>JAPDNY010000002.1:229176596-239176596 GCA_029375565.1 Gekko gecko | reverse complement strand
TACTGGGGAGGGCACGAGGATCCCGCCAGTTCCCTCTGACTGCTGCAAGAAGACTCAAGAAAGGAGAGAGGACCACCAGCAAGAGGAAGGGGTGGTGGTGGTGTGAATACACAGATGACCACTTGAAGATCCCTATTTTACCCCTCAGGACTTAGCCACAGTGATCCATGCTATGGTCACTTCCAGGCTGAATTACTAGAATTTCCTTTATCCAAGGCTACCCTTGGGCCTGATCCAGAAATTGCAGCTAGTGCAGAATACAGTGGCGAGCTTACTGATAGTAATGCCTTCATGGGCAGTCCATGGTTATGGCTTTGACCTTTAAAGCCCTATGCAGCATGGGACCATCATACCCGAAGGACTACCTCTCCCAATATGAGCCCCGGAGAGCTTTAGGCTCTTCCGATTAGCACCTCCTGGTGATCCCTAGCCCAAGGCTTAACCTCAGCCCTTGCCCCAACCTGATAGAACATGCTCCCACCCAAGATCAGGGCCCTGAAGGACCTATTACAGTTCTGCAGGGCCTGTAAAGCAGAGTTGTTCCACCAGGCTTTCAGTTGAGGCGGCGGACGTTCAACCGTTCTAGCCTCCCCTGTTCATGGCCCCTTCCCAGTGTCCTGCTGCTTTAGATAACATTGCTTGGGCACCGGAACTTTTTATTCACCTGACATGAGGCATGGGTTCTTCCTCGTTATTGTTTATTGTGCTATCTGTTGTTTTATTGGTTTTATTGTTATAAGCCACCCTGAGCCCATTCATGGGATAGGGCAGGGTATAAATTTAATAATTATAATAATAATTATTATAATGATGGTGATGATGATAGCCTTCCCTAACAACATTATCATTGTCAAGCTTGCTCTGGAAGGCTGTAGGGAGTCCACAAGTACTTCCAGATTACCTGATCTTTTGTGGGGAGCATAGCCCCATACAGTACAGATTGAACTTCTATTTCATTGTAAGGCCTTCTCTCAATTCACAGTGGTCTTATCTTGTTTAGACTATGTTTCAGTTGGTTCACCTCTCATCTGTTCCTTCACTTTCTCCGATATTGATTTATTTACTTCTGCTACCTCCATAGATTTTAGTGGGGGGGGGGAGAGAGAGAGAGAGAGAGAGAGAGAGAGAGAGAACGAACGAACGAACGAACGAACGAACGAACGAACACACTGTGCACCATCAGCAGTGGTGAAACTGTGCTTTAAATCTCCTGGTGATTTCTCCCAGTGGTTTTCTATAGATGTTAAATGGCGTGAGGAAGGAACTTTGAGGCACCCCATAAGCTAACAACCACAGGCAGAGCAGAAGTCATCCAGCAACACATTCTGGAACCTACTTTCCAAAAAGATCAAAATCACTGCAACACCACACCTCCAATCCTGTTTGGCAAAACAGCACAAAATATCATGCATGATGGTACTCAAGGACCCAGAGAAAAGCAAAAGGACCAACTGAGACATGCTATCCATCCTGTTAAATCCACTTTTGTGGTCCTATTGACAATACCATATGCTTATATGAGCTCTGCACATGCCTACTTGTGTATTGACCCTCAGAAGATCACAAAGTATACAGGTTACTGAAAATACATATTGAAAAGACAATACTGAGTTAATATTGTGTTTCTGTATTTCTTCCCATAAATTCGCAATGTGCTTAAATAGAATATGACAGCTGGGTTGCCAGTCCAATGACCCTGAAAACAACAGCAGCTGCAGAGAATGGAAACACACGTGGGTCTAAGACAGCACAAGACATGAGACATTTCACTTTTATTGAGGTTACATCTGAAGTTTTTTTGCTTGGCCTGGGCTGGTTCTGCATGGTGCACCCAAGCTGCAGATGACCTGAAGCAAAATACTTTTTGTGTCACTCTCTATCACATATAAATCACACATCCATCTAATGGATTTACCCCTTGAATCCTGGCCTAACCCCTTCCTACTCCCCCTCTTACCAGTTATTAGTATCTGCCTTCTTCAACTACATCAACAAACTAGTTCAAAAAGACAACCAATAATGGAAGGTTTGGTCAAATTATAAAAAAATACAGACATTCCTTGGATATATCCTTGGGGTAGAACTGAGAAAAAAGGATTATTATTTTTTGTCTAAGTTCTTTAGCAGGTGTTATGATTAATCACCCTCTCTGGGGGGCAATGTTTACCTCCTTTCTACATAGATTCAGCAGGTTTAGCCCAGATAATTGGTCTGGGATTCGTTTGTCAGTACTGTAGAATAAAGACTTTCTAGTATAGCTCTTTTCACACTGAATTTGGTTATCTTTAGCTATTAATGCTCGCTATGCCTTTGTAGACTGAATAAAAGAGCATCTTGCTGTCTGGACTCTGCACAGACTGGACTCTGTACCTTTTACTACTGCTGTCATGGCAAACTAATACTTATAAAATACTTGTGCTTTGACTCTCTTGATGTTTCCGCTCCCCTGCAGCTCCAGAACCAAGAGAAGGAGGAACTTGATCTCTGTAAGAGTGACCGTTCTTCAGAAAGCTACTCAGGTCAAGAAATTTGACCTAGGAGTAAGGCAAAATTGTAGAAAACAGAGGCAAACTGAGACCAGCTACCAGAAGTTAGTTCAGACAAATGTGGAGAAAGGAGAAGATTAAGAAATTTGGGAAAGTTTACACAGTTAAGAAGTAAAGGTAAGGTTCAGAAGAGGAGCATCTGCTCTATAAGCAGAAGGTCCTGTGTTCAGTCCTTGCCATCTCCTGTTTAAAGAGTCAGAGTGATGTGAAAGACCTCTACATGAGTTCTTAGCTAGCCACTGCATCAGAGTAGATAATAGTAACCTTGACAGACCTATGTTCTGACTCAAAGAGAGCCAGTTTGCTGTAGTGATTAAGTGCGCGGACAGGGTCAGCCCCAGGTATCTGGGCACCCTAGGCAGGAAAGCCTGGGGCGTCCACCCCACCAAGGATGCCAACCTCCCATTGGGGCCTGGAAACCAGGGGTGGTGGCAGAGCACTGGCTTTTGTGGGCACTCCGCAGCTGTGGGGCACCCAGGAAAGCCAGGGAAGGGGCGGAGGTTCTAACCCCCGCCCCTTCCCTCTGCCCCTTCCCTCCCAGCCCCTTCCCTCCCTGGCTTTCCTGGAGGCTCTGCAGCTGCGGGGCCCACAGAAAAGCCAGGGAAGGGGCGGGGGTTCTAGCCCCCGCCCCTCCCTCCCAGTGCCGGCTTTCCTGGAGGCTACACAGCTGTAGGGGCCCCAGGAAAGCCAGGGAAGGGGCGAGGGTTCTAACTCCCACCCCTTCCCTCGGAGCACTGGCGGTGGCGGGGGGTGGGTCATGGGGGGTGGGGGCCATTTGGCACCCCTGCGGGCTGGCGCCCTAGGTGAGGGCCTAGCTCGCCTAGTGGGCGAGCTGGCCATGTGCACGGACTCTTATCTGGGAGAACCGGGTTTGATTCCCTACTCCTCCACTTGCACCTGCTGATGTGACCTTGGGCCAGTCACAAGCTCTGGCACAGCTGTTCTCTCAAGGACAATTTCTGTCAGAAGTTCTCTCAGCCCCACCTACCTCACAGGGTGTCTGTTGTAGGGAGGGGAAGGGAAAGGAGTTGTAAGCCCCTCTGAGACGCCTTTGGGGAGTGAAGGGCAGGGTATAAATCCAATCTCCTCCTCCTCCTCCTTCTTCTTCTTCTTCAATATAAGGCATCTTCATGTATTCAAAGCAGAAACAAGAAAGCACAGACCAGGGACAGAAGCCAGTGGACTATATGCAATAGGTACTTTGTTCCATTTGTTCTCCTGCCGTTTGTTTTACATAAAAGTTATTTTCCAGTGTTCAAAGAGGAGGAGAATAAATGCATGCATAGGGCCAGTGGCAGCACGCCTAACCTGTCTATTGGAACACATGTGTAGAATGTACACACATAAGTCTCTCTCCATGTGACTGGGAATGCTGAAAAAGCAGGGATCCTAATCATATGTTGAAAACACCACATGCATAAACAATTAATTATGCATTGATAGGAGATGGAGCTTGCTGAACCAATATAACCCCTACCCCCATGCACTTTTTTGCCACTCTTGGGACACCTAAAAAGAACTTTGCCTTACTAACAGGAAGACGAAATTTATGTCAGGATGGGAAAAGCCATGGCCAGTCACAGTGAGGAGGTGTAACAAGGCATAGAATCAGGAAAACCTCTCTACAGAAACATCCCGAGTTTAAGCATAGCACCATTGCTAAATCTCACTCCACGGGTTCACAGAAGGTGCTTTTAAGCACAGATATGGTTGCTTAGCAAATTCCAGACACATTTATTCTGGTTTTCTGAAGGTACTGACGCCACCAGGTCAAGGGTATGCAGAAGAAATGCACAGGTCAACATTTTTCTGTCTTTTCAAAACTTCTAACTTTTTGTATTGACACAACAAAATCTATGGCTGACCCATTGGGAAATAAGGAGTGGAGGAAATAGCCAAGTGACAACTCTAACTGCTGCACAATTGACAAAGCCATTTTGCATTCAGGTTGCCTGTGTAGAGCTACCTAATCTTCCAGTATATGTGGTATGGCTATACATGTTGAACAAGTTAAAAAGCATCTTAACTTTGAATCAGCAACTTTAGGGTTAGGTAATAGCTCGTACTAAAGGAACTTTGCAGGAACAGGAGACCAGTTTGTTATGTTTTCAGTGCTCACATATCATGCAAAGCAAAAATAACAAAAAGTTGCCCTGAGCCATCCACTTACACTTCAGTGTTTGGCTCTCTTAAACTACCTGTGCATTCCGAACAACAATCTGAAACATAGCTGGGGACGGGAACAGAACAAGTCTCAGTATTTTTCTCTCTTCAAATCTCCACAACCATCTGCCAATAAGAGAATGCAACAAAGAATCAGGGCAGCCAGAGTTATGCAACCTCTAAAGACCTGGACCTAGACAATTTACTAACAGATGTAACTATAAAAGACTCTTTTATTGCATCTTGTACAGTAACAATGTGTTCATTCAAATTCCCTTTCCGCCTCTGAAGGTTTATTTTTAAAACCTCATTGCTGAGAGGGTGAGTGGAGAGAGAACAGGCTATGCTAGCTGCAAAAGACTAAGTCTGTTGTTCAAGGTGAAGTTTGCTTAGCATTACCCTGATAAGATAAATATGGATAATAGCCTCTCTCAGGTTTAGGTTTGCCCCCCCCCCCCCGAACAGTAACAGAGCAAAATCTGAAAGCAGGGGAGAGGCACACATTCTTGGCTAATACTGCTCTCAAATATGAGATTATGCAGACTATGAAAGAAACTGCCCCAAAAGGTGTAGGCAAACATATACAGCAGAAGACATAAGGTCTAGGCATTTGTCATGCCTCAGTGTGACATTTGGGGTGTATATTTTGACACAGGTTCTGTATCCTTGGGCTAGGTGGAACAATTGGAGGCACCTAGTTTTCCATAAAGCAAAACAGATACAGTTACATGTCAGGTAAGCAGAGACAGCTGCCTCTTGATCTACAGTTATGCATTGAGAATCAGGAATCTGTGCCAATGTATCCAGGAGGAGGTCTTTCTGTGCAATGGTTTCTTCTCCAAGCTTAATACCAGGCAGTATGACAAACCCCCATGAGTCCGAAAGCTTTTCCTGCTATTCTCCCTTGCAGCCTTTACTGCCCATGCACCCCTATGAAACACTGAGTCACACTCCCTACCCGTCTTGGCTGGTACAGCAATGACTGGCAAGGAAGCCAGGGAAAGTATCATGCCTACTTGACTTCTGGATCAACTGGTTATGCCTCTGACACTGCTCAGTCCCAGCCATTTAAATCTGTCACAGATGCTGTTGTCATGGCCAGCAGAAAGACTTCATTAATGACTGGACAGACTGCTTGAAATAATCCTGATGCCATGGACAAGCTTGAGAGCCCCAATCTTTTCTCATGTGGCATGGGGTATATTGAGTAGTAACCCTGCACAGAACCCCAAATAACCTCTCCTGTGATTTACTCAAGTGCAACTTTAGATTTATTTTTTTTTTTGCAAAATCCCCATGTCCATTTGAATATATCCACAGATAGACACAATCAGTATACTGTGGCCAACTTATATCATCCAGGCATCCATGTTTACCAAAAAGTTCTATGAAGACACTCTTTCCATGGAAATCTGGCCTAGCAGAAACCATGCAAATTAAACCATTTCCTTCTCTCAGGGGACAGGAATATACATCCAGTTTGGCATGTACTCTCTTCAGTTAGCCCTATTCAGTATAAAACAGCTCTCCTTCCACAGAGAAGAGTCACCCATCTGTTTTCTGGACTACTGCCTTTTTAAAAAAGCAATGAGAGCAAAGTAAGCCCATTTTAATTTGGAGAGGTCCAAGCATCAGTTCATTACTCAAAGAGTTTCAACAATTTGAATGTAATGTTTGAATTCAATACAGCATACTGTTGTAAAAAAAAATGAAAGGAACAAAGCAGATTGTAGGATACAAAACAGTGTAATCGAACAGAATAAAGTGACCAATGAGCAATGCAATAAGACTAGGATTCCAGAATTAGAATACAATGTGAATAACACATACTCTAAGACAAGGTATACTTTAATCAAAATGGAAGGTGAATTACAAGGTATAGGATATAAAACAGAGAACTCCAAAAGGGTAAAAGACAACAATTATTCCATATGAATTTCAAGCCAAAACTCAACAAAAGACAGACCTGCTTTTTTGGCATGCAATTTCTACTGAGCATGTTCTGCTTCCATAGAATACACATATGTAGACTATTGGGAGCAAGACCCCAGAGATATTAAATTACATTATAACTTTATCTGGCCTTAAAGGTTTTTAGTGCAGTTGATACTGTTCAACAGTGCAGACTACTGAATTGTGGCCATCAATAATCTCCTCTGTAAGAGACCCTTGCCCTGCAGGGTCAGCATAATGTGGCACAACAAGGCATGGGGGTTCTATACTTGGTTGATTTGGACAAGTAGAAGGCTCATTTGGGATAACTTCACAGTTTCAAATTGACTCACGACTTGATGTGTAGGGGTATGTAGATCTGCCATAAATTCTGCTAAGAGTTCCCGTACCATCATACAACTTAAATGGATGACTGTCAGTAAAAGTACTGGAGCAGAATCAGAGTTTTAAATACATAGTTACCACCTGCAGATACACTGCAGAGATTCTGATCTGTATATACATTATACACCGATACATATAGCATGTCCTGATTTTTAGAAATGTAAAGCAGGGTCAGACAGCTGCAACTGGAAGTGAACAACCAGAGGCAGGAAGAGGTTCTTAGCCCCCTTGAGACTAGGTCTTTTCCTGCTCAAAAACCACATCTCCATCTACTTTGCTGCTCCACAGACAAGGAATACTAGAGCAATATCTCCTCTTCCAGGCACGGCAGGAGGAAGGGGGAAAGCATTTGCGGGAATTTTGAGTGGAAAAATGGGAGCAACTTGGGCACATTACTTGTTCATGCATATGTCTGTTTTGGCCCTCTGATGTGGGAATTTCTGGAAAATATTAATCCTCCTTTTCTCATTTTACCATCAACAGTACCTGGGAACTGCCTGCTCTTGTGACAAAGCCCAGAATTCTTGATTTTCATAGGAAAGATGGACTTGGGGCAAGAGGGATAGAAGAGGCCAGAACTGGATTGTGTGAAAGTTTTGAATCCTAAAGACAAGCTTACACTCATTTTGAGTCAGTGGCTTATGTTTGTTCTCATACTGAGAATTATTCATGTCTTTTTCACCTGCTTTTCCTGTAACAAATTTTTCTTGGCTACAGAATTAGCCAAGATCCCAGGGGTGAGTCTGACATAACTTTCTTTCAGCAAGATTAAAAGGCCTGCTTGCCCAGCAGAAGGAATTAGAGAAGGACATCCTAGAGCAACAGCTATTCTGTGAGAACACATCTCTGCAGAAATCAAATACATGGTAAGCAATACTGTTATTGTTTTGATTTATATCCAAAGCTACAAAAGTCTAATAAAATGGAATATCTAACACATTGCATTAGGAAAAATAAGAATTCATTTGTATTTACAAATATAATGGCAAGGGACAATGTGTCTCTTGGATCTTCCATCACACCCAGCATTGTATATTGATGCTTCATGGTTTTATAGACTGATTAAAACACTGACTGTGACATTTTAAGTTGCTCATCTATTATCCCAACACAGAGAGAGGTAAAACTGACCTTACTTGAACCTCTCAAGGATTGTTGCCTTTACGTGGTGAGGGGGCTTGTGTGGTTTGAGGCTGTGGGTTATACCATGGAGGGCCACCCAGGATGGACAGGCCACAGCGGAGAACTCAGACAAAACGTGATCCACTGGAGAAGGAAATGGAAACCCACCCCAGTATCTTTGCCAAGAAAACCCCATGGACAGTAACAAAAGGCTAAAAGATATGACGCTGGAAGATGAGCCCCTCAGGTTGGAAGGTGTCCAATATGCTACTGGGGAAGAGCAGAGAGCAAGTACAAGTAACCCCAGAAAGAGTGAAGCGGCTGGGCCAAAGCCGAAAGGACGCTCAGTTGTGGATGTGTCTGATAGTGAAAGGAAAGTTCAATGCTGCAAAGAACAATACTGCATAGGAACCTGGAATGTAAGATCTATGAATCAAGGTAAGCTTGACGTGGTCAAAAATGAGATGGCAAGAATGAACATCGACATCTTGGGAATCAGTGAACTAAAGTGGACAGGAATGGGCGAATTTAACTCAGAAGACCATTATATCTACTACTGTGGACAGGAATCCCGTAGAAAAAATGGTGTGGCCTTTATAGTCAACAAGAGAGTGAGAAAGGCAGTATTGCAATACAATCTCAAAAATGACAGAAAGATTTGATTGACAGAGTGCCTGAAGAACTATGGATGGAGGTTCATGACATTGTACAGGAGGCAGCAATCAGCACCATCTTAAAGAAAAAGAAATGCAAGAAAGTGAAGTGGCTGTCTGATGAGGTTTTACAAATAGCTGAGGAAAGAAAGAAAGTGAAAGGCAAAGGTGAAAAGGAAAGATTTACCCAACTGAATGCAGATTTCCAGAGAACAGCAAGGAGAGATAAGGAGGCCTTCCTGAATGAACAATGCAAGGTAATAAACAATAGAATGGGAAGGACAAGAGATCTCTTCAAGAAAATTGGAGAAATCAAGGGAACGTTTCATGCAAATCTGGCCATGATAAAGGACAAAAATGGTAGGGACCTAAGAAAAGCAGAAGAGATGGCAAGAATACACAGGAGGATACAAGAAGGATCTCAATGTCCTAGACAAGCACGATGGTGTGATCGCTGACCTCAAGCCAGACATCCTGGTCTGCGAAGTCAAATTGGGCCTTAGAAAGCATTACTAACAGCAAAGCTAGCAGAGATGATGGTATGCCAGCTGAACTATTCAAAGTCTGAAAAGATGATGCTGTTAAAATGCTGGACTCCATATGCCAGCAAATTTGGAAAACACAACAGTGGCCACAGGATTGGAAAAGGTCAGCTTACATTTCAATCCCAAAGAAGGGCAATATCAAGGAATGTTCAAGCTATCGCACAGTTGCATTCATTTCACATGCTAGCAAGGTCATACTCAAGTTCCTACAAGCTAGGCTTCAGCAACACGTGGATAGAGAACTGCCAGAAGTATAAGCTGGGTTTCAAAGTCCTTTCCTGCTACTTTCACTTTCTTCAGTCCAATATTATGCTATGAGTCTGCTTCCATCCCCCAAATGCACCAAAATAAACCTGTGCCTATTCAACTTCTAGCCTGGCTGAAATCTCTAAATTTTAGTCTCAGTAAAATTAGAACTTGTTATAAGAGAGATGTGTGGCAATCAGATGTGTACTGAAAGTCCTTGTTTTGCATGAAAATGCAGGTGTCAGCAACATTTTATAATTTAAGAGCCAAACTAAATTAATATTTAGAGCAAGAGGTCAACAAACAGTCCATTTGGATAACTGAAACTACATAATATTACTGATAATTGATATTTTCATTAATAATCTATGAATTTTCCACAGCTCCAACACAGGTTGTTATGAGTCCTTTAACAGAAAGTGGCACATATCACGTCTTACAACAGTAAGCTTCCATAAAAGTATCCTGTTTGATTGTTCTAGTGCATGGACAAACCTGGACATGGTTCACATGTTGGTTTTCTCTGTCATTTCCCTTTCTCTAAGAAGAAGCCCTTTAGTTCTATAAAAATCTTGGCGTGCCACAGCTTTCACATGTTGGTTATTCTAGCCCCCCATCTACCTCTTCGATATACTTAAATAATTCATTTTCTTTTTTAAAGAGCCATATTTTGTTCTGTACTGAGCCACATTTGGCTTTCGAGCCATAGGTCACAGACACCTGCACTAAGGTATATAGGTGATGATGTAGGCACATCCTAGAAAGACAGGAAAGTCTACCCTGCTACATCAGCATCCTCAAGAGACATAGCAAAAGATTTAGTAACCCTAATCAGCTAACATAACATTGCTCCCTATCCTTAAATTTAGGAAGGATGGATTACTACATCTTAAAGCAATAATTAAAATTCATCTTAATATAAAATATAACAAACAAACTAGAACATCCCTACTGGTTAGGGATGAAAGAATCACCTGGTTTAGTTCCATCATCATTTCTCTGATTATCTGTCTGCAGGTGTTCTGGTCCTCTGGTGGTCTTCTCCTTTATTTAGAATTTCTGACCCCAGCTTTTCAGCTGAAACATGAATTTTATCTTGCTGTTTGATATGACATTTTAAATGAGCTTGGTTGAAATAATGTTGCAAAAGCACCCTATTCTGAAAATATGAACTTGAATATCTGTTTGGAGGAAGCACTCTTGAATTTGTTTCAACAGGTCATACCATTGCATGGATAGATCAAATTTTGTGGAAAAATTCAGTACCAGGGAATGTTTTAAGCATACCTCTTTGTGCCACCAATTAAGAAATGAAGAAGCTGAAGTTGTGATGAAGTTTTCAGAAGCAAAAATTTTGAGCAACAACAATCTCCAATTATCTGATTTACAGTGCAGTTCTATGCAGTTACTCCCATCTAAGTCAACTGATTTCAGTGAATGTAGACTGCCCAACTCTGCATAGGATTGCAGTCAGGTTAATTTCTGGCTGTATCAAAACATCACTGGATATTATGCCTTTGTTACGCTATCACAATAATTCACAATGGGCCATGCAGGGATAATTCAGTCACAAATCACTGAGATAGTGCAACATCACCTAATATTGTATGGCTGGAGCCTCAGATATTCACTTACACTAACAATGCACTAACAATGAAGTCCAAATGCAGTTGTTCAACCAAGTATTTCCTTACAATATACATAATGTTTATATTAGGGGAGGGGAGCATCACGTGTACCCCAAACAGTGGACTTGTAGCATGTTGATTGGGTGTCTGAATATGTCCCGTTAAATTGAAAGAAAGTCAGGTTCTTTTTACTGTAGCATCTCTATCAGATATGGATTTCCCTAGCTACTCTCTTTTTATTGTATAGTGGGTTAGACGCATAATGAAACCACAGACAACGATGTAGTGATCAGCATGGTTCGCTATTATACAACAACAAGACAAAATTACCTGGCCAGGTGGCCAACTATATACAAGCTAAAGGGAACGCCCCCTGGTGCCACTGGCAGGTTTGAATTCCTGCCGCCGTTCCCATTGGTCCCCTTTAGCTGGAGTCAGGAGCCTCAGTCCCATTGTTCACCGGGACTCAAGCTCAGGCTCTGTCGCTGATGCCTATAGTGGTCAGCGGACACAACACTTTTTTTATTTAAAACACTGTTAATCTTGATCTGTGATTCTAGCTGATGAAGAGCTCCACAAAGCTTACGAAGAAAACTTACTTACCCTTGCCAATTGAGGCTCGTACAAATCACTGCATCCCACATCACTTTATTTCATTTTATATCTTCTATACTTTATTTTATTGATTGATTGATTGTACTTATAGCCCACCATTCCCATGAGTGGGCTCAGGGTGGGTAACAACATTTCAAATACAATAACTACAATAAAAGATTTAAAACACTGTGCGTGTGTGTGTGTGTGTAGACAGACAGACAGACAGACAGACAGATAGATAGAGGTCATAGCCCAAAGATAGAATTAACTGGTTATAAGAGATTCCCTGGCCCATTGGTAATGGGTGAATAATAGTCAGCTGTTAGTAGATGGATGACAAAAACCTCAAGGATGGTCCGCCCTCTCTTGAAAAAGCCATCGTTAGACCTGGCCGAATTGGCTAACTATAGGCCAGTCTCCAATTTGCCCTATTTGGGCAAATTAATCGAGAGGGCAGTGGCAACACAGTTGCAAGGTTTTCTGGATGATGCTTCACCTGTTAGATCCCTCCCAGTCCGGCTTTCGTCCGGGTCATGGGACGGAGATGACGCTGGTCGCTCTGACTGACGACCTCCGGAGGCATCTGGATCGAGGCGGATCGGCGGTTTTGCTGTTAGATCTGTCGGCCGCGTTCGATACGGTCGACCACCAGCTACTAGTCCACTGCCTCGCTGACGTGGGAATCCGGGGGCTCGCCTTGCAGTGGCTTGCCTCCTTTCTCCAAGGTCGGGGACAAAGGGTGGCGCTAGAGGATCAGCAGTCAAGGAGGCACCCACTCAAGTGTGCCTCAGGGGGCTGTTCTGTCCCTGATGTTATTCAACATCTATATGCGCCCCCTTGCCCAGATTGCCCGGAGGTTTGGGCTGGGGTGTCACCAGTATGCTGATGACACCCAGCTCTATCTGATGCTGGGTGGCCAGTCGCGCTCCAGACCAGAAGATCTTGACCGGGCGTTGCAGGCCGTGGCTGGGTGGCTCAGACTGAGTCGGCTGAAGCTGAATCCAGCGAAGACGGAGGTCCTGTGCCTGGGTCGGGGTGGTTCGGGGGTGGGGATTCCACTCCTGGCCTTTGGCGGGGTCTTATTGGTCCCGACGCCAGAGGTTCGAAGCCTGGGGGTCCTCCTGGATTCTTCTCTTCCCATGGAGGCCCAGGTAGCGGCCACAGCCAAGTCGGCCTTCTATCACCTTAGGCTGATTAGGCAGTTGGTCCCCTTCCTCGACCAGGCTGACCTGGCCACAGTGATCCATGCAATGGTCACCTCGAGACTAGACTACTGCAATGCTCTCTACATGGGGCTGCCTCTGTCATTGATCCGGAAGCTGCAGCTGGTGCAGAACACCGCGGCCAGGCTGCTGCTGGGCCTCCCTAGAAGGGAGCACATCCGGCCTGCACTAAGGTCACTGCACTGGCTGCCAATAGCATACCGAGTCCACTTCAAAGTGCTGGTTCTCACCTTTAAAGCTCTATATGGCCGGGGTCCAATATATCTACGGGACCGCCTTTCCCCGTACAGACCCCAGAGAGCACTACGGTCTGGGTTGCAAAATTGTTTGACCCTCCCTGGCCCACGGGAGGCCAGGCTAGCTGCCACTAGAGCTGGGGCATTTTCAGTGGCGGCCCCTACCTGGTGGAATGAGCTCCCGGAGGAGATCAGGGCCCTGCGGGACCTCTCTCAGTTCCGCAGGGCCTGCAAGACGGAGCTCTTCCACCAGGCATTCAATTAGGGGCCGCCGCCGTTGGAGTGCCCAGCCTGTAATGCCACAACGGAGCAGCTGCCTGAGCAGGAACACCTAGTACTTACTACCAAGCTGGGGCCACTGGAGTTGGCAAGTGAGGAACCCCAGCTCTTCAGATATGGCGAAACATTGGCCTAATGGTTAACAACCGCTTGCATCTTTGCACTGTATTTGTACTGTAATGGTTTTATACTTGTATTATAATATGTTTTAACTGGTGCATTTTTAAATATGTTTTATGTATGTATTTACATCGATTGTAAGCCGCCCTGAGCCTGCTTTGCGGGGAGGGCGGGGTAGAAATCCCATAATAAATAAATAAATAAAGGAGGCCATATATGTACACCCGCTGCCTTAGCCAAAGGCCTGGCAGAACAGCTCTGTCTTACAGGCCCTGCAGAATTGAAGAAGATCCCGCAGGACCCTGATCATAAAGGGGAGCTTGTTCCACCAGGCAGGGGCGAGGGCAGCAAAAGCCCTGGCCCTGGTTGAGGCAAGACAGATGTCTTTTGAGCCAGGGACCATTGGGAGGTGTTGGTCCATAGAGTGTAAAGGTCTTTGAGGCATATATGGGAAGAGATGGTCCCTCAGATATGTTGGTCCCCAGGCCCTATAAGACTTTAAAGGTTATTACCAACACTTTGAAGCCAATCCAGAACTGGTAGACAATGCAGTTGGCAGGGCATCTGCTGAACATGAGCTTGCACAGGTGTCACCATTAGCAGATGTGCTGCCGCATTTTGTACCAGCTATAATTTCCAGGTTAGCTGCAAGAGTAAGCCTGCATAGAGTGAACTGCAGTAATCAAGACTGGAAGTGACCATTGCATAGGTCACTGTAGCTAAGTCCTGGGGGGGGGGGAGATAAGGTCTCAGTAACCTAATCTGCCTAAAATGGAAAAAGGCAGGCCTGGCAACTATGGTAACCTGGGCCTCCATAGAGAGAGAGGCATCCAGCATTACCTCCAGGCTCCTCACTTTCCGGGTCAGTGCCAAAAATGCCCCTTCCAGAGTGGGGAGCCCAGTACCCACATCCATTCCCCCCCCTAGCTCAGGTACAGGACCTCTGTCTTTGATGGATTAAGCTTCATCTGGCTCTGCCACAACCTCCCAGCCACAAACTCCAAAGCCTTGGCCAAATTATCAAGGGCAGAGGACAGGCCCGTAGCTAACAACTTTTTTCTCAGGGGGGCCATGTTTTTCTCAGGGGGCCCACCACCAATGTTCCCTCTAAGCTGTGGAGTTTTGTGAGCAAAACTTCTACTTTGTGAGCTACTGCCATTAAAGTTGTGAGAGAGCAATTTGGCTGCTGCATAAATTAGTTTTCTCTGGAGCCATCCTTCCTGAGCTAAGACAAAAACCTGCGAGCTGGAGGTTAAAAAACGGTGAGCTAGCTCACACTAACTCAGCTTAGAGGGAACACTGGAGACCACTGCTGTGGAAACTGAAAATCAAAGCCTGGTCTACCTGACCTGCCTTACAAACTTGATCTTTCACCTACAGGCCCTGCCTCATCCCCCCTAAACACAGTTTTTGTGGCAGTTTTTGTTTTTTCTTGGGTATGGGAAAAGAAGATTCTCTCCTGCATCTTTGAGTAATCTTTGCAAGGTGGATGAGGAATAATCTGTGCCCTCCCCCATTTGGAGGGTCGTTTTCTCCCATCATCCCCAATCAATAAAACAAAGTCTCAAACTTGCCTGGAATGAGAGTCTCCGGGATCGAACTCGTGTGGAGTTGTGCTCTTCCCGGTTTCCCCACCACAGAAGACGAGAGCCCCGCAAACACTCAGAAAGCCCAGGGACGGATCATCGCCAGGGCTGCACCTTCCACATCCCCAAGAGAAGCAGTGGGCTCGGCAACGGTCATGGCCCCGCTCCCCCGGCCCCTAAATCCTCCAGCGCTCCTGCCCGGCCATCCCCAACGGTGGTGCTCAGAGCGGCGGGAGGAGGGGGGGGCTTGGCTGGTGCAGTCGGGATCAGCAGCGAAGCGCCCGCACACCTCTTTTCGCCTGCCCAAGTCAGCCGCGCTGAGGTGCAGGAGGTGGCAGGAGAGCGGCTGGAGCGCGGCCGGAGCATGGCGAGGGGAGAGTCCGAGGGCACCTGCTCGCTTGCCCGGTCCCGGCTGGCAAAAGAGGCGGCGGACAGGACTGGCAGCTTTAAAGGAGCTGTGCGCACACTGGGCTGCAGGCAGGCGCCGCCGAGTGGCCCGGGAGCGGGAGGAGGGGGCGTCACGGGGGCAGGATGGGTGGGGGAGGGGCTGCCTAGCGGATGGGCTGGGCGCTCGTGGTGTGTGGGTGTGTGTGTGGGAGATCCGCTCACGCCCTGTCCCGGGGATGTGATCCCGAAAGGTGACCTGGCTGCAATTCTGTGCACACTTAGGGGCTGGCCGTGCCTGAGACCGATGAGCGGAGGGCGAGGCAGAGAGCCGGGGGGAGGGGGCCGGGGGGAGGAGGGGGGAGCAGAGGATTGGGGGAGGGGGCCCGCAAAACCCACAGGGGGCGGGCCCCCAGGGCCCCACGCAGGCTACGGGCCTGCCCACAAGTGGTAAATTTGCGGCTTGCAGGGCAGGCGCACGGGGCATCAGTTCTTTTCAAGCAGGGGCCACCCACTCCTGCCCTGCAAGTGGCGAATTCATGACTTGCAGGGCAGGCACGTGGGGCTCCCACTCTTTTCAAGCAGAGGCTGCCTGCTCCTGCCCTGCAAGTGGCGAATTCGTGTCTTGTAGGGCAGATGCTCATGGCACTCACTCTTTTCAAGTAGAGCCATGCAGGCCTGCCCTGCAAGTGACAAATTTGAGAACTGCAAGGCAGGTACACACAGTGCCCGCTTTTCCTCCAACCATTTAAAGAGAAGACTGCCTTTCTTTTCCTGAAACCATTTAAAGGGAAGATTGCCTTTAAATGGCTGGGGGAAAAGCGGGAGGCATGTGCACAGGGCACTGCATCACTGACACAAGGAATTCACTCTGCATGACATCATTGCATTGGGGATGGACCCTCCCCCTCCTGGAATGCCCCCCAAATCCCCCCGCTGGGGAGAAGATGGGACCTGGCAACCCTAAGTGTGAGAAACATTTGCCCTAAGAATTTTTGCACATTTTTCTAATGCTGCTGCCCATAGGAAGCTGAGCAGCTTTGCTGAGGTGAATCAAACCCTGGAGAAACAGTTAAAAGCCTACTTTCAGCTTTCATTTTCCGTGAGGCTCCCTTTCCCCCCAACAAAGACTTCCTCTCTGTAGGCTCAAGGCTACAAAGCTGGCTTCTGCTGCACCTGTGTTTTACTGCCCTACCAGTATTATACAGCCCACTTGCTTGATCCAGCACTCATTGTATTTCTCGAGTTTTTACTGCCAATCTGCGGCTGAGAGGGGGTATCCCTATCAAAGCAGTCACTCCACTTCCTCAGTGTAGGCTGCTGTAGAATTTAGGAATTCAAGCAGGGTTTGATGTAAAGCATGCTACCATCATATGGTTCCTTTTAATCAGTCCCACGAGGCAGAGGCATTTCAAGAGGGGTAAATCAGCTCATTTACAGACATCGTTTGCCCTTCTCTTTACCTTCCTTTTTGGAAGGCAGCCAGTGACCGACACATACCTCTGTTCACATCTGGAAAGAGCTTTGCCTGCTGGGCTCAATTGGACCATTCAAGGGAACCCGCTTTATAACTGAGCATGTTTAATTCTTTCATTTGTGTTACCATATACAAACTTCATATAAGAAGTACAATGGGAGACTCTTGATAATACACTGACTATCTGGGAGAAGACTTCTAGTGTATTCTTCTTCCCTGGTATGCCAGTTGTCTATGTACAGGAGAGGGGTTTTTTTTGTATGTGTAAGAATATAAATGTCCAAGGCCACTCTGCTGCCATATAATCCCTTTGTTTATTACTACAGAGCTGTATGCACTTGAAGGGCTTTGTTCATGTTTTCATTACCTGTGGCTATGGAGATTGGTGGCAAGTGTGGTGCTCAGAGTACAGTGAGAAGTTGTTCAGTGCAGAGTTGATTAAAAAGCACAAGGTAACATTTCTGTACAGGAGTTATAAATATTTCCCACTGCTATATTATGCAATGATACACCCAACTCCAGAAAAAAAATGGATCCATTCTGGATCAAATTCCAGTCAGATGGCAGAGCTTTCCCTGTGTTCCCTGCCTCATCTCTTTATTAAATTGACATAGGGAAGGGAAGATGGGGAAGGCTCTGGTACAAACTATGTGAAGTGGACTTTTTGCAGCAGCATCTAAAGCTATTGTGGTCCATGGGAAAGTAGTTTTCTGTGACCCTGTCATTAAAACAGCATCCCTAAATCACAGCTTGAAGAGCATCACACTTGATGAAGGAAGATGTTTGTTCGGACTCCACTTCTTGTAGGTACAGAAGCCCCTTGACTGTCTGCACAATGATGAGCTCACTGCCAAGAAGAAGGGCCCAGGAATGTCACCTGTTTTCACCCCCCTTCAAAATTTGGATTAATTTTCAGCTGCCCAGATATCCAAAAATTAGTTGGGATTGCTCCAGATTATTACCAAAGCAGTCTTTGGGTGGGTTTACCCTCAGTAATGTAATTTGAGTATCTTTCTTTATAGTATGATCCAAAGCAGCATGATAACAAATTTAAACCCTGTTTTCAAGCATAATAAAAACATCTTTAAGCAAGGCATTGTAATTAAATGACAGCACTTCATGTTGCTTCTTTATGAGTAAAAACAAAGGATGATCAATCTACCTGTCAGAACTATGAAGGGGAAATGTAATGCTGGTATGAATGCAGAATCTGAGCACTGGGTGGCAGCAGAGAAGCATCAAACAGGTGGCTACAGAAGTACTATACAGAATAGACAACAAAAACCTGTCTTGATGCACAAAAAATAGTCAATTCAGATCCAAACTCTCACAAGCTTTTAGTTAACGATCCTAGTGCAAGTGGCCGCCTGTAATGTTTTTAAAATGAGGGAGTCTAGAAGGAATTAACACAGTGGAAATGCTGAGCAGCATTAAGATGTTCCAAAATAGGAGATTCTTATGGGCTCATACCTTTTTGCCTTTACTTCAGTGCATTTCAGTCTCTCTGGAGCTGCAGAAGTTTATTACTGGCCGTGTTTGCTGAACAGCAACAAACTGTGCTATTAAATACATAGCTGATCAGAATTCTATACTACTTTGGTCATTCAAAATACTTTAATTACACCAAACCACATTCTGAAATAGCTCTGGCACTGGCTTGTGCAAATGGACCCAGCTACTCAAAAGCCACTGTCATCTGCAACAGCTTCTGTAGAGGAAAACTGCCTTTACCCCTCATAGTTAATGAGGTGTGCTTGGATAATGAGAGGGCTGTGTGTTCAAAACACTTGCAGCAACTGAAACCTCAATGCCATAGTAGGTTCAGATCAGTTTCAGAATCTTATTGGAATGCAGTCTAGTCTTGGTTGTATGCAGGGGTCTTTTTCATAGAAAAAGAGCTGCAGGAGCTCATTAGCATATGGTATGCTAATGAGCTACTAGGCTATTAGCATATGCCATGCCCCCTGACATCACCAGAAGTGATGTCAGAAGGGGAAGCAAAAGTGGAGGGGAGGCATCTTCAAAAGCCTCCCCTTCCCTTCCCCAGCTGGCCTGGGTGGGAGAGTGAAGAGAGAAGGGGTTTAAACTTTAACTTTATCACTAGAGTTGAGCCACAGAAGGAGGAAAGGGGGAAGGAAAGAGAGAGAGTAGAGAGAAGGAAAGAGGGAAAGAAAGAGAAGGAAAGAAGGAAAAGGAAAGAAGGAGGGAAAGAAAGAGAGAGAAGGGAAGAAGGAGGGAAAGGAGAGAAGGAAAGGAGGGAATGAAGGAAATTCCATGGCAATTTGGCCCCATTATATCCTATGGGCCATTGAAGTCAATGGTGAAAACATAGGGTATATTCTGGGGGTTGGAGGAGGAGGGGTTTGAGGAAGAGGCTCCAAACTCACAGGGTAGCTGTTGGAGCCTCTCCCCAAGATACCCACCACATTTCAAGAATATTGGACTAGGGAGTCCAATTCTATGGGCCTCCAAACAGGTTGCCCCCATCCCCTCCACTGTTCTCTATGGTGGGGAAACAGTTACTTTTTCCCCACAGTGGTGTATGTGGGGAGAGGCTCCTGAAGCTACCCTGAAAATTTGGAGCCTCTCCCTCAACCCCCCTCCCCCAGAGCTACTAACAGCACCATGGGAAAAAAGTAACTTATTTTCCCACCATAGAGAACAATGGAGGGAATGGGGCAACCTGTTTGGGGACCCATAGAATTGGACCCCCGGGTCCAATGTTCTTGAAATATGGTGGGTATCTTGGGGAGAGGCTCCAACAGCTACCCTGTGAGTTTGGAGCCTCTTCCTGAAATCCCCTCCTCTCCAGCCCCCAGAATATACCCTATGTTTTTGCCATTGACTTCAATGGCCCATAGGATATAATGGGGCTGAAATTGACATTCAGCTGGCGGAAAGACTCCCGAATCAGCTTGTACGGCCGAAACTGAAATGCAGGAGCCTTTCTGCCCTCTGGAGCTGCGCTCCGGTGCGCTCCCCCCAAAAAAGACCCCTGGTTGTATGGATGATCTTCAGCTAGTGAGGCTTGATGAAGTGGACAAGCTGCTTTGAAGTACGTGGCCCACAACATCTAGAGCAAGGGTCCCCAACATGGTGCCCATGAGTGCCATGGTGCCCACATACACCTTTCCTGACACACATTATGGGTGTGTTTGTTCTCATACTGAATGCCCACTGGAGATCCGATTGGCTGTGCAGATTAAAATAAAATTATTTCAGCAGTAGTTGCTACCACAGTATTGGCTTTATTCTCTCTCACTCCTCTGTCCCAGTGTATCTTTTAAACTACCTCTCTTTTCACCTGTATTTGAGCTTCCTCTGTGTTACTGGCTATGCCTCCTGCAGCCGGTATTTTGTGGCTGTGCCCACCACCCTATGTCAGAATTTCAAAGGTGAAAACAGGCTAAAAAATGTTGGGGACCTCTGCTCTGGGCTCCTTGCAGCCAACAGCATCTAGCTCAAGATTGCTGAACCTGCATTCATTCACAAGTTCAGAACAATGGACCGCCCCACACACACCGCACTGAATAGGGACACGGGATTCTTATTTCACTACAGATGCTAATTTTCTGCTCTCAAGCATTTCCTCTCTGCTCTAATCAAGCTGATTACAATATTCATTGTACCTTTGAATTCTTTACAAGCTTTCTTTACAATACCCCACACACACACCTTATGGCTGGGAGAAAAAGACTCAGATCTCCATTCCTACTTGTGTCTGACAAAAGGAGTTTTGACTCTCAAAAGCTAATACCCTGAAAATTTAGTTGGTCTTTAAGGTGCTATGGGAATGGAATCTAACTGTTCTACTGCAGACCAAAATGGCTACCTTCTGAAACTAGCTGTTTTGATTTAGCTGAGCAGGCCGCAGAATACTACACCCCCTGAGGGAGGGTGTAGTCCTGGCTATTTTGACAAAAACAATAATGAGATCTTTCCTACCAAAACCATCTCTGGTCTGGACTCAAACAACCTAAATATCATCATCATCATCATCATCATCATCATCATCATCATCATCATCATCATCATCATCATCATCATCATCATCATCATCATCATCTGGCATTGTGTGTAGAATAGCCAGGAGATCCTAGGATTGTCTGGCAGCCACAACTTCTAGTTCTTAGTGTTGTACTAGGGGTAAGCGAGACTTGTTTTTAGGGGCTGAGAGAGCTCTGAAGTAACTGGCTCAAGATCACTCAGCTGGCTTCATGTGGAGGAGTGGGGAATTGAATCTGGTTCTCTAGATTAGAGTCTGCCACTCTTAACCACTACACCACACTGATTCCCTCTAAATAACATTGCCCAGTTTCCAGAATTTCATTCTTGGTCAGTAAGTCCAGAGGGGTTTCCATGCTACCCTAGTGTAGCAGATGATGATATAAGTTTTGTGGCATCTCAAAAACTAATACAATTTTACTTCAGTATAAGCTTTCATGGACTAGAGCCCTTTTCTTCAGATACAATGAATGGATTGTATTGCAGTCTATTTATGTAGAGGTACCAACAGCAGCGGGAGCTGCGGTGGCTCAAGTGGTTAAGACGCTGAACTGCAGGCTCTGGAAGGTCAGTAGTTCAGCAGTTCGAGACCCGGGTGCCGCATGACAGGGTGAGCTCCTGTCTCTAGTTCCAGCTCCTGCCAACCTAGCAGTTCGAAAGCAAGAAATTGCAAGTAGATAAATAGGTACCACTTCGGTGGGAAGGTAACAGCGTTCCGTGCACCTTGGTGTTTAGTCATGCCGGCCACATGACCACGGAAACGTCTTCGGACGGCGCTGGCTCTTCGGCTTTGAAACGGAGATGAGCACCGCAACCCTAGAGTCGGATTCGACTGGCTTTCGAGCAAGGGAACCTTTACCTTTACCTTACCAACAGCAGCAGCAACAAAAACTGTACACACAAAAGGTGAAGGGGATATGATGAAGTGCAGGAAGTACAAGTTGAAGCATAATTATGTAGAATTTATATACTAATAGCCAAATCTGAAGATATTTAAAAACTGATGACTGGAGCTGTGAACAGGCAAGACAGACCTTTCTACAAACCTGAAAACCTTGGTTTGCAGGGAAAATGTGAAATCTTTTTAAAAAACAACAACAAAAACTGGGGGCTTTTAAAAAACTTGAAAATGGCAAATGGAGCTTCTGTAGCTTTAAGCAACAGATTCCATCACTGGCTGTTGCTAGGCAGCTACAACATTCCAAGGCAGGGTTTCAGTGAAAAAAAAGGCAGGAGAGGGTAGGCTCCTTTCCATGACTCTTTTGGCCTTTGAGGGAGACTCATTGGAGACAGGCTAGGGTTGCCAGCTTGCGACTGGAAAATTCTTGGAAATTTTGTAGTGGAGTCTGAGGAGGGTGGGGTTTGGGGAGGGGAGGGGAGGGGAGGGGAGAAGCCTCAGCAGGATATAATACCATATATTCCACCCTCAAAGCAGCCATTTTATCTAGGGGAACAGACCTTCATTGCCTGAAGTTCAGTTATAATTTCAAGAGATTTCCAGGTCTCACCTAGAGGCTGACAACCTGTTCAATAGCAGTCACCCTATGAAAGCCAGTGTAGTGCAGCAGTCAGAATTTCAGAGAAGGGTCTGGAAGACCCAGCTTCAAATTCCCATCTTGCCGTGGAAGCTCATTGGGTAGCTTTGGATCAGTTACATACCTCACAGGGTTGTTTTGCAGATAAAAAGGAGGGGAGGAGAATAATGTAAGCTGCTTCAGTCCCTGCTGTGGAGAAAGGTGGGATACAAATGAAGTAAATAAATAATAAATATAGCTGAAGATGAGAGGCAGATTAAAGGCAGGTTGGTGAATGGCTGAGAAGGAGATAATGAGGTAGGGAAAGGGGAAAGGATATGGGGGTTCCCAGGGGGAGGAAGAGAAAGAGGAAATAGTATGGGAAGGAGGATACAGAGGAAAGTGAGGTGCCAGGGGAGAGGAAGGGAAGGTGATTGTAAGCTACTCTGAGACTCCTTTGGGTAGTAAGGGTGGGGTATAAAACCAACTCTTCTTCTCCACCTTGCAAGTCCTTAAGGGTTCTCTACCATGCAGGTGGGCCTGCCCAGTGGCCACACAGATGGACCACAATTTTCCTAGGCAGAGGCTTCTGTGACAGGAGAAGGAAAGCTTAAGATGGGGCGGGGGAGATAAAGGTAGGTTGCCTATTTAGTGGGAAGGAGATAGGGTTTCCAACTCCAGGTTATGAAATTCCTGGATACTTGGGGGGTGGAGACTGGGGAGGGTGGGGTTTGAGGAGGAGAGGGGGTATAATGCCAGAGACTCTACCCTCCAAAACAGTCATTTCTTCCTGAGGAACTAGGGTTGCCAACCTCCAGGGGGGTGGGCATCACCCAGAATTAGAACTGCTCTCCAGATGACAGAGATAAGTTCCCCTGGAGAACATGGTTGTATTGGAGGGTGGATTCTATGGCATTATACCCTGCTGAGGTTGTTTCTTTCCCCAGCCTCACCCTTCCAAGGCTCCACCTTGAAGATTCCCAACCTGGGGATAACAGCTCAAAGGCAACTAATCTCTGTAGTTGAGAGATCCATTGTGATTCCAGGAAATCTCCAGGACCCACATGCAGGCTGGCAACCCAAAGGGGAGAGAATGAAGCCAAAAAAAGGGGAGAGGAGGAGGAAATGAGGAAACAGAAAGAGGAAATAGTGGAGGAGGAGGAGGAAATGAGATGCTCCCTGCATAGGCTTGCCAGCCCACGTTCTGGGCAGGGGATCCCCCAGTTTCAGGGGTTTCTCCCCACCATGGACCAGCTGGCTGATGGGGGAAACCCCACCCCTAAACAGGGATATCATCCTGCTACTTCCCTGATGCAATGACATCCCTTGGAAGTGACATCATCATGTTGAGGACCATGCAGGGATGCTCTCGCATTTGGGCAAACTCTATGGTTTGAGGGCAAAAACCATAGAGTTTTGCCCAATACCAGAGCATCCCTGCACGATGTCCCTGATGCAATGATTTCACTTCTGGGTGATGTTATTGCATTGCCCACTCCAAGAACGCCACCCAAATCCTCCCCCTGGAGCGATGAGGGGACCTGGCAAACCTGTTCCTGCAAGTCCTTGAGGCTGAGGGTTCCCACTTGTCCAAATCTAATCAAGAAAGCCCTCTTCATGGGGGCTTCATCAATTATTTTATTTTATTTTTAGAGATTTTGGCTCACGCTCTTACTGGAGAGATGGCCTACAACTGCCTAAATAAAATATAAACAACTACAAGATATGACTAAGAGCATAATATACATTCCTTTAAAAGAAACCTCATGATTCTGCAGCCAGTCTCACAGTTTAAGAGATTTTAAGCAACTGGTCTGTGTAATAGTGTGACCTGCTCTTCAAAGGGTCAGCAAAAGGGAAGAGTGGGGTTGTGCTCTTTCCCTCCTTCCCTCCTACTCCTCAGAACACTCAGGGCTGGAGTATACATGTAGCAGAATGAGATAATATAATTGGGCTGTAGTCCTTCAGAACACGGGTGCCCTCCTTGGCATTTAAAAAAACACAACACATTGGGGAGAAAACCTAGCTCCTTTTCTGCTGTTTCTGTGCTAGCTTTCCACCTATAAAGAATTATGACTGTAGTAGAATGTTGAGGGGGGGAGAGGTGTTCCCTCACTCACAGTCTGTAATGGCACCATCTGTTCTATCATCTCAGCACTCTGCCACCTCATTACCACTTCTTTCTGCTGGGGTGTGTGTAGACAGGGAGCTTCCCTTCCCCTAATGTATGGCAGTACAGTCTCCCCCCCCTTTCCTTCTCCATTCTACAAATGCATGCCTGGTAAGAATTGAGTCACGTTTTTCACTTTCTTTCATGGGACACCTGGGACTGTATTGCAGAAGTGTTACCTCATCCATAGCTAAATGCTCCTATCTCTATTCTAACTGGGAGAAGGAGTCTGGAGTTTTGCCATGCTTTCAAGTAAAAACAGTAACAGTACTGAACATCCTGGCCACCCTGGATTGGCTGGAAGATCCAGACAGCAAGTTGCTGCTATATAGGGCTGCTATTACTGTTCATATATTCAGAGGCATCAACATTATATCCAGAGTACAACATTGAAACCTGAGGAGACAGCACTGCAGAGCATTTTCTAGGCAGCAAAGATATGTGTATGATAGTTCTTTAAATTTTCACATCACTGTGTTACCAACTATTTTGAAGGAAGTATGATAAAAGTACAACACTGTTATGCTTTTTACCACAAGGTATGCATCTGAAAATATCAGAACCTATTATCCTGTTCCCAGTTTTCATCTGCCCAAACTGGTGAGATGTTTGCCTTAATTAAACTTTACCATTCTCTTGTACAGGAAGTGTATTAAGATTCAAATAAAGAGCACAGTTGAACAACAACCAGAAATAAATGAGTGAGTTCACTGAGAAAATAGGTGGTGATTTATCAGTGTTTTGCCATAAAGGGAATGTAACATTTCAAAATTAAGGGAGAAATA
The DNA here is from genome assembly GCA_029375565.1 of Gekko gecko. Classification (NCBI taxonomy): domain Eukaryota; kingdom Metazoa; phylum Chordata; class Lepidosauria; order Squamata; family Gekkonidae; genus Gekko; species Gekko gecko. The sequence continues at coordinate 239,150,980 of JAPDNY010000002.1, read as the reverse complement.
CTTTTAAAATAATTAACATTATGACCGAGGATTTCTCACTGTGCATGGCCATGGCCAGTGCTTTGAATAATATAAGCTTTTTTAAAAAAATCAAAATTAGGTACTAAAGTCACATTTTGGGCAATGACAGCTGACTGCTATAAAAACCCTCTTCTGCAACTCATAGTGCATCAATCTGCAGCCCACACTGGTATCTCATTCTTATGCACTAAAGATGGGAAAGACTAGAGGACCATTTTGGTGGGCACAGTCCAAGTCAGTAGAAGCAATACTACAACATCTGACTAAAACATTCATGCCTTGACTGTATGAACACATGAAGCTGCCTGCTACTGAGTCAGATTACTGGTCTACTAGTAGTAAGGCCCATTGTGGGAAGAAATACAATGGGGTCTAGAAAGAGGCTCCAGGTGAGTGTCCCAGCTATGGCTGGGTGTGAGCGGTTTTTTTTTTTTTGCCCTGGGAAGTGCTTGTGATGGTAAACCATTGAGACTGTATGACTGCAAGTGATATCAGTTGGCAGCTGGAGACTTCCAGGGCCACTGGGAGGTTGGGACTTCAGCAGGGTATAATGCCATAGAGTCAACTGCCCAAAGCAGCCATTTTCTCCAGGAGATCTTGGTCATCTGGAATTCAGGTGTAATACCTGGAGATCTCCAGGTGCCACCTGGAGGTTGGCAATACTTAGGGAAGGGCCAGGTTTGTTGAAGGACTTCAATGAGGTATACTGCCATAGAGCTTACCCTCCAAAGCAACCATTTTCTCTCCAGGGACTGATTTCTGTAGTCTGGAGATCAATTGTAATTCGGGGAGATGTCCAGGCCTTCCCTTTCCTCCCAGCCCACATTTAACAGTTTACATGATTAATACTTCAACTGACTCCCTGCTAATACCCCACAGCCTCTTGGGACTCCCAACTTGGGAGTTGTAGTTCTAATTCCCTTTGCTATGGTTGTAGTAAGATCAGCTGAAAACTAAAATCCCAAGGTGCAGCGCATAAAAAGTGGGGTTGTAAGAACAGAGAAGCCGGACTACAGAATATTGATTTCACTAGCTGATTCTATTTTGTTTGAGAAGCTTTCCCTCTAATGAAAATGGTGAAATGCTTCAGAATTTTGAAGGGAGATTCCACGAAATGATAGATTCTACATTGGGTAAGAGTTATTTGTGTGACCACTATTGAAATATTTCATACTAGGAATAAGGCCTTCTGTGGGGAAAAAATTCAAGGAGCTCTAGAAAGATGGTGGGGTCAATGATTTTGTGTCTTGCAGACAGAGTAAACACAGAGTAGTGTTTTGCAGTGTAAAGAACTAATGTGGATGTGAAGAACAGCATACCTTGTGGTAGTAGAGAGTAATTGTTGTCCGTGGTCCTGGACACATTTGACAGTTTCAGAGTGTGGTGTCTGTGGCAGTGTACCTGTCTGAGGTCCCATCCTTCCTCAAACCTCACCCTCTTCAGGCTCCACACCTGAAATCTCCAGGGATTTGCGTACCTAAAGTTGGCAGCTTTATCTCCTCCCCTCTCAGCAGCCTCTTCCTAAGCAAAGTTCTGTCTTTCTCATTAGTGGGGAGCAAAGCAGCTGACTTCATTCTCTTCTGCTTTGTGATCTGTACAGCAACCCTACAAGGTAGGTTAGGCAGAAAGTCTGTGGTTGTTCCGAAATCACCCAGGCAGCTTCCATAGGGAGGATCCTGATGAACAGGAGCAAGCAGCCAGGGCTAGTGATGCCAGTAAGGAGATATGAAGTCACCCTGAGAGTGCTGACAGGCCTAGGGTTGCCAACAAAGACAGATTGATGCAAAGGAGGATGGAAAAGTCTCCATATCTCTATTTTGCCTTAAATTGGTTTTGATGGCAGCAGAGTGAGAAAATGCCAGAGGGTGTCCCATGGTAAATGCATCAAACAATTCCCAAATATTTTCCAAAACACTACTCTGTCGATAATTTGTTTTCTACACTCACAGTATCCCCTGTCAGAACGCAACACATCCCCAGCACTTTGAATTAGCACCAGAGCTTTAAGAGCTCATCAACTGTTGGCAACAATGGGTTTCCAGTAAGAAATGACTTGTTTGGAGAGTGGGGTCTATGGCATTGTATCTATTTGAGGTCCCCCTCTTCCACCTCCTCAGACCCTACCCTCAGCAGGCTTCACCCATAAAATATCCTGGAAGTTTCCAACCTGGAATTGGCAACCCTATGTCGTTTCCAGGCAACCATCAGCCTACCTTTATCTGCCTGTCTGTCTTCAGGTTTACATCTCCTCCCCCCTCCCTGCAGCACTCTACCTAGGGAAAGGGCAATGGGAACCAAAGCAGCTGACATCATTTTCCTCTCCCCCGCATGATCTGCACAACAATCCTGTGACGTATGTTAGGTTGAAAGTCTATGAATGGTCCATAATCCCCCAGGCAGCTTTTATAACATGAACCTGGGACCTGCACACCATCCTCTGAAGCGCTATCAGGTACATATCAGTGGCAGTAATAGGGTGACTGCTGGCACCTTTTCCTGTCATTTTTTGCCTTGTGGTATTCTGCTTGTGGTGTGATCTGTCTTTTTTGTGGTGTGGCATGGTTGTGTTATTGGGTTTGTTTCTTTTGAAGGGGAAGTGATGTGTTGTGGGTGAGGACATATTTTACCTCAGGATACACCTGGTCGCATATGTGAGGGGAATTTGAGGTGCGGAATGGAGTGAGGTCCAATCAACTTCCAGATGCAAATGACCTTGAAACACTGGCCCAGTCAGAGAAGAGTGGCCTAGGCTGCAGTGGGTGGGAGAGAAGAGTGGACCCAGCATGCATCCAATGCTAACTGATTACTCTTGAGTGGCAGTTCATCTGCCAACAGGTGATGCGGTACTCTTCAAGGGCCAATGGGAGAGCCTAGAATTGTGAAAAAACTACTAAGCCTTTTATATATATATATATATATATATATATATATATATAAGATTGAATTTTGCTTACAATATTATTTTGAGTGTAGTTACTGGTATATTGATAGTATTATGTTATTGTATTTATGAAGTAATCACTGAGGATTGCTGTATCTGAATATGCTTTATGGATGTCTACATGTATCTCTGAAATGTTGAATCCAGCATGATTCTTGAAAAAAATGATTGAAACGTATTTAGACCTGGGGGTCTGTCAAGTCAGCTGGCAGAGACACTAGTACATCCTTACAGTACAAGGACTTTTTTGAATTTATTACAAATTGTTTGTGGAAAAACTCCACCTGTGAATTTCTACCTGTGATCAACTTTACCAGTGAATTTCTACCTGTTGTTTATGGAAAATCTGTTCTGAGTACCTTATATGTCTTACTATTGCTAAATTCAGTGATTATTGGTGTTAAAATTTAGGCACGTGCATTTTTTTCTTGTTTTCAATAGGATACCAAGGCAGCTTCCCCAGTGGCCAATGGGAGAGTGAATTGTTGCCTACCAATTTTCTGTAAGGGAAATGATGTACTGTGGCTGGGGAAAACAGTGATTTCCGAGAGATCTCCAGGCCCCACAGGGAGATTGGCAACCCCAGAGAACATTTAAGGAATGACTGGGAGATGTATTTTACCTCAGGACACATTCAATGATTCCCAACAGCAACAGCAAACTATTTAGAAAGTTGGAGGTGAGGGCCAATCAGGCTGCATATACAAACAACCTCTGTATTCCAACTGGCTATAGGGCGGCGGGGGGGACGACAGCAAGCTATTTAGAAATTTGGAGGCAAGGGCCTGTCAGGTTGCATATGCAAATGACTTCTGTGTTCTGACGGGGGGGGGAGATAATGACATGCGGAATGGAGTGAGGCACAGCTAGCCTTTTATATATAGCTAGACTAGATTCAGTACTGTCTACTCTTACTGGCCCTCCACAATCTCAGCAGAAGTCTTTCACATCAACTACTTCCTCTTCTTTTTTTAAAAAAACTAGAGATGGTGGGGATTGAACCTAGAACCTTCTGCATGCAAAGCAGATGTTCTGCCACTGGGCCATGGGCCTTCTCAATGTTGGTATGGAATTCTGTCTTGATGTATAGTTGGTTTCCAGTCTTCTACTATAGTCACTGTCCTTGCTTCTGTCACAGGTCTAAAAATTAGCTTATACATTGCTTTGCCAGTTCTCCCTCCATAATGATGGTTTTTTAATTTGTGAGTTTATTGCCTTCTGAAACAACAAGCCCTCTGTGACAACTAAGATAAATGAGCCTGGTGTGAATTCTTTAATTCTGTCATGAAACTGTATCAGGTGGATCTTTTTCCTTTCTGCTCTCATATATCAAGCAGACTTAGATGAAATCTTCCACTAAATCCTTTTTTTGTTTGTTTTACAGAAAATTAAAAATCAGACTGAATCCACTTCCCCAAATCCACCTTGTTAGATGCATAAGTGGGCTCAGAATATGTCTTTTCACCTGTCCTGTTATAAACAGCGACAGCCCAGACAAGTAAGGACCTAGGGTGCCATCCAACATTCAATTAGAAAGGAAAAAGCTACTAATATGGCATTCTTCACTTTATAATTTCTAGTTGCCTTGTCTGATGATCAGACAAAGGCAGCAAGAAAGTAGGCCAGGCTCAGTGAATCTAAGCAGCAGGAAAAAAGCTGGACCCCACTTGGGTACTAGCTGTGTATGGGAGTGAAGTAATTCCCGACTGGGAACTCAGGAAGAAGGCGGCCATAGAAGAAGGGGCAATGAAACCAGGGCATCCTCCTGACCCCCAACTTACTGAAGAACAGCTGGGACCATGAGGGGAAGCAGGCGATGCAGCGGTGAGACAACAAAAGGTGGATCTAGTCCCCACGAGGAGTGATGAGGGACCATGCTCGACTCCAGAGGAATGGGGTGAGACACAGCAGTGGGGCGACGGGGCCGCAGGACGGACTCACTGCCAGCTGAGGTGGGAGCCATGGGGGGAGGTCAGGTTGAGCCGAGAGCAGGCCACAGCTGGGGCAGGAACACAGTGCAACTCAGCCAGGACGGCGGGGACAGAAAGGGCGTCTTTGGCATCCCTGGTTTTGAGTGGAGGTAGGGCCAACCGAGAGGGAGCAAGGAGGGGATAAAAAAGGAAGAAGAGAGGCGGCCAGGGAGGATGGACAGAACTGGCTGGGGCTATATGGAGAGAGAAAGAGAGAGAGAGAGAGAGCCCTAACGGCAGGAGGAAGCCACAAGGAAGCCAGATTCCCTAGAGGGATGGAGGGATCATGAAACCCCCCATCAGCACCATAGTCTGAGGCTTACACTCCCTCTTCTGCTTTAATCCTGACCTCAGGCCTCACTGTATCACCTCCAGGGCAAGAGTCCTGATCCCAGGCCCAGAAGAATGCAGAAGCAGGCTAGCACTGTTGAGCAGGACAGCAATGGGAGGCCAGTCGGCAGGAGACCACCAGAGCCACAACAAAATGATACATATATATATCTACCATGCCTATGATTAATTAGGAGAGCTGAAGTACAGAGCAGGTGATTAGGCAGAAGTATTGATCATCTAACACAAGGGGTGAGAAGCCAGAAGACAGAAACCTAGGCCAGGGTAATACAATGCCCAAGGCCAGTTCTGTTCTTAGACTTGATTCCTGCCAAGTTGAAAGGGAGGCAAGATAGGCAAGTCAGAGGTGAAGGTAGTCTGCATTAGGAGAAGGAATAGCGGAGCTTCCTGTGTTCAGCTAGTCAAGCAAGTGTTACCCCAAAGCCTTTGTGGGGATAGGATTCTGGTGGAATCATCTGAACTGCTTTGACATTCATTGTTGGTGCAGCTGGTCTTCCTGCAGTTTTCTTTCCTTTGGTCAGTCCTGGGCAGTGATGGATAGACTGAATTCCTGCTGGACACCCCTGAGGTTCCTGGACAAGTTTGTATAGTTCATCATTTCTGAAACTTTTTTACATTTCTGCAAATTCCCTAATTGCTTGCCCATTACGTTTATTTGCATTCTTATGGTTCAAATCCCACCTCTCCCTTATATATAACAGTAATCGCCCCTTCCCTGTCCACCCAATTTAAACTGCTTACCAAGTTCTCTTATTGACCTGGGAAAATACCAGTTTCCCAATTGGTAGCCTTTTCTGCCTAAAAAAAAAAAAATCACAAGTTCCCTTCATGCAAAATGTCTTACCTTCTTAAGAGAATGGACCTAGAGCATTTTATTTGCACACAACTCTTTGATTCTTCTTCTTTGTGACCAAAACCAAATAACAGATGATAACCCTACTAAGGTAGTTATAATAAGATCACCCAGCAGCAGCAGCAGCAGCAGCAGCAGCAGCAGCAGCAGCAGCAGCAGCAGCAGCAGCAGCAGTTACTATGAAAGAAAGAAATCCACTAGGGGGCAGCTACATCATTTCCACAGCTCAAAGGAGGCTTTGTAGTAGTCTTTTGTAGGTGCTAAAACTAGTTATTCAATTACAGACTCCACCAGAAGTTAGGGTACACCTAATGAGGCAGTTTTTCCATGCTGTTTTCAACTAATAATCCTACAGAGAGAGGACATGATGTATCTGAATAATCAGTTGCTGTTTGTTCTTCACTGTGGATTTCAATTTTTTTTAACATGAAAGTTTGCCCTTCATTTAAATAGTGCAAATTCTAGAGATAAACAGGTTGCTTACCTGTAACTGATAATCTTCAAGTGGTCATCTATGCAGTCACACCTATGGGATTGTGCGCCTGCGCTGATCCAAATCGGTTATATACAAAGCTCACAATAGGATTTTCACGTCTCCATCCCAGGCACATGCGGGAACCCCACTGCGCATGCCCAAGGGGGTGGGGTGCGGACATCCCGCTAGTTCTTTCTGACCACTGTCATGTCAATAACAGGAGAAAAAGTACTGAAACGGCAACAGTGGGGAAGGAAGGGCGGGTGGTGTGACTGCACAGATGACCACTTGAAGATCATCAGTTATAGGTAAGCAACCTGTTTATCTTCTTTGTGGTCTCTGTGTATCACACCTATGGGAGATTTAAAAGCAGTGGCTCACCTGAAGGTGGGTGCTGTTGTATATTTAGTGCTCTACTGATGAAAGGACTAGATGACCAAGGTCCACTCTGTGGTGTCCACGAACATCAAAAGCATAGTGTTTGATAAAAGTGTTTGGAGTAGATCAAGCTGCAGCCTCGCAAATTGCCGACAGGGAAGCACCCTTCAAGAAGGCTGTAGATGTAGCCATGGATCTTGTGGAATACACTCAAAGTGGCATAGGCAATGGGTGTTTAGCCAACAAGTAGCACAGTTTAATAGTCTCAACGATCCATTTGGAGAGACGTTGTGCCGAGATCTTGTGCCCTGCGGAGTGACTAGTGTAAGAGAAAAATAATTGATTGTCCCTCCTACTTGCATGTAGTCTGTGAAGGTAAAAAAGCAGCGCTCTCTTAACATCTAGTGCATGGAGGAGACGTTGCTGTTCATCCTTCAGTTTAGGAAAGAAGTTTGGTAAGAAAATATCCAAGCTGAGGTGGAACTCGGAGACCACTTTAGGGACAAAAGAGAAGTCAGACACCAGTCTCACACCATCCGGTAGAAAGACAAGGAAGGGTGGGTCATGACGAAGGGCTACGAGTTCATCTACCCTCCTGGATGAGGTAATGGCAATGAGAAAGGCAGTTTTCCATGTGGCATATTTCAGTTCACAAGTTGCCATAGGCTCAAAGGATTTTCCCATCAGGTGGCGCAGCACCAGCGGCAAGTCCCACAAAGGTACTGGTTTTTCTTCTAACTCTCCTCTGCATACACAGAGATACATACAAAATCCTTCTATATCTAAGATCTGGCTTTAATCTAGTTCTCACTTTCTCTCGATCAACAGTGATAGTGTAATTACCAGTACTTTTGTTGGATGGTAAGTGTTCAAAAATGTTAGAATTGTTTTTTACTGCTAAGAAATTGACTTCTGATACGACTTGATCCTTATCTCTTATTGTTGCTTGTTTAATGCTTTAGATGTTCATTGTTGTAAATGATTATTATTTTAAAAGAATAAAATAAATTATTTACTGTTAAAAAACCCCCACAAAGGTACTTGTGAATGGATTGGCAGATATAAGTGGAGGAGGCCTTTCGGGAATCTCTCTGAGACCGGGTGAGAGAAGACAGAGAAGCCCTTGAAACCAGAACGGTAGGTAGAAATGGCCGACAAGTAGACTCTGACTGAGAAGTGCGAGAGGCCCTTCTCAGTGAGCGAAAGCAAAAAATCTAGAATCCGGTCCAGGATCACCAAAGCTGGAGATAAGTCGGAGGGCTGTAAGAAGGTCAAGAAATGAGAGCACTTTCTACTGTAGGAACGACATGTAGAGTCCTTTCTGGCATTGAGGAACACCATAGTAACTCTAGCTGAAAACATTAGTTGTCCACAAGATAGGCTGTTGGCTTGAGCTTGTGAACCTCATGGAACAGCAGAGCTCCGCCCTCTGCTAGGAGCAGATCTGGGACAGGTGGGAGGAGATGGTGACCTTTGGTCAACAACAGGAGGTTGGCAAACCAAGGTTGCCTTGGCCACCAAGGGGCGATCAGTATGCATCTTGTGTGAACCCTCATCAGCCTTTGGATCATCATTAGCAAAAGCGGTAGAGGAGGGAAAATGTAGACGAAGTTGTTGTCCCAAGGGTAAATAAGCCTGTCTCCCAAGGCCTTGGGATCTTGTGCCCCCCTGCAGCAGAACAGGCTGCACTTCACATTGTTTCGAGTTGTGAACACATTGATGTGAGGCGTACCCCACTTTTGGAATATGGGGCGTAGGTAGGTCCAATTCAACTCCCAGTCATGGCCCTAAGAGAGACCATTGCTGAGCAGGTCTGCATGCACATTGGCACTGCCAGCAATGTGCGAAGCAATGGGGGAAATGTACAGAGGTATACACCAGGTCCAAAGGTCCAGTGCAAGGTGGCAGAGACTGAGGGAGACCGTGCCTCCCTGTCGGTTGACATAACTGAGAGCCATTGTATTGTCGGTCAATACAGCCACATATTTCCCTATGAGAACAGGCTGGAAACATTGAAGGGCCAGCTTGATCACCAGAAGTTCTAAAAAATTGATGTGATTGCTTGAAGTCAAGGCATCCCACTTGTGACCTACGGAGAGGCCACTGAGGTGGGTTCCCCATCCCCACAGAGAGGTGTCAGTCGTGAGGGTGAGACCAGGAGTAAGGGGATGGAAAGGGACACCCTGCACCAGGTTGTCCGTCAGTGTCCACCAAAGAAGGGAGTCGCGTGCTTCTCGTGACGGAGAGAGATGAACTAATTGGCTCATTCGTAGAGGCCTGAAGTGCCTTAGGAACCAAAGCTGAAGTGGACCCATTTGTATTCTTGTGAAGCGAAGGACTGCAGTTGTAGCTGCCATCTGGCCTAGAAGGCACTGAATTTGGAATGCAGAAGCCATGTCGTGGAGCCAAATCTGTTCTGCAAGGGTAGCTAGAGTGAAAGCTCTGTCCCGGGGCAGGAAATCTTTGCCTTCCATGGAGTCAAGTATCACCCCTATGAACTGCACTGCAGGAACCAGCTGCGACTTCTTGTGGTTGGCCTGGAGACCCAGGGAACGAAGGACATTGAGGGCCTGGGAGACATGTTGTATGAGAAGGTCCCTGGAAGGTGTGACCAGAAGCCAGTCGTCTAAGTACGGGAATAACATGAGGCCACAGAGACAGAGATGTGCTACAACAACCACCATTGTCTTGGTGAAGACCCATGGTGTCGTGCTGAGGTCAAACGGTAGACTCCTGTATTGATAGTGGCTGCCTCCTATTGCAAATCGAAGGTATCTCTGATGGATGGTTAAATGGAAATAGGCATCTTCGAGGTCGAGAGTGGCCATCCAACAACCCCTTGGATAGGAGGGGTAGAATGACCGGTAGAGATGTCATTTTGAATTTCCAGTACTGTATATAGGTGTTGAGGCCACGAAGGTCTAGAATCGGTCTCTGGCCACTGTCTGTCTTGGGTACCATGAAATACTGGGAGGAAAAGCTGAGGCCCTGGTGGTCTAGGGGCACAGGTTCTATGACACCCTTTGACAAAAGTGTGGTTACTTCGTCGAGGAGGTATGACAATGGAGGGGTGGTAACGAATACAGGAATAGGTGGGAGTTCTAGAAATTCGATGGTATAGCCATGGGTCAAGATGGAAAGGACCCATTGGTCTGATGTAATGTTGGTCCAGGCATGTAGGTAAGGGGAGAGGCGGGTAGGGTCAGAAAGAGTAGGTGGAGGGGAGTCAAAGGCCCTGCTTGCTGAGTTTGGATTGTTTTGGTCTGGTGTGTTGTTGTCCAGAGCTGTATTTCTGCCTGGCCTGATATTGTTGCCTATTCCCTGAAGGGGACTGACGTGGCCTCCAGTTTCCCTCTGGTGACAGCTTAGTGTACTGGCGTCTAGAGCTGTAGCGTGACCAAGAGCGAGGTCTAAAAGGCTTAGAAGGGGCAGAGACCCCTAGTGACCTAGAAGCTTTAATACTTTTATTCATGTCTTGAAGGGCAGAGTCCGTTGAGGCATGAAAGAGACCTTGGCCATCAAAAGGTAAGTCTCCTATGTACGCTCTAGTGTCATTAGGAAGAGAAGTGGTCCTAAGCCAGGAGTGCCTACGGAGGGTGACTGTGGAAGCCATTGTCTTGGAGAATGTGTCCAAGGCATGTTTGGAAGAATTCATGATCTGCTTAGAAAGCAGTAGCCTGTCCTTCTGCAGCTTTCTGGCCTCCTGATGTTTGTCATCAGACACCGAGGTAAAAAAATCAGTAAAGTGCTCTGAGAGCGAGTACTGATAATGGCCCATGCAAGCGATATAATTTGACGTTTTAATTCCCAAAGCTCCAGCTGAATAAAAACGTCGACCAAACAAATCCAACTTCCTGCTCTCCTTATCAGAAAGTGTAGCCAGGGTGCATTTATTTTTGGATGAGGACGACACGACCGTGGAGTTAAGTTTAGGATGGATATGGAGGAATTCAGCCTCTGGCGCTTGGACCTTATACATATGAACCACGTACCTGGAAGATACTGGGGCAGAAGATGGTTTATCCCACAGGGCTTTCGCTGCCTGGAGAAGGACAGTCGACATCGGAAAGGCCACTGTCGTGGAGGTATCGAGTTGCACAACGTTGAAGACAGTGCCCAATACCAAAGGTTGAGGTTGGACAATCGAGAGCCCCAGGGAGTATGCCATTCTCTTGATCAATTCTCCATATGAAGAGAGGTCTTCTGAGGGAGAAATTAGAAGGTTGTCAGACACCATAGGTTTGGGGGAAGGGTCCTCTGGTGAACTGGCCCCTTTTTGTGGAAGGTTTGGATTTATGTTGGGGAGAGTGTGAACAGCGTGACCCGCGGACCCAGTCTGACTGTCGCATCAGTGTCAGCCATGGCATCAATGTCGACATAGGGTATGACCCGAATCAATACGGCATGTGGTGCCGATGGTCCTATGGAGGTGGCAACGGTGGTTCAAAGTAGGTCAGGGAGTGCGGTCTTAACTCCTGCCTGGGTGAATAGGAGGGCCTGGGCTTGAAATGACGATACTCAAGGCACTCCTCTCCTCAATATCGAGGCTCCCTATGCAGGGGTGATCTGGATCGAGGATGAGGATAATGAGAATCCACTCCAGATCGATTGCTAGTCCAAGAGGAGGGCGACGGTGAACAATCTCTCTGAGGAGATCTGCATGGAACAACCTCCTCAGCCTCTGAGGGCGAGACTGAAATGGATCTAGTGTCCATGGAGACCTCCGATACTGGGGGGTTCAGCTGCCGAATGGGTGAGTCCAGTAACTCAATGGGAGGTAAGTGTTGTATCACAGGCAGCTCCAGTGCAGGAGGGTGATTGATATCGGGTTGCACCTGCTGAGAAGGGGGCAATGCAGAGCCCTTTTGCAAGCCGATGCCACTCAGCTTGTGAGACTTATGTGTGGTTTTTTAAAGAGAAGACTTCAAGGACTTCTCCTTTTTGTGCTTATCCCTCTTCTTCTTCTTAACCATCGTAAAGGTGGAGGAAGCCTAATTCGGCTCCAACCGTTTTGAAGAAAAGTGTCCTCCCCTTATCATTGTAGCTGCCCTTTTCTGCATTTTTTCCAGTGCTATAAATATTCTTTCTTATATGTGTGTGTGGTGTTAGTGGTCCAATGTGGTTGCACCATCAATTTATACAGGGCAGGGCCTGTATAAATGTTGTTCCTGTTGGTCTTTTGGGGTTTCTGTGTGGCACTGTGGTATGCTTGCACTGCCACAGTGCCACTTTTTCTGGAGTGTGCCACTTGTTCTCATGGCAAACAAGCACCTCCCAAGACAGTTTACTTTCCCTGAGATTCTCTGGGAGAGTCTGACTGCTAGGTGCTGCCTGCCTGCCTGCCTGCCTGCCTTAAGTGCTGCTGGTGGGTTTCCCCACTGGAAACAATGGAGGTAATGGGGGGAACCTGTTTGGGTGCCCATAGAATTGGGCCGACTGGCAGTTTATGTGAGGAGAGGCTCCTGAAGCTACCCTGAAAATTTGGAGCCTCTCCCTCAAACCTCCCCCCCCCGAGCCACTAACAGCACCGTGGGGAAAAAGTATCCCACAACAGAGAACAATGAAGGGGATGGGGCAATCTGTTTGGGGGCCCGTAGAATTGGACCCCCTGGTCCAATGTTCTTGAAAGTGAGTATCTTGGGGAGAGGCCCCTGCAGCTACTCTGTGATTTTGGAGTCTCTCCCTCAAACTCCCTCCCCTCCAGCCCCCAGAATATATCCTATGCTTTTGCCATTGACTTTAATGGCCCATAGGATATAATGGGGCTGAAATTGACATTCGGCTGGCCAAAAGACTCCCCAAAGGGCTGGTACTGCCGAAATTGACATGCAGGAGTCTTTCTGCCACAGAAATGTATTCTGCCCGATTCCACCGACTCCGAATCGGGATGAATTTATTTTTTTGCACACCCCTACTCGGTTGTTCTTCTTTCCACACGTTTTGTTTCCATACAACCCTGGCAGTCTGAGCCTTCCATTGTACATGGATGCAACTGAACATGTTCTGTATTAATTTTGGTGCATGTGTAAAGCTAAAAATGAGTCTGTCCAAGAGGTGGTGAAGGCATAAACAAGTGGGAAATGTACAAAAATGAATACTGGGAAAGAGAGGGATAACACTAAGGGGAGGGGCTGTGGCTCAGTGGTAGAGCATCTGTTTAGCATGTAGAACATCTCACATTTAATCCCCAGAATCTCCAGATGATGTGAAAGACCTCCACCTGAGACCCTGGAGAGCTGCTATCAGGCTGAGTAGACAATACTGACTTTGGTCTGATTCTGTATACGGCAGCTTCATATGTTCAAAACTGTAATAAAATGAATATGATAAGAGTGTTGGAACAGACTTACCCTAAGAAGGAATGAGCTGCTGACACCCTCACAAGAAGCAAGCACATCTTGTACTCACTGTCTTAAGCAATGACTGTTTTGCTTTTCTCTGCAATTAATCTTGTATGAAATAACTACACAGGCATTTGCCCTCTAATAGACAATGGCTCTTCTCTGTTTCCTCTACCACGACATAAACAAACACTGCAATCTACTCATTCTCCACATTTCTCTACAGCATAAACAAGCAACAGTGGAGGCAAAGGAGGGAAAGAGAAGGCTCAAAAGGATGACACAATGGCCAAGAAAACAACTTTCCTGAGAGCTGATGTTCCCAAAAGTGCCATAAATACAACCCTATTGAGATGTTAGTGTGATTTGGTGGAAAGAGAGTTGAGAGGCCTGGGTAGGTTCAAGTTACTGCTCAGCTGTACACTGGCTAGGTGACCTCCACTGGGATGACGCTATCTCTGTCTATCTATTACTGCTCATACAACTGTAGCCTTAAGTAGAAAATAAAATAGTAAAATAAAATAAATTAATGCCTTACTTGATAGTCTTCTTCCACTGTTTGATTATTGCCCCTACAAATTTTGCCACAGAAAATCCAATAATAACCAAGTGCCCTTGTACTATCAGATGCCTTGTTATACTTTTCCATCATTTGGAATAAAGGAGTAATTAAACTGGCCCTCAGCTCATTAAATATAGGACACTCTATAATCATATGCTCAATAGTTTCAACTTTATTGAAGGATATGACAGTGATCAGTGGTGTTTGCTCCTTTCCTGAAGCCAGCTTGCTCATTCTCAAGGATGTTATTTGACCCAGGATCTAAGTTTCGAAAGAGCATTGAAGCATAGAGTTTTCCAGTGGTGGATAACAGACTTACTGGGCGACAGTTTGTCGGGTCCATCAGGCCCCCCATTTTGTAAATCGGTACGATAATTGCACTGTGCCAAGCCCATGACGCATTTACTTTCCTCCCCAACTCTCCAACTGTGAAACGCGGCACAATTCTGAGGACTGTTGCAAGGATGTATCGTTGAACAATTGCTAAGCACTTTGCAGAATTTAATGCCCTATTATTGACAACATTAATCTAGGCTGCATTTGAGAATCAGACAACTCAAGGCAGTAACTTAAATCTCAACAATGGGAAAACCCATTGCCTTTTAAAACTGCTCTGGGAGTTTTATTCAAGTTATTTTTAATAATATGATACTAAGCCCCAAATAAACAAATATCAATATCAATACTGTACTAGAGAACTAACTGAGCTCCCCAACCACTTTTTCCTGAACCACTATAGACCAACCAAAGAAAATTGTTGTCCTTTTGGAATATTAATGCATAACACTGTGTATATTAGAAGCTGCTACTTTGTAAAAAATTTCCAGAACAAGACTCCAGGAGGCAGTAAAGCAAACATCATGCTTTCAGTAAGTATATTTATTAACCATGCTCCCCTTAACCTATTTCTATTAATAGGCTGAGTTCTTCCATTCCTCCCTATCTCAGTTCATTTCAGAACCAATGAATGTTTAATTAAGATAAAGTATTGCTCTCCAAAAGTATGAAAAAAATGGTTCAGAACTATTGGAGGAAAAGAAAAATGCTCCTATGGTATTCAAATGCAGAGGCAGCTGAAAAGAAGATTGATACATATTCTATTTTCTTCTACCCACTGCTGTTTTCAGTGAACAACTACCACTGCTACAGATAATGCAGCATGTGCTGAACATTTGTCATCAGCAAAAGATACACTAGCCTGTGTTCACAAAGCCATCTGTGGACTTTCAAGTAAGATGTGCTCTTGCCTTTGTGGGTGTTGGAGGGGACCATAATAGGGGCTTTTCATACAAGCCCTGTTCACACAGCACAGTTATTAGTCTGATGGCAATTTTTTTCCTTCCCTATTCTCTAGACAAAGTTTCAAGTAGCAAAATTTGAACTAGACTGAATAAAACATACCTTTATCCTTTCACAAATTTCTAATGACAGGCTGATGAGATCAATTGAACAGCTATCAAGATGCTTTTAGCAGTGGAAGAAAAGCTGAAAACAAGTATGCACACAAAAAGATTCAAATGATTAGTCGTGTCTCAGTTCTGCCTTATAATAGATGGCTGTCTCTGGTCTAGCCTGTTGTACCTCATCCATTTATAATAGTTCTAGAAAGGGACAACACTCAAAGAACTATGTAGTAACTTCTGATAAGAGGTAGTATAGCTCTACGAACTCTTGTATTCCACAAAATATTTTTTTTTACTTCATTTATACTCAGCCATTCTCCCCAATTGGGACCCAAAGCAGCTTGTGTTGTTCTCCTTGCCTCCATTTATTCTCACACCAACCCTGTGAGGTAGGTTAGGATGAGAAGCTGTGACTGGCCTAAGGTCACCCAGCAAGTTTCCATGGCAGAGTGGGGATTCAAATCTTATCAAAGATATATCTATAAATCTTGAAAGTGCATACATATAAGTTTGAAAATGTTTGATTATTTCCAATATGCTAATGCAGAAAGATATTTGTCTGTAATATGATATCATGGCTAACAGTACTGAAAGCAACAAAGATGCCCAGGAGAACTAACAGGGGCGCACTCCCTGTGTCCATTTCCTGTGCAACCATCCATTAGGGTGGGTTACCTGGGCCCTTTCAGTACCTGATTCCAAAATTCTGTGCCGGAGCACAAGAATGCAGTGAGAGTAGGCTACAGTGTAAAAAATAAGCCACCACTCCAGATGCATTAATCTTTCTATGACCATTGGAGCCACCATATCATAAGCATCTTCTTACATTCTAATAATAAGTTGGCCAAATCTTTGGATACGTAAATCTGGTGACTGGAGCTGGGTATGGGCAAGACAGATCTTTCTACAAACCTGAGAAGGGCCCTTGGTTTGCAGAAAAATGTGAAATCTAAAAAATCCCCAACAACATTGGGAGCTTTAAAAATATGAAAATGATAAAAGGAACGCCTGTAGCTTTAACAACAGATTCCCACAGCTGCCACTGCTAGGCAACCACAGTATTCCAGGCTGGGTTCTGTCAAGAAAAGGCAGGGGGGAAGGAGGCACAGCCCTGGAGATTTTGTGGTGGAGCCAGAGGAGAGCAAGGCTTGGGGAGGGGAGAGGCCTCAGCCGGATACAATGCCATAGAATGCACCTTCCAAACCAGCCATTTCTTTCCAGGGGAACAGATCTCTGTCATCTGGAGTTCAGCTGTAATTCTGGGAAATTTCCAGGTTCCACCTGGAAACTTTAGGCCTGGCACCAACCTCTGGGTGACTTGATACCATTCAATAGCAGCCACCCTATAGAAGCCAGTGTGTATAGTTGTCAGAGCTTCAGAGAAGGGTATGGGAGGACCAGACTTGAATCCCCATCTTGCTGTGGAAGCTCACTGATTTTGGACCAATCACGTACTTTCAGCCTAACCTACCTCACAAGGTTGTTGTGCAGATACAAAGGAGGAGAGAAGAATAATATAAGCTACTTTGGTCCTCACTGTGAAGAAAAGTTGGAATATAAATGCAGTAAACAATAAATATAGCTGAAGATGGGAGGCAGATAAAAGGTAGGTTAGTGAATGGCTGAGAAGGCAAGAATGAACCAGGTAAAGGGGAGAGGATATGGGTGCTGCTAGGGGGAGGGATAGGGTAAATGTTGTGGAGCAGGGGATATATAGGAAAGTGAGGCACCGTGGGGGGGTTTGATGGTTTGCTACCATGCAAGTGGGCTTGGCCCAGTGGCTGGCACCACACAACTGTGCCACAGTTTTCCTATGTAGAGGTTGATGGGGGGTGATAGCTTAAGACAGAGGGGCAGATGAAAGTAGGTTGACAGTTGGGTGGGAAGGAGAGAGGGTTGCCAACTCCAGGTTAAGAAATTCCCAGATATTATGGGGGTGGAAACTGAGGAGAGTGGAGTTTGAGGAGAGAAGGGACCTCAGAGGGGTCTAATGCCATAGACTCTATCCTCCAAGCAGCCATTTCCTCTAGCTAACCTCCAGGTGAAGGCTAGAGATCACCTGGAAATACATCTGTTCTCCAGATGACAGAGATCACAGAATCATAGAATCACAGAGGTGGAAGTGGCCATACCCCCTGCTCAGTGCAGGATCAACCTAGAGTATCCTGACAAGTGTTTGTCCAGCTGCTACTTAAAGACTGCCAGTGAAGGGGAGCTCACTACCTCCCTAGGCAGCTGATCCCACTGTTACACAACTCTTATAGTGAAAAAGTTTTCCTAATATCCAGCCAATACCTTCTTGTTCTTAATATAAACCCATTCTTGGGAGTCCTATCATTTGCTGCCAACAGGAACAACTCCCTGCTCTCCTCTAAGTGACAGCCCTTCAAATACTTAAAGAGAGAAATCATGTGCCCCCTCAACCTCCTCTTCTCCAGGCTGAACATTCCCAAGTCTCTCAGCCTTTCCTCATAGGGCTTGGTCTCCAGGCCTCCAATTATCCTCATCACTCTCCTCTGCACCTGCTCCATTCTGTCCACACCCTTTTTAAAGTGAGGCCTCCAGAACGGTACACAATACTCCAGGTATGGTCTGACCAATGCAGTGTACAGCAGGACTATGACATCTTGTGATTTGGATTAGTTTCCCTGGAGAAAATGGCTGTGTTGGAGGGTGAAATTCTATGGCATTATACCCTGCTGAGGTTGCTTCCCTTTCCAAACCTCACCCTTCCAAGGCTCCCCTCCAGGCATTTCCCAACTTGGAGCTGGCAACCCAAAGGAAAACGGATATGTGTATTTGGGAGATCCATTGTGATTCCAAGACTCCAGATTGGCAATCCTAGAAGCAGAGAGTGAATCAGGAAAAGGGGAGAGGCTATGGGGGCTTGCAGGAAAGGGAAAGAGGAAACAGTGGAGGAGGGGGGAAATGAGAAGCCTCCTGTAAGTCCTTGCAGGTTTCACTTGTCTATATATTATTGGCAATATACTATTAGCAATGGGCCACACAGACGCAAAGCAGATTTTTCAGGAAACCTGTGGGACTCCCCGGGATTGCAGAAAAATCTGTAATCAATATTAAAAAAATATGGGGGGGTTTAAATCCCCTCCAAAATACATTTCAGTTGTCTGCACGCATACAGACAACACTCATCTGATCAGAAGGGATATGCTCCAGCCTGGCCTGGCAGCAGATGTCAGCAGCCATGCTGGGCCAGGCCTCAGCGTCAAAGGCCTGGACTCACAATGGCTCAGCTATTGGGGAGAGGGATAGGATTCCTCCTCTGTGAGTTTCATGTCCCACCCTCCCCTTGTCATCATCTAAAGAGAAGGGAAGAACACACTAGGATTCTTTGGTGTATCTACAGTATAGCTGACATTTTAAGGGGGAATCCTGGAGGTATCATGATAGCATGGAAAGAACAGCCTCACATGTGAGTCCTAACTGATTGGACAAAAGGGGAGGTGTTATGTACTGAATGTGAATTGCTCCTATCTATTCACATGTTAAGCTTGAGTCTGAATGTGGCTCTTCAGATGTCGCATTGCTATTGGTCAGTTTCTGCGAAACCTGTGTAATTACCCAATCACTGAGTGATATTGTAGCAAAGAGGGAACGGTCCTGATTGGCCTTTATCCCTGTATTATGATTGGTCTTTAACTTGTTGTGGGTGTGGCTTTGACAGCCCGGGAGAGTTTAAAAGAAGGAGCTGTGCTCCCCTTGTTGTCATGTGTTCCTGACTTACAGTTGCTGTTTAATAAAGCTGAAATCACTTGAAGCTGAATCCTTTGTTGAGTCTCATACTTAACAATTGGCAATGAGGATGGGATACTAGAGTGGGTAGGCAGCCCCACTGAACCGAGACAGCAATGGCGGATGAGGACACACAACCAGTTGAGTCGGCTGAGGCTCCACGAGCAGTAGTGGCAGCACCGTGAGCCCAGATGGCTGTAAATCCGGCGTTCAAGGCATTCGAGCCAGTGACAGAGGACTGGGACTCTTACCTGGCACGGTTTGAGTTTCACCTCCAGGCAAACCAGATCACGGACGAGGCGAGGAAGAAGGCGACGCTACTGAGCTCCTATGGCAAGGCCATCTTCGACATCGCTTGGTCCTAGTTGCACCCACCGAGCTTAGCACAGCTACATGGGCTGATATCATGGCAAAGCTCAAGGGCCATTTCGTGCTGCAACCGTCAAAGATAGCCTGCAGGCACGCTTTTTACAAGCGGTGCCAGGGCCCAGCTGAATCGATAGCCGAATTCGTCACCGCCTTGCGGAAGGCGGCCCGGCCTTGCGGTTTCACCGACCTGGAAGAGGCCCTCCTCGACCGACTGGTGTGCGGCCTTCAGGACGAGCGCCTCCAGCAGTGCCTGTTCACCCGTTCCGAGCTTATGTATGCTGTGGCCTATGCTGAGGCCGTCGCCACTGAGGCTGCCGACAAATCGACCTGAGAGGTGCGACAACGAACGCCACTGGCAAGTAAAGAGCCTGCGGTCCACCAGCAGTCTACCAATGAGTCCGACGGCAAGGCTGACGGTGTATGCAGAACCAGGGAGACACGCCCACCGCAGAACAGACCGAAGACTCCAGTAGCGCGTTCCTGTACTGGCTGCGGAGGCAAGCATGATAGAGACCTCTGTTGGGCCAAGGAGCTGATCTGCCGCTCCTGTGGCAAGCGGGGTCATCTGGCCCGAGTCTGTCATGCCACCAAAAGATCTCCACCATCTTCACGATGTGCAGACCCCAGGGTTCATGTTTGAAATGACGACAAGGCATCTGGCTGTCATCACACCGACTCCTGTTGCTGCCCATCAACGATCCTGGCCACCGGAGGCAAGCCCAGCAAGAAAATCTACGTGACGGTTCATCTGGACGGCGTTCCCTGCGGCATGGAGGTGGACTCCGGATCGTCCGTCACCATCATCTCTATAGAGATGTGGCAACACTTGTTCCCGAGGTGAAGCTGCTGCCGTCTGGCACCAGTGTCGACCCGCTTGACCGACTTCCAGGGATGGTGCATTCCGTTGGCGGGAAAGGTGACCTTCCACGTCGAGTTCAAAGACCGTAAGGCTGAGCTGTCTCTCCTGGTGGCAGAGGGTGAGTGGGTTAGCCTGTTGGGCCTCAACTGGTTTGAGGCATTGGGGATCGCTATCACTGGTATCAACAAAATTTGTGTAAATAAACAGGACTCATTGTATAGCGAGTTTCCTGAAGTGTTTGGTGAGGGGCTCGGCACGTACACCAGCCCCCCCGGTTTCTTTTGATTTGGACCCTTCAGTTCGTCTGACACGACTTAAGTATAGGAAGGTCCCGCTCGCGCTCAAAGCAAAAATTGAGTCAGAGTTAGATAAATTGGTCAGTCAGGGTGTTCTTGAACCAGTACCCTACGGGAAGTGGGAGACTCCAATTGTGATGCCTGTCAAGGCTGACGGGTCTAAACGAATATGCACAGACTACAAATGTACAGTTAACAAAGCTCTGCAGCAGCACTCTTATCCGGTGCCGGTAATCAGCCACGTACTGGCGTCACTGGGAGGGGGGAAAGTCTTTGCCAAGCTTGATCTGGCTCAAGCTTACCAGCAGTTGCCGGTGGATGATGCAACTGCTGAAGCCCAAACAATCGTTACCCATAAAGGGGCTTTCAGGGTAAAATGATTACAATTTGGAGTAAATGTCGCCCCAGGCATTTTTCAAGGGCTAATGGAGGGGCTCCTGCGTGGGCTACCCAGTGTCGTGCCCTATTTTGATGATGTTTTAATTGCGGGCACAGATGATTGTGAACTGATGGCTCGCTTAAGAGCAGTGTTGAGTCGTTTTAAAAATGCCGGGCTGCGGGTTAAGCGTTCGAAATGTGTTGTCGGGGTAAAAAGAGTTGAGTTCTTGGGGTTCCTCGTAGATGCAGACGGGGTCCACCCCACACCTGACAAGGTGGCGGCAATCCAAAACGCATCTCCACCCCAGTCCAAGAAAGACCTCCAGTCCTTCTTGGGAATACTCAACTTTTATGGTGGCTTTCTGCCACACAAGGCATCGGTCGCTGAAACTCTGCACGCTTTGCTCCACAAGAACGCTAAATGGGAGTGGGGTGAGCAGCAGAGGCGTGCATTCGCTTCAGTGAAGGAACTTTTGTCATCGAGTGCAGTCCTGATACACTTCGATGAAAACAAACTGTTGGTGCTTGCAGCTGACGCGTCTCCTTATGGGGTGGGTGCCGTTCTCAGCCACCTGATGCTGGACGGACCTGAGGCACCGATCACATTTTATTCCCGATCCCTCACTAAGGCAGAAAAGAACTATGCCCAGATCGACAAGGAGGGCCTCGCCCTAATCGCAGGAATAAAGAAATTCCATGACTTTGTTTATGGGCGGCGGTTCCTCCTTGTGACTGATCACAAACCTCTCCTGGGCATCTTCTCGCCAGACCAGCTGACACCAAACATTCTATCGCCCCGGATGCTAAGGTGGGCGGTTTTTCTGTCGGTGTACGATTTCGAGCTGGAGCACCATCCAGGGAAGGCTATTGGGCATGCAGACGCCCTTAGCCGCTGCCCCGCTCCACTAACTGACTCTGACGAGGAGCCAGAACTGGACGTTTTGGCGCTGGAAGAGCTCCCAGAGGCACCGGTCACCTCCACAGACATTGCCGCTGTGTCGGCAAAGGACCCTTTAATTGCCCGAGTTCTCAATTGGGTGTGGAGGAGGTGGCCGGCCGGGAAAGTGGAGGAGGATTTCAAACCGTTTGTTTCCTGCCAAAATGAATTATCTGTGACTAAGGGCTGTCTGCTTTGGGGAAGTAGAGTTGTAATTCCCTCTAAGCTAAGGAAAATAGTCCTGGAGGCCTTGCATGCGGGCCATCCAGGAATGGTTCATATGAAGGCCCTCGCCAGAGGGTACGTGTGGTGGCCAAACATTGATGCGGACATTGAGGTTTGGGTTCGTAACTGCATGTCCTGCCAACAGTCCCGGCCAGAACCACCTCATGCTCCTGTCCAGCCCTGGGAAAAGTCAAGGAGGCCATGGTCCCGCCTCCATATTGATTTTGCGGGCCCATATCATGGGCAAATGTTTTTCATATGTGTAGACTCTTACTCCAAAGGAGGAGGTTGTAAATATGAGATCAACGAATTCTGGGGCTGTGATTCATGTCCTGCGCAAGCTGTTTTCCACGCACGGGCTGCCGGACTGTGTCGTCTTCAGCAGAATTTGAGGGGTTCCTGGCTGACAACCTTGTATGCCATGTAACGTCGGCCCCGTTCCATCCGGCCTCTAACGGACCGGCCGAACGTATGGTTCGGACGACAAAAGAATTGTTTGGGCGCCTAACGTGTGGGGACTGGAATCAGAAGCTGGCCTCTTTCCTTCTGAGGCAACACATCACCCCGTGTTCGGCAATGGGGTGGAGCCCAGCTGAACTCTTGATGTGCCGGAAGCTATCTACCCTCCTCGACCATTTGCACCCTGACTTGGACCAGTCCAAGCAACGGTCTGAGGAACCAGCACAGGGGAGAGTGTTCCAGTGTGGGGACAAGGTCTTTGCCCAGAACTACGGGGAAGGTCATTGGTGGCTACCGGCCGTAGTCACCAAGGTTGCAGGGTCCAGGCTGTATGTGGTCCGGCTTCCCAGCGGACGGGAGATTCGCCACCACATAGACCAGCTCAGGGAGCGCTGGGCAGACTCAAGCCCCGAGTCCGTGCCCGAACCTGAGCTGGTCCCCAAGCAGGAGGGGCCTCCCACCGAGGAGGTGAGTGCTGCAGAAGGGAAATCGGAGTCTGGGCAGACCCCAACTCCAGAGCCTGTGGTCCCTGTTTGTGTTCCCCCTGTCTCTCCTGCGAGAGAGGTTACCAGGGCTCCAGAAGAGTGTGCCGCTCCAAGTCCAACGGAGCAGAGACCGCTGCGCCGGTCGAACCGAAGCCGAGGTGCCCCCCCACCTGAAAGATTATGTTTGGCAGGGTAATGCTCCATCTTAGGGGGGAGGAATTTGTTATGTACTGAATGTGAATTGCTCCTATCTATTCATATGTTAAGCTTGAGTCTGAATGTGGCTCTTCAGATGTCGCATTGCTATTGGTCGGTTTCTGCGAAACCTGTGCAATTACCCAATCATTGAGTGATATTGTTGCAAAGAGGGAATGGTCCTGATTGGCCTTTATCCCTGTATTCTGATTGGTCTTTAACTTGTTGTGGGTGTGGCTTTGACAGCCCGGGAGAGTTTAAACGAAGGAGCTGTGCTCCCCTTGTTGTCATGTGTTCCTGACTTACAGTTGCTGTTTAATAAAGCTGAAATCACTTGAAGCTGAATCCTTTGTTGAGTCTCATACTTAACAGGAGGGCTCCAGAAAGCACTGTTACCCTAAGTATACCACATCTGCAAAGTGACACTTGCTCATTCTTCTGGGATCTGAGCAATAATCTGTTTCAACTGTGCACATGCCTGTAGCTAATTTTTTTCACAGTTGGTAGTAAACTAAAAGAAATTCTCTGGTCGATCCTGGACAATGATAACAAATCACCTTCACTGTGCCATTAGAACTGATACTTTCTAATCAGCTTTAATCAAGACTTTATTGTGCTAGAAGGCAATAGTGGAATCACAACAGTAAATGAGGGGCTTGCATTTCATACTGGTTGCAAATGATGGCCAATGGGCTTTTGTTGATCTTGTTCTACAAAGAATGTACCTTTTTATGGAACGTGTTCACTCTTTTCTTCTGATTAAAGCCACTTTATTGAAAAGGTAAACATCAACAGAGCATTGCTTTCTGTCTCATTTCTGAGCAGCTGCAAAAATCAAAGTGCTTCTTTGTTAGCACATCCCTATACACCTTCAAAACGAGCATTTCATTTCAAAGCGGGGGTGGGGCAGAAATTTCACTGTTGAACATTAAAGGACTATATTGATATAGGTCTCGAACTGTATGGTGAGTCCATCCAGGATTGTTCTATGATCCGTGATCTTTTGAGAGAGGTTAAAAGAAGCTCAAAAAGGCAATTTCTGGAAGGCAGCTGTGGTGCTTTCAAATGTTTCACGTAGCCTTTGGAAGAAAGTCTCCCTTACCCTGATGACTTTCAAATCTTAACCATTAGGAACTTTATCCCCAAGCCTGATGCTCAACATGACAAGTACAACAGAAACATGGAAAGACATCTTAAGCCTACAAATTCTTGCCAGTGTGTGTGGGGGGAAGGCCTTTAATAAGGTTTCTGTTGTTTTAAAATCCAGAACTATGTGGAAGTCATTGCATAGAACATGCTATGAACAGCCTGTTTGCTGAACAAAGGCTCAATCTGTGCAACCAAGTGGGAGGGGCCCAGGGTTTCTGCTAAGGATAGCCTGGTCTTATCAGATCTCAGAAGCTAAGCAAGGTTAGCCCTAGTCAGAATTTGGATGGGAGGCTACCAAGGAATATCAGGTTCACTATGCAGAGGCAGGCAATGGCAAACCACCTCTGAATGTCTCTTACCTTGATACCCTGTAGGGTTGCCATAAGTCAGCTGCAGCTTGACAGCCACAAAAAATAAAGTTTATCAAGAGGGTCTGGACAGAAAGCAATACTGTTGAAACCCTGCAATATTACCTCTGGGAAGCATGCTATCTTGGAAATCAACTCATCCCCGTTAGGTGTGGATCCAGAAGATGACGACAACTTCCACCTCACTGGCTCCCATATATACTTGCCCTGGTGCACATTCACTGTGAGGCATGCTATCACAGATGTCTTTTCTCATGAAGGATCCAAGTGGTTGACTGAAATGGAGGGAAGTTGAGCCTCATTCTTGTTGTGGAGCCCCTTTACAGGCCTACCTGGGATTTGCAGGGGCTGTAGGAGAGCAGAGGCAACCAGGACATGCTGCTAGTCCAATGTTCCCTCTAAGCTTCACAGTGTCGTCAGCAAAAATTCTACCTTATGAGTGAAAAAAGCTAGTAGCATTAAAGTTCTGAGCAAATCTTGTAAAAATCTCAGAATGCATTCTTTTAAACTATATTTTAAGAATAATTTAAACATTAAAAGAGATAACAGAATCAAGTCAAATTTAACTACAGAAAATGTTGTCCTCTATGGAGGTAGAACAGGTCTACCTGCCCCTTTCCACTATATTGGTAGACCTGGCCTCCAGAGAACAGGTCTACTCACCCCAGGCCACTATAATGGTAGACCTGATCTCGGACCATTGCCCTGCACTGAGCCTTAGAAAACATATCAGCATTTGGGGGGGGACCTCCTGCAGTTTGGTTTTTTTTCAGTGAAATATGACAAATTTACAGATCAAGTATAACAGAGGTGGAACAATCACTGTCAGAACCCTGCCTAACCTAACTTGGTTAAATGTTATCAACCTGCCCAAACGACTTATTTATTCAAATATTTATATCCCAGTTTTACTGTGACTCAAGGGAGCTTACAAATCATTCTGAAAAGGATAATAGGAGTGTGCCAAAAAAAAAAATCGATTTTTTCTGCTCCATTATAGCCTATGGGGACTATTATCATCAATGGACCCCATAGGCTATAATGGAGAATTGATCCGGGGGCACCTGGCGTTCGGGGGGGCTGTTCTTTGAGGGCTGTTTTTGCTCAACGCCCCCCCCCCCAAGTTTCAAAAATATTGGAACAAGGGGCCCAATTCTATGGGCCCTCGAAGAAGGTGTCCCCATCCTCCATTGTTTTCAGTGGAGGGAAAAATGCTTGTAAGCTGGAAGCTAAAATCTCTGAGCAGCCAGCTAAAATTTTGTGCACCAGCACCCCCTAGCGCAGCTTAGAGGAAACACTGGCTGTTACCATAAGTCCTGCCCAACAGCTATTCCACAGGAGTTGTTGACATCAACATCCTTCTGACAGCATTGGCCCTCACTAAGGACTGTGGCTAGGGTTGCTAGCCCCCAGATCTGGGCAGGAGTTCCCCACTTAATTAACTTGATTAACATATGGAATTCATTGCCACAGGAGGTGGTGGCAGATACAAGCATGGACAGTTTCAAGAGGGAATTAGATAACCATATGGAGCAGAAGTCTATCAGTGGCTATTAGCCACAGGGTATAGATGGGAACTCTCAGTCTGGGGCAGGTGATGCACTCTATTCTTGGTGCTAGAGGGGGCAGCAGTGGGAGGGCTTCTGGTGTCCTGACCCCACTGCTGGACCTCCTGATGGCACCTGGTATATTTTGGCCGCTGTGTGACAGAGTGTTGGACTAGATGGGCCATTGGCCTGATTCAACATTCGCTTCTCTTATGTTCTTATGTTCTTATGTTCACTTTTGGGGGTTCAGATCTACCACTGGCCAGCTAGCCAGTGGGGGAAGCCCTGCCCCTGAGCTGCTGCCATCTGTGGCCACCCTTCTCCCTCCCGTCCTGCAGAGATTTAAAGGGCTTTGGCTGATCAAAGGGGAGCACGTGGCCCGCCAATCAGCTGGAGGGCCCTTTAAATTTTTTAGTAGGGAGGGAGAGGGCTATCGCTAACCGCAGCTCTGCTTGCAAAAAGACTATTTAAAGTATCTTTTTGAGAGCGGGGTGGGGGAAGTGGTGCATGGGCCTGAACCTCAAGCAGCGAATTGCTGCTGGAAAATCAGGCCCACACACTGTGGCCCCCACCCCACTTGCAGAAAGACCCTTTAAAGGATCTTTTTGTGAGCAGAGCTGTGGCCAGCGACAGCCCCCTCCCTCCCTGCTGAAAGATTTAAAGGGCCTGCCAGCTGATTGGTGGGCCACATGCTCCCTGCCAATCAGCTGAAGGCCTTTAAATCTCTACAGGAGGGGAGGGAGAGGGGTGGCTGCCACTTGGGGGTGTCCCAGTCCACCCCCAGAATGCCCCCCAATTCCCTGCTGGAGCAACAAGGGAACCTGGCAACCTTACCTGTGGCAGGGCCTGCCTAACTCTGCCAAGAGCAGCAGCTTCAGGGCATGACTGGAGGGCATGACTGCAAGGGCTCTGTTTTGGTCTGATCATACAAGAGAAAGGAGCCTGGGAAGGGCTTGGCTGGGAAACTGAGAAGAGCTTGTAGATAACAGGGACAGAAAAAAAGCTGATGAGAAGGGAAGAAGTAGAGGCAGAGACAGATTAGGAGCAGGAGAGGGCTCAGGAAGAACAAGAAAAGGAATGACAGGTGTCATGTTCCCAGGGCGACCATGCATGTCGTCGGGTACACACGTGGCCAGGCGAAGGGCCAAAGCTTCGTTCCTAAAGACAATAGCCCAAACGGATCCTAACCTGCACCTATCGGAAGGCTAGGATCCAAGAAGAGACCTATGAGACAAAAGAACACTGTAAATATCCTATCACGGGTGTGTGTGTGTGTGTTTGGGTGTGGTGTGACTTAGGAATATAAGCCGGTCTGCGAGCCGGCTAAAGCATCTCAAGATCTGACTGTAAGCAATAAAGTAAGAGCTGAAATCACCCTCCAATGCATCAGTCGCAGTACTTTATAACAGGGAAACCTGAGGCAGAAAAGCCAAAGTTCTGGAGTAAAGATTCAGGTGCCCTCTCGTTGCCTCAGTGTTCCATGTTTATATAGTCTATTGCTGCTGATCAAAAGACTGGCGTATATCTGTAACTGATCCCTATGTTTCTTCATAGAACAGGTGTAAGATGTGCTGCTGCCCCTAGGGTGAGTCAACATGAGGCAACCTTTCGCATTTTCTCCAGGGTCTATATGTCTTTTCAGTGGTAACTTGCTATGAGTTTGGACTCTATAAACTGCTTCTTTCTGAGATGAAGGACATGCCTGATTGGGACAAGGCATTTTTGAAGGACGGCAAAACAAAGGCCTAAAGAGATTAGATGGTACAATGAAACTCTAGCCCAAAAGGTGTCGTTTTCTCCTTATATCTGCAACAGAAGGATCTAGAGACTTACTTTTTAAAAATGAAAGATGGGAATTCAGAGACACTGGTACACATACTGTTATAATGTTGCATCAGTAATATTCTATTCTAGAAGCATTTAAAAATACCCCCACAGGCGGAGGGAGGAGATGGTTGCTGTAGGGACAGGGTTAGGGAAAATGGCTGCCATGCTGGCAGGAAAATCCAAATTTTCCCACCCACATAGCAGCCACCCTTACAGACTTGCTATTCTACATCACAATAACTAAGATTTGAGAATTGTGGCTGATTGAGACAGACAGTAGGCAAGTAAGCCAAAAATAAAAATGAGCTCTGTCTCACAGTACCACAACTTCCTATCCTGTTCTCCAGAGCTCTTCTATAGGCCTCTTAAGTCCCTGCAAAAGAGTGAGACAGTAGTCACCCAGTACGAACACAGTGAGATGAAACAGAATCCCAACCATTAGTAGTCTCTGCAGCATTTATATTTCTCAGTAATTGGACTGAAAATATTCATCTCTGGCAAACAGAGACCTTAGAGACTGCTGCATGCTGAACCAAGCCCTCCTCTTCTGTATTTCTGACCCAAGAGAATAGTCTGGCAATTTGTTATTCCATATCTGGGTCAGATTTCTTTAACTGTCAGAGGCATCTGCTTGAGGGTCTGATCCTAGGGGATGTCACTAGACAGAACTCATGCTAAGAAAGAAATGATGCTTTAACTCATTCAATGACAGGGAAACTCCTTTTTACATTCAGTAGTGACTCCCCTTTGCAGCGCATGACACATTGTTGGAACTAAGTATATCTTAAGCATCAGTAGACTGTGAGTCAACATGCTTTAAAGTGGCTTTCTGCAATAAAAAAAGATTTATTTGGATTACCTGTAAACACTTCCTATTTGATACCCACAAATTGGCCTCTAGGCAGCTATTCTCAAAAGCTATAGAAACGAGTTTACAGAGCTCCAGTACTCACTAGCAAGACCCAGAAGAAACAGAATGCAGGGCAGTTCTGTGCGATTCTCAGTAGCTCTCACTGAATTTTACAGTGTAAAATGAGAGACGGCAATATCTGCCACCCACTCCAAACACTGGGGTGCCAGGGACAGGATTTAGCCTTCATTCCAATGGTTGCCATTCACTAAACTTAGACACAAAGTCTATCAGTGCAAACAGTCAGGACTGCCATGCCAAGAGGGGAGAAGGGGCTGGGGACCAAGCTCCAGGAGCCCTGGTATATCAGGTTCTCTGAATCCTCAGCTCTTCTTTTAAAAACAGTCTCTAGTCCTTTCTGTTGCTGTCATATGCCTTTCCCTTGGTAGCTCCACAGTGCTAGAGACTTACTTAAAAAAAGGCTAGAAATTCAAACAAACTGGCATGGATGTATGTTATACCATTATATTGAGATAATGCTATTTGTGCTATTTTTATTTTTTTTTTCAAATTAAAGCCTCCGGGGGAGGGGGGGAATGGCCACTGCGGGGACAATCCTAGAGAAACTGGCTGCTGTGAGGGTGGGGAAAATACGAATTCTCCCCTATCACAGAGCAGCCTTCCAGGCTTTCCTATCATCTTTCCCAAAACTTTGCAGCAAAGTAGGTTTGCAAAAGATCAGAGAATGGAAAATGTTATTCACTTACTATGAATTTCCTTTTTCCAGGTATAAATAACAGGGGCCATCCACAGGTTTCCTACCTGGAACCTAACTTTTGTACTCACTGTTCTGCTTTGGGTCTTTTCAAACATTTTGGTTATTAGTCCATTTAGGAAAAATTTTTCCTAATGGTGGTTTCATCAGTATGCAGGTTGCCTAAAACTGGACACTTTGTTGGTACATAGCGAGTGGTGGGTCTAAGATCAACCAAACAAATTATTATTCCTACAATGCTTTCTTTTTTTTAATAGATCAAAGGAAGTAGTGTTGCCTTCATTCTGATGTTTCTGGGTACCCAATGAGAGGTGGATTGATGCTGTTCAGATGCTGAAGGGGCCCTCAGTTATTGGTAATCTTTTAGGTTTGTTTTAATTATAAAATCCCCCTTGGGGTCCCATCTCCACATCATTACTGAGATGTTGGATTAAAGGCTATATGTCTACAGCATACAAGGCTAAGGGTAGAGATCTACCAGAGGGCAACAGGATTCATTCCTGCAGGAGCACAGTCACTTCTGCAGTCGTCTTTTCTTCCTTCAATGGAAACAGTTTGTAGGGTGTGGTATATTTGTACTATAAGAACAACTCCCAGAGGTAGATCGAACTTGGGTGGTTTTAGCTGGGATTGGCAGCTCCTGAGGTTTGCTGGCCAAAGTCACAGGAACTGACCTGGAGGATTGGTGACCCTGAGTAGAAGATTTAGATCTCTCTCTATGCATGGATTTAGAACAGCTCTTTTTAGCTGATGGAGCTGCTTAACCTTCCTTTTTCTGGTCCAATATTCTCTTATTGGTTATCTTATTGCAATATCTGTTTAAGTTATGTGTACCTCAATATTGTTTGACTTCTGAAGAAGGCCCTGATAGGGCAGAAACACATCAGGTCATGTGTATTGGCTCTTGTGTTTAGGCTTTACTTTTTTTACGAGGCTTTCATTGGGCCCTTATGTATGTTTTAACTGTCTTTTTAATAAATACATGTATTTTTGTATATTATAAATTTCAACAAGGTGTGAGGGCAAAGGAGCATGCAGCTTTCCTTTTGTGCCCAGCTCAAAATTCAATAGCTTTGGTAATTCTTTTCTTTCTTCTTTAGGAATAGACAGCAACACTGGAGATAAGAGCCTTCTACAATGGCAGTGAAAGAGGAACTGAGAAGAGTGGGTGCCCCATCCCTTTGTCCATGTGACCGTTTTGGCGGGAAGAGATGGCCAACTATGGTATAAGGGAGGTGGAGTAAACTTTTTGTGAACTAGAGCCCACTTCCTCAGATGGAAGGAGTGTATCCTGTTTTGGTAGGCACATAGGCGTGTGGGTAAATATGATATTTCAAAATTAGACACATGGCTAGTCAAGACAGAGGGAATCTGTCTTGTAGTTCACAAGCAATAAAGAAGAAATAATAAACGAATACAAAAAGGAACTAAACCTTGCAACAAAAGAGGAAAATAGCCTTATGTGTAAACATGGGAGTAGGCATGAAATCCACTGGACCGCAGTTGCAGTGAACAGGGGACATACAATACAAACACATATTAGCAAGTGGGGGATTAACACATTTCTGATGTTGGAGGGACTGGTTGTGGCGTCCTCTTATTAGGGAGGACTGGTTTTCGCTTTAAATTTATACTTTGTGTTCATAAACAGGGTAGATTCAGCTGCCACCAGGAATTTAAACAAAATCTTTTCTTATTAGCTGTTGGTAAAGTTGACCTCGAGACTGGGCTTTTCAAGAGTCTCTGTGGTCCTGAGTAAAGACTGTACTGAATTCTGGAACATAAACAGAATGTGATTTATTGAATAAAATTTTTAAACATAAATAAGTTGTTTCTTAACTATAACTGTTTAGGGGAAGAGAAACTGGAAAAATTAGCTTTCAGGGTATCACACAGTCTTTGGTCACAAGATCTTTCTCTATTAAGAATCTCCTTTTCAATAGACGCTCACTCTGGCTAAGCTCTTTATTTTGTGCTTAGTTTTCTTTTAAACTTTAGAATGTCTCAGATCCTTCTCGTAACTCTTCCACATTTAAACTATCAACAACATATTTTCTGAACACTTCAAGTTTTCACACAGCACTCTGTCCTCTTTCTCTGACAGACTCACTAACTGTCTGACTCTCATTCAAAACTCAAAACTCCAACTGAACTGCTTCAAGACACACACACCCTCATTCCAAGCAATCCACTCCCACACTCTGCCATCCACCAATCACATCACACTAGTTTCTCTCAATCATTCTACTCTGCTATCCCTGCACTCCAACCAAACATTTAAAGCAGGGGTCCTCAAACTACGGCCCGCGGGCCACATGCGGCCCGCCGAGGACATTTATACGGCCCGCTGGGTGTTTATGCCTGCCTCCTCCTCCTCGGGAAGCGCAGCAGCAGCGCCCCCGCCCGCCTGCCGAGCTCCTCCTCCGCCAAACTGCACCTCCCTGTGGAAAGCCCCGCTGCTGCCGCCAGGCTGTGAAGAGTGCCCCAGTGGGGCGCGGGAGGCGGCAGCGGAGCTTGCCCGCCCTCCCCCTCTGGCCGCTCCTCTTGCCGCCTGCCTGCCTGGCTGCTCCTCCCACCTGGTGCCGCTGGGGGTCCCCGGATGGGCAGCGACCCACCCTTGTGCGTGTCCAGCCGAGCCAGCAACAAGCGGTGGCCGAGAAGCTCCAGCCCAGCTCGCAGGGTCCGCGCACAGCCAGCCTGGTGCGCGCCTGCAGGGTCCGCCCCCCCATGCCGCGCTCTTGCCGCTCCCAGCCCACACCAGGCCAAGCCTCGTCCGGCGTCCTTCCGGGTTCCTCCGCCTCCTCGGGCAGGAGGGCTTGGAAAGTAACTCCCACTGCCCCGCCTCAGCCTCTGCCACACCTCCTCGGCCAGCCGGATTCCCGTCGGACCCGCTCCTCACCCCCCCGGCCCTTCACAGGTGCCCTCTCGCCTGCCCCTGCACACCGCGCCATGTCCCTCTCCCCGGAGCCAGTCCTAGGGCACAAAAAAACCTGGAGCCGGCCCTGCTCCTCCCGAGTAGCCCCATTGGAAAGGTCTGTTTGGGGGGGGGAGAGAACCCCCCCGTGGGAGCAATGCCCGCGAGCCCCCTCCCCAATGCCACAAGGGCCACCCGGGGGACTGATCCCTTTCAGCCGGAAGGGGGATGTCATCCTGGGGGTGGGGGCTAAGGAAGTCCCATTGAAATACTGGTAAGTTTGTTGATTTAACTTTACTTCATTTTAAATATTGTATTTGTTCCCATTTTGTTTCTTCACTTCAAAATAAGATATATGCAGTGTGCAGAGGAATTTGTTCATAGTTTTTGTTTTTACTATAGTCCGGCCCTCCAACGGTCTGAGGGACAGTGAACTGGCCCCCTGTTTAAAAAGTTTGAGGACCCCTGATTTAAAGACACACTCTCACTAAAAACAAAGAATCATTACACTGGTCTACAAGAGTCTTACTGTAAATGTTTAATGTCTCTGCACACGCAGTGAAAAGTTATGAGAGGGAACATGGATGACATAAAATTGACTTTTTTGCCTTTTTAAAAAGTGTTTCAGCAGTCTGAAATACACCTAAATTTCAACACGATCTCACACAAATAATACTATGGAAAGACCCCTGCTAATATTTCACAGAGGAAAATGGGAATCCTCCTGTATGTGAGTAGGTGGATTAGGCACAGGGTGCAGAATGACAGACCATGGCAAGGATTAACAGACAGCCATGGTCCAGGATCAAAATGTGGTCCAAACAGAAAAAAGTAACCAGAAGTACATGCAGGCAGAGATTTCCAATGACAAAGCCACAGGTTATTAGGCAAGTAAAATAACACATATTGTGATTACATCATTTAGAGAATACTGGCCACATTTTACAGCTGAAAAAGACTAAGGTACAACAATCAGTTATTGAACCCATGGCAGTGAATTTTTAAACAGAAATAAAAGTGAGAGAACAGTGTCTCTGAGTGTATGCAAAGTGCCTGTCTTTCACCAGCGAGTACTTACAGCATCCCCATCCCAACCCACACTTAGAATTAATCAGTTTACAGAGCTGTAATACGTCTTCCAAAGAGAACAGTCCCAGCACCTCTCCCTTTAGAAATGAAGCACTGACTCCATCTCCACTGCTAGCAACTATAATGGGAAGATGAATAATTCTGCTCCCTTGCACACAGCAGATTTGCCTTTGTTTTCCATCCTTCTGCCAGCAACTCTTTTCAAGAGTAATTTTTTTACACAACTCCCCCATCCTCTTTGTTGCAAGCTCTCCTTGCCTATTCTCCCCAATCTCATGGAGTTAATCTATCTGTTTGTTACAGCCTAAACAAAGAATAATGGGGTGTGGAGAATATAAGAACCAAGTCCTAGAACATAACATGAATACCTCTGAAAATGTGTAGAGTACTGTGACACACAGGAAGCTGTCCTGTCCCTGAAGGGAAAAACATCAATTCACCTGAACCTATGGGAGTGCTGCTCCAGCATCCAATCACTTTTCAGGAGGAGGATGGAATGTTGGAGGGATGCCCAGCAGGAGGGAGTTGAGTTCTGCCTCAGGGAAAGAGCAGTGAGAGCTCAAGTCTGGCTCAGCAGGAGAGCAGAGAGTAAGAAGGGTAGCTCTGCCTAGCAACTCTACCTCTGGGAGAGAATAGAGTACCCGACTGTTAGGCCTGAGCAGACCTTGTACCATTTAGTCTGACTCTTGGGAAAGGGCAGGCTGGTATGGGTGGTATCCTGTATGGGTGAGAAAAATCCAACCTAGTTGTTAAAAAGTGTACACCTGTTTGTGCCCAAAAACATTAGAGAAAATTCAAACTATTCCCTGAAACTGTAACTAGCCTAAATTTATGTGCCTCAGCCAGGTTTCTCCTTTGTCTACCTGGAGACCTGTGCTGTTGATCTGTTCTTTGAAACCAACCCATAAATAAACAAGTCTTGTGAAGTTTATAGAAAAATCCTGCCTCAGTGATCTTCGTATTCTACATGTGCACTCTAAAACTTACCTCCTGGCATTCCTATACACTTGCTACCTTAAGAACACCTGGTTACTGAAGGGAAGGTTTTTAGTTTAAAATATAAGAGGCTGTATGAGTCCCCTCAGTTGGTGGAAGAGGCCTGCCACAAGTACCATTTCCCTCACCATCAAATAGTGGCAGCTTCTTGCATTCCCACATAACATCTAGTGCCATGTACAATCTTATTCCTCCACCGACCCATGCAGAATCACATAGATGACAGTGCCATACGTCCACAGCCTACTCAAATTTAAACACACTTTTTTCCTTCCAACCACTCAATAACTGCACTTCAGTATGCATAGGATATAGCTAGAGTTGCCAGCCTCTGAGTGGGGGCTGGAGCTTTCCTGGAATTACAACATACAGAGATCAGTTCTCCTGGAGAAAATGGCTGCTTTGGAGGGTGGTCTCTATGGCATCACATCCACACAGAGTTCCCTCCCCTCTCCAAACTCTGCCTGCCTGAACTCTGTTTCCAAATCTCCAGGAATTTCCCAACCCAGAATTGGCAACCTTAGATACTGCACATGGAAACACAGATCACCCCTAAAATCATACAGTGTGTTATCTTTAAAAAAACAAACAAACAAACCTGGAATGTTGTCTAATAAAATTTGAAAGCTCAGTTTTTCAGATACAGCTACAAATATTTTGTTGATAGTGATTGAAACACTACAAAATATTCTTTGCCATGTACATCCCTAATTGCAAGGGATACTTTAAACCACAAAATGTGTTGTTTTCAGCTTTTCAAGAAGGAAAAAAAAGACATTTCACTTGCAACAAAAGATTGTAAAGAAGACTTCACTGGACATAATACTGATGCCGAATAAGCCATTTCATTACACTGACAAAGCAAAAATCTTAAAATCTAGCTTTGTTGTGTTTGAGAATATTGTTTCCTGCACTAATTTTCATTAGAGTATCGTTTTCAGATTAAAATGTACAGATCAAGATGTACAGTCAGGCATTCATTTATCCGGTAAACTTTTAAAGTAAGTATATATACAATTCTGTGTTCAAAAAGTATCAAGACAATCAGTCCTGAATGTGAGAAATTTGGTTGTAAGAGGCCTGCACTGAAGATTTCAGTGGCTCTCATTACAGGAGGTGGAAAGAGGGCAGGGCAGACTAATCTTTTTCAAGACACGACATAGGCAGGGCTGAAATTACATTTCTACAATGCAATCAGGTCTGTACAACTTATCTTATTGATTGTTCCAGCTCAATTTGCCTGCCCAGTGATAGATGAACATGAAAGCTGATGGATACATTTATACCCAGCAGACATAGCTTGCTAAAAAGAACCACATCAAGAAGAATACATGCTGCCCATCACTTGAAGGAAGAAAGAGAATTAGCAGCAGTGATATTTCAATCTACTGCCCACTGCTCTACTGCTCCCCTCAGTTAATGTTTGGTAGCATCATTGAGGCTAACACAGAGAAGCAGTGAAGACAGTATTGAGTGACTCCCAGCCATTGTTCAGTGTTGTTTCAGATCTAGAGTCTAGATCAACATCAAAATGTTCTGTTTGCTGAATTCATTTGCCAAGTAGGAACAGTTAACAATCTCAAGGTGAGGCTTGAAGTTCTTTTACAACTGATCTACAACTACAGAGATCAGTTCCTCTGCAGAAAATGCAGGCCCATAGCTACAGTGGGGCATCTTGGGGCCAGGTCCCCTGACTTACCACCCAGGCCTCCCAACTTCCCATCGAGCCAGTTTATTTTATTTTCTGCCTGTGCCACAGCCAAGCTGTCACCCTGCCTGCTAGCAGTGTACCTCTGGCTGGCTGCGGGCAAAGCACGCCACAGGGCACATCTGTTCCCTACTCTAGCCCTACCTGTGAGGTTTCCCTGGGAGCCTCTGCCGGCGACAAACTCCTGGACTTCATGATCAGATCCGGCAGAAGTGATTCTTAATGTTCCTATTCATTCATTCAGTGTGATCTTGGGCACGCAGCATGCACAACTGCCTCTATGTGTGTGTGTCCTGTGCGTGTTGCTTTCAGTTGTCCACTCAGTGCCGAGCAAGGTAGCCATGGTGAAAGGGAAATCACCTTTGCAATCGCTTTGGGTGTTGTATTATCTCCTTCCCCATTTCTCCTTCCTAATAGCCTCTCTCCAATCGCCCCTGGCTTTTAAATTTCCCTTCAGCCTTTAAGTAATAATAATAATAAAATGAGAATACACTGCCTGCCAGCGCCCTTGCCTCTCTCTCTCTCATCGCTTTTTAAAACTTTTACTCTCTCAGGGCTCCTGACACAGCCTGGGTGTGTGCGGGGGTGCCTCCCAACATTTAAATGCCCCTGAAGTCAAAAATTCTGGCTACAGCCCTCACGAAATGGCAGCTTTGGAGCGTGGACTCCATGGTAACACATTCCCACTGAGTTCCCTTCCCTCCCCAGTCAGTACTTAACCATAATCAAAAGGCTTTTTTAAAGCATTGTAAGAGGATCTGATATCCTTTGCTACTGGTGAAATTATTCTTGCTAGAGATTTCAATAGTGTTATCAACAACGTGGCAGACAGATCTGTTAAGAAATTAAATATTTTCACTATCTCTTATACATTTAGTAAAGCTTTTAAGATATTTAATTTAGCAGATAACTGGAGAATCTGTAATTATGCAGAGGGAGATTATAACATTATTCTGCAGCTCACAACTCATATTTACATATAGATCTTTTCTTGATTTCATCCCTATTATCCAGACATGCCTACCAAACAAAAAATGAGGTTAATACTTATGCTCACCATGCCCCTGTCACCTTGGAGTTCATACAAAAAGGAAAAATCCTTATCTTTGGCATTTAGACTATGGTCTGTTAACTATCAGGAAATTAGGAACAAATTTCAGACTGAACTTCAAGCACTTTTTCAAATAAATACACATAGTGAAATTTCATCAATTTTCATATGGTAAGCAAGCTAGGCCTTTTCAGGGGTCTTGCTATTATTTCTTCATTTCATCTTGAAAACAAATGTGAAGAAGATCAGAAAATGAAGTTAGAACAAATTAAGGATTTAGAGATAAATTACACAGAAGACAGAAGCAGCACAACTGATTTCAAACTTATATGAACAAGGTTAAGGTAAGGAGAATTAGAAACAGAAAAAAAATAAAAACATGCTCTGTGTAGAATTATTTTGCAGAATTATTTTGAGTATGGCAACAAGGCTGGTAAAATTTTGGCCAACAAATTAAACAAGAAAAAATTTAAGAGTTCCATGGTATTCAATTAATTTAGTATATATTTATTTAAAACATTTATTAGCCTTCCTTCTACCTTGCACCTTTCAAGGCAGCTTACAATACAAATATTAAAATGTTAAATAAAAACTAAAATAGTCAAATGCAGTCCTAAATAAAACTGTCTTCAGTCACCTTCTGAAGTGAGGGGGCCAGGTGCAAATCCCTGGGACAGGGCTGCTGAGAGGGGAGGAGTGGGGGCAAGCCCATAGCCAGGATTTTATGGTTTGTGGGGCAAATTTTTTTCTGGTGGGGCTGAAGATCTCAGTGCAGAAAGAAAAGCCATTTAGCCAATAGAAAGCTGTTACCAGAATAGATCTCTAAACTGCAAGCTGTCAACCACTTCAGATGATAGTTCTCAGCTGCTGCAAGTTAATCACTTCTGCCAGCCTAAGCAACAATTCTGATAAGCTGGCAGGTGGAGGTGATGACTTCTACAGTCAAGAAAGCTAACACTTGGGGAGGGGAGTCTCTTAAAGGAGACCAGTTTCTTGACACAAAGTTAGAAGAGATCCTAGAGGTCACCTACTTCAACTACCTTGCTCAGTGCAGGAATTAATCAACTACAGCACCCCACTCTGCTTCAAGGAGTGCACACCTTTAAAAAATGTTTAGAAATGATTGAAAAAAGCATTTACAGGAGAAATTATTGTGAAGCTGTGCCTTTAAGAAAGGGGGCAGAGCCCCAAAAGCCCCACCATAGCTACGGGTCTGAGTGAGGGGACAAAATTCCAGGGGTACAAATGAGCTGGAGGGCCCCTAGGGTTGCCATGTCCCCTTGCTGTCGCAGCAGGGGGATTTGGGGGAAATTCCAGGGGTAGATGGGACATCACACACAACGTGCCCAATGTCAGTGATGTTGCACGTGATACTCTGGGCTTTGGGCAAAAACTCTACTTTTTTGGCTTCAAAACCATAGAATTTGCCCCAAAATCAGTGTCGCCATGCAACATCACCAATGTGATGATATCACTTCCAGTTTGATGTCATCACACCAGGGACATCACACAACGACATCCCTGTTTGGGGTTTCCCCCACTGGCCAGTGGTGGATCAGAGCCCCCAAAAGCAGGGAAAACCCAGCTGGGACCTAGGGGCTGGCAACCCTAAAGGCCCCTGAAGCCAGCATCATGCTGCAGTCACAGAATACATTGACTTTTTAAAAATTATGCAGTACTACACTGCAGCCATTAAGGTAGCAGAGAAAGCAGAACACAGTGAAGAGGCGTTGCTCTGATTCTGCTGGTTGGGGCTTTCTGTAACGTTTACTAGGAGGCTGAGGAACAGTTAGATTCAAATCCAGTAGTACCTTAGACTAACAAGATTTTCAGGGGACAAGCTTTTGAGAGTCAAAGCTCCCTTCATCAGAGGCTGAGGGAAACCCTTGCTTCTCAGATCCTGCTAAACCCATCAGCCAAGCCAGTACTGGAGCAGGGCAAGACCAGCCAGGACAAGCTACAGCCATTGCCAGGATGCAGCCTCCTAATGAGGGCTTTATCGCCAGCAGTCTGTGGTTCTCTCTTCCTTTAGTTCCACCCAGCTTATGTCTGCACAGCCAGATCTTACTAAGGAGCAGCCTGTTAGTGTGTGGTAGCAAAATAATGATTTAAAAATCTTGTTTTTGTCTTTCCCTTAATTTCTCTGAGTCTTTCCCACACTTTTTTTGTCCTTCGATATGTTCTCTTCCTTTCATGATCAGCCATTTCCCTAACCAACATCTAATCCCACCCCCCATTTTTCAGGCCCATCCAGAAAAGTGGGAAACCTGGCTTGAGCAGCTAGAATATTATGTGGACTACCACAACATCACGGAGGAGGGTAAGAAAAAATCCTTACAGCTGTGGAATCGATATCCTCCACCTCCTGAAAGATCTGCTGGCCCCGAAGAAACCAAAGGAGGCCACATATGCTGAAATCGAGACGGCGCTCACAAACCACTTCATGCCCAAATCCACAAAAATAATGGAGCGCATAGACTTCTTTGCACGTACCCAGGGTCCCGACAAAACCATGATCGATTTCCTGGCGGCCCTAAGAAGAGCAGCCCAAGCTATGCCGCAAAGTCGCTAAGCATGATGACCTGACTCTGGACCAGGCTCTGAAGGAGGCCATGGTGTAAGAGAAGTCCCATCAGGAGCACCACAGCAAGACAGTAAACTTCACCGGTGCATCCCCAGTAGGATTGGATGAGGTCCTCCAGGTGCGCCACCTGGCGAGGAGTACCCAGCCCCAGACGACCACGCACACCGAGAAGCCGGCCACACAGACCTCCTGAGCCAGTTGCGGAGAAGCACACAAGCGACGGGCCTGCTGTTTGCAGGTCTAGCAACAAGCAAGGCCATGTCGCCCCATGTGTGCAGATCAAAGGGGAGCCGTCAGACAACGTCTACCAACTAGGAGTCTGCAGACCTTCACACGATCACCGTTCACCAGCAACAACACCAGGTATTGAACTTGCCCCCAGAAGCTCCTAATAAAATGCATGCCACAGTATTAATAGAGGGATCCCCATGTAGAATGGAGTTAGACACGAGGTCGGCATTCTCCATTATATCGGCGGAGACCCTACTGAAGCTCTGCCCTCAGAGGGGACCCCTCCTTCAATGGCCCCGGGGTTTAAGGCTGCAGGACTTCCAAAAGAACCTGGTGGTCGTCAGGGGCTGGGGCAAGTTCAGGGTGCAGTATAAGGACTTTGACAGGGTCTTGGACTTGCTCGTGCTTGAAGGGCACCTCATGAGCCTGTTGGGACTATCCTGGTTTGGACCATTGGGGTTTTGAGTGATGGGGGTGCATGGAGGGGGAATGCAGGATTTTAATGCTGTATGTAACGAGTTCCCCAAGGTTTTTGATGGCATGCTTGGCCAATACTCTGGTCCCCCGGTAGTGTTAGACCTAGGCCCATCTGGTTGAAGGCCTGGAAACCCCTACTGGCGCTAAAACCCAAAATTGAGGCCGAGCTAGACTGCTTGGTGGTGCAGGGGGTGTTAGAACCCGTGAATAACGCGAGATGGGAAACCTCTATAGTCACCTCAGTGAAAACGAATGTAACTGCACCAGTTACAAATGTACCCTAAATAAGGCCCTACAGGACCACATGTACCCAATACCGATGGTCAGCCATGTGTTAGCATTGTTGGTGGGTGCTCGGGTTTTTGGCAAGCTAGATTTAGCACAAGCATTCCAACAACTCCCGGTGGACAACGCCACCGTGGAGGCTTAGACAATAGTCACGCACCAGGGGGCTTTCAAAGTTAAGTGGCTGCAGTTTGGGTTTAGCATGCCCCAGGACTTTTTCAGAACATGATGGACCGTCTCCTTAAAGGCATCCCTGGAGTCCAGCCATTCTTTGATGATGTTCTGATTGTGGCCCCAGACTCTGAGACCTTTGCAGCCTGGCTCAGGATGGTGTTTCAACGTTTTGACTCTGTGGGCCTCTAGGTGAAACAGGAAAAGTGTCTCCTGGGGGTGCCGCAGGTCAAATTCTTGGGGTTCACCATGGACGCCCAGGGAATCCACCCTACGGATGACAAGATCCAGGTCATCGTTCAGGCACCAGCCCCCTCTTCTAAGGTGGAACTGCAGGCCTTCTTAGATCTATTAAATTTTTATCATTCCTTTCTCCCACACAAGGCCGCTATAGCAGAGCCACTCCACTGCCTCCTGGATAAGGCAGCCCCATGGGTTTGGGGCCTCAAGCACGCTGCTGCCTTCTGGGCAGTGAAAGATTTGTTGACTTCGAATGCGGTCCTCGTTCACTTTGACGAGACCTTGCCTGTGGTGCTTGCATGTGATGTGTTGCCTTATGGGGTGGAGGCGGTCCTGGGGCACAGGTTGGTGGATGGCCGAGAGGTCCCTGTTGCATATTATTCCCGGACCTTTTCTGCGCCAGAGCGCAACTATGCCCAAATCAACAAGGATTCCCTCGCCACTATTGTGCGGGTTAAGAAGTTGCATGATTATCTGTATAGTTGCCCCTTTATGGTGGTCATGGATCACAAGCCCCTCCTTGGCCTCCTCGCCCCTGACTGCCAAACCGCTAATATGTTGTCTTCCAGGGTGCTGCGCTGGTCGATTTTCCTGGTGGGATATTCGTACTTGCTGGTCCACCACCGTAGGAAAGTGATGGGGCACGCAGACGATCTGAGCCACCTCCCACTGCCTGGTTCCGACCCCGACCCAGCTCCCGCCCACCACATTGCCCTGCTGGAGTCCCTGCCCGATCGGCCAGTCCAGGTCTGGGAAGTGGCCCGTCACACTGCCCGGGATCGCGTCCTCACCCGGGTCTTGGACTGGGTGGGGAGGGGGTGGCCCGCAGGCCCAGTGGGACTGGAGTTCATGGCATTTGTGTCCCACAGGGACTAGCTGTCCTCACATAAAGGGTACATGTTGTGAGGTGGCCGGGTGGTGATTCCCCAACCCCTACGCAAATGAGTATTAGAGGTGCTGCATGAAACACATCCAGGGATCATCCTCATGAAGGCACTAGTGCGCAGCTATGTGTGGTGGCCGGGGTTGGACAGTGAGATAGAGGCCGAGGTTAAATTCTGTCAGAAGTGCCAGGAGTCAAGGCCTGAGCCTCCAAAAGCCCCAGTTCAGCAATGGGAGTCCTCTCGTAAACCCTGGGCCAGGCTACACTTAGAATTTGCGGGGCCATTCCAGGGCCAAATATTCTTCATTTTAGTGGATTCTTATACAAAATGGCTGAAGGTTGTGCCAGTGCCCTCCATCTACTCCAGGTCCGCGATCCGTGCTATGTGGTGGATCTTTAGTGCCCAGGGCATCCCTGACTCTCTGGTCATGGACAATGGGGCCACTTTCACGTCCACAGAGTTCAGAGCTAATACTTTGCCAGTTTGGTGTAGTGGTTAAGCGTGCAGACTCTAATCTGGGAGAACCGGGTTTGATTCCCCACTCCTCCACTTGCACCTGCTGATGTGACCTTGGGTCAGTCACAAGCTCTGGCACAGCTGTTCCTGAAAGAGCAGTTTGTGTTAGAGTTCTCTCAGCCCCACCTACCTCACAGGGTTTCTGTTGTGGGGAGGGGAAGGGAAATGAGTTTGTAAGCCGCTCTGAGACTCCAAGTGAAGGGCGGGGTATAAATACAATCTCCTCCTCCTTCTCCTCCTCCAAAGGGTTTGTCCAATACTACGGTATCAGGCACATTCGCTCGGTGCCATTCCGCCCGGCAACGAATGGCCAGGCCGAGTGCATGGTCCACACCACAAAGGAAGCCCTTCGGTGCATAGACTCAGGGGACTGGGACTATAAGCTGGCGGAATTCCTATTTGGGCAACGCACGACTCCACACACCACAACGGGGCAAAGCCCAGCTGAACTTCTGGGCTGGCACTTAACAATGAGGCTAGATTGGCTGCACCTAGACCGGGGACCAGATCACGAGCCAAGCACCAAAGACCAAGAGGCTATGCGAGGGTTTTTTCTAGGGGACCCCGTCTACACATGGAACTATGCCAGGAGATCCACATGGATTTTGGCCAGAATAATCAGGGTGACTGGGCCCCGATCCTACAAGGTCTCCAGTGAGGACGGCCAAGTGCTCACGTGGCACATCGATCAGCTCCATTGCCGTATGCTCCTGGCAGACCCAGACGACAGCAAAGACGAGAGCCTGGAATGCCGAGATGAGGAAGCACCAGTCCAAGCACAACCCGGCATAAACCAGCTGCCCAAGACTGAAGACGCAATTCCCCCAGCTATACCCCACAGCTAGGAAGCGGATGACATGGCCAGGCCAGAAGAACTACCAGCAGAGGTACCACTGCCCCCTACTCCAGCCCTGGCACCTTCCCCGGCACCTATGGGGGCGATGACAGAAGGACTAACCCCAGCTGCCAAATTGAGACGCTCCACGAGAGAGCGGGAAAAGCCCACTTACCTAAGGGACTATGTTAGCTAGGGTTATTTGGACTAAGGGGGGAGGGGTGTTGTATACCAAGCGGAGACCGCACACGTGGTCAAGGAACCATGCGGTCGGGAAAGGGACGCGAGCTTCACCTCCGAAGACAATAGCCCAAACGGATCCTAGCCTGCACCTATTGGATGGCTATAAATAACCTATCACGGGTGTGCATGTGTGTTGGGGGAGTGGGAAACACGGGAATACAAACTGGCTTGCGAGCCAGGTAGCCATCTCAAGTCTTAAGTATACCTAATAAAGTATGAGCTGTTATCACGCA
The DNA here is from genome assembly GCA_029375565.1 of Gekko gecko. NCBI lineage: Eukaryota > Metazoa > Chordata > Lepidosauria > Squamata > Gekkonidae > Gekko > Gekko gecko. The sequence goes on along the minus strand of JAPDNY010000002.1, from coordinate 239,106,756 downwards.
TCCACACATCTTTATACTTCCTCTCAACTTCTTCTCATCCATCCTGTTTGGCAACCTAGTATGTATTTAATAGTAGAATAGCAGCAAACTTTTGTCAATATTATGAACAGAATGAGAACTTAATATTTCCCCACAATCTATCAAAGTAGTAAAAGGATGCCCCCCCCACTGCCACTCTTTACATGTATGATAATACCAAGTTAATCTGCGTTAGTAGTGAGGAGCCAAAGTTAGAATTTAGCTTAGGTTCCATTGCAAATAGCATAGGAGGAGTCTGGAAAACTGGAGCAGGATGAAATATAAAAATTGCAATTTTTAATGGAATTTAAGTTATAAATTTAGTTTTTTACAAGTTTTTTACAAGCAAAACTGCAAATATAGCCAATGCTTAAGAGAAAACTGCAAACTGATGCACTCTATGTTCCCTTAGCTCATATACCTTAATTCTTACTATTTAAAAAGCAGAAAAAATAGGAGTTAAACAGAAAATACAAGCTTTGTGTTAAATAACATAAAATTTATAATTTGGTCAGAAAAAAGGGCCACACATAGGGTCAATAGTATCTGCACAGCTAAATGTGGTTCCACCTAGATGCTCTGTTCTTCCTTCTGTAGATACTGGTTAGAGAGAGCTCTATTCTCAATAAAACTCTCAGAGTTTTCTTCTGATGCTTTGATGCAGTTTCTGCCCCACCTCCTTCTGATATTTTTTCTCTCCGGCAAAGTAGGTCAATAAACTACTTGAGACCCAATTGATACCCAGTCTGTGAGTATATGTGTCATAGTGGTTTGAGGAAGAGGTAAAAAGGTCAACCACAAGAAAGGAGTCAGGTCAAAAGGTCCACAGAACCAATGAAAGCCCTTGCATGCTACCCTCATGAAGATCAGGTATCCTTCTAGGTACAGAAATGCATCTTGTATTTAAGAGCTGTAAAGCATGCTCTCCTTGTCTTTAAAAGCATTACACTCATTCTAAAACACAAAATATTTCATAGAAGTTTTTTTTCAATACGCCTCAAAATTTCCAATTTTTCCTTTGGAAAAACTGAAAAAAGGCCTTGGAGAAAAATGGAAAAAAATCAGCCCCCCCCCCATCCATTTTTTCCTGGCCCTTCACATCTCTGCTTCCCACCAGACTGCTTGGTATAGTTCACAAAAGAAAAGGCAGGCAATGTAGCTGTGGGGGTGGTGGTTTCCACCTCTTGGGAGAAACTCCTGTAACACTGCTACCCCCTGCATTTATTTTCCATGCCATTTAATTTATCATTTGCCCAAGCTATCAAAACAGTACAGGAAGAGATCTTTTCTCCATGAAACAAGGTTATAAAACACAACAATCCCATGGCAAGCTTACCTGGCACTTTCAAAGGTTGCAGATGCTGACTTCCCAACAGCACCAAATCCAACACCAACTGCCAAACCCTCTGAAACAGAGCAAGAAAACACCAATTACTAACCCAGCAGTTGGCTTGTCAGATAGAGGGTTTTTGTCTTTAGTTTTTTCCATGAGTAGCTTTTACACTTCTACCACAAAGTTTTAAAAGGCCCACTATCGTATGTAAAATGCATTGGTCTGCTAGGCTTGAAAAACTGGATTTCAGAACACATTCCAGCAATCAAACTGGCCATTGCTTTTATAAGCGCTCTAGCTTCAGTGTTGGGAACAACCAACTCATATTAGCATTCCCCCTTTAATTTTATGATGTAAGAAACTGAAAGCCACCATTTTTCCAGTTCATACAAGACCACAGGTTGATGCTAGAAAGACAAAGGCAGTTGAGCACCACAAGACACAGTTAAAAGTTGCCATTTTCTTATTCTGAGGAACATAAACCCACCTGAAAACACATGGGATCCACAGAACCCAATAAGTGTGCTTCTATGAACTAGTATTTTAGCTGCCCAGCTTTGGTGAATAACAAAGTAAATCAATAAAAATCCTCTGCTTTGACTTGTCTGACAAATCCTAGGCTTACCGCAGGCAGAGTAAAGCTATTCCCCTATGTGCTAACCACTCAGTGCTTGAATATATTGTAAACCAAACTCTTAGAACATGGTCCAGAGAAATGCCCTATGATATATCCCTGCTGAAATCAGTTGCAAACAGCTTTTCCCATGCATTACAATAAGACCAATTTGTTTCCTAGGACTGGAATTTAAACATCATCATCTGGGGAAAGGAAGAGAGGCCTTTAATGTCCCAAGGAACAAGAAAGGAGGAGCCAGGTGCTGCGCCATCCCTGAGTTGCTTAAGTAGTGCTCTGTCTAGCCTCTCCTCCAGTATGTGAAGCCTTCAATTTCCTGAGAGCCATGCTACAGGGGACACAAGCCTGATATTGCAGTAAGCAGGGAACATTCAGATATGCTAGACTTATCATGTCTAAGATAACATGCCACTGCAACTATATGTTGCTATAAATCCAGTTTGGGTGGCACACAGATCTGAATGACTGAGCAGCCCAACAGCTTGGTATTTAAGGCAATTATTTCATATCTGAAACTACTAAGATAGAAAAATGAGGTTTGACATTTTTCTTCAAGCAAATTCTATATGGGAGAATGAGGGCAAAATGGCACCTCCTGTTCTGTCATGCACTGCTAATGCCCTTCAGGATTGCCAAAACTGCTTTGTGATTTTTAGGTTAATATAGTCATCTAAAGCAAGTCGGGATTCATCAGCCTCAGCAACCTGCAAACCCACATTAGGTGTCAGTCAGCGTTAATACACAAGAAAGGAATACTTGCCATGTGCCAGCTTTGAGGATTTTTAATTATTATCGCATAAGAGCACAGTATGCTCTAATAGAAGCTCCTCTAGCAGGTGCATTTACATCTCCACAGGGTAGAAATCAGAACGGCCTTAATTACAATTGCTGTAATTGTTAATAGGAGAGGAAAGCATTTAGCCTTCAAACAGGTGCAGGAAATCAGCAATGTGACATCATTATGTGTTTTTGGCTTTGTCCCCAGAGGTGAATCTCAAGATACTCCTAGATCAGTAGCTCAACTCATTTCCGGACTCCTTTGTTTCCTTCTTAGAGAAATAATACTCCAAAAGTATGAGAAGGTCGGGGAGAGGGAATGAATTTTCAAAGTTTAACTCCTGCATTATACAACCTCCTCTGCAAACTTCACTTGTAAAAAATTGATTGTGTTTGTCATCATTCTGCTTTCAGAACTGAACAAGGTGACAGAGAACAAGTGAGCCACAATACTTATAACAAATTATGCTTTAATATGCAATGGTCAGGTTCACAACCTGCTCTCACTATGTGAGGATGAAGCTAATTATTCAACTAGCTGTTCAGATGTATCTGAGTGAATCTTGACGCATCTGACTTGCACAATTACAATTTCTCACACAATTAGATGGCTTTTGCACAACCACTTCCGCTTTTCTGCAACAGGCCACTCCTCCCCCCAACAGGTCTCCAGTTTCCATTAAAAAAAAACACATAGTAAAAAGGAGGGAGGAAGTTTGAAGCTTTAGCACTGAGACTTACTACTCTGATGTTTCTGTGTGGATTTGGTATCTGCTACAAACCCTACTGATGTTGTCATCAGTTTTTGAAGCCTCTTGAAAAGATGCTACTGACTGTGCAGGCACAGAAAGCAGGCAATGCATTCTATTGGTCATTTAAAGGATGCATCCAGTCATCCAGACATAAACAAGGAATGAATAGCAAGTAGTTCCATGCTTTATACGATGAAGGTACCAGGACACATGTGGCTCTTCATCAATAAACAGATGAGTTAGTTCTTGCATTGGGGAAAATAATTTTCTGGCTGTTATAGAGCTGTTTTCAATCTGCTTTCCAGGAAAGGTTTTGAAATTGATTCTACAGTTACTTAGCAATCACAATAGACTTGTGTCAAACATACAGGTGTGTATGTAGAAGGACTGGGCAATATTAGGATGCTAACTCATCTGGGAAGTGAAACCCTGATCCAATAGCCCATAGCCATGGTGGTCGAAAGGAGGGGCAACACCCTATCAATTATTTGTCATGCCCCTCTAATCAGCATTGGAGGTTGGTGTGAAATCTGTCACATGTCTTTCAAGTGTAAAATTTCTATGTAAAAAGGAAGGTAAAAAGTGTGAATATGGTCATAAATCTTCCAAGGGTGAATTTTCTATGCAATTGGCTAGAACATATTTAGTAGTTAGCAGAGATGAAGAGTCCTGATTTTAAAAACCTGCAGGGGTGGGAGAGTGAAACCATGTTGGAGAAGCAGAAAGAGAGAGATTAAGGAATGAAGGGATAAAAAAGTTGTCGCAGACTCAGATAAAAGTAAAGAAAAAGACAAAGAGAACAGGACAGTATTTCACAATAGACCTCTTATTACTGGAAAAATTATTTTTGACAGAACAGGAGACAAATAATAAGGAATTTAGGTCCAGAGGTAAGTAGACACAAACCTTCTTTTGCTAATATATGATAACCCACAGGAATCTCATTCACAGGGGAGGGTCGTGGTGTTTGCTCTGAAGATGAAAAGTTGCTGGGAAAGAATCCCACTTGTGGGCACCTCAGGGACCATGCTACTGCTGCATGACCCGATTTGTACACTTAGAAAAGAATCCTATTTACAGCCTGATCCTGGGCACTTTATTTTATTTACTTTATATATAGTCTACCTTTCTCACTGAGACTCAAAATGGATTACACAGTGTAAATCAATGCAGTAATTCACATGAATAATCTAATAAACAATGCAATAAGACTAGGATTACAGCAATTTGAAATAGAGCAAAAATAACTACATGTGGTATGCCAAACAATGAAGAAAATGATATTACAAAGGTAGAAAGCAATGCAGTAAAAGCAGGATAGTACATACAGGAAACAGATAGTACATAATATACCATGAAACAATTCATAGTCCTGTTAATTTATAAAAACTGAGGGGAAAAGGGGGAAGGGGAACTCAGCCCAAGATATGGCTGTGATATATGAGGATCAAGCTAACAAAATAAATTATTATAAAAATACAAATATTTATTATGGTGTACACATTAGTAAAAGAGAAAATAAATTAAAAGAAATGATCCAAATACCAGACTCTTAAAACTTTTTATAGACAGTTTTACATATACAATTGATGGGTATATCTTATGATGACCAGTAGACCACATGCATTTTGGCCCCTTAGGGCCTTCCTCAGTGATCAACATTACTATTGTAAAACAATACACATCTAGAAATAAATATACAAAAAAAGATTTTCTTTAGAGCCAGGTGTTGCTTTCTCATGCGATGTGCAATTGCTAAATGTTTACACAGTAGGCCATGGATAATCTCTCATCGTAACTGCACATGCTCTCCAAATTGTTCTGATAACAAATATCCAATGTGTCTGGATGTGTGTCTCTTCCATCAAAGGATCCCCCCAAATTACAGCTCATCTCTAGATGACAGAGATCAGCTCCCCTGGAGAAAAATGGATGCTGTGGAGGGTGGACTCTGTGGCATTATGCCCCATTGAGGTCCCTGCCCTCAACAGGCTCCATCCCCAAATTTCCAGGAGCTTCCCAGCCTGGATCTGGCAACCCTATTTCAATCTGTATATTGAAAACTCATGAACTTTTAAACATTTTTAAAATAATTTTGTCAAATAGATTTCGAACAGTGTTCCCTCTAAGATGAGTTAGTGTGAACTAGTTCACAGATTTTTAGCTTCTAGCTCACACATTTTTGTCTTAGCTCAGGAAGGACAGCTCCAGAGCAAACTAATTTATGCAGTACTCAAATCACTCACTCACAACTTCAATCCCAGTAGCTCACAAAGCAGAATTTTTGCTCACAGCATAGAAGGAGCATTGGTTCTGGAACTCTGTTCTGGCATGTCCCCCCCCCCCAAGTCCTGCCTTTATTAAAATGCCTTCTTGAGCCATTCTGTTTTACATAGTTGGCAAAATAACAAAAATGTGGAAACTTTCCTGACTTCCTCAGAAAGGCCATTCTACAAATGGGAGCCACAACAGAAAATATGTGTGTATAGGAAGTTGCTAATCTTTCCCATTTGTTGGGTGGCACCATTAGATGCCTTGAGTTAGTGATTTACAGTGAAAAGAAGGCTGAATTTACAGTTTCAGGTTTCAGTAACTGGAAAAAAGCTGTTACTCTTCTTTAATTCCACAAACTATGTAAAACTGTTGCTTGGGAGGGCATTTTTATAACGCTTATACAGAACAGGACTGTAGTCTATGCCACAGTGTACGCTATATTTTATTGTTTTCTTATACGTTCTATCATGCATTGTTTATTAGAGCTCTCATGCTGTTTGATTGCAGTGTTCTATACCATGTAATCTACCTCAAGTCTCAAGTAGAAAATTGGTAAATAACGAATAAAGTATAAATAAAAAAGTAAATAAATAATGATGGGCTGACCACCACTGTAACCATTTCCCACCCCCCACCCCATATTTTTTTTCTGGCTATAGGCCTGCCAGTAGGTCAGGAAACCAAGTCAATAGAAAGCACTAACCCAACCCAGATGACAAATCAGAACATTCATATTATGATTTTTTGGGTTCTTGGCATATACCAGACACATACTACAGAACATGGTAACATATTGTAAAGAGTAAAGCAACCTAGAATTTTTTTTTTCTAGAAGCCAGATCCCATTATAAAGTGAAGAGATTCTGGTTATCTGTTATTGTAAGTGATGCTTTGGAATACTTGGTTTGAGCATCCACAGCCATTGCTAACTGACCTTTTGGTTCATTACTGCCTGATTCAGAGTTATGAACAGCATGAGTGTTATTCTCTAGTCTGATAAGAACATAAGAACATAAGAGAAGCGAATGTTGAATCAGGCCAATGGCCAATCTAGCCCAACACTCTGTCACACAGCGGCCAAAAATACCACGTGCTATCAGGAGGTCCAGCAGTGGGGCCAGAACACTAGAAGCCCTCCCACTGCTGCCCCCTCCAGCACCGAGAATAGAGTGCATCACCTGCCCCAGACTGAGGATTCCCATCTATACCCTGTGGCTAATAACCACTGATGGACTTCTGCTCCGTATGTTTATCTAATTCCCTCTTGAAACTGTCCATGCTTGTAACTGCCACCACCTCCTGTGGCAGTGAATTCCATATGTTAATCACTCTTTGGGTGAAGAAGTATTTCCTTTTATCTGTTCTAACCCGACTGCTCAGCAATTTCATGGAGTGCCCACGAGTTCTTGTATTGTGAGAAAGGGAGAAAAGTACTTCTTTCTCTACCTGCTCAATCCCATTCATAATCTTATAAACCTTGATCATGTCATCCCTCAGCCGTCATTTCTCCAAGCTGAAGAGCCCCAAGCATTTTAACCTTTCTTCATAGGGAAGGTGTTCCAACCCTTTTATCATTCTAGTTGCCCTTCTCTGCACTTTTTCCAATGTTATAATATCCTTTTTGAGATGTGGTGACCAGAACTGTACACAGTATTCCAAATGAGGTAGCACCAATGATTTATACAGGGGCATTATGATACTGGCTGATTTGTTTTCAATTCCCTTCCTAATAATCCCCAGCATAGCGTTGGCCTTCTTTATTGCAGCTACACACTGTCAAGACATTTTCATTGAGTTATCTACTACGACTCCAAGATCTCTCTCTTGGTCCGTCTCTGCCAGTTCAGACTCCATCAACGTGTATTTATATTTAGGATTTTTGGCTCCAATGTGCATCACTTTGCACTTGGCCACATTGAACCCCATTTGCCACGTTGACGCCCACTCACCCATCCTCGACAGATCCCTTTGGAGTGCCTCACAATCCTCCCTGGTTTTCACCCCCCTGAACAACTTCGTGTCATCTGCAAATTTAGCCACTTCACTGCTTACTCCCAATTCCAAATCGTTAATAAACAAGTTAAAAAGCATCGGACCGAGTACTGATCCCTGTGGATCCCGAGTACCACCCTCCACTGAGAAAGTTTCCCATTTATACTCACTCTCTGTTTCCTATTTATAAGCCAGTTTTTGATCCACAAGAGGACTTGTCCTTTTATCCCATGACTATTGAGCTTACTTAGGAGCCTTTGATGAGGAACTGTATCAAAAGCTTTCCGGAAGTCAAGGTAAATAATATCTATTGGGTCCCCCTTGTCCACATGTTTGTTCACTCCTCAAAAAACACTAACAGGTTAGTGAGACAAGATCTTCCCTTACAGAACCCATGCTGAGTCTGCCTCAATAGTTTTTGTTCATCAATGTGCCTACTAATTCTTTCCTTAATAACAGTTTCCACCAACTTACCCGGTATCGATGTCAGACTGACTGGCCTGTAATTTCCTGGATCTCCCCTGGAGCCCTTTTTAAAGATGGGAGTGACATTAGCTACCTTCCAGTCCTCAGGAATGGAGGCAGATTTTAAAGAAAGATTACATATTTTTGTCAGGAGATCCACAAGTTCACATTTGAGTTCTTTCAGAACTCTCGGATGAATGCCATCCGGGCCTGGTGATTTATTAGTTTTTAAATTGTCCTTCAGTCGGAGGACATCCTCTCTTGTCACCGCAATCTGATTCTGGTCTTTCAAATCCCCTCCTGAAATCGGTGCTTCTGGAGTGATCAAATTCAGACTGTTGTGTTTCCACATCCATTCATCAGGTGGATAAATACCCTTTATTTTTGTTTTGTGGCTTAGCATATTTGTTATAAACTAATAAATATTAGTCTCAGCAGTCATTAGCTTTTTCACTTTTCTCCACTTCTGTATATCTTCCTTCACTTCATTTTTTCTGCTCATGCATTTTGCAAGGGCCCTTATATAAAAACACAAGATGTGTTTTAGTAAAGATGCTAATTACAGCATGATTCATCCTAATTCAATTTAGAAAAAAAATCATGCAAAAATATGTGCTGTCCTCAGACTGAAAACAATCCCAGCAGCCCTACAGAACTGTGAGAATGATGCCAAATTATATCGGAATTGAAAGTCTGATTCATCACAAAGTATCAGAGTAGGCTGTAAATTAAATGGGCTCATGCATTAAGAAGGGCTTCCATCTGAGTTACTGGGAGAAAACACTCTTAATGAATATTGTGGGATAACACATTTGTTATAATATTATAGGACTGCATCTTTGCTAATTAAGTCAAAAACTAGAACCACACCACTCATGTTTCACCAGCCACTGGGCACAAAGTCCCTCCCCTTTGCTCAGGGGCTGGCAGGGAGGAGGAGCCATGATGGGGGGTGCCATTTAGGCAAGGAGCTGCTAGGTGCAGCCTGTTCTTTTCTGCTGTGGCTTTGCACTCTACTGCTGGGTCCTAAAGAGAGATCTATTCCTTACATCATCTTACTCAACTGTAAAAGCAGTTCGGAAGATAAGATCATAAGAACAATCCTGCTTGATCAGACCAATAGCCCCTTATCATGTTTCCACAGTGACTGCACAGATGCCATTAAAGACCACAGGGGGGCACAGAGGCCAAACCCTCCCCTTGCTGCCACCCCCTTCTGCAGGGCCGGATCGCCCATAGGGCGAACTAGGCGCCCACCTAGGGCGCCCCGGCCTGAGGGGCGCCAAATGGCACCCCACTCCCCCCCGAAAACTGCCCCCCCGCCGTCCTAACCCGGCGCCCGCTGGCGCCGCCAGACCCCCGCCCCCTTCCCAGCGGGGCTGCAGAAGCCGGCGCCGGGAGGGAGGGGCGGAGGCTAGAACCCCCGCGCCCCCTTCCCGGCTTTTCTGGGGGTCCCGCAGCCACGGGGCCCGCAGAAAAGCCGGCGCCGGGAGGGAGGGGGCGGAGGCTGGACCCCCCGCGCCCCCTTCCTGGCTTTTCTGGGGGTCCCGCAGCCGCGGGGCCGCAGAAAAGCCGGCACTGGGAGGGAGGGGGCGGAGGCTAGACCCCCCCGCGCCCCCTTCCCAGCTTTTCTGGGGGGCCCGCAGCCACGGGGCCCGCAGAAAAGCCGGCGCCGGGAGGGAGGGGGCGGAGGCTGGACCCCCGCGCCCCCTTCCCGGCTTTTCTGGGGGTCCCGTAGCCGCGGGGCCCTCAGAAAAGCCGGCGCCGGGAGGGAGGGGCGGAGGCTAGACCCCCGCGCCCCCTTCCCGGCTTTTCTGGGGGTCCCGCAGCCGCGGGGCCCGCAGAAAAGCCGGCGCCGGGAGGGAGGGGGCGGAGGCTAGACCCCCGCGCCCCCTTCCCGGCTTTTCTGGGGGTCCCGCAGCCCCGGGGCCCGCAGAAAAGCCGGCGCCGGGAGGGAGGGGGCAGAGGCTGGACCCCCCGCCCCCTTCCCGGCTTTCCTGGGGGTCCCGCAGCTGCAGAGCCTCCAGGAAAGCCAGCGCCCCGCCGACGCCCCCGGTCTCCAGGTCCCATCGGGAGGTTGGCATCCCCAGTGGGGGGCGCCCCAGGCTGTCCTGCCTAGGGCACCCAGACACCTGGAGCCGGCCCTGCCCTTCTGGCAACTGGTATTCAGAGGCTTACTACCTCTAACATGAAGGCCCCATTCAGCCCTGATAGTTAGCTGCAAACACACAATAGTCATGGGATAAAAGGACAAGTAACTTTTTTCCCACTATAGAGAACAATGGAGGGAATAGGGGCAACCTGTTTGGGGGCCCATTGAATCGGACACCCTAGTCCAATGTTCTTTAAACTTGGTGGGTATCTTGGGGAGAGGCTCCATCAGCTACCCTGTCAGTTTGGAGCCTCTGCCTCAAACCCCCTCCCCTCCAGCCCCCAGAATATACCCTATGTTTTCACCATTGACTTCAATGGCCCATAGGATATAATGGGGCCGAATTGCTGCCGAATTTCTTTCATTCCCTCTTTTCCTTCTCTCTTTTTCCTCTTTCTCTCCTTCTTCTCTTCTCTCTTTCTTTCTTTCCCACCTTCTTCTGTTCTCTTTTTTCCTCCTTTCTCTGTTTCCCTCCTTTCCCCCTCTCTTTCTTTCCCTCCCCTTTCCTTCTCTTTCTTTCCCTCTTTCCTTCCTTCTTTCCTTCTCTCTACTCTCTCTCTTTCCTTTCTTCTTTCCTCCCTCTGTGGCCCAACTCTAGTGAGAAGGAATTTAAACTTTAAACCCATTCTCTCTTAGCTCCCCCACCCAGACCAGCTGGGGAAGGGAAGGGAGGCTTTTGAAGATGCCTCCCCCCCCTTTTGCTTCCCCTTCTGACATCGCTTCTGGTGATGTCAGGGGGCGTGGCATATGCTAACAGCCTAATAGCTCATTAGCATACCATATGCTAATGAGCTCCTGCAGCTGTTTTTCTACGAAAAGACCCCTGCTAGTGGCCATCATCATATCAGATAATAGCAAGTTCCACTAGTGAATAATTTGTTTCTGAAAATCTATACATCTGGGTTTCTGAAAATCTATAAAGACAAAGAGAGCAAGAGTATCACCCCCCCCCCGCCGCCTCTCTCTGTGCACCTGATGAGCTGCAGCAAGCAGGACAGCAATGAGAGGTCACTCAGCAGTGGAGACCAATCCTTTTTAGCATAGGCTCTCTCTTGACATCTCTCTCTTATCCCATCTAGTTCCAACCACTACTGCCCTGCCAATCTGTCCTCCAAATCTCGGTTTATACGCTAAAGCTCTCCTTTGCCTTCTTTCTCTTCCCTTTTCCCAGCCACTTGTCACTCCCAACACTGTTTTCCCAATGCTCTGTAGCACACTTGCAGCTCCAAGCCCCAACTCTACCCCAGAACTCTTCCATTACATTGATGTCATGTGATTGCCACTTGGGTATTAAAGGTGCATCCGAAGACTGGAAATGTTGAAGGCCACTATTCTATACAACTATGTCCTATTTCCACAAAGAAGAGGAAAGTCAAAGTCAGACATGATACAATTTTAATGGCAAAGGTGCTGTGGGTGCAAACACAGTGCATTTCACACAGACATAAAATCTACTCCCCAGGATCAAGGTAAAGGAAAATTTGGTCTAGTTTGTGCTGAAGAGGCAGATTTCAGGCACTTGCATCAGTCATGAAGCCATCTCTTTCCCCTAACATGGTCCTGCTTCTCAAATGTAATAAAACTGTACTTTGCTCAGATACACAGACACAGGGCTTCAGAAAACAGGAGGATGCCTGAAGCATGAGGTAGCTTGCATCCACAAAAGTCAAACACAAAGTGCAGCTACAAAGGAAACATAAATAATGGAAAATTGAGCTCAACAGATGGAGCAGAATGGGAGCATTGCTTGTTGGGTGAGAACTGCAGGGTGGAAATGGAAGTTGTAATATGCACCAGGTGTGTTACCCAAAGTGTAAATTAGAAGGATAATTAAAAACAGAAACATGCAGCAATTGCACTCTCATTCCATTCACGAATGCTTGAAGTGAGGCACTTGGAAGAAGGGGTCAGCCAATTACTGCTATGACAAGCTATAGTCCTTCCTGATGGAAGGGGGGAGGGCGGCAGCCAAGAACTGGAGAGAAAAAATGAAGCTGGTGAGGCAGGCTGATTCAGCTGGTGAGCTGTGCAAGTCTAAAATAAAGTTTAAAACAATAAAGAAAAAGAATCCTTCAGATTGGCAGCTGCCCATTCACATGCAGTCTCAGTACTAGCTCCCACCTTGTTCAACAGCCTGCCTGAGAAGGTCAGAAAGACTCCCACACTTCTTTCATTCTGCAGAATGTGCAAACCGGTCGTGTTCAAGAGGGCACTTTTTTAAAAAGCATAGAACTGTTGCAGAATAGAATAGTGCAGAAGGACACCTTTGTAACTGAATAGGATTCTACCCTAGTGCAATGACTACTGTATGCATCGCCTTCTTTTACTGCATTGACTTATACCTTTGTGGGTTTTTCATTAAATTTTAATAATATATCCCCCTAAGAAAAAAATACAGCACTTACATATCAGAAAAAGGGAGACAGAAGAGAGTCTTACCTATATCTCTCTAAACTGCAGAAAGATTTTTAGAAGGTCTGGACAAAAATTAAAAAAAAATATGGGTGACTTTAGAAAGAGATTTTGAGATGTGCAACATTGATTTGAATCACTTCATACCACAATCTGTATGCATTTTAAAAATACAGGCACAAAACATTACAACTCAGAGCAAGCCAAATACAAAAACACAATTTCCCATGATGCCTGCAATACAACACTCACCAGCAGGGGGAAGAGCACAGAGGGAAGGGAAGACAGCAAAATCAAATAGCTCCTGGCAGAGAACACAGCTTATTTTTTGAACACAGCCAGGGAGGCTACCTAATAGGTTTACCCAAATGCTGCCTCCACTCCTGGCACAGTTAAACTGAAGACATGAAAAATATCCCTAGAAAGAGACTTCTTCCCTCCCTTCTCCCAGCAGGGAAAAATTCCTTACAAACCATTTTTCAAACTCCGGAAACAAAATCAGTAGTGTAAAAACATATAGTAAATGAGTGAACAGCACAGCAAAATGGCACAGATAGAAAGGAAAAGAAAACTACCTTTTACCTTATCCCTCGAATAAGGTCAAGGAACCAGAGTATTAGATGAACTCAGAGGCCTATCTATCCTAAAGTGTGAAGGCAAATCTATTCTGCCTCAACACAGAGTAGGGAGGGAATCTCTAACAGCCCCCAAATACTAAGGTGAGGACGGCAACTACACACTTAACAACACTTAAGGAAGAAAAGTGGAGGATTAACAATAAGCCTGGCAGGGGGGAAATGATTTAACTTGGCCAATTAAATGTTACTTTTTTCACAAGTTCACTATGGGAACTTGCAGTCACACTGAAGCTGCAAGTCTCCATGGCAACTCATGGGTAAAAAGCTGCAGCCGCACAGCAGGTCAAATGACAAATTTTTTCTTTAGTTTAAATTGGTTTGGGCCCAACCAGTACTAGGGAGTTATTCTATCACTGGAGACCTAGTGCCTTGTTGGGCGGCCGGTCCCACTCTACCCTGGAAGATCTGGACCAGGCGCTGCAGGACATGGCTGGCTGGTTTAGACTGAGCCAACTGAAATTGAATCTGATGAAGACGGAGGTCCTGTGCCTGAGTTGGAGCAGATCAGGGGTAGGGATCCCACTACTAGCCTTAAATGGGGCACCGTTGGTGCCAGCGCCGAGGGTTAGGAGTCTGGGAGTGCTCCTGGATGCTTCCTTAACGATGGGAAGCCCAGGTAGCAGACACTGCCAAGGCAGCCTTTTACCATCCTCGGTTGATCATGCAGCTGGTTCCCCTCCTCGAACACAATGATCTGGCAACAGTAATCCATGCCACCACTAACAACATCAACAACACTAACAATACTAACTGAACTGTTAAGGCCCTTTATGCTAATACCAACAGCTGGCTACTGACGGAGGTCATTCTCTGAAACATCCTATTATGGCCACCTGGACGCTACTGCCACCAGCACTTTACTCTATTTTGCACTATGATCTGGTTTGTTTTGTATTTTATGAGGTTGTACTGTATAAGCGCTTGTGTTTTAACATATTTTTAACCTTTTTAATGTAAGCTGCCTTGACTCTGCCTTGGCAGGGAAGGCGGGATACAAATTGAATAAATAAATTGTTGTTTCATTTCCTGTTTCCATCATTCTCTATCTGCAGTATTGCAAAAGTTTATAGCCTTGGCATTATTAGATGCATTCTAATATGCAGATGCAGGTATTGAAGAGGCTGGATCAACATGCTGAGGTGCTTCTGTTGAAGAATGGGTAGCATCCTGCCAGTTCATGATTCTGGTGAGAGACAAGGATGGAACCAACAGGGAGTTGTCCAAAATTGTGGCTTCCAACCATGTCCCCTTGCTTAGTTTTGGGGGATTCTGGAGATTTACCAGTTATTGTCTTTCATTAGAGGAATATTCAACTATATTAAAAGCATTGGGACAGTTACTGGTCTCATCGTTCGGTTGTTGGTTAGCTGAAACAGATGCATTTATTCTTTTCTAATTTCTAAGCCAATTAGTCATATAGATTGTTCTGTCCCGTTCATGGGGAGCCGCTTTTGAATTTTCCCTTGAGTGTGTAACAGAAAGGGTTCCTTAGGACCCTTTTGATCTAATTTTGAGGGTTTCTGTATACAAGTATCCAGGCATGACTGGGCATTAATTGTCTTTTTAAGCAAATACCTATTAAAGGATTCAAGTGGATCTTGGGCTTGCTCCCCTGTAGAGGACACTTTATTAGCATCCCATAACAATAATGGTTTTCTCCTTTCCTCAGTGAACACTGTTATAGGGCATATGTGAAATAAAGCAAGAAAACTTATACCTTTGTAATCCGCCTTCTGTATTGTTTATATTGTTTACATCAGTGGTCCCCAGCAATTTTGGTACGGTGACTCACAAGTCCAAATTTATTTGGTCTGGGAAGCCACTTGAGGAAAAAAAGAGCATTCACAAATAATTAAAACTGCAAGAGCCTCAGGCCAATTTTCATAAGCTTTAGGACCCACTTTGGGGTCAGGACCCACAGATTGGGAAACACTGTCTTAGATAGTTAACTGTTTGTATCTTAGATTCTAATTGTGATGTATAATCTACTCTAGTAGATTACAAATCACAATAATCGCACCAGGTTCCATGAGCAATATGACAATACAATGAATTGGCCACTTCTCATCTAATTGGAGCAATCAGGCTGAGAGATTTTGCCCCAGCATTCTTTAAACACACAGAAGAGGAGGTAGGGCAGCCTAGGCTACCCTGATCTCATCAGATTTTGGAAGCTAAGCAGGGTTGGCCCTGGCAAGGAAGATGGGAGACCACCAAGGAATACCAGGCAATGGTAAACCATTTCTGAATGTCTCTTGCCTTGAAAACCCTATTGGGTCACCGTAAATCAGCTGTGACTTGACTGCAATAACAGCAAAAAGAAACTGTGAGGAGTTAGTACTGAGATCAACTTTAATGCTCCCTCTAAGGTGTGGTGCCTAGTGAGCAAAAATTCTTGTGAGCAATCAAGGTATTGCAGTACTAAGGTCAGATGTGTTAGGATTTATCGTGCTTTCTCTTTTGGGGGGCTATCCTCTTCCTATAAGTCCCTTGCAGGTCCCTACTTGTTGCTCTTTACTCTCAGAGAGAAATGTAGATTACAAATAAAGTATGTGAATGAATAATATATAAAATAAAGCTTTTGCTCCTAGTCAAAGTATATGTAACTGTGTAATGGCAATAGCACTTGGAAGATGGGGGCCAACACCTGTCCAAATTAACTGCCACTGTTAGTTACCCCATTTTTACTGTTTCTTCTAAGTGCACTTAGAGTTCCTCCTTGTACCTTGCAAAGTTCTCCAAAAGGATGGGATGAAGTACACTGAAAGAAAAGAGGTGTTAATTTTTTTTTATGCTTTTCTGAATCCATTGCACAGCTCTCCACCTGCAGATGGGATGAATTATACTGACAAATAATTAACAATTTCCTAAAAGCAGCTGTCCCCCTTTGAAGCATAGGCCCTAAACTGTTACCTAGGATAAAATATGCACTATAGATAGGTATATAAAATATGGCTATAGGTAGAAGAAAAAGATCAAGATACTCAAAAGAAAAAGAGTACTTAAAATGTATGGATAGAAAACAGCTAATTTCTCTGTTTCCTCACTTAACTTTCCAAAGTGTTTGGTAGTGGCAAGGATGCACAGAGCGATAGAGGTAATAAAAATTTCTCCTATAGCTTTACTCATCTATTTTACTTCAGTAAGAAAGATATTACTCTAAGAGAGAGATGGCTCACTGGAAGGATGAAGGATAAAAGATATCTTCTTTGCCTTCTCTCTTCCATCATACTGAAAATCACATCAATTGTCTGTAGATTTAGTGCAGATTTAAAACTTGGTGCATATTATCATTTCTTCTGCAAAAGCACTTCTCTGCAAAATGACATTGCAGGGCCTAGTTACATACCTGCAAAAAATTCCATGCAACTTTCCTCTTCTTGGCTTTAAAAACCCTATATATCTATAGAAAGAAAACAAACACTGAAAACTGCAGCTGGAAAGGAATGGAGGAGTGACAGGTGGGGGGTTAACATTTCTTTGCCAACTGTTTTCTTCTCAGAAACACTCCCCCACCAAGCTCCTTTCCCTCTTTTAGGGAAAAGGGCACACATCCCAATTAAGAGAAAAATCATTGAGGGGCCTGTTATGTACTAACAGGGCCCACACATGTGGTCAGGGTTACACGTGATCATGCAAGCGACCAAAGCTTCGCATCCCAAAACAATGGCTGGAGAAGATCCTAGACCTAGCCGATCGGCTGGTCCAGGTCCAAGAGGGGATGGTTGGGGTTATACTGTAAATAGACCTATCATGTGTGTGTGTTGGGTATGGTTTGAACTGGAATTTAAGTGGCCTCCAGCCTGGCATCCGATCTCTAGTTTTTCCTATCTTTGAATAAAGTATGAGCTGAAATCGCTACGCTATGCCTCAGTCTCAGTACTTTTCAGGGCCTATGTTTTTTTAGCAGAAAAATAACTAGCAGGGAAATGGTTAGAACCTCTTCCTTGCCTGCCACTCCCTGGCTCTGATGCAGCTGCTCTTCTTCAGCCACATACCCATTAGGGAAACCCACATATATCATAATAACTAGAAAACTGAGTGCTTAAGGAATTTGTAATCAGAAGTCAGGATGGGGAGAAAGAGGAAAAAACCTGTCCTTCCTACTGTCAGGACCCCCAGTGAGCCAGGCTCAGACTCATCAGAGGGGGAACCAGATGAGCTCAAGGAACAGAGAGGAATACTTTCTAAGGTGTGTCAGGGGCCTAGAGAGACCCCAGCACCATGGGATTTCCCCCAAGGTCATGGCCCATGAGCCTGCAGCCAAGATTTTGCCACTAGGAATCCCAAAGCCTTCAGCCCTCAAGACTGTATGACTCAAGCCTGCAACTGAGACCTCACCACTGGAGGATCCAGTACCTAGCAGACATTCCTGGTCCAGTGAAAGCTACTCCTCAACCAGGCTAGGTCATGTCTAGGACCCTCCAGACTCTACCACTACTCAGCAGCAGCTGAGACACAGGACCAGGTTTGTAGCTCTTAAGCCAGACCATCCCTCCAGCAGACTTTATCCTTTGCAGGATTCTGACCCCAATTAAGCCCAGGCAAGATGAGTCCCAGGTGCCACTTTCAGAGCAGGTGCAGCTAGTCCCTCTCAGCCAATTTAAGGGGAGTCTTGTTGGATCAACTAGTTCACAGGACTCCAGCTCTTCTTCTATGCCACTACCGCCAAACCCTTCTTGCCTCATTGTAGTACCTGGAGTCAGACCACCTATACTAAATGCTGCCCTCAGTAGGCCAAAAATTAAAGGAGGGGGGAATTGGGTTAAGGGCCTCTTTACACAACACATTTCTAACTGTACAGCTAATTTATTCAATAGGCACTGACAAATTTGACAAACTGGGTTTAAAAAGATGTCTGATAGATTAGCACATGCATCAGGAAGCTGAGATTGGCTGCTTCTTCAGTGCACACCTGTTGGCAAAACTGGTTTTACTGTAGTGAAATCACCCACATATGCCTTCCCCTTCACCAATCTGTCGGTACAATATTCAATCCAAGCAACAGACTGCTTTTTAAATACCCAAACTATAACACCTAGAAATATCCACACTTCTTGCCTTACCTCCCACATTGGTAATATATACTAGTTATCCTACTTCTTTGAGCTGAGCAGAGCAACCTTTGGATTTGCCTTTTTTTTTTTTTGCCTTGGAGACATCCCAGTCCTAAATTGCCAAATGCAAAATGAAGATAATGATCCTGACATAACACATAGCAATTAATGTTTACACATAAGCAGCTATTATAACACAATCAAGCAGTGTAAGAAAGAAAGAAAGAAAGAAAGAAAGAAAGAAAGAAAGAAAAAAACCTTCATGCTAAATGTGTAAGTATATAAAGGTTCCAAATAATCAGAAGACTGAGATCAAACCCTTAATTAAGAGGCCCGTCCCCTCCACCCATGCACACTATCTTGCATAATTAGCAGAAGCATGAAATTGAATTAAGATAATTTGATGGAGGCAATCCCCCCCTCCATCTCACTCTGGTTACTGGGCTGCTTTGAACATAAAGCTACTTCCCACCAGCTGCACAACATCCCATTGCTTAATTCCCTTGACTGAGAACACAAAGAACAATTGACTACAAATGTTCTTTAAGCAGAGACTGCTCAAAACATACACAACTCCCACGTCAGTGTATAAAAATATATCCAAGGCTGTAAGCTACTTTCACTACCAGTCTAGATTTTCTATGTAGGCAATATTCATTTTCTACATGGGCAACACTGAAATGCATCTCTATGTGGGCTGCCAGGCATTTAAACACACAGGTGTTACTCCCACGAATTAGATCATATATCTCGGAAACTACATGTAAAACTTGTATCCTTGACAATCAGTTAGCCTGCTGTTCATAAATGGCAGCCTTCTGCTTATACGTTCATACTGTTCTTTGGCAATCATGAAGACTCTACATTATTTGTACTCTATGAGCTGACTTGCCATTTACATTTTCCAGTGCTGAGATCACTCCTGTTACCAGCTTACCTTTCACTGAGGACCTCCACTTTTTATGGGAAGACACCAATAATAGATGCAGAGCAGGCAGAAATTCAACTGGTGCAGATTTCAACTGTATTGTACCCACGTGCCAGGAGAAGCTGCATTCCTAAAAGTTCAGCCTGTCAAACAGCTATTTAAAGGTGCAGAAGGTATGTCAAAGAGACCCTCAAGAACATAAGAAGAGCCCTGCTGGATCAGACCAGTGGTCCATCTAATCCAGTACCGTATCCCGCACTGCAGCCAATCTGAAGGGCCCACAACAGGGCATAGAGGCTGAGTCCTTCCCCTGATGTTGCCTCCTAACACTGAGAGTAAGAGGTTCAGGGCCTTTGAACTTGGAGGTTCTTTTAAGTCACTATGGTTAGTAACCACTGATTGACCTCTCTTCCATGAATATATGCAATCCCCTTTTAAAGTTATTTTTTCCTGTGGCCATCACTACATCCCCTGGCAGTGAATTCCATGTTTTAATCACTCTGTGTGTAAGGAAATATTTCCTTTTTGACTGTCCTGAATCTACTGCCCATCAGCTTCATTGAATGCCATCTAGTACTTTGGGAAAGGGAGAAAAAAAATTCTTTTGACAACTCTCTCCACCACATGCATAATTTTATAAACCTCTATCATGTCACCCCTTGGTTCTATCTTCTATGATCTAGCAACAGACTTTAATTCACCTAACAGTAATGAGGTCTAGTCCATTGCTCACCAACTGTTCAACGAGAAAATCATCGTGTACCATGTTAAAAAGCTGTACTAAATTCCAAATAGACCATATCCACATCATTAAGAACATAAGAAGAGCCCTGCTGGATCAGACCAGTGGTCCATCTAGTCCAGCATCCTGTCTTACACAGTGGCCAACCAGTTCCTCTGGAGGGCCAACAACAGGGCATAGAGGCAGAGACCTTCCCCTGATGTTGCCTCCTAGCTCTAGGATTCAGAGCTTTAGTGCCTCTGAATATGGAAGTTTCCTTCAGTCAACATGGCTAGTAGCAACTGATAGACCTATCCTCCACGAATCTATCTGGTCCCCTTTTCAAGCTGTTTATTCCTGTGGCCATGTCTACATTGTAGCTCAGAGGTGCTGCCTTACTCACGGGTAGCCCCAGCAGCAGAAGACCACCCACAGAATTCCTATAAAAATAAAGAGCATGACCTGCCTCAGTGTGCACTTTGAAGGCGCTTATTTTGAGTACACCCCCAAAATCTCCCCTTTGGGCCTCCTCCATAGCATGGAACAATGGCTGTTTGTGCTATCCTCTTCACAGACCTCTGCACATCTGGACAGGTAGTATAACCCCCATAATTGCTCCTAAACATTGCTATCATCACCTCTGTATTTCCTAGCTCTTTAATGTTGATTGCTTTAGTGTGATTGTAATCAGTGAAATTCTTTAATAAAACTATTTAATTACTCTTTAAATCTGGAGTCTTCCTACTGAACTGGACCTTGGTATATATAGGTGTGTGGTCCCCTGTACCCTTCTGGCTTCAGCTGCTTCATAGCTAATTTCCCCAACAATGAGACAGGCCACTTGTGGTAGCAACAACTTTTGGGAGCAAATTCTACATTTTAATCACTCTTTGTGTAGAGAAGTATTTCCTTTTTGACCATCCTGAATCTACTGCCCATCAGCTTCATTGAGTGCCATCAAGTTCTAGTATTTTGGGAGAGGGAGGAAAAAATTCTCTTTGTCAACACTTTCCATCCCATACATAATTTTATAAACTATTATATCCCCCCCCCCCAGTTGTCCCTTTTCTGAATTGAAGAGTCCCAGACTCTTTAGACTTTCGGCATAGAGAAGGTGCTCGAACCCCCTAATCATCCTGGTTGTCCTCCTCTGTATAGCTCTGTGATATCCTTTTTCAGATATGGTGATGAGAACTGAGATATGGATAAGAACAGCAGTCCAACTGAGGCCCCACCATAGATCTGTACAGGGGTATTACAATGTCAGCTGTTTTACGTTCAATCCCTTTCCTAATAATCCTTAACATCGTGTTGCCTTTTTCACTACTGCAGCACACTGTGTTGACACTTCCATTGAGCTATCCACTATGATCCAAGATCCCGCCCCCCACAGGAGGTGGTGGCGGCTACAAGCACAGACAGCTTCAAGAGGGAATTAGATAAGCATATGGAGCAAAGGTCCATCAGTAGCTATTAGCCACAAGGTATAGATAGAAACTCTCAGGCTGGGGCAATTGATGCTCTGTATTCTTGGTGCTGGGGGGCAACAGTGGGAGGGTTTCTAGTGTCCTGGCCCCACTGCTGGACCTCCTGGTAGCCCCTGGTATTTTTGGCCACTGTGTGACAGTGTTGGACTAGATGGGCCACTGGCCTGATCCAACATTGGCTTTTCTTATGTTCTTACCTTAGCAAGTTCAGACTCCATTAACTATTTATGAAATTGGGATTTTTTTTGTCTCAATGTGCATCAATTTACACTTACCAACATTGAACTTCATTTGCCACACTGTCTCCCACTCACCAAGCCTTGTTGAGATCCTCCTGAAGTTCTTACTATCATCCTTCACCATCCTGAATAATTTTGTGTCATCTGCAAACTTGGCCACTACACTACTCACACCTAGCTTCCGATCATTTATAAATAGATTAAATAGCATAAGCCCTAATACTGATCCTTACTTTCTTCCATTGTGAGAACTGTCCATTGATTCCTACTCTTGCTTCCCATCATTTAACCTATTCTTAATTCATAACAGAACTTGTCCTCTTATCCCTTGACTACTAAGTTTACTTAGGAGTCTTTGGTGAGGTCTTTTGTCAAAAGCCTTTTGAAATTCCAAGTACATAATGTCTACTGGGTCACCGTTGTCTACATACTTGTTCACTTTCTCACAGAACTCCAAAAGGTTGGTGAGGTAGGACTTTCCTTTGCAGAAGCCATGCTGACTTTCCCTCAGCAGGCTCTGTCTCTCTATGTGCCTAACAATTCTACCTTTGATTACAGTTTCTACTAATTTGTCTGGCACAGATGTTAGGCTGACTGGCCTGTAATATCCTGGTTTACCTCTAGACCACTTTTTAAAAATTGGTGTAACATTTGCTACTCTCCAGTCTTATGTTATGGCTGCTGAATTTGGTAATAAGTTACACATACAGGCTAATAGATCAACTCTCTCACATTTGTGTTCCTTAAGAACTCTTGGGTATATGCCATCACCTGAAGACTCTATTTTTAGTCTAGAATACCATCTCTCCTCAACTCAATTTGACTCAGTTCTTCAGACTCCCTTCCTGAAAATAGCGACTGTGGCAGGGGTACATGTCCCACATTGTTAACCACACAGGCATTCTTTTAAATTTGGCAGTGCCTTTCCTAACCTATGGAATGCATTCTATCTGGATTCCAATTAGTGTGGTTTTAAACAGCTTCCAAGCATCATCTAGGGATCCTATTCTCTTGTGTTTCCATTTCAGCTTCTTTTTAACTATTCCCCTCATTCTTGTAAAGTTCCCTCTTTTGAAATCAAATGTGACAGTTTCGGACTTTAGGGGTAACTTCCCAGTGACATGAATGCTGAACTTAATAGCATTGTGATCACTGTTACCAATCAGTGCAACAACCTCTACACCTCTCACCACCTCTTGAGACCCAATCAGAACCAAGTCCAAGATCACTGCCCCTATGGTTGGTTCTGTGACCAACTGTTCCAGTGCACAGTAATTTATGACATCTAGGAGTTTCATTTCTACAACATAACTCAAACACATGTTTACCCAGTCATAGAATCATAGAATGTTAGAGTTGGAAGGGATCTTGCAGGTCATCTAGTCCAACCCCCTGCATACTGCAGGAGCATAGCCAAAAGATAGCCCTACATACCTACAACATACCCAAAAGATGGTCATCCAGCCTCCACTTGAAACTTCCAGGGAAGGAGCATTCACCACCTCCCGAGGCAGACTGTTCCACTGCTCAACCATTCTTACAGTTAGGAAGTTTCTCCTGATATCTAGCCGGTAACGACTCCCTTGTAATCTCCACCCATTAGATCTAGTCTTGCAATCCGGAGCAAGAGAGAATAGATCTGCTCCATCTTTTACATGACAGCCCTTCAAATACTTGAAGACTGCAATCATGTCTCCTCTAAGTCTTCTCTTTCCCAGGCTAAACATATCCAACTCTTTCAGCCTTTCCTCATACGACTTGGATTCAAACCCACTCACCATCCTGGTTGCCCTCTTCTGGACATGCTCAAGCTTGTCAACATCCTTCCTAAAGTGTGGTGCCCAAAACTGGACACAGTACTCCAGGTGAGGCCTGACCCATAGCAGGATAGAGCGGAACTACCACCTCCCGTGATCTGGACACAATGCTTCTGTTAATGCATCCTAAGATCCTAAGTCAATATGAGGATAGTTGAAACTACCAGTATAATAACATTATCTACACATCCCTTATTTCATTCTCCATTTCAAGATCAGCCTCAAGGATTTGATCAGGTGGGCAACTACACCCCCACTTTTAAGTAATCCTTAGAACCCAGGATTTCCATCTTTATTGCTTCTGTTGGGGAGTTAATTCCCCTGATGTTTTCTAACTTACTGGGTTCTTTGATGTATAATACAAAACCTCTGCCAAACATCCCTCCTTGTCCTGTCTACAGAGCATATCCCATAGATTTTCCCCATTCCACCATGTTTCTGAGATTGTCATGGGCCAGCCTGCTTTAGCTGAATATCACTCAGCAGATGCTGGTAACACTCCCGTCAGTAACTCTGAGGCTCAACAAGCTGATGCTGTCAATGACCCTGAGATCCTAGTGGCCCAGTTGCTGAGGACAGCATGTGCCCCAGCTCCATGAGCACTGGGAACACAGAAGAGGCAACCCGAAGAGGCAGCACCTCAACAACCCAAGATCTTGGGGAGACTTCACAGGCTGCCTCACCTGTCCTTTCCCTGAGGCAGGGGAATGAAGGAGACAGTGGGCACGTTTTTTGAGAGGAGCAGATCTCTGAGAGGAGGCTGAGCATGTGTCTTGCTGCCCACGACTGCCAAATCAAGAGGAACACCTGGGATTAATGAGCCAAATGGATGGCTCTCTCACAAGCAATGGAACCCAGCTGTGAATCGCCCATAAAGGACGGGGCTTCAGATGGCATAGGTGTGGGAGCAACTTGTCAACTTTCTGGAGATGCATGACCACACCATCTGGACCTGTTTCTCTCTGTAACTCCTGAACTTTTGGCTTCAACCATGGACCTGCTGGACTATACCTCTTGGACCTGCTCAGACTCTGCTTCTTGGACCCTTGGCTGGCTTCCTTTGTGTATGACTCTTGGACTGAACTCTTGACTTTGCGCTTCTGGTTAGTGATTCTGTCATGTCCCCTCAGTCTTGGCTGAGTCTGCTCTGACCCACCAAGCACTCCAGCTCCCCCATCTTGGCTCAGAGACTTCTAGCACTGGCATATAGACATCTATAATGTTTTCCCCTCTCCAGCAACCTTCTCTTCCCTTGGCCACTTAGTCACTACATATGACCCTCATTCACCTTCCTACCCTCACTCCCAAATCCTACTATGTTCCTATCAATATTACCATAAGGGTTTCCACATTCATCCCCTTAGAATGACTTGTCCCAAACCAGAGGCTCTGCTGCTCCTGTCGGCTTTCCCCCAGTGATTACTTTAAAAGCTGCTTTGCCACCTTTTTGATATTAATTGCCAGCAGCCTGGTTCTCTTTTTTTGTTCAAGTGAAGCCTGTCTCTTTTGTACATGTTCAGCTTGTCCCAGAAAGTTTCCTCCCACCCAGATCATTTTCTCATCCATACATTCAGACCCCTGATTTGTGTTTGTCTTGCTGGCCCTGTGCGTGGAACCAGCAGCACTTCTGAGAATGCTAACTTTGAGGTCCTGGCCTTTAACTTTCTGCCTAGTAACCTAAATCTTTTCTTCAGGACCACACAACTACATTTCCCAGTATCATTGGTGCCACTGTGCACCATGACTGCTGACTCCTCCTCAGGACTATTAATCTATCTAAACAGTGTGTCATATCCACAACCTCTGCACCAGGCACCCTTCTTCCATCTTTATTTACCAGGTACAGCAGGATGTTGGAAATCAGTTCCAGGATGTCTGTTTAAAAGGCAGCAAGCTAAATGGCATTATATTTACTTTGTATTTTCTCAAAGGTAATCACCCACAAGAATGATCCTATGAATAACTTACACATCCGGTTATGCTGCTTTCCAAAGAGGGACCATGTGGTTCAGGGACTCAACACAGACTGGTTCTATTGCCATCTGCATGCTCTGTCAAGGGCAAGATGCTTCCCCATACCACACTTGGTATCTCTTAGCTACTCTGATATGATGCATTAGGACAAGGCATTTATTGTATTTTAAGACAACAGCCAACATAATAGGACATATACCTGTTCATAAACATAAGTTTGCCAGTGTTAAGCTATCATCGTCATCATCATCATTTATTGGACTAGTTTGCTAGTGTAGTTGTTGTTGTTGTTGTTGTTATTATTATTAATAATAATTTGACTTCTACCCCACCCTCCTGCCGAGGTGACTCAGTTAAGCCATTATTATTAAGTTGTGACTACCTGTTAAGTGTTGTGAGATTCTGATGTTACTGGGCAGTGGAGGAGAGAGAGTGGGCTTACTTTTAAAACCAATTATTAACCCAATCCAATAAGCACATTTTAGATCTGCTAATGGTACTTGTGCTCACTTCTCTTTTCCATTCCAGTCATTGCAGTACAACACACCCTCATTAGCAGCCTACAAGTGTAGAAATGCACTATTAAGGTGTATGTTCAACACCTGTGTTCTGAATTGTGAGCAAGCACCATGTTTGAAGGAATGAAACAGCTCATCTGAAAGTATGTGCTCCACCTAGCAATTACTGTCACCTCAGCAAAAGGATAAAGACATCTGCCAGCTGAATACTTTTGCCCCTCCTTATCCATTCTAGCACATCAGTTGTCAAAAAACTGCAAGTAACAAAGTAATCAATGCAACCAGGGCCTATTATGCATGGGTGTTTTCACTGTGCAAGTCTGTTGGATTTTTGCCATTCTGCATTCCCATCACTTTCACCATGCATGTCTGGGTTTGTTTGTTTCTTTTCTTTTTTAAAAGTTCTGCATTGTTTTTCCTCCCTTCAGCACTCAGTTCGCTTTCCATTCACTGTTTGCCTGGGTTTTCTGAGAGTGCTTCTGTGGTGGTATTTCCCCTTGCTTTGCTTCCAAGCCAAAGGTAATTCAAAAGTGTACATATTCTGGAGGCTTCACTTCAAAAAGGATGTGGACAGAATGGAGCGGGTGCAGAGGAGAGAGACAATGATGATTGGGGGCCTGGGGACCAAACCCTAGGAGGAAAGGCTGAGGGACTTGGGAATGTTTAGTCTGGAGAAAAGAAGGCTGAGGGAGGACATGATTGCTCTCTTGAAGTATTGGAAGGGCTGTCACTTAGAGGAAGGCAGGGAACTGTTCCTGTTGGAAGCAGAGGACAGGACTCGCAATAATGGTCATAAATTAAGGGCAGGAAGGTACCAGCTAGATATTAAGAAAAGCTTTTTTATAGAAAGAGTTGTGCAACACTGGAATCAGCTGCCTAAGGAGGTGGACTGTGGTCAACTCTGCTGATCAGCATTCTCTAAGCCTGGCAGCCAGAACTTGGGGAATAATATGGTTCTTTTTATCATTCAGAGAGAGGAGGAGGAAAGGGAGAAAGAGACATGGGGAAGACTGGGGGGAAGAGAGAGAGTGAAAGCACCAGAGGGAGAGAAATGAAGAAGAGATGGTTTTTATACCCCACTTTTCTCTACCCAAAGGATTCTCAAAGCAGCTTACAATCGCCTTCCCTTCCTCTCCCCACTACAAACACTCTGTGAGGTAGGTGGGGCTGAGAGAGCTCTGAGAGAACTGTGACTGTCACCCAGCTGGCTGCATGTGATGGAGTGGGCAATCAAATCTGGTTCTCCAGATTAGAGTCCACTGCTCTTAACCACTATACCACACTTGGACCACACAAACAGACCCTTGGTGCATGCCTGTGTGCCAGGGAGACTTACATCATCAGTGTACCAAATGTCAGTTCCCCTAAATGGTGAAGACGATCCCTTTGCTACACATACCCCTCCATGAGAAAGAGTCCGTAAGGCCTCAAGTTCTCCTCTCCCTCCCCAAGACAGATGGCCTGTACAATCACCACAGGGAGAACTGGACTGGAAGGGGAAATCCAGAGAGCCAGGTGAGCTGGAGAGGGAGAGACACTGCTGGCCCGTGGTTCCCACCTCTCTCAGTGAGCCCCTCACCTGCAAGGCAGTAGCCACTGGCTTCCCCCTCCAAAACACACCTTCCCCTCCACCACTCCTCTAAGGCAAAGTGCAGGAGTGGATGGCTCTGCTGGTGAGCAAGCAAGACAGGCTCATGTCTTGCCAGAGCTGGCATTGCTCAGATTCAGCTGCACAGGCTTTGTCTGGGGCTCGCAGCCTCCTCCCCCACTGCCTGCCCACCACCCCACTCATATCTCCACCCCTAGATAGCCAGCGAGTGAGAGCAGCATGATAATGAGCTCCATCAATGGCAAGGAAGGAGGGAGGGGTGGTGCTGGGGCTGTTGTTTTGTTGACTCACTCACAGCTCACCAAGTCCCCCCCCCCAGCTTCAAGCCTTGGAGATGTGGGGGTAAAAGACACCCCACTCCCCTAATTGCAGGGTCCCTCTGGAGCAGAATGGGGGGCAAGGGGCAAGGGGAGAAGACCCGCCTTTGCTGCAAGGCAACGGGGAACCTAGAGCACACAGTTGGCTTGGGACAAAGCAGAGAATCCAGACTGAAGCGTTTTTATGCAGTGACTGATAACACAGCAGAGAATCCCCAAGTGCTCGGCAATATGGGAAATGGTGCTTTGCAGCTGCATGTAAATTTCAGAAAAATGTCTGGTCAGTTTCAAGAGTGGATTTTCCCCTTTTGCCTGTGTTCCTTTTGGTTCCCTTTCATTCAATGAATTAATGCTGAAATGCATGCACAAAACTTGAACCACAAGGATTTAATGGAAGGTGTTTGTTGGATGTTACTGCGCAGCTGCAATAGAACACTTGTGTAAATTAAAAAAAAACAAAACTTTGGACACTACCCCCTACACATAAGAAGTGATCTCCCCACCCCAATTAAGAAAAACTATGGTTTTGGGTTGCAGCTGCAGAATAAATGCACAGAAATACACCAGAGAAAAAAAGAATACTGTATAAGGCAGGGACACAAATTCAAAGTCAGGCCTAAAGGCTTGATTGCTCGGACTCCCCGGAGTAAGCTGTCAGTGTATAATGGGCTGAGGTTCTTTTGTAAGTTAAAGAATTCAATGCTGGGCAAGTAAAGCATGCTGCAAAACCATTAACAAATCCAGCCTTGGCTTTACAGTCCTGAAGGAGAGAAATACCATCATCCCAGTTCACAGAGGTATGACAAAATACAGAACCTTGCATATTATTGCTACTGATTTATGTAAAGCCAGAATGTCATTGCACAAAGATTACAGATGTTCTCAGACATTGTTCACGTACACCTTGTGACAAAACAGCATCCCACAGGGTTCCTTCAATCCACTTATCCCAAACAGATCATTTTGGTGGCTACACTGTTGTGACACCACCATTTCAGAACACAAATGTAACTTAGTGGAGAATGCATTCCATATTTCATCTTGATTAGAGAAGAGACAGGCTGGAAGCTATTCCCTACTTTTATAAATTGTCCATAACAATTCTCTCAAAAGGCCTGAAGGATGTGTTGTTTTTAAAAAATGAAAAATACACATTTATGCTACCAATGCCTACCCACAGGGTAGAAAGATATAGGATCCAACCCTATCAAACCCCTTAAGATATGTTGTATATTCTATAGAATATACACACAGTGCTGCAGGATGGAATGTGCTCCCGTCTTTGGTTCCAGTTCCTGCCAACCTAACAGTTCGAAAGCAAGAAATTGCAAGTATATAAATAGGTACCACTTTGGTGGGAAGGCAACAGCGTTCTGTAAGCCTTCGCATTTAGTCATGCCAGCCACATGACCACAGAAATTTCTTCGGACAGAGCTGGCTCTTCAGCTTGGAAATGGAGATAAGTACCGCAACCCTAGAGTTGGATTTGACTAGCTTTCGAGCAAGGGAACCTTTACCTTTACTATTGACAGGCAGAGTTCCATGGTCGCTTCTTTTCAGAAAAATTACCATTTCCACAGGTTCACAGGTGGTACTGTATTGATCATTAATTTATGTTGTTGTTCAGTCGCACAGTCAAGTCCGACTCTTCGCGACTCCATGGACCATATCACGCCAAGCCCTCCTGTCTTCTGTCATCCTCCAGAGTTTGCTTAATTTCATGTCTGTTGCATCGATAACATCATCTAACAGTCTCATCCTTTGCCACCCCCTTCTTCTTTTACCTACAATCTTTCCCAGCATCAGGGACTTCTCCAGTGAGTGTTCCCTTCCCATTTGGTGGCCAAAGTCTTTGAGCTTCAGCTTCAGCATCTGGCCTTCCCAGGAACAGTCAGGGTTGGCATGATGTGGTCCATGGGGTCGCAAAGAGTCGAACTTGACTGTGCAAGTGAACAACAGTGGCAATGGAGAAAGGTAAGCAGTGGGGCTGCCCAAAACTTTGTATTTAGATCAGTGCTTTTTTATTGTTTCATAAATGGTAAAGGGTGAGCAATGCAGTACGAGGATACTAAATCAGGATGTGGAGGATACTAAATTGTAACAAGTCAAGGACAGTTAAAAGAAAGTACTTCTTCACACAATACGTAATTCAGTATCTCAAGGTGTGGTGATGACAACTGACTTTCAAAGGAGAAGACACATCTATTAGTAATTACCAACCATGTTAAGCTAAAGGTAATTTTTAGGCTGAGTACCTGTTATTATAGTGCACACCACAGTGGAAGGATGCTCCCTCCAAATTGTCTATATAGACTGTGGTCTATACTGATGTGTGTAGCTTATTGGAAGTAGGATCCTATTATGTAATTTCTGTACCATTTAATGTGTCATGTAAATACATATGCTATGCTTCAGTTCCAGACTTCTACAATCTTAATACATTGGTTACAGAATGTCCCATTTTGTCAATTGTACTGACTCACTCTGTATAATCCACCTTGAATCCCTGTGAGAAAGGCAGACTATAAATAATGTAAATAAATGTGCCTCTTGAAAAAGAAACCACCGTACCTAAATAAGTCTAAAGGGGTGAAGACAGACATGACATTTTATCTGTGCTTTGAATACGTATCTGCTGCCTTGAAAACAAACACTCCAAAAGCCAATGAATGTTTGCTCAAACTACTTCTAACACACTTTCAAAATGTTACTTCTATCTTCACCCTTACAGAACAGTAAGCCACTATGAATGTTCTCTCTAAACTTATGGGGAAATTTTGCAGGTTTTGTTGTAGGAGGCTTAAGACACAAAAGGCTTATAGGAGCAAAACACACACCAAGAGAGAAAAATCAATGAGATTTACTAGTGAGATTTTTCCTTTCAAGACAGAGGATCAATGAAAACAGATGGTGGCAAAAAGCTGCTTTACAAAAGCAGTGAATTGTTACATTTGAAAGCAAAATTGAGGCGACATTATATGGTAAAAGACTGTAACTGGAAACTTCTGTGCATTCAGAACAAATGGGAAAGGTCATCTCTTATTTATAACATTTCTGAAGCTGACATTCTGTGGAGTTCTTCATGATAGTATTGTTTAGAGAAGAGGTGGGAAAACAAGAAACTAAGAAACCACAGTGCTCTTTTCATGTTTTCACAAGATAATTCTAGAACAAAACAAGATAATCAGTGTTCCCTCTAAGTTGAGTTAGTGTGAGCTAGCTCACAGTTTTTTAGCCTCTGGCCACATATTTTTATCTTCGCTCAGGAAACTAGCTCCAGAGCAAACTAATTTATGCAGTAGCCAAATTGCTCACTCACAACTGTAATGCCAGTCATAGGTGTCAACTTCAGGGGGGCTTGAGGGCCGAGGCTACCTCCGAAATTTTCCAGGGGTGACTGAGCCCCCCCGGGCAACCAGGCTCACAAGCCTTGCCACTACCACCCCACATCACCCCCAACCCATTTTGAAAGCAGAGGGTTTTTTCCCTCCACTTTCTGAGACTTCAGGTGGGGTGACAGGAAACTCAGGGCTTGCTTCCTAAAAGCTAAGCCCTACCCCCAGCTCCCAGAAACCCTCAGTTGGGCCTGGTGGAGCTGAGGGCTGCACATGTTTTCAGTGCTTTCCTTGCCTTGCAGAGAGCCATGCGAGGAGGTTGGGGGAGAGGCTGGTATCCTTGGAGGATTGCCAGCCTCGGGGAGGCTGGGCACCCTGCACCCTTGTTCTTCTAGGGTTTTTTCCCTCTCTCCCTGCAAGGCTTGCCTTGCAGAGCCATGCAGGGAGGTCAGGAGGTGGGGGAAGGGGGGGGAGGCCAGCATCCATGGAGGTTTGCCCTCCTTGGGACAGCTGGACTCTTGGGCACCTTTCCTGCAGCCTCTTGCCACTGCTGTTGTTTTCCCACTCCCTGCAAGGTTTACCTTGCAGAGAGCTATGAAAGGAGGTTGGGGGGGAGGCTGGCATCCATGGAAGATTGCCGGCCTTGGGACGGCTGGGTGCCCTGCGCACTTGTTCTTCTGTTTCCCCACACACACAAGGCTTGCCTTGCAGAGCCATGCAGGGAGGTCGGGAGGGGGGGAGATCTGCATCCATGGAGGATCTCTGGGCAGCTGGGTGCCCGGGCACCTTTCCTGCGGCCTTGTGCCGCTGCTGTTGTTTTCCCGCTCCCGAGTTCACTACTTAACCAGAGCCCTTTATTTCCTCCAAGAGGAGACTCTTCTGAGTTCTTTGTTGAGCTCCATCCCTTCCCTTGACAGAGAGAGGATATTAGGAAATCTAGGAATCAGCAGTTTACAGTCACTGAAATCGCACACACAGCCCATGCAGGGGAGGGGGAGGGGAGGGCAGGTGAAACCTGGAAGAGTTTAAATGCATACATTCAAGACCAACTCTCCCCTGAACTCCTGGATAAATTATGGAGAGGGATTTCTATTTTCTTTCTTTTCATTTCTCCCCTCACTCCCCCCTTCTTTCCTTCCTTCCCATCTATTTGCTTTCTTTCCACCTCTCGCCTCCCTCCCTCCCTTGTTAAAACATCCCTAGTTGCCAGGTTCCCCCTGTCCACCTCTGGAGGATGGGGGGGAGGGGTGACCCAACACAGGTTGGGTGACTCATGGAGATTTGGGGGTGGAGCCTGGGGAGGACTGGGACCTCAGTGGGGTACAATGCCATAGAGTCCACCCTCCAGAACATCCATTTTCTTCAGGGAAACTAATTTTTGTAGTCTGAAAATGAGCTGTAATTCCAGGGGATCCCCAGGTCCCACCTGGAGGCTGGCACCCTTAGCTCCAGTGCTGAAACTGGAAGCTCTGGTTCTTCTGTATGGTGGATGCAGACCACTGACATTGGCTTGCATCTGCTGAATCACCCTGCTTCATGTAGGATGCACAACAGCCAGGTGGAGCAGGGGAGGGGTGTATTTTACTTAGGTCTATATAACCTTGATTGAGAACAGGTTTTTTTTTTCATGGTAGTGGGAGGTGGGCTGCTCTTCTTTCAATCTCTGTTTCATTTTTAAATTGTAAGCCCATCTACATGAACAAGATTGGGGGGGCATGCAGATCAGAGGCCTTTTAAAATTTCCTTTTGATCTGTGTGCAGCCTAGAGAGAACATTGGTAAGGGATGTGCCCTCTATGTTCATGCTCTTTGTTTTGCTGTTACTTAAAATGCTGTGGTATTTCAAAGGGGCAACCAACTGGGATGTACTAAAAGGAATGATAGGATTGCCCATTGGAAATAATAGGAGAGGCTTGAAGGCCCATTGGAGATAATGGGAGCCAGGAATGCCAGTTGACTTGCATGGGCTCTGCTGAAATACACTGCAGCCCCAAAAAAAGTTGTAAGAAAATGCAGAATGGTTTTCCAATAAGTCCAGATAGGCTATTCTAGGACTGTAATGACAGTTCCCAGAGTGGAAAAACAGTCCCTAGCAATAGAATCTGTGCTGCATTTTAAGGTGAAGTTTCTAAGCAGTGTGCTAAGAAGGCACCTGTTCCTGGGGTTAGCCCAACGCAGGGGCATTGCTAGGGGGGTTCCCAGGCCACCCTAATTTTCTGGGGAACCCCTCCCTAAATGCCACATAGTTCCACCTCCATAGATAGTGACAATGGCCTGTGATGTCACTGGCTCCTCCCTATGATGTCATTGGGTCCCAGTTCTTTTAATGACTTAGCAATGCCTCTGGCCCAGCCCCAGCCCCCCCTGGGAAATTGTAAAGTCTACGCCCTTGATGCCAGTAGCTCACAAAGTAGAATTTTTGCTCACAAGACTCCACAGTTTAGAGGGAGCATTGAATATACTTGTGTGTGCTTCCTCTTTTGTTAAGCTAGAGTTAAGACAAGGCAAGGCAGCTTTAGAATGTGGTAAGCAGAAATCTAGAAATTAGAATTAGAATTGCACCACAGGATATAGAATACATCTTTTCTCAGACATGGTCTTGATCGATATGATGAGCTAAACATTCAGACCATTTCATACATTAAATTTCCTCCACACTGGTGAGGAAGGGATAAATCAAAGACTGAAATACTGACCGAGTTAAGAAACAGATTAACAAAGCCAGAATGGTACCTGGAGAACACCTGTTACAAGACAAGCCCAAAAGAGACAATAACAGAATGCCACTAGTGGTCCCTCAACTCAAAACAGTTCAATGCATCATCAGCAACTTACAACCTCTACTAGATAATGACAGTTCTCTTTTACAAGTACTGGGGGGGGGCAAACCTTTTATTGCACACAGACAGCCCCCCCAATCCTAAATAACTCCTCACCCACAATAATGTAACATCTAATTTGAACGTGGACCCTGATACCAGATCTTTCAGTAAACCCAGATGCCAACATTGCTGCCACATACACCCAGACAACACAATCACTGGACCTAATAACATCAACTACACCATCTCAGGCTCATTCACTTGCTCATCTTCTAACACTGTTTATGCCATTATATGCCAACAATGTCCTTCAGTTCTCTACATAGAGTCAGTTTGGTGTAGTGGTTAGGAGCGCGGACTCTAATCTGGGAGTACTGGGTTTGATTCCCCACTCCTCCACATACAGCCACTGATGTGATCTTGGGCCAGTCATAAGTTATTTCAGAGCTAATTCTCAAGAGAGCTCTTTCAGCCCTATCTACCTCACAGGGTGTTTGTTGTGGGGAGGGAAAAGGAAAGAAGATTGTAAGCCACTCTGAGACTCCTTCAGGTGGAGAAATCCAATCTCTTCTTCTCTTTCTTCTAAACAGGTCAAACTCTGCACCAAATGACAAATGGACACAAATCTGACATCAAGCATTACAAGACTGAGAAACCTGTAGGAGAACACTTCAACCTTTCAGGACATTCAATGGGAGACTTCACAGTATCTGTTTTACTGCAAAGGAACTTCAGAAACAGACTAGAATGGGAGACTGTTGAGTTACAAGTTATTATAACACTCAGGACAATGGAACCCCCAGGGCTTAACAGAGATATTGGTTTCTTATCTTACTACACATGCTAATGTTATTAAGTTCCGCATGTGTTGTAAACGCCTTTACTTTGCTGTATGCTAATTTGCTGCTATTCACAGGTCTTACCAATTGCCTTCATCCAGTATTAGTTATATTTACTGCTCAGTTACTTATGCATCTTGACTCTAATTGGCCATTTCTGGCAACATCCTCCTCACCTTCTACCTAAATGTAACTTCTGTGCCAATGTATCTGAAGAAATGTACATGCACACGAAAGCTTATACCCAGAACAAAACTCTGTCAGTCTTAAAAGTTTCACTGGACTCAAACTTTGTTTGGCTGTGTCAGACCAAGATGGCTACCCACCTGACCCAATTACTGTTTGAATTTTAGGTTTCAAAATAGTTTAGTCCCAGATGCCAGAATCTCAGTTTATGTATTTAGTGACTTCAGTTATTTATAATCTGTACCTTAACTGTCAGACTCCTGGGGCAGTGAGCAATATAAAATCTAACAGTATAAACATCTTAAAAAGTTAATAAAACAATTAAAAAACATAAGATTGAAGTGGAATTATAACTCTGATTCCACATAGCACTTAATATGGCATTATAACTCTGCTATAATTCTGCAATGCCTATCTCTCTATACGAAAGACCAAACTGAGTGGTATATTACCAGTGAACCAGAAAAAGAAGTCTTCCTGCTTCCAGTTCTCAGCAGCGATTACTACCTGAGGGTCTTTCTCCCTTGCATTTTATTTTTCCTCTTTCAGATGTGAAAACGATGACATTCAACATAATTTCAGGAATCTTTAGAACTTACTTCCTTGACTTTCTTATCAATTACAGGCAGTTTTGCCAGATTTATATCATTTCAAGTGATTGTCAGTCTTGCTAGTTCACAATGTGCTCCAAGGGAACTGGAACATATGGTACAATACACCATATGGACAACAAACCACCAAAAAAAGAGCCCAGGCTCCTCCCCTCTCTAATTAATGTAATCAGTTTTTAATGATTTAATAACTACACATAAGTGAGGGGAATAGATAAAAGGAAGCTGAAATGTAAACCCAAGAGAGTCAAATCCCTAGAGGACTCTTAGCAGATATTTAAAACCACAGTAATTGAAGCCCAGATAAAATGCATCCCTCAGGTCAGGAAAGGCACTGCCAAATCTAAAAGAATACCTGCATGAGTAACAACACAAGCCAAGGAAACTATAAAACAGAGGTGTCGAACTCATTTGTTATGAGGGCTGGATCTGACATAAATGTCACTTTGTTGGGCTGGGCCATGTGTGCCATAAAATCTAACACAAGGTACCAAAGATATAAACTTTATAAAGATTATTTCAGATGCTGAATGGCAATAGCAGGCTTGATTGGATTAGATGTGATATGCAGAGGGGTAGTAGGCATGGAGATATCAGCATTGGTAATGAGACAGGAAACTTAGGTCTCAGTTTGGTCCAGGAGGATTCAGTACAGGAGGATGCAACAAATAAATGGAAATAAATCTAAAGAAGTGAGCAGTAACTCACGAAAGCTCATACCCTACCACAAATTTGGTTAGTCTTTAAGGTGCTACTGGACTCTTACTTTTTCTACTGATATTAGAAACCTCAACATTCAAAAAACAGTGGGAGAATGTTTTAACCTTTCAGGACATTCAGTTGCTGACCTAAGAGCAGCAGTGCACTTACAAAGGAATTTCAAAGGGAGATTAGAAAGAAAGACTGCTGAATTGCAACTGATAATGAAACTCAAGACAATGCATCCTCCTGGACTGGACTGAGGCCTAGTTTTTTTCTCTCATTATCAATGCATGCTATTGGCATCTGAAATCACTTCTCTCTCCAAGATATAAGGACAGATGGACTCATGTTCTAGCTGTATCTGAAGAAGTGAGCAGTGAAAACTCATGCCCTGCCACAAATTTTGTTAATTAAGGTGCTCCTGGACTCTTGCTCCCTTCCACTAATAAAGATTGCAAGCTGTGCTGTTAGGTTCCTCTGCTCCCGCTCCATCTGTTAGAATTAGAAAGGGAAGACTACACCTTCTTTTCAAACAGACACCAGACATATTAAAGAATTGATATGTCCTGGACATCTAAGATTTTACTCATGAATTTGAGATCCATTGAAATCCAGCCAAAAACAATTGCTAATCATAATCCATTATTGGTTACATGGCATAGAGAAATTTGTATAAGAAGAAGATGGAGAAAATAACAATCTCTTGCTGCAGGATGATATTTTTAAAAAGAAGAATTTTTTAAACTAAATATCACAGAAGATCTCTCTATGGCAACTATATGGGAAGCAAGTAAAGTGTATAGGGGAGGAAAATTAATTGCCCTTGCATCTAAGTAAAAGAAGCAAGGATTGGAAAAAATTAAGAAAATAAAGAAAATAACTGACAGAATTCAGACTCTGGAAGGCCAGCATTTGTTGTTGTTCAATCGCACAGTCAAGTCCAACCCTTCGCGACCCCATGGACCAGATTACGCCAGGCCCTCCTGTCTTCCGCTGTCCGCTGAAGTTTGCTCAATTTCATGTTCGTCGCATCGATGACACTGTCTAACCATCTCATCCTTTGCCGCCCCCTTCTTCTTTGACCTTCAATCTTTCCCAGCATCAGGGTCTTCTCCAGTGAATGCTCCCTTCTCATTTGGTGGCCAAAGTATTTGAGCTTCAACTTCAGGATCTGGCCTTCCAGGGAACAGTCAGGGTTGATTTCTTTTAGGACTGAATGATTTGATCTCCTTGCAGACCAAGGGACTCTCAAGAGTCTTCTCCAGCACCATAGTTCAAAAGAATCTATTCTTCGGCGCTCGGCCTTCCTTATAGTCCAACTCTCGCAGCCATACATTACTACGGGGAATACCATTGCTTTGACCATGCGGACTTTTGTTGGCAGGGTGATGTCTCTGCTTTTTATCATGCTGTTTAGGTTTGCCATCGCTTTCCTCCCAAGGAGCAGGCGTCTTTTAATTTCATGGCTGCAGTCACCATCTGCCGTGATCTGGGATCCCAGGAACGTGAAGTCTGTCACTACTTCTATGACTTCCCCTTCTATTTGTCAAGGAGTGATGGGGCCAGATGCCATGATCTTAGTTTTTTTGATGTTGAGCTTCAAGCCCACTTTTGCGCTCTCCTCTTTCACCATGAGCAAGAGGCTCCTTAGGTCCTCTTCACTTTCTGCCATCAGAGTGGTATCGTCTGCATATCTGAGGTTATTGATCTTTTCCCCAGCAATCTTAACTCCAGCTTGTGATTCATCCAGGCCAGCATTTCGCATGATGTACTCTGCATATAAATTAAATAAGCAAGGTGACAATATACATCCTTGTCATACTCCTTTTCCTATGCTAAACCAATCAGTTGTTCCATATCTGGTTCTAACTGTTGCTTCTTGACCCTTATACAGGTTTCTCAGGAGACATGTGAGGTGGTCTGGTACTCCCATCTCTTTAAGAACCTGCCATAATTTATTGTGATCCACACAATCAAAGGCTTTAGCATAGTCAATGAAGCAGAAGTAGAAGGCCAGCATAAAAAATCCTTAAAAAAATAGTCTTAGTAGAAATTATACAATTAAGAAATCAGCTGGATCTGCTTCAAACTGAAAAAAATGCATGGGGGGAAATGAGCTTTTTAAAACAAAAACATTTTCGACATGGAAACAAACCAGGAAGATATCTTGCATATTGTCTATGTAACTCCTGGATTCCAGTTCACAGTTTACCTGTCAGAACATCATGGGAACCCTGTCAAAAGCTTTACTGAAATTCAAGTACACAATGTTGACAGCGTTCCCATGATCTAGTAAACTTGTCACTTGATCAAAGAAGGAAAAGAGGTTGGTTTGGCAAGACCTGTGGAGGACAAATCCATGCTGACTTCCCTGGATCAATAAGTTGTACCTCAGATACTTGCAGATGCCCTTGAAAATCTGCTCCAGTATCTTCTCTGGGACAGAGTTCAGACTGAGTGGCCTATAGTTTCCTGGGTCATCTTTCTTCCCTTTTTTGAAGACTGGGAAAACATTTGCCCTCCTCCAGTCTTGTAGCACATCTCCTGTCCTCCAAGAGGTCTTAAAGATGATGGACAAAGGCTCAGCAAGCTCTCTAGAAAGTCCTTTGAACACTCTCAGGTGTACATCATTTGGTCTGGAAATCTGTACTGATTCAATGCATCCAGGTGCCCCTCAACAACTTCTCTGTCCATGTCAACCAGCGGCCTGGATGCCGTGCCTTGTGTACTACCATCTCTAGATAAGCCTGGTCTCTTCTTCAGGGGAAAAACTGAGGCAAAATAGGCATTGAGCCTTTCTGCTTTCTTTCTGTCCTTTGTCAGAGTTTCTCCATTTTCACCCAACAGTGGGCCTATCACCTCTTTTACCTTGTGTTTGTTCCTGACATAGCTGAAGAAGCTTTTCTTGTTGCAGCAAGCTTCCCTAGCCAACCCCAGCTCACTTTGACCTTTGGCCTCTCTGATGGCTGACCTACAATGCCTAGACCTGGACACATGATGTTCCACATTCCTTTTCACTCCAATGCCATTGCTTCGTATCCCCATGCCAAGAGAAAATACTTCCTTACACATGGAGTTACTGTTGTGTATCAACCAAGACCGCGCATGCGGTTGGGGTCACACGTGGTCATGCGAACACACGGAGCTTCAACCTTTAGGAACAGTAGCCCGTAGGATCCTGAAAAGGGCCAATAGGGCTGCCCGGATCCAAGACAGGTCCTATGGGAGATGATACAATGTAAATAACCAGTCATGGGGTATGGTGTGTGTTGGGGGTGTGGTTTGTTTGGGGATTTAAGCAGGGCTTCGGTCCTGCTGTTTGGTCTTAGTTTTGTGTTCTTGAATAAACTATGAGCTGATTCACTACAACGCGTCTAAGAACTCAGTACTTTACACTGGTGACAAGGATGGGGTCCCGATGAGTGACTCTGCCTTTGACTCTGCCGCTAGCACCGCACCATGCACCAGCCTCCAGAACCTTGTGCCCCGCATCGCATCAGCACCTGGAGTCATGGCAACCACTCCAGGACAGATCTCCATCTTCAACACGGCTCACCCTGAGCTGTGGGAGGCCTGGGTCAAGCAACTCACCTACTTCTTCCGGGTCCAGGGAACGACCAATGCATAACTCAAGAAATCATGGCTACTCAGCATATGTGGAGTCTCCACGATCTGCCTGGTGCAGGATCTCATCACACCCAAGAAGTTGGATGCCATGACCTTTGATGAATTGCAAGCATTTTGGGGGCTATTGAACTTCTACCACTCTTTCCTGCCCCAAAAAGCCGCCGTGGCTGAGCCACTCCACTGCCTGCTGGACAAGCAGGCCCCCTGGGTCTGGGGACGGTGGCAAGCTGCCGCGTTTCAAGCAGTTAAGGAGTTGCTAATGTCAAATGCTGTGCTCGCCCACTTCAATGAGTCCTTGCTATGTCTGGTGGCTGGGAATGGACAGAGACATCGAGGACCGGGTGAAGTGCTGCCAGGAATGCCAGAGATCCCAACTGGACCTGCCCAGAGCCACGGTGCATCCGTGGGAGTCCTCACACAAGCCATGGGTCAGACTACATCTGGAATTCATGGGCCCCTTCCAGGGGCAACTCTTCTTTAAATTAGTGGACTCCTATATCAAATGGCTAGACATGATCCCTCTCCCCTCCACCTCATCATGCTCCGCCAACTGAGCAATGTGGACGATTTTTAGCACCCATGGAATCCCAGACTCCTTAGTAACAGATAATGGGACTGTCTTCACCTCCACGGAGTTCCAAGAGTTCCTCAGTTACTACGGGATTAGGTACATCTGCTCCACACCCTTCCACCCCACAACCAACAGCCAAACCGAGCTCATGGTCAGGACAACGAAGGCCTCCCTGCACAGAATGAGCCAGGGAGACCTCTTCGGCCAGCATACAACACCCGACACCACCACCAGATGGAGCCCAGGATAACTCCTGATGGGATGGCACCTCACAACCCAGCTAGACCAACTGCACCCTGACTATGCTCCGGAGCACAGCACAGCTCTGGAAAACCAAGAAGCTCCACACGGCTTCTTCCCAGGTGACCCCATCTATGCAAGGAACTTTGCCAGGGGCTCTGCATGGATCCCGGCCAGGGTGGTCCGAGTGACATCTCAGTGGAAGATAGCCAGCTGTTGAGGTGGCAGATTGATCAGCTACAATACCAGCTCCTCCCCATAGACCCAGAAGAAATGGGGGACAGCAAGGATGAGACCCCAAGCCAGGAGCTGGAAGAGTTACGAGAAGACGCACCTACCATGCTAGCACACCCAGGGCCAAGCGCACCACCAGCAGGTAATGGAGGTGAGGCAATTGAGCTGGCCAGTGCCCCAGAAGCCGACAGGGAACTGGC
Organism: Gekko gecko; assembly: GCA_029375565.1. Lineage (NCBI taxonomy): Eukaryota > Metazoa > Chordata > Lepidosauria > Squamata > Gekkonidae > Gekko > Gekko gecko. The sequence continues at coordinate 239,065,276 of JAPDNY010000002.1, read as the reverse complement.
CCCAACTCAGCAACCAGCGCAACCCACTGAGCAGCAGGCCCCAGTCCCAGCGTTACGCCGCTTGACCTGGGACCGGCAGCAACCAGCGTATCTAAGAGACTTTGTCTGCTAGGAGGGTCTGAACCTTGGGGGGAGGGTTGTTGTGTATCAACCAAGACTGCACATGCAGTTGGGGTTGCACGTGGTCATGTGAACACACGGAGCTTCGACCTTTAGGAACAATAGCCCCTAGGATCCTGAAACGGACCAATACGGCTGCCTGGATCCAAGACAGATACTATGGGAAACGATACACTGTAAATAACTAATCATGGGGTGTGGTTTGTTTGGGGATTTAAGCAGGGCTTTGGTCCTGCTGTCTGGCCTTAGTCAGGGGTCTTTTCATAGAAAAAGAGCTGCAGGAGCTCATTAGCATACGGTATGCTAATGAGCTACTAGGCTATTAGCATATGCCACGCCCCCTGACATCACCAGAAGTTATGTCAGAAGGGGAAGCAAAAGGGGGGTCTTCGAAAGCCTCCCCTCCCCTTCCCCAGCTGGCCTGGGTGGGGGAGTGAAGAGAGAACCTTAAACCCCTTCTCATTAGAGTTGGGCCACAGAAGGAGGATAGAGGGAAGGAAAGAGAGAGAGTAGAGAGAAGGAAAGAGGGAAAGAAAGAGAAGGAAAGAAGGAGGGAAAGAAAGAAAGAGAAGGGAAGAAGGAGGGAAACAGAGAAAGGAGGGAAAAAGAGGAGAGAAGAAGGTGGGAAACAGGAAAAGCAGAGAAGAAAAGGAGGGAACGAAAGAAATTTGGCGGCAATTTGGCCCCATTATATCCTATGGGCCATTGAAGTCAATGGTGAAAACATAGGGTATATTCTGGGGGCTGGAGGGGAGGGGCTTGAGGGAGAGGCTCCAAACTCACAGGGTGGCTGTTGGAGCCTCTCCCCAAGATACCCACCAAGTTTCAAGAACATTGGATCAGGGGGTCCAATTCTATGGGCCTCCAAAGAGGTTGCCCCCATCCCCACCATTGTTCTCTATGGTGAGGAAAAAGTTACTTTTTTCCCACAGTGCTGTTAGTAGCTCTGGCGGGGAGGGGGTTAGAGGGAGAGGCTCCAGATTTTCAGGGTAGCTTTGGGAGCCTCTCCCCACATACATCCCCACAGCTCAAAGCAATTGGACCAATGGGCCTAATTCTATGGGCACCCAAACAGGTTACCCCTATTACCTCCATTGTTTCCAATGGGGAAACCCAGCCAGCAGCAGTTAAGGCAGGCAAGCAGGCAGCCACCCAATAGTCAGACTCTCCCAGAGAATCTCAGGGAAAGTGAACTGTCTTGGGAGGTGCTTGTTTGCCATGGGAACAAGTGGCACACTCCAGAACAAGTGGCACGGTGGCAGTGTAAGCATGCCACAGTGCCACAAAGAAACCCCAAAAGACCAAAAGGAACATCATTTATACATGTATAAATTGATGGTGCAATTTTATTGGACCACTCACACCACACACACCTGAAAAAGAATATTTATAGCACTGGGAAAAATGCAGAAAAGGGCAAATGCAGATGAAAGGAAGTACTTCTTCACCCAAACAGTAATTAACACATGGAATTCACTGCTACAGGAGGTGGAGGTGGTGGCTGGCATGAACAGCTTCCAGATGGAATTTGACAAATGTATGGAGGCTGGAGCAGACAGGAAAAAAACAAACTAACCCCCCCACACACACCAAGCAACAGCAACCAGCAGAACTTTTTAAAGCTGTAAACCTGTAAGAACCAAAAAATCTTTCATCTGTTCTAACTTCTAACCTGACTGCTCAGCAATTTCATTGAGTGCCCATGAGTTCTTGTCTTGTGAGAAAGGGTGAAAAGTACTTCTTTCTCTACCTGCTCTATGCCATGCATAGTCTTGTAAACCTCTTATCATGTCACCCCTCAGTCATTGTTTGTCAAAGCTAAGATCCCCAAACGTGATAACCTTTCTTCATAGGGAAAGTGTCTCCTCTTATTATTGCAGTAGCCCTTTTCTGCATTTTTCCCAGTGCTATAAATATTCTTTTTGAGGTGTGTGTGGTGTGAGTGGTCCAATAAAATTGCACCATCAATTTATACATGTATAAATGATGTTCCTTTTGGTCTTCTGGGGTTTCTGTGTTGCACTGTGGCATGCTTGCACTGCCACAGTGCCACTTGTTCTGGAGTGTGCCACTTGTTCTCATGGCAAACAAGCACCTCCCAAGACAGTTCACTTTCCCTGAGTGGGAGAGTCTGACTATTGGGTGGCTGCCTGCTTGCCTGCCTTAAGTGCGGCTGGCTAGGTTTCCCCATTGGAAACAGTGGAGGTAATGGGGGTAACCTGTTTGGGTGCCCATAGAATTAGGCCCATTGGTCCAATTGCTTTGAGCTGTGGGGGTGTATGTGGGGAGAGGCTCCCGAAGCTACCCTGAAAATTTGGAGCCTCTCTCTCAAACCCCCTCCCCCACAGAGCTACTAACAGCACTGTGGGGAAAAAGTAACTTTTCCCCCACCATAGAGAACAATGGAGGGGATGGGGGCAACCTGTTTGGGGGCCCATAGAATTGGACCCCCTGGTCCAATGTTCTTGAAACTCGGTGAGTATCTTGGGTAGAGGCTCCCACAGCTACCCTGTGAGTTTGGAGTCTCTTTCTCAAACCCCCTCCTCTCCAGCCCCCAGAATATACTCTATGTTTTCACCATTGACTTCAATGGCCCATAGGATGTAATGGGGCTGAAATTGACATTTGGCTGGTCTAAAGACTCCCGATTTCAGCTTGTACAGCCGAAACTGACACACGGGAGCCTTTCTTCCCTCTGGAGCTGCCGGAGCTGTGCTCCGGTGCGCTCCGCCCACAAAAGACCCCTGGTCTTAGTTTCGTGTTCTTGAATAAGCTATGAACTGATTCACTACAATGCCTCTAAGAACCCAGTACTTTACAGTTATTAAAATGTGGAATTTGCTGGTGGACTAGGTATAGGCACAGACAACCTTAAAATGGGATTAGATTCACGGAGGAAAGGTCTATCAGTGGCTACTAGCCATGTCGACAGAGGGGAACCTCTACAATCAGACACAGTCAGCCTTTGAATCCCAGTGCCAGGAGGCAACATCAGGGGAAGGTCTTGGCCTCTATGCCCTGTTGTTGGCCCTCCAGAAGAACTGGTTGGTCACTGTGTGAGAGAGGATTCTGGACTAGATGGACTGCTGGTCTGATCCAGCAGGGATTTTCTTATGTTCTTATATATTTACAGAGACAGTATGATAAATACCTATCTGCTCCAGGGCATTTTGATCACATACAGAACAGCACAGAACAAAGACCATATTAAAAAAAAATAGAATTTCTTTCTCATAATCACCAGCAAAGTTTAGCTGTCCTAGAACAGTTGCTCCCACAGTGGATTTGGACCAATGTCTCAGAGGAGAGTTATGGGCTGCAAGTACAAACCAAGGGATACTGTTATCCCTTTGCTTACCAAATCATTGGGTTAGAGAAATGCGTTACAGAAAATACTTTGATAAGTAGTCAGAACTACTTCAGGAAGCAGGGTGCATTATAAAAGACAGCCAAAAAGAGTCAGAAGAGCTATCTATCATATTTTACATTCATAAACTCTGATTTACAGTTATGGGTTCTATAGCATACTTGGCAAATATTAACTCAAATAATATAATGCCATCTGTTGCGAAGGAAAGAAATCTGGAACTTGCAATAAATCCTTTATATCCAGCTTTGGCCACCAATATCAGGTCAAATCAAGTAGGGCACTTGCCTGTTTTCTGAAAGAATTTGCCTTTGTTACATTGCAGAAACAATGCAAGGGTTTTTTTTTTAATACATCCCAGAATGAAACTTTGCAGTTTTTAGCACAGCAGATGGAGACTGCTGCAAGGTTAAGAGGGATGGGTCAGAGATTCTGACAGCTTTTGCTTGTCAAGTGGTATCTTGGGGTGGAATGGGTTAGTTTTTTAAAATGTCTCCCCTCCATTTATGGCAACAGACAGAAGAACATCTAGTAGCATCTATCCCCGTGGGGCACTTTATTATTATAACAATGAAACCGAAGCTCCAGTAGAAAGCTAGTAGCCAACAGGTGTCCAACAGCTATTTGCTGGTCAGGCAGCAGTTTAATCAACAGAATTCTCATGAGAGATCCATATTACTAAATTAATTTTCAAAGAGGAACTGTGGTTTGAAAACTAAGCTGCCAGAGAAAGCCCAGAACAAATTAAAAATGTTCATCCATTTAGTCAATGCCATACATTTAAATCTGCGCCTTGGTTTTTTAACAATGTTCCATTTCATGTGCTGTACATAGCAATCAGGACTGATTCAATTCAGTATGCCTTGTGGGGCCACTGTGGTCCTATTAGACTTTGATTTCCCATTTATCATGGCTTTTAAACACCTCATTTACTATGCTGCATGCAATTAAGTTACATTATCTGCAAGATAATTCCTTCAGGTGTATACATATTAAACTATTGCTGTTTGGTCAAGGTGTCAGAAATATAATTGGTGTTAAAAAGAAGCTACTACTGTGGGAGCATAGGAGTTAAGTTTTGGTTTTTTTAATCAATCTTTTAAATTTGAACCTTCATAAGGGAACTTAATTTTATTTTTCTTTCTGCTGTCCTAGCTTTGGAATGACCTTGGTTTCTCATACACCAAAAATCTGTTCACCAGTAGATTAAAGCTTGACACAACATTTAAACAGGCAGGCAGGCAGGCAGGCACAGAGCAATTTTAGGGTGAGTTTTATTCAGTGATGCTGAAATGGATGAGATTTTAATTCTTTCAGCTTTTTTTTTTCTTGTAGAGGGACTAGCATACAATGGGGAGGGGAGGATGGGGATAATCAAGGATTTTAAATAGGGATTTTGATTTAGAATAAGTAAAGATATGGTCTGGAAGCACCTGGTTGCTTTAAACCCATAAATGTTCTCAGGCCCTGCCCTAATGAATTGCTTCCTAAGGTGTTGATGGAGTTGGCAGATTTCATCTTGAAACCTCTTTAATTTTTGAAAAATCTTGGAGGATAGGGGAGGTACCAAGGGACTGGGAAAAGGCTAGTTATACCTATTTGTAAGAAAGTGGAAAAGATGATCCAGGAAATTGTTGATTGGTTAGTTTGACATTGATTTCAGGAAAGATTTTAGAACAGATTATTAAGGGAGTTGTTTTTGAACATCTGGAGAAAAACAGTGCAAGTGTCAAATCTCAGCATTGGCTTTCTTAGTAATTAGTCATCTTAGACCAATCTGATACCTTATTTCTATAGAGTTACTAGTTTGGTGGACCAAGGGACTTTTAGGCACATAGAGGAACAAAACCCGCTAAAGGAAAATTAGCATGGCTTCTGCAAAAGGAAGTCCTACCTCACCAACCTTTGTGAGGGTGAACAAGCCTGTAGACAACAGTGACCCGGTAGACATTATATACTTGGACTTTCAAAAGGCTTTTGTTAAGGTACCTCACCAAACAGGTTTCATAGGATAAGAGAAAGAGTTCTCTTATGGATTAAAAACAGGTTAAATGATAGGGAGCAAAGAGTAGGAATCAATGGACAGTTCTCACAATGGAGGAAAGTAAGCAGCGTTGTCCCACAAGAATTGGTACTGGGGCTGATGCTATTTAATTTATTCATCAGGCTGATACTATTTAATTTATTCATCAGTGATCTGGAACTGGAGGTGAGTAGTGTAGTGGCCAAGTTTGCAGAGGACACAAAATTATTCAGGATGGTGAAAACCAAGGATGACTGTGAAGAGCTCCAAGAGGATCTTCACAAACTGGGTGAGTGGGAGACAGTGTGGCAAATGAAGTTCAGTGTTGGTAAGTGTAAGGTGATGCACATTGGGACAAAAAAAACAACTTCAAGAATAGCTAATCGGGTCAGAAATTGCTGAGATTGAGAAGGAAAAAGATCTTGGGGTTCTAGTGGGTAACTCAATGAAGGTGTCAACCGAGTATGCTGCAGCAGTGAAAAAGGCAAACTGTTTTATGGATTATTAGGAAAGGGATTGAACATAAAATGGCAAATATTATAATGTCCCTGTGGACAGTTCTGGTCACCATATCTCAAAAAGGACATTACAGAGTTGGAAAAAGTACAAAAGAGGGCAACCAAGTTGTTTAGGGGGTTGGAGCACCTTTGCTATGAGGAAAATCTGAAGAGTCTGGGATTTTTCAGATTAGAAAAGAGATGACGAAGGAGGTATTTGAGTCTGCAAGTCCATCCTTCAGTCATGAAAGAGTCAATATGTTAATGTATGTATGCTAACATTAGCTACTCAGCTTAGGGGTAATTAGGTCTTACACATATAGTTCCCGCCAGAGAGAAGGAGGCAATATTCCTAATGAAGTAAGCTGTAGAATGTCTATTGGCTGATCAGTTTTTACTGGGATGCTGATTGCAGTTTGGCATGTATGCAGGAAGTGGGAGGACTTCCTTTGTTTGTCTGTTTCTTTAGTTCTCCCACACATGAGGTTTAGCATCCAAACAGTCAACATGGAGCTTAGAACTAGTTACACAGGATGTTTGTTATTTTCCATCCAAACATAACCCTTTTTCTCCTTTATCTAGACATTTTCTTAAACTAATACACACACGTGTATTAGTTCACACTCTGCTAAATATTCCAACAGGCGGGCACATGACAGAGGTTTATAAAATTATGCATGGGGTAGAGAGAGTTGACAAAGCAACTTTTTTTCTCCCCCTCCCAAAATACTAGAGCTTGATGGCAATCAATGAAGCTGATGGGCAATAGATTCAGGACAAAAAAGAAATATTTCTTTACACACAGAGTGATTAAAATGTGGAATTCACTGCCAGAAGATGTAGTGATGGCCACAGGAATAAACAGATTTAGAAGGGGATTAGATAGATTCATGTAGGTCTACAAGTGGCTACTAGCCACAGTGATTGAAGGAAACCTCCATATTCAGACGCACTAAAGCTCTGAATCCTCGAGCCAGGAGGCAGCATCAGGAGAAGGTCTCTGCCTCTATGCCCTGTTGGTGACCCTCCAGAAGAACTGGCTGGCCACTGTGTGAGACAGGATGCTGGACTAGATGGACCACTGGTCTGATCCAGCAGGGCTCTTTTTATGTTATAAATGCTGTGGATATGATCTATTTGGATTTTAGTACAGCTTTTTTGAAATGGTGTTTCATGATATTCTAGCTGAGCAGTTCGTGAGCTATGGACTATACCTCATTACTGTTAGGTAGATTAAGGCCTGGTTGGCAAGTCATACCCAAAGTGTTCATGGTTCACCATCAACCTTGTAAAAGGTTTCCCTTGCTCAAAAGCCAGTCAAATCTAACTCTAGGGGGTGGTGCTCATCTCTGTTTCCAAGCCGAAGAGACAGCACTGTCTGAAGATGTTTCCATAGTCACGTGGCCGGCATGACTAAACACTGAGGCACATGGAACGCTATTACCTTCCCACCGAAGCGGTACCTATTTATCTACTTGCAATTTCTTGCTTTCAAACTCTTAGGTTGGCAGGAGCTGGGGCCAGAGATGGGAGCTCACTCCATCCTGAGGCACTGGGGTCTCGAACTGCCAAACCATAGACCTTCCGGTCTGCAGCTCAGCATTTTAACTTCTGAGTCGCTGTGGCCCTAGGCAGGTGTTAAGTGGGGTGCCTCAGGGTTCTATTTTGGGCCCAGTACCGTTTAACATCTTTATAAATAACATAGATGAAGGTGTTCAGAATGTATTCATAAATTTTGTAGAAGATGCTAAACTGATCGGGGTAGATAATAGTTTAGAGGAAAGAGACAGGGTGCAGCTGGGCTTGGATAGTATGAAGGTTTGGGCCCAGGCAAATAAAATGAACTGTAATAGGGAAAAGTGTAAAGTGTTGCACTTGGGTAGCAAAAATCAGTCATATAAATATCAGGTGGGTGAAACCTGGCTGGGTAATACCACTTGTGAAATGGATTTGGAGGTTCTAGTGGATTGTAAGCTTAATATGAGCCAACAGGGTGATGTGCCAATAAAAAGACTAATACAGTCTCAGGCAATGTTCCCTCTAAGCTGTGAAGTCTTGTGAGCAAAAATTCTACTTTGTGAGCTACTGACATTAAAGTTGTGAGCAAGCAATTTGGCTACTGCACAAATTAATTTGCTCTGGAGCCATCCTTCCTGAGCTAAGACAAAAATGTGTGAGCTGGAGGCTAAAAAACTGTGATCTAGCTCACACTAACTCAGCTTAAAGGGAACACTGATCTCAGGCTGCATTGTTACCACATCCCTATAAACACCTGAAAATCTATTGGTACCTTGTGCATTTGTACAGGGAGTAGGAAACCGGTAATGGAAAACCAATTAATAGTGAGTTTCAGCAGGGAAAAAGATGACAGAAAACAGATTTAAAGGTTTAAAAAGGAATATGGAGTTTATTGAGAGATTTGGTACAATAGTGAAGAAGGGGGGAACTTATCCCAAGCAAATACAAAAACAAACAAACAGATAAATAACACATTCCTTGTTCAAACTAACAGTGGTGTACCTAGACTATTTGGCACCTGAGGTGGATAATTTTTAAACACCCCCTCCTCTATTATTATTTTTTTTGCCATAAAGTCACAGCTGACTTATGGCCAACCCATAGGGGTAGCATATTTGACAACCAGAGTAGATCAATTTTTTTTAGCTGGCTTGTGTCCCTTAAGACTCACAGCCTGATCCTGTGCACATTTACACGGAAACATACCATTAACGAGGCAGTTCTAAAGGGGGAGGGTTGGAAGCCCAGCAGAACCAGTGCAATGTACAATGCCCAGCAAACCCAGTGCCATTGTGGCAATGCCTGCTGATGTCAAACACAGAATCACAGTCCGAGCCGGGGGTGGTGGTAGTGGAAGCCCAGCAGAACCAGTGCAATGTACAGTGCCCAGCAAACCCAGTGTCTTCTGTTCATAGTAACAAAGATTTGCTACTATACTACTGTTAAATACATTCTGTCACAGGAAACATATGGCCGAGAAGGTCTTGAGACCAAGAAGTAAAAATAAAGCACCCCCCCCCCCCGGAAACATTAGGTGAAGGGAGGCAGAAATGAATGAGAAACGTGTGGAAAAGAGGGAGAGAAATTAAGAGAGATAAAGGTTGTTTTATCTTGCAACATCCTAACTACAGCTTTGCAAGATCCAGCTGAGTTGCGTAAAAGGAAAGGAAGAAAGACTAGACTTTTGGAGAAAATGACCTGCAGGCTGGCAATTACTGTAGCAGCTATCAGCGTGCTGGCTTGGTTGCACAATCTGTTACACAAGTTTGCTTCAGTTTTGGAGAAAGGGAAGTCTAGCTGATCCTGGAGTTCTTTTTGCCATGCTCTGACTTGCCCACACCCCTAGTGGCTGCATCCAGAACTGCATTTTCAAAATGAAAGGAAAGACAGTTTGGCTGGACACAGCATGATGCTGGCTTCAAGGGGTCCCTTCAAAGGCCTTCCTCAAGCTGTACCCTGGGTGGACCACACCCCCTACCCTGCCATTAGAACTGCAAACTAACAATATAATCACAACAACCAAAAATTGGCCAGAGCTGCTCCAATTTATAGTAGGAATTACCTTTAAGCCTTTATCTACTTGCAATTTCTTTAACAGTATACATGTGGGGAAAATGGGGAATAGGGCAGAGAAGTGGAATCCATTGGGACAGAGATGTCCAGGCTTTCAGATGTAAGGCCTAAATAGCAGAGAGGATCTAAGAGCCAGCTCTCTGTGTGATGCAGGATGGTTTGGAAAATAAAGGGAGACTGATCAAGATGGGGAACAAAGACATACCTGTCCTAATCTTTGTAGAAATCAGGATGGAAAAAGGAAGGATCCAATGTGTTGAGAGCCTGAGTTGCAGTCCAATTTGTAGCCAGGATCATACTCAGTTTTCTGGTTCTCAAGCCAGGCTAGTTATCCTACTATTTTGACACCATACGATAACATGGGTTCTTTTTAGAAAATAAAGGATTGCAACAGAGAATAAAGGAATAACTTGGAAGTTGGGCTATTTGTCACAAAAAACTATAGAAATGATTGGCAGCAGGAAGGGAAGTTTTGATTGGATTATAATTCAGAATTACAAAACTGGAGACGTGATACTGAATCATGTATTTGGTGGGCATTTTGGGACAATGGGAAGATAAGAATTGGAGGTTCCAGGCTGTCACAGGACACTTAACATACAAATTGCATTGATGGTCCATCATTGCATATCATGTAAAGCACAATACAAGCAGAGGTCTTGCCTTCTAGCCTGGTGTGGCTTAACTGTTTCCATCCAGTCTGCACCCTCATACTTCTTGATTTCTCCCAAAAAGTCTTCCTTGAAAGTTGTCATTGCTCCAAGATCATTGCTGCGTTTGTTGCTGCAACATCCATCTTGAGACATAAACTGTGGTGGATCCTTCATGCTCCATGTTTGCCTTGCGAGGGCTGGGACTTGCTCTTGTGGCACATACATTCAGGCTGGGTATAAGGAGTATGCAGATGAAAGGGGAGGACAGCAACAGCATTAGCAGAAGTGTAGTACTGAGATCACATGAGGCACTGGTGCTGCTGCATACTGCTTTTGTTGGACCTCACCTGAAGTACTATATTCAATTTTGGGCACCACAGTTAAGGAAGGATATCAGTAAACTGGAAGGAATCCAGTATAGGGCAACAAAGCTGCTGAAAGATTTTGAGACCATATTCTATGAGAAGGGGCTGAAGGAGCTGGGAATCTGTGTGTTGGAGAAGAGACATTTGCAAGGTGATATGACTGCCACCTTCCATTATCTAAGGCGATGCTATGAGAATGATGGGGGAGATATGTTTTCAGTTGTGCTGGATGGCAGCTTTCAGACTAATGGATATAAAAGCTGTTTTGTCTAAATCTGAGGAAGACCTTTGTGATGGTGCTTTCCACACTAGAGAACACTCGCTCATAAGGTGATGGATTCCTCACCACTGGAAGTTTTAAAGTATCGACTGGATGCCTACTTGTTGGGGATATTACTGTTGTAGTTCTTGCATTGGTCAAGTTTTAGACTAGATTACCCTCCCTGATGGTCCCTTCCTACTCTGATGTTAAATACATAAACAAAACTCCAGAAGCAAATGAGTTCAAAATATTAAAAACAGATTTATTATTAGGAAATTAGATAATGTGGAATTCAACAAAGCTGGATGGAAGGCAAACTTTTTATTCCACGATAGTACAAAGAGACAAGACATTAGTTAGTGGGATATAAAAATCCTTGTTTAGATCATTTCAGTTACTCTCACACTACGATAGCTCTAGGCAAACAATGTGCATCATGCAGACACTGGGTTACAATTAGGGCTGCCAATCTCCTCATGGAGCCTGGAGATCTCCCTGAATTACAACTGATCTCCAAACAACAGAAATCAGTTGCTTTAGATAAAATGGCTGCTTTGGAAGGTAGACTCTATGACATTATGCCCTGCTAAGGTCCCTTCTTTCTCAAGCTCCACCCCCAAAACTCCAGGAAATTCCTAACATGGCACTGGCAACCCTAGTACAGAGGAAGAGAAACAGCCAGTGCCTGCTCTCTCTCTCTTTAAAAATGAAGCTCATTAAATCTACCACAGTTGTACTAAGATTGCACCTGCATACTTCTAGGTCCCTGAGCAAACATGGATGACAACAAGAACAATCCTTCAACTGTGCTTGGTAACAAAGCTCATTAACTTTTTAAAGGAAAATTCCAGCAAGAAATATGGATTCTCTGCCTAGTTATTATCTATGAAAATCCAATGATGCTCAGCTCCAGCATACATCCAGATTGAGTAATATAAGATGTTAAAACAGACTTTAAAAATCTAGATGACAGGGACTTGAGGTTTTCAATCTGTAGCCTCACAATATGAGGTTGGAACTTAGCCTAGTGACTGTCATGGGTACTGGGCTCTGCTGAGGCTGACTACTCCTCAGATGAGGAAGAGGCAGGGAGCAACCCAGCCGCCTCTGGAGTCAGCCCGGAAGAAGAAACCCCCACAACAGCACCTGAGGAGGAAAAGTCCCCAGCAGCTGCACAGGAGGTGCAGCCAGAAGGAGAGATAGATCCTGCGCCTGGCCCAGCACCCCCAGTTGAAGACACCCTGAGGCCAGATTCCCCACCCAGTTCTCATGAGTGCCCTAGACGTAGGGCACGTCAGAGGCTGACTATGCAGGAGTGAAGAAGGAGTGCCAGACTGCAGCTCTTGCAAAAGCAACAGGAGGAGCTGTAAGTCTTGGAAGACTTGACTCCCAGGAAGGGAGAACCTGCTCATAAATACTCCATGCACCTACCTCAGTGCAGTAGCAACTGTGCATAGTCAGGTCTGCCCTGGTGTGTAGCAACCAATGCTCCCTTTAAGCTATGGAGTCCTATAAGCAAAAATTCTACTTTGTGAAATACTGGCATTAAAGTTGTGAGCAAGTGATTTGGCTACTGCATAAATTAGTTTGCTCTGGAGCCATCCTTCCTCAGCTAAGACAAAAATGTGTGAGCTGAAGGCTAAAAAAGCTGTGAGCTAGCTCTCAACAGCTTAGAGGGAACACTGATAGCAACCGCTCCTTGTTCCTGATCCCAGCAACTTTGAACTGATTTCCTGGCTATTCGACCTTTGGCTTTGTTGTTTCCGGATTCCGGATTGCATTTCCAGCTAAACAGCACAGCAACCATGTGTTCCAGCTCTGGAATCCTCTTCACTGAGATGGTGTAGGGAACAGAGAGCTACATTAGCCCCTATAACTGGCTGGAAGACTTTGGACTAATCAGGCTTGGCATAAATGCTTGAAGTCTGGCCATCTGCTTCAGGCTCCAGCAACTGACCAGAAAATCCCAGGGCTGGCATGCAGACATGAGGTTTACATGCCACCATTAGATCTTAAAATCCACAATAAATTTGGCTTTTCAGGATGCCCCAGTACTATGTAGACCTCTCCCAACAAAAAAGGCTGAAAAAGTACTGATATTGCAACCTCTATGTTCAGTTACAAGTAAGCTTCTAAAAACATTCTCTAGACAACAAATATAAGTGGTAGTATTGAGAACAACAGATTTGGGTTATCTTTCCTCCCAATGTTTGTCAAAGCCCAGGCAGAGTGTCTTTCAGACATCACAAGTGATATCAAACCTTTTCACTTGAGCAGATATTTGGTTGCTGAAAGTATTGATAACATGGGAATATATTGCATGCATACTTTTTGTTTTTATTTTTCATTACACTTCTTTTAAAAAAACATAGTTCTTTTTTAAAAAAAACAACAACCTTTTTTTAAAGTGAATACTGGGGAAAGCTGCCAGGAGATGAAAAGTCCCTGGTTCAGGATGGCTCATCTCAAAATGATGAAGAGGTAGCTGTTAGTTTTCTACAGGGAAATGGATTAGAATTGTCCACTGAGACTGTTGCTAATGATATGGACTGCCTGGCAAAGTCTTGAGGCAGCAAGAGGAAGGCTGCAGGCTTAACATGCATGGGAAATTATAGATGTTTATATACAAATGCTAGAAGTGTCCGAGGCAAAATTGGGGAGTTGGGATGCTTGGTGTTGGGGGGGAAATAGACATTGTGGGTATTTTGGAAACTTGGTAGGATGACGAAAATCAGTGGGATATGGTGATTCCTGGTTATAAATTATATTGGAAGGGTGGGGAGGGGGAAGGGTTGGAGGTGGGTATACAGTTCAGTATGTCACAGGGGGTATACAGTCCAGTAAGATTGAGAGGGTAAGAGAATTGGATTTGCTTATGGAAATGCTATGGGTTGAAATAGTAGGCCCCAAAGGAAGCTTAACACTGGGAGTTTGTCATCCACCAGATCAAAAGATAGAGGAGAATTACAAAATGATGAATGAATTAAAGATAGTGGCTATATGAAATAACTCTGTCATAATAGGTGATGTTAACTACCCACACATTGATTGGATAAAAATGTGTTCATGTCAGGAAAAAGAGATTGTTTCTAGACACTCTCAGGGACTGTGCTATGGAGCAGATGGTCACATGTCAGATCCCCAGTTAAGACACTCTCCACAACACTTTTAGCAGTGATGTTTATTAGAGATATGCTTACTACAGGTTTCAGATCTTTTGTCAGGACCAAAAAAAGCACATGAAATTCAGAGGTTATAGGTAAAAGATACTAACCCCCCCCCCAACACCCCATTCATACATCAGCAAGCAGGCTGGGCATTACCATGGCACCTCGACAGATATACAAAGCTTATCTATTCTAGCCGAAGGAAAAGGAATCTCCAAGGCCATGAGAGCTTGGTGAGGGACATGACTTAAAATATGGTTATGGCTACAAGCAGGCACTCAATCAACACACTGTCTCCTCACACGCCCTCCCCCCAAATACATGACAAGCAGTGAAGCAAAACAAAGAGAAGCGAAACTGAAAGCTTGACATCACAGAACCTACCAGGAGAGAGGCAATCCTGGATTTGGTCCTAAGTAAAACCCAAGACCTGGTGAGAGATGTAAAAGTGACTGCACTGCTTGGGAACAGTGACCACAATGTTATTGAGTTCAACATTTGTATAAATAGGGAGCTGCCCCAAAAGACCAACACAACCACTTTTAACATTAAAAGGGGTAACTTCTCTGAAATTAGGGGATATGTGAGGAGGAAATTGAAAGGAAAAGTAGAAAGGGTCAAAACCATTGGGAAGCTTGGAGACTATTTAAAAGTACAGACCTGGAAGCTCAGAAAAAATATTTACTGCAGGCTAGGAAAGGCACAAATAGGTATAAAAAAAGGTCTGCATGGTTAACAAACAAAGTAATGGAAGCTGTAAAAGGTAAGAAGGATTCCTTTAGGTGGTGGAAAGCTAGTCTCAGTGAGGTTGATAAAAGGGAATACAGGCTGTAGCAAATAAAATGCAAGTCTGTGATCAGGCAGGCAAAAAGGGAATATGAGGAGCATATAGTAAAATATATGAAGACCAACTTACTTTGGTAAGCCTTTATTGGCATATGTATATACATACAATAGGAGATCAAATTAAATACAGATTGAAAATTCAAATCCGCATAGGGTAAAAATTGGAGCTACAACACAAAAACAGCATAAAAGCAGAAAAACCTAGTGGTTAGTATTACTTATCAGAACGCATAGCCATGGCACTAAGAAGAAACCTTGCTACTATTTCAGTTATTTCTGTATCTGGATTATCAAGCAAAAAAAGAACCTGAGGATTAAGTTAATATAGGGTACAGAAGATCCTGACAGGGCACCAAATAAAAGGGACATTGAAGAAGAACATGGGTGACAGTTTCAAAAAACCCTCAAGCTCAGAACGCAAAAATAGAGATTCTAAGTGTAAAGTCAAAGACCATATTTTGGCTTCGATGTGAGATAGCCAACTAGAGTTCGCATATTCAGAAAGTAGTTGATACATATAACTAGAGGGGTCAGAGGATCCATCCCTTAGTAGCCATCAAATTCTGTCTGCAGTCCAAACATAAAGCAGCGTATGGAACACATATGGGTCTTTCATAAGATAGAATGGATAAAGACCAACAATAACACTTTCTTCAAATACATTAGAAGCAGGAAACCAGCCAGGGAGGCTGTGGGGCCCTTGGATGACCAAGGGGTAAAAGGACTACTGAAGGATGATAGGGAAGTGGCTGAGAAGCTGAATGCATTTTTTGCCTCTGTCTTCACTGTGGAAGATGACAAGTGCTTGCCCACTCCAGAACCACTAATTTTGGAAGGGGTGTTGAAAGACAAGAGAGGAGGTCCTACGACTGATAGACAACCTAAAAACTGAAATATCACCAGGCCTGGATGGCATACAGCCAAGAGTTCTGAAAGAACTCAAATGTGAACTTGTGGATCTCCTGCCAAAAATATGTAATCTTTCATTAACATCTGCCTCCATTCCTGAGGACTGGAAGGTAGCTAATGTCACTCCCATCTTTAAAAAGGGTTGCAGAGAAGATCCAGGAAATTACAGGCAAGTCACTCTGATGTCAATACTGGGTAAGTTGGTAAAAACTGTTATTAAGGAAAGAATTAGTAGGCACACTGATGAACAAAAACTATGGAGGCAGACTCAGCATAGGTTCTGTAAGGGAAGACCTTGTCTCACTAACATGTTAGTGTCCTTTGAGGGAGTGAACAAACATGTGGACAAGAGGGACCCAACAGAAGTTGTTTACCTTGACTTCCAGAAAGTTTTGATCAAAGGCTCCTAAGTAAGCTCAATAGTCATGGGATAAAAGCACAAGTCCATTTGTGGATCAAAAACTAGCTAATTAATAGGAAACCAAGAGTGAGTACAAATGGGCAATTTTCTCAATGGAGGTAAGCAGTGGGGTACTGCAGGGATCAGTACTCAGTCCAATGCTTTTTAACTTGTTCATTAATGATTTGGAGTTGGGAGTAAGCAGTGAAGCAGCTAAATTTGTGGATGACACAAAATTGTTCAGGGTGGTGAAAACCAGGGAGGGTTGTGAGGCACTCCAATGGGAACTGTCGAGGATGGGCAAATGGGCATCAACATGGCAAATGGGGTTCAATGTGGCCAAGTGAAAAGTGATGCACATTGGAGCCAAAAATCCTAAATATAAATACACGTTGATGGGGTCCGAACTGGCAGAGACTGACCAAGAGAGAGATCTTGGAGTCATAGTAGATAACTCACTGAAAATGTCGAGACAGTGTGAGACTGCAATAAAAAAGGCCAATGCTATGCTCGGGATTATTAGGAAGGGAATTGAAAACAAATCAGCTAGTATCATAATGCCCCTGTATAAATTGTGACCTCATTTGGAATACTGTGCGACCTCATTTGGAATACTGTGCGACCTCATTTGGAATACTGTGTACAGTTCTGGTCACCACACCTCAAAAAGGATATTATAGCACTGGAAAAAGGGCAGAAAAGGGCAACTAGAATGACCAAAGGGATGGAACACTTTCCCTGTGAAGAAAGATTAAAGCACTTGGGGCTCTTTAGCTTGGAGAAACAGCGACTGAAGGGTGACATGATAGAGGTTTACAAAATTATGCATGGGATAGAATAGGCAGAGAAAGAAGTCCTTTTCTCCCTTTCTCACAATACAAGAACTCGTGGGCACTCAATGAAATTGCTGAGCAGTCAGGTTAGAACAGATAAAAGAAAGTACTTCTTCACCCAAAGAGTGATTAACACATGGAATTTGCTGCCACAGGAGGTGGTGGTGGCTACAAGCATGGAAGGCTTCAAGAGGGAATTAGATAAACATACGGAGCAGAGTTTCATCAATGGCTATTAGTCACAAGGTATAGATAAGATGTTTTCCCCAGCAATCTTAATTCTGGCTTCTGAATCATCCAGGCCAGCATTTTGCATGATGTACTTTGCATATAAATTAAATAGCAAGGGGACAATATACATCCTTGTCATACTCCTTTTCCTATGCTAAAGCAATCAGTTGTTCCATATCCGGTTCTAACTGTCGCTTCTTGACCCTTATACAGGTTTTTCAAGAGATATGTGAGGTGGCCTAGTACTCCCATCTCTTTAAGGACTTGCCATAGTTTGTTGTGATCCACACAATCAAAGGCTTTAGCATAGTCAATGAAGCAGAAGTAGATCTTTTTCTGGTACTCTCTTGCTTTCTCCATAAGCCAGTGAATGTTGGCAATTTGATCTCTAGTTCCTCTACCTCTTTGAAACCCAGCTTGTACTTCTGGCAGTTCTGTATCCACGTACTGCTGATGCCTAGCTTGTAGGATCTTTAGCATGACCTTGCTGGCATGTGAAATGAGTGCAATTGTGCGATAGTTGTTATTAAGAACTATTAACTAAAACATCAACAACCTCAGATATGCGGAAGATACCACTCTAATGGCAGAAAGTGAAGAGGACCTAAAGAGCCTCTTGTTAAGAGTAAAAGAGGAGACTCAAAGGTTGGCTTGAAACTCAATATCAAAAAAACTAAGATCATGGCATCCGGCCCCATTACACCTTGGCAAATAGAAGGAGAACTTGTGGAAGCAGTGACAGACTTCACGTTCCTGGGATCCATGATCACTGCAGATGGTGACTGCAGCCATGAAATTAAAAGATGCCTGCTCCTTGGGAGGAAAGCGATGGCAATCCTAGACAGCATAATAAAAAGTAGAGACATCACCCAGCCAAGAAAAGTCCATATGGTCAAAGCAATGGTATTCCCTGTAGTACTGTATGACTGTGAGAGTTTGACTATAAGGAAGGCTGAGCGCCGAAGAATAGATTCTTTTGAATTATGGTGCTGGAGAAGACTCTTGAGAGTCCCTTGGACTGCAGTCAATCCTAAAAGAAATCAACCTTGACTGTTCCCTGGAAGGCCAGATACTGAAGCTGAAGCTCAAATACTTTGGCCACCAAATGAGAAGGGAGCATTCCCTGGAGAAGACCCGGATGCTGGGAAAGATTGAAGGTCAAAGAAGAAGGGGATGGCAAAGGATGAGATAGTTAGACAGTGTTATCGAGGCAACAAACATGAAATTAAGCAAACTGCGGAGCACGATGGAAGACAGGCGGGCCTGGCATGATGTGGTCCATGAGGTTGCGAAGAGTCGGACTCAATTGTGTGACTGAACAACAACAACAACAACAACAACAGATAGGAATTCTCAGTCTGAGGCAAGTAATGCTCTGTGGTGTTTGGGGGGGCAACAGTGGAAGGGCTTCTAGTGTCCTAGCTCCACTGATTGACCTCCTGATGGCACCTGGTATTTTTGGCCACTGTGTGACAGAGTGTTGGACTGGATTGGCCATTGGCCTGATCCAACATTGGCTTCTCTTATGTTCTTATGATTTTACTGTGTGAACTGGCAAAATTCAGTTGGAAAGTGGATTATTTAGTGTGTGTGACTGCAGCCCAGTTAGAGCACATATTCAGCCTGTGCTCTGCCAGCTGAAGTGGATCCCAATTGAATTCCAGATCAAGTTCAAGGTTATGGTATTGACTTTTAAAGCCCTAAACAATCTATCTGAGGGACTGCCTCTCCTGGTTTGCCCCCAAAGGGTGCTTTGCTCAGCTAATAACAACTTGATAACTATCTCCAGCCCGAAGGCCATCCGGCTATCCTTGACCAACCTGGTGAAACATTCTGTCCACTGAGACCCGGTCCCTGCAAGACTTGAAATAATTTCACAGGGCCTGTAAGATGGAGTTGTTCCATTAGGTGCATGGTTGAGTATAACTGGCAGCTCCCAACTTTGGAACAAATTCTGGATTGGTCCTATTGTGCCATCTAAAGCAGCACTGTTAACACTGGGATTGCTAATTTTAATTTAAATTGTATTTAATTGTACATTGATTTGTAATGTTGTGACCCGCCCAGAGCCTTATTGCATAGGGGATGGTGGGCTATAAATCCAATAAATAAATAAAGATAAGATTGCCCCAAGATTGCCCCTATGTCCAGGGTAATTTGGAGTATGTGACCAGAAAAAGCCAGGGGATCTTAATTTGAAGAATAATCTTTTAAAAGACAAAACAGGTTTTAGTTTCCAGAACACTAAAGTGACATATCAATAACAACTTCTGGTAGCAGTGGTAAAAGGGATTTTTTTTCAGGGGGAGAACAGAATAAGACTGGAATGTTATCTCCTCATTCAGAACCAGCAGTCTAGGATTCAGGTCAATTCCACATCAATTGGAATTGAAAGGCCAATTCTGCCACAGACTGATACCCAGAGTAGGAAACAGAAATGAGAACAATATCTGGAGCCTTTCATGTAGGCAGCTTCTTTGCATGAACAAGGCAAGAATGATCCAGAACTCATTATGTGAGAAACAGAGGTATGAAGTCAAGGAGAATACCACAATGATCTTTTTCCTTCTTGCATCACCCAAATGACTGAATCGTCATGAAACTCTCCCTCAGCGTATTTAATACTTGCCATAGCATCAGAACGGATCCTCTCTAGATGTCATTCCAACCACATTTTGTCCCCCTGTGATAGTTCCGCCTGTGCTGTGGCATACAAGTTCTCTGCTTCTGAAAACTATTCACTACTCTGTTTCTCAGCAACCATACCAACAACTGAGATCATTAATGTAAGAAGGTAAAACAAACTTATATTCATGCATCTGCTGTTATAACCAATTCCCTTTCAGAAAGGCAGACCCTGAATAATTATAAAGGGCAGAGACCTCATAATAATGATGAAGGCCACTAGATAAAAAAGAGGGGGAAGAGCTCAGCTTTGAAGTCTGATGTGATTGTCTCCAGCTTTAACAATTAAGCAGCTTTGATGACAGTTGCATGCTTAGGAGTTAATGAAAAACTTCTAAACTTTTCTTGCCCTCATAACCTTGAGCAGTTCAGGCATTTAGAACATTGTGCTATTACAATTATTCCTTCTTATTAGGCACCCTTCATTAGCTGCTAATTCATTTCATGCCTCTTGCAGCACGACAAGATGTTCCCTGCCAGGTGCCTGGAATACAAGGTCTGCATCTCCCTTGCCCATGGAGCTTCCGGCTACCTTCAGCAGGTACAACACAAAAGCAACTAAACAAACTGAGCTGAAAACATGACAAATGAAGAAAAACTTGGAAATTAGGAACTCTGTAGTTGTTAATGAGACTCTAGAGTTCCCAAGACCTGTCTCCTGAAAAAGAGTCCCTGCAGTGAAAGATTATTCTGGCAGATTCCAAAAGGTAAACCCAATGCTTCCAAAACATTTGGTAGCTTTAAACATTGCTGTGGTAAATACATGGAGGGATACAGCTATTAGCAATGACAGAAATGGTCACTTTGTGTTAGAGTTGCCAGGGCGTACCTGGCTGCTGGCGGGAGGATCCTGTCTCTCCTCTGGGATTTTCTGGCACATGCACAAAGCACTCACTCTGTGATTATGTCACCTTGAAGTGACATCATCGCATCAGGGATGTTGGGGGGTGCTGCTCTAGTTTTTGGATAAAATTCCATGGGGTTTTTTGCCTCCAAAATTCCATGGGGTTTTTTGCCTCCAAAACAAGAGTTTGCCCAAAAACAAGAGTTTACCCCCGATGTGATGTCATCACTTCTGGGTGATGTCATCATGACAGGGACATCGCAGGGCGACCTGCCTGTTTGGGGGTGGGGCTTCCCCACTGACTACCTGGCTGGTGGTGGGCTGGAGGGAATTGAGGGAAACCCCACCTGGGCCTGGGGTCTGGCAACCCTATTTTGTGTTCAGTGGGAATACTTTGGAGCACATGATCAGGGATGGCAGACTCTGCTGTGCCCTGTTTATTGGCTTCCCAGAATTTAGTTAGCAGGCTGCTACTAAAGAAAGATGACCAACTAGGATTGATTTTTTAATCTTGTTTTGGGAAGAAAAACACTTACGTCCCTAAGGTTGGAAATATGGTACTAAATACTTCCCTTACAGACTGACCTGCAAGAGGACAATGGACAAGAAACAAAGCAAGGAGAGAAGAGGTTACTTGGTCACCTCAAATGTGGAGATGGAATACAACTGTAAACTTTTAACATTGCAAATACCATGCAAAAAATGCATCCAAAGTGTATTTCCGGAAGCATATACCAAGGAATTTTACATCCAAAGTCTCATTCTGTTTAATAGCAATATAGCTTTTCATACAAGGTTTCAGGAATCACCAAAATCCCAGTTACACCTAGCTTATATGAAAAATAAAACTTTATCTTATTTTTGCAAAGAAATTCCTAAACGTTTTACGTATGTATCACATTCATTTAACATGAGAATAGCCAACTTGAACAGAAAGTTTTTATTAAGGGCTTGTATAGATAACATGTGGAGCCACAGTGGCTCAGAGGTTAAGATGCTGAGCTGCAGACCAGAAGGTCTGTAGTTCAGCAGTTCGAGACCATAGTACTGCGTGACAGAGTGATCTCCCGTCTCTGGACCTAGCTCCTGCCAACCTACCAATTCAAAAGCAAGAAACTGCAAGTAGATAAATAGGTACCGCTTCAGTGGGAAGGTAACAGCATTCTGTGCACCTTGGCGTTTAGTCATGTCAGACATATGATCACAGAAACATCTTCGAACATCAGCTTGGAAACAGAGATGAGCACCACCCCCTAGAGTCAGATTCGACTAGCTTTCGAGCAAGGGAAACCTTTACCTTTACCTATAGATAACATGTTCCAAAGGCATTTCCTCCACAATGCAATACTTATAAAAGTAGACTGACAGGATAACTGCATTTTCTCAGTAACAATATACTGTAATTTACGTACCTGGAAAATGTCATTTGTCAGCAGCAGAAGTAATGTCTTGAATAAAGGTGTCTGGATCCCTTGCAACAAATCAGTGATAACAGCTTTTTTGGGCTGTACAAACTCTAGGAAGACTCTTCTCATTAACTGAAGTAAACATCATCAGATTAATACATTTAAAAGTCTTCCCTGAAATAAAGCAGTGAACTGACTGTAAAACAGCACATGTTTCTTGGACATGAAGTGACCTGTAAGTACCCAGTTTGGCCCTGACTTTGATTATGTAAAGCCTAAAATAGTTGCTTGGCTTCTCAGCATTCAAAACCAAGCAGCAACATTTAGAGAGCAGCAAATTTCATTAAGCAGTCTCCCCAGGAGGATTTCTGAAGTTGTTTAGCACAGAGTGAATAAATGAACACACATACTTCTAGAAATTATTATGGAATATAACCTTTTGTTAATTTGTTAATCTCCCTCTCTCAATATCTCTCTCTCTCAAAATTAAAATATATTTCCAATACAATTCCACCTCCTAATTTATAGTTTTTGGCACTGTCCTTGTATTTACTACTTAAGTTTGTGACTACACAGTGGCAGAGGTCAGCCAGTTTAGAATCTTTTAAAGTCAGCTAATGGACACGGAGTAGCAGCCAGCTAAATGCACTAACAATTTATGATCTCAACGGGCTTGAAATTATTTTTTTGTCTCCTTCCCCCACTACTAGACTTCGAAGGACATGCCACTGAGATGACCTGCACAAATTTTAATCATGCCAGCCTGCCAAAAAATTATGCAGTATGCTAGTTGTCAGAATATGTTCTCCAAGTTCAGACTAAAGCAGAAGGTTAGGGTATTCACATTTTGCAAACCACACATTTCTTGACCTTTTCAGTCTAAATGATATTCCACTTTTCCTCATCTCTTCAGGAGACAAAGCAAGACAGGGAGGTAGGAAAGGAAAACAGCACAGGACAAGAATGAAGTAGCAGATGCAACAGGCCAAGTTTCTGCTCCATTGTTCATGATGGAGAAAAAGGTCAACAGGAATAGTATACTGACTCCCACACATCAAGCAGGGAAGAGGATACATGTACATCTGACCACTTCATCCTGAAGATCTGTCTAAGCATGCCGTGCCTGCCCTGTTTAGGTGGCGAGCGCATTTATGCTCACCTGTGTAGCCAACTGGCCCCTGGTCAGCTTCAGGAGGCTCTTCAGGATCTGATGCCCCCTGGTGGCTTGTTAGATGAGCTGGTGAAGGACTGGGAAACCCAGCTCTCTGAAGCCATCAACGAGATTGCTCCCCAGCACCCTTTATGCCCTCATTCCAAAGTAGCACAATGATACCATGGCTAAGATGGCAGGAGCAAAGGTGGTGGTATGCTTGTGACAAAGTATCACAAGCATCTTATAGGACCCTTATGAAAGCCTATGAGATGGCAGTGAAAGCCTCTAAGAAGGATTTCTATGCGGCCTCCATTGTGTCTGTGAGCTTGCGCCCAGCCCAATTATTTAGAACTACTCAGTCTATTATGACGCTGCCACAGGGCAAGCTAAATAATAGGGAATTGGCTATTGGCTGTGAGACATTTGTGAGCTACTTCGCAGATAAGATTGTAATGCTCCGCCAGGACCTACTGACCACAGTTGAGACAGTAAAGCCCTTTGTCTATCTTCAGGTTCAATATTGGACCACTTCGACCAGCTCTCCCAGGAGGAAGTTGATAGGATCTTGGCAGTGATGAGGCCTACTACCTGCCTCCTTGACCCATGGCCTTCTTGGTTGGTGAAAGCCTGCAGGGAGGGCATTCCAGTCCCTCTGGGGAAAATTATCAACTTGTCCCTTTCTACTGAAACTTTCCTAGAGGCCTTGAAGGAGGTGGTAGTTCGCCCATTCTTGAAAAAGCCATCATTGGACCCTACAGTCCTGGTCAACTACCACCTGGTATCGAACCTGCCGTTCCTGGGTAAGGTGGCTAAGCGAGTGGTGGCTGAGCAACTCCAAGTTTTCCTGGAGGACGCTTCCATCCTTGATCCTTTCCAGTCTGGCTTCTACCCTGGTCATGGGATGGAGATGGCTCTGTTCACCCTTACAGATGACCTCTGCAGGGAGCTGGATCAGGGTGGGTCGGTGCTGCTGTTGCTATTATGTATTTATTTATTTAATTTATATCTGCCCTCCCCACCAAGCAGGCTTAGGGCAGCTTACACAAAGGTATAAAACAATTAAAACAAGAATTAAATAAAACCAGAGCAATGCAATTATAAATATTATAAAATATAAAGTGCTAGTTTGGTGGGCATAGCAGCATCCTCAGGTGACAGATGGCTGACATTGTAGACTGGGTTGACTGGCTGTCAACAATGATGCAGCTCCCTAATTGAAGGTCTGGTGGAAGAACTCTGTCTTGTAGGCCCTGAGGAACTGTAAATGGTCCTGCAGGGCCCTGATGTCCTCCAAGAGCTTGTTCCACCACTGCGGAGCCATCACTGAAAAAGCCCTGGCCCTTGTTGCAGCCAGACTCGCTTCTTTGGGGCCCAGTAGGGCCAAGTGGTTTTCGGATCCCAATCGTAGTGTTCTCTGGGGAACATGAGGGGAAAGGGCATTCCTTAGGTATGTATGCCCCTGACCATATAGGGCTTTAAAGGTAAGAACCATCACCTTGAACCTAATTCGGTATGCTATAGGCAGCCAATGCAGTGCTTTTAGCATAGGCCAGATGTACTCCCGCATGGGAAGGCCCAACAGCAGCCTGGCTGCCACATTCTGCACCAGCTGCAGCTTCTAGATTTGGGACAAGGGCAGCCCCATGTAGAGAGCATTACAGTAATCCAGTCTCGAGGTGACCATTGCATGGATCACTGTTGCCAGGTCACTGCATTCAAGGAAGGGAACCAACTGCTTGATCAGACGAAGATGATAAAAGGCTGACTTTGTAGTGGCTGCTACCTGGGCCTCCATTGATAAGGAGGCATCCAGGAACACTCCCAAACTCCTAACCTACAGCGCTGGCACCAATGGCGTCCCATCGAATGTTGGGAGTGGGATCCCTACCCTCAGACCACTCTGACTCAGGCACAGGACCTCTGTCTTTGTCAGATTCAATTTCAGTCAACTCAGTCTAAGCCAACCAGCTACAGCTTTCAGCACCAGGTCCAGATCTTCTGGGTTAGAGTCAGACTGGCCATAAAATAGCAGATAGAGCTGGGTGTCATCTACGTATTGGTAACACCCTAGCTTATGCCTCCAGGCAATCTGGGGAAGGGGGCACATGTAGATGTTAAATAACATCAGGGAAAGCACCACTCCTTGGGGCACTCCGCAAATTAGTGGGTGCTTTCGGGACAGCTGTTCCTCAATGGCCACCCTTTATCCCTGACCCTGAAGGAACAAGGTAAGCCACTGCAAGGCAAACCCTTGAATCCCAGTGTTGGTGAGGCAGTGGGTCAGTAGTTGGTAGTTGACTGTGTCAAATGCCGCCAACATGTCCAACAATAACAAGACCGCTGAACTGCCCCAATCCAGATGCCTCTGAAGGTCATCTGTGAGGGTGACCAGTGCTGTCTCCATCCCATGGCCTGGTCAGAAGCCAGACTGGAAGGGATCTAATGCAGAGGTGTCATCCAAAAAACCCTGCAACTGAATCGCTACCACAGTCTCAATTAATTTACCCAAATAGGGCAAATTGGACACCGGCCGGTATTAGATGTAACAGCAGCATTCAACATGGTCGACTATGACCTGTTGACCTAACGCCTTGCTGATGTGGGAGTTCAGGGGACTGCCTTACAATGGTTCTCCTCCTTTCTCCATGGTCAGGGACAAAGAGTGGTGCTCGGTGAGAGGGTCTCCCCACGATATGCTCTCGAATGTGGAATACTAAAAGGGGGAATCCTCTTGCCAATGTTATTCAACATCTATATGCTTCCCTCACCCAGTCAGGAGTTATGGGCTGGGTTGCCATCAATATGCTGATGACACCCAGCTCTGTCTGTTAATGGATGGCCATCCATCCTTTGCCCCTGACATCCTGGCTGAGGCTTTGGATGTTGTGGCTGGATGGTTACAGCAGAGCTGGTTGAAGTTAAATCCACCGAAGACAGAGGTCTTGTACCTGAGCTAGAGGGGAATGGATGTGGGTATTTGGCTCCCCACTCTGGAAGGGGCACCTTTGGTGCTGGGCCAGAAAGCGAGGAGCCTGGGAGTAACACTGGATGCTTCCCTTTCCATGGAGGCCCAGGTTACTGTAGCTATAAGACCTACATTTTTCCATCTTCGGCAGATTAGGTTACTGAAACCATATATCTCCCCCCAGGACTTACCTACAGTGACCCATGCAATGGTCACTTCCAGGCTTGATTACTGCAGTTCACTCTACATAGGCTTATCCTTGAGGCTGATCTGGAAATTATAGCTGGTGCAAAATGCAATGATATGCCTGCTGACATTGATGCCTATGCGGGCTCACATTTGGCAGGTGCTCCACCAACTGCATTGATTGCCAGTTGGCTTACAGATTCACCTCAAGGTATTGGTAATAACCTTTAAAGCCTTACATGGCCTGGGATCAACATATCTGAAGGACCGCCTCTTCCCATACAAGCCCTGGAGAGCATTACACTCTATGGACTAGCATCTCCTGGTTGTCCCTGGCCCATCCATCTTGCCTCGACCAGGGCCAGGGTTTTTTCTACCCTGGCTCCTGCCTGGTGGAACATGCTCTCTGTCAAGATTAGGGCTCTGTGAGATATTCTTCAATTCTGCAGGGCCTGCAGGATGGAGCTGTTCCACGAGGCTTCTGGCTGAGGCAGTGGGTGTCCCTTAGGTTGTTGCCAAATAACAGCCAAATAATACACTAGGCAACTTGTTATTCATCTACCAAGCCAGATAATATGCTTGGCAACCTCTCACAACCAGCTTATTCTTTCGCTCTGTGATTATTGTTTTAATGTTTATTACTGTATTTTAAAATTTTAATTGTATTTATTGTATTACTAATATGATGTAACCTACCCTGAGCCTGCTCATTGGATGGACAGGCTATAAATACAAATAATAAATAAATAAATCCTGAAACTTTAAAAAATGTATACCTCATATATAATAAACAAACAAATGTCTACCTAGTGAGGACCCACTACATTATATCTGAGGAACCAGGCTTCTTGTTTTGTATCAAAAAAGCTTCTGGTACAGAACACCATAGCTCACATACTACCCTGAGCTAGGTTGAGTACATACATCATATACCTATTTTGTAGCCAATGCACTGATTAATTTCCAGGTTCAAATCAAGGTGTTGGTTATTACCTACAAAGGTCTTTGTGGCCTCTCCTGATATGCTATGCTGCAACAGTCTCTCTCATCTGAGCAAAATCTGAAGGTGTCGCTCCGCAAAAAGGAAAGATCAGCAGCAGCTGCCCCATGCCTGAGCATTCTCTATTATGGCTCCTGCTTTGCAGGATGGCCTGCCTAAGGAGCTCAGGAAGGCACCCAATGTTCTATTGTTCCACAAAATGTGTAAAATGGAACCATTCAGAAGGGCATTCTCAGGAAGGGAATAAGAATGTAGTGAAATTGAACTGCAGAGGAGTGCACTTTTTAATGAAGGGAATGATTTTCTGTGAAAAGCTGCAGGCAGCCACTTGTATCTTTGATTTCCCATGACAAAATGTCATTTTAAAAAATGCATTCCGTAGCAATTCCACTCCTGAAGTTTCTCTCTCTTTTTCCTCTTCATATTACATTGTTTATTAGATGCATTAGTCTCGTTTTATTTTATTATCTCTCTTATCTATGAGATCCAGTTTCATTGCATTGTTTATTGCATTATTATACTTACCTTGTTTTGTGTTATTTTATAATTGTGAAATCTGCTTTGAGTCTCAATGAGGCAGCCAATAAATGAAGAAAATAAATTAATTCTGGAATAACATTTCTGTTAGTGCTACCAGACTCTGTTTTTTTTTTTTAAAAAATCCTGCAATGGCTTAAAATGGCATTACCCCTGCACCTAACCTGAGCTGCTGTTGATTTGTATTTTAGCTGAATGCCTCATGAGAACAAAATCATGGCCAAATTCCATTGGTAAAAAAGTTTTCCACTTATTATGGACACAGCTTCATTAGAAGTTATGAAAAGGTGGCAACCCTAGTTTAGGGTTCCAGATCTGCAGTGGAAACTAAGAAAAAGGATGAAGAAGACACACAGATCCCCCCCCCCGAAGTAGGATTCCCACCCACACACATACACACCGGAAAAAAAAGTCTGATCCTGTAGTGGCTAAAAAGAATAGCTAGCCCTGGGAATCTTAGATAGACCTAATTCCAGTTACTGTAAAGGGGCAACTACTTCCAAAAGTGGCAGCCATACATCCAGTTCTTTCCCCTCCCCCTGTAATATTTAGCACACCTCCCTTTGTGTTGTGATGTTGCAGCATTCCAAGTTTCCTTATCTTTCAACATGGGTAGGCAACAATGTCAAGTGTGCATGGAGAAATGCAGCACAAGGTGATGTCACAATATGAAGTAAGTTCAGATAGACAAGGGGAGGTAGCTATGTTCAGCAGCTATATGTTTAACATAAAGTCTATTCTGGTACTAAGGATCACTATTCCAGGAACCTGTACTAACTGGTTGGGTCCTCCAGCTCAAAAACAGAAGAAGGTACCATCTCAACTTTCTATAACAGGAGAAAAGTCTTTGCTTCTTCTCCAACTAGAAAGTAAAGCACATTCTCTCCATGCTACCTCTCAGAAGATGGTGCGAGGTTCTTTTTAATTCCATCATAATACATTCATTCTGCCTCAGGTTCTTATGCAGCAAATATACAGACTTCCCTACAGCAAGTAGAAAAGAAAGATTTTTGCAGGTGACTTCTGCCATATTTCACTTGGCCCATTTTGTGTGCTGTGCCCAACAGTGAAGTCCATTATTCACTGAACATCTGCCTATAAATAGAACTGTGCTTGGTAGGAAGGTACCTGGAGTCATATGTATTATTTCATGGCCTGTGTCTAGCCTTCAGCAAGGAAAGACTTTATTGATCTATGCAGACAAAGATCAGAATTGCTTCACTTGCACACCACATCTATCTTCTCCACCTTCAGTTCTACCCATAAATAATCTTAACTCCATCAGCATAACAACTCCAGGTGTTATTAAGATCCATGCATTCCAAGGGGGAAGCTAAATCAAGGAGGTTGAAGAGGTTTATGTCAAATATATCAAGGCCAAACTAAAAATATTGTCAGCAGACCCATTTGCTTAAATGAATCATGTAAAATGGGGAATTGGGTGTGTGTGCGTTAGATGTTAGAACACCTGGAGGCTCTAACCCCTCCCTCTACCCTTGGGTCATCTTGTTGCAATTTGTTTTTAAACAGGATCATCTTTTACCCAATTACATGGAGGTGCAAAACCCATTTCACCACTATTTATGCCTATAAATGACAGCAGCACCTATTTTGGCAGTCTTGTTAACCGGATCACAGCATTACACTTAATTTACTTAAATTACACAAAGACTTGTGTGACATCTAAATATGTAAAGATGCTTTCAAATTGTGTTTGTTACTTGGATTTCTGTGATCAGTGTAAAGTTCAGTGCACAACACTGTTTCCTTTTTAGAGGAAAATACACTATGAATTATGGGGTCTTTACAAGAATTTATTTATAAATTTACAGGTTAAGCAGATACTATGGGAGACACAAAACCACATGCATACTGGCAAGTTGTGCTAAATTCACAGCAACATCAGTCCCAAAGGAACAGTATCATCTATTATTTATTACATTTATAACCTAGCTCTCTTCCACTGTAGAACTCAAGACAACAATGTACTAAGGGTTCCTGAGCAGTCTCCCATGTAGGAACTGGCAGACTCAGATCTGCTTATGGCCAACTTCCAAATCTTAAAATACAAAAGCTGGATGCAGAGTGTACTGTGTAAGAGTTGCACATGATAGCCTCCATTCTCCCAAGCACTGTGCTCAATTCGACTTGCACCTGCAGGATGTGTGGAGAGGGGTCTTCAGTGTCCCTGTCCTCCCACATCATTTTTCTGATACAAATTTCACAGTACAATTTCACATGAGTTTCCACCATGGACACAACCTATGTACTCTGTAATGTGGAAATCAGCCCTTAGCTTCAACAAGATTGCATTATGAGTCTTTAAAGAAAACCCCACAGGAACTCCAAACTCAGTTATTGTTACCTTTAGCCCACCTGAATGAGCATATGCAAACCATTTCCCCAGAATCTTCAAGTGGATCTAAGATAAACATCCAAATGGTTGAGGTGATCCGTTGCACTGGTTATCCATGTTAGCAACCAAACCACAGTGAAAAGAGGTCCTTAATACCAGAGCAGAATAAACACAAACGGTATTATGGAAATAGTATAATTCAGCTTCTCCTCCAGTGTCTATGTGGTTACTACTATAATATTTGAAGGGGCACCCATCTTGAAGCCAGAGAAAACTGCAATTCCCTGTTGCACACTTTTTATCGAAGCATATCTCCCTTTCAATTGATGCACTGTTTGATGTTGTAATAAGTGGAAATCAAGCTGAAGACATGCTTGCCATGCACAGTGCAAAACATCCCTTTTAGATGGAGAGGATTGGCTAGAGAGCAGTTGAATGCTTTTAAAGTAAGGTGTGAGTGGGAGAAGGAATGGCTGAAGCTTAAGGTATTTACCTTCATAACAAAACAGAGAAATAATGCTTAAATGTGATGCTATGCTTAGTCAGGTTTCACAGTTATGTAGAAAATGCTGAAACAGTCATGAGCTAAAATGCAGAATGAAGACAGGCTCAAACCTTTGCCAGTTTTGTTTACTGAATATTACATGATTATGATGACTGATATAGTAATTTCAGCATTTGAAGCACTTCACACACTATATTTTGTAATCTTTACAAAAGCCCTATTGAGCAGGCTGATATTCTCTTCATATTGCAATTGGGGGACTGAGACTGAGTGGGTTGCCTAAGGCCACCTGGTAGGTTTCCAACAGTAACTAAATTTGAATCAGGTATTTTCCAGATCACAACTTGTTCTTTTTGCCACTTAGGGTTGCTAGTCCCCTGGTGGGGACAGGGGATCCCTCACACACTGCCTCGTGGAGCAGAGAAAGGAGATTTTTTTTTTAAAAAAAAATGTCTGTCAGGTCAATTGGCATAATGTCACTTCCAGGGAAAACCCAGAAAAACTCTAGGGTCTTATCACTGAATTTTCAGAAATTCCTAGACAGGTGCAACATTACTTCTGGTTTTCCCCCAGAAGTGACATAATTCTGTCACAGATTGCCCCCATTTCTCCACCTTTCACTCTCTTGCTGCTGAGCAAAATGAACTGCTACTCAGAGTCCAGTTCTGCAGACACATCCAAGCTGTAAATGGTTTAGATTATTGCTACAGAAAGATAACATAAACCCTTCTCGCATTCAAGAGCCTTTCACCAATGTCAAGCACCTCTCAGATGCATCAAATTTGTTCCACCTTATGCAATATTTTTTCACTAATTTGAATTCAAGGTCAATGTGAGGGTGGCTCTTGGCCAAAACCTTGTCATCTACACATTAAGAGGCATGATTCTTTTTTACCAGGCAATTAAAGCAAGAGCAACTGTGATCAAATGTGTCCTGTACATCAGGAATGTGGGACCATATCTCATTTTTAGAAAGTACTGCTGTCAAATGCTTACTTTTTAATTATTTTTGTTGGCTGTAAGTTCTATACATTTGTTATAATTTTTAAAAGTCTGACCAGTTTTTCTTACATGTACAGTTTAGCAAGTTCCAAAAAAAGATAGTGAAGAACCAGTGAAACAAACCCACTAATCACAGATTTGTACCTTTCAAGTTCCTAAAAATTATATACTGCTATAAGCAACTCAAGCAAACAAACAAACAGGCTGCTGGCTCTTTCCAGTATGACTCAAATATGAGAAATACAAGTAGCATATTCTTGGAAGAATCTCGGTATAGGGTGTTTGAAACTTTCAAAAAGTTTGGGATTCTTTTCATCTACTTTATTATTTCAGTTTTATAATTTCAGTTTAAGGTCATCAGATTTCAAAAGTTACCGCCCCCCCCCCCCCAAAAAAAAAGAATTATACTATTTGAAAAGCTGTTCTAAGAAGTGACTGAAATTCTCAGCCTGTCCTAAACACAAGTCCATTCTATGTATATTTTTTCATTTTCTCTTCATATTTAAATAAAAATGTGGGATTTTTAAAAAGCAGGGGGGGAAATACTTCAGTAGTTCACAAAGCTATAAAGTCAGCCAAGTATGTAACCCAGTAGGCAATACATCTGGGCTGTCCTTCTATTAAAAAGATGCTTATTTAATGGTAGGGATCTCAAAATACATGTATTGGTAAGAGGTCTTCTGGTCCGGAATCTGACTGGCCGCCCAACATCAGATAGAGCTGGGTGTCATCCCAGCCCATACCTCCGGGCAATCTGGGCAAGGGGGCGCATATAGATGTTAAATAACAATGGGGACAGAACAGCCCCCTGAGGAATGCCACACTCAAGTGGGTGCCTCCTTGACTGCTGATCCCCTAGCGCCACCCTTTGTCCCCGACCTTGGAGAAAGGAGGCAAGCCACTGCAAGGCGAGCCCCCGAATTCCCACGTCGGCGAGGCGGTGGACTAGTAGCTGGTGGTCGACCGTGTCAAACGCGGCCGACAGATCTAACAGCTGCAAAAACGCTGATCCACCTCGATCCAGATGCCTCCGGAGGTTGTCAGTCAGAGTGACCAGCGCCGTCTCCATCCCATGACCCAGACAAAAGCTGAACTGGAAGGGATCTAACACAGAAGCATTATCCAGAAAACCCTGCAGCTGTATCGCCACCACCCTCTCAATTAGTTTGCCCAAATAGGGCAGATTGGAGACTGGCCTATAATTATATGTTTTTTGTTAGGTAGCAATGGTTTTTAAGATATATTCTTAATCTGTTAGCCTCCTTGGTTGTCCTGAAGTGGTTATAAATTTTGCAAATAAATAAATAAATAAATTCAATAATATCAACAAATACGGTTGGCAACTCCAACTTGGGAGATTCCTGGAGATTCGAGGGTAGTGCCTGAAGATGGAGCTTAGCACAGTCGTACTACCATGCCAGGATTTCTGATTCTTCTAGAATACAGTTAACTAGTTTATTAATCTCTAGTTTTCTTGTTTTCCCTCACAGTACTATTTTAAATACTTCTGCACTTTTAAATAAATACACTCTTTGCACTTAAATAAATATATATTTTATTCACCAACTTCTGATTTCTGTCTCTACTGCTGCAATAAGACAATCTGGTGCCTAAGACTGATGGTATACTACCTTTAGAGTAACATGTGGGCCTCCTGCTGTGAGCCAACCTGAAGGTGGGAGAGACTGAAGATGGGAGAGATGGAAGGTCCATCATGGTAGTGGACTTACTCTCTGAGGTATGCTGTAGCTCCACTGAAGTGGAAGACTTTGAAGCTCAGTTCTCCGGACATGAGAGAGCATTTTCCCAAAGGCTAGCTTTTAGTCTCGCTGCTCTGTCGGACCTTGCTTTAAGTGTAAGCTAGAGACAGAACTCACAGTTAACTGTGCTGTGGCCTTCTCCTAGACAAAGAATGCCCATCTTCGTTCCACATTAACATTTTCTGAATAAGGCTTTCTGAGACATAGCTGGAAAGAGAAAGAACTGGAAGGATGTCTACTCATGACAGCGACAAAGAGCTGAGAGAGGGGGCTGTCCCAGGAGCACATGGTCATTTAGTCAGGAAAACATGCCTTCGGCACCAGGAGAGGCTCCCCCTCCTGCTTTAATCAGGAATCCTCTGATGGCTATACAAGCACAGTCCTAATGGGGGACTGCACGGAAGACTGAAGATGAACAAGAGTTACCAGTCATCCTGCAGCTGGTGTCTGGCAAAACCTGTTGCCTGCTAACTGACCCATGATATCTGTTCTTGGTTTCCAGATCTACTGATGCACTACTCTAGCCCTTGTGCATCTACCACATTCTGTGGCTCAGATGTAACCAGTGGATCAAAACAGAAGGGCAATTATCCTCATGCTCTGAAGATGTGGGGTCCTTTCATAGCCCAAATCTCCAAGAACTTTTCCTGGATGCATGCGCTCCAACTCTATACACAATAGTCTTTTAGTCTTGGAGGAGTTTTGAAAGTGGCTGTCAGGACTGAGTCATACATTCATGACTGGAAGGCACATGAGACAGGAACCTAGTTTGGATGGTATATCATTATATATTCTGCCTTAGAGATAGGTGTAATAATAAAATTGACATAGGTGTAATAATAAAATTGACTGGGAAGGCCTAGC
The DNA here is from genome assembly GCA_029375565.1 of Gekko gecko. NCBI lineage: Eukaryota > Metazoa > Chordata > Lepidosauria > Squamata > Gekkonidae > Gekko > Gekko gecko. The sequence goes on along the minus strand of JAPDNY010000002.1, from coordinate 239,030,749 downwards.
CGTCAACCAATTCCCAAGCTTATTGCTCTTGATACCTCAGCCTTATCTCTCAACAACCTGCTGGCCTGGTGCCAGGCTTCCTCCCTCCAAATATTCAGAACATTTAAAGACTGCAAGCAAATAGATCATATGGAATGTCTAAATTGTATAACTTACTCCAAAAGCAAAAGTTGAATTTCTATTCACTGAAAATTAAGCCCTTTGGGCTGCTCCTTTTATTACGAAAATAAATAAATCACAAAGATGTGCCAAAATTTTTAGAATAAATCAACTTTGTAAAAAGTATGCAACTAAAGAGTCAGATATTTAATTTAGAATTCAGTTAACACTGTGAAGATAGAACGCAACAGCTTGATCAAATGTGAACAGAATTTAATTCCAAGAGATACAGGAGCATAATTATGCACAAGATCCCATTCTTTGTGTAAATCAGAAGGATTAGGTGACTGGCAACAGACTGCAATGTGAATGTAGTGATTGCGTAGGAGTCCTCAAGGCTCAGAGAGTCATGAATTATGATGATATGTTAAGCTGTGACAGCCCATTTCATGTCCTGAGCTTAGTTCCAAGAACCACACATACACTTTATAATAAAGCTTCCTCTACTTTCCACAGCAACTGGTAACCAGCTTGGCTGATTAACTGTTGGGGGTATTTACGAATCTCTTATTTTGTAAGTTGGCTACATCATCCAGAACCAATAAGTGCTTATTCATATTATACAACAGGAAATCCAGATCTGCCACTATCTTGCAGCCAACCCAGATTCTCTGATGTGTGCCTGTGCAATACATGTCTACAAAGTGGCTGGATTTATACATCACATTTTAAGGGGTACAAATAAAACATCATAAAGATACACCTAAAAAATAGTGCCTGACATGACCCTAATTCTGTAGTTAACAGTGGTCCACAGTTTATGACTGACAATGGGGCAAATGTATGATCAGCAGAGGGTGTGTGCAATTTTGGTATGGCAATGTAAAGATGTTCTGGGAGAACGTTTCCTGGATCTCTGTTTGTGTGTTGAAACAAGGTCTGTGTATCCACAATAAGGACATTTCCACACCAAGGCAACCTATTTTTGTTTCAAAAAGATTCAGATACTGAATTATGATAAAATTATGTAAATAAATCATATCTGCTCTCTTTACGTAATTAGGTCTGCTTTCATTAACAGAGAAATTGGGTTCAAGCTACTATATAAAACACTGAATCCTGAATATCTTTTTACTGGAAGACTTGCTTATGTACATTCTGACTTGGGATTTCACTATAAATTCATTCAGGAGCAGATCAACCATTAGGCTAAATAAGCTTCATTTTTTAGGTCCTCACTAACTGGGTGACCTTGTGCCAGTCACTCTCTTGGCCCAATATAGGATTCTTATAAGGACAGAAGGAAGGGAAATCCACATGTGTTGCTTTGAGCCCCTTCCCTAGCTGCAGTCTCATCCCACTACTCAGAAAAATTCCTAGTGGTGATGACCACCAGTACTGTATCCTTATCTAACAATTCAAGCAAGTGGACATCCCTTCACAAGATCTTATTGCATGCTGGATTAAGTAGGGGCCACAGGAATGCAGGGAGCTAGATACTTTTCTTTGACAAAGTATGCAGAGACTAGAGTTATCTGATCAAATAAGTGTTTATGTGAAGCTCAAAACAGACTGGGAAGTGAGAATGGCTCATCTATTTTTTTCTAAGAAGAAAATGTCCTGTTTTATTGCATCCTGTTTTGTGACACCAAAATGTTGGGAATATTTGGCAAAGCCTTCAATGACTGGAAAAACACTTCAGGCACTGTCAGTCATACAAAACTGGCACACATTGCCAGCTGGCAGTTACCATGCCCAAAAGAAAGTCAGTAGCAGAATTGTTCTTCAATGGAAATCAACAGGAAATGGGAAAACCCAGGTTTGGAAGTTCATGCTTATTGGAAGAACGTGCTCAGACATGGGCTGAGTTCAGACTGGCAGTTTGCTCCGGTAGCCAGTCATGGCAAAAAAGCCCCGGAATAAACTGTTCCGGGTTTTCCCGTTCACACAGCCCTGGCCGCTGCCGGAAAATAGGGGGCGGAGCCGGGCGGCAGTGTTCAGACTGCCGCGCTGGGGGGCACACTGTATTCGGCGTTTCCCCATTAATTCGGCTGTGGGTGTATGTGCGCATGAGTGCTCATGCGCTTGTGCGCATAAGCGCATAAGTGTGTTTTGCCGATTGGGGGAGGACCCCGCAGCACCGGCACCACATTGGGCAGTAGAGCGGAGCACGGCCAATCATATCGCTGCTGCCTTCTGCCCAACGTGGGTTGCTCCTGGCTTTTCAGCTGCGCGTTCAGACTTCCCGAAAGCGGAGAAACACACAACACAAAACCATTTCTAATGAATTTATTGCACTACTAAAAAAGAAGATCCCATCAGGCATTGCTGGTGAGAACAAGGGTATATCCCAGTTTCTGTCAACTTTGTGGTAGATGAATCACTGGTAGACTGACTTACCTTGTGTTAGCTGTCACAGTGAACAGCTGAAAGTTTCATGACCTTCATAAATATCAATAGCCACAGAAGGGAGAAAATAGCCTCTTAACTACTCTATTTTCTGATCAAAAATGGGATAGACATTAATCTTTGTTGTTGCCAGAGCTATGACAATATCAGCAATATGTGGTACACATTCAGGGACAAGAGAGTGCAGTGCTTGGTTGATTACATACCATGTGCTGCATATTTATTCAGCCTTGTTGGCCAGTCTGAGATAGCTTGTTGTTCTGAAACAGCTTCATTTTTTCAGATCTGTTTAAGAATTATCATAAGTTTTGCTCTGAATTAGTTGTTGCAGGATTCTCAGAGATTCACTACTAAACAGGTACCTAATGCCCAAATCTTTCTCAGGGATACAGCCTGTCCGCTGGTGAAAACTCTGTACAAATTGATCCTCACCCTAATTCTGCATTATTCCATAGTCCTTTAGTGTTGCAATGGCTTCTTCAACTGTGAGAAAGGTCATCGTTCCAAAGGATCTTGCTGCTACATTGCATTTCCCATAATACAAATGGGAAGCTACCATATGTTTCTTAAGTTCCCGGAGATTTTGCTGCCAACATCACAACTAATGCTGCTGTGGAGAAATGGGAGACTGTTGTGTGCATAAATATCTGTGTAATATAGCAAAGATGTACCAGCAAGGTACACGTCTTCTATCCCATTTTCAAGGTCAACTCTACCTGAATGAATGTATTACAAATAAAGAAGAAAAGACTAGAACTAGGAATCAAATGAGACAGCCATATAATTTACATAATAGTATGCACGTCATGAACAGGAAGGTAAAGGAGGGATATAATGGGAAGCAGTATTTATTTTCAGGATTTTTTTTTCTTCCAACAGCTGATCTCAACATCTCAGTTGTAGCTACAGAGGAGAGGTAGAGATTTCAAGGACAATACAGGATGGAAGTTGCTAAACCTTGGCTGCGGTCACATGTGCCAGATAACATGGGGAGGAAGCGAGGCTATTTGCTCCGCAGTAATTTGACATGCCACTGTGTGATCAGATGCACTGGCAGGTTAATTGGTTTTTTTCTGTTGCTACGTGTTTCCAGTGCGCTTCAACGAGGGATCACTGACACAATGGGAGCACGCCGGAGCAATCACACGGGGAAGTCTGTCTGCGGCCCATCGCAATCCCATTTGATACAGCACCTTCCCTGGTATTTTTTTAACTCCGTTTCTTCGGCAGAGCGAGACGAGTTGCTGATAGGTGCAGGATGCTTGCCATCTGTTCCCGTGTGATCACATCCTTAAAATCTGCCCGGCATTTGTGCCTATCACGTGGCTACTTCTGCATGTGACCAGGACCCTTCTCTCCCTACCTACCACTTTCCCCTATAAACCCCACATTCTAGCAAATTTCCATCAAGCCAGGCTTGGTCCAGAAATAAACCTAGCAAGGGGTGGGGAGAATGCTTATGGGGGGGATAAAGAGCTCAATCTGATGGGGCTCAGCTCATGCCTGAAATATGCAGAATTTTCAAGGGAGGGTGCTGTTGTCATTGATGGCATCATTGGTGGTGTCATAGCACCCCCTTCTGACTTTCTATGCATGCTTATACTGATATATCAAAATCATGGCTGCATTTTTAAAAGTCACTAAAATATTGATATAGCATTGCAATGATAGGTTTTGCAGGTTCTCTGAATTACCAGCTTTTCTTTTTTTTTTTAAAGTAAGTCTCTAGTACCCCCCCCCCCGAGATATAAGAAAAAAGGAATATCTCTGCAGGGGAAGAAATTTCCTTTTTCAGAGAACCTGCTAAATCTATCATTACAATACTACATCACTATATAAATATTTTAATGCTTTTTTAAAAAAAATCAAAAATGAAACCACTCATTTTCAAGGTGGGTGGGAGGGAGAGGTTTGCCAATGACAGTCCAATCACCAAAAAGAGGGCTGGAGGTGGGTGGGACAAAGGAAACTGACAGGAGGAAGAGTAGGAAGTTGGATTTATACCCTGCCCTTCTCTCAGAGTCTCAGAGCAGCTTACAAACTCCTTCCCTTCCTCTCCCCACAACAGACACCCTGTGAGCTAGGTGGGGCTGAGAGAGTTCTGAGAGAACTGCTCTTTAAAAGAACAGCTCTGAGAGAATTATGACTGACCCAAGGTCACCCAGCTGGTTTCATGTGGAAGAGAGGGGAATCAAACCCTATTCTCCAGAGTAGAGTCTGCTGCTCTTAACCACTGCACCAAACTGGCTCTCACAAGAAAAAAGTAATCCCAAAATCAGCTTCCAGAAAAAGATTGGGATAGAAGTGGTCTCAAAAGACCCGGAAATAACCTGAGGGGAAAAGGGGGGGGGAGCAGCAAAAACTAAAGGTACAAAAATGTGTGTGGAAATCAGGGTATAAACTGAAACAGTATGGGATGAGAAGCACCACCAGCAGCAGCAGCAGCAGCAGCAACAACAGCATGTAGAAAAGCCCTTGGTTATTGTGCTAACTGCAAAATCTACTCATTAGCAGGGCTTTGAAGACTGCATAATAATCAATGCTGAGTCCCACATGCCTCAAGCCTGCACTTCAAGCCAGTCCCTTCACTGATCATTTGTCTTGCCTCAATGTCATCTTTTGCCTAAATACTACCAAGCCTTTTGATTTCATGATCCCTAATGTGGTTGCCTGGCTACACCTGGGTCCTTAGGATCCAAATTTCTCAGTTCCTCAACACACAATCCCCACTGTCTTCTAATGGGGATTAAAATGGCAACTGTGCATTCAGACTAGAATCCGAATTAGGGAATGTTCAGTCAAAAGTTGAAGGTATAGAAATAAACTTCTGGATATTAAATTTAGATAATTCATCCAAAGGACAAGTTATAAAGCAAGCAGGAGCTGGCAGCAAGAGTGGGAAAAGGATGCTTCAAGGCATGCTAAGAAAGCAGATGCACAGAGGCTCAGAGTCAGAAATTATGCAGTGAGGGGAAAGGAATCAATACAGAACTGCCAACATCTAAATACTGGTAATCAATACAGAACTGCCAACGTCTAAATACTGGTAATCATATTCAAAGTTATTAGATGAATAAAATTTAACAGTTATTCCAGTGCTGTCATTAGGGATGAAATAGTGGGACTTCTAAAGTCAGGAGAGTGTAAAAGCTGACTGCAGTCTAGGTGAGTTGGTCTTGGAGCAGGGAAGTTCTCAAGCAGAAAATAGCCAGTTCTGAAGTGAACTGCTTTTGCTGCAGCCACAGAGAGGCCCCATGGAAGCCAAATGAGTCAAGAGAGGCATCACCTCCCCTCACAAGTGAGTCAGCTGGCTGAGGGACCAAAGCCAGCGCTTGGCCTGAGGTGACCCCAGTAGCATCCACGCCCCAACTAGTTGAACGATATCAGAATCCACAGCTTAAAGCAGACGGGTACTGGTGACTTAGAACACAGGAAGCCTATGATGAGGTTAAGTTTCTCCACCCTCTCCCCAGTTGTAATGGTGAAAGTTTAGGGAGTCCATTAGGCTTCCCTCAGGATTGGAACTTTGCCACACTCCAAGCCCATCCCTCCAAATAAATTCTCACACTCTCTTCCAATACTTTGAGCTGCTTGCTCATAAACAGGGTGCTTTTCTCCTTTAGTCACATGTCCCAGATATACCTTAGAAGGCATTATTGGGAAAGAACAGCAAATGTTTGGACTTGAGAGACCAATTCTCTACCTGTAAATTAAGCATCTTACCCTCTTTTCTCCCATTTGCAAAAATTGAGCTAACTACTTTTAACTACTTCACTGCAGGGATGCCAGGAAAGTTAAGCACACTGAGGCCTTACAGTAATAACCAAGACTGGAACATTGCTCATATTATCACAGTTTGACCTGTCTGTAGCTGAGGACTGGTCACATGATATTATTCAAATACCCACAAGAAACAGTGGGTTTTTAAAAAGTTCCATTAAGTTACAAAGCCAGTTGGCTGCTTTTGAGCTTTAGCAGCACCTGCACCAGACTTGCTAGACCACATTTTGATCCAAGTGGTAATCTGTTTTCCTTTTGCCTTTAAGTAAATAGGGCAAGTTTAGGATAGGACAGGAGAAGTGACAAGACAGCCCAGTATTTTCCAGGATGGAGCACATCTGACGGTGGAAGAAAAGCAACATAATAAACAGGGCTAACAGCAAAGGAGGTGTTTAGTGAACACCAATATGGCTAAGGCCCAGCATTAGAGAAAGAATAGAATATAGGAGTATGTATTTTAAACAAATGCTAGTCAAGCTCTCTTTCTGTTTACAATTTAAAGGGCCATTTCCCATAGAACATAATGACCCTTTTAAGATATGTCAGTGAATAGCATATAGGGTCAGGCAGACCTGGCCTTCTCCCAAATTCCTTTAAATTTTAAAGGGAGAGGAAGGATTGAACCAGCCCCAACCTACCATGAGAGACTGCTGGAGGGTTCTCTCTGCCACTGCAACTGAAGGCAGCAGAGCTCACCCCCACAATCAGAAAATGGGCAGGCCTGTGGATAGTAGACCAGGTCTACCCAAAGAAAATAATGGGAATTATATCTTAAGGGTGAGAAGCCAGGAAAAAATGGGCAGCAGACCAGGTATACCCAAAGGAAATAATGGGAATGATATCTTACTGGTGAGAGGGCTCTGCCACCTCCAATGCCGGTGGCAGGGAGAACCCTCCAGCAGGGACATTGTTGGCCATAATTAGCCTGGGCTGGCTCAGGACTTCCTTCTCTTTTAAAATTTAACAGGACTTGTGTGGAGACCAGGTCTATTTCTCAGCTGTCCTGACCTCATGAAACACATCCAAAATTCCAGGAGAACTGCAGATAGGCTTGCAGATAATAAAACCCAGCAGTTTTGTCTTGGCACAACCACCACAATGTAGAACAAAGTTTAAGCATCATGGACTTTGTGTAAGGATGACATTTTTCTGTTTCCCCTAAATAGGCTTATTTTTTTTTAATTCAGCGAGTCAGTTATAGCTGTAGGCCTTAAGCTAATCATGAACCACAATATCTGCTTATCTCTGCTGGACCCTGTATAATCTTCCACAGAATAAACAGAGGAATCCTGTAAGCCATCCTTACCAGCACATGCATAAAAACACTGTGTTGTAAAAAGCACAAGTAACTCCCCCAAGAAATCAATGACCTGCTCAATCTGGCCACTTTTGCCTAAACCTTGGTTAAGTTTCTAACCATGGTTTAATTTGCCCATCAAAGCTCTGCACCCAAAGGGAAAGACCTGTGGGACTGTGCAAGGTCATGAGCAGGAAAAGCTGCCTCACCCGGAGTTTGTCTGACTCAGATGTAACACGAGTAACTGATAAAAGGAGACTGTATCTTGTCAGACTGGTCTATGCTTTGCCTTCTCTTATCCTCACACATTCAGCCAGGTAGGCAGCCGTGTTGGTCTGAAGCAGCGGAACAAAGTTTGAGTCCAGTGGCACCTTTAAGACCAACAAAGTTTTATTCATTGAGTCTGAGGAAGTGTGCACATGGAAGCTCATACCTTGAATAAAACTTTGTTGGTCTTAAAGCTGCCTCTGGACTCAAACTTTTTCCTCACATATTCAGTTAACTTTGTCATTCACCAAGACAGCAACACTTTGATAACTATTCTATTACACAGTCAGAATTTTAGGAGTTTGCTTCATGTTGACAAATATCATGAACGCTTAATTGTTTCAAAATTAGCCCACTTTTTAAAACTTTGCAACTTGGGGATCCAAAGAACGCTTTATAACAAAGGTGTCAAACATATGGCTCATGGGTTAGAACCGGTCCATCCAGGACTCTTATCTGACCCATTAGCAACTTTATTGCCAGATGGCAGAGGCTGTGCATTATGCCTCTGTCATGATCTGGGCTGTGCCACTGGAGGCCTAGTAGGCCCAGGGGAGGGCTAGAAGTAGGGGAGGTTGGGCTTACAAATCCCAGAAGGCCTTGGGAAGTTTTGGCACTGATTTTGACCAAAAGGGAAGAAGAGGGCTGGGGAACAAAAGAACTGGTACAAGAGAAAAAGCTGTTATTCTTCCCAGGGAACAGGGCCAGAAGGGAGGCTGCTGTGGGGAAGAAACTCTCATCCTGAGGGAAGGGTGAGTAGTCTAAGGCCACGAGATAGTGGGCTAGGGACAGTATATATTTAGATGTGTTAGGGATTTGATTTCTTTTCTTTTCACCCACTTACTGTTATTATTCTGCACCTTGCTTGTTTGACCTCCTATAAAATAAACTATTTTCATTGTTCCTGGTCCTCACACTCATTTTGGCTAAAAGGGAGGTCTAAAGGCCTGGGACGGTGCTCTGGGCCTTCTCAGAGGATCCTGGAACCAGAGTGGTGGCAGCATCAGGTGATACCCGACCTGAGCCATGACAGTCCCTGCATACTGTCCCAGTGCTAATGAGTAATGGGCAGTGGAAGTGGGAGGGTGGGCATCAGGGAGATACTTTAAGGCAATACCATGAGTGTTAATGTTTTTAAGCATGTTTGTATTCTGAGTAAAAAATAATATCATTAGTTGGGTTTGCCTTTGTCTTTTATAAAATTTATATTCTCCCAAACCTGGCATGAGATTTTATAGTACACGTGACTGACAAAGTGACATTTATGTCAAATCTGGCCCTTGTAACAAATGAGTTCAACACCCCTGCTTCAGAAGGTCAAGCTGGATTTTTTTTAGTTAACACTTCAATTTATGTTTAAGACCTTCCCCAAAAAAGTCTGTTAAAAATGTGTCATCCCACTAAACGTAGGAAAACTGTTTTATAATTAGTACATCTCCAACATTTAGTTATTCTTATAGATCTAATTTAATTTGTGCAAAGTAACGCATTTTGTAATGATTTTCTTTCATATTAAGACAAGAAAATGATGCTGGATCTATAAAAGGTAAAGGTAAAGGTTCCCTTGCTCGAAAGCCAGTCGAATCCGACTCTAGGGTTGCGGTGCTCATCTCCGTTTCAAAGCCGAAGAGCCAGCGCTGTCCAAAGACATTTCCGTGGTCATTGTGGCCGGCATGACTAAACACCAAGGTGCACAGAATGCTGTTACCTTCCCACCAAAGTGGTACCTATTTATCTACTTGCAATTTCTTGCTTTCAAACTGCTAGGTTGGCAGGAGCTGGAACTAGAGACGGGAGCTCACTCCGTCTTGCGGCACCTGGATCTTGAACTGCTGAACTACTGACCTTCCACAGCCTGCAGTTCAGCATCTTAACCAATTGAGCCACCGCAGCTGGATCTATACTCAACAGTTTTTACCAGATGTCTGTGATGGAGTACCTTATTGTTCTTTTCTATATAGCTCTGGAGTTCCCTGCAGAAACCCAATAAGACTTATACTTCAGATGATAACCCCCTAAATCCCTGTTAATTTTTAAGTATTCACAATGAGACAACAATAGTCAGAATATTTAATTTTACATATTTGTCAAGACGAAATCACAATTAAAAATATTAAAACCAATTAAAAAATCCTTTCCCACTTTTAAGTTCAATTATAAGACATATGGTATCCTTCCTAATATCTTTCAAAGTGCAACTCTAAGCATAACATCTTTCTAAGCCCATTAAGTGCTTCAGATTGCACTATAAAACTAGTTACAGCACATTTTTAGTGATTTCCTAACATTTCAAACAGCAAAATTACAACCGCATAGAAATGATGATAGCAAAAAACACAGAAGTTTTAAAAATATTTAAAATGTGAGGGATTTATTTTAAAAACTAAAACTAATTCAAAAGTTGACAAAATCATTAGTTTCACATTCATACAGACACTGACTAAATCTCATGATATGGTAATTACTGTTATGCCCATGATCTGATTAGGGGGCTGAAAGTCTGGCCCTTGTCATGGTCAGATCGCTATCTTCTAAAGGCACTGCTGAGCTTGCTCTCTCCTCTCTGCAAAGGCAGTGGACTGATTTGGATATTCTACCCTCAGAGATTAATGGATCCTGTTGGTTTCCAGGTATCTCTGGGGGATTTTGAGAACCTACCTGGTGATTCTATGCAGGCCTTTCTGGCTGCACAGAATGATGGGCTGACTGGGACATAAAGAGAGTTGTTCCTTGGTGTCTTCTTCCATGCTCTGTGACGCCCCAGCTCATTGATTTATCAGGGGGCAGGATGATATGAAGCAGACTAGACAAGAGTGGCATTGAAGACTCGGGATGAATCAGACAGGGTACATCATAGAGCACATTTGCAGGCCTATGAAGTGGCGATGGTGACAGTGAAGACTTTTTTCTCTGTTGTGTCTTCTTCTGTCGTGTCAACAGAATCTCATCCAGCTCAATTGTTTAAAGTGGCTCATGATTTAATAACACTGAAGTCTGACATTGTTGAGGATGAAACTTTGGCCCCCAACAGTAACGTTTTTGCAAGGTTCTTTGGTGAAGAAATCTCTCTCAATCATTCAACTTGGAGGCCAAGTTGAATGTAGAGTTGGTACCTGAGCTGTCAGAACTGCCTGGGTGACAGGCTGTCAAGGTTTAATGCCTAACAGAGTCTGAGAACCTTTGAGTAACAAGCTGTTCGAAGGTAATTCTGTTGAGATAGTCAATTAAGGAATGACAGTTGGGAATTGACAGTTGAGGAAGAGACACTTAAGGCAGTGAGTGGCTCAAGGAGGATCCTCATTCAAGCAAAAAAAGGGAAATAGCTTCTAGTAAAGCGAAGTGATCCCTGCCGAGTTAAGAAGGGAAATAGCTTCTAGAAAAGAGGAGTGATCCCTGGTCTAGGTATAAAGAAAGATCTTGGGAACTTGGTTGTATGTTCCTGCCTTCTAAACTTTACATGTCAGTGCTATGAATCAGAACAATTTAATATGGTTCAAAGCGATCCATAAGTCAGTTAAAAACAATAAACAAAAATTAATAAAATTTGAATACAGAGTTAAGATTGCAATGAACAAAATAAGAATCTATAATTTTAAAAGAATTTTACAATTTTACAGCAGAGTTGTAATGCGGGGAAGATAAAGCAGAGTAATACTTCAGTCCCTCATTTCCCTTGTAAGCCATGGCCTTCCTATGATAATTACAAAACATCTAAGTATTGAATTTCACCTGCACTTCCAACTAATTTCTTGCAAATGTTACAGTCTGCTGCAAGAAATCTGGCACAGGAGAGTGAGATGTGTGGATATATACCTAATAGGAACTTCTTAATTATTTTTTTTGGGGGGGGGGACAAGCTGGAAACCTTCCAAGTAAAGGTATAATAGTCTTAGTTTTCCTGCTCTACCTCTCCTGCTCCACAGGGGCAGACTCTATCATTGGAACCTTTTTATCATGGAAGGGAGAATAGTCCATCTGGCCATGGATAGGATCCTTCAATGGGATGGAATGTCTAGCAAGGAAAGATAAGGCACCAGATCTAAGATGTATCTAATGTTTTCTGGGGCTAAAAATTAAGTTATCCTGCCTTTCAGTGTCCAGGAACTTTTGTTTAATAAGAGCTTTAGCTTGTTGTAAACCCATCATTGAAAGAAACTCTGGGGGAAGACCTAACATAGTCAACTTATAATAAACTACCTTTAATCAGGAAGATCGAAGTCCATCCTGGAGGATTATTGAAGTAAGATCTTGTGAGGAGTGGCTCAACTTAAGCCAAAAATTTATAGAAAGGAGGCTTACCTTGGCCTCAGTTTTAGTCAGACCATATCCTAGATTTAGGCTTGCATTGGATATGCAGCTAGGGAAACAGAATAGTGCTCTTAAGAATTTTGGTTGTGTTCTTTCTAATGGGGCTTGTCAGTGAAACTCTGAAACCTATGCTTGAGTGTTTAAGCAGAAACTGAAAAGAAAGATTCTCTCATCAAAGTGATAAAGACCCTGTTGAATAGCAGAAATATTTGTTGGCAACAGATCATCTGGTGTTTGTGTGAATACAAAGTTACCTCAGTTTTATTATCTGTTCACCTCATACTTCCTAAACTGGATTCCACCTGACCTTTTCTCCTCCAAGTTAAATAAAACATTTTGTTTACTTTGAACTTTCAAAAGTATCTTGTGTGCTATTTCAAACACAGAATATAGAAAAGTGATTTCGTCTCTTCCCTTAGTTACCTGGGCTTGGCCCGCATCAAAAATAAATAAATAAATATACAAAAATTAAGTGACCAGGTGGGACAGCCATAGACAAACAAATAAGATGATAATAGATAATGGGGTTGCTTCACAAGAAAGAAGACAGAAGGGAAATCTTGAGTATGAAAGAGGGAAGAGGGTGAGATTGCCGTAGCCTGCTTGCCTTTTGTTATGGGCAGTTTCAGACTGATCCTGCCTTCAGATGCTGACAGGGTCCTTGGGAGTGTGAGGGCCACCACTTGCGCATTCTGGCTTTTAAAATTTTGCTGGGAAAAGGAACTGGAGCCATAAGTGAAGATCATCAACTCCACCTCTGCTCAAAACACCTTCATTGGCTAGGGATGAGGCAGCCAATTACAGACCAGTCTCCAATTTACTGGGGAAAGTGACAGAGCATGTGGTGACAGAACAGCTCCAGGGGTTCATGAATGAAACATCTGCCCTTGACCTATTTCACTCTGGTTTCAGACCTGCATACAGAGATGGCTTTAGTTGCACTGAAGGATGATCTTCCTTTAAAGATCTCAACAACTATGGTGAATGACCTATTGGAAGCCGAGATTCTACCTAATACTTTTGTAGACCATAATCTCTTGGTTTTGTTATTTCAGGATACTCAAAGTAAAAATAGATGGACATTGAATACCCAATTATTATAGGATACAAAATTTGTAAATGAAACCAAGTTTGAAATCCAGGAATTTTTTATGTGAAATATTCAACCAGAGATACAAATCAATGTAGTATGGGATGCATTTAAAGCCTTTTTACGTGGAAGATTTATTATCTACAAAGCATGAAAAGAAAACAACAGAGAAAGCAATATGAAACATTGATGAAGCAAATTAAGAAAGAGGAGGATAAAATGAAGAAGAATTTAGATATAGAAAAAGTAAGAATACAAAGAAAATTTTTGCAGCACTATTTGAATATATTAATGACTCAGGAGTTAGCAAAGAAACTGGATCATATTAAACAATACCACTTCGAAAATGCTAATAAATCCAACAAGGTGGTTGGCTTATAGAATAAGAAAAGAAAGAGAAAAGCGATATATAAAATCATTAAGGACGAAAAAGGAGAACAAAAATATGCTTTAAAAGACTTGAAAAATATCATTGAGACTTTTTATAAGAAATTATACCAGCAACAAAATTCAAGTAAACACGTAAGAGAATATCAGCAAAAGTGGAATGCAAATTTTTTAAATGAAAAATAGAGAACTATACTAAACTCACCAATTACAATATGTGAAATAACTGAATCTATCAAGAAATCGGAAAAAAAAAGAAAGCTCCAGGCCCAGATGATATCCCTGTTGAAGCTTATCAAATTTTTAAAGAGCAAACCATACTCCCACAAAAATCAGTATTTCAGAACATTATTCAAAAAGAGAAATCTCCGGACTCTTGGAATCAAGCATTGATTACCTTGATTTTATAAACAAGAAACAGATGAAAGAGAGATTAAGAACTATAGGCTGATTTCCCTATTAAATGCAGACTATAAGATATATGCAAATATTTTGGCATCCAGACTCAAAAGAGTGTTGACAGAAATTATACATCAAGACCAAGCTGGGTTCCTGCCTAAACGTCAAATTAAAACTAACAAACATACGGTGATTAATGGACTATAATATTACAAGAAACATTATGGGAAACAGCTGACACTTATTTTTCTTGATGCGGAAAAAGCATTTGATAATGTAAATTGGGAATTTTTATTACAAAAATTATCGATATGGGACGGTGGTACACAATTCTTAAAAATGGTTAGAGCTATCTACAGTAATCAGAGTGCCAGGATATTGGTTAATGGTGATTTCACTCAAACTGTTGAAATACAGAAGGGGACCAGACAAGGATGTTCCCTCTCACCTCTGCTTTTTATTTTTGTTTTGGAATCATTAAATGATATGATAAGAGGGAACGAGAAGATAAGGGGACTTAAAATAAAAGGCGAAGAATTTAAGCTGCAGGCCTTCGCAGATGATTCTAGGATGATCCCCTAGAGTCCATTAGTCACCTTATACCTAGTATACAGGATTATGGTTAGGTGGCCGGTTTGAAAATAAATTTCAAAAAGACAAATATCTTGACCAAAAATTGTACTCAATCATCATCATCACTTTATTACAGTTCATAACCAGCACAAAACAGTCCAGATACATCAAAATATAACTATAATAATATGAAACTGAAGCATTTACAAATAATTAGAATGAAATATCATGCAATCTATTTCTGTATCAGACTTTTACATACTGTTCATGAATTCTGTAGGCTGCTACTAAAAATTCTGTACACACCAATCTGATCTCTGTGTTAGAATCTGATGGAAGTATATTGCTTATTGCAGCATTTGAAAAACCTGAAAATCTTTCCTGTATAGGCTGAATAAATCTAGCTCGTATTTGATTGCAATGCCCACAACTAAGCAGGGTATGTGTAATCGTATCCACTTCTTCAGTACCACACAGGCAGACACGCTCAGCTATCGGTGTCTTTCTGTAGCAGCCCACTACCACTTCTGAGGGAAAAATATTACAACGGGCCATAGAAAAGACCCTTCGATGAGATGGAATATCCAGATTTGACAAGTATGAAGCTGGAGAGACAATGTATTTTGTTTGAGGTGAGGCTAAAAAAAATTGAAACACTGGCAATGTCATTCTGCCTCTCTACATCAAATATTCTCTGCTAAACTAGGGCCCTGGCTTGATTTACAGCCATTATCTGCAAGGACTCAGGAGAAAAGCCAAGCATGGATAGCTTCTGATGTATAGCACTAATCCAGCAGGAACTGTGCCCGTCCTTCAAAATTAAGGAAGTAATATCTGCTGGGTGATGATTTAGCTTAAGCCAGGTGACAACTGAATTGAGGCTTATCCAAGCCTCAATTCTTATCATTCCTGATTCCAAACGCATGGTGGCATTAGAAACACTTTTTGGAAAGTGAAATATAGCTCTCAGGAATTTTGATTGTATTTTCTCGAGGGGAGAAAAGTTTGATGGTACTGAACCCAGTGTTGTCCCATACAAAAGTTGGGGTACAGTTTTAGCAAGAAATAATTTGAGGGCCACTGGTATATATTGCCCCCCATTTGCATTAAAAAAATCTAATGATACCTTGTGAGGATTTATACCCAGAGTTTGTGACATGCTGGTGGTGGGCCTTATGACAACTTCAAGAAATCTCGAACATAGAAGTGAGGAAGAAAGTTAAATATTTAGGTATTGTTTTAACCAACAAATGTAACTCTCTTTTTGATGATAATTATCGTAAATTGCTGTTAGATGTCGAAAAAGACCTGACAAAATGGAAGGATCTACAACTATCATTTATGGGTAGAATTGCTATGATCAAAATGAATGTCCTCACACGTTCTCTTTCTGGCCCAAAATATATCCATTCTTAAACAGCTGAAGTACTTGAAAGATTTAGATAAGATTGTTAGTCAGTTTGTCTGGAATTCCAAAAGGCCCAGACTCAAATATAAGCTATAACAAGATAAGAAAGAAAGAGGAGAGTTTGCCCTACCTAACTGGTTCTTATTTTATAAAGTAGCATCTTTAGGCTGGATAAAGGATTGGGTAACATTGGATAACCTAAGAGGTTTAAAATTAGAAGGACATGACTTAAGGATGGGCTGGCATGTGTATGTCTGGTATGGAAAAGATAAGTTTCATACAAATTTCCATCACCATGTGTTAAGAGGGGCATTAATTAAAATTTGGAAAGAGATAAAAGATAAATATTATACTAAAATTCCTAAATCGGTATCTCCCCTCGAAGCATTTATAAAGCCTACTTTAGTCATTGGGGAGATATGAAGAACTACTGGACACTAATAATGAATTAAAATCAGAAGAGCTATTATTGGCTCAAAATATGAAATTATCGTGGTGGGAAAGACTACAATTAAAATCAAGATTTTACAAGGATAAAATTATTGGGTTTCATGAGAATTTAATAGACCTAGATAAGATCTGGCTGTTTAATTATGAAACATTGATAAAAAAATGTATACCTTTTTATTAGAAGATTATATGCAAGATGAAATTGTAAAAACTCCTGTGGTCAAATGGATGCAAGATATAGGTCATAATATTGACTTGGATAATTGGTCTAAAATTTGGAAGGGGATGAAATTTACTAGAGCCATTGCATATAAAGAAAATATTTATAAAATGTTTGATAGGTGGCACTGGACCCCAGACAAAATTGCTAAATGTTATTCAAGTGTAAAAAATGATTGCTGAAGATGTAAGAAAAATATCAGGACATAGTTTCATTTGTGGTGGAGATGTGAAAAAATATACAAATTCTGGTTTAGAATACGAAAGATAATTCAAGAAATTTTGGACATTAAGCTTCCTTTGGAACCCGAGTGTTTTTTGTTAAACATATTACCTGCTGGCTTAAAAAAATGTGATCTTTACTTGATAATTTATATACTGACATCTGCTAGAATCTTGTTCGCAAAACTTTGGAAAACTGAAAGGACTCCTTCAGAGGAAGAACTAATACAAAGAATTTTGGAGATGACAGAGATGGACAGACTGAACATTTTGATACAAGGGAAAGATGAAGAAATCCATATACAACGATGGATAAGAGTATATAAATGGATATATAAACATACAGATTTGTAAGGCTCCTACAATTTAATTGTAAACAGTTTTGGTATACTATTATAAAATCTATCTATATATATTTTTAAAGGACAGGGGACAGTCTTTCCTGTTGATACATTTGCACCCATCAGCAGACTCTGACACAGTTGACCATTCCATCCACTGGCTTGAATATGAAGTTGGTATTAAGGGTGTGGTCCTTCAGTAGTTTCAATCTTTTCTGTCTGACCAAACACAAAGAGTTCCTACTAGAGGTGCAAAATTAATTGGATGGAATTTGTCTCACAGAGTGCACAAGATTCTATTCTCCCACCCACATTCTTTAATATATATCTATACAGATGAGTCCTTTGAATGAGATTGTCCAGAACTTCAGGGTTGGGTGTCATGACACCTAGCTCTATTTCATTATGCAAGCTTCCAGATGCATCTGTCTTGATTCTAAATAGGTGCTAAGGCAGAACAAACGGAAGATGATTCCAGACAAGACAGAGGTAATGCTGATTGAGAAGGCGGATATTCTAAATGGACTAAATCCACTTCTCCTAGATGGAATGACATTGGCTTTTACAGAACAGGTTAAGAGCTTGGTGCTCATGGACCTTGCCTTGGTGTTTGAAAAGCAGGTTGGCATGATGCATCTATCAGCTGCATCTGATTAATCAACTCTTTTGATATCTTGATTCAGCCTATCTGGCCATGCTGATCCACGCTTCTATAACCTCAGTGTTGGATTACTGCAACATGTTCTACATGGGGCTGTCCTTGAAGACAACCTGGAAACTACATCTGCTCCAGACAGCAGCCCAACCATTGTCAGAGGCTAGCAGCTAGAAACATATGTTGTCCATTTTGAAACAGCTACATTGGCTGCCAGTCTGCTTCTGAGTTCAATTCAAAGTGATGGTTATGACCTTTAAAGCCCTTCATGACCTCAGACTTGCATATTTGAAGGACTGTCTCCTTCCATATGTCCTTGTGCACCACTGCAGCAAGGTCATCAGGGAGCCATCTGTTGGCTATCCTACCATTTAAGGTGGCCTGGGCTAGCACTGACCACAACCTGTGCCTTTTTCCATAGTGATTCTGACTCTGTGGAAAGGACTCCCTGAAGTGGTTAGGGGGCTCCCTCCTTGGAGATCTGCAGGAGGTACTGCAAGGCCTGCCTGATTGCCAGGGCTTTTCTTTTTCTTTAATGAATCTGCTGTTATAGCCCAATGGATCTGAATGGCTCACACTGATGGGCCAGATAAATTAAAATCAACTAAATATCAACCCTCCTATTTTTATGTTTAATAACAATTGACAGAAACTTTACTACCATGGTAGTTTTAATTTCTGTTCCGGACAACAATGTAGCAATCCTTTTTGAAGAAGGTAACATTGCCATATCATGTATAAATGGGGAAATGTAGTACTGTCTGATTGAAATATACAGGGCACATTCAAATGAACAATGTTCTAGAGTGCCGGTCTTTCCTGTTGTGCAGTTACAAAGCTTGTCTGCGAGGGGAATCCTCCCCTGATGGCCTATAATTTCTTCCAAAGGGACAGCATTCAGTTGAGCCAACATAAATAGTCTCCTCTATATGGGTACTGTCAAAAACTCAAAATATAATGGCAAGGAGTTTGACAGGGAAAGACCCCAGGCTTTTGATGGAGTTTGAATGGCAGGGATCTTTTAAGGGGGAGGAGAGAGAGATTTGGGGTTTGTTATTTTATTTTTGGTTTTAACTGAAAATATTTTTAACTATGATTGTAAGCCACTTTGAACCAGAAGGAAAGGTGGGATATAAATGTTTTAATAATAAATAAATAAATAAATAAATCACAATAACTTTCTATTACCACTCAATTCATAGGCCATAGTTTCCTTATGTCATTGCTTAGCCATGTGAAAATGAATTTCATGTACAATTCATAGAAAAAGAAAGTAATATTTGAGAAGGTAAATCCCCTTTTTATATAGGATGGTGATAATTCTTGATTATGTGCCATTCCCCCCTTGCTTTATATTTACACTGTTTCTCAAAAGTGATCAACAGAATACATATTGTCAAATCCACTGTAACAATAGTTTAGGTATCCTAAAAGCACAGAAGGGGACAGTTCGGTGGAAGGGTGTGGGTAGAATGACAGGATACAGATTAAAGGGGAAAAGTCTGTTGTTTGTAAAATTAAAAAGTGGTGTTTTGCTTGTATGTTGGTTGCTCCAATGAACTGTTTGATTTTACAGTCTATAGTGATTTGCAGCAAACATTTCAAATAAAGTGTTAATTAAAAAAGAAACTGCAATTTTACCCATCAGTGACAAATGTTCAAAGCATATCTTTCCATGTCTTCCTTGTCTTTTGTCTATGGAACAAGACTATCATTGTACAGTTCCTTTGAGTTACATGATACTGGCATTTCACCGACTTTTTTCTCCTTCCAGGAAATATCTGTTTTTCCTATCTTCAGATTTCATATGTAAGGTTAAGAGAACGAGCTGTGATCTGGGAGGAGTTCAGATCTCATCAGAAACAAGCTCAGCAGACAGGCAATTCAGAAAAATGATTTATTCTTGTCCAGGATGTGCATATATCAACTTTAAGTGCAAACTGTAAAAACAGAATGAAGGCAAAATATTTCAAATAATGTTTAAAAAGTAGTTTTAATAATAATTTTAAATGAACAACATTCTGTGAAAGGTGACCCAAATTCTGTGCTGAAAAAAAGTGAGTTCTGTGACCTGCAGGAATTACATTAAAATAAAAAAGAAATTTGCATACAAGCCAGTTTGAGAAGGGCCCGGGCTCAAGAGCTGTGCAGTATTGTCAGGTCTGTGGCTGGGGAACACGGTGCTTTCTGGGAGATCTCCAGGCCCCACAGGGAGACTGGGATATGTATTTTACCTCAGGACTCCCAACAGCAACAGCAGACTGTTTAGAATGTTAGAGGCAAAGGCCAATCAGGCCACATATGCAAATGACCTCTGTGTTCTGACTGGCTATGGGGAGAGAGGAACAGCAAATTGTTTAGAATGTTGGAGGCAGGACTCAGGCAACGCAGCCATTGGATAGGGAGACCCTCTGAATGACAGATCATTTAGCCAACTGATTTCGGAGCATGTTGGAATGTTCAGGGGAGTCCATGACCAAAGCAGAATTATATATAAGGAGAGATAGATACGTCTTACATTTAGGAACCTGACTACTGTAGGACTAGTCAAAGCAACAGGGGTCAGGGGTTTGTCATGCTGCCTTCTGACACTGTTCCTGGAGCCCAAGTGTTTTAAAGACGTGGGCAGAGCCAGGTTGGGCTTTTGCCCATCAGGGCTTCTGATGTCTATGCTGATTTGAAGGAGGAGGAGGAGGAGGAGGAAGATTTATACCCTGCCCTTCACTTGGAGTCTCAGAGCGGCTTATAATCACCTTCTGTCCCTCTCCCCACAACAGACACTCTGTAAGATAGGCAGGCCTGAGAGAGCTCTGAGAGAACTGCTCTTGAGAGAACAGCTCTGAGAGAACTGCTCTTGAGAGAACTGCTCTTGGGAGAACAGCTCTGAGAGAACTGCTCTTGAGAGAATAGCTCTGAGAGAACTGTGACTGATCCAAGGTAACCCGATGGCTACATGTGGCTGGGGAATCAAACCTGGTTCTCCAAATTAGAGTCTGCTGCTTTTAATCACTACACCAAATTGCCACTCATAACCACTACACCAAATAGCACAAAGATCCTCACTGAATTACTGAAGGGAAGCTGTGAGCATGCAAGAAAATATTTTTAAACAGTATGTTCATTTCAAAAAGTTTCCTGTTAAACAGAGCTTCTGCCTGAAACATTCAAGAGTTACTATTAGAGCCATGTATAACCTCACTTCCTGGCATACTGTGGTTGTTTCTGCCTCCTGTAGCAGCCAATTTGTGGTTGGTTCTTTTCCTGTGGCAGCCATTCTGTGGTTGCACCCATCACTCTGGGTCAGAATTCCAAAGGTGCCTGTAGGCTAGGGTTTCCCATGTACTTACCGTCTGGGGGCGGGGGATGAATGCTCCCTGGCCGGACCAGTCTTCCTGGTAATGCACCATGCCGTCGCCAGGAAGTGATGCCAGGTGACGCTCTGGCAATGGGGCTGAAAACTCGATGGTACCATCGAGTTTCCAGCCCCATTGCCAGAGCATCGCCTACCGTCCCTTCCTGGTGACGGCATGGTGCTCCGCGCCTCTCCTTCCCCTGGGGATGGTCCTGCGAGGACGTATCCATCCCCCACCAGCACGCGGTAAGTTCTTGGGAAGCCTACTGTAGGCTCATAAAGGTTCCCTAACCTAATTGATCCCTGAAGTTCTGTATGACAGCATGTTACAGATAACTCTGCTTGTGACTATCAAATAGCATCTGGCTGGCCACTGCTGAAAACACAAGGCTATACTAGGGTTGCATTCAGATTTTACTTTAAGCTGGCATCAAGTCAACATGTGCATGAACTCAATTTACTGTTAAGGTCACATGCCTCCCTTCCTGCCATTCTTTCACATGCATAGAATCCCAGTTAGAAACTAACTCTGGTTACCCATGATACAGTGGGTTTTGGTTACTTGTGATGTTCAGGTTAATTGGAACTGATTTTCCTTGGAATTCCACCTAGCAGATTAACCCATGTTGCTGCCTTCAAGGGTAACTGGGCTTAGTTTCAAACTTGGATTCACTATGCAAAAAGGAAAGAAGGAAGCTTAAGTGTGAGTATGGCAACAAGATGGGTACACATAAGTTGTTGTTAGCTTAAACTGACATCTGAATGTCTTGACCATTGCCTTGGTCTGAAATGGCAAGACATTTATGTTCTTAAATGGCATGAGAAGCAGTAGGAAAATATGCCCAGTGACAGAATACAATCAAGCTGCACTAACCTGTCACCAGTACATACAAATTATGTCCAATATAATCATAACACATGGCGTTACAGCTGCCAAAACATCAGGAGTTCACATTTCATGACTCAGTCCTGTGGCTTGAGAATTTCAGTCACACCAAACTAAGAAATATGAAGAGCAGAAATTGTGCTGTCTTTGCTTTGTTCTATAGGAGCAGAGGAAACAAAATACATGAGGGGGCGCTTTGCACAGTACAAATAGCTATCGGGACCAGTCATGTCTAGTAGCGATAAAGAATTCCCCAGTGCTCTAAGTACAATTCGATCTTGGTAAGAGGGATGAGGCCAGAAAGGGTAACTGATTTACTGAGTGCTAAAGGCATAGAGCAAGTTTGAGAAATGGATGTGAGAAGAGCATATTAGCCAACGCCAACAGCTCAAATGATGCAACCTCAGCAATAACCCCAGTTTTTTATGTTTCATGAGGAACATCCATCATGCCACATTCTAGCATTCTCTTCCATGAGTGTCACTTGTGTCTAAAGAAGTAATATACGGATCAAAATCCAGCCAGTCTGGATAATTACATCTGGATAATTTTAATGTGAGCAAGTGCTTAACTCTCCTGTCATAATCAGGGAGGGGTTGCAGCTCAGTGTAAGTGCATCTGCTTTGTATGGAGAAGATCCTAGGTTTAACCCCTAGTGCCTCCAGTTAAAAGGACCAGGCAGTAGGTGATGTGAAAGACCTCTGCCTGAGACCCTGGAAAGCTGCTGTCCTTCTGAGTAGGCAATACTGACCTTATAGAATCATAGAATGTTAGAGTTGGAAGGGACCTTGCAGGCCATCTAGTCAAACCCCCTGCACTCTGCAGGAACACAGCCGAAACCCCTACATACCTACAACATACCCAAAAGATGGTTGTCCAGTCTCCTCTTGAAAACGTCCAGCGAATGGAGCATCCACCACCTCCCAAGGCAGTCTGTTCCACGGCTCAACCACTCTTACAGTCAGGAAGTTTCTCCTGATATTAAGCCGGTAACGACTCCCTTGTAATTTCCACCCATTAGATCTAGTCTTGCAATCCGGAGCAAGAGAGAATAGATCCACTCCATCTTCTACATGACAGCCCTTCAAATACTTGAAGACTGCAATCATGTCCCCTCTAAACCTTCTCTTTCCCAGGCTAAACATACCCAACTCCCTCAGCCTTTCCTCATAAGACTTGGACTCCAACCCTCTCACCATCCTGGTCGCCCTCCTCTGGACCCGCTCGAGTTTGTCAACATCCTTCCGAAAATGTGGTGCCCAAAACTGGACACAGTACTCCAGGTGGGGCCTGACCATAGCAGAATACAGCGGAACTACCACCTCCCGTGATCTGGACACAATGCTTCTGCTAATGCATCCTAAGATTGCATTAGCTTTCTTCACAGCCGCATCACACTGCAGGCTCATGTTTAGCTTGTGATCAACCATAACATTGGACCTTGATGGACCAATGGTCTGATTCAGTATAAGGCAGCTTCATATGTTCAACACAAACAGCTGTATTAGTCCCTTATGCCAATCCCTGGATATATTGAACGAAGTGTCTTCTGTTCCATGAAGCCCTTAAATTTCCTGCATTGTCAACAATTCTACTTCTGTACAACATTTAAGTGTCAGGCACCAGTTAGAATCACATGAACAAAACTCAGACTTCCTCCCACCAACACTCGTCCATTAAACCCATTATTGGTTTGCCTGGACTGAGCATGTGCATGTGGTGAACTCATCATCCGAGCCTTTTAACACAAACTAAGATTATCGACAAGTCTGCAGTGAGATCTACGAGTTTTTTCTCTGTGATATTGCAGAGGGATTGGGGCTTGTGCCAAATTGCTATTTTTAAAAATGATCTGCTTAGCAAGGGGAAATAAATGTGAGTACCTACTGAGTGCTTTTTTTTCAAAGACACACTGAATTATTTATTCTTAGAGGCTACATTGTTAAAGTTTGTCTTATGTTCCCCCAGTGACCAAACTTAAATCATACAGAACTGGAAAAAGCAGCCAGAAGCAAAGTAGACCAGGGGTCCCTGATGTGGGGCCTGCTGACACTTTTCCTGGTGATCACCAAGTGTTTTTTTAGAAACTGAGTAGGTGTCAGTAATGGCTCTTTGTTTAATGTTTCATACTGAGTCCATTGTTCTGTGTTCCCTATCTTGTCCCTGCTTTTGCGCTGGCGTAGGTATGCTAGTTGTAACGTGGGAGCTTCTCTGCTGCTGCTCGGTGTTATCACGGTGGCCTTGACTGCAGGCTTTGGGCTATTCTTAAGTCTATGAGAATTTTCCAGTCCTGTGAAGCCGAGGGGTGGAGGGAGCCATCTCCTGCCTATTAAGTAACCCTCCCGCCGGGAGTTTCCTGCGCGCGCGCTTGAAGATCATTTGCTAGTTGCATTTTGCATCACACTATAACCATGCTTGAGCTGCCTGTCCCGCCATTCCTGACAATAACCGTTTTGCTGTTGGTTTTAGCACTGTATTCCAATAAAGCCTTTCTTATCCACAAGAATGTTTGGATCTACTTGCTTTTGAACCTGACAGTAGGACCAGGTGGGGCTTTTCCACAGCAAGGCTTCTGACTGGCCATTGGAGATTTAATTGGCTGTGCGGTTTTCTAAAAACATTTGCAGCTGCCACCACAGCACAAGGATCTTCACTGTGTGACTGAAGACAAACTGTGGCAGCCATTTTGTGGGTGGCCCCACATTCTGCAGCAGCAATTTTCTGACAGATATTTTGCAGCTGCACCCACCACACTGAGTGCCCACAGATGGGAAAGTGGGAACCCCTGAACTAGTTATTCACAAGCAGGCCAAGGATATGGAATCCAGATCTATTGCTGTACATGTTTAAAAGAGCAAAAGTTGGACCTGATTTGGCAGAGGAAGCAGCTGGTGTGTGTGTGTGTGTGTGTTGTTATATGCTTTGCTATATCACTATTCACTGGCCCAGGTTGACAGATACATGTTTTGGCAGTTGAAGGGTTAGACATGCCTCCTCTGCTCCCCACTACTCCCCTCCAAATGGTCCCCTCCCTTGTTGCTTCCTAGATATCGATCTCTGGAAACAGATTCCCAAACTAGAGTTTTCTCCAAATATTTCATATGTCCATTGGACTTGTGACACCTCCCCAAACACACAGATAACTGCAATATCAATTACCACAAAAAACAGGTTGCTTACCTGTAACTGATAATCTTCGAGCAGTCACACCTATGGGATCTAGTGCGGCTGCGCTGATCTGATCGATGTTGTACAAAAAGCTCACAAAGGGATTTTCGCGCCTTCACCCTGAGCAT
Source organism: Gekko gecko (assembly GCA_029375565.1). NCBI lineage: Eukaryota > Metazoa > Chordata > Lepidosauria > Squamata > Gekkonidae > Gekko > Gekko gecko. The sequence continues at coordinate 239,005,311 of JAPDNY010000002.1, read as the reverse complement.
GCGTGGGAACCCCTACTGCACATGCCCAAGGGGGTGGGGCATGGACATCCCACCAGTTTCTTCTGACCACTAACAACCAAAGTCATGTGAAAGAAACAACTGAGGATGACAGCAGTGGGGAACGAAGGGTGGGCGGTGTGACTGCACAGATGACCACTCGAAGATCATCAATTACAGGTAAGCAACCTGTTTATCTTCTTTGTGGTCTCTGTGCATCACACCTATGGGGGATTGAAAAGCAGTGGCTCACCTGGAGGTGGGTGCTGTCAGACTCAGTGCGCCACAGAAGACAAGACCAACCAACCCAGATTGCCCTTATGCTGTGCACAAACGTCCAGTGTGTAATGTCTGATGAACGTGGTTGGCATGGCAGCTCTGCAGATAGAGGACAATGATGCGCCCTTCAGGAAAGCAGTGGATGTCACCATGGACCTGGTGGAGTGCGCCCTCAAGAGAGCTGGGAAAGGGTGCTTTGCTAAGCGATAGCATAACCTAATTGTCCCAACAATCCACCTGGACAGGCGTTGATTGAAGATCCATGACCCTAAGGAAGCAGTGGAGTAAGAAAGGAACAGGTTGTTGTCCCTTCTGGTGGGCTGAGTCCTTTTCAAGTAGAAAAGGAGCTCCCTCTTGACATCCAGAGAGTGAATCAGACGTTGTTCTTCCCCTTCAGAAAGTGGGAAGAAGTCAGGCAGAAATATGTCAGAGTTCAAGTGGAACTCTGAGACGATTTTTGGTAAAAATGAGACGAACTCCATTTGGCAAGAAGACTAGATATGGTGGGTCATGGCATAGTGCCATCAGTTTGCTGACCCTTCTGGCCGACGTAATTGCCACTAGGAAGGCTGTCTTCCGAGCTGCATATTGCAAGTTGCAGGTTACCATAGGTTCAAACGGCTACCTGGTGAGGCAGCGGAGCACCAACGGCAAATCCCACAGCTCCATTGGAATAGTTACAGGGGTATGCAGCCTGATGAGACCTCTGAGAAACTTTTTTGAAGTAGGATGGAAAAACACAGAGTAGCCATCCATACCATTGTGGTAAGCAGAAATGGCCTCCAGGTAGACTTTAATAGATGAGTGGCAAAGGACTTGATCTGTGAGTGGCAGAAGAAATTCAAGTGCTGCTGGCTGGGTTTCCCCATTTGAAACAATGGATGTAATGGGGGTAACCTGTTTGGGTGCCCATAGAATTAGGCCCATTGGTCCAATGCTTTGAGACGTGGGGGTGTATATGGGGAGAGGCTCCCGAAGCTACCCTGAAAGTTTGGAGCCTCTCCCTCAAACCCCCTCCCGCCCAGAGATACTAACAGCACCATAGAGAACAATGGAGGGAATGGGGACAACCTGTTTGAGGGCCCATAGAATTGGACCCCCTGATCCAACGTTCTTGAAACTTGGTGGGTACCTTGGGGAGAGGCTCCATCAGCTACCATGTAAGTTTGGAGCCTCTCCCTCAAACCCTCTCCCCTCCAGCCCCCAGAATATACCCTATGTTTTCACCATTGACTTCAATGGCCCATAGGATATAATGGGGCCGAATTGCCGCCAAATTTCTTTCATTCCCTCTTTCCCTCCTTCTTCCCTCTCTTTCTTTCCCTCTTCCCTTCTTTCCTTCTCTCTACTCTCTCTCTTTCCTTCCCTCTTTCCTCCTTCTGTGGCCCAACTCTAGTGAGAAGGAGTTTAAACTTTAAACCCCTTCTCTCTTAGCTCCCCCACCCAGGCCAGCTAGGGAAGGGGAGGCTTTTGAAGATGCCTCCCCCCCTTTTGCTTCCCCTGCTGACATCACTTCCAGTGATGTCAGGGGGCATGGCACATGCTAATAGCCTAATAGCTCATTAGCATACCATATGCTAATGAGCTCCTGCAGCTCTTTTTCTACGAAAAGACCCCTGATCAAATGTATATTAGCATCTCTTATATTAGTGATAGCCAAGTGAAGAAATTATTCATTATTTGCCACATTGAACCGTCATGCAGTCTCTTGTGGCTTTTTTTTTTTACTCATCTGTAGCACTGATGTAAAGCTATGCTGTGTCATCTAATCCATTTGAGAAATTAACTACAGTTTTTGAAGTCACTATCTATAAACATTCTAGGCCCTCTTTTTGACAGGTGTTTCACCATGTCCTCATGAAAGAAATCAGACATAATCAGGTTCGCTAATTATAACTTCACGATCCTGGAATCCTCAAACCTGTCTTTGAAAAAAGATCAAAAACCAAACTAGAAACTGTGTATGTGCTCTGCAATGCAATCAAACCTTTTGACAATCTGTAACATTTACACTGCAATCTGATATAGATAAAAGCCCTGGCGTACTGGCACTTTCCAGCTCTCTCACTGGCTGTGCTGTGTGCTTCATCAGCCATTGGCCTATCAACAGCCACTCAAGAGTACTTGTGTGCTGGGTCTGCTCCTCTCTCCTGTCCACTGCCAGCCTGGTCACTGTTCCCTGTCAGAATAAACTACTAAATAAACAGCTGTCTCTCCTGACAAAGATGCTTCTCCTGGTTGGCTCCTGTATCTGGTTGGCTACTGAGGTGGGCCAGCGGCTGTCAAACCATTCACTTTCCCCTCAGTGGCTGTTGCTAGGCAACCAAGTTTTGTCTATTAGTAAAAAGGCAGTGGGAAGAGGGCCTTTCCAGGCCTACTTTGGCCTTTGTGAGGAACTCATTGGGGCCAGTCCTGACTAAGGTTGCCAGCTCCAGGTTAGGAAATCCTGGAGGTTTTGTGGTGGAGTCTATGGAAGCCAGAGTTTGGGGAGAGGAAGTGCCTCAGCTGAATAGAATGCCATAGAGACCACCATCTAAGGTAGATATTCTCTCCAGGAGGGTAGAGGAAGATCTGTTGTCTGGAGTTCAGTTGTGATACCAGATGATATCACAGTCAGTGTGGCATAGCAGTTAACACTTCAGAGCAGGGTCTACCAGACCCAGGGTCTTGCTATGGAAGCTGAGTGGGTGAGACCAGCCATAGACTCTCAGCCCAGCCCCATAGCTAAGGAATTTTGGGGGAGGGGGGCAGGAGGGGGCCACAGCCCAGGGCGTTGTGGTATCCACCAAGGCGCAATATAAACATCCGAACATAAATATATTTGCTTTAATTAAAAACAACCACCACCACAGCACGCTATTAGCAGTCACAGCAGCTGCTACCGCTGAGGTGAATTATTTCCCTGCCCAGAAACTTTCAAGTCTCCCTCCCTCATCTGAGGGAGAAAAGACTGGCGGGTTAGTGAGGGGGGTTGTCTGTTGAGGTCCAGGGACAGCAGGGGCTCACCCACTCAGTCCTCCTTGAGCTTTCCCCCTGAACTGTTTTGTCAAGAGCGTCGGGTGCTTCCAGTCACTGACAGGCAGAAAGGGTTACAAATCAGGCTGTGGAGCTGGCGGACAGTGGAGAAACTTCTGCCCCAAACTGGGGCAAGGAATTGGGGGGGTGTCCGGCAGCAGATCTGCACACCCAGGAGGAGGAGGGGGAGGAGGAGCCCCTCCCGCCTTCCCCAGAGAGACCAGCCAGCAGCCCCCCCAGGGAGGGGGAGAGGGATCGGGAGCAAAAGGGTGGCACGACTGGCGTGCCGAGGGGTGGGCAGGCAGGTGGGGAGGAGGGGCTTTCCAGCAGCCTCATCAGAAGGAACAGAGGAGCCTCCTCGCCCGCTGTTGGGCTGAGGGCAGCAACGGGGGAAGGGAGGGGGAGCTGAGGATGGGGCCATAAAAACTATGGGGGGCGGGCCCCGTGGACCCCGCAGTAGCTGCTGGCCTGTCTCAGCCTAACCTACCTCACAGGGTTGTTGTGCAGATCAAAAGGGGGAGAGAAGAATGATGTAAGCTGCTTTGGTCCCTACTGCGGAGAAAGACTGTACTGTTCCTCCATTGTTGCCAATCTCCAGGTGATCTTCGTAAGGAAAACAACCATGATAAGATAACGAAGTTGTGTTTAGAGAAAAATAAACCTTCTTTAATTATTCAGTGAAAAATAATTCATTAAAGTTGTATCCTTTAAAGTAAATTGGTCTCAAGTCTTGCTGACGGTACAGCGCTCATAGACTGTTTCACTCAAGGTTTCATCAGATGAGACCTAAAAATATGAAAGGTGTAAGGTCTTTAATGAATTGTTTTTCACTGAATAATTAAAGAAGGTTTATTTTTCTCTAAATATGACTTCATTATCTAATTATGGTTGTTTTCCTTATGAAGTTCAGCCTGTCCATAATCTCCAGGTGATAGCTGGAGATCACTCAGAATTACAACTGCTCTCCAGATGACGGAGATCAGTTCCCCTGGAGAAAATGGTGGACTCTGTCTCCTTATACCCTGCTGAGGTGGCCACCTTATGACAGCCAGTGCAGTGTAAAAACAGAATGAAGGCAAAATATTTCAAATAATGTTTTAAAAGTAATTTTAATAATAATTTTTAAATGAACAACATTCTGTGAAAGTTGACCCAAATTCTGTGCTGAAAAAGTGAGTTCTGTGACCTGCATGAATTACATTAAAATAAAAAAGAAATTTGCATACAAGACACCTGTGTTTCAAATTACTGTTTGGAATGGCAATTTTGCCATCTCCTCCTTTCCTATGGTTGTGCCATTTCTGGTATTCATTTTTCTGGGTAACCCACAGCAGCAAATAGAAGGGAATTAGGCTTTTTTGTGTCCCAAACTACAATACATATGATTAAGAAGAGAAAGGCTCACAATTAAATTCAACACAGACTTACAGGGTCAATAGTTAAAAAAAAATTAATTGCTCTCCAGAGTAGAATGTCCCAAGGCAGTATTAAAAGGTAAAGAGAACTACTTTTTAAAAAAATAACACCTAGAAATATCTTCACAGTGATACTCTGCATTTATACTTAGTTCTGCAGAAAGGTTTGCTATTCACTATTATTTATTTCAGACATTTATGCTACACGATCTCAGCCAACTGTGGTGCTCAAAAAGGCTTAAAATAAATCAGACAGACTACAATAAACCAACTAAAATAAATTGCAAAAACGCCAGCCAGTCAATAAATCCTAAACCGATAAACAGCAGAATTCTTAACAATACTAAAACGTTTAATTAAAACCTGAAAGTTATCCGGAACCAGTAAACATCACAATAAGAGCAATCAGCAGAAATATTTTTGTGATGGATGAGAGGTAGAGGGGAAAACAGCTGACAGATATGCAGATTTTCAGCCCCAAAAGGAGTCAGCAGGGCTGGGAAAGGCTCATCTAGTCAGTTGAGAGGCTTTCACAAAAGGGAGAGAAAACATGCCATTTGTTTGATATGGTGGCACCTCTCTTTTGGGCAAGCTGGGCTTGATGGTATTTAGACTAACCTGAAGCCCAGACCGGATGATACCTCATTTGACGTATATGGGGGGAGACCTAAAAAGAGCCCTCCATTATTATTTTTTTTGGGGGGGGGGTGAGAAGGAGACAGTCAGAAGGAATGCTGAACGTCCAAAATCCTTGCTATGCATGCATCCATCTGAAAATCTTCAGCAGCTATGGGCTGTGTGTGTGTTTGTGTGCTCAGGAATTGAGTCTTTATTAGCTTAGTAACTTTTCCCATGTTTATTTTCTTTGCTTAGTCTACATTCTAAAACTGTACTGTATTTACTATAGAGGTGTGCATTGTGGTAATACAGTAAATTTAATTAAGACCATTGACTTGATTCATAACCTCACATCCCAATGATTTGCCGCACACTACTATCATTCCTGGGGGGAGCTGTACCTGGGGTACAAAGAGAAGGTAGTGCAGCTATTCAAAGGCGAATTGCCTAATGGGGAAATAGGAGAGTAAAAAAGGTGGTTTTCTGCCCCAGTGTTTGGCACAATCTCTCTTAAAGCTCAGCTACTACAAATGAGGATTACTTTCTGTGGCCCAGATATCTGTGCTACTCTTGTAAATCAGCCTCCATCTCAGGCAACTAAAATCCCACTTGCCAGGCAATTGCCACACAGGGCTGTCCTTATGGTTACTGCAAATGACACCTGCACACAGTCATGCCAGCTAGCATGTAGTGGGATACTGCAAAAGTCAGCTAAGAAAGACAAGCCCCTTCTGCCCCCTCCATCTCTGCCAATTGCTTAAACTTCTGTATGGCTGTAATTGTGTGACATATAGAAGCACATTAACAAAAAACAGAAACAAGAAACTGCACCACTGAGACCACATAAAGCCATTATATATACAAAATGTCATAAAAGACATACCCTTGCAATGCAAACAGGCTTTTGAATAAGCATTCCAGAATCATGCTGGCCCAAGTTTCTTGTTGCCACAGCTTGCCCATGCATTTCTCTGACTGGTGAAGCGCAAGAACACACACTGGGGGCTTCTTCAGTTCCTAAACTGAAACTACCAAGAGTATTTAATGGTTCATTTGATAGAAAATGAATTATTCTTGGACCATTGTGCACAGATGTTTAATATCATCACAGTAGTGAGGCAGAGCATACTGAAACCATTTTTCAATGTACTTTTATTCCACTGAAGGAAGACACTACCTCTTAATTGGCATTTACTGTTTTCTTGGTGGCTGTATTGTTTACAAAGCAGAGATCTCTCTCCTTCTGAATATCATAGCAGAGTCTGAGACAATTATATGGGCAGATTATCCCCTGGTTTCTGCTAGGGAATGAATTCCTGAAATATGAGCTGCTGCCAACAGACCATTAAAAGGGAGAAACAAGCCCTCTCCAGTCCCTTAACATTCCAGTTTCCCTGCATGCCGCAATATATCATTAGAAGAAAGAATAGTGGAGCTGTTTCCTCCACAGTACTCCATCAACAGGTTACATAGCTTGGTAGGATTTATATGAAAACTGACCAGCCATGTCCATGTAATACATGAACTTCCATTAAAAGTTGTTGCACTGGAACTATTATTCTCACCGTGATGTTACTTCAGCTGTCTAATGGTTTAAAACTGCTTTTGTCTGGAGCTTCTTTCATAAAGAAAAGAATAAAGCCAGTGTTTAGATGGAGATGAAAAATGCACAGGCTTGCACTGTGATTTAAAATGGAATTACAGCAGTCAAAGGCATCAGACCACATTGCTTCTGAACTGCTACTCACATAGCCCAGGAACCCAGATTATCCATATGGTGGGTCATGGAAGCTAACTGCACCCTTGAGTGCTGTGCACTTAATCTTTAGAGAATGAGGTCTTTCATGTGTAAATGCCCATACAAATGGATTCTGTTCATAGGATCTGTCTACTGAGAAAAAAGTGGGTAGATGGGACATGCATGTGGGTCCTCCTCCTATATGTGCTCATGCCCCAGTGTAAGAAAATGAGGATTTTCAAGAAACAATTAGAAAATTCCTTCCCTGGCCCAGATTCTTGCCTTCAGAATACTATAAACGTAAGGGCTTCAGCAAGCTGATTTCCTCTTTTCCCCCTGCCCCACCACACATTTTTGCCAGCAGTCCTCAGATCTGAATTGCTCAGATCTGAATTGTCAATTTTGGTGTATTTTTATTTTGGTTAAGTTGAATGTGTTCATGAATACTAAGGGAATCCCCTAAGGATGAAGAATTCCCTGCCTAGATGAAGACAGCTTGGATTTTCTGTCATCAAAATAGGAATAAGTCACCTTCTTTCCTATTAGTTACAGTAACTTGGGATTGGTGGGGAATCACAAGGAGAGGTGAATGCCATCCCCCCGACTGACTCCTGGAGGGGCTGACATGCACTAATTTCACCATGGTTTTTTTTTTCTTTGACACTCAGCTGCTCTCAAAATTCCTTCCCTTCTGGAACATGTATAGTACTCATGGTTTCATTTTTTTTCTTTTGAATTAATTACAAAAGATATTTTGTTACATGCCTGGAAAATCATCTGAATACACAAAGGTGCTTCTCTTGTCCATGGGAACACATGAAATTGCCTTATATTGCATCAGAATATTGATCTATCAAAGTTAGTATTGTTTACTGTGACTAGAAGTGGCTCTTCACTTAGGGTCTTGGGTTGAGGAGGCATCAATGTTCCCTCTAAGCTGTGTTGGTAAGCGGCCACTTATTAACACAGAAAACCCCACTCAGCAGCATTCTGGAGCCACTCAGGGTCATGTGCTGCCCATTGCCCAGTTTAAGATTACAGCAGTTACATTCTGCTCAGAATATCAACTGCTCAGCACACTAGGTAGAAAAAATTAGAGGGAAAATTGAGTATCACCTACTTCCTGATCCTTTAAGGTGGAGGTGCCAGGGACCTTTGGCATGCCAAGCAGATGTTGTAACACTGAGCCACAGCCCCACCCTGAGGATAAAATGTAAGCTGCTGAAGAGAAAGGCAGGGTATAACTGAAGTAAATAAAATAACAATACATGTTCCTGGGGAATGCATAAGAACCGGCCTGCTCCGATTATAGTATATGGTTAGAAATTGCTTCTCAGACTTTTGGCTAAGATCCAGCATACTGTTAGGAATGGGATCACATTTTCTAAGACTCCTCCACAGTTTATTGTTTGTTAGATCACTTCAGGCTGCAGGGTTTTATTTTTTGTTAAACTAAGCCCTTGTGCAAGTGTTGAACTGAATGAAACCGCAACCTTAGCTCACAAGAGAAGGAAATCTTCTGCAGTATTCAGGAGCAGAGATGAAAGAGACAGCAGGGAATTATTAGGCTAAAAGCTTTAGACCATCATCCTGTCAGCAGAACACAGACACAGCTTTACCATCCCTGATGGAGCAAATGGGAAATGGGAAAAGCTCCAGGCCATGAAATGGAACGGACTCTTAATAACTGTATTTTTATTATTTTTAAATTCATTTAAAGTTAATTTAGTGCTTGATAAAAAGTACTTAACTTGATCATCTAGAAATGAAACCTTCAACATTTCTAGAGAACAGGTACAACCCTGGGGCTGTAGCAGCTCAAACAAGCATTTTTGGTCATTTAAAATTTTCAAAAATATATCACTGTTTGGGAGCTTCAGTGTTTTATTTTAGCATGAGATTATAAGGGATATTTTGAGGACTGTCCAGAAGGGTTTGGGAAAGTGTGGAAATAACCTTAAATGAGTTATTCTCCTTTTGTAAGACACCCTCTGAAGACAATGGCTAGCTTTAATTGCATGTACCTTGTTCTGAGTTCCAGAGAATGGTTAGGGATTTTACTGGTATACAGTGCACCCAGCTAACTAGTAAATGCCTTGGCTCATTCCAAAGAGGTAGTCTTCAGTTTGGTGTTGCACACTGCTGGTCTGAACTCTGTTTCTCAGGCCATGCTCAGAACTTCATGGCTTCCATTGCAACCATTATTGCATCTCAATAGTCCACTCTCAAAGTTTATGGATCCTATTGGTTTCTAAAATGCTCTGGGAAAATTGAGGAGTCTTCATTTTTGATTTCCTATTGGTGGATTGGAATGGTGTGCTGCTAATAGATGTTCTGTCTTCTTCTTTTTTTTAAGCCCCCGGAGGGGATTTTTTTATTGCATTTTCTATAGATGACAAACTACAATGAAAAAATAGGAAGGGAACATCTACATCTAGGGAGGAAGTAAAAAGAAACCACTAATAACTAAAACTCCAAGAATAGGAGATCATTACATCACCTTACATATGTGTTAGTCTAAGAAGCTCATATTAAATTGAACATAGTCGATTTAGCTAAGTTATTTAGCTTTCTAACCATTTCTAACTCTTTAAAGACCACCCCACAAGCCTCCCTTATAACAAATGTTTTATGGCACCCTTCAGAGTTCTTCAGCCTTCACTTTATCTTTTCTCTTCCTCAGTTGGTATCCTCTTTTGGGGGCAGATGCCCCCTTTTCTGAAGCAGAGTCCTCGTCGGAAGACACAGAGTCCAATTCACCACTGGATTTGCTGTTCTCTTCTTCTTTTGCATCCTCTTCTGGCTCTCCCAGTTTCAGTCTCAGGAACTCACGCACTTTGAAGACAGAGCCAATTTTTTCTCTTTTATCCTGCAATCTGAAAATGATGCCTTCAAGGATCAACCATCTGTAGGAAATGCTGTTTGTTTGTAAGAAAAGAATTAAGTCTTTATATTTCTTCCTCTTCTTCCTTATTTCAAATGGGATGTCTTTTAAGATCCTAATAACATTGCCACCGATTTTCAGGGGTGTACTTGCAGTCGCTTTCAGGATTAAATCCCTCACATACCTCTTTGAGAATCAAACCACTATCTCCTCAGGAAGATTATTTTTCTTAATGTAAGCAGAGTAGACTCTATAGACCACATCCATTTCGCTTGCAAGGTATTCCACTTTTAAGTTTGCTACTGGGGCTAATGCATCGCTCAAGAGTTGCTTTAGATCCTCGTTTTTTGCTTCAACAACCCCTTGGAACCAAAGTACCAAATTAGCTTTCTCCATTTGCAATTGTAAAAGCGGAAACTCCTCCGAAGCTTTCTTCTTTTCCAGCATTTGCATCTTTTTTTTAAAAAAAAAATTAGAATTGGCATCCATTTCCTCTACTTTCTCAGCTATTTGCTCCATCTTTTTTGTAGTTTCAGAAAGTTGGAGCTGCTGAGCTGCAAAGTTCTGGTTTAAAGTTACCAGCTGTTGGTTGATATTGGTCATCTGCTCCAGTAGAGGGCGCAAAGAGTCTGTCAAAAGTTTAGACAACTCTGTGGTCTCTTCCGCTCGTGGGCTCATGCTCCCCAGTGGTTTCACTTTTGCTAGTCTATCTTTCTCCGTTTTTTTGTCGCCATTTTTATGGATTGTTTACTTTTACCAGAATGTTCAAAAGTCTCTGAAAATCACCAAAAAAGCCTATCTGCACTCTGGTAAGGTTCTTTAAACAGGTTTCAATGCTTTTATTTCAGATCCCTCCTTGCTGAGATGTTTTAAAGTTTATACATGTGGGAAGGGCCCCTCCCCCGCTCACTTTTCTCGCCATTCCCAGGGCTTTCTTTTTAAATTGCCGGTATTTCACTTTAACTCAACTCATTGTTCATTGTTGGTCATATGACTTCGCTTAGAGTATGTTTCGTTCGCTCGATCTCTGACACTTGTCCTGGTCAGCGGCACTAGTTCCATTCAGATGCATAGCGGCAAGACCATTGGGGCAGAAGAGCACCTTAATTCTCCAGGATCGTGCTGGAGAAGAGGTCGCCCTTCAAAAGCCCCATGGCTAGGAGCCTTTCCCAAAAGGCTCCAGGGTGGTGGCGGACAATCGCCTCCCCTCCTAACCGCTAGTGTGCAGATCACACCCCAGGAGGTCCGAAAGGTGCGTCTGCCAGCATGTCGCCATAAACCGGAAGCTCCATAGATGTTCTGTCTTCTGATATCCCAGGGAATTTACAGATCTGAAGAGACATGAAAGCAGCTAGAGTGTCGTGGTTGAAAGAACTGAGTCAGATCAAACGTCTGACAGAGCCCACTTGCAGGCCTATGAATACAGTAGTGACAACATTCTTTTCTACTACCTTTGCACTTCTTTGAGGTAGTTCAAAGTATAAGTCCTAGGACCTAGACCAGGGGTGACCAAACTGTGGCTTGGGAGCCACATGCAGCTGTTTCACTCATATTATGTAGCTCCCACAAGGACAGCTGGGGAAGTGAAGGGGAGGCATGCCTCCCCGATCGGACTTCCCTTCTCCAGCCAGTGTTCCCCTTCCTGGGTAGGCTTGAGGTGGGGGGAGCAGAAAAAGAAAGTAACTTTAAATGCATTCTCAAAGTGCACACACACACCCCTTGCCAGCTGGCCTGGAGAAGGCATTTGTCTCTTTAAATCACCTCTGTTTCCAAGCCAAAGAGCCAGCGCTGTCCGAAGACATTTCTGTGGTCATGTGGCCGGTGTGACTAAATGCCAAGGCACACGGAACGCTGTTACCTTCCCATTGAAGCGGTACCTATTTATCTACTTGCAATTTCTTGCTTTTGAACTGCTAGGCTGGCAGGAGCTGGAGCCAGAGATGGGAGCTCATTCCATCCTGCAGCACTAGGGTCACAAACTGCCGAACTACAGACCTTCCAGTCTGCAGCTCAGTGTCTTAACCTCTGAGCCACTGCAGCATACAGCAGAATAAAAGGTGCTGGCACACTATTTCACACAGATGTGTAACAGGCATATATATAGAAACAAAGACAATTTTAAGAATCTTGTGCCCAGTATTGTTGCTTCATTCCAGTTATTACCAATTTCTTTCTGATTGTTATAGATTTGTAAGGACAGGAAATAACTTGGAACAGAACTGCTTATGACAAGTTACTGTATGAACAGGGTGATTGTAGGAAATTATGCCTTACTATGTTCAAATTAAATAGAAGATTGATACTTATGTGTCTCTTCACACATTCTCGCTATGTGTTTTCTTTACCCCCACTGTGTCTTACAGCAGATTTTCATGAGGTCTTATTCTTATTTACAAAGCATCAGCAGAGGATGCACATGGCCTAAAAATGAAATCTGTTCAAAAAATCCTGCCTGTTTCTTCGTCAAAGGATGAAACAGAATAAAATACATAAAAGAACATATTTTCACAGCCTTCACTTTTCAGCAGCATTCATTGTTAATTTTGCTTTGGCTTTTTGTATTGTTCAAGACAATGCAAGAGGAGATAATTTTTTCCCCTGAATACCCACCTGTTACCATGTGACAGAAGAAGAATGTACAAATGAATGAGCGGCTTTTTATGTAAAGCAGGTACCTTGTTATGCACCATGTATTAATACACTTCTACCAGTGCTGCATCTCTGTGCCTGACAATCCTGCTTAAGGAAGTCAGAAAGGGAAAGCAACAGGTCCTGCTCCCTGAGTCCAGTGGTTCAGTCTGCTCCATTCTCTGAAGATCACAGCCTATGAAAAATCCATCCATGTGATTGTTAGATATTAATCTTTGACTGCATATGAAGAGTGACCTCTCTTTCCACTACATCTGGAATATGTGATCCTGTCATAATCAAGAGAACTCTATGCAAATAAAGTGACTTGGGTGATACAATAAATATTGCTGGGTTGTCTTGATTACACCAGCTCCTCCTCTTGGCTTTCCATAATATGTCAGCTGCCTGTAAATCTTTATATCCCTTATATTCTTCATTAGGAAGAGTTGGAATATATTCAGAAGGATCAGCAGCTCACTCTTAAGAACAACGCTTTAAGGTTTGAGTGTTGTTGTTGTGTGTTCCCGAACATTAGGATGGAATATGATACTAAACATTAGGACTGAATATAGATTTTCAGAAAAGGGAAATGAAAAACAATATAGACTTATGCAGAGCCACACTAAGCGATGCTTAATGTGACATCTTTTGACACCTGTTACTAATGGGTGACAGATACTGCTTGGTATTACATATGCCAGATGCAAACAATTCCCACTGCTAATGGAGTGACAAAGAAATCCATCACCCAGAACAAATACTCCACATGCAATGGATTTTTAAAAAAGAAACCCTTTAGAAATGCATGTCTTTAAAAAAAATACAATCAAATTTGCCTATGGGACAGAATAAGCAGTACGTGGTTACATCTTACAAAAAGCAGAGAGAATGTAATCAAGAATAAACCTGCCTCCAACCTCCATCACCAGAGTAAATAAGTGCCTCCTGTTGCATTCACACAACAGAATGAGATTTTTAGGATTGTTAAAATTTCTAAGAAGACTTCTGATCTATCCTTCTCCCCCTTCGATACTCCTGAATAGGGGTGTGGATTTGGCTCTATCGAAGCTGGAAAAAATAGTCAAAAAAATACCTAATCAGTTTTTATCAGCTATTCTTTCAGCCAGATATAGAGAGGAGTGTATTTTTGGCTATGGAACATAGTCAATCCTGGATAATCCCGAAAAAAAAATCTGGATTATTTGAGAAAACAGGATAGCTGCAGTTAAATGGCATTTAAAGAGAGTGTAGTCCCTTTAAACACCATTCTGGGTGAAGCTGAAGCTTCATGAACACATTCAAAGGGACTGCAACACCTTTTAAATGCCTTTGGCTCCATTATAGCCTATGGGCAACATTATAGTCAATGATCCCCATAGGCTATAATGGGGAATCTATCTGGGGGTCTGGGGGCAGTTTTTTGAGGTAGAGGCTCCAAATTTTCAGTTTAGTTTCTGGTGCCTCGATTCAAAATACCCCCCCCCAAGTTTCAAAAAGATTGGACCATTGGGGGCCAATTGTATGGACCCCCAAAGAAAGTATCCCCATCCTCCATTATTTCCAATGGAGGGAAAAAAACAGCAAAAAAGCAGGGACTGATGTCAAATCAGAGAGTCTCTGCAGTTGAAGCTGAAGCGGGAAGGCATTTTTGTAGAACCAGTGCCATTGTGACAATGCCAGCTCAACAAATCCAAGCAAGGGTTGTTATTTTTTTGCAAGCTTAGAACAGTCAGTGAATGTACAGAGTGTCCAGCAGAACCAATGCCAGTTGGCAATGCCAGCTCAACAAATCCAAACCCGGAGTTTTTGCAAGCCTAGCACAGCCAGTGCATGTACAGAGTGCCCAGAAGAACCAGTGCATGTACAGAGTGTCCTGCAAAACCAGTATACGTACAGAGTGCCCAGAAGAACCAATGCCACTGAGACAATGCCAGTTTAACAAATCCAAGCAGTGGTTTGTTCATTTTTTGCAAGCCTAGCACATCTAGTGCATATATGGGAGTGCCCAGCAGAACTAGTGCATGTACAGAGTGCCCAGAAGAACCTATGCATGTACAAAACATCCAGCAAAACCAATGCCAGATCAATAAATCCAAGCAAGGGGGAGTTCCAAGCTCAGCACAGCCAGTGCATTTATAGAGTGCTGAACAGTACCAGTGCAATGTACTAGAGCACAGCAAAACCTGGTGCCTTCCCGTAAATGCATTCTTCCCCCCTGAAAACAATGGAAGATGGGGGCACCTTCTTTGGGTGCTCTGCAGATGCACTCGTTCTGCTGGGAACTCTGTACATGCACTGTCTGTGCAGTGCTTGCCCCCACACTTGGATCTGTTGAACTGGCATTGCCACAGTGGCACTGGTTTTGCTGGGTGCTCTGTATATACACTGGTTCTGCTGAGTTTGGGAAAATCCCCACACACCTACACACTTTCAGACTTTTTTTTTTTTGCACCTTATTTGGGGGCCTATTGAATTGGACCCCCTGGCCCAATCTTTTTGAAGCCTGGGGGTCTTTTGAGGAGAGGCACCAGAAGCTACGCTGAGATTTTGGTGCCTCTATATCAACAAACAGCCCCCCAGACCCCTGGATACCCCCAGATAGATTCCCCATTGACTATAATGGTCCCATAGGCTATAATGGAGCTGGAAGAAAAATAAGGATTTCCAAAACAACCTTACCAGTATAGGAATTCAAGTTTCCTCAGGAATCCCAATTTTTGGGGGGTCCAATATATCCAAATCTGAAAAAAATCCTGATTTTTTTTGTGTGTGTGTACATCCCTGCTCCTGAATCAGCCTCATAGTGCACTGTTCATATTGATAGAAATAAATGATTCCAATTTTGCACTCAAATCATTCACTCCAGTCTAAACCCATCTTCGGTGCTCACCTTTCACCTTTTTACAGTCTAGAGTTACCTTTTCTAAATACAACAGGGATGTGTTTTTATAAGGTGCCAAAATAATTAAAAATGTAGTGCTTCATATGCAAGGTTCATTTTAATCTGTGTTGGATTATTTCATATTAATTCCTGAATTCTGTATTTTTTTCAGGGCATTTTAAATATATAACATACCCTTGTCTGATACTTTATCCATAAAAATAAAGCTCCTCACAAAGGATGCGGCAAATATGACTGTTCTGGCCTGCAGGCCCTATTCCGCCCTGCTCTTCTAGGGGTTCCCAACTCCCTCGAAGGGTTTTTCTTCCACTCTCAGGTAGCCTGCCACCACTACCTGCTCATTGTTGGGATTTTCCACTAGGAAGATCAGGACTCCCAGCTTTCCTTTCCAAGTTCAGAGCCTTGCCTCAGTGTCTTCTGCTGCCCAGCACCTGGTCACTGCAGGGACAGATTAATGCCTTGGGCGCCCTTGGAGGAATAGCTGCTTACCAACTGCCTACCTTCCCCCTGGCTTCCCTCTTCAGATACTTTGTTTGAGATGGTGGAGGTCTATATGGTACAGAGAACTACCCAGTAAGAAAAGTTATTAAAAGGAAAATGTTTACAAGAATACTTTTAGCACAGCACTAGATTGAGCAAGGAATACAAAGGAACTTGGTCAGATCACAAATCATCTGTCTTTTTTTCTATACATGCCCTATCAGCTATTAAAATATAGGGCAGCCTCTTTAGCTTAGATGTTCTAGTTCTCTACAGATTTCCCATTACCTTAAAGCGTCCTGCCACTCTCACAGGTGAGCACATGGTCAATAGCTGCCTGCTTGCAGAGAATTCTGTGTGTGTTCCTGGTTGCCACACCCAAGGAAAAGAGACCACCTTTCTCTTGCCAGGAGATTTTATCATCTCTGGTACTTCGCCCCCTTGACCCCGGTCAGCCCATGTCAAGGAAGCTTTTTCTGTCATCTCCAAAATGTTACTTCCTCAAGCCACTCTAGAATTTGACACCCCCAAGTCTCTGTTCTCTGCCTGAAGAAAGGGGAAGTTTGACCATCCCTTTGTCTGGACCCATTAGCATTTGTATGAAGATGGGCTGAGGTACAAGCAAAATGATTTCCACCTCTGCCTGGAAAAAAAGAAACCTGTTAAAGAACAAAGTGGAGGCTTTGCTCCTTGCCAGCCTCCCAGGAGAAACTGCATTTCTTCACAAAGGACTTTTATCACATGAAGCAATCTTATACTGAATTCAAGCAGATGCTCTCCCAGTGAGCCATGATCACTCCCTTCATTCTCAGAGATAATTAAGGCTAATTTTTGGTGCTGCAGTTTCTACACGCAACACTGCTCACCCTGGAGGTTACATACGCCTATATCTTCATCACTTTGACAATTCAAATTTCATGCTCATCAGTCATCATTTTTACAAAATTCTCAGTTTTCCCTTAGGTCAGCCTACTATGCTACTCCTTCACTGAAGTTCTGCCTAGAATTCTACCATGAATTAAAGGACCAAATCATTGTTGATCTTCTCAGGTATGCCAAGGACTTTCTAGTCCTCCTTTATGAATTCACCTGATCCAACAGTTGGCAGCTCAGCATTCTTTTCCTTGCTCTTGCCCCCATTTGCAATAGCTATAAAATAATAACTTCTTAACCTATATTTGTAGGTGAGATCACAGGCACCAGCCTATTTTTACAAGGACTGCAGAGAAGTCTGTGATCAAGCAAGAAACTGAAAAACAAGATCTTCTAGGTAACAAGCTAATGAATCACATTGCTCTTTCTTTCTTGAATTGTCACAGCTGATTTGCTGGAGGCAAAAACAATGTCAGTAGCAAGGAGAAATCTTGGTAACATGGAGGATAAACCAAAATGTTTGTGACAACTTGCTAACTCCTGTCAGAGCTTCAGATCACCAGCAGATACCCTTTTTTCTTAGGCTACCTTGCAGCTTAACACCTGGATGAACTGTGCTTTCCAGGTCTTCTCTCTGCTGGTTAGCTTTTATGCAAGTTCTGCTCCAAAGCTACTCTGTTCCCACAGCTGTCAGAGAAAAGATCCTTCACCCAGTGTTCAAACCCCGAAGCAACAAAATAAAAGGGAAATTCAGTGCTCGGTTTCCCTGGCAACATTATCTTCTTTGCAAAGTACCTTCTGTATCTAAGCAACAGGGCATTCTCCCAAGTCCTTGGCAAACTGAACCCTCTGTTTTATCCAAAAACAAAAAGGTAAAGCCGGAGACACAGAGACCTAAGGTAGCATTCAGTCATGGCCTTTACTGGAAATTGAAGTATACTTATATGGAGGTAGCTTCCTATGGAAATAATTTAAACCTGCAGCTGCAAGCAGCCTGCAGTAGGTTTCTGCCCTCCAAGTGTAAGAAAGCAGTTTGCCTCTGATGCCTAGGTCTGCGATGGAAGGTTTTCAGAAACTCCCCTGAGAGTTCTCAGGTTCTTTCCAAGGTCCTCATGCTTTTCAAATCATACACTATTAGATCTTTGCTTCAGGCAAGCTTAACTAGCCACCTCCAGAAACCATCTGCCTTCTTCTACTTTGTAGTGAGCTCCCTGAAATATTCCCTCTGCTTTTGGCTGTATTATTCTTATCTTCTGATGGACACTTTCTAATATTTTCTTTTCTGACTCCCAGACTACTGAAGGCTAAAGCTGTAGGATCTCAATATCTTTTAAGAAAGCAGAGCATTTAGGAAAACATTAATTACTATTGTACAATCTCATCCCCCAATTAAAATTTAATTTTTGTTTCAAAATTTTTCATTAATTTGAATTTCATTCTTCATTTATTTTTACTTTCCATTGATTTCAGTGGAATCTGCATTTATGACTATAACTTTTCCACCCAGTTTGAATGAAGTTCAAGAACTGTACCTGTCCCCCAGTGGATCACCCCATCATATTTCAGAGATGGTCTAGTATAGCAGACACAGGGAGACCAAGGGCAGGCAAAGTAGGCACAGTGGCAGAAGGAGGCTAGCCCAAAGCAGGATGAGTCTGATGTTTCGCATCCTAAACAAGGAAAGCACAGTTGCACAGCAGACATCCCCAGAATGTTGGTAGCATTACACAGTGGGTAGTCACTGACATTTCTGTACCCCCTTGCAGCCAAGCAAAGTTACAGAGAGGAACACAGACACTGCTAACATTCCATAGAAGTCAAAAGAAAGAAGGCTAATCATTTCTTTACCTCCATTCTTCTGAGTTTTAACCAAAGTGGGAAATCTATGTATCTGACACTGGGAGATGCATATTCTATCTCTGCTTTGGGACAACCAGAGAAGTGGGGTGTTCAGTTCAGTTTATTGTTACCGTAGACCACAAAAAAAAGTACACATTTACAATATTCCAAAATCTTAAAATACATCAATAAAATAAAAAGTGGGGCCCTTGGATGACCAAGGGGTAAAAGGAGTAGTGAAGGATGATAGGGAAATGGCTGAGAAGCTGAACGCATTTTTTGCCTCTGTCTTCACTGTGGAAGAGAAGTGTTTGCCCACTCCAGAAGCACCGATTTCGGGAGGGGGTTTGAAAGACCTGAATCAGATTGCGGTGACAAGAGAGGAAGTCCTCCGACTGATGGACAATTTAAAAACTAATAAATCACCAGGCCCGGATGGCATTCATCCGAGAGTTCTGAAAGAACTCAAATGTGAACTTGTGGATCTCCTGACAAAAATATGTAATCTTTCTTTAAAATCTGCCTCCATTCCTGAGGACTGGAAGGTAGCTAATGTCACTCCAATCTTTAAAAAGGGCTCCAGGGGAGATCCAGGAAATTACAGGCCAGTCAGTCTGACATCGATACCGGGTAAATTGGTGGAAACTGTTATTAAGGAAAGAATTAGTAGGCACATTGATGAACAAAAACTATTGAGGCAGACTCAGCATGGGTTCTGTAAAGGAAGATCTTGTCTCACTAACCTGTTAGTGTTTTTTGAGGGAGTGAACAAACATGTGGACAAGGGGGACCCAATAGATATTATTTACCTTGACTTCCGGAATGCTTTTGATACAGTTCCTCATCAAAGGCTCCTAAGTAAGCTCAATAGTCATGGGATAAAAGGACAAGTCCTCTTGTGGATCAAAAACTGGCTTATAAATAGGAAACAGAGAGTGAGTATAAATGGGAAACTTTCTCAGTGGAGGGTGGTAAGCAGTGGGGTACCACAGGGATCAGTACTCGGTCCGATGCTTTTTAACTTGTTTATTAACGATTTGGAATTGGGAGTAAGCAGTGATGTGGCTAAATTTGCAGATGACACGAAGTTGTTCAGGGTGGTGAAAACCAGGGAGGATTGTGAGGCACTCCAAAGGGATCTGTTGAGGATGGGTGAGTGGGCGTCAACGTGGCAAATGGGGTTCAATGTGGCCAAGTGCAAAGTGATGCACATTGGAGCCAAAAATCCTAAATATAAATACACATTGATAGGGTCTGATCTGGCAGAGACTGACCAAGAGAGAGATCTTGGAGTCGTAGTGGATAACTCGCTGAAAATGTCTACACAATGTGTAGCTGCAATAAAGAAGGCCAACGCTATGCTGGGGATTATTAGGAAGGGAATTGATAACAAATCAGCCAGTATCATCATGCCCCTGTATAAATCATTGGTGCGACCTCATTTGGAATACTGTGTACAGTTCTGGTCACCACATCTCAAAAAGGATATTATAGCATTGGAAAAAGTGCAGAGAAGGGCAACTAGAATGATAAAAGGGTTGGAACACCTTCCCTATGAAGAAAGGTTAAAATGCTTGGGGCTCTTTAGCTTGGAGAAACGACGGCTGAGGGGTGACATGATCGAGGTTTATAAGATTATGAATGGGATTGAGCAGGTTGAGAAAGAAGTACTTTTCTCCCTTTCTCACAATACAAGAACTCGTGGGCACTCTATGAAATTGCTGAGCAGTTGGGTTAAAACAGATAAAAGGAAATACTTCTTCACCCAAAGAGTGATTAACATATGGAATTCACTGCCACAGGAGGTCGTGGCAGCTGCAAGCATGGACAGTTTCAAGAGGAAATTAGATAAACATATGGAGCAGAAGTCCACCAGTGGCTATTAGCCACAGGGTATGGATGGGAACTCTCAGTCTGGGGCAGGTGATGCACTCTATTCTTGGTGCTGGAGGGGGCAGCAGTGGGAGGGCTTCTGGTGCCCTGGCCCCACTGCTGGACCTCCGGATGGCACCTGGTATATTTTGGCCGCTGTGTGACAGAGTGTTGGACTAGATGGGCCATTGGCCTGATTCAACATTGGCTTCTCTTATGTTCTTATGTTCTTAAATATTAAAAGCAGATTAAAATTTATTCTAATGTCTATCTACTGTAACTACCTAACTATCATAAAATTTCCATATCCTGAGTATTGCCATACAGAAACTGGCTACTTGGTAGGTGATCCTGGGATTTCTATCAGATAGAAGAAACTTAAGTCTAGCTTTTTTGGAAAGGCCCAGAATTTTTTCAATCAATGGACCACCTTATAATACAGGGAGAAGTGGAGTGGAAAACTTTCCATCAATAAATTTAATCATTTAAACATTTATACCCTGCCTTTCCTTGTGATTCAAGGTAGCTTATAATAATAATAAGGTTCATTGTTTCATAAATTTAACAATACTGAATGGATGACATTGCCAGTAGAATATTAGACAACTTTGGTAGTTTGGTAGTTGTAATTAATGTTTTCCAGATTATTATCCCTACAAATTGTGTGAAAGAGAAATTTTCTTGGAAAACCCACATCACTGGGGAGAATGTACAATCCCCCCCCCACCCGCTCAACATTTCAAAGTGAAAGTCATTTGAACATCCCTTCTAAGTTTGTATCTACTGCAGGTTCTTTAAGTAGGAGGCAGTAAGTTTGAAAAGAAAACCTGGGACATTTAGACTCTTGGCCATTCATTCAGCAGATGACCTCATCAGCAGTGACATATTTATTTTTCAATATGTATGTAATATATTCAGTGTCATATTCAAGATTTTGACTTGTAGGAAAAATGCTGGATATTTGCTGTTAAACGATTAATGTAATTTCATAACTGAGTCACACATTAATTCATCTGAATCTCATGCTAGATTTCCACTAAAAAGGGTATTGGGCTGATTCCTCCCTCCTGCTAACAGCTTCCAATTCCCCCTTCTTACTGTTCTGGAGGATCTACACCCCACAAAAGAAGCATTTCAAAGATTATTTTGCATTGCAGTGGCTGAGGGGAAGCAAGGAAGTAGACTTTTGTTGACAGAAATCCATTTTGTCGGTATCTGGGGCTCTATGAGGGCTATTTTTTGAGGCAGAGGCACCAGATTATCAGCATAGCTGCTGCTGCCTCTCCTAACCCCCCCCCCAATTTCAAAAAGATTGGATTGGGGGTATAATTCTAAGGGTCCCAGAAGAAGGTGCTCCCATCCTCTACTGCTTCCAATAGAGAGGGAGAAAGGCATTTAAGGGGAATGTGGTCTCTTTAAATGTCTTTTATAAGCCAAGGCTGAACTCCAAAGGCATTTAAAGGGCTCATAGTCCCTTTAACTGTTTTCTCCAAGCTGTGGCTTTACCCAGAAGCTATCTGGTGGTGGGGAAAAATCCCAGATATTTTTGGGATTTTTCGGGCTTGGCCATATTGGATAGCCGGATAAATACCCCAGCTGATATCCAGCTGAAAAAATACCGGTAAGGTATTTTCCAAGGTTTTTTCCGGCTCAGGTACACCAAACGTACACCCCTATATCACACACTGAAAAATAACCCTAGAAAGAATAGCTCTGTGGCCAACATGATAGGTGATAAAGAAGGCCCTTATTACACTGACAACAAATAGTAGCCACTTGTTCAAATGCATTCACAAATACCACCTTGTGAGGAAGCTAGAAATAATGACCAAAAATCGGGTTGTCATTTAATGTCTGTATTCAAAGATTGAATCTGACAAAGTGCATGTTAAATATCATATGTTTGAATAAGACCAGCCATGTTTGTTTCTGAGTGCTATTTGGTTCTTCAAAGATGAAGTGTAAAGTGAAACAAGTGTGTGTCATTTTCCTCTTCATAGCTGCTGCATAGCAGAGAAAGATTATAACAGTAGCTGCTGCAATCATGTCAGCAGAAAGCTCAGAAAAACATTTTAAATATTGTAATAAGGACACCATCTTTTAAGCGAATGTTCCCCATTCCCAGTTCTTCCATCTCTGAAGGATGCCAGTGACCCAGTGCAAGCAAGGGCACACACTTCCACCAAAAGCAAAGCTATATTATTCTACTAGTGAGACTGAATTGAGGAAATTGCTTCATCAGCAACCACTGCTGCAGTTAACTTGCATTAAATATTATGATGGACTTTAAGAGTATTTACTTATTTACAAAATGTATATCCCACGTTTCTGCCCAATCAAAGCCACCAAGTAGGGTTGCCAGGTCCAGAAAACTTAATGGTGTGGGGCAACCCTGGAGAGGGTGGGGACGTTCCCAACGTGCTGATGTCAAGCAGAAGTGATGTCATCATGTTACGGAGGCAGCCTGAACTGCAAGCGGGGAATTCTCTGCTTGGAGTTCAGGCAGTGGCAGCTCCCACCTGTAAAAAGCATTTAAAGGATCCTTTAAATGCTTTTTACAAGTGGGGGTGTGCAGCCCTGTAGCTAGAAAATCTGGCGTGGGGGAGCAGATTTTTGAGGGGGAGGTGGCTGAGAAGAAGGGAAGTCTCTCTCCTTCCCCTTCCCCCCTCCTTCTCCCCCCCATTCCGCAGGTGCAGCCGACTTCTCAGACTTTAAGAACCCAGCTGCGGAAGCAGAAAAGACCCAGTGGTGAGGCCACTTCTCGCATGCCTTGCTCCCGGCTCTTTTCTGCTTCTACAGCTGGCTTCTCAAAGTTTGGGAAGCCAGCTGCAGAGGCAGACAAGAGCCAGCAGCAAGGCATGAGAGAAGACCCAGCAAGGCAAGGGAGAGAGAGAGGGCTGGGTAGCCTTGTTGTTACCTGAGGAGGGAGGTCACACAGCCGCCCCTCCCTTCCTGCTCCTGGGTCTTCTTGAAAAAACCCAGTGCCAGGGAGGAGAGGACAGGGAGCTGCTCAGAGGACCCGCTGCTCCCTCCATGCCTCCCCTCTCTTCCCCCCAACTGCCAGCTGAACAGAGAAGGGGTTTAAACTTTAAACCCCTTCTCTGCTCAGCCGGCAGGCCGGGGGTGGGGGGTGGGAAGAGAGGCATGGCTTCACTGACATCCTAGACTGAGTCTTCTTCCTGCTTGCTAGCAGGAAGAAGACTCAGAGACTGGCTGCAGCTGGCAACAAGGAGGCCACATAACTGATGGTTGCCACCTCCCCACCTAGTCTTCAGAAGATCTGGGGAGGGAGGGGATAGCTGCCGTTGGCCACTCTTGGGCGTGGGGCTTCTCCCCCATCAGCCATTTGGCTGGCAGTGGGAAGGAGCCCCCCCAAATCAGGAAACCCCCACAAGACTGGGGGGGGGGGCCTGGCAACCAATGCTTCCTCTAAGCTGTGAAGTCTTGTGAGCAAAAATTCTATTTTGTGAGCTACTTGAATTAAAGTTGTGAGCGAGTGATTTGGTTACAGCATAAATTAGTTTGCTCTGCAGCCATCCTTCCTGAGCTAACACAAAAATGTGTGAGCCAGAGGTTAAAAAACTGTGAGCTAGCTCACACTAACTCAGCTTAGAGGGAACAGTGTTGGCAACCCTACCACTAAGGCAACTAACAATTAAAAACAGAACACTAAAAAGTATATTATAAAACCAGTTAAAACCAAAATTAAAATGCATCTATAAAAGGACAGCAAGCATATTTTACATTGATGAAAGTACAAATATTTATTATACCCCATTTCTAGCCAAATACAGACTCCCAAAGAGGGCTAATGCTATGTAATGTACAAGATACGGAGCTCAGGGAGGCAGTTCCTAATGAGGTCTGGATCCAGGCATTATGGAAGGACACTGGCTGCTTCTTCTTTTCCCTCAAGATCAGGAATGGAAGTTAGCAACTGGGAGAGGGGGCTTTTTAACTGGAGCTGAGTCCCAAGCACAATTTGATAATAAACAAAATAGTTTGTTGCCAACAAACATTTCCACACATACTGCATGCACAAGTACTTATTGACCTATATGTGTGCAGCAGTTAGGGAAACAAAACCTGCCGAGTCAAGGACAGCATCATCCCCTGATGAGGTGCTACTGTCTATCTTGAACAACTCTATAGTCAGATGAAGATTTCACCCTCACTGGCTTCCAAATTATAGTAGAGAAGACATTGTCAGACTGCTTTTGTACAAACAGCTCTTGATAAGGCACTTTGGAGATGAAGTAGAAGTTCTTAGTGGTGAAGGAAGCAAAAAAACACAGACACCCCCCCCCGGTGGCATAAGTTCCTGCAGAGGAAACAGTCAAATATGGAATAGCTGATTACATTATTCTTCTGTCTAACTTGCAAGGCAGCTGCTACATACTACTTTCTCACTGAGTCTCAATACAGAATACAAAATTATATACATAATGTAATAAAGCATAGTATAAGACATACTATAAACAATGCAATAACTGGATTAGAAAAAATCATATTTTTAAAAATAAAACAAGATAATACATGCAAACATTGCAATAAACTACAACCTTATCCTCTTCATGAAATCACCCTCCTGACCAATTCTCCTCAGGCAGACAATTCCACAAAGTGAAGCCCACAAGCTATTTGGGGGGGCACCTCAGAAGACTAACAAAGCCATTGCCTTGGGGCATATTGGAAGAGGCAGTCCGACTTTCGGTTTCGGCGGAGCGAATGGCGGCCACCTCTCGGGACGCTCCCGGAGATGGTTAGCCCACGCGCAGTCTGGGGGGGTCTTCGCATGTGCGAAAGACCCTAGTGAGCCTTAGGTAAAGGCTCCGAACCGGGGGCGCTTGGGGAGTAGCCTCTTTGCCGGCAAACAGCCGGGAAATTGAGGCTTTCTCCCCGCCCCAATCGGCCCCGCTGCGTCGTGCCCGTAATGGGACTTAGCAACGCCACCGACTTCCAGGAGTGAAGAAAGCGACATGAATTAAAATACAAAGAAGAATTGGCATCGAATCGTGAGTTGAAGATCTATTTTCAGCGAGAATTTGAACCCCCCCATAAGCGTATAAGCGTAGGGGAGGAGGGAGGAATCCCCCCCCCTTCTGAGAAGCGGGATTTATAAAGGAAAAGCGAAGGGGGGTAAAGAGAAAAAAGTGTTGGTAAAGTACCTTTGGGGTTTTACGGAAGATTATGAGCTTATTAGCTTCCTGAGGGATGCGGCACGAACTTTGAAAAAGTAAACAAAAAAAAAAAGAAAATGTCGACGGTAGAAGTCCCGCAGAAACCGGAAAAGAAGAGGGGAGGGACTTCCGGTCCGGGTAACCCCCCCCCAGAGCTAACTGTCAATCAACAGGAAAGTGAGATACTGTGCCCTCTGCTGGATCAAATGCAGAAAATCAATGAAACTCTGGTTAAAATGGAAAGTGTTCTCATCAGCCGACAAAAACAAATTTCAGAAACAACAAAGAAGATGGAGGAAATCGCACAGAAATCTAATCTGACTCTACGTTTTCAGGGCGTGAAAGAAGAAGGGAAAGAAGATCTCAGATCTACCTTAGCGAGTGTCTTGGCACCCCTAACTGGCAGAGAAGCGAAAAAATTAAAAGAAGAGGTGGATATGGCCTTTAAACCCTATCCCGTTCTTATGAAAAAAAATAATCTGCCAGCAGAAGGGGTTGTTGAGCCTAACAAGCAGTACTCTAGAGATCCAATTTCATGTGTAGTGTTTGTGGAGCCTGTGAAAACTGGAGGGCAGAAATATAAAGATAAAGATAAAAGAGAGAAGACAGACTCCATCTTTAAAACACAAAGATTTCTGGAGAGACACGCCAGCACAGAGGAAGACGCAGCACTCACAATTTGGGCAGACTCAAGCAGTGAAGAAGACAGCAGCCCAGAGGAAGGGGGTGCCGGAGCGGGAGATACCAAGGCCAAAAAGGGCTCAACTTATAATTTGAGAGACTTAAAAAGAAGACACCTTAAGAAGTAACTGTTCGTGTAACATCTGAAAGGAGCTGATTAATAACTAACCCCAATGGACTTTACTAACTTTATTAACAGAGTTATTTTGGACTTTGGAAAGCTGAAAAGAAGATCTTTCAACCGTGATGGATGCCAAAAACTGTATTAATTACTAACCAAAACTAACTTTTTTTAACAGAAAAAATTCACTCCATTCTTTTTCTTATCCCATCTATATACCCTACCCTTTTCTTATAAAAAAATAATAAAATTCTCTCCTTTTTAGGAGAGTTTTAACAAAAAAAAAAAAAAAAAGGAAGAGGCAGTCCTTTAGATATGCAGGTCCTAGGCCATGAATGGCATTATACAACAGTCCTTTGAGAGAGATTAGGCTGAAGGACAGTGGGTGGCCCAGTGAGTTTCATGGATGAATCAGGTTTGTTCTGGCCAAAAGTCCAGCAGTCTAACAACTATACCACACTGGCCTTAGCCACTAATCTCTAGCCATTATACCGCACTTACTTCTGCCTCAACATTTGGGAATCACAATTCTAAACAAAAATATTATATGTTGAAGTTGGAACCAGCTCTGTGTATTTTCCATGAACAATATCAGTTGCCCTCCCCCCATTTTCTAGTATTTGAGGTGTGGTCCATCTGGGCTCCCATCACATTCTCAAAGGCACCTTCCACTGAAACATCAACTAACCTACATACACAAATTACCTCTCCGGACCAGAATCCATCACAGCACTACCTCGGGAGTTTTTGACCAAAAACATAATGATCATATTCTCTTTACTCAGCAGTGCATGTTGGCATGGAATATGAAAGATTAAAATCTCTTTGGCATGCAAGGTCACATTTATAAATCCTTCAGAATGTTACTGTAATAAAGGCCTTTAAATAATGAAGAGTATGATTCCCCCGCAAAAAAATACTAGCTATTTCCTGTAGAAGCTTTTATAAAAGGAAGGCTCAAACTTGACAAGGATTTAATAGCCACTTATATTCAACTTCCCCTTGAAAGGAAAGA
The DNA here is from genome assembly GCA_029375565.1 of Gekko gecko. NCBI lineage: Eukaryota > Metazoa > Chordata > Lepidosauria > Squamata > Gekkonidae > Gekko > Gekko gecko. Next base: position 238,977,771 of record JAPDNY010000002.1, on the reverse strand, counting down.
AGGCCCTGGCATACTGACGTAAGGTTTCCTATATTAAGTCAGGGATATTGTCCCTTCTCCTCCATACATCTCATCTCTCAGAACAAACACTTCCACTTCAGGAAGAAATTTAAGGAGAAACAGACAGACTCATCTTCAAATGATGAGGCTCTGGTCCTAACATTCTGTGGAACCCTGGTATGAAGCTGCACACCTCTGGGTCTTGTACATTCTCACTGCAAATTCCTCAGTAGGATTTTACCACAGTAGAAAATAGCTGCCTCCCTCTATGAATGGGGTGGTTTGTGTGGTACCACTGGTGTGAACAGTTTGAGTTTGCAGAATACAATGAAAACTAAGCCCATGCAAAGCATTGTGGGGCGGGGAGGGGGGAGAAGCATTGTAAAACTTTGTTTCTGGTCAAGTCATTGGAGGTGTGTGAAGAAAAGTTCTGAGAGGTGTATCTCTGCCTTGATTCCTTTGCAGTCATGCTGGGAAAACGCCCAGAAAAGCTAGCAAATCAGTGTACATATACAGTCAGTCATGTGCTCTACTGATGATCACCCCCTTCCCTGAGCTTTTTGGTGTCGTGGTTAAGTGCGTGGACTCTAATCTGGGAGAACCAGGTTTGATTCCCCACTCCTCCACTTGCAGCTGCTGGATGACCATGACCAAACCATAGTTCTGTAATGTAGTTCTGTCGGAGATGTTCTCTCAAGGACAGTTCTGTAAAGAGCTCTCTCAGCCCCACCTACCTCACAGGGTGTCTGCTGCGGGGAGGGGAAGGGAAAGGAGTTTGTAAACCGCTCTGAGACTCCGAGTGAAGGGTGGGGTATAAATCCAGTCTCCTCCTCCTCCTCCTCCTCCTCCTCCTCCTCCTCCTCCTCCTCCTCCTCTCTTTAGGCCCATGATATGAAGGCAGCAGAAAACAGCAGCCACATAATCCAGGCTCCCTCTGACTGAGGCCTTTGTCCCCTTACCACTCCCAGATTGTTCTGCTGGCATGATAGCAGAAAAAAGGTGGCAACAATGCACCTTGGCCATATGGTGACAGCTGTAGAAAAAATGCACAAACTGGAACTTAACTGAAGTCTTCTGGAGGTTCAGTCTGACTTGGTGTACAGGTGATGAACTACTTGGTTTGCTCTAGCAACAGCAAACATAGAAGTCCAATCTATCTTGATCAGGTTCTGTAAATTTACTAAAATTTATTGTAAATTTCTGTAGGTTTAATGCCTCTGGATGTGGATGTCCCTTTAGTAACTTTTTTATTTATTTATTAAATTTATATCCCGCTCTCCCCACTGTGGTGGGCTCAGAGCAGCTAACAACATACATGTAAATATATACATTAAAACTCCAATATATACTAAAAACAACATTAGATTAAGATTATAATATAAAATCATAACTACACAACACATAACTGTAATACAAGATGGCGACATTCTGTCATCATTTGAATGGCCACCTCCAGGGTCCTGCGAGGCTGTTAGTCACCTGGCTGGTGGTGGTGATGTTAAGGCCAGGTGATGCTGATGTTAAGGCCAGGTGATGCTGATGGTGCTGGTGATGTTGATGCTAAGGCCAGGTTAGTAGTGATGTTGATGTTAGGGCCAGGGCCATGATGTCAAAGCAGCACCCTACTTGAAAGCCTGGCAGGAGAGCTCTGTTTTACAGGCCCTGCGGAACTGTAAAAGATCCCGCAGGGACAAAAGAGAAGGGGGAAACAAACGCAACCTGAAATATATTGAGAATGCTACAAGGGTCAAGCTACAACAAATAAAATTATATCAAAATAAATATTTATTATAAGGTATACACAAAAATGTAATTGAAAACATAGGGCCTGAATATCAGCTTACATTAAGAATAATCTAGAACAGGGTAACTTGGAGCCAGGTTAAAAAGGCACCACATCACAAGTGGTGTTTTTGGTTCCCCACATAGTCATTGCGCATGGCCAGATGTCTGAACGTGGGAGAGCACACAAAGAATGGATTTGGCAGGCTGAACCTGCAGATCTGTTCTGTTGCTAGGGAGGGGTTTTTTGTTTTTGTTTTAAAAATGCCTATATGTGCATGCATTTTGAATTTTTTTTTGGCAGCGCACTCCGTGACTGAGGCGCTGCAATAATGTGGATGCTTGACCATGGGATGTCTGCATGGGTAACCTGCAGCAGGGTGTGCTGTGTGGCTGGTATGCCCCACAACCCTTTTTTATCGGTTCAATTAGAGGCGGCACCATATTGCACCAAGCCGCCAGTGTGACCACAGTCAGTATTTCCTTTTATTCATCCTCAATCTACTGCCCATCCATTGGATGCCCCCAAGTTCTAATATTTCAGGAAAGGGAGAAAATGTTCTTTCTGTCTACTATCTGAACCCCACGCCTAATTTTATAAACCTCCATCACATTCCCCAACTCAGCTCTTTTCTAAACTGAAAACTCCCAGACTCTTCAGCCTTTCCTGATAGGAAAGGTGATCCAATCCTTTAATTACCTTGGTTGCTATCTTCTATACTTTTTCTAGCTCTGTGGTGCCCTTTTTCAGATATGGTGACCAGTACTGCAAGTAATATTCCAAATCTACACAGGGGCATTACAATACTGACTGTTTTATCTTCAGTCAATTTCCTAGGAACACCCAGTAGAGTTTGCCCTTTTCAGTGTTGCAGCACACTGGGTTGACATTTTCACGGGTCCATGCACTTAACTGCCTCTTTTCCCCTCAGTCTCAGCAAGTACAAATCCTATTACTGTGTAATTAAAGGGATTTTTTTGTTCCAGTGTGCACCACTTACCTACACTGAGCTTGCTACATCATTGTTACCCACTACCCAATTCAGATAGCTCCTCCTGGAGCTCTTCACAATCTGCCTTGGTTTTCACCATCTTGAATAACTTTGTGTCACCTGCAACCCTGGCCACTACACTGCTCATCCCCAGTTCCACAACATTTATGAACAAATTAAATAACACTGGCTCCAGTACTTATTCTTTTGGGACCCCACTGCTTACCTCCCTCCACTGACAGAATTGCCCATTTACTCCTGCTCTCTGCTTTCTTTCATTTAGCCAATTATTAATCCACAAAAGGACCCATCCTCTTTCCCATGACTGCTAAGTATACTCACAAGTCTTTGGTGAGGCACGTTGTCAAAAGCCTTTTGAAAATCCAAGCATATAATATCTACCAGTCACTGTAGTGGCAGAAAGTGCCGTCAAGTCACAGTGGACTTACAGCAACCCAGCAGGGTTTTCAAGGCAGGAGACGTTCAGAGGTGGTTTGCCACTGCTTGCCTCTGCATAGTGACCCTGGACTTCCTTAGTAGTCTCCCATCCAAAAACTAACCATGGCTGACACCTGATTTGCTTTCAAGATCTAACGAGATCAGGCTAGCCTGGGTCATCCATGTCAGGTAGGGTTGGCAGGTCCTGCCTCACTGCCAGCAGGGGACTTGGGGGGGCATTCCTGGAGGGGGTGGGGACATCCCCAATATGATGACATCATGCAGAAGTGGCATCATCACATTAGGGATACAGCCCCATGGAAGGTGCCATTGGCACCAGCTTGCAAGAATCATTTAAAGGGAACCTTTCCTTTAAATGGTTTTTGCAAGTAAGTGTGCCGGTGCCCCGCACGTCTGAACTCCAAGAAACAGATGCTCTTCGGCTTAGTCACAGCCCTGCCCCTCTCCTTCAGCAATAATTTCCTTTTTGCCTCAACAGACCACAGCACACACATCGGGGAGAAAACAGGTATACTTGACTAGGCCCCAGGAGTCCAGGAAATCTATCCCAAGCTGCAAACCCAGCATGGCCATATGGTTTCAGCTCCAATACTATTTCCTCCTCTTTCATGATTCATAAGATTGTATGCAGTGAATGGGATGATTAGAGTGGGATGTTACAAGTTTTTACTGCACCCTGAGAAACTATACTTGAGCCCTCCTACCATCTAACAAAGTTCTCTGATTTATTCTAAAGAAGAAAAGAGATAATAATATTGAAGCTTGTCACAAAAAAGTATCTGTTTCTGTGCTTCCAACCAAGTAAGCAGGTACTCTATTTCCATGTTCTAATACACCTATACCCCAAAGTGTGGTGATTTTAGAAGTATAAATTTCCATCCTTGAGCACTTAGGTAAGCAACAGTAAATACTAAACGAGTACACATGTCTACCCATGTATGTGTTGTTTTAATATATTGTAGGAGATGAACATGACCACAAAATTCAGCAAATCAAATTATGGTGTGTGAATGTCATGTAGGGTACTCAGAATACAGTATGGTCCTTTCACCATTAAGATCCACCTGCAAGCAGTGTTCCCTCTAAGCTGAGTTAGTGTGAGCTAGCTCACAGTTTTTTAGCCTCCAGCTCACACATTTTTGTGTTAGCTCAGGAAGGATGGCTCCAGAGCAAACTAATTTATGCAGTAGCCAGATATCTTGCTCATAGCTTTAATGCCAATAGCTCACAAAGTAAAATTTTTGCTCACAAGACTCCACAGCTTAGAGGGAGCATTGCCTGCGAGTCTTACAAATTACATCAGACCTGCAAGCATCCTGTGGAATGGTTGACAGGATACCATGTTTGTAGAAATCTATGCTAGAGGTTTTTTTAGAGAAAATGAGAAATCCTATAGTATCCAACTAGAACACTCATAAGTCATTTACAGGGATGGTGGTATCTGACTGCAGTATTATTGCAATGTCATCACAATGCCAGTAGATAAATTTTTAAAAAATGCTGCACAGGTCGGCACCTGATATATCCTACTCCATCCTCTTGCGCATAGATATAGCTCATAAACTTCTTAGTGATGCAAGATATCAGATCCTTCTATGCAGTAAATTTGCCTACTGTCTTATATATACCATAAAATGTACTTTAAAGAAACTAAAACTGTGAACTACCCAGAAATCCAAAGTATGGATTTTTCCTTTCTTAAGCGCAATCAGAATTTTTTAAAGAGAACGAATAGCATTTAGACTTTACATGTATACCTTATTGCTGTTTGCGATAGACTTGTCACATTTTAATTCATTTCAATTCCTTGCCATAACAAGAGCCTAAAGCACAAAAATTAACTTGAATAAATAGGCCCTGATTAAATGCATAATTAAAGACATTAGGAATATGAATTAGCAAGCCATTTGGCACCTCTCATTTATATCAATTTGCTCTTTTCATTTGCTCCTGCCTCGGAGCAAATTAAGAAACCTTCGCCTCAGTTGCTGCAGCCAGTAAATGCAAACCAGGCATGTAAAGCAGGTTGCTCCTACACCATTATCCTCCCCCCATGCTAACTACTAGCCACATTACCTGTAATGAAAGGGGTACCCTCTGCCAGAAATTACCATTTCTTCCCCCAAGGACAAGGCTTCACACATAAACAGACGAGACCAATGCTTCAAACACTTAATGAAGTATCAGGCTCCAAAAGGACCCACTAGTAAATCACCTAGTTTACTTGAGTGCTAGTTATGATTTGGTACCAGCTGAGGAAAAAAGTAATAAGCAAGAATTGCTGTGCCCCTGAGACATTACAATTTTACTAGAATTCCTCATCCTCTCTTTTTGCAAAATGCCTAAACAGATGAAACATGGGAGATCTAACCAGATCGTCTGACATATTTTTCCTTTATTTCCAAGCAACCTCCTGTACGGCTCTTGGATTCCCCCCTCCCAGCAGGCTTAATAGCAGCTTGGGAGGGGGTAAGAACAGGGGGAAAAACACATGGGGAAACTTTCACTCATAGTGCTGCTGCCTGATCAAATCTGCATCCCAAAGGGGCTGCTTTATAGTACTGGGAAAAAGCTGCAGAAGATCCAATCACAAATCTCCTTTATCATTGCCTGTTTTGGCCCTCAGTTTGCTGTTGTTTACTTTGAAGGCAACTATGAATCTAGACAATGACCTTTTGGACACTGTCATTGCATTTTATAATCATTTTGAAAAGCAGGCTATGTCCTTGTCAGGTAGCTCCTTAAGGCCTTCTTCACATATACCAGCAGCAGTGCAGGAGATACTCCCCTGCTGTGTGATCCCACGGTGCTTGATTATGCGTTTGAATATTGCAATGACTTGGGCAGGAACAACAAGCACAGTCTTGTGATACGGCCTCCAATCAAGCTGTGTAAAAGCATTTGCTCTCTGATAAACCACAGTTAAAAGGCAGTCCACATTTTCCCAAAGTTGGCACCAGAAGACAACCAAGAAGCTCCAGAGTGTGCTTATGGCATGAACAAAAGCCCAAACCAGTGCCAAGTTTACAGCAAAGTTAGCCAATTCGAATTAATTTTATACCATCGGGAAGCTGTGGAAGAATGAAGTCCAGCACAAGTGTTCACTATTACTAAAACAGTTTGCAGGAACAGTTATTAAAAAAAAAAAGGCAAAGGTTGTGAGAGAATCTATAAGAGCTGAAGCAGGGCCAAGAGGAAATCAATGAGCACCTCAGCATCTATATATCTGTTTCCCAGTTGTGCCCCCCCACCCCCCGCTAAGGATCTCTAAATTCACAGATCAGGGCCACACCTACCCAAAACAGATTCTTCTGCAAACTTGGATGACCCCTCCCCCCAAGTTTGAAGAAAAATCTGAAACGTTAATATATATATATATATATGGGGTGTGTGTGTGTTAACTCTTCAAAAAGTAAAATAGCATTCTCTGTGCAAGTGTTCATTGGAGGAGACTGGGAGCCATGCTGGGGCCAGTGGCAGTGCAGTCTAGGAATCACATTGGGCCTGCTGACAGTGATGGCAGCCCAGCCCAGGAGCCACACTGAGCCTGGCAGTGGTGACTGAGCATTCCAGGAGCCATGCTGTGCCCAACGTTGGCAGCTATGCATCCCAGAAATAGTGCTGAGACCACCTCTAGCAGCCACGCATGCTGGGACTGGTGGCAGCGGCTGCACAGTGATGCTGGGCCCAGCAAGGAAGTGGGGAGAGGGAATTCTCCCCCACGATTCTCGTGTGCCCAGCCGCAGCAGAGGATGCTGGCAGCTACTGCAGGCCCAAATGCAGCAGCAATGGATGCCGACAACTGCTGCAGGCTCGTGGTCAGAAGAAAAGGATGCTGACAGCTGCTCTGGGTTCAAATGTGGCAGCAGCAGCCACCAACAGCCACTGTGAGCCTGGGGGCAGTGGCGGATGCCAGCTCCTGGGCTCAGTTTTAGGTGGTCGGTCCTCGAGCCTCACCAGCTCAGCAGTGGGGGGGATATGGGATTCCTCCCCCCATGAGTCTTGCTGGCCCCCCACTTGTCTTACTGAACCAAAGTTAGTCACCTGAGAGTCAGCCTTGGCCATTTGCCTGTCACTGGAATTCATCTAGTGTTTAACTAACAGAAAGCACATGTCATTTCCAATTTTTTGCAGGCATCTCAGGCCTGGCATTAATGAGAATTTGCAGCTTCCCAGAACCATTGCTTACATTTGCAAGACAATTAGCTACCTGATGGAGGGGGAGTATTGTGTTTACAAGTGATGCACAAGCTTCCATATGGCAAGTCTTGGAGAAAATAAAGGAAATGATAAAAAGGTAATCTGCATACTAAAAGTTGCCAGAAGCAGTAATCTCCTGAAGAAAAATAGTTGGGAAGATGGTGAGGGGTTGCATTAAATCTTCAGCACCCTAAAATACCCAAAGCATTTACCTCACCTACCACTTTCATTGTTTTCAGCAAGTAGCAAAAGTAGAGTATACAGCATGTTGAGCAACTTGCTCAAAATGGATCTGTCTCACCCCACCCCCACCATGTTTTTCTCACTACTCTTTGTGGTCCTTAAATTGAATTTTACAGCAGTCTTGTTAGGTAAGGGCTGACAAGAGAAGACTCTCTACTGAGACACTCTCAAACCTTATGGGTTATCACAATAATCCCAACATGGTGCCCACTGATGTGTTTCCTAGCAGCCACTTGCTTATTCCTCAGAATGCATCTCCCTCAAAGCAAAGAGTAAATTTTGATTTTCCTTCAATCACCTCACTAGACCAAAAGGGGCTGCAGAAGAACCCAGGCGGCATTACCTTTATTTGTTTCCTTCATTTGCCCTCTGCCTTTCTTCCTAATGGAGATCCAAAGTAGTTTATATCATTGTCCTATCCTCTGTCTTATCCTCAGAACAACCATGTGAAATACATTAGACTGAGGACGCGTGACTGGCTCAAGGTCACCCATGGCAGAGGTCTCCCAGATTCTAGTCCGACACTAACCCCTTCACCAGTTGTACTGAGCAAACAGAATGTTTTCTTATGGGATTGCCACATATAAGCATATAATACTGCTGTATTGTCACAACTGCTTGTACTATTTCCATCCCAATCCCCACCTTTATTCTGTACCACTATAGGACAATAGTTAGTCTCTGTTTAAGAATCTCTCTCCCTACCATCTTTTCCCTCCCTGGGAGATTTATTGTCCCAGACTGAGACCCATGTATAAACACACTTATATGATACTTTTTCGTCCCGAGATTTGTGTTGCAGTTCTTCACGTTTAGAGGGTGTTCTTCACATGACAGGCTGACATGGGGATCAGTCTGGATAACAGTTGCCCTGACCTGGATTGCTCAGGCAAGCCTGATCTGGTCAGAACTTGGAAGCTAAGCAGGGCCGACTCTGGCAAGTACTTGGAAGGGCAACCTCCAAGGAATACCAGAGTTGGGATGCAGGGGCAGGCTAATCAAGCCACCTCTCTGAAAACATTTAAGCCTCCAGTAGGAGTCGCCAGAAGTAAACCATGACTTCCAGGCAAGCACGCACACACAAATACACACACAGACGCACACACACACATATATATATATTTAAAAATATCTGAATAACAGCTCATGGTCTGCGGACCAGGTTCAACTGGAAATAAATACCCCAAGTATGTGTGTGCGTGTGTGTATAATGTTTTACTGTATTATACAAAGCAGACAGACAAACTTGAGAGTAATAATAACAACATTGTATCTCTTAAACTATCTCATACATATATATATCTAATTGCCAATCTTTCAACCATATAGCCTCCTAATAACCAGCTAATAACTTTGCAAGCCTATATTAAACACTACCTATTTTTTAATGTTTAAGCGCTGTCAAAAACATTTCATTACCATTTCTATAATTCTAGATTTAAGTATATCTTAAAATTTCATAAGCACATAAGTCTATAATTTTTGCAACTCTATAGATAACAAAACATGTTTCTTCTGTTTAAACTTTATCTAAGCATTCTACAATAAACTTCTATAAAATACACTAAGTAAATTTATAAAATTCCCCAAATTTATAATCAAATTCTTTTCTCATTCTTTTTATTCTAATTATTTTAACAGCACCAAAAAAAAATTATCTGGCCTACCTCTTAAATCAGTTCTTAAAATCAGCCTTGCTTACACGTTTTAAAATAATCTTCCATTTAATAAAATTTCTTAAGCATATCTATATTCCCTAAACCATCTATTCCAATTACACAAGCTCATGGGATCTTTAAACCAATCTTGTTTATATAACACTTTTTATATCAGATTAAGACCTATACCTTTATAAATTCACAATCTATGCAATCCTCTGCTATAAACCTTATCTAAATATGAAAATTTTTAAGCATACTTCTCTTACCAATCTTATTCAAATAAACATTTATAAGTGTTTTCTAGACCTAACTTTTCATACAGTTTATTCTCTTATAATGTGTAATATCCTCTATTATAAGACTTTCTAAAACACTTAAAATTAATCTTCCCTTGAATATTTTTAATATGGGCTATAATTTTATAAATGTGTAGAAAAACAAACTCACTTATAACCAGGGGGCTTTTTGTAGAAAAATAGCTGCAGAAGCTCATTAGCATATGGTATGCTAATGAGCTATTAGGCTATTAGCATATGCCACGCCCCCTGACATCACCGGAAAGTGATGTCAGAAGGGGAAGCAAAAGGGGGGGGGGCATCTTCAAAAGCCTCCCCTTCCCTTCCCCAGCTGGTCTGGGTGGGGGAGCTAAGAGAGAAGGGGTTTAAAGTTTAAACTCCTTCTCATGAGAGGTGGGCCACAGAAGGAGGAAAGAGGGAAGGAAAGAGAGAGAGTAGAGAGAAGGAAAGAAGGAAAGAAAGAGGGAAAGAAAGAGAAGGAAAGGGGAGGGAAAGAAAGAGAGGGAAGAAGGAGGAAAACAGGGAAAGGAGAAAAAAAGAGAAGAGAAGAAGGTGGGAAAGAAAGAAAGAGAGGAGAGAACAATGGAGGGAATGGGGGCAACCTGTTTGGGGGCCCATAGAATTGGACCCCCTGGTCCAATGTTCTTGAAACTTGATGGGTATCTTGGGGAGAGGCTCCATCAGCTACCCTGTGAGTTTGGAGCCTCTCCCTCAAACCCCCTCCCCTCCAGGCCCCAGAATATACCCTATGTTTTCACCATTGACTTCAATGGCCCATAGGATATAATGGCGCTGAAATTGACATACAGCTGCCTGAAAGACTCCCTGAGACGCCGGCTGGGGCGGGGCTTGGCTGCTGAGCTCCCGGAGCTGCGCTCAAGTGCGTTCCCTCCCCAAAAGACCCCTGCTTATAACCAGTGTTAATCAGTTACACATATATAAGGATTCCCTAAGCCAATTTTATATATATATGAAAAAAGGGGTTAGATATTCCCCAGCCCAGCTTGGTCAGTTGCACATAAACAAAGGTTCCTTAAACCAGTCTTATTTATAGACTTTAATATTTTTCTTCTTTTTGTGATTTCTTCTTTTCAATAAAGTCTTGATTCTATGTCTCTTTTCCTTGTAGGTAGAGAAGTTTCTTTTGATACTTGCCATCTGTATTCAATTTTTAAGGCAGTAAAGGATTCCATAAATTCTGTTTTATCTTCTCTCTGGAATATTTTTCCCTTTATAACTTTGAGGATTCCAATATTTGACAATCTTTTAGTAGATCTGTTTTTCTCACTGAAGGTTAGGTCAGCTTGATTGTAGTGTTGTTCTGCTTCTTGCACAGTTTGATGCTGAGGTTCCTTTTCTCTGTAGGTTAGGTCAGCTCGACTGTAGTATTGTTCTGCATCTTGCACAGTTTGATACTGAGGTTTCTTTTCTCTGTAGGTTGGGTATAATTACCCCAATTATAGGTGGACACTAAGCTCTCAACATTTTATAACTGGTTCTGCCTTTCATGGTAGCCATTTTATGATGGAAGGGCACTACTATTTCTCAAAATTCCGGAGTGTCCTCAGCTTCGACAAACATTGAGGACCCATTTTCTCTAGTCTCACTAAATCTAAAATTTGATTCTCAAGAGTGGGGGGAGAACCACAAAGCTTAAAACAATCTACCTATGTGAGTCAATCTTTTGCATATAAATTCATAAGAAGTCACTAGATAGAGATTTGGCTTGTCTGCTTCCTTGAGAGATCTGCAGGCAAGATTTGTATACCTTGACAGTAGTGTCACCAATCTGTGGGAGTTTAGTACATGGGATGACTAAGTTTTCTGCTAGGGTTTGGGATTCAGTGGCCTTTTCTGGTCATTTCCCACACTCAGGGCTTTTTTTGTAGAAAAAGCCCAGCAAGAACTCATTAGAATAGTAGGGCACACCCACCAGTAGAAACTCATTAGCATATTAGGCCACACCCTGGCAGTACAGCTCATTAACATATTAGGCCACACATCCCGTGTTACCAGAAGTGTGGTCATCCAGCCACACCCACCTTTTGCTTCTTATTCTGTTTACCTTGTTTGTTGTCAAAATGCAGGGCTTTTTTTTGTAGCAGGAACTCCTTTGCATATCAGGCCACACAGCCCTCATGTAGCCAATCCTAATGAGATTCTGCTGTTGGATGTGGCCTGTTATGCTAATGAGTTCCTGCTGGTCGTGGCCAACTCGGGAGCCAGCCAGAACTCCATTCCTGCCCAAAAATAGCCCTGCCCACACTGATCACTTAAAAGCTTTCACTCCACCCCAAGATGCACAAAGACATTCAGTACATAAATATGGTTGGAACTTATAAAGAAAAGAAGGAAATTTGCTAGCCTGAGAACAGTACAGGGCAGGACAAACACTTCCCAGGTGCTGGTCTAAAATGTAAATTCCGAGGATGCTGCTGCTTTCAGACCATTTGCAATATCATGGAGAAGAAGCAACACATTAATTCCATGACCTTTAAAGAATAGGAGATCATTTCTAGGTCTTTTATAATTGTTTGAAGGCCACTTTGTGCTCTATAGGAACATAAAAAGGTTAGGCAGCCGCTTTCAAGAACTCTCTCTCCAGCAACGGGGAGATTATTGTCATTAACCTATTGCTGGGAAGGGGGGAGGCACTTTGTTTTCTCCTTTACAAAAAGGTTCCTTGCTTTTTTCCCATTCCTGAGTGACAATAAAAATAATTCACTGCTGCCCAGCTAACAGAGCAGCAGGGCGCCACTTCCCCATCCCCATTTAAAGTCATCCTTCTTGACAGTTTTCAGGGGAGTGGGGGGCATAAAGTCCAATTACAATCTTCAGCTCCAACACTAGTGACCTTTAAAGTGTTAGAAACCAAGATGCATCTTTTAAACTATCTGCTCCTGACTTTAGCACTCATGCTGCTTCTTGATCTCTGAGCAGCAAATGATGCCTCCACAGTAGGTTTTGAAACAATTCTTCATCAACAGGACAACAGTTTTTGTGGGGGGTAGTCCCTAAAACAAGTTATGATAGAAATTCAGCATCTCTAGGCCAGTGAAGTCCATCAATTGAACAGGTGCCTAACACATCATTATTAGAGGCACAAAAGTTCTGCCAGGGAAAACAAAAGCAACTCTGTTCACCAAGAATGTGGCTCAATAGGTTCCATTCTACTGCATGGGATTAAAGATGGGTCCTTGGTCAGGACCACTGACATAAGTGATTCTTGTTTCCTGGGGTTGGCCATGGTAAACATGTAAAGCATTAAGAGAACTTATGTATCTCTGTATCTGCAGTAGCTATACAACAGACAGCCACTTGACTGCACCTTCCCAATGCATAACCACTCCGTTTTCAGCACCCGTCTCTTGTCAACATATGAACCACAGAAACCACCAGTGGCTGCATAAAGTGTGTCTGGGACCTAAATAATGGATAGACTTCTGCTCTGAAACCAGGAAAAAGATCATTCTTGGTCATGCCAGATTTGTGTGTATGGTATGTTTTGCTTGGAATCTACGGACATCACACTCTGAGGCTAATCTCTTAATTTAGAAACAAAAAGTTAAGAACATAAGACATAAGAACATAAGAGAAGCCAATGTTGAATCAGGCCAATGGCCCATCCAGTCCAACACTCCGTCACACAGCAGCCAAAAATACCACGTGCTATCAGGAGGTCCAGCAGTGGGGCCAGAACACCAGAAGCCCTCCCACTGCTGCCCCCTCCAGCACCAAGAATAGAGTGCATCACCTGCCCCAGACTGAGAATTCCCATCTATACCCTGTGGCTAATAGCTCCATATGTTTATCTAATTCCCTCTTGAAATTGTCCATGCTTGTAGCTGCCACCACCTCCTGTGGCAGTGAATTCCATATGTTAATCACTCTTTGGGTGAAGAAGTATTTCCTTTTATCTGTTCTAACCCGACTGCTCAACAATTTCATGCAGTGCCCACGAGTTCTTGTATTGTGAGAAAGGGAGAAAAGTACTTCTTTCTCAACCTGCTCAATCCCATTCATAATCTTATAGACCTCGATCATGTCACCCCTCAGCCGTCATTTCTCCAAGCTGAAGAGCCCCAAGCGTTTTAACCTTTCTTCATAGGGAAGGTGTTCCAACCCTTTTATCATTCTAGTTGCCCTTCTATGCACTTTTTCCAATGCTATAATATCCTTTTTGAGATGTGGTGACCAGAACCAGATCCCTGTGGTACCCCACTGCTTACCACCCTCCACTGAGAAAGTTTCCCATTTATACTCACTCTCTGTTTCCTATTTATAAGCCAGTTTTTGATCCACAAGAGGTCTTGTCCTTTTATCCCTTGACTATTGAGCTTACTTAGGAGCCTTTGATGAGGAACTGTATCAAAAGCTTTCTGGAAGTCAAGGTAAATAATATCTATTGGGTCCCCCTTGTCCACATGTTTGTTCACACCCTCAAAAAATACTAACAGGCTAGTGAGACAAGATCTTCCCTTACAGAAACCCATGCTGAGTCTGCCTCAATAGTTTTTGTTCATCAATGTGCATACTAATTCTTTCCTTAATAACAGTTTCCACCAACTTACTCGGTATCGATGTCAGACTGACTGGCCTGTAATTTTCCGGATCTCCCCTGGAGCCCTTTTTAAAGATGGGAGTGACATTAGCTACCTTCCAGTCCTCAGGAATGGAGGCAGATTTTACAGAAAGATTACATATTTTTGTCAGGAGATCCACAAGTTCACATTTGAGTTCTTTCAGAACTCTCGGATGAATGCCATCCGGGCCTGGTGATTTATTAGTTTTTAAATTGTCCATCAGTCGGAGGACTTCCTCTCTTGTCACCGCAATCTGATTCAGGTCTTTCAAACCCCCTCCCAAAATCGGTGCTTCTGGAGTGGGCAAGCACCTCTCCTCTTCCACAGTGAAGACAGAGGCAAAAAATGCATTCAGCTTCTCAGCCATTTCCTTATCATCCTTCACTACTCCTTTTACCCCTTGGTCATCCAAGGGCCCCACTGCCTCCCTGGCTGGCTTCCTACTTCTAATGTATTTGAAGAAAGTTTTATTGTTGGCCTTTATGTTTTTTTGCGATATGCTCCTCATATTCCCTTTTTGCTTGCCTGATCACAGACTTGCATTTTATTTGCCATAGTCTGTGTTCCCTTTTATCAACCTCACTAAGACTAGCTTTCCACCACTTAAAGGAATCCTTCTTACCTTTTACAGCTTCCATTACTTTATTTGTTAACCATGCAGGCTTTTTTCTATACCTATTTGTATCTTTCCTAACCTGCAGTATATATCTAAGTTCTAAAATATTGCAATGTAGCATATGCTGTTACATTACCTTTTTTTCTGGGAGAACAGTTTGAGAATACCTTAAAATGTAGAAGTCCCTGAGTGGAATGGTGGTGCATTATAATGAGCGATTATAATAAATAAAAACATGCTTGTGTATGTATGTGTGTTAAGTGCCGTCAAGTCACTTCTGACATGGCAACCATAGGAATTAATGTCCTCCACACTGTCCTCTTCACTAACAGCCATTCTCAGGTCTTGCAAACTGTGGGCCGTGGCTTCCTTGACTGAGTCAATCCATCCCATATTGGGTCTTCCTCTTCTTACTGCCTTCAAACATGCTTGCCTCCAGTAAAAAGCACAGGTTTTCTTTGTGTAATTTAAAAATAAACCAAACTCAACATATCCTTCACTTGATGAAAGTGCTAAATGTTGTTTGTTTTTGTTCTTTAAATTGGACCTCCCTTGATATTCAGCCTGAAGTGTACTAGTTACACTATTCTAACTCATTAAAATGGATCTCCTCCCCTGGCTTTATTGAGTTCCAGGAGCCAAATATAACATTCTTGTTGAGAATTGCCAAATTGTGAGATCAGTGATACAGCCAATCCAGAAGACCAGAAGATGAAGGAAACAGTTACCTAGAGGGCTTAGTGTACAGTCAGGCCCAATATAAATAATATTTAAAACTCTTTAAATTAATCATTACAGAGAGTCTTAAAGACTGGAATGCTGTTGCTTTCCACACATACGCTGGAAATCAAGTCTCTGTCTTGAACAGGGCTTTTTTGGTAGAAAAAGCCCAGCAGGAACTCATTAGCATAATAGGCCACACCCAACAGCAGAAACTCATTAGCATATTAGGCCACACGCAGTGCAGCTCATTAGTATATTAGGCACACCCTATGGCTTCCCTTCACTTGCCTGGGCACTCTGTGGCTGCGGGGAGCGTAGGCAAACTGGCCCTTGGACAGGCTGGGGAAGGCATGGGGAGGTATTTAAATGCCTCCCTGATCCTTCTAGGACCCCCCTGGCTGGTCTGCCTTGGAGTTACCAGGAGGATCACTCTCCAGGCCTTCCCTCTGTAGCCATGCACACAGAGGTTTTGACTGTAGTGGGCATGGCCAACTCTGAAGCTAGCCGGAACTCCGTTCCTATGTGTTCCTGCCCAAAAATAGCCCTGGTCTTGAATATGAGATCTATGATCCCAAGGAATAGATCTGGTACCCTGATGACAAAAATTCAGGGAAGAGCTCCATCAGTGTGCCTTCAGAAATGGAAGCAGGTGGGACAGAAGCTCCCATTAACCTAATGCAATCTAGCCTTGTAGCTAGATCCTTCTTGACTACATGCTCTGTTTACATTTTTAGATTTAATATAATACTACTTGAAGCAGCCACTATCCATACATTACGTTTCAAGTGCTGCATGGTAAAGTACCTGCAAGAAGAAGGTTCTTTACGACCACCACCCTCTTTGTGAATCTCTCAATCCATACAAGATAGAGAAATCTAATCACAAATAGTTCAAAGTACATTTGAGGGCTTGAGTGAAGCAGAGTGAAATTGCCTTGGCTAAAGAATCTTTTGCAGACATCCCAGTGCTCAGTCCCACTTCTTGTGCAGTTAGGAAAAACATGAATATATCTGAGTGCAACCTATTTCTCATTCGTTCGTTGAAGCTGCTGCTTCACTTTCTTGAATCAAAAGCTCCTTCATGCTTTGTCAATTAGGAAGCCTCATACTGCGCTGCCTACCAAGTGCTCCTCATTACATTCATGCAATCTGTTTGAGAGTGGAAAACCTTAATATGCACTATGTACACTTCTGTTCAAAGAGAATATAAAAGGTAACAAAAAAGGAAGAAAAGCATAGGTTCTTCTTTAAGCAGGGATATATACCCTCAAAAAGCCATTTTGTTCGCCAGTATATGTTGAATGCAGGAACAAGGCATTTATTTCTTCCAAAAAGAAACCAGAAACCAAGCTTGTCATTCTTTTTATCTGTTAAAAAACATCTTCACTATTTTGCATGCTAATTTAACAAGCCACCCTCTATATATACCACTATGATCTGTAATTTCATTTCCTTGTCTCACAAAGTTGTGTGCACACGAAAGCTCACACCTTGAATAAAACTTTGTTGGTCTTAAAGGTGCCACTGGACTCTAACTTCATTCTGGCTGAGTTCAGACTGGCAATTTGCCCCGGTAGGGACCCGGGCCAGCGACGACTCAATCCCGGAGTAAATGGGGCGTTCACACAGGTACATCTGCCTGGCATCCCCCACCCGTAGCCAACCTGTGCTGTTGCACTTCACCGCCGGATTAAAAAGATACCTGATAAAACCCGTAGCAAATCCGAAAGCCCGCGTGTGTCACGCGTTTCTCTGCTTCCGGGGAGTCTGAACGTGCAGCCGAAAAGCCGGGAGCAACCTGTGTTGGGCAGAAGGCAGCAGCAGTGTGATTGGCTGTGCTCCGCTCCACTGCCCAATGCGGTGCCGGCGCTGTGGGGTCCTCCCCCAATCGGCAAAATGTGCTTATGCGCATGAGTGCATGGGTGCTTATGCACACATACACCCATACATCCACTGCCGAATTAATGGGGAAACGGTGAATATAGCATGCCTCCGGCACGGCAGTCTGAACGCTCCCGCGCGCCTCCGTCCCGTATCTTCTAGCAGCAGCCCCCGCTGTGTGAACGGGAAAACCCGGTATAGTTTATTCTGGGGCTTTTTGCTACGACTGGCTACCGGAGCAAACTGCCAGTCTGTACTCAGGCTCTGTCTCTTCCAACAGACAACTCACACATTAAACTTGTGGGAACATGACACTTGGAATATACAAGTCTTAACCACTTTCTTTCTTTAAAGCCCTTTAGTATTCAAACTAGTAGATATTTCTTTTTAATCAGAAACCATGACAGCTCAATTTAATGAAATACAATGCTTTATCATTTACTTTTTGGTCATTTTCTTAAAAAGATGTCATTCTCAAAGGTCAATGTAACCATGAAAGCATACTGAATTTCAAATTAAAAAGACTTTAGGCTACATTCAACACCATTTGCTTTCTTGTAAGGACACAGTAGGCATACAAATATCACATTGCCAACTCTGTAAGGTTCATCTGAAAAGTCAGTCTCCATACCAGTGAAGCAGCTGAAAAAAACTCACATTGATTTCAAGGACTGTAACTACAGATTAAAGTACTTTAGAGATTATCTCTTCAGGAACAAGATTTCCTATAACTGAAAGTCACTTTCTCCAACTTGTCCGATACTTAGAATTAATATAGCATGTTAACAGGAAACAAAAATGAAAAAGAGCACAGCCATTCCAAAATATATGCAGATCTGTGATCCAGTCTGGCCCACCTTCACTACTCTCTGGGGCTCTTGTACTGTTGGTTACCTGCCCCTCCCAAGACTCTTGCTCTCCTCCTCCATCACCAGCTCACTTTCGGACACCATGGCATCCACACACCACAGCCCTTCTTATCTAGCCCCACTGGCTGCATATCTGTTCCTTTTAAGGGAGAAGACACACTCCTCAACCATTGGTCAGTGATTGTGGGAGAGCTCCAAGCCCAGAGTGACCAGAAGGGCTGGTTTCCTTCACAGAGTGATGAGACATAAGAACATAAGAGAAGCCAATGTTGGATCGGGCCAATGGCGCATCTAGTCCAACACTCTGTCACACAGTGGCCAAAAATACCAGGTGCCCTCTGGAGGTCCAGTAACAGAGCCAGGACACTAGAAGCCTTTCCACTGTTGTCCCTCCCAAGCACCCAGAAGACTGAGCATCAGTTGCCCCAGGATCCCTATCTATACCTTGTGGCTAATAGCCACTGATGGACTTCTGCTCCATATGTTTATCTAATTCCCTGTTGAAGCTGTCCATGCTTGTAGCCGCCACCACCTAATGTGGCAGTGAATTCCATGTGTTAATCACTCTTTGGGTGAAGAAGTACTTCCTTTTATCCATTCTAACCCAACCACTCAGCAATTTCATGGAGTGCCCATGAGTTCTTGTATTGTGAGAAAGGGAGAAAAGTACTTCTTTCTCTACCTGCTCTATCCCATGCATAATCTTATAAACCTCAATCACCCCTCAGTCATCCCTTCTCCAAGCTAAAGAGCCCAAGCACTTTAACCGTTCTTCATAGGGAAAGTGTTTCAACCCTTTTATCATTCTAGTTGCCCTTTTCTGCACTTTTCCCAAAGCTATAATATCCTTTTTGAGGTGTGGTGACCAGAACTGTACACAGTATTCCAAATGAGGTCACACCATTGATTTATATAGGGACATTATGATATTTGGCTGATTTGTTTTCAATACTCTTCCTAATAATCCCCAGCATAGCATTGACCTTTTTTTATTGCAGTTACACACTGTCTCGACATCTTCAGTGAGTTATCTACTACGACTCCAAGATCTCTCTCTTGGTCAGTCCCTGCCAGTTTGGACCCCATCAATGTGTATTTATAGTTAGGATTTTTGGCTCCAATGTGCATCACCTTGCAGTTGGCCACATTGAACCCCATTTGCCACGTTGCCCGCTCACTTACCCATCCTCGAGTGCCTCACTTGCCCTTTGGAGTGCCTCACAATCCTCCCTAGTTTTTTTCTTCTTTGGCCCCCCGTAGGGGATCTTTTTATTGAATTTTCTAATAACTACAAACTAAAAACTACAAACAGAAAAAATAGGGAAGGGGATCTAGCACCTAGAGGAGAAAGGAAAGAAAACCCTCTAAAAACCCAAGGAACGGTGATCATACAAACATTTCATGTAATTGCTTTCCCTCTTAAATGCAGATTGGCTTCCACCGAAAATGATCATCTATCTAATAAAACATTTTGGTATTTCACCAACAATTTAAGCTTCATAAAAAAGCTGTGAATAACAATATAAAATTAACATTCTTTAAGAGTTGCACAGCACATTGATGATCTATTTTTCCCCTTTTTATATCTCAAATGATAGCTTGTTTTGGGGTCAACCACCCCCAATTTAGAGTCTGAGTCTTCATCAGAAGATCCAGCCTCTCCTTCTTCTTCACTCTCCTTGGAGCCATTGGTTATTCCTCCCTCTCCTGATGAGCGACCATGTTGATGCAGAAACTCGCAGGCCTTTTCAACAAAGTCAATCCTTTCTTTACTATTTGCATATCTGAAGATTAATCTTTCGGGTATTAACCATTTGTAGGAAATATTGTGACTTTGTAGAAATAAAACCAAGTCTCTATATTTCCATCTCTTCTTTCTTATTTCAAATGGAACATCCTTCAACACTTTTATGTCCTTGTCTTTTATCTTCAGGGTAACTTCATTAGTCGCTTTCAATAGTTGATCTCTGACTTTTCTTTGGGAGAATCTTATTGTGACTTCCCCTGGCAGATTATTCTTTCTGATAAATTCTGAATACGATCTACAGACTGTATCTATTTCACTTTGGAGTTGCTCTGATGTCATCTCTGCCAAGGGCACCAATGCATCGCCAACAATCTGTCTCAAATTCTCCCCTTTCTTTTCCTTGATACCCTGAAGTCCCAATACATAGCTCGCCCTTTCCATCTGGAGCTGTAATACATGAGAATCTTTGATTTGGCACTTCCCCCCCCAACGCTTGCAGTCTTTTATTCATCCTTTTTGAGTTAGAATCAATCAATTTAAGCTCCTGCTCCATTTTTTTGATTTTCTGCATGTTCACCACCGTCTGTGCTTGTTGTGCATCCAGCTTGCTAGCAATAGCCGTAATTTTCTCCAGCAGAGGGCGAAGTGCTTCTGACAGAAACCTCTGGAGTTCCACAGTTGAGTCCTGTCTAGGAACAGAACTCGCTGGACTGGAAGTTCCAGAAGGAAGCTTAACTTTCGCTAACTTTCCCTTAGAGTCCTTCAGCGGCGCCATGCTTGAGAATTGTTTACTTTTGTTAAAAGTTCGGCAAAGTCTCTGGAAACTCTTGTGGAACACAGTAAGCTCTCACAGTCTCTTTATTTCAATCACATCACTTTCTGCTGTAAGCCCCTCATTTTTTCTGGCTTCAAAATCGCTTATAAACAGTTCTTAGCAGGGGAGAGTCCCCTCCCCCACTCATTTTCTTTCGGGGGAGCACTCTATTTCGTGGTGGATTTCACTTGAACTTAAACTCACATTTTCAGTGAATGCCCTCCTACATTCAAAATCAATTGATCACCATGCGCTTGCTCCGGTATCTTGTTCCCATTCAGGATGCTCTATGGTGGGCCCATCGGGGCTTGGAGGAGCCCCCCTCCTCTGGCTAGACATGCCAGGGGGAACTCTCTAGTGCCCCATGTTTGGGAGTCCAACCCAAGAACTCCTGGGGTGGCGCAGACGATCGCGCCTCCACCCAGCCATAGGTTCTGGCAGGCTTCTCCTGGAGCCCTGGGAAAAAGCGACTGCCATGGCGATTGCCGAGGCCAGAACACAATCCTCCCTAGTTTTCACCACCCTGAACAACTTTCATTTGCAAATTTAGCCACTTCACTGCTTACTCCCAACTCTAAATCATTCTCTGTTTCCTATGAATATAGCCAGTTTTTGATCCACAAAAGGACTTGTCCTTTTATCCCATGATCTTTGAGCTTACTTAGGAGCCTTTGATGAGGAACTGTATCAAAAGCCTTCTGGAAGTCAAGGTAAACAGCATCTATTGGGTTCCCCCTTGTCCACATGTTTGTTCACCCCCTTAAAGAACACTAACAGGTTAGTGAGACAAGATCTTCCCTTACAGAACCCATGCTGAGTCTGCCTCACCTCCCAACACACCACATAAGAACAAGATTGTGTGCACCCCACACAAGTTTGCACAGATTCCTCTAATTCTTTTTCATAAATGAGTAGCATCTGAAGAGTCACAGACTTAAATAAATCGGTGCTTACCAGGAATATTGTGTATCGTTATTGCTAAAATAAGAAGCATGATCCTCCTCCAGCTGTTGCTTGCTGGTGCTGGGGTGCTCCCCTTGAGAGTGTGGGATACAGCAGGAACATCTGGCTGGTTTCCTCCAGCAACTTTCCTCCTCTGGTAAGGCTCCCCATTTTCACCTTTGTCTAGGCAAGCAAAGAGGACAGAGATAAAGTGAGTTTTTAAAGTGAGCCAGTTCACACCGGCAAGGCGGGATATAAATTGAAAGTAAATAAATAAATAAAAAATAAAAAGCAACTAGGCGAGGGTCCACACAGCTACAGCAAAAAGTGGGGGAAAGATTAATGAGGTACACAAGAAGCAGCTTTTTAGATTGTGACTGCAAGTGAAGAAAATGTGTAGTTTATGCATACAATTTTATGTACTAAACAAACAAAGCCCCACAACAACTAAATAGTCAACTCACAAGTGAAGTGGAGCAAACTGTTCTCATAGTTCACTAGGCTAAAAGGTTACTGTAGCATTGCATATATCTAAATTAGAGCTCATTTTTATGTTTTTCCCTGCCTTTTCTCCAGATAGCTCAGGCCAGCATATGCCATCCCTGTCACTTTATAACAATACAGGGAGGTAATTTAAGCTAAGCTAAGCGTGCTGGCCCAGGATTACCCATTTGTACGTTAAGTAGTCAAATCATAAATTTTGGGTGAAGAACTGTAATTTTCATGTAGTTTTGCTTAAAACAGCAATCATCATTCTGCTGCTTTCAGATCATACCACAAAGACTTACTAGTATTAACATTATAAAATTTATCAACATAAATAGCATTTATTTATTATTTTATTTATTTTTATGATTTTTATTCCACCCTCTCCAAACAGGCTTAGGTTAAAACCATTAAAACAGTAAAAATCAGAGGTAGCAGCAAATTACATAAAAGAAATACTGTTAGGGCTATATAGAAGAAGTTAGAACTTTCAGTAGACCGGGAGCTAAAGCAGTTGAGAGGCTTCTGCCCCAGAGGGACTTACTATCTAAACTTTGATGGGGGAAGAGAACAAGGGGGAAGACTGGAGAGGCCCAGGTAACAAGGACAACACAGATACCTTCAGCTACTCTGTTGTGGTTATTATCTGCTTATCCTTTTTGTGACCAAATGGACACACTCCCCTCTACACTACCTTTCCTCTCTGGAGGAACATTTGCTGAAAAGGTTCCTCTGTGTAAGGTGCTGATTTAAAAACAAGTTGATGTAATTAGGACAGTAAAAAGGGCAGAACATACAACATCCTGAACTGTGATAACAAAATTCTTTCAATTTAACCAATTAAAATGAGAAGCGGTGAAATAAATTTACAAAGGTAGTTGTTCCTGAACTTTACACAGACAACAGCTGCACTTGGGATGCAAGGAAGATCTGACATTTTAAATGCATTTTAAACTCCCTCTTTTCCTCACCTCACTTAATTTTCCTAGCAGAGTAGTAAGTGCTAGAAGTCATTTGAAGCAGGCTCTGAATTAATGCCAATCACTTCCCATGCCATTTCCAGGCTGGTTAATGGTTAACTGTCATATTGCACTTAACTTGGTGGCCATTAAGGACCTACAGCATAAAAATGCTTCTGAAAAATGAGCACATGAAGTCAGTGGGGAAAGGGCACCTTCTAACTCTTGGCTTTCTACCCAGAATAATAAATTTAAAAGAAAAATGTTGGGGACACTTAAAAGCATTAATCAATAGAGTTTAAAACAAAACAAAACACCACACACACACCAAAACTCTGGCCTGTGTTAAGTTCCTGAAGTCAAGAAAGAACACAACATAAAGAAGATTAAAAGCATTACAATAAGTCTCAAGGCCCAATGATGTTACATTTTGCAACAGAGCTAAGAACACAATGTTACATTGAGCCTGTCTAATAAGCTAAGAAAAGTTACTTGAAGCAACACTAAATAGTCCTCTTCATTGCTGCAGAGATCACAGAATAATTTTTTTAAAAAAGCCCCTGCCCCCAAATGAAGGAGGATCCAGCAAAAGCCAGTCATTACTACAGGTAGAAGCTGAGCAGAGTTAGAAGGGAGTAAGCCACACTGGTCAAAACTGTACTTATTTCCAAGTAAAAAGCGTTGGTTTGTAACAAATGTCCCACTGAAAGCAATGGAATGAGTTTTGGTCCACACATGCAGCCAAATGAAGTGGGTCACAAGGCATCATGACTACTGAGGAGATAACACGGACTGTACCTGTTCAGAATGCAGAGGAGAGAGATTACATGTTTCAAAGTCTCCCCATCACCACCACCACCACATTGATATTTCTTTGTAAGTGGAATCAAACACAGATACAGAGGACTAGAACAGGTCTAGCTATATCTTTGGAAGTTGGGTGGAGGGGTTTACGCAGCTGTATATTAAAGGCATACTCATTCCCATTCAAATAAATCTGGCTTCCACTGAAAAATAACTCCCTATAGCATACCTGGCAGAATGCTACCCACACTGCCACACATTCTCCGTTTCCCAAGGGAGAAACTTCCTGCTGGCTAACAGGCTGTAATCTGGTCCTCTTTTGTCATCTGCAGATTTTGTTCTGGTTGTAATTTTGAACATGTTTACTCTCTTACATTTCAGTCTACTTGCCTGAACAGGAAAGACACATGGCTGTAAAAACTGCAAAGATACTATTCAGGTGAATACATAAAGCATGACTGGGGAATGACGGTATAGAAGGCCAGATTGTGTTTGATGGAGTATATTTGAAGTGGCTACACTGGAGGAAAAATAGGCTGAACTGTCCATGGGTGAGTAGAATAATCTATATACTAACTGGTTCTGTCAGTAAAAGGCAGGGGAAGGGGAAAGGGCCCTTTCCAGGCCTATTTTGGTCTCTCAGGGAGGGAGCCTTGAGGCCAGGCCTGACAAGGGTTGCCAATGCCAGGCTGGGAAATTCCTAGAGATTTTGTGGTGGATTATAAGTAGGGCTAGGTTTGGGGAAGGGAGAGGCCTCTGATGAGTATAATGCCACAGAGTCCAAAGCAGCCATTTTCTCCACGGAGACAGATTAAGAGTTTAGTTGTAATTCTGGAAGAGGTCTCCAAGTCCCCAGCAAGGGATGGGAGGGGATAAGGTTGCCAAATCCAGGCTGAGAAACTCCTGGAGATTTGGGGGTGGACCCTGGGGAGGACAGGGACCTCAATGAGGTACAATGCCATAAAGTCCACCCTCCAAAGCATTCATTTTCTCCATCAGAAGTTCTCTGTAGTCTGGAGATGATCAGTAATTCCAGAGGATCCCCAGGCAGCACCGAGTAACTTGATACCACCTGATTTGCATGACGCAACTAGGCCTGGCTGCTTGCTACTCTTCAACAGCAGCCACTCTATGAAAGCCAGTGTGGTGCAGCAGTTAGAGCTTCAAAGTAGGGTCTGCAAGACCCAGGTTCAGATCCCCATCTTGAAGTGGAAGCTCACTGGGTAATTTTGGACCAGTCACATACTTTCAGCCTAACCAACCACACATGGTTGTTCTGCAAATAAAAAGGAGGAGAGAATAATGTAAGCTGCTTTGGTCTCCACAGTGGAGAAAGACTGTAATTTTCCTAGGTAGAAGCTGTGGGGGAGGGGGGTGGAGATGGAAAGGTGAAGACAGAGAGGCAGATAAAAGTAGGTTGGCTGTTAGGTGGGAAGAGAATAGGGTTGCCAACTCCAGGTTGGGAAATTCCTGGACATTTGAGGGGTGGAGCCTGGGAAGGGTGGGGTTTGAGGAGGGGAGGAACTTCAGATCGGTATAATGCCATAGACTCCACCCTCCAAACCAGCCATTACCTCCATGAGAACTATCATTGCCAGCCTCCAGGTGAGGACTGGAGATCACCCAGAATTACAACTATTGTCCAGGTGACAGAGATCAGTTACCCTGGATAAAATGGCTGCTTTGGAGGGTGGAGTCTATGGCATTATACCCTGCTGAGGCTTGCCTCCCCAAGCCTCACTGTTCCAAGGCTCCATACTCAAATCTCCAGGAATTTCCCAACCTGGAGCTGGCAGCCCTAAGGTGCCCTAAGGTAGCTAGGAGATCCATTGTGATGCCCAGAGCATTGCCACTGCTGCTGTGGGGGTAAAGGAAGCAGGTGGGTGACTGGGAGCACCACCACCACTGCAGCTGCTGTGTTGGGTGGGGGAGGAAGCAGGCAGGGGGCTGAGAGAGTGATGAGGGCACAAAGACAGAGTGAGGGGGGCCAGAAAAAACAAAGAGAATGATGAGAGCCAGAAAGAGAGAGGAAGTAACATGCATGGAGGAGAGATAAAGAAAAGGGGGGCAGAAGGAAGAATGTGAGACAGGTAGGAGTAGAGGGGCGGAAGCAAAGGTGTGAGGAATAGGATAACCATCCTGCAAGTTTCTTATGGGTCCCCACTTATAATAGCATAAACAATGTTTAATTGTTTATCTTGGATTTAGGCTGTGTGAAGTCGCTCTACCCACTGCATCATATGGAGCTGTCCAGCACCACAGCAAATGATATCTTTCCACAACCCCAAATTAAACCCCAACAGTTGTGATTAGGGTACATTTATATGAACCAAGGCAATTTAAGTAACTGGTTTAAAATTGCCAAGAAAAGGCATGCATTTAAATTACCTTCCAACTTCCATAAACACATAGAGCTGCCACTGGACATTGGTATGTGTGTAGTGCTGTTAGGTTACTTCCAATTTATGGCAATCCTATGAATTAATGATCTCCAAAACGTCCTATCATAAGCAGTCTTGCTCAGGTCTTGCAAACTGAGGGCTTTGATTGTGAGCATTATCTACTCTGACTGGCACAAGCTCTCCAGGATTTCAGGTCAGAGGTCTTTCACATCATCTGCTACCTGATATTTTTTCCTAAAGATGCTAATGATTAAACTTGGGAGTTTCTGCATTAAAAATAAATGGTCTGCTACTCAGCCATGGCCCCACCTAATTCATATAGTGTCTGGACAAGCATACATACTAATTGGTTGCCACAGAAATTTAAAAATACCTCCTCGCAAATAAATAGAACATTTACGGTACACTGGAGCTTCTGGTTGTTTATTCCCCACGTCTTTTTTCTAAATGACTTATATCAAATTCAAGGAGCAATTGTGAAATACAGGAATTATATTTGGTTTTCTTAACACACAGGTAAGGAAGGTATGATCACTTAATTAAAAAGTGTCCACAATTTTCCAGAAGACGTTCTTAGGCAACACAGTTTTTCACCACAAAGACATGGAAAGTAAATGTTCAGGCTGTTTGACTAAACCTAAATATTCATAAGTTGCACAATGGTTTCAGTTAAGCATGTTTATTTTGGCCATAAACTGTAACAAATGTTCAAACAATTATGTTTCTATAGTTAAAGGCAACGGTTATAAACAGGATACAGAACAAATGTGGTGAGATAAAAAACATTAATCCAAATGACAATAAAGCAGAGAAAGTTGTGTCATCATTTAGCTAGCAGTTGGCAAAATATAATAATACACAATTCATGATTAATTGTACTACACTTATAGTTAGTTATAGGCACCACCCCCACCCTCCCTTCCTCTCTCCCTCCCTCCCTCCCTCTCTCCCTCTCCCTCTCCCTCTCTCTCTCTCTCTCTCTCTCTCTCTCTCACACACACACACACACACACACACACAGGGCATGCCACACAGTAACTGAACAGCAAGAAACCCCCACCCTCCCTCCCTCTCTCCCTCCCTCCCTCCCTCTCTCCCTCTCCCTCTCCCTCTCCCTCTCTCTCTCTCTCTCTCTCTCTCTACACACACACACACACACACACACACACACACACACACACACACACACAGGGCATGCCACACAGTAACTGAACAGCAAGAAAATCCTGTAGCAAAATAAAAAAGCAACGACCAAGGTAAACCTCTGTGATTTGTCCCCCAAGCCGCTGTCATAATCAGACAGATAAACTCAGCACATACCTAAGGCAATCCCAAACCTGATTACAAACAGTTGGGCCTAGTTTGGAATCTCATGCTCCTGGTGACAATGGAGTTCCCAAAACCACCAGATGATCCCAACCCAGTTTATATATTTCTCTGCTGCAGTGATGGCAGATGGTTAAACCAAGGAAGGAAGGAAGGGTCTCCCTTGTATTCCTGCACCTTGTCTCTTTTATCATCAATGGAGCAACATGACGAACACGTTAGATGCCTAACAATTTGAAATCTGATGTCTTGGGAACTGTGTTTCCAAGTCTGAAGAGGGCACTTTACACAATGATACAACAGGTGAGGTTCTCAAGCAGGAAGAAACAGAGTGGAGGGCCATTCCTACCAGGGTTGCCAACCTCCAGGTCAGGTCTAGAGATTTCCTGAAATTACACAGAATCTCCAGTATACAGAGATCAGATCCTCTCTTCACATACAGCGCCACTCTGCCTCCTCTTCTACCCTTCCTGTTTTTCTTGAACAACTCATAAGAACATAAGAGAAGCCAATGTCGGATCAGGCCAATGGCCCAACTAGTCCAATACTCTGTCACACAGTGGCCAAAAATGCCATCAGGAAGTCCAGCAGTGGGGCCAGGACACTAGAAGCCCTCCCACTGTTGCCCCCACCCCAAGCACCAAGAATACCGAGCATCACTTGCCCCAGCCTGAGAGTTCCTATCTATAGCCACTGATGGACTTCTGCTCCATAT
Source organism: Gekko gecko (assembly GCA_029375565.1). Lineage (NCBI taxonomy): Eukaryota > Metazoa > Chordata > Lepidosauria > Squamata > Gekkonidae > Gekko > Gekko gecko. Next base: position 238,949,272 of record JAPDNY010000002.1, on the reverse strand, counting down.
GCTTATTTAATTCCCTCCTGAAGCTGTCCATGCATATAGCCACCACCACCTCTTGTGGCAGTGAATTCCATGTGTTAATCACTCTTTGGGTGAAGAAGTATTTCCTTTAATCCGTTCTAACCCGACTACTCAACAATTTCATGGAGTGCCCACGAGTTCTTGTATTATGAGAAAGGGAGAAAAGTACTTCTTTCTCAGCCTGCTCTGTCCCATGCATAATCTTATAAACCCTGATCATGTCACCCCTCAGCTGTCATTTCTCCAAGCTATAGAGCCCCAAGCGTTTTAACCTTTCTTCATAGGGAAAGTGTTCCAATCCTTTTATCATTCTAGTTGCCCTTTTCTGCCCTTTTTCCAAATATCCTTTTTGAGGTGTGGTGACCAGAATTATACACAGTACTCCAAATGAGGTCGTACCATTGATTTATACAGAGGCGTTACGATATTGGCTGATCTGTTTTCAATTCCCTTCCTAATAATCCCCAGCATAGCATTGGCCTTCTTAATTCAGTTACACACCGTCTAGACATTTTCCATGAGTTATCTACTATGACTCCAAGATCTCTCTCTTGGTTAGTCTCTGCCAGTTCAGACCCCATCAATGCGTATTTATAGTTAGGATTTTTGGCTCCAATGTGCATCACTTTGCACTTGGCCACATTGAACCCCATTTGCCACGTTGATGCCCACTTGCCCATCCTCAATAGATCCCTTTGGAGTGCCTCACAATCCTCCCTGGTTCTCACCACCCTGAACAACTTCGTATCATCCACAAGTTTAGCCACTTCGCTGCTTACTCCCAATTCCAAATCATTAATAAACAAGTTAAAAAGCATCAGACCGAGTATTGATCCCTGTGGTACCCCATTGCTTACCACCCTCCACTGAGAAAATTTCCTATTTGTACTCACTCTCTGTTTCCTATGAATTAGCCAGTTTTTGATCCACAAGAGGACTTGTCCTTTTATCCCATGACTATTGAGCTTACTTAAGAGCCTTTGATGAGGAACTTTATCAAAAGCTTTATGGAAGTCAAAGCAAATAGCATCTATTGAGTCCCCCTTGTCCACATGTTTGTTCACTCCCTCAAAGAACACTAACAGGTTAGTGAGACAAGATCTTCCCTTACAGAACCATGCTGAGTCTGCCTCCATAGTTTTTGTTCATCAATGTGCTTACTAATTCTTTCCCTAATAACAGTTCCTACCAACTTACCCGGTATCGATGTCAGACTGACTGGCCTGTAATTTCCCAGATCTCCTCCGGAACCCTTTTTAAAGATGGGGTGACATTAACTACCTTCCAGTCCTCAGGAATGGAGGCAGATTTTAATGAAAGATTACATATTTTTGTCAGGAAATCCACAAGTTCATATTTGAGTTCTGTTAGAACTCTTGGATGTATGCCATTCGGACCTGGTGATTTATCATTTTTTAAGTTATCTATCAGTCGTAGGACCTCCTCTCTAGTCACCTCAATCTGACTTAGGTCTTTCAACACCCCTTCCAAAATCAGTGGTTCTGGAATGGAAAAGCACTTCTCATCGTTCACAGTGAAGACAGAAGACACACAGTGAAGACAGAAGACACACACCTCTTCCTGTGTCTGGAAGGATAGAAGAGAATACCACCTCTGCCCCCAATGCCTTCAACTGCCTTGCAAGAGCTTCATAGTCCTCTAATTTTTATGATGGTACTCGTGGCCGTGTCATTTGTCCCCACATGAACCAGCAGAAACGGGTATTGATCAGTAGGTCTTAACAGTTTTGGCAGTCCATCTGTAATATCCTGACTTCTGGCCCCAGGTAAGCAACACATCTCTCGGAGTAGGGGATCTGGCCTGGGCATATTACATTCCATACCCCTGAGCATACCACTTTGTTTCCTTCCACTTCCATGTGGCTCCATGCCCTTTTCACTCCCTTTTCCCGGTCTTTGTGGCTCTTCTTCCCCTCTCATCTCTCTCACCCTGTCAAGCACCTCAAAACTATTCTTGAGCTCCAGTGGACCAGAGCGTTGTCTTGGTCGACATCTTCAGGTTTGTACTGCAGAACTGAGAGGAGGCTCAGAAGGGAGAACGACTCTTCCTTCTTCTCCTTGACTTTCTTCTTCATGTTCTTGCAGAGTTCCCAGGCTCTTGTCAATACAATCCTCCCCTTCCTTGATTCCCTGAAGTGTGGTGATCCTCTCCTGCAGGCTCCAAATGTTCTCCTCCAAAAGCCTGACCAACTTACACTTCTGACAAGTGAAGTCTGTCTTCTCTTCCAGGAGGAAAACAAACATGGCACACTCCATGCAGGTGACTGAAAAGGGGCCTTCAGTCAACATCATTACTATCCAAGTATGTTCTAAGAGTACTCTGAGCAGAGTTTTGGAGCCCTCAGGCAAATCCTCAAGCTAAGAGCCACAGGCGATGAGGAGCCTTTTGCCTCAAAATGTCACTTCCTGCCAAGCACAGCAGAGCTCAGCACAGTAGGGGGTGGGGCTTTCAAGCCATAGCAATCAACAACAACTTGCTCAGTCCCCAGTCTCCAAAGAACCCACTCATCCTCAGCTTCTCACACAGCAGCTAGGAAAGGCAAAAGGCAGAAAGACAAAAATCCCTTACCTTCTAGCAGCTCCTCGCCATGTGCTCTCAATACAAAATTGGCAACCCTAATTCCTACTGACTGGCCTGTGTTTGTATGGTGCTGAAGAGTTCTAGGGGAGAGGGAGGGGTGATAGACAGGAAGGCAAAGCCTGAGGATCAGTGAATGGGGCTGGGCGAGGGCGGCCAAGGTGCACTCTTGGGGCTTCCCATCAGGGTCCTGAATATGCTGAACACTCACAGCAGACACCTCCTGCACCCGGAATACCTGCAGCCCCTCTCGTCCATGCCCACCAGCCACATCAAAGTCAGTGGCTCCCCTCTCCCCAGACCATCCGCTGGCAAACTGGGACACTTGAGAGGGTCCCCCTCCTATGAGGGTTTTGCTCCCCTGTGGGCTGCACCCCCTTTCCCTTGAGTCCCGTGTCAGTTGAGGGGGCCCTGCCCTAGGACTGTGTTTTCCCTGGGCTTGGCTCAAAAAGTCCACCTGCCTCATTCATGTGTACATGCACAAAGCAGTTAAAACAAAAAAACACCCTCACGGCTATCTGAATGGTGCCTGGAGCCTCATCGCGTGATGCAAGTGGTTTGGGGAGGTATGTATGATCATCCCAACCCCACAAAATATTCCCAGATCAAATTTATCACGGGAATAAATCGCGAGAAGCTTGCCATGTGACCACAGCCTAAGTCTCATAACTGATTAAAAAAAAAAAAAAGCTCAGAGCTTTTGTGATACTTGGAAAATGTTATGGATGTCGGGTTTTGCGGTATCCTGGGTACCAAAGTAAACAATAAATGAGGGGGAAATTAAGCACGTCTCTGTCCCTACCTCTGATGAGTGCAGTGCCACCACGATACCTCCCCTGCCCAAGGGAAATGTTAAAAAGGCCCAAGTAGGAAGGCAGGTTTGGTATATAGCAGCCTTTTTGTAGTAACAGTTTTACTTTTTGAACAGCTTTTTCTTTTCAGGTTAAAAACAGCCTTTTCAGTTTATGGTCCTCTGCTCACCCTCCCCTTCCCTCCTTCTACTTTTCAGGAGTCAGAAGGTTGAAAGGCTCACAAGCCCTGTGAGAGTCTTGCCTCTTCAACCTTCCTAGATTCTTGAATAGGCAGCTATGAAATTGCATCAGCTTGCTTGACAGGAAGCTGAGCTAAAACTAGAAGGACAGAAGGGTAGTGTTCTGGCAACGATTGGTTTAGGATTTAGATTTAAGAACATAAGAGAAGCCAATGTTGGATCAGGCCAATGGCCCATCTAGTACAACGCTCTGTCACATAGTGGCCAAAAATTCCAGATGCCATCAGGAGGTCCAGCAGTTTAGATTGGCTAATATGTATTAAGTTTGCTTTCATGTTTGTAACTGCTTGTTTCAAGTATTTTGACAATGCCTAGTGGTTTATCCATGCTTTTTCATATGTATTCCTGCATCATCCATCTGATTCAGTTTGCAGTTTGCTTTTGTAGCATATTGCCCAATATTGCCTTCCAATAAACCATTTAATTCATATCAGTAACATTTTGGAATCCCACTGATTTTCTCATACCCACTAGGGTGCTAAGAGCCCCACTTAAGGAAACCAAATTAACAGCCTGCTGCTATCATAGCAGAGCAGCAGCTGCAGGGAAGCTGGGAAGGCAGAGAGTATGGAGAATTCTTAGCTGGCTCAGATCTGAACCACAGAAAACTTCTGGAGCCTATTATGCTTAGCTCTCACTGCAGGCTGATGTTGTACTCCGTGCGGGCAATGCAAACAACACATTATGGCTGATTTCCAGATCTGCATATCTTTAATCCCTGGCTTGTTCTTTCACATAGAAAATAAAAAATAAGGCCAAGGCCGATGGTGCAAAATCCGGTGGAAATATACTTTATTACTCAATTAAATTCCCAAATATGCCCTACGTGTTTCGCCAACAGGCTTCATCAGGGGAATCTGTTTGTCTTAGTAGAACTACTGGCAGATGAACAGATTCCCCTGACAAAGCCTGTTAGTGAAACATGTAGGGAATTTTTGGAACTTTAATTGAGTAATAAAGTATATTTTTACCTGATTTTGCACCATCAGCCTTGGCCTTTTTTTAATCTCCTGTGACTGGTGTGGCACTTTATTTTCTTCTTCCACATAGAAAAACAGGCTATCCTCCACGGATTCACTTTTAAAAGACTGAATGTAGACTTAGAAACATTTACTTGTGTTACATTCATTTTACAAAAGGTTATTTTTAATGGACACTTAATAGAGTAGGCTTAAAAATATAAATAAAAATAACTTCTAAAATGTCATCTATTTTTATCTATCCTATTGTGGTGAAGGAACTAAGAAACCTGAGCTGCAGTAGTTTTAAGATGAAGGTAAGATGAAATGCTCATGTAGAAAATTACATCAGCAGCTCAAGCAGTGATTATCTGCCAGTCATCTTGAGTGCTGGGCTGCTCCTTTCTTGAGACTAAACTGTGTTCTACAAGCACACACTTCACGTCTACTTTTAAGAGGACAACATGTAGTTACAGGAGACAGGTAGAGCACAAAGCATAACCAAAGATGTATACTTGTACATCTCCATGTAGATTTACACAGTGGTGTTTTCTGTACTCATCTGTCTGCCTCTGGGTTCAAGAAATGAGCAAATACTAACAAATGGTATGGGTAGTTTTCTTTTGGTGCTTTCTATTCCATGTAGAAAGGTTCAAAAGTCAATTTACTGGAGCATCACCGCGGTACCATTTAGGAAGCCTTCATGTAAAGAACCATGATACCAAATGGAAATCTGTTCCAATTTAGAACACAAATTTGTCAACTATTACCACCAGATGCTCATCATACTCATACTACATAACACCTAAAACCACAATCATCCCAACTCAGGTCATTTCTATAAAATTCACAAAACTCAGCCAGCATCATTACTTCTAAATTAAAGGGAAATGTCACCATTGGCTTCCTCCATAAGTCTCCTTAATCAGCTCACAAGCAAGCATTCTCCACTGAAGAACATGGGCTAGAATCGCTTTAAAACAAAACCCTGAAAACAATTAGACAGTTTGTTTGACCATCAGATATGAATTGCAAGTTCACAGTAAGGTGAGGAGAGGAGGTGGCAGGCAGGGCTACCTAGAACTATCACAAAATCCCAGAAAAAAAATATTCCCTCTGGGACCAGTCACATTTAGATCCAAGCTGCCCTGTTCCATTGGCCCCCAAGGTGACAAGAAACCCCAGAATTTTGTTTATGTAGTCCTCGCCCCCTATGCCATGGCATTTCTGTTGGCAGGAAAGGCCTGTTGTGCAAGTAGGGTTCTGCTTGCACTGCTTTGGATCCAACAAATTTTCAGTTTCATCAAAGATCCAACAAATTCTCAGTTTACTTCATTACTGAAAGCATAGACCAGAAGCATTCAACCAGTTCAAATGAGGGTATATGAACATTTACAATTATCAATGCAAACCAGTATACCAGATAAGAGACTGCCCAAGATCAGATACATCTACATTCTGTTATGTGATTGCCAAAGACAAACAAACTTTATGCTTCCCATTCTGTAACCCATTTTGCTGATTCAAAATTCTCAGTTGCCAAAAGGGAGTTATGTATGGGACTTGCTTTTGCTATCGAAGAGGTGAAAATTTCTGGAAACTTTGCAGCTATTGTGGGGGAAGATAGAAATTTGGAAAAACTGGTATATATGCAATAATTACTTTCCTATCAAACCTAAAGTACTTTTACTGATTTCCTTTCCTTTTATATCCTTAGAAGCCCATTGATTCACAGATCTTGAGCAGCAGAAGATACTTGCTTATTTCTTTTACTGATTTAATGACATAAAATTCATCATTTATAATTTAATTAGCGAAGAACTGCACTATTTGGCATATTTATGGAATTTAAAAGTATGCTTTTCTTCGCTTTCTGTAAGAAAAATTGCAAGTTTCCACTACTTGAGAAAGCATTGCAAACTGCTGTGCCATATTCAGCAAAGAATTGCCAGCATGTTTGGATATTAAGCTAAACTTTATAATATTGAAAACACCAAACTCTAATAACGTGTTCTCATTAAATCCACTATAGCATATCATTTGTTGCCAGAATTATTTACATTTAAAAATATTCTTGCAATTGTATATGTCCGCAGTATACATAGAAATTATCAAATTGCTTCAGATTGTCATAAATAAACATTTCATACTACAAATTTTGAATAAAACCTTGTGTTTCATTTCACTTATTCCAACAGGAAAATAACATCCTAGGATTTTTTTTCAGCACACCTCAAAGTTTCCCACTATCTAAAATGCCAACCAAATGATTTTAACATGAATGTAATTGACTGTTTATGCAACAAATATGTATGTCATGGCCTGGTGCTGATTACTGAAATTCTGTACTTCTCATATTTTTGTGGCTATTTGGTTGTTTGTTTTTTACAAGCCACAACATCACAGTGTCAGTCTAAGCTGAGACAAAATTAATCATACTAAAAAAATCCTGAAAGATACAGATGGCAGCTCAGTTTCATTACGTTAAAATCTGAATAAAAATAAGAAGCATACAATACTACAAGAAAGGAATGCAAAAGGTCTGCAGAATTTGGTGCTGGTAAAGTTTAGATTATGTTACAAAAAAAGTGTTGGATCCAGCCAGCTTTTTCATTCAGTCTTGTTCCTATTCTTACTACAGTCCTAGTCCCCTAACTAATTAGCTCTCTTCTTCACACTTCAAAAATTAAAATACTCGTCTTCAGATATATCAGACTCACTGTGAATAGTTATGTATCTGCCACTTTCACTATCTAGAATGTTAACAATCCATCAGTTTCTTATTTTTTTTCTAAATGAAGGTGGCATTTGTCTAGCCACTCTACAGTATTTCAGCCATGGCTACAGTAGTTCAGCCATGGATACATATCAATCAAAAGCAACACTGGATTCCTAGAGGCTACAACACATTTAGCAAGAGATAAGAAAACTCCTTTTTTCATTAATTTTGTTTCAAATCAAAAAGGCTGTATTATATCAGCTGTCCATGAAGAATTGCACACACACCACAGTCTGCAACCACACATAATGAGTGTGGCTTTGTTCAGTAAGCATCCTCTTCAGAATCAGTACCTGTTGCCTGATCTGCTTCCACTAATCAGCATAAGAAAGGAGGGAATCTTTTGAACCAGAGATTTCAGTGAGCGCCTCCCTTGATCCCATTTAAGGGATGCAAAAATGTTACCCATCAGATCCACAGTTGCTTGTCATGTCAAAAGGCTCTCTTATTCTCTTCCCAACCCCAACTACATTAAAGTCAGTTGCTTGAGCATATGCTTAATGCTGCTAAGGACAACTATGCACTAAAAACAGGAAATGTTTGCATGTTTTCTGTCTTAAGATGTCCCCCCTCCCGCAGCCTCTACCTAGGAAAACCATGGCCCAGTTTTATGGTGCCACTTACGTGATGGGGAACTCTCACGGATTTGTGGGGGGGTGCCTCACATTCCCCTGTATCCTCCTCCCCACACTATTTCCTCTTTCCCTACCCCTGAAAACCCTCATATCCTCCTTTCCCTGCCTCATTCACTTCTTCTCAGCCATTCATCAATCTACTTTTTATTTGCCTCCCATCTTCAGCTATATTTATTATTTACTTCATTTATACCCCACCTTTCTCCACAGTGGGAACCAAAGCAGCTTACATTATTCTCCGCTCCCCTTTTTACCCAAACAAAAACCCAGAGAGATAAATTAGGCTGAAACTATGTGACTGGTCCAAAATCACAGCAAGATGGGAATTCAAATCTGGGTCTCCCAGATCTACTCTGAAACTACAACTGCTATACCACACTGGCTTTCATAGGGTGGCTGCTGTTGAACACGAGCAAGCACCCAGGCCTAGTTGAATCAGTCAAGTCAGGTGGTATCAAGTCACCCACAGGCTGTAGCAGGTCTAGAGCTGCCAACTTCCAGGAAGGACCTGGAGATATTCCCAATTCACACAACTGAGCCCTTGTCCCCCTATAGATCTGTCCCCTAGAGAAAATGGCTGCTTTGGAAGGTATTATATCTGGCAGAGGCCTCTCCCCACTCCAAACCCTGCTGTCTTCAGACAGCTGCACAAAATCTCCAGGGATTTCCCAACTTGGAGCTGAACCCTAGTGACACCTGGCCCCAAGGAGTCCTCCCCCAAAGGCCAAAATAGGTCTGGAAGGGCCCCTGCCTCCTCCCAGTGCCTTTTACTGACAGAATGAAGCTGGTTTGCCTAGCAATAGCCACTGAAGGAATCTGTTGCTTAAAGCTACAGGTGCTCCTTTTATCATTTTTGGGTTTTTAAATCCACCGGTGTATTTTTTTTTTAAAGATTTTACTTTTTTCTGCAAATCTGGGGCCATTTTCAGGTTTGTAGAAAGATCTGTATTTCCTGTTCACAGCTCCAGGCACCAGATTTAAGTATTATTTATTTATTTATCATTACATTTCTAGCCCGCCCTCCCCGCAAGCAGGCTCAGGGCGGCTCACAAATAGGGCTATTTGTATCCAAAGATTTGGCCAACTTGGCTGTTAGTATATGATAGGAGCCTAACATATCATTGACTCCCACTGTGTCACTTATTATGTTTATCTCTAAAATATTCAAAACATCACTACCAAAGGAAGAGAAAATCAACAACCTCTCTTTCCACCAGTAGATAAATGAGAAGTAGTTGCTTTGTTGCCTCTTATTAACATGATAGTCTGAGAAAATGATTAGATACACAGCCAGTTTTGCAATATTATGGGAGTTTCTCATGAAAATGTGTCCAGAGTTTCATGGTCTTGAAGGTAATAACAGGTGCCACACACTTTGCAGGTCACACTTTTGACCTGGTACTCTGTTCTGGGCAAGAAAAAAGTAATCTGAATGTGTGGGGACTGAAGATGGTCCCCTTGTCACAGACAGGTCACTACTTGCTTGAATTTAGAGTTACAGGAATACCAAGTCTCCACCAGAGTGGGGGATTGATTGAGATGATCCGTCCCCAAAGCCTGATGGATCCAATAAGTTTTTAGACAACGTTAAGGGATTTTCCTGATGACATGGTTGGCGCTCCAGTAAATGCCCTGGTTCACCTCTGCAATGGGGAACTGACCTGGGCAATTGACGCAATTGCATCTAGGTACCTTCTCTCAGGGCAGAGAACATGGGCAGCCCCTTGGTTTACTGAGGGGCTGTGGATGATGGAAAGACAGGGGAGATGGCTAGAGTGACAGTGGTTTGGAATGAATCTGACAAGGCATGGGCTAGAGATCATTTGAAAGCCTACTCTATGGCAGTGACTGCAGCAAAGAAGTAATACTTTTCTGCCATCACTGCATCCATACAATGTAGACGTGCAGAAATCTTCTGGGCAGCCAGGAGCTATTGGATTCTGGCTAACAGGAAGCCCAGTGTTATATGTTTACTAAGTAGTTTTGTGGATAAAATACCTTGCATCTGTTCTGATTTGGACTCTATATTAGCAGCAACAAGATCAGATGGTCTTAGAGTGCCAAATTGTCCAGTTGTGTGTGATACATTTCAGCTTGTGCAAGCTGAGGATTTGGACAGGATTCTGGGAGGTTTGAGACCTACCACATGTTTGTATGACCCTTGCCTCTCCTGGCTGCTTAAATCTGCTGGTGGGGGGGCTGGTGAACTGAGTCTAGGGGACAGTAAATGCCTCCCTGAGAGATGGGGTGGTCATTCCTGCCTTGAAATGGGCAGTGGTGTATATACTCCTAAAGAAACCTGCTCTGGACCCATGAAAATTGAATAATTACTATCCAATCTCAAATGTACTGTTCTTGAGCAAGGTGATTGAATGAGTGTGGGCTGGCCAACTTCAGAGACTCCTGAATGAAACAGATTGTTTAGATCCATTTCAATCTGGTTTCAGGCCTGGTTATGGGACTGAAATGGCCTCAGTCATCCTGGTGGATGACATGTGCTGGGAGATGGACAGGAGGTGTGCAACCCTGTTAATTCTCCTGGACCTCTTGGCAGCTTTTGATACCATTAGTTATGGTATACTCCTGGATCACCTTTCAGGACTAGGAGGCACTCGTCTGCAGCGGTTCCAGTCCTACTTCAAGGGAAGGTTCCAGAATGTGGTGCTGGGGGATATTGCTCCTATGGAATTAAAAGGGTTGCATTTACCATTAACTGATTGTTCACCTGAGCAGTCCCACATGGACTTTTGAAGCTCAAAGCACCTAGAGACACTCTGTCCCACTCTCCCATGTTCTTTTCTGCCTTTCCCAGCATGATACAGAGGGGGTGGAGTGCCCTTCCTTCAGTTCCTTTCTGCCACTGCCAGAGTGAGGTAGAAGTTATCAGACTGAGTTGAGAGCTCACAGTAGGGCAGCAGGGAGGGTTGTGTGACTGCATAGATGACCACTTGATGAACAACAGTTACAGGTAAGAGCAACCCTGTTTTCATCATCATAGTACCTGTGCAGTCCCACATGGGAGATTAGCAAACTGATTTAGCTATCTAGGAAGACAGGTGTGAGCTCTCAGTTGAACAGAGATTGCGGGACTGCTCTTCCCACTTCTGAGTCTCTCATGACATCCACATCCATCATGCAGTGTCTTGCTAAGGTGTAGGAGGAGGACCGTGTTGCAGCCTTGCAGATGGAGTCAACTGAAAGATCATGACAAAGAGCTGCTGTTGTAGACTGTGCCTGGGTAGAATGGGCATGGATCTGCAGCAGACAGTCAACCTGTGCCAGTTTATAACATAGCCTGGTGCACGTGAGTATCCATTTCAAGATGGATTGGGCTGACAGTTTCTTGCCCTTGTTGGAGTCTACTGAAGCAATGAATAGGTGATCATCAGAAGATAAGGGTCCTTGTAGCATCTAAGGAATATAGGGTTCATTCCCTTTCATCCTGTGGCTAAGGGTATAACACTGCCAGGGTGATTTCTTCTTATGAATGGAAGCTATTGTTACCTTGGCTTTGTGTGAGGCTAGAAGCCTTTTATATACTGCTTTGAACTCCAGAGCTCAAGTGCAGGTATGCCTTTTGAGAGGACCACATCCCACTGACTTTCCCTTTGTGCACACCCCAGTCTGAAAGGGAGTAATCTGTTTAAATCCCTGAAATATCCTTTTTGAGATACAGTGACCACAACTGCACACATGAGGCAGCACCACAGATTTATAAACAGGCATTAAAGATTGGCTGTTTTATTTTCAATCTCTTTCCTAATAATCCCCTAGCATAGGGTTAGCCTTTTTCACTGCTGTCACTCACTGGGTGAACAATTTCATTGAGCTTTCCACTACAAACCTAAGATCTTTCCCTCTTAGTCTCAGTTCAGACATCATCAACATATATTTAAAATCAGAATCTTTTGTTCCAGTATGCATCTAATCTGTATAGCCCAGGCTAATTCAATCTCATTAGATCTCAGAAACGAAGCAGGGGCGACCCTGGTTAGTATTTGAATGGAAGACCACTGAGGAATATCAGGGTTGCTATGCAGAGACAGGCAATGGCAAACCACCTCTGAAATCTCTTCCCTTGAAAACCCTGCAAAGCCATTGTAAATTGGCTGTGCCATAACAGCAAAAAAAACCCAGCAAAAAAATAACATAACATAACAGCAAAAAAAAACCCCACACATAACCTTACATTTACCCATGTTGAACTTCATTCACCCCTTTGTTGCCCACTTAACCAATTTAGCAAGCTCCTCCAGTAGCTCTGCACAATCTGACTTCATATCCTGAATAATTGGTATCATCTGCAGTTGGCTACAACATTGCACATTGCACACACCTAATTCCAAATCATTTGTGAACAAATTAAATAGCACTGGGCCCACTACAGATCCTTGTGGGACTCCAGTGCTCATTTCTCTCCATTAAGAGAACTGTCCATTGATTCCTGGTCTCTGCCTCCTGTCATTTAACAAGAAGGAGAAGGAGAAGTTTTATTACAGCATCCAGCCAGAACAATCCAAACACTTCAGCAAGGGGCATCAAAATAAGATATTACAAAATATACAATATAGAAATATAAATTGATAAGAGGACCCTTCCTCTTATCTCGTGACCACTAAGCTTACTCATGAGGCTCTGATGAGGCACCTTGTCAAAAACCTTTTGGAAGTCCAAGTATATGATGCCTATTGGACTATCTTTATCCACATACTTGTTAAACTGCTCATAGAAAATGACTTTCAGTAGGCAGAACTTTCCTTTGCAAAAGCCATGCTAATTTTCCCTCAGCAGACTTTGTTTCTCAATGTGATTAATAATTCTGTCTTTTAATAATAATTTCTACTAATTACCCCAAACAGATTTTAGGCTAACTGGCCTGTAATTCCCTGAATCACCTCTATGCCCCCTTGTTTGGTATTTTCCAGTAATCTGGCATGAATGCCAATTTTAGTTACAAGTTAAATAAACTTACTAGCAGATCAACAATTTCATATTTGAGTTCTTCAAGAATCTTCAGATGTATGCCACATGAACTTGAAGACTTATTAGTTTTCTGAGTAGTCCCAGAACTTCATCTCACTTCGATTTAGTTCTGTGGAGTCCATGCATTTGGAGCAGGCTAGTGACAATTCAACCATGGGAGGGGGGCTTTCCATTTGGTCCATAAGGATAAGAAACTGTTCCCCCTGTAACTGGCTTAGCATCACATAACTGTGGCTCAGGCCATTCTGCATAATAAGGGGAATGGGCAATGTACCTTAACAATTGTGGATGTCTCCTCAGTTGGCTGTAATTGTTAGAAATTTTGCTGTTCAAGCATCCCTTCAGGACCTAGGGGAGATATCCCCTCTTGTAGGAAGGCAATGGGTTTCTGTATGAAAAAGATGCAAAGCTTGGATGCTGGTAGATACACAGAGAAAAGCAGACAGGCTCTGTTTTGTATTGGCTGAAACACCATCGGTGCGCAGGATCTCTCTTTTTCTCTAGGGATTTGATGTGAGGTAGTAGATCTGCTGCCCTACAAGAGTGCCTCTGAGGCTCTGCGCCCTCTGCTGGAGAAAATTACAGCTATTGATAATAAACTGGATGCACAACAAGTGCAAACAGTGTTAAACACATGGAAAATCGAAAAACGGGAGCAGAAGCTTAAAGAGATTGGTTCCAGCTTGAAAAAGTTGAATAAAAAACTGCAGGCGCTTGAAAAGAAGTGCCAAATTGAAGAGTTTCATGTGTTATAGCTGCAAATGGAAAGGGCGAGCTATGTCTTGAGACTTCAAGGGATCAAGGAGGAGAGAGGGAAGAATCTGAGACAGATTGTGGGTGACTTGTTGGCTCCCTTGGCAAAGGTGACGTCGGATCAACTTCAAAGTGAAATAGATACAGTCTTTAGATCATACTCTGAATTTCTCAGAAAGAATAATCTGCCAGGGGGAGTTACAGTAAGATTCTCCCGAAGAAAAGTAAGAGATCAACTACTGAAAGTGACCAACAGAGTTACTTTGAAGTTGAAAGACAAGGAGATTAAAATATTGAAGGACGTTCCATTTGAGATAAGAAGGAAGAGATGGAAATACAGAGACTTGGTGCTATTTTTACCAAGCCACAAAGTCGCCTACAGATGGTTGGTACCTGAGGGACTAATCTTCAGATATGCAAATGGCAAAGAAAGGATAGACTCTGTTGAAAAGGCTTGTGAATTTTTGCATCAGCACAGTCGGCCATCAGGAGAGGGAGAAGGAGCCCCTGACGGCACCAAGGAGAGCGAAGAGGAAGGAGACACTGGATCTTCTGATGAGGACTCGGACCCTAAGTTGGGGGCAGCAGCTATCATCTGAGAGGGGAAGGAGGAAAAAAGTAGACTGTTATTGATCTCTGGAGTACTTAATTATGTTTATTGCACGGCACAACTCTTTAAGAAACTGGAATTGCTGGGGAAATATTGAAATGTTTTATTAGCTAAATGATCATTTTTGGCGAAAGTCAATTTGCATTCAAGAGGCAGGGTATTATTTTAAAAGCTTTGTATGATCACCGATTCTTGGGTTTTTAGAGGTTTTTCTTTTCTTTCACCCACAGAGTGTAGTTTCCCAACCCCTATTTTTCTGTGTATTGTAGTTTCTTTCTTTTTTCTGTATGTAGATTTAGAAAAAGCAATAAAAAAAATCCCCTTTGGGGGGGCCAAAAAAAAAAAAAGAGTGCCTCTTTGACTCCAGCTATGCTGTCTGTAAATTTGCAAATAAAACAAATCCTACAAAAATGACATTAATATTGTTGTGTACTGAGCTTCAGTTTGGCGATCTAATGGCAGACACGTCTCTCGGGAACTCCCATGAGCCGGCAGATGGGGAGGGGGTGTGACTATACGCACCCCTGGGGACCTGTGTGATGGGTCCTTAGCCATGGGGTGCTAAGAATCACCTCTCCACTGGCACATTGCCTGTGGATTGAGGCGGTTCCATGTCCCAACAGTCTCGCCGCTGTGTTCCAATGCTGGACTCAGAGATGTATACCGGGACAAGCAAGTGGAGGTTGAGCATACTATACGACTGATGGCCAGATCTACACTGAAAGTGAGTACTGGTTGAAATGAGCACCAAAGACTTTTGCCGAAAGTTCCCCTTAAAGCAAATGAGGGGGAGCGGGAACCCCCCCCAATAACGAAAACAGGTTTAAAGCATGAGGGGGGACGGATTTGAAAGCAGAATGAGACTTTAGTAAGGACTTTCCAAGAGACTTACAAGCAATCTGTAGACTCTAGAGATTTTTGGTAATTTTCTTTAAACACAAACATCCTCAAAGATGTCACTGAGAAAGACAGAGAAAGAGAAGCAAACGAAACCTAAGCCTCCTTCAGGAAGTGCTAGCTCAGCAAGTGCAGTCAAGAGACCGGATGTAACCATAGACTTCTCTAAGATGCTAACAGACACCTTGTGACCCCTGCTGGAGCAAATGACGACACTTAATTAAAATTTTGCTGCACAGCAACTCCAGTTAAACAAGACTATGAAAAAAATAAAGCAACATGCAAAAATCCTTAAGGAGGTGGTTGCCAATACTAAAAAGCTTAAAAAGCAAATGTAGGAGATGAAAAAGAAGAGAAACTCTGACAAAGCCCAGCTTCTGCAGCTTCAAATGGAAAAAGCAAGCTTTATTCTGGGATTTCAAGGAATTCCTGAGAATAAAGGGGAGAATCTTAAGAAGACTATGA
This sequence comes from Gekko gecko, assembly GCA_029375565.1. Lineage (NCBI taxonomy): Eukaryota > Metazoa > Chordata > Lepidosauria > Squamata > Gekkonidae > Gekko > Gekko gecko. The sequence goes on along the minus strand of JAPDNY010000002.1, from coordinate 238,933,524 downwards.
GTGATGCTTTGGGACCAGTTGCAGATTTAAAAGCAGATGTTCTTCAAAACAAGATGAATGTGATCTATAGATCATATTCCGAATATATAAATAAAAATAATCTGCCCGGGGAGGTGGTGGTTAGATTCTCCAGAAGACATGTGAGGGACCAGATTTTAAAGGCAACAAATGGAACTGTCCTTAAAATTGATGGCAAGGAAATAAGACATTCCCTTTGAAATAAGGAAAAAAAGGAAAAAATACAAAGACTTGGCTTTGTTTCTACAAAAGAAAAACATAACCTACAAATGGATTGTACCTGAAGGCATACTCTTCAAATTTAACCAAAAGAGGAAAAAGATTGACTCTGTTATGAAAGCACGGGAGTTCCTGCAGCAACAACTTGGACCAACAGGAGAAAAAGATGAGGAGGAGAGCAGCAAGGGAAGTGATGATAGAGCACCTACTGGAGAAGGCTCGGACTCGGAATGTGGGGCGGCTGCCCCCAAGGAAGGATATCAATTGAGGGAAAGAAGGGAAAGAAGAGGCAAATGAGTTGCCAACTCTCTCTGAAGTCTATTATTCTTTTTATACTTAAACGTTCTTTGGTATTGTTCTTTACTAAGTCAGATTATCTGGACTTGATATAAGCAGTAAAAAAATGTTTTTAAAAATTGTTGTGTACTGGGTTTGACGCATAGCGAAGACAAACGCTCAGTGATTATCAGCTCATAGTTTACTGCACACAACACACATAACACACAAACAGCCGAAACGGCCAACTATACACAGTCCCTGGGATGACACCCATAGGTCCCATTGGAGGGTTTAAACTTCCCGCCACAGTTCCTATAGGTGCTAACTAGGAGTCTCAGGATCCTAGTCCCTATTGTCCTTTGGAGCCAAGCTCTGGTTGCAAACCGCTGGCACCTAGTGGCAGTCCGTGGACATAACACCCCTCCCCATGTAGTTCACCCCCCCAGGTGACATAGTCCTTGAGATAGGCTGGGGGCCGGCGCTCCCGCATGAACTGCCTTGGAGCGGGAAAAACAGGTTGCTTACCTGTAACTGATGATCTTCGAGTGGTCATCTGTGCATTCACACCCATGGGATTCAGTGCGCCTGCGCTGACCTGGTCGGTGTCTATACAAAGCTCACAACGGGATTTTCACGTCCTCCGCCCCCAGGCATGCGCAGAAACCCCACCGCGCATGCCCAAGGGACGGGGGCACGGACATCCCGCCAGTTCCTTCTGACCGCTATCAAGCCTAGCCATGTATGAGAACAGCTGAGGATGACAGCAGTGGGGAAGGACGGGCGGGCGGTGTGAATGCACAGATGACCACTCGAAGATCATCAGTTACAGGTAAGCAACCTGTTTATCTTCTTCGTGGTCTCTGTGCATCACACCCATGGGAGATTAAAAAGCAGTGGCTCAGCTGGAGGTGGGTGCTGTCAGACTCAGGGAGCCATAGAGGAGAGGACCAGACGACTCAAGTCACCCTTCTGCTGGGCACGGACATCCAAAGCGTAGTGTTTGATGAACGTGGTTGGTGTGGACCACGTAGCTGCTCTACAGATGGACGAGAGAGATGCGCCCTTCAGAAAGGCCGTTGAGGTCGCCATGGACCTGGTAGAGTGTGCTCTCAGACGAGAGGGAGGCAACCGCTTTGCCAGAGAGTAGCACAGTCGAATCGTCTCAACAATCCATTTAGAGAGTCGTTGAGACGTGATGCGGAGCCCCAGGGAGGGCGAGCTGTATGATAGGAATAGTGAGTTGTCACGTCTGGTTGACTGAGTCCGATTTAGGTAAAAGAGGAGTGCCCTCTTAACATCCAGGGTATGGAGCAAGCGTTGCCCGTCATCTTCTGGATGTGGGAAAAAATCTGGTAAGAATATTTCAGTATTGAGATGGAACTCTGAAACAATCTTTGGAACGAAAGTCAAGTCCGGTACGAGGTGCACGCCGTTTGGAAGGAAGACCAGGTAGGGTGGATCATGTCGGAGTGCCATGAGTTCGCTAACCCTTCTGGCTGAGGTGATAGCCACTAGGAAAGCCGTTTTCCACGTCGCATACTTGAGGTCACAAGTAGCCATCGGTTCAAACGGTCGTCTGGTAAGTTGTCGTAGTACCAGTGGTAAGTCCCACAGTTCTGTAGGGGCAGCTACAGGAGGGTATAGTCGAACGAGGCCCTTCATGAATCGCTTTGAGGTCGGATGGGAGAAAATTGTGTGTCCATCCAAGCCCTGGTGGTAAGCGGAGATGGCTGCCAAGTAAACTTTTACTGACGAATGGGATAGACCCTGGTCTCTAAGGAACAGGAGAAAGTCCAGAATTTTGTCCAGGCTCACGGAATTCGGAGCGTCCGTAGACGTGTCTACGTACGAGAGGAACTTTTGCCACTTCCTGTGGTAGGATGAGTGGGTAGATTCCTTCCTCGCATTACACAGCACCTCTGAGACTCGGGCGGAGAAACTCACGGTTGGAGCCTCCAGGCAGTCAGTTTTAGGTTGTCCACCTGCGGGTGGAGCACCATGCCCCCTTCGGCGGTGAGGAGGTCTTGCACGTTGGGGAAGTGGTGGAACCTGCCCTCTGCCAAACGGAGTAGGATGGGGAACCAGGGTTGCCTGGGCCACCACGGAGTTACGAGGATGCAGTCCGGTCGAAATTTGGCCACCTTGTGCACCACTCTCAAGAGTAGGGGCAGTGGGGGGAACATGTACAGGAATGAGCTGGTCCAGGGTAGTAGAAGGCCGTCCCCTAAGGAGAGAGGATCCCTGCCTCCTTGGGAGCAGAACTGTTTGCATTTCGTGTTCACCCGTGAGGCGAACACGTCGACTGATGGGGTCCCCCAGTGGTCGAAGAGCGGTTGGAGGTAGACCTGGTTCAGTTCCCACTCGTGGTGATGAGTGTGGCCTCTGCTGATCAGATCCGCTTCCACGTTTTGGACTCCGGGGATGTGGGTGGCCATGGGGACGATTTTGTTGGAGACGCACCAGTCCCAGAGGTCGAGAGCGAGCCCACAGAGGCTCCTGGAGACAGTTCCTCCCTGACGGTTCAGGTAGCTGAGGGCCGTGGTGTTGTCGGTGAGGATGGCAACACAGTGGCCTCGTAAAAGGTGCTGAAACGCTCTGAGAGCTAGTGAGATAGCCAGTAGTTCCAGGTAGTTGATGTGCCTGTGTGCAGTGGCAGCATCCCACCGGTATCCCACACTGATGCCATTGAGGTGGGCCCCCCAGCCCCATAAGGACGCGTCTGTCATCAAGGTGTAATGAGGAGAGGGAGGGGTAAACGGAGCACCCTGGGTAATATTTGGAACAGCAGTCCACCAGTTGAGGGAGTCCCGTATGGTTTGTGTAGGGGTTAGGGCCTTCGACTGAGGCATTCGGTTTGGACGGAAACTCTTCAGAAACCAAAGTTGAAGTGGCCTCATGTGGAGTTTCGCCAGGGGGAGAACCGAGGTCGTTGCGGACATGTGCCCGAGGAGGCGCTGAACATTGTACGCCGTTGAGGATGGAGAGTCGCGAACCGAGGTTGCTAGGTTGGACAAGGTTTGGGCTCTGTCCAACAGTAGGAAGGCTCTGGTGGCCACGGCATCGAGTAAGGCCCCGATGAACTGAACCTTCTGAGATGGTTGAAGACAGGACTTTTGTAGGTTCACCTGAAGACCGAGTGATGAAAGAAATTGTAGTGTGAACGCAATGTCCTTGCGCAGAGAGGTCAGGGAATCGGCCACCAGAAGCCAGTCGTCGATATAGGGGAAAAACAGGTTGCTTACCTGTAACTGGTGATCTTCGAGTGGTCATCTGTGCATTCACACCCATGGGAAGCCAGTGCGCCTGCGCTGACTTGGTCGGTGTCTGTACAAAGCTCACAACGGGATTTTCGCGCCCTCCGCCCCCGGGCATGCGCAGGAACCCCACCGCGCATGCCCAAAGGGCGGGGGCACGGACATCCCGCCAGTTCCTTCTGACCGCTATCAAGCCTAGCATGTATGAGAACAGCTGAGGATGACAGCAGTGGGGAAGGACGGGCGGGCGGTGTGAATGCACAGATGACCACTCGAAGATCACCAGTTACAGGTAAGCAACCTGTTTATCTTCTTCGTGGTCTCTGTGCATCACACCCATGGGAGATTAAAAAGCAGTGGCTCACCTGGAGGTGGGTGCTGTCAGACTCAGGGAGCCGTAGAAGAGAGGACCAGACGACCCAAGTCACCCTTCTGCTGGGCACGGACGTCCAGAGCGTAGTGTTTGATGAACGTGGTTGGCGTGGACCACGTAGCCGCTCTACAGATGGACGAGAGAGATGCGCCCTTCAGAAAGGCCGTTGAGGTCGCCATGGACCTAGTTGAGTGTGCCCTCAGACGAGAGGGAGGCAACCTTTTTGCTAGCGTGTAGCACAGCCGGATCGTGTCGACAATCCACTTGGAAAGTCGTTGAGACGTGATGCGGAGCCCTAGGGAGGGCGAGCTGTATGATAGGAACAGCGAGTTGTCACGTCTGGTTGGCTGAGTACGGTTCAGGTAGAAGAGGAGTGCCCTCTTGACATCCAGGGTGTGGAGCAAGCGTTGCCCGTCATCTTCTGGATGTGGGAAGAAATTTGGTAAGAGTATTTCAGTATTGAGATGGAACTCTGAAACAATCTTCGGAACGAAAGTCAAGTCCGGTACCAGACGTACGCCATCTGGAAGGAAAACCAGGTAGGGTGGATCATGGCGGAGCGCTATGAGCTCACTAACTCTTCTGGCTGAGGTGACAGCCACTAGGAAGGCCGTTTTCCACGCCGCGTACTTGAGGTCACAAGTGGCCATTGGTTCGAACGGCCGTCTGGTAAGTTGTCTTAATACCAGTGGTAGGTCCCACAATTCTGTAGGTGGGGCCACAGGAGGGTACAATCTAATGAGGCCCTTCATGAACCGCTTAGCGGTTGGGTGGGAGAAAATTGTACGTCCCTCCAAGCCCTGGTGGTAGGCGGAGATAGCCGCCAAATAGACTTTGACTGATGAGTGGGATAGACCCTGGTCTCTAAGGAGCAGAAGGAAGTCCAGAATTTTGTCCAGGCCCACTGTGGTTGGATTGTCTGTAGACTTGTCCAAGTACGAGAGGAACTTTTGCCATTTTCTGCGGTAAGATGAGCGGGTCGATTCCTTCCTCGCATTACAGAGGACCTCTGCAACCCGGGTGGAGAAGTTCAAGGTTGGAGCCTCCAGGCCGTTAACTTTAGGTTGTTCACCTCCGGGTGGAGTACCTTGCCCCCTTCGGTGATGAGGAGATCTCGCACTCTGGGGAAATGGTGGAATCTGTTCCCCGCCAGATGCAGTAGGGTGGGGAACCAGGGTTGCCTGGGCCACCACGGAGTCACCAGGATGCAATTTGGTCGAGATCTGGCCACCTTGTGTACTACTCTGAGGAGTAGGGGCAGTGGAGGAAACATGTACAAAAATGGGCCTGTCCAAGGTACCAGCAGACCGTCTCCCAAAGAAAGGGGGTCCTTGCCTCCTTGGGTGCAAAAATATCTGCATTTTGTGTTCTTCCGCGAGGCGAACACGTCTATCGTTGGGGTCCCCCACCGGTCGAAGAGTGGTTGGAGGTAGATCTGATTCAGTTCCCACTCGTGATGGTGAGTGTGGCCTCTGCTGATCAGATCCGCTTCGATGTTTAGCACTCCGGGGATGTGTGTGGCGACGGGAACAATGTCGTTGGCAACGCACCAGTTCCAGAGGTCGATTGCTAATCGACAGAGGTTCCTGGAAACAGTTCCTCCCTGACGATTCAGGTAGCTGAGCGCCGTGGTGTTGTCTGTGAGGACAGCAACGTAGTGGCCTCTCAGGATGCGCTGAAAAGCTCGAAGAGCTAGAAAAATGGCCAGTAGTTCCAGGTAGTTGATATGCCTGTGTCTGGTGGCAGCATCCCACCGGTACCCTGTACTGATGCCGTCGAGGTGGGCTCCCCATCCCCATAAGGAAGCATCCGTTGTCAGGGTGTAATGATGTGTGGGGGGAGAAAAAGGGGCACCCTTTGTAATGTTGGGGACAACAGTCCACCAGGTGAGAGAGTCCCGCACAGTTTGTGTTGGGATTAGGATTTTTGATTGAGGCATGCGGTGTAGACGGAAACTCTTCAGAAACCAAAGTTGGAGAGGTCTCATATGGAGTTTCGCCAGGGGAGGACCGAAGTCGTGGCAGACATGTGTCCGAGAAGGCGTTGAACGGTGTACGCCGTCGTGGATGGAGAGTCTCGAATTGATGTTGCTAGGTTGGACAGGGTTTGGGCTCTGTCCATCGGTAAGAAGGCTTTGCCGGCTACAGTGTCGAGTAATGCCCCGATGAATTGCACCCTTTGAGACGGGTGGAGACAGGACTTTTGCAGGTTCACCTGGAGACCTAGTGTTGAGAGGAGGTGTAGGGTGAATGTAGTGTCTTTGCGTAGAGACGCCGGGGAGTCGGCCACGAGAAGCCAGTCGTCGATATAGGGGAAGATGGTGATCCCCTGGAGGCGAAGGTGGGCCGCGACAACTACCATGGTCTTGGTGAAGACCCTCGGTGCCGTAGATATTCCGAAGGGGAGACATCGATATTGATAATGATGGACCCCTATTGCGAAGCGAAGATACTGCCTGTGGGAGGGGTGGATATTTAGGTGGAAGTAGGCATCCTGGAGGTCGATGGTAGCCATCCAGGCGCCCAGCGGAATCAAGGGCAGTAGGGCTTGCAAGGTCGTCATCTTGAATTTTCGGTACCTTATATAGATGTTGAGATCCCGAAGATCCAAGATGGGACGTAGTCCTCCGTCCCGTTTCGGCACGGTGAAGTACCGTGAGTAGAACCCCATCCGTTCGAAGGTTTTGGGGACAGGTTCTATTGCCCTCTTCTCCAACAGGGAGTTGGTCTCCTGGAGAAGAATAGTCGAAGGAGGGATGGATCGGAAGGTTGGTAATGGTGGGAGGTCTACAAACTCGATGAAATAGCCATTGGCTATAATCGAAAGAACCCAGAGGTCCGTGGTTACGGCTCTCCACGCCGAAAGAAAGGGGTGGAGACGGGTCAGTTCTCTCGACATCGAGAGGGCGGAGTCAAAGACCCTGCTTCGGCCCGCGGTTGGACTTGGGCCTTGCTTGTGGGTGTTGGGTACCGGGTCTCGGTCTTGACTGATACGATTGTTTGTAGGCTGGAGACTGACGGGATCTCCAAACCGTGTCAGGAGACGGCTTCGTTGGGTACGGACGACGGGGAGCATATCGTGACCACGACCTTTGCCTGTAGGATCTTTGTGGCGCTGAAACTCCCAAAGATTTTGAGGCTTTGATGTTTTTATCCATCTCCTGCAAGGCAGCGTCGGTGGAGGAGTGGAATAAGCCCTCCCCGTCAAAGGGGAGATCCTCAATATAGGACCTAGTGTCCTGAGGTAGAGAGGTGTTTCGGAGCCAGGCGTGACGTCGGATCGATACTGCCGAAGCCATCGACGTCGAAAAAGCGTCTAAGGAGTGTTTTGCAGTGCTCAAGAGCTGTTTGGCAACAAGGAGGCCTTCCTTTTGGATGGATCTTGCCTCGGCACGCTTGTCTTCCGGTAGAGATGGAAGAAGCTCAGACATCCTCTGCCATAAGGCATACTCGTACCGTCCAAAACAGGCCAGATAATTAGAGGATTTGATCCCCAAGGCTGCAGAAGAGTAAACCCTACGGCCGTAGGCATCGATCTTTTTACTCTCTCTGTCTGACGGAGTGGAGTTAGAACTCTTGGTCTTAGACGATGTAGAGACGACCAAGGAATTCGGGCGAGGATGGAGATGGAGGAACGAGGTTCCCTCTTCCTGAACCCGGTACATATGGTCTAAACGCTTGGTGAAGACCGGTGCCGATGAAGGTTTGGACCATGGAGACTGAACCGCTTTCAAAAGGTGTTTAGACATCGGCAAGGCTATCGGCGTAGAGGCGTCGATTTCAATGATGTCGTACACCTCGTCGGCTGCGGACGGTTGGGTCTGGAGTATAGGTAGGGCAAGAGAGTGTGCCATACGTTTCACTAAGTCCCCATATGAGGACATGTCCTCCGAGGGAGAGATCGGACTGCTCCCAGAGATGGCTTGCTTCGGGGGGTTCGACAGTGGAAAGAACATCCTCCGGGTCATCGATATCGGAGTCACCCCGAGAAGAGGCGGAGTTGGAACTCGACTCCTGAGGTCCCGGTAGCGATGGCTCGGCCATCGGTATTGGTGGAGCAATGGCCAGGTCAGAACGAGGAGGAGACGGCGGAGGCTTCGACACTGTTGCCGAGGGCTGGCGGCGAGGTGAGCGGGAGCGGTATCGACAGGGTTCCCAAGGATCTGGGTACCCAGGGAAGTTCCACGGGCCCGAAGAAAACCAGTACGGCATCTCGTGCCTGCCTTCGAAGGGGAACTGTGGAGGTCGATATGGATAGGTTGCATGATACTTGTCATAGCGTGGACCATAGGATTCCCGCTCATGATGTTCAGGACGACATGGAGATCTGGAACGGTGCCGAGGGCGATGTCGGGATCGACCTGATTGATCACTGGCCCACGAAGTTGGCGAGGGGGATCGAGATCCCATTGCCTGGACATCTGAAACCAGTTCGAGGTCGGTAGGAGGCGGCGACATCGACTGGAGAGGATTACGACGCCGGGGTGCAACCGACACAGGTGGTGCAGACTGACGTGGTGGAGAGTCCAGAATCTGTATCGGAGGCTCCACGATGGTTTTCGTCAGTTCCGGCGTTGGATGGGACAGCCGCGGGGGTTGCTGAGGTGCGTCCGCACTAGCAGAGCCCCTAGGAGATCGAACGCCACTCACACCGTGAGATTTATGCGCGTCTCCCGTCTTGCTCGAGTCTCGAGCCCTCGCCTTATCCTTTTTAGGCTTCTTCACCGGTGTCGACATGGATGAAGTCGCCTTCGATTTCGACTTTTTCGGAGGGGCCCCTCCGGTATCTGAAGAAGGTCTCCCTACCTTGGGAGGCTTCGGCGTTGGGGGATGCGCCGATACAGACGACTTCGATGTCGAGACAACCGGTCTCGCAGGAGAAGCATCAGATTCCATCTCGGGAGCTGGAGGAGCGAGCGCTGATTCCCACAACGCGACCTTCAGCCTCGCGGCCCGGTTCTTCCTCGTTTGGTTGGAGAAACGGGCACAGATGGAACAGGCGTCAGGCCGGTGAGTCTCCCCCAGACAAAGAATACAGAGTGCGTGCTCGTCCCTCAGAGCTAGCTTGCTCCCGCAGGAAGAACACCGTTTAAAGCAGCCCCACTTACGACTTTCCATAAACAACGGAAAGCGGCCCTTCCACCCAGCAGGATGAAGGGCGGTGGATGGGGGGGGGGAAAGGTCCGTAGACCGCGAAAAATCCACCCAAAAAAGTGTGGATTGAGAGGGAAACGATCCCAAAGAACGGAGAAAAAAGGCAGAGAAAAAATTTTGAGGAGAAAGTTGCGAACTTTAGCTGAGGTAAATCGCTCTCAGAGACACCAACGCAAGCTGCTAACAGCGAGGCGGTCAGAAGAGAACTGGCGGGATGTCCGTGCCCCCGCCCTTTGGGCATGCGCGGTGGGGTTCCTGCGCATGCCCGGGGGCGGAGGGCGCGAAAATCCCGTTGTGAGCTTTGTACAGACACCGACCAAGTCAGCGCAGGCGCACTGGCTTCCCATGGGTGTGATGCACAGAGACCACGAAGAAGATGATGGTGATCCCCTGGAGGCGGAGGTGGGCTGCGACAACTACCATGGTCTTGGTGAAGACCCTCGGTGCCATAGAGATTCCAAAGGGGAGACATCGATACTAATAATGACATTCTCCTATTGCGAATCGGAGGTACCTCCTGTGAGACGGGTGGATGTTCAGGTGGAAGTAGGCATCCTGGAGGTCGATGGTAGCCATCCAGGCGCCTTGTGGAATCAATGGGAGGATAGCTTGTAGAGTCGTCATCTTGAATTTTCGATATCGTATGTAGATATTGAGATCTCGAAGATCCAAGATGGGGCGGAGCCCTCCGTCGCGTTTCGGTACGGTGAAGTACTGAGAATAGAATCCCATCCATTCGGAAGTTTTCGGGACAGGTTCTATCGCCACCTTCTTCAGTAAGGAGTCGGCTTCCTGAAGGAGGACGGAGGAGGGAGGGGTGGGACGGAAGGTCGGCAAAGGTGGGAGGTCGAGGAACTCGATGAAATAACCATCGGTCACGATGGATAAAACCCAGGCATCCGTGGTGATGGTTTTCCACATAGGAAGGAAGGGACGGAGGCGGGTCCTTTCTGTCGATATCGGGAGAATGGAGTCAAAGACCCTGTTTTGGTCCACGGTTGGACTTGGGTCTCGACTGTGGGTGTTGCGTGCCTGACCTCAGTTTCGACTGGTACGATGGTTTGCCATGGTTCGGAGATTGACAGGGTCTCCAGGCCATGTCCGGGGACGGTTTCGTAGGGTACGGGCGACGGGGGGTGTACCTGGACCAGGACCTCTGTCAGTAAGACCTCTGTGGTGCCGACACTCCGAGCTATTTCGAAGCCTTGATATTTTTATCCAGCTCCTGCAAGGCGGCGTCGGTGGAGGAGTGGAATAAACCATCCCCATCGAAGGGGAGATCTTCGATATAGGACCTGGTGTCCTGGGGGAGAGAGGTGGTGCGTAGCCACGCATGACGGCGAATCGACACTGCAGATGCCATCGATGTTGAAAAGGCATCCAACGAGTGTTTTGTCGTGTTCAGAAGTTGTTTGGCCACTAGCAGGCCTTCCTTCTGGATTGCTCTAGCCTCGGCCAACTTGTCATCCGGCATGGATGGGAGGAGCGCTGACATTCTTTGCCATAAGGCATATTGATACCTCCTGAAACAGGCCAAATAATTGGAGGATTTTATCCCCAGGGCCGCAGAAGAGTACACCCTACGACTGTAGGCATCGATTTTTTTGCTCTCCTTGTCGGACGGGGTAGAGTTAGAGCTTTTATTCTTCGAAGATGTCGAAACGACCAACGAATTCGGGTGGGGATGGAGGTAGAGGAAGGAAGCTCCTTCTTCTTGAACTCGGTACATGTGGTCTAACCGCTTGGTAGAGACCGGTGCCGATGATGGTTTGGCCCAAGGGGACTGGACCGCTTTCAAGAGGTGCTTGGACATCGGTAAAGCTATCGGCGTAGACACGTCGATCTCGATGATGTCGTACACCTCGTCAGCTGCAGATGGTTGGGGTTGGATGATCGGTAGGGCAAGAGAGTGTGCCATACGTCTTACCAAGTCCCCGTATGAGGACATGTCCTCCGAAGGAGAGATCGGGCTGCTCCCGGAGATCGGTTGTTTGGGGGGGGGTCGACATTTGAAAGTGCGTCCTCCGGATCATCGACATCGGAGTCACCCTTCGAAGAGGCGGAGTCGGAACTTAACTCTTGAGGCCTCGGTAGTGGTGGCTCAGCCATCAGCATTGGTGGAGCAGTGGCATGGTCGGAATGGGCGGAAGGACGAGGAGACAGTGGAGGTTTCGACACTGTCGCCGAAGGCTGGCGGTGAGGTGAGCAGGAGCGGTATCGACGAGGTTCCCAAGGATCCGGATATCCAGGGATGTTCCACGGGAGCGAAGAGAACCAGTATGGCATCTCAGGCTTGTGTTCGATGGAAAATTTCGGAGGTCGATACATAAATGGTGCGTGGTATCTGTCATAGTGAGGACCATAGGACTCCTGCTCACGACGGTTGGAACGGTATGGAGACCTAGAGTGGTCTCGAGGTTGATGCCGGGAGCGATCGGAATGACCACTAGCCCAGGAAACCGGAGAAGGGGATCGAGACTCCAGTACTTGGATGTTGGAGGCCAGGTCGAGGTCGGCAGGAGGAGGCGACATCGACTGGGGAGGATTACGACGGTGGGGAACTTCTGACATGGGGGGTTCAGACTGACGTGGTGGAGAGTCCAGGATCTGTATCGGAGGCTCCACCATGATTTTCGTCAGCTCCGGTGTCGGATGGGATGGTCGTGGGGGTTGCTGAGGTGCGTCTGCACGGAAAGCAGAGCCCCGAGGAGATTTAACGCCGCTCACACCGTGAGACTTATGCATGTCTCCCGTCTTGCTTGAGCCCAGGGTCTTCGTCTTATCCTTCTTGGGCTTTTTTACCGGTGTCGACACAGATGAAGTCGTCTTCGATTTAGACTTCTTCGTAGGGGCCCCTCCAGTATCCGAGGAAGATTTCCCTACCCTGGGGGGTTTCGGTGTTGGGGGATCCCTCTGTGTCGACACGGGCAACTTTGATGTCGAGACAGCCGGTCTCGACGTAGACGGATCGGATTCCATCTCGGGCGCTGGAGGAGCGAGTGCCGACTCCCACAACGCGACCTTCAGCCTAGCGGCCCTGTTTTATCTCATTTGGTTGGAGAAACGGGCACAGATGGAACAGGCGTCAGGCCGGTGAGTCTCTCCCAAGCAAAAAACACAGAGTGAGTGCTCGTCCCTCAAGGCTAATTTGCTCCCGCAGGAAGAGCATCTTTTGAAACACCCCCACTTACGACTTTCCATAAACAATGGAAGCGGGCCCTTCAACCCGGTAGGATGAGGGGGGGGGGAGAATGGTCCGGAGACCGGAGAAAACCCACAAAAAAGTGTGGCTTTGAGAGAAAAAATCAACTGAACAGAGTTCAGAAGATCGGAGAAAAAAAGATGAAGAAAAATTTTGAAGAAAAAAGTTGGATCCTAGCTGAGGTAAAGTGTTCTCGGAGACACCAACGCAGGCTGCTAACAGTGAGGCGGTCAGAAGAGAACTGGCGGGATGTCCGTGCCCCTGCCCCTTGGGCATGCGCGGTGGGGTTTCTGCGCATGCCTGGGGGCGGAGGGCGCAAAAATCCCGTTGTGAGCTTTGTATAGACACCAACCAGGTCAGCGCAGGCACACTGAATCCCATGGGTGTGATGCACAGAGACCATGAAGAAGATCTGGGGTGTTCGGAGCCCTGGCGGGTGGATTCACCTAGACGCTCGGCTGTGGTTCTGGAGGGGCCTCTTCAGGCGCCGAGGTGGTGTTCTGTTTTCCAGTTGGGTCACAGGGGTGGGGGCCTGCTCCAGAAACTCACCGTTGGCTGTGGCGCAGTCAGAGCTGTCTGGCAGGTCCATGTCCATGGCACCCAGAGCTGGGGCACTCTCCGACACCGGGAGCAGGCATCATCGTAGCTGATCCACATGCCTCTGCAGGACCTGGCCATCTTCTGTGGAGACCTCATAAGACACAGGACCCATTGGGCGGATGATACGGCCACCTAGCAAAGTGGAACCCCTGCTGTAGTTCCGGATGTACACAGGGTCCTCCAGAAAGAATCCCTGTGGTGCCACCCTCTGTTCTGATAGGTTGTGCAACTCCAAAAACCTGTCTGGGTGAAGTCTGACCAAGAGGATCGCAGGTCTCTGACCCATCAGGAGTTCCGCCAGGCAGCAGCCAGTGCCCAGGTTTGAGGCTGTCCATTGCACTAATAAGAAGAGGGCCAGGCGGAACTCCCAGTCCCCCTCAATACGCACCATCCACTCTGCCTGACCATTGGTGGCAGGATGGAACAGAGCAGACCTTACGTGGTGGAACAGGTTGCTGCACAGGAACTTCTGGAATTCCTCTGCCATAAACGCTGTCCCGTTGTCCAAGACAATGGTGTCGGGCAATCCATGTGTCACGAAGATCTTGCAGAGTGCCCGGATCATGGCCCTGGCGGAGGTGTAGAGACTGGGCTAATCTCCAGCTACTTCGAGTATGAGTCCACAGTGACCAGGAACAGCAGTCCATGGAACGGCCCAGTGAAGTCTATGTGTAGCCTGGACCACGGCGTCCAGGTAGACTTCCAGGCTTGGGTGGGCATGCTGGGTGGATTGGGCCGGATGGCTTGGCACGTCTGACAGTGCTTCAGCCAATCCTCCACTTCCATGTCGATCCCTGGCCACCAAACATAGCTTCTAGCCAGGGCCTTCATGCAGATGATCCCGGGATGCACTTCATGAAGGGCCGTCAGGACTTGGTGCCGTAGGGCACTGGGGACTACTACCAGGTCCCCCCACAGTAGACATCCCTTGTGGGCAGACAACTCATCCCAGCGAGCCACAACAGCTGTAAATTCTGGGCCCACTATGGCAATGGGCCACCCCCTCAACACCCAGCCCAGAACCCGGGATATGACAGGGTGCCTGGCCGAACGGCGGGCAACATCCCCAGCCTGGAGGGGAGAGTCGGGGAGATCCTCAACCTGGAGTACGTGGTGCACAGGAGGCAGGTCAGCAGGTGGCTAAGGGCGTTGGCGTGGCCCATAGCCTTCCAGGGGCAGTGCTTGAGGGTGTAGTTGTAGCCGGACAGGAAAATGGACCACTGGAGGACCTGTGGTGTCTGCTTGTCTGCGACAAAGAGGCCGAGAAGAGGGTGATGGTCTGTGGCGATGGTGAAGGGCCAGCCGTAGATGAAATCATGGAATTTTTTTATGCCCACCATGATCGCCAGGTCCTCGCGGTCTACCTGGGTATAGTTCCGCTCTGCCGTCAATAGCGTCTGGGAGTAATTTGTGATGGGCACCTCCCACCCGTCCAGGAGATGGTGGGCCAACACTGCACCCACGCCACAGGGGGAAGTGTCGCAGGCCAGAACCACCAGCAGTGATTCATCAAAATGTGCCAGGACCTTGTTAGATATTAAAAGTGCTTTGACCCCTTTGAAAGCGGAGGCCTGGTGGGGGCCCCCAAGACCAGGGGGTTTGCTTGTCCAGGAGGTGGTGCAAGGGCTCTGCTACCACTGCCTTATCGGGGAGGAAGGCATGGTAGAAGTTCAAGAGTCCTAAGAATGCCTGGAGTTCTGCCTTTGATTTTGGGGGGGAGCCTCAACAATGGTCTTTATTTTGTCTCTAGCCGGATGTAGGCCATCCACGTTGACCGTGAAGCCCAGGAAATCGACAGACAGAATCCCTGACAGGCACTTCTTCCGCTTAACTTTCAGGCTGGCATCGTGGAAATGGCAGAGGATGGTGCATAGTTCGGAGGCGAACTCATCTGGTGTCACCACAGCGATCAACACATTGTCAAAGAATGGCGTGACACCCAGGAACCCTTTCAAGAGTGAGTGCATCAAATGTTGGAAGAGCCCCGGGGCCACGCTCACCCCAAACCGCAGTCTCTTTACTTTAAAAGCTCCCCTGTGTGTCACTATTGTTTCTGCTGCAGCGGTTGCCTCATCAACCAGGAGCTGTTGGTATGCTTGGGCAAGATCGAGTTTGCCAAAGATCTTTGCCCCTGCCAAAGTGGCTAGCACATGGCTCACTCCCGGGACCAGATATGTGTGGTCCTGAAGAGCCTGTTCTGTTCTGTTTCATGGGGATGGCTATGGGAGTCTCCCATGCTGCATGGGAGACCAGTTCCGAGACCCCTTGCTCTACGAGGCAGTCCAGTTCTGCATCTATTTTAGGCTTAAGCATGAACGGGACCTTCCTGGAATGCATGCAGATGGGGGCCACTTGCGGGTCAAGCTGTAGTGACACGGGCGGACCCGTGTAGCACCCTAGAGTCCTGTCGAATACAGCCGGGAACTCTCGGCAGACCTCACCAAAGTCTTGTGGGGAGCACAGCTGGACACCCTTAATCGAGATGCCCAAAGGGGCGAACCACGTGTGGCCAAAGAGACTGACTAGGTTGCCCTTGAGTAGTCGTAAAGTCCAAGTAGTCATCAAAGCCTCGGTACTGGACCTGGAAACTTCCCACACCCAGGACAGGAACGCGGTTCCTCTGAAAGTCTGTCAGGGTCATGGGGGAGGGGCGTAAGTGGGGACCCCCTAGGTACAGTCTTTGTAGGGTCTCCGTCAAAATGATGGAGGCCGCAGAGCCAGAGTCCAGCTGCATGGAACAAGTGGACCCCTCTACTTTGACCCAGACATGGATTTTTGGGGCTGAGGTTTGGCTCGGAAGCCACAGTACCTGCTCCGATGATTTGTATGCCAGGAGGTAGAGCTCATTGTGGGATGCATCATCCTCATAATGTGCGGTGGACCAGTGGCCCTGCTAGGATTGCGAAGGCAGGGCTTGGGCTCCCCGGGAATGGCAGGCCCAGGCGATGTGTCCCTTGCAGCCACAGCTCCTACAGACAGCATCCCGAAAGCGACAAGTTTTCTGGTCATGCTTGTTGCTGCAGCTGACACACTCGTGTTGTCCGGACTCCTTGGCAGGAATGGAGCGGGGCACAGGCCCTGGATCTCACCTCCAGTTGGGCAGTTAGGTCCAGTGGACCTCCTCCTCCGATGTGTCAGCTGCATCCATGCTTGTCCGGTGTGTGGCGGTTGATGCAGCAGGATGAGACCTCTTCCAAGCCGAGGCAGTCGAGAGGGCTGAAGCGAGGGTGCACTTCTCCTCCTCCAGGATCTGTTGCTGGAGATTTTCATCATTGAGCCCACAGATGAATTGATCATGTAGGACCGTTTCTAGTTGGGCCTCAAACATGCACTCCAAGGCGAGCCGGCGAAGCTCAGCCAGGTACCCAGCCACCGGTTCCCGTGGTTGCTGGTGTCGGAAGTGGAAGGCCACGTGGTGCAATATTTCCAATGGCTGCGGGACAAAGTGGTCCTGGAGTGCCTTGATTATCTGCTTGAACATTGCCTCCAATAGTTTGGTGGGGGAGAGGAAGTTGCAAGTCAGCTCCACGGTGGCGGGCCCACAGGAGCCGACAAAGAGGCCCCTCTTTCTTCCTTCGTTGGTGACCTCATAAAATGTTAAAATGGACTTGAGTCCCTTGACCCAGGCTTCCCAGTGCTGTGGCTTAGTAGGGTCAAACAGAGGGACAAGTCCTGCTTCCGGTGCGACTGCCATCGTGCTGTGTGGATGTTGCGGGGAAGCGGATTGCTCACCTTCGGTGCTCATTGGTTGAAGCAGCGGCGATTCCTGATCTTCCCCAGATGCCCAGGAGCCCGGCCAGCTCAGCAGGATCCCATCCTCGCCGCGAAAACAGATGCTCAGTGATTATCAGCTCATTGTTTACTGCACAAAACACACATAACACACAAACGGCCAAGAGGGCCAACTATGTACAGTCCCTGGGGTAACATCTATAGGTCCCATTGGAGGGTTTAAACTTCCCACCACAGTTTCTATAGGTGCTAACTAGGAGTCTCAGGATCCTAGTCCCTATTGTCCTTTGAAGCCAAGCTCCATTTGCAAACCGCTGGTGCCTACTGGAGGTCCGTGGACATAACAAATATCAAGTGCTCTCCCTCCTCCAAAAGGAAACCAATGCAGGTAAGTGCGCCCTTGGAACTTCTCTCTGTTCAGGGAAGGTGGAGTACCTAACATCCCTTAATAATGACCCCAGCTCCCATCATGCATACTATAGTGAATTCTCCTTTACAAGCCAAGGCATCTGGCAGTTCAAAGAATCCTGACCCCTCAGGCAAAGAAACATTTTGCTTTCCTACTCCCACCCACTTCAGCCTTCACACAAATCACCCATCACAGCATCTCTTTCCCCCTGACATTCTATATTACATAAGATCAAGCCATTTTAATAACAAGTAATTAATCCAAAATGAGCAACTATATTTACCCTTCCATCACTTACACAAGATCATGTTCTTCTATTCCTTTGGCATTCAGTCACTAATAACTACAGTTGCCTGTTTTGTTCTCACAACTGCTGAAGCTTAAAGAGGATTGCAATTCCCAGTTCACTCAAATTGCATGTCTACAGATCAGGGATTCTAACAGAAAGCCCTAAAAATGCACCAAGAAAGCTGCACAAAAACTCAGTGCAAGGCATCCAAAAACACTCAGATGAAGAACACAGAAGCTGTGAAATACATTATTAAGCCAATCTGCAGCCACCGACTCACTGATGGTTGGCCATTTCCTGTTTCCTCCCCCTGAGCTGGGCTGGGGGCAGCAAGCATCAGCTGCTGCCTGGCCCCACACTGCCCCTATTTAAACCCCAGCAGTCAGTGGCTGGTCTGCCCTTCATCTTGGACACTGGCTCCTGTTCTGACACTGGTTCCAGCTCAATAATGCACTTCAAGCATGTGGCTACATCCAACTCGAGAATCAAGGCTGCAGCGCTGAGGTGGAAGTGGTGGCTGCTACAGGGACTTCTTCAACAGAAGCCTGGAGATCTTCAGTCAAGCCTGGAGGCAGCAGCTGCAGCTTATTTTTTTTTTTAGCCTCTAAATCATCTGGATAGCAAGAGGGTTAGCAGAGGAGAAGCTCAAGTCTGGAAGGCTGTTGATGAATTTGGGCTGAACATGCCTTCCAAAATCAGAGCTGCTGCCACAAAGCAAACGCAACCAGCCCCACGGTGCGTTGGGGGCTATAACAGAGCGACCAAGGCTACTGCCTCCTCATGGGCTGCTCCTATTCCCAGGGGGTGCCAGACCCCAGCCCAACCCACTGAGACTTCTGTTTTCCAGGCCCCATTGGTGGTCTGCACTGACCCAGTTCTCGAGGGCATTTCCGAAGTGCTGGTTCTCCTCAATGAGGCTGATTATGGCTTGCTTGGCCAGAGGAGACAAAAAAGGTGCAGTAGATCGTACCTTTTAAAATTGTATTGCAGGGTTTAATGTCTTCATGGGTGTGATCTTGTCCACTTATCCAGAACATGGCTGGCACCTGTCCAACTACCTCAGCAATGTCTTACATGCTCAGGCTCTAGCTGGTGATGCTGCTGCCATCAACTATGATGAAGCTGTTCATAAGAGGGTTTTTCACAATGATCTAGCCAGGTGGGATTTAATCAGTGATAAATCATAGCTCAAAAGGTTGGTCCGCACATGAAGGCCAAGAACACCTCCTCCCAGGTCACCAAAGCAGGCTACAGGTGGAATCCCAGCCACAAGGTGTGCTAGGAATACAATCAAGGGAAGTGTTAGCACACATGTTGTAAGTTCAGCCACAAAGGGCTGCTTTGGGCCCTGTGCCTGGCTGGCTTGCCCATGGGGCAGTAGCGATCCTCAGCCATTTCACAGCAGCCAGTCCTCCAGCAGTGGCAGGGAAGAGGATGGAACCAGCACAGCCACTGCCTCTAGCTCTAATCCCAAATAATTCCCATTTAGTTGGCTCAGAGTTGGGTTTGTCGTAACTCCCATTAGCCTGTGATTTGCCAAATATTGTAGCAGCTAAAGTGGCCAAAGAGTGTGCTGCTGGTCAGGTTGCTGGCCAGTGTTCCTCTAAGCTGAGTTAGTGTGAGCTAGCTCACAGTTTTCTAGCCTCTGGCCCACACATTTTTGTCTTAGCTCAGGGAGGATGACTCCAGAGCAAACGGATTTATGCAGTAGCCAAATCACTTGCTCACAACTCTAATGCCAGTAGCTCACAAAGTAGAATTTTTGCTCAGAGGACTCCATAGTTTAGAGGAAGCATTGTTGCTCACCCATTCAGCTCCCCTCCTTTACCAAATTTGAAGGTGTCTCCCCTGGGGGTGAACCCCAAGAAGACCCTGTGTATCACCTAATCTACCCAAAAGGCTTGTCTGTTAATGAGGCCATCCCTCATTCACGAGGCTCTATATGTTCCACATTGTTTAATCATGCTATTAGCATAATCTGGGCTTGTGACCCTGGTGCTCTTATGGCCAAGTGTGACATTCAGCTTGCCTTTCAGCTTTTAGTGGTCCATCCTAGTGATCACTGCTAGTTGGAGTTCAAGCTTAATGGTTCCTGGTACATTAACAAGGCAATGTCCATGGACTGTTCAGTCACTTGTGCAGCTTTCAAGGCTTTCAGCATGTTTTTGGAATGAGCAGTCTTTTACTCATTCCCCATTATCTGAATGACTTCTTGTTTGTGGGATTGGCAGGTACCTACCTGTGCAATGTGTCTGGCCTCTTTTCAAGTTTGGCTGATTAATTGGGGGTCCCTTTAGCGAAGGATAATATGATGGGGCCAAGAACACGCTTGATCTACCTGGGGATCTTGCTTGACTCTGTTCAAGATTTCTCCCAGCTCCCTGAAGATGAATCAGCTGCCCTTAGGGCCCTTATCACTCTAGCTATGGCTTGGCAAAAGTGTACACTCAAGGAGATTCAGGCCCTTATGGGCCACCTCAATTTGCTTGCATCACAGTCTCCTCAGGTTGGACCTTTTGTGCTCATCTGACCAGGGCCGCCATCACATTAGGATCACAAAGAGCATGAAGGCTGACTTGTCATTTTGGTCAACTTTCCTATTACCGCCTTGACTTGTGTCCTTCCATGCAGATTCATTCGGATGCCTCAGGTAGTGTTGGGTTTGGCTTTTTTTCACTGGCCACTGGTGTGCCAGGCAGTGGCCTACCAATTGGCAGGGTCAGGCATCCTTAGGGATCTTACTTTTCTGGAATTCTTCCCAATACTGGTGGCAGTCACCATCTAGGAGAAAGCATTCAGGGACAGGAAGGTTTGCTTTTGGTGCAATAAACAGGCTGTTGTTCAGGTCATCAATCACTGAACATTCTTCCCATGGTGGTTTTGGAGGGCAGAGAGTATCATACTCTAACAGAACATGCAGATCAAATCAAAACCATCGAACCTATGATTATGCAGTGCCCTATGGTCAATGAGTTGAGGGCTAATTTAGTTACCCCTTTACTTAAAGATACAGAATTGCTAAATGTGCAAGCCCAGGTGTCATGTCTGCTGTCAGATACAAATGATCATGTCACCCTCTTGGTGGCAAAATTCATAGGCGCAATAATCAAATATAAGAGAAATAATACTGAATAAGGTCTTTTAAAATATTTTTGGTCCTAATTTCTGCTTAATGTGATAGCTGTATGAGCAGTACTAGGTAGACATTTCTTTTAGGTTGTCTGTTCTGTACTGGGCCAATGGGCTACATCTGTCCTGCTGGGGTCAGGACTTGTGGCTTCATGGTGTAAGGAACCCACTCCTTTCTTGGTTGCAGTGTTAGGAGCTTTGGTGGGAGCAGGGCAGTGTCTGGCCAGCTCTTGTGAAAGTTTCAGGCATTGGGCTGGATCCATCTGTGGAGAGGCTGCCCCTGCACGCCCGCCTCCCTGGGTAGGTGACCCCCTTATGGGGTCTTGGGGGGTTGAGCCATTTAGCTCAGGGGCTGTTACCTGGCTCCACTCCCAGATGGCAAGGGTTCCATGTAGGGGCTTGTCCCTCTGTGGGACCACCTGCTTGTCACTCTGGTTTCCCCCAGCACGCAGGCTGGAGAAGGCGTTCATCGGCTGTCAGTCAGGTCACCTGATACCTGGGTCCTGCCCTATGCCACACTAAACAAGATAATAACTAGAACAAACCTCTGGAATATGATCAGCTAACACTTTCTAAGTGATCTCCTTGGGGCTGTAAACTCCAATGCAGTGCACTGTCCAAGTAAGGAAAGTTAAACAAAGTGGGCACAGTGAACAGTAAGAACACAACAGGACAAGAAAGCAGTATACACAGCAAGATCATGGAATTCTGCTTTCTTATCTACAAGGTTAGTATTTATAATTCTTCTCAACATACAGAACTTCAAGACAATATACGTTACGACTGTGAGATTCTCAGTTCAGCAGTAGGGTCCAGAACAGAATGATAATAACGCTACCTGGGATTTACAGCTTTGTGCCATGTAGAATCATGATGAAGCAACGAAACCTATTATGTTCGTAACACCACAAAGAGGAGGGGAAAGGTAATGGTTATAAAAGTATTAATTACTCAAATCGTTGATAAAGCCCTAGAATTTTCATCAGACCATGCATGAGCAGGGCTACAGTTCACCACCTTAGCAATCACTAGGATTGCTGCAGAAGTGTCAATAGCTTAGGCTGTTCATATAATGAAAAGTAAGAAACTTCTCAAAAATGGATCACAGTGAGCAAACATCAAGAGTTCAAGCTTTTGCAACACCTTTAAAACACAGTTAAATTAATGTCCTGGTTAAATCTGGTCCTGCCTCTATACAAACATATATGCACAAAATGTACTCTTAGCAATACGTTCCCAGAACCTTACCCAGCTCACATTATGGAAACAAACAAATCCCACTGCAATTTGGCACCTATCCACCCACTCACAATTTCAATTGAGACTGATTTCACAACCCCTGCTAATGAAGGTGACGGCTTAGATCAGCCCACCTGCTGTCCATTAGCCTGGTGCTTGTTAAGATGGCAGCTTTGGCCCAAGCTACACAGTAAATTCAAACCAAAAGAGTGACATGTTAAACAGAGTTTAAAAATAGCTTGATACTGCCCAATGTGGACAAGCCAGTATTCTAATAAATATTTGATCAGCTGCAGATTTATCTTAAGCAGACTGTTAAAATTAGTTGCAAAGCAAAGCTGCCTTGGCCGTTCTAAACACCATATATCACAATGAAGAAACAAACATAATTATATCAGACAATGGCTGGACTCACAGGTCAATAACAGATAGACATCAGCTTCTAAATTCTATGGTAAATGTTAACTGTGTTTGTTTTGCTTTTTAAAGGACACTTCTACCATACCCAATTTGGGATCAATTATATTAGCATTAAAACTGATACTTATTTCACCTGATAAATTTAAGAGAACGTACTGTTAGATCCATGTGCTAAGATTGCTACTACAGATAATGACTGGTTTCAGTGGGATGTCAATGAATGAAATTATAGGTGATGCCAAGCATATTTAAACAGAACTGGGAACACAAAGAAAGTACCCATCTTTTTCTCACACAAGTGCGAAACAGACACATAATGACATTACACCAATGTCTGCTGGCAAACAAATTTTTGAGTACAGCTAAATAGAATGTGCCATTTTCAACCTGCAAATTAACTTCATATTTCCATTTAAAAAATATTCATGTTCAAATCTACATTTTTAAAAACAGATACCTAATCAGTCACAAGCCAAATAAATGCACTGTTGCTTTAGCATGCAATTCTAGAGACACCCCAAAAGATAGTGCTTCTATTGCATTAATTTATTTAATAAAACAAAACTAATTCCTATAGACTGCACAACTTACAAGAGCTCAACTGCTAAGGGAAGAGGAAACACATAGATTCCTTTTGAACTTCACCTTTCACGTTTCCCCAGTATTTACTTAAATTCGTATAGTTTATAGCTTTGGTGCCTTTCTAGTTCATGTGGATGGTCAACGGGGAACTCATTACATTTCCAAGCACTTCTATACCCATTTCTGCCAGGCACACAAACATCTTGCTGATTTTTACGAAGGAATAAATGTAAGACAATTTCTACTATGCATAGAATTCGAGCCCTGATGTGGATAGCCCAGACTAGCCCAATCTCATCAGACCTTGGAAGCTAAGCCAGGTCAGCCCTGGTTAGTATTTGAATGGGAAACCACCAAGGAATACCAATATATAAATTGGAACTTTTTTGTGCAGGGGTCACAAATGCCCTCACAACATGCCTGGGATCCCAACTGCAGACACTTCCAGTAGTCTCAGAAAAGAACAGGCAAGCTCCCATGCACATAGTACACTGGAGGCAGACTGTGAGTTGTCCAAAGGATTTTCAGTTAAATTGATTTAT
Source organism: Gekko gecko (assembly GCA_029375565.1). Taxonomy (NCBI): domain Eukaryota; kingdom Metazoa; phylum Chordata; class Lepidosauria; order Squamata; family Gekkonidae; genus Gekko; species Gekko gecko. The sequence continues at coordinate 238,910,084 of JAPDNY010000002.1, read as the reverse complement.
AGTACTGATTCTAATTTTTTTTTTTTTTGGGGGGGGGGAAAGGCTGCCTAATTCAATTAAACTTACTCCCAAGCCAGAATGACTAGCACTGAAGCCTCAAAGCACAATAGAGTGTCTATGAAAGTAAAACCTCACCAGAATAAGAGAGCAGAATAACTGAAGAGGTATGTGTATGTGTTGTTTCTGAACATCCTCAGTTAAAGAAGAATACTGGCATGCAGAAAGGAGATTAGACTGCAACAACTTTCCTTGATGTACTAATGCTTTTTTGTTTGTTGGTTCTTGTCTTGGAACTTTTTTTTCTTACACATTAGCAAAATGGTGTCTCACCTGCAGTCTGGAAATGGAAAAGTGTACTCTCCCATCTCAGGATTCCTCTAGTTAATTCTGCTGCATGTGTAGATGAAGAACACAATATTTTTGAGCCTCCTCAGTGGTAACAAAATAATTTGCTGACATTTCTCATAACTGTCACAACCTGGAGAAAGTCAAGTCTCAAGATAGACAAAAGCATACAACACACTAAAGGTATGTTATTCTGCTTCCAGCATGTAAAATCAAAACCATGATGACTTGTACAACTCTGTGTTTTGTGATATATAGGTAGTGAGTTGAATGTGATGGAAGAACATGGGACACACATCTATATATCTAATTCCCAAGTTGCCCCCCCTGTGCGGATATCTAAATCCGCACATCGGGGGCACCTGGGGGGCAGGGAGATTTTCCTGCGCACGTGGGGCAGTCCCCACGTGTGCAGAAAAATCTAAAAAGTAAAAAAAATATAAGGGGATATCTAAATCCCCCCAAAGTAAAAGAGCCCTCCCTGCGCATGCGCAGGGAACGCTCTAAAACTGGCCGTTGCCGCCAAGGGATGGGAGGGCGGGAGAAGGCTTGGCGGGCCAGCCGGCCTCACCTCTGCTGCTGGGGAGGGAGGAAGAGGGAGGCTTGGCGAGCAGCCGGCCTCGCTGCTGGGGAGGGAGGGTGAAGCTTGGCGGGCCAGCCGGCCGGCTTCCCCCCGCCGCCACGCCGCTTGGGAGGGAGGGAGGGGGAGGCTTCGGCCGGCCTCCCCCCCGCCGCCGCCGCCGCCGCCCTGTTGCTTGGGTGGGTGGGTGGGTGGGAGGGAGGGAGGGGGAGGCTGGGCGGGCCGGCCGCCCGGCCAGCCTCCCGCCGCCGCCGCCGCCCTGCTGCTTGGGTGGGTGGGTGGGGGAGGCTGGGCGGGCCGGCCGGCCGGCCTCCCGCCGCCGCCGCCACCGCCCTGCTGCTTGGGTGGGTGGGAGGGAGGGGGAGGCTGGGCGGGCCGGCCGGCTGGCCTCCCACCGCCGCCGCCGCCGCCACCCTGCTGTTTGGGTGGGTGGGTGGGTGGGAGGGGGAGGCTGGGCGGGCCGGCCGGCCGGCCTCCCGCCGCCGCCGCCCTGCTGCTTCGGTGGGTGGGTGGGAGGGAGGGGCGGCTGGGCGGGCCGCCCCCGCGAATATCGCGGGTCCCGCCTCTTGTATAAAACTAATACTATGAAGATAACACCATTGCATCAAAGGATTATATGAATTTTTCTTATTCTCTTCCATAAATGATTACCTTGCTTTTAAAAAAGAGCACAATACTAAATAGAACATTTTTTTGGAAATAATTAAATAAATACTTAAATCTGCAGATCAGGGCCATACCAATGCTAAACAGATTTTCCTTCAAACCTGGGGCACTCACCAAGTTTGCAGAAAAATCTGCAATCAAATATAAAATATATGGGGGGGTAAGTCCCCCCAAAATACATTTGCATTTTCTGTGCATGCGCAGACAACACTCTTACTAGAGCAGAATGGAGCTGCTCCAGACCAATACAACAGCAGATGCCAGCAGCCACTCCAAGCCCACAGCAGCAAAGGAGACCAGTAACCATTTCAGCCCAGCCACGGCAGCACAGGATGCTGGCAGCTGCTCCAGGCCCAGTAGTGGCAGGAGTCCAACAGCCAATTCAGCCCAGCCTTTGTGGTGGAAGAGGCCAGCAGCTGCTGCAGGGCAGGCTGCACTGACAGAGGATAACAGCAGCCACTGCAGGGCTGGCTGTGGCAGTGGAGGATGCTGGCTGCTGCTCTGGGCCCAGCCATGGTGGTGGAGGATGCTGGCCCAAGAGTAGGTGGTGCGCCCTGAAGCTGCACCAGACTTGGTGACGGGGGTGTGTGTGATATGCAATTCCCTCCCATATGTCTCCTGCCACCCCATGAGCCATAAGGAGAAAATTGGGTGTGGGGAATTGGCAGCCGGGGGGGGGTATTCCTCTCCACAAGTACTGCCGGTCTTCACTTTTTCTTTCATAATCCTCACACTCATACATCTAAACAGAAAAACAGCTCTGACTCCAGACATCTCTAAAAGACATTTTTTTAATGAAATAGCATTTTATTTGGGATTATTTCTCAGAGAATTTGTAAACACTGGCTGTGAGCTCAGCATCATCGTTTTCAGAAGCTCTACAGAGAGATCAATACAAAGACACCCCCCCATGCCTACACTAGGGTTTTCTTTTAGCTCAAAAATGAAATGCTCATCCCTTTGAAAGACAACTTCCTTCCCCATGCACTTCTGTTCTGGCTTAATCTGTTCCTTCAGCCACAAATGATTTGTGGAATAAACATCAACTAACAAATTTCAGCAAATCAGACCCCTTGGTATTATTTTTCATCCCAAGGACACTTCCAATGACATAACCTCTAAACCATGAGTCAACAACATTATATTAGGGGCTGTGACACAACAGATTTTATAGTACTCCATAAACAGCACTCCCTTAGCAGCAAAATCTGATATTTGAGAGGCTTGTTTAAGATTTGGTTTAGTATTCTTTCCTAATAGATCAAAACTAGACCTCTTTGCGTGTGTGTGTGTGTCTGTTTGTGTGTTACGTTAAGTCACCCCAGAAAAATAATTTAAAAACTTCTGTGAACTTGAGAAAGCAAATCACTTTACAGAGAAATCTGATTCCACTGTTGCTTCAGAAGAACTAAAAAATACCAGAGGTTTTTACACACCCCATTCCAGCTCATGATGACTATGCAGGCAGAAGCTTCTTGGATTCCCTAGATGGATGAGAAGCCATATACACAAATTATTTAGGGAAATTATATGTACCCTGTCACGGAAATACATCATTATAAAAATAAGCCAGAACCCACAACGATAACCTTCAAGCTGCCTCTTAAGCTCTGTTTATCATCTCACTGGAAGACCACATAGATAAGTGCCTGCCTCACCCCACATAAGAGCTGTTCCACAGCAACAGAGCAACAACAGAAGACCAGTGATCATATTTTCAAGAGAGGAGATTGTGTTGTGCTTCACAGATTCACACCAGGAGAAATGGTTCTTCAATGGTTTTTCTACAATGAAGGTTTTCATAAAAATCTGATTTTTTTAAAAAAAATAATCAATAGAGGGGTTAACCACCACCTCCAATAATAGAAACAGCACCTGTAGTTTTAAGAAACGAATGCCCTTTCAATGGACACTGTGGGGGGTTGCTCGGCAACCAAAACAGTACTGACAGCCTTCGAGACTTGCTTTCTGTCAGTAAAAGACAGCAGGCAGGGCCCTTTCTAGGACTATTTTTGCGTTTGAGCAAGCATTTATTGGAGCCAGGTGTGGCAGCAACCAATGATCGACTTGCTACCATGTGACTTGCATGACACACCCAGGCCTGGTTGCTTGCCACTGTTCAACAGCAGTCACATCACAAAAGCCAGTATAGTGTTCTGGTTAGAATTCCAGACTAGGATCTGAGAGGCCCAAATTCATGCCATTGAACCTCACTGGGTAACTCTGGGTCAGTTACACGTTCTCAGCCTAACCTACCCTCTCGAGGTTTTTTGTGAGAATAAAATGGAGGCAAGGAGAATGAGGTAAGCTGCTTCAGAACCCAGTGTGGAGAAAGGCAGGGTATAAATTAAGTAATAAATGGGCAGCATCAAAGGAAAAGACTATCTGAAAGAGGGGGCTAATAAATTCTTCAATGAAGTGTATGTAGGAGGAGTTGCCTGAAGATCTACAAATCATTAGACACAAAAGAAGAAATTTTGGGCTGTAAAAGTAAGCAAAAATCAGGTTGTGACTGGGGGGACAAAAATAGGTTAAACCGATTCCACTCTACACGAATTAAAGCTCTCAGCTCCTCCCATCAATTTATGCAGTGCCCAGGGTAAGAGTTGTTTTGTTTTTTTGTTGTTGTTGTTGTTTTAAAAAAGCTAAGCAACTGCTCATTTTGGTTTCTGAGGGTACGACAAGTGGGACTTCACATTAAGGGAGGAAACATGAAAAACAAAGGAAGGAATGGCTGTTTTCACTGAAGCAGACTGTTTGCAGTGCATTTTGTTACCCTGCAGCTATCATACAGATACAGAGTGATGGCAAAACAAGAAGAAACGGATATTCTTAATGAGTTTTCATTACATCACATTTGAAATGGAAAACGAAGCCTGGCTGCTCCTGGGCTAATGACAGACAGAAAAAAACTGATGATGATACTGAATTCCATCATGCCTTTCCTTTTCCCCATTCCAGACTTGCGAGACCCTTTTTTTTCATAATAGCTTTTATATTATTGATTGACCAGACAAAGGCATCTGAGAAATCTTCAGACTTTATTAAGCAATGAAATCCTTTGCTGAATCCAGAGGGCTTATTTTTTTCACCCAATTAAACCTGGAAGCAGTAAACAAGTTCCCCAGATATAAGCAAAGATAAAACAGGCAGGCAATCTCTTTTTTGAGGGAAGTAGCAAAAGGCAGACACCAGCAGTGCACTACTGGCTTATTATAAATGACCCTTAATAGTATGTCACAAATTATTCATAAAGATTATCCCAGCAGTAGTGGGTGTAGGAATCAGAAAAAGGGAAACGTGGAATGGTGGTGATTCTAAATCAAAATCTGTTGCAGACATACAGATTTTGACCCCATATACTGAAACTATCTGCAAGTTTATCATGTAGACCAGGATTTTGCAAGAGAGGAGAATTTTAAAACATGCACAAATCCTGATGACAGAGGACACAGACAAATGAAAGAAACTGCCACTGAGAGCTTTATTGTCCCAGAAGCTACTCTAACACTTAGGATTCTGACGTGCTATAAAAGGAGAGTACCACCAAGTTCAGGCAGAATCTTTGTATACCATACTCTAGTGCAGAGATTGGCAAATCCCAGGCACCAAGTTGCCATGGTGCACAGAAATTCATTCTGGCACCTAGAATCTTCAGCAATTATGTTGTGCTAGGAGTGGGGACCAGCCCATGGCCAGGGGGGCGGGGTGGCAAGAAGGACAACACAGAAACCATGCTGAGAAGAATCAGGCAACAGCTTCATTAATTACGGGTTTCTCAGGCCCTAGAGCACCATAGGCTGGGGATAATGGGTGTAGTTGACAAACTGCTGTCAGCACTTTCTCCAGCCCATGTATTGGAGTAACTAAGGGCAGAGGACTGGTATTAGGACTTTTTAGGTCATGTACCTTTCACAATCTGCCCTATTTTCTCCTGCCAATGCCTAAATTCCAGAAGAATGCTGAGATCAGCTGATAACTTGCTGGTGATCCCCAGCCCCAACTTGGTGGAACTCTGCCAAATAACACCAGGGCCCCGAGGGATTTGATGTAATTCTGCAGGGCCTGCAAGGGCAGCAACAGGTGATTAAGACAGGCACCCCCTCTCCTTTTTCTTCTATGGCCCCCACACACACTTCCCTGCCCTGCTGTGCAGGAACAGCAGTGTGACTGGCAATGGAGGTTTAAATTGCCATCTTGATGGGTTTTAATTTCTGTTACTATTAGTAATTTTAATCATGTATCAATTGTATTTTTAAATGTCTAAAATGTTGCTAATTGCCCAGAGTCTGCTTGTGGGGCGGGTGATCCATAAATTTAATAAAATAAACAAACAAATTGTGACAGTTATGCACTTGTTAACTGTACAATCAAGAATATTCAGTACATATACTCTTTGCTATGACATCATTTCACATCAGGATGTATTGTTGAGTGACATAAAAATAAATGTGCATGAGGTTCTTATCACCACTTTTTTATATGTAAGTTTAACTTTACACTATTCAAAGGTGGTGGATGAACTGATTTCTAAAGCAGATGCTTTTTATACTGGTTCTGATCTTCAGTTAAACAGAGCATTTTAAAGCAATAATAAAATTATGAGATATGGGGGAGAAGTTAGGGTAGGGTCAGAAGTTAGTATTTTGTTGTTGTTGTTGTTATGGCAACCAGGGTTACCCTACATTTATATGCTATAACGCTGTTTTCAGACACATAGCTTTAATAAAATTGTGAAAAAAATAGGTTTTGTGATAGAAATCATTAGAAAATGTGGTCATTAAAATACAAACCTCTGAAAGACAGCTCCTAAATTTCTGACGCCTACAGCCAAAGAAAATTTGCCATGGCTTGCACTAAGGACAGAGATTTGAAGACACAGGTTGTTAACCTAAACTACCTTGAGCATCAGCAACTTTCTTCTTAGAAACAGACTGCTCCACAAAACTGACTCAAAGTAAAAAGATGGGCCAATTTGTGACAATACAGGAAATGTGACAATGAAGTTTAACAGTAGGAGCCTGTCAAGAAACTAATCTTCCTAGTTGTTTCTTGGCCATTCAGATTTTGCCTTTAAAAAAACAGGGTGCTTACCTGTAACTGATGATCTTCGAGTGATCATCTGTGCAATACCACACAGGGGTTGGGCGCCTGTGCACGACCTCGATTAGAGAATATTCCAGAGCTCACCTCAGGAGTCTTTTTTAGCAGGCTCTCTTCCCACCCTGGGGAGCAGACACGCACTGTGCATGCCTAGAGTGGGAGAGAGAGCAGCCTCCCACTCAGTTCCTTCAACTGCTACTGGGAAGTCCCATCAACAAAGGTAAGTGATAAGGAGATGCCACCCGTGGGGAAGGCTGGGTGGGATTGTGGTAATGCACAGATGACCACTTGAAGATCATCAGTTACAGGTAAGCAACCTGTTTATCTTCATTGTGGCCTCTGTGCAGTCCCACATATGGGTGATTAACAAGCTGAACCAGATGGAGGGGGGAGCTGAAGAAGAAGAAGAAGAGATTGGATTTATACCCCGCCCTTCACTTGGAGTCTCAGAGTGGCTTACAAACTCCTTTCCCTTTCGCTCCCCACAACAGACACCCTGTGAGGTAGGTGAGGCTAAGAGAACTCTAACACAAACTGCTCTTTCAGGAACAGCTGTGCCAGAGCTTGTGACTGACCCAAGGTCACATCAGCAGGTGCAATTGGAGGAGTTGGGAATCAAACCCGGTTCTCCCAGATTAGAGTCTGCACACTTAGCCACTACACCAAACTGGCTCTCTGTGGGGGGTTGCTCAGCATCCTCTGGAGCTGGCAACTGAAAGAGACAATAAACAGATTAGGGCATAGCATTATCATTTCAATTGGCAGGTCCTACCTGCAGAAGCAGAAGAATTAGTTGAAGATAGACTTCAGCACTGTCTGGCCAAATGCAGCATCACGTTGAGCTCGAACATCCAGTGCATAGTGGGACATGAAGGTTGAGGTGGAGGAACATGTGGCAGCAGCACAGAAGTCTTCTAACAGGACACCAACTAGGAAAGCAGTCGAAGTCGAAACTGCCCTTGGGGAGTGAGCGGTGACAGAGGTAGGTATGGGTTGATTCACTAACTCATAGCAGAAGGCTATGGTTGAGGTCAACAACATGGACAAGCGCTGAGAAGAGATGACCTCACCCCTGCAAGGAGAGGCATACTCAACAAAAAGCCTTTGAAACTTTCTAAAGGGTTGCATGTGGTGGAAAAAGGAGAGAGCTCTCCGGGCATTGAGACAGTGTAAAGCTGGGTTCAGAAAGAAAGTGGGTAGGACAGAAGACTGAGACAGGTGAAAGGTAGAAACCACTTTAGGAAGAAAGGAGGGGTCTGGTCTGAGAACAACCTTCTCCTTGTGAAAAATTGTGTATGGAGGATCTGCACAGAATGCAGCAAGCTCTCTGACCCAGCAAGCCATCATGACAGCAATCAAGAATGCTGTTTTCCATGATAGAAGTCAAAGTCTATTGAAGCCATGGGTTCAAATGGCTTGGACATCAGGCGGGTGAGGACTAAAGGCAGAATCCAGTATGGCATTAGTGGTTTCCGAGGCGGACAGAGGTGGAGGAGACCTTTGAGAAAGGACTTCATGAGGCAGTGGGAGAACACCGTAGATCCCTGAATAAAAGGGTGATACACAGAGATAGCCTCAAGATGCACTTTCAGGGAAGCGTATGCAAGACCAGAATCCTTCAAGGAGACGATGTAAGATAAAATATCTGGCAAAGAGGCTCAGACTGGATCGGAGTGGTGCAGGGCATAGGTTTGAAAATATTTCCACTTCGATTGGTAAGTGTTGTGGGTGGATGGTTTCCGGGCATTAAGCAACACTTCCCGAAGTTTACTGGGAGATCTTCCAAGCGGTGGGAAGTTTACTGGGAAATCTTCCAAGCGGTGGGAAGTTTACTGGGAGATCTTCCAAGCAGTGAGTCTGAAAAAACCTGGAGGTGTAAGACTGGGCCCCGATCTCGAAAGAGGAGATCCAAAACACAAGGGAGCTGAAGGAACTGTCCCTTGGACAACCACAGGAGGTGAGGGAACCACAGCTGGCACAGCCACCAAGGAGTGATGAGGATGCACGTGGTGGCATCCGCTATAATTTTCTGGAGAAACTTGGTGATGAGAGGGAATGGAGGGAAAAAATAAAACACAGCCCCAACCCATCTGTGGAGAAAGGCATCTTTGAGGCACCGGGCTGATGGGGGACCTCGAGCAAAAAAGAGAGGGCATCGAGCATTCTCCGAAGTTGCAAACCTGTTTATGGCTAGGTGACCGAACTCAAGGAAAACAGGGCGAAGATATCGAGGGTGGAGAGACCACTTGTTGTCATGAGGAGCCGATCAACTCAGACAATCGGCATCAATGTTCCGATGAGTGAGAATGTGAATAGCCAATACGGAGATCGAATGTTGAACACACCAGTTCCAGAGGCCAAGAGTCATGCAACAGAGGCAAGCAGAGGTGGTGCCTCCCTGCTTGTTTATGTAGAAGACAGTAGCAATGTTGTCTGAGGCAACCTGAATAACCTTGCTAGGCAGAAGAGGAAGGAACGAAATGAGGGCTCGATAAACTGCACGTAGCTCCAAGGCACTGATATGGAGAGTCTCCTCCCAAGGAGTCCAAGTTCCTCTGGCAGACAGAGTCTCGCACTGGGCTCCACAACCCCAAAGGGAGGTGTCTGTTGAACGGCAGATCTCTGGAGGTTGATGTCAAAATGGCATGCCAGAGAGGAGATGCTGCGGGAGAGACCACCAGGCTAGGCTGCTGAGTACCTGAGGCAGAATTGAAAGCATTGTGCTCCAGCAACCCTTCTGAGGATCAAAGTTGCAGATGAACCTGAGCTTGGGCAGGCACATTTGTAATCTGGCATGAGGGACCACAAATACTGTGGAGGCAAAGCAACCAAGGAGTCTCATGATCAAGCAAGCCAACTGTTGGGGGCAACGCTGAAAGGTTGAGACTAGGGAAACAATGTCCTTGGCCCTGGATTTTGGGAGGAAGGCCATCTCAGTTGTCGTATCGAAGCAAGCTCCGAGGAATTGTAAGGTTTGAACAGGTTGAAGGGCAAACTTCATTGGATTGATGCAGAGTCCCAGGGAGCGTAGGAGAGCCAGTATGGAATGAACATCCTCAAGTAGTTGCGATCATGTCAAGGACACAAGCCAGTCATTGATGTACAGATAAAGGGCAATCCCTCTGTGGTGCAATGCTGCTGCAACTACAGCCATCATCTTCTTGAAAACCCTAGAACCGTACAGAGGCTGAAGGGAAGGACCCTGTACTAATAGTGAGTGGCCCCGATGGCAAAGTGGAGAAACTTGCGATATTGAGGTCGGATGGTGACATGGAAATAGGTGTCTTGGAGATCTATTGATGCTAGCCATCCGGACTTGGGGAAGAGAGGAAGGATAAATTGCAAGGTGACCATTCGAAACTTCTTGCAGAGGACAAAAAGGTTGAGATCCCAAAGGTCCATGGTAGCCCACAAACCGCCATCCCATTTGGGAACTAGGAAATACTTGGTGTAGAAGCCTAGAATTCATTTTGCCTCCAGAACAATCTCGATGGCCCCTTTGTCGAGAAGCATAAGCACTTCTACATGAAGTGATGGATCTGGGGGCATGATGACGAAGTGAGGGAGGGTCAGGGGTGAAATGAACTCTATGGCATACCCGACCCATACAATGGTGAGGACCCAGGTGTCAGTGGTAATGTCTTCCCAAGTTGGAAGGAAGATCTTCGCAATCTTAGTGTTATATGCCTATTTTTCCCTCTTGTTGTTGTTCTTGCAAAACTTTAAATAAAATTTATGTTTCAAAAAAAAAAAAAAGTTGGAAGGAAGGGGAAGAGCCGGGTCCCGACGGGAGGGGTGAAAGAGCGTGGCGGTGGCAGGCAATCTAGGTGGTCAAACGGACTGCTTGGATTGTTGCAGCTTCTTGGTTGCTTGCTGTCTTGGTTTTTGGGGAGGTGGATGAGAGTCATAGGGTCACCGCCGTCATTGAGAAGTGGCAGCAAGAGAAGGCTGATGTTTATTGTAATGAGGCTTCCATTGTCAGTAGCGAGGACGCAGCGTGGAGGTAGAGACTCCCAAATTTCTACCCTTCTTTACACTATCATCAACAGCCTTCAGGGACTCATCTGTAGTGGAGTGAAACAAACCTTCACCATCGAAAGGCAAATCTTCTATTTTAAACTTGACATCTGTCTGAAGAGATGTATTTTGAAGCCAAGCATGCCTACGAAGAGCAGTGGAAGATGCAAGGACTTTGGAAGAACAAGTGACAGCATGGTTTATCGAGTTGATTTGTCATTTAGAATTTGTGCAAATCTCTGAAAGGGCGGCAGATAGAGTAAGTCTACAGTCGTCTGGAACCAAGTTGAGAGCTGGTCAAACAGCTTGAGCCACATTAAAAGCATAAGCAGAAAGGTAGGAAAGGTAGGTATCAATCCTAATATTCATAGCAGCTACAGAGTAGGTTTTCTTCGCAATGGAGTCAATTTTATGGCCCTCATGGTCAGGAAGAACAGACTGTCGAGGCTGCTTAGATCTTGAGGAGGAGTGAATTATCATCGAATTTGGCGAAGGATGGTTGAATAGGAACTTTCCCGAAGACTCTTGGATTTTGTAAATGGCCTCATATCTCCTCGATACCGGAGGTACGGAGGTGGGGTGATCCCATAACTCCTTAAGCACCAAAAGGTGTACTGGAAGCAAAGGAAGGATTGTCGAAGGTGGCAAATCTGCCTGGACTAGTTTATGGACTACATCTGTCACTGCTGGGGTATCAGTAGAACCCTGCACTTGAAGAGCCATGGCCATTTGAGTAAAACTCCAGATAGGCTTTGGGCCCTTTCATAGGAGAAATGGAACAGCGACCATCGTCCACAGCAAGAATGATGTCAGGGTCAAGAAAGCTATTCTCAGTGAGGATGATAAAAGGCTGTGGCAAATAAAATGCAAGTCTGTGATCAGGCAGGCAAAAAGGGAATATGAGGAGCATATAGTAGAAAACATAGAGACCAACAATAAAACTTTCTTCAAATACATTAGAAGCAGGAAACCAGCCAGGGAAGCTGTGGGGCCCTTGGATGACCAAGGGGTAAAAGGAGTACCGAAGGATGATAGAGAAATGGCTGAGAAGCTGAATGCATTTTTTTGCCTTTGTCTTCACTGTGGAAGATGAGAAGTGTTTGCCCACTCTAGAACCACTGATTTCGGGAGGGGTGTTGAAAGACCTTCATAGGAAACAGAGAGTGGATTGAGGCGACAAAGCACGTGTTTCGAGTGCAAGATAAGACGGGGTGGTGACAACGGAGGTCAGTGTCCCTCGATGGCATATGGCAGTCCCGGTGAGGAGTGGAGGACCTGGAGTAAGAGTGCAGGCGATACGACCTATGATGCCTGATATCCAGGGACCAGTATCTGTAATTGGACCAAGACTGTGATTGAGAGAGCGATCTGCAGTAGTCATATGCCCTGCAATCATAACATGATCAAGGGGATCAGGATCAACTTCTCATAAAATGCTCCCTGTCATCCATAAGGTGGGTAGGCAGCTGGGAGTAATGAGATGTAAAGCGATTGGCAGCAGCCCTCAGAGAAACATGGCAAGAAGAAGACTTCTGCAGCGGTGACTTAGTGTGTTGACCAAGCGGAAGGCAATCCATTGGAGAAGATAAAGCCAGCAGTGAAGTCGAAGGCTGGTCCTTAGACTTCTGAGAAGGGGCTGCCGTAGAGGCCACCTTAGGAGTCAACATCGAAAGACCAGAGATTATCACAGGATTGCACTTCGGAGCTGAGGTCGATTTTGACAGCTTTGATACTGGCGTCGAAGTGGGTTCATCATCTTGCTTTTAGGTTTTTGCTTTGAAGGTTTAGCAGTCTCGGGGTTAGAAGAAGGTTTCTGAGTGGCAGAAGAGGAACGAGATGCTGTCAAAGATATTGTAGGGCGCAATGCCACTTCCAAGAGAAGTGTTCGAAGGTGGGCCGCCCTATTCCTATGGGCCTGCCTAGTGAACTTAGCACAATAAGGTCAGGAGTCAACCCAATGAAACTCCCCCAAACAAACTAAACAAAGGTCATGGCCATCGTTAGATGGGAGTTTAGCAGGATAACAGTGACACGATTTTAAAATAGGGTGTGGCCTATGCAAACACCTTCCCGACCAAAAGGGAGGGCAAGGGGGGGAGGGATGGTGGGGAACGAAAGAATGAAAGTGAAGAAAAATAGTAAAGCAGCAGAAACAAGAAGAAGTCAACAAAGAAATGAGCTAAAAACTCAGCTGAGGCTATTTGAAGAGTGATTGCTGCAAGGTGTGAACACATAGGTGGTCGATGAAAAACTGAGTGGGAGGTGGCTCTCTCCCCCACTCCAGGAATTCTCAGTGTGTGTCTGCTCCCCAGGGCACCAAAAAAGACTCCTGAGGTGAGCTCTGGAATATTCTCCGATCGAGGTTGTGTGCAGGTCCCCAACCCAGGTGTGGGACTGCACAGAGACCACAACATAGATCTTTGGTTCAGGCTTTGGCCTGACAAAATCTTAAATGGCCTCTCTTTGTGAACTTAATGGTGCTTCAGAAAGAGAGATAAGAGAAGATAGGAGTCTGACACAAGTGCAGGTGAGATCATGAAGCCTACAAGTTTCAAAGCCAGAACCAGGAGGGAGTTCTGCCCTCCCATTCCATCTTGTTAACACAAGGAATCCTGGGGGCGGGGGAAGGTGGCTTACTTAACTGTGCCTACATGCAGCTGCAGAGTACATGGTCATATGCCTTGCAACGCACCTGGTTATGTGCTTAGTGATACATCAGATTGGTCAGCTAGGATCATACTAACTGCAAGCATTTTGGCATAAAGTGAGATCATTCCATTCTTCCTTTGGGTCATCATCTTCTTTCTGGTTTAGGCCTCACATAGCCTGGAGACTTGCCTTTTGGACTTTAGAATTCTTTTTGGACTTTGTGAGGCAGTCTGGTCAAGTAATGTCTGAATTAGAGAACCAAAGCTTGTATAAGTAACTTAGATTAGCTATTCTGCTTTTATTAGTTTCTTCCTTACTGTTCACTGCTCTTTTATTTGTATATTCCTGCACATTTCTTTTAATAAACTTTATTAACTATATTTTGTAGTGTTCTTTGGGTTTAGCTTCAGTCTAAACCCAGTATTTTGGGCCTTCATTGGCTATAGCTACCAGAGTAATTGTTTTTGGAACTCACCTTGAAAGTGTCCCACCTTGCAGGGCTGACTACTTGATTAGTACATGGGAGTGCTGGAGATGTCCCTTGGTCTCTGGCTGGTAGATTAGTAAAGGGACATGCTACCCTGGGGCCATAAGGATTCACTTCCCAGCATTTTGTGCTCTATTCTTGCCTAAACCAAAGTTCCCTTAAAGGAACTTTTAACAAAACCCACCAAGCCCAATCTACCACAGGCTCCACAGAACTGACCTAGAGAAATAAGGATAAGATGACAATTCGAAAATCTCAGATGTAAGTTCTGGAAAAGGAATTTGCACAGCAGGAATCTGTTCAGAGGAAAATTGCACTGAGGTATGGTGTGGTAAAAGAGGTCTGCTGTGCCATGTTAAATGGCTGTCCCTTGAACACTGCTCTCTCCTGCACACTGAAACTGCACTATAAAGATATTTCCACGTGGTCACATCAAAACCCATCAATTCTTCAACAGGTAAAGTCTGTGTCAACCACAATATAAAGCAAGTATAATATATTCATTACTTTAGAGGTCAGCAACTGGAAGGTCTTGAATCAAATCCAGTGCCATAACTGGTACTGTCCACCCCACACTCATTTACTAACCAGAGGGAAAAAAAGGCATGGAGTGGCATGTATGAAAACAGAACTTGCCACTAATTCACACTGAAGGACTGGATTGAAGGCACTGATCACGCATTCCTAGCTCGTCTCTCAAACCAGTCCTCTGAAATCTAGCTGCTGATCAGAGCTCTACTTGCACACCTCAGAGCCAGCGAAGGTGGAAGTCACTGCAGACCTGGCAGAAGAGCAGTGAATAAAGCTTTCAAAGGAGTGAAAATTGCCTGTTTCATTGTACAAGTGTCCAAGGCAGCAAATGTCTGGCTGCACAGAGAAATGCAAATGCAATAGAATGGTTTAAATTTGACCTCTGTTTAGTTACCTGAGTTCTGAGCTTGGAGCCATAAGCAGTAATTAATTGTATAGGGAACGAGCCCAGCAACCTAAAGCTTACTTCAGCATTACTGAAGCCTACTTCAGCATGAAAAAAGGATATCATATTTAATGGATCCTAGTCCATTCTTCCGCATATGCATCTTCATTCAACTCTATGGAACACTGATCATATTCAAGAGAAGTAAGAAAGGCATTAACATGTTGACTGTGATGACCTCATTGTACCTGGATGTGGACTGCAACTTGCAAAAGGGTCTGCAGGTAAACCCAGTCTAGAGTTACAAGTCACCCTAGAAATGACGAGTATTAAGAACTGAGAAATACAAAAATAAAACAAAACAAACAAGGAAGTGATTGTGGACTATGAAAGAGGTCAGGTATCTGCACTGATGAGTGTGTAGTTGATTCTGCCTGCCTGCCTGCTTCATCCCTGCCTTGATATTACTTGCTCATTTTTATGAGGAGGAACTGGGAGTACCATCTGGAAGATGCCATCTTTTTATTGAAGATTGTAACATCTAGAGCACTTAATATTGTAATTGATTGTTTTATGTTGTTTTTAACCTGTTTTATGTACTGGCATGTGCCCTATTTGTGAGCCGCCCTGAGCCCGCTTGCGGGGAGGGTGGGCTATAAATCAAAATAATAAATAAATAAATACATTTATCGTAAAGAAACAATTTGGACAAGGCCACATTATTTTACACATGAACATTCAATATGACCCCATTCCAGATAACTGAAGTCTGAGACCATTATAAAATTATGGAGGCCAAAAGCACACTCGAAACCCATCCCTCACTCACCAATCTACTGCCAAATTCCCACCCTATAACGGCTGGCATAAATCAAAATAAATCAAAGGTATTAAATTCCCAACAATCTAGTAGACAATTAGAGAATATGTAGAAATGCTGTGATCTGTGCTACAATTGTAAAGTCATTAATAATTCTTGTTGCTTTGTGTTTGCAGACACCCTCCCTTCCTTTCTTGATGCTTCATTAACCCTGAATATTGGTGACAAATGTTTTGCAGTGGTTGTACTTAATTCCAATAGAGTATAGGCCCTGCTGGAGATTTATTACTTAGTTTCCAACAGAAGCAACTAGGAAAGCACTGATAAAGACATAATACACTTTGAAATCAGTATGGCTAAAGCATGCATCAATTGATTGGTGTGATTTTTTAATTAATTGCAGACTGAAAAGATGGGTTTTTCATTAGGATTGTAGCAGACCGATAGTGCAATCCTGTGCAGAGATATTCCAGTCCAAACCCACTGAAGTAACTCTGTACAAGATTGTGCTGTCATTCTCTGCAAAACATATCTTGTATAGGATTTTCCAGTTCATTAAGTACATCCAAAATGACATAATTTTTTTTCATTTAATTCATTAAAGACACTATTGTGGTTTAATTTTGTTTTAAAAAGCAGCTTTTCAGAATACTGACATTCCTAGCAATTTATTGGTTACTCCAAAAACTGCTAATGGGCAGATCTATATGCGACAACTCCCATATCAAGCAGCTGCCACACAAACTATTACCAGAAACCAACACGGATTCATTGTACTATAAAGACTGGCTTCACATGGTTAGCTAGAATAGTGTTTCCCAATCTGTGGCTTGGGCCGCACAAGTGGGTGGCGAAACCTCTGAAAGTGGGGTGTGGGTCAGCTGTCCCTAATGGCTGCCACTGCCCTTTCCATTGCCTTCTTTTGTGTTTTGAAAACCAAGATCTGACTCTGGGAACAGTATCTTCCATGTCATACATCAGTTGGTATTTTTTCTTCACTGCACATACTTGTTGATCAAGCAAAACTTGTCCTGATGTTTACTAGAGTGAGTTTCTTAGACTCTTAGGAAGGATTGGAAAGAACAAGGATTTGTGCGAGGCGTCTGTTTCCCCCCTCCCCCACTATTTCCTCCTTCATTTCCCTGAAAACCCCCATTGCTTCCCTCCTCTTCCCCGCTTCCTTCTCTTCTTCCCACCCAACAACAAACCTACATTTATCTGCCCTCTGACATCACCTTTCCCTCCACACACTAAGCAGCCTCTACCTGGGAAAACTACAGACCAATTGTGCGGTGCTGATCACTCAGCCAGGCACACTTGCATGGTAGAGGCCCCTAAACGACTTGTGGGGGGATACCTCTATCCCCTCCCCACACAATTTCCTCTTTCCTTGTTCATATCCACTCCCCTTTCCCTGCCTCATATTCTTCTCAGCCATTCACCAACCTACTTTTTATCTGCCTCCCATCTTCAGCTATATTTATTATTTACTTCATTTACACCCTGCCTTTCTCCACATTGGAGATTAAAGTAGCTCCTATCATTCTCCTCTCTTCCTAATTATCCTGACAACAACCCTGTGAAGTAAATGAGGCTGCAAGTATGTTGTGACTGGTCCAAAATCACTCAGGGAATGTCCACAAGAAGAAGGGATTCAAATTTGGGTCTCCCAGACTCTACTCTGAAGTTTTAACTGCTACATCACACCAGTTTTCATAAGGCATCCTCAGATTTGGCCAGCTTTGCTAACGGATAGAGTTCCCAAGTACTTACCGTGATCCAGCAGGGGAAACATGCTCCCGGTCGGACCATTCCTCCCTGTAATGCACCACGCCATCACCAGGAAGTGACGCCAGGCAATGCTCTGGCAATGGGGCTGAAAACTCGATGGTACCATCAAGTTTCCAGCCGCATTGTCAAAGCGTCGCCCAGCGTCACTTCCTGGCAATGGCATCGTGTGGTGCATCTTTCCTTCCCCCGGGGATGGTCCTGCCAGGATGTATCCGTCCCCCGCCAGATTATGGTAAGTACTTGGGAAGCCTGCTAACAGAATATAAAAGTGAGGCGGTTCATTTCCTGCTCCCCCACTATTTCCTCTTTCCCTTGCCTGAAAGCTCGCATAGCTTCTCTCCTCTTCCCCACTTCCTTCTCTCCTTCCCACCTAACCTACTTTATCTGCCCTTCTGTCTTCAGTATTCCCTCGCCTAACAGCATTCCCTCTCTCTGAAAACTATAGCACAGCTACTGGGCAAGGTCCACTCTATGATAGGGAACCCTCAAGGACATGTAGGGATACATCACTTTTCCCTATATCTCCCTCCCCACATTATTTCCCCTTTCCCTCCCCCAGCAACCCCATATACTCTCCCCTTTCTCTGCCTAATTCTCTCCTTCCCAGCCATTCATCAACCTGCCTCCCAGCTTCAGCTATAGTTATTTATTTACTTCATTTATACCCTACCTTTCTCCACAGTGGGGAGCAAAGCAGCTTACATCATTCTCCTCCCCTCCTCTTCATCCACACAACAACGCTGTGAGGTAAGTTAGCCTGAATGTATGTCACTGGCCCAAAATCACCCAGTGTGCTTTCACAGCCAGATGGGAGTTCGAACCTGGGTCTCCCACACCGTACTCTGAAGCTCTAACTGCTTTCATAGGGCGCTGTTGAAGAGTAGCAAGCATCCAGACCTAGGTAAGTCATGCAAGTCAGGTGGTATCAAGTCATCCAGAGATTGCTGTCAGGTCTGGTCCCCATGACTCTTCCCTCAAAGGCCAAAACAACCCTGGAAAGTACCCTGCCCCCTCCCCTTGCCTTTTAGTCACTGAAACCAAGCCTTAGAATGCTGTAGTTGCCTCACGACAGCCACTGAAGAAGTCCATTATTAAAGCTACCAGCATTCCTTTTATCATTCAGGTTCTTTAAACACCCCCCCCCATGAACCTGGGTCTCCCAAACCGTACTCTGAAGTTCTAACCACTGACTACACCATATTGGCTTTCATAGGGTCGCTGCTGTTTAACAGTAGCAAGCACCCAGGCCTAGTTGAGTCATGCAGGTTGGGTGGTATAAAGTCACTCAGAGGTAGTTGCCAGGCCTAGGGTTGTCAACCTTCAGGTGGGACCTGGAGACCTCCCAGAATTACAACTTAACTCCAGACAACACAGATCTACCCCCCTGGAGCAAATTGCTACTTTGGATGGTGGATGATAAGGCATAATATCCCACTGAGGTCTCTCCCCTCTTCAAACCCTACCTTCCTCAGGCTCTCTCAAATTCCATCAGAAAAGGAAGGATGAGACTTAAGGGAAAAGAAAATCTAGTAGGTTTTTCAGTCCTCATGGACTTAATGTATTCCCTTAAGTATTTCATTTGCTGTCCAACCTGAGGAAGAACCCATACATAAGCCTCATCTAAGACACAGCTACAATCGTACCCAGCAAATGTGGTACGATGTGGCCTATAAAAGAAGTTCCACAACCAGCTGGGTGTCAAAAGGCGATGTGTGGGCATAATTGCTATAATCTCTTAATGGGGGGAAAAGGAAGTAGCTAATTTTAAAACCTAAACTGCTTTAAATTTACTAAGAGGGCCTATTAAGGGGTGAGCAGCACTACTCTTATAACCTTTTAAGGTGGTGGTTGAGGAGCTGCAAATAAATTCCCATAGGCCAAAAATTTTCAGTCAGTCCCAGTCTGTGTATTCCATATTGCCATATTCCCCCCAACCTTGACCAAAACTCCACCTTCCTTTTGGAGATGGCACATGATCTGACAAATGCCCTCAATGACTTCTGCTGACACCACACTAACCCCAGGCCCAAATTTACAGTGCTTTTTGGAAGTCAGCCATCCAGTGAATGAGGCAACATGCTCACGGGAAAAAGAACATCCCTTAAAAGCTTCAGTACATCACCTTACAACTCCAAATACTGAACAACCAGTACTTCAAGACAGAACAATTCCCTTTACCTACCTCACAGTGTGTTTGTTGTGGGGAGGGGAAGGGAAAGGAAATTGTAAGCCGCTCTGAGACTCTGAGTGAAGGGTGGGGTATAAATCTAGTCTCCTGCTCCTCTTCTTTTTCCACTGCTCACTTTTCCATGCTAATGGTTGAGTGATACAGGAACCTGGACATTATAGGCCCTCTTCCCAACTTTTTTTATTCCATAGTTTACAGGAAAGCAGAGCCAAACCTCTGATCTTGACAAACTTTAGACAATACGGACCCAAAGCTTGGCAATGCAAGAACAACCAGCCCCCCTGCTACCAGCAACTAGCCTCCTTTCTTCCTGTACAATTAGCCATGTCACATTTTGCTTACTTATGATAGATTTTTCAGTATAAAGAAGGTAGAACACAATGTCTTCCTTTAAGTATAATTTCAAATGCCTATTAGCTTTCATATATGCCTTATTTATTCCACAGAAAAGCTGCAAGCCAGGAAGTATCTATATATCAAGAAAGCAAACAGTTGAATATAACAGATTTGCAAAGAGACATAAAAGCAAGAAGAAAACCCAAGATATTAACATTTGGCTTGGCTGACCCAGAGACAAAGACTGGCTGTATAAAATCAAGAGCCACTGCATTTACTCATGCTGGAGAAAATCACAGTGCTGAGCTATGGCAACATGCTCAAGTAAGCTGGTATTTCTAACATTTATCAATTTTTTAATCCCATCCTACCTCTACCTTGAAGATGATTCAGAAACTGCAGCTGGTGCAAAATGCAGCAGCCTGTCTGTTACAGAGTAGGCTGCAGGCATACTACATCCGTTTTGCAATCTTTAAATTGGGTGCTGGTTTCCGAGTCCAATTCATCATGCTGGTACTTACCTGTAAGTTTTTCAAAACCTGGGGGTCCACATACCTGAAGGACTGCCTCTCCCAGTATGAGCCATTGTGGCAGCTTCATTCAGCAAAGCAATGCCTTTTCCTTGTCCTTGACCCTAACAAGGGGGGCTGGTCTGCTACTGCCCACTTGTGGGCTTTTTCAGTGGCCGCTCCCATGTTGTGGAATACCCATTACAGGAAATCAGACCTACATCTTTCTTGTGGTTTCAGAGGGCTTGTAAAACAGAATTCTTTAGAAGAAGCTTTTAGCTCCTCAAGGTGCTTGCTCTGTAAATGTGGTTTCTGTTAGATTTTATTTTAAATGGGTTTTTGCTGGGTGATTTAATTCTTTATACTTTATAGTTCGTTCTTTTAGTCTGGTTTTATTTTTGTTTCCTGCCTTAGATCCTAGTTACCTAGCAGAAAGGCAGGCTTATAAATGTTTCAAATAAATACATACATATCACTGAGGAGTGCAATATACAATAAGTTGCAACACTCCATTAATCCTCACAGGAACCCTTGAGGCAGGTTAACCTGAAAGACAGGGTCTTGTTCAAGACCACCCCAATGCATTTCATGGCTGAACAGAGATTTCATCCCACTCTTCCCCAGTCAGAGGCTGGTTCTGCATCTGACATTTGCTCCACATTTTCTCAACGCTGAGGAAAAGGTACAGCTCAAAACCACATTCAAATACCCTGGGCCTACGCCATACTGACTGCAAAGTCACCCCTGAACAGCCATAAAATGGCCATAAATCTATCCAGAGGATACCATAAAACCTGATGATCAAAGAAGGTGAAAGCAGCATGTTATGCAGAGAGTACCATAAAATCTGATGATCAAAGGAAGTGAAAGCACCATGCAATGCAGAGGGGAATTTCTGTTCCAATGTGGGTTTCCTAAAACAATAGAGGGAAAAGCCAAAACAGAATCACCCAGAGTCAAATCCTCCAGGAGTGACACCATATGGGCCACCACTGGAACAAAGAACAAGACATTAAATGGAAATAACACTACTATCACCTCAGGCTCTGGAATTTTGTCTACGGAATCAAGTGAAGTTGTAGGATAGTAAAAGAGAGGTAGAACCAGGCCCGTAGCCAGGATTTTTTAATTCAGGGGGCCTTTAAATAAGTCAGGGGACATCCTGCACAGACACACACACACACACATCCCGCAAGGGAACACCACAAAAAAAATAAAAAATTGAAAGTTGGGGGGCCTGGGCTGGATGGGAAGTTGGGGGCTTTGGCAGTAAGTCGGGGGGGGCAGGCCCCAAGATGCCCCACTGTAGCTACAGGCCTGGGTAGAACATCCTTGATGAGGAAAAAACAGAGGGCCTTTTCTCACCTGCTATTACACACTGAGAACTGAAATCAAACACACTTGGATTATGAGCAAAAGAATATGGCTAGTGCATTCTTCAATATATGGCTGCATAAAACAGATGGCTCCATCATCAACTGAAGGAGAGACTGCAACAAAGAAATCAGAAGGAGACTGAGACTGGGAAGGGGCAGCCATGAAGGAGCTAGAAAGATTTTTAAGTGTAAGAATGTATCATCAGTAAGCAAGATCAAGATAATTCATACCATGATATTCTCCATTACTATGTATAGATATGAAAGCTGGACCATGAAGAAAGCTGATAAGAAAAAAGTTGATTCATTTGAAATGTGGTGTTGTTAGCAGCCAGACACACCCTGCAGAAGGGCAGTCTTATTCAAGACACCCCTCTTTAATTAAAAGGTAAAGGTAAAGGTTCCCTTGCTCGAAAGCCAGTCGAATCCGACTCTAGGGTTGCGGTGCTCATCTCCGTTTCAAAGCCGAAGAGCCAGCGCTGTCCGAAGACGTTTCCGTGGTCATGTGGCCGGCATGACTAAACACCAAGGCGCACGGAACGCTGTTACCTTCCCACCGAAGTGGTACCTATTTATCTACTTGCAATTTCTTGCTTTCGAACTGCTAGGTTGGCAGGAGCTGGAACTAGAGACGGGAGCTCACTCCGTCATGCGGCACTCTCGGGTCTTGAACTGCTGAACTACTGACCTTCCACAGCCTGCAGTTCAGCGTCTTAACCACTTGAGCCACCGCAGCTCCTTCCTCTTTAATTATCACCCCCAAAACCAAGAGTGTACTGTTCAGCTTGGCCTAGAAATGGAACCAAGACAAACAAAATGGACACTAGTCAGAGACAAACCTGGGAAACTATTTTGAGCCTAAAAGAGATACTCAGTCTCAACCATGGGTTTCTCAGGAAAGTCAATACCCCGCCTGGGGGTGACCTCATCGCTCCTGGTCATGCTTCCCCATGCCCATTCATCTTAATTAATAGGCTATTCATATAATCTGACAGCCTCTCCCATCCTGTCTTCAAAGGCCATAAGAAAGCACTCACATTTTAGTCTACATCCAGTGATTTCATCAAGAAGACATTAGCAACACTCATGCACATCGTCACGAGTTTCCCTAGGTCTTAGTATACCCTGGGAAATCTAATCAAGGTATTGTCTTAGAGATACATATATCAGACTGCCTGAAGGTCAATTTTTCTTGACATCAAACATTGCACCCCCAATCCTTCTCTCTGGAAAACACTGGCCACTTCCCTCATCATCTTCCATGGACCTCAGTCTTCAAGATCTAGTAAATATCACCCTCCCCAAACCCTTTTCCCGCTACTTCCTTTTTTATTTTCCTCTTAAATAGGTTTGTGTTTCCCTCTGCATGCTTTGTATTTTAGTTTTTTGCTCTTTTCTTCTTTCTTTCATAATAAAAATGCCTTTTCTGATAATTCAGTCTTGTTTGAGAGTTCTCAGGGAACCATCCCTGTAAACATTAGTGGAGATCCTCTAGCTGTTCCCTCTTGCTCTGTCTCCATTATGCTAATTTCCCCAATTAATATCAGAGACAGCCCCTTTGGGTAACAGTGTTGTAGGAGAGTTTACAGATACCAAATAAGCAGGCTGCAGAAGCTAAAATGACTAAACTCAGGCTACTGTACTTTAGTTGCATTATGAGAAGACAAGACTCACTAGAAAGGACAATAATACCAGGAAAAATGGAAGGTCCAGGAAAAGAGAAAGACCCAACATGAGATGGATTGACTTAGTCAAGGAAGCCATGGCCCTAAGTTTGCAAGACCTGAACAAGGTTATTAACAACAGAATGTTTGGAGGTCACTAATTCATAGGGTGGCCTAAGTCAGAAACAACTTGATGGCACTTAACACACATGAACACACATTGATATACTAGTGTATAATTGTTTTGCATGTGCAGCAGCGCAGTTGGAAAAGGTTCCAGTTATGCCATGTGCAAAGATACACAGGGGAGTTCTTCTGTACTGCCAGAAATGTTTAAACAAGCCTTAGGTACAGGCATAATCAATGTCACCTTTAATTCCCTTACAGATCGAAAGGTAAAATCCCCTGCTTTCTCGAACCTCGAATTTCCATTGACCACAATCAAGCCAAACTGGGTTACAAATGTTACTAAGTGACCAATAGAATTTAAGGTACCATTTTTAGAAGATCATTGGCCTAATAAGGACTCAAGAAGTGGAACAGCTATTGGGTAGGAAGCGATGTTGCAATACAGGCATTCAGGTTCTCATCCATTGTAATTGGAATACCTGGACAAAGCAATTTAATATTTTGGGGGAAAGTGTATAAGTTTGTTCCAATAATTTTTAGTTGCCACCAAACCAGATGGAGTAGGAAGACAAACATTTCTTACAATTAACTGAAATGAACCAGCAGAAATGAAAGAGTCTTGAGCTATTGAAGAATTAACAGATATGGGTTTTGAATTTGTTATAGTCTTCTCTGACACTAATTAGACCCCTTTTGGGCCTCCCTCCAAAATTTGTCTTCATAGCCCCTATTGAGTATGATCAGGGCCGCAGATGCCAACCTCCCAGTGGGGCCTGGAGACCTGCCATGCCACCACACCTCCTCTCCCCCCCGGGGGAAGGGGGAGGGTGGGCAAGCTGCAAGCCAGGGAAGGGGCGGGGTTTAAACCTCCGCCCCTTCCATCCCAGCGCCGGCTTGCCTGCGCGCCCTGCAGCTGCGGGGCATGCTGGGAAGCCAGGGAAGAGGCGGGGTTTTTTGGCGGGGGCTTTTGGCGCCCCTAAGGGCTGGCATGCTCTAGGTGACCGCCTACTTCACCTAGTGAGCGAGCCGGCCCTGAGTATGATTGATACCCAGGCAGTGTCTCTTGGAGTAGATATCCCATCTATTCCTGGTGATTTGTTTCTCCCAGTTGCTCTCAGTGCAGCTTTCACCTCACTTTCTAAAACTGGAAGTTCTTCTTCAAAAGATTCCTGTTTGACGGAACATGTCATCCTTTCATCTCTTCTGTATAGTTCTTTGGAATATTGTTCCCATCTTTTCTTTATTTTGTCTTGTTCCATTAATGTATTTCTGTGTTGATCTTTCAGAATGCCTGTGCTTTAAAACTTCGCTTTGATTTCTTAAATCTTGTGGAACAGATCTTTTGTTCTTCTCTCTCTCTCTTTTTTGTTCTATTTCCTCACGCTGATTATTATAATAGTTCTCTTTGACTCTATGTGCCAGTTGCTGGAACACTGCACTTGGACTTCTATTTCTTTTACCTTTTACTTTTGCTTCTGTCTTTAGCAGTTTTAAGAGTTTCATCAGTCATTCATCAAGGCTTTTCATTGGGGGGGGGGCCTACAGGGATATTCATTGTGCATTCTTCCTTGATAATATCTCTGGTTTCAACATATAGTTCTTCTGGTTCCCATTCACTTGAACTTTGTAATGCAAATCTGTTCTTTACAGGATCTCTAAAATCTTCAGGAAGGTTCTCTCTATTGTATTTTGGCACTATGAATGTATTGATGTTTTTCTTCAGCTTTCTTCTAATTTTTTATATTAACAATTTATGGTGTGTACCACAATCAGCTCCTGCTCTTGTTTTAGCAGACAGGACAGAGCTTCTCCATCTTCTGCTTCCAATTATGTAATCTATTTGATTTCTATATTGGCCATCCAGTGATGCATATCAACATTTCTCTTATCTAGTCTACAGATCTCTGGCATTCTAATGTTGCTGACGGCCCAGCTTAAATGAGATACAGGGTGCAAGTAAAGTTGCAAAACTAAGTTTGTCTGTCCTGCCAGCCTTAAATCAGGTTTCTGTAACTCCATCCGACAGGTTAACTGTATCACATACACACACCCTACTCCTAATAACTAATACCCAACATTGTGTCCTTCGGCAAATAAGGCAATTTCTTTGCTTTCTGACAATCAGTCTCTCCAGCTAGCAATTTAAAGGTGTATTCATTTGCTAAAGGTCATTTGTACAATCTTTGTTCCAGTTTGATGCAGTGGTTGGAGTGCTGGACTAGAATCCTGGAGATAAGATTCAATCATGAAGCTCCCTGGATGACTCAATCATGAAGCCCCCTGGATGACTTTATGCCAATCACTCATTCTCACACTAACCTACCAAACTGGGTGTTGTAAGGATACAACGAGGAAAGGACAACCATGCATGCAGCTCTGAGTTCCCTAAGGCAAGGGCTAGATAAAATGTCTACCAGAGACATAATACAAACCAACACTTTATTCTGTGAGGTTTGTCTAAAAGCCACAGTTAGGGGTGTACACACTCACACATACACACACACACAAATCAGGATTTTTCAGATTTAAATATTTTGAAACCCCCAAAATTCAGAATTCCCCCAAAAACCAAATTCCAATACCAGTATGATATTCAGATTTGGGTGTGTGTAAAATCCTCCCCCCTTTTTTTGCTCCATTATAGCCCATGGGACTATTACAGTCAATGGGGAATCTATCTTGGGGTATATAGGGGTCTGGGGGGCTGTTTTTGGGGTACAGGCATCAAATTTTCAGCGTAATCAGTCTCTGGGGTTTTTTTTGTTTTTTTCCCCTTGCATTGGAAATAATGGAGGATGGGGGCACCTTTTTGAGGGGCCCATAGATTTGGACCCCCCGGTCCAATCTTTTTGAAACTTGGGGGGGGATCTTTTGAGTAGAGGCACCAGAAGTTATGCTGAAAATTCGGTGCCTCTACCTCAAAAAGCCCCCCCGACCCCCACAGACCCCTAGATAGATTCCCCATTACAGCCTATGGGGATCATTGACTATAATGGTCCCCATTGGTTATAATGGAGCTAAAGGCTCCATTTCTGACTGAAATGATACTCCTTTGGTTATAGGGGCCAGGGTAGTGTAGTCATTAGATTGTTGGATGAGCATCTGGGAGACCTAGGAAGGGAACCTTAGATCAATTACAAACGTTCCATAACTGAATTTAAAATCTGAATTACATGTAGATAAAAAACAGATCAGCTTTTTAGATATTATGATTTTCAGAGATAATAACAAATTTTCTTTCTTTCTTTCTTTCTTTCTTTCTTTCTTTCTTTCTTTCTTTCTTTCTTTCTTTCTTTCTTTCCTTCCTTCCTTCCTTCCTTCCTTCCTTCCTTCCTTCCTTCCTTCCTTCCTTCCTTCCTTCCTTCCTTCCTTCCTTCCTTCTTCTATCATCCATCCATCCATCCATCCATCCATCCATCCATCCATCCATCCATCCATCCTGTCTGTCTGTCTGTCTGTCTGTCTGTCTGTCTATCTATCTATCTATCTATCTATCTATCTATCTATCTATCTATCTATCTCTGCTCATACAGTTATCATCTTAAGCAGAAATTAATACCAAAAAAATATTTTAAAAGACCTTACTCAGTATTATTTCTCTTAAATTTGATTATTGTGCCTCTGAATTTTGACACTGAGATAGTAACATGATCATTTGTATCTGATAGTAGCCATGACATCTAGGCTCATAAATCTAGCAATTCCATATTTTTAACTAAAGGGGTATTTTTACAAGTTTGTACAGAAAACCAACTGTCCTTGGATATGACAGCCACCACCCACCACATGTGACAAATAATTTACCTTTTGGTCAGTTTCTCAGAATTAGGAGAAATCGTGCAAGATTATAAGACTTTCAAAGGGAACCATCAATATTACAGAAAAAATTGGCAGATAAATGATATCCACAGTAGGTTCAACAAACATCTCTTACCAAGGCCACTACTAAAGACAGAAGTGAGATTTTAATGGATAAGGAAAAAAGTGACCTTGGAAGGCTTGCATGCATTCTGACTTGCAATTCTTTAAATGCAGTCTTGAAAAAGAGCATTTACAAGAATTGGAATATATTGGACATCCAGTGTGCAATAAAAGACCTGTTGTTGCTTATAAAAACAGCTACCAGGATCCAGCCCTCCATTGAGTCACTTTCCCTGTAGGCATTGCTGTTTTTGCAAAAATACAAAATGCATGAAATATTTCACTAATCCTGTTGACAATACACAATATTATCTTAAAGAATTCACAATATGCAGTAGTGATCATGTGGATGTGGGGAAATGTACATAATGTTCAGACTGTCTGAGCATAAAAGTGATATATATCATTAAAGAACTGGTACTGGCCTCTGGTGGAACATTTCTTAGAATACAAACAGACCCACAGATTTCCTGCTTGGGGTTATATTCAAATCTAATAAACAGGTTCTGTTGAGAGAGGAAGAAGAAGAAGAGATTGGATTTATACCCCGCCCTTAACTCCCCAAAGGAGTCTCAGAGCAGTTTACAATCTCCTTTCCCTTCCCCTCCCCACAACAAACACCCTGTGAGGTAGGTGGGGCTGAGAGAGCTCTTTCAAGGACTGCTCTTGAGAGAGCAGCTGTGAGAGAACTTGTGACTGACCCAAGGTCACATCGGCAGCTGTATGTGGAGGAGTGGGGAATCAAACACGTTTCTCCCAGATTAGAGTCTGCGCTCTTAACCACTACACCAAACTGGCTCTGAAGCTGAGAGAGTTTTGACGTTAAAAATTCTGCACTCTAACAGTTTAAATGAGAACATCTCCTGGCAGACAGTTATGTAGATAAGAGGCAAAACAAGCCTGGACTGCACACTTCGTTCTAGTGTATGCATGGGAACAGAACTAAAAAGAAAAGCTGGTTCAGTTTACTTACTCTAATTACAACTAATTATGAATTGCACTCTGTACATGGTCTGTGAAATTGTCCTGTGTTTTATCAATTTTAAAAAATTATGTATCAAATATGTCCTATTTTTAATTATTTCATTAGATTCCCCCTGAAGAAGCTGCATGCGAAATCTGTAAGGGTTGTATAATTATTAAAGATTCTATTTCCCTCTGCATCAATTTGTTTCTTCATCTTCATCTGGCCTTGGTGCAGCCCCCTCAGACACCTTCTCCAAACTTCTCCTATCCCCCACCATACCTCCCAGCCACCCATGTTACTCGAATGTGCAATCCATCACAGTCGATGGAACAAACAGAGGGTAATACAAGACCAGATGACTGTCAGAATTAACGCTAAATATATACTTTGGCCACCAAATGAGAAGGGAGCACTCACTGGAGAAGACCCTGATGCTGGGAAAGATTGAAGGTCAAAGAAGAAGGGGACGGCAAAGGATGAGATGGTTAGACAGTGCCATCGATACAACAAACATGAAATTGAGCAAACTTCAGAGGACAGTGGAAGACAGGAGGGCCTGGTGTGATCTGGTCCATGGGGTTGCGAAGAGTCGGACTCGACTGTGTGACTGAACATCAACAACAACAACATTAGCTATACCAATCAGCTTAGTAAAGAGAACTAACCAAAAGCATCATCTATTAAAACACTCATATATCTGACATTAAATATTCAATAGACTTATACAAACATTAAACACAAAACTACTAACACAGGGGTGTCGAACTCATTTGTTATGAGGGCTGGATCTGACATATATGAGATGTTGTCGGGCCCAGCCATGTGGTTCATAAAATGTAATGGCAGCTAATGGAGATATAAACTTTATAAAGGATACAAACACAATTAAAGGTTTTTTAAAAAACTTTAAATAAAACATGCTTAAAACATCAGCATTCTTGCAATATTTTGTTTATTCAGCAGTCTCTGATAGCAGACACCTCTTGCTCTGAATTATTGCATCAAAATCTGGAGACAATGTCTATGCTGCAGCAATCTTGAGTATGTTGTTCAGATGTGTATCTGTAAGTTGCAAACCTACTTTTGATTTATTGACATTCATTACAGAAATCTCTTGATCAATACTCTGAGCCTAAGCCCCAGGGGAAAACATGAAATGGCTGGCCATTGTGAACTTTTGTACATAATTTGCTTTGTGTGCTGGTCAAGAACATGTGAAGAAGGCACCATGGCACAAACTGAGGCCTATGTGTTTGTCTACAAAACTATAGTCTTCCCCAGAGAAATAACTACAACTCCGATGAGGCAGTGCAAGAATAGCAATGCAAGAGATAACAATGTATAGTGGCCAGTATCACCCTACTATCTGGGAAGTCTACATTCAAAATCTCCGGTCTATAAAGGAAATGTGGTGGGTGAACTTGGTCTGCACACATTCTCTCAGTCTAATCCACTTCACTGGCTTGTTGTTATTCCTCATTTAAATAGTTCACACTGCTTTCCTACTAAGAAAGACTGGAGTTGTCATCGAGGCGTGACCAGAAGTTTCCTGGGACGATGCCATAGGTTGAGAGAGTGCTGTTTCCAGGAGAGCAGTGCATAATCTGGCAGCTCTGTTCTTTCTCGTTTGCCTCAAGAACTTAGAACAATGTATGCAGGAATCAACTTGGTGAGTTTCCCCAAGGCACAAGAGGTAGAGGAAGTGTCTGCCGGGGGGGTGTCTGTGATTTTGCTGCTGCACTTCAAGCACCGCTTGAAAAAGCTCCACCTTTTGGCCATAAACCAGTAGATGGACAGAGGGCTGTAAGGAAAGGGTGGCCCATGACGGCCGCGCCCTTCATTGAAATTTTTTCTACTAACTTACAGTCTGTTCCACAGATGCAGTAGACGAGGTGGAAGAAAACAAGAGCTGAACAGGCCAGGAGAAGGAGAAGTTACCGACTGGAGTGAGGGAGATCCTAACAGTGTGGCGGTTAGAAGAAAGCTGGCAGGATTGCCATGCCCCTCCCTGTAGTCATGCGCAGTGGAGCCCCCTGCACGTGCCTCAAGAGCAGGTATGAAAATCCCTTTTAGCTTTCAAGTTTACCGATTGGGGTCGGCGCAAGCGCACTATATCCCAGAGGTGTGATGCACAGAGACCACGAAGAAGATCAGACTAACATACTAACAAGTATACAATAATAACAACTATTCTATGCCAGACAAATAACAATACCAGCCTAGGTCCCTTGCATCTCCCACCCCTTATACAACAGCCAGGCATGCAACTAATGATGTAACTAATAAACAACATACTGAGGTGACAGGGCCCGTACCAATGATTGCACCAAGGGTGACACCCATGTCGTGTTGCCCTTGGTACGCCACCTTGTAGGCCACATGCCTGGCTTTTATGAATCCTTGGAATCAGGATGGTCTATCCCAGACAGCCCTGGAACATCAACACTAATTAGGGTGGGGAGGGTCCAGCTGCAGCTCCAACCACAGCACACCTAGGCCCATCAGTGCTGATAGCTGGAAAAACAAGCCGATTCAGTTTCCAGCAGCTGGGCTGCAATCCCTGGGTTGCTCCCAATAAAGTACTAGCACAGTATCTACATAAAGCTGCTGGGAGAGGTCATCAGGAGGTTCAAACTGCAGTGGAACCCAGTACTTTACAGTGGCAACGAGGATGGGATTTCAACGCCTTCCTTGACTCCATGAGCGACGAAAAGGATGACAAGGCCACCCGCCGAGCATCGCATCGCTGACCCGAGAGCAGCACCGCACCGCTCGCCAAGCATCGCATCGCTGACCCCGAGAGCAGCACCGCACCGCTCGCCCCGGCGCATGCCTTCCCAGACGGAGCCATGGCCGCCACTCATGTAATACTCGAGCGCTTCGATCCGTCTCAGCCAGAAACCTGGGACGCATGGGTCGACCAGCTCATAAGCTATATGGAACTCAATGAGATTCGCGACCCCGAGAAAAAACGGTCGCTCCTGCTGAGCGTGTGCGGCACCCAAACAGTCCGCCTCGCCAAGAGCCTCTTGGTGCCCCGCACGGCCTTGGAAAGCTCTTTCGGGGAGATCCTCGACGTCCTCAACGCGTACTTCAGCCCCCGGCCTACCTTCTTGGCCAAGAGGATGGACTTCCAGAGGCGAGTCCAGGCCCAAGGGGAATCCGCTGCCGCCTTCCTGGCCGCGCTGAGGGCGCTTGCGGTGGACTGCGGGTTCCCGAAGGTGGAAGACAACTTGCTGACGCAGTTCGTGTGGGGCCTGGCGGACTCCAAGCTGCGGCGCAAGTTGATTGGCAACTGGAGGCTCTCCCTGGACGAGGCCATCGACGCTGCAACCGCACATGAGGCCGCCGAAGGGGAATGCCCAGCCGCGGCTGCCCATGCGGTCAGGAGGGGTCTCAGCCCCGGGGACTCAGACACCGAAGAGGTCTACGCCCTCAGACCCCAACACCGCCAGCCGGTGCAGACCCAGCAGGCCAACAGGGAGCCAGCCAAGCCTTCCGGCAACCGGGCCATGTGCGCCAGCTGCGGGGAAGGCCACGGGAGGAAGACCTGCAAGTTCAGGGATGCTGTCTGTCACGGGTGTGGGAAGCAGGGACACCTCGCACGGGTCTGCCGGTCCAAGGGCCTCCGGAACTCGAGATTGTCGGCCCCACCGCACCGTGCACCGTCCAACGTCTACGAGACGACGGAAGAGGTCGCCGAGCTGTACCATCTTACGGATCAACCACTACAGGTACTTCGCCTCCCCAACCCCAACCTCTCCTCTACCCCGAAGATCCAAGTAACCGTGCGGATCGAGGGGTCCCCCTGCTGCATGGAGATGGACTCGGGATCAGCTGCGTCCATAATTTCCGTGGACACCCTTAAAAACTTTGCCCGTCCGGGGGACCCCCTCTACGCCCATCGCCGCTCAGCTTGGTGGACTTTCAAAAGAACCCTGTCCCCATTCGGGGAGTCGGCACTTTCCGAGTGCAATACCGAGACTTTGAGGGGAACTTGGTGGCGGTGGAGGGAAACCTTGTGAGTCTCCTGGGGCGTGCATGGTTCGAGGCCCTAGGCATTACGATAGGGGGAGTGAATAAGTGCGGGATGCAGGACTGGGGGGCGGTGTGCAAAGAATTCCCCGAGGTCTTTGATGGGGAGCTGGGGTGCTATAAAGGAGCCCCGGTGTCGCTTCACTTAGACCTGACGGTTACGCCCATCCGGCGGCGCTTCCGCACCGTGCCCCTGGCCCTCCACCCTAAAATAGAGGCAGAACTGGACCGGTTGGTGGCCCAGGGAGTCCTAGAGCCCGTCCCTAATGCACGTTGGGAGACCCCGATCGTGACACCCATGAAGCCGAACGGGGAAATCCGCATCTGCGCGGATTACAAGTGCACTATTAACCAGGCACTTCAGGCGCACGCATACCCCGTACCAGTAGTCAGTCACGTCTTAGCCACCCTGGCGGGGGCGCGCATATTTGGAAAGCTGGATCTCGCGCAGGCGTACCAGCAGCTCCCTGTGGACGAGACCACTGCCGAGGCACAAACGATAGTAACGCACCGGGGGGGCTTCAGGGTGAAGCGGCTGCAGTTCGGGGTCAGTGTGGCCCCAGGGATCTTCCAGAATCTAATGGACGATTTGTTAAAAGGGATCCCTGGCGTGACGCCATTCTTCGACGACGTCCTCATCGCCGCGGCCACCCCGGAGAGCTTTGCCGCCCGCCTCCGCACTGTCCTGGGACGCTTCCAAGCCACGGGGCTGAAGGTGAAGTGAGAAAAGTGTCTCCTCGGGGTGCCAGAGGTGGAGTTCTTGGGGTACCGGGTCGACGCAACGGGCCTGCACCCGGCGAGGGACAAGGTGAAGGCCATCGTGGAGGCCCCCACCCCGAAGTCCAAGGCGGAGCTCCAGGCGTTCTTAGGCCTCCTGAACTTTTACCACGCCTTTCTCCCACACAAAGCCGCCGTGGCGGAAACCCTACACAGACTGCTGGACAAGGCGACACCTTGGGCATGGGGAGCGAGGGAGGAGGCGGCATTCCGGGGGGTTAAGACAATATTGATCTTGAATGCTGTACTCGCCCACTTTGACGAAAAGCTCCCAGTAATCCTCGCATGCGATGCATCGCCATATGGGGTCGGGGCGGTCTTGGGCCACAAACTACCAGACGGGAGGGAGGTTCCAGTGGCTTACTACTCTCGCACGCTGTCCCCCGCGGAGCGTAACTATGCACAAATAGACCGGGAGGGCTTGGCACTGGTGGCGGGGGTAAAAAAATTTCATAACTTCGTGTATGGACGGCCCTTCATGCTAGTAACAGATCACAAGCCGCTCCTGGGACTGTTCGCGGCAGACAAACAAACGCCGCAGGTACTGTCGCCCCGGGTGTTGCGCTGGTCCTTGTTCTTAGCGGGCTATCAGTACCGGTTGGAGCATCGGCCAGGCAAGGCGCTGGGTCATGCCGACGCCCTGAGCCGCCTGCCGCTGCCGCAGACGGGGGAAGATCCAGCCCCAGCTCCCGCAGTATTGTTGATGGAGGAGCTGCCCAACCCCCCCTTCAGGCTGCAGACGTGGCCGCCCGCTTGTCCCGAGACCCCATTCTCTCCCGGGTCTTAAACTGGGTGGTGAGGGGATGGCCAGCGGAACAGACAGGGCCAGAGTTCACAGTGTACAAAGCCAGGAGGGAAGAGTTATCCGCCTTGAAAGGGTGCTTGCTATGGGGGGACAGGGTGGTCATCCCGGGGCCCATGAGAGAAGGGGTTCTAGAGACGCTGCACGAGGCCCACCCTGGCATTGTACGAATTAAAGCTCTGGCAAGGAGCTACGTGTGGTGGCCCGGGATGGACGCAGAAATTGAAACCTGGGTCTGGGGGTGCACATGGTTCCAGGAAGTCCGCCCCAATCCCCCAAGAGCGCCAACCCAAAGCTGGGAGTCCATCCACAAACTGTGGTCACGCCTACACGTAGACTTTGCCGGGCCGTTTCAGGGACTCCAGTTCTTGGTGACGGTAGACTCCTACTCGAAGTGGGTAGAAATAAGTCCAGTGTCTACCACCTCTGCTAAAGCGGCAATAAGGGCCCTGCACAAAATATTCGCTACGCACGGCTTGCCAGACACAATCGTGTCGGACAACGGGGCCGCGTTCACATCTGCTGAGTTCCAAGCGTTCCTCGCAAGGAACTTAATCAGGCATATACGATCTGCGCCCTTCCACCCGGCAACAAACGGACAAGCGGAGAGGACAGTCCGCACCGCCAAAGAAGCCCTGAGCCGCATAACCGAGGGGGAGTGGGAATTCCGGCTGGCCCGCTTCCTCCTCACACAGCGCACCACCCCGAACCCCATCTCCGGGCATTGCCCAGCAGAACTATTGATGGGCCGCCACTCCACGACCCTGTTAGACAGGCTCCACCCGGACCGAGCCCCAGAGAGGAAGCTGGTTGAAACCCGGGAGGCGCCCAGGAGCTTCCTTCCGGGGGAACCCGTCTATTTTAGGAATTACGGGGCGGGGCCTCAGTGGCTGGCCAGGCGTATTCTCAAATCCACCGGGCCAGTTTCATATGAGGTCCTGGCAGACGGGGACCGGGTCCTCCGTAAGCACGTGGACCAGCTCAGGAGGCAGCAAGACCCCGGCACAGGGATCCAGGCCCCGTTACCGGAATACACCGCGGCCGCCCCAGCATCCGATCGGCTGCAGGCACCACCAGCGGAGCAAGCACCGGAAAGACCACGAAGCCCGGAGGGGGTCCCAGAGCAAGCCAAGCCACCACCGCTGCTGCCGCTGCCGCCGCCGTCACTGCCGCCGGAGATCCAAGCTCCTAGTGCGGGAGGACCAACCGAAGGGGGCCCCGCCAGTCCGGTGCTGGCCCCCCAAAGATCATTAAGAGAATGGAGGCCACCAGCCTACCTAAAAGACTACGTCACCTGATGGGAGACAAACTATGGGGGGAGGGGTGTTGTGTCCTAAGATCAGAAGTCTGAGCTGGCGAATGCAGCCAAGTTCCGCTCTCTGAGAACAATAGGGACTAGGCTCCTGAGCTCGCCAGTAAAGAACCAATGGCAGCATTGGCGGGCGATTCAAACCCGCCAATAGGAATGTGGGGGGCGTCCCCCCCTTACTGTATATAGTTGGCCTCCGGCTGTTACTGCATGTCTTTTGTCTTGAGTGAAGTACGAATAAACGCGTCTTCTCTTATGTCGTCGTCCGAGTCATGAGGCCCGAAACCCAGTACTTTACAGTGAGCACCAAAACCTTGGATCTGATCTGGTGCTCTACTATCAACCAGTGCAGCTCTTGCAGCAATGGATGGATATGTGCCCTCCTTGGAGTCCCTGTAAGGACCCATGCAGCTGCATTTTGTACCAGTTGGAGCTTCCGGGTCAGTCTCAAGGGTAGCTCTATGTAAAGCGAGTTACAATAATCCAACCTGGAGGTGACCGTTGCATGGATTACTGTGGCAAGGTCAGGGTGAGACAGTTAGGCGGCCAGCTGCCTAACGGCGCAGTTGGAAAAATGCCCACCATACAACATTGGCGATCTGGACCTCCATAGACAACATGGAGTCCAAGCTCCTAACGGTAGGTGCCAGTGTCAGAGGTGAGAGTTGACTCCCCATTCATGAATCCCCCCCCCAGCCACAAAAGCTCCATCTTAGCTGGATTCAGCTTCAACTGGCTTTGCTTCAGCCATCCCACCATGGCCTCCAGCCCCTCGGCTAGATTTTTTGGGGCAGAGTCTGGGCGGCCACCCATCAACAGGTACAGCTGGGTGTCATCAGCATATTGGTGACACCCAAGCCAGCTGGGCAAGGGGGCACATATAGATATTAAACAACATTGGGGAGAGAATCACCCCCTGATGTACCACACATATTAGTGGATGTCTAGTTGACGTCTCTCCTCCTATTGCCACCCTCTGTCCTGATCATGGACAAATGAGATCAGCCACTTCAAGACTGTCCTGTGAACTCCTACATCAGTGAGGCAGTGGATCAAAAGGTCATGATCGACCATGTCAAACGCTGCTGTAAGATCTATGAGTACAGAGTAACAGAGCAGTCACCTTAGAAAACCAGGTGGCTGCAGTGGTTTGGAGTAATTTACCCAGCTTTGGCTGGTGCATCAGCTACACCCACTCCTGGGTCAGTCAGATTTTGCAACAGTGATCCACACCTTACTTACAATGAGACTAGACTATTGGGGCTACCCTTGAAGAGTGTTTGGAAGATGCAGCTAGTGGAGAATTCTACAGCTAGACTGCTAGTTGGGACCAACTATTGGGAGCACGTGACACCAATATTGCAGTATTAACGCTGGTTACTGATGCACTCCCAAACCCAAACCCAATTTGATTTTTAAAGCCCTACATAGCTTGGGACTAGGCCCTGGTCAGTGTTCCCTCTAAGCTGTGCATATGAGCAGCTGGTCATTAACACAGGAAGCCTTGCTCGGCAGCAGTCTGGAGCTGTGCAGGGTCTTGCACTGCTCTATGCCCATTTTAAGCTTATAGTAATTATATTCTGCTCAGGATGTGAATTGCTCTACTCAGTAGGGGGGAAAAATGAGAGGGAACATTGGACCAGGGTATCTGAAGGACTGTCTTCTCCCATATGTTCCTGCCGGAGAATTAAGATCACAGGGAGATGCCCTCCTGACTGTCCCATCAATCAAAGAAGCTCGTCTGCTGGGTACACAAGGAAGGGCTTTTTTACTGGCAGACCCACAATTATGCAACACCCTCCCCTCCTCTGCCTGCCCCCTCACTTTTGATCTTGAGGAGGCGGCTGAAAACTGTTTTATTTGGGACTGGATTTGATTAAAGTGATCCTAAATAGTGGTTTTAATTTTTGCAGTGGTTTTTAAATGTAATCCATTTTGTGTATTTTATCCATTTTATAAGATACCTTAAGCTCCATAAGGAAGAAAGGGAGCTAATATATATTTTAAATAAATAAATGTTATAGTTTTGGCCCTAAACTATATGTGTGCATGCTTGTATCACAACAAATCTTATAATCTTTAAGGTGCCACAAGAATTATTTCCATGTGCTGTATAACAGACTGACACTGGTACCCACTAGTATTTATTCAGGTCATTTATCTGCATTAGAGTATCAAAACCTAGGCCTTATTGCAAAGACTAAACATTTCTTTCTCTCTCAGAATTCAAACTAAACAGCAGAATATGTTCCAGGTATAGCTTGTAAAACTGCATTTATATGCATGTACTTTTGAAATGAAAACAGAAGTAATGGATATAGAAAAAAGGGGGAGAAAGCCTTACCAACAAAGAAGCAATCTAACCAAAAAATCAATTTTGCTCTTTTTGGACAGTGTAACAACTAAGTAGGCATTCACTACAATTTGTTTTTTATAGTGACATCCTTTTATTCTGTACTTTTCTAACAACACAGATTAACTGCAGATATGCCTCAATTTTGTTTTAGTGAGTGTTTTATAGTCAGCACTTGACTATTAGCCTGGGATCTTTAAATCCTCAGTGTCTTCCATTTGAAAAAAGGGGGAGAGCACTGCAGATCTGGCTAGGAGAAACACTCATTGAAAATGCATTTAAAATATGTTGCAAATTCATTTAAAAATTAGAAAGTAAAGATTATTGCATGTGTTCATGATGCAACAGAGGCTTACAAAGATCTGAAAGGAACACAATGAATAAAAAGTCTGTAATTATAATCTAGTTGAATAACCCATCCAGCACTTGGGGGGGGGGAGATGCCAGAACTCTCAAGAGGGAAGTGAAGTTTTCAATCTATATACCTGAAAACTCTTGAGCTTTTAAACATTTTTAAAATACTTTTGTCAAAGAGGTTCTGGAACTCCATTCCAGCACATTCCCCCAGAAAAAAAGCCCTGAACCCATCACAATATTGCTTAGAAAGAAACCATGTGAGACAGTGGAGAATGGAAACTGGGAATTCCAAATACTAACCAGTTACTTATTAAATTAACATTTCATAAAGCAATCTTACCTGTTTTCAAAGCAACTCCCTTCTATATAATACATAACACATAATCAGGACAGGTAAATGTCATACAACTCTACATTTGTATTGCCAGCACCCCTGCCAGGTTACTGAACAATCCGGGGCAAATAAATTATTGAACAACTGTTGCTCCCTCCTTAACCCCACTGCACATGCAACACCTGTTAAGCAACACCTGTCTTTTTTCCCCTTTCCAGGGCTAACAGCAGTGCAGAAAGGGCATCTTTGATCAGTAAAACCATAGAAGGGTGGAATCATTAAATGTCCATAGGTAAACAAGTGCACCCTGGGAAGATCCAACCATTGGTCTCCCAGCACCTTGTCTTACTTGGATTCTCTGCTCTCATAAGAGTTGCTTGTATAAAGCAAGAATGATTAGCATTTCAGTGGAGCTAATTTGGCTGTTTGGTTCACAGTAAACTACATATAACTGCATGATTTTACCAGACCCTCTACCTGTCATTCCTCATTTACTCTTCAAGGACAGGATTACCTCTTATGCTGAGCACTTTACAGATATATCTAGCCAATTTCGGTCCCTTTCTATTTGGCCCCTAATCTATCCCTATTTCAATAAGAGCTCTGAATATTCTGTGCCATGATTAGTCTTTCCCCTCAGTGTGCCAGCCTCTCCAGGGAGGTGTGCCTGGCCCCTCATTTTTTATCTTCAGGATACTGAAATATTTTTTGGAAATTTGTAACCAACTTATATTAAATTAATGATCAGTCTCCCATCTGTTTATATTTCAGTTAATCCTGGTTAAAAGAAGGCATCAAAAGGGTTCAAGACTCGGGGGTGGGGGAGAATAACCCTTTTCCCCCTGCTGTTTCCCCAGTGTATGTCACCTTTGTCTCAGGAATGGTGCAAATTTCATCCAAACATATTCAACAGCTGAATTTACCATTTGAAGTTGTCAATCAAATGCAAGCCAATCACCCAGTCTGTTCAGCTCACAGACAATGGCCACAAGACCTGCCAAACGGGTTCATGCACAAAGATGCTACTGACTCAAACCCAGTGATAGCTATTAGCATCACTGCAGACTACTTAGAGTAACACTAGAGGGTAGGATTTTATTAAAACATAGCCTTTACTTATGACAGACGTATAGGTTTTGTGACTGACTGTCTAAACAATTTCATGATAAGTTGGGAAGAAAGGATGGGGGGAGGGTAGTACGTTGTGTGAGAACATGCATGTGCAAAAAGCCAATTTGCACGGCTAGGAAGCAATACAGTGAAGCAACATGCTGGACCAACCATGAAAGGGTTTGATGTTGAACGTTTGAACCAATCATCAAAATATCACTTTCCTTTTTGTGATCAGCAAACAGGACATAAGTTGAACTGACAGATGTTCAAACACCTGAAGAAACCTGCTCTTACTCCCTTCAAATACTATGCAGGTGATTATGAACCTACATTGATCGCCACTGTCCTTCATCCCCAACTGACCTTTTACTTCTCCACCAGAAGCCTCAATCTTGCTGCTTCCGGTCTTGGCGATTGCCCTGGCAGTCATCTTCTCCCAGGGCTCCGGGAGAAGTCTGCCAGCGTCTGCGGCTGGGTGGGGGCGCGAACGTTCGCGTCACCCCAGGAGTCCCAGGGTGGGACTCCCAGCCAAGGGGCACTAGAGGGCCCCTCCCCCAGTGTACCAAGTAGGAGAAGGGGGGCTTCTCCATGCCCCAATGGGCCCGCCGTAGAGTGTCCTGAATGAGAAAAAGATTAGCACATTGGAGGAAGCATACGGTGATCGAGCGAGCATGAATGCGGTGAGACAACCATTGAAAGTGTGAGTTGAGTTTAAGCAAGAAGCACCTGTGCATTTGCGTCCCCCTAGCGAAAACGAGGGGGAGGGGACTTCCCCAATAAGGACTGCTTGCAAGCCATTTTAAAGCTGGAAAAGGGGGGGACGGCAAGGGAAAACGGAGGAAGTGAAATAAAGAGTTTGCGTGAGCTTACCAGCTGGGTTAAGACCCTCCAGAGACTTTGATGAACTTTTGCTAACTGTAAACAATCCCCAGACATGGCGCCGCCGAAAGATGTGAAAGACAAGATACCGAAAGTTAAACCTTCTTCAGAAGTTCCAGCCCTCTAAATGTGGTGCCTACAGATGGTTGGTTCCCAGGGGACTAATCTTTCGGTATGCAAATGGTAAAGAAAGGATTGAGTCAGCGGAAAAGGCTTGTGAATTTTTGTGTCAACATGATCGTCCACCAGGAGAGGGAGAAGGCACTCCGGATGGCACCAAGGAGAGCGAAGAAGAAGGAGAGACTGGATCTTCCGCAGAGGACTCAGACTCTAAATTGGGAGCTGCAGCCCCTAAATCAAGCTACCATTTAAGGGAAAAAGAGGGAGAAAGTAGATTGTTAATGTTCTCTGGAGTATCTTAGAAA
Organism: Gekko gecko; assembly: GCA_029375565.1. Taxonomy (NCBI): domain Eukaryota; kingdom Metazoa; phylum Chordata; class Lepidosauria; order Squamata; family Gekkonidae; genus Gekko; species Gekko gecko. The sequence goes on along the minus strand of JAPDNY010000002.1, from coordinate 238,869,236 downwards.
GAATTATATTAGTAGGAGGCAGCTCTTTATGAAACTATAATTGTATTAGCGAGTGAAAAGTGAATAATATTTTAGTGAGATGATCATTTTCAGTGGAAGTCAATTCACATTTAAGAGGCAGATTTTAATTCAAATCAACTGTATGATCACCGACTCTTGGGTTTTTAGAGGTTATCTTTTCTTTCTCCTGTAGTTTGTAGTTCCCCACCCTGGAATTTTCTGTTGTAGTTTTGTAGCATATAGAAAAAGCAATAAAAAATCCCCTTTGGGGGGCCAAAAAAAGAAGAAGAAGCCTCAATCTTGTACTAAGTTAATACAACAGCTCAGTGGAAAATTGCCAGGTTTTCTTTCCTTCTTTCCTTTTTTCAGCCCACATACATGCACACATAAACAAGACTGATTTGAACAACAGAATTGTTATATTTCATTTCTCTCTCTCTCTCTCTCTCTCTCACCAAGCTCTGCCTGCTAGAAAAAAGTCAAATACAGCCAACCTTTACAATGTACTGTTGCTCACAGTGTGCAAATCTTGGTTAGTCCCTTGACCATATCAACTGCAAAAACATCTTTGCTAAGTTAATGATGGCTCCATATAGGGACTGAGGCAGTCCCAGCTCACGGGTTCCATTGTGTGGGCAGATAACCCACTGCAGTTGCTCTCCTGGAATTAATGTTTATTCTCACAGAAGCTTTCTCCATTATTGCGTTATGAGCTTTTCACTCATGCTAACATGACTTTAATAGCCTCTGTCATTATCTTTGCACAGAGCTGATCTTGAATGTCACAGAAACCTAGGATATCAGACTGCACTGCAAAGTACATCCTTTGTCTTTGGGTCTTAGAGGCTACCTTCTGTGCTAAGATAAAGGAAAAGACAAAAAATAGGGAAAAGCAAATGAAATACCACCCAGAGTTCACTAATCTCTTACAGCATTGGACCGCAAGTATGGGGAGGGGCAGCAGAAAGGCCAAAATATGTGTGGGGGAGAGTAAACTAAGGCAAAGCATATCTGCAAGTGACCTACTGAACTAGACTCTACCAATTCACATATAATTCAGTGAGACAGTTCTTACTTTCCATTCTGAATTACAGAATGGTTTCAACCTAAGACTCAACTACATATATATACAAGAAAATAATGACCATCCTTCTTGCAAGTGATACCAGCATCCATGAGAGAAAGTCTTATACAGCAAACATGTCTTCCTAAGAAACTGATTCAACATGTACATATTTCCCTCATAAGTATCTCCTTTCGGCACAAAAGAAGGAATACAAACTTCTGGCGGCTAAACGTAAAAAAGAATATACCAGGGACATGTGGGCTAAATTAATAGAAGCAGCTAGAAATAAAAACACATCTCTGTTTTGGAGACTGGTGTCAAACCCCCAAGATAAAATGTATCACAGAAAGTCCAGCCAGATGCATCCACTTTCTCTACACACATAGAAAAAAATGTGTGTTTTAATGTCCCCTAACAATTTAGGAAAACTGGAGAGTAGATAGCATATAAAAATACTTAAAAAGGCACAATACATGTGCAAGTGGCTCCTGCATCTTTAATGGTGCACATTTCCTGACTGCATTCCCAAGGCATGCCTAATAAAGACAAATCACAGCATCCTGCACAATCAGACACCAGCAAGCCTATAAAGGCAGCAAATGTAGCAGACATGGAAGGATTCACATCTATAGTTTTCTTTCTTCAGTTCCATGAAGATATTAGTTTGCTTGCCTTTACTGCCCACACAACTGGCTACTATTGCTACAGGATCATGGAATTGTCCATCCCTTGCTTCAGAACATCTTGGACGGCTGAAAAACATACCACAGTTTCATACAGTGTTCCAGCCAAAGTCCTATTGCATTTGACATTATGTAATATATACATGGGGGATCAAATATACAGATTCTAGACAGTCTGTGCCTCTGTTATCTGCCTGAAATACTTGCCTATATATATATATATATATATATATATATATACACACACACACACACACACACACACACACATATATATATATAGAGAGAGAGAGAAGAGAGAGAGAGATATCTTTTGGGAAGGCATATTAGGGCAATGGTGACTAGATAAGCAGACTTAAGAGCTGGTATGCCTTAGGCAAGGATGAGATTGTGCTGGTTCACTATGTAGTATCATTTTGTTATATGAGATCATTCGTGACAGTAATAGCCGGCAAATGAATCATTCGCTCTACTCTTTCAAGCAGCACATGGGATTAATATTAACAATGATACTAAACAGGATGACACATCTGGAAGTTCATAAATGCTAAAATAGCCTGATTTGTATGTTACTAACAACAGTACAAAAAGCATTGCCACATGGCTGCTCTTATAATGGCCAAGCAATATTTGGAGCAAATGACTGGGGGGGGGGCAGGGAGGAGAATGTGGTTATTATCGTGAAGATATTTCTATTTTCCATTGTGGCTTCCTATGCTGCTGCTGGTAACAGGTATCTAAGGTATCCAGCTTTACTACACAGGAATGGTCTTCTCACTGTCAGCTTTCAGTGCACGGTAGAAGAGCAGCAATGTAGCAACAAGCAGGAAAACTCACAAAGAAAAGAGCCAGCCACAGTTGAGCAAAGGATAACTACACTCATCCATCATATCTCTACACATCTCACAGGGCTTTGTATTTTTAGAACACCATTTTTATTACTTATGAAAATAATTAAATGCTGCCTTTCTTGTAAGTTCAAGTGGCCACTGGCTAGCTTGAAATCACTTTGTGTTTTACAGTCACATGTGTATTATTAGAATGTTGGGCTAGGAGGAGAGATGGATTCCAAATACCCACTCTTCCTTGAAGGTCATGGGATCATCCTGACCTAAGGCACTGTCTCTATCAGCCTAACCGACCTTACAAGGTACTTGAAGGGATAGAATACGGTAGGAATATGCATGATTCCCCCCCCCACCCCAGTCCTTGGTAAAAGATCACAGTAAACATTTAATGAATAAATTAACAAATTACAATTTCAGAAATTATCAGTTGAGAAATATGGTTTTACCTAAAAATAAGAATGGAGGCAATATTGGGAAACTTTATTTTTTACTGATTTCCCCCCCTCTCCTCTGCAACCATGGAATCCATTATGATGCTCTTCTTTTCTCAACATTTCTTTTCCATTGTGATTTAGTTGTGCCAGAAACTGAGGCAAAGTTAGCAAAAGTGATTTTGCTACCAACTGTGGTGGCTTCTGCCTGATGGAATCACTTATGAGGTGGGCGGCTGGCTCAGGAAAAGGACTGAGCATCTGCTTGGAGGCTTTTGCTCTTAGGAAGTCACTGTAATTGGTGGCAAACGATTATTCTGCCTCACTGATGAAGATATTAGATGATAAACTACCACTTCTTCAAAGCCTAATTGGCACAAAAACCTGGCAGAAGACAAGGATTATTAAGAACAACATTGTAGACTTCAAAATTATAGGATGCTTCTGGCATGCATCCCATGCTAAGCGTATCACCACAATTTTTCGCACAATTTTTACCATCACTGCCAGTCTTTCTATTGTATATTAAACAATAACATAAAAATCAGTACATCTTTTCACCTTGTCTGACAAGTGGTGAGAACCAAATGATTCACAAAATGAATTTACCACAATTCATGGAGAAGGTAAACATGCCATCCACAAGCAACCATAAATTGCAATGCTGTTTTCATGCCAAATGTACTCCAAAGCCAACTGCAGTCAAAGTTCCTCGGCTTTAGATCATTATTTCATGGTGGTTTTATCATCTACATTTGTTCCGCAGCACTTGTTAAAATGGTAATGGGTAAGTCTGACATCTGTCTAACCATGCTCTCAGGGGTCATTTCGTAGAAAAATAGGTGCAGGAGCTCATTAGCATAACTAATTAGCATAACTTATTTGCATATACCCCACCCCCTGACATGACCTGAAGTGTGTCAGAAGGCAACACACAATCTCATGCAAGTTTCTCTTTCAGTCACTTGCAAACACTCCAGCAAGTGGTACACATTCTGCATGCTCCATGTTTCACAGGGCTAGCAGATCTGCTATCTGGAAAAGACATCCTCCCTTCTCTAGTAAATTATGAATAACCCAACCCCTTGAGAGGGAGGTGTGCCTAAAACAGTTATACACATAATGTACATAATAACATTAAATAATATTAAATACATAACCAAGTTGCCTTCTTCAAGCAAATACAAGCTAAGCTTTGCATGTTGCTGTGAGCAAGACAACTCCCAGGGCTTTTTTTCTGGGGGGACATGCCAGAACTCTCTCCAGAGGGAAACCTACAAGTTTCACCACAGTACTTCTCCAATACATCCAGGATTCAAACACTCCAGGGCTTCCCTTCCACCCAGGCTTGAGAAGGAGAAGGAGAAGGAGGAGGAGGAGGAGGAGGAGGAGGAGGAGGAGGAGGAGGAGGAGGAGGAGATTGGGTTTATACCCCACCCTTCACTTGGAGTCTCAGAGTGGCTTATAAACTCCTTTCCCTTCCCCTGCCCACAACAGACACCCTGTGAGCAACGCTCCCTCTATGCGGTGGAGTCTTGTGAGCAAAAATTCTACTTTGTGAGCTACTGGCATTATAGTTGTGAGCGAGCAATTTGGCTACTTCATAAAATAGTTTGCTCTAGAACCATCCTTCCTGAGCGAAGACAAAAATGCGTGAGCTGAAAGATAAAAAAAAAACTGTGAGCTAGCTCACACTAACTCAATTCAGAGGGAACACTGCCTGTGAGGTAGGTGGGGCTGAGAGAGCTCTGACAGAAACTGATCTTTTCAAGGACAGCTCTGACAGAACTATGGCTTGCCCAAGGTCATTCAGCAGCTGCAAGTGGAGGAGAAGAGGAGATTGAATTTATACCCCGTCCATCTATCAGAGACTCAGAGTGGGTTATAATCTCCTTCCCTTCCCCTCCCCACAACAGACACCCTGTGAGGTAGGTCGAGCTGAGAGAGCTCTTTGGAGAACTGCACTTGAGAGAACAGCTCTGAGAAAACTTGTAACTGACCCAAGGTCGCACCAGCAGGTTTATGTGGAGGAGTAAGGAATCAAACCTAGTTCTCCCATCCACGCATTTAACCACTACACCAAACTGGCTCCTAAGGAGGGGAGCCTTCTTGGTTTGGGTCTATCCAGCCCAAGTTCTGTTACCTACAGCAGCCCTACCCAGACTCAGGTGCCCTCCTGAGGTTCCATTCAGCTCAGACAAGCTAAGGGTTATTGATAAAGTATTTCTCTGACCCTTATGCAGACAAACCACACCCACTCAAACAGCTATAACACACCAGGGCCAAAGGGCTCGCCAGCATGGTATAGTGGTTAAAGGGTTGGCCTAGGATCTGGGAGACCCAGGTTCAAATGCCCACTCGTGCCATGTTAGCTTGCTGGGTGACCTCGGGCCAGTCATACAGCTCTCAGCCTAACCAACTTCACCGGTTTGTTATGAGGATAAAAAGAGAATAATGTAAAGTGCTTTGGGTCCCCCTCACGGAGAAAAACAGGTTATAAATAAAGTAAATAAATTGGGTCAAAATATACTGCTCCTGAACATGCAAGCTCCATTTCCGCTCAGACAACTAAAAGTTATCAACATAAACCTGTCCTTCATGTCTTTCTCTGACCTTTATGCAGAAAAACCAGGTGCCCATGAGCAGTTCTACCCCACGCAAGGAAAGAAGCAAAAATTGCAAACTGCAAAGCCAGTGGGGGTTTCTTCAAGGAAATGCCCCCTCAGGGGAGAGGCCCAAATGCAAATGCCCCAATGCAAATGCAAGAGCCAGGCTATGGTAATGCCCAGTGGGGAAACAGAACTATAATGACAACAAGGAAGAAAGAGGGAATTAGACTCTCGAACCTGCTAAATGCAAAACCCCAGGGCTCAGGCACTGCAAAGCCCAGACAGTGGCTTATGAGGAGTGGGATGACAACAATAATAAGGAAGAAAAGGGGAAGCAAATTTATTTCTATGCAGAGAAAGAGATCACAAGGAGCCACGTGCCGGGCAAAAGGAAGGCGACATTTTCCCCCTCTCCCGCGCATCTAGCCTCGACATTTTTCTCCTCCTGTTTCCTCAGTTCCAAACACCGCGAGGCACTGAGCATGCTATTCGCATGCACTGCGCAGCAACCCTCAATGGTTAGATCCCCTCCTCCTCTACAGAAACAAGCAACAGGGTCAGGGCCCCTTCAGGAGCCTTGGATGGAAGGAAGGAGATCTTTCTTCTTGCAAAAGATCTCTGCACCCTCAATCCTAGGAGCTGCCCCCCTACTCCCCGGGAGACTTCAACCTGCAGGCCAGGCTTGCTGATCCACCAAAGGGTACACTGTGAAGCAGGCAGTAGGCTCTTTCCCCTCCCGCTTTCCTTCCTTGCTTCCCCCTCCCAAGCAGGTGGCACCGAGAGGTCCCTGTTGGTGTTTCACTCACCCGCCAGCCATTACTCGGCCGGCTCACCCATTGCCTCTCCTCGCCTACCCAAGCCGCATCAGCTTCAACTCTTTCAGCCCCAGGGGACTTGGCCCACTTCAAGCAAGCAATTACCCAGCCATTCTCTGATCAGCCTGGCTCAGAAGCCGCTTCAGCCACCGCCTGGGGGAGCATCCCTGTCCTCTGATCAGGGAGACTAATTGGTGTTGATCTCTGTGCCTTCCCCCACCACACACACAAGAGACTGCTCTCCACGGAGGCTGGGTAAGGCGGGAGTGAGCGGGTGAGAAGAGACCACACTGCCCTCTGGCAACGGCGAGCCCCCCCATGAGCGGCTGCCAGAGGGAAGTTGGACGGGATGCGCAGGATGGCGAGGAGGAGGCGCACTTGCTCTGCTCCAGAGAGGGCTGCTCAGGGAGACGCCACACTGAGCTCAGCCCCTCATCCCGCTCTCTGAGAGGAGAGCCCCGTTCAGCCTAGCCCCATACGCCCTGCAGACATGCTCAGGGGGAGGCATGAAAACTGCTTTGGGGAAAGGGGTGGGGGGAGAAGAAGAAGAAGAGAAGAGAAGAGATTGGATTTATACCCCACCCTTCACTCCCCAAAGGTGTCTCAGAGCGGCTTACAAACTCCTTTCCCATCCCCTCCCCACAACAGAAACCCTGTGAGATAGATGGGGCTGAGAGAGCTCTTGACAGAAACTGCTCTTTTTTCAAGGACAGCTCTTATCAGAACTATGGCTTGCCCAGGGTCATCCAGCCAGGTGCAAGTGGAGGAGTGTAGAATCAAACCCAGTTCTCCCAGATTAGAGTCCGCACACTTAACCACTACACCAAACTGGCTCTCTGAACTGGCTGAGCCAAGGTGGGAGGCGACTCCTCTGCCCACCTGGGATGCCCTTTCATGCTGCCAGTGAGGCTCGGCGAGGCGGAGAGCATGAACTGCCACCCCTCCCACCCAGATGGAACGCGGCCCTCACATTTCCCAGGACCGCGCCGACAGCCAATGGGAGCCTGCAGCAGCTGAACCAGGGAGGGGCATTGCACTGGTGTGGTGCTAACTGGCAGGGGACAGAGTGGCTCTCCCTCCCTCCCCACCCCACCTCAGACCCCCTCCCCACCTTCCTCATCAGGCCCCGGCAAGAGCGGGGCTGAGGCTAAGCTGCCTCCCATGATGCTGGGTGAGCCATCAGGCAGCAATGGCGAGCAATCCTGCAGCTCTGGCACGGGCTCTGCCAAGCCGCCTGTGGGAGAGGACTGGCACTGACTGGTGGAGCGCTGCTTCGGTCCGCTCCGGGGCCAAATGATCCCTGCATGCTCTATTTTTGGTCATCAAATCCTGAGGATCAGGTGCCTCACCTGCAGTTGTTGATGCTCCTTCAGTGCCTTGCATGGAATAACTGGGAAAGTTCTTGGCTGATGCCCAGAGGCCCTGCAGCTTTCCTCCCCTTCTAAGGAAAAAACCTTTGAGTAAAGGGAAGTGTATGCCAGAAAGGCACCTCAACCCTGCACCTACAGCGATAGATGATGAAGCCCCTCAAGATGAGGGAAGGAGAGGGAACAAGAAACCTTTGGAGAAAAAAGGAGTCACTGCACTCTTTAACTAGACAGGGACAAAAAACAGTGTTGCATTTACCTATGACTGTTGTTCATCAAGTTATTTTTTGTGCAGGCACACACTGGAATTGCACAAGTGCAAGCCAGCCACCGGAGAATTTTTTCAGCTTTTCCTTTTCTCTTTTAGAAACTAAGAGGGAGTCCCTCCCTCTTGGAGCGAGTTAGCAGCTGTTTCCCCACTCAAAAGGTCACATGCTCTGAAGGGTGGGGGGTACTATGCCTCAGTTCTCCTAAGCCAATGCAAATACTCCAAAAGAAACACTGAGAGCTCACAGCACAGCAGGATGGAGGAATGGTGTGCCTGCACAGAAGACCACTCAATGAACAACAGTCTGAAGGAAGTGCAACACTGTTCTCATCTTCGGTCCTCTAAGCAGTCCCACATTGGAAGACTATAAAGGTACTCACCAAAGAGGTGGAGTGATACTCTCATTGGAAGAGAGAGTGCAAGACCACCTTGCCTACTAAACTCTCCTTTCTTGCACTGACACCCACAATTTACTGCCTGACAAACATACCTGACGACAACCACGTTGCCATCCTGCAGATGTCTGTCAATGAAGTACCAAGCATGAAGGCTGCAGAGGCCACAAGCTCTTTTGGAGTGGGCCCTGAAGTTCAGCAGACATGGCTGTTTGGCCTGATCATAGCATCAACTGATGGCCTTTGTGACCCACTTGGAAAAGGTCTGGGAGGAGGCTGCCCTACCTTTGGAAGGTCCTGAATAGCATATAAATAAACATGCCAACTTTCTAAAGGGCTTTCTTCTGTGTACATCCTATATATATAATTGCCCTAATGCGCTGGACATTTCCAGCTTTCCCATTGGCTGTGCTGTGCACTCCATCAGCCATTGGCCCATCAACTGCCACTCAAGAGTACTCATGTGTGATTGGCTGGGGGCTGGGTCCACTCCTCTCACCTGCCCACTGTCAGCCTGGACACTCTTCCCTGTCTCTCCTTATGAAGACGCTTCTGTGTCTGGCTGGCTACTGAAAAAACTGTTTCCTGTTCAAGAAGAGGCTTCTACTGCTGCTGCTTCTGCTGCTTGGCTCCTCTAAACCTGGCTAGCTACTAAAGTAAGCCAGTGGCCATCAAATTATTCCCTTCTCCTCCTGCTGTTGGGCTAATTTTCCCCTCAGTGGCTGTTGCTAGGCAACCAAGCTTGGTTCTCTCAGTAAAAAGATAAAGGTAGGCATCCCTTTCCAGGACTACTTTGGCCTTTGTGGGGAACTCATTGGGGCCAGTCCTGACTAGATTTGCCAGCTCCAGGTTGGGAAATTCCTGGAGATTTTGTGGTGGAGTCAATGCAAGCCAGAGTTTGGGGAGGGGAGAGGCCTCAGGTGAATAGAATTCCATACAGTCCACCCTCCAAAGCAGTTATTTTCTCCAGGGAGATAGAGATCTGTTGTCTGGAGTTCAGTTGTGATACCAGGTGATCTTCAGGCTCCACTTGGAGGTTAGCTACCCTAGGCCTGGCAGCACCCTCTGGGTGACTTGATGACACCTGGCATGACTTTACAAGGCCAGGCTGCTTGCTCCTGTTCACCAATCAAAAACTGTGTAAATTAATGAACACACCTATTGAACACAATTATCTCCTCTATAACGAAATAATGCACAAAAATAACAACATGTATTCATAACAATTAACATAATAAACCAGCTCCTCTACTACTGTTGTGAGACATGCTGTGAACTCAAAATGGCATTCAAATGCAAATATGCCCCAAAGTTCATAGTGTCCACAGGACTATTAATCAAAGCGAAGGCTGAAAAAATTGCCAGTGATCTCTTGGCTCACAAAACTTCTGAAGTGAAGAGCTGAAGACGATCCCCAGTTTGAACAACTATGTCAGCAGTGAATAAGAAATTTAAAGAAAGGGGTGGGACTGCACAGAAGATGAATTTTTGCTTATCATATAAATCTGAAGAAGCATGCCAGCTGCCAAACATGCAGTGTTAGATCCCTTCTCAGCCACCAAGTAACTCCTGAAGATTAATCTATGTACAGTGCACATTGGAGCATTATTTAGAATCTGCACGCAGACAGAAAAACTACGTGATGGGAAAAACCATCACACCATTCCACCAAATTAAGAAGATTTCATGAGAGCTGCAATGACTGTTTAATACCGTTACAGCATCACAAAAGGGTTTTGCTATGGGTTTAACATTTATTTCTACTGGTTGCAGCTATGCAGATATAAACTGATGACTAACAATTTCACCTCAGTTTTTTCCCCAATGCAGCTGCCGGCACCTTATAATAAAGAACTCATTAGCATCTGTCATTGGAAAGGGGAATTAACATCCTAAGATTTGAACATTTCCATTCCAAATCCTATGAGAAACTTACTATTCATTCATGATTGGACTAAAGAGAACTGCAACAAAAGTGCAGGATTTGTTGAGAACATGCCTCAGCTACTAACACGAGCCACCTGGGTGAATTTCATTAGAATAGCTATAATATCTGCAGGCCTAATAGGCATACTATTGATATGGTATTTTGAACCACTTGCAATGGATAAGCGTAAAAGGGCAATAAAAATCACCCGCTGAGATAGAAATCTGATTTTAAAACACACACACACACAAAAGCAATCACATTTGTTCTAAGGAAGCTCTTTTTAATCTATCATGTATTTTCTATCCCTCAGCCAGAGAAGGATGACTCAGCCTGCAAAACAGCATTAGATCGCCCTCCCACACAACCCCACATGAATTCAGCTAAGCATACACACAGAAAACCCAGAAATCTACCAGTTGATTTCCTTTACACATTGAATCACCATTTTTAAATTCCCCCATACCCTTTGAAAAGAGGAATTGGGCAATATTAAAGCTCTAAATAATTAATATTGTTTCACTAGTTACAACTATTAACTTGGGGGAACACCATACACACACACTCAAATACTAGGAGAAGAGATCAAGGATCAAATTCCATTCTACACTGCAGTGATGTGTACTCTGGGTGACACCAGTAAAATCAATAGCATTAGCCTAGAGTTACTCTCTTGACAGAGTCAGAGCTTAGTAATGGAATAAATTTGCACAAAATGAACATGTAGTAGGAGGCATTAAAACTTTAATAGGAACTGCACAGCAGGGAGCAATATAACTTAGCATGTGTGAACAATAACCCTAAATATTAGTAGAGCAATAATTCTAGAACTAGAGTTGCCTTTCATGTATGCAAATGGTGTTTTAACACCCCCCCCTCCAAAAAAGCATTCTATTGTCTGAACTGCTTTACAGAAGATATTATAGTTTTCCTAACTGAAAAGTCTGCACCACAAAAGGTACCTGGAGGAAAAGGTATGTAAGGGACGCAATAAAATTCTTGTCACATGTTATTATAGGGTTCTTAAGCAGCAGGGAGTATGTGAACACAGATAACCACCAGAGCAACACAAGTCTTAAATATAATCAGTTTATACTATTTGGGGCCTTCTAAAACCCACAGGTAAAATTTTGGGCAGGTAATTAAGTAAATGAAAACCCTTAAAAACCATTCAAAAGACTGGCTGCCCTGCAACAGCCTCCAGACAGATCAACTGATTTAGGATTTCTTTTAACCACAGTTACACTTCCACCAGTGTGGCATTACAAATTTCATTACTCTAAAATACAGAAGTAGAGATATAAAAACTAGACAGACAGACTAAAGACAGATGAAGGATTGACAGACATTTGACGGACAAGGGAGAACAGCTAGTCGGACAAAGAAGTACATGAACGTCAGTATAATATAAAGGCTACAGAGCAGGACTGGTAGAAAACCTGAAGCTAAGCTCCTTGAAAAGAAGCTAGGATATAAATGCAATAATAGAACAGAGCAATAACACAGCAATGTACACATGAGAGCAACAGAATGGGAAAGCAGCAGATTGCTGAGAACTCAATAGCTATCTTCATTCTATAAGAGGAGAGGGACATGGAAGGAAAATTACTGTTTTGAATTCAACAGACTAAACAGAGCTCAGTTAAAGGCATCTTTAACTAAAGTGGGTGTTCTTGAAAGTAAATGTATATGTAGGTGAAAGTAAAATCTTAAGTGGAAAGTGTCTTATAATGTGAATTACAACCTCCAGGAAAAAAGGCTGAACCTATTCTCACTCACTTGCTTGCAACTGTGGTACAGTGGACAGAGTTTTGGATTAGGACCAGGGAAAATTGGGTTGAAATCCCCCAGTAAGCCACAAAATTTACTGAGTCACTTTGGGTCAGTCATGCGCTCTCAGTCTACCCTACTTCACATGATTGCTGGGAGGATAAATGAAGGAGATAACAATTCACACTGCCCTAAGGTTCTCAGAGGAAGGCCAAGATAAAAACCATAAAGCAGATCCCCCCCGCAAGCCAGTGTAGGGAGCTGGAATCTTGAGCAGAGAGCTAATAAAGAGAAGGGTCTGGCTAACAAGGCCTATAAGCCTGAAACATCATGGCAAGGAGGCCACAACATGATTAAAATATGGTTTTAAATCCAAGAGTGCACAGGGGGAAGCAAACCAATTTGTCGAAGTGCCAGTACTCAGACATCACAAATAATTAAAGGCTTTCAGAATCAGAAAGCAGTCACAATCATTTCCCATGCATGAGAGAAGGGAGGATGCAAGCACAACACAAAGCCAAGTTCACACTCTTTGCAATATCTGAATGCAGTCTGTGTAATCATACCTAGTTCTGAGACCTAGAGAGAAATCAAGGATTCTTTTACTAAACAGTTCCCATCCTGCTGCCCCAGGACGTGTGCAGCACTGGCAGAGGTGGCCAAAAAAGTGTTATTGACGTCTCCTAGGGTATAGTGCTTACTACATAATTAATAATGATAATCATAATTAATAATAATTACTACATATTTAAGTCCTTTAAACCACATTTTAAAAGGCTTTAACATTCAGACAGAGGGACTCTTATTTGGTAAGGCCCAAGTTTTCATAAGCCACAATGATAGCCACACTGTAAGTATGCCGACCCCCTGTCCAACAAGAGGGGTCTTCTCAGCCATCAGTGGACCCCACAGGGGTGCCCCAGGATTCCATACAACAGGCAACGTGATATAAGTGAACATAAAGATGGAAGCCAGGACTGCCTCTTACCCCTTTCCACACCCCAAGACCAGGTGGTTCATCAAGCAGCACTGTTTTCTTTTGATTAGTTCAAATGGACAATCACATAACCTTTTACCACCAGAGACGCAATTAGGAACCACACCTGAACTTCTACCTTGCATATCGAAGAAACCTCCAGTTCCTTTTGTCCAGACACAGGAACTCATCACTACGTTCCCAAAGTGACATTGTTTTACCACTGATAAATCCAATCAAGATATATTTAGTCTTTTGTCCCTTACCAGAGAACCCCTGGACACACCCAGCCCAGCCATCCAGCACCTGGCTAGTTTCATTGATGCTACTGTGAATCCAGACTCTGCCCCTCTGGGACTTCATTGGTCACACCTAGGCTTTATTCCTCCTGGTGTCACACCCCCTTAGACCCCTTATTGGTCCAGGAAATCTTTTGTCTTCACCAGAGACAAGCGCCTCAAGGCCTCCCATTGGTCTGCGTTGGTTTCCCATGTCTATATCCACCAAAGCACATGGCCTCAAGGGTGTGTCACTCTGAGGCAGCCTACAGTGGAGACACATGCACAACCCCCACAATTTGGGTCCACTCCCTTTCCAGCAATGGGCCCCTGCCCGTATGGATAGGTATAGTATTACCCCAACCTCCCCACCGCTCTGTCTGCTAACTTCATTTTGCTTCTTCTTGTATGCTTGCAATCCTTGATTTGAGTATAAATATCTAAATTATTATTTTTCTTAATAAAACCCATTTCTCTTTACAAATTGGACTGGTTATTGACTCAACTAAGAGTCTTAAGGGTACTATTTTGGTAAACATTGATAGCAGGTCCTCGCTAGTGCCCCACCTCTTGCTAAGCTCTGCCTTTGATGCTAATTCCCACAATCAAACTGAAGGCAGGAATATTATTTAATAAAGCTGGTAGGGGTAACAACACAGTCATCTGAAATCCTAGTTAGCTCAAAGCATTCAGCAGAACATATCCTAATTTGATATTCTCAGATCTTAAGAGGAGAATTTCAGACTGGCAAGGTTTTCAGTACTTCTTTTGTTATGGTCAGATCATTATATGGTACAGTTTAGTCTTGTGGGTGACTGCTTGTATCCTCTGCAGGAATGGACGCCTATGAGAACATAAGAACATAAGAGAAGCCAATGTTGAATCAGGCCAATGGCCCATCTAGTCCAACACTCTGTCACACAGTGGCCAAAAATACCAGGTCCAACAGAGGTCCAGTAGTGGGGCCAGGACACTAGAAGCCTCCCATTGCTGCCCCCCAGCAACAAGAATAGGTGCATCACCTGCCCCAGACTGAGGTTCCCATCTATACCCTGTGGCTATAGCCACTGATGGACTTCTGCTCCATGTTGTTGTTGGTTGTTGTTGTTCAGTCGCACAGTCGAGTCCGACTCTTCGCGACCCCATGGACCAGTTTACGCCAGGCCTCCTGTCTGCTGTCCGCGAAGTTTGCTCAATTTCATGTTTGTTGCATCGATGACACTGTCTAACCATCTCATCCTTTGGCGTCCCCTTCTTCTTGACCTTCAATCTTTCCCAGCATCAGGTCTTCTCCAGTGAACGCTCCTTCTCATTTGGTGGCCAAAGTATTGAGCTTCAGCTGCAGGATCTGGCCTTCCAGGAACAATCAGGTTGATTTCTTTTAGGATTGACTGATTTGATCTCCTTGCAGTCCAAGGACTCTCAGAGTCTTCTCCAGCACCATAGTTCAAAAGAATCTATTCTTGCGCTCAGACTTCCTTATAGTCCAACTCGCAGCCATACATTACTACGGGAATATCATTGCTTTGACCATGCGGACTTTTGTTGCAAGTGATGTTCTGCTTTTATCATGCTCCATATGTTTATCTAATTCCCTCTTGAAACTGTCTATGCTTGTAGCTGCCACCACCTCCTGTCGCAGTGAATTCCATATGTTAATCACTCTTTGGGTGAAGAAGTACTTTCTTTTATCTGTTCTAACCCGACTGCTCAGCAATTTCATAGAGTGCCCACGAGTTCTTGTATTGTGAGAAAGGGAGAAAAGTACTTCTTTCTCAACCTGCTCTATCCCATGCATAATCTTATAAACCTCGATCATGTCACCCTCAGCTGTCGTTTCTCCAAGCTAAAGAGCCCCAAGCATTTTAACCTTTCTTCACAGGGAAAGTGTTCCAACCCTTTTATCATTTTAGTTGCCGTTCTCTGCGCTTTTTCCAATGCTATAATATCCTTTTTGAGGTGTGGCGACGAGAACTGTGGTGACCAGACATTAGCTACCTTCCAGTCCACAGGAGAGTCCATCCCAGAAGGCATATGGATCCTGATGGTTTTCTTTTACTGAATTTGTAAAAATAGATTCAGGTGGGTAGCCATGTTGGTCTGAAGCAACAGAACAAAGACTGAGTTCAGTGGTGCCTTTTAGACCAACAAAGTTTAATTCCAGGTATAGGCTTTCATGTGTATGCACATGTCTCTGTTGAAGTATGCATGAGCACGAAAGCTTATACCCAGAATTAAACTTTGTTAGTCTTAAAGGTGCCACTGGACTCAAACTTTGTATTTATAAACTTAGTATATGAATATACTTAATCATAAAATACAGCTTGCTCACAAATAACTACTGAGGAGGTATTAGATTTATAAAGCTGTGCACTACAGGAGAAAGAGTTCTCCGTAACGACATAGGAAAATGAATCTTTTATTACATATACACAAGAACAAAGGGTGTAAGATACCTATATAATTACACATTGTTGTGAATTCAATGCTGCAGCTTTACTGAGTTTAAAACGGTCCACAGCTTCGACTCCCGAGTCTTTGAGAAGACAGCTTAGTCTCACTATTCTTCTTAGCATGCCCAGAAGACCATGTGTTATCACACTGTAACAGCTGCCTCAAAGAATATCTCTACTCTCTAAGCTCTGGGGAACAAGTTGGAGGGAAGCACAACTTCAAGAATGACTACAAGGCCTTGTAAAGAAAAGCAGATGGTGACTAATGTACTTGAGCGTTAACACTTACTACCTAATGAAGTCCCTTAAAATAATACATTTCAGAAAGCTTTTGCAGAAAATTATAATGAGAAAAGAATTACCCATGCTGCTTTGCCATTTCAAAGATGGAAAGCTATTCTTTCCCCACAGCTGCTATCCAGAAGTGTACATAAACCCACCTATGTATACATTTGCTACCTTTTAGCTGTTAAGTCATGTACATATTTCCCCACAGACACCTGAAGAAAAATTGTTACCTCAGATTTTGAAGGATGACCTAAAAATTCAGGCTACAAGCCCTGGCACACAGCCTCCTCAGCATGTGGTTGCCATGAGAAATAGGCAGCCCGTGTTAAACCCAGCAGCCCACACAACGGGAGTTATGTGGTTTTATTTATGTGTTGTTCGTATTCCCTCACTTTTCTGATAACGAAAAACAGCACTGATAGCAGCTTATAAAATTAAACCAATAAAACATCAGTAAGACAAGATGCAAGCCTCAAAAAAGAGGATGGCTCAGGTAGACCCTTCAATTGCCAGTTGAGGAGGCCAGACAGAGTGTGGGCTTGAGAAAGGCTCAGCCAATATGTGTATGTGGCATTAGGAGGGAAAGGATGGCCAGCGACCACACAAGGGGTAGAGCAGCATGGGTTGCCAGCAGGCAGGATCCAAGTGACTGGACAGGGGAGAGAAAGAGAGAATAATGGCCAAGTCAGTCAAATCTGAGGATACTTCAGTCCAGAGACTGTAAATGGATAAAACAAATCTTTCAAAAATCCTGAAAGCATCCCAGGTTTGCAGAAAAATCTCAAACCTTAAGTAAAAATACTTTGGGGGGTTTAAAAAAAAGATAAAATGAGCACCTGTAGCTTTAAGAAACAGATACCCTCAGTGGCTGTTACTAGATAATCACAACTGGTTTGGTTTCTGTCAGTAAAAGGAAGGGGGAAGGGGCAGGGCTCTTTACAGGGCTGTTTTGACATTTGAGGGAAGACTCATTGGGACCAGGACTGGCAGGAACCACCAGAAAACTTGATACCAACTTGCATGACTCACCTAGGTCCAGCTGCTTCCTACTATTCAACAGCAGCCATCCCATGAAAACCAGTGTGGTATAGTGGTTAAAAGTATATGTATTATTCAAAAGTGTATGTATCATATTGGAGTTCACCTTTTAGTGTTAATGTTCTGTCTTTTCCCATTCATTATAACTATGCTTTTTCTAGGAGAGATTGAATAAAGAAGAAAACAAATAAGAAGCTATACTGTTTTAAAAAGAAACTAAGCTGAATCAAGAGGTTGACACCTTCCAACTTTATAAGACTACTCATGAGGAAGAGTGGTGAAATGAGTGCAAAAACCAGTATGCTCATCGAGGATATGATGATGTTGGACTTTGCTTTGTTAACGTCAGAATTTTCTAACTATTTTGTAAGATTAATAGCTTCACAAATTGATGCTTATAGAATTATTAAATGTCTCATTGTTAAATTTATCACAGTGGTCCTACTATTCAACAGCAGCCATCCCATGAAAGCCAGTGTGGTATAGTGGTTAGAGTTTCAGGTAGTACCTCAAATTTGCATTCTGCCTTGGAAACTCACTGGGTGACCTTGGGCCTAAGTGTAATATACCTCACAAGCAAAAGTGGATTGGCCAGTGGGGCAATAGTCTCTGCCCCATGTGGTCTGGCCCACCCCTATGACAGAAGGGCTAAGCCCAGCTTGCTTGAGCCCCAAGGTGAGGTGGGGGTGACAGTGCTTGGCCCTCCACGGGAAGACGGCATCTGGCCTGCCCCACCTGAGGCAAGACAGGAGAGGTGGTGCCCAGCCCACTCTGCCTGAGGGGGGGTGGTCCCCTGGCCTGAAGCATAATGAGGCAGAGGAGGTGACTGCTAGTCCACCCAAGCTCTCCACAAAACAGGAAAGCAGCACCTAGCTTGTCTGAGGAGTGGGAAGTGGCACCTGGACCATCTGACCAATGTGTGAGACATGGAAAATAGCACCCAGCCAATTGGTTAGACAGGCTGCCTCTTCCTTTCTTCCTCCCTTTGGGAGGGTAGGACCTTCATCTGCTCCTCTGTTCCCCTCTCCTTTGGGAGGCTGGGGACGGGGTGAGCTGGGGGAGGGTCCCCTTATCCAGGGTTTATCGCTCCCAGTCGATTCCTGCTTGTTTATTTGTTTTTCCCCTGAGGATAAAATAGCAGAGGAAAGAATTCTGTAAGCTGTTCTGGGTCCACATTGTGGAGAAAGGTGCAGTATAAATGAAGTAAATTTCTAATAAATCTAGGTGAAGATGGGGGGGCAGATAAAAGGTAGGCTGGTGGATGGATGGGAAGGAAAGAAGGAAGCACAGAGGGGTGAAGATATGGGGTTGCCAGGAAGAGGGAATCAGGATATAGTGTGAGGAAGGAGATACAGGGGAAAATAAGGTTTCTCCTCGCAAGTCCCTGCAGGTTGCCCACTGTTCAAGAGACATGGACTAATAAAGTTCAAATTAAGAACTCCACATGCCAGAATACAGAAAAATGTCAGCATGCAAGTAATATGAGTGCATGTGACAAACTCTAGTATTTGCAATGACAGAGTTTCAGAAATAGGGAGTAGGGAACAGGGCACTTACTGTAGCAGTTCAATCACTCCTAATTTTCTTAAATCTGATTTTCTAACGAGGAGTGATTCAACAGCTTCATATTGCAGCTTCCTTTCAAAAAGCTCTGTTACACTAAGAAGAGGCTACAAAAACAGCAACAGAATGACCTGGAAAAGAAGGCCCTGGATTTGCATGGGGCTATTTTGTAACTGCAAGTCAAGGAGTGGGGGTGGGAAGGAAGTTCTGATCTCTGTCTGTAGCTGTGACACAGAGTCATGTGTGGTGGTGGCGGGAGGCCTCCTGGGCAGGGGCCCAACAGTATTCTGGCCAGTCAGCCAATTGCTGTTGTCTGGGTCAGCCCAGAGAGGAGGGCCAGAGGAGGACCTGAGAGGCAGAGTCATCCATCTGGTCTACACATCCCCCTTGAAAGGCCATGTGGCTGTCAGGCCTCCACACAGTCAGCTCCAGACATCACTCCTTCCCTTCTTCACTCAACTGAATATGTAGTGTATCCACGGAGAAACATGGAGTTGGGGCAACCATGTGCTCGGACCAGTTCGGACCGGTCCGCCATGCGGTCAGGCAAAGGGCCTGAGCTTCGTTCCTTTAGACAATAGATTGTAGGCTCCTCGCATTCTTCCAATCAAGGAGCCCGGGGTAACTCAATTAACTGTAAATAGCAAATCACAGGTGTTGTGTGTGTTTGGGTGTGGGTTCACTTGGGAATAAAAGCCGGCCTGCGAGCCGGCTTAGTTGTCTTGTTTCTGATCTAATAAAGTATGTGCGAGCTGAAATCACTCGTCAGTCTCAGTACTTTTCAGAATACTTTGTAGCATGGTGGTATTTCATTGTATTTCCTTCCTGTAACAGCTTTAGGGCAGTGTCCCGGTCAGCCACCTCCCGTCCTCCCAGGACTGGCTGGGAGCAACCCTGAAGGGGCTAACTCACCTGGAAGGGAATGCAGACCAACGGCATCAAATATAGAGGCAGTTCGACAGGCGTTGCAACCACGGGAGGAAGAAAGAAGCTGCACAGAGCTCGGGGGTCGGGCAAGAAGACATACCAGAGGACCACGAAGAGGAAATGAAACAGAAAGAAGAGGCGAGGGGAGGAGGGGTGGAATTCAGCCCACAGAGCAGAAAGCAGCCCCCGCACTCAGCGACCGACAGCAGGAAGGAGGAGCTGCCCTGCCAGAGCAGCCGGCGTGGAATGTTATAAAGGGGGGTGGGGCTAAGCAGGGAAGGACGGGGCTGTTACACGAGAGGGTGCTAGGAGCGGGGTGTGGGGATAAGAGGAAAGAGAGGCTGGAGACCAGGGAGGACGGGAGAGTAACTGAAGCTCAGAGAGACCCACATCCCCTTAGCCTGACTGGCTGAAGGTTTGGTCTGTGCAGGAAGAGGGATATCCCAGGTGAACCTAACCTGATCCCCTGCCTGTCTGAGGTGTCCTTTTGCCTCCTTTCTTCTTGTCTCACCCCTCCCAGGACACTTCCCCCTGAGCTGACCAGGTGAGCAGCAACGGCAACCAGAGGATTGCCACCTGGGGCAGAACCTGGAACTCACAAGCAGTTCTAGGCATTGAGCCAGATACATTGTGGGGGGAGGCTGTGCCTGCTCCCCGGCGGGAACCCCTTTAAGAGGGTTTGGGAGTGGAGCCTTACAGCATCAGGCTTGATTCCATTCACAGGTGATAAGGGAACCACACAGAGACTTACACCCATGTGAGACCATAGGACTTGCCATTCCAGGTTTACCCTCGGCGAGCAAGCAGGGGAAGAGTTCCATCAGTTGACAGGCAGGTTGCCCGATGCCTGGAGCCACGCCCTATGCCACGCCAATGCTCCAGTGGCTGTAATCAAAAAGCTGTGGCCTGTTTTACCCCAACTGGGTTTCTGTGTGCTTCAGTTTCCCATTTCTTCCCATTTCCTCTGCTGCCCAAAGGGCAGCAAGTCTACAAATGCTCAAACCTTACCTCCGCCAATTCTGACTATTGCGGTTTTAATGTCTGGTTTATGTCCATTTATTGTTTAGCACTGGCTTTGTTAGCAGGTGACAGAATATACAGCATGGAGAATGCCTTTTACTTCTTTAATTGTAATAGTTGTGATGTAGTTTGATCACCATTGTTTAAGGGTTACGTTTTAGTTTTAATCTTGATGTTATTGTTTTATATTAATGTTATAACCCTCCCTGAGCCCTCTTGCGGGAAGAGTGGGATAGAAATTGAACCAAATAAAATAAAATAAAAATAAAAATGTACAGATGAATGCAAAGCTGATAATATATTGGATATTAGTCAATTCCATAGGTACAAAGTTGGCACCAGGCACTATTGCAGGGGTCTAATGGCTGGGCTTTAGTTTCCATTGAGTGATTCCATTTTTAAAAAATGTGGATGGGGTGCCTACAAGCATGGTCAGGACTGTCATCCAAAGCTTTGTTTTATTTATTTAAAACATTTATATACTACCATTCTGCTCAAATAGGGTCCTCAAGGCAGTGAACACCAAACATTTCAAAAGTAAAAATTTAAGACATTAAAACAGCATTTAAACAATTCAACAAAATCCTAATCACAGCTTGTGATAAAGTGTAATTTTTCATCACTACCATATGTAGATGAAATTAAAAAGTGGTAAAGTTTTGGTTGGGAGATGGAAGTGAGAAAAATTTGACTTTCCTCAGACTGGTACAATTTAAAGCTTGGGATGTTTATTCCAATACCCATTTTTCAGTGTTGTTTAAATAAAGTAAATTATTTATTAGGGGTTTTTTTAGTCACCACTCACCCAGCAGGTCTTGCAGTGAAGTTGTGACGGCTACAAGCAGTTGAAAGTAGCAGGTAACTTAATAACAGTGGAGACAATAACTTGACCTTGGAAAACATTGTCTTTAATAGCAAATATGGAATAAGTTTTACAGAAATTTCTCCCTTGCTTGTGAAGAAATTAGGCCATGCCTTATTTTGACAACTTCTAAATTCATTAGGTCTATTTATGTTTTAGCCAGGAATACACAGAGTCTCTTGATCTCCACAGATGATTCACAGAACATGCCAAACTATTGCTTTCTGGAGACAACAAAGTTCATATTGCTTATGGCTACTGCTCCTAGTAAGAGACTTTGTCAAAAGTCCCAGTCCCAACCCCGGTAAGGACTTTTTTACAAGGGGTGTGTGACAAAACAAAGTTACAAAATACTAGAGAGAATCTATTTCTCACCTTAGTCTCTGGTAGACACCACCAGACCTTTCAAGTCTATCCCAACAGTCCAGGAGTGAAAGGCCAAGTCTCCTGACATCTCAGGAATTAACAAGAAAAGTCAGCCCTGCAGAGTGGGACTGCAGTCTGAGTTTCCACATACAAAACAGTTAGCTGGTAGGTGGTCAAGAGCCAAGGCTCTGGTTAAAGGCTTTGAGGTCAATGAGGGCAAAAACCACAACAGAGTAAAAATATAATTATTTATTTAAGGTACCAAAATATTTAAAACAAGACTAGACAGTGAAGGAAATAAAACAAATAAACCTAAGCTTTTCCAGCATAGGTAATACATAGAAACAAGGTTCCAGTTACCATTCAGGTTCAGAGAGAGGCAGTCAGTTCCAGCAAAGACAAGATGATCAAGGCTTAGCCAGTCCAGGGAGCAATCAAGTAGGATTGGGAGCTGTAAGGCCACTGACATACTGCTGTGCCAAGTGGTCTTAGATCTGCCATATAGTGCAAAAACTAACTCAATTTATGGAACAAGGTCTCTGATTGACCCCAGACCTGTTGGCCAATCAGGCACCTGAGGGGTGATGTAACTCTCTTTGGTTCCTAGGCACATGACATCCAAGGATGGACAAGAGGGAGGGAGAGAAAGGAAACCGTACTGCAGATAGGTCCGTGAATTCCCACACACAGGTGTCCATAGTTTCAGATGTTTGGAATGTACAAACTAGATCCTGTAATTCCCTGATACTTCAGATGCAAACAATTAAGCTGGCCAGGTCACTATGCACTATCTATTTCTGAACTGTCTCAAACTGCCTCTGGGAAGATTCTTGTCGACCTCTCAGCAGCCTGAACCAAAGATTTTATTTTACAGAACAAAGCAAGGAACCATTTTTCTTTACAGACTTACTCTCCCATGAAATGGAGGATGTACTTGATTTGAAAGAGCAAAATTTTTAAGAAACCAGGCTTTATATGGTTCATTTCTCAGATTTTAACTCTCCTTCTCCCTCCCCAGGAAGAAAATCAATCCATTCATATGAAAGAAAACTGGATCTGTACACCTGTAAAACAATTCAATAATTCAAATCTTCTCTAAGCTGGCAAGAAAAGTTATATCTCACTTCTAGTCTTGACTTCTCCATATTGAGTCTAATTGTACAACACTATTTTTATTGAGTCATGTTTTTTTCCAGTAGATGCTGTTTGCTGAAGTGCTATTCCAAGGAAGTAATTGCTTCTTGCTTTTACTCTATTTGTGGTGAAAATAAACTGAAGTACAATGAATCACACAAACGATGAAGGCTTCAAAAACATCCAGAGGAAATTTTTGTGCTAACTGGATACAAGCTTTCAGAGTTATGAAACAAGTCTAAGATGAACAATGCTTTCTGTTTCTTAAGAACATAAGAACATAAGAGAAGCCAATGTTGAATCAGGCCAATGGCCCATCTAGTCCAACACTGTCACACAGCGGCCAAAAATACCAGGTGCCATTAGGAGGCCTCCCACTGCTGCCCCCTCCAGCACCAAGAATAGAGTGCATCACCTGCCCCAGACTGAGAGTTCCCATCTATACCCTGTGGCTAATAGCCACTGATGGACTTTTGCTCCATATGTTTATCTAATTCCCTCTTGAAACTGTCCATGCTTGTAGCTGCCACCACCTCCTGTGGCAGTGAATTCCATATGTTAATCACTCTTTGGGTGAAGAAGTACTTCCTTTTATCTGTTCTAACCCGACTGCTCAGCAGTTTCATGGAGTGCCCACGAGTTCTTGAATTGTGAGAAAGGGAGAAAAGTACTTCTTTCTCAACCTGCTCAATCCCATTCATAATCTTATAAACCTCAATCATATCCCCCCTCAGCCGTCGTTTCTCCAAGCTAAAGAGCCTCAAGCGTTTTAACCTTTCTTCATAGGGAAGGTGTTCCAACCCTTTTATCATTCTAGTTGCCCTTCTCTGCACTTTTTCCAATGCTACGATATCCTTTTTGAGATGTGGCGACCAGAACTGTACACAGTATTCCAAATGAGGTCGCACCAATGATTTATTCAGGGGCATTATGATACTGGCTGATTTGTTTGCAGTTCCCTTCCTAATAATCTCCAGCATAGTGTTGGCCTTCTTTATTGCAGTTACACACTGTCTAGACATTTTCATTGAGTTATCTACTATGACTCCAAGATCTCTCTCTTGGTCCGTCTCTGCCAGTTCAGACTCCATCAATGTGTATTTATATTTAGGATTTTTGGCTCCAATGTGCATTACTTTGCACTTGGCCACATTGAACCTCGTTTGCCACATTGACGCCCACTCACCCATTCTCGACAGATCCCTTTGGAGTGCCTCACAATCCTCCCTGCTTTTTCACCACCCTGAACAACTTCGTGTCATCTGCAAATTTAGCTACTTCACTGCTTACTCCCAATTCCAAATCGTTAATAAACAAGTTAAAAAGCATCAGACCAAGTACTGATCCCTGTGGTACCCCACTGCTTACCACCCTCCACTGAGAAAGTTTCCCATTCATACTCACTCTCTGTTTCCTATTTATAAGCCAGTTTTTGATCCACAAGAGGACTTGTCCTTTTATCCCATAACTACTGAGCTTACTTAGGAGCCTTTGATGAGGAACTGTATCAAAAGCTTTCTGGAAGTCGGTAAATAATATCTATTGGGTCCCCCTTGTCCACATGTTTGTTCACTCCCTCAAAAAACACTAACAGGCTAGTGAGACAAGATCTTCCCTTACAGAACCCATGCTGAGTCTGCCTCAATACTTTTTGTTCATCAATGTGCCTACTAATTCTTTCCTTAATAACAGTTTCCACCAACTTACCCGGTATTGATGTCAAACTGACTGGCCTGTAATTTCCTGGATCTCCACTGGAGCCCTTTTTAAAGATGGGAGTGACATTAGCTACCTTCCAGTCCTCAGGAATGGAGGCAGATTTTAAAGAAAGATTACATATTTTTGTCAGGAGATCCACAAGTTCACATTTGAGTTCTTTCAGAACTCTCGAATGAATGCCATCCGGGTCTGGTGATTTATTAGTTTTTAAATTGTCCATCAGTCGGAAGACTTCCTCTCTTGTCACCACAATCTGATTCAGGTCTTTCAAACCCCCTCTCGAAATCAGTGCTTCTGGGGAGCGCAAGCACTTCTCCTCTTCCACAGTGAAGACAGAGGCAAAAAATGCATTCAGCTTCTCAGCCATTTCCCCATCATCCTTCATTACTCTTTTTACCCCTTGGTCATCCAAGGGCCCCACTGCCTCCCTGGCTGGCTTCCTACTTCTAATGTATTTGAAGAAAGTTTTATTGTTGGCCTTTATGTTTTTTGCGATATGCTCCTTAAATTCCCTTTTTGCTTGCCTGATCACAGACTTGCATTTTATTTGCCACAGTCTGTGTTCCCTTTTATCAACCTCACTGAGACCAGATTTCCACCGCTTAAAGGAATCCTTCTTACCTTTTACAGCTTCCATTACTTTATTTGTTAACCATGCAGGCTTTCTTCTATACCTATTTGTGCCTTTCCTAACCTGCGGTATATATTTTTTCTGAGCTTCTAGGATTGTCTTTTTAAATAGTCTCCAAGCTTCCCCAATGGTTTTGACCTTCTCCATTCTTCCTTTCAATTTCTTCCTCACATGTCCCCTCATACCAGAGAAGTTACCCCTTTTAAAGTTAAAAGTGGTTGTGTCAGTCTTTTTGGGCAACTCCCTATCTGTACAAATGTTAAACTCAATGACATTATGGTCACTGTTCCCAAGCGGTGCAATCACTTTTACATCTCTCACCAAGTCTTGGGTGTTACTGAGGACCAAATCCAAGATCGCCTCTCCCTTGGTAGGATCTGTGACCATCTGTTCCATAGCACGGTCACTGAGAGTGTCTAAAAACTCAATCTCTTTTTCCCGACTAGAACTCATATTCACCCAATCAATGTGTAGGTAGTTAAAGTCGCCTATTACAACACAGTTATTCCGTCTAGCTGCTATCTTTAATTCAGTCATCATTTTATAATCCTCCTCTATCTTTTGATCTGGTGGACGATAACGAACTCCCACTGTTAAGCCTCCTTTTGGACCCAGTATTTCAACCCATAGCATTTCCAGAAGCAAATCCAATTCTCTTACCCTCTCAATCTTACTGAACTGTATACCCTCTCTGACATACAGAGCCACCCCACTTCCAACCCTTCCCCCCTATCCTTCTGATATAATTTATAACCAGGAATCACCATATCCCACTGATTTTCCTCATTCCACCAAGTTTCTGAAATACCCACAATGTCTATTCCCCGCCCCCAACACAAAGCATTCCAACTCCCCGATTTTACCTCGGAGACTTCTAGCATTTGTGTATAAACACTTATAGTTTTCCATGCTTGTTAAGCCCACAGCCTTCTTCTTGCTGCCTTGAGACCTTGCCAGGCAGTTCCTATCATTAGCCACAGTCTCAGTAGACAATTTTAATCCATTTCCTTGTACAAAAGTAATAGCTACCCCTTCATCTCCTGTCGGCTTTCCCCCATTATTCAGTTTAAAAACTGCTCTGCCACCTTTTTTTTCTTCTCTCTCTCCTTCAAAGAGATTTAAGCATTCACACACACCTGCCTGCAAATAAACACCCGTGTCCTCCACCCTACCAATTTTTAAAAATCTGATTTCTTTTTTCTTTAATATTGAAAAACCTGCTTCAGAATAGAATAGAAAAAGGAAAGGGGTTATCAAAAACATCAGTTTCCAAACCACCTAAGCTACACACAGCCAGTTCCGGACATGAAATCTGGAATATATTTCCATGAATCTTGATCTGGGAGACAAGACTAGACATATAAACAAAGCAAAGTGAGTGTACACTATGGGCTCACCACTAATTTATGTGTTCATACACACTTCAACATTCTAAATGCGAGCTTGGATCCAAACTAAATTTTCTACTAATCAATGGGGAAGAGTAATTTCTAGCAGTTTCCCTTTCCTGCTGCAGATCCCAGATTTGCTTCTCATGCTGTTCTCAAGGGTTTCCTGTCCCACTAACAGCAGCATTTTTTTCAGTGGACTGCAGAAGGAGAGGATGGCAGGAACTTTATGGGTGCTTGACAAAAGTTCCTTGTGTGAATGGAAAATTTAGTCTGGACCTGGAGTGAGGGAAAGGAAGGAAACTGAGATGAACTTGCACATTATCTTCCACCTTTTGTTTAGGATGTTTCTTCCCATCAGTCTCTTCTTGGAAATACATAAGCTCCTGATAACAGGCACAAAATACACATCTCACCAGTAGCAGAAGCCTTTCAATGTATAAGCGACACATTAATTCTCTCTATATATAAATACACACACACATTATGGCTGCAGTAAATATTGTACCAATCCCATTGCCTCTACAAGAGGTGAACTGCTTCTGAACACACCCTTGTCATGGAAACAAGGGCTCAGAATGTGCTGGGATGAGAAGACCCCACCGAGTTGGATTCTCAACATAAGAACGCATGACCCAGACCTCCAAGACATTCTACAGAAACTGATATCAAGGAAACACTGCTATAACAAGACACTGACTTTGAAGGTAACTTTTTAAAATTGCTCACCGGAGACGCGTTTCGGCCGAAAATAAACAACATCCGATGAAGCGCATGATCGTGCACTATCTGCTGTACTAACATTGGAGCGGAAAAAGTGCAGTTAAACAGCTAAAAAAGGCCAAAAAGCCGAATTGTTGATCATTCCTGCGGTTAAATTATTGACTTTAAAATAGAAACTAACAGTAACTCCGCAAGAATTGCAGTGGAAAAGTACTGGAGCTGCTGCAGCAGAAATCAGCAAAACAGGAAGTGACTTCAGAACAGACAAGTAATCATCCTAGAGAAGACCAAGGAGGCCGGAAGAAGGGAAGAAACCAGGAACAAGGGGGACCATTAAGATTGCCGGACAGGAAGTGAGTACCCGGAAGAACCACTGAACTCACCCCAAAAAAGGAAAAATGTCAGACTCTGGTTGGAAAAACAGAAATGCGATATTGTTTGCTTGCAAGAAACACATATTAAAAAATCAGATGCCAAATTTTTGATTCAAAAAAGATTAGGAGAGGAATTTTATTCACTCTCCTCTCAAAAGAAAAAAGGAGTAGTTACATATATTAAAAGAGTTGGAACCAAAAGAAATTTTCAAAGACAATGAAGGGAAATTTTTGGCGGTAGAAGTTGTGCTGCAGAATAAAAAGACATTAATTGTTAATCTCTATGCTCCCAATGGGGCAAAAGAAAACTTTTTTCAGAATTTGTGGGAACAACTACGACAGTTGACCTATGAGCAAATGATTTTAATGGGCGATTTTAATGGTACTGTTGACAATGTTGTTGATAGAAAATCAAAAAAAGGAATTGAGGCCATGGGCAAACTTCCTAAAGTCTTTTTCCAGTTGATTAAACATGAACATTTGGCAGACGTTTGGAGAACTAAACATCCCAGAGACAGTGAGTACTCTTTTTATTCATCAAGACACGAGTCTTTTTCCAGGATAGATATGATGTGGATGACAGAGAACCTAATCTTGCAAACACGCAAAATTGAGATACTACCTAGGACTCTTTCTGACCACAGTCCGATAAAATGGTCAACGTATGTTAAGAAAAAAATTTCGATGGCGACTCAACGAAGATTTGCTGGACAAGCAAAATATTGTGGATAAAATAAGGACAGAAACCCAAACATACTTTCAACTGAACTTAAATAAAAGTGTACAGACGCAAACGGTATGGGAAGCCTACAAGGCTGTGATGAGAGGACATCTGATTGCAATTAATAATAATGAAAGGAAACAACAAATGAAAATAGACAAAGAAATTATGGGAAATATTCGGAAAAAAGAAACAGAACTTAAGAAAAGGCCTGGTAAAAAGAAGATTTTGAGAGAATTGAGGATCCTAAGGGAGCAATATGCGGCAAGGTTGAACAAAGAAGTATTTTGGAACTTGAAAAAATTGCAACAGAAATCCTTTGAAGGTGCAAATAAACCTGGCAAATATTTAGCATGGCAATTAAAGAAAAGAAGAGAGAATAAAACAATCACTTGTTTGAAAGATGGAAATAAAGAGATCTTGGACCCAGGAGGAATTAAAAGGGAATTTTTCAAATACTATGCGACTCTCTTTCAATCGAAACAAGCAGATCCTCAAAAAATGTTGGATTACCTATCCAAAGTTAATTTGATACAACCAAATCCAGAAATGAAAACACTCCTAAATGCTGCAATAACTAAGGACGAAATTAGTAAAGCAATAGCCGAGGCAAAAATCTCCAAAGTCCCAGGCCCGGATGGCTTTTCAGCTAAATTTTATAAAAAATTTCATGAAGATTTGGTTCCGGTGCTGGAGATTCTTTTAAATGAAATTAGAAAGACAGGAAAGATCCCTGACTCCTGGAATGAAGCTGCAATCACCTTAATTCCTAAAGAAATGCAAGATTTAACAAATGTTAAAAACTATCGGCCCATTTCATTATTGAACAACGATTATAAAATATTTGCAAAAATATTGGCAGAGCGCCTTAAAAAGTTTTTGAAAGATACTATTGTGGAAGATCAAGCTGGTTTTTTACCAAATAGACAAATTAAAGACAATATGAGGGTTGTATTGGACGCAATTGAGTATTATGACAAACATCCTGAAAAAGAAGTCGCTTTTTTATTTTTGGACGCAGAGAAGGCCTTTGATAATTTAAATTGGGAATTTATGTTTAAAGTGCTTGAGAAATCTATGATGGGCGTAGAATTTACAAGAATGATCCAATCGATATATAAAGAACAAAAAGCTTCGGTGATTGTTAATGCAGAATCAACAGATATGTTCCGGGTAAGAAAAGGTACTAGACAAGGTTGTCCCCTGTCACCATTGTTATTTATCTGGATTTTGGAGATTTTGCTACAAGCGGTCAGAGATGATGTTAATATAAAAGGGTTGAATATTGGAGGTTTTTCATTTAAATTAAGAGCATTTGCGGATGATATCATGTTTATTGTTGAAGATCCTGTTAATAATATGCCTAAGGTATTTGAAAAAGTAAGAGAGTTTGGTGATCTTGCAGGGTTTTATGTCAACAAAAATAAATCTAAGATACTGTGTAAAAATATGATTGGTACAAAGCAACAAATGTTACAAAATGTGACAGAATGTGAAGTGGTTAAAAGGGTTAAGTATCTGGGAGTTGAAATTACAATGAAAAATATAGATTTGTTCAAGAATAATTATGAAAAATTGTGGGGTTCGATAAAGAGTGATTTAGAAAAATGGGAAAAACTAAGGTTATCTCTTCTTGGAAAAATTGCCGTTATTAAAATGAATGTACTGCCCAGGTTAATGTTTTTGTTTCAGACAATACCAATTGTGAAAGATGGAAAAGTGTTGGTAAAATGGCAAAGAGAAATCTTTAAGTTTATCTGGGCAGGGAAGAAGCCAAGAATAAAAATGAAGATAATGTATGATACTAAGGACAGAGGTGGCTTCCAAGTCCCGAATTTGCGTTTGTATCATGAAGCAGTATGTATGTCTTGGTTATCTGAATGGGTAAATTTGGAAAATAGAAAACTTTTAGCTCTTGAGGGGCACGATTGCAGATTTGGCTGGCATGCCTATCTTTGGTATGGGAAAAACAAAGCTGACTCCATGTTTAAGCATCATTATGTAAGGAGGACATTGTTTGATGCATGGACCAGGTATAAGGATACAATATCGGATGAAAGGCCTCTGTGGATTGTTCCAGCTGCAGTTATACATTTGTTTTCAGAATATAGAGGCAATGATTGGTTGAAGTATCAGGAATTGTTGCAAAGAGAAGGGAAAAAATATGTTTTAAAACCAAATAATGAATTAGAATTTGAGTATGGTTGGCTACAATATTGTCAAATAAGGGACATTTATAAAAAAGATTGTAAAGAGTTTGGTTTTAGGGCTATGAATGATGATTTTGAGAATATATGGTTGAAAAAAGAACGGAAAATGATATCAAAAATGTATAAAACTTTGTTGACTGTATATACTTTGGATGAAACCATTAAAGAACAAATGATAAAGTGGGCCATAAATATGAACAAAGAAATTTCTATGGAATCATGGGAATTTTTGTGGAAAAGATCTTTTAAAATGTCCACTTGTATTAACGTAAAAGAAAATTGCTATAAGATGATGTATAGATGGTATATGACACCAAAAAAGATTGCTAATATTAGCATGGATAAGAACTTGAGTAATAAATGTTGGAAATGTAAAAAAGTAGAGGGTTCTTTTTACCATATGTGGTGGTCATGTGATAAAGCGAAAGCATATTGGTCTAATATACATTGTGTGATGCAGAAAATATTGAAAACCCCAATTGAGAGAAAGCCTGAACTTTTTCTCCTCGGTTTGACAATGGAAAAAATTCCACAAGAGAAAAGGACACTGTTATGGTACATGATTACGTCGGCGAGAATGGCCTTTGCTCAGCATTGGAAAATGGAGAAGGTACCAGATATACATGACTGGTTGAGAAAATTGTTTTTTTTAGCAGAAATGGACAAAATGACAAAGAAATTAAATGGACAAATGGCAGAACAGTACTTAAAAGACTGGGAAGGATTGAAATTGTATCTAGAAACTGAATATAGAATGAAGGGGAAAATATATAATTTGGATACGTACGGATATTGAATGAGAAGTGAAATGAATTTTGAACTGTATGTACTGTTATACATAATATGCTGAAATTGTAGAGGTTATATATAATTTAAATGTGTTACCTGGTTTGTCGAGGTATTTAAGTCTAAACTTGATTGCCTTATAATTTTTTCTGTTTGTTATTAGCAGTGTTGGAAGCCTATTAGGGGGTGGGGGGATTGGGATCTTACTTTTTGGAAACTGTATTGGTAACGTGATTGGAAATGTTGAATATATCCCAATAAAAATTTTGTTTCAAAAAAAAAAAGAATGTGCTGGGATGAGACCACACATTTCTTAGAAGGACCGATGTGCATGAAAGAGCTTTTTATCACACTTGCATTGGCAGTTCCATGCCTCCCAGGTACACAGGGGCTGTATTATGATCACAACCACAGCACACATGAACAAGAGCCTTCATCCTTCCACCTCATGCCATTTTTGCAGATTGATGGCTTCCGGGAGCTGCTCTTTGTTCTACTGGGAAACTTACACATGATGACAGTGATATATATGTTTAACAAAAGAGGTAAACAGCTGCTTCCTGAGGCCATCTCAGGTTGGAAAAATGGTGCAAGGGGAAGATGTTGAAGCTCCTTAATCATATGTGTCGTGATGGCAAATGGAATATGGCTTCTGCTGTCTAGAAGTCATGCAACTCCCAGGGCATGTATGATACTAAGTCCTCACTGCAGCCATAAGGACTCTATAATTTCAATTGGCCCTTAACCTCTTATTCCAATACAAAATGGAAGGCGAAGCATCACAAAGCACTGTCAATCATCCACAGCCTACCCCAGGCACTGTCAATCATCCACAGCCTACTCCAGGAAGGATGGCCTTGGTATAAGCTTTGCTTGGAGACAGTGAGAGATGGAGCACAAGCAGAGGCTCCATACGTGAGGAGATCTTATGTAGTTTTTTAATTATTCAAAACATTTTATGCCACCTTTCCACCCAATCAGGGTCCACAAGGCAGCAAACATAAAAACAATTTAAAATGCAGTTAAAATTATTTTAAAAATTAAATTGAAAACACATAAACAACAATAGAAGGAGGGCCAAAAATTGTTATTTGGGACAGGCCAGACAAAACAGAAAAGTCTTCACCTGCTGGTAAAAGAGGAAGACAGACAAATCTCTCTGAGAAGAAGCTTCCAAAGTTTGGCTGACACAACCAAGAAGGCCTTTTCTCAGTATGCCACTTGTCTAGCTTCAGATGGCAGTGGCAACCAAAGCAGGGCTCCAAAGATAACCAGAGTGTACCAGTAGGTTCATATGGAAAAGGATGTGGTCCTTAAGGCATGTTGGGCCCAGGCCATACAGGGCTTCAATGCCAGCACTTTGAATTGAGTCTGGAAGCAAATTGGAAGCCAGTGTAAATGAAACAAGACTGGAGTGATATGGTCTCTATGACTCTCTCCAGTCAACACTCTGGCTGCAGCATTCTGTACCAACTGAAGCTTCGAGGGCACATAAAGCACGTTTCATCTAATCTAGATGTTACCAGGGCATATACCACTGTGGCAAGATTTTTGCTGCCTGGGAAGTGCAGCAGCTGGCTCACCAGCCAAAGCGCCTGAAAGGGACACGTGGCCACTGCTGCCACCTGGTTATCCAACAAAAAGCCTGGGTCCAGGAGCATCCCCAAGCTACGAACCTGAGTCTTTAGGGGGAGTGCAACCCTGTCCAGAACAGGGAATAACCCATTTCCCAGGTCAGACCTTCCCCCTACCAGTAGCACCTCTGTTTTGTTTCTCATCCATTCAAAAACTGCACACCTGTTCACATTTTCCACAGCCTCCCTCTGATCTGTTGGTAATACGAGATAGAGCTAAGTGTCATCTACATACTGGTGGCAGCTCAGCCCAAATCTCCAAGATGACCTCTCCTAGAGGCTTTACATAGATGTTGAAAAGCACGGGAGACAAGTGGAATCTTGGGAAATTCTTGGGCCAAAGGCCAAGGGGCAGAGCAAACAAACAAAATGATATTGTGGGCATTAATAAATTCTTGCACCTCCTCAGATAAAATACCAGCTATACTCCAAGAGAGAAAACCAACCAGCTATACTCCAAGAGAGAATTTTCAGAGCTAATCAGCTTGAGGATTGATCAGCAAATTGGATATGATTAGCAGTCTTCTTCTCCGCTATGATGTGTGGTTCTAGAGGGATCGTCAATCTAAAAAAGGATTTCTCAGTTTTAGTGGAGACAATAACATCAGGATCTTCCTGTACATTTATAGTAGTAGTTTGAGAAGGCATTTAAGGAACAGAGGAATTTTTTGATGCTGGAACCATAGCAGGAACCAGAATATCTTGCTTCTTATTGTCGCCATTAGCCAAGGCAATGGATTTCAAATTTGAATGCAGTGCTTACAATCTGGTTAGCATATGAGATTGTTCAGAGGGTGATAATTTACTGACAGAGCACAGTGGATTGGAGTCAATTTGATCATAGTGAGCACCTGAGCCGTTTAAATCATCAGAACTTATTGTTACTGGGAGATTATTGCACTTCTGTTGCTTCTTGTAGGGAGATAGTATTGTCAGGTCAATAAGCAGCGGAGAGTCATGGTTGGACTTTGAGCTTGAAGGCAAACGGTTTTCCAGAAGAATTATTAGTCATCATTGGTTTGGGTGGAGAATTTGTTTGTTTACTAATAGGACCTTTCAGATGCTCTTGAAAGTGCCATTTCACATCAGGATTAATGAAATGCTGCTTAATGATGATGTTAAAGTTACCCATATGATCCCTCTTATCAACCCCAACTTTTGGGTATAAAGCATCCTTGAGACCATTCTGATTTTCTTTATATTGATTGTGAAAACAGGTATCTCCAGCAAAAAGGACAGGTGGCATTTGATTTGACACTTAGAGGACCAAAAGATTGTGTTCCCTTGATAAAGTGAAATGTCAAGGTAAACAGAAAATGGATCATACCTGACAAAATCAAAGCCAAAATATTTGAGTAATCCTCTTGGGCAGAAGACTCTTCCATCCTAGTTAGCCAATATGTATTAGCCCTGATACTGCGAAGGCTTGTCTGGTTAATGCAACAAAGGCGAGATTTATTAACAGCTAGGTGTAATTTGCTGTAGATCTTCTGTAAGGTTTCTGCAATCAAAAAGGTCTGTGAGTTTAGAATCTGAAATAGATCAAAAAGTGAGACTCTGATTTACCAATCTTGGAATTAGCTGGGTCAAAATCTAAAGGTGATTTGAGGCACTCCTGGTTGTGCTCTAAGACATCAAATCTATTCGAGGTTGGAAATGCATCAAAAAACTCCTAGAGTTAGCTCTGTTTCCTTAAAGGGTCTTTTGGATCAGTAAATGGATACTGGCTTTTTTTACTCATGGTATGGCTTGTGACAAGACCCAAAGTCCAAGATTCCAAAATAAAAGGATCCAAAAGGTTTATCAAGGTCCAAAAGTAAAAAAAATTCCAAAGGTCTCTGGGTTTGCAAGATTTATCAAAAAAATAAAAACAAAGACAACCCTCTTGCTGAGGACGATAAATAAGAAGACTAAATCTTTGCACTAGAATTATGTGGCTCCATGGTTACAAGCTGTAGTTAAACAGAAATAGCTCTAATAAAATAAACAAACAAAACAATGAGTAGGGTACAGCTAAGTATTATACAAAATATACTATAAAAGGTTTTTAAGATTTTTAACAGACTTCTAGCAGTTTCCCAACTCACACGGAGGGGGTCTGCCTCACTGAATTCCGTTCAAATTACAACGTAGTCCTACTACTATACACAATAGTGTCTAATTAATCTAACTAATCTTATCAAAGCTATAAACATATGAAAGCTCTCAAAGCTGGTTTCTCTTCTCTCCAACCCTGAACATAAACTTGTCAGGTATAACACAGCCTTATCAGCAGGCTGAAACCTAGGCTAAAACCTGGACGGCAAGCCTGGGCACCAAACCAGCAAGCAAGCTAAAAATAGAGATATTATTTCAGTATGCTTCAATATGCTACTAGCAAAGACACGAAGAAAATATGAGAATACAAACAGAAAATTTTAAAAATAAAACAGAGCATAACAACACTTCCCTTCGCCTCAAGACTGGAACCGGAAGTCTTCAAGAGGCAGTGCAGCAGTTCCTCAATACCACACTCTGAAACCTACTCTTGAGAGAGGACCAGAACCACCGCAGAACAGTGCCTCCCAGTCTCAGGGCTTTTCCACATCAGTGGCTTTTGTCAGGGGTCATTTCCTAGAAAAATAGGTGCAGGAGCTCATTTACATAATTCATTTGCATATGAGTTATGTAAATGAGTCTAAAAGCAGAGAGGCTCAAGGGAAAGGCAGGCATGTCTGCCTCCCTGCACTCCCCATCCCAACCAGCCTGCCACACAGATGGGGGGTGCAGGCTGGCTGGAGACGGGGCGCATAGGGAGGCAGTCATGCCTGGGTTCCCTGCCCAATCTTCTCCAGGTGCCCCGCAGAGAAGATGGGCAGGGAACCCAGGCATTTAAATCCCCCCCAAGTCTCTCTGCAAAAGTGGGGAGGCTCAGGGGGAAAGGCAGGCATGTCTGCCTCCCTGTGTTCCCCATCTCCAGCCAGCCCACTGGGCTAGCTGGAGATGGGGAACACAGGGAGGCAGTCATGCCTGGGTTCCCCGCCCGATTTTCTCCAGGTGCCCTGCAAGATTGGGCAGGGAACCCAGGCTGGCAGGGGGCAGGGCCTGGGCTCCATCCTGCCGGAGCACCACTCCGGGACACTATGGCAGGAAATGACCCCTGGTTTTTGTCAGTTCTTATCACCAAATGCCTTGATTTTTGTTTTTGTTTTCACACGTTTTCCTATGTTAAGGGCTTGCGCACTTTTACAGTGATGTCTTTTCAAGCCGTCTTGGAGTCATCTGTCATTCCACATGCAAAATGCTCCATCTGTTTTTTTTCCCTCTGCCCCAAGAAATACCCCTCCTTTATCCATGCCCTCTCCTTTCCTTTTTCATCCTTCCACCCTTTTTCTGGTTACTATTTAAAAAAAATATTAATGTGAACACTAGTTAAAGTCACTAAACATTAGTGAAAAATGCTAAAGGTAAACCATCTTGGATGGTGTGATGGAGGGTATTTTCATGGGGGCAGTTGAGCAGATCCAGTCAACAGTTTTTGTTCATCTAATTAATGTGAACCAATGAAAAAATTAATATGAGTAATTTCCTTGTTTGCATCACTGGGTGCAAAAATTTCTCTGCAACTGTATGGACTGCATTACATTTCCCTTTAAAAAAATATTCAATGTACTTAAACTAGTGATACTATGCAAAGAAAAAGCGTCAATTAAAAGAAACATGAAGATCAGAGCATCCGCCTTTTTATTAGTGCTTGAGCACTATGGATTTCCAGAGCATTGTTCAATCATACAGTTGTTCAGCATGGTTTCATTTTGCGCCCATGTGTGGGTTTTTTTACTCTCGTCCCATATGTTCCCTATTCTACAGTAAATGGTGCAAAGTGGGGAGGCAACCATTTTGGCAGTCTCTGGACACTTGAGCCACATGGACCTTCTGCAAATCAGCAAACAGAGAATAGCTTGGAATCCATTTGGAAGAAGGAATACAATTGACACGCCGAAATTCTTTAATGCACTGGTGACCAGCAAGTAAGCACAAATAAAAAAATCACCAGAAGAAATTGTGACTTATTTTCAAAAAAAGAGGCTCACATTGAAAGAAGCCAATCAGCAACCTTTTAAATTTAGCATCAGAGCACAGCTGTGTTCTGCTCAGTGCACTACCACTAAAGGGCATTTGCAAACAGAAAGCTGCACAAATTTGCAAGGGAGGTCAGAAAGTTGGCACTACTGTGAAGCTGCGATACAGCGTTTATGGGGGGGGGCAGGGAACCCACCTTTGCCGCCACCCACCACCACATCATGAGTGATGTCCCCAACCCCACTTAGGAAAATTATGATTCTTTGCTATGTGTGCAGAATAAACACACCAGGTTTCAGAAAGCAAAAAATCCAGAGGAAAAGCCCATAGTCCCAAAAGGTTATCTAGAACGATACAAGAATTGATGGTATCAGAAACTGCTGAGAGGTCCAAGAGAATTAAGAAGGTTGCACTCCCCCTGTCCATCTCCTGGCACATCATTCACCAGGGCAATCAAGGTTGGTTCCACACCATAACCAGTCCAGAAACTAGATTGGAATGGATCTAAACAAGCTGCTTCATTCAGGAATTGATGGTATCAAAAGCCACCAAGAGGTTGCAGGATAGGTTCTGCTACTGGAAGATGAAAATACAGAATGCCCTTAAGGGAGATTGGAACTGGAGGCGGGGGCTGAGCTGAGCAAGAGAAGAAATCTCTTAAAATCCCTCTATGTCTGTTTTATTTCATTTTACAGCAATTATACTCTGCTTTTCTCAAGACAACTCACAGCTGATCATAAGCAAGGGAGTTAGCCGACAGCCATCACAGGGTCAAAGACCCATACTTTGGATTAAAAATTGTAACATGTGGAGAAGAGGGAGCATACATCAGATTGAAGAGATTATACAGACAAGAATCAAAGGAAAAGATTCATACTTTCATGCTATGCTGTATAGGTGCTCACTGTTCTAGGGCAACAAGCCATATTCAGGCATCCCTTGCAAACAGTACTTTGCTGGGAGTTCTGGTACTGTACTGAGATACATACAACAGTCTATTTTAGATCACAGCACAGTCTAGCCAGTCCTGGATACAAGGAAAAATCATGAATAAATCAGGTGGAAACATCTCCTTGTGGAGAAAACTGACCAGTAACAGCAAGTAGAGGAAAGATCCTCACCAGATGATACTTCTAAAAAAATTCTCTGGCTAATTGATATAATTTAAACAATGGCATGCATCCCACCTTTGGCTGGCAGAACTTCCTCCTGCTTAAGTGGCTCCTACCTCCAACTGAAGTTGGAAGAAGACTCCCAATGCTGCTCAGTTCAGTGGCAGGTCTCATGCTGATGTGTGCTCTTATAACTCTTTTTCCTTTCTCTCAGCAACTCAAAGAAACAACTACCACTAAACATCTGAAGCAGTACATTTTTTGTATTCCCACCCCTCCACATTCCTCTCAGAACTGGTGTTGCTTGAGGTCACTTTTGCATAAGGCAGCATAGTAAATTTCTAATGCAGCAATCCAGAATATAACATCCAAGGCAGTGACCTGTGACATTTCCAGTTCTACCTGAAAGGAGGCAGATCCATCACAATAAGATGCTCGCATGCAGTTATCCCTGTTGCACACCATGTCATGATGAAATGTGATTTGTTTATTCTAAAATATATTCCACCACCCAGGGGTATTTGGCACTGCAAGCCCTGCCCCAGCTCCCCGCACCGAAGATGCCCGTCACGGCCTCCCAGGGCACGCACTGGCGCACAGTGGCCTAGGGGTGGCCTGAAGATGCCTGTTGCTGGCCTCCCGGGGCCCACGCTGGAGCACTGCAGCCCCGGGGGAAGGCATTGATGGGGGTAAGTGAGGGATCTGGGGGGTGGGGGCTTGATGGGGGGGTTGGAGAGCCTTCCTCCCTCTCCTCATCTCTTTGTCTTCTTTCTGTCCCTCCTTTCCTTTTCTTTCTTTCCCTTTTCCTCCTTCTTTCCTTCTCTCTCTTTCTTTCCCTCCTCTCTTTCTTTCCCTTCTTTCCTTCTCTCCTTTTTCTCTTTCCCTCCTTTTGTTCTTTCCTTTTCCCCTTTCCCTTCTTCTTCCCTTCTCTCTCTTTCTTTCCCTCCTTTTGTTCTTTCCTTTTCCCCTTTCCCTTCTTCTTTCCTTCTCTCTTTTTATCCCCTCTTTCCTTCTCTTTCTTTCCCTTTTTCCTTCCTTCTTTCTTTCTCTCTACTCTCTCTCTCTTTCCTTTCCTCTTTCCTCCTGTGGCCCAACTCTTCACTTCCCTCCCCCCCAGGCTGGCTGGGGAAGGGGAGGGGAGGCTTTTGAAGATGCCTCCCCCCCTTTGCTTCCCCTTCTGACATCACTTCCAGTGATGTCAGGGGGTGTGGCATATGCTAATGAGCTCCTGCAGCTCTTTTTCTAGGAAAAGACCCCTGCCACCACCCAGGCCAAGTATGTCTTTCACAGTATGATTAATCCCAACCACCAGAACCAGTTATTTATTTGTTTCACCTACACCTTGCCTTTCTTTCCAATGGGTATCAAAGTGGCTTACACTATTCTCCTCTCCTCCATTTTATCCTCACAACAACCCTGTGAGGTAGGTTAGACTGAGACCAATTCTGCAAAAGCTGTTGTTCCACCCTCGGTCTCCTGTTTCCCCAGGTTGTACTGCTCAATTTCCCACTATTTGCTGCACGGCTGCATTTTGACCCACAACTCCCCCTGATTTCCCCTGCATCTTCTTGATGCGAACGTGGGGGGAATCAGGGGGGGGGATGCGGGTCAAAATGTGGCCACGCAGCAAACAGTGGGAAATTGAGCAGTAGAACCAGGGGGAAAAGGAGACAGAGGGCGAAAAAACTGCTTCTGCAGAATCAGTCTGAGTGTGTGTGACTGGTCCAAAGTCACCCAGCAAAGCTTCCATGGCAGAGCAGGGATTCTAACCTGGGTCTCCTACATCCTAGTCCATCCAACTGGCTCTCAGCTCTCCCACCCCATCCCCTCCACCATTCAGATTCACAAAATAATGACACATCTAAGGCAGCTTTTTCCCCTATCAAAATGAAAGAAAACAAACCACACCTTTGCGTTTGTCAGTGTCATGACTCTTAAAGCACAAAGTTCTCTCCATGTAAGCACAGACAGTTGCTTGGGGAAGCAAGCAGACATCAAAGACATGAGAAGACAGAAACTGGAATAGAAAGATAAGACAGGGAAAGCAGAAAACACACAAACCCTTTCTGAAGATATGCAAATATCACTTAAAACTGACAATGGGGAATCCTCATTATCAAGTATTTCACCAAACTGTGTATAACATTATTTGCAGAAAACAGATAAGCATACATAAAAGATGCATTTCACACACATAATTTTTCTTCCCCTCCACATTCCTATATGATTTCTACCACAGGACAAAGAGCTTCAGGGCACTGGTTTGATAAAACAGCTAAAGCAGAAAGGATAACCCCCCACTGCCACAGCCCTAGTCCAAGCTCCCCCCCCCAGCTTCTTCTAAGGCTTTAGCTTTTTAAAAACTGCAGGATATCCAACCACAGCTCCACCTCTATTATCTAGCTGAGCCTTTACGGAAAACCTAAACATCCTTTCTTTGTTCAAGAAAGATTCACGATGGCAGCATCTAGATCTGCAAAAAAATGCAACGATGTTAAAGACCAGTTACATTGGCCCATGGAATCTGTTCATGATTCTTTGAAACCACTAATGCCACCCTCTTAAGAATCTTACAAAGCAGAAAAACAGTAGGGCACCCAAGGTGGTGCCCTGTTCCAGGCAATATGGCTGCCATGTAGTATGTATCAATCACCCAAATCCACCACCACAAATACAAAAACAGTTACATTAGTATCGACAACTCTTACTCTTTTTGATTTTATGATAAAAAAATTCATTTTAGAGGCGCTGGATGGATCCATCTCAAACTGAACTTATGATACTATCTATATCCTTTGATTTATTTTGGTACAAACAATACAGTCAGAAAGTTAATTTTAGAGTCAGTATCATGCACATGATCATAAAGCAACCATGACGTACCAGACTATTATTTCAAAATGCTAGCTTGTCACTTATAAAAGAGGAAAAAACACTTTCCAAATCCACTGTGCTGTAAGCAGTGATTTTACTAAGAACAGATTGAATTCTAATTTGAACACAAAGATCTGAAGTAATGCTTTGAGAAATGGACCAAACTAAGCAGTGTGGCTCCTGTCATCTCAAAATCTGCTTAGGACACACAGTCGGTACACATGCAACATGGTTACATCCAAGTGAACATCAACTAGGGATATGATGTGCATGGCTTCCATGAGTGTTACCAGACACCGGAAGCTCAGCCACCTTGCATGCCTAGCAGCTTTCAACATGATTGTGGCAATGTCCCTAAGCAATCAGCTCCCATATGAAAGGGAACCATACCAACTGTGAATTTTACAGGGCTCATCTGAGTCAACTCTGTTTCTGATGTTTGAAATGAAGTTTCTCCCAAACACAACAAAACATTAAGGCCCCTTTCAACAAAAGAGTGCTAAAATTATCTACCTTTGTTCAATTCGTGCTGAAGTTTAGTACACTTTCCAAGAATGTCTTGGCTCAGGGTTTTAAATGCTCATGGGTAGACTTACAGGGCACAGACAACAGAACAAAGTTTGAATCCAGTGGCACCTTTAAGACCAACAAAGTTTAATTCTGAGTATAAGCTTTCATGTGCATGCACAATTCATCAGATATCTGATGAAGGCATCTGATGAAGTCTGCATGCACACAAAAGCTTATACCCAGAATTAAACTTTGTTGGTCTTAAAGATGCCATTGGACTCAAACTTTGTTCTATTGCTTCAGACCAACATGGCTAACCACCTGAATCTACTCAGGGCACAGGCAAGTCAATAAGACTAACAGCACAAACCTATGCAGAATCACACATTTCTAAGCCCAGTGAAGTCAATGGACTCAGCGCCTAGGATTGCACTATAAATATTCTATACCTGCAGAGCATGCAGCTGATTGCAAAAGGGATATCTGCAAAGAAGAAAGAGATTGCCCAGTGAACTGTGATAACCTGTTCCAATCTAACATCATTTAAACCTGGTGGCAGCATTCCTAAAG
Organism: Gekko gecko; assembly: GCA_029375565.1. NCBI lineage: Eukaryota > Metazoa > Chordata > Lepidosauria > Squamata > Gekkonidae > Gekko > Gekko gecko. The sequence continues at coordinate 238,826,838 of JAPDNY010000002.1, read as the reverse complement.
GATGCTACCGGAAAACACTTGGTGTTCATGAACACCAAGGAGGAAGTGAACAAAGAATCTTTGAAACTATACAATCATGATTGTATGATTGTATTATGATAAATTATGATAAAGCAATCATCAGCACTAGAAACTTTGAAACTATACAATTGTAGAGGAAGTGCAGAATTTCAAATGATACTCTATTGATCACCATTGGGATCTTCCAAGAACAAGTTGACAAATCGTTACACACTAAGCAGAATTGTAGAAACAGGTGTTTCATATCTTATTTAATGGTCAAAGAAAAGAATTTCCTAATGAAAAGTTGTTTTAGCACCAAGAAGGCATCAGTACACTTTTAATTAGGGTGGTACAAACCACTGTGTTAACGAGCTGTCATAGTGAAGATCTATGTTCAAACTGTTTACCTCAATGAGAGGGTTCATTCATTCATAATGGTTTAAACTAAATCAAACTAAACTATCATTTTTAAAGTTTCAAATGCTTTTAACATATAAATACTGAGTTATTGGAATCCTTTTAGCAGCTTATTATTTTAGGGCAAAAAGAACTGCTTGTTTGCTTGCATAGAGAAATAGCCATAAATGTAATGAACTGAGCTGGCAAGGAATGCCCAGTGAGAATTAACTGGGGTGAATAAAAGGGTAACTGTATTGCAAGAAAGGAAAACCTCCCTTCTGACTTGCTGTGTGCTTTTAGAAGGTAAAAGACAACTTTTATATCTTGTTTATAGCTGAGAATGAAAGTCTGTGGTATAGAATGTTTGCAAGAGAAACAGCTAGCTAAAATATTATTTCTTAGATAAGAAACTTTGCTAATGCACATCTATAAGCTATAAGACTAAAATAAACTGCTAAGCATTATTTTAACAAGCAAAAGAAATGGAACATGGCCAACTGAAGTATGCAGTCATCTTAGAGTTCAGCCAGGAACCGAAGATATCAATCACAAGTCCTGTCATTAATTAAAAGGCTAATTAAGAATGCAGAACTTATGTTATATGAGAAGAACCCCTATTGGCCAAATTAAAACAGCATATTTTACAAAACCAGAAACTTTAATTTAGATTTAATATCTTTATAAAATTAACAAAAATCTTCTGATGGTTCAAAATGAAGAATTTCAATGTGTGGTCTACTGGCTAGCCACAGAAGTCAAAGAATTCAAAGTATCTACAAAAGCTTTATGTTTAATTCTTTGGAATATCACTATAATTTTGTATTTTTCGATAATTCAATGTATGCTTCATATATTTTTAGTAGAAATATCTCACAAAATGTTATTGAGAGTGCTTTCATACACACACAAGCATGTATTAATGTAAAGAAACTATTTTTACAATGGGAAAAGTTAGATTTTATACTGAGAATGAACTTAGCCTGAAAGTCCATTCAAAGGTGAAGCAAGTCTGGGAGAAAAGCCAAGAAGATGCATTTAACATTTTTAACGAGACAGGCACCTGCATCACAGGTTGAAACGTGGCCAAGTAGCATCTTGTTTGTCAAATGTTTGCTAAATGATTGTTCAAACAAAGAAAAACAGGCTGAGCATGTGCAAATGATGTCAACAATGATGTAAAGAAGCAAAAAAAGAACCTTGTTGTTACTCACTGGACATCTGAGCTGAATTTTTGGCTACATGTTGTCCCTTATTCAAATAAAACTTTTTTCTACCCTTTTGCTGCCTGTAATTGTTTGTTTCACTATATGGTTTATTGGCTAGCCATAAAAGTCAAAGAACCTTAGCACCCTCAGAGTGTTGCCTTCATAATCATGCAGATTCCAGGGTGAAGAGACAGTCCCCCCACAATCGGGGGGGGGGGGAAGACCCCTCACAAAAGGAAAAAAAACTAACAGAATTCTGAATGACAGAAAAAAATAAGGCTGCTCAAACTAGAATATGTGTTGTTGAAAGCATGCTCTCCTCTTTGGCTATTTTCATATTTCTCTGTGAAACAGAGGGAAGAGGAAATTCATTGCCATCCTCAACTTTAACCAGCCATGAATACTTGACCAGTTGGGGCCTAATGAGGATGCACACCCAAAGGAACATGTCACCCATACATACTGTATTTTTTAATGGCATGTGCATTTCCTGTCCCCATTCTGCATGCAACTACAGCAGGGTTTGGACAAAGGCCTCCTAGTTATGCAATGCTGACAATAAATGAAACCACCACTGCAGTATGAAAAGACAAGGGCCATGCGTTCAGTTATCTGGAAAGAGTGATACACTCCCTTTCCTACTGCCCTCCTCTTTCAGTGGGAAGGCAACAGGACAGTTTTATTTGCCATGTGTGGCATCAACTGACTGCAGTGTGCTACTGAGACATCATCATGCCCAGCATGTGACTGCCAGTTAGCTGTCATTATGCCTCATACAGGAAGAAGCCCGTTCATTTTTTTAAAGAACTAGTCATGCATCAGATGGTTCAGCAAAACAATGGCTATGAACAGTCATTTAAAATGCATACATACCCCAAAAGAGGTGAATGTGATTGGCTGTGAACATTTTCCTCCTCCCTTGAAACACCAATACCTCCCTTGAAACACCAATCATTGGGCCTCATGAAGAAAAAGAACACAAAGAAGGAAGTCCCATTGGAAAATAGTAATGTCTGAACTATACAGTGTTTATACGGAGCAATTTATGATAAAGCCATCATCAGCACTAGAAATGCAACTTCTTATAAGATGTTTACATTCTTTAACAAGCATTTCAGCTTCAATAAAGCCAAACATGCCCTTCATGAGAGCAGAAAGCAAAGCAAACCAGAGGACATGGCAGTGCAGCTCTGATTGATATGGTTCTTATCAGCAAACACCACCTGTTTCAAGGCTGTTCCATGCTTCAGAAGAAAATGCACCCTCAAAATGCTTTTCAAATAGGATAGTCTCCGGTGTCAATATTTAAAACATTCCACAGCCAGATCACTCTCTTCATTCAATTACTTTGAACCTATATTTTAAAATAAAGCAAAGTAACCTTGACAACTGAAGGTCTAAGAGTGAAGAGCTATTTCAGACTAAGCCTCAAGATGACAGATCTGTAAGTTTCCCTTTCTAGCATTACACACATTAAACACTGTGAAACCGGGTATTCCCCTGATTACAGAAGGGATTCTTAACTTTTCTCCAGAGTATACCTCAAGCTATAAGAAACAACATATTGTTCAAATGACATAGCACAAATGATAACAGAACACCATTCTAGAGCTAGAAATGCTCACCTCTATGGAAGAAGGGCACACAGTGTCATAATGCAAGGACTCAAGAAAGCAAAAAGCAATCCATGAAGCAGTGTTACCCAATTTGACTTTTCAAGGATTTTTGGTCTAGTGCAGGGGTCCCCAATGTGGTGCCCATGGTGCCTGCTGACAGCTTTCCCGTTGACCGGCAAGTGTCTTAAGAAAGCAGGTGTGGCCAGGTGGGACTTTTGCAAGGCAAGCCTTCTGATTGGCCACTGGAGACTTGATTGACTGTGCAGGTTTTTTAAAATGTTGCTTTCACAACAGTTGCCACTACAGCACAAGGATATTCACTGTGTGACTGAAGGTAAGCTCCTACAGCCATTTGGGGGCTGGCTCTGTTACTTTTGGCAGGTATTTTGTGGCAGACATTTTGTGGCTATGCCCACCACGCTGTGTCAAAATTCCAAAGGCATCCACAGGTTCAAATATTTTGGGGAGCCCTGATCTAGTGCATGCAACCCCTTGAATTAATATCCAATTTTGTTAATATAAGAATCACCTGACTTCTCTACACCCCGTCTAACAAGTGACCCGTATCTTTATTTAGTGCTGGAGTGACGTTTGAGTAGAGGCTGCCTTCCACATTCACAAGGGGAGACCAGCATTTCCTCCTCTCCATTTTCTCCCTTTTGTATTCAGAACCATCTAAACCAATTAAATTTAGTTGGGAAAAGTCCAGATTTTCATTTTAAGAACATAATAATAGAGTTTATCACGTCTTGAAACTTGTTTTCTTCCGCTGTCCCTCCCCTTCTCTCTCTTTTTTTTTTACTAAACATTGAACCTGATGGAAGGGTTCTACAGAACCAGAAAGTATGTGATATTTTTGTTGCTCCTAATAAAAGGTATGACAGAACTTTTGATCTACATAGGAATTTCAAAAGCAACATCAACAGATACTTACAGCCTTTCACATGAGATTTATTTTACTGAACCTCCAGAATCACCTGATAGTAGAAGGGGAATACAAATAGCCAATGGACTAAGTACCTGAGTCAGTATAAGGTAGCTTATTGCACTGACACAGAATGGGACAAGGTTGAGAGTAGATATTCCAGATCTCTGGCATTTCAGGAAAAAACAGGTTGCTTACTTGTAACTGATGATCTTTGAGTGGTCATCTGTGCAGTCACACCTAAGGGATCTAGTGCGCCTGCGCTGATCTGATCGGTGTTGTACAAAGTTCACAAAGGGATTTTTGCACCTCCACCCTGAGCCTGCGCGGGAACCCCTACTGTGCATGCCCAAGGGGGTGGGGTGCAGACATCCCGCCAGTTCCTTCTGACCGCTATCAACCCAAGCCATGTGAGATAAACAACTGAGGATGACAGCAGTGGGCAGGGCCGGCCCCAGGTGTCTGGGCGCCCTAGGCAAGACAGCCTGGGGCGCCCACCCCACGGGGATGCCAATCTCCCGGTGGGGCCTGGAGACCGGGGGGTGGAGCGCCGGCTTTCCTGAGCACGCCGCAGTAGTGGCGTGCTCAGGAAAGCCAGGGAAGGAGCGCCCATTTGAACGGGCGCCCTTCCCTCCCAGCCCCAGCTGGAGACCGGGGGGGAAGCCACGGAAGGGGCGCTCGTTTGAACGGGCGCCCCTTCCCTCCCAGCCCCAGCGCTGGCTGAAGACGGGGGGAGCGCCGGCTTTCCTGAGCACGCCGCAGTAGCGGTGTGCTCAGGAAAGCCAGGAAAGGGGCGCCCGTTTGAACGGGCGCCCTTCCCTCCCAGCGCCGGCTTCATGGGGGGTGGGCGGGGGCGCTTTGGCGCCCCTGTGGACCCCAGCGCCCTAGGCGAGTGCCTAGCTTGCCTAGTGGGCGAGCCGGCAGTGGCAGTGGGGAAGGACGGGCGGGCGGTGTGTCTGCACAGATGACCATTCAAAGATCATCAGTTACAGGTAAGCAACCTGTTTATCTTCTTCATGGTCTCTGTGCATTACACCTATGGGAGATTGCAAAGCAGTGGCTCACCTGGAGGTGGGCGCTGTCAGACTCAGCGCGCCGCAGAGGACAGGACCAAATGACCCAGATTGACTTTATGTTGAGCACAAATGTCTAATGCGTAATTTTTAATGAACATGGTTGGTGTGGACCACATGGCAGCTCTACAGATAGAGGACAGCGATGTGCCCTTCAGGAAAGCTGTGGAGGTTGCCACCAATCTGGTAGAATGCACCATCAAGTGAACAGGGAGAGGGCGCTTTGCTAATGATTAGCACAACTTAATTGTCTCAAAAATCCATTTGGACAGGCGTTGAGTCAAAATCCACGACCCTAGGGAGGCGGTGGAGTACGAAAGGAACAGGGTGTCATCATTTCTAGTAGGACGACTTTGGTTTAGATAGAAGAGGAGTGCCCTCTTAACATCAAGGGTGTGACGAAGACGTTGTTCTTCTCCCTCAGGATGCGGAAAGAAATCCAGCAGGAATATTTCTGAGTTCAAATGAAATTCAGAAACTATTTTCGGCAGAAAGGAAACGTCCGGCATCAGATGCACTCTGTTTGGCAGAAAGACTAGGTATGGAGGGTCATGGCATAGTGCCATCAGTTCGCTGACCCTCCTGGCCGACGTAATCGCCACCAAGAACGCAGTCTTCCATGCGGTATACTGAAGGGCATAGGTTGCCGTAAGTTCAAACAGTTTTCTTGTGAGATGATGGAACATCAATGGCAAATCCCACAACGGTGTGGGGGCAGTTACAGGAGGGTACAAACGCATGAGACCTCGAAGAAACTTCTTTGACATAGGATGCGCAAAGACAGAATAACCGTCCAGCCTATCGTGGTTGGCAGAAATAGCTTCCAAGTAGGCCCTGATGGAAGAGTGGCCAAGTCCCTGGTTGGTGAGCAACAGGAGGAACTCGAGGATTTTGTCAAGACCTGCAGATGTTGGCGAAGTGGTTGAAGACTGTAAGATGGAGAGGAACCTAAGCCACTTCCTCTGATAGGAAAGACAAGTGGATGCCTTTCGAGCAGTCAGTAGGACCTCTGAGACTCGATCAGAGAACATTATCAAAATATTTGCCAGGCCATCAGTTTCAGGCTGTCTACGCCGATGTAAAGTAGCATTCCACTCTCCGTGAGGAGGAGATCCGGTACCTTGGAGAAGTGGTAGTACCTGCCTCTTGCAAGGTGAAGAAGAGTGGGGAACCAGGCAGTGCCGGCTCACCTGCTAGGCGAACTAGGTGCTCATCTAGGGCACGCTGGCCCTCAGGGGCACCAAACTGCCCCGGCCGGGGAGCTCCTATGCCCCTGCAGCTCACCCGCCCTCCCCCCTCGGTGGCATGGTGGCGGCCAGCAGGGACTTGCTGCTGCCACCGCCACCAACAGAAGGACGCCTGGCCGGCCAACTGGGTACAGAAGGTGGCATGCCACAGCTCGCCCGCCCTCCCCCTCCCCCCTCGGGGGGAGGAGGAGGCGGCGGCCAACGTGGGGACTCACCACCACTGCCACCTTCGGCCAGCCAGGGCACAGGAGGCAGTGTGCCACATCTTGACCACCCTCCCCCTCCCCCTTGGGGGGGAGGAGGAGGCAGCAGCCAGTGCGGGGATTCGCCACCGCCGCCAACAGAAGGACGCCCGGCCGGCTGGGGTACAGAAGGCAGTGTGCTGCAGCTTGCCTGCCCTCCCCTCCCCCCTCGGGGAGGGAGGAGGAGGAGGCAGCGGCCAGCGTGGGGATTTGCTGCCGCCGCCAACAGAAGGACACCCGGCTGGCCAGGGTGCAGGAGGCGGCGCACTGCAGCTCACCCACCCTCCCCCTCCCCCCAGGGGGGAGGAGGAGGAAGAGGCAGCCAGCAGGGAGGCAGCAGTGGTGGCAATAGGGTCTCCAGGCCCCACTGGGAGGTTGGCATCTGCACCTCGCCTAGGGTGCAGAAGCACCTCAAGCTGGCCCTGGAATCAGGGCCGCCTGGGCCACCATGGAGCCACTAAGATACAGTTCGGCATGATCCTGGTTAGTTTCTGAACCACCCATAGGAGTAGGGGTAGAGGAGGAAACATATAAATGAGCATCTGTCCCCATGGGTAGAGGAGGCCGTTTCCTAGAGAGAGAGTGTCTGCTCCCCCACAGCTGCAGAAGAAAGGACACCTTGCATTCTTTCTGAAGGCGAAAACATCTATCTGAGGACTGCCCCATTTTTGATAGAGGGGACGAAGGTAAGTCCAGCTCCCACTCATGATGCTGAGTAAGACCCCTGCTGAGAAGGTCTGCCCTCACATTGCAGGTCCCTGGAATGTGAGTGGCCAAAGGGAAGATGTTGTTGTGTATACACCAATCCCAGAGGTCAATTGCCAGACGACATAGGCTCCGGAACACTATCCCACTCCAACAGTTGACAAAGCTGAGCGCCGTAGCATTGTCTGTCAGAACAGTTACACAATGCCCCTGAAGTATGGGCTGGAAGGACCTGAATGCCAGCCTGATTGCCATCAGTTCCAGGAAATTGATGTGTCTGGTTGAAGTGGGAACATCCCACGGATAACTGACACACAAGCCATTGAGATGGGCTCACCATCCCCACAGGGATGCGTCGGTGGTAAGTGTGAGCCTCGGTCTCGGTGGGTGGAAGGGTGCACCCTGGTTGAGATTGGATACAAGCGTCCACCATGCCAGGGAGTTTCGGACATTTGATGGAGCTGGAGATGGATAGATTGGGACATTCGACAGGGCTTGAAGTGATGCAGAAACCACATCTAAAGAAGTTTCATGCGGAGTCTTGCAAATGGCAGGACAGATGTAGTGGCTGACATATGGCCCAACAGACATTGGCCCTGGAGGGCCGTGGACCAGGTGTGTGTCCTCACCTCCATTGTGATGATGCTAAGGTTGCCACTCTGTCTGCAGGAAGATAAGCCATGCATGTCATAGAGTTGAGAACTGCCCCTATGAACTGCACCCTTTGTGTGGGTTGCAAATTGGACTTTGGTCAGTTGACCTGCAAGCCCAGGGAGGAAAGGAGATGGAGCGTCTGGGAGATGTGGTTGTCCAGGAGCTCCGCAGAATCTGCCACCAAGAGCCAATAGCCTATGTAGGGAAAGATGGTGATTCCTTGTAGATGAAGATGGGCCGCCACCACCACCACCATCTTGGTGAAGACTCTTGGCGCTGTGCAGAGGTCGAACGGGAGACACTTGTACTGGAAGTGGAGGTCCCTAATGGCAAATCAGAGGTACTTCCTATGAGACAGGTGGCTATTGAGGTGGAAATAGGCATCTTGGAGGTGGATGGTGGCCATCTAGGAGCCCTGAGCCAGGAGAGGGAGGATGACTTGCAGGGATGTCATTTTGAATTTGTGAAGGCGTTCAGGCCATGTAGGTCTAAAATTGGACATAGGCCCCCATCCTGTTTGGGAACAGCAAAATAACAGGAGTAAAAACCTGTCCCCTCATATGCCTTCGGCATTCGTTCTATCACATCTTTCACCAGGAGGGAGGTGACCTCCTGGAGAAGGAGGGGAGAGGAAGGGGTAGCCAGGAAAACCAGCAATATCAGAAAGTCCACAAATTTGATTGAATATCCCTGGGACAGGATAGACAAGACCAATCGATCCATAGTGATGGTCCACCAGATAGGGAGGAATGGGGAAAAGCGGGTGGAGTCTGTGGTGGTAAGTTGGGGCAAGTCAAAGGCCCTGTTTGGGCACCTTCTGAGGTTTGGCCCTGGGCTGTTGTTGTTGCGAGCCATATCTGTACTTCGCAGGGTAGTGTTGGAATTGGCCTGTGGAGGACTGATGAGGTTTCCAGGTACCCTCAGGGGATGGCTTATTGTATGGATGTTTGGAAGCATAACGGGACCAGGAATGTTGGTGGTATGGTTTGGAAGGAGCCAAAACACCCAGGGATCCAGAGACTTTTATGCTCTTGTCCATTTCCTGAAGAGCTGAGTCAGTGGAGGAATGAAACAGTCCCTCTCCATTGAAGGGCAGATCCTCTATATAAGCCCTGATGTCAGATGGTAAAGAGGTTTTGTGCAGCCAGAAGTGCCTACGAAGAGCGACCGCTGAAGACATAGTTCTGGAGAAGGTATCCAGTGAGTGTTTTGACTAATTCAAAAGCTGTTTCACCAGCACCATGCCCTCCTTTTGCAGGGTCCTGGCTGTTTGACGAGTCTCATCAGGAAGGGTCAGTATAACCTCTGTAATTTGTTGCCGTAACACATATTAGTATCTACTCATGCATGTGACATAATTTGGATGTTTTGATTCCCAAGGCACCCGCTGAATAAAAACGCCTCCCAAAGGCATTAAGTTTCTTGCTTTCCTTGTCGGAGGGAGTCATGTGGGTATGTCTATTCCTGAAAGAAGAAGAAGAGATGACCATGGAGTTAGGTTTCAAGTGAACATGGAGGAATTCTGCTCCCTCCTCTTGCACTCAGTACTTGTGATCCAGCCTCCTGTCGACACCGGTGCGGATGAGGGCTTCTCCCAGGGAGCTTTCACAGCATGAAGGAGGACCTTCAACATCGGAAGGGAGATCGCTGTTGACATGTCCATCTGGACCACATCATACACCGCATCCAATATCAATGGCTGAGGTTGGACGATAGATAGACCCAACGAATGAGCCATTCTCTTAATGAGATCTCCACAGGAAGACAAGGCCTCAGATGGGGAAATTGGGAAGTCCTCGGAGACCTTATGTTTCAGAGAGGCATCTCCAGGTGAGGTCTCATCCCCAGACTGGTCGGCATTCGAAATGACCGGAGAAGTTTCAGAATGTGAGCCAGGTCACTGGGTTGGTATCGGTACAGAAGGCTCCATTGGAAGGAGCGGTAATGGTGGTGGAGTAGACGATGGATGAAGAAAAGGGGCCGGTTTCGGTGGTGGAGAGGACGGTGGTTTGGAGAGAGTCGCAGAAGGGGGTAGATGACAGGGTGGGGTCGAATGGCGGCCCCAGTCATCCGGCCTCATAGGTGTTAGCCAGGGCATCGATGCCAATAGAGGAAAGGAGGAAAACCAGTACGGCATACGATGACAATGATCCCACGAGGGGTACATCGATGGATGATGTCAGTACCAGGAAGGCGAGTCCAGACCTGAAGTTGGTTTGGAGAAATGATCTCTCCTGGGTGAATGGGACAAAAGGTGTCGATCAGGACGGATCGGATATTCATCCCAACAACCTCAATCATCCTCACGGACAGGAGAACAGGATCAATCATCGGGTTGGTATCGGAGCGACCACTAGTCCAGGAGGAAGCCAACAGAAAACGATGGCCAACAGCGTGAGCATCCATAATCACATTGTCTTCGTCTTCGGAAGGCAATGCAGATGGAGGACGCCAGCCCAGATCCACCTCCAACACAGGAGGGTTCAGCTGCCAGATAGGAGAGTTGAAAATCCCAGTCGGGGGTCCCGACTGTATGATAGGCAGCTCCAGTATGGATTGACGTGCCAATAGGGAGTGTGACTGCAGTATTGTAGGCAGTGCAGAGCCCTTAAGAATTACCAGGCTGCTCACCTTGTGAGACTTCTGCGGATCCTCAGCAGTTGACTTATGAGAGCTCTGTCTCTGAGACTTATCCTTCTTTTGTTCCTTCGCCAGTGTCGAGGCGGAGGTCGATTTCGAAGGACACTTCTTGGAAGTGGCTGGCCCCATATCAGAAGCAGACTTGACTGGCCGAGGTGGTTTCGGTGTCGATGGGGTAGCCATTGACCTTGGCATCGATGTGGAAGATTGAGATGGGGGTTCATTCGATGACTTAGGAGGAGGTTCGGTCGACATGGTGGATGATGGAGGGGCAAGAGCTGATTCCCAAAGGGCTACTTTCAGTCTTGCGGCTCTATTTTTGTGCATTTGATTAGAGAATTTCGCACAAAGAGCACAACCCTCCAGACGGTGAGATTTACCCAAACAAAATATACAGAGCGTGTGTTCATCCCGAGGAGCTAACTTACTGCCACACGAAACACACCTCTTGAAGCACCCCCACTTTCAATCCATAAACAAATTCCTCAGAGTGAGGGGAGGAAAGAGGAGGGGGCAAAGGTCTGAAGACCATGGAAAGTTCTCACCCTGCTGACTCCCTGACGATTTCTTGAGGAGAAAAGTTCAGTAATTTAAAGAAGAAATACAAAGAATGAAGATGAGTTGAAGAATTCCCGATGTGAGGAGAAAAAACGAACAGCACCGACCGACAAGAAAGCTGCTAACAATGCGGCAGTCAGAAGAGAACTGGCAGGTTGTCCACGCCCCACCCCCTTGGGCATGCGCAGTAGGGGTTCCTGCGCAGGCTCAAGGTGGAAGCGCGAAAATCCCGTTGTGAGTTTTGTACAACGCCGATCAGATCAGCGCAGGCGCACTAGATCCCATAGGTGTGATGCACAGAGACCATGAAGAAGATCACACAATGATACAGGCATCAATAAGCGGTACAAGTCTCTGGCACATCAAAGAGAGAGGAACCTCCTCTCTCAATGGCAGGCGAACTGTAAAATGTGTAGGGAGCCTGACCGTGTAGAGAAACAGTGGCTATAACTGTAGGACTTGCTGGCAAAAAAAACCCTTTGAGATGACTCTGGCCTACCACTCTCCATTACTTCCTCAAGGTGATCTTTTGATAAAACTAGCTGCTGATTAGGGTTATAAGGAAACAAGGAGGAGTCAGGCCTCACTTAGTAACTGCTCATGCTGCCTTAAGGAGTGGCATCTCTCACAATGATTACCAAGGGAAAGGAAGTTTAATTTCTTCATGTAAACTCTGGAGCAATACACTATTATCTAAGATTCCCATTAAAGGTTTGCAATTATACTAGGCTGAAAACTCACTGAAATTTGCTAGATGGTGTAACATCTTAATCTTGCAGCAATGGGCAAAAGACAGCAAAAAAAAAAAAAAAAAAAAGCACACCTCATTCAAAACCCTAGTACTGCCATCCCTTAAAGGCACATGCACACACCCAGTCAACAACACTTCCACAAGATCCTGTTACAAAAAATCATTCATTTTACTGCCAAGTCCACCTGTGGAAGCTTTGTAACGTAAGAGGAAATTATGAGGGGGGGAAACTGATATTCACTACTTAGTTCACTGTGGTCAGTGCTAATTCTTCACCAAATATGGGACACAAATCTAAGAATTAGCATTCTGAAAGCAGACCCCTCCCCCCAAAAAAGCCCATTCAATTACCACCATTTCAGCTTACTAACAACAATGTTATGGATGGAGAACTTTTGACACTGACAACATGACACGTCCACATAGGAAGAAGGGTTTTGTTTTTGTTTTTCCTGGGGGAACATGCTGGAACAGAGTTCCAGAACTTCTTTGACAAAATTCTTTTTAAAATGTATAAAAGTTCATGAGTTTTCAGTATACAGATTGAAAACTTCATTTCCCTCTTGAGTTCTGGCAACTCTCCCCCCTCCAAAAAAAGCCCTGATAGGAAGCATATGATCTACCTGTGTGCCACATATTTCCTTTTCCACATACTGCTTATTGCAAAAGGTGAGATTTCCCACCAATTAGATGTTAGATAATTGGACAAATTCATCATTAGGTAACTTTTGTTCTTCAGTAAGAAAAAGAATCAAGAGACTGTTCATTCTAAAGAGCTACCATCTAGCCAATGTATTACTGACCCAAGAAAATATCATGGTCTGTAAGTATTCTTAACAATAAGACAGAGTATGTGAGAACAGCTACTCCCATATCATATTGAGATATCTGTACAAAAATCAGCCTTAGCTAGTGGTGGAAAGTGCTATCAAGCTGCAGCTGACTTATGGCAACCCTGTAGGGTTTTCAATGCAAGAGTAGAACAGAGGTGGTTTGCCTCTATTGCCTGCCTCTATGTAGCAACCCTGAACTTCAATCCAAATACTAACCAGGAATGACCCTGCTTAGCAGCCAAGATCTGATGAGATTGGGCTAGTCTGGGTCATTCAGGCCAGCCATAGCTAGCCCTCTGAAAACGCTGTGTGCATGTGTAGTGAATTAAAATGCAACATAAAATTTGTTTGGATTTAATATGTCATGAATTAAGATTGCCAGGCCCCTTTGCCATGCCCCTCATCACTGAACAGCTGGCTAGCAGGGGGGACTTACCACCAGCAGATGAGGCTTAATCCTGCCTTTCAGCCATATTGCCAGAAGCAAAAAAAAGAGCTCTAGGCTGGCATCACTAGCAATGTAGTGAAGTCACTTATGGTGCACACCGGAAGTGATGTCATTGTGTCAGTGGTGATGCAGTGACACTCTGTTATTTGGGCTAAATATGATAAAAAATGACTTCTACCATAGGGGTTTTTTTTATAATATATTTATTGGTTTTTATGCATAAAACACACCACATATACACAAAGCAAACAAACACATAAAGAATGTTTCATTGTTTTCTACAGCAACACAGCCCAATTCCCAACATAAAGCTAATTTTTTCCCCTTATAGACACATTTCCATAGTACCTAATTGAAGTATGGCTGTTCACTTGTTAATCCGATTCAATTTAGCAATTCCACACCGACATCCCTCCTCAGGTAGAATTCCACACCATTTTCACATTAAGAACTGAACATTATTCTCCCTTTACACTCCTCTTCACTATTATATTCCAAAGGTATCCTGCTTCTATAGCCATATACTCATATTTCCCCATCTAATTAGTATTAAACCAAAAAGGAAAGAAAAAAGAAAAAGAAAAAGAGAAACATTTCCGCCTTACAACTATTATGTGGTATACAACTTCTATCCGATTTATAATTCACCATAAATCTAAGCCCATTTTTATCAAGACTGAGACTTATTCACATTTATTTCTATCTCTCTTGATCCCGATTTCCAAAACTTTATATCCCCAACAGAAATAATAATAAGAAAAAAGTTGATTAATACTTCTACTTCAGTATACATCAACAATAACCCATCTATACTTCCAATTTTTCTCTAAAAACAGACCTTCATCCTTACTATTACTACTTAATTCAACCACAACCTCTATAAAAATGAAAGAAAAAACCTCTTAGTGGATACAATTCATTGTCATATTAAAGCGGGTACCAACATTTCATTTTGCATTTCCACAACAATCAACAAGTGTACTCATGACTTTTTTACACAACTTAATTTTTTTCCTAATTTGTATCCTGCTTTTTAGCCTCAAAGAGTCCACGTGTCTTCTTCCTTTATAAGTACACAAAATAGCTCCTGGACTCCCCTCTCCGAATTTTAGCTTCACTATGCCCCACTTTTCATTTTCAGACTCCATTTTCCAAACATATCTATTTAGTCTCTTTACTTTCCTCTTTCTTCTTTCTCTACAGATAGTTCTTAGCATTTTCTTTTTTAAAAATTTTGTCTTTACATCAAGCTTTTTCATTGTTTTCTTCTCCATTTCCATAGCTACTAAAGGTTGGATATCAATGAGTGTCTCTTTAAACTGACAAGCCTGCTGTTCCATATTGTTCAGTGCCTCCTGATGCAATTTCTCCTCACTTTCAATGATTGGTTGTTTACTCTGCGGATTTCCCAACATTTTGGTACATGCTACCTCAAGTCCTTTTTGTATTTCATCTTTCAGGAACTTTAAAAATTGCTCCACAGTTAGTTCTCCCACTTGCATGTCATCAGCGAATTTCTCCTGTTCTATTCCGTCCTCAAGCGCCATTTTAACTACACAATTCCAATAACTCACGTTTTCAACCACCAACTAAAATGTCCTATATAGTTATAAGTCCTTTCCTATTATATTTTCCACCCCGTAAAAAAAAAAAACACACATAACAACAATGTATTTCCCGTTCGTTTTCTGGCCGTCCATCCTTTCCTCTCTTGGGCATAAGAGTTCGGGGTGTATTTATGACGCGTCATCTATTAAGTCTTGAAAGCAGTCATACTCACAAATGAGGTGCGCAGAGAGTCATTTATAAGTTGGTGCGTTGCTGTAGACATTACAAACAAGATTTAGTGCAATCCAAATAGGTTAAAAAACACGGATGGTCGCAGCTGTGGAGAACATGGCGGCCATGTTCTGACCTACAGATCGCTCCCGCTTCGGGGCAAAACCGGACACCCCCCGCATTTGCCAGGTGCGGCGGGGGCCGAAATCAAGCCCCTTGCTACCAGTCCTCTCTCCGGGAGGTCTGGCGAAGCTCCCCTAGTGCCGGGGGGGCTTCAAAAAGAGCGAAAAGAGGGTGGGCAGCTCGGAGCGAGTCGACAAGCCGCCCGTCGCCGCACCGTACCGACCGGAAGTCGACTTCTACCATAGTTTTTGACTGAATACCAACTGCATTGCCACGTCGCTGCAACACAATGAGAGTAGGTTTCCTCATCATGCTTAGTTTCTCATTTCCAGTTATTGGTAAGTACCCCCCACCACCCTGCTGGTTGCCAAGAGGTACCTGGCAACTCTGCATACGATCCTCTACACCAGATGCACTTTCTGCCTTTGTAATTTGAGAGAGCAGCAAGGCCTCTACCAGCAACTAACTAGCAGTATACTTAAGCAGCCCAGCTGTTATCCAGCCGTGTAGTATGCTTGTCAAGATGCACTTGCTTCTTTCTGATTTTTTTTCACATCATATGATGTTCTTGATGCTCAGGGTACTTCAAGACATACAAGCATGGTGGCTTTCCCAACCATGGGGAAACTATTGGACAAGAGAACAGTAAATATGGGCTCAGAAAAAAACATTAAAGAGAAGGGCAGACTTGAATAGATATCCAACCATCTTCTGCCAATTTGTGCCCTAGGCCATTCAAAAAGAACAAAAAGGTTTTAAAATGAAATCAGAAAAAAATTACTAGTGCAAAAAATTGTAAAGTACTGGGTTCTGTACATCAGGACTCGGACCATGACATAGGCGAAGACATGTTTATTGGTACTTTACATCATGAACAACAAATAACGGCTGGGTTATACAAAACGAGGGGGAACGCCCCGTTGTTCTATTGGAGGATTCAAATCTCCCGCCAAGGTTCCTATTGGCTCCTTACTGGGAATTCAGAAGCCTAGTCCCTATTGTTTTCTGGACTGAAGCTAGGCTGCTTCTGGCTGATGCTTGTCCCCGGTCTCAGGACATAACAAAAATATATCTCTGAACACACCCATGTTCGATTTTTCTAATGTTTTGCTTTGAAAGCTGTCTGGAAATTTCAATTGATCCAAAATGCAATAGCCAGTCTACTGGTGGGGGCTGGGTACAGGAATCCTTTCACCCCAGAACTGGCAGCCCTGCTGTTGCCAGGCAGTTGTTTCTTCTCTTCAAAGCCCTAAAGCAGTGTGGTTTCCCAGTACTTAAGGACTGCCCCTACCCCCACCACCCAGCCCAACAGTTAAGACCCTCTCCCCAAGCAGTGCTCACTGTGCCACCGTCAGCAGAAGTGAGATGGGCAGTGAGCAGAGACAAGGCTTTTTCAGTGATGGCACCTTCCTTCTGAGGCTCAGCTGGGGCCTACCTTACATTCCAAATCAAAACATTTCTTTTTACTCAAGCTTTTACCTGAGTTCTAGCCTGTTTTTATGTTCTGCTTCTAGCATGAGAATACTTTTATGAATATTGTTTTAGATTGTTAAGTGGAGTGGAGTTTATGCTGATTTATGCCCTGGCTTATATTTATGCTATACGTTTGATGCTTTTATTGTGCTGTTTTAAGCATATACATTTTCTAAATAAAATAAAATCTAAAAGCCATTTTGTAGAAGGGTTCAGAATAAAGTGTCACATTCAGAAAAGCCACGGAGGTATAAAAGCCTACTTAAATCTACCTAATCCCAGAAAACAGCCTTGAAGAACATCTAATTAATAAGGTCAGAAAGCAGTACAAAGGGGTATTCTTATTGAATCCAGTAGACTAATTCTTTTTTAAAAAAAATTAAAAACCATGTTGGCATTACACAAACCTGCCAAACCTTCAGAGGTTTACTTTACCAATGAACTCTCCTACTGAAAACCTCAATCAGCTTTCTTTTTGATAGAACAGTTGCAGATTAATGCCAGTTTCAAAGAGCAATCATGATGCAAACAAGACTCTTAGCAGCATGGTCGATACCTGTATTTGGAAATGGCTTCAGCTGAAAAGGAAGGGGGTTAGAGAAAATAATACAACACTGATTTTAGTCAAAAGGCATATTCCATCATCCTGTGCCATATACCACATGAAAGAGACCCTGATCTAAAACTGGCTTCCACTGCTTAATTTGGTAGGCCAAATTAAAATGCTTTCAACTGAAAGATCAGCAGAGAGTGTTACAGCAGCAACACCATGAAGAAGCAAGGAAATACCAAGAAAATCAAGGAGAATACCACCAATAATTGTGTGTGAAAGAGAGACAGATGTGCAAAGAAACAGACACCATATTTGCTGCTTGAAATAAAATTTTAAAAGCAAGTTTTCAAAGCCTCCAAGCAAAACAAAAACAAAAAAACCCAAAAAAACTTAATAACATCCCAAAGACAGAGATACTCAAATATAAGGAATTGAATTTGACATCTTACTAGGACATAAGTACCTAACTTTCTAGCATTGTTTTAGGGGTAAAACAGATGTGACACAGGAGACCTGTGATCAGATCTCTCAATGATTTTTTTAAAGCTTATTGGGGGAGCCTCAGATTTCATCAGAGCAGCAGAGCTTGAGAAGGAGGTTACATACCTTTTATACCACCACGGTGGAAAATAAAAGGTATCTAGGCTAATTGCAGCTGTGAGAGAGAAGCTTTTAGGACTGAGAAAACTGTGCGGAAGGAACAGTTAAACACTCCCACCTCCAGAGCTGCTGCTTTGACTAAACTGGAACTTCCCACAGCTGCTCTGAAGTATTAAAAAGGTTAGGCAATCCAGATCTCCCACATCATATCTGTTCTGACCCTTAGATCTGGCCCAGATCTCTGAGTAAGACTGAAAACGAAGGTTGGCATTAAATGTCAGTTGCACGGTGCCAACAGATGCCTATGAAAGCCATGGCCTTACGCGAGCTTTTTCATTTTTCCAATTCCTTCTTCTCCTGTTGGCAGAGCACAGAACCCCATAAGGAATCACCATCCAGTAAGATGCATTATCAACTGATGGCACAAAGTACATCCTCTCCACAGACATGCACAAGTTTCTAACCATGCATCATCATTCTGAATTATTTTTAATTGTAAGGAAAGCCATGGAGCCCTAAAACACCATCACAGCTTGACCAAGGTTTTCGTAATAACATAAGGCTAAAACCAGTGCACTCTGATAACAATTCATGCAGTTTCTACACATGCACACAACTATCTAGCACCCCAACACTGTATAAATTACTGAGGACTCCCAGTTTTGGGTCTGAATTTCTAACCTCATTGTCTTCTGTTGAAAAGCAGCCAGCTCACCCAATTCAGTTCCTCCAATTAGACTCCCGTGGCTATGGCAGAAGCAGATTCTCTTGAGACTCAGACATTAAAGACAACTATTGTAGGTTCTGGGCTTTAACATCATCAAGTTCATGATATCATAAAGTAATGTACAGTTAGATGGCTGTATTTGTAAGCCAGTTACACTAAAGACAGGATCATCAAGCTGGTCAGCACTGATTCGGGCCAAACACAAGAGGAAAATATCTGAAGGTACTGCAAAAGACAGACTTCATTAAAAAAAAAGGCTCACAATAACTCATGCTTTATAGGTTGTTTTTGTTCATTTGTTTAAAGGGGGTGTTATATTTCTTCCAGTTCTTTCAAGAGCGAGTACTTCTCTTTTACATTTACTTTCTATGGAAAGCAGAGAAACTAAGTATGATGAGGAAACCTACTCTCACTTGAAAGAACTGAAAAGAAGAAAAAATGCCACTTTAAAGGTATTATAAAGCTTGAAATGTGTCAGGCTGTATTTAGAACAATATCAGTCTTCTCAGTACAGTTGGATATTTCCTTTTGGTATAATCATAGATCAATCTAGCTCTCTTGTTTATGCAACAGTGATAGAAGGAGAAACGAAGTTTGTGACATACCATGCTTTGCTTGTGCTATGATGGCATCCTCAGACTTAGGAAACACGTGCTGGGAAATATCTTTTGCTACCTGAGTAACTGGAAAGCTGATAAGGGTACATAATGAGCTAGAATTCACTGGTTCCCAAAGTGGGCAATACTGCCCCCTGGGGGGTGCTGGAACAATCCAGGTGCAGATCTACAAACTGCATCTTTTTGTCCACTTCTTGAAGGTAGATGTCCAGGGGGGCAGTGAGCAATTTTTTTTCTGAAGAGAGGGCTGTAGGCCAAATAAGTTTGGGAACCTCTGAGCTACATGGACTAATGGTCTGACCTAGCGCTGGCCAACTTTATATGTTTATGTCTCATGACAATAAACTACATAAATAGCACAACCACTATGGAATTCAAGTGTTGCTTCAGAATAGCAGAGTGGCCAAAATACTTCATTTTGAGGTGAAGTTCGCTCAAACAAAACAGACACAAATTATCGCAAGACCTTAATAAACTTTCTTCACATTATAATCGTTGTAAAGGGGGTGGGGACTGAATTTTGTTTCATTTTGCCAGTTCTGAATTACTACTACTACTACTACTACTACTACTACTGATGGTCTCAGTGAACCAAGAATCTAGCTTTAATTTCTCATTTGTGAAGTGTTATCAAGGAAAGTTAAGATAATTTCACATCCTTCCTTAGATAAGAACTACATAAAGGAAAATACATCCATCACTATGTGTAATGAATAAAACGGAAGTACCTAATTTTGGTCAAGTGATGTTTATTGTAATCATTTATCAAATTGTCCTGATTGATATTTGAGATTTCATAGTGTTTTTGCCACCCCTGTGGCTTCTATTCCATTTATTTGGCACTGATATTTCTGTAGACTGGAAGCTACAAGCAAAACAAAGAAGTAATCAACTGTCCTGTGAAGAGAGGCAACATACAAGGCCAGCTGCCACCACTGCTACCTCTGCCAGCTGTTGCTACTCCATTATTTATTTTATTGATATTCCACTTGGCTCCCAAAGCAATTAAAAATTCAACTAATGGCTGTGATTCAACATCTCTGATTGAGTAGCATCATTATCCTTTTAGAGAAAAGAGGGCCCTTGACCATGCTGGAAAGAATGATTCTTCAGTGGTTGATCACTGGTAATGGGGAACAGTTGATTCAAAATGAGTCTTCACCCCTCTTTCCACCCCCAAAATGTTCTAGACTTGTCCTCTCACCAAGCCTTTACTACTCTCCCTCCATCACACAGAACTGGGCCCTTCCCTTCATAAGCAAGTTATTCAAAAATCAAACATACCTCTTTCTAAAAAAGAATGTAAAGGGTGTTCTACATTGCTTTGTGGTTTTTTTTTTTCTTTTAGGTGTGTATTTAGAATTCAGGAAGGCATTGCCCTCTACACTGGCCTTCCAGGGTATCTAGTTGGCCACTCTGGATGCAAGACTAGATAGACCACTGGTCTCATCCACCACGGCTCTTCTTATGTTCTTATTCTGTTACTCTTTTCTTTTCTTATTCTGTTATTCTTTTCTTTTTTAAGCTGAAGTGAGATTGGGGGTGGGAAGAAGAAAGGATATGGTGAACCTATGAATAAGTCGAGCAAAAATCTACTTCTACAAAACAAGAAGACTTGAGAGATGCCTGAGGGCTAATTTCAAGATACATCTGAGATTAGAGAAACAAGGATTTTCGAAACCATTCAAAGTTAGCTGAAAGGATGAGACCTCTCACTCATTTCTCAAGTTCACAGTCTACTACCTGTCCTTTTTATGCCATACATATCTCTTTCACATGGGTACCAACTTTCAAGGAAGCCTCTTCTCTATAGAGCTAGTCCAAGCAGTTGTAGTGTGTGTCAATACCATACTCACATGGGCAGAGCCTAACGCTTGCATTTTCCTGACACCCTCTTTCTCAGCAGGGTGCTGATTGGGTTTGAAAGACATGACTGAAGTATTTGTGCATTCATCACTGCTTTGTATGCTAGCACCACAGGAAAGTGACTCTGAAGTTAATGCAACCAATATGCTCACCAATTTAGTGCTTAAAATTCAATATCTTCATAATTTACACTTCAGGTCTGAATGGTTTAGCATGTCATCCTTGCCCCTTCCAGCTCTTAAAGGCAAAACCTGCATAATTGGCAGATGGCATCACTGTCACTCATCACCCCAGGTTGCAAGGAGCAATCCCACTTGCAGAAGTTAACACAAAGAGTCACACATCCCAGCCAGTTCACAGAGATCCTGTTTTCTCTGAATTGGCTGGTGGTTGCATGTCAGCACTGGAATTGTTTGCCTCTGGACACTTGTTCTCTTCCCACAGCATCCCTGTCTTTTAAAAGAAGTTTAAAAACTTATTTGCTTTGAATTGAATTTCCCAAAAGACTTCTTTATTCCTTTAGCAGCTTCTTCTCATTTATTGTCTGTCTTCTCCCCTTTTTATTGTAAGCCTGTGGGGTTTACAATCTGAAAATCAAACACTGGCTCCAAGAAGGTCTACAAGAAGCAAGCAAGATCTTAAGGGGTATAAAAAGTCCCCCCCCAAACTTCTATCAGTGCCACATAGGGTTTACAAGCCTGCTGGGCTTGTACATTTTTTACATTGCCAAGCAAATTCTGGAACTTACTGCTACTATGAATACAGATGGGCAAAACCTGAGAAAATGTGATTCAGTTCATCGTTCATAGCATGCCTGGTTCAAAAACCATGAACCGTCACAATCTTTTTAGCCGCCCAATAAACTGGTTTTGTTTTTGAGGTTCCTGATGTGATAAAATACCCCCCATACACATGGTAGAGACACCAAACTCACAGGATATCTCCGGCTGACTCTCCTCTACCTACCTTTCCAAGTTTCATGAGGACTGGATTTACAGTGTCCAAGTTACAGCTCCCTAAGACGATAGCCTCAGGAAAGTGCTTTCTGGGGAAATGACAGGGACAGTCTCAGGAGTGTATAGAATGGATCCTGTGCAAGCTAGAAATAACCACTTTCACAGAGGATCTCTGGCTGACTCTCCTCCACCTGCTCACCAAGTTTGGTAAGGATTGGATTTATGGGGTCTGAGGTATGGCCCCCCAAAGAAGCCTCAGGGGAGTGTTTTCTGGGGAAATGACAGGTATGGGTTCAGGAGGTTCAGAAGTGTATAGAACAGATCTTGTGCAAGCTACAGACATCAAAGTCATAAGGGACCTCTCCCAGATGCTCCTCTACATGCTCTCCAAGTTCTGTCCTCCCTGTTGCTTTGAAATTTGGTAAACGTTTAGATTGAGTGGAGACAGTCTGTCTGGAATTGTATCTGTAAGACACAGGGAGGGGAAAACAAACTTGACCCAAAAACTAGAATCAAGAACCACAAGCCTAAGAAAGAAGTCTGATAAAGATCCAATATTAAAAAACTAGTTGAAACTTATAGTATACAAAAATACATGTATTTATTAGAAAGACAGTTAAAAACAAATAAAGGCCCAATGAAAGCCTTGTTAAAAAGTTCAAGTGGCCTGAACACAAGGGCCAATACACATGACATGATGCATTTCCACCCTATTGAGGGCCTTCTTCAGAGGTCAAACAATTTGAGGTACTCAACAGGTAGCATCAGAGACCTCATTTAGCATTTAAACCAGTGCTGCTGGGAGCCTCTGCAGTTTTGTTTTTGGCTCTCCCACCCTCCCTCCCACTTTTCAGTTATTATTGTATCTCTGTGTTTCTTAAACACGTTCTATTTTGTTATAACCGGGGTGGTTTTGACATTGGGACGGATACTGGGGGGATGGACTTGTGTGCCTACTTCCCCCATTTGAGGACTCCCTTAAGCTATCTTGAGGGTTGAGCCAGGACACAGCATGCCCAGCTCAGGGGCTGTCTGCAGGCTCACCACCAGGTGGCAAGGGGAACCACACAGCAGCACCTGCCCATGTGGTCCCCAAAATTTTGCTACCCCACGATCCCCCGCCCAGCAGGTGGGCCAGGGGGATGGTTTCCATCAGGCAGCAGGTGGGTCATCCAATGTTTGGATCCATCCCCATACGCCAGTGCTCCTTTGTCTGTAATCAATATAGCTGTGGCCATTTCATACCACTAAGTGTGTTGTATGTGGTCAGATGCCCCAAACCATTAAGCGAATGCTGAAAGAATTACATTATTATTAGCAACAGCCTGACTGGTGTTAGCTATACACTGGAAAAACAATTCAGTGCCTTCCATACAATCCTGGAGAACTCAGTTATGGGATTATTTTCTGCTGGGGAAACTTTATGCATTAAATTCTAGTGCTCAAACAGAACATAGTCAGGAAAAATTTATTGATCTTTCCCAATAGTCTCCTATCTAACTATAATGATGTCCCCCCAAAGAATAGTTTTATCATGACCTAATTTATTTTTGACTTCCCCGTTGCATCTATTAAAACATTGTTATGTGTAGAACTATTTTTGGGCAGGAAGGCACAGGAACGGAGTTCTGGCTGGCTCCCGAGTTGGCCACGACCAGCAGGAACTCATTAGCATAATAGGCCACATCCAGCAGCAGAAACTCATTAGGATTGGCTACATTAGGGGTGTGTGGCCTAACATGCAAAGGAGTTCCTGCTACAAAAAAAAGCCCTGGATTTTGACAACAAACAAGGTAAACAGAATAAGAAGCAAAAGGTGGGTGTGGCTGGATGACCACACTTCTGGCAACATGGGGTGTGTGGCCTAATATGTTAATGAGCTGTGCTGTCAGGGGTGTGGCCTAATATGCTAATGTGTTTATGCTGTTGGGAGTGGCTATTATGCTAATGAGTTGCTGCTGGGCTTTTTCTACAAAAAAAGCCCTGGTTATGTGTAACCAAGAATGTACACTATTGGCAGATTCATCCTGTAAAGCTGTAAGTGTTAAACATTTGAACATGTCTAGCCAGAATTCTGTTCTATCTTCATTTGGTAAGAGCTTTTTAAAAATGCTGCACTTTTAAACTTCTCTTTCACTTTGTTATCAATCTCTGTTCCTGAATTACCTTGTATTTGTTATTATGGTTCTGAACTGGCTTCTATGTTTCCTCAATAGTTTTATTGCTTTGTTTGTGATTTGTTTGCTAGAAAATTTGGAATATATATATATATTCCAAATTTTGGAATATATATATATATATATACATATACTAGTGACAAGGCCCGTTGCGTGGCCCAATGCAACGGGCACTAGCTGGACTCCCCGTGTAGGGCCCGTTCCCCTCTGTGGCAGCAGTGGCCAAAGGGCTAGGCGAGGTCCGCTTCCCCCTCTGCACACAGCTCCGCAGTGGCAGTGCAGCAAGCAAGGGAGGGCATGTCCGTCTTCGGGCCAGCCAGGTGCTCGTGGCCCCTTTCCCCGGGTGCGCCTGCATGGCGAGGCCAGCTGTGCCGCCTCGTTCCTGCTGCGCAAGGCATCAGTGGCCCCAGTTGCTTACCGGGGGCAGGGTGGTCCTGCAGCGATGGAGGCCGTCGTGGAGCCTGGCCCATCAGCGGGCAGCTGCCAGAGCATCCACCCGGCCCGGCGGCTGAAGGAAGACTGGGGTGAAGAGGCTGTGTGCTGGCTGTGTGGGTGGGACAGAGCCCACGCAGCCAGGCACATTAGCCAATGGCCAGGGCCCAACTGTGAGCGGCAGCCCCCGCGGCCAACCCATTTTGCCGCACATTTTTACCTTATTTGGGCATGCCTTATTTGGGCACTGCAGCCGACCACTACTCTTTTATATATAAGGAGATATATATATATATATATATATAAAAAAAAAATAAGTGTGTTGTATGTTTTCCCTCTCCTCAATTGGCCATGGGCCCACAAAAGCCTATAAATATGGGAGGCTGAATTGATCGGAAGCTGCTTCTTAGAAGGGACTCCTTGCTTGTGACCAGTCTCCTCTCTAAGCTAAGTTAGTTCACAGTTTTTTAGCCTTCAGCTCACACATTTTTGTTTTAGCTCAGAAAGGGTGACTCCAGAGCAGACTAATTTATGCAGTAGCCAAATTGCTTGCTCACAACTTTAATGCCAGTAGTTCACAAAGTAGAATTTTTGCTCACAAAACTCCACAGCTTAGAGGGAGCATTGCTTGTGACCTGCTTATCTTTGAGTGAGTGTTGTTGATGTGTAACCTCTTGCCAGGAATTATATGATCTGACGTAGGAAAGCTAACTAAATGCCTAGGGTATCTTAAGTGTGGACCTATATCTGAATCAGACCTGACCAGTTGTTAAAAACAAATAGACACAGATACAATCTGAGAGTCACAAAAGGACTCAGACAAAATCCATAAAGTGAAGAGAGAAATAAAAGCATGAATGCATTAGTTACATAATCAACTGTTTACATGGAACCATCATGTGGTAACCACATACTCATAGCATGAGCCCTGACTGGCTGAAACCTTGTAGTAAAAAGGAAAGAAACCCTAAAAGCAGTAGCATATTGGGACTATTAACAGGCAAGCAAAAACACAAAAGAAAATTAAATTCAAGACTTCCTGAAGACTTTCTGGGACCCTGTGCTAGACTGACAGTGTAAAGAGAAATACAGAAGAGCTGTCAGGGAAGGAAATGGAGAAGAGCCTGCTAGAAGCAGCTGAGCAAGATATAGATGAAATGTTTCTCCTCTGCTCACGGGTGCTTAAAGGTCTGGGCAATCTCAGAGATATGAGCCGAAGGGCTCTCATCCTTCACCTCTTAGCTGATGATGACAGCACCCTTCCTTGAAAAACCTCATTATTGAAGGATTAGATGGAAGAAAATTAACTGATTCTACAAATGTAAAAATGCAGAGGGCAGGCAGATGTGCAGAAGAACCATGCCAAAGCTGATTCCAATGATTGTGGATCGACTGTCAAGAAAATCAGGAGTAAGCTGAGAGTATGGAAAAGTCCTAAAAGAATACTACCTACATACATACCCTTCCAAATGATCTCCATACATTTCACTTACTTGAGATTATTCCCCTTACCCTTCCCATCTAACTTTTCTCATGACTAAGCCTTTCCAGAATCATTCCTTGTATGTCTTTTTGTTTATGTATCCTTCTTTAAATATGTACCTTTAACTTTTCTAGTTTGTCTGTCTGTCCACCTGTTACTCATCAGGGACACCTCCACATGTGCAACAGTCCACAACACTGGATCAAGAGTTGCCATGTGGTACTGAAGAGGTCCATGCTTGCTGAGAGCTGTGTGCACAACTTAGTGCATATAGAACAGCAGATGTATGTCTTTTGTACATTCATGTCAGAAACACTCTGAATCTATACCACTTTGTACATGCTAACATTAGTTTTTGCAGCTACATTTTGCTATTGATTCACTTATTTTATTATCCAAGGATTCTTTTCTGTCATGCTGCTGCCCATCGTCCACTACTTCTGATTGTGTAGAAAGGACACCAAGAGACAACATCATCAAGTGCTCCATCATGAGGACAGTGGTCTTTGCCTGTGGCATCAATTTTAGCAGAACAATTGTACTAGAGTACATCCCTATAATGATTTTGCAGATAGGAAAAAACTTTTTTCAGCCACTGCAATATGCTCACCTATTATTTGTAGTACTATCATTTTAGCTTTGATATTTGCACTGGGTTGGATCCAGCGCCTTCCTTATACCAAAGCAAGATGTCCTGCTTCAGCTGGAGTGCGACTATTCACTTAGTGGAAAGGAGTCATTTGATCCAGCACACTGGCATGTATCCTACCACTCCTCTAAGCAAAGTTAGAAGCCTTTCTCCCACTTGCAACTCCTCCGTCAATAGAGCCACTTAAGTGGGAGGAAGGCTCCCTAACACAGGATGCTGCCCACAATATTTATTTTTAAAATTATCTTTTCATCATTATTTTTATTCATTGTTGCTAATTGCTTTGGGAATTTGGAAATAGGAAAGCAATTAAAACAAAGAATTTGCAACAACAGATTCCAATGATATGTATTCAGTGTTTTATTCTGAATTTATTTTTGTTGTCAGCTAGGTTAATGGATGAAGACAATAAGAAGCTAAAGCATACCCCAAATTATATGCTAATTACATAGTAAGCAATTTCTCTGTAAAGAAACTGTTAGTGCTACCCTGCATGCTGGGTAATTTCAGGAACTTTTCTTAATATATTTTCCCACTAAATAGGAACCATGACCTCGGCAGATGGCAATTTCAAATGGAAATCAAATTGATATGTGCAGAATTATGCAATAATCTAGCTTCTTCCAAGTATCTAAAGATGTACAATCCCAACTGAACATGCCAAACTCATTATCATGAAAATGGAACACTGAGAACAAAGCCAATGTTGCATTCTGCAGAAGAAAACTATGTATTCCGTAAAACATTCCAGATTAATGGATATTTCAAATGAACATGCCTGCCTCTTGAAAATTATTACAATGAATCAAATCTGTTTTTATTGTTGCAAAGTGTAGCCTAATCACTCCCCACGCGACTCAATAATTGCCTGCTAATCTATAGCAACAGAAATGCACAAGACCATTTCTAGTTTGATTTGATCTTTCCATCTCATAGAGACAAAAGCACAGTAGGAGACAAAATGAGAAATTATATGGTGAGCCACTGAAATGATTAAAAAAACCCAATACTTGATTTCAGTTAATGTGGGACTGAGAAAGGTCTTGCACATGATCCTACATTTTAAGAGTGGCACACATGGAGAAGAATTCAATCCTATGAATTAGAACTGTCCATCACATGTAAGTCAGTCGTAATATTTCTATAATTAACAAATTTCTGAGATACACACAAACCTCCCCAAATAAACAAAATCTGCAAACAAAGCATTCATAAGGAAATGATACATTCCTGTTATATTTACATGCTTCTGGCTCTGCATACCAGGTCATCATATTGTAGGTGTCATGGTGAGCAGGTCGGTAGGATATTACATTTCCCAGTAATCCTGCTCACTGTTCTAAGACAATAGAAATGCTGAAAGTCACAAAGCCATGCCCCTTGACATGCCTTGTGCAAGGAACAGAAGCACATTCACAGAATGGCAAGAGATTATTTGGAGCACTGGAGGAGACCATCCACAATCTAGAACATTTCCTGTAGCCAATTTAATGATGTTACTTAAATGTAGTCACATTTATACCACTTCTTATAGTAGCAGTTCACTACACAGTTGAATAAAATAGAATCTAAAAAATAATACACCCTCTTAAGAGGTCCTGATCCTTTGCTGTCTCTCAGGGTCTACAGCTGTACTGTTCTACATACCAAAGCAGCTTGATCTCTGGTTCAAAAGACCAGAGAAGGAGAATGTCAGTAGTAACGAGAACAGGAAGAAATTTACAAATTGAACTTGAAGACTTGAAGTTGCACATTCCAAGGTAGTCTGATACCTTTAAAACTACCAGGTAAGGCTCAAATCTGATGATACTTTTGTAAACTTTCTCTACAACTGGAAGAATCCCCAGCCCACATATTTATATTTTTTAAAAAAAATCATGTGGGTGCTTTTTCTTGGACACCGGGTATAGACAAACTTGAGAGAGAAAGCTCTGCCAACAGGTAGGCAGTATGGAATGTGAGGAGAATGAGAGATGAACACTCAGGTTGTCATGGCCTTTTGAATCAGGCAGATCTCAACAGGTGGTTGTCTGATCTGATAAACAAGAAAATCAGCTAAGAGTTTCCACAGTCAGTTGCAAAAGCAGCATTTTGCTTTCCCTCCAAAAAACTAAGCCACAGAAAATATTCTTTGTATATCAACCATTTATAAATCATTAGCATTCTAAAAATTAACAATTAAAAGCTGCTCAAATTAAAGGTGAACAAAGCTATGTTTTCATACTTGGGTTCTGTAGGTTCCTTCATTCTACAACAAACAGAAGCTTCCTCTGAACATTTAAAAAAACAAACACAGAACTTGAGCTACTAGAGTGCTTTGAAAAAATGAGTTGCAGTAAGATAGCCATTTCTACCTAAAGTAGACAAGCAAATAGGATTTTATGGCATCTTATAAACTAATCTTTATTTTCGCATTCATATACTATATCTAACTTTGTCAGATATCTGAAGTGGTATTACAGCCTAGGTACACAGAAGATAAGACAGCACTAAAAGGTACTATAAGTATGTTACTGAGATAATAAAAAATCTGGGCTTGTAGGACTGTTCATCTTGAAAGTACTATCAAGTGTTCCATGTGTTCATTACCAAGGTGTTTTCATATCCAGAATCAGAAAACAGAGGTGCTACTGATGGGCGAAAGGTTTGACTCAGGAAACCTCCTGTTCTGAATGGGGTTGCACTCCCCCTAAAGGTGCAGGGTCATAACTTGGGGGTGCTCCTGGACCTGGGCCTACTGCTAGATAAACAGGTGGCAGCAGTGGCCGGGGTGCCTTTCATCAGCTTTGGCTGATGAGTCAGCTGCTGTGTTTCCTGGGGGCAGGGGGGAGATATTGCCACTGTGGTGCATGCCCTGGTAACATCTAGATTAGATTACTGTTGACTGGATTGGGTTGTGGGGACTATATCATTCTAGTCACGTTCAGAGAAACATAAATTCATAGAGCTGAAAGTGATCCGAAGGTTCATCTAGTCCAACCCTTGCACAATGCAGGAAATTCACAGCTTCCTCCCACCCCCATCCTCCAGTGACCCCTGCTTTATGTCCGGAAGAACTCAAAAGACCTCCAGGATCCCTGGGCCAATCTGGTCTGGAGGAAAATTCTTTCCTGACCCCAAAGTAGCAAATCAACATTATCCTGGGCATATAACAAAAGGCCACAAGAACTGAACACTTCCTGCCCTCCCTCTCATAATCTGCCTAAATTCATAGTAGTAAGTCATAAAATCAGCATTGCTGTCAGATGGCCATTTAGCCTATGCCTCAAAACCTCCAAAGAAGAAGAGCCCACTACTTCCTGAGGAAACCTAATTGTCAGGAAGTTCTTCCTAGCTTTTAGCCAAAAACTCTTTTGATTTACTTTCAACCTGTTGGTTCTGGTCCAACCTTCTGGGCAACAGAAAACAACTCTGCTTCATCCTCTGTACAATCGCCCTTAAAATACCTGAAGATGGCTGTCATATCACTTCTCAATCTTCTCTCCAGGCTATGCATACTCAGTTTCTTGAACCTTTCCTCATAGGACTTTGTCTCCAGACCCCTCACCATCTTTGCCGCCATGCTCTGGACATGTTCTAGCTTATCACCTCCTTCTTAAACTGTGGTGCCCAGAACTTAACACAGTACTCTAAGTGAAGTCTAACCAGAGCACAGTGGTACTTGCAGCTTCATGTGATCTAGACACTATACTTCTGTTGATGTAAAATCGTATTTGGCTTTTTAACTACCATATCACACTGCTGACTCATGTTCAGTGTATTACCTGCTAAGATCCCCAGATTCTCTTTGCATATGATAATATCAAGAGAAGTCTCCCTCATTCTATAATTATGCATTTCCTACCTAAATGCAGAACTTAAAATTTCTCTCTGTGGAAATTCATTTTATTAGTTTTGGCCCAGTTTTCCAGCCTGTCAGATCATCCTGAATTTCAGTTCTGTCTTTTACTGTGTTTGCTATTGCTCTGATTTTAGTATCATCTGCAAATTTAATGAGTACCTCCTCTATTCCTTCATCCAAATCATTTATAAAGATGTTGAACAACACAGGGCTTGGGACAGATCCTTGCACACTCCACAAAAGTGTAAGGAAGCACTCTTCAGGAATGATTCTCCAACCAGTTACAAATCCACCTAAACAGTAGTAGCATCCAAATCACATTTTACCAATTTGTCAACAAGAATATCACATAGAACCTTACCAAAAACCTTACTGAAATCAAGATTGTTACTGTAATAACATTAAAAAATGGAATAAATAAAAAGTTGATTTAGCTATAAATCCCAAATGGGCACTTTTGCATATTTCTACACTGATATAACTTCTTTATTTTATCTATTTAAAACATTTCTATGCCACCTTTCTACCAAAATAGGGTTCCCAAGGCACTGAACATCAAATATTAAAACATTTTCAACATTAAAAACATTTAAAATAATCCTATATATATAATTCCCTTATGTCTTGGCCATTTCCAGCTCTCCCATTGACCGTGCAGTGCACTCCATCAGCCATTAGCCCATCAACTGCCACTCAAGAGTACCCACGTGCCATTGGCTGTGTGCTGGGCCCACTCCTCTCCTCTGCCCAGTGCCAGTCTGAACACTCTTCCCTCACAGAATAAACCAGCAAAATGGCTGTCTCTCCTGACAAAGACACTTCTCCTTCTTGACTCCTGTGGAACTAACTTTTCCTTCAGTGGCTGTTGCTAGGCAACAAAGCTTGGTTCTGTCCATAAAAACCAAAGGAAGGAAGGCCTTTCAGGAGAACTCATTGGGGCCAGTCCTGACTAGGGTTGCCAGCTCCAGGTTGGGAAATCCCTGGATATTCTGTGGTGGAGTCTAAGGAAGCCAGAGTTTGGGGAGGGGAGAGGCCTCAGCTGAATAGAATGCCATAGAGCCAACCCTCCAAAGCAGTTATTTTCTCCAGGGGGGAGAGATCTGTTGTCTGGAGTTCAGTTGTGATACCTGGTGATATTCAGGCTCCACCTGAAGGTTGGCTACCCTAGGTGTAGCAGTTAGCGCTTCAGAGCAATGGTCTGTTTAGATACAGGTTCTTGATGTGGAAGTTGAGTGGGTGATCTTAGACCAGTCACAGACTTTCAGCCTAACCTACCTCACAGGGTTGCTGTGCAGATCAAAAGGGGGAGAGGAGAATCATGTAAGCTGCTTTGGTCTCCATTGCAGAAAAAGACTGTATTTTTCCTCCTGGGAAAACATTGCTGCCAATCTCCAGGTGAGGGATGGAGATCACTCAGAATTAAAACTGCTCTCCAGAGGGTAGAGATCAGGGGCAGATAATGGTAGGTTGATGGTTGGCTGGGAAGGAGATAGGGTTGCCAACTCCAGGTTGGGAAATTCCTGCAGATTTGAGGGATGGAGCATGGAGAGGGTGGGGTTTGTGGAGGGGTGGGACCTCAGACAGGTACAATGCCATAGACTCCACCCTCCAAACCAGCCATTCTCTCCTGGGAAACCATTGTTACCAATCTCCAAGTGAGGGATGGAGATCACTCAGAATTACAACTGCTCTCCAGATGGCAAAGATCAGTTTCCTTGTAGAAAATTGTGGGCTCTGTGTCATTATACCCTTCTGAGGTGGCCCAGTGTGATGTAGCAGTTAGTGCTTCAGAGCAGGGTGTTCCAGACTCAGGTTCTTCCTGTGGAAACTGATTGGGTGATTTCAGATCACTCACAGACTTTCAGCGTAACCTACCTCACAGGGTTGTTGTGCAAATCAAGAGGGGGAGGGGAGAATTATGTGAGCTGCTTTGGTCACCACTGTGGGGAAAGACTGTACATTTCCTAGGTAGAGGCTACAGGGAAGGGGGAATAAATGGAAACCTGAAGGCAGAAGGGCAGATAATGGTATGTTGATCCAAATGGCAGAGATCAGTTTCCCCAGAGAAAATGGCTGCTTTGCAGGGCGGATTTTGAGTCATTATACCCTGCTGAGGTCGCTTCCGCCCCTGCTTGGGTCCACACTGATTGTACTTTTCATAGACAGAGGCTCCAGGTGTGTGGAGATGGAAAGTGTGGGGGGAGATGGAAAGCTGAAGTCAGAGGGGTAAATAACAGTATGTTGATGGTTAACTTGTAAGGAAATAGGGTTGCTACCTCCAAGACAGGTACAATGCCATAGACTACCCTCCAAACCAGCCATTTCCTTCTGGGGAACCATTGTTGCCAATCTCTAGAGGAGGGCTGGAGATCACTCAGAATTACAACTGCTCTTCATATGGCAGAGATCAGTTCCCCTGGAAAAAACGGTAAGCTCTGTGTCGTTATACCCTGCTGAGGTTGCCACAGCAAATTGACGCTGAGTGCCCAAGGCCAGGGGACCCGCCCAGAGCCTCTTTCTAGAGTCCATTGTATTTATTGCCACAGCGGGTCTTATTCCTAGCATACAATAATTCATACAAACATAATCAGAGGACAATAACAGTTATTGGGATATGCTATACAGAACAACAAAGTCTTTGCTTGCTGGCAGAAGACAACAATAGATGGAGACAGACAAATCTCTCTGGGGAGGGAGTTCAGTGTTTTGGTGGCACAACCAAGAAGGCCCTTCCTTGCATTGCCACCTTTCTAGCCTTAGATGACAGGGGAACCAAAAGGGGATTGTCCAGGATGACTGGAGTGGGTGGGTAGGTTCATATGGGAGACGGAAATCCTTCAGATGTGTTGGTTCCAAGATATATAGTGCTTTAAAAGTGAATACAAGCACCTTGAATTGGGCCCAGAAACAAACTGTGAACCAGTGTAGATGGTACTAAAGGAACGTACTGATGTAATTTTGGAGTCTGTCTATCATTTTTTGAGAATTCTTGGAGAACAGATGAAGTACCAGAAGGTTGGAGGTGAGCAAATGTTGTCCCCATCCTCAAGAAGGGGGGAAAAGGAGGATCTAACCCATCAGCTTGACATCTGTAGCTGGTAAGGTTTTAGAACAAATCATCACACAGGCAGTCCTTGAGCATTTAGATTAGAAAAGACAGCTGTGATTACTAAGAGCCAGCATGTATTCCTCAGGAACAAGTCTCATGTCAGACTAACCTTATCTCCTTTTTTGAGAGAGGTACTACTGTGTTGGATCAGGGGAATGCTGTGAACATAGGTGTTTTTTCCCCCCAGGTATACCTACTCTTCTGGTTTTTGTGTGGTACTTACTGATGATTCTCATTGATCTGCAGATGGTTCCATTGACTGCTTTTACTCTTGCCAACCATCTTGGAAACCTAACAGTATATATAATTTAAATAAAATCTGGTCATCTCTTATTCAAACAGTGCGAACATTGTGACTGGGCCAGTTTTCAACTGGACTGTTAGCCTCAAGAGCACTGGTTTCATTAAGCAATATATAAGAAGAAGCAATGAGTATCTTATTTATTCTCGACCCACTGAATCAGAAACAGCAATAAAATACACTGGAATTGGTTTGTCCTGCTCTCCAAGTGATCATTAGCTTGGTGAGGGAAGTAGAGCTTGACTTACTTGAAGGAAAACACAAATCCATTTGGCAGGCAAAGAGAACAAAATGTTTGTTTAAAAGCAAGCATCATCCCTGGCAAATGCCTTGGAAGGAACATGGCCAGTAATCAGAAACCCACTTGGTTGAGAGACCTCAACTGGCATCTGGGCTGGGTTAGTAGGGTTTATTTACCATCAAAACTGAAGAATGGGCAAGTCAAGAACACCGAGTTCATTCCAGAAAAGACATCCATAGTACAGAGAAGAGTAGGCAAAAAGGGACAGGAATCCAAAGCAAGAGAAGCAGAAAGAGAGACAGAACTAGGGCCAAGCCATATACCTGTCACTTTTCTCTGCCCACTTCATGCACCACATGAGGCAGGTAGTTTTAGTATGGCTTTTCTGAAGGACTGTTTTTTCGTCATACAATTCAACATGATCTACTTTAGAGATACTTTTCCAGAGACACTCTTACATAAATTAGGTTGGTGCCAACACAAAGGGTCTTTTCAGTGGTGGCATACATTTTATTGAACATTCTCTCCAGACAGATCTATGAAGTTACATACATTAATCTTCTTACTGGTGTCATGGAAAACTTCCCAGGCTTTTCATGCCTGTGATACTTCTTCTTTGATATTCTACTGACTGTTATTTGCTGTTGTCTGTTTCAACTTCGGATGGTTTATAGGGGAGAGTGGCAAACAAAGACTAAAATCATTCCCAAGAAGTCTCTTTGCACATGGAAAGCTAGGAAGTTTTTTTTTTTTTTTTAAGTGTCATCTAGGAATATTTTCCCAGACATGTTAAGCATTCTAGGTATAGGATGTACCATGCTACACCAAAAGTGGAGCTAAAGGTTTCTTAACTGTAACTGTAGTCCTTTGAGTGGTCATCTGTGCCTGCACGCTGATGGGTGTGATGCCTACATAGAACAGCCATTTAAAAACTTCTAGAGCCAGGTTTTTGGCATGAAAATCTGCTCAGGAACACAGCCTTGGACTGCACATGCTCCAAGTGGGAGTGCTCAGATCTTCTTGCTCAGTTCTTAGCTATGCCTAGGTATATGCTGCAGCAATCTCAAAGCACCTGCTGTGGGGAAGCTGGGTGGGTCATGTGAATGCATGTGTGATCACTTGAAGAATAACACAGGCATGCAATCTGCCTTTATTATTTCACAGTCTCTATGTTATATAGAAGACTTTTTCTGTGTCACAGCTGACGTAATCCAGAGACCAGGATGTAAGAGTGCATTCAATATCAATTATGAAGGATGCATTTAGAAAATATTAGGAAGGAAGGAAGGAAGGAAGGAAGGAAGGAAGGAAGGAAGGAAGGAAGGAAGGAAGGAAGGAAGGAAGGAAGGAAGGAAGGAAGGAAGGAAGGGAGGAGAGGGAGGGAGGGAGGGAGGGAGGGAGGGAGGGAGGGAGGGAGGGAGGGAGGGAGGGAGGGAACATACCAGATGGATTTTCCCTTCTTTCCTTGCACTGTCTAATCTGATTTTGATTTCAGCAACCCACTCTGTCCTTGAAGATTATAGGGGGCCTGACAGTATTTTCCAACTGTGAAATACATTTCTCTAACTACTTTTTAAGCTCAAGCACCAGGAAACACTGCCTCCTAATCTTTCCTAAGCAATAAGCAGTAAATGCAACTGGACTCACAGCCAGCAGCTCTAGTTCCACAGCATAATGAAGAAATTTGTCAGAACATGTGAATTTGGCCCAATAAAATATAAGACATGGGTCAGACACAATGCGGCATAGTAAATTCTCATATATATCACAAACAACCACATTACAAATTCTGTGGGGCAGACATCTGTCTTCTTTTTAACCTGTGCTGTAAAACACTAACACACATACTATTATTTCTACAGCACCACCAAAATCAGAAATATTCCCATTTCCCTGCTGTACTAAGGTATGCAGTACTTTTTCTCGTGTCACAAGCAAAAAACTTAGTGCATGACAGCAGGTTCATATAACCACATGACTTCTGCAGTAAGAATCCCAACCACAGGTTAGAAATTTCCCAGCTTTCACAGACAGGCAATTTTGTGGGCCCATAGAACAAGAATATCTGTGCTAAAACCATTACAATAGAATAATAATGGCAATAGCTTTAAAAACACTCTTGTAAGGATCAGCATCAAAGACACACATGGTGTTTTCCTGTTTTGTTCTAAACGCTGCCCATTATACAGAGACATATATGCTTCCATAAATGAGAACAGGCAGCACCTGAAAGTTCATGGCTAGAGATCACATCCCTTAAATACACATGCACACACACACTTCTTAAGATAATTAACAGACTTTAACAAAATCAAAGATCATCACCAAGAATTATGATGTACCTACTGGTACACATTAGTCTGGAAATGTAAGAGAGATACATTGGTGGGTTGCACTTCCCCCACTAAATGTAATATGTGAACACTCTATTTGGACAGAACATCATGTCTTTTGTGACCTGAAACTTGGTTCAAACATAATCACAAACTATGGGTTGCAACTTGCAACTACTTGAAATATTTGCTACACCCTCATGGGTGCTGGGCAAAAGCTACTTATTTCTGAGTTTGCAAACAAGGACTTCAAATAGTGATGACTTCCCAGTTTGGAAACTTGGTTTCCAGGGCAAGTGCACATCACAGACTGTATTCCAACAACAATCTAAACTACAATTAAACCCCAGTTTGTTGCACCTGATACAAATACAGCTTGTTTGGCATGCCCACATGCTCTTCTCAAATAGAGCCAGACAGAGGAACTACGTAGCCACACACCTCATGCTTGGACCGCCCTGTTAAGATTAGCCCAGGAGGGTGCCCCACGCCACTGGTGGGTGTACCCCCATGCCACACAGTGGTAGCACACCTTTGACCTGAGAGTGTAGGAGGATAAGCAATGGCTCAGGAACTTCAGGATGACCAGGGCCACATTCAGCTGGCTGGTCCACACATTGCAGCCCATGATCAAGCAGCAAGGAACCACCATGAGGGAAGCCATCTCTGTGGAAGAACGTGTGGCCATCACCATCTGTGGAAGAACATGTGGCCATTACCAGCACAAATTCCTACAGGCAGGTCAGCGAGCAATTTGGTGTGGCAAGGTCCACCACTGCCGGCATCATGGTGGAGGTATGCCTGGCTATTGAGCAGAACGGTCTGTCTGGGATCACCAGGAAGGGTGAGGCTCCATTCTAACCCAGAACAGTGAGGGCTCAGTGCATCTGACCCCCATGGCCCACCATACAGAGGTGGCCAGCAGCACCACAGGATGCCAGTCACTGGGCAGGGACACATGGCTGGGAGTGTCAACCTCATAGGTCAAGGGTGGGGGAGGCCGGGGCACCCAGCAGTCACACAGGGGAAGCGGGAACTAACGGTGTGATTGCCATTCCTTTTGCAGATCATGGACAGCTTTGTGGCTTTGGGATTCCCACGCTGCATTGGTGCACTGGACAGCTGCTACATCCCAATAAGTGCTCCACCGGGCCAGGCAAACAAGTATGTTAACAGGAAGGACACTTACTCTGTGCTCCTTCAGAGAACCATGGACCACTGTGGGAGATTCATCAATGTCTGTGTGGGCCCCAGCTGATTTAATGCAGCGCCATGAGAACACTCCACCAGCAGAGCCAGCCAACATCTGAAAAACAGGTTGCTTACCTGTAACTGATGATCTTAGGGTGGTCATCTGTGCATTCACACCTCTGGGATATAATGCACCTGCACTGACCCCGATCGGTAACATAGAAAGCGAAAGGGATTTTCGCGCCCTTTCCCCAGTCACGCACTGGGCTCCACTGTGCATGACTAAGGGAGGGGCACGACAATCCTGCCAGTTCCTTCTGACCGCTGCCATGAGTCTCAGAGCAATAAAGAGGAAAGGACCGAAAGCAGAGGGGAAGGAGGGCGGGTGGTGTGAATGCACAGATGACCACTCGAAGATCATCAGTTACAGGTAAGCAACCTGTTTATCTTCTTCATGGTCTCTGTGCATCACACCGCTGGGAGATTAACATGCAAAGACACCTACCTCGATGAGGGAGCTGAAGGTCCTATACCAGAGCCACCTGCAATACAGCTCGTCCCACTGCAGAACACTGATGAAGACGCACGTCCAGGGCATAATGCTTCACAAATGTGTGAGGAGTGGCCCAGGTGGCTGCGCTGCAAATATCACAGAGCGACGCCCCTCTCAGGGAGGCGGTGGAAGTTGCTACGGCCCGGATGGAATGGACCTAAAGTGGCCTGGGGAGCGGCTTCTTAGCCAGCAGATAGCATAGCTTTATCGTCTCCACAATCCACTTGGACAGACGTTGCGAAGACAACTTCTTGCCCTGTTCAGGTAAGGCATGGGAGACAAAAAGGGCTGGGGACCTCCAAAAAGGCCGTGTCCTGTCCAAATAAAAGAGCAAAGCCCTTTTTATGTCCAGTGCATGCAGAGATGTTCAGTATCATTCTGTGATGACAGAAAGAACATGGGAAGAACGATGTCCGTGCCCAGATGGAACTCGGAGACAACCTTGGGCAGGAAAGAAACATCCGGAGCCAAGGTAATGCCATTGTGATGAAAACTCAGGTAGGGCAAGTCACAACAAAGTGCGGACAGTTCGCTCACACTCCAAGCCGATGTGATGGCCACAAGAAAGGTTGTTTTCCATGAGAGGAGCTGCAAACTACACATAGCCATGGGCTCAAAGGCTTTGCCCATCAGTTTGGATAACATCAAAGGTAAGTCCCAGGCAGGTGTAGGGCCCCGAGACGGGGGAAAGAGGTGAGTAAGGCCCTTAAGAAACTGTTTGGTCCATGGGTGAGAAAAAGCAGAGTAACTATCCATTGTGGGCTGGTTAGCAGAGATGGCGGCCAAATAGATATGCAATGAAGCACAACTAAGGCCCAAATCCACACAGGACAAGAGGAAACAAAAAATTACAACCAAGTCCACAGGAGGTGGGGGCAGTCCCAATGAACTGAGGTAAGACAGGAACTTCTTCCATTTCCCATCATAGGAGGCTCACGTAGAAGGCTTACGAGAATTCACTAAAACATGTTCTATTCTGTTCTTAATCTGTGCTAAAGGATCTTCCATGCTGTGAGTTTGAGATGTGGCACATCGTGATGTAGTACCTGACCTGTCTGTGCAAGGAGAAGATCTGGTGCCGCTGGAAAGTGGATGAAGGAGCCCTTGGGCATGTGGAAAAGAGAGGGGAACCAATGCTGGTGAGGCATGACCAAGGGGTCATGAGGATGCATCGAGGCTGTTCCCTCATTATCTTGTTGATCACCCTGGTGAGTAGAGGGAGCAGTGGAAAAAGGAACACGTGCCTGTGGGTCCATGGGCAGAGAAGCCCGTCTCCGAGGATCCCTCCCTGCCCTGGAGCAGAACAAGCGACATTTCACATTCTGACAGGTTGCAAACACATCCACTTCTGGTTGGCCCCATCTGTTGAAGACTGGCTGAAGGTATGCCCAGTTGAGTTTCCACTCATGCAGTGAGGCTCCCCCTCTGCTTAGGAAGTCTGCTTGCACGTTTAGGGACCCGGGCAGGTGGGCTGCCAGTACAGAGACATCCCACAATTGGCATTCCTCCCAAATGTCCAGGGCCAGTTGACATAGTCCCCTTGACACCGTCCCTCCTTGACGGTTAAGGTAGCACAGAGCCATGGTGTTGTTGGTCAAGACTGCTACCGTGTGCTGTGCCACTAGGTGGCAGAAGGACCTGAGTGCATACTGAATGGCTAATAGTTCCAAAAACATTGTATGTTTGTG
Source organism: Gekko gecko (assembly GCA_029375565.1). Taxonomy (NCBI): domain Eukaryota; kingdom Metazoa; phylum Chordata; class Lepidosauria; order Squamata; family Gekkonidae; genus Gekko; species Gekko gecko. Next base: position 238,786,847 of record JAPDNY010000002.1, on the reverse strand, counting down.
GGCCACATGAATCTCCCACCTGAAGCCCACACAAATCCATCTGAGGTGTGCTCCCCATCCCCAGAGAGATGCGTCTGTGCTGAGTGTCAAAGAGGGAGTGGGTGGGTGAAATGAAGCTCTCGCGAAAAGATTGCGCAGGTTTTCCCACCAGTCCAGCGAGTTCAATATCTGAGTAGGGAGGATGAACCTCTGGGACTGAGGTTGATGTTGTGGGTGAAACCTCTTGAGGAACCACAACTGGAATGGCCTCATATATAGCCAGACAAAAACGATTACTGTTGTAGCGGCGGTCATCAACCCAAGGAGACACTAGATTTGTCTCACCAAGGCATCCCCTGCTGACAAAGGAGGCTTATGAGAGCAATGATGTTGGCCGCTCTTGGGGGGGGAAGAAACGCCTTGCAGACCCTCGAGTCCAAGACTGCTCCAATAAACTGGACCCACAAGGAAGGGAGGAGCATGGACTTTCTGAGATTTACTTTCAGTCCTAATGCTTCCAGGACACCCAAAGTGAGATCTATGTGGTTCAGCAGGGTGGTCTTTGAATCTGCTACCAACAACCAGTCGTCAATGTATGGAAAGATCCATACACTGCGGATGCGAAGGTGAGCAGCTATGACCACCATAATCTTTGTAAAGACTCAGGGAGCCATAGATAGCCCAAAAGGGAGGCCCTTGTACTGAAAATGTCCCTCTCCTACAGCAAAACACAGAAAAATCTTGTGAGCTGGATGGAAATATGCATCTTGCAAGTCCAGAGTCACCATCCATCCACCTTGTTCGAGAAGTGGGAGGATGCTCTGCAGAGTCGTCATGCAAAATTTCTTGTAAATTATGAACCAGTTGAGGTTTCTGAGGTCCATAATGGGACAAAGGCCTCTTGGGGACTGTAAAATAAAATCCCTGGTAATGCTGAGATGCAGGGACCAGCTCTATAGCATCTTTTTGGAAAAGGTTTTGAATTTCTTCCAGGAGTGCACTGGACAGTTGAGTGCACACGAAGTTGGAGGCTGTCGGAGTTTGAATAAACTCGATAAGTGTCCCTCCTTAATGACTGAAAGGGCCCACCAATCCGAAGTTATCCGGTGCCATGCAGGGGGATAAGGGAACAGGTGGGTGGGAGGCATGGGTGGATAACCGGAGTCAAAGGCTCTGTTTAGAGACCTTAGGGGCCTTAGCCCTAGACTGAGTGGGTGATGAAAACTTAGGTTTGTTTCCATAAGGGTATGAAGAAACATTTGGAGATCTTTGCCACTGTGTCTCTGGAGAAGACTTGAGCAAGGATCTGCAGGACCAGGGCTTGTTCCAGGATTTTGCCCTGCTATGTTTAGGGGCTGGAGAGACTCCCAAATTGTGAGACATTTTGATACTCTTGTCGAGACCTTGCAAGACAGTATCCGTTGTAGAGCTGAAAAGGCCTTCACCCTCAAAAGGAAGGTCCTCAACAAAGGGTTTGGTATCCTGCTGCAGAGCTGTAGAGCGTAACCAAGCATGGCGTCTAAGGGTGACCGCTGAGGTGAGAGTCTTGGCTGCCACATCCAAAATGTGTTTAGCAGTGTTAAGCTGATGCTTAGGTAAAAGCATGCCTTCTTTTTGAATTCGCCTAGCTTAGCGATTAAGGTCCTCCAGGAGGGCTGCGATAAATTCAGACAACTGCTCCCAAGGAGCATATTGATATCTCCCCATACAGGCAGTATAGTTGGAAGTCTTGATCCCCAGTGCTCCTGAGGAATAGAACTTCCTGCCAAAGGAGTCTAATTTTCTTCCTTCCTTGTCAGGGGGAGCAGAATGACTATGTCTGCCCTTCAAGGAGGAGGTGACAACCATCAAATTCGGTTTAGGGTGAATGAACAAAAACTCAGCATCTGTTTCCTGCACCTTATACATATGATCCATCCTCCTGCTAGAGATGGGGATGGAAGCCAGATGGGACCAGGGAGCTTTGGCCACTTGCAGCACGACCGAAGTCATGGGCAACATGATGGCTGTGGAAGTGTCCATCTGGACAATATCAAATACTGAGTCTGTAACTGTAGGTGATGGTTGAACAGTTGACATGGCCAGTGTGTTAGCCATTGGTTTAACAAAATCCCCATAAGACTTAAAGTCCTCAGAGGGGGATTTTGGGAGATCCTCCCCGACTTGCTGAAGTGGAGATGGCTCTACTGTAGGGTCTGGGTTATCGTCCCTGGAATGAGATGAGGAATCCAAGGAGACGGAACGGTCTGACTGCTCCAAAAATGACATCTGGAGAATCAGTGCCGAGGGCATCAACTCCAATGGCTCTTTAAACCGCAACAGTGCCGATGGTGGCAGCTTATGAATCTTGCCTCTCAGTTGCGATGGCTGTGGTTTCACAAACTCCAGTGTCGGGGGAGGGTCCCAATACTGGGAGAGTCGGGATGAGGTGGATTGATGATCCCACTCCATTGGTTTGCGTGGGGGGAGCCAGGCATGCCACTGGGAAAGGGATAGGCCCTATACATATACTGCCACTGGCGTTGATCCTAGGAAGGCGGAGGGGGGTGGAACAGTCCCGCTGGTCTATCTTGATCATCAGGTTGATGTGGGGAAGGATGCACAAAAGTGCTCGCTTCTCGATCCGAGTGAAGGCTCTTGACACTGAAGGATCGGGAGGCTTGTGTTAAATCCAAATCCTGCTCTGAGTCCGTGAGCTGGACAGGATGCAGCGAAGGCGAAGGTGATGCACCTTGTAGCTGCCCATGGCCCAAGGAGTCAAGCAAAGCAGCCCCAATGGGAATCGCGCCTGCGGCCCGGCATGGGGTCAACGGAGCCTTAGCAGGAGAGCTTTTCTTATGTTTCTTGTGCTTGCCAGGCTGGTTGTCCTTGCCCTCCCTACTTTTTTAGTGGGAGTGTGGGCTTCGGACTGAGATGTCAGACCAAGCATTTCAGCACTGGCCAATCGACATCAGAATGGGCCATTGCCGGGGACATTGTAGCCATCGACCCTGATGCAGGAGTCGGCATCGAGGCATGTCCCGAGGTGTCCTGCAATGACGCCATCAGTGAGAGTGTCAACTCCAGCAAGGCAATATGAAGTCTGGTGGCCCTATTCTTTCTCGTCTGCTTCAAGAATTTGGCGCAATGGGCACAAGAGTCCACTCGGTGCGATTCCCTGGGGCACAGGAGGCAAAAGGTGTGTCCTTCAGGGGGAGCAATTTTACTACCGCACTTCAAGCACCGTTTGAAGAAGCCCCACCATTTGGCCATAGGGCAGGAGTCGGAGGTAGTCTTGTCGAAGCAGAAACAACAAAAAGAGTCCAATTCGCTAACACTATTTTCTCTTTTCCTAACTAGGAATCCGTTGAGAGAAGAAAAAAGACCCAAAGGCCGAGGAGAAAGTTACCGACCAAAGCAGAGAAGATCCTACCAGCGCGGCAGTCAAAAGAGAACTGGTGGGATTGTCATGCCCCTCCCCTAGTCATGTGCAGTGGAGCCCGGTGCATGACTGGGAAAAGGGCACGAAAATCCCTTTAACTTTCTATGTTACCAATCGTGGTCGGCACAGGCATATTATATCCCAGAGGTGTGATGCACAGAGACCATGAAGAAGATCTGTACTTCTGAGTGCCGCCACAAAGCTAGAATTCTAGTGTTACGAAAATCAATTAAACTGTGACTTTGTAAAAAAAAAAGATAACCTAAATGATGAACCAGGAGACCTCATTTAAATGTCATAGTGCTACTTATGATTAAATGACCTGCAACTCTATGGAAGAAAATTTAGAAACTCAGTTTTTGCTAAATTGCAGATATACATAACAAAGCTGCCCTTACTAGAGATATTTGGCTTTTGCCTAAAAAAAAAAAATAATAAAATAAAAAAGAGATATTTGGATTTTGCCCTTCTCTATGAGCAGCAGTAGACAGAATAATCCATTTGGAAGTGGGATATCCCCATCACTCAGTCCCTGTTGCAATCTAGCCACAGTAACCAGAATAGGACAAGAAAAAAATCTAGACAAAAATATCAGAATCCTGCCGTGATACCCAAAGCTCCATTATACTATTGTCCAGAAGCTAAAGCTGGTTTGTTTTTAATCCACATTATTATTTTATCTATAAAAAGGCCTGTTGGAAGCATCTGGGGATGTAACTTTTTTACAAGCATCATTAAGAAAATGAACAGCTCAAGAAGAATGAAAAACAAGTCATGGTGGGGAGAATGACATTTGAGACAAAGGCAAGGAGAGGTGAAATAAGGTTGGGGAGGTGGAATGATCAATGAAGAATTGGCCTTAAAAAAAGATATAACAGAAGGTTTGAGAAATGCCACAAATAGTCAGGCCCTTGGAAAGATTCAGTGTTAGGAATTCTTGGGATTAAAGGTCCAAAACAAACATGCTGCTCACTAACAATGGAAAACAAAAGTTACTTTGCCATAACCAAATAGGACCAGTACTAGGAAGATTTGTGACAGCAGGACTTGCTTAGATTTCAGGCAGAAATACCTTCTGATTTTTATGGAGCCATCACCCACATACAAATGTACTGTGTTCACTGAGGAAGAACAGAGTCCCAGAGAGCATTAGCTTAGGGATATACTGAAGGCAATTAAATGATGTTCCTAAGTATCCAAGAAATGTGGCAAGGCAGAAAGGAGCAGGGAAAAACCAAGTAAAATAAACCTCAAACCTAGAACTACATCATAATTCTGCTGCTTGAACTAATGAATATATGAAGCTGCTTCATATCATGCCCGCCATGCAGCCCGATTCTGTGGACCCTGATCCTGGGGATTCTGTACCTTTAACGTCCGAGAACGAGCTCCCTGCACCCTTGGAAGTAACAAACCTAAGTCCTGCAGAGGATGAGCACCCATTAACAGGATAATTCACACCTGGAGCTGCTCCTGCAGAGCCAAGCACGAGCACCACGCCTCCTGATTCTCCTCCAGCTGTGAATCAGTTGAGAGATCAAAGACCTGGCAACTCAACGCAAAGAAGCACGCATGCGAGGTCGGCATTCTCTCAGCCCAGAATATTGACAGAAGCCAGGACTCTGGGAACAGCCGATAATTAGTTAACAAGCAGAACGGGCTTTTAAGGTGGCTCTCTTGAATCCCCAACTCGTGCTGGCAATTAGTCGCTTAGATGAATTGCTGCACCTCGGACCCTGCGTTCCTGTCTCCTGATTTGCTTCCTGACTCTCCCGGCTCTTGACTTCAGATTGCGTGACATCCCCCCTGGCTCCCCGACTTCGGCTTTGTGTAACCTGACTCCTGATTATGGCTTCTGAGACTCTGACTGCAAACCGCTGGTAACCTTAGACTGTGTACTAACCAAATATTGTGGGACTCTGTTTTTGCCTTTCTGCCTGATCTGGTGCCTCGACCTCTGCCTGTGTTTTGGGATTTTCCGTGCTTTGCCTAGCCTGCCAGAGCAATCGTGACACCTCACACCAAGAAAACCAGTTGGTTTGTTGTCTGCTTGGACTGCCAGCAGCTCTCCAAGGCTTCAAGAAGGGGACTTCACAGCAATACTTCCCAAGACACTTTTAATTGGAGATGCTGGGGATGGAATCTTCTACATGCGATCTACTACAGACGGACCCTTCACCATAATAGTCAAGATTTCTCATAGGTGAAGGCATCCCGGTGGCTGAATGTGCTTTAAAATTATCTAAAATGCTCCACAGAAATAGACCTTTTAAAGGACTGCAGCTGGTAAATTCCAAGTTGGTGTTTCCTCACTGCAATTCCCCATGGGCTATGGGGATGCAGAGGTAAACCAACATGGGCAGACTGGAGAGCCAGCAGTGCAGCACTGGGCAGATGCTCCCATGCTGCCTAGAGGAGGGGAAAAACCCTTCCCCAGCCCATTCCCGCCGCCAATGCTGTGACTCTGGGCCCCAGGTTTAAAACATGAAGCATCTGGGTGTTGCAAGCTCCCCCCTGCCCCCAATCCACCATGGAAGGGAACTGGGAAAACAAGTTCATAGAATCATAGAATGTTAGAGTTGGAAGGGATCTTGCAGGTCATCTAGTCCAACCCCCTGCACTCTGCAGGAGCATAGCCAAAAGATAGCCCTACATACCTACAACATACCCAAAAGATGGTTGTCCAGCCTCTGCTTGAAAACGTCCAGGGAAGGAGCATCCACCACCTCCTGAGGCAGACTATTCCACTGCTCAACCACTCTTACAGTTAGGAAGTTTCTCCTGATATCTAGCCGGTAACGACTCCCTTGTAATCTCCACCCATTAGATCTAGTCTTGCAATCCGGAGCAAGAGAGAATAGATCTGCTCCATCTTTTACATGACAGCCCTTCAAACACTTGAAGACTACAATCATGTCCCCCCTAAGTCTTCTCTTTCCCAGGCTAAACATACCCAACTCTTTCAGCCTTTCCTCATAAGACTTGGATTCCAACCCTCTCACCATCCTGGTTGCCCTCTTCTGGACACGCTTAAGCTTGTCAATATCCTTCCTAAAGTGTGGTGCCCAAAACTAGACACAGTACTCCAGGTGAGTACTAACCTCCCTGCTTGCAGAAGTGGGCAGACCCAGGCCAAGTAAAGCCCAGTAAGCCAGAGACACCTGTGTAGCAACAACCACCTCCAGCTAAGGCTATCAGGCAATCCATGGTGGGATGATGCTGGGGGTTCAAGTCAGAAATCACTGGAAAGCCGTGCCACCCCCATGTGGTGACTCGCTGCCCCAGGCCAAAGGCCACTGGATCATCTGATGGGGGAGTGAGCACTGCATGCACAAAGTCGTGTGTGGCAGAGGCCCAAGGCCACCTAGCAACCAGTATAACCAGAGCTTGCCAGCATCCCCCACAAAGCTGCCAGGTGATCCATGGGGGAGGGAGGCCCAGCTGCCAAGTCACACGCTCAGTGGCAGGACTAGGCCCCCGATGTGTGGAAGAAACTGTGGAAGAAAACACCCGCATGGGACAAAGCACAGCTATCACATGGGGGGAATACAAATACACTGTCAGCGCTGACTGCCAGCAGAGGATCATCTGCACCCCTCACGTGCAAATGCCAATCCCCACAGTCATCTCAGACAGCATCCCCAGAGCTGCAGGCTGAGTGGAGAGGCGTGTGACCTTGCTTTGGAACCCAAGCCGGCCTGAATGCAGCTGTGGTGGCTCCCAACTCAACAGTAAGGCTGCCACTGAAGCAAAGGGGTTCTGCTTGATTGCTGCAGATGAAGTTCCACTGTGCTGAAGCCAAAATAAGTCTGGCTCTGCCCAGCCCCCCAGCAGCCTCCTGTTCCTTCACTCACACCAGTTGCTTGGGGGCCAGGTAAGAGCCCTGGACAGACCAGTTCCAGTCCTCAGGCCTTATGTTTGACACCCCTGCTCAGGCCCATAGCCAGAAAATTGGGGGGGGGGCACCAGGGAAGCATGACACCACAAATAATAAATAAATATTATTGCTGGTGAAGCAAGTTAATTCAGCTGCAAAGAAAAAAAAAAGCTTCCTCCCATCTTCACTTAGCCCTGAGGATGGAGCCTTACCCTGACCTGGCCATATAAATGGATGGAGGATGGAGCCTTACCCTGATCTGGCTATATAAATCCATGCTACAGTAAACTTGGAGCTACTCTATAAGGGTCTGCCTATGAGGACAACTTGGAAACTACGGCTGGAAGAAAAACTCCATGGTTTTGGGGAGAGCAGGCAAGATGGCGGAGGAGGAGGACGGCTAGCTGATATGTTCCGCAAGTTTTAAAACATTTACTTGTTTTTACTGTTTAAAGACACTTGAACTGGCTGGATATATCTGTCTGTTTTATTATTATCGGAGACGTGAAGAGGAAACTTTATCTGGCTTATAATTCTCTGGGTTTAACTCATATGAAGAAAAGATACTTTTCAGTAATAAAAGGGTTTAAGAAATGGAGAAAAAGAACAGTGTATGAATACTTTTTTAAATATGCCATCCTCTTAGGATCGAATGAGCCACCTGCTCATGTTTTCTTCAAGCCAATAGAAATGTTTCTGCCTTGTCCCTAGAGAACTTGAATCACCCCTCCCGCCATCTACTTGAAACACCTCTCATGCAGCAATTAGAAGAGGGTGTACTACTCTCATTCCTTAGTCATAGAAATATCACCTTTACAGAGCACAGGCACACAAACTTTACTCTGTCTCCTTCTCACTCACTCAATTGCCACTTTGTCTCTTTCCTAGACAATTTCCATGCCAACTGTATTGACTGGCTCTAGCTTAATTGCAGGGAAAATGCCACCATGTATTGTTTTTAAAATGTAAATTGTAGATAATGATCCATCAATGATTATTATCAATATCTATATTAGTGAGGCATACCCATTAGATTGGGAATGATTAAAACACTCCCAGAATTTTCGTAAAAGCAAGAGCTTGACAATTCTTGAAAGCATTAGGAAAACATATTAATAGAGTCACCGTCAGTCTTCACTCTGAAGGAGTGATTCATTTTGTGAAAATATAGAGTTCATTCCAGGAAGCAAGAAAGCAATGAACAGAAGTGTCACCGAAGAAAAAAAGAATACCAGTATCTGCCTGAATGCATCTTTCTTTTTTCCCAAAGAAGAAAAACCTTTTCCCCAGACAAAGAGAAAACCAAACAATCCATAATGGAAAATTTGCTGTTTCCAAATCACTTCCACATTTTCTTGTTTACAACTTAAAATAGTCTGTTATTTCCAAACAGAAAAATGTAAAAAAGTTCTTGTGGGGAAGAGCTTTATTTTCCACCAATTAAACTGCAACTTAGCTGTTATTTTTGGAAGGTAAGTGTTTGATGATTTGACATGGGGAGATTGGAGGGGAAGGGGACACTGGGACCTTTTCATCAGCAGGCACCCATGTTATCTGCTGACTACATGACCCCTGTAGGCAAGGCAAGTCATGCTGTAAATAAAGCTAAACAAACGGCAGTCCCATTTGAGAATTATTTTATAAAACACCACAAACCAGGGGGAAACAAACCTGCAATATATACTATTGCTTATCGCTGGATTTAGAACTACCATCGCTGTGTAGAAGTGCCCCAAGTAGCCAATGTTTGGTGTTATGGAAATGCCAGTGACAGATAATGTTACATACAATCTCTCCCTAAAAAACAGACCTGGGAAATGTGAACAAGTGAGAGTGTCTTGGCTCAAAGCAGCTATGGCAAGAGAGAGATTCAGACTGGGGTCATGTTGCAAGGGCACCCTTCATCCTTCATGCCATTGACGGGCAACTAGATTCAATACATATGCCACATCATTAAACAGTGGAACTCACTGCCACACTATGTAGTGGAATCCACCAGCTTCAATGGCTTTAAAAGAGGATATTCATGGAAGATAGGGTTATAGCTATTAACATAACGGCTAAGTGGAACTGCTATGTACAGAGGCAATATATCTTGAAGTACCAGTGGCTAGGATGGCATCATCAACAACAGTTTTGTTTTGGTGTCCCTGTTTGTGGAATTTCCATGATTTGTGAAAAACAGAATGCTGGGTAGGATGGACCTGGGGGTGGTGAAGTTGGAAAGGGCAACCTGCCACCCCATCTCTCAGTACCACGACCCCCAATCTCAACTATGTTCTCACTGCCCCAGTTACTCTTTTTAGACTTTTTTTTAAATGTGGGAGACAATCTCCAGTGTCCCAACTAGAGTTTGGCTCTTACTGCTGAAGTTTTTGAGAATCACAGGGAGGTAAGCAAATTTGGTCAATTCTGATAGCAAATCCAAATTATATCAATAAATTTTGTATACAGAAAGAATATGGGGCATTTCAGCTACTCAAATAGCAACACTGTCTGACTACTTTAGTCCAATGCAAATTGAGACACAGCACATATGTGAGCGTGTGTGTGGTGGGGAAGGGGTTAACTTCCAAAATGACTGCTTGGATTTTCCTGTAGCAACTCATATAATAAATGCCAAGAACTACTGAGGATCTGAGACCAACTATTTGGATATGAACAAAAGTACCATATTGTCCATGTACAACCACAGACAGCTTAGGCCTGCCAGGTTTGTTGTGTCCTGCAGGCTAGGACTTATGTAAAAGGCTTTCACTGACAGCAGCAAGTGACATTCCACATTCATTAAGAAACCTAAGGGCAAAACAGTACTGCTTTCCCAAGTCAAATGCATACTCAAATTGAACCAAATTGAAACTGCAGTTTTAATTTAGAGATAAAAGTTTATTGATTTTCATCAAAGAAACGGTAACACATCTTTTAATTATGGCACAAGTATCAATTTATGTTTAGTAGAAATCAGGAGGAGAATTTCCTCAGCTCTACACAGCTGGGTTGCAGTAAAAGCTCTCTTAGCCTACTGCATCTTTGCTTGAATTGTGGTGGTCAACATCTTTAAAGCTGAGCATTCATATCTTTAATAGTTGTGTACATCATGGAATTTTAGCAGCTGCATGTTGTCCATCTTGGCAGGTCAACATGCTGTAGGAAGGGGAAGAGGTACAAACTTCCCCACATCTGTTCAAGCAGTAGGATAGTATATTTTAAATAGACTGGTCAGCCCTGATTTAATGAAGGCAAATCAATCATAACAGTAAGAGATGAGGCAAACATGAAAACCTGTGTAAGTGATCTGGAAAAGCATGAGAGAAAGGAAAAGCAACCACAACTCTGTCTAGTTACCTGAATGAAAGCCGTGAGAAAGTTCTTTAAAACCAGTTTAAAACACATACACACACACACATATTCATTACCTATATAAATGTAAGATGTGTGTGTAATTCTATATCTTATGGACTTAGTAATAACTATATCAAAATTGGCCTGATTCAACAGATGGTATATGACAGGATGCTTGCCTGAATGCAATGAAGTTCTACCTATCCGGATGGACAACTCGTTTTCATACTCCTCCTGGTAGTGGATGGGCTGGTGCTCATACTTCTCTTTCACCACTCTTGAATCATAGTCCAAAGCCAGTGCTGTGTATGGAGCTTCACTGATACCCTAGAACAAAGAAAAACATAATAATTTCCATGCTTATCTATCTATCATCCATCTATCCATCCATCTATCTTATGGCTGAAAACTACATTGTGTTCTTCAATGCCTTGAAAGACATTTAATAAATAACTGTGTGTCATGTTATCATTGGTTGCTCTGTTGTCAGTGCATACAGTTTTATTGACACAGACACTGCAAGAAAATTACATGGAGCTGGGATCTCTGGCACTGTTACATGTGTGATGACAACTACAGCTATGCAGGAGTCTTAGAGAAAGCCAGTAGATTATATTCCCTACACACATCACCTCAACACATTGTGTGTGTCTGGGATTTAATTATTAGAGCTGGAGTCCTACAATTTCTTCTCTATAGACTCTCTAGTTAAATTGGTGTGGAAACAAAAAAGGACCAATAGGACATGTTTTAGACCCAGAGAGAACTAAGGAACTAAATGATGTCTTTGATATTTACTATCATACATATTATATTGAAGCAGTGTCAAGATCACAACAAATCTTGATTGTTAACCAGAAAGACATCAGGCAGCAAGTACAGCTGCACACCACTGCATATTTACTGCAAAAGTAGAGAAATATATCATAGTAGCAATAGTTCAGAGTAGAAGTCAGGCAGTATTCCTGACCTATATTAAACCCTTTTGGATAAAACCAATGTTGGACACTAAATCCCAATCAAGACCTGAGGGAGGGATTCTGGTATTTATTATAAGAACACAAGAATAAGATTGAGGCACCAATTATTACTGAGTCAGTCTGCAGCATAATTTAAAAAGTGAAGCTAAAAAACAGCAGGCCTAGATTATTACAGCACAGAAATTCATATAACGCTAGAGACACAGTTGACTCTAAAGTTATGAGACCTACTTTCCATGGGAGGCAAAGTTTAGATAGATTCAGAAATTAGATAAATATTTATTATAACTCTCTAACATCTATTCTAGGTATATGTCAATGACAAAAAGGTATCTGACAGGACATAATGGTCATTTTTGGAAATGATTATAAGCAGGGGCCTTTTGGGGCTGGAGTGCACCAGAGCGCCGCTCTGGTAATGCAGGAGCCACCATAAATGGCAGTGGCGGCAAGCCCCACCCCCAGCCAGCATCCTCAGCCTGCGCCAAAGCGCTGCGGCCCAGGGGACACCCGAAGAAGCCCCCCGCTGGTGTCCCTGGGCCCGTGCCAGAGGAAGCTTGATTGCAGTAAGTGTGGGGGTGGCAGGGGGCTTGATAGGGGGGTGGGAGAGCCCCCCATCTCGTTACCCTCTTTCTTTCTTTCTTTCTTTCTTTCTTTCTTTCTTTCTTTCTTTCTTTCTTTCTTTCTTTCTTTCTTTCTTTCTTTCTTTCTTTCTTTCTCTTTTCCTCCTTTCCTTCTCTCTCTTTTGTATTTTTTTAAATATATTTATTGGGTTTTCAAATATAAAGGTGTGAGACAAACATATGAAACTGAAACATATCATGCAATTCAAATACAACAAAACCAGATCTATTATCATCATAACAATCTTCAAAATATTTTATGAACTTAAATTTACTAACTTAGACTATAAGAAAATAATATCCAAATCTGACCTATATCGGTCTTCTAATCCTTCCTTGTTCATAAACACAGAGCAGATATAGAAAAACAAAAATCTACCAATTTACAATGTCATGTTTCCTTCTTATTTTACTACCCTCATATTGCATTATTTCCCTATTTTATACATTTCCATATAGTGAAAACTATGTCTCTTTTAGACATGAAACCCAAAATCTCCACTTGTAAGAAGTATAGAATTCTGATTATACATTATATTAAGATTCACTTCTCACCTTATATAACCTAAAGCAATAATTATACTCTGTGATGTATTATTCTATTACCCATAATTTATGATGAAATAATAAATACAATCTCCACTCTTATCATATAATCCAATTCATTTTTTCCTTTCTTAAGCAGACCCTAAAAATGGAAAGCTAACACTAGTTCGGATATCACATATTTTTTATCATTTCTTGTAACTTATATATTTTGTAATCCACTTTAATATCATCATTTCTATCCATCCAACAAATAACCTTAATCATAATAAAGCTCATATTACTGCCAAAGTACAATTTAAGAAAAAAATATGGTCAAACAAAAAACCTCAAATCCTTCATTTCATATAAACAAATATTGTTTTGACTAACACCTAGTATTCATTCATACATAACTTCTCATCATTCCTGTAGAAGGGCTACAAATTTCCTTTCATATGCAGCGCCTTAAAACAAAAAGCTAACTCACTCAAATAACATATATTTCTACAACTTGTCTTTCATTTCTTGTAACATTTCTTGTAAAGATCATATTGCTGCCAAAATATAACTTAAGAGGAAAATATGATCAAAATAAAAAACAACAGCCCGCAAGTCCTTCATTGCATGTAAGCACATATTCTTTTAAATAATACCTGGTATTCATTCATACATATCTTCTCGTCATTCTTATAGGGTGGCTACAAATGATCATTTTCATTTCTATTATCTCTCCTTTTAATAATTGAATTTTGGTTCCACAACGTTCAATGCGTGCCAACAGTTCGATGTGCGCCAACAGAAGGTGCTGGCTGGGTTGACTGGCTGCTGGATGTAGTTCTGCCCACATCAGCCCCGACCAGCGTCTTCTGCTCACTGTGCTCTGGGCCTTGAACAAGAGAGGACCAGAGCGCAGGGTGGCTGGTGGCGGTGGTGACTGAGACGCCACGCCTGGCTTCACCCTCTCCCCCACCCACCCAGGAGATCGCCGCAGCAGCCAGTGAGCCACCATGCCCGGCTTCAGGCCTCCCCCCCCAGGAGATCGCCATGGTGGCCAGTGAGCCGCTGCGCCCAGCTTCAGCCCTCTCCCCCACCCACCCACCCAGGACACAGCCAGCAGCAGCCACTGAGCCACCGCACCCGGCTTTGGCCTGCTCCCCTCCACCCGCCCAGGAGACAGCCGGCGGTGGCCGTGGCGACTGAGCCACCGCTCCTCTCCCCACACACACACACTAGAAAGCCGGGGGCGGTGAATGGTCCACTGCCTTGCATAGCCCCTACCCACCCACCCTCACAGCTTCTCCCGCCACCCGGCAAACCGGGCGGATGGAAAAGCCTTCCCCAGGACCTCCCCCTTCACTTCTCCTGCTTCTCGCTTCCTCCCTACCTTCCTTCCATCTGCCTTTCCTTCCTATCTAGGGCCCGTTGTCTAAGGCCACAATGGGCTTTGATTACCAGTTACATATAACTGAGAAAATGCAATCATGTTCCTTAATAACTTTTTTATTTTGCTGAGCCCTCTTTTTTCCAAAATCTTTTCCAAGTGCCTTATATCTTTGTATTTCCGAAGTTTTATTTTCAATTTTTCCCATCCAGGCTCCATGCAGTTAGCCATCAGTCTTTTATTTTTCTTGGAGGTACTCTTTAATGACCTCTTTATTTTCTTTTTAGTCTTCATATGCCTTAAGGTTATGTTTTCGCAGCATTTTGCTTTCGTCTTTTCCCCTCCATGTTCCATGCAGTTGAGTTTCCCTCTTTTCTTACTCATGGGAGTTCTCTTTACAGACCTCTTTGTTTTCTTTTTAGTCAGTTTTAACAGTTTTGTAGGTGTGAAGATTGTTAATTTTTTCCCCCTGGAACTTTTCTTGATGTTAGTTTTCTCATTTTCCTGTAATACAGCTGGTGTGTCTTGAAAGACTTCCCTTTGTTGTTCCTTTATTATTTCTTTCTCATTTGCTAAATCCATCAACCTAAGAGTTTTTTCTAGAAGATTTTTACAGGCTTTTGTGACTGCATTTTGTATTTCCTCTCTCAAAATTTTTTGAAATTGTTCCCACGTTATATTTCCAATTATCATGTTTTCCAAGTCTTCCTCTTCTATAGTATTTTCTGCTGTCGCCATTTTCCTATTTAATTACCCCCTTAGTGTCGTTACAGTAATCAATGCCATACAATCCAGCTAGTAGTTTAGCTTAATATCATACAATGTTTCTGCAAATGCTGCTTTCAAAGATTAATAGCTCTTACCCCTACCATCATATTCAAAAGATTTCTGCTCAAATCCTCTTCTCAGCCACTTTTCCTTGTCTATTTGGCTACAAAGAAAGTGGGGGGTATTTCAATAGAGTTTTTCTATTCGTATTTTTGTTCATGTAGAGTACGCCGGTTCATATCTTCATTAGTGCATTTTTGTTGTATTTTGAAGTCCTTAGTCTCTAAAAACCGGTGTTCACAGCTTGTGCAAATACATGGCATCCATGATTTGCTCCTTCTCCAGCTTCTGTGTCAAGACAAAAATGGTCTCTCCCTGCTAAACCGCCATTTGCAGAGTCACCGAAAAAAAGTCTCTTGCATCCCAACTTCCCTCCAAGAAGTCAGGAGAAGCCCATGGAGGCTTCAAAAAAGACAGAAAAGGACAGGGAAACTCAGGAATGACCTGAGAGTTACCCGTGGTGCCACACCGCTACCAGAAGCTCTCCCTCTCTCTCTCTCTCTCTCTCTCTCTCTCTCTCTCTCTCTCTCTCTCTCTCTCTCTCTCTTCTTTCTTTCTTTCTTTCCCTCTTTCCCTCCTTTCCTTCTCCCTTTCTTTTCCTCCTTTCCTTCTCTCCTTTTCCTCTTCCCTCCTTCTTCCCTTCTTTCTTTTCTTCCTTCTTTCCTTCTCTTTCTTTCCCTCTTTCCTCCTGCATCCCGACTCTAGTGAGAAGGGATTTAAACTTTAAACCCCTTCTCTTTTCGCTCCCCCCCACATTGACAGGCTGGCTGGGAAGGGGAGGAGAGCTTTTGAAGATGCTTCCCCCCCTTTTGCTTCCCCTTCTGACATCATTTCCGGTGATGTCAGGGGTGTGACATATGCTAATGAGCTAATATGCTAATAGCCTAATAGCTCATTGGCATACTGTATGCTAATGAGCTCCTGCAGCTCTTTTTCTACGAAATAACCCCTGATTATAAGGTTTGGATTTGTGCTGCAGATGCTCTATGTAATATACAACTCATCTTTTGCTAAGATTACAATCAATGATCAAGATCATTTCATTAGAAAGCAAGGTATGGCAAGGTTCCATCTTCTATGTGCAAAGTAAATAAAAGTCTTACCAGCTACAATGATATTGGAAGAAACTGTAAATGGGTTAAAGAATCAATTCACATTGGCATTTTATGTTTATGACTTTTTTCAAATAAGTTAATTGTCTTATGTGCTATTGCCTTATATAGCAACCTTAGGAATATCTGGAGGAGGGTGCTGGAAGGGACTCAGACACATGCTGCCTGAAGCACTGAATGTCCCACCAGGGATCACTGATAAATGTGAACATTGAAGGCGCAGTGCTCCACAAAAGTGTGGGGAGTAGTCCATGTGGCAGCATTTCAGATATCATGCAGAGATGTTCCCTTGAGAAAGGCAGTCGACGTGGCCAGACCTCGTGTACAATGAGTGTGCACAGGTCTCAGAAGCGGTCTTTTGGTGAGCATGTAGCAGAGTTTAATTGTTTCCACTATTCACTTGGACAGTCTCTGTGAAGAGAGACAAAGTCCTCTTTTAGGTGGAGCATAAGATAAAAACAGAGTCGGTGTTTTATAGAAGTCCCGAGTCCTATGCAGGTAGAACGATAAGGCTTTCTTGACATCAGAAGTGAAGATGACATTCGGAATCATCCTGAGGAGATGGGAGAGCAATGTCCACTTGGAGGTGGAACTCTGAGGTGACGTTGGGGAGGAAGGTAACTTCCAGAGCCAAGGAGACACCTTCATCATGAAAAATCAAGTAAGAGGGGTCACAACACAAGGGCATCAGTCCCCCCACCCTTCTTGTGGAAGTTAGAGCAACCAGAAATTCAGTCTTCCAGGATAGAAATTGTAGGTTACAAGCAGGGCTGGCTCGCCTGCTAGGTGAGCTAGGCGCTTGCCTATGACGCGCCAGCCCTCAGGGGCACCAAATGCTGCTCCCGCCCCCCCAAAAGCCCCCTGCCGCCACCTCCCCGGCTAGGGCGCAGGAGGCAGGAGCTGAGGGTGCTGTCTGAGCAGGAAGGCGGCCAGAGGTTGGCACTGCGGTGCTAACTGAGCTGCTTCTTGATTGGGCTGGCAAAGTGTAGTCCTGGGGCAGATGCGCAGGTGCTCCCCTGTGAAATGGGGGGCGGGGGTCAGGCCGGCCGCTGGCATAGCCTCCTGTGGCCTGAGTCAGCAGCTGCCTGTGGCCCCCAGGGGGGAAGGGAGGGAGGGCTGGAGAGGCAGGGGGCTGGTGCTGCCACTGCCGCCAGACTTTTCCCTTCCCTTCAAGGCTACCCTCCACCAAGGCGCTCCCCACAAACGCCCAGCCCCCTCCTTCCACCAGCCGCAGGGTGAAGAAGTCCAGCAGGGAGCCAACTCCTTCTCTTCAGTCCCGCAGGTCCGTCCCCCCCCCCCGTCTTCCGGCTCACGCATTTTTGTCTTTTCTCAGGGAGGAGGGCTCCAGAGCAAACTAATTCCTGCAGCAGCCAAATCATTCCCTCACAACTTTTTATGCCGGTAGCACACTTCAGCTGGTGGAACCTGAGCTGCCCTGCCTGCAAGGTGCCTCCCAGGATCGGCTTCCCCAGGTGCCCTGAGGCTTGTGTTCCCCAGGTGTCTTTCTGGGCAGTTGCAAAGGGAGCAGCCAGCCAAGGGGGAAGGCAGGCAGGCAGGGGTAGGTGGCGAGAAGCGACATTCTGATCTACAATTATTTGGCACTGAATATCTAAAGACACCCCCTTTGGCAGAGATGAATCCTGCGCCCCCTCCATGAGCAACCGACCTAGAGCCACCTTCCTTCCTCGACCAGAGCAGGAGAGGAGAAATAGACAAGCTTGTGTCAATTTCAACCTGCCCCAGAGACTTACAGGCTGGCCCTTGAAATCTGGATGTTTACAAACATTTGGGAAGGAGACGGATAGCAGAGCAGCTCTATTTAACCTTCTGCTTGCTCCCTTTCCAAGTTTTGGGATCGTCCCCGGGTGAGCCCTTCGATTCTTTCCAATCTCTTGTAATCTAGTTATGCACTGGAAATTAATTTGCATGTACATACTCATTAGGCAAGGTGGCGGTGGAGTGCTCCCCTCCCCCTTTTTGGGTGGCTGTTAATTGGCTGGCTCTCCTCTTCTTTGCCCCCCTCTTTCTGAAGGGGGGGAAACAACTTTCCCATGTGAGTCAAATTGCGAGGTTGCCTTAAACAATCTTATCAATAAAGCCTGAGGTTTAAAAAAAAAAAAAGACGGGGGGAAAGCAAATTAAAGTGTGTGCTTGTGTGGGGGGTTACATTTGCAGAAAGCTGGAAAGAAAGCAAAAGAAAGTTGTGGGGGGAAAGGGAAAAGTGCGTTTGGAGAAAGTTAAGCAGATTAAAATGAGGAGGGGTGGGCAAATAAATATTTGGAGAAAGTTGGGAAAAGTTCAGTTGTATATTTCTCAGGAAGCGAGACCGATCCCACCCCAGCAAGAAAGTGCAGGCAACAAAGGTCTGGTCATCCCCCCCCCCCGTAGATCCCTCCCTCCCCCTGTGCGACGATGATTCTCTTTTTTTGCGAAAGTGCACACGGGCAGGGGGGATTTCTCCTTTCTGTTCTCGCAATGCAAATCAGCAATGATTGAGAGGCAGCTGCACCGGGGGGGGGGTTGATCAGGCAGGAAAGACAGAGGGAGATGGCAGAACAAGCTGGAAGAGGCTGGGAGGGGGGTGCCAATTTTTTTGAAAATTGGTGGGCACATGGGGGGGGGCGCCAGAAGGGATCCTTGCCTAGAGTGCAAAATAAGCTGGGTCCGGCCCTGGTTACAAGTGGCCATGGGTTCAAAAGGCCTGCCAGAAAGTCCAGTGAGAATTAGTGGGTGATCGCACGCTGGGGTGGGATGATGTATTGGTAGATAAAGACGAAGGAGCCCCTTGAGGAATTTTTTGTCATGGGATGTGTGAACACTGAGTGTCCATCTATAGGAGGGTGATGGGCAGAGATGGCTGCTAGGTACACCTAAAGGGAGGAGTGGCTGAGCCCTGAGTCCACCAAAGAAAGCAGAAAGCCGAATATGGCCTCAAGGTTCAAGGGTTGTAAAAGAGCTTAGCAGAGTTGAGGTATGTCAGAAATTTATTCCATTTGTTTGTTGGGTTTTTTTGCAAAAAAAATTATTATTTTCTATAACACATACATAAAAAGATCCCGTTTTGCTTTCACGTTTCCAGCATTTATCTGAACATTTTGAATCAAATTTAGCTAATTTTTATATACCATCTGTAAAACATCTTAAAAATCTTTTCTTTATATGCAATGGATTTTGTAATCTTAATGTATTTTCCCATAGTTTAGACCATTGGTTTAGCTGGATAGTATGACCCAAATTTTGGGACCATTGTATCATAACATTTTTAATAGTTTCATCATGCATTCTATAACCTAACAATAGGGTATACAATTTCTTTATAAAATTCTGTTCAACTGAAAGCATTAACTTATCTATTTCCAACCAATTCTTATAGAAACCAATTGCATTGTCTTTGGTATACCTTGATCAATCTGTACCTTTTGGCACCAATTAAATTCCCGGGGAATTTTTAAATTAGATTTAGAGTCCAGTAGGTCGTAATATCTTATAGGCAGTTCTTCTGGTGACATCTTTGGGTTCATGAATGGTTCTAAAGGGGCCACCAATTTTGAAATTTTAGAATAAAATTGTTTTTTAATTGGTTCCCAAACTTTAATCAGAGAGGCCCTTAGCCAATGTTGTTTGAAATACTTATGAGAATCTGTTTTCCCATGCCATAAAAAAGCATGCCATCCTAATAGCATATCATGTCCTTCTAATTTAAGCAGTCTTTGGTTATCTAATATAATCCAGTCTTTAATCCAAGCCAATGCTGCCGCTTTATAATGCAAAGCACAATCTGCCAGGTCAAAACCAGCCCTTTCTTTTGAATCCTGTAACATCTTGAGTTTTATTCTTGGTCTCTTTCCTTGCCAAATGAACTGTGTTAACAGTTTATCAACCTCTTTAAAATAATTCTGGTTTCGCAGCACTGGAATGGTTTGAAATAGGAATATCAATCTTGGTAGCATATTCATTTTAATGTTGGCTATTCTGCCCATAAAGGAAATTTGCAGGTTCTTCCATTTGTTTCAGTCTTGTTTTATTGTGTTCAATAATTCCATATAGTTGTTTTCAATCAAGGAGCTACATGTGTTCGTTAAATTAATTCCAAGATATTCTTTTGAATCTCCAGTCCTGATATTTCCTGTAAATATCAAGATTGAGGCTCTGTCATGTTTTTTATCAGACTCTTTGTCTTGTTTTTATTGATCTTGAGTCCGACTACTGCTCCATATTCCTATAGTCTCAGTAACAAAAGCTCTATCGAGTCTGTAGATTCTTCCAAGATAAAAGCCAAGTCATCCACAAAGACTAAGAGTTTGAATTCTTCTCCTTTTATTTTAAATCCTCTAATTTGTTTTTCTGCTCTGATTACTTCATTTACAGTTTCAATTACAAAAATAAATAACAACAGTGAAAGTGGGCAGTCTTGTCGTGTCCCTTTTTGAATTTCAGTTTTTTGAGTTAAATCTCCGTTAATTGAAATCTTAGCCTGTTGTTTTGTATATATTGCTTCAATCATTTTGCTAAATACTCCTCCTGCCTATGAGTATTTTAACAATTCCTTCAAAAATTTCCAGTTAACATTATCAAAGGTCATTTCTGCATCTAAAAAGATTAAGTCCATTTGCTTTTCTGGATGGGCTTCATAATATTCCAAAGTGTCTAAAATTATCCTAACATTATTTCTGAGTTGCATTTTGGGAAGAAAACCCGCTTGATCTTTGTGTATAGTTTGTGCTAGTACTTTTTTCATTCTTACTGCTAAGATGGAAGCAAATATTTTGTAGTCCACATTTACCAATGAAATAGGTCTGTAGTTTTTAGTCTCTTTTCCATCTCAGCCTTGTTTGTGTATAAGCGATATTATCACCTCATTCCAGGAGTCTAGTATTTTTTGTTCACACGCTACATTCTGACATACTTCCTTCAAAGGTACAATCAGTTGATCTTCAAAAATGTGGTAAAATTCTGCAGGGAGCCCATCAGGACCAGGTGACTTGCCTTTTTTTTGTTTTTTCAGGGCTTCTACAATTTCCGCCACAGAGATTTGTTGATTTAATATTATTCTTTGCTCTTCCGTGAATATTTTGGGATTGTATTTCTTTAAATATTCTCCAACTTGTTCTTGAGATATTTCTGTTCCTTTATATAAATTTTGATAGAACTATCCCACGATTATTTTTAAATCTTCTAATTTATTTTTGTCTTCCCCTTTTCCATCTCTTAGTGCATTTATAAATCTTTCTTCATGCAGCTTACATATTTTGTATGCTAACCATTGAGTCGGTTTATTTGCATTTTCAAATTAGTTTTATTTAGCATACATTATTTTCCTTGCTATTTCTTGTGTGAGAAAACAGTCAATTTGATGTTGTAAATGTTTGAGATTAATTCTCCCTTTTTCATTCTTTGAATTGTGTTTAAAGTTCTCTTCCTGTTCTTTTATTTGTTTTTGTAGTTGGAAGTATTTTTGAGATCTCTGTTTTTTCCTGTATGAAGTTTCTTTTATCATCCATCCTCTCACAAAGGCCTTAAAAGCATCCCAAACTGTTTATAAACATCCCTGGTTGTATGTTTCTTTCAAAAAACACTTGAAATTCCTTCTTAGAGTCTTTTACAAAGCTGTCATTTCTTAGGATCAAAGTATTTAATTTCCATCTGCTTCTTTTAAAGGTGTCTTGAAGCTCTAAAGTGATAGGGTTGTGATCTGCAAACGTCTGAGGCTGTACTTCTGCTTCCAATATTTCATTTGTCATAGTAGCCAAGATCGAACACATATCAATTCTTGACCATGATTTGTGCCTTGCTGAATAGAAAGTGTAATCTCACTTGTGTGGGTTTCTAGCTTTCCAGGCATCTATACATTTATTCTCTTCTATTAGTTAATAAAATGTTGGTGGAAGTTTGTGTTTTCTTTTCTGCTTCTTTTTCTTCAAGCTCTTTCTGTCTTGGCTTCCCACAAAAACTGCATTAAAATTTCCGATTATACAGATTTCTTGGTATTCCTGTTTCACCATCAGTTCTTGAAAAGTTTTATAAAAAATTTCTTGGTGGTGGTTTGGTGCATAGATATTTACCAGGAGAGTTTTTTGGTTTGCCTTTGTACCTGGACCACTAAGATACATCCATCTTGAGATGCATACACCATTTCTGGCTGGAGATGTCCTTTTACATATGTCACCACCCCTCTTTTCTTTTTCTTTTTATCTGATGCTAGGAACTTTCTACCTAGCTTCGGATTTTGAAGATATCTCTGGTCATCTTCTTTAATGTGCATCTCTTGTATACAAATAATTTCAGAATTGCTTTTTTTTAATTGTTGGAAGGTTCGTCTTCTTTTCTGAGGTAAATTCAATCCATTGAGCCAGTCTGGTGTAGTGGTTAAGTGCGCGGACTCTAATCTGGGAGAACCGGGTTTGATTCCCCACTCCTCCACTTGCACCTGGCTGGATGACCTTGAGCAAGCCATAATTCTGATAAGAGCTGTTCTTGAAAAAGAGCAGTTTCTGTCAAGAACTCTCTCAGCCTCATCTAACTCACAGGGTGTCTGTTGTGGGGAGGGGAAGGGAAAAGAGTTTGTAAGCCGCTCTGAGACACCTTTGGGTAGTGAAGGGTGGGGTATAAATCCAATCTCTTCTTCTGATATTTATTGAGATCTATCTTATTTTGCCTTTACTTTTATCCATCTTGATTTTTTGCTTGTATTTCCAGGTTTTCTTTTAGTTGTTTCCTTGTAACTCGTGGTGAAGTTTTGAGGTGTTTGGCCTTCTTTGGGGCTTCTTTAGGTACTGCTGACATCCCTGTGGCTCTTTGGAGAAGATCCCTTTCTTCTTCCTCCTCTTCTCTCTCAGAGCCTGTTTCTTCAGTTTGGAGATCTGCTCCATACTTTTTCAAGAAGTCCTCTGCCTTGAATATAGATGTAAGTCTTTGTCTCTTAACTCTGTAAGAAAAAACTAAGCCTTCAGGTAGAAGCCATCTATGCTGGATATCATTTTTCCTTAGGACAGCTGTTAGTTTGGAGTACTCTCTTCTTCTATCTCTAACTCTCCATGGCACCTCTTTCAGAACCTTTATTTCAGTGTTGTCAAACATCAATGGTTTTTTGTTTGAAGTCTTAAAATTTCATCTCTAAATGTTCTTTTATGGAATCTTACATGTACTTCTCTAGGCAGTTGATTGTTTCTGGCAAAAGCTGAGTTCATTCTGTAAACCGCATCCAGTTCTTCTATTACTTTCTCAGGTTCCTCTGCTCCCATATACTCTGCCAAGCATATGGCCATGATTTTTCCTGATATCTTCATCTCGTTCTTCTGGAAGGTTTTGGAATCTCAAAATATAGGATGCTTTATCAACTTGGAGTCTGATCAGATCTTGTTCTAACTATGCTTGTTTAGAATATGTTACTTGAAATTTGCTCTCCATTTCTTTCATTCTAGTATCTACCTTCTCTGTTGTTTTAGTTATTTCTGTTAATTTTTGTGTGTTGTCTGCTATTTGTTTCTGCAAGATCTGCATCTGAGTAGTAAATTGTTGTGTCATCGCTTTCATTGCTTCTTTTATTGGATCAATAGCCTCGAAAATAGAGCCTTTAATAGTTTCTTGAATTAGGGCTTGTAATTCCTTTAGTTGTGCAGTTGTGATAGCAGCAGTAATGGATCTAGACATCCCTGGTGAACTTGCTGGTATTTTGGTTGGCCTGTTGGTTCCAGCCATCTTTCTTCTGATTCCTCTGTGCCACCTCTAAGGAAACTTCACCTAAAGGAGGGTGTTAACTCTCCCAAACAGCACAGAAGGTGGGGGGAATAATCACAGTAAATGCCCTCACCCTCCTCACCAAGCTTACTCTTTTCACAGTTTTGCTTTGGAACACAGTGTGCTTAATAACATAAACAATACTTTCTCAGTTCTAGCACAAAACCACAGCAAAGTAATACACAAGTTATCAGCAAGTTGTTTCTTCTTTCCTTATATGGTTAGTGCCACAGAGTCAGTGGGAAGCAAATGAGAGAGGGCACTCTCAGTCTCTTTAAGCAACCAGCTCCTCTGCTTATTTATTTTTAATACTTATTGCCTAATAGTTAGTGATTTACTAGTCACCAAGATTACAACCTCTGCTAACAGCAATTAGGAAGTTATTTCAGACCAATAGAATGCTAAACAAGCCCAAGCTTCTTTCCAGACATCCAAACAGCCTGCAGCCAAAGAGAAGAAAAAACCCAAAACGATTTCACACTTCACCAGATGTGCAGGTCCAAAAACTGAGAATACAGAAATCTCTCTCTTATGTCACACAGCAATCTCTCTCTTATGTCACCCAAAAATTGCATACACTGAAATAGTCGGGGTGCCGACTTTCCATAAGACAAGGCAAGATGTTCCTCAAGCGCCCACCATTTTACCCACGAGTCTATCATTAAAGTCTCTTTTGCTTGCCACTATTTTAAAGAGTTGGAGGGGGAAACCTCCCACCTTGATCTCCACGTAGTTTTTAAAGCTTAAAAAGTGACCTTCACTTTTGTAAAAGAAATAGACTTTTTTCTCTGTTGTTGCAGTTATAAAGTTACTCACGGTACTGGTGTGCTCATGAAGGCAGGGTTTCTAGCCCGCCTACCCCCCACGCTGGGAAGCGACAGCTAGGAGCCCATAGCTATGGGCTCTCTTCTTGATCCCGGCATTGGAGGCGATCCAGTGCTCACTCCTGAACACAGCCGTGGCTGCGGGGGGCCTGAATCAAGCCTCCTGCACTCTCCCCTCTTCCCGAGGGGTGGGTGGGATCTCAGAAGCCCAAAAACCCCTATGGTAGATCAAAGAAGCCAACGGTCTCAGGCACTCTCCTAAAACACGTCCACGGCGCCACGCTGTATCCACGTGTCCCCAGACATTTGTTCCATTTGTATGCGTAGGACTTATGGGTGGAAGGCTTTCTGCAATTCAGTATGACATGACCTATTCTCTGTTGCAAGTCTATCAGAGGATCTTCCACACAGTTAGCTTCAGATGGGGAGTGTTGTGGTGTACTACCAGGCCCCCATGGTACAGCAGGAGGTCCACCGCCATCAGGAAGTGGTGGAACTGTTTGGAAAGGTACATGAGAGTCAGAAATCAGAGCTGGTGATGCCACCATCAGGTTCTCCCTCATGATCTTGTTCACTACTCTCGTGATGAGAGGGATGGGAGGGAACAGGAAGAGATGTTGACAGAACCACAGGAGAAGCCCATCTCCAAGTGAGATTGGGTCTGAACCCACCCTGGAGCAAAATTTGGGGCATTTCATGTTGTGCCTGGTTGTGAAGGCATCTATCGTTTCATACTGGATCAGCAAGAAGGGAGACCGGATTATTGCGGCCTCCCCTAGAACCCCTGTAGGGGGATTCTAGCCTGGGATGCAAAGAGAGCCATTCCCAAATCTGCAGCTGAGGAATTGAGGTTCTCTTTTGTCCCCAAAGGTTCTACCACATCTGGGCCAGCAATGGTGCTCAGAAGCACACACCGAGTCCAGAGCGAGCAAAGGATCTAAATGAAGCAGAAGAAGAATCTACTCTATCATGCAGCGGTTAATCGATATTAAATGTGAGTGTCGAAATACTTAAAAGAAGCGCGTGGGAGTAGATTTAAATGTAAGCCTTAAATCTGAAGAAGGGGGGGAAACCCTTCTGGAGGGGCAGGAGTAGCCCTTGCCTAGCCTAAACAACTGAATAAAAGATTAAGGCAGAAACTGACTTTAAGCATATACATTCATCCAAACCCACCAGTGCCAAGAACAGTTTTTTAACACTCCAGAGAAAGATCTCAGACCTTCAAAGAACTTTTACCTTTAAGGTAAACAATGTCTCAGCACGTGGGAAAAATGGCGACCAAAACGAAACTTACTACAGGGACTATCAGTTCATCATCACCGAATCACAGACTGGAAATGACCATAGACACTGCAAGCATGATTTCCGAAGCATTGCACCCTCTGCTGAACCAGATGACAAACCGCAACAAAAAGTTTGAAACACTCCAAAAAGAGATCAAGGAAGTCAAGTCCACATCAGAGAAGACAGCTAGAAAACTTCAAAAAGTTGAACACAATACAAAAACTTTGAATCAAAAAGAGGAATCAGCGGAAAAGGAAAGAACCTCAGCAAAACAACAACTACTACAACTCCAAGTGGAAAGATTCCTTAGATTTCAAGGGGTCCTAGAAACAAAAGATGAAAATCTCAGACAGCAATTAAGTGAAGCATTGGCCCCTCTGATAAATTGTGAACCAGAAACAGTACAATAGGATATAGACATGGTCTCTATCATCTCTGCCCTTAGTTTATTAAGAAAAATAATCTTCCAGGGGAAATTTTCATGAAATTTTTAAGAAGATCAACAAGAGACTTGATTTTGAAAGCAACTAATGAGACAACCTTAAAAATCCAAGGAGAATTATAGAATCATAGAATGTCAGAGATGGGAGGGACCTTTGCAGGTCATCTAGTCCAACCCCCTGCACTCTGCAGGAGCATAGCTGAAAGACAGCCCTACAACATACCCGAAAGACTTTGAAATAAAGACTCTGAAAGGCATTCCATTTGAAAGAGAAAACAATATAAAAATGTTACAACACTACTGCAAGAAAACTCAACTCCATATCGATGGCTTATGCCAGAAAGACTGACTTTCAATTATACGGGGGGAAAAGAAAAGATTGACTCTTTGATTAAAGCTAAAACATTTCTGGAACAGCAACAAATCTCAGCGAAACCAAAAGGAGAAGTAAAGGACAAAAATGTTATGGATACAAATGAACAAGATGGCAGAAGCGGTGGCAGTTCCTCATCTATATTGGTATCTTGAGGCGACTTTAAAGACTCTGACTCTGAATCTGAACTAGGGGTGGCAGCTCCTAGATCATTTAAGGTCAAAATCCCCTTCGAGAAGAAGAAATGTAATCAGAAGAAAAAGTCAAAGTGAAGATCTGAGAATCTACTTTTTTTTTTTTTTTTGAGATAAAGCACTATTATGCTACCTTAAATTGTATTTCGAGCTAATGCTATTTTACTATAACTACTCTGTAATTATACCTATAGGGAATTCCTAAATTCAAATGCAGACCTTTTAAGATCCTTGCCTACTCTGTTTTTTTTTAGAGTTTAGTTTTGTAGTTTGTAGTTGTTAGGGTGTAGTAAAAAGCAATATAAAATTTTCAAAAAAAAAAAAAAAGCAGGAGCAGGGTTGTCCGAATCCATGCCCAGGGCTGGGCATTTGTGCACCGGTCGGTCGGCATCTGAAGGAGTCAGGACTGGTGATTAAGGTGTCGTCAATGTCAATGCAAGGGTGGACATCAAGGCGTGGCCAGATGTTTCTACTGATGATGCCATTGGTGGGGAGAGTGCCAATTGGAGGACTGCAGTTGCAGTCTTGAGGCTCAGTTCTTTCTAGTCTGTTGGGAGAACTTCGAGCAATGAGTGCCGGATTCTACACAGTGAGCCTCCCCAAAGCAAAGTAAGCACAAAGGGTGTCTTTCCAGAGGTGCTCTTTTGCTGCTGCACTTGAAGAACCCCCAACATTTGGCCATAGGCCCAAGGGGGTGGGGGGAGAGGGGGTAAATAGCGGACCAGAGCACTGGTCTGTCAAGAAGAGCTCCACCCAAGAAAAAATACCGGTTGTTTGTTTGTTCAGCAGAAAAGACAAAGTCAAAGACAAATCGAAGGAAAAAGTTGGAAAAGAAGTTGGAGAAGTTTTTACCAAATGAAGCGAGGTGAGAGATCAAACAGTGAGGCAGTCAGAAGAAAACTGGTGGGATCTTTGTGCCCTTTCCTGTAGGCATGCACAGTAGAGCCCCTGCACATGCCTTGGGGGAAGGATGCAAAAGATCCCTTTTAGCTTTATATTTACTGATCGGGATCAGTGCAGGTGCACTATATCCCAACTATGTGATGCACAAAGACCACAAAGAAGATCTTTCTGTGCCAAAACCTAGGGATCCAGTTTATATAGAACATAAAAGTAATCAGAAGAGACAAATCTATTCATAATTGCTTAATGACAACAGAGCTACATCCTGACTTTTCAAAGAAAAAACATACAACTCTGGAAAATTTAAAATATTATTGACCTCCAGCAAAGCATTTCATTTATTCCAACTGTGATACTTCTGAGTCATTCAGATGTTGCTCCCTACATAGAACCTTTAATTAGCATGTGTCAGTGGGTTAAAATAGGCATTAAGAAAGGGGAAAGGAAAGCTACCCCGCATCAAATCAGCTTATATGGCTTATTAGACATAATGGAAATAGCCACAGGGAGCTGGTGCATTTGTGGATTACTGGTATTAGAGAAAAATCTCCACAGCTGGATAAAGATGCTGTATCTGGAACATGATTGTCCAAATTTGTTCATGTTGCATCACCCCTAACAATTACAAATTACAATTACACTGCCCTCACAAAATGGCTCTACACCACTTGCATGACAAAGGCAGCAACATGTGCTAATAATACAAGCATACAGTTATATGGGCCAGGTAAAACACAAAACAACATGCTTTGTTAGTTCCATTCTCTACACACGTTCTGATCCTCAGTCTACAGCTGCTGCTGCAATTGTGATGGAGAAAACTCCTGAGAAGCCCCAACCAGTGTTCTCTCTAAACTGAGTTAGTGTGAGCTAGCTCACAGTTTTTTAGCCTCCAGCTCACACGTTTGTCTTAGCTCAGGAAGGATGGCTCCAGAACAAACTAATTTATGCAATAGCCAAATCGCTTGCTCACAACTTTAATGCTAGTAGCTCACAAAGTAGAACTTTTGCTCACAAGACTCCACAGCTTAGAGGGAGCATTGAATACATGTGTTTGTAAGAAATGCACTTTTAACTTTACAAATATGATCAGGAACCAGTAACTGGATATATGTGAGGTTTCAATCACATGTTACAGTGAATGCACATAATCTGCATACAGGTTATATTTTGATTATTCTTTATATACACGTTGAATAATTCTTACATTCAAAATATAACCTGTACACTGATTATGTGCATTCACTGTAACTTTCCAACAGACCTAGAAAAAGGCTGTGAAAGTGGATTCTGACCTTCAGAAACTCTCCAGGAGACCACCCACTGGGGTGGGGTTTACAGGTGCATAATGATGAAGTGCATTTACTGGTCATAATGATGAAGTGGCTATACCAGCCATAACAATGAAGATGGAGAGAGTCCAGCTCATGCAACACAGTTTCAAAACGAGAATAAATGCAGTAAAGGAAACAGATGAGCAATATTCATTTATGGTTGTTGGTATGTTTCTTACAGAAATTTTCACTAAACCATCTACACACAAGAAAGGAAGGACCCCATAGAAGAGTTCCACATGCACAACAGCCCATGAGCTAGCTATACTGCCTAAATGAAAGCTACTATATCCCAACTATCTTTTCTGCATGCACTGGAGATGTTACAAGGTATTTCTTCCGATATAATTTAACAACAACAGCCACCCGGAGCCCGCTCTGGCAGGTAGGGCAAGGTATAAATCAAATAAATACATAAATAAATAAATAAATAAATAAATAAATAAAATAATGTAGACCATCTGCTGTACATTCCATTGCTCCACATTTGTTTTGGTAAAAATAACATTCAAGTGCTGTATGCTGCTGCAGCCCTTACCTACACAGAACTGCACTAAGTACATTTTCCTTTTGCCTCACAGACTGCTAGATGCAAGTAACAAGCCTTACTCTGCAGATTTTCTCCAAAATGCAAAACAAACCTCAAAACAGTATTCCAAAGCTTTTCCTCTATATTACAAAATGAAGAAGAAAGGAAGGTTAATCCTGAATTAATTGCTTATATGAATATTTATAATTAATAGAAACAACTAAAGAAATCTCATGGTATTTTAAATTACTACTGAACAATCATTGTAAAGAGAGGAGGGAAAAACCTCCAACTCTGACTGGTTTATGATGGTTTAGTAACAACATCCTTAGTTCCACTTACAGTGCTGTCTCTCCTATCCATAACAGCCACATTCACATCAACAGATTCTGCTTTTGTTACCAATAAATTGCAGGAAAATGGATTCATAAAACTGCTCTACAGTTATTCTGCATGGAGGGAACAAAACTGCCAGCATAGTTCCTAGCAGAAATAAAAAGAAAGAGAACGCTTTGAGTTCATTCTCTTCTGCTACATTTATCCACAAACTACTACTGAGATCCTATTAGAACAGAAGGTTCATAACAAAGAGAACTAAGTTCAATGATGGGGAAGAAAACCAAGGGGACGGGAGCTCTTGCTTAAATATAAATTCAGACAAAGGTAGGGCTTTCCCAACATGCAAGGCACATAGCAGTATCACGGCAAGTTAATTGCATGAAAAAGGTGCTTGTTTTTTGGGTTTTGGTTATCAGTTTTTCAATTCCCACCCAGTTTTGATGTCATTCTCTTCTTTTAAATTTTTATTTAAAAATTTTATACAATTGTAATAACAACATGCTACATCAAAGATACACAGAACTAAGCAGAGTATAATAACAAGCAATATGAAAAAACTGGTGAATAAATTTAAACAGTTTGCTTTGAGAGACTGTAACTATGTTAAGGCTTAAGTCTAAGAGCACTTTTGAATAAAATCATTACTGAGTTTGTTTGGAATAAACATGTATCAGCTGAAGACTGGTGTTAAGGGGATACTAATGGGGACTATATTACTATATATCGATTGACTACAGTGCAAAAGTTGTAGTGATAGGGTACGTTATACTGTTTTATGTTCATAAGTGTAACCAGGAAGCATAAGCCGAGTTGTTTGGAAGTAAATTGTTCTCTGTCATGTATTGAAGATAGGAGAACCAGGTGCACACAAAGGAGGATTGTGTTGTGCAGAAATTTGTTTGGGCTATATTTAAAGTGTCACTTATTTTGTCCATCAGGAATTGTTCTCACATTTTATTTCTCCACGCCTCTAAACCTGGAGACTTGGATGACTTCCAGGCAGCTGCGATGGTGGTTTGTGCCGCCATGAGTAAGTATGATGTTAGCTGTTGTAACCGTTCTTAATCATAATCCGGATCTGTAAGATGTAATACCATAACTTTGGGAGAAAGCGGGATCTGTTATTTTCGAGATTTCAGAGGTTACCTGCACCCAGAAGTTTTGCACGTGGGGACATTGCCACCAGCAATGTATATAATCTCCCCCCTCCCCACAGTTTTTCTAGCACATCGGTGAGCATGCTTTATTCGTGTGGTTTAGGAGACTAGGAGTGTAATACCATCGGGAGACTATTTTAAAAAATTGCATTCTTACTTTGAATATTTTTGATTTATTGGCTTTAGATGACCAAATCTGAGACCATTGTTGTTCAGACAGTTCAGTTTGTAAGTCTCGTTGCCAGGCAGACTGGAATGCCATTTTCGTTGTGCTGTTGAGTTCTGTTAAGATTTTATATATTTTTGAAAGAAGATGTTTTGAAGAGTCAGAGACTGTTTCTAGCAGTATTTCAAATTGGGTTTTTGAACTCTTGAAAACCTTTTTATCAGCCAGGTGCTCTACAAGATTCCTTAATTGATAGTATCTGAGCCATGGAATAGGTTTGCCGATTCGCTCCTCGAAATCATTCTTGTTCATTATTTTTCCTTTCTTGACCAAGTCTTGGAGTTGGTTGAAGCCTGCATTCGTCCAATCTTGAAATGCCCCCGGTTCCTGGCCCCGATGTGTAAACGCTGATAGTTGTGAAATAGAAGGTATCAGACGTTTCCTCTGTCTACCCCAGTTTCATATTGTGTGACTTAAATAAGGATTGTCAATCGCTAGTTTGAGTCTCTGCTGTTGGGGGCACCATAAAAATTTTCATAATGTAAGAGGGGCAACACTGGTTTGTTCCATCGTCATCCAACTGGTTAGTGAGGAGCCGTCCAACACCTTCAGAGCATTAGAGAGAGCTGTGGCATGATAATAGTTTTGTAAGTTAGGTGAGTTAAGACCACTGTTCGAGGTTGGTCGAGATAAAATGCATAGATTGAGTCTGGCTTTTTTAAATGCCCACACAAAAGTTGACAATGTGTCTTGCCATGCTTTGATGTCTGCATCTGATATATTGATGGGCAGCGCCCTGAAAAGAAATAAAAAGCCTGGAAAAATGAAACTTTGGATCAAGTGCATTCGATCCGGGAGTGAAAGTTGAAGATCATTCCAATCTTTAAGCCTTTGTTGGGTATCTTTATGTAATTTGTTAAAATTACACGCTATGAGATCTTTAAGATTCAACAGGATCTGGATGCCGAGGCGTCTCCAAGAAGATTGTACCCAAGGGAAATGAAAATCTTGTAGTAAAGCCTTTTTCACCTCTGCATGAATGGAAATGGGGTAAATTTTGGACTTTTGGGTGTTGACTCGAAGGCCCAAGACTCTCAAAACCCTCTAGAATTTTGTTGATAGCTGGTATAGATTTTAATGGATTAGAGACATATAATGTGAGGTCATCGGCATAAATCGTCATCTTGTGTTTTCCTCAGCCCTTTTAACATCATTCTACTCAGCCCTTTTAACACCAAGTATCCTGTCCTATTATATAAATGTGTAGTGGTCTGGCAAGATTCTGTGCTTGGCAAAATCAGTTCGCTGCCCGATCTGTCATTCAAAACAACTCCCTAGGCACTGGCTGAGTTGCCTGAGTCCCACCCACAGAAGCAGCAGGAGCCAAAACTTACCTCAGAAGACAATTTCACCTCAGGAGAGAGGACGGAGACTCTGGCCCTCTCACTTCCCAGAAACTTTGGCCCTGCCACTTTGCACTGCTGCTGCTCCTAGCCTGGCCTAGGCCTGCACTGAGGCTGCTGCCTACTGCCCCTCCATGACGCTGCCTGTCCCGGCCTCTCCCAGAGCCCCGAAGACTCCCCAAGGTAAGTAGGCAGCTGAGCAGTGAGCAGCCTGGCTGAGCCACAGGGGCCTTGAACAGGGGTGGTAGGAGAGCCAAAGGCCTGCCTGGCTGGGCCACAGGGGTCTTGAACGGGGGGGGGAGAACCAAAGGCCTGCCTGGCTAGACCGAAGGGCCTTGAATGGGGGGGGAGAGCCAAAGGCCTGCCTGGCTGGGCTGCAGGGGCCTTGAACAGGGGAGGTGGGAGAGCCAAAGGCCTGCCTGGCTGGGCCACAGGGGCCTTGAACAGGGGGGTGGGAGAGCCAAAGGCCTGCCTGGCTGGGCTGCAGGGGCCTTGAATGGGGGGTGGGAGAACCAAGGGCCTGGCTGGCTGGGCCGCAGGGGCCTTGAACAGCGGGTGGGGGTGGGAGAGCCAAAGGCCTGCCTGGCTCGGTCGCAGGGGCCTTGAATGAGGGGGTGGGAGAGCCAAGGCATGCCTGGCTGTGTGTGTGAGACTTTACTTCCACTTCTGTACCTTTCTATGTACCTTCTCTACCTTCACATCTTTCTAGAGCCCATTGTATTGCTTCTACAATGGGCTTTACTGCTAGTATACCATATATACATCATATTTTTATGTTCACTCTTCTCACATATCCTCTCCAGCCACAGGGATGTTCATTATAGGACCCATAGGTCACCATGAGATCAAGAAGAGAGGGAAGCTCTGGGAATCTAACTCCGTACTGTTTTTTTGGATTTCCCTCTTGGGTAGCCTGAAGTTGGCAGAACTAATAACAACTGCCAGAAGAGAGATCCCCACGTATAGCCAGAAAAAGTTCTGCTTTATGCAGCCAGGTCAGGGTAGAGATAACCAGGTGGACCTGGAAACCTTTTCTGTACGTACATCAACGGAATACAGAGCTTGCTCCCTTTCATCTTCCAGTTGTGGATACAGCACCAGTAGGGTGATGTCTTGTTTTAAATGTAATTTAGATGTTACTTTAAAGAGGGACAGAAGTGATGTTTGATGGACTATGCTACTATTGAAGAATTACAGGAAAGGAGGGTCATGCTTTAGTGCCAGGAGTTTGCTAAGCCTTCTGCCTGACATGATAGCAATCACAAATTCCATTTGCACATTGAGGAGACAGAAGGAGCAGGTGGCCATGGGCTGTGAGGCAGGTTAGGCTAAAAAGTCCAAAATCACCCAGTGATCGATGGGATTTTGAACCCAGGTCTCGCAGACCCTACTCTGAAGCTCTAACTACCACACCACACTGGTTTTCATAGGGTGACTGCTGTTGAACAAGCAGCAAGCAGCCAGGCCTACTTGAGTCACAAAAGGCAGGTGGTATTGTCACCCAGAAGTTGTTGCTAGGTTCCACAGGGGACACAGAGATCCCCTGAGATTACAGCTGAACTCCAGACAACAGGGATCTGTTCCTCTGAATGAAATGGCCGTTTTCTAGGGTGGACTCTATGGCATTATCCCGGGCTGAGGCCTCTCCCGTCCCCAAACCCTGCCGTCAGACTCTACCATGAAATCTCCAGTTGCGTCAAAGGATTGCCTAGAATGTTATATGTTTGTTTTAACTGGTTTTTACAGGTGTTCTAACTGGTTTTTAACCCTAGTATTGTACTGATGATTTTATGCCAATAAAGGCTGACTTGACTTGACTTGGCTTGAATTTCCCAACCTGGAGCTGGCAACCCTAGTCAGGCTTGGCCGCAAGGAGTCCTTCCTCAAAAGCCAAAATAGGCCTGAAAAGGGCCCTGCCTCCTCTCCCTGCCTTTTACTGACAGAACTAAGCTTGGAATGCTGTGGTTGCCTAGCAACAGCCAGGGAGGGAACCCACTGTTTAAAGCTACAGGCATTCCTTTTATCATTTTGGAGGGTTTTTTTAAACAATGTTGGTTGGTTGGGGGGGGCATTTAGATTTCACATTTTTCTGTAACCCTGGGGCCATTTTCAGGTTTGTAGAAAGATGTGTCTTGCCTATTCATGGCACCACTCACTGGATTTAAGTATCCAAATATTTGGCCAACTTCACTATTAATATATAAACTACTAGGGGCATAAAGGTAAAGGTAAAGGTTCCCTTGCTCGAAAGCCAGTCGAATCTGACTCTAGGGTTGCGGTGCTCATCTCCGTTTCAAAGCCGAAGAGCCAGCGCTGTCCAAAGACGTTTCCATGGTCATGTGGCCAGCATGACTAAACACCAAGGCGCACGGAATGCTGTTACCTTCCCACCGAAGTGGTACCTATTTATCTACTTGCAATTTCTTGCTTTCGAACTGCTAGGTTGGTGGGAGCTGGAACTAGAGACGGGAACTCACTTTTGCCAGGACTCTTTCCACACGGGTTCCAGCTTGGATTTACTTGCATTGACCCATAAGTTCAATGCTTCTAGTACCTTTATTATGAGGCACAAGTCCAATTGAAGCTTTAGCTTGGTATCAGATACAATCAGCCAAAAATTGAGATAAAATATAGCTCACACCCTAATTGAGGTAAAATATAGCTCACACCACTACCACTGCTACCACCTTGGTGAATACACTAGGCACTATAGCTAGCCTGAAAGAAAGAAAATTGTATTGAAAATGATGGGAACCACAGTGGAATTAGAGATATTTCTGATGGTCTGTCTCTTACCTTTACATGGAAGTACACCCAGGAATAACTGAGGTACTGGGAAGCGATAACATTCTGAATTTTTTTATTCACAGAAACTTGATTAGGCCTCTGAAGTCTGAGATAGGTCTCACTCCCCGCCCTCTCTCTCTTTTTTACCAGAAAGTATCTGGAGTAGAACCCTCAAGTACTGATCTTTTGTAAGCACTGTCACTATTGCTTTTTTGCTGGTGTTGACCTCTGCAAAGAGATCTGGAGAGGGAACAGCAGGGCTGGATGATGGAAAGAGAGGGGAACTCTGTCACATACCTTTTAGTTCCTCTGTCACATACCTGTTAGTGCCCAGGTGTAGCCTGAAGTCGTCAAAATCCCTGCCTAGCAGGTTGGTTGGGTAAGGGTGACTGGAATCTGGCCTTGCTCCTTTCTCGATCTTATTAACTACCTCTGTACTGGCACTCAGTGCCTTCCAAGTGTAGGTACTCAGTTCTGGTGTGCATCTGTTCAGGAAGCACAGTGGATATCAGCCAGGAATGGCAGCGCAGTGCAATTGTCACAGCAAGGCTGCATGCTGCACAGTTAACAAAGTGTTTTGCTGAGGCAATCTGGTGCTCAGACAGCTTTGATGCCTCTAAGGCCAGTAATTTCACCAGTCTGCATTTGTCTTCCAGTAACATCACCAAGTAGGGTGCAACACTATGCCACAGGAAGAGTTGATAGAGGGCCATTATGTACTTGTAATTCGTGATCTTGAAGCTGAAAGCAAAGGAGGCATAGATTTTTCTGCCTGCCCTGTCTAGTTTACTGAGTGCTGAGTGCTCTTATTGTTCTCTTACCTGTGATCCACTATCAAGGAGTTAGATGTGGGATTTTGGAAAAGGAAAGGACATCCTTCCTGCTTGGTTCTGTATTGATTCTTAACATGCTTAGCAAAGGTGACACCAATGTCGGGCATAAGGAAAGGCCTAGTTATGACTTCCAGTAAGCCTTACATTATGGGGGGAAAGGTCTTGTGTTCCCCAGATGTCTAACTTTGGATACAGGATCTGTTGCCTAGAGGAGTGCAGGATACATCTATTTCAAGGAATTCAGTCATTCAAATGAATTATTCATTATATTTATGAAAACCCTCACTTCAGGAGTATACAGACCGTTTCCGCATAGCATTACTGGGGAGGTTTCAGAGCTGTAGTCAGGTTTTCTGTCTCATTGTTGCCAAGCAGCCACTTCATAAGGCATTTTCAAAGACTCTTAAATAAGACTGCAAAGCTAAACTGTGACATAAGTGTGTCAAGGCAATGGACAGAATTGTAGCCATGAAGGCATGTGCTCTAGCCAAGGGGAACGTTGAGCTTGAGCAGCATGCCAAACCAGATGTGGACCCTTGGACTAAAAGATGCCTCTCACTCCTGCATCTCTGCAGCTACACCAACGCCAGAAGACAGACCAGCAGCTCTGACACCTAAAATGCACAGAACCTGCAGCAGATCACAAAGGAAAGGCATGCTCTGTGAATAAGCCAGGAGATTCATGCACAGAAACCATGAAGAACTCCCTTCTACATCACACAGGCATCCTCCCCCCCACCTTCACGTATTAACATCACCAGGTGAAGCACGTACTTCTCTTCAGCCTAAAACAAAAGGATGTGCCCCATGACAGATTAACAAGCTATCACATCTTCCAGCCGCTCATCAAGATAGCACAGCTGTTAAGCATCCAGCTGTTAAGCCCAAGTACCAGCAATCCAACAGGAATGTCACCCTTCTTTTTCTCTTTGTCTAAACCCTTCCCCATAAGTAGTGTCACTGTTAGCCAAGCCACTGTTTTGACTGCCCAATGATTAATCCCTTTTTCTGACCCATTAACAGTTTAAGTTTCTCAATATTTCCCGGGGACCAGGTGACCAGAAAGGCACTAGCCTTGGGTTACATTTAAGGTATAAAAAGAGAGCATCCAGTCATTGCTCTCTTGCTTTTACCTTCCTAAGCCCACTCTATCTTGCTGGTTCCATTCTTAACACTGTTCGGAACTTCCCACATGTGTTGCTGGCCAATTCACAACCCCTCCCCATCTTTCTACCCCTTTTTGCTGCAGAGTCAACTTGTCTTGCTGGACAGGTAATGTATCGCCCCACCAACGATACTTCCTGCTAATGCAAACGTCTCTGTACCTTTCTTGCTGAATTCCTAGATCTGTGTTGCTTGTGTGTATGCTTGATTTTATATTTGTATGTGTGAGAATCCTTTAGTAAAGAAACCACATCTATTTCTGGGTTCTGGGAAATCCAGCTCCCATGTACACAGGTTAATGGTCCCATATTTAATGCCTATTGCCATTTAATAATTCATAATTCCCCACATTTATTAATAAATTAAGGCAATTTGGCTAACAAAATGAGCAGGTTGGTTGTAGTCAAAGGCCATTTCACCAAAGGACTGGGCTTTCTGGATCGTCTGGAGGATAAGGGCCTGGTTCTGCTTGACTGGAGCTGATTTGAGCATATGGATCCCATCCTTGGTTGTAGTCATCACACTAGAGTTCTTGGCATGGCTATCAGGATATCAAATATAAATGTGTTGGGTCCAATTTGAGTGGTGGATCCACGTGGGAAGTTAGCAACAAGGAATGGGGTTTCCTAGTCCTGTACTTCACATTTTGAGGTGGAACAGGAAGAGTATGGTGAGCAGCCCAATGGAGAGAGTCCTCTCAGAACGGAGAATGCCTCCTTGACCAGTTCCAAGGATGCTTTGTGAGAAGCTGGGAAAGCTTCTCTTGGTGCTTATGTTTGTGCCAAGCCTTTTGGGGCAGTGGTAAGAAGCTACACTCCAAAGACACAGGAGCAGAGCCTGAGGCTTTTCTTGTGTTCTTTGCTGGACCTGAGGTCATCAGAATTGGTCTTGGAACTGTTGGAACTAAAGATGCTTGGATCAGTCAGTTGACATTAGAGGACAGTGCTGTGCTCAGATCTTTCTCCTGAGCAGCGCTGGACAAAGCTTTTTCCCAGAGCACTGCATTTAGGCAGGAAGCTCTACCATGCCTTGCTTGGGGGGTAAACTGTCCACTAATAGAGCAGGGTGAGATGTTGTGCTCTTTGCTGAGGCACAGGAGCCATTTTTGATCCACAAAAGAGTGCTTGTGAGATAGAAATTGTTGGAAGTTTTGTGCTGGTTAAAAGGAAACAGAGCTTCTGTTAATGAACCTCTCTCAGCGGCAGCAGAGAGAGAACTGATGGTAGGGCATTCTGCCCTCTCTGTATCATGCGGCAAAAGGTAGGAAACAGCAAAAGGGGGAGGGACAGAGGGCCATCAGACATTTTTTGAGCATCAAAAACTCTCTGTGGTAGGCCTGCAAGTGTGCAGTGCTCCTGTGTGATGGCACAGGTACCACAAAAATGAAGACTGTATTCCCTATAAAGGCCAATAAGATCTTTCCCAAGGAGAAGGTTTCAGCAGGTCAATGACCTTGCAGTGGACCTAGAGAAGGGGGAAAGTTTTAGAGGATCTTCCAGTACTTCAAAATTTGTTCTGTATTTTTACCTCTGTTTTTCAGCTGTTCTTAAATCCAAGGTGGTGATGTTTATTGTTTAAAGCTCTCATGACTAGGAATAGGCATGACCCAGGAAAACGGAGGTTTGTCTGGGTTTGCGGGGCCACACA
Organism: Gekko gecko; assembly: GCA_029375565.1. Taxonomy (NCBI): domain Eukaryota; kingdom Metazoa; phylum Chordata; class Lepidosauria; order Squamata; family Gekkonidae; genus Gekko; species Gekko gecko. The sequence goes on along the minus strand of JAPDNY010000002.1, from coordinate 238,747,660 downwards.
AACTATGAGCCATGGACTTTCATAAGCCTTCCCATTCACTGAACCTCTTTGTTTTATGAAGTTCATGAAGTTGCTCCCAGGAGCTGCGTGCAGCAGGGAGGTTTTTCACCGCTGCATGCAGACCTGGCTGGCAATTTAACTGAAACAGAAGAAGGAGAAGCTCCCCCCACCCCCGATCTGCATGTGGCAGGGAGGTCTCTTTCAAGTGGGGAGTGGGGAGGGGTGAGAGGGATCACTGAAATGGCTTGAATCTATTTCAGCCTCTGGGCACACCAGCCCTGCAGTTAGGCTGAAATAGATGCAAGCAATTTCAGAGATCCCTCTCACCCCCCCTACTTCTCACCATGATCCCCACAAACCTCCAAAAAACATGTGGAAGGTCATGGAAGATCGTGAATAGGGATGGGCATGAACCTTGGTTCATGAACCATGACCCATTGATTTTCGTCATGAATTTAAGTTCATGACGAGGTTCATGCCCATCTCTACTCATGACCCAGAATTCACATATCCAAAGGATCATTTCTCCCCTTACAACCCTGCATGTCATTTACATTCCACTGATTAAAGCTTGCTAATAGTGCCTGCTCCTGTGCCTTCCCAATAGTTACCCAACAACTATGGAATGAGCTCCCCCTATAGGTCTGCAGGATCTTATAATGACTACCTTTAAAAAAAGTTATAATGACCTTTTTGTTTGAAGATGTTTCTGTGGAATATATGGGTACTAGAACCATGTGAAGTTTCAAGCAGGGGGCAGACTGGAGGGCAAAAACAACATGGGAAAAGTGCCCCACCCACTAGCCCACCACTGACCTTGCACCCCACAGAGGGAGGAAGACAAGGAACAGACTCCCTACAGCTTCCACCTGGCCTGTACCCACCCTCTGCTGACAGTGGGATGGCTTGTGGCAGTGACTCACACCCACCTGATGGCAATGGTAACTCCCATGTACTTTGCAAGTGGCAGCTGGCACTAAAGAGCTGGCAGCAGTGTGCAGCACTGCTCACTCACCTGACACGAGGCAAGGACTGCCAGCTCATGGCTATAATCCCACCCTTTGCCTTGTCTTATCTCAATCACCTTGCAATGTCTTCATACACAATTCCCTAGGATGCTTCACAGAGCAAGCCATGGTTACTGATATCGCCCTGGTAATCTACCTGTTTTCTCTGACATCCAGGGAAGACAAAATAAAAGGAGGAAGGTACAGAAGTTCTAGTACAAAGTCCATCGGGCAGGCAGTGCCACCAGAAAGAATGTAATAGCTTATCTCCTTGGATCATAGACTTTGTAGCTAAGAATTACTGTGTCAGTCTGAAAACCAGGGTTATGTAACATATGAATATACCAGGAACCAGCGTTGCGAGGTTTCACCATTAATCTAGATTAACCTATTATTATTAATTATCTGAAGGACATCCCTCTTGTCTAGGGAAATATAGACATTTTAAAAAAACAAAACTAAACCAAGGTCCTAAAAATAATTGGATTGGGCAGCTCTTTTGAATACTCCTGAAGTAAACCATAAATAAATGAGACTGAATGAAAGTATTCAATATAAAGTTATTTCAGTCTGTCTCGAGCTTACTTGTCTCCTCTTCACTAGTCAAAGTACTAGCTGAAATAGTTCCCTAGCTAGAAGAAATGACGCTTGAGCCGGTGATGGAGCAGCTCACTGGTATTAACCAGCAATTGACCATCCTAAACCAGACGATCGCAACTCAACAGCTCCAGCTGGCAGAAAATGTTAAACAGACGGAGCAATCGATAGAGATGGTGAAAGAAATGTATACCGAAAACAAGACTTTGAAGAAAAAGGTGGAACAAATAATAAACAAGCAAAATCAACAAGAAAATAGACTCTTGTTTCTTCAAATGGAGAAAGCAAACATGGTTCTCAGGTTCCAGGGAGTTCCTGAATTGTCGAAAGAAGATTTGAAGAAGCTCCTTAGTGATCTCATCGCACCAGCTGTAGTCTTAAAAGCGGAAGAAATACTGCATGATATAGAATCAGTGTATAGGGTGTATTCAAACTACACCCAAAGGAATAGCCTACCTGGGGAAATTTCAGTTAAATTTTCAAGAAGGCAAACTAGAGATGCAATTTTAAAAGCTACATCAGCAACTCCATTGAAGCTTGGGAATGTTACAATCAAGGTTCTAAAAGATATTCCCTTTGAAATTTGACAAAAACAGAAGAATTATAAGGATCTAACCCTTTTTCTCCAAACCAACCAAATTGCGTACAAATGGGCATTTCCAGAAGGGGTCATCTTTAAGTTACATGACAAAAGAGAGAAGATTGACTCTGTACACAAGGCTAAAGAATTTTTGAAACACCAACTGGGAGCCAAAGAGGATGGTGAAACTGGTTTGAGCGGCTCCACACCCTTGGAGACGGACGAAGACTTGGCCATGGTAGAAGGTGCTGCAGCCCGCAGACCAACTTATGCTTTTAGAGATAGAAAGCCTAAGTAAAGGCAGAAGGACTCTGAAAATGGCCTTTATGAAGCGAGCTTAGGTGATGCTCTGAAAGTCTCCCATAACAAGTAACTAACTAATTATATAGCAGAGATAGGTTGTAACTAATTATATAGCAGAGATAGGTTGTAACTCACAATATACACTGCTTACTAACAATTTAGTATTAACATAGACTTTAACTGGGGTAAAGATCTCCCTCTCTTGGGGTTTTAGTTTAGTGTGGGTTTTCTTGACTTTCTCCTTAGATGTAGTCCCCTTCCTTTTTTTCATTGTAGTTATTAGTTGTCAATTATAAAAAAGCAATAAAAAATCCCCTTTGCCCCCCCCAAAAAAACAAAAAAAGAGAAAGATGGGATATAAATGAAGTCTATATGGACAAAAATGCACCGAAGAAAAAAGTTTGGTTGGTGAGTGAGTGGAAGGAGAAAAGAAAGCATGGAAATATGGTTATATAGGTATTACCAGGAGGAGGAAATAGTGCGGGAAAGGGGAAACTGGTGTGTCCCCCACAAGTTATTGTTCCCCACTGCACAAGTGAGCCTGGCCCAGATGCCAGCATGTCTCTAACGAGGCAGTACAGAAATATTCTAAATAAATAAGTTCACCTTCCTTCCACTCATTCTGCCAACTGAGGGTCCTTGGTAACCTTGCTTACCACCCATTAGCTACCCATGAAACTGATCTGTGGATACTTAAATCCGCAAATCAAGGCCACAAAGGCACTAAACAGATATTTCTTCAAACCTGGGGTACTCCTCAAGTTTGCAGAAAAACCTGAAATTAAAATAAAATTAAAGGGGGATTTATACCCCCAAATGTAATCAGGTTATCTGAGTATGCGTATAACAGAAAGGAATCTATGTCATCTGAAATCTTTCTATCCAAATTCCAGTACCATAAAGTATAATTTGCATAATCCCCCCCCCAAAAAAAGATCCTGATGTCTGCCAAATAATATCTTCCTCCTACAGTGTGAAAAAAGTGATAAAGCATTTGAATATGGCAATATCTTTTGAGAAATAAATTGAAATTGGGCTTTTCAGGACAAATCCTGGGAGAATAGCACTCCTAGATATCTAAATCGAGTCATACTTTCTTAATATTTGCTATTCTCCATTCTTTTTTACTTTGGCAGAGAACCTCTAGACTATTTTAGATTTTCTTGCATTTGTAATTAACTAGAAATAAAGCCCGTTTTGGAAATAAATACAACGAGCTCTAGAAAGAGGCTCTGGATGGGTGCCCTGGCCTTGGGCACCCAGCGTCAATTTGCTGTGGTGACCTCAGCAGGGTACAATGACACAGAGTCCACCATTTTCTACAGGGGAACTGAACTCTGCCATCTGGAGAGCAGTTGTAATTCTGAGTGATCTCCAGCAATCACCTGGAGATTGGCAACAATGGTTCCCCAGGAGGAAATGGATGGATTGGAGGGTGGAGTCTATGACATTGTACCTGTGACAGATTGTGGTCCCACCCCTCCTCAAACCCCACTCTTTCCAGGCTCCACCTCTCAACTTTCCAGGAATTTCCCAACCTGGAGGTGGCAACCCTATCACCTTTCCGGCCAACCATCAACATATCATTATCTGCCCCTGATCTCTACCCTCTGGAGAGCAGTTTTAATTCTGAGTGATCTCCAGCCCTCACCTGGAGATCAGCAGCAATGTTTTCCCACCCTTATTATTTATTTATTATTTCCATTTATACCCTGCCCTCCCCACGAACGGGCTCAGGGCAGCTTACATTGATTGGTATTCAGTACCATAAAAGTGTATACAAAAGTTAAAACATTCTAGTAATTCAGTGCTAGTGATAATAGACATCTTTCACTGATTAGGATGGCGTATCATATGATGTTCAACAATTGTGTCCAATTCAGTGATCCTCAGCTTTGTGTGATGGTCTGGCACAACCTGCAGGCCAGAGCCGACCCATAGCCACAGCGGTTGGTAGTGCTCCTAATTGAAAGCCTGGTGGAAGAGCGCTGTCTTGCAGGCCCTGTGGAACTGTAAAAGGTCCCGCAGGGCCCTGATCTCTTCTGGGAGCTCATTCCACCAGTATGGAGCCACCACTGAACAGACTCTGGCGCTGGGGGCTGCAAGCCTGACGTCTTTAGGGCCTGGAATGGTCAGCCAATGTATTCCTGACCGGAGTGCTCTCTGGGGTATATATGGGGAAAGGCGGTCCTGCAGGTATATCGGACCCTGGCCATATAGGGCTTTAAAGGTCAATACCAGGACCTTGAAATGAATTCAGTATGCTATTGGCAGCCAGTGCTGTGTCTTCAGCGCAGGCCGGATGTGCTCCCACTTAGGGAAGCCCACCAAAAGCCTGGCCGCGGCATTCTGCACTAGCTGCAGCTTCCAGATCTGTGACAAGGGCAGCTCCATGTAGAGAGCATTACAGTAGTCTAGTCTCAAAGTGACCATCGTGTGGATCACTATAGCCAGGTCATCGTGGCTGAGAAAGGGAACCAACTGCTGAATCAGCCGAAGGTGGTAAAAGGCCGACTTGGCATTGGCTGCCACCTGGGCCTCCATTGTTAAGGAGGCATCCAGAAGCACTCCCAGGCTCCTAACCTCTGACGCTGGTACCAATTGTGCCCCACCAAAGGTTGGGAGTGGGATCCCCACCCCCAAGCCGCCCTGACTCAGGAATAGGACCTCTGTCTTTGTAGGGTGTAGCTTCAGCCAGCTCAGTCTGAGCCAACCAGCCACAGTTTGCAAAGCCTGATCCAGGTCTTCCGGTCTGGAGTCTGACCGGCCGCCCAACATCAGATAGAGTTGATAATTTCCCTTAGGGCACTTCGGAACCCTTCGTGGACAGCTTTAATAAGCCAGGAAGGGAACGGATCAAGGCTGCATGTGGTTGGGCATACCACTGCGAGCAATCTGTCGACTTCCTCCAGACTGAGCAAGCTGAAATGATCCAGGCTGAAATGATCCAGAACTGAGGTCGAAGATGTGCAAGGGGCCTCAAGCTCGCTCACTGTTTCAAGTGTGGCAGGGTGGTTGCGGCGGAGTGCCAAGGCTTTATCCGTGAAATAGCTCGCAAATGCCTTGCAGCCAATGTCCAATTCCCTAGCGTTTTGGTCTGCCCTGTGGCAGAACTGTTATAGACCGAATTGTTCTAAACAATTGGGCCGGGCATGAGCTCACGGATGCAATAGTTGTCGCACAGAACTCCCTCTTTGCGGCTTTGATTGCCATCTCATAGGATCTCATAAACATCGTATAGGATGCTCTTGATGCTTCATCTTGAGCATGCACCACCGTCTCGCTAGCTGTCCCAGCTCCCACTTCATAAGCCGCAACTCCTGGGTAAACCAGGGAGCCAGCTTAGTGTGGGGGTGCAGAGGGCACTGGGGAGTGATCTTGTCAATGGCTGCAGAGAGCCAGCTCTGCCAGTCCTCCACAAGCTCATCCAACGAACCACCAGGGGGCATTGGATCCCACAGGGCCATCTGGAGCTGCACTGGGTCCCTCATGCTCTGCGGGCAAGCTAAAATACACTTGCTGCCTAAACAGGGTTGGGGCATAACATTCAAACTGGCCCTCAGGGCATGGTGGTCTGACCCAGTCCACTGTTACCCCCGCTGCAAAGATCAAATCGACTGCGTGCCCAGCTTGATAAGTGGGAGTTGTTACAGGGGAACTGATCTCTGCCATATGGAGAGCAGTTTTAATTCTGAGTGATCACCAGCCCTCATCTGGAGATTGGCAGCAATGGTTCTCCAGGAGAAAATGACTGCTTTGGAGGGTGGACTCTATGGATTCTATTCAGCTGAGGCCTCTCCCCTCCCCAAACTCTGGCTTCTGTAGACTCCACCAAAAAATACCCAGGAATTTCCTAACCTGGAGCCAGCAATCCTAGTCAGGACTGGCCCCAATGAATTCCTCACCAATGCCAAAATAGACCTGGAATGGGCTTCCTGCCTTTACCTTTTTACTGAGAGAATCAAGCTTGGTTGCCTAGCAATAGCCACTAAAGGAAAAATTAGCCCCACAGGAGCCAATCAGGAGAAGTGTCTTCATCAGGAGAGACAGCCGTTTTGGCAGTTTACTCTGTCAGGGAAGTGGCCAGGCTGGCAGTGGGTGGGGGAGAGGAGTGGACCCAGCACCCAGCCAATGGCACACAAGTACTCTTGAGTGGCAGTTGAAGGACCAATGGCTGATGGAACGCACAGCATAGCCAATGGGAGAGTTGGAAAGTGCCAATACATTGGGCTTTTATATGTATAGGATCATTCACCTACACTGTAGGAACCCAAACTGGCTAGTGTATGCTTCAAACCTACAGATATACAGGATAATGCTATATCATCCACACAAAGTAGAACTGAAAGATCTTCTTGGTTTAGAATGGGTACTGATAAATGGTTCCTGAGACAGCTTTGATAATATCAATAATGTATAAAATTAAATATATAGGGGGATAAGAAAGAACCTTGTTGAACACCTTGAAAGGTAGGAATCGAGTCCATGGCCTGACCTTCCAAACTGCATCTAATTTTAACTTCAGTACTTGGATATAATCAGTAACCATAGCAAACACCACTAATTGTAATTTCCTTCAGTTTCTGCTGCAGACTAGTTCTAGAAATACTATTGAAGGCAGAGCACTAATCCATAAAAGATACATACAAATTATTATTTGGAAAAGAAGTATACTTCTCTATCACATGAGATAAAACCAGACAGTGGTCAACTACAGAGCATCCTTGATGAAAGCCACCTTGTTCCTCCCTCAAGATTTCTGAGTCTTCCATCCTTTTTTTTCAGTTTTCAACTTATATAGGTTTTGAACAATTTTCTAGTGACAGATAGAAGGTTTACTGGACAATAATTCTGCAGATCCTGTCTATTCCCTTTATTCTTAAAAAAGGAATCATCTAAACTTCTTTCCAGACTGGGGGGATACACCCTGAGTTATTTATCATAGAGAATAATGGGGTCAATATCTCAGCCCACCATTTTAGATTTGATTGTAATAGGTCTACTGGAAGCCCATCCATATCTGGCGCTTTTCCTGGTTTCCTATTATTTATTAAATATTCAATGGTCTTAAACAGGCACTAATGGCCAAAACTCAAGCCCTCTAGTGTCAATCAGGTTTTCATACTCTACATGTGTAGCATCATCACCAGAATATTAAGAACTAAAAGAAGCAAACCATGTAGCTAGAGAAATTCAAAAGGAAATCTTTTTACTACTATTGTTAACAATATGTAAAAATTGCTTACCATTTCCATCATATGTAGCAGATAACAAAGTTCTCCATTTCTTAATCATAGCTGCCCTTTTTTATTCTTTACCAATTGTTTCCAACCTTTTCTAGCCATTTTAAGATTGGTTAAAGTATATTCTGATCCAGGGGTCTTTTCATAGAAAAACAGCTGCAGGAGCTCATTAGCATATGGTATGCTAATGAGCTATTAGGCTATTAGCATATGCCACACACCCTGACATCACCGGAAGTGAGGTCAGAAGGGGAAGCAAAAGGGGGGGTGGCATCTTCAAAAGCCTCCCCTTCCCTTCCCCAGCTGGTCTGGGTGGGGGAGCTAAGAGAGAAGGGGTTTAAAGTTTAAACTCCTTCTCATGAGAGTTGGGCCACAGAAGGAGGAAAAAGGGAAGGAAAGAGAGAGAGTAGAGAGAAGGAAGGAAAGAGGGAAAGAAAGAGAAGGAAAGGGGAGGAAAAGAAAGAGAGGGAAGAAGGAGGGAAACAGGGAAAGGAGGAAAAAAGAGAAGAGAAGAAGGTGGGAAAGAAAAAAAGAGAGAAGAGAAGAAGGAGGGAAAGAGGAAAAAGAAAGAAGGGAGGGAGGGAATGAAAGATTCGACGGCAATTTGGCCCCATTATATCCTATGTGCCATTGAAGTCAATGGTGAAAACATAGGGTATATTCTGGGGGCTGGAGGGAGGGTTTGAGGGAGGGGCTCCAAACTCACAGGGTAGCTGATGGAGCCTCTCCCCAAGATAGCCCACCAAGTTTCAAGAGCATTGGACCAGGGGGTCCAATTCTATGGGCCCCCAATTTTTTTCCCACCATAGAGAACAATGGAGGGAATAGGGGCAACCTGTTTGGGGGCCCATAGAATTGGACCCTCTGGTCCAATGTTCTTGAAACTTGGTGGGTATCTTGTGGAGAGGCTCCATCAGCTACTCTGTGAGTTTGGAGCCTCTCCCTCAAATCCCCTCCCCTCCAGCCCCCAGAATATACCCTATGTTTTCACCATTGACTTCAATGGCCCATAGGATATAATGGAGCTGAAATTGACATTCGGCTGCCTGAAAGACTCCCCGGGTCGCCGGCTTGGCTCCTGAGCTCCCGGAGCTGCGCTCCGGTGCGCTCCCCCCCCCCAAAAAAAGACCCCTGTTCTGATCACTTCAGTCTAAACTCCCTGGGATAATCTCTCAATTTCCTCAGGTGGGTTCAACATTCAAAGTCAAACCACCCATTCTTCCTTTATTTTAGTTGGCTGAGATAAGTTAACTGATAAACAAGTTTACATACTTAATATTTCATAACAGGTTGAAATATCATTAGCTGAGACACATTCTCAATCTAAAGCACAGCACTTCTGGAAGTAAATTATAGATCTAATCTCTTGACCTAAAGATGATGTCCATTTCTTTACTCTTATTTCCTGTTTAATCTTTTCAGAATGGGAAACGAAAGAAGCTTCTACATTGCATGCCACTTTCACTTTCTTTGATTGTTGGATTTTATGGAAGCTTCCACACTGCATGCCAGTTTCACTTCCTTTGAACTCTCATTTTTTGGTACTGTCTGCATACATTTATGGCCATTTTATGGTTTTGAGCTGCATCTTGTTCTGTTCCAGTGTGGGCCTGGTAAAACAACTGAGCAAATGCTAGATGCAGAATGGGCCTAAGAGGAAGATGATTTCCCTCTAAAAAGTCTCCTACTTTAAAATCACAGATGTTTTCTAGCACCTCTTTAGGGACCACACACCATTATGAGAAAAGCAAGTAAAGGCCCCCTTCTATGTCTATCAAGCTGTTTCCATCCACTATCACCAAATTATGGGACAGGACAAAACTTATTAATTGCTTACCAGCTAAATTTACCCCTTGACCTCTACCTGACCTAGTAAAGAGAAAATCATTATATAGGAAGGCTTCCATATCTAAATCATACATCTCTGAAATAATACTAGATTCATCTGCACCCATACAGGCATTTAAATTTCCAGTTATCTTGCTTTTAAGATGAATTCATCTAATTTATCCTAATTTCTTAACAATTCTTCCTTCCTCAAGACAGGGGGTAAATAAATTGTTATCAATATAAAAGCGACTGTGAGTAATGATAGGGAAACCACAAGTGCCAAGGAAGACACTAACCCTAACCCTAATATTAAAAGAATTTGCAACTAAGCAAGCTAATCCTTCACAAAAACATCCCGTTTTATGATGTCTCTCAGCACATACAGAAAAGGCTAAGAACACTTTAAAAAATTTCTCCTGAAACCCATGTTTCCTGGGTTAGCAGGATGTGGAATCCTTTGATCTGAGTATAAATTTCAGGGATCTCTATTTTTGAAGACCAATCTGAGGCATGCTATGAAAAGGTATTTATAAAAGAATTTTCATCTAGTCAGTTGATGTTTTTACTCTCCTGGCTATTAGTAAAATTGTGGTTCACAATCCCTTTTGGCCAAAAGTTTTTACAGGTTACATGTGCTTCTTCTAGAGTATCAATAGCTGCAATGATGGAGGCTGTGGCCTTTCTGGATTTTTGGTTCCAGTTCCAGTGTTTTGTGTTGTCTAGCACTGTAGTTCCTTTGGTCTCATTCTCTAATCCACCCTTTTCCAGTTTATATGGGTGGTCTTGTCCCTAATTTCCTTTACGATATACAAAAGAGTTTGTAATCATGAAAGGATACTTTCTTGAACTTCCACTGATGTTGAGCCAAAAGAAGCTGTTAACTCATCCTCCATTAAGAAATGGTCAATTGTAGCCATTTCCTTTGAATGTTTTTCTAATTTGCCTAATTTTGGTTGTATTATTTGGGATTTCAAGAGTGAAGTGAGGTCAATCAGTGGAGGTTTACATCACTATTTCTTCTTTATTTAATAAACTAGCCTGATACCAGTGCTTGGCTACGGTATTTAAGTTCTGTAAATCCAGTTATAATACTGATGATGTGAAATTTGAAATGTGACATTTGTTGTAGGAATTCTAATGGAGAAGACTGTAGTGTAAGAAATGAAGTGAGGCATACGTACTATTTTTTTTCTCTACTGAAGGACCTCTCTGTAGACCACATTGGTGGTTCTGCCCTCAGGTGCTAGGATCACCAAGCTGCTTGATGAGCTCACTCTGGAGCAGGCCACATAGAACGGTCCATTTAAGAAGCAGTCGTCTGTTAAGTCAACCCCTGCCACCTTCCACGAATGTGATGGCCTCTCTACTTGGATTGTTTTGCTCATACGGAGACTGTGTTGTTCTTTTTTAAATAATTTTTACTTTGCTTTTCTAAACTACCATCCTACAGGGTCTGGGAAGGGGATACAAACTAAAATAAAGAGTAAGGTAAAAGTAAAGGTTCCCTTGCACAAAAGCCAGTCGAATCCAACTCTAGGGTTGCGGTGCTCATCTCCATTTCAAAGCTGAAGAGACGTTTCCGTGGTCATGTGGCCGGCATGACTAAACACCAAGGCACACGGAACGCTGTTACCAGAGTAGCAAGGATCATAATATAAATGATTAAAATTTTGATGTTTCCCTCTTGCCCATATATTAAAAAGTGAGTGTTATATAAAAGTATAAAGTATAAAGCAACAATCCCAATCCCTTTCAAAAACAGTGTGTATATCTTAGCATTAAATGCATAACAGGCTGTCAAAATTAGTCTATTTTGCTTTTTTCTTTCCTCTAAGCTTCTTTTTATCAAAATCCAATTTAACTTTTAGAGGTTTAGGAGCTGCAGCCCCTAAGTCTGCTTCAATTTTGGATGATTCTGCCGAGCTTATCGAGCTGTTGTCAGAGCTTTCCTCCTCTTTTTCTTCTTCACCTTCTGGTACTTTGTTATCCTCCACTGTTTCAGATCCCTCCATCGTTTTCTGGTGTTGTTTTAAAAACCTTTTCACTTTGAAAACAGTGTCAATCTTTTCTTTTTTTCCATTAAAGTTGAAGATGAGCCCTTCCGGTATTATCCATCTGTATGGTGTGTTATTTTGCTGTAAGAACATTGCCAAGTCTCTGTATTGTCTTCTCTTTTTCCAGATCTCGAATGGTATATCTTTCTTCTCCTTTAATTTTCAGGAGTATTCAGTTTGTCGCTTTCAATGTTGTATCTCTTGTTGATCTTTTAGAGAATTTCACATATACTTCCCTGGGTAGCTTGATGAGAGATTCTATCAAAGCATTTGATAGAGTTGGTTCCTGTGTTGGGCTTAACAGCGGAAGCTCTACAAAATGATATTGACTTGGTTTATCGCACATATCCAGAAATGATGAGAGATTCTATCAAAGCATTTTTATTTTATTTTTAAAAAACCCTACAGTTTTAAAAAGTGAAGTGAAAGCTGCACTGAGAGCATTTGGGAGAAACAAACCACCAGGAGTAGACAGGGTATCAACAGAGTTATTTCAAGCCACAAAAACAGAGTCCATCAAAATCTCAACAAAAATATGCCAACAAATGTGAACAACAAAACAATGACTCACAGAGTGGAAATGCTCAATCTACATTTCAGTTCAAAAAAGGAGACATCAAAGACAGCAGCAACTATCATACCATTGCATTAATTTCTCACACACATAAAGTGGTGCTCAAGATCTTACAACAAAGACTGTTATCATATATGCCACATGTTCAACCTAGATACAGAAGAGGAAGAGGCACTAGAGATCATTTCATTACTGAAGGATATGAGAAAATTTCAGAAGAAAATTTGCTTGTGTTTCATAGATTAGAAAAAGCTTTGGACAGTTTATATCCATGCAAAGCTATGGTTGGTTTTAAAAGAAATGGATGTGCCTCAACATCTGGATATTTTGATGTGCCACTTGCACTCTGAACAAGATGCTACCATTATGATAGAATATGGAAAAATATGATTTCCAATTGGCAAAGGTGTCAGATAAGTATTATTTTATGTCCCTGTCTCTTCAATCCCTACACAGAACATATGATAAGGAAATCTGGGTAAGATTTAGTTGAAGGTGGAATGAAAACTCATCAAAGGAATATTAAAACTTTGAGATATGCAGATGACACCACATTACTGGCAGAAAACAGTGAAGACTTGAAACAACTATGGACAAAGGTTAAAGCAGAAAGTGCCAAAGCAGGATTACAGAGGAACATCAAGAAGATAAAATTAATGACTACTGGGAAATTATGCAACTTTAAGACTGATAATGAAGACACTGAAATTGTAAAGATTTTCTATTCCTTGGCTCCATCATCAACCAAAAGGGAGAATGCAATGAAAAAACCAGGAGACTGAGGCTGGGAAGGGCAGACATGAAGGAGCCAGAAAAGATTCTTTAGATAATTCATACCATAGTTTTCCTTATTACTATGTACAGGTGTGAAAGCTGGACTATGAAGAAAGCTTACAGGTAGTTGATTCATTTGAAATGTGGTGTTGAAGGAGAGCTTTACAGACAGTGTGGACTGCCAAAAAAACAAGTAAGTGGATTCTAGATCACATTGAGCCTGTACTCTCTACCTAGAAGCCCAAATGATTAAACTGAGGCTATTGTACTTTGGACACATTATGAGAAAATGAAACTCACTGGAAAAGACAGTAACACTAGGGAAAGTGGAAAGCCACAGGAAAAGAGGAACACCCAACATGAGATCGACTAACTCAATCAAGGAAGTCACAGCCCTCAGTTTGCAAGACCTGACCAAGGCTGAATAGGGTTGCCAGCTTCCAGAGGGGCCTGGAGATTTCCTGCTATTACAACTGATCTCCAGACAATAGAGATCAGTTCCTCTGGAGAAAGTGGCTGCTCTGGAGGGTGGACTCTATAGCACTGTACACTGCTGCAGTCCCTCACCTCCCCAAACCCCATCCTCCTCAGGCTCCACTCCCAAAATCTCCAGATATTTCCCAACCCAGTGCTGGCAGCCCTAGCTGTTACCAATAGGACATTTTGAAGTTAATTAATTCATAAGGTCGCCATAAATTGGAAGCAAGTTGATGGCACTTAACACACACACAAGATGTGTGATATATCCATCATGTTTTATTTTGCAAGCTGTCTCAGGTAGGTACCCTGGAGAGATAGCATAAAAATGCTCTAAAATGCACTAAATAAATAAATATGACTTACTTCTCAATGGCAAGTTCTCAAATTCTCATTCCCAATTAGCCAAAAAACCCACCTACATGAAGCAGATTAAGTGCACAGTGAATTGAAGGACCTGGGGCAAATGATATGGAGCATTTGAAAAGGGAGGGATATACCTCTGACCAGTCTGGACCTTTGCCAGCACTGCACTCCATCATTAACTCACTCTTGCACCAAAAGTGATAACTTTCCACACTGATAACCCAAGTGGGACCCAGTCAGGTTCCCTCAGGCAGCAGCTGCATTCAGTCAGACTTCACCCATAACACACATGCACAGGAGCAAAGGACAAATGTAGTGCTGACCAATGTGCTCCCTCTGTATTCCTAACATTTCCAACCATACAAATGGGCCAGAAAGGCTGGAGTGCTAGAAGCAGCACCTTGACTCTGTTGCCACAGTAATTAAGGTACTATAAAGCTCAGAAGCCAGTGAAGGAGCTAAATCTCTACAACACTGCCCATCCTTTTCAAGGACAGGAATGAAGAGTCATAGAATTGGAGTCAGAAGTTGGAAGACATCCCTACTCAACAAAGTACATATATACCTATAGCAATGCCAGTGATGGAAAGCCCAAACAATCCCCTAAGTGACTGGTTCCATTGTCAAAATGCTATTTCCATTAGAAAGAGGAAAGAAGTCTGACAAGCCCCAGCAAGCCACAGCACACTAACAGCACCTGGTTACAAACTGAGATGCCAGACTGAAAAAGGTGAGGTAGGAGAAATACTGAATACCAATCACAGTTCTTCACCTTACTATCTCCCTTTTTAGACTGTAGTTACTACCAGCTCAAGCTAGCACTTTCATTTTTTAAGTATTTTCATTTACATACACAAAACAAATGCCAGCAACAAGACAAAACAAAACCATCTGAAAACCTCATATCCAATATAAGAGAAAGTACCATCACTATTTGGCAATATTCCAAACAACAAAAAAAAGGAAATATATAAACCAATATGAGAAAACTCATGAGTAGGTAAAAAGGAAGAAAGGAGAAAAGGGACGGGGGGTGCTTCCACCCCAGTTGGCTGAGATTTTACATAATTTTCATTGATTCAATTTCTGAGAAATAGTGTCCTCTAATATAGCTATTCAACGCCTTATTCAAATTTTCAGGTCAGGGTCTCCATGCATTAAAAAGAATTCTTTAATGAGTTATAGTCTGGAAATTCCATTAAATAAATCATTAAACCATTCCAAATTGTCTTAAAATCATCTTTCTTTTTTCTCCCCTGAATTAATCTTATATGTTAATTTTTCAATTGATGCTGTATTCCTTAATTTGCCACGCCACCTATCCAAGGAAATTCCCTTTGCATTCTTCCAACATTGAGCAATAAGCATCCTAGCTGCGACTAAAAGAAAGTTGATAAGTGTTTTTTGTTTGCATTGGGAATTTTCCTTGATAAATAAGTTGAGCAGGGCTAGTTCAATAGAAGGTTTTATTTGTTCCCTGGTTATTTTAGTAATCTCTGCAAATATTTATTTCCAAAAATTTGATATAACTGGACAAGACCACCCATATGAATAAATGTCCCTAGTTCACAGCAACCTCTCCAACAATTTTTAGTGTCTATTTCCATTAAGTGGGCTAGTCTAACTGGAGCGATATACCACCTTTGAGACATCTTTAATGAATACTAAATTTAATGATCATGACTCGGAACACATATTTCAACACTTTCCTTTCAAATAAAACTCAAGAGGTTTACAAGAGCAAGCTAGCATTTTGATATGTTAAGAAAATGATAGCATGAAACTGTAGCCATATCCTGTGCAAGTTTACTTGAATGCAAATTCAACTAAGCCCCATGGAACTTACTTCCAGTTAAGTATTTACAGACAATCCTAACCTAGCAGGAACTCTTCTTCAGAGTGGAAGAAAAAGAGAGAGAAGAACCAAGTCAGCCTGTCTCCTTTTCCCTGCACTCTTTGCTGCTACCTTCTCTGGTCCACCTTCTGCACAGGACAAACATGCTAAAAGACCAGAAACATAAGGATGCTGGCAGGCAGCAATGTTCAGGCCTCCTACATACACTTTTGAACAAATCAAGATCATATGGTAGAAGCTTGGAGCTGGGTCATCATGAAGCACCAGCAGGCACCATCTTAGGAGAGGCATTATCCCCTGTAAAACAAAAGGGCACGAGGGAAGGGGACAGGGGGGTTGATAAAGATTCTTTCAAAATGAGACATGCCTGCCATTACATTGTGTGATTAGGAACAATGGTATTACAGTGGACACTATCTTGAATGAGACATTCTGTGTTACTATTAATAGTATGGTTTAGAAATATTACAATTGTTTAAATAAATTAAAAATTCACTTAAACCTGTTATGCTTCACAGAGGCAGCCTCACCTAGCCTCAAAAGCATACCTGCCAATCTTCCCTCTACCTGTTCTCAGCAGGCTATCACACAAAATATTTAAAACTAACACATGCCACATAGAATACTTGGGGAGGGGGCGTCTGTCTGACATACATACATACAGAAGGTTCCAGGCTCAATCCCCAGCATCTCCAGTTAAAAGAACCAAGCAATAGACGATGTGAAAGACCTCAGCCTGAAACCCTGGAGAGCTGCTATCAGCCTGAGTAAATAATACAGATCTTAGTGGACTAACTGTCTGATTCAGTATAAGGCAACTTCATATATGTTCATGTGCAGGGGTCATTTCCTGCTGGAGCAAGGCGGAGCGCCGCTCCAGCAGTAAGGATCCTGCCCCCCCCCAACCACTGCCATCGCCATTCCTGGCCCACCTGAGCAGGTGGATGGGCCAGGGAAGGCCTGCAGAGCCTGACCCCCCCACCACCTGTGGGGATTTAAATGCCTTTCTTTCCCTTCCCCATTTCTTTCCCTTCCCCATTTGGGGAAGGGAGAGAAAGGCATTCTAAACATGCCTGGGTTCCCTGCCCAATTTTCGCGGGGCACCTGGAGAATATTGGGCAGGGAATGTAGGCATGTGTGCTTCCCTGCCCTCCCCTCCCCCTCTCCAGCCAGCCCACTGCAGCAGGTGGGCTGGGGAAGGGGAGGGGAGGTGGGGCAGACATGCCCCCCCTTTCCACTGAGCCGCTCTGCTTTTGCGGAGAAACTCAGAGGAGTGGGGGGGGGGTTTTGAATGCCTGGGTTCCCTGCCCGATCTTCTCTAGGTGCCCTGCAGCCGTGGGTACCTGGAGAAGATCGGGCAGGGAAAGCAGGCATGTGTGCCTCCCAGCTCTCCCCTCCCCCTCTCCAGCCAGCCTGCCGCAGTGGGCTCACTGGAGAAGGGAAGGGGAGGCGGGCAGACATGCCCCTTCTTTCCCCTGAGCCTCTCCACTTTTGTGAAGAAACTCAGGGGAGGGGGGAGCTGAGCCGGAGGCGAGCAGGAGGCCAGATCCACTTTGAGGTGCTGTCTCTCTCTCTCTCTCTCTCTCTCTCTCTCTCTCTCTCTCTCTCTCTCTCACACACACACACACACACACACACACACACACACACACACACTTTCCCTGCCTCACTTTGGACCGCCTTTCTCACCCCTGAGAGCTTCACCATCGCTGTTGAGGGAAAGAAAGAAACATATTGAGAGGGGAATGGTCTCGAGATTCTCCCCCCCCCCGGACTGGCTGCCTTTTCTTATTATTTCTCTGAAATTTAAGGAAGAGACGCTTGAGGAATGACAGGTCTTTGGAAGGAATCACATTCTTTCTAGCCGTCTCTGCCCAGACGCTGGATCTTCCCAGTCTTGATGACTTTACCCATTTTGTAGTGACACACAGGCTTCTTGTTTTCTGTGGAGAAGTCAAAGTCCTGATGGTCTCCAACTGAGAAGGAGAGGTCTGCCTGATCACCACTGAGGACCATGGTCCATCACTTCCCTTCCAGCCCTTGCTAGAGCCAAAATTACCCAAAATGCCAGCAAGGCGCAGGAATTTGGGCTTCATGGACTACTTCCAGGAACACTGTAAAAACTGGTGTTACTTGAGCACCACAGCTGACCTGGGCCAGCCCATGCCTGGCATCCTGCCCCCTTTTTTAGGTACCTGCCTTTCCTCACTTTTTAAAATAGTATGTCCCTTTTGACATCTTATAACGGAAAAAAACAAAATAAAAAGCACTTTTAGTGTCAGTTTGGAAAATGCCATGCAAATCTGTCCTTTGAGGACCACAGAGAGTATGTAAACTCAGGTATTTCAAATAAGAATTTTATTTCTCAGCTTCCCTTCTCAATGTGCTTTCCATGAGCTACAATGCCATGCGAACTCCATGAGCTACAATACAATGTGGATGGGCAGGAAAAGGACTGCAGAGGCTCCCCCCCCCCGCCACCTTTCCCCACCCGTGTGTGTCTGCCCCCTGTGTCTCTCTGCCCCTTCTGTATGTATGTGTCTCCCCCCCGCCCCATAGTCCGAGATTGGTGGAGGACCAAGAACCTGGGAGGAGCTAGCTGGGAGAGAGCAACCATCTCCCCATCTCACACCCAGGTCTCAGTCACACGCGCCAGATCCACATCCTGCTCCAGCAGGAAGTCCCGAAGGACTGAGGTCTTATTATTTATGGACCTGACATTGCACAGCACCAATGTCGGAGTGGGGTTCTTAATCCTTGCCCCACTACCTGCCACCTTTGGGGTAGGACACAGGCTGAAAGATGGCCAAGCTACTCTCTTTCTCTGCCCCCTTCCCTTCCATCTCTGCCTGGTCCTATCGCTATACACCTCTGCCTGGTTATACCGCTATAAATTTTTGCATTAATATATTTTTCATGTAACTACACACGTACATTGGTGTGATAAGAATGTAACTTCCTTTTACAAACCAAACCAACCCCACTCATATATAGCAAAGGTCACTGCTAATTTGCCTGTCTAAGAAAACTGGACTTTAAAAAGCTGAACCCAGGAGGCTTTGTATAGCAACTATCACAAAAATAAATAACAATACTAACTTGCTCTGTATTTTCATACTTGCTGTAGGGTAGCTTCTGGTGATGTCAGGGGGTGTGGCATATGCAAATAAGTTATGCTAATGAGTTATGCTAATGAGCTCCTGCACCTCTTTTTCTACAAAACGACCACTGTTCATGTGTGATCATCAGAAGTTACGAATGTTAACTTATAACACAGGATTCTAATTTGGAGTCAGCTTCAATGGAAATTTAGCTGCCAGCACCAAGGTATACCAACAGACGGGGAGGGGGGAATGTCCTGTCCACTAAATATTAATTGAATTTTATTAATCTCCAATGCCATGAAAAGCTTCAATTGTCTATTTCCACACAATCAAAGCCTGTTCAAAATGTAACTAATATGCAAAAATACATTTTTGAATAAAGAAATTGAATTGCAGAAGAGCTTGCATGGAAGGAGGGGCAACTTCCTACATTATGCAAGTTACAGTCCAAAATGGTTCAGAAGACAGGGAGCTGAAGAGCAAAACAGAGGAATTAAATTAATGATTGGGTATAAGAAGTTGGCAAGCCCCAGCTAGCCTGATCTCATCAGATCTTAGAAGCTAGTGACACAGGGTTGGCCCTGGGTAGTATTTGGACAGGAGACCTCCAAGGAAAACCAGGGGCATGAGGTAGAGGCAGGCAATGGCAAACCACTTCTGAACGTCTCTTGCCTTGAAAACCCTACAGGGTCTCATAATTCAGCTGTGACTTGATGGCACTTTCCACCACCAGGTAAACAGACACTGTTACGTAATGTGATATGCCAAGAGCAAACATCTGTAACAGTTCCTAATTCTTGGGAACAACCGTTTCTCTGTCATATCCTGTTTGCATTAAATCCAGGGATCGAATACAGAGTGAGCCTAGCTTTCATAGCTGTTGTCAACTTGGGATTTCATCTAACTTCTTAAGTGTAAAAGGTTAAATCATGAGAACTAGCACCCATAGTAGATTGATAGAAAGCAGAAATATTTAGAAAGTTAAATGTCAGGGTTTTTTCTCGTAATAATGGAGTTATTGGCTCTGCACGTATTATGGTGGCCTCATGTCACCTCTGGGGGCATACCTTCTTCTTGAGTTAGAATTTTACCCCGTTAGCATCTTCCATGCAAATACATGTTAAAGCTTTTGACTTCTGAATGCCAGAAGCCAAGGGGCAGGGGGAGGACTGTTTCCTTCATGCTTCACTTGTGGTCATTCCAGAATCATGTGGCTGGCTACTATTAGCAGCAGTATGCTGGCCTGAAGGTACCCTTTGGCCTGATCAGTGTGACTCTTATGATGTTTAATCTGTGGCACAAAAAGTAGCAAGTTTTGCACGATACATGTCTAAAAGGTTCAACATGACCTTTATTGAGGGCAAATTCAAATCAACTCTCCTCCAATTTGATATCTCTTCAGGCAGAATTGAATCTAACAGTGAGATTAAAAAGAAATCTAATTACCACTATAATGAGCTAACAGCTCATTATGAGCAATTATTCTATTGAGAGAAAGGGAGGACCCAGCGATAGAGGGTTGTTTGTGGGGGGGGGGTTAAGGGAAGGTATTCTAATATTCAGCATCTTGCCCACTTCACAGTCAATCTATTTTAGATGCTTTGGTAACTATGTGCTACTGAAACCATGTATTTTAGGATGCTTTCAAAAAGTGTCTTGAAATTCCAGGAATTAAAATTACAACTTGCCAGCATAAATTTGAGGTTACGTTAGTGTTAATAAGGATGCAATGATATGATTTGGTAGCTCTTCAGCTCTGGATAACAAATTCAGGTCTCAGCCAGGCTTGGGAGCTGGGATCCTTTTTCAAATAGAATTTCTGCTGCCTTCACAGTTCATGGCCACCGACTTACTGGTGGCTGCTTTACAGCCACAGGGCTCCCAACGGATGGAGGGCTCTCCATTTGAGGTATGGCCTGGCTCCAGCTGGTCTGCAGAGTTTGGGGGGGCTTCAGGGGCCGGGAGGATTCTGGTTGAGCTGGCTGTTGTCTGTCTCCTCACTCTGGTTGAGTTGGGGGTGAGCGTGGGCAAGTGTCAGGTGCTGCCTGGCACTGCACCTCCTCTATTTAAAGTCCAGCAGCTTGCGTCTGGTCCGCTCTGCTTCCTCAGACACTAGCTGCGGATCAATCACTCTGAGCATGTGGCTGCATCTGGCATGGGGCTTGGAGGCTGCGGCACTGGGATTGTAAGTGGCAGCTGCTACTGGGGGGTTAATTCATCAGAAGATTAGAGAACTGCAATCAGCAAAGGATCCTTGAGTGTGGAAGGGTGAGGTTGACACTTTGGGGGGCTACTTTTGGCGGCAACCCCCTTCCCTCCCTTTTTTTCTCTTGCTTGGTTGAGTGGCTGGCTGCTGCTTTTCCTGTGTGGAGTTCAATCGGTCTATGGTGGTTGTGCTCATTCTGTTACTCAACACCTCCCACACATTGTTTGGACTTTTTCTTCATGGTGCCTTGTTCGCCATTGCTTTCTTAATTTAGGCTAGGGTCAGATGGAACCTGTTTCTGGGGCTGCTTAATTGTGTATCGTAACAACAAGGTCTGCTTCCTAAACTGCATCTGCACTTGTGGGCACTACAGACTTGCCATCTTGAGTGCAGCTTTTCAGCTTGCAAAACAATTTTACTGAGTGAGTATAAGAGTAAGTTAAATTTAAAACAAACAAATAAATAATGAATAAAGTTTAGACATATTAAGGGCTTCTTTGCAAGAGGGAGAGATTGAGATTGCTTTAGTATTGTAAGTTTCTTTAAATACCAAATCCTTGCATTTTACAACAATAGTTTACGCAAAGCACAGCTCACACTCCGCATGCACGTGTGATGGGGCTGTGCAGTGCTGTGCACAGTTTATACACTTGTATTTAATCTACCTCAGTGTTTCTTTGAATTTGTGGTGAACGTGCCACCCAAAACAAGAGCTGCTGGAGCAAAGTAGGCACAACCAGCCCCACAGTGTGTTGGGAGTCATAATGATAGAGTTGCCAAGCATGCAGCCAATGGCCTGAAGTGCTGCTCCCACTCCTAAGGGGTGCCAGCCCCCGGCCAAACTCTTCAAACCTTCCGTTGTCCCAGCGTCATTCATTGCCCACAGTGATCCAGCTCTTGAGGGGATTTCCCAGCCATTGGTCCTCCTCATTGAGTGTCTTAGCCAGCCTAGTGCTCAGCCTGCAATTTCTCTAAACTGTTAGAGATTTCAATGAAAAAGCAGGGTTAATAAACACAACAGAACACTTGTATTAGCTTTTAAATAAGAAAATTTACTAATGAAGGAGGGTAAACTGGGATATACTAGAAACAAAACAAAGGATTAACATCCTCTCTGACTGCACTAACTTACATCTTGACTCTCTAAACTCTAAACCACATGTGCTGCCCAAGGCGAGAGTTAGAACAAAGAGAAATAAACTTTCTGAGCCTCCACCCCAGGGCATCTTCTGATCTATTGATTACCCAATTGGAGAACCCCAAACCTAACTAATTATGTATTTTATCACCTTGCTCGGGTGGCAAATACGCGTATGGTCTGTCATTGGGTCTCTAACTAAACTAGCCAGGATATCAGCATCCATAAACAAACATGTAAATTCTTCCATGACTTCAGGGAGAGAACTTGCAAACTCCAACACCCCTTCTCAAGTTCATGAATGAAGTCATGAAGGTTCAGCATCTCTCACAGACTCTCAAACTTCAACTTGCTGAGTGGTTTGATCAGGATATCAACAATCATCTTCAGAAGAACTTAATCTTAATCAGTCCTTGTTGTTGCATCTCTCGCTTTCACTCTTGGTTAAAGTAATACACGGTTAGTTATCTTCAAACAGGGTTATTGGTTTAGGTTCTTCTGTTCCAAAGTCTTTCAGTAGATACATTCAAGTTCATTGCAGGCATTAGCTGCAGAAGTAAATTCATCTTCAGTGTAGGAGATAGCTGTTAAAGTCTGTTTACAACTTGTCCAGTTGATTAATTTATTTCCATAGAAAAACAGGCAGACACTTACTAATTTGTGATCAGTAACATCTTCAGCTCGATCAGCATCCATATATCAAACCAGTCTTGGGCTGTCATAAACTGAGATCTTTAGTTTCAGATGAACTGTTCCACCAAGGTATTTGACCAGTCTCTTTATAGCATTCCAATCATGGTGATAAGGTGAACTTGTCTTTCTGCTCAAAAATCCAACAGCTGCTGATTTATCTGGTCATGTGATTTGGCTCACATACAAAAGTTTGCCAATAGTCTCTCTGTACAGTTTGTTATTATTAAGTGGTACTCCATCTCCAAGCTTGAGATAAGCTGGAAAACTTGCTCTTTGATATCTTCCAGTTTCAGTGATTCAACAAGATTTAAGATTTTGTGCTTTTGATTTAAGAGAAAACCTCCATTTTCTGTTCTTTCAATTTGTATTCCAAAGTAATAGTTCAGGTCTCCAAAGTGTTTTACTTCTACTTCTTTGTTTAGCTCATCAACAATTTTTTGCACATCGATCTCATTTTGACAACATAATAACAGTCCATCCACTGACTTTAGCACATACAGATATTGTTCATCTTTCCGTTTTGTGAACAAGCTGGGTTCCATTTTCCCTTGCAGGAACCCTTGCTTCTGCAGTAATTCAATTAATTTTTCATTCTAGGCTTTCACTTCTTTCTCAGGTAAATTCTCATTGAAGACTGCTGTCCCAGTGCCACAGTGCTGAACATGTATTTCCTTTGATGCTGCTATACTGAGTATAGTTCTAAAGGTGGTATATTTGACAAAAAGGCTCAGGAATGCTGGTCTGTATATTATGCACCTTTTGATCATGCTGTTAATATAATCCTGATTTGCAGCCCTGGTGCATTTATGGCTAAGTGTGACGTACAGTCTGCCTTTCAGCTTTTACCAGTGCAGCCTAGAGATCACTGCTTGCAGGGGTTTAAACACAATGCTCCAGATACATTGACAAGGCAATGCCCATGGGCTGTTCAACGGCTTGTGCCGCCTTCTGGGCTTTCAGCACATTTCTGGAATGGGCAATTAAGGACCGCACCCATTCTCCCTTCATCACCACCTATCTAGATGACTTTTTTTCTGAGAGGCCATTGGCTAGCCCTACTTGTGCAATGCACTTGGCCTTTTTTCAGATTTGGCTGATGAGCTGGGGATCCCTCTAGTGAAGGATATGGCAGAGGGCCCTTGCATGCACCTGGTTTACCTGGGTAACTTGCTTGTCTCTGTTCAAGGTTCCTCACAGCTCCCTGAAGATAATCAGTTGCCCTTGTGGCTGTTATCACTCTAGTCATGGCCCAGCAAAAGTGCACACTCACAGAGTTTCAGGCTCCTTTGGGTCACTTCAATTTTGCTTGCAGGGATCTCTCCCTAGGGCATGCTTTTTATGCCCATCTGCCAGGGCCACATCTGGGACTCATTAATGGCATCTCCATATGGCAACCCCCCTGGATTTGGGCCCTTCCATGCAGATTCATTCTGATCCCTCAGATAATGTTGGGTTTGGTGTATGTTTCACTGGCCACTGCTGGGCCCAGTTAACAGTTAACATAAGGACATAAGAGAAGCCAATGCTGGATCAGGCCAATGGCCCATCTAGTCCAACACTCTGTCACACAGCGGCCAAAACATACCAGGTGCCATCAGGAGGTCCAACAGTGGGGCCAGGGCACCAGAAGCCCTCCCACTGTTGCCCCCCCCCAGCACCAAGAATACAGAGCATCACTTGCCCCAGACTGAGAGTTCCTATCTATACCTTGTGGCTAATAGCCACTGATGGACTTCTGCTCCATATGCTTATCTAATTCCCTCTTGAAGCTGTCCATGCTTGTAGCCGCCACCTCCTGTGGCAGTGAATTCCATGTGTTAATCACTCCTTGGGTGAAGAAGTACTTCCTTTTGTTTGTTCTAACCCGACTGCTCAGCAATTTCATTGAGTGCCCACGAGTTCTTGTATTGTGAGAAAGGGAGAAAAGTACTTCTTTCTCTACCTGCTCTATCTCATGGATAATCTTATCAACCTCGATCATGCCACCCCTCAGCCGTCATTTCTCTAAGCTAAAGTGCCCCACGCACTTTAACCTTTCTTCATAGGGAAAGTGTTCCAACCCTTTTATCATTCTAGTTGCCCTTCTCTGCACTTTTTCCAATGCTATAATATCCTTTTTGAGGTGTGGTGACCAGAACTGTACACAGTATTCCAAATGAGCTTGCTCCATTGATTTATACAGGGGCATTATGATACTGGCTGATTTGGTCTCAATTCCCTTCCTAATAATCGCCAGCATAGCATTGGCCTTCTTTATTGCACTTGCACACTGTCTAGACATTTTCACTGAGTTATCTACTACGACTCCAAGATCTCTCTCTTGTTCAGTCTCTGCCAGTTCAGACCCCATCGATGTGTATTTATATTTAGGATTTTTGGCTCCGATGTGCATCACTTTGCACTTGGCCACATTGAACCCCATTTGCCATGTTGATGCCCACTCACTCATCCTCGACAGATCCCTTTCGAGTGCCTCACAATCCTCCCTGGTTTTCACCACCCTGAACAACTTCGTGTCATCTGCATATTTAGCCATTTCACTGCTTACTCCCAATTCCAAATTGTTAATAAACAAGTTAAAAAGCATCGGACTGAGTACCCCACTGCCTACCACCCTCCACTGAGAAAGTTTCCCATTTATACTCACTCTGTTTCCTATTTATAAGCCAGTTTTTGATCCACAAGAGGTCTTGTCCTTTTATCCCATGACTATTGAGCTTACTTAGGAGCCTTTGATGAGGAACTGTATCAAAAGCTTTTTGGAAGTCAAAGTAGACAACATCTATTGGGTCCCCCTTGTCCACATGTTTGTTCACTCCTCAAAAAACACTAACAGGTTAGTGAGACAAGATCTTCCCTTACAGAACCCATGCTGAGTCTGCCTCAATACTTTTTGTTCATCAATGTGCCTACTAATTCTTTCCTTAATAATAATTTCCACCAGCTTACCCGGTATCAATGTCAGACTGATTGGCCTGTAATTTCCCGGATCTTCTCTGGAACCCTTTTTAAAGATGGGAGTGACATTGGCTACCTTCCAGTTCTCAGGAATGGAGGCAGATCTTAATGACATATTTTTGTCAGGAGATCCACGAATTCACATTTGAGTTCCTTCAGAACTCTCGGATGTATGCCATTCGGGCCTGGTGATTTATCAGTTTTTAAGTTGTCTATCAGTCGTAGGACCTCCTCTCTCGTCACCTCAATCTGACTAAGGGCTTTCAACACCCCTCCCAAAATCAGCAGTTCTGCAGTGGGCAAGCACTTCTCTTCTTCCACAGTGAAGACAAAGGCAAAAAATGCATTCAGCTTCTCAGCCATTTCCCTATCATCCTTCAGTACTCCTTTTATCCCTTGGTCATCCAAGGGCCCCACTGTCTGCCTGGCTGTTTTCCTGCATCTAATGTTGGGCGGGATCTGGTATTCTTAGGAATCTTATCTTTCTGGAATTCTTCCCAATACTTGTGGTGAAGCATTCAGGGACAGGAAGGTTTGCTTTTAGTGTCACAACCAGGCTGTTGTTTGAATCATCAATCGCCAGACCTCACGTACTGAAAAGATGATGCGTCATATAAGTAGATTTGTCTTCCTGGGCCTGTCATAAAACATCTTTTAGCCCAGATGCCTTGTCTCGCTTTCAGGAGAAGAGCTCTCAAACCTTGGCCCCAGAGACGAAATGCCATCTCGACCCCTTCCCAGAGGAACTGTGGGACCTTGGCACAGACTCATCATGCAAGGAGTATTTAATTCCACTGCTCCCTCCACTCAGCATTTATGCTCTCAGGCAGTGAATGCCTTCCTGATTTTCTCCTCCTCTACTGGGGGGAGCTCTTGGCCATTGTTGGAGACCCTGGTCCTCCAGTATCTGGCTTCCATGAGGCAGTAGGGACTTGCACCCAAGATTATGGCCACTCACCCGTCCACCATATCTTACTTCAGCAAGTGGCTATCCAGACCCCTGCCACTCTTTTGCGGCCACAGGGCAATCCATGGTTGGAGGAGGCTCACCCCTCGCAAACCAGATGCATACCTACTGATAGCCTTTGGTACATTGGCTGCACTTTTGTGATAGCTTCCAACAGCCTATTGGCTTGATTTTGAGGCCAACCTATTTCAGGCCTCCTTTGCGCTGGATTTCTTTGGAGCATTCTATTGCTGTGAGCTAGTTGCTGCTTACAAGCATGACTGCTCTGGCCAGACCCTAGCGATAGGCAATGTGCACATTCAAGAGTCCACCATGCAGGTGCTCCTTTGAAAATCCAAAACACACCATAAGGGACATGGGTTCCACTTTTTCCTTAAGTCAGTGGGGTCTAATCAGCCTTGCCCTGTTTGCCTCACTAAGGAATACCTGCCTTCACTAAAAACAAAGTTAGAGTCCAGTGGCACCTTTAAGACCAACAAAGTTTTATTCAAGGTGTGAGCTTTTGTGTGCATGCACACTTCATCAGACAATGAAATGGAATTACATATCACAGTTGTATATATAGGGGTGGTTTGTTAAATTAGCATGCAAAATAATGAAGGTTTTTTTTAACAGATCAAAGAATAACAAGCTGGGTTTCCGGTTATTATCTTTTTGAGTTCAACTGGGGGGGTGGAGACAACATAGGTAATAAATATGTCAGAAATGGAGATTGATATGCCCTAAATTGTGAGAATCCCATCCTTAAACTCCATCCATCTCCTTTCTACATGGCAAGGGTTTCATGCAGTGGCTTCTGACCTTGTGGGATCACCAGCTTATTACTTCTGGTTCCCCAACATGTGGACTGGGATGGGGTTCATCAGCCAACATCAGGTCACCCAATGTGTTGATCCTGTCCTATGCTGTGTCAAATGCTCTGAAAGCTGTAATTACTAAAGCTGTGACCTGTTTTTGCTACAATCCTTTGTCTATGTTATGATAGTTCCTGTTGCCTTCTTGTTGTACATATACTGCACTTAGGAATGCAAAGCCATGGTCTAACCTATGTTAGAACAGATCTCTTAGGATGACTATTTTTTTTTCATTTAAAGTGCAAACGGGGAGGGGGAATCACCTTATTTTTCTATCAGTGAACATCTCCTCATTTCCTCAGATGACTTAATGCCTTTTACAGTCATGACAACAAGTCTGTTAGCTGCATTCATTCGGGACTGGGGTTTCAGCTCCTAGCCATTGACAGGGTGCTATTAACACCAGTACACTCTGTCAGGATCTTGGATGTGACCTTGGAGACTTCCCTGGTCCAGAATTATACTGATCTGGTGTAGTGTTTAAGAACCAGGTTTGATTCCCCACTCCTTCACATACAGCTGCTGGTGTGACCTTGGGTCAGTCATAAGTTCCTTCAGAGCTGTTCTCTCAAGGGCAGTTCTCCAGAAAGCTCTCTCAGCACCACCTACCTCACTGGGTGTCTGTTGTGGGGAGGGGAAAGGAAAGGGATTGTAAGCCACTCTGAGACTGCTTCGGGTAGTGACAGGTGGGGTATAAATCCAATCTCCTCCTCCTCCTCCTCTTCTTCTTCTTTGTCTGCTTTTAAGGTTGTAAATCACCCAGAACCCACTTGCGGAGTTGGGCAATATAATAATAATAATAATAATAATAATAATAATAATAATAATAATAATAATAATAATAATAGCAAGTCCTAGATCTTATCCAGGGGTCCAAGACCATGGCCATACAACTCAGAAAATTTACAACAGTTAAGGTCCAGTGTGTGTTTACAAGTGACAAAAATCTCAGAAGCTGCCACAGCTGCATCTAATTTCAAGTTCATGTCTTATTTGCTCCAGGGAATATAGATCTCTAGGACATGTCTGCAAATGTATTACACAGGCAGGAAAGAGAAGAATGGCTCCTCCAAATGAAGCATGGCACAAGAGAATCTAGTTTTTAAGCACAACTTGAGTGTGTTTATCCTGTGGTACTCTACAAAGAAAGAAGAAAAGTTACATTGGAAAATGGCACTCTATCCTCAGAAAGCAACGGGGCTGTGGGAGTGAATAAAAGCTTTATGAATTACACTGCCACTAATAAGTGACTTTTAAAGACTTGGATGCACAGAAAACAGTGCTAACCTTGGCTACTTACCTTTATAGCTAAAAATGGAATCTCCACATTCAGAGCCAGTACATTCCTGACTACCAGAAGAAGGGATCAAAAATTAGAGATAACCTTCTATGCCAGGGGTGTCAAATGTGGCCTTGGGGCTGGATCAGGCCCCCAAAGGGCTTCCATCAGGCCCACAGTGGAACTGGCCATCTCCTGCTTCCAGTTCTGCTCCTGCTGCTGCATCATAGCTTGCTTCGCCAGACTCTCTTAATCACTCAGCCATTTCATGTTTTAACCTGAGTCCTAGACTCGGAACTCGGAGCATGAGATTTCTGGGGTGAATGTCAATAAATCAAAAGTAGGTTTGCAGCTTCCAGAGGTAATGTTTTAAGCATGTTTTTATTTTAAGTTAAAAAAAAATTGTGTTTGTGTCCACTACCTGGCATCACATTTTATGACACACATGGCCCGGCCCAACAAGGTCTCATTTATGTTAGATCCAGCCCTCATAACAAATGAGTTCAATACCCCTGTTCTATGCCTTCGGTATGAGCTTCCTAGATGTAGGCACCTGGCCAATGGCTTACACCAGGGTCTCCAACATGGTGCCTATGGGCACTCACTGAGACCTTTCCTGGTGCAAGTGCTTTTTAAAAGTGGGTGGGGCTAGGTGGAGCTTTTTACCAGCAGGGCTTCTTTTTTTTTTAAAATACAATTTATTATTGGATATATCACATGTTCATACAATTTAAACAAACCAATACATATCCATTTTTCTTTCTCCCTCTCCCCCCAAACAAGGCTTCCCGCACTGCTCCAACCCCCTTGATATTTCTCTTGTACAATTACATTTACTACTAAACATATTTCTTTTACTAATGGTAACAAATCAAAGATCTGAGTCTCTTTCCACTTCTCCTCAATAACTGTCAAAACAAATTAAACCACGTTTTACGTCCCAATTCTTCCACAAGTATTCTTGAAAGTCTTTCCAGTCTCCGAAAAAGGTTTCGTCTTCTTCGTTGTTTAATTTTCTTGTTAATTTGTCCATTTCTGCCATAAACAACGTCTTTTTAATCCATTCCCATGTTTCGGGTACTTTATCTTGTTTCCAACATTGAGCAAAAGTCAGTCTAGCTGCTGTAATCAAGTACCATAATAGTGTTCTCTTGGCTACATTTATTTCTTCCATTTTAAGACCTAACAATAACATCTGTGGGTCTTTCTTAAAAGTACATTTCAAAATTTTTTGTATCTCATTGTGGATCTCAGTCCAATACTTTACTGCTTTATCACATGTCCACCACATATGGTAAAAAGACCCTTCATGTTTCTTACATTTCCAACATTTGTTAGACATACTTTCATTTATAATAGCAATTTTTTTAGGCGTCATATACCATCTATACATCATTTTATAACAATTCTCTTTAACATTTACACACGTTGAAATTTTCATTGATTTTTTCCACAAGTATTCCCAAGATGACATTAATATCTCATTGTTAACATTTACTGCCCATTTTATCATTTGCTCCTTTACAACCTCATCCTCAGTATACCATTTCAATAACACCTTGTACAGTTTAGAAATCATTTTTTTATCTTTCTCAAGCCATACAGTTTCAATTTCAATATTCTTTTCTCTAAAACCATGTTCTCTTTTATCGGTCTTAAATAGATCATAAATCTGTCTATACTTCAACCAATCATATTCAAATTCAACATCGAATCTATCTTTTAACACAAAATTTTTCCCTTCAAATTTTAAAAGACTTTTGTAGGGTAGCCAATCTAACCCTTGATTTCTTGAATACGGATTAATTACTTCAGCTGGTACAATCCAAAGTGGTCTTTCTTCCGAGAAGAATTTTCTATATCTCGTCCATGTCTCGAACAGTGATTGTCTTACAAAGTGGTGTTTAAAAAATTTATCCATTTTTACTTTTCCATACCATAAATATGCATGCCATCCGAATTTATTATCATGACCTTCAAGGGCCAATAACTTCTTATTCTCCAAATTAATCCACTGTTGCAACCATGTTAAACAGACGGCATCATAATACAGTCTTAAGTTTGGTAGTTGTAGGCCTCCTCTCTCTCTTGCGTCACATAAAATTTTCATTTTAATCCTTGGCTTTCTTCCTGCCCATACAAATTTGGATAATTCTTTCTGCCACGAATCCAATATTTTCCTTTGTTTTAGTATTGGAATAGTCTGAAACAAAAACATCAAACGCGGCAAGATATTCATTTTTACAGTCGCGATTCTTCCCATCAATGATAAATTCAAAGTATCCCATTTCTTCATATCCTGCTGAATCTTATGCCACACCTTTTCATAATTGTTTTTAAACAAGTCAATATTTTTCATGGTTAAATCAATTCCAAGATATTTAGTCTTTGTGACTACTTCACATTGTATTTTCTCTTGAAGTTCTGTTTGTCTTTGTTTCGTCATATTTTTGCACATCACTTTAGTTTTATTTTTATTAACATAAAATCCCGCAACTGAACCAAATTCTTCAATTTTTTCCATCAATTGTGGTATTTTCTCAATTGGGTCTTGAATCATAAACATTACATCATCTGCAAATGCCCTATATTTATAGGCGAAACCTTTCACTGTAAGTCCTTCAATACTGTCATCTTTTCTTATCGCTGTCAATAATATTTCCAATATCCAAATAAACAACAACAGGGATAACGGGCAGCCTTGACGTGTTCCCTTTTGGACTCGGAAGAAGTCCGTCTTTTTACCAGCAGGGCTTCTGATTGACTGTTATCGTGTTAAATAGGTATCCTATTAAACAGAGTTTCTCCCTGAAATGTTGAAGAGTTACTATTAGAGTTGCAGATAACCTCAATCCCTGACATTCTGTGGTTACCCCCCACCTCCCATAGCAACTGTTTTGTGACTGGCTGCACCTCCTGTGACAGCCATTTTGTGATTGCATCCACTGCCCCTTGTCAGAATTCCAAAGGTGCCCAAAGGCACAAAAAATGTTGGGGAACCATGGCTTACACAGTGCTGGACTAGGTTTATTTATTTAGGTTATTTATAATTCATCTTTCTCACAGGGACTCAGAGGTGGATTACACACAGTGAGTCAGTACAATCAACAAAATGGGACATTCAATAAACAATGCATTAGGATTGTAGAAGCCTGAAACCACCAGAAAGAAATGAAGTGCATGACACATTACATGGTGCTAAAATTACATAATAGGATCCTACTTACAATAAGCTATACACTGCACTATAGACTACAGTCCCAGTCATTTATCTAAGCTAGTTTGTGAACCATTTTGTACAGCTGACCCTATAATCTGACTACAGTCACTAGCCAAAGGGCTACTGGAGGGGAGTGTGTATGTGTTCTCTCTCTCTCTCTCTCTCTCTCTCTCTCACACACACACACACACACACACAGAATTCCTCACTCCCAACAAGAGGTTGGGGTAACAGCCACCTGACTCCACTCACCAGCCTGGAGACCAACACAGCTGCAGACAATTTTGTTCCCACTCCCTTTAAGAAAGAATTCAGCTGCAATAATCTTTGCCCTGTGTCTGCAGAAACAAGGGGAAAAGATAATTTGACTTGGGTATTTAGTCAGAGAACCACTGGAAAGTGGCATCTCCTTTGTCCAAACAACAGAAATGCATAATTGCCAGCTGCTCTCAAAGTCACTCATGTAAGAAATGAACAGCTTAAGAACAGGAAAACTGTTCATCATAAATGCAAGTTTTAAAAGTCTGTGTAAACTCTGAATCTCAGGGATGGAGTGCCATATAAACTTAATGAGGAAATAATCCAAGAATGTAATTCCTATGTTCTTAGGTCTTCTGAAATCAGCACCGTTAATTAAAACAAAGAATACCTAACATTGATTCTTATGACAAGTGCACTTCATTTGAACATGAGCCATATATGGGTGTTACACTTCTGGTTTGGTTAGGGCTATGGACAAAAGAAGGAAATCATAAGAGGTCTCGCAGATGTGATGGGGCACTGCAGGAGCTGTTCACAGGACTCAGGAATGGGCAGGGAAGTAAGCAAGCTCTCGGAGAGCTAATCCTTGGCCACATGTACATATGAAACTGCCTTATACTAAATCAGACTATTGGTCCTTCAAGGTCAGTATTGTCAACTCAGACTGGCAGCAACTCTCCAGGACCTCAGGAAGCAGTCCTTCACATCACCTACTACCTGATCCTTTTTACTGGAGATGCCAGGGATTGAACCTGAAACCTTCTGCATGCCAAGCAGATGTTCTACTAACTGAAACATGGCCCCTCCCCAAGCAGAGGAGCTTCCCAGGTTGGAGCATGAGCTGGCCTTACAGTCTCTTGGACTAGTGAAGGTAGAATCCATCAGAGCCACAGAATTTGATGGCTAAAACCTTCTATTGCCTCAGCAGAAGCCCAGATCTTGCCAAGAGATCAACTTCCCCATTCTTGAGTAGGATTAGATGACTAGATCCTCCAGTCTGCTAGGTCTGGGTTTCTGTTCTAAGCATCTGGAGGTAGATGGGCCAAATAAGGAGAGGTGTATATCTTGTTTTCCACTGGCTTCCCAGATGGAGTTTGCTGCTGTGTGGTGAGTTTGGAACTTCTGTCTCTGGGGCCCCTGAGGTGACTAAAGCCTTATGAACCTGGGGGAGGAGGGAATCCTTCACTGAGGAGGCTCCATCACTCTTTAATGTTGGACCCTGGGCAAGTCCTCACAATGGGTGAGGCAACATACTTGAAACAAATCACTACTTAGTAGATTTTATTAGTCTTGTACATTTTAGGTGTGGTGGTGCAATGAAGGATACTTTATTATTCAGGCAAAAAAATCCCTATGTGCTTCACAATATAGCTTCTTTAGGGAAATCTGCTATGATTTTGCATTCTGGCTGTAAAAATATATTTTTAAAAATTTAATAAAAGCTTTAAAAATAAACAAAGATACAGAAAAATATAATAGAATTTTTTAAAAATTACCAACTGTAACCCCAACAATATATACCATACACATACCAACTACATATCAACTATAATCCCAACAACCCAACAGATAACACTGGGACAGTCTTTCACAATTCCTTACACCAGATTAATATATGAACAGCAAAAACAAACAAAGCTGTCCATGAGAAACCTACCACTCCCTCCTCCATTCCCCATATCACTCTAGAAAAAAATTAAGCCATGGAAATTGGGATTTGTTGGAAGAATCTCCAGCTCATTCAAGAAAGAAACAATTGGAAACCACAATGTCTCTTCACATTTTTTCCAACGTTTTGCTGATGCGGCAACTCCCATCCTTTTTAGCTTACTAGGGGTATAGTTATAGTACTAACATGTGATCATTTTATAACTTTGGTATTTTATGGATACAATCTTTGAGGTATTACTACAACTGTGCCATATATGTTCCCAATCCTGATCTATCAGTTCACCTTTGGAATCTATTTCCCATTGCTTCTGATATAAAATTTTCTTTTGTGTGGCTGTCAAAATATTGAAGGACTAGTTTTACCCAAACAATAAATAGTCTTCTTCATTGCATTTCACTTCTTTTGCCTATTTTTATCTCTGTGATTGGTGTGGATCTTCTGTTTTAGATGCAATGAGAACCCAGATATCTTGGTCTGAACTTTCTCCCCCAGGTGACAGTACCATTGGCTGTGACGGATTTAGGATTGAACACTTTAAACAGACACTTACAAGCTCAAAACACTTGCAACAAATACAAGGAAGCTCTGCAGGCAACAGAGTATAGGTAGCAGCAACACTCTAAGATGAATTTGTCAGAATTATGCTCTTGTTATTTTTAATTAGCCTAGAAATTTCATGCCTCCCAAAGACCCTCTCTACAACTTCCCTAATTGATATACACAAATGGAACAGAGTATTAAAATGCCTTGATTAATGTTATGCCATCTAAAAGGTCATCTTAATCTTTGCCCAAAACAAGCAAAACACACCAAATGAGTTCTTTGGAATCAAGCAAGATCAAAAGGTGCTGGAAAGTGCTTTCATCACATGAAAGAGGAAATTAAGCAGGAGGCATCAGGGAGGTATTTCTTTTAAACTGTTGCTATTAGGAACAATGAGCTGAGATAAATCCAATGTTTCAGATCAATTCAGGTGGGTAGCCATGTTGGTCTGAAGTAGCAAAACAAAGTTTGAGTCCAGTGGCACCTTTAAAACCAAAAAAAATGTTTTATTCAAGGTATAAGTTTTTGTGTACAAGCTGTATCTGTAGTCTATATCTGAAGAAGTGTGCTTGCACACAAAAGCTTATACCTTGAATAAAACTTTGTTGATCTTAAAGGTGCCACTGGACTCAAACTTTGTTTTACATCAAAACAGTGAAATGTGAATGAAGGCTCTTTGTCAAGGGATGCATTTATTCAGGGGTCTTTTCATAGAAAAACAGCTGCAGGAGCTCATTAGCATATGGTATGCTAATGAGCTATTAGGCTATTAGAGAACAATGGAGGGAATGGGGCAACCTGTTTGGGGGCCCATAGAATTGGACCCCCTGATCCAATGTTCTTGAAACTTGGTGGGTATCTTGGGGAGAGGCTCCAGCAGCTACCCTGTGAGTTTGGAGCCTCTCCCTCAAACCCCCTCCCCTCCAGCCCCCAGAATATACCCTATGTTTTCACCATTGACTTCAATGGCCCATAGGATATAATGGATTTGAAATTGACATTTGGCTGCCTGAAAGACTCCAGGGACGCCGGCTGGGGGTGGGGCTTGGCACCTGAGCTGCCAGAGCTGTGCTCCGGTGCGCTACCCCCCCAAAAGACCCCTGTATTTATTTATGCATGAAGGGTGGAACAAATCTGCTTTCACTATAAAGACATATCAGTACAAAGGCACCTAAAGCAATGGGGTGGAGGTGAGGAGAATGGCTGTGGACAGGCATGAAACACAGTGTGAAAAAGTGAATAGTAGGCAATCAAGGTGCTGTCCCCATCCCTTCAAGAGCACACATTTGGTCTCCCCTCCAAAATGGAGAAAATTCAGCACACCTCGTTAAGATCCTCATTCTTCAGACCGAGTTAGTGGCAGAGCTCACAGCAGACTTTATTGTGTGAAAAGGGGAAGCTTGGAGGGGGAAAGCGTTGAGGCAGAGAGGTTTGGTGTGAACTGCATCATGAATGTTTCAAGTGCAAATTCACTTTATGAGGGGGAAAAGGAGGAGTTAAGTTAGAAAAGTCAGGTGTGAACCCAGTCATAAATCTTCCAAAAATAAATTCTCAGGGTGACAGAAACAGAACAGTCACAGGTAACAGATAATGAGAGGGGTCAGATGTCCAAACAAATAAGTGAAATAATGAAGTAGGATAACTAGGAAGTATACCAACCACTAAGGAAGTAATAGTCAAAAGTTTCAGTGAAAGTTAACTGATATTGGTACAAGGTTATCTCTCCTTATAAAAATTGAGTTTTCACTTCCCCACTGGCCTATGGGGAGCAGAGAAAAATGCGTGCCGTCAGCCATTGGCCTGCCAGCTGCCACTCAAGGCTGCTGGCATGCCATTGGCTGCGAGGCGGGAGGCAAACGCTGCGAGTAAATGCCGCTGCCAGGAACCGGGGAAGGGAGGCTGCGCTGCCAGGCAATGGTGCTGGGTGGGGAGCGAGGCCAGGGCCAGCGCCAGGAGGACATG
Organism: Gekko gecko; assembly: GCA_029375565.1. NCBI lineage: Eukaryota > Metazoa > Chordata > Lepidosauria > Squamata > Gekkonidae > Gekko > Gekko gecko. The sequence continues at coordinate 238,711,143 of JAPDNY010000002.1, read as the reverse complement.
GAGGCCCCGGAGAGATGGCGTCTCAGCGAGGAGGACGGCGGAGGCCACAGACAGCAGGTGAGCTCCTTCCCCAACAGCTGCCCAGTACGCCTGCCTCCACCACCTTCTTCGCGGGGAGGGGGGGCCCTGTCTAGCGCCAGTTGTCTCAAGTCCACAACGGGCTTCCCTTCCTAATAGTCTGATAAAGCATGTTGGCCAATCAAAATCTCTAAAAAGTGAGTCCTGTATAGCTATTAGAGATCTGTAGTATGTAAGGAAATCCAAGTTTCTTTTAAACCAGGATGACATGTAGTATTTAATTTCTTAATGATTTCTTGCTAAGTCTTTGAAAGGTTTTTTTTAAGGGTTTTTTGGGGGAGGGGGAATAATAGTGACTTCAGGCTTGTAATACTATGCCAAGGAGATTAAAATCTCCCCCATCTGGTTTCAGGATACTCTGATTTCTGATGTCAGATTTGTGTTCATTGATTCTGTCACACATTTGTCCAATGTAGATAGTAGAAGGGCATTGTTGGCACATGACTGTATATAGTTAATTGGATAATGTACAGGTTGATGCTGCTAGGATGGTGTAGCTGATGTTACAAGCTGTTCCATAACAGTATAGCCTGAGTGTATGTGGGGACAAAGTTGCCATCTAGGTCTGTTGCAGAATTTGGTTCCTGGTTATTGGGTAGTCGATGGTTGTTGGCAAGAATCTGTTTTACGTTGTGAGGCTGTTAACTGGCAATCTTATTAGAAGGAAGGGGGGGGAGACATGCATGCACACCTCCCTCTTTAAATAGAATGCTTTTTCACAGTAACATGCTTCATTTGGAAACACCCACCAGCACTTTAGTAACCCCAGTTTGCAACTTGTATACAAAACATGGAAGGGGGAAATTCTGATGAACACAAGTACCTCCTCGTTGCAGTAGATTTCAGACCTTTGGGGAGACAGTAGGAGGAACAAGCTATAATGCTTTTAACGTAGAACAAGTTTTATTTCCAGATTGATCTAGATGATCAGATCTAGAGATCTCAGGGATATTAAATAAGGCATGTGAAAAGGCACACATCAATAGGCCCTGTGATTTGGCTCTTTAGTGGGAACTGGGGTAGGCTTTGAGACTCCCAGTAAGTTGAGGGCAAAGCTTCATGTGATGCTAGATTCCATGACTAGAACTCAGTGTGTTATTTACATCCCACTCCCAAGCAGTTATGACACCAAATTATGGATCATGACTGCAGCGGGGGGGGGTAGTAGACTGCCCATGCTGATTCCCCTAATCAAAAATGCCTCCCCTCTGAGGCTACTTCAAGTCCTCATAGGGAAATAAACAGCTATCTGTCTTATACCTTTACTTTACTACCCATCTAGTTTTCCTACTAGTACTTATTATATGTTCATTTATTTATTTACTTACATACATCATTTATATCCTGCCGTTCTCCCAAAAGGAACCCAAAGCAGCTTACATTGTTCTCTTTCCCTCCATTATATCCTTAAAACAACCTGTGAGGTAAATTAGCCTGAGCTTGTGTGACTGGCCCAAGGTCATCAGGGAAACTCCCATGGCAGAGCAAGGATTCAAACCTGAGTCTCCCAGATCCTATTCTAACCACTATATACAGCTTTCCAGGGGAACAATTTAAATAAGAGAAATGATATGAGGGAAGAATTTAAAAAGCCTTCCATGGCTGTATTTCTTTCTAATCCATCTGCTTTTCAGAACGAAACACATCTGGAGTCCCAGTCAAAGAACTCCAGTGTCACATGCTGCTTTGCCCCAAGAGTCAGAGCATATCTCCTCTCAAGAAACTGAATGCCTAGGATAAGCCCTTAGCTGAACAAGTAGGGTTGCCAGATCCTACCTGTAGCTGTGATGAGGGAGTCCTGGCCCTCTCTGGGGCTTCTTTGGCATGTGTGCAAAGCATGTGCGCCGTGATGTCACCCAGAAGTGACATCATCACGTTGGGCACATTGGGGATGGGGCCACTATCATTTGAGGAAAATCCACAGAGTTTTCCCTTGAATTATAGAATGTCCCCCCCACAACGTGCCCAGCGTGATGATGTCACTTCTGGGTGACATCATCACTCCGCACACATCACCATGATCCTGGCACTTTGGGGGTGGGGTTCCCCCTGGTGGCCCAATCCGGGCTGGCAGGTAAGGGGCCCATCAAGTGGGCAACTCCCCGCCCCCCCAGGGAACCTGGCAACCCTACAAACAAGCAACAAGCTGCACTAATATGAAAATCTTAAATGATCTGAGACATAAAAGCTGAAGGCCAGACCTCCAGCTAGTATAATTAAGCACAGTTCCACAAAATTGTCCCTTTCTGTCCCTTTCTTATCCACTGTTAGCTTTGTCCAGTTTCTGGCTGGCTGGGCAGTAGTGTTCTGTTGTGCTCCATGAAGAGCTAAGTTTTCTTTTTCGTTTCTACTATTTGTTATTTGAACCTGCTGGTTTGGATTTTGCTTTGCTCTGGTTTTCTTCAAGGCAGCTGTTTCGGCAATCTTTTCCTTTCAGGATGTTTTCCCTGTGTCCATTGATAAGACGCTGAGTGTAGCCAAATTAGCTTTGGGCGTGAGGAAGGAACAGCTGGCATACTGACAGAGATTGTCTACCCTCCTCCACTTTTATAGCTGTAGTTTTCCCAACAGCAACTTCTTCCATCTCACATTTTATTCTATTATTATTTTAATTTGGGTTAAATGGGTCCAGTTCCAGCTAAGCTCAGAACAGTGCTATGACTGGAGGATATATGATAGATTTCACCGGTGGACTGAGTGTGACTAGGCGTTTAAAGGCTGTGCTCCGCCACAAAAGAGCATTGTTTTTAGCTGATTTTAATTGGTTTTAGCTTTTGTTTTAAATAGGTTCTTTATTCTTTTCTTGCTGCTTTTAATTGGTTTTAGCTTTTGTTTTAAACACTTTTTTCCCTTACTTTTAACTTTTAAATCGTTTTAAATCCCTTTTTGTTTTAAAGCTCTTTTACATGAATTTAGTTGCCCCAATTTAATCTAGAGCTAACTGGCTATATATTGATTATAGGGTATAGATTTATATTAGTGATTTTTGAAATGGGTAAAAAGTGGGCCTATACTTTTGATGATAATTTTAACATGAAACCGAAACAAAGCAGACTAAATGACTTTTTTACTAGTGTCTCTTCAATTTCTTTAAAAAATAGGGTTAATCCTTTGATGCTACAGAGCCAGACAGAGACTGAGGAATTTGACAGATCTCACTCTCAGAACCAAAATGATTCGTCTGTCTCAGTGGGGAATGTGATATGGCAATTTCTGATAAGAATGCTGGAAAGAGGCCGTAGGATCTCAGTCTGCTAGCAGCACAAACTACACTTATAGCAGATACACTGAAACGTATCTATGAGAGGCTTGAGTCCATTACACTCTTTCTTTTCAGGATAAAACCACTGAACCAGGAACATTTATTAGAAAGACACAGGCATCCCCTTTATTCGGGTATGGCTAAAAAGAATGTAACATTCAGTGAAAGGCCTTTATATAATAACAATATTCACTGTTAGCTGAAGAAAGTTTTGGAGCAAGAAGTCACTTATTTCATTTTTTTTCCAAGGGCAAAATATGCTCCTGTTGTCATAATATACTGCAAAATATATAACAAGTGCTAATGGGGGGGAAAGGCCACAATGTAACTTGTCTCTTTTTAAAAAATGCAATGGTCATTATGCTTTGAGAGGCTAACACTAGGAAGTAGTAATAAGTCATAACTTGATCAGTCCCAAAGGCTCCCTCATTTCGTGCTTATTAAAAGGCAAAAAGCAGTAATTGTTTAGAGTTTAGAAAATGGTGGGGGAGAGACTCAGAAAATGCACTGAGTGGAAAAACAGTATACTCTTCAACACCAGCAGTACAAACTAAACTTTCTGAATGTATTTCAAATTAGGGTTGAACATTTAGAAGCATGGGATAAAGTTGATGTTATAAAGCTTACATAAATCTAGACCAAAAGGCAAACAATGTCCCAACACTGCTAAACAAGCACTGTTATCACAGGCCAAAAAGATGGGATCACTGTCCCTGCCCAGCCCCAGATTAGGGGCCAAAGCAGGAAAAGACAGATCACTGACAAAAGAGGTACTTCCTTGAAATTGTTTTTGTTAAACATCACTATTTCTTTTCAGTATACAATTTGTTGTTCAACAGACTACACACACAGGAACCAGATCTATCAATTCAACACTTACAAAACATTAAGCATGTGATAAGGAGCAAGTCCATAGATAGTTCACTATTTACTATAAAGCTTCATTAAATCATGCATCATGCCTCTTATGTGCTGTCAAGCTGCTTCTGACTTACAGCAACCCTGTGAATTAATAACCTCCAAAGCATCCTATCACTAACAGCCTTTCTCAGGTGTTGTGAACTGAAGGTCTGTGGCCTCCTTTATTGAGTCAATCCATCTCATGCTGGATCTTCCTCTTTTAGTACTGCCATCGGTTTTTCCTAGCATGCCTTTTCAGTAGCTGCTCCAAAATTTGTTAGGTTTTTGTCTTTTACTCTTTTGCAGGCAAACCTATGCAGAGTTACTCCAGTCTTAAGGCCACTGAAATCAGCAAACATGGACTGCAGGAACTCTGCATAAGATTACACTGATGGCTTAATTTCTACTGTCTATACGACTGCTTTTTAACCATTCTACACTGAAGTTAATTGCTACATTTAACCATTCTATACTGAAGTTAATTGCTACATTTAACCATTCTATACTGAAGTTAATTGCTACAAATTCCACATTCCTGTGACCTACTCAAAGGCTTCATCTCACACCAAACCATTAGGTCAGTTGCTCAAGTATTCATTGGGCAAGGGCTGCAATCCATACACAATTTCATAAAGCATGCTTATTACATTTTTAAAAAAATATATACATTTAATATGTTCCCTTTTTGCCGCTGCATTACAGGCCAGTTACAATTCCAAACAACACCAACAACATAATATACACAAAAGAAAAGGTAACAGAAATGGCAGAGGGGAATGAGAAAATTCAGATTCTAACTGTTAGGAACATCTATATATCTAATAGCCAAGTTGCCCCCTCCATGTGGGTATCTAAATCCACACACTGGAAGCATTTGGGAGGCAGGGAGATTTTCCTGCACACTTGGGGCAGTCTCCAGGTTTGCAGAAAAATCTAAAAAGTTTTAAAAACTGTACGGGGAATATTTAAATCCCAAAAAAAGAGCATTCCCTGTGCATGCGCAGAAAATGCTCTGGGAACTCTGTGGCAGGCCAGCAGCTGAGAGGTGCTCAGGCCTCGCCACTGGTGCTGGGGGGAGGGAAAATTGGTGTGGGGGGTAGATCGTCAGGCCCGGCAGCTGGGAGGCGCTCAGGCTTTGCCGCCAGTGCCCACGGGGGGGGAATCGGTGGGGGGAAATCAGTGGGCCTGGCAGCTGGGAGGCACTCAGGCCTCACCACTGGTACCTGCAGGGGTGAGGGAAAATTGGGGGGAATCAGCAGGCCTAGTGGCTGGGAGGCACTCAGGCCTTGCCGCCAGTGACCACAGGGGGGAGGGAAAATCAGCAAGAGGGAATCGGTGGGCCCGGCAGCTGGGATGCATTCAGTCCTCGCCACCAGTGCGCACAGGGGAGAGGGGGGAATTAGTGGGCCCGATGGCTGGGAGGCACTCAGGCCTTGCCACCAGTGCCCGTGGCGGAGGGGGGAATCAGTGGGCCTGGTGGCTGGGAGGCACTCAGGCCTTGCCACCAGTGCCCAGGGGGAATCAGCGGGCTGTGGGAGAGAAGGCTTACCTGAGGAGCTGCTTCTGCAGACTGGGAGCCTTTATGAATACTCCCTGCCCCGCAAGTATCACGGGTCCCGCTTCTTGTCTGTGTCCATGTGGATACTTATTTCTGCAGATCTGGGGCACCTAGGGGATAAAGAGATCTTTCAGCACTCCTGGGGCATGCGCCAGGTGTGCAGAAAAATCTTACGTGTTAAAAAAGTGTATGGGGGATACTTAAAGGCCCCCCCCCAAGTCAAATGGCATTCTCAACTTACAGATCCCTGGTAGAACACTCAGTGGCGCAAGGGAAGCCATGTGGCTGCACACCATGCTGCTAAGAATGCTGGGAGCAGCTGTTGGAGCCATGAGGACAGTTGCTCATGGCTTCAGCCATCCACCCCACAGCACAAACTGCCACCTCAGAAACAATCACTGCCCCGCAGATCTCTGACTGTAGGGTGAGGCTCTGCGGGTGGACTCGACTCAGGCAGAGGCTTCCAAGGCTGCAATCAGCTCTATCAGTTCCTGTGGAGGACAAGGAGCCCTCTCCCCCGCCACGGTACTCACTCCCACAGAAACCCAGAGTCTCAGGAGTCAATGTGTGAGGAGGGCAGAAGCAAGGGAGTGCACACAGGGAATGAAATGTGGAACACAGACCTGAGAAGTGGAAAGGGGGAGGAGGGGGAGAGAATCTGGGTTGGAGGGAGGATGGGAGGGTCCAGTCGCACTCCAGGAATGCAGAGCAAGAGCAAAGACATTGGGAAGCAGAGACTTGAAGCTGTGTTCCCCAGTCCAGTGCCAGCTCCTGACAAGAAGTTGCCTAATAAAGTTGCTGTTGCCATTTGCTCTCTCTCTCCCTCTCCTGTGCTCAGCCTCACTCATTCAACCAACTTGCCTGCTCCACCTGCTTTGCTTTGAAGCTGAGGCTCAGCTGTTCCAAACCACCAACACACACCTTGCAGGAGAAGCAGGGAGATGGAGAACCTGGGCAGGAACTATAGGAACTGCCAAGAGCTGGCTATATGGGGGGGGGGCCCCTAGGGGAGGGGGTGGGTTGGCGTGAGCAGCTTTTCCCAGCTGCAGTGGTGACTTCTGCTGCTACTGCAGGCAGCAACTTCATCCCCAGCTGCAGCAATGCTGCCTGGCTCACATGCTGGTTCCTGTGTGGTGGCGGCAGCGGCTAAGAGTGCCATGTTGCTCTGTGTCTCTGCAGCTGCAGCAGGAGCAATTTTGGCAGTGGGCAGAGAGATGGGGAGGCAGGCAATCCAGTTGCCTCTGACACAGATAACAAATCCCACAGCTAGATTAAAATCTCCCCTCACTCTCTTTCCTAAGTAGGCTCCAGAGATCTCATACTTTGTCTGCACTCTGCACTCACATGGTGAACATCTGAAGCAGCAGGCATGAGCCAGGAAGAGAAAATGAGTGTTAATATCTAGGCTTGGGATAGGGTTGCCAAGCGCCAGGTGGCACCTGGAGATCTCCAGACAACCAAGATCAGTCCCCCTGGAGAACATGGCTGCTTTGGAGGGTGGTCTCTATGGTATTATGTCCTGCTGGGGTCCCTCCCCTCCCCAAATCCCACCCACAAAATCTCCAGGTATTTCCAACCTGGAGCTGGAAACCCTAGCTTGGGGACAGAGAGTAAGAAATAGAAGGGGGTATTGGGTTGAGGAGAAAAAGAAAGAAGGCGAGGTGGAAAGAAGCAAAAGTGGAAGAATTCCCCCTCCCTGCATGTTTTTGGGGTGTCCCCACTTTTGCAAGCCCTCCTCCTTCTTTCCCCTCCCACTATATCACACTTAACCTTTTAAATGCCAGGGTGGTAATACCAGCTGCAGTGGTATCTGATGCACAGGGCCACTGAACATTTTACCACTGTGCCCAGTAATTCCCACCCCCTGCAGTCTGCAGGAGATGCTCTGTGATGCCCCCTTAATGTCTTCCATATCCCTTGGCCTTATAGGGATATAAAACAAACCACAACACATTACACAACATTTTGTTGCGGGTCCCCTCTTGTATTCCATAATGATCAAACAGAATGGCTGCTGAAGGGAACAGCTCTAGGAAGGTAGAAGCAAACAACAGTTAGTTCCAGGCAGGCTGATGGCAAGGGGGGTGCCTTGCAGTGTCACCTCTCCCTCTGAGATGGAATAGTACAAATGTGAAAGCATTTAAGAGGCAATGTTTGTGATTTGCAGAGAAAGCCAGCCCTCCCCCCAAAAAACCAAAATCGTTGGAAGAGCAGCAAACAGACATCCATCCATCAAGTGTATTTTTCTACCTTTACTTTCCTTCCAACACTGTGTATTACTGAAAGACCCAAACTCAAAATCTTTCCCAAAACCTTGAAAAGCAAAAACAAGAAATGCCTCCTGGCACCAAAGCTGAGTAAAAGTGCACTGGAGAAATAGCTTCTAGAAAAGGATTCTTCAGAGGCACTTTGATGATTGATTGCAGATCAACAATCTTTTACAGGTCTTAGTCATAACTAGACACCCTAGGCTTTGAGGTCTCCCTGAGATAAACAAAGAACAGAACTGGTTTGAGACGGCACTCTGTCAGTATATAGAGTTGATCACTAAAGAATGTGTCCAAACAGCACTTCTGATCCAGGGCAGATTCCAACACATGCTGATCAACCATCTGTCCGTATCCATCTATCAGGGGCATAAGCTTCACTGAGGCAGCAGGGCTCATACTCCCACTGGGATTCCCAGCAGGGCAACACACACCCCACCAAGTAGCATCATGATTCATGAAGTTGTTCAGGCTGTCAAGTTCTCAAGGTCAGTCAGTTTTGTTTGTCTTTGTAGCAATGTAGCAAGTTCACAGGAGGCACAAGGCTGGTTTTGTTTGTTTTTGTAAAGAAAAAAAGAGGGAGGGGACATTCAGTGGATCATACTGTCTATGAAGAAACCCATTTTAGGAGCTAGCAATTATTTCCTTTGGAGAAGGTTCTCCTTAGGCTATGCTAATGAGGGCCCAAAACCTTGGGCAGGCAACTGATGGGACATCTGCATGCCTACCCACAGCCACATGGGGCTTGCAAAGCCATGCACATGTAATTTCATCAGCAAATGCAAGTCTTCCCAAATACAAAATCTATCTACTATCAAGCATCCAGGTGAGCTTGGTTACTTTTCACTAACCTTGCCTGAATGTCTCCTAGCCTACCAGCATCCCTTCACACTGCCTTACTTTCTTATTTGGAAGCTTTACCTAAAGTGCTTACTTTCAACATGTGGATCTACCCAGCTCAGCAGACTAAGGTCAGGTAAACTCCTTCTCTGTTCATTCCTTTTCTCTTGAAATCTTTCCTGTTCCCTTCTTTAAATCCCTCTTTACACTGGACAGCAGAAGACAGTGCAGACCTGTGCCTGCAGGGAGCCATTGGCTCCCCACACAGCACAGTGAACCTGGCTGGCTGCCCTTTCCGGCCACCTGGTTTAAACTGGGCCACAGGAGAAGGCAGCACAGAGCTGCGTCTGCAGGGAACCATCAGCTGCCTGCACACACAGCAAGCCGGCTGTCTCAGGCAAGCCAGCTCCTGCAGCCTCCCCCCTTCAAAGCAGGGTCCTGCTCTGGCTCTGTCCAGCCAAGAGTGCACTCAGCCAGGGCCAGGAGAGCCTCAGCACACCCAAGATGGGTGCACCCGGAACTTGGTGAAAGGGGGGGGAGGCAGGCAGTGGAAGCTCACCCGAGAGAGAGCAGCCCAGCTCTGGCTTCTGGAAGGCAGGGGGGAAAGGGAATTCAATTCCCACATCGGGTCCATTTGAAATAGCAGCTCCTTCTAAACTTTACCTCTGTCCTTTACTCTTTTTTTATAAGCAGCATGAGACTAATGTTAGTATCATACAATGTTAGACGAATGCAGCTTTTTTTAAAAAAAATAAAAGCTTAATTCCTTTCCCCTCCACCTTCCAGAAACCAGAGCTGGGCTGTTCTCTCTCAGGTAACCTCCCTGGTCTTGTAAGTGCCTGCAGCCGGACAGCGAGAGCCAAGAAAGGTGGCTCTCGCACACGGTTTGGCCAGCTGCTGCTGGGGTTGCATGGCTCAGTCGGGCAGGCTGGCTCACAAGGGGCAGCCAAGAGCCAGTGCGCCACTTCCCTTGGCTTGCCCCATCCCAAGTGAAAAAGCAGAAACTGGAGCTTGCTCACCATTTCATGGTAGAAGGAATACCTTGGGCCGAATGACATAAGTGTGGGTGGGGGTGGACCTTTTAGGGCTAGCAAAGGGGCAGGGGGGCAAAAATCTGAGGAAACATGTAAGCTTTTGAATCAACTTTGCTCGGAAAGTGAACCAAGGTAAAAAAAATTGGGCACAAAAGCACTCTCAAATGACCCAGGGAAACAGCAACCAGAAAGTGAACTGGGTCCGGAAAGGGGGGAGGGGAATCAATGCAGAACAACAAAGAAAACCCGACGGACATGCACAGTGAACGCAAGGGAAAACACCCGTGCATAATAGGCCTCTGAGTGATAATTTTTTTTTCTTCGTATAAGTGGGTACTCTCAGCATGCTGGATTTTTGCATGGCAAAATCAACGAATCCAAACACACACAGCCCTATACAGGATGGCAGCAAGAGCAGTGGCTGATAGCAGAAGCACTTCCAGGACTCAGACTCAACTTAGAAGAACTAGTGCAAGCAGCTTTCAATGCTGAAATTTACCCTGGGCCAGGATTAGTTTCTATGACAGTAGAGCCCAGATTGCAGTCAAGCATCTCATCAAGAGAGAGCAAAGGGGCTTGTAACCACTTGTGACTGATGACATTTCAGCATTCATGATCACCTAAACAACACATTTACTCATGGCAGTGAATAGGAATAAATAAAGCTGGCTGTTCAAACATTATTTCAGCAGGAGCACACCATGCCAAGGAACTTTATTGTTTCTCAAGCAACTCTCCCTGGAATGCACTTAACTATCTAGAAATCTGAGGCCATACAGACATTTTCCAGTGTATATATTTGAACAGAACTGTGAAGAAATGCATTTTTCTTTGGAGGTTTGAAATTAGTAAAACCTTCATTCTGAGTTTTAAACAGGGTTTTTTTCCCTCTCTGGGCAGAGAACAGGCAGGAAGGGGGGAAGTCAGTTCAATTGCTTTCCAGACTTACCTCAGCCCACCTTTGTACAAATGCTAACAGGTCTAGACAATGGGATGGTCAAGCTCCCCACCCCACCCCTTAAGCAGGGAACAGAATTTTGAAGAAATTGTATACTAGAGAGGATTTAGGAAGGAAAATTCTAGAGACTTCAGGGAAAAGCTTTCCTGACCTGGCCTGACCTAGTCAGTGGGAGGGGAAAGGGAGAAGATAAAACTCCTGGAGACAAGGAAGAAGCTCTCTTTAGGTGCAGAGTCTATCAGAGCAGGCTGAACTCTTAACTGAGGTCTGAAGGAGGCAGTTATTGACCATGTGCTGGCCTAAGGTGGTGAATGAAACCTCAAGGTAATGGCAACTCTTCAGAGATCTGTAGCTTCCTAAGCTAAGGAGCCTGTCCTATATTTTAACATTTGACAGGGCATGTATAGAGAGAGGAACAGAGTATTTGTGTTTTACCCATTTCTTTTGAATCCTTTGCTCAATTTGGTGCTGTAATAAAAATATGCTTGTGGACATTTTCTTTTTAATAAATACTTTATAACTTTTGATGCTGGTAGTGGTTCTCTGTACTACACAGACTTCAACCATCTTGGACACACTATTTTAAAAGGTGTGCCAGGGAAAGGCAGGCAGTTGGCAAGTGGCTATTCCTCCAAGGGCACCCAAGGCAGTAAACAGTCCCCGTGGGCTGTGGGAGACACAGAGGCAAGACCTCAAAACATGGAAGGGAAGCTGGGAGTCCTGATCCTCCCAGCGGGCAATTCCTACAAAGGTCAGGTGGTGGTGGCAGATTACCAAAGAGAGAGAAAAGCCTTGCTTAATTTTTTTAAAATAAAAATTTTATTTTTATTTAATTTTATTTACCAAGCACAAGAAAATACATATACGTTCCATACGAAAACAAACAACGTGCTAACTCATCTGAATACAATTAAACCATCAAAACATTCAACCTTCAACAAAGGAAAAAAAGACAGGAGGCCAGGAAAGAACTAGAAAAAGATCATATCTTTGTAAATTGGATTTTTTGGAATGATATTCTGTTCAGACAGAAATTGCATTAGTGGAAACCAAGTGGTAACAAAATTATTGTAAGCTTTTTCAGAGTATCATTGCATAATGCCAACAGTAGTCTTCGCCATAACAAAATAAGACAAAATTTGACTAAACCAAGTATCAATATGGGGAGGTAAAGGATTTTTCCAATGAGCAGCCAAAATACTTCTTGCTGTAGAAAGTAAAATAGAGATTAATTCATTATGCTGTTTATTTCCTACTGTGGGGTTTCGGTAAATACCAACAGGCCATGATTTTTATCATTTGAAATTTTACATTAAAGATTGGAGACCTAAAGGAAAGGGATTCCCAATTTCTCCTCCAATCTTCTTTAAATCTGTTCAAAAGATCTTAATGCCAATTCTTTTGAAAGGGTAAAGTTTTAGAACTAATGTTTGCCAATAGAATTTTATATAACTTGCATAATGACAGCATTGATGGTTTTTGACAAGCCACAGAGCAGATATTAAAGATTAGTATTGCAAGGGTTTTTTTGTTCTGTTTGTTTTTGTTTGTTTATTTTTGTTTATACCAAAGAACTAACTTTACATTATCTCCTGTATTATCAGATCAATCCCCCTGCCCAAACCAAACAACCTCCCTCAGTAGAACATAATTGATTTTGAAAAGGGATAAAATTTAAACTTAGTAAGAAAATGTTAAATGAGAATGAAATGGAAACTGGGAAAGGCGTTTTACATATAGCCACAACTCCAGATGAGTTATACTTCTTAAATTTGTCTTGTAGAACATAATACATTCTTTAATGGACAGATCTAGAAAGTTGCCAATCAATTTTAAATGATCAGTGCAGAATATTAGTTCTCAAACTAAAATAATATGCTGTGCTGCTGGTGAGACTCTAACAACCTGGAGTGTGGCAGTTTGGGGGAGTTTTATGTGAGACAGGCTGCATGATACTGGCCAGACAAAATTAGCCACAGAGTAACACTATTTGGTGTTAAATCAACTTGTAGATTTGTGCACATGCAAACACCATCTGAAGTGCTCAAGCTATGTCAATTTGCTAGAGAACAGTAGCAAGTAAATCTAAGCAGAGAATCAAAAGGATTTGATCAAGGGCTTTCCCCTCTCTAAGTCACCAGTCTCATCGGACTTCAATCAAAGCAAGGCCATTTTGATTGCTCATGATAGAGTTCTTAGTTCTTTCATGGCTTTTCTTCTTACATACTACTGTTCCACATTCAGGTTTATGTTTAAATAAAGTATGACTACATCCTTTTCCCAAAGCTCAAGATAGCATTCAAAATGCTTCAATATACAATCAACAATAAAAAACATACAAATAAGTATTGCTCAGTAAACCATGCATTTAAAGACTAGCCAGCTTCTCCGAAGGCCAAATGAAAAAGGTACAAGTCCAAAGGATTTGGTGAGATCATGATGCTTAGGGAAGGATGTCTATCCCTTTTCCTGATTCAGTTTGCCCATGTGCTGCTTGCCATGTAGGGAAATATATCAGCTACATAGTTTGACTCTTAAGCAGGGCTATTTTGGGGCAGGAACACACAGGAACAGAGTTCTGGCTGGCTTCCAAGTTGGCCACGCCTACAGCCCCCCCCCCTCGTGTTCCCCAAGCACCTCACAAGCCACGGGGCACCTGGGGAAGCCAATCCAGAAACTGTCTTCCTTCCCTCGGGTTCCCCATGCACCCTACGAGCTGCAGGGCACCTGGGGAAGCCAATCCTGGGAGGGAGCTGCACTCTCAGGGGTGTGGCCTAATATGCTAATGAGTTTATGCTGTTGGGTGTGGCCTATTATGCTAATGAGTTCCTGCTGGGCTTTTTCTACAAAAAAGTCCTGCTCTTAAGTAATCTCATTTGGAGCCCAATGTTTGGGGGGGAGTTATCATGCCTTCCAGTTCTCCTGCACTGTAGACAACAGCTAAGATGGGCAGCACCAGCCAGGCAGCATCAATCAAAATACTTAGATTACTTTCATTTGGCTCAATGGGAAACCAGAATCGTTAGGAACATAAGAGCAGTCCTGCTTAATCATATCAGTGGTCCACTTCGTCTAGCATCCTGTCTCACACAGCAGCTAACTAGCTGCTCTGAAGGCCAACAATTGGACATAAAGACCAAGGATTCCCCCCGCTGGTGCCTCCTAACACTGATATCTAGAGTATTACTGCTTCTGAATGTGGAGGTTCCCTTTAATTACCATTGCTGGTAGTCACCAATGGACCTATCCTCCATGAATTTGGAGGGGTGGCTGTTGGGCCAAACCACTCATGTGATCACACTCCTTGTTTAAACAAATAGGGATAGATAGAAACACATCACAAGTAGTGTTTTTGGTTCCTTGCACATTCTTTGCCTGTGGTCAGATGTCTGAACGTGGGGGAGCGCATGCAAAAAGGACTAGCAGTCTGAACCTGCAGATCCATTTCCACTGCTGGGGTGGGGGTTTTGGAGTTTTTGCCTATATGTGCATGAGCACACATGCGCCCACATTCATTTTAAAAACCAGCCAGGCAGCATGCTCCATGGCTGAGGCACTGCAGTAATGTGGATTCTCGACCAGGGGACAACTGTGTGGGTAACTCGCAGCAGGGTGTGCTGTCTGGATGATATGCCCCACAAAATTTTAAACCAGCACAATTAGAGGTGGTGCCATATTGCGCCAAGCCATCAGTGTGATCACATCCAAGGACAACAGAGCGATGTCCCACAATACACAAAATCAAATTCTACAGTAAACACATCATCAAAGAGATATCTGGCTGAAGTGGGCCATAACACAGATCACACAGGTCTAACTTGTTTCCATGTATGTCAAATTATGGAATGTACCCATCAGTGATCCCAATGTGGTGCACAAGGGGCCAGTGCATTCCTTGGTTTTGGGGTTTTGGAGATAAAATTGTCTTAAATGGAATAGGAAAAAATGAACAGGGAGTTTGGGGTGCTCCCACCGAACTGACCAACTAGCAAAGTGCTGAATTCATCCCAGACAGCCACATCACAGTCATGGGCCATCAGGTTGGTCCTCCCCCCTTCTAGGAAAACTAAAACTAAACAGTCTCCCCTTCATCAAAATAGAGCCAATGCCATCTGTCTTGGATTTTTTTGGTTCATCAGATGATTCAGTAAAGTTAAGAGGCATCAGTTTTGCATCTGCAGAGGTACATTTGGACACAATTGCCTCTATCATAGAATAAAACTTGACATCTCAACATTTTGTGACTAGTTCTGCTTCTGTGACAGCCATTCTGCAGTAGTGCCTCTAGCCACTCTCAAAAATTCCAGAAGTGCCCACATACACATGCAGCTAATTCTCAACACGGCCCCATCTGAGGATACTTAAATCCAGACACTGGGACCATGGACACACAAGATATAGCTTTGTACAAACCTGAGAAAAGCTCCAAGTTTGCAGAAAACTCTGAAATCTTAAAAAAGTGGAGCTGTTATGAGGATAAAATGGCAGAGATGAGAATGATGTGAGCTGCTTTAAGTCTCCACTGTGGAGAAAGGCGCAGACTAAGTGAAGTAAATAAACACAGGTGAAGATGGTAGGGCAAATTAAATGTAGATTAGTTGAGAGGTACGAATGAGAAAAGGAAGCAAGAAAAGAGAAGAGGCTATAAGGGGCTTTCAGGAAAAGGAAAGAGGAAATAGTGAGGAAGGGTACAATGAGATACTTACCACATCTTTGCAGGTCCCCTTTATAACATTAGAATGGAGAGATGCACACTTACTACTAGGAAAAAGTGTCAGGTTTTTATTGTGCCAAGTGTCCCCTCCCCCAACCTGCATTATGTTCCAGCACCATTTTTAATTCATTAAGATCACGACAAAGCAGTACAGCAAGAAATTATTTACCCAAATCCCCAGAGAGACAGCTATGAATAATTAATCCATCTGTGCCATTTACTAATACAAGGAGAAGATGGGATACAATTTCAATAACCCGATTTTAACTACTAGAGTTCTACTAGTTATTTGTAACATTTTATCTTCAGATCTCCTAGGAAAACATGAATAAGATACTTTCTGGCCTGAAAGTTAAATGCTTGCTTGAAAAACTAAGATGTTTCATCAGTGAATTTCTATCATTTCCTTTTTAAATGCATGGTAACATTCTTCAAGAATACATTTCCCTGCAACATTTTATTGTCCTGCAATTTACAAATCCCATTTTTCTCTCACTACCCTTTCAGTGGAGCAGAGATTATTTATGTTTCTGACAACATGGCTTCCTTACAAGCCAATAAAAGCTGACAAATGCATAAGTGAGTCATTAGAAAATAAGACCCACAGTTCAGCTTCCCTCCTACTATTCCTGTGTCTTTGTTTAGATTTGATTCAGTTCACTTCCAGGAGGTTAAGTCTGACCGAAAATTCAAGATCAGAAACAATAAGCTTTAATTTTTCAAAAGGCTTTCCAAAATATTTGAACAGAGCATGTTGTTTAATTGTGCTACAATATGGAAATAGATAGTCTTTTTGCAACTAGGCCTTTCCCTGCAGGGCTTGCAAGCAGCTCTAAGACTGTTATGCGGATGTAGCAGAACTGAAAAAGGAGTAACGCACATACATGTTCTGACCTGTTTGGGGATACAGCCTCTTGCAAGCCTCTTTGCACCTCCATCAATTTTGCCAGCCCTGTTGCTTCCTTTGTAATGTAGCAGCAAATTCAGGTTTAACACTGCCTGTGGCAAGGAACCATCCTGTATCTAATGCTCAACCTGCCCCCCCCCATCATGAGGCCTCAGAAACCTAGAGATAGAGTTGCCAGGTACCTACCTGCTGCCGGCAGGGGGCTCCATGCCATTGCCTGGGATCTTCTTTTGTGTGCACCGCGATGAGATCACCCAGAAGTGATGTCATCATGTCAGGCACGTTGTGTAGGGGACGCGCTAGGATTTAGCCAAAAACTCTATGGTCACCAGTGTTTCCTCTAAGCTGAGGTAGTGTGAGCTAGCTCACAGGTTTTAGCTTCTGGCTCACACACTTTTGTCTTCGCTCAGGAAGGATGGCTCCAGAGCAAAGTAATTTATGCAGTAGCCAAACAGCTCACTCAAAACTTTATGCCAGTAGCTCACAAAGTAGAATTTTTGCTCACAAGACTCCACAGCTTAGAGGGAGCACTGATGGTCACCATAATGTTTTTAGCCAAATGCTAGAGCATCCCCCAAGCAATGTGCCTGGTGCAATGACATTACCTCTAGGTGATAGGTGATAGCATCAAGCCAGGCATGTCGGGGGCAGCAGGGCTCTTTGGGGGCGGGGCCCCAGCAGGGGGATGGCAAACCTACCTAGAGAACAGGACCAGGTTCAGACAGATATCTGTTGGAAGTCCAAAAAATTTGACTCGTCTTGCTGAGAACTTCATTTTCCAGAAAGTGGAGAGGGAAATAAGGGGACCTGCTATCCTGGACTTGATTCTTACCAAGAGGGAAGAACTGGTTGATGAGGTGAAAGTAGTGGGCGCCCTGAGCAGTGTTCCCTCTAAGCTGAGTTAGTGTGAGCCAGCTCACAGTTTTTTAGCCTCCAGGTCACACATTTTTGTCTCCGCTCAGGAAGGATGGCTCCAGAGCAAACTAATTTATGCAGTAGCCAAATGTCTCACTCACAGTTTTAATGTCAATAGCTCACAAAGTAGAATTTTTGCTCAAGAGACTCCACAGCTTAGAGGAAGCATTGGCCCTGAGCAGTAGTGACCATGTAATTTTGGACTTTACAGTCTTGGGGAAGGGAAAAGCTGTATGTAATCAGACATATAGGTTGGACTTCAGGAAAGCAAATTTTGACAAACTTAAATGCATGCTGGGTAGAATCTCGTGGTCAGAAATACTTAAGGAGAAGGGAGTTCAAGAGGGATGGGAGTTTCTTAAAAGCAAAATATGAAGGCACAATCACAAACAATTCCTACGAGAAGGAAAAATGGGAGGAGCCTAAAGAAGCCAGGGTGGCTCCATAAACAGCTTTCTAAAGACTTGAGAAATAATAAGACTCATTTAGAAGGTGGAAGGAGGGCCTTATAACCAAGGATGAATACAAACAAATAACCAGTGCTTGTAGAAAGGGAGTTAGGAAAGCTAAAGTTCAGTATGAGCTTAGGCTAGAGAAAGATGCTAAAAACAAGAAAAAAAGGGTTATTTTCTTATGTTCAAAGTAAGAAAAAGAGCAAGGACAAAGTAGGCCCATTGTGGGGACAGGAAAAGTGAAATTGTAACCGGTGATGAAGAGAGGGCAGAACTGCTCAATTCCTACTTTTCCTCAGTCTTCTCTTGCAAGGGAAACAGTGTTCAACATGGCAAAAACAGAATACATGATGAGGGAAAGGAGTTGCAGCCTAGGATTGGCATAGGAGTAGTACATAAACACCAAGTTTCTTGAAATGAAACTAAGTCCTTGGGACCAGATGAACTGCATCCGAGGGTACTAAAAGAACTCACAGATGTAATTTCTGAGCCTCTGTCCATTACTTTTGAGAATTCTTTGAGAACAGGTGAGGTGCCAGAAGACTGGAGGCGGGCAAATGTTGTTCCTATCTTCAAGAAGGAGAAAAAGGAGGATCCGGGTAACTACCAACCCATCAGCTTGACGTCTATACCTGGGAAAGTTTTAGAACAAATAATCAAACAAACAGTTCTTGAATATTTAGAAAAGATGGCTGTGATTACTAAGAGCCAGCATAGGTTTTTCAAGAACAAGTCATGTCAGACTAACCTTATCTCTTTGAGAAAGTTACTACCTTGCTGGATCAGGGGAATGCTGTAGACATAGTTTATCTTGATTTCAGTAAAGCTTTTGATAAGGTTTCACATAATATTCTTGTTGACAAATTGGCAAGATATGGTTTGGATTCTATAACTGTTAGGTGGATCTGTAACTGTTGACAGATTGCACCCAAGTAATGCTTGTTAATGGTTCCTCATCCTCTTGGAGAGAAGTGACAAAAGGAGTGCCTCAAGGATCTATTCTGGGACCTGTTTTGCTCAACATTATCAATGATTTGGATGAAGAAATAGAGGGAATGCTTATTAAATTTGCAGATGATACTAAATTAGGAGGGGTAGCAAATACAGAAGAAGACAGAGTCAGGATACAGGATGATCTTGACAGGTTGAAAAAACTGGGCTAAAACAAATAAAATTAATTTCAGCGGGGATCAATGTAAAGTTCTGCATTTAGGTAGGAAAAATCAAATGCATAATTATAGGATGGGGGAGACTTGTCTTGGCAGTAGTATGTGTGAAAAGGATCTAAGGGTCTTAGTAGACCATACATTGAACATGAGTCAGCAGTGTGATGTGGTACCAAAAAAGGCAAATGCCATTTTGGGCTATATCAACAGAAGTATAGTGTCCAGATCACACAAAGTGATGGTATCGCTTTATCATGCTCTGGTTAGAATTCACCTAGAGTATTGTGTTCAGTTTCGGGCACCACAATTTAAGAAGGATATCAACAAGCTAGAACATAACCAGAGCAGGGCAACGAAGATGGTGAGGGGTCTGGAGACCAAATATGTTTAGCTTGGAAAGAAGATGACTGAGAGGTGATATGATAACCATCTTCTAGTACTTGAAGGGCTGTCATATAGAGGATGGTATGGAGTTGTTTTCTATTGCCCCAGAAGGTTGGACCAGAACCAACAGGTTGAAATTAAATCAGAAGATTTTTTGGCTAAACATTAGGAAGAACTTCCTGACCATTAGAGCAGTTCCTCAGTGGAACAGGCTTCCTCAGGAGGTGGTGGGCTCTCTTTCTTTGGACAGAGGTTAGATGGCAATGCTGATTCTGTGAACTTAGGCAGATCATGAGCGGGAGCAGGAGGGGTTGCATCAGTGCTTATTCTTGTGGCCCTTTCTTACAAGCCCAGGGAAATGCTGATTGCCACTTTGGGGTCAGGAGGCAATTGTTCTCCAGCCCAGTTTGGCCAGGGATCCTGGAAGGTTGGGGGGGGGTTTCCCTCTTCTGGGCATAGAGCAGGACACTGCATAGAGGGGTCACTGGGGTTGGTGGGGAGGTATTTGTGAATTTCCTGCCTTGTGCAGGAGGTTGGACTAGATGACCCTGGAGGTCCTTTCCAACTCTATGACTCTATGCAGATATGTAAAAAAATGTAACATATGAACCAGCCCTCAGACATGAAGATACAATTAGACACAGAAAGACCAACTCAAGCTCCCTGTTCAGGAATCACAAGAAGTCATAATCAGACAACTGGATTCAATAGCCTGCTGAGAAAGTAGAACTGATGCTCAGGATAAGGACAACACTCAAGAAATAAGATTCCAAGTAGGCTGAGAGACAGCCCAAGCTAGAAGATGAAGAACCAAAAGATCCTTCAAGCAAGCCAACCAGTCATCACATGTGATGTGAAAACTCAAGAGCAACCAATATATGGCTAATGTGAACTCAAGAGTGATCCAGAGATACAATATCTACGTAAATTCAGAATGGAGTGCAATCACTTACTACAGGAACCCAATGCTGGTTACTCCCTTGAAGTTTTAGGGTGCAACATTCAAGGGTATGACCTGATGCAATAATATTCCCAATTATCAATGCATGTCAACTGCGATTTTAAGTAGCTTTGCAAGTGAGTTATCAGGTTGCCAGGCCAGTAATGAGGTAACAAAGTGGACTGCAGGTGTAAACATCTTAGCAGAGTCAAATTACAAGTTGAATCCTAGACAGAGGATTCTGTTGGTAGCTCCTTTCCTAAAATCTCTTTCAATTTACCCTCACTTAAAAAAAATAATAATGAAGAATCCCAGTAAATTGGGATAAGGGAGAAAACCAAAACCTACCTTATATAACCATTACATGGGCAGACATACATCTACACACTGTTTGGTTTCCCACATTACATACAAATGACATTTTAATTTTTTCTTCATTACTGTGCCAAGTACAACTACCCAGCCTTGCTCAAAAGTAAACGTGTCCAAGGAAACAGCAAATTCAATCAGCAGAAATGAAATTTATTCTCCTTTCCTTCATCCACACTCATTGTGCAGACTACAAAACACTATTATAAATTCATGTTTCTTTCTGCTCAATGCCTACATGTCCCATCATGCCTCATTAACAAAACATTGAGACAATTCTGCTTTCAGCATTAGTTTGTGTTTGTTAACAAATGTGTGACTGTGGACCTTTTATGTAAGAGGGGCAGGGGGGAGTGAGTCACAATGAACAGGACTGTGCATTCAAGAAACAGAATCCTTCTTACAGGCTTAATCTGACAAGTATAAGAAGCAGGGGCACCCATTAAAATTTTTACAAGGAAAGAAGAGAGTGAAGAGTCATCTCGCTAGAAATTTAGATCGTTTCAAATGTACAGTCCCTTGAAAGTAAAGTCAAGCAACCTTTTGTGCGGCACATCAGATGGAAAACTGCGAAAGTAAAATATTTGGGCAGCAAGAGGACAAACAGACTTGCTAAAAATGCAAAAGGCAAGACTTCAAATTCACCTCCCCCCAACATAGCGTGAAAGCTATTATGCAGAAAACATATGGAAACAGCTATAACAGGATTCAAGTTCAGCAGCTTCTTGGACTCCAACAAAAAATTCAGGATGTAAACTTTCAAGATTCACAGCACCCATCATCAGATACCAACATGGCAACCCTCTGAAGATGTAACAGGACAATCTCTGAATTTAGGTCCAAGAATCCCACCACAGACCCAAATCAGAATTTAGCTAAGGAATTAAAAGTTCAGAGGTTATAGCTGAGAAAAAGGAAGATTCCTAGCTGTACAGAAGCCTGTGTCATAAAGCTAATTAGCAAAGCTGTGGTTAAGAACTGGACAGAACCAGTTTCTGAAAGACCCTTTGGTAAGTATCTAGAAGAAAGGGAAAAGAGAAGTTAAGCAAGAGCTGGTTAAATTGGTTAAATTGGCCAAGATGTCCATGAGGGACAGATTACACAAAGCAGTATTTAGAACAGAAATGTCTGCTTGAAGTAACATGAAAAACTCTAGAGGAAGAGGCACATGTGAAAGTATGCTTAGCTTAGGCAAATGTGATCAGGACACGTGCAGAAAAAGATAGTTCACAGGAAAAGACTGGAAAACTGAACTTTTGGCCTCCCCCTTGTGATGTATATGTGTGTATGCCTTTAAGTCAACCCTAACAATCTAGATTCTGTTTCCCACATCAAGGCGTGTATGGAAGCAGCCTCACTTAGTTCTAGTTCTGTGTATATAGGCCATAGTTCCAAGTGAGTGTGTAACAATAAAAGAAGCCTGTTGCTGAAACTGCAGGAGCCTCCTGTGTGCAAAGTGGATAGGTAAATTTAATCATTCACCAGAACTCCAGAGGAAACTATACCCACTGAAGCAATATAAACACTCTTCTTTAACAGTGAACCATAGCCAATGGAAGCTCAAAGCAAACCAGGGAGAGAGAAGCCCAGAGAGAAATATCATCCCCAAAACCCCAATTCATTTCTGCTCTCTCCAACCACAGCAGGAGCAACGCTAGGCATGAATATGGGTGCTATCTTCCTCCTAGTCATCCCTGAGAAGACTAAGTGTGCTCTCTGTTACGGATCACAGGGGCAAGATATTAAAAAGTCTGTGTGAATAACTAATAACCCATAAATAACTGGATCAAATAATGATATATTAATATAATAATATGTAAATAACCTATAACCACAACATAGTGCATAAATCAATACTTCATAAATACTTCATAATAAATATCCCATACAAAGTGTCTAAATCATATACAAAGTTCCTGCCAAATTATTTATGTTTTATGAAAAGCACAATTCCCGGACTATAGTCTTTATAGTTGCTATAAATAATACATGTGTGTTGGATTCCAAATGATGCATGCAACTCCTTTAAGTAGTCTTTGTCAAATTTCACAGCTAGCAATATAATGTAATCATGCTAAACCTGTTGGATGCCAAAATGAGTGTGGCTCCTTTAAGCAGTCCTTGCCAACTTTCAAAACTTGCCATGTAAAGACCTCCTGTTGGATTCCAGATAATGCATGTGGCTCCTATAAACAGTCCTTGCTAGTTGACTTATGCACTATGTTGTGGTTTTAGGTTATTTACATATTATTATATTAATATATCATATTCAATCCAGTTATGTATGGGTTGTTAGTTATTCACATGACTTTTTTATATCTTGGATTTTCTCCTTATTTCCATGTTCTCCTTTTGTGTTTGGATCACAGGGCCAGCTGTGATCTCTGCCTTAAAATCCCCAGGCTATACTAAGAGAAAGAAACTCACACTTTTATGCGATTTTATGCCCACAGTGGTGACAGAGGGGGGAGAGAGGAGCCCATTTTGCTGTCTTGTCAGGAAAGGGGACAACAAATTATTTTTAACACGTCAGCCTGAAGTCCTAAAAACCAGTATTGCATGACATGGGATGATTGATCAAAGATGGCTCGGCAACTCAGCCCCCCAACACTGGATTGGTCATGGAGAATCCCTCCCAGCTGGCACAGTGTAATCTGCCCAATCATGGGGGAGGGGAGAAGAAACAGAGGTGAAGTCTGTGCTAATGTCAGTAACCACCAATTTTTTTAAAAAAACCACCTATCTTGTACCCATTTGTCAAAGAGAAAAATGCCAAGGTAACTCAGTAACTACTGGAACTTAGCAAGTATTATTTTTGCCTTTTATAACTTAGTTCTCTGTATCACCTGTACCTGTGTTTTGTTACATACTCCCATGCTTTTGTGCTTTTAGTCTGTAGGTTAGTAAAGATCTTTCCTTTTGTAAAGATCTCAGACTGCTATTAAACCTCACCCATGCAACTGGCCATTCATCCATGCAGAGATACCACACATCTAGCTGAGATAGAGGGAATCATTAAGACTTGGGCTGCGGTCAGATGACAAGCTTGGCACAGTCTGGCCACACATCTATTTTATCCAGTGGTATTTGTTCCAGAGAGGTTGTCCAGACATGTCACCCTTAACCTCCCTCACCACACACTCACTCTGTGGCTGACCATTCAGATTATTGCAGTATGGCAACCATGGAGCAGGTGGGCGGGCAGCATCCTTTTTAAAAAATTGTCTTTCATGCAAGTACAGAAGTGCTCATTCAAAGAACCACTCCATTTTGACAGCTCCATGATCTCTCTGCCAAGTACTGTAGCCACTCTCAGCCTCCTCCACATTGCCTCTCTTCTTTGGAATGCATGGGGAAAATGTGAACATCTTTACATGCAGATTTACTTGAGA
The DNA here is from genome assembly GCA_029375565.1 of Gekko gecko. NCBI lineage: Eukaryota > Metazoa > Chordata > Lepidosauria > Squamata > Gekkonidae > Gekko > Gekko gecko. The sequence continues at coordinate 238,687,007 of JAPDNY010000002.1, read as the reverse complement.
GTAGCCCCATTGACTTCAGTACAATTATTCTTGTGTCAATCATGGGATGCTCTCAAATAGCAACTCTGAAGCAGAAAACCCTTTTCCTGCTAACACAGTCTGAGTGGGAGGATGTGGGATGGAGAGTAGGGTTGCCAGTTCCAGGCAGGGAAACTCCTGGAGATTTGGGGTTGGAGCCTGGGGAGGACAGGGACCTGAGTGGGGTACAATGCCATATAGTCCACCTTCCAAAGCATTCATTTTCTATAGGAGAACTAATCTCTGTAGTCTGATTAAGATCCACCCAACACTTTAGTCAAAGTCTATGCCTAGAAAGCCCTGCACACACTTTTAGGACAGATATTTAGCCCAAGTTTGCTCAGAAGCAAGGCTCCCTGGATTTTTAAATTTTTCCAGCTTTACTCAAGTCTCCCTGAATTAGGGATGCCAACCTCCACAGGGTCCCTGCCAATATGGGAGCCTAACTATGCACGGCTTTTCAATTTCAAGAAACAGGAGAGGGGGTGGGGGAATTTGTTGCTCAAAAACAACTTCCTGGGGGCTCCCAAGCCTGACAGAATGTTTGGGTGCAGAAATGTGCAAGTAGTGATTCACAGCCTTGGGGCAAAGATCCATTTACGTGCACATCACTAACTGAATTTTTTTAAATGATGCGAAGTGTGCGATTGGACTTCCCAAACAGCTTGAGTTTGCAAAAAAGAGTTCTGACATCAGGAAATGTGTAGTAAGACCAGTTCAGTCCATAAAGATCTGACTTTCTCCAGTGTTGGGAAAGTCAGGAGTGAGAACGGGGGGCCAACGACTCCTGAATGGGATGGGGACGAGGTTGTCTGAACTAGCATTTTAAATCCGGAAGGGAGAAGCAATGACATCAGATCAAGCAGCTTGTCTGACCGCAGCCCATGAGAGGGAAAATGGTTATTCCTATACATGCATGAGTATATAGACAACCATATCACTTCAATGAATCAGTCCACTGGAGGGGTTTCGAGAGGGCATGATTGACTGATTGGTATCAGGCTATCCAAAAGATAGAAAGGAGGAGGGGTAGGGTTCTCCACAAATGAGTTCAAGCACCCTTCACATGCACATTGATACTTCAGCCTCTCAATCAATCACAGCCTAGAAGTCAGGGAGGGGGAGGCCAAAGATTTGAGGGATCAGGACATTACCTCTGAAGTGACAAGCTAGCCACCCTATAGCTTCGATAGGTATAGTGAATTCCAGTGGATGAGGTAATTTGATGTGTTCTTGCTTGATTATTTGCTGGTTTTAGTGTAGCGTGCTATTGTGCTTCAAAAACCAGTTTGATTCATAACTCTAACCTGGTGTGTGCACAATTTGTCTTGCTCCCACTAGAATTCTGAAAAGAACCTGCAGCATGGTGGCCTATTCAGCAGCGCTGAGGAAAGTACAATACAGCAGGTGTCAATAACTTAACTGCAGACACCAAAATAAAGCACCAGAAAGGAAAATCTGAAGGACATTCAACAGTTTTTAAAGTATTAAAAAAATACACATATAATGCATGTAAAGCATATTTTCTCATAGCTTAAGAATCAGCCTTAACAAGCAGCTTCTCTGGCTCATTAAATATGTGTTGATTACTAATCAAGGAGAATGAGGACACTGAGTAGTATGCTACTTCCAGAGACACAGTGAAATCAAGGCTTGAGCACCAGGGAATACAGTACACTTCTGTGTTCAAGAAAATGCAATTGGTAAAAAATTCACCCAAACCCAGCAATGGAATTGCTACAAGCTGGGGACCACTGAAACTCAAATGGGAGGGAAAATCCTATCCCCGACCCTGGCCCCCTCTCTTCCCAGTTCATTCCCTTCCTCCCACTCACTATTTTTTCTCTTCATCACTGCTGGTGCTACTTTTGCCCAAGTCATGCTGGAGTTGTCTAGGCCCAAGCTCTATTGCTGCAGTTGCTAGGCAACCCCACAGTGCCTACTGATCTCATGAGTTCACAAGATCTCAGTCAGTATTTTCTGTTTGGGGAAGGTGAAATTAACTCCCTAATTGTTTTCACTAAGTATGGGGATTTTTCTACAAACATATGGGTTTCCCTAGGTTTGCAGAAAAGATCTCCCTTATCTGTACGTGACTCAACCATGTGGATTTTTTTATCCACATTGGACATGTTCAGATTTAAATATTGTTAGTCCAGGTAGCAGTGACATCCTAATTCTATCAAAGCACAAGAAAACACCTGCTATCTTAGCTGGACTTACAACTTCTTAGTAGCTGCTAAAAAGAAAAAGCCAAACAACAGCAGGGCTCAATAATTATACTATTTCTTACAACTGCTTTGATATATCAAGGCAGGTTCAGGTCTGGTTTTCATCTGACAAAGGAAAAATACAAAGCCAGAAACTGGCAGCTTTTGTGGCCATATAAAAAGCCAAGAAAACTCTGAAGAAAATTTCTTGTTTCAACCTTGAGAACACTAGAGAAAAGGAGAATCTTTTTAAATGTTTACAGATGCCAAAAGCAGCAAAAGTGGGGGGGGGGAGATCAGTTTGAAAGGTCTGGGGGGCCTCATTTCAAGGAGACAATTTAGCAACAGTAATTGCACTGAGTCAAACTCACACCATTACAGCTCCAGCAAGAGTCCTTCCTTAACATGATACGCCTTGATGTCCCTGCCTGATATCCTATATTAAGTTACACTGATATTATCATGAGAAATGGATTCCAAACACATTCAATCTTTTATGCAAAAGCTGCATTCACAAAACAGATCATACAGATGCAGTGTTTCCTCTAAGCTGAGTTAGTGTGAGCTAGCTCACAGTTTTTTAGCCTCTGGCTCACACATTTTTGTCTTAGCTCAGGAAGGATGGCTCCAGAGCAAACTTATTGATTGATTGATTGATTGATTGATTGATTGATTGATTGATTGGATTTATATCCCGCCCTTCCAACATGGGCTCAGGGCGGCAAACAAGAGGCAAAATGCCATAGATCAACATTAAAACATAGAGGCATAAGCCAAGAATAAATACTAAAACCATAAATACTCCATTATGACTAAAATAATTAAAACAGCAGTCAACAAAACAAACTTCCCAATATAAGGTCCACACCACACAGCACTCTAAGACACACAGTTGGCACTGCAGTAGCCAAATCACTCACTCACAACTTTAATGCCAGTAGCTCACAAAGTAGAATTTTTGCTCACATGACTCCACAGCTTAGAGGGAGCATTATACAGATGGCCAGATTTCTCCAAAATAAGCTCTTTTACCTCCAGGTATCATATACCTAATCCAATTCCAAATCACCCAAACAGAAAAGGGTAGCAAAACTAATTGTAACTTTCTACTTGTAATACAGAAGGATGCACTGCTTCTATCTAGAGTCTCTGAAATGATCAGAAATGATGACTTGCTACCAGCAAATATAATCTTCCTGCCTATGAAGGCTATACTCCTGCACCACAGCTACAGACAAAGCAATCTACAACCACATGGGAGACTGGATTCTTTCCTCTGGAAACAGGGCTGTTAAATGGCCCACTTATAAGGTTCAACCAAGATTGCTAAGGGATGCTAAGGAAACTGCTGCAATATCCTTAGACACACAACACATGAACAAATCCTTGGGTTCTGTTTAACTCCTCATACAAATAGTCAAGACTACTGAGAGAGGAAGATTTGTTTTAAATCTCACATCAAGTGAGATCAACAAGCCTAGTACCTGAGAACTCCACTTCCAACCACCATGCTAGAATCTCTAAATAAATTCAGCATCTTATTAAGTATGCCATCAGCTGTTATCCCCCAAGACATTGTAACAAACTCAATTTGCCCTGGATAAATAAAACTAAATGTCAGCCAGAGGATCTACAACACTCCCCAGGCAGAAATGTAATAATATTAAAAAGTAGCTCTAAATTTTTATTACCAGAGATATCAGTCTTGCATTTTTCTAGCTTGAGTGCTGAATGGAAACTATCTATTTTTGCTATGCTTCAGCTTCTTTGTCTGAGACAAAATATTGTCATAGACCTCTAGGACCTGGAACTATAATGGACTTTGGCAGTGGTCTGGACTCTGCTGCAGCAGTACCTCCCAGATCCATTCTTTCTATACCTCTGTAGCCCTACCTGACTGAGCAGTTCTTTATCACTTCATTAATCATGCCTTGAGTCTAGCTCAACAACACCCCTGTTCCACAGGGTTGACAGAGGACTGGATTCCCTGGTGGAAAAGGGGATTTTTGCTGACTCCCACTCCTACTGCAGACACACACCCATTTGCCCCTCATGCTCTTCTTGAGGGTCCTGTATGGTATGCAGGTATTATTGCCCCCATATTGCAGGTGGGAGACTGAGGCCAAAAACTCACCTGCAAACGCAAATAAGCAGCTTTGCTGAACAGCTCAGTCTCATTATGCTATACCAGCTTCCAATTATATATACCAATTCTCCTGTGTGAACACAGCCACAAGACAGCAAAGAGTTCCACCAGCTGAATGTTTGCTGTAATGAACCAATGTCAAGTAGTGGCTAGAGTGTCAAACTACAACCAGGGAGACCAGGGTTCAAATCTCTACTGTGCCAGGAAGTTTGCTGGGTAACCTAAGACCAGGCATTCAGCCTCAGAGGCTGAGGATAGAATGGAGGAGGAGAGAACCATGCACACGTCTCTAAGCTCCTTGAAGGAAGAGTGGGATAAATTTATACTCTACCTTTCTCCCCAAGGGGGACCCAAAGTGGCTTACATCATTCTCCTCTCTTCCATTTTATCCTCAGAACAACCTTGTGAAGTAGGTTAGGCTGAGAGAGTATGACTGGCCACCCAGTGAGCTTCCATGGAACAGTTGGGGATTGGAACCTGGGTCTCCCAGACCCTAGTCTGACACTCAAACCCTACACTGCACTGGCTTTCAGTGTTACTTTGCAGGTTGCTGTAATCTCCTTTCTGTTGCAAAGCAGCTTCAGGAGAAGGCATTTAGCACTGGAAAAAAGTGATGAAAATTGAACAGTTTGTTCTGCCTTCCTTCTGCCCTGTCAATAACTGGCTTTGTGGGGTGCAGGGGAAAGAAAAAGCAGCTAGATGTGAATAGCCTAAATACCACCCTTGCTTCCCCCACCCCCCGGCTTTAAAATGCTATACAATGGAGACAGGACAATCAAGGTAACAAACATTTCTTGCAATCACAGACTTAAATTTTTGGCCTACCTATGACCATTTGACTTTTTAAAGATAATCTATTGTAACTTGAATTGTGTGACTTCAGCAAAGGACACACTATGTCTCACTTAAGCCTGCTTATTAAGACTGGGGACAAAATAGAAGAGAATTGCTATCTGTTTATTTTTGTTTATTATTTATTTGTTTATTTTTGGATTTATATCCCGCCCTCCCTAAGCTCAGGGCGGCTAATAAAAAGGCATACAACCTAAGGTTAAAACAAATAAAAACAGAATAAAACAGTGCAATAAAACAATACAGTACTATACACTAAAGTGCCAGTGCTCTAGATGTTACAGAATAATTAGTTACAAGATGGGGATCCTGGCGAATATAATCCCTCCCCTCTTCAACACTACCTTCCATTTTCTCCAATTATTCACACAGAATGCACTGATAAATCACCACCATTCCAAATGACTCACTGACTCTCAAACTCCACACCTTGGTCCACAAAATAAGTCACAAAGCTCCAAGACTAAGAACAGAATGATATAAATGTTTAATGAAACTTCCAGTAGCAAGTGGCAAGCTAGGCCCATGACTTGAAAATTTAAATGGATTGGATTCTAACTGTGCTTTCTGCTGACACAAGGCACTTTTATAAGTGGCAGGGGATTTTTTTTTGCTTATTTCTCCCTAGCAATGGGGACAAACCTAAAAAGGGCAGTTCAGTTTGGGGTACAGGGTGGCCCATGAACTGAACCCTGAACCAAACAGATCCAAATGGGCCCCATCCAAACTGGCTTGCCGTGGCTGGGAGAAAGCAGACAGGGACCACCCTTCTACCACTCTCTGGAATGTGGCTCGCTGGGGCCAGGATAAAGAGGGTGGGAATCGTCCAGGAAGGATTAAGGAAGAAAACCAAAGGGTAAAATGGTTCACAGCCATTTAAACCTAACAGCTCAGCAGCAGACTGGCTGAGCTGTTAGGTTTAAATGTCTGTGATCCATTTAACCTTTCAGTTCTGCTTCCCTACTCTTTGAAGGGGGGTGGAATCAAAACAGAAAGGTTTAGACAGAAGACTGTCCTACTATAGAAATCTGGAAAGAAAAACTACTTGAGTATGCAACATTGGCAAAACTAACCAATTATATAAACAAAAGACCACTGAAAGAAATTCAACAGAGATGGCAAGCTTATTACTCACACTATGGGAATAATTAGCTTTTTTTAGTTTTGAAATTATCTGAATATCATATTAAAAGTGATTAAAATATTATTTTCAATATTTTTGTCTGTATTCCACTAGTAATTGAATAATTTATAAGAATAAAACATAGATTCAGATAAACAATTAAGATGATATTAAGGTTTTTAAAGGTTTTCCTTGCTCAAAAGCTAGTCAAATCCAACTCTAGGGGGCAGTGCTCATCCCTGTTTCCAAGCTGAAGAGCCAGCGCTACTGGAAGACTTCTCCATGGTCATGTTGCCGACATGACTAAACACCGAAGCACATGGAATGCTGTTACCTTCCCACTGAAGCGTTACTTATTCATCTACTCGCAATTTATTGCTTTCGAACTGCTAGGTTGGCAGGAGCTGAGGCCAAAGACAGAAGCTCACTCCGTCATGTGGCACCAGGGTCTCGTACTGCCAAACTGAGCCACCGCAGCCCCATTAAGGTTTTTACAACTTAATTTTAGCATAGAAGTTCATTCAGTTGTTAGAGATGTAATCTCTTTTATCCTCATTACATTACCGCTAATTTTAGGAAAGTCCTTTTTATTCTTTAAAGAGAGTCTTTCCTAAAATTCTGTAATATTGATGTTTTATTGTCTGCTTCTATATTTGAAATATGTAATACATTTGATATTACATATGATTTTACCTGTTGTATGTAACAACTCATAATATTTGACAAAACTGATAAATTTATATTTTCTTCCTACCCTTTCTTCCCTTCTGTATCCCACCTTTTTTTGAGAAAATAATAAAATAATTAAAAAAATAAACCAAAAGGTTAAATGGCTACCAGCCATTTAAACCTAAGCTAAAAGTGGAGATTCACGGTATGGAAAAACTAATGAAAGACCAGGAACCCATTAATATAATAAAAAGAATTCATAAAAATAACTTGTAATTTTTTATCAAACGTTCCAATCTGAATGAAGAATATTATACAAAATATATTTGGTGTCAGTTCAATATTGAAAGCACCTCCAAGTCTCAATGTATTTCCTATCTGAGTCAGTCCTTCTCAGTGAAACAATAATGTCCAATCTTGATGGAAACAAGGCAATCCTGTTAATGGGGCACCGGTAATATCCCGTTTCCACAGTTTGTCTTCAGGAACAGGTATCGCAATTGAACATAATTAATCCATATTGTATTTAGTTTTCCTGCTTCCTAGTTTGGTCTGATAAAACAGCTCCAAAATTTTCAAAGAACTCTGTGTTCTGAGCTGAGATGGCTAGCTGGCCATTTAAACATAACTGCAGAGCAGTAAACCTAATGCCAGGTTTAACTGCAGAGGGATAGACCTCATGTTAGGTTTAAACAGCCAAACCAAACCAGCCAAAAGTCAAGTAAGCCCTCTGCATTTTTTCATCCCTTCAGGGGGGAAATCCTTATACTTTTGCCAGCTCCCTGGGAAGGATGTTTCCTTGGATTCACCAGGAAGTAAATATTTTGGGGTAAAGGAACTGTAACTGAATGCTAGTTCTTAAGTAACTACCATTGGACATGAGGACTTTGCAAAGTGAATATTTAACAAAATTGCCAAATTAAACCGCTACTGTGTTTAATCACCAAACTGCCTATCATTTCACTTTTCTTTGCTACTCTGTAATTTGGTTAGGACAATAAAATTTCCTGTTTAAGAATCTGTCTCTCTCTCCTCCCCCTTCATTCTCCTCTGGAACAATACTGATCTGGGTCTGGAGCTGTGTCCATAAAAACAGGTTGCTTACCTGTAACTGATGATCTTTGAGTGGTCTTCTGTGCATTCACATCCTTGGGACTCCAGGCCTGCATCAACCCCGAGCAGTGACTTCTAAGCTCCTAAAGGATCTTTCATGCCCCCTTCCCTGCTCATGCCCAGGAACTCCACTGTGCATACTCAGGGCGGGGCACAGAGATCCCACCAATTCCTTCTGACCGCTGTCCAACCCACACAAGACTGCAGGCTTCCAGTGGAGGGGAAGGTTGGGCAGGTGATGTGAATGAACAGATGACCACTTGAAGATAATCAGTTATAGGTAAGCAACCTGTTTATCTTCTTCGTGGGCTCTGTGCATCACACTCTTGGGAGAGTAGCAAGCTCTGGCCTACCTGGCAGCAGGTGATGGCAGCTACTCAGTTGCACATCAACTGGAGAACAGCTCATCCCACTGCAGCATGGCTTCTGGCTTGAACGTCCAAAGCATAGTGTTTGATGAACGTGTTAGGCATTGACCAAGTTGCAGTTCTGCAGATCTCCTGCAAGGGGGTACCCTAAGGAATGCTGTAGACATGGCCAATGTACTCATGGAATGCACCCTGACCAGGCCTGGAAGCAGATGTTTAGCCAGGAGGTAATATAACTTAATCGTCTCCACTATCCACTTTTATAGTCTTTGGGCAGTGATCCCAAGCCCCTTTTTATGTTCTGCACAGGAGACAAAAGGGTGAGTATCCCTACGTAATGCTTTTGTTCTGACATCAGGTGAGGGAAGAAAGTAGGTAAGGAGACTTCCGCTTGAAGGTGAAAGTCTGAGATGATTTTTGGGAGAAATTTTATGTCAGGGAGTAGTGATACCCCTTCCCCATGGAAACGAAGGTAAGGTGGGTTGCACCTAAGTGCCCACAGCTCACCCACATGTTTGGCAGAGGTAATGCCCCCCCCAAAGGCTGTCTTCAAGGACAACAGTTGAAGGTTGCACATGGCCATAGGCTTGAAGGGTCGTTGAGTCAGACGATGCAAGACACAGGGGTGGGTTCCTTTACTGGGGGGTAGAGATGGAGTAGGCCCTTCAAAAAGCATTTAGTGTCTGGGCAGGCAGCATGGAGTATCCATCTGTGCGACTGTGATAGGCTGAGATAGCGGTGAGGTAAACCTGCAAAGATGCATGACTCATGCCTTTGTCCACCAGAGTGAGGAGGTAGTTAAAGACAAGAGAGAGGCCCGCTGTGATGGGGAGGCCCCATGGCCCTGAGCAAAGGACTCAAATTTCGCCCACTTGTAGGAATAGGACCTCCTTGTGGACTGTTTTCTGCTATTTATCATGACATCCCTCACCCTTTGGGAGAAAGATCCCAGGTGATCCTCCACACTGTCAGTTTGAGATGGGGAACATCGTGATGAATGACTTTCCCTCCATGTGAGAGGAGGAGGTCCGGGGCAGGGGAGAAGTGATGAATCTCTCCCTGGGATAGATGGAGGAGAACAGGAAACCAGGGTTGACGTGGCCACTAGGGAGTGATGAGGATGTACTCCAGTCTCTTCCTCAGGATCTTGTTGGCAACCTTGGTGATAAGTGGAATTGGAGGGAACATGAAGAGAAAACTGTCCAACCATGGGATGAGTAGGCCATTCCCCAGCGACAGTGGGTCTACACAACCCCCTGCAACAGAATTTCAGGCATTTCCTGTTGTGCCTGATTGTGAAGATGTTTATGGTCAAGTATCCTTACCTGTTAAAAACTGGGCGCAGGTGAGTCCAGTTCATTTCCCATTTGTGCAACTCAGCACTGCCTCTGCTCAGGTGGTCCACTTGGGTGTTCTACTTCCCTTGCAAGTGTGTGGCTATCAGAAAGATCCCCTGTTGTAGGCACCACAACTACAGATTGATTGCCAGGAGGCAGAGCCTCTTCGATACAGTCCCCCCTTGTCAATTTATGTATCTTATCGCTGTTGTATTGTCCATGAGAACAGAAATGACTGTCCCCACAGAGTTGGCAGGAATGAGAGGAGGGCGAACTGGATGGCCAGGAGTTCAAGAAAGTTTATATGCTGGCAACATTGGAGGTCCATCCAGATTGAGCCCACCAACATGCCCCTGAAGTGAGCTCCCCATTCCCACAAGGAGGTGTCTGTGATGTGAGTCTCCATAGGGGCAGGGTGTTGGAATGGAGCCCCTTCCAGTAGATTGGGTTCATGTCTCCACCAAGAGAGGAACAGGCGGATATGCTGGGGTATCAGAAAACTTGTGGACTGGGATTGCCAGCCTGGTTTGAAACACCTGAGGAACCATAGTTGCAGAGACCTCATCCTAAGCCTTGCGAATGATAGGACCATGGTTGTGGCCACCATAAGATCCATTAAGTGTTGAATGGAAAGGGTGGCCACGGTGCCCACAGACTTGATTTGGTCAACCAGGGATGTTATGGCCTTTGCTCTTTGGACGGGGAGAAAAGCCCTGCGTAGCATGGAGTCTATGACAGCTCCAATAAATTGGACCCGTCTGGACAGGGAGAGATTGGATTTCTTGAGGTTCACCTTAAGTCCCAGCTCTTGAAGAAGAGAGAGAGTGGCATCTATGTTTTTCAGCAGTTGGCTACCAGGATCCAGTCATCGATGTAGGGAAACACGACAATGCTGTGAAGCCGCAGGTAAGCTGCCACTACTACCATTATACCCTTGGGGCTGTGGAGATTCCGAAGGGAAGGGCAGTGTACTGATAGTGGGTTTGTCCTATTGCAAAGCGTAGGTATTGCCTGTGGTCTATTCTGATGTTGATGTGAAAGTATGCATCTTGGAGATTGACTGTGGCCATCCAAACCCCCTCCTGCAATAATGGAAGTATCTGGGAAAGAGTAGTCATTCAAAACCTGTGATAGATGATGAACCAGTTGAGAGAACACAGGTCCATAATTGGTCAGAGTCCACCATCTTTCTTGGGTACTGGGAATAAAATCCACATCCCCGGGAATCCAGAGGTACTGATTCTATGCCCCGCTTGAGAAGGAGGGATTGTACCTCATTGAGTAAAGTCATTGACGGAGGAGTGGTAACGACCCCTATGGGGGAGGAAGATGAATGAATTCTATTGCATACCCCCGGGAGATGATAGCACCCAGTTCTCTGTTGTGAGTTGTTGGTGGAGACGAATGTTGGTGGAGTGGATGGCAGGAGGCAGGGTGGAGACACTGGGAACACCTGAGTCAAAGGCTCTGTTTGGGGGTCTGTGGAGTCTTGGACTTGGTGGTGTGGTGCTTCAAATTTAGATTCGGAGTTGTAAGGTGCCCTACTTCCAAGCTGTTGGTGTCACAGCCTCCAGGACTGATCAGGCGATGGTCTGTTGGATGAACAGTGGGTCCACAATCTGGCCCAAGATCTGGACTTATATGACCGAGTAGGGGTGGTAACACTTAAATTCTGCGAAGCCTTCATGCTCTTGTCCATGACATGTAGTACTGTGTTGGTCATGGCATGGAAGGGGCCAGCACCATCAAAAGGCAGATCTTCAATACAAGCTCTGGTATCAGGATTCAGTGCTGTGGATCTGAGCTATGAATGCCATCAGAGTGTCACAGCAGAGGTGAGTGTTTTGGTGAAGGTGTATAGTACATGTTTGGTAGAGTTAAGCTGCTGCTTGGCGAACAACATGCTTTCTTTCTGTATTTTCCTAGCTGTTGTCTTCTTGTCCGTGGGAAGGCCAGCAATGGTCTCGGAAATCTGTTCTCATAAGGAGTATTGATATCAACTGATGCATGCCAGGTAATTGGTGTTCTTGATTCCTAATGCTGCCATGGAGTAAAAACGCCTGCCAAAAGCATTCAGTTTCTTCCTTTCCTTATCAGAAGGTGTGGAATGGATGTTCTCGATGTGTTGAGCTGCACAGTGTCAAAAACCATATCAGTCACATCTGGAAGTGGCTGGACAATGGAGAGACCTAATGTGTGTGCCATCCTTTTTACAATGTCTCCATATGATTTCAGAACTTTGGATGGAGAGATGGGTAAGTCTTCAGCCGTATGAGCAGGAGGCGATGGTTCCAACTGTGGAGTGTGATGAAGTGAATCTTCATCGTCTGAGTCTCGTTCTCTGGCACTATGATCGGTGTTGGAAATGTCCGATTCAGTCTGCATGGGAGTCACTGAGAACTTGAGTTTAATAGAGGTCGATGCCAATGAACCCATCGGTATTGACAGGGTTTGCTCTGTCAGACTTGACACAGGCTTCGGTCGGTGTCGATGTGCCGACATCAGTGCATCGACTGGTTTCTTCGATGTCTCTCAGAGTGGTGACCTGAGGCAATAGGAAAGCATGCAACGTTGGTCCCAGTCTGGTGGCTCTCACATATGGAGCCACGGAAAGGGTGGAGGATAGGCACCATATAGGAATTGGAGTTGCCTCTGATCCCATGGCAATGTTGATGGTATATGCCACTGAGGTGGTTGGGTATCATGGATGGCACCTAGCTCTCTGTTTGGAGTGCTATGGTGCAGGTTGTCACAGGCACCTCACGATCGATGGCAATGGGTGCGGCTGGGTGCCGGTGGTGGAGAGCTGTTTATGCTTGTCGATCCTGATGAGGAAGAGCGGTGGTAAGATCAATTTCATCAACCTCAGACTCAGAGAGGCCGAGAGATTTTGATGCACCGTGGTGGAGTTTCAATACCGGGGAGTTCACCCCATCTGTCTGTTGTTGGGTCGGTGCCGATTGAATGGAGATTGGGTCCAGTGACCATGACACAGCCTCTGCATCTGTATGGCGATGCATCAAGTCCTGCTTAGGGCCTGCGAACTGGTGCTGCTGGCTAGTGCGCGTCTTTTTGCCCATGTTCAGCCCATGGACCTTCTCCTTTCTGTGTTTCTTTGCAGGCGAGTCAGAGGAGGACTTTACAGTCAAGCCCGACCTTTTCTATGTTGATGCCCCGGTACTGGGCGGGGTTGACATCAATAGCTTCAATGGAGTAGAGTGTTGAGCCAGGTCCAGCAACTGGTCAGTTGATCCCTCGGCCAGTGCAGATTTAGTAGCCATTTTAGGGAGGGCCAGGGCCAATTCCAAAAGCACAGCTTGCAAGCGAGTGGCTCTGTTTTTCCTGGTCTGCTTTGAGAACTTAGCACAATGGGGGCATGTGTCCATCCTGTGGGCCTCACCTAAGCACAGTAAGAACAGGGAGTGGCCATTGGTTGGAACTGGTTTGCTCCCACAGTGGGAACACCATTTAAAGAACCCCCACATAGACTAAATAGAGGAGAAAGATTAAGTTCTTTTCTTTTCTTTTTTGGTAGAGAGAAGAATGGAACTGAAGAAAAAGGAGGAAGTTCACTGACCAAAGCAAGGAAGAAACACATCCTACTCGTGTGGCAATCAGAAGAGAACTGGCAGGGAGACGCAGGCTGCAGCGCGGCGAGATGGTCGCGTCTTTTCGCACCAGCCACTTCCGGGTTCGTTTAAAGGGTCCCACAGCTTATCGGGGACCCCCACCTCCCGGGGAAGGGATGTGTGGGTTGCCAGAGGCTTGATTTGGTCCCCTGTGTCTGGCTACTCACAGGGAGAACCAGGAATCACCTCCAACGCTGGATCCAAAGAGGAGCCCATTGGTATGGGCAGAGCTGTTACTTCCTGCACTGAAGGGGGGGTTAGAAAACACTGCCGAAGGAGTACTTTCTGTGAGTAAGAGTGAACTGTCACACTATTAGCCCTAAAGAGAAAGAAGCTAAGATGGGTAGTTCCCCCCCCCCCAGATGTAAGCAGCCAGAGAGCGGGACAGACGGAGAAAACTTTTACTTTCACTTACTAATACAGGGCACATGTTGAAGAGGTGTTTGCCTATTTGACTGTCTATTTAAACCAATGGCTAAATTTACCATTTAAATTCATTGCGGCATTTGTAGAGATCCTTTTGCCATGATCCCAATTTTTACCCCAACTGGGGCAGGGTGCAGAGTACTTGGAAACCCTTTATAGAACCTGGTGGGGGTCCCAGGGAAAGGAAAAAGTAGTAAGCAAAGTTCTTGGTTGATATAATCTGTTGGAGGTTGGTGAAATTGATAAGCCCCCTGTGCAGCGTACTCAATTTTTACCCTAATAGGGGGCAGGGTGAAGACTTTAGAGGTTCTCCTGCAATAGTTGAAATTGCCCCCCTTAAAGAAACCTGGGCTTAGAAGTGGAGAGGGGTGAGAACATGACCTTGAAAGGACATTTTTGTGGTTTTAGTACTTGGGAGAACCTAAAAAATTAACTTGGCTGCTCCAAACAAGATCTGGGCAGTCGCCAATGGCTTCTGAATGTTCCAAAACAAAGTGGAAGGAAAGAAAACAATTATTTGACTCAAAGTGGTTGATATTATTGGGTATTCTGCCAGAATTGGACATTTTGCCAGAATTGGGTGAATTTATTTAACCTAACTAGCAGGATATTACAGTATATTCATGATGTCGAGCCAAGGCAGCCAAGCTAGTAAAGCTAAACTGAAAACACCCTCTGCCTCACCAGGAGCTTCTGGGAGGGTTACTGCTAAACTCTCAGCCCCAGCACAAAAAGAGATGCAGGTCAATTCGTGCAGGCCATGATCCAGAGTTCCTTAAGCGAAGCAGTTGAGCCAATTAAACTAACTATGGGCAAAATTCGAAATTCTATCACTGAAGTAGTAAATCCCATTAAGAGTGCGATGAAAGATATAACTGTACAGTTCTCCCTGAGTTTGCAGGCACTTCAGGAACAAATAATGGATAATACCCAGAAGACTGCAGAACTGAACACTACAACGGAAAAAATAGAGATCAAGACTAGAGAAATGGAGTCTAAGTTTAAGGGATCAGATGAGAGGCAGAGTACTTTGGGGCAAGACGTCACAAGATTATAGGTGGAAAGGGCAGCATTTATATTAAGATTTCAAAATGTACCAGAGGAGAAAAACGAAGATCTCACTACTAAGATGGCTAAACTATTAGCAGAGCATATGAATATGGAGGAGGTTGATAAGGTTACTCAGGAAATTGATGTAGCCTTCACGGTGAACTCAGCTTATGCAAGATGATTTCAATTGCCAAGAGAAGTGCAAATTCGATTCTGTAAGAGAGCAGTGAGAGACAAAATATTAAGAGAAGTAAATGCATCATCATTGAAGATGGAAGGGACTGAAATAAATGTCTTAAAAGAAATCCCTTGGAGAGTCAGAGAAAAAAGGAGAAAGTATTCCAATTTAACAACTTTACTGAGAAACAACACTATAAATTACAGGTGGCTCCTTTCAGAAGGTCTGATTTTTACTTTCAGAGGCAAAAAATTTAGAATAATGTCAATTTTTAAAGCAGAAGACTTCCTTTAAACTTACGGAGATGAGCTTGCAACAGGACAAGAAGAGAAGGAAGAGGGCGAGGACAAGGGAGAAGAAGAGGAAGAAGGAGAAGCTGTACAAGATGTGGAAGTAGCAAAACCACAGAGAAAGCGAAGAACTGTACCAACAAAGAAATCCCCAGTTAACACAAGGCACCACTCAAGGGAGAAACAGGATCAACAGAACCGTAACCAGGATGGATAGAGGCAAAATAAAAATTATTTGGGTGAATGTAAATGGCTTAAATGGACAACAACAAAAAAGGAGAATATTTCACCAACTTAGAAAACAAAATTGGGATATAAGATGCCTTCATGAGACACACATTAAAAAAAGAGATGAAAGATATTTACAGGTAAAAGGTTTTGGAAAAATATTTATAGCTTCAGATAAGGAGAAAAAGAAAAGAGGAGTAGCTACATTTGTAAGAGATCATTTACAGCCAGAACAAATATATGCATCACAAGATGGAAGAATTCTAATGGTTGCAATACAGAGACAAATGCGAAAAATGCTTATTGTAAATATTTATGCCCCAAATCATCCCCAAGAAAAATTTTATGGAAGATTACAGAGATTGATTATGCAGCTACCGACCAAAAATTTATAAAAAGAACGTATACTTTGTTGCTTAATATGATGATGCTGGAAGAAACGGTGAAAGTTAATATGATTCAATGGGCCCAAACTATAGGGCATAGCATAGATTTAGATCAACGGGACCAAACATGGAAGAAAAATATAAAGATCACAAAAGCGGTAGCTTATAAGGAAAATGTGTATAAAATATTTTATAGACAGTATGTAACACCAGACAGGTTAGCTAAATATGATAGTAAATGTTCAAATAAGTGTTGGAAATGTGAAAATAAGGTGGGCTCGTTTTATCATATGTGGTGGCATTGTAATATAACTAAAAAATACTAGGCATGGGTACATGAAATAATCCAGAAGGTGCTAGGTATGGCCATTCCTTTTACAGCAGAAGTGTTATTATTGAATATCTTACCAAAAGATTCAAACAAAGATGATCGTTATCTTGTTGTATATTTATCTACTGCATCAAGAATTCTCTATGCCAAATAATGGAAGAGGCCTGAGACACCCACGAAACAAGAATATCTAAATAAAGTTTTAGAAGCGGCGTAAATGGATAAACTGACTTTGGTGATGAAAGGCCTCTCAGACTCTGTATTTACCAAGACACCCCCCCCCCGCCAGCCCGCCACCTTTCTCTGCCGGCATGCCAATAATTCCCTTGATGTCAGGCTGTGTGTGCAGAAAAGGGCAACTTGAATGATAAAAGGGTTGGAACACTTTCACTATGAAGAAAGGTTAAAGCACTTGGGGCTCTTTAGCTTGGAGAAACCATGGCTGAAGGGTGACATGATTGAGGTTTATAAGATTATGCATGGGACAGAGCAGGCTGAGAAAGAAGTACTTGTCTCCCTTTCTCACAATACAAGAACTCTGGGCACTCAATGAAATTACTGAGCAGTCGGGTTAGAACGGAAAAAGGAAGTCCTTCTTCAGTGATGAACACATGGAACTCACTGCCACAGGAGGTGGTGGCAGCTACAAGCATGGACAACTTCAAGAGGGAACTGGATAAACATCTGGAGCAGAGGTCCATCAGTGGCTATTAGCCACAAGATATAGATAAGAACTCTCGGTCTGGGGCAAGGGATACTCTGTATTCTTGGTGCTTGAGAAGCAACAGTGGGAGGGCTTCCAGCATTTTGGCCCCACTGCTGGACCTCCTGATGGCACCTGGTATTTTTGGCCACTGTGTGACAGAGTGTTGGACTGGATGGGCCTTTGGCCTGATCCAACATTGGCTTCTCTTATGTTCTTATAAAAACTGGCACTCTCAGAAATTGGTTGCTCATCTGAATGCTCTCTAGGGCTGCCTCTCTAATGATAAAGTCTCGGTGCCCCTGGGCCTGCGAGATGAGACTTTGTTCTAACAAGTGGAGCAGAGGCTAGGAATCAGATATTGTAATACCCTTGACAACAGCTTTCCTCTTTGAAGTTTGCTCGCTGCATGTTTACTGACTATCTTAAGAGTGTGTGGAAAGTGGCAGTATGCACTGTAGTGCTGCGCTGTTAGTAACCCATTCACCAAGTGGTTGGAGTAATTACCTCAGCAGTTGTATTCCTTGCACTTTCCCTCTTGTCATTTCCGTTTTCACTGACCTTAAACTCATGTATTAGCACTTAGTTCAGATAAAGTGCTACAGAAGATGTTAATGTATGAGTTGTTTTTTCTAAACTAAAACCTTAGTATTCAGGTTAAATTGCCGTGTTGGCACTCTGCGATAAATAAGTGGGTTTTGGGTTACAGTTTGGGCACTCGGTCTCTAAAAGGTTCGCCATCACTGCTCTAGTCCTATGGATTTTTATTCATCAGGCTCCAGTGACAATCAGCTTTTCAGAGATCAGAGGGGGATGCTGGAGGAAGATCCACACCCCCAAGTGCCATCTTATTGCCTTTGCTTCCACTTTAAACCCCGAAGTGTACATAAAAATACATTAACTTTGCTGTCATCCTTGAAATCTCCCCCTTCAACTTTATCAATCTTTATTACTGCAGCAGAAATTATTTTTAAATGAGATTAAATTGTGTATGGTAATGCCACACAAATTTATCAAATTTGCATTCACTCCTCTGATTTTATTCATGAGATTTCCCCCCCCTCAAAAAATAAAATAGACTCTACACTATAGTCTGTCATACAGCACAGATACCTAATTCAAGTTAAGCATTCATTGGCAGTCATACCATGATTTCTAGAATGTCTATCAACTATATAAGTTGATTCTTCCTCCCATTACAATCCACTAAATAAAAGCAACTGTCATATCTAGTGTGTGCACCTGTTATAGTCTAGCCTTGTAAAAAGCCTTGATAAAATCAGACCACAAAAGCAAGCTACTTTAAGGTAATGCATGTCACACTAACAACGGTCACAGACAAAGAGTACAAACCCCTCACCTAATAACTGGAAACAAGGAAATCTAACAGAATATTTAAAAGCCTTGTGCCAGTTTATCTATAACTAATGCAATAATATACAAAGAACATTTCATTCACTGCTAATTACAAACCACTTTGCCAGGTCATAATTCCTGCAAATTGCAGAACAGGAACTTTAATAAGTCACCACTTTTCCATTTTAGGAAGGGCCCTGGGAAATAAATCATATCTTCAGCTGAAAAAAAACCCTGAAGGATGCTGGTGTATTTTCTATTGGATTACCACAAACGTGCATTTTTAAATGTAAACCTGTTCTTAAGATTGTTTATCACCTTGATTTCTAAAGACATGGATATATTAACAATTCACACAGCCTTGTCTGAAGATTCATTAAAAAATAATGTGAAAATAAGCAAAGATGCAGCTATTGGGGAGGGGTTCATTAAAGAAACATGTGAATTCTAGAATCACACACATCTTGTGCTACACACATTTCAAAAAATGATAGCATAGTTGCTGCCTTTCCACATGACAAATTACAGCTACTTTATGAAAACCCTCATATATCTGTGCATTGCAGATTTAGTTGCATTAATGCCTTCCCAAAAATAATGAAACAAGCAGTTGCATTCCACTCATCACACACATCTAACTAATTACCTTCCCCCTTAAAAAAAGGAAGCATTCAGATGTCACAACAAGCTGGCATTAAGCGGGAATGAATATGAATCTGGCTTGTTGCTGGGCTCATGCATGTACCTCTTACCTCCTTCCTTCCCACTCCATTTCTCATTTAGAGGACCCAGGTCAGAAACCAAGCCTGTTTATATACAAATTCAAACACACAGGTTAACCGGGATTTAGCCCAGCCTTCAAGTCATGGTTTGTGGGGAGAAAGTTAAATCCAGTTAACAGCGGTGCCTGTGCCCATACAGCATAGGTAACGAGAGTAGGTTTCCAAATGAGATTCCTTACACAAGATGGAGGGGGGATGGAGAGAGCAGTGAAGCATGTGCCTGGCAAGAAGCCAGCTGAATGCCCATCCCATTTTGTAATTTATGCACTCCTGAGTAAGAGTGCATAAGAGTTGGTTGCTATAATTAAAATATACTGGTTTGCAACTAAACAATGCCTGTATTTACATACCAAAGAACTGCAGGGCCTATAAGACAGAGCTGTTCCACCAGGCCTTTAGCTGAGACAGCGGGCACCCATGTATGGTCTCCCTGAGGTCCTTGTCACTCATTTATTAACAGCTGCCTCTCATTCACTCATCAACGGGCCAGGGAATCTCTCACAACCCGCTAAGTCTATCCTCAAGCTGTGACCACCATTTTAATGTATGATACTGTGTTTTAAATCTTTCAGTATATTTAAATCTTTCAGTCTATCCTCAAGCTGTGACCACCATTTTAATGTATACTACTGTGTTTAAAATCTTTCAGTATATTTAAATCTTTCAGTCTATCCTCAAGCTGTGACCACCATTTTAATGTATACTACTGTGTTTAAAATCTTTCAGTATATTTATTGTATTGTTAGAATGTTGTTACCCGTCCTGAGCCCACTTGTGGGAAGGGCGGGCTATAAATACAAACAATAAATAAAAAATAAAATAAATAATCCAATGTCCCATCCAAGAACCTCATATACCTTTTGCATTGCACCACTGATATCTGCTTGTTGTCAGTTTTGAGAAACTGGTTTGGTAAACTAAAGAGAAAATAGTGGTACAATCATATAAGTACCTTCCTGTTTTTCCCGAACAGGGCAAACAGCAGTGCTGCAGGACCGTTTCAGGCTGAGAAAGTAGCACAGGTAGAAAAAGGGAGCTCCAAACACAGAATTTCCAGGCTTTTGATTTCTTGAAAGATAAAAAAAGTTTGCCAAGATTAAAAGTATGGATGGAGCATTAAGGTAACTGAGGAATAAATATTTCAGCAAGCAAAACTTACTAAATATAAACACCTCAGGCAATTAGAATTCAGACAAATAAGATGACTGGTAACTACTTTTAAAAGCCACACCTCTTAGAACTGTTGCTCAGCACAACATATTTATATAATGAAGATGAATGGATGTCTCCTTTCTTATGGCTAACAGGGCTGCCTTTATGAAGGGCTTATTTTTTAATACAGTGCCTCAAAAGAAAGGGTCTCATCATCATAATAAATGTATATCAACAGACCGCAGCATGAATGCAGACAGCATGGCTTTCAACTTTCCCCTTCTCTATGTATTCCTTCTTCTTACACCAGTCAGTCTTCTAATTATAAGAGCCTGTATTGAGATCTTCCTCTCAACTGCCCATTCTCTGTAAGTATGGTGAGAAATAAAATTCTAGACTGCAACACACCTATATTAAACAAAAGCTGCAAGTGTAAACATGTTCACCTACTTGAAAAGAAATAACCATAGATTTCATGCTCCATAATGGACAAACAAGCCACATATCTGAGAAAGAATTATTTCCCTTGCTGCTCAAAAGCAGTTCTGCAAGCAAAGGAAGACAACTGGACAGCTTTGTTAAATGTTTATATTGCAGCAGCAATCAAGTTGTCAATCTGAAGTCTTTCCTCCTTATTTTCCATCTCATCCATTCACAGGACAACACAGTGAAGACTGTGCAATTTGACCACATTCTAGAAGGGTATAAGTGGTACCCAACCATGTAAATCAGACAAGAAAGCACTTCAGAAAAAAAGATTTTCTAGAGAATCAAGGCTACTATCCCATGCACACTTGGACAGGGAGCCCTCTAACTCAGTAGGACTAATTTCTACATAAATATACATTTCACTAGTTTGTAAGACTGGGGGGAGGGGGTTAGCCAATGGAAAATGGTCCTGTTATTAAAAAAAAGAAAAAGTTATGAAGATTCTGCCATTTTCTGGGGTGCCTAGGATACCAGTAGAAGGAGAAAGAGCTGCAGTTTGGTAGATTTATTGAAAGTCTATTGTCCGTACTACATTATTTATATTTGTAAGAGCTTTCTCCTCTATAAACATAAAAAGAAACAAAGTTTCCCCTTTTTTTTTAAAAAAAAAAGCACGGTGAGAGGTTAAAATAAATAAATCCTAAACAAATTATTACCTCAGAAGTTGAAAATCACTCTGCAAGGACCTCTGTTGAAGAAGTCATTCATCCATAGAGCAGTTAAAATAGCTCTACTGTGGCTCATCTCAGAGTGCCTTTCTCAGGAAGTCAAATTTATTGTTTTATTTCCATCTGAAAACATAAATACTTTAGCAGTAGAGGGGGTGATATAATGGATGTGAATGTTCCTAAAGAACCCCAAATATGCAGGCAGGTTCACTGGATGTTCAGTTTCCTGCTCTGGCACATATTCTGCATGTCTAACACAGGATACTGTTGGAGTATGAATTTCTCAAAGGGTTTCAAGAAAGCAGTTTTCTACATCTTCCTTTGGAAGCCATAACCTCAAGTTATGCTGAAAAAACCACTAAAGGGGGGTGGTGATAGTAAAAAAAAAAATTAAAACATAAGAACAGCCCTACAGGATCTAGCCCAGCATCCTGTCTCACACAGTGGCCAATCAGGTCCTCTGGACAGCCAAAAACAGGGCATAGAGGCTGAGGCCTTCCCCTGATCTTGCCTCCTGGCTCTGAGATTCAGAGGACTAGTGCCTCTGAATGTGGACATTCCCCTCAGTCACCATGGCTCGTAGCCATTGATAGAATTATCCTCCATGAATCTATCTAGTCTCTCTTTAAAGCTGTTTATTCCTGTGACCATCACTACAGACTCTGGTAGAGAATTCTACATTTTAATCACTCACTGTGTAAAGCAGTATTTCCTTTTGTCTGTCATGACCCCCTGTGGGTTGCCACCCTCAGCTGCCACCACTCTGGACTTAGGGTCCCTTGGGAAGGCCCAGAGTACCCTCCCAAGCCCAACCAAAATGCCCCTTTTAAGTCGAGAAACTATAGGCGTGATGACCAGGCAGAGAACAAATGGTTTATTAATACAGTACTGGGGCAAGGAAAACAAGACAAGGTGCTTAAAATATATAGCATTGTTTAAAAGGCAAAATAAACAACTCTAATGTGACTACCTATTTCACTTAATTGGTTACTATTCAAGGCCCACAGCCTTTTATACCAGGCCTCCTGCCTGTACTTACTCTGTTCCAAGTGAGGGAACTTTCTCTCAGACTGGACTATCCCCTCAGTTTTACTCTGTGAGAAGGAAGAACACAGAAGAGAAAAGAACACAGTTTCACAGCCCACAAAGCTTAAGTTACCATCTCCTCACACAATCCCTGGACCCCGATTGGTTACAACAATCACTAAGCATTATGGGGATTGTAGGCTGTCAGCTTTCCACTCCCACACAGGTCTCCTGGGGCCTAGGCCTCTAGGCCTTGTCTCCCAGTCCTACACAGATCATGACAGGTTCGTAGCCGTTGATAGAATTATCCTCCATGAATCTATCTAGTCTCTCTTTAAAGCTGTTTATTCCTGTGACCATCACTACATACTCTCATAGAGAATTCCACATTTTAATCACTCTCTGTGTAGAGCACTATTTCCTTTTTTTCTGTCCTGAATCTACTGCCCACCAGTTTCATTGGATGCCCTCCAGTTCTAGTATTTTGAAAGAGGGAAAAACTTCTCCTTTGTCAACTCTCTCCTCCCCGTGCATAATTTTATAAACCTCTATCATGTCCCCCAATGTTATCTCTTTTCTAAACTGAAAACCCAGACTCTTCAGACTTTCCTCATAGGGAAAGTGCACCAGACTCTTCAGACTTTCCTCATAGGGAAAGTGCTCCAACCCACTAATCATCTTGGTTGCCCTCCTCTGTACTTTTTCTAGCTCTGCAGTTGCCTTTTTGAGATATGGAGACCATAACTGTACACAGTATTCCAAATGAGGCCACACTATAGATCTATACAGAGGCATTACAATATTGACCGTTTTTATTCTCAAAAGGGTGGCCTTTTTCACTGCTGCTGCACACTGGGTGGACACTTTCATTGAGCTACCCACAACAATCCCAAAATCTTTTTCCCTCTCAGTTCAGTCCCATTACCCTATACTTGAAGTTGGGATTTTTTGTCCTAGTGTCCATTGCCTTACACTTATCAACACTGAACTTCATTTGCCACACTGTTCCCCACTCACCCAAGTTTGTGGAGGTCCTCTTGGAGCTCTTTACAATCAGCCTTGATTTTCACCATCCTGAATAATTTTATGTCATCTGAAAACTTGGCCACTACACTACTTACCCCTAGTACCAGATAACTGATGAATAAATTAAATAGTACCAGCCCTATATGGAGATAGTTCAAGTTGGGTAGCCATATTAGTATGTTTGCAGCAGTAGAAAAGACTAAGAATGCAGTAGCACCTTGAAGACTAACAAAATTTGTGACTCATGAAAGTTAATACCCTACTACAAATTTTGTTAGTCTTTAAGGTGCTACTTGACTCTTACTCTTTTCTACAGCTCCAATACCGATCCTTGTGGGACCCCACTGCTTACTTCCCTCCGTTGTGAGAACTGTCCGTTTACTCCTACTCTTTGCTTCCTGTCATTTAATTAGTTTTTCATCCATTAGAGAACCCATCCTCTTATCCCATGACTGCTAAGTTTACTCAGGAGTCTTTGGTGAGGTACTTCATCAAAAGCCTTTTGAAACACCAGGTATATATTGTCTACTGGGTCCCTGTTGTCTACATGCTTGTTCACTTTCTCAAATAATTCCAAAAGGTGGGTGCGGCAGGACTTCCCTTTGCAGAAGCCATGCTGATTTTCCCTCAGCAGGCTTTGTCCCTCTATGTGCCTAACAATTCTGTCTTTGATTGCAGTTTTTACTAATTGGCCTGGGACAAACATTAAGTTGACTGGCCTGTAATTTTCTGATTCCCATCTGGATCCCTTTTTAAAAATTGGGGTAACATTTGCTACTCTCTAGTCACTGCAGACGGTGATTGCAGCCATGAAATTAAAAGACACCTGCTCCTTGGGAGGAAAGCGATGGCAAACCTAGGCAGCATAATAAAAAGTAGAGACATCACCCGGCCAACAAAAGTCTGTATGGTTAAAGCAATAGTATTCCCAGTAGTAATGTATGGCTGCGAGAGTTGCACTATAAGGAAGGCCAAGTGCCGAAGAATAGATGCTTTCCCTCAGCTCTATGAGGAAAGGCTGAGGGACATGGGAATGTTCAGTCTGCAGAAGAGAAGAGTTAGGGGGACTTGGGAAAGTTCAGTCTGGAGAAGAGAAAGTTGAGGGGGGCATTATTGCTCTCTTTAAGTATTTTAAAGGGTGTCACTTAAAAGAGAACAGGAAGCTGTTCCTGTTGGCAGCAGACAATAGGACTTGCCAAATCTAGCTACCTGGTAAGTAATATTGTGATGCTTATCTGAAAGAAAGCACCTCAGAAGGCACGATCTCTGTCTGCCATTTAAAGGTAATGATATAGGCAACGGAAGGGATTCATGATATTTGTTATACAACTTGCAATCACTCTACCAGGACTTGCCAGCCAGTTTTAATTCAGTACGTGAACTGGAGGCTCTTTGGCTGTCATCGTCCAATATTGTTCAATACATCGTTCATTCAACTCTCTCAGGATGAGGTTGATAAGATCCTGGCTGCTGCAAAGCCCACCACTTGCCTCCTAGAATTGTGTCCTTCAAGGCCGGCAGTGATAGTATTCAGGTCCCCCTGGAAAATAATATCAACTTATCCCGAGTTCAGGAATATCCCCATGATCTTTAATGAAGGCAGTTGTGAAACCGCTCTTGAAGAAACCAACTCTGGATCCTATTGATCCAGCCAACTACTGCCCAGTGTCAAACCTCTCATTTCTGGGTAAGGTGGTTGAGAGAGTGGTAGTGGAACAGCTCCAGGCTTTTCTGGATGATGCCTCTATCCTAGATCTATTTCAGTCCAGCTTCCACCCTGATTATAGGATGGAGACAGCACTGGTCGCCCCCCCAGATGACCTCCGGAGACACCTGGATCGAGGCAAATCAATGTTGCTTTTATTACTTGATTTAACAAAGGCACAAATAAAATGATGCTCAAAATTATACAACAAAGACTGGTATCATAAAAGGAATGAGAAATGCCAGATGTTCAAGCTGGATTCAGAAAAGGAAGAGGCATTAGAGATACAGCAAATTTACCTTCATTACTGAAACATCTGAGAGAATTTCAGAAGAAAATCAGCTTGTATTTCATAGATTACAGCAGAGCTTTGGTCTATGTGGATCAAGAAAAGTTATGGTTGGTTTAAAAGAAATTGGTGTGCCACAACATCTGGCTGTTTTGATGCATAACCTGTACTGTGGACAAGAGGCTACTGTTAGGACAGAATATGGAGAAACAGAATGATTTACAATTGGCAAAGGTGTCAGACAAGAATTTATTTTATCTCCCTCTCTGTTCCATCTATACCCAGAACGTATCAGGAGGAAAGCTGGATTAGATTTAGATGCAAGTAAAGTGGCTTCATTATCAGCCAAAAGGAAGACTGTAACCAAGAAATCAAAAGGAGATTGAGACGAGGAAGGGCAACCATGAAGAGCTTAAAAAGATTAAGTGTAAGGATGCTGGTGACAAAGATCAAGATGATTCATACGATAGTATTATTTCCCACTAGGGGTGAGCACAAACCAGCTCATGAACCAAAATTCTTGGGCCGGTTCAGAGCTTGAGAGCCAATGTTCGGGGAAGGTGCCTTTCCCAAAAATTTACCAGACTTTTAGCCTGTTCGGTTTGGCTGTTTGAGGCCAGCCATTTAAACCTAACAGCTGATCAGTGGACACGCTCAGTAGTTAGGTTTCCATGGCTGCACACCATTAAACCCTTTGGTTTCACTCCCCCCCTTCAAAGGGGGGGAAGCAAAACCAAAGGGTTAAATGGCTGGTTGCCATTTAAACTTAACAGCTGAATGGCAGACCGTCTCAGTGATTAGGTTTAAATGGCTGTAAGCCATGTAACCCTTCAGTTTTGCTCCCCCGCCCTTCGAAGCTGCGGTTCTTCCTGGGCAGTCCCCTGGGGGGACCAAACTTGCCAATCTGGCATGGTTCGGGTGGAGCCCTTTTATCTCGGTTCAGGGTCCAGTTTGTTAGATGCCCCGAATCACAAACCAAGCCACCCTTTTTAGGTTTGTGCCCATCCCTATTCCCCACTACTATGTATGGATGTGAAAGTTGGATCATGAAATAAGCTGACAGGAAGAAGGTTGATTCCCTTGAAATGTAGTTTTGGAGAAGTGTTTCATGGATACTGTGGACTGCCAAAAAGACAAATAAGTGGATTCTAGATCAAATCAAGCCTGAATTGCCCCTAGAAGTGAAAATGACTAAACTGAGGCTATCATACTTTGGTCACATGATGAGAAGATAAGAGCATTGGAAAAGACACTAATGCTAAGAAAAGTTTAAGGCAGCAGGAAAAGAGAAAGATTCAGCATGAGATCGACTGATTCAATCAAGGAAGTTATGGCCCTCAGTTAGCAAGACCTGAGCAAGGCTGTTAAGGATAGGACATTTTGGGGGTCATTAATTGAGAGGGTCACCATAAATCAGAATCTACTTGATGGCACTTAACACACACACAATTGGATCCACTAACATTCTCCAGTCCTAAGACAAATGGGCTGCCAAATTTAGAGGTCAGCTACTCTCTTACCTATGCTGTTCATTTCCTCCTTGAAGAAGGGAGAGAGATGTTATTCTCATGCCCACATATATTGTTATATAAATATTTCATCAACCATTTGCTGCTTCAGTGCTGAGACAGAAGCTATATTCCAAATCCCTTTGCCCCAGGGTGAAAAAGCACCATGGAAAACAGCTGGCACATTGTAACTGAAAATAATGATAATTCCAGATAGAATTTTCAGATGGCAAGCTGCAAATTTTGAACCTCTTATCGCTAACAAGAGACATGCTATACTATTAAAATGAGGGAGGAGGGGTAAGAAAGAGAAACTCTATTCAAGAACTTTTTTTTAAGTTGACATTACTGTGAAAAAACAGAGACATAAGAAACAAAGCAACATGAGTGAATAAGCTATCAAGGATGAATTCACCTGAATGAGATCTCAGATGTGAATCTCCAAACCTCTCTGAGAACAAAGTCTGAATCACCTTGTTTCACACACCAACAACCACACATCATGGGTTTCTCCATACCACACTGGCTGCCATGACCGCCATTTTGAAATTAATGTTCAAGTGTGCTCACATCTAAACATTGCACAGTATGTAAACAAACATAGGGAAGCTTGACTGACATCATTAACAGAGGGTGGACGTACAACTACTCCAGGCAATACCAAGCTCACCAGTGAATGAAACCCAAGCCTACCCCAGAGTGTAGCTGGCACAGTAACCAAACTTTCCTTCCTAGTATGACATAGTATATTCTAATTTACTCTTCTTACACATTACAATGTAGAGACATTCAGACAGGCACTGATTCTAAATGCAGAAGCCATACCTTTCTCAGCTGTGAATATATACATCAGGACCTCTCTGCTTCAGATGACTTCTCCCAGTGGCTTCACATAGACGTTAAAAAGCATAGGGGTAATATGGTACTTTGTAGGACCCCACAGACCAGAGGCCAAGGGGTGAAGAGCAGTCTCCCAGCAACACACTCTGAAACCTACCTTCAAGGTAGGACTAAAATTACTACAAAACTATACCTCCCAGTCCCAATCCCAAAAGGATACTATGATCAAAATGATATCATGACCAACTGAGGTGGCCAGGAGAAGTAATACAGTCACATTTCCCCTGTCCAGCTAGGTTTGAGTTCAGTAGCACCCCAGAAACCAACAAGATTTTTGGGGTATAAGCTT
The DNA here is from genome assembly GCA_029375565.1 of Gekko gecko. Taxonomy (NCBI): domain Eukaryota; kingdom Metazoa; phylum Chordata; class Lepidosauria; order Squamata; family Gekkonidae; genus Gekko; species Gekko gecko. Next base: position 238,658,760 of record JAPDNY010000002.1, on the reverse strand, counting down.
TCAAGACACAAAGTTCCCTTCATCAGATACAGGTTGGAATGGAGATATCCTGCATTCTTACATCCCAGTCAGAAGGTAGGAGAAGTGTTCCAAAGAAGGAACTTGCAATGCAGTGGTACAATGTGCATTGTAATCAGCTTGATTAAAACAGAAGGGAAATGCTTGGGGGAAGAGAATTAGCATCTGTAGTGAGATAAGAAACCTAGGTCCCTCTTCAACTCCGGTGGGAGGGGTCCATTGTTCTAAAATTGTGAATGAACTCAAGTTCAGCAACCTTGTGTTGTAATCTCCCCTTGAAGCGTCTCTGTTTCAGGACTGCCACTCTCACATTGTCCCAACTCCTGCCCGACGGGAGACAGCCCCAGCCCGACGGGAGAAGATTCTGAGAGCAAGCCAGCTGCGCTGTGACTCCTCCCTGCCGCCGTGCAACTTACCAAGTCAAAGAGGGTGGTGCAACAGGAGGGCACGGAGGCCCACTGGGATCAAGAAGGGGACACCGCAGGGAAGAGACGTGGCACCAGAGAGAGCCCGGCCCCACCCGCAGCAGAGCTCACGGGGATGGCCAGGCTGAGGAGGGAGATGCAGCAGTGAGGTGGGGCAAGTGATGGAGGAACACCCAGAGCCCCAGTATGTGGTAAAAGGGTGGGGAAGGCAGAAGGCGGAAGGCGGATCAGCGTCTCCACCTTTAGGTGGGGGTGTGGCCACAGAGGAGGAGATGATAGGGGAGCTGAGGGGGTAATAAAAAGGGAAGCAGGGAGATGGCCGGGGAGGAAGGCTGGACTGGCTGGAGCAGTAGATACATAAGAACATAAGAACATAAGAGAAGCCAATGTTGAATCAGGCCAATGGCCCATCTAGTCCAACACTCTGTCACACAGCGGCCAAAAATACCACGTGCTATCAGGAGGTCCAGCAGTGGGGCCAGGACACTAGAAGCCCTCCCACTGCTGCCCCCTCCAGCACCAAGAACAGAGTGCATCACCTGCCCCAGACTGAGAGTTCCCATCTATACCCTGTGGCTAATAGCCACTGGTGGACTTCTGCTCCATATGTTTACCTAATTCCCTCTTGAATTCCCTCTACAGGGAAGGACAGAGAAAGAGAAATGCTCCATGCTTGCTGGTAACCCAGTGCAAAGGCCAGATTTCCAGGATGGGCAAGAGAGGTGCCAGAATCCTCTGAACACCCCGTCTTCTGAGGCCACCTCTCTCTCTTTGACTTCAGAGCCTCCCTCGACCCTCCACACTCCACAGGTCAGTGGAAATTGTGTGGCTGAGACCCCTGCGATAGCCCACACATAGTACCCGAGATGGCCACGAGTGGGCCACCTCCAGCAGGAGCACAGGGACATGACACATGTTATCAATGCAATATCTGAAAGATTAAAATGTTTTCCCACTTGTTTTTAAGTGCTATGTTTTTTAATGCTGGATTTTTGTCCATCTTTTATGTCAGATTCATATTCCTGTCAATCTCCCAACACAGTTTATCCACCAGGACAACCAAGACCCGTAAGCAGGCCTGAAACCAGACTGAAATTGATCCAAAGAATTTGCTTCATTCAGGAATCCCTGAAGTTGCCCAGCCACCGTTCAATCACCTTGCCCAAGAATGGTAGATTTGCGACTGGACAGAGAATGGTCCAAACAATGGCCTACATAGATCCACACTCAGGTCTCATTTCAGCCATGAACTCACTTGGTGGTCTCAGGACAACCATCATCACTCACAGACAAGAAGCCAGGTATCAGGACAGGTAGTACAAAGGTTCATCAGCTACTTGTTGATTTAACCACATCAATCAAATGTTGTCTGATCCCTTCTGGAACCATTCAGTTATCTTAAAGCACAGCCTTCTCTCCAAAATTACAATAAGCTGACATATGGGAGTGTTTACACCATCTTTTGGCCAGGCAATGAAAGCAGCCATGCTCCTCCAACATCTCTCTTTATTTTCTTCCCTGACTCCCTTCATGCTTTACAGCTACATATAAGAAATATCACTGACCACAGGCATGGGGAAGCAGCTGGGCTTTCATGGAATAAAGCCAAGCATCTGACTTATTTCTGGCTTCCTTTTATTCCTTTCCAAGACTTCCAGATGCTTCACATATAAAATGAAACAATAATCTAAAAAGTAACAATGCCCAAGGGTGACACTGACTCTGCAGCACAGTTGGCATCCATCAAGGAATCACAGCAGCTTCCAAAGGACACCTGTACCGAATTTTGAAAAAACTGTGTGTAGGAAAAGCCACATGAGGTATTATAATACATCTTTTATTATTATTCCTGTTCTGTTTCCACACCATAAAATACATACTGATGCAAAGTGAGTATTTCCTGAAACCACAAAGGGAGACAACTATCCTAAGTTTGCTGCTTCCCTCTAGTAGGAGTTGTGCCTCCTTGTTACATCTGCTTGGCCTGGCAATATACTGAGAGAAAGCTCCAGCTGTTGATGTAAAAGAGAAGCTGGCTGATGACATTCTTGGTCAGGCCTCCTGATTTTGTGAATCCCTTCAGATGCTAATCCTTATCTAAGGAAGACCAGCTCTCCAAATAACTTGGAGACTCAATACAGCTAGTTCAGATCTCTGGGAAGCTGACCCTCATTAATGCCATAAATTAGCATGGAAACAGAAACAAGTTCCAGCAGAGTACCAGAGCAATACACTTTCCTCTTCCTCCTCCACAAAGTGAACAGGCCAATATAACAATGCTGGTTTGTGGGTTTTCCGGTTTAAGCGTTTCGCTGCTCAGTCGCATCCCTGTCTTGCTCAAATGGGGTTATGCCAAGACTCGGCTGATGGGAAGGGTCCGAGAGAGTCCCGGACCCTCCCGGGTTCTCTGTAGGAGGCCCTCAGCCTGGAGAGCTGAGGAGAGCCTCTTCCAAAGCAACAGCTGAGGAATTGAGGCTCACCTTTATCTCTGAAAGGTCCTGTCGCTGCAGAGCCAGCATGGCGTCGAGAGACAACTGCCAGACCAGCGGACACGATCAAAAGTTTTGAAAGGCTTCTAAAAGACTTCCAAGGCTTCACAGTGTGAGTTAAGCAATGCTCAGGTGATTTAAGTGCACAAAAGAGCCTTGGCAGCAATTAGAAGCGCCTAAGGGCAAAGCGGCAGGGGGAGGGAGAAGCTCAAGAATTCACCCCCCATCTAAAGCAAGGTGGTTTTAAAACAGAACTAGAAAACTTTGAATTAAGCTAAATGCATTAGAGGATTAGCGAAAACAAAAGCTACATAATAACGAAAAGCAGATTAAGTTCTGCTAACTTTTACTTTGTTTTAGAAAACTTACTTCTTGTTGATATTATGGCTGGGAGAGGGCGGAAGCTGGGTCTGGAGAAAAAAACATCAACCGGAAATAGCCTACCAACAACTCCCTCCCACAACCAGGAAGTAGCTGTAGATATGTCTACACTGTTGGTGAATGCACTGCACCCCCTAATGGAGCAGATGGCTAACCTCAATGTTAAAATGGATAATATGCAAAAGCAAATAACTCAAATGGACAGAAGGACTTCAGTAACCGAAAAGACGTTAAAAAGAAAAATAGACTGAGAGTATCAATAAAAGAGTGGATGAAGCAGAAAAAGAGAGATCCTCCAATAAAACTCAACTAATACAGCTCCAGCTGAAAAGATCCATGTACATCCTACGTTTTCAAGGAATCCCAGAAGAAAAGAACAAAGGCTCTCTTAGCAGAGACTTTGGCTCCAATAATGGGTTACAAACAGGAAGATTTACTGAAGGAGATGGACTGGCCTTACAGGACTTATCCACACTTTATTAAAAAAAATAAACTCCCAGGAGAAGTATGTTTGAAATTCACAAGAAGGTCTACCAGAGATCTGGTGCTGAAATCTACACAGGGGAACCCCTTAAAAAATCAAGAATGAAGAGATAAAAATCTTGAAGGATATCCCCTTTGAAGTTAGACAGCAGAGGAGACTCTACAGGGAGCTTACTCTCTCTCTCCAGAAGAAAGGGGTCCCTTACAGGTGGTTATTTCCTGAAGGACTGAGTTTCAAATATGAAGACAAAAAGTATAATATTGACACTGTTCCTAAGGCCAAAAAGTTTGTGGATCAGTATTGTAATTTAAAGCAACACAACAAAGATAAGAAACCTAAAAAGGATGAGGAGGAAGAAGAGGAAGAAGAATCCTACTCACAGGATTCAGCAAGCAGTAGTCCAAAAGTTTTTAGTTCTTCAGATACATCAGAGTCAGAGAAAGGAGCAGCTGCTCCCAAACCCCGAGGAAAAAAGAAATGCAAGAAGAAAAGAACCTGAGACTAAGATAATCGCTGATAATGCAGTTTTTGCTAACCAGTCAGTTTATGCAACTCTTTATTATTTTTTGTTAAATATTTATAAGCAATAATAACTTTGTAACATTAGGTGACAATGACATATATGTAACCAGATTGTGTCACCATTGTTATTCTTCCCCCCCCCCATATGCAGTAGTTTGTTTAGAGTTAGGGTTTAGTTTCCTTTCCCCATCCTTGTAGAGTATATTGTATTAGTTTTCCTTCCCTATTTCCCATACGTTTTAGAAGTAGGGATTTAGTAACCTTTCCCCATATCCTGTAGTAATGCAAAATCAATAAAATACTTATTAAAAACAACAACAATGCCGGTTTGCAGTGGTTCCCAGATAGCTGTTTTAGAATCCTACCTCCTAACAGTTGAAACCTTCAGATTTGCATTCTTAATTCATTGGCAGCATCTAGGCAATTTATGTTCTTGAGTTTACTGTATTCACTGGTAAGGAAAAAACTATTTCCATAGTACTTCAAAAATAAGAACATAAGAAGAACTTGCTGGATCAGACCAATCAGCTATCTAACCCAGCATCCTGTTACACACAGCAGCCAACCAGATTTCCAAGAGGGCTAACCAACAGAACACAGATGTCAAGGCCTTCCCTGATCCCACCTCCTGACACTGGTATTCAGAGGTTTGCTACTTCTGAATGTGGAGGTTCCCTTTACTCACCATCCTCCATGCACCTATCTAACCCCCTTTCTGAAGCCATCTATGCTCATGGCCATCCCTACATCCACTAGCAACAAATTCCACAGTTTAGCTACACAATGAGGAAAGGAAATATTTCATTGTGTTAGTCCTGTACCTATTTGCCAATCAACTTCACTGGGTATCCATGAGTTCTAGTAACAGAAGAAGAAGAAGAAGAAGAAGAAGAAGAAGAAGAAGAAGAAGAAGAAGAAGAAGAAGAAGAAGAAGAAGAAGGAGAAGAAGAAGAAGAAGAAGGAGAAGGAGGAGGAGGAGGAGGAGGAGGAGGAGGAGGAGGAGGAGGAGGAGGAGGAGGAGGAGGAGGAGGAGGAGATTGGATTTATACCCCGCCCTTCACTACCCAAGGGAGTCTCAGAGGGGCTTACAAACTCCTTTCCCTTCCCCTCTCCACAACAGACACCCTGTGAGGTAGGTGGAGCTGAGAGAGCTCTGACAGCAACTGCCCTTTTTCAAGAACAGCTGTGCTAGAGCTTGTGACTGATGCAAGGTCACATCAGCAGGTGCAAGTGGAAGGGTGGGGAATCAAACCCAGTGCTCCCAGATTAGAGTCCGCGCACTTAACCACTACACCAAACTGGCTCTCACAAGACAGGCACAGCAAGTTCTCTCGTCATTTTCTCAACCCCATGCATCATTTTATAAACCTCTATCATGTCCCCCCCTTTAGTCATCTGTTTTTTCTAGACTAAAAAATCCCAAACTCCCCTCCCTTCCCACACAAGAGTGGTGCTCCAAACGTCTTAGTCTTCTTAGCTGCCTTCCTCCATACCTTTTTCAGCTCTATACCCTTCTTGAGATACAGTGACCAGAACTGCACACAGTATTCCAAGTGAGGTTGCACCATAGCTCAATTCAAGGAAATTACAATGTTGGCTGGTTTATGCTTAGTAAAGTAAAAGTAAAGATTCCCTTGCTCAAAAGCCAGTCAAATCCGACTCTAGTGTTGCAGTGCTCATCTCCGTTTCAAAGCCGAAGAGCCAGCGCTGTCCGAAGACATTTCCGTGGTCATGTGGCCGGCATGACTAAACACCAAGGCGCACGGAACGCTGTTACCTTTCCACCAAAGTGGTACCTATTTATCTACTTGCAATTTCTTGCTTTCGAACTGCTAGGTTGGCAGGAGCTAGAACTAGAGACCGTCGGGTCTCGAACTGCTGAACTACTGACCTTCCACAGCCTGCAGTTCAGCGTCTTAACCACTTGCACCACCGCAGCTCCTGGTTTATGATTAGTCCTCATTAATTCTCCATCTCTGGGAGTTCAGACCGCATCAGCATATGTTTAAAGTTAAAATTTTGTTCCAAAGTGCATCACCTTACATTTACCAGTACTGAACTTCATTTGCCAGACTGTTGCCCACTCACCTAATTTCAGAGATCCTCCGCCTTTGCTTACTACTTCCTGTTTTCAGCCTCTTGCCTCCCCCTCCCTCTCCTCTCTCACAGAGAGAGAGAGAGAGAGAGAGAGAGAGAGAGAGAGAGAGAGAGAGAGAGAGAGAGAGAGAGAGAGAGAGAGAGAGCGCACTCCGAAGCTGCTTTGTGCGGGAGAGATATAAAGACAAGCATCTCTCTCTCTCTCTCTCTCTCTCTCTCTCTCTCTCTCTCTCTCTCTCTCTCTCTCTCTCTCTCTCTCTCTCTGAGAGAGGAGAAGGAGAGGGAGGGGGAGGCAAGAGGCAAGAGGCAGAAAACAGGAAGTAGTAAGCAAAAGGCCACTGAGAGAGCTGGGGGAAAGCAAGCTAGGGTGTGGTTGCAGGAGCAGCCCTGGGAAAGAAAGCAGAAGAAGGAAGTTGCTTGGGGGGCTGGTTTTGAGCCCTGTGCGGGCCAGATCCAGCCCACGGGCCACATGTTTGACACCCCTGTGCTAGACAAAGCAGTGGTAAAGCCTCACATAAAGAGTAGAAAGAAGGACAAGGCTGTTGCAGAGAGCCACTGACCAGCATTACCAGTCATGCACCTCCTGGATGGCAGGAGAGACTGGTGCATGCACCAACCTCATTTCCAACATGGGGGCTGCCTGAGCTTTGATTACAGTAGTAACAACAATGGAAAAGAGCTGTGAAGCAGGACACAATAGAACCGGGAACAATGTTAATATATTGGACAGATACAATGTGTGCAGTACATGAATATAATCGTTGCACAATAAAGTACAATAATTCTAAATATGAATCTTCTGAAAACTGTATAGCTTCTGAGTACTAATATAGAAGGAACTGCCTATTATAAATATTTCAAAGGCATAAGTTTCCAGAAAACTATGTAACTTCAGAGTACTAATGTAGAAAAAACTGCCTTTCCAGGGTTTTCAAAGAGGTTTGCAGTAACAATTATATTTCTACTGATGGACCACCAGTAACACTCTGGTACCTTATGCCTTTGAAATACTTATAATAGTAACTTTCTTGAGGAAGATTATCAAAACAAAGTCTTCAATATCCAGACTCTTCATTGGAAAGAACTATTTTGGGAAGTAATTTTTTGGAATATATCATGGTGCATCAGAAGATTCATATTTAGAATTGTTGTGCTTTATTGTGCAATGATTATATTCATGTACTGCACACATTGTATCTGTCCAATATATTAACATTGTTACCAGTTCTATTGTGTCCTGCTTCACAGTTCTTTCCCATTGTTGTTACTGCTATAGTGATGTGTGATCTCCTTTTTTGTTGAGCTTTGATTACAGCCATGATTATACAATAGCAGCAATCCTACCATCCTCAGGTATTCGGAGGACAGGGTATTGTTATACACAGTGCATTCCCTTCCTCCCCATAATAATGCTTTCTGCCATTTAGCATGCAAAGATCTCTGATCATTCATTTCCCATTAGATTCCAAGAAACACGGCTCAGAGAAAAAGCACATGCTTTGCAAGCAGAAAATCCCATGTTTGGTCCCTGCCATCTTGAGCTAAAGCCTTTCAGGCAGCAAGTACTGAGAAAGACCTTTCTCTGCTAGAAGAGGAAGAGGAAGAGGAAGAGGAAGAGGAAGAGGAAGAGGAAGAAGAAGAAGAAGAAGAAGAAGAAGAAGAAGAAGAAGAAGAAGAAGAAGAAGAAGAAGAAGAAGAAGAAGAAGAAGAAGAAGAAGAAGAAGAAGAAGAGGAGGAGGAGGAGGAGGAGGAGGAGGAGGAGGAGGAGGAGGAGGAGGAGGAGGAGATTGGATTTATAACCCACCCTTCACTGCCCAAAGGCGTCTCAGAGAGGCTTACAAACTCCTTTCCCTTCCCCTCCCCACAACAGACACCTTGTGAGGTAGGTGGGGCTGAGAGAACTTCTGACAGAAACCATCCTTGAGAGAACAGCTGTGCCAGAGCTTGTGACTGACCCAAGGTCACATCAGCAGGTGCAGGTGGAGGAGTGGGGAATCAAACCCGGTTCTCCCAGGAGCCGGGACAGCCACTGCCAGGCAGCGTAGACAGTATTGAGCTGGCTGAAGTAATCATCTGTCTTGAGGTATGAAAAATCAGCACATACTGTAAGTAAAACTACTCATTAAGTCCATGTTTAGAACATGGACATGTGGGTGAACACTTTAACATTTTTTTAGAACAATGAACCTCATCTAGAAGCAGCCTCGCTTCATTCAGTCCAAACATACCTTTCCATTCCAGCACTGTGTTATGGGAAATGAAAAACACAGCAAGTTTGCAGTAGAAGCCATTTTGTACAGCACTGACTAACCTGGTGCCTAAGATGGCCCTACAAAATCTTTCCACAATCCCTCAAGAAATTCGGTGTAGTGGTTAAGAGCAGCAGACTCTAATCTGGAGAACTAGCATTGATTCCCCACTGCTCTACGTGCAGTTGCTGGACAGCCTTTGGTCAGTTACAATTCTCTCAGAGCTGTTCTCTCAGAGCTCTCTCAGACCCACCTACCTCACTGGGCATCCGTTGAGAGGAGAGGAAGGAAAGGAGATTGTAAGCCGCTCTGGGACTCCGAGTAAAGGGCAGGGTATAAATCCAACTCTTCTGCTTCTCCAGTTTCCATTTTGATTGTGTGTGTGTTTTTAAAAAAAAAAAAAGTATATGGATTGAAGTTTATGCAGCACTTTCAAGAGTGGACAGTTTAAAGTACAGAGGACAAAGAAAGAGTGACACCTGAGCCAGCATTTGACAGACTGAAAGGAATGTCTGCTATTTATGCATGGGGGGAGGGGGGAGTCAGATTGAGCTCCTAATATATTATGTCTATTTTCACCCACAAAGATGTACTTCAAAGATATTTTAAAATAGCAGCCATGACAAGATCCTTCCACAAGCAAAGAGCAAGACATGAAATTAGCTCTTCAGAAGGCTCTGGTACAACCACGTATCACCAGCTGTCATGCTGGGTGCCCTATATAATGTATGCCATTCACTACAAGCAAAATCCCTTGCACCATCACCCTCTACAACTCCTGCTTCCAGATGTACAACCTCCCTCCCATTCTGTCCAGCCCCTCCATCAAGATCTCAAGCTGTACTCTATGCCCCTACCTGCAGAGGCAAGGCAGGAGATGACTAGAGACAGGGCTTTCCCAGTGGTGGAAACTCACCTTTGGGACACCCTGCCCCTTGAGGCACGCCTGACACCTACTTTACTTTTCTTTTGTCAGCAAGCCAAAACAACTGTCAACCCAGACTTTTATAAGGTTTCCATCTTTTTTAGCTATTTTATTGTCAACTCCTAGCTGGAAGGCTGCTTTATCAATATCTTTTTAGTATGTTTTTTTATGCCCTGCCTTGCTTTTACTGACAGTTTTCATTGGTACTTTTTATTACTGACTTAATAAAAATCATAAAACATAGGTAAAGGTAAAGGTTCCCCTGCTCAAAAGCCAGTCGAATCCATAAAACATATTAATTAAATAATTTGTCTGCTTGGTTCTCTTTTATTATTACAAGCTGCCTTGAACAGGTCTGGAGAAGCGGCATGCAAATGTTCTAGACAAACAAATTTACAGTAAGAGGAGTGCTTACATGGAAGGGCTAGTAGGAACATGCTGCCAGATGCTTCAAGGAGAGATGTGGGAGGTCCTTGGCATTCTACCAAAGCTCTGGCATGTGACCAAGCACTGGCACAGCACAATGACATTCAACATGGAGGCAGCAGGCAGGGAAACCACTCCATCTTCTACTTTCCTCTACGGAGAAGCCACTCCATCCTCTACTTTCCAGCTACACAAGCAAGATCACAAACACTAACTACTCTGAGGCTTAAAACAAATATTGCAATGCTTTGATGACTTCACCACCTAAGGAATACGCATACTTCACCAACTACCAGCTTTCCTTAGGAAAAGATGCTCTATTCTCACATCATAGCATCTAACACATGCCTTGCAATTCGGTCTGCTGCCAAAGACCTGTTAGCACAGCAGTTCCCAAAGACATCACACTCTTTAAAAAAACAAACACAAGAACACTGCACTCATTCAGTTCTCAAGGACTGCATCTCCCATTAGAATGCCACATGTTTCTCACCAAGAACAGTGCTCCAGAAACACAAACATTGCCAACAACAACTAATTACTTCCCAGGCATAGAGAAAGCAAGTTGGAATGTGGACAAAAAATAGCTGTGCTACATCACTGTGCTTGGACATCCAAAAGAAACTCAAATGGTGAGATAGCCCATTCTCCCTTAAGTTATTGTTCCCATTTTGTTTTGCAGAATATGATCTGGTCTTTGAAAAAAAAATTGTCATCGCTTTAAGCCTACAAAACTCATGATTGAAATCTGTAGCTGTAATGATTTAAAGTTTTAAGTGTGTGTTTCTTTAAATGTCTGGTCACTTTCAGAAGAGAAAGGGGGGTGAACAAGGGGGATAAGTGAGGGAGGTGATTGATTGGTGACAGAGTGAATGGGGGGAACTAAGAAGAAAAACTGGTAGAAAGAGAGAAAGCAGCAGTTAACAGTCACTAGTTGTCAGTCAGCAGTTAACTGTCAACAGAAAGATAGCAGTCAGCAGAGTCTAAGAGAGCTGACCTCTGTAGAGCTCAGTCAACGAAACTGAAAGAGCAAGCTTCTGATTCTAATCCAACAGAGTGCTGTGAAATGCATTAGGATTATAGAACAAAAAGTAGTAATACTTACAGAGGACATATTAGAGACTAGAGAGAGTCAAATCCTAATATTGTCAAAGTATTGTGAGAGTGTGAGAAAAAGAAGCTCACATAAACCTGAGTTAAAAGAAAAAGATTTAACTGAGCAACATATAAACTTAAGGACAACGAACGTTCTGAAGAGAAAGGAGGATTTGAATGAGAGGAGTGATTGTGAAGAGAAAGAGTGTGACAACTTAGTCAGAGGTTATTAACATCCACCATTTTATTTACTGAAGAGATAAGTTGCTAAACATCCTGAAATCAATACGTTTCTTGCACAAATAAAGCTTTCTTTTGGTTGATGTAAACTTGGAGTCATGTGGTGTTAAAATACAAGACCCTCTTCCTCAGGACTGCATGATCCAATGAACGGGCCTTAGAGCTTGGGCACAATACTATGGGAAAGGTTAAATAATAAAATTGGAATTATATTCCTGGTGGCAGCATTACATACCCAGAGACAGAGAGGGAGATAAATAACAAGAAAGTTAAAGACACGCCTTAACTAGCTACAAAAAAGAGAAAGAGTAATCATGACAGTAGCTTATGGCCATACCTGCATACAACAAAAATGGCCTTAATAAAATGTCCTCCTGACACCATTGGTTTGTAAAGTGGTGCAGCAACAATAAACTCCTTCTTCACCAGGCAACAGGAACTCAAAAATGTAGTGCTGTGGAAGCAGTGATATTTCTGCATGGGTAAAGAATTCAGCATATGAGAAAAAAATTAATTGCTGATTTTATATTATCTGTTCTATTGAAAATGCCAGAGGCTCTAGCTATACAATCAATATATGACCATCTATATAGTCAAACTGCACTACAGAGAATTGGACTAGAAAGCTACATCACATGCAAGAAAAAAAGGCAAGGCAGAAGTTGGTTCCTATTTTCTTGTCCACACTTCTTAATTCTTCATTCATAAATCCAATCCCAAATATTGAGAATATTTAAACTCAATACTGAAAAATAAGCTTTGGATCACCACAAATCATACACCCCCACATCCAACAGACTCTGTCCTACAAGTGGACCTATGTCATTTCCCCGCCTAAAGTCCAGTTTTTGTACTAACTGCTCCAAAATAGGGTGCCCAGGAGACTGACAATTCAGAAATTCGGGTAGGAGAGTTTCCAAAGACCATCTCCCAGAGGAGATGCACTGGTGTTCGGCACAAATACCGGTTCTGACACCAGGAGCTCCTATGGTGGCTGGCTCCAAGGAGCTCACAGTATTTTGGGGAAAAGTCTGAATAAGGAACTGCATGCCCTCTGCACCCAGAATAAGCTTTGGACCATCAATTATAACCCCCAAATACATATTCTGAGGCCTTTGCCATGCACATGGAACTACACTGTTTTGAGGCAGTCTAAAGGAATTCCATGAAACTTACCTCTGATTAAACAGAATGAGGATCAGACTGAAAAGAATTCCACACTTCTCAAAATTAAGAAAGTTAAAAAAGGGGGTGGGGAAGGGCCGAAACTTAGGCTGCTGTCAGACGAGCAGCTTGATCTAATGTTATTGCTGTTCCCTTCCAAATTTAAAGTGCACAATCAGACAGTGACATCTGCCTCCCATTCCCCAGTTGCTGGCATCCTGTTTTGATCAGCCTTGGAATTGGAGTTATTAGACATCAGGGAAAGTACAGTCTTAAGGATGTCAGCACTTCCACCTCACTTTTCCGAGCATCTGAACTCCCCTGTTGTGAACCTTCCTGTTCGTTTCCACCCCCCTGGTGTTGTCAATCATCACTTGTATGTCCAAGCAGCCAAGTAGAAAAAGAAGAACAGAAGAGATTGGCTTTATACTCCACCTTTCACTACCCAAAGGAGTCTCAGAGCAGCTTACAATCCCTTTCCCTTCCCCTCCCCACAACAGACAATCTGTGAGGTAGGTGGGGCTGAGAGAGCTCTTTTGAGGACTGCTCATGAAAGAACAGCTCTGAAAGAACTTATGACTAACCCAAGATCACACCAGCAGCTGCATGTGAATCAAACCCGGTTCCCCCAGATTAGAGTCTATACTCTTAACCACTACATCAAAGTGGTAGTCATTCTGGATTGGAAGCCCTCAAAGGAGTTGTTTTTGAGCAACAAATCCCCCCCCCCAAAAAAACCCTCTCTCCTCAGAGTTGTTGAGAGCATCCCATTATTGACACAAGAGTAAATGTACTGAAGTCAATGGGACTACTCTCATGTAAAACTGCATGATACTTGTGCGCGCCCCCATGCATTCCAATGAAGAGAGGTGAAGCGAAGAGGGCTGAGAGGGGCCACAGTACTTGGAAGAGGAATCATGGAACTGTCAAAATGGAGTGGTACATTGAATGAATGCTTCTTCACATGGTTGTATCATGGGCTGGGCTTGGGCTGAGATGCAGAAGTCAAGTCGGGTCCAAGGTCGTTGCCAGGAGAGTTAGAGTGAGAGCCAAACTGTGAGTCCAAAAGAGGGGTTGTCTGAAGGGGGGCCTCAGGAAGCCAGGCATCTGAGCCAGAGTGGGGGCGGAGAACAGGAGCCGAAGGTGGGCACGAGGCGCACAGGGAGGCAACTCATTGCTTCCACGAGAGTCTAATCCCAAGTGGGAGCTATATAGGCCTCCAGCCAGGCTTCCCGTGGTGGCGGCAGCACTTCTGCTAGTACTCAGGACTTGGCACTCACCTTCCCCGCCAGTGTGCATAAGAACATAAGAACATAAGAGAAGCCAATGTTGGATCAGGCCAATGGCCCATCCGGACCAACATTCTCTGTCACACAGTGGCCAAAAATACCAGGTGCCATCAGAAGGTTCAGCAGTGGGGCCAAGACACTAGAAGCCCTCCCCCTATTGACCTCCCCAAGTACTAAGAATACAGAGCATCACTTGCCCCAGAGTCCCCATCTATAGCTAATAACCACCGATGGACCTCTGCTCCATATGCTTATCTAATTCCCTCTTGAAGCTGTTGATGCTTGTAGCCACCACCACCTCCTGTGGCAGTGAATTCCATGTGTTAATCACTCTTTGGGTGAAGAAGTACTTCTTTTTATCCGTTCTAACCCGACCACTCAGCAACTTCACTGAGTGCTCACGGGTTCGTGTATTGTGAGAAAGGGAGAAAAGTACTTCTTTCTCAACCTGCTCTATCCCATGCATAATCTTATCAACCTTGATCATGTCACCCCTCAGCTGTCGTTTCTCCAAGCTAAAGAGCCCCAAGCACTTTAACGTTTCTTCATAGGGAAAGTATTCCAACCTTTTTATCATTCTAGTTGCCCTTTTCTGCACTTTCCCCAAAGTTATAATATCCTTTTTGAGGTGTGGTGACCAGAACTGTACACAGTATTCCAAATGAGGTTGCACCATTGATTTATATAGGGGCATTATGATATTGGCTGATCTGTTTTCAATACCCTTCCTAATAATCCCGAGTATAGCACTGGCCTTTTTTATTGCAGTCACACACCGTCTTGACATTTTCAGTGAGTTATCCACTACGACTCCAAAATCTCTCTCTTGGTCAGTCTCTGCCAGTTTGAACCCCATCAATGTGTATTTATATTTAGGACTTTTGGCTCCAATGTGCATAACTTTGCACTTGGCCACACTGAACCCCATTTGCCACATTGACGCCCACTCGCCCATCATCGACAGATTCCTTTGGAGTGCCTCATCATCCTCCCTGATTCTCACCACCCTGAACAACTTCATGTCATCTGCAAATTTAGCCACTTCACTGCTTACTCCCAACACCAAATCATTAATAAACAAGTTAAAAAGCAACAGACCAAGTACTGATCCCTGTGGTACCCCACTGCTAACCACCCTCTACTGAGAAAATTGCCCATTTATACTCACGCTCTGTTTCCTATTAATTAGCCAGTTTTTTATCCACAAAAGGACTTGACCTTTTATCCCATGATTTTTGAGCTTAGTTAGGAGCCTTTGATGAGGAACTTTATTGAAAGCTTTCTGGAAGTCAAAGTAAACAACATCTATTTGTCCACATGTTTGTTCACCCCCTCAAAGAACACTAACAGGTTAGTGAAACAAGATCTTTCCTTACAGAGCCTATGCTGAGTCAGCCTCAATAGTTTTTGTTCATCAATATGCCTACTAATTCTTTCCTTAATAACAGTTTCCACCAACTTGCCCGATATCGACGTCAGACTGACTGGTCTGTAATTTCCCGGATCTTCTCTGGAACCCCTTTTAAAGATGGAAGTGACATTAGCTACCTTCCAGTCCTCAGGAATGGAGGCAGATTTTAATGAAAGATTACATATTTTTGTCAGGAGATCCACAAGTTCACATTTGAGTTCCTTCAGAACTCCCAGATATATGCCATCCGGGCCTGGTGATTTATCAGTTTTTAAGTTGTCTATCAGTAGTAGAACCTCCTCTCTTGTCACCTTAATCTGACTCAGGTCTTTCAACACCCCTCCCGAAATCAGCGGTTCTGGAGTGGGCAAGCACTTCTCATCTTCCACATTTAAGACAGAGGCAAAAAATGCATTTAGCTTCTCAGCCATTTCCCTATCATCCTTCACTACTCCGTTTACCCCTTGGTCATCCAAGGGTTCCACTGCCTCCCTGGCTGGTTTCCTGCTTCTAATGTATTTGAAAAAAGTTTTATTGTTGGTCTTTATGTTTTTTGCTATATGCTCCTCATATTCCGTTTTTGCCTGCCTGATCACAGACTCGCATTTTATTTGCCACAGGCCTGTGTTCCTTTTTATCAACCTCACTGAGACTAGCTTTCCACCACTTAAAGGAATCCTTTTTACCTTTTACAGCTTCCATTACTTTGTTTGTTAACCATGCAGGCTTTTTTTCTATACCTATTTGTGCCTTTTCTAACCTGCGGTATATTTTTTCCTGAGCTTCTAGAATTGTAGTTTTAAATAGTCTCCAAGCGTTCCCAATGGTTTTGACCCTTTCTACTTTTCCTTTCAGTTTCCTCCTCAAATGTCCCCTCATATCAGTGAAGTTACCCCTTTTAATGTTAGAAGTGGTTGTGTCAGTCTTTTAGCCAATTCCCTATTTATGCAAATGTTGAAATCAATAACAGTATGGTCACTGTTCCCAAGTGGTGCAATCACTTTTACATCTCTCACCAGGTCTTGGGCATTACTTAGGACCAAATCCAGGATCGCCTCTCCCTTGGTAGGCCCCGTGACTATCTGCTCCATAGCACAGTCATTGAGAGTGTCTAGAAACTCAATCTTTTTCCCAACTAGAACACATATTGACCCAATCAATATGTGGGTAGTTAAAATCACCTATTATGACAGTTTTTTTGTCTAGCCGCTATCTTTAATTCATTCATCATTTTATAATCCTCCTCTATTTTTTGATCTGGTGGGCAATAACAAAGTCACAGTGTTAAGTTTCCTTTTGGGCCCACTATTTCAACCTATAGCATTTCCAGAAGTGAATCCAATTTTCTTACCCTCTCAATCTTACTGGACTGTATACCCTCTCTGACATACAGAGCCACCCCTCCAACCCTTCCCCCCCATCTTTATGATATAATATATAACCGGGAATCACCATAACCCACTCATTCTCCTCATCCCACCAAGTTTCTGAAATACCCACAATGTCTATTTTTTCCCCCAACACCAAGCACTCCAACTCCCCGATTTTACCTTGGATACTTCTAGCATCTTGACGGCAGGTGGCTAAGTCTCTGTAGAGCCACTCCCTCAGCCAAACCACCCACAAAGGTGAGTCAGGTGGGCTCCCCGGTTGCACCTGTACCTCATCGGCTGCTGCAGGACCAGGTGTGGGGTTAACAGGCTCAGGCACTGGTGGCAGCAAGCTGTCAACTCCTGAGGAGTCAGAGGGGTTGGCTTCTGGCTCTGGCAATGCTGGCACCTCTGGCTGCAGTGCCAACTCAGGCATGGACTCAGTGCTGTCGTCGTTGCCCATGACAGCTTGACAATTTTATTAAAATGATGTTACCTGACCGCCCACTCCATGGTTACTGCACAGCAATAATCTGAACAGTCAACCACAGCATAAACACACAGTGAGGCAGGTTCAGCATGGGATGTCTGATCAAAACTCTCAGTTACAAAAAAAACCTGGATTAATCAGAGGCGGGGCCAGAGTGCACCAAGCCTGTCATCTAACTGCAGCCATAGAGGTAGCACAGTTCCTGATGTGAAAGGTGTCTACTTACATAACTAGATGACCCTGGAGGTCCCTTCCAACTCTCTGATTGTGTGATTCTATGATCATTGTCAGATATTAAGTGCCTAGAAGAGCCAATTTAAAATCAGAGATTCAGCACTGAAACAAACTCACCTTAAAGACTCAAGTATATTTAGTCTCCATGTCTTAAATCACAAAAAGCCATTTCGAGATCAACACTGTACCACCCCTTGAAACAGGTGATGAAATGTTCAGTGATAAAAAGCACAAGTATGTGACCATTTCAAACCAGGATTTTTTGACAAATGACGGCTGCAGTCACACACACTAAATAATCCACTTTCAATCCCCTTTTAATGCACTTTCCAATTGGATTTTGCCAGTTCACACAGTAAAAATCCAGTTGGAAAGTGCACTGAAAGTGGATTGAAAGTGGATTATTTAGTATGTGTGACCACAGCTGAAGTATAGCTTAATGCCATGGCAAGCTTAGGACATAAGGGTATCCAACCCCATGATACTTTCCACTATGGGAACTCATTTTCATCCACAGAGTACAATTTCCTTCTCACTGACCTTCCCAACATGCTGCTCTTGGGACTCAGAAGACTACCAAGAAGCACCATACTGATGAAAGGTCTGCAGCAACACAGGGGAACTGCAGCAACACAGAAAACCACCCACACCTTCTGTCTAGACCACACCAGAACAGACACTACTATATATATATCAAACAGCAGCCCAATTCGTAAAGGGTTTTTACAAATTGTATTTGCTTTCAATTCATTTTATAGTTTTTTAAATTTTCATTATTACATGTATATTTTATTATATTCCTCTGTTGCTTTCCATCAGCTTCAATGGGAAAAATATTTTTTCTGTAACCTTTTCCCTGCTAACTCTATAATTCTATGATTCTATCCAATGCGAAGAAATTCACAGACTTCCACTCTGCCAAACAGTTATCCCTGTTTTACAGACAAGTCGAAGGCTTTCACAATCGGAGTTCATTAGCTGCTGTAGATTTTCTGGGTTGTGTGGCCGTGGTCTTGGCATTGTAGGACCTGACGTTTCACCAGTAGCTGTGACTGGCATCCTCAGAGGTATAACACAGAAAGATGTAGAACTCTCTGTGTCAGGTGAGCAGAAAAATGGTCGGTGGTTAATTTATATCTACCCTGGAAGGTGGGGTAGGGCTGAGTCATTATCTTGTAGTAGTTAAGAACATAAGAACATAAGAGAAGCCAATGTTGAATCAGGCCAATGGCCCATCTAGTCCAACACTCTGTCACACAGCGGCCAAAATATACCACGTGCCATCAGGAGGTCCAGCAGTGGGGCCAGGACACTAGAAGGCCTCCCACTGCTGCCCCCTCCAGCACCAAGAATAGAGTGCATCACCTGCCCCAGACTGAGAGTTCCCATCCATACCCTGTGGCTAATAGCCACTGATGGACTTCTGCTCCATATGTTTATCTAATTCCCTCTTGAAACTGTCCATGCTTGTAGCTGCCACCACCTCCTGTGGCAGTGAATTCCATATGTTAATCACTCTTTTGGTGAAGAAGTATTTCCTTTTATCTGTTCTAACCCGACTGCTCAGCAATTTCATGGAGTGCCCACGAGTTCTTGTATTGTGAGAAAGGGAGAAAAGCACTTCTTTCTCAACCTGCTCAATCCCATTCATAACCTTATAAACCTCGATCATGTCACCCCTCAGCCGTCGTTTCTCCAAGCTAAAGAGCCCCAAGCATTTTAATCTTTCTTCATAGGGAAGGTGTTCCAACCCTTTTATCATTCTAGTTGCCCTTCTCTGCACTTTTTCCAGTGCTATGAACATGCTAATGGAGGAACTTTCCTGAGGAGGTTCTTTTGTCTGTGGATTGTTTCCTGAGGAGGTTTCCTGTTTCCTGAGGAGGTTCTTTTGTGTGTGGAATGGCTATTGAAACTCTAACCTTATCTGCAGTGCTACTGTCAGCTGTAGAGCATTTTGTGTTTTTCAGGACAGGAAACCATGCCCTATTTATTTTTAAACTCTCTTCTTTCCTGTTGAAATTGTGTTTATGTTTACAAATTTCAATGGCTTCCCTATGTAATCTGACATGGTAATTGGAAGTGTTGTCCAGTCTTAAAATTCTCCTTTACAGACAGACACAAGGAATCATTTGGCAGGAAGACAAATAGTACATCCAAACAGCATGTCATTAAATGAGGGACCCTTAGCTATTTTATACACAGGATCATTCAGTTTATGCTTAAAACCAGGATGGTTTTATTTTAAAATGAAAATGAAGGGCAGGGAAAGAAGATTCAAATTTTGCTCCCTTCTCACAACTTACCTCACTGTGCTAACATACTTGAAACATTTTCCCACTCAGTTTGGCTCAATTTGAACCTGAAATAATCCCTGCTCTGAATACCACTCTACAAACCATTTGTACATGTACAGAGAGCTTTTCCCTCATTACTCAGTCTCCTCACACATTTTCCAACCTGAATATGAATTTACATGATGGAGTCAGTGATTTGCAAGCAGGTATATCACAGGAGTCTCTCATTTAAGTAATTAGCACACTAACTGCCCTCTCCTACCTTTCCCAGCTCATTTTTTAATCCTACTAACCCTCCCCCAATTTATTACCTGAAACATTTTTTTTTTTTGCATAAATTTTGTGTGTGCATCTGTGCATACGCCCATGCCTGGACATCATGGCAACCTCTGGTGGCTCCTACTGAGGCAGGGAGAACATTCAAAGAAGCGGCTTCATAGCCTGCCTCTGCCTCCCAGCCCTGGTAATCTTTGGAGGTCTCCCATCCAAATACTTGCCAGGGTCAGCCCTGCTTAGCTTCTGAGATCTGACAAGATCGAGCTTGCCTGGGCTGTCCAGGTCAGGGGACCTTCAATGTGTCTTGAGAGAAGAATAAAGTATAAGTTCACCTTCAACAGCTTCTTCCCAACCTCCTCACCAGGGTACGAGATCTGGCTCTAAGACACAGGTTTGGGAGTCATTCTCAGGGCAGCAAGCTGACATCTCTCAGGGTCATCACCAAGCTTAACAGCATCTAAGAATTCAGGAGCATGTCTGCCTGAAGTAACTATGCCACATACAAACTGGGCATGGGAGGCAATAACCTGGTACCAACAGCTAGGCTACACTTTTAATTTAGAACACTGTTCATTTCCATTTTATTTTTTTAGTGGAATGAACAGCCCAGTTCTTCAAAGCCTCAAGATTATCACTAAACACATTCACAGAAACTATAATACCCAGTGGTGTGTGGAAGTAGTACCATTAATATTTCTATTCAATGCAACATCATCAGATACCACCTTAAGACATTACTGGACCCCAGCCAGGATACCCCATGAGTCCCAGGGTTTGCAATGATTGGGAACCTGGCAACTCTATTGTCATGGTCTCTTGTCACATTGTAGGCAAGACTAGACACTGTTCTGACCACCTTTTTTGGCTGCTGCCACCGCTTCAGGTAAAATCCAGCCTCCCTCTCTCCCGAGTGATTGCCCAAAGCCAACCTCACAAGGATGGCATTCAGTAGCATGCCAAGCAGCCAAGGCACAAACACAGGATACAGCAAAGGTCAGGCTCTAGGCACAGCAAGGAAAATAAACAAAAAGACAGTGCTAACTAAAATACTTACAATCTACATTGCATCTGATCTGGGAAGATGTAGGATGTCCTGGCCCTGAGGCATCGGCATCTCCCTTTTGTGTCACGCTCCTCTGTCATTCTTCATGGCAAAACCCACACTCCCCAGAGATCCCAATCGAGAGACACAAGAAGAAAGCTACAAAAGAACACCTCTCTTTTTCAGACACCATCCCACACATGCTCTGGGGTCTTCGGCCAATCTGGGTGCTACGCCTGCACCCTCCAATCAAGCAGATTAACACGTCAAAGGGCTGGCATGTTACCTCTGGTAAAGAATAACACCTTCTGGTTAAGAGCATCGTTTCCCCTTTTTCGTAGCCATGAAAACACCTAGACCTCTTTCCATCATCACAGCTGTCAAGCCACCTCCTGTCCCCCTCCCCTGCCTCTCATCTCATTATACCTATAAACCCATCCACAGCATAATTTTATACCCCTTCCCATAACATTCTGGCTATGGACCTGCAGATCATAGGTAGTAGATTCCAAGTTTGAGTGCTCCCTCATTCTCCTAAAAGTCAATTTGCCTGTTCATAAAAATTCAAAACATACACTTAATACATGAAGTATGGCGGCTTCTACACTTAATACATGAAGTGTTGACTTCCGAGCTATCTGCTGGTATTTATAAACCTATTTTGAAAGGTGCCCTGCTGAACTGGAACACATTTAAATGAGTTCAAACTGGATATAGATTTCTAGCCCTCTGAATCCTCAGACTTGTGACCAAGTCCACATAGGCCTCAGTGTTTACAAAAGGAGGAGGACGGAGAAAGAAGGGAATAGTTATTGATTCTCTCTATTTTAAATAAACCTCTGATTATTCCCTCAGCAGTGCTGCACAGTCAGAGCTAGCGCTCTGAACATTCTATAATACTGCACCACAGAAAGGCATTTTGTCATTCAAGATTCAAGCATGAAGCCAGGCACTGCTTTCCAAGAGTTTCCATCAACGTGTTCTGCAATTTGCCTGAATGCCACTTACTCATAATACCTCAGGGAAACAGGCATGTCAAAGGAGCTTTCTCCACTCCTTTGCACAAGGATTTCCTTCGACAGCAAGCTGCCACTGTATGTATGTATGCATATACATTCTATATTTTTCTCACTCTGCTCTAAAGCAATTTTTCCATTGTTGATACATTCAACACCCTCCTACTTGCAATCACACTTGCTTCTCTTGCTGTCATTTTAATGAAAAGTTTTCATTTTTAAGGCTTACTGACAAATTTGAGCCCACTTGAATGTAGGATTTAAGAAAATGCTGAGGAACTATCAGAGAGGCTCTAAGTGTGTAGGCAAGAAGTTCTGATGCTTTTCAAGACAGCCACCCACCAGGGTTAAGGTCAGCCTTCTGAAGCATTGGATAGGCGAAGTGGAGCCATAAAATCTAGATATAGCAAAACCCTAGTTGTAAGAACTGAACATATTCAAGCAGGGGAGGAAGAAGTAGCAGTGGACTCAGCACAACCTAACCTTCATTTTTCTGGATCAGACCAAAGATCTATCTAATCCAATGTCTGCTTTTTGCAACTGTCAACCAGAGTCCCCAGAAGGTGTGTCCCCCCACAAAGGGGGCAGAGAGACCAAGGGCTCTCCTTATTGTTTCCCGGCAACTGGCATTCAGGAATATTGCTTCTGAATATGGAGGCTTCATTTAGCCATCATGGATAATAATCATTACCTTCCATGAATTTATCTAACCCCTTTTTAAAGCCACCTAAGTTAAAAGATTTTGCTACATCCTGAGGGGGTGAGTTCACAAACTCTTTATATGGTGCATGAAGCAGGATTTTGTTTTGTGCACTGTAAATCTATAGCCTCTATCTTACACATTTGTTCATTCAAATCTTTATGTCCTACATTTTCTTGTACATGGTATCATGGTGGCCATCAATGTATTAAAAACAATACACACTACAGCATATTAAAGAAAGCAAAAACAAAAAACCCAGTGACATAAATTGCACTCCACCAAAAGTCTTGCATTTCATCCTAGACATCTGAAAAGAAGGAGGCCTCCTCACTTACCCTGGAATTGAGTGCAATGACAGAAAAATGTGGGCTTTGGTGGAAGACAAACATGCAACACACATGAAACTGCACCCTTCCTTTGACCTGCCACCCCTTATTCTATAGTCTCTTCAGTATGCACAGAAAATGAAAAGAAATGGCCTCTGACTTCAATTCCAGTGAAAAGTTTAGAAGACAAAGGTTAAATCCTGCATGGTATAAATGCTTATAGGGTCAGATTAGGATCTGAAAGACCAAGGTTCAAATCACTACTCATTTATTTACCTTATTAAAGTATTTGTTCCCTGTCTTTCGCCTGGGACTTATAGAAACCTGCTAGGTGACCCTTGCACTAGTCTCTTAGCTCAACTCACAGGTTGTTATAAGGATAAAATAGAGAGGGGAAGGGGGCGGGGCTTTAATTGTGTGCCAACCAGAAGCCATTACCGGCTCTTAAATTAACTCTAATATACTATTTCTAAACAAACTTGACTTAAAATATGCCGCCTAAAGCTTCTAAGGATAAAAAAAAATCAAAAGAAAGCCAGGGGTGCATCGGCTGAATTTGCCAGTACCTCTTCAGCTTCTTTAGGCGACAGCGATACAAACACTGCTGACTCTCTCCTCACACCAAAGTTTTTATTAGAATCGTTGGGGAAATAATGACAAGAGCTAAGGCAAGATATGGTGGATATGATATCTCCTCTAGAGGAGGAACTGGAGTCTCAACATAAACAAACAGCTCAAAAAGCAAAAGAAGCATCAAAGAAAGTCACCTCCCTTAAAGAAATGCTTGGAACCACCTCTCAAGAAAGTAAGTCTACAGAAAAAATTATGATGTCGGACTCTCGAATAAGAGATAAAACTTGAAATTTTGTGGCTTTTCATCAAATGCCAAAGCAACAACCGACCTTTCCATTTTCATGGCATCGTGGCTGGCTGCTTCTTCTAGAGGAGGGAGTGGCACCACTGATACTGTGAGCTTATTGGGTAGGTAAAACAACAGAGTCCTCCAAGGCTGCCCTTTCCTGTAGAGACATAGTGGTGGAGCTGGCAGACTATCAGACTAAGAAGAAAATCTTGATATAAGCACATCAGCAGAGTGGCTTAGATTTTCAAGGAAGCAAAATACTTGTATTTCTGGATCTTCCCCCAGAAATGCTTAAGATTCAAAGAGACTTAAAACTTATTATTTCTAAACTGCAGGCAGCAGGTATAAAATACTGTTGGTTGCAGTCAGGTAAAATGTTTGTGGAATATCAGGGAATTCAATATATTGCATATGACTATGCTTCTGGATCAGCCGTATTATCAGCACTGGGTTTGCCTCAGTTAGAGCAAGTTGAAATTCAAGCTGTAAAAAGGAAGACTCATTCACCATTGACTCCAGTTAAAAGCAGTAAGCTTCATGTTTCTGAAGAAACAGAGGATGGTGAAATAGAGTTTGAGGTAATGTAATTTTGTAATGCTTTGTTACAATAGCAAGCTACATATTTATTAGCTCAATGTATATACAGCTCGGGGGGCGGGGTGCCTAAGGAGGTCCAGGGAGCAGACAGGTATGTGTTCCCATATTGCAAGTCATTGGGTGGGACAGATGGCTCCCCCTTAGCCTACACTGTGGGCTCCCATAGACCTAAATGGCTTTCTGAGCTCTAATGTATACTTTATTGGTTAATCAACTGTATTATCAGATCAAAACAAGAAGATGCAGGAGCTTAGGAAGCTAATAATTATCATGTATGTTTTAATGCATAATTAATGATCATTTTGAAAGAAGGGGAAAAAAGAATATAGCTTATGTAAAGAGATAAGAGGAGCATAAATACATCACCATCATCATAAAATGATCCAAGGAGTAATAGGCACCCTTAGGTGGTACTTTAACCCTACCCCTTGCCCAATGTACTACTGTGGACATTTCAAGAGTTCAGTGCATTTGGTTCATCTAAAGAATAGACTTGCGTATTGAGTCCTTCAGGGTAAAAGCAACATAAAATTTAACACTGGTACTTAAAATCAGACCCACATTAATACTGAAATATGAGAAATTAGCCATGGTGCTGCAGAATTGCAACATTTGAGCTACTTAAAAGAACAGTTCAGGTGAACATCATTAGACCAGATAGGCAATTCATGCCCCCAACACGTGCATTCTTACCTCTAGAAAATGAAAATGGATCAGTCAAGAAATATATAATCCAAACACTAACTATATTCTTGACAACTCTGTGACCACACCACTGTTTGACGCTTAAAAGGAGAGATTTTATTCTCTAACATCTCTGCAGCTCATTTTTTAAAAATCCACACCAAGATGGTAGCAATAATTGAATTTCACAGACTTGATAGGTGTGAGCTGTGATGTGAAGAAAATCAGATAATAAGAGGGGAAAACTAATCTTCTGTATTACCTACTCACCTCATCTAGCGAGAAAATGAAATCCTTTATCAAGTCTACAGACCCTCAGGAAAAATGCAAGAAATAAGTATGCCAGGCCCCTCACAGGAATGCAACATTCATCTTGAATGCAAAGGGGGGGGGGAATCAGGCTCTTATGCTTCAGAATGATGTATTGCACCGCTGTATTGGCCCACTAGAAATGCAGCCACCATAAAACTTTAGCTAGAGACCAGAAGAACTGGGTTCTAAATGGCAAAACGACAGAGACAGGAGATCAAATAGTAACTAGCAAACAGGACTGAACTGAAATTCTCAAATGGGATCTTTGGTGAGATTTTTTTTAATGCAGCGTAAGATGCACCAAATTGAAAAGGTTTAGATTTAGCAACAGCTAATTTCTGTATTTCTCCGAGGCCACAGTATTCTCTGGACATCAGCCAAGAGGCTGCAAGTACATTTGGCCACCCAAACGGACTCATTTCAAGCATCCAGGTTCTACTGTAAAGCTGGCCAAATGTTTTTCCAATTTCTATAATATGACATAGTTGAGGCATTTCATGTAATCAGTGTCGTATACTGCTTAGAGTACATTTAGTGTAATGGAGTGGTTAGAGTTTCAGACTAGGATCTGGCAGACCCAGCTCCAAATCCTCACTCTGCCATGGAAGCTTGAAGGGTGACCTTGGGCCAGTCATACCTATTCAGCCTAACCTACCTCACATAGGGTTGCTGTGAGGATAAAATGGAGGAGAGAGCAATGTAAGCCCCTTTGGGTCCTCTTTAGGAAGAAACGTGGGATATAAACAAAGCAAGAAAGAGTCAGACTAGGATCAGGGAGATGAACCCAACCCCCAAATTGCCATAAAGCTTACTGGATGATTTTAGTTTAGTCGCTCTCAGCCTAACCTACCTCAGAAGTTAGTATAAGGATAAAACAGGAAGAGGATATTTACCAGGATAAAAGAGGATATTTACCAGGATAAAATTTGTTCTGCTTTTGCTGGGCATGACAAAAAATATACATATAACAATTGTACATGTTATGTATTTTTCTATGCTTTTGGTTCTGTTTGGATCATTTAAACTTGATTATGTGTATTTTGAAAAAGTTAAAGATTCAAAAATAGAGTTACAAAAAAATACATATACATGCTTCGTTAAAATCTGTTAAAAACAAGAGCATATTCTTCTGCCTGACTGAACAGGCCAAAGCACAGAATTTCACTACCTTTATAATAATTTCATTATGACGGTTGGTCAGAAGCTGTGAGACAGAAAACTGATTGGATCTGCCTGGATATTTGGAGATGACTGGAGTGAGATACAAAATCCGAATGTTCTGGTAAAACTGGCAATAAAGACGAACATGCTCAATTGTTTCTGTCAAACTGGATTGACAAGGGCAGAGATGTTTCACATACAGGATCTCTGCGTATCTCCCACTGAGCAGGGCAGATGGTAGCACATTAAGTTGGGCCAAGGTGAAAGAGCTGCGATGTTTAGGGAGTTCCAGCATATAGAGGTAGCTAGATGGAACAAAGTTTTGGTTATAATTCCCCACCACTGGAACAGAGTAGGTTCTCTGTTGGGATTAAATCAACTTTCTCACACATGCACATACTCACTGCCAACATCTACCATTTTAAAGAACAGAAAGACTACTACATCTTACAGGAAAACAGGTATTCTGTATTGTGAAGGATGGAGTATTATGGTTTTCCGCCAGCTTCCAAGCTTTAAATACCCAGCTCCCCCACAGGATTAGCATATTTTCTTGCAGTACTTGAACCAAGCTAAAGTTACAACAATCCTCCAAGAGCAGACCACAGGTTTACTTCAGCGAGAAGGGAAGTTTATCAGCAAAAAAAAGACAACAGAATTGCAGCCAAGGAAATAAGAACATAAGAAGAACCCTGCTGAATCAGACCAGTGGTTCATCTACTGCAACATGCTGTATCATACACTGGCCAACCAGTTCCTCTGGAGGGCCAACAACAGAGCACAAGTGTTGCCTCCTGGCACTGGGATTCAGAGGCTGACTGTGTCTCCATGGCTAATAACTACTGATATCCTCCATGAAGAAGGAGGAGGAGGAGGAGGAGAGTGGATTTATACCCCGCCCTTCACTCACCGTCTCAGAGCGGCTTACAAACTCCTTTCCCTTCCCCTTCCCATAACAGACATCCTGTGGGGTAGGTGGGGCTGAGAGAGCTATGACAGAAACTGCTGAAATCTGTCTAATCCCTTTTAAAGCTATCTACGCCTATAGCCATCACTACATCCTCTGCAGCAAATTCTACATTTTAATCACTCATGTAAAGTAGTATTTCCTTTTGTCTGTCCTGAATCTACTGCCCATCAGTTTTACTGAATGCCTTTTTAGAATTTTGGGAGTGGGAGAAAAAGTTCCTTGTCAACTCTATAAACCTATTATCATGTTCCCCCCTTAGTCATCCCAGACTCTTCAGCCTTTCCTTATAAGAAAGTGCTCCAGCACCCTAATCAAATTGGTTACCCTTGTGTGTACTTTTTCCAAAAATTCATTTGAGCTTCTAATATCTGCACCTGCAGCTAGGTTGCATGTAACATGGTTACAGGAGCTCCATGACAAAAAAAAATCAACAACAGTTGATCCAAGCCAGAAATCAAGATATCTCTCTGCTCTCAAAGGGTTCCAGTGGGCACAGCATCCACTAATTCTACACTGAAGACCCTTTTTCATTATTCAGGTATACAAATATACAAGTTAAGACCCATAATAAGATAATGTGCTGCCCTATTCAAGGAAAGGGGCCAGGGGGGGTAATGCAGATCTCACTAAAGTCCTTTCCCTCCGTAAACTGCGCAATGAATGATTTCTTGGCATACAGTGAGACAAGTCTGGGGCAATACAAAGTTATCCTAGCCCAAACACACACAGTGTCTGGGGCAATACAAAGCTCAAGAAACCGTAGCTACATATAATTTCACCCTTTAGAAAAAGCAGGAAGTTGGCCCATTCTGATACCTACAAACAAGCTGCAATTCCTTTGATTTATTTAAAAGAATACAGGATAAACGGGTCCTCTCCCAAGAAGCTTACAGTCGAACACGGAAGTCCCCAGTGTGATGCCCACTGGCGTCCTGATGCCTGCTGACACTTTTTCTAGAGGCCATCAAGTGTTTTTAGGAAGCGAGTGGGGTCAAATAGGGCTTTTGCCCAGCAAGTCTTCTGATTGACTATTGCAGAGTTGATTGGCTGCACAGATTTTTTAAATCTTTTGGCAGTAGCTGCTACCACAACACAAGGATCTGCACTGTGTTACTGAAGTTAAGCTGTGGCAATCATTTTGTGGCCGGCTCCACCTCCTGTGGCAGCCATTTTGTTGCTGCCCCTGCCATGCCTTGTCAGAATTCCAAATGTGCCCACAGGCTCAAAACAGTTGGGGACCCCGGTCTAAAATCTGACAAAGGGGAGACAACGTAAAGGAAAGAGGGGGTGATAAAAGAATATGCATTTATTCCTGAAACTTAGGTTTAATAGGTGGGAACTAAGGAGCTGTACCAAATACAGGGGACTTGAAGAAAGTGAGGGAACCTACACCACACAGTTGTTCTGAGAAGTAGTTCCAGCCATATGGGTCAGCAAGGAAGAAAATGGAAATGTTGCACGCTCTTTGCTCCGTGACAATATCCCTCATATTGGGGCTCCTTCCTCTCATGTGCTTATCCTGCACCTGACACGCAGACTGCGTAAGCAAGGTGTAGCCACCTTGAGCCACCAGGATTGTGCAGCAACTCCAGCACTTTAGCAAAGTAACTGCTATATAGCACCACACATAGTCAGAGCTGTGGAAAACTATATACAGTGTTTATTCACAAGATACACCAACAAACTGCTCCGCCAGACACACACTTTGAGAGAAGAACTGTACAGCACAAGACATTTACATTTATACATATGACAACCAATCAGCAACATGCTGAGTCATTGCCCACTGACCTCATACCTGCGCCGGTCTGAACAGGTCAGGATTTGTTCCAAGCAGTTTGCCAGCTGTCAGTTAGATCATGCTGATCTAGCTGCTGGATATTAACAACCAACACACAAACCTTAAAATGGTCATATTCCAGAGCAGTATGTATCATATTTTGTAACAAAATAGAATCAAGAAAGGATCACCACAACCACCAAGCAGTAACTGTTCATATGGCATGCTGCCAAGAACTTTTCAGACTATGCAGCATTTTCGCAAGCTTAGTGAGAAGGTTAACGAAAAGCTCCACAGTGGAGGAGAGTTACACATTATATGATATTACTTTCCTAAATGCAATTATATGCAGGCAAAGAGAGTAAACATGTTACTGCCAGTGTGTAGAAAATGAACAAAATTTAGGAGGCAGCTTTTATTATACACACAGGCACACAAACTTGATAATGACCCAAACAGATGCACTCTTTTTACAGTAGGATGGGATGCAGGAAAAGCTGATCTTTCACAGACCCTCAGTATCAAGAGCTTTCAAATAGCTAATCCACCACCAATACTACATGCCTTTTTAAGCAGCTGAAAGTCAAACATATGAACACTGCGACTGACACTGACCAAGCCAGAGCCCAGTCCACATTAATATTCATCCAGCCTCTCTCCTTCTGTTGAGCTACACACTTTGGTAATAAGCACCCTGTTAACTCAGTTATCAGTGTTTCTGTACAATTACACAGTGCTATATCAATCTACCACGGAATCCATTTCTCTGTCAATGTGCTCACCCTGAACACTGCCAAAATCTACGTGAGTCATATATAATCCAACCATCTGATACCTAGCAAAGGACTGTGCCCACATCCTCAGAAGCTTATAAGACACCAGTTTTACAGAACTTAGGTCCTTTCCACATTTGCCTGCTGCTCCGGATTTTCTCAGTGTTTGAGTTGAGGCAATTTAAATCCACAGCAAAACAGCATCCAAATAACCTGGGGCAACAGCAGGCTGAAACTGGGCTGACCACTGAAGGGAGGTAATGTAATGCAGAAAGGGGGGGGGACCTAGAACAAAAAGAAGGTTGAACTCAATTTTAGTGCAGAATGGGGAAAACACCTGGATTAAAAAGGAGGTCAAATGTGATTTTAGTGCAGAATTGCTTGGGGGACACTGCAGTGAACATGGATTAAAAGGAGAGTGCAGAAAGGACCTTAGTCTTCATTTAACATATTGCAAAATCTTTTTAATTGAAAATTTGGGAAAGGCCACCTTACCTGACCTAAACAGTGCTTCCAGCATAGTCACACTAAATGCCTAAAACTGAGGTTTCATCTATTATACTTAAACCTGGTTTACATATGCAAGAAAATGAAGGAGCAGAGATCTGAAGCAGTCAAATGGGCTGTATCTTTCCAGTCTGCACATGAAAGGTTGTGGAATATCACATTTGGAATTCTTCATCTATGTTAAAATTTAAAAAAAAAGCACAGCAAGGAAAGGAAGGGGTTAGCTTCTTCCTGTTGTGCTACTTTTCTACGTGAATGGATTTCTGATGCAAAAGGAACAGTCCAAGCTTGACCCCTTTAACAGCAGCCTAGAAAAGTGCTGTTCATTCTGCTCCCCTCAGGACTCTACGGCTTGATTACCACCTCATTTTCCTACATGTGTGACAGAGTAACAGACTTCTTACATCAACACCTCACCCACATTAAGTTATCATACCAGTGTTAAATGAGCAATGGCATTTTACACCACATGACAGCTGTCTGAAAAAGAATAACCAGAGGAAAAGGCACCACCAAAAAAACAAACAAACTCCGATCTGTAAACCAGGACAGTAGCCAAGACAGTGCCAGCAGATTTTCTGTTCCACCTGGAACACTTCACCCCCATATCAGATTTCTTTTTGAAAAAGACTTTTTAACCTGTGATGTGAAAGCTTCTATTTGAAAAAGACACCTTCCTTTTAGGCTAGCAACACTTCCAGTTTTAAAGAAAAACCAGGAAGTGTGTGCCCCCTAAAATGGGCACATATCCCCATACTCTACCAGTCTGACCCACACAGTCAAAATTGCCACCAGATGATGTAACAAAGAAGTGCAAGATGCCTCGAGTTACACCCAATACGCCAATCTCAGAGAAAAACATTCCCTCTCAGAACATAGCCAGCTGAGAGGAGATGGGTTTCCTACATGGAGATAACCATTTGCCCTACTACCAGAAATGGGCAATGTGGATGGCTATTTAGATGACCTGAGCTGGGTCATGAAGGTTTCAGATGTGCAACCTTAGTTGACTGGAGAAAAGGATAGGGCTTCACTCCCAAACTCACAAAGGACAAAGGGAAATCAAGCTGGAAGGGTAAAAAGGACTCGATATCCTCTCAGAAGTGCTCAAACCATGATCAGAAACAATGGAGGGAATAAAGTGAAGCCTGTTTTGACCAGCCTTTGTTTTTGGTCTTCCAGCAGGCTTGTGTCCATCCCAATGAAGGGATGCCAAGACTGTACAACTTAGAAAAGTAGTACATAGAGGCTTTCTTAATTCTGCAAATGCATGTATTTATTTATTTTTATATTATTAGATTTATATACCGCCCTCCCCAAATGGGCTCAGGGTGGTATATAACAGTTAGACAACACAATTAAAACAGTATTAAAATAAGAATTTACACATAAAATATCATAAAATACCATGTAACTATAGAGGTAGTCAAATGACCAGTCAAAATCAGGCCACTCGTGGACAATTTGGCTGGAAAAAACTGGGTCAAAAAAACTAGGGCCAGAGAAGTTGGGGTGGGGACGTCCACTGCCTCAACCAAATGCCCAGCGGAAGAGCTCCGTCTTGCAGGCCCTGCAGAACTGCAATAGGTCCCGCAGGGCCCTGATCTCACACGGGAGCTCATTCCACCAGGCAGGGGGCAGGGCTGAAAAAATCCTGGCCCTGGTCAAGGCTAGCCGGACATCCCTGGGGCCGGGAACCATTAACAGATGTTGATTTGTGGACCTCAGTGCCCTCCAGGACTCATATGGGGAGAGGCGGTCTTGTAAGTATGCTGGCCCCTGGCCGTATAGGGTTTTAAAGGTAAGCACCTTGAAACGGATCCAGAATTCAATAGGCAGTTAGTGCAGCACCAGGTGGATAGAAGCCCACACAGGCATCACCGTCAACACCCTCAATGTGTACTGTTGTGATATACTTTTTCAATATACTTGTGCTCTAGTAGCTAACGTTTGTGTTATTTCTCTTTAAATAGCTCAGACTGTGTTTAAAGAGTCTCACCTTCCTGCCTGGCCAGTTTTTCCATGCAAAGGCTAGAGACTCTTGAACCTGGGCTATGTTGGATAGCAGGCATGAAAAAGTGGTACCGGAACTAGAAGCGGCACACATATCCACACATAGACACAAAGCCCTATCTGCCCTCAAGCTGCAGGTAGACAAAAAAAAAGGCAGAGCCTGAATGGTGGCAAATACCACCTAAATCAGGTGAGGGGAGCACGTGGGGTAAGTCCTCTCACATTCACACTTTATTCCCCCACAATGCCTGATGTTTTAAGACCATGGCCCCCCGATGATACTTCACTGATCCTGGGAGGGAGGGGTTTAGCTACCATGATGGTGAATATCACAAGGTATAAAGTGGGTAAGGAGTAAATCAAGAAAGTTTATATTTAAGGAGTATGTTTGTTATAAGCAGATAATATCTTGAACACTTAAAAATAGCTGTTATTATTCAGTTTATACACTAACAGACACTAAAAATAATACACACTTGGGCATACCAAAAGGGTTATGAAGGTTCAGTTAATTATGAGGAATTTGTTGACTCTCCATTGTTGTTTTCTTTAAGATCCCTCTGGAAACATGGCAGTCTCACCTTGCAAGGAAAGCTGGCTACAGCCCTGCCTCTGTTGTGTATATAGCACAATGATACTGTGACATTATGACACTGTACGATCAAATGATCAGACCTGGAAAGCTAGAGCCCTATTTCACATTCAACTAGTGTCAATTTGTGCCTCTAAGCATTTGTGCTTTGGATTAAGGTAAATCCATCTTTTATTACAGTGGCTTTTGCCACATTGCGTTTCAACACATGGTACATTACTCCATTTTATGCTATGCTCTGGCTCACATAAAGTGCTTTTTTATTAACTGATCTGGCAGTTTGTTGGAGACAAGGGCATTTTAATATGCTCTTCCAAAGGCAGCAACATAAAGGAGACAAGCCTCTTTCGAACATAAAATGAAAGTACAGAAGTATAAGAAAGCCTACATATGAAAGTACATACTGGTAAGAACAACATTTTGAACACCAACATGTGGGACATGCTGTAACAATCAAATTCACAACCTGTATACTATAAACAAAGTAATAAGGAAACACAATATATTCCTATAATGCTTGTACAATAACATAAATTTATTTTATTTAGAAAATTTATATGCTTACTCTCCAAAGAGCTGTTCAAAGACCATGGTGAATATAGATATTAATTATGGAAAGCAACTAAAAAGCTGTTTCGACGAAGTCTTCCAAATTCAACAAGAGTTTCAAAATCATAGATCAATCAAGACTGATACACAGAGTCATCAGCATATCTAGATACAATAAAATTTCAAAGCCACTTAATAGGCTGATTTCAATAGTACAGACATAATTAATAAATCCAAGATGGCATAATGCCAGGGGCATAAACCCATAAATATATAGCTACTCCTCAATAGCTCTCACCCAGCATGAGCAGGAATTATCTGAAAGAATTAATGAAGTTAATCCAGAAGGGTTAAACTTTAATTTGGGCAAAAAGCTTATTGCTTGGCATCAACTTTGTGCTTCAAGTGGCACCATCCCTGATTCTAATCTAAGAAGGGCAATAGGAACACAGCGTGGGACCTCAAATATGGATCTGAGAAATGTACCTTGTATTGCCTCCAGGGATCAGAAATCTTTCTATAAGCAAAGCTGTGACCTATACATGAGTTGAGGAATCATCTTGCTATGAAAGAATTTGATTAAAAAGGAATATATGAGCCCCCTTTCATGAAAAAAAGCACAGCATGGCCAGTGTGGCTCAACACCCATGGGCCATCTGGGTTTTCCACAAACCATTTGACTGAAAAACTACAACTAGGTATTTGAAAAACTTCACCTGCTCTATGTCTTGGTCATCAATCTGCCATCTATGTTTAACAAAGTTTTTGGTAAAGACAAGGATTTTGGACTTTTAAAAAATTATTATCTGTCCCTCCTTGCATTATACTGTAATCTATGCCCCACTCCAGAGTGGCATTTTCTTGCAACGTGTGAATAAACCCAAACAATCTATAATACACTGAGGATGTCTCTAATCTGGCCCATAGTCAGGCCATTTTATTAATTGCCATTTTATACTCTACAAAAACCACATAAAGAGCTCTATGGAACCTGGCACTATATTTCTATATCAAATGGTGCTAAGGCAGCCCTGTCCTCTTCCCTCCCTCGAAGGCAAGATTTTCCCTCAATTTTTCTTTTCCTTTACTGACCGAGATGCCCAAATAATGTGTTTTCTTTTTTGCTGAAGAACTCTGGCTGTCCCACCCTGTCACAGTACAATATTTTGACTGCTGGCTCAGCCCAGGAACCTGAGGAAAGGATCGGGACTTAAACAACTTAAATGGCAGTTGAGGCATTTTGAAATTCAAAAATAACAAAACTCAAAATAACAACATATTTAACATAGAGGGGAAAGGTCAGGTGAAATCAGGAGTTGAAAAATTCTGAGGTAACTCAATACAGATAACTCTGAGATAAAATCCGCACATGGATAGATGTTAGTTCTTATGTTTCAGGACAGTTAAGAATTTCTTAAGCTACTCGCAGTTATTTAAATCTTTATGTTGAGAGGCTTTTGTTCCAGTGTTTCCCCAAACTTCCAGTAAACTTTCTTTATCCTCTCTCTTTTGGTTTCCAGAGGGCTGGTACACTCTTTCCAGTACTCAAATCCTTTTTCTTGAAACACCAGGTCTTGTCTTTAGTTTTTAACTGACTCTTAAGGTCTCTAAAGGCAGTTTCTAATCACACCAGACCAGGGATCTCTCTACTCTTCAGAGCTAACTCCCTGTTTGACTGGGTAAGGAAATTCTCCTTTCACTAGGTGATCTATCACCTTTCTTTGGACTGAATGAGAGACTTTGCCTAACTTCTGAAACTGCCTTGCCAACTCTCCCCCAATATTCCATCTGTGTTAAACAGCTCTCAACTAAGGCTGAAATCAGACTTAACTCAGCCAAGGCAGAAATCTGACTGATCCTCTCCTCAGTATGCAACTCTCAAGTCTTTCTCTGCTCAGCTGATACTAACCAATTAGATTGCTTGGAGCAGCCTGTCACTCAAGGCTCTCTGTTTATGTGAAGAATTAACCCTTCACAGTCCTTTAGCTGTCTGTACAGCACTTCTAAGCTTCTTAAAAGTGTAGTCCTTCACAGGTTGAGCAGTCAGTCCTGAAGTTTCCTTGTTTCTCAATTAAAATGTTCTATTGGTCAAGCCAGTCCTAGAACTTGCAGCTTAATTGCGTAACAAAGTTTGCTCACTACACTGAGCAGAATAATTGAGCAATAGTAAGAAGAATTAGATTTATCCCCTTTTTATATATTGGGATCAAATCACTCCCTGGGACCTTCCCCCAAGTTCAACTGGGCCATTTAAATGCCTTTAACAAGCAGTTAAAGATTGAAGGTCAAAGAAGAAGGGGATGGCAAAGGATGAGATGGTTAGACAGTGTCATAGATGCAACAATGCAACAAACATGAAATTGAGCAAGCTTCAGAGGACAGCAGAAGACCACAAATTATGCAGTCGAGTTTCCCGCATTTGGGGAAATCGCAGGGGTCAGCACACCCGGAGTGCAATGGATGAGCCTTACCCTGGGAAAACCTCCTTCGTGATCTTGGGTTAGTCATAAGTTCTTTCGGAGCTGTTCTTTCATGAGCAGTCCTCGAAAGAGCTCTCTCAGCCCCACCTACCTCACAGAGTGTCTGTTGTTGGGAGGGGAAGGGAAAGGAGTTTGTAAGCCACTCTGAGACTCCTTTGGGTAGTGAAGGGCAGGGTATAAATCAAATCTCTTCTTCTTGGTATAGTTCATACTGTCTATGTCAGGCACTCCAATAACTCAGTTCAACAGCAGGTCCTTAAACAGGCAAAGCTTTATTTTGATCAGAGCCAAGTGAAGCGATCAATAACATTAGTGTCAGGAATGAAAGATACAAAATGACTATTGCAATTATAGGGGGTTCATAGAGACCCCTCTGTCACCTGGGAACCAAAGGGCAAACAGGAAAAATGGCAGGGAGGCAAATAATGGTTCAGAGGTACACGGGAAATTGGGGCGCTTCACACCTAGCAGACTAAGCAGTCAAGGCCAGGTGAAGGTAAGGGAGGCTGCAGAGACATTACAGCTGCAAGGCAAAGCACATTCCTTCACACACATACATCATCCAATTAATCCATGGCAAGGCACCTGACAGTCTATTGCTGTAAGTAGGATCATACTATGTAACCTTTCCATCAATTTAACACATCGTTTTAATACTCTTGCTTTGCTTCAGTTCTATTTTCAGATTTCTGGTTGGTCCCAAATTTCTACAATCCTATAGCTATTGTATTGTTTATTGTATGTCTCATCCTGTTGACGGTATTGATGTACTTTGTGTAATCTGCTTGGAATCCCAGTGAGAAAAGCAAACTATAAATAACATACATACATACATAAATATAATACAGTTTGAACACAAACATTAAAGAGTACTGGATGTCAAATTACCATCCTTAAAAATTTAAACTCAATTATTTAAACTATTTTTTTTTCAAAAAATGTTGCCCATTCATAAATGCAAATGGGAACTGTAATACAAAATGAAAATACATAAAATTATACCATTGGGAAGCTTTCTATTTGTTAGAATATATCACAGGCATTTATTACACTGTCCTGTGATTGGTATTTCTCACAAAGACAACCTCCCCCTTTCCCTCCTCTGAGTCAGGAAGAAGAAAAAGAAGAGGGAATTCAGGAATAAAGACTCACCTTCCTGTAGCAAATACTATACAGGGATGGGAAAGGGCATTCAAAGAAATATCAGGGTGCACTGTTGTGAGGGTAATTTTAATCATAATTTTAGTAGAAAGTTCTAGAGGATTTCCTGTGATTGACAGCTACTTTGGAATGTATTAATATCAAAAACTCCACAATGAATTCCAGCTTTACAAAGTGTTTGGCTTATAAGATTTCCAGTTCTTTTGCTCTTGGTTGGGTATTTGGAAGCAAAGAGGATCTATCATACCTTTAGTCTTCAGGCAAACTGAAACGAACTGGTGCAGTTTTTAATGAAATTTAAGAATGTATGTGCTGTTTTAGCCTCTAGGTTTTACACTGAGCCCTCATACAAATTGTCTAAAAAGAATGGAAAAAACAGCCATTAGGAAGCTAGAACAGTCTTCTGATCTTGTGATTTTTAAACATTAACCACTTTATTACTTCAGAGACATCAAATGCAACTATCAGCTACTGGAATGATTAGTCCTGTGTTAGCACTCACAGAAAAATCCATTACTATTCACTGAAAGTTTCCACAGGCGGAAGGGATTTCTGTTAGTGGAGTGTGATTATCAGCCCCGTACCCAGAAAATGTTTGTTACGGTGGGGTTTGGGGAGGGGTGGGGAGGGGAGGGGGAGAGGGGAAGGACTGGCTGGAGCCCAGGCCTGTAGCTAACAACTTTTTGGTGAGGGGGCCCATTTTTTTTTTTCAGGGGGCCCACCACCAAAGACTGGGGGACGGGGGGGAGAAGAAGGCCTCCTTGCAGGGCTGCGTTAAAGCGTGGCCCTGCAAAGATTGGGGGACGGGGGGGAAGAAGGCCTCCTTGCAGGGCCGTGCTTCAGCGCAGCCCTGCACAGATTGGGGGGCGGGGGGAAGAAGGCCTCCTTGCAGGGCCGCGCAGATTGGGGGACGGGGGGTGAGAAGGCCTGGCTTGCAGGGCTTGCGCTGAAGCGTGGCCCTGCAATACCTGGGATGGGGGGAAGCAAGGCCTGGCTTGCAGGGCACGGGGGGGGGCGCAGTCAGCAGCACAGCCACTTACCTTGTTCCAAAGGCTGCTGCAGCATCCCCTCACGTGCCGGCTGGCTGCAGTTCTTCTTTGGGCGGGAAGGAAGGGTGCAGCTGAGCAGGCTCAGCAGACTCAGCAGAGGGGAGGCGGAGCAGTCTAGCCCCTCCTTATGAGTGCTGGGAGGGGCAGGGGTGGAGGAGGCCGGGGTGGAGCTGCGGAGCAGCCGAGGCACAGCGGAGGTCTAACCTCCCTAGTAGAGTGTGCTCTGGGGGAGAGGGGGTGGGGGGGGGAGGGGGGAGGCGAGCAGAGGATGGGGAGGGGGCCCTGGAGAACAATGGAGAACAATGGAGGGAATAGGGGCAATCTGTTTGGGGGCCCATAGAATTGGACCCCCTGGTCCAATGTTCTTGAAACTTGGTGGGTATCTTGGGGAGAGGCTCCATCAGCTATCCTGTGAGTTTGGAGCCTCTCCCTCAAACCCCCTCCCACTCCAGCCCCCAGAATATACCCTATGTTTTCACCATTGACTTCAATGGCCCATAGGATATAATAGGGCCGAATTGCCATCCTTTCCTTCTCTTTTTCCTTTTTCCCTCCTTCTTCTCTTCTCTCTTTCTTTCTTTCCCACCTTCTTCTCTTCTCTTTTTCCTCCTTTCCCTTCTTCCCTCTCTTTCTTTCCCTCCCCTTTCCTTCTCTTTCTTTCCCTCTTTCCTTCCTTCTTTCCTTCTCTCTACTCTCTCTCTTTCCTTCCCTCTTTCCTCCTTCTGTGGCCCAACTCTCATGAGAAGGAGTTTAAACTTTAAACCCCTTCTCTCTTAGCTCCCCCACCCAGACCAGCTGGGGAAGGAAAGGGGAGGCATCTTCAAAGGCTTTTGAAGATGCCTCCCCCCTTTTGCTTCCCCTTCTGACATCACTTTCCGGTGATGTCAGGGGGCGTGGCATATGCTAATAGCCTAATAGCTCATTAGCATACCATATGCTAATGAGCTTCTGCAGCTGTTTTTCTACGAAAAGACCCCTGGAGACTGGGATATGTATTTTACCGCAGGACTCCAAACAGCAACAGCAGACTGTTTAGAATGCTAGAGGCAAAGGCCAATCAGGCCACGTATGCAAATGACCTCTGTGTTCTGACTGGCTATTGGGCGGAGAGGAAAAGCAAACTGTTTAGAATATTGGAGGCGAGACTCAGGCAATGCAGCCAGTGGATAGGGACAGCTTCTGAATGACAGATCATGGAGCCAAAGCTGTGGGCACTGTGTGGAATGTTCAGCAATGTGCCACCACCAACACAGCTTTATAATATAGGAGAGATTAGACTATTTTGAGTTTGTTCAGATTGCCACTGCAGCATCTCTCCTCCCTCTTCTGTCAGCAGAGATCCTTCCACTGATTCATCATTGGATCCAATCATCTCTATACATTTTTCTATAAACACTCCAGTTTCAAAAATCTTACAGCTGAAAGAAATAAGTTACTTCCTTCAGATCTTTTAAGATTCATCTTAGAAATGCAACTGTAAGTTTTGAAAGCCTGCATTTGATTGCGTCTCAGAGGACTCACAAAGGTACATAAACAATTACAGAGCTTATGCCTATTTGCGAAGATACCAATTGGGTTTTAGAGTGGTTGAAAGTTCTTGTTTTTCTTGTACAAATTCCCTCATAGCTGTCATGGGCCTGCCTGTCAACATCTCCTTGGATCAGGAAGAGATGGAGGAAAGTGGCCCCAACCCTCAGGTGTTGCAGAAAGACCCACCAGACAAGGTGGAAACTCCATCAGGTGCAGACAGGGAGTCTCTGGCTGCAGTCAGCATGCCATGCTCTCAGGCCTGCAGCCCAGGACAGATAGCTGAAGCAGAGGCTCTACAGCCACCAGCCTCACCCCCAGGATCTACAGAGCCCTTGTAATGCCGGAGGAGGTGGGCCTGGAGGGAGGCACAGGAGCAGGGCAGTAGTGCATGGTTGGGAGCCCAGGACTGTGTAACCTCTGCCTGCAAGTTGGAGTCACTGCAGGATCAGCTCAGCTATTGAGGACTTGCACCTCTCCCTCGATGACTCAGCAGGTTGAGGAGTTGCACCTGATAATGACTCCTCATAAAAGCAGAACCGGGGCTAATATTAACAAATGATAAAACACAAGGGCTTATAAATCTGTTCTTTGCTTGAGAATTATTTGGCTCTACAATCATAGGAAGGTGATTCCTGGACCAGAAGCTTATATCTGAGAACCACTTGGCATGTGATTGCACTATTAGAGGCCTCATTTATTTTTTACTCTGTGGCTGGTGGTTTATCTTGAAACAACTTGCTTCTGGTCCTTATTGAATTTATGCTTTGTATTTACATGATTGTACTATATTTTCATAATAGAATCATAAAATCATAGAATCATAGAATGTTAGAGTTGGAAGGGACCTTGCAGGCCATCCAGTCCAACCCCCTGCACTCTGCAGGAACACAGCTGAAACCCCTACATACCTACAACATACCCAAAAGATGGTTGTCCAGTCTCCTCTTGAAAACGTCCAGCGAAGGAGCATCCACCATAGCCAATATGTTCCTCACTACTGACCTCTGAGGAAGGCCTACGTAGGCCGAAACGCATCCGATCAGATTTATAAGCCCTTGTGTTTTATCGTTTGTTATTTATACATAATGTGTGATTGGGCCCTTATATAATTTTAAATTTGTGATTAATAAATACATGTATTTTTATATATTTCCTTCATTAAGTTTTTAATATTGGCCCCCTTTCTTACATTTAACTAACCTTTGTAAGGTCCTGGATTCTAGGTTTTAGGTTCAGTTTTTGTCCCCTTCCCCTTTTTTGTCCTCATAGAAGCAGCTAGAAAAGGCAGAACTAGTGTGGAAGGAATGTGTGCACAACCTTTGTGTGCTGCAGACTTCTGCATGATTTGACCTTCTGGATTGTGACCTGACTTGTGTTCTTTGTATTTGTCCTTCTGGTTTGATGCCTGGACTTTTCGATATCTGTGCTTTGCCTCTT
Source organism: Gekko gecko (assembly GCA_029375565.1). Taxonomy (NCBI): domain Eukaryota; kingdom Metazoa; phylum Chordata; class Lepidosauria; order Squamata; family Gekkonidae; genus Gekko; species Gekko gecko. Next base: position 238,617,337 of record JAPDNY010000002.1, on the reverse strand, counting down.
GCCTCAGGTGCCTACCAGGACACCAGCCTTAAGCAGCTGACACTCTGACTGACTCTCTCTTACATAGGCACACTTGCACAAAGCAAACATAAGCACTTTCATCATATGATGTGATACAACATACCTGTGAGCCATGCAGTTTCCTACACAGAAGTCACTTCTGTGTGAAACATCCTTCCATCTAATAGAATTTTGAATCTGAAGCTTTTCAACCAATCACCCCTTAGCCACAAGAATTGTAGTTTTCACTGGACTATCCTTCAAATGGATGGCTGATTTGAAATACTGACACTGTTCAACTCTTGTCTGACATTATGTTCCTTATTACAAACTGGTAATACTCATTATTTTTTCCCTATATTGCCTACAGTGGAGTTCAAAAGGAGCTGGAGAATGCTATGGCTCCACGCCAAATGAAAAATGAAGAGGGAGCTTTGACCAATCTGCTTTCACTACTTAAATTCAATAGAAGAAGCAAAATAGAAAAGAGGAACAGAAACTAAAAGTGATGCCATGCCAGCAGTGGGCTTGTGACAATGGATAATAAAAATATCTCGATATTCAAATATCACAGCTACATAATGTGACAAGCAACCTCTTCTCCCAGCACCATAGTCCTGCAAAAATACATTCTTCCCATACAAAGCACCATACTACTTTAGGACAATCTTCCTGTTTTACATCTTTAGTAACATGCTGCAGACATTATAGTTTTCCAAAACCACTGCAGCAGAATAAATGCAAAATATAGGTGTATGCCACAGGGAACTTGCAACCGGCTGTGGTTCATTATGGAATTTGCCTGTATGGGAACATATGTTTTCCCAACACAATAGACAAAATAGACTTGAAGTAAATGAAGTTATTCGATCTTTTTCACAAACATAAGTTCTTTGAAAAACATTTTGATCTAGAAAATACACATACCTCAGCTCCATCCAAAATGTTCTTTCCACTCATTGCTTGCAAAAGCTCTTTCATATGCCAAGTAACTTCTGAGTCTTCCTTCCCTTGTTTTAACATTCAGAAGTTGAAGATGCACTCATGGTTCCAGTTATATATACTGCGATAGGCAAACTCCCCTTCATTTTGAACTTACAAGCTTTCTTGACGAGCATTAGAAGTAGTGTGTTTCCTCAGTCTCCTCCTGGTTCATAACTTTGGCAAATACATTCACATGATGGCATTTCACCCTGGAAAGTGTACTTTGGTTTCACCTGCTGGGCAGGCACACACAGACACACAAACATCATCCCCAAGAGCAACAGCCACAGCTGTTAGATGATCTAGTCATGTAGTTAACAATGGTCAATAAGAGATTTATTGTTCTATTTTGATTACTGTTAAACTACACTAAACATTTTGAAGAGAAGGATAAAACTTTTTTTAAAGTATATAAAATAAATACACTGGTAAATTATGCCATACAAACATGACTAACACATTTGGATGGTTGCAAACACTAATGGTTTTACTACTTCCAAAAAAACTGCCTTCTGTATATGCCTGGGTTCAACAGGAAAAGAAATGTTCCACTGACCGATAACTATTGCAGGTCTGTTCCAAATGAAAAGAGCCACATAATAATACCACATTAAACTAAAAGCCTTAGCAGAAGGCACTGGTAGATGCAGATTTTTGCCATGTTCTTTGCCAACCCCTGGAAAACTCATTTCTGAAGTCGCAAGACAATATGGACAGAAAGCCATGTAGATTAAGGGGCTTCAGTAAGCACAGGGAAGGGGGCAAAATTTCTTCTTTTCCCTCTTTCATCAGCAGAGCTGCAACTTTAGAAGAGGCAGCTATTTCAGTTCTGTGCACCCCCGACCTGTGTGTTTGTTTGTGCAAGTAGATCCCATGACCCCACAAGAAAAAGAAGAAGAGGTTCCCCACACACAGACTCTAAGCTGGAGCTAAATTGTGTTTTAGAAACTTGGTTTCTGCTGAAGAGACAAACTCCACTTTACCCAGGAACTTCGCTTTGTTCTGGCATTTGTATTCAGATGTCATAGCAGATTGATTTTTAAACCCCCAAGTTTCCATCTAAACACAAGTAGTGGAGCACACTGCCTCTTTATCTGCTTTGTTGTGACTACCAAAGCAAAGAGCAGCAGCAATCCAGACATAGTCATTCATAGCTGACTCGATCCAAAGATGTTATGTTCAATGGAGGAGGGGAGAGACTTCCGAGTGCTACTTGTTTATTCAATCAACTACTCCACCCTGGGTAATAATATTTTAGAAGTATTTATAAGCCCCCTTTCTGCCCAAAAGGCCTCCAAAGAACCTCAAAACAAGTGAAAGAAAAAAGACATATTATATTTATTGTATGTTTTAAAGGAGTTGTAAAAGAGGAAGGCGTGGGAGTTGATGTATATTGTTGTCTCCCCAGCTGCTGCTCTTTAAAATTCCTGCTGTAGCACCCACCAAAGTATGCTGCCAAGCAACAATGGCCAGGTAGCACCAAATGCTTTTATCCCTAAGGGGTGAGGTTTTTCTTCATCCAAACAGCTGGAGAATCTGCAGCTCTGGGGTCTTCCTGACAACAGTTAAATGTAATGGAGGAAAGGGATGGGAAGTGATGTGAACAAGCCTCTTCTCAGTCCTCAGATGTTGCTATTAGACATAACCTGAGATGCTTTTTAGCTATAGATAAGATGCCTACCTAGAAAGCTAACTTTCAAAGTGTGGATCCAGATTCCTTTACTAAATCAAATGCAATATTAATATATTTAAAGCTTATGACCTCCCAATGTCAGAATGCTGGTAGCTGCTCTCAGACCCACAGGGTCTGTTCTGTTATAATTAAAGTTTACTTAAACTGGAGGTTGCATCAAGCAATACACTGAAGAAAGACCATCATAGCTGTTCTTGCACAAGCTATCATCATACCTCAAGGCAGTGAAGCTACTGGCTGAGATATTTCCCAGGAAACCACCAAACTGTTAAAAATTAATGATGACTATACAGAAAAATGCTTACCAGCTTTTGAACTGCATGTTTGTTCATTCATAGCTTGGCCCACATGGGATGTATACATTGGTATACAAGCCAATCAAGGGTAACTGCTTGTATTTAATACCGTTTATTTTCATTTGCAGCAACCTTACATATTTTTAAAATTAATAAACTCATGTTCTCTGAATTTTACATAAGCTTATACCAGCAATACGAAAACTGTGTTTTATATTCCCTCTGCCAGGTAACTTTCTGCATAAGCCAACCCAGGTTTCATCTGCTTTTCATAAGGAGAAAACTCTGTGCTGCAGGTCAGGCAGCCTAGGACAATATACCATACAAGAATGACTCTATTTTCTAATAATACTTGACCTTCTCTACCTGAACTTCCCTGCAAAGATAGCTGTAGCTGCTTTAACCACAGGCAGCGCTTGGTCAGGTTACTCTCCTGTTCTGGTAGGCTTTTTGATTCAATGCTTCCTCAAAAAGTTTCCAGCTAGCTGCTTGGTTTTAGGGTTTTTTTCCCTGTGGCCTCAAGTCCTACACTTGGGGAGGGCATAACCCTACAGTTCAGAAGGGCTACAGGATCAGGTACTTCCCTGGGCTCTTGTGGACATGCCCTAGCCATTCCTTTGTCAGCTACCTTCTCAGACTACTGCAATACCAATTCTCACAACCCATATGCAAGCTTCATCCTAGACACTACACTAACCCAAACACAAAGGCCTTTTCTCACCTCTAGACACCTCTTCAACTCTTCACAAACCTCACTGACAAAACCACAGGCCAATAAAAGTCCTTCAGTAGTCAATGGAAAAGACAGAAGACTGCCTTCTTCTGCCTCTTTAACCACATGATGTCATGCTACTCTTCTGTCCTCTTGTCAGACAGCAGGGAATGGAAGAGATGTGGGGGGAAAGTTCCTGCCTGCTTGTCTATGCCCTGGAGAACAACCACCAAGAATTCCTGCACCCTTGCCACACTATTACTAGAGCTCAGAACAAAGGGAGGAGAAGGCATTAGGCAGTAGCCCATTAGAACATGTACATGGACCTGTAGTAGAGTAGGAAAGAATAGATGCTCATGCACATCAGTTTCCCAGGGTACAACTTCTCTGTTACCCTGTGTTTGATCTTTACACAGTCAGTACCATTGAGAGCAAGCAGTGATCCAATCTGAAATGTACACAAGGAAAACCTCAACTTGAGGGACCAAAAAAATCCTTCTGATATCTGGCTTCCTTCATTCATTCTTCCTGAAGCTCCTGAACATCTGCTACTGGATAGATCTGCTTCAGAATATGGAAGAATGGAAGGTTTCTTTCACTTACCGTGAATCTTCCTTTCTCTGTGGTTCTGAAGTGGGACATTCCTCACGTCTGGGATAAGCTCCGCCCTCTTTCCTCAGGGTCGGCTCCAAACTTTGATCCAGGCAGGGAGGGGCTTATCCCCTTGGAGGCGAACCAGTCCTTCTCAAGCCCGATTATCCTCCCCGCCGGAAAGGAACTCGAAGAAAACACAACATTTCCCCCCCCAACAAAGGGGGTACCAACTGCCCAAACACTACAATAGGGCAAGGAAATTAGCCCACAAAACATAACAGTAACAGCGTGGTCTCTCGAAGCCACTGCCCCCCGTATCAAACTCTGTAAAGAGGGAAGCTCCCTAAAAACGGGTGGGCAGGAATGTCCCACTTCAGAACCACAGAGAAAGGAAGATTCACGGTAAGTGAAAGAAACCTTCCATTCTCCAGTGGTTCTACGTGGGACATTCCTCACGTCTGGGATGTACAAAAGCTATGTTACAGGGTGGGCTTGCATTCCCAGCTTTACAGAGTGTGTTGAAGCACCCTACGACCAAATGCCTCTTCCGCTGAAGCTAGTGTGTCCACTCTATAATGTTTAGTAAAAGAATGGACCGACTGCCATGTTGCCGCTCGGCATATGGTTTCTAATGAGGGAAAAGATCGATACGCTACCGAGGTAGCCGTCCCCCGAAGGGAGTGTGCAACGATCCCAGCCGGGATCTCTAACCCTTTGGCTTTATAGGCTAGGATAATGCACCCCTTAACCCACCTACTCAGCGTGGAAGTGGAGACTTGTTTTCCCAATGAGGACTTTCTGAACGATACAAACAGTGTCTCCGATCGTCTCCACCCTTTAGTTCTGTCAATATAGAAACTAAGGGCCCTCCGAACATCTAAACAATGCCATTCCTTTTCTTTTTTCATGTTTAGGATTGGGACAAAAAGAGGGAAGAACAATCTCTTCTGACCTATGAAAAACCGAATTCACCTTTGGAATAAATGCTGGGTCTAAGCGAAGGACTACTTTGTCCTGGTGGAAAATACAGATCTCCTTGTTAATAGACAAGGCCCTCAATTCCGAAACCCTCCTAGCTGAGGTGATACCTACCAAAAAAAAGAGTCTTGAAGGTGAGTTCCTTCAGAGGACATGCAGCCATTGGCTCAAAAGGGTATTTACACAGGGCCCTAAGTACCACGTTAAGATTCCAGGTGGGAAACCTGTGAACCTGTGGAGGATTAATGGACATCGCCCCTTTTAAAATTCTCTTAATATGAGGATGCCTAAGCAGAGACCTTCCATGTTTGGCCCCTTGAATGGCTGAGATGGCGGATACCTGTCTACAGAGAGTGCTAGTACTCAGGCCTTTATCAAGCCCGTCTTGTAGGAAAGCCAGGACTATTTTAACTGAAGCTGTAACCGGGTTGTGTCCCCGCTCCAAGCTCCATGAGTGAAAAACCTTCCATGTGTGATCATAGGATTTGTTGGTAGAGACCTTTCTGGCTGCCAACATGGTATCAATTACTTTATCTTGATACCCCGCTCCCTCTAACATTTTCCGCTCAATCTCCATGCTGTCAGCCGAAGAAATTCCGGCCGTGGGTGCCTTGTCGGGCCCTGCGTGAGTAGGTCCACCCGAAGAGGCAGGTGCCATGGTTTTGTTATGGACAGACTGTAGTTCCTGAAACCAGGTTAGATGTGGCCAGAAAAAGGACGATCAGTACTACTTCTGCTTTCTGCATGCATATCTCTTGTAGTACTTTGTGCCTGATTGGTAGGGGAGGAAAGGCGTAAAGGAGGCCTGGAGGCCATGTATAATTAGAGCATCTATCCCTTTTGCCAGGGCATTTCGTTGACAAGATACTAACTCTGGAACTTGACGATTCAGTTCTGTGGCAAACAGATCCATGACCATTCTTCCGAACTTGTTGCAGATCTGTTCAAAGACTTCTGTGTTGGTTTCTCTGCCCTTATCATTATCAGGGATGCTGCCGCATGAAGGGAGCGAACCTTGGCCCCCCTTTGCGATTCACATACGCTTTGCTGTAGTGTTGTCCGTCTGTACTAGAATATGGGTTCCTGACAGGATATCTACAAGATTCAGAAGTCCGAGGCGGATCGTCCTCAGTCCCAGCAAATTGATGCTTTCTGTCGTCTCTGCAACCGACCATTCTCCCTGGACCATCTGGCCTCCCGAATAAGGCCTCCATCCTGACAGACTGGTGTCCGTCATCATTACTGATCGTGTGGGGTCTCGGAGGGGAACTCCGAGTTTGAATCTCAGTGGGTTTTGCCACCAGGCCATCATATTCCGAACCGGTGGAGAAAAACTGATCCGTTTACTCTCTTGAGTACTATCGTCCCTTGGTGGTGCAGTAACAACCATTGCAGGGGTCCTGACATGGAATCGAAACCACTGCACTACCTCCTGACAGGAGACGAGCATTCCTAGCAGTTTGACCAAGGTCATTAGCTTTGTCTCTGACCTTGAAGAACCTGGTCCATCAGAGATTTGATCGTCAATTTCCTTAGCTGGTACAGGAACACCCTGTTTAGCTTCGTGACTATCTCCACCCCCAGGTAGAGCTATCTCTGAGTGGGTAGCATGTGGCTTTTCTCCAGATTCACAATGAAGCCTTGGGCTTCTAATGTCTGAGTAGTCAGGTTTAGGGCCTGTGAGCATTCCACCTCTGAGGGGGCCTTGATTAAGACGCCGTCCAGGTATGGAAGAAAGACTCACCCCTTTCAACCTCAGATGTGCTACCAAGGTCACCAGCACCTTTGAAGGACCCTGGGTGAAGACTTGCGGCCAAAGGGAAGAACTTAGTACTGGAAGTGAAGATTTGTATAATTGAATCGTAGAAAACTTCCGGTGCGAATTGTGAATGGGTATATGGAGGTAAGCTTCTGACAAATCCAAAGATGTCAGAAAATCTCCTTCCTGGATCAATATAATGATGGACTTAGAGTTTCCATCCTGTTTCCTGTTTCGAATGTGTTTATTGAGCCATTTCAGATCTAAAATGGTTCTCGTGGACCCATTTTTCTTTGGAACCACGAAGAATATAGAGTAAACGCCCTGTCCCTGTTGGGATGCAGGTACTTACTCTATCGCCCCTATGTCCAGGAGGTGAAGTATCGCCTCCTCAATTAGAAGGTGTTTGAACCGGTTTCTGTACTTTGGCATTCTGATGAACCTTTGATAGGGAATGGAACAAACTCCAGTTTGTACCCATGGGACACTGTCTCTAATGCCCATTGATCTGAGATTGTTGTATGTCACACTAGAGAGAATGCCTGTATCCTTCCCCCTATCTTCCGTTTCCCAGGAAGGCCATATAGTCATGCCGAAGATCCTTTCTTGGGGCCTTTGACAGTTGTTTGTTCACTTCGTGGGAGGGAAGGACTTCCCCCCTTGATATCAAGATTGCCATATTTCTATTGAACGATCTTGTAAATGAGGATTTTTGTCCTCTTTACTGATCGCGAAATGGCTGAAAACGTTCTCTCTGTCTGTTGTCCCTTCTTTTGGAGGGGAGGACCTTTTGTCCTTATCCTCCACTAAGTACCTATCCAGACCATCTCTGAACAGGTTAGTACCTCTGAAAAGGACCACTGCCATTTTCGCCTGTGCAGATGAGACCACGTCCCAGTGACGGAGCCAATTGTTGCATCTTGCTGTCACACTGCATGCTAATGCTCTTGCTAACAGCTGCATGGCAACCAGTGTGGCCTCTGCTCGTGAAGGCAATTGCCAGAGCTATTTTCTTCAGTTCATTTTTGAACTCTGGCACCTTGCTATCTGCCTAAGCCAATTTATCTGCCCAGTCATACACAGCCCTGGCCAAGAGAGAGCCAGTAGTAGAGGCCTTGATAGCGGAAGAGGAGGCTTCTCTGCAAAGCCTGCTCCACCCTTCTATCTGTATGATCTTTAGGCATCCCATCAGCATCCAGTGGAAGCACCGAGCTGGAATAAAAGCTGGTCACGGGACCAGCTACTACTGGAAGCTTCAGCTTCTATGTGGTTTCTGGCACTAGAGAATAGAATCTCGAGAACATGTGATGATGAGCCTTGGGTTTAGTCGGTTGTTCCCAGTCCGCCTTCATAATAATGTAGAAAGAAGCGGGGAAAGGCAACCCTGTTAGCTAAACTGAGACCTTAGGCATAATTTTTCGGCCCCGTTTTGAAAGTCTGGCTCCTGTACCGTCTCCTCCTGAGGTCTAGATGAAAGATCTAGGGTCCTGAATACTTTGGGCAAGAGACGGGATTATAATTCTTGCGGAAAGAGACTAGATTGCACCAAAAGTACAACCACCTCATCCTCTTCCGCTGAAAACTCCCTTTCTTCTTCTTTACCAGAAGAGGAGGTGGAAGAATCTGGTTCAGAGTCCACATGTCCCAGAAGGGGACTTTGTTCTCTAGACTTATGTCTGCTATGTTTTGATCTTACAGGGAACCTAGGCACACTGGTCACCCTGTCTCTTGAGGGTCTGCAACCGACCATCTGCCTCTTTCCACTAAGGAATCATGTGGTGTGGAGCCATGAATGGTCTCCTTTCACATTTCTCCTCTGAACCAATTTTGCATAACAGCTGAAAAGGGCTCCCTGGATTCCAGACCCGGGGTATCCCTAAGTCTTGGCAGATCTGAGAGATGGATGGCCCCATCTGTGCTTTGTCCTCAGAGGCACAGCCCCAGTCTTGGGATGCCCTCTCAGCCATAACCAGAACCTGCGGGGTGTAAATGAATCTGGGAACAGATCCATGATAGATAATGAAGAAAAAAAAAACCCACCGAATGAGATTCTGGGGTTCATTCCCCTGAAATAGCCATCAAGGGCTTCAGAGGCAGTTTTCAACTGTTTAGTTCCCCACAGGTTGGTTTAGACTATCTGTCATGAGAAGACTCATCCGGGTCCATGGGGAGTGCTGACCACGCACAATAGGCCCATCTATTTGGGGGCCTAAAATGGCTGCTCCCAGCATTTCCCGCCGATATTTCCTGCCTTGGGACGGAGTAAGGCTTGGAAAAACACTCCCCCCCGCTTATGCTCATGGGGGTTTTGAGGAAGAAAAAACTCCACAGAGGGTTCTGCTTCCCGGGGGTATAAGGAACGGACCTCTGCATTCCTTAGGCAATGTCTCAGCCTCTTCCAGGAATACTGGAGAGGGTAGAAACTGTCTGCCTGCTTCTGCTTACCGCGATTCAGGCGGGAAGGTAGAAGACTGTGTGTGCGTGCACACATGCCATTTCTTTCGTCTCTCTCTCTCTCTCTCCCTCTGCGCTCTCTGTAATAGGAGCAGGTCCTCCGCCCCAGGGACGGGTAAGACCGGCAGAGGAGAGAATGCCGTAGGGCTAAGGAAGCGTCAGCACTCCCTAGACAAAGCCCGTAATCAATCAAATCCAGCCTCGTCAGGCTGTAAATCTTTCCTGTAGTTTCGTTTCTTCTTTCAATAGGCACGTCTCCGCACCTCCGGAGCACGTCCTGCTGAAGCAGGGTCGGCAAAGGAACTGGTTCGCCTCCAAGGGGATAAGCCCCTCCCTGCCTGGATCAAAGTTTGGAGCCGACCCTGAGGAAAGAGGGCGGAGCTTATCCCAGACGTGAGGAATGTCCCACGTAGAACCACTGGAGAATTGCATGGTTGCCATATACTGTTTAATAATATAAGGTGCTTTAAAAAAAAATCACATCCTGATTTGGAAATCGGAGGAGTCATTAAGAAGGCACTGCCACTACCTCCTGCCTCTGAATTAAGGAGCTGGATTTACAAGAAGGAAGGAGCATGTACCTTGCACTGCACATTTGTTCATTGGGTACAAAACAAAAGCATTACCAGGACACACAATGAAAGTCGAAAATGATTCACCCTGGCCATGAAAATTCAAGACTGTAAGGTCTACTTACCAGCCAAGGGAGAAGAAAGTCTGCAAAGTACACAAATGCTGCTCCCAAAGTGAAGCCAGCTACTACAGGGAAGAATGCAAAGGCCCCAAACTTCCCAGAGTCTTCAGCCAATTCAATGGCAGGTGCAAGAAGGGACCAGTAAGAAGCAGCCAGCATGACCTAAACGAAACAGATGAAGAGTTAATGCCACTTCAGTTGCAATGTGGTGGCCCTCAACTATTAAAGAGAGACAGTCTGGTGTCGTGATTAGAGCAGAGGTTCATTTGATACAAGGGCTGGATCTGACATAAATGTCACCTTGTCAGGCCAGGCCATGTGTGCCATAAAATGTAATACCTGGTACCAGAGAGACAAACTTTATAAAGGACATAGGCAAACCCAATTAACGATATTATTTTTTGCTCAAAATACAAACATGCTTAAAACATTAACATTCTTACATTATTTCCTTAAAGTATCTCCCTGATGCCTACCCTCCCACTTCCACTGCCCATTACTCATTAGCACTGGGACAGTATAAAGGGCACAATGCACAGCCTCATGAGCCAGATAAGAGCCGTGCACAGGCCAATTCTGGCCTGTGGGCTGTATGTTTTACATCCCTGGATTAGAGTGTTGGACTAGGACCTGGGAGACTCAGGTTCAAATCTCCACTCTATCATGGGAGCTTGCAGGGTGACCTTGGACCACTCATACACTCTCAACCTAGCCTACCTCAACGGGTAGTTGGAGAATCAATTGGACAATAGGAGTATGTTGTAAGCTGTTTTGGGTCCCCACCAAGGAGAAAAGTGGGATATAAATAAAGTTTTAAAAAAATAAAAATCAAAAAGTTGAAGAGGAAAGATTATTGCTGAAGGCATCATTATGAACAAACAGATTTATAGTAAAGCCAGTGTTGGTTTACACTTTTTTTTATTGTTACCATGCAAAAATAAGTTCAATAGAGTAGGTAAAAATAAAACCAGAACTTTATTATACACATGAACAGAGAAAGAGAGAGAGAAGCAAGAACCTTAACCTCTGTAGAAAAGACATGGGAATTACGACAACCTCGCCCACTTCTCTCCCTCAGAGGCAAGGGTCGAGATTCCCCTTTAACTTAAAACACTGAAATGGCACTTGAGACTTTTTTAAAGTTCAAAAATAACAAAATATTTTATTCAACATAGAGGGGAAAGGTCAGGTGAAATCAGGGGTAAAATTTCTGAGGTAAATCAATATAAGCACAGGCTACAGTTCATATGTTTCACGCAACTGAGAGTTTCTTAAGCTTTTCATAGTGACTTAGAATCTTTAAAATGAGAAGCTTTTGTTTCAGCGTTTCCTAAACACTCCAGTATACTTTCTTCAGTGTATTTGACTCTTTTGGTTTCCAGAAGGCAGGGATACTCTGTCCGGTACCCAAACTCCTTAACTGAGCACCAGTACTCTTCTTGAGTTTCAACTCAGGATTTAAAAGGCAGTTTCTAAACATACCAGACCAGGAATCTCTCCACTCTTCAGAATCATCTCCCTGTTTTAACTGAGTAGGGAAATTCTTCTCTCACTAGAAGAACTATTCCATTTTCTTGGCCTGAATGAGAGTTTTTACCTAACTACTCACTCCTCGTGTCAACCTTCCAAGTACTCCATCTGTATTAAACTGCTCTCAGTTAGGGCTAAGCACAAACCCTGTCAGCACTAAACCTTTCTCTGCCAGTATTAGACTCTTCTCGGTCAGCGCTGAATTCAGACTGCTCTCTCCTCAGCATTCAGCTACAAGTTTCTCTGTTCAACTGATGCTGACCAATCAAATTCCTTGGAGCAGCCTATCACTCAAGGCTCTCTGGCTCTGTGAGGAATTAACCCTTCACAGTCCATTACCTGTTTACACAGAACATCTGAGATTTTAAAAGTGCAGTCCATCACAGGAACACAGACCCAGTTAATACCAAGCTCTGTATGACCATACTGGAGAATCCAATCTTAATTTAGTAGTTATTTTTACCCCACTTTCCTTTCAAGAAGCTTAGGGCAGCCCACTTGGTATCTTCCCAATCCTACAATTTTAGCTGTACACCAGCCCTGTGAAGCAGCTTTGGCTGAACAACGGTGACTGGATATTAACAGTGTGATTCTATGCTGAGTTACTTCAGTTAAAGCCCACTGAAAGTAATAGGCTTAGATTGGACTAACTCTGCATAGAACTACAGTATAAATCACCCAGTGAGCTTCATGGCCAAGTGGGGATTTGGGCCCTGGTGTCTCAAAGACTAATTACTCACAAAACTAGCTGTACATGGACTCTGTTTGTCTTTGTAAGCAGTTTCTCCATTTTGCAGTTTTCTACTGGTACACTAGGTACTGAATGAGAAGAATTCTGGATAGAAATCCAAGTGTTCCCCCCTCCCATTTAGGTTTGCTCAACCACAAGTTTTTACTTTAATGCACAAGAACAATGTTTTGTGGGTTCAGAAGCAAAGCTCAATCCCTCCCCAATCTGCAGTCAAACTACTGGAGAGATGTTTTCCCCTGTATCAAGCTTCAGAAGCTTGAACCACATGGAGTTGGTTTTTCATTATTTGACATGTGGATAACCACAGATGGAAATGCTTTTCACTCAGCCTAGAGCTCTACTTGCAGAATTTCAACCTTGTCTAAACTAGCGACATAGCTGAATCCTGGGGGGAAAACCAAATGCATGTAATAGAAAGGTACTATAAAAGCAAACCCAGCTATCCTAAATCCCTGTTCAATGCCATATTTTCTGAATCACGCAGTCTGCACTGAGGTTTTGACTGTGTTCTCCTTTGCACTGTTAGAAAATGTACCATCTTAAAAAGCAAACAAAACACACTATTTCCAAAATTCCTAAGAAACCCTTTTTCTGTCTTGCAGTAACACCAATATACAAAACACGGCATCACTTCAGATTCAGCACAGATTTTGTGTCATATAGTCTGTGAGGCTTGCTTTTTAACCAGTGATACCTTATGAAAATAGGCTTTTCCAAGGGGATTTGGTGGCCCAGGAAATCTAGGGCTTCTAGAAATACAACTTCATGTGGTATGGGGGTGCAATGTAATGATGTCATTTCAGTGTAGGATCCTGCATGAATCCGCTGGCAGTCGACCCAGTTTTGTTCACGCAGCCCTACTGCTGCCTTAATTACCTTATCAGTGACTCACAGCATAGAGTCTCTGAAGAGGATGAAGAGTTTTCCCTGAGCAGAGCAGGAGCCTCCCACCCACCCCCTCCAAAAAAACACAAACTTGCTGTAAAGACGGTTGGAGCTGAAAAAGAAACCAAAGACTGCCAACTCCAATTGCCAATACAGAGCAGGATAAGGGGTGAGGGAGGGAGAAGAGGAGAGAAATGTCTGAGGTGCAGCTGGATTTATCTGATGCAGTGGTTCGTTCGCAACCTTTTTGGTATGGTAACCCACAAGTCCAAATTTACTTCATATGGTGACCCATCCAGAGCTGCTGCAAGGTTTACTGGTGCCCTAGGCATGTTATGACCTTGCATTCCATCTTCTATAGTGCCCAACCAGATGTTTTTGAGAAGCCTCCACTATAAATCCCAAGCAAGTGGAAGTTCATCTCCTCCTCTTCCTCCTCTGCCACATGGTCCAGAGCTGGAGTTTGAGGAGGCACACTTTGGGGGCACTGGGTTGAGGAGATATGCAAAGATAGCACGTGACAGTGAAGAGGCTGGCAGCAAGGGGCTTGGTGCAGTACATCAGCCACATCAGGGAGAGGGCAGCACTCTTTCTGTCCTCCCCTGGGTTTTCCATGACATACTTAAAAGTTTCCAGCTACATTCTAGTCCTACCCACACCCCGCCCTTTCTTTCAGCTACAAGTTGCCAGATGGTTTCCCCACACATTACTGTTGCAAAGAGGGAGGAGGAGACAAGAATATGAGAAGTTGGCAAGGAGGAAAAGGAAGAAGAAGAAAGGTTGGATTTATACCCCACCCTTCACTTGGAGTCTCAGAATGGCTTATAATCTCTTTCCCTTCCTCTCTCCACAACAGACACCCTGTGAGGTAGGTGGAGCTGAGAGAGCTCTGAGAGAACTGCTCCAAGGTCACCCAGCTGACTGCATGTAGAAGAGTGGAGAATCAAACCTGGTACTCCAGATTAGAGTCCACCGCTCTCAACCACTACACAAAACTGGAGAGAAACAGAAGGATGCAAAGGGCAGAAGAAGCCATTAGAGAAGGCTGGCCTATGACCCCTTTCCGAGGCTCATCATGACCCTCTTTTGGGTTCTGACCCACAGACAGACTGCTGTGGCACATCGGGACTAACAGTTTTACTGCGACAGACACTTTCATAGACAACAACCCACTTAGTCTACAAAAGCTTATGCACAGGACATCTATGGGTGTGTTCAGACGCGCCATTTGAGCCGCTTTCGGCACGCCTCAGAAACAGCTTTTACCCAACATCTGCCCACAGTCCCCAGCCGTCACTTTCTGGAGCAAACCCCCCTTTAAAGTGGAGTATTTTGACACCACTTACCAAGTGGTGTTTTCCTGATTCTCCGTTTCAAGCCGTACTTTCCGCTGTCTGATCGCTCCGTCAAGCAACTTCCGGGTGCTTCAACCCCCCTCCCCTCTGGGAAGCTGCCTCCGGCTTCTGGTTTTAGTCCGCCATTTTTTTTTCCTTAGTGGTGTGCTCTTGAGCGGAGCTCCGCACTTAAGTTAAATAAAGAAAAGCTTCAATGGTGCCTAGTTTAGGCATTTAGACGAGTCCGGGATCTCGGGGAGGCCAGTTTCGGGGAGAAAATGTAAAAAGTAGTCTTCGTTTAAACTTTAAAGGGACCGGTTGAAATCGCTCTTCTGCGCACGGGCCAAACTTTCGGGAGAGGGCTGCCTGTTCAAAGGAGAGGGGGGAAAAACCCACCTGCACGAGGATGGCGGGGAGCTCCGAACAAGGAGGTGTGTGATTGTGATTCTCCAGTTTAAAAAAAAACACGCATCGTGCTGGAGCAGTTTAAACCGCTCCAGCACGCTGTCTGAATGCACCCTATAAGTCTTTTTAGTAACCAAAGACACTTTTTTGTTACAGGGTAAGAGCAATTTTACTTTTACTCCCTTTGGTTTTAATCAGGATTTTGTTTCCTTTAAGACTGCCTCAGCCTCTGATGGGAAAAACAGGGAGTGCTCATCTGATATATATAAAAGTCTAACATATTGGCACTTTCCAACTCTCTCATTGGCTGTGCTATGCGTTCCATCAGCCATTGGCCCATCAACCGCCACTGAAGAGTACTCACGTGCCATTGGCTGGGTTCTGGGTCCACTCCTCTCGCCCACGCACTGCCAACCTGGCCACTATTCCCTGACAGAATGAACTGCCAAAATGGCTGTCTCTCCTGATGAAGACGCTTCACCTCCTCCTGCTGCTAGGCTCACTTTCGCTTCAGTGGCTGTTGCTAAACAACCAAGCTTGGTTCTATCAGTAAAAGGTGGGGGGGAGACCCTTTCCAGGCCTATTTTGGCCTTTGAGAGAAAACTCATTGGGGATAGTTCAATGTTGGGAAATTCCTGGAGATTTTGTGGTGGAGTCTATGAAAGGCAGAGTTTGGGGAGGGAGAGGCCTCAGCTGAATAGAATGACATAGAATCCACCCAGGGGGAGACAGATCTGTTGCCTGGAGTTCACTTGTGATACCATGCAATCTTCAGGGTTCACCTGGAGGTTGGCTACCCAAAGCCTGGCAATGCCCTCTGAATGACTTGATGACACCTGACTGGCATGACAACTAGACCCGGCTACTTGCTCCAGTTCACCTCCAGCAGCCCCTCTATTTTTAAAAATATTTAAATTAAATATGAAGGAGGAGGAGGAGATTGGATTTATACCCCACCCTTCAGTACCCAAAGGAGTCTGAGTGGCTCACAATCCCTTTCCCTTTCCCTCCCCCCAACAGACACCCTGTGAGGTAGGTGGGGCTGAGAGAGCTCTCTCGAGAACTGTGCTTGAGAGAACAGCTCTGAAAGAACTTATGACTGACCCAAGGTCACACCAGCAACTGTGGAAGAGTGGGGAATCAAACCTGGTTCTCCCAGTCCATGCTCTTAACCACTACTCCAAACTGGCTCTCAACTAGGACAGCCAGTGTGGCATAGCAGTTAGCGCTTCAGAGCAGGGTCTGCCAGACCCAGATTCTTGCTGTGGAAGCTGAGCGGGTGATTTCAGACCACTCACAGACTTTCAGACTAACCTACCTCACAGGGTTATTGTGCAGATCAAAAGGGGGAGAGGAGAATGATGTAAGCTGCTTTGGTCCCCACTGTGGAGGAAGACTGTACTGTTCCTCTTGGGGAACCATTGTTGCCAATCTCCAGGTGAGTAGAACAAAAATGAACCACACCATGCTAACTTACATCACAGATTCTCTATTATTATATAATAAAAATGAAATGTAGCTTAAATAAACTTAACAATACTTGTACATCAAATGCATAACACTCCTGGGTATATAACAAAGTGTTTTAAAGGCATAAATACAATTGAGAAGAACTTGTATAGTTTTTTGTCCAAAAACACCTCTCGTGGCTTGACTTTAGGTATGGTTGAAGTTCTTCTGAAACCAAATCGCAGCTGGCTGACGTGTTCAAAAATTTTCTTTGTCAAAGCCAGTATTGAAGACTACAAACATAATATCATATGAATACATTTACGTTTACATTCAAGTAAGACCCCAGCCACAGCAAAGCTATATCACTCTAAAGAGTCACCCAACTTTCATGGCAACAGCCTGCAGACAGTGGGTTCTGACTTCTGGCGTGTCTTTCGACTGTGAAGACCACACAGGCTGTTGTATGTGCTCAATTATTATACTAAACATTGCTGGGGAGAAGGGCAGTGGCAGAGGAGTGTGTGATCTGTTAGCACTGATGCCACGCATACTAAGAGAGATATAAACAAACTAATTCTGGAATTGGAGAAGGGATGCAGGTAACTGCATTTACCCAACAATGCTAGGAAACTTCCTCGCAGCTTAGGTGCTGAGGAAAATATACTTTTAAAATCTATCGCATTTTCAGCCCGTCCTTCCTTCAGCCTTCCTTTCCTAAGAATGGTACACACAGTTATCACCCTCCTTTGTGATGTAGGCTAGTCTGAGACACACAGATCCTAGACCAGCCAGTGACCTCATGGTTGAATGGAGATTTCAAACTGTGTCACCCAGGTCTTTGCCCAACACTCTGTATTACACTAGCTCTCCTACCTTTGCTCAAGGCAGCTCATTCCAAAAATATAAAATGCTACCATAAAAATGACAATAATTAAGTTACAATCAACAAACTGGAATGATTGCTCAAATACTAATCAGAGATTAATCAGAAGAAGAAGAAGAGGAGGAGGAGGATTGGATTTATACCCCGCCCTTCACTACCTGAAGGAGTCTCAGAGTGGCTTACAAACTCCTTTCCCTTCCCCTCCCCACAACAGACACCCTGTGATGTAGGTGGGGCTGCGAGAGCTCTGACAGAAACTGCTCTTTTTCAAGAACAGCTGTGCTAGAACTATGGCTTGTCCAAGGTCATCCAGCAGATGCAGGTGGAGGAGTGGGGAATCAAACCCAGTTCTCCCAGATTACAGTCGGCGCACTTAACCACTACACCAAACTGGCAATCAACTTAATTCTACCCAAACAAACACTTGCTGCAAAACCACAAAATAGAACCAGAAGAGCTCAAATCAGCCAATAGCTTTTTGAAATAATGTGGCCTTCCACAGCTTTGAAAGCTTGATTAGAAACAATGCTCTTCAACCCCCTCTCAGAAAACTGTTTCAAAGAGTGGATTCTACCATCGAAAAGGCTGATGATCTTATGGGAGAGGATGGGAGGGTGGACCTATAAACTGAGAAGTGTTCCTTCAAGCAAATGTGTCCTAGATCATGAGGTGCTTTATAGATTAAACCCAATACCTAGAATTGCATCTACAAACATACAAGCAGCCAGTACAGCTGTTGTAAAATTGGTGTGAGTGCCACTCAGTCAAAAGGCATTCACAACCTGAAATGCCTGGGGCTAAGGGCATCCCTATATACAGTGTGTTACTGTGATGTGGGGGTTATGGGAGCATGGGTCAGCATAGCTAGACCAGAAGGAGGTTAGAGAAGCATGAGTCAGCATAGCTAGACTAGCAGAGTTCAGGTAAGCCTTTGCTATGATGATCAATGTTTCTGTTGGATTCTTCTGTTAGAAGGCCTTTTCTGCATCTCTCAGATCCCTACAGTACTACAGTGACTTTTAGTGGGAGAAATCATTCATTCAGAAAGACTTCAAGTGACAACCTGGTTATAATTAATTGGTGTGCCTTCATAAATATTTTATCCAATTACAGAATTTTGAAGTCTATGAATTCTTGCTCATCAGGAAAAAGAACACAACAGCTGCCAGGGAGCAATTCAGCTGCAGAAGAGAAATTCTGCTGCTGCTGTGATACCATCACATATTTTGTTCCACAAATGGGCTAGATCATCAGGTGTTCTATCATTTACACACTTTAGATACCCAAGTAACACTCCATTTTCATCCACTGAACATAAGAATGTGAACTTGTCATTAACTGCAGGTTACTTTGCTTTTGTTTTCATTACATGGTAATTAGGTTTACAGAGTCTCTTATCGTCTATGTTACCAGCTGTCCAGGAAACCTGTGATACATTGTGGTTCGTAGTTCATATACATCCTTTTAGCAGCCCCACTTTGAAGAATACTGAATAAAACCCACCCTCCATGGTCAATGTTCTGTCCTCACCTGCCACTAAGGCTGTTTTTGGTACAATTAACCTTCTAAAGCCTGGTCCATATATGCAACAGGATAAGGTAGTATAAGTAGCTATACTTTTTCTGACTACATGCAGAAAGTCATGTTTTAATGCCCCCCACTCATGTAAACACTTAGCAAATTAAAATTCAGCACATTAGGGTGAAATATTCTAGCACAGCTTTGCATGTTGTGCTAGTTTTCCACTTACAGGAAATTATTACTGTGAGGAAAAATTATTTTAAAGTGCTATCCCTTTCCCTTAGTGTGAAGCAGTACTGTCCATTCAATCATGCTGGACCTCTGTCACCTCATTACCATCACATTTGGCAGCAAATGTAGGACAAGCCTGACCTCCATTACATACACTCAACAGCTTTCAAATGACTGCTTCTAAATTTGGCTGGCTTTTGCCTAGGCGCTCCTCCTTCTGCTGGAAAAAAAAAAGAAAATGAGGTGGCATATATTATCCTTTCTTTGCTTTGGAGTGCTGCGTAAATAGTTGACTGCATTGATTTCTCCAATGCATTCTATAGTTACAGAGGCCACACTTCACTGTTGCTTTGCACATATGTAACCATCAAAAGCATTTGTGATCTTAAAAGGAAACATGGACCGATTTTCCACTCGCTGCTGCTCCGTCCTCACTCTTCCTTTCCCCCAATTCTACGTGTCAGTTTCCCACTACTTGCTGCGCAGCCGCATTTTGCTCCACAGCTTCACCCGATTTCCCCCACATCATCTTGATCCTGTTTTTTGAGGATCGAAAAGACGCAAGGGAAATCGGGTGAAGCTGCAGGGCAAAATGCGGTCGCGCAGCAAGTAGTGGCAAATTGACATGTAGAATCGGGGTGGGTGGGGAGGAAGAGCGAGGACAGAGCAGCAGCTAGTGGGAAATTGGTCTTTCAGTATCTTAACGAAGATTGGGTGAACATAAAACACCACACCACCACAGAGCAAACGGGGAAGCTGCTTGCTTCTTCTGTTTGCGCTAAAGTGCTGCACTGCAGACGACCATTCAGTGGCTGCTGCTGTACCATGTTTAGTTGCTGTCTGGTTCAGTTAATTCTACCTGTCTCTACAGGCATCCTTTAATTGCATACCTAGATTGTTGGATAAGAGTTTTAAAAAGCCATGACTTTGAATAATTAAAACAATCCACCTACTGGCTCTTACCTACAGGGCCCTAAAAAGCTTGGAGGCAGAGTACTTGAAAGACCACTTCCTCCCATGTTCTCCAGCCAGAGTACTTGAAAGACCCTCACCTCAAGTCCTGCTATCTGTGTCCCTGCCTGCAAAGGTGAAGTGAGTGGTGACCAGAGACAGGGTTTTTTCAGTCCTGGCACCTCACTTTTGGAATGCCCTCCTCCTTGAGGCTTACCTGGCATCAATTTCACTCCCCTTTAGGAACTAGGATATTTCTCTTTACCCAGGATTTTAATTAACAAGTTTCATTTTTTTACAGCTAGTTTCAGACTAGGATTTGGGAGACCCAGGCTTAAACCCCCACTCTGAAAGCTTAGTAGATGACCTTGGCCCAATAACACTCTCAGTCTAACCTACATCACAGGGTTGTTGAGATAATAAAATGGAGAGGAAAATTATAGAAGCTGCTTTGGGTCCCCATTGTGTGCAAAGCATTTTAAAAATAAAGTAAACAAGTAAATAGATATTTAGATGTTTTATGGTCTCCTCCTTGGTCCTAGCCTGAGTATAGTGTTATCAATGTAACTCTCTTTTATGTGGTGTTAAGGCCTTGATTTTTGTTTTCAGCAGTTTATTTTATTGACTTGTTTTATTAGTATGGTTTTTATTGCTTTTACTATCTCTGGTTTTGTTTTATTATTACTGTGAGCCCCCCAAGCAGGTCTGGAGAGGCAGCATAAAAATTCTAAATAAATCAGAGCACCATTTCTCAATAAAGAAAAAATACCAATACATACATGAAAACTATGAACTAAAAATACCTCACAATAAAAACTTTCCAGGTACAGACAGCATGTGACATTGTAAAATCTAAAAGTCGTGGAGAAAAAGGAAGGAAGGCAAAGAAAATTCTATGATAAGAAGCTAGCATTCAGGGGAATGATTTCCCGAACCCTATCACTCACTATACATTACCAACACAGTCAGTGAACCTCATGGGAATGGGGGGGGAGCTTTCTACATTATAACGATCTCTGCCTCTACCACACATTTGGAACACAAGGCAGAAAAAACTATACCACTTTTTAGTAAAACAAACAATTAAGCAACTATGTGGTAGAAAACCCTTTCTGTATTTTCTCTCTCTTTCCCTTAGGAAATGAAATCAATGTCCTAGTAAGCCCAGTTGCTTGGCCCACGATCTTCACTACTGTTTAGGAAGAGAACTAGGTCATCTCCAAAGTCAAAAATTATTTCCTTCGTAAGGACAGCACTGCTGCTTGTTCAAAGGAACTTAATTTATTTTTTGCCAAGGCACAGAAACACATCTTTCTTGTCAAATTATTTCATGATGAAAAAATGAAACAAACATTTCAATGCAGTGATACACAAGAAGCCTTCTTTTTTCCTTGGACAGGACACAGAGTTCTCTGAGGGGTGCTAAAAATTGACATTTGGTAGCTCTAACACTCAGCTTGTTCTTTAAAAGCGAGGGTGCCAGATTAATCCTACCCTTCAAATTCTTAGCATCTGGGCCCGCCAGCCTTGACAGGAAGAAACAGAGCATAACATTCTTAGTTTAATCACATTCATCTTTGCCATAGAAGAAAAAAAACTGGCAAATTCAGGAACAGCCATATTAAATAAATTACCATCACAGAATGGAGGAAAATAAATTTTCTATGTATTATAGCTGACTCAATAAAAATATTTACCCAACTCATACTAATTCTTTGAACAAGGTTAGAGAATAAGTTCTCCAGTTTTAAAGGTCTGAACTTGGGTGCATTCTTTCAATTGCACCCATTTTTATTCGTAAGACCATCTTCCACAAAAGTCCTAAAAATAGCTGTTTGGTAGTCAAACATGCTCTTTGCATCTGGGCCAAAATCTTGTGTTGGCCTCAAAATGATGGGCAGGTGACACCTTTCACTGGAGCAGTGTTTGCTGTGGGATTGGAACCACAATTTTTTAAAAAGCACCAGAAAACACAGCATCAGGCTGACATGCAATGTAGAATTAAAAACTTGAGAAGATTAAGCCTATATATCTGACACCAAAGTCCTGGCCCCTGTGAAGATAGCAGAAGGAGCAGGGCTCGGATAGGGCCGGAGCTCCCCAGAGTGGCGCTCCGGGAGTGAGGCACCAGGGGGGCGGGCACATGGCAAAGCCCCGCCCCCCTACTTCTTGCTGCCCTCTGCCTCCAGCCCTCATTCAGGCCCAGGAGACAGAAGATGGCCATAAGTAGGCTTCTTCCCCGCCCGGCCTCTGCCTCCCCTGCCTGGCCCCTGCAAGGCCCCCCCCGCCCTCCATCTTCCCAGAGCCGCATGGAGTCGCACGCTCCAGGAAAGATCCCCCCCGGTCACTGCTTGCCTCAGGCCGCTCTATGCGGCCTAGGCAAACATCCCCCCACGCTCCATTTTCCCAGAGCCACATGCTCTGGGAAAGATTCACCCCCTAGGCTTGCCAAGCCCCCGCTGGGGGCAGAGGAACCCCCGATTTTTGACCCCCTTACCCGCTTTTTGAAATTCAGCACCAGGGGACAAAATGGCAGCCAGAAGAGTGACACTCTGGCATTTTAGTCCTCCAAGTCTAGATGGCTATGAAAGCCACAGAGACGAGGGCTGGAGTGTCAGTTCCCCTTCCCTCTAGTGTGTGCTGGTAAATGATGATTTTCCTCCCTCCAGTCCCACCCTGTTGTTTGCAGCAGGAGCAGCCTGAGCAGTTCTCAGAACCCAGAAGAGTTGAGGGTCCAGGAAGGTAAGGTTTGGGCTTAAAAGTGCAAAGGAGTGAAAGAGAGACTTGCAGGGGCTGCCTCCCCTTTACAGCCAGCAGCCCTGCAGCGCTTGTTTTAAAAGCACGGGCAGTCTTTTCAGAGCTCCGTTTTGCCCACCCACACCTAAAAGTGGGAAGGAGCGAAAGGGAGGTTTCTAATGGCTTCTTTCTGTCTTCCTATCATTTTTCTGCCTGTCTTTCTATCTTCCTTCTTTCCTTCCTTTTGTTTTTATTTCTCTTTCACTCCTCTCTCCCCATCTTTTTTCTACCTCTCCTTTCTTTTCTGTTTTTCTCTGTCTTTCTCTCTGTTTTTCTGTCTTCCTCTCTTTTTCTTACTTTGCCCTTTTTCTCTTTCTCTTTCTGTGTTTCTGTCTTGCTTGCTTTCTAACTTTGTCTCTATCTTTCTCTCTCAGTCCATTTTTTTTCTTTTGGTGCAAAATGCCTTCAGCTCACACACACAATGCCACTTTTGTCACCTCTTGCAGATGATTCCTTAAAGTCCAACTTTTCTATGAACTGTTTGGAACAACTGCCTAACCCCCATTTTCTTCTGAAATTGATCACTGCTACTTAAGACTAAACTGCATATTTTGCCTCTCTAACCTTGTCTGGTCAGTCTTTCTTTCTTAAGGGAAGAGAGATTATATTTGAATAGTTTCTATAATTATTTTTTAAAAAACAAAGTCTGTCTGCTCACAATTTTAAAACTAGTTCCATAGCGAACAATGGTAACCCTGTAGGGTTTTCAAGGTAAGAGACATTCAAAGAGGGTTTGCCATTGCCTGCCTCTGCATAGCAACTCTGGGCTCCCTTTATGGTCTCCCATCCAACTACAGACCAGAGCTGACCTTGATTAGCTTCCAAAATCTGATGAGATCAGACTAACCTGAGCCACCTGAGTCCATGACATGGTGTTATGTAGGCAGGGCTGCTGTGTGGGTGCCTCCCAGGCTATCATCTCCAACCTGTTCTTGGGAGCCACAATCATTAGGGAAGAGCCATGTGACAGAAGTGTAATAATAATTTACTCATAGTTTGGCAAACTGGTCTAGGGAACTAAAAGAAGAGAAATTATTAGCGAGTTCAGTGGTTAAGGATCTGAACAGAGCTCTTTATAGTCCAATCCTGAGGACACTTCCCTAGAAATAAGACCCTTTCCTCTGGGATGACTCTGTTAGGCTGATGAGGAATTGTTATAAGAAGGGGGTAAACAATTAAAGTATATTAGAGAGAGAGAATGTCTGAAAATGTGATACTGTCCCCTATTATATCACACAGACCTTGCAATAGTATTTTAGCTAACACCACCTAAGCAACTCCCATCCTGTTACTACAATTTCTAAAATGTACTTCATACTGGCTGTGCATCTCCCTTCCTAATTCATCTCAACTATGTACAGCTTCTATGTCATGCTTCATTTGGACTGCTTTGCTTTCTCAGATCCTAGCCTCCTTCTTTTCTATAACCATGGTTCTGTGTCCCCTTCCTCAAGCTTTCCTGCTTGTCCCGACTCTCCAAAGTCAGAGCAGTTTGGCCAGTGGCAACCCAAAATACATCTGCCTGTCCAGGAAGTTCAACTAAATACCACTAGAGGTTTTGTCACCACTGCTACATCACTTACTGCATGGCAATAGAAGTTGATGTTCAGACTATAAGTTATGATATTTTAATTTGTGAACTGTTTTCTTTGGTCACATCAGCTGATGCTGTTTTTTCTGTAAACTCCTCTTCCATCACAATGGACTCTGCTCACATGTTCTCTCTCAATCCCCTCTTTATCCCATCCTTCCTCCAATCTCCCTTCCCTTATATTGACCTCACAACAATGGCAATATCACCCAACCTGACAAAGGGAACTTTGACTCTTGGAAACTTATTCCCTGAAACTCTTGTTGGTCTCTAATCTGCCACTAGACTCAAATCTAACTGTCCCAGTATCACCGAGTAAGCATCATGCAAAATGTAGATCTGAACATCGGTCTCCTCAGTCCACACTGGTCTTCATGCCAATGGTCCATCTACTTCAGCATGGTCTACTCTGATGCAAGTGATCTCTAGAGAGACAGAGAAAGATCCTTCCCAACACTTGTTCTCTTAGACCTCCTTTATCCTTTGGCACACAAAGCATGGTCTCTCTACCATCAGTCCATCAATGTCAGCCGTCTACTCAGACTGGCAGTAGTTCTCCAGGGTTTTATGTAGAGGATTTTGCCCATGCCACACTTTGTTTCTGAGCTGTGGGGCCTGGGGCAAGAGAAAGGATGTAGGCGGGCTGCTTTTGTTTATAATGCAAAAGCATATTACCTCTTTCTAACAACATGTGTCCATGCAAGATGTATATATGTCCACTGTAATTTGTGAAACAGGCTTCTGTTTCCCTGGATGGTGAGCAGGAGGAGAGGGAAATGGCAACAGATATGTTCTTGATATGTACATGATCCAGCCAGAATACTTAACACTTTACTCATGTTTGTGCCACACAGCATTATCCTGGTTGGGAAGTGATATATGACAGTGTATTTAAATTTGAATTTTGAAAAAAAAGGTTATTTCAGAGGGACAGGTGTAGTTTGGTGCAGTGTGCTGGAAGTGAACATCATCAGAAAGGGTGGAGCTTGGGATGTGACATCACCTGCCGTTTGACCTGGAAGTGACATCACAGGAAGTAATATCACAAGCTCCACCCCCAAAGTCTCCTGGCTCCACCCCCAAAGTCCTCAGATATTTCCAAAGTTGGCTGGATGGCTGCCTTGCCTTGCTGCATCCTGCACCAGCCAGCCATACCTTCCTAGCCTTCTGACACACTTCCAGTGATGTCAGGGGGTGTGACATATGCTAATGAGTTATGCTAATGAGCTCCTGCAGCTCTTTTTCCATGAAAAGTCCCCAAGGAGGACAAGAAAAGCTGGCACAGTACAGGAGGTGAACCCCCAGGCATGCAGACAAATATTTAATTTGCTCCTTGACCCTCATGGGATGGAGAATACAAAAAGAATGCTGAAAAGGCCTGCACTGTCATAGAAACCACTGGCAAAACAATCCATTCTGTTGAAGGTTCATTTGATCTAGTTGGTGTTAAATGCAGATCTGGCTCCTCCTGGACTATGGGGACGGGGATTATTTTGCAAAGGCAATAAAG
Organism: Gekko gecko; assembly: GCA_029375565.1. Classification (NCBI taxonomy): domain Eukaryota; kingdom Metazoa; phylum Chordata; class Lepidosauria; order Squamata; family Gekkonidae; genus Gekko; species Gekko gecko. The sequence continues at coordinate 238,591,333 of JAPDNY010000002.1, read as the reverse complement.
AGGTGCCTCTCAGCACTTGTAGTTTACAAGGATCCACCCAGTTCCCACTAATAGCCAAAGTTGTTTGGGCTTTGAATGCAGCTGGGAAGCAGCATTTCCTCTTCCTGCATTCCACGCAAAGCTCAGGAAACATCTTCTGGCCTAAATGGAGGAAAAGTTTCAGCTAGACCAAGCACAGCTGAGTCACAGTCAAGGGTCCCTCTAAGCTGTGGAGTCTTGTGAGCAAAAATTCGACTTTGTGAGTTACTGGCACTTAAGTTGTGAGTGAGTGATTTGGCTGCTGCATACATTAGTTGGCTCTGAAGTCATCTTTCCTGAGCTAAGACAAAATGCGTGAGCCGGAGGCTAAAAAACTGCGAGCTAGCTCACACTAACTCAGCTTAGAGGGAACATTGGTCACAGTGATGAACCCCTTCCCACAACCTGCTGAGATGAAGCAAAGCGAGATCAGGAGGCAGAAGTATCTTTTGGTCTCAGATTCCTGAAAGGACGTTGGACTGAAGGGTTCCTTGCCATAGGGAAAGCGGAGCGCTTCTCTGGTGTCTCCCACCTGCTCTCACCTGCTGTATAAGGAGGCAAGACATGCTGCCATCCAGCATTTCATCATGATACTTCAGTATAAACTAAGGAAATTCCACTGAGTTCAGGGGAATCTACTCCCAGGAAAGTTTACGCAAGACACTGCGGAAGCCACACCAGTTTGAAGATCAGGCACGTCTAAAGCCTGCATCAGCTGTCAGGTGCTACAAGACTGACCTGTGAGTCAGCAAGCCCTGAGTTTAAATCCTGCTTTTCAGTCACAGTCATAAATTGAGCTTAGGAGAAGCTACTTTTTTTCCCCCCATCTCACCCATCTGCCATATGAGGATAGTTACATAAACCTGCACCACAGGTCTGTTTAAAGGATTGCTGTAGGGTGCTACGACCTGCTTATATTAATCCCACCCTCATTGCCACAGCTGCCTGAGGCATGAATTTAAAGTGCTTCTGTATTGGTGGCTGGGGGGGAATCATTGATCAGTTTCCTTGGAGGCAAAGCATCACGCCACATCCAAACCCAAGGAGGAAAATAAGCTAGGAAAGCAGGCTAGGAAAAGGACTTCACTACCCAACACCAAATAGTTCCAAGGGTGAAGAAAGTCTGGCACTTCTGCCAAGATTAATTTGTTCAAAAGACAATTTGTAAGGGAGTGTGTGTGTGTGTTTAAAGTGCTCTCAAGTTGTGTAGACTTATGGTGACCCCATAGGGTTTTCAAGGCAAGAGACTAACAGAGGTAGTTTGCCTTTGCCTTCCCCTGCATAGCAACTGTGGAATTCCTTGATGGTCTCCTATCTAAATACTAACCAGGGACAACCCTGCTTAGCTTCTAACATCTGACAGGATTGGGCTAGCCTGAGCCATCTAGGTCATGACTTAAATCAATCATTCTTAGAAATGCCTAGTTTTGTCTGGATTGCACCAAGTGGCTTTAAACCAGAAAAACCCTAAGTGTTTGTGCACACTAGGCTGGCAGCCGGTATTGCCACCTGATCGCAGTCCTTTGAGCCACACGAACTGATGATCCAAAGGGCTTCTGGGAGAAAATGAAAAGTCTCCCCTCAGGAGCCGAAGCAACCTCATACTTTTATAGATTCAAGCCTACACTTCCTGCCTTCCATCCTCGTGTCACCAATGAGCCACTGTCCTATCCATACACATTCAGATAGGCTTTTGTCTGCAGTTTCCCTGAATCCATTGCTGTTCCTTACCCTCTTCCTCCTTGTGAACTTTTTACTCTGTCAATTGAACAGTCATTATTTCCATGCACATAATAGCAAGGTTCTGAGGGCATCTAAGAATGGAGTGATAACTATGCAGCAATTACTTCAAATTAAAATTATATGCTTTGGAGATTCAAAGAAAGATTCATTTCACATTTTTCTTTTTTTTTTAATGAAGACGCTGGATGCAGACTAAGTTTTTCACTAATGGAATCAGGGGGTGATTTCCAGCCATTCCCTCTGCCTTCTGCCACCCCCACACACACACACACACACATGCTGCCTCTCATGCTGTTCCTGAGGGTCCAAGTCTTCCAGCAACAGCATTTTGGAGATATCACTGGGCTGCAGCACAAGAGAGCTGAGGCAGAAAAGTTGTCTTCCACTGACAAATATGCCTTCCATAAGTGGAATATTTAGTCTGGATCCAACCCAAGGAGCTGTAGCTCATTAAGGCACCAGAATAAGAAAATGCTGCAGCTCTCCAAAGCACAACAGTAGCCTTGAAAGAGAATATTCCACACCAAAGAGCTTCTTTCATTTCTATCTGTGCACTTCTCTGCTTTGGCAGAGCCAGAAATTGGTAGTCAAAACAGAGAAAGTTAGGCTTCTTTGCTTTTCTTTTGCTGTTTGAAGCGCATGAAGCCTCTACAGTTAGACTGATTTTTCCTTCTACACGAGAACCCGGAGCTTATACACCAATCCTTGTTACCCTTCCTGTGTTGCCCAAAAGCTGTACTGTTGCACAGACATAAGAAACAGAAAAAGACCAAGGAAAAATAGATGATTATTGCATTCTCTCACTCAACTCCATCCAGTACTTGTCCAAGCAGCACCTGTGACACCATCCATGGGCATAGCAATGGAGAAAGACAAAGGTCCTCAAAACTATGTGCCAAGTTGCTTTGGTTACCCAATCAGCATATTCTTCATAGAATAAAAGATTCTCCTTTTATGGAATGGGAGCTACTCTTGTCCTCTATTTCAAGTATTTTCTGCACCAATTTACCATATATTTATTGCTCTCTGCTGCTTAACACCTAACCTTGGAGCACTTGTAGCTGACTCCTTTTTGGGAAAGTTCAAAACCATTATTTTCCTGTGTATACACAGTCAGGACAGCAACCTTGTCGGTAAGTTCCATAAATGATTTGACAGATGGCAACCACAATGGAAGAGGAAGAGGTGGAGGCAGCAGAGGAGGATTTATACCCTGCCCTTCACTTGGAGTGTCAGAGCAGCTTACATCTCCTTCCCTTCCTCTCCCCACAACAGACACCCAATGAGGTGGGTGGGGCTGAGAAAGCTCTGAGAGAACTGCACTGGAGAGAACTGCTGAGAACTGTGACTGACCCAAGGTCACCCAGCTGGCTGCATGTGGCGGAGTGGGGAATTAAACCAGGTTTTCCAGATTAGAGTCTACTGCTCTTAACCAAACTGGCTCTCAGATAATATTGAGATCCCTACTGCTCTTTCTACAGTTGGCTTGGTTCTTATTGTTGGTGGAACTGGTGGAATCAAGATGTGCAGAGCTGCATTTGGAGGAGAGCAATTTGGAGATCATCAGGAAAAACAAAGAAGCAGGTTCTTCTCTATATTTTAATTATCCATCAATGCTGAAAGTCTTATCTCCACCATAATCACTCTAATTCTCAGATGTGAAGAATGTAATTCATGTCAAACAGAAATGTTACCCTCTGGCATTTGTTGTTCCTGCTCCACTAATGGCACTTCTCCAAGGCCAGGGAGAGAGTGTAATGCTAGGAGAGAGGTAGTGCTAGGAGAGAGGAACAACTGGATGGTTCTAGTTGTAGATATGTTGTCATATCCACTAATTAATAAATGTTGCATTAATTTCATATCCTTGAGGACGATGACAGTTGGCATACTTCTGGCTGCTTTAACTTTCACTGTTGCTGCTCTGGTGCAAGTGCAAATAGGTAAAACTCTCCCAACATTTCCTGAACCAGGCCAGTCCTAAATAAAAGCAATAAACAATGCAACAATTAATTTTTACACTGGAACATCTGTTGATGTCAATTCTTTGGGATTACTTCTTTGGGATCAACAGACTATCTTCCTTTTGACACTGTGCACTTACACAACATCAACAAATGTAACTAAAACTATAAGGAAGTAATTTGCATTTGTGAGAAAAGAACATCACACCCTCAAAATAACTGATATGGCTGAGATCTACTTTGAGCTTTCTCTCACTTGTGCCAGACTCCAGCCAGTCTTGAGCTGCATGGGTATTCTTAGCCCTCTCTTGCTCAAAAAGCATCAGCCAGTATGGCGCAATGGACAAAGTGTGAAATTAAGACATCGGAAATCCAGGGAGAAACCATTAAGCCCCACTGAGAACCTAACTAGACTTTTTAAGAGACACAGAATTGCCACAGTATCTACTTTTACAGCACATTTCCCTGCACCATTATAATCAACATTTCCTGCCCCAACAGCCAATTGTCTGAAAGCGGGACAGGGAAACACACAGTTCAGTGACATTATGGCACGCGCTGTGTAAAGCCAGACAAGGTATCACTCAAGCTATCTGCCAGATATCCCCAGTCTCTGGTACCAGAACTTTCTTCGCGGTCTGTTGCAAGGATAAAAGACACTGGTGCAGAACTCTCTATGCTGCAACCCCCCACCAAAGTTATTTATCTGTAATGAGAAACCTGAGCTTGTATTCTAGTCAAACTTTTGCTTTCTGTAACTATTCTATACCAGACATTCTGGGGAGGAGCCACGGTACAATACATGCAGAAAGTGACAGTTTCAATTCCTGGCATCTCATATTTTTTCTCCCTTTTTTAAAAACAAATGACAGTCTTATGAGGCAGAGTTCAGAAGCAAAAGATCAGCAAAGACAGAAATAGTTAAGCCTGTTCCCATTCATCATCCCCACCCTCAACCTAAAAACATCTGATCGGAACTGAACTGACGTACACCTAGGATTACTTAGGATTTAACTGTCGTACACTAAATGGAGTTTGATCTATAAGTGATTAATTTTATACATTTATACATTTGACACTGTGTTGTGTAATCGTACTGTGTAATTTGAATGAATTTGTGCTTATGATATTCATTTAAATTAAAATTAAAAAACAACAACAACTGGCCAGTCCCAGCAGCTTTTCACCTTGCAGCTGAAAGGATATGGGTATCAATTTCTTTTGTCTTGGAAAAGTGAGGGGAGAAGAGAACAACTTCTCAATGGACAGTATTCGCTCCACTGCTTTTCTAGTCAAGGTTGCTCCTCATTTAAATGCCAAAACGCAAACATTAGAACAATGTTATGTGTAATCACATTTAATCCTTATTTCATTCATGAACTTCTTAAACTGACACCCACTCTCAAGTCCACCAACTCCTCAACACTGCAGTCTGTGTGCCTCTCCTGGAGGAACAGAAAGCAGGTAGGACTCCCTGCAGTGGCATAGGGAGGTACCATTCTGCTACTCAGTGCAAGAGGTGATTAGCCTCATTTCAGCAAGGCATCAGACTGTTTGTTTAAGCAAATTTATGATTTACTGTTTATTTAAGCAATTAATCTTTACATTATTACCCAATTTATAAAACACAGCCAAATCATCAAATAAAAGCAATTACAGTAGAATATAGTTGATATATTGTCAGGTATTGCCTGCCATAATGGATGGAGAAGGGAGGGAGGATGGGACTGTATTGAGAAGGGAGGGCGGATGGGAATGTCGGGTGTTGATTGATGCTTTGAGACTGGTGGGATGGAATGTGGGGAGCTGCTGATGCTGCCTGGGCAACCGGGTCGTATCTTAAGATCCCAGGCCAAGAGTGGCCTTGAAAGCCAGGCTGACTGTCTCCTATCGCTTTCTAAAGACAACAGCTAGGCTGGGAAAGGTGGGATGGAGGGTGAACTATTATTTACAGCTTCTGGGCTTCCCGTGCGCGCGAGGTTCGCCCATTGGTAGAAGGGTGGGGGCCCTTCCCCCCCTTTAGGGTATATCTCTATGCTTCATGTAACCAAAGTATTCTTAACAATGCTTCTGTTTTAGTGACCTAGTCTTGCAGCTTAAATAAATACTATTCTTGTTTCAATGAACAAGGCCTGGTGTTTGGCTGACTAACTAAGGACCCTGACATATATAAAATAAAATATATAAAATAATTCAGCAGACTCCTCTTATTGTATTACATTTCACTAGGGTTATCATTATCATTTAAAAACACTGCCTTCCAAAAACAAAGAACCAAGCTTCAACAAGTAAACTGATAAATGTAGCAATTCTATAGGTCAGTGATGGCGAACCTTTTAGAGACTGAGTGCACAAACTGCAATCCAAATCCCACTTATTTATTGCAAAGTGCCAACATGGCAATTTAACCTGAATACTGAGGTTTTAGTTTAGAAAAAACAATTCATTAATATCTTTTGTCTTAAAAGAAAAGCACAATAACAGAGCTTTCAATGATACAAACAGCTTTTTATTGAAAGGTAAAAGTTTGCATTTGGCATGAAGTTTGCATTTGATGTCATACACACAAACTCCTTCCAGTTAGTACAGGACAGGACCCTTCCTATTTACCTGGTCTATCTTTCTCAACATGATCTTACACATTTTCACACCTAAAGTGACAGCCCTCTTCCCTCTTCCATGGGAAAGAGACAGAAAAACAGCACACTCAGTGGAATCTGCCACTTCTAGCTTGATTCGAAGTAAATTAAATTTTGATCCTGCAAATCTTGACCGGTGAACAAAGAAAGCACTTCAACTTGAGCACTTCAACCAGGCGACCCACCCCCAAAGCATATCAAGGCTGTACGGAATGAGAGACCATGGAGTGGAATGACAGCCCCTGGGGGTAGCAGGAGTGTTCTGGAACTGGAATGAGAGGCCCCAGAGTGGAATGACAGCCCCTGGGTGTACCCTGAACACTTCTGCTCCACCCTGGGGCCGTCATTTCACTCTATGGTCTCTCATTCCAGTCCCAGAACACTCCTGCTCCACCCTGGGGCTGTCATTCCACTCTGGGACCTGTCATTCCAGTTCTTGAACACCCTGCTACAGCCTGGGGCTGTCATTCCACTCAGTGGTCTCTCATTCTATTCCCAGAGTAGTGTATTTGGCCCAGGGACCCTAATGGAAAATCCATTTTGAATTTTTATTGCAACTCTACTTGTACTGTAATCTAATTCAATGAAGCCCATGCAAGTCAATTGGCATTCCTGTCTCCCATTATTTCCAGTGGGCCTTCAAGTGTTTCCCATTGTTTCCAATGGGCAATCCTGTCCTTCCTTTTAGTACATCCCATACATCCGTTCTCCTACACGGCTCCTCCAAACAGCATTTTAGTTATTCCCATGAGTGCGAAAAGCCAGAGCAAATTTACAATCTGACTAAAGGCGCAATCCTATGCTCTAATACTTGAAAGCAAGTTCGGTTGTCTCAGTGGTGCTTAATTTTGAATAAGTATGCACAAGATCGGGTACTGCTTTTGAAGCGGCTATTCATTTCTGCCTCGTCCCTCCGCCCCAGCTCATCACTGGAGAGTCGGGAGCTCTGAAGTTCAGGGACAGTCTTTCATCACGGGGGGGGGTCAGGAAGCTATAATTAGGGGGAGGAGTACTACGCCTTACCTCCACAGGGTGGGAGCTCTGGCTCGCCTTGAGCCACCTCACCACAGTGCTGGCTGCCACCCGCTCCTGCAGCACCAGCTCCAAAACAGTCTCCATGTCCATCTCCTTGAACAGCCCTTCTAATCACAGCCTTTGAGCAGGCACACAAGACATGCCACCCAAAGCAGCAGGGCAGCCCCGAAAGGAAGTGAAGGGGGTGGGTACTAAAGTTTTTTGGACTCCAGGTTACAGCACAGGACGCCGGAGGGTGCAGTGAGAGAGACGAGGCAGAGAGCCAAAGAGGGAGGAGGGGGAGGAGGAATAGCGCACTTCCCCAAAGAAGGCGGGTTTGGAAACTGAAGTGGCGCACTCACACAGATGCAACTTTTGGCAACGAGCCTGAGTGGGCATCCCTGGGAATGCTCAGCCTCACTCCTCTGGAGCAGAAGGGGCGTGGATTGGAGTGCGCATTTGCAAAGGAAGGGCAGTTGCCGTGCTTTCCTGGGCTAAGGGGGCGGGGTCAGGCTGTGGGGATTCCTTGCTGAGCAGCTCCTGGGCTTTGAGTAGGCAGGGATTGTGGGTTGGTGTCAGGCTGTGAGGAAGGTGGAGCCCACGGGGAAAGCGATTCCCCTCTTCTCCCTCCCCCATGTCAACAAGTGGGGCGCCTGCACCGGGGATTTGCATGTCTTTTCCTCTCATGTGTGGTATTTGCTTTCCAACCAGGGCCCGCGGTTTGGCCTAGAGCCGGATGGTGCAGCAGCTGCAGCAGCACAATAAGCAGCCTCAGCCGCCTCTTCACCCATGCCCACAGAGAGGGCTCCGAGTGCCACCTCTGGCACCTGTGCCATAGGTTCGCCACCAGGGCTATAGGTCATAGACTGATCACATTAAGTATGTCAGTTTGTTCACTACCATTGTTTTTATATCTCCAGTTACAACATGTAACTGGTAAACTTAAGATCACCACCCTAGTTGCCCAACCTCATATTGGGTTTGAACTAATCCTTAAACTCTTTGAATCCCGAAACAAGGGATTGATATCATCCATATACCAACTTTTACTCAAAGATACCCATCCCAGACCTTTGACACATCAAAATGCCTGGCAAAAAGACTGTGACCTCTCACTAGATGATAATTTTTGGTCCAAACTATGGACTTCAACAACTCAATACCTCCGTTCATTGCCCTTAGAATTGCAAAAATGTAAACTCATGACGAGCTGGTATCTTACTCCTCACCAAATCTCACACATGAGCTCTACCAAATCTCCTATGTGTTGGAAGGGCTGTCAACAAGTGGGCACCTTCACACACTGCTGGTGGCAGTGTGCTCAGATTTGGAAATTCAGGGAAAACATTCAACATTACGTCAAACTAATTACAGATATAGACATGCCCATAACTCCAGAGGGCCTCTTCTTGGATTCTTGGCCAACTCATATAGAAAAACATCACCATAAATCAATGCTAAATAACATGGTATTTGCTGCTAGGACATCCATCGCCTCAAGTTGGAAAGATCCAAACCCGCCCACAATTCAATTATGGTTCCGTAAATTATGGGATCAATTCCTTATGGAAAGTGTCACAAACAAAATTAATAATTCCTCATTGAAACCACTGAGATCCGCCTTCATGGAAAAATGGACCGCGATATTAGACATTTTAACACAAAAAAAATACATTTCCTCCACCTGGTCACAATACCAAAAATGGCTATGAGATCTAACTAACTGTTTGCATCTTGAACTGTACCCTCCAAGCATTAGTACTATTAGGTTGGAATCCATAATTCGATGTTATTCTATTATACACCAGAATATTAATATATTTGCTCAAATATCTTGTACTCATGTACTTCCTTTCAGCTATTACTCGTTTGTACAACATTTGTACTGCTTAAACTGTTCTTTGTTGTATTGCTCCTTAATATTGTTGTTTATTATAATGACTCTCTCTTGTTTAACAATTGACTGATGTTATTACCTTTTGTCTTCATAATTTTTTTGTAATTTGTATGTATTTTACTCTTAATAAAAAATATTAATGAGGAGGGGAAAGTATGTCAGTTTGTCGGAGGGCAGTGATTTATTTAGCAACAAAGCCCTCTCAGTGTTATCTCCTTAAATTTAAAAAAAAAACCATGATACAGAATAACAACTAGACTGAAACCCCAAGGATATAGTCCTATTTCAGGCTACACCTGCCTATACTACTCCACTACAGTATTGTCATGGCTACTGTTTGAAATAGAATGGCTGTAGCAACTCCTTTCAGCTAAGCAGCTGAAATGTTCTAAAAGTTATTCTGGTCATGGTAAGAAAATCTGGAGGCAAAAATGTCTGCCCTACGTTCAAGGATTCAATTTTTCAATCAGCGATCCACCAGATAGCTGCACTCTTCTGCAACTATAATTTCGAGAATCCATGCTGATCAATCCATAGTGATTGACAGTTTTGACTACTTAACCACACCACTAAGGTTTATGTTTAGAGTTTAGAGCTGAAATTATCAAGGATATTCACTTCCTTATTACTGACAAAGATAAAAAGCTGATTTGATGCAGACTGTATGCTAAGAAAACCCATTAGTTACAAGAATTAAAAAACTAAGCTCCCCAAAAGAAATGAAATCTCTTGTTGAGTATGAGAACACAATTACAATTCTTTATTGAAAGGGAGGGGGGATTTACCAGAAAACATTTATGGCCAGATGTTGAGTCAACTGTAAGAATTAAGTTCAGGTACCTGTTTACTTTCAGAAGCTCAACTTTAAATTTAGATCTTTCACACGGTGTGCAGTCAGACGTGCATTTTAATCCACTGTTGCCGCACCACTAATTAATTTTGGAACAGAGTATTTTGGAACAGGGAATACTGATCAGACTCAACCCTTTAAGCACTCTTCAAAGTGCTTTTACCCCATTCTTGAGTGATCAGACACATACCAGACCTGACAGCCAAGGAGTGTTGCCACTGGCCATTTTTTAAAATAGTTTCTCCCTTGAACATGCCCACAAGAACTGCTATGCCTCCTGGGATATGTAGTTCATGGGACCACTGGCTATTTTTTAAAAAGTTTGTCCTGTGGGCATGCACACAAGCGCTAATCAGCCTGCTGGGACATGTGTCCCTCTCTAAACTTTTTGATTTACCCCTTCCCCAAAGCACAGGAAAAAGCTAAAGTAAAGAGTTTTTATTTGAAAGTTTTTATGAAGAAAAGGGAGAAGGGAGAGAGAGAGAGAGAGAGAGAGAGAGAGATGCGAATGTGCAATTGTAGTACTAGTAAACTGGTAAAAAAAAATGGTGGCTGAAAAACAAGAGACCAGTCAGACCTGCCTGATGGCTTGGATGCACAACAGAGTGATCAGACAACAGAAAATCCAGTTTGAAATCAGCTCAGCCCAAAAGGACTGGACTTTCACAGGTATCAAATAAACATGCAGTAAGGGGTGGGGGAACGGGACACAGGCAACTGGGGCATGACAGACAGATGTTGCTGTCAGATCATGCATTTTAACTCCATAAGGGAACAGCAACGGCAACAGATTAAACTGCACAGCCATGATAGAAAAAATCTGGTAACACTACTTCTTTGCCCTATACAACAACCTCTCTTCTGGGACCGACATTATACTTTTAATGTTCCCAGTCAATGCTCTTGAATGCCCCAGCCTCCAGCTTACACCATGTCTCATTGATAATAAAAACAATAAAGAAGGTAAAAGAGGGGTTTTGATAACAGCTGAAATTAATACTGAATCACTGGGCAACATGTAGAGTAATGGGGGACATCCTAAAATCTTACAGGTTTGTAACCTAGGGGCTGGGATCTTAGTGCTGTGATTCTTACCCATAAAAGTAAGTCTACTCATTACCGGTCAATTATTCTTAGATACAAAAAATTAGATCCTATCATTCTGCATACCGGAATATGTGCTTAGCTGAACAAAGATCCAACCCACTATAGCTAAACCAGATTTCTACTTGCTAGACTTGCAAATAGAGCAATCTTGAACAATATCTTCCCCAAAAGAGAAGTAATTGACAGGGTGGGGGAGAGAAGACTGTTCATTCTACAATAGATCACTGCACTACTAAACTAAAAGTGCAAGGTTCAAAAAAGGAGTTATTCTACTTAAATTTGATCAAGGTGTTCTTAAAAACCTTGTTCCCAGAGGCGTAGAAACCAGGCATGATGCCACACTTAGAATGATGGAATGGCTTGGATGTAATATTTCAAAGCATTTTGTGATAATGACATTCTCAACTGCAGCTGTACAGCCACTTATTTTTTTTTTTTAAAAAAGTTATTCATTCACATCTGGAGAGGGAAAATATCCAGTTTTCTGTTATTTATAATCTGGAAAGGCAAAAACCTAAACACCTTTAGGGATACAGAAGAATACCTGAAGCAGTTCACAGAACACATGGAAATCAAAGACAGTTAAGCACATGCTTCCAAAATACTTCCTCACAGTGCTCTGGCTCCCTATTGGGCACTACCTGTCTGCTCCAATAAAATTCATGAATTACCTGAGGCAACAGCCTTCAAGCAGTACTCTCTGGCTGGGGAAATGATGAGAGCAGAAGGGGCAGAAAGGAAAATGAGCAAAATGAAAGTGCATGATGAATTTCAAAGAAAACAATGATACCCAGGCACCACCAGTCTGGGCACATTCTTCAGCAAAGGTAAGAACTTCCTTGAAGAATTCTCGCTGCCACTGCATGCCATTGCCATTAGAAGCAATGATATTAGAGAGAAGTAGTAAGAGGTAAGGAGTCCTATCCCTTTTAACTTTGTTTATAATCCACCTTTCACACTGAGACTCAAGGCAGATTACAAAGTATTTATTTATTTACTTCCCCATTCTTCCACATGCAGACAGCTGGGTGACCTTGGGTCAGTCACAGTTCTCTCAGAGCTGTTCTCAGAGCTCACTCTCAGGGTGTCTCTTGCGGAGAGAGGAAGCAAAGGAGATTGTAAGCCACTCTGAGTGAAGGGTGGGGTATAAATCCAACTCTTCTTCATTTATCTTCTTCTGCCTTTCTCTCCAGTGGGGACCTGAAGTGGTTTGTATCATTCTCTCCTCCGTTTTATCTTCCCAACAATCCTGTAAAGCAGATCAGGTTGAGAGTATACACACGGCCCAAGGTCACCCAACAAGCTTCCATGGCAAGAGCAGGGGTTATTAACTATTACTTTCAGTAAAACTAAAATTGTCCATTTTGGTAACTCATTCAGGAAGTTCAGTTGGAATATTAAAGGAAATGCCATAGATCAAGTTAAGAACTTTCAATACTTAGGCATTACCTTTTCTTATAATTCCAAATTCTCAGCACATCTGTCCTCATCAGATAACTTGGCAAAGAGAAGTGCAAATGCTATTCTTAGATTATTCAGAAGGAAAGGTGCAGGCTTCCTCCCCATGGCCTTAAAAACCTTCCAGGCAATATAATTGGCTCAACTCCTGTATGGCTCACAAATAGGATTTTCTGCCAATCTAAAGACCCTTGAAAGGGTTCAGTCTAAATTCCTTAGATCTCTATTTGGTGTTCTTAGAAGCCCCTCTGATGTAACACTTAGGCAAGAGTCCAGGCTACTCAGAGGTGAAACAAAGATCTGGGAGCAGGCTGTAACACTCTGGCTAAAAATTCATTACAACCCAAAGGGTTTTTAACACCTTACCTTTTAGCCTCAGACCCTTTCCCTGCCTGGTCCACCCAAATTCTTAATAAGTTAAATCAAATTGGCCTATTCTCAGAAGATCTCTTCTATAGAAGCCTATACAAGGCAAGAACAGCTGTCACACAGAGGCTTCATGACACTGAATTACAAAATAAAGAAGCTTCGCTACCCAAGAACTTCAGAAATATACAATCTTGGCCTAATTTTACTGCTGCCTCTTATTTATTTAACATTACCTATGAGCCCTATAGATGGGTCTTTTCCAGAGCCCGTTTTGAGGCACTCCCTTCCGCTGTACTGCAAGGTAAATTCGGTCAAGTTCCACCGCATGAACATATATGCCCATGTATGGCTAATACAGTGGAATCAGTTGCTCATGTACTCCTGTTCTGCAGATTCTATCAGGAGGAACAAGATCATTTTATACTACCCCTTCTGTCTAGATTTAGCCCTCTGCAGTCTGATCTTGATTTTATGCCAGAAGTCCTTCATAAATTCCTCCTAGAAGACGCCCAGAGCTCAGTGACTTACGCTGTGGCAAAATTTTGTTTCTTAGCTATTAGGAAACGTAAACTTATTTTAGCTGAAAAACTGTATGATTCTTTTATTAATATTATTTTATTTTACTGATTTTATTAATTTTCTCTTGTTAATGTTTTTATACTATTGCAGGGATTCAAACCTGGGCCTCCCAGATCCTAGTCCAAAACTCTTAACCACTTCAACATGCTGTCTCTCATAATACAGAAGACAGTTATCTCCAACAGCCTATGACCTTCAATAAAAAATGAAATAGTACTAAGAGTACAAAGTTAGAAATGACAGAAAACAATACAAACAAGAACCTGCCTAAAAGATGGCATACTATAATACAGAAAGTGAACTACAAAAGGTAAAAGATAATGCAGTAAAAGCACAGTAATATAACCAATGAATGTAACAAACTATAACCATTCCTCTATAAAAGCACCCTCATGAGCTGTTCCATTAGAACTACAGTTCTAATCCCTTTATAAACACCCTCCTGAACATTTCTGCTATGCACATTCTGGGAATTACAACAGTACTGAGTGCATTTCCCTCTCTGACATATCAGCAAAAGATCTGGCATCAATAAAACCTTAACCTCCTTTAAAGAAACCAAGAATCTAACCCTTGCAGCCAAAATCCTGAGACTCTGCACACAGAAGACCACAAACACAAGATGGGCCTCTTGGAAAGGGGACTCTGTGCCCTCTTTTCTTTTTTATTACATTTTTTTTTTTACTGTATCCTCTCCTGTGCAGTCTCGGAATGGTTTACAACAAAACAATGAACATTTGATGGTAAAATACATCTAAACATTAAAGAGCACTGGCTAAAAATACAATTACAGTAAAAAATCATAAGACACCAGTAACATAAGAACAAGTTCCTGAGAAATAATCTAGTCAACAATTACCAAATTTAGGCAATGGACAATTCCACAAAATTTAGCCAAAGGCCTGCCAAAACAGAGCAGCCTTACATGCCCTGCAGAATGCAAGAAGATCCCGCAGAGTGCAGGCCTCATCAGGGAGCTGGTTCCAAAGGGCAGGAGCAATGACGGGGACGGCCGTGGTGGAAGATAAATGGGCAATCTGGGTGCAGGCACCTGCAAGAAGCCCTGAGACACTGCCCAGAGGGGGCATGAGAGGTTTAAATGGGAGAGGCTGTCCCACAGGTATGAAGGCCCCAGACCATTAAGAGCTTTAGAGGTTAAAACCAACACCTTGAATTGGCACTGGAAACTAACTGGGAGCCAGTGCAGCTGCCGCAAAACAGAGGTGATATGAGCTGACCATGGAGACCCGGCCAACAACCTGGCAGCTGCATTCAGGACTACCTACAGTTTCCAAAGTGTCATAAAAAGTAGCCCTATGCAGAGTGCTTTACACTAATCCAATCTGGTGGTGACCGCATGGATCACTGAGGCAAGGTCCAAAGGGGACAAACAGGGGGCCAACTGATGGGCTTGGCACAAATAGTAGAATGCAGGTTTTGCCAACATGGACACCTGCTTGTCCAGAACAAGGGAAGAGTAAAGCCGCACACTCAAGCTCTTTACAGCATCCACTGCAGTCAGTTGGACTCCGTGAAGCATTGGTAGTGAAGGCCATCCATGTGTCCCAGCCTTCTCCAGCCACCTGACTTCTGTTTTTGATACACTGAACTTCAGCCAACTCTTCCTCGACCATTCCACCACAGTATCTAGGCAGAAGGCTAAGGCCGAGATCCCAGCCTTTGGCTGCTTCTTGAGCAGGAAGTAGAGCTGCGTGTCACCAGTGTATCAGTGGCACCTAACTCCAATCCTCCTGACAACCTTTGCAAAAGGGCATATATAGATATTAAACAACATAGGGGATAGGACAGACCAGAGGTGTTGAACTCTTTTGGTATGAGGGCTGGATCTGACATAAATGTCACTGTCAGGCCAGGTCATGTGTGCCATAAAATGTAATGCCAGGTAACGGAGATACAAACTTTATAAAGGACAGCAGCTGGTAAACTCTGAGTTGGTGTGTCCTCACCGTAAGGCCCCATAGACTAGAGAGGGGGATGCAGAGGAAAAACCATATAGGCGGACTGGAGAACTAGCAGTGCAGCACTGAGCAGATGCCCCCACACTGCCGGTAGGGGGACAAACCCTTCTCCAGCCCGCTCCGACCATCAATCCTGTAAGCCCGGACCCCAGGATAAAAAGTTGAAGTGGCTGGGTGTTGTGAGGCCCCCCTGCCCGCACACCACCATAGAAGGGGACTGGGAGGACGTTGAACTAATCCCCCCACCTGCACAAAAGGGGTCGGTGGCCCAGGTGCAAGGCCACATACAAGGAGGATCCAGGACAAGCAGTAAGCCAGAGACACCCATGAGGCAGCGGTCATATCCAGCCAAGGCTGCCAGGCAATTTGTGTTGGGGCGATTCTGGGGGGGGGGTTAAGCCAGAGATCATCGGCAAGCCATGCCACCCCCATGTGGCAGCCACCACTCCAGGCTAAAAGCCACTGGATCATCCAATGGGGCAGTGGGTACCACACGCACAAGGCTAAGCATGTGACCAGTATAGCTGGAGATTGCCAGCACCACCCCTCCACAAGGCCGCTGGGTATTCCATAGGGAAGGGACATGGTGGCAGATCTAGGCCCCTGATGTGTGGAAGAAACTGCTGAAGAACGCCCCCCAATGGTGCATTAATATAGCCATGGTGCTGGCTGCCAGCAGGCCCCAGTAGAGAATCATCTGTGCACTCCCTGCGAACTCCGATCCCCATGACCATCCAGGACAGCATCCCTGGAGCTGCAGCTTGAGCGGAGAGGCGTGCAACCTCGCCTTGGAACCCTGAGCTAGCATGTATGCAGCTGCAGCAGCTCCCAACTTAACAGTGAAGCTGCCACTGAAGTGAAGGGGTTCTGCTTGACTGCTGCAGATAAGCTTGTTCTGCCACATTGAAGCCATGATCAGAGTGGCTCCGCACACTCTCCCCCAACAAGCAGCTGCCTGTTCCATCCATTGCATCAGCTGCTTGTAGGCCAGATAAGAGCCCTGTACGGGCCAGTTCCAGTCCCCAGGTGCTAAGTTTGATGCCCCTGGGACAGACCCTTATGGAACCCCACAATTACGGGACCACTATGTCAACCTCTCACCCCCAATGGCCAAGTTCTGTGAGCGTCCTTAGAGGAAAGAGGAGAACTACCAAAAGGCAGTGCACTGCCCCTTATCCCTAAAGAAGCAAGGAGGTCAATCTGAACCAAATGGTCATTCGAGGGAGGGGCTACGTCAGCAGAAGTGCATGACAACAGAAAAGATGCCTTGCTGAGCACACTCAGCATAATTACATAATATATCACACTTGGCATAATTACATAACATATCACTCTAAGCAAAATATATGCCCTAGACCTAGAGTATTGTTATTGTCTAAAATACAATTGAATATTAGCCATTACCCACAAATGCAACCTCAAGAACGTGAAGACTTGGGGCACATTAACAAGACAGCTTGTAATGCTCGCAGCGGCATACAGCCAGAAGCAAGATATCAGCTCTGCACGGAATACAACCCTATTCTGCTTCTGGTATATGACAAAGGGAGTTTTTATTCTTGAAAGCTTATACCCCCAAAATCTTGCTCGTCTCCAAAGTGCTCCTTGACTCCAATCTAGCTATTCTGCTTTTTGTCAGCAGGAAAGACTAGCAAGACAAGTACCCCAATCAGCTGTACATGGTCAAAATATATCCTCCAAATCTTGGGAGGCTTAGGGCCAGAGAACCTGAAGAATCTCCTCTTCCCATACAGCCCTGCTCATCAGTTAACAGTCTCATCAAGCCCTGTTCTCTGTGCCTGCCCAAAGAGATAAGGCAAGCGGAAGCTAGAGACTGTTTCATTCCCAGACTACTTTTACGGGATTATGGTGCACAAATATCTTTGGTTGAAGCTCTGCTTTGTCTAGATTTACTGTTAGACTTTTTGATATCCAGCATCTCTATTCCTATGTTTGATGTCTATGGGAAAAGAATGTAAAATCTCTGCCCTTTGGGCGCTTGATCCTCCAGGTGTCCTCTAATTCCAGCATTTCCAAATATTAGAATACGTTTTTAGGTAATTTCCCATGTTTAAAATTCCTGAATCTGTCCTTTGGATCTAGTACTCTGTCCATGTCTCCAAATACCATTATATCTTCATCTTGATATTCTAGCACAGTTGGGGGGGGATCACAAAAAATTATCTTTGGCATTGTTTAGTGCATAAATTGTTGTTAACATACACACCTTCCAGGAGTCTCAATTTTAAAATTAGATACTTTCCTTCTAGATGGCTTAATTCATCTAATACTTCTAATTGTTTGGTGTAGTGGTTTGGTGTAGCCAGTTTGGTGTAGCGGTTAAGTGCGCAGACTCTAATCTGGGAGAACCAGATTTGATTCCCTGCTCCTCCACTCGCAGCTGCTGGGTAACCTTGGGCAAGCCACAGTTCTGGCACAGCTGTTCTTGAAAAGAGCAGTTTCTGTCAGAGCTCTCTCATCCCCACCTACCACACAGGGTGTCTATTGTGGGAAGGGGAAGGGAAAGGAGTTTGTAAGCTGCTGTGAGACTCTGAGTGAAGGGTGGGGTATAAATTCAATCTCTTCTCTTCTTCTTCTTCTATATAAATGGTTGTTTATATAAATAGCTATGCCACACTTTTTATTTTGAACTGAAGCAAGATATACCTACCTAATTTTTGTATTATTTAAAATATATTAATGTTTCTTCTTTATGTTTCTTGTAGGCATAGAATATCTGTATTTTGCTTTCGCTGATATAATGTTTTTGTACATTTCATGGAAGAGTTCACTCCATTAAGATTTACTGATACTATTTTTTTAATTTATCCATTTTGTCCTTATGCTGATGCCACACCTGGTTCTTCTTCTGAGCTCTTAGGTACACTTTGTTTTGAGTTACTTCAGTTCCTCTATGTAAATCCTCTGCTTGCAGTTCTTCAGATGGTAACTTGGCTTGTTCTTCTGCTTTGACTACTCTCCTTGCTTTTGGCAAATATATCTCTATTGGGAAGAAGGCCCGTTGTACAACAAGCTCTAGAAGGGAGGGAGGGAGGGGGAGGGGGGAGGGAGGAAAAGAATGGAAAGAGATAGGGAGGGAGGAAGAAAAAGAGGGGGGAAGGAGGGAGGGTAAGAATGCCAGGAGATGGGGAGGAAGGAAGGAGGGGAGGGAAAGAATGCAAAGAGATAGGGAGGGAGGAAGGAAAGAACAGAAAGGGGGAGGGAGGGATAAAAAGGAGATAATTTAAACATATTTATAAATATAAAGGCTCTGAGCATCCGTTAAAATATATGTAATCGGTTTTTAATGATAGATAGCTTTTATGTCAGTGGGTGTATACCATTCCCTGATCATAGGAGCCCAGTCTTGTGAGCAAAAACTCTACTCTGTGAGCTCGTGGCATTCAAGTAGTGAGCGAGTGATTTGGCTGCTGCATAAAGTAGCCTGCTCTGGAGCCCCCTCTTCCTTATTTTTTTTTTGCCCCCCAAAGGGGATTTTTTATTGCTTTTTCTATTTACTACAAAACTACAACAGAAAATTCCAGGATGGGCACTACAATCTACAGGAGAAAGGAAAGATAACCTCTAAAAACTCAAGAGTTGGTGATCATACAATCAATTTACAAATCTGCCTCGTAAATGTGAATTGACTTCCACTGAAAATAATCATCACACTAAAATATTATTCATTTTTCACTCGCTAATACAGATGTAGTTTCATAAAGAACTGCCTCCTGTTAATATATTTCTTGCTAACATCTTCCAGAGAGCATTAACAAACTACTTTTTCCCCCTTCTTCCCCTTAAGTGATAGCTTGATTTAGGGGCTACAGCCTCCAATTCAGATTCTGAGTCCTCTGAGGAAGATCCAGTCTCTCCTTCTTCTTCACTCTCCTTGGTGCCATCTGGAGTACCTTCTCCCTCTCCTGGTGGACATCCATGTTGACGCAAAAATTCACAAGCCTTATCTGTTGAATCAATCCTTTCTTTCCCGTTTGCAAACCGAAAGATTAGTCCCTCAGGAACCAACCATCTGTACGCGACCTTCTGGGTTTGTAGAAATATCACGAAGTCTCTGTATTTCCTCCTCTTTCATCTTATCTCAAATGGAATGTCCTTCATAACTTTAATTTCCTTGTCTCTCCACTTCAAGGTAATCCCATTAGTCGCTTTCAAGAGCTAATCCCTTGTTCTTCTTCGGGAGAATCTAATAGTAATTTCCCCTGGCAGATTATTCTTTTGAATATATTCTGAATACGATCGAAAAACCGTATCTATTTCGCCTTGAAATTGGTCCGATGTCATATCTGCCAAAGGGGCCAACAAGTCACCAACGATTTGATATAGATTCTCCCCTTTCTCCTCTTTAATCCTTTGAAGTCTCAAGATGTAACTTGCCTTTTCCATTTGCAGCTGTAGTACACGAGACTCTTCGATATGGCACTTTTTGTCAAGCGCCTTTAGCTTTTTATCCATTTTTTTCAAGTACACACAGAGGATAATCCACAAATGTATGCAGTAAGATAAAGTTCATCCAAAAGACGAGAATGCAGATTGCAACAATTCCATCTGCTCCAGATAACATTCCCGCTCTGTTTTATATTGGCACTTTCTTGAAAGTTGTTAAATGAGCACAGTTCAATAGTTTATCTCTGCACCGCTCTCATAAATCTCAGTAGTTCTATTCAGGTGGGTAGCCATGTTGATCTGAAGCAGTAGAAGAAAGTTTGAGTCCAGTGGCACCTTTAAGATCAACCAAGTTTTATTCAAAGTACAAGCTTTCATGTGCAAGCACACTTCTTCAGATACTGAGAAACAGAATGTCCTCAATTATGGACCGGGAAATTTCCAGTTTTGTTTATCTTAACACTCATTGGCTCTTAAACCTCCCACTCTCTCTCTTTCTGTATGTAATGGTTGGGGAAATTCTGTTTAACTGTAACTGAAGAAGTGTGTTTGCCAAGGAAAGCTTGTACCTTGAATAAAACTCTGTTGGTCTTAAAGGTGCCACTGGACTCAAACTTTGTTCTGCTTGTTAGTTCTATGTAATTTGTAATCCATAAATTTTTTTTAAAAACTCTTACCGGTGAAGTCAGACAGTGCTAGCAGTCTGCCATTCTTCCATAACTGGTTACAATTCCAAAGTAGGTCTTAAGAACTAGCCAAGAAATTACAGATTTACAAAAGGGGGGGTAAAAGTAGAAGTGGGGGAAGGTTGATGGCAAGGGCCCACTTATTCCCTGCTGATCTTAATGTTATCAGAACCCCAGTGGAGCTTTAGTAAATCAGCTCCCCCCCCCCGGTGTCAGTTGGATCTCAGCCACAGGAGGAGAGGTGGGGATGGAGAAATAAATTCCCTCTATCCTCAGTAAGTTAAGTCTGGAGCCTTTAGGAACGCTACTGTTCAGGCCACCATTTCCCTGGAAGTCCACTATGGTGTCATTTTTTTGTACTGTCACTCCCCAACACAGAGCTACAGAGAACTATTTCAACAGACAAAATATTTTCAAGAATAAAACCTTGCAAGCATATCAAAGCACAAATTCCAACATTGTTGGAAGATATGGAAAGAGTTGTATACAATTTTAAGTATTTAGTATTTGACAGGAAAACATTCTTCTCCTTTTCAACCCCTCCAATCTTATTGACTTGGGGTTTGAAGTCAGCATTTCAAATTGTGCAATTCTGAATTCAATCTCACCAAAAAAGTAATTATTTTGAACATTTCAGGATTTAAAAGTGACAAGGCTGTTCTAATGCTAAGGTGACACATAGTGGGAGACCAATCCTAATACTACATGGTTATTTTTTTCTCTCAGAAATGATGACATGACCATGTACATTTTCTAAGATTATTTTAAAGGAAGTAAATGGCTCATAAAATGGAAAAACATGCAGAGTAGCACCCCATGATACCAATTAGTCCTAGAGACTGCAAATGGGTTTGCCCTCCTCATAAGTGACATGATTTCTAACTAGTGCAACATGCAAAGAATCTAAACCTACATATCAAACAAGTATGGTTATCATCAAACCACCTGGAGATTTTTAGAATAAAGAATACCTTGTAAGGTAGAAAACTATACCTTTTGTGTAGATACGGGTCCTGATACCCCCCCAAAAAAATCTGACATCATTTTTAGTGGGCATTCAATTCTGTATGTAAGTGACAAATGCACCATTTCAGAAGGACCCCTTGTGATAGACAAAGATGAAAATCCTTCCCAGTGCAAAGATCAGAAATAGGGATGGGCATGAACCTGCTCATGAACTAAGGTTTGTTAAGAACTCTGGCCAGGCCATGGTTTGCAAAGTGAAGTTTGTGGCAGGTCAACTGATACGAACTTTCCATGAACTTTTGAGCTGTTCCTGCAGGCTTTTGGGGATTTGTGAATGGATACATTTCCAGACAGACTGTTTCTGCTCAATTGAAATGTTTACCAAATTTCAGAGCAATAGGGAGTGGAATTCTCCAGCCTTGGTAACATTCTGGTCAGTTTCATATTAGTCATGTCAGTGTGAAGAGGGGTTTTCCCCCCTTTGTCAGGGTTCCTGTGTTCTCTTCACATTATCTTGCACAGGGCATGCAAAATTCCCCCCTTTGCTTGGATTTATTGTGAGTCGGTTCTTTAAGAGCAGTGTTTATAGCTTGCAATCCCAGTGGCACTGGGTTCTGCTGAGCATTCTGCACATTGTAACTGTAGGGATTCTCTGGTTTTACAATAGTTCTCCTTTTGCTCATATTGCCACAATGGCATTGGGTTCTGCTGGGCATTAGTTCATTTCACTGGTTCTGCTGGACTTGCAACTCCCACACCTGGAAATGTGATTCTGTGCTTCACAATAGTCCCTTTGAGCTCGCATTGCCACAATGACACTGGGTTCTGCTGGGCACTAATATATTGCACTTATTCTTCTGGGCTTGCAAAAATGCCCTCCCCTTTAGTTTTTACTCCAGAGATTCTCTGGTTTGACCTTAGTCCTGTTGTGTTTCCACTGCCACAGTGGCACTGGCTCTGCTGGGCTTGCAAAAATGCCCCCCCCCTTCAGTTTCTACTGCAGTGATTCTGCACAGACTCTGATTCTGTTCTGCTGGGCTTCTATTGCCCTTGCTTTTTTCACTGCTCCCCCCCCCCCGCACTGGAAACAACAGAGAATGGGGGCACCTTCTTTAGAGGGCCATAACTCAGACCCTGTAAATCCAATTCTCACCAAACTTGGATGGCAGTCAGTCAGAGATCCCCTATGAGTTTGATATCTCTAGCATGGGGGTGGGGGCATTCTACCATGTCACAAATTGAACTAGTTCATTTAGCCCCTAAAAGTTGGTGACAGCTCGAGGTTCATGAACCTGGCATACCATGAATCACAAACCAAACCGCATTTTCCCAGTTAGTGCCCATCCCAAGTCATATATTATCACTTCCATGGGTTCCTGCTGTGTCCAGGGGCATAACCAAACCTTTAGGGTTTCAAACATGCAGCCCACAGGCCGGATCAGGCCCTCAGAGGGCTCCTATCTGGCCGGTAAGGAACTGGCTGTCTCCTGCTTCGTTCTCCAGTTCTGCTGCTGCATTGTAGCTTGCTTTACCAGACTCTCTCAATTGCATAGGAGATACAGATAAGCAAGCTTCTGTTCCCTACACTGGCTGAGGCTCCTTCCCCTCCTCCTCCCAGGGGGAGGGAGGGAATGAGCCAAAGCTGGCTTCCTCGCCAGGCTGCCTCAATCACACAGAAGACAAAGGCAAGCCTTTCTTCTCTTCCATTGGCTGAGGCTCCTCCCCTTCCTACTGCCTTGATTTGCTCAGCTGCCTCAATTGCACGAGAGAGATACAAAGAACCTTTATGACCAACAAAGTTTTATTCAAGGTATGAGCTTTTATGTGCCTTGCTACAGTGTGTGTTTTGCTGGGCTCATTATGCCAGGGCTCTCCTGGATGTAACTGGGTTCCCTTCCCCTTTTCACTGTATTCATGCCCTCATTATGCAGTCTTTTTTATTATTCAAACTTTATTGAAAGTTTTCTCAACATACAGCAAAGATACAAAAGTTTTAAACAGTAGATAATGCACTTTACAAAAGAAGCTAAACAACCTGTATAATCGGCGTCTGTTACAATTTCTATAATAAAGTCAACTAGACCAAGATTCAATTGTTGCACTATAAGAGTAAAATTATTCCTAATATTAAAGAATTAACTTTACACAAACCAGCTTATAATTCAGTATACAACTGCTAATTTACCCATGTGGAGAAGACTACAGTTTTGTAGACAAACACATAGCCCTCAGTCTGTGTCAGGATGCTTTCTCATGTTCTTGACCAGCACACAAAGCAATTTATGTACAAAAGCTTGCAATGTCTATCAATTTCATGTTTTCCCCTGGGTCGTAGGCTCACAACACTGAGCATCAGATTTCTGTAATTAACATCAATAAATCAAAAGAAGATACACAGCTTACAGATTGCTACAGTACAGACATTTTGATGCAATAATTCAGAGCAGGAGGTGTCCATTATCAGAGACTGTTAAATAAACAAAATATTGCAAGAGTGCTGTTTTAAGCATGTTTTTATTTTAAGTTTAAAAAAATCTTTAATCGTGTTTGTGTCCTTTATAAAGTTTATACCTTCACCACCTGGCATCACATTTTATGACACACGTGGCCCAGCCCAACAAGGTCTCATTTATGTCAGATCCGGCCCTCATAACAAATGAGCCCAACACCCCCGCTTTAGAAAGTGAGGGCACTACTGCATTTTTGACATGCCCATGCTTGAACAGAACCTCACAAAAAGGAGTGGAAAGCTGAAGGGAAATGATCCAGAAAGGTGCACTACAGATCTGGGACTAAATATCAATATCTAAGTTGCCACCATGCCTTTGAATCCTATGCTTCTGCAGTGCTTGGTAAGATTTGGTAGCTGAATCCTTAAGAAGCTAGCACCAATGGCTGGCAACCCTTCCAGAGAGGACCAGGTTACACTGTACAAGGGCATGCCCATAGCTCCGTAAGTCAGCCCATTCCAGTGACAGTGCAATAACGGCCCATCTTTTCATAGGAAGTATCCTGATGTCCACAGCCAGACCAACAAGCATGAGAGGCAGCACACACATCCTGCCTCTATGCAGAGCTTGGCAGCAAGGATCTTACTACTCTTTTAAAAGAGTAGCCAAATACAGTTAGAGGCAAACTTCAAAGTTTGGTTTGCATATTTAAATTCAAAGTTAGCTCTAAATATTTAGAACACTCTCTTTTCAAGTTCATAGAAGAATTACACTGATTAGTAAATTCATAATTCTGAATTAATTTTTTGGGCATTCTTTTGATTGGCTAACTAACATGTATTAACTCTGGAATCAAAGTTAGTCACTTCAGTGGTAACCAGAATTGCCAAAACAAATCAAACACACATACAAATACAAAATGCTCAAAAGGACTTGTACAATGGCTACACGTCAAGTTGGCAACATCTCAGTTTCTGAGACTTACATTTGGAAAGCATTGTTTCATTATTACTCTATCTAAGATGCATTAAGTGCCCAAACTTTTAAACCTAGTCAGAACTCTGTAATAATCAGTAGAACAGAGTATAAAAATTCATTTCACACATGACTGCTTAACTGCTGGAGTGCTCTGCATTTCTCTGGAAAGAATGGCTGGTCATAAAAATATAGCACTTTTATTATTTGTCTAGATCATGTGTAAGTTCCTCCGTCACACAGTGTGTGGAGCTTATGACCTGCTCATCAAATCTAGCCACCTTTTGGTCAAGACAGAGGCATAACACTTAAAAGCATAACAGCAAGAAGAAGACACTACTCCCTTTCACCCTCTCAAGAGTTCCCCTCTGTCTAGATATCCAGCACTGGTGGGTGAGGGTGATTTCTTGTGCTGCTTACCCATAAGTGCGTCCGCTACCCAGCGCTTGGTAAGATTTGGTAGCTGAATCCTTAAGGAGCTAACTTTGAAGGCAGCCCTCTTACTGTGACATTATACACGGGCAGCCCTCCTACGGTGATATTGTACACTGGACAGCCTCCTTTTGCCTTGGCAATTCGAAGTATTGTCATCAATGAGGAATCTTATAGCAGAGCCAACAGAGCAGAGCCAACAGTAGTGGCACCAAGATAATGAAACAACACCTTTTTTAGAGGAATTTACCCTGTTTCTTCTCCATTAGTGTTTGGAAACTAGATAGAAAGCTATGCTCTTTAAGGGAGCTTTTAGACTCCTAGCTAGTTTGACTGGCTGCCTGCCATTTTTGCTCTCATGTTGCTCTCCTTTTTTTATTTGGCTGGTTTTATTTGCTGATTTGTATGATGAGCTCTAAATAGGCTCTAAACATATTAGCAGGCTTTTCATTGTCATAAGTAGTTTTTAAACTGAAAGCCACCTAATGGACTTTACCATTCAGAAGACAAGCTAAAAATATT
The DNA here is from genome assembly GCA_029375565.1 of Gekko gecko. Lineage (NCBI taxonomy): Eukaryota > Metazoa > Chordata > Lepidosauria > Squamata > Gekkonidae > Gekko > Gekko gecko. The sequence goes on along the minus strand of JAPDNY010000002.1, from coordinate 238,565,281 downwards.
TTAAGCAAAAAAGCCATTACTGTGCCAGAGAAAGAATACCCATTGTATAAAGTTTATCAGAGGGATTCAAGGCTTAGAGGTAACCTTGGCCATTTGACTTGTGCAAAAAAAAAAAAAATTGGCCAAATTGACTAACCAAATATCTCATGAGAACCTTGTAAGCCTTCACTCAATTCTGTCAGGATAACAGCTTAGTGGTAAATCATTCCAAAACAAAAGTAATGGTCTTTGTTAAAAGGAATCCCAAATTATATCACTGTTTTTTTTAATTCTATCCACACAGAGCAATTCCCATGTTTTAGGTATCTTGGGGGGGGAGGTTGTTTCAGGTAAATGGCTCAAGGTCTAGCAATATTAAAGCAATTTCCTCAAATGCTAAAAGAAGTGCGGGGGCAATCCAAAAATTTTATTGGCACAGGGGAAGTAAATGTATATTAGCTGCCCTCAGACTGTTTAAGGCCAAATCAGTCACCTCACGTTTAGTGCCCCTTTTAATATCACTACAAACTATAAAATACTGGAGCTTGTCCAATCAAAAATTTTGAGAATAGTTCTCCAGATACCACATGGTATTCCAAATGCTCTTATTCAGATAGAAACTGGCATGATCTCAGTGAAGGCGAGGCTTTGGATTCTGGCCTAATTCTCTAAGATACCTCTATTCCACCATGGCCTTAGAGAAAAATGTTCCTTACTGTGGCTTTACAAAACAATATCTTAGCTCCCTCACTTATGAAAATGTGACAGAGACAGTGAATCAGAGAATATCTGATATTGCCAGACAAAATGGTCTGAATGGCACACTAAAATGGTGCGCCCATCTAGAGCTGATTAACAGGGTAGCTCCCAAGCCTTACCTATAGCAACTAGAAAACCACGAATACAGGAGAACGTTCACACTTATGAAGTGGGGCGCACTCCCTTCAGTGGTAATGGAGGGAATATTTAATAAAACACTGTTTGAAGATCATATATGCCCCTGCTGTAATGAAGACGTAGAAACCTTAATGCATGTCATATATGATTCCAATCTTGTTAAAATTCAATTAAACCAAATAATATAAACACAGAAGGACAACAGTCAGATTTTAAATGTAGTTACAGTTATAAGAATGGTCAAAAAATGTCTTTGCCCAAGTTAGGTGCATGCACACCTAGCCTCCTGGGACACAGGAATAAAGAGCCCCAGCTCCCAATCAACACTACAAATCATGGCATTCTTTGATAGTAGCCTTCTGTTTTTGATTGGTGGTTATAACATTATTCTTGGATTCATGGAATACTGTGCAAATTGACACTATGATGGCACACCTGCCTACAGCAAAACCCTTCTTCCATCTCTGAGCTTGGTGCAAACTTGTCTTCTTTACCTGGCAATAAACCGGTTTGGCTTGCCAGGCAACCACACCCTCAGCTGAGAGCAGCTATCCTGAAAAGTTTGTTTCACCCCTTTTCCTATGCAGTGGCAGCAGTTTGACTTTCAAGCAGCAGCACTATCACCACTGGAGAAAGACCAAGACTAGGCAACTCTAAGGTGGTCCAGGGTCACCCTCATTTTATCCTCAACAATGAATAGAAGTGCTGATTCTGCCTCAGGAGTTGGTGTTGGTGACACAAATTCCTATCAGGTCTACCTTCCACACACTATTGTGGAACACTGCAAGGAGCCACCTAGATCTGCATGGAGCTACCTAGTTAGCTAGTTAGTTTATTAATACGGTCAACAACCAGCACAAATCACAATACACGGTATGCCAGAATTATAAATTAATCAAAAATAAACCAATAAAGTTATAGATGGGCTATGTGAAATGATTAAAATGAATATTGCTAAAAATTTGGTATACTGCATAGAGTATCTTTGTGAATTTTATAGTCAGCTGCAAAAACCTTGCACAAGAAGCTATAGTCTGCAAACTGATCCCCATAAGAAGCTTCTGTGAAAACTCAGCATCAAAGCAGCCCAGGAACCTCTGCGCAGAGGGAGAATAAAGTTAACATGTTTTTCCTGATAGAACCGGCAGGAGAACATAACATGTTCATTTGTTTCAACAATACCGGCACCACAAGGACAAATCCTCTCTAACATAGGAGTCTTTCTATATCTCCTGTCCAACACCGCAGAGGGAAGTACATGCCACCTGGCTAGAGAAAATGCTCTGTGATGGGTAGGAGATTCTAGAGACAAAAGATATGCTGCTGGAGCTACAATATATCTGGTGCTGTCCGGAGCCAAAAAATTTGGTGTTCTGCTAATATCACATTGCTGTTTAGTATCTTGCACCCTCTGTTTAATGATTACCTGATTCAGTCCTATTACTGGAAGGGTCTGTAGAGAAAAACCTAGAGTTGTCAACTTATGATGAACTGCAATTAACCAGGAGGACTAAAAATGATTACAAAGGAATACAGGTGTTAATTTAATTTGAGCCAAAAACTGATAGAGGCAAGGCTTACCGTGGCCTCTATTTTAATCAGGCCAGATTCTAAATGCAAACTTGCATTAGAAATGCAACTGGGCAGATGGAGAACCGCCCTTAAAAATTTTGATTGGACTCTTTCTAATGGGGCAAAGGAAAAAGATAGAAGGCCTAGTACTGTCCCATACAGAAGCTGGGATAGAGTTTTGGCTTGATATAATTTGAGGGTAGCAGGTATATATTGCCCTCCTTTAAAAAAAATTAGGATTGCCTGGATCTCAGCTGCATGCACATGATGCGCATTCCTTGCCCCTGACAATTGCAATGTCACCCCCAAATACTTAAAGCTTGCAACCTACTCTACCCTGTGAGTGTTGATACTCCAGGCCCTGATTTTAGGTCTCTTCCAAAAAGACATAGTTTTTGTTTTTTGATAGTTGCCACAGAGAGACAAGACAGACCAGATTCGCTGCAGGCATGTTGTCTAAGCCAATTTGTCTGCCACCACTCACTAGGCTAAATGAGGTGGCAGTCCATCAGTAAAGATGACAAGAACTTTTATCACAACCAAGCTCAGAGCAAGCTCTGGGTCAGGAATGGTTGAAGGCACTAGTTGCTTGCTCTTTACTTCAGAACTACTTCAGTCACATGAGTGCTGCGTGCCCCCTGTCTCTGTGGACCAACTTTGTCATTAATTATAATGGCCTCATGAACAGTTAGGCAGGATGGTCTGCATGCACTACAGCCCTGTTTACAAAGTCATTGAACATATAAGAGCTTTCATCAATACAGACACTTTCACACATTTGTCCAACTCTAATAGACAGGGCAAGCTCCAATTCCAATACCCTTCTGAACAAGATAACATCAGTTAGGAAAGGGTAAGGTAAAGGTAAAGGTTTCCCTTGCTCGAAAGCCATTCGAATCCAACTCTAGGGCTGCGGTGCTCATCTCCGTTTCAAAGCCGAAGAGCCAGCACTGTCCAAAGACATTTCCGTGGTCATGTGGCCAGCATGACTTAACACCAAGGCTCATGGAACACTGTTACCTTCCCACCGAAGTGGTACCCATTTATCTACTTGCAATTTCTTGCTTTCTAACTGCTAGATTGGCAGGAGCTGGAACTAGATACAGGAGCTCACTCCATCATGCAGCACCCCAGTCTTGAACTGCTGAACTACTGACCTTCCACAGCCTGCAGTTCAGCATCTTAACCACTTGAGCCACCGCAGGTATGATGGGTCAATACCTTCATGGATTTGATAGGTTCATACAGCAGTTTGGTTAACAGTTTAAACACTGAGATCCTGCACTCAACACCTAGGAAATGTAGATGGCTTGAGCAGGGAAGCCACACTGAGGAAACACCAGATAGAAGGGTGACAGGACAGAGGAATTATTTCCCTGTTTTTGGATTGACAGAACTGCAGTAGCTTGCCTCTATGATATGTTTGGACACTTCATAATGGCATCTTGGAAGTTGAGTGGGTCTTTGCCCCCAAAGCAGATAGCATGGATACACCTGTGCTTTCCACAAGACTTTCCATGTTGACTCATAGATGTGATTGGTACTTCTGCATGATACCAGAAGAGTATCAGAAGCCTCTGGGTGGGGGAGGTATTCAAGGCTCCTAAGAGAGCCCATCTCAAGCTCCAACTTGAAACTGTTGGGGAAAGCTTGTAAAGAAGCCCCTTTAGCCACTGTGGAGCCAGTGTAACAAGATCAGCCATCCTTTGACCTGAACCTGTTCATGAATCTATGGACCTTGATGTTCCCTGAAGATGTTCACAGAAAGAGAGGCTTCTGCCTGCTCCAAGAGCAGGACAGCTTCCTTAAACAGAACGACAGAATCCAGCCTTGCCCATCTATTCTCATTAGTTTTTATAGTGACATCGCTCATCCTGACCAGAACAGTCTTCTAGTGTCAGCAGGAATGTGATGATGGATAAACTGATTGCACTGAGCATGAAGAAATTTATTCTCTTCTGCTTGTTCTCATGTGTCCATATGCCCTACACAAACATTACTTGAATGAAAAGGGAATTCCTTGAAGGGATTATTCAGGTCCTTCCACTAGCTAAGAGATTGCTGAACTTGAGAAAGTATTCTGAAGCTGGCAATGAATCCCTGAAAGAGGATGAGGAACTGCTGCAGTAGGAACCTGGCCCACAGAACAGATTAATGGCTGTTATCATTGCCTGTGGGAGGCTAACCAGGAGCACAATGTCTTCCTTCAATGAAAGCTGGACCAATGTCATGCAATTTTGTCTGGCTTGTCCTTTTTTGTTTGTTTAATGTGAAACAGATCAAAGGAATAATTAAATCATTTTTGTGCCTATATTCTGTTTCTTCTTGAGGTCAAAGGGAGTTCCTTGTCTTTAATCTCAAAAGAAACCTCATTTTGTGAGATACCAAACAACTTGCCTCCAAGAAAGGAGGAAATGCTCCACACATGTTAATGTCTGAGATACAGGTTGCATCTAACAACTACAAAGTATGTCATGGCCATTCCAAACAACAACTTGAGACTGGTGTCAGTCATGACAGCTGATATGAATGTCAGCTTTGTCAAGACCTCTTTTCAATGCTTACAGCCTAGAGGAACTTGTCCTAACTGCTCCTTATCCCATAAGAAAAATGAGGTGACCGTGAAAGCCCTAGCAGCCAACACAGGATCTCATGACTTTAATAGATGACTGCTCTATTTTTATCCTCCATGGGGTCACTGAGCTTCCCTTCCTCATACTTGGGAAGTACAGCCCCCAAGCAGCCTGAGATCACAGCTGCTATGGGGGTGTCTACTAATAGTGTGTCTGTTACATATCTATGAACAACATAGTATTTCCTGGCAAAATGAAGAAGAAGAAGAAGAGATTGGATTTATACCCCCCTTTCACTACCCAAAGGAGTCTCAGAACAGCTTACCATCCCTTTCCCTTCCCCTCCCCACAACAGACACCCTGTGAGCAGTGTTCCCTCTAAGCTGAGTTAGTGTGAGCTGGCTCACAGTTTTTAGCCTCCAGCTCACTCATTTTTATCTTCGCTCGGGAAGATGGCTCCAGAGCAAACTAATTTATGCAGTAGCCAAATCACTGGCACACAACTTTAATGCCAGTAGATCACAAAGTAGAATTTTTGCTCACAAGACTCCAAAGCTTAGAGGGAAAATTTCCTGTGAGATAGGTGGGGCTGAGATAGCTCTCTCGAGAACTGTCTTTGAGAGAAAAGATCTGGGATTTCCAGTTTTGGCAACTTCAGGCAGACACACTCCATCATAGCTCTGATGTGAGCAACCCACTAATCGTGCCGATGGGGAAGGGTCCGAGTTGATCTTGGACCCTCTTGACTCCCTATAGGGGGGTCGTTCCCTGGAGCAAGAGAGGTGCCTCTCCCAAGGTGGAAACCAAGTGATTGAGGCTCCTTTTTGACCTGACAGGTCCCCACAGCACAAAGCCAGCAATGGCACAAGAGGCGCACACCGGCCAGAGCGCACAAGAGATCCAAAGCAAACAATCCTCTCTACCTTCTAACAAGTGCAAGTAAAAATGTGAGCGAACTCATGCCTTAGCAAACAATCACCTAAATGTTAGAAGTAAAGCTGCCCCAAAGTCACAAATAAGCAGAAGGGAGAGGGGAATGTCCAATCCCAAAAGGACTGAGTTTAAAGCAGAGACTGAAAGGGTGGCTGGAAGAGAGCGGAGAGTGGCTGAGAGTGGAGTGGAATAGTAAGAAAGCAACTTAAAACCAGAACATCAGAGACTTTTTAAAACTTTAAACTATAAACAATGACACAGCGTGCCGAAACTTACAACAAGAACTGCCAGCACAACTTTTCCAGCTATCAGACCGGAAGTAATCATAGACTTTCCCAAAATGATTGCTGCTGCTGTGCACCCTCTACTGGGCCAGTTATCAAATCTCAATTAAATGTTTGCTGCATTGCAAAAGGAGCTCAGAGAAACCCCAACAAAAACAGAAAAGATAGATAAGAAGCTGAAAAAGTTGATCTTAAATCCAAACAGTATGGACAAAGACTGGAAGTAGTGGAAAATGAAAAAGTATCTGGGAACCAGCAATTACTGTGTCTTCAAGTTGAGAAATCAGCATATGTCCTGAGATTTCAAGATATTTCAGAACAGAAAGGAGAGATCCTGAAAGAAATTTTAAGCGAAGACATAGCTCCTGTGGTAGGCTCATCAGCGGAAGTTCTACAAACCGATATTGATTTGATATATTGTACTTATCCAGATTATATTAAAAAAATAAGCTACCTGGGGAAGTGTACATGAAATTCACAAAAAGGGCTACAAGAGACAGAATATGAAATCAACAAAAGACGTTCCATTTGAAATTAGGAAAAGAAGGAGACAGTACAGAGACTTAGCTATGTTTTTGCAAAAAAATAACACCACATACAGATGGATTGTACCGGAGAGGCTTATCTTCAACTCCAATGGGAAAAAAGAAAAGATTGACTCTGTTTTGAAAGCAGAAAAGTACCTGGAGCAACAACAGAAAGTGACGGAGGGATCTGGGAAAGAAGACGCAGACAAAGACACAGAAGAGGAAGAACTCAACGAGGGGGAAAGTTCTGAAGCACCTCAAGTGGCTTGGCAGAATTCTATGACTTTGCAGCTGAATTAGGGGCGGCTGTCCCTAAGCCTTTAAAAATTAAAATGGATTTTGAAAAGAAGTTTAAAAGGAAGAAGAAAGCATAATAGATTAACTCGGATAATCTGATGTTAATTTTTAATACTTAACTCTAAAGCTAAGATGCCCACACTATAGCCTAGTATGATTGTGACTGCCTGCTTTATACTATTATACCTTTATACTGTTAACTCTCATATTTTACTATTTGTGTATTAGGGAAGTATCAAAACTTTAACTCTTTGTATTAATGATCCTTGCTACTCTTAGTTTTAGGCTTATCCCATTCCCCCATCCCTGTATGTTTTTTTAAAAGAGAGAGAGAGAGAGAGAGAGAGAGAGAGAGAGAGAGAGAGAGAGAGAGAGAGAGAGAGAGAGAGAGAGAGAGAACAGATCTGAAAGAACTTATGACTGACCCAAGGTCACATCAGCAGCTGCATGTGGAGGAGTGGAGAATCCAACCTAGTTCTTCCAGATTAGAATCCGTGCTCCTAACCACTACACAAAACTGGCTGAAGGGCTTGGGCACTCTTTTAATCAGGGAATCAAAAGATCATGAAAAGAGAGTGACATGTTCTTGATTTTCCCCTGAAGAAAAACCTCTGTTAAGCCTTATGTTTATCTTTGGAGGAATTTGCTGCTATAGAAACCCTCAGTTGCTCATGGGGGGGTTGAAGCACATCTATGGCTTTGCAGAGCAGGACTGGGAGGGATCCAGCATGGAACAGTCTCCTTGAAAATGAACTGGCTTTGCGCCCCTCCTCCTGCTACACTTCCAGATAGGAGCTTGCCCCCGATTCTGGCCAACCCTGTGGTGCTCAAAAGAACAGTTCAGGCTTCTACATCCTGGAAAGTGGGGACTCCTGGTAGAAAATGTTCAATTCCTTTGTCTGGGAGTGAGTTCTGTTGTTCTGAGGAGAAACTGGAGCTGCTTGAAAGGGCTGTAACAAGAAGAAGCATTGTTTTTTCCAGTGTATCTGACTCATCTCCCACACTTGGTCACAGCATCATTGGCAAGCTCTCTCTTGAGCCATCACAGAACCCTACAGAGGAGCTGAAAGCCTCCACAGCACGTCGTGCATTTGAGAGGCAACTGTCACTAGGGGTGTGCACACACACAAAACTGGTATTTTTCCAGTTCAGATATACTGAACCCAAAAATTATCTGTATTCCCCAGTATTCCTGAATCGCAATATTGGTATGGTATTAAGATTCGGGAAATATTTGGAATTGCTGAATTATAGACAATGGTCACCATCGGCTATAATGGAGAATTGATCTGGGGATATCTGGGGTGGGGGAGCTGTTTTATGAAGTAGAGGCACCAAATTTGCAGCATAGCTTCTGTTGCCTCTCCTCAGCCCCTGCCCCAAGTTTCAAAAATTGGACCAAAGGGTCCAATTCTATGGGCCCCAAAAGAAGGTGCTCCCATTCTCCATTGTTCCAATGGAGGGGAGAAGACATGCCTTCTTCAAGCCACAGCAAAACTCTGTGCCATGGTGAGTAAACTCGAAAGGTATTTAAAGGGACCACAGTCAATTTAAATGCCTGAGAGTTCACTCCAAAGGCATTTAAAAGGACTGAGAGCCCTTTAAATGCCCTGTAACTGTGGCTATCCAGAGGCCCTGAAAAATACCAAATATTTTCAAGGGGGTTGGGGCAGCCATTTTTGGATAGCTAAATCACCAGCCCCTTCTGTGATTGGATGAGAAAATACCCAATAAATACCAATAAGGTATTTAACAGGTATTTTTTTCAGCTTGGTTTATACTGAGCACACGTCCCTAAGCTGTCACCACCCTGCTCCCATTATGAGTCTGCCATTAGGGGACAGGAGCCACCACCTGGTCTAGGGGTATGAGTGGAGGGAGAATAGCAGCACTGAGGACAGCCACAGCACAAGTTACATGGTTTCTTTGCATCCTCTGAAGAGGAGAACTTAGTAACATGGTTCTCTCAGCTCAGTGGGGGCTTGGAACCTGTTGGAACACTGTGCCCTTCTGAAGAGACACACTGCACTGACCAGTCACTCAGGCTGGCTATATGGCTCTGCAGCTGCCTCTTACTAAGAAGTGAAGGAAAGGGGTACAGTAGGCTCCCTTGCAAGAGATTTCTCCCTTCCAGGGCCTTTACAACCGGGTTAAAAATTTTGTAAACATGCTAAGGCAGTTGAAACTTTATGAGCTATGATTGTTTTTGTATGTAGCTAGGTTACTTTAATGAGGGGGGGAGCTGTCTTGCAGGAACTCTGAGCACCTGAACTGAAATATCTAGTGGACTGATTGATCATGTTATAATCAGTAAACTTTTTAGCTTAAAGTCCATCTTTCTTACATTTTGTGATTTTGAAAAGTTAAATTATTTGTATTGTATAGGCTACTGAAAATTAATTTTCAAGAGAATTTTGGTGCAGCATGGTCCAACAAGACATTCATAATGCTGATATTTTATTATGTGCATATTCTGTGGATGTTAAACGGCACAGCATACTAAGTGAATCAATAAAAATTTTATGTGTGGTTTTTATTTATTTTTGACACAGGCGTAATTCATAATTGGTAACATTTTATATACCAAACCACAGATGAAGACAGCTTGATGTAATGCATTTGGTCTTTTTTCTTACCACTGATCAGATAGTTTTAAGTTGTGATTACTTTGGGTCATTTCTGTATACTCATTAAAGCATATTCAGTCAGTCAGAGTAAAATGCACTAGTTTTATAAACAATTTTTATAAACGTTTATGCTGGCTATAGGGATAGGATGACATCATACAATTCTCCAATATTGGTGCTGTACAATGCCAAGTCTATTAATAATAAGACCTCTGTCCTCCAGAGATATCTGGTAGAACAGGCAGTAGACCTGGCTTGTGTGACTGAGATCTGGGTGAGGGAGGGCGAAATGGTCACCCTGAGTCAACTGCCCCCCTCCCAGGTTTTTTGGTGCTTCACCAGTCTTGGACTGATGGGCAAGGGGGAGTGGTGTTACTCATCTGGGAGGCTTTCTCCTTCAGGCCACTCCCTGAGGCTAAGATTGCTGGCCTGACTGTGGCCTGGTGTGGGAGGCCAAAGAGAGTTTGGCCATTTGGTTGGTGTACTATCTGCCTAATGCACTGGCAAATGCCCTGCCAGACCTGTTGGAAGCTGTAGGTAGCTGGCCCTTGGAGTACCCCAGGCTTTTAGTCTGGGAGATTTCAACGTTCATGTGGATGATGCAGTGTCCTCGCAGGCCATGGACCTAGAGTCGTCAATGGCAGCACTGGGACTCTCCCAGTTTGTTTTGACTCCCACACATCAAGCAGGCCACATGTCGGGGATTATGGTGGACCGGATTACTGCTGATGCAGTCCCATGGTTGGACCAACTTGCCCTGAAGGCTCGTCTGGGTATCCCAAACCCTCCCTGTTTAGGCGGTGAGTGAATTTATGCTTGCCCGCTGAGTCAAATGGACCTCAATAGGTTCCTGGTAGCTGTGAACCCTACCACACGCCTCCTAGATCCCTGCCTATTATGGCTGGTTAAAACCTGCGGTGATGAGGTGTGGACTCCCCTGAGGGAGATCACCAACTTCTCCTTTTCAACAGGGACCTTCCGAGGGAGACTGAAGGAGGCGGTGGTTCGCCCTCTCCTTAAAAAACCTTCTCTGGACCCGGCAGTCCTTAATAACTACCGCCCAGTGCCTAACCTACCGTTCCTAGGTAATGTGGTAGAGAGGGCAGTGGCAACAGAACTTCATGCTTTCTTAGATGAAGCTGAGGTCCTGAACCCCTTCCAGTCTGGCTTCTGCCCTGCCCATGGGATGGAGACAGTGCTGGTCATCCTGGTAGATGATCTCTGGAGACATCTGGAAAGAGGCAGATCAGCACTGCTGATTCTTCCTGATCTGTCAGCAGGGTTCAACACGGTTGACTATGAGGTGTTAACCCAATGCCTCACCGACAATGGAATATGGGGGCTTGCCTTGCAGTGGCTGACCTCCTTTCTCTGGAGTTGGGGACAAAGGGTGGCGCTTGGGAAAGAGTTGTCCCACTGGCATGCACTGGAATGTGGAATGCCATGGGGAGCAATTCTCCCCCTCCCATGTTGTTTAATATCTATATGTGCCCCCTCGCCCAGATTATCCGGAGGTATGGACTGGGTTGTCACCAGTATGTGGATGACACCCAACTCTATCTACTGATGGATAGCTGCTCAGACATGGCCCCAGGAGATCTGGACGAGGTGTTACAAGCTGTGGCTGGATGGGTGTGACAGAGCTGACTGAAGTTAAATCCATCTAAGATGGAGGTCCTGTACCTGAGTCGCAGGGGACCAAGCCAGGGAATCAGGCTCCCAACCTTCGATGGGGCTCCACTGGTGCCAACGTTGAAAGTGAAGAGTCTGGGGGTGTTCCTGGACACCTCCCTTTCTATGGAGGCCCAGGTCACTGCCTTTGCCAGGTCTGCCCTTTTCCATCTGAAACGGATCAGGCAATTGGCCCCATATCTCACCCACTGGGACCTAGCTACAGTGACCCACGCAATGGTCACTTCCAGACTGGACTACTGTAACTCTCTCTATGAGGGGCTACCCTTGACTCTGCTCCTGGTTACAGCTAGTGCAGAACGCGGCAGCATAGGTGTTGACGGCGATGCCTGCATGGGCTCTCATCCATCCAGTGCTGTGCAAACTGCACTGGCTACCTATTGAATTCTAGATGCATTTCAAGGTGCTGGTGCTCACCTTTAAAGCCCTATACGGCCAAGGGCCAGCATACCTCCGAGACCACCTCTCCCCACATGAGCCCCACAGGGCACTGAGATCTTCAAACCAATGCCTGTTAACAGTTCCTGGCCCCAGGGACATCCGACTAACCAGGACCAGGGCTTTTTCGGCTCCGGACCCTACGTGATGGAATGAGTTCCCATATGAGATCAGGGCCCTGCAGGATCTACTACAATTCTGCAGGGCCTGAAAGATGGAGTTCTTCCACTGGGCTTTTGATTGAGGAGGTGGATGCCCCTCCCCGCTCATGGCCAATCCTTCCCCATCAGTGGCTGAGGGTTCCCACTGTTGCACTTTAGTTAACTGACATAAATACCACGTAAATGGTTTGATCAAATGACTCTATTGTTTTTATAATGGGGTTTTAAAGTGTTTTAACTGTATTTATTAAATTGTGATGTAAAGTGCCTTGAGCCCACTTGCACGGAGGCAGTATATAAATCAAATAAATAACAAAAATAAACAAACAGCAAGACTGTTATATACATACACGCTTGTTTTTCTTCAATTTTTGGGTTTTTTTTTTAAACTTAGGGTCAGTTGCAGGCAGGGGTCTTTTTTGGGGGGGAGCGCACTGGAGCACAGCTCTGGGAGCTCAGCAGCCAAGCCCCCCCCCAGCCGGCTTCCCAGGGAGTCTTTCAGGCAGCCAAATGTCAATCTCAGCTCCATTATATCCTATGGGCCATTGAAGTCAATGGGGAAAACACAGGGTATATTCTGGGGGCTGGAGGGGAGGGGGTTTGAGGGAGAGGCTCCAAACTCACAGGGTAGCTGATGGAGCCTCTCCCCAAGATGCCCGCCAAGTTTCAAGAACATTGAATCAGGGGGTCCAATTCTATGGGCCCCTAAACAGGTTGCCCCTATTCCCTCCATTGTTCTCTATGGTGGGAAAAAAGTAACTTGTTTTCACATCATAGAGAACAATGGAGGGAATAGGGGCAACCTGTTTGAGGGCCCATAGAATTGGACCCCGGGTCCAATGTTCTTGAACCTTGGTGGGTATCTTGGGGAGAGGCTCCATCAGCTGTCCTGTGAGTTTGGAGCCTCTCCCTCAAACCCCTTCCCTCCAGCCCCCAGAATATACCCTATGTTTTCACCATTGACTTCAATGGCCCATAGGATATAATGGGGCCGAATTGCCGCCGAATTTCTTTCAATTCCTCTTTCCCTCCTTCTTCTCTTCTCTCTTTCTTTCTTTCCCACCTTCTTCTCTTCTCTTTTTTCCTCCTTTCCCTGTTTCCCTCCTTCTTCCCTCTCTTTCTTTCCCTCCCCTTTCCTTCCTTCTTTCCTTCTCTCTACTCTCTCCCTTTCCTCCTTCTGTGGCCCAACTCTCATGAGAAGGAGTTTAAACTTTAAACCCATTCTCTCTTAGCTCCCCCACCCAGACCAGCTGGGGAAGGGAAGGGGAGGCTTTTGAAGATGCCTCCCCCCCTTTTGCTTCCCCTTCTGACATCACTTCCGGTGATGTCAGGGGGCGTGGCATATGCTAATAGCCTAATAGCTCATTAGCATACCATATGCTACTGAGCTCCTGCAGCTCTTTTTCTACGAAAAGACCCCTGGTTGCAGGTTATTTTTCGTCTTTTTCTCCATGCCTTCTCATACCTCTTATATTCTAATAGTAGAGTCAGCCAGTTTTTGGATAGTTAAATCTGGTGAATGGAGCTGTGAATGGGCAAGACAGATCTTTCTGAGAAGAGTCCCAGGTGTGCAGAAATGCATGAAATCTAAATAAAATACATTGGGGGCTTTACAAAATCTGAAAATGATAAAAGGAGTGCCTGTAGCTTTAAGCAACAAATTCCCTCAGTGGCTGTTGCTAGGCAATCATAGTATGCCAGGCAGGATTCTGTCAGTACAAAACAGGAGGAGGAGGCAGGGACCTTTCCAGGCCTATTTTGGCCTTTGAGGGAGGATTCATTTGTCCAGGGCTGACTAGGGTTGCCAGCTCCAGATTGGGAAGTTCCTGTTGATTTTTTGGTGGAGTCTGAGGAGGGCAGGGTTTGGAAAGAGGAGAGGCATCAACTGGATATAATGCCATACAGTCCACCTTCCAAACCAGCCCATTTTCTCCAGGGGAACAGATACACTGTCAGGAATTCAGGTGTCGTACTGAGAGATCTCCAGGTTCCACCTGGAGGTTAGCAACCCTAAGCCTGGCAGGAACCTTTGGGTGACAGTGATTAATTCCTCTGAAGAAAATGGCTGTTTTGGAGGGTGGACTGATCTCTGTAGGTGGGAGATCTGTTGTGATTCCAGGAGATCTCCAGGCCCCACCTGAAGGCTGGCAACCCCAGAAGGAGGGAAGGAAGGAGGGAAAGGGGAGAGGCTATGGGGGTTTCAGGAAAGGGGGAAAGGGAACAGTGGGGGAGGAGAAAATGAGATACCTCCCACAAGTCCTTTCAGGTTCCCACTTGTCAATTTACTATTATTGAAAGAAAAGCACAGATTTTGTCCTTGTAACACACCTCACTCCTTTACCTGGACAGAAATCCCAGCCTTCCTACTATATTCAGTTAATCCTTCCTTACAGGAAATCTCTAGTATCTTGTAATAAACATTATGTTTTTCCAATGCTATAAACCAAGCCCGGCTTCCTTTGTAGTCCCAGGAACAATAATGTGAATGGCCATAACTTAGGTAATTTTGACATTCTGCAGGCCAAGCAGCAACAAGCACTTGGCTCCATAACTGATATTCATGTGTATTCTCTGCTATCCAACAAAGACTGACTTGTCCATTAGCAAGCCTGCCAAGACATGAATGGGAGCAGCAGGCCCCTTGAAAAGATGCCCCGCAGCAGCATCTGTTACACAAAGAAAGACAAAGCAGCAAGATGCCATCCAGGAAAAAACTGCCACTGTGCCAGGAAACATACTCAGCAGAGACCATCTACACAGCTTTCTACCACTGCTCCCTACTGGAAGATATCTTGGACTGCCACCCCCATGTTGTAGTATACATAACTGGACTGAAGAGATGATGCAATGTATAAATGTATGCAAGAGCCAAACTAAGGCTCATGCAAGCCACTCTGAGCAGAGAAGGCCAACCAACCTCTGTACTATTAGGGACCACTACTAATTGTCTCTGCACTGGATCCTGCCTCAGGTGCACCAACCACCTGAAAGTCAGCAAGAGGCAACTACAAGGCCTTCTTCATAGCAGCATCCACTCTGTGAAGGGCAACTGAATTAAAACACGTACAGTTTATAGTTGCTACTCAGGCACAGCAAAAGCCTGGTGAAAAGAAATGCTATGACAGTGTTTCTGTAAAACAGCTTAGCACAAAGAGCCTTCCTGCTAGCTGAGCTATACATAATAGATTTCACTTTCTTCAAGTAGTAAGAATGTCAGCTTTCCATATATTCCTTTCTTTCTCAGTTTTCCAGTTTCTACAAGGAACTTTTGAATAGCCCACCTAAAGGGAAAAATCCAATATTTATTTCCCTAAGCCCTCAAAAGTTTCCAGAAATGTTACATCTCCAGCTACTAGTTAATGTGGCTTTGAGGAGTCAACAATTAAGAACTTAAGCATTTTTAAAAAGAGAAAAGATGCCAGAGGGGCCCAATTAAAAATACAAAAATGTAAGTGAACAGCACTTACCTTGTGAATTCAACATCCAAGACAACTAGATCTACCCACATTACACTGACACTCACATCACCACCTCACTAGGAGGTATCAGCTCAGGTCAGGACATGATGACTGTCACCCAAATTCTTCTGATATCTCATGCAGATATGATTACACCTCAGGCAGTTATGCAAGAAACATTAATGCAACATGGCAATTAAACGAAGCACCACCAGTAGCTAAAGAGGCATACAGACAGCATACTGGACAGCATACAGAACAAGTTAACAGAAAAAAGGGTGTGCAATACTTACCCCTGCAGCAAAGCCCAGGCTGCCATCCAGGATCCGTCTCTGTAAATTAAAAAGAAGATCTTACAGTAAGCATAAAGCGCCAAGGTACAGCAGCTTATTGTGTAAGAGCACCACTAAATACAAAGTTCGAAGGGGGGGAGAATCAAGCTTCTGAATGTGGTTTGAACCAGCTGGTGTACATGCCGAGCTCAAGGTTTATTTATTTATTAGAGTCAATTTTGTTGACCACCCTTCCTTGCTTGCATGGGGCTCAGGGTGGTTCACAACAATTTAATTCAGTACAGTGTAATATAAGTTAAAACCATAAAAACTCAATATTTAAATCATTCAAGCATTTAAACATTTCAAAACATTTTAAAAACAAGATGGCAGTGCTAACATTCAGTCACGGGGGGAGGGGGCCAAGCAGATGTAAGAGAACTGTCACTAGCCTCGACCGAAGGCCTAGCAAACATCTCTGCCTTACATGCCCTGCGAAACTTTAATAGATTAGACAGGGCACTGATTGTCACTTGGCAGAGAGTTCCACCAGGCGGGGCCAGGGAGGAAAAGGCCCTGGCCCTGGTTGAGGCCAGCCAGATATCTTTTGGGCCAGGGAGCACCAGAAGATTCTTATCTGCTGATCTTAATGCCCTTCAGGAAAAATACCAGGCGAGGCAGTCCCAAAGGTACTGACTGTTAAGGACTTTAAAGGTAAGATCCAAAGTCTTGAATCTGATTTGGTACTCCACCAGGAACCAATGCACCCACACCGCTGCATTTTGTACCAGTTGAAGCTTCCAGGTCAGTTTCAAGGATAGCGAGTTACAGTAATCCAGCCTGGAGGTGACCGTTGCATGGATTTCTGTGGCAAAGTCGAGGTGAGACAGAGAGGGGGATAGTTGTTCGACTTGTGATATGAATGGCTACAACAGGGACTTCCAACATGATGCCAGTGGGTACCATGGTGCTAGCTGACACATTTCCTAGAGACCACCAAGTGTTTTCAGAAACTGGGCAGGGACAGATGGGCCCAGGAGGGCTTTGAAATGCAGAGCAGATTTTTTAAAAATGTTTTTTTGGGAGCAGCTGCCACCACATCACAAGGATTGTCACGGAACGACTGAAGGTAAGCTGCAAGAAAATATTTTAATTCAGTAAACTCATTTTTAAAAGTTAAACAGCTTCCGCCTGAAATGCTGAAAAGTTACCATTAGAGTTATGCATAACCTCACTCCCCTGCAGTGGCCATTCTATGGTTTCACCCACCAGCATGTGTCAGAATTCCAAAGATGCCCGCAGGCTCAAAAAGTTTGGGGACAAAATATTCCTCTACCCTGTCTGCTGTTCTATCACACTTCAGTCTTTTTCAGTTCACAGTATCACAGCAAGGGAGCTCAACATCACTCCTACAGTACAGGTAAAAAACCTGAACTGACGACTTATGTATAGCACATCCATGACTGAACAGGGATTTCAGTGTGTATGAACAAACACATCAATAAGCAATGACAGCCAAAAGAACAATCTGTCCAAACATTTGTTATTTTATTCCCACCAAGTGGGTTTCAGTCTACCAAGCTTTACAGTAGCGGCAGACACAGGCTAAAATATTCCTTAAGAGCCATATACTAAGTAATTAAAAAATGCTAAGAATAAAACTAGACTGATGGTCACCTGCTATTTTTTGCAAATTTTTGCCTATTCCACCCTGCCATGAACCAAAGACTGAAAGACAGCTTCCAAAGGCTAAGCCCTGAGGGCACATAACTGCCACTGTTTAGAAGGAAACTGCAGTGCTTCCTTCAAAAACTGGAAGCAGGCAAAACAACCTCTTAGGAAACACGGAAGGTGGAAAGAAATCCATTCCACTTGTAATACGGCTTTTTCCATGAAGTGCTAGGGACAAAAAGGAGGCCTTAATTTAAAGAAAGAAATCTTGTTTCATCTGATGAAGAACCTTGCCAAGTGAATCTCAGGCCACAGTAAACATGTCACTGTTTAAGGTGCCATAAAACTACTGCTCTTTTCTGCAAGAAACCTTGCCTTCTCTTCTAGAACCTGAAAAAAAAAGATTGAGACCAAAGTTAATTAGGCAATTTTACATTTTATTTCAGCCATGAATTGTAAAATTAAAGCTGCCTTGTTTTAAGACTAGGAGCCAGTTTGGTGTAGTGGTTAAGTGTGCAGACTCTAATCTGGGAGAACCGGGTTTGATTCCCCACTCCTCCACTTGCACCTGCTTCAGTAACCTTGGGTCAGTCACAAGCTCTGGCACAGGTGTTCTTGAAAAAAGTGCAGTTTGTGTTAGAGTTCTCTAAGCCCCACCTACCTCACAGGGTGTCTGTTGTGGGGAGAGGAAGGGAAAGGAGTTTGTAATCCACTCTGAGACTCCAAGTGAAGGGCGGGGTATAAATCCAAACTACTACTACTACTACTACTACTCTTCTTCTTCTTCTTCTTTTTTAAAGGATCCAAAATGTAAATGATAAGCCCATTTCCTTGACATGGACAGTCGTCTGATATTGGAACTGTTCACTCAGTTAAAGGTACATTTTGCACTCATATTTCTTTCACTGACACCAACGGCAAAACACTGAGAATCCCATTTGGCATTTACTGTATTTCAACCTACTCAAAGAACAAGACCTGAAGATGACGACTCACCTGCCCACTGGAAAATACAAACACAAGTGCTGAGCCCGCAGCAGTCAATCCCCACGTCAGGAAAGTGCCCAGCAGTGCTTGCAACACTGGATTGTAACCCAATAGCATACTGAACGTGCTGGGGTTTGATGATCTAGAAGAAAAGAAGGGGCATTAAGCAGAAAAATTTCATATAATTCAGTTGCATTTATTTATTTATTTATATCCCACTTTTCTCCCCAGTCAGGACTCACAGCAGTTTTTAGAACATCATTCTCCCATTCTCCACTTTCTCTCAACAACAACTCTGTTAGATAGGCTAGACAGAGAGCTTGTGATGGGCCATCGAGCGTACATGGCAGAAGCAGGGATCCAAATGTGGGTCACCCCGGTTCCTACTCCACACTAGCCATCATATCTTTACAATTCGGGGGGGGGGGCAGCCCTATTCTTCCCTGACAAGTATTGTCACTTCCTCATAAGTTTTTCACCAGTACATTTGTTGATCCCATTGTCAAAAGAAACAAAAGCCCTTTATATCAGAACTTGTTTGTATCTCACTGATGAGAGGAAGCAGTAGGCTTGAGTAAGGGAGATGCAAATTCAGTTCCCTCTTCAACCACAGACTCCTGAGGGCAGAGCTTAGGTAAACCACTTGCTAGCTCATACTTCCTCTTTTTGAAATGGGGAAAAGTCTGTAACCCTATATGCACATTTACTAAAAATTAAATTCCAGTGAGCTTTAACAAGACTTATTTTTGAGTAACTCAGATTGCAACAAGCACAGGATTGTTGTAGAGACAGATAAATATAACACTATAAAGCACTTAGCATATTAAAATAACTCTTAAAATATAATAAATTCAGCCAGACAAAGTACTAAATTTAGCCCATCATTTTCTGCCTTATTTCATTCACCCGTCTGATTTCGGCAAATTATACATATCCACACACTCATTAGTGTTGGACAACCAAAAGTCAGAAGCCCCACTGACAAGTTACAGTGAATGCACATACAATCCATGTACACTGTATACTTGATTTTTTAAATGTGTGCTGAATAATTCTCACATTGCATTCAATAACACGTACAACTGAACTTATGAATGAAACTCCACATTTATCCAAGTTCTGGTCCCTGGTCTCATTTCTAAAGTTAACATGCATTGGGTCTTTCTTACAAACAGATGTATACATGAACAGATGTAACACATGAACAAGGTTGGAAATATATTCTTCTAGTGTTTAATGGTAACATGCAAACTAAGCTACAGGACAGCCTGCATTTATGCTGTAATGTCCCTAGGTCAAGAGCATCTTAAAATATGGAAAATTTTGATCCAGTCCCCTAGAAGAAAATTACAAACAATGTGCATTATCAAGACAGACCAAAACTCTTTTAGGCCTCGCTGATTACAAGGGGATGGGGCAAATCAATTTAAATGCCCTTGAAATCAATGGGAGGTGAAAATGCTTGCTTAACTCTGGCAAGATTGTGCTCTTCTTTTAACTCACCACAGAAATAATTTCCACTCTAGGAAATTCTCTTGTACAAGCCCCACTGAAATGCATGTGCCTGCCAATCTTTAACACAAAAGAACATTATTGTGTCATGAAGCAGCCACCTTCATTAGTGTTCACACTCAAGTGCTAAAATTCAGACAAAAAAGGGAAAAAAGAAAAAACAACCACGTAGTGTTTATTTCTTAAATTAGAAATGGCTTGGTGTAACAGATATTAAAGTAGGCATTGTTAAAATATTCTGCTCCAGAGGTTCTAGAAAGAGAGTGTTGCTAATAACATAAATAAAGAAAATAATGTTTAAATTAAGCCACTATTCAGTTACATTTTATTTGTAGCAGCTGCTACTGCATCAACTCAGCAAGTCCGGGGGGGGGGGGGAGAGATGCTTATGGCACATAAAAGCACCAAATATAATTACTTGTAGATTTAAACAGAGAACTACAAAGGCTGACTGACAGCATTTCATCATAAACAATGTGTCTTCTGTCCTTTCAATTGCACATTTGTCTAACATTAGCTGGCCTCATCAGCTGTGCCCCAAGCAGATTTACTTCACTTCTAAAGTGTTAAATCAATAACAACAAAAATAAAATCTGAGACTCAAAAATACAACCTTCAAATATTGGAAATAAAAGATAACTTGTGCATAGCCCAAACAAAACTGGTTGCCTTTATTGACAGAAAAGAAATCATACTGAGGAACCTTAATATAAAGCACAAGATTAACTGTCTTGTTGATTTGAACGTTTGTGATTTTGACAACCATTTATGAACACACCACAAGCCCTCCAAAAGCATCTTGAGTGGCATAGCGCCAAATGCCAACCAGTGTTCATGGCACAATGTATTAGTATGTGCACATGAACATATATTGCTACCTTGTACTGAGTCAGGGCATGGTTCTATTGAGGTCAGTCTTGTCTGACTGCCAGCAGCTCCAGAGAGTCCAAGGTAAAGCTCTTTCACATCACCTAGTACCCGATCCTTTACACTAGAGATTCCAGGGATTGAACAGGGGACCTTCTGTATGCTACACAGGCACTCTACCACTCATCACCACCATACTATAAGTCTGAAAAATATATGATCGTGGAGTGCTCAGCTATAATCTACTTACACAAACTAGAGAACTTGCTGCCTTTCAAGAACTGTCCTAAACTGCTGAAACAACTTGTAAGAGGTTTTTCTTTACCTGATCCTACAAACATCTTATCATTACCATAAGAACACTACTGTGAACACATCTGAAATCACACCAGATCAACTTGCTTAGACAATCTCATTTTGGTTGTACAAACGCAGCCATATTCTTAAAGTACATGCTGCACCCAAATGAATGAATTACTCTGCTCTCGATCTGTGTATATATGCATACATAAACATATCTTTTTTGTATAAACGTAGATAGCTACACTTATACATACTAGCCAAAATTCTACAGGTGTACAAATCCACCGACCTCTAACCTCAGTAGAAACTTCCGAACTGTAACGATAACGAACTCTACGGTGTTGGGATTCGTTTGGGTGCTTTCAGTTTTTAAAAATACTAAAAGAATAATTTCTGATTTTAGTTACATGCCTTTTCCTATACCCCTTTCACACATACACACCCCAAAAATCAACTCACTAAATGCACGATTTGTGGGAGACCCCACCTGCTACAAAACGCCGATAATCCAAATCCTGCAGCTACTTCCTGGTTCCTCTGTACACGTGTCTCTCAAATAGACCCGGGCCCGCCTACTATGACTCTTCAGCCAATAGCGAAGCAAGCTGCAAGTGTAGCGTAGATTCTATGGTACACGTCTCTTGGCTGTGTAAAAAATGAGCGGAGGGGATACAATCCGTTGCCATGGTTTTCGGTCTTGTGCAATATTCCAACAGGGCTGTGAAATCCTTTCCAGACCGCGTTGATTACGAACTGCGCGGGGGGGGGGGGAGAGGAGTCTTCTTCTGGTAGTGTTTATGAGCTTCTCAAAAATTTTGGGAGACAGATTACGGGAACACAGCTCGATTTTAAGTATATGTAGTGCATATAGGACTGTAGCCCTCAGTCGAGCAATTCTAGTCTAAAACGTTCTAAATATTGCCTTGGAAATGAACACAACTGTGCAAATTCAGTGGTGCCTCTGAACAAAGAACTTTGCATGAGCTATGTGAGCTAACAGCCTGCCAAAATGACATTTTTTTTAGGTTTTAACATGAAGTAACATGAAGCAGTAGCATAAAAACCACAGCATGAGCTCTATCTAGTATATTTTCTATCCCTCCCATTCTCCAAAGGGTGTACATGGTTCTCTCTTTTAATTTTACCCCCACAGCAATCCTGCGAAGTAGGTTAGGCTGAAAGGATGTAACTAGCCCAAGGTTTGTTCCCTAGTAAAAGGTTTTTTTAATTTAACAACAATATTTAGACAATTATGCTATGAAACCTGTATGCTTTTCCAATGGCATGAATTCTGCCACTATATGGAGGTTGCACCATTTTTCCTGACAAGGTCCTGTATCCTTAATAGTTGCAGACCAGGAAGAAATCCATCAGGCAAAGCTTTCCCCACCACCATAACAGGAAAATATGTGTTAATCCAGTACTTTCCCTGCAGCAGTGTCAACTGGCAGACACCAGAATGGGGTGAGAGGTCACTCCACATGTCTAACGGGTGGGATCATTGAGCCATTTGGTCAAACCCTCAGCCTTTAGAGAAATCAAAGAACACAGATTTCTTCACACTACTGCAGAAAGAGTGGAAAGAATGTTATACAGAGAGAGAAATTAACACAATTTAGCTGCCCTTTAGGTTGTACAAATGCAGCCATATTCTTACAGTACACGCTGCACCCAAATGAATAAAATGAAACTGAGCAAGAGTTAAAATTGAAGATTAACAGTGCAATCCAAAAGTAGAGCTATACCCTTCTATTCCCATTGACTTCAATGTGTTTAGAAAGGTGCAAGGATGACTATCAATCTCCCCACCCCTACTCAGCCCCTATTGAAATAAGGGCAGTGCAGAAGCACAATGTACCTTTTTCAGACAGCTGAAAATCAATCATTTTCATCATGTTAGTTTTTGCCCACATTCTCCGAAAACAGCCATGACCATTGCTGGTGGTTTAGGAATAGATAATGCAGGAATTCCAGCAGGAGCAGCTTTTCCCAATACATTGTTTATATTCTGAAATCGTAATAAACAGTTGATTCCAACAAAAACAGAAGAGTTTGGTCGCTGTTCCCACTACTCTGCCATGCGCAGCTATTTGATTAGCTCCCACTTACCTCCAACAAGGAATCCTACTGATAATGATCTTAAAATTCTGCTGACCGATAAGTACCCGGCAACTACTCTGTCTGTTGCAGAATTCTTAGCCTATGTTTGGAAATTAAGGGTTGGGGTGTATAAATTGTAATAACTTTTTTATGTTCATTGGGATTGTTATAGTACTAACTGAGCTTACTATTGCTGAGAAGTATATTTTTGGCCAGTGTAACTTGTGTTGTTATATCAACTTGTCCCATTATCTTCCCTACTGTTGATGTGTTATGCCAATAAAGGTCTATGTATGTGTGTGAAAAGTTTGGTTCTTTGGTTCAGAAGCTTTCACAGGGTGGGAAGCTCTTTCATTTGGAAAGAAAAGGAGGAAATGTGTTCCTACAGGCAGCTGCCTCCAGTTGCCGCAGAAGACCCAATTGTTCAAGTAGAAAGTGTCACAGATTTCTTTTTTACTTTGTTTACTCCGGTTGTACCCTGTTATACCAAATCAGCTTACATCATTCTCCTCTCCTCCATTTTATCCTCAAAACAACCCTGTGAAGGAAGTTAGGCTGAAACTGTATGACTGGTCCAAGGTCACCCAGCAAGCTTCCTTGGAAGAGTGGGAATTCAAACTTTGGTCTCCCAGATCCTAATCTGATATCTACCACTACACCACACAAAAAACATGGCAGCATTTTCACACACACTAAATAACACACTTTTAATCCACTCTCATTGCACTTTGCAACCGGATTTTACTGTGTGAAATGGCAAAATCCACTTGCAAACAGTTGCTGAAGTGGACTGAAACTACATTATTTAGCATGTGTGAAAAGTTCTGCCAGTCATCTCTGGACCTACACAAGTACTAGATAACTTATGTTAAATGCCACCTCATGGGTTACCACATTTATTCCCTGATAAAGGCACTGACTTTTAGAGCAGGGGTGTCAAACATAAGGCCCGAGGTCCGGAACTGGCCCGTCCAGGGCTCTTATGTGGCTTGCAAGCAACTAGTGCAAGGGAGGGAACAGGAGACTGCTCGGGGGGGTCAGTGGGTGGAGCCAGTCCAATTGTGGCTTCAGCATGGCGGAACAACCTCATCTGCAGCTGTCAAGCAGCGTGGGAGCATCTGCCCAGTGCTGCACTGTTGGCTTTCTAGTCCACCTGTTGTGTCCTGGGATCAGAAGGCAGAGCTGGCGAAATACAGCCAAGCTTCGCTCTCTGAGAACAATAGGGACTAGGTTCCTGAGCTCGCCAGTAGAGAACCAATGGCAGCATTGGCGGGCGATTCAAACCCGCCAATAGGAATATGGGGCCGTCCCCCCCTAACTGTATATAGTTGGCCTCCGGCCGTTACTGTTTGTTCTTGTCTTGTGTGAAATACGAATAAACGCGTCTTCGCTTATGTTGTCGTCCGAGTCATGAGGCCCGAACCCCAGTACATTACAGTGGCGACGAGGATGGGATTTCAACGCCTTCCGTGACTCCATGAGCGACGAAAAGGACGACGCTGAGCATCGCATCGCTGACCCCGAGAGCAGCACCGCACCGCTCGCCGAGCATCGCATCGCTGACCCCGAGAGCAGCACCGCACCGCTCGCCCCGGCACACGCCTTCCCAGAAGGAGCCATGGCCGCTTCTCATGTAACACTCGAGCGCTTCGATCCGTCGCAGCCAGAAACCTGGGACGCATGGGTCGACCAGCTCATCAGCTATTTGGAGCTCAACGAGATTCGCCACCCAGACAAAAAACGATCGCTCCTGCTGAACGCGTGCGGCACCCAAACAGTCCGCCTCGCCAAGAGCCTCTTGGTGCCCCGCACGGCTTTGGAAAGCTCGTTTGGGGAGATCCTGGACGTCCTCAACGCGTACTTCAGCCCCCAGCCGACCTTCCTGGCCAAGAGGATGGAGTTCCAAAGGCGAGTCCAGGCCCAAGGGGAATCCGCTGCCACCTTCCTGGCCGCACTGAGGGCGCTCGCGGTGGACTGCGGGTTCCCGAAGGTGGAAGACAATGTGCTGACGCAGTTCGTGTGGGGCCTGGCAGACTCCAAGCTGCGGCGCAAGTTGATTGGCTACCGGAGGCTTTCCCTGGACGAGGCCATCGACGCCGCAACAGCCCACGAGGCCGCGGAAGGGGAACGCCCGGCCGCGGCCGCCCACGGGGTCGGGAGGGGTCCCAGCCCCGGGAACTCAGACACCGAAGAGGTCTTCGCCCTCAGACCCCAACACCGCCGGCCGGCGCCGTTTCAGCAGGCCGACAGGGAGCCAGCCAAGCCTTCCGGCAACCGGACCGTGTGCGCCAGCTGCGGGGAAGGCCACAGAAGGAAATCCTGCAAGTTCCGGGATGCTGTCTGTCACGGGTGCGGGAAGCAGGGACACCTCGCACGGGTCTGCCGGTCCAAGGGCCTCCGGAGTTCGAGATCGTCCGCCCCACAGCACCGCGCATCGTCCTCCGCCTACGAGACGACGGAAGAGGTCGCCGAGTTGTACCATCTCACCGACCAACCGCTGCAGGTACTTCACCTCCCCAACCCCAATCTCTCCTCTACCCCGAAGATCCAAGTAACCGTGCGGATCGAGGGGTCCCCCTGTTGCATGGAGGTGGACTCGGGATCGGCGGCGTCCATCATTTCCATAGACACTTTAAATAAACTTTGCCCGGCAGGGGGACCCCCTCTACGTCCATCGCCATTAAGCTTGGTGGACTTCCAAAAGAACCCTGTCCCCATCCGGGGAGTCGGCACTTTCCGAGTGCAGTACTGAGACTTTGAGGGGAACTTGGACTTGGTGGTGGTGGAGGGAAATCTCGTGAGTCTCCTGGGGCGGGCGTGGTTCGAGGCCCTAGGCATCACGATTGGGGGAGTGAATAAGTGCGGGATGCGTGACTGGGGGGCGGTGTGCAAGGAATTCCCCGAGGTCTTTGACGGGAAACTGGGGTGTTATAAAGGGCCCCCGGTGTCGCTCCACTTAGACCCCACAGTGACGCCCATCCGATGGCGCTTCCGCACCGTGCCCCTGGCCCTCCGCCCTAAAATAGAGGCCGAACTGGACCGGTTAGTGGCCCAGGGAGTCCTAGAGCCCGTCCCGAACGCTCGATGGGAGACCCCGATTGTGACACCCGTAAAGCCAAACGGGGAAATCCGCATCTGCGCAGATTATAAGTGCACCATTAACCAGGCACTTCAGGCGCACGCATACCCCGTACCCGTGGTCAGCCACGTCTTAGCCACACTGGCGGGGGCGCGCTTATTTGGAAAGCTGGATCTCGCGCAGGCGTACCAGCAACTCCCGGTGGATGAGGCCACTGCCGAGGCGCAAACCATAGTGACCCACCGGGGGGCCTTCAGGGTGAAGCGGCTGCAGTTCGGGGTCAGTGTGGCCCCAGGGATCTTCCAGAATCTCATGGACGATTTGTTAAAAGGGATCCCTGGAGTGACGCCGTTCTTCGATGACGTCCTCATCGCCGCGACCACCCCTGAAAGCTTCGCCGCCCGCCTCCGAACTGTACTGGGACGCTTCCAAGCCGCGGGGCTGAAAGTGAAGCGGGAAAAGTGCCTCCTCGGGGTGCCGGAGGTGGAGTTCTTGGGGTACTGGGTAGACGCAACAGGCCTGCATCCGGCGAGGGACAAGGTGAAGGCCATCGTGGAGGCCCCCGCCCCGAAGTCCAAGGCAGAGCTCCAGGCGTTCTTAGGCCTCCTGAACTTTTACCACGCCTTTCTCCCACACAAAGCCGCCGTGGCCGAACCCCTGCACAGGCTGCTGGATAAGGCGACACCTTGGGCATGGGGAGCGAGGGAGGAGGCGGCGTTTCGGGGGTTAAAGTACTCTTGATTTCTAACGCTGTACTCGCCCACTTTGATGAAAAGCTCCCGGTAATCCTTGCATGCGACGCCTCACCGTATGGGGTCGGGGTGGTCTTGGCCCACAAGCTACCAGATGGGAGGGAAGTCCCGGTGGCTTACTACTCCCGCACGCTGTCCCCCGCGGAGCGGAACTATGCGCAAATCGACCGGGAGGGCTTGGCACTGGTGGCGGGGGTTAAAAAGTTTCACAACTTTGTGTACGGGCGGCCCTTCACACTCGTAACCGATCATAAGCCGCTCCTGGGACTGTTCGCGGCGGACAAACAAACGCCGCAGGTACTGTCGCCCTGGGTGTTGCGCTGGTCCTTGTTTTTAGTGGGCTACCAGTACCGGTTGGAGCATCGGCCGGGCAAGGCGCTGGGTCATGCCGACGCCTTGAGCCGCCTGCCGCTGCAGCATACAGGGGAAGATCCGGCCCCAGCTCCCGCAGTATTGTTAATGGAGGAGCTGCCAAACCCCCCCCTTCAGGCTGCAGACGTGGCCACCTGCACGTCCCGAGATCCCATTCTCTCCCGGGTCCTAAACTGGGTGGTGAGGGGATGGCCAGCGGAACAGACAGGGCCAGAGTTCACGGCATACAAAGCCAGGAGGGAAGAGTTATCCGCCTTGAAAGGGTGCTTACTATGGGGGGACAGGGTGGTCATCCTGGGGCCCATGAGACATGGGGTTCTAGAAACGCTGCACGAGGCCCACCCTGGCATTGTACGAATGAAAGCTCTGGCAAGGAGCTACGTGTGGTGGCCCGGGATGGACGCAGAAATTGAAACCTGGGTCCGAGGGTGCACACGGTGTCAGGAAGTCCGCCCCAATCCCCCGAGAGCGCCAACCCAAAGCTGGGAGTCTACCCACAAGCCGTGGTCACGCCTACACGTAGATTTTGCCGGGCCGTTTCAGGGGCTCCAGTTCATGGTGACGGTAGACTCCTACTCGAAGTGGGTGGAAATAAGCCCAGTGTCTACCACCTCTGCCAAAGCGGCAATAAGGGCCCTGCGGAAAATATTCGCTACGCACGGGTTGCCAGACACAATCGTGTCGGACAACGGGGCAGCGTTCACATCTGCTGAGTTTCAAGCGTTCCTCGCAAGGAACCTAATCAGGCACATACGATCAGCGCCCTTCCACCCGGCAACAAATGGACAGGCGGAGAGAACGGTACGCACCGCCAAAGAAGCCCTGAGCCGCATAACGGAGGGGGATTGGGAGTTCCGGCTGGCCCGCTTCCTCCTAACACACTGCACCACCCCAAACCCCATCTCCGGGCATTGCCCCGCAGAACTATTGATGGGCCGCCGCCCCACGACTTTGTTAGACAGGCTCCACCCGGACCGAGCCCCAGAGGGAAAGCTGGTCGAAACCCGGGAGGCGCCCCGAAGCTTCCTCCCGGGGGAACCTGTCTACTTCCGGAATTACGGGGTGGGGCCTCAGTGGTTGGCCGGGCGCATCCTAAAACCCACCGGGCCAGTGTCATACGAGGTCCTAGCAGATGGGGACAGGGTCCTCCGTAAACACGTGGACCAGCTCCGGAGGCGGCAAGACCCCGACACAGGGATCCAGGCCCCATTACCGGGAAACGCCGCGGCCGCCCCAGCATCCGATCGGCTGCAGGCACCGCCAACGGAGCCAGCGTCTGAAAGACCACGGAGTCCGGAGGGGGTCCCAGAGACAGCTGAACCGCCGCCGCCGCTGCCGCTGTTGTTACAGCCGCCACCATCACCACCACAGCTACTACCGGAGATCCAAGCTCCTTGTGCGGGAGGACCACCCGATGGGGGCCCCGCCAGTCCGGTACCGGCCCCCCGACGATCACTAAGAGAACAGAGGTCACCAGCATACTTAAAAGACTACGTCACCTGATAGGAGACGAACTATGGGGGGAGGGGTGTTGTGTCCTGGGATCAGAAGGCAGAGCTGGAGAAATACAGCCAAGCTTCGCTCTCTGAGAACAATAGGGACTAGGTTCCTGAGCTCGCCAGTAGGGAACCAATGGCAGCATTGGCGGGCGATTCAAACCCGCCAATAGGAATATGGGGCCGTCCCCCCCTAACTGTATATAGTTGGCCTCCGGCCGTTACTGTTTGTTCTTGTCTTGTGTGAAGTACAAATAAACGCGTCTTCGCTTATGTCGTCGTCCGAGTCATGAGGCCCGAACCCCAGTACTTTACACCACCCATATGGGTTTTCCTCTGCACCCCCCTCCCGGCCTGTGGGGCCTTGCAGTGAGGATACACCAACTCAGAGCTTACCAGCTGCTGTCCTTCATACAGTTTCTATCTCCAGTACCTGGCATTATGTTTTATGGCACACATGGCCCAGTCTGACAAAGTGACATTTATGTCAGATCTGACCCTTGTAACGAATGAATTTTGACACCTCTGCTTTAGAGAAACAGCATAACACAAAGAACTCAAAGAAAATAAAGCTGTACCTGCTGAATGCAGTCCTGTTTTAAAATATATATATATCGGGGGGGGGGGAGTGGCCTCTCCAACTGCATTACCAAAGCCTTTTATTGATTTTGTCATGAATTTTCTGACCCCAGTGACTTTGGCTTATATGATCATAGTTTTGTCATATAGTAGGAACACCATGGAACTGTTGGGGGGTGCTTGCTTGGTTTACAGGAATTCAGGGAGCTTCCAGAATAAGCAGTGATCCTTTAAGACTGCTTTCCTAAGCAATCTTTCCAGGAAATAAGTCCAATTGAACTCTGCTGGATTCACTTCTGAACAAATAAGCATAGGACTGGACTGTAGGAATCAACCTTGAGAAAAACAAAGAACATCTGTAAATGCAACAGTTGTCTAGAATAGGAATGTGTTGAGAGCTGCAGCCTCTGCTGGAGCTCTCCAGCCACATGCAGAATTCACTGGTAAAGGCAGGACATATTCCCACCCACAATCACCATCCCAGGTTTTGTGTTTTGCATACATACACCAAAGTAAGAGAGGGATTTGCAACATCACTTGCTTATCTGTAGCCAGCAGTACTAATGGGCTGTCCCCTTAGCAGAAGCCCACACCAATCAATTGCATATTTGCTCAGAATTAAGAGGAACACAGTATAGCTGACCTTGGTGAGCCAATTGGCTCTGAGAGTCAATAGCGCAGCTTGGTAACTGGACGGTCACTGCAGTAACATCATTCTTTGCTTATGATTTGGCTGCCATCTCTAAGCTAAGCAAACTTCATGTTCTCTCATCAGCAAACAACATTTTTGTCTGGTTGCATCCACTTTTCAAGGCAGAGGAGATAGCAGTGTGGTGCCTAAGGGGCTGAAGCAAAACGCCTGTTAGAAAAACTCTCACACTGGGAACCTAAATTCATATATCATGTGCAATTATGCTCATAAGTGGCTTGCTCTACTGGATTGATTGGTTTGTAAACAGAAAGTGGATAACTGTAACTTAGGGACCTCTAAGTAAGAGCAGGCTAGGTACCCATTTATGAGTACATTAGAGAAGACAAGCGTTATGGAATGGAAAATTCTTCTTATTTGTGCAATGAACTCTTCCCTTAGTCTTTATATCTGTCTGCAGTTGGCTTATTAAATGAGCAATTAGAGAGAAAATTGGTTACATCAGGGATATTTCAAATGGCCTTGACCTTTCTCAAGGGGAACTAGCATTTGCAATTATTAAGACCATTCAAGGATAAATATTTTTAACAAATACTAAGAAGTGTGTCACAACATGTAAGTCACCAAATCAAATGCAGCTCACAAGCCACATACGGTGACTGGCCAGTGGTTTGATTTCAAAGACTAGACTGGTTTTGTTGTCTGATGGGACTACAGAAATTGAGTTTGTCAAGCACCTGGCAGGCTATGAGCTCTGTTTAGCTTGGATAGTCTCTCGTTGCTGTCTGTTCTTACAGCCTGGCTCCTGCATCTCTAACGGCAGTTCGGCACTGCTATGTACAAGTCCAGGGAAATGGCAAAAATCAAGCAGGCAGAACTTTATTGCAACTTCACAAGTCTTAGGAAACAAAACTCCACCCATTGCGGCAATAGGAAGCAGGCCAATAAAAAAAGATGCCAAACCTAGACCTACCAAGTTAAACATGGCCCACTACAGTCGCCAACTGCCTGGAGGAAAGCATCCTGTCCACTTAACAGGTATTCAGCCCATATGGTTGCTAATTGCCTGTAGGGGAAGAAAAGCCCTTCAACAGAGGCGTAATGTGGTTTTACTTACCTTCATGTCATGGAAAGCTTCAGCTGTCCATTTGCACACATTAATCCTATATCCTATATCAAAGGGACAGGACATGTTCTCCTCTAGGCTGTTGGTAGCCCTACTAGCCTGCATCATACATATTCAGCTGTTGGGGACGGAGAAAGGATTCTTCCCTATGCCTGGCAAAGCAGCTTTTCCCTTGCTCAGGGGCAGCTCCCCCCATTTGTTATATGTGGACCAGCCTTTCAGCTGAGACTTGCAGGACTCCTCCCACAAACATGCACTCTCAGAATTTGTGTCATAATGCCATAGAGTCCAGCTTCCCAAGTGGCCACTTTCTCCCGGTGAACTGATCTCTGTTGCCTGGAGATCAATTATAATGGCAGGAGAGCTCCAGCCACCACCTGGAGGTTGGCATGTGGTATACTCTGACCTGATTGTCCAGAGCAGTTATATGAAATTAATCACTAATGAAGTGAGGCACATCGTGACTTCTGCTCTTGGGTTATTCCCTCTGCACCCTTTTTCAGGCTTTGAAAAACCCTTTACTCTGTTAACACCAGTGGGAAGGCCTCCTCCACCTGGGTTTCTCTGCACTCTTATTTCCTTGGCTCCCTTTGCATTCGAGAGATGAGGAAGTGGACAAGGCTGACAGGCAAAAGCTGAAATTCAGTGCTTTCTTGAGCAAATTCCGTATGAGATCAATGGCTTTAGTTCCAAATATTAATGTCTAGGTTTGGATAGCAAGGCAAAATTACAAACATACTGCTGGTGCAATGGATAACATGCTGGATTTGGGATGGGAGAAGCTGATTATTTAAGTCTCTGCTTATACCACATGGAGAAGCCTTCGCAAATCAGCACCTCCTAGCCTGCCTCACTGAGAACAAATGAGATGTTTATTTGTTTATTTATTTATTTATACCCTGCTTTTCTCCCCACTGGGTTTGCATCATTCTCTCTGCTTCATTTTATCCTCAAAACAACCATCCTGTGAGGTAAGTTAAGCCGGGGGTGTCTGACTGGCCCACTGAGCTTCTACAGCAGAGCAGGGATTTGAATCTGGGCGTCCCAGGTCCTAGTCAGATACATTAACCTTCTGGGTCCCAAACTTTTTTGGGCACCACTCTCCTGGCTCCATAAAGTCATCCACAGTGCTCTCTACCCTGCCCTATAAAAAGAATTGTTCAGAACAGCAGTTTGTACAGCCCACTAAAGAGGTAACAATAAAATTCAAAACAGTAACAATTAATTGCTGTTCTGCTATTCAAAACCCCATAAAATTTTTATTCAACAAAATTGATGAATTTAATCCAGTGATACCTGCTTTTCAAAGGCTAATAGTCATTTAGTAAGAAACTTACACCCCAATCCTAAGGGGTAGGCAGAGATGGTAAGTGAGCAGGATGACCTTTAGCCAGCGTATCTCCGAGTTACGCTGGCATAAGGGCCAGTTACACCAGTGCAGGGACCCAGCACCACTCCTCCATTCTTAGATGCCAGCACAGCCCTGCAGCGGCTGCCATCAATGCAACTGAGGGGCAGGCCACTGCACTGGCTTGATTGTGGTCAGTTCTGGGACCATGGCTGGAGTTAGCTCCCTAAGCCCTTTCAGCCTGAGAACGTCCCCTGACAGAGGCTCAAAGCTGTGCCCACAAAAAGCATGGAGTGGCTGCCCATAGGCACCAATCGTATGCAGAAAGCAAGTGCTTTCACCATGGCCATGCTCATGGGGCCTGAACCAACTTAGGACGTTGACTACAGATGGGACCAGTGGTCTCCCTCCCCTTTAGCAGCCAATTCTCCCTTGCCCTACAAAATCCCCAGCCAGGATGCCCCACAATTCGCAAGATAAGGCATGTGGCACAGGTCTCTGTATAACAATTCCCTGCTGTGCGGACTTAGAGTGTGCAGCGAGGCACTTTGTTGGTAGTAAAAGCACAGGGTGGTAGTAAAAGCACTTAGCACTACTGGGCAAGAACTTTGCACCAACACTCAAAGGGAAGAGTGAAGTCCACACTCTGTGGCTGACCTCTCCCATTTCAGAATGCAAACAGATATCCCATCTCTGGAGGCAGGATCCAAGGGGGTGGCTGTGTACTGACATGTAAGCAGTGTCCTGTCCCCTCCTTCCCCATTCCCCTTGCTCATGATCGGGGGCCACCCTAGTACCACCACCTCCCACACCCAAGCCCGGCTGTATGGAAGTCAAGCAGGGGCAGCAGGAACTGCAGCCTCCCAGCACCATGGCCCCTCACATACAAGGTGGATTGATGCACGGGGAGACCTGTGGAGCGGGTCACCCGGAGAACTGCAGGGGAAAGGAGCCCAAGTTTTCAGTGCCACAGTGGCCTGAAACTCATTCATTTCCTGGGTTCCCCTTCGGACACAGCAATTCAGGAGGGCTGGAGCCCCTTCGTTCTAAGTGGAGTGGGTTGCCACACAACCCTTGCACTCATTGCCTTGCAGGAGCAAAGCCTTGTGCAGGTGAGAATGGCTCAGATGGCCCCTGCCTCTGCAGGGGAGTGGGGCGGGGTTCTCTGAAATCTTCAGCCCCTTTCCCCATTAGTTGTTCAATAAAGTGTTATTTTCTACCACAACTGTGTACCTGCCTGTGCATGGGGGCCGGGGGTGTTTCCAAAGGTACAGGCGTCAAAATTCCAGCAGAACTGATGTTGCCTATCCATTAATAAATATCACCCATGAGGCCATGGTGGGTCTGGATGCAATGTTCCCTCTAATCTGAGTTAGTGGGAGCTAGGTCATAGTTTTTTAGCCTCTGGCTCACAGATTTTTGTCTTAGCTCAGGAAGGATGGCTCCAGAGCAAACTAATTTATGCAGTAGCCAAATTGCTCGCTCACAACTTTAATGCCAGTAGCTCACAAAGTAGAATTTTTGCTCACAACTTTAATGCCAATAGCTCACAAAGTAGAATTTTTGCTCGTAAGACTCCACAGTTTAGAGGGAGCATTGGCTGGAGAGTGGCAATTGAACAATGAGTGGGGTTATTGGTGTCAAGGCTGCAGTGGAGAGGAACCATTCAGCTCAGGACACAGTTGCAGTGATGTATCTTATTAAACAGGAGGGGCTCTGGGAACCTCAGTCAGGTATCTGTAATATTATCTAACCCTGTCATTTGCATGGATGACTACTGCTTCTCATTTGCATGGGTGGCTCCTGGACAGAGATGCCATAGTTTTTGCAAAGGAAGGCTGTCTTGTGAAAAGCAAGATTGGTCAATTTCAGGGGGTCTCGCCCTAGGAGACCTGGAAGGGCTGATTGGTTCCCAGTAGCCTTGGGCCCTTGATGCTAATCAAATGGAAGAATGAGAAAAAGCTGCAAACTCTGAGCTGCATAGTGAAAGGGGAAACAAAAAGAATAGTTCCATGGCTATCGTGTGCACCAGGCTTCCTGCAGGCCGTGCCTGGAGAAATTATGACTATAATGAAAAATGTGGTAGCTGCAGGTGGACAACCAGGTTCTAGGCAGCTGCTATTTATACTCTGGCCCAGTGGCGTCAGAGCTAGGAGAGCTCACCCCTCAAGAGGTGGGTGCTCGGGACTGCACCCAGGAGGACAACAAACAATCAGAGGAGACAGTAGCAAGGGGTGGCAGTAGCTGTTGGTGGATGACAATGTTGTGAAGCACAGCACAGACAGTGAAGAGCTTGGCTACCACCAGGGGCTGCATGGCCCACCACCCTCCCATATGGTGGAGGCAACAGATGCCCACTTGAGGACCACGTGTGTCTGGCAGTGGTCATGATTGTAGACTGCATGGTCATCTTCAGGATACTGCATCAGCAAATAAGGGAGTTTTGTGCATCAACCAAGACCGCGCACGTGGTTGGGCTCGCACATGGTCAAGAGAACACATGGAGCTTCAACCTGTAGGAACAATAGGCCCTAGGATCTGGAAACGGACCAATAGGATTGCCCGGACCCAAGACGGGTCCTATGGGAGATGGTACACTGTAAATAACCAATCACAGGGTGTGTGTGTGTTTGGGGTGTGGTTTCATTTGAGGATTTAAGCAGGGCTTCAGTACTGCTACTTTGTCTTTAGTCTTCACTAATTTCCAAATAAACTATGAGCTGATTCACTCAACGAGTCTACGAACCCAGTACTTTACACTGGCAATGAAGATGGGATCCTGATGAGCAACTTTGCCGACTCGGACTCGAGCATCACACCGCACAGCGAAGATGAGCCCCCGAGCTCCGTGCCCTGCACCGCTCCCAACAGCATCCAGGCTTGTGCTGTCTCCCGAGTCATGGCTGCCGCACTGGGAAACCTTCCGGAATTCCATGTTGCGCACCTGGGTCGAGCATCTGGACTACTATGTCGACTTCCAGGACATCACGGACGAAGGAAAAAAGAAATCCCTGATGCTTAGCTCCTGCGGGGCCACCACATTACGGCTGCTGAAGGATCTGCTTGCTCCCAAGTCCCGAAGGAGGCCACCTGTGCTGAACTGGTCAAGGCGTTCACAGACCATTTCATGACACAGCTGACTAGAATGGCGAGGCACTGGGACTTCTTTGTGCGCATCCAGAACTCAGCTGAATTGGCCACCGAGTTCCTGGCCAGCCTATGCCGAGCGGCTACGAAATGTGAGTTCCCCGACTTGGGCGACACCCTCCTGAACCAGTTTGCCATGGGCCTATGAGAGCAGAAGCTCCAATGCAAGCTAGCCAGCCATGATGATCTGACCCTGGACAAAGCCTCGGCCTACGAAACGTTGCACCATGAGCGCCGCGGCCACACAGCTCACCAAACAAGCACATCGCTGGCCTCAGAGGAATCGGAGGAGGAAGAAACACACCAGGTCCGAAGGCCAACTTGACAGAACCACAAGGCATTCACTGCCACAGCCGGCACCAACCTGGGCAGTTCGCCTCACACACCAACAACCACCCTGCCAGGTCCACCATACCAGCATCATGCACAAGCTGTGGAGAGGACCACGAGCACCGCTCTTGCCACTTCAGGGATGCCACATGCCGGTCTTGTGGAAAAGTGGGCCACCTCGCACATGTCTGCCACTCCAGAGGGACCCAACGTCAGCCAGCCATGCACCAGGAAGAGACCGACCTCCACACCATACACCAATTCCAGGTACTGAATTTGCCCCTGGCCACCCCCAACAAAATACATTTAATGGTGCATATTGAAGGGTCCCCCTGTGAGATGGAGCTCGACACTGGCTCCTCATTCTCCATCATCTCAGCCGAGACCTTATGAAAACTATGTCCGTGTGCGGGATCCCCTTAAAGGAAACCAGAAGGCCTCACACTAAGAGACTTCCAGAAAAAGCCAGTGGCCATCAAGGGGAGGGGCAAATTCAGGTTATGCTACAAGAGTTTCAAGGGACGCTTAGACTTGTTGGTGGTGGAGAAGCAGCTCATGAGTTTGCTGGGACTGTCCTGGTTTGCCCCCTTGGATCTTGGGGTAACCGGGGTGAACCATGTGCAGCTGCTGGACTTCACTGCAGCGTGTGATGAATTCCCGGCCATGTTCGATGGACCACTTGGCCAGTATACTGGCCTACCGGTCTCTTTGGATTTAGACCCTGTGGTGCAACCCATCCGCATGAAGGCCCGGTGTGCCCCATTCGCCCTGTAGCCCAAAATAGACATTAAACTTGACTGCCTAGTTGCCCAGGGGGTTCTGGAACCCATGCCACACGCAAAGTGGGAGACCCGTATTGTAACCCCAGTCAAGCTGAATGAGGATGTGCAGATCGGTGCAGATTATAAGTGCCCAATAAACAAAGCCCTGCAAGATCACGCATATCCCTTCCCCGTGGTCAGTCATGTGCTAGCCTTCCTGGCGGGTGCAAGAATCTTCAGCAAGCTGGATCTGGCCCAAATGTACCAGCAGCTGCCGGTGGACGATGCCACCACTGAGGCACAGACTATCATGACTCACAGAGGGGCATTTCGTGTACGGAGGCTGCAGTTTGGAGTAAGTGTGGCCCCAGGCATATTCCAAAACCTGATGGATAGTCTCCTTAAAGGCATCCCCAGGGTCCAGCTGTTCTTCGACGACATGCTGATTGCGGCCCTGGACTCCGAGACCTTCGTACAGTGGCTTCTTAGGGCAGTCCTTCAATGATTCCATGCTGCCGGCCTGAAAGTGAAACAGAAGTGCATGCTGGGGATGCCACAGGTGGAGTTCCTGGGGTTTACAGTGGACGCTCAGGGCATTCATCCCACACCAGAAAAATTAGCACAATCGTGCATGCGCCCACCTCCTCTTCCAAACAGGAACCGCAAGCTTTTCTGGGTCTATTGAACTTCTACCACTCCTTCTTGCCCCATAAAGCCGCTGCGGCTAAGCCTCTCCACCGCCTGCTGGACAAACAGGCCCCCTGGAATTCCCGGCCATGTCGCATTCCAGGCAGTGAAGGAGTTGCTGACATCAAATGCTGTGCTTGCCCACTTCGATGAATCCCTTCCGGTGGTCCTCACCTGCAAAGCTTCCCCCTACGGGGTGGGAGCGGTCTTGGGGCATCAACCCCTGGACAGTTGGGAAGTCCCAGTGGCGTACTATTCTCGGACTTCGTCTTCAGCCAAGCGCAACTACACTCAGATTGATAAAGAGGCCCTGGCAATCGTGGCTGGGGTTAAAAAATTCCATATTACCTCTATGGCTGCCCGTTTATGGTAGTCATGGACCACAATCCCCTGCTGGGCCTGTTAGCCCCTGACCGCCAGATGCCTCAGATGCTGTTGCCCCGGGTGCTCCGCTGGTCCATTTTCTTGGTGGGACACCAATATACTCTTGTCCACCTGCCCGGCAAGGCGATGGGCCACGCAGATGCACTCAGCCGCCTCCCGCTTCCATCCTGCGATCCAGACCTGGCTCCCACACGCTTGATTGCTTTGCTGGGGGTCCTGCCTGACCACCCCATCCAGGTGACTGAGGTTGCCCGCCTCATGGCACAGGGCCGCATCCTCTCCCGGGTCTTGGACTGGGTGGGGAGGGGGTAGCCCTCCAGTCCGGGTCCAGAATTTGCTACATTTTCCTCCCGCCAGGATGAGCTGTCGTCCCACAAAGGCTGTCTACTATGGGGAAGTTGGGTAGTAATTCCCCTCCCCTTCACCAGTGAGTGCTCGCCACCTTGCATGAGATGCACCTGGGGATTGTGCGAATGAAAGCATTGGCAAGAAGCTATGTCTGGTGGCCAGGGCTGGATGGAGAAATAGAGGACAAAGTGAAATGCTGCCAGATGTGCCAGGAATCCCAGCCAGAGCCTCCCAGGGTCCCAGTGCGCCTATGGGAGTCATCTCACAAGCCATGGGCAAGACTACATCTAGACTTTGCAGGCCTCTTCCAGAGGCAAACCTTCTT
Source organism: Gekko gecko (assembly GCA_029375565.1). NCBI lineage: Eukaryota > Metazoa > Chordata > Lepidosauria > Squamata > Gekkonidae > Gekko > Gekko gecko. Next base: position 238,526,748 of record JAPDNY010000002.1, on the reverse strand, counting down.
CATACTGCTGGACTCCTACACCAAGCAGCTAGAAGTGGTCCCGGTCCCCTCCACCTCATCCCATGCAGCCATCAGGGCAATGTGGAGGATATTCAGCATGCATGGCATTCCAGACTCCTTAGTAATGGATAATGGGATGGCCTTCACCTCCTCAGAGTTTCAGGAGTTCGTGAGTTACTATGATATCCAACACATCTGCTCCACACCCTTCCACCCCGCAACCAATGGTCAGGCCAAGCACATGGTCTGAACAATGAAAGACTCCCTGCTCCAGATGGACCAGGGTGACTGGGACTACAAGCTCGCAGCCTTCCTCTTCAACCAGCGCATTACACTAGTCGTAGCCCTGCAGAACTCCTGATGGGACAGCATCCCACAACCCGGCTAGAATGGCTCCAGCCAGACCGGGCCCGGGAGCACAGTGCAACTTCAGAGAGCTAGGAGGCTCACCGTGGCTTCTTCCCTGGAGACCACATCTATACCAGGAACTTCTCCCGGGGCCCCACATGGATTCCGGCCAGGGTGGTCAGAGTGACAGGGCCCCTTTCATATGAGGTTTCTGTGGAGGAGGCACATAGATCAGCTCCAACACTGATTCCTTCCCATAGACCCAGAAGAAACAGAAGACAGCGAGGACGAGTCCTTGACCTGAGAGCAGGAGGAGTGCTGGGAAGACGCACCCGCTGCACAAGCGCATCCAGGAACAAGCGCCCTTCCAGCAGGCAACGGAGGCGAGGAACTCGAGCCGGCCAGTGTCCCAGAAGCTGACAGGACACCTGGCCGGACTCAGCAACTGGCACAACCCCCTGAGCAGCAGGCCCCAGTTCCCGTACCATGCTGCTCAACCAGGGACTGGCAGCCACTGGCGTACCTAAGAGACTTTGTCTGTTAGGAGGGCCTGAATCTTGGGGGGAGTGGTGTTGTGTATCAACCAAGACTGCGCCCACGGTTGGGCTCGCATGTAGTCAAGAGAATGCATAGTGCTTCGACCCATAGGAACAATAGGCCCTAGGATCTGGAAATGGACCAATAGGATTGCCCGGACCCAAAACGGGTCCTATGGGAGATGGTACACTGTAAATAACCAATCACAGGGTGTGTGTGTGTTTGGGGTGTGGTTTTATTTGAGGATTTAAGCAGAGCTTCGGTACTGCTACTTTGTCTTTAGTCTTCACTAATTTCCAAATAAACTATGAGCTGATTCACTCAACGAGTCTACGAACCCAGTACTTTACATGGAGGAAGGGGCATCCATAGCCACCTAGCATGGATGGAATGACACCTGTCAAGATTGTGGGCTCCTGCCTGGTATCCTGCCCTCTATCCAGACTACTGAATCAGCAACCATCCTTTGCCCTCTGACCATGCGGCCAACAGGCCAGAGGCCACAAAGATCTGAGCATCAAGGATGCTGCCCAGAAACTTGGCTACAAGGTTCATGACAATGCCCCAGTGATCATAGGTCACCTGGACGTTCAGGCTGTAGGAGTGGTGGTGGTTTTGGTACACCTGCAGCTTCCCCAGGGGGCAATGAGGGCAATGTGAGTGCAGTCCACAGCGCCCACTATGTTTGAGAAGCTAGTGACTGCCACAAAGCCTGCCCAGATGGATGCCAGCCCCGTCTCTTCTGTGGGGAAGCACACATGTTTCTATAGGTGGCCCAGCATGGCCTCCAGGAAGCTGTGCAGACAGCAGCTCGCTGAGGACTGGGATGGTGCTGGGGGAGGGAGCTTAGCCCTGGAGGGCTGGCCCGAGTTCCTTGCACAGGGCTTGAATGGCCACCCGGTCCAGGCAGAAGAGATCTAGGCAGATGCTTGTCTGACAGTTGGAGCATACTGATGCATGTCTGGTATTGCCAAGCATGCCACCTTCTCTGCCATCACAGTGCCACCCAAACATACAGAGCTGGCAGCAGATGGATGAGTTGCACCCCTAGCAGAGGTATGAGAAGCAGAAGGGGCACCATGCCAGAATAGGCTGGCCAGGGCCTGTGGAGAAATGGGCCTATGTTCAACATGGCTAAAGGAGTGTGGGCCCCTGCGGCCAAGCCCTCTCATGGCCTCCTCCCTTTACCCACCCCCTAACCTCACAGATGGCTCCCCTATCTGCAGCCTCTCCTGATGCCTGGCGTCCATCGTGAGAACAGGGGAGGCAGGGGAGACCAGGGGTTCTTAGGCTTCCCACAGTGCCTTACCTCACCTCCACATTCCCCTGTGTGTGGGTGGCATGGCTGCACCAGCATCTGGCAGTGGCAATGGCCACTGCCAGCCTAACTGGGCTGAGGCTGAGAATACGCTGCTGTGTAGGCTGGTGGTGGAAGCATACAAGCATGGACCTAGCAACTGCCGGGAGCAGCTCAACTACCACATGTTGCTGTGCCTTCTGGTGTATGGCAGCAGAGCGGGTCTCTGCCCTCAGACATGCCACACAGATGGAGTTGTCAACCCAAAGTGCTGGAATGATTCTTTTTGCCCTGCTCAGAAACACGTGCATGCCCTCATGGCCCAGGGTGTCCCTTACAAGCAGGCAGTGGCAGAAGGTGGTGATACCATCTATCATAATGGGTGGTTGAGGCACTGAGGTGTTGTGTGATGAGTGTGAGGGGTCCTGCTGCCCCTTGTCCCTGCAGGGATGGCCACACCCCTACTGCCCCCACCTTCCCAAAACTCTCATCACTTGCTGACACTTGCCCTTCACCCTGCAGGTGACTCTTGAAATGGAGATACCATTGTGGTAATATCAACAGAGGTTTTCAAGGGGTCAGCAGACAGGCAGTGCCCCAGGCAGCCAGGAACAAACTCTGGGGCTCAGGGAAGAGGGAGCTTCAACCAACTTGGCCACCCCATCTCCCTGGCAGATGCTTGAGCAAGACCCTAGAGCCCAGTTCACCATCCCCTTGTGCCAAACCAGGAACAGATGGAGTTCAGCGACAGAGAAGAAGAAGAAGAAGAAGAAGAAGAAGAAGAAGAAGAAGAAGAAGAAGAAGAAGAAGAAGGAGAAGGAGAAGGAGAAGGAGAAGGAGAAGGAGAAGGAGAAGGAGAAGGAGAAGGAGAAGGAGAAGGAGGAGAAGGAGAAGGAGAAGGAGAAGGAGGAGAAGAAGAAGGAGAAGAGGAGAAGAGGAGGAGGAGGAGGAGGTGGAGGAGATTGGATTTATACCCCACCCTTCACTCGGAGTCTCAGAGCGGCTTACTAACTCCTTTCCCTTCCCCTCTCCACAACAGACACCCTATGAGGTAGGTGGGGCTGAGAGAACTCTGACAGTAACTGCCCTTTTTCAAGAACAGCTGTGCCAGAACTTGTGACTGATCCAAGGTCACATCAGCAGATGCAAGTGGAGGAGTGGGGAATCAAACCCGGTTCTCCCAGATTAGAGTCCGCACACTTAACCACTACACCTGCTGAGCTGGGGGGGAGAGGTGAGGTGACTGTGAAGCAGGGTGGTGGCCCCAGAGCAGAATGTAATAAGTGCCCACAGAGGCTGAAACTCTGCTCTTTGTCCCCTCACCTCAAGACCCTTCTCCATGATATTCACAGCTGATGTTGTGGACCACCCCATGAGACAAGCTGCAGTGGCTGGGTCTTCTTTCCTGCAGACACAGGCATCAGCCAGTATCATAATGCCCCTGTATAAATCAATGGTGCAACCTCATTTGGAATACTGTGTACAGTTCTGGTCACCACACCTCAGAAAGCATATTATAGCATTGGAAAAAGTGCAGAAAAGGGAAACTAGTGTTAGGGACAATATATTTTGCCCCACAAAGAAATCAGGCAAAGTCAGAGTGGAGATGTTATAAAGATCTTTTACTGTATCTGTTGCGCAGCACAGAAACCCAGCCTGAGCTAAGAGACTCAGGCCAAGGGCTTCGTAGTTCTGTGGTTACATACATCTTTTATACAATCGCCTCATTAACATATGCAAGCTCTAATGCCCTATCCCGATCGCAAAAAGTCCCTGTTTGTTAGTTAATTGGCCAACAAACTTGCAATCTAAATCATACCACCTCTTCTCCCTAATTCCGCCTTTGTTTTAATTAAATCCCCCCATAGCCCACTCCCTTTTCTATTGCTTTATTTCCATATATGTACAAACTCCCAATTATGGTTATACGTTGTAGTGAAAACCAGGTGCTTTCCATCACCAAGCATGACTGAGATGCTATATCTTTGTTCCTTCCTCCCATGACACAACAGATGTTTGTTATATCCTGTTTGCTGTTTTTATCAAAAGTTTGTCCTTGCAGATGTCTACTTCTTGATGATGGATAACATCCTGCATTCTGCTGTGTAAACTTATATTCTACAAATGAACTTTATAGCAGAGTTCACCCTTGTGTGTATGTTAGTTTCTAAAAGCAGGCTCTAATACTCTTATTATAGAATATTCATGATGAATTCCCCAAAATTCCCTTTCAATACCTCTCCCTTACACTAGAATGATAAAGGGGTTGGAACACTTTCCCTATCAAGAAAGGTTAAAGCACTTGGGGCTCTTTAGCTTGGAGAAACAATGACTAAGGGGTGGCATGATAGAGGTTTACATGCATGGGATAGAGCGGGCAGAGAAAGAACTTTTCTCCTTTTCTCACAATGCAAGAACTCATGGGCACTCTACGAAATTGCTGAGCAGTTGGGTTAGAACGGATGAAAGGAAGTACTTCTTCACCCAAAGAGTGTTTAACACATGGAATTCACTGACACAGGAGGTGGCAGTGGCTACAAGCATGGACAGCTTCAAGAGGCAATTGGATAAACATATGGAGCAGAGATCCATCAGTGGCTATGAGCCACAAGGTATAGATAGGAACTCTCAGTCTGGGGCAAGTGATGCTCCGTATTCTTGGTGCTGTGGAGGGGAGCAAGAGTGGGACAGCTTCTAGTGTCCTGGCCCCACTGCTGGACCTCCTGATGGCACCTGGTATTTTTGTCCAAAATTAAACATCAGCATTTAGAGGCACCACTTGTGAGTCATTTCATGTCCAAGGGTCATAGATATGATGATTTTAAGTTTGCAGTGCTGGAGGTTATTGAGCCCAGTAGATATTGTAAAATGGACATTTGAAAAATCCTACTCCACAGGGAGGCTTATTGGATATTTAAACTCAAAACTTGCCATCCGTTGGGTTTAAATGCATCTTTGGAATTGTCATGCTTTCTGTAAGATTTTTAGTGGTATGTCTATAATAAGGGAGTGGGTGCTTTGCCTTATGAGTAGTTGGAAGATGCAAATATATTTGCTGAATTTCTGTAAATGTTACAATCAACATCTGTATGATGAGGGAATGTTTTCATTTTATTGTATAAATTGAGGGGTGAAGAGATTGTGAGCACCTTAGTGTGCCAGTAGAATTTTTAGATTTCTAAGATGGAAATCAGTTTTGTATACTTAAGAGATATGATGAATTTCATGTAAAGTGAGTATAGGATGTTAAGTGGTTGCAGTACTCCTACTGATACATGTGGGTACTTGTTATTTAAACAGTTCCACTGGCGTGCTTCAGTAAGGCTATGAACAGCATTCTGCCGGTTTGAGACGATCTTGTAAACCTGTCATGATGATGTTGTGGTAAGCTTATGAGTAGAAAAGTGAATATAGAATAGTGATAAGGAATAGTATATGTGGATAATGATATTGTTATGCTGTTTATTAGATACAACCTTGAATTGAAAATAACCATTGATGTAACCCAGTGTTGGGTTGGATAGGCCACTGGCCTGATCTGACATTGGCTTCTCTTATGTTCTTGCAGAGTCCCCAGGGATAGCAATTGAAGGCAAGCCCATACAGCTGGAAGACTTGATGTCTTTGGATGGCAGCAGAGTGGGGGCAGTGGGGAATGGGAAGGACGAGGTGAGAGATGCAAGCAGCATCCTCCAAAGCCAGGTGGTATGGCCTCTGGTGCCCCCAAAAATGTAGGGGACTCTGGCCCCTTGCTTGGGGTCCAGAGACAGAGCCCATGGGAGCTCAGCCCATCCCCTCCCTTCCATGTAGGTGATGATAAAGCGGGAATGACTAGAGGACTTTGGCAAGTTGCGGGAAGCCTTCTCCAGGGGTCAGTGCAGTTCATGGAAGGGCTGGTAACATCTGTGATGGTGGCTGCCAGGCACCTGGAGGAGCTACTTGGTTTTGTGAGGGACATCAGGGAAGGACAGGTGCACATTGGGAGGCTGCTGGGGACCTGTCAGTGGTGCTTTGGGCCCCCGCACAGTGCCTGCCTCAGCAGTCCAGGGGTGGTGCAGGGGTTGGCCCAGGGGTGCCCTGGGAAGCATGGGTGTCCTGCTGGGAGGCGTGGCTGCTGGTGAGCAGAGACAACTATGAATGCAAAGCCTCTCCTTGACATCTCCATCTTCCCCTTCCGAGGTGAAGGCACCCTTTGCTCCATGTGGGCCGAGGGAGTCTCCATGGGAGGGGGATTTCTGCAGACCCTTGCCCACTCTGTCAGCTGCCCAGGAACTTAAGACAAGGATCAGTTCCTTTAAGGAGGTGGGGGGGTACTGCAGCCATGAAGCCAATATCCCTGGTCACTCCCCTTCCCACCCCTGGGCTGTGACAAGCGCTGGGCTCAGCCCCCATTCCTGCAGGCACCTGATTGCCTCTGCCTGCCCTGTCTGTCACGGCCCTACCACTGCAATACAGCACCTGTATGGGACTACAGCATGATTGCTGGGGATGCCGATGCAGTCGCAGCCACTAAAACCCGTCTATGGCCCCTTTTTCCTGTCATCCACTGCCTAACAAAATCCTTTAAGGATCAGACTAGCGGCACCATAGTTACACCGGCAGTCAGCTACTGTGGAGCAGGGAGGGCCGGCTCCAGGTGTCTGAGCGCCCTAGGTAGGACAGCCTGGGGTGCCCCCCACCGGGTATGCCAACCTTCCGGTGGGGCCTGGAGACCGGGGGCAGTGGCGGAGCGCTGGCTTTCCTGGGCGCTTCGTAGCTGCAGGGCCCCCAGGAAAGCCGGGAAGGGGGTGGGGGTCTAGCCACCGCCCCCTCCCTCCCAGCGCCGGCTTTCCTGGGGGCTCCGCAGCTGCGGGACCCCCAGGAAAGCCGGGAAGGGGGCGGAGGTTTAAACTGCCGCCCCCTCCCTCCCAGCGCCGGCTTTCCTGGGGGCTCTGCAGCTGCAGGACCCCCAGGAAAGCCAGGGAGGGGGCGGAGGTTTAAACTGCCGCCCCTTCCCTCCTAGCGCTGGCTTGCTTGGGCACTTTGCGGGGCGCCCAAGCAAGCCTGGGAAGACCCGGGGGGGGGCTTTTCGCAGGGGGACGCCTTTTGGCACCCCTGCGGCCGGCGCGCTCTAGGCGAGCGCCTAGCTCACCTAGTGGGCAAGCCGGCCATGAGCAGGTAGCCCTTAGGACTCCTTTGCCTGATATTTAGTAATTACTTCATGGTTCAGTAAATTCATAATGCAATGGATGGGTTTGATGAAGTGATGCCAGGTTCCCAATGTCTGGTTTGAAGTCACTTAGTGGAAGTCTTAAATTACTATGTATTGTAATCTGGAGCCAATTTTTTTTTTCTTGGAGAGCAGTTGGATGACCACACTAAAACCACATTACAGCAAATATGATGTTGGAGATGCACTGGCCATTGTGCTGGGTAGAGATCAGAAATTTCTTTCTGTAACCAAAACAATTTCTTAAACTTTGGCTTCAGCTCAATGCCATTTTGTAGCTCAGTTAGTTCTTACTCTACTACCCCAGATTCCTTGGCATCTGAAAATGGATTTATCACCCAGTTTGGAATTTCCATCAAAAGAAATCCCTCAGACATGTGTACATATAAATACTGGGGAGTACACATATTTTCAGAAAATCAATGTTCAAAATTGCAACATATTCAGAAGTTTTATAAAATCAATTCACCCGTAGAATAATGTTTGACTGAGAATATGTGTTTCTGTGTCTGAAAATAGAAAAAGCTATTGATGGATACTGGATAATATATTGAAATGTTTGACAGAATTAAATGGTGTACACCGAGCCAGTTTTAATAAGGAAGCCCCTGCCAAATAGAATCTTTATACTCGCCCAGGAAAAGATTTTAAAAAGAGACTGGGGCTTGTTAATCACTGATGCTAAACGTAAATGCTCTCCTCTACATTATAACATGGTGTTTAAGGATCCTTTTACTCTCCAGTCTTATTTTTAACCATTCCTAAATTCAGACAAGCAAATATGTTAGGGCGATGTAATGCTTTTAACTCAGCCAAAATGATGGGACAATTTAAAAACATTCCTCCAGAAAACTGCAGATGTGCTTTTTGTTCTCTTCTACCAGATTGCATATTTCATACCTTTTAATATTATTGCTATTTTTAAAGACCCATGATAAATATATTACTCCCTGGATTAGACACTTGGTAAGCATTCCTGATGTTCAGAAACTGAAATTCTTATTTTCCTGCTAACTAAAAAATTGCATGGTGGATGTTGCTCTATTTAGCTATATACATCTGACAAACTGAGTTTATTTTAAGGATGCATGGCCATTAGGCTGCTAAAGACAGGGAAAGGTATACACAAGAGGTCCTGAAAGACCAAAAAAGAAAAACAATGTCTCAAAGTTAAAAGAATAAAGAAGATTATTTTAATGTATGGCTTCCTTTTAATACTTCTGTTGTTTTTCTTCATGTTATTACTGCAGTTCTGAATAAAGATAATGTGTTATATTTTCTTTATCAAAGTTTGTCTATTTTTTTTATTTTTTCCTGAAAATGTACCCAAATTTTCACCTAATATTTATATCTACCATATTTTCCCCTCTTATTACTGGAATGTTTATTATTTATACCCTAATTTCCCCCTCAATTACGCAAATTGTCCCTTCTACCTCTTAAATTTTCCTTCAAAAAGTTTTTTCCTTTTCTGAAAACAGTTATTGAGATATTTTAAATCCTTATATAATCTAAAAACATTAAAATTGGGCAGGCTGTGACAAAAATAACACATACGGCTAAAAATCGCATTTCATAATCTACAGGTTCAGTAACTGAGAACACAGGAAAATAAATACCAGACTCAATACTATTATATTCGGGACTTACCAGCAAACACTTGAAAAATGACAAAGAGACAAAAACACACGTGGTAACAACAGTTTCTCAAAACACAGAGTACTGGTCTGTCTAGAGCTCCGGTGACATATTGACTAAAAATTCATATAGTTTCTACAAGACTTTAGTATCATTCAGGGACAGAAACTTGGAGTGCCATTTGACAGCATGGGGCCATATCCTGGTCAGTTGTAAATAACTGATCAACATGATTGAATGGGCCCACCTACAGCACCCCCTTTCTGCCCCTTTGCCTCTTAGTGCCCCCTAGGTAATCCCATCCTTCCAGGGGTGGTACCACGCATTTTGGGAACCATTGCTCTAACCAGTGGTGCAGTATTGCCTCTTTGACACTTCCCCCCTAAACATTAAGACTCAAAATGATGGTTAGTATTTGTGGTAAGGGATAGAGTGATGAATGTGAGTTCTGAATTGTAACATATATGTAAGAGATTGTTTAATGCTTGTAATGAATTGTTACCTCCTGCTCTGTGCCTTTGAGTAAGCTTAGCCTACAAACTGAATGAACAAAGTAATGAAAACATAAAGTAAAAGTGCAGGCGCAGTAAAAGTACTTAACAGCATGTCTGGATAATCAATTACTGTTCTTTGTTTTGTCTAGGTAGCAGGTGGCGCACAGGGATCCCTCATTCAGACACGGGCCCTGAAATTGTTCTTATCTTCAAAGCCCCAAATTCAGCTCCACAATTAGGCCAGCTGAGGCAGTCATTGCAGACAGGGTTGCCAGATGGTTTCAACACAAATACTGGAGAAGAGGAGGATGAGGGGGGACATGATTGCTCTCTTGAAGTATTGGAAGGGCTGTCACTTAGAGGAGGTCAGGGAGCTTGTTCCTGTTGGCAGCAGAGGGTAGGACTCAAAATAATGGGTTTAAGTTAAGGTATTTGGATACTAGGAAAAACTTTTTTACAGAAAGAGTTGTGCAACAGTGGAATCAGCTGCCTTGGGAGATGGTGAGCTCCCCCTCACTGGCAGTCTTTAAGCCGCATCTGGACGAACTCTTGTCAGAGATGCTCTAGGCTGATCGTGCACTGAGCAGGGAGTTGGACTAGGTGGCCTCTATGGCCCCTTCCAACTCTGTGATTCTATGATTCTAAAAAAATTTCAAGAAATATTTATTTACTGGCCATAAAGGACAAATACTGGACTGTCCAGTTGAAAACTGGACACCTTGCAACCCTAATCACATATGGCAGATTTTACAGTATGACCTCCTTCTATCCAGTGCTGGTTGCAAGTTTTGGAGGGCCCTGGGCAGACTGCACCCAGGGGCCCCTTCTGCCCATCATCAGCCCCTCTCATGTTTCTCTTTACACCCTCACCTGCTTGTCCCCCTACCTGACTGCGCATCCTCCCCTACACAAGCCCTGCCCCTGCCTGCATTCACAGAAGCCAGCACCACATTCATGTCCTTTCCCCAACAGCACTGGCTGGTGCATGCTGCTTGTAGTGCTGCTCCTTTGGTGACCAAGAGTGCCACTATTCAGCACTTCTCCCATCCATTCTGAGAACCTGGAAGCATGGGTAGTGGAGCATTTGCAAACAGAGGGGCAGGGAAGAGCACACAGATAGGTGGCGGGAGATGCAGAGTGGAGGGGCCAGTGATGGTGGGCCCTGTGTTGCCCAGCAAGGAGCTCTGTGCTCTCTTAAGGACTGTGTATGAAATGTGCAAAAAGAAATTCTGATGTAAGGCGACCAGATTGTGATGCCAGACATGTGCCAGCAAGAGCCTAAGACAATGTGCCCGTGGTTCCCGAGGTTGCCCCGTTCCAGATGTATCCCTAGACACATGAAGCACTCCAAAATAGCCATTTCTGTATGTTATGGATTTTACTTGTTTTAATTGTTTTATCTTGGCATAATTGCCCTTTGTGAGCCGCCCTGAGCCCGTTTTGAAGAAATAAAATAAATAAAAATTAAATAAATCTGCCATTGCTGTTTAAACTAAGGACTCCTGACGCCATTAAGGAAGTCCCTTTTCATCACTCCGGCAGCCTCCCCCCCAACCTTCTCTGCTGCAAAGGCACAAAAGACTCTTTCTTGATTTCAGTTTGACAAAGGTCTTGACATTCTTAAGGAACCGGTTCTGCTGACCTGAGACAAAAAACACAATAGGTGCTAGCCGATGAGTCATGAACACCCTCGAGGTGTCTCTTTCACAAGTTTAGGTAGAATTCAATATTGACCAACTCCTTAAGCCCCTCACCCATTGCGAACATGACTTTTGGAACAGACCACCAAGGGGTTGTCCCAAGGGAGGGTCGAGCATAGCCCTCCCCCAAATGCTCCCCTAATAAAAGTGGGTACCCAGCAGTGTGCTCATTCTCTCTATACCCTCTCTATGTCCTCTCTAGACCTTTCTAACCCTCTAGCTCTTGCTATCCTGAAACTCACCCTGCCTCTAAGACTCTTGGATGGCAGCCAGAGTCTTCCACGTGCTTCTGCTGGTTCAGAGCACAATCCCCCTTTTCTTATTAGTCTCCCCTATTTTCCCATTGGGACGCATCATCAGGTTGGACAGGTAAATATTGCCCACCAATGATATCCTGCTCATGTGAATGTCTCTACTCTATTTGATTTTCCTAGAAGCTGTGTAACTCAGTGTATGTGTGTGTATTGTTTGAATGTGAAGTTTCTTCAGTAAAAGGAAACCATTTTTATACTGAAACCAGTCTCCGTGTCTATTACTGGTATCTCTGGAAGAAGCGGGACCTCTGTATATATAGGTGTTATTGCTTATTGCTTATAGCCTATTTATAATATCACAAATTCCCCATTAATATTAATAATTTAAGGCAATTAGGCTAACATCTGGCAGAATCTCTGGGCACTGGAAGCTGCCTCATCCCAAGGTATGCTGACACCAGCCTTGATTCTGTCCCACCCACCCACAGCCAGCTTCCCATCCTTCCTGCCTAAGCAACCACAGTAATATTGAGCCAGCATTGCTAAAACCAATACAGATTGGCCAGGAATCAACAGCGTTTTCTGGATGGACTATAACAGTGAACTTAATCCTGTTGTGCAAAAAAGAGCAAAAATCTATTGCTAATAAAGGTGAAGAGAGTGAAATCCCTTCTCTAATATTTCACTATAATCGAGTTAACATGCACTATCTGATTTTAGTCAAAAACAGGCAGAGGTTTATTGATTAGTTCCCTACCACAAAGAAAACTTAATAACAATGTACATAAATCAATCCTCTTACTCAGAAGTAAGCAGGATGATGGACTGTGCCATACAATTACAAAAATTGTGGAACAATCCGGGGTAAATTTTGCAGCTGGTTTTATAGCTAATCCTCTCCAGTACACGGAAGAAATTGACACAGTGAGTAGCTGCTGCTCAGTCTTTGGGATGTCATAGTATTCCAAGGATCTTCTAATTAAAGGTACTTTTTATAGCGTCCTATATACAATGCTAGCATGCAAAGCTGATACATCTTGGCTGTCACCCAAGATTAGTAATATTCCATCTGTATGTGTGGGGGTGGGGGGCTTAAGATGTTTTATGCAGGGGGATAATTGCCTGGTATATCTTGGTGGGAGTACTGGTTCTGTTTGTCTTGACATGAGTTTCTATCCCAGATTGTTTCAAGTTCTTATGTATATGAAAGTGCACCTATATGAAGGTGCATATGTTGCATTTTGTGCTGGTTGATGATTGACAGAAACAAAATGGATTCTGCTGGTACTAATGCAGTAATATGCAGATGGATGCATCATTTTTTCTTTCTTTCTTTGCTTCACTCCCCTTATGGGAGCTCAAAGTGGCTTACCTAAGCCGCATCTCCTCCATCTTTTCATGTGAGGTGGGTTAGGCTGAGAATGTGTGATGGGCCAAAGGTCACCCAGCAAACTTCCACGGTAGAGTAGGGACTGAAACCTGGGTCTTCCTGATTCTGTTCTGACACTCTAAACCAAAATACCGCACCAGCTTTACCAACTACTACATTCGTTTTCTTTTTGCTGGAGAGTGTTCAAACCCAGGCATCAGTCCCTGTAAAAGCCATAGATCCCCCAATCAAAATAAGGAAATATTTCATTTCATTTATTTAAGCTTCAAACAGAAAAATACTGTATAAACAAATAACCACTACATCTTGGTCTGGTCATGGTTTCATTGGCTGGCTCATCCAAAGACACAGCCTAAGAGCCAAAAGGCCAAAGCACTTGCCTGGAAGAGTACCTGAAAGAGGAAAGGAAAAGAACTCAGCAAAGGTGGTCCTCCCATTTTCCCCTTCCCTGATTCCTTGATATGGGGTGTAAGGAAGACATCAAATAATTCAGAGTCATTTAGAGACACAAGGACCCGACTTTCATCAAACTGCATGTTACTGTACAGTGATGGTTACTCACCCTCCCCTTGTGTTTCCCCAGTAACAACAAATTGTAAAAGAATCATGATAATACTTGGTGTTTCCATGCCCCCATTACACTTCATTGGCTGCCATTTGCAGGGTTTTGGCAAAATGCTGAGCATGATAATGTTGTCTCATCCCATACTACTATGTCTTCTGTAAACTGTCAATGGGAGGTCTGGAGACGAGATATCAGCCAGTGGCAATCCCACACGTTTAATAATGAGTAGATTGGCAAAATTTATGTAACCAGCTAGCATAAAACTCATGAGATAATTAAGAAGTAGTCAGCTGGATGTGGCAATGTATGGACACAATGAACAATGGAACACAGACTCAAAGGTTATCAAGATGGTGATTCAAGTGTAGCGTCAAACTAGTGTCCAGATCTTGAACACATTTACATGGAAACTGGGGAACATACTAGCCATGATGGTGGCATTTAAACAAGGACCTGCCACAACAACATAGAAAGATTGGGGATCAATTGTCAACTGAGAAAGAGGCATATAGGAGAAAGAGACAGTGCCCTCCTGGCTACTGTGACTTATTTCTCCACACTCTGTCTCTCTTCAGCCAAGGTCCAATATGGAAAGTGTGTTCAGCAAGGAGAAAGGGGCGTGGAGAGAGTTGCTGCAGGGAGATTGCAGGGACAGGTAGAGTTTTGTACTCAAGCATCCCTTTTGGTGAAGGAGCCCCATCGCTTTTTGTGGGTATGTCTTTCAGTTCATTTATCTGCCCACCATCTCCTTTGCTTTGGCCCTGCTTTCCTGGTCCTTCACTGGAACCTTCTTGCAAAATGACTGCATTTTAAGACTGTTGCCTTAAACTGTTCCAAAGTGGATGAGACACTGCATGGTGCAGTCTAAATTAAACTCTTTCCCTGATGAATGTGCCACAAAAAAATTTAATCTTACAATCTTATTTGCAATTTTATTGCACCTAAATCTACATGAAAAAAAGTTATTGTCAGTTAAGCAAATTAGGTTCTTACAAAGGCATAAATAATGAAAACTTGTTCTGTGCAAATACTGATAATGTACATGATAAAAGTGGCTAACCCTCCCCACTTGGTACTCTCTCTTTTCTATATAAGGCTTGTGTTTTCCACACTGTCCATTGGTTCATAAAATTGTTCAATCCTGATCAGAAGGTTGTTTTAAGAAAGGAAAGGAATATGGTGGGCAAGAGGCTAGTCCCCATCCTCCCAACTGCTGCTCTTATACAGGGCTCATTTCCTGCAGGAGCGCACAGGAGCGAAGCTCCGGCAGTGAGGAACCCAGGAGGTGGGCTCATACAGCAAGCCCCACCCCCTGCTCCCAGCAGCCACCCTCACCTTTTCCAGGCCACTGGCCAACCCAGAGGAGCGCTGCTGCAAGCTGGCCCTCGAGCTGCTCCACTACTGCCTGGACCGTTGCACCCAGGCCGCCCAGGCTCTGCCTGTCCTCATGCTGGCCCTGGTGTGGCGCCTCTGCAAGGCAGGCCCCAGCGACTTCCATGAGGCCTGTGAGAAGCTCTGCCTTGGCCTCCTGAGCCTTCTCGGCCTCCTCCTGCACCTCTGCCCCACCACTGCCCTGGCCCCTACCTGCTCGCGGCCATGCACGTCCTCCTCAACCCACAAGCAGCCACACACTTTCCTGCACTTGCCAGCCATCCAAAAGAGTCCAGTGGCACCTTTAAGACCAAAGTTTATTCAGGTACAAGCTCTCCCTCCTCTGTGATGGCAGATCTACACGCTCCCCCCTATAGCTAGCAATCCAAAACAGTCCAGTGGAGCCTGAGCAGTGGGTGTTGCCTTCTGACACACTTCCAGTGATGTCAGGGGGTGTGGCATATGCGAATAAGTTAAGCTAATGAGCTCCTGCACCTCTTTTTCTACAAAATGACCCCTGCTCTTACAGCTGATAATCCCTCCATGCATTTCCTTTGGCTTGGCAATTAGGGTTGCCAAGTCCATCTTCGCCGCAGTTCCTGATGACGTCACATTGGGGATGTCTGCTCCCCCCCCCAGCCGCGCGCCTCTTGCGTGGGGGAAATGCTCTGCAGAGAGCTGGCATTTCCCCACTCACCCGAATGCCAGCTCCATTTAAGCACAGGCAGCCTTTCCTGCGCGCTCGATCTTGAGCGGAGATTGGGCTTGCGCGGAAACGCCAGCTTCCTGCACTGCCCCTTTAAGAGCAGTTTCCAGGCACCCCAATCTCAGCTTGAGATCCAGCGTGCGGGGAAGGCTGCCTTTGGAGCTGCCGTTCAGGTGAGTGGGGAACGCCAGCTCTTTGCATTTAAAGGGAGCCCTTCAAGAGAGAAGGGAGAGGGGTGGCTGGGGGTGTTGGGGCTTGGGGGTGGGGCTTCCCCCGCTGGCCATTTGGCCGCTGGTGGATAGAACCCTCCCCAAAGCGGGGGACCCCCGCCAAACCGGGGGGGTTGGCAACCCTATTGGCAATCTTCACAGGGCCTCAACACCCAAGTGCCACATGGATAAAGGAACAAACAGAGCACCAGAAGCACTTTGCATCTGCTGTAAGAGGAAGACAGAACTAAAATTACACATCACATCCATAGTTATTAACATCTACAACTCTTTGCCTCTTTTAATGTTTTTGGGCTAGCATAAACAGCTATCGACAGATAGCTCTTCTTCCCAGAGAGGTGGTTGGCACTGCTCACACAGCTGGCAAATTCTTGCGCCCACGTCACAGTTGAAACATATCGAGCAGCAATACAGTTCAGCACCAATCATTGGGGTAGGGCCAGAAGGATCCAGTCAAGCCATGGCACCATCTGGCATGTGTGCCAGGGGGTTGCCTATACCCAGGGTTGGTCTTAAGCACTGGTCATCAGGGAATTTACCCTGGGCCCCACACTTGGGGGAAACCATTGCCCTGCAGCCAGGTTATATAACATTGCCCAGTTATATCCTGTCTCCATAGCACAGAGTCAAAGTGCAGGAGTGGTTAGAGTGTCGGACTAGGATCCGGGAGATGCAGATGTGAATCCCCACTCTGCCACAAAAGTTCATGGGCCTGTCACTTTCTCTCCCCCTAACCTGCCTCTTAACATTGTTGATTTTGAGGATAAAATGGAGGAGAGGATAATGATGTTGTAAGCCACTGGAGTATATAAATAAAAAATAACTGACATCCTGAAACTCCTGTCCATTCAAACATGGCTGGCAATTTCAGATGAACAGCATCTAATGCTGTTTGTGTGCCAGATCACTCATCCTCTGCATTTTTAAAAGCTGGTAAATGCACTTTGTTCTTGCCAAGAAAGGACTTCTGGAGACAGACCTTATCGATGAAGCAGAATAATCTTTTTATTGAATACACTCTTGCAAGCGTGGGTGCACAACTCAAAAGAACTGAACACACCTATTGATTTGAGAACACACTTTTAAATACACCTGCCATGGTGCTTTGAAAAAAAAAAATAAAAGCCCTGCCCTGTCTGCCATTGGCTGACAAACAGAACTTCCAACTTCCAATCACAATCGCCTTTTTGCCTCTCATGCCGGACTGCCCCTGTTGATGGTTCTGCTTTCTCATGAGAACTGCCCACCCTTGACACCGCCTACATTTGTTTACTTATCCCAAATAAGGTATCAACTTTCCCTGTCTCCCCCTAACATTTCTTCATCGTCTACCACAAGGTTCATCCTTGAGGAAGCGTGGTCATTTCTTGTCTCATGCCTTTCCGCCAGCCGGGTTGTCATGCCTGCCCCCGACCCAGTGCCTAGGAGCCCGGAAAGGGAGAACTTGACACCCGAGACACCCATGGACCTGGCACCTGGGGACCCAGAAAGTGAGGACTCAGCACCTTTAAGACCATCTGGGGTGTCAGAGTCCTCAGGGAACCTAAGTGCTGGGGAGGGTGAACTCTCAACTGCGAGGCAATGGGCACCTGAAACAGATCAGGCAAGACCAAGCGTGGCTGAATCACCACCCGACTCGCCCCCACGTGTGGACCAGCTGTGAGACCGCAGGCGCCGAGATCTGGCGGCTAGGCAAAAAGAAGCGCATGTGCGTGGACGACGGTCTAAGAGTCCTGAGTACTAGCCAGAGCCAGGACCTCACAACAGCCTGCTAATTGTTTAATGAGCCAGCACAGTATTTGAGGACGTCGTCAGCTGTGAATAAACCGTGCTGGCAAACTCGTCATTAGACCACCCGGTTTGCACCTCCTGCTTGACCCACGTCTCTGACCTACTCCCTGGCTCCAGACCTCGGCTTGTGTACTGACGCTTCCTCCGGCTCCTGACCTCGGCTCTGCTCCTTGAATCTGCCTCGGACTTTGACTACCAGAATGACTGACCATGGCTTTGCTTACTGAATTAGAACCTGTTTGCCTGGACTCCTGTTGACTACTGTGGCTGACCTTGGGAACTCTCTCTGACTCTTCTCTTGGACTATCCTCCTGTACCCCACCCTCGGGCCCCGTTGTGACACGGGTCTTCAGACCACAAAATGTCTTATTCTTGGGTTGGCCACTGGTTTCACAAGGCTTGTTTGTCAGAGGCCACTTCCCATTTTTCTGCATATCCAGCAAATGCTAAGAATATAATTACAGATATGTAAAAGCAAGAGTTTTAGATCCTTTCAGGTTATATTTCTTTCAGGTTATATTTCTTCAGTTTCTGTGTGCCAACTATTGTGCTGCTAATCAATTTGGCTGATGAAGCTAGATACTTTTTCGGTTAAGTTGCTAGGGGTAACTAGATCAGTGCCCTTTGAAACTTCTGCATTCTAGCCTAACGGCCAGTTTTCACTTTTAGGTGTGCTGTCTGGTTACATTTCCCTTTTCTAAAAATCCCCTTATAGCATAACAAGCAAGTTTAATCACTCAGCATCATGAAGCAATGTATCTAATTTTTTATCACACACAAAGCCAACGCCTCAGGCTTTCTTATTAAAAATCTCTGTTCTCATTTCTTACACCTACTTCCTCTTCCTTCCATTTGGGAACCTGGATGGCAATCACAGGCACAATTTATGGCCAGCAGCTTCCAGTTACGTTCCTAATTTTAAATTTATTTATTTATATCATTGGGAGCCTGCCTTCTTCCAGAACAGGGCTCAAGGCAGTTCACACATTTGCCTACCAATTCCATATATCTTGGAGTCATTCTTGTTCTTTTAATGCTCACAATCCCCTTTTCCACCATCCGCCACCTGGGCTGGGATTGAAACCTCTGGATTGGAAGGAAACTGGATGAGTGGGGCAGAGAAAGAATTCCTGGCTAACCAATTTCAAAGACAAGTAGGCACAATTTAGGGTTGCCAACTCCCAGATGGAGCCAACTCCCAGATGGAGCCAGGAGAGCTCCTGGAATTACAACTGATTTCCTGATGACAGGGATGAGGTCCTCTGGAGAAAATGGCTGCTTTGGAGAGTAGACTCCATGGCATTCTACCCTGCTGAGGTCCCTGCCCTCCCCAAACCCTGCCCTCCCCAGGCTCCACCTCTAAATCTCCAAGAATTTCCCAACCTGGAGCTGGCAACCCTTCTTACTTTTCAACTACAGAAGAAGGCAATCTGTGCTCAGCTGCCCTTTTCTTTAATTTTTAATGGACAGTCAGGGGCAGGGAGAGCAATTAGGATCATCAGCATTTCTGCTCACTGACCAGGTGGTACACAGCAAGATTTTTCCATTTTAAAAAATTATTGATATAAAACAAGAACTGCCCACTTTGTGAATGGCAAGGGTGAATGTGCAGGGACTTCTGGGACAGAAGCCATTGTCAGGTGAGAGGGAAGCAGTAGGCTGAACTCATCAGTAACCTCAGCAGAAGTAGTCTACCCTTGTTCTTCTGTGCTGATGTTGCCCTTGAAACTGAAGTATATAAGTCAGAATAGAAAATGGTACCAGGATAAGGACAGTATAGGAAAGCGATGAGTTGAAAAAGTTACCTAGATTGTGAGTAATAATTGAATAAACCAGGCATTACAATAGTGGAGAACAAACTTTACTGTGCTTCAAAGACAGCAAGATTCAAGTCCAGTAGCACCTTAAAGACCAACAAGATTTCCAAGCTATAACTTTTAAGACTCTCAAAAGCTTACACCCTGGAATTCTTGCTAATCTTTAAGATGCTTCTGGACTTAAACCCTGTTCTTCTATTGTGGAACAACATGGCTACCCACCTGAAACTAAAGACAGCAAGGAAGCAGTCTGTTCTATGGCTCTCAACTGCAGGAAGATTTATGTGGTTCTTAAATTTACAGTAGAGTTGGGCAACTGCTGGTAGACTAGAGCCCATATAATTCTGTACTTTGGACTCATGTTTTGTGGCGCAGCAACCAAGCCTCTGTGTGAAAAGTGTTCTTACCTATTGTAGGAAGGCAGGCAGGATCTGAACCCATCTCAGTCATCATTGATGGCCAAGAGTTGGCTCAGCCCGTCTTTCCTGGTCAGATTTCTTCTAGCTATCCCTCTGCATGCCATTGGGCATCAAGAAGTGTTTTTGGGGAATGGATGGGGGTGATCTTTTATACTATTTTTGCAGAATTGCACATTTTTTTCATTACATTTCTCACTAAGTTGTATGCTCAACTCCTTGTGAGAGAGTATACTTTTTGAAGCTGCTAAAAGTAGCTGGCTGACAAGCAAACCGAGAGGGTGGCAGATAAAAGCCATAATAGGAAATCCTTACACTTTTTTTTTTTTGGCTAAGCATAGTATATTCCTCTTAAACAGGGTTCTCTTATGCTTTGGAAGCAATCCAAAAGAAAGGTTAGCCCTGGAAACCAATCTGTGTTGCCACAGACTGTAATGGGCACAAACCTTTGGCCTGCAGTAATAGATTAAAGCAAACATTAAAGGGCTGATTAGGAAAACTTTGGCCCTTTCTGCACTCGTGTTTTGCCTCACTTTCCCCATGCATTACAGCCAGCTTTTCTTTGTAATTCTGCATCCCCATTGTTTTTAAAGTGCATCCGGGTTTTCTTTTCCTTCTGCATTGTTTTTCCTCCCTCCAGCGCTCAGTTCGCTTTCCCTTTGTGGTTGGTCTGGGCTTTGTGAGACTGCTTTTGCTGCAAGTTTTCCCCTCCCCTCATTTCCATGCCGAAGCTAATCCAAAGGCAGACATGTTCCCTCGGATCCCCCCCCCCATTTCTGGCCCCTCGGAGGCCACTCCTCCGCCCACATAGAGGCCATTCCTTTCACACTGTGTTCAAGCGGCTTCCGTTCCTGCCTCCCTCTCCCCTCTTCTCCTTCTCTCTCCAGCGGCACCTGGATGCCTTGGGCTGATAAGGCAAGGGAGAAGCAGCAGGAGAGTGTGTGTGCAGCCGCTGTGTGAAGAAGGAACCGGCCCGGATGGGGAGGCGCTGTGGGTGGAAGGAGAGAGGGGTGCTGGCTGCCTCGCACTCACCCGGGAGCGGCTCCGGAATTGCTCGCTCCATAGTAAAGTTCCTTTGGTCTGTGTTTGTTTTTGACAGCTGGGTGCAGATGGCCTCTGTTGGATCTCCCGGGTTTGCCCAAGCAAAGATTCCCATTTCCTCTCACCCTTCCCCAGGAATAACAAGCAGCTCTGAGCTGGGGGGAGGAAAAGGAAGCAGCATCGTGTTGTTTAAGGTTTGGGTTGACTTCTCCCCCCCCCAAACCCAACCCGTGGAAGGATCAGACTCAAATTTCTTTGCTTCTGGGCCCCTGCATAGCCTTTCTTCTCTCTTCTCCCCCCCCCCATGCTAAAGTTAGGGTGTGAAAACCTGAGAGACTTCTTAAAACTCACCTGGAGAGTTGCTGAGATCTTGGAAAGAACAAGGGGGAGGGGTTCGCAGGGGAAGCGAAGGGCCCCTGCCGGCACCACCATTGCGAGGAGCTCCAGAGCCAGGGGGTGCACTTAACAAGGAGCATGCAGAGATATGAGTGGGCTAGAGAGACTGAAAAGCACAGGCAGACCATATTTAAAAGAATGAAGAAAGCTTGCCAGTCTCAACACTGGGAAGCAAGTGCCATCAAAATCAGGGAGCATGCATGTGTGTGTGTGAGAGAGAAATCATACATGCAATTCGGGGGGCGGGGGTGAAGGAAATGGGAAGGCAGCAGGGAGGTGCTTACTGGAGGCTGCTGCATAGCTGTGGCAGGACAATCTGGTAAATATGAAAAACTTTGGACACTGCCCCCATAGGTCATGTGTACACCTTAGTTAAGCAAATATATATGCAGGTTTTGCTTGTAGATGCAGAATGCATACACAGATAACCCGGGGGGGGAATAGTACAGAGGGGAAGGAACGATAATCTGAAGTCAACCTTTAAAGTTTGACTGTTGGGATTCTCCAGAGTAAGCTGCAGTAATGTGTGCAGAAAGGGCCAAACAGGAATTGTAATTGAAATTAGATCTGGCAGTCTTTGAACAGGCCTCTGCATCTAGTTTCAGCAGCCATTTGATCTGCAGCAGTAAGGAGGAATGTTTAGCTGCACTTCAGGAAAAACTTCATCTACTAAATTCTGAATATAAAGCTGAAGTTAAGGTGATAGGAGCAGGCTTGGCTTTTCTTTTCTCCTGGGAGTCGATCGATCTACTTGGCAAGAGATCTACTGAAGTGAATGAACCCAAGGCTACAAAATGGTTGGATAGGAACATTGACAAATTTGGGCATTGGGTAGTGGAACAGGCACCATCAGAGACACCTCTGAAACTAAACAAGAAACTATTTGTTATGTACTGATGGAGCTTGGGTCTGAGTGAAGGCTCCAAAGACCTTCAAGACTATTGGCTGTGTTGCCGGCAACAGCCAATCATATTTGTTGCTTATAATTCAATAGCTGCACTATCAATAGTTACTTTGTATATGGTTCATGCAAATGAAGGATCGTAGCTGCCTATTTGGTATTGGTTGTTGTTCAAGGTGGGTGTGGTTTCTCCAAGTATAGATTGGTTCCTGTTGAGCCTGTGTCTTTGGTTTGGAAGTTCAATAAAGAAGCATGTTATTGTGAAAAGGGCTGCCTCGTCTCAGTACTTAATACTATTGACCTACAAAGCCGCTCTGGAAGATTCAGGACAAAACATGGATTGGGGCAATCAAACTGCAAAGCACTTAGCTTGTCTCTCCTGTGACCTTGAGATGAAAAGCAGTAAGAGTCACCGCCTGAAAACTGTGTGTATATTTGTAAAGCACAGTGTTGTCAAATGGGTGTCAAGCTGCTTAATTCAATAGCATAGACAGGAGGGATTCTACATTAAAGCACAATTGTAATACAAGACAGTGCTAGTGGCTGAGGTAATGGGGAGTCTCAGGACTGAAGTGGCTGGCACCCCTGGGAGTATTTATTGGCAGAAAGAGTCTACATGTGCAGCAGAGTCAGGCTGCAGGAGCACAATCACATTGCTGAATGTTCTCATTAGAAAAAAGCCCCTGCAAGTAAAGGAGCTAACAATCAAGGGAGCACACTGGGATAGAAACTTTCTCCTTGTTGAGCTAGTTTTGGTTTGTTTTGCGTTTTTAAAGAAACACTGCCCACCTACAGCCGCAAGTGATAAAGTCTACTCTTCCACCCCAGAACTCTAATATTCTGCTGCATGCATAGACCAGGCTTATCGCTTACAGTGGTGTCGTGGTCAGAGTGCCCATCTAGGATCTGGAAGACCCAGGATCAACCCTCCATTCTTTCTTGAAGCTCACTGATGGTCATTGGGCCAGTCATTGCCTTTCAACCAAGCTTACCTCACTGGGGTTGTTATGAGAATAAAATGGAGCAGGGGAGAATGTATTCTGCCCAGAGCTCCTTGGAGAAAAGGTGGGATAAAGATGTATTCAATTTATAAATACAAAAAGAGGCCACACCCAGAAGACTACAGGAGGGGAGGGTGTTAAGCTAATAATGAGGAGCAACTGTAGTATCAGGTGATGAGCTGAAGACAAGAGGGGCTGCCACTTGGTCAATATTCAATGTGTGTCTTCGTAATCATTTTTTCTGTCCACTTCTTTTTGAGGTTCTCACTCCTCTCTTCCTCACCTGCCCAAAGCACCACTACCTCCTCCGCCTGCCAGGCCCATGTGGCAGAAGTGGTGGCAGCTCCACCTCCTCCCACCCACCTCCTCTGCCTGCCTGGCCACCTGCCTAGCTCAGGTGGCAGCAACTTCAACTCCTACTTCCTCCTCCACCCTCTTCTGGCCCACAGGGATACACAGAGGGCGTATGGGGGGATTTAAGCACTTTCTTTTTTAAACTTTTCTCATTTTTCTGCAAACCTGGGTGGTCCCCCAGGTCAGCAAAATAATATTTCTTTTCTGAACCTGGCCCCATTCTCTGGCCCATCAATCCACATGAGGGGCCAGGATCAGCATTAAATATAGAGTAATGGGCAGCTTTACATTTGACTTCTGTTGTCACTCTGATTTGCCTGTGCAGTGTGTGTCTCCTTAGAATGCTGTACCCCCAAAAGAAAATGGCTTCTAATCATTATGGATAAAACCTGAATGTATATCATCCTAGACAGAATCCCTTTAATGATTTGCACGCTATGACACATTGAAATTAGCAGAGTGCTCAGTTTATGGAGTTTGCTAACTTTTTAGCTCTCTTTTATTGCTGTACCTTTAGTATCATATTGATGTGAACACATCAGCAGGTGGTAACGACTATGCCTATGTAGTCAAAAGCTTTACCAGTGGATTTCAAAACATCAGCCTATTAAAATCCACAAACATAGTTTCTTTCATGATCATTTGGTAACCCTACTTAACAATCCTTCTTATAAGAATACTCTTGCCAAAGGCACTTTGCATTCCATAGCAGTGCTAGAACACCTTGTTTATTTTATATGTCTCAGCTAGTTTTCACTGGGCTGACATTTTATTACCCAATAGCATGCTAAATTCTGAGCTTCTTTGCCCTGTGAATAAAACTCTGTAGTCAGTTTGGACTGTTTGCATTAATGTAAGCAGTGGTAATGTATATTATAGACCCCTAACAGGAAATATCTTCTAAGTAGCAATTAAACGATCAAGTAATTTTTGACTTTATAGGTTCTGGGGGAAAATTAATTCTATTTGTGTCCAAGGGGGTCTGGTGTTGTTTCAGAGTCATGGTCCATTAAGAAAATGAGTAAATGCAAATTTATACTTCTCTTCCCCCCTCTGGGCAATCACATAGTAGTATTACTCCCTTGCACCTGGAAAATACAGTGTGTGTGGGGGGGATAAAAGTAAGATGTGGAAGTGCCATTAAGGGCACTGTGTGTTACAAACCTTTCCAGATTACTGGAAAGTAATAGGACACAGCTGTGGCTTATTTGTTGCATCATGGGAGTCAAGGGAGTCCTGTTGTTTGGGGTAGAGCATATTTTCCTAATACTCAAAACTAGAATACATATCTGCAGAAGAAATTTAATCTTTTCCCTTGGGTGCTGGAAGCCTAACTCTCATGAACTGAACAGATGAAAGTTTTCCAGGGCCTGGTAATGTGTGGTGATCAGCTGGAGGGTACAATATCAACCTGCTGAATTGCTGGTTCACTCTCATTTTAAAGCACAAAAGTAGGTCCAGTCAAAAGGTGCTCATGACATCATAGGTATTGACATCTCCCAGCACACACCATATTGTGATCCTAACACTCTGCTTAGCATTTCATTTTTAACAAGAGCCATATTTTAAATTAGGCAAAGGCTGGAAGTTCAGAAACATTTGTTCTGTCCTTTGCCTTACACCTACATGAACAAGACCAAGTCAGAGGACTTGTTAATTCCCTCCACCCGTTATCTATTTTTTTTAAAGGACAAACACCAGCTTAGTTATAACCCATACATCCATTATGTGTGGACCAGATATCTTCTATCATGTTTGACACTGGAAATTGTACCTTTTAAAGGTAAAGCACAACAGAGATATGCTTACAGCGGCACGAAAATAGGCTTCCCTATCTGCAAGGAGTGGATAAAAGACACATGTGCAAATCAACAGGAATGCAAACTTGGTGAGGGATGGTACCCTTCTGTTCTCCAGATCAGTCATCCCTCTTCCTCCTCTGCCCACGAAGTAGCCACGCAGTCCGGAATGGGGAGTGATTTCAGCTCGCCATCTGAAGTTTTACCTTCTGTTGGTACTGTTGTATTTTAATTATAGAGTTTTTATGTTTTTATTCACTGTTGTAAATTGCCCAGAGCCCTGCAGTTGCAGGGATGGGCAATTCAAAAATCTAATAAATAATAATAAAATAATAAAATGTATTCTCTAGAGGTACAGCAGCACCTTCTCATAGGACAAATAACACGCTAAAATGGCTTGTTCCACACCTAAAGCTTACAAGACTATGCACACTTCCAGGAAGCCCTAAGTGCAGCAATGCTCTCAGTGTCCTCTTGTTCTTTTATTGTAAGAGTTAGACAAATGGTGATCATTCCGAATTACCTAATCAAGGAAAAAGCTACCAGGGGAAGGCACGATAGATATTTATTAAAATGTAAGTAGTATGGAGAAAGTAGATAGACAGAACTTTTTCTCCCCCTCCTATAATACTAGTACTTGGGGGGCAGTCAGATTGCCAGTAGATTTAGTACCGATAAAAGAAAGTACTTCTTCATCCAATGATAAATAAGTCATAGAATTTGCTGTCTCAGGATCTGGTAATGCCCATTAGCTTAGATGCCTAAAAATGGCATTTCACAAGTTCAAAGATGATAATCAACAGCTATTAGCCGTGATGGCTAAAGTGGACCTCTGCATTCAGAGGCAGTATCATTGAATGCCAGTAGTAAGGGGGGGCACTGTAGGAGGGTACTGATTTTTTACCCTGTTTGGGGATATCAGGCTGGCTACTGTGGAAGACAGAATGCTGGGCTACATATATTTTTGGTCTGATCCAGCATGGTTCTTTTAAACATGTTTATGTTTAGAAGGTTAGGGAGAAGTAAAGGGACCAAGTTCTGTGGGATTAGGTCTCATAGAACAAGGTTCATAGCATCATGACATAGCCTGAAGGATTTTGTTACAGCTCTGAAGTTACATTTTCAATATCTGCAAGTCTAGGGTAAATGGAGACTATGTTCATGGAGAGGATTCTTTTGTTTTGTTTAGGTGCAGCTTGACAAACTACCTTACAGCTGGAATGCTAGATAAGAACTGTGTATCAGCTTGTGTAATAGAACATTTTTAATGCCTTTGGGCACCATCACCAAGATCTGGATGCATCATAGGGCTGCAAAACTTCAGGTGGTGGCTGGAGATCTCTTGGATTATAACTGATCTCCAGGAAACAGACATCAGTTCACCAGAAGAAAACAGGCACTTCAGAAGGTGAACTCTATAGCATCATCGCCAGTGAAGTCCTTCCCCTCTCCAAACCCTGCCTTCTTCAGGTC
Source organism: Gekko gecko (assembly GCA_029375565.1). Classification (NCBI taxonomy): domain Eukaryota; kingdom Metazoa; phylum Chordata; class Lepidosauria; order Squamata; family Gekkonidae; genus Gekko; species Gekko gecko. The sequence continues at coordinate 238,500,020 of JAPDNY010000002.1, read as the reverse complement.
CCACCCCACAAAATCTCCCAGGATTTCCCAACCCAGATCTGGCAGCCCAATGCACTCACCATGCAATGTATAGGAGGGTATGGGGGTAACACAACACGAAGGATTCCTTTGTTGAACAATACACATCCTCAAAGTTGCAGCAGTTTAGGATAAACAACTTTAGAGTGATATCAGCATTTTTTCTGTAAACAATTAACAAGACTGAAGTGACAGACTGGACTGCTCTGGACACTTCTGAATACCAACAGACCACTGGAGTTTGGAAAGGGTTAGAATTCTGTTGTTCAAAGACACAGGTAAGCTCTTCTCCTTCTGGGATTATTAGACCTATTTGGTTTTTAACCATTCACTTGCTACCTCTATAGGAGAATGACTACTGGTCTCAGAAACATTAGTATCAGTTCACTGTATCAGTTCCAGGGATCTTCAAAGGATAATAGGGGCCTGGTGGAGACAAAAGGCGATGCTGAACACCCTAAAAAGAGAAATACCATCTCAAATGAACTCTTCTGTAGATATTTTCCTTCCACTAGCCAAATCCAACAAGATTCCCATTCTTCATATAATTTCATGGGCAGAGTTAGCCTTGTTGTATTTCATATCAGCAGGAATGTAAAATGGTATGTGATTAGGTGGAAGAGGGACAAGAACTTCCCGACAGGAGGAATGCACTGGCAAAATCCAATATGTTACTGAAGGGCCATCCCTGTGAAAGCTGTGCTTGCATGGCTTACTGGACACTCCAGCTTGCGTCTTGATTAATGATAAACAGCACTTGCCACATAACAGGTATACTTGTCTGGTCACTGGAATTTATCTTAATGAAATAATTAAGATACTATTTCATATATCTGAACACATAGAAAGGTCCCAGTGGACTAATTACAGAGTAAGCTTTTAAAGAGAATAGCTGACATTGCACAGGAGGTGCGGCTTACAAGGTTTCACAAACCAGTTGGCTTTTAAGGTTCCCAAGGATTTGTTACTGCTATATCCAGGGCCAGGGCCGCCTTTTTTGCACCCTAGGCAAGGCTAACTATTTGCACCCCCACACACACTGCTAACCAATTTTTAAAAACAGATGAATTCTAGGGAATATTAAAAGCACAAAACTTGACACTGCTAATTTTTTAAAAATTGTGAAAATGAGTAAAATGACAGCCTTTGGTTTTCTTTCTCAAACAGAAAACAGTTTTAGCACACAACTCACCAAACATTTTGAATAATCCTGTGAATTCTGATGTCAAAAATTAAGGCTCTTGAATGTTTCCATTTTGGGCACATCCAAATCTCATTTTGTGTGTTTTTTCCTTTGAAAATTTTGTCTCTGATTCCTTCAGTTCAAGTGCTGATGTTTCAGTGTGATGAACTGATATAACTGCCAGACCAAAGAGTCTCTTTTGCAGCACTAGTTCTACAGTTTTCTCAGTTTTGCGATTCTTGATGTCAGATTTGTGACCATTTACCCTTTGGTGTAGGGTTTGACCTGCTTGTCCTATGCAGAGAACTGCAGTTTACACAACCTACTGTATTGTTATTCCATTCTTGCTGTTTTTATTGCTCAGTTACTTATTCATCTTGACTCTAATCATCTCTTCCTGACAACTAGCTTCCCCTACCTGTATGTAATATTTGAAGAAATCTGTTTCAGTGTATGTGAAGAAGTGTGCACATGCTAAGAACATAAGAACATAAGAGAAGCCAATGTTGGATCAGGCCAATGTCACACAGTGGCCAAAAATACCAGGTGCCACCAGGAGGTCCAGCAGTGGGGCCAGGACAATAGAAACTCTCCCACTGTTGCCCCCCCAAGCACCAAGAATACAGAGCATCACTTGCCCCAGACTGAGAGTTCCCATCTATACCCTGTGGCTAATAGCCACTGATGGACCTCTGCTCCAGATGTTTACCCAGTTCTCTCTCGAAGCCATCCATGCTTGTAGCCACTGCCTATGGCAGTGAATTCCATGCATTAATCACTCTTTGGGTGAAGAAATACTTCCTTTTATCCATTCTAACATGACTGCTCAGCAATTTCATTGAGTGCCCACAAGTTCTTGTATTGTGAGAAAGGGAGAAAAGTACTTCTTTCTTTACCTGCTCTATCCCATGCCATTCATAATCTTGTAAACCTCTATCATGTCACCCCTTTGGGGATTCTGAACTTAGACTTCCCAGATAGTAGGTTGATACTGACCACTTAGACAAACACATAGCCCTCAGTCTGTGTCATGGTGCCTTCTAACGTACTTGACCAGCACAGGAAGCAACTTATGTACAGAAGGTTGCAATGCCCAGCCATTTCATGTTTTCCCCTGGGTCTTAGGTTCAGAACTCTGAACGTGAGTTTTCTGTAGTGAATGTCAATAAATCAAAAGTAGGTTTGCAGCTTACAGATACACTCTTGAACAGTATACTCAAGATTGCAACTGCACAGACATTTTGATGCAATAATTCAGAGCAAGGGGTGTCAGTTAAATGAACAAATATTGCAAGAGTGCTAATGTTTTAAACATTTTTAAGTTAAAACTTAACTTTTTAACTGAGAGGCTTTGGCTGGTTGGAGAGGCGAGAATGCCATCGTGGGGGGCTTCTGAGAAGAGTGAGGCTGTGGCGCAGGCTGGACCCCTTCCGCCCTTCCCTCCTTCTCCCCCCACCCAGGCAAAAATTCATGGCTCGCCTCGCCTCCATCCCTCCCCTCCATTTGCTTTCCCACCTGGCGCCCTCACCTGCTTCCTTTGCCTCTGCACTGCTGCAGACAACAGCTCACTCAGCCATGCCCAGCAGTCCAGGCAGCGCTCACTAATGATGACCCAACCCAGTTCAGCGTGGCTCGGGAGGAGAGGGGAGGGGAGAAGGTGGTGGCAGCAGGCAGGACACCGAGAGGTTCCTAGAGGGGCAGCAAGGATGACTGGGGAGGGGCGCCCGCAGCATCAGCGCAGAACTGACCAGGCGGCACAGGGCTGCTTGCTTCCTTTTCTCCCTGTCAGTTGAGCCCTGAGGCAGTGGAGACGATGATTCCTGCTCATTGTCAGCGCCGCTCTTGCTGTCATCCTCACCCTGCTTGCTGGCCTCTGCGCCCCCAGAGGTCTCTGCCCTTAGGCGGTCACCTCACTTGGCCTTAATGATTGTGCCAGCTCTGGCTATATCTAAGGCACAATTCATGCATTACTGGGGCAAGATGGTGGGCACCAAGAACCCACCTCCCCATTATTTGATCCCACATCACATGTCTTACCATAGGAAACTCTGAGAATGTAGGGCTGTGCCAGTGGACAAACTGAGCAGGGCACACTGCTGGCATGAGGGGGAACAACACAATCAGTGTGACTCCTGATTAAAGTGATGTGGAATTGAATCATTTGTTACATTTCTACCATGCCTTTTCCCATGCAATTTAAGGAAGAGCTCAAAAGGTTCCCAGGTGATTTCTCATCCGGCCACAGCCTAGGCTCAGACCTATAGTTTCAGCAATTTTGCTGTATCATGTGGGTCTAAAGATATGGTTGGAAGGCATATGATATAACTGTCTTGCTAAAGCTAAGCTAGTCTGAGTCCAGTCAGTGCATGAATGGGAGACCTGTTTGGTAATCTTTGACTGCCATATTGGATTCCATTATGGGGAAAAGCAGGATGCAAAATATAACAATAAATGAACCTTCATAACCTAACCACGGGTAAACAATTGTTCAGTGTACAACATACCACTTGGTTTTGCATGAACTGGACATACTGCAGCAATGGTACCGGAATCTGTCTCTCTGGGATTGTGATTGCTTCTCTGTAGTGGTAGAAACTGGGACTGTACTAAAATAATTGAAATCCCTGGTCAAGGGCAGGTTCTTTATAGTCATCCCACAATCTTTTAATGGCTAAGTTCCAATCCACTATCATTATATCACTCCTTTAGCAATATAAAGGTACTAGGAATAAAGCCCATTGTGGAAATACATAAAATGAGCTCTAGAAAGAGGCTCTGGGTGGGTGCCCTGGTCTTTGGTACTTGGTGTCAATTTCCTGTGGTGACTTCAGCAGGGTATAATGACACAGAGTGTACCGTTTTCTTCAGGGGAACTGATCTCTGCCATCTGCAGAGCAGTTGTAATTCTGAGTGATCACCAGCTCTCCCCTGGAGGTGGCAACAGTGGTTTCCCAGGAGGAAATGGCTGGTTTGGAGGGTGCAGTCTATGGCATTGTACCTGTCTGAGGTCCCACCCCTCCTCAAAGCCCCTCTCCAGGCTCCACCCCTCAAATCTCCAGGAACTTCCCAGCCTGGAGTTGGCAAGCCTATCTCCTTCCCAGCCAACCATCAACCTACCTTTATGTGCCCCTCTGACTTCAGCTTTCCATCTCCTCCCTCCTGGATAGCAGTTCTATTTCTAAGTGATCTCCAGCCCTCCCCTGGAGATTGGCAACAATATTCCCCAGGAGGAAATGGCTGGTTTGCAGAATGGAGTCTATTGCACTGTACCTGTCTGAGGTCCCACCCCTCCTCAAACCACACCCTGTCCACGCTCCACCCCTCAAATCTACAGGAATTTTCATGCCTAAAGTAGGCAACTTTAACTCCTCCCCTCTCAGCAGCCTCTTCCTAGGCAAAGTTCTATCTTTCTTGTTAGTGGGGAGTAAAGCAGCTTACTTCATTCTTCTCTTCCGCTTTGTCATCTGTACAGCAACCTTGCAAGGTAGGTTAGGCAGAAAGTCTGTGGCTGGTCCAAAATTAGGCAAAGCAAAGACAGATTGATGCAAAGGAGGATAGGAAAGTCTCCATATCTCTATTTTGCCTTAAATTGGTTTTGATGCCAGCAGAAAAATGGCATCATGAAGAAAATGGCAGAAGCTCTAGATGGATGCCCCATGGTAAATGGACAATTCCTAAAGATTTTTCCAAAACACTACTCTGTCCACATTCATTTTCTTCACTCACAGCATCCCCTGCCAGAATGCAACACATCCCTAACACTTTGAATTAGCACCAGAGCTTTAAGAGCTCATCTGCTGTCACCTGGAGATTGGCAACAGCTTGTTTGGTGGGGGGGGGGTCTATGGCACTGTATCTGTCTGAGGTTCCCCTCTTCCTCCTCTTCAGACCCCACGCTCAGCAAGTATCATCCCTAAAATGTCCTGGAAGTTTCCAACCTGGAGCTGGCAACCCTATGTCCTTTCCAGGAAATCATCAGCCTACATTTATCTGCCTTCTGTCTTCAGGTTTACATCTCCTCTCCCCCCCCCCCACAGCCTCTGCCTAGGGAAAGGGCAGTCTTTCCCTACAGTGGGAACCAAAGCAGCTGACATCATTCTCCTTTCCCCTGTATGATCTGCACAACAACCCTGTGAGGTATGTTAAGGCAGAAAGTCTGTGAATGGTCCATAACCCCTCAGGCAGCTTTTATAACTGCTGGCACCTTTTCATATTGTTTTTTGCCTTGTGGTATTCTGCTTGTGGTGTGATCTGTCTTTTTTGTGGCGTGGCATGATTGTGTTATTGGGTTTGTTTCTTTTGAAGGGGAAGTGATGTGTTGTGGGTGAGGACATATTTTACCTCAGAATACACCAGGTTGCATATGCAAACAAGGGGGGGGGGAGTTTGAGGTACAGAATGGAGTGAAGTCCTATCAGCTTCCTAGGCTGCAGTGGGTGGGAGAGAATTCAGGCAACGCAGCCAGTGGATACAGACACCTTGTGACTGACATATCACAGAGCCAACTGGTTTTGGCGGGCATAGAATGTTGCTATGCGAAAATGCTTTTATATATAAGGACAGGATGCCTTGATCAGAAAATACTGAGTTGAACTGCCTTCTCAGGCTACAACCCCACGTTCAATTCAGTGCCTGTGATGCAAAATGAAAGGATAGTATGGTTCAGCAACTATAACCAGTCTATCTGAAGCACTAATAATGTTGATAAAGGGAAACATTTTTGCTTCCAGTTGGTAAGCGAATTGCTTCTCAATTTGTTTAGCGAGTAATGTTTCCTTTTGCCCGAGGGAACTGAGAATGCCTGCCTAGCTCAGCTCAGCACAGATACTTGTAGAAAATGAATATATATAAAAGCAAACCCTATTGAGGGTGTCTTTATTAAAATTGACATTTCAGGGCCAATCTAGACATGCAGGTGTTTAAAGAGTGGAGGACAGGTAACCCTGCAGCCATGCTGCAGTTGCAGGGAATGTCTGCTGAAAAATAAAGGAGAGTCTGTTTGGGCTTGGAACACTGCCACAGGGGGAGGAAGGAACACTGCCACAGGGCTCCCCACCACCACTATTTTTCAATATCAAAATAGCTCTGGGGGAGCTTAGCACCCCTGATTCCTCTTAAGGATTAATGTGAATAGTAACGGGTTCACTCCATCTTGCAAATGTTGCTAATTGGTTCTCTCTGCCTACATAGCCCTTATCATCTTCAAATTCAGAGCTGGAAGTGTGGTAATTAGCTTCTCATAAGAACCTGCAGCCCACAGGATGGGAGGGGGGAATCAAGAGTGATGAGGTAACCTTCTAGAGGGTTCTAGCAATAATGTATCTTGATTGGGTATCTTATCACCTGATGCTGTTTGCCCCCAAAATATAATTCAGCTAAGAGCCTGGAGAAGCGGGCTAGCTTGAATTCCGATGGAATAAAGGCTTAGTCTATGACAGCCGTTTTGGCAGTTTATTTTGTCAGGGAAGTGGCCAGGTTGGCAGTGGGCGGGAGAGACGAGTGGACCTAACCCCCAGCCAATAGCACACAAGTACTCTTGAGTGGCAGTTGATGGGCCAATGGCTGATGGAGTGCACAGCCAATGGGAGAGCTGGAAAGTGCCAACACGTTAGGACTTTTATATATATCATATATAGAGATAGACATAGATAGAGATATAGATAAAAGGTTTGGTTACTTGTGTACATCAGCCTTGGGTACCCACAGGGTTCAGCCTTGGACTTCTTGATATCCACTGAGGAGATGCCTACAGTTATTAAGACCCATTACCCTTTCTTTTGTCAGATAGGAGAGACTGATGCACAGCCATTAGAGGCCAAGCCTGAAGCACTACAAAGGCATAGCTTTGTAATGGGGGATATTGCTATGAGCAAGGCAATAATTAAGTAAGGCTAATAATTATAATTAGACCACCTAAATGACGACACACTGTACAAAACATCCAGAAAATAAGCCAAACTAACTGTTCTCTGAGGGCTGAAAGTATGAAAAGCAGCAATAATTCATAATAGCAATGATAGTACTGCCACGTACTAAACACTGCTGTATGTCAACAATCAAATGCTGACAAATATTAATATCAAATATAAGTGTGTAGTCCCCTGTTCCCTTCCTTCTATTTTTATAATTTCAGGATACAACATCTGGTTGCTATACAAGTGTACTAAAGATCTTGTATATATATGCTTGAATGTGTGTCTATACTATGTTGTAATGAGGAAGGCCTTTTGAGGCCGAAACGTGTTTGGTCTTCAGTTGGAAAGTGTTGACCCATCATGTGTATTAATATTTGATATGCTTTTATTGGTCTGATATTTGAAAATATATATTTTTAACTCGTATATATTTTAATATGTGTACACCCTAATAAATTTTGTACTTTTATAATATATAAGGTCAGCTTAATCCTTCTGGTTCGCAGTGCTATCTTGGGTTGAGTTTTCCCCTCCCCCCCTTTTTTCAGTTATTGTCCTCGACCAGGGGCCGGGGCCTTTTCCGCCCTGGCCCCGGCCTGGTGGAACTTTCTGCCAAATGACAGCTGTGCCCTGCACAACCTTATGCAGTTCTGCAGGGTTTGCAAGGCAGAGATGTTCCACCAGGCCTTTGGTTGAGGACAGCAAGGGGCACCATCTTAGCAGGCACTCCCTCTCTTCTACTCCTTCCACTCTCACCTGTCCTCTTTAGGGGTTGAGGACACAGTTGAAATTGGATATATGAATGCCATCTGAATATTGTTAACTATGGAATTCTTTTAATCTATTTTTAAATTGCTGGAAATGTTTGGATTATATGTTTTACAACTGTTTAATTCAAGTTTGTGACGTTACATAGGAAGGTAATATTTCCTTTGAAGCAGATGCTCTTCTATACTACTTCCATTCACAGCTCCAAATTTTTTGAAAGGCAAAAATAAGGAAGAGTTAAATGCAGATCAGAAACCGTTTATCTCCAGCTACACCTACTTCATTAATTCTTACAGAATTCTACCATGGCCATTCAATGTGGATTTAGATCTATTTTCCTCCAGATGTCAAGGAGAAGGCAATGCAGAGAAGCAGCACATCTGCTGCATGCTAAACAATACAACATGCATTTTCTTCATTATTTTACAGCTTTTATAGGCACCAGCAAGAAAATGTGATTTGTAGAAAAACTTTGCCTCAGTTAATTAATCAGGGTTAAGAACATAAGAGAAGCTGATGTTGAATCAGGCCAATGGCCCATCTAGTCCAACACTCTGTCATACAGTGGCCAAAAATACCAGGTTCTATCAGGAGGTCCAGCAGTGGGGCCAGGACACTAGAAGCCCTCCCACTGCTGCCCACCCCCCCCCCAAGCACCAAAAATACAGAGCATCACCTGCCCCAGACTGAGAGTTCCTATTTATACCTTGTTGCTAATAGCCGCTGATGGACTTCTGCTCCATATGTTTATCTAATTCCTTCTTGAAACTGTCTATGCTTGTAGCTGCCACCACCTCCTGTGGCAGTGAATTCCACGTGTTAATCACTCTTTGGGTGAAGAAGTACTTCCTTTTATCTGTTCTAACCCGACTGCTCAACAATTTCATGGAGTGCCCATGAGTTCTTGTATTGTGAGAAAGGGAGAAAAGTATTTCTTTCTCAACCTGCTCTATCCCATGCCATGCATAATCTTGTAAACCTCAATCATGTCACCCCTCAGCCATCGTTTCTCCAAGCTAAAGAGCCCCAAGCATTTTAACCTTTCTTTGTAGGGAAAGTGTTCCAACCTTTTTATCATTCTAGTTGCCTTTCTCTGCACTTTTTCCAATGCTATAATATCCTTTTTGAGGTGTGGTGACCAGAACTGTACACAGTATTCCAAATGAGGTTGCACCAATGATTTATACAGGGGCATTATGATAATGGCTGATTTGTTTTCAATTCCCTTCCTAATAATCCCCAGGATAACGTTGGCCTTCTTAATTGCAGTTGCACACTGTCTAGACATTTTCATTGAGTTATCTACTACGACTCCAAGATCTCTCTCTTGGTCAGTCTCTGCCAGTTCAGACCCCATCAACGTGTATTTATATTTAGGATTTTTGGCTCCAATGTGCATCACTTTGCACTTGGCCACATTGAACCCCATTTGCCAGGTTGACACCCACTCACCCATCCTTGACAGATCCCTTTGGAGTGCCTTACAATCCTTCCTGGTTTTCACCACCCTGAACAACTTCATGTCATCTGCAAATTTGGCCACTTCACTGCTTACTCCCAATTCCAAATTGTTAATAAACAAGTTAAAAAGCATCGGACCGAGTACTGATCCCTGTAGTACCCCACTACTTACCACCCTCCACTGAGAAAGTTTCCCATTTATACTCACTCTCTGTTTCCTATTTATAAGCCAGTTTTTGATCCACAAGAGGACTTGTCCTTTTATCCCATGACTATTGAGCTTACTTAGGAGCCTTTGATGAGGAACTTTATCAAAACTTTTCTGGAAGTCAAGGTAAACAACATCTATTGGGTCCCCCTTGTCCACATGTTTGTTCACTCCCTCAAAAAACACTAACAGGTTAGTGAGACAAGATCTTCCCTTACAGAACCCATGCTGAGTCTGCCTCAATAGTTTTTGTTCCTCAATGTGCCTACTAATTCTTTCCTTAATAACAGTTTCCACCAACTTACCCGGTATCGATGTCAGACTGACTGGCCTGTAATTTCCCGGATCTCCCCTGGAGCCCTTTTTAAAGATGGGAGTGACATTAGCTACCTTCCAGTCCTCAGGAATGGAGGCAGATTTTTTAAAAAGATTACGTATTAATGTAAGGAGAGCCACAAGTTCACATTTGAGTTCTTTCAGAACTCTCAGATGAATGCCATCCGGTCCTGGTGATTTATTAGTTTTTAAATTGTCCATCAGTTATAGGACTTTCTCTCTTGTCGCCTCAATCTGATTCAGGTCTTTCAAACCCCCTCCTGAAATTGGTGGTTCTGGAGTGGGCAAGCACTTCTCATCTTGGGTTGCCAGCTGCCTCAGAAAAAATGCCCTATCCCTTTAACAGAGGCTTAATAAGGTTGCTTACCATCCTGATCTGGATAGCCCAGGCAAGCCTGATCTTGTCAGATCTTGGAAGCTAAGAAGGGTCGACTCTGGCAAGTACTTGGATGGGAGACCTCCTTGGAATATCAGCAGTTAGGAAGAGGGGGCAGGCTTTATTCAGCCATTTCTCTGAATATCCTCCAGGCCCCCAAATAGGGGTTAGTCACCAGAGGTCACCATGACTTCCAGGTGCTCACACAGTCACACACACACACACACACACATATACAGACACACGAAAAAAATTCCAAAAATAAACTAAAAATAAGATTATGTACCAGTTGATGCATGTGGGCAATTAGCCAACTACCAAGCAACAAGGCTCCAGGTGTTGACATCATCTCTGCAGAATTGCTGAGGCCTGAACACCTCAGAGACCTGTGTCAGAAAATTTGGGAAACCAACAAATGGCCAAGGGATGGAAATGCTCAGTAATCATTCCACTATCAAAAAAGGGAGACTCCAAAGACTGCTCCGATCATCACACAATCGCTCTCATTCCTCACATTAACAAAATTCTGCTTAAAAATTATACAATGACACCTGGCACCAACCATTGAAAAGAAATTACCAGATGTCCAAGCTGGCTTCTAAAGGTGGCGTAGCACCCACGACCATATAGCAAATCTGTGTTGGATCATGGAGAAATCTCATGAGTATCAAAAGATTATCTACTTATGCTTCATCAATTACAAGAAAACCTTTGACTGTGTCAATTGTGACAAACTGCGGAAAGCCCTACAAGAGCTGGGGGTGCCAGCACATCTGGTCAAGTTGATACAATCATTGTACACAAACCAGGAAGACACTGTGCAAACACCATATGGAGATACTGATTGGTTCAATATAGAAAAAGGAGTACGACAATGTTGCATTCTTTCACCTTTCCTATTCAACCTGCATGACGAAACAATCATGAGGAAGTTAGAGCTGGAAGAGTAAAAAAATTGGGGTAAAGATTGAAGGAAGGAATATCAACAATCTTCGATATGCTGACAACACAACCCTCCTCTCAGAAACTAAAGAAGGCATGGAATACCTGATTAAGAAAATCAAAGAGGAAAGTGAGAAGTTTGGCCTCTTCCTAAACATCAAAAAGACCAGATTCATGACCACCGAGAAGAAGAGAAGTGTCAAAATAGCAGTTGATGAGATTGAATGTGTGGAATAATTCATTTTCTTAGGAGCACAGATCAACCAAAATGGCAAATGCAGTCCAGAAATAAAACATCAAATCACACTGGGTCACACAGCAATGATGAGCATGAATCAAATATGGAAGAGCAAGGACATCAGCCTAGCAACCAAATGCAGATTAGTCTGTGCTATAGCAGCTTATGGCTGTGAAAGTTGGGCCATGAAGAAGCAAGACAGGAAGAAAATTGACTCATTTGAGCTGTGGTGCTGGAGAAGGCTCCTGCGCATTCCTTGGACAGCAAAGGTGACAAACAAGCAAGTATTAGAGCACATAAACCAGACATGTCATTGGAAGGAAAAATCATAAAACTGCAACTGACTTATTTCGGCCATGTCATGCAGAAAAACTCACTAGAAAAAGTAATTATGCTTGGATTGGTTAGCAGCAAAAGGAAACTGGGCCACCAAAGAATACGGTGGCTAGACACCATCAAAGTCGATACCAGTCTGAGCATGGAACAACTCAAAAGAAACAGGACACGATCAGAACACTTGGAGAGAGCTGGCCCATAGAATCACCAAGATTCGGACATGGCTGAATGGCTAACAACAACCACCTCCATACCAATAAAAAGTCTCAGCTGCCCACTTCCACACATTAAGGCTCTAGTAAAGGGACAGGATATTTTTCTCCATGCCTGTTGGCAACCCTATCAGTTATAAACTGCATTCAGGCATGACAATCAAGATTGCACATGAACTAGGGTTGTCAGCTTCTAGGTGGCAGTGGGAGATCTCATGGGGCTACAACTAATCTCCAGGCAACAGACATCCATTCGCCTGGAGAAAATGGCCACTTTGGAAGGTGGACTCTATGACATTATACCCCATTGAAGTCTCTCCCCTGTCCAAACCCCACCATTTGCTCTACTTGCCAGAGAGGGCAAGATGGATAACTGCTGTAAATTATGATATGAGTATTGAGATGTGTGTGGGATGTGCGTCCTTGGTAGGAAGTATTAAAAGGTTGGTAACTCTATCCAGGCTGTGGGCTATGCCATGGAGGGCCACCCAGGACGGACAGGCCACAGCAGAGAACTCAGACCAAGTGTGATCCCCTGGAGAAGGAAATGGCAACCCACTCCAGTATCTTTGCCAAGAAAACCCCATGGACAGTAACAAAAGGCTAAAAGATATGACGCCGGAAGATGAGCCCCTCAGGTCGGAAGGTGTCCAGTATGCTACTGGGGAAGAACAGAGGGCAAGTACGAGTAACCCCAGAAAGAGTGAAGCGGCTGGGCCAAAGCCGAAAGGACGCTCAGTTGTGGATGTGTCTGACGGTGAAAGGAAAGTCCGATGCTGCAAAGAACAATACTGCATAGGAACCTGGAATGTAAGATCTATGAATCAAGGTAAGCTTGACGTGGTCAAAAATGAGATGGCAAGAATGAACATCGACATCTTGGGAATCAGTGAACTAAAGTGGACAGGAATGGGCGAATTTAACTCAGAAGACTATTATATCTACTACTGTGGCCAGGAATCCCGTAGAAAAAATGATGTGGCCTTTATAGTCAACAAGAGAGTGAGAAAGGCAGTATTGCAATACAATCTCAAAAATGACAGAAAGATCTCGGTCTGAATCCAAGGCAAACCATTCAACATCACAGTAATCCAAGTCTATGCCCCAACCACTGCTGCAGAAGAGGCTAAAGTGGACCAGTTCTATGAAGACCTACAACAGCTCATAGAACTAACACCAAAAAATGATGTCCTCATCATCATAGGGGACTGGAATGCTAAAGTAGGAAATCAAAAGGTAACCGGAATAACAGACAAGTTTGGCCTTGGAGAACAAAATGAAGCAGGGCAAAGGCTAACAGAGTTTTGTCAAGAGAACACGCTGGTCATAGCGAACACCCTTTTCCAACAACCTAAGAGGCGTCTCTACACATGGACATCACCAGATGGGCAACACCGAAATCAGATTGACTATATAATTTGCAGTCAAAGATGGAGAAGCTCTATCCAGTCAGTAAAAACAAGACCTGGAGCTGACTGTGGCTCAGATCATGAGCTACTCATTGCAAAATTCAGACTTAAATTGAAGAAAGTTGGGAAAACCACAAGGCCATTCAGATTTGACCTAGATCGCGTCCCCGATGAATATACAGTAGAGGTGAAGAATAGGTTTAAGGGACTAGATTTGATAGATAGAGTGCCTGAAGAACTATGGACAGAGGTCCGTGACATTGTACAGGAGGCAGCAATCACCGCCATCCCAAAGAAAAAGAAATGCAAAAAAGCAAAGTGGCTGTCTGATGAGGCTTTACACATAGCAGAGGAAAGAAGGAAAGCTAAAGGCAACGGTGAAAAGGAAAGATTTGCCCAACTGAATGCAGATTTCCAGAGAACAGCAAGGAGAGATAAGGAGGCTTTCCTGAATGAACAATGCAAAGTAATAGAGGAAAACAATAGATTGGGAAGGACTAGAGATCTCTTCAAGAAAATTGGAGAAATCAAGGGAACGTTCCATGCAAAGCTGGCCATGATAAAGGACAAAAATGGTAGGGACCTAACAGGAGCAGATGAAATTAGGAAAACATGGCAAGAATACACAGAAAAACTATACAAGAAGGACCTCAATGTCCTTGACAACCACGATGGGATAATCACTGACCTCGAGCCAGACATCCTGGAAAGCGAAGTTAAATGGGCCTTAGAAAGCATTACTAACAACAAAGCTAGTGGAGGTGATGGTATCCCAGCTGAGTTATTCAAAGTCTTAAAAGAAGATGCTGTTAAAGTGCTGCACTCAATTTGCCAACAAATTTGGAAAACACAACAGTGGCCACAGGATTGGAAAAGGTCAGTGTACATTCCAATCCCAAAGAAGGGCAATGTCAAGGAATGTTCAATCTATCGCACAATTGCACTCATTTCACACGCTAGCAAGGTCATGCTCAAAATCCTACAAGCTAGGCTCCAACAGTACGTGGATAGAGAACTGCCAGAAGTACAAGCTGGGTTTCGAAGTGGTAGAGGAACTAGAGATCAAATTGCCAACATTCGCTGGATTATGGAGAAAGCAAGAGAGTACCAGAAAAACATCTACTTCTGCTTCATTGACTATGCTAAAGCCTTTGATTGTGTGGATCACAATAAATTATGGCAGGTTCTTAAAGAGATGGGAGTACCGGACCACCTCACATGTCTCCTGAGAAACCTGTATAAGGGTCAAGAAGCAACAGTTAGAACCGGATATGGAACAACTGATTGGTTTAGCATAGGAAAAGGAGTATGACAAGGATGTATATTGTCACCTTGCTTATTTAATTTATATGCAGAGTACATCATGCGAAATGCTGGCCTGGATGAATCACAAGCTGGAGTTAAGATTGCTGGGGCAGTTGCAAATCAGCACTACAGATACCAGCTGGGCTGAGAATTCAGCATAAATTCGTCATCTACCGACCTCTTTAACATCAAGATTAACATCGTTTACAGAAGAAGCACTGCGAAACCCTGAGATTACAAGTAAGGTAACAAGTGAACAATTGCTTACCGGTTTAAAGAAGATCGTAAAATCTAAACGTACGGATAAGCATAAAAAGCTTCAATGAACTAATCCGCTTGATTTAAAAGTAAAAAGAAAGCTTTCCTTCAGAGAAAACGGCCAAAAAGTGACTTTGTTTTGCATTCCTGTGGTCAGCTAAGACTAAACTTTGCGTAGCAGAAACGAAACTGACTGTGATTCTATGATACAGGAAGTAGGCTAGAGTGGATGTTTTCGATGTTGCTGTGCCGGAAGTAGACGGTCGTTTTAGAGTGTGACACCGGAAGTTGGATTACAGTGACGGACAGATGAACAGGAAGTTCTGAAGGAGCCTACTCTAGCCAGAAAATCATAGAGAAATTGCGCCCGCCATTTTGAGGAGGACTAAATTTTAAAAAGTTATTTTTAAGCCGAAAAAGCACTGGAAGAAGCTATAAAGGTGGCGATTTGGCTTGAAGATCGATAATATAAAGATTGATTAGCCCTGAACTCACTTCCAAGACGGATTTGAGGTCAAGACCAAGGGCTGCCTCATCACCTAGTCCAAGAATGACTGCAAAGGAAAAAAAAGAGTGGCAGGCTGCCATGGAAGCGATGGAGAAACGGATGACTGAAGTGGTGCAGAGTTTGGGAAAGCAAATAGAATCACAGCTGCAACAACAGCTGCAAATACAACTGGAGCAAATAGAACAAGTACAAGTCCAAGTACAGAAAAAAAATATGGAAGAATTGAAAGAACTGGTACTAACAGAAGTGGCAGGGATAAAAAAAGATACAGAAGAAGTTAAAAAAGAGGTTAAAAGTCTGGTGACAAAATCAGAAGAAATGGAACAGAAAGTCAAAAGAACCCTGTCAGAAAATACAAGACTGGAGTCCATGATGGAATATAGGGCCACTCAGAATCACTTGAGACTGAGAGGAATCGAAGAGGAGGAAGATCAGGATTTACGGGCTTTAGTAATTAACACGTTGACAACTTACATAGGGGAAGATGTTGGAGATTTGGATCCAGACTTTGACCTGATTTATAGAGTAAATTCAGCTTATGCCAAGAGAAAGCAATTACCCAGAGATGTGATTGTTCAATTTGTGACTACAAAAATGAAGGAAGACGTTTTCAAGAAGCAATTTACACAACCGTTGGAAATTAATGGAAAAAAAAATAATTTTGAGAGAAATTCCGAGATCGATCTTACAAGACAGAAAGAAATTCAAGAAACTAACAGATAGGTTAAAAGAAATGAATATCAGGTTTAGATGGGAGATTCCATATGGATTATCATTTGCATACAATTCGGTGAGATTTACACTCAAAACGGAGGGAGACATGTACAGATTCAAAGAGAACAACTTTGATGACTTTAAAGATATTTAATTCAAAACAATTATGGATTACAAATTTTTATCTTGGAACGTAAATGGACTAAATTCACCAAACAAAAGAAGATTAGTGAATCATTGGCTAGAGAAACAAAAATGTAACATAATTTGTTTGCAAGAAACACATATTAGAAAACAAGATAACAAATATTTGATTAATAAAAAATTGGGAGAAGAATTTCATTCATCAGCAGTTAATAAGAAAAAAGGAACAGTGATATACATTACCAAAGAATTGGAACCTAAACAAATCTTCTCAGACAAAGAAGGAAGATATGTTGGCGTGGAAATAACGATGAATAGAAAAAAGACATTGCTAGTAAATATATATGCACCCAATGGTGCAAAAGAGACCTTTTTTAATGACTTGACTAAAGAGTTGGACTGTTTAAATTATGATCAAATAGTCCTTGCAGGAGACTTTAATGGCACAGTGAACAATGTATTGGACAGAAAGTCCAAAGCAAGTGGAGAGGCGGTTGGAAAGGTGCCAAGAAATTTTTTTCAGCTAATGAAGCAAGAGAAACTAGAAGACGTTTGGAGGAAGTGGAACCCTAGGACAAAGGATTATACATTTTATTCTAACAGACATAATTCCTTTTCTAGAATCGATATGATTTGGATGTCAGAGGAGATGGCGCAAAAAACCTACAAAATAGAAATTTTACCGAAAACCAACTCAGATCACAACCCTTTACTTTGGATATCTAAAGAAAAACCTAAACAATTATATTGGAGAATTAATGAGGACTTATTGGATCAAAAACTAATTAATGAAACTTTAAAAAAAGAAACGAAAAGTTTTTTTGAACTGAATTTAGACAAAGGTACTGATATACAAGTTGTATGGGACACGTACAAAGCGGTAATGAGAGGTTTGCTTATCTCTCTGAACTCTAAAGACAAAAAACAAAGGATGCAACAACAAAACGACCTTCATAAAAAATTCGACAAAAAGAAAAGGAATTAAAGAAAAGGCCAGGGAAGAAAAAGATTATTAAAGAGATCCACTTTCTGCAGGATCAACTGAATGTTCTATTAAATAGAGAATTATACTGGAATCTGAAGAAATTACAGCAAAAAGCATTTGAGGGTGCAAATAAACCAGGAAAATTTTTAGCGTGGCAATTGAAAAATAGAAAAGAAAGGAATTTTATAAGTAAGATTACTGAAGATGGAAAGGATGTTATGAATCTGAAAGGCATAAAAAGAGTCTTCTTCAAATACTACGCCAAACTGTTTAAAAAGAAAGGAATTGATCAACAGAAAATTAAGAAATATTTGGAGACTACTGAAGTTCCAGAGCTGGGAAAACAAATTAAAGAGTTATTAAATGGTTTAGTAACAAAGGAAGAGGTGACAATGGCGATAGAAGATGCAAAGTCGGGCAAAGCTCCAGGTCCAGACGGCTTTACAGCAAAGTTTTATAAGAAATTTAAGGAGGAGCTAACCCCTATCTTAGTACTTCTGTCGAATGAGATAAGAAAGACTAAACGGATCCCAGATTCATGGAAAGAAGCAAATATTTCATTGATACCCAAAGAAGGTTTGGACTTAACTGAAGTAAAGAATTATAGACCAATATCGCTATTAAATAATGATTACAAATTATTTGCAAAAATAATTTCGGAAAGACTGAAAAAATATTTGAAAGATACCATAGCGGAAGAACAAGCTGGTTTTTTACCAAATAGACAAATAAGAGACAATTTAAGAGTGGTGATTGATGCAATTGAATATTACGACAAACATCCAGAAAAAGAAGTTGGATTCCTCTTTTTAGATGCGGAAAAAGCTTTTGATAATTTAAATTGGGAGTTTACGCTGCAAGTTATTGAAAAAATGAATATAGGACAGTCTTTTTTAAACATGGTTGTGGCAATTTATTCAGAACAGAAAGCAGCTTTGAATATAAATAAAGAAAGAACAAATTTTTTCCAAGTTCAAAAGGGAACACGTCAAGGCTGCCCGTTATCCCCGTTGTTATTTATTTGGATACTGGAAATATTATTGACAGCGATAAGAAAAGATAACAGCATTGAAGGACTTACAGTGAAAGGTTTTGCATATAAATACAGGGCATTTGCAGACGATGTAATGTTCATGATTCAAGATCCAATCGAGAAAATACCACAATTGATGGAAAAAATTGAAGAATTTGGATCAGTTGCGGGATTCTACGTTAATAAAAGTAAAACCAAAGTGATGTGCAAAAATATGACGAAACAAAGACAAACAGAACTTCAAGAGAAAATTCAATGTGAAGTAGTTACAAAGACTAAATATTTAGGAATTGAATTGACCATGAAAAACATTGATTTGTTCAAAAATAATTATGAAAAGGTTTGGTATAGGATTCAGCAAGCTATGAAGAAATGGGATACCTTGAATTTATCATTATTGGGAAGAATCGCAACTGTAAAAATGAATATTTTACCGCGCTTGATGTTCTTATTTCAGACTATTCCAATATTAAAACAAAGGAAAATATTGGATACGTGGCAGAAAGAATTATCCAAATTTGTATGGGCAGGAAGAAAGCCAAGGATTAAAATGAAAATTTTATGTGATGCAAAGGAAAGAGGAGGTCTACAACTACCAAATTTAAGACTGTACTATGATGCCGTCTGTTTAACATGGTTGGAACAGTGGATTAATCTTGAGAATAAAAAGTTATTGGCTCTAGAAGGGCATGATAACAAGTTTGGATGGCATGCATATTTATGGTATGGAAAAGTAAAAATAGACAAATTTTTCAAACACCACTTTATAAGAAGATCACTGTTCGAGACTTGGATGAGATATAGAAAATTCTTCTCAGAAGAAAGACCACTTTGGATAGTACCAGCAGAAGTGATTAATCCATATTCAAGAAATCAAGGGTTAGATTGGCTACCTTATAAAAGTCTTTTAAAATTAGAAGGGAAAAATTTTGTGTTAAAAGACAGATTTGATGTGGAATTTGAATATGATTGGTTGAAGTATAGACAGATTTATGACTTATTTAAGACTGATAAAAGAGAACATGGTTTTAGAGAAAATAACACTGAAATTGAAACTGTATGGCTTGAGAAGGGCAAAAAAATGATTTCTAAACTGTACAAGGTTTTATTGAAATGGTACACTGAGGATGAAATTGTAAAAGAGCAAATGATAAAATGGGCGGTAAATATTAATAATGAGATATTAATGACATCTTGGGAATATTTGTGGGAAAAGTCAATGAAAATTTCAACTTGTGTAAATGTTAAAGAGAATTGTTATAAAATGATGTACAGATGGTATATGACGCCTTAAAAAATTGCTATTATAAATGAAAGTATGTCTAACAAATGTTGGAAATGTAAGAAACATGAAGGGTCTTTTTACCATATGTGGTGGACATGTGAGAAAGCAGTAAAGTATTGGACTGAGATCCACAATGAGATACAAAAAATTTTGAAATGTACTTTTAAGAAAGACCCACAGATGTTATTGTTAGGTCTTAAAATGGAAGAAATAAATGTAGCCAAGAGAACACTATTATGGTACTTGATTATAGCAGCTAGACTGACTTTTGCTCAATGTTGGAAACAAGATAAAGTACCTGAAACATGGGAATGGATTAAAAAGACGTTGTTTATGGCAGAAATGGACAAATTAACAAGAAAATTAAACAACGAAGAAGATGAAACCTTTTTCGGAGACTGGAAAGATTTCCAAGAATACTTGTTGAAGAATTGGGATGTTAAACGTGGTTTGATTTGTTTTGACAGCTATTGAGGAGAAGTGGAAAGAGACTCAGATCTTTGAATTGTTACCATTAGTAAAAGAAAATATGTTTAGTAGTAAATGTAATTGTATAAGGAAAATATCAATGGGGTTGGTGCAGTGCGGGAAGCCTTGTTTGGGGGAGAGAGGGAGAAAGAAAAATGGATATGTATTGGTTTGTTTAAAATGTATGAACATGTGATATATCCAATAATAAATTGTGTTTACCAAAAAGATTGCTGGGGAAAAGATCAATAACCTCAGATATGCAGATGATACCACTTTGATGGCAGAAAGTGAAGAGGACCTAAAGAGCCTCTTGCTCAGGGTCAAAGAGGAGAGTGCAAAAGTGGGCTTGAAGCTCAACATCAAAAAAAACTAAGATCATGGCATCTGGCCCCATAACTCCTTGGCAAATAGAAGGAGAAGTCGTAGAAGTAGTGACAGACTTCACGTTCCTAGGATCCCAGATCACTGCAGATGGTGACTGCAGCCATGAAATTAAAAGACGCCTGCTCCTTGGGAGGAAAGCGCTGGCAAACCTAAACAGCATGATAAAAAGCAGAGACATCACCTTGCCAACAAAAGTCCGCATGGTTAAAGCAACGGTATTCCCCGTAGTAATGTATGGCTGCGAGAGTTGGACTATAAGGAAGGCCGAGCGCCAAAGAATAGATTCTTTTGAACTATGGTGCTGGAGAAGACTCTTGAGAGTCCCTTGGACTGCAAGGAGATCAAATCAGTCAATCCTAAAAGAAATCAACCCTGACTGTTCCTTGGAAGGCCAGATACTGAAGCTGAAGCTCAAATACTTTGGCCACCAAATGAGAAGGGAGCATTCACTGGAGAAGACCCTGATGCTGGGAAAGATTGAAGGTCAAAGAAGAAGGGGACGGCAAAGGATGAGATGGTTAGACAGTGTCATCGATGCAACGAACATGAAATTGAGCAAACTTCAGCGGACAGCGGAAGACAGGAGGGCCTGGCGTAATCTGGTCCATGGGGTCGTGAAGAGTCGGAGTCGACTGTGCGACTGAACAACAACAACAACAACTTGCAATTTCCTGCCAACCTAGAAGTTCGAAAGCAAGAAATTGCAAATAAATAAATAGGTACTGCTTCGGCGGGAAGGTAACAGCGTTCCGTGTTCCTTAGTGTTTAGTCATGCTGGTTTTTTGGCTTGGAAACGGAGATGAGCACCACCACCTAGAGTCCAATTCGACTGGCTTTCGAGCAAGGGAAACCTTTAACTGCAACTGATGTTGTTCATATGCTAGAAATCAGATTCCATGGAGCAGGTGGGGGGTCAGGATCTGCATTTGTTCCCAGGACATCCAGGGAGGGATGTGGAGGTAAAACTTCTGTATTGCTAGGTTTAGCTTAGTGATATGATTTTTCCTGTTCTTTTCCTTAGACCTGTGTAACCAGCAGGCATGATAGTTATTTTCCTTTGTCTTGTACTCTAGTTTAATCATCTGTTAACAATAAAGTTTTCCTGTTTAAAAGAGCAAACTGTGTTTCAGACTCCTCCCCATACACCTTGGCCATTTGTTCATGCTGATACACATGTGTGGAGGAAGGGACTAAAGTAGTTGGAGAAACTGCCCTTTGCCCTCATTGCCAGTGCTAGGGGGGGAGGGAGGAAGTTTGGTGGGGTGCGGGCCTCGCCGTTGGTGCCAGGAGGGCAGGGGAGAATGCTCACCTGCGGCTGCTTCCTTCTCCTCCCGTGGAGCTTCTCCCCCCCCCGCGAGTATCACGGGTCCCCCTTCTTATATAGACTCTACACGATCAATGTCCCAAATTATGTGTGAGACACCACAGACTTCATGAAAACAACAACAACAATCTGTTAACAATCTTCTAGGAAACACCATTTTGGCCACTATGGATATGCATAGTCTCTATATACCTACATCCCCTGCAAACTATTAGGAACACCATCTCTGACAACACCACAGCCAATCTTGCTACCAAGTGTGCCCTTACCCACATCTACTTCAGATTTGGTGAAGATTTACTCCTACAGATCAATCGTTCAGCCATGAGCACCCGCATGGCACCACAATATGCCAACATTTTCAAGGCTGACCTGAAGTAGTACTTCCTCAGTTGCCATCTGTTAACACCCCACTTGTACCTGAGATTTATTGATTATATTTTAATCATTTGGACACCTGGAAAAAAGCACTGGAAAAAGTTCACCAGGCCTTCCACAATGTCCATCCTACCACCAACTCGACCATGAACCAATCCACATAAGAAGTATATTTTCTAGACACCACTATATACCACTATATATGCTTCCACACAATGGAAGCATAAAAACCACCTACACTGGAAACCTACTAACCACCAAACGTATCTACACAGCTCCAGTAAACAGACCAAATGATCCATTGTCTACAGCCAAGCTCTACGCTACATGCACATCTATTCCAATCTCTCAGACAGAGATTTTCAGATGCAGGATCTACAACAGACATTTTTGGAGTTATAATATCCACCTGATGTAGTAAGTAAGCAGATCAACAAAGCTAGAATGATACTAAGGGATAACTTGTTACAACATAGGCTCAAACAAAACAACAAAAAATACCACTGGTGGTTATATACAGCTCTCAGTTCAATGAATCATTGACCTACAACCTATGCTGGACAATGATACTCTTCTCCCATGGGCATTGGGAGGCATACTTACTAAAATATCAAAATGTGTATTAGCAAAAGTAACAAATCAACCATACTTGCACACAGTAGTGTAGTAGGAATGCTAACAGCAAAGTAACAGAACTAAAAGTGCTCAGTTACAATGAGAAGAAAACTCAGGGAGAGTAAAAGGGAGTTCTGCTGCTTAAATAGAATCAACAAAGCCCTCTTGGACTTCCGTTTGGAATAGCTGCCCATTAGTGCACTGTTTTTGTGCCTCTGTATCTCCTCTCACCGAAGAGCCTATTTCTACATGCAGGAGAGTGGAAAAACATCAATCTCCCTCTTCCCCTCAGCTGGGGTGGGGAGGCTAGTCAACCCATGGACCTTCCTGGATTATGTTCAGGTCAGTTTCTGTTCACACCAAGACAGATGAGATAAATTCAACAATTAAGCTAATTAAGGGTGGCCCCACCTCCCTTTCTTGTATTTCTTTTTCCCCACTTTCTTTAATATCTGTGTTTATTATTTTCATCACATTATAACATGAAGACATGACATAAAACTAAACAATTAAGTAGAATGGAGAGACTTTCACTTTCTCCTCCCACCCCTCAATTCCCTCCTTATCTGCTTTTGGCAACCATGGACTGTGCCAGCTCCAAGGAATTTATTCTCAAAGCTTGGCTGAAGGAGAGGCTTTTTTCTTATCAATTTGCTGCAACCATTTGTGAAGCTGTTAATCATTACGACAGTGAAACAAAATCACAATTTATTTCAAAATGTTGGATTTAAGCTTTGAATGGGGATTGATGACCTACCTTTTTGTACAGAGTTGCAAATTATAGTCACCATATTCAACTCTGCTTTTAAAGCAACTAAAGATTCAAACTGGAAATATCTGAAAGGATGAGTTTGTTGACAGGAAAAGCTCTATTTACTGAACTGTTGTGATTTCCATTTTCCTCCTTTTGAAAGAAGCCTGTTATCTCTTCCTTCTCTCAGCTGTAAT
Organism: Gekko gecko; assembly: GCA_029375565.1. NCBI lineage: Eukaryota > Metazoa > Chordata > Lepidosauria > Squamata > Gekkonidae > Gekko > Gekko gecko. The sequence goes on along the minus strand of JAPDNY010000002.1, from coordinate 238,476,266 downwards.
TTTAAATGGTTATATAGTTTGCTTTATTATTATTACTATTTATTTATTTATTTATTTAATTTATACCCTGCTCCAGAGGTCATTTCATAGAAAAAGAGGTTCAGGAGCTCATTAGCATAACTTATTTGAATATACACCCCCAGGCTCCACTGGACTGTTTTGGCTTGCTAGCTATGGGGGGGAACACACAGATCTGCCCTCACAGAGGAGGGAGAACTTGTACCTGAATAAACCTTGGTCTTAAAGGTGCCACTGGACTCTTTTGGACTGCTAGCCATGGGGGGGAAGCACACAGATCTGCCCTCACAGGGGAGGGAGAGCTTGTACCTGAATAAACCTTGGTCTTAAAGGTGCCACTGGACTCTTTTGGATGGCTGGCAAGTGCAAGAAAGTGCGTGGCTGCTCATGGATTGAGGAGGGTGGTATGAGGATGGGCAAACTCTGGCCGGGCTGGGTGCCATGGCCCAGGCAGTGGTAGAACAGCTCAAGGGCCAGCTCGTGGCAGCGCTCAGCTGAGTCGGACAGCAGACCAGGAAAGGCAAGGGGGCCTGCTGGGAGCAGGGGGTGGGGCTTGCTGCATGTGCCCACCCCCTGGGCTCCTTACTGCCAGAGCTTCGCTCCTGTGCGCTCCTGCAGGAAATGAGCCCTGCCCTGCTCTTCCTCACAAGTGGGCTCAGGGCAGCTTACAACATAAAACCATCAGACAATAAAACAATAAATATCAGCAACAGATGATAACAAAAACCCATGCTTCACATCAGGCAAAGAATAGCACGTATCCCAAGAAACTCCAGTGTCCAAGTAATATCCAAAACAGCAAGGGCACTAGGAGGGGGACCAGGGACAGGGGAAAACAGAATGGTTGAAAGTCCACCACCTCAACTAAAGGCCTGGCAGAAAAGCTCAATTTTACAGGCCCTGCAGAACTGTAGTAAGTCCCACAGGGCCCTGATCTCAAGTGGGTGCATGTTCCACCAGGTCGGGGCAAGGGCTGAAAAAGCCCTCACCCTGGTCAAGGCTAAGTGGACATCCCTTGGGCTGGGGACCACCAGGAGGTGCTGGTCAGAAAAGCGTAGAGCTTTCCAGGGCTCCTATGGGGAGAGGTGGTCCCTTAGGTATAATGGTCCCAAGGCTGTATATGGCTTTAAAGGTCAAAACCATGACTCTGAACTGGACTTGGTATTCAATTGGCAGCCATTGCAGTCAGTGCAACACTGGCTGAATGCACACCTGCACAACGCCATCAGCAGGCATGCTGCCGCATTCTGTACTAGCTGCAATTTCCAGATCAGGCTCAAGGGCAGCCCCACATAGAGCGAGTTACAGTAAACCAATCTGGGAGTGACCATTGCTTGGATCACTGTAACTAAGTCCCGCTGGCAAGATCTGACAAGACTTTGAATTTTGGATTATTTACTGGACTCTGTACTGAGGTGCCCCGCCTTTCTGTTTTTCTTACTACACATCTGTGACAGAACTTTTTTGGAATCTATGGTCTTTGGCTCTATCTACTCATGAAGTTAACATGAAACAATATAAAAATATTAAATGAACTGACAGACAGAATAAGAGTGTTTCTTCTTAAATAACAAATACTAATTAATAACTATTAACTACTTTATATATTTTATTTTTAGTAGGATTAGCTGCTAAGTACACTAACTTATTAACAGATCAATATTACTAACACTAACAATAAAATATTTTATTTTATTTCTGTTCTCTGATAACCTATATCTTCCATGTGGAATAAGCTTTTTCCTTTCCTCCTATTAACATATTTTAATATATTGTTAATTGATTGCACATATGAAGTATTTTGAAATACCCTGAAATAATAGTGAATTTTAAAAATCAATTGAAGTTACAAAGTTATGAATTAAGAAATTAAGATAAGACTTTGCAGAGATTGTTGAAGTATTGTGATTGTGTACTGGGTAATGATTAATTAAAACAGATAATTTTTTGATTGTACTGAACACTAATAATAACAAAGCTTTGGTTAAGATCTATTGGTGGTGCTACTGATAAATTAATGTAAGAAACATTCAGAAGAAGAAGAGTACTCAGAAATTTAAGAATGTCAACAAAATTGAAAGATAAGGGGGGGAAAGACAGGGATGAAGATGGAGATGTGTTAGACTGCAAAAAAAAAATCAGAATCACTGTTCAACAAATTCAAGAGTTAAGCTTTTAAATCAAAGAACACACTGACCAAAGGCTTAAAAAAGAAATTTCACCCATGAAACAGGAATTAAAAGCAGGATTAACAGATAACTGGAGTAAATTTCAAGAAAATTCTCAAGAAATTGAGAAAGTTAAGGGTAAGCTTAAACACCTGGAATTGCACCAACGAGCCCAAGATACTTGCTTTGATAGGGAAGATCAGATAATTGAGATTTTAGAGGTCCAAAACAGAGTCAGCAATGTACAATTTAGGGGAGTTGATGAAGAGTTTGGCAAATCAAATCTGGAAAACTTTCTGCAAAGATTCAAGGAGACTTCCCAGATATTGAACAGATATACAGAGTTAACTCAAGATCTGCATCAAGGAACAGACTACCTCGTGATATCCTGATTAAATTCTTGCATAAGAAGATAAGAGATATTATATTGACAAAACAGAGAGACAACCCCATCAGAATTGCTAGTAAAGAGGTCCAGATTTTTTGAAACTTGCCAATAACAGTTTTGAGGAAATGAAAAAAAATGATTTTCCATGGCAAATTCTACAAGAAAAAGAAATAGGATACTGTTGGAGACTCCCATGTGCCTTAAAAGTTCTGCTACCCAAGGGCAGAAGATTAATTTCAACAGTTGAAGAAGCTAAAAAAATGGCAGAAGAATTAACAGGGGACACACAGGAAGATCCTGAAAGTTCTGAGGACTCTGAAAAATTGAAGGAACAAAGGAAATATTAAATAAATAGATAAGGAAGAAGACAAATTAGATCAAACTGCAGCATTCTGATAAAATGAACAAAGATAATATTATTGAACATAAATGGACTGAATTCCCCTTCAAAACAATCAAAAATCTTCAACTGGTTCAAGCAGCAAAAGCTAGGTATAATATGTATCCAGGAAACTCATGTAAAGAAAGAACATGAACAACTTTTAAAAAAGCCCCATCAAATGAAAAGAAAAAAGGTGTTATCTACATAAGAAATCAATGTATTGCAGTTGTAGAAGAACTAAGAGATTCGGAAAGGAGATATATCCTACTAAAACTCTGTTTCCCTAACAGCAAGATTTCCACACTTACCAGGGCTCTTTTTGTAGCAGGAACTCGTTTGCATATTAGGTGATACACCCCTAATGTAGCCAATCCTCCAAGAGCTTACAGTAGCCCCTGTAAGAAGAGCTCTGTAAACTCTTGGAGGATTGGCTACATTAGGGGTGTGTCATCTAATATGCAAAGGAGTTCCCACTACAAAAAGAGCCCTGCTTGTACCTATTTATGCTCCTAACAACGCTAAAGAAAAAACTTTGAGAATTTTTTTCAAGTTTTACTGGATTTTCAAGAAGGAAAGAGTATGATATTTGGAGATATGAATGGGGTGTTACATTCAAAAAAAGTTAGATCTAGACAAACCAAAGGAGGAAAACTTCCTAAGAATGTCTTTAAATATATGGAACTCTTACAGCTAACAGATGCCTGGAGAACCATCAATCCAAGTCTTAGAGAGTATACATTCTTCTCTGACAGACATTAACATATTTTAGAATTTATATATGTTGGATATCCAACACATCAATTACGAATCTGGAAAATGTGGACATCCAACCAAAGATCTTTTTTGACCAAAAGCCGTTCTCTGACCAAAATCCATTAAATCCAAGGATATAAAAATAAAAGATGAAGACTGAATGACAATTTATTATTACACGAGGATATAATAAAAAACTGGAGTATGGAAAAATGGTGAGATTTTCTTTATGGAGAAAGAAATTCTAGAACAGGTTACCTCATTCTTTTCAAATCTCTATTAAAAACACATGAATGGATGATGGTATTGAATATATAAAAAATACATTGATATGCTTTCACATTACAATAGAAAGCTTCTGACCCAAAATATTATAATATAATTCTCAAGCAATTAAAAAACTGAAAAAAGATAAAGCATCTGGCCCAGATGGACTTACAGCAATGCAGGGGTCTTTTCGTAGAAAAACAGCTGCAGGAGCTCATTAGCATATGGTATGCTAATGAGCTATTAGGCTATTAGCATATGCCACGCCCCCTGACATCACCGGAAGTGATGTCAGAAGGGGGAGCAAAAGGGGGGGAAGGCATCTTCAAAAGCCTCCCCTTCCCCAGCTGGCCTGGGTGGGGGAGCTAAGAGAGAAGGGGTTTGAAGTTTAAACTCCTTCTCACTAGAGTTGGGCCACAGAAAGAGGAACGAGGGAAGGAAAGAGAGAGAGTAGAGAGATGGAAAGAAGGAAGGAAAAAGGGAAAGAAAGAGAAGGAAAGGAGGAGGGAAAGAAAGAGAGGGAAGAAGGAAGGAAAGAGGGAAAGGATTAAAAAAGAGAAGAGAAAAAGGTGGGAAAGAAAGAGAGGAGAGGAGAGGAGAGGAGAGGAGAGGAGAGGAGAGGAGAGGAGAGGAGAGGAGAGGAGAGAAGAAGGAGGGAAAGAGGAAAAGGAGAGAAGGAAAGGAGGGAATGAAAGAAATTCGGCGGCAATTCGGCCTCATTATATCCTATGGGCCTTTGAAGTCAATGGTGAAAACATAGGGTATATTCTGGAGGCTGGAGGGGAGGGGGTTTGAGGGAGGGGCTCCAAACCCACAGGGTAGCTTATGGAGCCTCTCCCCAAGATACCCACCAAGTTTCAAGAACATTGGATTAGGGGGTCCAATTCTATGGGCCCCAAAACAGGTTGCCCCTATTCCCTCCATTGTTCTCTATGGTGGGAAAAAAGTAACTATTTTTCCCACCATAGAGAACAATGGAGGGAATGGGGGCAACCTGTTTGGGGGCCCATAGAATTGGACCCCGTGGTCCAATGTTCTTGAAACTTGGTGGGTATCTTGGGGAGAGACTCCATCAGCTGCCCTGTGAGTTTGGAGCCTCTCCCTCAAATCCCCTCCCCTCCAGCCCCCAGAATATACCCTATGTTTTTACCATTGACTTCAATGGCCCATAGGATATAATGGAGCTGAAATTGACATTCAGATGCCTGAAAGACTCTGGGACGCGGCTGGGAGCGGGGCTTGGCTCCTGAGCTGCCAGAGCTGCACTCCAGTGCGCTCCCCACCCAAAAGACCCCTGCAGCAATGTATTATAAATGCCTGGGAGACAAATTAATTTTACCACTTCAAAAAGTTATAAATGAAATAAGTACTATGAAAAATTTGCCTCTTTCATGGCAGGAATCTCATATAACATTGATATATAAAGAAGGCAATGATCCACTGCTTCCACAATCATACAGACCTATTTCATTATTGAGAATTTTTTTTACTGCAATTATGGCTGAAAGGTTAAGGAATTGTATTATGGAAATAATCCATTCAGACGAAACCGGTTTTGTACAAAAGAGATTTATGAAAGATAATGTATGTTTTGTAATCAGTGCAATAGAACTGGTTAAAAACAGGGGGACCAAAGCAGCGTTTATGTTTCTGGATGCTGAGAAAGTTTCTGACAAATTGTCATGGTCCTTTCTTCAAAAAACACTACAACATTTGAATTGCAGTTCCAGATTCACAAACTGGATACAAGGCATTTATTCAAAACAGCATGTAAAAATTATCATAAATGGACTATTAACAGACAGATTCAAAATAGAAAAAGGCACAAATCAAGATGTCCACTATCTCCACTGCTGTTTATTCTAGCAATAGAGGTGCTAGCTTTCAAGATAAGACAAGATCCAAATACTGAAGGACTGAGAGTCTATGGAGAAGAGTTTAAACTTAGAAGCTATGCAGATGATGTTGTCTTAACAATCAAGCACCCCCCCTCCATTCTGTTCTCATATGTAACAGAACAAATTGAGAAGTTTGTGTCCTTCTCAGGATACAGAATTAATAGGGAAAAAATGAAAATAATCATGAAATTTCTAACACAACAGGAAGAGGATACTGTTAAGAGAATTACAGAACACAAAAAACATTAAAGAGTGTTAAGTATTTGGGAATTCATCTGTCTGGACAAAATGATACACTGTTTAATGACAACTACAAAAGTACATGGACAGAGATAAAATGTTCTAAACTAAACTTATCATGGCTGGGAAGAATCTCCACAATAAAAACAAATATTTTGCCAAAATTGAATTTTTTACTCCAGATGCTACCAATTTCCATACAGGAAAAAACTTTGATGGACTGGCAGAAACAAATAAATGCATTTATTTGGAATGGTAAAAAACCAAGTATTAAATTTTAATTTGTTGCAGGATCGTAAAGAAGTGCAGGATTGGCTGTTCCCAATATTAAGCTATAACATCAAGCAGCAAAACTAGTATGGATTGCAGAATGGATAAAAAATTTGAATGATAGTCTAATGAAACTAGATGCTGCAGCGCTAGAGAATGGACTGCATTATCCTCTTTGGGCTGAAAAATCAACTTGGAAAAATAAAGGACAAGACAAAAAACATACAATTAGAGACAGTTTACTCCAGACTTGGGGGGGGTCTTTAAGAAAAAGAATCAGCCCCATGATATCTATTATGTCACTGATACATGCATATTACAATAAACAAGAGAGAAGAAACAATGACTTTTTAACATATAAAGATAAGATAAATGCCAAAGGTAAAATCAAAACTTGGCAAAAGATTGAAGAAGAAGGGGAGAAGATACAATGGCTAGTCTACCTTCAGTCAGTCTCCGGACTTAAGAAAGATCTTACAGAAAAAGAAGGAGTAAGAGATTTGACTGTGTTTGAAAAAATTATTACATAACATAAAGACCATTTGCTAGAATGACTTTATAAACTATTACTCCAATATGATATGGAGACAGAACAAGTTAAAATATGCATGATAAAATGGATGTATAATGTTGATAAAGAGTTATTCCTTTCACACTGGGGAAATCTATGGACGAAAGGTATAAAATTTACAGCCTGTCAGGCTTTAAGTGAAAATTGGTACAAGATGTTTTTCTGATGGTATTGTACTCCAATGGATTGCCACAAAATAGACAAGAACGACAAAGGAATCTCTTGGAAACGTAAGGAAGTAGAAGGCATGTTTTACCATATGTAGCAGTCTTCCGAAAAATGAGGAAATACTGGATTGAAATACATGCAGAGATTAAAAAAATTCTTAAAATCAAATTCCCATTGAATCCAAACATAATGTTATTGGGAATTATTCCAGACTAGGAATAAGGCCCATTGTGGAAATACATACAACAAGCTCTAGAAAGAGGCTCTGGGCAGGTGCCCTGGTCTTGGGCACTCAGCATCAATTTTCCGTTTTCTTCAGGGGAACTGATCTCTGCCATCTGCAGAGCAGCTGTAATTCTGAGTGATCTCCAGCCCTCCCCTGGAGATTGGCAACAATGGTTCCCAAGGAGGAAATGGTTGGTTTGGATGGTGGAGTCAATGGCATTGTACCTGTCTGAGATCCCACCCCTCCTCAAACCCCACCCTCTCCAGGCTCCATCCCTCAAATCTCCAGGAATTTCCCAGCCTGGAGTTGGCAAGCCTATCTCCTTCCCAGTCAACCATCAACCTACCTTTATGTACCCCTCTGACTTCAGCTTTCCATCTCCTCCTCCCTCCCTCCTGGAGAGCAGTTGTAATTCTGAGTGATCTCCAGCCCCCACCTGGAGATTGGCAAAAGTAGTTCCCCAGGAGGGAATGGCTGGTTTGGAGGGTGGAGTCTATGGCATTGTACCTGTCTGAGGTCCCACCCCTCCTCAAATCCCACCCTCTCCAGGCTCCACCCCTCAAATCTCCAGGACTTTCCCAGCCTGGAGTTGGCAACTTTATCTCCTTCCCAGCCAACTATCAACCTACCTTTATCTCCCCTTCGGATTTCAGCTTTCCATCTCCTCCCCCTCCCTCCTGAATAGCAGTTGTATTTCTAAGTGATCTCCAGCCCTCCCCTGGAGATTGGCAACAATATTCCCCAGGGGAAATGGCTGGATTGCAGGATGGAGCCTATGGCCCTGTACCTGTCTGAGGTCCCACCCCTCCTCAAACCACACCCTGTCCACACTCCACCCTTCAAATCTCCAGGAATTTTCATACCTATAGTTGGCAACTTTATCTCTTCCCCTCTCAGCAGCCTCTTCCTAGGCAAAGTTCTGTCTTTCTTGTTAGTGGGGAGAAAATAAGCTTACTTCATTCTCCTCTTCCGCTTTGTGATCTGTACAGCAACCCTGCAAGGTAGGTTAGGCAGAAAGTCTGCGGCTGGTCCAAAATTATCCAAACAGCTTCCATAGGGAGGTGCCTGCTGAACAGGAGCAAGCAGCCAGGGCTAGTGAAGTAATGCCAGTCTGGAAGCATGAAGTCACCCTGAGAGTGCTGCAAAGGAGGATGGGAAAATCTCCATATCTCTATTTTGCTTTAAATTGGTTTTGATGCCAGCAGAGTGAGAAAATGGCAGAGGCTCTGGATGGGTGCGCCATGGTAAATGGACCAAACAATTCCTAAAGATTTTCCAAAACACTACTCTCTTGTCGATAATTCATTTTCTACACATCCCCAGCACTTTGAATTAGCACCAGCTGTCACTTGGAGATTGGTAACAGCTTGTTTGGAGGGTGGGGTCTATGGCATTGTATCTGTCTGAGGTTTCCCTCTTCCTCCTCCTCAGACCCCACCCTCAGCAGGCTTCATCCCTAAAATAGCCTGGAAGTTTCCAACCTGAAGCTGGCAACCCTATGTCCTTTCCAGGCAACCTTCAGCCTACCTTTGTCTGCTTGTCTGTCTTCAGGTTTACATCTCCCCACCCCCCAGCAGACTCTGCCTAGGGAAAGGGCAGTCTTTCCCTGCAGTGGGAGCCAAAGCAGCTGACATCATTCTCCTCTTCCCTGTATGATCCGCACAACAACCCTGTGAGGTATGGTAAGGTAGAAAGTCTATGAATGGTCCATAATTCCCCAGGCAGCTTTTATAACATGAACCTGGGACCTGCACATCATCCTCTGGAGCACTCTCAGGTACATATAGGGTGACTGCTAGCACCTCTTCCTATCATTTTTTGTCTTGTGTGTGTGATCTGTTTTTTTTGTGGCGTGGCATGATTGTGTTATTGGGTTTGTTTCTTTTGAAGGGGAAGTGATGTGTTGTGGGTGAGGATATATTTTACCTCAGAAAACACCAGGTCGCATATGCAACTGACAGTTCCAACTGTCTCATGTCGGGGGGAGTTTGAGGTGTGGAATGTTGTGAAGTCCAATCAGCTTCCATATGCAAATGACCTTGAAACGCTGGCCCAAAGAGTGACCTAGGCTGCAGTGGGTGGGAGAGAACTCAGGCAACAAAGCTAGTGGATAGGGACAGCTTCTGAGTGACACATCAGGGAGCCAACTGATTTTCCAAGCATAGAATGTTGCTAAGCGAAAATGCTTTGATATATAAGGACAGGATAATGTTGGAAAAACATCACAAGAGTTAGATATACTGCAGCAAGAACACAGTTTACGTCTATTTGGAAGACAGAAGATCCTTTTCCCTATTTTTGGTGCTGCAATAGCGGACGCTCTCCCCAACACTCGGGGGAGCAATTCACACACCAGCGGCACAGAGGGAAGCTGCCTTAGGGATTGGCTCCAAGCCATAGGGCTTTTCAGGCTTTTCAGGAGTAGCCTCTTCGACAGTGCAATGCTGGAGAATCGAGGTGCCCCTCCGCCCTGACAGTCCTGCCGCTGTGTGGCCTCTGGGCACAGGCTGGGCTGACAGGAACAAGTGCTGGAGATCGAGCAGAATTGTAAGGATGTAAATGAGGTCAAATGGGATCGACAATGAATGTGAGTCAGATGTAAATGAACTTTGAAACAAGCAGAAAACCCCCCTACCCCCTCCTATCTTCAAGGTGAAAGAGAGGAGGGACGCCTCCGACTTGTGTGAACAGATAAGCAGAAAAGAGGGGCGGGGACAGGGAAAAGTAAGCAATTGGCTTGTTCTGAGACACTTACCAGAGCAGATTTAGTCTGGAAGCGATTTTCAGAGGTGGTGAAATAGTGGGTGGCTTAAGTAAATAATACGCCATGTTGTCGGGCGCGGGGAAAAAAGGAATGAAAGTGAAACCACCGGGCGGCCAAAGTCCAAGGCTGGAAGAGGGAGTGGATGTCATGAAACTCCTAGCAGATACTGTCAAGCCCGTGATGGAACAACTCACTGGTATTAACCAGCTGTTGGTCACACTAAATCAAAACTTTGCATCACAGCAACTCCAGTTGGCAGAAACAACCAAAAAGATGGAGCAAATGGTGGAAGTTGTGAAGGAGATGTACGCCACAAATAAGAATATGAAGAAAAAGATGGGAGAGCTAGTGAATAAGCAGAACTACCACGAAACTTGTTTGCTGCAATTACAAACGGAAAAAGCTAACATGGTCCTTAGATTCCAGGGAGTTCCTGAATCAGCTTAAGAGGACCTGAAGAAAATACTCAGTGAAGTTATTGCACCAGCAACAGGCTTGAAAGCAGAAGAAATTACACATGATGTGGAAACAGCATATAGGGTGTATTCTAACTACACCAAAAAAAATAGCCTGCCTGGGGAAATAATGGTCAGATTCTCAAGAAGACAGACCAGAGATGCAATCTTAAAAGCAACATCAGCAACTCCACTGAAACTGGGAAATACAACTATCAAGACCTTAAAAGACATTCTATTTGAAATTTGTCAAAAAAGAAAGAACTATAAGGACTTAATTCTTTTTCTCCAAACCAATCAAATTCCATACAGGTGGATGGTGCCCGAAGGTTTCATTTTTAAAATGAGTAACAAGAGAGAGAAGATTGACTCCATTTTTAAAGCCAAAGAATTTCTAAAACACCATCTGGGATCTAAAGAAGAAGGAGAAACTGGGTCAAGTGGCTCCTCCCCCTCAGAGACGGATGAAGACCTGGCCGTGGAAGAGGGAGCTGCCACCATCAAATCATCCTATGACTTTAGAGATAGAAAGCCTAGATAAAGGCAGAAGGACTCTGAAAATTGCCTTTATGAAGCGAGCTGGAGGGGGTGCTCTGGAATCTTCTCATAACAAGTAGCAAATTAACAATTTAGCTGAGATAGACAGGAACTCACAATATGCATTGTTTATTAACACTAAAATACTAACATTTAGCTTAACATGGATATAATCTCCTTCTCTTGGGGTTTTAGTATAGTGTGGGTTTACTTTTCTTTATCCCTAGATGTAGTTCCCCTTCCCTATTTTTCTTTGTAATTTTAGCAGTATATGCAAAAAAACAATAAAAAATCCCCTTCGGGGGGCCAAAAAAAAAAAAAAAAAGGAAGACAGAAGATCCTCCAACAAATTAGCTGTGACAAATTAGCTGAATATGCTGTAATGGCAAACTTAACAAACTAGTAAACAAAAGACCAATTGAAGAATTTCAGCAGAAATGGATAGCATATTACTCATACTATGGTCAAGGTTAATAACTGACGACAAGTCTGTATTACCTGATACAAAAAGTTGGCACCTCCTGAAATAATCACAGAGATAGGGAGAAATTATAGTCACTATTAATGTATAATATTGTTATTGTTATTTATATATGTTACACATCTATCTTTCTAAAGAAAAACAAATACTTAAAAATAATACTGAGTAAGCAATATAGAGAGTTTATTTTAAGAAAAAGACTCATAAATGTTATTTTAAAATCATTATCCTAAACTGTTTATAATTTGGTATGCTTTGGTATGCTTTCAAAAATGTACATTGATATACTGAGAAAATATTGTAATTTAATTGAGAAGATATCCTACTCTTCTTCTGTGTACCAAATATCAAAACTGTGTCCTTAACAAAGGTAATGTAAAAACTGCTGATGACAAATGACTTTCTGATTTCTTGACATCCCCCCTTTCAACTACAATATAAAATAAAATAAAATATGTTTTTTTAAAAAAAACAAAGCCCTCCCTGGGCCAATGTTGATTGCCGGAAACACTAGCTTGATTCCAGTGACTGGAAGTGTTCCGTGGCAGTTTATCTCTGGACTTCCTACCCACTCTCTCAGACATCCTTGAACTCTAAACTAGATAGCCAAGCACCAGAAAAATGAAAAGAACCTGAATCTTGTTAGTACTCCTAATTGGTTCAACAAAACAACAAATACGTCTTTTCAGTTTTTTCATTAATTACAGCAGAAGTATACATTCATTACAGCTCTATAGAGTACCTCATGACAACTTGCTATTTTACTGCAGTTTTGACCCAGCTGCTCTTTTGCTTCTGTATTCTTTTGAAGACTGAATAGAGTCTGCCTATATATATTTTATCAGAACCTGAAGATACCTTGTGGAGAGGTCCTATCTAGTTTGAGATAGCATTTCTAAGCGAGAGTTGCCAGCCTCCAGGTGGGGCCTGGAGACCTCCCGCTTTTACAGCTGATCTCTAGCGGACAGACATCAGCTCCCCTGGAGAAAATGGCTGCTCTAAAGGGTGGAACCATGCTGTACCATGCTGAGGCCTCTCTCCTCCGCAAACCCTGCCCTCTTCCGGATCCACCCCCAAAGTCTCCAGGTATTTTCCAACCCAAACTTGGCAACCCTATTCTAAGCTGAGTTTGAAACAAGTGCAACTGCCTTTGTTTCACTGGGACCAAATAAACTCTGCTAATATCAGCAGATAACCCCCCCCCCCGAATACATTAGTTGTCTTATGGTTGCATCACCTAGTCGGTATATATTCCATATAGATGTGACAGGCATCCTCAGGAATCTAATTACAGAAATACATCAAATGTTTCAGCAGGTACAAAGGAAGAAGCAGGTTCTAATATACTCTGAGCCATGGAATGAGAGCATCTAAAAACCTGTCACTAACGTCACCATCAATGGCAAATAAATATAATGTGAGATGCAAAGGGGGAAAAGCAAATGTGACCAGAGCACAATGAAAGCAAAAAAGAGGTAAGGAAATAGTTATCACAGATGCCAAGACCAAGAGACTATTCCACAGTGATCTAATCTGTCTTTTCAATTTATTCTTCCATAATTTACATAAATATGGTTACTTTTTTAAAAGAGGTTTTTGCTTTGGTGCCTTTAATAAGAGTCGCATAATCATTTTTAGTAGATGCTACTTTTCCTGTTTTGGAGGAAGCTATAGGAAAAGCTTCATATGCTAAATTGCTGTGTGTCGGGCTGCTGTTAAAAGCCCAGATAAAGAGCCTGTAAACTGTCCTCAGCCTAAAAGTAAATGATCATTAGGGAGCCAGCTACAGCCAGCACTTATGATTTTGTCATAATCTGGTACACAGTGAATAGAAATTGTTATGAAAGGCTAAATGTGCTCCTAGAATAACACAGGACCATTTATTTTATTATATTTTAATTTTATTTACTTCATTTATACCTTGCCTTTAAACCTGGTGGGGACCCAAAGTGGCTCACATCAGTCTCCTCTTCTCCATTCAACTTGACAAGATGCAGATCTCTTCTTTTTGCTTCTTTTCTTTTTTCTGGTGATGGTGGTACTCACCGGCACTAAGCATGGGGACCTTTTTGGTGGAGTCCCCCAAATCCTGAGGGGGGAACTGGTGGAAATTCCTGCAACCTTATATACAAATACCACCACTTTTTAAGAAACAAAATAAAGCACTGACAAGACAAGATCCATAGCAAGGGGGCATGGATTACACTGCTAGTTCTTAGGAAAAGCAATATAGCAGGAATTTTATCACACAGATCCCAATATTTTAAAAAAGCAACACTAATCTTTAGAACAGTAAACAATGAGAAGGGAAATAAAAGTATATTGGGGGGGATGCTTCCTCCTCCCCCATTAGAAACAGATCTCTTGTAACATTTGGTTTCTAACAGAGCTATTTTACCTATTTTGGGGTCTAATTTTCTGTTGTTTGCTTTTCTCCTCAGAGAGTGAGTGCTGAGGCCTCTAAAATGCAGACGCCACAGCTTACCCAATTCTGGCTGAAGCCAGCACAGCTGTTTATTTAATCAGCTGATAACCTATGCACACTTACCTGAGAGAGCAAGAGTCAAGTCCAGCAGTGCCTGAAAGACCGACAAGATCGGCAGGGTATAAGCTTTCAAGAATCAAAGCTCCATTCCTCAGTTTCAAGTTGGAATGGAGATCCTTGAGCACTCACATCCCGTTCAGAAGGTATTGCAAAGAAGGGTGTCTGGGTGCAAAGTACACAGCTTGATCAGAGCAGGGGAGAAAAGCTTAAGGGAACAAAATGCAGAAAATTAGCATCTGTAGTGAAGAATTCCATGTCCCTATTCAGCCCTTCTTTGCAACAACCTTCCCACCAACCTTCTAACTGGGATATAAGGGCTCAGGGATCTCCATTCTTACTTGTACCTGATGAAGGGAGCTTTGTCTCAGGAATCTTTTTGGTCTCTAAGATGCTACCGTACTCGATTTTACTGCAGACTAACATGGCTACCTACCTGAAACTTGCCTGGGAGTAAGCCTTAACTCGACGTACATAGGATTGGGCAGCTACATTAAAGCCTGCTCTCTTTCAAAAGGTAAGCACAGGCTGCATGGGTTCATTTGCATTTAAAACTGAAAAGAATAGACACTATTCATAAACAGTGCAGAGTGGAAGAAGCAAACACTCATTGAAGAAGCTCAAGTATTCCACTCTCAAATTGTCTATCATTCTCTCCTCAACTAAACTCTGCTCCCAAGGCACAGTAAATTAGGCTCTGCAGAAGGCTACAGACATCTAGAGAATAATGGTGCACATCTCTTTCTCTCCCCTCTCTCTTTTAACAAGCAGTCCTGACTGCAGAAACATAGAATCACAGAGCTGGAAGGGGCCATACAGACCATCTAGTCCAACCCCCCTGCTCAATGGAGGATCAGCCTAGAGCACCCCTGACAGGAATTTGTCCAGCCCCTGCTTAAAGACTGCCAGTGAGGGGGAGCTCACCACCTCCCTAGGCAGCTGATTCCACTGTTGCACAACTCTTACTGTAAAAAAGTTTTTCCTAATATTCAGCTGTTACCTTCCCAGCCTTAATTTAAACCCATTATTGCAATTATTGCACTAATTTAAACCCATTATTGCATTATTGCACTATCCTCTGCTGCCAACAGGAACAGCTCCTTGCCCTCCTCTAAGTGACAGCCCTTCCAATACTTAAAGAGAGCAATCATGTCCCCCCTCATCCTCCTCTTCTCCAGACTGAACATTCCCAAGTCCCTCAGCCTTTCCTCATAGGGCTTGGTCTCCAGGCCCCCGATCATCCTCATTGCTCTCCTCTGCACCTGCTCCATTCTATCCACATCCTTTTTGAAGTGAGGCCTCCAGAACTGCACACAATACTCCAGGTGCGGCCTGACCAATGCAGTGTACAGTGGGACTGTGACATTTTGCAATTTGGATGTTATGCCTCTGTTGATACATCCCAAGTTCGCATCACACATTGCTGCATCATACTGCCTGCTCATATTTACCTTATGGTCCACCCGTACCCCCAAGATATTGTTCACACACACTGCCACACAGACATATATCCCCCATCGTATGCATGTTCCTCGTTTTTGTTACCCAGATGTAGAACTCTGTATTTATCCTTGTTAAATTGCATCTTGTTCCCATCTGCCCACTTTTCCAGCATGTTCAGATCTCATTGAATTCTATCTCTGTCTTCTGATGTGTTTGCTGCACCTCCCAATTTGGTGTCATCTGCAGATTTAATGCGTAGCCCCTACACACCCTCATCCAGATCATTTATAAAAATATCAAAATGTTCTGGGCCCAGAACTGAGTCCTGTGGCACCTCAATGGACACCTCGCTCCATTCAGATGAAATGCCACTGACAACTATTCTTTGGGCAATTTTTCATTGGCTTTTCCCTCCGTCATTATACCAAACCCATGTTGGAACAGAAATTCCCCTCTACATTGCATGCTGCTGTCATTTTCTTTGATCATTGGATTTTGATACCCTCTACACTGCATGCTGCTTTCACTTTCTTTGATCATGGGGTTTTATGGTACCTTCTGCACAGATTTATGGCCATTCAGGGGTGACGTTGCAGTCAGTACAGCATTGCCCCAGGGTATTTGAATGTGGTTTTGAGCTGCACCAATGCAGAATCAGACTCTGAGTGCAATTCTCCACCCAGTTCCCTATCCACCTAAATATCCAGTCCACAGCCATCAGAACACCTGGGGAATCCTGTCAAAAGCTTTACTGAAATTCAGGTAAATAACATCAACATCTTTTGTGTGGAGGGGAAGCTCATCCCTTGGTCAGTCTGTGGGAAGGGAAACTATAGTCCTCCTTGCCTCTCTCCCCCAGGGTTCCTAATAACAGCTTTGGAGTTCACAAGACCATCTAAGGCACAGCAGACCTTTGATACTAGGATTGCTAA
The DNA here is from genome assembly GCA_029375565.1 of Gekko gecko. Lineage (NCBI taxonomy): Eukaryota > Metazoa > Chordata > Lepidosauria > Squamata > Gekkonidae > Gekko > Gekko gecko. The sequence continues at coordinate 238,459,763 of JAPDNY010000002.1, read as the reverse complement.
CTGGCCCTTTAATAGACGTCTTATGTATGGAAACCGGAAGTTGAAGCTCCTCTTGGTACTGAGGTAAATAACACCCTATTAAACCTCTATGAAAGGGACAGGATAGTGTTGTCCAGACTAGCTGGAAACTCTATGAATCGACAGTAATGCTTTTCTTCTTATAAAGATAGCAGTAGTCATAATATATTATTTTTTCCCCTTCACTGTTCTATCTGAATACCAAAAAAGCAGGCAGAGGGAGGGATGAAAAGAACATTTTTCAGAAGGATTTGTAATGAGAAATGCATCAATTGCATGTTTTGCACAGGCTAGTTTATGGTCATGCAAAGTGTTTCAAAATGGTCAAGCTTTTTACAATATGTTTATGTGGATCCCTTATTCATAGGCATTACCTTGATAACCTGTTTTTGTTGAACATTTTAATTTTACATGAGCCAGGATCCATTCAAAATAGTCTATGCTACAGAAATATTGGCAGGTAAAAGTTAACCTTTTAAAAACTGGGAACATCATAGCTTGGCCTTGACTTCTCCACAGAGAAGCTGTTTGTGTTAAGGACAGCATTTAAAGGACTATGCCAGATGCCTTTGTAAATCCAGCAAGGTACACATATTCCAATCACTAGCATGCTCACGACAGCACCATCTGCTCCTCTGTGATGCTCATATCATAGACTTTTTAAAAAGTGAACCTGATTTGGATATTTATTTCTCACTGTTTCTCTGGTAAGGTAATTTTCCAGCCTGATGAGTTATTTATTGTACTGACGATTATTCCTTTGAGCGCCTGAGATCCTGCATCTTGCCATTTTGTGGCTCTCTAGGTGCAAATTGGACCTTACTATTTTCTCTTGGTGTTAATTACTAGCCTGGCCATCTGTATCTTTGTTCCAACCTGCCCTCAGTTTCCAGGATTCTATTGTCTGGTTGATAAGTGCTGAAGGAGGTGGAGAAGATGAAAAGCTAGTATGGAATCGTCTGTGAAATCTTCACCAGTCCAGGGAAAAGGCTGTCCTTCTAATGTCAGCCTCTCTCCCTTGGGTTGCCTGTTTCAAGCAACTGTTACTTGGTAACTGACCCTTGTTGACAGGTTGTAAGAACTCTTAACACCTCTGTCTCATGATTTTAAAGCATCATATTTGGATCCTGCTTAGACAGCCCTTATTGCAAGAGCCAAGGGATGCTTTTCTAAGGATGTGGCTGCATCAGGTGTTTTCTCAAGATATGGACCAAACATGATAGGCACAGGTGGAGTGGTCCTCACCTTATTCTGTATCCTTAATTACACCAACATGCCAAAGTGTTTTTTTAGAAGCTATTACCCCATCCTTAAAGGAGAGTTGCCTTCTCAGCCCTATAGTTCTTGCGATGTTGGAATCCATTTTGAAACAGTTGTTGTTGTGGAGTATCCAAGGGCATGTTGATACAGCTTAGAGTGAAGCACTTACTCATGAGTCAATTTGCTTGACAGTAACCCCCTGCCCTGCTTTATAAAGTAATCGACTAAAGCAGCTACAGTTGCCAGCTAGCCTGGAGAAAAATGTCCTCTCCCGTTAATAGAGGTTTTCCAGGAGATGTTATTTATCTCCATGCTATGAAAAGCTTTAGCTGTTCATTTCTCTACATTAAAGAGGAAAGGATAGCTAATTGCTAGTAGATCTACCTGCAAATAAGCATCCCAGCACGGAATTGACAAAGGAGTTTTAAAAGCCCACCTGCTTATGTTCCCTTCGTACACACATATCACCAAGCAATTTCTTGCTTTTTGCACCTAGGGAGCCCTTTGTCTTTCTAGCTTATTATACAAATGGGGATGGGTAGCTTTTCTGTAGCTACTCTGTAAATCAGGGAACAGATTCATTGCAAAACACTGCAGAATAGTGGGAGTAATCTAGCATCTTTTCTTCAGCTTAAGTAATACGTGAAAGAAGAAAGGAAATCTGCTTAAAACAACAGGCAAAGCTTGTGAAAGAGGTTAATATGCAGTCACCTGCTAGTATCTGTGTAGCAGACAGCAGACAGTTCTTAAGGGCACAAGGACCAGTAAAAAGGTTGACAAACTTGACAATTCTACCCCCAACCAATTGGGCCACTTGACCACTAGCCCATTGGAAGGGAGTTACCTGCACTAAATTTCTATACTGCTGTTTGTTTATCAAAAGGGCCATGTGCCACCTTGAAACTGCCCTACCATTTATAAAGGAAACAAAATCCTGCTGGAAAAAGTATATTCCATGCCCTTTAAAAATCTCACCTCCACTTTACCCCTCACACTCCTTAATTCTTGAACTAAGTGATCTGTTGCCATCTTAAATGGGTTGCGCTGCCATCTAATTTCTAGGCCAGGAGCCATAGAAATGTAACAAAAAAAATCAACTGGTCATGTTTCTGTCCATTTCTGTGATAAGGAAAAGAGCATCTGTTTGATTTCTACCTATGGCTGCAACTATGAAAAGCATATTTTAAGCCCTGCCCTAAAAACAAGTTGGCAAATTCAGCAGTTGCCCAATATAATCCCTCCATGCTAATACCACATTGACTCAATTGCTGCCTGTTTCTGAATGCCATTGGAGAAATATTTACACGTGGTTTCTGAAATCTTGCTGGTGGATATCCAGTAGTTTTTCCTGCTTGGGTTTTGATCCCACTTGCCCTGTGTCTACCTAAGTTTTTCCCTTTTCCCCATAAAACAACTCTGTTGCTTTTGTGCATGTATGTATTTATGCATTGTTAGTTTTCAGATTTTTCTGCAAACTTGGAGTTTTTTCACATTTGTAGAATGATCTGTCTTGTCTGTTCATGGCTCCAGTCTCCAGATTTAAGTGTCCACAGATCTGGCTATCTTGAGAACTGGATATATTGATGACAAAGTGAAGTCAAGCAGAAGACACAGAGTACATTTTGATCCTGTCCTTCTTTGAAGGAAATCAAGGTAGCACAGCTGGTTTGCCCCTCTCATTCCAACCTTGCAACAGCTCTGTGTGAGAAAGCCACGGGCCCAAAGTCACCCAGTGATTAAGTGTGTTCCATACAATGTCTCCTCTCTCTTCCCAGAAAATGAAAAGAGGTCAAGGGTTAAAACATATTTTTCAGAAAACAAATAGGGTATTTTACTGCTTCTCCAAATCAGTTTCCTGTAGACTGCAAATACATGGTCTAGTCCTGGGGTCAGCAGCTAGTATTTAGATCACCTTTACTAGAAGGTGCTGGATGCAGGGCCAATGCTCTTTCCCATCTCCCATGCAGTCAGTTGGCAAATCCTGTAGCAACTGATATGCATTCCCTTCTGCTCTTTTACCTCTGGTTTGGTATTCAGGGCGGAAGAAACAGGTGATCAGAGCTCACTGGGCAGCCATCTGTTGCTGACCCCTGCTCTAGTCTCTTCTAAAGCCAGCTAGATCCTTTGGCAAGGTGATACCACATGCTTTGACAGGTGCAGGTCTTAATTGCTGCTACCTCTGTTTATTATTTCCTGAAATGTTAACAGTGTCTTGGACAGGGACACTTGGGGATTTGTTCCTTGGCAGCTGGAATTCTGCCCCCGTCTTACATCCACCCACCTCAAAAGAAGCTTCACACACATTCTCTCTCTGGCCCTCTCTCGACGTCTTGATCTCTTTAACGACAGACTTTCGCCTCCCCCTCTTCGAGCCCCGTTTGACTCTTTAACTCTCCCCGATTGCACTGCAGACCTGGCGCGACGCAGCCCTGTGACGAACAACAGGGACAATTAATTGACGGGAGGAGTAGCTCGAAGGGCGAGCTTCTCTCCGGATCTGCTCGGCGGTTGGTACATCGGGAAGCGCTTTGCCAGCGCTCCTGTGCCTTGAGCTCCATCTGCGTGCGAGCAGAGAATCTGCTTCCAGCGCACTCCTTTTTTTCTCCCGCACAGAACCCGGAGCAGCAACAGCAGCTTGAGAGACGCGTCGACCGGCTGGTCTGCTCTGGCTCCCTCTCCACCTCCAGGGGATCCCGAGTGGCTGGCAGTCAGCAGTAAGGTACCTTTTGGGGGTTTCTTTTACTGTCGGTCTCAACACGTATGGATTATGTGCGTGCACAAAAAGAGAGAGGAGGAGGAGAATCCGTGAAGGGCCAGAGATTGTAAGCGACTGCAGCCTCCTGTGTGCGAGATGTGTTGGGGGCTGATGCATAGAAGAGGGTGAGGGGAACTGGGAAGTATTAGGAGGAGAGCTACAGGTGGCAACTTTATTTTAAGAAAAAGCAGGAAAGACTGACCAGCCTGCCTGGATCGACAGTCAAAGGGCTCCTCCAAAAACTTCAGCAGGCAGATGTGCATCTTGGAAATCCAGGTGTCGCTGTCAGTTTTTCTCCTTACTAGGAGACAAGATGCTTATCTCGCATTGTGCTTAGCGAGAAATATGAAGGCACAGCAAAAGACTACCCCCCCCTTTCCCAACAGGAAGATTAGGAATTTTGTTGAGCACTGAATAGATTACAAAACCAGTTCTCTTTTCAGATGTTTTCTTCACTTACAATGTTCAGGATGAAGATGTTTATATAAGACAGTCTACTATGTTAGAATTATTATTCCTGGGGAAAATATGCACAATATGTGCCTGATTTTGTCCACAGTTAATATACTATAATGTGTAGGATGGCAATACATTACTGAAGAGTTCAGTGTTCTCAGTGTTATAGCTTAGTTTGATATCCAAATATGCTGGTAATTCTTAATGACTGTATTATGATGTTTCAGTACAAATAACAAATCTCCTTTTGTTTCCTACAAAATTTTGTTATTTTTAACTCCCCCCACCTACTTTTTAGATGGAAAAAAATAAGATACATGTGCTAAGGTTGCATGGGTATCAATTTACAGTTCTCTCTCTTTAGCACTGGGTTTATTTACAATTTTTAGTGTAGAAAACAAAGTCATTTATATTTTGTAATATTACAAATATACCAAATAGTGCAATTATATATGCTAATTTATATGTTAAAGCAGTAAAATAAGTTTAGGTTTGATAAGAAAGGACTGTGTATATTTAATTTCCTCACCAATTTTCCATCCCACCCCTAACAAAGTCCCCCAGGTTTTGTTTCTTTTTTTCAAAATTTCCAGATATTTTACATCTTTATTTAGCTTTAGCAAAGTGGCAAAATTAAGGCTACAAGCCAATGCACACTTCCTTGAGAATAAGTCTGATTGAACTCAGGGTGATATACTTCTGATTAAACAGTTGTAAGAACAGGATGTCATGATATACTTTTGTGTGCATTTGTTTGACAGTATATCCCATTCAGATCACAAAATTCCAGTTGCACTTTTAAGGATTATATATATATATATATATATATATATATATATATATATATATATGAATTGTAATAGCTTATCAAATTGAATGTTGTATACATTTTTTAAAAAATCTTAAAGATGCAACAGGAGTCTTTTTGTATTACTTTCTATAAACATGCCCACAGTTGAGTAACCATTAAAAGCAGTAAGCCTTACTGCTGAGTAAACATGTGCTAGGTAGGACTTCATGAACACCTCCCCCTTGCAAAAAAAACAACAACAAAAAACCCCAAAGTGCCTAAGATCTTTGTTCTGGGGCTCTTTCCCTCTATCTGCTTTTCACAACCTGTAGAATAAATGCCTCTGTAGCCTCTGCTTCACACTTGGTGGAAGTCTGCTGTTGTGTCTAACTTGCCCATTAAGTGTAGTTGGATATTCTGGAACAATCTGTAGGATGAGGTTTTTCAAACAAAACACAAAAACAAAACTGGGAATTCCCCACCCTCTTTCTGAACATGTCATATCCCCTCTGCTTCCTAAACTGACTCCATCTTTTTCAGCCCAGCTTTCTAGCAGCTGGCAGCTTGTGTATTTACTAAGAGAAGGAGCCATGAAATAAGGATGTTCCTGGTTCAGATTCACTGTTGGTCATGAGCTTGCTGGGTGTCCATGGAAGATGCTATTTCCAGCCCTTTAGGCTTGCACTTGCAGATACTATCCTACTCTATTGGGTTGTTGTACAGAGATGACATATGTAAAGTGATACCAGCACTTGAAAGCATAATATGAATAGAGATATTGCTTACTCTCTTCCAGTACATCATTCTCTATAACTAACATCAGCAGCTCCCCTGATGAGTTTATCAACTCTGTACTACTTTCTGTACTACTTTCTGTACTACTTTGAGAGCCAGTGTGGTGTACTGGTTAAGTAATGGGCTCTAATTTGGAGAACTGATTTCTCTCAGAACTCTCTCAGCCCCACCTATCTCACAAGGTGACTATTGTGGGGAGAAGAAGGGAAGATGATTGTAAGCTGCTTTGAGACTCCTTAGGGTAGAGAAAAGCAGGGTATAAAAACCAACTCTTCTTCCTCCTTCATGTGCAAAGTATTTTACTACCATCTGCCCACAAGTAACACAATAGATCTCCATCGGTTTTTAAAAGGGCAAATGAGACCATGTGACTTACCAAAGGCCATGCACTAAGTGTATGGCTAAATTGTAATCTGCAGCATGTCTCCCTGGTGTTCCCAGTGTCCATCCCTTTCATCATATTGGCTCCCTAAACAAGATGTATGTCTGTTGTATCTGGAATTTGCAATATTCACTTCTTCCCTAACTGTTCTATCAGCATGCCAGACCATCCTCTGCTTGTACCCTAAGCAACAGAATCATGTGTGTGACATGGTACAGACTGTCTCATTACAGGAGACTAAAGAACCATCCCATGTTTACTCCTGTACCAGTCTTTTTCTTCTTACAAAGGCTAGTTTGATGTGATTTACCAGAGGAGACAAAAAACTGTGGATGCAAGATCATATCCATTAGGGGTTTATGTGGAGAGGGAGGGAGGGAGAGAGAGAGAGAGAGAGAGAGAGAGAGAGAGAGAGAGAGAGAGAGAGAGAGAGAGAGAGAGAGAGAGAGAAGTTGCTTTCTGTTCTAATTAAGAATCTAATACTAGCCAGCAACAGGAGTACCTTGTAGACTCATGAGTGAATGCAGCTGTTGGAGCCTGGGACCATTATGGTAGGAAATAATAGTGTATCCAGTTTTGAAATGGGAAAGTGTTGTTTTGGCAAAGATTGTAATTTTTCAGGAAAATGCAACAAAATTGATTTCCTTTCAGGACACAGACTTTCCCACCCTTTGAAGTCTAGAATGCATCTTTCTATTTAAAGTGTCCTGAAATATATAGCAAACCATAATGTTCTAGATACGTGAGAAACAGAAACTCTGTTGCATAAAACACTAGATAACCTACTGATTTCAACACACTAAACATCATGTTGGACTGTGGCACCTTGTCTTAAAGGGGACTGATAATTATTTTGATGAGAGCAAAGTAATGGAAGAAAATTATATTCTGGATTAGATCTATAAACCACCCAAGAAAGAGGACATCTAGAGATCAAAGCAAAGAGATCCCTAAACAATATAATTTCAATGTATTATTGCCACCCAGAAGACAAATAAAGTAAGGGCTTTTCTGCAGACTTGATTTATTCCTGATATTCTTGGCACTCAACCCACAAGCACTGGAATTGGTTAGAGCACAGTTCTTTTGCACGTCTCCCCTCTCTCTGCATTTTCATAGTTGTGGAGTCAGTTTATTTTCTTCTGCACATTCCTTACATAATCTGGATTTTCAAGGGGGGTGCTGTCATCATTGGTGGCGTCACAGCATGCACAGCACTTATTTGTTTTTTGCGCATGCTTATATTGATATATGAATTAATTTTTTAAAAAGGACTAAAATATTAATTTGCTGTTGTTGTTGTTCAGTCGCACAATCGAGTCCAACTCTTCACGACCCCATGAACCACAACATGCTGTCTGCTGAAGTTTGCTCAATTTCATGTTCGTTGCCTCGATAACACTGTCAAACCATCTCATTCTTTGCCGTCCCCTTCTTCTTTTGCCTTCAACCTTTCCCAGCATCAGGGTCTTCTCCAGCGAGTGCTCCCTTCTCATTTGGTGGCCAAAGTATTTGAGCTTCAGCTTCAGTATCTGGCCTTCCAGGGAACAGTCAGGGTTGATTTCTTTTAGGATTGACTGATTTGATCTCCTTGCAGTCCAAGGGACTCTCAAGAGTCTTCTCCAGCACCATAATTCAAAAGAATCTATTCTTCAGCACTTGGTCTTCCTTATAGTCCAACTCTCACAGCCATACATTACTACGGGGAATACCATTGCTTTGACCATATGGACTTTTGTTGGCAGGGTGATGTCTCTACTTTTTATTATGCTGTCTAGGTTTGCCATCGCTTTCCTCCCAAGGAGCAGGTGTCTTTTAATTTCATGGCTGCAGTCACCACTTGCAGTGATCTTGATATATTGATATCATTTAACCTATATATTGATATAATGTTGCAATTAAAAGTTTAGCAAGTTCTCTTAAGTTCCCACGTTTCTTTCTTTTTTAAAAAGGTAAGTCTCTAGCAGCTTCCCTCACAGAGGTATAAGGAAAAAGCATCCATAAAAATGAAAGTCTGATAATTCAGAGAACCTGCTACACCTATAATTACAACAGTATATCAATATACAAATATTTTAGAAACCACTCATCTTCAGGGTGGGGAGGAGGGAGCAGTTTGATGATGATGACAGTCTAGTAATTAAAAAGTGGGTGGATCAAAGGAAACTGACAGAAACATTATGCACGAGGAAAAAGGCATCTTAAAATCATCTTTCAGAAAAAGATCAGAGTAAAAGTAGTCTCTCAAGAAATACCCCCCAAAAAACAAAACACACAAATGAAGTGAAAACTAAAGGCACAAAACTCCATACAGAAATAAAGACAATATAACAAAGTAGTTGAGCTGTGGTGGTTCAAGTGGTTAAGACGCTGAACTGCAGGCTGTGGAAGTTCAGTAGTTCAGCAGTTCGAGACCCGAGAGTGCCGCATGACGAAGTGAGCTCCCGTCTCTAGTTCCAGCTCCTGCCAACCTAGCAGTTCGAAAGCAAGAAATTGCAAGTAGATAAATAGGTACCACTTAGGTGGGAAGGTAACAGCATTCCGTGCACCTTGGTGTTTAGTCATGCTGGCCACATGACCACAAAAACGTCTTCGGACAGCGCTGGCTCTTCGGCTTGGAAACGGAGATGAGCACCACAACCCTAGAGTTGGATTCGACTGGCTTTCGAGCAAGGGAACCTTTACCTTTACTAACAAAGTAGTATGGGGCCAGAACCAATGGGGGGGAAAAAACACGTGCAGAAAAGCCCTATATGAGGTTACTGGAAAATAAATACAAATTAATATAAAAAATATCACTGGTCCCTTACTTATGTAGATCAGTGAAGCTAAGTGTAATTCTGAACTCAACATTATATAATACAATTAGAAAATGTGTTGAGAAGGGCTAAAGCTCAGTAATCTGGAATAGTTTTACGAAAAAAAGGGCTAAAAATTTTAGGAACCTTATATTCAGAAAAGAGACTGATAAAGGGGAATGAATAAAGACTTTAGTCCTCCTTTATACAACACAATGGTTTGAACTAATTTTGTCCACTATGACTGCAATGTGGGCAGAAAACACTAATGGGTCTAGTCATAATAGGAAGCATTTTATTGGCTGGTTCAAGTATCGCATACATGTAAAGTACAGGTGGCGTTTGCTCATAACATCATGCATGACATGGAAAAAGTGAATGGGAAAATATTCCTCTTGATTTGCTCATATGGAATTTAAAGTACTAGAGAAAAGATCATGGGTTGGAGGGGGAACAGTATTAGGCTATTAACTGCCAATACATGAATTATCTTAAGACATAGGGTTAAAAACTTGGGTAAGTTCAGCCTAATCATGACCTTTGCAGGAAATTCCTGCCTCCCTTAAATAGGGGAATCTCAGTTTTCCATTTGCCTCAGCTTCATTTCTGACCCAAAAGGCCTCTGAAATCATGTAAGAGCACCAAAGGGAACAATGACAGTGCCCCCTCTCCACGCCTACCAAGTATGGATAGTTTTGGTAAAGGCGAGGACTGAGGTCACCACGGGCAAATTTTGCCCCAGAGTTAAGTTTCAGGACAAAGCCATCCTCTTATGCTAGTGCTCCGACCTGGTTGTTGGCCTGTATAAGCAGTCACAGGACTGGGTCGTTAGTCACTCTTTTCTTAATCACTAACCCAGAGACTTACATAAGGATGCATTAATCCATACCTTGCTTTGTGGCATCTCCTGTTCTCCTGAAACTCTCGGTCTCCCCCACAGTCAGTATACTGTAAGAAATTCCACCCAGGATGACTGTTCTGTTTAAAGGAAAAATCAAGACACATTGGAGGTTTCTGGTGAGGAGAACTGCTCTCTGTTAGAGAAAGATTAACTTACACAGTGAAATGTATGTTACGTACTATCCTGTCTTTTTTCGTTAAATGAAAATGAGCTAAGCCTTATTCCCGCTTTTTTCTGTTTAGATTTCAGATCTTTCCACTTATCTGGGAGCACCCTGAGTCAATTGACATGACCATCTTCTTTGCCTGAAGTGCTTGCCTGGGAAACAGTAACACCAGTTGCGCCATGGACCTGAAGTATGAGTTGCTCAACACCACAGTGTTCTGGTTTCCCTCAGCCTCTCAGTTTGACAGCTTCTCTCCAGAGACTCTTACTACTAATGCCTCCATAAACATCACAGGCCACCATTATGACCTAACCAGCAATGCCATCCTCACCTTCCTCTACTTTGTGGTTTGCATTGTGGGACTGTGTGGTAATACCCTCGTCATCTATGTCATTCTCCGCTATGCCAAGATGAAAACAATTACCAACATCTACATACTCAACTTAGCAATAGCTGATGAACTGTTCATGTTGGGGTTGCCTTTTTTGGCGATGCAAGTGGCTCTAGTTCACTGGCCCTTTGGGAAAGCCATCTGTCGAGTTGTCATGACAGTGGATGGGATCAATCAGTTCACCAGCATCTTCTGCCTCACAGTAATGAGTATTGACAGGTACCTTGCTGTAGTGCATCCCATAAAATCTGCCAAGTGGAGGCGGCCAACAACCGCAAAGATGGTCAATGTAGCTGTATGGGGTATTTCCCTTCTGGTCATCATGCCCATCATGATATATGCTGGAGTGGCCCATAATCATGGGAGCAGTAGCTGTACCATAATCTGGCCCGATGAGTCTGGTGCTTGGTATGCTGGTTTCATAATCTATGCCTTTATTCTAGGCTTCTTAGTGCCCCTTACTATCATCTGCCTTTGTTACCTATTCATTATCATCAAGGTCAAATCCTCTGGTATCAGAGTGGGCTCCTCTAAGAGGAAAAGGTCAGAGAAGAAGGTTACCAGAATGGTCTCCATTGTGGTTGCTGTTTTCATCTTTTGCTGGCTGCCCTTCTACATCTTTAATGTCTACTCAGTTTCTGTTTCAATTGTACCCACTCCAGTTCTCAAGGGCATGTTTGATTTTGTAGTGGGCCTCACCTATGCCAATAGCTGTGCTAACCCTATCCTCTATGCCTTCTTGTCTGACAACTTCAAGAAGAGCTTCCAGAATGTTCTCTGCTTGATGAAAGTCAGTGGCATGGATGAAGCAGACAGGAGTGACAGCAAGCAGGATAAATCCAGGTTAAATGAAGCCACAGAAACCCAAAGGACACTGCTCAATGGAGACCTCCAGACAAGCATTTAAAAGACTTCTGCAACTGTCCACTGATCTCCTTCCTGCTTCTTCATAGAAGGCAGCAGCCCAAAGCAAGTCAGCTCCTTGGCCCTTCTCTTACTGGAATGGTTATGCATGAGATGGATTGGTTCACGGAGTAGCTTTGCTTCTTAGCCAAGAAAGGACAGCCTTTTAAAGGTATTACTCAAAAGGAGAAGTTAATATGTATGGATAACAGTCCAGAACCACACACAGGTGTGCACAGACTTGTACATGGTGTGATCATGTATTGCGAGAATCCCTATGGGCAAATCTACCAGAGTAAATCTGAGATAAAACAACCCCTCACAGATTTTCCAATGTGTACATGATCTAGAATTTTACATGCTCCATTTCCAATATTTGAAATAGATTTTTTAAAAGGACTCAGCTGATACCAATACTAGTCAGCCCCCTCATCCCCTGGCCCAGTCAGGCCTAGGCAGCAGGTTTGCATTCAGAAAAGTTACCAGGCTAGGAGAACAGAGACCTGGAAACTCCCCCACCCCCTAAACTGCAGATGCCTTGAAAGTTCAGCTTTATGTTCTTTTGATTAGGCAAAACATTATACTTTTTACACTAAAACTGAAAATTCACATGGGCAAAAGGCAGTGTGTATGTGTAAAGGCAGGAGAAGAAAAGTATCTGTTATCTTGCTTATAGACCTGTTAATGAAATGGTATCTTCAGAGTTAGGACTGGAAACTTGCGTAGCTTAAATCACCACTGAAAGTATATGGCATGCCATTAGGGAGAGGAAAGGCTCTCTGTGGCTGTAACAAAATCCTTTATGATAATTTGACAGAGATGACATGTTCTGCCCAGTTTCCATCCCCATTGCAAGGTCTCTGGTTTAACTGTTTCCCCATTTAAAGATCTTCTTTTGATAGGATGTATATTGTCAAAGCATGAATATGAACTTCTAGTAATTGTCAAATAAGTAAGAGTGATTCACCTTGGATGGGACTCAAACTTACTTTTTCTGTCACAGCCTAATCCTGATCCTCTGCCAGGTTGAAAGAACTATAGTACCATTTCGTTCATCCTTTTTTTGTCTACCAGGAGTTTGCAATTACATGTTGATCATTTGATGGCTTATATGTATCCAATAGCAATCAAAGATTAAACATCAGACTTAGAGTTTTAAGATTACCTCTGACAAAGAGAGGTAACAATTTCTTAAAACAGGAGCAGGGCCAGTAAAAAAACCTGGCCAGGTCAATCAAAGACCAATCAGAATGAAACCCCAGTTATTTACAGAAAGTACCTTTTTAATACATGGGAACTTCTTGTACCTTGAGCTTGCTGGAAACTTCCCCCACGAGGGTCTCTTGCCCCAGCAGACAGGCCTACCAGGGTTGTTAACACTGCCATCAGGCATCATGAAGTGGCTTCTTCTGGTAGATTTTTTTTTGGTGCCACTAAAGGACAGCAAGGTGTTCTTTAATGGCTAGGATGAATAAAATAGCAATCACAGATCAAGAATCAGAGGGTACATTTGAATTTCTCTCAGGCCTCAAAATATTTCTAGCCCTATCATGACCTCTTACCAACGGTGCATCTACCCTTGTTTGGCATTCTTCAAGATAGGATGCCTAACTTGGTCATTGAGTCATCCTGAATTATGGCTGGATCAGAGAGCTGCATCTATTGTACACTTAGCCCCACACATATAGGTGGAGGAAAACCGTTGACTCTCTTTCCCATTGGACTAATGTCAAGGCAGAAGTTTATTTGCAAAAGCAGTTGGATCACAGTCAGTGCTTCATTGGTAAGTTGAGATACATGTAGCCAGGACACTGTGGAGAGAGGTATGAATAGAATAAAATACATAGGTGGGAATTCTGTATCTGAGATAAAAGCTTGACATCAACCTTGCTGAGATGCTACCATAAATTTATTGGTTTAATGAAAGCTGAGCGGATAGCATGACCACATCAGATTCTCGAACTGGCGGCCCAATCCCAACCATGTTAAGTACCACTAAGATCCATGAGGCTTGCTTTCAAGTAAACATTCTTAGCATTGCAACATGAAGCTTGTTTCCTGTAAGGCCTTAAACAGCAAATTGTGTGGATAGTCTAAATGCCACCCAATGCCACCTTCCAGAGCAAAAGGAACTCCTGGGGAAACTACCAGTATTTTGGCCCTAAAGATAAGATCTACCTCTTTGCTAGCTGAGCTTGTTCATATATTATGTTTCAGTGATATTCATATTCAGTGATATTCATATTCAGCAATCCACATGGTTGCAGTTATCTTGAAAATCTGAGTTCAGGATAGGGTTGCCATGTCTCCCCTGGCCTCTGGCAGGGGATGGAGGGTAGGGCTGCCAGATCGAGGTTGGGAAACTTCTGGAGATTTGGGTTTGGAGCCTGGGGAGGATGGGGACCTCAGTGGGTACAGTGCCATAGAGTTCACCCTCCAAAGGATTTATTTGATCCAGGGGAACTGATCTCTGTAGTTTGGAGATGAGCTGTAATTCCAGGGGATCCCCAGGTCCCACCTGGAGGCTGGCATCCCTAGCTCATGGTCAAAACCTAGTACCTTGTGGGAAGAATGGGACTTTAATTCTATATGAAAACCATGTACAATCCATATCTGATGAAAGCTCGGGACAGAAAAAGGGAAGTGGATGGTACTTCTAGAAATTAAGGACAGGACTCTGTTGTACCATTGAGCTTCCCAGGTCTCTTCTCCCCTTCCTTCTTTCCTTTCTCTATATTCCTGATCAAATGTTATTTCTTTGCATTCTCTATCCATATTCCAGTTCATGTTATTTCTTTGCACAAGTTAATGAAGTTTTGGATTCAGAACAAAGTATACACATTGAACAAGCTTTATGCAAAATTCTCCAGTTTGTTGCCCTCACTCTAGTCAGTGTTTTGGTTCCCTGGCTGCATAATCAGACCTGTTTAATAAAAGGTTATTCTAGTTCCCATAATTATGCCAAAACATAAAACATGCCCTATCAAGGAAGCCACAGACTGCTTTGCCCTGTGATGTGTGAACATTATCAGATTGTCTCTGTCCTCTGAATGAGTTGTCCATAAAATTACTTGCACATTTGCTAGTAAGTCTCGGGCTATTTAAGAATAGACTATTAAGTTTTATGGCCTTGGAGATATCAGAATGGCTTTGCTTGGGGAAGTGCTTTATTACTTGGTTATGGACTACAGGCAACTAAGACTACTCTGGTCTTGTACTGTGATTTTCACTGGAACCACGGGCATTTGGAGTCATGAGTAAAGGAAGCTCATAAAAATAATCTTAACAGCTGCTAAGAATTCCGTGTCATATAGTTCTATTTCATTTTTCCAAAATATTTGGATAATCAGAAACCTGGTGGCACAAAATATCTTTACTTAGGACATTTGTTTATCTTACAACTCTTACCTGTACCAACAATTAGATATACGTAAATAATATAGGAGAGGCTCAAATGTGACCTAGGTCTTAACATGTAAAAACACTGTTTTTATTCTACCTGAAGACTTCAATGGTGTTTTAGATTCTAATAAAGCCTTATGACTGGTGATTCTATTGTACATCATAGTTATCAGCTAGTTTTTAAAAGAAGGCCACTTTGAAGAGAAGATGCTGGGTGGTAGGACCCAGGCCTCACCTGCTGATCCTAAACTGGACTCCCAGCAAGTCTTTGTCATCTTCCACACATCTCTGGAACCTTAAAATTGTGAACTAGGAGTCAGCTAATACTCCTTTAGAGGCCAGATTGGGCCTTGCATTAAAATCCAAGGCAACATCAAATTATTTCTTAGGGTCACAATGCCATCACTGCAGCATCCTTTAAAAATGGAGAAATAAAGAACTAGATTTTGTTCACAGCCCAATCTCTGTGTAACATTTCATGCCTCCCTTCAAATGGTAGGGCTATTTGATTATCTCTTTTGGAGTCACAGAGAACATACATCCTTTTTGACCTCTTTATTAAAGGAAGTAAATATTAACTAGGGCTTTGTGAGGATTGTGTAGGATATGCCACTGAGGATTAACTGGAAGAACAGCATGTTACATTAAGATGAAAAATGGTCTTGTGGCAGTTAGGTACTGATAGAACCAGATGCGCTTTTGTGGCTGAATGTTATGGTCATTGTGTTGTTTCATAAAGTCTTCAGGGGCTTAATATGAAGAGGATGACTGACATAGCAGTGTGTTTAAATAAAGGGGAGGAGAGAGATTTGCTTTCCCATTTCTCATATAATTGAAGTATAGTTAACAGAGCCTTGCTCTTCTACTCAGAGATTTGTATATCTGTGTGGAAACATCCCCTTGACCTACTTTTGTTGCACAGACTGAAAGATGGAGGACTTCATGCTGTAAGGCATATGATAAGGAGGACCTCATGCAGTAGGCAGACCGGCAAAGAATTCCAGCCAGAGCTGCAGCCTGCCTTCATCACTGGGTGGGGCTCCCATATTTCCAGACAGAAAATGAATTTTAAAAATTCAGTTACTAAAACACCCCCAACCTTTTACAGCCTTCTTATCCACATGTATCATAATGTCTCTTAATAGTTAGCTACAGAAATATATATTTTAGACATGAAGAGCTTTAACCTGCTTATAATAAATACCTTTCTTAAATAAGCAGTAACTTACTCAAGTTACTCCTGTGCTTCCTGTCCTAGCAGTTCACTTAAAGTTTAAATGTGATTGCTGTCTTGAAAAAATCCTTCTGAGGGAATTTTATGTGGGAGAACTTGATGGATTTTGAAGCCCTCCTGCTTTTGAAGAACACAAAATGCATTTTTTTCCTTTAAGTAGAAATGCTGCTATTCATTTCCCCACATATTAAAAAGCCTGAGGTTTTGGAAAAGGATTTAGATGGGGTGCATTGGTACTCCATGTAGGGTGGTGGACCCACTGTGGCTATGGCCCTGACTTTGACAGCAATGTAAGGAGACAGGTAATAAATAAAAAGCAACAGCACTCAGGAGTGTATGTGACTCAGGGGCCTCAGTCCACTGACAGGCATGAAGGGAAGTAACAGACTGAGCTGCTGGTCTCTGCAAGGGGAGCGTGCTTGTGAGAGTTGCCAACAGACCAGGAGGAAAATGTCCTGCCCCTTTAATAAGGGTGTACTGTGTGCAAATGGGCAGTTGAAGGGGTGTTTTTTTAATGAAATGAAGTTAAATAACATCTCATTTAGCCTCTATTAAATTGTCCAGGCCAGTTGTCAACACTAGTGCTTACATGTCAAGCAGAAGCTAAATTAGAAGAAAGAGCCACTAAGTCAAGAGGGCAGAATAGGGTGACGTGCCATTTTTAACATGCTGCTTAACAGACTTGGCAATATTTTAAATCTGCTTTGAGGAAACCAGGCTCAGGAGCATGTACCTACCAAAAAATTCTCTGTATACAGCTACTAAAGGGATTGGAGCTCTAGTAGAACTTGCAGCTCTGCACAATTTGCTTATTTAACTCTTTTAGATGCAATGGAGGGGAAAAGAAGCCTAGAAATCTTTTAATCCTTCCTTTGCTCCGAAATATAGATCACATGGACACATTACCTCTTTTATTAGAAGATAATAGCACACATATCGCTCTTAGCTGCAAAATTTTATGCATCTGTAATAGGTTTTCACAGCCATTCAAATGGGGTCTAGCTTTTTCTATATGTCAGTAATCTGCTTAAAACTACTAAATTTAGGAGCAATGTGAGGTAGTAGTAGTAGTAGTAGTAGTCTTTTATATGAATTCATTTTATTTCCTTTATAAACTCCTCTTTTCTGTTTGTGGTACAATAATATGAAAACTGTGGGGTACCCTGTTACGAACACCTGGCTTTGGGGGACTCACCTTGGGTTTGTTCTGCCCACCTATAGTTCTATAAACTGAAGGCTTCCATGTCTACTTTAAATATTAATTTCTGGATGCTAAAATAATGGGAATTGCTGAATATATTCCTCCAAACCTTTATTGGCCTACTGCCCCCTTTTCAGAAAAAAAAATTACTCACCCCCCACCCACCCCGGAAATCTACCTTTAAAAAGTGGATAAAAAGATGCAATGACAAATTTGCACCCAAGGCTCCTACCGCCCATCTGGATCGTTCCTGCGCCCCTCAGGGGGTGGTATTGCCCACTTTGGGAACCAGTGCCTTAGAGTGTACCACAAAGATGATTTAAAACCCTCAGGCTAATCAAATGCTAGCACCGCAAGGCAACAGCTGCATTCAGTGTTCATACAACACACAAAGAGAGCTTGCTCATGGATCTCAAGCAAACCCCCAAACCCTATTAATCTATTTGATCTCAGTAGTGTTTTAAATTCCTTGGATGGAGGACAGCAGTTTTACCATCCAGATATTTCTTACTGTAAAAGATTCCTCTGTGGCTATTGACTTTAGCCAACAGCCTTTTCCATTTCTCCGCTTAATAGCTAGCTATAGAGTTTCTCTCTTGAAAGCACATAATGGCTGTAAAGGGAATTTATCCCAGCCACATCCAATGCTTTTAGCTCTCTAGTGTCCCCAAGCTGTGTGAGTGGGAATACCACTCCTGTTTAATTTCACAGCCTGTTCATTTACCCCGCACTTGGGAAAGTCATGTACATTCACACTTACTTGGATGTACCAAGTAAAGGAGGCCAGCTTACATACTTGACTCAGGTGGTTAATTAATCCTTATCTTAACTATGCCTCTCATCAGATTATAGAAGCCTTGAGAGTTTTCAGAGCCTGAAAGAGAAACAGCAAAGGCATCCCAAACAATCTGTAAACCTTCCTACTATTCCTTTAAGGCAATGCATTTTAAAAGTCATTCCAGGTAACTTTGGTTAACACTTGGGATTTCCTGGAAGCTTATCAGTGGTTCCTTAGTAAGAAAAACAACAATAAGTGTGAGCAACTAACTGAACTGAATGACAGCTTGTCCGGAACTACTGTTCCCTCTCCTAGAATATGCAATTGCATGGGGATATTGCATGTGTTGTTTGGTATTCTTTCTGTTTAACACATAGCAATGGTGAATGCTCCATGTGAGAGGGCTTTGCTCCCTGCCTAAAATGTGCCCCTGAATCTTGCGAAGGGAGTCCACAGGAGTCATGCAAATATTCATCATGAGCTGAGCTATGTAAGAAAAGGGATGGTTTCATTTCAAATTCAACTAGACGCAGTTTAGCCTCTGGTCCATTCACAGGGTAAGTCCTCTGTCTCAGACCCTTCCTTTGGTGAAACAGGCTCTTCTTCTAGAAGGCCCTGTTACTTAGCTGAGTAACAGCCTTTAGGGATATTACTGCTACATTAACTATTTTTAACAAGTCTGGGTAAGGAATTCACTCTATACTAATAAGTTGTCAATCACTACAAAGAAGAGGGCTACTATAAACAAAGTCAAAAACATCAAAGAATGTGGCTGAATATTATAGATGACATACCTTTCAAAAATATGTCCAGGTGTCCTTGTTGCTAGACAAGCTTATTTTTATCTTCTAGTCTTGCCCAGAACTGAACTGTTTGTTGAGTGGAGAAAGGCAGGTGGGTATGCGGAGAAGCCACAAATTGCATCTCCAAATGCCTGTCTCTGTAGTGCTGGTCTCTTCCAGGCCCAGCTCCATAAACAACTCTAGCCTGGTCAAGTCTAGATGGAAACAGACCCAGGCTAGTTCCATCTAGCCTTGTGTAGACACTGCTTCAGCCTCCTCTAACACTGAAGCCTCAGGTTTCATAGAATGATTTCCAGAAAACCTTTTCCCATAAACAAGTGCAAATTTGCTTTCCTAGGGTGAGCTCTGCCTGCAAATAGAGCTACCTAAATATCCTGCACAAAGGCATGGCACCATCTGTGCCTATAAACCCATCAAGTCCTTCCTGCCTGTCATACACTTCTGATCCATAGTGAGTTTATGGATTCTGCCATGAACTCTCTAGATCTCAGGTAATCCACTGTAAGTATGTGTTGTAAAATGGATGCTTATGGAATAATACACAGTTTCCAAATATATATACCCAATTAAAATATCCTCTAGCCATAAAAATCATTTTGGAAGGAGGAGGAGGAGGAGAGGAGGAGGAGGAGGAGATCGGATTTATACCCCGCCCTTCACTGCCCAAAGGCATCTCAGAGCAGCTTACAAACTCCTTTCCCTTCCTCTCCCCACAACAGACACCCTGTGAGGTTGGTGGGGCTGAGAGAACTTCTTACAGAAACTGTTCTTTTTCAAGGACAGCTGTGCTGGAGCTTGTGACTGACCCAAGGTCACATCAGCAGATGCAAGTGGAGGAGTGGGG
This sequence comes from Gekko gecko, assembly GCA_029375565.1. Lineage (NCBI taxonomy): Eukaryota > Metazoa > Chordata > Lepidosauria > Squamata > Gekkonidae > Gekko > Gekko gecko. The sequence continues at coordinate 238,439,886 of JAPDNY010000002.1, read as the reverse complement.
AATCAAACCCAGTTCTCCCAGATTAGAGTCCGTGCACTTAACCACTACACCAAACTGGTGGCAGACTAGGATAGGAGTGGCCTGGTGCAGACAAGGATAGGAGGGGCACCAGGAGGCAGGAAGAGGAGCTCCCTGAGCTATGTAGGAAAATCCTGACTCCCCAGCCCTTCTTTTGGATATGGTACCTTATGTCTCTGCACACTAGCTACCATCCATACCAATGGAGGAATGATGCTTTTTTAGGGTATTAAAAGCGAAAGAAAACAGGTCCCGGGCCTTGCCTTGAGGAGGAAATGATTGAAGAAGGGAAAGCAGAAAGAACAGGGATAATGAGATGCTTGTGAGCACCAAGCCTTCACTTCTGTTAGGTATAAGGTCTAAGATACTTAATCTACAGTCTTTGTTTCCTGCAGGTACTGAGGAAAAAAACTGAAGGGAAAGAGGTGGCACCACAATGGTGTTCTGGGAAGGACATAGAGATACAAGTGGAATTCTTCATGAAAATTCACTTCCTCCTAAGTGTGCATGTAGCACACTGTTATGTATTACACACTTCATAGCAACAGCAGTGTCAGAAGGGGGAGTCTAGGCAGAAGTGGATATTTGTGAGCCACACAGAGTAAAGCTGACATATGCAGGGAGCAGGGAGAATTTATTTTGAAGCTTTCCTGTTTGAAACTCATAATTACTTCCAGTGTTACAGTATTGTGAGGATGAGGCTATGTGTCTTATTTAAAAACCCTCCTGCCTTTATTCTGAGCAGCCAGGGCCGGCTCCAGGTGTCTGGGTGCCCTAGGCGGACAGCCCGGGGCGCCCCCCACTGGGGATGCCAACCTCCCGGTGGGACCTGGAGACCGGGGGCGTCGGCGGGGCGCTGGCTTTCCTGGAGGCTCCGCAGCTGCGGGACCCCCAGGAAAGCCGGGAAGGGGGCGGGGGGTCTAGCCTCCGCCCCCTCCCTCCCGGCGCCGGCTTTCTGCGGGCCCCGCGGCTGCGGGACCCCCAGAAAAGCCGGGAAGGGGGCGGGGGGGTCTAGCCTCCGCCCCCTCCCTCCCGGCGCCGGCTTTTCTGCGGGCCCCGCGGCTGCAGGACCCCCAGAAAAGCCGGGAAGGGGGCGGGGGGTCTAGCCTCCGCCCCCTCCCTCCCGGCGCTGTCTTTCTGCGGGCCCCGCGGCTGCGGGACCCCCAGAAAAGCCGGGAAGGGGGCGGGGGGTCTAGCCTCCGCCCCCTCCCTCCCAGCGCCGGCGGGCCCCGCGGCTGCGGGACCCCCAGAAAAGCTGGGAAGGGGGCGGGGGGTCTAGCCTCCGCCCCCTCCCTCCCGGCGCCGGCTTTCTGCGGGCCCCGCGGCTGCGGGACCCCCAGAAAAGCCGGGAAGGGGCGGGGGGTCTAGCCTCCGCCCCCTCCCTCCCGGCGCCGGCGGGCCCCGCGGCTGCGGGACCCCAGAAAAGCCGGGAAGGGGGCGGGGGGGTCTAGCCTCCGCCCCCTCCCTCCCGGCGCCGGCTTTTCTGCGGGCCCCGCAGCTGCAGGACCCCTAGAAAAGCCGGGAAGGGGGCGGGGGGTCTAGCCTCCGCCCCCTCCCTCCCAGCGCCGGCTTTTCTGCGGGCCCCGCGGCTGCAGGACCCCTAGAAAAGCCGGGAAGGGGGCGGGGGGTCTAGCCTCCGCCCCCTCCCTCCCAGCGCCGGCTTTCTGCGGGCCCCGCGGCTGCAGGACCCCTAGAAAAGCCGGGAAGGGGGCGGGGGAAGGGGGCGGGGGGTCTAGCCTCCGCCCCTCCCTCCCGGCGCCGGCTTTTCTGCGGGCCCCGCGGCTGCGGGACCCCTAGAAAAGCCGGGAAGGGGCGGGGGGAAGGGGGCGGGGGGTCTAGCCTCCGCCCCCTCCCTCCCGGCGCTGGCTTTTCTGCGGGCCCCGCGGCTGCGGGACCCCAGAAAAGCCGGGAAGGGGGCGGGGGGTCCAGCCTCCGCCCCCTCCCTCCCGGCGCCGGCTTTTCTGCGGGCCCCGCTGGGAAGGGGGCGGGGGTCTGGCGGCGCCGGCGGGCGCTGGGTTAGGACGGCGGGGGGAGAACAGTTTTCGGGGGGGAGTGGGGCGCCATTTGGCGCCCCTCAGGCCGGAGCGCCCTAGGCGGGCGCCTAGTTCGCCCTATGGGCGGTCCGGCCCTGTGAGCAGCTGTTTCTCAAGGCTTTAGTAAAAAGGACAAGACAAACACCCACCCTAAGCAGAGTCATATCCATCTAAACCAATCTGCTTCCAATGCTCCTTCTAAGCTGTGGAGTCTTGTGAGCAAAAATTCTATTTTGTGAGCTACTGGCATTAAAGTTTTGAGCGAGCAATTTGGCTACTGCATAAATTAGTTTGCTCTGGAGCCATCCTTTGTGAGCTAAGACAAAAATGTGTGAGTCGGAGGCTAAAAAACTATGAGCTAGCTCACACTAACTCAGCTTAGAGGGAACACTGGGTGGCACTGTATGTAACTTACTACACACAGAGACTGAAATGCATGCTAGCAATCTTAACAAGAGTAGTCACTGCACACCAACTGGGCCTCAAGTCAGTCTGGCACGAAGTAAGCCCAGGTCATGTGGACTGGCCGTTGGGGTTGCTTCATACGCTACATAGTTTCTGCACAACTTCTGTATTTGTGGCAAAAAAATTTAAAAACCTGCTCTTCAAGCATATTTGTATTTTTTTTTCCTTTATGCAAGACTATTTTCATGAAAGAAAAATGTAATTATAAAGTGGCCATAAGTAACCAATAAGCAATCATTTTTGAGGGTTGTACCACAGCAGTCTGTTACTCCACCAACTACACAATTTGCCATGTCTTATGCATTAAAACAGTTTTCAAGTCTCACAGAGGAACTCCAGGAAGAAGAGGAATATGGACAGATCTAAAATTATGCTCAGTCTTCCAACTGATAACATATTACAGCGGAGAGGAAGAGAAAGGGCAGGGAGTTCCAATTAACTAACCATATGAAACCATGTTTAAACAAAACAAGATTACAATAGAACTATAAGTTTTCAACCAATATATTCAAATGCCTAAGCAAGAACATTCACACTTCCTAAAGATTAGTAATGATGGGCTGATGCTAATGCCAGTGAGAAGGTGGTTCCATAAAGTGGGAGCTACAGAGGGAAACACTCTGTTCTGAATAACTTCCAACTGCACACTGTTTTAACTGCTTGCCTCCCTTCCCTTAAGCTTCTTACACAGTGAAACTGGTTTTAGTGGCTACATGATTAGCAGGCCACACAGAGAAAGGGTCAGGCTATGGATGCCCTCCAAGCACCTTGGCATTTGTCTGTTCTGCTTCTCTCCAGCTCTAAGCACACTCCGTGAACTACCAAGAAAAAAAAATCCACCAAATTCTAGGTTAAATTTGACATTAACTGTGCTTGGTCATATTAATATTTCATGCAGCCTCTTCCACTCTTTCTTAACCTCTGATTGATTTTTTTTCTGCTTTAGATGATAGATTTTTTCATTATGGATCCTTATGCCATACATCACACTATAATCCCATATTAGCTGATGAGTCCTTCATCCAAGAAACAAAAGAAAAAGAATCACAGGTCTAGTCTACCGACCAAATGACAGTAGTCAAAAGAAGAGTGACATATGACACATCTTGATGGGTTTTTCAGTTATAGATACACACTGAGATCTTGTAGATCACCAATGCTGGCCTCATTGACAGGGTGTCAAAAACTGCAGTTGGAACTCTAATTTTTAAGTGACACATTCTGCTGTTGATGTTTAAACTATTCTAAATTGACTTTGGACTTGTCAAATTTTCTTGGGGATTTTAGTACCATCTAATTCATCCTGTGTGTACATGAAACAAGGAGCAAGTTGGTCTGGAGATACCTAATTATTGCAAAATAATTCATTGTTTAATTAAAGTTATTGGTATGTCATATAGGGCTGTGGTGGCTCAGAGGTTAAGACACTGAGCTGCAGACTGGAAGATCTGTAGTTCAACAGCTCAAGACCTGAGTGCTGTGTGATGGAGTGAGCTCCTGTCTCTGGCCCCAGCTCCTGCCAACCTAGCAGTTCAAAAGCAAGAAATTGCAAATAGATAAATAGGTACTGCTTCGGTGGGAAGGGAACAGTGTCCTGTGTGCCTTGGCATTTAGTCATGCTAGTCACATGACCATGGAAATGTCTTTGGACAGTGCTGGCTCTTCAGCTTGGAAACAGAGATGAGTACTGTCCCCTAGAGTTGGATTTGACTAGCTTTCAAGCAAGGGAAACCTTTACCTTTACCTTAGTATGTCATAACAATAAAACTAAAGCAATTTCCTTCATGGGGACTTTAGCAAGATATATTCATGGCAATTTGTAACATCTACTTCTCTGAACATTCTCCTCAACTTTTATATTGCTACTGCAAATGTAATAATTACATATGATGCATCTCTTTCTTGACTGTGCAACAGATATTGTATCTTGATGATCATTAGCATTTGATAAAAGAGAGCAACAGTTCAGATATAAATTTCCTCCTTGGCACACTGTATATGGACCAATGTAACACAGTATCATAATCTTCTAAATTATTGATATTTGCATATTCTCTGACTTAATGGTACTTTATGGTGGCATTCCCTCAAAAACTTTGACATCTCAGTACTGAAAAGGTCCTCTGAAAGAATCTAGAGATTAAATTGTGAAAAGTACGCTCCAAGATGTAATTAGCTTAATTACAAATTTGGTTTAAACAATGGGATATTTGGGGCTTGTTTCTTGATCCCAAAATAAATTAAGTCAGAAACATTAAGTTTCAGGCGGAAACAGATCAGAGTCCCACCTAATTATCTCCACAGAATACCTAAACCACCTCAACTGAACTTCTCCATATTTGTTTTGATTCCACCTCCTAGACTTTGCTGAACTGTACATAGTGGTGGCATTTTCCTCACCTTTACAGTGAACCCGCCTTCTTGCATTTCAAACTCATTGCTTTGTTGGAACACAAGGGCAAGATGCTAATCAGTAGAACAGCTCTTTGGAGGAGAGGAGGATATTGGTTTTATACTCCACCCTTCACTTAAAGTCTCAGAGCGGCTTACAAACTCCCTTCCCTTCCGCTCCCCACAACAGACATCCTGTGAGCTAGGTGGGGCTGAGAGAGCTCTGACACAAACTGCTCTTTCAAAAACAGCTCTGACAGAACTATGTCTTGTCCAAGGTCATCCAGCAGGTGCAAGTGGAGGAGTGGGGAATCAAACCCAGTTCTCCCAGATTAGAGTCTGTGCACTTAACCACTACACCAAACTGGCTCTGGTTTTCCCAGATTAGAATCCACACACTTAAACATTACATCAAACTGGCACCAAACTTTGACATGACTACAAATACGTCTTGCTAAGGAAACCTTTATTATACTACTGACATCTTGTCCTGTGATTACACATGACAAAACTGCCTATGGGTTTCTCTCCAAGATGAGGAAGGACTGAATCTAAAACAGTGCTATCTCTCTTACCCTAAGCACACTTACTTGCAAAGAAGCACCACTGAAATCAATCAGACAGAATACTCAAGATTCAGATACCAGCTAAACACTGGTTTACTCAGAAAAGAAGATGTAACTATTCACACTACCCATATGACATGTACAGACATTTATGTTTCTTGTACGTATTATACATGTGCTTGCTGTACTATATGCTATAACAGCTAAATTGTTAACACCAGTGTTAGAAGGACTTATCTGTATCAGCTTAATTTTACTTTGTTCTCTTTGGCTATGTACTTTTATAAAGTGTCCTTGTTGTGAAACTTCCATTCTGCAAAGGGAGAATCCTTGTAAACCTCTCTGTAGACAATGAAAGCTCAAAACAATTTGGGAAAGACTGTGAATGGTATAAAAAAGTAATATTTTGCAAACTGAGTCTGGTTTTCCAATAAAGTTGTGTGAATCAGTCATTTTCTCCATTATAAGAAAGTATGTAACAATATCACCTGAATTTTAATTCAAAAGATGGTTATGCTAACAGTGGTGCAAGAGTAATCTCTGTACTCCAGTGATGTCACATCAATATTACTTGTTCTGGGTCTGGACTTGCCATTATACTAACCTGGGATATTACATGGGTTCCCAGAAAAACAGTGCACTCCTAATGTGGTTGAATCATTTGGAAGCTGTATGTATGGAGTATCTCCACCAGAGTAGCCAAGTCTGTAGCAGACCTGCATCACACTAAAAATTAAGAACAAAGTTTGAGTCCAGTGGCACCAGGGACTTTCCCGCATTCTCATTTTACTTCTTGGTAAGTTCCTGTGGTGGCTCAAGTGGTTAAGACGCTGAACTGTAGGCTGTGGAAGGTCAGTAGATCAGCAGTTCGAGACCCGGGTGCTGCATGATGGAGTGAGCTCCCGTCTCTAGTTCCAGCTCCTGCCAACCTAGCAGTTCGAAAGCAAGAAATTGCAAGTAGATAAATAGGTACCTCTTCGGTGGGAAGGTTAACAGCGTTCCGTGCGCCTTGGTGTTTAGTCATGCCGGGCACATGACCATGGAAATGTCTTCGGACAGCACTGGCTCTTCGGCTTTGAAACGGAGATGAGCACCGCAACCCTAGAGTCGGATTCGACTGGCTTTCGAGCAAGGGAACCTTTACCTTTTTACTAAGTTCCTGTTCCTTTGGGATTTTTTCCTCCAGTTCTACATGTGTTTTGCTTCCTCTAGTGGTCGATTCAATATCACATAGCTTTTTTGCAGCACATCTCCCTGCGGATTTAAATTGCAGGTTTTTATGCTGGAAACTGTGTGATATCTAATTAACCACTAAAGGGGGCAAAACATGTGCAGAACGGGAAAAAAGCCCGGAATAAAAGAACAGGAGCTTATCAGGAAGTAAAATGCAGAAAAGCCCCAGGTGTCAGTGGACTCGACTTTGTTAGGCTGCTTCAGACCAACAGGGCTACCCACCTGAATCTATTAAAAATTAATTATCATGGCATGAACTTCCACAGGAAATAACCTGATTTATTACCTACATCAATCATTTGTTGAAGCAGAAAAACTCATACTGCAATCAATACACCAGTCAACCTCAGAGGTAGTATGGCCCACTGTCTTTTGGGGGCACATTGCCATGAAAATAACCAAGAATAGGATGAATTTGTACAATCTAGAAATATCTGTATTTTTCCCTTGCCATGCAACAAAAAGATAATTTTATATTCTAATCCCAGACTTTTTTTTTTCTGTGTGGATACCTATTCCCTCCAACAGGGGCCTCACTCTCCCCCAACAGCTTTTCCTACATAGTCAGTAGACTTCCTGGGTTTGTAGAAAAATCCAAACAGTGAGGAAATCCCTTCAGGGACAGTTGAATTCCCCCCAAAAGCCTTTTGAAATGGCCTCTGCAGGGACCCGACTCCAGGCAGCAACGGTGAGAGATTAGAACGTTGGGGGGGGGGGGAGAGGCTTCTGATTGGCTCTGTCAGTAAAAGGGTGGGGGGAAGGGCCCTTTCTTTCCAGGCCTCTTTCGGCCTTGGAGGGAGGGAGGGGGGAGGGCGCCTTGGGGCCAGGCTGGGGGATTCCTAGAGGTTTTGGGGTGGAGTGCAACGAGGGCAGGATTTGGGGAAGGGAGAGGCCTCAGCTGGGTATCATGCCACAGAATCCACCCTCCAAAGCAGCCATTTTCTCCAGGGAGACAGATCTCTGTTGTTCACAGATCTCTGGAGTTCACTCTCCAGCAGGCCCCACTTGGAGGTTGCCAACCCTAGGCCTGGCAGCAGTATAGGGTTGCCAGGTCCCCCCACGGGCACTGGCAGGGGATGGGGTAGTGGGGCTGCCAGCTCCAGGTCTGGAAACTCCTGGAGATTTGGGGATGGAGCCTGGGGAGGACAGGGACCTCAGTGGGGTACAATACCCTAGAGTCCACCCTCCAAAGCATCCATTTTCTCCAGGGGAAGTTATCTCAGTAGTCTGGAGCTGAGCAGTAATTCCAGGGGATCCCCAGATCCCACCTGGAGGCTGGCATCCCTAGGCAGCACCCTCTGGGTGACTTGATGCCACCTAATTTGCATGACTCAACTTGGCCTGGCTGCTTGCTGCTGTTCAGCAGCCACCCTATGAAAGCCAGCAGTGATGCAGCAGTTAGAGCCTCAGAGTAGGGTCTGCAAGACCCAGGTTCAGATCCCCATATTGCGGTGGAAGCTGACTGGGTGATTTTGGACCAGTCACATACTTTCAGCCTAACCAACCTCACAGGGTTGTTGTGCAGATAAAAAGGAGGTGAGAATAATGTAAGCTGCTTTGGTCCCCACTGTGGAGAAAGACTGTAATTTTCCTTGGTAGAAGCTGTGGGGGAGGGGGTGGAGACAAAAAGCTGAAGACAGACAAAGGCAGATAAAGGTTAAGTTGGCTGTTGGGTGGGAAGGAAATAGGGTTGCCAACTCTGGATTGGGAAACTCCTGGACGTTTAAGGGGTGGATCCTGGGGATGGTGGGGTTTGAGAAGGGGAGGAACTTCAGACCAGTATAATGCCACAGACTCCACCCTCCAAACCAGCCATTTCCTCCATGAGAACTACCATTGCCAGCCTCTGGGTGAGGGCTGGAGATCACCCAGCATTACAACTGTTGTCCAGGTGACAGAGATCAGTTCCCCTGGATAAAATGGGTGCTTTGGAGGGTTGAGTCCATGGCTCCACCCCCAGAAGGGAGAAGGAGTGTGAGATAGGTAAGGGTAGAGGGGAGGAAGCAAAGGTGTGAGGAATGGGATGACCATCCCGCAAGTTTCTTGCGGGTCTCCACTTGTGTTGACCATATTCCCAATTGTATAGTGGAAGTATTCCAAAAAAGGTGTTGAGGTAAGGGGTAAAAATGTTTTATAGGACACAGATGGAAGACTGAAGGGTAGGGAATATATGTGAGGAATATCCTTGGTTATTGACTTGGTTCTGAAAATCTAATTTTATTACAATAAACCTGAGAATGACAAGCCCCAGGCCTTAATGGAAAACATACAAAGAGCTCCCTATCCCCTTTAATTTAGTAAAATACTGTAGTTGAGCAAATAGTAATTGTCTTACACCTTGTCAATCCCGCTCAGTTTGTGTGCACCAAGAGTTTCCAATAGATGCAAATAGTAACCCATTGTAAATCAGAGCTTTTGGGGTGACTTCAGACTAATCATTTTCTCTTGGCCAAGTTTACCACACAATGCTGTTGTGAAGATAACACAAAGGATGAGCATTTTTTTGCTCCTTGAAGGAAGTGGCGCTAAGAATGTGCCTCCCCAATATAACTCCAAGGAAACTGAAAGGTCCATGGGAGAAAAGCAAAGGGGGAATAACTCCTTCCCTTGGTTACTACAAGAGCCAGTTCGGTGTAGTGGTTAGGAGCGCAGACTCTAATCTGGGAAAACTGGGTTTGATTTCCTGCTCCTCCACAGGCAGCTGTTGGTGTGACCTTGGGTCAGTTACAAGTTCTTTCAGAGCTGTTCTCTCACGAGCAGTTCTCAAAAGAGCTCTCACAACCCCACCTACCTCACAGGGTGTCTGTTGTGGGGAGTGAAATGAAAAGGAGATCGTAAACCACTCTGAGACTCCTTCAGGTAGTGAAGGGGGGGTATAAATCCAATTTCTTCTTCTTCTTCTCGTAATTTATCTTTTATATGTTAAACCTAGGCCCCCTTTTTGTGGGAAAATCCAAGTGTTATGCTAGTTTTATCATTACTTTTAATGAAAAGATACATTTACACACACTTGTGCCATTTAACATGCAGTACAAATGCTTCTATCCAGGGGTCTTTTCGTAGAAGAACAGCTGCAGGAGCTCATTAGCATATGGTATGCTAATGAGCGATTAGGCTATTAGCATATGCCACACCCCCTGACATCACCGGAAGTGATGTCAGAAGGGGAAGCAAAAGGGGGGGAAGCATCTTCAAAAGCCTCCCCTTCCCTTCCCCAGCTGGTCTGGGTGGGGGAGCTAAGAGAGAAGGGGTTTAAAGTTTAAACTCCTTCTCACTAGAGTTCGGCCACAGAAGGAGGAAATAGGGAAGGAAAGAGAGAGAGTAGAGAGAAGGAAAGAAGGAAGGAAAGAGAGAAAGAAAGAGAGGGAAGAGGGAGGGAAACAGGGAAAGGAGGAAAAAAGAGAAGAGAAAGAAGGTGGGAAAGAAAGAAAGAAAGAAAGAAAGAAAGAAAGAAAGAAAGAAAGAAAGAGAGAGAGAGAGAGAGAGAGAGAGAGAGAAGAGAAGAGAGAGAGAGAGAGAAGAGAAGAGAGAGAGAGAGAGAAGAGAAGAGAAGAGAAGAGAAGAGAAGAGAAGAGAAGAATGAGGGAAAGAGGAAAAAGAAAGAAGGAAAGGAGGGAATGAAAGAAATTCAGTGGCAATTCAGCCCCATTATACCCTATGGGCCATTGAAGTCAATGGTGAAAACATAGGGTATATTCTGGGGGCTGGAGGAGGGGTTTGAGGGAGAGGCTCCAAGATCACAGGATAGCTGATGGAGCCTCTCCCCAAGATACCCACCAAATTTCAAGAACATTGGACCAGGGGTCCAATTCTATGGGCCCCCAAACAGGTTGCCCCATTTCCTCCATTGTTCTCTATGGTGGGAAAATAAGTTACTTTTCCCACTATAGAGAACAATGGAGGGAATAGGGGCAACCTGTTTAGGGGGCCATAGAATTGGACCCCTGGTCCAATGTTCTTGAAACTTGGTGGGTATCTTGGGGAGAGGCTCCATCAGCTATCCTGTGAGTTTTGAGCCTCTCCCTCAAACCCCTCTCCTCCAGCCCCTAGAATATACCCTATGTTTTCACCATTGACTTCAATGGCCCATAGGATATAATGGAGCTGAAATTGACATTCGGCTGCCTGAAAGACTCTCCGGGACACCGGCTGGGGGCGGGGCTTGGCTTCTGAGCTCCCGGAGCTGCGCTCCGGTGGGCTCCCCCCCGAAAAGACCCCTGCTTCTATCCAGCCCTAATAGTCCACGTTAATCCAGAATATGTTGTGTTCTACTCATAGGCTGCCACATGTGTGTGTGTATTATCTGTGCATATGTTTTCTGAGAATTTCCCTCACAAAAATTGGAACTATCCATTAAAAACAAACAAACAAAACCATTTGGTGGTTTAACTTTTCCTTAGTCTTTTTTTAAAAGCTTGGTCCCTAGACTACTTTTTGAATTTAGGATATAGCAGACTGTAGGTTTTGTGAGTGTAGCTTCGGAGATAAAACTTCTTAAAACAATTTGAATACACATTCACCTCTCTGAATTGCTGCCACATTCTTTGATGTAGACTAGAATCCCTACTTCACCTAAAGGCATGTATTGGGTTGGGGGTAGGGTTGCCAGCTCTCGACTGGAAAATAACTAGAGACTTGGGGATGGATCCAAGAGAGGGCAGGGTTTGGAGGAGGGAGGGACCTCAACATGGTACCATGCCATAGAGTCCACCCTTCAAAGCAGCCATTTTCTCCAAGGGACCTGATTTCTGTCAGCTGGAGATCAGTTGTAAAAGCAGGAGATCTCCAGGCCTCACCTGGAGGCTGGCAACTCTAATTGGGGGAATCATTATTAATCTTAAGAAGCATCTCCATTTTCCATAAGAACAAAAACAAGACAGTTGTAATTTACAATGTGCACAGGGAAATCATTTCTAAAAAATCTAATGTGCTAAAAAATAACATAGGTGGTACGTTTCCCACAAAGCAAAATGCACTGGTAGGGAAGAATGGTAAGATTTTCTGTTATTTAAAAAGTGGCCTACATAAATGATAAAAGTACTGATAACAAAGTCACATCTCTGTGATTATAAGAAGCACAAGAGTGAATACAACTATTTAAAGAGGAAGTACACATATGCTTGCTGCCATCTTGCTTATCCTGACTATTTGAATGTAGCTTAGTATGTGGCATGTTGTTGTTTAGTCGCACAGCTGACTCCAACTCTTTGCGACCCCATGGACCACATTACGCCAGGCCCTCCTGTCTTCCACAGTGCTCTGGAGTTTGCTTAATTTCATGTTTGTTGCCTCAATAACACTGTCTAACAATCTCATCCTTTGCCATCCCCTTCTTCTTTGACCTTCAATCTTTCCCAGCATCAGGGTCTTCTCCAGTGAGTGCTCCTTTCTCATTTGGTGGCCAAGGTACTTGAGCTTCAGCTTCAGTATCTGGCCTTCCAGGGAACAGTCAGGGTTGATTTCTTTTAGGACTGACTGATTTGATCTCCTGGCAGTCCAAGGAGTCTTCTCCAGCACCATAATTCAAAAGAATCTATTCTTCAGCACTCAGCCTTCCTTATAGTTCAACTCTCACAGCCATATAGTACTACTGGGAATACCATTGCTTTGACCATATGGACTTTTGTTGGCCGGGTGATGTCTCTACTTTTTATTATGCTGTCTAGGTTTGCCATTGCTTTCCTCAAAAGGAGCAGGCATCTTTTCATTTCATGGTTGCAGTCACCATCTACAGTGATCTTGGATCCCAGGAACATGAAGTCTGTCACTGCTTCCGCAACTTCTCCTTCTATTTGCCAAGGAGTGATGGGGCCGGATGCCATGATCTTAGTTTTTTTAATGTTGAGTTTCAAGGCAACCTTTGCGCTCTCCTCTTTTACACTTAGCAAGAGGCTCTTTAGGTCCTCTTCACTTTCTGCCATTAGAGTGGTATTGTCTGCATATCTGAGGTCATTGATTTTTTCCCAGCAATCTTAATTCCGGCTTCTGAATCATCCAGGCCAGCATTTCACATGATGTACTCTGCATATAAATTAAATAAGCAAGGGGAAAATATACATCCTTGTCATACTCCTTTTCCTATGTTAAACCAATCAGTTGTTCCATATCCTGTTCTATGTGGCGTATGCCAATGTAAAAAGTGACTTACCCAATTAGCTGTACCACCCTGAACAGTTACACCCTTCAAAATTCACTGAAGTCAATGGGTTTAGAAAGGTTGCAATCCTAAATAGAGTTACCTGGGACTAAGGCCCAGTGAATAGGTACAACTCACTGCCAAAAGTAATTCAAATTACAAAGCACCCTGACACCCAAAATCTGCAATATTTGAGCTATTCCCTTGAAACTGGTACTGCAGAGATTAATAAAGTTACTCTGCACTGATAGGCTTGGAAAGTACTCCAAGGGTGCAGTCAGACGGTATGTTGAGAGCTGTATAAAATGGTCCAGTTCCAACGCGATTATCTTTGATCTGGACAATCGTGATCACACTTACCACCCTCACAGCGCAATCACATTGCTCCCGGGCATCTACACAAATAATCCCAGTGTCTTTTATTATTAGTTTGCATCTCCAAACACTTCCCCCTGATTGCTCCAAAAACTTCCACCCTCCCCCCCCACAAAACAGTTCGAGTCCAAGAGTCCCAAATTAGCCAATTAGCTCCACGGAAACTTCTAAAAATCTTCAAAAAGGCCCCCTAATCCCTGGCATTTGTTCAAAAGAAGTGCATGTTTCATTGGGTGCCCACGCATTTCTTTAATTCAAGCGCGTATGCACAAAAACACTCCTGCCGAAAACTCAAGATACAATGGATGCATCTCCGAAAAAACGAGTATTTTGGCAGGAGGACAAACTTGAACTCGTGCTCAAGTTTCTTTGGAAAAACAACTACGGGGAGAGGGTCATGACAAGTACCCACTTGGAGATCCTCAGCCTCTTCGAGGAGGTGGCCACCACACTGACAGAGGCTGGCCACCCAAGAAGTGCATTTTTTTGTTTAAACCTAAGGCACTGTTCTAGTTTCTAACAGTTCCACAATATCTGGAAACAGCAAAAGGGTGGGGCGAGGCAACAGGGGCAGGGTCTGACTTTCTAATTTAACCGGGATGTCAAGAAAGGGAACTTCCTGGGTTCCAGAGAGAACATTTGTATGGGGGGGGGGGAAGCAAAAATACTGAGAAGGCTGTTGCCAAATAGCTATTGCTGATTCAAGCAGTCTTTTGAGGGAGCAGCACTTTCAAAAGGACAGCTAGCTATTTCAGACAGTCATAGGAGCACAACATGGGCCCTCTCTCAAGTATCTGCAAAGCAGCCATGGAGGTCATTCCTTCATGCTGGACACAGTTGGGGCTAAAACAGGCAGCTTAACAGACAGCAGCTCTGAGGGCAGAGGCAAGCTTGATAAAGCAAGCAGACAAACACATGTAGAATAATTAACATGGCCAAAAAGAAAAAAGGCCACACAACTGGAAGGGTCTAATACTGGTTTTATGTACACAAAAATAGTTACATGTGTGAAGATAAACTTAAATACATGTAATTTTTAAAAAGGAAAACCAAAACTGCTTAAAGTCAACTAATGACAATTGCACAATGGGAAGAACCTGCCAAGCACTGCTCCCATGTGGCTGCCACCGGTTTCCTTGGGGTTTGCACAGAGAGCCACACGAGCCCTGTCAAAGGGACCAGAAGCTGCACAATAGCAGCATAGCTTGGTGGACTGTGCATGGCATCAACACAACTCGCTTCTTAAAATTTCAGGGTGTGCACTGGCTTAAACCAAGGTATGGAGCATTGCCTATTAAAATGTATTATGGAAAGGCCACCTTTTGAAAGGTTTACGTGACTTAATGGGTTAGGTAAGATAACACACTCATTCAACTGGTTCCCTTGGGCCCATCAAAAGTGTCCAGCTGGCCTTGGTTCCTCCCACTCTGATGAGCATGTCCTAACCACGCCTCACTCTGTGTAGCATGTGCAAGCACTGGGGCTAATGAACAGCAGCATTTATGCTCCCTATGACACATCACACCCATCTTACAACAGAATCACTCAGGAGGCGCTGAAGAGGTTGACCCCACCTGTGAGGCGGCACTTCCACCCTCCCCTCTGATTGTCCTGGTGAGGTCTGTGAGTGCTGCAAGTGCACCCTGCAGGATGCCACATAGGGCCTCACAGGACTGCCTCTCCTCCTCAAGAGAAGCAGTCATTATCTTCATGAAGTTGTCATGCTCTTTTCTACTAGCTTCCAGCAGCACCTCATGCTGCCTGGTCAAGTGCCTGATCATCTCTTCCCCAATTTCCTGCACCGCCGAAACCCGCTTTGTCCTCGCCCTTATGAAGGCCAGGCGGGATTTTGGCAACAGTTCCGCGAGGATAACTCCAGGTGGAAAATCTGTGGTGGGAGGCAAAAGGGAAAGATATGCCGGGTAGTAGTTGACATGCAGCAGCCATAGTCTCCGTTCACCACCTTCTCATGGCCTGCTATGCCACACCACCTGTGGGTCAAGGGTTCAGGCTTACCTGTTGGGTTTCTATTTGCTTGACTCCCACATGCCTCTGGCTGGGTGGATGTTGATGTGCATATGGGTGCACAGGTGAGAAAAGGAGTGTTACACAAAGGACACTAATGGCCACTTGACTCAGTATATCTTGTAGAAGTGCACAGCAAAATTAATGCAAATGTGCCAGTAAACGCTCAGGGGGAAGTGGCAGGGTGAAATCTTTGGGTGGTAGAGGGGGTTGTTTATGTGAAGCCTTATGGACAGAAATAAACCATAGTGATAGTCATCCCCTGGGAGCTGGACTTACCATACCCACCTTCCTGTGGTGGGAAATCCTCCATATTTCCATCACTATAGTTTTCGGCCCCTTCCTCTGCCTGTGTCAGAGGGATGTCTCCTTCTGGAATGAAGAGAAAATGCAGCCTGATGTCAATTGACCAGGTTCAGTGAACTGCATGCCGTGCTACAGAAGAATCACAGGTATTACAGGCAATCACACAGCCATTCCTGAGATACAGGTGGCTGGAACAATAGGAAGGATGAGGAGTCAAATCCTGGACATGTCAGAATGGCTGTCATGGCAATATTTCTTTCTTTTTTTTTGGCCCCCAAAGGGAATTTTTTATTTCATTTTTCTAAATACTACAAACTACAATGAAATAAAGGGAAGGGAAACATCTACATCTAAGGAGAAAGCAAAGATAACCACTACTAACTAAAACCCCAAGAACTGGAGATCATCATATTAGCTTATAAATCTGTTAGTCAAATATGCTTATAGTAATATTGAACATAGTCGAATTTGCTAGGTTATACATCCTTTTACCCTCTTTAACTGTTCAACAACCCTTCCCAGAGCATCATTAAAACCCAATGCTTTGCAAGGTCCTTCAGAGTTTCAATCTTCATTTAGTTTTATCTTTTCGGTCTCTCAGTTGATAGTCTCATTTGGGGGCAGCCGCCCCCTTTTCTGAATCAGAGTCCTCGTCAGAAGACACAGAGTCCAGTTCACCATTGGATTTGCTGTCCTCTTCTTCTTTCGCGTCCTCTTCTGCTTCTCCCAGTTGCAGTCTCAGAAACTCATGTGCTTTAAAAACAGAGTCAATTTTTCCCCTTTTATCCTTCAGTTTGAAAGTGACGCTTTTGGGAATCAACCACCTGTATGCAATGCTGTTTGTTTGTAGAAAAAGAATTGTCCTTATACTTCTTCCTCTTTTTCCTTACTTCAGATGAATATCTTTTAAAATCCTGATAATGTTGCCTCCGATTTTCAAGGGTGCACTTGCAGTCGCTTTCAGGATTAAATCCCTTACATGCCTCTTCGAGAATCTAACCACAATCTCCCCAAGCAGATTATTCTTCTTAATGTACACAGAGTAGGCCCTGTAGACCGCATCAATTTCGCTTACAAGATATTCCGCTTTTAAATCTGTCACTGGGGCTAATGCTGCGCTCAGAAGTTGCTTTAGAATCTCATTTTTGGCTTCAGTAACTCCTTGAAACCAGAGTACCAAATTAGCTCTGTCCATTTGCAGTTGTAACAGTTGGAATTCCTCCAAAGCTTGCTTCCTTTCCAGCACTTGCATCTTTTTTCTTGCTTTTTCGAGTTGGCATCAATTTCCAAAACTTTCTCAGCTACCTGCTCCATCTTTTTTGAAGTTTCAGACAGTTGGAGCTGCTGTGCTGCAAAGTTCTGATTCAAAGTTACTAGTTGCTGATTGATGTTAGTCATCTGGTCCAGTAGAGGGCGCAAAGAATCTGCCAGGAGCTTAGAAAACTCTGTGATCTCTTCCGCTCTCGGACTCATCCCGCCTATTGGTTTCAATTTTGATTTCTCCCCGCCATCTTTCCCGATTGTTTACTTTTACCGAAAGTTGCTAAAGTCTCTGAAAGTCGTCCAAATGCTTAGCCATGCTCTGGTAAGGTTCTTAGAACAGATTTCTCAACTTTTATCTCCACTCCCCCCTTGTTAAAATGCTTTTAATTCTTTGTGTCTGGGAGGGGCCCCTCTCCCGCTAACTTACCACCCCAGTCCCAAGGGGGGTGCTTTCTTTTTAAAACACTGGTGTCTCGTCGTTACTCGACTCACTGTTCATTATCGGTTTTCCGACCTCGCTTCGGTTTGTTTTAAATGCTCGATCTCTGACGCTTGTCCCGGTCAGCAGCTCTAGATCCATACAGACGCATAGCGGCCAGACCGTCGGGGCGGAGGAGCACCTCAATTCCCCAGCATCGCGCAGATGAAGAGGCAACCTCTCAAAAGCCCCATGACTAGGAGCCTTTCACACAAGGCTCCGGGGGGGTAGCTACCAGTCGCCCCCCTCCAGACCACTAGCGCACAGATCGTGTCCCCAGAGTGACCAGGAAACATGTCTGCTAGTGAGTCGCCATCAACCGGAAGTCCATCATGGCAATATTTCTGAGGGGTATCACGGCATACTGTCAGGTTGAGGTATTTTAAAATTTCCACAGACCTGAATATACGTTTTGAAATGGAGAATAGCTACATGTTCTGGTTGCCAAAATACCCTTATCGTAGTATCATGAGAACCATCCACATTACTGACTATAGGGAGAGATTACCTCAGTCACCAGAGGGCCAAGGCTGGAGAGTGTGGGGTGGGCTGCTTTGTGACTTGGCAGTGGATCCCTCCCACAATTGTATATGGACCAGATATATACTCACCCCATGTGCTGCTTGCTCCTGGTGGTGTCTCTGGTCCATCCTGTATTGCCTGCTGGTTGAGGGGAAAGAGATCCAGGGTGGCTTTTCAGGAGGGAGGGATGCTCTGCTGCCTTGTGCTGGGCACTGTCCTGTCCTGAAAGCTGTGTGACAGTCTCCTCCCTGTCACACTTGCTCTCCCATGGAAGACCTGGCTGAGCTCCTCATAATAGTCTGCCGTGAGGTGCCTGTTTTTTCATTGTTGGCCACCACCTTCTTGAATTTTAGGCAAAGGCTCTTGGTTTTGGTGCAGCATTCCTCCGCACTACGCTTAAAACCCTTGGCAACCAAACCCTTTGAAAGGTCCCTAAAAATATCAATGTTCCTACTGGAACACTGGAGGTGTTCCTGTACTTTACTATCCCCCCCAGAGAGCTAGGAGCTCCAAAGTCTCCTCATGGTGCCAGGAGATCCCTCTAACACCAGACATTATTGCAGAGTGTTGCTTTCCCGCCAAAAGCCTGCCCTGAGGTGAACATGTGAAATGAGTTCCGGCACAAGACAGATACTTGTGTGTCAGGTACCCTGTCATGTTAATGGAATGAGGGAGGAAGGAGCGTGCCTCCCCCCACCCCAAGTCTCGTTCTCATCCTTTTATCAGGGCTAGACCTTGATACGCCAGCTGCTGGAGTCCACCACTGGGAATCTTAACTGTTCCTAGAATGTTTCCATTAGCTTGCCCGCCTAGCCTGCCACGCACATGAAATGTATCCATTGGCTTCTGCTGTTGGGGGGTATGACACACGCCCCTTTTATATTGAAAATACTGTGAGGGTCTGCGTGTGGTGCCTGGTCAGAGCTGCTGCTGATTTTTCTGACCAGTCCACTATACAAATCTACAATAGTCTCTTCGGGGTAATTGTTTTACTTCTTGGTCAGGGATATTTATAAGGACCACTGCTAAGTGTATTTGTTTCACCAATAAAGAGATAGTCACCACGGCTTTTTAACTTTAAAACTGAACAGGCTTTATTTATAAACAACACAACCGGGGGATGGAAGCTGTACAGAGGATATTTTGTTTCCTTTCAGGCTTTAGCTCTTGCCTTTACGTTCACTTAGGCTGTATGTTTATTTCTTTCAGTTCAGTACCTAGATGTTTCTTAGTTCACAACACACACCTCAGATCTCACTCTCCAGTCACTCATTTAGTGGTTTTCCTTGGGCTTTTACTAACAGGTCCCTCTGAGTCTCCCCGGTCACCAAACCAGCTTTCCAGACTCCTGCCAGACCATTCTTTAGCCCTTTCTAAACCACCTCCAGTTCCTTTTTAAGGAGAGATATCTCAATGGTGTGGGACTCTTTTGTGTTTAGTTTTTAACTGTCTGGTCACTGTCCCCTTCCTTCTGAGGAACTCAGTAAACCAGGTTCTTCCGCACAGAGCTACAGAGCTTCTTCAGTTCGCTGACAGACTCCTGTTAGCTCTCCGTCCAACAACGAACAAACTGCTGCTTCTCAACTGCCAATTCCAAACGGACCATTTGGTCTGTTAAATGCCAATCACTGAGGGTTCTGAGCTAAATGGCCCCCTCCTCACTCCGTCATGTGACTCAGCAGTGTTCTATGTTTACTTTCTGCTGGTCCCAGATCTTTAAGTCCATCATAGGGGGGTTGTTTGAATGTAGTATAACCAAACCCGCTTTGCTGTATCTGGCATTATTGACACAGGACTTGTACACGTGTCTTTGGAATAGATTCATTAAACATTGTCTTCTGTGTTCAGTGACTGACTGAAGAACCTGACACTGTGCTACCTAGGAACTATTTCCACTTCAATCCAACCCCTCTAACAAAACACTTCCCTTTAAACTTTTGACCTGAAAATGGCCTCTGTGAGATCCCAAACTTGTCTAAACACTAGAACGAGTCACCGTTTAAAAGTTGGTTTTATTACAGTGAGAGCAGAGCTCCGCCTATGTGCATACCACCGACACTTAAAAAAATTGGTGAGCGAAAAGTGGAAGCCTTGGGCTTTCACAGCAGCTTTCCAGAGGGGAGGGGGTTGAGGCACCTGGAAGTGGCTTGATACTGCAGGAGAGATCAGACATCAGAAACTGTTGCTTGAAACTGGAGAATCAGGAAAACATCAGAAGGGGAACTGGTAACAAAATACTCCAGTTTAAAGGGGGTTTTGAGCCGGAAAGTGACGGCTGGGAACGGTGCGCAGATGTTGATGTGTGAATGTACATATAAAATCCGTTATTAAAGTGTGGCGAAAGCTGATCATACAGCCTGTCTGAATGTACCCAGAGTGACTCTCTTTAAAGTACTTACATTAACTGAACAAGAATGAATTTGCCTTCTGCTGATAAAAGAATCAGAGTTTAGTAGGATCCTGAAATCACCTTCTCATCACTACATGACTATATTTGTATCATAAAGAGTTGCCTGGTTCCGTGAGGCATCATATAACCCAGAAAGGGTATTTGTAAAGCAAAAACTTGTGGGAGGTCAAAGATTTTTTTCCCTGATAACATTTTCTAGTTCAGCATTTGTGTTTATCCTGTGATTAACCATTGCATCAAAGGTGTGGAGAAACACGATCTTGTGTGGGGGTTTAACTTTCCGGGGCTGGAGAGGATGAGACTATTAAACTAGGTAGGCCTTGGCCTAATTTCCCCCCCTCTCCTCTCCTCCCCTTCCCTTCTGTCTCCAACCAGTAATCAGAGGGCAACTCCCTAGAAAGGACAGGAAATCCATCAAGGTTATGAGGAGACCTGCCCCAGAATGCTGCAGGAGGGAGAGCCAGTTTCTGGGCAGGAGCTGCTCTTTATATTATTAAGTTTTTGAGTAGGAAGTTGGTTGGTTGGTTGGAGCTTGCAGGAGACAGAGGCAAGGTATGGCCCTGCTCCCGGGCCAGTGACGGTGGCCATTTGGGGGGGACGTGTTTGTCCAGTTTACTCCAGAGTAACGAAGTAATGTACCTGCCCTGCATGCCACCTAGATAGGGTATGTGTTTAGAGGAGGGAGAGAGATGAGGTGTTTTTGTCAGCATTATTTTATTTCTGCTGTTGACTTCTGATGTGCCTGTATATATAGTTGTGAGTTTTAAATAAATCCTTTGATTGTTGAAGAAGTGAAGTCCCTCTGTACCACATAGTTCCCCCAGCCACTTGGAAACACCAGGAGTGGGTCAGGGAATCCCTAGGGAGAAAAGTGGTAAACAATTAGTTGCCAACTCTCCCGGGGAGCCCCAAAGATTCCTGGAAAGCCCTGAGGCAGGCTTCTAGGGACACCAGAGGCAGGTTAGGAGGCTGTCCCGCCTAACCAGAGCCCAAGACAGGGACAGTGGTGGCAGCAGTACCTTGAGGGAGTGAAACAGCCCCTTCAGGTGCCAGGTCAGGCAGAGCAAGGGTAGGCAGAGCAGGGCCCGCCAGCTGACACATGCCCAGTCCGCCACAAACACTAATACTGAATTTTCTAAATCAAGAAGTTTCTTCCAGGAAATGGATGTGAATGAAACCTGACAAGGCAAACAGTTTAATGCTTGAATCAATATGTGTTAAGCCTTTATAACACAGGAACTTCACCAGGAAGCTCTGCCAAACAGGCAAATTGATACTTACTGCTTTTCACCTGCCTTTGAATAAGGCAGAACAGCTTTCAAGCTATTGATATATAGTACTTCTAGGTTAAGATTCAATAAGGCTAATGTCTGTTTAGCCTTTTAAAACTATGGGCATAGAATCAAAGTGTTTGGCTCTCACTATGCTATTTTAAATAATTTAACAGCTGGGGACTGGTACAACACAGTTACAATAATAATAGTCCCCTGGGAAGTCTCCTTCTGAAAACTGGAGAACACTTGGACATTTTATGGGTATGAACAAAAGGTCAAATTGTATGGGGGAGCTGTCTCCACACCTGCAACTCTTGCTTGTTTTGATCCACTTTGAATATATAGCTTTGTATTTATGTTATTAATTTAATATATGTGTGGCTTAATCAATTAAAAGCTGTTTAAAATGGTTTCACATATATATTGTTCTTTAATACCCATTTAATTCTCACCTTTTCCTTCCTCCTTCAATATATTTTATAAAAGTTCTTCTCTTTAGCTCTCAATATCATCTTCATACACATTTAATGTTCTATGCACGCCAAAATAGGTTGGCCGCATGAACTGCCCATCAGAAGCTGTGCCTGGGTCCCGCCCACAGAGCCAACATTCCCAACATTCCCTTTACCTCAAGCCAAGCAACCGTTGAGCCATTAGATCACTGAGGAGCAGAGCTCACTGACGGGGGCAGAGAGCCGCACCACACTTCCCTGGGCTGCCGCGGCTCCAGTGAACCCGAGCAAGCCGCTGGAGGGAGAGGCAGTTTAAGCCCCCTCCTGTTCCCTCTCAGAGCCAGCTTGCTCGCCCTCCCTGCAGCCCGTGGGGAAACCGAGTGAGCCTGTGGGGTGCCAGGCAGTTTTCACCGCCTCCCCAGCCCTGTCATGCCCGGCTGCCTCGCCCTCCACGTGCACCTGGTGGGGGTGGTGGCCATCTTCATGGGTGGGACACTCGAGCAGCGGGGGGGGGCCTGCCACCACCTGGCCAAGCTAGCGCCTGTTGCCTTTATGGCTGCAACGGGCCTTCTTCCTAGTATTTATATATTAAACAAATATAAACTGAAGATAATTTCAGAGGTGAGTGTGTGCACGTGTGATTATTTTTCATCTGAATTATGGAATCACTTTGGAAGGGTTGTTTGCAGAAAGACTAACCGAACAGTTCTGATTCCCTGTCCAACTAATAGTTTAGCCAAGCAGTTGAGAATGCAGTTTACATGAAGACTGATAACAGCATGTATAGAGGCAGGATTGCCTTATGGCAGGGGTGGCCAAATTGTAGCTCAGGAGCCACATGCAGCTCTTTCACACATACTGTGCGGCTCCTGGTAGGGTGGCTGGGTAAGCGAAGGGGAGGTATACCTCCCTGATCAGTCTTCCCTTCCCCAGCCAATGTTCACCTCCTTGAGGCTTGAGGTTGGGGGGAGCAGAGAAAGAAAGCAACATCAACTTCAAATGCATTCTCAAAGCCCCCACCCCCGCTGGCTTGGAAAAGGGTCTCTTTAAATCCCTTCTCCAAGCCAAACCAGCCTGCATTTAAAGTTAAAGTTGCTTTCTTTCCACTTCTCTCTCCCTCCCCCATCAATTTGCTTTCTTTCTGCCATTTTCATTCTTTCTTTCCACCTCTCTCTCTCTCCCTCCCCCATCAATTTGCTTTCTTTCTGCCATTTTCATTCTTTCTTTCCACCTCTCTCTCTCTCCCTCTCTTTTAGACAAGTAAATATTGTTAGCAAACAAATAAATACCATGGCCAAATAAATATCATTACCAATATCTGTTTTTACCTGTCAAGCTCCATTCGTGGCCCAGGAGCCAACCTGCCCATGGTCATGGTGCCTGCCCTCCCAAACAGGGTTGTCAGCTGGGAGTTGGAGAGGGTTCATCAAGAAGGAGTTACGGTGGGGCCTCAGACAGGCAGGGGATGGGGTTAAGGTCACCCCTTAAGACCCTCTGCCAGCGTGCGCAGGACACCTTCTGTTCTGTCCCTTTCTCTTGCTCTGTTTCTCTCGGTTCCGTTCGGTCACACGCTTCTCCTCGGCCCCTCCGAATCTCTCTCCTTTTATTTCCCCGCCCCACTCCCAGTGCCACCCGTGCTCCTCGCCCCCTCTACTCCTGGTCTGGCCCTGCCCCCTGTGATAAGCCCGGATACCTTCTGGGTGTTCCGGCCCTGGTCACAGGTGCGATGGCTGTGGTCCTGTCGACCCAGGGTCCGCACTGCTGCTGCCCGGGTTCCCCATCATGTCCGCCCTCAGCCCTCTCCCAGCGGCGTCTGCGCCACTGCTCCTTGGGGTAGAGCTCCAAGGTGCACGTTCCAGGGGTTGTGCTCTGCCGGCACCACTGCATCCTGCTGGGCCGTCAACAGTTGCCTCTCCCAGGGCTTCCTGTGGCGAGCTGCCATGCTGTGGCTCTATTGGTTGCCATGGTGTCGTCGCTGCTTCACTCTTCTGCTGGTTCCCAGGTGAATCGTGTGGTTGGGGCATCTCTGGGGGGTTGGGTCCTTGTCCTGAGGCCACTGGACCGGGACATTACCCCTTCTGTTTTTATTTATATTATTTCTTATTTAATAATAAAAAGCAAATTTGCATATTTTTCAATAAAAACGTGTGGGTAATATTTGTTCATGTCTTGCAGCTCTCCAACATGTGATGTTTATTCTATGTGGCTCTTACATTAAGCAAGTTTGGCCACCCCGCCTTATGGTATGTACACACAGCATTGTTTCTACTTATTATTTGTAACGCTTCAAACAGTTGCAAAATGTACTTGACTAGAGAGAACAGTAGGGTAGAAAAGAAAATGAGCAAGTACACCACAAGAAATGTTTCCTGTATTGTTTAGGCACATTCAGCAGCATTGCTATTATTTTGTCCAATATTGGCCCTTCTGTTCAGGCCACCGGAAGTTTTCAACCAGGCTTTCATTGGGCCCTTATTTGTTTTTAACTGCCTTTCTAATAAATACATGTATTTTTGTATATTATAAGTTTTACCTAGGCTTTTAATATTGGCCCTTTATTAGACTTCTTTCTTAGCCTTGTGGTTCTTGATATTAAAAAGTGTTTCAGGCTAAAAAGAAGGACAAAGTGAATACAGCAGACAAAAAGCCTTTAGCCTGAGGCAAAACTACATAGTGCTCACGTTCCCCCTTCTAGGAGGCAGCCCTATAAAACTCATTTTCCCCTGAAGAAAATAAACTTTCTTGGGAGGGGCGAAGCTGAGACAACAATACGCCCAAGCATGGTGGTTTAGGAAACAACAACAACCATGCTACCCCTTGCCAAAAACAAATACAGCACCCCTGAAACGGGCAAGAAGGTCTCCTTCTCGCCACCCGGAAGTTTGTTGCCCTTCTCAAACATGGCGGGCGGGACACGTCATGGGCAGCCGAAGCGGGCGGTTCCGGGTGAAGGGCAGCAGCGATGGCGGCGACTGCTGCGGAGACTGCAGCGCTGGACGCCTTGAAGCGGGGCGGCCCGGGAGCTGCAGAAACACTCTTCGAGGCTCACACCGCGGCAGAACTGAGGGCAGTTGAGCGGCAGCTCCGCGCGGGCATCGAGGGGAAGCGCGAGGAGCTGCGACAGATGGTTGGCGAGCGCTACCGGGACCTCATCGAGGCAGCTGACACCATCGCTGAGATGCGCCTCAGCGCCGAGCACCTCCTCGAGGCCGTGCGGGGACTCCAGCAGCGCCGCGCGCGAGGACGAGCCGGGCCGATACCCTCCGCTCAGAGCAGCCGCCGGGGGGGCACCGGGATGCCGGCACGAGAGGCAGGGGCGCAACAGGTGGTGGACCCTGGGGGCGTGGTCTGAACGGGCTGGGGGGGGATGGGCACTCACGGGGGTGGGGCCAATGAGACCAGGTAATGTCTCCCACCCCATGCACCCCTCTCTGGCAGAACTTTTGTGGCTTTAATGGTTTAAGATGGGCAGAAATCCAACAAGTAAAGTTCTCTATCTCAACAGAACAAAGTTGGGGTCCAGTGGCACCTTTAAGACCAACAAGGTTTTATTCAAGGTATAAACTTTCATGTGTAAGCACACTTCTTCAGATACAGTGAAACAGAATTTCCTCAACTATTACATATAGGAAGAGAGTTCTTTATTTCATTCTGTCTCTATGCTGGGAACATGTTACAGGGTTGAACTGAATTAATCATCACCCTTTGTTACACTGATAATGCAGTATGTCTTCTATTATGAAAAGCAAAAGAGCATACAGAGAACTCCTAGAAGGTCTCCCAGCCCTGTTTCCTTTCCGCAAGGTTACATCAGCATCATGTACTGTCCAACCATACTCTTATGCCTGCATACATTAATACCTGCTGCCCTTTAAGACACAAGAGCTCAGCCTCCCTCCTGGGAATCCTAGGGGTTGGTGAGAGGAAGGCCAACAAAGAGGTGGTGGTGGTGGGGAGGTGGCTTAGCATCTGTTTTTATGAAGTGGAAGTGTCAGTGGGGAGTGCCTCCTCAGGCTGGCCTTGGAAATGGAGGGAAGAGAACCAAGAGTATAGAAGCTGGCTGTGTAGGCATCTCTCCCCAGACCTTTTGTTCAGTCCTGCCCATAAGCATTCTGTTTGTCATGGTGTGACAACACTTTATCCAGCACACGGTAGTGGTTAGAGTATCAGATGAAGATCTGAGAGACCCAGGTTCAGTTTCCCACTCTGACATGGAAGCATGCAGGGTAACATTGGACCAGTCACCCACTCTCAGACTAACTTGCCTCACAGGGTTGTTACGATGATAAAATGGAGGAGGGAAGAATGTGGTAAACTGAGAAAAGTGGGGTATAAATAAGTAGTAAACTGGCTGGCTCCTGTCTGAATGACAAAAGCAACAAACATGAGCCACCCACAGGCCCTAGATACTGTATAGCGACTTACCATGTATGTGAAAGAATATAACCTTGTGAATTTACCAAAACAAGAAAAAAGCTCTCTAGGGGAAATTTGCTCTTAGAAGGGACAGAAAATTGAGAAGGGGTGAAGGAGAGGGAAAAATCAGCCCAGCCTGTTCAAACTCTGGAGCTCTTAGAGAATCTTGGGGAAGGAATTTTGAAAAGGAGGGTATGATTTTTTTAACTGTCACCCCCTATGCCATATTTTTTTCACAGGCTCCAACCTAGTAAGGAACTTCATACAGAAGATCAAGCACTTTAATTAAACCAGAATAACTGCTAGCTGCCTTATCTACTTGTAACTGCAGATGTTGATTAAACCTTCCCCCCCAAAGACAGTGAAATTGGGAGGGGGGGTTCCTTTTAACTTCTGTAAAGGCAGTGCAGGCAGGTGGTTTGGGGAATCCATATGGACAAGAGTGCATGTGCAGCGGAGGCTGCAGTGAGGAGGTGAATTGGGTGAGATCAGATAGAATCCAATACATAGTGGGAAGGGAGGAGAGCAATCCCCCAATCATCATGGATACCTAAGTGTGTTAGAGCACCAGCAAATGATCATGATGCTTTAGCATTAAAGCTAACCAGTACTGACCTGGTCAGTGTCTGCACGGGAGGCCCATTTAGCCAAAAGAAGACAGTATTTTCTAAAGAATAATTAATGTTCAGTAGGTGTCCTATGCCTTGTACTCCTTGATTATGTTATAAACTTTCCTGTAAGTAACCATCCCTCATTTTATTCATGTACTAAACGATAGGTTTTGCTGGATTCCTTTGCTTTAAAACTGTCAAGTGAGCAAGGCTGGAATAAAACTTGTGTGTGTAATATGTTTATTTATTGTCCTGCAGTTTGGTAACTGTGGATAAAATGGCAAATGTGTATTTCCCAAAGTTCTCCCAACAGTGCCTTTAGTGGGTAGTGCATGGGTAGTGTCTTCTTGCTCAGGAGTGTCTTTTACAGCTTATACATATTTCTCTTCATCCAGATAGCACCCCAGTCACAGGAAAAATTCTATTGCTTGGCAGCACAGACCCAACTGCTGCTGCAGATCCCTGAGAAAATCTGGACTGCAATGGAATCTTCCCAGTACTTACAGGCCACACAGTTGTACCTGTTGTGCTGCCACCTCCATGGCATCTTGCAGTTGGATTCGTCTGGCACCCACTACAGCCCCATCCTGGCATGTTTCCCCATCCTTGCACGTCAAGTGGCAGCGAGTAGCCATTTCAGGTAAGCAGCCTACCAGTTTTGCCATTGTTTCTCATCCTGCTGTTGTAATGTCTTATTTTGGAAGGCTTTCGTGTTGCAAGAAGGGAAAATGGAATGACAGACATAAAAGATGTATTGGATAGGATCAAACAATCAGCTGCTTTCCCTTCCTCAGCCAGTCCTTTCAGATCCTGGGAAACTCTATCCCTAGGGTCACAGAACCCACATGCACTCATTACTCCATGGGTTCAGAGGTTGCAATGGGGAGGAAGAAGGGAACCATTTCACCCCTCTCTTCACCGCAGCTCACCTAGCCATGGGGCTACCGCTGCTGTCTCGGTGTCACAAATGGCTGCTGAAGTGAGGGGAAAGTGGGGAAGATCCACAATGTTGCACTGGATCATATCTTCTGGTAGATAATCTAGAAACTATAGGACCACAACTATATCAGTAGGCATTGGACAAGATAGCTAACTCAAATGTTGCTAATTTCCACACAGTTCTAAGATTTTCTGCTTTCAGATTTCTACCCCTTATCATTGCCAAGAATTCCTGAAAAATGTCAGGTATAGCTCTTAATACTTTAAAGAACAGTAGTGGTGCAGGTGGGATACAGTCCTTTGCTTCTTGTCTCAGGGCAAGATGTTGCTTTGATCAGGTGTGTGAGCTTCCTAACCTGTCTTTACAACCAGGATCTTTGCTATTTTTGCACACAAGGAAGGAGAGACCAAATTCAGGAGCTTAAGCAAACAACCTTTTTTAAAAAGCAGACACTTAAAAGAAATGCATGAAAAAATGGGTGCTGTGGGCGCATTTCTCCAAGATGAAAAGCCTGTTCCAGGAGTGGACCCTGTGCACATGGAGCCCCAGTTTGAATGTCTGCAGTAATACTAACCATTTGCTTTCCCCCTTCCTTGGAGAGAACAGTTCCTTGGTACTATAAAGTGGTCTTCTACATGCACCAGCCTGGCTTCTGGACATGGTCTTCTAAACTTGGGGGAACATGTATATAGCCCAGTGGCTGCACATAAGTTTTCTTCTATTGGTCTTAGTATACATTCTTTTGATAATGTCAGAGGCACAGAGCAAAACTCCCCCTAGTGTTGTATGAACATTGCCTTTTGTTAATAGGTTTGATGCACATTCTTAAAACTGAATCACCATATAGTAAACACAAAAGCATAGTAGGGCTGGTTTATAACCCTGGATTAGCATATGGTTGTCACAATATGAATTCTAGACACTTTGACACATTACATATTAGTAAGAGATTCACCTGAATGTCGATTATATATTGTAGTCTTGTCTAGATGGGTATCTTTTCTTTGACAGTATATAACAGTGTAGAATAGGGCTTACAGTGTCAGAGTAGGATCTAGGAGACCTAAGATTGAATCCAGTTCCACCAAAGAATCTCACTGGCAGCTTTGGCCCAGTGACGCTCACTCAGCCTAACCTACCCACAGGGATGCTGTGAAGATAAAATGGAGTGAGGAGAACATAAAATCGATGAGGGGATTACAATGTTGTAAGATTGTTTGGACCCCATTTGAGGGGAAAGCACGATGTAAAGATTTAAATAAAAGTCCAAGGCTTTTTACAACATAAGATTAGGAAAATGTGGGCAAATACATCCCGTTGGCATCTTTCCCTAACTCTTAAAGGAAATAGCTTTAGATCTGACTTAATAACTCTGAATATGACACAGAAATGGCTGCATATATTTTCAGTTTAGGACTTTGATGTTAGGCATCAAATGACATCTTTCCCACTCCAGTTCTTGCTTTGAACATACAAAGTTATCTTACACTAAAGCAGACCCTGGTCTAGTCTGCTTTGACAAACAGGAGCTCACTGTGGTCTCAAGCAAAGAGAGGGTTTCCCCAAAACCTGCTGTTAAGTGTTCGAACTGGAGATGCCAGGGATTGAAACCACAATCTTCTGCATGCACAGCATATGCTCTGTCATTGAGCTACAGATTTGAAGTTTAAAGTTCTCTTTTGAGTAATGCATTTTCCCCTGTGTCTCCCACATAGGTCCACTATCCTACAGGAGAGCAAGTCACTGTTGAAATCCCAGACTGTTTTGGACCAAGCAGTAGCAGAGGCTTTATGTTCAATCATGCTTCTTGAAGATAGCTCTCCACGCCAGGCTCTGGCAGACTTCCTGCTGGCCAGGAAATCTGCAATTCAGCAGCTTTTGAACCAGCCTCATCATGGTAAGCACAAGCATTATTATCTCCTAGATCAGTGCAAATGTTGTCCATTTCTTTTCCTGACCTTTGTTTTAAGAACATAAGAACATAAGAGAAGCCAATGTTGGATCAGGCCAGTGGCCCATCCAGTCCAAAACTCTGTCACACAGTGGCCAAAAATACCAGGTGCCATCAGGAGGTCCAGCAGTGGGGCCAGGACACTAGGAAACCCTCCCACTGTTGCCCCCCCTAAACACCAAGAATACAGAGAATCAGTTGCCCCAGACTGAGAGTTCCTATCTATACCTTGTGGCTATAGCCATTGATGAACCTCTGTTCCATATGTTTATCTAATTCCCTCTTGAAGCCATCCATGCTTGTAGCCGCCACCACCTCCTGTGGCAGTGAATTCCATGTGTTAATCACTCTTTTTGTTAAGAAGTACTTCTTTTTATCTGTTTTCCTCTCCACTGGCTGATATGATCAAGTTTTAGCATATTTTTCAGGGTCTTTTCCTGTTTGTATCACTATATTGAGTGTAGTGTCAATATCAGGGATGCAAATATTTCCTTTATAAAGCAATAGCAGCTAGATGAGGATATCTGATATCTTTGGAGAGGATATATCAGCAACTCTGGGTCAGTTTAAGCTGCTGATGAGGGTATAGGTTCCCCCCCCCCAGCGGCTCTCATCATGACTGGCCACATCATCCAGCAT
This sequence comes from Gekko gecko, assembly GCA_029375565.1. NCBI lineage: Eukaryota > Metazoa > Chordata > Lepidosauria > Squamata > Gekkonidae > Gekko > Gekko gecko. Next base: position 238,409,382 of record JAPDNY010000002.1, on the reverse strand, counting down.
TCTTGTATCTAACAGTTAGATAAAATGTACATGTTTACCATTTTCCCCTGCTTTGAAACATTTAACTGTGGAGGATATGGAAAGACTTTAAGGTATCCAGTGTTCACTTTCTTTTTGCCAGCAATACAGTGAAAGGCTTATCTGTCCATGCCTTTCACAGCAGTGATTCATAGTTGCTGAATAAGAATGTGGACCTGGCTGCCACTCATTAATCAGCTATAATTTCTTCTAAACAGATGCGGGCATAAAAGCACAAGTCTGTTCTTTGGTAGAGCTCCTAGCCACCACGCTGTATCAAGCTCATGCCCTTTTCTACACCTTGTCAGAGGGCATGCCCTCAGACCCATCCCTCCCTTCTGGCTTGCTCTTCTCAGCACTGGAGACCATCACAAGCCAGCATCCAGCAGGTGAGCAGCAAGGGAGGCAGAAGCAGAGACACCACAAAGGGGCATTTCCTTGTCTGGTTAGGTTGCAGTACAGTTCCCACTGAACCAGTCTCTTCTCTCACTGTACAATTCTCTTAGGTAAAGGCATAACAGTTTTGAAAGAAGAAACCAAGTTGAGCACCTGGTTCAGATACTTGCCTCCTTCCATAACAGAATTCCAGCTGACTCTCAGAACTCTGGCACATCCCATAAGTCAGGATTACCTTAGAGATACGCTGCAGAAATGGATCAACATGTGAGTCTATGAGGAGCTTCTCTTGCTGGAGGCATTTGTTGTTGCTGCCCAATGGAAAAGCATGCTTGGTGTTTCCTTGTGGGCATATGGTTATGGGAGAAACGTAGTGGTTGAGTATTATGCAGCGGACACCGTCCCCATTCTGCCAGTTGTGTGAATTATAAAAGCCTTCTGAATAGCACAAGCATATATGGAGTTTTTTTTAACAGTGTTGAAGTTTGGTCTTGTACTGGTCATACTGGCAGGGCAGTGAGAAGGTCTGGCGTTTATTGCTATTCAGGCTCCATGGGAAGCCCTAACATACATTGTGTCCTAGTTTACTATAGTTATGAGAAAGACTGGGACTAAGTTTGACTTTTTTTTTTGTTGCAAATTACCACCAACATTAAGAGTCCCCCACCCCTCCAACCATTCAAGAAGACCGAACACAGTTTGTTCAGGGAGAATGTGGCTTTATTTGTACACTGTTTTCATCATGTTGATTCATGGTTCCATGTGCCTGACCTTTGCTGGGTAGTACATAGCATCACTTATATAAGCACATAAGTGATCTTCAGCGCAACTCTTAACCATTCCATACATATTTTATATGTTCATTAAATATGTATTCCACCTTTCCATTATGCTTATGTTGCTCTGATCACACTCATTGGGATTCTTCCCATTGTCAAGTGGTTGTAGTAAGTCTGGCAATGGAGAGATGTCCTTGGGCCCTTTCTTGGCTTATTTGGTTGGTGTTTTTTCTGCCTGCAGCAGGGATGACAGTAAGAAATGGTATAGGAAGAAATGGACTTTCAGGAAGAAATTGTATTGGAAAAATAGGAAGAAATGGCCTTTCCACTGTAAAGGGAGTTGTGCAATTTGGTACTCACTGTCCAGCATTTCTTCCAGGTGCAAGGAAGATATCAGAATTGGGATTACAAGCTTGCTGGTGTATGTGAAGAGCCTGAAAGGTCTGGCTGGGATCCGTGATGCCGTGTGGGAGCTGCTCACTAGTGAGTCCATGAGCCAGAACTGGGAGACAGTGTGTTGCCGGCTCCTGGACAAGCCCATTTCTTTCTGGGAAGATCTGTTGCAACAGCTCTTCTTGGACAGATTACAGGTGAGAAACTGGTGGAGCTTGGCTAGGTATCTGTAGCCTTAGGCATTTGGTTTAAATTTATTCTGAGTCAAGGAAATGGAATTTCCCGGGGGAAAATAGCCCCTCTTGAGAAGAACTACATTAGAACAGTTAGTGTTTGGTTTCCTCATTGGTTAAGCTTATAAACTTGTGGTACAAAAGGAATTTGGTTCATGAAAGTACTGATATTGTACATTGTTGGGAGGAACATGTCAGGGAGCATTTTTGGACTGCAGTGGGAAGGGGGAAGATGATAAGGTTGTGCTCTAGTATTGAAATGTTTCTGTTGGTGGAAATGCTTGGTGAGATTCAAGCCATTGGGGGAAATCTACTTTCTATGAACAACCTGCTTGACACCTGCAGCACACCAGCTTCCTCTTTGTCTTGATCTTTCATTGTTTCTGTACAAGCCTCTAAGTCATTATGAATGCATTTCTCTCCCCCTGCAGATCTACCCTTTATATCTGTTTTCTTCTTCTTGCCTGTTTCCCAGGGAAAGGAACCCTCATCTACACGCTCAGAAGCAAAAATTGTCCATGCTGACCAGCTGTCTAACTCTGATTAGTCAGCTTCTGTTTTGAGTACAGTCATGAGAAGAACCTTGGGGGGCAAAAAGGGGGCAGATCTTTAAGGCATTTCTCACAACCTAAAAAAGAGGGCAGATCTTAAAGGCATTTCTCACAACCTAAAATAGAGCTCCCTCAGTATTTCTTGCAAAGCATAAAGCCATCCCTGTGCTTCTGCCGTGCCAGCTTCTGTTTCTGCGTGTAATGAGCTTTTCTTTTTCAGACTCTGACCAAGGAAGGATTTGATGACATTGCCACCAGCTCTGGGGAGCTCCTTACACTGGCTGTACAAGAGCTCGAGGCTAAGTTTGGCAGCCCAACCCACAACAAACACATCCTATTTGAACAGAATATGGCCTCTTTCTTGTGGTCAGAGAGTCCTAATGACTTGCTGCCTGATGCTGCCTGGATCACGGTGGCAAACCGCAGCCAGTTCACCAAGAGTGGGTTGTCCATGAAGGCTCAAGCTCATAGCCCTTGCGTCCAGAGCTTCTGTAGCGCTCTGGATTCCAAGCTGAAGGTCAAGCTGGATGATCTTCTGTCCTACTTGCCCTCAGACTCCTCTCTATCCAAGGAGACACTGAAAATGCAGTCCCGGAACTCTGCCTTTGACAGATATGCTGACACAGGCACAGTGGAAGAACTGTTGCGCAGCCACTGCATCCGCTGTGTGGATTACATGCTGGGCAGCATAAGGGAAGAGCTGCATCGTGCTGAGAGTGTGCTTCAAGGGTGCCAGGATGCATTGCACAGCCCCACCCTAAATACTGTACTCTTCATGGCACGACTCTGCCGGTCACTGGGGGAGTTGTGCCCACACTTGAAGCAGTGCATTCTGGGTAAAGCAGGTAGCCCAGAGGGTGTGACAAGGGAGCTCTGGTCTCTGAAAAAGGCGGGCAAAGGGAAAACTCAAGAAGTGAATCCTATAAAGGCTAAATGGCAAGAGCTGAATGAGCGGCTGCTGCAGGACAGCCTGTCTGCCTGTCGAATATGGAGCAGCGTCGTCGCTAAAGTGAGTGGCTTTTTTGAGGGATTTTCCTTTTCTGCTGCACTTGCTTTGGTCATTTGACAGGTCTAACACTGTTGCCTCCCATCTTACAAAAAGCACAGTGGCTTATTTTATGTATAGCTCCCTTGCTACCATACCACTGAAATCTGTAATGCTCCAATAAAACAGAAAAGTGTCATTATATGTACATTTGCCTTCCTGAGAGTTTTGACAAGACATGGGATAGCAAAACAGGACTTGGCTGAAGTCAGAGTTGCTGGCACCCAATTCTTTTTCCTCTCTTCCTTGATATTGACATCTGCCTCCAACAGGTGAAAACTAGTTGCTTTGTAGAGATAACAGTTTGGAATGTATGTATTAAATTAATGGTTAAAAAAATGGGAAAACCCCAGTTTAGAATTGGAAAGCTGCTAATGAGGTCTAGATAGCAAATCTTGTCAGTTTGTAGAAATTTTAGATATAGATGTTGGATATGTTTGTGGTTGCTGTGCATTGACTACCTATAGGCACAGAACTTCGTTCAGGCTGCAGCACTGTCCTGCTACTTATCTTGTTTGTGTTTCATGCTAGGTCCTGGTCCAAAACTTCATGCAGTCCTTACTGAAGGATGAAGCTGGGTCCATTCTAGCCACAGCTACCAACTGGGAGGAAATCGAAATTGAGGAAGAGACTGAGACTGGAAGTAGTATTAAGTCCAAGATACGACTGCCTGTCCAGGTGAGATTAAAGGTAGCGGCAGTCTAAAATGTACCTAAAACCAGCAAAAGCTCAGTGTTCTGAATAAGGATCAGCCTGTACAGTGTTCAGTGTATATATGATGAGAGAAAACTGACATACAGAATCGCCCAGTAGCCCTTAAGCGGGCTTATCATTCACACTCCCACAGCCGGGTATTACAAGCCTGCAGCTCCAGTTTCCCACCTCAAGGAACTGAGGAGTGGGAGGACAAAGAGACCTTCACATAGTGACATTGTAGGAATTTAGTTATTACTTTGAAAATGTATGTGCCTCCTGTCCAGAGACCTGCTCAAGGCAGCTTACAACGGGTAACTAATTTCCCCTAGTCTATAGTAAAGACCATAGAGACTGCAAGGGCAGTGTAGAGCATCACCTGGAAGTGGCATTACATCCTTCCTAAACTCCGCTTTCCCCAGCACCTCCTTAATTCTCCTGGCATTTGCCAAGGCAGCATTGGAAACCCTACCGTGAGCCTGCTTTGATTCCAAAGTTCCCTAAAATATATACTGAGTTGCTTGTCCTTCATTTCTTCTTATGCCTCCAAAGAAGGAAGGGCAGTTACTAGGACACAATACCTACTTCCAGTGTTGTTGTTTCTCAGAAATGTATAGGTTTTCATTGCAGAATGGTTGTGGGTGGATTTTAGCAAGAGACATAATAGATAGCAGGAGGGGGCATCCACTTGGAAATCTCACCTTACCTCCCCAAGAGAGTTCTCCAGGCTTTCAGGAACTTGAGCAAACTGTTCCTCTGCCTCTTCCCCTTCTTTCATTTAATTTGGCTGCTTTCAGCATCCTGTTTCTTCTGCAGCATTATCAGGTCATTTTGGAGACTTATTACTTACTTTAATTTACGTCTTATTTTTCTTCCTTTCTGGAGAGATTTCCCAAGTAGGTAGAATCTCCTGTCTTTTCTGTGGGTGGCACCATTGTGCTGCTTCTCTGGTCCACACAAGGGCTAGCTAATTTGCTATTAGATATAATGATGGACCATTGATGAACAACATTGTTACCAAATAAATGTGGGACTAGGCAAATGAAAATCCTCTTTCCAGAATGTATACTTTGTCCCCCTATGCCGTTTGATATTATTTGCAGCCATCCTGGAGTGTCCAAGCCCTCCTCTTCAGCTTGTGCCAAGAAGTCAGTCGAGTTGGTGGTCACACCCTTCCAAAGGTCACCTTGCAAGAACTACTGAAGACTTGTATGACTGAAATATTAGCCGGCTATGAAAAACTGTCAGAAGGGAAACAAGAAAAGGTATGTGTCTGTCAGCTACTGTAGTATTAGATCAGTGTGCTTTGGTACAAAGATAGGTTTGAAAAGCTGGGTAATGAAAGTATGACTTGCTGAAGGTAAAACTACTGATGCCCCCCTACTTCATTTTTATTGGATTATAGGTTTAAATCCCCCCACCCCTGTTTACCAGGTTTATCAATTAGGAAAGCCCTAAGGAATCTGGGCACTTTTTTTGTGCAGAAAAGACATGGACCTTTGATCACCTTGAACACAATTATGTCACATTTCCATTGCTGCTTGTGTGTCTAGTTTCTCAGTAGTTGCAAATCAAATGATTACCCTTCCTTTACTAATTCATTGTATGTTGCGAGGTCTTTATTTCTGTGTTGGAAAGGAAAGCTAGACAGTGTTGTAAAAACATGAAAATAATTTTCTTCTGGGTCAGACCAACCCAGGATTATGTCTCTTGTAAAGACATATTAGAAGCAAGGGCTGGTCAGACTGGGTATTTATGAAGTGCTGTTTATCATGTGCTTTGACCTGGATGGCCCAGTCTCATCAGATGAGATTTAAAGTGGCTGTTAACTTTCCCTTCCAAAAAGTGTGTGATTGGGAAACCAGGCATTTGTCTATGAATATGTTTAATTACATCTCTTTGCACTTTTCTCTGTAGAAAGAAGGGATGCTGCCAATCACCCAGAATAGGGCTTTACAACTCTTATATGATCTTCGGTATCTGAGCATAGTACTGACAACAAAGAGGGAAGATATGAAAAGCAGCAGAAACAAACAAGATTCCAGGTGCGATACACTGGGAAGGGTTGAGCATTTAGTGATGAAAGGGGCTGAGGCTAAACAAGCAAGGCTAAAAAACATCCCAATTCCACTGGGCTGGCCATAATACTAGTTAGTTCATACAAATGATGCTAAAATAGGTAGTTCATGGGTAGCATCTTGTAGTCTCCCATCCCACTTTTACAGTTTGATCGACAAGACCCCAGCTACTGCTGTGAGGAGCAGCAGTGATCCTAGTAACAAGAAAAGTCCCAGCAGCTTCCAGGAAAGATTGCTCTAGGGCACCTTGTCATAAACAGGATAAGAGAATGCATGTTGAAATACGTGGATAACTTGACCTCTGGCTAGTAGGACATCAGCTCAATTGTAACTGAAGGTTAAGATGTAGTTTTGAATACTGGAATGTGTTTCTTACATTAAGGAATTGAGCAATAGCTGGTTATCTGATTGCAGCACTTATTTAGTTTCCAGGTATTGTGTAATGGAGTTAAGATTAAAAAGCTGCTTTTTGTGTTTTCACTTTAGTTTCAACTGTCAGTGAAGATGTAAATTCTTGTCCATGGCATGCTTAAAGCAGATTCAGTAGCAGATCTTGTCTATGATTCATGACTGTAAATAGGACAGCTTTCTTTCTCATTTCAGAACTGAGAAACTGACAGACTTTCTGGAAAGCTACATAGATCCCTTTGACTTGGATGTTTTCACCCCACACTTAAACAGCAACCTTAACCGCCAGGTGCAGCGAACCTCCGTAAGTTCCAAAGAAGCATGCTGTTACATTAGGATATAAAATGTTGTAAAATATATTTGGCTACTGTAGACTTACCACACAGATTTAGACTGACTTCAGGCATACAGACTTGGTATGCTGACCGGATAAACAGCAGTGGCCTGTATCCTACCATTCCACTAAGCAAAGTAGGCCAGCACCCACTGTTGGCTAATTGGGGTGACATGCAAGCACTGGTTTTAGACAAGCATTTTGAAGTAAGCACAGGTTTCCATGAAAGAGCAATCAAATGTTTAAGAGGTAGCACAGGATGCAATCATCATCTACTAGGAATACCTGGCAGCTGAATGTTCTGCTACCCAAGCAAGCAAACTTCCTTCCTTCTGTTCTCTAGGTCTTATTTGGCTTATTAATTGGTGCAGAGAACCAGTACACCAGCCGAAGTAGTGGTCCAGCTTCTCAGGAGTCACATAACACCCTACCTCTGGCATCTAGTCAGATCAGGTACACAACTTGTGTTACATTCAATAGAAAGTACCCCTTGGAAATGAAGCAGCTGAGAATCGGAAGTACAGTTACTACAGTTTTTGTTTCTTTAAGGTTTGGGCTCTTGCCACTCAGCATGTCAAGCTCTCGGAAGACTAAGTCAGCACTGAGAAGTTCTGAACATAAAGCTCAGGTTGGTATTTATGAGGGAAAATACTATGAGGAAAAAAATGCATGATTTTTTCCTGTTTTATTGCCTAGTGTTCCCAGAGGCATTAAGTGTTCTAAATGTTTATTTAAGGTCATTTATACTCCCCTTTCTCCCCCAATGGGAACCTAACGTATTTTACAACATTCTTCCCTTCTATGTTTTATCCTCATAACCTGTGAGATAGTTTTGGCTGAGTGTGTGCAACTGGCCCAAAGTCACCCAGCAAGCTTTCATGGCAGATAGGGAACCTAGGTCTCCCAGATCATAGTCTTAACACTAAGCACTACATCATGCTGGCTGTCAAAATAGTTTCCAGGGAAGGAGAAGTTCTAGGCTCAATGGTTCCTAGTAGAATTTCCTTTGAAAAGGCCCCAAAACAACATTTTAAAACTGATTTTATCTTTGGAGAATAATTCACCAGTTTTATAGGGTGATAACTGAACTCATCAAGGTTTAAATGCGTTGACAACATAAGTAAATTTTAAGGACAGACTCTATTGGTAGTCCAGAGTTGTATATTAACAGTTCTAAACCTGCCTTCAGTCTTACCTTGCATTTAAAAGGAATGTTAAAGGGGTGGTTATCTAACTGTCTTGTACCCTTCATTCCAGTATGATGCTGACCAGTAACTCCAGAAGAAGCCTTTGTTGGGGTATCAAAGTGTCTGTGAATTGAGTGGCTTTTCCTTTGTTTGTAGATTTGTGTTTTGCATTTGTGGAAAGCTGTTGCTGTGATAGAGCTTCCTGTAGGCTATAGAACCCAGTAGCTTTCTGCGAAGCTGGTATTTAAGACTCTAAATGCTGTAGTGGCACTGGCTATACTTTTCACTCTGTGTTACTATGGACCCAATACTGCTGCAAGGTGCTGAAGGGCATGGACTAATAGTTTGCGAGACAGCTGGTAATGGCCTGATGTGTTAACGGCAAACAGATCTAACAGACTACATATTTAAATAGGAAAAATGCTAATTGCATCCCTCTTCTACAACAGGAATTCCCAACATAGGTTAACTTTACACAGCAACAGCAGTCTTCTGTATGCACAAACTATATATGTACTTTCCATGGAGTAAATTTGTAGTTCAAAACAAAACTGAGGAAAATCAACATTAAGCTCCACTCATGTTCAATCTATTGAACAATGTTTAATTTAAAAGTACACTAAGCTGCACCAGAAAACTCAATTTTGGGTCATCAATCATGTGGAGTTACCAATTACTACTTATTTTACCTTTCCCCTAAGTCCTCTTGTATGGATGTGATACAGCCTCAGATTGCCAAGCTTTCAAGGATGGTTGTGCACTTTTTATGATGGAATTTTGATTTTAGGTGCATATGTAAAGATGATTTATTTGGCTATTTTGCTAGGTAACTTTTGATGAATGGTTTCATAAGGGAGTGGGTTGTTCTGTTTTTATACTGTGGTTATGTTTTTTGTATGTGAACTGCTTTGGAGAACATTTTTGAGAACCAGTAGCCAGAATTCTCACTACTTCAGAGTGACATCCAGTACGGGGTTAAAAAGGAGGTGCTTTCTGTTCCCAAGGTCTTCAGTCAGAGCCACACAACTTGAGGGTGGCTAAGTGAGATCTACCTTGACACAGAACCAATCTCATGCCTAGTACCTGCTGACTGGGACAGGGTAGTCTCACTTAGCTCCTGTGTGAACTCCAGATTATAAGTAGTAATATTAGATAGGCTATTGACTTTGTTTTGTTAAACATGACAGATTCCTGCTCCAGCCCTTACAAGAGCAGAAGAGACATTCCGGCCTGGGTCTCTGTTCAGACAGCTCGCCTCAGAAGAGGAAGATACATCAGCACCATCCTTGTTTAAGCTTGGCTGGCTCTCCAGCATGACCAAGTGATCTAGTGAAGTGTGAACTACTATGTTCTTGGTACTATAAAATAACCTTCAAGGCAGACACTGCTACTCTACAACCCCGGTTAAGCCAAATCAATTACCTGTAGGCTCTGTGGTTTAGGCAACTGGAAGCTACTACATAGTTCTTTTTAGAAGGCTATGTGTATACACAAATAAAACCAACCCAGATACAGAAGCTAAGTAATGGTTCCTTTGTAGAAGGATTACAGCAAGGAAATAAAGCAGTTACATTCCCATTCTGACTTTAGTACAGCCACCTCCTTGTCTACAGCTTTTGACCTTCAAAAAAGTTAATACTGTTTAACAACTGTAATATGCCCTCACTCTTGAAAAAAATTAATTTACCATAAAAACATATTCACTATTTATTGAAATTAAAAAAGACTTATAAAACTGAACACAAATGTTTGAAAGGTTTTACATAAAGCATTGGTTTCTAATTAACAAATTAAGAAGTCATCTGGACTTATTATGCACTCCTATAATACACAGGTGGATTAAAAGACACACCTTGATGTCAAAGATGTCCACCCTTCCCCCATCCAAAGAATCCTATAAAAATTGCTCCAAAGCCCCTTTTGCATTGCAATAGTGCAGCAACCACAAGTAAACAATTGCCTGTTAACCTGTTATTCCAAATACAGACTGAGAAGGCAACAGGCATTTTGTGCAATTTTAACAAACTTTTAAGTTGAAATATCCCATCACACAGTGCTGTCCCCCTTCACAGAAGGCAGGGAACTTGGTGGGCTCATCATGTTGCAGGACGGCCCCTGCTCTGTAAGCTGTGGAAGTGCGCTTCCTTCAGGATCTGGTTGATATGGAAGTAAGGACCTTGGCATAGTGCAGACTGCTCATGGAAAGACTGAGGAGGGGTCACAGGACTTGATCCTGGCATTATCTGAAGGAGGCTGGTTTCTGGCCCACTGCCCCTGTCAGGACTACTTATGCTGCTACTGCTGCAGCTACTGCTGCAGCCACTCTCACTGCTGGAGGACTGTGGAAGAAAAGATTAATAGGAAACACCAATTACTCTACTCCTCTAGCAAATCCAGTAACTGACAAATTACACATTCAATTGCAAACATGTAAATTCATAAATTTTGTTGAGCATCTTGATGCCTTTTCAGCTGCCTAGATTTTGTGAGAACATTACTGAAAAGAACTGATCACACACACACAAAATTCTAGTCTACAGCAGCTGTTTCAAATTCTATCCATCTGCTTCGATGCCTAAACCAATCCACTTTACACTCCAAGGAGAGATGCACAGAAATAAATATGTACGTATTAAGTGCTTACCAGTTTACACATAAATATATCAAGTCCTGGGATGTCTTCTATACAAGATAAATAGATGGCAGGCTTTGTAGCCTTCCATAAAAATTATTCTGTTGTGTGAAGTGGCCTATTTCCTCAACAATTACTAACCTGATGTATGTAGTAGATGGAACTCAGATCTGATACTATGTTATCAGCCTATTTCAGGGGCAGAGAACCTTTCCGGCATTTGTTCCCCACCAATTAGCCTGCTCCTCAGCACCAACATGGATAGACACACTGTGAGCAACCTCAGACTTCACTGGCAACAGTGCAGGCCAGGGAAGAAATCATGGGCATAAGTCCTGCCAAACCCACCAATCCAGCCAGCATGTCAGGGGCTTGGGCAAACAGAAACAGCCCTTTGTGACAAGTAAATTAGTGCACTGTGTCCTTTGGGTTGGCTAATTCTGGCTCTTATCATACATCTGATGAAGCAGATGTAGGCTGATTCACACTATTTCACAATGAACAAATTACTGTTTAATTATTGTTGCTACAAACTGACGTATATGCCAGGATATTACACTTTATGCCTCATTCATTTTAAAGTTACAAACAACAACATACTGGAGAATCAGTAGCAAGTCTTAGTATCTTTCTTAGATCTGTAGTACACTCCTTGTATAATACTTAGACTAGGTGAGGCTGGTAAAAGTGCTAATAGCTGCATTTTTTCTTTCAGATGCAGGATTTGGCCATAGTTATCAATTCTCAGTTCACTTCTAGGTTAGATTATTACAAAAAAGGGACCTCTTCAGAGAAAACCTATCCCCCTGCTGGCTCACATTTCCTCCACTCTTGTCCTCTAGAGAAAAGCTTATGGGGTCAGTCAACTCATCCAGCCAGGCAACTGACTGTGGAAAGGTCTTTCAATTCAGTCACTCAAAGCTTCTGCCACATAACTGACCACTGGCAGCTTGGAAGAGAGCTCCAATGGATGTTTTTAGTTCCAAGCCTCACACCGCTTCTAATGAGCTGATGGTGGGAAAGTCTCTCCAAGCTTTCTACTTCAAACCTTTTCTGCTGGTCCCCACTTTCTGTCCATGCCACTGACGAGCCTCCTCTTCCTTATCCCATCCCATTACACTCTCTTCCTCTCCACTCCTTCCCTCAATCCTCCTGCCACTGCTTTCTCCACCTGATCTTTTAAATACCACCTTGTTTTAACACTGAGATCTTGGCACTTTTCTGCTTCAGTCGTTTCTTCAGTTTTGGGTTTTTTAAAAACTTCCAGAGGATTTTTAAAAAAGTTTTTGGATTTTTCTGCAAACTGTGTGCTCTTCCAGGTTTATAGAAAAATCTCTCCAATTTATACATTATCTGTTGTATGGATTTTTAACATATGTACTCTTGGGATACATTCAGAATTAGGTATAAAGGAACATATTTACCTGGTGTTAAAACAACTGTACTGGTTACCAATTCATTTCTGGAACTAATTCAGTAGTTAGTACCATTAAAGAGAAATACTTTGGGACTAGGACACTTTCCCTCTCATGTGTACCTAACCATCACAGAGGATCATCTTTGGAGGCCCTGCTCTGCCTTCTCTCATTTTATCCAAGGTGCTGCAGACCTTCCACTCAGCAATTCACTTGTTACAGAGACACATGAATTTCTGGCTTGAGTTCAAAACTTATTTCCCCAGACCTTTGGTGTGTGTCCCCCACCCTGTTTTTGTGCAGTTTGAAGAACATGTACCAAATAATTTTATACTTTCAAAGGTGCCCTGTGTACTATGGATGTTTATCAGATACAATTGATGGTGATAGCTTTTTATTTTGTTGCTAATGTCCATTTTGTTTTACTAATTTCTTATTGTGATTTGGATTTAATTTGAATTATGAGTTACTCCAAGAATTACCTAGGTGAGAGGTGGAATGTAAATGTTTCAAGTAAATGTCTTTCTAGATTGATATCCTAAGTTTGAATTAACTGCTTCCTATGTACTCATTAGACACAAATTCCAAAACCGATATCAGCTGAGCACTGAGAACCGGATCACAGCCTTACCTCAGTATCCCAAGAGTCCTGAAAAACAGTATTTCTGCTACTGCGTTTTGTTTGAGGGATATGCCCATCCTCTTCTGCACCATTTCGCCTTCTTTTCCTGCAGAAAGTAATGGAAGATGTTAGTATAGCTTGTACCCCTATACAGAAGCTGACAATGGGGGAAAGCACCCCAGAAAATATCTTTCCTTCAAACTTTTGACCTGAACAGAAGGCAGAAATGCAGAAAAGAAGGATGCAAGAGTCCAACAAAGCTCTGGGCAATGAATACCAGAAGTGAAGAGAAAGACATCTTTTTTGTTTTATAACACAATGATCATAACTACCAGGTGGAAAATTCACACCTTTTGGCTCATATACAATGATCCACCCTGACCTGGATGGTCCAAGCTACTCTGATCTTGTGACATCTCAAAAGGAGTTGGCCCTGGTTAGTACTTGGATGGGAGACCACCAAAAAGTCCAGGGTTGCTTTGCTCTGTTCATCTCTTGCCTTGAAAATTCTACAGGGTCAACAGCAGTCAAATGCAACTTGATGGCACTTTCTATTCACCACAATGACATGTAAATGCTGTTCTGGACAGAACAATTACCTGCCCAAAAGAGTCATTTGCTCTGGATTCTGGATACCATCAAGCCAATTGGTTAAAACTTAACACCTGCCTCAGGTGGTCATCTCATTGAAGCAAAGGTAAAATCAGATGCATAAGAGGCAATGGGCCTGCCCCCTTATTTTGTAGATCATCCTCCAAACCATTTTCCACACACCAGCGTGGGATTCTCTTCAGCATCAATTAAAGTATGATGCCCTTTCTTCTCCCCTGCCTCCGGTTCCCAGCTGCCCTGTCTTTCACTGACAGCTGGCTTCCTCTTTTGCTCTCCCTCCCAGATTCACACCATCTCTGGGAGAAACTCTCCCTAATTTCAATTAGGTATTTGGTTTTAAATTGTTACTACTAATCAAACTGTAATGGTTTTCATGCATTCTAATACTTATTTCCCCATGTTAATAATTACTTGCTTATTAAGTATCCTGTTTTCCTCCATCTTTGTTCCCCCATCCCACAGGTATAATGCAGCAGAACTGACAGCTGTGTAGACACACCCCAAAAGATCCCATAATTTACCTCTGTGTCATTTGCTTACGTCTATATATATATATATATATATATATATATATATATATATATATGTGACACCCTTACCATGGCAGAATGAGCCCAGGTAGACAGCAATTAAGAGATGCTAGTTATTGTACTTTTGTTAAAGCATAAAGTTTTAGCTCACATATTGTAAATGCTGCTTCTAACTTAAAAGCTGTCTTTCCTTCATTTGCCTACTACTAAGGAAGAATTCAGACCTGAAACTGAGAAGACAATATCAAAAGAAACAGTTTGATCTTCTGCCTAATAATAGAGCTCCTCTTATCTCTCTCAACTTCCATTTCTCAATGAAATAGATGAAGGGAATTCCTATGAAGTTAATCACCTTCAAATTAGTGCATCAGATCTCTTCCAGACTGATCAAGGATCTGAATACAAAGCTTAAGAATTCCCTAAAGCTTTGGCCATTCCTAAAAATAAAACTGAGTGTTGCAAAAGTCATTTGGCTATATTAAAGATATGCAACTGTATTTTCATTTATTTATTTGATTTTTTTTCAACTGCCCTGCCACAGCACGCTGGGCTCAGAGCAGTATACAACATGGCCATAAAATATTAGTTAAAAACAGGTTAAAAACAAGTAACAGAGATATGTAGCTGTAGATGGTGCAAGAGAAACCAGTAGCATTGCTATCTCATGCAATGGGGGAGTGCCAGGATGGAACTGTCACTGTCCTCAACCGAACGCCTGGCAGAACATCTCTGCCTTACAGGCCCTGTGGAACTGTAACAAGTCCCACAGGGCACAAATGTTATTGGGAAGAGAGTTCCACCAGGTTGGAGCCACGGCAGAAAAGGCCCTGGCTCTGGTCAAGGACAGCTGGATGTCTCTCGAGCTGGGGACCACCAATAGATTTTGATCTAAAGAGCGAAACGCTCTTCTGGGGTTATACCAGGAGAGGCAGTCCCCAAGGTATGTAGGTCCCTGACCATTTAAGGCCCTGAAGGTCAATACCAGGACCTTGAACCTGACCTGCTATTCCACTGGAAGCCAGTGCAGCTCACACAGCACAGGATGGATGTGTTGTGCACGGTGTCCCTCTAAGGACCCACGCCACTGCATTCTGTACCAGTTGGAGTTTCTGGGTCAGCCTCAAAGGTTGGCCCATCTAGAGCAAGGTACAGCCTAGAGGTGACCGTTGCATAGACTAGCTGGGTGAGAGGCTGCATATAGATGTTAAATAACACTTCTGCTCATCTCCTTCAAAGAGATCAGAAAGCTATTTATTTTACTTACCTAAATGTGTCAGAAATTAAAAACCAGCTAAGTTTGTAGATGTTAAATTTATTTTAGTTTCAAAGTAAGGAGAGAACTTTTTCTGGGACAGAGTTTTATTTTTTAATAAACACACTCTGGACAGCATGATTTCCTCACTGTGCCTGACAGGCTTGTCCCTGGCAACAAACAAATAAGCAATCCTTGACCTTACACCTGTTCTGTATATTGTTTTGTGGGATCTTAAGACCTAGAAAGCCCAGTCTAGCCCTATCTTGTCAGATACTGGAAGCTAAGCAGAATCAACCATGGCCAATAAATCAATGCTCCCTCTAAGCTGTGAAGACTTGTGAGCAAAAATTCTACTTCATGAGCTACTGGCATTAAAGCTGTGAGTGAGTGATTTGGCTACTGCATGAAGTAGTTTGCTCTGGAGCCATCCTTCCTGAGTTAAGACAGAAATGTGTGAGCTGGAGGCTAAAAAACTGTGGGCTAACTCACACTAAGAGCTGCAGTGGCTCAAGTGGTTAAGACGTTGAACTGCAGGCTGTGGAAGGCCGGTAGTTCAGCAGTTCGAGACCAGGTGCCGCATGACAGAGTGAGTTCCCGTCTCTAGTTCTAGCTCCTGCCAACCTAGCAGTTCGAAAGCAAGAAATTGCAAGTAGATAAATAGGTACCACTTCGATGGGAAGGTAACAGCGTTCTGTGCACCTTGGTGTTTAGTCATGCCAGATGCATGACCACGGAAACATCTTCGGACAGCGCTGGCTCTTTGGCTTTGAAACGGAGATGAGCACCGCAACCCTAGAGTCGGATTTGACTGGCTTTCGAGCAAGGGAACTTTTACCTTTACCTTTTAGTTCACACTAATTCAGCTTAGAGGGAACATTGGCAATAACTGATGGGAGACCACCAAGAAAGACTATGGCCAATATGCAGGAGCAGGCAATGGCAAACCACCTCTGAACATCTCTTGCCTTGAAAACCCTATAGGATCACCATAAGCTGGCTGCTACTTGATACTCCCCCCCCAATTAAAAAGTGCCATTCCATATTAAAATCATTGGTCTAAAACTTTGTGAACAAGATTTGAGCATCTGGTTCAATAATCTCCAATTACCTGATGTTTCAGTTTTGGGATGTATTTTCTTATGCTTTTATGACTTCATTGTTTCACCAAAAGTTAGGGGATAATGTTACATTGCATCATTTTGCTAAATGAAAAAGTCCAACTAAAACATGTTTTCCTTTTAGTAACAGTTTTCCAATATATATATTGAATAAACTCCATAAGTCATATTACAATGCCATGTACAAAACCTGTAGTGGTGCTGGTGGCAAAGTCTTACCATAGGCTTAAAGCACTATATTACAAGTCTCCTGGGAATAGTGAGTTACAAAGAATTAAGTGCTAGTTGGAAGTGGACTACCAGGCTTTGAAAGAAGGGAAAGAACATTCAACAACAGGATATGCATAACTTGGCCTTTCATACAAAGATGAAATGCTGCATAATTATTGTGGTCCATGATGCAGCACACTGGTTAAACGAGCTAAGGAACACACTGCACAACTAGGAAACAAATTCCCAGTTCAAACCTTACGTCAGCCATCAGGTTATCGGTATTTATTATGTTTTTACACCATCTTCCTCCAAGAAGGTCTGGACATCATAGACTTTTCTGCCCTTTTTCATTTTCTCCTCACAACAACTGTGAGGTAGGTTGAGAGTAAGCACCCGGTCCGAAATCACCTAGCAAACTTCTTGGCAGAACAGGGATTCAAGCTGAAAAGTACTGAGACTGAGAAGTCCGTAGAGTGAGATCAGCTCACACTTTTATTTGAAGATCAGGAACAAGACAACTTAAGCCGGCTTGCAGGCCGGCTTATATTCCCCAAGAAACCCACACCCCAACACACACACACTTGTGATTGGACTATATACATTGACTGCATTAACTACCTGGATCCTAGTCCCCCGATTGGAAGGGAGCTAGGACCCTACTGTCCATTGTCTTCAGGAGCGAAGCTCAGGCCTTCGCCTAGCCACATGTCGGACCGGATGGAACTGGTTCAAGCACATGGCTGGCCTGGACCCACGTTCCGCTCTGGATACATTACACCCCTCCCCCCTTGGTCCAAAAGACACCTGCAGACATAGTCCTTTAAGTAAACTGGAGACTTTCTTTCCCTCATAGATTGACACGTTGCTGGGGCTGTGGGAGACACTGGCACCGGTGTTCTGGGCGGGGAGCTTACCAGTGCTGGCAAAGGTGGCGTTGCTGCAGAGGACTCATTCGAGGCAGTCAGGACTCCCAGAGACTGGATGACAGGTGCCGTGGCTGGGGTTTTCGCCAGACTGGGGAACACCGGGGGAGGTTGTTGCTCCATGGCCTCCTGGGTTGCAGGCTCCTCAGAGTTGTCCAGTTCTAGAGGTGCCACACAGCGACAGAGTTGGTCTATGTGGCAGTGGAGCACGGTGCCATCTTCACAGGAGACCTCGTACGAATGGGGGACCCTAACCCTTACCACCTGCACCGGGATCCACTGCGGGCCTCAAGTGTAGTTCCGAGAATATACCGGATCTTCTGGGAAGAACCCTCTGACGGCTTCCTGGTCCTTGGTGCCTGGCTCACGTTCCAGGGCGTGGTCCGGGTGTAGCCGGTCTATGCGCATTGTGAGGCGGCAACCCAGCAGAAGTTCCACTGGACTGCATCCCATGGTGGAGTGCGGGGTGATGCGTTGCCTGAAAAGAAAGGAGGCCAGTTTGTAATCCCAATCCAGGGAGTCGAGCCGGCGGAGTGCATGCTTGGCGATCCCGACCATCCGTTCCACTTGGTCGTTAATGGTGGGGTGGAACGTACATGCCGGATTCTGTAATAAGCAGTGAAGTCCTGGAACTCCCCAGATGTGAACGCGGTGCCGTTGTCTGTTACCAGAGTGTCAGGCAGTCCCTGGACACTGAAGATCTGCCACATGGCTTTGATGGTGGATCTCAAGGAAGTGGATGGCACTGGAACAACCTCAAGCCATTTGCTGTAAGAGTCAACCAAAATGAAAAAGAGCTGCCCCTGGAATGGCCCTGCGAAATCCAGGGGCAGTGGGAGGACTCCCAGGCTCTCTCCGGAGCCCGCGGCGGTTCCAGGTGTGAGACCTGGCAGGGCTGACACCGTTTCACCTTGTCCTCGATGTCCCGATTGAGGCCTGGCCACCAGACGTAGCTCCTTGCTAACGCCTTCATCCGTACCATTCCTGAGTGATGCTTGTGCAACACTTCCAAGACGTGCTGCTGGAGCGGAGCCGGAATCACCTCCCGGCCCCCTCACATCAAACACCCTTTGTATGTTGACAGTTCATGTTTCCTCATTACAAATGAAGCGAACTTGGGGCCCTCCTTGGCCACTGGTCACAACCTCCCCACCCAGTCCAAGACCTGGTAGAGGATTTTATCCCAGGCTGAGAGACGGGCCACTTCCTTCACGTGGACCGGCCGGTCAGGAAGCGTTTCCAAGAGAGCAACCGTGTGAGCAGGTGCCAGGCAGGGGTCCGCGACGGGCAGGGGCAGGCGGCTGAGGGTGTCCGTGTGGTCCATGGCCTTACCGGGCCAATGGGTGAGTGAATTGGAGTACCCCGCCAGAAAGATGGACCATCTCAGGACCCTGGGGGAGGCCATCTGTGGCATCTGGCAGTCTGGTGCGAGGAGACCCAGGAGTGGTTTGTGGTCGATCACTACTTCGAAGGGCCAGCCATAGAGATGGTGAAATTTTTTTACACCAGCCACTATTGCTAATGCCTCCTTGTCTATCTGCGTGTAGTTGCACTCTGCAGAAGACAAGGTCCTCAAGTAGTAGGTGACCGGGACCTCCTGGCCGTCCGGCAACCGGTGGCCCAAGACAGCCTCTACCCTATAGGGAGAGGCATCACACGTGAGGACCACTGGAAGGGCTTCTGTAAAATGGTACAAGACAGAATTAGAAACCAGCAAGTCCTTGACGCCCTGGAACGTTGCCGCGTACATTGGCCCCCAGACTCAAGGCGCGTCCTTGTCCAGGAGACGATGGAGCGGTTCAGCCACGATGGCCTTGGGGGGCAGAAAAGCATGATAGAAATTGAGCAGGCCTAAGAAAGCCTGCAGTTCTGTCTTGGATGGGGGGGGGCGTGCGTAATCGCCCTAACTCTATCATCCGTGGGGTAGATCCCCTGGGCATCCACCGCAAACCCTGCAAACTGCGAACACTGTGAACTCAATGCGGGGCACCCCCAGGAGACATTTTTCCTTCTTAACTTTGAGGCCGGTGTCATTGAACCTCTGGAGTACCTGTCGGAGCCAGTCTGCGAAGGAGGCGGAGTCTGGTGCCGCAACAATCACGTCGTCTAGAAAAGGTTGTACTCCGGGGATGCCTTTTAGGAGGGAATCCATGAATGACTTGAAAATCCCGGGAGCCACACAAACCCCAAACTGCAGCCATGTAACCCTAAACGCCCCTTTGTGCATTGTAACGGTCTGAGCTTCAGCAGCAGCCATGTCTACCAGCAGCTGCTGGTAAACTTGCGCTAAATCTAGCTTACTGAAGATCTTGACCCCCGAGAGGGAGGCTAGGGCGTGGCTCACCACAGGGACCGGATAAGCGTGGTCCTGCAGGGCCTTATTGAGGGTGCACTTGTAATCGGCACATATCCTCATGTCACCGTTCAGTTTAACCAGTGTGACTATGGGGGTTTCCCAGTGCGCGGACATGACTGGCTCCAGCACCCCTTGCTCGACCAGGCGATCGAGCTCCGCCTCTATTTTGGCCTGCATTGCAATGGGAGGAACACGGGCCTTGATGCAGATGGGGCACATGTTCGGATCAAGGTCCAGGGAAAAGGGGCCCCCAGTGTTCCTCCCCAAGGTCCTGTCAAATACTTTGGGAAAGTCTCTGCACACAGCCTCAAAATCTGCCGTCCAGTTCTGATTAATCCCTGTTATCTTGAGGCTCAGGGGCTAGAACCCGGACAGTCCCAATAAGCTGGTGAGGCGCACTTCCACCACCAACAGATCCAGCAGACCCGAAAATCCCTTGAACTGGACCCTGAACTTGCCCCAGCCTTGTTGCATGTCCGGCACATGGCACTGCGGAAATGGCAGGTCCGGCTCTCGTGAGCATCGCCGCAGCTAGCACATGTTGACTGTGCTGGGGCGGGCGTCGGTGGACCCGCAGTACCTCTTCATTGCTGGAGACTTCGGAGCCTGCAGCCTGTTGAATGAGGTGAACTGCCTTGGCACGGCAGTCGGAGCGTGACTTCTCGTAGGCCGCCGCTCCCCGGATCACCTTATCCAAATCGAGGTCGTCCTTGCTGACGAGCTTCCTCCGTAGTTTATGCTCCCTAAGCCCTACCAGGAATTGGTTCAAGAGGGCTTCAGTGAGGTTGTAGAAGGCACATCTGGTCACAGCCTGACGTAGCCCCGCTAGGAACTCCAAGGACGACTCATCCAGCCCCTGAACACTCACAAAGAAGTCCATTCTTTCCGCAAACTAGGTGGGTTTCAGGGCCAAATTGTCTGTGAGCGCCTTTATCAGGGCGGCGTACGTTGTCGCCGTGTCGTTAGTCTGCAGAGGCGCCACCAGGTCCTTCAGTAAAAGAAGTGTCTCGATCCCGCAGTACCTCAGGAGGTGGGCCTTCTTCATCCTGGGATCCGTGATGGTGTTGATGGTGAAGTGGTTTTCGAGAGTTTCAAGCCACGACTCCCACTGGTTGGAGTGAGAGATGCTGAACTTCAGGAAACTCTCGTTACCACTGGCAGCCATCGTAGCAGCATGTGCCTGAAGCGATGCAAGGCTGCGCTTGAAGTCAGTGGTTGGGTTCGTGGTGCCTGAAGCGGTGTGGTGAGCCGTTACCAGAGAAGCGGGGCAGGAAGCGGAGTGGTGTGCTGTGCTCTCGGTGCTGGGGCTCAATGCGATGCTCAGTTCTTCTGGATCATTGTTCATTGTTCATGGGAGGTAGAATCCCATCCTTGATGCCAGTGAAAAGTACTGAGACTGACGAGAGTGAAATCAGCTCATACTTTTATTTGAGGAACAAGACAACTTAAGCCAGTTTATATTCCCCAAGAAACCCACACCCCAACACACACACATTTGTGACTGGACTATATACATTGATTGCACTTACTACCTGGATCCTTG
Organism: Gekko gecko; assembly: GCA_029375565.1. NCBI lineage: Eukaryota > Metazoa > Chordata > Lepidosauria > Squamata > Gekkonidae > Gekko > Gekko gecko. Next base: position 238,388,048 of record JAPDNY010000002.1, on the reverse strand, counting down.
TCCCCCAAATGGAAGGGAGCTAGGACCCTACTGTCCATTGTCTTCAGGAGCGAAGCTCAGGCCTTCGCCTAGCCACATGTCGGACCGGCTGGAACTGGTTCAAGCACACAGCTGGCCTGGACCCACCTTCCGCTCTGGATACATTACACAACCCCAAATCCTAGTCCAACATTCTAACTAGTAGACTACACTGGCTCTTGAAGCAAACAATTTCTTCCAGGTTCAGTCTTTTATTTACAGTGTGTTGGTAACACTGGTCTGATTTACAAGGTTGTTGTAATAAAACATTTGAGATGCTTGAATGCAAACACTCAGAATGCAACCCTACTTAAGTACTTATTCTAAAATTGCAAGGAGATGGGGGGAGACATTCTATGTTCCCCCTATATTTCCCCCCTACTAAGTGGAGCAGTTCACTTCCTGAGCAAAATATAACTACTGTAATGGGCAATGGCGGGCAGTGCAAGCTGAGAGGAGCTTCCTGTGTTAATGTTACTGACCAGCCGCTCAGCGCGCAGCATACAGGGAACACTGGGGACAGCGTAGGGCATGTAAAAACAAAACAAGGAAAACACATCTGACAAGGTAGACGTGGAAGGCACACGACGCAGCGTACTTGCTAAAGCTCAGCCGGTCTGGGCAGTGCCTGGGTAAGAAGCCTCCCAGAAACATTTCTGTGCGCCGCCTTGACTTCCACATAACCAGACAAATATATGAGAAACTTGCCCTGCCAAAGGCTCGCTTGAATAGTCACTCCAGAAACTGAGGCACAGTAAAAATGAAGCCGTTCTTGCGCTTGATGCTGAACCCTCGCGGCTGTCCGTCGCCCCTCTGACTCGTCAAACTCCTGACGGCCAAACGGTCTCCCCTCCCCCACTCAAGTTGCCTCTCCCTTTAGAACACCTGCAGGCCTCCCTCCCCCTGCGCCGTTACGTTCAAAGCGTACCTCGCTCGCCCCCCGTACATACAGGGATTGGACAGTTCATAAATTTAAATGAATAAATGTTTTCCCTCTCCCCGTACCCTCTTACCTCTGTCGCGCTCCCCGCTCGCTTGCCAGAACTCCCCGACAACTCATGGCCTGGCCGAGCCAGCTGTCTCAGACCGTAATCCGCGAAGACAGCAGGCCTCACACTTGCACTCCCAAACAATTCCCCCCCCTTCTCTGTCACCGCTTCCGGTGTGTGACCCTCTTGCGCAAGCGCATTAATATTACAGAGAAACCCCTCCTCTTCCTTCTAAGTCTTTTTTGGTAGCCTCAAACGCAGAGGATATTTGGGGCTCCCTACTACGCAGACGCACTGTGACTACAGCGCGAGAGGCGCATGCCCATTGGTCGTCTCTCACTGGGTATGCGCATGCATGAAGGTCAGGTGCATGCTTACGTAATAGTAATTCAGGAACTCGGTAAAGGTTGTGTAGGGTCCGTTTGGAAGTAAATTTCATCGAATTAAAAAAACCCGGGTGTATATGATGCACATGGTCGGCCCGCAAGGGTACCGTTCCGTATACATTTTTTTGTGAGTAAGCCCTATTGAACTCAATGGCATTTATTTCCGATTAAACCTGGTTTGTTTCTTCAAGCCTTTTATTATTAGCTAGTTTTTAAACTAATGTGTGTTCATAGGCAGATTTTGGGGGTATATTTTTTCCACAACTCATAACACTCACATTTGCCACACGAATGCCACACCTGGGGTGGCGGCGGCGTTACCTTGCTGCCAAATGTCTGCAACGATGAACTTCAGAGTTTCTACGCCGGTGATGAGCCCGTGTCCCTGTTGCCACTCTAATGGGCGACAGTCATAGAGTCAAAAGTAACCAGGAAATCCTGATTGTTCATCAATCTTAAAGTCTTAAAGCTAGGTTTATACCACGCACCGTGCTGCGTCAAAATGGATCCTGTCTGTAGCTTTACAATGTCGTATGTATTTTTCTTGTAAAATCATCTTTCGAGTCCCTTTCACTACAGACGAAAAACTCTTATATCAGTATCGACAAGGCAAAAGGACATTCGATTCTATTAAGGCATTTCTTCCCGGCTGGCCGCGTCAGTTTTCTACCGTGACACAGCACAGAGGATACTGAGGTCACGTGATAAGCGACCGGGGCCGTGTGCAGCAGTTTCCAAGAATTTTATTATCTTAATCCACTTTCGGTTTCAATTGTTGTGGGGCTAAAACAGACTAAATGCAGCCTTATAGCGACAGCTGAGGAATGTGATGCCCGTAATGAAAAATACTGATGCAAGTCGCCGGTGGTTCCTGGAACTGCAGAATTAGAGTTTTAGCTGCTGATCGAGGTACGGGGAGAAGGATGCACGGGGTGGAATTTTCACGAGCCTTGTGGCGAACAAGAATTTTCATGGGAAAACAGCAACAATTCACCAACCAACTCTTCAGTCTTCAACTCTACAATCTTCGCCATCAGCCAATTTTGCATAGTGTTTTTTCTTCCTCTTTTTCCTCTCGCGGGACAAAATTTTCTTGTTATTTCTGTTCCCAATGGTGTGGGTTGTCTTTGCAGGTAGTTGATCTTGGTCATGTGAAGATCAGTTGTAATAGTGGGAGATCTCCAGGTGCCACCTGGAGGCTGGCAATCTTATCTCCAGCCCCCACCTGGAGATTGGCAACCCTTGAGGAAATGGTTGCTTTGTACCTTTCTGAGGTCCCTCCTCTCCTCAAGCCCCACCCTCAGCAGGGTATAATGCCATAGAGTCCACCCTCCAAACTAGCCATTCCCTTCAGAGGAATTAGGGTGGCCAACCTTAGGTGGGGACTGGACTGGAGATCACCTGGAACTATAGCTGCTCTCCATATGACAGATATCAGTTCCCTTGGAGAAAATGGCCGCTCTGGAGGGTGGACTCTGTGACATTATACCCTGCTTAGGTCTCTTCCCTCCCCAAACCAGAGTCTCCCAAGAATCCACCTCCAAATCTCCAGGAATTTTCCAACTTGGAGCGGACAACCCTAAAGGGAGCAGACTTCTGTAGCTGAGATATCTGTTGTGATCCCAAGAGATCTCCAAGTTGGCACCTCTAGAAGAAGACGGGGAGAGGCTATAGGGCTTTCAGGAAGGGGAAAGAGGAAATAGTTGGTGGGGGGAATGAGATCCTTGTGGGTCCTGCTTACCTTACATATAATTGGGAAAGATAATGCAGACCTGAGCTAGAATTGTGGTACTTTGAAAAATCCCTCACCCATTTTTATTTTTCAAGTGTCTTTATGACTTCCAGGTACCATAGCTATAACTGTGCGTAAAGTGCAAGCAAGTCATAGTCAACTCATGGCAATACCAGCAAAGGGATTTCAAGGCAAGTGAGAAGCAAAGATAATTTGCCATTGCCTTCCTCTGCAGAGTCTTCCTTGGAAGTCTTCCTTCCAAATATTGATGCTGCTTAGCTTCTGAGATCTGATCAGATTGAGGCACAAAATCATAAATGTTACATGTATACTTACCTGACATTAAGCTTTATAGAGCACAGTGTGACTTCCTCCTGTGTAAATGTGCACAGGTTTGTGCTGTAAGGTGCAGATCCTCATAATTTTTATAGGCAGGCTATAAAAACTTCCTAGCAAAATGCAGATCACATTTATGCACACAAACTTCATAGTAGAAGTCATGTATCCAGAGCTTCACTGTTGTTCCATGGTGCAAAAATATAGATCCGAGGCATGGATCCTTGTGACTTTTCTTTAGGAAAGGAACAAAACTCCACTGTCAAGATGCAGCACACATACATGTGCAAAGATCACAATTTTAAAAAAGACATCTAGCAACTTTGGATGTTTCCTTTCCCCACTTTTCCTGTTTTAGTCTCACAACTCTGTGAGGTAGGTTAGATTGAGATGTCTTTTAGGGAACTTCAGCACTAATACAGATTTGAATCTGCATCTTCCTACTTCTCAACACTGTAACCACTAAGTAATACTGTTGGTAATAAACCTGCAGTGGCTCTCATTCAGGCCCATAGCTATGGCGGGGCATTTTGGGGCTCTGTCCCCTTAAACATAAGCATGGCCCACAACAACTGCTGCCCCTCTCCCATCCTCCCCCTCTCCTGTGACATTAAAAGGGAACCCTTTAAATGCTGTTTTTCTAGGAGGGGCTGCCTGCGTCTGATCTCCAAGCAGTGAATTCACCACTTGGAGTTCAAGGAAGGCATGCAGCTGCTCCTCTCCCTCCCCCCTCCTGCCCCACAAAATTTCCCCATGCCCCACCAACCCAAAATTTCTGGCTACAGGGCTCCTCTCATTCCGCCTGTGGACACTCTTATAACAAAGTCTGCCATTTCCATAGTGTCTTCTTGTTTTTTTCAGACAGAAGAATGAAAAGCATCCCGGCAGCAGTGGAAATCTGTCCCTACTGTAAGAAACCGTTTAAGCGTCTCAAGTCCCACTTGCCCCATTGTAAGATGGCAGGAGATGCATTGTTTGCTGTGCACTCTACTGAAATTTCTTCTCCTTTCCCAGTGACTGGTAGTTCTGCCACTTCTGAATGTCTGAATACTAAGAAGAAGGGGCAGGTCAAAAGTACTGAAATGGCCTCCAAAAAAGAAAATAAGAAAAGCAAACCTAAGCCAATAGGGAATGAAGGAAAAGTAAAATCAGATTCTGTAGAACCAGTAGTTGTGGCACCTGTTGGCAATCTGCTTGCAGCTAGACCAGATGAAGATATACAACAGCGAATTAAACATTCCACCAAAAAGTCACAGAAAAGAGAAAATGGCACACCAAGAGCCCCAGAAGAAGATCTAACACATACACAGGCAGCTGAGGAAGAACTTTCAAAAACAAAGCTTTTGAAAAAGTCCCCCAGAGTACAGAAAAGTGGAAGCAGAATTACCTTTGATGAAGATAAATTTGTATCTACTATCATTCAAGAACCATTGATTCAGAGTGGTAAAGCCACTTCTAGATCTCCTGGCCAGTTAATTAAAAAAACATCTGCAAAACAGAGACAAGCGAAGGAAGGATCTGCAAAGCTAAGTGTGTCTAGCTCGGTGGATTCCTCCATGGACGATATTTTCCAGTCCATTCCTCAAGAAGTTAATGACAAAGTAGAATTAGTGATTGAGAATCATCCTGTGAGAGTATTGAGGCAGAGACAGGATTCTTCCATTCAACATACCCCATTAAATGAAGCTGCCATTGTTAACCAGAAGATGGAACACCAGCCTGTGGAATCATTGCCAGCCAGTGCTGATATCTCATTGGCCACTGAGAAGCAAATTATTACAGGAACAGAGAACAGAGTTTTAAGTCTTGAGCTTGAAGGGAACACTTGGACTGGAAAGACAGGAAATGCTGTGACTACAGTTAAAGCATCTGATGAGTGTTTTCTGAACACCTACAGAATGGTTGCCAATGTTCCTGTTCAGCTGGCTGCAGGAGTAAAAAGTATGATGGACAAAAATCAGTTATCAGTTATTTCTCATGAAGAGTCTCTGGTTTATCACAGTCCTAAGTCAAATCCCTACCCCACAATACTTCAAAGAAGAGGCAATGATGAAATACGTAACTGTGACCTAGCTTGTTTAGAAAATGACATTGCTTTAGATTCTGGGATCATTGTGATAACCAGAGGCAACAGCTCAGGGATATCTTTGAAACCAGCCTCAGTTCATATGTTAGAAATGACTGCCGCCGAAAGGTTATCATCTCCCAAGAGAGGCTTACAGCCAGGTTCTTTGGGACTGGAGTGGTTTCCAGAACTGTATCCTAATTATCAGAACTTATTTTCAGGGAAGCAGAAACGACAGGACACCAGAATCCCAAAACCCCAGGTCATTCTCCCACATGAAGACTGGCAAGGTAAAAATGGGTTGTTTTCAATCACTGATTTCTAACAGGGAACATTGTGTGCTGCTACCCAAGGAGCCAGTTTGTTGGACTGTGTGTAGAAAGATCAAGTGTGTGTGTATACACACAGTATACAGTTCGTTGGAGTCTGTTTGTTCTTTGGAGCATTATGTTGGTTTTTGATTTACCAGGGCAGGTCTAAACTTATAAAGAGCTGTGTATCAAAATCCTCATAAGGCCAAGGGCTGCTTCTCTTTCTCTCCATAAATTCATTTTTAAATAACCCCAAGGTTATTGCTTGTCCATCTCAGGATGTTAGAAGACTGCGGGGTTCCCAGCCTGCTCAAAGATTATTTGATTCCCCTGTCCCTGCACCTGGGACCCTGGAATAAATCTCCTTTGATAGTATGACCAAGACTGGATTTGGACTCTCGCGCACACAGTAGAACACACCAATAAAAGCAATAAGCTTTATTGAAGAAATATTAAAAGTGGTTCAGGCTTCAGCATAAGCAAGAGTAAGTAGGTGCTATAAAACAACAAAGTCTAAATTCTTACATACGCATACATACATGAAAACAGGTAGATTGCAGTATCTTCAATTCAGCATCAGTAACAAAGCAGTAGAATGGGAGATGCAGCAAGATGATCCTTGGCCCCTGATGGCAATATTTGGCCAGGCTAACAACTTGTAGCTTGTTACTCAACCTCTGTTTCTTGTTATTACCTTACATGTTGTTCTCTACTTGTTGCTGCTGTTATCTTCCAGATGGGTGTAAACTAACTTTACAGGAAAACTGAATCACTGACCCCCTGACTAGTGTAAGCCAATCAAGAACATGATCCAAAAGATGATTCTCAAAGAAGAGTAGGCCGTCGCCCTCCCATCTGAGTGTAATTAAGTCAGATTGCTTTCATATTCCAAGGTGTGACCTCACTCTTTTTATCTTGGCCTGAGAACAGTGGAAGAGTGATAAGCATTTGACCTGGAACTCTCCCCAGTAGAACAGAGTTTGAGTCCAGTGGCACTTTTAAGACCAACAAAGTTTTATTCAATGTATAAGCTTTTGTGTGCATGCATACTTCTTCAGATACACTGAAATGGAAGTTACCAGTCCATACATATATTCATTCATTCATTCATTCATTCATTCATTCATTCATTCAGTTTATACCCAGCCCTACCCACCAAGGCAGGCTCAGGGCGGCTTACATAAAATTCCATATATAAATACAATTAAAACCAATCATAAAACAACCATAAACAATTCAATTATCAGTTATCATAAAGTGCTGCAGCGGTGATCTGATAAAGTGCTAGAACAGTAGATTTCAAATTAATAGTGATACTTAAAGTGACAATAACAGTCATGTTGGCATTCTCAAACCAGCTCAACTTATGCAGCTTATTTGTGTGGCGAGCACAGGCTGTAGGTGGTAAAGCCAGGGCACAGGGGCACTCCTCAGAATTTTGATGCAGCTCCTTGATTGAAGGCCTGGTGGAAGAGCTCCGTCTTACAGGCCCTGCGGAACTGTAAAAGGTCCCGCAGGGCCCTGATCTCTTTTGGGAGCTCATTACCTGTATGGAGCCGCCACTGAGAAGGCCCTGGCCCTGGTTATAGCCAGCCTGGTGTCTTTGGGGCCTGAGAGGGCAAGTCGATTTTGGGACCCTGACCGCAGTGCTCTCTGGGGAACAGGTGAGGAAAGGCGGTCCTTTAGGTATGTCGGACCCTGACCATAAAGGGCTTTAAAGGTAAGAACCAGCACCTTGAAGGGAATTCAGTATGCTATTGGCAGCTAGTGCCGTGCTTTCAGCACAGTCTGGATGTGCTTCCTCATAGAGAGACCCATCAGCAGCCTGGCTGCATCATTTTGCACTATCTGCAGCTTCCAGATTTGGGACGAGGGTAGTCCCATGTAGAGAGCATTACAGTAGTCTCATCTTGAGGAGACCATTGCATGGATCATTGTTGCCAAGTTAAGTTCGAGGAAGGGAACCAACTGCCTAATCAACCGAAGATGATAAAAGGCTGACCTTGGCAGTGGCTGCTACCTGGGCCTCCATTGTTAAGGAGGTATTCAAGAACACAATCAAACTCTAACCTCCGGCGCTGGCACCAACTGCGCCCCATTGAAGGTTAGGAGTGGGATCCCTATTACCCTAGGGCCGCCCTGACTCAGGTACAGGACCTCTGTCTTTGTCAGATTCACTTTCAGTTGGCTTAGTCTACGCCAGCCAGCCACGGCTTGTAACACTCAGCTCAGATCTTCTGGTGTAGAGTCAGACTGGCCACCCAACAGCAGATAGAGCTGGGTGTCATCTGCATACTGGTGACACCCCAGTCCATGCCTCCAGGCAATCTGGGAAAGGGGCACATATAGATATTAAATAGCATCGGGGAAAGCACCGCCCCTTGAGGCATTCTACAGATCAGTGGATGCCTTTGGGATAGCTGTTCCCCTAGTGCCACCTTTTGTCCCCGACCCTGAAGAAAGGGTGCAAGCCATTGCAAGGCAAGCCCCTGGACTCCAGTGTTGGCAAGGCGGTGGATCAGTAGCTGATGGTTGACAGTGTTGAACACTGCCAACAGGTCCAAAAACAACAGCACGGCTGATCTGCCTCAGTCCAGGTGCCTCCGGAAGTCATCCGTGAGGGCGACCAGTGCCATCTCTGTCCCGTGTCCCGGGTGAAAGCTGGACTGGAAGGGATCTAATGTGGAAGTGTCATCCAAAAAGCTCTGCAACTGGACTGTCATGGTCCTCTCAGTTAGTTTGCCCAAATATAGCAAATTGGAAACTGGCAGTAATCCAGAGATGGCTTTTTCAGGAGAGGATGGACCGCGGCCTCCTTAGTGTCCCAGGGAACAGACCCTTTAAGAGGGACTTGTTGATAGCTGGGGGAGGGGGAGCAGCAAATAGCATACAGCATATTAAAGTTGTTTGACAGATGCAGTTTGTAATAGTATTTTTTTTTACAGATGCAAACTGTAATAACAAGCTTAGTTTATATGGTCACCATTTGTTTGGGTTTAATGCTGGGGGAAAACAGAGTGAAGGGTCTTAGTTAATTACTCTTAACATTCCACAATTAAGAAGGGTACATCTGCCCTTCGACCTCTGATTTTATTTCCTTCACTATGTTTGCCCCCGGAATTAAACCTAAACAAATGGTGACCATATAAACTAAGCTTGTTATTCCAGTTTGGTCCTTGCATCTGTCAAACAACTTTAATATGCTGTATGATAATTTGCTGCTCACCCTCTACCTATATGTATGCACTGGTAACTTTGTTGGTCTTAAAGGTGCCACTGGATTCAAACACTGTTCTGCTCCTTCAGATCAACACGGCTACTCACCTGCAGTTCTCCCCAGTGTTGTTATTTACGCTTGGATAGAAAAACAGGAAATAAGATGTTGCTTTAAATTTATGAGAGGGCCAAATGCTGATGCTTAAAACAGTCAGTTTTTTGACTGCTGAAGACTTCTAGTCAAGAAGCTTTAATCAGATTAAAAGAAAGGAAAACAGGTTGGTGCAGAGGTGACTGTCTCTCTTGATGCAGGATCCCTAAGAGCCTTTTCAGTAGGTCCTTGCCACCATCAATTGCTTCTTCTGGTTCCTTTAGTTCAGGTATATGTATAAGATGATTCTCTGCTTCATTTGTATTTAAGGTTGCCAATGAGCTTGGAGAAAAATGTCTTGTTCTATTAATAGAGGCTTAGTTGAATGTTGTTTATCCCTAGTCTATGAGATGCTTCCAGTGTCCTTTACTATACATTAAGCCTCTATTAAAGGAACTAGACATTTTTCCCATTGACTGTTTGCCTGGGAGCACTGTTTGCTTAGTTTCTATGAGCATCTTTGAGAAGTGCTTTATCCTCTGCTTCCATTAATAGTTTGTGAGTGACACTTGTAACTCTTAAAAACTTGTGGCCATATATGCCTTACACAGTTTCATCCTTTTTTTACTAACTGAATTGTCCTGGTTTTCTCCAAAGAATCCCTGTATTGAAATTTGGTAGGGTGCTGATCCCTCAGAGAACTGTCAAAACAAGAGCTCCCTGGGAGAGGTAATGGCTATGAAAAATTTAAGTTTGTTTCATAGATATGCTTAGTCTGTCAAACTGCAAGCAGGGATGTTTTCTCTTGTGTAGATTCACTGGCTGGCAGAGCTCCATCTGCCCGCTTAAAACAGGACCCTTTCGAATAAGCAGATCTACTGATTTCTTGTGGCTGACGAGAGCTCTTCCTGCTGCCAGTAGAACTGCTTATGAGGAAACACCAGACTGTGCAACCCTGCAATTTAGTAGGGGAAGGCAGTTGGCTTCTTGAAACAGAGCTTTTTCCAGATGCCGTCCTCTACATGAAAGAGATCCAGCACTCTCTCAATATCTGTTCATACAACTTCACAGGGGCGTGCTCTTCTTGAGGAGCCAACTGTTTTTCAATCAGACTCAGAGGTAAAGCTTGTGGCTTTTTTCAGGATGCCATGTAAATTGCATCACCTTTTCTTAAGATTTAGGGAAGCAAATTTAGTGGGGCCAAAAAGAGGTCAGTGTGTTTGAAGCAAAAGTTTCTGTCTCCTAGTTCCGCTGGCAAAAAGGTGCCTGATGGATGTAAAGCTCCAAGATTTGCCTGCTTGGCTGGCTACATGCAACCCATCTCCAGGGAGGATGCTAAGAGCGACATGCAGAGGTGAGAGCTGATAAGTCAGTCGTATCTAGAGATGGGCAAGGGTTCTGTTGCTGCAGCAGGAAACGATTGAGATTGACTGAACAGCCCTTGTTGTTTGCCTTTTACTTGCAGCTATTTTAATGTTACATTTATTGGTTTTATGTGCCACTTTGATGTGCCTGAAAAGCAGCCTAGAAATCTCATAAGTGAAATAAATGATTTTGACACACATGCTCACAACCAAACCATTTCAGTCTTTCTTGTTAAACAGCCTGGAATGGATATTACAACCGATACATCAATGTGAAAAAGGGCGGAGTGGCTGGGTTCTCGATGCTCCTGCTTGGCTACTGTGTCCTCAGCTATACCTGGAGCTACGAACACATTAGTAAGGCTTTTCCCTCGGCATTTCTCTTTTTCTCCCCAGAAATTGTGTTTGGGTGCTAGAAGACAAAGGCCCTGCGTGTTCTGCTATCAGGGCTTTCTGTTCCCAGTACATGGGGCAGGAGGCACTCAGGAAGACAAATGTGCAAACTCATCTGCAACTTTGAAATAAAGATTCTTAACTTTTTTATTGTCAGGTTAATCCTTATTTAAGAAAGAAGAGGCTCAGGAGGTTGCAGTTGACGCTGGGGCCTCATTCTGCTGATTCTGAGCCTACAATGACTATGCTACTCTCTATCCCCATCCCAAAGTGTGGAAAGACAACAGAATGAATTTTTGGAAGACTTTGCTTAATATATGACAATGAAGTCTCGGACATTTATAGACCCTTTAATAGACTGGGGCAGCAGGGGGGAGGTTTTAAGTAAAGTAGAACTGCCATTACTCCTTCAGTGTATGTAACAAGGTAACCATTCTGGTGTTTTTTTTCTTTCCCTAACAACAGAACAGAATCGCTGGCGCAAATACCATTGATGAGGGCAAAAGAATGTGAGACGGAAGGCATGGTGCTTTCAGACTGACTGTGCGTGTTGCTAGGGGCTTGTTCCAGCTGCAACAAGGGATGCTGAAGAATGCTGTAGGGTGGCTTTATTATTAAGACATACACATTCACTATTTATATTTAGTAACTACTTCAGCACCCTTGGACACTGTAGAGAAGTAGGAAAGTTGTCACTCATGGCCTGTTGGCTTGAGAAGCGACACCTGCAGAAAATGCTGATGTATGTAGTAACAGGATGGTTCCAAAAGTCTTACGATTTCTATTAAAGAAACCTGCTCTCTTCCTCTGGAGTACATGAAGACAAGTCCAGCTGTTTTTCTTTGGGAATGCTTGGTCTTTCATACCCAGTTCTGTAAAGAAGCTGTAAATGAGGGCCTAACTGGAGGATATGTGTTTGCCCTGAGTCATATTAACCAGATGCGTGCTGGGAATTCTGTGCTTGGAAATTAATTCCCAAGCATATATGGGGGCAAAATTTGGATCAGGACTGTAGCCCCCATTGCATTTTCTTGACTTGAAGCAGCCCTAGGGAATGGCTATTTGCCCTGCTGGAGAAACCTATCTATATCCTACCTGTACACATAGGTTGCCCCGGTACAGCAAACTGTGGATACTTAGGGCAGTGTCAGGTCATGAAAATGGCATGGAGGGGAGGCTTAAGCTCCCTCTCTTTGTGGTCCCAATCCACATCAGGCTCCCATGTACCTAGGAAATAAGTTCTGAACACGGAACTCATAGAGCAGGCCAACAGAACATGGCACGATGTATCATGTAGTTAGGCCCTGAGGATATATAGTGTAGGATATATAGTATAGGGTTCAGGAGACCCCGAGACTGGTTTGTGAAAACACCTGAGGCTTGAGCAATGAATACATTTTTTCATAGATAATGAAGCCAGCTATGAAAATGCATCACAAAACATGTATGTTGCATGCAAAAAGGAAAATGGGAGTGCTTCATTAATGCCTGTGGAGCCCTTAGCATAATATGGTTTTCAATATGTTGCCTAGACTTTTAGTATGAGCTCACAATGTGGGTTTTTGTTCCTGCATCATAAAGATAGGTGTGAAAGGCCATTAAATTTGCAAGCCCTGGGTTAGATGTAGCCAGCTTTTTCACTCAATCTCTCCTTATTCCCATCTTTATACAGTCCCATTCCACATGGTGTTTGATCCATGATCCTCAACATACCCTTTCTGGTAGTCAAAAGGACCCCTCCTTTTTCATCAGTGGAAAGGCATTCACTCCCTGTGAATAATGACATGATGACAGCACTAATTAAAAGTTCATCAGTAGAAAAAGTTACATACATGCATTAGTAGAGGGCCTATCTTTGTCTTAACTCTCTAATGTAGAAGAAGATGGAGTGGATCAGACCAATGCACAGTGAACAGATATCCCAAACTATTCAATAGTTGCTATAGAAATGACCTTTAGAATGTATTAAAGCTGAGCAGGCCAACATTAATAATGCTTTGTTCCATTTCTGGAAGAAGAAATCCATACCATTAACTAGTTCAGATGCCCTTTGGGTAAAATCTTTCTTGTACAGGGAAAAGAGAGATGCTGGTTTAGATCAGAGCTGACTCTTTTGTACCTGTCACAGCACATTTATTTTCCACTTTGAAACTCAGTAGTTGGGGAAACCTCACACCCACAATTAATCATTGGGCCCAAAATATAGACAACTTGCTTACTAGCATTCTGTAAGTTGCAGGATGTGTTATTTTTAACCACATTTTTTCACACTTCTGTGGAACTAATTCATGCTTTTGCAGTGTAACCATAAAGATTTTTCTGACTATTTTGACTTTATGCTGGGGTTCTCCCCCCCCCCCCTGAATGATAACAGTCATGCTTTGCTGGCAAGCTGATCTGTAATACACTTGATGGGGAAGACAGCTGGGCAAATCTATGGAAGGACCGAATTTAGGGCAATGAAATTAGGGCAAATAAAATTCCAGTTCTAGCTTCTGGAGTATAAGAATTTGTTAGCTTTTCACTAATGATAATAATACTGGACTGAACTATTTAAAAGTGGTCTTGGTTTCACATACTAGCTTAATCATAACCTTAGGCAATTTTACTACCTTGTTTACTTCTAAACCTCCATTTCCCATGTATGAAACAGAAATAGCAATTTAGGGTCAAGCTGGATGTGAGGGGAGAAAAGTTCCATGTTTATTTTGAGAACTAGCATGAATAATGTAAGTGGTTAGAGTGTTGGTCTATGATCTGAGAGACCCAGGTTCAAATCCTCACTTTACTATGAAAATTTGTTGGGTGTCCTTGGGCCAGTCACACACAGCCTAACCTACTTCACAGGGTTGTTGTGAGGATTAAATGGAAGAGACAGGAGGAGGCCGTGCACACATGGAAGCCATGTGCATGGATGGGGTAAGTAAAGGTGGGGGGTGGTGGTGAGGCCCAAGGGCAGCTGGACCACATGGGGCCAAGCACCCTTTGCTGTATTGAACGCAGCCCTGTTTCTACACAAGCCCTGGGCGGCTTGCCCTGGCATGGTGCCCACTTCTGCCTCTCCCGCCTATACTAGTCTTTTGACACACCCACTTACTGCCAGCGATTAGAGAAAGCACCATATCCAGCAATACCAGACATGCATATTCCATCTGTCAAACAGTACCGGCCTGGATTTTTTCCACCTGGACAGAGCAGCCATCCAGGCCCTATGCAAGGTGCTCAGGCCAGCGCTAAGCACCTCCCCCCCCCATGCCACTCCTCTTCTGCAGAAGGTCGTGCTCTCCCTCAGGTTCCTGGGCACTGGATTCTTCCGAAGGGTCATGTCAGAGGTTCTTGAGGTGTTCCAGTCTTTAGCGAGCTACTGTCTGCAAGGCTTCCTGGATGCCATGCTGGCCAATTTACAGGAGCGTGTGGGCTTCCTCACAGAAGAGACAGAGCTGGCACACATCCAGGCAGGGTTCATGGCATTTGCAGGCTCCCCCAAAGTCATAGGGGCTGTGGACTGCACCCACATTGCCCTCATTGCCCCCCAGAGAACCTGCAGGTGTACTGCAATGTCCGTTGGTTCTATAGCCTGAATGTTCAGGCATCCTGCGATCACTCACCAGGCATTTTCATGGATCTCATGGCCAAGTTCTTGGGCAGTGTGCATAATGTGCAGACTTTTGTGACATCTGGCCTCCACCACCTGTTAGCCATGTGGCCAGAGGGCAAAGGATGGTTCCTGGGTCAGTACTGGGGGGAGTAATGGGCCCAGGAGGCATCACTCCTGATGGGTCTTATTCCATCCTGACGAGGTGACTGCATATTCCTTCTGCTCTCATATTTGCTGACTGACACTCTATCCTGGAAATGATCTGCCAGATTCTGCAGCCTACAACCAAGTCCACTGCCAAGCACATGTGATTGAGCAGGTATTTGGGCAACTGAAGATGCATTTATTTCCTCTATATTGGAGAATGCCAGGCCATGCAGCCCCTGGTAGTGGTCAATCTCTTCGTCATCTGTGCAATGCTCCACAACATGGTCTTGCAATTATGGCTGGCGCCACCCCTTGAAGGAGGTCTGTTGGAGGGTCTTTGGGTTGGGGACAGGACAGTGAGCAGTCAGAGGAGACAGCAGTGAAGCAGGACATCAGGGGACACATGGTGTGGGTGCAGGAATACACCTGGCATCAGAGGTGCCCTGCCTCTCAAGCCACCTTTTGGTGTCCTGCACCCTCTGGCACCCTTGGGGGTAGGTGGGATGTGGCCTGGTGTAGAATGAGCATGGCCCCACTGTAATATTGCCATCGGTTGGGGTTCTCCACAAGCCTAACACTTCAACCTCTCCCCTCCCCTGCCAGGTGTCTCGTCACACCTGCAATGACAGTGTGAACTCCCCATCAGCAAGGGAGCCACTTTATGGCAAGCAACCCCCAAACAATGGTCCCTCAACTTGCAATTCATTCAGCCTGGCCACATGCGCATGAGTAAGGGCATGGGTGCAACGTTGGCACAGACTGCTCCAATGGCCACTGCAGCCACAAGCCCCTGTGCATCCAAATGCCACCCTGTGTCACGGGGCTGCAGGAAACAGCCAGCAAGGTGCTCCTGGAAAGAGGGAAAGCCCTTCCAATGCCCCTTTTATGGGTTTGTGTTCTGTTTTTAATATTTGCTTTTTCCCCTCAAGAGAGGAAGGGGTGACAGTGACTTCCGAGCAAGGGATTCCCACATCCTGTGAGCAACAAGAATTCTGCAGCACCAGAATATTTTTCTGAGTGTCCAGCCGCATCATAACATGGATGGACCTGCACATCTGTGTGGATGGCTGATCTCTCCACAGTGCAGTCCTGTGCACCCACCTCACGAAGAATGGATGCTCCTAGCTCTGAGCACACTGGCCCCCAGGATAATGAGCAGGCAGCTGAGACCTGGCACAGCATCCACAAGAACTGCATTTTTCATTATGGCCATCATGTTTGACTACAGCACCAGCCAGAAGCCTGATGTACATAATGACTATGGCACTTATTCTTTTTGTGAATGGACCCCGATGACATCCATTCCCCATGGCTTTCTCTCATTTTGGCCCCTCATTAGCATACCCAAATTGGACAGAGGTTGCTGGGATCCACCGGCCCTTCCCAGCCTCCAAAGTGCTAGATCACCTGAAATTGACCGACATTGCTGGGAGAGGCAAAAGACAGCCATCTGAGGAAAACACTGGTGTTGACCCATTTTCAGCACTTTGTACCACCCTATTCAGCCCCAGATGAGCAGACCAGGAGATACAAGACCCACTGATTAGTGTTAACCCCTTAGGTCCTTCCCCGGTGGGATCCCCCCATTCATTTGATGTGTCTGCTGTCTTACTGCTGCCCTGAGGTGTCCCTCTGCTATCTGGCCCCCACCTCCAATGATCCTGCTGTTTTCCCACCAAGATCTCACTATGCCCTGATGACTCTCCCTTCACTGTGTATACCATTGGTAGGAGTACACGGTTCTGGTACTTTGCCCACCCCACTCCTAGATCGGTGTGTGCAGATATGCCACCATTACTAGCCAGATGAGAACCATATGCCCCATTGTCAGATCGCAGCATCTGTGTGGTGACTGCATGGTGTCTGGGTGTCTCCACACCCTCCCTCCTATGGCACCCCCCACACACACACAGACATAGGTGTGGCTACAGGTGTAACTTTATTGAAGGGTTCCAGGGACAAAGAAGCTGAGCGTACTACTTCCACCTCCATGGCTGCGATCACACACAATAATAATCCACTTTCAGTGAACTTTCAAAATGGATTTTGCCAGTTCACTCAGTAAAATCCAGTTGGAAAGTACATTGAAAATGGATTATTTAGTATATCTGATCACAGCCCATATAGCCACAGGGAAAAGGGGTGTTATTCTCCAGGGGCAGTTTGCAAATGGGCCAGAAGGCCAAGGGGCCAGCAGGCAGGATATCAATGGTGACTCCTGGAGACACGTTTTTTCTGCAGCCAGGGCATGGTGTGGGCCAAGTGCTCAGCGGTTAGAGCTGGGGCTCTTCCTTTTGGGTCTCCACCTAAGGAATGAACAAACACATTCAGGAGCATCCACAACAAGGCTCCAATAGCTGCATGGCAGGCACTGGCAGGTCCCACAGGCGGCCGGGGGGGGTTGCTCTAGAGTGTACCTAACAGTCCCTGAAGTGAATCTGCACTGCAAGCCCTCCCCTCCCTGAAGGTCTGTGCCATCACTCTCACCGGCGTGGTGCTCATGTCCAAACCACCAGCAAATGAAAAATCCACATTGGTTCCAAGATTATGTGCTAACAAACCCCGCTCTGGATGGTGGGGCTGCCTCTTCCGTAGCGCCTTGCCTGAGGGAAAGCCAGCCATGTGTCTGAGCTGCCAGCCCAATGCACAGCCGACAGATTTGGCCCCCTCCCCCAGCAGTTGTCCCAGGACAATCCCCACTCACCACACCTTGTTGTGTGCGGGGCTGATGGCTTGGAGGGCTCAGGGGCTTCTGCGGGGTCATTTGGCTGCCAGGGTCAGGAACGGGAGGTGGCATTGACAGGGTGGCTCCCAGCCACCGATGGAGGGCAAGGGCAAAGGGAGTTTGGGGAACAGTCCCCTTCTTACCTGTCAGTGTGCAGTTGCCCTTTGGGTCCTGGCTGAGGAGGTGGGGCATCTGTTTCGGTTGAAAACTGGGAGAGGTCAGCCACAATGTATGGACTTTGCTCTCCCTGTCCAGTGTTGGCACCAAGTACTTGCCCAATGGTGCTAAGTGCCCTGTCTGTGCTTTTCCTGCCATCAAGATGCCTTGGCATTTGCTCGAAGTCCACACAGCAGGTAGCTGCCAGACAGTATCCCATGCCATGCACCCTACCTTGTCAGTTGTGGGACATCCTGCCGCAAGTATTTGTAGGGCTAGAGGGGAACATGATTGGGTGCTGGGGGGGGGGCTCGGCCATGCCCTTAGTTGGCATCTTGAGGTGCTTTGGTACTTTTGGTCATGGCTGCAGCAGTGGAGGGGCATTTGTTTTTCCACTTCTAATGGCTGCCTGTGGGCTATGCTGCCATTTTTCTTGGTGCAAGTTTGTACCTGTTTCAGGGGGCATTCCCAAGCTGAAAGAGTTTAGGGAGCTGCCTAAATGCAGCCATACCCCCAAACTGCCCACATAGATCGGCACAGGGGGAACTGCACTGGAGTTGTGCTAGCGCAACAGAACAGTGCAGCAGGACTTTCATCAGTGTGATACTCAGAATGGTGCAGGATAATGCATGATCAGTTGCCATGTTGCAGTGGTCTTTTTTTCTAAGGAGTGGTTTTTAAATTATCATGATGACACCCTGGAGGAAAAGAACACAGCAGGTTTAACAAGTGACATGTTTGGTGCTTGATCTCAATTTAAAGCTAGTGCACAATATTGCTAGTGTGCCTGTTCAAATTAAAGGGGCAGGGCCATAGCCAGTGGTGGGGCTTTAGGGGCAGAGCCCCCCACAATTAAGGCCCCATGGCTGGGTTGAAGGCACCCTAGCAGATAGCACTGCCTGCTGCCTCCTCCACCCAGGTGCCAGTGGCCAAGAGCCAGGAGGTGCAAAGCAGAAGCCCAGCTGCAGCCTCACCCTGCACCATGCTCCCCTCACCTCCCCCACGCAGTGGCCAGGCTGCATGGAGTGACCAGGCGGCACCTACATGCCCTCCGCTGGTGAGATGAGCAGCAGGAAGCGGCGGAACCGGAAGCTCTGCAAACGCACCCTCCGCTGCCCTCTGCCTCTGCCCTGGGTCTGCAGAATAACTCTGATTTCCATATGCAGATTTCTCTATGCTGACAGCCCCTTTCTCCCCCCCTCCCATGTCTCTCACTCTCATTGGGTCTGTCTGTCTAATTTTTAGAGCACCTTTGTTTGCTTTCTCTCTTCTGCACAATGAAGCTAAAATATCCATCAGGCAAAGGTTCTAGATAGCTGGTTTAGGCACAGTCAGAGGACAGGCCTTCAGAGGCTGCCCTGTGTGGCACCCAAACTGTCTGTCCCTAAGTCAGGTCCCTGTTGCTGGCAGCATCCGTGGAGGGAAGTGGAGGGCAAATGTGGTCTGGCGCAGGTCAGCTGGCTGCCAGAGGGGGTGGTGACTGGGCAGGCTGTGGCGGGGCTGTGCGCCCGTGTGCCCGGCTTCTCTCTGCCCCTCTCACTGCCCTTCCCTGACAGAGGGGGGAAGGGTGATTTAAATTAAATTAAGTTAGCCCCATCACAAGCCCTAAAATTGAGAATACGTTCATAGTAAAATAGTCTGTGACATGCATAGTTAGAACATCATACACAGACAGAGAGTAAAAGCCCAGTAGGCACCTTTAAGACAAACAAACTTTATTGTAGCATAAGTTTTTGAGAAACACAGCTCTCTTTGTCAGATGCTTGGAGGGTATGAAAAAACTGGCCAGAGATATATAAGTGGTAAGGGGAGGTGGGGAGAGGATACAGAAAGGATCATGTAAAGGCAAAGCAGTTGCAGAAGTCGGGAAAAAGGCAGAATGTGCAATCCAGGCTGGGTGTGACTCCTTCCTTCTACTGATGAATCTGTTTGGAACACCTGAAAGGCAGTTACTTCTGGTAATAAGATAACCATCCAAACACTCTATTCAGTCCAAGTCTGGCTGAGTCAAATGTACATATAAATTCCAATTCAGCAGCTTCCAACTGGATTTTGGGTAGATATATGGGGGCAGAGTTGGCATCTGGGTGTATCCACCTATCTACCCAGAAAATACGATTATAGGACCCAGTGGCATCAACTATACAATCTCTGGCTCTTACAGCTGCTCATCCTCCAATGTGATCTATGCTCTCATGTGCCAACAATGCCCCTCTGCTCTGTACATAGGACAAACCAGCCAATCTCTACACAAAATAATAGACAGACACAAATCTGACATAAAAAATGGCAATATCCACAAACCAGTAGGAGAACACTTCAATCTACCAGGACATTCCATCAAGGACTTAAAGGTCACCATAGTTTAACAGAAACATTTCAAAACCATGACTTCTGCAATTGCTTTGCATTTACACGGCCCTTTCTGTATCCTCTTCCCCCTCCCCTTACCACCTATCTCTCTCTCGCCAGTTTCTTCATACCCTCCATGCATCTGACGAAGAGAGCTGTGTTTCTTGAAAGCTTATGCTACAATAAAGTTTGTTAGTCTTAAAGGTGCTACTGGACTTTTTACTATTTTGCAGCAACAGACCAACACGACTAACTCCTCTGGATCTATACACAGAAAGAGCAGTATCAGTGGTGAATGACACACAATTGTGGAATAGCCTTTCCTTGGATCAATTTTTGTTGTAAAACCTTTTACTTGTGTTGGGATCTGTGAATAAACTAGATTAGATGGTTAATATATTTTAAATCTGATTTTATACATTTTTCTCTGATCACTGCACTTGGCTGGCAGTTATAAGACCCTGAAAACTAATAGGGTTTCCTTTCAAATGCATTTATTGCAAAGGCTTTAATCAAGCAAGTAGTATTACATTTCACCATAAGTGTTCTGACTCTAGGAGGAAACAGATTCCATTTAGAAATCAAAAGTTTCTTTACTCATGCTAACTGACTTGAAACTTTGCAAATAGTGTCTAAGACAGAAGGAACATGTTAGTAGGATTCCAGTTAAAAGCTCTTGAAGCACTTATTGAGAGCGAAGAGCTCTCCGCACTTAGTAACTATAGCCTGCAGATGGTGACATTGTGCCAGCAAAGGAGACGGAAAGTTGCCTGGCTGCCATACATACAGATTGGGGAAAGTTTCTTGTCTTAACAAAGATGAGTTTTTTTGTTTCAGTTGTATGTTGCAGCAAAAAGTCAATGTATTGGCATATCATTTTTTCCTACTACGAAGATTTGCTCAGGAACTCCAGCAATACATTCACATGGCTGAACTATGGCTTAAATAAACTGTTCTCTGCAGACTCTTTTCACTAATTCAGAACTTATGCCAGCCTCTGCTTTCCAGTATCATGAGTAACTGACCCCTTGTTTCTTTCACAAAACACCAGACAAATATACCTGCCCTCCCAAGACATGCAAACCTAACCCCTTTCCTAGCTGTTGGGAGAAATCCAACTTTCTGATACCTAGAAAACTATCATGGGCTGCATCCTAACTACTTTGGTTTGTTGGCAAAGTTTATATCCCTTGAGAATGATGGCAGACACAAAGAGCACCAGCTGCTTGATTTCTCTTGACAGGAGCACCTTAAAGACTAACAAAACATGTGGCAGGGTACAAACTTTCATGAGTCATTGAAGAAGTGAGCAGTGACTCATGAAAGCTCATACCCTGCCACATATTTTGTTAGTCTTTATGGTGCTATTGGACTCTTGCTCTTTTCTACTGCTACGGACAGACTAATACAGCGACCTATCTTGATCCACCTCTTGACAGGATTATTCTCTGCTCCAAGTGTTTCAAAAAGCCCTTTTATGCCATTCAATTGGCTGGATGAAAGAGCTGCATTCGGGGACAATGTCAGTGGGCCATACTTACCCATCACCCCAGACAATGCCTGGCCTGGCCTGCATCAACAAATGTCTGTGTACAGAAGGCATTAGGGAGACTGCACACCCACAGGCCCTTCCAATGTATAGCCCCTTCCATTATATATCCATTATTTATTCAAAACCACTCTCAGGTCACCTTTTTTAAGGCTTTGGGCAGCTAATACAGCTAATACAGAAACAGAAAATGGATAAAATGTAAGAATCCAGCAATATAGTTCAGTAAACCCCCCCCCCATATATCCCAGTAAAACAGCATAAACAGTAACAACGGCAGGATCAGCAGCCAAAGGCTTAATGGAATAAATGTGAAGTTGGATCCAATGCTGCTTTTCTGCCCACCCTGGAGTGCACCCTATCACATTCATAACTGACAAGACTAGGGTGCCTTCCACATGGGGACAGGATTTGGAGCCAGTGTGGTTTAGTGGTTAAGAGTGTGAACTAGTATCTGGGAAAGCCAGGTTCAAATCCCTACACATGCCATGAAATCTCACTGAGTGACCTTGGTCCAGTCACTCTCTCTCAGCCTAACCTACCTCACAGGGTTGTTGTGAGGAGAAAATGGAGGAGAGAACAGTGTAAACTACTTTGAGCCCCACTGCTGATACAGCTGCAGATAAAGCACAGAAGCAATGGGGCCTCCAAAAGGCAGATTTCCTTGCACTTTCCCTGCCCAAACACCCAAAAGTGGCCACCCCCCGCCCTAGTGTAGTGCCAGTTTGATGTAGTGGTTAAGTGCACAGACTCTAATCTGGGGGAACCAGGTTTGATTCCCCACTCCTCCACTTGCAGCTGCTAGATGACCTTAGGCAAGCCATAGTTCTGTCAGAGCTGTTCTCTCAAGGACAGTTCTGTTAGAGGTCTCACAGGGTGTGTTGTGGGGAGGGGAAGGGAAGGGAAGGGAAGGGAAGGGAAAGGAGTTTGTAAGCCACTCTGAGACTCTGAGGGTATAAATCCAATCTCTTCCCTTCTTCTTCTGATTCACTGAGGCTTTTGAAATTTTTTTTTAAAGGGACAAAAATATTATTTTGACATACTGTTGAACTATAGGTGTAGTAGGTTCTCTGAACTGCTGGCTTTCATTTTTAAAAAGTAAGTCTCTTGCAAAGATAAGCCTTTTTGCTTATATCCTGCAAGAGAAGAAGCTAGGGACTTACTTAAAAACAACAGCAAAAGCTGATAATTCCATTTATTTTTACAACTGTATTTTGATATATATTCTAGTGTGATTTTTTTTAAAAAGCCCTCCAATGGCAGGGAGGAGGAAATAAATGGCTGCTGCAGGTACAAGGACAAGGAAAATGGCTGCTGCAGGTACAGGGTCAAGGAAAACGGCTGACATATGGGTCAGAAAATCCAAATTTACCCACCCACAGAGCAACCATCCAGGCTTTACTGAAAGCTTTCCCAAAACTTTGGAGCAAAACAGGTTAAAGAAAGATGGGAGAAAAGCCAAGGTGCATGAATGCATTATGGTGCTCTGGAAAACAACAAAAATATACTGCTTCCCAACTGGGAAAGATGAAGAAAATGGCAGCTTATTGCCACAGGTCACATGTAGAAAAGCCTGAAGTCAAGTGACTGAGCTCATGGTTTTTCTTGCTGTTGGGCTGCTGCAACACAAGATGCAAGCAAAGTATTAATGTACGGGAGATTTTATAAATTTACATAATATTTTTTTCCTCTCTCAGAACCCACTAATCTGAAGAATGAAATGTAGGAGGTTTCCAAGGGCAGCCGGTGATACTAATGTACTGTTTTCACTTTCTTCAGGAGACATAAAAATCTAAGACTGGGTAACTGGATGGCTAATAATAATAATAATAATAATAATAATAATAATAATAATAATAGAGATTCTGCCTGAATGTCTGCTAATACAGCTGCAGGTAAAGCACAGCAATGTAAAAATGTAATTACGGAGCTGGTTGGCCAGAGTAAGTCTCTTGCTAACATAGAAATAACAGGCTTGGAGAGTAAATCTTCCCAGTGCTTCTATTTCTTGTATTAGAGTAATTTTATTATATGCATTGAATTAATCTTTGCCTAGAATTTATTCTGTTGCCATCAGGCCCAGATAACTATGTAATTCCCTTTTAATAGAGGTTTAATGTGTTGAAATGGGGAGCAGAATTTTTTCTTGGCATGGAGATAAACGTCTTTGGTAAAGAACATCCCATTAAGCCTCAATTAAAGGGTCAGGGCATTTTTTTCCAAACCAGTTGGCAGTCCTAACTGTAAGGGATGTGATTTTGATGTACTATAATTCATTCCTGTATATCATATTTTGTATCTCTTAGAACTCTTATAAACCATGTTTAATTATTGTTATACATTTAATAAGCCTTTAAAAATGCTCAGTTATCCCAGTAGATCAACTGGACTTGGAAGTGCTTTACTTTGCTTAGATCACATCGGTGGAAGGAAAGGTCATGGTTCCTGATACGGTGGCATTCTTTAAAAGTCGATCTGGCAAACTGAACATTCTAGACAGCTTTTAATTTTATATTCATCTCTCAGCAAGGACCACGTGCCCTTGTCAGGATCTGAAGCAACCTTCCCCATTCTTTGTGCTATTTAGAACAGAGCAGAGTGCCCTCCTCAATTGCCTGTTCACAAAGCCCACAGCAAACTTTCTGCTCTGTCAACTTTTGGTACATTAGTGCTCTCAGATAAGAGACTAGAGACGACGGGTGTCTGAAAAACCGTGGGACTATGATGTTCTGTCACTTGATGGTTGAAGGTGATGAATCTCTTCTATGACAGTGCCATCTCAATTTCTACCACCATCCATGCACCACATTTCAAAGCTACATAAGTAGTCAAGAAAGGCAGAGCTCCTTTGGGAACTTTAAACCCAGGAGAATCAGATTTCTCATTCAATAATCACATGCTACAACCCCAGGAGGAACTGCTGCTTTAAGTCTCCCAGTAGTGGCTGTTTATTGATCTTTCTGTTGCAAAGCATCAGCAGCAGAGCATGAGCAAAGAACAGGGAATTTGGAGCATTCCTTCTACGATTTCTTTGTAGGGCTCTGGGTTCTATACTTTCCTTAGAAGATCCACAATAGTACTGAGGCAACACAGAAAGAGATTTTACAGTTGTGGTGACAGTTTCCCCTACTTTCCCATTCTTCTGCTTGCCAGTTATGGCTCATGTAAGACTCCGTCCTTGCCTTTGTCATGTACAGTCAACTTCTGAGCACACTGTGTGGTCAAAATCTCCTGCATGCTTGAGTTGTTTCCATATAAACTTACCGCACTCATAGCAGGCCACTGGGAGTACTTATTCCACTGAGACTGGCATCAGATATTATAGCGGACATGCCCTTATGCCTCAAGGTGCCATTGCTGGTAGACTCTAGGGGAAATGGCAGGGGTACATTTTACCCACTAAACAGGCCGGTAGCTACCGCGGGGCCCATGGGCCCCACCCCTAGCGATTTCTATGGGCCCTCTCCAAGCCTTGGCTCCCCTCCCCCCCAGTTGCCTGTCGGCAGGGAGGATGAGGACAGCACAAATGGCGGTGGCCAGGCTGGGCTAAAGAGCATCCTGGGCAGGCAGCGAATATGAAAGGTGCAGGGAGAAGCCTCCCTCTTGGGCTCCCATGAGACACTCGCTGCATCGCCATCCAGCAGCAAGTAAGCCAGGCAAGGCAAGGAGGCAGGTGGCTGCCTCCTCTGGCCCCAACCAGGCGTGCTCATCTGTGCTCCAGTGCACCAAGGAGCCTGCACCCAGCACCCTCATGGCCAGGCCAGCCACTGCGAGCCTCGCCTCTCCCGGCCCCGGGAGGAAGCTGAGGGTGGAGGTCAGGCTGTCTTTGGTGCTGCGCCGCTGTGGGAGGGGGAACCGCCCTTAGGGAAGACCTGTCCTTGGGGGTCCCTGTGGGAGGGGGCCCCTTAGGGAAGACCTGCCCTTGCAGGGGGTGGGGAGGGAAGCTGCGGCCGTTGGGCATTACCCCGTCTTGCCCGCAAGCCTGGGTGTGTGTGCAGGGCTGCCTCTAACTTTGATTTAATTGGCTGGTGCCCCCCCCCGAGGCCCCCTCCCCAAAAAACCCTTAGCTACGGGGCTGCCTCTAAAACTGCCTTGCCACTGCAACAAGATATAGGGATGGCTCACTGCCTACATGGTACAAGTGGCTGCTGGGGACACCAAGATGACCGAAGTACCAACCAGAGCAAACCCAGCTCTGTCTTTCTAATTGTTGCTTCTGTTTCGCTTCCTTCCTCACACTGGGAACTGAATATCTGGCTAGTTGGATGACTCATCTGTGGCTGTTCTCCAAGTGCCTGACTGCTGACCCCGACACTCCTTTTTCCATTACAGCTGAAGATAGGAGCTTCATAAGCTTCCATCTTTCCCAAGGGTGTATATATATAATTCAAAGTTTTCAAGTGTTATGGTGACACAATCCCCCCCCATTATAATTGTTGATCACTACAGTTACTAAGAAAAGAAAATGGCATAAAAGAAATTCTTTGTAAATAAATGTGTTGATCCCATCCCAATGAGAGGAGGCCATGCTAGTCAGTCAAAAGTGATGGGCTAGTTTGGTTCAATGCAACACTGTGAGTACTGTTGATACAGCACAGTGTATACACTGCCCTCAGTTCCTGAGGAAATGGTGCGGCGAATGGGATAAGTTGCCCACAAACACAGGCCTTTACATTCTCTAACATGAGTGAATCGCTGCCGTGCAGGAAAAAGTAACAGTGAACACGCATGGAATACACTGAGGCTTGGCAAAGCCCACTTTGCTGAACTCTTTTTGATACCTTTTTTCAAATAAGTTTAGGAGGACCACTTTTTTTTTTTTGATAAAACTCTCCTAAAAAGGAGAGAAATTTATTCTTTTCATATAAAGAAAGAGGGAGGGTATATAGATGGATTAAGAAAAAGATGTGAGTGAGTATCCTGTTAAAGAGGGTTAGTTTTAGTTAATATAAATGCTTTTTTGACATTCACCGCGGTTGAAGAGTCTTTTTTTTTTATTTTATTTTAACAAACTTCAAAAAGAAAAATCTCTGTTAATCTGGTTAGTAATGTCCATTGGGGTTAATGATTATTCAGTCCCACTCTGGCGTTCTGTGAACAGTTACTTCTTAGGCTGTCTTTGCTTAGTGTCCCTTAAGTTATATGATGGGCCCACTTTAGCTTTCGCAGCTCCCGCTCCGGCACCTCCATCCTCCGGGCCGCTGTCGTCCTCGCTGCTTGATTCTGTCCAAGTTGCAAGTGCTGCCTCTTCCTCCGTGCTGGCGTGTCTCTTCAGAAATTCTTGAGCTTTGAAGATGGAGTCAATCTTCTCTCTTTTATCCTTATACTTAAATTCCAGTCCTTCAGGAAATCTCCATTTATAAACCACCTGATTACTTTGCAGAAAAGTGGTCAGTCCTTTATATTCTTTCCTTTTCATACGAATTTCATAAGGCACATCTTTGAGTGTTCTTACAGTCTGCTCTCCAATCTTCAAGGGCACCGCTGAAATCTGATCTCTCGTACGCTGCTTAGTGAACTTGACAACAACTTCTGCTGGCAGATTATTTTTCTTTGTAAAGGTGGAATAGGCCCTGTAGGCCAAATCCATCTCTTCTTTTAAATCTCGCTCTTCTCTGCCAGTTACGTGTGCCAAGGCATTCGCTAGTGTCGATCTGAGATCTTCTTTCTCTTCTTCTTTAATGCCCTGAAAGCGGAGGGTCAGATTCGATTTTTCCATCTGCAGCCTTAAGATTCTTTTTTCTTGTTCATCCTGATATTTTTCTAGTTTGTTGACCCTTTTCTTTATTTTTCTAGTATCTTCCGTCGAGACCAGACATTTTTGTGCGATCTCCTCCATCTTCTTGGAAGTTTCTGTTAACTGTTTCTGTTGGCTGTTGAGAACACCTTGCATGCTTATTAAAGTTTCATTGATTTTTTGCATTTGATCCAGCAGGGGGTGCAGTAACTCGCCTTTCTGTTGATTGACAGCAGGCTCTGAGGGAGGATTGCCCGGACCGGAAGTCCCTCCTCCCTTCTTTTCCGGTTTAAGTGGGACCTTTTTCATGGCTGACATGTTTCCCGTTTGTTTACTTTTCTCCAGTTCACTTTGAGACCCTCCGGAGACCCGCTGATTTTCAGTTTCAATAAAACCCCAACGGTACAGTCACTAGCCTTTTTTCCTCTTCGCCCCCTCTACTTTCCCTTTATAAATCTCGCTTGTCGATGGGGGGGGGGGAGTCACCCCTCCTCCCTCCGCTTGTTCGCTTATCGGGGGAATCGATTTTGCGCTTTAATTCAGACCTCCAACTCACGGTTTGATGTCAATTCTTCTTTTTATATTATTCCATGACGCTTTGCCTCACTCCTGGAAATCGGTGGCGTTGCTAAATCCCATGCGGGACACACTACGCAGCGGGGCCGATTGGGGCAGGGGGAGAGCCTCAATTTCCCGGCTATCTGCCGGCAAAGAGGCTACTCCCCAAAGCGCCCCCGGTTCGGAGCCTTTAACTAAGGCTCACTAGGGTCCATCGCATAAGCAAGGACCCCCCCAACCGCGCGCGGGCTAGCCTCCTTCGGGAGCGTCCCGAAAGGTGGCCGCCATTCACTCCGCCGAAACCGAAAGTCAGTTTAGGAGGACCACTTGAACTGTAAAGAAACTTTTGTCTTTTGGAATTAGTGAAAAGCTTTACTCATACAAAATGTGTGCTATGAAGATTTTAACGTAAGAATCGACAGCATTAGAGCATGATAATATTCACGTATGCTACAGACAAATACAATATTTTTGAGGATATAGATTTTTGAGGAGGTAGCTAAATTTCACTAATAATGTATTACATAATATAATATAATATACTGCTTAACAGTTCAGTGTTTTCAGTGATATATAGTTATGTAAAGATGTTGTAGTCCTACCATGAATGTGATTTTAATGCCCTTTTAAAGCTACAACACAAATGGGTTTTGTAGCTTCAACTTTTATTTTTTCCTACTTCTGTGAAGGCAGAAGCATGCTAAGATAATATATATTAAAACAATATGAAGTTTTCTCTTCAGTATTGGGTGCGTTTGAAATTTTGTGTGTAGAAAAAACTAAGGTATATGTACTTCGAAGCTTGATAAATATACCAAATAGTACAACTTGATATACTCAGCTATAAGTGGTACATTTTACATTAAAGCAGTAAAATAAGTTAAGGTTTGATGAGAAAGTACTGAATATATTTCAGTTCTTACCACAACTTTTGGTTTACAGGTAGACACATCCCGCTTTTCTGACAGCTTCAACATTTTTAGAAATTGCACTTCTATTCTTTGCATCAACTTAAGGAAACCATGATTTGACCACTGCTGAACCTCCTCTCCCGCCCGGCACACACATATCCAATGAAAGCCTGGCCATACCAGCTAAAATCCCATGTTTATTTTCTGAACAAGACAGAACAGATTAGGGAAGCTTGTATGTTGCCCTCTCCAAACCTGCTCAAGGCAGCTCATTTATTCATTTAGCACATTTGTATCTTCAAGTATTTCTGTACAATGCATGACTGAGTCAAGCCATTGAATGAAATCATCCAGGGCTTTAGAACCAGGCTTTGGCAGTATACTAATAATATGCAAGTCTAGATTTTATTAACGAAAGAGCTAGAAACAGCTACTTCTGTCCTGAATCAGTGCCTGGAGATAGTGCTTAAGTGCCTGAGAGGAAACTAATTTAAACTCCCTCATGTTCTGGATAAGACTGTGTTGGATAGGAGTAAAGTTATCATTTCTGACCTGATGAAATATCTGGGATGTTTTGAATCTTAAAATACCTATCACACCTTTCTCAATGACCTTAGTGCTTCTCGGTGCTCCTAGATGGCAGCCTTGCCCTTACAGAAGTAGACTGGCACTGTTGCCAAGTCTGCTCTCTTCCATTTGCCTCTCATTTATTGATTGTCCTCTCTTTTAGACTCAACAGACCTGGCCCTGCTGACTAGTGCTTCTGCATCACACTCTGTGTGGGTTTGCCTTTGAAAACATGGACGCTACAGCTGGTGAAAAATGGATAGTGTTACCCTGAAACAACTTTACTGGCTTTTGCAGCTTGCTTCCATGTTAAGGTCAAAGGTAAGAACCAGCACTGTAAGGTGCTTCACGGTCTGGGACTCACACACTGAAAAAGTGCTTCTCCCTATATGTGTCCACTTACCTATTAAGATCTGTTTTGATTGTTTCTACCAAATTTGCATGATAAGGGCACACATCTTCTTGGTGGCACTTCCCTGTTTGTGAAATGGGCTCTCTGAAGAGCAATATAAAAAACCTATTGTTGTTAGCTTTGGACAAAGCATGGGCCTGTGCTGTTTAAGCTTTTAAATAAGTAGTAGCAGTCAACAGTTAGCCCCTAACCTGGATAGCTCAATCTCAGAAGCTAAGCAGGGTTGGTCCTGGCTAGTATCTGGATGCGAGACCACCAAGGACTACCATAAGAACATAAGAGAAGCCAATGCTGGATCAGGCCAATGGCCCATCCAGTCCAACGCTCTGTCACATAGTGGCCAAAAATGCCAGGTGCCATCAGGAGGTCCACCAATAGAAGCCCTCCCACTGTTGCCCCAACCCCAGCACCAAGAATATAGAGCATCACTTGCCCCAGCCTGAGAGTTTCTATCTATACCTTGTGGCTAATAGCTACTGATGGACCAGGGTCCTGATGTAGAGGCAAACCACCTCTAAATGCCTCTTGCCTTGAAAACCCTATGACGGTCACCATAAGTCAGATGTGACTTGACAGCAAGTAACAACAACTATTACAGCATTTTTAACAGAATTTTCTATTTTGTGCTTCAGTTTTTAATGTTGTACGGTTTTGTGAATTCTAGAAATCCAAGATCTTCCCTTCCTATGAACAGCTCTCATTGGACAAGGATGAAGCTGAAAACTTGGGGAGCTCCCACATTGCCTCCCAGTGGACTGCTTGTACTGATTACAGACATTCAGTAGCTGAGTGAAGCACATGCTGCACCCATAAGCTGCAAACAGGAGCACTGTCTGTCGTCTAGGGGAGTGAGATGGGCCAGTGGAATAATCAAAATCAGCAATGAGTGTGTTTTGTATGACTGTAAGGCCCAGTTCCAGCCATGCCCCCAAATCCACAGCTTTGTCCCTTTTCTAGAAAGCCTGCAACATGCAACTTTTTTTGTCCAGCCCTGCTGCTCTACCTAAATGCAATGGCCGGTTAGGAAACAGAAGGCTGAACAGCCATTCAACTGAGCACATGGGCCTCCCCCAACCAGCTGCCACTGTTGTTCTTTCTTTCCTAGAACAAAGAATCAGTGTCCCAGGCTAACATTTCCATTGTATTGAGTACTAAATCTCAGATAGATTCTACATTGTCTGCTTATGCATTTGCTTGCACAACAAGAACTCAGCTCTCCCAACATACTGGAAGTGTGCCATTGCTCTATGCCATCATTCTGCATTACCCCATCATCATCCACACACTAGGCTTATACAGTTGTTTACATTCGATACAGTCTATTGTTTAGACTTTATTCTGGGCTTGTTCTCACAAATATCTCAACCAGTGGAAGGCCACAGGAAACTGGCTCCTTGGTAAGCTGACATAGCAGGACAGAGCCCAAGGCAAGTATGTTCCCTGCTCCATTTGGTCACTGAAAGCCTGCTCACACCACCCTTTGTGATAACAATGGATTGATAAGGACATAGAGAGGGCTACAAAGATCAGGTTGCTATCAGCTTCCTCCCACATCACCATGCCCGCCAGTTAGAAAGCTGCCTCACAAGCCCTGTTATTTGCGTTCCCACCTTTAGGGTTTTTCCAGTAGTGGCACCTCACTTATGGAATGCTGTTCCCCTTGAGGTTTGCCTGACACCAATGTTGCTTTCTTTTAGGTGTCAGGCCAAAGTATTTCTGTTCACCCAGGCTTTTAATTGAGAAGCTGATTTTTAAAAACCCACTATTTTATTCTGGAAACTTATTTCAAGTGTCCACAACATACGGTATGTGTTTTTTATGCTGCACTGTTTTCTGTTTTTCTAACTCTGAACTTAATTAATTTTTTAATGTTTGGTCTTTGTTATTTTTATTTTCAGGCAGGTTCGTGGAGAAGTAATATTAAAAAATAAAATCCTCAGAGGATAGAAAGTTATAAATCCAGTAGCAGCATAGCTCTTTGGAGTCCTTCTGAGTCCAGGTCTACTTGGGGATTTATTGCAAAGCATCTTTACACAATAAGTCAAGATGCCAGGATTGTAGGTGATCAAGACACAGTCAGGACTCTAGAGAAACGGTATCTGACAACAGTACTCTCCTAAGCAGAGTCATGCTAGGGTTGCCAGGTCCTACCTCTGATCCGGTGGGGGAGGGGGCCCTCCCAGGTCTGGCCTGGGATCTTCTGCCATGTGCCCTTTGTGCATGTGGCACAATGTTACCCAATGGGGGTGGGGTTTGACGCTCTAGTTTTTGGGCAAAACTCTATGATGTTGTCCCCCAACATCAACTATGCAATGATGCCACTTCTGGGTGACATCGTTGTGTCAGGAATGTTGCCTGGGAATGTCCCTATTCGGGGTGGGGCTTCCCCCACAGGCCAACAGTGGATCTAAGCTCAAAAATCGGGGGAACCCCCTCTCAGACCAGGGGTCTGGCAACCTTATGTTACACCCTTCAAAGCCCACTGAAGTTGACAAGCTTACAATGGTATAACTCTGAATGGGATTGCACTGTTAGAAATGCAGCTTTAAAAAAAATTAGGTGGATAGTTTCTTTTAATCAAAGATTTACTGCCTGGCAACCAGCAGGAGCCTTGGGGGTGAGGACATGGAGTGCATGGCATTGTGTGAACTGCACACCACTTCCAAAGATAACCCAGAAGTGATGTCAGGTAGTTCTAGGATGATAAACCCATTGAGTTTCCAATGATTCTAGATCTACCCAACATCACTTCTGAGTTTTCCCCAAAAACGATGTCACAGTGCACACAATGTTGACCTGTTTTTCATGCCCCCCCCAGTGGTGGCAGGTAACATAGGCTGTCAGCAGGAGGCCTCCCACCATAGCTGGAGGCCTGGCAGCTCTATCAGCTCTAAGCATCTCTGGAACTGAAGAGAGCTGGAGTTCTTGTGAAAGGCAGCTTGGTTAAAGAAAGAGGATGTACAATTCACACTTGCCTTCTTAAGTACTGCTGAAGCAATTAAAAAGGGAAATTACAATGTAACAGTTTCTGTGTTGCCCTTGTGTACTGTGGCATCATTCAAGATTACCCCAGGCCTGCGTGACTTGTGACCTACCAATAATGTATGGAAGCAGTGTCCATCCCCCCACCCCCCAGGTTCAACAAATTCATTTTTATTGCTCGCCTAGGAATGCAAATACAGAAATTGCTGAACTATTAACAGATCATAATGTTGGAAAAGAAGGCCTGGATGCTGTCTCAAGCCTCAGCCTCCAAGGGAAAGTTGCAAACAAGTTAGTGAGATAGACAGGGCAAACTGTGGGTTTTCTTCCTGTTTACTCTCCTGCCTCTGTACCTTTGAAGCAGACTGATAGATCTTAGGGAAATTACCTCTCTTCCTTCCCTTCCATCTCTCACACCCTACCTCTTCTTTCACATGCATCCATGATGGAGGCTGGATGCAGGGCCGGCCCCAGGTGTCTGGGCGCCCTAGGCAGGACAGCCTGGGGTGCCCACCCCACCGGGGATGCCAACCTCCCGGTGGGGCCTGGAGAATGGGGGGGCGGGGAAACGCTGGCTTTCCTGGGCGCTCCACAGCTGCGGGCCCCCAGAAAAGCCAGGGAAGGGGCAGGGGGGTTTAACCCCCTTCCCTTCCCTTCCAGCGCTGGCTTGCTTGGGCGCTCCACAGCTGCGGGGCATCCAAGCAAGCCAGGGAAGGGGTGGAGGTTTTAACCCCCTTCCCTTCCCTTCCCTTCCCTTCCAGCGCCGGCTTGCTTGGGCGCTCCGCGGCTGCGGGGTGCCCAAGCAAGCCAGGGAAAGGGCGGAGGTTTAAACCCCCACCCCTTCCCTCCCAGCGCCAGCTTGCTTGGGTGCTCTGCGGCTGCGGGGCGCCCAAGCAAGCCAGGGAAGAGGCGGGGGGGCTTTTTGCGGGGGAGGCGCCTTTTGGTGCCCCTGTGGCCGGTGCGCTCTAGGTGAGTGCCTAGCTCACCTAGTGGGCAAGCTGGCCCTGGCTGGATGCCTCTCTGCATCCAGACCCTTCCAAGGTAGTTTAGGTTAGTTCTGTTTCTGTCTCTTAAGCTTCACTATCTAGAGTGTCATTCCTAAATAAAAGGACTATTATTAGTCTTGAAACTGAAAAGTGGCTCTGTGTAACTTTGTAACTCTGCTAGCTCACTGAAAAAAAAGGGCTTCTACTGTGTGTAGCCAAGGTACATTCTGCTAAGCTGAGAAGGGATACTGGACTAAGAAACCAATTACTCCCAACACATCATACATTTTAACAGAATAGCTCTAATATTTTGCCATATTGCTAGAGCCTTTAGCGATCCTAGGACAGAGAATACTGTCTCCACAAGCTAATGCTACAGAAAGGCAGCAATGGAACCATCCAATGAACTCCAATGGCTTTGATCCTTGTATATCATGCTTGGCCTTGGAGATCATTGTTTTGATCAGACTAGAAGGCAGGTAAAAGACAATGTGGAACTAAAGATGGTAAATCCAGCACCACAGAATTCTGAATTAATTTAAAGGGGGGAAAGAATTCAGAAGAGGTTCTCTTGAAAAAATCCATACATACCAATCACATTTTAAAATCATACATTATGTTGCAAGCAGAAGCAAGCCACTTTGCCAAAGTAACAGTGCAAGTTAATCAAAACCCATTTTTAACTCTCACAAATATACAAGCCAAAAAAAACCCTGGAAGATTTAAGAATTTTTTTTTCACTGTAGTTTTAATTTCCTTGCATTTTAAAAAGTCCTCCATCAGATGAACAGAACAAGCACCTGTACACACACAGAGTCACAATCCAAGGGTGAGAGAAAGGCTGATCTCAAAGGGGCAGTCAAATTCCATGTACAGTAAAAAACAAAATAAGGCAAATGTTAGTGTTTAATGCCCAGCAAAATGCAAATAAAGGCAACAAAAATAATAAAAGGGCTGATAGGAATGTAAAGCGCACC
This sequence comes from Gekko gecko, assembly GCA_029375565.1. Classification (NCBI taxonomy): domain Eukaryota; kingdom Metazoa; phylum Chordata; class Lepidosauria; order Squamata; family Gekkonidae; genus Gekko; species Gekko gecko. Next base: position 238,353,490 of record JAPDNY010000002.1, on the reverse strand, counting down.
TCCCAAATGCAAGAGAGTCTTGGATGTCATTTCAGTGGGGAGGAACAAGCAAAGCAGCACCTCCATTGTTCCTGGGAGCGCCAACTTTTTTGTGCTTTAGTCAGCTTTGCTGATATTCTAGAATCTCAGCTAAGAAAAGGATGTAACTAACTGGTTAGGCTACTTCTGGACTTTCCATTTACACATGTAAATGTACAAAATCCCCCACCCTCCCTCCAATGTTCCCACTGGATGCCTGAACCACACAGTTCGTAGGACATCTCTCTGCTTTCTCAAGAAGAAAAGTGTGGAATGCAGGCAAAGAAAGATTTTGATCTCTCTTTAGTGGGGGTGGGAGGCAGCTCGACTGGGATTCCATTCTTGGAATTCAACTCACACTGGAGAATTCTGACCAGTCTTCAGTAAGGAAAATGTAGCCAAGAATCTGCCACTATAAAGTTATCCACATCATCACCATCAAAGGTGACATTTGTTTAGGAGTAGAAAGGTCTATTTTTAGAAATACTACCATTTTTACTACTCTCACCTTGTGATCCCCCCAAAAGACTGAATGAGGGGTCCAATGTTAAATGGGGAACATAACAAATGTACATTTGTCTCATTTCTTGCTCCCAGCAAGTTCTGTCCACTTCGCTTATTTTCTAGTCCAATTTCCAGAGATTGTTGATCTTCCCAGGGGCCTGCCCACAGAGGGAGAATTGTTAGAATCTAAACATTTGGAATTCTGGCTATTTAGAATTTCCATGTTTTTGCTCTTTACAGAATATGCATCATCCTTATGTGCTAGGTCCAGAACAGTACACTCCTGGGCACTTAGGAAAAAAAAGTTTCAAGACCTAGTAAAAATGTTAAAGGAAAAAATATATTTATATTAAAAAGAAGTGAGTGTTTTGAGCTTTGTTCTAGTATTTCAGCTCTATATTGCTTTAAACAGGAAGTAGATAAGTTAACAAAAATTGGGTTTTTAAAGACCCTCTTCTCACATAGGAATCTCTACTGGAAATTAAGTTTCCTTGAGCAATTTTTTAGCAGCTCCAAGATCACAGAAATGAAGTATTTTAAATACACAGAAGCCATTTAAGTGTGATCTTCCCAACTTGGTTCCCTTTCTCCCTCCTTTCATAAAAAAGGGACCTCACTTATCAAACAAAAAAAAAATCCTTTTTCCTCAACCGCCTGCTTAAGGGAACTAAGGTGAAGACAGGCAAAGGATTTTACTTCATTTCATTGAAGGCATTGCAGAGAAAGGTGTCATTCATTGCAAAATCAGTTGCAAGTTATTCCTTCTCAAAGCTAAAAAACCTCCAACAACTTTCCTTATACTCTTATCTCATCATCTTCTTCATCCATGAAGGAGAATTCTTTATCCGGCTGTTTAGAAGCCTCCTGCCTCATATCCTCTGGAATGCCATGGTTTTGTCCTTTGGAGGCAAAGCTACGCTGTTCTTCCCCCACAGATGCACAGCTGGAGACAGAACTGCTGTCCATAGTGAGACGACTCGTAGTGCTGCGGGCTGAGCCAGGACTATACGTTGCTGCCCTGTTTTCATCACAATGGGCCAAGGAATCCTGTGCAAGTTTGCTTTCCTGGCTAAGCCAGTGTGCTGCTGATGCCTCCACAGGACCTGCATCTCTTTGGGGCTCCTCTGCCCCTTGGTACCCAGAATCCTCTTGTTCCCATGAATCCTTATCCATTATGCTCAATACATCACCCAGCATAGAAGGCCCAAGGTCAATATGGAATGACATGATGGACTCTGCATGCTTCAGGCCATAGCTGTTCTTGTGCAAAACTACAGGCAAGTCGGTTATGTCACCAAAATCCCGTTCTTCTAAGCCAGGGCTGTGGGGTCCAGAGCTGGGGGCTGCAGCAGCACCATTCATGTGTCTCTCTTCAGGGCTCTTCTCCTCGGGTGCTTTCTTGACAGGGCTGGAGGAAAGGCTCTTGGGCAGCTGTTTCCCACCACTCTTGTCTGCTTCCTTCTCAGTGAGCTGAGGAAGGGAAACTGCATTCTTCACAAAAATAGCAGAGTCCCTCAGAGAGCCCAGCATGTCCCGTCGTTCACCACGTGTCACGGACTGAGACCGCTTGCTACTGCGGAACTTCCGTGACAAGAGACTGGGCTTGGATGAGGAACTGGTCTCCTCAGCAGCCTCCTGTTCACACTCACCAGCCTTGCTGTTCAGGAATGAGGTGTCACCAAAGGCATCACCAGCTCGGCCCACGTGCATGGTATGACGAAAATCACCCAAGGGAGCACTGATCATCTCTGCTGTCAGATCCACCCGGGATCGACGTTTGGAGCTTGCAGAATTTGACACCAGCTGCTTCAAAATGGGCATGTTTTCAGTGCTTGAGCCCCTCTGCCCAGGGCTTTGTGGAGGATGAGCAATTCTTTCCAGTTCCAGAGCGAGCAGCCAGGTCTCAAAACTCTTCCTGGCCCTCAGATGGTCCAACCCTAAAAACACAGACAGAGGAAGGGAGAGAGAGAGAGAGTTAGGTCTCATGAAGGTATATGTGTCAGTATCTGCTCTGCTCCTTTCATAAGGCATTACAGGCACAGACTTTCAGCTCTTCTACTTGAAAGGGGCTAAGGACTTGCAGCATTCTGGAAACACTGACTGCTGGGGAAATGGTTTTTGAGGAGTCCTTTTATTCAATAAGGAGGAGGACAAGGTTTGAGGAAAGAAGATGGCAATCAGCTGAAGAGAGAAAAGAGAGTTTCCTTGGAAAGCTACTGACATGGCTGCTTTAACTAGTAGGAATATGACTATGGATTACAGTAACTTTATGCCACTGAGGCCTTTCCGACTAGGAATTTCATTGTGGATGACAGTAACCTCATACCATTGTTAAGTTTTCTACTAGGGATTACAGTAACTTTGGGAAAACAAAGTTCATTTTGTTGCTGTGAGCTTCAGGATAAAACTGTATGACTGATTAAAGAATCTGAGGAGTTTTTCTTTAATTGGCTTAGATTCAATGTAAACCTTTGCAGATGGAAAGAATTTCTGATAGTGGAATGAGACTTTGTCACACACACACCCTCATACTGTACCCCAAAATAATCCCGCAAATGTTGCTCCTAAGGTATTGGGGGCGCTGAGGAAGAATATGAAAAGGGAACTGAAAATCTGCAGTGGAAAGCCTTCAGTCAGTGAAAGCCTTCAGTCAGTGAAAGTCTTCTGTGGTATCTACGACCTTATCTGCTTATTTCAGATCCTTTTATTAAGGTTCATTATCTTTACTATTTTTCATTTAAAAATTAAACTTATTTACATATTACTCCTATTTATCACATGTGGCTAATAAGATAATCAGCATAGGGCGGGTTAACTGTTTAATTGCAGTTTTACAGTTTTCTTTTCTGAATTATTTTCCTTTTGTCAGTTCAGAATGAATGTATGGGACCATCAAGCCAAGATTATGTACCTGAACCGAGTCCACAAGTGCCATTTCCTTAAGTATTACATCAGTGCCATCAAGCCCTAATCAACTTATGGCAATCCCAGCAAGGGGCTTTCAAGGCAAGTGAGAAGCAGAGGTGGTTTGCCATTGTTTTCTTCTGCAGAGTCTTCCTTGGTGGCCTCCTGTCCAGATACTGACCCTGCATAGCTTCTAAGATCTGATAAGATCAACCTATACCATGCTGTCTTCCTTCTATCCTATTAGTACTTTTCACTCAAGGCTGCTGCCAAATGTATAACATTTGGGTTATACATTGGACATGAGTCTTCTGTCTGAAAAGACAGCATGCTACCTATGGCTTCTACTCTTACACACACGGTGGTGGCTTCATGCCACTGCAGAAGTAACAATGACAAACCGCAGATGTGGTCACTTGGGCTCAAAGCTTCAATGGTGTTGAACTCCACTAGCTGGCATAAAAGAAAGTTGAGATAAGCAATTATGTGAAAAGCCCCAGGGGAAGGAAGTCTGCATAGGATGCCCAGGGGAAAAAGGAGAAAAATGCATAGTTCAAAACTGACACCTCTTCTCCCTTGGCAAACAACCTTCTTCTTCATATCTGATTTATTGCTCAGAGGCAGTTTTGCAAGCTCAGTGAAGCAGCTATTGCAGACAAGGAAAGGGGTGAGACAGAAATGCACAGCTGTCTGATCCTAGAGAACATAGCTGAGGCACACGTTTGCATAGTAAGCCAAGCAATATCTGAGCCATGCTTCTGCCCCCCCCCATACCGAAGCTCACATGAGAGAGCTGTTTTTCCATCCCAAACCGCAACCCTCCCCCATTAAACAGTTCTGCTCAAGCCACTCTGGAGCTTCCTGCCTACATTCTTTCCACAGCAATCCCAAGATATATACAGTACAGGTCAATACCTCCTCAAAAGTTTTAAGAACAAGAGCCAACCTCTCCTTAAATCATGAGATTTGGCTTATGCCTTTTGGAGCCAAGACCCCTTCAGGGCTTCATTAGCAACTGTCTTTATGAACTCCCTGGCTGAGTACAGACCTTAACTTTTCCACAGTCATTGCACATAGGCTTCTTTTATGTTCCTGTCACATTTTGTAGTCAAAATGGTTTTGGCGATTTCAGCAGTACCTGAAAAAGGCTGAAACAGCTCACAGCAGCATGACAAGCACTGCTGCAACAGTACAATCGGGTATTGTGGGGATGTAGTACCATCACTTGTGATTAATAAGCTTCTCCTGCACCATGCCTAAAGAAGGTTAAGATTAAACATTGCAGCATAATATAAGAATATGTAAACAGTATAATAACTGTGTGTTGTCGAGCCACAACTGACTCACAGCAACCCCTGGATCCCAGGGTTTCCAAGGCAAGATACAAGCAGAGGTGGTTTGCCATTGCCTTCTGCTGCATAGCAACCTCTGACTTCCTTGGTGGTCTCCAGTCCAAGTACTAACCATGGCCAACCCTGCTTAGCTCCCAAGCTCTGATGAGACTGGGCTAAAATGGGCCATTCAAGCAGCTCTGTTAAAAGTATACCAACTATTTATTGTGCGGCCCTTAAAATACAGTGCAAGTCTTATTACCACAGCGCATTGTTTTATCATTCAAGCATTTTAAAAAATCTGTGTTGTTTTGAGTTGCATGATCCCCCCCCGCTGCCAAAAATATTTTTCATGCAGTAAGGGCTCTGTCCATCCTGCAGTTGTATGTAAACACAAATTACTGTTTCTGGATCAGGGTTAGGGCCACACTAACAGCAAGTCACTCCTGTTGTTTCACAGCAGTAGCTTCTGATGCCACTGAAAACACACACACACAAAGATGATGATATGAATAATTAGATAGTTTTAAAAAAGCAGCCTCCAGGTGCTAGACCTGGCTACAGACTAACTGTGACCTCCCTCAGAATTATCAGCTCAGATCTTTCCAACCTGTAGATTACTGGCAGGTAACAAGAGCCTAATTGTTGCTACACATATAAAAGAGATCCAAGAACTCCCGGCACTATTGATTTTCAAGCTGCCTCTTTGAAAAAAATGAGATTCCTTCTTACGTATACAGTTCCAGAGATACCTCAAAGCAGTGAAGCTTAGGCACTAAGTGGTAGCTTCACCCAGATTGGCTCCTACTTATTTTTTTCCTTGTAAAAATCTGAACTAAATATTTTAATACATCTATGAGAGAGAAATGTCAATTTGGGTCTCAGAACAAAAACTGAACAAAAGTTTCTGCCAGTTCAAACCAGCAGTTGTCCAATGGTTTTGAAGAAGTCTGAAAGCAAGGAGAAGGCACCTAAGAACACAGAGCATTGTCAAAAATGGCAGAATGTTTTCACTTATTCCTTACATAGCTCTGCTTTTGAAGAAAGGGCAGCTTGCAGGCCAGTTAAGGTATCCTCAAGCTTTTAAAAGCTACATGGGAAAAGGGAAGACAACATGCTTGGGATTTAGAAAATAATAAAAAGTGGTAAGACTCAGATGCTGAAGGAACTGAAAACAGCAGTAAGGGTCATGAATAGAGTTGCAAAGAACAAAAGCCAGATGTAAAAGAAGAGTCGGGTTTTTTTTTTTTTTTTTTTTTTTAATATAGTTTTTATATAGTTTTTGGTAAGTATTACATATTATCTTTTATCCCGTACATTTCGTAACGGTTTTTTATCCCTTCTCCCTCCCTCCTCCCCCCTCTGCTTTTCCAATGCTTTAGTCCTTTGATCCCAGCCACGGGCACAAGGTCCGAATCTTGCACTGAATGTCCTTTCTTCCTTCTGTTGGTAGCCACTCCAGGTAGGTCTTCCATTTCGTGCTGATTGCTGTAGTCCTGTCTGCCCATTTGGTCTTCCAGTTCAGTTTCTCTATTATGTCTGACTGTATGAAATCAAACAAATAATTATGCCAGATTTCTACTGTCCATTTACTCTTGTCCTTCCAACCCAGAGCAATCACTGCTTTTCCTGCTAGTATCATTGCTTTGAATATAGCTTGGTTCTCTTTACTTACTCCTGGGTTCCCTATTATGCCCATTAACATTAAATTAAAGTTAATGGACAGTGAAACTTTGCATGTTCTCCTTATAATTTGCAATATTTTTGTCCAAAAGACACTGACCTCTGGGCATTCCCACCACATATGGGAAAACCATCCTTTAGCCAGTTTGCAATGCCAGCACATGGGGCTCATTCCTGGGATCATGTTTGCTATTTGCGCTGGTGTTTTGTACCATTTTGTAAAGAATTTATGCTCCATTTCATTAAATTTGATCACTTTAATTCCCTCTATTCCTTCCATTATTTTGCTTGCCAAGTTTTCTGATACCTGACCTTCTTTGGTCCAAGTGTTCTGTAGGTAAGATATTGTCGTGTCTGTATTTGATATCATTTTCCTATAGATTTTCCCTGCTAATCCTTGTTTTGATTTTTGCATCCCTTTGTATAGTTCTTCTATCGGTTCCTCTATCCATATTTTCTCTTTTTCCTTGATCTTATTAACCATACTATATAGGCCTGTTATTTTTAACCAGTGTTGGTTACCTACCTCTTCCACTATCTCGTGCACCGGTTTTAAGTTACGTCCTCTAAACATGTCTTCCAACCTATAATACCCTTTAGTTTTAAGATATTCCCACCATTTATTCTCTTTTATTTCGCTGTATATTAATTCTAGTGGTGTCCATCTTGAGTTTCTTCTTAGCCATTTCGCTTGCCACTTGCTCCAAGATTCTAATGCTGAATGTCTGGGGCCTTTAATCAATTTGAGATCTTTTTTTGTGGCTTTAGAGAAAATCCCGAATCTTCCTATATTGTTGTTTATCTCATTTTCAAATCTAACCCATTTTTGCTCCTCTCCTTCACCTATCTCTAATAGCGACTTTATTTGAAAGGCTTCATAATATCTATTCAGCTCTGGGACTCCCCAACCCAACTCCTCCTTGAGACCGTGTATCAACCTTTTTGAATTCTACACTTTTTACTGCCAAATATCCACTCTCTAATTGCCCTATTCCATTGTTCTAACCTTTTGTTATGGGCCTCTAATGGTATCGTCTGGAATAAGTATGTTAGTTTAGGTAACCAGAACATTTTAACACTCCTAATTCTAGTAGATATACCAAGAGTTTTATTTTTCCACTTTCTCATTTCATTCTTTATTTTCTTCCATATCGTGCTATAATTCACCTCCGATATTCTATCGATCTTCTTTTGTAACACTATACCTAAGTATTTGAACTTTTTGGTGCCCATTCCAATATTTGTAATTTTGTTTATTTCTTTTCTTTCCTCTTTGTTCACATTGAGGTACATGATTTCTGATTTAGCCATATTAACCTTTAACCCTGAACAGCATTCGAAGTCCTCTAAGATAATTTTTACTTCTTTTATCGCTTCTTTGGGATTTGTCATAACTACTATAATATCATCTGCAAATAAATTAATTTTTATTTCTTCCTTCTTTACCTTATAACCTTCTATCCTTACACAGTTTCTTATCCTTTCAGCTAGTTGTTCTATTGCTATAATGAATAAGACCGGTGAGAGCGGGCACTCCTGTCGGACCCCTCTCTGGATCTGAAAAGTTTGTGATTTGGCATTATTGACCTTTACCACTGCTGTTCCCTCTCTATATAACTCCTTAATTGCTCTTATATAATTATCTCCTATCTCATGCTTTTTCATAATCTGCCACAAGTATTCCTGAGATAGGGTGTCAAAGGCTTTATAGACATCCAATTTTAAAAGACCTAACTTTTTTTTTTGACCGTGTTGTAATACGTTTATTATATTCCTAATAGGGTGGGCTATGTTCCTATCCTTTATAAATCCATGTTGGTCTTCTTTTATTATTTTGGGACTAAACTTCTTTAATCTATTTGCCAGCATTTTTGCGAAGATCTTGTAGTCTTGGTTAAGGAGGCTTATAGGTCTGTATGAACCTACCTCTTCAGGGTCTTTATTTGGTTTCAAAATTACTATTATTTCTGTTTGTCTCCATGAATCTGGGGCCCTTCCCCCCTCAAGATTTCGTTGAAGATCATTTGGAGTTCTGGGGCAAGAATGTCTATCATTTCCTTATAAAATTCACTTGTGAACCCATCTAGCCCAGGGGATTTTCCCTTTCTCAATTCTTTAATTACATCCTTTATCTCTTGTATTGTAATTTCCTCTTGTAATTTGGCTTGCTCATCCTCCTTCAGTGTTATGTTAACTTCCTCTACAAAGTCTGTTGTGTCCCTTTTCTTATATAATTTTTTATAGAAAGACTCAAACGCCTCCCTTATTTCAATGGGATGTTGAGATTTTTGACCATTTACCTTTATACTTTTCACCCTTTGTCTTTCCTTCCTATTTTTCAGGTAATTTGCTAGTCTTTTTGCTGAATTTATGCTATTTCTTTGGAATTCATTTCTCACCATGGCTTCCCTTTTCCATATTGTTGCTGAGTCTAAGGCCTCCAATTGTTTTTTAATTGTTAATATTTGGTTCTGTATCATAGGATTGTATTTTTGCATTAGTTTACTTTGTAGCCTCTCCATTTCTTGGATTTTGGCCTGTCTTCCTAGATGCCACTCCTTTTTTATATTCTTCTCTTTCTTTATACAGTGCCCCCTTATGACTGCCTTTGCAGCATCCCATAGAATATTGGTGGGTACTGTTCCTCTATTTTCCTCAAAATATAGCTTTATCTGCTCAGACATGTATTGTCTATCCCTTTCTGTGGCCATTATTAAGTTATTATATCTCCATGTTCTGGTTGTTGGTTGCTGTGTGAATTCTATTTCAACGCTTATTGGAGCATGGTCAGATATCCATATTGGGTGGGTTGTAATTCCTTTGATAATCATATTACTATTCTTTTCTAAAATTATGTAGTCTATACATGATACTGTTTTATGCCTACTAGATATATGTGTGGGTTTAGGCCGGTTCCCCACAGACTCATGTGCCTCTATCAGGCCCCAATTTCCTAACTTGAATGATTTATCTTTTGTTATGTCTATATTTAGGTCACCTGTTATAATCACTTCTCCTTCGGAAAATTGTTTTGTTTTTTTAAATATTTTACCCAGGAATTTCTTTTGTCCTTTATTTGGGGCATATATATTTACTATGGTATACTTCTTATCATCCATTTTAAACTTTACTAACAGATATCTACCATTCCTATCCTCTTTTTTTCCATAACCTCTAGTTTAAATTTCTTATGAATCAGTACTGCTACTCCTTTACTCCTTGGCATCACCTCTGGCCTCTGCTAGTATCTCCCAAGTCGGATCGTTTAGCAACGGCTTGCTATCTTTTTTTTTTCTTATGTGTTTCCTGGAGGCATAAAACATCAATCTTTTGATCTTTTGCCAGCTTAGCTATCCTGTACCTTTTAAGGTTTGACGTTAATCCATTGACATTCAGTGTAAGTAATCTTATTGTTCTATCCATATTCTTTATGATTCTGGACTTTGAGTTCCCGTGGCCCTGGGATTTTTAAGCATATTCTTAAACTACCCCTCCCCCCCTTCCCTCCCATCCCTGTGGTAGAGTAGACTTGTGGGGATAAGAAACCTTCCCCCCTCTCCACTTCATGAGGTGCACACATCCCTCCTCCCCCTTATACTTGTAATATTAACATTAGCTCAACTTATACTTGGATACTTCCCTTTAGGTGTCTTCTTCTAGTGAGTCTGTCCTGAGGCGCTTTTTCTCCTCTCTCTGCAGTTCCTTCTTCTGGGTCTGCTTCCCCCTCTGGCTCTTCTTCCATTCCCTCTTCCCTTATGTCTTCAGCGTTTATTCTGAGTTGTTTAAGGAGTTCTTGCCTCAAGGGCGTTCCGTGCCATGAGCCTCTTCCCTTCTTGGAATATTATGATTGAAGCAGGATAGCCCCAGGTAAATTTTACATTGTTTGCATATAGTTTTTGGGCATAGGGGCGCATTAAGTTCTTTTTGCCTAAGTGTCACCTGGCAAAAATCCTGTCTCACCCAAACTTTCCTGCCCCTGAAGCTCAAGTCCTTCCTCTTTTTTAGCTCTCTTATATATATTTGTTGTTGTATTTTTCTCTGGAGAACTTGATAATAACGTCACGAGGGCTCCTCCCTTGCCTTTTCTTTGCAGGCGGTGAGTTCTTTCGACGTCTTCTGACTGAATCCTGATTCCATTAGTTGTCAGCCATTCTAAAACTACGCCTTCCAGGTTCCTGTTAGAAACCTCTTCAGAGATTCCTGTCAAAATCAAGTTTGCTCTCCTATTCCTGTCTGAGAGGTCATTTATCTGCTTTGTTAGGGAGCCAATCCTCTGTTCATTAGCCAGAGCCTTTTCTCTGGCAAAATTCTGCTGTTTGCTTTATGTCGGCAATTTCTTTCCCTATCTTAGCCATATCTACTCGTACAGCCTTAATTTCTTCGCTAATTTTTTCCTGAGATGCTAGGAATATCTTCTGGAGGTTTGCTATCTGTTCTGACAGTTCCTTGATATTTTTTGCCATCCTTAGCTGTTTAATTAAGGCTTAATGAGCTAGGCTCTTGCTGTGTGAGCGTTGATCTCACTGAGTGGTTGTAAATAAAGGGTTTTTTTACTTGCTGTTTCCAGACTCTGCTGCTGTTTGGATCCTTCTTATCTTCCCACCTGGTTATATGCCAGTATTTGGCTGTTTACAATCCTTTGAGCTGTAAATTCCTTAGTTTACGGGGGAGCTCGGAGTTTCAGCGTCCGACTTGGTTTAGCGCATGCGTGCCTCCCAGAAGAGTCGGGTTATACACACTTTTCAAGAGAATAGAACACATTTGCTTAGCTAACACAAAAGGATAAAGAGGCTATACAGAACTCACAGGATGGCTCTTCTATCCCCTCCCCTCCCCATCATCATGGTTTTGCCCACTCCTATGATACCACCTCAGGGTGGTTTTTAAACTAGAGCAGAGCCAGAAGCTCTGGGTGGATGGGGGGAGGGAGAACTTTGCAAATATTTTATTGTTCCCTTAACAGCACCTCTCCTATAGGACTGGGAGGAAGGGTTCAAAGTAGTCAGGAGGAAGAGGAGGAGAAACATATGCCTGTAGCAAACAACCAAGGCTGATGCTTTCTAGCCCTGACTCAGCTCTACACTGCTCACAGCTTTAGAATCTGGATAAGGATGTGCATTCAGATATGCATCCTACTGAGAACACCGCCATGTGACCAGAGAGGATGCCTATATTAAGATGAACATCCACTGCACTGAAATGAAATTGCCCCAAAGCAAATTGGGACACACTCCTATTGTTGAGACAACTGAACTGCCTCAGCAAAAGCAGACATAGCACTGTCAAATGAAAAATGGTAGGCAACAGTTAATTTTAAAAATTACCTTACGGGGCGGGGGGGTTATTTAGTGTGTAAGTTTAGTATTGTATTTTTAAATGATTTCTTTAAGCCACTTTGAGAATGTATTTAACCACGACAGGCAGAATATAAATTTTCTAAGGGTGAGTTCTAAAACACACACACCGTTTTGCCACACACACACACTGATTCTGCACAACCAGACACACCTTTTCGGTCAGTCAGTCAGTCACCTTTATTGGCATGTACCGATACTACAAACAGCAGTTGAACAAAGAGGGGCACCAAGCCAACTATATAAAAGTTTATGTGGCTTTTAAAGAAGAAAATTAATACCATAACATTTCCTGATGGACTCTTATTGCGAGCTGTAAAAACAGGGCTACCTCCTCAGTAACTTCAGGTAAGCAATAGTTCAAAAGACAATAAACCTTAATATGATCAGAAAGGCCTGACATTCCAGCTAAGAACAAGTTTAAATGTTTAGCACACAGGTCTGCATATAAGTAACAATGAAGGAGAATATGTGACATTGATTCAACGCAGCCGCAATTACAGAGACAGGTCCTAGCCAAGAATGTAGTCTTATTAAACCTACCATATAAGACCACTGATGGCATAGCATTGAACCTTGCCAGGAAGAAGGCACTCCAAGATTGGGGAACTTGTAAGAGGGATAAGTAAGAAGCCATCTGACCTGTAGTAAGAGGAACCTCAAAACTAAGAGGGGAACAGGACTTATTAGCTAAACTATAAAGCTTTTGGGCTTCAATGCCAAGGATTCTGCATTTGATTAACAAGTACACACTCATGAAAGGGAGCATGGCCAGTGAATCTAGGAAAATGCCAAAGGCCAGGATTTTTTTCTCAGTATAAACTGACCAGTTAGAGATATTGGGCTCAGTGAGCATTTGTTGAATGAAACTCCCAGCGTCTACATGATAATGCAAGCACAACCAGAACTTAATTGTCATGAGCCATGCTCTTGTTTCTACTAAATTTAGACCAGTTTCTAAACAGAGGGCTGCATATGGAACACAGCATGGGATACCCAAGATTTTCCATAAGAACTTAGATTCAATGGTCTGATCAAAGGCCCTTATCCAGATTGGAATCCCATACAATGCTTGGGAAATCATTTTGCCTACAAAAACTTTTAGCGCAGCTGAACAAATGGATTACCTTTACTAAAGAAAAAACATGATATAGCTGAAGCACACCTGAGATCATAAGAGAACATAAGAAGGTTTTCGGTTTCGGCGTCGCGAATGGCGGCCGCTTCTCGGGACGCTCCCGGAGGCGGTTAGCCCACGCGCAGTTAGGGGGGGTCTTCGCATGTGCGAAAGACCCTAGTGAGCCTTAGGTAAAGGCTCCGAACCGGGGGCGCTTGGGGAGTAGCCTCTTTGCCGGCAGATAGCCGGGAAATTGAGGCTTTCTCCCCGCCCCAATCGGCCCCGCTGCGGCGTGCCCGTAATGGGACTTAGCGGCGCCACCGAATTCCAGGAGTGAAGACAGCGCTATGGCTTAAAATAAAAAGAAGAAGTAGCATCGAATCGTGAGTTGGAGATCTATTTTGAAGCGTAAATCGGAGCCCCCCTGCATGCGTATAAGCGTTGGGAGGAGGGAGGAGTTCCCACCCCCTTTGAGAAGCAAGATCTACAAAGGGAGCGCGAAGGGGGGCTGAGAGAAGAAAAAGTGTTGGTGAAAGTACCGTTGGGGTTGCATGGAAGATTTTGATCATCTTAGCTTCCTGGGGGATGCGACACAAACTTTTTAAAAGTAAACAAAAAAACAAAATGTCGATACTGGAAAAAGTCCTGCAGACACCGGAAGAGAAGAGAGGAGGGACTTCCGGTCCAGACAGCCCCCCCCAAGAGCTTGCTGTCAATCAACAGGAAAAGGAGATGCTGTGCCCCCTGCTGGAACAATTGCAGAAAATCAACGAAACTCTGTCTAAAATGGATAGTGTTCTCATCAGTCGACAGAAACAGATATCGGAAACAACTAGAAAGATGATGGAGATTGAACAGAAATCGAATTTGATTCTAGGTTTCCAGGGCGTTAAAGAAGAAGAGAAAGAAGATCTCGGATTTACCTTGACAAATGTCTTGGCACCCCTAACTGGCAGTGAAGCGATAAAATTAAAAGAAGAGGTGGATGAGGCTCCCAAAGCCTATTCCGCTTTTATAAAAGAGAATACTCTGCCAGTAGAAGGGGATGTTGAGCATAGCAAGCAACAAACTGGAGATCTAATTTCATCCGAAGAGTTTGTGGAGCCCAGGAAGCCTGAAAGCCAGAAGTTTAAGGAAAAGAGAAAAGAAAGAAGAAGGATTTCATCTTTAAAGTACAGAAACTTCTGAAGAGACACGCCAGCAGGGAGGAAGATGCAGTATTCCAAACTGGGACAAGCGAAGAAGACAGCAGCCCAGGGGAAAGTGGTGATGGAACGGAAGACTTCAAAGTTAAAATGGACTCAATCCATAACTGGAAGAGATTTAAAAAGAAGATATTTTGAGGACTGTTCGTGTAACATCTGGAAGGAGCTGTTTAATTACTAACCCCAATGGACTTTACTAACTGCATTAACAGAGTGATTTTGGACTTCGCAATAGTTAAAAAGAAGATCTTCTAACCACGATAGATGCCAAAACTGGTATTGGTTATTAACCTAAACTAACCCTCACTAACAGGAAAAATTTCACTCCATCTTTTTCTTTCTCCATCTGTCTACCCTCCCTGTTTCTTATAAAAAGAATAAAATTCTCTCTTTTTTAAGAGAGTTTTACAAAAAAAAATAAATAAGAGAACATAAGAACATAAGAGAAGCCAATGTTGAATCAGGCCAATGGCCCATCTAGTCCAACACTCTGTCACACAGTGGCCAAAATATACCAGGTGCCATCAGGAGGTCCAGCAGTGGGGCCAGGACACTAGAAGCCCTCCCACTGCTGCCCCCTCCAGCACCAAGGATAGAGTGCATGACCTGCCCCAGACTAAGAGTTCCCATCTATACCCTGTGGCTAATAGCCACTGATGGACCTCTGCTCCATATGTTTATCTAATTCCCTCTTGAAACTGTCCATGCTTGTAGCTGCCACTACCTCCCATGGCAGTGAAATAAGTTTGGTGTAGTGGTTAACAGCGCGGACTCTGAGAACCAGTTTTGATTCCCCACTCCTCCACATGCAGCTGCTGGTGTAACCTTGGGTCAGTCATAAGTTCTTTCAGAGCTGTACTCTCAAGGGCAGTTCTCGGGAGAGCTCTCTCAGCCCCACCTACCTCACAGGGTGTCTGTTGTGAGGAGGGGGAGGGGAAGGGGAAAGGATTGTAAGCCGCTCTGAGACTACTTTGGGTAGTGAAGGGCAGGGTATAAATCCAATCTTTCCTTCTTTTCATGAGTACAGATGTGCATTCACAAAAATACCCCTTTTCATGAGTACACACAAACTTACCTGCACAAACATACACACCCTCTCTCTCTGGTAGTCAACAGAATTCTTTGAGAAGGGTGAGCTAAGGGATTTAAGAACACCATCCTCAACCCAGCTGGCAGGGTGCTTAGGATACCAACTAAATCATACATTAGCATAACTTAAAAACATAGCTGGAGATATTCTGATGCCATGTCAGCATGTGTTGTTCAACATGGGAGCCAGAGAAGTCTTTATGAAAGATCCCCTGACAAAGAATATAGCAAAAAGGATAGGGATCTAGAAGATCTAATAAAACTGTCCAACCTTGCACCTTGTTCCTCTGTTCTCCTACCTACCAGTCTGACCTTACGTTCTTCCAGCATGTGTAACACTGACGTGAAAATGAGCAGCACTAGAGGTGTTCCTGGGGGAGGCCTCTCCAGATAGCATCGTGGAATTCTAAGCCTCTCCAGATAGCATCTTGGCACCATGTGATATTATGTCAGCAAGAAGACTGGTGTGTCAAAACACTCCCACTGAATGAAACCCCTCCCCCCAAGAACAGTTTAGGATATTGCTTAAATCTGCAGCCAATCACAGCTTTCCAGAGCAGTATATAAACCCCAGCCAGGACACCCATCTCAGATAACAGAGAGCAGCATGGGGCTATGCCTCTCTGGCCACAGGCTGGCCACAGTGTTTATTATTTATTTATTAAGATTTCTACCCCGCTCTCCCTGCAAGCGGGCTCAGGGCTGCTAACAAACAGGGGCACCAAGTGCCAATGCATAAAACCAGAATAAATTACCAAAAAATTACATACAGTGCTCGATGTTGTTACTCTTACATTAACCAAGATGGGGACCAATAGATGTTACCTTGTCCCTGTACCACAGTACTGATCCGCCGTGCCACAGGAATGTGATCATCACAAGGCCACTCCACTGGTGGCAGTGGCAGTGGTGGCTCTTAGTCAAAAGCCTGGCGGAAATACACAGGGCATACACTGGAAATGTGAATAATGAAAAGGCACTTTGCATAGAAAAGGCATACTTTGCATGAACAGCCAGATGAAGAGATTTGTGAGTGGGACAGCCAATCACCATGGGTGCCCCCATCCCAACACTTAGTCATGGTGGTGCAAAATATCAGCTGATTTTGGGACTCCTTCCGGGGCTCTCTGTAGCTAACCCAATACAGGGGTTGAACTAGGTACCCCATGCATGCTAAACATGTGCATGTTCACAGCACCACATCTTTGTCCTTGCTCTAGTAGATATATAACTCTTCTTCTGGTAGGTGGACCACTCAGCACAATAACGTACCTTGCTGAGCAACAGGCGCACGATAGCTTATACCTTGAATAAAACTTAGTTGGTTTTAAAGGTGCCACTGGACTCAAACTTTGCCACTAGACTGCAGACTGCTTCAAGAGAGGACAATCCTTGAGGGCTACACCACCATTTTCAAGCTGAATGAGTTTTATTCTGAAGTGCCACATTAGTATCTGTGGGCTGTAGCCAAGAAGGAAGCAGAATTTTTTCATAAGCTAATGAGTTTCCTGTAGCCATGCCTCTCACCCCTAGGAGCCTTTGGGTTACTTGTTCATTAGAGCCATAAAAAAACACTATACACTGGAACTCCAGAAACAATAATCACCATACTTTCTCCAAAGATATGAACTTTTGTAGGGTATCAGTAGGTACTCAGTTATCTCAACCTTGCTCGGAGTTGAGCTGAGAAAACTGCAGGGGAAAGTAAGAATTCACAGCCACAAGGCAATGTTTTGGTTAACTATGTTGGAGATCACAAGTCTGGTTGCAGGAATGACTGAAGCTGAATGGCAGAAGGAAAAGAAAGCAAGCAAGGAGCAGAACACATTTGGGTACTGGGCTGCTTCACAGGGGAAAAACAAAGCAGGAACAGTGTGTCTTGCAGCTTTTGCCCCTACAAAGATTAATGTGCAAGACTTTGGAAATCTGGCCGCGCCAGTTCTGTATTTTGTTGGTTTGAATAAGGTTACAAATATAAGCAACTCCTGCTGAATGCTTACAGGATGTGGACTTAGAATAGCCCAGTAAAATGAAAGGAAAAGAAAGCCAGGAGGAGCAGTCTGGCCATAGAAGAGGTATGGGGCTTCCCATGGATCTTTGGGGCTCCCCTGGAGAGTTGGCAACTGTACATCTTTCTACTTTTCTCCTCCCTACGGATCCCATGACCCACTCCTAGAGTTTTCAAGCAGCTGGGGGAACTATGTGGTACAGAGGGACTTCACTCCTTTAACAATCAAAGGATTTATTTAAACCAACTATATATACAGGCACATCAGAAGTGAACGGAAGATATAAAATAACGTTGACAGAAACTCCTCATCTCTCTACCTTCTCTAAACTGATGCCCTATCTAGGTGGTATGCAGGGGAGGTACATTACTTTGGCTCTCTGGAGTAAGCTGGACAAACACGTCTCCCAAAATGGCCACCGTCACTGGCCCGGGAGCAGGGCTATACCTGCCTCCATCTCTTGCAAGCTCCAACCAACCAACTGACTCATTTCCCGCCCCAAACTCTATACAGCAGTTCCTGCCCAGGAACTGGCTCTCCCTCCTGCAGCATTCTGGGGCAGGTCTCCTCATAACCTTGATGGATTTCCTGTCCTCTCTAGGGAGTTGCCCTCAGATTACTGGTTGGAGACAGAAGGGAAGGGAAGGAGAGGAGAGGGGGGGAGATTATGCCAAGGCCTACCTAAAGTTTAATAGTCTCGTCCTCTCCAGCCCATGGAAAGTTAAACCCCCACACAAGATGGCACTTCACACTTATCAACAAAAGTAACCTGTATTTGAACTGTGTGAGAGGGGACTAATTGTTGATTGCTGGCAGTGAGGGAGAAAGTTAAATAAGGTCACATTTCACTGTGGCTTCAGCTGAGACAGCACTCTCATACTCCAGCCCAGGGGCTTCCCTGGCACACAGTGAGGTTGCCTATGGGCATAGTTCATATTTCCCGGCTTACAATTTTACTAAGAGCTGGTTCATACATTATGTGGGATACGGAAAGGACAAAATCATTCTCCAGGTGCATGGCCCTTTCTTCCTCTGCTTCTGTATATTGCAAACTGGCTCTCAAATCCCTTGTCAACTACTTTTTTTTCTTTTTTTGCACAGGACACTTTCAACAGGGAGACAATTATCTTCCAGCCTTCCAGCAAGCCCAGCCACTCCTTGTCCCCTGCCAACTTTACATCCCATGGAATTGGCGTGTGTGCGCGAGCGCAAATAGCAAGGATGGTACATAACAACGGTTGCCAACCCCCAGGTGGGGCCTGGGGATCTCCTGCTTTTACAACTGATCTCCACTGACAGAGATCAGTTCCCCTGGAGAAAATGGCTGCTTTGACAGGTGGACTCTGACATTGTAGGTGTTGAGGCCCCTCTCCTGCCCAAACCCTGCCCTCTCCTGGATACACGCCCAAAGTCTCCAGGTATTTCCTAACCCAGACCTGGCAACTCTACACATAACACATGCTAGTGACAAGGACCGGACTACATTCTGATCCCAGGTAAGTGCAGGAAAACTTCAGAAAGGACACAGGGCACAGAATGCAGATTTTTGAGGAACTCAGCTTTCAATTTAACAAGAACAAGTTTCCATCCATTATTGCTGCAAAGAGATGCTAGAAAGTGTGTAGGTAATGTGTGGTGGTATCTCAGAAGCCTGAGAAATGGGAGATTTGTACTTGCTGGGGAAGGGGTTCAAGGCTGTGACACACTCTGCTAACAGATATCAAAACTACACTAATGCAAATTAAATTTAACCATCTGTACAGATTACAGAAACCATCTTTCCTTCATGAAAAATTTGGATTTCTCAGAACACAGAGTACACATAGCCCCATTTAAATGGTGAAGCCAGGTCTGGATTCCCCTTCATGCCTAGCTTTCCTGGAAGGAGTTCCTCCTTATAGGATCAGTCAGGTTTTCCTCCCACTGAAACAGCTTTTGATCATTCCAGGGACAGTAAAATTGTGTGTGTCCCGCAGTTAGGGGGCAAAAAAAACAGAATCAGTTTACAGGCAGCCATTTGTCAGTTCCTGTTTTGCTTCTAGAGAGAGTTAGAGAGTTTGGAAGATACAGAGCATGTGACAGTCAAGACTCTACTCATAATGTGCCTTCACTACCAACCTTCTGATCATCAAATTGCAGTGATGTCCTGTTTCAAAACATACTCCCAAGAAGGGCAGTGCTATAAATTGCTCCCATTCCTTTACCCCTCAGTTTCATCTACCCAAAGCTCCTCCTACTGCTCCAATGGAAGCTCCTCATGAAAGCTAAATGGAATGTCCATTTTCAGAGGCACTGTGTACCGCCAAGCACACACATACAGCCTGTGCAGCCCTTGCAGCTCACATACACTGGCGACTTCAGCCCAGGATGGCCACGCCCAGTTTGCATGATTGACAGGAAAGACTGCAAGACTAGTTCAAGCTGCAAAGCTATTTTTGTATCAGAACCACTGAGAGGTTCCTCGGGATTAACAGGAAAAACAGGTTGCTTACCTGTAAATGATGATCTTCGAGTGGTCACCTGTGCAGTACCACACATGGGCTGTGTGCCTGCGCACGACCTCGACCAGAGAAACTTCTAGAGCTTTGCCTCAGAAGAGTTTTGGCAGGTTCTCTTCCCGCCCTGGGGAGGAGGCACTCAGTGCGCATGCCCAGAGAGGGGGAGAGAGCCGTCTCCCACTCAGTTCCTTCGACCACCACTGGTAAGTCCCATCAACCCAAAAAAAGGAGATCAGGAGATGCCAGCAGCGGGGAAGGCCGGATGGGATTGTGGTACTGCACAGATGACCACTCGAAGATCATCAGTTACAGGTAAGCAACCTGTTCATCTTCGTCGTGGTCTCTGTGCAGTCCCACACATGGGTGATTACAAGAGATGAACCAGTTGGAGGAGGGAGCTTGCAGCTGAAAAAGACACAAGCACACTGGTTAAGACACAGCATCATTAGCAAAATAAGTCACCCAATGGTCCTTCCTGAGGAAACAGCAGGGTCAAGCGAAGAGAGATTGCAGCACCACCTGACCGAAGGCAGCATCCCGTTGAGCTTGGATGTGGAGTGCGTAGTGGGTCACGAAGGTCGATGTCGAGGACCACGTAGCAGCCGCAGACGTCTTCCAATGGGACACCAGCCAGGAAAGCGGTGGATGTTGATACCGCCCTCATGGAATGGCCAGTGACACAGGTAGGGACAGGTTGACATGCAAGCTCATACCAAATGGCTATGGTGGAAGTCACCCATTTAGACAGTTGTTGAGAGGAAATCAGCTCCCCCAGATGCAGGGGGCCATAAGCTAGGAACAGCCGAGGAGACTTACGTATGGGCTGAGTCCTATGTAGGTAAAAAGAGAGTGCTCTGTGAACATTGAGACAGTGCAAGGCCCTCTGAGAGGCATCAGTCGGGTTCAGAAAGAAAGTAGGCAGGACAGACGACTGAGAGAGGTGAAAGGCAGAAATGACCTTAGGGAGGAAAGAAGGATCTGGTCTAAGGACAACCTTCTCCCTATGGAAAATCGTATGGGGGGGATCAGCTCTGAAGGCAGCTAGTTCCCCTACTCTATGAGCGTTAGTAATCGCTACAAGGAAGGCCGTTTTCCAGGAGAGTAACCTGAGGTCGGCCGTAGCCATGGGCTCGAAGGGCTTGGAGATAAGTTGAGAGAGAACCAGGGACAAACTCTACGAAGGCAACAGGGGCTTCCTAGGAGGACAAAGCCAAAGGAGATCCTTAAGGAAGGTTTTCGTTAGATGGTGAGAAAATACCGAGGATC
This sequence comes from Gekko gecko, assembly GCA_029375565.1. NCBI lineage: Eukaryota > Metazoa > Chordata > Lepidosauria > Squamata > Gekkonidae > Gekko > Gekko gecko. The sequence goes on along the minus strand of JAPDNY010000002.1, from coordinate 238,332,512 downwards.
CTTGTATCAAGGGACAATAAGTGGAGATGGCCACTAAATGGACCCTTATAGACGAGTACACCAGGCCGGTGTTCTTCAAATAGATGACGTAGGAGAAAATGTCACGGAGAGACAACTGAACTAGATTGAAGGAGTGATCAGAGGCGTAGGACTGGAATCTCTTCCACTTCAACCGACAGGTAAGTTGAGTAGAAGGCTTTCTGGCATTTAGGAAGATTTCGGAGACTTGAGGTGGGAAGTGTAAGGCTGGATCTTCCAGGCTGTCAAGCGGTAAACCCCCGGACTGGGATGGAGGATCCTCCCTCAGGCCCGAGAGAGGAGATCGGGGACAACAGGGAGAGGGCGGAATGTATGATGGGAGAGCCGGAAGAGGTGCAGAAACCAGACTTGGTGCGGCCACCAAGGAGTGATTAGGATGCACGATGTGACATCGGTAAGGATCTTCTGAATGACCTGGGAGATGAGAGGGAATGGAGGGAAGAAATAAAAGAGGGTCCCGTTCCACGTGTGAAGGAAGGCATCTCCAAGCAACCGAGCAGACGGGGGACCCCTGCTGAAGAACAGACAACATCAAGCATTGTTGGCATTTGCAAAGCTGTTGACAAGAGGGCGACCAAACTCTAGAAAAAGAGGCTTTAGGTATCGAAGGGGAATGAACCATTTTTTGTCCGACGACCTGGACCGGCTCAACTGATCGGCATCGATGTTTTGGACTCCCGGAATAGGTATCGCAGAGAGCGTAATGGAATGACGAAGGCACCAAGTCCAGAGGTCGATGCCCGAGTTGCAGAGACGAACAGAGGCAGTACCTCCCTGCTTGTTGCTATAGTAAACAGTGGTGGTGTTGTCAGAAGCCACCTGTACAACACAACCCTGAAGGATCAGGAGGAAAGAACGAAGGGCCAGATGAATCGCATGCAACTCTAGGACATTGATGTGAAGAGTTGCCTCGTGAGGAGTCCAGATCCCCTGTGCTGAAAGCATTCCGCACTGGGCTCCCCAACCCCAGAGGGAAGCATCCGTGGTCAACAACACCTGTGGAGGAGGATGATGGAAGGGCATGCCGGAGAGGAGGTGCTGAGGGTGAAACACTCAAGAGACTTGACGACCCGGGGTGGGATTGACAGGATTTTGTGCCAAGGACTGCAGAAAGGATCAAAGGTACAGAGAAGCCAAAGTTGGAGTGGCCGCGTCCTCAACCTGGCATGACAGACGACAAATACCGTGGATGCAAAGTGACCCAGGAGCCTCATAACAGATCGAGCAGATTGCTGAGGGGAGATCCGAAACAAGAACACCAGCGCTAGAATGTTGGAAGCCCTTGATTCTGGAAGAAACGCAGTCTCGAGGTTGGTATCTAGCCGGGCACCGAGGAATTGAAGGACCTGGACGAGCTGAAGAGAGAACATGGAGAGGTTGACAAACAGGCCGAGGGCACGGAGGAGAGAAAGAGTCTCTCGGACATCGTATAGTAGATGGGCTTGCGTTGGAGCCACCAGAAGCCAGTCGTCGATATAGGGATAAAGTGTCATCCCACGGCGATGAAGTTCGGCCACCATGACAGCCATCAGCTTGGTAAAAACCCATGGGGCGGTACAGAGACCGAACAGAAGGACCCTGTATTGGTAATATGCTTTCCCGACTGAGAAACGAAGAAATCTGTGGTGCTGGGGATGGATAGTGACATGGAAATATGCGTCTTGGAGATCGACCGACACTAGTCATGCCGCCTTTGGAATTAGTGGAGAGAATAGACTGCAAAGTGACCATATGGAATTTTTGATAACGTATGTATCGATTCAGATCTCGAAGATCCATAATCTCTCTGAAGCCACCGTCCCACTTCGGTACAAGGAAATATTTCGAGTAAAAGCCTAGGGTCCATTGTGCCTCCGGGACGAGCTCGATAGCATCTTTGACAAGAACAGCAGAAATCCTGAGATCGAGGAGGGGGTCTGGGGGCGTGACGACAAAGTGTGGTAGGACTGGAGGCGAAACTAACTCTATGGTGTACCCGACCTGTAGAATGTTGAGGACCCAGAAGTCGGTGGAAATGGCTTCCCAAGTTGGTAAAAGGGTAAGAGACGGGTCTGGATGGGAGGGGTTTAAGAGGGTGGAGAGGACGAGGACAGGAGATGGAGACAGTCAAACAGACTGCTTGGGCTGCTGGGGCTTCTTCAAAGGCTGCGGATGCTGCCTGGAGGAAGGATGGGAATCATAGGGCTTCCTCCACCACCGGGCATTGGATGCTGGAGACGGATGGCACCTAGAATTGTAAGGCTTCCAAGGACGGTTCCGAGGCCGATAAGCAGAGGTGGAGACTCCCAGGCTTCAAGCCTGCTTTCAGCTGTCATTGACGGCCTTCAAAGCCTCATCAAGTGGTAGAGTGGAAGAGACCGTTGCCATCGAAAGGGAGGTCCTCTATACGGAATTTGACATCAGGTTGCAGAGATGTGCCTCTTAGCCAAGTATGACGCGAAGAGTGACCGAAGAGACTAGAACCTTCGAGGAGCAAGTGACAGCATGACAGACAGTGTTAATCTGCTGTTTCGAGATGGAGCAGATCTCAGACAAAGCGCCCGACTAGGTGGGACGATGTTCCTCTGGGACAAAGTCCAAGACAGGATGGACAGCATTTGCGACACTGAAGACATACGCCGAGAGATAAGACAGGTAGGTGTCAATACGGAGACCCATGGAGGAAAAGGAATACACTTTCTTTGCATGAGTGTCAAGTTTACGACCTTCACGATCGGGCGGCACAGACTGTTGTAAGGGTTGCTTCGACTTCGACAAAGAATGTACGACCATCTAATTCGGCGGCGGATGGGAGATAAGAAACTTCCCCGAATTCTGTTGGATTTTGTAAAGACCATCATACCGTCTAGAGACCGGGGGAATTGACGCCGGGTGCTCCCACGATTCCTTAAGAACCAAAAGGTGAACTAGCAGCAAAGGGCAGATAGTGGAAGGAGGAAGGTTGGCCTGAACCAGCTTGTGAACAGCGGGAGACTCTGTGAAACCCTGAACTTGAAGGGCAGTAGCCATTCTAGTAACCAGCTCTAAATAAGCTTTGGGACCCTCAGTGGGTGAAATAGAACCAGAGCGGCGAGGCTCATCATTGACTTGGGTGGCATCGGGATCGAGATCTGCAGAATCAGAACAGTCAGAAATCGACATGGGAGAGGAGGACCTTAATGTCTGAACAAGATCCATTGCCGCCTGGTCATCAGCAGGGGGACAATACCGAGGTTTTAAGGGAGAACTCTTCAGGGCATCCCTAGGTCTCGAGAGCTCAGAAGGTTAGTCAAGAGCTACAGAACAAGCCAAAGCTACTGATCGAGAGCGATGGGGTAGTCAGGCACACGACAACGGTCGGTATGTTTGGAGTGCCGGAGCTGATCATAATGATGATGCTGAGGCGTTGGACACCTGGAGTAATAGTAGGCACAGTATGGAAGTCACCTGCGTTCATCAGGAGACCAACATCAATCGTCTGACGGCAAGCCCGACGAGGATGAAGACTGTCGACGAATGAGCTGCTTGCAGTCATATCGAGACCGAGATCAAGAACGTCGATCCACCAAAAGCTCCCTCGCCTCCAAATCGTGGAGTGGGTGACTGGCGTGTCAAGAAGGAGATCGGGAATCCCTGTGAGAAGATAATGTGGGATGCAATCTCGTTGACTGGCCAAGTGGAATCAGGCCGGAAGCCGAGGACAAAGTGTGCTGCAGCGTTGGAGGTGGTAAAACAGACTTTTGAGAAGTAGACGCCAGTGCAGGAGTCGAAGTTGTCAGGCCAATAATGATGACAGGCTCATGACCGAAGTCAATGTCGACGTCTTAACCTTCGATTTCGAAGGGATCTTTTCCTCAGGCCTCTTAGATTTTGGTTTTGGTGCCTTCAAGGAAGCGTCCGATTTTTTAGGTAGGGACGAATGAGAAGCCGCAGAAGACATGGTAGGGCATAAGGCTGCCGCTAAAAGTACAGCCCTGAGTCTAGCCCCACTATTATGCCTAGCCTGCCGAGTAAAACTAGCACAATGTGGGCAGGTATCGACCCTATGGGCTTCGCCCAAACAAAGTAAACAAAAATCGTGCCCGTCATTAGAAGGGATCTTTGCTGGGCAACTATGGCACACTTTAAAAAACTTTGTTTTGCCCATACAATCTGGATCCCACCCACCAAGAATAAAAAGGGGGGGGAGAATACAAAAGGCAAGAAAAAGATAAAAAAATTATATAGTAAAGGAAGTATAAAGATAAAAGAGACAAAAAGAGAGAAAGAGAAGAAAAAGAGAAGAAATACTCAACTGAGGCAATGACAGAGCAACAGCAACAAGGTGTGAACGCGAAGGTAGTCGAAGAAGAACTGAGTGGGAGGCGGCTCTCTCCCCCGCTCTGGGCATGCACAGTGTGTGCCTCCTTCCGAGGGCGGGAAGAGAGCCCACCAAAACTCTTCTGAGGCAAAGCTCTAGAAGTTTCTCCGGTCGAGGTCGTGCACAGGTGCCCAACCTATGTGTGGGACTGCACAGAGACCATGACAAAGATCTTGTCATTTCTAGGGATGCTTTTCTGTGCTTCTGGTTAAACTCTCAATATTCATGGAATGAGTATCAGCTTCCATGAGGGAAGCCTCTTCTCATGACATGGTTCATTACAAGTAATTATATAAGGCAGCAGCAGTTCCAATTTATTGTATTGATCATGAGTCATAGCGGTATAAAAACAACAAATCTTCCACACACTGAAACTACAAAATTAGCAAAATTAACAGAATTGACAAAATTACAAATATAATACAAGACTAATACCATATAAAATTAACCCAGATTAAAAAGTCCAAAACAGTTTTAACTATTATTATAGTTAGTATTCCATACAGTTCGATCTAATCCTTCTTACCGATAATACAAGCAAAGCAACTCTATTAGAAACATAAGAATTCTCATCTACAAGCAAAAATATTACATTTTCCAAGTCTGAAGTTCCTTCCCACATGGATAAAATATTAGTAATAAATTTATTTCAGGGGTCATGGTGGAGGGGACATTTCAAAATATAATGAATCAGATCATCTATTTCTGCCATACCACGCACACAGAACCGTAACAGGGCAGGAATAGTAAAGAAACAGCCCGATCGAACCACTGAGGGCATAGCTTGAAATCTTAAACTAGTAAAGGCCATTTTTAATTTCATTGTTGTTAGAGTCTTCAAATAAGAAGACGTGATATAATCTCTTTTTAAGAATTTGAAAAGCGAGGCCGCTATGGATTGAGCGATTACATGACTATTTATTTCCCTGTCCATTTTAAAGACTCATTCCTTCAACTCCTGTCCTGGTCTTTTAATACCTAACAACTCATTCAGAATTACATACTTCAACTGAATAAAATCCAGATATTCCTTATAGTTCTTAATATGTTTCAAAAGGGAGCAAAAGCTTTGACAACCCAGAAAATCCTGAGAACATTCTAGATTTTTCTTCCAATAAGACAGGACTGTAGCCTAGCTTTCATAGAAGGGATACCAAGCTCAGCCTTCATTAATGCCACTGGCGAACCCTTTGGCAAGAATCTGTCTCATAAAATAATTTTGTATTACTTTCAATGAGTCCAGAATCTGCTCTCCCCAATCCCATTTTTGATACCATAAACTAGAAATCACCTTACTGTCAAACAAGTTGATAAAAGGGTCAACCATACCACCTCCTTTGGAGAAGAAAAATTTCACTATCACCCACAGAGTCATCATGGCAGAGGACTTTAACAATGTTAAATGAGGCCGCCGTGAGAGGGTTTCTGAAAACATTATTCCTAGATATTTATATACACTAAACAGTTCAATCTGAATATCCAAGATTCTCCATACTGACTTCCTAGGTCATTTCCTGAATACCATTACCTTAGACTTGGAGTAGTTTATACATAAGCCTTCTTCATTACAGTACTGGCCCAGTTTATCCAAAAGCCTTCTCAGTCCAATTTTGGTCAATGACAACAAAACCATGTAATCTGCATATAACATTATCAGTACCTTAGTTTGACCTATTGCCGGGGGCATAAATTCCATGCCCTCAAGTCTATTAACTGTATCATTAATATACAGGTTAAATAAGGAGGGGGCCAAAATACAACCCTGTTTTACCCCCTTCTGTACAGGTATGTTATCTGTTGACACAACTTCTTTTCCTACCTTAGCCTTTACAATGGTATTTCGATGCAATTGACTTATCAAAAAGACCAACCTAGGATCAACATTAATATCTAACCGTTTCCGCCATAATCTATTCCTATCAAGGGAATCGAAGGCCGAAGCCAGGTCAATAAAGGCCACATATAGAGCTTTCATTGGATCTCTAATAGCATCAGTAGCCAGAGTGTATAATGTTCGACAGTGTTCATTTGAAGAATGCCCTTTTTTAAAAACCCTATTTGCAGGGGGTGCATTAGATATAAGGCAAAACTAGTTACTTTCAATGAAAATGACTCTGATCTAGAATGACAAGTTTTCACTCAGTGACAGAAAGGGGGTCACTATCCCATTTTCATGCTGCATTTTGCAAAAAAAAAAAGAGGAGGAGGAGGAGGGAAATAACTCCACATATAATAATTGATGTCAGGGTAGAAGGGGAAAACCAGCCAAGCCAGGCTGATAAGAAAAAATGACCCCACGTCAACCTTAAGAGCAATCCTGCTGGCCTTGGGGTTCTCATGACCTGCCTTTATAGAAGTCAGCATGGAGATCTGCAGCCTGCCTTTTATGTCAAGGCTTTGTTCAAATCCAACCCATCTGCAGTCTGACTGCTGAACAGGCCACTCAAAGCAATTTGGTGCATACCACAAAAACATCCACTGAAGAGACGAGACAGCATTTTCTTCTTTGAATGCAAAGCAGACTGGCTCGAGAAGGCTGGAGTTCTACATAACAGAGCTACTTCTCTATAGCTGGAGTACCCAAGAGTGAAGGAACTACTGCTTATAATACATGATGGTATTTTAAAAATGGAAGGAAAGGCTTCCATTTTAGCTGTTTTTAAATTTTATTTTTACCTAATTTATTTTATGAAATGATTGCACTCTCTTGTTTTCTTCACCAACCCTCCCTGAACCAAACAAGAGCAAGAAAAATCTAAAGGACCTTGGATTATCACAGCCCTTGCTGACAGTGCTGTCATCCTCTTTCCAGCACTGCTTGCCCAATGCAAGATGACAGACTATCGGGGATGATTATTATGAAGTCTCCAACCTATTCCAGATCACAATGCTGACTCTTTATATTTACCCCAAGAACATCCCTATTGTTAAAAGAATAATGGTGCTACTAAAGATTTAGGGACTGTGACAGATTGCACTTTTTAAAAGCTTAGAAGTGCTGAACAAACAGGGTAAAGAACTGTGAAGGGTTAATTCTTCACAGAAATGGCCTTGAGTGACAGGCTGCTCCAAGCAATCTGATTGGTTAGCATCAGCTAAGCAGAAAAAGTCTTGAAAGAGATGCATGCTGAGGAGAGAGTCAGATTTTTGCCTTGACTGAGTACTGGCAGTCTGATTTCAGCCCTAACTGAGAAGAGTTGAGTACTGAGCATTTCAGAATTCAGCTCTGACTGAGAGCAGTTTGACAGTGGGAGAACTTTATTTTATGTGATTTCTATTCTGACCTTCCCTGCAAGTGGGCTCAGGGCGGGTTACAACCATAAAAAGCAATACATATAAAAACATTATAAGTCCCATGTAAAATCTAACACCAATTTAAATTCTAAAACATTTAAAACATGATGGTGATCCAGATAATTTCATACATCCAAATTGCACACTTGTGCAAGTGCCAGGGGGCAATAATTTGAACTGGTGGGCTGAATCGCCTTTAGGAACATAGGAATGCCATAATGCCCATGTCATGACCCCAGCGGGTCACCACCTTCCACTGCCACCACCCTGGACTTACGGTCCCTTGAGAAGACCCAGGGTACCCTCTCAAGCCCATCCAAAAATGCCCCTTTTACAGCCGAGAAAACACAGGCGTGATGACCAGGCAGAGTGCTTAACAATGGTTTATTAAGAACAATACTGGGACAAGGCAAATAAGGCAAGGTGCTTTAAAAAGGTATAACAGTATTGAAAAGCAAAGAGAACACAAAGCTAACACAGCTACCTATTACTCCTTAACTGGTACTACTTAAGGCCAACAAGCCATCTTACCAGGCCTCACTACCTGTAACAGTCACTCTGACTAGTGAGGGACCTTTTCCTCTCAGACCAGCCCTTCTCCCTCAGTGACTCCGTGAGAGGGAAAACTGGAGAGACAGCAACATCAGCTTCCTCACAACACACAAAGTTTAGCACAGTCCCCTTCATTTCATTCCTGTGTGAAGAAAAATACCATTTTCCACAGCCTACAGCTTAAGACACACCTCCACAAGAATGCAACAGTCTCCTCCCAGAACCCCTGCACTCCTATTGGCTAAAAACCATCCCCAAACATTGTGGGGATTGTAGGCTGTCTGCTTTCCACTACCAGACAGGCCCCTCCTATAGTTTAGGCCTCTAGGCCCTGTCTACGTCCTGCACAGATCATGGCAGCCCAGCATAGGCAAGTTTGAGCAGGGAGACTGATATAATTTGGACATGCGCTGCCTCAAACAAAGGCCTGGTGGGACAGCTCCATTTTGCAGGCCCTGTAGAATTGTAATAGATCTTGCAGGGTGCACCTGTAGAGGAATCACAGTCAGGAGGTGCACTACTGCATTTTGCACCTGCTGAAGTTTCTGGGTCAGATTCAAGGGCAGCCCCACGTACAGCAAGTTACAGTAGTCTAGCCTGGAAGTGACCATTACATGTATCATTGTAACCAAGTCACAGGAGGAGAGATAGAGAACCAGTTGCCTGATGAGTCAAAGATGGTAAAAAGCTGACCTGGCAATGGACATGACCTGAGCCTCCACAGAAAGTGAGGCAACCAGAGTCAGTCCTAGGCTCCCCACCATTGCCTCTGGTGTTTGTATTACCTTGCCAAGGGTTGGGAGCCAAATTCCCGATCCTATCTCTCCACAACTCAGGTACAGGACCTCTGTCTTAGATGGATTCAATTTCAGCCAACTCTGCTGTAACCAATCAGCCACAGCCTCAAATTCCCTAGCCAGAATATCTGGGGTGGAGCTCGTCTATCCGTCCATCAACAGATACAACTGGGTGTCATCAGCATACTGATGACAACCCAACCCAACCACCTGGATTAACTGGGCAAGGGGGCATATGCAGATGTTAAATAACACTGGGGAGAGGATCGCCCCTTGTGGGACATTGCATACCAAAGGGTAACATGGAGAAACCCTTTCCCCAAGTGCCACCCTTTGTCCCCGACTGTGAAGGAGACCAGCATTGCAAGGCTGTCCCTCGTATCCCCACACTGACAAGGCGGTGGATCATAAGATGGTAATTAACCATGTCAAACACTGCTGTAAAGTCAAACAACAACAGCAGCGCTGACCTGCCTCAATCCAGGTGCCTTTGGAGGTCATCTGTGAGGGTGACCACAGCCATCTCCATCCCATAGCCAGGGCGGAATTTGGACTGGAATGGATTCGGGATAAAGGAATCATCCAGGAAAACATGAACCTGTTCAGCCACTGCTCTCAGGAACAGAAGGTTCAACACTGGGCAGTAGTTGGCTAGAACCAACCCGCCCTGAGCCTGCTTCTAGGAGGGCGGGCTATAAACATGAAGAAATAAATAAAGGGTCCAGAGATGGCTTTTTCAAGAGAGGTCTCACCACTGCCTCCTTTAAAGTCCCTGAGAAAATCCCTGAAATCAGGGATAAATTGATAATCTCTCCCAGGGATACCTGTATTACGTCTCCACTGGCCTTTATCAGCCATAATGAGCATGGGTCCAGGAGACTAGTGGTGGGCTTCACAGCTGTCAGGACCCTGTCAACCTCGTCCTGGAAGAGTTGACTGAACTGGTCCAATATTGGGCCAGAAGACGGTCAAGGGGCTTCCAGTTTACATTCTGTATCAACCGTGGCTGGCAAGTCTGTCTGAGAAGTATGTCGCAAAGTCCTTACAGCTAATATCCAGTTCTCTACCATTTTGTGTTCCTTAAAGAAGGGAATTAATGATCTAATTATTCTAAATAATTGTGCTGGGTGGGAACTTGCAGACGCAATGGAGGAAGCAAAGAAATCCTTCTTTGCTGTTTTCATTGCCACCTCATAGGTTTTCATAAGCTTTCTATAAGATGCTCTTGCTGCCTTGTCACCAGTACGCCATCACCCTTGCTCTAGCTGTCTTAGCTCCCATGTCATCCTTCATAGCTCTGGGGTATACCATGGAGCTAGTTTGGTATGGGAGCAAAGAGGGAGTCGGGGACAATTTCATCACCGGCTTGGCAGACTTGGCCATGCCAATGCTCCACCAGCTCATCTAACAAACTGCCAGGGGACACTGGATCCTGCAGAGCATTCTGGAAGCCAATAGGATCCAGTAGTCTCCATGGGCAAGCATAAATCAGCTTGCTGCCTAAACGGGGGGTTAGATGCTTAGCCGAGTCTTCCGGGCAAAGTGGTCTAACTATAGCACCACATCTATAGATTCCAGATCCACATCTATCCCCATCCCAAAGATCAAATCCAGTGAGTGGCCTGCTCAGTGTGTGGGAACTGATACAACTTTGGAGAGTCCTAGTGCTGCCATGGATGACACTAGGTCCATAGCCTGAGGAGGCTATCATCAACATGGACATTAAAGTCCCCCAGAACTAACTGTACTTGGGGAAAGCTGGCAAAGAAGTTTGGGAAGTAGGCAAAGACCCCCATTCGGGCCAAGGAAAGGGGATAGGTCTTCTAGAGAAAAGAAAATTCCCTACCCAGTCAAACCAGGAATTAGCTCTGAAGAGTGCAGAGATCCCTGGTCTGGTGTGGTTAGAAACTGCCTTTAGAGACCTTAAGAGTCAGTACTGGTGTTTTAAGAGAAGGGGTTTGGGTACTGGAAAAAGTTTACTAGCCTTCTGGAAATCAAGATTCAGAGAATACTCAAGGAAAGTGTACTGGAGTGTTTGGGAAAACACTGGAACAAAAGCTTCTCAACATAAAATATTTTAAGTAACGGTGAATAGCTTAAGAAACTCTCATTAGCCTGAAACAAAAGTACTAAAGTCTGTGCATGTGCTGATTTTACCTCAGAGCTATCTATATTGAGTTAACTCAGAAATTTTACCCCTGATTTCACCTGACCTTTTCCCTCTAGGTTGAATAAAATATTCTGTTAATATGGAATACAAAAATGTCTCAAGTGCCATTAAAGTTAAAGGGGGCTCCCAATCCTTCCCTCAGCTTCCTGGACTAAGCAAATAGCCAAAATATTATACTGTGACAAGGTGGTACAGCCAGAATTCTTCAGTAAAGAAGGAAACACATTACTAGTGTTACCACCAATGGCCTGCCTTGTTATTTAGGAAATTAGCTAGGAAGCAGGTAAGGCCAGAGGGGTACAAGGCAGAAGGGGTCCAACCCCTCCTCAAACCCCACCCTCTCCAGGCTCCACCCCTCAAATCCCCAGGAATTTCCGAATCTGGAGCTGGCATTGGCAACCCCATCTCCCTCCCAGCTAACCATCAACCTACCGTTATCTCCCCCTCTGACTGCAGCTATCTTTTGCCATCCCAGATCAGTTGTAATTCTGAGTGATCTCCACCCCTCACTTGGAGATTGGCAACAGTGGTTCCCCATAAGGGAATGGCTAGTCGGGAGGATGGAGTCTATGGCATTGTACCTGTCTGAGGTCCCACCCCTCCTCAAACCTCACCCTCTCCGGGTTCCATTTCTCAAATCTCCAGGAATTTCCCACCTGGAGCTGGCAACCCTATCTCCTTCCCAGCCAAGCATCAACCTACCTTTATTTCCCCCTCACTCTTCAGCTTTCCATCTCCCCCCATCCACCTGCAGCCTCTATGGTGCTCTGAAACCCTGACTGCCACGTCACATTGGCTGTCATGGGGGGGGGGGCATCTCAGCAGGGTAGAAGGACACAGAGTCCATCATGTTCTCCAGGGGAACTAATCTCTGCCATCTGGAGAGCAGTTGTAATTCTGAGTGATCTCCAGCTATCACCTGGAGACTGGCAACAATGGTTTCCCAGGAGGAAAAATAGTCTTTCTCTGCAATGGGGACCAAAGCAGCTACATCATTTGCCTCTCCACCTTTTGATTTGCACAACAACCCTGTGAGGTATGTAAGGCTGAAAGTCTGTGACCGGTCCAAAATCACCCACTCAGCTTCTACAGCAAGAACCTAGATCTAGCAGACTCTGCTCTGAAGCACTGACTGCAATGCCTAGGGTAGCCAACCTCTAGGTGGAGCCTGAAGATTGCCAGATATCACAACTGAACTCCAGACAACAGATCTCTCTCCCCCGGAGAAAATAACTGCTTTGGAAAGTGGGCTTTATGGCATTCTGTTCAGCTGAGGCCTCTCCCCTCCCCAAACCCTGGCTTCCATAGTCTCTACCAGAAAATCTCCAGGAACCTCCCGACCTGGAGCTGGCAACCCTAGTCAGGACTGGCCCCAATGAGTTCCTCACAAAGGCCTGCAAAGGGTTTCCTTCCTTTGTCTGAACCAAGCTTGGTTGCCTACTGTAGCAAAACGGGCTCCAGTTTACAACTCAGCTGTTTGCCTCCCACCCTCATCCCATGGGCATATCACACTCCTTAAGTTTGCTGCCATGACTCACTGAATTGTCACTGCCTTTTTAGAGGGACAGTGAGACCCCTCTGGCCGAATCTTCCTATTTGGAGATGAAATCCCCAGTCTTTGGGGGGTCCCTGGAAAGTTGGCAACCCAAGGGTCTGGCCTTTCCTTACTTCCTTGGGCTACCCCCTCCCTTTGGTATTGTGCAGAGTGGGGGAGACTATGTGGTCAGAGCACAACACAGATTATTAGCCCAAATAAAATAATTTAACTGTTTACACAATTATGGAGCACACACACAATAAATAAATAAGGCACACCTGTAGGAGTAAGCACACACCATGAACCAACACGGCATAAATCAACAGGAATTAAACGCAATCCTCTTTCCCTACACACAACACTCTAGCTCTGGAGGTTGTGAGCTCAGGATAGGATCTCTCCTTGGATTGGCTCTGCTTCAGCTCTCTCTCTCTCTCTTACCCAAGAGAGCAGGGAAATTTCCATTCATTCCCCAGTCCAGCCAACTGTGGAATGGCTGAATTTCTGCTGCCTCCCAAGGTTCCCCCACTTCTCTGGCTTGTGGCCTAACTTGAGTCTATATTGATGCTGGGACGGTCCCTCTTTTCCTGCACTTTTTGGCCTTGCTGCAGCTGGGAACTGTAGGCCAGCAGATGAGGAAGCCCCATTCAACCCAGTGTGTGATACCCCTACAGGCCCCGCTCTAGAATTACAGCTCAATTAAGCCTTCTGGGGGAACATTTTAAACACACAGATGGCAGCCATCTTTCAGACACAGGTAACTGCCATTTCGTTACACCTACCAACAGCTACTGAAGGAAAAAGTTAGTCACACACAGGAGGCAACCGTCTTTGTCAAGAGAAAAAGCCATCTGCCAGAAATTCTGACAGGGCATACAGGCTGAAAGAGTGGGTGGGGAAGAGGAGCAAACCTGGCACCTGGCCAATGGCACGCAAGTACTCTTGATTGGTGGCTGGGTGGGACTCAGGCAACACAGCCAGTGGCTAGGGAGATACTGAGTGACAGATCATTGAGCCAACTGATTTTGGCAGCATGTGGAATGTTCAGGAGAGTCCATGACCAAAAGAGAATTATATTATAGAGAGATTTCCCTAATTACAAACACACTGAGCATTCAAAAAAAAGCAAACAATGCAGAACTAAGAAAGCAGAGGTGATTGATAGTGAATAGAGGGGTCCAGTTACTGGGTAATATTACCTGTCCAGACGTGCAGAAGTCCTTGAAGAGAATAGCACCAATGGCTAGTATTATGCACTGGGGGGCAGAGAAAAAAAGAGTGACTGGGTGTGTGTGCGTGGATGGATATAGACTTTGGAAAACAATGCTGACCAATAGGAGGTCTTGAGGGGCTTGTCTCAGGTGAAGACAAAAGATTACCTGGGCCAATCCTAGGTCTCCAGGGGGTGCTGCATCAGGAGGAGCCAGATACAGCCAATGAAGTTCCTGAGCGGCAGTGTCAGGCTTATCAATAGCCTTGATTAATCAGCCAGGTGCCGGGTGGCTAGTTGAATGGGTTTTCTGACCACTAATGGTCCAGTCAAGTCAGTTTGAAAAGGTTCCCAAATACAAAAGGTGGGAGATGGGTCTTTGATCAGATTGCTAAACATCTTAATGTATAATTGGTTTATCTCGGTATCCTGAGGGACAAAGCAGGAAAAGACAGGTTTGCAGACAAAGGATTCTCACATAGACATGGGGTCACACAAAAGGGATAGGTGAAGTTCTGGAGACAGAAGGACTATTGTCAGGTGGCAACTGAATAGCCTTTAGAAATGCAGATACCTAACTGGTGGAACCCATTGTTTCATATGCATAACTCTTCTGGGTGGAGGGGGAGGTTGGATATGGCCTTGGAGGTCTGCCTTGTGTGAAACCTGAGAATGAAATCCCTTTTTGCAGAGTGCTTGCAGGCTGACTCTGTGGCTCAAGCTGAGAGTGCTTGATTTTTGGGGACTTTGGTTCAAGTCAGTAGCGGGGGGCCCTTCTGTTGGGGCGACCTGCTGCTACCCGCTGAAGAGAAGAAACATTCAGGTAGGTTCCAATGTTTCATTCTCCTTCCATGGGGGAAGTCATCCAAGCTGGTTACTTACCCAAGCTAACTATAAGGGTGGTACTAATTTACAGTTACAACCACTTTTTAAAAAAAATTCTACCACCTGCTGCAGCACCCTTCTGCCAAAGGCTGTGTTGACAGAAACCAGCTGATCTATCCTATAATGTCTTACAAAAGTGGAGAATGTGGACCAGATGGCTGCTCTACAGATTTCTTCAACTGGTGCCCTGGTAGAGAAGGCCACCAACATTGCTGCCACCCTGGTTGAGTGTGCTGTAATGATCTTTGGTGACCTTTGTTGGTCTTCAACTTTGTTCTTTGTAAGCCTTACAAATACATAGCTTAATCCAATGGGCGATGGTTTTTTTGAAATCTTTCTACCTAGAGTAGGAGAGTTATGAGATACAAACAAAGAATCTGTGAGTTTAAACTGTGTTGTTCTGTTCTGTTCAAATAGGTGCACAGGGCCCTGCACCCATCCAGCTTATGCCAGATCTCCTTTCTGGGATGAGATGGATTAGGACAGAATGATGGCAGTACTAACTGATTTACGTGGCAGGAGAAATTTACTTTAGGTACAGAGAAAAGGTCCTTCCTCAACACTATTGAGTCCTGGTGAAACATGCACAATTGTCTTCTGACTGAGGCTCCTAACTCTGATATCCTTTGGCCAAATGATTGCCACTAAAACAGTGACCATCCAAAGCAGAAATTTTAGCTCTGCAGATTTTAGAGGTCCAAAGGGTTCTTTTGATAAGGCCTGTAAAACTTTAGAAAGACTTCAGCTAGGGAACCTGTGTCTAACAGGAGGAGTTAACTATATGAATCCTTTCAGGAAACGCCTGATGTGTTTGCGTGAAGACAAACTGCATAATCTTTTATGACCCAGAACTGCAGTAAGGGCTGCCACCTGTCTTTTTAGAGTATTGGGTCTTAAACCTTGCCTCCATCCCTCATGTAAGAAGATAATGATGTCCTTATACATAGATTTAAATAGGTCTTTATTGTTAGCCCATGTTTTTATGTGGCCCAAGTATGGTTATAAGACACCTAGTTGCTAGCCTCCTAGACTGCACCATGGTATCTACTATTTCCCTAGGGAATCCTGACTTCTCTAAATCTGCCCATTCAACCTCCAAACTGTCAGTTGTAGCCAGGCTGAGTCAAGGTGATGAATTGGACCTTGTGCTAGTAGCTCCAGACTGGTAATGTTGACGGAGGGAACACTGGCATCCTTACCAGTTTGGAGAACCAAGGACTTCTGGGCCAGAAGGGGGCTATAAAGATTACTTCAGCTTTTTCTCTTCTTATTGAGTTTAAGACTCTGCTGATCAGTGGGGTCAGAGGGAAGGCATACAGAAGGCCCCTCCACCATTCTCACCCTCTGCCCTGGGACTGGAGAATCTCAAGAGGAACCTGGGGACTTAACTGTTGGTGTAAGATGCTAATAAGTCCATTACTGAGGTCCCAGATCACATCATGATCTGGTAAAAGATGCTGCAGTTCAGGCTCCCTTTCCCCAGATCTAGGATCCCTCCTCCTCAGCCAGTCAGCTTTAAGATTTGCTAGACCTCTCAAATGTTCCACTCTTGGGTTGACTAGATACTTTCCCATCCATCTGGAGCTTGGACTCCCTGAGGAATGGTAATGATCTGGTATCTCCTTGTCAATTGATGTGTGCCTTGGCTCCTGTGCTGTTGGTGCGCATCAACACCAACTTTCCCTTGAAGATGTCGCAAAAGGCAATCATTGCCAGTCTGACTCCCAAAGTACACCCATTCTGAATGGCTGCACTTGCCCTGGGCAACTCATCCTAGGCAGTACGCTCCCCAGCCTCTCCTGCTGGCATCTGTAGTCACAATCAGGTAAACTGGTTGCAGAAAACTCACAACTTTACTCAGATTTGGCAGAGAGGTCTACCACCTCAGGAACTACACTTCCTATATCCTTCTGATACAGCAGGAGAGTCCATTGTTATGGTCTAGTGTAGAAAAAGGCCTAGGGCCTCAGATCTATAGTTGAAACCATGAGGCCCAGGACTGTAGTCAGATGTATTAAATCTGCTGAGTTCAGTTTGCAAACCCCTTTTACAGCTTCCAATAACTTTTTCTGTTTTTCCATAGATAGGAATACTTTGGCCAGCCTTGTTTGGATCCTGGCCACCAAATGGATTAAGTCTCTGATAGGTGTGAGGTGACTCTTTTGCAAGTTGATTAGAGACCTGTCTCTGAAGAAACTGCATCGCAACTTGGTGCCTCTGGTCACCATCTCTGCCTCCTTGGCTCTAATGATCTCATCCAAGAAGGGGTAAACATGCATCCCCTGCTGTTGCAGATAGGCTAGTAGTGCCACCAAAACCTTGGTGAAGACAAAAGTCCAAAGGATAAGGCCTTGAATCGAAAATGGTGGTCTAGAAAAGCAAACCGTAGGCATTGTCTGGAAGAAGAGTGAATGTGTATGTGTATGTAGGCTTCCTGGAGGTCCAGGGACACCAGGAAGTTGTCCGTGTTGCAATATTTGTAAGATAGAGCAGAGCGATTCTATCTGGAGCTTGCTCTTTTTTACCCAGAGGTTCTGCTCTCTCAGTTTTAGAATTGCTCTCCACTCTCTGGATCTCTTCAGAACCATGAACAGAACTGATTAAGCACTTTGGAATTGCTGGTTTGGAGGGACCTGTTCTACAGCCCCAATCTGTACCCGGTGTTGTATTGCCTCTGACAGTAGGTGCATCTTTGTTCTGTCTTGGGAACTGGAGATGGAAGAAAACAACGCAGGGGAGGAAAAGGTCTGGGTGGTTACCAGGAAGGAGATTGCCTCTTATGGTTAGCTCTGGTGTTCCTGATGTCCTTGGCTTCTAAAAGGTCCCTGGTGCCTTCAGCTGCCACACCTGCCGGGCTACAAAACCCTGGCATCTGAAACTCCAGGAAATTTCCAGGCTGATTCAGCACTGAGTTTGTGGTAGCCCAGGCAAACCTGAAAGCCTGCATCATCCAATCTGATGGGGAGGGCTGAAAGATGCAGGGAAAAATGGTGCAGTCACCATGTTGGAATTTGGAAAGCTCCCAATCAGCATGCCAGGAAAGGCCAATGGAGGGGGCTAGGAGAGGGGGGAAGGTTCAATCCTGCTGCCACCTGATCTTAAATCCACCCCGCCTTGGCTCCCAAGAACTCTGCCTGGATCAAAATGGGGGGGAGGGAGGGTGTCTCAACCTCAGATCTTTGCCATGTGTTCCCTGCAGACTTGGAAGCTTCTGAGTCCTGGTGGGAAGGGCTGCCTGATAAGGCCTCCACCCAATTGATCAGAGCCTGAATCTTCTTCCTGGGGACCTCCTGCGCTGGCATTTAAGAGGCTGCAGAGAGACCCGAAGCTTTGGATCTTCCAGCTCCCATGGTAGGATGTGCCACATTTTCCATGTTTGCTGTAGGCTAGTCTCTGGTGCTCCCTCATGGATCACTGCCTTGTCGTGGCGAGGGGGCTTGCGTGGTTCAATGAGGCTGTGGGCTATGCCGTGGAGGGCCACCCAGGACGGACAGGCCACAGCAGAGAACTCAGACCAAGCGTGATCCCCTGGAGAAGGAAATGGCAACCCACTCCAGTATCTTTGCCAAGAAAACCCCATGGACAGTAACAAAAGGCTAAAAGATATGACGCCGGAAGATGAGCCCCTCAGGTCAGAAGGTGTCCAATATGCTACTGAGGAAGAGCAGAGGGCAAGTACGAGTAACCCCAGAAAGAGTGAAGCGGCTGGGCCAAAGCCGAAAGGACGCTCAGTTGTGGATGTGTCTGACGGTGAAAGGAAAGTTCGATGCTGCAAAGAACAATACTGCATAGGAACCTGGAATGTAAGATCTATGAATCAAGGTAAGCTTGACGTGGTCAAAAATGAGATGGCAAGAATGAACATCGACATCTTGGGAATCAGTGAACTAAAGTGGACAGGAATGGGCGAATTTAACTCAGAAGACCATTATATCTACTACTGTGGCCAGGAATCCCGTAGAAAAAATGGTGTGGCCTTTATAGTCAACAAGAGAGTGAGAAAGGCAGTATTGGGATACAATCTCAAAAATGACAGAATGATCTCGGTCCGAATCCAAGGCAAACCATTCAATATCACAGTAATCCAAGTCTATGCCCCAACCACTGCTGCAGAAGAGGCTGAAGTGGACCAGTTCTACGAAGACCTACAACAGCTCGTAGAACGAACACCAAAAAATGATGTCCTCATCATCATAGGGGACTGGAATGCTAAAGTAGGAAATCAAAAGGTAACCGGAATAACAGACAAGTTTGGCCTTGGAGAACAAAATGAAGCAGGGCAAAGGCTAACAGAGTTTTGTCAAGAGAACACGCTGGTCATAGCAAACACCCTTTTCCAACAACCTAAGAGGCGTCTCTACACATGGACATCACCAGATGGGCAACACCGAAATCAGATTGACTATATAATTTGCAGTCAAAGATGGAGAAGCTCTATCCAGTCAGTAAAAACAAGACCTGGAGCTGACTGTGGCTCAGATCATGAGCTACTCATTGCAAAATTCAGACTTAAATTGAAGAAAGTTGGGAAAACCACAAGGCCATTCAGATTTGACCTAGATCGCATCCCCGATGAATATACAGTAGAGGTGAAGAATAGGTTTAAGGGACTAGATTTGATAGACAGAGTGCCTGAAGAACTATGGACAGAGGTCCGTGACATTGTAAAGGAGGCAGCACTCACCGCCATCCCAAAGAAAAAGAAATGCAAAAAAGCAAAGTGGCTGTCTGATGAGGCTTTACACATAGCAGAGGAAAGAAGGAAAGCTAAAGGCAATGGGGAAAAGGAAAGATTTGCCCAACTGAATGCAGATTTCCAGAGAACAGCAAGGAGAAATAAGGAGGCTTTCCTGAATGAACAATGCAAAGTAATAGAGGAAAACAATAGATTGGGAAGGACTAGAGATCTCTTCAAGAAAATTGGAGAAATCAAGGGAACGTTCCATGCAAAGCTGGCCATGATAAAGGATAAAAACGGTAGGGACCTAACAGAAGCAGAAGAGATTAGGAAAAGATGGCAAGAATACACAGAAGAACTATACACGAAGGACCTCGATGTCCTTGACAACCACGATGGTATAATCACTGACCTCGAGCCAGACATCCTGGAAAGCGAAGTTAAATGGGCCTTAGAAAGCATTACTAACAACAAAGCTAGTGGAGGTGATGGTATCCCAGCTGAGTTATTCAAAGTCTTAAAAGAAGATGCTGTTAAAGTGCTGCACTCAATTTGCCAACAAATTTGGAAAACACAACAGTGGCCACAGGATTGGAAAAGGTCAGTTTACATTCCAATCCCAAAGAAGGGCAACGTCAAGGAATGTTCAAACTATCGCACAATTGCACTCATTTCACACGCTAGCAAGGTCATGCTCAAAATCCTACAAGCTAGGCTCCAACAGTACGTGGATAGAGAACTGCCAGAAGTACAAGCTGGGTTTCGAAGAGGTAGAGGAACTAGAGATCAAATTGCCAACATTCGCTGGATTATAGAGAAAGCAAGAGAGTACCAGAAAAACATCTACTTCTGCTTCATTGACTATGCTAAAGCCTTTGATTGTGTGGATCACAATAAATTATGGCAGGTTCTTAAAGAGATGGGAGTACCAGACCACCTCATATGTCTCCTGAGAAACCTGTATAAGGGTCAAGAAGCAACAGTTAGAACCGGATATGGAACAACTGATTGGTTTAGCATAGGAAAAGGAGTTCGACAAGGATGTATATTGTCACCTTGCTTATTTAATTTATATGCAGAGTACATCATGCGAAATGCTGGCCTGGATGAATCACAAGCTGGAGTTAAGATTGCTGGGGAAAAGATCAATAACCTCAGATATGCAGACGATACCACTCTGATGGCAGAAAGTGAAGAGGACCTCAAGAGTCTCTTGCTCAGGGTGAAAGAGGAGAGTGCAAAAGTGGGCTTGAAGCTCAACATCAAAAAAACTAAGATCATGGCATCTGGCCCCATCACTCCTTGGCAAATAGAAGGGGAAGTCGTAGAAGTAGTGACAGACTTCACGTTCCTAGGATCCCAGATCACTGCAGATGGTGACTGCAGCCATGAAATTAAAAGACGCCTGCTCCTTGGGAGGAAAGCGATGGCAAACCTAAACAGCATGATAAAAAGCAGAGACATCACCTTGCCAACAAAAGTCCGCATGGTCAAAGCAATGGTATTCCCCGTAGTAATGTATGGCTGTGAGAGTTGGACTATAAGGAAGGCTGAGCGCCGAAGAATAGATTCTTTTGAACTATGGTGCTGGAGAAGACTCTTGAGAGTCCCTTGGACTGCAAGGAGATCAAATCAGTCAATCCTAAAAGAAATCAACCCTGACTGTTCCCTGGAAGGCCAGATCCTGAAGCTGAAGCTCAAATACTTTGGCCACCAAATGAGAAGGGAGCATTCACTGGAGAAGACCCTGATGCTGGGAAAGATTGAAGGTCAAAGAAGAAGGGGACGGCAAAGGATGAGATGGTTAGACAGTGTCATCGATGCAACGAACATGAAATTGAGCAAACTTCAGCGGACAGCGGAAGACAGGAGGGCCTGGCGTAATCTGGTCCATGGGATCGCGAAGAGTCGGACTCGACTGTGCGACTGAACAACAACAAAAGTCTCTGGTGCCCGAAGCTTCAAGGCGGGAAAGGCTTTTCCTGTGCAGGCTCCTTCCTCTTCTTAAGTCCTGCACTGGAAGGTATGTTTTTCTGTGTATGGGTACGTAAGTTGGATAATTAAGAAAGCTGACAGGAAGAAAGTGGATTCGTTTGAAATGTGGTGTTGAAGGAGAGTTTTTCAGATACTGTGGACTGCCCAAAAGACAAATAAGTGAGTTCTAGATCAAATCAAGCTTGAACTATCCCAAGAAGCTAATGTTGACTAAACTGAGGCTATTGTACTTTGGTCACATTATAAGAAGAGTCACTGGAAAAGACAATAATGCTAGGAAAAGTTGAGGGCAGTAGGAAGAAGAAGAGTTGGTTTTATACCCCACCGTTCACTACCCAAAGGAGTCTCAGAGCAGCTTACGATCACCTTCCTTTCCTTTCCCCACAACAGACATCCTGTGAGGTAGGTGGGGCTGAGAGAGTTCTGAGAGAACTGTGACTGACCCAACATCACCCAGTTGGCTTCATGTGGAGGAGTAGGGAATCAAACCCAATTCTCCAGATTGGAGTCCACCACTCTTAACCACTACACCATGCTGGCTCTCAGAGAGAGGGAGGGAGGGAGGGAGAAAGACCCAACATGAGATGGATTGACTCACTCAAGGAAGCCATAGCCCTCAGTTTGCAAGATCTCAGCAAGGCTGTTAACAATAGGATGTTTAGGAGGTGATTAATTCATAAGGTTGCTATAAGTTGGAAGTGACTTGATGGTACTCAACACACACACCCTTTTGCAAATGATAGTTCACTCTCCCATAAAGTTTTATGGCTCGGGAAGGAGGGCAAGCATGGGGGACTACATTTGTGTGCTCATGCATGCCTTGAGCAACCTGTTTTAATGTATAATAGGGATGCTTACAAAAATTGGAGTGTTTGCCTGTCACTAATTTGCATGGGGTTTATACAGTTTGTCCCTTTGTTGCCTGTGCTGACCTCTTGATGTGCCCAGTGTGCTGCTAGGTCAACTAGCTGGGACAATATGGAGACCAACACCACTGAATCCTCCTAGGTGGCTTAGAGATCAGAAGAAAGAATTTAGGACTGTGGACAGAAGATGGGCCCTTGCAAGTAAAAAAATATATGATAAGCAGAAGTCAGGGAAGAAGTCTTTTCTAGTTTAGAAATCTACAAATGCAGACCACCATGAATACCCAGTTGTAGCTAGAGCCAGATATCTGTTCTGTGGAGCTGAACTAAGGATGCCCTTTGGCGTAAGGCAATGCTCACATCAAGCAACAGAATGCAGGCTCAAAAATCCAACACTCCTACATTACATGAAGACGAACCATTTCATACTCTTCATGCAGAAGGTCCTAGGGTTGACAAAGACCTTTTCTGAGAGCTAAACTCAACTAGATAGATAGAACAGTCCAACTCAGCATGAGCTGCAGAATTTCTGTGGTAATTATGATTGTCTAGTATCCACACCATACTGTCAGAAGATGGAAACTTTTGCTCTGTCCCCCTCCTCCCATGTCATGTCACACAATTTCACTGAATGATATCCTGGAGCTCTTCTTAACTGTGTTATATATAATGCACAACTCAGAGGTATCTTTAAAAAGTGGCCTTGTACCAGTCATAGTCACCTGAAAGTTCAAACCCATCGGTCTTTGCTTTACATGAAATGTCTGTGAATGAAGAGTTTTTTTCAACAAGCCATGCTACTCCTTGCAAGAGAATGTTCCTCACAGTATAGATCCACACTTGATATATTCACACCCTCCCAAAAATACTTATAACAGGAATTTTCTTGTATAAAGATTTTATTGATTTTCACACTACATCCTATAGGGCAAGGGAAGGGGAACAACACTAGATTAAGACAGAAGCTAAATAAGGCATGTACTGATTCCTCATCAAAAGGTACATTCCGAAAATTACATTCCTGCACTAAAGGAGAAAGGTTCATTCAGTTCTAAAAGATTATCTTAGGTTATTATTGCAATATTTTTTCAGTGGACTACTTTTTATTATATTTCAGTTCATTTATCAGGTTTCTTCTTCCTCTTGTATTTCAGTTTAACTTTAGGTTGCTTTGGGGCTCCTTTCTCTGAATCAGAAGTCTCAGATGTTCCTTTTTCTGATTTGAAAGTTCCAATGTCGTAGTCAAGCTGCTTAAAGTATCTTGTGATTCATATTTACTTTGTTCTTCTTCTTGAGTGTTCCGTTTCTTTTCCCCTTTTTTCGATTTTTGTTGCTATTTCAGATAGCTTTTAACCTTATGGACAGAGTAAATTTTAATTTTTATATCTTTATCCTTAAATACGAGTCCTTCTGGGAATAACCATCTGTAAGTTATTGAATTTGATTGGAGAAAAGAAGTTAAGTCTCTATATTGCTTTTCGCTTTCTTGCATCAAATGGAATATCCTTTAAGACTTTTACTTCTTTAATTTTCCAGGTATTCCTGGCAATCCCATTTAAGACAGCATCTCTAGTAGATCTTTTAGAAAATTTGACAAATATTTCACCTGGTAAATTATTCTTC
Organism: Gekko gecko; assembly: GCA_029375565.1. Taxonomy (NCBI): domain Eukaryota; kingdom Metazoa; phylum Chordata; class Lepidosauria; order Squamata; family Gekkonidae; genus Gekko; species Gekko gecko. Next base: position 238,308,527 of record JAPDNY010000002.1, on the reverse strand, counting down.
TTGATAAAATCTGGATAGTTCCAGTATATCAAGTCCATGTCATTCTGTAGTTCTTCTTGTCTGAGATCATTCATTGATGCCAGGGCTTCACTTAAGAGCTATTTTAAGTTTCCTCCTTTCTGTTCAGGGATGCCTTGGAATCGTAGCATGTACACTGATCTATCCAGTTGAAGTTTTAATAGTTGGCCTTTGTTTAGAGTTCTCTCTTTTTCTACTTCATCCAATTTTTGTCAGGTATCTTTTAATTCTGTTGCCATTTTCTTAATAGCTTTTTCAGAATTATCTATCCTTTTCTCCATGTGTGCTAGTTGTTTTTGGACTCCATCCAGTTTAGAATTGATATTAGATATCTGTTCCAGAAGGGGGCACAGTGCCATTGCCAACATATTATGGAAGTCTGCAGCTGTTTCTTGTGCCTGCGAAGGAGTTGGAGTCGATGGTTGGGTATTTCCTGTCAGAGATTTCTTTTCAGCCACCATTCTTCTTCCCTCCCAGCCATTGTTTACACAAGAAGAAAGTTTTTGGAGTTAAAGTGAACTTTCTCGGTTTGAGGCACGCTTAGGATTGTTTTCCACCGTACAGTCTCCTGGAACGGCTCTCATGGTTAGCTATGCTTTTTTCCCTTTCAGTTTAAAGTCTATGGACCACTTGCTCTTTATGGGGGAGGGCTTCCCCAACTTTCCCCAAACCTGGCTCTGTTTATAAGTTGAGACTGCTCCCCTCTTCACTTAAACAGTGGACTGCTTAATTCACTGTTTATCGTTTTGTAGTTTATTCAGGAATGTTTCCACGCTTTAGTCTCTTGCCTGCTTCGTCCGGCAGCATATTCTAAACGCCATATCGGCTCCCTGCCGTCAGGACCTGTTGGGGTTAAATGGAGCCTCAATCCCTTGGTCGATGCCTTGGAAGAGGCTCTTTCCAGCACCGCAGGTCACCAGTCCCCTACAAGGACTATGGGGGGGTCCAGACCCGTCCAGAACCCCTCCTGTCTGCTGGGTATCGATGCGTCTCCATCAGGGCACGAAGAGACATCTGAGCCCGGAATTGTCAAAACTGGAAACCATAACAGAAATCTTCAAGAATAAAGATTTCCATTGTATTCTGCTCAGAAGTGAAAGAATGCAGCTATACCTTTATGGACAGGTACATAACCGTGGAGCTGATGTTTTTCTTCTCTCAGTCCAGTAAAGAAGAGAACCTCTCGCTTGCTAGCTTACCCCAACACAATGTTCTGAGCTCTCACTTGCCATCAAATGAAAGCATGGCTAGAGCTGGAATAAGGCCCAGAAGGGTCTGTGGGACCATAAGGCAGCTCTTTGTGGGAGGAAAAGGTTACATGAGCCAGACTTTGATCAGTCACTAGACCATGGACTGAGCCCTCATTTCTCTTCAAACAGATTAAGAGCTATGTTTAAGGCACTGAGGGGAGGGTATCTTCTATATTAGCTCTGCTTAATACTACCATCTCTTTTTAAAACAACATACAAGTGCCTGAAACCAGGTAAGTACAGACCACATTTTAGCAGCTTACAGTACCACCTGTCTTTTGAAGATTGCTTCTGAATGAATAACTTACTAGAAGGAATACTTTTTGAAGGGTATTCTGTCACACTCTCAAAATTCCTCCATGTCTCCTTCATTAAAAATAAATATCCAGGTCACTGTTTTGAAGAGAGAAGTTGCTGGATTACCTTGACTCACAACATCAAAGTTCAGATTCAGCCCTGGGACCAGTCTGACCTCATTCCTGACTTGCAGAAAGGCATTCAAGTCGAAAGGTAAGAGGGACCAAAGGACAGAAAGGTGCAAAGCAAGCTGCCCAGGGAGCCAGCAAAGGGAGGGACAGCCAGGAGGCTTGAATTTCAGCAGCCAAGCTGTGCAAACAACCACTTCATGTTATTGATCAGTGGAAAGTACCCCACTGTATGACAGCAGGTAAGGAACCTGGATACCAGCGAAAGTTAAACTCTCCCTTTGTCAGGGAGATTTTACCAAGTTGTAAATGAAAGCTTGGATCTTAAGACATAATGAACTCAGCGGGATTTACAACCTGACTCCCCAAATACAGACTTTTAAAGCCAATAAACTGATTGATTAATTCTGTTAACATTAGTTTGATGACCTTGAAGGAAGATGACAACTTATAAACAAGGGGAAAGCTATCACCATCTCTCAATGCAACAACAACAACAACAAGACTAACTTTAGTTATTTTTAAGCCAGTTTTGCAATATGGAATATTTCCTGTTACAGTAAATAAAATACAGTAATAGAGCTGAAAAATACAGATACATTATCAAGGTTTGTCTGCTATTAAATATCCAGCCACCTTACAATCTTGTCCCAAAGGAAGTCCCCACAGTTCTCTAAACAGGCAAAAAAGAGCTGGAGTAAACAATTATCTCTATGAGGCAAGCAGGAAAGCCCAGGAACTTTCTTGGTTGAAAGCTTGAAGCTGTAGATATAGTCCAAGAACTTACTAGCCCTTTGGACAGTCAAGAGACACATCACAGCCATGGATCTCAAAGCAAAATAAAATGACCTATTGCTTGGCAGCTAGGAAGCAGCTCAGGGTGCTGGTAGCTGCTCTTTAGGCTCTGGACGCTCACGCCGGACAGTGAGCCCCAGAATTTATACTGCTCAGCAGAAGCCAGCTGTGTCAGCAGAGCCAAAGCCATTTAAGGTAACCATCCCACTGGGCACAATAACTTACGATCACACAGTCAGGAAATCATTACACCAGCACTCTTGACCCTAATGGCAATAAAAGTAGCCCAGGGCAAGCTAAATTTTACAACCTCTCAGAGATTAAAGCTGGCCATTGCTCATTTGCATGCCATACTTTGATTTCAGGGTGCTTCCACACTAGTTATTTGTTGCACAATGGCCATCAACTACACATATATTAATAACAGAGATTCTAGAAAAGAACCCAGAATTCTCTTGTTCTGCCTCCATTATACTCCAAAATTTGTAATTATTCCTTATTGTTGTGAAACAGCAGTGTAATTTTTTCCCCATGTGAATGGTTTTTGCACTACTCTTCAAAATACAGCGCAAACTGCTGCTGTGGCCATCTTTTTAACTCACACAACTGAACTGGTACTTTATTGTTGTTGTTTAGTTAGTTGTTGTTCAGTCACACTCTTCGCGACCCCATGGACCACATCACGCCAGGCCCTCCTGTCTTCTGTCGTGCTCCGGAGTTTGCTTAATTTCATGGAATTGGTACTAACATGCTACTAAAAAGTAGCACAATTTTTCAGTGTGTAATTTCCAAGGAGATACTTTGAAGAAGAAAGGAAGACCTTGGAGTTTCTAGCTAGAGTTGGTCAAAGACTGAAATGCAGCATTTGAGGTTGGTTTGCACAAGTTGCCCCCAGGGAACTGGACGCTGGGTTAACGAATTTGCAGCTTGATAGTGGGGGGGGGTACCAGAAGAGCAGCAATATAATGCCATGAAGAAAGAGTGCAAATAAGCTCACACTTTGGAAAAAAGATAACTCACACAGACATACCTTTGATGTCAGTGACTTATGTAAGAGAGGGAGTCATGATCAGAATACAATCACCAGGAGATGAGTTGTTTCACTGGCACCATAGGCCCTAACGTGGATTATCCATTGCAAGTCCTCATGCAACTAATACTAGAACAACATTGACTGTTTTGTGGAGAATGGCCCCAGCACGGAACTGACACAAAACACATTTAGGCTTAAAACTGATCATGACGAGCACTTATTCCAGCACTCCGAGGGCAGCCCCCATAGAGACTAGTCTCCTTATTCACTGTGGTAGGCCAGCAAGATAAATTATTGCTCGTTGTCAAAACAGTCAACTAATGCCAAGGAGGCAGGAGCTAGGGATGCCCAGGTCCATGCCAACTGAAGCTCCTTCAGAATGAGACCTGTTTTGTGAGATGCATAAGGTTCGTGCATTACAATGCTGACATGCTCCAGCATGCAACCATGTTTTCCAAGCAAGCGCAAGCACAGCTAGACACACATCTTTCAGCAGGGACTGGGTGAACAAGAGGAAGGTGGGAGAAGACAGCACAAAGTATTGGGCACTGGCACAGGGGCTAGCATAAACTACACTGAACATAAGCATAGATTTGGGCAGAGCAAGGCACTCACTTGCTGAACCTTATTTGTCGTTAACACAGGAGGCTTAGAGCCAAATGCTGCCATAGTCCTATGGTCTGCACAGCTAGTAACCCCCATTTCTGGACTACCCCAGCACAGGCTAGGCATGCTTTAGCAACAGTCAGCAAAGTGTGGTGATGAGCCAAAAAGCCAGGACATACTTAGACATATTGCTTTTCCATGACCTCAGGGATTTACACACTTTGTAACGTCATTGGCTAGATGTGAGATCTGAACTGGAGGTCCAGTCTGGACTTTATTCCACTAATTAGCTATTTTTGAGTCACAATAACCACCAGTCTTAACAGAGGGAGGGAAATGCTGTAGCCATTGCTTATCAGAGTCAAGATACTATGGCAAGATGAAACATGGATGCAGACTAATATCCCTTCAAGCTGCCTCTTCACAAATAAGCACACAAATTATAGCTCTCTGTAGCAAGGTATGAAGAGATAATCATCAAACTTCCAGCAGCCACCATACAATCTCAGGAAAGAGCTTCTCAATGCTACAGGAGGGAGGATTTACAGCATATCTCATTTAGTGTCTCTACTGGAGCATGACAGCTAATACCAGCCAGCTGGGGCTCCACATTGTTATGCGTCTCTTCAAGACCCATTTCTTCCCTTAAAGCAGCTGGCAGCCTAGCTATTGTCAAAGAGTTTACATCATCTTACCTTCTAATGGAAGATAACTAACACACACAAGTTTGGAGTTCAAGCCCATTTGCTAATTAACAATTACACATTAGAGACCCTGTTTGCCCTGGCTTAGAACTTGTCCATTTATACTACTCTAGCACCCCACTGAAAGAAAAGCTTCCCCAGCTTATAATAGAAAGCGGAAGATTCTACCCCTGACAGCTTTATAGTGGTATTATGAAATCTAACTGCAGGGAAGAACAAAGTTCATGATACAACCTATATGAATGTTCTGGACTTGAAGTAAGAGATAACTCTGTTCCTTTAAATAGCCAATGCTTTAACAGATGCTTTAACTTTTATTTCAATCCTTAATGTAGCAGACTAGGGAAAGGATGCCATGTATAGCTCTCACTGAAGATGCAGCCCTATGGATATGTGATGGGGAGAAAGGATATTTCTGAGTAAACATGCACAGGACCGAGGTGCAAGGCAATCTTTTGAAACTCAGGAAACCTGGTGTAAAGTCCTGCAATATTCAATGCACTGGAGAACTCTGAAAAAAAACACCAACCCAAATGATTTAGGACAAAGTCAAGGAGAGCTTGATCAAGTTAAAATGCCTTTGTGAAGGTTGACTGGAGAGCAGATCTAACAGAAACAGCAATCTTTACATATTTTATTAGGCCCTCACTTCTATACACACACACGGCTCTGTATGTGTTTTGAAAGAACCCAGCAATATAATTCACAACATCTGGGGACTTCTGGCCTGAGCATATGCTAACATCCCACTACTAGCAGTTAAAGAAGCATCCCTGCTCAGACACTAAACACAGGGCTCAGCTAGCAAGCTGGGCACACAGGCTTGTTTTGCAAGCATCCAGAAAGCCATCTTGGAGTTATAGCATGACGTTCAGTCACAGTAAGAGAGACAAGTTTATCCCCCTGTCTATCACAGGAGTGGATCTAAACAACACACAACAGAGCCACTCATACAGAAATTGGCAGGACATCCTGAAATTTAAGCAATGGGGATGGGGAGAAGCGTAACCCTAGCAGTTCCCTTTGTTTGCAACTCTAGTTCAGAGCACTTTGTGAAGCTGAATTTCAATAAGCTAGCTTGAGAAGCAGAAAGGGAGGGAAGCAGCAGCCCCTTTTCATGCAGACACCTTGAAACAATCACCAGAGGACAGAAATGCCACCATCACTCCCATGTTAAGAGGGGAAAGGACTGGATGTTTGGAGGAGGGAGAATCCTATAGCCAGAGGGTGGCAGAAGAAAAAATAAACACATTACTAGGGGTGTATGTGTAGGGAAGCTTTTCCTAGTGCTTTCCTTTGTGCACCTTCAAGCTTTAACTACTACTTGGGGGAAGAATGGCCATTTTATATAATCCACCTGGCCAATGCTTCTTTCCATCAAATTATACAAGAAAACCCAGAAGAGATATGAGAGCCAAAGGCAGCTTTTCCTTCTGCTTCAGAAAGAGAAGACTCCACCTCAGGGCTACCTGCTCCTCTTCCAGAGACTGCACAGCTCAGATCCAGACAGACCTACTTCTCTTTGGGACCACCCAAGCAACTCAGCTTCAAAGTCCCAAGTGCACCAGCCATCAGGAGTACTCGATCTCCCAGGAAGGGAGAAGTTTCCTAGGCAGCCTTGGAAGAGAAAAGGGAGGTGGGAAGAGAAACGGTCTTTTGTCTGGGTTATTTCATTGTTAGAAGTTGCCAGAAAGCGAAACGCTAATCTTACCCCCTGGCTCTCCAAGTACATTTATAGCTAGTCAAACCCAAGGATTTATTAACATGCGACTTCCTGGAACTCTCCCGCTTTGGTCTCTTTGCACACACCACGCACACCGAGCTGCGATACTCATCTCCAATTCATTCACGGAAATTTAAAGAGACACGCTCAGGTTGGTTTTTTCACCTTAAGACAATGGGAGATCTTCCTCCGACAAAGAATTCGGTCTCCTGTACTCGCCAAACACTAACGGCTACCCCACCTCTAAAAAACAGCTGGAATGATTAAAATCAAATTGTTAATCATATCGATGATTTGTTCCCCTCACGCTCGCTGCTTCTCTCCTCTCCTCCCCTTTCCTTTCCTCTCCTGGGAAGCTAGCTACATTGACGAGGCAGAATTGATGGGAGTGGAAACAATAATCAATGGTTCACAGATGCATTAGACCACAGGCACCGATGAATTGCTGACTTTTAAAACAAAGAGACGCGCCACGCTGCGCTTTGTGAGGGGCATTTGTAGGGGAGGGTGTCTTTTGAGGGATCCCCCACCCCCAATGTGCAAACATCTCTTGCTCCTATTCATACACATTTAGTAGCCATCCCCCATTTTAAAAAAGAATTGTTATTTTTTTGGCTATACAAACATGACACAAGGCATGAACAAGGGTTTTTTTTTAAGTCTTTCAGCGAAGCAAGATGAAAAGAAAAGCGCCTTTTTCCAGAAGAAGGCACTCCCTTTCCGCACCCCCCCCCCCGCAAAGGATAGTTGAACAAACAGCAGCAACGTAAGTAGACACAGATCTCTCTCGCAACCCGGCGCCCTTCCCCTCCTCGCCCCATCTATGGTTAGCCCGCTTTCCCCCATAACACACCCACCTAGCTGTGGTCATGGGCGAACACCTAGCGCCTCGCACCCCTTTGTCGCAGCCAGCCGTCACTTCGCAAACCCGTACCTAGTGCAAAATCTTCTGGCAAGCTCGGAGGAAGACCTGCCTTCGTTTATCGGATCAGCCACTCAGCTGCCTGTCTCCGCGCCTATATTCCTATCCCATGCCCGTTTCTATGGGGCGCCGTTGGGGCTTTTTCGCCAGCTTCTCTTGCTTCAAACTGACTGAGCCCGTTTCCACCCTCCCCACCCTGCCACTTAGGCAGCGATTACGCCGTTACGACAAGGGGCCAATGGAGTGAGGCTACGTCAGTAAGCTAACTCAGGTCTCCTCCATTCAAAATCTGAATGCGCCGTTCTGGCTCCTCTTCGCTCTTTGAAGAGGTAGGGGGGGGTGTCAGTCAAAGGGCTACCTCTGTGCTGCTAGGTGTTTGGGGACGTCTAGCCGAAGCCCGCGGGGTTTGGTCCCCACTCCCCAGTCTGCTTTTAGGAACAACGAACAAAACCCGAATGTGTAGTTTATATATGCAAACTACTTTAGCACTGAGGACTAGGAGATTGTTCTTCTAAAATGAAACCTGGGTTTCTGAAAAGATCCCTGGATTCTGTATCAAAAGGTAGGAACCCTATTCTTTTCTTTCTTTCTCTTTAAAGAAGTTTGATTTTGTTCCTGACCAAAGAATGAAATATTATTAAAAACAAGGGGCTTGAAGTCCAAGTTTGTTTGTTGTCTTTAATAACAGTTCATAATCCAACACAATGCTATTCTTCCAATTCCCCCTACTATGAGTGAAAGTTTCTTCTTTCATGTTTAGCCTTGTATAATCCCTGTACTGTTGGCAGTGCTGTTATATGAGAACACCTCTTATCATTTTGGAGCATCCATTACATAGAAAGAGTCTGCTTTCTGGCCTATGTTCAGCTGGGTAGATATTGTATAAGGGAAGCTGCCTGTGCCACCCAAAACTTACTCATATGTGTGGAGTGTATGTATGTAAATAAATAAATAACTAAATTGACGTTTAAAAGGGAATTAATAGTGTGATATTTTGGGGTCTGCCATTTCTATTTCTAAATATTCAAGTTACCTTGGCCCAAAATTCCTTTGACACTGTCTATCTGCCAAACAAACTATTGGCAAAGCAGAACTCAAAGAATTCCTATTTACTACTCAGTCATTTTCTTAGGCTTTAGCCCAGTGGCATTTTGCCCAGAGTGCTCTATATTCTTCCATCTTCATTTGGAAAGCAGCCACTGGAGATGGTTAAAAGAGAATCCCAGTCTGATGTGTCATCTAGAGAAAGCCTTTATTGCACCCAACACAATTTCCAGTGCAGAGACCTTGAGCTGCTGGAGTTTAACATCAGGATTGACTTTTGGGGGATGAGGAGGAATATAGCATATAAATCGTGCATTTGTTAGTAAGGAGTATTTCACTAGCCCTATAGACAACATGCTTGTGTTATTGTATTGAACTACACACAGTCAATCATGGAGGATACTGATAAGAACATAAGGACTGTGTTGCTAGAGCATGCCAAGGTCCCTCTACCAGGAGTGTCAAACATAAGGCCCAGGGGCTGGCACTGGCCTGTCCAGGGCTCTTATCCAGCCTGCAAGCAACTGGTGCAATGGAGGGAACAGGCAGCTGCTTGGTGGGGGGAGAGTAGGCAGAGCCACTCCGATCGATCAGTGTGGTGGAACAACCTTGTTTGCAGCAGTCAAGCAGAACCCCTTCAGTGGCAGCCTCGCTGGTAAGTTGGGAGCCAGCGCAGCTGCAGTCATGCTGGTTTAGGGTTTTAAGCTGAGATTGCATGTCTCTCTGCTCAAGCTGCAGCTCCAGGGATGCCACCCTGGATGGCCATGATCGGAGTTTGCATGGGGGGGTGCACAGATTATCCTCTGCTGGGGCCTGCTGGTGTCCAGCGCCACGGTTATATTCATGCCCTCCCATGTGGTGGCTGTGCTTTGGCCCATGGGGGGCATTTTTCAGCAGTTTCTTCCACACATTGGGGGGCCAATCCTGCCACCAAGCACATAACTGTGGCCGGGCCATCCTCCTCATGGAACACCTGGTGATCTTCAGCTGTAGGCAGCTGCTGCCTTGTGGGGAGGGGTGGTGCTTGCAGTCTCCGGCTATACTGGTCACTGGGTGGCCTGAAGCCTCTACCACATGCAAGGCCTTGCATGTGTGGTGCATGCTACCCCATCAGACGATCCAGTGGCCTTCAGCCTGGAGCAGCTGCCACCGCATGGGGGTGACATGGCTTGCTGATGATCTCTGGCTTTGACCCCCCCAGCTTTACCCTAACATGGATCGCCTGGCAGACTTGGCCGGAGGCAACTGCTGCCACATGGGCGTCTCTGGCTTATCGGGCTTTGCTTGGTCTAGATCCCTCCATGCATATTCTACCTCGAAAACCATGCCATTGTCTTCCCGTCATCTTGGTTTTAAATGTTGTGCTTATGTTGTATTGTTTGTTTTTATAATTTTACCTGGTTGATATTGTTTTATATTGTTTATATTGTTCAAATTGTTTATATTGTTAGCCGCCCTGAGCCTTCAGGGAGGGCAGGATACAAATCGAAACAAACAAACAAATAAATAAATAAATAATGTGGCCTCACACCTGGGCGACTGCCCTCCCTGCTTCCACAGGTGGGAGGGGTTAGTTCAATGTCTTCTCAGTCCCCTTCCATGGTGGCTCGGGGGCAGAAGGGGAGCCACTTTTTTATGCTGGGGCCCAGGCTAACAGGATTGATGGTGGGAGTGGGCTGGAGAAGCACTGCACCACTGGCTCTCCAGTCCACCCATACGGGCTTTCTTCTGCATCCCCCTCCCTAGTCCATGGGGCCTCGTGGTGTTGTCCTTTATAAAGTTTGTATCTCCGGTACCAGTACCTGGCATTACATTTTATGGCACACATGGCCCGGCCAGACAAAGTGACATTTATGTCAGATCCAGCCCTCATAACAAATGAGTTTTACACCTCTGCTCTAGACTAACATTCTGTCTCCACTAGCCAGAAGCTCATATGCTGGACACCTCTTGTTTGTTCGTGGCATCTGCTCTCCAGAGGTATACTGCCTCTGTATACAGAAGCTTGAGGGTAAAGCTACCTCAAATAGAATATTATCAAAATATATATTTATTATATGGTGTACACAATGGCAAAGATTAAAAGCATAAGGTGTGAATAAAGCAGGCCATGGATCCTCAGGGCCTGTAAAACAGAGCTCTTCCACCAGGCTTTTGGGAGCCGCCACCACCAATGAAGAGCATGAGTTGGTTGAAAGTGAGAGGGCCCTGGACTCTGGAAATTGACATCAACAGCCTAAAGAACAGCAAGCTCTACAAGGACATTCCAAATGAACACTGAGAGCTGACTGCGAGCTGAGAACTTTGTACACTGGTTACTGGCTGCTATCATCATATGAATACCATCACCTACTAGCACTTTATTTTGATTTTATAATTTGTTTTAATTGCAACTTATGTTTTTAATGTAACAATCTGTTTTTATATAAGCTGCCCTGAGCTGGCTTCAGCCAGGAGGGTGGGGTAAAAATCTGAATGAATAAATAAATAAATAAATAAATAAACAAATAAAACTGCACTCACACAACAAAATCTTCAGTGATATAACAATCTAAAAACCAAAATTCTATATAAGCTAAAATTTTAGATATATAAGTAAATATTTAAATCAAAAAATAGATTTGCGAATCAACCTAGTATGAAATTTCCAGTGTTTCTGGATGTGTGTGTCATCTACCAAGCATTGCAATAAAGTGGCACATTTGTTATATTGCAGTCAGCTATATGATGGAGCTAAAGGATGATGCACTAACCCCCCATAATACAGTTCACAGAGGAAGGAGGGGAAAGTAAGAGGTGGGGGGAAGAGGAAAGAGAAAGGGAGGGTTCTATCAGAAGAGATCCATGGCCTGCTTTATAAACTTTTAGCAACCGTACAATGTATGAGGTAGAAATGATTTTCATTTCTTATAGAAACCTACAAAATTTCAATAATATTTATAATGTTTGTATTTATTATAACAATTTGGTCTTTTCTTCTTTTGTTGTACTTTCAGAAAGCAGCTCCTGGTCTGGATTTATATTAGCTTCTAGATGGATGTCTTTTTGAAATAGTATATATTATTGACCACTGAGGAAGGCCCTAGAGGCTGAAACACGTATGGTCTTGTTGGTCATTTGATACATTCATCAACTTTGTATGTGAAATTACTACAGCTTATGTAAAGTTCATATTGATATTCTATGTAGTCTGATATTCAGATCTTGTGCTTTTAATCTTTGTCACTCTGTGCGCCATATATTAAATATATATTTGATAATATTCTATTTGAGGTAGCTTGACCTTGCAGCATTATCAATATATTTTGGGTTGAGTTTGGTTTCCCCTTTTCCCTTAATTTATAGAAGCTTGAGCCCAGGCTAAGGAAGATCAAACATTCCTGGAGTGATGCAGCAAGCATGAGCTGATGGGGAAAGCATAATTGATTCATACAGGAAAGATGGTTCTTTCACTATATTGGTTCCACGTTAGGAAGCACCAGTGCCTTAAACTGATAGCCAACCAGTGAAGTTATTTGAAAACTGGTGTGATGAGTTCATATGTGTCCCAGGCTGCATACACACATAGGTGAATATTGCTATTACAAACATGATAGACAGATGCATCCCTATTGCATAAACAGCCATATTTCACACTAGTAGAAGTGTTGTCTCTAGAGGGAGCCCCACACAGAGTGTCAACAGTAATCTTACCTCAAAGTTACAATAGCTAGGATAGCATGGTCAAGTTGGCTGAGTTCTGAAGGGGAAACAGCTGACAAACAAGAAGGCATTTTAGCAGCAACTCCAACCTATTTCTCCAAAAAACAAGGCTGAATTCAAGAGCATCTCCCAAGTTCTTTACATGGTTTGTGAAAGAAAGTAATACTTCATCCAGAATAAATGTACCATATCCTTATCATGTCCATCTTGTCTGGATTAAGCTTTAGCCGTTTAACCACAGATTCCAAATACCAGTTGAGGACAGAGACAGCTTTATCTGAGGAGCTTAGTTAATTAAATGTAGATCTAGATCTCATCAGCATATTGACAGTCTGTCCCCAAACCTCTGGAGAATCTAATTTAGTGGCCTAATATAAATATTAAGCAGTACAGATTATAATATTGAAACCTATTCATAGACTGTTGATGCAGCATCCTCAACAGAAACTCTCTTTGACTGGTCAAACAAGATATACATTACCACAGAACTGTTCCTTTAATCCATAATTCATTTTCAAAGTGGAGCAGTCAGCAATGTTAAAAGCCACAGACAGATCCAATAGGATAAAAAGGAAATAACTACCCTTATCTAGTTGGGAAAAGAGATCCTCTATCAGAGCAAGTGGAATCTCCTCCATTCCAAAAATGAGTCTGAAGACAGATTAAAATAGTTTAGAGGGGATATGTATCATCCAGGTACATCTGCAGTTGCTCTTCCACCACCTGTTCAACTACCCAGTCAATAAAGGTTGTACACCAGTCTGTAGCTGGCCATGTTCACTCCTAGTGAAAGGTTTTTAAGAAGCTTTAGAGACAGTTCCTCCACTAATGAGATGTTGACAGTTTTGGCAAGGGGAACGTTCATTTTTTTTCTACCATAATTTCAGTAATCAGGATGGGCAGAGATTGAAATTACAAGTGCTGCCTTTCGCCGCTGTAAGGATCATGTTTACATCAGTCAGAAATCCATGTAAAACTATCCGTAGAACTTGAACAAGTAGGCACTCCAGGTGCTTCTGTTATTGGATCTAACTTCAATCTGGCATTTGTTGGATTAGATAAGCAAGATTTTATTAGCAAAGAGTTACAAAAACATCCCTCAAAGATGGTGAATGACAGGCTCCAACTGAGGGAGAAATGCTGGCTAGAAATAACACTTCTCTTAAAACCTGTAGAATTTTTATCTATACTTTAATTGAGTTAGTGTAGGTAGTTTAGAAATCTCCCATGTTTCTCATGGGGAAATAAATCATAAAATGTGGATTCCCTGTCCATCTGCTAGGTCAAGAGGGGGACCCCAGATTCACACATCATTAGGGAATGGCAGCCTATAACTAGAATGGCTCCCTAAAATGTAAATGGAGAAATGGCTATGCACTTCTATGATGGCAGACATCACAAGTTGGGTTGTGAGGAAGGATGGGCATGTCTGTATACTCATCTCACAGGAAAGTGACTTCTGACAGGTCTGAAGCCCCAGAATGGGTCAAAATAGCTCCAAGGCTAGAAGGACTGAGAAAAAGCTCCCACAGTTCAGCTCCTACAAGTTACAGTGAACACATGTACATTTTTTTGTAAGAGTGCATTCACTCTACAAATGAAACTGGGAACCAGCACCTGAATAACTGTGCAGTCTGAAGTATATATACAGTTGTATATGCATTGAATGGACATTTATAGAGAAAAATCAAATGTATAGTGTTTTCAGATTGCACATGCATTCACTGTATCTTATGAACCAGGCTAGTGTACAAAGAGAATGTGTATAGCAACTTTATCTTAATAACACTAATGTATAACTCCAGCATGTACACACACACAGTCTCTTTATAAAGAGCTCTCATTTTTCTTTACCTAAAATGTTTTAGATAATTCCCAAAGCACTTTGATAAATGGTATTCTGTTTTGTCACTTGGAAATTCAATAGCACCTGAGAGGTACAAAACAATTAAAACTGTGTCTCTTTAAAACACATGTAAGACAACATATTGGGGAATGAAACCCACCTTTATCAGGTCATTCCAAAATATTCCCTAGGTGACTATTTAAGTTATTTAGATGAGGCTATTGTGCAATTGTTTCACAGGCACAATTATTACTTAGGAGAATCCATGGCCTATTCTTTCTCTCTCTGTGCATGTGCCTATGATGGTTTTTTCAGATAACACAGTTTAATTATTTTCTTCCCTAATCTTTTCCACTGTGCCTTTCAAAGTAGTTAAAACAAAACAATTATTTCAGGAATGGGATCTTTAATGACTTTTAAAGCCCTCCTTCTCCTGAACTCAAAAGCTAGCTGCAGCAGATTTGTGTATCCACTGTGGGTTTCTAAAATGGTTCCATGCCTTAGGCCCATGGACAGCCTCACCGCCAAGTCTGAGGCTGCAGTCACACACACTAAATAATCCACTTTCAATCCGCTTTCAATGCACTTTCAAATTGGATTTTGCCAGTTCACACAGTAAAAATCCAGTTGGAAAATGCATTGAAAGTGGATTGAAAGTAGATTATTTAGTGTGTGTGATTGCAGCCTGAGTGTCTGAATATCAAGACTGGCTACTGCCCAACAGGCAGGTCTTCCAACTTCACCACACACTTGTTCTAATGAATTAAGATGTCCTTTAGGTCTTCTCAACAGCCCAGCTCAGGAGATTGATTTTAGAAGTAGAAGAGATTGGATTTATACTCTGCCCTTCACTCAGAGTCTCAGAGTGGCTTACAAATGCCTTTCCCTTCCCCTCCCCACAGCAGACACCCTGTGAGGTAGGTGGGGCTTAGAGAGCTCTTTCCAGAACTGTTCTTGAGAGAACAGTTCTGACAGAACTATGGCTTGCCCAAGGATATCCAGCAGCTGCAAGTAGAGGATGGCCTTGTCTGGCTCCTGATGGCCTTGTCTCATACATGTAGTCCTCTAATTGTACCATGCCATAAGGCAGCTTTTCAAGCGAAGCGAAATTTAAGAGAGATTTCTGATGAACCCAAACGGAGGATCAGGTGATCTCCCCATGTGTTGACCTGAAGGAGATCTTAAAGGGGCCCAGTGCAAGAAGGAGCTTTAACAAATGACTCATGGAAGAACTTCCAGATAACTTAACTGAGACCCCAGTCTATAGAGTTCCTAGTCTAAGTATTCATCTAGACTTTCACTGGTTCATAAAGCATATGCAATTGCAGTCAGCCAGAGTCCTAAATCATTCATTGGGTTCTTCTTGGCAGGCTGTTTGAGGTGAGTCTTCGGTACAGTTGTGTCCTTATAACTGTATTTTGATGGTTTAAGGCATTTAAATTATTCAGATGCACTAAACAACCCACCTTTTTTCCTTTGGAACTTGCTGATGCTACAAAAATGAAACCATCTCATTCAGTTAATGCAGCAGTTCCAGAGGCTCCTTAAATTATCTGCCAGGGTCAGGATGAAGTCTCTTGTCAAGGTATGAAGGGCTGTGTGGCTTCTTGATGAGATAAGTTCTTGTGCAGGTGAAGGAAATTCTCTGGATGGTCTAATCAGATTCCCTATGAGGCGATGTGATGTGATGCTTTAGGCGCTGTGCTTCAGAAAGCTTAAAGGAACCGCCATCACTGGTGCCATCCTGGTTTGTTCGCCTCAGCCAAAACAAAAGTCTGAATGTGCTGCCAGAGGGAGGAATGTCATTTTCCCCCTAACAAAATGTGAGGACCATTAGCAAAATCCATCCTTCCTATCTCATTAGCAGTGTCCTGAAAGCTAACTATGCTCCTCCTGGATTGCTGGACTGATTTGCAATGGGCAAACAGGACTGCTTGTCTCATGCATTATATCTTAAATAAATTCAGCCACCCTAAATTCAAAACTCATCTAATCTGATGCCATGGAAGGAAGTGACAGGGATGTTAATAGGGCTGCCTCTTGTAAACCAGCACACACGAGAAGCATCTGAAAGAGACCACCTTCCTATTCATCACACACTTCCTCCCAAGAGCTCAGTGTGGCATATGTGGGGAGTTCCTCATTATTATTCTTGCAACAACACTCTGAGGTAGAACAGACTGAGAAAGAATGCCTGGCACAAAGCCATCCAGAGACATTCACGACTGATTAGAGATTTGACTGTACATTTCTTTGGTTCTGGTCCAATACCCTAACCAGCACATTACACTTCGTCTCATCCTAGAGTATTCTAGTTGCCTTTTCTCTCCTAAAGGCCAGTTCATTAGTGCCAGCTGCCCTTCCTACCACATGCTACAACCCCAACTGCTTTCTGCCAACAAGATCATACAACTGGGGGAAATAAGGCTGCGTTTTTAATGAAAACTTGTGTGTGGGTTTGAATGTGGGCAATCCAGGTTGAAGCTCACTGAATAGCTTCGGACAAGCCTTAAGTCCTTCTGCCTAATTAACAGGATTGCTGCTGTGAGGATAAAATTGTACTCTGGATTCCTTGGAGGGAGAGCTAAGTATACAAATGTTACAACTAGACAGAAAAGAGAGTTCTTAACCTTCTTCATCTGCCATGGCTATACAGTGAAGCCTCTTCTTCTCAGGGATGTAGTTAGGGTGGAGTCAGTAGTGTTTTGCCCTGCCTGGGTCACTGCATTTCCCCCATCATTCTTTTTTAAAATAGGTTTTAAACCATTTCTGTTTAAAGAATTACAGCATTGTTTTCAAAACAGGCATATTTCTGCTTTAAATAAAAAATGAAAGTGTTCCAAACTCCACTCACGCACTTCACCTGCACAAAGCTGTTCACCCCAAATTCCCCTTCATACAGGGTAGATCGGGGTGTCAAACCTATGGCTCGCCTAGGCCTTTCATCCAGCCGGAAGTGGGGCTCCCCCCCCCGCCCTGCCCATGCTCACTGTTCTGAGCTTGAGCTGCCTTGGAGTATAAAGAGCAGAAGGGGGGGGCTGCCTTTGCGAGCAGGAAGCAGAGGGTGGGGCTGCCAGACTTCCCAGCCAACACTCCAGGCTTGGCCTCCATAGTCCTCCTCACAGGTAGGAAATGGGGAGGGAGTCCTTCTGCCGTGGTCCTTGTGCTTTTTTGTTTTACAACTTGCTTTGCAAAATTCCACTATTCCCCCACCTTTCCAATTTAGGCAGGCATGTTTTAAGGGCACGGTGGGGGGCGGGGGAGGCTTGGGACCAGCCAGGGTTAAAATATAGAATTCTGCAAATGCAAGGGATTCCAGTTTTGCAGAGAAATATTAGTTTTAACACACACACACCCTTCTAATGTGGAGCTGCAGTGGAATAATAGCAGAGCAAGTGCTGAAGAGGACATCCAAAATTATCATCTCAAACCGCCCTGTAATACAACTTGAGACCTTGGAGAGCCACTATGACTTTGAGTAAACCTGGAAGGGGTGGGGAGAAGCTTGCAGTGCTCAGCCATGTCATGTTCTTCCCTCGGGTCCTAGATTCAGACCATTTATATTTGTAGTTTATATTTTTGGGGGCGGGAGAGAGGTTTGGGACCTGCCAGGGTTTAAATATAGAGTTCAACAAACTCAAGGAACTTTAGTTTTGCAAAGAAATATTAGTTTTAACACACACCCTCTCTGAATGTGGGGTTCCAATGGAATAGCTGTTATAATATCTTTAATCGTGTTTGTCTGTGTCCTTTATAAAGTTGATATCTCCGCTACCTGGCATTACATTTTATGACACACATGGCCTGGCCCAACAAAGTCCAATTTATGCCAGATCTGGCCCTCATAACAAATGAGTTTGACACCCTTGGGGTAGATCCTTATGATTACTGTCATGCTTAAATGATATTGACAAACAAAATCTCCTTAGCTACTATGCTTGTGAGCATGGCAGGGAACTTAAAGTGGGTAAGAGGTAATTTAAAGAGCACATTTTAAAAAAGTCTAAAACCACTTCCATTCCCCCTTTTAAATACTATACAATACAAAGCTGAAAAAGGTGCCTTTTTCCCTCCATGCTCACTGAGGGATGAAAGTAATTTCAGTCTTCTTGAGCAATCTTATAAAAATCTCCTTTTCAGTCTCTTCCCCTTCTCATCTGCAGGGTAGATGGGCTGCCTGTTGCCAGAGGGGGCAAAGTCCAGACTTCTGTTCTAGCTCAGACAAACGCACCTGTCAATAAAGCACTCCCAAAGTCCTGAGTTGGTGCAGTGATTGAGATAAGTGCTAGAAGTGCTGTAAGGTAGGTTTGCAGAACGAGTTTCTCACAAAAACAATTACTCTGGTAAGTGGTCAGCCAGTCTAGGCTCTGGATTTATTTTTTTAGTAAAAACAGTTTATTATTGGATATATCACATGTTCATACAATTTAAACCTACCTACATATCCATTTTTCTTATTTCCCTTCTCCCCCCCCAAACAAGGCTTCCCGCACTGCTCCAACCCCATTAATGTCTCTCTTATTCTGTTACAATTACTTCTAAACTTATTTTCTCTTACAAACGGTAACAATTCAAAAATCTAATTCTCTTTCATTTTCTTCTTAATAACTATCAAAGCAAATCAAACCACGTTTAATGTCCCAATTTTTCAACAAGTATTTTTGAAAGTCTTTCCAGTCTTCAAAGAAAGTTTCATCTTCTTCGTTGTTTAACTTTCTTGTTAGTTTGTCCATTTCTGCCAAAAACAACGTCTTTTTAATCCATTCCCATGTTTCAGGTACTTTATCTTGTTTCCAACATTGAGCAAAAATCAGTCTAGCTGCTGTAATCAAGTACCATAGTAGTGTTCTCTTGGCTACATTTATTTCTTCCATTTTAAGACCTAACAATAACATCTGTGGGTCTTTCTTAAAAGTACATTTCAAAATTTTTTGTATCTCATTGTGGATCTCAGTCCAATACTTTACTGCTTTCTCACATGTCCACCACATATGGTAAAAAGACCCTTCATGTTTCTTGCATTTCCAACATTTGTTGGACATACTTTCATTTATAATAGCAATTTTTTTAGGCGTCATATACCATCTGTACATCATTTTATAACAATTCTCTTTAACATTTACACAAGTTGAAATTTTCATTGACTTTTTCCACAAATATTCCCAGGATGTCATTAATATCTCATTATTAACATTTACAGCCCATTTTATCATTTGCTCTTTTACAGTTTCATCCTCAGTGTACCATTTCAATAAAACCTTGTACAGTTTAGAAATCATTTTTTTACATTTCTCAAGCCATACAGTTTCAATTTCAATGTTCTTTTCTCTAAAACCATGTTCTCTTTTATCGGTCTTAAATAAATCATAAATCTGTCTGTATTTCAACCAATCATATTCAAATTCGACATCAAATCTATCTTGTAACACAAAGTTTTTCCTTTCTAATTTTAAAAGACTTTTATAAGGTAGCCAATCTAACCCTTGATTTCTTGAATATGGATTAATCACTTCTGCTGGTACTATCCAAAGTGGTCTTTCTTCTGAGAAGAATTTTCTATATCTCATCCATGTCTCGAACAGTGATTGTCTTACAAAGTGGTGTTTAAAAAATTTGTCCATTTTTACTTTTCCATACCATAAATATGCATGCCATCCAAATTTGTTATCATGCCCTTCTAAAGCCAATAACTTCTTATTCTCAAGATTAATCCACTGTTCCAACCATGTTAAACAGACGGCATCATAATACAGTCTTAAATTTGGTAGTTGAAGGCCTCCTCTCTCTCTTGCGTCGCATAAAATTTTCATTTTGATCCTTGGCTTTCTTCCTGCCCATACGAATTTGGATAATTCTTTCTGCCACAAATCCAATACTTTCCTTTGTTTTAGTATTGGAATGGTCTGAAATAAAAACATCAAACGCGGTAAGATATTCATTTTTACAGTTGCGATTCTTCCCATCAATGATAAATTCAAAGTGTCCCATTTCTTCATGTCTTGCTGAATCCTGTGCCACACCTTTTCATAATTGTTTTTAAACAGGTCAATATTTTTCATGGTTAATTCAATTCCTAGATATTTAGTCTTTGTAACTACTTCACATTGGATTTTCTCTTGAAGTTCTATTTGTCTTTGCTTCGTCATGTTTTTACACATCACCTTAGTTTTGTTTTTATTAACGTAAAAACCCGCAACTGAGCCAAATTCTTCAATTTTCTCCATCAGATGTGGTATTTTCTCAATAGGGTCCTGAATCATAAACATCACATCATCTGCAAATGCCCTGTATTTATATATGAATCCTTTCACTGAAAGTCCTTCAATACTATTATCTTTTCTTATTGCTGTCAATAATATTTCCAACATCCAAATAAACAGCAACGGGGACAACGGGCAGCCTTGACGTGTTCCCTTTTGAACTTGGAAAAAATCCGTCCTTTCTTTGTTTATATTCAAAGCCGCTTTTTGTTCTGAATATATTGCCACAATCATGTTTAAAAAGAACTGTCCAATGTCCATTTTTTCAATAACTTGCAGCATAAACTCCCAATTTAAGTTGTCAAAAGCTTTTTCCACATCTAGGAAGAGGAATCCAACTTCTTTTTCTGGATGCTTGTCATAGTATTCAATTGCGTCGATCACCACTCTTAAATTGTCTCTAATTTGTCTATTTGGTAAAAATCCGGCTTGTTCTTCCGCTATAGTATCTTTCAGATATTTTTTCAATCTCTCCGAAATTATTTTTGCAAATAATTTGTAATCATTATTTAATAGCGATATTGGTCTATAATTCTTTACTTGAGTCAAATCCAAACCTTCTTTAGGTATCAATGAAATATTTGCTTCTTTCCATGAATCTGGGATCCGTTTAGTCTTTCTTATCTCATTCGACAGAAGTACTAAAATGGGGGTTAGCTCCTCTTTAAATTTCTTGTAGAACTTTGCTGTGAAGCCATCTGGTCCTGGAGCTTTGCCCAACTTTGCATCTTCTATCGCCATTATCACTTCTTCTTTCGTTACTAAACCATTTAATGATTCCTTAATTTGTTTTCCCAGCTCTGGAACTTCAATAGTCTCCAAGTATTTCTTAATTCTCTGTTGATCAATTCCTTTCTTTTTAAATAATTTGGCGTAATATTTGAAGAAAGCTCTTTTTTATACCATTCAAATTCATAACATCCTTTCCATCTTCAATAATCTTAGATATAAAATTCCTTTCTTTTCTATTTTTCAATTGCCACGCTAAAAACTTTCCTGGTTTGTTTGCACCCTCAAATGCTTTTTGCTGTAATTTCTTCAGATTCCAATATAATTCTCTGTTTAATAAAACATTCAGCTGATCTTGCAGAAAGTGGATCTCTTTAATAATCTTTTTCTTCCCTGGTCTTTTCTTTAATTCCTTTTCTTTTTGTCGAATTTTTTCATAAAGGTCTTTCTGTTGTTGCATCTTTTGCTTTTTGTCCTTGGAGTTCAGAGAGATAAGCATACCTCTCATTACCGCTTTGTACGCATCCCATACAACTTGTATATCCGTACCTTTATTTAAATTCAATTCAAAAAAACTTTTCGTTTCTTTTTTTAAAGTTTCATTAATTAATTTTTGATCCAGTAAATCCTCATTAATTCTCCAATATAGTTGTTTAGTTTTTTCTTTAGATATCCAGAGTAAGGGATTATGATCAGAATTAGTTTTCGGTAAAATTTGTATTTTATAAGTTTTTTGCGCCATCTCCTCTGACATCCAAATCATGTCAATTCGGGAAAAGGAGTTATGTCTATTAGAATAAAACGTATAATCCTTAGTCTTGGGATTCCACTTCCTCCAAACGTCTTCCAGTTTCTCTTGCTTCATCAATTGAAAGAAATTTTTTGGTAGCTTTCCAATTGTCTCTCCACTTGCTTTGGATTTTCTGTCCAATATGTTATTCACTGTACCATTAAAGTCTCCAGCAAGGACTATTTGATCATAATTTAAACAATCCAACTCTTTAGTCAAGTCATTGAAGAAAGTCTCTTTTGCACCAT
Source organism: Gekko gecko (assembly GCA_029375565.1). NCBI lineage: Eukaryota > Metazoa > Chordata > Lepidosauria > Squamata > Gekkonidae > Gekko > Gekko gecko. The sequence goes on along the minus strand of JAPDNY010000002.1, from coordinate 238,286,432 downwards.
TGGGTGCATATATATTTACAAGCAATGTCTTTTTTCTATTCATCAATATTTCCACGCCAACATATCTTCCTTCTTTATCTGAGAAGATTTTTTTAGGATCCAATTCTTTTGAAACATAAATCACTGTTCCTTTTTTCTTATTAGTTGCTGAGGAATGAAATTCTTCTCCCAATTTTTTATTAATCAAGTATTTATTATCTTGTTTTCTGATATGTGTTTCTTGTAGGCAAATTATGTTACATTTTTGTTTCTCCAGCCAATGATTCACTAATCTTCTTTTACTTGGTGAATTTAGTCCATTTACGTTCCAAGATAAAAATTTGTAATCCATAATTGTGTTGAATTAAATATCTTTAAAATCATCAAAATTGTTCTCTTTAAATCTGTATAAGTCTCCTTCATATTTAAGAGTAGATCTCACCGAATTGTACACAAATGAAAGTCCATATGGAATCTCCCATCTGAACCTGATATTCATTTCTTTTAGTCTGTCTGTCAATTTCTTGAATTTCTTTCTGTCTTGTAAGATCGATCTCGGAATTTCTCTCAAAATTATTATTTTTTTCCATTAATTTCCAACGGTTGTGTGAATTGTTTCTTGAAAACATCTTCCTTCATTTTTGTTGTCACGAATTGAACAATCACATCTCTGGGTAATTGCTTTCTCTTGGCATAAACTGAGTTTACTCTGTAAATCAAGTCAAAGTCTGAATCCAAATCTCCAACATCTTCCCCTACATAAGTTGTCAATGTATTGATTACTAGAGCCCGTAAATCCTGATCTTCCTCCTCTTCTATCCCTCTCAATCTCAGATGATTCTGAGTAGCTCTATATTCCATCATGGACTCCAGTCTTGTATTTTCTAACAGGGTTTTTTTAACCTTCTGTTCCATTTCTTCAGATTTTGTCACCAGGCTTTTGACCTCTTTCTTAACTTCTTCTGTATCTTTTTTAATCCCTGACACTTCTGTTAGTACCAGTTCTTTCAGTTCTTCCATATTTTTTTTCTGTACTTGGACTTGCACTTGTTCTATTTGCTCCAGTTGTATTTGCAGCTGTTGTTGCAATTGTTGTTGCAGCTGTGATTCTATTTGTTTTCCAAGATTCTGCACCACTTCGGTCATCCGTTTTTCCATCGCTTCCATAGCCGCTTGCCACTCTTTTTTTTCCTTTGCAGTCATTCTTGGACTAGGTGATGAAGCTGCTCTAGGTCTTGACCTCAAATCCGTCTTGAAAGCGACTTCAGTGCTAATCAATCTTTAGATTAGCAATCTTCAAGCCGAATCGCCACCTTTATAACTTGTATCAATGCTTTTTCGGCTTAAAAATAACTTTTTAAAATTTAGTCCTCCTCAAAATGTCGGGCGCAATTTCTCTATGATTTTCCGGCTAGAGTAGGCTCCTTCGAGACTTCCTGTTTATCTGTCCGTCTCTGTAATCCAACTTCCGGTAAAGGTGGTGTCACACATTCAAACGTCCGTCTATTTCCGGCACAGCAACCTCTACAACGTCCACTCTAGCCTACTTCCTGTATCATAGAGTCACAGTTAGTTTAGTTTCTGCTACATAAAGTTTAGACTTGACTGACCACAGGAATGCAAAACAAAGTCACTTTTCAGCCGTTTTCTCTAAAGGAAAGCTTTCGTTTTACTTTTAAATCAAGCGGAATAGTTCATTAAAGGTTTCTACGCTTATCCGTACAATTCAATTTCGCGTTCTTCTTTAAACCGGTAAGCGCTTATTCGTTTGTTACCTTGCTTGTAATCTCGGGGTTTCGCGGTGCTTCTTCTGTAATCGATGTTGAACTTGATGTTAAAGAGATCGGTAGATGGCGAATTTATGCTGAATTCTCAGCCCAGCTGGTATCTGTAGTGCTGATTTGCAACTGCCCTCTTCACGGAAGGAGATCAAAGTGTAAACAAGCTTCCTCCGAAGCTTATCCACACCGATCTCAACTCCCCCTCAGGCTTGGCTGCTTGCTTGCCACCCCCCCGCCTGGGGAGTGCTGCGCTGGGCCAGATGAAGCCCAGACTGTCGTCAGATACCGCAGTACACTCTGCACAACTCGCAAAGTGTGTCAATTCGCCATTTTACTCCGACCGGAAGCCCAGGCTCTGGATTTAGATTGGGGTCACTTGAAGGCAAATGACCACAAAAGTAATTAAAAATATATATTTTATTAAGGTGCAAGAATTCTTTAAACAAGAACAAGAAACTGTGAGGATAAAACAAGGAAGCTAGAAATGTAAGAGCTAACTAAACAGTAATACATTGATTCCAAGTTACAGGATGTTACCTATTCTCAGTTAAATATTCCAGTAATCCATGGTGGCTCTCTCCCAGGCTTCCCAAGAATTTACCGTAATTCGGCGGGGGATGTATACGTCCTGGCAGGACCATTCCCAGGGGGGAAAAGACGCGGCACACGATGTCGTCGCCAGGAAGTGATGCCAGACAATGCTCTGGCAATGGGGCTGGCCAGCCCCATTGCCAGAGCATCACCCGGCATCACTTCCTGGCGATGGCATCGTTCGGTGTGGGTGTTCCACGCAGGAATGTTCCGGACGGGGACTGTGTCCCCTCCGCTGAAATACATTAAGTACTTGGCAACCCTTATTCTCTCCAGAGTCAGCAAAGGCCAGAAACTGTTTGGCCCACATAAGCAAATGTCCAAGATGGCCCCCTTGAGCTAGGCAGTGAATGCATATCCAACTCTTAGGTAGTCACCATCAGGCTAAGGAATAAACTAGAAATCTACTTTTTATGGGCAAGGGACCCTTGTGGTCTCAGGCCTGACAAACCAATAGGAACCCTTGGTGGTGATGTATAGCCAATTCATTAGGCCCAATAGCTAAGCAGTAGTCTGACCTGGGAGGAAGGAACTGAAACTAGTCTGCAGCTAGGCTCCTCCTCTTTCCCACAGGTGCAAATCATAGACCTTAACTGACTGGAATGTGGTTAATTGGGAGCAGCTGATATTGGGCTCCTTTGACTCCACAGCTGGGTATTATCTGCAGTTTCGCAAGGCCAGCTTGCTCTGTTTCAGCAGTGGTTTTCTGAACTCTGGTAACTCAGAAGCAGGTCTTATTTATTTATTTATTATTTGGATTTATATCCCGCCCTCCCCAAAGGCTCAGGGTGGCTCACAACAGGGCACGCATGCCAGCTTTAAAACGCATTAAAACAGTATAAAACCCCAATAGGACAAACATTCAAAATTTAACAGCATATTAAAATAAGATGGGGCAGATCGTAATCCCCGACAGCCAAACGATAGATTGTCATCCCCGCTCCTTCCTGGGCTGCCCCGCACCAAAGATGGCAGTGGTGCGATGGCGTAGGACTAACAATGATGGAATGGCAATGGCAGAATAGTAATGGCGGCGGCTCCTAAGCATAGGCCTGGCGGAAGAGCTCCATCTTACAGGCCCAGAGGAATTGAGCAAGATCCCGCAGGGCCCGGATCTCCTCTGGGAGCTCCTTCCACCAGGTAGGAGACGCCACTGAAAAAGCCCAGGCTCTAGTGACAGCAAATTTCATGTCCCTGGGGCCTGGCATTTCCAGGAGGTGTTGACTCCCCGACCGAAGTGCCCTTGGGGGAACATATGGGGAAAGGTGGTCCCTCAGGTAGGCCGGACCCTGGCCATACAGGGCTTTAAAGGTCAAAACCAGCACTTTGAAGCGAATCCAGTACGCTATTGGCAGCCAGTGCAGCGCTTTCAGCACAGGCTGAATGTGATCCCTCCTAGAGAGACCCATCAACAGCCTGGCTGCAGCTGAACCAAACTTTTAATACAGGAACAAGAAATTTTAGGGAACCATTTTCTTCACATGTAGTATATTTCTATGCTACCTCTTCAGAGGCCTGCCTGAGACAGCTTACAGTTAAAAACCATAGTATAAAAACAAGCCATTTAAAGCCATTAAGAAATGAGCATTCTGGTTAACAAAAATATGGGAATGGTATGGAGCTTCTTATAACAGAAATCTGGAGAACTGGCATTCATTCATTGTATTTTAGAACTCTGGTAATGTAGCTATACCATTGGAATGATGTATTTTTATGCTGTAAAAGTATGTTTTTTCCCTCTTTGAAGGAAATAAATGGAAATCACCAAGTCATTATAATCTGGACAATGCTTTTGTATACACCTTTAGACATGGATTTGAAACACACACATCTTTTAAAAGTGAGAAGTTATCCAAAAGAAGTGTGATCTGTGTTATCTAGGACTCTGTAGGGATCTGTGTTACCTAGGGCTTTGTAGTAGGAGCTCCGACAGATCTGAAACAACAGGAAGTATTACAATACACATTTGGTCTCTGCATTCAGAATTGGTACATCATAGAGCATCCTTGTTACTGACCTGACTCTTGAAACTGTGGTGAGCTGTAATGGAGGGAGGTTCCATGGAAGTTCCATGTATCAGTAGTGCATTGTTGGCATGCCTCCAACATAAGCCCAAGCTGTACATTTGTACTAGTGCAGAGGTAGCCAGGCATTCTGGTTAAGAGGAAGTGTTCTCATTTCTTAGGCTTCATCTTATAATCTTTCATTATAATGTAGTGACAGGCAATGGTGGAAACAACTAAGGAAGCCATTTTCCATTCCCTATAACTTTTTTTCTTTTTTTATGGGTATTTTTGTGTGTGCGTGTGTGGGTATATGCTTGCATGCCTGAAAGTCATGGTGACTTCTGGTGACCCCTACTGGGCGCTTGGATGTTTTTCAGAGAGGTGGCTAGCCTGCCTCTGCATCCCGAGCCCTGGTATTCCCTGGAGGTCTCCCTTCCAATTAGTTCCCAGGGTCAGCTCTGCTTAGCTTCCAAGATCTGATGAAATCGGGCTTGCCTGAGCTATCCAGGTCAGGGCCCATTCCCTATAACTTTGAAAGTGAATCTGCTCTTGATCCTGTGAGCTCTTTGCTGCTTCCTCCCATGCCTGACAATGTGCTGATAAGTGACAGTCTCTTGCCTGTGGGAGACACTCAGGCCAGAACAGGGCAAAACTCAGTGGGGCTGTCAAGGCTGATTGACTCCCAGTAGTCTGATCCTGAAAGACAACTGGCTCATCCCTCACCCCTGATTGCGCTTCCTTGTAAGCATCAGCAGCTGAGTGCCTGTTAACCCCATGGACAACCAAGTATCGCTGCTCCCCTTGCTGCTTTCCCCAGAGGAGAAACGAATACTTGTAAATTCTGTCACAGACTTAGTCTGATCATACTTTTAGTCTAATAATACACAGTGCAATCCTAAATTGACTTCAGTGGATTTAGATGGGTGTACCTTCGTTTGGGATTGCACTGGAATTCTTTTACAGTCTGAACTACATGAACACTCATATTTTATTCTTATAGCACCTCAGTTTACCTTAATTACCCTATTTTTAATTTCCATCTTTCATTAGGAAAGGTACAGTAGAGTTGGACTCTACTGTGCGACTGAACAACAACTCAGTAGTCATGCCCATGTAAAGGAGGGGACTAGAGGTGAGCGATCGATGGAACAAATGCAGAAGTCCTGAGGTTCAGACTGTGGAATCCCCAGTTAAAACGATTTCAGGGAACAAGGCTGGGAAAGGCCTTGAAGAGCCACTGCCACTTGCTCTAGACAGAAACAGGCTTGATGGGCCACAACACTGACAATCGAAGGCTTACTCTTTAAGGTGGGGTGTCAAACTCATTTGTTATGCGGGCCAAATCTGACATAAATGAGACCTTGTTGGGCTGGGCCACGTGTGTCATAAAATGTAATGCCAGGTAGCAGAGATATAAACTTTATAAAGGACACGAACACAAAGATCTTTTTTTTACTTAAAATAAAAACATGCTTAAAACACTAGCTCTATAAGCTGCAAACCTACTTTTGATTTATTGACATTCACCACAGAAATCTCATGCTCAGAGTTCTGAGTCTAGGACCCAGGTTAAAACATAAAATGGCTGAGTGATTAAGAAAGTCTGACGAAGCAAGCTATGATGCAGCAGCAGAACTGGAAGCAGGAGATGGCCAGTTCCACTGCGGGCCTAATGGAAGCCCTCCAGGGGCCTGATCTGGCCGCCGGGCCACATGTTTTGACACCCTTGCTTTAAGGCTTTTGTCATGGAAACCGTAATTAAGAAGAAGACAATCTAAAGCAGCTTCACACCTGTTTCTCTTTTATGTGTGATCAAAACTCTTCCATGTCTTCAGATGCTTTCACAAGAGATACCATGTATGCCTTTCACTCTGGAATGAGCGACAATGAATGCAGCTTTAAAAATTCAATTTGAAGCTGCAGGGAAATGCAATGATGTTGGCATGGCAGACCACATTCTGGTGGGAAGATGCTTTGTTCCCTACTTGTAATAAAAAAGGTAATCTGCCCCCCCCCCTTTGGTTATGTTCAAAAATTCAACCCATTTGGAAAATGGCGATGCTGGGCTTTAACATACCCCTTGATCCAAATTTTATTCTGTTGGGTTATGCAAAAGGGCATGCTGCCCTTTCAGAATTGGTCTTGAGCTTGCTAACAGCTAGTAAACTGGCCAAAGCAGCAAAATGGAAAAGTTAGAACCTTCTTTGTAGGGTGGATGGTTCCACCAGGTGTGGAACACTGCCTTATTAACTAATCACATCAGCTAAGGGCCCAGATAAATAATTTTCAGTGTTCAGATAAATTTGTTGAATGTTGGGTATCCTTTATAATGTTTTAGAATAATTTAAGAGAGAAAGTGTTTCATTAAGAATTTTATAAACTATTGTAAGGCATTTTTCTTTTTTGTAGCTGAAAGTATGAAATGTGCTATGCTATAAATTGTGTTATATTTTGAAAAATCTAATAAAAAAGAAAGGTCCATTTACATGTGGCCAAAAGTTGTGCCTCTTCTGGTCTCAGCCCCTGTTTGATATATTCATTTATTTGGATATTTGTACCCTGGTCAAGTAGACAGCACCTTCGGTGGAAAAGTAACAGTGTTCCGTATGCCTCGGTGTTTAGTCATGCCAGCAACATGACCAGGGAAACGTCTTCGGACAGCGCTGGCTCTTCGGCTTGAAAATGGAGATGAGCACCGCCCCCTAGAGTTGGATTCGACTAGCTGTCAAGCAAGGGAAATGAAAAGTACTGAGACTGACGAGTGATTTCAGCTCTCACATACTTTATTAGTTGAAGAACAAGACAAGAGAAGCCGGCTCGCAGGCCGGCTTTTATTCCCAAGGAAACCCACACCCCACACACACACCGTGATTGGGCTATTTACAGTGACTAGTTATTTCCTAGGATTCCAGCTCCCCGATTGGAAGGGAGCTAGGATCCTGCAGTCCATTGTCTTTTGGAGCGAAGCATGTCGGACCGGTTGGAACCAGTCCGAGCACATGGCTGTCCTGAGCACATGTTCTCTGGTGGATACATTACACACCCCAATACAGCATTTTGAGCATTTAACTTTTAACCCAACTTCCTTGAAACGACCTAACATCACTCATAGCCGTGCCATTAATTCATTCTCGGTAGTGCCAGCAATTAAAACGTCATCAAAGTAAGGTATGACCCCTGGCAGCCCCCTAAGGAGCCCCTCCATGAGACCTTGGAAAATACCAGGGGCTACGTTAACACTGAATTGTAATCGTTTAACTCTGAACGCACCCTTGTGTGTCACAATGGTTTGTGCTTCAGCAGCCATGTCGTCCACAGGGAGCTGCTGATACGTTTGCGCTAAATCGGGTTTTGAAAAAACTTTGCCCCCCCCCAGAGACGCCAACACATTGCTAATCACTGGTACTGGGTAGGAATGCTGTTCCATGGTGCAGGGAACGCCATCCAGATGAAGCGTGGCGTGGATCTTTCTGCTGGGCTTGGCTCCAGTAGTCAGGATCGTCGACGGGCAGCTGCAGGTGCCGGTTTGGTGGCAATCGGCTGCTCCATCCCCGTCCTGAACACGAACTCGAAGCTTGGTACGTGGAGAAGGTGATGGAGATTTCTTGGCAGCTCGGCAGACCCGTGCCAGAGGACCTCGCTTCCCACAGGAATGGCACACCAGTTCCCTCATCCAGCAGTGGTCCCTCTCATGCTTGCTGCTACAACCAGCACAGGAATGCTGCGATGTAGTCTTCGGTGGGGTCCGCGGAAAGCATGCAGCTCGCGTCCTGCAAACATCATCGGCCTCCCCCTCAGACTCGCTGGTCAACTGCTGGTGCACCAACTGCTCCTTCCCGCTTGGAACCTGGCGCTGCCAGACCTCACGTGTTGACCTTTCAGCAGCCTCAGCGGCGATGGCCTCGGTGTACACCACAGCGTAGGTCAGCTCAGTCCTGGCGAACAGGCGCTGCTGTAACCGCTCATCTTGAAGGCCGCACACAAGACGATCAAAGAGGGCCTCCTCCAGGTTGGCGAAGTTGCAAGGCTGGGCGGCCTTTCGCAGAGTAGTGACGTACTCTGCGACTGTCTCGGTTGCGCCTTGACCTCACTTGTAGAACGCATGCCTACAAACGATTTTTGACAGCTGAGGCGAGAAATGGCCCTTCAACTTGCTCGTGATGTCTTCCCATGAAGCTGCAGTGAGCTCGGTTGGAGTGACCAGGGACCAGGCGACTTCGAAAACCGCTTTGCCGCAGGAGCTCAGAAGGGTCACCTTCTTCTGCGCCTCGTCTGTGATCTGGTTCACTTGGAGGTGGAACTTGAACCGTGCCAGGTAAGAGTCCCAGTCCTCCGTGCTCAGGTCGAAGGTCTCGAACGCCAGATTGACGGCCATAGCAGCTGGCTGAGCGGCCATTGTGGCAGGTGGTGCTTCAGCTAGCGCAGCCGGGTGTATGTCCTCATCTGCCATTCTTGCCTGGGTTCAGCGGGGCTGTCTACCCGCTCCTAGAATCCCATCCTCGTCACCAATTGTTAAGTATGAGCCTTAACAAGGTAGTGATTTCAACAAGTGATTTCAGCTTTATTTAACAGCAAAACAGACAATCAGACAACACACACAAAATATTGGAGCACAGCTCCCTTTTTAAATAATCCGGGCTGTTAAAGCCATGCCCATATTTCAGTTAACAACCAATCACAACATTGGGATAAAGGCCAATGAGGTCTGTTCCCTCCAACAAGTATATACAGTTCAGGATTGGCTATTTACAGAGTTTCATAGAAACTAACCAATGGGAATGTCGATGCTTACAATCCCTTTTGCTGACTCAAACTTAACATAGAAAAGCACAGGATTGATTCAAGCTTCAGACATAACATTTTCTGCCCTCCCTCTTTAGGCCTTTAGTTTGGCCTGGGCTTGCCCCAGCCTTGTGCATATGCAACCAGGAATCACGTTGGCCTCTCTGTGGCTAAGAGTACCAGGCCAAGAAGTGGCTGTGGCTGATCTCGCCAATAAGGACACTAGCACTGGGCAACATCAGGAGCTTCTGAGAGCTAGAGAAGGAGATGTCCTCCTCCTCGCTCACCACCCATGTCAGGCTGGGGTTCAGGGGTGGAGGGGCTCTTTTCAACCATGGGCTATATGACAAAAAGCTCTGATAAAGAGGAAGGGGAATGGTCAGAACATTCTCCAAAGCCTTCCTGGCTGGAACATCTGCAGAGATTTTAAAAAGAAAAGAAAAAACTGCCTTTGCCTTTTCTTAACTACCAGATGGATACAAACAACCCCCAGATCATCAGCTTCATCTAATTTAGATACTAGAGGGTTTGAGAAACCATCTAAAGGGTCCTCAAAATTCTTTTGATTACATACTAAAGGCAGAATGGGCAGTTCCAGGCAATGACACATTTTTGGTGGCATAGGGGGGTTGCTCCAGTAGTAGTCTTACATTCAGGAGCAGTTTTGCCTAAGGTTGTGGCCAACATGTGTAAAAATTAAGTGGATAAAAATATTAATAATAATGAGACGCCCCCAGGGGATCCCCTGAAGTAACTTTTCTGACCATCTGAGCCACCTGCCATGCTCTCAGATTTTTCCAGGGCCATCATGGTTTGGGCTGCTAACCAACTTCAAGAGCCCAACACTGACCCCTTGATGCTTAAGAGATCCATCCTAGAAATTAAAGGGCTGCAAAATTTGCAGCAGATGCATCCTAAGAGGCCATGCAGTTTGGTGCCAGAGCATAGGCCACCAATATAGTGGTGAGATGAAGCTATGGCTGAATCATTGGAAGGTGGACCCTCTTGTCTATTTTAGATGCATCGGCATTAAAAAAAATTGGGAACAAAAGGACTTTAGGCACTTCTGCACCTTTGGCTATAGGTCCAGATTCCAACAGAGACAGCTCCCTCCTAAGAAACAGGGCAGGAACCAACAAAACAAAGACCAACCACTTGACTATATGGTTGGGGGTCAATTTCAGCAGTTTCCTCACTTTTGTGCTTCCCCACTTCCCAAGACAGAACAGAGCCACCTTTTCTTTTGTTGTGACCTATTCAAATTTAATGCACATAGGGACAGTGGAACCAGTGCCCTTAGTACAGCATTTCCATAGGATTTATTCCATTCCATTTGTAGTCCAGAAAGAGCCAAGGACTGGAGAGCAATTCTAAATTTAAAAAGAGTTGAAGTTATAGGTATTTGAAGACCTGAGGAGTGTCTCACAAAAGCTCATACCCTGCCACATATTTTGTTGGTCCTTAAGGTGCTACTGGATTTTTGCTCTTTGCTACAGCTACAGACTAACATGGCTGCCCATCTTGATCTATGGGTAAAGAAGCACAAGTTCCAGTTTAAAATCTCTTCACTGCATTCTGCAGAGTATTCAGCGGGACAACCGCATGATGTCCTTAAGCCTTCAAGATGTTTACCTGCATATTCCACCTTCTAGGCAGTTCTTCCCTTTTTGATTTTCAGGGCCAGCATTTCCAATACAAGGCCTTACCCTTTGCGCTGACATAATCTCCAAGGGTGTTTGCCAAGGTCCTGGTAATTCTATTAGCCTACCTACGACAGCAAGGAATCCACCTTTATCCTTACCTGGACTATATCCTCTGCAGTACCAGGCAGCAGAGATGAGCTAGGACACCAACTCCATTAGCTAATCTCTTCAGGCACAAGGATGCCTGATTAATGTGTTAAAAAGGTAATATTAATAATCTTACACCCTCCAGGGACATAGCCCACTTAGTGGTCAGGATTCGGATGAGGATAGCCAAAGTGCTTCTACCTGCAAAGTAGCAGGGAAAATTGTTGGAGGGGGTGAAAGAGATCTGGCAGATGTCAGTGGACCTCATGCACTGGTTGACAGTATTGGGACTGAGGATGTAGTCCATAGATCTGATTCCTTGGGCCTGCTTCCATGCCAGGCCTTTACAGTGGACTTTTCTCCCTTGTCAGAAGGACACACACACACAAAAGGGTGCACAGATGTCAATATATTGCTCCCCCCACACACGAAGAAGTCACTCATCTAGTGGTCTTCACGAGCAAATCTGACAAGGGGAGTCAGTTTCCTCCAACCTCCTTACCTGATGGCAGTTATGGCCACCAGCAGTAGCGGCCAGGGAACACAATGCAAGGATCAGATTGTCCAAGGCAGATGGAAGATATGAACAGTATGGACTGGCTGGAACTTCTGGCAGTCAGACTAGCACTGTGTGCTTCCCAAATTCTTTCGAGGAACAAGTGTGTGTTAGGGTGCAGTCAATAATATGGCCACGGTGCACAACAATTGGCAAGGAGGCACCAGATCAATGGTGCTCCTCCATGAATCCAAAATCCTGTTCATTTGGGCAGGGGGAGGAACAAAAGGGGGAACACCTTTATGGTCTTGCAAATCGTCAAGCCAACTGGCTAAGGAGGAAGGAGTTAGATCCAGGAGAATGGAGTCTACACAAAAAGATCTGGCAAAAACACACTTTGTTTCAGGAGCCCTATCTTGGATCCTTTTTGCAACATCAAACTATAACCAAGTTGCCAGGTTTCTAATAATTTTCTATGATTCCAGGGCAGAGGGCAAGGGCATACGCACTTGTTGATGCAGTGGTCTGCTGTACACTTTTCCTCTGACCACACTGATCAGCTGAGGCCTGAACAAAGTGTCAAAGGAGACAACAGAGGTGATTTTCATATCTCCTTTCTGGCACAGATGTTTTTGGCTCTCAAAGCTAGTGAAGATGTCAGTGTCTCCACCATGGAGATTGCCAAGTGATGGGTTCTCCTTGTACAAGAATCCACTTGCCACCCGGACCCTATTTGACTCCAGCTGACAGCTTAGAGATTGAACTAGCTGATTTAGTAGGACTGGGCCTACCAAGTTAAGTAGTTGATACCATGGTGCAGTCCAGAATACCTGCTTCCAATCATATCTATAATCGTACATGGCAGACATTCAAAAGTGGACCAGTACCAAAAGGCTGGATCCACTGAAACTTACTTACAAAGACATCATTCCCTTTCTAAGGCCAGATACCTTAAGAGACAGGTTGCAGTACTGGCCTCTATGGGGAACTGCATAAGACTGCCTAATTTTTCTTCTCATGGGCAATTTAAGCTTCTCTGAAAGGAACCATACAGTTGGCACCTCCCATTAGATATAAGTTGTTTACTGAGAACCTGTCTGAAGTGTTACAGGCCGTGAGCAATCCTCCATTTGATCCTTTCAAATCATCAGAATATAAAGTCTCCTTTTCAAAAGACTTCTTTTTTTGTGCTGAGATGACTTCTGCAAGAAGGATTTCTGAATTAGGGGCTTTATTGGCCAGGACAGAATTGTGTATATTCACAAGATCTTGGTAGTATTCAGGAGGGATCCTTCCTTCGTGCCAAAGGTTTTTTCCCTTATCACGTTAACCAAAAGTTGATACTACCATCTTTTTGTCCTATATACCATGTTACCCCAATGAGAGAGTCTGGCACAAACTAGATGTGTTCAGAGCTCTGTATGCCTCCTTCATAGGATGGCGCAGATTAGGCTAAAGGATTTTCTGTCTGTGTCTCATAGCTCAGCCTTTAGGTAAAAAGGTCTCAAGCCATGTATCTTAGAGACATATGAAGTGCGAGGCCTAGGACCTCTAAAGGATGTTATGGCCCACTACACCAGATCTGCAGTAACATAGTGACCTTTTCTACCAGTGTTCTAGTGGAAGAAATTGTTAGAGTCGCATCCTGGTCCACCTTTTATACCTGTATGAGACACTGTAGGTGGGACCAGTTAAAATGTGCAGCATAGTGACAGAACAGATAAAAATAAGAATGAGGATCCCACCCAGGTTGTAGTTTGGGTATATAACCAGTTTGGATGACTTCCCCTCCTGAAGGAAAATGAAACATTGGAACTTACCTGAAGGTTTCTTCTCTTCAGTGGGGTGAAGTCATCCACATCCCACCCAAAATAAAACAAAACAGAATAAAATCTAGTCAGATGTACAATCTGTTATGGAGCTGGGCTATACTAAGATTGGAGGGTCAGCTTCACTCTGAGCCAATACAGTCTACACAAATTTGCATAGCCCTACCTGGAGCGAGAGGAGGCATGACCTAAACCAGTTTGGATGACTTCGCTCCCCAGTTCAAACCCAAAATGGCTTACACATTATTCTTCTCTCCTCCATTTTATCCTCACAACAATAACCCTCGTAGGTTATGCTGGGAGAGAGAGTGACTGGTACAAGGTCATCCAGAGAGCTTCAATGGCAGAGTGGGGATCTGAATAGCATTGTGAGACCCAGCCTGGCAACCATCAGGAAACTATGGGGAGCAGAGACATGGGGAGGGCCCGGGGGCAGCACTAAGTGATGTAGTGATGTCACACCTTTCTAGAAATTGCAGAAAACTCTGTGGTGAAACCATAGAGGTCTTTGGTGATTCCTAGAGATAACTGATGGCACTTCCAGGTTTTCTCCGGTGGTGACATCAGTCCCCTCTGTGGTTTTACTGTAGAGTTTCCAGTGATTGTTAGAGAGGTGTGATGTCACTTCTAGTTTTTTCCAGAAGTGATGTCACATAGTCAGCCCTAAATCTAAACTTGAGCCACCCAGATCCTAGTCTAACACTCTGACTACTTCACCATGTCAGCACAGCTGGCAGCTGCTGGTTCTAGGCATCCTTGCTTTGAAGCTGGTAGTACCCTTGCTCTGTGTGAGCCATTAAATAGTATTGCTTCTTGCTCACTTGCACAGCTAAATGAGCAGCTGCCACCAGAAACCAAAGTGTGTGACCCATGAATCTCATCCCCAGGGTGGTTTAGCTCAGACAGCAAGGTGTGAACTGTGTGCCCAAGGGGATGAGATCCATAACAAAGTGTACTTTGTTCACCACAACAAATTTACCTTGAATTACCCCTGATGGAATCTTCAGGGATTCTGTTCCATTTCTACCATTATTGTAGGCCAACATAGTCTATTGATGGTGCCAAATAAAGCTGAAATGCACTTTATGCACTGCTTGTTGCTAAATGGAGCTCAACCTCTATGTAGGGGAAAGTGTGGATTTTGTAAAATGGCTTTGTGATATTTTCAGCTGCATGAATCTGATTGCCTCTCTGTGTTCTGGCTATCCTGTTGCTGTATGCATGAAGAAAGTGTTTTGCTGTATCTGTGTGCACGGAACAGGCTTCTCCCCATGTAGATGGGTATTGGTTTAACCAAAAGTAGACCTGGGATTTCAGATTGCAGGGATGCGGACTTCCTTCTCATCTCCACTGCATAATGTCAGCCCAAAATGCTGTTAGTTTCAGTATCGGGTAAAAGAGATTTATTTTCCAGAGCATTAGCTGTGTAGCAAGAAAAAACAAAACACAAAGTCTTTAGGCATATTATATACTAAAAGATTTATTGTGGCATAAGCTTTCATGGCCTTGAGTGTGCTTTGTCAGATGCGTGAAGCATTTAAAGCCCCTGTAGTTCAGCAGACTGCATAGCACCACTGACAAAACTCTTGATTTCAGTGAAAATATTGTACAATTTTTTTTCAATGAAACAGTTGAAGTAAAACTCCTATAATATAGTCAAGCACAAGAGATTTATATGTTGCCAAGTCTAATCAATATGGTGCCAGCATGGTCTAGTGGTCAGAATGTCAGACTAAAATCTAGGAGAGCCATGTTCTAATCTCTACTCTGCCATGGAAGCTTACTGGTTGACCCTGGACCAGTCGTTCTCTCTTAGCCTAACCTACCTTGCAGGGCAGTTGGAAGGATAAAATGGAGAAGTGGAGAATATTGTAGGCTACTTTGGATCCCTATGGGGGAGAGAAGTAGGGTATAAATGAAGTGAATAAATAAATGGTGAAGAAGCAACTTTCAAACTCATTTCTTTGCTATTGTTTCAGAGAGGTTCATGACTGTGAGCATTTTTGGGTCTAAAATTTGCAAACAGATCTTACATATGACTGGTGGGTTGCTCTCCACACAGATGGCAAACTTATGTTTACCTGCTCCTTTGTTCCCAATTGTTTTCAACTCTGCTTCTTCTCCTTTTACTCCACTTCTTCCTCCTTTTCTTTTTGTAAACTCAACTTTTCCCACAAGTGTATCTTTCCACTGAGAATAATATCAGCTCCAAGTTTTCCCATTTCTCTCTTTACCCCCAGACCTGACTAGCTCCTTCCCAAATTCCTTGTAGTCACCATTTAAAATAGGGCATACTCAGCTTTGGCAATAGTTTGAGCTGAATGAGAGACTCCGCACGAGCTCAGAAATCTTTTTGTCACCCATCCCAATGTGGAGAGCTTATTCTTCCCACTTTCCCTTACATTTATAACTGTGGCTTCAGGAAATGTGTTTTCCATGTATGAACATGTGCAAAGAAACCATCAGTCAAAAGAAAGAATGTGGTGTTGATTTTTTTAAAAGGACAGTGGGAAGGTCCAGGTTCTAATCCAGTTTCTGAAAGCTGGCAAAAACATGTATCTTCAAGCAAAAAGGAAAGGAAAAAGATTTTACGGAATAAGCAGAGTAACCTAATGGGCAGCCATCCACAGACGAGTTGCCATGGAGATGGAAGATGCTCAACGCAGCTGCTGCTAGGCTGGGGGAAAAGGGGGGCATGGTGGACTCCAAATTGTATTTCCTTTTCCTACCCTCCCCCATCACTATTCCAGTCTCTTCTTACAAAGGATAATCCTCATGGCCAGAGCAGCAGCAGGCGAGAAAAGCTTCCTTCCTAGTGATGGGATGTGTATTTATTGAGGGAAGTATTTATTGAGGGAAGCATTTGCTTTATTGCAGAATCAGTATGAAAAGCTGATTCCCTCTGCTAAGCCCTTTATTCTCAAATCAATTGAAGCATCCCTGAACATGAATTTTGTAACTATGGCCCAGAAAGAGAGCTGTGGATTTTCATTCAAAGGAGGTCTTTGGTTGGGTAGGGTCTGCAGAATTAAGGCATTTGTGGACAGAAATGGTTTGCACCCTGTTCTTATAAAAACCCTTGCAGGGAAGCCATGTGTAGTAAAATTCCCTCTTATTCATCTGGAAAGGCAGAGAGGATAGAGACACTGCTGTCTGTTGGAGAAACACAGATAGGGAAGGATTTGCATGTTCACCTATGACTTTTTGGTGTGACATTATTAAACATGTGAGACAAACTGCTTTAAAAGCTCATAAGTGCTTTATAAATATGTGACGGATTGTGGAGGGTTAATGCCTCACAGAGCCAGAGAGCCTTGGAGTGACAGGCTGCTCAAAAGGATTTCACTGGACAGTGTCAGTTGAGAAGAAAGCGTTGGGAACTGACTGCTGAAGAGAATTCAGTTTACTACTGATGGAGGACTGGAAGGTGGCAAGGAGGAGTGGGAAGTTTGCTGAAGACCCCCATTTGGCCATAAAAAAGGACAGAGCTTCTAGTTTAGAGAAGTAGTTCCCTGCCCAGTTGAAAAGGGAGATAGTTCTAAAGAGTGGTTTGTTTAGAGAAGGAATTTGGGTACTTAGTAGTATATCCCTGCCTTCTGAAACTTGAAGAGTCAGTTAAACTCAAGAAAGTGAACTGGAGTGTTTAGGAAACACTGAAACAAAAGCCTCTCATATCTAAGACTTCGTAAAAAGCTTAAAACTCTTACTTGTTGAAAACATATTAACTACAGCTTGGAGAAACGACGGCTGAGGGGTGACATGATCGAGGTTTATAAGATTATGAATGGGATTGAGCAAGCTGAGAAAGAAGTACTTTTCTCCCTTTCTCACAATACAAGAACTCATGGGCACTCCATGAAATTGCTGAGCAGTCGGGTTAGAACAGATAAAAGGAAATACTTCCTCACCCAAAGAGTGATTAACATATGGAATTCACTGCCACAGGAGGTGGTGGCAGCTACAAGCATGGACAGTTTCAAGAGGGAATTAGATAAACATATGGAGCAGAAGTCCATCAGTGGCTATTAGCCACAGGGTATAGATGGGAATTCTCAGTCTGGGGCAGGTGATGCACTCTATTCTTGGTGCTGGAGGGAGCAGCAGTGAGAGGGCTGCTAGTATCCTGGCTCCACTGCTGGACCTCCTGATAGCACGTGATATTGTTGGACTAGATGGGTCATTGGCCTGATTCAACATTGGCTTCTCTTAGGTTCTTATGTTCTGATGTTCAGTTTGTGAAATTACTAAGTTACATTATTATTGATTCACCTCAGTCATTTTACCCCTGATTCCACCTGACCTTTCCCCCTCTATACTGAATAAAATATTTTGTTTATTTTTGAACTTTCAAAGGCCTCTTGTGTGCCCTTTTCAGAAGTATAAGTAAAGGAGGTGATCTCGGCTCTTCTGTCAAGTCCCCTGGGTTGGGCCAGCATCAAAATATAACAACATGACAGAGTGGGACAATCATAACCCATCAAATAAGAAGAAAATAGATAAAGGGGCTGCTCAGCCAGAAAGGAAGAAAGAAAGAAAAAAGAGGGAATCCTGCGTGTGAGGGAGGGAAGAGGTCAAGATCGCCATAACATGTTATAAGATGTTATGGTAAATAACTGTTCTGCCCTTGTACATGTGTATGTATACTAGACTACTATAATGCACTGTACATTAGTCTCCCCTAAAAATCAGTTTGGAAACTCCAGTTGGTGCAGAATGCTGCAAGTCAGCTATTATCAGGAGCTAGACAGAGCATGCATATTACTCCCATTATACAGTCACTTTACTGGCTGCTCATCAGTTACTGAGCTAAGTTTAAAATACTGGCTATTACATATAAAGCCCTTCATACCCTTGGTCCGTCATATCTGCAAGACCATCTCTCCTTCTCTGCTCCACCAAGACAGCTTCGCTCATCTGAGCAGGGCCTTCTGAAAGTGCCAACCTGCAAATGGACAAAATCAACAACTGCCCATACACACGCCTTCTCTGTTGCGGCCCCCATCTTGTGGAATGGCCTGCCTGAGGAAGTCAAGAAGGCTCCCACTCTCCTGGCTTTCTGCAAACTATGCAAAACTGATTCAAGAGGGCTTTTTTACACAGGCAATAGGGTAGCACTGTACAAAAGGCATCACAAAGTTACTTGGATAAATTATTGAAGACTGTGGTCTGTACTACTGAGTTTAGTTTGCTGTGGGCTGGATCCTCACGTAATTTTGTATCATTGAATGTGTCATTTTAGCACTTAGTCTTTGCTTCCGTTCTGTTTTCAGACTTCTGGTTGGTTCCACAACCCGAATCCTGTTGCGTTGTTTATTGGATGTCCCATCCTGTTGATTGTACTGACTCATTCTGTGTAATCTGCCTTGAGTCCCAGTGAGAAAGGCAGACTATAAATATAAATAAAAATGTATTAGTTTTACCACAATATGAAAGATAGGTAGAAATCTACGGGCCATTTATACATACATACTAAAACTGAATCTCTACCAAACAAGGCACCTTATTGCAGAAATACAGTAAAATCAGTCAACATCAGTAAAACAGCCAGAAACCTTCATCAGCATCCAAGCTTCTACATACTAAAAACTTGGGAGAACAAAAAGGCCTTCACTTTGCCTCCCAAACATAAAGCCATTTCATACATTATGCAGAGGCAAACATAGCTTTGCTGCCAAATGTACAGCTCCCAATGTACAGCAGGCAAGCAGAGACCCAATGATGGGGGACTGGGCAGACAGAAGAGCAGAGAGCCGGTGGGGGGGAGCAGAGAGCTGAAATAAGAAATATAGGATGAAAGGAAAAAGGGGAAACAGAGAGGAAGGGAAATGGGAAAATAAAAAGGTGAGTGAGTGGGGACAGAGGCTGCCTGGAGGAAACATAAAAAGGCAGGCATGTAGGTGCATGGGTGGGGGAGAAGGAAAGGCAAGAGTCAAAGAAGAAAACCAAGAGGAAGAGTAGTGGGGTGATCAGACTCTTCCTGCACCCTCCTGTGAGTTCTCATGAGTCCTTCACTTGTGGCACATGCTTGACATGTATAAGTGACCATCTTTGAAAAACACACAATGTGTGAAGTGAAAGAGAAGAGCATGGCTGGGTTTTTATTTTTTTCTTGAGGTAGGAATTGCAAGTGTTGTCCTATTCTCCACCCGTTTTGTGACTAGCAGCTCTTTCTTGGATCATGCCTCACTGGCCTTTCCCTTCCCAGTCTCTTATTTGCCCTGTTATCACAACGGTGTCCTATCAATTCTCATGGAATGGTTGTCAAATTAATTTAGAGACAGTGCTCTAAAAATTAACTAAGTAGATAGGGTTCATTTTGAAATAGCACCATGTGGCACCATGGTATACAAAATGTTATTTTGAAAATGGTTCTTTTTAAATAGCTACTGTGAAGGCACAGGAGCCGTATGCTGCATTCAGTATGGCAATCCTAGCTGCCCATGAGGGAAATTCAGGGACTCCTAAATTAGGGCTAGACAGAAGTAGCTAAACAGGATATGTGTGGCTAAGAATGATGTTTAACAAAGAAACCCATGGCCAAAGAAAGGACTGAGCCATAGAACATCAGAGGTGGATCTGATCAGTGGTCCATCTAGTCCAGCATTCTGTTTTAGCCAACCTGTTGTTCTAGCACTAGTATTCAGAGTTTCCATGTGGTTATCATGGCTACTAGCCATTGATGGACCTTTCCTCCATGAATCTGTTAACCCCCTTTTAAAGTCATTTATGGTAGTGGCCATCACTACACTTGCTGGCAGTGAATTCCATAACTTACTCGTTGTATGAAAAAGGAAGGGGAAAAGGTGCTTTAGAAGGAAGCACAGTGGAGATGTTAAACCAAGACTAACAGTATATAAATAAATTTGTTTCTGCTTTTACTAATATCTAAATCTTCAGTGGCCATTTCTTCCCTCAGCCACATACCCTTCTTAAACTACCATCAGAGTAAAGGGAACATCCATCTATGGATTAAATCAGGATTTCTCCTTGACTTTGACCCTCTTCTTTGGAAGGGTTTAGGATGACCTTTCAGCCCTGCTGTTTAATGAGCTGCAGACTTTCCAATTAAATTACCAGTCACCAAGGCATCTTCTCCCTTTATTACCTATTTCCTGGATTTGAGTTAATCCCTTTTAACTGAGCAGTCACATTATTCAAACCAAAGGCCTGGCCCTCAAATCAGTGGTTAATTAAATCCCCATCTCTAGGGTGCTGGTGGCCACTTTCCCCTCTCAATAACACTAGTGGGTTAATGATGGAATTGGTTAGAAAAGAGAATGCCCCCAAACACATGAGATTAGCTTTATTAAAATAGCCCTTCTTTAAACTAAGCTGAGCTGGTCTTTTCCTACATACATTATTACTGTGCTTGCCAGGGTTAACTTGGTGGCTCCTTCCCATGATTTGCCTCATCTGTCATCCCATCCCCTCATTTCCTTGAGTTAATGTCATATGCTGAACAATCAGAGAACATTTTGCCTTTCAGTCAACATGTTCAAACAAAGAATGCAGTGTAAGAAGGAACCTCCATTAAGTCCTGTCCAACCAGCTCTGTATCTCCTTATATAAATCTCCTCATGATGTGGTAGAGGTCCCACTTTGCTGCCTGCCTGCTGTGGTTAAATGGCTAAGAGTGAACAAATTGAAAGTAAATCCTCACAAGACAGTGGGAAGGTAGAGACTGTACATTGTACATGCCACTTTTGATGGGGTTCAGTTGACCCTTGCTGATGTAGTTAAGAGCATAGGGGTTATACTGGATCCAACAGTACTACTAGAGAAGCAAGTTAATGCAGCTGCAACCCCCCCCCCTCAGCTTAGCCTGGAAGAAGGCCTCCAACCTTGACATGGTCAGTCTGGCTACTTGGATCTGCATCATGGTAACATTGATACTAAACTACTGTAACACATTCTACATAGGTCTCCCCTTGAAGTCAACTCAGAAACTCTAATTGGTGCAGAATGCCGCAACTTGGTTGTTATGGATATTAGTCACATTCTACAGTCACTCCACTGACTGCCCATCAGTTACCAGGTTCAGTTCAAGGTATTGGCTATCACATATAATCCCTTTATGGCCTTGGACCTTCATATATGCAGGTCTACTTCTCCCCTATGCTTTCCCATGACCGTTTTGCTCATCTGAGCAGGGCCTTGTGCAGGTGCCACCTTACAAATGGGCAAAATTAACAGCTGCCTATACACATTCGTTTGCTATTGTGGCCTCCCACCTTATGGAATATGGCTGTATTGTAACAAAATGGTTTAGAAAGATGCTTTGGTAAAGGGACAGGGACTGTAGACTATACTGTGTACAGTACATACTGCCTGTAGCTGTATGATCCTACTATGTAACTGCTGCTTTAACATGTCTTGTTAATTCATAAGCTTTATTTCAGCTCCATTTCCAGATTTCTGCATGGTTTCAGATTTCTGCAATCCAAAACCTATTGCATGGTTTATTGGCTGTCCCATTCTGTTGGTTGTATTGACTTACACTGTGTAATCTGCCTTGAGCTTCAGTGAGAAAGGCAGACAATAAACAAATAAATAAATAGAGGTTGCTTCCATATGGTGAGGATTTTCGGTGTTGCTTTCATTGCTGCTGTAAATGCAAAAGCATGTATGTTGGTGATGGAATTTTTCTGCACCCTTTCTTCCATTAAAAAAGTTTCCCTTCCACGTGTGCTTCACAGGGACACTGCACTGGCTGTCAGGGATGCAGTGATCACAGCCACCATGGCAACTCACCATCCGTTGTTCTTTCATGCATGAGCTATGGCAGAATATTGCCATACTAGTAGTATTCTTCCAGCTGTTTTGCAGCATCCCCTCCCCAGTCCATCCAGGTAATTGGGACAAAATCTGCTTGTACCTTTCCCCTTTCCCCTTACCTCCACAAAACAAGATCAAGAACAACAAAACAACAAAGACCAGGAAAAAATGAAAACTGGGAATTCAGAGGAACTAAAATTTGAAATGTGGCAATAAATTGGTATAGTGCTATAAAAGAATAATAGGAAGTACATATTTTTTTAAAGCCTGAAAAAACTTGTGGTGTCTTAGAAGGAAAAAATATTGAAAATGTCAGCAAGGGGCTGACAGTGGATGTGGGTGGGAGGACCTTTGCAGTGGGGAAAATATGCTCTGTTCCTTCTACATGACATGATGTATGCTTGGACTGTATTCCTTCTGTAAAATATCAGAGTAAAGCAGGTTTGGGGAAGACAGTATTGAGGATTGGAAAAACCTGGAAAGAGGAAATTTTTGTGGCTGCTCCCATCCTCCCCAGGTCCAGTTTGGAAGCCAAGCTGGAGAAATACTTCTATGCATAAGTAGCCAATTAGATCTGTGGTGACCTTTTGACATATGGAAGATATCATTTAATGCTTGAGTCTAGTGTGCACACACAAAAGCTTATAACTTGAATAAAACTTTGTTGGTCTTAAAGGTGCCACTGGGCTCAAACTTTGTTCTGCTGCTTCAGACCAACACAGCTACTCCACCAGAATCTATCATTTAATGCTGTAATGTTCACTCTCTCAAAGAGCATCTTTGTGGTTTCTGATTTAATATCATTTTTGAACAGAACAATTTTCCTTCAGGACATATGCACAGCTTTCAGTGCAGTTACTCTTTGATTTAACAGCTGCAGAGATCGCACACAAGGGATAAGAGTTATTTGGCTTTGTAGAAATCCCCTCCCTTTTATCACCAGATGACAAAAGCCCACAAGACATTAAAGGCTTAAGATGGCTTTCCCACACTGCAATCAGACATTGGAAGGCAGTTGCAGTCCTTTGGGAGTCAAGGCCCTCCCACCAGCAGCTCCCTCCCCTTGCTGACTGGCAGTGTCAGAAGCAGATTCATTAATTACTCCCTGATGAATTTCATCACCATCCTTTAAGAAAAACCTCCACTGCATAGGCCTATATCTTGGCCACTGTGCATGTTCCCATGGAACCATGGAGATGGACAGCATACACAAACATAAACATTGCCTGACCAATATGTACTGTGCACTTGGATGCTGCATAGTGACAAAGTAATGTGTGAAGTACCATTTATGCATGCCTTCATGTGAAAATGCATGACGGTGTTTAGACACACTTTTCATTCCATGTAAATCAACCACAATGTATACATGTCAAATGTACTTATTTATCTGTTGTTCTGCATTCTAAATCATGTAAGACTTGATTCATATGTTATCAAAGAGGTGTCAAAGCTGCTTGCTTATGTTCTGGTCCTAGACTGCTTCTGGGTTGGGTTGGCTTGACAGTGCTTTTTCCCTTGCTAATATCACTCGTCTCCAGTGATGCCTGCAGTGAAGTGTTTGTGTTCAGACAGACAACAGATTCTGGAACTGATGCTAACATGAGAGTGGTTCCAGGGTACACAGGTAAAATGTGTCTGAGACATACATTTGCTGATCATCTGGAGAAGCTCTTAAGATTTTTCTGCAATGGCAATTCTGTTTGGAAAGGTCCTTAGGAAAGCCCTTCCTCTCATTAAAAGGACACACTAGTATGAACAATATTGCTATCCAAAAGAAGGGCTGGGGGACACCAAGTTCCATGATTTCCTTGAAGATGGTTCTTTTGGACTTTAGGAGCGGTGCAGTTTTAAACAGAGTTACATTCTTTTTGAAGTCGAAGTCCATGGCCTTAGAAAGTTATAAGAAAGTCTGCATTGTGTATCACTCAGCTCTTTTGTGTTGGGGGATACATTAAGTGCTGGCAACTCAACCAAACAATCCTTTCATAGTAACAAAACACATATTGGTATGCTTGAAAATAGAACACGTTTGATACCCTTTTCTGTTTGCTGTCAAAGGGAATTACATAAGTAACACTTTTTCTCACACACTTCCAATGGGCCAGGTCAGCCTTCTCTTAGTTATTGCTTCATAATCTCTGCAGACAGCAGCAACCTTGGTTAGCAAAATGCTCAGGTGCCATTCTTAACATTCTGTTCACAACTAGGGCATTAAGATTTCTATTTTAACCTCAGGTGAGAGCTGTGATTCTGAAAAGCGACTGAAAAAACAGCCTAGAAAACTAGGTCAGTCTCCCTAGCCCAATAACACTAATAGATGATTCAAAGAAAGCACAGGAGAAACAATGCAGTCAATTATGGAGTTACCCACACATCCCAAAATGTGCAGGGATTCTGGGCATAGCTGGCTCGCCCACTAGGTGAGCTAGGTGCTCGCCTAGAGCACAGCAGCTGCAGGGACGCCAAAAGGTGCCCCCCCGCATCTTCCCAGGCTTCCTTGGGCGCCCCGCAGAGCACCCAAGCAAGCCGGTGCTGGGAGGGAGGGGGTGGCGGTTTAAACCTCTGCCCCCTTCCTGGCTTTCCTGGGGGCCCTGCAGCCGCGGAGCACCCAGGAAAGCCGGTGCTGGGAGGGAGGGGGCGGCGGTTTAAACCTCCGCCCCTTCCTGGCTTCCCTGGGGGTCCCACAGCTGCGGAGCACCCAGGAAAGCCGGCGCTGGGAGGGAGGGGGTGGTGGCTAGACCTCCGCCCCCTTCCCGGCTCTCCTGGGGGTCCCGCAGCCGCAGAGCCCCCAGGAAAGCCGGCACTGGGAGGGAGGGGGTGGCGGTTTAAACCTCCGCCCCCTTCCTGGCTTCCCTAGGGGTCCCGCAGCTGCGGAGCCCCCAGGAAAGCCGGCGCTGGGAGGGAGGGGGCGGTGGCTAGACCCCCGCCCCCTTCCCTGGCTTTCCTGGGGGGCCCACAACTACAGAGTGCCCAGGAAAGCCAGCGCTCTGCCGCCGCCCCCGGTCTCCAGGCCCCACCGGGAGGTTGGCATCCCCGGTGGGGGGCGCCCCAGGCTGTCCTGCCTAGGGCGCCCAGACACCTGGAGCCAGCCCTGATTCTGGGGCAAATAAACCTATGCTGAGGAAAAAACTTCTCCACCTACTTTTTAAATTCAATTAGGCCCTGCTTAGTCACCATGTCAAATGACTCTACATGTCCTTTTACCATCATCATTAAACAAGCAATTTCCTGGGATATGCTCTTGCTGAATCTTATGGCTGGGTTAAGAAATAAGAGTTTATAAATTAACTGATGGCCATCATAGGACAATTCATGAAAGAAACAGAATAAAACCCCCGGAAGCAGTTCAAATTGCATTTTGACTCTTTATTAAAAGGACCCGATGTGCCAGGCTCAATCCTTTGTAACCAGGCTCTGAAAACAATGTGCAAATAAAGGCATGGGTGAGGTGAGAGGGTTATATGGATATAGATTCTTTGCTCTCCCAGGAAAGAAGGTAACCCACCTGGAGCATTATGCTCATATTTTTTTGTTCCCCCTTCCTCCCACAATTCCTGGACTCTGTTTTTGCTTTAAACCATAACTTCCTTAGAAAAGAAAATGGCCTCCACCCCAGATCTGGGGACTCAGTAGGCACTCTGTGTTTGTGTGTATTCTGCTAGGCCCCAAAGAAACAAAAATAACTTCCCCCTCGTCCCCCATACTTTTGTGCTAAAATAGAATTTTTATAAAGGAAAGGAAAAAAGAGAGAGGCTATCACTTTTGATACAACACTTCATCAGCACCCACCTGTTCCACCTCCCTCTCCCACACTAATGTTTGCGGGGGGGGTGAATAATTATAAAAATAACCTATATAAAAGGGGAATGGGGACAAACTCTCCTTTTATATGGAACTGAAGAGAACATTTAGTTTGGATAGCAGGAAGAGAGAAAATGCTGCAGCGAGGCATAAATAAGCCCCCCCCATCCATTCTAAAGCCAGCACCAAGGGGCCGTGCAGCATTTAAAAGATCAAGTTTATATCTTTTCCCTGAAGACCTCCTCAAATTGCACTTGAACTGGATTGGGACTTCCTTCCTCCCCTTCCTCTCTCCCTGTCCAATGAAGTGAAGGGGGACAAAAGGAACTGAGAAGAAATCAGAATGCTGAGAGACCCTCCAGCCATGTGGGATGGCTTCTGCCTCATGGCTTAGTTTGGCTGCTTGTGCTCAGCTCTCCCTCCAAGTAGGGGCAGGCACTTTTCCGTGAGGTGATACTGATAGCATTTTACTGCCCCAGGAGAGAACACTGGCTCCTTTGAATCTTGCACCTGCCTCCCAGCCCTTCTCAAATGCACTCTCCTAGCCTCACATCAAAATGCACAAAAGGAAACTGCACTGTTTCTCTAATCAGCACCATTCATCTTGGGTTACTTTTGCAAAAGTTCTGAACTGTGAAGAGCAGAATGGAGGCAAAACTAGTTCTGAGAGGAGGTGCTGTTTGCCCTGCAGAAACGGTAATAATACACTCACGATGACTACTGCAACTGGGATTCTCTTCAGTGTCATACTGGTTCACAAAGGCTCCCACCGTAGCATCGCTGTGGGTTGGTTTTGGAATCGCCCTTTCTCATTGGCCAGCTGTTAATTGCCTGGCCCATGTTCTCCCTGGCCAGTGTTTTGCACATCACACTAGCAAGTGCTGCATCTAGCTTCCTGGGGCACTGGCTGCAGTGGCCCACCTGGCTCTTATTTGCAACTGGTGGAGCCCTCACCCGTTCCCCTCCGAGGAAAACTTTGGCTAGAGAAAAAAATCCAAACTCAAAGCAACTATTCTGAGAAACATTGATTCACAATTCCTTTCTCTGTCTAGAACTGTGACCTGCAAGGAGGTGGTCAGCAAAGCCAGACATTGTCTTGGCTTTGGGGGCTCCCAGTCTTTACCCTGTTGCCTTCCTTCTGCTCTAGGCCTGCCAAGAGGCTTGCCTCCCGTCTTGTTCCAGGCACACATTTACAAACCAGTAATTCCTTTGAGCAATTTGCAATACTAGAAGCAGCAGCAGTAAATGATTCCAAACTCAA
This sequence comes from Gekko gecko, assembly GCA_029375565.1. Taxonomy (NCBI): domain Eukaryota; kingdom Metazoa; phylum Chordata; class Lepidosauria; order Squamata; family Gekkonidae; genus Gekko; species Gekko gecko. The sequence goes on along the minus strand of JAPDNY010000002.1, from coordinate 238,259,338 downwards.
CTAAGGCTGATTGTCTCCCATATGATCTTCCCTTCACCTCCGAAAAAATAATAATTCTGGACCAAAATGTTTGTCGTTGTTGTTGTTAAATCCATTATTTTTCTTCTTAACCATTTCTTCTCTCTTTTTCTTCTTTCCTTTAAAAATGTCAAACAAAAGAAGAAAATCCAGCAATAGGGGCTCTGGATCCAGGGGCAAGGCTACTGGGGGGTCGGTAAAGGGTGCTCTGCTGGCTCGGAGGGTTGACTGGAGTTTGTGGTGTTGGAGTCCTACTAGTTTTGGGTCGGAAGAGGCTGCCTTGTTGAGTGCTGGTGCTGTTGGACATTGGGCAGTGGTCAGGGTCACCAGAGTCGCTCTCTGTGTAACTGTAAGCCTGAGCTCTGGAGATGCCCTTCTGTTGACGCCTCCATGAATTGTAGTAAGTAGGGTCACTGATATAATGGTTGACAAAGGAGTGGGCTTTCTGCTGGTTCTGATCCACTTCGTATTCACTGTCGCTTCCCTGTGGAGTATGATAGAAATACCACAAGTTTAGTGAAGAGTTAAAGCATGCATAAGGCTATCAGCTTGGTGGGCTGATGCTTCTAGAGATGTGTGTGTGAGGCAGGCCACCCTCTCTTATCCCACACTTAATATGTCTGCCATTCTTTGCCTCTGCGAAAGAAAAAAAAGGACAAAAGACCACCAGTGATCTCAGATCCTGGCAATGAAAGTAACTGCTTAACCCAAATGCATATACCCTGTATAAAAAGGAATAATCTGAGAAGTGTAATCATCATCATCATCCTGGCATTGTGTGTAGAATAGCAAACAATGAGATGGTCACAGTCAGTTGTGTGGTTCATACATTGTGTGTAGAATAGCCAGGAGATCCAACATTGTCCGGCAGCCACAATTTCTAGCTCTTAGCATTATGCTAGTGGTGAGCTAGACTTGTTTTTAGGGTCTGAGAGAGCTCTGAGAGAACTGTGATTGGCCCAAGGTCACCCAGCTGGCTTCATGTGGAGGAGTGGAGACTCAAACCTGGTTTTCCAGATGAGAGTCTGCTGCTCTTAACCACTACACCACACTGATTCTCTATTTGAGAGGTATGCTGCATAGTTATAGTTCGCCTTGGACTTCCATTTGATCACATACCATGTACCCCCCAGCTACAAACATCAATTAATTTAACTTCTAAATTAATCAAACAACATTTTTAGATTAGCTGGCGAGAGCCACCTTTCATCCATAATGACAAATTAAGTGGGGTTGTATGCTAAGATTATTTTGGCTATGATAGATTTGCTTTCAAGGGGAATGAAGATGAAAACATTAAAGACAGTAGCACTTGGTTATTAAATTGTAAGTTTTATTATATTCCCTTCAATACATAAAAAGCCATGGGTGTCAGCATTTTGGTAATATGAACCTACAATTGGGAACCCACAAGGACTTGCAGGAGGCATCTCATTTCCCCCTCCCCTACTATTTCCTTTTCCCCTTTCCTGAAAGCCTCCATCCCCTTTCCCCCTGCTTCCTTTTGTCATCTAGGGTTGCCAACCTCCAGATGTGGCCTGGAGATATTCTGGAATCCCAACAGATCTTCCAACTACAGATATCAGTTCCCCCTTAGGGTTGCCAGCTCCAGATTGGAAAATGCCTGGAGATTTGGGGGTGAAACCTTGGGAGGGCGAGGTTTCGGGAGGGAAGCAACCTTGGTAGGGTATAATGCCATACAGTCCACTCTCCTAAGCAGCCATTTTCTCCAGGGAAATTAATTTCTGTCCTCTGGGGCTGTTGTAATTCGGGATGACCTCCAACCCCCACCTGGAGGCTGGCAAGTCTAGTTCCCCTGGAGGAAATGGCTGCTTTGGAGGGTGGAGTTCATAGCACTGTACCCTTCAGAGGTCCCTTCCCTCCTCAGGCTCTACCCCCCAAATCTCCAGGTATTTCCTAACCTGGAGTTGGTAATCCTATCTCCTTCCCACCCAACCTATATTTATCTACCCTCTGTCCTAAGTTTTCCCTCAACACCCCAGCAGCCTATAGCACTGTGGCCCAGTTGTATGGTGCCGGCCACTAGGCCAGGCCTACTTGCATGGTGAGGAACCCTCAAGGACTTGTGGAGTAGCACCTCACTTTTCCCTCTACCCCCCTCCCCACACTATTTCCTCTTTCCCTCTTCGTGGCAACCCCCATATCCTCTCTCCTTTCCCTGCCTCATTCTCAGCCATTCACCAACATACTTTTTATCTGCTTCCCATCTTCAACTGTACTTATTTATTTACTTCACTTACACCCAGCCTTTCTCCACAGTGGAGACCAAAGCAGCTTACATTATTTCCTCTTTTTTATCTGCACAATAACCCAGTGAGCTAGGTTAGGCTGAAAGAATGTGACTGTCCCTAATCAAGTGAGCTTCCATAGCAAGATGAGGATTTAAACCTGAAGCTCTAACCGCTATACCACACTGGCTTTCATAAGGTAGCTGCTGTTGACCAGTAGCAAGCAGCCAGGCCTAGCTGAGTCATGCAAGTTGGGTGGTATCAGGTCACCCAGAGGTTGGTGTCAGGCCTAAGGTTGCCAGCCTCCAGGTGGGGCAACTGAACTCCAGACAACAGAGATCTATCCCTCTGGAGAAAATGGCTGCTTTAGAGAATAGACTCTGTGGCACAATATCTAGCTGATGCCTCTCTCCTCCCCAAACTCCAGCTTCCTCAGACTCCACCACAAAATCTCCTAAGAATTTTGCAACCTGGAGCTGGCAATCCTAGCCCCATACCTGGCCCCAATGAGTCCTCCCTCAAAGACTAAAATAGGCCTGGAAAGGGCCCTGCCCCCTCTCCCTGCCTTTTACTGACAGAACCAAGCCTGCCATACTGTGGTTGCCTAGCAACAGCCACTGAGGAAATGTGTTGCTTAAAGCTACAGGTGCTCCTTTTATCATTTTGGGTTTTTTAAACCCCCAATGTATTTTTCTTATAGATTTCACATTTTTCTGCAAAACTCGGGTGTTTTTTCAAGTTTGTACAAAGATCTGTCTTAACCACTCAGAACTCGAATCACTGTATTTACATATCCTCAGATTTAGCTGATGACTATTAGTATACAGATTATTTGGCAGATTTTTTAAAAATCTGTTGACAATCCTAATGTGCACAAATCACAACACCATTCTAAGAGGAACTGCTTCATTTTCATTTGTCATGTTTTTCTTCCAATGTAGAATTCAGTAGCATACAGAGGGTCTCTTGGAGATCTTCCAACCAGACACTGTCCAAACCCAGATCTCTGCTAAGCTTCAGAAAAGTTGCTGTATGAAGTACTTTCCAATCATACCCTGTTGGGACTCTTTCTTTATTCAATCCTCAGAAATATGGGAATTACGATTTTTGTTGCATGTTCCAGGGTTATGTGAGATACAAAGTACTTTGGATGGGAGTTTGACAGGAGGAGCAGAGTGGATTTCGGCAGGAACAGGAAAAACAGGAAATAAAACAGTTCAGCACAGGAATGGATCCCCATTTCTTTATCAGAGGGGGGAAAATGACAAAACGAATTAGAGGAGAATACTAAGCAGCCTTACTGTTTGCTACCCGATTTAAACTTGATTCTGGCAAGATAAAAGGACTTACTCCATGGGATCTTGCCCTTATTCAAACTGGGCTCCAACTTGTACAGAGCAGCTATATGTACTTAGCTGTTGTGCCAGTGCAACACCTCTCCAAACTACAGATCGCTGGCATGCTACCTAAGCACACCTAGCTGCTTTGCATGTAGGATTGCCAGCTCTGGCTTGAGAAATTCCTGGTGATTTGGGTCTGGTGACTGGGAAGGATGGCGTTTAGGATGAGATATGATGCCATAGAGCTAACTCAGCTGGGATACGATGCCACAGAGCTAACCAGCCCTTCAAAACTGCCATTTCCTCCAAGAGAAGTGATTACTGTAGTCTGGAGACCAATCCCGCAAGGCGGGATACAAATTGGAAGTAAATAAAAATAAATACAAATTGTAATCCCAGCAGAACTCCAGGCCCCACCTGTAGGTTAGCAGCCCTATTTGCACAGGTAGCAGCCAGGTTAAACAGTATGTGAGTGGAGCAGAAATGAATCAGTGTAAAGGTAAAGGTTTCCATTGCTCAAAAGCCAGTCGTATCTGACTTTTGGGTTACAGTGCTCATCTCCGTTTCCAAGCCGAAGAGCCAGCGCTGTCTGAAGATGGCTCTGTGGTCATGTGGCTGGCATGACTAAACTCACCCTCAATTACAAGTTGATGGATCTGTAGTCCATTTCTTGCTTATATTCTCACCCTCTATATTTCACACCCTTTGAGTTTACTGGGCTCACATAAAAGTCACATTATTCTATGTAAGTACAGACGATAGGAAGTTGCATAATTCTGGTTTTTAAACACTCATTGCGGTGATTAATATTTCATCATGATGAATCCAACAGTTTTATGATTTCAGAAACCCTTGAAACCAGGACTTTGGCTTGTACATCCTTGATGTTGCTACTCTTTTCTGTTTCCAAAAAGCATCATCAACCAATTACCAAGTACTCTGTCCAGGGAGACTACCCCCCTCCCCCTCTATATATAAATTGTAGGAGGAAGAAAACAGAGCTAGCCAGGGCAGTGCAGCCTTGGCTCAGTTCCCTCCTTTCAACTGTGCTCTCTGTAATTGAATTCAGCTTCTCCATTTGTAGAAGGACAATAGGGACCATTCATGAGAACCCTCGGCCCAGCCAGGGAAGCGATCAAGTGGCAGCTTTCAGCCAGTTCAGCTCTTAACAGTCCCTCCAAGGTACTCATTCCATTGGGGGATAATGGAGGAGCAAGGGGATCTCGCCTTCCCAGCCACTGTGAAGAAATTGGGAAGCACAAGGCCAAAGTGGGCTGCATGTTACGCATCTCCAGAACAGGAATGGAGGGGAAGAAGTGGGCTGGCGCCTTGTCTCACAGGCATGCAGGGCTATGGCAGTAAGGTCAAAAACATACCCCAAAAATTCCAAGATCGAAACTGGGCCTTTGAACAGTACATCTGGCTTGAAAGCATAGGAACCCTTCCCCTCCCCAGTCTCTTCTATATACATTCCAAAGTGCTTTAGAGAGGAAGGTTATAGCTGCATTTTTAAAGAACAGAATGCAGGACTTCCAGGCCTCTTGTAATGCACAGTAAAAATTTTGGGAAACTCACAGCTTCCCTGACTGCACCAAAGATCCATCCTGTCCTTCCCTCCTTTAAAAAGTAAATCTACAATGCCACAGATCAAACATCCCATTCCCATCCTCCATGTCTGGTTTTTAACATGTAACACAGTCAGAAATAGTACTCAAAATAAAGAACACTTTATGTTGCAGTTCTGGGAGTTCTTTTCTCTCTCCTTTATTCCATAGTTCATGTGAATTACCAGGATCTGGAGGAACTGTGCATGTGTGCTTTATGGATTGTGAGGATAAGATTCACTGCACACTTACACCTGAGTTTTCCCAAAGCCTTGCCTTTAGCCAGAGGTGTACCTAGCCTAATTGGCGTCCAGGGTGGATAATGCTTTAACATTCCCCTCCTCTATTTTTTTCTGTCAAGTCACAGCTGACTTATTGGTGACTCCATAGGGTTTTCAAGGCAAGAGACGTCAGGAGCTAGTTTGCCATTGCCTGCCTCCGCATTGGCCCTGCTTAGCTTCTGAGATCTGATGAGACCAGGCTAGGCTGGGGCGATCCAGGTCAGGGCCCCTCCTCTATATGGCAAAATTATTTTCAGGAGTCATGAAATAAAACAAATAATAATAATGGCCAGAAAACAGATTCAGGTGGGTAGCCGTGTTGGTCTGAAGCAGCAGAACCCAAACTGGACTCAAACTTTGTTTTAATGGCCAGAAAAGAAATATGGACAGTGAAAAATTTCATTTTTCGTATATATAATCATGCCAGTAAAAACTATTCAAATTCCAATATGCTATTTCATCACGAAAGCCAGCATGGTGTAGTGGTTGAAGTGCTGCACTAGCATCTGGGAAATCCAGGTTCAAATCCCCACTCGTGCCATGGAAGCTTGCTGGGTGGCTTTGGGCCACTCTCAGCCTAGCCGAGACCTGGATAGGCCCAGGATAGCCTGATCTCATCAGATCTCAGAAGCTAAGCAGGGCCGACATGGAGGCAGGCAATGGCAAACCACCTCCCAACATCTCTTGCCTTGAAAACACTACAGGGTCACCGTAAGTCAGCTCTGACTCGATGGCAAAAATAAAAAAAAATTCCATCACACCACTCGTGTTCTGAGCAGGCACTTGGGAGGGCTTCTGTTCTCCATTTTGAAGCCAAACAGCTGACCATCCCAAACATCTACAAGTCATTTTGGGGAGCTAGGAGTCTGCCTTTGTACTAATTTATACTAATACTAGCCAAAGCATCACAAAATAGTGATTGCAAGCTTTTCTGGACTGGATATTAAGAAACACACTACCCCCCAAAGAAGCTGCTCCCATCCTCCATTGTTTCCAAAAAGCTAAGAGAATCTCTGCAGTAGAAACAGAAGGGGGGCATTTTTGCAAGCCCAGCAGAACCAGTGGAATGTACAGTGCCCAACAAACCCAATGCCATTGTGGCAATGCCAGCTGATGTCAAGCGCAGAATCACAGTCCAAGCAAGGGTGTGTGGAAGCCCAGCAGAACCAGTGTAATGTGCAGTGCCCAGCAAATCCACTGCCTTCTGTTTGCTACTATACTACTTTTAAATACATTCTATCATCAAGCAGGATAGGGATGAGAAGGCCTTGAGACCAACATGTCAAAATAAATGGGGAGGGGCTGGAAATATTAGGTAAAGGGAAGCAGAAATGAATGAGAAAAGTGTGGAAAAGAGGGAGAGAAATTAAGAGAAGGAAAGGTTGTTTTACCTTGCTACACCACCATAACTACTGCTTTGCAAGATCTGGCTGAGCTGGGTGCAAGGAAATGAAGAGAGAAAGGCTAGACTTTTGGAGAAAAAGACCTGCAGGCTGGCAATTACTATAGCAGCTATCAGCATGCTGGCCTGGTTTTACGATCTGTTAAGCAGCCAGTCTGGGAGAAAGGGAAGTCTAGCTGATCCTAGCCATTTTGCTATGGTTAGACTTCCCTGTGCCCCTAGTGGCTGCAGCTAGAACTGCATTTTAAAATAAAAGGAAAGACATTTGGCTGGACACAGCATGACACTGGCTTCAAGCGCCCCCCTTCAAGGGTCTTCCTCAAGCTACACCCTGGACACAGCACACACACACACACACACACACACACACACACACACACACACACACCCTGTCCTTGGTACACCACTGCCTTTAACTGCAGGAGTCCAATAGTACTACAAATACTGCACTGAACTGAAACCAAGGAAAGTCATCTTCGGTCCCATATTCTGCCAAGGATTCCTTCTGTGATCTGTGTAACACTTATAAAGCCCAACCATTAATAAAATCTCTTGTCAGGCTCAACCTAGAGCAGTGGGCAGCATTGTGTTTATTGAAGTTTGAGTGCTGAACATGAATGCCTTAAGGAGCATTTCCTTGTACTAGTAAATCACAGATCTCTGGCACTTCACTCATTGTACTGCTGTAGCCTTCTGCTGGGCATTAGCAGAGATTAAACCAAGCTCCAAAATTCATGCCCTCTATTGTCCAGGGCTCAGACCAGTCCTGGACAAATTTACACCTAGATGTATTTTCAGCAAGGACCCAGTGCCATGACAGTAATCCCTCTGCCTGCCTAATTGCCCCAGGGTGCCAGTAGTGGTCCAGGCCTTTTGACAACAATCTCTGTTCTCAAGGAGAAGACAAAGGAGTCATTTGGCTTTAGCCTGGCAGGGATGCCAGCTCCTGACAACCCCAGAACTGCTAGTGCCTGTTGCTGCTAGCAACAGGGTCAGGGAAAGAAAGGCCTGGCTGTAAAGCTGTGTGTGCCCCAATCCTGACTTTTTGAGGCAGATGTCTGCCTGCTTCTTCTCTGCTGCTATGCAGCAGGCTCCTCTGATCCCCACCTCCTTTTCCAGAAGGATGTAGAGGAACAAATACATTTTCAGTTTTTTCACCAGGCAGGTTAGCTACCTAGTATCCTAGATCATCTAGTATTCAGGACCTAGATGAACAACCTTTTCAGATTAGTGTCTTATTCAGCCTGCAGTTGGTTGCAGGCCATAGTTTTCTCCCTGCTCTATACTTACCTTAGTAGCCCTGGACACCCCTCCCCCCCAATATATTGGCAAGGAAACAGAACATCTCAACAAGGGTTTGGGCAATGGAGAGAGAAGCAAGGATTTTGACCACTTTATTAAATCTGGTGTTATTACTCCGTTTCCGTTAACAGGATTATAAACCCCAATCCCAAATACTAGGGGTGGAGGATCCTGACTTGTGTTTGCTTTGAGGCCCATACAACACCTTGCTTGACTATGTGGCTCCCTCCAGTGCATCACTCTCTTGTAAAATGCAAACACATTTGCAAATGTCATATTATGAACATCTACCTCATCCTTTAATGTGAGCTGACACGACCATCACACAAGCAACAGGCCTGTCATGGTTACCAGCTCCTGAAATGAAAACTGGACAGTGTCTATAGAGAGATCCCACAGTGGGGCCAAGAGCTAAGGCTGTGGTGGAGCCCACCAGTTTGGAGCAGGACTAAGGTGGAGCTCAGAACACCCAGCCACACACACAAGGAAGGGGGGAGCATTTCCCCTTGCTTTTCTTTCGACAAGCCCCAAAGCTAAACACAACAGCAATGCATGGGATTTTTCAAAATGGTTGTCACCCCTAATGTGAATGTACCTCACAGAGGTGAGTGGGAACACATGGTTCCACACAGGAAAAGCTTCAGTAGACACCAGTTGTTTTTAGATGGATGTGCACAAAGCATCTGCCACCCCACTATTCCAGAAACTTGTTTCTGATACTGGAGACCATAATTTCAGCAGCTAGCACCAGGATCCTATAGATTCTGACAGGTACACTGACCAAGGATTACCAGTGAAGCACAAAGTCTTGATGTACACGTGCAGAGGCCTCAAGCTGTAGCAGTGTGACAAGATTGTGCCACCCCATCTTATTAGACCGGGAAATTTCTGCACACTGTAACAAAGCTTACTGTGTCAGAAAAGTCTTCTACACCCAAGACAAGATCCTTGTGGTCCTGTTAGTCCATGCTGGTCTGCCCCACACTTGCCCAATATGCTACCTGGTTTGAAATCCTGTGGCATTCTTAGTACTTTCTGCTCTAGTTTTATGGGACCAACTCAACCCATAACCTCCAGCATGGCTCACCTGTGAGTCAGAGATTTCTGAGGGCTTCTCAGTGAGGCTGCTGCTCTCAGCTGGGATAAGGTCATTGTACTTGGTGACATCCTCATCTGAATAGTGCAGGGAGCCGGGGCTTGGTCGTGGTGGGGACCTCGGGAGAGACATGGAAGAGCTGAGATTTCATTCAGAAAGGGAAAGCATTTAGTGTGGGAGAATACCCCTCCCAAGTTAAGCGTATCCCACTCTCCTCCGTTCGTTCGTCTGCTGCTTGAGCAGCCTCCAATACCTTGTGTAGATACCATTCTTCCGGCAGAAGGAATTCTTCACTGACAGGCGCCTGTTATTTAACTCCAGAGCAGGAAAGCTGCTCTCATCCAGGCTGACCATCTCTCCATGGCCAAGTGCATTTGATTTGGAGTTGCTTCCTGAAAAAAGCCAGGGGAGCAGGTATTACTCAAGGGGGCAAGGCAGCTGCTCAATCTCTTACCAAAGAGAATAAACCTCGACATTTGTTTCTTGATTGTATCAGGGAGGGCCATCTCAGGGTTTAAATAATGGCAAGACAGATCAGGGGCCATAAAACAGCAGAATTAAAAGATATATTCCTATGAGACAAACAAGACCTGGAATCCATCTTGAAAGAGCACGGACAAGCTTCTGAGGCTATGTGCAGAGCAACAAAGGAAGGAAGTCTTATTAAGAACTTAAGAAGAGAATCATGTTTCACACAGTGGCCAGCCAGTTGCCCTGGGGGCTCAACTGACAGGGCACAGAGGCAAAGGCCTTCTCTTTATCTTCCTGTATCTGTTCTTGTGAAAGTTACTGGGTAGCTCACTCTTGTGTCATTCATACACTGTTTATCTCCAGGAGCACATTTAGCACTTTAATTCTGGTAAGACACACATCATTTCATTGATTGAACTTTGTCCCTCTCAGTGAGAATCCCACAGCAATTAAAGCACAATTAGGCCTTGTGAAATGGAAATAACAGCTGATGTGATCATGACCTCAGGTATTGGGAATGAAAACTAGAAAGTCAGTATTTGAATCTAGCTCCTCCTTGTCTTATCCCTTGATCAAAAGTCAATACCTCTGCCTTCTAAAACCAGAAATCTTATTTGTCCATCTGGCAAGTTATCTCAAACACGTTTCATGATCTTCACAGAATGAGAGATAATGGTCCCGAGTCCTTTTGCTCTAGCTGCTGGCATTCATTTCCCCCTCTTAAGACCAAGTCACGTAATACCTTTCTTACATGATTGTGCATGGATGTAAAGGGTGGGGAAATTATGAAGGAGTGAATGTTCCCCATTTTATTTTTCTATTTGTCAACAGTTTGGGGTTCCCTGTTTCTTGTGGTAAGTTTTTGTAAATTTTATATACACTTTATACAGTGTTTATGCATTCAATGTATGCCATTTATTCACATTATATAAAGCTGATTTATTGACACATAGATAGTGTTGAGAAATGCAGATACTGCATAGGAAAAATTCACTGCAAGAAAACAAAAGATGATGCAACAATTGAGCCCATGATTCATTATTTTCTCACGACAGAAATGAAATTAAAATGAGGGCTTTAAGTTCAGAACAAGAGCAATGAGAAATTCAAAATGACCCCCCCCATTATACACACCATCATGTGTGAAAATTGTGATTGCTGCATGTAGTTGTGCTTGGATGATGGTATATGTTTCTTTTTTAACAGCTCTGTAATCCCCTACAAGGAAAATATTCTGTGTGAAACAGTCCTCCAATCTGATAACAAACGTTATGAGTCCTTGTTTCCAAAAATGCCATGTTCCACTCCCATCCCCCTCCATGGAGTGCATTTGTTTAAGGGGAATGTCTTGATTTTCCTCACAATTAGAGTAAAACAAACATAGCCACATTCCCTTGCCCCAGTGACCTCTCCAGTTTTGGGGCTGCCTCTGGCAATACTAGAACATGAAGCCATTTGTTTAATTGTCAGCTTGGAGTGGCATCAAAGTACCCATTGACTTAGCCCCCTAATATCCCACAATGTGAAACTTCAAAGAGGGCTTCTCAAGCAAACTCTCAGGGTGCAAATGACATTCACAGTTTTTTCTTGTATTTGTGATCCCTTTCCACAACAAAAACAAAATTAAGAAATAGTTATATATATACTTGAAAAAGTTATTGTAGATTGCGGTCAAACGCACCAGAAAAAAAGGGGAGGAAGCGAGGCTATTTCCTCCGGAGGAATTTGACCTGCAGTTGCATGATCACACTTCCTTTTGAAGCTGCGGGCGCAGTCCGTCAGTGCGTGATCAGATGCAACTGCGGGTGAGTTGGGGTGTTTTCCTGCCATTTCCCCCCATGCGCTTAACTGAGGGATCAATGAATCGCACCTCTGCACCGAGGGCTCCCTATGGAGTTTGCGATGATGCGCCTACTGCAAAGGGGGGTGAAAACAACGACATGGAGTTGGGATGGCCTGATCAGACCATCCCGACGCCATGAGAGTGTGCTGGAGCAATCAGACACGGGAAAGTCCGTCTGTGGCCTGTCACGACCCTTTAACTACTGGATTTCCCCTGGTGTCTTTTAACTCCACTTTTGTGGTGGAGCAGAACGGGTTGCCGATGGCTGCGGGGCGCTTCCCAGATGTTATCTGATCACACCCTTTAAATCCACCCAGTATTCGCACCTATGCTGGGACTAATTGTGCAGAAGATCGCAGCTGTAGAGTTAGAAAAGATACAGAAAAGAGCAGTCAAAATAATCAGGGGACTAAGCAGCTGCCCTATGAACACTGGATAAAATGCTTAGGGCTGTTTAGCCTAGAAAAAGGCAAGCAAGGGGAGATATGATAGAGGTTTATAAAATTATGCATGGCGTGGAGAGAGTAGATGGCGAAACTCTTCTCTCTCTCCCATAATGCTAGAGCCTGGGGGTCATCCACTGAAGCTGAAGGGTGGGAGATACAGGACAGACAAAAGGAAGTATTTCTTCACACAGTGCAGAGTTAATTTGCAGAACCCGGTGCCACAGGATGTGGTTATGACCATCAACTTGGAATGCTTTAAAAAGGAAGGGGACAAATTCATGGATGACTGGGCAATCAATGGCAACAAATCATGATGGATATCTATTCCCTCCAGTACCAAACATAGTATGCCTCTTGCTGAGGAGCACACGAAGGATGCTGCTGCTATTGCAGTCTTCCTGTTTGTGGGCTTCCTAGTGGTAGCTGGTTGCTAGGGTTGCCAGGGGATTTGAGGGGTGTTCTGGGGGTAGGTGGGGATGCCCCAAGCCCCTCCCCCAAGAGTGAGCACCTCCCCAGCCATCCCCTCCATCCCCTCCTGCCCATTTTAAAGGGCTTCAGCTGGTTGGCAGGGATGACGTAGCCCACCGACCAGCTGGAGGGGCCTTTAAATCTACCAGGAAAGAGGGAGAGGGGTGGTTGTGGGCATGCTCGGCTCACAAAAAGACCCTTTAAAGGTCTTTCAAAAAGACCTTTTAAAACTGGCCAGGGTTGGATTGAAGCCCTGCCTGGACCTCAGGGCTGGCAACCCTACTGGTTGCCCACTGTGTGAACAGTATGCTGGACTTGATCAGCCTTTGATCTGCTCCAGCTTGGCTCTTCTTATGTTGAGAGAGAGAGAGAGAGAGAGAGAGAGAGAGAGAGAGAGAGAGAGAGAGAGAGAGAGAGAGAGAGAGAGAGAGAGAATACTATTGATAGAAGAATGGATGGTTAGAATCCAGGTATCCTGAACACTGTCCACAGTGTAAAGAGAGGACAGTCTGGGTGGTGGAGACTAGGGTATTGTAGAAAAGAAAAAGAGGTGCTGATTGTGATGGTTTTGATCACAATGTGCCCTACATGGCTGTTGATTTGATGGCCTTTACTAGAATGCTGTGTCTCATGGTTTGCAAGATGATTCACAGGCTGGCTCAAGAGAGCACATTCTTCTCCTGTCTCTAATGAACACAGCTGTAGGATGTCTTTCTCAGGTCAATAAACTCTGTGTGTAGTGTTAACGAAGAATGTAGATTAGGGAGATTAGGCCCTGCCTGAAATTGAAAGTAGAATGAATTTCAATCAAACTCCCCTCTTCCTACAAGGCCTTTTGTTGGGAAATTTATGGTTTTACAATGCACTGACAGAAGAGACGGATGTGCCCATCACTCTTCAGGTATTCCAGTCGTGTTTTTATATGAGGCTCCTAAATGTCTTGCTGTACCCTATAGCAAGTGCAATGATTCACACCTATCTTAAGATGGGCCTTTTGCTTATACATGAGAGGACAACTTCCAGAGAAGACCTCTTTGTTCCTTGCCACATAAACAATTTGTAGATGAATGAAATACAATCCTGCACTGGGGTCAGCCAATGGATGTATGCCAACTCAAATGATGCCCCTTTATTTGTAACCAATGAGTGTTTCTATGCATTATCACCTTTACTTATGTCATTTTGGGTATATAATCTTCTACACACCATGTCTGCAGTGGAAAGCAGCTTTGGTTTTTTGCTTAGCACTGTTTTCCCTGTTTATTGCAATAAACATCAAAGAATCTTCTCCTCACTGGATTTCCCTTGTGTGTTTTTATTCTGGCCTGGGACACGCAAGCCACAATTTGTGGAACAGTATGGAAGAATATAACTTCCAAGAAGAAAATGTGATCTAATGAGTAGGAAAAAAGTTTGGAACCAGGAGGATGTGGGTAGAGAAGTGACATATTGTTTAGAGCTAAGAGAGTGAGAAGAGATAGATGTATAAGCTGTGGATGACTGGTCATCTGCCATTGGTTCATACTGTGCTCCTCAAGAGTCACTTCTTGGAAGCCTCCACTGAAGTCTCTCCACCATTTGAGCATTCAGAGCCCTGAAAAGGAAGCATGCCGAAATATACATATATATATATATATTCCCCCTATCAGGGCTTTCTTGGGATCATATTGGCACCCACCTGAGTCTGACTTCTTAGCGTACTTCTTGCTTTGCCCACGGATGATAAGGACAAAGACTAGCAGGAGGATGAAGATGAGTCCCACCAAAGCAATGACAACCAGGAACCACCATTCCTCATAGAAAGGGTTTGCTTTTTGAGCTGCAAAACATCAACCAGCATAGAGTAGTCAAGAATCCTTTCCTTGTCACAGTAACTTATGACTGATATACAGTGCTTCCATGGCTCCAGTTCAATGAGTGGGGGATGAACACACCTGGCGTAACCTAAGGCAGTAACATACTTATTACACCATTACCTGAGACTGATGGGGAGGGAGCACTGGGTGTCCCATAGCCATAGTCATTGACAGCAATGACGCGGAAGTCGTAGCTGACACCTTGTTTTAAAATATCCATGCTAAAGGTATATGAGGTCACTTCCTTGGGGATGTCCTTTATAAGAATGTCCCAGAGCCCCTCATCTGGAAGAGAAAAAACAGTGTAGTCAAAATCCGAAATACATGTATGTTTTTGCATGCATATCCACATACACACTAAAAAACCACAGAATAATAAGGGTCAGATTCTTGTCTGGTGGTCCAGGAAGTGGTAGTTGACTATGTACAACAACCCCCCCACTATAAAAAATGTTACTACATGACCAGTTAGTAAGCTTGTGCACAGGTTATATAATTATTTGCAAAATTAGTATGATGGGTATACCTGTGATTCTTCATTTTTAAATATTTGAGCAGCTCTCGGTCAAATAAAGTTCAAGCAACAGGTGTAAAATGTATCTGCATAAAAATGTTAAATTAGGCAAAGAAACTAAAGATAAGCTAAGCAATGGGCCAGTGTCCTACAAGGGGGCAGATAAATGTCAGTTCTTTTAAACTGTGTACATATATTCCAGAAAAGAACTTCAGTTCTGCATCTTTGTGACACAGCAGACTCAAAAGGTAGATTAAAAAGGTAAAGGTTCCCTTGCTCGAAAGCCAGTCGAATCCGACTCTAGGGTTGCGGTGCTCATCTCTGTTTCAAAGCCGAAGAGCCAGCGCTGTCCGAAGACGTTTCCGTGGTCATGTGGCCGGCATGACTAAACACCAAGGTGCACAGAACGCTGTTACCTTCCCACCGAAGTGGTACCTATTTATCTACTTGCAATTTCTTGCTTTCGAACTGCTAGGTTGGCAGGAGCTGGAACTAGAGACAGGAGCTCACCCCGTCATGCGGCACCCGGGTCTCGAACTGCTGAACTACTGACCTTCCACAGCCTGCAGTTCAGCGTCTTAACCACTTGAGCCACCGCAGCTCCTACAAAAGGTAGATTAAACTATCCCTATTTCTAGAGGACAGGCAAAGCTGTCCAGCTGAGGTTACCCTAAAGAGAGCAGCAGTTGCAGACAATAGTGCATCAGGTGGGTTTGGTACCAGCCTGGGTTCTGAAGGGAAGATCTGTCTCATTCGACTGGAGGTAATCAGATTTTCATCATCTGAGCTAATAATACTTTTGGGACTTTTGTTCAAGCAAATAAAAACGGAGTTGCCAACAGCCTTATAGCGCTCACTGATATTTTTGTGCTTGTATCCTCACATCAGGACTGACGCATGAGGTGGCAGAAGGCATATTTCATTCTGCACATGTGTTCTCTCGGTGAAGTGTTATAGATGAATGAAAGTCTACCCTCCATAAGCAGACCCCATGGTTGCCTCTGTGCTCACTGTCCCTTACTTTCCCTACCTCCTGGAACCTCCTCCCAGTCCTCGGCCACCCCACACGACTTTTCTCTTCAGTGGCAAACTACTGAGCTCCCTCTTCAAATGTACACTCTAAAGCACCAGCCGCAGCTTCACTACCAACTCATGGTACACAATAAATATCAAAAATATAAAATGAAGCCAGATTTGTAAAGTACTTATAACTTTCAGAAGCACTATAGAAAAAGATAACAAGGGTCTAGAGTTGTAAGAATTAAATTCTTGGGCAGGGATATTTTGGGAAATAAAAGGCAGAGAACAAAGCTATACACTCCATGCTTCATTTCATATGATGTTAAAACCCACTTCCTGCATGTGTTTGCTCCCCTTTTTCTATTGTATAAAACATGCACTGCATCAACACTTGATTAGGGTTTTCTTTGTTTTCTATCCTGCATAACAACATACACACATGCATTTCAGTAGCACAAGGAAGGCTCAAAATCTGCGTTTACAGACTCTTGTGAAAATGCCCCTTGGGTAATGGCCTGGGTCTTTCAGCACACAATGTTTCAGGTTAAGGTGCACGAGCCTCAGAGGCAATTAACAGCCCCTGTGCCATGCCATCTGGTCTGTCCTGTGGTCTCCTAGAGGCTGTCACTCAAAGCAGCATCATTAAAAAGCGAGTGAGAGGCCATTTCAAAGCACTCAAGTGATTTATCCCCCTATGTCTGCCCTGCTCTTGGCCTGTGAGTTCATCAATCATTCCCTGCAGTGGAATAGTGCTCTCCCCCAGAGCTATCACCTTATAACTGGTAGGGATGGGAGGCACAGGATGTTTCACGAATCACAGCATCCTCTTGGGGATGAAAACCATCCCACAAAGTCGATCTCTACAGGAAACTTCAAGACACACTCACACACACTCACACACACACACATCAATATCAGTGTATAGCCCTGTAGAATTTGTTATATGTTTTTAATTCTATTTTTAATTTTTTTATGTAAGCTGCCCTGAGCCTGCCTCAGTGGGAAGGGTGGGGTAGAAATCCAATAAATAAATAAAATAAATAAAATACAAAAAATCTCCCTCCCCCCAAAAGACTGTGAGATATTACATGCACCAGATTCAGGCAATGTGTTGAAGAAGCTAGGCTGTAATATATCATTCTAAACAGTGTGGTACAGCTTTAGAACCTGATACATATTGGGGAGACTAATTTAAATCAGGCTAATATTCTTGATGTGTGTTCCTAGAGTCTGGGTCACTACTATTTCCAGTCCATGACAATGAGATTAGGAAATGGGGAACCCCAAATTCATTTACTCTCGAACTATGTGCCAGAGTTCATTAACGTACCACAGAAGAACTGCCAGAATGCCATGAAAAATACAGTACTCAGATAATTAAAGGTTCCTGTGAGCCCCAAGTATCACCCACTGAGGAGGCTGCCCACAGCATCCCTAATAAGTGTGATGGCCCGCAATCAGACAATCATCGTAACCATAGATAAATTAAACCACGATTTCATGTTATGTCAAAGTGCATTGGTCATTTCAGGCACTGCTCTTCCGCTTTCTTCTTCATATCATAACTTTAGTATTGTCAATAGCTGCAGTTTCCATGGCAACAAAGACAATGACGGGCAGCCAAGGAACCGTGGATCAAAAACCAACATACCTGAAGGCCGTGCCTCAATAACATATCTGGTGATAGGCCCTTTGCCTGGGTCGCCACTTGACCAGTGGATGGTGATGGCTGAGCCATACCTGGAGATAAAGGGCTCACCTGGGGGACCTGGAGCACCTGGGAACCAAGCCAAGATCCATTATTAAAAGAGAGAACATTCTGTGGAGCAAATAAATTCTTCACTTTTTCAAAGGTCATATCTGAGATGATACATTCCTTGTATCAGCCCTAGGGAGAATGCACTGCTAATGCTACTTAGAAATCTATACTCCCCAAAGTATAGTTTTATAAGGTTGTGGTTGGTTTATTTTTTTACAGAAACTACATGTGTTTGTATCCTAAAGCCTCCATTAGTATGGCATTCTGGAGGTGCGGAGCTTTCTGGCCATGGGACCCACCTCAGACCTGTAGAGTCAACTTACCTGACACAACTGACAGCTGCAACAGCCAGGCCACAACATACCCTTACTAGGCAGAGTGGGGCTGCGGACTCTAGGCTCAGTAATAGAGTTTGGCAGCCAGGTGGAGCCAGTAACATCCTCAAGCCCTGCTCGGGAAAGGAAGCAACCTGGGAGTCAGCTGCAGCTGAGACAGGACTTCAGGACACTCCTGGTTAGGTTAAGGGGTAGAGGGTAGAAGCAAGCCAGGGGAGGGAACTGGAAAGGTGGCAACCCCTTCTGCTCTCCAATCCACTGCAGGGAAGGTCAAGCTACAGCAAGGGTAATGTGGCTTTGACCAGGGGGAGCATCACAGAAGCTAGTATTCAAATGGGATTCCTGTAGAGTGCGGTGCTACGTTGCAAACCTGTATGTTTTCTTTCTCTCCATATCAACACTCATGGTGGAACTTCCCTCTCCTGCCAGTTGTTATCCTTACAAATAGCCCCCAGCTCATCAGCTAGTTCAGTCCTGGTCTCCATTCTCCAGTGTCTTTGTTCATTTAGCCTTTCTGGAGCATTTGGTAGCTAGAAGCAATTGACAGTGTATATGTACAAGAAACGAAGTGACTTATGGTGTGATGCATTCTTTGTTGCTCTGGCAATATTTACATAACTAGGAATAAGGCCCGTTGTGGAAATAAATACAATGAGCTCTAGAAAGAGGCTCTGGGAGAGTGCCAAGGCCTTGGACACTCAGCATCAATTTGCTATGGTGACCTCAGCAGGGTATAATGACACAGAGTCCACCATTTTCTCCAGAGGAACTGATCTCTGCTACCTGAAGAGCAATTGTAATTTTGAGTGATCTCCAGCCCTCACCTGGAGGTTGGCAACAATTGTTACCCAGGAGGAAATGGCTGGTTTGGAGGGTGGCATCTATGACATCATAGCTGTCTGAGGTCCCACCCTTCCTCAAACCTCACCCTATCCAGGTTCCATCTCTCAAATTTCCAGGAATTTTCCACCTGAAGTTGGCAACCCTATCTCCTTCTCAGCCAAGCATCAACCTACCTTTATTTTCCCCTCACTCTTCAGCTTTCCATCTCCTCCCCACCACCACCTGCAGCCTCTATGGTGCTCTGAAACCCTGAGTGCCACGTCACATTGGCTGTCATGGGGGGGGCATCTCAGCAGGGTATAAGGACACAGAGTATATCATGTTCTCCAGGGGAACTGACCTCTGCCATCTGGAGAGAAGTTGTAATTCTGAGTGATCTCCAGCCCTCACCTGGAGATTGGCAACAATGATTCCCCAGGAGGAAAAGTAGTCTCTGCAATGGGGACCAAAGCAGCTTACTTCATTCTCCTCTCCCCCTTTTGACTTGCACAACAACCCTGTGAGGTAGGTTAGGCTGAAAGTCTGTGACTGGTCCAAAATCACCCACTCAGCTTCTACAGCAGGAACCTGGATCTAGCAGACCCTGCTCTGAAGCACTGACTGCTATGCCTGGGGTAGCTAATCTCCGGGTGGAGCCTGAAGATTGCCAGGTATCACAATTGAACTCCAGACAACAGATCTCTCTCCCCCGGAGAAAATAACTGCTTTGGAAAGTGGGCTTTATGGCATTCTGTTCAGCTGAGGCCTCTCCACTCCCCAAACCCTGGCTTCCATAGACTTTACCAGAAAATCTCCAGGAATCTCCCTACCTGGACCTGGCAACTCTAGTCAGGACTGGCCCCAATAAGTTCCTCACAAAGGCCTGCAGAGGGTTTCCTTCTTTTGTCTGAACCAAGCTTGGTTGCCTACTGTTTACAACTCAACTGTTTGCCTCCCACCCTCGTGCTGTGGGCGTATCTCACGCCTTAAGTTCACTGCTCCCACTCACTGAATTGTCACTGCCTTTTTAGAGGGACAGTGAGACCCCTCTGGCTGAATCTCCCTATTTGGAGATGGAATTCTCAATCTTTGGGGGATCCCTGGAAAGTTGGCAACCCAAGAGTCCAGGCTTTCCTTGCTTCCCTGGGCTACCCCCTCCCTTTGGTATTGTGCAGAGTGGGGGAGACTATGTGGTCAGAGCACAACACAGATTATTAGCCCAAATAAAAGAATTTATTTAAGTATTTACACAATTATGGCTGAATTTCTGCTGCCTCCCAGGATGTCCCCACATCTCTGGTGTGTGGCCTGGACAGGCTGGTCAGTACAGGCAGCAGGAGCCTTTCCTAACCTCATGTGGGACGAAGACTGTCTCCTCCCTGGATGGGCTGGAGTCTATATTGATGCCATCTTGCCCCCTGGGACAGTCCCTGTTTTCCTGCACTTTTTGACCTTGGGGCAGCTGGGAACTGTAGGCCAGCAGATGAGGAAGCCCCATTCAACCCAGTGAGTTATACCCCTGCAGGCCCCTCTCTGGAACTACAGCTCAATTAAGCCTTATGGGGGAACATTTTAAACACACAGATGGCAGCCATCTTTCAGACACAGGTAACTGCCATTTCGTTACACCTACCTACAGCTACTGAGGGGAAAATTATTCCCACACAGGAGGCGAGCACCTTCATCAAGAGAGAGAGCTGTCTGCCAGAAAATCTGACAGGGCACAGTGGCTGAAGGAGTGGGCAGGGAAGAGGAGTAAACCCAGCACCCGGCCAATGGCATGTGAGTACTGTTGAGTGGCAACTGGGTGGGACTCAGGCAACACAACCTGTGGCTAGGGATGCCCTCTGAGTGACAGCCATCAGAGAGCCAAAGGCTGTGGGAGCGTATGGAATGTTCAGGAGAGTCCATGACCAAAACACAATTATATATAAGGAGAGATTCCTTGCATGATTTCTCAACTGACATGTTTGAACTGAGCAAGTTTGGAACCCAGAAGTCACTATTTGGGCTAACAAAACTGAATGCTAGAATTTTCATCCCAACATTTTCTACTATGGAACCCAAGGTGATGTACATAAATGTTCCTGGGTGGTTTCCCATTTAGGAATTGACCAAACTGAGACCTACTGGGCCTCATACAAGGGTGCAACATTGCGTACCTTCCAACATGCTACACTGGCTATCCAGTTCCTATACTCACAGTTTATATGGGTTAGTAATGAAACAGGACAGCCATGATTAAGTTAACTCATGCCACAGTATTCCCCATTACTATGTATGGGTGTGAAAGTTGGGCAATGAAGAAAGGCGACTGGGGCAACCTATGTGGCGATCCCTATTAGTCCAAGTATCAGAAAAAAGAAACTAGCAGGATCAGTGCAGATGGGACAGTACAAAACGGAGACTCCCATGGAAAATATCCAAATCAGTTGGCACATTTATCTTTCTCCTGACTTCAGAGCAGAAAATGAGCCATAGTGCCCGCTGCTGTCTAGACAGGCTGTAAAGATGATTCTACATGAACTTGCAACACCTATGCAAGTGTTTGGAATGGCAGCTAAAGAGGGCTCCATTCCCAGGATTTGTACCTTCTCCTGGTCCTGTGGTAATGTTGGCTTCTACTTCTGGCCCATAGGTGAAGGTCTTGGCTCTGATCCGGAACCGGTAAGTGACACCTTCTGCCAGGTCTTTGACTTTCAACCAAAGAGGGCTGTTCCCCTTTACATCCACAGTAACAATCTTGCTGACCCCTGGAAGGCGGAGAAAAGAGACTTAGATTTTAAGACACCCAGGGTGATTTCCCACTAAAGCTTGCCGCGGGGTTGTGCCGCCGTTTGCCCGGAGATTTTTAGTCAATTTCACACCCGAAGCCGCGGGGCTGCATTTTGACCCGCGGCTGCCCGATTTCCCCGCAGTTTCGTAATCCTGTTTTATGAGGATTACGAAACTGCGGGGAAATCGAGCGAGCCGCGGGTCAAAATGCAGCCCCGCGGCTTCGGGTGTGAAATTGACTAAAAATCTCCGGGCAAACGGCGGCACAACCCCGCGGCAAGCTTTAGTGGGAAATCACCCCCAATCTCATCACCTTCCATTTCTGCCCAAGAGATTTCAGTGGTAGCTATGCTGCTACAATACTTCAAAATGCAGCAGTCTAAGACTAAGCTTGTTGTTTAAAGCCCCTTTTGTTTCTCTTCAAATCAAGAATAGATCCTGCTGCTTCTGAATCAGAAATCTGTTATAAAACTAGTAGTGTCATCCTAGGCAATTAACATCCTTCTAAATCCACTGAAGTCAATGGGCTTCAAAAGGGTGTATCTCTGCTTAGGACTGCACTGCAGAAATGGCATGTGGCCTCTCTTACATGGCAGCATATCAGTATAGCTATTTCAGCCTTGAAATTTTTTTCTAATTGTTTGTATTAAAAAAATAGTAATTTCTTACAGTAGAGGAAAAAAATCACACTGGAAACAGCACATTTTTACAACAAGAAGAACCCATGGCTGAATGGAACTTGGGACAAAAACCTCCCTAGGACTCAACAGGGATATTGGATTTTTATCCAATGGGGTTTTTATCCCATTACATATGCTAACTCATTCAGTCCTCACATATGTATTCTCAACAAGGACTATAAATGTATTTTAGTGTATTTGTTTTTCAGAATAGTGTATTAGAATACTGAATGGATGTCTGCTGACAACATTACATCCAACTCAAAATATACTGCTGTGCCCTCCACATGGCACCTAGGCCTGAGATAATTAAGATTCTGTTACTTCCCACAATTAGAAAAAAACACCTTTAGATATTCATCTACTATTTGGACATATTTATTGCTTTACAACTGTTGACCTTACAACCTTAACTTGTTATTTAGTTTTTCACTTTGCATAACTTAAACATCATCATGTTACATGTTAATTTGCTGTTAAATCCCTGTCTACAAGTTTAGAACCTCATTTACCATTCCAATGTATTTGAAAAAGTGTGCCTCGCACACAAAAGCTCAAACCTTGCATAAACCTTTGTTGGTCTTAAAGGTGCCACTGGACTCCAAATTTGTTCTACTGCTTCAGACCAACATGGCTGACTACCTGGATCTATCTCCATGGCTGAATGTTATTGTTAAATTTCTCAGTATTGAATAAGTAGTGCCTAGTTCATTAGAAAGCCTGTTATGTGGTACTTATTCTCAACACTTTCAGTGTGAGAAGGAAGAATAAAAAGTTTACCTGAACATGGGCAGAAATCTTTTACCTTAATATTGGTTAACTACAGCTGGCCTATAACATCTGGGATTAGGGAATAAGAACTGCAGGTCAGAGGGCCTTGGTGCAAAGTACCTCCCACCCCAGACTTGAGACAATCATGCTCATTAGACAGACTGGCCACCGAGCTTAATTAGCATTGTTTGCTTCACCAATTCATAATTTTACAAAGAGATCATGTCACAAAGTCTCTCACCATCCACAGGCATGCAGGGTTCGTAGATAAGCCGGTAGCCCTCAAGAATTCCATTGGGGAAGAGAGGTGGATCCCAAGACACGTTCACAGAGGTGGTGGTGAGTTCACTGAATTTGATGGAGCCCGGAGAGCTCGGGGCTGTGAGTGGCGAAACAAAGGAGTCAGATGCAGGGACAGATGCTACATGTTCCCATTAATACCAAAGCCTTTGGATGAATAGTGGCATAGCTGACAGCCATTAATCTCCAGCAACCCATTGAAGAAAATCCTGTCAGTCCTTGAATACTCCTGACACTTTGCATAGTCAATGCAGAAAAACAAGAGTGCTTTATTAAACCGTAAGGAAATGACCGGATGGATGGTGCAGGTATCTGGTGCAAGAGCAGCTGTGAGAGCAAAAGAAGAGGGAGGGCACATGGGACCAAGGGCTTAAAACTCTAGCGTGGTACTTTGGGTTAAAGTGGCCCAGGAGGATAAATTCCCTGCTCACTGAGAATGGTCTTGAGCAACTGCAATCTATAGAAGAATATTTTGGCCATTTGTAGGAAAACTGGATCTTTAACTCAGCATTTCCCTCATAATATTAATGGAAGAAACAGCAAAAGGTGTTAACCCTTTCCCTGCCTCTTGATTCTCTCCTGAAAATGACTCCCCACTGCAATTTTGGATCTCCCCCATATGACTACTGAAATCAGACTGGCTTGAGGAAAATGGCTCTTGGGGGCACTTCTAAGGAATGACAAGAGGCTGTAAGAATGAAAGCTGAGGCAGCCTGTGGAACTGGGGGACATTGTGGGAGCTGGTGGCTGAAAACTCAGAAAAGGATGTGGTGGAAAGTGTAGAAAGATGGAATGATGCTTTAGGGAGGTAAGTGCTAAACTATATGTAATGTTGGGTTATCTGTGATAGCATCCTCAGCCATGTAATGTAATACCTCCCTATATTAGAAAAGCCGAATGGTGGTGGCACTTCTCTAGAACATTCCACACGCTCTGGAATTGGTTGGTGCCCTGGTGTGCCACTCACAGCGTGTCTGTTTCCATTGGCTTTGTTGCTGCCTCTGTCAGCGTGGTCCCACCCATGGAGGCTGCAACCAGCATTTTGGCCTCACTTCCCTTCGACCCGCCAGACAGGCCAGACACTCCAGTGGCCAGGAGCCCTTGCTTGGCCTGCAGGCCCGAGACGGGGCCATGGCAGTGGTGTTGCCGAGCCACGGCAGCCAGGAGCCAGTGCTGGCCAAGAGGAGGGCCACGCCGACATGCGCTGGCTCTGCCTGGCCGCCTGGAAAGGCCCTGGAGGTGGCTGAGTGGGGAGGTGGCAGCAGCCCATTCCCTTGTGCCTCCCCCCTGCAGTCTGGGGATGAGGGGAGACAGCACCATGCCACCGGCCCCAAGGCCAGGCGGGGAGCCAGGTCCGGCCTGTCCCGTCGCCCCTCCGCTAAGCAGGGGGACAAGGTCACTGGCCTTGGCTAGCCAGGACACCCATGGCAGGGGCAGATGAGCCCAGGTGGCTTTACCCACTGGGGCCTCGACTGCGTGGAGGGGAGGAATGAGGTCAGGTAGCTTCACTTAGGTGGGGCAGCAGGGAAGGAGATGGGGGCCCGCGGCTGGCCACCCCAGCTGGCGCCCATTGCGGGGAGAGGGACGAGCCCGGCTGCCTTCACCTGCCGGGGGCCTCGATTGGGCAGAGGTGGCAGGGGGAGGGACGAGGCCAGGTGCCTTGGCCTGCTGGGGCCTCGACCACACAGGGGGGTGGGCAGCTTCACCGGGGCTGGGAAGGAGATGGTGGTCCACAGCTGACCTGGCGGGGGAGGGATGAGGCCGGCCAGCTTCACCAGGCCGGGAAGGAGACGGCAGCCCACAGACGGCCGGCAAGGTTGGCGCCCATTGTGGGGGGAAGGATGAGGCCGGGCAGCTCGATTGGGTGGGGGGGGGCAGGGGAAGGACGAGGTCAGGAGCCTTGGCCCACTGGGGCCTCGACCGCACCGGGGGGGCGGGGGGGATGGAGATGGTGGCCCGTGCCCAGATGACCAAGCTAGCGCCCGTTGTCTTCAGTCCCACAATGGGCCTTCTTCCTAGTAACTGCATAAAGCAGATTAGTGGGGATGTGGTACAATCGGGATTAGATCCACAGTGCTAGGCAAGACAAGTATTTAATGGGAGAGCTGGAGGAACGTTTGCCTCCACACCATTTCCTCAAGTTGAAAAGTCTACCCCACTGCTTTTAGCTTGTTGTGGAAAGAAGACTGATGTTTTCCCCTACCGATGATAAAAGTAGCTGGGTGGAAGGGGGAGAGGCACCACCAAGTGTGGAAACAACACTGGACAAAGAAATTCTCCCTCCTTCCTCAATGCCATGCAGTCAGTTCCTCTGTCACTGCTTTTCAGAGTTAAATTACACTACTGATGATCTAACAAGCCTTTAGAGAACACCAAAATTCAAATGCCATGAATCACACGATCTCTACAGTATTACTCATTGCTCCCATCCCTTGATATTTTGTCTTTCCTCATGTGATAGATTGATTTTATTTATTTACACCCCACTTTTCTCCCCAATGGGGAGCCAAAGTAGCTCACATCATTCTCCACTCCTCAGTTTTACCCTCACAATAGCAATCCGGTAAGGCAGGTTGGACTGAGAGACAGTGACTGGCCCAAGACCACCCAGAGAGCTTCCTTGGAGGAATGGGGCTTTGAAGAACCTGGGTCTCCTAGCTGCTAGTCTGGCATTCTAACCACTAGGCCTTGCTGTCTGGGATGCTACTCGAAGGCCAGTCCCAGCTGCAATGTGATTCTGCAAATCTCTTCCAGTGCACACATAAAACACAGTACAATTTTCACACATGTAAGGCAAAGGCAAACACAGATCCTTTAAAAAAAGCAGAAGCAAAGCTGGAGTCAAATGTCTAATTTTCTAGGAGCCTTTGATTATTTAAAGCAGTGCTTGGAACTGTAAAACGTCTTGAAGTCGAATAATTCCAACATGTGGTCATTAAAAGGGATGGAAATGGGACTCCTTTGCATGTCTATTGTTTGGTAAATCTATGCAGGTGGAGAGGAGAGGCTGGGGCTATTCTTTTCTTTTTCCCTGACCTCATGCTCTGCTGCTAGTTTCCTTGACAACTAGTGCCCTTCAAAAGACGCTTCACATGTTTGCTTTGTCTTGGGAAACAGTTACTCCTTAGCAAGCCTGTGACATTTTTGTGAAATTAACAAGAACCCTACTGTGATGCCAGACTAAAGAGTAAGCCCAAGCCAGACACCACAAAAGTCAGAAAATCAGATGGGAAATAGTGAAGTTTTTAAAACTTGTTGACTTTCTGCGCCTTTGGATATTGCTATAATTGTTTCTTCCAGCTTTTCTGTGCTGCTTTAAAGATTAGAAGTTACAAAAGCTAACCTTACAGGCCTGTTGAGAAGGTGAACAAATTGTAAAGCACTTTTCATGTCAACAGTTCTATGAAAACCACTAATGAAGTTTTGTTAACTGATCCAGATGGCTCAAGGAAGTGAGCAAAGTCACTTCCTTTGCTGGAAGAAAAAAAGCTCCTATGGTTGCTGGCCAAACTGTAAGGAAAATGCCTTTCCATCTTTTGATTTCTTCAACAAGAACAATTTGTGAATTTCCTGCATTGTGCAGGGGGTTAGACTAGATGACCCTAGAGGTCCCTTCCAGCTCTATGATTCTACATTTCCTCTCATTCTCACAGAGAATGTTTTTCCTAAATTAAAAGCGAAATCTAGGTTTCTTTACCATACTACCTCTCATCCCCCACAAAGCAGCCACAGAAGCCACAGATGTTAGGTCAGAAAAAACTCTTCATAGGGCCAGGTGCTTTCAAGTGTCTGTCATCTGTCATCCCCCTCCCCCGCAAGTCAGAAAGCAAACGTATAACTGACTTCCTAACAAGAAATTGATATACACTGTCATTTGTTCATTATGAGGTACACAGTTTTCCAAACAGGCTTATTAAATAAATATTTGTGTCAAGAAAAGTTAAATGTGTGCACACCTCAGTCTTTCCAATGGAAAGTCCTGGAGGTCAGTCAACACAGCCACATTAATCATGTTATATCTGTAACTATCACAAGAAAATTAAACTATGGTTAAATGCCTGTCAGATGCCAGCTAGTCTTGGGCTACCTCCATGGAGACAGGTTTATCAAGCTGTATATTCATCACTTGATGAACTACTGCATCAGCTGATCATCTGAACTATTTGTACCTCTTTTGGTGAAAAAGCAACTATAAGATTTCTAAGACAAAAAACTTTTACAGTTGCACCATGAGTGATGACTACTGCAATCCTTTTCATGCCCACCGATGGGCAACATCTTGAACTCTCAGAGTTTTTTCTCACCAAAGAAACAGAAAGACCGTTGTGTCAAGGCATTAGGCAGAATGCCTGCTTGTTTGGTTTTTTTCTTCTCCTGAGGACATTCCAAATCAGTGACTTGAATATTTTGGAGCTGCAGTTTTAGAACTGAGCAGGGGGCCTGCAAAGAGGGGAAATTGGAGAAAATATCCCAACATGCTACGGATAAAACCATTGCTGTAGTTCTTCTTATATTTCTTCATGCTGTGCCAAGAACAACCCCAAGGATCCAAGGAGAGGGAGCCAGTAAGACAGGATCTCATACAGACTCTGCTTCCTCTCTGCCCATGGGAGCTAAAGATACAAGTCCAGCTCTTCATCAGAGCCTTTGGTTTAAACAGGGTTTCACCAGCCAACCCCACCAGCTGTGGATATGGCCCATAAGGCTCTATTCATTTCCTTTTTGATCTCTAAATGTGTAATTTGAGGATGTTGTGAAGTGCATAGTTGGAAGGAAGGGGAGGAGAGCAGGTGATGCAAGGGAACAAAGCAAATGTCTGTTGACGAAGGAACATGCAGGGCTTCTGACTACAAAGACACACGTGTGTCTTTTGTCAGGCATCAGATGCAGCTCCAGGTTACTGGTTCAATAATTGTGCTCAGTTGTTGGCTGGCAACTTCCTTGGTTAGCCATGCAACATCTAGCAGCTGAATTCAGCTCAGTAGTCAGGTTTTGCTCAGTTGAATAGTCAGGGCCTGGGGCTGAAGCACAGACATGAGATTATGGGGCAAACTAGACAAGAGGAACACTAAGGTGCTATGGGCTGAAATGAGAAATTAAGAGAGGGAGGAAGAGAAGGGGATGCATCAACAGGGTAGGGAAAGATACACAGACTGCAGTTGTTAGGAGACGTTGTGCAAGTACCCCTGGCTTTATAGATTTGCTGCTTTTACCAAGATGTATACATTACACAGTCTCACCTATGAGTTTGAATGAGAAACCAGAATTCAGGGTGCATTCAATGAGCATGTTCTTTTGGGACTGGTGCCCTCCTTTCCTTGTGATTTTCAAGCAGATTGCTTGACATTTATTTATGACATTTTATTTATAAAAATAGTTGCACCCTTGCTTTTCCTGTCATGAAATAGGACTCATATTTTTGAGGCAGAAATTGATTTATTTCCACAATACTTTTGCTGTTTTTTGTTGAAGTTGTGATATGGGGTAAGCTTCAGAGTAGCAAAGCAATAACAGGGCAACAGTAATCGAACACTCCTTGTAAGAAGCCATGATCCTCCATGACTTCACAGTTCCTGCTACTTGATTATCCCTTGAAAGAATGGAGAACTGAGCCCAACCCATGTCAAATGAAAACCCAAGCCGCTGAGGCATCTCTTCCCATGTACCCCACCTGCTTGTTGGGTCCTGCCCTTGATGGGAGTGCTGCGGGGCCCATCACCCGCAGCATTGAAGGCCAGGACACTGACCAAGTAGGCCGTGTAGCCGGTCAGATTCTTGAGTTTGACAGCATTCTCTGGTAGGAAGAGCGTTTTCACCCGTTCAGTTTCATTCTGCCGCTGAGCCTCCCAAAAATAGATCTGTGGGGGTGGAGAAATTGGAAATGGTGAAGAAAAAGCAAAGGGGTGACATGATAGCACATCTCTCTCTTTCTCTCTGGGTGTATCATATGATGCCTGTGATGATCTTTGCCTCCAAAATGTGGAAAGGAGAGTTCACTGTTTTTCAAATTAATACTTTCCAAACCTGGGACTCAAGTTTTGCTAGGGCTACTGTCTATCTATGACACTTTCCCCAGTACCCCAGTCTGTATATCAGAATCCTTCAGCATCCTGACTCAGTGCTGCTGGTAACTGTTAAGCGGACAGGAGTAATGTGAACAGTCCTGATAAGCTAATCAACTGGGCCTGCCTGATCAACCAATTAAATATTTTATTTGTTCCATCTTTTATCTGATTAATTGAAGCATGGTTTAAATTTCTCGACTTTGATAGTAGCATAACCTGAATAAAACTTCCCTTTTTTGAAACCAAAGGTAGAAGATAATTAATAAGCGATAACCATTTTTAATAGCTTACACAAGCTCTTTCCTCTTTCAGTTCCTCTTGAAATGTATCATGTTATGAAGTTTATTAAGGGCTGGAAGTTAATTGTTGAATAATAACAACAAAATCATAATATTTGTATTAGGGCTTATAATTGTTTTTGATGGTACCGTAGTATATAAATCTGTGACATTGTCTTGCATATTTTGTATTTTTGCATAGCTAATACATTTTTAAGATACAGTTCAAGTGCCATGCGCATTGATTAATCTACTGATTCAAGCTTGCAGATCTAATTAAAAGGCACCGTTTGGATCCACCTATGGAACACCAAATTTTAAATAATAAAGAATATATGATTTGGTGTATGCTTATGACAGTAGAGTATGTCGTTATGTTTAAATTTTAGATTTAGTATTAAGTGATTGTTTTCAGTTTTGTCATGGAGAAAATGTTGTAAGTTCTTTAAGGATATGTTCTTCTAATCCTTTTTCTTTTGCTTCTTTTCCTCCTATTTTTCTGTATTCTCCCCCTCAATTCTATTTTCACATATGAAAATATGAATAAAAAGTTTATTTAAAAAGAAAACCAAATTTGGAATATTGGTGAGGCTTTATTTTCTTTTCCACCTGTGATGATTTAAATTGCAGCACATACCCACAGGAACCCTTACAAAACCATATTCCACCTGACCATTGTCTAGTCCAAGAAGCTTTGTGTTCTTCTATGCAAGAATTGAGTTAAGGATGGTTAAGTAGTCCATGTTGCCCTCTGGCCCACAATCCCTGATAAAATGAAACTGCATTTTCTAAATATACAAAGAATGACATAGCAAATACAATTTCTCTCTTGCTTTTCCTTCAAGGCTCTGTGTGTCCTCTCAAAGTCCACAGGTGAGCATAGGGTTGCCAACTCTGGGTTGGAAAATTCTTGGAGATTTGGGGGTGGAACGCAGACAAGGCAGGGAGGGACCTCGGTGGAGTATAATGCCATAGAGTCCACCCTCCAGAGCAGCCACTTTCTCCGGGAGAACTGATCCCTGCAGTCTGGAGATCGGTTGTAATTCCAGAAGATCTCCAGGGCCCCCTGCAGTTTGGCAACCCCAGATCAGCATATGTTTGAGCTTCTCTGACTGATGAACAGAAGAATGCTGGTTGTAAAAGCAATGGTGAAAACTTTATCCCCAAATATATTATGGTGAATTTTGTTATATGTTGGCATATTACTTTTAAACCACACAGATTGGGTTTCAAAATCTAGATTGGAACACTGCAGTGAGACTGATATCGGGAACTAGGCACAGCATGCATATTACACCTGTTCTGCAGTCCCTCCATTGGTTACTTATTAATTTCTGGGTTCATTTCAAGGTGCTGTTTATTATCTACAAGGTACTTTGCTGAGCTGAGCAAAGCCTTCTGCAAAGAGTAAGAACAGCAGCTGCCCAGATCTAAGCAATCTCTTTTTTCTGTTATAATTCTCACCTGATTGAATGGGTTGCTTGGTGAGGTCTCAAAGGTTCGACCACTTTTATCATCTAACAGTATATGTAAAATGGAATTGTTCAAGAAGACATTTTTATTATGGGAACAGGGTTATAGTTTTAGGCTTGGATTTTATGAACAAGTTCCATGAATAGTCTCTGATGCAGAATGTTCTTCCTCTTCTGCTAAAACTTCAGTTTGCATAAGGGCTCGTTGGTCTTGGGCAAATGGATTTTTTAGCAAAAGATGAAACATTCTGCAACAGAGACTGATACCTCAACATTTCTCCCCTACTCTAATCAAGCTGATTACATTTTGCACTGTACCTTCGTATCCATTCCTATTGCATCTGAAGAAGGGAGCTTTGACTCTCCAAAGCATGCGCCCTGGAAAACTTGTTTGTCTCTAAGGTGCTAGTGGACTCGTACCTGCCCTTCTATTGCGGACCAACACTGCTACCCACCTAAAACTACTGCACATGGAATCGTCCATAGGATATAAGCCTTAATGTCCAGGGAAAAGTTTTAGGCAGTTTTTACTTTATTGTATGCATTATATTGTTTTATTCCATTAAAACTGTAATCTGCCTTAAGTCTCAGCAAGAAAGATGGGCTAGAAATGAAGTAAGTAAGTAAATAAATTTACTCAAAGCACAATACATGCTTCTTGCAGTCACAGAAACTTATACCCAATTAGCACTGCATTATTCCTTCTTAGTTGGCCTGTGAAGATTTATATTCCTAAAGGATCTCAACTAAGCACCTCACAGATTTCTCTTGAAGGAACTTAATATGGGAAGGAAGTCCTTTCCTCTGTAGGGGCGGGGGAGGATTAGGATACCATCGCCCCTGACCTGGGCAATGCAGCATTAGTCAAACCTTCTCCAGTTTTGGCTGTTTGGGATGAATCAAGAATTGGGTGCTAAACAGTGTTCTTCTGAAGTCACTCTTGGGTGATATCCAGACTTCTACAGAGAAGCTCAACCATTCCACCAAGCCATGAAGTCAAGGCATCAAAAGACGGCAACAAGCAGGTTCCATGGCAACCCTTCCTGGCACCCTTGTAGTTTCTTAGGAAACAGAACAGTAACTTTCCAAAACTGCAGTTCTGCTGGCTTGCAGGGTCACTGGTTGGATGTCTCAAGCCAAATTAAAGATTGGCTGGGTGAGGATTGGCAAGAGACTACTTTCAGCTACACCATGTCATCGCTGGGGTATACTGCTAACTTCCACAACACAGGGGGCAGACCAATATTACCTTCTACAAGGGAATATTCTGCTGAAATGAAACACAGAAGCTGTCTTGAAGCAAAGCCCCTTATCATATGGTGGAAAACACTGTTTGGCTCCTCAAGCACACATAGGCAGGGTAGTGAAGCCAATCCCAGTTCCATGGAGCATGCTTAAAATGCACACAGCTGGAAAGAGGCATGCGCCATGTACATATATTATGGACATACAGGTGTTCATAAAATGTTTTGCATAACTCCCCAAAATGTAGACCCAGGTCATCAGCTGTGTTGGGCTGAAGCAGTAGAACAAATTTAGAGTCCAGTGGCACCTTTAAGACCAACGTAGGTTTATCCAAGGTATGAGCTTTCGTGTGTGAGGCACAGTTTTTCAAATACATTGGAATGGTAGATGAGGTTATGCAAAATGAAAAACTAAATAACAAGTTAAGGTTATAAAGTCAACAGATGTAAAGCAATTCATATGTCAAAATAGCAGATAAATTATTTAATTGTTCACTTTGCATAACTTAAACATCATCATGTTACATGTTAATTTGCTGTTAAGTCCCTGTCTATAAGTTTAGAACCTCATCTACCATTCCAGTGTATTTGGAAAAGTGTGCCTTGCACATGAAAGCCTCATACCTTGAATAAATCTTCATTGGTCTTAAAGGTGCCACTGGACTCTATATTTGTTCCCCAAAATGTAAGGCCTGAAGTAGTCCTCAGTCCTAACAAAACAGAAACATCCCTGACAGCTCACAATTTAGCAAACTGCAGGCTTCTATCTGAAGCTCAGTGCTGTCACTTGCTGGCAGTGTGTGGAACTGCATTTTTCGGGTGGAGAAAGGGGGTTATTTCTTCTTTGTTCCCCTCACAGATACATACACAGCATCTGCAGTAATTGTCATTATAAATGAACTGAGACATAATCTCTTCAGGCTTTAACAAGGGCAGAGAATGGACACTGAAATGCTGTTAGATACCTGAAATCATCCAGCCCAGCACCATGCAGTTCTCCACTGCTGCTACTAAGAGGTTAGCCAATAGCCTGCATAAACAGTAATACTTTTATTTACTTAGAAAATTGTATGCCACCTGTCCAGAATCTGCTTGATTATATTGCAATATGGTTCCATGATGGTGCTAGGAGACACGGCAGCCTCCATTTTCAGCAGGGCAGATGATTTCAATCCTTTTGTCCAGGATCAGCATCCATACACAGACCCGGTCATTCTTCCCTTTGCCTGATACCTTATAGCCTTGGATGTCTCCATTCTGTGCCTCAGGAGGTGGGGGATCCCACGCGATGTCAAGCTGGGTGGCTGTGGCACTTTGAATGACAACAGTCTGTGGTGCAGCTGTGGGTACTAAAGGGAACAAAGGGAATAATAATGAAAATGCAGTGGTAATTATACTCTTGAAGGACAATGGAGATGCAAGAACTGGTTTGCTTTGAACCAATAGGCTGTCTGTGAACACTCCATGGACCTACTCCGGGCTTGCTGATCACTGGTTGGAAGCCTCCTTTTTATTGATTGAAGAATGGGGCTTGCTTATGAGTAATGCAGTGACTCTGCTGTTTCATCCAAGTGAAAGCCCCAGGTCTTAGCCTTTGGCATTTAGAGCAGGAAAACATATAGAGATGCGGGAGACAATGATGCCTGAAAGGAGGCATTTGACTTACCAGCCTCTCCAACAAAGACTTCCTGTGGCGAGCTGGTGGGCCCCTCACCCACAGCATTGTAGACACTCATTCGGATCTCGTAGCGATGGTGCTTGTTGAGATCTGCAGGGGCAGTGGGAGGCAGAAAGCGAATTGTTATTATGGAGCTAATCTGCTAGCTATATCTTACTCTGCTCCCATTTTCTCCTTCTGCTCTGTGTTCATACCACTAGTCCCTTGCTTGAGAAGCAGAAAGGATGTGATTTGGAATAATCACACAGACCTTTTTATCTCTGGGTTGCAATCTCTGGGTTGCATTCCGGGGGCTTTCATTTCCCTCCTTTTTCACCTGCCCCTTTCTGATTCTGCCCCGTCCCCCATGGCTCTCTTCCTTCCTAACAATAGGAGACAATGCCAGGATGGGGACAGAGCAACAGAAGGAAACTACGTCATTGCATGGTAAGGACAGTGCACGTTAAGGGCTGACTTCAACATATGGCTGCCAGGTGTCAGCTCATTAAAAAGCAACTTCAGAACCCTCATGACCGTGAACATAAGCTTACCAAGATGAAGGTACTGTTCACCCTAAGACTGGTTCAAAAGAGGGCTTTTAGTATCCAGGGGAAGATATTTCTCATCTTCTCCATGGATCTAGTCCTTATTCTCTTGACTTTACCCACTGTTCTAAAGTATCCCAATAGGCTCATCCCTCCCCTTGCTATTGTTCTCTTGTTGCCTCCTTTTGTAGTTACACTAACATGAAAACTAACCTGATCTCATCAGATCTTGGAACTAAGCAGGGTCAGCCCTGGTCAGTTACTTGGATGGGAGACCACCAAGGAATACTAGGGTTGTGATAAAGAGGCAGGCAATGGCAAACCACTTCTGAACATCTCTTGCCTTTAAAATCCCATGGGGTTGCCATAAGTCAGCTGTGACTTGAGAGCAATAAACAGGGCTCTTTTCGTGGCAGGAACTCCTTTGCATATTAGGTGACACACCCCTAAAGTAGCCAATCCTCCAAGAGCTGACAGAGCTCTTCTTACAGGGGCTACTGTAAGCTCTTGGAGGACTGGCTACATTAGGGGTGTGTCATCTAATATGCAAAGGAGTTCCTGCTACAAAAAGAGCCCTGGCAATAAATAAATAAATGAAATGAAATGGGGGGGAAAGCCATCTTAGAAAAAAAATGTTACTACTTTGGCTAATGTGTACTCTGTGTTTGTGATTCACAATCAAAACTGATTCTGTTATATTAACTGATATAGAACTGTATGAATTTTGCATTCTACGAAATTCTTGCAAAATCTGCCAATTTTGGGATCTTCACTGGTAGCAAAAGCCACTATCCTTTTACATGGAAGCTGTCACCGACTGGAGAAGCTGAGAGTCTAATCCAGGAAGGAGCTGTTCCCCAACCACAGCTACGTGACTGAATTCTAAGAGAGACCAGCAACACAAGCAGAGAGACAAATGCCCAGAGAAAAGACCAAGCACCCACTTACTGTCCAGTTCATACTGTGTGAGGGAGGCCTCAGTCAGGTTCCGCATGGAGTACATTGCTGTGGGATGGCAGGTGGTCAGAAGGGAAAAGCAGTTAATGCAGGTTAGCCACATGTAAAGAAACATTTTGACAATGCAAGCAGGACTAAGAGATGTCATCGGGGAGGAGAAAAACAGCTAGGAGAGGAACTCACAGCCACAGCAAAGAACACTGAGGAGTCTCCAAGGAAGCACTGGGAAAGGAAACAAATACCCAGGGGAGAAGTAAAATCCAGAGATACCACACAAGACAAACACAGCTACCCAGAATCAACAGTGGGCATCACATGGCATGACCTTCACAATGCTCAAGTGTCCTTAAGGCTCTGGACCTTGTAGCTCAACAGGAAAGGAAAGCTTCCCTGAAAGAAAACTCTCCCTGATCTTCATGAGATTAAGCTAATAGGATGGGACTCCTGCCAGTATACCAGGATCCACTTTCCCCATTGCAATTTGTCCAAGTACTTTGTTACAGCAAAACTTTGCAATACAGAAAAGCTTGTGAATACTTACAGTACCAGTTTATTAGTACAAGGGAAGCACTGGACACTTTGCTACTCTGTGAATTGCTGGGAGCTCTGGGTGCATTTATATAATTTTTTTAAGTACTTAGTATCAGGGCTTGTTAATGGAGGACTGTTGCTCAGGATTGATGGCCATAATGGACTGTTCCTGTAGAATTTCCTGAGAGCGCAACAGAATTTTACAGTAAAAACTGGGAGGGCTTCTAGTGTCCTGGCCCCACTGGTGGACCTCCTGATGGCACCTGGCATTTTTGGCCACTGTGTGACACAGAGTGTTGGACTGGATGAGCCATTGGCCTGATCCAACATTGGCTTCTCTTATGTTCTTATGTTCTTAAAGCTCCTGTGGGTACTGATTTTTTCCCTTCCCTAGTTTCTGGACCCCATGCTACCCATAGGCACACTCACGGGTCAGTTCTGTCCATTTTGCACTGGGATTGCCGATGCTGCGTGCAGTGAAGCCCCGCACCCCTTCATATGTCAGCTCCCGATAGCGGATGCGGAAACCTAGCAAGATGCCATTGATTTTGTCTTCTGATGGAGCCTATGCAAAGGGAATCAGATAATCAATGAGGGCCTCATATGTGAAATTCCCTCCCCTCTTCACAGCACAACCAACATATGCCACTGTCTTTTATCAAACCAGTGCAGGTGCTGGCTTATTCCTGCCTTCTAACACTTTCTGGATTACACTTTCATCACCCATTCAAGAAATGGAAGTGAGCAGCTGATGGAGACAGGCAAGAGAGGCCACAAAATCCTATCGAGCAATGAAAAAGTGGGATATAATAGCTGTAACCTTCATTTCAGGTCACTAGGCCATTTCAGAGTCCACTCCCCCCCAACCCCCCCCATATATGTCAACTGCAGTTGCTTTCTGTACTCTGCAGGGAAGACCACACATAGGGCCCTTGGCCCTAGATGAACTATGACGTTGATATGCACCCCCCCATTCAATATACAGCAAAACAAGGAGTCTAGAATGAGCTTTTACCTTTATTTACTTGCCATTTTACTAATTTTGGTGTTCCCTAAAGCTTGGAACTCTATATGACCACTTAGTTTACTTATATGGTCAGGTCTGATCACCTCTGTTCTGCAAACTCATTGGCACACACACTATGTTTCAGTGCTAGAAATACTCACTCCATTGTGACTGCACACCTTTCTTTTTGATTTACTGACACAATGAATAAAGAACATGGGGGAGTGAGGGTAAATCCTGGGAACTAGGTCTGTGCGTACAGACTTGGTCTGTTTCCACATATATGTTCTGCTCTGCCTTGGCTCCCTTACTGCAACACTGTTCATCCTGTTTCCATCCCCCCCTACTTTGCTATGATTTGGTATGATCTCTTTAGAAACCTGCTGCAAGCTTGGTTTGGTATGATATCTTTAGAAAGATAGCAGTCAAAGCACCTTTAGCATGTGGATAAGTAGAAACATTTTTTTCAGCTCCTGCCCACATCAGCACCCTCCTCTTGGTACACTGTTGCAACAGATCATTGAAAAGTGATGGTGATATAGCTATTTTCAATCTTTAAAAGCCCTGCAAAAGTCCTCTGGAGGCTGGGTGGGGGGTGGTAGCCACTGAGGGCTAACACTAGGAAAGTAAGGCGGAAATTTCTGGGTGCCACTGCAAATGCCTCTGTACTAGCAGCAGCAACATGAGCTTCATGGAAAACTGTGGGGAAGCAGCCTTGGCTAAAGTCTCATTGCCTTTATTTAGACTTGCCTGCCTAAGGCCGGTACTCCAGTTGGTCCTCTTTTTTTAGGGCATGATGAAGAAGAACCATCATACAACCCAGGAATGTTTCACTAGCCAGAACCTTTTCCAGAAAATTAAGAGGACTCCTTCAATTCCAGCAATCCTAGCCAAAGGTCCAACAGAGGCAGGGTGGTCTAACGGAAATAAAGAGAGTACTAGCCTACCTGCCAACGGATCAGCACTGATGTGGTGGTGTGTGGTGTCACAGACAAGATAGTGGGGGCTTCCTCAGGGGCTGCAGTGGGGGGGAGAGAAAGATTAGTAAAACTCAGGAAGATCCAAGCCACTGTACTGATGTGACACTGGTAGCAACAGTAGATTATGGAGACTTCTTATAGCTTTAAATAACCACTCAGTATCAGTGGTGAAAACAAACCTTATTATAATCTTGCAGCTGTTTGGTAGTTGTGGATTACCTTGACGTCTACTCAGCCAGGTCCATCCATATCACTGTCTCTATTACTCCCACTTTTGTTTCCTGTACTTGTCTTCCATTTCTCCTATTAACCCTTAATTTCCTTATAGATTCAGCTTCTGTTCTCCCCATAGGAACAGCTTCTGTTCTGCCGGGGTAACAGTTGTGGCCCCTGCAGTCGTTCCTCCTGGCTGCTCCTTCAGTTTGTATCACATGTTCCATGGCAGCTGGGACCTGACCTTTTAAAATCATCACTCCTATTTTACAGAATAGCTTTCCAGAAAACCTTCTTACTAGTGTTACCCATAGATTATAAGGCTATTCTTTCAAGGGTCCTTTCCTGGGAATGAGTATGGTGGTCTGTGCTCTTTCATCAGGCTGTGTTCCATTGACTTTTTAAATTGTACATATGGAAGAAGCTCTTACATTGTTCTTATGTGAACTAGGCTTTTTACCCTACATAACGAGGTTGGTTCGGGTTTTGGGGTTTTTTTTGGCTGATATTGCCTACACCTCATGTAGAACGTAAGTTGGAACAGGGTTGGATCCAGCCAGCTTTTTCACTCTTGCCCAGTTCTCTTCCTTACAACAGCTGCCATCCCATAAGGCAGGTTCCATGTTTCCCAGCATAACATTTTTGGCCCTTCTCCCTTTTTCATCAGCAGAAAAGGTGGTTGGATCCAACCCATTGGTTGTGCAGCCCACAACACTGAGTTTTAATTGCAGTTCCTACTTTTCAGTTTTAATACAATGCCACTATAGGAAAAGCAAAACAATGGAAGATGTTGGCCCATCCCACAA
Source organism: Gekko gecko (assembly GCA_029375565.1). Classification (NCBI taxonomy): domain Eukaryota; kingdom Metazoa; phylum Chordata; class Lepidosauria; order Squamata; family Gekkonidae; genus Gekko; species Gekko gecko. The sequence continues at coordinate 238,220,232 of JAPDNY010000002.1, read as the reverse complement.
GACCTGAGGAAGAGATCTATGGCAGAGCAAAGGATGATTCTCTGGCTCAGTGTGAAGTGAGTGACCATATGGAGGAAAGACTCGAGGCTAGGGGAGATGCACACTCCCTCTGCCCTTCCTCTGACTGACCTAAACGCGAGACTGGGTAGTAACGAGAGGACTGGAAGAACTGACCATTCCAGCCATGCATGTTGCAATAGCTTCAGCTGCTCAACAGCATGGTTCACAAAGCACAACTGACTCTATTACTACAAAGAGAGAAGGAAGAGAGGTGGGCATCTCTTTCTGAAGCAACCCATGATCCAATGTGTCCACTTACCGGCCTGAAGTGTGGTGAGTGACTCCGACTCCTCACTGTACTCACTATCACCAATGTCATTGGTTGCCTTGACCCGGAATTTATAGGTGGTGAAAGGTTTCAGCCTGCAAGGGGCATACATGATACTTGGCTCAGTCTTGGGTGAACCCTCTGGGGTGCGACCCTCCTGCTACCCCCTGCTTGCTGCACCCCTAATTCCCAACATTTTCCACCCCAAGGCCAGCAAACTCTTTCTGAGCACTTCAGAAAAGCCATCTTGACAGAACTGAATGATCTGATAACTAGCCCTGATTACAGAACCGTAAAGGAAAAGTCAGTTTTTATTCCTCACTGATTAGGGGAAGACAGGATATCTTTCAGAGCAAAAGATGAGTGTAGCCCCTGTGGCTAAAATAGCCACTCAAGACTTGTCCACCCACTGGCAAAAACTGGGCTACCGAACAGTTGCAGTGACACCTTCATTTCTTCCTAAAAGCCTCCCTCCACTTGATTTGTTGTTGTCTCACCTGTTAATGAGGAAGGATGTGGTATTATGGCTGACAGAGGCAGAATGTAGCACCCATTTCCCATCGGGGAGTTCCCGCGTTTGCACAGTATAATAACGGACTGGGGAGAGCCCATCACTGCCTGGTTCCCAGGATAACAATACACTCCTTGCTTTGACATCTTCCTGCAGCACCACTGGCTTGCTTGGAGGCTGTGGACGGTCTGGAGGGTGGCAGTGAAAAAGGCACAATTTACTGAAAGCTGGATGCATGGAGTGAAAGTGAAAATGGATAACAGAAAGACAAAACCACTAACACATGAGTGATGCTACTAATACCTAAGATGGAGCTTAAGAGGAGCACAGCATACTTAGCACAAGGAGAAAACTATCCCTTTATATTCTTTTTAGGCAGAATCTGGACGCACATCTTTACCTTCCTCATCCTGTCTAACCACATAAAGTTTATAAATCAGAAAAACAGTAGTTCACTGGGTTCCTAAGAATCTCAGTTTTTTATTTCAAAATGGTGCTTCTGCCCAATGAAAAAGTGAGCTATTTTGCATTTTAATCTTTGTTAAGTCTCTTCAAAAAGACAGTGACACTATATTTGCTCTATGGTGGGAAAAATAGTTGGAGGAAAATGAGGGAACTCACTCTTCGAGTTCTGATACTGCTTTTGGCTTAAAAGGGTTGGGGAGGCAGTAAAAGATGCCTGAATTTCAGGCAAAAGATGCATACCACTGAACACCAGGTTTGTTTTGGGCCTAAGGTGGAAAAATTATGAACTATACCACGTTGATTGCAATGAATATGTGTATGTGGAGATTGGGGGGGGGTTCTGTTGTATTTTTCAATGTTCCACATTAAAGGAGCCCTCCTTGAATTTAGAGAGAAAAATGTATAGCACAACCTACTCCCTAAAGTGCAGAAAAGTTAATATAAAATACAAGGAGCTTCATATGTGGTTTAAGACTAAAGATCTGATTCCCTATTACTTGCTGTGGGTAAATGGAAGAGACTGGAATTATATCACCTTTACTTACTACCTGTAATATGTCAAATGGTGCTCAGTTTCTTACAAATTCCACTGAAATGCACTGGCAATGTTGCATAGTGGTGACCTTCCCCCAAACCCTTATGTTCCTTCCTGACACACTTACCTCTCTTCTCAGTGGTGACCACAAGTGCCTCTGCTGCCTCGCCCCAGCCCTTTCGGGTCTGAGCTGTGATACGGAAGAGGTAGGTGGACTCAGGTCTAAGACCAGTTGCTGTAAATTGGCGGGCACTGGGGTTGAGTATTTCCACACTGGCTGAATTGGCAGTGGTGGTGTTGAGGCGGTGGGTGATCTGGTATGCTGCAAAAGATTGGAACATGTTGTTAGGGAATGCTTGTAGGCAGAGAAACTGTCCCATAGCCTTGTGGCAAGCCAAGAGGGAAAATTTATCACAAAGGAAGTATTTATTTTTTATTCTGCCCTTCCTACAAAGAGGTCCAAATAATGTATGTGAGTCATCTCCTCCTTTATTCTTACAACAATTTTGTGAATGAGAGTGAGGTCACTCAGATTCGTGGCAGAGCAGGGACTTGAATTTTGGACTTTCCATTCCTAGTCCAGCATTCTAACTACCATGCAATACCAGATCTCAGTAGGATGGAATCATGGGATTTTGGGAATTGAATATCCATGGACTGGTCATTTGTATCCTCTCAGAATTCCTCTAATGGCACTGAGTGCCATGTAAAGAGAAAGGAAGACATGTTAGTGCATGAGCCACTCTGGCCAACCATCTGTATGGTGCGTGGGGGGTGGGGTTACTTGCTTACCCAGAATGATGCCATTGGGAGCAGAGGGTGGTTGCCAGATGAGCCGTACAGAAGTTTTTCTCACTTCAGGGAAGAGGATGCCAATGGGAGGCCCAGGCACTGGAACACATGAAGACAGAATCCAGTGATGTTATCAAGGAACAGAACTTGTGAAGGTGCATTGGTCAAACTTAGTACCTAAGTCTCAGAGGGGGAAAAAAACTGTGAAAGTAGATATGGGCATATGAATAGAAACATTTCCAAGAAATAATATGAAAACGTTCATGGGACATATAAATTAGAGACAGGCTAGATGACTCATTGACTTAGAAAAGGGGTTATAATAGGGTCATTGAGAAATAAAAATCTCTGTCTTGCGCACACTCACAAATACACAGAACACATACATAGGATAATGATTATGGTACACACCTGTACAGGAATTGTTGGGCACATATATACAGTGGTATGCACACGGGTATACATGTTTATACTTTTATTAAAGTATTCAGATGGATGCTGTTGCTGTAGGTTGCTGCTGTTACTTTCCAAAGCACAGTCATGCATGTGCATTTGGTTATACACAAATCACATATTTATTCTGACGCTTACACACAAAGAGACACATATTACTGTCTTATAGATGAGTGGATGAGCGAGGCATCTGTTAATGTGGAGACATGCAAAACAGCACTACACAAACACATACGTTGCACATGCACATATTGCAGAAGAATGGAAAAAGAGATAGAGTGCTGGAAAACAAAATGTTCCTTTCAGAAATATGGAAACACACATGCCCTCGAGTACATGAGCTCACATTCAAACTAGAAAAAACACACTGACCCAAAAGAGGTTAGGGACAGATGGCTCAAACACATTTGTATATACACACATAGATATAAAAAAGGAGAGAACAGATATCACTTGTTCTGTGTATTTATTTTAGGAGCAGAGGTGTTTTTTTAAAATGAAACTGTTTTTAATACCACAGGATCACAGTTCTACAGTGAGTTCAGTGTGTGGGACTGTGACCCCTGTAATAGTACTGGTTGAGTTCATCCATAGCCAATGCTTGCGTTATATGGCTTAGATGTTGCTTGTAGAGAACAGATTCTCTAATTCCATTCCAGGACTTTCCTTTTCCTCTGGTTTACTACCCCTCCCTCTCATGGCCAACCAAAAGATGGGTTGCTGGACACCTACCATCATCCAATGTGCGTTCAAGGATGGGTGGATTGCTGGGCGCACCATCACCAATGCGGGTGAAAGCCAGCACCCGGATCTCATACAAGACATATTTGCCCAAGCCTGTGAGTTGGGCACTCCTTGAGGCATTGCCCTCCACCACCCAGAAGTGGGCCCTTGTGTCTGAGTCCTTTTCCTTATACATGACCTAAAAAAGAAGGGAAAGAAACTGTGTAGATGAGAGAAAGAGAGACAGAAAGGCAAACAAACAACAGGCCCTAACAGTTCCCTCAGTGCCATTTTGGGGCAGTAACTCATAAGTCAGCAAAGCTGGTAATATGAGAGTCCTGACTGAGAATGAAAGAGTAATAAGAATAAGAGAAAGAAAGAAAGCAGGGCATTTGGAAAATACCTCAGGCTTAAGATGGGAGTGGGAAGTGCATTAGACTGGAGAAGGGACTGAAGCAGGCTTGAGCCAAAAGGGTATGTGTAAAGGAGAAGGTGAAGGAAGAGGAAGTATTTTACTTAGGCCTACCTATGCTAGTTAATAAAATGTCTGGGGAGAAGAAAGCAAAACAAAAATGTCTCGGAAAAACTCATTGGAGGGATACTGTGTGACTATTTTTTTCTTTGCTCCAATAATATGGCTTCTCACCAATGTTCCCTCTACTGAGCAGAGAAGTTCGCATCCTGAGCAGAACATAACTGCTGTAATCTTGAAATGGGCAATGGGCAGTGCAAAACCCTGCGCGGTTCCAGATTGCTGCTGTGTTAATGAGCAGCTGCTCATGTGCACAGCTTAAAGGGAACCAATGCTCCCTCTAAGCTGTGGAGTCTTGTGAGCAAAAATTCTACTGGCATTAAAGTTGTGAGCAAGTGATTTGGCTTCTGCATAAATTAGTTTGCTCTGGAGCCATCTTTCCTGAGTGAAGACTGTGCACTGAGATGAGTGATGCAAGAAAGAATGGGAACAGGGAGCACAGGATTGGGTACTTGTGTGGAGGGACAGAATGGCAGAGGTCTGTACACTCCAACTAAAGATACAGGACTCAGACAGACTCTGGAAGACGGTGAGGCTAGGTCTGGAATGAAAGGGTTTCAAGGTCAAATTGGTGGGCTTTAGCAAATCTGGTGTAAAAGAGAAGGCAGCCTTTGAGGGAAGAGCCAGTGTTTCCAATACCTACCTTATAGCCCAGAACAAGCCCGTTTCGGTCAGCTTCAGGGATGTCATTCCACCGTACTAGCATGGAGGTGGAAGTTGTAGCCAGGGCTGAGATATTGGTTGGTCCAGAAGAAGGCACTGTGTGCAAATAGAATGGAAGGGAGTCAGTGCTTCACCAACCAGTTCCTCTGAAGCGGTTCTGTAACAGGCAACATTTTGGGCGAGGACCCATAGAAAAGCCCAGAGCTTTACATGCAAAGTTCCAGTCAGGTAGTTAGGGGCCTGCATGACTGTCTAAAGATGAGGTTGGGTTGGGGAGGGTACCTGACTCCCGGGTTCGCCCCACCACGGTCTGACTCCATGGCCCGGGCCCAATGGCATTGAAGGCCTGCACCTGCACACGGTACTCAGTCCATTCTTCCAGATCTTCAATGGTGAATTCACGCTCCATACGGTCATGGATAGTGTGGGCCAGTGTGCGGCCACGCCCATCTAAGCGTGAGTAGCGCAGACGGTAGCCCACCGACTCGGGGCTGCCATTGTACCCTGTTTCTGGCAAGGGCTGCAGGAATAAAGGGGACATCATTATCAGCCTGCAACCTCTTACTTTCAAGAATGCTCATGATTAAGTTGTCTTTCCTACCATACCTAATGTATGCCAAATCATGTAAAAGTTATGCACTCTCAAGGGGTTCCTAAGACCATGGAACCTGTGACACTCAAGAGAAAACAGTCAGAACTTTAGATTCTTTTCTTATTTTGGTAGGCTTCTTTATCCATATTGGCATGCCAGGTAAACAGTGCCAGTGTGGCTGACCTCAACTGTGATTAACCTCCACTGCTTCTTTATTATTTCCTAGATTCCTCCACTCCCCCAAAACAATGGCAAGATCTATTTTTTCTTTTGCTCCTACTCACCATCCATCGGAGCCAAAGGCTGGTTTCACTGGCTGTGCGTAATGTAATATTGGCAGGAGATACATCAGGTGGAGCTTGCAAGGTCTGGATCCTGCGGGAAGGCAGACTAGGTGGGCTGGTGCCTACGATGTTCACTTGTCGCATGCGGAAGCTGGTAGGAGAAAATTGTTTAGTGCTCAGAGGGACAGCAAAGTGACATAGGAAAAGGCCCCAACCCCCAAGGCCTTGAAATTTCAAATTTATAGGCCTTGAGCATCCTTCATAATTTTGGCTGATCCCCAACAAGATGGTAGAGAGCGCTACCTAGATTACTGGTGCATTTCCCTTCATATCCAAACAAGGATGGAATTCAGACTAGGTACAACCTAGCTAGTTATTTTAAAGAGTGGACCCAGCTTACATAATTGTTATTATCTTGGGGGGTCTCATTTCACCTTTTATTTGAGTTAAGTAAACAGAAAACAACGGAAATATTCAGATAATTCAATTTCAGTTTAATTGTAATCCAAAGTGTTCCATATGTATACCATATTCTGCAGATTCCGACTTCTCATTTTGTGCTTGTGGCACATTATAATAGTCCGTATGTATAATTGATGGTGGTGGCTTCATATCGGCTGGGGGGGCCTGCTTCCTTCTTGAGCTAAAATTCTACACTTGCATGCAAGTGTTGCTTTATTAGGCCAGCCTTTCAGGCCATTCTGCTCCCAGCTCAGCCTCTTTCACCCACCCTTCCCACTTGATATCTTCCTAGAGGAAAACAGCCATTTTGCTAATAATGAGAGTCAGCTTACAACACTAAAGCTGCCTGACCATGGAAAGGTATGTAAGAACCTGGGTGAGTGTATGCAAGCTCAGCCACTTCAGTCTGGGTATTATCAGCATTCTTCCACTCTTCCGTATTTGGGCAGCACCCACCTGTAGTATGTGTAGGGATTGAGGCTGGGCACCTCCATAGAGCGGGCATCAGGCTCATTAGACAGCTGGTGGATGAGGGTCCACTCCTCACTCTCACCAATTTGGCCAACCTGGAGGTAAGCAAAACATTTGAGCAGGGCTGAAGCAGCATTATTTATTGCTCATATGGTGGCCTGTTTCTCCTCCCTCTGACATTAAAGCAAAACCCATTACTTTAAAGTTTAGGACTTGGTATTTGCTTACCTCACAATTTGAAAAGTAGGACAATATTTGTCTTTTTAAAATACTAGAAATAAATAGTTGGGCAAAAATGGATTATAGAACTTTATAAGCATTTGTGAAAATTAACAACCATTTTTATCATTGTTTATCGAATTTGTTGGTTACCTTTCAAAACAAAAAAACTCCTGTTTACACAAGGCAACTGTCAATAATTTTAAAAATAACAAAATAAACAGAAGATTAACAATGCAATTCTAAATGGAGTTACATCCTTCCATCAAGATAGCCTTTGTTTTCCTGTAGCTTCTGAGATTTCACCAGGTGTTGGCTCATACACCTATCTTCACAACATGGGCTTGAAAAAAGAGAATTATGAATTCTGGACTACTATGAAAACTTTTGTTTGCACAGAACAATGGTGAAGAAAAAAACATCTTGGCCTATGACTCCTTCATTTACTCTTTTCTCTGTCCAACATAGACATGCCCTTCTCTTCTTCCTTGCTCTTTGTCACTCCAATCTTGAGAGGAAAAAAAATCTAATATTTCCAAAGCAAATAAATCAGGCAAAATAAATTAGAAAGAACATTTTCATCCCTCTCCCATAATAGTACAGCTCGGGGTGACCCAAAGGACTAGATGAGCAACAGACAAGCAAAAGAAAGAAATTCATACAATATTTAAGTAACTTAGAAATTTACTGGTACAAGATATGATTACCACTAACCCAGATATCTTTAAAAGGGGGCCTCACAGCTTCATGAATTGCCAACTACTATCAACCATGAAGGCTAAATAATTTCCATATTCAGTTGGGGGTAGGGGGCGAACAGTAGGGAAAGGTCTTCTTGCTCTGTTGTGGGCTTCCTGAAAGCATATACCTGGCCACTTTGGGGGATGCAGTGCTGCACTGGATGGACTTTTGGTCTGATCGAGCAGTGCTGTTATGTCTTTAAGTGCATGAAAAATATATTTGTGTAATTTCTTCTGAATGCAAAAATTTGGACTTCATGCCACAGCGTTTCAACAACTAATACAACAAAGCTGGTTTAAGGACTACAAAGGAATGCACCAGCTGCCTGATGAGTCTGACCCATAGGTTACCTGAGCTTCCACTTGCCACCTGGAAATGGATGTCTTGCCGTCATAACCAGGGCGGAACTGAAGTGTAACTGAGCGGGGACCAATGTTGGAGATACCCAGGTTGGTAGGGGGGCCGGGGAGTTCTGTGGACAAAGAAAAAACAAGGATAGAACTTGGTTGCCTGCAGCCTAGGGATGAGACACACTGGACAGACCACACTTTCAGGGCAAGAGGGAAAAGCAGCTTGTCAGGGGCAATTCAGAGTAGAAAAGTAGACAGCAGGGAAAGTGCTGAGCATCCCCTCCCCACCCCTCACATTTCCCCCCACTTTTCCTCCAAGGAGCTCAAGTTGGCATACATTATTCTGTGCTTCTCCATTATACCTTTTTGACAACCTGTAAAGTAGGGCAGGGCTGACAGAGAGAGTGACTGGCTCAAGGCACCCCGTGTCATGGACCAGAGTGCAGACAACTCCTCATGAGGAAAAGTGGAAGAAGGCTCAGAGGAGGAGGCAGCTGGGCACCTAATGGAGGGAGGCAGCTGGGACACCACCTCCAGGAGCCTCCAGGTGGTGGCTGGAGAGCTCCAGCTATTACAAGTGATTTCCAGTTCACCTGACTGCTTTGGAAAGTGAACTCTATGGCATTATATTCCACTGAAGTCTCTCCCCTCCCCAAACCCTTCCCTGTCCAGGCTCCATCCCCCAAATCTCCAGGTATTTCCCAACTAGGGTTGCCAGGTCTGGGTTGGAAAATACCTGGAGACTTTGGGGGTGGAGCCAGGTGTGTTCTGTGTTCTGATTTAGACTTTGGGGGTGGAGCCAGGTGTGTTCTGTGTTCTGACTCCTCCACCCCAGAGCCTGCTGTTGAACCAGAGGTCTCTCCCCAACTGGCCCTTCAGGCCTCTCAAACTTTTGAACCGCCTCAGCGCTGTCACAGTACTTTCCACCAGACCTGGTCATGGCACCTTTAAATACTGGTAGCCTGCTCCTGGGGGGGAGAGGCCTGTAACTCCATGATACACTGTTGGCTCCTGCTGCAGGAACTTGATTTCTAGACTCAGTCTGAAGCAGGACACCCAGCAAGCTTCATGGCAGAGTGAGGACTTGCATCCAGGTCTTCAAGATCTTAGCCTGACTCACTAACCATCACATCACACTGGCTTACTACCCCTGTGACCACTTATCCACTCAAACTCTGCCCCTCCTGAAGCTGCTTTTTCCTAGGAAAACTGGGCTTTTATTAAACACAAAATGCCAAAACAGAGGCCAAAGGGAGAAAGAGCAGTAAACAGGCACTTTCCCATCAAATCTCTTCTTCAAGCAAATGTTTAATAACTATACACTAATTTGGGAGATTGTTTTTGGCTGAAAATTTGGGTAAAATGCAACACAGAAGAAAATACATGACATTCTGCCCTCAGGACTAAAGCCTGAAGAACTGCTAATTATTTTATATAAATAAGTAACGAACTCTAGGAATGCTGGGGGCGGGGGGACTGGAGGGACAAAATTCGCAGGGCTCAGGTCACCTGGAGGGCCCCTAAAACCGGCATCATGCTGTATTCAGAATGCATTTTTAATTTTTTTCTAATGCAGTTGTGACTGCAGCCACCAGGGGTGCAAGGAAGGCAGAGCACAGGAAAGAGCTCAGCCTTTCTGTAACGTTCTCCAGGAGGCTGAGGGAAACCAAACCTGTCAGCCAGGCCAGCACTTGAGCAGCGGCAGAGCAGCCAGGACAAGCTATAATCAATGCTAGGATGCAGCATCCTAACAAGGTCTACTGTTTCCCTTTTCATTTAGTTCCACCCAGCTGCTGCACAGCAAGATCTTGCAAAGGGGCAATCTTGTTAGTGTCCGGTAGCCATTTTTTTTTAAAAAAATCCTTTGTTGTCTTTTCCTGCATTTGTCTAACTCTTTTCCACATCTTCTCCTTCATTTTGCTCTTTCTTTCATGAACTGCCATTCATCTATCCCCACGTCTTTCTACCCCACCCCAGCCCTTTTCAGTCTCAATTTCTCACCCATCCTGGTTGACAACATAGAATGTATTTAATAGCAGCATAGGAGCAAATCTTTGTTAATAGTATGGAAGAAGGGGGAGTTAATATTTTCTCATAATCTTTCAAAGAAGTAAAAGGGTGCTTCCCCCTCCACCTTTCACATGCATGATAAAAATGTTACTCTGCCTCAGTGGTAACAAATGAGGAACAGAAATTAGGACTTATTTATTTACTTTATTTATATCCCACCTTTATCCCCAAAGGGGACCCAAAGCAGCTTCATCCTCTTCTCTGTTTTATCCTCACAACAACCTTGTGAGGTAGGTTAGGCTCAGAAGTGTGTGGCTGGCCCAAGGTCACCCAGTGACCCAGCAAAGCTTCTGTGGCAGACTGGGGATTCGAACCTCAGTTTCCCAGACACTTTAAACACTATACAACCTTAGCTTCCATTGCAAATAGGATGGGGGGTCTAGAGAAAATCTGGGCCAAGATATTGCAATTCTTTTCATTTTTTTGCCCTGGAATTCCCATGATCATCCGCATGTTGGTGGCCAATTTTGAGATTCCCAGTTTTATTGTCTGATGGGTTATGCCTGCCACAAATGGACAGACAGATGGACACGTAGATTGTTTTGTTATTATAGAAGCATGCTGATAGCCAAATATTGTTACGATATTTGGTTTGGATCAGAGTCATATGGGTGGGGGGGCATGGTGGCTTTCAGCAGCCTTGACTGACAAGCAAGTATAAGGAACGGGAGCTGAAGGAAAAATGGATTCTCACTGGTCACCAGGGTGGGCTACTAAAGCTGTGTTATAAAAATGCTCCACCCTGGGTTCATACCTAGCCAAGGAAACAGCCTCAAATAAATGTTGAAGTGATCCAAATGATAATGAAATTCAAACTTTGCATCTGATGAAGGTCATGAGGGGAGCTGTCAATGTTTTCTGCAATCTCATATTCATTACTTTGATGTTTGTTAATTTAATAAATCTGAAGCTCGTGAGTGGTTGCTTGTTGTCAGACTGCGAGGGACATGTTGTCTGCTCGCACAAATGAGACCCACACTTGAATTAATTGAATTACTCAAACAAACAGTGAGACTAATTGAGATTGGCAAAGTCAAAGTTCACACAGATGAACTGAATTAAATCAAACTGGAGAAATCTAACTGTTCATGAAAATTCATCTTCTAAATTCTATGCACGGGAGCTTGGGTAGATGTGGATTCAGCTTCACCAAGGGGAAGTGCCTCAGCTGTTTCTGCTAAACTCCTAGTATCTTGAATACAGTTTACCATTTGAAGTTTAGGGAACGCAGTTGATAGTACAGAAAAGAACTGCCAATTATACATTCCACAGTGGTTTGGGCTGGGTCCTGAACTGTGCTCTGGAGCTGAATTCCCAGACTGCAGGAACCAGGGCAACGAGTGCTATGTGCCCAGTGTTCAACTTAAAGGCTGGTGAAGAATTCAGGATGATCCAGAAAGATAAGCCAAGCAAAGGCAGCACTGCTGATTTAGGGCCACAAGTGTGCCTCTTATGTGTGATTCCCCCACAACCATCCGCAGGCAGTTTTTTCCTAGCATAGTCTAGTGTTATTCCCTCCCCTCCCCTCTTTAAAAGAAAACCTTCAGCAAAGCTGGCACTGAATTCTCTCTCTTCCTGTCCCCACAATAAAGAATCACAAATAGCGGGGATGTGAGTGTGATTATACTTCTGAGTAAGCCATCTCATTATTTGACGTGGGATGGACAAAGAATTCCTATTTGCACCTATTATTGGACTTGTAACACAACTGTGCATATGCCAAATGATTTAACAATCTCCATCCCGCGCCTTCATCTTAGCTGTGTTTGTTGGAGGGCAGAAATCCCTATCTATGCATTTGTAATTTATTTATTTATTTTACAGTTATGCACTGGGCTATGTACTGGTGGAACTTCCAGGAGAAACTTAAGTTTCTATGGGGGCAGATACTCCAGTGATCTTTGCCCCATTTGTGCTACAGCCTACTACTCTGTTGTAGGCAGGACCTGTGAGCCAAGCCCAGCTCACCTGGAGGAACCCCTGAAGAAATGGTAGAGGAGGAAACTTGTCCCTGTCCTTTGGAAGTCATAGCTGCGACTTCAATGGTGTAGGTGGTAAGGGCTGTGAGGCCTGTGACACGGTATTCCAGTGTGACATTAGGCAGGTAGTGTGTTACCCGTGTGTTCGTGCGATTGTATTCTTCCCAGGAGATCCGGTAGCCTAAAAGAGGACCGAAAACACAGACATGTAGAAAACTGCACAAGTTACACCTGTATCCAGGAGCAAACAAAATAAGCCCCCCAAAATTTGTGGCCATAAGCCAAATTTAGGCTGTACCAGCTGGCCTTCTAAGATGCTGGTTACATTGCCTCAGTGCACCTGATCTCTTATAATACATCCTTGAAATCTATTTATTGCAAGCAGGTGGGCTCCATGAAGCTTGAGACAAACAAATGTCATGGTTCTGGTTTCCAAACTGCTCCCTTGCTGAAGTGGAGTTGAAACCAATATGGCTCCCAGGATGGAAATCCTCCCAGCTTTCTAGCTAAACGACAACATGATTCTCAGTATAAAGATCAGGTGTGCAGAAGCCCTAAAGGAGAAGGGCTTTATTAGAAATGTAGGAAAGAAACCTTTCAAAAAACCTTTAGATGATCCCCCCCATAAATATAATGGAAAGATTAGGGCTAAAGGTTCCCCTTTGCCTCCCCAATGGCTTAATGCATCTCTTACCTGTCAGAATGCCATTCTTTTCTAGAGGTTCTTGCCAGCTGACTTTCAGAGATGTGTCCAGGATCTCACTGAAGCTGAGGTGTCCGACTGGACCCGGAACTGGCCAAACAAACAATCCCACCACCCAAAGAGTTACAACAGAAGAAACATTCCCCTTAATATCTCAAGAAAACAAAAAAGGGAAGCTACCAGTTATGGACAATTCCCAAAGAACACACTCTGGGGTTGGATGTAAAGATGACTGCAGAAAACACAGCCAATAGGATCAGGGACCTTCAGAGAGTCCATACCACTTCAGCAACCAAGAATCAACCTTCACAACTGAGAAGGAGACAGACTCTTTCTAAGGTGGAAGATGATGTTTAAACTATGTTGGTCGGTGACTCAGAAGTTTGTGAACCCACAGTTCCATGGACATACACATGACACACACATGAAGCTGCCTTATACTGAACCAGACCATTGGCCTATCATGGTCAGTATTGTCTACTCAGACTGGCAGTGGGTCCCCAAGGTCTTAGGCAGAGGTCTTTTACATCATTTCCCACCTGAACCTTTTAACTGGAGATGGCAGGGATTGAAACTGGGACCCTCTGCCTGCCAAGCAGATGCTCTACCACTGAGCCACAGTCCCTCAGGAACCCGTGAGCTGTGCCTGTGCCCAGCTCCAAAGGGAAGGGCCGTACCGTCCTCATGGGTGCGCACCAGCTGTGGTGGGCTGCGGGGTCCATCGCCTGGTGTGGTGAAACACAGGACTGAAGTATAATATTCTGTGAACTTCTTGAGAGCTGAGATATAACCCACGTGGATATTGTCTTGGAAGTTAGGCCGCACCGTTACTATCGTCATGTCTTCTTCTTGTCCTGGTTCCCAAGCAATGAGCTACAGGAGAATGAAGGACATCATGATCCCAGTCAGGTGGAAGCAACTACTTATAAAAGCCAATGAAAGCAAGATCTGGCAGACTAACTTGGGAGCTTCAAAGTGTGTAAGAGTTGCTACCAGTTGGTCTATTTTAGTTTTGCCATTAGAATTAAAAAAAAATCAGTGTAAAGCAGCTAAGAATTTTTAAATTTCATACAGTTAAACACCTTAATGTGTAATCAGTGGATCCTTTTCTCCAGTAAGAGTGACAAACATAGCATGCTTAGCCCAAAATACTGGAATCAAGGACCCTAATCAGAATTTGCTGGGATATTAAGACCTGACGTCAAGTGCCCAGCCACATTCAAGTTTATGGTTAGAGTTGAACTCTCTTGTAGTCTGAGCACCATCTCAACACGAGGAAGAGAAATTTAACAGGTCAGTCTTATTTCAGTGCAAACCTGTGGCTGAAACAATGGAACACAAAGAAAGAACACTGGCCTTGATTTAAGGACTTTCAAGTGGCAGAGAACTGGTCCACCAGCACTTTGTGCAAAAATTGTAGAAAACTTTATGGGAATTAAAGAAAGGCCTCTGCTGGATCCTGTCTGAACATCAATAACAACGGATAACAAACAACAAGTTAAGTGAAACTAAATTAAAGGAAGCAGAAGGGCCCGGGTGGGCCGGGCCCGCCATTTGCGGGGACGGGCAGGGACAGCGAGGTCGATGGCCGGGAAGGGGCGGGGGGCCTGGTGCGCGACCGGAAAGGAAAAGACGCACCTCCCCCCCTTTTCCCCAGCCAATAGAGGGCAGGGGGTGGTCAGGGAGGGGGAGGCATTAAACGGGGAAGGGAAGCTGCTCCCCCCTCCCCACTTGACCACGAGGCGAGCCCGGTTGCCCACCCATCCCTCCCCAGGTATTATGGTGCTGGGGGTTTTGGTGTTTGGAAGTTGAGGGAACGCAGAAGGGGTGTTTACTGGGTCTTTATAGGTATGGTATTCTTAGTGTTTATTTACAGTTTTTGCATTGCACAATCTGTCACAACTTTCGGCGGTAACAGCATGGGGCCGGATCTGTTGGCGGAATTTGGCCTGCGAGCCAATTCCGGAGCTGGGGACCCTTTAAGGGTCTTGGCGTGAGGGCTGAACGGAGCTGGCTAGCTCAAGGAATAACAGTGCTTGCCCTCACAGCCAGAGGGCAGGGGAGCTCACAAAGGGGCAAGCGTCCGTGTGAATTCCGATAACCTGCCCTCCCGCCTTCTCTACCCATGCCGGCTGGCTGGGTAACGGTTAACTCGGCTGGCACATGGGCCAGCCGATAGGTTGGATCCGGTGGACCCATGCTGTGCCAATGCTCTACAGCTGTAACCAATAAAAGTTGTGGCCAAGTTTATCCACCTAATTTTCCAAAGAAACTGGTTGTGTGAGTTCATCCAAAGGGGGGGGTGTATTAGGAGCCGACCTCGGGGTCCCAGGTAAGACATGGAACCGCAACTGCTGTGTCAAAATACAATACAGTAAGGGAACATCAACAAGTTAATAATTTCCCACAGTATAATAAATGAGTGAGGTCTAGGAAGGTCTGAAAATAGTTCATAATAGTATTAATACAATGAGTAGTACTAATTTTTTGCTTTCCTTACTTAAGTTTTGAAACTCAAAGTGGATTACATGGAGTCTGCCAACTAGACCGTGCTCAGGTTCCCACGTGCGTAGTCTTAACAGTGCATTAGGTGCTCTCAGGCAATCCATAAAGTTCAGGGTGAACTGGCCACTTCTCAGCTCTTTGTCTCTAGCTTCAACAAACAGACACTTCTGAGTTTGCTTCTGACTTACCACTTCATTCTTGGGGTCACTTAGATCAAAGCAGACCTGCCTTTTCCCCTTTCCATGGCTACACATTGACTCTTAAAAATGTAACCACCGGGTGTGTGAATAAGTTCTGTAAACAGAATCCTTTATATAGACATATTTCTGACTTTTTTATATAAAGAAAGACAAAGAGCTGCTGTGCCCTTTGCTTCTGAATCACCCCCCTGCAACCCAGTCATTATCCCAGGCAATCCACCAAGTGAAACTGACCCCCTTATTGTGGTTGCCCGAATTCAGGGATAAAAATCAGCAAGAAATTATAGCCTACGGAGGAAATAAAGAAACAGCAGTTTAGTCTTAGATTATTTTGCATTCTGTAATCTAAATAGCTATTCTTAGCACTGCTGTTTAGGGTATAAATGTAACTTCTAGTACATTTAATCTGAGCAATCATGTCATTGTAGATGCTTTCAATAAATGGTGTACATAATGGCTGTTGGTTTTCATGAGTTGAAACCACCTTAACAATTCTGCTGTCTGGAGTCAACAGTGCAGCACATCCAAATAGTGAGAAGGACTCTACAAGACTGTCAGTCTCTGATCATAGATAGGGTTTTTTGTTTATTTATTAGATTTTTTTTTAGTCGCCACTCACCCAAAGGGTCTCATGGCAACTTACAACACTTAAACAACATCTTAATAGATAAGTTAAAAACCAACAAAATCAGATAATATGTATAAAATATTAAAATATGATGATATATAACTCCACACCATTTTGAACAACTGAAGTACGCAAGCCACTTAACCTGTGGTAGAATTATTTGGGAGTAATGTTCTGAGAAAACTGCAGTTCCAAACCACAGTCTTAAAATGCAGCTTGTGTGCTTGTTCACTGCCTCCTGTCAAGCTCCTGTGTATCGACTGCCTTGCAGTGGGAGTAGGGCCACGGGCACAGGAAGCACAGAGGAGGTGGGATGCTGCCTAGGGCCTGGTGCAGCTGCGAGGTTTTTTGCCAGCGTGACAGGTAATCACACCAGTCATGCTAAGGCTCTAAATGGACATGGTGAGGTCAAGAGCCATGATTACTTATAGAATCCTAGCACAAAAATTGCTTGGAGAATGCAAAGGCATCCTGGGCTGTGGACAGATTGGTGGCTTGGAGCGATATGGCACTGCCGCTAATTGTAGTGCTTTGAAGTATTGCAGGTCATACCAACCAGATAGCACACCCTTCTGCAGATCACCTGAGCAACCATCCAGTGGGCACACATTATTGCAGTGCCTCAGCCATGGAGCATGCTGCCTGGTCAGTTTTTTTTAAATTAGGCGGTATACTGGCAGACACTCCAAAAAAACCAAACCCCAGTGGCAGAAATGGATCTGCAGGTTCAGACAGCCAATCCATTCTGCGTGTGCTCCCCCGCATTCAGACATCCAGCCACAGGCAATGAATGTGTGGGGAACCAAAAATACCACGTTATGTGGTGTCTATTTACTCCATTTCCAACTTGTCATATGATGGGGTAAGTACGACTGGGGAACAGCTGACAGATGTGGCTGTGTGACCCTGCTGGTTTAATCCATTAGGGAAACGCAGCTATATCAAGCCAAACTGCCAGTCTGAATGCAACCCAAGATTCAACGGTATCCCAGGAAAGAACACAGAGCTGCTCTTTGTAGTATTTATAGCTGACCAAAGTCATCAACATTCAGTTAGTTTCCTTATAAAATCTGATAATTTATTGCAACTCTGGAGTCTTTACACAGAAAACAGCATAGTCCTCAGTGTTTCCCCTCAAACCTACTAGATAGCATTCCATGCTGGCTGGTCGGTAGCAGATGAACATTAACATATCTGTTAATCTTTGGCCATATCTATATGCATGTGAGCCAGTTTCTGAGTCTGGCCTCTATCCCTACTGCCCTATTACTCAAAGGGTTACTTGAGAGCCATATGAGATTTTAAAAAATCCTCTCCTCTGGCTTTCAGCTCCTCTGATCTGTCTTTCCTTTATCTATGGCTCTTCAAAGACATGTGGAAAGAAACTTGCTGGGATTAAAGGCTGGCAATTGTTGCTGTGAAGGAGAGGTGTGTGCTGAAGGGGCAAGGGATCAGTCATGAGCCGACTGCTATTTCTCTCCTCAGAGATCTGCCTGGGACTGGATTTGTAAGACTGGCACAGAGGGAATGCAATTAAAAGAAGTCAGTTTAAAAGCAGTTTGATCTTTGCCCAGACATTTTCTCATTTGGGTACCTGAAAAAGAGGAGCATCTGTCTCCTATATAGCCTGCTCTCTGAGGAAATGTAAAGTAGTCCTCAATTTGCATATATAGTTGGGTCCTAAGGCTTGGGGTAGTGGTGGAGACTAGCCATTTGGGCCCAGAAAAGAAGCTGAAAGAAGATAATTTAAAAATGCCCTCTGCATTAGAGTAATCAGAGAACATAAATAGTGCCTTGATACCAGCCCAGCATGGTATAGCCTAAAGCTTCACATATGTTTGTGGAGGCTGAGAAACCCCATTTCATGGGCCAGATGCAGCTTAAGGCCCAAGAAGTAGCCAGCAGCTGAGGCAATATGGGGATAGAGTCTGAGTTGTCTTTGTGGGGTTTGGGATGAGTAACGGTGGCTCATTTAGGGCAGTGTCACAGCCACTCACTCCAGTCTGTGCTCTGCCTTCCTTTCCCAGGAGAATGTAGCCCCTTGATAAGGCTCAGAGTGACTCATCTGCTCCAGTAATGCTTGCAAGGCATCTGTGACAATGTTCTAGATTATGAAATGGTACATTCACTCTGGATACAGGAGACATGATTCCCAATCTCTCTGCAGGTTGTTATTTTCTATCCTCAATTGCTCTGTCTATAAAATAAGAATTAGAGCAGCCTCCCTCTCAAATGACCACCATGCCAGGCTGACATGGTAACTGACAGGTTGTATAAAAGGTTAACAGTAACAAGAATAGTCATGGGTAATAGATAATGATTCAAGTCCAGTAGCACCTTAGAGACCAACAAGATTTTAGGGGTATCAGCTTTTGAAGAGACATGGCTCCCTTTGTCAGAATAGTAATTTAAAAAAAAGGGAAAAAAAGAAATCTGACCAGTGTTTAGGTACCCCACTAGTGCTTAAATTGTTTTACTCAATTCCTCTCTTTTATTTGGTATTATTTAAATATCAATTAATAGCAAAAAGGAATAGTTGAGTTTTAATAAGTGTGCAGACTTATCCATCCAAAACAATATTCAACACAATCTGCCTGATTAACTGACACTGATAATAATGCATAATCAGCTACTTTGTCATGGTGTTACACTCAAGGATGTTTGGGTGTTTAATTGGCATAGTGCGAGATAGCCTATAGCAAGTTAATTAGATACTAATTAGGCCTCCAAAAATACTAATCAAAATACTAAGTGGTATTTAATAAGTATGTTAAGTATCCTTCTTAACGTTGGTTATCTTGTTTGGCAGCAATTAAATTTCTGAACTTCTTTGGAGTAGATTAAGAAACAAGTTTTAATGTTTTAATTCAATTTAATTAATGGAAATTTGAATTAATCACAATTTGGAATTGAACACACAAGCTCCCAAATAAATGTTATATCTTAGTAAAAAAATATTGTAATAGACAAATTTGGAACAATTAGAATAACTTTTAAAATAATTAAGTCTTTTTGAAAAAAGAGGCCAACTATGGAATAACAGTGAGTGTTTAAGAAGGTCATCTGAATCATAAAGGATCAAAATGTGAAACTGGGGGCTTCAATACCCGTGAATTTATTCTATGTAGCAGCTGATGAAGTTAGAGATAGAGATACTTCATCAAGAAAAACAGTGGATTAAACTCTTTTACCTTTCTAATTATATTGCCCTTTCAGTTTGGAGGAAATGTGTGTAGTAGCTTCCCCATAATGAAAGGCATATGCTGAAACAGCAGCCATAAGGATGGCTGGTTTATACAAACAGTTCCAGTCTAATACAATGGCCAGCTCTGAAATTATACAACACATATTGTGTTAGGTGAGTATGGGATGAAAGGAGACTAGAAGTGACTGGATAGTATGGCAGGTTATTAACTTCCTGTTTGCTTGGGTCTTTTGCTGGTTTAGATAGGACTGTCCAGGGAGAAGAAGGCTATGTGTTGGCACACTCTGTTAACTAAACCCTGCACCCTCTCTATATATCTGCACTTCAACAAGCAAAGCAGAAGGAAGAGCTCTTCATGCAAGAGTTATAGGCAAGGCAACAGTATATTGGCTGGCCCAAGAACAACTACATGCAATGATTATTCCCCCTAAAACACCCAATAAAAAGAGACATACAGAAGAACAGACAGGGCACTTGGCCCTTCCTGAAGCGAGGCTGTGGAGTGAAAGAGCTTCTAGTCAATGAAGGAATGAGGAGTATAGATTCCCATCTTATTTAAACGTCAGCTGTGGGGAAAAGAAAGCCAACATGGGGCCTGTAAAGGCAAGGCCTTAAACATCTTCTGCTAATTCTGATCTATTTAGACTTCCTGAGGCAAAATAACCACCCACTTCCTGATGTTAAAAGGGCATGTGGCAAGTTCACATCTCCACTTACCTCCCTACAGAGTTCAATTCTGACAACAGCTGTGTCTGTCTGCTTTGTTTCATAAACAATAAAAATGCTTCGGTCCAGTATGTGAGGGTAGGCCATAGTTTGAGGCTTACAGCAAGAAACAGGGAAGTCCGAAGGGTTGCCTGCCATCACCCACCTTGTAGCCTTGATTGATGCCATTCACAAACTGGGGGCTGGGGGGGTTCCATGAGAAGCGTATTGTGGTGGAGTTGGTGGCCTCAGCCTGCACGTTACCTGGAGACACTGTGGGAACTGTGGGACAAAAAATCAAAAGGCAGCAACTCACTTGGAATAGATGGAGGGCTGGACATAATGGCATAAGAAGGTACTGCAGTTCACACTACCTGTCTGGCTAGGCAGCTCCGCTTTGTGCTCACAAGCTCTACATTCAGAATTAAGGATTTACATTGTAGATGTGGACCGTGATCCAGACATTGTATTTGTCCTCCTGTCATCAGTAGCCTGTGTGCAGATATGAATGCACGCGCGCGCGCGCACACACACACACACACACACAGCCTACAAATGCCACTCCCAGGGCACATGTTTAGGGTTGTTGCATTTTTTCTAATCACTTGGGCCTGCCTCTGTAACCAATCAATTCTCTCAAGGAAAGATATCCACCACCACCTTTTCCCTCCTCCAGAAAACTTACCACCTTGGAGAGTCCATTCAGTGACTTTGGAACTGTAGACACCCAGTCCAGCACTGTTGTATGCTGCCACCTCAATCTCATAGTTGGTCCAAATAATCAGATCCTCCAATAGCAGGTTGTTGACATCAGCATTGGTGATGTTCCTGAACTGGTAGCCAACAGGAAGGCCAGCCAGGCAAAATCTGGACAAGGGAACAACATACAAAATATTGGGCCAACCCATGATTAAAGCAGCCAGGATGTTCTTGCCATGTGGGACACTCTCTGGTTTTCCCATTTCCAGAATTCCGAGAGGAAGTAGAACTGGAAACTTGGCATGGTGCTTGTGCTTGCTCACCTGATGATGTAACCCTTGAGGATACCATTCTGGTGGTTCTCTGGCGGTGGCTGCCACTGTATCATGATGGACTGATTGGTGCGGCCACTGGCAATGACATTCTGTGGAGGTGCTGTGGGGGGTTCCTCAGGAAGGGAAACCCTGATGAAAGGAAGATAATAGAAGAAGAGATTGAATTTATACCCTGCCCTTCACTACCCAAAGGAGTTTCAGAGCAGTTTATAAACTCCTTTCCCTTCCCCTTCCCACAATAGACTCCCTGTGAGATAGGTGGGGCTGAGAGAGCTCTTTCGAGAACTGCACTTTCCAGAACAGCTCTGAGAGATTTGTGACTGACCCAAGGTCACACCAGCAGCTACATGTGGAGGAGTGGGGAATCAAACCCAGTTCTCCCAGATTAGAGTCCACGCTCCTAACCACTACACCAAACTGGTGTACATACAAAAGGCATGTTCCAAGGCTGGCCCTGAACTGGGTTAAATCTCGAGCAGTTGTAATTAGGCAACCCCAAACTCAGCCATGCCAGAGTAAGTGCCCAGTTATTGTTCTGCGCACATATACAGCCAGCTTCTCACTGTGCGTGCACATCTTTTTACTTTTACACAGCACCTTAATAAAGAGAGCAGATGGTTAGAGTCTTTATATGGTTATGCTGTATCACACTGGATACATCACTGTATGTGATAGTAAGTTGGGTGGTGACCCCTTCATGCTAATAATAAAAGCAGAAAAACCAGACCTCAGACAGGCAGGGGTCTCTGCATTGTAGAGGGATGATGAAAGATATGACCTTGTAAATTAACCACAAATTTTTAAAAAATCAAAAGCACTTCATATTTTCACCATGTGGCTGATTGATAGTGTCACATTGTACTTTGTATACAACCCATCAGGGCTCTTTTTGTAGCAGGAACTCCTTTGTATATTAGGTGACGCACCCCTAATGTAGCCAATCCTCCAAGAGCTTACAGAGCTCTTTTTACAGGGGCTACTGTAAGCTCTTTGAGGATTGGCTACATTAAGGGTGTGTTGCCTAATATGCAAAGCAGTTCTTGCTACAAAAAGAGCCCTGCAACCCATCATAGCATGAGGTTACCCAGTACTTAAATAGTCTTTGCTTTGGCCACATTCATCCTTATCATATAAATTCAAGCCAGAATAACTGTCCACCTACGCATATCAAGTTTGTCTTCCTTCTCTCCAAAAACAGTACTGCCCCTGACTTCCTGAATTCACTTCAGTTCATTCTTATACTCAACTCTTATGAGCTCCACCCCAGCTACTCCCCTAATTACATCAGAGCTTCAGCCCCCTGGTCCATGATATGCCCACCTCACCTCTCTGTGTCCTTGCTGAACTGGCCTTTGCCCACATCGTTGACAGCACACAGCCGGAACTGGTAAGAGCGGGCAGGAACCAGGCCTCTCACTAGCACTGAGACGACTTCAGGGTCCATGCTGGCCATCAGCACTGTCCAGGGAGCATCTGCCAGGCACAGAAGAAAGGGGCACAAAGGGGCAAATGAGCAAAGAGGAAGAAAAATGACGGGCAAGCTCCATTCCTCCCACACACTTCTTTTAAGGGGCCCTATGCAGGTTCCTCTATACAGGAGTTTTCATGGACTGGATTTTGTCCAGGAGCCACCTCTATTCCAAATGGTAGTTAAAGGAGCATCAGAGAATGGATGAAGCTATGCAGTTTTCATGGAAGAAGCAAATGACACAGTCAAAGCTTGGCTGATGGATGGGGGAGAGGGAGCCTTGGATCACTATCTACAGCAGGGCAAAAACAGGTTCTTTTATGATTCAGCAGCACCCAATATAGACAACAGAATAAAAAGCTTGTTTAAAGCCTGAAAACAAAACAAAACACCACAAACTGCTAAGGTGCACTAGATTGCAACAAGCTCTCGGAATCAGCCTCGGTGAGAGTCCACAGGGAAATTTCAGAATCCCGAGGTCTGTCATCTCCCACTCCCACAAAGTCTCCCATCAGCTCTGTGATGAGACTCAAGCCCAGCTCTGCCTATCACAAGCTTTTGAGTGCACCTTGACACCTTTGTATGGCAGGAAGATGCCTTACTGTTCTCGGAGACCTCAAGGATGTAGCGCAGCAGTGGGCTGTTTCCATCAAAGGGCTTGGTCCATGTCAAGTTGATGGCACGTTTCTCTACAGTGCTCAGCACAGCAATGGGGTTTTCTGGTGCATGGGGGAGCTGCCTGATGAGGATGATGGTAGAAGAAACCAATCTTAGAAGCTATCAGACAACAGAACCCCAAAGACAAGAGTGCTAGCCATTGGGAAAGCAGAGTGATTTGGGCATAGCCAAAGGGACTAATCCACACTGTGTGCTGTCATGGCTGGATTGGTTACCAGTCTCTGGATAGCAGGCACCTTGTTTAATTACATGGTGTGGATGGATGGAAAACGTGGTAAGAGCCCAGAGGTACTATGGGAAATTGCAGGGGTGTATTATGTGTGTGCTGAGATAATTGGAGGCTGCCTATTCTGCCCAGCTAACAATGCTGTTTGTTTTCCTTGGTTATCTGCTACAAGGAGAGAAAATCCTACATTGCAATGTGTTTTCAGGTTAAAATGACCTGTGGAACCCCCCCCCCGCTACTTGGGTTCCCTTCACATGCTCACCCAGGGGTGTGAAAGCTGCTTTATGTTTTGTAACTCCATGCTCCAGAGAAATAATGGGACCATGAAGGAAGGGCTGACTGCATGGGTCTGTTCTGTGGGAAAGACCTATGCAGTTGGTTGTTCAGACATGAGCCCCTCCAGTATGCAGTTGAACCATGCTTAAGGAGCTGCTATGGTGCTTGGCATGCCTGTGAAAGGCCCATGAGTGCACAGGGGCTTGGTATTGCATAAGTATTTGAAGCTAGTTAGGGGGTTGTACAATAAATCCCCAAACAGGGCAAGCTAATGGAGATCCATGTCTACGTTCAGTTTGTAGCAAGGTCATTTGTGCAACATTTATATCAAAATGAGTATGTTAGGATGACACGTGGGAAGCTGCTTAGGAGCCCCACTCGCTCCTTGCCCTCCTTTCTATTCATGCGCCAGAATACACTGTTCCCTACTGTGAGGCAGTTGTTAACAGGTGACTTTAGGAGTTGGGCCTTACCGGACTCGCAGGTGGGCACTGCGAGAGTCGTTGCCTCCAGCAGACACCACCCGACAGGTGTAGGTGCCAATGTCGCCTGACCAGGTCTGGGCAATGTGTAAAGTGCCCATGTTATCCAGTCGCATGCGGGGCACGTTCTCCACATTTAATGCTGTGCCATCCTTCTCCCATATGAACCTATGGGGAGAAAGTGGGACAGGGCCTTGCCTCTTCACATGACCAAGTGTATTGTGCCCATGACTCCCCCCTGCCTCTCCAAAGCCCAGGAGTGCCACCTCTCAAATACCACAGCTTGCTTGAGGAGAAGACAGAAACAACAGACAAGCACCCTAACATAGCTTGCCCACCTCGACTCATCTTGCCCTGCAGAGCTTTTTGGGTGGTCATATTCAGTTAATGCAAGGCAACAAAGAGATCCGACAGGTCTGGGCACTGCCTGGCATGAACTGGGAGGGCACCCCAAGTGAATAGGAAGGTGTGGATTTCTGCAGCTGCCCACTCACATCCATTGCCATTTGCCTTCATGCCTGCCATTTTCCTCTCCTGCAAGCAGGCTTTTTGCTGGCTATTTTTTGGTTTATCAAGAGCAGATGTATCACTATGGAGATCTAACACTGTAGCAATGTTTCAATTACCATTTTTTCCCCAAAAACCCCCAAAATCCTGCACAGGAGGTGCGAGGAGGGACGGGTGGGAGGGAAGGGAAAGCACAGAGGAAATCTCTGTACGGAAGCTTCATTGGTGCCGAGAAAGCCGCTGCATTCACAGAGGCAGTGAGAGCAGAATGGGCAGTCTCACTTGTGCTGTAGCAGCCTCAATATGTGGGCACATGTGCCAGAGGCTCAGCTTTAAAAATAATGGGTTGCATCTGCATTTACTGAGGGCTACTCTTTTTTTTTTAATTTGCAGGTGTTAGTTCTGCTGGGCATGAGTTTAACATGCATGCTGGAGTACATACTTGTTTGTCTGGGTCTGGACCACATTGGTCCAAAGAAATACTCCAAAACAATAGCCATGTAATATTTTTTTAGGATGAACAACAACAAGAACAAAACACACACACATGCATGACAGTTTGCAATTCTCCAGGCTGGAAATTAAGCAAACGGAAACAAAAGAGAGAGAAGGGGATCCGAAGTATGCGCGCATGCATGCACACCTTGTAAAGCATCCAGCTTGATAAACAGGTCTGGAGATCTCAAATGTTGCATACTATTTGGTGTTATTTTGGTTGCTCATAATAAGGAGAATAACGTGGCTTTTGTTTATCTGAGGGACAGTTTTTAGCAAGTGCCTTTGTGGATAATAAATCGGAGGTCAACCAAAGTAGCCAGCTATTCTGTCTATGTCATTTTACCCCACTTCTCCTCTGAGGAGCTCAGGGCAGCATGCAGCAGTCTCCCTACCCTCATTTATGCTGTGCCATCCTTCTCCCATATGAGCCTATGGGGAGAAAGTGGGACAGAGCCTTGCCTCTTCACATGTGATCCTCCCTTTCCTGCAGTCCGATGAGGTCAGTGAGGCCAAGAGAGAATGACTAGTCCAGAGTCACCTGGCAAAGTTCATAGTTGAGTGGGGAATTTGATTCCAGGCCCCCTCAGATCCTAGTCCAGCCCTCTGTCTTCAAGGCCCCACAGACGCCCCTGCACAAGGATATAGTTAACCTTCAAAAGTAAGGTGCATCATGGTATTCTTCCTTCACCCCAATGAGAGAAGACAGCAGTTTTCCCTCAGCACAGTTGTTAACAGGCACCAGGTGGCAACAGAGGCCCGTGATTTTACACAGGAGCTCCTCTCATTCCTTTTCCATGGCTGAGTTCTTAAGGCATGTAGAGAAATAGCTGGAAGAATCCTGGCCGTGAATCCCAGACAGGCATTTTGCTAAGCACAAACCCGACTATTCTCTGGGTACAAAGCTGCACAGATTTTGTCCTCTTCCCCAGTACATGGTTGGTACAAAGAGTGATGCCAAGGCTCAAATTTGCATGAAGCTCTGTTAGCGAAAACCAGGAGATTGCTCATCTTTCCCAGGAGACACCTAAGCGAAGGCATTCACAGCCCTTTTTCACATGTTCCAGTCTTAAATCCTGTCATGGAAAACAGGACTCAGCATCGGTTCAAAGGAAGCTCTACCCATCGACACATGGAAATTTTTAAAACGATAATTATGACCCATAATAATGAAGGCACACATTTTATCCATGATCAGCTTCCCCATGACTTTATTTTCACACTGGTGTCTAAGGAGACTGAATGTTATCTGCCTTGACTGTTCAGTATCTCTACATCTCTGAACAGATTGCTCTTTGCGAGCAGAGGCGTGACCTAACCAGTTCCTGGATGACTTCCCCCCACTGAAGGAGAATGCTCTTTGCATGTCCTTTTCCACTTCTCCCTCCCCATCCTGTACTCCAGAGGTCTCCATCTATAGTGTCTGCCCTTCACACATCTCATGGGTCTCAACCCACACAGAACAGAAACTGCCACATACCGGACTACTACACTGGGGTCATTGGTTACTCCACAGGTCATAGATGCCTTGGTGCCTTTGATGACACTCTGATCCTGAGGGGGGTTGGTGATGCGTGTCCGAGCTGTAGACAGAGACAGACAGACAGAGAGAGGGCACCCAGGCTCAGTCAGGGTAACAGTTGCTGTGTCAAGCTAGTGATCAGCCTTCTGGCCTGCTGGTTCAAAGAACTCCCCTTTTCATACAGTAATTGTGATGGTCACAAAAAGTCTGCTAATTTTAACAGATTCATCAAATTACAGACTTGCAAAACAAGATCATTCACAGATCTGTTCCTCCCAAAGTCAACTGGTACAACTGAGACTTTGATGAGTCCACAAAGAGAAAAAGGGTGTTCTGAGACTACAAATGCAAGGCATATATCATAAAGGGAACATGCTCCCCCTCCCTCAAATGGCAATGCCCACTGGTTGTGAACTCAGCCATCCACTCCCGAGTTCTGCTCAAAACCTTCATTGCTTGCTTGTCAGTTACTGAAGAGAAGACGTTTTCATCAGATGCAGGTTATGTATGCAGCTGTGTATCTATGGAATCTATGTGGCCCTTAATAGGGGTGCATGGTGAGGAGAAGCTCAAGACATGGTAAGATTCTTTTTTGACAAACACTATGTGAGCAGATTCCTTGTGAATCCTATTTCCCTGTAGGATTGAGGAGTAGGATAAAAGTCCAACTAATTACTTAATCTGCAGACAGATTCCCAGAAGCGGATTTGTCTAAACGTAGGTTTTATAAAGAGACTATTGTTTCTTAGACAGCCAGCAGGGGGCACTGATTCACCTCTGCCTGCAGCCTGGTGAACCTAATTACAATTGTTCTATTAGATGAAAGTGAAAGGGAACAGATACACTCTCAAAACAAATTTGACGCCCACAATCCACAGGCACCAGTGACTTCAGGTACTGGTCCTTTGCCTGGAAACACTGTAGACTGACCTGGAAAATAATGTTTGGATATTTTCTGTTTATTTGGGTTTTTTTCCTTTTAGAATTGTAGAATTGGGCTTTTAAAATCTTGTTTCTTAATAAATTTTGAATTTGTATGATTTCACTAATACACCTCTAATAAACCAGATTGAGGTTTCTGGGTGGGAAACTGGGCAGTGGCCATGCAATACTAGGACTTTGGTATTGTGGCAAAAACCTGGTTTAGCTTCTGCTAAAAGAAATCAGCAGGTAAAATTAGCAAATTATTTCAGTGAATGGATACACAGTTTCAGTGGTGTAAATGAGGCAGGGAACAAGAAAGGTAGAAAGAGGAGGGATGACCAGGGAAAGTGTGGTTCTGTTCAGAGCCATTGTGCAAAAGTGTGTGTTACTTTACTGAAGCATCACATATTTGTATGGGGAAAAAAGTGAGTATCAGCAGCACAGTGAAGGAAAATCTATCATTCTGGATGAACATACAAGGCTGATTCAACCCATATGTTTTCACCACCATGTGACTTGCATGTGACTTGCATGTGTGAATGAGCAATCACAGTACTAGCAGCAATAGAACTTTCAGCTCATCTGCTGTCATCTCAAACTTCACTGGGCTGTGGTCACACACACTAAATTATCCACTTTCAATCCACTTTCAGTGCACTTTCCAACTGAATTTTGCCTGTTCACAGATGAAGTAACATTTCACAGATTCCCCCCAACTCCTGTCCAGGCAATATCTGAAATACTACTTTGACTGATCTAATGGTAACACCATACCTAGGACCTGCCAGCAGCCTACAGAGCAGGCACATAGGATGGGAGGCCAATATAGTGACCACCTTACCCCAGACGACGAGTTCAGCGGATGCCTCATCAACACCACGGGAGTTGGTGGCAAGGCAAGTGTAGCTGCCAGCATCTGAGATCCGTGTAGGGCTGATCAAGAGGCTTCCTGACTCCAGCAGGGTAAAACGAGGAAGTTGCACTGAGCCACTAGCCAGGATTCGCTCCCCTGCAGAGGAAAAAGGAGGAGTTTGTTAATAGGCCTATGACGACTTGCCTTCAGTGGCTTTCCACTGCAGTGTAAGGGACCTCCACCACAATGCATGCTGATGTCTTAAACACCTGTGTTGATGACCTCAAGCAGGACCCTCCTTCTAGACAGAGGACCAGAAGAGTTGAAAGGGGGGGGGTCCTTCTTTCTATACATATTTCTGAACCCCAACATTCCTACTGGTATTATTTACTGCATTTTATACTGCCTTTTGTCCAAAGACCTCAGTGTGGCAGTTTATCCTCCCCAGTGTATCCTCTCAACAACCCTGTGACGTAGTGTAGCCCGAGAGTGATTGAGTGGCACAGTAAGGCAGAGTAAGGATTTGCA
Source organism: Gekko gecko (assembly GCA_029375565.1). Taxonomy (NCBI): domain Eukaryota; kingdom Metazoa; phylum Chordata; class Lepidosauria; order Squamata; family Gekkonidae; genus Gekko; species Gekko gecko. The sequence goes on along the minus strand of JAPDNY010000002.1, from coordinate 238,191,123 downwards.
TCTGGGTCTCTGTGATATAAGTCTGCCATCTACTAAAAGTCGCATTGGTTCTCTTTTGGTTTCAGGAATTTAGGGGATGCATAATAATGCCAGTCAATTCCTTAGCACCTTTTGGTTTGACTTGCAAAGTGGCCTGGGGTACAGGGAGGGGTTGTATTATGTCAGGACTGAGTATTGTTGTGGAATGCTGAGGGTCACTGGCACAGAAGCAGAGGGTAGCAATACTAATGGGCTTTGGGTCACATTCAGCACTATGCCATCTTGTGAGATTTTCAAGCACAGATCACGTTTTCTCTCCTCCACTTCACACAAGATGCATCAAGGGATGAGGTACATTGCTTTGATTCCTCCCATTGCCAGGGAACTGGGGCATGAATTCTGAGACTGGGAAGAGAATACAGCGTGGCAAAGGTCCAGCACCCAGGTAACTGTGCCGGTATTCTGAGATGGTCTTTATACCTCCATTCTACTCAGTTTTCCGTTTTCTTCTCCTTATGCCACAAACCTCTAACTGGGATGAGGCCAGCTTTTCTGAAAGAAAATCTCTGATCTATAGCACAGGTGGCCAAAGCCACAAACCTGCCTCTCCAGATGTGGATGCAGAAGTGGACTGTACCTTGATCTACAGCAGGTGATCTGTGTTCACAGCATCAAGGGTTGGGCTCCAGGTGCAAGGAACCATTTGTGAGGAATTCTTACTCCCATGCCTGGCCATGCCTGCAAATGACTTTACACAAACTCCTTGTACATTCCTCACTGTTACCTTTCTGCCAGGTGATGGCTGGTCTGGGAGCCCCTGAAGTCTCACAGCTGAGCACCACAGCCATCCCGTCGATCACGGTGCTATCTAGAGGTCCTTTGGTTATGTTGGGGGCAATGCCTATGGTTGAGAGAAAGGCAAGGGAAATACCTATGCTACAGGTTCTAGAGTGCCAAGCTGTTACCACACCATTTTTGCCCCCCCAAAAAAACCCCTAATTTCTCTGAGCTCTCCAATGAGGCAGTACTTCAGTTGGACAGAAGGTGAAAAATAGTTAGGAAGAGCTCTAAATAAGGATCCAAATCTCATCTGACACTCTGCCTATAATGGGCACTTGGCTGTGTTCTGCATTCACCTGCCCAAGCCCCCTCTTCCCCACTTCAGAACGCTTTCGATTGCTGGGGAAATGGGCAAAGACCCTCCGTCAGAGCTGAGGAGGTGGAGCCCTGACCTGGATAGCCCCGGCTCATCAGATCTTGGAAGCTAAGCCAGATCAGCCCTGCTTAGTCTTTAGATGGGACACCACCGAGGAAGTCTAGAGCTGCTATGCAGAGGCAGGCAACAGTGAATGACCTCTGAACATCTCCTGCCTTGAAAACTCTACAGGGTTGCCATAAGTCAGCTGTGACCTGGCAGCAAAAAAGAAAAGAAAAAGGCAGTGGCAGAAACAATCTCCTTGAAACACTGCGGTCACACACACTAACACATTTTGCCAGTTCACATAGTCAAATCCAGTTGGAAAGTGTGCTGAAAGTGGATAGAAAGTGGGTTGTTTAGTGTGTGTGATCACAGCCAGAGAGAACGTTTAGTCTATACTACTCCCTCGTGGTTCATGCAGATTGCCTCCAACGGCTCCCTTTCCACTTTGCAGACTATCAACCATTACTGATCTTCCTAATGGCTCACCTCTTTGCTTCCTGCAATAGAGCTCTGTGACTATCAACCCTGCTTCTGGAAGTTCAGCACCAGGACTGGGAGGTCCTGCAGGGAACACTGGGGTGGAAGGAAGGGGGCTCCAAGGCAACCTATAACCAAAGCACTTGCTGACACCTACTGGTGACGGCCAGGTACGTGGAGGATTGCACCTCGCCAGCAGCATTGTGGGCAAAGCACTGGAACATGCCCGTATCATCCGGCACCAGCCCACTGATCTGCAAGCTCCCATTGGCGAGGAGCTGGAAACGAGAGAGCTTCTCCACTTCAAGCAGTGCTGCATCCTTGTACCAGAACATACTGGGTGGAGGTACACCTGCAATGCAAAGCCTGGACATTAGAGAGCATTGGGAAAGGAAAATTAACTCTTCCATAAACCACTTTTCCTTCTCAATACATTTCCAAGATTCTGGAGATGGTCCATTCTGGAGAGCCAGTTTGGTTTAGTGGTTAAATGTGCGGACTCTACTCTGGGAGAACCAGGTTTGATTCCCACTCCTCCACTTGCACCTGCTGGATGACCTTGGGCAAGCCATAGTTCTGGCACAGCTGTTCTTGAAAAAGAGCAGTTTCTGTCAGAGCTCTCTCAGCCCCACCTACCTCACAGGGTGTCTGTTGTGGGGAGGGGAAGGGAAAAGGAGTTTGTAGGCCGCTCTGAGACTCCTTTGGGTAGGGAAGGGCAGAGTATAAGTCCAATCTCTTCTCTTCTTCCGTAGGTTTGTGATTCTCTGTACTTAACTAACTTCTCTTCTTGCACAAACCTAGAATCCTGTTCATTATTCTACTCCAAGAATCACACTCTGAAAACACATCTTTTGCTATTAAGTTCAAATCCTGAGAGTGTGGGTGTCCCAAAAGCAACAGGGGTGATGGATGCCTAAGGCTGATAGAACTGGAAGGATTTACAAGCAAAAGTGGGGAAATTCAGCTCAGGGTGGTGTTCATGGCTCATTGTTCTCCCTGTTTGCCCTGTGAACTAGGTTAGATTGAGGGACTTTACCCAAGGTCACTCAGTCAGTTTCATGACTGAGTGGGGAATCTGAACTTTAGTCTCCACAGTCCTAGTCTGATTCTCTAATCTCTATGTCAGACTGGCTTCATTCCCCCTGCTCCTTCCACCTCTAAGTTGTCCAAATATTCAAACAAATGCAGGGTTGGCTCAAACGCTGTAGCAACTTGGATTTAACAATCTGAATTAAACCCAGAATCTTGTGATGAACCGCAGTAAAATCAAAGAAACGCGGCTGCCATGGGGTCTCAGCATCCCTTGCCTGTGCTCCAGCAAAGAAGGAGGAAATAGACAGGAACACAACTCCTCTGAGATGTTTACTATCCTATTTTTGAGATCAATCAATTATGAAGTCCCCACATTTTCCTTTGGCAACTCCACAACCTGGTCAGACTATTCTTAGAAATGCTTGCTAAACCTCAGGTTTGTATCCTGCAGTTTAAGATCACCCTTTCTTCATCAGCTTTGGAGCTGTCTCAAGGCGCTCTGCTCCTTTCACTGAGCATGCACACGCTGGTATCTTAGCTGTGTATGAAATTGCTATCCTGCACAGGGCTTCTGCTTTGGGCTGTCTATAGACTGAGGCAAATGTCAGCAGGTCACATTTGTTTTGTTCAGATGGTCTTTTCAGGGTTGTCTTTGCAACTGAATGGGGCAGAAATGTTCTTATTTTTATAAGTAGGAATTTTTTTTAAAGGGGGGGGAGCAGCAGCATGAAGCCTACAACTTCCCCTTTCCCCTTACAATGGTAAAATGCTCTAGGTATATTTTTGCTGGCAAACTAGTTGTTATAACTGACAAGTTACTAGCAGGATGAGTGCTTGAACTGCAAGATTAACTGCCTTGGCTTGGGCTGCAATGAAAAGCTGAACTAGATGACTGAGAAGTGATCTAGAGAAAATTACCTTTGGCCTGGCAAGGAACCTGCACCACCTTCTCCATCTCAGCTGTGATGTGCCTGTCTGGTTCTTTGATAAACTGAGGTGGCTCTGCAATAGAAAACTGAGTCATGGGACTGACCAAATGTCCTCCAACCCAAACTGTCTGCTGAATTCCCACAAGTACTGGTTTTGCATGCCTCTCAACCCTGATAATTTTGGACCAAGTTCTCAAGGTCTAGCAATATCAGACCTACATTAAGGTTCCTGACTCACTGCACTCTGATCATATGAAGTTACTGCACACCAAATCTCATTCAGTATCACCTTCTCTGTTTGACTGGCAGAGGTCTATCCCAGTCCCTGCAATCTGAGACCATTTGAGATGCCAGGGATTGAACCTGGGACCTTCTGCATGTGAAGCATATGCTCCTCACTCACCCACAGCCCCACCACATCTTTGAGATTATGACACCACATGGCTTCCTTCCCATGCTTACCCAGCACAGAGAGGTATGCTCCCTGCACCACAGAAGGCACACTGCTACTTCGCAGCACAGCCTCACATTCGTAGTAGCCACTGTCACTCAAAGTGGGATTCAGGATGGTCAGGCGCCGGTTGTAGTCGCTGATGCCACTTGACACAGGCACCCTGTCCTTCTTCCAGATGATGTGCAACTTGATGAGTGGCCTGGTTAGCAAAGAAGCCTGTGAGATGGGAGCCCCTTTCCCATGCACCCAGTGTCACTGGGTAACTGGCTACAGATCTGTACAGACTGAAGGAACTCCTACCCAGCAGTCCAGTTTGGCTTTGCAGTTATGAGTGTACACACAACTGGTGGCAGAGGCCAAACTCATTTTATGGATGTCCCTGGCATGGTAGTGGGCTGTAGGCGTCAACCACTGTTGCTTGAAAATATTTCTCATTTGTAGGGGTGACAGTATTGTACCACACTGGCAGATTGCATTATGAGCACTAGAATGTTAGTAGAGGCCATCTCACAACAGGCTGTTTCCTAGATCATAGTTTTGCACCATGAACCTGTGCTCCAGCCCAATACAGGAGAGCCAGAGAGGCCAGGACAGAACACTTCATAGGTTGGAAGTTCTATTGAGAAGAAGGTTTGTAAATGATCACAAGACTGTTCTCAAAATTCCAGCAGTCATGCGAGTTATGCCTTCCAACCACCGAGAACCACAAGAGGCAGAGACTTACCTGGCATTGGCCACACACTCCAGGATCACCTCTGAGGTGCCGGCAATTACGCTAGTGTTGCGAGGTGAAATAATGATGGTTGGTGCAATTGGATCAGCTGGGCCACCTATATCTGAAGAGGAAGGGAAGTGATGTTGACACCAAACAGAAATGTTCCCAAGCTGTAGTGCATGCAGAAGGCAAAGGAGCCTGTTAGGAATGCTGCCTCCTCCACTGAGAGCTGAGTGCTATTGAGGAACACCAGGCAGTCCTGAGAAATGGAATGGCACCAGGAGCAAGACTATCTCAATAAAGGTAACTCTCAGCCTCCCCCTCTACCCAGCAGAGGTATGATTATGGAATAACAATGGGTTCTACCAGGTAATGTATCTGCATTTCTAAAGCTATTCAGAGGCCACCTAGCAAACAGCCCTTCTATCTCCAGAACTTCACCTAGCCCTTTTGTGTGTATTACTAGAATGATAAAAGGGTTGGAACACTTTCCCCATGAAGAAAGGTTAAAATGCTTGGGGTTCTTTAGCTTGGAGAAACGACAGCTGAGGGGGACACAATCAAGGTTTATAAGTTTATGCACGGGATAGAGCAGGTAGAGAAAGAAGTACTTTTCTCCCTTTCTCACAATGCAAGAGCTTGTGGGCACTCCATAGAATTGCTGAGCAGTCGGGTTAGAACAGATAAAAGGAAGTACTTCTTCACCCAAAGAGTGATTAACACATGGAATTCACTGCCACAGGAGGTGGTGACGGCTACAAGCATGGATGACTTCAAGAGGGAATTAGATAAACACAAGTGGAGACCTGCAAGAAACTTGCGGGATGGTTATCTCATTCGTCACACCTGTGCTTCGTCTCCTCGCCCCCTACCTCTCTCACACTATTTCTCCCCTCTGCCCCCCTTTTCTTACTCTCTATTTCTGCTCCATGCATGTGACTTCCTCTCTCTTTCTGACCTGTCATCTTTCTCTTTGTTTTTCTGCCTCCCCACTTCATCACTCTTTCTCTCTCTTTCTGCCCCCACCCCATCATTCTTTCTTTCTGCCCCCATCACTCTCCCAGCCTCCTGCCTGCTTCCTCCCCCACTCCGCAGAGCAGCAGTAGCAGTAGTGGCAGTGCTCTCAGCCACCCACCTGCTTCCTGTCCCCCCACAGCAGCAGTGGCAGCACTCTGGGAATCACAATGGATCTCCCAGCTACAGAGATCAATTCACCTTAGGGCTGCCAGCTCCAGGTTGGGAAATTCTTGGAGATTTGGGGGTGGAGCCTTGGGACAGTGAGGCTTGGGGAGGCAAGCAGCCTCAGCAGGGTATGATGCCATAGACTCAACCCTCCAAAACAGCCATTTTATCCTGGGGAACTGATCTCTGTCTCCTGGACAACAGTTGTAATTCTGGGTGATCTCCAGTCCTCACCCAGAGGCTGGCAATGGTGGTTCTTGCGGAAGAAATGGCTGGAGGGTGGAGTCTATGACATTACACCAGTCCAAAGTTCCTCCCCTCCTCAAATCCCACCCTCTCCAGGCTTCACCCCTCAAATGTCCAGGGATTTCCCACCCTGGAGTTGGCAACTGTATTTCCTTCCCAACCAACAGCCAACCTACCTTTATCTGCCTCTCTGTCTCTTGTTTTCCATCTCCACCCTCCAGCCTCTACCTAGGAAAATTACAGTCTTTCTCCACAGTGGGGACCAAAGCAGCTTTCATTATTCCCTCCTCCTTTTTATCTGCACAACAACCCTGTGAGGTTGGTTAGGCTGAAATATGTGACTGGTCCAAAATCACACAGTCAGCTTCCACTGCAAGATGGGGATCTGAACCTGGGTCTTGCAGACCCTACTTTGAAGCTCTAACTGCTGCACCTCACTGGCTTTCATAGGGTGGCTGCTGATGAATGGTAGCAAGCAGCCGAGGCTAGATGAGTCATACAAATCAGGGGGGACCTGGCAACCCTAGACTACTGCCAGGCCTAGAGTGGCCAACCTCCAAATGGGACCTGGAGAACCCCCAGAATTACAACTGGACTCTAGACAGCAGAGGTCTGTCTGTCTCCCTGCAGAAAATGGCTGCTTTGGAGGGTGGACTCTGTGGCATTATACCCAGCTGAGGCCTCTCCCTTCCCAAACCCAGCCCTCATCCTTAGAATCCACCACAAAATCTCTAGAAATCCGCCAGCCTGGCACTGGCAACTCTAGTGAGGCCTGGCCCCAAGGCTCCCTCCCTCCCTCCCTGAAAGGCTGAAAGAGGCCTGGAAACGGCCCTCCCCCACTCTTTGACTGACAGAGCCAGTTAGAAGCCTCCCCCCCCCGAACATTCTAATCTCTCACCGTTGATGCCTGGAGTTAGGTCCCTGCAGAGGCCATTTCAAAAGTTTTTTTGAGGAATTCAACTGTTCCTGAAGGGATTTTTTCACTTTTGGGATTTTTCTACAAACCCAGGAAGTCTACTGACTATGCAGGAAAAGCTGTTGGGGGAGAGTGAGGCCCCTGTTGGTGGGAATAGGTATCCACACTTTTTGGCTATTAGAATAAGGACAAGTGGAGACTCGCAAGAAACTTGCGGGATGGTCATCCCATTCCTCACACCTTTGCTTCCTCCCCACTACCCTTACCTATCTCACACTCCTTCTCCCTTCTGGGGGTGGAGCCATAGACTCAACCCTCCAAAGCAGCCATTTTATCCAGGGGAACTGATCTCTGTCACCCGGACAACAGTTGTAATTCTGGGTGATCTCCAGCCCTCACCCAGAGGCTGGCAATGGTAGTTCTCATGGAGGAAATGGCTGGTTTGGAGGGTGGAGTCTATGGCATTATACCGGTCTGAAGTTCCTCCCCTCCTCATACCCCACCATCCCCAGGATCCACCCCTTAAATGTCCAGGAATTTCCCAATCCAGAGTTGGCAACCCTATTTCCTTCCCACCCAACAGCCAACTTAACCTTTATCTGCCTTTATCTGTCTTCAGCTTTTCGTCTCCACCCCCCTCCCCCACAGCTTCTACCAACGAAAATTATAGTCTTTCTCCACAGTGGGGACCAAAGTAGTTTACATTATTCTCACCTCCTTTTTATCTGCACAACAACCCTGTGAGGTTGGTTAGGCTGAAAGTATGTGACTGGTCCAAAATCACCCAGTCAGCTTCCACTGCAATATGGGGATCTGAACCTGGGTCTTGCAGACCCTATTCTGAGGCTCTAACTGCTGCACCACTGCTGGCTTTCATAGGGTGGCTGCTGAACAGCAGCAAGCAGCCAGGCCAAGTTGAGTCATGCAAATTAGGTGGTATCAAGTCACCCAGAGGGTGCTGCCTAGGGATGCCAGCCTCCAGGTGGGATCTGGGGATCCCCTGGAATTACTGCTCAGCTCCAGACTACTGAGATAACTTCCCCTGGAGAAAATGGATGCTTTGGAGGGTGGACTCTAGGGCATTGTACCCCACTGAGGTCCCTGTCCTCCCCAGGCTCCATCTCCAGGAGTTTCCAGACCTGGAGCTGGCAACCCCACTACCCCCATCCCCTGCCAGTGCCCGTGGGGGGATCTGGCAACCCTAGACTGCTGCCAGGCCTAGGGTTGGCAACCTCCAAGTGGGGCCTGCTGGAGAGTGAACTCCAGAGATCTGTGAACAACGGAGATCTGTCTCCCTGGAGAAAATGGCTTCTTTGGAGGGTGGATTCTGTGGCATGATGCCCAGCTGAGGCCTCTCCCTTCCCCAAATCCTGCCCTCCTTGCACTCCACCACAAAACCTCTAGGAATCCCCCAGCCTGGACCCAAGGCTCCCTCCCTCCCCCCTCCCTCCAAGGCTGAAAGAGGCCGGGAAAGAAAAGGCCCTTCCCCCACCCTTTACTGACAGAGTCAGTCAGAAGCCTCTCCAGCCCCCCCCACGTTCTAATCTCTCACCGTTGAGGCCTGGAGTCAGGTCCCTGCAGAGGCCATTTCAAAAGGTTTTGGGGGTAATTCAACCGTCCCTGCAGGGATTTTCTCACTTTTCAGATTTTTCTACAAACCCAGGAAGTCTACTGACTATGTAGGAAAAGCTGTTGGGGGAGAGTGAGGCCCCTGTTGGAGGGAATAGGTATCCGCACAGAAAAAAAAGTCTGGGAATTAGAATAAGGATATGGAGCAGAGATCCATCAGTGGCTATTAGCCACAAGGTGTAGATACGAACTCTGGGGCAAGTGATGCTCTGTATTCTTGGTGCTTGGGGGGGCAACAGTGGGAGGGCTTCTAGTGTCCTGGCCCTACTGGTGGACCTCCTGATGGTACCTGGTATTTTTGGCCACTGTGTGACACAGAGTGTTGGACTGGATGGGCCATTGGCCTGATCCAACATTGGCTTCTTATGTAACCTATGTCTATGTGAGAATCCTTTGTCTCCACAACTGTCTTTCCTGCTTCATCCCTCAGGATACCGACATAAACCAATCATACATTCAAACGTTTAGCGATCCTTCCTGATGCTAATCAGGAATGCTTTTTCACTCTTTTGTCTAAGCTTGGGTACCTATTCAACTGCCTTGGCAGGGCCATCAATGGTCATCAAACCCATTCAGCTAGCCACTCAGCACCAGGCTAATCCTATCAGAGCTATTGTGAACCCAGTTGGTTACACCTAGGTGTTGCCCCTCTGAACGTGCGCACCCCCTGAGACCCATGATTGGTCCAGGTAATCTTTTGTCTTCACCTGGGACAAGCCCCTCAAGACCTCCTATTGGTCTGCATTGTATTCCAATGTCTATATCCATCCACACACATGGCTATCAAAGTCTGCACTCAGGATGGCACCTATACTTTGAGTACACCCTCAGAGTCTCTTCTTTGGGCCTTCCCATTGTGCATAATGCTGGTCATTGGTGCTATTCTCTTCAAAGACCTCTGCACATGTGGACAGGTAGTATTACCCTGCAACTGACCCCTCTATTCACTATGAATCACCTCTGCTTTCCTAGTTCTGTTTTGCATGCTCTTTTTGAATGCTTAATGTGCTTGTAATTAGGGAAATTCTTCAATAAAACCATTTAATTTATTCTTCAAATCTGGAGTCTTCCTACTGTATTGGACCTTGGTACAAACTGGTGTGCAGTCCCTGTTACCCCTCTGGTCTCCCCTACTAATTTCCCCAACGTCAAGGCAGGCAATTGGCGGTAACAACTGGTATGATGGCCTCGTTTACTTCCTTCAAAGGCATGATTTTCCCTTGGTTTTTCTTTTCCTTTTGTGATTGAGCCACCCCAATTGTCTGTTTTCTTCTTTCCTGAAAAATTCTGGATGTTCCACACTGTCACAGTATACTATTTTGGTTGTTTACTCAGCCCAGGAACCTGAGGGAAGGATTGGGAGCCCCCTTTAACCTATGCAACTTATATGGCCCTCAAGAAGTTTTTATATTCCAAATTAGCAAAATATTTTATTCAACATGGAAATGTCAGGTGAAATCATGGGTAAAATGTCTTAAGTAAAACCACTATAAGCACAGACTTTAGTTCTTATGTTTCAGATAAATGAGAGTTTCTTAAACTATTCAAAGTTACTTAAAAACTTTATGTTGAGAGGCTTTTCTTTCAGTGTTTCCCCAAACACTCTAGTGCACTTTCTTTGAGTATTCTCTGACTCTTTTGGCTTCCAGAAGGCTGGTATACTCTTTCCAGTACACAACCCCCTTCTCTTGAAACACCAGTACCCGTCTTGAGTTTTTAACTGACTCTTAAGGTCTCCAAAGGCAGTTTCTAACCACACCAGACTAGGGCTTTCTGCACTCTTCAGAGCTACCTCCCAATTTGGCAGGGTATGGAATTTCCTTCTCTCTCTAGAACAGCTATCCCCTTTCCATGGGCTGAGCGGGCGTCTTCATCTAACTATCCACTCATCCTTGCCAGCTTCTCCCAATTTTCCTGTCTGTGTTAAACTGCTCTCAGTCAGGGCTAAATTCCAAATGAATTCTCCTTCTCAGCATTCAGCTCTAAAGTCTCTCTGTGTTCAGCTGATGCTAACCAATCAGTTTGCTTGGAGCAGCCTGTCACTCAAGCCTCTCTGTTTCTGTGAACAATTAGCCCTTCACAGTTCTTTGTCTGTTTGTACAGCACTTCTAAGCTTTTAAAAGTGCAGTCCGTCACAATGGTTTAAGCAGATCCCCAGTATTCTTATTCATTGTGCTGCTGTAACTTCCAGCATAGACATGTTGTTCCTTCCAAACTCTCAGTACTCCTGCACCTATAACCATCCCAGTGCCTTCTCTCTCATAGCCACCAGTGTACCAATGATTAAGGGCCAAAAAGATATAACAATGACCATGCATTTCCATCCATCTGTAAAAGGTAAACAAAATAAACATGATTTACCTTTTACAGATGGATGGAGAGCCATGATTTTCATTCCATCTGTTTTACCCCTAATTTCAAAGCTGTGTTAATATCATATTTTGGCGGGAGCACAGAAGGGCTGCAAAGTGTGGTTTCTAGCTGTTATGTCTGAAAACTTGCACAAAAAGTTTTTAACAGTCAGGAAGCAGGGCATCAGTGCTTTGCCTGGTTCCGTGCCAGTCTTCATGATCAGCATAAGCGGAATAAAAGTTCATTATGCAGGCAGTAAACACCACAAGATAATTGGTGCAGTCTGCAGTGCCCTGCCCTCTGGCCTTCTTATTTACTTCTCATACTTGGCATAAGGCTGGTAGGACACCTTTGAATTCTCCCTTGCAGGGTGGAAACTGCTCACTTATACCAGCAGACCAAGACTGGGCAGCCAGATGGCCATTCTGTCAGGCACTTAACGGGGACCAAAAACAGCACTCGTTCTGCCACTCACTTGGCCAAGGGTCCCATTTCCTTCTTACCCCTCCACTACACTAACTTTCATGAAGTGCTCCTGCCTGTCTTACCCACCGGTGTACACAGCACAGCCCCTACACCTTTGCGGCTCCCATTTGGTGGCAAAAGAGATAAGACATGCACAGCAGAAGTCTGTGTACTGATGTCCTCACCATGTCACTCAGGTTTCACCTGGTGCCCATCATGCTTCTTTTTCTACCTGCAGCATTGCTCCTAATCTTCCACAAGGCACAGGTAGGTGAAAGTGAGAGCAGCATCTTGGGGGCTAGGGATCCAGACTTTTCTTATGCGCAGTTTGCTTACACAGTGATGAAACTCACAAAACTCTTCTAGCAAGTTGTCTAGACAGAGGTGAACACATAAAGGTTCCTTATCCTGCATCAGCCCATCGGTCTATCAAGTTCACTACTGTCTACTCTCACTGGCAGCCACACTGCAGGGTCTCAAGTGGAGGTCTTTCCAATCACCGTCTACCTGGTTGATTTAGCTGGAGATGGCAAGAATTTGAATCTGGGTCCTTCTGCATGCCAGGCAGATGCTCTACCAATGAGTCATACCACATCCCCTCAAAAGGGACATTAAGATACTGTAGCTGCCTCAACCATGACATTCCACAGAGACCTGCCACCTGCTCCTCATCCCAAACTGGGCATCAGCAGGTGGAAGCAGAGGTGGAAGGAGAGAGGGAGGGAGGGAACATGAGACAGAGCAGCAGAAGTGGCAGAAGCAGCAACAGGAAAAGTACATAAAGCAAAATAATTGCAGTGATAAAGCCATCCCTCCTCCCCTTCATGTGTTGGCTGGGATTGCAAGGTTGCTGATATAGCTGAATCCATAAAGGCGTGCACTATGGTCTTTATTACCCACTGAGGTACAGCACTCCAGATTAATGGGGCAAAGAAAGGGGAGGGGGAATATAAAGCCAGGTCCAGGAGACATAAAACAGCTGTGAAGTAAACATCTTCCGGAGGTGCTGAGGAATCACAGGGCCGACTCACGTGGATTTCATGGCTTTGCTGGGAGGCAGAGATCAAGGCCTTTCCCAAAGAGCTGAGAGTTACAGGAGAAAGCGAATTCAAGACTATTAAATGAAAGAGTCAGCTTAATGGTTCCTGAGGTGTTGTTTAGGGGAGTCTCTGAAGTATTACAGCAGAGAGAGTGGAGGGCCAGGACTGAGGAATTAGGGCAAGTCTCCTATAAACTTCAAACTGGGAGAAGCAACAGCCATGTGTGGGTGAGGAATATGGACCATGGGGGCCAACCCTACTGTTCAGCAGGGTGAAGCAGCCTGCCTCAAGTGATAGATTTGGAGGGACTATTCAACTATTTATTATTATAACATTTTCATTGCCATAGTGTATCTGCTTGTGGCATTTTGCATTTCTTTCCCAGGAACCAAAAGGTCTGTCTTTGTGGGAAACAAACCAAGTTGGGAGTGGGTGAGATTCTGGGACTACATAGCAACAGGACCTTCCCACAGCATTAAACTACCTTTAGAATTGGGTGATGTGCAGATTTGGGAAAGCAAGGCCCAGCAACAATTAAAGGAGGAAGAATGAAGCCCAGATTCCACTCATGAATAATAAAAAGTTCCACCCCCCACCCCCCAGTCTTCTATAAACAGTAGCAAGGGGAGGCCTCATAAAAGATAAGTGGATGAACAGATACCTCCTGGCTGCCCTGTAATAAGACTCCTGGGGGCAGTGAGGCGTACAAGGAATAAGAGGGATTATGACTTGAAGGACTTTACCAAAGCTAAAGAAGAGATAGGAAAGCCCAGAACAATGGGGAGGGAAAGTTGTTCAGGATTTAGCTATCACGGTTTAGACAGCAAGGGTCTGAGGGCTGAATGTGGGCATTGCTGGGTCACTGTTGGCATGCATGCTGGGAGTCACTTGGGAGAGCATAATATGGATGCTACATGAATCTAGCTTCCTATGCTCTGTGCTGCAGTCACATACCCAGGAAGCAGAGAGACTGTATGGATGGCACAAGAAGCAGAAACGGGCCTCAACCGCTGATGTAATAAGAGCCTCTAGTCCTACTGCGTGCAGCCATGGCCCAAAGTGTCTAAATAAATTCGGAGCAGGCAGAAATGTTTAGTCAGCACCAGCCAGAGCTTTGCCAGAGATTTACTGCAAATTAAATTTGGGTCTGGGCCTGCAGAAACGATGGGGGAAGCCAGATGCAAAGAGATGCCGATGACAGGTTGAGCTTCAGGGACCTCTTGGTCTACATGAAAAACAAGCAACACAGAAAGTACCTCCTTGGCCCATCTTACACATGGCTGTGGCTCTCCAAAACAAACTCAGCTGCATCTTAATGTCCCAGTGCTTTGTGATCCTTTATATATTCTTACACATGGTCCAAGATGGCAAAAGAACCGAGCACTGAGGCACTGAGAGTCTAACAGTGCAATCCTTTGTCGAATTACTCCAATCCAAGCCCACTGAAATCACTGGAATAATTCTGCATAAAACAGCACAGTAAGTGACTTGCCCAAGCCGTACAAGCAGGCAGTGGAACACCTTAACAGAGTGCCAGCTGATACCCTGACAGCCCCATAGCTAACAACTTTTTGCTCAGGAGGGGGGGGGATGTTTTTCTCAGGGGGCCTGCCATTATGTCTGTGCAGTTCTGCCATGCCATGCTCATACTTCTAAATAATAACTAAATTAGAAGAGACACCTTAAGACATTTCTCTGCTAGTTTGACATATTTATTGCTTTATATCTGTTGACCTTATAACCTTAAACTGTTATTTAGTGTCATTTTGCATATCTTGATCATCACGGTAGAGAGAAGAATTTAGGCAGGGATTTAACCTGGGATCTATGGCATACCATAGAAGTACACTCTATGAAGCTGCCATTTTCAACAGTAGTCTGGAGATCAGCTGTCATTCCTGCATTTTGGCAATCCTACCTATGATTCAGGGTAAATTTAAGAGCCTGACTCTTGGATTACCAGACGCCACCAAAAGAAAACAGTGCATTAACCGAACACCTTTAAGTCTGAGAGAGTCACTTAACTGATTGCTGTTTAAAGAGGTGAAGATGGGATGTACTAAAAGGAAAGACAGGATTGACCACTGGAAACAATGGGAAACACTTGAAGGCCCATTGGAAATAATGGGAGCCAGGAAAGCCAATTGACTTGTATGGACTCCATTGAAATACATTACAGTACAAGTAGAGTTGCAAAAAAATGTGGAATGGATTTTCCATTAGGGTCTCTGGGCCCAAATAGACTACTCTGGTTCTGGAACGACAAGCCTCAGCTTGGAATGACAGACCCTAGGAGAAGCAGAAGTCTTCTGGGACTGGGATGAGGGGCCCCAGAGTGGAACGACAGCCCCAGGGGGTAGCAGAAGGGTTCTGGGACTGGAACCACGGAGTGAAATGACAGCTCCTGGGGGTAGCAGCAGTGTTCTGTGACTAGAATGACAGGGTCCAGAGTGGAATGACAGCCCTTGGATGTAGTAGGAGTGGTCTGGGACTGAAAAATAAGTTCCACTGAATGCAATAGGATTTTTTCCCAAGCAAGGGTGCATGATATTTAATTTCAGCCTTAGTAACAGAAGCAGATGATGTGTTTAATTTCAGGGCAGGAGTGTGAATGTAGAGCAAATCATCTACATGCATGTACAAACTTCCAGAAGCATGCACTGTTGTAAAGGTATACACAGGCCTTCCTTTATATCACCAAATGTTTCTATAATGAACTACCCC
This sequence comes from Gekko gecko, assembly GCA_029375565.1. Classification (NCBI taxonomy): domain Eukaryota; kingdom Metazoa; phylum Chordata; class Lepidosauria; order Squamata; family Gekkonidae; genus Gekko; species Gekko gecko. Next base: position 238,175,782 of record JAPDNY010000002.1, on the reverse strand, counting down.
ATTGCTGCTTCCAATAGGAAAGCCTCTCCTGAAGCTGATGAAAAGCAAGTTAGGTGCTGTAAAGAAAAACTCTAACAAGTTGTTCTCTTGCAGTGCTAACATAGGGGCTGAAGAGAGGGAACATTTTCAAGACAGAATCAATGAGAAAAGGGTGGTATGCCCCCCCTCCAGCTGGGTTCTGAAATGGGACGCAAGCTGTCCTCGGGGAGAAACAGCCTCAGCCTCATAAGGGGGAAACTCAACTGTAACCATTCCCTCTGAGTATCCCATTATCTTTCCTGATAAACATGATGCTGGAATTATGCATTTGCCAAGATAAGGGACTGGATCCATTGGAGCATTTTTGCAGATGGGATTATTTTGGCCTGCAGGGTGCAACTTGCTGGCCTCCCTCCTCCCACCATAGCCCCAAGTGCCCCCTGAAGTTTTTTTGGGTGGGGCTCTAGCAGGAGGGTGGAGGAAAACAAGTCACACTCCACAAGCAGAAATTGTTCCACCTGTGGAAACACTCTGCTGAATCTAAGCCAGTGTTTAGTTTGGCCCCGAAGCTGGACACCATTTCAGAACCAAGAAATTCATCCCCACGCAGCAGATCTGTGCACATAGAAGGAGAGTACTCCTCATCTAGCATGTTTTAGGGCCAATTCGCACTTTTGATAGGTGTATTCTGGCAGTCCTCTGACAAGAACACTTCCCAGATGTGCATAGGCCCAACTGGGTGTTGGAATATGCAAGGTCTATAGTGCAGCCTTATGAAGATCTGAAGATCATCCTACAGGGGGACAGATGATGGACTTGTAGTTAGCATAGCTAGACTAAGGACTTCCTACTTTTTCAAATTGTGTCCTTGCTGTCTCCTGATTGGCTCTTCTGGAGACTCCCTCCTCCTGCAGACAGGGCCGGCTCCAGGTGTCTGGGCGCCCTAGGCAGGAAGCCTGGGGTGCCCCCCACTGGCGATGCCAACCTCCCGGTGGGGCCTGGAGACCGGGGGGCAGCGGTGGAGCGCTGGCTTTCCTGGAGGCTCCGCAGCTGCGGGGCCCCCAGGAAAGCCAGAGAAGGGGCAGGGGTCTAGCCGCCGCCCCCTCCCTCCCAGCGCCGGCTGTCCTGGGGGCTCCGCAGCTGCCGGACCCCCAGAAAAGCTGGGAAGGGGGCGGGGGGTCTAGCCACCACCCCCTCCCTCCCAGCGCCGGCTGTCCTGGGGGCTCTGTGGCTGCGGGACCCCCAGGAAAGCCGAGAAGGGGGCGGGGGGTCTAGCCGCTGCCCCCTCCCTCCCAGCGCCAGCTGTCCTGGGGGCTCCGCGGCTGCGGGACCCCCAGGAAAGCTGGGAAGGGGGCGGGGGGTCTAGCCGCCGCCCCCTCCCTCCCAGAGCCAGCTGTCCTGGGGGCTCCGCGGCTGCGGGGCCCCCAGGAAAGGGAAGGGGGTGGGGGTCTAGCGGCGGTGGTGGGCGCCTGGTTAGGGTGGTGGTGGGGTGCTTTTTTGGGGGGAGTGGGGCGCCATTTGGCGCCCCTGAGGCCGGGGCGCCCTAGGCGAGCACCTAGTTCGCCCAATGGGCGATCTGGCCCTGCCTGCAGAGCTTCCTTCTTCTTTTTGTTCCTCCTTCAGCGGCTAGGTTAGACAGTTAAGTCTCTCTCTCTTCTATAACAGTTTGTTCTCCTTTAATAAGCCTACTTATTTTTCTCTAAACAGACAGTGCTCCACTTCCTTTGCATATTTAAACTCTGCCAACCGTTGGGCATGGACTTCAACCTACCTTTCTGCAACCTTTTCCAGATCTGAAGCAGCCCCAGCCAGTCACTACTTGCTTGTTGAGGAAATGAAAAGGTAATAATAGCTAAATGGAAATTTCCCCAAGGAAGCAAAAAGCAGTTCCCTGGGGCTGCTTTAGGTTGGGAAAACAGCATGGGGGTGAAGGCCCTTCTCCCTACATGTCGTGATCTGATCTTAATCTGGCCCATGCATGCCTGAGAATAAAGTTTCCGCCATGGAGCTCCAGGTGCATGCCTGATCCAAAGTACTCATGGTAGGCAAGCAGGTGTTCACCACACGGTCTTTACAATGTGTGAATCAGCCCTTAGTTACCAGTTTTATGGGCCCAAGTACCTGCTTTCAAAGCAAGGTCAGTGTCTTATTTTTTTGCAGCATTCCTATGCGTTAAGCAACCAAATGGCAGATATTCAAGGCTGCCCCCACCACAGAATCTCCAAACTGAGGCAAACCACTTTTGTTGAATTTTTGACTGCTGTCCAGCTTCTAACAGCACACTAGCACAGACAGAAAAAAGAATATGGCAAATCAAACCTGGCAGCACTTACTCTCCACAGTTAGTGTGATGGGTTGGCTGGTTTTATTGTCTCCGTTCTTGTCATTCACAGCCTGCACATAGTACCTTCCAGCATCAGGTGCTACCGTTGACAGGATCACAAGAGTGTTCTCCAGTGTGATGGCTCTGAAGGGAACGAAGAATGGTTTTAGTACTAGGTGTGTGCCTCAAAGGCATGAGACACCCCCACTTAAGAAAAGCTGCTGAGAGAAGTATATGCACCCCCTTATCCAATCCTCACTTCTGTTTCCTTTCATTTTCGTTCAAGTCAAGTAACACTTAGCCCAGGAGGCAGAATGCTGGCCATTCTAACAGCACAGAAACTGATTATGTGCTCTAAGCACTTACAGCCTGTGAATATGCATGCACGCTCTTGTACTTGTAGTTTCTGCAGTTATGTGCATGATGTTTTTCATGTATGTCTGCTTACACATAGGCATACATGCACAAAGAGGCATATAAGATGGAGAAATCTGAAATGTACTTCAACATTTTTCCATCTGAGAGTTCTCTGGACAAGTGTAATGGTTCAAAAATGCAGGCAACTGAGCAATTCACAGTGCAAAAGTTGCAGTCAGAAGTAGAGGCTGCAATGGAGCTGCACTTCTGGTTCAGATATGATTACTAGACCTCTCTCCACTCACAGCCTACTTTACTGTGCCTGGACTGCCTAAACACATGGGCAGCACATGGGTGAAAGCAGATCGGCCTCCCTGCAGGAATAGGCACTGTTTTTTTGGCCTTGGGATAAGCTCAGCTTCTTCCCGCCTTTGCTCACAAACTACCACACATAATTGCACCAGCTCCTGCATGGATTTTTCATCCCTCACTCCATGCTTTAGGCAAGATTTTGGCTTTCTAAAACCTTTTCTCCCACCGTTCAGCATGATTATTCATTTATATCTTTATGTGGCAAATGTGCAGCAATGCTTTGAGAGAAGGAAGGAATGGTTTTGTGATTGTCACAAGGATCAGCCAATCAGCACTCTGAACGGCCAACTTTCCTTGAAACAGGAACAGCCAGATGCTCCTGTGCTTGATTTAATTTGAAAGTTTTATGCCAGTGCAGATCTACAGTGGACTCAAGTTATGTATGTCTGATTTCACACACAAGTGGATGATCCCTGAGGCTCAGGAAGCCTCAATGCATAAACCAAACATCTGCAATATACTGAAGCTACTTTCACCTCAGGTGAAAAAGGGAAAACTATTCCCCATTTCCTGTTCCCACCTTTAAATTATCTCAGTGACTAAGCTCTGAGGAGGGAGAACAAGTTGGATATTCATAGATTAACAGTTTTCTTTTCTTTTCTTTTTCTACCGAATGATCTAATCTGCTGGAAACATAAAATGGCTGAGGGAGGGGAAATATATTTTAACATTAAATTTGTGATAAAGAAGCTTTATCTCCTCAAACTGCCTTCACAAATGGAAAGGCAACCAGTTCACTTCCTGCATAATGGAGGTTACATCTTCAGTTCCAGAATGCTCTGTATATGAAAGAATTTGGTAAGATTCTGTGAGGCCATGGGTAGGTTTTGTTGGTTGCTGTTGTTTTTGAAATGTGTGTTGTGTGCATGTTTTCTGCTGCATGTGTAAATGAGGGAGGTTTTGGTAACATGTGTGTTACACACTGGTGTGCATTGCTTCTCGGTGTGTGTGGCTGCATTCAGACGGCCAGTCAATCGCGCCATGAGCCCTCCTAAAATTTTATCCCGATTTTTTAAATCCAGCCTAGCACGACCAGACGCCCCCCATGAAATAGCCTCACTGCGCATTGTTCCCACCGTGATTTGTCTACACGGCATCCACTGAGGATTTTTTTAAAAAAAGTTTTGTACATTCGCATAGGCAAGGCTGCGCCTCCTTGGAGAACTGAGGCGATCGCGGAGGGTTTTCAGCAAAGTCCCGGTCCTCCGCCTTGCCATTGCCATCATGATCAATGGAGGGACTATTTTGCAAGTTAGAACAGTCCTTCCCCCCCCTCCATCTCCCATCGCGGTAACATCTTGTCCCTAAAAGAAATAAGCATGAATATTACATTCCTCGTAGCGCTTATCGCTGAATGCGTTTCCTCGTTAAAGCGCACATGGGGTTTCAATTTTTTAAAAATCGCGCCCCCGTCAGCTCGGTCTGACGTCAGACCGAGCCGACGGGAGCATCGCGCGCTAATGGAGTGACCAGACGGAAGAAAGTCTGCAGTTGTTGCGCGGGTAAGCGAAAAACCTACATTGAAACTGCTGCTTTTTAAATCAGGATTGGAGGCGCAGCAGAACGGGATGCCTATGGGACCGGAATATTTCCCAGATGTTTCTGTCTGGTCGTGCATTTTTGATCCGCAAGGGAGTCGTTCCTATGGCAGATCAAAAGATCCGTCTGAACACACCCTGTGGCTGTAAAAACTGCATCCAGTAAAGGGCAAATGTGTTTCCAAGGGACAAACTAAACAAGATGCTGGGAGACATGACCGAATGAGAATCAAACTGGCTGTGAGACAAATTGGTCAATGGGGGGTGGAGAAAGGGTCCTTTCTCACTTGGAATTTCCCCCCCCCAATCAATATCATCCACCTAGCAGTCTTTCTAGCTACAAGGGGAAAGACTGAGGGACTAATTTCTGGAAGGTTAGGACAGGACTAGCCTCATGGGACTTCCTTATCAATGTGTTTTAGTGTAGGTATTCATGTGGTTTCTGCAGACTTACCCTTTGACCATGAGAGCAGGCCATAGGATTGCACACTCTCTCTGCCCTCTAGCATACTACCCCCCCCCATTCTAAACAATGTGACTTCTGCACCAACTCACTATCAACAGTGCTACTAACCAGGTTAGGCTTGCAATTTAGAATTTTAAATTAGGTTTATGGCTGCAGAGGCCCACAGGGAATATAAACTAGGTTGTGCATATGCTGCCCTTTACCTTTTACCTGTGCAGACAGGAACATTTTCAAGCAGGCAGGCTGATGTGACTGGCATTCATATGAGTTTGTAATCCCCTCCTATTGTAAATATCAACTGTGTGCATATGCTATACCACATACGTTACCTGTGTGGGCATAGCTATTGATAGGTATATGTATAATGCATGAAACACAATTTATTACAAACAAGATGGCTTTTAATACAATCTTAGTCTGGATAGATTCACTAAGAACAATATAAGAGAATTAAGTTACTCAATGATGGGAATACTGTTAAGTTTTTAAAATTTAATTTGTTGTCAGGACATGTAACAGAAGATGAAGTTCTCAGTGTTATTAAGATTTAAATGCTACTGGGATTATGATGAATAAAAAATGGCAACAAAAAAGAAACGCTAAATAAAGAAGGTTAACCCAATATTCAAGCCTTGTTCCAATGTTTTCAATCAGCAAATTATGCCATCGTCAAGCACTGGTAGTGACTACCAGTCACAGGGTATATTGTCCCTTAAATAAGGAATGAATGCTGGCAAAGGGTACTTGTTCTAGGCAAAGGAATGGCAACAGCTGATCACATCCTCCTGTGGCCACAATCCAAAGGTGCACATGGATGATATGGGACTAGTTATGCTGTATTAGCCCTGACAGGGATGGCCTAGATGAGCCTGACCTTCTCAGATCTTGGAAGCTAAGCCCTGGTTATTATTTGGATGGGAGACCCCCAAGGAAGCCCAGGGGTGTGACGCGGAGGTAGGCAATGGCAAACCACCTCTGAATAGCTCTTCCCCTGAAAACCCTACAGGGTTGCCATAAGTCAGCTATGACTTGATGGCAAAAAAATCCTGTTTTAGTCTAAATTACCCTGTAGGGTTGTTGTGAGGATAAAGTAGAGGCAGGGAGAACCATGTATGCATATATTTATTTAATCCATTTATACCCTGCCTTTATCTCCAGTGGGGACCTAAAACAGCTTAGAATGTCTTCTCTCCTCCTTTTTATCCTCACAATGACTCTGTGAGGTAGGTTAGCCTGAGAGTGTGTGACTAGCCCAGAGTCACCCAGCAAGCATCCATAGAAGAGTGAGGGCTCAAACCCAGGTCACCCAGATTCTAGTCTGATACTCTAACCACTCTACAACACTGTAGGCGACCCCAAGCTCCTTGGAGAAAGGGCAGGAAAAATATAATCAATAAGATAAATACAATATGCATGCACAACATGTGCACTCCTCTGATCACAGCCAAGACATTCACACATTCATAAGGCTCAGGCACTCCACCACCCTGCAGCTGATATTTAGCTCTGCTTGTTAAACATGCCCTTATTTTTCACCTTTGCTTTCTATAACTCATCATATCCCCCCCCCCAATCTGTTTCTCAAAAGGACTTTCTCTACCCGTGTCTTGGCTGATGAAAGTGCCGCCTTATCAGTGGCACTCCTTCTTTGCTTTTCTTTGCTCCTCTCGCTTCACTCAAAGGCGATGTTAAGGTGTCCTTGCCCGCTGAGTGTACTGATTGCCGAGAAACCATTTTTACATACAGAATAGCAGCCAGCAGTTTGAACTTGATTCCCGGAAAGTGGCTGGGATGTTAAAACACGACAGCATGCCAAATTAGGTGAAGACAGTGCCAGAGCTAAAGCTGCAAAGCTGTGATCTTGGTGGGAAATGCCACAATCATAAAATGGGTGTGTGTGTGTGTCCTTCAACAAACATTAACAGGATTTTAAAAAATGAACCAGAGAGGCACCTTAGTGGCACTGAAATGTTCACATACGTATACAAAGCTGCCTTATACTGAATCAGAGCCTTGGTCCACCAGTGCCAGTCTTGCCTGCTCAGACTGGCAGTGGCTCTCCAGAGTCTCAGGCTGAGGTTTTTCATATCAACTGCCACCTGATCCTTTTAACTGGAGATGCTGGGGATTGAACCTGGGACTATCTGCATGCAGAATGACTCCAAATTTATGTTGCCAATCCTACCCTGGTGCGTAGTGGGATACACATATACAAAGTTCAGACATACACAAAATCCATATTGAAAAGAACGCTACGAAAAACGGTGCAATCCTAAGCAAAGTTACACCCTTCTAAGTCCATTGAAATAAATCAACTTAGGAGAGTGTGTGCATTGTACCGTAACATAGGGATTTATTTGTATGATGTGTTCCAGTCACATGGGCTGCTCTGTGCCAAGGCAGCTGCTCCTAGGAGCAGATGCCAGGGATTCTCATGCCAGTACTGGGACTAGCCCACAGGTCCAATGCCCCTGCAGGAGTAGTTCTAGGTGTTTTGGGGACTCTTCATACCAGGTAACTCCTAGTCTAATAGCGCCATATATCATAAAGCTCAAATTTAATCCTGACAGGACAGAAGTTCTCTGGGTTAGCAGAAAGGCAGGCCTTGAAAAGCCAGTTTTGCAGCTTGGGAGTACTACTCAACATAGCAACCATCTTTGAAAGCCAAGTGGCTGGGGGTGGTTTGGAGTGTTTTTCCTCAGCTTCAGCTGGTGCATCAGCTGGTCAGTATAGCCACAGTGATCTATGCCTTAATTATGTCTATACTGGAGTATTGCAACATAATCTACTTGGGGCTACCCCTGAAGAGTGTTCAGAGGTTACAGCTAGTGCAGAATGCTGTGGCTAGACTGTGTGTCAGGGCCAGCTATTGGGAGTATATGCCCCGATACCGCAGCAATTACACTAGCTACCGAACTGCTCCTAAGCCCAATTCAAGGTGTTGTTTTTGACTTTTAAGCCCTACAGGGTTTGGGACTGGGGTATCTGGAAATAATAATAATAATAATAATAATAATAATAATAATAATAATAATAATAATAATAATAATAATAATAATAATAATAATAATAATGATGATGATGATGATGATGATGATGATGATGATGATGATGATGATGATGATGATGATGTAGGGGTCCATGAGATTTGCAAGGCACCGGGTCTGGCACAGCTCCAGGCCCCACCACCCACCTCTGAGGCCAGCTGCAACAGCAGCACTGTGTGGGAGCTGCTGTGAGCCCGGAGCAACTCCCAGTGTCTGCTGCTGCTGTGGCCAGACCTGGAGCAGCTCCCAGAGTGGCCACCGCAGAATCATGGTAAGTGAGTTGTCTGTGCGTGTGCGGACAATACTTTTTATTTGAAGGGATTTAACCCCCTGTGTATTTTTAAAAAGATTTCAGTTTTTTCTGCAAAACTTGGGAGTTCCTCAGGTCTTGCAGGAAAGTCTATTTAGTGTTGGTGTGGCCCAAATCTGCAGATTTAGGTATTCACAGATGGGGCCACACATTGCAATTAGATATGTAGATAAGAATATGTATGTGCAATATGTTCCTGTGGACAGAGCACAAGTCCAAACATGCAGAGCTAGACGTTCCACTCTCTGGACTGTGGCCACATGTATACCGCATTGGAGCTATTGTGAATGTTGCGGCATTCCCTATCTTAAACTGTAAGCCCTGTGTCCCAGGAAAAAATCCTTATATTTTGACTACTGCCTTGAATCCTATTGTAAACCCCGTATGGGGTTGGATTAATGCTTTGATCTGAAGAAGAATATTTAGAAAAGAGAATAAGAAATCTGGAAACCTCTTTATCAACGTGGCTTTATTTGAATAAATTCACAACTTCTACTCTACATTTTCTCCACTGAGTCCAGTCTTCCTTTTGTGGATCCTTTTGGACCTTTTGCATGGACTTAATACTGTATGGATTTGAGCTGTTTATTGTTTATGTATTTAAATTGAAGAGCTTTGCACTCATACTTAATTGGGTCATCCCACGGACATTTTTTCTTTTCCTTATCTGGTTTCCTGTGGGACCTTTTCTCTATATAGTTTTGACACATGTGTACTGTAGCATGAATACATATGCCATATTTACTGGATTTCTTACATTTTCTATATGTTAGATCAGTTTCTGCTAGTCTTTATACCCCTTAAGTTCATACCCTTTATATGAGCCTTGCCCATAAGCATATATACAGATAGCTTTTTGCTAGAAAAGCTTCCAGTCCTGAAAAATGATCCTTTGCTGGAGGGGTAATGCTGTACTGCACTATGAATGTGTCTGTCTGAGTAGGGAGACATGGCAATTTTTCCCCCTTTCCTGAATGGAATATACAACCCTTAAGAAAGAGAAAATGCCCTTTATTACATCTTGCTCTCCCTTGCTTTCTTTTAAATGCATTTTCTAGATGATAAACAAAGTCATTAGTTTATCAAGTCTATCTACGGATGTTAATGTGATGCACACGAGACATCTGTTAAACATCCTTAATGTTAGTTTAACAAGGACGCATTCAGCTGCATTCCCTCGCACTTTGTCCCATTAAGATGGGAAGTGGCAGGATTCTCTCAGATAAATGGCTCAGCTAATGTGTCTGCCTTATGCCTTTCCTTTGGGGGTGAGAGTTACAGAGAGCAGGTTGCTGGTAATTTTCTTATAGGCCATGCTTTGTACCTTGTCCAAGAATGCATCTCTCTCCGCAGGTGCCAGGAAGGCACGATCTTGGCCTATCAACACTCCTGCATTGCCATACTATATATCTATTGATAGACAGTCTGCTCATACCTACCATCACATCTAAGATTTCTGTATCAGTTCCCACTTCTCTGTAGAGTTTTCATTAACTAAGAGCAAACATTAGGGTTGCCAGGTCCTACCTTTCTGCCGGCAGGGGGATCGGCTATGCACTCTTGACAATGGTTTCCCCAGGATCACCACTGGTTGGCTGTAGCACCAGATTCCAAAGAAAGGAAGGAGTAGGCACTTAGATCTATTATGGTAAGTCCCTTCTCCAAACTCCTGGCAGGCTGTGGCTCTCCCTCCTTTCCAGGTCTGTTAGCCATTCTTTGGCTGTCTTGTTAGAGGGCCTCCCCAGGCCTCAGAATGGGAAGGGAAGGGGGCTGTGTCACCTGGTTCCAGTTTGTGCAGCCTAGAGCTGTGCCTGTCCTCCCTCCTTGGCCTCTTACAGGAGCCCTATTTAAAGAGGCTCTCTGCCCCATCTTTCACCACCTCCTATTAATCACCACCTCCCGAGCCGTACCTGGCCTATTCTTGGAGAAGGGTGATTGCTCTCTCCTCCTCCTCCTTTTCTATGCAAGGCTGCCAGCTTTTCCTCCTCCTCCTCCTCCAGCCACCTCTCCTATTGGCTGTGCCTTGAGGCCGGCTGAGATAGGCTGTGGAGCCTCTGGACCTGCTTCTGGTTTTCCTGGCCTGCTCCTTCCCAGGCCTCAGTGCCAGTCCTGGCTTGCTCTGTGGCTGCTGGTGCTGATGCCAGGTTGGGGCTGCCTTAAGGCTGGGCCCCAAGCGGTGCTGGCTGCAGTCTGCAGTGCCAGCCTTGCCAGTGGGGGTGTCGTGGAATCCAGCACCATTCCTGGGCATAAGGCCTTGCATGTCTACAGTGAGCATGTCATTTGAAGTTTGTGCCTCACACCACACGATGAACTCTTCCACACTCATCCAAATTATGCAGAGGGTTTTCTCCCTGATGAAGTTCAGGAGTACCTTCCCATATTTGAGCCTCTGCAAAGGATTGCACTGCAAATGGAACAACCACCTAGATTTAGGTTGGTCAGTACTAACTGCAGCAATACAGACTTTCTACTGTGAAAGCAGATCTTGTGATGGACATAGGTTTTTTTACTCACATGCGGCTGCTGGGGGGAATTTTGCGCCCATCACGGAACCATGTGACTTGGGGTCGAGGGAAGCTGGCGATTCGGGGAGCACGGATGACAGCAGCTTCCCCATGTGAGACACTCTGCTGCTTCTCATTCTCTTCAAAGCTCCCCATATCTGCAAAAGAAACAACAGTCAATGTGTCATCTCCAAGTGCTTAGACCAAAGGCACGTCTCAGGCTTACTCTTGGCTACCTAAATCTAGTCCTAAAGCATATATACATGGTATGTAGTTTGGCAGCGGCATATAGGAGCTTAGAAATTATTGGAAATTGCATATGCCAATTTCCAAACTCTTTAGCTATAACTATACGCATTTGCTCAGGCACCTGAAAATGCTAGATTCCACATGACAGTTGTTTGTTTGTTACATTTTACCACAATATATATGTGGAGTTCCTGAACAAGCAGGCTAGAATAGGTGTTGTGTCATGGTGGACTAGGATATTCTGGTTCAGAGTCACCCTCTGCCAGGGAAGTTTGTGGGGTGACCTTGGGCCACTCTCACTCTCTGTCAGCCTAACTTACCTCATAGTTTTGTTGTGAGTGTAGAGTGGAGGAGGGGTAGGGATGCCAGCTTCCAGACGGTACTTGGGAATCCCCTGGAATTACAGCTCATCTCTAGACTACAGAGATCAGATCCCCTGGAGAAAATGGATGCTTTGGAGGGTGGACTCTGTGGCATTGTACCCCACTGAGGCTCCTGCCTCCCCCAGTTTCCATCCCCAAATCTCCTGGAGCTTTCCAACCTGGATCTGGCAACCCTACCCTCCATCCTCCACCAGTGGCCAGGGAGACTTGGCAACCCTAAGGAAAGGAGAACTATAGATACTAGTCTGATCTACCTCATAAAATTTTATGATGATAAACGGAGTATGCCTCCCTGAACTCCTTGGAAGATGGAGAAGCAGATACAAATATGATAAACAGCTGAGGGAATGAGGCAGCGAAGGAGGCCCAGTCTAGTTCCCTGCCAGCCATTTAATTTGTAGTCACCTGTTGCCATGAGTTGTTCACTCTGCTTTTACAGACCATCCAGATGATGCTGTAGTCAGTCCATTGCATTCCAGTATTTTTTGTGTTGCTTTATCATGTTTGTTAAGACCTTGTTTCTGGCATTCCCTCCCCCTTTGCCACTTTCAAATGCAATTGCAGAACAAGACTGTCCCCTATGGACAGTCAAAGCATTATTAAGGCTTCCTAGGACTACTCTCCTCATATTTTTATTCGTCTTTTCCTTTCTTCACCTTCCAGTCTGATTAATTATTTCCTGGAAATAGTTCTCTGCTGGCAGCCATGAATAAATGCTTGTTGATTATCATCTCTGGAGGGTGAGAGAAGGGGGCACAAGAACTGTTTTACTTCTTACATTGCACAGCAAGCCAAGTTACTGGTCTTTGTTTTTGTCATTTTCTTATGATCACAATAGTGTTATAATGATAATAAACAATACAATTTTTTAAAAGTGCGAGCAGTGACTTTGGCCTACTACAAAGACCCTCTCCCAGTAATGAAGCTTCTGCCCTCCCCCAGCAACAACTGATAATCGAGCATTTGTTCATAAATTCAGAGAACAAAAGGGCAAGCCCAGACAGAACAGGAAGTAATTAATTAGTCTAAAAACAATACAAGGGAACGAAAATTGCCGGAGAAGCGAGACCTTTGCTGAAGGGCGTGTACATGTAGTTAGCTCTTCCCTTTGGGGATGGATTTTTATGGGGAACATAGCACTTTATTAACTACTATGGGGAAACCTCAGTTTCAATGCCAATTGCAGCTGAGTGCAGAAGAGGAATGATTGAGCAATGCAAAAGACTCATAGTGTGGAACCCTCCCTGCTCAGAGTGTAACAAATCACAAGGTAAAGTGGTCTTTTAAGAGAAGATTACTAGGCCCGGGGTAGCAGGACACAGTGTTGTCAGCCTCCAGATGGGATATCTCATGGAATTACATCTGATCTCCAGACTACAGGGATCAGTTCCCCAGGAAAAAACAACTACTTTGGAGAGCTTTACAGGTGTACCATTCCCAGGGATTTCATATCCTAGCAGGTGCTGTCCTTGTATGAAGGACTGTGTTGAAACTGTCACCCATGTCCTTCTCCAGTGCCCTCTCTATCTAGCATCCCGTTAGGATCTTCTATATCCCATATTAGCCCAACTTTTAGAGACCTCTGGTGATTTTAAGGTCCTTTTTTTGCTTGATAACCCAGATATAGAAATAACTGAAACAGTAGCAAAATTTCTTTGCAGTGCCATGGTTACACATTCTGATAAGTGATACTATGAATTAGTTTTTATTATGCTGTTACTTAATCTGTAATTTAATTTAATCTGTAACTCTAATTTTACTCTGCATGGATTTTGTATTTAGATTATTGTATCTACATGTATATGCCAATAAAGGCTTCTCTTGTGTGCATTACAGGTGTGCCTCTCCAAACTCCACCCTCCCTAGGCTCTGCCTCCAAAATATCCAGGAATCTCCCAGAGTTGGCAGCTCTAGCAGGACTTCTTAAATCTGGCATGCATAACTTCTGATCCCTCCAAACTGAATGCATCCAGTAGTTTAGATAGCACACTTACTGGGGCATGATGAACTGCCTGTTCTTAGAAGGATGGCTGCCAAACAGCTGGCAGGCCACAATACATGTCTGGTGGGCTACATTTGGCTTGAGGGTCACCAGTGGTGTAGCCCTGTCTTAATGTTTTGTTTTGGAGAGGAGAAGCAGTTAAAATGTCAAAATCATGCACTGACTGCAGGATTTCTGTCTGCTTACATGCAAAGCTGGGAAACTTCCCCAAGTTCTGAGTCACCCACAAATCTGACAGCCTCTATCACATTTTACTTGGCTGAACTGTGAGAGCTGCTTCACACAATACATTCTGAGTGCAGCAATGGATAGCCAAGTACAAAATGTGTGTATGAGGTTCAGTTATAAAGGGCATGAGTATGTACAAACTGCTGCTTTCTCCTTGTGAAGTATAGGTAAGAAGAGGCCTGGTCCATTCCAGGTCACTGCCATGTGTATTTTGAAAAGCAGCAATTTATACATGTAAGTGCCCTTGCCAAATGACATGAGCCAGATGTACTTAGAAATCTATACCTCAAGTACAAAATGAACGGCATTAAATTAGCCTTTCTCTAAACCTTTCAAGGGAGTTTTTGCTATAACTGGGTGTATTTTTTCATAGCACAGCTGACACCAATGAATGCTTCATATACTTTAAAACAGCAATGACCTGTGGAAAAAGCCAACTGACTTCTTCTCCCCCACTCACCACTGCCACTTAACACATCCATCTCCATAACCCCCCATCATACATCCACACCCACTTCCCTACCCTTAAAATTGCCAGACACTCCTGTAACGTACATATTTCATATTTAGCTCTCTTTTCTCTCCCCCCATATTTTGATCACCAACCCTGATGCTAGTGAAATGGAGGCTGGTACCTCCCCACAGTGCAGCTGTTTTTTTGTGTGGGGAATTTATAGCACCTATAATAATAATAATAGTACTAATGACAAAGTGGGGGGTATAGGGAGGCATTTTATTGACTTGCTTTAATTGCTGTAATTAAAAACGTGTAAAGAATCTCTTTTTAACGACTTTGCCATTAACGTTAGCACAGCTGCCTGATTAATTTCCCATTAACTGCCTGATTTGCTACCAACCTTGGGGGGAGGAGCTCATAGGAGGGAGGAAGAGGAAGAGGACAGAATGAGATGGAGGAGTTTGGATCTGTAGATCTGGTCTGTAGGTTTGGATATGTCACAGGAGGGTACTGGTTAAGCTAAGGTAAATTTACATCAGGCTGGGAAACTGGTTCAAGTTGCACATGTTTGGTTAATGTACAGATGTTTTCACCCACTATAAGCAACTTGATTTACAAACTCATCATTAGAGGGATCTTCGTAGATCTCCTTTTTTGAATTTTTTTATAGTGATTATCTCCTTTCCCCAATATTGGGGGGTTATTTCTCTTCCTGACAGAAAGGCAGAGTCATGTACTAAATCTTGCATTTTCACAGGACTCTTTTAAGCTGTGAGCAACAAGGTGCTCTTTCTCTACACCCCCGCGTAGCCTTTCCAGTGGCTGTCTGGATTTTAATTTTCTCTCCCTGCTTTGGCTCATAGATCTTCATTCTCAAGAATGCTGATGAGGCACTGAGTCCATTTAGGATGATTCCTGATGGAAATCACTTCTAACAAGGAACGTCAGACGGAGGTTAAGCCCCCATAGTTGGAGATTTTTGCCTTGGGGCTTCCAGTAACTGTAATTTCATTATGAATTTTGTCACTTGGGAAAAAAATTCCTTAAAAACTAAAACTTCAAGACTCATGAGGACTTTTTTTTTAAAGCAACATTTAGTCTTATAACTACATAAGTACACAATTCACCATGCAGCAGCTGGCCCTGCCAATTTCTCTGCAACATGATCATGGAGCACCAATTCAAAGGATCATGGTGGTATAGTGGGTGGACAAGTTATTTCATTAAAAAACAAACAAACAACAGAGCCATTTGATAGATATAAAACCCCATACATCAGTTCTGGGAGACGGCATGATGCAGTCATTAGGGTACTGATCTAGGAACCCAGGTATGAAGCCCAACTCTTCCATGGAAGCCCACTGGGTGAGCTTGGGTTAGTCACACTCTGTCTGCTCAGCCTACCTCAGAGGGGGGTTGTTGTGAGGACAAAACAGAAGAGAGGAGAACAGTGTTATAAATTGTTACAGAGAAAAGCAGGGCATAAACATCTAAAATAATTTTTTAAATAAAAATTGTTGCTCCAAATGAAATACACCTATTTGCTTAATTTAAAAACAAACACCAAATCTCAAGGTTTCTTTCAAGTACCTCTTACATCCCTGGAAACTTGACTCAAAACATTGTCTAGCTCTGCAGTTGCAAGCAAAGCATACCAAGGGGCAACATCAAAGACAGAAAAACAGGGAAGGCCAGCAGGGAGTAATGGCGAGCTGGAGAGGCAGGGAGGAGGCGCAGCAGCATGGCTGTTGTGGTCCAGCACTGAGACCAGCAACAGAATGCCAAGCAGTTCTTTCACCAGGCCTGTTGCTCTCTTGCTCCTGATTCCCCACCAGCTTGTGGCTCTCCTGTGAAGCATCTCTTTTATTTAGATTAATTGCATGGTATCTCCCTTTCCAGGGCAGCACTTTTATTCTGCAGCCATGCGTGACAAGCACAGAAAACCTCAGAGGCACCTGTCAACCTTGCCTTAAACCTGAATGAACAGTCCTTCCCTGCTGCTGCCTTCCTCTGCCTGGCAATCACAGCTCCTTTCCCCTCTTTCTTCTCCTGCCCTTGGCTCAGCAAGTTTTCCTCTTCCTCCCTGGGCTTTTGAAGTCCTCGCAGCATGTTTTGAATCTGACATGAAGAATCTGCTGTCCCCAGCCCTTTGCAGAATGAGATCTGCTTCCCTTCTAGCCCTGATGCTAACCTGGAAAATCCCAGGGAACCTCTAAAGAGGAATAAGCTAGGAAGATAAGAGAAAGTAAGGATGGTTTGACATCTTATTAGGGGCAGAGAGTCCCTCACATACAAACACAACTAGTTGTTGTTGTTCAGTCACACAGTCAAGTCCGACTCTTCGCAACCCCATGGACCACATCATGCCAGGCCCTCCTGTCTTCCACCATCCTCTGGAGTTTGCTCAGTTTCATGTTTGTTGCCTCGATAACACTGTCTAACCATCTCATCCTTTGCCGACACCTTCTTCTTTGACCTTCAATCTTTCCCAGCATCAGGGTCTTCTCCAGTGAGTGCTCCCTTCTCATTTGGTGGCCAAAGTATTTGAGCTTCAGTATCTGGCCTTCCAGGGAACAGTCAGGGTTGATTTCCTTTTTTTTTTTGCAATTAATATTTTTTATTAAATTTTTAACCATATAAACACAACAACTAACACAACAAAACGCAGTGTCACAAACAACATTGTACATCAAATAATAAAAATTCTTTTCAAATATACATACAAACTTGTGTTTATCAAGATGACTAACAATTCTTATCAATAAAACTCATCATTAACAACAATCTCTTAATAAAAAACAATATGTTTGTATGTCAAAGGTAAGTTATATTGAGAATTTGAGTGTTCCATCACATACTGAAAAAAAGGAAACCATTTTTCTACAAAATTATTGGTAATCTTAGGGTTATCAAATACAATTAATTGAGTAGCCATTTTATCTGATGCTATTATATCCCATAGCTTGGCCTTCCATTGTGCTAAAGTAGGGACCCTAGACAATTTCCCGTTAAGTGCAATAAGATTTTTTGCTGCTATAAGTAAAAGAGAAATTAATTCAGCTTGTTGTTTGGTTACTTGTAGGTCCAGCCAAAAATGTAAAAGAATGGATGCTGGATTGTCAGGAAGTTCATAACCCATTAATTTTTTAATTTCTACTAAAACTGCTTTCCAAAAAACTCTAACTTTAGGGCAGGCCCACCAACAGTAGATGAACGAGCCGGGTTCATTACACCTTTTCCAGCACAATGGCGAGGCTTTGTATTTACTTTTAAATAGACATTCAGGGGTAAGATACCATCTCATGTATATTTTGAGATGTTGTAGTCGACACTGTAAGGCTCGATGAGAAAACAAAGAATTTGACCATATTTGAAACCATTGTTTTTCAGAAAATGTTATTCCACAGTCTTTGTGCCATGCTTTTTGTATCGCTGAAAGTAACTGCTTTAGGATTGACTGATTTTATCTCCTTGCAGTCCAAGGGACTTCTCCAGCACCATAATTCGAAAGCATCTATTTTTCAGCACTCTTCCATATGGTCCATCTCTCGCAGCCATACATTACTACTGGGAATACCATTGTTTTGACCAAGCGGACTTTTGTTGGCAGGGTAATGTCTCTACTTTTTATTATGCTTGCCATCGCTTTCCTCCCAACGAGCAGGTGTCTTTTAATTTCATGGCTGCTGTCACCGTCTGCAGTGATCTTGGATCCCAGGAACACGAAGTCTGTCACTGCTTCCATGACTTCCCCTTCTATTTGTCAAGGAGTGATGGGGCCAGATGACATGATCTTAGTTTTTTTGATGTTGAGCTTCAAGCCCACTTTTGTGCTCTCCTCTTTCATCCTGAGCAAGAGGCTCTTTAGGTCCTCTTCACTTTCTGCCATTAGAGTGGTATAGTCTACATATCTGAGGTTGTTGATGTTTTTTCTGGCAATCTTAATTCCGGCTTGTGATCCATCTAGGCCAGCATTTCACATGATGTACTCTGTATATAAATTAAATAAGCAGGGAGACAATATACATCCTTGTCGTACTCCTTTTCCTAAGCTAAACCAATCAATTGTTCCGTATCCGATTCTAACTGTCGCTTCTTGATCCTTATACAGGTTTCTTAGGAGACTTGTGAGATGGTTTGGTACTCCCATCTCTTTAAGGACTTGCCATAGTTCATTGTGATCCACACAATCTCAGGCTTTAGTGTAGTCAATAAAGCAGATGTTTTTCTGGTACTCCCTTGTTTTCTCCATAATCCAACAAATGCTGGCAATTTGATCTCTAGTTCCTCTACCTCTTCAAAACCCAGCTTATACTTCTGGCAGTTCTCTATCCACATACTGCTGAAGCCTAGCTTGTAGGATCTTGAGCATGACCTTGCTAGTGTGTGAAATGAGTGCAATTGTGCGATCGTTTGAACATTCCTTGGCATTGCCCTTTTTTGGGATTGGAATGTAAACTGACTTTTTCCAGTCCTGTGGCCACTGATGTGTTTTCCAAATTTAACAGCATCATCTTTTAAGACTTTGCCTTTGTCTGGCTTCATTTTGTTCTCCAAGGCCAAACTTGTCCATTATTCCAGTTACCTTTTGACTTCTTACTTTAGCATTCCAGTCCCCTATGATGATGATGATGACATCTTTTTTTGGTGTTAGTTCTAGGAGGTGCTGTAGGTCTTCATAAAACTGGTCCACTTCTGCCTCTTCTGTGTTAGTGGTTGGGGCCCAGACTTGGATTACTGTGATGTTGAATGGTTTGCCTTGGATTCGGACTGAGATCATTCTGTCGTTTTTGAGATTGTATCCCATTACTTCCTTTCTCACTCTTTTGTTGACCACACCATTTTTTCTATGGGATTCTTGGACACAGTAATGAATACAATGGTCTTCTGAGTTAAATTTGCCTATTCCCGTCCACTTTAGTTCACTGATTCCCAAGATGTCCATGTTCAGTCTTGCCATCTCATTTTTGACCACATCCAACTTACTTTGATTCATAGATCTTACATTCCAGGTTCCTATGCAGCATTGTTCTTTGTAACATTGGACTTTCTTATCACCATCGGACACATTCACAGCTGAGCATCCTTTCGGCTTTGGCCCAGCCACTTCACTCTTTCTGGGGTTACTTGTACTTGCCCTCTGCTTTTCCCCAGTAGCATATTGGACACCTTCCAACCTGAGGGGCTCATCTTCCAGCATTGTATCATTTAGCCTTTTGTTACTGTCTATGGGGTTTTCTTGGCAAAGATACTGGAGTGGGTTGCCATTTCCTTCTCCAGTGGATCATGTTTTGTCTGAGTTCTCCACTGTGGCCTGTCCATCCTGGGTGGCCCTCCATGGCATAGCCCTCAGCCTCATTGAACCATGCAAGCCCCCTTGCCACGTCAAGGCAGTAATTCATGGGAGAGAACACAACCAGTTGGTAGACAATAAGACTGCTTGCAAGGCTGAAATGTCTCCTGGGCAAAAAGACACCACAGGAAGGCCTCTCCATGTCACAGAACTACAGACATTGAACAGCCTCTGGAGACAGTACCACCTGGCAACATTCTATTTGGAACCATGTTCTGTAGTGGTCAGGGTGTCGGACTAGGATCTTGGAAACCTGAGTTCAAATCTATAGTTTGTGATGAAACTTGCTCAGTAATCTTGGGATGGTCACACTCTCTCAGTCTAACCTATGCCACATAAAGAGGGGGACTGCAGAATGGTGTATGCTGCTCTGAGCTCCTTGGAGGAAGGGTAGGATAAAAATGTAGTAGGAAGATTCCAGGGTCACATAGTGAGATGTCTTCTGGTGGAAAGAGCTCCCACTAGAGATCAGGACCCTATGGGACCTTTTACAGTTCCACAGGACCTGTAAGATGAAGCTCTTCCACCAGGCTTTTGGGTGAGGCAGCAGATGTCAAATATCATTTGGCCCCTCCTGTTACCATTGTGTTACCTCTCTGTTACCATTTATATTATGGTCTTCAGCTTTCGAGGACACAGAATGATAGCTACCTTGGTCTACCCAAGGTAGGGTATTCATAATCTAGATTTTCTTTTCAGATCTAGCCCTTTCTGTTTTTATTGTCTAACACCATGGCACCATTGAAATCGCTGTGATCTAGTTTGATTGCCATTGTCTAAGGGTTAAGTTTTATCTTGATTTTATTGTTTTATGTTAATGTTGTAATGTTCCCTCTTGTGGGAAGGGCAGGATGGAAATTGAATCAAACAAACAAACAAATAAATAAATTAGCAAGATACTACCTAGTGAAGCATCTATAGGTCAAAGCAAGTTATAGCAGAGGAGGGGTGGGCAGAGAAGGCCATTGGTAAGTCCATTTCTAATGCAATGCCTGCTTACTGAAATTCTTGCAGAGAATGTTGAGCTATGTGAAACTTGGTGTGATCCTTCCAGGTACTTCTTATGTCCTTAAGAAAGACAGCATACAGAACCCATACACTCTTTAAGAGATCCCACACATACATTCTTGCTTTGTACATGTAACATACTTCAGTGGACCATGCGGGTTCTAATAAAAAGCCAGAAAGACCACACATGGTTGAAGTCAGCCCACCCCTCTAACAGGATACATACAAATACCTATTTAAATGCCTCTTCTAGAACATATCCCCTTCAAAGCCTACAGCAACTGTTTTAGTGCAGACAAGCACAAGCTTAATGTGTCTGCTGTAGGGAGGCACATCAAAACAGACTTATGAAGGATTACTAGATTCAAGGTATTTTCTTCAAGCTTCTTCCTCCCACTGGTTCCCATTCCCACAGAACAGCTTCTTCCCAGACACACACACACACACCAGCTGCACTGAGGTATGAGGTTCCTCAGCTAAGTGCCTCTGGAGTCAGCCAACTGATCCAGATTCTGCTGCCAGACACAGATTTGTCATTCACATTCCAGCCTTTTCCCTCCACATGTCAGAGAGACCAAGGCTGATTTATATGGGCAGCATGTCCTTGCATCAGGCAATGGTGCTGTAATTGTTATAAACATTGTTTGCTTTTCTTGCCTTTCAGAGGGTGCTGCTGAGGCGAATGGCTGGCTTTCTTAAAAGCCATCTTAGGGATTTAACACCACAGGGTGTTAAACAGCCTCCTTAGGCTGGCTTTTCTCTCTCATATTTCTATTAATACTGATCTCCCTACCTGGAGATCAGCTACCCTAACATGGGTGTGTGGCTTCATGTCCCCCAAGCACAGCCAAATCATTCTAGTACTTATCAGTCCTGTTTTCCTTTCCCCCCTATGGCTGTCTTTCAAGGGATGGAAGATTAGCTTCCACATGAAAAAAGAACAGTTCTGGTTTTGGTTGCCATAAAAAAGGAGTTTGAAAATATATTATAATCTTTAAAAACAAAATAACTAATAAAAATAAGGCCTTTCAATGTAATCTCCTAAAATGTGGATGGAGGGGACATCGCTTAAGAGCTGTGAGGGTTCTGTGATTTGGCACCACTACAAAAGGTCAGTTGATTGTTGCCGGAGGATTAATAAAGGGTGATAAAATTGGAAGGTGACTTCTCATATACAGCACATGGCTACAGAATTCCCTTTCATTATTGAAATATCCTGCAGATGGCTGAATGGTGTCCTTTAGAAAGCCCTCTAATCTTGATTTGAAGAAAATGTAAAATGCCCAGTTTGATGATGTGGTTCATCACTCACAGCATTAAAAGGCTGCACCTTTCTTTTAATTTGCATTTCTCCACCTTCATCTTCCAGCTGTTGGTTTCAATTCCATTTTCCTCTGCTCAGCTGAAGAGCCCTTTAGCACCCAATAATTTCTCACCTAACATTTGCTCACCAAGGACCATCCAGATCCGAGCTGCCTGATGACCTTGACGGCTTGTCCCATAACCACATATGGAAAAAACATGTTTCTATAGAATAATCTATGATAATACTTAAAGATGAGAGGGAAGGGGAGCACAGCCCAGCGTGCCTAAATTGTCCTTTAAATTGTTTCCTGATTCTGATGGGAAAGAAGGTATCTCGTCCAAGCTTAGAAAAGCAGAGGTGCTCTGAGATGGGAGCCAAATAACATGTCAGCACGAATGTTCCCTCTAAGCTGTGGAGTCTTGTGAGCAAAAATTCTACTTTGCAAGCTACTGGCATTAAAGTGGTGAGCAAGCAGTTGGGCTCCTGCATTTGCTCTGGAGCCGTCTTTCCTGAGCTAAGGCAAAAATATGTGAACTGGAGTCTAAAAAACTGTGAGCCAGCTCACACTAATTCAGCTTAGAAGGAACACTGGTCAGCACTACTGTTACGGGCAATCCCTCTACCCAAGGAACACTGAAGTTCTGTGCGAGAGTGTCAGAGATATCTAACAAAGTTCTCAACATCCTTGTCAAATCACAATTGCCAGGCTTCTTTGGAGGAAGTCTTAACAATTAATTTAGTATAAAACCAACTCAAGTGGTACAAAACCACAATGGGTTTGTAATGTAGATGTGTCCAAACAATTCAAGAACTCTAACTGGGTGGATTGACAACTGGCTGGGCTCCCAAGTATATCTGAAGTACACACATTTTCTCCTTTTTTCTCTTCCATTAAGGGCCTGTGTACATCTTACATGCAAATATGTAACCAAAATTTATGGAAGGGGCAATTTTGATTGGAGAAGTGGGAGGGTGGAAGGGGAGGTCAACCTTTCCCCTCTCAGCCATTATTCTGCTCTAAATCACCGCTCTCAAGTTATTCTTCTCCTCTCCTCTCCCCCAGGGGCCCTCACTTGCATGTTTGCCCTTGCAAATATGCATGTGGAAGCCCACACTAGGGGAAAGGCAAAGAGGAGGGGCATTAAGCTGGAGGAGGAAAATGCCTAGTGGTTTAAGCAAACACAGATTGATCAAAATTGCCCTCTCCTGAAGCCGATTTTCTTCACAGAAAGCAGTTGTTTGCATTGTTACACCTGTCTAACATATAGAAGGTCCTCTGCCGAAGCCGGCAGTTGTGAATTTCTATTTCTAAGGACAATCGGTTAAGACTGCCATGCTTCTAAATGCCTTTTAAAGCCACTCCTCCTTCTGTCACATTTTGCCCCACTGGAACCACTGGCTGAGATCTCTATTATGACATCTCTGCTACCCTCCTCCTCAGCCAGTGTTCCCTCTAAGCTGAGTTAATGTGAGCTAGCTCACAGTTTTTTAGCCTCCAGCTCACACATTTTTGTCTTAGCTCAGGAAGGATGGCTCCAGAGCAGACTGATTTATGCAGTAGCCAAATCGCTCACTCACAACTTTAATGTCAGTAGCTCACAAAGTAGAATTTTTCCTCACAAAACTCCACAGCTTAGAGGGAGCACTGCTCCTCACCCTTTGGACTCCTGTCCTATTGTATGGACCATCCTTTGTACATTTTGAAACCCTTACATCATGACATGCACCATCACTTACATGCCACCTGCACTTCTGTCTGCCTTTGCAGAAGGGCTCCCATGCGATTGCGCACGATGCAGCGGTAGAAGCCAGCATGGGTGCGGTCCAGGGATGTGATCATGTACCTTGAGAAAGAGAGATGAACACTGATGAGAGACAGAGAGAGAGAGAGAAAGGGAGATGACTACATAGATCAATGCAGTCGACAATCAATGAGGTACATAGCCAGGGCAACTGTAATCTCGTACATCTCCTGATAGGCTACAGTGAATTACTGTTGTCTGCACTGTGGTGTCATGGCTGGCAGCCACACAAGCTTTTGTTATTTACTTGCTGATTGACCACATGGCAGCCTTTGTGTTCTATTCGATGGGCCAAACATTTTTTTTAAAGTAAAAAAATAAAAACAGTAAATTCTGTTGTGGTAGGGGAAAGACGGAACAGTCAGGCAGCGGTTAAAGAAAGCAACAGGTGAGTCATGCTGTCAGCAACAGGTTTTACATAGTGCAGAAACTGCCCTTTAGGACAGCCTACTTTTTATTCAGGATGCTTTGGATTTTATTTCTACAACAGCATTCCAAGTAAAAAAGGGAAATACGTTGGTTATATGTTGGTTGGATTCAGAATATGTTCCTTCTGTTCCAGCCCAGCGATGTGATGGTGTTTAAACCTTTCTAGGAAGTTGCCACAGTGTTGTGGATGAAATAGGCTAGGAAGGCATAAAGAAGCAGCATTAGGAAAGGAAAGGAGACTGCCTGAAAATCAGTGTTCTCAGGCATGGCTGTCGTCTGGCTGTACAAGCAACCGTGGAACTCTGCAGAGGCAAATGGTGCCCCTTCCGGAGCTACCACAAACTCCGGTCAGTATCACCATGCTGTTCTTTAAGGCATACCTATACTGTCACATCTGGACATGACAATTTCCTGTCAATGCACAATGATTTGTGAATCAGCGTTCCACTGTATGTTTGAATCCAAGAATCCATGTATCAGCCCAGACTAATTGTTTGGGAGAGTGTGCTCTCTGGAACTGTAGTGTGGCAGGGCTACGTCATCACGTACCTCAGAACTGTTTTTTTCACCATGGTACAATGACCCTTGTAAGCATTTCCTCTATTTCTCACAGGAAAAGGGGAGTATAGGTACCATTTCTGGGTCCATGTTAACCAAGTGCCACTACAAAACATCTCTGTTGGATCATTTGTGGTAGGAGATATATACTGTTGAAAATGGGAGTATCAAAGACAGCATTCGGGGGGAAGGGGAGGTAGGGCTGTTGATTTCCTGAGCTTCACAAAGAAACATGAGTACATCTCTGCTCTGTGTCACTAACATCACAAAACTTCAAATGAAGCAAATCACAGGAACAGGCTAGAGCTCTTTAGCTTGTGTTATTTCAGGCCCCGAGGCATTGCTTAAACTGAGAAAAAGAAAACTGACTCAAACATGTAGCAACTATAAGCCTTTTCCCTACCATTCACCAGCTCCAAGCTCCTGAAGCTCCAAATTTCTATTTTATCAGGTCATTCCTGCTTCCCCACCTCCATAAAACATCAGAGAGTCTTTGCTGCCTGCTATCAACATGGTTGTGACTGCATGTTGTACAGAAAATAGATCTATAAGAACCTAGAAGCAGCCATACTGGATCAGTCCATTTAGGCCAGCTTCCTGTTTTACACACTAGCCAGCCAGACTTTCCCAGAAGACATCCAGCAGGACACAGAGGCCAAAGGCCACCCCACCCTCCCCGCTCCTCAGGCATTTGGAAGGTTCCTGCCTCTGAGCACTGAGGCTCCAATTATCCATTAACAATAAGTGGGCTGATCCTCCATGAATATTCCTAATCTTGCAGGATAGAGAATATGGAGTAGGGAAGCCTGGGGAGGGCAGTCCATTCAAAGGAACAGGAGGATGTGGGCGTGACCATGAGGACTGTGAGCCTGGAACAGGCTGAGGGGAGGCTGGAGAAGACTTCCCTGAAGCAACCTGAAGAGACAAAATTAATATTGGGCATTCATTTACACATTTTCTCTGCAGCAGTGAGAGAACCCAGGGGATGAAAGCTCAGAGGAAATAAATAAAGAAACTCAGTGTTGGCTTCCAGCCCCCACTCCCTTAAATTTAATCAACTATTTAAAAAAATGCCAGAGGCTCCTTTGATACGAGTTTGTTTGTTCTTTTTGATACACAGTTTAAATTAAACTTTAATAATGAGAGGCGATCATCTAATGGCTGCCTTGAAGTTTAGAGACAGTTCTTCCTCAGCACACACATGCTGCTGTTTGCCTGTTATAAGAAGAAGACTTCACCTCTCCCTCCGGAGAAGGAGGACAAGGGCGAGCTGCGTGCCCACCCCTCTGATGCCGTCACTGTGGCTGCTCATGTGGTAAAGCACAGCCTGGGTGGCTCTGAAGAACAAAGTGAGAGAGGATTATAGGAATTTTGCTTCAAGACATGAAGATGAGACCAACCCTCTAGGCTGCAAAGGCCAATAGTGACACTGGCAGGGGTGGGGCCTTTCCAGAAGTACCTGATTGCTTGGAATGCTGAAATAAGCCATTGATCCATAGCCTAGCCATTAGCACTGGAAACCAACTGGAAAGCAAAGTCACAGTTGACATTGGTGAGTGCATATCTTGCCACACCACTGTTTTGGTTCCAACTATGATATGGCCAAGGGTACCAGGAAAGCCAGTGTGATGCAGTGGTAGGCGAGGTGCCTTAACTTGCAGAAGACCCATGTCCAAATCCCCTCTTGCTATGAAACTCACTGGATCATTTTAGACCAGTGATTCTCTCTCAGCCTAACCCATCTCATCGGGAAGAAGCTTGGGACCAGAAATGTTATAATAAATACAAGGGGATTCTACTGTAGGGCTTATCTTTGATCTTCCAAGCAAGTTCTCTACTTTTCCAGCCCTGGACCCACATAAGCACAGGAGGCTACCGTATTTTTTTAGTCACTGCCAGGGAGTAATGCATAGCTGTTGCTAGCATGACCTGCTGATAAGGAAAAACAGAGGTAATTATGGAGTATTAAAATGGGGATAAACATAGGAGGCAAAAAGGTAAAAGAAGTAAGGCAGTTACTATGGGAGTGATGTTATCACTACAGGTCACAGAAGTAAATGTGAATTTGCCCTTGGTATGTATATCACATGAAAAGTCTTTGTCCACTCCTTGTCCCATTCCTATTGCTTAAGTTCACCATTGCAGACATTATAAAGGCTCCACAATGCACACCAACACCTCAGCTCTAGAATTTTAAGCCAGATCTTCAGCAGAGGCTCCTACTCTTGTTCCCTTCTGGCCTGCCCATCAAACCCAACTTGCTCCTCCCTTCTGTTTCTAGTGTGCACCCAGCAGAGAGTGAGGCATTCAGGCTGCAATCCTTAAGGACATTTTCCTGGTAGTAAGCCACACTGAATAAAATGGAACTTATTCAGAGTAGACCTGCTTAGAATCACACACACTGTTTGTACCGTACAAAAATGGTGCATGATTTGTGGCCTGTAGTGAGGCTTCCTTCAATGTCCCATTCTCTGCGCATGGCCACACGCTCTTGAGCCATTCGAATCCTTGAATGTCGCACAGTTCTTTCTTGTCTCTCCATAGCAGTATGCCCACCATTCTCACTTTCTGTTCTTACATCAACACAGATGGGTGGGTGGGAGTCCATTCTATTAACTGCTGCAGCAAAACAATTCTCCCCTGGGAAGTGCTACCCAAGGGGGTTTGCGTAGGACTGGTGCTTTGTAAGGCAAGCTGTGCTCTACCTGCTCCACTGATAAGCCTCAGCCTCAATCCACAGCTTCATATCTGGACAGAATTCTAAGCAAAAGAGGCTGGCAGAGGGCATCAAGAATCAAAAAGCTGTCAGAGCCTGCACCAGCTCCTGCTACCCTCACCCTTT
This sequence comes from Gekko gecko, assembly GCA_029375565.1. Classification (NCBI taxonomy): domain Eukaryota; kingdom Metazoa; phylum Chordata; class Lepidosauria; order Squamata; family Gekkonidae; genus Gekko; species Gekko gecko. Next base: position 238,148,269 of record JAPDNY010000002.1, on the reverse strand, counting down.
GGCCCTCCCAGCTTTGATATCACCCAAGTCCCTCGCCAGTTGACTAGAAAGTCACATTCTGCGTTTATCCAAGAGCAAAAAATTTGGGGCAGTTATCGAGCAAATTTCAGTAAAGAAATCAGCCATCCATCACTCAAGATATGTGCCCACCCCCACTTCCAGCACTGAGAGGCAAAGTTTGCTTCAAGGTCAATTTCATCTTGAGATTGTTGTGTCTTGCTATTCTACCACAAAAGTGAATATCCCAAGTATGTCTCTAGGTGGCAGCACAGGACTCCATACTCAGAAATTACCACCAACTGGGTTAAATTAGGCAGATGGCCATAGAAGTTTTTGTAGGAAGTTTGTATCACTCTTGACTCTTTTTTTATTGGTGGAGAGAAACGACAATGGAAGAATCTGACGAAGGCATCCCAGAAAATCACAGTATTCCCCCCACCCCTTTTGTAGCAATGGCCTCAGGGAACTCATCTCTTATTAGCATAAATGAGCTACAATATTAATTGGCAGTCAGCATCACTCTACAGTGGTTCACCTCTGGGCACTATGTCAGCCGGCAGATAACCAGTGTTATTAGCCATGCTTACAAAGGGGTTTTGCTTAAGGGCTTGTAATGAGCAGGGGTTTTCAAACTTTGTTCTAGGCAACCTCATTAATCGGGGGGGGGGGATCAAGTGTAACACAATAGCTTGATTGCCAGTGCTCACCCTCCCCGTTTGGTCTCAAGTCCATAAAAACCACTGCAAAATGGAAGGAGTATGAGTATTCAGTAGGATTGCCAGCCTCCAGATGTGGCCTGGAGATCTCTACTACAGGGTTTAATTCCACTTGAGGAAATGGCAGCTTCTGAGGATGGACTATATGACATCACACCCTCATGGAGTTCCTTCTAGGGTTGCCAACCTTTAGATGGTGCCTGGAGATCTCCTGGGATTACAGTTGATCTCCAGATAAGTTCCCCTGGGGAAGGTGGCCTCTTTGAAAGTGGGTAGACCCCATTGAAGCCTCTCCCCTTCACAAACCCCAGCATCCTTGGCTACACCCCCAAAATCTCCAGGTATTTCGCAACCTGGAACTGGAAACCCTTGCTCCCTCCCCTCCTAAAACTCTTCCCTTTCCCAGGTTCTATCCCCATGATCTGTTCCAGGTACACGGTGAAAAGGGTGGATATGCATATTTATAATTTATTTATACACTAGGAATAAGGCCCATTGTGGAAATAAATACAATGAGCTCTAGAAAGAGGCTATGGGAGAGTGCCCCAGGCTTGGGTACTCAGCGTCAATTTGCTGTGGTGACTTTAGCAGGGTATAATGACACAGAGTCCCCCATTTTCTCCAGAGGAACTGATCTCTGCTACCTGAAGAGCAGTGGTAATTCTGAGTAATTTCCAGACCCCACTTGGAGATTGGCAACAATGGTTCCTCAGGAGGAAATGGCTGATTTGGAGGGTGGCATTTATGGCATTGTACCTGTCTGGGGTCCCACCCCTCCTCAAACCTCACCCTCTCCAGGCTCAACCCCTCAAATCTCCAGGAATTTCCCAACCTGGATTTGGCAACCCTATCTCCCTCCCAGCCAACCATCAACCTAACTTTATCTGCCGCTCTGACTTCAGCTTTCTATGTCCTCCCCCTTCCCTCCTAGAGAGCAGTTGTAATCCTGAGTGATTTCCAGCCCCCACCTGGAGATTGGCAACACCCAGGAGGGAATGGCTGGTTTGGAGGGTGAAGTCTATGGCATTTTACCTGTCTGAGGTCCCCCCCTTTTCAAACCTTACCCTCTCTAAGCTCCACCCCTCAAATCTCCAGGAATTTCCCAACCTGGAGTTGGCAACTCTATCTCTTTCCCAGCCAAGCATCATCCTGCTATTATCTGCCCCTCAGTCTTCAGCTTTCCATCTTCCCCACACACACCTGCAGGCTCTACCATGCTCTGAAGCCCTGACTGCTACCTCACATTGGCTGTCAAGGGGGGGGGGCATCTCAGCAGGGTTTAAGGACACAGATTCCACCATTTTCTCCAGGGGAACTGATCTCTGCCATCTGGATAGCAGTTGTAATTCTGAGTGATCTCCAGCCCTCACCTGGAGATTGGCAACAATGGTTCCCCAGGAGGAAAAGTATTCTTTCTCTGCAATGGGGACCAAAGCAGCTTACATCATTCTCCTCTCCCCTGTTTGACTTGCGCAACAACGCTGTGAGGTAAGTTAGGCTGAAAGTCTGTGACTGGTCCAAAATCACCCAGTCAGCTGCCACAGCAAGAACCTGGGTCTAACAGACCTTGCTCTGAAGCGCTGACTACTATGCCTAGCGTAGCCAACCTCCAGAGGGATCCTGAAGATCGCCAGGTATCACAACTGAACTCCAGGCAATAGATCTCTCTCCCCCCCGAAAATAACTGCTTTGGAGGGTGGGCTCTACAGCATTCTGTTCAGCTGAGGCCTCTCCCCTCCCCAAACCCTGGCTTCCTTAGACACAGAATATCAATGAATTTCTCTACCTGGAACTGGAAATGCTAGTCAGGACTAGCCCCAATGAGTTTTCTCCCAAAGGCCAAAATAGGTGTGGAAAGGGCCTTTTACTGACCGAACCAAGCTTGGTAGCCTAGCAACAGGCACAGAGGAGAAAGTAGGGTTGCCATCTCTAAGAAGGGAAATACCTGGAGATTTGGGGGACAGATCCTGTGGAGGGCAGCGTTTGGGGAGGGGAAGGACTCAGCAGGGTATAATGCCATAGGATCTACCCTCCAAAGTAGCCATTTTCTCCAGAGGAACTGAGAAATTGTAACAGCGGGAGATCTCCAGGTCCCATCTGGAGATTGGTAACACTAGGGGAAAGTCAGCCACACAGCAGGGGGTTGAAGAGAATGTTTGACAGCTGCTGGCCCACCTCAGTAGCCAGCCAGCCATGGCAGAGCCAAGCAGGAGAGACAGCTGTTTTCAGTTTATTCTGACAGGAAAGTGGCCAAGCTGGCAGTGGGTGGGGGAGGGGGTTACGCTGAAAGTCTGTGACTGGTCTGTAATCACAGCTTCCACAGCAAGAACCTGGGTCTGGCAGGCCCTGCTCTGAAGCGCTAACTGCTATGCCTAGGGTAGCCAACCTCCAGGTGGAGCCTGAAGATCACTGGGTATCACAACTGAACTTCAGACAACAGATCCCCCCCCCCCAAGAAAATAACTGCACTGGATGGTGGGCTCTATGGCATTCTGTTTAGCTGAGGCCTCTCCCCTCCCCAAACTCTGGCTTCCTTAGACAGAGAATATCCAGGAATTTCCCAACCTGGAGCTGGCAACCCTAGTCAGGACAGGCCCCAATCAGTTCCTCACAAAGGCCTGGAAAGGGTTTCCTTCTACCAGCAGGCACTGGGGGGAAAGTTAGTCCTACAGAGGAGCCAAGCAGGAGAAGCGTCTTCGTCGGGAGAGCCATTTGCCAGTAATTCTGACAGAGAACAATAGCTGAAGTGGGAGTGGGTGGGGAAGAGGAGCAGATCCAGCACCCAGCCAATGGTACGTGGGTACTTTTGAGTGGCGGCTGATGGGCCAATGGGCTGATAGTTTGGGCGGGCACTGCTTCTGTGGGTGGGACTCAGGCAATGCAGCCAGTGGATAGGGACAGCTTCTGAGTGACACATCGTGGAGCCAACTGATTTAGGAGCATGTGGAATGTTCAGAAAATGCCACCCCACTTCACAATTATATATAAGGAGAGATGACACTAGGGGGTCTTTGGAGCCACAACATTCTAGAATTCAGGATGTCCCTTACAACACACAATGAATGTGGTCCATAGTCATGCTACAGGTAAGACTGATGTAGGATTTTAAGAGCAGTAACAACTGGTTCTTCACTTTCATTGTGTGCATGGATTGACAACTTACATTACAGACATATTTATTTATTATATTTACCAAATTTGTATCCAGCCTTAAAGCCCTTAACAAGGGCTGCCAAAGCGGCTAACAATTTATAAAACAGATGATAAAATACATTATAAAAACATTAAAATAACCCTCTCTCAAGCATACCTAATTATAACAACTTTTTTAAAACAAAAAAAACCATCATTAAAATATATATAAACAAATCTGTCCTTATTCTATGGTTTTGGGTTGTTCAAGACCTTGTGTTCATGAACAAAAAGGAAGTAGAAAGGAAAAGAAAAAATGCATATAAGACAGTTAAAATACAAAACACTGGTTAGGAGGGAGGGATCGTTGAGGGGATGCCTAATGAAAGCAAAAGTCTTCAGTACCTGCTGGCAGAAGGTGGCAACTGAAAGGGACAGACAAATCTCCCAGAGTGCTTTGGTGCCATGACCAAGAAGGTCCTCCCCCGGGTTGCCACCTGCCTAATCTCAGAAGATGGGGGCACCCAAAGCAGGGCCTCTGAAGATGACCATAACGGTCCCTCTGTATGTAAAGGTTCGTGTGTACCGTCACAAAGTCTTACCCCCTCCCTCTGCATCAGGTAAGCTATATTTTCATTTAATTTTAAATGGTACATCTACAGTTGCTTAAATTCTGTTCTTCACTTTATTTTTTTTTAAATCAGAAACATTTTAAAAATGCAAACACTGTGGGGTCTGGAGAGGAATTTTGCTGGTGATGTCACTGATGCAAGACATTTATCCACCCTTAATCAAACCAAAGCCCTGCAAAGCCCTGCAACATTTTTTCTTGAACTCTCCCAGGAAAGAAAAATGTGCATTTATGTACAGAGCAACAGAGGTACTATTAAACCATCTCTGCTGCTCCTGAAATGTGATGCATATCTTCATCCAAGATCCTTCATAAGATCACCTTTGGGTGACAATGCCCCAAATTAATTCAATAGGTAACTATGTTAGTTTGTAGCAGCAAAGTAAAATAGGGGTCCAACGGCACATTAGAAACTAATTTATTCCAGCATAATATTTTATGTCAGAGCTCACTTCATCAGGTGCATTAAAGTGTACATCCATTAGCCCTATGTTGTACCTGATGGCTGCTGTCTGCCTGCCTCTGCCCAGTGGCCAGTACACTTCAGCCCTGCTTCACACTGTGCTCATTATCCACATGAAGTGGGGACTAGAGCCTTCTTCTGCTCCTGATGCAAGCAGTATACACAAATGCAGCCCCAATCACCAAGTCTACCTCCTCAAGATTTAGCTGCTGAAACTTTATGCCTTTAACGCCACATGAAGCATATCAACAAACAGCCATCTACAGTGATTTATGGAGAATAAACACTGTCCATGTGCTGGACAGAACTACTGCAGCTCACAAACTTGGAAAGATCCATTTACCATCATTCGACTAGGGAGGCAACAGTCACATAATAAACCAGGATTATTTTTGAAATACCAGCCCAGGCAACAGACCAGTCTGTATGTCATTTCACTGTAAGGAAAAGAAACTAAGAATAAAGTTTGAGTCCAAGAGCACCTTTAAGACTGACAAAGTTTTATTTAAGGTATAAGCTTTCGTGTGCAAGCACACTTCCTCAGACAAATTGAAACAAAATTGCTTCAAGCCTTACATACAGGAAGATTGTGGGGGGGGGGGAGCATCAGGGAGGACCAGTCAGAGTTAAGATGCATAAATGAAGCTGAAATTGGATCAAGGTGGCAAGATCAATGAACGGCAGCAAATTAGCACACAAATGCAAGAGCTAACAAACAGATGTGAGAATGAAGCCTGAGTCCAGTGGCACCCCCAAGACCAACCAAACTCAACCCTGGTTACATGCAAGAACAGAGAGACTCTGCATGTTTAGATGCACACTTCTTCAAATATACAGAAACAGATATATTCAAATATTACATACAGGTAGGGAGGCTTAGTTGCTAGGAAGAGCTAACTAGAGTCAAGATGCATAAGTAACTGAGCAATAAATACAGCTAATTAGTTGCTGTAGATTTTCCGGGTTGTGTGGCCATGGTCTTGGCATTGTAGAACCTGACGTTTCGCCAGTAGCTGTGACTGGCATCCTCAGAGGTATAACACAGTACTCCATCTTTCTGTGTTATACCTCTGAGGATGCCAGTCACAGCTACTGGTGAAACGTCAGATCCTACAATGCCAAGTCCATGGCCACACAACCCAGAAAATCTACAGCAGCTAATGAACTCCAGCTGTGAAAGCCTTCAACAACATATTAAATACAGCTAAGATTGGAATAACACATTTGGTAAGACATGTGAATAGCAACAAATTGGCATACAGACAATAAAGGCGTTAACAACAGATATGAGAAAAGTTTGAGTACAGGAGCACCTTTAAGACCAACAAAATTTAATTTCTGGGTGTAAGTGAGATCAGGACCCTGCGGGATCTATTATAGTTCTGCAAGGCCTGCAAGATGGAGCTCTTCCACCAGGCTTTTGAGGTGGCGGGCATCCCTCCCTGTTCCTGGCCAGTGGCCTGGTTCCAATTTGACATTGGGGCACCACTGCTATATTCAGTTATGACTGAACAGGTTATTTTACATGGTAGTTGTGATTTTATAATCTGTGATTTTATGTTGTTTTAATTTGTTATTAAACAATTGCTTATGATATTGATGTAAACCACCCTGAGCCTGCTTGTGGGGAGGGTGGTATATAAATCAAATAAATAAATAAATAATAAGCCCTGGGGGTTCCATTGTCCAGAGGGTTGTAATAACTTGAAATTCAGCAATCTCCCATTCCAGTTGGTTTCTGAAATTCCATTGCAATAAAACAGCTACTTTGAGATCCCCCACTGAGTGCCCTGAGAGAATGAAATGTTCTCCTACAGGTTTCTCAGTCTTGTGATTCTTGATGTCAGATTTGGCATAGGGTTTAACCTGTTTAACCTATGTAGAGAACTGAAGGGCATTGTTGGCATTTAATGGCATATACAATGTTAGAAGATAAGCAAGTGAATGTGCCTGAGATGGTGTCATTGATGTTGTTAGGTCCAGTGATTGTGTTGTATGTGGCAGCAAAGTTGGCATCTGGGTTTACTGCAAGTTCTGGTACCAGTGTTCATGTACAAATTAGATATTGTATTATTGTAGGTGAGGAGTCGTTTGAGAGCAGGGAACAGTCTGTGTGCTAGAAAAGGTTTGCCCCCACCCAGTACTTGTGAAAGAGAACTGTCATTATCCAGTAGATGTTGTAAGTCGCTGATGACGTGTTGAACTGTTTTGAGTTGAGAGCTGTATGTGACCACTAGTGGTGCTCTGTTATTCTCTTGGGCCTGCCTTGCAACAGGTTTTCTCTGGGTATCATTCTTGCTTTGTCAATTTGTTTCTTGACTTCATCAGGTGGCTATTTTAGTTCTAAAAAGGTTTGTTGTAGATCTCTCAAGTGAGAATCTCTCTCTGTGGGATTGGAGCAGATGTGGCTGCAGCACAGAGCCTGGCTGTATACAATGAATTGTTTGGTATGTTTAGCATGGTGGCTGGAGACATATAGGTATGTTTGTTGGTCAGCAGGTTTCTGGTATAAGGTGGTGTCTATGTGTCCATTGTGTATTTTTACAGTAGTGTCCAAAAAATGTATTTCTTGCATAGATTGGTTCAATTTCAAGCTGATGGTAGGGTGAAAGTTGTTGAATGCCTGGTGGAATATGTCTAGGGCTTCTTTACCATGTGTCCAGACAATAAAAATGGCATCAATATATTGCAGGTATAAGAGAGGTGTGACTGGGTGGGACTTTAGGAAGCATTACTCCAAGTCAGCCATAAAGATGTTAGCATACTGTGGGGCCAGGCAAGGATGTACCATTGATCTATGCTTCAGCCGCATCTGCTCCTTTTACCTGTATGTAAGACTTGGAGCTGCGGTGGCCCAAGTGGTTAAGACGCTGAACTGCAGGCTGTGGAAGGTCAGTAGTTCAGCAGTTCAAGACCCAGGTGCTGCAAGACGGAGTGAGCTCCCGTCTCTAGTTCCAGCTCCTGCCAACCTAGCAGTTCGAAAGCAAGAAATTGCAAGTAGATAAATAGGTACCACTTTGGTGGGAAGGTAACAGCGTTCCATGCACCTTGGTGTTTAGTCATGCCGGCCACATGACCACGGAAATGTCTTCGGACAGCGCTGGCTCTTCGGCTTTGAAACGGAGATGAGCACCGCAACCCTAGAGTCGGATTCGACTGGCTTTCGAGCAAAGGAACCTTTACCTTTACCTTTTAAGACTTGAAGAAATTTTGTTTCAATTTGTCAGAGGAGGTGTGCTTGCACATGAAAACTTACGCCTTAAATAAAACTCTGTTGGTCTTAAAGGTGTCATTGGACTCAAACTTTGTTCTGCTGCTTCAAACCAACAAAGCTATCCACCAGAAACCAAGAATGTGTTGGTAGATGGAAGACCAAGCTTATGTATGTATGAAAAAGGAGGCGAAGGTAACTAGATTGTTGGGGGGGACAGCATAAGTACAATACAAACCCCAAAGCAAAAGCTGGGTTATCAAGAAGATTTACAACAAGTATAACTTAAATCTTAGGAAAATCACCACAATATGTGATATATTAGTTACATTAGTTGCTCAGATGATTCGGGTATGGGAATATCATCCAAAGCTTTGAAGGTCACATCAATGGAAGATTCAGTTGCTACGTCTGTCAGGAGCTGCTTTATGCCAATGATGGGTTCTTCTCTACTATTTACCTAAGTCCCATCAAGATTCCCCAAAACCAACCAAGACTTCACTGTTCAGACACTATGCTGTCCATTGAGTAAATGTACATGACAAGAGCACAAAGGAGAAGCATGCATGGTGGCCTCCCTCTCACACATGTGGAACTCCCATTCCTTTGAAAGTTCTTCTGAGACTGAGACACAGAATATTTAAGAATGTGTTTAAAGCTCTCTTACTTGCTGTGGCTTTTGAAAGTTTAATGCATAGCATTTCATATTTTAATGGACATTTTAGTTCAGTGGATGCCTTTGGGATAAGGTGGAAACTGTAACTAGAATATGTGTGTATGTCTTCAGGATCCACCTGCCAGCGCCTGCCCTGAAACTTCCTTGTCTCCTTAATTGTTAGTGCTGTGTTTCCCCCTGAACATGAAATGCCAAAAGCTTTCAAGTCATTTGCAATCTACCTCCGAATTTAAACTAAACTGTTAGGATCCAATGACTCATGTGATGGGGCTGGTGGTGTGGAGATTTGCCAGAAAACAGGGTCCCTCAGCAAGAGCCTCCCCCCATTAGACACTCTCCTGCCACCTTATTCCGGGTGTGTCTCAGTCACGAACATCAGATGATTTGCGCCACCTGCTGAAGCAAGGGGGGCAACGGATTGCTGGCAGCTGGCTTGACAGAAATGTGAGAACTGGGATCGATGGGTTTCTAAAGCCAAAGACATCCAGGGACTAAAATAGCCTGTGGAAAGCTGCAGTGATGTGGTGGGAGCATCTTTTCCCTTCCCCAGCGCACACACACATCTGTTGTCATGTACCCTTTCAGCAGTGAGTCCTTGAGTGTCAGTGCTGATATTTAAAATGATCCTTACTTGCTTTAAATAAGATATTTCAATTCCACCAAGCTGTCAGGGGCTGAGGCGGACACCGGGAGTAATGGGCAGAGTCTCCTTGTATTGTCCTAGTTAATAAATCAGCCACAACACCAAATGCAGACAAAGACAGAGACAGAAGGAGAAAATTACACACACAACATGCAAAGGTGTAGCGCACAAGTGCCTAAATACACACAGTCCACAAAAATATATAGCCAGATTCCTGGCAAGGGAAGAGAATATACTACTACCCAAGCTAAAGTCATGGACAGATGTACTATTTATCCTCCCCATCTCAATGTCTCTAGATGCCCCATCTCCCACCCACTCAAGAGGACACCGTGGGTTACTGGCATGATGGGAGCCCTTGAGTACAAAACAACTGCTGAGGAAAGCAGTCCAGCACAAGGACAATCCCCTCTCTGACAAGGTGGGTTAGGGCTAGCCTTACATCTCCATAGCAATCCCATGATGTGAGACATTCTATGGATTCACAGAGGACATCAGGGGTAGAGACAATGATTCTATATTTGATTCCATATGAGTCATGCTTAGGTGGCAATTCTAGGTTCTCAGGGAAGGCCATTTGCAATGTCCTTCATAGACAGCCAGGTCCCAAGCCTCATCCACAGAGGACTGTGCTCAAGACGAAGAACTGCTATGCCACTCATCTCAGCAGTGTACAACTTCAGTCCCCTTGTATTGTCCCCCCCACCCATGCCCTGCATTTTGAAAAGGTCTTTGAGGTCACTGGTATGCTATGAACAGAAATCAAATATTGGGATACAACCCTGCTATTTGATTTTATTGTGCACAACCCTGCTATTTTATAGCATTTCAGCTATTTCCCAGAGCTCAGAAAATTACTCAGGAGCTTTGGAGATGAGGCACCAAAAACTGCTTTTTAATCTATTATCTGCAATATACTGTATCATAGCACTGAGAAGGAAGTTTGAACTGATCTCCTCCTTCTAAGTGCTGTCAAGACACTCCTTAGGCTCAATCTGGTAAGATTTTCAGATTCTAAGCAATGATACTGAGGTGGTTATCTTGGGCCAGCTCATTCAGTTCCCATGTAGGATGCCATTCACTTAGGGGTGGTTTTAGTCTTGGTAGGGTTTATATTTCAGTAACATTACCAACTCCCATGCACAAATTATTTCAGCAAAGGATGAATTTAGAAAGGGGTTGGTGGTAGGTAGTGCCACAGATTCATTGGGCTCTACTGCAGCTGGGAAATGCTATGATGCAGTATATCACAAGTTCCTCATGCCCTTGATAACAATCAGGTGACATCTGAGAATAACAGAGATTAGAGAGTTTATATGAATTAACACAGTGTTACCATTTTTTTCAACCCAGTACCTACACAGTTCACAACCAGTTGCATCCTGTAGGTAATGGCCAATGTTCCCCCTAAGCTGAGTTAGTGTGAGCTAGCTCACAGTTTTTTAGCCTCTGGCTCACACATTTTTCTCTTAGCCCAGGAAGGATGGCTCCAGAGCAAACTAATTTATGCAGTAGCCAAATTGCTCACTCACAACTTTAATGCCAGTAGCTCACAAAGTAGAATCACAAGATTCCACAGCTTAGAGGGAGCATTGGTACTGACCACAGACTATGCATAAATATTACCATATACAATACCCCCTGATCACTGCAATATTTCTGCAAAGATCCCTTTCTCTTCAAGGTTCTGTTTAGCCCATGCCTAACTGGTAACCAATAATGTGTGGCATTTTGCATTGCACACTTTCTCCCTTCTCTCCCCATTGGGCTCTTTGAGTAAACATTGCCCATATGGGATCGATCACCCATGCAGAAACTTTCCCAGCTGTGAGACAGTGGTAGCCAATGATCACTGGGGTACAGCAACCACTTCAGCCAGGCTGATAGACACCTTCCTCTCTCCTAAACTCTGAGCACTGAGACACAAATTTGGCTTAGATCACATCTCTCCCATATTTCTCTTCTTTAAGAGTTCTGATGCAGGAATCCCTTCTGCACGGAACATGAGAGTATGAGAACATTTGCAGGGATCTCCGTTCAGGGCTGGTGTGTCAATATAGAGATCAAGGGCAGTACAGGTTCTCACAAACTAAGCAACCCAGTACTCGGAACAGATGACTATGTTGATTACTAATATCTACATCATGTACAGGTGAAGGAAAAGGCCTTTGCACATACAGAGGGAAGTGCATTTGTTGTGACGCTTTGGTACCTTTCATCTTCAAAGTATTTGTTTCTAGTTTGTGAGAGTATCATGCCCAGCATGCATACAAACAAAACAATACAGTCCACCTGTGTGTATGTATACTTGTATTCATAGTATCCTTCTGACTAAGGTAAACATATGATCTTGCCGAACAAAAATGTTTTTGCACATGCATGCTTTTGCCCAATGTGCCATACAACCCCCCCACACATGTGCTCAGATCAAATTAAAAATAATACTTAAAGAAAGTGTCTATCTTGTCAGTGTCCACATGTGTTGGATGGTGGGCTGATACAAGTCCACATAGCCAAGCCACCCACCCTACTCCTGCCTATGTAGAGTAGTGGTTAGAGTGTCAGCCTAGGATCTGGGAGACCCAGGTTTGAATTCCAGTTCTGCCATGGAAGGTCCCTGGTTGACTTGTCACACATTTTCAGCCGAACCTACCTCAGAGTTGTTAGTAGGATAACATGGAGAAAAGGGGAATGATGTAAGCTACTTTGGATCCCCTTGGGAAGCAAGGTAGGCTATAAATGAAGTAAATAAACACCCTCTTCTCAACTGTTTCACCAAGTTATGTCCATGGAAGCTCCTACCAGTCATAATAGCTAAAGCAGAGGTGTCAAACTCATTTGTTATGAGGGCCGGATCTGACATAAATGTCACTTTGTCGGGCTGGGCCATGCTTGCCATAAAATGTAACACGAGGTACCAGAGATATAAACTTTATAAAGGTGAATTCAGATGACAAATGACAATAGCAGGTGAATGACAACAGCAAGCTTGATTGGATTAGGTGTGATATGCAGAGATGTAGTAGCCATGGAGATACCAGCATTGGTAATGAGACAGGAAACTTAGGTCTCAGTTCAGTCCAGGAGTACATAAATGGACATAAGTCTGACATTAGAAACCACAACATTAAAAAAACAGTGGGGGAACGTTTAACCTTCCACAACATTCAGTTGCTGACCTAAGAGTAGACTAGAAAGAGAGACTGCTAAATTGCAGCTGATAATGAAACTCAATGCATCCTCCAGGACTGAATTGAGACCTAGGTTTCCTGTCTCATTACTAGCACTTGCTATTGTCATTTGGCATCTGAAATCACTCCACTCTCCAAGATATAAGGACCAGTGGACTCACATTCTAGCTGTATCTGAAGAAATGAGCAGAAAATATGGTGACTCACAGAAGCTCATTCTCTGCCACAAATGTTTAAGGTTATACTGGACTCTTGCTCTTTTCCTCAAATAAAGATTGCAAGCTGTGCTGTTAGGTTTCTTTTTAACCTTTCATCTGTTTAAACTGAAGAGGAAGGTCTCTCCGAGTGAAATAATGTGTTGATTTCAGACTGGGTAAAATCAGTGCTAGCACATCAAAATCAAAGAGGGAGTGAAGAAAGGCAGCCAAAGAGGAAGACATGTTGAACTGGAACATATGGAACCATACATCTATTTTTAAATACTCAGCCATCTACTTCCAGTCATTAAACAATGGAATCCAGTCCAAGTTCTAATTCCTAATCAGGGTCTTTTTGAAAGAAAATAAAATCTCAGATAGGTATTGAGAAATCTAATCTAAAAAACCCTTTTCAGAATAAGCCAAAATAATTTCCTTTTAATTCTCTTCTCCCCTTATCCCAACATGCCCCTTCTTTTTAACACACATACACATATGCATGGTGTGTGTCTGTGTGTGTGTGTGTGTGAGAGAGAGAGTTATCAAGTCTAACCCCCCCCAACAATAACAGTAGGACAGAGTGATCTCAATGTAAAGTGTGCTTGGCAGAAGAATCCATCCATCCATCCATCCTCCCTCTAAAGAAGAAAAAAACAAAGCTTATACATGAAATAAAACTTTGCTAGCCACGGGAGTCCAGCTTTGCTCTTTCTTCTGCACCAGCACTCACTTTCACTTTTGCTTTCTCTTCCCCTCCCTTCTTTCACTTTTTCTCCCCTTCCCTTCCTCCCAAAGGAGCTCAGCTAATAGAAGGAAGGCTTGGCTTGGTTCTCTCCCTAGGGTTGCCAGGTCTGGGTTGGAAAATACCTAGAGACTTTGGAGCTGGATCCAGGAGAGGGCAGGGTTTGGGGAGGGGAGGGCCTCAGCATGGTACAATGCCATAGAGTCTACCCTTCAAAGCAACCATTTTCTCCAGGGGAGCTGATCTCTGTCAGCTGGAGTTCAGTTGTAAAAGCAGGAGATCCCCAGGCCCCACCTGGAGGCTGGCAACCATATATCTCCCACATGAACCAGGAAGAGGGAGCTGGGCAAAAGCTAGCTGCGATGTGGTGGCTGCAGATGCCCAAAGAAGGAAGCAACAGAGAGCCAGTTGCTCGTGGGCTGGATCTGAGCCCTGCAGGGGCTGGATCCAACCCACATGCTGTATGTTTGACACCCCTATTTTACACCTATTGTTACAATGGTATGCTGATGTAATGATATTTTATTGTCAGTTTAAAAAAAATTGTAAAAGCCCACTGGAAACAATATGCTGCTGAGAGACCAGGGCAGGTAAATTGCAGGGAAACCTACCACGTGGAAGTCCTGTTGCCACTGCACTTTATCTGTAGCTGCACCCACAACAGAGAAACCACGAAAACCTCTCCCTGTGTGGAAACCACTAAAGAAAAGCAAGAATAGAACACAAAAAATAAAAAGAGGAGTCTTCAATAGCTTCTTAAATAAGGTAAAAAGCCAGTTGGATTGATGGTACAAGTATGTCCCAAGCATACTTAACAGCTAGATTAAAAGAACACAGCCAAAGAAATAGAACACGAAGCATGAGACAGTGGTCTGGTAATCTTCCCTGCACTCTGTGAGAAGGCACCAGTGCTCTCTTCCTCAAATAGCCAATAATGAGCATCAGATACAGGTAGGGTTACCAGATGTCCTCTTTTGTGTGTGTGTCCATCCTATATTCATTAGCCTAAACAAATCAATTAAAACTGTTGTTATTTAAAAACAAGGAAGGTTAGGAATATTCCTAGTTAGTAGCAATTATCACAGCTTAAATAGTAGGGGCATTTAAAATGAGATTTGTCATAGTGATCAGTTGTTTGACGTAGTCATTTGGGAGATATGTCCTCTTTTTGCTTTTCAAAATATGGTAACCCTAGATACAAGCCAAAGGGCAACTGTGGAAGGAGTGTTAACTAGTATTTCTCTCTTACCTTCTGGTGATCATGGTACAATGGCAACCGGATCCAACTGATTAATACGCATTGTCCACTCAGGCTAGGATCTACTGCTAATCTTTTTTGCCATCATTGTCAGTGTTTATGCACTAAACAGTTTTTGCAGGCCTTTGTTTTTTACACGTCCTCTATCCTGCAATATCTGTTCAGCATCACGCACTACATGAGAGTCAAGCCGGCTATGAAATTAGTGTGGTATTTGGATAGGTTTCTTCCATACCACATCATTTGAAAATAATTGTTCCTTTTGCTTATATTCCTCCCACTAGTTTAGCTCAGGGACAATCCACTGTCAGTTTGGGAGGGGGGGGCAGATGGATATGGCATCCAAAACTATTTTATCTGGCACCTGGTGACTAGCAAATTTTAATTGGGTTCTAATAAAAGGCTTGGCACAATTTCACTTATAAGAAAAATAAAAATGCAGTACTACATTTCTCTTTTGGGTTTTGTATATAATCGCAGATTATGGAGCTGCGGTGGCTCAAGTGGTTAAGACGCTGAACTGCAGGCTGTGGAAGGTCAGTAGTTCAGCAGTTCGAGACCCGGGTGCCGCATGACAGGGTGAGCTCCTGTCTCTAGTTCCAGCTCCTGCCAACCTAGCAGTTCGAAAGCAAGAAATTGCAAGTAGATAAATAGGTACCACTTTGGTGGGAAGGTAACAGCGTTCCGTGCACCTTGGTGTTTAGTCATGCCGGCCACATGACCACGGAAACGTCTTCGGACAACGCTGGCTCTTCGGCTTTGAAATGGAGATGAGCACCGCAACCCTAGAGTCGGATTCGACTGGCTTTCGAGCAAGGGAACCTTTACCTTTACCTTTTATATAATCGCAGAGTTATGCCTGGGACAATGTACAGTACAATTATGTGGATCTGCCTGCTTTACGGTGTCATCTTTATCATGGAACCAAATACTCATGATAGAGAGGGAATCAGTTTGTGTGGTAAAATACACATCTTGCCCATTGACTACTCCTGAGACGGAGAACAAGTGAAATTGCGTGATAAGGAATCTTACTAAGTGTTGTCTATGATGGGTGTCTGGGTTTGATTGGCTATAGTGCTTCACAGTATTAATACTTGCAACATGTAATGGTAGGTATTGCGGACTGAACCTGGGCCTTCTGCATGCAAATGATGTGCTCTACCACTGAGCCATGGGTAGCCTGGTTTAGCTGATGAGAAGGGCAACACCCTTGCAGTGCAGGCACATCTGAAGCTTAATTTGGAACCCAGTATTTATAGTAGTGCCCTTTACAAAATCTCAAAGTCTGGAGTTCAGAAGGGCAGCCATAAAATCACTGGTTCATGCTGTCATCTCCTGGGTTTTAAATCTGCAGCCTGTGAATTTAATTAGGTGGCTTTGGAATTATGAGAAGTGCTGAGCAATGGCTCCCTGTTCATCTTCTGCACATTGCTCATGATTTTACAGGGTAGTAATGCACACAATCAATAGATAAATCATTAGAGAAGACAAGTCAGACAAAGACAACAATGCCTTACTAACAGAGTGCGATGGTGTGTGTGCATTCAGCACATTGGTAAAAGAGGAAGGGCCTGTTCTTATGATCCTGACTCTTTCAATAGATAGCACTCATCATTTTCAGGCAACCTGTGACTTATTTTCTACAGCTGCCACATGCTGAGACAGTGGTCAGTGCGATAGGGATGTCAGTCCCCAGCTGGGGTGGAGGATCCATGATATCTTCTGTTTCCCTCCACAGTCCTCCGTGGCCACATTTCTAAAGAGCAGGGGACGTGCGTGTTTGCCCTGCAAGTGGCGCACTCACCACCTGCAGGGCAGGCACATGTGGCCCCCGCTCGTTTGAAGCAGGGGTCACCCAAGCCTGCCCTACAAGCAGCAATCCTGCTGCTTGCAGTGCAGGCATGTGCGGCGCCCACTCTTTTGAAGCAGCGGTCACCTGTTCCTGCCCTGCAAGTGGTGAATTCACCACTTGTGGGGCAGGAGCGGGCCACCCCCACTTCCCCCACAACCATTTAAAGGGAAAGTTCCTTTTAAATGGTTGGGGAAAAGTGGGGGAGCGTGCGCATGCAGCGCTGCATCCTTGACATGATGATGTCACTGTGTGTGACATCATTGCGTCAGGGATGGCCCCTCCCCCTCCTGACACCCCCCCCCAATCCTCCCGCTGGGAAGAAAATGGGACCTGACAGCCCTAGTCAGTGCTAATGATCCAAGATATATTCAACCTGGATCCATGTTTAACAGCCTTGCTCTTTCAGAAGTTGCAATAGTGTGCCAAAATGCAATTCATTTCTGAACAATTCCAATGTTACAACAAACTGTGGATTGTTGTTACAGGAAAAAGCCTGGTTTATCCTCACATTCTCCTTCCTCCCTCCCCTTTCCTCATTACTTTGCATATTGTCACTTAATAATTTCCACACTTGCTGAAGCATTTGTTGTGTCTGATAATAGCATGTATAGTTTTTTTCTGTGTGCCCCAAAGCAGGATTAAATTGAGGGTTGGAATCACGGACTGAAAGGCAGAGAACAAGCCGTAGTTTGTGGTTTAGACATAATGACAATCTATGGTTTACTGACAATGACTGCTGAAACAATAGGCAAGGTTAGAAGCAATGAAAATGCAAGCCCAAAGATTAAACAGGTGCCTTTCTCTACAAACAAAACCATGGCTTGTCGTGACATGTAAACAGAACGTCTGACTTTCATGCATAGCTTCAGCATTCACATGTCCAGACTGCCTAAAAAACATGGCTGTTACATACTGCAAAAATTATGGGAAATAGGCCAAGAGATGGGAATTCATCAGTATTACATTTGGCCAGATGACAAGATTTGCAGTTTAATCCTAAATGGAGTTACAACTTTTTAATTCACTGATTTCAACAGAAGTAGAAAAGAGTAACTTTGCACTCTCAGACATGTACATGGGATCACAAGGAGCTATATAATATACTAGCCTGATACCCGTGCTTCACTATGGTATTTAAGTTCCATAAATCCAGTTATAATAATGATGATGTGAAATCTGAAATGTGACATTTGTTGTAGGAATTCTAACAGAGAAGATTGTAGTGTAAGAAATGAAGTGAGACATACGTACTTTTTTTCTGTACTGAAGGACCTCTCTCTAGACCACACTGGTGGTTCTGCCCTCAGGTGCTGGGATCACCAGGCTGCTTGATGAGCTCACTCTGGAGCAGGCCACATGGAACTGCCCATTTAAGAAGCAGTCATCATTTAAGAAACAGGGGTCATGTTTCTCAGAAATCTCTTCATGGGGGGGTTTGATGTCATGGTAGAAAAGTACTCTCCTTATTCTGGGTTTCTTGGTGCAGGGGTTTGCCTGGCCACTGAATTTGGGGGGAGGGCATACCTCCCTCCTTTTTTTTTTTTTTTTTAACAAAAATGCTTCTCATTTATGTTACATTTTAGAACTGGGACATAACTACACATTCAAAACACCATCCGAGCAATTAGATATTAAACAAGTTCATATGAACCAGTTTTCTAGAACCCACACTGTGAAAAGTTAAATAACCTAATAAAGGAAACCAGTTTTCTACAAATGTGGAGTGCATTTCCATTATGGGTGTGAGTGTGGCTAAGCTGGGCCAGCAGCACCACTAAGGTGATCCTGCTGGGGCGGCATCCCTGATGGATTAAAGTACCCTGGTCCTGCTCCTACACCTGACAGACACCGGCTTGTCTGGTGTCGGGGAGGATTATGTTTAAAGGCATTACAGAGGCTGGGCCAGCAGCAGGGCTAAGGCAATCCTGCTGAGCAAGTCTCCTCGGTGGCTTTAAGCATCCAAGCAGCTGCCTGTCCAGTGTAGGAGAGGGAAGGGGGAGGAGTATTAGAAGGCACTGTGGAGGCAGGGCTGGCAGGATCACTAAGGCATTACTGCTGGGGTGGGCTCCCTTGTGGCTTTAAGCACCCTACAACAGCTGCTGACCTGACAGACAATCGCCTGTTAGGTGTAGGAGGTGGGGGGAGTGTCTTGGAAGCCATCAGAGAGGACAGACCAGCAGCAATACTGCGCCTCACAGGTGGTTGTTGGCCATTCCTGATTTCCTCAACTGTTATTAGCTCTCTGCAGTCTCCTGTAACTGTTGTTTTTACTTCAGAACACTGAGCTCTGCAGCTGACCAATCAGAGAGTGGGGGGGGGTGCAAGGAGGCAGCGGTCTGGCGGCGGCATAGGAATCAATAGGGGGAACACATTTTACCCCTTTTGACCCACTTAGGGGTCGAATTTCTAAAAATCCATTCTTAGAAAGCACCTAAGTCATGGTAGGAGTGCTCTCCCCAAATTTGGTGTTTCTAGATCCAGCTGTTTAGCCTGGTAAGGGGTTTGTTTGGTACGGTAAGGTGACTTTCTTTTATATATATAGATGTGCAGTTATGCAGAAATCAACATATTTGGTATAAAGTGGGTTGTATTTATCAAAATATTGCTTACACATCTTGCATTATCTTTGATGAATGCAATTATCCCCTGCCTGACCCCTTGGAAATACAGACTGAATCTAAGAACAGTGGTCAAGACTCAGTGGGGTTCAGCTCTCTCGCCAATGAGTATTCCAGGCATTCTCTCAAACTTCTCTATCTCTTGAGCCGCTGTGCTGCTTTCTCTTCTTTCCCTGTGCTTGCAGAGTACTTCAGACAATGCTAAAAAAATCTCCTTTGGCCTCTGATGGGGAGAATTGAGAGACCTCATCCCCCGCCCATCAGGCCCACGATATGAGCCACCCCAGCAGGCCCAATTAATGGGCATCTTCACTGCACCGCCAGAAGTTAAGAGGCCATTAAGAGAGGTTGGTTCCCCCCCCCCGAACACCTGAATCCATGAAAATAACCCTAAGAAAGGATATAAATTATCCAGCATTGCATGGCTTGCTTGTTATTAACCAAATAAAAGGAGAAGAGACTTTGTTGCATGATGGCTGCTTGCTTCCACACACTTTTATCAGGTTAGGTTTAATTTTGGTTTGTCTCTGATCTTCTCCAGCAAAAGGATTGTCAATGAGTCTTTACAAAAGGCAGCACAGCAGCATTTTCTACAGGGAGAGAAATTAATTGGGGATGGAAATGTGTGAGAGGTGGCTCCAAAATGTTACTGTGCCAGTGCCTGTGGATATGCGCGGTGGGTGGGGCACATCTTTTTCATATATATATACACACACACACACACACACACACACACACACACTAGGAATAAAGCCCGTTGTGGAAATAAATACAATGACCTCTAGAAAGAGGCTCTGGGAGAGTGCCAAGGCCTTGGGGACTCAGCGTCAACGTGCTGTGGTGACCTCAGCAGGGTATAATGACACAGAGTCTACCATTTTCTCCAGAGGAACTGATCTCTTCTACCTGAAGAACAGTTGTAATTCTGAGTGATCTCCAGCCCAGTAGGGTTTAATTAAATGAACTATGGTTAGTGTGACTGTCTGAATGCAAGTTACTTCATTCATTAGGCTTAGTTAAACCAGGATCTGATGTCAAACCAGGATCTGAAGCCAAGATGTGAAGCTGGTTTCATGTGAAATACAAACACAGAAATCCTGGCTTAATCCTGGTTTGGGTCCTGGCAACAACTTCCTAGTGTTGATATAACCACTCTGCCTCCATTTTGTGCAGACCTAGGGATGCAAGGGATCCCCCGATTTGGCAGGCTCCAGCCCACCACCAGCCAGCTGGCTGGTGGGGAAGTCCCACCCCTAAGCCCCACCCCCAACACTGACCACTGGTGGCCACCCCTCTGCCTCCCCTTCCAGATTTAAACAGCCCTGTAGCTGATTGGCAGGAGCACATGGCCCACTGACCAGCTGGAGGGCCCTTTAAATTTGTCAGGAGGGGAGGGAGAGGGGCAGCTACCACCTGCATACCTGAACTCCAAGCGGCGAATTCACCACTTGGAGTTCAAGCTGTGTCCCCCACACACACACTTCTTGCCCAAAACATTTAAAAGGACCCTTTAAATGCTTTGGGCAAGAAGCAAAAGGGGCCCCATGTGTGCCTGAACTCCAAGCTGTGAATTCGCCGCTTGGAGTTCAGGCTGGTATCCCCATCCCCTCCCCCCACTTGGCTCAAAAGGACAAAGAAAGAGAGATTAATCAGTTAGACATGGTCAGCTCCATGGCTATTATTCTAAGAAGTTTCGATCCAATGAAAGTACAATACCCTGTTGCCTGGTCTTGATGAGACCTAACAAAAAAGGCCTCTGGAGATCTCAGTCTCTAACTAAAACAAGAGCTGTCCTATAACAAGAGCTGTCACTCACCTTTCCAACTTGTGCCCAGCTCAGCTCCAACAGTGGTACTGTTGGGCAGAATTTGCCTATTGCTTCCAGTCCCACACCACACACTTTCATTTCGGAACCTTTTGGATTAGTATCCAAACCACCACCTAGATTTCTGCTTGGCATCTTTGACAAGCAATTCCCCGAGGAACTCTGAGGACTTTCGTCTGTGGCTGTTTCTCACTTTGTGCCCTGTCTTGACATGCGCATAAGCAACAGGAATGTGGGAAGACACGTGTTATCAACACTCCTCCAAATGACTTCAGTATTCTAACATTTGAAGTCACATTGTTTGTGGCCAGAATCCGTACTGCTGGGTTATACAGCACTGATCCCTCTTTGAGATGAAAAGATTCTGTCAACAAAGGTACCAGTCCTTATGATAATAACAAAAATTGTGACATTTCCTCCACAGAAGCATCCAATCCACACTCTGGAGTTAGCTTTCTATGAATTTACTGCAACAGGATTATGCAAAAAGACCATAAGTGCAGACCATTCAGAGCATAACCACTAAGACTGTGGTCACACGGCCATTTTGATCGGGTTTCACCACTGTTCCCTCTCATATTTAAAATTGCTGATCAGATGCCCACATCTGTCTTCTGCATCAAAGTGGGCTCACTTGCACAATCCTCCTGGTTCCCTGACGAGTTCCCCTACACCTGCAAAATCAAGTACTTTCTGGATATTTGCGCTCTGAATCCATGATTTCGCCAATCTGGACAGCCATCTCTCACAATGGTTGTGATTAAGTCATTTGAATGTCCTTCTCGCAATTTTTTTTACAAGCTTCCATCACTGTGCGCTTGAGCAATCCTGCGTGGAATAAATTCAATGTATAAATGTTCAAGTGCACATATAGACTCCAGTGCAAAGTTGTATGTTGCTGGTTAATTTTGTTTGCTGGGGGGGGGGAACCTGCAAGGACAAGGGAATATGGTGAGTCCCAGTGGGAGCAGTGATTTGGCCATGTGTATATGCACATACACAAAGCCAATTTTTTTAAAAAACAAGCTGTGCCACCCAAGTGGTGGCATGGCTATCTGAATGGTGTCTGGAGCCTCGTTGCACAATGCAAGTGGTTCGAGGAGGGATGCGTGGTCATCCCAACCTGAAAAAAATATTCCCAATCAAATCTATAGTGGGAACAAATCGGGATAAGCTTGCCATGTGACCACAGCCTAACACATACTAATACACAGCAGAAAAAGAGAAACAACAAAAGGTAGGTTGAATTGCAAGAGAAAACATTCAATAAACCCTAAACACTAGAGAATGCTCCACAGCTTTCCCTAGGGCACAAGTGGACAACTATTCTTTCAGCATTATTTACAGTAACTAGACTCTTAGCAGGCTGCTGCTTCTCCAGCACATAGAATATCATGTCAAAATGCCAGTCCACAAAGATTTTGCAGGAAGGATCTCTGAGTAGAAATGGGCAAGGATCTAATCTGATGCACATAGTTCTTTCCAGCAACCCCCATACATACTTGCATTACAACATAACATTATTTGTCAAGGGAAAACATTGCTTTGGAATTGATACCTAGTTATCTGTACTATTGCATCTTCACTTGGAACTTTTGTGAGGAAGTTCAGGGTGATCATTTCTGAACCCCCCACTGTAGTCCAGTACAGGTACTGGTTCGTGTGCATGGATTAAGCCGTAAACATGGGGTTCCCATCCCCCAGGCGGGGGATCCCCTGCTTTTTGGGCCTTCTGCCCACAGCTGGCCAGTAGGGGGAACCCCACCCCAAACAGTGATGTTGCCGCACAATGTCACTGACATGATGACGGCACATGGAAGAGACGTCATCATGTTGGGGACATTGTGCAGCAACACTCTGGTTTGAGGGCAAAACTCTATAGTTTGAGGACAATTTTACCATAGAGTCTTACCCTCAAACCAGAGCGTCACCATGTGACGCCCCCAATGCAATGATGTCACTTCCGTGTGACATCATCATGTTGGTGATACCGCTGTCTGGGGTGGAGCCCCGACACACTCCAAGAAGGTTCCCTCCCACCCCCCGCCGTTGTGTGGTGAGTACCTGGCAACCCTAAGTAAACCACAGAGACAGATCAGTTACCTGAGAAACAGAAAAACTGGGAGCTATTTTTGGTTCTACCACTAACTAGCTGGAAAACCTTGGGTATGTCAGTGTGCCTCAGTGTTTGCAGTGTATAACACTAACCTTCAATCCTGATATTCAGTCACATTGCAGTTGTGGCTAAAACAAGATGGTCTCTCTTTAATATTTTAACAAATGATTGTTGAAAGAAGATTGCCTTCAAATCTGATTATCATTGGTTCCCAATATTTGCTCAGCAGATGAAAGGTAGAATGGGGGAGCCACAATCAAGCAGCCACAATTAACAAGATTTAATTAAAAGTTTCAAGATCCTTTGTCTCTCCTGCACTTTCCCTACCCTCTTCCTGTTCCCAGACTGATGGGGAGCTGGGGAGGGAATTTTCTCTATGTGGTAGACACTATTTCAACTGTACACAACAGCGTTTGGGCCTGGCAGGGACCTCCGAAAAATGTCATTGCCTTGGTTACTGAAGTCCCACTTTGCCACACATGCTCAGAGTTCCTGGCAGCCCTAGATGACACTAGATATTGCCCTAGATATTGCAATCCACATATGTTTGGGAAAGACTTGGCCAGGACCAAATTAGAGGCCCACATTTGTAGGGTCGTTAGTATATATGTATATGGATTACATCTACAACAAAGGCCCTGCAAGATAGTACATATATGCAGGAATGGGACTGGCTGGAAAGGGTCATGTAGGAAAACAGCATGCCGGGGGAAGGGTAGGAACATGCCTATATCTGAGGACTGGCAGGAAAAACGAACAAAGGGTGATTTAATATTGCACACAGGACTATATCCTGATGGCAGGTTTTGAAATGTCAATTACACTGGGCCCTGCTGATATGCTGTGACAGGACAATAACTATGCAGAAAGGGGTCAAAAGCTAGTGCCAGTGGGAGTACGAGGGAACACAATATCCTATCTTCCCATTTTCTTCCTTAGTTCATCCCATACAATTGCTGAGGCAATAAAGAGATGTCACATTTGAGGGAAGCTGCAAACTGCCAGGACTATTTTTCAAAGCATGGAACTATATATTAAAATTAGGTCCCACTGCTATGGCTGTGTCATTTCTTTTCATGATGACAGAATATAAGTTTCTCATAAAGGATTTCAGGGTGACTGTCAGCTCTGGCTTTGTGTGGTGTTTCCGGGTGGCTAACAGGGTGCTTTGAACCCCTGTGATTCAACTGGTCCCTTCCCTTAGAGCCAAACTAGACATTCACTTTTGGGGTTTCCCCAGAGCCAATTCAGGTTCCCAAGGGGAAATAACTCCTCCCTAGCACAGAAAACAGTGGGGAGGGGGTTAGGCAGGAGACCCTCCCCCTCATAGCAGCGTTCCAAGCCCAAAACAGGGTCTGGTTTTTTAAATAGCCATTTCCCGTAGCTGTTGTGTATCCGCAGGGAACTTGAGTTAGGCCTTGGAAACCTGAACCCAACTCTTTTAAAAAGTGAATGTCTAGTTTGACTCTCAAGCTATCCTTTCTGGGGTAAACTCCATGTTAATTGACATCTTGGTGGATAACAGCTTAACTATTCATCAGAGGAAACTAAGCCGTCCCAAAGGTCAGGGCCATTAGAAACCCCTCTGCTGCCACTACGCATTAGTTCCCAGGGTTCAGTGACATGTTTTAAATCTCCACTTAGTGTACACTAAATTGGAGTGACATAAGCTGGTGGTGCTTCCCTTTGAAGCCTGAGAGCAACATGCAGAGCAGCAGGTCAGGCTAGCTCCCCCCCGCCCCCCCGCCCCCCACAGATGGATGTCCCTCTGAACAACCTCACAATGTCTCTTCAAAAGAGGATCATGAAGTACAGGCAGTCCCTCCGTCCATTCTAAGAGAAGGTCAAGCTGGGAAAGTCCTGCTATGCAGTACATTGTTGTGCGTGTGTGCACACACACACCCCGTTGCTTTCCTGAGGGGGTTGATTCCTCCAGGGGCAGTAACTTTGCAACATAAGCAGGCCTTCAGTAGGCAGGTACAAAGACGATAAATGAATTTTATGATTGAAGCTAACTTTGTCTTTCTGTTGTAGACATTGGAAAGAAATGTGGGGCTTTCCCATGCAGTGGACTCACTTGCAAACATTAAAAAAATGTTCTTCTGAAGATTTCTTGCTGTATGTCAGGCTTTTAAATATGGTAGTTTCTGAAATAAATCCTGACATTGTCCATGGCTCAGTATTGATTAGTCCATTGTTCTTACGCAGTTCAGAGTATATAGTTTGGGGTGAATGAAACCTTACAGATTCAGAAAATCTGGCAGCACATAAATCGGATGAATGAATAAATATGAAACTGCAGCTGAAGTTGAGAATAATCAAACTAATTAAAGCTCTTTCATGTTCCTCCTTAGTCACCTTTTATCCATATGTCTGACTATCTGATTGTTTTGGGTGTCCCCCAAGCCATTCAAATAAATGGGGTTATAAATTTTGGTTAATGGGAGCAAGCATTTAAATACAATCTGCAAAGATTAAAAAGAGCCAACTTTATTCCAGCCCCCATTTATGAAATTGAAGTGAGGGAAGAGGAAAAATTAAAGCTCTGAAGCACTTTTCCTTACATACATATGGGCCCTTCAAATAAAATATTGCCAAGCTGTTTTTAAGGAAACCAATAAGGAGCCAGAACAGAGTTTGGATGAAGTGTCCTGGGCACAGCCCCTCTTATTAACATGCTGCCGAATGACTAATTAATTCTAGTGGGGGACATGTATTTGAATAGTTATTGTGGGATAATGAAATGTCAAGTGAGTGCTAAGCCTTTGCTAAGTGTATTCTTAAACAGCTCCCAGCATCCAAAATACACACATACCCAACACCTCCACACGCCAAGAGTTGTCCTTGGCATGCAGCAGCAGGGGCTTCAATCAGTACGTTTTTAACAATCCCCCTGGTATTTAATCAATGTGTGCTAACCATATTATTGAATCTTAATTTGAAGATGCTGTTGTTTTTTACATATGACGATGGAACTCTTGGTGCCAAGAAGCCATACCACCCCCCCCCCCCCGTGGGAAGAACCTTGGGCCTTGTAAATTGCCAGTTCAACTGGTCCTGCTGGGACAATAAGTCATTTAATAATTTATGCACATGCATGAATCTGTCAGGGCTTTTTGTGGAATGTGGAAAGCAGGAAACAGTGGGGGGGGGAGAGAAAGAGAGGGGCAAAGACAAACAAAACAAGGGTTTCATCAGTAAAAGGCAACCTCATCAAGGTCAAGTGGTGAAGGCCACATCATTTGTACGCTGTGTGCAGTGTTTTACATGGATGTTACTTTCTTTGGGATAATGACCTGATCATCATTCAATTATCCAGAGACTTGAAAAGGAACACAGGGCAGCCACAAACTTTCTGATTTTTATAACCAAATGGACTGGTTCGGCCTAAGATGGTCTGTGACACACAAATCAACCCAGCAGGAATCAGCTGTCCTAGAGCATGAGTGGAATCCGCGCAGTTCAGCATTCAGGAAGAAAAGCAGAAAGCAACACACAGCTCACATCACTGTATAGCACAGGCAGGCCACAGAAACACAACCAGATCAAACAGAACAAATAGCCCAGTGCACAAAAGAGTGAGGGTGATTTTAGTCCCTGAGAGGAAGGCAGACTATAAGTGAAGCAAATAAATAAGTAGTCAAATAATACAAAGTGTTATGTACAAAACTTGAAATTCTGATGCTCTGTCAAAACAAATCCCCAGAAAAGCTGTCTTGTGCAAATCTGGTCTTCAGATGATTATGCCAACAAACACCCAACAAAACGAATAAGGCTAGAGTCAACAAAGAATTCTCAGGACCAGGGCCGGCTCACTCACTAGGCGAACTAGGCATTAGGGAGACAAACTGCACCCAGCCTCCCCGCCAAAAGCCCCCCACCCCTGTCAAAAGCCCTGACTAGGTGACTACTACTGCCACCTCTTTCTCACCGAGCCCAGCAAGTGTGCCCAGACAGAGCCAGCTGCGGGGCTAGGAAGAGATGGGCCCGGTGTTTCCTGTTGGCCCAGCCTGGCTGGACTGTCTGGGGCTTCCAGGTCCCAGGAAGCTGGCTCGGCTGCATCCCTCCGGGGACTCTGAAGGTGTGGCGGGAAGCGAGGACTGCAACAAGGGTGGCGGATTGCTCCGGTTGGGTCGCACTTCCCCCTTTTTCTGGGGTCTACTTGGCTGCAAGATTTAAGAAACTGCAAAGGAAGGACCCAACTTGAAAGGCCCTTCCCTGCCCTTCCTGCCCCCCATTCTTGTTCCCTTCCAGTAGCAGCAGGGTGATCCTGGGGCTTGGGCCAGGCCGCTTCCTGCGCGCTTCCATGACCGGGAGGGTGGCACGGTTTTTATCCCCCCCCAGGGATTGATGCGGCCACCTCTGCCTTGGGCACCCTGTGTCACAGACGCCGCCCGCATTTCCTGGGGCTCTGAGCCCGGCACCCGAAGACTCATGGCTGCAGCTGCGCCTTTGCCCTCTCCTCCCCCTCACTGCCCCGGGTAGCCCAAGGATTTCTGCAGGTCGAATTGTCCCCCGTTGGGCTGGAAAACTCTTTGCCTGGATCCACTGGCAAGACCCGTTCTTTTGGGACCAAATGGGCCCAGGCCCAGAGGCCGCTGGGTGAAGCTCGGAGCCTTCCCCCACTGCCTGGGAGGGCCCAGGCTGTCCAGGGCCGCCTGGGTGGAGACGGGGCGGCAGCGTTCCTCCCGCCCCTCCCTTCGAGTGTGTGAGGACAGAGGAGCAGTGGAAGCCAGGTGGGCCCACGGCCTGGGGCACTCTTCCTCCTTCTCCTCCACTGCCCCGCAGCTCTCCGGGGCACCTCGTGGTCTCCCGCCCCCCAGGGTGCGCAGAGGGCGGCAGGTAGGCAGGGAGTCAGGGCCTCTCAGCGGCCCGTCCTTCCTCCAGAGATCGCAGGGGGGCTGGGCCAGGGGCCTGGGAGTAGCTGGGCTGAACGCCCCCGTAGAGGAGGCATTGGAATCGGGGCCTCCCGGGCCTGCATCCCACATGTGTGGGACTCACTGGCCAGCCCGTCTGTGGGAGCGGCACCCTCCTGCGACTGCATGGGGGCTTCTTGAGGGCCCTCTAAACTGTGGAGTCCTGTGAGCAAAAAATACTACTTTCTGAGCTACTGGCGTCGGGGAGCGGCACATGGGGGGGTGGCTCATGGGGGGTGCTCAGGGGGAGGGGGTGGTGCACGGGGGAAGCACCAGAAGGAATCCTCGCCTAGGGTGCAAAGTAAGCTGGGGCCGGCCCTGCTCAGGACTGGAATCCAAATGTTCTGTGAAACACACAGCAGGCTGCCAGCTACAATGAACAGGCCTGCAGCAGGGGCTGAATGTGGGGCTTGCCTGAGGGATATTAAGGAGGGGGATCAGCTTGCACATACACACATCAGTGCTTGTGAATGGAGAGAATGGTAAGGGGCCCTGCAAAGAAGATTCACAACATCCACAGGGTGGAAATGTATGCCCGTAATCTTTATTTTATTTTTATTTATTTTGTTAGTCTTGTATCCCGCCCTCCCCGCAAGCAGGCTCAGGGCGGATTCCATCAGTCTCAGTACAATATGTAATACAATTTAAAAAGTTTAAAACAACCATTCAAAACAACATAGATCATAAAGTACCGTGTATAATTTAGCCTGATGTCTCAGCAGTTTAGATGGTTCCTGTATGGCTATTAAGTTGATGGAAAATCAACTGGGAGGGGTGTCTGCTGCCGTAACCAAAAGCCTCAACCAAAATATGATACAACCTCCAGATGAGGGTGTCATGCAACAATCCCTGTTCCCAGGTCAGCTAGTTCACTTGTCTGTTCCTTGTAAATAAGTCACCTTTGTCTTGCTTCTCTTTTGCCTCAGCTTACCCATTCCAGCTAGACAGGTGTTGGGTGTTTGGCAGATAATAGTTCAGGACAAACACCCAGCACCAAAATTATTATCACAATCCACAGCCAAGTGACATGTTACGAAGCTCACATTACTCCCCCCCCTCCGAACTTTTGACAGATGCAGGGAGAATTCCCTGCTGGGGAAATTAATTTCCAGACAGTTGTGGGCCTTATTTGGATCAGGACTCTGATGCATGAGGAGATCCAGAGTGGTATGGTGGTTAACAGCAATGGACTCAGGAGAACTGGGTTTGATTCCCCACTGCTCCACATGAAGTCTGCTGGGTGACCTTGGACCAGTCACAGTTCTTTCATAGGTCTCTCAGCCTCACCTACCTCACAAGGTTTCTGCTGTGGGGAGAGGAAGGGAAGGCGATTATAAGCTGCTGCGACTCCTTAGGATAGAGGAAAACAAGGCATAAAAATCAACTCCTTTTCTCGTTCCATGCACCTATCATAGCTGTGACTCCTGCACAGCCTCATCATGAGGACTGGTCTGATTTTTCCCTTTGCAGGAGAAGAATCTGAAACTGTACAGTGCTAATTGGTCAGCCATTGTGCCAATCATAAAGCAACTTCTCCTTCCTTTTCTTCAAAGCTTGGCTATGCCCAGCGCTAACCGGTTGGCCCTTGTATGAGTCAGGAAGCTAATTCCTACCCAGCAGATCTCAAAATGTACAAGAATGCAGAGGGCAGGGGGTGGTAGTGTTCAAATACATAAATAAAGCACCGAACAATCTTTTGATCAGAAACACTTGGGGAACAAAGTGGACAGTCTGCCTGATTCATGATGGAAGAGGCAATCATTAGCTTTTGATCTGGAGCTAGCTACACATGCGGTTCAAGAGCCAAGGCAGGGGAAAGCAAAAACAAACCAACAAACTCTACAACCGCCCCTTTTACATACATCTGTACTAAGCCTCATATTATCAGCTCTCATGATTTTGTCAGGATGGTTTTGAAAATAAATACACCCCTGTTAGAGACCCAGTGTAGTGTAGTGCTTAAACTTTTGAACTAAGCTTGGATTCAAATCCCCTGTCAACCATGAACTCCCTTAGTGACATATGGACATACAAAGCTGTCTCCTACTGGATCAGACTGTCGGTCCATCAGGTTCAGAACTGTCTACTCAGAGTGGCAGCTGCTCTCCCGACCTCACACAGAGGTCTTTCACATCACCCATTAGCAGATTCTTTAAACTGGAGATGCCAGGAATCAATGCTGTGGAGTCTTCTGAGCAAAAATTCTACTTTGTGAGCTGCTGGCCTTAAAGTTGTGAGCAAGCGATTTGGCTACTGCATAAATTAGTTTGCATTGGAGCCATCCTTCCTGAACAAAAACAAAAATGTGTGAGCTGGAGGCTAAAAAATGGTGAGCTAGCTCACACTAACTCAGCTTAGAGGGAACACTGCTAGGGACTGAAGCTGGGACTTTCTGCATGTCAGGCTCTACCACAGAGCTACTTCCCCTCCCCAGGCCAGACACACTCTCACACCTTTATCTACCTCTAAACAGGCAACTGGCAGGAGAGGGCAGTGGTGGAGAAGGGGGGGGGCTCCTTCTGGCAGAAATCCCAAAGTGGGGTCACTATGGCAGAATCATTCTGTAGGATCCTAAAGAGTCCTGATGACAAAATGGTATCACTTCCATTGACACTTTCCCCGCCCATTTTTACGCTGCCACTGTGCTGAGTGGCAGTGGGGACAGCAAGTCTGTTTGTTAAAACCCAAGCCAGGAGCAAAGCTTGGCAGGATCTCACGTACATCACTGGGGAATCTCACCAGGCTTTTTTACACGGCCAGAGATGCTACTCAGCAAGGAGGAAAGGAGACAGGCTTAATGCCTGCCTACCTCCTTGACCCTGGGGTATTATGAGGATAAAAAAATGAAGGAGGGGAGGCCCATGTACACTGGCATGAACTCCTTGGAGGACAAACAGGATAAAAATTTGACACATAGCTAGAACTGGGGAATCTTTGTTAGCTATACTCCCATTTTTGTTTCTTAATGTTTTCTTGGGTCTCCACCAGTGGTGATCAAATACTTGTATCTCAAAATCCCATTTTTGTTTGACATCATTGCAATTAGTCATCATTGCAAAAGTTAGAGTCATCAATGTTTGGTGCAGAAAAAAACCCTAAAAAAATCAGTAAAATTCAGATTAATACAGACTCCACAGATACATTGCTCAGATGTGTAAAGCATATGTAGAAAAAGGAATATATATTATGCATTGCATATATGATACATTTTTCACTTATGACTGTCTGGGACCCTCTTATTTGTAAACACTCAAAAGTCAGTTCCTATGTGCTTTGTTCTGAAATATTTGAGGGCTCTGAATTTATAATGGGCAGCATACCTTTGGCAAGAATACCACCATGCCCCTTTTCCTGAAAAATGACTTTTAAAACTAAGCCTTAGACATGCTGAAGGGGGTGGGGTGGAAATAATACCACATTGTAATGGAAAGCAGGGTTCTTTTCTCAGCTGAAGGCTCCTGGGCCAGGATAGCAGCGGCAGCTTCTGTACAAAAATGAATCCAGAGCATTTGGGAGGAATTATTCATGTCAGGATTTCTATTTTCCTGGGTAAGCTGTGTGTCTGCTGAAGCTAATATGTGAGTCAAAGACCTAATTAAGTTTGTCTCTGACAGAGGCTCTTGGGGAGAGATGGGAAATCCTTTAGGTGACTTCTGGATTCTCAAACCAGATGTGATGTGGAGCCAATGTGAAGTCAAGAAGGGAGCATTTTGGAATAGACAGATGTGCATTTAATACTTCTTTACCTATCCAGCCATCCCCATTCCTAAGCTCATAAAGCCATGCTAATACATACCTCTGGTAATTCTGAGTGCCAGAACTCTAATAGAACAATCTCATGTGGTAAATTATCAGTCCTAACTAATCTGCATGTTAAATTCCTTGTGCAAGAAGTAAATATGCTCAAATCACCAGAGAAGGTCCTTTGGATTGCGAGGATTTCATTAAAGACATCAAAACAGCCTGATTTGCATGTTACAGTTCCTCACAGGAGAAAAGAGCCCTGCAAACCCACAGGAGCACTGGAGAGATTAAAGCTTGGAAAGTTATATTATCCAAGGGATGGTGAAGTGCGTGTTAGAAAAAGGGTGGTATCAATAAGGATACACAATGCATGAGGCAAGGTCACTGGGGAAAGAGGAGGGACTTCAACAATTCTGACCTTGAGAAAGGTCACGTGCTTTGATGGAAACGAAACCAATGCTCTGAAGCAAAGCATTCCTCTTCTCATGGCTTACTTGAGATAATCTGAACAACCTTCCTCTGACCTCAGAAATCTATCTATTTCTGCATCAAGCAAGGGAAACGGTAAACTGGAAAGCGGGTGTTTTGCAGAGGCTGCCACAGCCAAACACAACAGGTGGGATACGAAATTAGATCAAAGTGTTTTCTGTTAGGTCCTAACCTTGACAAATCTCAGCAAGTCTGTTTGTTAAAACCCCAGCCAGGAGCAAAGCTTGGCAGGATCCCACGTACGTCACTGGGGAATCTCACCAGGCTTTTTTACACGGCCAGAGATGCTACTCAGCAAGGAGGAAAGGAGAAAACAAAATCCCACAGACACAAAGCTTTCACTGAATGAAAGGCCTAACCATGCAAAAGCTGTGCTCAGAGCCAACACATACTTCTGAGCCTTCCCTCCAACCTCCCCCCCCTCTCTCCCCACTCTTGTAGTCCAGGAGCCACATTACGAAGGGAAGAAGGGGAAGTGGTTGCTATGGAAACAACGCAAATGTTGAAAGACGGCTCCTTTCTTGAGGGGAAAAAAAAAGAAACCAACCTATTAGCCTTCAAACGCCATAATGAGTAAAGTGAGGCTTTGCACAGGAGCTGCTGGACCTCATGCTGTGTTAATCAACCTACATGGATGGTTCATTTCTTCACCCTCCTTCCTTCACTTGCATTAAAACACACCTGTTCTCATTTATACAATGCCTGCAAGTTAGAGAAGGAACTGCAGAGCCAACATAAAGGAAGAATAAGGAGATATAATCGTGGGAAACAGGATGCCAGTGTTCAGAAGAGGGATGCCCCGCAAGTCCCAGAACAACACTGCATCTCTCCTCTGCCAGTGCTGCCTGCCTCTGCCTCTCATTGATACTTACCAGTGCAGGTGCATTCAGACAGTCAGTACCAGCTGCAAGCAGTTCCTGCCACCATCAGTGTACTCAGTGTATAGGGCTGGGTGGCTAACCTGATCCAGCTGCCCCTACAGCCACCTCCACCAAACCCAGTGGGGTGAGTGGGCCAAACTGCCCCACTGCAATCTACAGTAAGACTGGGATGGAGACCAATTGAAAACTCACCTCAGGTTCAACCCAGCTACCAGATAACCAGGCTCCTTTTTGCTGCTGCTTGTTGCCAAAGAGGCTGATAGAGCTTACATAAAGTGAAGCAGCTATTTCAGATACTGGTACTACAGTATACATACAAGCTTCTCAGCCTCATCTGTGTCCAATTCACGTGTGTTAACGTGCCTGTGCAAAAATGGACACTATTTTTTAATGAAAATAAATAAATAAAACAATGGGGTAGGGAATGAAACTGGAGCTGGTAAATACATATTTCCCTCTTGCTCATCTGCAAACTGATCCAAATGCCTAAAAACCAAGAAACAGCCAGCTGGCAATCCAGGATCACATATCCCAAAAGATGCTTTTGACTGAGTCAAGTCAGTTTAACTGCTCCATTGACTTCTGTGGGATTTCAGGAAACAGCTCCAACAGGAATGAGGAAAACAGCATTCTTCCATGTACCAAGGTTTCCCGCTCTTGAGTCAGTGCAATTGCAAAACCAATAGTGGTAAGGAGCAATCACTTCCCTTCCTCCACAGAAATGACAGCTGAACTCATGAAAGACTCATCCTGACAGGAGATACTGTGAGATTGTGCGAA
Source organism: Gekko gecko (assembly GCA_029375565.1). Lineage (NCBI taxonomy): Eukaryota > Metazoa > Chordata > Lepidosauria > Squamata > Gekkonidae > Gekko > Gekko gecko. The sequence continues at coordinate 238,114,185 of JAPDNY010000002.1, read as the reverse complement.
TACACATATTCACATATACAGCTGTTGCCAGATGGAAGGGTCTAATTTCAGTAAGTCTCCAATACTGGCCACTGTCAGATGCTTAAGAGGAAGTTTTAGGTTTTTGTGACAAGAAATGCAGTCCTTTTTTTTTGCAAAGCCATGTACCAAATCTGAGAGCTTATGTGGAAGCACTATTGCAGGATACTGGCGATGAGCAATAGATTTCACCGCTAAACAGCCCCTAAAAATAGGTACATGCTCAGGTGGAAATTAAATCTGGTGACTGAGAAAATATGTTTATTTTAAAAATCTGAAGCATGACTTTAACTGCCTAAACACACTTTCTACAGAGCAAGCCTATTCAAACTCACTGGGACTTACTTCTGAGTAAAAAACACTAAGGATTGGGCCCACAAGATGCATAGCAATTACTACAACACCCAAGATATCGCGGGAAAACCACAAAAATTCAACACCAGTAAATGCACACATGCTTTGCCTGTTTTGTACATGTAGAAGCACTTCCAGAAAGACATGGTAGTATGGGTGTTTATTTCCTTAAGGGTAAGAGACCAATGCACTCTCACGAGCCGGGGTGGAAAAACCTGTTCCCACTCTTTGAGGGTGGCTGAACCCACTTTTGAAGGTTTTTACTGATGGGCTTACAATTACAAAGTTTTTCTCTTCATTGCTGTCATTGCTTTAGATTCATAAAATCATAGAGTTGTAAAGGACCTCCAATGTCATTTAGTCCACCCTCCAGCACAATGCAGGAAATTCACAAATACCTCCACCCTCATAACCCCTGTTTCACACCCAGAAGATAACAAAAAACCTCCAGGATCCCTGGCTAAACTGGCCCAGAGAAAAAATGCTTCCTGACCCCAAAGTAGCGATCAGAATTTCCCTGGGTGTGTAAGAAAAAGTCACATTCCAAAGTGAAGCTTTATAGGTTTGTGTTGCTGAGTGCCAAAGAATAGATTCTTTTGAATTATGGTGCTGGAGAAGACTCTTGAGATCAAATCAGTCAATCCTAGAAGAAATCAACCCTGACTGTTCCCTGGAAGGCCAGATACTGAAACTGAAGCTCAAATACTTTGGCCACCAAATGAGAAGGGAGCACTCGCTGGAGAAGACCCTGATGCTGGGAAAGACTGAAGGTCAAAGAAGAAGGGGACAGCAAAGGATGAGATGGTTAGACAGTGTTATCAATGTAACGAACATGAAATTAAGCAAACTCCGGAGCATAAGAACATAAGAACATAAGAGAAGCCAATGTTGAATCAGGCCAATGGCCCATCTAGTCCAACACTCTGTCATACAGCGGCCAAAATATACCAGGTGCCATCAGGAGGTCCAGCAGTGGGGCCAGGACACTAGAAGCCCTCCCACTGCTGCCGGAAGACAGGGGGGTCTGGCGTGATGTGGTCTATGGGGTCGCAAAGAGTTGGACTCGACTGTGCGACTGAACAACAACAACAACAACAAAAGCTGCTGTAATGTTTGCAGTTTTGTTTCCTGTTTTATTTTTGTATTCTGTACTTTGGTAGAAGGGCAGGGTACTAGAATTGTAAACAAACAAGCAAATCCCCAGAGGCCACCAAAGCATGTCAGAAGATCACAATGACCCTGATACTGCAAGGGGGATCTACATGTGGAAACCAATGCAGATATAGATGTATATTCATTTTAGTTCATATATCTGTATTCCAGTGGTCATTATTCAAGCACCAGGGAATATGCTGGGTTCACATGTGCTCTAACTGTTCCTATTCAACAGAGACTATCCATATTTCTGGTATCTGCCTCTTGGTTCTGTCTCTGTGGTTGCCTTTTGAGGATGTTCTTACATCATTTGAGAGTCAATACTACAGTTGTTATTCTTCAGAGTCTATCTTCCTCCTCAGCAGTTACATCTCAAAGTAGGATATAGATGCACAAGAACACAAAGGCTCCTTCCAGATGCAGCCTCCCATCTCCCACACTGCAACTGCAAAGGTATATCATAAAGTGCTGGCAACATAAGGGTTTTGTTTGTATACAGCATGATCAACTTTTTGGCTTAGAAACAGTAAGAGGATGACAGGTTATTGCAAATTACATGGACTCAGAAGGGAGAGTAAAGCCTTCAGCCATGTGTAGCATAAGTCAGGTTGCAATCCCTGGTATGAGAACTGAGGTTTTTGTTGTTTTTGCTGTTTTTCACAAGCATGCCTCTATTTTTGTCTATGGAATATAGGACATGAACAAAACTTTTTATACAGATAGAAAAGTGACCCTCATCAGGACCCCTATTTATTACACATGACTAAATCCGGATCAAGGCAAGTGTCTTCTAATCATTTTTCTCCTGCAATCAAGAAACATGTGTGGAGACTGATTTTTTCTTTCCCTCTTCCAATACATGTTGATAATCAAGGGAATATCCCTGACAACTAATCTAGGACTAAACAACAGAGTAATTTAACTGCATGAGAATGTGTCAAAAACATTTTTATTCATTTAAAGTTTCTATCGTGCAAACTCACTACTCTCAAGGCACCTGACTCAATACTGTGATATATTACATTACAGAATATAATGAAAGCAATGCCTTACACTTGATAAAACAGACACTATCATCAGCCTGCCCAGATATGAACATATAGAAACAGCAGCATCAGTTTTTCATCGCAGGAGGTCCTGTCATTGCTCTAATACCAATCACCATCATTCTCAACAGCAAAGGTACCAGCTTTCAAAGACAGGCCCAAAGATTTCACACTTACTCTTTATGGATGGCTTGAAAATGTATGGAAAGTCATCATCAGAGATTGGTTCTTTACTAAATACAGTTTGGATATTCAGCAAAGATATAGCAATGGAATTTGGCCTTGACAGGTGTGCAGCATCAGCACTGAACAGAGGAAAGATAGTTGAACAAAAAGAAATCAAGATGCCAAAAAACAACATCCAAACACTGGGCTTTGAAGAAAACTACAAGCATCTTGGAATTCTGGAAGTGGACAACACCAAACAGACAATTGTTAAGAAAAATATAACCAAGGAGTATTATAAAAGCATTAAAAGGATATTGCGAACAAAATTAAATGGAGGCAATATGGTATGGGCAATTAATATGTGGGCAGGCCTAATTCTAAGAGACACAGCTGACATTATTGACTGGAACAAGCAAAATAAGAAGCAACAAATCACAAAACTCAGAAGATAATGATGATGCATTACTCACTACATCCTAGAAGTGATGTTGATCATCTCTGCTTACCAAGAAACTTAGGTGGAAGAGGTCTCTTGAAAGTTAAGCAAGCATTTGAAGAAGAAAAACGAGCACTGAATGACTATACCAAGAAAAGCAAAGAGAAGCTTCCAGTTGAAGTGTACAAGGCAGACTTATTTAAGGTTTCAGAAACCAAAGAAGATTACAAAACTCACTTTGACAACTGACAACAAAAGCACTTGTATGTGCAGTATTGAAAGAAATAGAGAATAAAGTTGATAACAAAAACACCTGGAAGTGGCTTAAAGTGAGCACTTGAAGAAAGAAACAGGACTCATTCTAGATACATAAGAGCAAGCACTCGAAACGAAAAGTATGAAAGCCAAGATTCAGAAGACCAGTGATAACAGCAAATGTTGACTTTGCAAGACAAAGGATGAAACAGTTGATCACATGGTCAGTGCCTGCGGTAAAATTGCTCAGACTGACTGCAAAGAACATTATGATAGAGTTGCAGCTATGCTACGCTGCAGTCTTTGCAAAAAGTATGCCTTACCATCAGCCAGATATTCATGGGAACACAAACTAGACAAGATCATGGAGAATGATGAAACAAAGATTCTTTGGGACTTCCAACACTCATGAATAGAATTATGGGAGAAGAAGGCTGGTGGCATGGGTCCCATGGAAGTGGGTGGGCTGGGGGCATGGCAGGAATTATTTAGCTCCCTAGGCCATTTCCCCCCATGAACATCCCCTGTGAGTGGCAGAAAGTTACCCTAACAGAAAACACAGCCTATAGGCACCCATAGAAGCTGAAAACTCAAGTGGCCCCAATGATGTGGCACTACCCAAAAGGCCTGGAGAAACACAGGATACTGACTGTGGGTGCAACCAATCACCTCCCTCCCCTGCAGCAGCCAAACCCCTTCGCAAGCACCCATTCACTGACCCCCAACCCTACAAAAACAAGATGCCCTGTAACTCATTAGTTGGTTGCATGGTATGGGACTGTGTCTCAGAGCTCCCTTCTGTGTGGACTTAGAGTGAGCTACATGGCGCTTTAGTGGTGGGAAAAGCACAAAGAGGGGACTTAGCACTACTGGGCAAGCACTTAGTGCAAACACCCAAGAGGGAGAACAAAGTCTAAAGGGCATGCCTAACATGTGACATTGGGAAGGGCAGCCATGAAGGAGCTAGAAAAGATTCTTAAATATAGGACGTTTCATGGTGACCAAGATCAAATTAATTCATGCCATAGTATTCCCTATTACTATGTATGGATGTGAAAGTTGGACAATGAAGAAAGCTGACAGGAAGAAAGTTGTCTTATTTGAAATGTGGTGTTGGTTGGAGGAGAGTTTTATGGATACTGTGGACCACCAAAAAGACTAATAGGTGGGTTCTAGCTCAAATCAAGCCTGAACTTTCCCTAGAAACTAAAATGACTGAGGCTGTTTTACTTTGGCTACATTATGAGAAGACAACAGTCACTGGAAAAGACAATAACACTAGGAATAGTCGAAGGCAGCAGGGAAAAAAGGAAGACCCAACATGTGATGGATTGACTTAATCAAGGAAGCCACAGCCCTCAGTTTGCAAGGCTATTAATGATAGGACATTCTGGAGGACATTAATTCATAGGGTCACCATAAGTTGGAAACACCTTAACAGCACTTTACAGACACAACATATTTCATTGCACAGCCATATCAGGTACCCCATCTCTGGAGGCTCAGCCCAAAGGGGCAACTGCATATTGGCAGGTAAGCAAGGGTTGGGAATCCAGACCTGCTTGCTTGTTCCCTTTGCATGAATCTGGGTGCCACCCGGCAATGCCTCTTCCCACAGCTGGGCCCAGCACTGTGTTTGTGCAGGGGTGGTCTAAGTAACTGCTTCCTGGCCCCCATCAGGCAATGAGGAAAGACCCCAGGAAAATTTACTGAGAGAACTGCTGGGATGGGGAGTGCCTTCAGCTCTGCACTGGGCAGTTAGATCAGTCCTTTGCTAGGCCCCCTCCCCACCAGCAGAACACAGGTGCACTGGCTTGCAGGCTCCGAGTATCAGGTGCCAGAAGTCAAGCAAGGAAGAGTTGTTCAGTCCAAAGTCAGGGGTCCAGAAGTCAGTCAAAGCACAGGCAGTGGCTTAGCATCTACAGTCCTCATTGTGTCCATGCCTAATAGCCTCTCTTGACTAGTTTTTATAGCCCCATGCCTAAAGGTCATGACTGCAGCCACCTGCTCAGAAGCAATCCTACAATGACTCATCTCTGTTATCAGCTAGCAGCTGGTCAGGGCCAGCTCGCCCACTAGGACAACTAAGTGCTCACCTAGGGCGCCCCCCCCCCCGCTGCCCTAACCGGGCGTCCATCACTGCCGCCTCCAGTACAGAGTGCCCAGTAGCTCGCCACCCTCCCCTCTTGAGGGGGAGGAGGTGGGGACGGCATGGCAGCGCGGCAGCGGCCAACGGGATCTCCCCGCTGCCACTGCTGCCGCGGCAGAGAGCGCCCGGCCAGGGCACAACTCGCCCTCGCCCTCCTCCTTCGGGGGGGGGAGGCGGGTGTGGCATGGTGGCGGCCAGCAGGGACTCCCCGCCACCACCACCACTGCAGAGTGCCCAGCCAGGGTGGAGCTCGCCCACCCTCCCCCTCCTCCCTCAGGGGGGAGGAGGCAGGGGCAGTATGGTGGCACTGCGGTGGCCAGCGGGATCTCCCTGCTGCCACCACTGCCGCTGCAGAGAGCACCTGGCCAGGGTGCAACTCCCCCTCCCCCTCCTCCCTCGGGGGGGGGGGCGGTGGAGGCAGCATGGCTGCGTCTCCAGGCCCAACCACGAGTTTGTGCTCTGCGCCTGCCTAGGGTGCAGAAATACCTGGAGCTGGCCCTGCAGCTGGTGTTAAGCTAGGAGGCGTGCACTTTGTTGTCCTGTCTGTAGCTCTGTTCTCAACCTCTATCTGTGGCACTGTAAAGGTGTGAGTGATACTGGTGAGCTGGGAATGGCCAACTGAGGTTCACCTGCTAAATCGGGGCTGGAGGGTGTCAGTGGCTCTGTACGGGCCGTTGGCTGTGAATCCTTACAAGCCTACAACTCATTTTCCTGCTGGTCAGCTTCTCCTGTTAACTCAAGACTGGCTACATGAGGCTCCTCTTCTCCTGAGGAGTCCTTGCTATCACTGAGCCCTGGCTCACACATGACAACAGGGCTCAATGGTGGTTTGAAGTGTCCGGCAGCTTTAGTTAGTGGGTCAGTGTGCTAAGCAACCCTGGGACTTGTTCCCTTGCAGGATCAGAGCCCAGGATTGATCATTTTAAGTCACTGAGCACTTCAGCACAGGATGGCCGAGTATGGTTTGGAGGGCACCAGCATCTGCTGGGGGGGGGATTTCAGGCCATTCCCCCCCCGCCTTGGGGCCAGAGTGTCACAAACATTTGCAGGGGCAAAAAGTCAGTCCCAGGACTTTTGCCCACCTCTCCCTTATCCTCATGTCAGGACTGAACCAAGAGCCCCTGCTGTCTCAGTGCCTTTCTACTGAGCAATGCCTGTCTGTGCAATATTCTCTGCCTTGCCCCCATGCAGCTGGTGGTGCCGCAAGGACTGCAGTGAGGTGCCTAGTGCCGGTTGGTACATCCTTGGAATCTGCCCTCCTGGCCCTGGGGTAAGAGGGCTGGTCAGGGGTGCCAGGGGCTGTGGGTTGACGCCTGGTCCCTGTCTTTTTTTGTCTTTCTATTTTTACTTTTCTGGGGGAAGGGGATGTATGTCTCAGGGTAGGGATGTGTGCATGTGGGCGGCTCTGCTGCTGCAGGTCCAGCCCTTGCTGGGAAGGATGGGCATCCTCTCTGGGTTGGGGGCTCCCAAGCCACTTAGTTCTGTTGAGGTGCCACTATTGCAGGCCCCTGTCAGGTTCCCCAGATAGTCAGGCAAACACCAGGCTCCTTAAGAAGATAGTGTTTATTCAAGACAAGGCTGGAGATGCATTTACAAGCTCTTTGTCAGTGATACCTTGAGAAAGCAAGCATTCCAAGTTATAGCCCGTTCAAACAGCCCCCCTCACTACCTAAGCCAATAGACACCTTGCGGGCACGAAAACCCCTAATAAAAATTTTTAAGAAAATAACCCAGACCAGTACATTCTCAGCGCCAGGATGGCAGCGACATGAGACCCAAGGTCAGGCAAATTGATAAGATACAAAGCAGACACTACTAAATCAGTGAGAGACCAGAGGCTCTGAATACTCCCGCATTCCAACAGTTGAATGAACGCCTCCCTCTACTTCACAATGGCAGGGTACCTGACAGTCCCCCTATCCACTAGTTCTCCATAGGGGATAGTAGTAGTTTTAAGTGGCTGAACTGGCAGGTAGTGATTGGCTGTGCCAGTGTGGGCTACCCACTGGGGCATCATCAACTGTCACTGCTTGACTGGTGGATGCTGCAGTGGTTTCTATAGACACCGGGCACTTGCTATGTCATCTGTGCCGGGCAGGGGGCTGAATGTTGTTGCTTCCCCATAAAGAATATCCATAGGAAGCAAACTAATGGCACCATGCTTACACCTTTGGCTGGATGACTATGCCTTGCCAGCCCTCCAGATTACTCTGCCCATAGGATTTGCCCTGATGGATTGCAGTTTGTGGGGAAATTCATTTAGAGACAGGTGATCTCTCAGGTATGCACTGTTCAAGCCTGCAAGAACTCACTCCCCCCCAATTTGAATTGGTGAGTGCAATAAAATCTAATTATTGTGAGAACCTAAGAACTGGACAACGTTGAGAAATGGAAGGCCCTTTTCTGGAACAGCTGAATTGCTCTGAAGGTTGAATATGTCACTGTTATGTAGCAGGCAAAAAAGAAAGAAAAAGGAATTGGTTTAATCTCCCCTTCCCCCAGCTAGGCCCATCGTAATTTTGTTTCCATTCTTGCTGACAGGTTCTGTATGGGAAAAGGAGAAGTAAGACAGAGAGATGGAACTTTGTAGGGCTAGGGAAACTTTTTTTTTATAAAAAAATAAACTTTTTAAATTGAGTTTATTACAACATATATACACAACAAGAACACATCAGTATGATACAGTGTAGGATGCAGCACCATATCATTTCCAGTTTTTTCAATGTGACAGAGTTTTACCATAGAGTTTCTTGCAATTCCTAGAGCTACTAATATAACTTCTGTTTTATTTACCAGAAGTGATGTAGTGCCACAGCCAGCGTTGTAGCCCCCCCCCCCCATTTCCTCACACACAGCCCTCCCACTGGTTGCCAAGTGCTCTGCCTGGTGTGTCACTGCCCGGACCCCCTAAGAAGCTAGGGAAGCCTTCAGAGATTGCATTTGGTGGCAGCCCAGCATAAAGCTAGCAGTAGGTCAACCAATGGGAATTGCAATTTTTTTTTCTTATGTAAGTTTCTCTCATCTAGTGTGTTCACAACTGGCATTTATATGGTACTGCACAGGTGGAAGATACTGCCTAGTCACTTTTGTCCCCAAAGATTCCCGTGTGCTGTAGGGAATTACACTGTAGTTGAGAACAGCGTCTCCCACTGCTGAGAGGCATGCACCTGTTGAGCTGACCAAGGAGGCAGCTGTTTAACAAGCAGCAGCAACCCACACTGCCCAGCACGATGGAAGCAAAAGGATGGGGAGGCTGTTGCCACGAATGATCTGATGGGATCCTGGACCAGGGTGGCAGTGTTCATGTCCCACCATGTCCCAAATGATGCCAGGTTCCTTTTTCAAGAAGCAAAAGCAATCTGGGGGTTAATGTAGTATCTGAAAAAAAAAACCAGCCTATTAACTTCATTGCAGATAATCCTTACAGTAGGAGTACCAGATAACTCACAGGTTACTAGAGTAGGCAGTGTGGCAGAGAAATACATGCCGCATGTGGGTTCATGTAGCTTGCTAAGCAGGAGAAACTGGCACTCTTTTTCTGAAGCACATCTCTACCTGCTGCACAAGAACCAGGATTATCCCTAAGGGTCAGGACTGGTTGGACAATCCCTCCTCCAGCCTGACAAGCCTTTCACAGACGGGATGAGGATCAACATCAGAATGAATGGTACCCAGTTAGAGCTGGATTCTGACTGTAACTGTTGGATATCACTCAGCCGTTTATGATCATGTCAAGAGATAGCAAAATTGATATAAAGGGAGAGGCCAGAACCAGGAGGAGTCCATTCCAAACAGGATGAAAACCCAATTTCCTGTTTCCCAGCAGCCCTTGGAATGTTTTATAATGGATCAAATAAGCATGGAATCTTCTAATCCAGCTAAAGAGGAAGAATCACAGAACTGCCTCAAATGGAACACATTCCACAATAAGATGCCTGAAATATATTACATAAAATACAACCCAAATATTAAATGGAAATATAAAATTCAGTATAATGCAGCAGAGCTTCAGGCAAAGCAAGAACAGGTTTTATGGGACCCATTAGGGCATTTAAGATGAGGGTTGCTATTGAAAATTTTAAAAGTTCCCTTTATATGACCAGGGCTTGAAAGTAGAGCCTAAACAGGGTCTGGAGGTAGCATCAGAGGTAGATCCCAGTGGCCTGGCAACTCTGCGGCAGAGTCCAGTACAAACACTGCTTCTTCACTCAAAGTGCACAGTTTAAAAAGAAGCAGGATGGTCTGGCCTTGCTAGCAACTGATCCAAAAGATAAACAAATGGCCAGATCAGCTTTTTGTCTGGTCATCTGGTAACCCTAGAAATCCAGACCTAGGATCATGACTGTTATGTCGTGGCAAGTTGTGAATTTGGTGATGTTCCCTTATTTTTAATTATTTCCCCCCCTGGTACTTTAGTTTCACTTTCCCCAGTTGACTGATGGCTGTTATTTTGTGTTTCTAGCAGAAGCCAGGTAAGGCCCTGCTTTGCTCTAATAAACCTGCAGCCATCTCGGCACGGTGTGCTTGTGGATGTTTTGCAGTGCAGTTTGAGAATTTCTGGAGAAAAATGCTGATTCTTCACAGAGTTCCTTCCCCTTCATCCAGTTTGTGCTTTTGATATCCTTGTTTGAAAGAGTGGGGAAACCCCTGAAGGCTCAGGCAGATGGAAGAGTCTGTGCATTCCCAGCCTCAGAGTGATCATTCCTTAAGAATGCAAGCACAAAATTTGCTTGTGATTGTCTCTTTTTCGTGTATTGGTCATCTATGAATCTGCATAACTTGAATTGTCTTGGCAGCTATCAGTATTCATATATACAGCCTCTCTTCCTGTGAAGTAATAATTGTTGAATTATAAACTTCAGCTCAGTCAATATATGTCATATCATCTAGCTAAGGAGAGAAAGAGAATTCTGAGCAGATATGTAAATATGCAGCTAAGCACCTAAATATGCTGGAATTAGGATTGCCGCTGAATTTTAGTCTGCACGCTCTTGTGAATTTGGAGAGTCCTCTCAGATAAAACATCTGAGGAGGAGGAGTTGTCAAGGAATGGAAAATAATGTTAATAAGACAAGTGAATTGCTCAATTATGACTTGAAAGGCCACCATCACGATGTATTTGGTAGCACATCAGGCATTCACTGAAGGCACCCATGTAAATTCATTGCTGGGAGCTGGTGCCAACCCAGCTAATTGTGTTGCTACTAATAGCTGGTTTGTACAGGGTATATAATTGCCTATTTTCAGGAAAACCCGTAAGACCATGTATTTCTGAGGACTTTGGGCTGGGTTTGCTGTTTTTGTGAATTATTTTTAGAACATCAGTCAGCTTGCAAGAGTTTGTTAGTTCAGGCTTTGCAATCTATTCATATGTTGTTGGTATTTGTGATATTATTGCTTTCTTTTTGTCTGTTGCCATGTTGTTAGCTGTCTTGAGACCTTTGAGAAAGTTGGGGCATAAATGTTTTTAGAAATAAATAAATGCAGAGGTTCCATGTTGACAGTCTCTGCTTGACACAGCTACAACAGTTCATGTGAGAACATGTAGTTGCACTCCCATGTAATACTCCAGGACTATTTTCCATTGGTTTGTTACCAAACCTAGAACTGTGATGATATCTGCGGTGTGAGTTATGGCTATTGTGAATTCTCTTAAAGACATGATTAGTGTGTTGAACAGGCCTTGACCAGAGACTGTGGTGGAACAACATGAGGCAAACTCAAGACTCTAAGAAGCTGCACTTTAAGCATGGCTTTATGTGCCGTTGCGATACCACATCCCAGCAATTCTGTTTTTAATGTTAAATCAGTTATTCTGTACAATTTACACCAGATAAAAACTAGAAACAGCTATGATTTTCACTCATCTAAAGAATGTTCCTAAAATATCTGAAACTTTGTTGAAGTAGGCAATGACTGAGAAAAACTGTTCTTGACATTTCTTTAGAAACGTTTCCTTCAGTTATGTTCCTTCATAAGACAGTTTATGTATAATTTTTCACACTTAAAACTACAGCTTTATCAGGTGGGAGATTAATTAGTTGAATACTCCTTCACATCAAAAACTTCCTGCTCATGGAAAAGTAGCATGACAGGGAGAACTGTTGTAACAAAGAATGATGTGTTAGTTTTCTTTGCATGGAGATTTTTAATAGGGATCAGTTTTTTAAAAATGAAATTTTTACCTGCATTCTGAAGCAGCACAGTCCAGCAAAGCTCTTCCATATGCAAAACATGTAAAGAATCCCTCCAGAGGTAGGCAAAAGAAGCAGTATAACCGCCGCATCTTTTACTGGTCTTTAATTAAGACCATTCCTCTGCATGTTTACATTCTGCCAACACTGAGAAAGATTTTTCCTTGTGCTACACACTGAGCAGGAGGCGTGGTGTGAAGGCATTTCTGCTGGTAGAATTGGATGAGATGTTTCATTTTTTGTCTACTGTAGAATCTAATTTAGGAATTCTCCATTTTATTTCCAACAGGTTCATTAAGGAGACTCACTTGACATGAGCTGATTGTTAACCAACTGACTGTGTTATCCTTAGCTGAATCCCACAAGACAATCAAATTGAAGCTTGAAACTAAAGAAGGTGCATACCATCCTAGTGTATGGTTGGACAGCAGGCAGTGCAAAAACCTTGCTGAAGGTAAGGAAGAGGTAGCAGTTTCTTCCGCCCGTTTTCTCTTCCCTTCCTCTCCATTCTTTCAATAGAGCCAGTGCAGTACAGTGCTTGGATGTGTATCTGCAAGTCCTGGATCGCAATCCCAGCTCAGGTCATTGATCTCATTGGGCAACCCTCTCTCTCACTATATCCTACCCCATAAGGTTGTTGTAAAGATATATTTGCAGGGAGCTGGGAAGAACCCTGAGCTTTTGGATGGTGGGAAGTGGAAGGAGAAAATGAAATTAGTAACAGCCGCTCTTTGTCTTCTGAATTGGGGGTCAGATGTAAAAGTATAGGGAGACTCTTAAAGTTGTGGCCAGGTCACCCTTCTTTTTAATGCACTACACTTCAGAGGCCTAGGGTTCTCAGGCTCCAGGTGGGCCGTGGAGAACTACTGGAGTTAGAACAGATCTCCAGGTGACTGAGATCAGTTCCTCTGGAGAAAATTATGCTTTGGAGGGTTGACTCGATGGCATTATACCCCACAGAAGTCCTACCCTTCCCCAAACCCCTTCTTCCCCATGCTCCACCCCTAAAATGTCCAGGTATTTCCTAACCCAGAGTTGGCAACCCTACGAGAGACTGGAACAAAAGAGCACCGCATCATCGCTTTGGAAAGGCTCCCATCACAAGTGTACATGCAATAGTAGCCCACCAAGAGAGATTCCAGCTTTTCATACTTCAGAAACTAGTAAGAAGATGCGATGTGCTGGAAAGAAAATATTGTAGTGTGGGGGAAAAAAAGAGACTGGAGCTCCTTCTTGTTTTATGTTCTCATCCTCCTGATTACTTTTCAGGGGTGGATTGGACATTACGAGCACCATAAAAAGTCCCAGTGGTCCAATAGCCTGAGGGGCCACCTCTCCTGAGCCTCCTCCTGCCAGAGCCAGACAGCTGGAGGGCTGCATGGGTGAGGAGATAGCTAGAACCTGAAGAGAGGCCACCATGCTCCAGCTGTCAGGGTGAGTCAGATAGCCGCCACTGCTCTGTCAAGTCATGCAACTTGCTTAGGCAGCAATAGTCGACCACCTCAATCACTGGCCATCCATCCCAGTGGAGATGCTGTTGTTAAGCTGGGTGCTGTGTACAACTTAGCCAGGCCAGGTCTCCCTCCATCAGAGGTGCATGGGAGGAGGCCCTTTCTGGGGCAATTTTAGCCCCCCTCCTGTTGTGTTTCATATTTTAAGAACATAAGAATGTAAGAGAAGCCAGTGTTGGATGAGGCCAATGGCCCATCTACTCCAACACTCTGTCACGCAGTGGCCAAAAATACCAGGTGCCATCAGGAGGTCCAGCAGTGGGGCCAGGACACTAGAAGCCCTTCCACTCTTGCCCCCCCCAAGCACCAAGAATACAGAGCATCACTTGCCCCAGCCTGAGAGTTCCTATCTATACCTTGTGGCTAATAGCTACTGATGGACTTCTGGTCCATATGCTTATCTAATTCCCCCTTGAAGCTGTTCATGCTTGTAGCTGTCACCACCTCCTGTGGCAGTGAATTCCATGTGTTAATCACTCTTTGGGTGAAGAAGTATTTCCTTTTATCCATTCTAACCCGACTGCTCAGTAATTTCATTGAGTGCCCACAAGTTCTTGTATTGTGAGAAAGGGAGAAAAGTACTTCTTTCTCTACCTGCTCTATCCTATGCATAATCTTATAAACCTTGATCATGTCACCCCTCAGCTGTCGTTTCTCCAAGCTAAAGAGCCCTAAGTGTTTTAACCTTTCTTCATAGGGAAAGTGTTCCAACCCTTTGATCATTCTAGTTGCCCTTCTCTGCACTTTTTCCAATGCTATAATATCCTTTTTGAGGTATGGTGACCAGAACTGTACACAGTACTCCAAATGAGGTCGCACTATTGATTTATACAGAGGCATTATGATACTGGCTGATTTGTTTTCAATTCCCTTCCTAATAATCCCCAGCATAGTGTTGGCCTTCTTTATTGCAGTTGCACACTGTCCTAAACATTTTCATTGAGTTATCTACTACGACTCCAAGATCTCTCTCTTGGTCAGTCTCTGCCAGTTCAGACCCCATCAATGTATATTTTCATTTAGGATTTTTGGCCCCAGTGTGCATCACTTTGCACTTGGCTACACTGAACCTTATTTGCCACATTGACACCCACTCGCCCATCCTCAACAGATCCCTTCAGAGTGCCTCACAATCCTCCCTGGTTCTCACCACCCTGAACAACTTCGTGTCATCTGCAAATTTAGCCACTTCACTGCTTACTCCCAATTCCAAATCATTAATAAACAATTCAAAAAGCATCGGACCGAGTACTGACCCCTGTGGTACCCCACTGCTTACCACTCTCCACTGAGAAAATTGCCCATTTATACTCACTCTCTGTTTCCTATTAATTAGCCAGTTTTTGATCCACAAGAGGACTTGTCCTTTTATCCCGTGACTAATGAGCTCACTTAGGAGCCTTTGATGAGGAACTTTATCAAATGCTTTCTGGAAGTCAAGGTAAACAACATCTGTTGGGTTCCCCTTGTCCAGACGTTTGTCCACTCCCTCAAAGATCACTAACAGGTTAGTGAGATTTCCCTTACAGAACCCATGCTGAGTCTGCCTCAATAGTTTTTGTTCATCAATGTGCCTCCTAATTCTTTCCTTAATAACAGTTTCCACCAATTTACCCTGTATCGATATCAGACTGTAACCATTTTTGCAGCTGCCATGTATATTAAGAAGTCAAAAGGCAGGGATGCCAACCTCCAGGTGGGACCTGGGGATCCCCTGGAATTACAGTTCATCTCCAAACTAAAGAGATCACTTCCCCTGGAGAAAACAAACACTTTGGAGAGTGGACTCTGTGCCATTGTACCCCCATAAGGTCCCTGTCCTCCCCAGTCCCCATCCTGAAATATCCAGAAGTTTCCCAACCCCTATCCCCTGCTGGTGGCCAGGCAACCCTATCTGTATGTGTCTAATGCATGCTGGGTAGTTCAGCAGTCCCTTAAATACATGCAAGGACTGAGCAACAGCAGATTCCAGAAATGAATCCCACTATGGGGGAGTACCAGCTACCAACCAGAGGCAAGTAGGTATCTGCAGGGACTGGTGGCTATGTGACATGCTGGCAGTCCACTTTTGAGGAGCTGGAGCATAGCTTGCCCCTCCACTTCTCAAAGTAGCTGTCTATCTCTCTGGGTCAGGGGTCACTTGCTCAGCTGGGGGTCTTATTCCTATGTCAGTAACCATCATATAGGTACAGGTAAAGCTAATAAGGGTCTCATTTAACAGAACAAATTCCCTTCAACAGAGTCCATGGGAACTCTCTTTATCTAGGTTCTTTCCCTCTCTGCAGAGCACTCAGGTCCAGTCTCCAAGTTCTTCCTCTTGCATACTATGTACACAGCCCCCTTGCTTCAGGGGAAGGGCCTGGATGGGTTCTCCCTCCACTCCTGCAAGAAAAGCAGCCTCTCAAGCAAGTGAGGGCTCATGAAGTCTTCCCCTGGCTCCCTTGGTGACTCCCGTGGGCCTGGTCAAACCACCTGCCCTCTGCATCTGGGCAGTTCCTCCTCATCTGGGCATTTATTTGGTCCCCTTCCTTTCCCCTGGCCTCAGTGCACAACATGAAGTGACACTGGACCCTCCTGTAAAACCAGTTGCTGACCTGGTTGTATATTTGTACTGAATGTACAATTTAAATGGGCCCATCAACGTGACATAGATAGAGACTCAATGGACAAAGAGAAGAACTTGTTCAGGCTAAGACATCAAGTACCACAGCTTCTCCAGCCTACGTTTCCTGCCCCAATCTCACCACTAGCCCAAGAAAATCTATAATGCAATTACATCTGTTTGATGCGTGTGAGGTGAAAAGAACCTCGCCGTTGGCAGCACCATTCACTGCTAATTGCAATGCGCCTTTGCTAAGGGACAACTACAGAGCAATTTTGCCAAGCACAAAACAATCAAGAGAAGGGGAGTGCTAAATACTTTACACTTGTGCAATTATTCCCTCTCTCTCCCTTCAAAAAAAAAGGTCAAAATTCCCTACCAGCCCCCCACCCCAATGCTGTTTTGTGAAATGAACTACTAGATATTCTCTTTATTTTCACAAAATGCCTCACAAGTGCAAGAACTGCAAAACTGCAAAACACCAGGAAGAGAGAGGTGGCAACAGGACTTGCCCAGCTCAGAAGAACAGGGAAGGCTGCCAGGTTGGATTGGTCACATTCCAGCATCTCGTAAACAGCCCTTGGGGGAATGTGTGGCTGTAACAGAAGAACAGATGTATAAACTTGTGTGGTGCATACCTTAGTGTACAGCACCAGGTGCTTTACACCCAGAGAGGGGAGTGCTCAGTGATTTGGATATATCTATGGCTGTAGCCATGACTGAGTGTCAGGCCTGCCAGTGGAGCTTTATTTGAAGAAAGAAGCTTGCTACCTCTATCTGTCACAAACTCTTATAATCTATGCCCTCCTTCATAAATACCCAGAGCATGGCTGTATCATCTCTCTCCTGCACCACACCCTTTTAACAGCTTCCCTTTTAATTAATTCTTCACTTCCATATTTATAGCCAACTTTTCTCCCTAATGGAGTTCTCAGTCTTAAAACATCCTTCTCCCTTCCTCAATTTTATTCTCACACCAACAATGCTGGTTAGGCTGAGAGTATCTGAGTGGCCCAAGGTCACCTGGAAGCTTCCACAGAGGAGTGGGGATTCAGACCTGGGTCTCCCAGACCTTAGTCTGACACTCTAAGACCACCTACACCTAGTGTCGGATTTATGTACAGGCTAAGTGGGCTGAAACCTAGGGCCTCTTAATCTAGGGCGCCTCCACAGCCCTGCCCCCCCCAGTGGACAGTCTCTCCTCTCCCAAAATTGCAAACCGAAGACTTCATGCGAGGGCAGGGCAACTCGGGCCCAGCAACTATGAGACTCAGGGCCAGTCAGTGGGGCCCAGTTTGAAACTCTGGGGCCCAACTGGAAAAATTTCTGTGGGGCCCCAGTTCACAGCCAAAGTCTGTAGAATGTTGGACTGACAAGCCCTGCCCCTTCTAGGTCCCTGGAGCCACTATTCAGAGTACAGACTCCAGGACTCCAGAGCCAGCAGCCCAGAGTCACAGCTGCACAGCCTTCCCCAGCTCAGGGGTCAGGTCAGTAGTGGTACGTGCTGCAATTTAATCAGTGGGAGAGTGCGAGTGGAGGGCCAGCTGGGGCAGATAGACCAGGCAAGCAAGCTCTCCCAAGTCCCTTCCATTCCTTTCCTTCTCCTTGGCTTGAACAGAGCAAGCACAAGTGACTGGCACTGGCCTCACCCCTCCCAGGCAGGGAAGTCTATCTTTCACACTTCTCAGAGCCCAGTTGGTGCCTGCAGCATGCACTTGCAACCCCTTTCTCAGAACTTCTTGGATATGAAAAGAAATATTGATGGTGTCAATTGTCATGCCAATAAATCCAAACAATATTGCTTCATACATTAACAGTAGATTAATTGCAGAATCTAATCAAAGTTTTACATATTTATTTTATATAACATTTTTTGACAGTTGGCTCTTTTAAATGGCTAGTATTGATTGTTGGATGGGAGCCTGGTGTTTGTTGCTGCTGGAATTATTAGATGAGAAATTATAGTTAGTTATTAACCTATGTTTTTGCATCATTTTCAAGCCTCCTAGTTGTATGTGTCTTGGAGAAAATTATTTTGAATCCTTTTGGCAATTTTGGGAGTTTATAAACTTTTGAAAATGTTTACATTGGAAAATGATGTTGTACTATAAGGTTGGCTTGTTGGATGTGACAGAATAGACTCCATCTTGTGTTTGCTTTAGTTTAGGTTGTATAGTTTAGTTAAAATGGCCACCCACCCTGGGAAGTAGGACAAAACTCCAGGGTAGCCCTACAAACCCCAGATGCCTCTATGGCCAAAAAGTGCAGGAAAGCCAGGGGGCGGAGTCAGAAGATACAAATGCTCCAGCCAGCCTGGGAGGGGGGAGTCGCCCTGCAACTCTCAGAGAGGCCAGGAGGCCCTTGCTGCAGATTGCCCACAGGGAGAGAGGGGCCTTGGAGATCAGGGAAGGCAGCAGTGGGAAGGGATCCTCGGAGGGATCCAGAACTACCTGTAGGAGGCAGGAGGCCAGGCTGCAGGTTGGCAACTGAACCTCATCCCGAGGGAAAATAAGTATAGGTATCAGTTCAGGGACAGAGGAACTGCGTTTTGTCTTATATTATTTGTGCCTGGTGGTGTTTTCCTTTCTATGTTTGATTTAAAGTGCCTTTTTGTGTTTAAAATCCTGTTACTTGTAAATAGTCAATAAAATCTTTGTTCTTTGTTTAAAACCCCAGTCTGGTGCTCTGACCACGGAGTCTCCCTCACTCTGCCCACTACCAGTGCCTTAAGAAGGGTCCTGGGAAGGGAAAACCCCCAAAATGTGCAGGTGTCAACCCTCCAGGAGAAACCCAAAGTTAGGGGTATTCATCTCCAAACCCCAGGAGTCAGCCAGAGGGGTCTCACTGCCCCTCAAGAAAGGCATAGGGAAGTCAGTGAGTGGTGGCAGCTACTGAAGAGTGACAGAAGTCCACCGAGGAGGTGGGAAGGCGAAGTGGGGCTCACAAGCCACAAACTGGCTACTCAGTCCCCCAGGGTTGAGGGTGGGCGCCTGTTTTGCACAGTGGAAAACTGAATTCTGTAACTCTTCAGCAGCAACCATCTATACCTTGTGCCAATAGCCACTGATGGACCTCTGATCCATGTGTTTATCC
Organism: Gekko gecko; assembly: GCA_029375565.1. Taxonomy (NCBI): domain Eukaryota; kingdom Metazoa; phylum Chordata; class Lepidosauria; order Squamata; family Gekkonidae; genus Gekko; species Gekko gecko. The sequence goes on along the minus strand of JAPDNY010000002.1, from coordinate 238,095,204 downwards.
AGTTGAAAATTAATTTTACTTTTTATTTTTAGATTCTAATCTGAGGATGAGTAAAAGATTTGAAACTGGTGCTAGCAAGCGCAAGAGACTTGAAAACGCTATGATAATGAAGTTAAGACCAATCACTGCTTTTGTGCATCAACCACTCATTGAAGCAACAAGAGCCAGCAGTGAAGCTATCCAGCCTGAGCCAACTACTAGCATGCAACCAGATAAAAACCACCCTGAAAGAGAAACAGCGAAGCAGGATGTGGAACAGCAAGCTGATTATGAGGAAGCAGCCATGATGCTGGCTCAAACTGAAAATATAGAACTGATTCAAGAGTCACTTACTGGACAGGGAGAGGCTAAACAGCCACAAGAAAATAATGTAAATTGTCAGATTTTGCAGTTCACACCTGGTAAGATAGGCCAAGTCCAAGGTGTTCCAGATGTGTTCTGTCCCCGCGGGCTCAGGACATGGGCCCCCACCCCCAGACGATCCGCCGGAGCAACCAGCACCACCCCACATACCTGAAGAGCCTCCTACCCAAGGGGAGGTGAAGACAGGAGCAGGGCACGGAGAGTGGGCCACAGCGGAGACACCCCACGCCCTCAGGGAGGGGGTGGTGCTGGGTGGGCCCGACAACAGCGCCGGGTTCCCCGAGGAGCAGGCAGGGGTGGCAGAATGATTAGGGCCCCGGAAGGGCCTCCAACGGGCTCCCTTGGGCTGGTGGGGTTGCGGGGCAGCGCAACATCCGCCCCACCCAACTGTCTGCCTGGGCGTCCTAAGGGATAAAGGGGGGCGGGGCCAAGACAGGGGTGGGCACAGCGGGATGGACAGGGGTGCTGGGAGCGGAACGGAGCAATAAAAGGCAGGGAAAACTGAGGAGCATGAGCGTGGAAAGAGACTGTGTTGGGATAGAGAGACGGACAGCCGAGAGAGAAAGGGGCCAAGTGTAGTCCTTTCACACGCTGGCAGAGGGACCTGCCGGTCTGAGGCTCCTCGTCCCTCCCCTCCTGTTGCAAGTATCTTGTTGCCAGGACCGCCCCTCCCGCTGGGCCCCGGACGCCATGGCCACCGGGGGAGCAGAGCACAGATTGCAGACACAGCGTGACAAGATGCAGATAAATATAATGTCAATCATAGTTTGTGGTCAGAATTATCACATGAGGAAGTATCCTGTTGGGTAGAGAGGGGTCCCTCTTAAGTTCTGCATCATTGTGGACCATTTTCAAATTCCAAGTGAGTGTACAAAAAGCAGTCCAGGTTTTGCACAAAAGCTCTTTTTTATTCAACAAAAGCAAATGGGGAAACATATAGCCGAGAGTGGTTTGTATATTCTCCCTCTAAAGGCTGGATTTATTGCTATGTTTGTAAACTCTTTCCAAACCTTGCATCTTCTTCTACAGCTTTAGCTACTGAAGGGTTTGATGACCGGCAAAACCCCCATCTTATCCAAACTCATGAAAACTCAGAGAAGCGTAGGAATGCCATGTTGGCCTACCTAACAAGGAAGTGAGGGCAAACGTTAACTTCCAAGCTAGAGGGACAAATAAAAGCAGAACAGCAGTACTGGTGGCATGTCATGGAGAGAATTATTGCTGTAATATGCACTCTTGTAGAACGAGGCTTATCATTCAGAGGAGACAATGAACACTTTGGATCTCCAAATAATGGCAATTATCTTGGTCTTTTAGAACTAGTGGCAAAATTTGATCCATTTTTACTTGCTCATATCAATCAGTATGGACATTCTGGATCAGGCAATCCCTCTTATTTGTCAAAAACTGTATGTGAGGAAATGATTCAACTCATGCCAAAAAAAGTTAAGGATGCAATTCTGGCTGATGTGAGAAAGGCTGGATATTTCAGCTTTTCAGTAGATTCCACTCCTGACATTTCACATACTGATCAGTTGACTTTAATTATCAGATATGTATCACCTGAAGATGGTTTGCCAACTGAGAGATTTTTAACTTTCCTTGAGCTAAAAGACCACTCCAGAGAAAGCATGGCTGATTTAGTGTTCAACTATTTCACTATTGAGCTTTACAAAATGCCGTGGGCAGTCTTATGACAACGCTGCCAACATGGCTGGTAAGTACAATGGTATGCAGCAAAAAATCATCGAAAAAAACCAATTTGCAAGATTTATTCCATGCGCAGGTCACTGTTTAAATCTGGTGGGCCGTTCAGCTGTGGATTGCTGCCTTGATGCAGTGAACTGTTTTGGCATTATCAATGAAATTTATACCTTCTTTTTATTCTCCACAAAGAGATGGGCAGTTCTAAAATCATTTTTGCCATCTCACTCTAAAGTGCCTAAATATTTGTCAGACACTAGGTGGGACACATACGCAAAAGCCACAGAAGCTGTTTTAGAAAGTTACAGTGCTGTCACTGATGCCCTTAGTCATTCATACTCTGATGTTAATGGGAAGGGGGAGACCAGGCTTCAAGCTAACAATGTTTTGCAGAAAATGGAAGAACTGGAATTTGTGTTTATGCTGCATTTTTGGACCCGTGTGCTAGGTCATTTTCACAAAGTCAGCAAAGCTCTTCAGAAATCAGACCTGTTACTGAGTTCTTGTGCAAGTTTGTATAGTTCACTTCTGGATTTTTAAAGAAAAATTAGAGAAGATTTTGATGAGCTTGAGACACAAGCAAAAGCCACCTTGCCAAATGTTAACTACAAAACAAGGAGACAAAGAGTAAGGGAACAGCAAAGAAATGACAGAAGTGCACCTGATGCCTTAGATGCACTTTCTTCAAGAGACAAGTTTAGAATAAAATCCTTTATTCCTATATTAGAAGCACTTGAAGCCAATTTAAAAAGAAGTACTGTGTACAGTGATGTTGCACAATTGTTTTCCATTCTTGCTAATTTGACAGCATCTAAGCAAGAAATTCAGCAAGGTGTTGAACTGTTGATGGAAGCATACCTAGAAGATATTGACCTGAAATTTATTGATGAACTTTTGCACTTTCACCTGTAAGTGAGACAAAGCCATAGGCTTACAGAAGAGAACTCTCAGTCTCATACAGACCTTTATCAAATTATATGCAAGGAAAAAATTCAGATGACCTTTCCTAATGTGGAAGCAATCTTGAGGCTTTTTCTTAGCTTTATGGTCACTAACTGCTCAGGAGAGGAATTTTTCAAGACTCAAAAGAATTAAAAATGAATTAAGGGCCATGATTTCTCAAGAGAGGTTTTCCGCACTGAGCATTCTGTACACTGAAAGTGAGAAACTTAGACAAACAAATTTTGATGAAGTTTTGGATGATTTTGCTATGAGGAAGGCTAGAAAAAAACATTTTAGTCTTACTGTATTTGATGGTTGTAGTTTACTTCTTAATATGTATTTTGAAACTGACTGTTTAATAACAACGTAAAGTAGAAGTGCCACACTGTCAGGTAATCATGATCATATTATGTACACTTCCCAGGCAATATAATTTGTAAACTCAAGGTTGTTTTTTTTAAGAATAACATTACGATTTCATTTTCCTAAAAAGTAATGCTTATTCCACAAAAGGTTTACAAAGTTCAGTTATTGCAAAAGTTTTTCAGTGTTAATTTTAACATTTATGCATTTTTTTCAATCACTATGGTATTTAACAATAACATCTTATGTCCTTTAGAGGAGAAATTGTGAATTGCAAAATTTTAAATACCCGTCATCATCCTTGGCTTCATTCAATTTTATTTATAACACTCTTCCATTTTCTTCTAGTCGTGAGGGTGGGGGATTGGGAGGGGCCTCACAAGTGGAGTAGCCTAGGGCCTCTCTTCATCTAAATCTGGCCCTGCCTACAGCACACTTTTGACCCTTTCCTTTCATGATCAGCCCCCCATCTCCTTCAGTTCCCAACCTCCACTCAGTCCTCAGTCATTAATCTCCATACCCCTGATGTCATTTTCTGTGTGCACAATACCTTCAGAAACATCAGCCTTGTATGCATTATCTCTGTGTACAAATGGGTAGTCAAGTCCTAGTGAGTTATCACAAGAAAAGCAACCAAAAAGAAAAGGAAATAAAGGAAAAAGAAAAAAGAGGCAGCTCTAGAAGGCTCGCAACCTAGTTAGGTAGGCTCTATAATCCACCTGAGAGTCCTGAACTATAGGGTGAAGATCACTGCTTTAGAGGTCATCATTGTATCTGAGATCTGGTATTGCAGCTCAGAATATGCACTGACAACAAGGAGGCCCCCCAGTTCAAATCTCACCTCAGCTATGGACATGGCCTTAGACATGCTGTTACCCTTCAGTCGCAGTACTGCATCAGCAATGAGAAGATGATGAGACTGCCTTGCAAAACTAATGAAAATGTATGTGGAGGGCTTTGAAGAACATACACAAAATGCTACTGGGATCAACAGTGACAATAATACTAACATATTCAACAGTGTGCAGAGCTCCTTAAGTGAGGAAAGGTTCCATGGTTTAATCATCCTTGGGAAGAGGCGGTGGAGATGTCTGTGTGCATGCACACATCTGGTTGGCTGTAAAAGTGTTTTCACAAATTATACCAAGAATAGGATTAGTTTTTTCTTGCATCAGTAACCAAAGCAAAAGAACCCTTTTGATTCACATTCACTTACTTTGAACAATTCTTTAATATTCTGTGTCATATCAACAATGTTCAGACATTATTAGAGATTAAAAGTATTTTTACAATCACTTGTGAAACATATGAGGTGGTCTACTCCTTATCTGCTGTCGAAATGAATAACACAGCTGATCTCTCTCAGGTACCTCCCATTCACCAAGATAAGTCCTGAAACAAGAAGCCCAGCTAAGTGGCAAAGCTGGGACACACTGCCCCACACAGAAGAGGGACCTCCCCTGCGATCAAAAGCAGCCCTCTCTTTCCCCAAAGGACTGATATGTTTCTAAACCCGTTAACTTTTAATTACCACCTGAGCAAGCTGGCTGAGTGCCATCTACATCTCTATTAAAATTCAATTTATGCCCATCATAACTAATTCTGCTGCCCTAGCTTTCTCACCGGCAGCCTTCAGTTTCCAGACAAGATGTCCGAAGCCTCGTCTCACTGCATTAAATCTAAATCTCCAAAGGGGTGCTCTTTGTGCGCTTGCGCGCACGTGTGTGTGTGTGTACGCTGCAGGCTGAACAAAGTAGAAGGCAGCAGGTTGAGCCTTGAGTTAAAGAGGAAATAGGCTATGCTCCCAGAGTGATTTGCACAGAGCTACTCTGCCTCATTAACTTCATGGAGATGATGGGATTGTTTGCATAGCCTCTTCTCCATAAGGCTTTATTTATTCTCATTTTAATTTCACTTAAGGGCCCTACACATTACGTACAACTGGTGTTTGCCACAGCAAACATGTAACCTGTGGAAGGCATAAGTGCGAGCATCTGAGAACGCTGGCCCAGTAAGGTTTCCCAGACGTGTGTACACCAATATTCACAGTTGCATGCGAGGCTCATGCATTATGTCTTTCATCCCCCCACCTGAAAACAAAAGCAAAATCACATGGCTCCCATCCTCCACTGAAAGCTATTAAATTCACATTGTCTGTGTACTTTAACTCTGCGAGGCCTACTTGTTTACAGTAGCAGTTCAATGGGGGCAACAGCAGAAATTCTAATATAAAGCATCCTCTTCTCCATTGCTAGAGCATTTGAGATCATGGGGAAGGCAGGAAACATTCTTGGGTCCCAGCTTCCTATCTGGTTTAGTTTAGTAGGGAAGAAGTAACAGGTGCGGAATAAGGCTCAAGGCATAATTACAAACCCTTTGCAAACTTTTTTAGGGAACAGGAATGAGAATGCTTCCCAGGACTAGTTTGATGGGAAACTGATGCTGGGAACTCTTTTCTGTGCTTTCTTCAATTTTTTAGGAAATGGGGGGGGGGGCAGATAGGAAAGAAAGGGCACGGTGTCTACTCCAAGCTTCCTTCCTTCCTTCCTTCCTTCCTTCCTTCCTTCCTTCCTTCCTTCCTTCCTTCCTTCCTCCCTCCTCCCTCCCTCCCTCCCTCTCCTCTCTCTCTCTCTCTCTTTCTTTCTTTCTTTCTTTCTTTCTTTCTTTCTTTCTTTCTTTCTTTCTTTCTTTCTTTCTTTCTTTCTTTCTTTCTTTCTTTCTTTCTTTTGAAGTAGGGTCCAATTCTAAATCTACTGTACATTTAGGGGCCCAAACTGAAATCTGTCATCCAGCTCCCTAAAGTTTTCTCTCCCAACTCATCCTGTTCCTTTCTTCCCTCCTGATCTCACCATCTACTTGAGAAGGAGTTGTGGCCCATTTCTGAGTCCTGAGACACAGTTTGAGAGCCACTGCCCAAGTGACTAGGAGTGTGAGCCAGGAAGAAATCTCGGCTCTGCCATGAACTCACTCACTGTTTCTTGGCAAGCCACTGTCTTCTTCTCTTTCAGCATCAACATATGCATGATGAGGGTAATAGTTCTGAGCTACCTTACATGGTTGTATGGACAACAAGTTAATATATTTAAAGTGTATTCTGTATTCAAAAAGAAAATATATAAATGATAAGTATTATTATTATCTCCCAAAGAATGTGTCTGCAATAAATAACCATTATTTGACCCTTTTGGATTAAATCTGCTTCACCAGATTTTCACACACTCATCCCATTCCTTATTAGTACAGTAGAAGCTCTTACAATCCCTCCCCACCCACTCCATCCCCCCTGCTACCTATTACAAGACTCCATGCATGATCCAATGCGATCCTGGCAAACAAAGGATTAGTCCCTGTCTCCCTCGTTTTACCAAACCTGCATAGAGACAAGAACAGGTGAAAAGGGTGGAAATTGCTGAGTATAATGAAGTCAGGATGATGAATGGGACCTCATTACAGAAGCAGGGAGTCCCTACTGTCAGCATGTTGTGGACCTTTGCTTCAACAAGGTTTCAGGGAGGAAATGTTCAGTGCAGGCAGACTACCATATGGGGTGTTTCATTCTCATATTTCAGTACCTTCAAAGAAGCAGTTTCTAAATTGTGCCTAAAGCCAGTGGACCTGCAAGGAACTCCTCCTAGCCCACAGTAACAGGCACCAGTCCATGGGTGGATTGGTGATGTTTGGTGAAATATTTACAAGGTTATTTTTAAAAAAAAGGATTGTGAAGATGCTAATCAGGAAATCAATCTATCATTTGGATTTTGTTTGTTGCCCAGAGAAAGAATACCTCAGATCTAGATGAATAGGTAAACTAAGCCCAGCGCCATGATAAAAAAGGATCTCCAATGTTACAAGACAATTAGGCTGATCAGTACAACTAAATTTTATACTGGATCCCTTCTGCAAAAATTAGAATGCTGGGTGGGAGAAAACTCTATTATAAATGAGTGGCAAACGGGTATTAGAAGAGGTTACTTAATAATGAATTATTATATCACATTGCTTTCAATGATAAAAAATGACTGTAGGAAAAACAGCTTGTTGTCATCTGTGTTCATTGGAGTTCAGCATTTGAATCTATGTAGGGAGTAGCTGCCCTGACCTGAATAGCCCCAGCTAGACAGATCTCATCAGATCTCAGAAGCTAAGCAGGGATGGCTCTGGCTAGTATTTGGATGGGAGACCTTCTAGGAATCCCGGGGATGTGACGCAGAAGCAGGCAATGGCAAACTACCTCTGAACATCTCTTGCCTTGAAAACCCTATGGTGGGGGGTGGTGGCGAGGGACTTACTGGCAGGAAAACTAGGCCTACGTTGCCAATGATGTGGTGACATCATTCCTAGCATGCACCAGAATTGATGTCATTGCATTACCAGTAATGAGGGGACATTGGTATTTGGGCAAAAATGCTATGGTAGAAGTCATTTTTACCTTGGAATTTTTGCCCAAATACCAGAGCATTACTGCATCACATAGTGATGTGATGATGTCACTTTCTGTGCACATTGGAAGTGACATTGCTGCATTGACAGTGATGCAGGCTGAGGTCCAGTTTTCCTGTCAGTCAGTCCCCTGCCAGGCAGCTGTTCGGTGCTAGGAGGGGAGAGGCCCTGGAGTGAGGGATCCTTCGCCCCTGATGGGAGCCTGGCAACCCTGTGGCCTCACCCCAGACACAAAGTCTGCCTCTTCAGCACTAGTGGTGAGACACAACCCTATATACTCAGAGGTACTCTGGTAATTAAAAGGATTATATTGTGTGTGTGTGTATAATTGTGTCTCTGTGTGTATATTTGAGTAGGGCATATAGTGGTCATGTGACTTTGGTTGACAGGAAATGTGAAAATGGATCTCTGTGATCTGTGGAGCAGGTACCACTGAGGTAAGGGAGTGGGTGTGTGTCCCCTACATCTATCCATTCCACAATTTCAGAAGGGCACTCGTAATTCAGTTTGCTGGCTTTCTAATTTACAGTGACAGCCAGTGGAAAAAATAACTTTTGTACTGATTGTGACAAAATCAACAGTCAAGTGATCTGTGCTTACTTTAACACTGGGATGATGCTAGTTAGTGCAATTCTTAACAACAACAACAAAAATCATAACAACACAGGTCTTTCTATTACACATCTGCTGATCTTCAAATAGACTATCCAGGCACATTAGAAATGGTGTGAGCTGAAAACTAGGTTACTTTGCTGTTTGCTCTTTAGCATTGGGGTCAGCACTTGCAACAACACACATTTATACTCTGGGGGTATGTAAGTACCCAAATTGATTTAATTAAATTTACACAAAAACAATGATAGTCTCCTGTCCACTCCAAAGGATTCACCTCTGATATGTTATCATTGACTTGGATAAATGATCAAAGGCTGAATGGAATGAAACTGAACATGCACCTCTCTAGGCTCTTGTAACACGTTGTTTTCCTTTGACTTACAAGTACTTCAATTGTTTGAATGACGCAGAATTGGACTTGAAAGGCTGAAACAAATGGAGCATGTGTTAGAGCAGAGCAGAGGTGTCAAACATAAGGGCCAGGGGCCGGATCTAGCCCGCCCAGGGCTCCTATGCGGCCTGTGAGCAACTGATGCAAGGGAGGGAGTGCTGGGGGGGGGGGAGCGGGCAGAGCCACTCCATTGTGGCTTCAGCAGAGCAGAACAACCTCGCCTGCAGCAGTCAAGCATCATGGGAGCATCTGCCCAGCACTGCACTGCTGCCTCTCCGGTCCACCTCTGTGGGTTTTCCTCTGCACCCCCCTCTCACCCCAGGAGGCCTTGCAGTGACAACACACCAACTTGGAGCTTACCAGCTGCTGTCATTTATACAGTTTCTGTCTCCAGTACCTGGCATTGCGTTTTATGGCACACATGGCCTGGCCCGACAAAGAGACATTTATGTCAAATCCGCCCCTCGTAACAAATGAGTTTGACACCTCTGTGTTAGAGGCAGGTTTAAGCTCTACGCTCGGGATATTCAACACCTGCATGTAAAGATGGGAATGGGCTTCGGTAGTATTTTTAACAAGTGTGTTATGGGCTTAGCTAATTAATTTTCGGATGCTCACCATTATTTTAAAATCATTAAGGACCAATGGCTCTTCGGATTGTCATTAAGAATATAGTGAGACTTACAGGCCTCAGCAGCCCTGACTCCCACTGCAGTCTCTCTTACCTATTCCCAAATGTATCCAGCATGGTAAGACTTCTATTAAGGTCTAGATGCTAGGGGTAGTTGTAGGTTCCATAGTTCCTGAAAGCTCTAGTAAGGCTATCAAGAACCAGATTACATGTGAACACAAAAATCCAGCCTTAGTCCATCCATTGGTCCATCTATGTTACTACGGTCTACTCAGACTGGCAAAACTCTCTAAGGTCTCAGGCAAAGGAAGATCTTCCCCAACACCTATTTCCTAAGTCACTTATTAGAATGCTAGGGATTCTCTTGACAGGCAGAGTTTCTTTTGGCAGGCTTCCTTCATCCTGTTTACTTGGGGTACTGGCCACCAGCAAACCTTGACAGTTTCAGTGCACAGAGGCTGTCTAAGGGTGGACTCCTCCCTCCTCATTCTTTCAAGCATGCTTATGTAAATGTAGCAGCAATTCTAAAGCTGGACACGAATATTTTGTGCAGTGGCATAGCATACACTAAGAATTAACTTCCATAACAGGTGTCACCACATGGCTGCGTGGAAAAATATACTATTGAGGCAGACTCAGCATGGGTTCTGTAAGGGAAGATCTTGTCTCACTAACTTGTTAGCGTTTTTTGAGGGAGTGAACAAACATGTGGACAAGGGGACCCAATAGATATTATTTACCTTGACTTCCGGAAAGCTTTTGATACAGTTTCTCATCAAAGGCTCCTAAGTAAGCTCAATAGTCATGGGATAAAAGGACAAGTCCTCTTGTGGATCAAAAACTGGCTTATAAATAGAAAACAGAGAGTGAGTATAAATGGGAAACTTTCTCAGTGGAGGGTGGTAAGCAGTGGGGAACCACAGGGATCAGTACTCGGTCCGATGCTTTTTAACTTGTTTATTAATGATTTGGAATTGGGAGTAAGCAGTGAAGTGGCTAAATTTGCAGATGACACGAAGTTGTTTAGGGTGGTGAAAACCAGGGAGGAGTGTAAGGCACTCCAAAGGATCTGTTGAGGATGGGTGAGTGGGCGTCAACGTGGCAAATGGGGTTCAATGTGGCCAAGTGCAAAGTGATGCACATTGGAGCCAAAAATCCTAAATATAAATACACGTTGATGGGGTCTGAACTGGCAGAGACGGACCAAGAGAGAGATCTTGGAGTCGTAGTGGATAACTCAATGAAAATGTCTAGGAAGTGTGTAGCTGCAATAAAGAAGGCCAACGCTATGCTGGGGATTATTAGGAAGGGAATTGAAAACAGATCAGCCAGTATCATCATGCCCCTGTATAAATCATTGGTGTGACCTCATTTGGAATACTGTGTACAGTTCTGGTCACCACATCTCAAAAAGGATATTATAGCATTGGAAAAAGTGCAGAGAAGGGCAACTAGAATGATAAAAGTGTTGGAACACCTTCCCTATGAAGAAAGGTTAAAATGCTTGGGGCTCTTTAGCTTGGAGAAACGACAGCTGAGGGGTGACATGATCGAGGTTTATAAGATTATGAATGGGATTGAGCAGGTTGAGAAAGAAGTATTTTTCTCCCTTTCTCACAATACAAGAACTCGTGGGCACTCCATGAAATTGCTGAGCAGTCGGGTTAGAACAGATAAAAGGAAATACTTCTTCACCCAAAGAGTGATTAACATATGGAATTCACTGCCACAGGAGGTGGTGGCAGCTGCAAGCATGGACAGTTTCAAGAGGGAATTAGATAAACATATGGAGCAGAAGTCCATCAGTGGCTATTAGCCACAGGGTATAGATGGGAACTCTCAGTCTGGGGCAGGTGATGCACTCTATTCTTGGTGCTGGAGGGGGCAGCAGTGGGAGGGCTTCTGGTGCCCTGGCCCCACTGCTGGACCTCCTGATGGCACCTGGTATATTTTGGCCGCTGTGTGACAGAGTGTTGGACTGGATGGGCCATTGGCCTGATTCAACATTGGCTTCTCTTATGTTCTTATGTTCTTACAAGAGAGACTGCTAGGTCCCATGGAAAGTAGTTATGCCAGCCCTGCCAACAGAGGTGCAGCACTAATGTGGTACCACTCTATGTATCAAAGCAGAAAGTGGACTAGAACGTTTAGTTATATTGGAGCCATGGAAGAGGGATACAGGGAGCAACCATGCCATTCACCAAGCTTTTGAATTGGACACAATCTGGTTAAATAACTCTGAATATAAAAATGATGAGGGAAGAGTGGCAGGGTGAATTGATCCATTATGGAATTAAAATTTGTGGGATAGGGCAGTATAGATTAAATAACAACAACAATAACAACAACAATAATAATCACTGTAGTGGCTTTTTTCAGAAAAGCTTTTAGGATCGGTGAACGTGCTTATGTATGCATGTGCTTGCACATGCATATGTGTAGGGGCAGAAGTGTAAATGTGGTGGCAGGCACAATCTGAAGATTGGAGCACAACTGTATACATATGCAAGATTCTCAATCATGTGGCGATAGTTATTCATGTGTGGGCTTTCAAATGAGTGCACAACGGTTGGGAGAGGATGGGGTTTGCCACTACAGTCCTGCTCCCTCCCTGTGCATCATTCATCCTAAATGTTTGTCTGAAAAGGACTCTTGCTCATGTGAAATCAGGCTATTGGCAGATCAGGAAGTCTGTCAGCAGACCAGGCAGAACACAGGTCTGCAGTGGAATTGCTGGGGGGGGGTTAATTTCAGTGTTTATAGATTTGCTATTTTTAAATTTAACATTCTAAACTGCCCTAAGCACATTTTAGCGAAGAGTATAAAAATTCCAAATGTATATTTGTCAGAACATAAGAATCCAAGAAGAGCCTTCTAGATCAGAACAATGGTCCACCTAGTCTACTATCCTGTTTCACACAGTGGCCAAACAGTTGCCTTGGAGGGCCAAACAAGCAAGGCATAGAGGCCAAGGCCTTTCCTCAGTGCTGCTTGCTAGCACTGGTATACTGAGGTCTGCTGCCTCTGGATATGGAGGCTCCCTTTAGTCAATATAGCTAGTAGCTATTGATGAACCTTTCCTCCATTAATCCATCTAATTTCCTTTAAAACTATCCATCTCATGGCCACATTCACTCCCCTGGCAGTTTAATTATTCATTGAGTAAAGAAGCATTTCCTTTTGTCTGTTCTGCATCTATTTCCCAACAATTTCATTGGGTGCCCCTGAGTTCTCATTTTATGGGACAGAGAGAAAAAGCTCCCTCTATCCACTTTTTCTAACCTGAGCATAACTTTATGAACCTCTATCCTGTTTTCCCTTAGCCATCCTTTTTCTAGACTGAAAAGATTCAGCCTCTCCAGATATTCCTCATGGGGAAGGTGCTCCAACCCACTAATCATCTTGGTTGCCCTTCTTTGCACTTTTTCCAGCTCTGCAATATGCTTTTTGAGACAACAAGCGGAACTGCACACTGAATTCCAAATGAGGCTGCAGGAAAACTTCATACGAGGGCATTACAATATTGGCAGTTTTATTTTCAATCCCTTTCTTAATAATTCCTAGCACGAAGTTTGCCTTTTTCACTGTTGCCATACACCCAGTTGACATTTTCATGGAACTTTCCACTAGAGCCGCAAGATCCCTTTCAGTCTCAGTCTCAGACAATTCAGACCCCATCAACATATATTGAAAACAAGGATTTTTTTTTGTTCCAGTATGTATCACCTTATACTTACCAATGTTGAACTTTATTTGCCACTTTTGTTACCCACTCATCCAATTTAGAGAGCTCCTCCTGTGGCTTCACAATTTACCTTGGTTTTACCGTCCTGAATAATTTGGTATCATCTTGTCTACAACAGTGCATACCCCCAATTCTGAACCATTTATGAACAAATTAAATAGCACTGGTCCCAAAACTGGTACCTTGTGAGGTCTCACTGCTTGCTTCCCTCCATTGAGAGAATTGTCTGTTTATTCCTACTTTCTGCATCTTGCCATTTAACCAACTTTTAATCCATAATAAAACCCTTCCTCTTATCCCACTTAATAGCTTACTTAGTAGTCTTACTTAGTAGCTTACTTAGTAGTCTTTGGCCCTTTCAAAAGCCTGTTGGAAGTCCAAGTATATGATGTCTATTGGATTGTTCTTATCCACATGATTGCTAACCTGCGTGAGGCAGAACTTCCCTTTGAAGAAGCCATGCTGATTTTCCCTGAGCAGACTTTATTCCTCAGTGTGCTTTAATAATTCTCTCTCTTAATAACAATTTCTACTAATTTACCCCAACATACGTTAGACTAACTGGCCTGGATCCAAAAAAGAAGAAGAGGAGGAGGAGGAGGAGGAGGAGGAGATTGGATTTATATCCTGCCCTTCACTACCCGAAGGAATCTCGGCACAGCTTACAATATCCTTTCCCTTCCCCTCCCCACAACAAACACCCTGTGAGGTAGTTGGGGTTGAGAGAGCTCTCCCAAGAACTGCCCTTGAGAGAACAGCTCTGAAAGAACTTATGACTGACCCAAGGTCACACCAGCACCTGCATGTGGAGGAGTGGGGAATCAAACCTGGTTCTCCCAGATTAGAATCCACGCTCTTAATCACTACACCAAACTACACCAAACAATTGTGATAACTGCTATTTTCTAGTCATCCAGCAGAGAAGCCAATTTTAATAAGTTACATATAATTGTTAGTAGATCAACAATTTCATATTTGAGGTCTTTGAGAGCCCTCAAGTGTATATTTTCTAGACCTGCAGACTTATCGGTTTTCAGAATATTATCAGTCTTTGAATCATCATGGTTCTGTTCTGTGGCATCTCAAAGTTTGTTTTACAGTACCTACAGAAAATCCATGCCAGCCCCACTATGCTAGTACTGTTCTTTGGCTGAGTATCCTGGTAAAAACAATCTGGCTTTCTTGCAGTCACACTAATGTCCATTCCAAAGGGGTTCTGCATGAAAGAGGATCTTGATTAAAACATATCTATGCCATACTTCCTTGAGCAAGAAAGTTTTGGTTTGCCTGTCTAAGGGGCAGCATGATGGGGGGGGGGGGCTGATGTCCAAAGGCTCTTTTCAGGAGTTGTCAGTGAAGGGACTGCATACTTGGTTACACTGCCTTCCTTCCCAGGGTCCTGGAGTGAGGAGGTGTTACTTTGACAGCAAGACACCTTCAAGTTTGATGTCTTTAAATGGAAAGTAGCTTGTCTAAGGCTGCATTATTGATTAGAATGGAGAGGGTCGCACACACACATATACACACACAGAGGAGAGGCAGAGAAACACTTGGCTTGATTTTAAGATAAGCCCCAAGTGTCCATGACTCCATGACACTTGCTTTCTTTTCAAATTACTAGCAGGAGCCAAATGGAGAGAGGAAGAGGCACAGGTAGGCTGTTGATGGATCTCTGAGGTAGGATGGGGAGAGTGCTGTCATCCAGGTGGCAGAGTTACCAATAAATTATAAATAAATGATAACAACCAGAATAGAGTATAATTAACAAGCTATTTAAAGAGGGAACAACACGAGAACAGCACCAGGTCTGGGAACTGTTATAAGGAAAGCAGCCTTTCATCTTCAGTGTGCCCAGACAAAACAGCAGCTAATTAGTAGAGTAGGATGAGAGCGGCACAAATTAATAAGCAGTGAATCCCAGTTTGACAGTTGTGTTATCTTGTGGTATCTCATCATGTGAATTTTACTAATGTATAAGGTGACATCTCATGGAATGCATCTTCCATTTGCTTAAAAAAGTCACAGATGGCCTTTCTTGTTTGTGGAGAGAAACTTAAAAAATATGTTGTTCTAGAGACACAGATAGGGAAATAATAGTAGGTGCTTGTGTGCGTGTGTGTAGACCTATAATTACTACGGTGTTATTAAAAGTTAATCAGTGCACTGCACTTACACTGTGTCTGGTTGCTATAAGTTTGCAATTTGTACTGGACCAAAGATAGCAACTCCTGCTGTATGCTCTCAAGGGCAGATTTAGACAAGTATTCCCACTGTCTTGTTCATTACCACATGCCCTTTTCAGCCAACAGATAGGCATGTGTCTCTCGGTCTTAATGCAGTAGTTCTTAGCAACTGCTTAGAGCCTTTAAATATTCGAAAGTGCCTCATATAACATTAAAACAAATGGGTGCCCATGATTATCCTTATTCTCACAGATGTGGTTCTGGGGCGGAGAGGGGGGGGGCTTGCCCACTGAATTCATGGCCAAGTTGAGATTTGAACAGGGGGCAGGGAGCCTCCTGATTTGTACCTCAGTCTCTTAGCCACTGTGCATTTTGTCCATCTTGTGAACAATATAATGCAAGGCTGGATAAATAAACAGATCAAAGGGAAATAGAAGAACAACACAGGCATGATTTAAGATGTCAAAAGCCTATGAGGAATATAGCCTCATCACTTTCAGCCAACAGACAGGGAGAAGTCAGCAGACTGACTTGCTAGGGGTCATGTAGATGGCTCTGCCTTGTTGATGCATAAAAGAAACCTGGACTAGGAGAAATGTAGAGTCTGTGTGTCCGTGAACAACTGCTGCTGTGGTCTTTTGCAACCTAGAACTGTAAAAAAAAGACTGTGTAGAAATGGTAAGAACTTCAAAGGGTTTTCTGCTCACCCCTTTACCACCTTTTCTCACTGAGAATTTGATCTATTTGGCTTAACCATGAGAAGACTGAGGGGCAGATATGATCAATATGTATAAATATTTGAAGATGGCAAACCCACAACTCTATAGCAGCTGTTTAGTCTTGCAGTCAGAGGGCTAACAAGTTCCAGTAGCTGGGAGACATAATTGGACAAGCTTAAAATAAGTGCATTTCCTAGCAGTGACAGTAATTAAAACACAGGAATGGCTCATCAGAGGAGGTGGAGAGGGTCTTTAAATCAAGACAGGATGTCTTCCTAATATGGAAGGTTTAAGCCATCTAGGATCACACCTGCAGTTTGTAGGATGCCATGCTAGAAAGAATTGTCTATATGTCTTCTGAGGGTGAGGAACAGGAATCCTCAGAATGGCCATACAGGATCAATTTCTGTGGGAAGTAGATTTTAAATTGATAAGTTCTGGCTGATCTGCAAGGGTCTTGAAAAATGCTATGAAAAGTGAGCTCTCAGTGATGTCCTGACCCTTCATGCAGCCCTCCTTCTCAGTACAGTTTGTTGTCCAACCAAATGGTGGAAAAAATAAACAAAATCAGTAGTATTAGTCCATTATACACTCGTGCACACACATGCATGCACATCTCCACCTGGATAGCTCTGTTAGGGCCAACCAAAATCCACAGTGGGCCATGCAAGATTTAAAATTATGCTCAATTCTTCCTCAGGCTAGATGCTCAACAAACACAATACTAAAAAAAAGGAGAGAATGATGTTTCTGAAGGTGTGCTGTTAAGTCCCATCCATAATTTGTTTCATTCTTAAGAGTACAATGGAGGAAGCCTTCTGATTCCTAACTAACTAAAAGTTATGCACTATGCAAAACAAGATAATATCTGAAGTGATATGGAGACAAAATAGGACAGTCAAGCAATGACTGGCCCCTCTTTGAAAATAACAGAAAACAGCAGTTATCTAGCAGCAAAATATTTATTAATGGCCACCCCTTCCACTTACCAGGAACTTTGACTTCAAGGCCCATAGACATGTGAATGATGGGCAGTAGCCGGACAGCGTATAATTGCAGGCTATGTTTTTGGGATTCAAATACAGAACCGAGAAAGGAGAAGGAATCTGCTTTGGTTGACAGGACCATCCTGGTCTAAAAATGTGATGTCACACAATGATGTTTACTTCATTGAGTGACTCTTCAAGCACTCCTTTTTCAATAATGTTTTACTTCTTCCAGGCTAGTTAGTGAAAAGCCAAAGATATGTGGAGGGGGTGCCCATTAGCTATTTGTGAAACTGTGTTCAGTTTTGAGGGACAGGCAGAGTTCAGGTGGCTGAAATAGGCATTAATATCACTTGCACTAGGAGTTCCCTCCATCTTGGCTTTCAAAATTCATGAGCTTCAAGCCCATCAATCTCTAGTTCTAGGAGTGGATTGATTAGTCCTGTAAGGCATCCCTGTTTGCTGTGGACCTGGCTGCTGTGCCCCCCATTCTAGTTCTTGGAAAACCCTTATATTCTGTGCATGCCCTTTGCATACCACTAACAACAACTGAACATTCCTCCCCCTCCATCCACCATTTCAGCTGCTCCATAAGAAAATAAATTGATTAAAGACCACAAACGGCTCTTGTGTGCAAGCTGAGATCTGCAGATGACACGTGCCCCACGGGCTTTTGCTACCATGGAGATAATGACAGACAGCAGCCTGCAGGGACAGGGCTGGAGGCGGAAGGAAGAAATGTTCATTGCAGCTGCACAGACCCCTTGAGAGTGAAAGAAGACCAGCCAAGACATACCTGTACTCTAAGGAGAACTTGGTTAGCTCCCTGTTGTTGTGCAACCATTTGAACTCCAGAGGCCAGCTGCCTTCTGCCATGCAGGTCAAGACCAAACGGTTCCCCTCCAGATGGACTTGGGTACGCACTGGCTCTGTCTTGAAATATGGGGAAACATCATCTGCAAAGAAAATGGAGGAAACTTTAAAATGTGTATTCTTCCTAAACATCCCCTAGGCATAAAGAACATAAAAGGTTTCCATACTGGGCTAGACAAATAGTCCATTAATGGAATGGTTGGAAGCTTCAAAGGGAAATGGATGAAAAGCTATAGGGTAAATTATGGTCTTCACTATTACTTTCTGGCAGCTGGAGGTTTAGGGACTTTCCAAGTATGGTAATGTATCTCTAGATCAACCTGTCAGTGAATTACTCTCAATGAATAAACAACAACAATAACAAAGTTATAAAAAAGGGAAAACAATGGGAAGAGAAGCCACCCCCCCTATACATCAAAGCCACAGAAACCTTCAACGTCCTTTTTTATTGGGATGTTTTAAGTTCACACATCTATATGTATAGTGGTTACCTTTGGAGCTCCAAAGATTGTTAAGGTAAGATGTGGGTGGGGATGTCCAACTGCTGTTTGTTTGTTGTTTGCAACTGTTGTGGTATAGATACAGTGTTGAATTAGGTTCTGGAAATCTAGGTTCAGATCCCTGCTCTGCCGTGAAAGCTTGCTTGGGAACCTTGGGCTAGCCACTCACACTTAGCCTAACCTACCTCACAGGGTTGTTTGTGTTGGGAATGGAAAGAGATGTTGCCAACCTCCAGGTGGTAGCTGGAGATTTCCCACTATTCCAACATCTCCAGGTTTGGAAGGAGGACTCTATGGCATTATACCTCCTTGAAGTCCCTCCCTTCCCCCAAACCCACCCTCCTCAGGTTCCATCCCGAAAGTCCCCAAACTGGAGCTGGCAACCCTAAAAACAGGAGAACAATGTACACTAAGAATAGGCAGGGTAATACAGTAAATAAATATTATGAATACTACCTGTAATGCAATAGAGAAATGGTAACCCCAATACAGAGTCATTCATTTGAATATGTAGAGAGATATGATAATCATAGTTGTACCTACAGATCCCACCTCTGATCTTCACATATTCAAGGGTCATGTTTTCATGGAACCACTACATGCTCATCTAAACATGACTTGGTTCCTGTACATGTTATTCAGGACCCTAGAAAGCAGAGGGTCCAGACCAGGGGTGGCCAAACTTGCTTAGCCACATAGAATAAATGTCAGAGAGCCACAAGACATGAACAAATATTATACATTTTTACTGGGAAATATGCAGATTTGCTTTTTATTAACATTAAATGAGACTGCCAAAAATAATAACAAAAGTGGTAAAAGCAGATATTGATAATGGTATTTATTTGTCCAATGATATTTGTTTGCTAATGATATTTAGCTTCCCCAGCCGCCCTGCCAGGAGCCGCACGATATGTGTGAAAGAGCTGCATGTGGCTCCTGAGCCACAGTTTGGCCACCCCTGGTCCAGACTTACATATTGGCCTTGTTGGAAAGTGAACCTTGAATGCACGGAGATTGGGAAGAGGGCCAATGAGCATACACCTGAACACCTCCCTCCATGACATACTTGAACAAGACAAGTGTAAAGGACAGAACTGGGAGATGCATGAAAAGCAACAGGATATTTCCCACAGGTAGCTGCAGGCAAGAATAACAGGAAGGGGGTGAGGTAGTTTCTAGTGGTATGATCTCTGCCTTGCATATTCCCAAACAGGAAGAAAAGTCATCTATATTTCATATTAATGGTTTGTTTACTTGGAAGAAAGCCCCAATGCAAATATAAAATTGCAGCCTTGTTAGTGAGCATTAACTTCTTACAAAGTATAAGTGTGGGGTGTTGGCCACTGGATTTTAATTGATTTGAGCCCCTTCTCCTTAGATGCGTTTTGACTTAGAGCTGCATACATTTGGGAACACACATTTCCCAAGACCCCATGTAATTTTGCCATCAGGCAAGTTGTTCTCTCTTATAGAACCAGCTTCTGATGTCACAGTAGCAATAACTGTTATTATTACTTATTACATTTGAAATACACTTCCAAGGGTAGTATACATGGGTCTTCCAACTTGCTATGTCGTCTGTAAGGGTGAATGCACAGTTTTTACTTGTGTTTACAATCTCCGTAACATGCTATATGAAACCTTGATTTTTCAAGGTTCTGGTTCATGTGTATCAGAGTTGGAAATCTGCATGGTGTCCCTTTCAATCAACACAGCAACTGTGCTTATCCCGAGGATCTATCTGCAGTTGCCAGCCTCCCACTATGCATATAATGTCTGAAAAGGGCTACAGTGAATAAAGTCTGTAACAAACCTTGTACATTACAGGCATGGCTAAGACACAAGATGATCAAAGTTGCCCATCAATTGACTGAGTCAGGGACAATACCCATGAGTCTTTGGCTCCAACTTTTTAATGATTTGAATAAAGGGAGTATAATCTGGTTTGTGGGAATTTGGAATAGTATAGGATAGTTCAATCTCATTAGATCTCAGAAGGTAAACTGGATTAGTACTTGGATGGGAGACCACTAAGGAAGACTTTACAGAGGAAGTCAAAAGCAAACCCTGCCTTGAAAACCCTATGGAGTCACCATAAATTGGCTGCACTTTACACACACACACACCCCCTAGCTTGCTACCTTTTGCCTATCTAAATCTTGTCAGAGTAGAACAGTGGTGTTTGGTTGCCATGGCAAAAGGTTTAACAAGGTCATTCAGAGTTTTGTTTCAAAAATAGCACTTATGTTTTGAAATGTATACTGTATGCATAATCCATTTGTGTCAATGGATAGAAAGTGTTCTGCCCATCTCCTTGCAGCATTGTTGCTTTATTACCCAGTGGCGGCAGGACTCATTAGAGTCCTTTCCCAGTTATCAGGAAACTGAGCTGATGCTACACCTATATAGCAAAGCCACCCTAACCCCTCTCTAGAACAACTAAGTTTGGTGTCGGGTAAGTCCACTTTTACAGCCATTAGGCCAAGTAAAATTTCAGCCGCAAACATTCCTCATTAAGCTAACAAGAAGGAGAACCTGCAAGTAAGACTCATAAGTTGGTTAACAGAAAAAGGTCACAACAGAAGAGAAGACTGTATTTCTTTTTGTCATTTGAAGCTTTAGTAATGCTATGGGAAGGGGAACTGCATTCTGAATGAAGGAATGGCTCCCACAGAGCTACTGTTAGGCTTGGCCTTTGCATCAGCATGTCTCCCCAGATGGAAAGAGAGGACTGGGTATGGGGAAGAAGGGCTGAGCTAGCCGTTTCAAGGACAGGTCTGGTGCTGTACACCTCTCAAAAGCCTCCTTAATTCTTATGGGCATCCCCATTTCACAGATGGGAATAGGGACATGGTTGTGATGCCCCGATCCTTATGCCAAAGATCACTGTACAAGTCTTGTCCCCCCTCCACTATTATTACACATTGTGAAGAGGTTTTTTTTGCTGCCTGCTGTGTTCATTCACTCTCAAACAGTCCTGTCTTTCACTGATTTAAAGGCCAAGAAGGTGATGGTTTTGTTGGTTAAGCATATACTGGAAAAACATTATGGTTCTACAAAAAGTTAACAACACTTCAAAATATGCCTCTGTAGCTGCACTACATGAAATGGAAGGCTGAGCACACCATGGTTCATGAGTAGACATTTACACCTTATTTGTTCTGGAGGAAGACTCATCTACCCTACCTATTCAAAGATTTAACCTCTAGAGAAAACGAAGGGGCTGCTGAGCCCCAAATACAGACAACTCTAGCAACAACACTAGGAAATTTTTAACAAGGTATCTTAAGCAAAGG
This sequence comes from Gekko gecko, assembly GCA_029375565.1. Taxonomy (NCBI): domain Eukaryota; kingdom Metazoa; phylum Chordata; class Lepidosauria; order Squamata; family Gekkonidae; genus Gekko; species Gekko gecko. The sequence goes on along the minus strand of JAPDNY010000002.1, from coordinate 238,073,450 downwards.
CAAAAACGGGCACCAGAATAGAGGGATTCTGTTCCTGGTGAACAGGGAGAGATGGAGCATATGAACAGAGTCTGAGTTCAGTGGCACCTTTAAGACCAACATAGTTTCATTCAAGTATGAGCTTTTGTATCAGTCTGCACTTATGTGGATTCCTTTGTAAGGTTGATGGAGTTCCATTCCTGGCAGCTCAATGTGGTGCCTTCCATAAAGATAGATCCAGGTGGGCAGCTGTGTTGGCCTGAAGCAGTAGAACAAAAGTTCATACCTTGAATAAAACTTTGTTGGCCCTAAAGGTGCCACTGAACACAAACTTTATTCTACTGCTTCAGACCAACACAGCTGCCCACCTGGACGGAACATATGTTAGCTCAAACCAAGCTGTCCCGGTGTCGCTTACCTTTGGAAAATACCTGTTTCAAACCAGATTTTGCTCCTGGTTTTACAGTGCTCTGTCATGCAGCCACACTCTATGGCCACACTTGGTGGTCCTGCTACAGAAAAAGTGACATTCGGCTCATCATTAATTTCCTGCCACCAGAGGGAGCAGACACAGCCAATAACTTTCCTTCCAAGTTTTGTGTTAGGAAAGTGTTGCCGCTTCTCACAGGAGGAAAATATGACAATCACTGCCTTGTTTACATATGTTAATTCATTTGTCTGCATGCAAGCTTAAAAGTTTCATTGATTAGCAAGGAAGAAAATACAGAGTGTCGGGCCTCTAGCAACTTTTCCTTGGGGGTAGCAAAAAGGAAAAACACAACCCTTTATAAAGTCAGGAGAGGACAGAAAGAGCTGACAAAACACAGGGAAAGAAAACCAGGTGAGAAGTTGGGGCTGAAAGGCACCAGAGGAACCAGCTGGACTGACTGCCAGAGAGAGGGGGGCACATGGCTCCTTTTGAATATGCTCATCTTTTAAAACGCATGACAGTTCTAAACTGTTTGCCCAAGTCATCCTTCTCATCAAATGGAAGCAAAATGTCTTCCTATTCCCCTCATCACTCTCTATTGTCTTCAGGGGAATAATCTCCTTTGCCATTAGCTTGATCTGACTCCCTTTCCACTGGCCAAACCCCAACGGTGCTTCTCATTGGCTGTTCTATAGCTAGGTCTTCTGTTCTCACTGGCAAACACTTAAGCCCTTCTGGCTACTATAGTTGCTGAGATGAAGCCAGCAGAAAGCTGCCCTCTATTTTTAGTATGCACTTCAGGGCCTGGGAAGCCAACATTTCCTTGGTCTGTGGTTTGGGCAATGCAGTAATGGGCTGGGTGCCCTCTGTTATTCTCTCTAGTTGGCTAGAGTATACAAACCATATTGAGTTAAATACAGTAGCTAACAACCAGCCAACTCTCCCTAGTGGCTTTAAGGAAGAAGTTAAATCTCATCATAGCTGTGAATGCTAAGCTACAAATAAAGAGAACTATTATGAACACTAGTGTAAAGAAATAGACAAGAACAGCAAACCAGGAAGAACAAGAGATCTGTTTAACAAGATCCAAGAAATCAAAGGGAAATTTAAACAATGCTTAGGGATACAGAAAGATCAATGAGGAAATAAATTAACTGAACAGGGCAAAATAAGGCAAACATGCGAACAATACACTGAAGAACTATACAGAACAGATGACAGAAAGACAGATGCTATCAAAGATGAATCTTTTGAGGAAGAATCCGCAGTTTTAGAAACTCAAAGCAGTTCAGACAAACGAATCACCAGACATAGATAGGACATCAACAGAGCTAATTCAAGTCACAGAAATGAAGTCCATCAAAATCTTAACATGGAAAGTATGAAAAAAAAAACAATAGCCCACAGATGGGAAACCCTCGATCTCCATTCCAATTTGGGGGGGAAGGAGACATCAAAGACTGCAGCAACTATCGGACCATCACGTTAATTTCTCATGCAAACAAAGTAATGTTCATAATGTTACTGTACATGGAAAGAGAAATGCCAGAATGGATTCACAAGATTCAAAAAAGGAAGAGGTACTAGAGATCATATTGGAAATTTAAACTGGTTACTGGAGCATGCATGAGAATTTCAGAAGAAAATCAGTTTATGTTTCATAGATTACCACAAGGCTTTTGACTATGCGGATCATAAAAAGCTATGGATGGTTTAAAAAGGAATGGGTGTGCCATAACTAGAGTTGCCAGGTTCTTTCAAATCCCTGATGGGAGACTTTGGGGGGTGTTACTGGAGGGGGTGGGGCCATCACCTACATGATGATGTCTCACAGAAGTGACATCATCACGTTGAAGACCTGTGCCCCTTGCTTCTTCTGAAGAGCATTTAGAGGGTCCCTTTGGAAGAAGCGGCAGGGGAAGCTGCCTGTGTCTGCACTCCAAGCTGTGAATTCGCAGCTTGGAGCGCAGGTTCGTGGGCCCTGCTTCTTCCAAAAAGTATTTAAAGGGTCCCTTTAAATACTTTTGGAAGAAGCAGGGGGAGGCTTGCTGCAAATCCGCTTGGAGTGCAGATGTGGGCGGCCACCCCTCTCCCACCCTTCTGCAAGATTGAAAGGGTCCTCCAGTTGATCGGTGGGCCACATGCTCTCACTGGTCAGCTGGAGGGCCCTTTCAGTCTTGCAGTAGGGGTGGTGGGTGTCAGTAATGGTTCTGTATTGTTTCACACTGTGTCCATTGTGCTGTGTTCCCTATCTCATCCCTGCTTTTGCGCTTGCGTAGGTATGCTAGCAGTAACGTGGGAGCTTCTTCCCTGCCGCTCGGTCTTATCATGGTGGCCTTGAGTGCAGGTTTTGGGCTATTCTTCTTTGTATGAGAATTTTCCAGTCCTGTGAAGACGAGGGGAGGAGGGAGTCATCTCCCGCCCATTAAGTAATTCTCCCGCCGGGAGTTTACCGTGCACGCGCTTGCAGGTCATTTGCTAGTCGCAATTGTACATCACACTATAAACATGCATGAGCCGCTTGCATCACCATTCCTGACAATAACCTCTACACTGTGGGTTTTAGCACTGTATTCCAATAAAGCCCTTCTTACTCCTAAGAATGCTTGGATCTACTTGCTTTTGAACCTGACAGAAATTGTCAGGAATCTACCATCGTGTTCTATCCGGCCTACGCATCTCCTAGCCAGGATGAGCGGCCCCGGAGGAGCGCCAGCAATGGTCCCGGTGACCACCACACCGGTGACTACAGTTCCAGTGACTACTGTTCCGGTGACCACTGTTCCAGTGACTACGGTTCCTGTGACCACCGTGCCGGTAACAGTTTTACCAGTAACAACGGCTCCAGTGACTACAGCATTGGTCCCATACTATGCGGTGGGACCAGTCACCACACCAGTGACCAGTACTTTGGGAGCAGCATACACCCTCCCGATCTACAGTCCAGCGGGATCGGTTCCGAGCCATGGAGGGGCGATACCCCGAACCTATTACCAGCCTGGCCCAATTCCGTGGGACAAATGGGTCACTCAACGAAAACCATGAGAATGGACTAGGAATTTATTGGACACTACCCAGACCATTAAGTAATTCTCCCGCCGGGAGTTTCCCATGCGCTCGCTTGCAGGTCATTTGCTAGTCGCAATTGTGCATCACACTATAAACATGCATGAGCCGCTTGCATCGCCATTCCTGACAATAACCTCTACACTGTGGGTTTTAGCATTGTGTTCCAATAAAGCCCTTCTTACTCCTAAGAATGCTTGGATCTACTTGCTTTTGAACCTGACAGTGGGGCTGGTTGTTTCTTGGGGTGGGGCTTCCTCTCTGGCAGCCAGCTGACTGGTGGTGGGAAGGAGCCCCCCAAATATGGGAACCCCCTGCTGAGACCGGGGGTCTGGCAACCCTAGCCCAACATATGATTGGTTTGATACACAACTTAGATACTGGACAAGAGGCTACTGTTAGTATAGGATATAGAATAATGGAATGGATTCCAAGTGGCAAAGGTGTCAAACAGGAAGTATTTCATCTCTCTATCTGTTCAATTAATATGCAAAACAGATGCACAGGGAAAGCTGTATTTAATTTAGATGAAGGTGGAGTGAAAACTGATGGAAGGAGCACTAACAATTTGAGATATACAGATGACACCACATTACTGCAGGAAATAGTGAAGACTTGAAACAACTACTGAAGAAGGTTAAAGCAGGAAGTGCCAAAGCAGGATTACAACTGAGCACCGAGAGGACAAAAGTAATGACTATTGGGGAATTTTATAACTTCAAGGAAGAAACTGAAATTTTTATATTCCTTGGCTCAATCATCAACCAAAAAGGAGACTGCAACCAAGAAATCAGAAGGAGACTGGGAAGGACGGCCATGAAAGAACTTGAAAAAATGTGTCAGGATGTGTCACTGGTGACTATGATTAAGATAATTCATACTGTAGTATTCCCCATTACCATGTATGGGTATGAAAGTTGGATAATGAAGAAAGCTAACAGGAAGAAAGGAGATTAATTTGAAATATGTTGGAGGAAGATTTACAGATACCATGGACCACCACAAAGACAAATAAGTGGGTTCTAGATCAATATAAAGACTGAACTTTCCTTAGGGTTGCCAGGTCCCTCCTGGCCACTGGCAGGGGATGGGGGGTGGTAGGGTTGTTGCCAGATTCAGGTTGGAAAACTCCAGGAGATTTGAGGATGGAGTTTGGGGGGGACAGGGTCCTCAATGGGATACAGTGCCATACGGTCTACCCTCCAGAGTATCCATTTTCTGTACAGTAACTGATCTCTGTAGTCTAGAGATGAGCTGTAATTCCAGGGGATGCCCAGGTCCAACCTTGAGGCTGGTATCCCTACAAGAAGATAAAATGACTAAACCGAGGCCATTGTACATCATGAAAAGGCTCATTGGAAAAGGCAATAATGCTAGGAAAAGTTAAAAGCAGCAGGAAGAGAGGAAGACCAAACATAAAATGGTTCAATTCAATAAAGGAAGCCATGGCCTTCAGTTTGCAAGACTGTTAATGATAGGATGTTTTGAAGGATGTCAATTCATAGTGTTTTCATAAGTCAGAAATGACTTGATAGCACATGACACACACATGGATAAAGATCCTTGGAAAACAAGCTGGTCTTCAAACGACTTAAATATCAAGCTGTATTGTTGCTCAGTATTATTTTGCAATCATACTTTTCTCCTTGGGGTATAAATTTCAAACAGCAATGGCAGAAAAGGGAAACTTGGCACTCCCAAAGACACACCACCCCAAGTTTTACCAATGAGTGCTGCTCCCTGCAAGCCACAAAAGTTATTAGTCTATAAATGTTTTGAATAGCTCATCAATTAGTGGTGATATCCAGAAAGAAGAAAAAGAAAGAAAGAAAAAAGAAATTCCAATTTACAAAAAGAGGTTTGTTTGGTTATTTTGCTTTGTCACTTTGCAATGGTTACTACACCAGTTTGGTGTAGTGGTGAAGATTGACAGCTGCTTACCTTAAGAACCAGGTTTGATTCCCCCCTCCTCTACGTGGAGCCAGCTGGGTGAACTTGGGTTGGTCAAAGTTCTCTGAGGGCTGTTCTCTCAAGACCAGTTCTCTCAGAGCTCTCTCAGCCCCACCTATCTCATAGGGTGCCCTTTGTAGGGAAAGGAAGGGAAGGAGATTATAAACCACACTGAGACTCCGAGTGAACGGTGGGGTATAAATCCAGTCTCTTCTCTTCTTCTTCTTACTCCACACCATGGACGACCAGGCAAGTTATGGTCTCGAAGCCTAGGATTTTTCCACTTTATATTCCCCCCATAAGAGGAAAACTAAGAATAGACTTATTGGCTCACATGTTTCCAAGCACATTCCCAGGATTTTGGTTTAATGAAAACTCTGTGACAGATGTCCTATTAAAATAGGGTTGCAAGGCCCAGCCTGGCACCAGCAGTGGACACGGTCCTGATGTTGGGGGGGAGGCAGTTGTCACTGACAGTGATGCCACACAGTGAAAACCCAGAAGTGATATCACACCTCTCTATAAATCACCAAAAAGTCTATGGTTGAAACCACAGAGTTTTCAGTGATTCCTAGGGAGGCTGATGTTGTGTCTGGGTTTTCCCACGTGGCATCACACCATAGGCCCAATGGGCATATTTTTAAAATTTTCTCCTCTTGCTGCTCTGAGATTCTGCATGTACAAAACTACAATCTATCAGCCTGGTCATAGATATTTTAGTAACTTACTTTGCAACAGCTGAAAAACTGAATATAACATTGGAAATCTATGCCTGGAATGTGTTTTGGAATGTTAAAAGGGTTGCTGGGGTGAGAGAGGCATGTGTGTTTGTGTATATTCTTCCATAGGCTGTTTCTCCAAAAGATACTGCATGCAGATACACACACTAAGGATACACAGACATAGTCCCACTATGGATAAAAACAAGTATCTCTACTGCCCCAGATCTGAATTATTGTAGAGCCTTCAAGAAGCCAGTCATCAAAAGCAAGCCACAATCCAAACCAAAGAGTCTCCATAAGCAATCGCATGTCCAGTGACTACAAAAACTGGTCTTTGCTATCACTGCACTTTGGTATCACTGCCCTTATTTCATATATAACGGGAACTGAGGCGTTAACATATGCAATGTTGTCCAGGATTCTTACAAGCATCAGGGAACTGAATTACAGTCTCCAAGCTGACACACCCACACCCACCACAGGTGGGATTCTGTGCCATATCCTCAACAAAGCATAGCCTTTACCCCTCTGCCATCTCTGCTCCTACCTGAGCCATTTAGTAACCATATCAACAAGGGCTCAAAGTCCATACAGGATTTCTCTAAACTGCTTTGCGCCTTTATTCCCAGCTGGTTTGGTGGCATTTTGCAACCGTGCTGGGCTTTTAAGATAGAGGGTGGAATGGGGAGGGGGTGGGGAGTGAGAAAAGAGGGAAACAAGAAAGCCCAGCCTGCCATTTTATTTGCTAAGTAAAACTGTAAGTTGAAGTGCACAGCTTCATTTTCTGTTTAACAAATGGAATTCCTTTTTACTTCAAAGGCACATTCATATTTCCCAACAGCTTTCAAGTGTACTTTGAATTACATTATTTTTATACATACAAAAAAAAAAAAATATCCCAACACCCTCCCTAGCTTTAGTTCCTGGCATCAATTTGTTATAAAACAATAACATTCCAGGACCTGTATGATTAAATTCCTCTTTTCATGTGGGACCAATTCAGAAAAAGGGGGAAAAGAAAGAGCCACTTCAAGCAATGAACAGCACACTCACAACACGCGCAAGCACATGCAGAAAGCACAATGTTAAAAGGGTTTAAGCTTTGCAAGCCCCCACGCAGGGCAATTTGCTGCGAGGTATGCATTTATATTTTATTGCTTCTCTTGTCCTCTGGGGCTTTTTGGAAGCCGAACAAACTAAAGAGAGTCAGCTTCAAGGTGGTGAAATGTTTGAAGTGAGCACTTTACTCCAAAGGTATCACAGTTTCAGGCACGGGTTAGGGATCTGACAGCCCTTAGAAAGGAAAATAGAGTCAGAATAATCTTCATTCACAAAGGTACCATGGGGCTCCCAAGAACTACAGTATTTTAGCCTGAACCCATATTACAAAGAGGATGCCCTGACTGCTCTCTTCTACCCCTTACTCATACTTCAACTTGATGGCCAGGATGGGGAAGTCTGACTGGGAACCCACATGTCAAGTTTTGCCTTCCTTTGCTCTCTGTGCAAGCAGTGGACTGCTCATGCTAAGCTTGGCTACCCCTGTGGTTGCCAACTTCTTTTCTGGCAGGGTCCCAATATCTTTAACAACTGCATAATCATACAGAGATTCATGCACACCCAGCAGTTTGGTGTAGCGGTTAAAAGCAGCAGACTCTAATCTGGAGAAGAAGAAGAGATTGGATTTATACCCCGCCCTTCACTACCTGAAGGAGTCTCAAAGCAGCTTACAAACTCCTTTCCCTTCTCCTCCACGCAACAGACACCCTGTGAGGTAGGTGGGGCTGAGAGAGCTCTGACAGAAACTGCTCTTTTTAGAGAACAGCTGTGCCAGAAATATGGCTTGCCCAAGGTCATCTAACAGGTGCAAGTGGAGGAGTGGGGAATGAAACCCAGTTCTCCCAGATTAGAGTCTGTGCACTTAACCACTACACCAAACCTATTTCCCCACTCCTTCACATGAAGCCTCCTGGGTGACCTTAGGCCAGTCACAGTTCTCTCAGAACTCTTTCAGCCCCACCTTCCTCACAAGGTGTCTGTTGTGGGAAAGGAAGGGAAGGCGATTGTAAGCCATTTTGAGACTCCTTCAGGTAGAGAAAAGCAGGGTATAAAAACCAACTCTTCTTCTTCTTCTTCCTCTCCTCCTCCTCCTCCTCGTCCACTGCATCTCTTGGCCAAGTCCAGAAATTCAGCTATTGAACTGATGATTGTCATGAACTGCTTCAAGGCACAGGAGCTCTACTAGAAACAAAAACTTGTGAACCCTTTATCTATCCCTCCTTCTGAAAATCACAGCTATGGAAAATCATGCTATACCACAAATACAAAACATGATTTCAGACAACCTTTGGAAGGTTATTTTTTTCCCAAGTTTTTGTTGGATAATGTAAGATGAAAGGTTTCTCCCTTGCAATATGTTGCTTTTCACATGTGCTGCATAATATATTATTTTGACTGGGCAAGCTTCATCCTCTTCCTTTACTTATTACGGTATTGCAAGTACTATCAGGCCTAGATAGCAAGGAAAGGTAGTCCGCCTAGAAAGCTGAATTAAGGTGGGAAGGAAGGCTTAAATGCATCTAAGTCTTAGATTACTTGTGTGTAGTGGTTTCCAGGTATGCTTACCTGCATAGTCTTAAATAAATAGAAAACTGGTGGCAGCTACCTCTTTGGATTTCAAGGTACCATTGTTAAATATGGTGAGTATACTCCACTTCAACATTTTTCTGAGCCTATAGTTTATTTCCTTTGTACAACAGAATATGTGACAATCATGAACTTTAGTTTTCAGTCGATCACCAGGACATGGTGAATTTGAGAAAGCAGCATATGAGAGAACATTCAGAAGAAACGATCACCAATAATGGTGAGTTAAAGTCACCTTGTCATCATTTTATAACATGAGAGCATAACATAGCAAATACAGAGAAACAAAAAAGCAACACACAGTACCAAGAACACCTGAACAGTGTTCTTCTCTATTACTGGACTAGACTGGAAGAGAAATTAGCAGCCAAGTTTTGGAGATGGGGAGAGGGGCAACATGATCTCTCGTGGGCCTGCTCAGCACATGTACACTTACATGTATGAAAGCATGTGCCCATATGCACACACATACTTCCTCCTACCTGGTGAATCCTTTGGCAGTGCCAGAGGAGCTTGACAAAGGTCAAGCGATGAGTCCAGTGGCACCTTTAAGACCAACAAAGAAACAGTTGAGCTGTTCCATTGCTGGGGTGATCCCTAATTTCTTCCTGGCACCACCGCACAGGAAAAGAGTCAAGGGACTCTATTGTTGTCACCAAAGCTTGTGAGGGAGCTGTGCTTAGATCCTTCCCTGGGTGTCCCTCCCAGCTGGATACAGAAAGCTTCCACAGAGCCTGCAGCGATACTGTACCCTTACTTTCTTTCACCCCCTAAGGCCCCATTGCTGCATGCTGACACACTTGAAGAAACATACTTGGCTTCTTCCCCTTGTGTGTTCCTCCCAAAGGGAAAAGGAAGATTGCCTCAAAGGCCCCTGAGACATGGCAGAGGTTGCTGGTATGATCTCCCCTTGCACCACATGCTCCTTCTAGCTACCCCCACAAGTTAGCTCTGTGGCCTCATGCATGTGCATCTGATGCCGGACCAGGAGTTGAGGTGCAGCAGGCAGAAGGAATTGCTGTATTGATCAGGCAATGGCAGAAGGCAGATTCTTAGAGTTTATATTAAGCTTGGCCAATCCAAAGGCTTCATGTTGCCTGCCAGTCAAAGGGAGTACTATTGCACACTCTTATTTATTTCTGTGACTGGAGTGAACTCTGAGGTCTGAGCACCCTCCCACTCTATGAAGAAGCTCATCAGCCTCGCTTCACCTGACACCTAAAAGGGAGATAAAAACCAAGCTGTTCTTAGATATGGGACACAACCCAGTTCAACCTTTATGAACAGCAGGTCATCTGCTGATATGGGAGCCCCAGAAAGCACACTTGAATACAAAAGTATTGGAAGTGCCATATGAGACATCAGTGTATCACATACAAAATGGTGACATTGCACAGGTTATCCTGATTAACCAGTGAAATTTGTTGCTGTTCTTCCACTAAGTGAAGTCAGAGCTCTTACAATAATTCTAGACCCAGGTTTGCCTTCATTGTCATATAGACAGATCAAGTCCAAATGGCCAGTCAGAAGAACAGTGAAGTCCTTTATGCCCTGGCTTGCAACTGAAGGGATGATTAAAAGGAGTTTCAAGGCAAGAGCTGATGGAAAAAAGAGATCATAGATTACTTTTAAAAGGTTGGCTGGGGGAGAAAGGGGCCTGTTTGGAGAAAGATCTACAATATAGTTTCTGCCCTAAACTTTAGGTTTATCACAGCAGAAAAACTACAGATGCACCGAGGAAAATAATTAAAGGCATTTCAGCTCTTTGCAGTCACTCATGCAGCAGCAGGGGCTTTTGATCTCTGTCACATTCTGTCCAAATGGAGTCCCTGGTGGATTTGAAATCCACCCACTAAACACATCTTTTATTGGTTCCAGACTCCAAAGACTCACCCACTAAATGGTCTCTGTGATGGCAGCTGAACTGTATTTCATTTTTACCTTTTTGGTTTTCTCTTTCTTTCTCTAAAGGGGAAAACACACACCACTCTCTTTTAACACATTGTCCCCCATAGAAAGCAAGGATTCTGTGATGTTGAAAAGGCAGGAAGGAAGGGAGTAGGAAAAGGAAAATGATGGCAATCATGACAACTGTCCTTGGTCTGTGAGACACCCCATCACGATGCATTCCTGCAGTGGCGACCACTAATCGAGAGTCCCTCAGCCCTTGCAATTACCCTGGTGGCTGAGCAATGGGATGGTAATTATCTGCACATTGAAGGGGGTCATTTGCCCCAAGCCACCTGTCTGGTTTGAACCAAAAGTTCTTGGTTTTTGTTACCTATATATTAGAAAAGTCATGAGTGGGAAGACTAAAGAGTGCTGTCTTCAGATTGAAGAAATGTATTACTCCCGCCCTCAAACAGTGTGTTCAGGGATCTAGTGCCTTTTCCAAAATGGTGCCTTGCAGGATGGAGAAGAGGTAATCTTCTGGTTATATTACCTATAAAGAAGATGGAGTTATATGGCGGGAGGGGAGAAAAGTGTATCTGGGGCTTTGTGGGCAGTGGGGAATATTGGGGTGGTAGCAAAAACTTCATATAGAAGTTACTGAAAATTTCCACGGAGTGGTGAGAAAGTACTGGTAAAGGATATATAGGGGGTTGTAAGAGTATGCGTAGTCATTCTGGTAATCATGGCCAGTTGTCGATTTGGTAAAATGAAACAACACTTGATGGCTCGTGGCTTCACAATATGATATAGTGGTGATGGCCCATGTTGCTTGCTTATGCCATAATCTCTTCCCTGAGTCATGATGGAAAGCAGTGATCAATGTACTGGGGACAATTAATTCTACACAGCGCACATGATTTGTTGTGACAAAACACTTGATATACTACCCATGTCTATCTAATGCATTTGATTTACTGCTGGGGGGGGAGAGGGAGCATTTGCCAGGTATTTAATGCCTGTGGATTTAATTAAGGTATGGGAATTGGGAGGAAATACGGGCTACCTTCTGAGACATTCAAAAAAACATTAAAGTTCTTTTATGTGGCATCTGGGATGCTATGCACAATGTGTGTACACTGGTTGCATTGCCCTAAGGAGACCCGAAGCTCTACACTGAAAACAGAGCCAGGTTATTGCCTTAGAGAGAAAATATATGGCATCAAACTCTATACCACTTTTCTTGACTTTGCAAAGGCAGAACAGTGGCCAGTACAGAAGAAGGCAGCTAGACCTTGCTTTCAGGCATGCTACTTTTCTTAGGGGGTGGGGGTGGGCAGAAGCACTCCCAGTCACTGCCACTATCTTACACTAACTTCAAATTAGCTGTGCTCCCCTCCTGTTCTAGCAGTGGATGTTACTCTTGTACATGGACAAATGAGAAGACTCTGTTCCCCAATGGTTTGTCCTTTCTCTACGTTTTTTGTCTGCTTCCACTAGCTGCATGGCAGTGAGGCCAAGAGTCCCTCCATTAGTCTGCTCAGGAAGGAGCAGGAATTACTGTCAAGGTACCTGGTGAGCTCAGTTCTTACAGGGCAGCAGTGATGATTTGGGATTTTTTAAGCTCCTGCTTCACTTGGCAGGAGTGATCTTTAGCTGAAGTTGGCTGTATTTGCTGCTGGAAGAAGGACCCATGTTGATCTAGATGATACCAGACTTGATTCCACATATTCCTTTATTAAGAGGGTAACAAGTAAATCAGCATTCAGTGTTTGTGTGTGTGTGGAAAGGGGACATCTAAAGCTGAGAAATTCTGCAGTACCTTTATAAACAAACACAACCAAGTTGGTAGCTAAAAGCATTATTAACTGTTCCTGCCTTTTCCCTGTTTTGTGAATGAAACTAAAGATCTGTTTCACTGTAAACCTGCACAGGCTTTTAGAGTGCACTAAGAAGGAAATGGATTCCTTCTCTTCTGAAAAATGTCTGTCTGACTGTCTGTCTTTATGCCACCAATGCAAAAGCTTGGTAGTGTACAGGGGGGAAAAAAATCCCACAACCATAAAATATCATAATAAAAGCAGTATACAATTCCTGTAACAGTAACAAAGGATAAGGCAATAAAATCAGCCTTCATTTTATCACAAGCTGCTTAGAAGCAAGATAAAATGAAAAGGTGTTGTGTGGATTGTCTCTGACATATAGCGAAGCCTGGGTTCCAACTATCCACCAAGGTGGGCTTCTAGAACTTACAACTGATCATACCTTGTTAATGTTAAGACTCAGAACACAAAAGGTACCTCCAGGAGAGCCTTTTCATCTGAATTGAAGGGCTGTGCCAGAAGATACTGAAGGGCTATTTCTGCATAGGTTATCTATCCTGGTTTCATGCTGTTGAGAAGTGGTTTTTTTTCCTTCTTCCCCACAGCATCATGGTGCATTCCCTGGCTTGTCCAACCTTTCCCAAACCTGCTTTGCTGTGAAGTTTTGGGAATGACTTCAGTAAAGTCTGGCATGGCAGCTATTTTCCCTGCCTCTGTACCTGTGGTGGTCATTTTTTTCTTTCCACTACCAGTGAGGGTAGGGCTATCAGGCCCCAAGTCCCCCACTTCTGGGGGCTTCAATTTGCCCCCGGCCAGATGGCTTGGTGGGGCACCCCACCCCCAAGAGCTACCACCCACCTGGCCACCCCTCTCCCTCCCCTCCTGCCTAATTTAAAGGGCTTCAGCTGATCGGTGGGGACCACATGGGCCCTTTAAATCAAGCAGGAGGGAGGGAGAGGGGTGGGTGCATGCTTGGCTCTCAAAAAGAAGAAGAGATTGAATTTATACCCTGCCCTTCATTATCAGAAGGAGTCTCACAGTGGCTTACAAACTCCTTTCCCTTCCCCTCCCCACAACAGACACCCTGTGAGGTAGGTGGAGCTGAGAGAGCTCTCTCAAGAACTGCCCGTGATAGAACAGCTCTGAATGAATTTATGACTCACCCCAGGTCACACTAGCAGCTGCATGTGGAGGAGCAGGGAATCAAACCTGGTTTTCCCAGATTAAAGTCTGTGCTCCTAACCACTACACCAAACTGGCACACGGGGCTGATTTTCCCCAACCCTGCATGCCATGGCCCCCACCCCACTCACAAAAAGACCCTTTAAAGGGTCTTTTTGCAAGCTGAGCATGCACCCAAGCCTACCCCTCTCCCTCCCTCCTGCTAGATTTAAAGGGCCCTCCAGCTGGTCGGGGGGGGGCAGGTGGTCCCCACCAATCAGCTGAAGCATCCCCGCCCACCCCCAGAACACCCCCCAAATCTTCTCACTGTAGCAACAAGGGGACCTGGCAACCCTAAGTGGGAGCTTTTTTTTGTTTTTCTAATTTGTGTATTGGAGTCTCTTCAATTTGTATATTGGAGTCTCTGAATTACTGGCTTTGCTTTTTAAAAATTCTCTATCCCCTTTTATTTTAGCGCTATAAGGGGAAAGGCATATCTCTGCAATGGAAGAGGCTAGAGACTTACTTTAAAAATATCAAAGCTAGGATTTTAGAGAACCCAGTACCGCTGTATGCAGGTGCTGATTAAAACCTGAAAAGCCCTTGTGGTGCAGGTAGGGAGGATAGCTGCTGAGGGACTAGGGTAGGGAACCTACAGAGAAACGTGCCATAGGGAAGACCTGTTGCAGCTCCACTGTATCAGCAGCTGCAGCAGCAACAGCAAAACAACACAAGCCTGTCCCATGTGGAAAACACCAAGGAAGAAGCCCCTTGAGATGTATATTGCTGTGACTGTGTGGGGATGCAAGCCGCCTCTCCCTTTCAGTGGCAGAGATAAGTGAAGGAGGTGACAGCAACCTTTGAGCAGCACATATAACAGTAAAATAGAAGTGACATCACTTCCAGCTCTTGGTATTGAAAAGAGGAATCAGAATAACAAAGGGCAAGGAGAGGCGTATGGGCAGAAAAAGGAAGGAAAGGGACCAGGGTTGCCAGGCCTTGGCTGGCAAAAAGCAGGAGACTTAACTGGGCTCTGGGGTGGGGAGGTGGAAAAGGCATTGAGCAATGTCCAACATCACTTTCAGCACAAAAAGACCCTCCACCCATAGGTGATGTCACTGCCTTGTGCCCCAGCTTCTGTTGCCTGCTGGCACTTCAGCTGCCAGCAAGAGAAAAAAAAAATACCAAAAATCACCATTGGGTGACAGTGTTATGTCACTTCAGGGCAGGGAATCACCTGAAACTCTATGGTAAAACCATAGAACAGAAGTGGGCTGATTCTTCAATAAGATTAGTTTGTTCGTTACACATGCTTGTTTACTTAATGATACCTGCCAACAAAAATTAAGACTCTTTGAAACTGAAATGTGGAGATTGTATTTCATACCATATTGCAGGATTTTTAAAAATATATTTTATTCATTGCCATTCCTCTGAAAGAGTGTGTGTCAGAGTTAATACAGATAAAATAATTGGGTTAGATCGAATTCTTGCATACAGGGTGAACCTGCTCGATGGTCTCTGAGCAATTGCTCTGGAAAAAAATATGGGGCAGCTGCCCAGGATTAATGTAACAAATGCTTTCAGGTATAACACAACTGGCTGCAGGTATGGAGTGGGAATATCCTTCCTCTAGTCATTTTGTAACATCCTCATCATCCACTGGCATGATAAACAGTTAGAGTAAACACAAAGGTGCCCCCTGGATGGGTTTGACTCTAGTATGCTCCATTTTAAAAAAGCATATAAAATGATCAACAGTTAGATAAAGTGTCACATATTTAAATGAGTTCACATTCAGTGAACCAGTGTGGTGCAGTGGCTGGAGTGTTGGGGTATGTGGAGACCTGGATTCAAAGGCCCATGCACCCACAAGTCTCACCCAGTACTCTTGGGCCAGTCACTTTTCCCTTGTCTGGAAAGTAAAAGGGAAAAGAGGAGAAACACATCCAGAGCCCGAGGTCTTTGGAGAAAGCATGGGGGGAAAATGTGATATGTAGATATGGTCCTCCCGTCCCTCCATGAAAGCATATGGCAGGGATAAGTCATGGTAGGTGCCTTTCATTCTCATTAAGGCTAGATCTTGTGGCTGAGTCCAGAATTTCAGATTCATTATTCATCACTACCTAGTTCCAGATTAGCTAAAGCAAACCAATCATCCTTATAAAGAAAGACAGGCCACACGGGAGATAAAGTCTTTCAGAAGTACAGTCTGTGGGAGAGGGAAAGTAACTGAGTGTCTTTTTTTTTCTTAATGGCCCCCAATTAGGGTTCTCCTGCCTAGAAAGCTGTTTGTTTGACTGAGTGGGATGTCCGCATTGTTTGTCGCGCTATGCCATGCGGCTTGAGCAGATAATCAAAGCCAATTCAGGGCCCCATTACAGAAGGAAGCCATTGCTGCCAGCCCTGGGCACAACTGCCAGGTAATTGCAAGATCAGAGGGGGAAGATTGGAACGTCTGTGCAGCTGGGGAAGCCTATTTAGCAGATTATTGGAGAAAGGAGGAGAGTCACTCTGAAAATAAACAAGGTGAAAATAGATTGGCTACAAATTAGTGGCAAAGTGGAGGAGGGGTGGAATACAGATTGTGAATAGCCACTTCAGGAGTGAATTGAAAGATGTGGCACAGGTTCAGCATTGCCACCACCCCATGTCAGTGGGAGAGAACATAGTTTACCCACTGATCTCCTAACACTCCATCTACTGCACAGGTTTGGTGTATGCTTGGTTTAAAACCATCCCATCTGATGCCTTTTTTAAAAGCTCATTCTCAATGTAAGGTAATGAGACTTCTGAAATTTGTATACATTTAAATAAATTAAAGTATGCAAATATGTAATGAGCATTAAGGCTGCAGCTAATTTACATCTTTTCCAGCATGTAATTAGCCAGAATCTGCATATCATTTGGATGAACACAGCATATGCTAAACTACAGTGTTCCATTTACTGTACAATATTCTTCTGTGAAAAATGTGCTCCATTCCTTAACCATTCTTCTTAGATGAGAGTTAGGACCAAAAAGGATTTGACCTTGTTTTTACTTTTCTTTCTTTCTTTCTTTCTTTCTTTCTTTCTTTCTTTCTTTCTTTCTTTCTTTCTTTCTTTCTTTCTTTCTTTCTTTCTTTCTTTCTTTCTTTCTTTCTTTCTTTCTTTCCATTCACATTTTTACAGTATGCAACTGCCATTTTTAAATGAAAACTAGGCTTATAGCTGTATATAAGAGCACCTGGGGGGCATCAGATGTCTAGCAAATGGTACATCTCATCTAAATGTGTCTCAAGTACGTATTTTAGAAATTCAGGCTAAAGACAGATTTAAAAGTAGTATTATAGTGGCATCATTGTCTGTGCTGTATGT
Organism: Gekko gecko; assembly: GCA_029375565.1. Classification (NCBI taxonomy): domain Eukaryota; kingdom Metazoa; phylum Chordata; class Lepidosauria; order Squamata; family Gekkonidae; genus Gekko; species Gekko gecko. The sequence goes on along the minus strand of JAPDNY010000002.1, from coordinate 238,056,424 downwards.
ACTCAGCTCATGGTCATCTCTGCTAAACTGGTTTTGTAGGTTGCTGCAGCACTGTGAAACTTGTTTTACCAGAGAGGGCCATAAGATGTGTCAGATCACACTGAGATGTGCCTGTATCACACATCTTTCAGGTCTCTTAAAAGCCAGTGGCTCTGACTTGATTTGAAAGAGGCCAGCTGCTGGGAATCCAACTCACTCTACAACTTCACTAGTCTATTCTAGTGATTCATTTACTCTCCGACCTTGTCCACATAATGTTCTATGTAATGCGTGAATAAGGCCCCACTGTTGTAAATGTCATACTTTACGGTTTCCAGCTGGATTTGATCCAGCTTCAGTTTTTCATCTTGGAAAGTTTCACAGCTCTGTGAATTCATACATTTGCTGCCCAGGACAAAACTATTTTGTTACTGTTATGAGCCTTTGCTGGTACCGACACTCACAATCAAAGGCTCTCCAAGTGTGATTCAAGCCTCAAAGCTAGTTTAATCAGAATTCTTATTAGGCAGTGGTTTTCGACAACAGGGTGTGCTTATTTAAATTGCTTGGAGGTGGAAAGGGAGAAGAAGCTGGCAAGTCCCTTTCTCCTATTTGGAGAAAACAGCCATGTGAGAGAGCAGGACAAGGGTAGATTTCGCTGATTTACAGTAGCCTGGCCTGTAGCTACAGTGGGGCATTTTGGGGCCCTGCCCTTTAATTAAAAGCCCCGCCCCACAAATAGCCATGCCATACACACACACTGCCTGCTGCTGATGGCAGCAGGCTTCCCTCTCCCAGTGGAATTTTTTTTTTGGGGGGGGCTCATGGGGCTTGGGGAAAAACAGTTGAGAGGGCATTTAAATGCCTTTTGAGATCCTTTCCATGGGGCAAGAAAGCTCAGAAAGGCACTCAAGAGTTGTACCTTTACATCTCCAACAATCCCTGTTTCTGCTAGCCCAGTCTTGTTGTATACCACCTGGGTCTTTCAAAAGCATTCCCATAAACCTTTGGGAATACTTCTGAAAGACTCACCATGACCTAAGTGGTATACAGCAGAGCTGGGCTGGCAGAATGGGGGATAATTGGAGAAGTGCTGAAGGTACCTTAAGTGCCATTCTAAGCTTTCTTGCCCCATGGAAATGAACTCAAAGGCCTTTAAATGCCTTCTGAAGGCACTTAAATGCCCTCTGAGCTATTTTTCACTAGGAACTGACATACCCATTGCCTTGTCCCTTGAATGAAAGGGCTAGAAACAGGCTCAGAGTCTCCGCCTTTAAATACAAGCAATCAGATGAATTTAATTAACTTTGACTGCCCCCTTAAAAATTTAAATCCCCCCCCCCGCCAAAGGAGCCAGACTGTGGCTGGAAACCAACATGCACTTCAGGAGAGAACTACTCTCATCACACATCATTTCCCTTTTATCAACCAACAGCTAAGACCAAGGGAACTCAGAGAAAGGAAGCAGTAGTACGTAAGTATTGAAGGCACAGAACATCCACAGGACCTTGGTGAGCAAAGTCCAGTGTGGTGGGCACCAGTGCTCCCTCTAAGCTGTGGAGTCTTGTGAGCAAAAATTCTCCTTTATGAGCAACTGGCATTAAAATTGTGAGTCAGCAGTTTGGTTACTGCATAAATTAGTTTGCACTGGAGCCATCCTTCCTGAGCTAAGACAGAAACGTGTGAGCTGGAGGCTAAAAAAACTATGAGCTAGCTCACACTAACTCGGCTCAGAGAGAACACTGGTGGACACTAAGTGCCATGGGTCGAGTTGTGGGGAAGGAGAAAAGGCTGAGCTGTCTGCCTAGGGGAGTAAGAGAAGAGACAAGGGCTGTTGGGAAGTACAGTGGAGGAAGACTAGAGATGAGAATTTTGTAAAACAGTAGGGCATGTAGGCAGCAAGCAAGCAGCAAAAGTAACAGCAGTTTGGGGAGGGAGTCAGAGCAGAAAAGTAGAACGGCAGTGGTACCCTGTTCTTAGGTATCTCCCAGCTAGGTGGTGACAGGAAACGAATGTTTCTTCCTCCAGCAGTCCACTAGTCCAAGAAGTCTAAAAAGGCATCTCAGCAGTGGATTATATGAATCCTAAACTCTGTCATTTAAACAATAACAATAAAGCCCCCTTATAATCTGGTCTGCTTAGAAAGCCAGGATATACTTCATTTTTACTATTCCCAGCTGTACAACATTGTTCTTGTTGCAAAGCTATAGTATTCCATTGGCCAGACACTACCGAGTACCACTGTGTTTCAGTTCTGAAGTGGCAAGCCCTGAGTGGTCCCTGAAAGTCAAAGCTCAGGAGCAGTGCTTCAGAGAGTCTCCTTGTTACTCTTGCTACTCTAAGCAAACCTAGTGGGATGACTAAGCCAAGCAACACTCTCAGATCTGAGGAATCCTTACACTTTGCTTATTTCCCTGAGCCAGATCCTTTCCATATAGTGCATGAGCCACTGAGCAGCTGATGAACTCCTGGGGAAGGCCTGTGGCTTGGTAGTAGAGCACAGGCTTTGGATGCAGAAATTCCAGGTTCAGCCCTTGGCATCTCCAGATAAAGATGCTCATGTAGCAGGACTGGAAAAGACCTTTCTCAGGGTGCGTTCAGACAAGCAGCTAATCCCGCCATTGGCCCGGCTATAATTTGATCCAGATCTTTTTTATCTGGCATTGCACGACCAGACAGCTCCCCTTACCGTGCGCATACTCTGTGGTGGATTGTCTAGACTGCGTCCACCTGAAGGAGCCACACAGTCAGGTTTTTTTAAAAAAAATCTGTTTGTGCATGCGCATCTGCACATTGATGTGTACTTGTTTTTCTGCACATGCATGGAATTTAATGGTTAGAGCACCATCAGTGGTACCTCCTTCTAGGTACCTTTTTTATTAATGCAGTTCATAAAATTCACGGGCCATTCAGAAACACAAAATTGTCTGGGACGTTTGAGCGGAGCTCTGCGGCTGTCATGTGTTTACTCACTTATGCGCATATCACTAAGAATTTTTTTAAATGGTGACTGTTCGAGATGGTCTGGAGTCAGACCATCCCGAACAGTCAGACCATCCCCATGGGAGGATTGCGTGCTGGAACGATCAGACAGGGGGAAGTCCACCATTGGTCCATCAGCAAGCATTAGCCCCGGACTTTCACTGGTCTGAACGGGCTGATCACGGAAGTGGCACATTTCCCAGATGTCATTGTCTGGTCATTCCCTTTAAATCTAAAGACCCGTCTGCTCGGGACCTCAGACTCAGGCCCTGGAGAGCTCCTCACAGTCAGAGAAGACAATCCTGAGCAAGATGGACCAGTAGTCTGATTCAGTATAAGGCAGCTTCAAGTGCTCACAAGTTTTCTCCAATGAACAATTTCTCAAGATACCTTTGTTTTATTTGGTCTGGTCTTGAGCATTTCCTGGATTGTCCTCTGTCTCTCTCTGCAGCTGTCCTGCACTCAGAAAGATGAGATGCTAATTGTGACTGAATTCTTCCAGGTTTATGCAAGCCCTGTCTTTCCTTTCTGTTCTCCTTTGTATGGTTAGGTGGAAAATGAATCTTTCCAGCTATACAGCCAGCACATGCCCAGAGGTTGTTTCATTACAGTAGAAAAGATCCATCAGCTCCTCCTCCATTTTATCTCCTCAGCCTTCACCTTCAGGAGGAGGGTGGTGTCATTTAAGGTCAATTCCACAAGTGTGCCACAATCAATTGCAGCGTGGTGATGGCACAAGTTTCCCACTCCAGTGGAGGAGCTTGCCAATTTATCTGTATAAATGTTAATCAGAATACAGCAACTAAAGCTAAGTAGAAAACAGTTTCCACCCAGAAGGGATCAAGTGGAAGAAACACACTTGCTCCTGCTGTATGAGGCAATGTAGGGAGACCCAAGGAGGATTCCATTCCCACAAACTGACCCTGATCATTACAGAACCACTAAGGGAGCAAATATACAAGTCACTGGTGCAAGGGAGAAAAGCTAGAGCATTGTTTTTCAACCAACAGATTGGGGCTGCTTATGTACTGTTTCTTTTTTCCATGACAAAGAAAAGGTATTCTTTAACATTTTATTATTAATTTAATGTTTCAGAATTAATGTTGCCTTACTTAAAATACAACAAAAATTACAACAGAAGCACACTATTCCAATTTAAAAAAAAATTAATTTAATTTAATTTTTAAACTTTTTAAAAATCCCTCAGCATTTTTTTTTTATTTTTTTAAAATACAATTTATTATTGGATATATCACATGTTCATACAATTTAAACAAACCAATACATATCCATTTTTCTTTCTCCCTCTCCCCCCCAAACAAGGCTTCCCGCACTGCTCCAACCCCCTTGATATTTCTCTTGTACAATTACATTTACTACTAAACATATTTCTTTTACTAATGGTAACAATTCAAAGATCTGAGTCTCTTTCCACTTCTCCTCAATAACTGTCAAAACAAATCAAACCACGTTTTACGTCCCAATTCTTCAACAAGTATTCTTGAAAGTCTTTCCAGTCTCCGAAAAAGGTTTCGTCTTCTTCGTTGTTTAATTTTCTTGTTAATTTGTCCATTTCTGCCATAAACAACGTCTTTTTAATCCATTCCCATGTTTCAGGTACTTTATCTTGTTTCCAACATTGAGCAAAAGTCAGTCTAGCTGCTGTAATCAAGTACCATAATAGTGTTCTCTTGGCTACATTTATTTCTTCCATTTTAAGACCTAACAATAACATCTGTGGGTCTTTCTTAAAAGTACATTTCAAAATTTTTTGTATCTCATTGTGGATCTCAGTCCAATACTTTACTGCTTTATCACATGTCCACCACATATGGTAAAAAGACCCTTCATGTTTCTTACATTTCCAACATTTGTTAGACATACTTTCATTTATAATAGCAATTTTTTTAGGCGTCATATACCATCTATACATCATTTTATAACAATTCTCTTTAACATTTACACACGTTGAAATTTTCATTGATTTTTTCCACAAGTATTCCCAAGATGACATTAATATCTCATTATTAACATTTACTGCCCATTTTATCATTTGCTCCTTTACAACCTCATCCTCAGTATACCATTTCAATAACACCTTGTACAGTTTAGAAATCATTTTTTTATCTTTCTCAAGCCACACAGTTTCAATTTCAATATTCTTTTCTCTAAAACCATGTTCTCTTTTATCGGTCTTAAATAGATCATAAATCTGTCTATACTTCAACCAATCATATTCAAATTCAACATCAAATCTATCTTTTAACACAAAATTTTTCCCTTCAAATTTTAAAAGACTTTTATAGGGTAGCCAATCTAACCCTTGATTTCTTGAATACGGATTAATTACTTCAGCTGGTACAATCCAAAGTGGTCTTTCTTCCGAGAAGAATTTTCTATATCTCGTCCATGTCTCGAACAGTGATTGTCTTACAAAGTGGTGTTTAAAAAATTTATCCATTTTTACTTTTCCATACCATAAATATGCATGCCATCCGAATTTATTATCATGTCCTTCAAGGGCCAATAACTTCTTATTCTCCAAATTAATCCACTGTTGCAACCATGTTAAACAGACGGCATCATAATACAGTCTTAAGTTTGGTAGTTGTAAGCCTCCTCTCTCTCTTGCGTCACATAAAATTTTCATTTTAATCCTTGGCTTTCTTCCTGCCCATACAAATTTGGATAATTCTTTCTGCCACGAATCCAGTATTTTCCTTTGTTTTAGTATTGGAATAGTCTGAAACAAAAACATCAAACGCGGCAAGATATTCATTTTTACAGTCGCGATTCTTCCCATCAATGATAAATTCAAAGTATCCCATTTCTTCATATCCTGCTGAATCTTATGCCACACCTTTTCATAATTGTTTTTAAACAAGTCAATATTTTTCATGGTTAAATCAATTCCAAGATATTTAGTCTTTGTGACTACTTCACATTGTATTTTCTCTTGAAGTTCTGTTTGTCTTTGTTTCGTCATATTTTTGCACATCACTTTAGTTTTATTTTTATTAACATAAAATCCCGCAACTGAACCAAATTCTTCAATTTTTTCCATCAATTGTGGTATTTTCTCAATTGGGTCTTGAATCATAAACATTACATCATCTGCAAATGCCCTATATTTATAGTCGAAACCTTTCACTGTAAGTCCTTCAATACTGTCATCTTTTCTTATCGCTGTCAATAATATTTCCAATATCCAAATAAACAACAACGGGGATAACGGGCAGCCTTGACGTGTTCCCTTTTGGACTCGGAAGAAGTCCGTCTTTTCTTTGTTTATATTCAAAGCCGCTTTTTGTTCTGAATATATTGCCACAATCATGTTTAAAAAGGACTGTCCAATATTCATTTTTTCAATAACTTGCAGCATAAACTCCCAATTTAAATTATCAAAAGCTTTTTCCGCATCTAAGAAGAGGAATCCAACTTCTTTTTCAGGATGCTTGTCATAATATTCAATTGCATCTATCACCACTCTTAGATTATCTCTAATTTGTCTATTTGGTAAAAATCCCGCTTGTTCTTCCGCTATCGTATCTTTCAAATATTTTTTCAATCTCTCTGAAATTATTTTTGCAAATAATTTGTAGTCATTATTTAATAGCGATATTGGTCTATAGTTCTTTACTTGAGTCAAATCCAAACCTTCTTTAGGTATCAATGAAATGTTTGCTTCCTTCCATGAATCTGGGATCCGCTTGGTCTGTCTTATCTCATTTGACAGAAGTACTAAAATAGGGGTTAGCTCCTCTTTAAATTTCTTATAAAATTTTGCTGTAAAGCCATCTGGTCCTGGAGCTTTGCCCAACTTTGCGTCTTCTATCGCCATTGTCACTTCTTCTTTCGTTACTAAACCATTTAATAGTTCTTTAATTTGTTTTCCCAGCTCTGGAACTTCAATCGTCTCCAAATATTTCTTGATTCTCTGTTGGTCAATTCCTTTCTTTTGGAATAGTTTGGCGTAGTATTTAAAAAAAGCTCTTTTTATACCATTCAGGCTCATCACCTCCTTTCCATCTTCAACAATCTTAGATATAAAGTTCCTATCTTTTCTATTTTTCAATTGCCATGCCAGAAACTTTCCTGGTTTATTTGCACCCTCAAATGCTTTTTGCTGTAATTTTTTTAAATTCCAATATAATTCTCTGTTTAAAAGAACATTCAGCTGATCTTGCAGGAAGTGGATCTCTTTAATAATTTTCTTCTTCCCTGGTCTTTTTTTTAGTTCCTTTTCTTTTTGTCGAATTTTTTCATGAAGGTCTTTCTGTTGCTGAATCTTTTGCTTTTTATCTTTGGAGTTCAGAGAGATAAGCATGCCTCTGATTACTGCTTTGTATGTATCCCATACAACTTGTATGTCCGTGCCTTTATTCAAATTCAGTTCAAAAAAACTTTTCGTTTCCTTTTTTAAGATTTCATTAATTTGTTTTTGATCCAGTAAATCTTCATTAATTCTCCAAAATAGCTGTTTAGGTTTTGCTTTAGATATCCAAAGTAGGGGATTATGATCAGAGTTAGTTTTCGGTAGAATTTGTATTTTATAAGTTTTTTGCGCCATCTCCTCTGACATCCAAATCATGTCAATTCGAGAAAAGGAATTATGTCTATTCGAATAAAACGTGTAGTCCTTAGTCTTAGGATTCCACTTCCTCCAAACATCTTCTAATTTTTCTTGCTTCATCAATTGAAAGAAATTTTTTGGTAACTTTCCAACTGTCTCTCCACTTGCTTTGGACTTTCTATCCAATGTGTTGTTCACTGTACCATTAAAATCTCCCGCAAGAACAATTTGGTCATAATTTAAACATTCCAACTCTTTAGTCAAATCATTGAAAAAGGTCTCTTTTGCACCATTGGGTGCATATATATTAACAAGCAATGTCTTTTTTCTATCCATACAGATTTCCACGCCAACATACCTTCCTTCTTTGTCGGAAAAAATTTGTTTAGGATCCAAATCTTTTGAAATATAAATCACTGTTCCTTTTTTCTTGTTAACTGCTAAAGAATGAAATTCTTCTCCCAATTTTTTATTAGTCAGATATTTGTCATCTTGTTTTCTTATGTGTGTTTCTTGTAAACAAATTATATTACATTTTTGTTTTTCCAGCCAATGATTCACCAGTCTTCTTTTACCTGGTGAATTTAATCCATTTACGTTCCAAGATAAAAATTTGTAATCCATAATGGTATTAAATTAAATATCTTTAAAATCGTCCAGATTGTTCGCTTTAAATCTATATAAGTCTCCTTCAGATTTAAGAGTTGATCTCACCGAGTTGTACATGAATGTAAGTCCATATGGAATCTCCCATCTGAACCTAATATTCATTTCTTTTAGCCTGTCTGTCAATTTCTTGAATTTCTTTCTATCTTGTAGAATCGATCTCAGAATTTCTCTCAAGATTATTATTTTCTTTCCATTAATTTCCAACGGTTGTGTAAATTGTTTCTTGAAAACGTCTTCCTTCATCTTTGTTGTCACAAATTGAACAATTACATCTCTGGGTAATTGCTTTCTTTTGGCATAAGCTGAATTTACTCTGTAAATCAAGTCAAAGTCTGCATCCAAATCTCCTTCATCTTCCCCTATATAAGTTGTCAATGTCTTAATTACTAGGGCCCGTAGATCTTGATCTTCCTCCTCTTCTATCCCTCTCAATCTCAAGTGATTCTGAGTAGCCCTGTAATCCATCATGGTCTCCAACCTTGCATTTTCTGACAAGGTTTTTTTAACCTTTTGTTCCATATCTTCAGATTTTGTCACCAGACTTTTGACTTCCTTTTTAAGTTCTTCTGTATCTTTTTTAATCCCTGACACTTCTGCAAGTACCAGTTCTTTCAATTCTTCCATATTTTTTTCTGTACTTGGATTTGCACTTGCTCTATTTGCTCCAATTGTTGTTGCAACTGTGATTCTATTTGTTTTCCAAGATTCTCCGTCATCCGTTTCTCCATCGCTTCCATAGCTGCTTGCCACTCTTTTTTTCCTTTGCAGTCATTCTTGGACTGGGTGATGAAGCAGCTCTAGGTCTTGTTCTCAAATCCGTCTTGGAGGCCACTTCAATGTTAATCAGACTTTATATTAGCAATCTTCAAGCCAAATCGCCACCTTTAGAACTTGTTTAAGCGCTTTTTCGGCTTGAAAATAACATTTTAAATTTTAGTCCTCCCCAAAATGTCGGGCGCAATTTCTCTATGGTTTTTCGGCTAGAGTAGGCTCCTTTCAAACTTCCTGTTCACCTGTCCGTCTCTGTAATCCAACTTCCGGTAAAGGTGGTGTCACACAATAAAATGTCCATCCGCTTCAAACACAGCAGCCTCTAAAAACCTCCACTCTAGCCCACTTCCTGTATCACAGAGTCACAGTTAGTTTCGTTTCTACTACGTAACGTTTAGACTTGGCTGACCACAGGAATGCAAAACAAAGTCTCTTTTCAGCCTTTTTCTCTAACGGAAAGCTTTCTTTTTACTTTTAATTCAAGCGAAGTAGTTCCTTAAAGGTTTCAACGCTTATCCGTACGTTTCAATATCACAGTCTCCTTTAAACAGGTAAGCGCTTAATCGTTTATTTGTTACCTTGCTTGTAGTCTCGGGGTTTCGCGGTGCTTCTTCTGTAAATGATGTTAATCAGATGATAAAGAGATCGGTAGATGGCGAATTTATGCTGAATTCTCAGCCCGGCTGGCATCTGTAGAGTTGATTTGCAACTGCCCTCTTCACGGAGGGAGATCAAAGTGTAAACAAGCTTCCTCCGAAGCTTATCCACACCGATCTCAACCCCCCTCAGGCTTCGCTGCTTGCTTGCCACTCCCCCGCCTGGAGAGTGCTGCGCTGGGCCAAATAGAGCCCAGACTGTCGTCAGATGCCGCAGTACACTCTGCACAACTCGCAAAGTGTGTCAATTCGCCATTTTCTCCGACCGGAAGTCCCAAAATCCCTCAGCATTTTGATGTGTATCCAAGAAAGTAGCCCTACCACATCATAGTGTTCACAAAACCCTGCTGCTGTGTTACCAGTCTCATCAATGAAACAGGTTGAGAACAAAGTGGGCCACAGACTTTTGGCAAAAGGGCTTTCCTGGAGAAAATTGACAACTCCAGAGTCTGACTCCAGATGCAATCTGCTCTAAAATCCAAATGATTTGACCACTGGCTTTATGGTCAGTGTGTGTCTGGACCCAGCCCGGACTGGGCCCCCCTAGCATGCAGGGGCACCCTTTCCTGGGAGCCACACCTCACACACACCCCGACAACTTGCAGAGGCACGTGGTTGCCAAGTCACCAGTCCCATGCCCCGGCCAAAAGCAGAGCCACCTGACGCCAAACCCCCACCTACCTGGAGGACAAGGAGAGCAGTGGGTTGTGATGGCGGTGAAGACAAGGAGATGGCCAGCGAGAGTCAGGCACCTGGCATGGGGAAAGAGGGTGGTAGGCAAGACTGCTACTGGGCCACCCAGGCTGCAGGTGGGGACAACTGCTGGGCCAGCATGGCTCCAGGCCACACCCTGCCCCAGCAGCAGTCAGCCAGGGACCTTGGGAGGGGCAAGGACGGGGGAAGTAAGACAAGCGGTGGCAGCCATGGAGGAGAAGACAGACCAGGGAGGCCTCCTGACAGCAGGCCTACAGTTGGGCTGGCAGAGAGGGGAAGGATGGGCTCTGAATCCCCAGATTTATATGGGGGCAGGGTCAACCCCAGGGAGTGGACCAGTAGGAGGGCGGGTATAAAGGCTGACAGGAGACAGCCAATGAGGAGGGAGCTGAGGCCCAGCAGACTGGCTGAGAGAGAAAAGAGCAGGGAAGCTGGACCCAGGGAGCAGGAGTGGCGGTGATGCAACCACCCTCCTGGCTGTAATCTGAAGTTACTCTGGTCTTAACCCACCCCCAACAGCCCTGCAACAGACAAGAGGAAATGAAGGGATTGCACTGCACGTGGTGGCGACCAGGGCTCTGTCAATGGCTGGCACAGAGAACTGTAACAGAGTGGGAAGTCCTGAATTCAGGACTATAGTAATAAAAGATACACACTGTTTTCTTAGTCTCCACCCGTGGCCTATTCAGTTGAAGAGTTCAAGAGTCCACCCAGCAATCCAGAAGATTCCAAATTGGGGGAGGAGGCACTCATTAGCTACGGTAGCATCGTGGGTGGATATGTTGTAGGCTGTTGCAAGAGTCTGAAACACAGCAGCAAAACTCAGAGATTAAAAAGAGATTCACTTTTGCTTCAAGGCCAGAAAATGTCCAGCAGAGACTAAATTAAATCAAAGCATCTCTTCAGTAAAACCTGGGACTACTGAATCACTCCTCTCACAGTTCTAACCATTTTCCTTGCTATAATGTTCCATAGTGTGGATTGTACCACTGGTCTCAAGACTGTGTCTGAATGACTGGCCTCAAACTGCCCCACTAGCCATTGGCTGTACTACTCCTGAAAGGGCCTGGGCCTGGCTTATACTCATGGCTGGCAGACAGCCCCAGTCTCTCGCTTTAGTATCACCCCCTCCTCACTCATCCTTCAGCACTCACTGCTGCAAATGACACACCAGAGTGATTCCATTAGCTTCTCCTAGAAAAATTGGCAAAGGGGAAGTGAGATTTCATGGTCCTTTAATTAACCCTGGGCAGGGATGAAATGAAGGCTGCAGAGAGTGCAAACTGGCTCCACTACTTGGTCAGCTGCTTCATTATAAAAGTGCATGTGATGTGTCTGGATCCAAGAGGCAGATGTTTGAGCAACGGAGGGATGTTTGAGCAAAGTTGGGAGGGTTTCTATTCCTGGACAATGAAGCTGGAGGACAGATAAGTGGAGGACTAGACTATCAAGTTTCCCCTCCCTTTCCCATTTTCTCTTTGGCTGGGCCTGTTATTTCTGTCATTTCTGTCAATGGTAACCCACTGTAATTAAAGCGACAAATAAAACATGCACCAATTAGCTGTGCAGCCAGCACTGTAATGGAGCCACTTTTCAGTGAAGCGCAGCTACTCTGTCAAACACATAGCCTGCCATGCCTGGGTTATCAGTCACTCACTGATGAAATGGAACCACCTCCTTGGTAAGCAATGGCAGATGCTCAGCACACCCATATGATGCACTCTGGTGAAGGACAGGAAGACAGTTACCAGCAACTGAAATGGCTTTGTAGAACACTCCTTCGTTCGTGCATCCCTTGGGAGTACAGTTGGTCACCTTATTTTCTCTTCAGGATGGATTCCTAAGCTCAGTTTGTGCTTGAGACTGACTATTCCAACAGCCACTGGGCCACAAGCATGTCAGAGTATGTGCTGACACAAACATGGCAGGTCTAGTAGAAAATAAGCAGCTAGCTACACTGTCAAAGCGGATGCCACTATCGAGAACCAGTGTGTTAGAGCGGTTAGAGCACCAGACTAGGGTCTGGTAGACCTCTCCCCACTCTGCTGTGTAGCTCTCTGAGTGACCTTAACCCAGGCATTCCCCATCATTCTCACCTACCTCACATACTGGTAAAGGAGAGCCATGTATTGGACCCTGAGCTCCTTGGAGGAAAAGCAGGATAAAAATGTGCTCGATATTAATTTACAGGCTGTCTGCCCCTTCCATTTTGCAACATTTATGCCTGCTGTTCTGACAAATGATACCAACCTCACCTCTTCCCATTTGCCCCGACCATCACATTTCCTTTTACATTCCATTCTTTTGCCACAGAGCTTAGAGGGGCTCACATGTGATTCTCAGGTAGTCTCCCAGCAGCCCTGTAGCTAGGGACTTTTTGTGCGGGGGCCTTGGGAGGGCCCGCCAGCTAATTAAATTGGGGGGGCAGCTCCCTCCCCCCAAGCAAGGGCAGCCCTTCCCTGTGCAGCGCCCGGCTCCCTTCCTCCCTGCAGAACCCCGGTGTCCCTTCCTGCGTCGCCACACCAGGCTCCCTCCTGGGCCTGGGAGAGGCAAGGCGTGCAGTAGCTGGGCTGGCCACGAAGGTGTGGCAAGTGGGCGCATTGGTGCGCAGGAGCACAGTGGGGTGCACTTAGCCAGGGCCAGATGAGACACCCGCTTGCCTCCTTGCTTTGTCTGGCTGGGCTTAGCTGCCACTGGCTGGCTGCGCGGCAAGTATCTCTCAGCCCAGCCTCACTGTCTCTGCCTCTTCTTGTGCCCTCGCTGTGGATTGTGCTGCCCTCATCCTCCCCGCCAACAGGCAAACAGAGGGGAAGGCTCAGGGAGGGAGGCCCATAAAAACTACTAGGGGGCTGGGCTCCATGGTAGCTATGGACCTGTCTCCCAGTCAGACAGCTGACAGAACTAGACCTGCTTAGCGTCACCAGCAAATGAGTTATACTCTTTTGAAACCACTTTCCGAGCTATAGCTGTAGTATATGTTCCTGTTAGTTGCCATCTAGTGGCCAAGTGGCAGATCCTTTTTGTTGAGCAGCTGGACTAGGCGAGCTGCTGGGGAAGGTGGAGTTAGGAGAAGCCTTTTCCAAGGTGGATGTCCTGCTGAGGCTTTTTGTGACACATCTCTAGGAAAGCAGGTTTATATTTATACCCTTGCCTTGCTGATGTGGACTCCAAACTTTATAGTAGCTATACTTCCTTTACATGCTTAGAAGGGAGCGAGAGGCATACACAAATCACTCCCAGTCAGTGCCTGTCACGCAGACTAAGCTTCAAGACAGGCATTGTGGCAGGAATGAAAGAGAACCTTCAGCTGGCCAAGGTTAGTGTAGAAGTAAAAATAGCGGTGAAGAGCCCTTGCTTAGGAGCTTCGGTGACAATTAGATATGCGTTTGGCTTTCCCCAGCAGCTAGTACGTTGGTGAGAAAACAGGTACATGTGCTGCAAGGGGTGCCAGAATGTGTAAGCCTCATTCAAAACAAAGAGGCACACACTGCAGCCCTCAGAAGATTAAAGACTGCATTTAGTACTTCTGCGCTCTGTCAGTGTGAGCTCTCATCCCTGGGGGAGAGTGATCCAGCTGGGGTGGGAAAGAGCTGCCATGATATGCCCCTTCCCAAACAGTTTGTAATGTGGTTTACATAGCTTCTATTTTAATTTTCGAACAGCCATGGCTCTTTGTGCTTCTTTGAAGCGCCAGTGCCATCTGCTGAGTGTTCAAGACAGAGAAGAAACGCAGATGCGGGAGAAAAGCGTTCCTTAATTTGGTTATTGATCATGCAATTGTTAGGCCATGGCAGTCTTCAGTGTCAGCGACACCGATGCTCCCTGTTCCTCAATGCCATCTGCTCCATGATCCCACAAACAAGCCTTGGATCTGATACCTCTGCAATGTTTGGAAAGCCTTCCTCTGTGTTTGCTCAGCAGCCTGAAGACACCTGATGGCAGGCCAAGCCTATTGCATCCAGTTCAGAATAGAAGACAACTGTTGGATGCCCAGAATCAACCCACTGTAATGAAGACTGATCCCGAGTTAGGGAACCCTGCATTGCTTACTGATGATGCCGTTAGGAACACCATGGGGCTCAGAAACCTCTCTAGGCCCAACACTGTGCACAAGGACAGAGCCTTCCCTTCTAGCCAATCAGAGGTGACAGGGCTAGTGGAGAGGGCCTGATCTATCCGAGGAACATGCTGAGCCAACATGCGTCTTCATAGAAAATGGACACATATTTTTGCTAGGTGGTACTCATCTGGCACAGTCTTGTCATACAACCACAGGCAAGGTAGCATGTACTAGCTGTGTACAGGGGTAGGCTCACTAGAAGTGCTGCACCAGCACTGGATACTGGAATGCCTAAAGGGTGGCTCACTAACTTCCATAATGCTGACACCACTGGGTAAATCTTTTGATAATCCTGCTGAATCCCAGCCCATGCTGCATCATTCAGGCAATGCTTGCTGCAAGCACACGGAAGTTTGCCCTTAGTATGCTCTGTGGCTATGCACTGGTCAGCTGCCACTTTCCAGCCCCGAACTGGCTGCATTTCAGCAACATTGCTGAGCACACAGGCACAATCAAAATGGTAAAGCCTCATTATCCTCCCACAGTTGTTCCCTTTGCTTGCACAACAAGGCTACTGCCTGAGGCAGCCACCTCGCTCCTGCCTGGGAAGACTGAAGCAGAAAAGCTGCTAACAAGAGAGGAGTCCTGAGCCAAAAACCCTAACGCAGCGAAGAGTGGAGCAAATCCAGCTAGACTGATAGCATTCAGTTGTTTGCTGGGGGAGCAGCATAATGCAAAAGGACAATTGCGGTGGTGATAGGTCAGAAATATGATATGTAGGAGGATATATAAAATACAAGCACAGTTAGTTGAGATAAGGAAGAAGCTGGCAGGTTAATGTGAGTGGCGTGAAAGATGGGCAAGGTGACTGAACAAAAGAGTGGGAGTTGATGTATAAATTAGAAGAAGGAGGGGTAAATAAGAGAAAGGAAAAGGAGAGGGGAGAGATACAAGAGTATGTGAAAAGGCAAGCAGATAATATGGTAAATATCTAACTCCAATACATAATGAAAGTAAGCATACACACATATAACTGCATTTGCACATATTGCTCCTTTGTGTACCAATCTGCCAAAAATTAAGACTGTAAACTTCTCAAGGCAGTGACCTACCTTTTTTTGCTGCTGTCATTCTGTAAAGTGCCTTGCACATAGATAGCATATAGACAGGCTCATGTACATAACAGAACCCTGACCTAAATAGCCCCAGCTAGCCTGATCTCATCAGATCTCAGAAGCTAAACAGGGTCAGCCCTGGTTAGTATTTGGGTGGGAGACCACCAAGGGAGTCCAAGGTTGCGCTGCAGAGGCAGGCAATGGCAAACTACCTCTGAATGGCTCTTCCCCTGAAAACCCTGTGGGGTTTACCATAAGTTGGCTGTGACTTGACGGCACAGAAAGAAAGAAAGAAAGAAAGAAAGAAAGAAATCTCATTAATGCCTTTCAATGCTATGCTGCAGGTAGTATGGTACAATGGGCAGTCAGGTAAAGAACCTCCCCTCCTGTTTAATAGCATAGCATTATGGATCCCATCCAACTCCTCTGGTTCCAAAACCAGAGCCAAAGAAAATGATGGAAACATAGCTGTGTTAGGATATTGCAGCAAAAATAACTAGGAATCTAATGGCACCTTAAAGATGAACACTTTTTTTAGAAAAAATTACAGCGTAAGTGTTTGTGGGCTGGGGCCCACTTCTTCACAAACAAGTGACATTGCCTCTAACAAGGTGGCTCTGATCCACAAATGTTATGCTGGAATAAAAAACTGTTGTTGGTACTACTAGACTCCTGTTTATTTTTACAGAAAACCAGTATTCGGTGCCAAATTCACCTGCCTGTTCCCTCGCCTCCCAAACAAGTCACTTCTCCAGATATTTGAGTAGTTGACAATTCTATATGTGTGGCAGGGAATAGAAGCCAACTCATTGGCAACATTAATGGCAACTGACGATGTCATTATTCAGTTGGAGCAAGGAACGGAGGATGACTGACATTTTGTCAGGAGGGAACTTCGGTGACTCAGCCATGATTGATGGGCTGAGTGTATCAACAGGCCATTTCCAATTCACTCCTTGCAGTCAACGGCTGCCCAGGAGAAGAGTAATTCATTCCCCTCTGCCCTCATCCCTCACCCCCCAACAATCTGCCGTTTCCCTTCCAGCATCAGAAAATATCCAAGTGACACCTGACACAGATGCCTACAAATTGTTCCAAGTCCAGAGACCCTCCATCTGGCAGAGGCGAGATGGGGAAGATGCTGATCCAAACCAGGTTCGCTCCCAGACCTTTGGGCAACGGGGTCACTTTGGAGCACAATTTGGGACAACATTGCCATTCCTGTATCCTAGGCAGAGACCTATACATCTCACTCAGGCACAGCTGCTCTGAATTCAGGTCCTGGAATAGTACAGCAGACATGCTGTGGTTCTCAAAGCTGGCTCTCATTATGGAAAACAGGAGAACGCTATAATGAACAGCAGAAAAGAGCTTTAGTCAGGATTGGCAAGAAATGGATGGTGGGACCAGTCGGGGCTTGTGGCTCATTTCCCATTGTGAGTGCGGGGCATCCCAGCCATAAATATACCCGCCTTTCCCAGATTCATAGTTGTGTACTTCAGAACTGAGCCAGAAACATGGGAAGCTGCCTTCCAAATAACTTCCCAGGCTCCACCACCATTTTGACTAACACCAGTTCTTACACCTGTGACATCAGAATGAAGGTTGCTGTTAAAGTGCTGGACTTAAAACTTGGGAAAGCCAGATTCAGATCCCTGCACAGCCAGATGCAGATCCCTGCACAGTTCAACAGATAGCCTCAGGCAAGTCATCGTATCTCAGATTAATCTACCTCACCAATTTGTTATGAAGATAAAACTGGATACAATCCACCTATAGTGACCTGCATTCCTCTGAAGGAAGGCAGAATAAACATAATCATTATACCATCTTATCTACCTCAGTCTCAAACTCTTGTGTCATTTAGTCTAACCTAATGGTACTTGCTCCATAGATTACAGAGGGCCACATACCATCAACCAAAAGAAGCAGGGTTGCTGGGTCCCTGCCGGCCACCGGTGGTGGACAGTGGGGTAGGGTTACCAGATCCAGGCTGGTAAACTCCTGGAAATTTGGGGATGAAGCCTGGGGAGGACAGGGCCTCAGTGGGGTACAATGTCAGAGTCCACCCTCCAAAGCATCCATTTTCTCCCAGGGAACTGATCTTTGTAGTCTGGAGATGAGCTGTAATTCCAGGGGAACCCCAGGTCCCACCTGGAGGCTGGCAGCCCTACCAAAGAGCCAGGTTTACTGCCATGCCTAGCATGAGGCCTGCACCTCAAGGAGGCTTGCAGATTTTTTGTTCCTCCAGCAACAGCTGTTTCAAGGTGGAACCCAACTGCCGACCACATTCCGCCTTGAGTTAGGGCCTAGCCTACTTTCCTGGAACACTGGGTGTGTGCCACATTTGGGGACGGTGCTCAGAATAGCCACAAATGGCACATCAAAGAGTCATGTGTGGATCCTGAGCTGCTGAGTGAATATCATTAGTCTAACCTCTCCCCCTTAACAGACACACAACTCTCTCTCCCTTTCCCTCTTCTTCATTCTAGCCTCTAACTACCAAAATATTATTTTACCTGGTCTCTTGGTCCTTCCATGTCCATCCGAGTTCCTCCATGATTTGCCCCAGGCTCTTCTTCCATTTGACCACTGGGAATTCCATTCCATTTCCCTCTAGAGGTCTGTCTATCTGCCAGTGCAACCCATCCATTTCCTGCACAAGGACAGCAGCCATACAGTCCTCTCACATGACAATTCATTATCCCCAACTGCACAAGGACAGCAGCCATACAGTCCTCTCACATGACAATTCATTATCTCCAGCTGCTGATCTACACATTTCAAATCCATTTACCAGACACAAGAACTACACAGCCCTGACCTAGATAGCCCTGGCTAACTTGATCTTGTCAGATCTTGGAAGCTAAGTAGGGTTAATATTTGGATGGGAGACCTCCAAGGAATACCAGGGTTACTATGCAAAGGCAGGCAATGGCAAACCACTTCTGAATGTCTCTTGCCTTGAAAACACCATGAAGGATTGCCATAAATTGACAATGACTTGATGGCTAACAAACAATAAAGCTACAGGAATATCTTGCTGGCATTTCCCACACTCTTATTGAGGTTCATGAGGCATCTTACAACAGGAAAAAACAATAAACCCATAGGTAATAAAATAACAAAATAAAACCAGTAGCAAGATAAAAATTCTAATCCCATTAGCTTTAAAAATCTGCAGTATAAAATCAACTATTGTGTTAAAAACATTCATACAATAAATACCCATATCTGTAAAAACAGAAAGAGCAATAAATATTAACACAATAAATAGTTGCAGAATTTTTACAAAAGACCAGAGTGCAGTCTATAGCATGTTAATTTTAGTAAGGAATATAAAACAAACGTTTCCACCTGTTATCTAAGATTTGATGGAGCTAGGTGACTCTATTGAGAAAGTCCACTCTCTACATGCCACCCACTTCACACCTGAAAGGGATGCTGTGCAATGCAGAGCCTAGGAGGAAGATTTCAACTGCTAGTGAGGTTGCCAACCTCCAGGTGGGGCCTGGATTTCTCTTGAGATTACAACTGTTCTCCAGATTACAGAGATCAATTCTCCTGGAGGAAATGGCAGCTTTAGAGAGCAAACTCCATGGTATTCCATAGATTCTAGGTGAAATCCCTTCCCAATTCCCCCTTCTACAGGCACTACTTTCACATCTCCAAGAACTGCCCAGGTTGCAGTTGGCAACCCTAGCTGTTAGACAAGTTCAAACAGACAATAAGAAGTAGAGGATATGCCAGTCCTACTCATTTAGGCTTCAGAACTGAAAACCAGCACTCTGAATTGTGCTTGGAAATGAAGAAAGTGATTTTTCCAATACTGGTGAAATATATTCTCTATCATCCTTACCATCTAGCGGTCTTGAGTATGTATTTTCAACCAGTTGAAGATTCTGAACCTCCTTCAAAGTCAGGCTCACGTAGAGCACATTGCAATATCTAACCAGGATGTGATCAAAGTGTGGACCTGTGGCAGAGCTCGCTTTGCAAAGGTCATCTAGCAACCCTTTTCTTGAGGCTGCAGGATTCCTGCACTTTCCCAAAATATCGATGCACAGCATGCTCAAAGCTGCCAGGGTTAATGTACAGTAATGTGTGGTTCACATTAAAGGAAAGGACTGCAGTAGTTAGCTCCACAGCTGACCACCAGCTTTTCCAGCTCAGCAGATATGATACTCCTTTGATTTATCCCTGTGTGTGCATACCGCGGAGTGGAGTTCAGTTCGAAGAAAGAGATACTTTCCACACAGTTGCAAGCAATGCTCCCTCTAAGCTATGGAGTCCTGTGAGCAAAAATTCTACTTCGTGAGCTACTGGCATTAAAGTCATGACCAAGTGATTTTGCTACTGCATAAGTTAGTTTGCTCTGGAGCTATCCTTCCTGAGCTAAGACAAAAATGTGTGAGCTGGAGGCTAAAAAACTATGAGCTAGCTCTGTCGTGATGTGCGGAACTGGCTGACACTGAGGGGCCCATAAGGGAGTAAGAGTATCCAAAGGAGTATCCAAAGCTTTAGTGCAAATACTATGTACAATTTATTTACATCAAGCCTCCACCAACATCCAGTTCTCAGTAACAAAGCACTCCACTGCAACCATTCAGTAAGAGAGAGATACATACACTGTACAAGCAATACATTTATACAACCACTGACCAATCAGTACAGTGCTGAATCATGGTGATGCAAGTTACTCAGTGCTGGGCTGGACTGCCCTAAACTGGCTGGAACCAGCCACCCTTACAGCTCCTAGGTGTCATCTACACTGACATAGATCAAACTCATCTAGGCCAGCCTTACACTAGACATGTATGTCACGACAAGCTCACACTAACTTAGCTTAGAGGCAACGCTGGTTGCAAAGTACTTGAGCTAAGTTTTTATTAGCAATGACAGGGTGTAACTGGTTTAAAGGCACTTGGAGTCAACATCTCTCCTTCCCAACTCACTGGATATTTTATTTATTTAGCTCCTTATTCTGGCCTAACCCCATGTGTGTTAGTGCTTATGTGTGTGTGTGTGTGACGGAATACTGTGCTTGTCCCTAGAGGACAGGGATAGAACTGCTGTCATACAAACCTCAGCAGCTTCCTCCTGTGATTAGTAAAGTGTGCTCTTTATACAGGTGTCCTCAAAAGCTATTTGAAACCAGACAGTCCAAAATGCCCAGCTACCGGCTGGTAATAGCGTCAGGGAAGAAGAAGAAGAAGAAGAAGAAGAAGAAGAAGAAGAAGAAGAAGAAGAAGAAGAAGAAGAAGAAGAAGAAGAAGAAGAAGAAGAAGAAGAAATTGGATTTATACCCCGCCCTTCGCTACCTGAAGGAGTCTCAGAATGGCTTACAATCCCTTCCCCTTCTCCTCCTCACAACAGACACCTTGTGAGGTAGGAGAGAGCTCTTTCGAGAACTACTCATGAGAGAACAGCTCTGAGAGAACTTGTGTCTGACTCAAGGTCACGCCAGCAGCTGCATGTGGAGGAGTGGGGACTCAAACCGAGTTCTCCCAGATTAGAGTCTGCACTCCTAACCACTACACCAAACTGGGAGGATCTTATATTCTAATAGTGAAGTCAGGATATCTTTGGATACTCAAATCTGGTGACTGGAGCTGTGAACAGGCAATGTTTCTACAAACATTAAAAGGGTCCCAGGTTTGCAGAAATATGTGAGATATTAAAAAAAAAAGTTCAAAAATGATAAAAGGTGTGCCTGTAGATTTAAGCAACAGACTCTGTCAGTGGCTGCTTTGGAGAGTGGACTTGGGGGGGGGGGATTTTTACATGTGTGAATGTCCCTGGAAGTCATGGTGACCTCTGAGGAATCCTATTGGGGCGTGGAGGACGTTCAGAGAAGT
This sequence comes from Gekko gecko, assembly GCA_029375565.1. Classification (NCBI taxonomy): domain Eukaryota; kingdom Metazoa; phylum Chordata; class Lepidosauria; order Squamata; family Gekkonidae; genus Gekko; species Gekko gecko. Next base: position 238,035,047 of record JAPDNY010000002.1, on the reverse strand, counting down.
GGCTTGATAGCCTGCTTCTGGCCTCCTGGCCCTGGTATTCTCTGGATGTCCTCCATCCAAATACTTGCCAGGGTCAGCTTTGTCTAGCTTCTGAGATCTGACAAGATCAGGCTTACCTGGGCTATCCAGGTCAAGGTTTGGAGGGTGGATTTTATGGCATTTTACTCTGCTGAGGTTGCTTCCCTCCCCAAACCTTGCCCTCCCAAGGCTCCACCCCCAAATCTCCAGGGATTTCCCAACCTCAGTCTGGCAACCCTAAAGGGAACTAGAGTTGCCAGGTTCAAAAGACAAGCTGATGGGGGACTTACCAGGATGCTCTAGGAGAGGGGAGGGAAGAAGCAAGCCTTGCCTATGTCACCTGGAAGTGATGTAGGAATGTCAGTGATGTTGGGGGCAATGCTCTGGGTTTTGGGCAAAACTCTATGGATTGGAGTTAATTCTGCCATAGAGTTTTGCCAAAAATCAGAGCATCACCCCCTGACATCACCAACGTTCCTATGTCATTTCCGGGTGATGTAGGCATGTTGCATTTGGGTTGGTAAGTCTGGCAGATGCCAGGAGGGAGTGCCGGAAACCAGGGGATCCCCATGTGCTGGAGGGACCTGGCAACCCTAAGGGGAACTGATCTCTGTAGTTGAGAGATCTGTTCTGATTCCAGGAGATCTCCACCCCCCAACCAGAGGCTGGCAACCCAAGAAGGACAGAAAGAAGCAGAATAAGGGGAAAGCCTATGGGAGCTTTCAGGAAAGGAAAAGAGGAAATAGTGTGTGAGGGGGAAGTGAGATGCCTCTTGCAGGTCCTTGTGGGTTCTCACTTGTCTTGTGCTTTAATAGTGAAATCCAGATATCTTTAGATACTTAAATCTGGTGACTGGAGCTGTAAACAGGCAAGACAGATCTTTCTACAAACCTGAAAAGCGTCCTAGGCTTGCAGAAAAATGTGAAATCTTTAAAAAATTATTATACTGGGCAGCTTGAAAAAATCCAAAAATGATAAAAGGAGCACCTGTAGCTTTAAGCAACAGATTACCTCAGTGGCTGTTGCTAGGCAACCATAGCATTCTGTGCTTGGCTCTGTCAGTAGAAGGTAAGGGAAGGAGGCAGGGCGCTTTCCAGACCGATTTTGACCTTTGAGGGAGAACTCATTGGGACCAGGCCTGGCTAGAGTTGCCAGGTCCAGGTTGAGAAATTCCTGGAGATTTTGTGGTGGAGTCTGAGTGCAGGGTTTGGGGAGGGGAGAGGCCACAGCTGGATGTAATGCCATAGAGTCCAGGCTCCAGTGCAGACATTTTCTCCAGGGGGACAGATCCCTGTCATCTGGAATTCAATTGTAGTTCTAGGAGACCTCCCACCTGGAGGCTGGTAAACCTAGATCTGGCAGCAGCCTCTGAGTGACTTGATACCACCTGACTTGCATCACTCAACTAGGGCTGGCTGCTTGGTACTGATCAACAGCAGCCAGCCTATGAAAGCCCTTGTGGTATAGTGGTTAGAGCTTCAGAAAAGGGTCTGGGAGACCCAAGTTCAAATCCCCATCTGGCTGCAGAAGCTCACTGTGTGATTTTGGACCAGTCACATACTTTCATCAAAATCTACCTTACAGGGTTATTGTGCAAATAAAAAGAAGGAGAGGAGAATAATCTAAGTTGCTTTGTTCCACCCTGTGGAGAAGGTGGGGGAAATGAAGTAAATAAAAAATAAATATCGCTGAAGATGGGAGGCAAATAAAAGGTAGGTTGGTGAATGGCTGAGAATGAGAGAATGAGGCAGGAAAAGGGCAGAGGATTATGGGGGTTGCATGTGGGAACACAAATTCTTGAGGGTTACCCAGGGGTCTTTTGGCAGGGGAGCACACTGAAGCGCAGCTCTGGGAGCTCAGGAGCCAAGACCCGCCCCCAGCCGGTGTCCGGGGGAGTCTTTCAGGCAGCCAAATGTCAATTTCAGCTCTATTATATCCTATGGGCCATTGAAGTCAATGGTGAAAACATAGGGTATATTCTGGGGGCTGGAGGGAGAGGCTCCAAACTCACAGGGTAGCTGATGGAGCCTCTCCCCAAGATATCCACCAAGTTTCAAGAACATTGGAACAGGGGTCCAATTCTATGGGCCCCTAAACAGGTTGCCCTTATTCCCTCCATTGTTCTCTATGGTGGGAAAAATTAACCCCGTAGTCTAATGTACTTGAAACTTGGTGGGTATCTTGGGGAGAGGCTCCATCAGCTACCCTGTGAGTTTGGAGCCTCTCCCTCAAACCCCCTCCCCTTCAGCCCCCAGAATATACCCTATGTTTTCACCATTGACTTCAATGGCCCATAGGATACATTGGGGCCGAATTGCCGCCAAATTTCTTTCATTTCCTCCTTTCCTTCTCTCTTTTTCCCTCTTTCCCTCCTTCTTCTCTTCTCTCTTTCTTTCTTTCCCACCTTCTTCTTTTCTCTTTTTCCCTCCTTTCCCTGTTTCCCTCCTTCTTCCCTCTCTTTCTTTCCCTCCCCTCCCCTTTCCTTCTCTTTCTTTCCCTCTTTCCTTCTCTCTACTCTCTCTTTCCTTCCCTCTTTCCTCCTTCTGTGGCCCAACTCTCATGAGAAGGAGTTTAAACTTTAAACCCCTTCTCTCTTAGCTCCCCCACCCAGACCAGCTGGGGAAGGGGAGGGAGGCTTTTGAAGATGCCTCCCACCCCTTTTGCTTCCCCTTCTGACATCACTTCCGGTGATGTCAGGGGGCATGGCATATGCTAATAGCCTAATAGCTCATTAGCATACCATATGCTAATGAGCTCCTGCAGCTGTTTTTCTACGAAAAGACCCCTGGGGTTACCTACCATGCAAGTGGGCCTGGCCCAGTGGCTGGCACCACATGCATGGGCCACAGTTTTCCTAGGCAGAGGCTGCCGGGGGGGGGGGGAACAGCTCAACACAAAGAGGCAGATAAATTTAGGCTGGCCACTGGGTGGGAAGGAGATAGGGTTGCCAACTCCGGGTTAGGAAATTCCTGGAGATTTGGGAAGAGGAGCCTGGGGAGGGTGGGTTTGAGGAGGAGAGGGACCTTAGATGAGTATAATGTTATAGACTCCAGCCTCCATTGCATTTCCTCCAGGGGAACAAGGGTTGCCAACTTCCAAGTGGGGGCTGGAGATGACCCAGAATTATAACTGCTCTCCAGATAACAGAGATCAGTTCCCCTGGAGAAAATGGCTGCTTTGCAGGATGGACTCTATGGCATTATATGCTGTCAGGTTGCTTCCAAACTTTGCTCTCCCAGGGCTCCATTCACAAATCTCCAAGAATATCCCAACTTGGAGCTGGCAATCCAAAGGGAAACTGATCTCTGTAGTTGGGAGATCCATTATGAATCCAGGAGATATCCAAGTTGGCAGCCCTAGAAGGAAAGAAGGAAAAGGAAAAGAGGAGAGGAGAGGAGAGGATATGGGGCTTTCAGGCAAGGGAAAGAGGAAATAGTGGGGAAGGGGGAATGAGATGTCTCCCACAAGTCTTTGTGGTTTTCTACTTGTATTATATTAATTCTGGAAAAAAACAAACACTCTCAGTGGTTATCAGTTGCTTTCTGGACAACCTGATGGTGTTCGCCTTTAAGACTGCAAATCATCTGAGCCAGGAGAGCCTCCTTCCATAGGAACCGACTGCTGTACTGAGATTATCAAGGGAGACCTATGTTATCTGAAGTCAGACTTGTAGATATGAGAACAAGGATCATCAATGGTATAGCTATGGTATTCCCCAAAAGGCTTTTAGATTCTAGATTCTCTCAGTTGGAAACTTACCAAAATTCATAAAAACATTATTCTCGCATGGCCAGACTTTTGGAATTTGGAATGAGCCACTTTTCTGTTGGTTGTGTCCATTCTGGCTATATGGTTGTGTCCATTCTGTGATAAAGTGATTTTTGTTTCTTTTAGTTATTTACCCTTCTGTTTTTCCTTCTATTACAACATAAATAATAAGAAAAACAGCACAGTGTAGCAATTAGAGTATCAGATTAGAGAACTAAAAGGCCCCGATTCAAATCCTCACTCTGCCATGACATGTCACCGGGTGATCTTGGGCTAATCACTCTTCTTCAGCCTAACCTATGTCACGGCACTCTTGTTATGTGGATAAAATGGAGAAGGGGAGAATGATGTTGTATGCTGATTTGGGTATCTACTAAGTAAAAAAAAGAGGAAGTATAAATATCTAAAATAAATAAAATTTCCCCATGCCCTTTTACTTATCCTGTGAAAAAAAAAGCAAGAACTAAGTTAAGAGTTGTCCTTTAAGTGTCATACTCTGAGACAGTGAGAGACCCATGAATAGACCTCCTCTCCTGTGGTTTTTAATGGTAGCTTTGGAGGACCCTGGCTGAGGTTAGGGTCATGGCACGCATGGGTACAGGACTGTTCTCCCCCAGCACTCTTTTCTTGACTTTAATTGGACTCCCAAAGCTGTTATTTGCCCTGCAGGGGGATAAAGAGGCAATCACACCAGGGGGCTTTATTTTTTCCTCATAAGGAAAATAGCAGCTTTGGGAGGCCAGCTGTGGTTTGGAAAATGGCCCATCTTAACAAATTCTCAATTTTTATTTTCTGAGGAAATATGCAGTCTCTCTATGGTGGATACAGCCTAACAGTGTTTGCCAGTGAATCAAAATTCAGCTCACATTTAGTAATTTTCTTAATGTTAACATTTTCCACAAGGACTGCATTTTAAAGCATGCCAACCAAACGTAAATATATTCCAGTTCCATTATGCATATTGCTTTTATGCAACTGTTGCTGTTGATTTTATCATATAAACTGCCCTGAGAACTTTTAAACTGAATGGCCAGTTCAAATTTAATAATAATCCACAACCCGTTCTATGTAAAACTGACCTCGGTTCTCTTTGGGCCCTAAAAAAGGTGTGTTCTGTAGCCAGGTACATCCTTGATAACTTGATCTCTGCCTGTTCTTGAACCTTTTTTGTACTCTTCCAGGAACCTGAATTTGCTTTGATTACAAGCCTGGGGAACAGATGATGCAAGGATTCTTAACCTCTCTCATGCAAAGTGTGAGGGCACCACCAGTGCTGAGTTTGATCACAAGATGAAGACAAATTCTACAACAAATGTATAAAACGCAGGCAACATACACACACAGTCAACATAGTCATGTTCACATCTGTACCACCTTGAAAATGCACACTGCTCTGCTCCAAGATCTACTTAGCATGTCTGCAATATGGGCATCACTGAGGCACAAATTTGGCTATGTGTCCTTACATTGTTTCCTCTATTCTGTATACTCAGAGACATCCCCTAAATTTTTACACAGCAATAACACACACGTGCACCCGTGAAACACAGCCCACATGTGCATGCACACATGCCCAAACCCTGACCACACCACCACATGCCTCCTTGTCTCTGGCAGAAGTCCTCTGCCGTGCTTTCCTATTGATAGTGCTTCAGACTGGCCCCCACCATCAAAGGTTGCTCATTCTAATCCTTTCCTTGCCCATCTGCTGTGGCTGTTTACACTCTGCTTGCTAATTAGAGACTAATTAGTGAGTGCAGAAATTCATCACTTTCCAAACACATAATGGTGGGGAGAAGCCCGAGGCAGCACCAGTAACATCTGTTCTGCAGCTCACAGCCAGAGTGGTCCAGCTGACATGACCAGAAGAGGTCAGTGCCCACTGTGTTTGCCAAGCATAGACCACTTGAGGGCACCTTTTACCCCCTTTGCCCCACAGTTCTGGAATGCCACTAAATCCCACCTCTTAACCATACCTGCTAAGTATTTTCAGAGCCCTGGGTTCACTCTCATTCTTTTAAAGGCTCTTGAGTTCTGTCCCTCCTTTCACTTTGCCAATACCTTTCAGCCTCAATTTATATTCCTACTGTTGCCCCCAATTCAGCCCTTAATCACTTAATTAAAAATTGCACAGGTCGCAAGAAGATGGCTGGTACATGCCAAAGGCCACCTGAACCCATTTATCTGCCTACTGATTTCCCCAAACAGTCTCTGGATAAGCCATTTTTTTCTTTAGTGCATTTTTGGGTCACCTATCCTGAAACCTGCCCAAGGCGGCTTACACAACAGACACTAGAAACCTCCGGAGCTGTGTGTACTTCTTGTGAGGTAAAGCCAAAGCTTCCTTTTCCTTCATAGCAAGTCACTGAGATCCAGGAAAACTCAAGATTCTTGGAAACTTTTTTTTAAAAGTATTCCTTATATAGATGGTATATCACCTGTGCTGTTAAGTCCTAACCATAATCAATCATTAAAGCAGGTATAACCATGAGTCTTTCTGTGACAAAGTGTTTTCTGTGAGGGTTTTCATGAATGTCACTTGCCTGTGTCACAGGTAGACGTATATCATTTCCCAGATTTATTCCTCTCAAAAGTGCTCACACAGCTAAAAAAAGAAAAACACATCACATGCCCTATTTTTTTACCTCCTAAGATACATGATGCTTGTTCCTTGTCAAGTATGACCCCTTAAATGATTTTTCTGAAGATCATCTAAAAACCTTGAAGCAGATTAGAATTTCAAGAAGGAGCTCAGAGGCAGATGTGGCAGTGTCACCATTGGGATGACCGCAGAATGTTAACCAGATGTTAATGACATTGAGAAATTTGTATCAAAACTCTGAAAAAAACAAACCAACAAGGCATGCCATGCAAGGAAGTGGAAGAAGTCACCTGTCTGTGGAAGTCCCCAGACCTGTGAACACATGGATATTGTTCTATTAAGGCATTATGTTAAAAACTGAGCTTTGAAGGAAGATGTCCTTCACAAATGCAAAATTCAAGGACGTCCAATCAGCAAGGGCACAGGGAACAGAAAATTTGAGCCTACTGGATCCCTAGTTGTATTTTTTAATCCAGCTTTCCCTCCTCACCTGCTGCTAGCCATGATATTTTGGGTTGCTATGGGAACCCAAAATGCTGCCCAGGCTCTAGGTCAGATTTTTTTTTAATGCTCATGCACAGGCCTTACCCCCAGATTGGGTTAAAAAACAAAGATTTTCCTGCAAACCTTTGGTTTCCTTGGATTTACTGAACTCTGTATGGTAGTTGTGGCTGGTTCCATTGTGTGGATTTGCCTGTCCCCATGGGTGCCAGCCGATATAAATGCTTTAAGTAACAAAATAAATCAAAGCGACAACAACACATGGTTTCTGCTGTGCCCAATAGTGTACCAAACACATTTTGCCCCAGTTTACCCTGTCTGTTCAGACGCGCGTTAGTAGATGTGCTGATTGCTGCCCCTGCCCCCCACCCAGCTACCCTCAGCCATAAGCATTTCCTGCTTGATCAAACTGTCTCAGACATGAAGATGCTAAGAGGATCTGGTTGGGATGGAAGAGGGAGTCATAACAGAGGGATGAGAATGGGGAAAAAAGTGATAGAATTGTCTCCGGTCCCTCTTGTCCCTGCTGGCCTTTTAATACCAGAGGGGACTAATCTCTCCTAATGGGATCAAGCTCTTTCCCACTTTATTTACATAACAGGCATTCTGTGTCTCACCCTGTGCATTAGAGGAGGAGGAGTGGAGCATTATATAGGGCAGGAGAGCATTGGGGCAGCCCAAGGATGATTCTGATAGTGGGTAATGGAACCTAATACCACCTATAACGAGTCACGGGAAAGAGAAAGAGCAGACTGATTGTCTCCACCATTCCTAGTAAATCCCTTTGTACAGAAGGGACAGCAGCTTCTAAGCCTGCAAAAATGATGCAGATTCCCTGCCAGGCTGCCAAATGGACAAGGCTGCTAACAAGGCAGATGAATCAAAAGTCCATCAAAGGGGATTAAAAATCCCTCTGTTCTGCCATGCACCAATCCACCCCTCAGCCACACACACACATACACACATACCAGTTCTAGAGAAAAGCTGCTTTTATGGTTAGATCTGGAGTTGCTATGTGGACAAAGGTGATGACAAACCACCTCTGCTTGTCTCTTGCCTGGAACTCTTTGTGGATGGGGTCACCATGAGTTGGTTGCAACTTGACGGCACATTTTTCTTCTGTTAGAGGAAGTGCCTTGTTCATAGAATGGAGAAGACGCCAAGGCGGATGGGTGTCCTAGCCTAGACTTGGCTATGGCAGGTGTGAAACAGTAAATGGAAGGAAAGCATATGATGGGGAAAAGAAACTGGGAAGTAATGACCAGCATGAGGGAAAGGCATTGATCTGCCTTGCTTCTTGGTATGTTATTAGTTTGCATTGCTCACAACACATATGCATTGGTTCCTCCCATCAGTTCCATATTAAAAGCACACCTCAGGGGCACCTGGACTGAGGTTTCCCCAAAGTTATTTTATTCCCCTAAAGAAATGTCAACAACCCTTTCCCTTTTAGTGCCTTTCATTAACATTTTACCAATTCATTCATGTCTCCTGTTGCATCTCCTTGTAAATAATCAAGACCATCACCCTTCCCCCACAGCTAACATCTCATTGTGGAGCTTGGGAAAGTCAAAGGGGAGAGAAGGGCATTACAAGGACTGCATACAAATGACAGCTATGATGCTGTAAGGGTTTCTTCTCCCCCTGGCCCCCCCCAAACATATTTTTGTGGAGGAATAAGACGAAGCAAGGCAATTTACTCCTCTTTAAACCAGGAAGCAATTTTCAGCATGGTAGCTCTGCAACTGCACTGAGTCCTAAATTATTTTAATGCTATCTAGAGACCAGCCTCTTTGCAAATCAGTCCTATAGCCATCACTAACCCCAATCTGGCTGCTAGGTCCAGTAACTCGGCTGTGAGCTGCAGGTAATGTACACTTCAGCTGCTTCATGGATCTCTGCTCACTTGTGAAGAGTACTGACCTGGCCGTGTGTGCCCTCAAAAAAGACACCCCTGGGGTGATTTGTTAGTGGTAGATAATTTTGAACAGCCTGTGTGTCAGAAGAGGAAGGAGGGAGAGGGGGAGGTGTCCATTAGCAGGCAATGTGCGCAAGCGATAAGGGATGCTCTTTGAGTTCTGGTGGAAGAATTAGGCTTTCTTTTATGCCTGTTTGCACAGCACTGAGAACTGGAAAGTGGGGGTGGAAGCAGAGCCAGTGTAGCGCGAGGAAGAAATGCCAGCTTAGGGCCTGCATTCCTGGTTCCAGCTTTGTTGCAAATAAATTGTTCACAAGGTCACTCGGGGTTAGGTTCTCCTTCGCAATGACTTTGGTTTTTGTTCAGCATCTTTAGAATGAGGCTGGAGACAGACAATAGCTTTTAAGTGAATAAAAGGGGCTTGAGAAAGGTGCTGCTTCCCAGAGTGAACAAAGTTTTGTTGTTGCCTCTGGTCAAATAGAATTTGCAGGGTTTTGAAACAATAACATACTTACCAGAGGCAAAGTAGGAAGTATACATACATACATACCACAAGCAGCAGTCCTTCTTTTAAACCATACAACTCTCAAGAAAAAGACTTAAACATCTGGCTCTACCCTGAGATTTATTCATGAGCCAAACTGGGGTACTGTGCCAGTTCCTGAAGTGTGATTTTCCCATTTATTTTTCATCAGGTTCACTAAAATTCCACTATACCCTAGGTAATTCACTAAAAAGGGGGAAAGGGTTCATGTACATTTGCCTGTATGGACCACCTGGGAATGGGAATTCATCCTAAGTGTTACCTTGAAGATAGGCTGCATCCACACGGTGACAATTTTCCATGATCCTTCCATTGCCACTGCAAATGTAGAGGCATTCACAATGGCAATGGAACTTCTGTGCAGTAGTGTCCCTCACAATTTCCTTGATATAGTCCCCTTCCCCTCTGGTCCCTAATTCTCCCCCACACCACCACTGGAGGGCTTTTACAGGGTTTTTGAAAAAGAAGTTTTGAATGCAATCTGACTGAAGAGATTGTGCCAAACCAGGTTTTAGAACGATCGCAACACAGTAGGGGAAAATACAGAAAGTGAACAATTTGGTGAGGACATCATGCAGAGGCTCTAAAAACCCCACTCCAGTTTAGGCACAAAACTGGAGCAAAAACCTGGATGCGGGTGGCAGCAGCCCCAGATGGTTCTTTCCTGCAAGCCAAAAACTGGCATATGGCTAAATCTTGAGAGATGTACTGTTTTCTTAGAATGATGGTCAGGTTTGTCAATTTTAATATTTAGCAAGGTTAGAATTGTGCATAACGCTATGCATAAAAACCAGGAAATCAGTAATAAAATAGGGTTTAAGTAGTTAGTATAGTAGTTAGGATGGAAAAGCTAAGACCTTGGGAATTTGAAAGTTTCTCAAGTTTGCTCCTTCATGTCCAGTGTTCTCATAAATGAATCTACCATTACTTTCCTACTCCCTCCTTCGCTACATATGCTAAATCTGTATCAATATCTCTGTGGGTAATTTAATCTCAGCACATCTGTTGGGTGTGAAAGTTAGTTGGGTCGCTCCAGTGGTTGACAGCTGTATATAGCAATCCCTTGCCATCTACTGAGTTGGTGGCAACTCACAACAGCTGCTAAGAAGGATCATGAATGATCTGTCTGCTCTGGGCAAGGCGCCAAGAATAAAAGAAATGGAAGAAATCTCAAGGGTCATCTAGCCCAACCCCTTGCAATGGCAAGATTCCCTTCTGCTCACCCACCTTTGACAGGTACAAATATCTAAGGAGGAATATCCCAGAGCAAACCCCAAAGAGATGACAGGGAATCTGGATACATGGGTAAGGAGACTGGATTAAAAAGGTGTGCTGAGAGAGAAAAGACATTAAGAAATATAGAACAGCTGGATTCAAGACCAACAAGATTTGTGGTGTATAAGCCTTCAAGAGTCAAAGCTCCCTGCCTCTCGAAAGCTTACACTTCAAAAATCTTATTGGTTTCTAAGGTGCAACTGGACTTGAATCCAGCTGTTCTACTGCAGATCAACATGGCTGTCCTCTGAAAACTAAGAAATAACAGAATTATAGAAATGTACATGCTCATACTAGTGGTGGAAAGTTCCATCTAGTTGCAGCCAACCTATAGCGACTCCTTCAAGGGAAGAGACAGTCAGAGGCGGTTTGCCATTGCCTGCCTCCATGTCTCAATCCTGGACTTCCTTGGTCATCTCCAAGTAGTCCTGCTTAGCTTCTGAGATCTGCTGGTGAGATTGGGCTAGCTTGAAAGGACATTGATAAGGGGGTTATAGTGACTCACACATCTAATAACTGCATGTTGAAATGAAAACAAGCTGGGGTGGGGTTTACCATTAGGACTGGGTATTTTGTCACCGATGGTCTAATTATGTAAATGAATGTACTTGCCTGAGGCTTGGCTTCCTCCTGTGTATGTCCACAATCTGTCCTCAAACCACACTTTCGTGCTAGCTCTCCTCTGGTCTTCACTGATTCTTCTTATATCCCACAGTTCCAACCCACAATCCTCCGACTATGTCCACCCCCCCAACTTTCCCAGCCAGCAGCTCTCTGTAGACCCACCATCCCACTGCATCCGCTCTGTGGCCTCTTTGTCCACAGCTCTGCAGATGGATCTCAGCAGCACTCACTGGCAGTCTTCAACTGACCCAGCCCTGGCAGTCCCAGATCCATTTACTTTCCAAGCTCTTGTCTCTCAGCTTTGGCCCTGCTGGCTGTAATGCCCCACAACCCCTCCTAGGAGGCATCATCCATACCATTAAATATTTAGAACTAGTTTCCTGGTATGCTGTCATAGACAATTTGATACAGAAGGTGAGGTGTAGGAAGAGAGAGGCAAAGAGGGAATAGGAAAATTTTAAGCTGTTTGAAAGCATTGGCTGCAAATGCAAATCTATCAAGACATTATTAGCTGGAGGAGATCAGAGGGGCCTGGGTGCCCTATGGTTGAGATCACTGAGAGATCTTTGCCAGCCACAGAGCTCAACCCAGGCTACTGAACAAACACAAGCCATACTTCTTCCACACTCAATCTTGGCTGGTGCTTGGGAAATCTTGCTGGCTGGAAAGTTGTCCTGATATGGTCAGGGGACAGCTGTGAATCCATTAGCTGAGTCTGTTAGATGTGAGCGTGAGGAACAGCTTTGATAAACACTTTTGAAAGCTCACAAATGCTTGAACTGTAGAATGCAAACCATATAGGGGAGTGGCACATAGTGAGGACTTTCTGCCCCTAGTTTCCCCAACCCTGGCGATGTCTTTGAAGGAAACCGAGCTTTTACTTTCCTATGCTGAGCATCAATTTCCACAAAATTTCCCATTTTTAAAAAACTTTCAAAATTTATCTTCTAGTTGTCTACTACCACTCTGTTCCTATTTCCAAGTGAAAATGAAGCATCTTGTACATATCAGTGAACAGGAGTGAAAGTAACTTGAATTTTTACTAGTTTTAGTAGGACAGTCATTCTTAGGAAGGGGGACTCAAAGAAGACAAGGGAAGGTATTACTTTGTCCTTTTTTATACCAATGCTCTGTACCAGCCCATGCAGACTTACTTTTAACCCCCCCCCAGCACTGAACATCCTGTTGATGAATGCAAGGATCTGTTGATTACAGTGAATAGATAGCAATTAGCAAATATTGTTTTAGAAAGAATGCTACCACATTCTCTTTAATACCCATAACCTTTGCTGCATTGATCTTTCCTGGCTGTAGATCAAGAATGTTGCTTGCTACAGCTTTATTCACTGTTTCCAGAGTTTCTGCTCAAGGCCTTGGGGAGGGGGCAATTGCTGCTTGTCTTTATGAATTCTCTTGCAGGACTCTCATGGCCTTCCAGGGCAGGGGTCCCAAAATTTGTTGAGCCTATGGACACCCTTGGAATTCTCACACAGGGTAGTAGGTACAACTGCAAAATGGTTGCTGCAGGAAGCCAAGCCACACAGAGGAAGTCCAAGTGCAGGGGAGAAGGGGGGTAATTTAAAAATATACTGGGAAAGAGGGGTGGGATAGAATAAAAACAACACTGTGGTAGTAGCTCCCACTGAAACGTTATTTTGATCTGCAGTGCCAATCAGATCTTCAGTGGCCAATCAGAAGTCCTGCTAGACAAGAATGGCCATACCCACTTCCTAAAAGCATTTAGTGAGCCCCAGGGAAAGTGTTGGTGCATGCCCCAGTGCCCATGGGAACCATGTTAGGGACCCCTGCTCCAGGGTTCCCAGACCACAATGTGAGAACTACATTTTACACAGAAGTGTACTAGGCAAACTAGAAAAGAAGCACTCTCTGGTGGTTGCTTACATTTTTATTATGACCTGTAACTGCCAAAACAATGGGAAGAAGATGACAAATCAGAAGATGTCTTGGTGCTTCCTGCAGAGATGACACGATCTTGGAAGGAACCTTCCCTTCTCCTCACGTGTCAATCCTGATCCAAGAAAGTCAGACCATACTATGCCTAGTAGTAGGGTTTGGTTTTTTTTTTTGCAAGCTGTCTGCAGCACAAACTCCTACTCTGAAGTGTGGTTCTTCAGTTATCAGGTCTTTAATTTTCTAGAGAGTTAATAATGGGAGCTACTACTTTGCAGATCTATCACTTTTCACAGCTCCCTCTGCAAAGTTAAACTAACTAGCTTCCAACATCATGTTGGGCCATCAACTTGAATGGATGATTCAGGGTTGTTGTTTTTTTTAAAGGAGCTCAATAATGCTATCTTCATCCTCTTCCTCAAATTAGGAAGGAATGAGTTTTGACAGACAATCTTGGGAGGGGAATCCTGCATCTCTAGTGCCTCAGTGCCATGCTCTACACCTCCATTGATGTGCTGTAAAGTGTTTCAGCAGATGAGTAAAGTGTTTCAGCAGATTTGGCTATGCTCATTCTGACCCTGTGCATTTGTTAAACCTGTGTGTGTTTTTAAATCCCTTTGTGTTTCAATTTTTTTGCAAGCTGAATGTTTTAATCTCTGTTTTAATTTTGTTACTTTGGACAGTTATAGTTTTGTGTTCCTGCAACCTGGTTGTAAATCCGAGAAGATAAGGCAGGATATAAATGTTTAAAATAAACAAATCAATAAATACTTCCATTTAGACTGGAGTAACTCTGCACAGGATTGCGCTGTTAATATCTTTGATTACTGAAACATGGAATAGACCTTCAGCATTAAATTTCAAATCAGGAGGGGAGGGGTAATATGGAAGATCATAATCTCATATGAACCTGCCTGTCAGTTAATCTTATCATTGGAGGCAACTGTCCTCCAGGTATCCTTGTATGAAAGTTAAGTGGGTGTCTGCTACAGAGAGGGCACACCTCCTAAGGGATGTTCAACTGCCACCATGTTTGTCGTCTCTTTGGCACCAGGTGGACTCTGTTCTGCTTCTCTGATTGAGTCTCCACTTTCAATCTGTTCATGTGCACTTCTTATCAATTAAGGAAGAATCAGTGGATGCAGACAAAGGGACAAGGTTTCTTCAAGACCAATATCCAAACCAGTTCATCACACAATTGTTAAATATAAGACTCAGGCAGCAGAACTTAAGAACATAAGAACATAAGAGAAGCCAGTGTTGAATCAGGCCAATGGCCCATCTAGTCCAACACTCGGTCACACAGCGGCCAAAATATACCACTGCTGCCCCCTCCAGCACCAAGAATAGAGTGCATCATCTGCCCCAGACTGAGAGTTCCCATCTATACCCTGTGGCTAATAGCCACTGATGGACTTCTGCTCCATATGTTTATCTAATTCCCTCTTGAAACTGTCCATCCTTGTAGCTGCCACCACCTCCTGTGGCAGTGAATTCCATATGTTAATCACTCTTTGGCTGAAGAAGTATTTCCTTTTATCTGTTCTAACCCGACTGCTCAGCAATTTCATTGAGTGCCCACAAGTTCTTGTATTGTGAGAAAGGGAGAAAAGCACTTCTTTCTCAACCTGCTCAATCCCATTCATAATCTTATAAACTTCAATCATGTCACCCCTCAGCCGTCGTTTTTCCAAGCTAAAGAGCCCCAAGCATTTTAACCTTTCTTCATAGGGAAGGTGTTCCAACCCTTTTATCATTCTAGTTGCCCTTCTCTGCACTTTTCCCAATGCTATAATATCCTTTTTGAGATGTGGTGACCAGAACTGTACACAGTTCTTTGAACAGTGAAGTCAGCTTTCTTTACAGAGGTTAGGTAAGATAGGACGACAGCAAAATTAGGGAGCAACAGGCTCCTTTTTAAACAGTCCGGGCTTGGTAAGCCACACCCATTTGTACAGAAAGGACCAATCATAGTATTTACATAAAGACCAATCATATCATTTCCCTCCTGCATATATCTTGTATCCTGATTGGACAACTGTGCAAAGTGTCCAATCAGTTTGTGATGTTTAGGATACCAGGTTTCAATGGGAGCTGGAATCAAGCTCCTTACTTATGTATATCAATACATAACATCAATACAAAAATGAAACAAGAGTGCATCATTCCTTTCTGTCGTATCTGTGACCACATAGCTGCTTGGGCACCCTGCCCCTTTCTGGGAAAGCCTCTTCACTATCCAACAGTTGCAGATATTATTTTCCTCTACTGTTGGAGAGACCCACACCAAGGCTCTGAGTTAACAAATAAGATATTTGTTAGTTAAAACAGCACAGTCTTTGTCTTGGAAAACCTTTAGATAACCTTGCATCACTTCCTTCTGGTAACACCTCAGGAGTTGCCATTACTGCTACATGTTACAGGAAAATCAACCACTGCCAAATGAGAAAGACTCCTTGAAAATCTGTTAAAACTCCTCTGAATCTGTTCCAAGAATGGCACACTGAGAAAATAAAATACTTGGTTTCAAAATAGTCCTAAGAAAATATGTAATTCACACAAACCAGGGAAACCAAGAGGGGAGGTTGATGTTCACTGGGTAGGCTGAACATGCTGACAAGAGGATCATGAGCAGAAAAGCCAAACTGAGTGTGGAAATAACCATGGAGACAGCATCAGCCAAGCCAGTTGGGTATGTGTGCAAAGGTTCTCTAGAATTCTGATGGGGAGGGAAGTGCACAAGAGATGCTGAGAACCATGACGTGCAGATAGATAGAGCAACTGAAGAGGAAAACCAAGAAACTGCAGTAAGCTGCTGTGTACTGTCTGCCTTGCAACTCCTTGGGAGTTGGACATGGCTCAGCAGTAGAGCACATGCTTTGCATGCAGAAAGTCCAGATTCAGTTCCCAGCATCTCCAGTTCAAAGGCACAGCTGAGAAAGGGCTCTACCTGAGGCCGTGGAGAATCACTGACAGCCAGAATAGACAGCACTGACATAGATGGTTCAGTAGCCTGATGGCATATGGCAGCTTCATGAGTTCATTTTTTGAGGTATGTATGGATGGCCTGTCAATGAAACACACACCCAAGTGGACATGCTGGTCAATTCTAAACACAAGTACAAAATAATCACCCACTTACTAACAATAATAGCACAAATTTTGCCCTGTTTGTGGTTCAGGAATCGAAGTTTGTGAGGGGTCTATCATCACGAACTTCTATGAACTTTTAAAGCGGTTCATGGTGGTTCAAGGATACAGCAGAAAGTAGGGGTTTAAGGGACTTTGAGTCCCTTTAAACCCCTGCTTTCTGTTCCCTGCGAAAGCCACAAAAACAGCTGAGCTGCGGGGAGGCATTCCCTGTGGCTCAACTGTTTTGGGCTGTTTAAACTTTAAAGGGACTACAGAAGACAGTCTGAAAAACAGCTGAGCAGCAGAAAGGATTGCTCAGCTGTTTTGGTCTGTCGTGTAGTCCGTTTAAGGTTTAAGGGACTGCACAAAACAGCCCGAAACAGCTGAGCAGCTGGGAGCATCTCCTACCCTTCAGTTGTTTTTTGGGATGTTTTCTGCTGTCCCTGTAAAGTTTAAAGGTAGCCTGAAGCTGAACCACGGGGAACATGCTGCTCCCTGTCGCTCAGCTGTTTTTCGGGCTTTCTGCAAACCCCGTTTAAAGGGACTGTGGTCCATTTCAACAGGGTATGTAGGTCCAGAAATGATGAACTGGTTCAGTTTGTGAATGAACCTCCTGGTTCAGTTCGGTTCGTGGTTTGACCACGAACTGACATGAACCGCATTTTCCTTGTTTGTGCCCATCCCTATATGTGAGTGAGGAATGAAAAAAATGTGAGTTAGCAGCTGAAAGATCACAGTTGATAGAAACTGCTGCCTTCATTTTCCATGGTGACTTGAGAAGAGGTATGTGTGGAAATCATGCTTGTGCGTGCATGCATGCACACATTCACACATCTAGACCATGCCTGCTGTTTTGTTTGCTTGGAAAGTCCTTGCTTGATTTGAGAGCTTTTCAAATTGGCTGGATGAGAAGGCTCACATCTGTGAGAAGCAGTGTCTGCCAACACTAGACACAGGCTCACAATACCACTTTTGCTGCACTTTCTCACCCCGCCCTCCATGTGTGAGAGGCATCAACTCTGTTCAGCAACTAGACTGTAGCTTGAATTATCCTAAGCTGATTGGAAGTTCTTTTCTTTTTCTTTTATTCCCTTAGAAGCTCATTGATTAACAAATCTTGAGCAGCAGAAGATTTTCATTCCTCATTCTTTGGATGCAAGGGCTAAAAGGACTGAAACAAATTTTGCTATTGCCAGAGTGATTTTTAGGATCCTTATCACTAAGCAACGGAGACAGAGTTTCCTGGGTATAAGGGGACAATTAATCAATTAGAGACTTAAGCAAAACATGAAAAGATGTATCAATCCTATTAAGGCCACAAGGGCAAATTCTATCAGAATAAGGCCTGTTTAGAAATCTCCCTTGTAGAACCATTGAGGGTATAATATTCAGTCTTGCAAATAAGAAAGCTCTGCACTATCGTGGTATAGTAAGATAGTACATATGGGAGGAGTAAAGTTTTTGTGGGAAAAGACTAAAAGATAGGGGTGAGCAAACTCTGCAGGCTCTTAAGAGCAAACTGCTGTAATCAGTTTCTACGACATGCTTTTTGAACAAAGAAAACACTTTGGATTTGCCCACATCTGAAATATTCCAACAAACATTAATTTCAAATTCTGTATTTTATATTGGAAATTCTATATTTTAGAGTAGTTAAATAGTGGATATATTGATCAATCTGATAGAGGCTGTGTATTTTTCTTCTTTAAATATTAAAGAAGGATTAAATACTGTTTTTAAAAGTATACCTAAATTCTTCATTTCCCTTCAGAGTTGTACTATACATGTGTCATGATCATGGGCATATAGTGGTGCAGCCTACAGGCACTGAGGAGACCTAGTGGCTCCAGGGAAGCCTGTATGGGAGTAGTCATTAGGCCCTAACATTTCCCAGGTTCCCTCTGGACCTTGTGATTGGGTAGCAGGAAATTTTAGAGGAAAACTACACCAACAGGGAAACAGATGGTGGTGCCTGGGAAGAGGAGATAAAAGGCCTTGCCCAGAGTGGGAGGCTGTTCTCTCTCAGGGAACAGGGCTGGTGAAGCTACTGCAGATAGAGGGATTCCTCATCCTAAAAGGGGTGAGTTAGACTGTGAACAGGTACCTAGGGAAGGCTAAGACTGTGTAGTCAGACATGTTAGGCTTTATTATTTTACTGATTTACCTGCCTTTACTTTGCTCATTTTTTTTGACCTAACATTGTTAAATCTCTTAAATAAACTATGTGTTACTCTGCCTGGGTCCTCGTGCCTTATTTGGTCATGTATAAGGGGAGACCTGTTGTAAAAGTATTCTAACAAGGGGTAGGGTGGGTGCTCTGGGCCCTCCCAAGGAGATCCATACCAGAGTGGTGGCAGCTGATAGTGAACCTTCCTAGCTGCTGCCTGCGACAACATGTCACACCATCTATCCTTTATTTCCATGGAAATACCTCTGCTGTAGGCCTGAACCCAGCAAAATAGGAACCATTCCTCTGTCTTCAGAATAGGGTTGCCAGGTTTTACCTGGCTTGTGGGGTGTGTGTGTGTGTGTCCCGCTTCCTCTCTGTGCATACCACAATGACGTCACCTGGAAGTGACGTCATTGTGTCGGGCTCATTGGGGGCGGGACATGGTCATTTGAGGGAAAACCATAGAGTTTTCCATCAAATGCTAGAGTGTCCCCCTGCAGTGTGCCCCCACATGATGATGTCATCACGCTGGGCATGTCACTGCGTTGTCAGCACTTTGGGGATGGGGTTCCCCCCAGTGGCCGGATCTGGGCCAGTGGGTAAGGGGGCTGTTGGGTGGGCAAACCCCCACCCACTTGGGGGACTTGACAACCCTACTTCAGTACCAAAAGACAAGTGGATGTTGGGCCTAATATGATTTGGATGTTGGGCCTGATATGATTAATGTGATCTAATCTACAAGGCAGCAGTTTGACTGCTTGTAAACTACCCAAACCAACAGCATGCAGTCAAGCTACTCAAAATGGGTAGACAGAATGAATTCTATCTATGTCAGTGTGTCAAAACAGGTATCATTTTACTGGAGGATGTGTGGAATGGGAGATTATCTCTCCTCTCCTCCAAACCATTTACCAGTTCCTCCACAGAAAGCAAGAGGGTTTTATAAAACTACACTCAGTAGAGTCAACAGAAATCTTTGAGCGATGCTATGGACATTAATTACAGCTTTTTTATGCTGTACTTACTCCAAGGAGTTCACAGTGCTGGTGTACATTCCCCTTTCATTCTTCCAATAGACAAGTAAAACAGATTAGACTGAGAGAGAGCAACTGGCCAAAAGTCACCCAGTGAGCTTCATAGCTGAGCTGGTATTTGAACCCAGGTCTCCCCAGTTCTAGTTTGCCATTCTAACTGCTACATCACAGTGGCTCATAAGGCTGTGAAATGGCATAAGGAAGGCTATGGGCAGAGCATGATGACATCATTTTATATCCTGATGTCCCCCCCTTAAAAAACACCAAGATTCTACCCCTTATAGTAGAAAGAAAGAAATCCTGATATAAGCAGACTCTTTAAAAGCACAGAATAACAGCATGACTTTAAAAAAACCTAGATACAAGAAGAGCACAGTGTTGCCAATTAAATCCTTAGAAATAAGCAAAGTAAGCCAAATTTACTATTTGTAGTCATTTCTACAGGAATGTAGAATTTGCACTGTGTACACACAACAAACACATAGCTTTTTTCCACTCCAGTTTTGGCAAACTGCATTAATCTCAGACATCATTTTCTGTAGCTGCTAGTGTCAGACTATGTTCCCAGACACCCCAAGAGGCCTTGAAACCTTAGTAGGGGGTTCCACAATAAGAAAAATCAATAATGGCAGACAAATTTCCCAGAAATACAGTATATCCACCACTACCAATCTCCTCTTGCAATGTACAAGTGCAGGAACATGTTGGTCGCATTCCAATATGCAAGCTCAGTTATTCAGAACAACAGAGAGCCAAAAGGCCTGGCCCAAACGCCCCATTAACTGTGTGTCCAAAAGAGGTTACATAATCTTCTGCAATGCACTACCATTCTTCAGCGTATGTAGAAAGGGACATTTTCTAATCATCAGACGTTTTAAAAGCACTGCCTTTGAAGTAGCTGAAGCACCCCTCTGCCCCCAACTGAGGCTGAACAGAGCTCTGCAGTCTGATTGGGGCCGTGGCAAGATGGATTTCTGTGCTGCATAGCTAACAACCCAGCAGATGTTCTACTGGAGAATAAGGCTAGACCAGACTGCTTGTGCAGGCAGGGGAACTGGCATCATGCATGAGAAAGAAAATGCTACAGTTCTGAATGGCCAAGCTCCTCTCTCCAGCAGAGCCTTGGGCATGCAAGGAATGCTCTCTTTTCCTACAAAAAACTGCCTGATGCTCAGGCCCACAGCCAGCAGAGAGACTAGGCTATTTTAAACAGGCACATTTCCAGTAATGGCCCTAGCGGGGGATTCCCTGGATTTACTCCCTTTCCATTAGCTATTTATCCAAGAAGAGACAGCGTGTAGCAAGAAGTTGTGTCATGCTCACATTGCAAAAAAAAAAAAAGGGGGGGGTGGAGTTCCCCAGCCAGTCAGCTAGCCCAGTAGCCCTGATGTGGAGCTTGTAAAACACCCACCAAGTACAGTGAAGTCACGGGTCCTGAAACCTCTTTAACCAAGAGGAGTGCGAGTCAGCAGCTGGGAAACATTACAATGGAAACTAGAGACCCATGGATTGTCTCCAGATCATCCTCGCCAAACACATGCTATTAAACTGCAGTTCTGGTTAATCCACAGACCACCTGGGAGCTGAACCGCAGACATCTGGGTGAGCTAGGGAATAGACATCCCATTGTTCAACAGCTTAATCTCACAAACCTGTTTCAAGATATCCCTAAACATGCACCTGCCAACACTGGAAAGTGGAGGACTGTGAAACATTCCCCCAGATCCCCTGAAAAGACATTTGCAAGCAGTTTGCCACTCTTGTTTCACTTTCTGCTCATGCTTCAGTACTGTTTTCCCCTCAAGAATTGCTGCTTCCCCAAATGATCTCATCCAAACAGGGATCAAGTAGACTATGTGGTTGTATTAAGGCACTATTTAGCCAAGCGGTTCTTAACCTTTAATTCACTGCTGCCTCCCAAGTACACAAATATTCCCCAACAATTTATTACAATATTTGTATGCTGCTACCTTTCATACCAACCATAATGTCTCAAGGCAGCTTACAAAAGAAACCTGACCTGGAGGTAACAGACAATTACATTAAAAGAAATGTAAATAACACAGACTCCGGGACCAAGGCCTGCAATAAACCAAGATGCCAACTCTGTCCCCATATTCACTCTGACAACACACAATCACTGGACCTAACAACACCAGACATAACCATCTCAGGTTCATTCAATTATGCATCTTCCAATATAATATATGTCAGCAAGAATCAGCAATGCTTTTCTGTTCTTTGCATTGCAAAAAAACAGATCAGTCCCTATCCAAAAGAATAAATGGACATAAATCTGACATCAAAAACCAAAACTCCCCAAAACCAGTGAGAGAATATTTGAATCTTCCATTGCTGACCAAAAGTGGCACTCCTCAAACAGAAAAGCTTCAAGATGAGATTACAAGATTGCTGAACTTGAATTCATTCACAAATTCAGAACAATGGACCCTCAAGGGCTGACTCAGGACATAGGATTCTTATCTCACTAGTAGGATTGCCAGGTCCAACTCAAGAAATACCTGGGGACTTTTGGGGGTAGAGCCTGGACACTTTCCCATTCCCTAAAATTAAAAATAAAAATGCAGCAGTGCAGTCCACCCACCAGAGCATCCATTTCGTCCAGGATAAATGATCTCTGAGATGAGCTGTAATTCCAGTAGATCCCCAAGTCCCACCTGGAGTCTGGCATCTCTAGCTGGGGTTTTGGGAGGGACTTCAGTGGGATATAGCACCATATAGTCCACCCTCCAAAGCAGCCATTTTCTCCAGGGGAACAATGTCTGTAGTCTGGAGCTCAGTTCTAAGTCTATGATATCTCTAGACCCCATTTGGAGGTTGGCAGCCCTAAGGTTTTCAAAAAATTAGGACATAGTGACAGCAGCACTCTGGACAAGTCAACTTTATAGAGGTATATTTATGATACGTATGCATATGGTACACAGATTTCAGGCATATATTCATCTGGCCTGTTACCCATGCTTCACTACAGTATTTAAGTTACGTAAATCCAGTTATAATACTGATGATGTGAAATTTGAAATGTGACATTTGTTGTAGGAATTCTAGTGGAGAAGATTGTAGTGTAAGAAATGAAGTGAGACATACATACTTTCCCCCCCTCTCTACTGAAGGACCTCTCTGTAGACCACATTGGTGGTTCTGCCCTCAGGTGCTAGGATCACCAGGCTGCTTGATGAGCTCACTCTGGAGCAGGCCACATAGAACGGTCCATTTAAGAAACAGTCGTCTGTTAAGTCAACTCCTGCTACTTTCCACGAAAGTGATGGCCTCTCTACTTGTGTTCCTGGATTGTTTTGCTCATATGGAGACTGCGTTGTCCTGAGCACCTCAGGGTGATCTTGCTGGTACTTGGCCTGTGCAGCTCAGTGCATTGCAGGAGTACTATGTGCAAATGTCTTTGCCACGCTCCTAAATTGCCCCCTCCTTGTAGTGTTGGTGCATCTGGCTCCACGTTTGCCAGGAGCTTTCTTGGGGGCAGTAGGAGGTGAGAGGTGTTAGGGGGAGTTGGTGTGAGGGAGTGGTGATGCGGTAGACATTTCTTCAGGTTCATGAGGGAGGCACACATCAAAATGGCTCCTAGAAATGTCCTTTACTATATCCCCATAAACATTCATACCCTGGCCCTGTTCCTACACCTGACAGACACCAGCCTGTCTGGTGTTGGGGGGGATTGTATTTAAAGGCATTGGGGAGGCTGGGCCAGCAGCAGGGATAAGGCAATCCTGCTGAGCTAACCTCCCCAGTGGTTGTAAGCTGCTTGTCCAGTGTAGGATGGGGAGGGGGGAGGAGTATTAGAAACCACTGTGGAGGTAGGGCGGGCAGGATCACTAAGGCGTTACTGCTGGAGCAGATTCCCTTGTGGTTTTAACCACCCTGCAACCACTGCTGCCCCTGACAAACAACTGTCTGTTAGGTGTAGGAGATGGGGGGAATGTGTTGGAAGCCATCAGAGAGGCTGGGCCAGCAACATTTATTTATTTATTTATTTAATTTTTCTATTTGTATCCCGCCCTCCCCGAAGGCTCAGGGTGGCTAACAATAGGGCATAATGCCAATTTACACAATATAAAAACAGTATCAAACTGTTTGCTAAGGTGATCCTGCTAAGGTGATCCTGCTGAAGTGCTGTCCCTGTTGGATTAAAGTACCCTCCTACACCTGACAGACACCGGCCTGTCTGGTTTTGGGGGGGATTGTATTTAAAGGTATCAGGGAGGCTGGGCCAGCAGCAGGGATAAGGCAATCCTGCTGAGCTAACCTCCCCGGTGGCTGTAAGCATCCCACCTCCTCTCCTACACCGGACAGGCAGCTGCCTGTCCAGTGTAGGAGGGAGAGGGGGGAGTAGTATTAGAAGCCACGGTGGAGGTGGGGCTGGCAGGATCACTAAGGTGTTAACAGCTGGGGCGGGCTCCTTCACGGCTTTAAGCACCCTGCAACTGCTTCTGTACCTGACAGACAACTGCCTGTTAGGTGTAGGAGGTGGGGGGAGTGTGTTGGAAGCCGTCCCACCTCCTCTCCTACACCTGACAGGCAGCTGCCTGTCTAGTGTAGGAGGGGGAGGGGGGAGGAGTATTAGAAGCCACTGTGGAGGTGGGACTGCATCTGACAGACAACCGCCTGTTAGATGTAGGAGGTGGGGGGGAGTGTGTTGGAAGCCATCAGAGAGGCTGGGCCAGCAGCTTTGCTTCATGTCACAGGTGGTTGTTGGCCACTCCTGATTTCCTCAACTATCATTAGCTCTCTGTAGTCCCCTGTAACTGTTTTTTTGTTTACCTCAGAGCTCTGTAGCTGACCAATCAGAGAGTGGGGGGGTGCAAGGAGGCAGCTGCCTGGCAGCCGCATAGGAATCAATGAGGGGAGCACATTTTACCCCTTTTGACCCACTTAGGGGTCAAATTTCCAAAAATCCCTTCTTAGCAAGCACCTACACCATGGTAGGAGCGCTCTCCCCGAATTTGGTGTCTCTAGGTCCAGCAGTTTGGCCTGGGTGTTGATTTTATGGTGAAGGGGCTTTCTTTTATATATATAGATGACTGACTTCTGCCTGATGGCTACCAGCCAACTTCGTAATGTTAATTTGACTTATACTTACTGTGGGCCCAACTGCATATTATGTTTTGTATTTGGATCCTCTTCTTGTCACTGCACAATCAGACATGTACATGAGAGTTCCTTAATAGGAACTCAGTCCTCAGTCCTCCCTCATGGATCACTGCCTTGTCGTGGCGAGGGGGCTTGCGTGGTTCGATGAGGCTGTGGGCTATGCCGTGGAGGGCCACCCAGGACGGACAGGCCACAGCAGAGAACTCAGACCAAGCGTGATCCCCTGGAGAAGGAAATGGCAACCCACTCCAGTATCTTTGCCAAGAAAACCCCATGGACAGTAACAAAAGGCTAAAAGATATGACGCCGGCAGATGAGCCCCTCAGGTCGGAAGGTGTCCAATATGCTACTGAGGAAGAGCAGAGGGCAAGTACGAGTAACCCCAGAAAGAGTGAAGCGGCTGGGCCAAAGCCGAAAGGACGCTCAGTTGTGGATGTGTCTGACGGTGAAAGGAAAGTTCGATGCTGCAAAGAACAATACTGCATAGGAACCTGGAATGTAAGATCTATGAATCAAGGTAAGCTTGACGTGGTCAAAAATGAGATGGCAAGAATGAACATTGACATCTTGGGAATCAGTGAACTAAAGTGGACAGGAATAGGCGAATTTAACTCAGAAGACCATTATATCTACTACTGTGGCCAGGAATCCCGTAGAAAAAATGGTGTGGCCTTTATAGTCAACAAGAGAGTGAGAAAGGCAGTATTGGGATACAATCTCAAAAATGACAGAATGATCTCGGTCCGAATCCAAGGCAAACCATTCAATATCACAGTAATCCAAGTCTATGCCCCAACCACTGCTGCAGAAGAGGCTGAAGTGGACCAGTTCTACGAAGACCTACAACAGCTCGTAGAACTAACACCAAAAAATGATGTCCTCATCATCATAGGGGACTGGAATGCTAAAGTAGGAAATCAAAAGGTAACTGGAATAACAGACAAGTTTGGCCTTGGAGAACAAAATGAAGCAGGGCAAAGGCTAACAGAGTTTTGTCAAGAGAACACGCTGGTCATAGCAAACACCCTTTTCCAACAACCTAAGAGGCGTCTCTACACATGGACATCACCAGATGGGCAACACCGAAATCAGATTGACTATATAATTTGCAGTCAAAGATGGAGAAGCTCTATCCAGTCAGTAAAAACAAGACCTGGAGCTGACTGTGGCTCAGATCATGAGCTACTCATTGCAAAATTCAGACTTAAATTGAAGAAAGTTGGGAAAACCACAAGGCCATTCAGATTTGACCTAGATCGCATCCCCGATGAATATACAGTAGAGGTGAAGAATAGGTTTAAGGGACTAGATTTGATAGACAGAGTGCCTGAAGAACTATGGACAGAGGTCCGTGACATTGTAAAGGAGGCAGCACTCACCGCCATCCCAAAGAAAAAGAAATGCAAAAAAGCAAAGTGGCTGTCTGATGAGGCTTTACGCATAGCAGAGGAAAGAAGGAAAGCTAAAGGCAATGGGGAAAAGGAAAGATTTGCCCAACTGAATGCAGATTTCCAGAGAACAGCAAGGAGAGATAAGGAGGCTTTCCTGAATGAACAATGCAGAGTAATAGAGGAAAACAATAGATTGGGGAGGACTAGAGATCTCTTCAAGAAAATTGGAGAAATCAAGGGAACGTTCCATGCAAAGCTGGCCATGATAAAGGACAAAAACGGTAGGGACCTAACAGAAGCAGAAGAGATTAGGAAAAGATGGCAAGAATACACAGAAGAACTATACAAGAAGGACCTCGATGTCCTTGACAACCACGATGGTATAATCACTGACCTCGAGCCAGACATCCTGGAAAGCGAAGTTAAATGGGACTTAGAAAGCATTACTAACAACAAAGCTAGTGGAGGTGATGGTATCCCAGCTGAGTTATTCAAAGTCTTAAAAGAAGATGCTGTTAAAGTGCTGCTCTCAATTTGCCAACAAATTTGGAAAACACAACAGTGGCCACAGGATTGGAAAAGGTCAGTTTACATTCCAATCCCAAAGAAGGGCAACGTCAAGGAATGTTCAAACTATCGCACAATTGCACTCATTTCACACGCTAGCAAGGTCATGCTCAAAATCTTACAAGCTAGGCTCCAACAGTACGTGGATAGAGAACTGCCAGAAGTACAAGCTGGGTTTCGAAGAGATAGAGGAACTAGAGATCAAATTGCCAACATTCGCTGGATTATGGAGAAAGCAAGAGAGTACCAGAAAAACATCTACTTCTGCTTCATTGACTATGCTAAAGCCTTTGATTGTGTGGATCACAATAAATTATGGCAAGTTCTTAAAGAGATGGGAGTACCAGACCACCTCACCTGTCTCCTGAGAAACCTGTATAAGGGTCAAGAAGCAACACTTAGAACCGGATATGGAACAACTGATTGGTTTAGCATAGGCAAAGGAGTACGACAAGGATGTATATTGTCACCTTGCTTATTTAATTTATATGCCGAGTACATCATGCGAAATGCTGGCCTGGATGAATCACAAGCTGGAGTTAAGATTGCTGGGGAAAAGATCAATAACCTCAGATATGCAGACGATACCACTCTGATGGCAGAAAGCGAAGAGGACCTAAAGAGCCTCTTGCCCAGGTGAAAGAGGAGAGCGCAAAAGTGGGCTTGAAGCTCAACATCAAAAAAACTAAGATCATGGCATCTGGCCCCATCACTCCTTGGCAAATAGAAGGGGAAGTTGTAGAAGTAGTGACAGACTTCACGTTCCTAGGATCCCAGATCACTGCAGATGGTGACTGCAGCCATGAAATTAAAAGACGCCTGCTCCTTGGGAGGAAAGCGATGGCAAACCTAAACAGCATGATAAAAAGCAGAGACATCACCCTGCCAACAAAAGTCCGCATGGTCAAAGCAATGGTATTCCCCGTAGTAATGTATGGCTGCGAGAGTTGGACTATAAGGAAGGCTGAGCGCCGAAGAATAGATTCTTTTGAACTATGGTGCTGGAGAAGACTCTTGAGAGTCCCTTGGACTGCAAGGAGATCAAATCAGTCAATCCTAAAAGAAATCAACCCTGACTGTTCCCTGGAAGGCCAGATCCTGAAGCTGAAGCTCAAATACTTTGGCCACCAAATGAGAAGGGAGCATTCACTGGAGAAGACACTGATGCTGGGAAAGATTGAAGGTCAAAGAAGAAGGGGACGGCAAAGGATGAGATGGTTAGACAGTGTCATCGATGCAACAAACATGAAACTGAGCAAACTTCAGCGGACAGCGGAAGACAGGAGGGCCTGGCGTAATCTGGTCCATGGGGTCGCGAAGAGTCGGACTCGACTGTGCGACTGAACAACAACAACCTCAGGCAGATGGTGCCCAATTCCAACTGGAACCACAGCACACAGATAGAAGGGGGTTATGCCTTCCTTCCTGTATTATTTCCCAACCTGAAATGGTCACGGGAGCACTACGTGCCCCACTGGGGATTCCATGGGCACTGATGGGATGCATGAAGGTTTTCCCTGCAGGGCAAATATCACTCCCATAAGGTTGCTTCAGGTTGGAAAAATGATCTGTAGAGGGCAGGCATAAGCTTTCTATTTGTGATCCTGATCCAAGTTGGGCTTCATGTGCCTTGAGATTGATTTCCCAGCATGGAACCTGCTAGTGCATGTCTGATCAAGCAGATCCAGCAAGGACCTGGATTCAATCCAAGGCCTGTGTTTTGTGGAGTTACATCCCATATGCCACCTTTTTAAGGGGCTGTGGAAGAAATGTAACATGTTGGATTTTATCATCAGAGTCCAGTGAGTGGTATGCAATAACTCTTCTCCACTGGGTGTCAGAAACAAGTGGGGAGAAGGGGTACCTAAAACCCCATATGCCCCTATGTGCCCCCCAGTTTTCAGTGTCCCCTAGATTTGTAGATCACATCAGCGGCACTGAAGTCCTTTACCTCCATGAGGCTTGGGCTGTGGAGCTGAGCCACTCCAAGGAGTTCCTGCCATGCCAAGAAGACCTCTCTCTCACTGAGTCTGGGGTCCTGGCCAGAAGGGCAACTCCTCTCGGCCGCATGTGGCCCGGGCCCAACTCCAGTCTTCAGCTGTGTTTGTGCCGGGGAAGTGAGATATGTGTGAAGGCCCTTCCCACAGCGCTGGGGAGGGGTGGGGATGAAAGTCCTTCACACTCCCATCGAATCCCCCAGGTGCCATGGCGAAGCCTAGCACCTGAGATCTGGTCCCCAACGAGGGGCAAAGGTAAGAAAAAAATTAAAACCTTTTTTAAGAAAAGGGAATTGTGGCACTCGATTGGGGCACAGCAAAATGGCACCCTATTGCACTGAGGCAGGGCTGATAACTGGAGCCATGAGGGAGAAGCCACTCCCCCTGTAGGAACTGCACACAAAGATGTGGTAACCCTGCCAGCCCAGAGAGAGGAGCTTTTCCCAAAGGTGCAGACTGACCCACCCCAGAATCACTGGAGAACCTTTTGTTATTTTTGAATTTTTAAGGCATCTCAAGTGCCATTTTCAAGGGTTTAAGTTAAAGGGGAAACCTATCCCTTCCCTCAAGTTCCTGGGTTGAGCAAGCAGCCAAAATACACCTTACTCACAGGGTGGGACAGACAAGGTTTCTTCAGGGGAAGAATAAGCATGTTACTAGGGCTGCTCAGTCAGTGAAGGGACAGAGAAATGGAGGGAAAATCTTGCCTATGAGGGAGGGAAGTGGAAGAGAGCCATCTTATGAAATTGATGGGCAGTAGATTTGGGATGGACAAAAGGAAATACTACTTTACACAGAGAGTAATTAAAATCTGGAATTCACTGCCAGAGGATGTAGTGATGGCCACAAGAATAAATAGCTTTAAAAGAGGATTAGATAAGATTCATGGAGGGTAAGTCTATCAATGGAGGATAAGACTATCAGTGGCTACTCCACATTCAGAGACACTAAGTCTCTGAATCCCAGAGCCAGGAGACAACATCAGGGGAAGGCCTCAGCCTCTGTGCCCTTTTTTTGGTCATCTATTTGGCTACTGTGTGATACAGGATGCTGGACTAGATGGAATATTGGTCTGATCCAGCAGGGCTCTTCTTATGTTCTTATGTGAGGCATCTAGTGCACTAGTGCTCCCTTTCCTTCTCCTTCCCTGACAAAAATCCACATGCTGGTCCCATGATTCTCAGCATAGCCTCTATGGGTGGTCAAAGAGGAAAGCTCCTTCCTTTTCCACCAGCAGACCCAACCTAATAGGAGGTCCCACCATGCCTTCCACAGAGAAACTCAGTGCTCTCTATTCCAGAGCAATGGGATGCAGACTGCTCATGCTCAGAAGATGAATAGCAGGCATCTGCAGCTCTGGGGACTGGTGGATAATTTTGATCTCTCTATGGGAAGTGTGGATAACCTCCAGTTGAATGGAATAGCCAGCTGAGAGTCTGTACAGTATGGGAAGGAAGTAAAGCCCAAGTAGGCTTCATTTTCACAAGCAGATGGAAGGGACTGTATTTTTTTTTTTTTTAGAGAAAAGCTGAATATAGCATTTGAAAGAGTCCAAATGCCATAAACCATGAACGTTTCTAATAAAATCACCAGCATCAGCCATACTGAACCAGGTGTTCCAGCCAAAAATCGTCAATCTCATATCCACTTGCTGAGAGCATTTTGGGGTCATTGGGAAAAATTTAACACCACAAAGTTTATCTCCAAAGGGGAAAACCATCCTGGCCTTTGCCTAAAAGCCTCTATGCTATTTATAAACTAAACATACCCATGGGAGAACCAGCTAAAACCTGAGATATTCAACTTGCCTGTAATTCAGCATGGGGAAATGTGAAGGAGAAGAATATACAGTTTGCTTCAGGAGCCAATGGGGCAAAATCATTCATCTAGAGCTTTTGGGTACCTTCTTTTATACATCCTTGAGTACACTTGCTTCGTATAGCTTGTGTTCAGTTTGAAAGCTCAGCAAACTGAGCTGATCTTTTCAATCTGCCTGAGCAATTTACAGTGCAATCCTCGTCAGAGCTGGACCCTTTGAAACCCATAGACATCAGTGCATTTGACATCAATGGTGTAGGGTTGCCACCCTCCAGGTGGGAGCTGGAGATCTCCCTGAATTACAGCTGATCTCCAGATTGAATAGACTGCATATTATTTGTTTATTTAAGCATTTATTTCACTTCTAGAGAAAATGGCAGCTTTGGATGGTGGACTATGCAGCATTATATCCTAAAAAGGACCCTCCCCTCCCTAAACCCCACCATCAAATCTCCAGGTATTTTTAAACCCAGAGTTGGAAATCCTAGAATGGTGTAACTCTGCTTATGACTGCATGGTTAAGGATCCTTCCTCTTGGCACACCCTCACAGAACCACACACGTTTAACTTCAGATGAAACTGCCCCCCACCTCCCCCCCATCCGGTATTGGTAAAGGTTAATGTGTGAAAGCCCTTTGGAAAATACACACCAAAGAAACCCTCTCTTGGAGTGGTGTATCTGCAGGATTGGTGGGGTGGCAATCCTAACATGCTCATTTTCTCAAATCTCTTAAATTTATATTTCAACTTCTCACTTCCTGTATTGCCACAACCAGTACCCAATAGGCTGTCTTAGCCTCCTTTCCTCTCTCCATAGTTCCTCATGAACCAACCTCTCCATCTCCCATCCTCCTCCATTCTCATCCCCATAAGGCTGCAGCTTTTGCCTGTAGGTGGGAATTAACATAACAACTGTGTGCTGTCAAGCTGCTACCAACGCATGGAGACCCCAGGACTCTGGGCTTTTCAAGGCAAGAGACGAGCAAAAGTGGTTTGCCATTGCCTCCCACTACATAGCTATCCTAGTCTTTCTTGCTGGTCTCCCAGCCAACTGGTCTCCCAGCCAACTAACCAGGGCCAGCCTGGCTTAGCTTCCAAGCTCTGATAAGATCAGGCTAGTCAGGCCTCTCCAGGCTGCTGAAGGTAGGAGTTACTCTGTTCATAACAATCAGCAGTACAGAATCTCCCCCAAATATCAAGTTTGCAAAACTGTGCCCATTTCTGCACACATGCAAACTGCTGCATTGGCGTTCTTAAATCATCGATGTTTGTAAAACTTTCCACACAAATTTTTTACTGTTCCAGGAGTACTTCTGAATTTACTGCCCTGTTAATCCACATTTTCTGGATTCACGTTTCCCACAATTTTTTTCTTTCGTATATTAACTCACAGTTTTCAGGTGTGGAATTCCTGAAACTGAATTTTATTTCCCACTACTCTTTTGTGGTGTCAGCATCTCATGTACACACCCTGCCTCCCTGTCCCCACCCCCCAAGTCCCACAAATGACAGACTTTTTAAAGTATAGTTTTGATTGCATTATGATGCTGATTTTTAAAAACTTAATAATTCACTGTGTTATAATGCAGAAACAAAATGAACAGTGAGGTTTAATGTAGCTTTCTTCATGCAGTTACCCATCCATGAAGTTCCTTTTTTTCTTTTTCTTTTTATTGGTAAGTTTTGTCGGCTTGCACTTGTATTATTCTTCATTCTCTCCCCCCCTTCCCAAATAGCTCCCGGTGTGTTTTCGATGACAATTCAGTCTTGTAAACATCTGAAAATAATGGAATTATATAACTGATTTGATAATCATAGAAACTCAACATGCGCAGTGTTTCCATTTAGTGTGCTTCATAATTATTGAATAACACTGTTATGAATTGGTGTATCCAGTTCAACAATTGTGAACAGAATACTATTTTCACTAGGGTTTTGTGGGAATTTTCACCAGCCATTTCTTAGTTGGTGACTCAGGAGGAGCGGAGGACTTTTGAAATGGCGGCAACCATGCTGTTCCGCATGATACACCCAGCCTTTTCTTTTACAATGTTATGATATAATGTTATTGCACATGAACAAAAAAAAAGGAGGTTCTATCTGATA
The DNA here is from genome assembly GCA_029375565.1 of Gekko gecko. Lineage (NCBI taxonomy): Eukaryota > Metazoa > Chordata > Lepidosauria > Squamata > Gekkonidae > Gekko > Gekko gecko. Next base: position 238,002,544 of record JAPDNY010000002.1, on the reverse strand, counting down.
AAGTACATGATGACACGGCTGCACAACCCCCTTTCAAAGAAAGTGCAGATAACATGGGAAGGGTTGGATCCGAATTCAAGGAAAAACAATCCAGCAAAATAAATGCCCTTTAGCGGAAGGTGTGCTGTGAAGTTGGAGCATCAGCTGGGGATTCAACTCACTAGGAAACAGCAGCAACACTGATGTGCGGAAAAGGTCTGTGTCATCTTTTCCCGCTAAGATAGCATGCCAATTTCCAGGTGGGGCTTGGAGCTGTCCCAGAATTACAACTGATCTCCAGGCTACAGAGATCAGTTCTGTGGAGAAAATGGTTGTTTTGGAGGTTGTTTTGGACTCTATGACATTATACCCCACTGAGCTCCTTCCCCTTCACAAGACCTGTCCTCCCCAGGCTCCACTGCCAAGTCTCTAGGAGTCCCCCATCCTGGAGTTGGCAGTGCTGCCTGCCACTGACTTTCTGAAAAGGATGTGGATGCAATCTAGCCAACAGTTAAAACATCTTTTAAACCCATTGGTCCTTCCCATGTGCTTAACTTTGGTTGGATTGTAGCCAGAGTTTGCTAAAAGCCTGGATCTGTGGATTTGCACACCCAGGGGCAGGAGCCCTGACTCTCTCCCAGGGCACACAAAGTGAGGAAAAGAAACAGCTGTTTTCTTTGCCTTTCCTTCTCCCAACTTCCCCCCTCCACCATTCCCCGCACCAGGGATATTGTTCTAAATCTCCTTGACATCAAAATATCATTGGAGCTGCACTGCACTGAGAGAGATTAAAAAACAATAAAGAGAAAACGAAACCCTCCGCTATAATTACCAACCCTTCGCCGCCAGCGGCAGCAGGGAAGGAAAAAAAGAAAAGAAAAGAAAAGAAACCCACTAAAATTTTAATAGGAACTACTGCATTTAATTTAACGACACATTTTTTCAATTACCAGAATAATTGTTTTATTCATAAAATGAGTTTCCATAAAGAGGGTCATTTTCTTTTGTTTTTATTATTCATTTGTGCAACATATTCAAGGCATAATTCTCCAGCCCTGAAGGGAGAGGATGTGCATCTGGGTAAACAGGCAATGTGTGTACATATGTGTACATGTCTGTGTCTTGGGACTCCCAGTTTCTGATGGTTACACCAGTTGGGCATTTCTGACCAAAAATGTAGAAGCTATGTTTCAAAGGCATGTGTAAGCCATTCACCATGTGTTGGTGCCAATTGGTAACACTTTGCAGTTCACACTGACGTTTGGATAACAAACCATTGTCGGACTGAATGTTATCCCAGTCTGAAGAGAAACAACATTCCTGATTTCTATAATGCGTATAACAAGGCATTCTGGGAATGGGACACAGTGAGTGATTGTTAATTGAGCTGTGCATGCACAAAGCATTTTGTAAAGAGTGGTTTTTGGGGTTCTTTCAGGATTAGACTGTGTGCAGTGCAATTACAAAGTACATTAAATAAAATCTGTACTTCCCATTATCAGAACAAACAGGAGAAATGATACAATCTAATGGAAATTTTGGGGATAGAAACTGCTTTTACTATACTGGGAGGAATATGGATTATGAAAATTTGTTGACAATTTTTCAGATATGGAATGGGAATGGAGTTGCATATATGTAAGACAAGGGAAAATTGTCATTAAAGATAGATGGGTTAGAAATCTAGGTAGAACGCATCAGTGACCATCTTGGGCCTGAGCAGAGTATCTGGATCAGGGAGATGAAAAAAGGTTGAGGCAGGACCAGGAAAACTTAATGGCACATGGTCAGAGAACACACCAGGCAGGGCTTGGGGCAGAGGCAGACAGAGATTCAAGAAAAGTCAGGGTGCAGCAGACCAGAACTAACAAAAAGTTTACAGTCAGTCACAGCCCAAGAGCTCTAAGTTGTTGACCAGCTTGCAAGTAGCTGTGCTCTGCTCCTTTAACAGAGGCTGCTGGGAGGATGGAGCCAAAGACAGCACAAGTGGACTCAGTTACACTCCCTGTCCAAGGAAGGCTGAGGATAAGAAGCAATTCCTGCCAGAGAAGTGAGTGTACCCTAGCAAAAATACAACTGAGATTGTGAACTTTTAGTTGTCCGCAGCTACAATCTGTTTTTAGCACTTGTGATAGGGTGGGCTCTGAAAAGAATTACAACGATGGGCTGTGGTTTAGTGGTAGAGCATCTGCTTGGCATACAGAATGTCTCAGGTTCAATCCCTGGCATCTCCTCTTAAAAAAGATCAGGCAGTAGGTGATGGGAAAGACCTCTGCCTGTGACCCTATAGAGCTGTTGCCAGTCAGAGTAGACAATACCGACCTTAATGGACCAATGGTCTGATTCAATATAGGGCAGATTCATGAGAAACCCAAGATTATCCTATTGGGTATGGACAGAGGTTGTGCTTCAGACATGGGAATACTGTTAGGAACAGGCAATAAGATGCAACTCAAATGGCCACCAAATGAGAAGGGAGCACTCACTGGAGAAGACCCTGATGCTGGGAAAGATTGAAGGTCAAAGAAGAAGGGAATGGCCAAGGATGAGATGGTTAGACAGTGTTATCGATGCAACAAACATAAAATTGAGCAAACTTCAGAGGACAGTGGAAGACAGGAGGGCCTGGCATGATCTAGTCCATGGGGTCGCGAAGAGTCGGACTCGACTGTGCGACTGAACAACAACAACAAATGTGCTAGAAGGAAAGCCAGCCATCACGACACGAGCCAGAAGCATAGAAATTTACAACATGTTCATGGTTCATGCTATGTTATCTCTGATGCTAAATTTCAGGTGAGCTTGGAAAAATCATAAGCATGTACTTCATACTTCATATTTGAGAAGGCCAAAGAGTATCCATATGGATGTTACACACTCTGAATTTCAATTCATCTCAAAGAAGAGGGCAAGGTGTTTATGTGAAGGCGAGGGGATGAGGATAAGCCATGCTTTCAAATACCCTCAGACGAGAACTTTAAACAGATCTTGTGCCAAATGTATATGAATTACAAGGGTTAACTACAGATGACTCTCAAACAAGTGACTGCACCTGTTGCCCTTTGTAAAATGAAAAGCCATTTTGGGAGGGAGAAATTTAGAACAGGAAAGCAATAGAGAGGAAGAAGAATCTTTTCCGCTTCCCAAATTGTTGTGTGTGCGTGTGCGTGTGCATACAGCTGTGTATTTAAGACAGTATCCACTTTCCTACAAGCCACACAATTAGTTGTACAATTTACCACAAAGGGGAAAAAATATACTGTTGCTCACGGTTGTGCTTGCAGAACAAACCCAGGACAATCAGAGGTTTGCAGTTAGCTGTCTGTGCCTTGTTCTACCCCTCATCTGCTTTTTCAGCTGGTAGAGATAAGCAGATTCTTCATGTGGCTTGTAGCCCCCCTGGCCCCCCCCCCGATCTTCTGCCTCTAGTGCTCATGGATGGTGGTGGAAGGAGAGTGAACAAATAGCTTTGTGTCCATGTTTCATACCACAAATTCCATCACTTTTGCAAGCTAATCCCACCCCCACCCCCTCTACTTTTAATTGGCATTCTTGCAGAAATGGGCATGCTGTTGGTTAATGCCTGGCCAGCATCCCATCCTCTGAATTACTCTCTACTGTGGAATTTCAAGTGGCTGATCCTGGTCATTCATACACTCTTCCCTCCAGTGCCAAACCCAGCAGAATTTGCTTCCTTGGTCTGCTGCTGTCTCCCAATGAAGCAAGATTTTCCCTCTGCTAAAAATAGCTCAGTTGACTGGAGCATCTGCAGGCCTTGCTTACCAGACGTAGCCTCCTTTGGCTGGGCTCCCAGCTTCCCAGCTACATGCACCCCTGGCCCCTAGAAGGCTGCCAAAATCCTTCTTGTGGCTTTCATCAAGTGGAGAACAAGCATAAACCCTGTTCTTTTTGAACACTGATGGGGAATCTTAGAATTCTACCGGGGTGGAACAAGATTTCTTCATTTGGTGCTGGGAGGCAGTAGATATTCCCCAGATAGCATGGCATGGGGCTGTATGTATACACACAACTGTACACACACCAGTCAGGTAGATGCAACTGCATGTGCATGCCCACCCTACCCAGCAGCAAACTCAGAAGTATTTGTGCACACATTCACTTAAAACATAGAGGTGTGTCAAAGTGTGCACTGGAGTCCTAAAACAGCCTATGTCCTGGGGAATATCGTCACTCTAATCAGCATGAAATAACCAAGCCTGGTCCACACATGCAGTAGAATGAGATGGCAGAGTTCTGAGATGATAAATGGGAATTCCCACTCATGTCCCCATAATTGTGGAACTAATTTATGTATTTATTATTTAGTCACTTCATTTATACCCTGACTTTTCCTCTCATGGAGACCCAGAGCAGCTTACTTCAATCTCATTTGATCTTCACAACAACCCTGTAAGGTAGGTTAGTCTGAGAGTGCGTGACTGGCCCAAGGTCATTCAGTAAGCTTCCATGGCAGAGTGGGGATTTGAACCTGAGTCTTCCAGATCCTAGTCAGACACCACCCTGTGGGCTTACCAGCTTGCCTGCTGTGTGTCAGAGTCCCACAGCAATCAGTCTCAACAACGTTCCTTCAAAAAGGATCAAGTTTCTTGAGTACAATAAAGGTCATCTTTGCATAGATTTGATGTTAGAGCTAACCCTAAAGGCGGGAGAGGGAGAAGATATACTGCATTCAAAGTGGGGTCCCCTGCTGGAGCCAAGCCAATTAGAGGTGCAAACGGGTTGCACCTAAACTAACGGGTTCACATACCCAGGCAGAGCAAAGAGCGCAAAGCACCAAGGTCAGGCGCCCGGCTAACAGATAAGACTTCAGCGAAAAGGAGTGAAAGTTAACATTTCAGCATAGTAAGACGTTCACCCAGCAGCCTCCTACCCCTCCCCACATACAATGGCAGTGTAGCTGACACTGTGTCAGACTACCTCCTGCTCCCACTGGCTCTCTCCTGCTTCTCGTAGAGGGAGAAAATGTGGCGGTGGGGTTTGATGTCAGCAGCTCAGTGCCTTCACTCCCAGTCACTGCCTCTGCAAAAATCTAGGGATTTCCCCAACCTCTCCCCCTCCCCATGCTCCCCCCCAAACTCCACACTGGCTCTCTACTTTGTAACTGCTATCCATCCCCCACAGACTAAAGTCCTGAACAAACATTTCTATCAGCATGTGTGCAAAGAGAAGAGTTCCAGACCCAGCAGGTGGGGCTCCATGACCCACCTGAGGGTCCTGTCCTACGGGCTAAAGACCACTGCTCTGCAGCATCCTCAGCATACAGTTGAAGAGGGAACTATTTCACAGTCTTTAGAGGTAAACTGGAGAGCTCTAACTTTGACTAAGAGTACACATTTTATCTTTGAGATGTGCTGTCAAAGCACACCAGAGATGATAATAGAGGGGAAAGTGAAAGTTAACACTGCCAGAAGAAAGAAAGCATAAATGGTCTTAGGCAAAAAAGGAAGCCTGGAAAGGAAACCCAATTGCCTACGTAGACTTTGATCGTGGCTGGGCTGTAAATATTGGACTTTCTAAAAGCCCAGATGTTCTGGTCTCACTATGGCCTCCATCTCCATCTAGCCCATTAGAGCCCATCACAGGGACTGCTAACTGCTACCCCCTCTGTTATCTCAGGAGTCCTCTGTCGCATGGAACACGGAGCAGCATTCCAATTCAAAAGCATGCCAGGCCACTATTCTTCTTTAACGAGCGGATGCTCGGGCTCTGGCGAGAGGAAAAGCCAGGTGAGGAGACAAAGCCAGGAGACAAAAGCCAAGGAAAGGAGCGTGCTGTGCCTTGTCTTCACTCTGGGCCTGGAGGAGCCTCTCATTGTATACGCTACATTTTCTGCTTGTTAAATGTCAGCATGCGGTTAGGAGACATGAATGTTTCATCAGCTGTTGGGAAAGTAGTTGTGCTGATTTAATGGCACAGATCAGATCGGGAGCTTGTGTGTATGTGTGTGAGCATGGGAGAGAGCAAAAGTGCTCTGTGTGTGAATGGGCAAAGAAGAGAGGTATGAAAGAGCATGCATAAAAGGTATGTATAAAGGTTTGCAAATAAAAGGAATGAAGCGTGCACATGTGTGTGTCTGTGAATGTGCAATTCATCCTTTTTGCTCTGCAAGGAAGAGTGACCAGTGTTTTCCAATAACTGCATATATAAGACATGCAGACTATGTGTTGTGTGTGTGTGCTGGGGAGGGGGGGGAATCCTTTTTTTTTCTAATGAAAGGCATACATATCTATTCTTGGTATGCTTTAACAATGCAGTCCTAAATAAATTATACCCTTCTAAGCCCTTTGACCTCAACTGATTTAGACAGGTGTAACTAGGGTGCCAGCTCTGGGTTGGAAAATTTGGGGGGTGGAGGCTGAGGAGGGTGGGGTTTGGGGGAGGGGAGGGACTTCAATGGGGTATAAGGCCATATAGTCCACCTTCCGAAGCGGCCATTTTCTCCAGGCGAACATATCTCTGTTGCCTGGAGATCACTTGGAATACAGGAAGATCTCTAGCTACCACCTAGAGGTTTGCAACCCTAGGTGTAATTCTTCTTACAGTTGCACTGTCGCTATACTTGTGACATGTGCAGTGTATCTGTACTGGTCATGTACACACATGTGTACACTTGAGAGGCAGAGCAGTGATTGGGAATTGTAGCAGAAGTGGGGGTGTTGGCTGTTATCCCAAAGAGGGCAATAGTGAGGAGAAAAGCTAGATGTCACTCGGGATCTGCTCATTTATCAGGGCATTTTCTGAACTATTAAAATAGATAGAAAGGGCTTGCTGCCTCAGCTGAATTCTAGTCCTCCTCCTCTCTGCAATGACCTCCTTCCTGGGAGTTTCACCTAGGCTGAGCACCCCTCCTCCCCCATGGCCTGCCTTCTTGACTGTATTGTATATAGGTTTGCCAACCTCTAGGTGTGGCCTGGAGGTCTCCCAGAATTACAGCTGGTCTCCAGACTGATGAGATCAATTACCCTGGAGAAAATGGCTGTTTTGGAGGATGGACTCTATGGCATTATACTCTGCGGAGGTCCCTTCCCAAATCCTGCCTCCCCCAGTCTCTTCCTGGATTTGGCAGCCCAAATAGTATGAAAAAGTACAATTCACACAAGCTCTTTCCAGAGGTCCGCAGTCTTGTTCAGACCTCATGGGAATGTCGACCAATTTTACTCCTGTAGGAGATCAATGTAGCACAGGAGTTCCCAACCTTTTTCAGTCTGCAGTAGGGTTGCCATTTGCCCGGTAGGGGTGGGGGAATCCCCTGATTAATCCCCCCCCAAATAGTGATATTGCATGAGACGTGACCGCATCACCTGGAAGTGGTGTTGGCATGTTGGCAATGTTGGTGGTGATGCTCTGGATTATGGACAAAACTCAATGGTTTGATGCCGGTTTTATCATAGAGTTTTGCCCAAAATCCAGAGCATCACTCCCAACATCACCAACATGCCGACATCACTTCCAGGTGATGCAGGCACATCGCATGCAATGTTACTGTTTCAAGAGAGAAAGAGGGGGCAACATCACTTCCCACTCCTGGAACATCCCCTCCCCCCACCCCCCTGCTGGTGGGCAAAGGGACCTGGCAACCCTAGCCTGCAGGCACCTTTCGAATTCTGACACAGGGTGGTGGGCACAACAACAGAATGGCTGCCACAGGAGTTGGAACCCACCACAAAATGTCAGGTAGTGAGGTTATGCATAACTTTTAAGGGTAACTCTTCTACAGTTCAGGGCAGAAGCTCTGTTTAACAGGATGCCTTTTAATCTGCACAGCCAATCAGAAGCGCTGTTGGGCACAAGCTCCACCTGGCTTTGCCTGCTCTCTAAAAACACTTGGTAGGCTCCAGGAAAGGTATTTGTGGGCACTACAGCACTTATGGGCAGCATGTTGGGGACCCCTCATATAGTATGTGCCTCTGTAACCTCCCACTAAATGCAGAGGGTAATTATGTTCTGGCAAAAACAGAGTTTTTGTGGCACTTTAAAATCTAAGATTTTAACCCTGAATGCGTGGACAGGTGCTGACCCCTGAATAGAAATTACTCCCCTTAGTCCCAGTCTTTGTGCTTCTTTTACCTGCCTACCCCATCTCATGTATTCAGTGCTCCAAGACTGCGACAGATATACGTCTGAAACTGTGTAATGTCCTGAGCATGAAGCGCTATGACAGAGCAAGGCAGATGGAGCAGAGAGTGACAATCTCCTGTGTGCTTGGTATGAAACCGAGAGAGACTGCTGCATGTTATGCGGGTCAATGAGGTGTGCATGCATCTACATGAACAAATAACAGCATGACGACAACATGGTGTAATCAACTGTTTCCAGAAGAAATGCCCCCTTAACAATGGAGAGGCTTCACCCGTATGTAATTTTTGGGGAGGGGGGAGGACACTGTCTTTGGCCGAAGCATGGCTGTCATACCTATACCTACACTCAATCAATGGTTTTCGATATCAGGCCGATATTATCAATCTATCTTACAAGGCTGTTGTGAGAATTACTAAGAACACTTAAGCCTTTATATAAAGGCTACTATTATTAATACAAAATACTGGGGAAAGAGATCCCTTAGAATTAGGAGACAGGAAACCCAATTGGAGATGAAGGCCAGTTAGCACCAGGGCTATTTTTGGGCAGGAATGCACAGGAATGGAGTTCTGGCTGGCTCCTGAGTTGGCCACACCCAGCAGGAACTCATTAGAATAATAGGCTACACCCAACAGCGGAAACTCATTAGGATTGGCTACATTAGGGGTGTGTGGCCTAACATGCAAAGGAGTTCCTGCTACAAAAAAAGCTCTGGGTTTTGACAACAAACAAGGTAAACAGAATAGGAAGCAAAAGGTGGGTGTGGCTGGATGACCACACTTCTGGTAACATGGGGGTGTGGCCCAATATGCCAATGAACTGTGCTATCAGGGGTGTGGTCTAATATGATAATAAGTTTCTGCTGTTGGTTGTGACCTATTCTGCTAATAAGTTCCTGCTGGACTTTTTCTACAAAAAAAGCCCTGGTTAGCACAACTGCCATTCCTCATGCAGGAATCCCCCTGTCCCCCGGTTGCCCCCAAAGGAGCTATAATCTTGCCCTCTGGCCCCATTCTGACTCCCCTCTCAGTGGCAGTTGGTGGCAGATTAGCCAGCATAGCTTCCCAGAACCTCTTAAAATCCCAAAGATGCAGCTTCCTGACTTTAATTAAAAAGGGAAGTTTGGGTACATTGAAATGCAGAGCAGAGCTAACACCTGGAGAGACAAGAAATATGAGCAATTGCCACTTCACAGAGAAGGGCCAGCGCTGTGCAGTGAGCTGAAGGGTAACCCTTTTCTCATTTCATAGCAGCCCACTATGGGAGGGGGCTTTTTGGTGGGGTAGTTTCTCAGGTAAGAATAGAAAGGATACAGCCATTTCCTGTCTTCCCTTCCCAGCACAAGCACTTTGGCCTCTGTCCCAGTAGAACTAGACTCAGCCCCCGTTTGTTGGCAAAGACCTGAAGACCTTTAGATTCTCTAAGCACACTGACAGCCTCTGGATTCTGTTGAATGCAGGGGTAAATTAATGATAGGGCATTCATGGCCCGAGGACAGGACCTGCCAGAGTTGCCATTTTATGCAAAGATGACCTATTCAACACAAGCACAATGCAATCTGGTGTTATTACTTAGCTTTTAAAATGCAAGCATCTTCTATAAATACAATTGGAGAGCGTGTGGTCCCAAGAAGTATGCCTCTTACTCTGCCCAAGATCCATTATGTCTCTAAGATGTTCCATTTCTTCCCATCATACAGACTAAGAAAAAGCAGACCTTTTTTCCAGGCTCAGTTGATGGTCCTCACTGCCCTCCACCCTCAACAGTTGCTACATCATATTTTCATATAGTAAAGATATATTCTGGAACTCCACTGTTTGTTTCAAGGTATTCAGTGGAGCCACAGACTTCTGAAAAAAACGACATCTATTGCATGCTATTTCATGGCAGCACTTTATTTTATCGCCCACCTGGGATCTAAGGCAAACTCATTATTCTGGGCAAAATAAATTTTCTGCATGTCAAAGCCTCCCCAAAGGCACAAATTAAATCCTCCCTAACTTGACCACCACTACTGGGGCTGTGTCTTTCTGAAGCTTACTGCTCTGTCCCAACCTGTGAAACAAGAGTGAACTACGTGCAGGTGGGGACTGATGGAAGAGGTTGGGAGGGGCAGGAAGCAGGAGGGACAAAAGGGCAGTAAGTCTGAAGATTTATTTTATTTTTAAATTTTTACTTTATTTATACCTCCCTTTCTCCCACATGGGGAACCAAAGTGTTGGGGAAATTAGGGGTGTAGGAACCTTTTCATGCACTCCCATTTTCACTGTGTTCATTTGGGGAGGGAGAAGAAGAAGAAGAAGAAGAGTTTGGATTTATACCCCGCCCTTCACTGCTCAAAGGCGTCTCAGAGCGGCTTACAAACTCCTTTCCCTTCCTCTCCCCACAACAGACACCCTGTGAGGTAGGTGGGGCTGAGAGAACTCTAACACAAACTGTCCTTGAGAGAACAGCTGTGCCAGAGCTTGTGACTCACCCAAGGTCACATCAGCAGGTGCAAGTGGAGGAGTGGGGAATCAAACCCGGTTCTCCCAGATAAGAGTCCGCACACTTAACCACTACACCAAACTGGCTTCCCAACTGCAGAGAGAGAGAGAGATGGATGTTCTAAACCAAAACTCAGTTTATTCTATTACAGACTCTTAAGTTAAAAAACACTTTTGTAGCATTTCAACATTCAACATAGAATATTTAAACACAACCCCAATGCATAAATAATGCACTTGAAATTCTATAAAGGATATCCTTGGTTGCTCTGTCAGGATCCATAACAGAGGGTGGCTGGACAGAACAACCAGGAACAAAACTAAATCCAGACATTAAGTACCCTTTTCCAATCACAGGAGTTAATGTAATTGTCAATCAACTCTGTTATGAGCATCTGACATTCATCTCTGATGTGCATCACATCTGACATCCATCTCTGAAGTCCATTGAAATCAGTAGGCTCAACACAGAGCATGCCTCTGTTTAGGACTGTACTGGTAGCCACTCAACCACACCACCTTCTTAATATTTATTTCAAACATGGTGGTCAAATTCAGTAATAGGTTAAGGTATCCCACCAGGTTTTTGGGGAATGTGCATATATGAGCTCAGGAGTCTGGGGGATGTAGGTTACCTATACAGCAAATGCCTACCTTTTAAAAAATGAAAATCAGCCTCAGGAATGTACCGGGTGAGATGTGCTTAACCTGCCATTTAAAAAACATCCTCCCCAAGCTGCCCCACCACCCAAAGACGATCTCCTTTGTGCACATACATCTGGAACTCTGCGGGGAGGGGGATTTTATGAGGGAGGGGTGCAATTTTTAGGAGAAAGGCAGCTGGTGGGGAAAGGGTTAAATACTTCATCCCTCTGCTCAGAAACTGCAGCCACCCAAGATTGCGGGGGGGGGAGAAAAAAATCCCAGCTTTATTACAGGCGCTGAAGGATTTTGTGCAGTTTGCTCCTGTGCGGACAAGGCCTTTCAGGCACTCTGACCACCGTGCCCCCACACTTCTGTGGTTGAAGCCAGATCCTGGAAGGCACACAAAGCCGTACGAGCAGCCAGTATTTGAACAGGATTCCTTTTCTCTGTTCCTTTGGTCCCTTTGTTGGAAAGTGGGAAAACTGCAAAAGTGAAGAAAAAACATCTCCTTTCCTACCGCTCTAATCTGCTTCACTCACACAAAGCGCCACAGGCAAAATCTAACCTCGGTAAATATTTGCTAAAGCAGAAGAAGAAGCCGGAGGGGAGTAAGTTGTTTAATTTTTATGCATTTGTTAAAAGTGAGAACATTAAAGGGGGAAGCACGGGGTGGTTCACAAATATAGTGGAGAGAAAGGTTCTTTTTCATACAGAGGCAGTGTCAGCAATCAGCTTCAGGGAAAGGTTTTATTCCGAGTCAGATTTCTTTCAGGGCTCTCTCTCTATATATATATGTGGATAGCTAGCTAGCTAGATAATCACAGAGAGAAACTGATGGGGGGGGGATTTAAAGCTATGAATTTGCCAAGCCTGCCATCCTTGGAATATGTTTGCCCAGTATCCTTCAGCTGCTATATAATGAAAAATTTGCACAGTGCTAGATGCTGCACAGAGCATGCAATCGACACAGTTCTTACCTAAAAAGTAAAGGTAAAGGTTCCCTTGCTCGAAAGCCAGTCGAATCCGACTCTAGGGTTGCGGTGCTCATCTCCGTTTCAAAGCCGAAGAGGCAGCGCTGTCCGAAGACGTTTCCGTGGTCATGTGGCCAGCATGACTAAACACTAAGGCGCACGGAACGCTGTTACCTTCCCACCGAAGTGGTACCTATTTATCTACTTGCAATTTCTTGCTTTCGAACTGCTAGGTTGGCAGGAGCTGGAACTAGAGACGGGAGCTCACTCCGTCATGCGGCACTCTCAGGTCTTGAACTACTGAACTACTGACCTTCCACAGCCTGCAGTTCAGCGTCTTAACCACTTGAGCCACCGCAGCTCCTAGTTCTTACCTAGAAGGCTTATTAATAAATACTAGATTTTAAAAACCCAATAATGTTGACCCCAAAACAGGGATGTCTAGAAAACAGAATGAAAAACAGGTGGTAGTAAAGGAGCTGGTTTAGTATAGGTAAGCACACCCCAGGAAATGCCTTTTTAAAGAGATGGGTCTTAAGGCAGGTTTGAGGAAGAAGACAATGAAGAAATGGAAGGTGTTCCAGATACCCTTGAAGAAGACTCTAAAAATGGGGAGAGATGAACACAAAAGAGGCTCACGACTAATGGGCTTATGCCTGAACCCTGGATCCTGGCCCTTAGAGCCAGTTGTTCATGTTACTACATTATGAAGAGAACTTTAAAGCCCTCCACCTGTGAGCTGACATAATACAGGGCTGGTTCACCACCCAAGCTGCTGCATGGAGCACCAAACCAGGAGGGAACAATGGTGTGGAAGGAGGCAAGAGGTGCAACTTGGGACAGCACAATGGAGCAGCTACTGATACTCCTCAAGGGCCTGGTTTGATCCTGGTTGCTGGGGACGTGGGAGGCAAAGGGGCATTGCCTCCTGAACCCTGCTCACCAACTGAGCCCAAGCTGAGTGGCTTAGCTTGGACCTGGTCAGGAGGAGCAGGGGAGGAGCCAGTGGGCTGCCTTCTTGAGGCAACAAAGTACTTTGAACTAGCTTTGTTGTAGCCATATCCCTCCAGCCAGCCTTCAGATTTGCATGGAGTAGATTTGTCAAGCTGGACTAGCTGACCAGAGGATACTGAATTGTTTGGTTCAGTTTTCATACCAGCCTCCAAACCAAACCCTTAATCTTTCAGCACAAAAGCAAGGGAGCAGTTTTTTCTTCCACCAATCTTTAGGCGTGGATTGAATGTTACTATGCCTGTGAACTAGGATGTGCAGGGCTACCCCATAAAGGGTAAAATGTACTAGGAGCAAGCCCTGAACTGTTCCTGTATCATCAGTACTGTCCTCCTTCAAGCTAATGTGCAGCATTTGAGCACATACCACAGCCTGAGGGGCATCTGTTAGCAGGACGACAGTCACAGCCCTTGTGGCCCAATTAACATTCTACAAAGTTGGAAAAGCCAGAAACTTTCCCTCTTCTTTCTGTAGTCAAGATTTCCAACCAATCTGCCCAGCAGAGAAAAATGAGACAATGTGGTTCTCTGAACCAACACAACCTCCCAACAGATCTTAAGGGAGACCCATAAGCAGAGAAGTGTTTCAGACGCCTTAAAGACTAAAAACATTTATTCCAGAACAAAGTTTGAGTCCAGTGGCACCTTTAAGACCAATAAAGTTTTATTCATGGTATAAGCATTTGTGTACAAGCACACTTCCTCAGATTCCTGTGCTTGCACAGGAAAGCTTATACAGTGAATAAAACTTTGTTGGGTGCTACTGGACTCAAACTTTGCTCTGCTGCTTCAGACCAATAGGGCCACCCCACCTGAATCCAATATTTATTCCAGTATAACTTTAGTGAGTCGGAGCTCACTTCCTCAGATGCCCAGAAGTGTAAATTCTTCAGGCTTGTTTTATATACACAATATAAAGGTTTGGTTGTGTATATACAATTGAACCTTTCTATTGTGTATTTAAAATCAGGCCTAATGGATTTAAATTCCTATGCATCTGAGACAGCAAGCCATCGTGAGTCAAAGCTCACACTAGAATAAAAGCTGCTGGTCTTTAAAAGCACCACTAGACTCCTGTTTCAGTTCACTGCTACTTACTAACATGACTGCCCATCTGTATTCTTCACCAGCAGATATACATTCTCCCAAAGAACAACACAGACCTTCACATCTTTTACGTGTATTCGTGGTAAATCCCTGTGACCGTTTTTGATAATGTGAAGTTTCTAGAGTTGACTTTTCACTACCATTTTGGTATACTCAAATCAGTCTTGTGAATGTTCCAGTAGGTGGCAATGCTACAGCCCTGAATTCACAGCAAGGGTAGATGGGAAACCTCCCCACACCACCCTGAGCTGATCTATGCTGTGCACAAAGGAACAGCTTTATAAAAAGTTCTACTTTATTCTAATATCCTGTCTCTAATAATTTCCACCCCAGCTAAAATACAAGATGGTAAGAAGGGGTTCTCCAGCAGCCAAACATCTGAAGTGAAGGAAGCCTCTCAAGACCATTTTGACAAGTGGACCCTCAACATTTCGATCTTCTGTAAATCTGGAAGCGGAGACTGGAAATAGCACAAAATACAATTTGGTAGCTTCAGGGACAGCTGCCAAGAAAACTGGGGTGGGGCTCTGGGAAAGGACTAAGAGAAGCCAAGGCAGTCTGAGGAAACTAATTTGGGAAGCAGCTCAGGGTGTCAGGGGTGGAATGGCTACACTGAGCAAGCTCATCGCCTCTCCCTCCCAATGGGAGAGAAAAATTGCCACTGTCAATTTACAGAAGGTAATTAATCAAATGCATGCAAATTCCCAACTACACATTGGCTAACACTGAGAATCGGCTAAAACACTAGTGGTAAATTAAATTATAAAACAATTCACCACAACACTGACAGGTGGCATAGCAACCTTCATTTTAATAGATTTAAGGGATAGAATCATGCCTTTAATATGTTGGCTTGTAATTATTCTGCTAGCAATAAATTAGAAAACCCTTGCCTTCTAGGGCACCAGTTCAAATTCCCTCTTGCTGTTCATCTGATGAGTATCGTGCTTGGGATGGGGCAAAGATGATGAATACAGAAACTGCCTGCTTTATTTGCAGAACTCACATCAGAGAGAGATATGACACATCAAGCAGAATGACAAGTCAGAGTTGTAGATGGTACCGCTTCAGACAGCAAGTGTTTTCTGAATGCTTGCCCCCCACATAGAAAGCTCCCTATGTGTGACAAAGCGGCTCATCAACCAGACGGGTTATGGCTAATGTAATGGAAGCATCCAGGCTGGCTGGATAAGCCACCATGATGTAGCGATTACGGTGCTGGACTATGATCTGGGAGACCCGGGTCTGAATCCCCTGTCTGCCCTGGAAGTTCACTGGGTGATCTTGGATCAGTCACTCTCTTTCAGGCTAAACTACCTCATAAAGCAGATGTTGTATGGATGAAATGGACGAAAGGAGAACAAACTGCTTTAGGCCCCCACCAGGGAGAAAAACAGAGTATAAGTTTCTAAATTTTAAAAAGCTAAACAAACAATGAGCTCCCTCCTACACCTGTAGTTTTAAGTAGTACAATCCAGAATTCTACCGCACCATTCTGTACAATGGGTAGAGAGCTCTAGTAGACCACAAACTAGATCTGCATAACATGGAGCCTGTGGACAAATTGCTTTCATCATCCCAACTATTTAATGATGCCCTGGAAGAGACAAACATTTGCTGCTTGTGAGGGAGCCTCTGGGGCTCAGCAGCTCTTCCAGTGGCTGGGATGGGAGAAGGTTGCTCCCCACCTTCCTAGATTCAGAGGCTCGATGGCCTTGATGCCAGTTTGCAACCTGTTTTCTCCAGTCAGTCAGCCCTCCTGATTCTGAGCAGGAGAAAAGAAAGGGAGAGGGGAACAGCCAGAAACGAACAAACAAACAAAATATAAATTAATACAGCAGTTCCAAGGACACTCTCCTAGGAGTAAGACCCACTGAATAACATGGGACTTACTTCTTAGCAGAACTAAGGATTGCTCCTTAAAGCCAAGTTCACAGCTTAGGAACACTGCTGGACATAGCAGTCACCTTAGCTGTGGCTGTGATGGCTCGGCGTGTTTCCCCCCAGTTTCAGCTGATGCATCAGCTGTATCCATTCAGTCAATCAAAGCTAGCCACAGTGATCCATGCCTTAGTTACATCGAGACTGGACTACTGCAATGCACTCTACTTGGGGCTACCTTTGAAGAATGTTTGAAAGCTGAAGCTAATGCAGAATGCTGTGACTAGACTGCTGAGTGCCAGCTAATGGGAACATGTGACCCCTATACTACAGCAATTACACTGGCTACTGATCTGCTCATAAGCTCATTTCAATGTGTTGGTTTTGTCCTTTAAACCCTGCTTGGGACCAGGGTATCTAAAGAATTGTCTTCTCCCATACTTTCCTGCCTCGGAATTAAGATCACAGGGAGAGGCCCTCTCAACTGTCCCAGAAGTTTGTCGAGAAGCACACACGAGAGAGTGCTTTTTCACTGGCAGTCCCACAATTATACAACAACTTCCCCAGGGAGGTATGCCTGGTCCCCTCAATCCTGAGGAGGCTGCTGAAGACAGTTTTATTTAGGACTGCATTTGGCTAATGTAATTTTTATTTATTAGCAATTAATGAATTACCATATGGCAGCGTATGCAGTATAGCAAGAGATGCTTCAGAGGTGGTTTTGCCATTGCCTGCCCCTGCGTCACGCCCCTGGTATCCCTTGGAGGTCGCCCATCCAAATGCTAGCTTAGCTTCTGAGACCTGACGAGATCAGGCTATACATGGCTGTCCAAGTCAAAGCTATTTATTAGTAGTCCAAACTGAGAATTTAAGCTGTGGTCTTTTAGGTGTTTTTTTATCATCATTGTTTTATTTACATTGTAAGCAGCCTTGAATTCTGTAAAGTAGAAAGGTGGCTAATATATGTTTTTACTTAATTAAATAATTAATAACTAAATAAAAGGAAGATTGGGGAGTAACAGATCTGGGGGCACAAAGAATTCTATGGTAGTACAGGGGATGGGGATGGGGAGGACTGCGTTTATGATGTTAACAGAGAACAGGTTTAAAAGCCCCACAAGGTTAAAAATGCTGAACTGTTGTTAATATAGAAGTGTGCCCCCACTTACATTAAAAAAATGCCAATGTGGTTCTCAATGTGATTTGAGAAGCACATCCTTCCATGTAGACTGAAAGCTGCTTTCTGCCCCCTAGAGGGACGCATAAGGTAACGTGTTTGACAAGCAGGCCCCAGTTAATGCAGACTAAGCCACGTCCGCACTGTCATTTTTGCCACTCGTTTGTCCCTATTGCTTCAGGGCTCCCCCCCCCATGTGTTTTGCTCTCTCAAGTAGTCCCAGAGGGAGCAAAAAACATGTGGAAAAGGTGGGTGGGGGGGAGGGACAATCCAAAGCAATAGTTGCAAAGAAGTGACAAAAGTGACAGTGTGGACATGGCCTAATGTCATGGGCTGCAACAGCCATTCTCAGGCCTGTTTCTTCACTGGAGAAACAAGCTGCAAGGTTTTCCAAAGCCATCAACAAACCACAACTCACCTGGCAAATAAAGTGCTTCTGCTTCATGCCCAACGGCTGTGGTAAATCTATAGCAAACAGCTACTGAACACCACCACATTTCCATACATTGATTGCCAACATGGCCAACTTTATGAATCTAAAAGCACAAGTTTAAAGCAATAAAGAGGCTGGTTGGGCACTATTTCATCTGGAAGGAGTGCTGGCTGAAGTTTCATGCTCTCAGAAACACTCAATTCTTTATCTGGTTCACTGTTTTATTCTACTGCTGAAGGCAGGGAGCTTTCCAGAAGTCATAATTGGCTAGACAATTTCCTTGACTACTCAAGGAAAACATTAGTCCTGTTTCTGTAGGTCCCAAATCTGTTGTATGACCTTAGCTATAGCGCAGGATTTAATTACTTCAGTTACCTTCTTAATTACTTCCGTGAGGCTGTAAGAGAGCTACATACCTACTAGAATCGGAAAATCCCCAAATGGTTATGTTTGAGCTCTTATCTTGCCACTCCCACAACTACCTGACCCACTTTGAATGTAATCAGACAGGCAAAGCAATCCTGTCCTTCCAAGCTCGCTTTTGAAGATGGGTGTTTAACCTGAGTATGCAGGTTAAACAAAACAGGTTAAAAGAAAACGAACAAACAGACAAACAAACAAAACACAGGCAGATATTCTTCTGCTGACTATCAGGTGCCAGTGAACAAGGTCCTAGGCTCCTTTGGGCTACCTCCTAACCACCATCCCACACTCCATTAATGAGGTAATAAACAAATTCTCCTTGACAACTGGTTTCCTCCACCAAATAATATCTACAGGAAGGGATATAATAGGTGTTAAGTTCCCTGACCTAGCAACAGCTAGGGACAATGTGGGCGGAATGGTTTTTCGGGTGGCTAAAAGGGACATTCTTAGGTAAGGCAGATTTGGGATCAGACAGCTTTGTAAGACCCAGAGAATACTTTCAAGGACATGAGGCCGGATGTTTTGCGCATGTCCAGGTTGAGATGCTGCACACTATAATAGGCTGGCTTCTCACAGGCACCAAAAGCTGCTCTCTCTCTCCCGCTTGTCTACAGGCACCTGCAGTGCACTTTAATCACTCAGCTCATCCCCTCATCCCAAAGGTGGCCCGGAAACAATCACCCAAGAACAATAACAACATGCTGGAGTAATTAAAATACAAGAGCAAATACTTTGCAGGAGAAGCAGGCAAGGGACCAGGCAGCAGTTCAGTAAGCAAAACCTACAGCCATGGCACAGGCAGCAGCACAGAGGAACAGTTGACTGCTGGCTATGCTTACCAGCCATGCATTCAAGCTGTACTAGAAAGTCATTTCAGGAGACTGTACTTTACATACAGGGCTTGGCATAAATAGCATATTAATTTTATAAGGTAATATTGTTACAACTATTGTATTTCCTCACTCAAAATTATTGTGTTTGTATATAATTTCTTTTAATTCTTAATGAATATTGGTATCACATTTTTAACTGAAAGTCATGGATGTGTAATATCTTGTTTTATGTTATGCTGGTCTATGAAAGTAATAAAGAATACTAAAACAAGGAATTGAAAAACTGACCCAAATATTCTATGAGACAGAATTGAAGATTTTAGTTCCGAGTCCCTGGCACAGGCAATTCCCTTTGTTACCCACTTTTCTGACCCTTAACAAAGCCATCTCACATTCACTTGACATCCACCGAACACATGTGAGCAGCCTCCAGCAAATAATAACAAACTAGAAACTCCAGATCCTGCAGGCAAAGACACAGCATTTTGCAGCCAGAATGCATTGTAGAAACCAGGAAAGTAGTGGCTTAATTTGCAGGGACTGGGCTACTGGATTTGAACCTTTCTGGAAAGATCCAGATCAGTGATGAGCAAATATGTTACATGTATTAGGAGAGAGTTAGCGTGATGAAGGACAGAAACAGGGAAGACCTAAGGATTGCATCTTCCCATATTGTCCAGCCCACCACCTAAAAACTTCCTCACAAACCTTGATCTCTGTGCCCCTGCCTTCAGACGTGGGGTGGGTAGCGGGCAGAGACAGGGCTTTTTCAGTGGTGGCACCTAGTCTGTTGAATACTTTTCCCTTTGAGGCTCACCTGGTGCCAACTCTATCCTTTAGGCGCCAATCCAAAGTTTCTTTTTACCTAAGCTTTTAATTAAGTAGTTGACCTTTTAGCATTTTTATAGTCTGCTTTTAGCCTAGTCTGCTTTTAGCCTGAGAACTATTTTATAAGACTTTTTAAAAAGCTGTTCCATGTTTTATGATGTTTTATACCCTGGCTCAGTTCTTAATGTTGGGTTTTTAATCATTAACAACTTTTATTGTGTTACATTTTTATTATATTTTATTTTTGCAAGCCACCTTTATTATATTTTATTTTTTGTAAATCACATTATGAGAAGACAAGAGTCCCTGGAAAAGACAATAATGTTGGGAAAAGTTGAAAGCAGCAGGAAAAGAGGAAGACCAACACGAGATGGGTTGATTCAGTCAAGGGAGACACAGCCCCCAGTTTGCTGGACCTGAGTGAGGCTGTTCATGGTATGACGCTTGGAAGACATTAATTCATAAAGTGACCATAAGTTGGAAGTGACTTGATGGTACTTGACACACACACAAACCACCCTGAGCACATCCTCTGGAGAGGCAGCACAGAAGCTTTCTAAATAAAACAAATAATTTCAGCTGACAGAGAATGGCTCATATGGTTAACCCCACTCCCTAATAACGCAAACAGAAGGCTGCAAAAGTTGGGGGTGGGGTGGGGGAATCTAGCAGTATTCTGTGGAGAATCATCCCAAACAACAGTTTCCAAAGAGAGCCATCCAGCCAAACTTTCCATTTGTGTACATGCATTTGAGGTCATTGTTCATACTTATGCAGTAAAGTCGGGTTACCAGCCTCTAGGTGGTGGCTGGAGATCTCCTGGACTTACAACTGATATCTAGGCTACAGCAATCAATTCCCCTGGAGGAAGTGGCTGCTTTGGAGGGTGAACTCCTCAGCATTATACCCTGCTGAACTCCTTCCCCTCCCCAAATCTCCCCCCAAGCTCCCCCCCCCCAGATCTCCAGATATCTCCCAACCCAGTGTTGGCAACCCTAGCAGGAAGAAGTTATATGGATATGAGGGCTCCGGTTGTTCACTTGTAGCCACTGTCTGCTGCTATCATCTCTGAGGTAAAAGGTGGTGAAAGATCCCTTTGTTGCAGAGAAAGAGTCTGAGGACGTACTGGGCCAAATTCTTCTGTTAGGCTGTGTTCAGACGTGCAGTTTGATCCAGTGTGGCCCTGCTTCCAATTGATGCAGGTTTTTTGTAACTGAGAGTTTTGATCAAACTTCCCCCTTAACCTGCTTCAATGCGCTTTCACCCCACAGTTGATTGATCAGACATGGCAGCCATGGGGTGAGGCAGTCGGGCAGTTTTTTAAACTATTTGTCTTTGGAGCATGCACACAAGTGGTTATGGGAAGCAGCACTTCAAAACCTGGCAGAATGGCAGCAGCTGGTGGTCAATAGGATTGCAGGAGGAGCCTTCGGGGATATGTAGTTCAGTGTGAAAGAAGAGTTTTTGAAACTGTTTTTGATAAATTCAGTGTTTCAAATGCTTCAAAGCCAAGGGGGAGAGAATAGAGAAGCCTCATCCTGTGTCCTATGTGCTGCTGGTGTTTCTTCTTCTTTTTTTTAAAAGCTTGGAGAGAAGCTGGAGTCATGGGCATCATTCTCAGACTGCCCCCCTCCCTCCCTGAAAAAGCTCATCTTTTCAAACAATCCCTTCCCCATCCCATGGCTGGAAAGCACAGAAAAAAGAACATAGGTGTCTTTCTTTGGAAGTTTTTAAAAAAGAAAGGACAGTTTGAAAAGCTCCTCTTTGCGCGCGTGTGCACGTGCGTGTGTGTGTGTGAGAGAGAGAGAGGTGCGAATATGTAGTTATGCTCACCTCATTAGCGGCGTAAAAAAAATAAATCCCAAACTGGAAGAGAACGTCCAGACTTCCCAAGTGGCTTAAGAGTGCAATGGATTGGGGTTGCCAGGTCCCCTCCTCACTGCAGCAGAGGATTTGGGGGTGACATTCCATGGGTGGGCGGGGATGTCTCCAGGCCATGGCCACTTGCAGCCATCCCTCTCCCACCCCTCCTGCAGAGATTTAAAGGGCTCCAGCTGATCTCCAGGAGACATGGCCTGCCAATCAGCTGGAGGGCCCTTTAAATCTTTCAGGAGGGACAAAGAGAGGCTGTTGCTGGACGCAGCTCCACTCACAAAAAGATTCTTTAAATGGTCTTTTTGCAAGTGTGGTGGGGGCCGTGGTGCATGCGGGGCTGATTTCCTAGTAGTGATTTGCCGTTCCACTTGTTGCTCCCTGCCATGCTCCCCGCCAAACAGCTGAAGCTGTTTAAATCTCTGCATGAGGGGAGGGAGAGAGGTGGTCATGGGTTGCCGTGGCCTGAGTGGGGGCTTGGAGGCAGGGCCCCCAGAAGCAGGGAAACCCCACCTGAACCTGGGGCTGGTAGCTCTATGATGGATTGATCAGACATCCAGAAATGTGGGGTGAGACCTCATGTACCAGGAAGAACTGGACTTTCCTTGTTGCCAAATAACTCCAGCTCTAAGATAGGTCAGAGCGGGGTGCCCATGACTGGGAATGGAAGACAGATGTTGCTGTCTGGATGTGCATTTTAAATCTAGAAGGGAACAGCAATGACACCAGATCAAACAGCACGTCTGATCGCAGCCTTAGTCGAAAGAACTACCAATAGGCATGTAAAATACCAAGACATTCATACTACTTCTTTTCTTCCCATACTG
This sequence comes from Gekko gecko, assembly GCA_029375565.1. Taxonomy (NCBI): domain Eukaryota; kingdom Metazoa; phylum Chordata; class Lepidosauria; order Squamata; family Gekkonidae; genus Gekko; species Gekko gecko. The sequence goes on along the minus strand of JAPDNY010000002.1, from coordinate 237,979,969 downwards.
ATACCTATTTCAAATTGCCAAGAGTTCCACAGCCACCAGCTTTTTATAAGAGAAGAGAAACTTTACATAACCCAGGTTGAGACAGGAACTGCAGAAAACAGTAGAGACATGATCACGGGTAAGGCAGGTGCTTGCCCTATTAGATTTTGTGCCTGTTCTGCAAATAAGGATTTATTAATCTACTGTGCTGGTCGAAACTCAAGTGAAGACGTGAATCCAGGTGCCCCAGTACTCTGCGCCTAAAGCAATGCCTTTTCCTGGGCATGTGCATGTATGTGTGTGTGTACACCTTCCATTCAGACAGAGCTGAACCACTAGGGAGAGTCTGTTTCCCACCTCTCAAACTGTATGCTTTTTAAAAAGCTAGCTGCATCCAGCTTCTCTCTTTCTCTCTAAGCAATTGATCCCTGGTCCCCTGGGGCAGGTCCTTGGCCTCCAAGCCATGCACATTGCCTGTTTAATGGCCACCAGAATCCATTAGGGTTCACTTAACTGTAAACAGAACTGCACACTGGCTCATTATGTCCAGTCGAGCTTTTCTAGTCTTTGGCAGGGGGTAGGAATGAGCGATGCCATGTTACTGGGAAAAGAGGCCGTCACTCTCTTCAGTTATTCCTGGAATGACTCATATATGTGGCTGATACCCATCACTCAGGTAATGATTCAGATACATTTGAGAGAAGACAAGAACAAGAATATGGGGAAATAGGAGGAGGATACAACTGGTGCAAAACTATTGATGGGAAAGGAAGCAGAAAGAAGGCTGTGGGGGAATGAAAACACATCAAATTTGGATGATTGAGAGGTGATTCTCAAACCATGGTAGTGTAATGATTAGATTAGGATTTAGGAGACCCAGGTTTGAATCCACACTATGCCAAGGAACCTTACTGGGTAACTTTGTGCCCATCACTCTCTCTCAGAGCCAAACTAAGATGTGATGGCATCACCGAATCCACTATGGATGATGGCCACACCTTTTTATGGATGAAATTCCCTCTGTTTACAAATGCTGTGAGGCCATGATCCTGACTGGGACTACAGTGTGGGTGGGAGGAAGGGTGCTTATTCCCCTGGCAAGCATGATGTTCTCAAGAGCTCAAATGCCGGGGAGTTGAGCTCTTGAAAACATTGGAGGAAGGACTGGAGCACTCCATGCCATGGGCCCCATAAGGATTGGACCTCTGTGGTTTTTGTAAACAGAAGGCATTTCATCCCTGAAATGGTGATGGCATCCTCATAGTGGACTAGGGGATGCTGTCATGTCTAGTTTAGCTCTCAGTCTAACCCATCTTGCAGGGTTGTTGTGAGGATGAAGCACAGAAAACCAACACTGCAAACTTCTGTGGGTTCCCACTGTGAAGAAAAGCAGCATATAACTATCTAAATAAATAAGATTCTAGTTTTCCAATGTGATTGTCAGTGCTCCCTCAAAATTCCTGGGCTGCTTTTAAAAAGAAAGAAAGGGGATAGAAACTTGTATGTGATGTGACCAATGCTCCCTCTAAAATGTGGAGTCTTGTGAGCAAAAATTCAGCTTTGTGAGCTACTGGCACTAAAGCTATGAGCAAGTGATCTGGCTACTGCATAAATCAGTTTGCTTTGGCGCCATCGTCCCTGAGCTAAGACAAAAATCTGTGAGCTGGAGGCTGAAAAACTGTGAGCTAGCTCACACTAACTCAGCTTAGAGGGAACACTGGATGTGACTACGTCATCTAGAGCAATTGCTCTCTCTTGCACTGTGAATGTTTTCTACTTGAGGTACACTGTGATCTGCCTCACATATGATCAGCTAGGGAGGGCAGCACTGGTGGAAGACTAGCCTGGTGTTTAAGCAAGGGGTTTGACTGAGTATACTTTTTATCTCTCCCGAGTCTATTATTCTGCCTGAGAACTATGGGAGAGGAGCTAGCAGTTAGGGGTTTTGGAGAACAAGAAGTTTATACTGTTAGGGTCACAGAAGTACCTGCTACTCAAGGAAGAGAGATGACGAGTACAGGGTAACATCCCATTAGATAGGTAACTCACTCACTTGGCACCTGGCTTGGAATCTCAGAGCCAATGTATACATTCAGGGGGGAAAATCTAGTGGTAAAATTCTCTCTCATTCTGTACTGTACCAGTTCGGGCTTCAGGCGTGTGTGTGGGGAATGGGGGAGGTGTCTGAATGCTTCTCCATGGTGAGGGTCCACCTCTTCATTAGGAAAAAATACCATAAAAGAGAGAAGGCTATCCAGAACTCTGACACACTAATTTTCTAAGTAGAGGGAGTGGGTTTTTTTGGAGAATCATTCAAACATGCCATTTCTTACACATAATCTGAAGTATTAAAAAGGTAAAGGTAAAGATTTCCCTTGCCAGTCGAATCTGACTTTAGGGTGCGGTGCTCATCTCCATTTCCAAGCCGAAGAGCCAGTGCCATCTGAAGACATTTCCATGGTCATGTGGCTGGCATGACTAGATGCCGAGGCACACAGAATGCTGTTACCTTCCCACCGAAGCGGTACCTATTTATCTACTTGCAATTACTTGCTTTCGAACTGCTAGGTTGGCAGGAGCTGGGGCAAGAGACAGGAGCTCACTCCGTCACGCAGCACTCGGGTCTCAAACTGCTAAACTACCAACCATCCAGTCTGCAGTTCAGTGTCTTAACCACTAAGCCACTGCAGTCCCTTGAAGTATCACACCTGAAGTATTACAGTCTGGGAAAAGCTTTTTCACTTGATTATGCAGTATAAGGTAAAGGTAAAGGTTCCCCTGCTCGAAAGCCAGTCAGATCCGACTCTAGGGTTGCGGTGCTCATCTCCGTTTCAAAGCCGAAGAGCCAGCGCTGTCCGAAGACGTTTCTGTGGTCATGTGGCCGGCATGACTAACCACCAGAGCGCACGGAACGCTGTTACCTTCCCACCAAAGTGGTACCTATTTATCTACTTGCAATTTCTTGCTTTTGAACTGCTAGGTTGGCAGGAGCTGGAACCAGAGATGGGAGCTCACTCCGTCATGCAGCACTCTCGAGTCTCGAACTGCTGAACTACTGACCTTCCATAGCCTGCAGTTCAGCGTCTTAACCACTTGAGCCACCGCAGTCCATGCAGTATAACCCACCCATATAAATGCACACCTCTCTCTATGAAGGGAAATGGGTTTGGTGCAACCACTGAACACTAGAAAAATGACTTATTGTGGGAAGGTACCGGAGTGGCACAGCTATAGGTGATACTATGCTGCCTCATAAATGGAGTGAGCCTTCTGAGCCTCTGTCTCCCTCCTCCTACCAATATGTTATGCCCCACATCCTTCTTCCCCTATCCCTCTGCCAATCAGAGGTTTGCCATCTCCAGAGAACTGAAGCCATTCCCCAGTCTTTGTCACAAGCTGCCACTCACTTGGCAATGCAGCAGTGTCAAGCAAGCAAACCGGACTCCCCCAGTCCCAGGCCAGCAGTCACTCTTTCAGTCAATGCTCATGTTAAGGAGGATTTGCACGTAGACAGTGTCTTCATTGCCAATCAAACACTGCCTCCATGTCCCAGCCTGGCCAAGCTCAGATCTCTAAGCAACTCTGGTGCAGGGAGATGGACTGACAGCTCAGTAATTAGGAAGGGAGTAGACAGCAGCTCATGCTCCCCATGTTTAATGCTCTGTATTTGCAAAAGGAAACTGGGAATGAATTTCCTGTGATTGGAACATCAAGAACCCCAGAGAAAAGGCATGCTGCTCTATCCAAGGGATAACAGGAAAGGCTGCCACCAGCTCTCCTCTACAGCCACTATTGATGCTCATTCATACAAAAGACTTGCCCAGCCAAAATCTAAAGCATATCCCCTGTGCTAGACAGACTGTGAAAGGCAGTCTGTGCCCAAAATTTTCTCAACAATTCTGGAATGAATGGGGAGAACCTGCCCCCCCCCCAAAAAAAAAACACCCTTGGAATGTAGAAATCAAAGTCAGACATTTACTTTGGCCAGTTTCTGAATTTTTACCAATGGAATAGTCCAAGCAGAATTCAACTTCAATTATTTGGCTCACTTGTGTCTTCTTGAAATAATTAGAGTTAACCAAATTGGAACAAGTCAAACTATAATAAGCAAATGAATACCCTTGATTAAGCAGAAAGACTAAATAAAGCAAAGGAAGACCCTTTGCTTCTCCAACTGTTTGCAACAGGTGAAGTGACAACCAGACAGTGAATCTTAGATTTTATAATATTGTTATAATATAAGTATGCTAACGATAAATAACAGGTTCACAAACAGCAAAAGGCAAATTAAGATGTTGGAAAACAATGAAAGGGGGCAGAAACTTTAACAGCCATTGATCTGCAAAAAAAGATTTTTAAATGTTTTTAAAGAAAAAATGTGAATTTGTAAAAAAAAAAATTCCTTTGATTTTCTATGCACTTTGAATTCTGGTTTCAAGCTTTATTTAACTGCCAATGCATGAATGTATAAGGAGTTAAACAAACTGCTGAACAGGAGACCCTCAGGACACTTCCAAATATTTAAGACGCCACTTCTCAGTGGAGAAGAAGGAGAGATTCTGGCTCAATTTTCAAATGAAGACTGAATATTTTAATAAGGGTGTGATAAAAACAGGAAATGTTCAGGCACAGTAACACTTGCACACCTATTTCCAAAGGAAGATATGAGTTGTCCAGAGTAGTTTTTGGGATGAGTCTTTGTAAACATGATATGGGCTTCTGAAAAAATTTCCAGCTTCCTACATGGCTGCTATACCCCATCTGCTACCAGAAGTAATACAATCTGGGGGAAAGCTTCACCACTTCACTGTGTACAACCCATCCTTATACCCCTGTATCCCTAGAACAGCCATGTTGAAAGCAGACCTGATTTAGAGATTCTGCTGCCCACCCATTCCTCTGGAAATGGAAGAACACACTGTTTACACTGCAGCACCTCCTCTCTTCCCACCTATGCCCAACCCCTTGCCTGAGGGGGTTGAGACTTACCAGAGTCTCTGGCAGGCTGCAGTCAGAGCTGTGCTTAATTGGGAGTATTATGAGGGTTGTCTATACATGCTGTAAAATGCAGTGGGAACTAGGAGAATGAACTCTCCAACTTCAGACTGGGGTCATTTAAAATATTCTCTGCTGTATGAATTAAAAAATTCCTGGCTTTAAGAGGGAATTAGATAAGCATATGGAGCAGAGATCCATCAGTGGCTATTAGCCACAAGGTATAGGTAGGAACTCTCAGGCTAGAGCAAGTGATGCTCTGTATTCTTGGTGCTGGAGGGGGGCAACAGTGGGAGGGCTTCTAGTGTCCGGGCCCCACTGCTGGACCTCCTAATGGCACCTGGTATTTTTGGCCATTGTGTGACACAGTGTTGGACTAGATGGGCCTCTGGCCTGATCCAACATTGGCTTCTCTTATGTTCCTATGTTAAAAGCACTCTGCAAATAGAAAAGTACAGCAAGTACAGTTAAGGAAGAGACCTTTCTCTCTGATGGGTTAGTTCTTTACTTGCAGGGAAGAGCTGTCAATAAATGACAGTGCCATCTCAAGCAGAATTATACTTTTCTAATCTAATCCCATTGACTTTAATGGACTTCAAAGGGTTTAACTCTGCTTGTGACTGTGTGGTGAATCACCCATCTGTAGCCTGAAATGCTGCTGTCCACTCTACCACCTCAGGATCCTACTGTCTCATTCAGATGCATGCACAGACCAGGCCACAGTCTGCCCCTACCCACAACTGGTTACTGGTTCCAAGCTCTGTGACAAGAAGGTTTGGGCACTGATCATCAGTCCAAAGTGGGACCTGGTTTTGGCAAGGGTGTGATGAGTCACTGCAGAACCAAGGACAGTTGGCTTCAGGAAGAGGGAGGATATAAATGAGCCTCTGACACATTTCTTCCCTTTCTCTGCTAAAGACCACCTCTTCCATGGGGAGGGGGGGGCAGAATCTCAAAACCATTGTAATGAAAAATGGCTTAATCTCTCTTAATGTATTGCTTTATTGTGCATGTGCATAAAAGAAAAAATATATGAAAAAGACTTGGAGGGGGCCTTCATAATCCACAGATATCACACCTTGTATGCATGGGCCTGAGTTCTGGTACCTCTGGCATCACAGCTATGAATCAGATGAGTGGAAACTAAAAGTTGGCCCTTGCGGATGGTAGAAGAAGCATGCCTGTGGTTTTTACTGGTCTTTATAGCTCCAATTTAGTAGGATTTCCCAGTACTGGGCTTTAAGTGCTGTGCTATAAACCCATCTTCATGACCTTAAACTCCAGCCCAATGAGCAATGCTACATGCCCCCAGGCACTCTTCAGGCCATTAGCACAGTTATATTTCCACACAGAGCTGCTAGCAGAGCCAGTGAAAAAGGCCACAGACACTCGCATTCAGTTTTATATCACAACAAAAACATAGGCATCATTGTGTTCCTGAGCCCTCAAAAGGAAGGAAGGGAAAAGGCAGAGAAGGTGACTACGGCTCTCAGCTGCAACCTAAGAAAAATAAGGAAGTACTCAGTACAGCTCTGTGCCAACACGCTGTTTACCTGAGTGGTTTTTACCTCCCTGGGAAACAATTAATTAGTTCCCATTAATATCTTCAATTATTTTCTTCTACAATAACTGTTTCATTACATGGAAGATTGCAGTAGATTATAGATGCTGCCTTTTGGTTTCATTATCTCAGAAAGCCTCTTGTGTGTTTGTGTGTGAAATAATAAGCTAAAATTGAGCCAGTGGTGTACTAGTTAGCATGTTGGGCTAGGACTAGGGAAACTTGGGTCCAGATTCTCACTGACAGTACCTAACTATATGTTTGCCTCATGTGGCCTACCCTCCTTAGATCCTGTCAGACACGTTGTGGGAGCTGTATGTCAAAACTGCATTTACAGGCATGCAGCAACCTACTGTGGCACATGGAGAGCTACTATTTGCCTCACTGGGGAACTTTACATGCAGCCCACCAGTAGCCTCCGTGTACCTGGGAATTAAAAGCAACAAAGAACTTCCAGTGTTCATCTAACAAGACCTAAGGCCATGAAGTTCACCTTGGGTCAGTCATACTCTATCAGCCTAATCCACCTCCTAGGGTGGTGAGGATAGAACATAAGAATGGATAACCTGAGCTCCTTGGAAGAAGGATGAGATTTTAAAATGTACTAGTAGATAGAACACTTATGTGGATATTAAGTTGAGCCTGGGAGACCTGTAATTTTGAAGTCTCACCTTTGGCACTATGGCCAATCATGCTCTTTTAGCCTCCGTTTTTCAACTATGAAATGAGAACAGCATTGATCTAGCATGTGAGTTTGCACATAAAATACTTAACACAGGGGTGTCAAGCATGCGATCTGTGGGCTGGATCCAGCCCCTGGAGGGCTGGTATCCAGCCTGTGAGAAACTGGCTCTCTCCTGCTTCCTTCTCCTGACTGCTACTGCTGTTGTGTTGCCAAGCACCTTTTCCTCCTTTAGAGAGGAAGTGAGGGGGGAAGGAAAAGAGAATGCACATATGCGCACCAGAGAAAAGCTCCCTCCGCTCTCTCCTGCTTCCTCCTCCAGGGCTGCTGCTGCATTGCTAAGCCTCGCTTCCTTTGTTTGGAAAGGGAGGGAGGTGGAAGAAAAGAGAGAGAGCATGCAAGAAAGAGAGGGAGTTGCATGGTACCTTTAAGACCCACAAAGTTTTATTCTAGGTATAAGCTTTCCTGTGCATGCACACTTCTTTAGAGAGAGGGGGAGGGAGATAGATTCTTCTGACAAGCCCTGCTCTGCTGTATCCTTTGAGACCTTATCTCACACACACACACACACACATTAAAAAAAGGAAGGGGGGCAGTAAAGAGATGCATCTGAGATAAGGGGAATTAAAGGGAAATTATTTTGCTTTATTCTGAAAGGGTTTTTTTTTAAGGTTAGATTTTTCTGTGCCTATCTGGGATTTTTTTAAAAAGTCCCTGATTAGGAATTACAACACTTGGATTGGATTGGATTAGTTGCTGTAGATTTTCCGGGTTTTGTTTCCTAAGGAAGTCTCAGGAGGTTCTTTTGTGTGTGGAATGGCTATTGAAACTCTAATCTTATCTGTAGTGCTATTGCCAGCTGTCGGGCATTTTGTGTTTTTCAGGACAGGAAATCATGCCCTATTTATTTTTAAACTCTCTTCTTTCCTGTTGAAATTCTGTTTATGTTTATGAATTTCAATGGCTTCCCTGTGTAATCTGACATGGTAATTGGAAGTGTTGTCCAGTCTTTCAGTGTCTTGGAACAAAATGCTGTGTCCTGTTTGGGTTAGGCTATGTTCAGCCACTGCTGATTTTTCAGGTTCATGTTCTTTTATTTTTGTCTGAATGCTACACTGTGTGGTCCCGATGTAAACTCAGGAAACAATCCATAGACAAAAGAACCTCCTCAGGAAAGCTCCTCCATTAGCATGTTCATAGCCTGAAGAACTACACAAGATAATTGACTCAGCCCTACCCCACCTTCCAGGGTAGAAATAAATTACTTGCCTATCAGTTTACTGCTCACCTTGACATAGAGAGGACTCCATCTTTCTGTGTTATACCTCTGAGGATGCCAGTCACAGCTACTGGTGAAACGTCAGGCCCTACAATGCCAAGACCATGGCCACACAACCCGGAAAATCTACAGCAACTAATGAACTCCGGCCATGAAAGCCTTCGACAACTTGGATTGGATTCTGTGGTTTAATGACTGGAAGTAGATGGCTAAGTATTTAAAAATACATTTATGGTTACATATATTCCAGTTCAACACATGGTCTCCCTCTCCCTTTCTCCCCTCCTACCTCACTGGCTGCTTTTCTTCATATTAACTACCCCCTTGCTTTTTAAACTTTTTATTATCATCACTAGCAGTGAGTGGATTTTGTCCAGTCTGAAAGCAGCACATTATTTCACTTGAGAGATCCTCCTTTCCAGTTCTAACAGATGAAAAAAGTAATAAAAGAAACCTAACCTCGCAGCTTGCAATCTTTATCAGTGGAAAGAAGCAAGAATCCAGTAGCACCTTAATGACTAACAAAATTTGTGGCAGCACATGAGCTTTCAGGAGTCACTGCTCACTTCTTCAGATACAGCTAGAATCTGAGTCCATCTGTCCTTATATCTTGGAGAGTGAAGTGATTTCAGATGCCAAATAACAACAATAGCCATTAGTAATGAGAGAAGAAACCTAGGTCTCAATTCAGCCCAGGAAGATGTATTGAGCTTCATTATCAGTTGCAATTCAGCAGTTTCTCTTTCTAATCTCCCTTTGAAATTCCTTTGTATGAGAACTGTTACTCTTAGGTCAGCAACTGAATGTCTTAGAAGGTTAAAATGTCCCCCCCACTGGTTTTTGAATGTTGTGGATTCTTATAGCTGCAGAAAGTGTAAGAGTCCACCTTGAAGACTAACAAAATTTGTGGCAGAGCATGAGCTTTCACTGCTCTCTTCTTCAGACTTATGTCCATTTGTTCTTTGCATCCTCCTGGACTGAATCCTCCTGGACCAAACTGAGACCTAGGTTTCCTGTCTTATTACAAATGATGATATCTCCATGTCTATTACCCCTCTGCATATAACACCTAATCACACCTATTGACATTAAGCATCTGAAATTATCTTTATAATGTTTATATTTCTGGTACCTCGTGTTACATTTTATGGCACACATGGTCCAGCCCAACAAAGTGACATTTGTGTCAGATCCTGCCCTTGTAACAAATGAGTTCAACATCTCTGACTTACCATCTTCATTTGTAACATAAGTGATCATTAGAGGTAGAATATGAACACAGTTACCAGGTTACTGCTTGGAGAATCTGTCTTTACCTTAAAAGCTTCTGCTGAACTAGAAGATTTCTACCCCTTTCCCTACCTGTTGGCCACATGCATGGAGTTCTGTAAGGAGAGGAAGACTTGGACAAGGGAAATGGGTGGAAGAAGCAATGGCTGTCATTAGGAAACAATCTTGCCAGCCTTGTTCCCATTTGTCTGGGAGCTCAGAAATCTCCGCTGCTATCCCAGATTTCCGCCTGGAAAGGCATGTTTTTCTCTTGCTTCTCTTTTACCAACTTTCCTCTGGATTTTTATTTTTATTTTTTTTATAAGAAATAAACACCGACTCTGTTCTCTAAGGGCTACTGAAGCAGATTTAAAAATGCATATTAAAATCACATCTTAAAGACCATTAAAGCCAACAAAAACACTAGAGCAATTAAAACCAGACCTAAAATACACATACAAAAACATATAAAACTAATTATAACATTGAGCAAGAAGGAGAGATCGCTGAGGTAATACTACACAAAATAAACTGGTGAAAGATAGCAACAGAAGGTGACAGATGAGTCTCCCTGGGGAAAAAGTTCCAGACTTTTGGTGCAACGACCAAGAAGGCTGTCTCCTGGGTTGTCATCTGCCCAATCTCAGCCAGCAGGGAACCCAAAGCAGGGCCTCAGAAGATGACAGCACTGGTCAGCAATGCTCCCTCTAAGCTGTGAAGTCTTGTGAGCAAAAATTCTACTTTGTGAGCTACTGGCATTAAAGGTGTGAGCCAGTGATTTGGCTACTGCTTAAATTAGTTTGCTCTGGAGCCATCCTTCCTGAGCTAAGAAAGAAATGTGTGAGTCGGAGGCTAAAAAACTGTGAGCTAGCTCACACTAACTGAGCTTAGAGGGAACACTGGTGGTCAGGTAGTTTCATAAGGGAGTAGGCAGTCATTCAGGAAAGTTGGTCCCAAATCATAAAGGGCTTTAACATTCAACACCAGCACCACGAATTATGCCCAGAAACAGATTGGGTTAGGGTTGCCATTTGCTCAGTGGGGGCAGGAGAACCCCTCTGCAAACAGCAATGTTGCACAAGATGTGCTTGCATCACCCAGAAGTGATGTTGGCAAGTCAGTGACATTGAGGGGTGATGCTCTGGATTTTGGGCAAAGCTTTGTGGTTTGATGCCGATTTTATCATAAGAGTTTTATTCAAAATCCAGAGCACCCCCCCCCGTCTGATGTTGCCAATGTGCGGCAACGTCGCTTCCAGGTAATGCAGGCACATTGTCTGCAACATCACTGTTTTGGGGAAATGGAGAGTGGTATCACTTCCCACTCCTGGAATGTCCCCCCCACCAGCTGTCAAAAGGGATCTGGTAACCCTAGATCAGGTTCCAGCATAGACAGGCCAAAACTGGAGTGATATGGACGCTATGACCCACTCTAGTCAACATCCTGGGTGCAGCATTCTTCACTAATTTAAGTTTCTGAACACTTTACAAGGGCAGCCACATGTAGATTGCACTGCAGTAATCTAATCTAGATGTAACCAGGGCATACACCATAATGGCCAGTTTATTTCTGCCCAGGAAAGGCCACAGCAGGCTACCCACTCAAAGCTGATAAAAGGCAATCCTGGCCACACCTGCCACCTGCTTATCCAGCAGCAGGCTTGGGTTCAAGAGCACACCCAGACTATGGACTTGTTCCTTCAAGGGAGCATAATCTCAGCCAGAACAGGTGAACCCTTAAATCCTGGATCGGATTTAGGCTTGCCACGTGCCCCCTGGCCACTGGTGGGGGGATGGGGGAGCATAGGGTTGCCAGATCCAGGTTGGGAAACTCCCGGAGATTTGGGGATGGAGCCTGGGGAGGACAGGAACCTCAGTGCGGTACAATGCCATAGAGTCCACCCTCCAAAGCATTCATTTTCTCTGGGGGAACTGATCTCTGTAGTCTGGAGACAAGCTGTAATTCCGTGGGATCCCCAGGATCTACCTGGAAGCTGGCATCCCTACCTTCTGTTCACCAGTAGCACTTCTATCTTGTCAGGATTAAGGTTCAGTCTATTAGTGGTTCAGGGTTTCTACAGCCTCCTTGGTTTAGCTGGAAGCACAAGACAGAGCTGAGAATCATCCACATATTGGTGACAACCGAGCCCAGATCTCCAGATGACTTTAATCTAGCAGTTTCATGTATATGTTAAAGAGCACAGGGGACAAGGACAGAGCCTTGCAGGACTCTACAGACAAGGCCACAGTGCTGAGCAACAGTACCCCAACACCACCTTCTGAAATCTAAACTCTAGGTAGGACAGGAAACACCTCAAAATGGTGTCTCCTAATCCCAGGATGAAAAGGCAGTCCAGAAGGATGCCACGATTGATGAGTTGTACTCCCTCTATCCATCTCCCAGTGCAGGTCATCCATGAGAAAGACCAAGGCTGTTTCAGTCCTAGAACCAGGTCTAAAACCAGACTGGAGAGGATCCAACAATTCATGTAATCCAGGAAAGCTTGAAGATGTTCAGCTCCTACCCGTTCAGTCACATTGCTCAATAATGGAATATTTGAGACTGGTTGATAGTTATTGAGACCTCTTGGGTCCAGGGTAGGCTTTTTAGAAGTAGATGCACCACAGTCTAGTTCAAGACTGGGGCAGCCACCCTGTTTCTCAAGGAGGCATTAACTACTTCTTGGACCCAGCTAGCCAGCCCCCCACCAGCAGATTTAAGTAGCTAGGAAGAGCAAGGGACATAGAAGCAGGTACTGGCCTTTTGACAAGGATCCTGCTAGAATTCTCAGGACAAATAAACCGAAAAGTACCCCAAACAGCTGGACAAGTCAGCACCCTGAAACTCTCTGACCCTGTCACTGTTAATGTAGAATCCAAGTTAGAATGGATGCAAGAGATTTTATCTGTCAAGTGATGAGAAAACCAGGAACAGTGGACCACCAAGCAGTCTCCTGCAGGCTAGATCCCTCAGCTCTATTGGCTTAAACTAGGCAGATGCAGTGGTGGTGGGAAAGTGCTGTTTCTTTGCCACCATCACCACCACAAAGTATGCTTTAAAATTAGCTTTGGGCTGTGCCTTATTGGATTCATCCCAAATCTTCTTCCATTGTTGCTGTAGCTGTTTCCCTGGTCTTTTCATTGCCTGCAGCCTTCAGAAAACCAATGTACTAACTGAGCTCTAACACTGAAGAGAGGGTACCTGGTAGCAGTCACATCAACCACCCAGGTAATTTCCTCCTTTCAGAGCTTAACCAGGGCAATGATAGAAGAAGAAGAAGAAGAAGAAGAAGAAGAAGAAGAAGAAGAAGAAGAAGAAGAAGAAGAAGAAGAAGGAGGAGGAGGAGGAGGAGGAGGAGGAGGAGGAGGAGGAGGAGGAGGAGGAGTGAGATTGGATTTATACCCTGCCCTTCACTTTTGAGTCTCAGAGCAGCTTACAAACTCCTCTCCCTTCCCCTCCCCAAAACAGACACCCTGTGAGGTAGTTGGGGCTGAGAGAACTCTAACACAAACTGCTCTTTCAGGAACAGCCCAAGGTCACATCAGCAGGTGCAAGTGGAGGAGTGGGGAATCAAACCTGGTTCTCCCAGATTAAAGTCCACACACTTAACCACTACACCAAACTGGCTAGAAGCACCAGCCGTATCAACAAGAAAATCACCTAGAGCTGTCAGAAAGACATTTGGATCCATCTGGCTCTGGGGTCAGATAATTTTAATAGATTTCCCACCCTTGCAGAGCTTGGTATCCCAGTAAATCCAAACATGAGCAAACAGTGATCTATCCATGAGAAAGCAACTGTTATCAATTCCTCCACCCTCAGATCACATTAATCCCACCCAGAACAAAATCCCAGAACAGTGTGACTGCACAATGTGTAGGACCAGCGATTACCCAAGGCAGGCCTATGGTTGTCATGCAGCCCACGAAATCCTGAGCTGCTCTTGACAATACAATACAGCCTCAGTGTGTATGTTGAAGTCTCCTAGGGCAGCCAGCCTAGGGGTTCTCAACACCACCCCCAACATCATGTCTGTTAGATCTGGCAGGAGACTATTAGACAGTGGGGTGGGCGGTACATCAATAAAATCCCAATCTTGTCTCTCAGTCCCAAGATTTGGTACACATTAGGTACACAGAAGTGTCCTGGATGGCACACTGAGGTAAGAGGATAGACTCTATAGACTACAGTGACACCACTTCTCTGCCCACCAGATCTATGCTGTTCTCTCACCCAGTATCCCAGGGGACATAGTTGGGACAGGTTAACTCCCTTGCCAGCTAAATTGTCTGCTGCCACCAATTAATCCGGAACAATATCTCCTGCTGAAAGGATTAGTACTTCTAGAGCTCCATACTGCATTGCTGCTTTAAAACTCGGCCTAATTTCCATGTCTTCTGTTTTGTTTGTACCAGTTTATGCAGGGTCAACCAATCGCACCATTACACCTTCACACTGAGCTAAAGGCTAAAAATAAACAATGCAAAAAAAAAGGTCCTCTGAACCCTAACTCTATAATACCCTAAACAGTACCCTAAACAGTGTTGAATTAGGATAGGCTAGTAACGCCTAAAGTTGCCACATTTAAAATCCTCCATTACCTTAGTTCTCAAAGTTTAGTGTATCTCCCCATTGTCCCTTGAGCTGTAGTGAAGATGGCATCCTGTTGTAAGGGCTTAGTCCTTCATGGCTTGAGCACAGATGAAGAGGTTAAGGTCCAGGGAATTTATAATCTCCCGCTTGGAATTCATCCTCCTCTCAGGTCATTCCTATGTTCCTCCTGATCCAAATGGAAAAAACACGATCTAGCCCTCTGGCTTTCCCAGTTTCTGTTCCTTAGGAATGATAATCTAATTGAGACATTATTTGGTAAACAATTTGTCTCATTCTGTCCACAGCCATTTGCATCTCAGAACGCTGGAATGCTCTGTGCTGGGGGATCACTGACTCATCTCCTGTACTTATCCTCTGACAAACTAATAACCTGCAACAAGGCTCATAGAGCATGAGTAGAGTGCAGACAATTATTGTAATGTTGGCATGCTCTCCACAGCTGCCTTGACTCCCAATTCAAAAACATATAACGGTAAAAAGGGAATGTCCAGGTTACAAGTTGGCAACCTTAACTATGTACCTTAATAATTTAAACATCTGCACATATTTGGGGGCATAAGTTTAATGGTATTTCCCACAAAAATTATAGTCCAGATTTCCTCCAACACAATAACCCTGTTTTTACATTCATCACTGCAGAAATTAATGTGTAGGAGGGAACAGAGCTGTGTCCCAATACATTCAAGGGCCCTGTGTATGTGGAACTGACTTGCATAGTTTCCAGCATGCACAGTCCATAATCTCCATTTGCCTAGGGCATAGACCATACACTAGGCATGCTGAGAAGTTCGCACAGAGCATGTTTGGCAGGCAAACATACCATTTTTGACAGCCGCAGTCACTTATGAGCCAAGACTTGGATTGGCTCAGCTTGCCTTTGCTGTTTGGCATCCAAATCAAGCACCATCCCAAACAGCTTTATGGCTGCAAAGTAGCCCTGGTAATGGACTTTTGGTTCACTTTACTTAGAAGCTGCTTTTGTTCCTACACAGTAAATGAAATCAATTTGCCCCAAGCTCATTAATAATTGGGTAAGGTAATTAAATGATGCTGGGGATGTGAGAAAAACTAAAACTCCCATGAGGATGTGCGAAAAATCTGCAAAGAACTGCTGTAGATCTGCACAGATCAGCAGTCACTAATATTGACCAGACAGAAACAAAAATTTACACAGTGTTTATTTCTGTGATTGGCAGTTTTTGTTCATTCTTCATATAAACAACTGGCAGAATGGAGTGAGATGATGGTGATGGGTGTGGAGGCTAACTGCATTGTTCAATAAATGAACTCAATGAACAGGCTTGACCTGTTAGCAAGGAACCCAAACCACCGGATGAACAATTGGCTCCCTGCTCAGGACAGGAATATAGTATGAGCTGTACCAGTGGGTGCTTGACACATAGGCTCTGTGCACACGGGGGTGGGGTGGGGTGGGGGGAGCAGCCTAGGCCTCAATGTGGCCCTGATTCTACATACAGGACTACATGTGCAGGGTTACAAATACATCTATATATCTGCTAGCCAACATGCCCCCTCTGTCCAGATATCTAAATCCACACATTGGGAGCACATGGAGGGTAAAGAGATTTTTCTGCACAACAGCTTTTCTGCTCATGTTCACGCACAGAGAATGGACTTACCAAAGACAAGGAGCCTTCTCTCCCCCTCCCTCTGTCTCTTTGGAGAGTGACTGTTTTGAGCACGTGACTGCCCTTAGCAATGGCTTTCCTAGCGACAAGGCCTTCGCAGGCTTTTCCAATCTTGGGAAGCCGGGAGCGAAGAGGGATGGAAAGTGGTGGGTAGCTTTGTGGCTGAGCCTGCACAGGCTCGGCCTCCCAGACACTGCCACTGCTGCTGGGCTCAAAGTTATAGAAAAAAAGGAGGGGAGAAAGAAGGAGGGGGGATTGGCTTGGGGGGAGAGAGAGAAAGGGAAATATGGGGGTACTTGCTTGGGGGGGAAGGGGAGAGAGAGAGAGAGATAAAGAGAGGGATAGACTTGGTGGAGGGTTGGAAAGAAAAAGAAGGAGGTATTGGCTTGGGGAGAGAAAGAAAGGGGGAGAAGGGGGAGAGGGAAGGAAGGAAAGGGGGCATTGCCCCCTCCCCGCAAGTTTCTTGTGGGTCCCCCTTGTGTATGCATATTTGTGTGTATATGCCTACACATGTGCAGTAGGGTACCAAGGGTAGGGCAGGGGGTGTGGTCTGCCCCAGGCGCAGCTTGTAGAAGTCAGCTGGAGGGCCCTCAAAGACAACATCATGCTGCATCCAGCCAAATGTCTTTCCTTTTATTTTAAAAATGCAGCTCTGGCTGCAGCCTCTAGGTTGCACAGGGAGGTCTAAACATAGCAGAAAACACTCTAGGATTGGTTAGACTTCCCTTTCTCCAAAACTGAAGCAAACTTGCTTAACAACAACCAAGCCAGCATACTGATAGTTGCTACAGAAATTGCACCCAGCTCATCCAGATCTTGCAAAACAGTAGTTAGGGTGTTGCAGGAAGATAAAATAATCTTTCCCTCTCTTGATTTCTCTTCCTCTTGTCCACACTTTACTCATTCATTTCTGTCTCCCTTCACCTAATTTGTCCATGTCTCCCCTTATTTTCATGCCTTGGTCTCAAGACCTTCTCATTTGTTTCCTGCTTGGTGACAGAATGTATTTAAGTGTAGTATAGTAGCAAACACTTGTTAATATTATGAACAGAAGGCACTGGGTTTCCTGTGCACTGTACATTGCACTGGTTCTGCTGGGCTTCCAACCCCCTCCCCATTACTTGGACTGTGACCCCGTGCTGGACATCAGTCCTGTTGAACTGGCATTGCCACAGTGGCACTGGTTCTGCTGACACCCTGCGATTGCACTGGTACTGCTGGGTTCTCTATACATTGCATGGGTTTTGCTGGCTTGCAAAGATTCCCCCCACACCTTCAGCTTTTACTGCAGAGATTCTCTGGTTTAACTTTAGTTCTCTGGAAACAATGATGAAGGCATGTTACAATCTGGACTGGGAAGGGCACGCTGTCAGAGCATGGAGCAAGTAATATAAGAGCACCAACTCAAGAAGCATACTCAAGGTTCAGTCCTAGGTTAAGCACAGAGTCAAGAGTCTAGTCCAAGAGTCAGTCCATCCAGCAAGGTCTGAGAATCTGAGACTTATTCATGAACAGGTTCAGGAGCAAGACAAAGGCAGAGTCAAGAAACAATCTGAAGAGTCACAGGGTTGAGGTAGGCTCTGATGCAGTGGCCACAGAGTCAGTGGGATTTCAATTTGTTGCTTCCACACCTAACAGCCTCCCTGGTTCTCTCAGATTAGAGTCCATTAACAAGTACACCAAACTGACCGAACTGACACTTTGTGGTCTCTCCTATAGTTCTGTCCATAGCCTCCATTTGTGGTGCTCTAAGGGTATGAGTGATACTGGAGGGCTGGAAATGATCAACTGAGTTTCACCTGTTGAATCAGGGGTGGAGGGTGTCAGTGGTTCTGCACCACCTGTTGGCTGTGAATCCTGACAAGCATGCAGTTCACCTTCCTGCTTGCCAGCATCTCCTGGGGAGTCCTTGTTCTCACTGAGCCCTAGCTGACCCATGACAGGGCACCTTCTTTGGATGGTATTGTGTTTCTTAACATCTAGTCTGGTGAAGCTTGCAATCACTATTTTGTGATGCTTTAGCTAGTGTTAGTTAGTACAAAGGCAGACTTCTAGCTCCCCAAAATGACTTGTAGATATTTAGGATGGTCAGCTCTTTGGCTTCAAAATGCAGAACAGAAGCCCTCCCAAGTGCCTGCTCAGAACACAAGTGGTGTGATGGAATTTTTTTATTTTTGCCGTCAAGTCAGAGCTGACTTACGGTGACCCTGTAGTGTTTTCAAGGCAAGAGATGTTGGGAGGTGGTTTGCCATTGCCTGCCTCCATGTCGGCCCTGCTTAGCTTCTGAGATCTGACGAGATCAGGCTATCCTGGGCCTATCCAGGTCTCGGCTAGGCTGAGAGTGGCCCAAGGTCACCCAGCAAGCTTCTGTGGCATGAGTGGGGATTTGAACCTGGGTTTCCCAGATCCTAGTCCAGCACTTCAACCACTATGCCATGCTGGCTCTCATGATGGAATAGCATATTGGAATTTGATTTTTTTTTAACTGGTATGATTATGTATACGAAGTTTTTTTCTGGCCATTATCATTATTCATTTTATTTCATGCTTATTACTGAAAAGAATTCTGTTGTATTGAGGAGGGGCCTGAACTGGATAGCCCCAGGGTAGCCTGATCTTGTCAGATCTCGAAAGCTAAACATGGCCAACGTGGAGGAAGGCAATGGCAAACCTCCTCCAAATGTCTCCTGCCTTGAAAACCTGGTGAGGTCACCATAAGTCAGCTGTGACTTGACAACAAAAATAACTAAATAAAAGAAGGGCGCAAAATTATCCGCCCTGGGCGCATAATAGGCTAGGTACACCAGTGCACATGCGCACACACAAAACTCTTCTCCTGAAGCAATGAACCAGCATGAAGAAGACTATGAAAGATACATATCACTCTGTAATCATATTAGTTTTGATCTAGAACAATCAAGGCTATTCCTCAACAAAGAATAGATTGTTTTGTTGCTTAAGTCATAGGCCATAACAATAAAAACATAAAGTATTTTAAAAAATTACAAACTGAACAAACAACAAACTTGTTTGATTTACTGAGACTAAACTAGTGTAGTACACTGAACATAGGTCTCCCCTTGAAGTCAACTCAGAAAATCCAGTAGGCGAAGTACGCAACAGATTGGTTATTATTAAACACTAGTTGGAGCCCTTACCTGGATAACCCAGGCTAGCCCAATCGCATCAGAAGTTAAACTTCTGATCTCGGAAACTAAAGTGGATTGGCCCTGGCTAGTATTTGGATGGGAGACCACCAGAGGAAGTCCAGGGTCATCATGCAGAGGCAGGCAATGGCAGAAACCACCTCTGAACATGTCTTGCCTTGAAAACCCTAAGGGGTTGCCATAAGTCAGCTGTGAATTGAAGGGGAGGGGTAAAGGTGGAGCATGGATATCACTCCCATTCTGCAGTCACTCCATTGGCTGTCCATCAGTTACTGGGTTCAATTCAAGGTATTGGCTGCCACATAGAAAATACATCTTGACTTTGGACCCTCATATCTGCAGGACCACCTCTCCTCCCATGTTGCACCGTGCCAGTTTGAGCAGGACCTTCTGCAGGTGCCACCTCATACATATGGCCCTGTTGAGGCCCCTGCCTTTTGGATGAGGTCCAGAAGGCTCCCACTTTCCTGGCATTACACAAAATGGAATTATTCAGGAGGGCATTTTTACACAGGTAATAAGAATATACTATAGGTAACATAGATATTTATATAACTACATCAGTAAGGTGCTTTAATGAAGGGAAAGGGACTATACAACTGTGTATAGTACTACTATTGGTGTATATATTATCTTTCTATGTAATGTCTGGGTCATTTAACATGTCATGTTTATACTTATGTTTTATTTTAGCTTTGTTTCAGATTTCTGAAATCCTAATCCTATTACAGTAATTATTGGATGTCCCATCTTGTTGAATGCATTGATTTACACTGTGTGATCTGCCTTGAGTCTCAGTGAGAAAGTGGACTATAAATAAGTGTTTATGCTTTTCAATTTTGTTCCAGTTTTTTTTAAACTGCAAAAGATTGGCAATATACAGTCTATTCTGTCACCCTGCCCAAACCCAGTTTTTGTCTAGGAAACGACCAACTCTGCAACACTTTCCAGGTACACCTGTAACAAATTTATTGTCCATATCCTTCCATGGTTTGGTTAATAATCCTCTGCAATAATCCTCTGCCATTTAGGGAGGGAATTCCTCTGCCCCTGGTGTTTCTGACCCTGTATTTCTATGGTCTACATATTTGGTATACATGTCAAAGGTATGAACACCTTACCTTAAAAACAAATAAAGGAGGCTCTCCTGGGGTTGATGTTGCTGTAGTTTATTATTCAGAATAAAATGTAACCAAAACCTCATAAGACAGACTGTTTTCTTTAAATCTCATATATCCCAAAGGGGGCCTTTTTGTGTGGGGGTGTATGTATGTGCAAGAGTCATCTGGCTATGAATATCACATACCCTCCCATGCACAAACACAGTGTGAACTCCAAAATAGCATCTCTGCACCATCTTTACATTCTGTTGCACTAGCCACCCATGTGAAGTGCATTTTTAACTTGGGTACATGTCTGTGGGGCGTTGATGCACAAGATATGTACTCTGCAGTCTAATGCAGTTACTCCCCTGGAATCTATTGGCAAAATTATATCAATGCTGATCCTACTCTTGCGTTTGAAATCCTGATATGCTTGCTTGACTTCAGAAGGAGAAAATAGGCAGTGGTATAGGGAGGAGGAGATTGGATTTATACCCCACCCTTCACTTGGAGTCTCAGAGCGGTTTACAATCTCCTTTCCCTTCCTATTCCCACAACAGACCCCCTGTGATGAAGGCAGGGCTGAGAGAGCTCTTCAAGAACTGCTCTTGAGAGAACAACTCTGAGAGAACCCTGGGTCAGTCACTCCAGCAGCTGCATGTGAAGGAGTGGGGAATCAATCCCAGTTCTCCCAGATTACAGTCCATGCTCTTCACCACTACACCCAACTGGTTCTCACGGGGCATGTAGATACTGGTTTCTTTAAGTGCTTGCTTCTCTGGGTTTAACCTGTAGTCCACAGGTACTCACATTTTGCTGTGATCTGCAGCTGGCTGACTGTGTTTTTCCTTATCTTCACAGTGCTAAAGAAAAATGTTCCCATCCTATTTTAGAATGTGGTGTGGATTCATGCATTGAGTAGCACTGCAGATGGTTGGTGTGGTAATTGAACTTGACTCCTCCCCAACAGCTACCTAACTGTGGTGACACAGAACATGACAATCAAATGCCCCAGTGGGGGCACCAGGATCCCAAACTATGTATAGCAGTTGTGTGTGCATGTACAGCTCTGATGTGCTAAAACATAATTGCATTTGATTAATAAATCAGGAGGAAGCAAAAAGTAAAGCATGTAATTTTAAGCTGACAGTCTGAGCAACAGGGCTCTGATTAGTTCATAATTGCAGTCTATAGGGAGGAACAAAACCAAGCCACCAGCTATGGGCAACCTAGCTGTATTCTTTCTTACCACAGATGTGTAATATACAAATGCATGTGTATTTAACAGCGTGTGATTGGCTATTAGTAATTCCTTCATCAGAAATGGAAAAATCAAAGGTAATTGGCCATTGAATTGCAATAGAAGACATGTTAAAATAATCTAAATTTGCATCGATTAGAAGGCTGGCTAATCAATTACCTATGTAAATATATTTGCCTTTAAAAGAAACAGCAATTGACACTGAAGTAATCTTTGCCTGTTTTTCTGTATGGAAGACAAAGCCACTCTAACTTCTGCTTAATACAGGTTAACTATATTCTCCCCATAAATGCAAAAATGAAGGGTGGTGGTGGTTAACAGCACTCCTAAAAGGCCCTAAGGCAGGAACTGAGGGACTCACCCCAGAAACTGTGCCGCTTTAAGATTCACAAGTCTGAACAGCCTCACTGAGCATGTGTAACTATGATCTGAAAATCACCAAGTAGGAGATCCATGCAAACTCAAAAGTCAAACTATTTTAGGTGCACTGTTGGTACTCGTGCAACTCTACAACAACAGAAACTGGGGAGTACTGCATTATTTACTTCATTTATATCCCACCTTTCTCTGCTGTGGGGACCCAAAGTGGCTTACATTGTTCTCCTCTCCCCCATTTTACCCTCACATCAACCCTGCGAGGTACGTTAGTCTCAGTATGCTTGAATGGCCCAAGGTCATCCAGTAAGCTTCCCTAGCAAATTAAGGATTTGAGTCTCTTAGACTGAAGACCAACACTGACCACTACTGCACCTCACCAGCTCTCATCTATCCAAAATATCATGTAGTACAATATAACGTAGGCTTGGCTCAGCCCAAGCAGCACTACCAAGACATATCAAGTGCTGTCTGAAGAGCCAAGCAGAACAGGATGCAACCTGAGCAATCAGAACACACCGAGGTATATATGATCCGATTGTCATTTCTGGCAACAAAGCACCTGATGCAGGACAAATAAAAGGTACACTGGACTAAATGAAAAGGCTCTGCATATGAATGTCCATATAGGACATAGAATATGGATGTATTCAGGGTAATTTAGACTGACGGTCAATTCATTGGCAACAAATTGTTAATCAGGATCTCCGCTGGCACGACTCAACTAACTTGTGCCCCTGCAAGTGACATTTGAAAGCTCCCTGTGCACAGCCAAGACTTGAGCTGTTTAATTTCTTCAGGTTTGCTCATTGACCTTGGAATTAAAATACTACTAAATCCTCTTTAGAACTCAGGTGCCCAGCCCAAGGCTGCCCAAGACCTCGGCGACATCAGTGCAGCTCCATCAAAGCCAGCCGGAGGGGCTTTGACACCTTTGCCTTCCAAGTTCATTCTGGTATCAAGGCAGACAGAGGACAGGAGCGGGGAATGCAGGATCTCTACAGAGAGCTTGCTTCTTGAAAATGTTCTCTCTTGATTTCACATGGTATTGATTTCACATGGTATTGCACTGCACTGTTCTTATTAGAAATTTGCGATATTATGTAGGCTGTTTATGTATATTTTATTGTACTGCTTTTAATGTTTGTACACCATCGTGAGCCAGTTTTTGGCAAGGCAGGATATAAATTGAAAATAATAAATAATAAATATATAATAAATATCTACACACAATGGATGTCTTGTGTGTAGATAATTGGCAGATATCCTTCATGGGCATTCCCACCTTCCTCAACACAATGTTATACCAAACAGTGGAGTCCAATTTAGATTCTAAGCAAGGTTGACTGTAAATCTTAAACAACTGCTCCATTATTCAGCAAGGCAGCCAAGGCCCAGGCCAAAATTCCATCCTTCTACTTCCTGTTTCCTCTCCTGCATGACTAGATCTCCCAGCAGGCTCTGTTGCTTATAGCTACTGCTGTATCCAAGATCACCACATAATAGGTTTATCTAGAAAAAGTGTTTTACAATTTTCTGAAAACCTGTTACTGCCAGACCAGCTTTAGGTAGTGTTGCCAACCACCAGGTGGCACCGGGATACTTCCCAGAATTACAGCTGGTCTCCAGACTACGGCTTTGGAAGTGGGCTCTATGACAGTATACTGTTCTCTCCCCAAACCCCACCATCTCCAGGCCCCAGCCCCAAATCTCCAGGAATTTTCCAACTCAGAGTTAACAACCACAGGTTTAGGGCCCCCTGATCCTAATTCCAGTTCTAAGTGCACACATTCTCTGTTCCAGGGTCCCTCCCTGAGGCAGGGATCCCAGCCTTCAGGTGAGATCTGGGGATCCCTTGGAATCATAGCTCGTCTCCAGACTACAGAGATGACTACAGTTTCTTTGGAGAAAATGGGTGCTTTGGAGGGTGGACTGCGTGCCACTGAAGTTCCTCCACAGCTCCATCCCCAAATCTCCAGGAGTTTTCCAACCTGGATCTGGTTACCCTACCCGCCCCCCCCCAGCCTGGGGTGACCTGACAACCCTACCCTGAGGTCAGTTGCTGGATGTGAAAACTGAAGCTTGAAGTGCTGCAGAAAGAATACACTGTGCTGTTGACCATAGCAGAATAGTAGTCTGTTCCTTACTATTTAGACTTAAACTAACCGATCCAAAGGACTCCAGCTGCCTGCCAACCACATGCTCTAATGATGTCATACCCGATATGAAATTTGCTAATTTGTTTAGAACATTTTTATTCTGCCTTCCCTCTAAATCGCTTAGAATGGCATACACTGTTTTATGGTCCTCCATTGTATCCAAACAACAACTCTGTATGGAAGGTTAGGCTGAAAGTAACGTTACCATCTCCAGGTTGGGAAATTCCCAGAGATGTTAGGGGTGGACTCTGGAGAGGGTGGAGTATGGGGAAGAGAGGGACCTCAGTGGGGTATAATGCCATAGAGTCCACCTTCCAAAGCACCCATTTTCTCTGGGGAAACTAATCTCTGTCATGTGGAGATAAGTTGTAATTCTGGAAGACTTCCAGGCCCCACCTGGAAGTTGGCAACCCTAAGTAAGAGAGAAGGTGAATAGCCCAAGATCACCTGGCAAGTTTCATGGCAGAGTGAGGATTTAAGCTTGGCTTTCCCAGATCCTAGTTTGATCATCTAATATCATCACCACACTGACATAGATGGTTAAAATAGTTTCCCAACTCAGAACATAAACCAGCAGTCCACAGAATCATAGTACACTTGTTCTGAGTTGTCTGTGTCTGCTTCACTGTATCTGCTGTTTCACTGTATCTGAAGAAGTGTGCTTGCACACAAAAGCTCATACCTTGAATAAAACTTTGTTGGTCTTAAAGGTGCCACTGGACTCAAACTTTGTTCTGCTGCTTCAGATTGGGTATTGCTGCTCTTCTCCTCACAGCAGTATCAAAACTACAGAAAACTGTAGTCTAAACTGTAAAAACTGGGTTCTGTGAGAACAAACAACCTGGAGAAGAGACAGATGCATTTTGGTTCCCTAAGAAACAAGGCTGGGTTGAGAGGCTTTTTGCTACGGCTGATGATACTTTACCAGCCTTTTCTGATCGGCCTGTCAGCAGGAATTAAGTCCTCAAAGACTCTCTTTTTCTGTCTGCAGCAGGGGCAGTTCCAGTAAGTCATCCACGATGCCCATAAACTGTAGCTCAGTTTGGGGAGGAGATTTTAAGTGGTCCATAAAACCTTTAATAGCAACAGCCACAGCCGCCTCTCAAAAAGGCCTCGTAATTGAAGTGGTCTGATGCCCTGGATAAAGGCCAGCTTGGCTGGCTGTAGCTGGCAGGGCAGTGATCTCCATTCCAGGAGGACATCTCAAGGAAGTAAAAGCCCCTGTCGGCTAGGGCTGCCATCCGCTGTGCCATGGGAGATAATCAACTCCTCCACTTGCCAGCATTGTTACCAAGGGACTTTATTAGCACTTCCTAGCAAGCACACAGCTCCCTACAGCTTAGATCACACTGTGCAGGAAGCATTTGCATAGTTCACTTTGTCTTGATTGATCCCATTGGAACCAAGGAGGCTAGCTGCTGCAAAGAACATTTTCAAGTCCCCTGCAAGGGGGAAAAAACCCCACCATCTTCTCCCATCCTTTTTCTTCAACCCCTTAACCTGGAGCTCTCTGTGGGGATGCACTTATTTCAGCTCTGAATACTGTGACAGGTGGTTGGCACAAAAGATATGCCAGTGCTGCCCAGTGATGAGGGACCCTTCTTCACCTCTGCCCACACACATTTCATCAAGCTAAATCCAAGCAAGTTTACACTGGCCTGGTTAAAAACGGCCTTAGAAAGGAACAACATAGTTAAGGTCTTGGCTGCTCAGGTTACTAAAGAGGAGTGCAGCAAACCACCAGGATGATGGGAGAACTCTGGCTTTGGTAGGAGGTCAGAGGCAGAGGAATACGGATTTTGGTACTAAAATGCAACCATAAATTTAGGCAGATATTCACAACATGTTCCAAACTTGCTTCAGCTGAAAAAGCTGGAATGTGAGGAAGGCAGACTCTATACAGGAGTCTGTGGGGTGGAAAGGCGCCAATATGTGGAGGAGCAGGGAGGTGTACAGAAATCCAGCCTCCTGACTAATATTTTTATAATTTTTACCTTCTCTGAGCATGGCTGAGATTATTTTATGCAGACAGACTGGAGATTCATTGCCCTCACAACAGCCCTGTGAGGTAAGGTACTCAATAAGCTTGATAGCACAGTAGGGATCCTCATAGTTCAACAACCACGCCACAGTGTCCCTCCCATACCCTCTGGGCTGCTATGCTCTTAATGCAGATAAATTTAAAATAATATTTTTGGATACTTCATATCCACAACAGATATAAAATAAGTGAGAAAGGGCAATAACAATCTAAGAGTTCTAAATGTGTAACAGAACTGTATGTCAGACAGCTTAAATCTCCTTTGTGGCATGATCATGGCCCCCAGTCCTCAACTGTACCCCACTCCCCAACTTTCCTAACGATAAGGCTGTATCAGTGTAACAGTGAAGCTATTAATGCATGCATGAGGATGATAGCCCTATATGAAGACTAACTTCTGGAATCACCTGTGGGAAAGCAAGGCTCTTGCTTTATCTGTGCTGTTAATACAAATCAGAGAATTCCACTTTTCTTGCAAGAGATTTTGTGTTATTTCATTTTTACAACACACACACACAGACTGGTTCTGGAGCTGCAACAAAGGCACTGCAGATTAAATGGGTTTTGGTGAGGGGTTAAAAGGAAGCTGAAGACCTTTCCAGGCACAGGCAGCAGCTCAAGGGGAAGAGGGAAGTGGGAGAATGGAACAATAGGCAGTGATCAGCTTGCACAGTCAGAACAAGAAAAGGAATCAGGGAAATGTTAAAAAAGAAAACATAGTTGGGGAGGGGGAATAGGGAAACAACTGAACTGATGGCTTTTGCAAGTAGCAGCAACAGGTTGCCATTGTAGGAGCCTTTCAACTTCATGCTGCAAAAAACACATTTTATGAATGGACAAAGAAGCATAAGTTAAACAGGAGTGCCTATGTTGTTTTGTTCCTTCCTTTATCTTTGTGGATGGAAGTAAAAATCAAGCAAACTAAGCTTTAGAGAGTCCCTGTTCAAGTGAGTATTTCTTAAACTGGGAGGTCCAGCATTTCTAAAACTTTAGGCAAGATGAAACTCTTCTTGTTTCCACTGGTCTAATTTGATGTGCAAAGCCTTTGCCCAACAATTGCACTCTACCTCCATAATTCACCCACACAACAAATCCACATTCCACATTGTCTGCCCTTTCACCCAACTGTCTTCCACTGGACTCATGCTTTATTTTGCCTGAGTTTGTTTTATTTTGCCTTCACATAGGATCAATAAGATCAGAAACGGGGATGAGGAAATATCTGAGTAGCCTAGATTTGGCCCACAGATTTCCAGCTACAACATGCTAGGTTACAGTTGGCTCCATATAGAAAACAGTATTTTCAGGGAACTAGAAATAGTTTTGTAAAACTGCTGTTGTCTGCAATACAAACATGTACTTACTTTGCAAGATGTGTTTTATGCAGTACTTTAGAAAAGCCAAGGCAACACTTTCTCCCAGTATTGCTGCCAGAGACACATGTAAGGTTTTGAGTGACTATTTCAGGTAACTGTTGTAGATTTACTCCATTGATAAGTAGTATGCATGTACACACGTATGTATATTCACATGCACACACCTTACAAACAAGGCTCAAAGCAATTTTGGATTTTAAAATTTTAAAGTTAATGATAGCATAAATACATATCTATATACCAATATGTAATGATTCAGATTTATGTATTTGTTAAAAAAATTTTTTTGACCTTTTCCCAATGAGCTTGGGTGTACATTATTATTCCATCATCCATTTTTCCTAGTGAAGTAGGTTAGACTGAGACAGTGGTGGCTTCCACACAGCAAGGGGCTTGTGTGGTTTCACTGTTGCTGGTAGGGCTGCAGCAGCGATGGGATTTCCCCGTGACAGATTTCCTTGCAGTTTCACTGCTCTGATCCTCCAGCAGTGGCTACCCCACCTTCTGGGCCACCAGTACTTTTGCAATTTTTTAAAAAATTGGCACTAGAATATCATTTTATCAATATAGCAGTATAACTATAGGTGTAGCAGGTTCTCTGAACTCCCGGCTTTCATTTTTTAAAAGTCTTTAGCCTCTTCCTTTGTGAAGATATACCTTTCCCCTTATATCTCCACAAGGAGGAGGCTACAGACTTACTTTTTTCAAAACACATTGGATAACGTACTTTAGTGATAATTTGCAAGCGGATTTTCCTGTTTCCAGTTGCAAACCTTCACTAAAGTGCATTGAAATATGTCAATACAATAGTATTCTAGTGCCAAATAAAAACAAAACGAAGCAAAACAGGATGGGGGAAGGGGGGAGAAAATGGCAACCATCCCAGCCTCACTGCAATTTCTCCCAAAACAAAGTAGGTTTGAGAAAGGTTGCAGAAAAGCTGGGGAAACCCTGGGAGGTGTACAGATGCACCACAATGCTGTGGAAAAGCAGGGCAACTCCCCTCCCCCACTTCACAGCAACATTGATCGCAGAGCAGATAACCTGTTTGGAAATGGCCAGAGAAGGGTCAGCCAACAGGCTTCAAGGCTGAGTGGGGATTTAAATCAGGATATCCCAGATCTTATTCTGACACCAGACAATACTGTCATGTGAACCTTAACAATGGAGGGGGGAAGCATGTGAATGGACTGCAAGAGCACTCTCCCTTACAATGATGCTCTACCAGTTTACAGTACAACATAGTCAAGTTGATCATGTCACTGATTTATATGAGGCTAGGGGATGTGGCTGAATTAGGGTTGCCAGGTCTGAGTTGGGAAATACCTGGAGGCAGGGCTCTTTTTGTAGAAAAAGCCCAGCAGGAAATCATTAACATAATAGGACACACTCAACAGCAGAAACCTATTAGCATATTAGGCCACACCCCTGACAGCACAGCTCATTAGCATATTAGGCCACACACCCCTGTAACCAGAAGTGTGGTCATCCAGCCACACCCACCTTTTGCCTCTTATTCTGTTTACCTTGTTTGCTGTCAAAACCCAGGGCTTTTTTTGTAGCAGGAATTTCTTTGCATGTTAGGCCACACACCCCTCATGCAGCCAATCCTAATGATTTTCTGCTGTTGGGTGTGGCCTGTTATGCTAATGAGTTCCTGCTGGGTGTGGCCAACTTGGGAGCCAGCCGGAACTCCATTCTTGTGCATTCCTGCCCAAAAATAGCCCTGCCTGGAGGCTTTGGGGGTAGATCTGGGAAAGGGCAGGGTTTGGGGAGGGGAGGGGCCTCAGCATGGTGCAATGCCATAGGGTCCACCCTTCAAAGCAGCCATTTTCTCCAGGGGAGCTGATCTCTGTCAGCTGGAGATCAGTTGTAAAAGTGGGAGATCCCCAGTCCCCACCTGGAGGCTGGCAACCCTAGGCTGCATTTAGAGCAGGAATTAACAGGCTTTTCCTTCCTCCTTGTCCTCATTACATTAGCAAGATATTAGGGGTGGATAGGATTGTCAAAGTCTTCCAACCTCCAGGCAAGGCCTGGAGATCTCCTGGAATTACAACTGATCCCCAGACTACAGAGATCAGTTCCCATGGAAAAAATTGTTTCTTTGGAGGGTGGACTCTATGTCATTATAAGCTTCTGAGTTTCCTTCCCAGGCTCCAACCCCAAATCTCCTAGAATTCCCCAACCCGGTGTTAGCACCCTAGTGGTAGATCAGAGCTAGTACTACAATATGCTCTCATTGCTCTGCAGAAATGATTGCCTGTACAGCTGCTTCTGACCTTCCTTTGACTTGAGTGTTTATCCTTCTTCTTCAATTGCTCCTGCTGATTCAGGCTGTCCTTGGGATGGGAGTTGTAGTGGTGGTTGGGCCCTCGTAAGGTCCTGTTTGCATACATCTCATTTTCCTGTCTTTCCTTGCCAGAAGCAGCGTGTTTTACAAGGCAATAGCTGTTCCCTGGCCTTCCCTTGGGACACAGACAGGGGCCGCCATGTGGGAACATTCCCCTTCACTTTGATCTTGGCCAGGTTGGCCTGTCCTCCCTGCAAACCTCATTTATCACCCAGTTCTCTTATGTGGAATGGAAGGCACAACGGGGCTGACATCGTTTATCGCTGTACCATTATTGATGACCTTTCAAAGCTTGCTCAGGGCACCGCTCCACTCCAATACTCCTGAGTTACAAGGTCATCAATTATCCAGGTAAATAAATGAGCCCCATCTTTTCTTTCCCCCTCCCCCAGTATTATACTCACAGTTCATATTCATTTAACCTCCATGCTAATTTTCCCTTCTGGCCTTTTCTGTAGAGTTTTGGGGATGATGTAGGACTAGCTTAGCTACTTAGACAGTAGGGAATCCGAAGGTTAAAATACTTTAGGAACCAGATACACTGAAGGTGAAGATGAAAGGCACCACTGAAAGAATTACTTGACTTGAATAGGTTCACGTATGTTAATATTTGCATAATCTGAGATATATTCTTAGTCAATACTCTATGAAGTCTATGTACAAAAAAATTCATGTGGCATACAGGCAACTGAAAAGGATATAATTAGCCATAAGATAGCCCATTTTGGGACATATCACAATATCCCTGCTATATATTCTATACTCACAAAGCTTGGGTATGGGGGATGAGAATAAGAGGTCATGCAATACCTTTTGTCAGGACCAATCAAAATAGTTGGAACATGACTTCCATCCTAACTGGGGCACAATTCAGTTTTACCTACATGCAGAGTTCCACTGTTAGTTCTGAAAAACCCAGGTGGATAATAGGGGTGAGCACTATAGACACCATATATACATAACATTTAGCACTTATGTTCTTGGCTTACTTAAAGCAAAAACAACAACAACCCAAAGAAGACTCTTCAGGAATTGCCTATAAAAGTCTGCAAAGACCAATAGCTCACAGGTATGATCTGGCTTGTTTTATCTAAAATGAAAGAGTTAAATTCAGTGGCTCAGTGATGAAGGCTTATACACAACTCTGCTCCTCAACTACCTGCCCAAGATCTCATGCCAAGCTTTAGATTGCTTCGTACTCATCTCCAAAACAAACAAGAAAAAAAGCTAACAATTTATTTTTAGAACTTTAATCTAGTACCTTTGCCACATCTCATCCCCAACTCCTGCGAAAGAAAAGTGTGTTTTAAAAAAGGAAAGTGATATCAAAGCTGCTGCTGAACTGCTGGGCAGGGACCCAATCTGATCTGATGTTTTAACCAACACTCCAATTTAAAAACCAAGTGTACCCACTACCATGAAACTCATAAAGGTGCAGATCTTTGTTTACTACATCAAGCTGAAGAGTAATGTCACACAGCTTTCCAAATTTTCCCTCCAACCTTACCCATTTCCTACCTTACCCCTCTATTCAGAGACTAAGAACTTGCATGCTATGGAAATTAAAACTTTGAAAATAACAGTTAAAAGACTTTTCATTCATAAGGGCTCAGTGTTGAATTTCTCAACATTTAGGTCTGTACAAGAAAAAGCCCTGACCTGGATGAGCCAGACTAGCCCAGTCTCGA
Source organism: Gekko gecko (assembly GCA_029375565.1). Lineage (NCBI taxonomy): Eukaryota > Metazoa > Chordata > Lepidosauria > Squamata > Gekkonidae > Gekko > Gekko gecko. Next base: position 237,948,421 of record JAPDNY010000002.1, on the reverse strand, counting down.
CGGATCTTGAAAACTAAGCAGGGTTGGCCCTGGTTAGTATCTGGATGGGAGACCACCAAGGAAGTCCAGGGTTGACATGCAGAGGCAGGCAATGGAAAACCATGACTGAATGTCTCTTGCCTTGAAATCCATAAAGGATTGCTAGGGCCAATTCCAGGTTTTGGTGGGCCCTGGGCAGACAGTGCCCGGGGTCCCCCATCTGCCTGCTACCAGCCCCCATACCTTTCTTTCCATCATCACACCTGCAAGCCCCCCATCTGCCTGTGCATTTTTCTGCTTGCAAGCCCTCCCACCATCCATGCTCAGTTGCCTGCACCACTCTACTATTGGCATTAGGAGTACCACCACTGTGCACCACCCACATGTCCTTCCTCAATGATTATGGGCAATTGGGAGCATAGGCACAGACAGGTGGCCAGGGAGGTATGTGGGTGGGGTTCAGTGGGCCCCACCAGAAGTCCCGGGCCCTGGCACCTGCACCACTTCAGTTTCCACCATCAAGAAAAAAGCACTGTTACCAGTTCTTTTAAATTACCAAACCCAACACTCCAACAGAGTGAAAACCAATAGTTAGGGCACTTGTATTGGAAACTGCTTAACATCTTGTGCTAGAAAGAATCAAGAAAGTCACTAGCACAAATGGCACATCATTTGGTTACTGAGATTGCATGGCATTTCAGAGATCTCTGATCATTTTTATCACTTCCCGTGATCATAAAGCAAGGATACTCTACAAAAAACTCAAAGATAATGTACTCCTTCAAGCCACTCTGCCCATTCTCCCGTGCTGATCCTTACACCTGGAACTCTTTCCTACACCACTCCTTATTTCTTCATAGGTAAAGGTAAAGGTTTCCCTTGCTCGAAAGCCAGTCAAATCCAGCTCTAGGGATGTGGTGCTCATAACCGTTTCCAAGCCAAAGAGCCAGCACTGTCTGAAGACATTTCCATGGTCATGTGGCTGGCATGACTAGATGCAAAGGTGCATGGAATGCTGTTACCTTCCCACTGAAGCAGTACCTATTTATCTACTCACAATTTCTTGCTTTCGAACTGCTAGGTCGGCAGGAACTGGGGCCAGAGATGGGAACTCACTCAGTCATGCGGTACTCGGGTCTTGAACTGCTGAACTACCGACCTTCTGGTCAGCAGTTCAGCATCCTAACCACTTGAGCCACCTCAGCCCCTTCATACCTCTCCTTAAAACTCAACTCTTCCATAAAGCTTCCCACCCATTACTCCTCATCCCTAATTTAAATGACACCTAAGGTCATGTAACTAAATTTGCTCATATTCATCGCTGGATAGCCTTGTCCCTTTTCCCTTTTGTTTAAATTTAGATTGTACACTCTTTGGGGGGGGGAGGACTTGATGTGCCTCTCTAAAGAACGTGCACACAGATTGCATAACAGTAACAACATCACCACTTTATGCCCTCACATATCACACAAATATATGTTCCTTCATATTTTGAATGCACTCTGAACAGCATCATGTCAAGTGAATTGTCTGGGCAGAGTATGGAACCATTTTCTCACCTTCGCTTTAATGCTGAGGTAGTAAAGAAATAAAGGAGAAAGACCTTGCCTGCATTGTTAAGATGATAAGGCTCCATTTCCAAACTTAGCCTCCCTGTACAAATCAATGACAGGCCTCTGGCTATCAGCACCACTTGGGAAGAGATCTCTATTGAGATGTAGATTTTGACTTTTCTGCAGGTGACACACTTTCCCTGAAGCATGAACAGGAACAAAGCTTTCTAATTACCAGCAGAGATAGGGAAAAAGGTCAGGGCTTACGTGATGCAGTCGTGGGAGGGGACAATGGGCTTGTACTCTTCTATTGGCTAAGAGAGTTTGAAAGGCAGGTGTCAAAACTTCCATAAGCAGCTTGGAGGGAATGACAGATGATTGACCTTGGATGCTAGAAGGAGGCAGCTTAAGGACAGAGCCCCAACTGTAGTTTGAAGGATGTTTTGGGTTCTCATTTTTTAGTCTGTTTTTTTAAAAGTACAAACACACCATCACCACCACCCTTATCTCATAGTCCAGTGTCCTCCTTTGTCCAAGGGCAAAGCTTTTCTCCTAGACTATAGAAAGGACCAATTCTGTTCCAGCTGATAGAACCAAAACATTCACAAAGCTATATGCGGGGGGGGGGGAACCAAGGGGAGGGGGAAAGCAACAATTGGAAATTGTCCAGTACTCACATTCAGCACATATGAAATGATCACATAGCACCCCTGAGTTTACACAGAGTGGATTTTGCTTACCATGCAGAGATTCCTCCTTCTCTCCATACCTAGGATTATGGGAAAGTGCTGTGAGGTTAGAGGGGTTAACTTCCTGACAGGTTTGAGGACTTGTTCATACCATTTTATGCTGGTGACATGCTTGATGCAAATTACTTCTCTCTGAATGCCATACCTTTAACGCATGCAATCACCTCACATGGAAAGTCTCCAGACAGGCATAGTTCTTGGGGACCCTGGCAGAGTAATAGTCCATACAGTCCACTATATCTGTATGAGAAAGTCAATTAGGTACATTGTTACAGCATCTTCACTGGGACTCCTACTAGGATACTGCCATCAAATATGGAACCATCCTTAGAACCAAACTATCTGACACTGAGTTCCATAACTGGAACTCCAGATTTGTCATTCTGCCCACCAAAACACTGTGGAGATCCCTACCCTGAGCTTACTCACTCTCACCCCACACACACACACACATATCCCCTGTCAGAAATGACAAACCCTCCCCGCCATATATTTTAAGGCCCAATAGGGTAAAAGGCAGGTGTTCATACTCTGCTTGCACTTTTTCCCTACCAGTGATTAAAGCAGCGGGGGGGGGGGGTTTATGTTCAGGAAAATGGAATGGTCCTGCCTCCTGCTATGATGGGAGACTTCTCCCCTGGCAAGCCTTGTTGCCTGCCATTGCTCAAGGCAGAAGCAGAAATTTAAAAAAAAAAACAACACTGGTGTCATGAATGCTGTGTCATTTCTCCTGGGGCAAATCTGAAAGTGACATCACATTGTTCTAGGAATCTACTCTATAGTTTTACTGGAAGTGACATCATGGTGCACGCTCTGCCAGTGTTTCCCATGTCCTCCCCGCCCCCGCTCCTGCTTGGAATTGGGAGAGTTAACTTCACCCCTTGTTCTCAGCACTACAGTTCTAATCAATATCAAAAACCCATACTGTTGGCAAAATTCATTATGGCTATATTAGGATGCCAACCTCCAGGTGGAGCATGTATAACTCCCAGAATTATAACTGCTCTTTAGACTACAGAGATCAGTTCCCCTGGAGAACATGGAATTTGTAACCTCTCTGTCCTGATTGCCACATAGCGGTTACTTAGTCACCAGTTCAGTAAGGGCTAGCAGCACTTGCCCTAACTCTTACTAGAGAGGAAGCACCTTTAGAATCCCATACTTTTGAACGTACTATTAAAACCTTCCCCTCATACAGGAGACAGAGGTAATTTGAGAACAGAATAGCAACTGGCCTTGGATGTTTGGATGGACTGGGAGACCATGCAAGATGCAGGAAAGCTAAATATTACAGCTGAATGGAAATTGGAGTCGCTTTGAGAATGTTTTTATTTCCCACATAATCTACTCCCTCTTCCAGCAATTTGTTTGGGAGGGCTGTGACGAGGGGCAAAAATGTTCACCCATTCAGATTGAAAGCAATGGGGCCTTTACAGTGAACTGGCATTTGACATCATGACACAGCCACAATTGACTGGCTAGGATACAATGCCATGATGTCATCATACTAGTTACAAGACCCTCAACTGGCTGGGAGGGAAGCACATAGCCAGAAAGGAAACACATTCAAAAGGGGGAAAAGGCATTAATTTGTTGCTAAGAAGAGAAACAGACAATAGGCATAAGCAGGGCTCTTTTTGCAGCAGGAACTCCTTTGCATAGTAGGTGAGACACCCCTGATGTAGCCAATCCCCCAAGAGCTTACAGTAAGAAGAGCCTGTAAGAAGAGCCCTGTAAGCTCTTGGGGGATTGGCTACATTAGGGGTGTGTCGCCTAATATGCAAAGGAGTTCCTGCTACAAAAAGAGCCCTGGGCATAAGGAAAGCCTTTGGGCAGTCCAAGGAATATCCAGCAAAGCCTTACTAAGTGTTCAGACGGGCAGCTAATCCTGCCATTGGCCCGGCTCAAATTTGATCCCGATCTTTTAAATCTGGTGTTACATGACCAGACAGCTCCCCCTGTGAATCGCCTGATTCAGCTGTGGATTGTCTAGACAGCACTCCCCTGAAGGAGCTGTGTGGTTTGGTTTTTTTAAAAAAATTCCATTGTGTGTGCACATATGCACTTCACTGTGTGCTTGGTTTTCCACGCATGCACAGAATCGCATCGTTAAAATACCGCCTGAGGGACACGTAGCCAAAATCCCTATGCCTCCCCATCTCTCCCCCTGGAGCGACCAACAAGACAGTCCAAGCATCCCCAACTTCTTCTTTCAGTTTCTGTTCTGATGCAGATGGCCAGGGCTGGATGAAACGAGTCCCAACCATTCCTCCTGCCCTGGAGATCTGGGTCAGTGGAGGGACTACTTTGCTTGGGGAAAGACCTACGCTGTCCTCCCTCAAGGTCCAATTTCAATTAACAAAGTTCATTAATTTAACAGGCCATTTTTTTTTTTGTAAATACAATTTATTATTGGATATATCACATGTTCATACAATTTAAACAAACCAATACATATCCATTTTTCTTTCTCCCTCTCCCCCCCCAAACAAGGCTTCCCGCATTGCACCAACCCCATTGATATTTTTCTTATACAATTACATTTACTACTAAACATATTTTCTTTTACTAATGGTAACAATTCAAAGATCTAAGTCTCTTTCCACTTCTCCTCAATAGCTGTCAAAACAAATCAAACCACATTTAACATCCCAATTCTTCAACAAGTATTCTTGAAAGTCTTTCCAGTCATCGAAAAAGGTTTCGTCTTCTTTGTTGTTTAATTTTCTTGTTAATTTGTCCATTTCTGCCATAAACAACGTCTTTTTAATCCATTCCCATGTTTCAGGTACTTTATCTTGTTTCCAACATTGAGCAAAAGTCAGTCTAGCTGCTATAATCAAGTACCATAATAGTGTTCTCTTGGCTACATTTATTTCTTCCATTTTAAGACCTAACAATAACATCTGTGGGTCTTTCTTAAAAGTACATTTCAAAAATTTTTGTATCTCATTGTGGATCTCAGTCCAATACTTTACTGCTTTATCACATGTCCACCACATATGGTAAAAAGACCCTTCATGTTTCTTACATTTCCAACATTTGTTAGACATACTTTCATTTATAATAGCAATTTTTTTAGGCGTCATATACCATCTGTACATCATTTTATAACAATTCTCTTTAACATTTACACAAGTTGAAATTTTCATTGACTTTTTCCACAAATATTCCCAAGATGTCATTAATATCTCATTATTAATATTTACTGCCCATTTTATCATTTGCTCTTTTACAATTTCATCCTCAGTGTACCATTTCAATAAAACCTTGTACAGTTTAGAAATCATTTTTTTACCCTTCTCAAGCCATACAGTTTCAATTTCAGTGTTATTTTCTCTAAAACCATGTTCTCTTTTATCGGTCTTAAATAAGTCATAAATCTGTCTATACTTCAACCAATCATATTCAAATTCCACATCAAATCTATCTTTTAACACAAAGTTTTTCCCTTCTAATTTTAAGAGACTTTTATAAGGTAGCCAATCTAACCCTTGATTTCTTGAATATGGACTAATCACTTCTGCTGGTACTATCCAAAGTGGTCTTTCTTCCGAGAAGAATTTTCTATATCTCATCCAAGTCTCGAACAGTGATCGTCTTATAAAGTGGTGTTTGAAAAACTTATCCATTTTCACTTTTCCATACCATAAATATGCATGCCATCCAAACTTATTGTCATGACCTTCTAAAGCCAATAACTTTTTATTCTCAAGGTTAATCCACTGCTCCAGCCATGTTAAGCAGACAGCATCATAATACAGTTTTAGATTTGGTAATTGTAGTCCTCCTCTTTCCTTTGCGTCACATAAAATTTTCATTTTAATCCTTGGCTTTCTTCCTGCCCATACAAACTTCGATAATTCTTTCTGCCACGTATCCAGTATTTTCCTTTGTTTTAATATTGGAATAGTCTGAAATAGAAACATCAAACGCGGCAAAACATTCATTTTTACAGTTGCAATTCTTCCCAATAATGATAGATTCAAGGTATCCCATTTCTTCATATCTTGCTGGATCTTGTGCCAAACCTTTTCATAATTATTTTTGAACAAATCAATGTTTTTCATAGTCAATTCAATTCCTAAATATTTAGTCTTTGTAACTACTTCACATTGAATTTTCTCTTGGAGTTCTGTCTGTCTTTGTTTCGTCATATTTTTGCACATCACTTTGGTTTTACTTTTATTAACGTAGAATCCCGCAACTGATCCAAATTCTTCAATTTTTTCCATCAATTGTGGTATTTTCTCGATTGGATCTTCAATCATAAACATTACATCGTCTGCAAATGCCCTGTATTTGTATGCAAAACCTTTCACTGTAAGTCCTTCAATGCTGTTATCTTTTCTTATCGCTGTCAATAATATTTCCAGTATCCAAATAAACAACAACGGGGATAACAGGCAGCCTTGACGTGTTCCCTTTTGAACTTGGAAAAAATCTGTTCTTTCTTTATTTATATTCAAAGCTGCTTTCTGTTCTGAATAAACTGCCACAATCATGTTTAGAAAAGACTGTCCTATATTCATTTTTTCAATAACTTGCAGCATAAACTCCCAATTTAAATTATCAAAAGCTTTTTCTGCATCTAAAAAGAGGAATCCAACTTCTTTTTCTGGATGTTTGTCATAATATTCAATTGCGTCAATCACCACTCTTAAATTGTCTCTTATTTGTCTATTTGGTAAAAAACCAGCTTGTTCTTCCGCTATGGTATCTTTCAAATATTTTTTCAGTCTTTCTGAAATTATTTTTGCAAATAATTTGTAATCATTATTTAATAGCGATATTGGTCTGTAATTCTTTACTTCAGTTAAGTCCAAACCTTCTTTGGGTATCAATGAAATATTTGCTTCTTTCCATGAATCTGGGATCCGTTTAGTCTTTCTTATCTCGTTCGACAGAAGTACTAAGATAGGGGTTAGCTCCTCCTTAAATTTCTTATAAAACTTTGCTGTAAAGCCGTCTGGACCTGGAGCTTTGCCCGACTTTGCATCTTCTATCGCCATTATCACCTCTTCCTTTGTTACTAAACCATTTAATAACTCTTTAATTTGTTTTCCCAGTTCTGGAACTTCAATAGTCTCCAAATATTTCTTAATTTTCTGTTGATCAATTCCTTTCTTTTTAAACAATTTGGCGTAGTATTTGAAGAAGACTCTTTTTATGCCTTTCAGATTCATAACATCCTTTCCATCTTCAGTAATCTTACTTATAAAATTCCTTTCTTTTCTGTTTTTCAATTGCCACGCTAGAAATTTTCCTGGTTTGTTTGCACCCTCAAATGCTTTTTGCTGTAATTTCTTCAAATTCCAGTATAATTCTCTATTTAGTAGAACATTCAATTGATCCTGCAGAAGGTGGATCTCTTTAATAATCTTTTTCTTCCCTGGCCTTTTCTTTAATTCCTTTTCTTTTTGTCGAATTTTTTCATGGAGGTCGTTTTGTTGTTGCATCCTTTGTTTTTTGTCTTTATAGTTCAGAGAGATAAGCAAACCTCTCATTACCGCCTTGTACGTGTCCCATACGACTTGTATATCAGTACCTTTGTCTAAATTCAGCTCAAAAAAACTTTTCGTTTCTTTTTTTAAAGTTTCATTAATTAATTTTTGGTCCAGTAAGTCCTCATTAATTCTCCAATATAATTGTTTAGGTTTTCCTTTAGATATCCAAAGTAAAGGGTTGTGATCTGAGTTAGTTTTCGGTAAAATTTCTATTTTGTAGGTTTTTTGCGCCATCTCCTCTGACATCCAAATCATATCAATTCTAGAAAAGGAGTTATGTCTGTTAGAATAAAATGTATAATCCTTTGTCTTAGGGTTCCACTTCCTCCAAACGTCTTCTAGTTTCTCTTGCTTCATTAGCTGGAAAAATTTTTTTGGCAGCTTTCCAACCACCTCTCCACTTGCTTTGGACTTTCTGTCCAATACATTGTTCACTGTGCCATTAAAATCTCCTGCAAGGACTATTTGATCATAATTTAAACAGTCCACTTCTTTAGTCAAATCATTAAAAAAGGTCTCTTTTGCACCATTGGGTGCATATATATTTACAAGCAATGTCTTTTTTCTATTCATCATTATTTCCACGCCAACATATCTTCCTTCTTTGTCTGAGAAGATTTGTTTAGGTTCCAATTCTTTGGTAATGTATATCACTGTTCCTTTTTTCTTATTAACTGCTGATGAATGAAATTCTTCTCCCAATTTTTTATTAATCAAATATTTATTATCTTGTTTTCTGATATGTGTTTCTTGCAAACAAATTATGTTACATTTTTGTTTCTCTAGCCAATGATTCACTAATCTTCTTTTGTTTGGTGAATTTCTCTCAAAATTATTATTTTTTTCCCATTAATTTCCAACGGTTGTGTAAATTGCTTCTTGAAAACGTCTTCCTTCATTTTCGTAGTCACAAATTGAACAATCACATCTCTGGGTAATTGCTTTCTCTTGGCATAAGCTGAATTTACTCTGTAAATCAGGTCAAAGTCTGGATCCAAGTCTCCAACATCTTCCCCTATGTAAGTTGTCAATGTGTTAATTACTAAGGCCCGTAAATCCTGATCTTCCTCCTCTTCAATTCCTCTCAGTCTCAAGTGATTCTGAGTGGCCCTATATTCCATCATGGACTCCAGTCTTGTATTTTCTGATAGGGTTCTTTTGACTTTCTGTTCCATTTCTTCTGATTTTGTCACCAGACTTTTAACCTCTTTTTTAACTTCTTCTGTATCTTTTTTTATCCCTGCCACTTCTGTTAGTACCAGTTCTTTCAACTCTTCCATATTTTTTTTCTGTACTTGTACTTGTTCTATTTGCTCCAGTTGTATTTGCAGCTGTTGTTGCAGTTGTTGTTGCAGCTGTGATTCTATTTGTTTTCCCAAACTCTGCACCACTTCAGTCATCCGTTTCTCCATCGCTTCCATGGCAGCCTGCCACTCTTTTTTTTCCTTTGCTGTCATTCTTGGACTAGGTGATGAGGCAGCCCTTGGTCTTGACCTCAAATCCGTCTTGGAAGCGAGTTCAGGACTAATCGATCTTTATATTATCAATCCTCAAGCCAAATCGCCACCTTTATAACTTCTTCCAGTGCTTTTTCGGCTTAAAAATAACTTTTTAAAATTTAGTCCTCCTCAAAATGGCGGGCGCAATTTCTCTATGATTTTCTGGCTAGAGTAGGCTCCTTCAGAACTTCCTGTTTATCTGTCCGTCACTGTAATCCAACTTCCGGTGTCACACTCTAAAACGACCGTCTACTTCCGGCACAGCAACCTTGAAAACATCCACTCTAGCCTACTTCCTGTATCATAGAATCACAGTCAGTTTCATTTCTGCTACGCAAAGTTTAGTCTTAGCTGACCACAGGAATGCAAAACAAAGTCAATTTTCAGCCGTTTTCTCTAAAGGAAAGCTTTCTTTTTACTTTTAAGTCAAGCGGATTTGTTCATTGAAGCTTTTTACGCTTATCCGTACGTTTAAATTTTACGATCTTCTTTAAACCGGTAAGCAATTGTTCACTTGTTACCTTACTTGTAATCTCGGGGTTTCGCAGTGCTTCTTCTGTAAACGATGTTAATCTTGATGTTGAAGAGGTCGGTAGATGACGAATTTATGCTGAATTCTCAGCCCAGCTGGTATCTGTAGTGCTGATTTGCAACTGCCCTCTTCGCGGAAGGAGATCAAAGTGTAAACAAGCTTCCTCCGAAGCTTATCCACACCGATCTCAACTCCCTCTCAGGCTTGGCTGCTTGCTTGCCACCCCCCCGCCTGGGGAGTGCTGCGCTGGGCCAGGTAGAGCCCAGGCTGTCGTCAGATACCGCTGTTCACCCTGCACAAATCGCAAAGTGTGTCAATTTGCCATTTTAACTCCGACCGGAAGCCAATTTAACAGGCCATTGATTAACATGAAATTGTCCTGAAAGTTTGAGTTGAGCTCTGCGGCTATCGCGCGTTTATGCACATATCACTTGAAGATTTTTTTTTAAATGGTGGCCATTTGGGATGGTCTGGAGCAGACCATCCTGACGGGCTGATTGCGCACTGGAACAGTCAGACAATCATTGGCCTGTCAGCAAGCAACAGCATTGGACTGTTTTGCTCCCTGATGGGGCAAAATGGACTGATCACGGAAGTGGCATCTTTCCCAGATGTCGCTGTCTGATCGTTCCCTTTAAATCCGCCAGGCATTTGTGCCTGGGTCAGATTTAAAGACCCGTCTGAACACGACCTAAGGTCCCTAAGAATGGCATAAGTCTGTTGGAATGGTAATTGTAGCAGATTTCAGGAGATGGGGAGTAAATGGCTTTGGGAACTGTAAATGTCAAAGGAGAATAAGTGGTTAATAAAAGGTAAGCAAGTTCACTGCAAGCACCTCCTTCTGAATGTCTGTTTTTTCCTCTTCAGCCTTAGGACAGAAGTTATCTGTTTTCTTCAGCAATGACAGAAGAACAAAGGTAATTCAAGGACCAGACCTTTTGCATAGCCTGCACAGAATCATTTTGAAAGGGGTTTCCCTCTTCAGTTGAGCATATGGGCTCAACAAGCCACTCCCAGATGGAACTGCCCTCAGCACCCTACCATTGCCACCCCACTCAAAAGCAAGACAAAAAGGGCAATTAAAAAGTAATCGCCAAACAACCTCCCCCTTCTCTTCTGATTTGCTTTCTTCCCTTTTTGTTTATAGCAGATAATTGTGGGCACATCTATTAATCTTTGTAACTCACTTTGTTCCAATCACATTTGTCTTCCCCTTCTTCTATCTGTTCCCCCCCGCTGAGATCAGGAGTTTAAAATTCCTTCTGGCTATTAATTAAAAGCAAGCTCCCTGTTATAGTAAGTGTACTTGCCACAAATTAATAGCAGCCCTTCTTAATCAAATCTTATCTCCTCCAAATGCACGTTGCGGGAGTTTGGTATCTTGGTCCACCAGGGCATGAAATCTAATTTCCCCTACCCCACTTCCTCACTATTTGGGTCAGATAATAGAAAGGAAGGAAATAAACATCCCAACCCATATTGAGACAACTGTGTTTATGTTCCATGTGAACTCAAGTGCCACAGACAAAGCATGGGAGGGGGGGAGATCAAAACACATTCCCAGAATCATCTCCCCAAAGATGTGTTCTGTTTCTCAGCCATTTACCTCATTTAGACACAACTTCAGCAGACAACCCTAACATTTCTGCATTATTTAAAGAGTACAGAACAAGCAAGTGGGTTTTGTATTTTCCAACCTGTGTATGGATTTCAGTAAGTAACAAGAACTTTTCCTCCTCACCAGTCAGTTTTTGTGGGTAGATGGGAATGTTAAGATCACACACATTTTCCACATATAGTGTTACCATTCCCCAGGTCAGGGTGGGGATTCGCCTGGGTTTGTGGGCTCCTGCCCACCCCCAACATTGGTGATAGCAGCTGCCCCACCCTCCCCTTCTGTGAGATTTAAAGGGCCCTCCAGATGATGGGGGGAACATATGGCATGCTGATCAGCTGGAGGACCCTTTCAATCTCTCAGGAGGGGAGAGATAGAGGCAGCTGCCAGTCCCAGGAAGCAGGCGAATTCGCCACTTAGAGTTCATTGCTTTTTGCAAATGGGGGCTGCCCACGCATGAACTCCAAGTGGCAAATTTGCCACTTTGGAGTTCAGGAACACAGTGCCTGCTTGCAAAAAACCATCTAAAGGGAAGATTCCCTTTAAATGGCTTTTTCAAGCAGGGGCCACCCGCGCCTGAACTCTACTTGCAGTTCAGGCATGCACAGTGCCGGCTTCCAGGATGTGATGACATCTCTTCCATGTGATGTCATCGCGTCAGCTAGTCCCTGCCCCTCCTGGAACGCCCCCCATATCCCCCCACCAGAGAGAAGCCTCTGACTAGCAACCCTAGCCATCTATTGAGTCCAAATGCATTCATTTGCATGGATTGTTGTGGGTTTAGCCTATAAAACATGCAACAGCTATCACTTATTTCAACTGTTCCCTGGTTTGCATGATATCTGGCTTCTCAAGTGGGGTAATGACTAATAATGTGAGCCACAAGTGCCAGCTTTGAAATCACTAGGTGGTCACAGGCTAAGTTTGCCAGGTCCTCCCTGGCCACGGCGGGGGATGGGGTGGGTAGGGTTGCTAGATTCAGGTTTGGAAACTCCTGGAGATTTGGGGATGAGGCCAAGGAAGGACAGGGATCTCAGTGGGGTACAGTGGCACAGAGTTCACCTTCCAAAGCATCCATTTCTTTTTCAGGGAAACTGATCTCTGTATTCTGGAGATAAGCTGTAATTCCAGGGGAGACTCAGGTTCCACCTGGAGGCTGGCATCCCTAGCACAGGCAAACCATGAGTTCAGGCCCCTCATTGCAACATCTACATAATAAACAATGTTGCATATAGTTATAAGGCTTATGCAAAGTCCTTTGGATACTCTAAAACAATATTAAAACAGTAAATATTATTTTTATTATTTTGTTGCTTCTTGTTCTATAAAACAGATAATCCCGCCCCCCGCCCCCCAACACTAGTATGTGCTCAAAGGGAAATACTAGAAAGTATACTGAATGTTAGTAGTAGAGCAGGGCTCTGGACAGGCCCAGTTTTGCTGCACCTCATAGGTACGTTGACTGTTGGCTCCTTCACGTCCTGCAGGAACAAACTCAGACTCAGAGGGACTAGCACCATGGTAGGGGTTCAGATCAGACCCAGCTGGCATCAGAACAGATTCAGCAGGCAATGTTGGGCACAGGGGTTACATGCATTGCCTCCCCCCATGCTGCTGCTGGCCAAAAGCAAACTAAGCCCCTGCAGAGCTGTCAGTTCCTTGTGGGCTCGGCTGGGATCTGGATGCTGGCAGCACAGCTCTGGGAGCTAGCAACTGGCAGCAGCAGAGCCAGGCACTTCCTCCCATGCTACTGGAAGCCAGATCTGAGCCAAGCTTCAGTGGTGTGTTATGCTGTCTCAAGGCTCCACTTGAGCAGGGGACCAGCCCTGGTTCTGGAGTTTCATCCCACTGCTTGATGCTACCTGAGAGCCTGTTCACTTTTGGTAAATATGTTTTCCAATGATACTCTCAGAGGCTCCTTCAGAGGCTGTAACCAAATAACACATTACTATGCTGATGACATGGGAACTGGGGATGAGTGGACTTTTCCTATTCGTACTCCATACTGTTCCTGTCACACCGTTCCGTTATGCTGAGGTTGTCTTCTGGCAGGACAAGTCAGTTCTGGAATACTGAAAATGGATTTTGTGCACATGCCCTCACCTTTTGCTTGCCACACTCTTTGAAATCTTCTTTAAAAATTGTTTCTCTCCACCAGTGATCTAGTATGAACTCAAAATAATAATAAGTCGAAAAGGAGAGGGGAAAACCCTCTTCACTGAAACAAGCACATTTGTTTTCTGTTTATGTGTGTGTGTGCACACAAATATTGCCTTTCTGCTTCACTGCTCCAGGGTAGAGTAAAATGTATTTTAATTATAAAAAAATACAAAGAGTAATAAAATTATAGTCACATAGTAATCTTCTCAGAATTTTAAAATGATTAGAACTGCTGCCTAAAAGTAGTAGAGCCAGACGTAATAAAACTGATGCTTGGTGGAATGCCTACTTAATGGTAGCAAAGACGGAAATGTGAAAGTTGGAAGCTCAGGAGGCCAGATGATCCCATCCCAAAGAATGTTAGAGAAAAATTCAAAGGGGCCTCAAAGACCATCTGCCACTGAAGGGCAAGAAGCCCCAGATGCTGAGCCATCCCTGTCATGCCATTTTCCTATTGCCAACAGGGAAGGGGCTGCACGGCCAGCAAACTGAAGTAGCCTTGGGTGTAACAGGACAGAGCGGCTCATTAAGGTAAAGTGGTCTTTGGCCTTGCCCATTTGCAGAATGACAGCAGCCACAATGATATTTCTAATATTATTTACATCGAACATTAGACTCAGTACAATAATTAAGCTTCAACAAAACAAAACAAAACAAAACACCCCCTGCTTGCAGGCTTGTAATCCAAAGAAAGACAAGATGATTAGGAAAGGAGAAGGGGCACAAAAGGAATCCCAGAGAGAGAAGATGGCAAGAGAGAAAGGATGCAGACAGGGAAACCAAAGGAGTAACTTGAGGCTTAGAGGAGAGGAGAGAATCAGCAGAGCAGAGATGACAGAAGGGCAAATAAAGGAAGAGAAAAGAGATAAGAGTGATGAGATTTGAAAACAAAAGGCAGTAACTTAAATGGGATCTGATAAGGAAATGGGAGCCAGTAAAGGGAATGTAACAAAGGAGACATGGGCAAAGTGAGATGCAGGTGAAAAAGATCAGATGAGCAGCAGAATTAGAAGAGAGAGGATGTAACTGGAAAAAATAGAGCTAGATCAGATGATGTGCAGCCTTCACATGCTGGCGGTGGGTGAGGAGAGAGAGAGACCACAATTTAGCTTTTCATCCCACCTGTCACAGGTGCCTTGTCTCTGCTGCCATGAAGGAATTTAAAGGCAATAGAAGTAGGTCCATTCTGAACCATCTGTTTCCCAGAGCTAGCTATGCACAATGGATTTGCGTTTATTGAATCTTATTCAATAAACTAAAAGAGCCAGTTTGGTGTAGTGGTTAGGAGTGTGGACTCTAATCTGAGAGAGAACTGGGTTTGATTCCCCTCTCCTCCACAGGCAGCTGCTGGTGTGACCTTGAGTCAGTTACAAGTTCTTTCAGAACTGTTCTCTCAAGAACAATCCTCAAAAGAGCTCCCTCAGCCCTGCCTACCTCACAGGGTATCTGTTGTGGGGAAGGGAGGGGAAGGGAAAGGAGATTG
The DNA here is from genome assembly GCA_029375565.1 of Gekko gecko. Lineage (NCBI taxonomy): Eukaryota > Metazoa > Chordata > Lepidosauria > Squamata > Gekkonidae > Gekko > Gekko gecko. Next base: position 237,933,344 of record JAPDNY010000002.1, on the reverse strand, counting down.
TAAGCCTCTCTGAGACTCCTTTGGGTAGTGAAGAGTGGGGTCTAAATCCAATTTCTTCTTGTCTTCTTATTTTTCTTCATAACTGGCCAGTAATGTTGGAGACAGGACAGGCATGGGAGGTAAAATGTATTTGGATTTCTTGCCCATTCTCCACCAAGTGTAGCGATTTACATTGATCAGCCTGGCCTACAGTAAGCAAATCAGGCTGCGATCAGACATGCTGTTTGACCTGGTGTTATCATTGTTCCTGTCTGGATTTAAAATGCATGCCCAGACAGTAGCATCTGTCTTCCATTCTCCAGTTGTGGGCACCCCGTTCTGACTTGTCTTCGAGCTGGAGTTATTTGGCACCGGGGAAAGCCCAGTCCTTCCTGGTTCCTGCGGTTTCACCTGCATTTCCGTATGTCTGATAAATTCATCATGATCTCAAGCTGCTTCCAGTTTGGGGCTTTTGGGGAGGGGCGGCAGTTAGTGAGGTGCGCATATATTCACATCTCTCATTCTCTCTCTCAAATACACACACATGCACACACACAGAAGCTTTGCAAATTGTGTTTTCTTTTTTAAAAAAAATTCCAAAGAAAGACACCTCTGTACTTTTTTCTGTGCTTTCTGGCCATGGGATGGGGAAGGGGTTAATTGAAAATATGAGCTTTTTCAGAGGGGCAGTCTGAGAATGATACCCATGACTCCAGCTTCACTCCAGGCTTCTAAATAAAAATTCCAGCAGGACGCAGGATGAGGCTTCTCTCCCTCCTGGCTTTGAAACGTTTGAAACACTGAATTTATCAAAAGCAGTTTCAAAAACACTTCCTTCACACTGAACTACATATCCTAGAAGGCTCCTCCAGCAATCCCATTAGCCATCAGCTGCTGCCATTCTGCCAGGTGTTTGAAGTGCTGCTTCCCATAACCACTTATGCACATGTTCAAAAGACAAATTGTTTTAAAAAACTGCCCAACTGCCCCACTCCATGGCTGCCACATCTGATCAATCAATCATGGGGTGAAAGTGCATTCTATACTAACTGGGTTAAGGAGGAGGTTTGATTAAGACTCTCAGGTACAATAAACCCTGGAGCAATTAGAAGTGGGGCCACACTGGATCAAACTGCATGTCTGACCATAGCCTCAGTCAGGAATGACAGTGTCTGGAAGCAGAAGAATAAAACATATACACCCACATTTTAGCAGTATGTAAAAAATGGCAAGTTTTTGCAGTAGCTCAAATAAATGAATAGGAAGTATGAGAGTCAAAGGATGCCAAGGTCCTACACTTGGAGAGGGGGAAATGATCAAGAATGATAAAAAACCAGGAGGAGACAAACTTTTACACCCAAGTGCCACACAGAAGAGTAATGCCTACCTTTTATCTGCAGGTGCAAATAAAAGGGGGCAATACTAAGGCTGTACTTGATCAGAAACACAAAGAGCAAGCTGAGCCCCAGTGGTGCTGCTACAAACTCAGAGGTCCACCAGATCCAATGGCATGGGTCTTAGAGATTATGACAGGCATAATTCATGCCCATTACCTTCTCTCCCACTGCCAGTGTCTCAGAAGCTTACAGCAGTTGCTTGGAACTGTTCTTGTACAGCCACAGAAGAGTGACCGGCCCACATTTCAGGTTTAGGTAGGTTAAACTCAAGGTAGTCTAAAGGTAATGAGAAGACAGGTAGTCAGAAAAAGCAACAAGGCCATACTAGGTGTGACGAAGTCTTTGTGGCTGTTGTGAGGATGACAGTGCCCTTTTAAAATTGTGCAATGACCCAGTCTTGATCAGGACCACTTTGTGGTGGGTTGAGGCAATCTTCCCCCTTATCAAATTGAGGAAATCTTCCCCCCAAAATGGCTGCCCTCAGTGGCTGTTTCAGCATCTGAAAAGGTGCCGGGGCGGGGGGGAGGGACAGAAGCAGAAGAATATCGTATTGCAGGCCTGATCAGTATCAAGTTATTGCAGAATTTTTACATTGTTTTAAAATGGCCCATGGTGGTCACATCTAGTTTGGCCCTGAGAACAGTTCAAAGGAAAAAAAGTAGAGCGGCAGATATTTGGCATAGAAATGATAATTAATGTTAAAAGAATGAAAGAGTAGAAACAAGAGGAAACTACAAGAAAAATCCAGTAGCATTTTATTGTTTATTTATTTATTTGCATTATTTTAAAGGCTAACAATATTTATTCCAACATGAGCTTTCAAGTCACAGCCCACTTTGTCAGATAAATATACGAAGGAAAATAGCCCTGGACAGAGGTCATTTCATAGAAAAAGAGGCACAGGAGCTTATTAGCATAACTTATTTGCATATGCCACACCCTCTAACATCACCGGAAGTGTGTTAGAAGGCAACACCCATTGCTCAGGCTCCACTGGACTGTTTTGGATTGATAGATATGGGGGCGGGGGGAACATGCAGATCTGCCCTCACAGAGGAAGGAGAGCTTGTACCTGAATAAACCTTGGTCTTAAAGGTGACACTGGACTCTTTTGGATGGCTGGCAAGTACAGGAAAGTGCGTGGCTGCTCGTGGGATGAGGAGGAGGGTGTGGAGGACATGCATGGCCTCGAGCAGGTAGGAGGCCAGGGTGGTGGCGGGGCAGAGGCGCAGGAGGAGGCCGAGTAGGTGCGGGAGGCTGGGGCAGAGCTTCTCACAGGCCTTGCGGGAGTAGCTGGGGCCCACCTTGCAGAGGCACCATGCCAGGGCCGGCATGAGGATGGGCAGAGCCTGGGTGGCTGGGTGCCACAGCCCAGGCAGTGGCAGAGCAGCTCGAGGGCCAGCTTGCAACAGTGCTCCCCTGGGTCAGCCAGCAAGCCGGAAAAGGCAAGGGGGAGGCTGCTGGGAGCAGGGGATGGGACTTGCTGCATGTGCCCACTCCCTGGTCTCCTTACTGTTGGAGCTTCGCTCCTGTGTGCTCCTGCAGGAAATGAGCCCTGGCCCTGGGAAATTTTATGGGGAAGGTTGTGGGCAGGCAGAGGGAGTCAAAGCTTGGTGTGAAGTACTTCATGAACTATTCAAGAGTAAATATCAATATAAGAGGAAAAGGCAAAGCCAAAGACAGATCCCAGCTGAACTTCAGTCAAAAAGATGGAAGATTAAATACCACTAATAAAGAAACACACATCACTAAGAAAGATAAAAATGAAACCAAGAAAGCATATGTTCATCAAAACTCAAAGAGCATAATAAATGAAATGATCAATTGTATCAAAACCTCATGGTAAGTTAAGCAGAAGAACACAATATTGACCACATGGCTTAGTAAATCATACATCAAGTATTGAAGTACAAGTAGAGTCAATGAAATTACAAGAACAAAAACTAGATTGAGAGGAAAGAACCCAACAGAGAATTGAGAGAAAGAACACCGAGAGCCAAAGTAAATGTGACAGTGGGCAAAGGCCCATCCCGTGACTACTGTCACAATTTTAGGAGTAGTTGTAGTTTTTTAAAAAAATTGCAAAGAAGCTGCAGTCTGGTTTGGGCACACAGTGCGGCACCCCCAGGAGCTCTTGTCACCCCCCAAATGCCTTTTCAAGAGCTGATACAGCCATGGATTGGGACGTTGCATCTTTTTAAAATAAACCCTACAACAACTTTTTAAAGTGGCAGGATGGATGGATGGGCGCCATCATGTTTTAGTTTGGCTCCGAGATTCAATGTAATTAACATGTTGGACTGTGTCAGGGGTTCAAATCCCCATTCTGCTATGAAGGTTGTTGGGTGACACTGGTCACATGGTTGTTGTGAGCCTAAAATTGAATGGAAAACCATGTGCACCACCCTAAGCACACTGGATAAAGGGTGGGATAAAAATGTGAAAGGGATATTGAGTACGGGCAAGATGGTCAAGAATTTTTGAAATGAAAAAAGGACAATTAAAGAAGGAAACAGTTAAGGGAAGGTTTATTCTTAAGAAGAAGAAACAATGTCAGACTTAAATGGAATCAAAGGCAGATATCAGAGGAGAGTGAAAGTTTCAAAATATGCATTATATACTGAAGAATGTGGAAAAGTATCAAATGCACAAGTAGATGGTTTAGAAGAACAGAAAGATCACCAAAAGAAATAGGAATAAATGAAGTCAATACTGAGAAATTGACCAGAAAAGCAAGTAGAAGTAGAAAAGGTGAGAGGAGAAAGAAGCACAAATAGCAAAACTTTTATCTGCAAGTAAGGAAGAAGAAGGAGGGTGGGTATGAGGGTGGGTATGGACAAGAAGTTTGGTAGAAGTGAGCTGAAGTCACTGAATGTAAGAAGAGTGGAATGAATAAGTTTGGAGAACATGGCTTGCTTAGCAGAAGATAGCCAGGCAGAATAACAAAACATCTATCTAAAGTGAAAAGCATAATGAAGTGACTTTTGACATTCATACCTAGCAGCAAAGAAAAGAAAGGAATTCAACAGTGCAAGAGGGGAAGGCTGATGAGAACACAGAACACGTCAGCATAATGACGATGTGGAAGAAAGCAGAAGACCAGAACCACCAGGGGATGGACAGGTAGGGATAATGTGGCAAAAGGGGGTAATATGCCTTTATATATTATCCTAAAATTTCTGTTTCCAGCCTTATTAAAATAGAAATCAGGGGCCAGATATCTACCTCTTTGAGCCCTCCCAGTACAGATGGCTGCTTAGGAGCATACAAGCAAAGAAACTCTGAACTAATAATTGTGCCTCCCTGTAAATCTCTCTCTCTCTCTCTCTCTCTCTCTGCTGACAGGAAGGTGAGTAATCAATAATTATTGTGGGAACACATCTGGTGCACAGTTGGCTCTGTTGTCTGTTGGGAGAAACAGGCAAGGCTTTGCCACAACTGTGGGTGTGAGCTGACGGTGGGGGGGGGGAGGTCAGGGAATATGTTTGTGTGTATGTGTGTGAGGGGGGGCATTACAGCTTTGAAAATCCAGGTGACAGGAGATCAGAGCAATAATGTTTGAACACGTAATAGAATCCACTACTGGGTGAGTTCCACTTTTTGTAGGTGTATATAATGCTCCCTGCTTCCGTTAGTGGCAGGAAGATCCAAGAGCTGACATTTATAAGTCAGCTTTCTTGTAGACTTATGGTATTTTTCTAATCTCTTTGAATTTACAAATATGTAAGTTGAACAGAGAAAAAGCAAGCAGACAGAAAGGGGATCCTGTGAACCATCAGCAGAAGATACTGAAGTTGGCAGATCTTCCCCACTTTCCCCTCCCCTCAGCAGTCCCTTCTGACCCACTTGGGTATTACTCCACACATATCCCATGACCCTAAGGATCAACTTGCCTGAAGTTATAAGGGATGGCTAGGGAAGGGGAATGTGGGGAAGATTCCTGCTTCTTGCACAAATGGATCACTGGATCCAACCCAGGTCAGCATCGGTCCCCAAAAGCATCACCATGCTCTTACAGCTTTCTCCAAGGCACTTCTTCCTAGTCAATTGCAACATTCTCTTCTGGCTCAAATTAAAACTGCTCCCCCCCCTTTCCTGTTCTGTCCTAGGCAGAAAACAGTTCACAGTCCCACCACTGGCAGATGTTGCCTGAAAATTTCAGTAACTTGGCATAGCCTTGGCTATTAAAAGCCATTAAGCACACAATCAAGTTATACAGAAGTCTAAAGAGATGTTCAACTGTTCACTTGGCACAACTCAACAGTATCCCTATTACATTCCAGGAACACCTCCCCCACACACCATAAACCTAGCCTTGTATACCTCTATCACTTTCTCTTTTACACACTCACCAGGAGTCCATGCAGGCCAAGGAAAGGGAAACCTTTTCTGCCCCCTCTAACCACCTAATGCTTAATCCCCACAGTACATTTTATGGCATTTCAACCTCCAGAATAGCTGATCTTCCATTTAATCTTGTTTGGACAGCACTTGTTGGACCTATAATGTCCTGATAGAAAGACATACCATTGCCTTGGCATTTCTCAGTCTTCCGTTTGACAAACTGTCCTAACGATTACTATGCATATAATTTTTGTGCACTATTTTGACACAAGTATTGTACACGATGTTTAGTTACCCAAATTTCATCTTAGTTAATGCTGGTGGGTCAAGAAAACATGCAGGGTAATGATACCAAGACATGGGGGTAGGTGATATCACAAGGTTCAGAAGGGGAACAACAGAATTGAAACTAGGGGCACCATCTTTCTCAGCTGTTCCCCTCCTGCATTTTGTGATACAAGATACCCCACATCTTGGTTTTGCATATCCCTTGGCAGCAATGGCTAAAAAGAACTAGTTTCCAAATTCTGTCTGCATTCCAATCCACTTTTCAAATTAAACATGCGATTGGCCAAATGATATCTCACATGCTATTTGGCTGTTGGGCTAAACCTTTTCTTCAAGCTCCAGCCATGAGTTAGCGATGACTTTTTTCCTTCTTTGCATCAACCTTCTTGTCAGCATCTATTCTTGGCCCTGCTGAAGTCCACAACAAACTTCTCATTGACTTTAACCAGGACTGATCCAGTGAGTTCCCCTTCACTGGGAAACAGCGTAGTCATAATGGGTCAGATATATGGATCCATTTAATCCTCGAAAATCTTAATTGAAAATGTCACAACCAAGGGAGAGAAATATGACCCTCATTATATATAACTGAAAACAAAGTAATGAGAAATTAAATTACCTTTGAAGTCCATAACAAGGAAAAAGTGGGCCTCAAATCAAGTTCCAGTCTACTTCCAGATATCTATATCAATTAACATGTTTCCAAGATGGGGGTTGTAAAAGCAATATAGAGAAAAACGTATTCAGGCACCAAAATCCATGACTGTAAATGCGTGGAGTGGGACAGAACCCTCTAGCTGCTCCCTCAAGCTTTCATGCATTTACTGGAAGACAGAAAAGTGCATACTTTCAGCTTCCTTTAGCCTGTAAGATGCCTCCCTTCCTTGACTCAGGTGATCTGGCTATAAGGATCCATGCTATAGCTATCCATTGTCAGCCCTTAAAGTCAACTTGGAAACTCCAGTTAGTATAGAATGCTGCAGCCTAGCACCTGTTGGGAGCTAGGTAGAGTATTCTTGTTACATCCATTCTGCAATTACTGTATCAATTATTTGGATTAATTCAAGGTATTAATAATGTACAATGCCCTTAATGGCCTTGGACCCACATACCTGTAGGACCACTTCTGCTATGTTCTGCTGTGACAGCTTCACTCAACTGTGCCAGTCCTTCTGATTACCCTGCAAATGGGTAAAATCAGTAACTGCCCATTCATGTACATTCTCTGTGGTGGTTCCCACCTTGTGGAACAGCCTGCCTGAGGAAATCAGGAAGGCCCCCACATCATTTTGTAGTATGTACAAAACAGAAATGTCCAGGAAGTATTTTTATAAAGTGTTTAAAATAGTGATATAATGGAACACCTCAGAAGGCTGCTTTTGTAAGGGCACAGGACTGTAGTCTATTGCACCGTTTAATGTATGTCATTTTGCTTTGTCTTCCACCTTTACAACCTAATACCTGGTCATGTTCTACTGCATTGTTTATTTATTTTATTGATGTTTTATCATATTTAAAAAAATCTTTGTACTCTGCCTTGAGTTTCAGTGAGAAAAGTGGGCTGTGATTGAAGTAAATTAAATTAAATTAACCATATCTCCAAAAGGCTAGCCAGAGCTCGATGTGAACTCAACTTGATTACTACCTTTGTTAGAAGAGGCCCACATCTGGACACATTGGCTCTAAAGAAAATATTTTTTCATATATTGATTTCTGGATGTATGTTGTTTTACTATAGTAATATTGACCACTGAGGAAGGCCCTAAGGGGCCAAAATGCATATAGTTTACTGGTCATCATAAGGTATATTCATCAATTATATATGTAAAACTAACAGCTCTGTATGTAAAAAGTTTTAAGATATTTGGATCATTTCTTTTAACCTATTTTATCTTTTACTAATGTGTACACCATAATAAATATTTGTATTTTTATAATAACTTATTTTGTTAGCTTGACCTTCATGTATCACAGTCATATCTTGGGTTTAGTCTCCCCCCTCTCAGTTTTTGGGTCACAGAGTTCATCCTGTTGGGTTATGAGCCCCTGTTGAACCACCATACTTTTACTGCCTTTTGTAAGGATCTGGTGCTAGAGCACAAGCATAGAGAACAAGGTGCCACACCTGTGTACACACGCTGAGAGAGCAGAAACAAAAGTTAACTGTAAATGTAAGCTGATGGCGATTTGCTGGCAGTGACTGATCAGGAAAGAGATACTGGGTTGCAGTGTGCAGCAGGGATGGAAAATTCTATGCTAGGGATTGTTAGGAAATGTATTGAAAACAAAACAGGCAGTATTATCCTTCTGTTACTTAGTTCTGTGCTCTGGCCACATCTCATATACTGTGTTCAGTTTTGTCTTCTGTACCTCAAAAATGGTATTGTAATGCTAGACAATGTACAGAAAAGGGCAATCAAAATGAGCAAGGTATTGGAGCACCTTCACTACAAGAAAATGGTAAGGACTTCCATGTTTAAAGAAAAGATGGCTATGGCAGGTTTATAAAATTAAGAATAGGGCGTAGAAAATGCACAGAGAACTTTTTCTCCCTGTCTCATAATATTATAACTAGGGGCACTACATGAAATTGATAGGCCATAGAATTAGGTAGGGTTGCCCGGTCATACCTGACTGCTGGTGTGTGTGGGGGGTCCCTCTCTGTGCCTTGGAGTTTTTGGTGCAATGATGTCATCACACAAGGCATGTTGTGGGGGATGCTCTAGCATCTCAAATGCTAGAGCATCTCTAATGCAACGTGCCCTGTGCAATGATGTCACCTCTGTGTGATGTCATTGCACCAGGCACATTGGCATGGATGAGGCTCTTTGGGGGCAGGGCTCCCCTTGCTGGCCGGCTGGGTGGCAGCGGATTGGGGCCCTGAAAGTGGGTAAACCCCAGCGGGGGAATGGCAACCCTAGAATCAGGAGAGACAAAAGGAAGTTCTTCACTCAAAGAACAGATCACTTGTGGTGTTCATCGTTACAAGATGTAGCAATGACCGCTAAATCAGATGGTTTTTAAGAATGTAAGAGTTGCCTTCCTGGATCAGACCAGTAGGCCATCTAGTTCGTCATCTTGTTTCACACAGGGACCAACCAGCTGCCCTGGAGGGCCAAAAATGTTGCATGGAAGCTAAGGTCTTCATTGATGGTTAAAGGGGTATTAGCCAAAATTCAGGGAAGGTAAGTCCATCACTGGCTATTAGATGTAATCACTAAATAGAACCTTTATGTTCAGAGGCAGTAACTCTCTGAATGCTGGGATGTAACAGTTGGAGATGCTTTGGTCTCTGAACCCTTTTTGTATGCTTTCTTGGGGTACCTAGTTACCCACTGTGTGAAACAGGATATTGGACTAAATGTGCCACTGGTCTGATCCACCACAGCTGTTCTTATAACTTATCATTTGTGTTGCTATGGACATCATTAAATAGGTGACTTTGATATTCTGGCAAGCCTGCTTTTTTGAAAAAAAGAGGATTTTTCCTGCAACAAAATACTGATTTTAAGAAATGAAAAATAGTTTTTCCTCACAATAACAAACAAATAGCAACTTTATTGAGTAGTAACATATATTCTGCAAAATAAGACAGGATTGTCCAGAAAGGTCTTTAGAGACATGACATCATATATGGACAGACTGCACCAGAGCTGAAAGATCTGTCAGAACAACAAAGACTTTTCCAGCTCTTGAAACACAGTTGAATAGTCTTCTCTGCTTATACTGTAATTTGATTTCACACCCTTTCAGAACATTGACAAAAAGTCAATTAGCTAATTTGCTTTGTTTGCAATTCATAGATTTACAGTTTTAAAATCTGCAAGCTGTTTTGACACTGACATTAACTAAATTCTTGCTTAGTCTCTAAACCAGATAACATATGACCCAAATTTTACTGTTTCAAATTATAAAACTGGGGATTTCCAGACTACAAAACAATAAAGAAATGTTGATATATCCCTTAAAGCCCAGTCTTTCTAAATCAAAGACTGCTTCTAATTTGAATTTATCTTGCATATTAGTAGTGTTTGTCTACTGTTTGCAAGAAATGCCACCAGGAGTGAGACGGGAACAAGAATGGGTTCATGGGATCTGGAAGCAAACCATTGATACATTATGGCAGAATCAAGTTTTGCATCAAATTTTACCTACCACTGAAATGACATTTCACATCTCTGCTGAGTTACTTGTGAGTCTTCCTGTTCTCAAGGTTATCCCTGTATAAGTGATTGATGGGCCTAGCTAGAAAGGCTTAGCAGTCTGGGTAAGCTAACCTGCACCACATTTTCTTCCTGCAAACTGGGACCCCATGTACTGTGCGGCCATCTGCTAAACCCAGTGCACAACATGCTCACCTTGCCTGCTGAAATGGATCCGATTGGAAGCTGACAACCTCATGCTGAGACCCATCAGGCAGCGAATGGAAAGCACAGCATGGGAGTCCAAGACATAGCCAAGGTTACTAGCACCGAGGTCCTCATTTGACAGCAAGGATATTTAGCCTTTACTTCCCCTTTCATCTGAGAACACAGTGTTATGAATCCCCTGAACATCCATAAGGAATGTCCTTCCTTCTTTCCCTCATTCTAATAGCATTCTATATGCAGTTTGATTGAAGTCAAACTTCAGAGCAGTTGTATTTCTTTTCCACCCTATTTTGAAGGCTGAGGGTAAGTTACAATATTTCCTTACTAGTATTTGGTTGAGAGATTGTGACATACCAAAAGGCTACCCAATGAGCAGGAATATAAATGTAGGTCATCCTTATCCAGGACAAACTCTCTATCCATATGAAAATGGAGGGACAGAGGAGGTCAGCTGATGGGATGTCAAAACCTGATGCAAGTAGTAGATAATATTTTTAAATTTGGGAAGGAAAAAGACTGGGGAAGGGAAGGAAGAACCAAAGGAGGTAAGTTTCATATAGTGCATCAAGAATGTTGTCTTATATTCTGGACCACAGGTTAACAAAACATAAAGGTCCTCTTGTGGCCAAAATTAGTAGTCTGCAAAAAGGGTCCATTCCAAATTAGAGGCCCACTGAGATCAATATCCATATTTTTTATGAAGTGAGCTGTAGGGTGTACTCCCATTTCAGATGGGCATTAACCAAAATGAAAGTACTGTGTACTAGATTGAGGTGAGCGCCCAACCCATCCCATCCCAACCTCACCATCTCCGGTCCTAACAGGTTCATCCTATTCCTGTGTGCCCAGGACTCCTGGATCCCCTTTGCTATCTTTGTGAATTCTCTACCTTATGTACTGTTCAGGTAGTTGAAAGGATACTATCAGATGAGGTGGCAAAATGGTGACTAACAATTTATTTCTGAATAGTGTTAGTTTATTGTAGTCTGCCAGACTGTTGTAGCAAAATTACATCGGAGTCCAGTAGTATCTTAATTTTTTTAAAAAAAATCAGCATAAGCTTTAATGAGTCTGATCTTACCTCGTCAGATACATAAGAGTGTACATCTGTTACACCTGGTTAAGTATGCAACACAATAAATGGAAATAAATATGAAACCAGAGGGTAACATTTTAATCTTTTATAAATTAGTGTTGCAGATCTAAATTTTACTATTCTCCTCCAAAAGAACTTCACAGGTAGAATCCAACATTCTGAATTATCATTTGTTCCCATACTTAGGACAAATCCACCCCACCCCACCTCGCTTTACAGGGACTTTTGGTTCCTAACTTACCATAGATGCTAATATCGTACATGGTTGTGCTCAGCAAAAGCACATGTTGTTTTGGCTCTTATTAGGGATAGGCACAAACCTAAAAATTCCCATTTGGGGTGGCCCTCAAACCGAACCAAGCCAAAAAAATGCCATAAACTGAACCAGTCAGTTCAGATCCCCGTTTCTACCAGCTGCAGTGTGCCCATTCACTGTTAGGCTAAAATGACTGTGAGCCATTTCACCAGTCCCTTTCACTTCCCCCACTTAGAAGTGGGGTGAAGCGAAACTGACCAGTGGAATGGCTCACATAACAGTGGGGTGGTCCATTTTACTGCCTGGAAGCAAAATTGACTGGTTAAATGGCTCACAGCCATTTCAGCCTAGCAGCCAAACAGCCTGTTTGCTGTTAGGTTGAAATGGCTAGCAGTCAATTCACTGGTCCATTATGCTTTCCCCCTCTTATGAATCATGAAATCTTACTTATGAAGTAGTTACTTATTGTTTTTATTTATGGAATATTTTAATCAGTTTTTAATCACTATTCAGACATGATATGTATTTATTGTTGTTCATCGCTTACAGCCCAGAGTACTCGGGGAATGAGCAATTTATAAATCTAACTTAAAAATATAAATAAATAAAGTGGGGGAGAGCAAAACTGACTGGTGAGATGGCTCACAGCCATATAAACAAAACAGGTCAGTTGCAGATCTGCACTGCTCAGTTGTTAGCTTTAAATGGCCTGAACAGCCAAATCAGACAAGTGTCCCGGTATATATAAAAATGTGCAGCTTTTCCCACAGATGTAATCATTCCTGCTGCCAACTGTGTTCTTGTCAGAAGGGAAAACATAAAGAGTACAAGACAGCCCATCTATGAGACAGCCTAGCAGCTTAAAGGAACACTCTTCCTCACAGGACATGGTGGCCAAGTCCCATGCAGCAACATATGGCTATAAAATCACCTCCCAGCCACAGCCTTCTGCTTGCACTCATATGACTGTGTCTGATCAGATTTGGGATTTCTTACATGGGCTTATCGGATTGCAAGAGGGCAGTAACTGGATTAGGCAGAAGGTTTCCAAAGTGAGAGAGGCACAAACATGAAGTAGCTACTAAAGCAGTACAGAGATTCCAAACACGTGACGTTCTCAGGAGCTGTACAGTCTGGTTTGCCACAAATTTCATTTATTCTAACCTCAGAGGGAAGACAGTATTCTCAAGGGCAAGCTGACTATGATGTATTTCTCTGCCCCACAGCATATGAACATGGTATGTCAGGTTAATTCTTCAGAGGGCAGATAAATGGATATTGGGTATGTGCTGTTTTATATAAGCTTGGGAAATGTCTGATGCTAATGCTGCAAACCTGGTGGGTCGCAGTGGATTAAAGATTCAAAACTACTGTTCTAGACAATGCTGATTCACAACCCAATGCAAGTTTTTCCTCTCTCACACACTACCTGTTTCTCTACCCTTTCTCCCTTCTACTCTCCTCCACAAATCAGGCATTTTGTTTCTGTATTTTCAGTAGGTTGCTTCTATTTTTCCATCTACAGTTCCACTCCCTACCCATATCACCAAGTCCACTCAAATCACTGCCTCTAGTTCCTCAGTCCTGTGCCACTAAGGGCAACTTGACAAGTTATGAGGCAAACCTTGGTTTGCTATCAAGTGAACCTTCAATTGGAATTGTAAGAATGAATGTTTGTTGCATTCATACTTGTCACATTTAGGTATGCACCTAAAATATTTTATCTTTCTGAGATTGGCAACTGAATACAATCTTGCCCCCTGACAATTTTCCCAATTAACCCTTTGCCTTCATGCCAGATTTGACCCAGAGGTACTTGCAGCTTCAGGTCTGTCTGACATTGCTTTTTTGACATCTACAGAATCACTTTCACAAGCATAAAAATTTTTATATGCATGTTTGAAACATGATCATGAACCTATAACTGTGAAACTAAGGCAGAACTGCATATGTAAAGTAAAAAAAAGGTCTGGCAAGAAATGCTGCTTAAAGATACACAAATTTCTTTATACCTTAGTTTGCAATTAATTTTAAAAATTATTGTTTTGCAGTTATTGGACACCTGGTGGACTATTTAAATTGGAATAACCAGACTCTGATCAGTGCTGGAAATGTAAGCAGCCAAAAGCTAATTTGGCCTATATATTATGGGTATGTCTGATTATTACATTATCTTGGTTATAAATGAATACACTAATTTTACATGAAAATATTCACTGGAACTTAAATCTATTTACTGCAATATTGGGGCACATTCCTTCTTCCTGGAACTTCTAGATAGGACAAAGACTCTGGATCTCACTAACTCTGGCAATAGCAAATAATTCTTCAAGAGTGGAAACTACAGGTAATGTCACACATTGAAATATGAAGTGAAGCATTAGACCTTGTGGTTAATGAAAGAATTGTCTTTAATAGACAAGAAGCAATTGTGAACTATTATATTATATATTAACAACTATCTTTTCTTTCCTGAAGGTGGTATCATTTGTTGATGGGGTAGAGCTTGCTTTCTGTCTAGCATGTGTATTACACTTGGTTTTTTAGTACTGAATGCCCTTTTATTTTAGTAGAACAAAGTTTGAGTCCAGTGGCACCTTTAAGACCAACAAAGTTTTATTCAAGGTATAAGCTTTCGTGTGCACGCCCACTTGCATACAAAATGGCTTCAGACCAACCCGGCTACCCATCTGAATCTACTTAATTTTAATGCAATTTTGTAGATATTTCTTAATATATTAAGAAACCTGACCAGTCAGCCACACAAGTCATCAGAAGTTTTAAAGCCTGATCTTCAGCCTCAGCAATGTCTCGCTAGAGAGGACATGGCCTGGCTAAATTTCTGTTCCTCCCTTCTGCTCCTTTCTGCTGCCTTGAAAGTCTGACCTCCTGCCTGCCATGAATTGCTCCGATTTGCTCCCAGCCTTGATCTTCAGATGTTGCTTTTGGAATTTGACCTCCCACTTCTCTTCATTTATACAGCTTGCCTCTGGCCATTCTGTTCTTTCGTATTCTGGTTTGCTGGTACCTCTTTGCCTCTGGTCATGTCAAACTGATAGTTGGTTCCTCCCTGTTACAGGAACCTGAACCTCTGTGGCATGACCCCAACAGGCTATATGGTATAAACTGGGAACAACAGAGATTTCTGAATCCTTCATATGAATACTATGAATTGAAGTGGATAGAATCTGCAGAGTGGGTGGAATTCAACCCAAGCAAGAGAGATGGCAGCTATTGCCTGGTTTCTTATGCTTAACCTATGGTCCAGTTAACATGCCAGTGCTGTTGTGCCTAGCTCTACCTCACATCCTGATTGACAAAAGAGATGAAAAACCACTCTAGTAGCAAGCAACTGAACAAAGGATAGGTCTTGGAAAGGTAGATAAGAAGCAGCAGATAGGCCTGCATTCTGCATAAGCCTGATACAGTGAAATGTGCGATTAGTGCCTGATCACAAACTAGGATTTGGCTAGGTATTTGAGGCTAGCTTCCATATCATCACCATCATCAATGGGATCAAATGCATTGTGCATTCTGAATCCAAGCAATACAAAGTGGGACACTGCGTGTTAATTCTAACAAGGGATAAGAACGTAAGAGAACATAAGAGAAGCCAATGTTGGATCAGGCCAATGGCCCATCCAGTCCAACACTCTGTCACATAGTGGCCAAAAATACCAGGTGATATCAGGAGGTCCAGAAGTGGGGCCAGGACACTAGAAGCCCTTCCATTGTTGCCCTCCCCCCAAGCACCAAGAATACAATGCAACACTTGCCCCAGCCTAAGAGTTCCTATCTTATACCTTGTGGCTAATAGCCACTGATGGATTTCTCCTCTATATTTACAAGCTTCTTTTCCACCTTAGAATGTAAGTTTCTACAAGTTTTTTTCTGAGTAGATTCAAACAACTCCCCCCCCACACACACATTATGTGACTTTCCAGAACCTTGTCTACATGGTGAATATCTTTAGAGCCTGCACATATATGGACACATTCAAACTTTTATTTTTTTTCTAATTTTGCCATTCAACGTTTTAAATGAGAGACTTCCAAGCAAAATTAGAATTTTCATTTTGAATATGAAATTAGTAACTCAAAACAAAATTCAGATGCTTTAATTTGTTTATATCTGCTTTGAGTCTCAGTGAGAAAGGGGGACAAGAAATGAAGTAAATAAAGCTCTTGATTGTTTTGATTTTTGCATGTTTCCATTAAGAAACTGTATCAGGTGTCAATTACTAATTATCATTGCATAATACAAATGCTGTCAGATAAAAAGTAGTATTATGTGACAACTATAAAATATTATCTAATGTTTATACTGTTGCACCCTAATCATCAGATACTGTCAAATGTGATACACAAATGATTTTCTGTCTACCTTCTGGAGAACCCCAGGTTTCCCCCTAATTTATTAGGTTTCTCAGTGAAAAGAATACTTGAAATATGGTTTGTTCAATAAGCAACCACAGGTAAATGCTAGAATATGCCCCCAGAATCCTCTGCAAATGCAGGGATTCCACTGCAGACATGCAGAGATTCCTTGGCAAATGGAAAGTGTTCCCTGAAGGCAGGAAATCTGAAAACCACTATGATTGTGTTACAGCTAACAGTACTATCAAATACAGATACCATTGCATGTCAGCTTTCAAATACTGCAATATATCCATGGCCAGATATCTGAATGTCCTCAGGCATCAAACACAGCTATCATTTATTCAGAGAATATCTGAGCAAATTAGAACTCCTACAAAGGAGAATTCCGAAGAGATTTTTGGAAGCAAATTCATTTCAGTCCTAGAAAAACTGTACACACTTCAAGGTACATTCACATTATAGATCAAAGTAGGATTCTTTCGCACTTCCAAGAACAAATGGGGATTTGAACTGAACATGTCTTACAAGTCTTACAAGACTAGGATGCACATATTCTAGTCAAGGTTCTGCACCAAGTCCCCTTGTGACGGAAATAACTTTTTGTGTGATTATATTCATGCAGCCTGGGATTCATGACATAGCAAACTGGGGTAAAGGAAATGGTATTGCGCATGCAACTTCCAATTCAGGGACAAGCAATGCATATTGCAGTGGGTCCTAATTCCAGTTCTGACCTCGAAGCAAACTCCACCTATGTCAGCCACAAGACCTACTGTTCTCAGTGATAGTAAATCTGTAATTCATGCTTCTTATATTTTGCATAGTGGTCACAGTCTACCCATAGTGAAGACTCTTGAAAAGACAAGAGTACTGGGGGGGGAATGCCTCCAGCTGTAGTGTAGAAGAACTATAGGCTGAAATGGAGGACGAGCCTATAAGGTGAAAGAGCAGAGAAGAACAAAGTAGTTGAGATGAAACTAAGACAACTGAGTTCCGGACATCCTCGGGGGCATCTCCTCGACAGGTTAGATTTGGCATAGTGACAGTTTCTCCCTCCTCACAGCATAAACATGTGCAAAGATCACACTGCCATCAAAAGATCTTGCCAGCAGTGGTGGGGGTCACCGCCCATCTGATCTCTGAACACACATGCATGTGTGTGACAAAAAAGAGACATGCTGACAGTGGACAGCACTGACAAGCAGTCTGACAAACATTCAGAGACAGCCTGGATTTGGAAGGAGTGCCTAGGCCTTGTCATAGGTGACAGGGAAGAAAGGCCGAGAAGGTTTCTATCCCCCTTTCCAGCGAGCTATACAGCTTTCTTGCACGTAGTGACTTGGAAGCTGACAAGTTCCCGACAGCTCTTGTCCTAGTGACCTCAGCAGCTTTTAACTGATGGCACAGGAGTTGTTCAGAGTCAATGGCCAATCTATCAGCTCTGCATGTATGTGTTTGCAGACACACAGTAGTCAGAAAGCCTGCTTAGAACAAAATAATCAGACAGATGAAAGGTCTGCCTAGTCTACTTCCCTCCCACTTTTGCATCTCTCAGCACAAGTTCATCTCACCCATTTTTTAAAAAGAACCAAACTACTCCAAGGCTTTGATATGGAGTTGATTTTCCTCTTTAGCCCCATGAAGATGGAATATTTAGCCTTGCTTTTGTTTCTTTTAACTTGTGCCTTATCCCACTGTCCTGGGATGAGAGGAACAACATTATTCTCGTGTTTATGGTATGAAAGAGGATGTGCACAATGAAATATTGCCCAAATATTATTCTACTGGTTAGGATAGATATACTGACTAATGAAAGGAGCTAAATCAAAGACTCTGGTTCAGGGGTCCCTAACCCCTTTGAGCCTCCAAGCTCCTTTGGAATTCTGACTCAGGCTGGTGGGTGCAACCACAAAATTCTGGCCAAAGGAGGCAGTGCCAAGCACAAAATGGCAGGGAGTTAGGTTATGTATAACTCTGTAGCTCTTCAGCATTTCAGGCAGAAGCTTGGTTTAACAGGATCCTTTTAAAAATAAATATATAGCTTTAAAATATTTTCTTGCACATAGTATACTAAGGCTGCGGTTACACTGGCAGCTTGGCATGGTATGACGGCACCTCAAATTGTACCGGTTCAAAGTGTAGCGGAGCATTTAATCCAGACCACATGCTCTGTGGCGGATTACCCATGCAGCCATCCCATGAGGGGCATTCATATTAGTGTTGCGCTTCAACCATGGGACAAGCTGTAAGGGTGGGTTTTATTTAAATGTAGGCAGATGGATGCACATATGTGCCCATGCACATATAGGCAGCAACGGAAAAAACCCAGTGGTAGAAACGAATCTGCAAGTTCAGATGTCCCTTCCGGGTTCCTTTAGCTGCCAGAGAATTCAGACGTCAGAAAACACAAATGGAACCATGAACAACCCGTTAATACTGGACTTTCTCCAGTATCTGTTGAGTCTGTTTCCGTTGTGGAACAGCATAGGCTGCCAACAACTGCACCATGGGAGGCAGATGTCCCATTTATTCCACTTAGGTAATGCCACTATAGCACCACAAACTGTGTGTGTGACTGCAAGCCATAGTGAGCCAGCTCAGAAATGCTCATCTGGGAGTGTCTGTCAGCACCCCAATGGTTAGTCAGAGCTCTACTGGACAAAAGCCCCACCTAAACCCACACACTTTCTAAAAACATTTGGCAGGTGTTAGGAAAGGTGTTGGTGGGTGCCCACAGGCACCATGCTTAGGGGCGCCAGCTTCAGGATGAGAAATTCCTGGAGTTCTGGCAGTGGAGCCTGGGGATGGTGGGATTTATGGAGGGGTGGGATCTCAGATGCCACCCTCTGAAGCAGCCATTTTCTCCAGAGGATCTGATCTCTGTCATCTGAAAATTAGTTCTAATTGCAGGAGATCTCCAGGTCCCAATTGGGGGCTGGGAACTCTTTCTGCTCTGGTTAGTATAAAGGACTTGAAATGCAGCTTCAGGTCAGAGGGCT
The DNA here is from genome assembly GCA_029375565.1 of Gekko gecko. Taxonomy (NCBI): domain Eukaryota; kingdom Metazoa; phylum Chordata; class Lepidosauria; order Squamata; family Gekkonidae; genus Gekko; species Gekko gecko. The sequence goes on along the minus strand of JAPDNY010000002.1, from coordinate 237,914,236 downwards.
AATGGAGGAGTTACAGTTGTTACCAGTTTATTCCACAGTTGCTTGCAATAAAGCCTGAGTTAATGGAGCCAGGCCTCTGTAGTCTTTGAAAGATCCATTAAAACGTGGTGTTAGAAATGCAAGTACTTGGCTACAGTTCTTCATTTTTTTCCCTACGGCTATCGTTTCTGAATGACAATGGGAAAGATAGCTAGGATGCACTGTGAAAACATACAGTAGTGTTTTTTAATTGCTCAGTTGCTGAAATTGTCCTGGGGACAAAAGCTACCAGAAAAGACTATTGCCACCTGCAAATCAATAATTTTAGAACAGCCACAAAAATAGATGAAACCACTCCATATATAATGGGGAGGGGAAAGGTAACAATAAAGAACAAATCAAAGAGCCAATAGTAAAAACCGTTTTTGACATATATGTATGTACGAGTGGGGGACACACAAGGACTTGCAGGGGCCATCTCATTTCCCCCCTCCCCATGTCCTCTTTCCCTTTCTGGAAACTCCCATAACCTCTCCCCTTTTTCTGCTTCCTTCTCTTCCAACCACCAGCCAACTCCCTGTCTTCAACTTTCTTTCCTGATCTCACCCTGGCAGTCTCTGCCCAGGAAAACTATGGCCCTGTTTCACAGGGCCAGCAGAGCTGTGCCTACTTGCATTGAGAGGGAACCTGCAAGAACCTGGAGGGGGTACTTCACTTTCCCCTGTTTCCCCACTCCACACCATTTCCTCTTTCCGTCCTCCTAGCAACTCTCCAATCCCCATGTTCCCTTGCTTCCTATTCATTGGCACACCCACCAACCTAACTTTTATATGCTCCCCCCATCTTCAGCTATATTTATCATTTATTGACTTCACTTATATCCTGCCTTTCTTCACAATGGGGGCCTCACCTCCTTTCAATAATTCTCCTCACCTCCAATTTATCCTCCCAACAAACCTGTGAGGTATAGGGTTGCCAGGTCTTACCTGGCTGCTGGCAGAGGGTTTGGAGGGCATTCCTGGAGGGGGAGGGGGCATCCCCAACATGATGGCGTCACACAGAAGTGACCTCATCACATTGGGGATGCAGCCCCTTGGAAGGCGCCAGTGGCACCTTCCTGTAAAACACCATTTAAAGGGCAGGTTCCCTTCAAATGGTGTTTTACAAGTGGGCGCCACCGCGCGTGGTACGCCTGAACTCCAAGTGGTGAATTTGCTGCTTTGAATTCAGGCACGAGTGGCCCCTGCTTGCAAAACACCATTTAAAGGTAACCTTCCCTTTAAATGCTGTTTTGCAAGGCGGGGCTTCCCGCACCTGAACTCCAAGAAATGAATTTTACTGCTTATCCTGAGCGCTATCATCCCTGAGGATAATGCCCCAGATCCTAGGTTTCTCCCCCCCCGGGTAAAAAAGTGACACACAACATACAGGAATCACACCTAACATTAAGGAGCTGGCTGATAGGCATCTGGCACAAGAGTGTCATTGAATATATGCCTGAGACCTGTGAGATGTATGCATATATCATGTATATGCCTTGAGTCCATGTGAGAAAGGTGGACTATAAATAAATAAATAAATAAGCCTGACCCGGATAGCTCAGGCTAGCCTTATCTTGTCAGATCTCAGAAGGTCAGCCCTGGCTAGTATGTGGATCTGAGACCTCCAAGCAATACCAGGGTTGTGATGCGGCGGCAGGCAATGGCAAAGCACCTCTGACCGTCTCTTGCCTTGAAAACCTTATGGGGTCACCATAAGTCAGCTGTGACTTGACAGAAAAAAATGCAAATAGTTACCTTGTTTGGAATGTTGTTTCTATGTTCTAATTTGCTCATAATCTGGCAACATTTGATGATAATGTTGCTTACTTGGTGGACTGAAAAATTAAAAGCCACTGCTCTACAGAAGCAGCTTATTAGGAAACAAAGAATGCAACCTCCATCAATGTCAGTATCAAAGCTGTAAAGGTCAGCCCAGTTCAATCCAGCCTACACAGCCATGGCTGTTCAGGGACCAATAAAACTGATTGTTCTGATCTATGTTTATAGAATTCAACAAACTGGTTGGACAGCCATTCTATTTCCTGCTTCTAGATCCTACAGGAGGAAGAGAATACCAATTAAAGGAAGCATTCCCAAAGACTACAGGGGGGAAAGGAGAAAACCCAGGGGCCTTATAATATTGGAGGCTCTCCCAGACTCAGCCTGCACGAGGACTAAGTAGAGGACTAATCAGAATTTGGATGACAAGGCAGAGCTTTCCGATAGCCCATCTTTTAGGGGAACTGGTAATTAGTTCAAGCTGCCTTGTAAGAAAACCCCACCAAAAAAGCCACAAGTCAGATCTGAAGTGCAGAGACTTAAGGAACTTCCTGCCAGGAGGCTATACATCTTGACCATCTCCATGTTCCACCTACTAGGATGACAGATGTGACCCTTGTGCTCTTCACCAGTGCCTCAAAGGGATCCTACACATTCCCTTTTCCCGTGTTCATGCCCACATACATGTATAAATTGGTGGTCCTGTTGTATTACATTTTTTAAATTAATGTCTGTTTCCAGAACAAATGCTCTGCTGCTACAGGCCTTCAAACAGCCCTGGGGCTGGATTGTTAACGAGGATTTTAATTTGTTAATTAAAAGCAGAATGCCTTCCTAGCAAGCTGCTGTGGCACAACTCGCCTCTCTAAGGAGGCACAATGGGAGGAAGGGAATCAAGATGCCTTCAGACTTGCAGTGTTGTGAAAACTAAGTCCAAACAAAGCAAATATTGACTAGGGTACAGGAGACAAAGGGCTTGGCCTGCCCAGAACTGAGGCCAGCTCGGCTACTGCATAAATGGAATTTTGACCAATATAGTTAGCCCCTGGGGTCCTGAGAGAGGGAAGGAGAGGGCTCTCGCCTATTATCTAGAAGGGGGGAATTCTCAGCTGATATCATTGCACTGCAATAGGCCCTAGTGTTTGACTAAAGTGTTTCTTACAGACTGAGTAGGGACTATTATTGGTGTGGCACAACTACTTTCCTTTTGCTGCTGCACTGTCACAAGGCACATTCGCACGTTAGTAGATATAAGAATGGTACAAATGTAAAGAAGGCAAGAGAAAACCTCACCATCACCTGCAAACAGCATCAACAGCATTAGACAGCAGCCCTGTTCACAAGTTACAATGAACACACATACCATCTGTGTACAGTGTGCATTTGATTGTTCTTTACATGTCCACTGAATAATTGTCATGTTACAGTCAGCACATGTACAGCTGAATGTGTGGGACAAACCCCACATTTATCTGGGTATTCAGCCCCAGTCTAATTTGTAATTTGTAAAGCGTGCTGGCTCTTTCTTACATACAGAGGTATGCATGTATAGGCAGGACATACATGTGTTCTCTGTTAACATGTCAACAGGGCTACCATATCTTGTGTTAGAACCAGACCACAGCTGGCCCTAGTCAGCAATATTACTGCTAAATGGACATGTTCTGGGTTTTTAACATTCTGTTAGAAGACTTCACATGGCACAACTTCTACAAAAGACTCATCCAAATACACTTCTGTAGGGCTATGTACCATTTCCTCACTCTCATAACTGTACTGGAATCAGGATGAGTTTGCAACAGAAGAAGTAACTCAGGAGTTTTGCAAGAAGCTTTGCAAAAGAGCAAGCATCTGATCCCTCAAATCAGGCATCATCTTTACCAGCTAAACTCAGGAGTGTTAATCCACTATAAAAAGGTAAAGGTTTCCCTTGCTTGAAAGCTGGTCAAATCTGGCTCTAGGGGGCGGTGCTCATCTCCGTTTCCAAGCCAAAGAGCCAGTGGTGTCCGAAGACTTCTCCATGGTCATGTGGCTGGCATGACTAAATGCCGAGGTGCATGCTACCTTTTCACCAAAGTGGTTCCTATTTATCTACTTGCAATTACTTGCTTTTGAACTGCTAGGTTGGCAGGAGCTGGGGCCAGAGATGGGAGCTCATTCCATTATGCAGCACTAGGCTCTCTAACTGTCGAGCTACAGACCTTCCGGTCTGCAGCTCAGTGACTGAACCTCTGAGCCACCGCGGTCCTGTACATATGGTACAGTTAATGCATGCACATTATGCCTGTACATGTGTATGTCTGTTTGTAAGAAACTACCTGGATAAATGTGGGCTCTGTATCACATGTTACAGAGAATCTGTAACATGAGAGTTAACACACATACAAAGAACAATCAGGTGTACACTGTACATGGACAGCATATGCAGTCACTGTAACTTGTGAACAGGGCTACTGCATGCATGTATGGGAAGGGGTTTCCTGCCAACTGATGCATGGTTCCAGGTCCAGTACCTCTTCAACTATTCCAGTCACTCCTTTGCAAAAGCCACTACACATTCAAAATTTTTATCCTGCATGGGAATGTCAGAAACACTCTTTGAACATTCAACAGAAGCAGCTAGACTAGGAAGCATTTATTTATGTATTAAAACTTTTTTATCCCATACTTTCCTCCTTACTGGTAGTCTCTAGGCAGTTTACAAAATCATACACACTATAAAACAATAAAATGCCAGAATTTAAAGAAACCAGCATTAACAGAGGACATTGTAAACATGGCATGAGTGGCTTTATGTGTCCTCTGTCCTCACTTTCATTTCCAAAGGGGGAAGATACACATACCATTCACTGGGAGAACTCCTGTGGGAGATACGCATACCTCCCTTCTGCAGTGCGGTCAGAAGAAACAAAAGTTATTCACTTTCCCTCTTTTGTTGCAGCTGTGCATTATCTTTTGTTGCAGCTGTGCATTATCTGAAGCAGCCCTAACAGAACCCAGCTGTGTGCTGCACTCTCTTTATAGCAGCATTTGCACCCTGGATAGTATGCTCTGGACCTGGTATTCACTGGCACATGTATCTTCCCTAATAACCCTCGAAAGACAGTGTACAACCCATAACAAGGTCACAGAAAGTGTCCCTAGCAAAGATGCAAAATAAATGTCCATCCACAGAGTCCTTGCATTTGTTGGGGAAGAACACGGGGACTTTGTATCATGCATGTGCAAAGAGTTTTATGCCTACCAGATGCATACCAGCTCTTTCATGTTTGCAACCACAGAACATAGGGAATGGCTATACCCTCTCCCCCTGCTATTTTCTCATTCTTGAACCCCAACAGAGTTGATTTAGGCTCCACTGTAAAAATCAAGTTTCTTACATGGCCACACATAACTTTCACAGTATTGAGTACTGGCACCATGGGAGGGAGTTCCCAACTCCTAAAGGGGGAACTGGTAGAAATCAGCACAAACTTATGAGTACTAGTACTTTTTTAACAAAAAAGCACTGATCCAGCACATTCATTAAAATATTTATTTGATTTATAGACTGCCCTCCCCTATACATAGGGCTCAGGGTGGTGAACAACATTTCAACAAACCACATTTCAATAAATACATTTGCAGTCAGTTAAAACAGTTAAAACAATAACAAAATCTAAGATTATTTCAGACTATTAGATGGCGCTTCAAGGATCAGTTTATGTCCTTACCCTGTGGGAGGAGAGGAAAGATGGGGGAGGCCAGGCTCAGTGGAAAAAAACATTGCTGTCCTCAGCCGTAGGCCTGGCAGAACATCTCTGTCTTACAGGCCCTGCGGAACTGCACTAGGTCACACAGGGCATGGATGTTGTTAGGCAGAGAGTTCTACCAGGCCAGCGCCAGGGCCAAAAAGATCCTGGCTCTGGTTGAGGACAGCTGGATATCTTTTGGGCCAGGGATCACCAGGATCTTCTGGGGGTATATGTATTTGTCATGTGCGTTTTTACAACTCACCTATCTTTTTTCTTTAAAAAAGTTTAAACCTGAAAAGGCAGCAATTTCTTTTGAGCATGTAGTAATTGTTACAGCTACGGAGAGAGGTCTTTTCTGTCTCAAAGTGCATTCCACACAGATTTCTATGAGGAAAGTTCACAACATTCTCTTGAATAGGTTTTGAGACGGCTGGAGCAAGGAGGTGGTCTCATCTCCTCCTTTCCATCATTGCTACCCCTCCCTCCTATATTAAGGCTCAAATGCTTTTGCCCCAGGCACTTTTTTTATTTGCATTTTTGGATCTAGCCCTAAATCAATCTCCTCTGTAGCTGCTGGAGCAGAGTTAATCCCAGCTGGCAAACAGAGTTCCATTCACTAGTGGGCTGTTGACACAATCCGAGAAAAACCTGCTGTGTGTTTGAGAGGGGTGGAGGGAATAGAAGACTCCATTGAAGCAACTCCTCACTCTGGTACAAAATGCCAGCCTTTCCCTGCCTACCACAGTGGAAAAGCCAATATTTCCCCTGTCAAAAAGTCCCCCAACACATAGCCCTTTTGTTCAGCTCTAACGGCCAAACCCGTCCCTCTGAGAGTAGAACATTTCTTCTCAGCTTGCAGCTGACAGACACTACTAAAAGTTTTCCTCAGAAGGTCTGAAAAGAAAAGGCCTCCTCAGAAAACCCCTCCTTTCTATCCCCATTCCCAAGAGATCAAATTCCAAAGTACTCAATTTTTCAACCAAAATGTTCACCGCACCACAACCAGAGGATGGCAAAGACTGAATTAAAAAAATATATATACTGTTTTCCTGGTGGTACAAGAGTATGGAGACAGACAAGTCAGGAGCAGGCTAAGTTGCAGACCTACCACCACTCCCAAAACGTATTTTTATATTTTAGCAAACAGCTTTGCCATTTATTGAGTTTTTAGACTCTGGCACTGGTTATTGACCAGAACTGGTTAGATGAGTAAAATAATTGACAAGTGGCAAGAGGAGGGCAACTTTCCCCCCTTTAGCTGCTGGAAATCTGCCCTCCACTCTCAAGGTGTTTGCTAAAGGCCTTTCTAGTTGTGAATGGAAAGCCACCTCCAGAAGGAGTATCTGCACACTCTGAGAACCTGACATTTTCCTGCCCTCTAAATCTCCTCCTGGAATATAGACAGTAAAACCCTGTGCTTACGTCACCAGTTTTAAGCTTTACATGGATAATCTCAAGGTAGTAAGGCACCTTTCTTTATAACTCTATTGAGTGTTTGTTTTTGGTTTTATAGACAGAATTTAAATCGGCTTTGTGGCTTTTGTTTTACCCAGGCCATTGCAGGCAACAGAAGACACAGTTTCTAAATGTGCATGTGAGCATAGAAGCACCACAAAATCCAAGCCTATTGTACATTGCTCCACTGCAATTCTCTACTGGGTTAACCTGGCCCAGGGAACCATACCATTATTAGATAAAAAGGGAACTCAATAAATGCTCTGTTTCCTCTACTTTGATTGCTACAGAGAGAATTAGCAACCAGTGATCCTCAATGCACCTTTACTCAACCTACTTATACATAGAGTATGTCTTTAAAAATGGAACTGTAGGTGACTTAGCTGGCTCCAAATCCCAGCAAAGCTGGAAATGTGCAGGTTTCTTGGAGGATGCTTGACTTTCAATTGTTTCCCAGAAAAATACAGAAATACACACTAACTAACATGACTCAAGGATTCTATTTACAAGCTCACCCCTTCACACATTCTGTTTCTACTACCTACTCTGACATACATAAACTTTCCAACCATCCTTTCAAACACACACACATGCCTATTCCTCTCACTACATCTTTGTTGCTCCGCCCTGAAATATTACCTTTTGCCTCTTATTAACTGTATTATCACCACAAATTACGAGCCATAACAATTATGCTCACTACTTTAGACAACTACTGCTTCATGCTACAGAATAAAAACAAGATTTCTTTAAATGTAAAGTCATCCTGCCTATTTGCAAATGACTCCAGTTTATGTGATTTACAAATCAAATTGAATATTCATACTCATTAATGACTTTTTACAAAAAAATCTAGCAGACAGAAAGGATTCACAGCAACCTAAGCTCGATTAAATTCTATTTGCAAGACATTTAAAGAAAAATGTCTAAATACTTATTAAATGCATAGCTTATATCTGATTAGTGTGCAATAGTACCTGAACTTATGAAATGTCAACACTGTTTAAACTGTACTCATCAATCAAATACTGACCCACGCAGCACACAATACCAACCACCCAATTACAAACTGTAGAAGAAACATGTAAATACACATGTATTTGCTAATAATAAAGGAGAAAACAGACAAGATCCAAGGGGCCTTGGAGTTTAACTTGTCTAGCACCTGCTTACTGCAGTAATATCCTAAAGACCTCCACTGAAGAAATGCCCAGTACCTCTTAAGGTTGTTACTGTTTGGATGTTTCTCCTAACAGTTAATCACTCTCTACTTTCTTGTAATTTCAACCAATTGGTTCAAGTTCTGCCCTCTGGAGACAAAGTGTACAGGTATGTTCCATCTTCTTCATTAGAGCCCTTCAGATATTGAAAAGAGTGATCATGTCTTCTCTTCTCCAAGCTAAACATGGTTAGCTCTTCCAATCTTTCTTCATAGGATTTGGTTTCCAGACCACTCACCATCCTAGTTACCCTCCTCAGGATATGTTCTGGTTTACTGATGGCCTTCTTAAAATGCAGTGCCCAGAACTGGACAAAGAACTTCAGATGAGGACTGGCCAATGTACAATAGAGTGGAATTATCAGTTCCTATCATTTGGACACCCTGTTTCTGTTAATGCAGACCAAGTTTACACTAACTTTTTATCTTCTTATCTTCAACTAATCAATTTACATTGCCATCCTAAGCTGAATTACACTCTTCTAAGCCCACTCTGTTCAAGATGGCAGTGCACAACACCTAGATCCTTTTTCACAAATACTGTCAAGCCAAGTCCTCCCCATCCTACACTTGTGCCTTTGGGGGAGGTTTGTACATAAATGTAAGACTTTTAATTTTGTTGGTCATGGCCCAGTGTTCCAGCTTGTCAAGATCAATTTGAATCCCGACTCTGTCTTCTTTGGTGTTAGCTCTTCTTTTAGCTTCACGTTGTTTTGATAAGAATCCATTCTATGCCCTTATCCAAGTTATTTTCTAGCACGGGACTTAGGGCAAAACACTATGGAATTCCATTCAAGACCTTCCTCCAGCTTGACAGAGAACTGCTGATGAGGACTTGTGAGACACAGCTACTCAACCAACTATGAATCCACCTAACAGTTGCATTTTAACCAAGTTGTCCACCAAGATATAGTGGGAGATTTTCCAGTTGCTTTGCTGAAACCAAGATACACTATGTCCATTGCATTCCTATGATCTAGTGGTTACTTTCTTTCTCAAAAAAGGAGTTAAAAGATACTTCCACATGGACTTTTTCATCCAAACTGTAGTTCTTTGTATGTTTTTACAGCATCCAGACAGCATCCATAACCTTTCTCACAAATCTACTTTACTACCATCTTTTCTGAAAGAACACAGTCATAGTGCATTAGTATGCTGTCTGGAGAGAAAAGTTTGCATTTTTTAAGGTCCCAACCACAGCACCATTTTCATTCTGTCAGCACTTCACGGCCACCATTTTCCAAACTGTGCCACCAGAGGGCTTTTCGAAGACATTTTTAAAACTGGTAGTTGCTACAACAACTGCCAATTAAAAAAAAAAGTTCTCCAGTAGCCCAGCAAGGGGAAAAATGCAGGGAAATGGTGGCTGACAAAGAAAAATGCACAGAAAATTCCTGTGTGGATGTTGTATTGCCTCTGCTTTCAAAGCAGCAATGAATGCAAATCGAAGAATCAGTTTGTGCTAAGTCTGGCATGGCTTATTCTTGAAAACCCATCCTAGCTCCTAGTAATCAATGCATTCATTTCTAGATGTGCACTTAACAATCTGCTTTAGGATTTTATCAGGGATAGCTTGAACAGCCATGACTAGCCTCATCTTGTTTGAAGCTAAGCAGGGATGGCCATGGTTAGTACTTGGATGAGAGAACACCAAGGAAGCCTGGGGTTGCTATACCTTGCTTTGAAACCCCTATGGTCCTCAGGCTGCCATAAATTGGTTGAGACTCGACAGCATACAATTATTACTTATTACTATTAAATTGACTGGTCGACAACTGGTTGGGTCCACAAATGAGAAACACATTTTAAAGTTGAAATTCCAGAAAATGTTAAAAATATGAATCTAATATTTTATTTATTTGGATCCAATGGTAATTTTCAATTAATGGAATGTCCTTTCACCAGTAGAACAGAACTTTCCTGACCCCCCAACCGCAGACCGCTAGTAATAAGTGAGAGTAAAAATAATGTTCCAGATGCAACACTGCCTCAGCAGATAATGTCTGGATTCTCATATCTTTAATTACTACCAGGTAAACATAAGTTGCTGAGAGATGCTTTTCAGGGTTTTGCAGCCATGAGCAAAACAATCACTTGCCAGAAAAATGCAGTTTTGTGGAAACAGAAAGTTGTCTGTCCTTCACCTTTCTTTTGAAGAATGAAAAACCTACCAAGCACACACCTGCTCTGAACCTGAAAATGGCTGGTTCTCTTCTAGTAACCCCCTAGATAGGTGCACGTGAGAGTCCCCACAGGGACAGCAGGCCGCAGCCTGATGTTTTATCTTCATTTGCTGCCTGTCAGCTTCTGTAGTCTTTTCTCAGCCACCCTCACAATGCTCCCCACTCTCCCCCCTCCTGACATGCTGCCAATGTTATAAATCCACATTTTCAGCACAAACCCACTTGTCAGGCCACATCAGCACGCCAGGTCGAAAGGGACTGGACTGGCCCGTTCCTCACCATGGCCAGATGTCCTTCCTAATCAATCAGTCCCAACACCAGCTAGGTGGAAGGGAAACAAGAGGACAAACGGCTAGCATTTGGGGGAGGGGAGGATACAGAAACACTGTTTATAATAATCTGTCCAGGGGATGGAAAGTTGAAGTGATTTGCTCTTAGCACTTCTCAGAACTCACTGGTGTGCAGATCTTACTCTGTATTGTCTTGGTGCACATGACCTTTTCTGACCACACCTTTATATCATGCACAGGTCAACAGAGTCAGATTTTAAAGTCAAATACCAGAGGAGAAATGGATAGATAGATTGCCTATGGACCAATGCTTCCTTTAAGCTGTGGAATTTTGTGAGCAAAAATTCTACTTTGTGGGCTACTGGCATTAAAGTTGTGAGTTAGCAATTTGGCTACTGCATAAATTAGTTTGCTCTGGAGCCCTCCTTCCTGAGCTAAGACAAAAATGTGTGAGATGGAGGCTAAAAAACTGTGAACTAGCTCACACTACCTCAGCTTAGAGGGAACACTGCTATAGACTTCGATTTTTTTCATTTACATATTTAATTTAATCCTTTATTGTCCTCCATGTTGTTGTTGTTGTTCAGTTGCACAGTCGAGTCCGACTCTTCGCGACCCCATGGACCAGATTACGCCAGGCCCTCCTGTCTTCCGCTATCCGCTGAAGTTTGCTCTATTTCATGTTCTTTGCATCGATGACACTGTCTAACCATCTCATTCTTTGCCGTCCCCTTCTTCTTTGACCTTCAATCTTTCCCAGCATTCTTGAGACTAAAGATGTGCAAATTCATCCAGGAAAAATTAAAGTCACCAACACAAGGCTGTCGTATACTAAGTAAAGCATAAGGGTCTTATGGATAGAGGAGAAGATGGAGGCCTGAAATCTGCACCAAAACAGCTTTGTGTACCAGGCATAAGCAATCATGAACAGTCTCACACAAACCTGTCAGGCCTCACAATCATGTCAGCAACATCTCATGCTTATATTTCATAACTGCTTACCACCACAGTGACAAGAAACTGCACTAAAAGTGCTAAAAGGGTTGGGTCTTTAATCTTTGTGTCTGAATGTGACCCACAGCTCTTCTCCAGCACAGTACAGCCTCCAAAATTCAGACTTTGTAGCTCAATGAATCAACAAAATCAAGAATACCTGTACAAACACATTCAACATGTTGAGAAAATTATTTACCGTACTTGTTTCTTTGGAAGAGAATTTTTTGTGTGCTAGAAGCACACAATGCTTATTACTGTCCAACAAAAATGATATCTCTCACACACAAATTCTCCAGAAATTTTAAGGATCAGTTAATGTATCAATCCTGAGAAGTGCAAATTTGATAAATATGGAGGAGAAAACTATGGTTTAGATTCAGCAATTTGTCAGTGGAACATGCTGACAGTCACTGTGCTTCCAAACTTTCCTTTCCACCAAGCAGCTCTTTATAATCTTGAGGAAATAGATTCCTGGTGTTATGGACCCATATGGAGTATTAGCTATATAATAGGTTGGTGGGCTGCAATGAGGGTGAGGAAGGGGGTAAAACTGACTTTTCTGCCTCTTCTGTCAGTGGAGTTCTACCAACAGGAGGATAAAGCAATGTCACCTCCTTCTTCCTGCTCTTTAGTGAAGCTCACTGATCCACATGGGTCTCACACACCTCGGAATCAACTTCCCTAGGGTTAGAAATGGATTCTGGTAGAGGGGAAAGCAGGGGAGATCCATGCTGCTTTTGCAACAATCAGTTATCCTTGTACAAGTGGACTTCTGGATCCTATACATCCTAAAATGGAATAAATATGCAACAGAAAGACCGGTTAGAGCTCTGACTCCAACCAAGTATTACACAGAATGAATTCAACTTTCAACCTGACATGTCATGCAGCAGTCTGTAGCCCCTTCTGCTGTTGCTGAGCCCTGGTTAATTTATGCCTTCCTTTCTTCTTCTTACCATTCTAGTCCTTTGAATCTGCCAGCCTTAGCAGCAAGTGGCACCCTTTCACTAGGGTAGTAGAACATTGCCACACCACTATGGCAGTCACCAATAGTTTATTTTGTTTTGACTTGTTTTAGTAAAACAATATACCACTTTTAGTCTGCTTCTTTAAAACTAGGTAACTAAACTATCCTGTTGTTTCTTTGTATTTACTTTGAACAGCAAGTTTGCCACTGTCACACTTACATGTAGACAGTGAAAGCTGACCACCCACAGACAGGGTAGGGTTGGTGTAGCCTGGTGCAGTATTAGATATATATGTTGCCAGAGGCACTGCCTTTACTGTTGGGTAGCTCCAAAGCAGGGGCACCCCACTTTCCAACCTGACCCAGAGACCCACAAAACTCAGGCCAAGGAAGGCACTCCTGGTTCTGAAACACAGAATCACAGCTTTGAAAAGGGGCTCTCAATTTTCAGGTTTCATAAGGTGACCTCAGAGCAAGTCTTCAGTCTTCCCCCTCCACCCAGCAGAGATTATGCTTATGGAATAACAATGAGTTCCAGCAGGTAAAGTATCTACATTTCTAAAAGTCTATTCAGAAGCCACCTGGCACTCTCCAGTACCTCACCCAGCCCTTTTGTGTCCTATGTGTAAATTCTTTGTCTTTCCTGCTCTGTCCCTCAAGAATAAACCAATCAATCATTCAAATGTTTAGCAATCCTTCCTGACGCTAATTAGGGATGTCTCCCACCTTTTGTCTACCCTGGCCAGGACCATTAGTAAGTCAGATAATCCATTTAACTAGCTACCCAACACCTGGCTTCTATTGTTAAATCCAGACCCTGCTTCTCTGGAAGCTCATTGGTCATACCTAAGGTCTGCCCCTACTGGCATCACTCACCCCTGGGACTTATCATTGGTCTAGGTAATCTATTGTTCTCACCTGAGACCAGCCGCCATGGCCACCCATTGGTCTGCATTCTTTGTCAATGCCTATATCCCAGCACACACATGGCCTTAGACCGTGTATTTTCTGCCATGATCACAAAATGGCAGTCCACCCCTAGACTCTCTGAGTTTAGGCCACAATCCTTTCTTCATGGACCTCTGCACATCTGGACAGGTTATATCGCCCCTTTACAAGCCATCAATCACCTCTGCTTCCTTAGTTCTATATTGTGTGAATATTGTTTGTATGTTTGAGAATATTTAGTAAAGAAATAATCATTTTAGCTACCCAGTTTCTGTGTCTATTCTTGGGTTCTTGGGAATTCTAACTCTGGTATACACAGGTCATATCCTATAGATAAGCCAATTGCATATTAATCAATAATATAGAAATTCGGCTAACATATAATAGGTTGGTGGGCTGCAGTGAGGGCAGGGAAGGGGGTAAAATTGTTGTAGTTTGGTGTAATTGTTAGGAGCATGGACTCTAATCTGGGAGAACTGGGTTTGATTCCCTACTTCTCCACATGTAGTTGCTGGTGTGACCTTAGATCAGTTACAAGTTCTTTTAGAACTATTCTCTCAAGGGCAGTTCTCGAGAGAGCTCTCTCAGCCCCACCTACTTCACAGGGTGTCTGTTTGGGGAGGGGAACAAAAAAGAGATTGTAAGCCACTCTTGAGATTCTTGCGGGTAGTGAAGGGTGGGGTATAAATCCAATCTCCTCTTCTTCTAAAGGTAAAGGTTTCCCTTGTTTGAAAGCTAGTCGAATCTGACTCTAGGGGGTGGTGCTCATCTCTGTTTCCAAACTGAAGAGTCAGCACTGTCTGAAGACTTCTCTGTGGTCATGTGGCCAGCATAACTAAATGCTGAGGTGCACAGAAGGTTGTTACCTTCTATCATGATCTGGGCTGTGCCACTAGAGGCCTACTAGGCCCAGAGAGCTTGGCTAGAAGTAGGGGAGGCTGGGCCAATAAACCCCAGAAAGCCCTGGGAAGTTTTGGCACCAATTTTGACCAATAGGGAAGAAGGGGGCTGGGGAATAAAAACTGGTGCAAGAGAAAACGCTGTTCTTCTTCCCAGGGAACAGGGCCAGAAGAAAGGCTGCTGTGGGGAAGAAACCGTCATCCTGAGGGAAGGGTGAGTAGTCTAAGGCCACTTGAGATAGTAAGCTAGGGACAGTATATATTTAGATGTGTTATGGCATTTGATTTCTTTTCACCCACTTACTATTATTCTGCACCTTGTTTGTTTGGCCTCCTATAAAATAAACTATTTTCATTGTTCACTCTGCCTGGTCCTCATGCTCATTTCAGCTAAAAGGGAGGTCTAAAGGCCTGGGATGGTGCTCTGAGCCTTCTCAGAGGAGCCTCGAACCAGAGTGGTGGCAGCATCAGGTGACACCCCACCTGAGCCGTGACACCTTCCCACTGAAGCGGTACCTATTTGCAATTTCTTGCTTTTGAATTGCTAGGTTGGCAGGAGCTGGGGCCAGAGACAGGAGCTCACTCCGTCATGCAGCACTAGGTTCTTGAACTGCTGAACTACAGACCTTCTGGTCTGCAGCTCAGCATCTTAACCTCTGAGCCACTGTGGCCCCATTCTTCTTCTTCTACTTGGTGGGGTTTTCTTGCAGCCCTCTCCCCAGTATTCTGCATAGCACTTGTTGATAAGTTTACTGAAGGAAGAAGTGGAAAAAATTACCCAACAAGGACTGGCCAGACTTATTACTCTTAAACAGCCATGGAGTATAGAGGGCCGTTCAGAATCAATTTTTAAAAGTCAAGTTTTTAATATGGTACACATACCCCTTGACACGCTGGACTCATTCATGCAAAAGTAGACCTTGGCTTCTATTAGAGTTGCCAACCTCCAGGTGAGGCCAGGAGATTTCCCAGAATTACAACTGATCTCCAGATGACAGAGATCAGGTCCCCTGGGGAAAATGGCAACTTTGGAGGGTGGACTCTATGGCATTATACCCTGCTGAGGCCTCTTCCCTCCCCAGACTCTTATCCTCAAATCTCCAGGGATTTCCTAACCTGAAGCCGGCAACCCTAGCTTCAGATCAGAACATGCAGACCATGATTTGTACTTCCCATCTCCAGGCAAAAGTCTTTATCACAGACACATTTCCAAACAGGTGACAATACCCAGAAGATCTTGTTAAGATATTCCTGCGAGGGGGTGAAGAGCCATATGAACCATAGCTAATGGAGTCTCATGCTCAGCTGCACATGGGAACAATCAGGCATTTCAGGCCATTTATCTAGCATTCATCAGACTTCTCACAATACATAGGCAAGCATGGAATCAAAGCTACTATTCCTCCAAGTCTAGCTGTTTCAACAATGGACAAAACTATTTTTCCTGACACAAAAGATCATTCCAACAACCATGACAGTTTACAACAACATGAGGCAGGATTTAAACACTGACCATAAACTCAAGCTTTTCATAATGAACTAACTCTTAGCTTCCTGGAGAAATAAGTATTCCCCCTCCCCCACCCAACACTCATATCTTTCAAACAGGGTCATTTAGTTCAGTAGTACCTCTATCCTTTCCCCTTGAGAATGTCCAGGTATTTCCTGGGTCATCTCATCAGAAGCATGGACATGAGAAGGAAGTTGTACAATGCAGTCTCACTGGAAAACAGTAAAAAAAAAACCCATTCATCCCTAGTAATTCTTCTCTTTTCAAGCATTACTGAGGGACTAGAACAGCTGCTGGTTTGGAACACATGCAGTCCTTCCTCAGCTAACTCTTGATTCCACTTGAAAACACTGGCAATTCTATTAAATGAACCCTGCCTATAAAACAACAACCCTTGTGCTCATGTTCTGTGCAAGTATATAGAACCAATGCTCCTGGCAGCTGCTGGACTTATTCTTTTTGGAGAAAGAATAGAAGAAGAGGAAGAAGAAGAGATGGTTTTTAGACCCTGCTTTTTTCTACTCTAAGGAATCTCCAGATGGCTTACAATTGCTTGCACTTCCTGTCCCCATGACAGTCACCTTGTGAGCTAGGTGGGGCTGAGAGAGTTCTGAGAGAACTGTGACTGGCCCAAGGTCACTCAGCAGGCTTCCCTGTGGAGGAGTGGGGTATCAAACCCAGTTCTCCAGATCAGAGTCCACTGCTCTTAACCAGTATACCACATAGGCTCTCAGCAGCAAGAAGCTTGCTGTTCCTGTGTTCACAGCTCCACTGGGCAGATATGTTTTATGGCAGATTCTTCCCTTTACCTACCCTACGGTGAAATTTGTCACAAGGAAAAAAAGTCCTAGGAAGAGTTTCACGGTTTGCTGAGCAGAGAATGTGCATAAACAGGCAGCACTTTACAAGGTAGCAGCATTGCAATGTTGGATTTAAAATTCGATACAAGGAGAAAGCCAGCTGCTGTGTGAATATGGCAGCGTGCCGCTAGGAGCTCCTCAGTCCCAGATTGTTGAAATTAATGAGCTCAGTGGGGCTGGAGGTGTTGGTTGGTTGATTGGTGCAATCCATGTGCAGAGTCTAACCTTGATCCTCTCTGTAGCTACATTTCAGTGAGTATTTAAAAATGCCCTAGAGCTGCCCCTCCCGCTTGCTGAGCCAGGAGCCATGCATTCACAGCTCAGGTTAACAGGTCAGGTGCCAACGTACCTGCCAGAAGATGATGGTTTAAAAATAGCACCTTTTACCTGCTGTCACCTCAGTTATTCAGTAAGCTAATAAGGCACCTTGGGGCAACGGGAAAGGAGGGAGGGAAGGAGGGAATGAATAAGAGGGAATGGTGTGTGTGTGTGATGAAATTTAAGACAGGAGGGCTGCATGGGCCTTTTCTGTATGGCCCCAGGTGTGACATACTCAGTTACCACAAAGGGCTTGGCCTCTTAGCCTGGGCCCTAGCTATACTAGAGTGCCCAGTTCTCTTATCTCAAGGGAAGCACAGATACAATAGCCCTCACTGTTCCCCGTTCCTACTAATGCTGAAGCAGCCACATTGCCTATCTGCCCCACCTCAACTGAGCAGAGTTTTCCTCTGCCTCCAGCTTACTAGCCAATGTGCCCAGATGGAAGGTCTCCTCCTCCAAGCACGGTTTCAGGAACTGAAATCATATCAGTTCCACAACTGAATGAAGGCATGGAAAGAAGCAATGGACTTAAAGTGGAAATATCCTACCTAACTCTGACAATAAATAATTGATATATTATTGTGCAGGCAGGATGTTAATGGAAAAGAGAACTCTAGATTAAAGCCTAGTAAGCCGAACTAGGGAAACCAGCTTGACAAACTCGGGGCAGGGTGGAAGTATCATCCCCCTATGTTGCAATTCAATGTTCAAAAGATAAAGTAAGCTAAGCAACATATGTCTTTCTCATTGTTCCTTTACTGTTAAAGTCAGGGCTATTTTGGGGCAGGAATGCACAGGAATGGAGTTCCAGCAGGCTCCCAAGTTGGCCACTCCCAGCAGGAACTCATTAGCATAATAGGCCCCACTCAATAGCAGAAACTCATGAGGACTGGCTACATTAGGGGTATGTGGCCCAACATGCAAAGGAGTTCCTGCTTAAAAAAAGCCCTGGGTTTTGACAACAAACAAGGTAAACAGAATAAGAAGCAAAAGGTGGGTGTGGCTGGATGACCACACTTCTGGTAACATGGGAGTGTTGCCTAATATTCAAATGAGCTGTGCTGCCAGGGGTGTGGCCTAATATGCTAATGAGTTTCTGCTGTTGGGTGTGGCCTGTTATGCTAATGAGTTCCTGCTGGGCTTTTTCTACAAAAAAAGCCCTGGTTAAAGTTATGGAAGGAAACTGGATTGAGTTGGAAAGATCTTGCCAACAGTCTCCTCCTGGGACAAAATAGACATCTGTAAAAAGAAGAGCACAATGGAAGAGATATGATATGGAAAACTAGAAGTTAAGAGGCTGAACTGAGCTCACTAAAGAATATAGTGGGCTCATCATGTGCTTTACTAGCACTGCCATTCATATTTATAAATGAGAAGAGAACAGAGGGACAGGCAACAAAGAGGAGTCTGGATTAGGGAGGCCAGGTCTCACGATACGGCAGGAGACCTTTCTGCTCCCTGCCAGTTCTTCCTGCCACTGCTCAGCTAGGTAGCTGAGGGAAAATGTTATGAGATACAGGAGATGATCGTAATTGTGCTGACACCATTATGTCTTAAACCATAGAGTTGGGTAGAATAGTAGCATGTCACCCTACATGACGGTGTCATTGCCGGGTCATTGCTGGTGAAGTCACAATATCACTGGCGAGGCCTTCTCCAGAAGAGTTTCCTACCAATTGCCAGCATTGGGCTGGCAACCCTAGTTTGGATATGCAAAGTGAGGTAGTGCCTTGGAATCCTCTGCACTTTTGCAGCAGACTTGGAAAACACGCTCACCAAGTGGAGCATCCAGACTGGGTGACACATGTATGCTGCTTGTCATGCAGTGTAAGCTGAAGTCAGCACTTTAGCTTCATCCAGGATGGGTGGTATTAATCAGGCTAGAAGCAATACACAAGAGTCTGGGTTCTTCCCCTGTTCTAAAGTTTCAGCCAAACTACGTGTTTTGTCCTCCTATGATTCTCTGCTTTTGTGATCCATTTACTGATTAACTGAAAAGTTTTTTCAAATCATACTTGTAACCTGCCTTGGGTTCCAGGGAGAAAGGTATACTATGAACGAAAATAATAAATACATTAAAAGATCCATATAGCATTGGGGGCAGCAGGGAGTAGCTATTGGCAACAGTGTGATGTCACTTCTGGGTTTTTTCACTTCTCTAGGAAGTGCCAAAAAACTCTGTGGTTATCCATCCCTAGATTCCTAGAGAGATGTGACATAGGCAGTGACTGGTAATCAAAAGGGGGGTTGTGGACAAGGATACGAGGGGGAGCAATGCCAGCTGCAGCATCACAATCAGTTCCACTAAGAAAAACAGAAGTGACATAGCTCTAGGAATCACCAGAAACTCTATGGTAAAACCACAGAATTTCCACTGAGTCCTAGAGCTACCCTATGTCACATCCAGTTTTTACCAGAAGTGACATGATGGGATGCCGCAGCTGATATTGTGAGAGCAGGAGGGTGCTCTCCCATCTCAGTTGGGGGCTTGGCAGCCCTAGCATGACATCAGATTTTCCTTGGTAGTGACATCATACCATAGGCCTGATGGCCAATTTTTTATCATGCCAGCAGTGGCAGGAAATGGAATCTGGGAGTGGGAAATCTCCTGCCCCTACTGGGGGACTAGGGTTGCCAGGTCTGACTCAGGAAATATCTGGGGAATTTGGGGGTGGAGCCAGGAACAAGGATGCCAGGTGAGGCCAACAAACTGGAAGGGAGTTCTGGACATCACATTTAAGCATTCCTTTAAAAAGCATTCCTTTTAAATGCTTTCCCTCCACCTTCTTTGGGGGCTCATAGAATTGGACCCCCTGGTCCAATCTTTTTGAAACCTGGGTGTTTTTTTTCAGGAGAGGCACCACCAGCTATGCTGAAAATTTGGTGCCTCTACTGCAAAAAACAGCCCCCCCAAGCCCCAGATACCTATGGATTGATTCTCTATTATACCCTATGGGGACCAGTCTCTATAGAGCATAATGGAGCACCCAGCGGCCATTCCCCCACTTTCTGACAGCCCTGAAGTGGGGGGAGTGGCTCCAAACCAGGGGATCTCCTGCCCCCAACTGGGGATTGGCAACCCTATGGGGGATTGGCAACCCTAAATCCTTATGCCCCCTTCCAGTTCAGTTGGCTTTACCAGGCAAAGTGCATGTATGTTCTGCTAGTGAATTCTGAGGCACAATCTCACTTTGCATGACCCACCTCCTCTTCCAAGACACTGCTTCCCTTGTGGAAAGAGGAAGAGAACAATCATGGTGGTTACCTTTATTAGATTAGGTGAGGAGAAGAAAAACTAGGCCTTCCCCTATTTGTTCAGAGCAACTGGTGAGAAATATGAGTTGCCAATTAGGATTATACTTCAAACCTAACCTGACCACCCAGTATTATAAATGACTCCCAGTGTATTCAAATTGGTGCTACAAAGAAAGAGAGATGCTGAGAATTGTGGAACAACCCTATACTGCCTATTCAAAAGGATACCAATTTTTTAAAATTAAAATCAAAATAATAGCACTGCAAGGCAAAGTGCAACACTGAGAAATCATCATAAGGAGCCTATTGAGGGAGTGTGGATGGCACTGAATGCAATGCAATGCAAAATTCTCTCCTCCCATCCCATAGTCTGAAAAGGATTTTGCAAAAAATTCAACGAGAAAGGTTAACTAGGGTCAACATTTATATTCTCACTTGGGATACAAAAACTATCTCAATGCATTCCCAACAATAATTATATTCCTTAATTATTTTCCCTCTTCTCCCAAGAGTAAGATCAGATGCAATAGCATTGTAACACTTTCCCAATACACAGTATAGGAAAACCACTGGCCAATATTCTATCCTGCTCTCCAAATATTCTGCCATGCTGTAACATTAAGAAAGGTTATGCAGATAGGAGCAGACTTGACTCTTCATGGCTCATGTCACCTAGGAAAAGCAGCAGATGGTGTACACTTTTAGTTTCTTCCATGTAAATGACCTGTTGCCACCCATGACAACAGTAAAAAGTAGAGCACTGAATTGGCAACGAAGTGTAATGACTTCCACCCTGACCATAAGTGGCCTGGCCCATACTAACTATGAGTATGTTAGGGTTTCCCCCCTTCCCTAGAATAGGGATGTGCACTTCAATATTTTCATTTGAATTTTGTTTGGTGTTTCAGAAAGGGTATGTACCATTATCCTGAAATTATGAGAATACCGATACAGTTTGGGGTAATTTGGGTTTGTTGTTTTTTTCCCGGGAATATCAGGAATTGGTAGACCTGACATCCAGACTCCAACAGCCAATGCCTACCACCACTATTTTCAATGGCCAGTAGATTGGCATCTGGAATTCAGATCTTGCTCTTAGAAAACAGTGGTGGTAGACCTGGCATCCAAACTTGAATGTTGTGTCTACCCTGAAGTCGAAATAACCTGGGGAAAATGACAACATTTTGGAATATACAGTTTGGGAGAGGCTTTTGCCATTTTGGATACCCCGAAGCCAAAACAAATTGGTACATGTTGGGTATAACTTCAGCTTGGAAATATCTAAATGCACACCATACATCTTTCCACATATAACCCACATGTAATAATACCAAATACTTTGTTATAATTTTGGGAGAAAACAAAACATTTTCAATCACACTAGTGTCGATTCTCTAGAATTTTTCACACATTCCCCATATGAGTATTGTTCTTGTACATAAGAGTGTCAAAGATATATGGAGAATAGAAGGTAAATGATACCTTGGGTTCCACCCTAGATTGTAACATAAGCATAGCAACTATTTCTGAAACAGAAAAGTAACCTGTGCTTTTGTGAATACACAAAAAAGCAACTGCTGCTACAATTCAAAGCTGCCCAGTCAGTGGCTCATATTTTTTTTAAAAACCCAGCTGTACAATACCAAACATACATCTGTACCAAAACGGGCAGAAACATTGTGCAACACAAAAGATCCTCTGCCTCCATGCCTGCGCAACACATAGAGTGCACACAGGCTTTGAAACATATAAGAAAGACATAGACATGCAACAAGAAACACCCAGAACCTTAAGGCAGCATCCTCTGAGAAAGGCCCTTTGCTGATGACTAGTATTCTGATGAAATAAAATGTACATAAAGCTTTGTTCTCTTGTGGGTCTTGTCTCACTTCTAACGCACCCTTGCCATTGATCAATACATTGCTTTAGCTATCAGGACCAAACCTCTGCCCTCACCAACTTCTTAAAAGGGTATAAATTCCTCAGACTCTGCAGTGACGCTGTGTCTTCTCAGTTTCTGGGTCATTCTTCAGGTCTCTGTGACTCACTCTGATGAGTGATTCAGTGCCATTAATGTTCCAGCAGAGAGAGGGGAGACAGCCAGACAGTCTTGTTGCTAATTTTTCTCAAGAGTGGTTGGAAGCAGCAAAAAAAGATTTGAGGGGAAAAGAATGGTGAGGTATGGTTGGTATGTAAGAACAGAGGCCAAAATGTGATCCAGGTGTACATGGATGTGTGAGGTCTGCAGAAACCAAGAGTGAATACACAACAAAGCAACTATTACTTCAGTTCAAAGCTGCCCAGTCAATGGCTCATGATTTTTAAAAAAGAGGTATCGGGCTTCAGCTATACTTTAAGTAGGGGTTCCAGGTCCATCAGAAACACCAGCAGGGTGATGGAGGGGACCTTCCAGGAGCTGGCTCAGAAGTGACATAAACACGCTGGTGAAGTTGGGGGCGATGCTCTGGCTTTTTGGCAAAACTCTATGATAAAATCAACCTCAAACCATAGAGTTTGGCAAAAAAACCAGACCATTGCCCCCCCATGTCACTGACATGCCTATGTCACTTCCAAGTGGCATAGGGATGCCACATTTATTTCCGGTGACATCGCTGTCGTGGGGGATTTTCAGCTGGCTAGTTGTGGGCAGGAGCCTGCAAAACCAGGGCATCCCCTGCCTCCAACTGGGGATTGGCAACCCTAGCTTTAAAACATCATACCACTTTGTCCTGAAAAATTTAGCATCTAATCCCGGATGCATGGGATTCCTCTAGCTAGTGCAGGAAATGCCTCCTACATGTATGCTCAGCAGTTACTCTTCACTACTCCCAAATTCTAGGGCTTGGACTGGGCTCAAATAAATCCCCATGCCTATATCTGAAAGAGGACTGTGTTCAAGGTCAGATTAAGACATGCTGAGTCCCTAAATGATGTCAAATTTAAGAGGCCCCGTGGGATTACACACATCAAAAAAGCCCTGGCAATTAAGTAATTTTTAGGGTTTTTGGTATTTAAAGGTTCCTCATAATCTGAAGCCCCCTACACTGTAGTTTACTTAGCTTCTGCCCTGGCTGCATGTTCAACACAATGATGGTTCTTTCTCAAGAACTGTTGTTTGTTTTCATTGACACATGCATTCCCCAACAAAATTCCATGATATTTCATTTAAAATCCTGAAGTCAAGGGACAAAGAGACTTTGAACCACATCACTTCCTTTTCTTCCTTTTTAAATTCCTTGTTAAGGTGCAGAGACATAAAGATATCAAAGTATAATCAGGCTGGGAAGATAGGTAGAGCTTACTTTTAATTTCCTACTTTTCAGGTAGGGTTGCTAGCCCCCAGGTCCAGGTGGGTTTCCTCCCACTTCTGGGGGCTTCAATCCACCCATGGCCAGCTGGCTGGTGGGGAAAGTCCCCCCTCCAAGAATGACCACCTGTCTGGCCACCCTTCTCCCTCCCCTCCTGCCTGATTTAAAAGGCTTCAGCTGATTGGCAGGGACCACATGACCCGCCAATCAGCTGGAGGGCCCTTTAAATCTAGCAGGAAGGAGAAGGGCAGTTGCAGACTGCATGCTAGGCTTGAGTCTTTTTGCGAGCCTAGTGTGAGGCCCACGACTGCCCGTCTCCCTCCCTCCTGCTAGATTTAAAGGGCCCTCCAGCTGGTCAGTGGGTCATGTGGTCCCCGTCAATCAGCTGAAGCCCTTTAAATCGGGCAGGAGGGGAGGGAGAAGGGTAGCCGGGCGGGTGGTCACTCTTTGGGACAGGGCTTGGGAGCAGGGCTTGGGGGCATCCCTACCCATCCACGAAAAGCACCCCAATCCCCCCGCCAGAGCAACGTGGGGACCTGGCAACCCTACTTTCAGGGCTCCTGAGAGCCACCGTGCCCCCCCTCGCTTATGACCCTGATCCAAACCATGTTTCTAATTTTGTAATTTTATATTTGTATATATATGTGTGTGGGTGTGCCAATACAGAATACACTTCTTACCACTGAGCAAACTGGGTTATGTAGTGGTACTAGATGAGAAGTACTGGGATCATTGTGAATGATTTTGCTGACATACTTTCTGAAAATGTCATGTGTCACAAAACATGAAGCTAAAGTTGCCATTACAAAAGGATATTAAATGTCACACCAGCCTGAACAATGTTTAAAATGTAATTAAATCTCATTAAGGGGGAGAGTTCTAACTTTTGTTCCACATGTGTAACCACTAAAACAGGTTAAAATTCCATTACCCTTCATGTAAAGGTGGTAGCAGGGGGGCGGTGGAGGTGGCAGGGAGTGGAGAGACCATCCTTTTACTAGTGTTATAGATCATGGAGAAATATTAAAAAAAAACCCCAAACTTCTGTTCCTAAGACTGACAAGGGTTAAGGCTGCTATACTACTTTTAAGTATGTTCTAAGTTGCCAAGCAGGTATGAGAAGGAGGTGAGACCAAGACTGAAAGGTATGGGGGAGGGATTAGAAGGGGGGAGAGAGAAATGAAGGCATATAATGAAAGGAACAGAACAAAATTGAGGAGAAAAGTGTGAAAAAGAGGAACAGAAATTAAGAAAAGAGGAAATGTTTTATTTTGTACAACACACTAACAGGGAAGATCTGCTTGAGCAGACAAAACTATAGAACTGGGTGGAAGGAAAGGAAGAGGGAAAGAGACTGCTGGCAACAACAACTTTATTAGGAGGTGGCAACCTGATAATGACTCTTGCAACCATGTGCTGGCTGGGCTTGCCTTGCTCCACTGCTGGCTTGGTTGATGGTTTTAAGCAGGATATGCAAGTGTTCTACTCGTTGTAAACTTAGCAGAAAGCCACCACCAGCAGAAAGCAGACCCTTTCATGCAGCATGAAACCAGCCTCAGGGCTGCTCCAGCAGACTTGGGACCCAGGACTTTTGTCTCCTTAGTCTACCCTTCTCAGCTGCCATTCTCTACAAGTTCAAGGCAGCTGAACTGATAAACTAAGACTCTGAAGCAAAACTACGAGCATTCTTGCAGAGCACTGTGGCTCACACTGCAAGAGACCTTCCTGCTTTGTTGACATGAAACATGTTAACAATGGTGCCATTTAAAATCATCTTTATTTGGCAGTTCGGTTAATTAGCACTTCACTATGACTATAATCATATAATAACTGAATGGTACAGAAGCCAGCTATCTAGGTGTACTTCTGCTCTTTTTTCTGTAAAGGAATGGTTTTGTTGCAATTTAAAAGTTGGAAAAATGTCTAAAGACACAGTATATGTGCAAATTAGAAGGAAGAAAAAATGGAGGCTCAGTTTCCCCCCCTGAGTTGGCTTCTTTATATTAACATTAATATAGTATAATAGAAGATGCTGTTAAAGTGCTGCACTCAGTTTGCTAACAAATTTGGAAAACACAACAGTGGCCACAAGATTGGAAAAGGTCAGTTTACATTCCAATCTCAAAGAAGGGCAATGTCAAGGAATGTTCAAACTATCACACAATTGCACTCATTTCACACGCTAGCAAGGTCATGCTCAAGATCCTACAAGCTAGGCTCCAACAGTACGTGGATAGAGAACTGCCAGAAGTACAAGCTAGGTTTCGAAGAGGTAGAGGAACTAGAGATCAAATTGCCAACATTCGCTGGATTATGGAGAAAGCAAGAGAGTACCAGAAAAACATCTACTTCTGCTTCATTGACTATGCTAAAACCTTTGATTGTGTGGATCACAATAAACTATGGCACGTTCTTAAAGAGATGGGAGTACCAGACCACCTCACATGTCTCCTGAGAAACCTGTATAAGGGTCAAGAAGCAACACTTAGAACCGGATATGGAACAACTGATTGGTTTAGCATAGGAAAAGGGAGTATGACAAGGATGTATAATGTCACTTTGCTTATTTAATTTATATGCTGAGTACATCATGTGAAATGCTGGCCT
Source organism: Gekko gecko (assembly GCA_029375565.1). Lineage (NCBI taxonomy): Eukaryota > Metazoa > Chordata > Lepidosauria > Squamata > Gekkonidae > Gekko > Gekko gecko. The sequence continues at coordinate 237,887,885 of JAPDNY010000002.1, read as the reverse complement.
GGATGAATCACAAGCTGGAGTTAAGATTGCTGGGGAAAAGATCAATAACCTCAGATATGCAGACAATACCACTCTGATGGCAGAAAGTGAAGAGGCCCTAAAGAGCCTCCTGCTCAGGATGAAAGAGGAGAGCGCAAAAGTGGGCTTGAAGCTCAACATCAAAAAAACTAAGATCATGGCATCTGGCCCCATCACTCCTTGGCAAATAGAAGGGGAAGTCATAGAAATAGTGACAGACTTCACGTTCCTGGGATCCCAGATCACTGCAGATGGTGACTGCAGCCATGAAATTAAAAGACACCTGCTCCTTGGGAGGAAAGCGATGGCAAACCTAAACAGCATGATAAAAAGCAGAGACATCACCCTGCCAACAAAAGTCCACATGGTCAAAGCAATGGTTTTCTCCGTAGCAATGTATGGCTGCGAGAGTTGGACTATAAGGAAGGCTGAGCGCCGAAGAATAGATTCTTTTGAACTATGGTGCTGGAGAAGACTCTTGAGAGTCCCTTGGACTGCAAGGAGATCAAATCATTCAATCCTAAAAGAAATCAACCCTGACTGTTCCCTGGAAGGCCAGATCCTGAAGTTGAAGCTCAAATACTTTGGCCACCAAATGAGAAGGGAGCATTCACTGGAGAAGACCCTGATGCTGGGAAAGATTGAAGGTCAAAGAAGAAGGGGACAGCAAAGGATGGGATGGTTAGACCGTGTCATCGATGCAACGAACATGAAATTGAGCAAACTTCAGTGGACAGCAGAAGACAGAAGGGCCTGGCGTGATCTGGTCCATGGGGTTGCAAAGAGTCGGACTCGACTGTGCAACTGAACAACAACAAGTATAATATAAGATGGATATGATGGAGAGCCAGTTTGGTGTAGTGGTTAAGTGCGCGGACTCTAATCTGCGAGAACTGGGTTTGATTCCCCACTCCTCCACTTGCATCTGCTGATGTGACCTTGGGTCAGTCACAAACTCTGGCACAGCTGTTCTTGAAAAAGAGCAGTTTGTGTTAGAGCTCTCTCAGCCCCACCTACCTCAGAGGGTGTCTGTTGTGGGGAGGGGAAGGGAAAGGAGTTTGTAAGCTGCTTTGAGACTCCTTTGAGTAGTGAAGGGCAGGGTATAAATCCAATCTCTTCTTCTTCTTCTGAATAGATTTGGTTCCTTCACTGTGATATACTACTTCTAGTATTTAGTTTACCAGATAATCACAAGTCTTCCATGCTTCAGTTTATATGTGGACTATGTATTCTATATCACTTCTATTTTGGTTAAGTTTATAATCATTTATTATCACTTCTATTTTTGTTAAGTTTATAATTTCACAATAACACTAAAAGAAGAGACAAGCCAGTTTTCTAGCATATGCAACAAAAAAGGCTTTATATGGTTAGTAGGGTTGCCAGGTCTGGGGTGGAAAATACATGGAGACTTTGGGGATGGAGCCAAGAGAGGGTAGGGTTTGGGGAGGGGAGGGGCCTCAGCATAGTACAATGCCATAGACTCCACCCTTCAAAGCAGCCATTTTCTCCAGGGGAGCTGATCTTTCAGCTGGAGATCAGCTGTAAAAGTGGGAGATCCCCAGGCCCCACCTGGAGGCTGGCAACCCTAATGACTAGCCATTTCATACCATGCCCCCTTCCTTAAGCAGAGGAATTACTGGAGCAGCAGGCTAAGAGAGCCAGTGTGGATAGTGGGAAACCAAGACATGGTTAACCATGTCTGACTATGACTATGTTCACCGCGAATTTCAGCCTAATCGAGTTGCTGCGTGAAGATACAATAGGATAATCACCATGGATGTTGATTGTTGGTTTGGATAGTTTTTGAAGGAGTTAAATAGAAGCTCCTTGGAGTCAATTGGAGCCATGGCCCAATCATGTCTTTATTGCTCAGTTGGAAAGGAGCATTACCTTCCAATCATAGACTCTGATAATCTGGTATGTCTCTGTATAAGGGTTTAGGTAAGTCTATGTCATATATGCTTCTTTACAGCCATAGACATCTTCCCCAAATCCCTTATTTGGAAGCTGTCACAATGCTGTCCCCAGTGGCAAGGCCTCCATAGAGCCAGTCAGACTCAGCTGGCCTGTATTTTCTTCCTATGCTGCTGTTTCAGACTCTCCAGAGTCTTCTGTCTTAGAAGCCTCTTGGAGTTCGTATGCAGCCATTTCCATCAGCCTGCTTGCCCTGAATGTGGCACCCACTGAACAGACTGGCTGTTTTTTATACTGTCAGTCAAAAAAGAGGGGATGGTGCCCATCCTGCCAATGGAGGTGTTGCATCACCTCTGGCCTGACTGTTGGCACTTCCACTGCCCAGCCCTCATGAGTCCTTCCCCTCACACTAACATAAGGGTGGAATAAATTAAAGTGCTTTGATAAACTCATTTGGGCAGGTGTCACTTCAATGCACTTTAGGATCCCATGATATAGTCAACCCTGGAGGTTCCGCATTCTGCTACAATGCTACTGCAGCTACATTGCACCCCCTTTTCTGCTTGCCACTGCTACAGCATGGTTGCACCTCTGCTATATGATGGGAAGGGGTGCTCTCTTCATGATCACACATTACCATTTGGGGTAGATCCTTCATCAGTCTATCGCAACACAGGTAGGCAATCTTAAGGTCTTTTTGGCTGCAGTTGATTTCTCTGGCCAGGGTACTCATTTCAAATATATAACTGCCCTGAGGGTGAGGAAAGGGTGACAATCCACGTGATGCCTGTTAAAGGTGATGGAGTATGTCAGGCGATCAAGTGCTAACAGCCATAATGGAGGAAAGGTCATGTCGACAGCGATAAGCTTCCCGAGGAATGACCATTGTGGATGAGACTATCAGCTGCTGTTGATGCACTTCACCCAGTGCCACAAAGACACTGAGGCTGTTCCTGCCATTTCTAGACCCCAAATCTTCATAACAGCATCTATTTTGCAGACATTCAAGATTTGATGAATGGCCCAAATGTCAATTGGGCCACAAATCATAACTTCTGGTGCGCTGACCTATTTCTCATCATGCACCAGTCCTCTTCAATAGACTGAAGACCTCTTCTCTGATAAATAATGATTTATTTCAGTTTCAGGACCCTCCAGTAAGGTGAGAGTGGGGGCATGCCCTGAGATAGAGTTGCCAGCTCTGGGTTTGGAAATACCTGAAGATTTGGGGGACAAAGCCAGGGGAGGGTGGGGTCTGGTGAGGAAAAGGACCTCGACAGGGTATAAATCCATACAGCTCATTTTCCAAAGCAGCCATTTTTTTTGGCCCCCTGAAGGGGATTTTTTATTGTTTTTTTAAAAGCAGCTATTTTCTTCAGGGGAACTGATCTCTGTCATCAGCAGACTGGTTGCAGTTCTGGAAGGCTGGCAACACTATCCTAAGATATGTGTAGAAGAAACCATACCTTATCTTCTGCCACAGAGGTCAAACCTTCAAATTGTACTGCGAATTCCATCCACCTCGATGAAGATTTAGGCTTAATCCCTCAGTCTATCTTCAGTAGAAACGAAATCTACATTATGTATAATTGTATTTGCTCATGTTGCTTTATTCCTTGTACTTTTCACTACCCATTCATCACTTACTCTTATGTTACTCTTGCCTCTGTCCTTCCCCATTATCTCCTTCCCACACACACAGGTAAAGCATAGGTTGTAAGCTCCTTAGGATCAGGGAACTGTCAACTTCTCTCATGTTTTAGGGGAGATTATGTTACTCTTAAAACATCCTGTACATAATTAACCATAATGATGAGGCAGACAACATAGATGTGCCTAAGAGCTTAAAGTGTGATGAAGGACTTAAGAGTGGTTAGTGTGCTGGACAAGGCTGGGCAGGGGGGAGGGATCCAGGTTCAAATCCCCACTTGCCACAGAACTCATTGAGTGACCCGAGCCAATCACATTCTCTCAGCCTAACTTCACATGGTTATTTTGAGGACATAGGGGGAAGAAAGAACCATGTATTCCATCATAAGCTTCTTAGAGGAAGGGAGGGGGTGAAAAGGGAAAAAAAAGAATAGATACTTGAAAAAGTATAACATATTGGCTTGACAGCTAGTGCAGACATTACACTTGGAAAGGGGTCATCAACGTGGTGCCCAGGGGTGCCATGGCACCTGCCAACATGCTTCCTGGCACCTGCTCAAGTGCTTTTAGAAAGTGGGCAGGGCCACATAGGGTTTGTACCCAGCAGGGCTTCTGATTGGCCACTGCCAATATGATTGGCTGCACAGATCTACAAGCATCCTGCTAAACACGGTTTCTGCCTTAAATGTTAAGAGTTACTATGAGAGTTACGCAAAATTTTGTTCCCTGACGTTTTGTGGATGGCTACACCTCCCACAGCAGTCATTTTGTAGTTGTGCCCACCACTTGGTGTCAGAATTCCAAAGCTGCCTGCAGGCTCAAGAAGGTCTGGGACTACTGTGCTGGGACTACTGGCAGGCCATTCATCCCATAGATAAGATTACAGGATAGTGGTGCCTTTGGCATTTTCGAGTGGCCCTTATGTACATAGGGCTGGAAAGTCTGAGTACATGCCATTGCATTCTTCAGCTGCTCAGAACATCTACTCCTTCCCTAAAGCAGGGAATCCCCTTCCCACAAGTTGAAATTTTGCACAGAAAATTACCCAGTTGTCATTTTCATATTAAGCTTCTTTATAGCCAAGAATGATTTCTGCCTGGCTGCCAAATTACAAGAGAATGTTGTTTCACATTGAGAGAACCAGTTCTGACATATAAATCAACGCATATCTTTTTTCCCAGCCAACAAAAAAGGAATTACTAATGCTGAAGGGTCCCCATTCTCTTTGCATTCAGTTTATAAAACTCTGATATGCGTTTATATTTAAAAAGCATACTCAAAACTCAAAATTGTCTAGAGCAGCATCAAAAATGTTCCAATAAACAAAAGATCAAATGAAATACACAGAGGGATGCCTTGCTATTTGCAGTCAGCTGGTTGCCAGTGGACACAGTAATTGACAACTGGTTACCAGGACTGGCCACGATGGCTCAGAGGTTAAGATGCTGAGTTACAGACTGGAAGGTCAGTAGCTCGGCAGTTCAAGACCTAGTGCTGTGTGACGGAGTGTGCTCCTGTCTCTGGCCCCAGCTCCTGCCAACCTAACAGTTGGAAAGCAAGAAATTGCAAGTAGATAAATAGGTACTGCTTCGGTGGGAAAGTAGCAGTATTCCGTGCACTTTGGTGTTTAGTCATGCCGGCCACATGACCACAGAGAAGTCTTCAGACTGCACTGGCTCTTTGGCTTGGAAATGGAGATGAGCACCACCCCCTAGAGTCAGATTTGACTGGCTTTCGAGCAAGGGAAACCTTTACCTTTACTAGGACTGGCAATTCTGGTAATGCAGCCTGGTATCCTGTGAACAAATTTCTGTCTCTAGCCTTACAGGACTACCAACCTATTAATAGAAGGGTGGCATGGAAAACTGTGCCTATAACACACAGGGACAGCACTGTACTGTATTTCTAAGTCAGCTGTATGCACAGATCTCTCAGTTCATTTCACTGAATAGCATTCACATTGGACATACACTGGTCTGGAGCAAAACGACGAGGGTGCAAGTGGGAATCAGCACACCTGATGGAAGTAGGATGTGTGTAGACCAGCATACTTTCCCTGACCATGGTTTGAAAAGTCAGGAACATGATGTCTGAATTAAGCTAATGCTGATCTATATATCTGCCAAATCTTAAGAGCTAAGGAACAAAAAAGTTTAAATATTAGTTAAAGAGGCTCTCTGAACATTAGAGTATGGGGCGTCACTCTCTGTGTCTGTCCATCCCATTTTCAAATTCTACCATAGGGAATTATAGCCTTAATTAGGGAGGCTACTATGTGAGCAACGGGGGGGGAGAGGAGGGGAAAATGATATAATGTGATGGATTGATGTCACTTCTGATCAAGAAAGGAAGTGATGACACCACATTGTGATGACACTCTAAGAATCCCACAGATCCCCAGATTTCCATTTCCCAATCATCCATTTATTTTCCAAAGCAACAAACCTTGTGCGGACTTTATTCTATAGAGCAGCATTCTGCTTCTGCTCTGAAAACCAGCTCTAAAGCTGTCATTACTAAGCTGTTGGATTCCCCAGATTCATGAACTTGAGTTGTTGCACCACAACTTGTCAGTCTGGCCATGAAGAGGGACAGAATGCCAAACTTCTAGCAATAATTTGCTTTCATTACACTGTTAGCCAGTGATTGTCTTAAATGGACACAAACAGGTTCAGGTCTTGGCCCTTAAATAATTTATCTGTGTCTTACAATGGACAGAGCCTAATATTGAAAAGGAGGTGTAAAATCCCTAAAACATCTGTCATTGTCTAGGATGGGAAGAAGGTAAGGCTGCACCAGTGGGTAAGAGGAGGATAAAAGGAACAAGGTCTAGGTTGAGAGTTTTATTAGATTTTCTAAATCCCTATGCGTAATTGCTAATTGCTTCATCAGGGGATCTTGTATTATAACTTCTCAGCTCCAGGATGCCCAAAGAGAAATAGCTGTTGCTATTTGATCCTCCATACCTTGTCAAGGTTTTATACAGCTCAAAATCAATTAGGTATAGCCATTTTCATAATATCCAAATGGAAACAATATTAACAGAGTTTGCCATCACGTGTGACAATTATTGGTAAGAAGCCTCAGAAACCTTCCAAGCTAAAAACAAAATTATTATTGCCTCAGAGCTTAAGTGAATGAAATTATAAATCCATTTACTAGATCTACATTAATAATTTGGAGATCTTGGATAGAAAATTAGCACTGCCTATACCCTCTTCTTAGATCATCCACTTTTCCATAATCCAGATAAGTATAATTAATATCGGAACTGGGGATCTTGAGGCCTGTATCGACTAGTAGATATTTTTCTCATTTGATCAACCTCCTTCAAGCATTCAAATTCTAGAGAAATCACAACATGTAAAGATAAATTGGATTCAAATACATCAAATTAGACATTTTACAAGGTGGGGGGACTCACAAAGACACTTTTCCCTCCCCCACTTTCTCTTCTCTGACAGCCCGTACAGTCTCCCCCCCTTTCTTGCTTCCTTTTTTTCTTCTGACCCCTGAGCCAACCTACCTTTATTTGACCCTCATATTTAACTCTCCCTCCTTCCCTCCCCAAGGTAGCTTCTCTCTAGGAAAACTCTGGCCCAGTTGCACAGTGCCAGCTGAGCCAGGCCCAGTTGTATAGTGGGTAACATGCAAGGACTTGGGGGGGGGACGGGACACTTCACTTTCCCCTGTATCCCTTCCCTGACCTATTCCTTCTTTCTCTCCTCCTGGCATCTCCCATATTCTCACCTTTCCTGTCTTCCTTCTCTCCTTCACACACACCAGCCAATCTACCTTTTTCTGCACTTCACATCTTAGCTACATTTATTATTTACATACTTCATTTACACCCTGCCTTTCTCCACAATGGGGCTCCAAGGTATCTTACATCATTCTCCTCCATTTTATCCTCACAACATCTCTCTGAGGTAAGTTAGGCTGAGAGTGTGTGACTAGTTCAACATTACCCAGTGAGCCTCCACAGCAAAGCGGAGATTCAAATCAGGGTCTCCCAGATCCTAGGCTCGAATTCTAACCACTTTGCTGCACTGGTTTTCGTAGTGTAGTTGCTATTGAACAGTAACAAGCAGCTGGCCCTGGGTGAGTCCTGCAAGTCACCTGGTGATTGCTGCTGGACCTGGCCCCAATTAAGTCCCCCTTCAAAGGCAAAAACAGCCCCTGAAAGGGCCCTATCCCCTCCTTTGCCTTTTCCTGAGGCCTGAAGACTAGCAATACTGTTGTGGTTGCCTAGAAATGGCCACTGAGGGTGTTTCTTAAAGCTACAAGCACTCCTATCATTTTAAGGGGTTTTAAACCATTGACTTTTTAAAAAATTAATATTTTCCTGCAAACCTGGGGCTTTCCTTCAATTTGTAGACAGATCGATCTGTCCATGGCCCCTATCTCTGGATTTAAGTATCCACAGATGAGGCCACATTGATAATTTGATATATTGGTTACACAATCTATAATTCAAGCTTTCCTTATCTGGCTTTGAATCTCTGATCTAATTAAGTTAATTTCAGAGAATAGGAGTAGTTTCAAAATTTACTAATTTTTAATTGAAAGTACATATAGTGATATGAGTACATTATAACATGCTTGGGAAAGGGATTGGGGTCAGAAATAAAAGCTGAAACTTGAGGTGTCATTTGGAAGAAGTTCCTCCTTAAACCAATTTCAGGAGGCTAAAAAAAAAATCACAGTGAATACATATGTAAAGAAGGCTTGGGACACAAGCTAAAATGTATATTTATAAAACATCTTCATAATGTTGGAGATGCAATGACAATAGAGGGAATATTTCCATATGTGGTGAATCTGCAAAAAAATACATTTTGGATTTTTCAAAATAGGTATTGAGATTAACCAAATTTTGAAATTAATTTTAATACTGGATGCAAAAGAAGATTTATTAAATTTATTTACAGAGGAAAATAAGAAATTGGCACACAAATTTCTAATAAAGTTCTTATTAGCAAAGAGAGCCACCATATCTCAACAACGAAAATCCACAAGTATTACAATTTATTTGTGCTATGAGCATTTGTGGATTATAGCTTTGTTGGGAAAACTAACTCATCAAATTAGACAGCAAAATAAATCAAGTAATTCTTTTTATGCTATTTGGAATCCATTTATATCTTTTGCCAGTCTATATGCAACAACCTGCCATCCTCTATTTAGTTTGAGGAACTTGAGGAAATATGTGATGGGTAAGTACTACATATACAGTTGATAAAGCCACAAAAAAATATTTTTTATTTGTTGTGCATTTTTTCCATTTGTTATATTTTGTTAGTTATAGTTATATATATCTGTTGTGTGGTTAAATAATAAAATGAAAAATAACAAACATTTAAAAGCTTATAGCACAAGAGTTTTTCCCTACTCAGCCTACTCTTTCCCCTTCAGACAAGAGTTTAATACAACAGCATTGAATTTTGCTAAACCCTGTAACAGTTAACATCTCTAGTTACATGGGTCTTCAGTCTTAAACATAAGAACATAAGAGAAGCCAATGTTGGATCAGGCCCAGGGCTGGCCTGAGGGGTTTTTGCGTCCTAGGCAGGGCTACCTTCTGGCACACACCCCGCCACCAGGGCTCCCCAGGGCGAGGGAGGGCTCCCCTCCTCCTCCTCCTTCCCCTTCTCCCCGCTGCCGGGGCGCACTGGCAAGCCAGGGAAGGGGTGGGGGTTTAACCCCCTGTCCCCTCCGTCTGAGCACTGGGGTTTCTCGGCAGAGCTTTTGGTGGGGGGCAGGGGCCTTTGGCGCCCCTAAGGGCCGGCGCGCTCTAGGCAAACACCTAGTTTGCCTAGTGAGCGAGCTGGCCCTGATCAGGCCAGTGGTCCATTCAGTCCAACACACAGTGGCCAAAAAATATTAGGTGCCATCAGGAGGTCCACCAGTGGGGCCGGGACACTAAAAGCCCTCCCACTGTTGCCCCCTCCAGGCACCAAGAATACAGAGCATCACTTGCCCCAGCCTGAGAGTTCCTATCTATACCTTGTGGCTAATAGCCACTGATGGATCTCTGCTCCATATGTTTACCTAATTCTCTCTTGAAGCTGTCCATGCTTGTAGCCATCACCACCTCCTGTGGCAGTGAATTCCATGTGTTAATCACTCTTTGGGTGAAGAAGTACTTCCTTTTATCTGTTCTAACCTGACTGCTCAGCAATTTCATTGAGTGCCCACAAGTTCTTGTATAGTGAGAAAGGGAGAAAAGCACTTCTTTCTCTACCTGCTCTATCCCATGCATAAACTTATAAACCTCGATCATGTCACCCCTCAGCCGTCATTTCTCCAAGCTAAAAAGACCCAAGCGTTTTAACCTTTCTTCATACGGAAAGTGTTCCAACTCTTTGATCATTCTAGTTGCCATTTTCTGCACTTTTTCTTCAGTCTTCTATGGATGTGGGACAGATATATTAGGTAGGTAAACTCTCAGAAGCAAAGCACACATTTGTGGAAATGACTCTTACACATGCAGATGTAAAAGTGCAAAACCAATGATGCAGTGTGGCTGAATTGCACAGGCTATATACAATGCAATATTGGTCTTATGCTGTTGAATAACTTAGCAATTTCCATTTCATTTCAGATTGAAGACCTATGATATTGGTGGATTCCCAACTATTCCATTTCAACATTTGGAGGGTTAAAATGTCATGGTTTCAGTATACTGCCAAACAGACATCTGTAGTAGTGTAGTGGTTAAGTGCGCAGACTCTAATCTGGGAGAACTAGGTTTGATTCCCCAGTCCTCCACTTGCAGCTGCTGGATGACCTTGGACAAGCCATAGTTCCATCAGAGCTGTCCTTGAAAGAGCAGTTCTTGAAAGAGCTCTCTCTGTTGTGTTGTGTCTGTTGTGGGGAGGGGAAGGAGAAGGAGTTTGTAAGCTGCTTTGAGATTCCAAGTGAAAGGCAGGATATAAATTCAATCTCCTCTTCCTCTTCCACCACCACCACCACTCCTCCGCCTCTACTCTCATTAGTAGTTGTATGGAGTGGACTAAGCTTTCAGGTCTTTTTACATACCACAAAAAGCAGCAAGAGATAGTGAATGAAGGTTACTGTGGAGTGTGGGTTTTTTGTTTTTTTTTTTTTGTGTGTGTGTAAGGTAATTGGGTAGTCTGGAGCAGAAAAATCTGATCCCGCCCTCAATATTTGAATGTGGCAGTTTAGTCCTGTTGGGTGGGGCTTTTCTTAATTATTTTGGCTCTAGACAAGAAATGTTTGGAAATCTGAAGTTAGTAGGGTTGTGAAATTCTTGGAGATTTGGAGGAAAAGCCTGGGGAGGGACCTGATCAGGGTATGAGGCTATACAGTCCACTCTCCAAAGCAGCTGTTTTCACCAGGGGATCTCTGTTGAGTAAGTTAGCAATTTTTAAAAGCTTAGAACTGCACTTTTTAAAAGCTTAGAAGTGCTATACAAACAGAGTAAGGGACTGTGAAGGGTTAATTCTTCACAGAAACAGAGAGCCTTAAGTGACAGGCTGCTCCAAGCAATCTGATTAGCAGCCGCTGAGCAGAGAAAGACTTCTGAACTGGAAGCTGAGGAGAATACAGTCTGATTTCAGCCCTAGCTGAGAAGAGTCGAGTACTGACAGTTGCAGAATTCAACCCAGACAGGAGAATTGGGGGAAAGGTGGCAAGGAAGTTTGGGAAGTAGGCAAAGATTCCCATTCGGGCCAAGGAAAGGGGATAGATAGAAGAAAATTCCCTACCCAGTCAAACAGGGAGTTAGCTCTGAAGAGTGCAGAGATCCCTGGTCTGGTAAGGTTAGAAACTGCCTTTAGAGACCTTAACAGTTTGTTAAAAACTCAAGACAAGTACTCATGTTTCAAGACAAGGGATTTGGGCACTGGAAAGAGTGCACCAGCCTTCTGGAAACCAAAAGAGTTAGAGAATACTCAAAGAAAGTGAACTGAAGAGTTTGGGGGAAACACTGGAGCATAAAGATTTAAGTCACTGTGAAAAGCTTAAAAAAACTCTCATTAGCCTGAAACATAAGAATTAAAGTCTGTGCATGTACTGGTTTTACATCAGAAATTTTAATCCCTGTCTTCATCTGACCTTTCCCCTCTATGTTAAATAAAACATTTTGTTATTTTTGAATTTCAAAACATCTCGAGTGCCGTTTAAGTTATTTAAGTTAAAGTGGGCTCCTGATCCTTCCTTCAGGTTCCTGAGCTGAGCCAACAACCAAAATATTGTAGTGTGACAGGGAGGGACAACCAGAGTTCTTTGGCAAAGAAGAGAACACATTACTAGGGTAGCTCAGTTAGTAAAGCGAAAGAAAAATGGAGGGAAAATCTTGCATCTGTGGGAGAGAAGTGGATGGGGCCATCATATCAAGAGATCAACTGTAATTCTGGGAGATCTCCAGGCCCCACCTGGAGCCTGCCAAGGCTAGTAGAACGGCTGTAAGAGTCATTCTGCTTTGTAATCAAATTGTGTTGTTTACCTTTCTGTTTTCAGAAATGGGAACAGTTACAAACCTACCTGCATCTCCTGAGTGCAGGTTCCATTGGGACTTGGGAAGCCTGAGTAGGTAGCCCAGATCTGGAACCCACAAATAAAGGGGAAATATTACACTTACACAACAGGAATCAGTACACACTAAAAGAAATTAAGAGGCGTAAAATTTCACAAAAGCAAAATGCAGTTACAGTTTAGTACATTGCATGTTTGCGCTTTGGAACTTGTTGCCATGGTGAAAGTCAAATTTTATAACTACATTTTTAAAACAGAAGAAGAGAAGGCAAAACAAGAGCTTTCAGCACTGACTGTTGGCAAATGAAAGCTACATATCACAAGTCCTTTATATGACCTCTGGGAAAGCTAGTTGTTGCAAGAGATTACAATAGGATGGTTTACTCCATAACTTTTTTGGTTTCTCCTAGAGCTATGCTCAAAAACTACCATGATATTTTACAACAGATGTGGGCTTATGCCAAATGTTAACAGGTGACTCACTTGGTTTGAACCATACTAAGCTATACCACACTGGACCAGATTTTCAGGTAGTGTACAGGCCAAGTCACAGGTTACAAAGATGTATTCTAGAACTGCATGACTCAGTTCATATTGGGACTACAGCACATGGGGAGAGAGTGCTCAAGCCTCCCCCCCTGCTATTTTCCCAACCTGAAATTACCCCAAGAAGATGCTATTTCCTCCCTTATGTAAACTTAAATGTTCTGATGGTTAGAGGTAAGTTTCCTCAGTGGGGAAAATAGCAGCTGCCGAGGCGTACTTAAGGTCAGGAGCTGTGGTCCCAATCTGAATTGGGCCTGTGCATGTCTGGGAGGCATGGAACTTTAGAACTTTTGTCCTACCATACTTTGTCTGGCACTGTATTGAATTTTTATCCCTGGAGTTGGCTATAAATATACTTTAAATAAAGTGAATGTAACCACTTAGGGACCTAAAATAATGGGGCTCTTTGGGTTACTATTGTAGGCATGCCTTCACTGAGGTCTGGGCACTTTGAAGAACAGATTCAATGCATCCCATCAATGCAACAGTCACAATTATTTAAAAATACAACTCTCTAGGTCCTTGAGATCATTACAACACATATCCCACCCACTTCACATTATCTTTACCTAGTTATCTCTGTAATTATTATTATATAATTCCCATGTGCCTTTAAAACAAACGGTACATTGGACCTACCTGAAGGTTCTTTCTCTTCAGTGGGGGAGAAGTCATCTAGGAACTGGTTAGGTCATGCCTCTGCTTGCTAGATAGGCTATGCAAATTTCTTTTGTTGTGTAGCTCCTGTTAGAGTGGCCTAGGCTGACCTCTCCAGTCATGTCCAAGCCCTATCCGTATATCATTCACTGTTTTCGGTTTTTGTTTGTTTGTTGTTAAGTTGTGCTGTTGTAGCCCATCTTGTTTTCTCCACCTTGTCTAACTTCTCATAGCCAGATTGGGTGGGATGTGGATGACTTCTCCCCCACTGAAGAGAAAGAACCTTCAGGTAGGTCCAATGTACTGTTCTCCTTCAGTGGGGGGAAGTCATCCAGAAAAACTTTTTTGTCACCAAGTTGCTTTTTGACAATGTGTCTACCTTCCAATGTTTAAGCCAGATGTTCAGGCGGATAATGATGTTAGCTGCCTGTGCCCTGGCACAGAACTGGATGTTATCCTGTGATGCATCTGCTGCAAATTCTGCCGCACATTTTATCTTCAACAAGGCCCTCTTTAGGATCAGCGGAGAGACATCTTGGTCTTGTAGGAGGTTGTCTGCCCAAGTAGCTATGGCCCTGGTGAAGTTGGACTGAGTTGCCACTGATCATGTTGCCAAAGACATGGCTTCATGAGCCTTCTTCAGGGCCATTTCATTCTTCCTGTCCATGGCGTCCTTCAAGGCATTTTCTCCATCCTTGGGGAGTACCACCCTGGAATGTAGTGCCACTACAGTGGCGTCAATCAGCGGCACCTTCAGGTCCTCCATTGTATCTTCAGGCAGTGAATAGAGGCGCTTGGCCAGAGATAAAAGGGAGCTATCACCCCCTGGGTTGGGCCACTCCTCCCGGATCACGTCCTCAAAGTAATTGGGAAAGGGCGAAAATGTTTGAACCTTGACAGTTTTTTTTAAAAAACCTCTAGGATCTAGCTTAGTGGACACTGATGACCGGGGCTTCTCCATCACCTCCATCTGGTAATTTAGTGTGGAAATAACTTTTGTCAAAAGGCATTGGAAATGCTCAATTTGGAACAGCCGAGATGATGTAGGCTTCACTTCCGACTCATCTCCCGACCATTCCCCCTCCTCTTTGTCCGTGGCGCCCAAGGACGTGATAGTGGAGGCCCCATCTGCCTGTTCTGAGCAAAGGCTGTTCAGGTGTCCTCTTCCTGGAATTTCACATGGCTCTGGCTGGCCTGATCCCACCGGGATGTTCGCCTGCTCCTGTTCCCCTCCACCCCTGCATGCTCCTAATGCCTCATAAGGGGTGGGTGTTCCAGAGCCCCTAGGTCTTTTAGGGGTAGATGGGGCCTGGACCTTGAGGAAGACTGGGAAGGTGAGGAATGATGGCATCCTCCTCTCTTGGGGCCTCTGGAGGAAGTCCTTTCCCTGTGCTCCTGGTTCCTCTGTGGCTTCGGAGGTTGGGCTGATGGCCACCCCTGTTTCCCTGGGTCATGAAGCCATAATTGTGGATCCCAAGACCCTCCCAGGAGTGGCCACATCCATGGAGCTCCCACAGGTAAAGGGGGAATGAAGTACCTGGGCCCTGGTGCTGCTGCAGAAAAAGCGGCTGTGCCGTCTGTTGTGGCTGGATAAATGACGACTATGCCGCTTCTGGTAGCTGCGCTGCTTGCGTTGGCTGGGGCAACAGGGGCTGTGCCACTTGCGGAGGCTGGGGAAAGCACTGTAGCATCGTTTGCATGGGCTGGGGCTGTTGAAATGGCACTGGCATAGGCTGTAAGGATCCTGCTGGTCCCCAGGGTCCTAGCGCTCTCATACCACCCCATGCACCTACTGCTTGATTAGTTGACGGCCCCAGGTCTTGGCCCTGACTTGGACCCGGTACACCTCCTCTTGGGCTAGTCCTGTTCGCCCCCCATCGGAATGGGCTCACCGGGAGGGCTCACCAGCCCTTGCATGTTCCCACAGCATTTCTTCCCTTTAGTGCCACTGGCCACCTTCTGTGCCCTCTTCTTCATGTGAGGGGGGAAGGTAGGAGCCCGAAGGCTGCAACCACTCAGCTCCCCCCACATGGTTCTGGGCCTCCGCACTGCCATCTTGAAGCATGTGTGTGAGGGGGCCAGTGGGGACTGGCCAGCTCTATGCATTCAGCTGGCCCTGTGCTGGTGGAGCTTTCACTGGCTGATTGCTGCGGAGTGCCTTCCAGCCGATGCACATCCTGCAGTCTGACCTCCAGAGCCTCGAAGGTGAGTGACTGCTGCTCCACGATGTCCTCCGGTGTGGCCATATCCCCTCCTCTCGGGGTTTGGGAAGTGGGGGGGGCTCTTCTTCTTTTTTGCATCCAGAGCCATCTCTGAATTCTGTCTCCTCTTCTGGAGTCTGGGGATGAAGGAGATGGCTTTTATTCCCCCCCTCTCTGCTTCTTTTTGTTTTTGAAGCTCTGTAGGTCTTCTGGCTTGGAGCAGGAGCTCCAGATGTCCTACCGAGCACTGGACTATGCAGGAACTGGAGAGGTCAGCCTAGGCCACTCCAACAGGAGCTACACAACAAAGAAATTTGCATAGCCTATCGAGCGAGCAGAGGCGTGACCTAACCAGTTGCTGGATAACTTCCCCCCACTGAAGGAGAATACTAGTGTACATTTGTCTAGCTGGATTACTCTAGCTTCAATGCTAAGAACTCTTGCCTGGGGAAAAGCCCTGGTGAATAAAATGGTACTTATTTCCAAGCAGACTTGCTTAAGATCCTTCAGCATAATTTCAAACTGATACCTGTCAAGCCCATATCCAACAGAATGTCTCCTATGAGTAAACATGAGAAAAAAAATTGCAGTGGGAAGCTCTACACTATTTAAATATTTCATCGTAGATTCACATGTAAGTTTTCCTTCTTGCTGATAATGGGCCTAAATCAATCCCAAACGGTCTTGCATATTTTCAGGTATCATAACTAGGGAATGCCAGCCCAGGAACCAGATTTACAGTGCAGACCTATGAAGATTACTCCATTCTAAGCCCATTGAAAGCAATAGGCTTAGATTGGAGTAATTCTACACAGAACTGCTGGGTGTTCATGTTCCCCAGCTCTGAACAGGAGGCAGAAATCACACTAGGAGCTGGGGCTTGGAATGTAGCAGACAGGAAGTTGAGCTGAGGACAAGGCAAAGGCAGATGCTAGCCAGCCACTAACAGCAATACCAGGCCAGGACAACCCTAAAGCTTCATATGGGTTATCAATTGAAGGGGCCAGTTGCGCTTGTCTCTATTCCCTTCTATGCCTGAGAGAGGGCTTTTGTACACTCTGCATAGCTCGAGTGCTCTCTGGTATAAGTCCCTGCCCAGCATAACTAAAGTTTTTAGTTCAAACCCATCATCTGACAAACAGGCTCTTAGTCCACACATCCTGTTTAGAAACCTATTTTCCATGCTTCAAGTTTTTCACACAAGTTCCAGGCCAGAAGCATGGAAATCTCCAATGTGGGCATGCCCTCAATCCTTTTAAATTCAGGTAATGAGATTAAACCTGAATGCTAACTGCATCTGTTTAATTTTTCAGGCTAGATCAGGCTTTGATTAATCTCTTATTAAATAAACAAATAAACACCTCTCGCTATTTCAGGTGCAGACTTATCTAGAATTATCTCTTTTTTGATTTTAAGTGAATTAGGTTCATATCAGACAAGCTTATGAAGTCAGATTTATCCAGGACACTGGCATATTCTATCCCCACCCCCAGTTAAGCTTCCTATTCACAAAAATATTGCACCCAGTAATTCCTGAAGACAAAAGACTTAGACTGAATTGTCTGCCCTGTAATTCTCAGCCTGTCTGCCTATGTTGACATTATATTCTCTGGCAAAGGTGCTAAAATAATTACCCACCAGCCACTACTGGGGAATCTCCCAACAGCTAAATTTTGAATTAAACATGCTTTCTCCTAATGAGTTGATTTTATTAGTTTGTGAACACATCGAGAACTCATTATCAAAATAAACATCAATCCACTTAGCTCGCCACAGATCCCCACACACACTGGCATGCACACATTCCAACAGCATCACAACCACAAAGTGAGCCAAGCATGACTCAGCAGGAGACATGGCTCTCCCTTCCCACACTCAGTGTTCAGATAATATGTTACTAAAGTAACCAAGGGGGAACACCAAAAGTAGGCCCTACCCTTCTGATCTCCTCAGAGAAAGAATGCTTTTTGAGGCCAAATAGGAAGACAGTGGCAGTCACATGGGAGAAAGCCTTAAAATGAACCAAGACCTCAAGGCTATCTGGGAATCCCAGTTTATAGGACAGATTTTCAGACTACTACTACACCATTCCAAATTTGTTTCCAGAACTGGCTTTTCTACTTATATTTGTCACTGCAGCCCAACCAACCATTTTAGTCAGGAGAAAGTGATGAGAACGTTTAATATTTACAGATGTGAGGAAACTGCAGAACTTGCTTCTTAACCTCACGACCGATCGGGGTGTGTGTGTTAGAAGAATACCATGATCTGGGGTATTATTTTATTTATAATCCACTCTTAAATTAATTCTCCAAGCTTGAGTTTTTTAAAAAACAGAACAATGCATTAAATTGTGCAAAGCCAAAAATTAGGAACTAAATCAGCAGCATTATCTTAACAAGCAGGGAGAAAAACAGAAAACTAAACTAAACCCCATCACACATGGAAGTTAAAAGCTTATTTCCTAAAAAAATAAAAGTCCTAATAAACTATCTAAACTAGCCTCTCTCAAATCTGGCAAATCTCAGGAGATAATGAGGTCCATAAACACAAGATGGCAACAGTGAACACTCTTTGAAGGACAATCTTGTTTCGAAAAGAAACAGCAACTACAGTACAGAAGTACTACTGGACTTTAGCAAACAGAAAAGCAGAGATGTGAAGAGGAACTTTCTCCTATATCCTACATCCAGACCATAGGTAAAGGTAAAGGTTCCCTTGCTCGAAAGCCAGTCGAATCCGACTCTAGGGTTGCGGTGCTCATCTCCGTTTCAAAGCAGAAGAGCCAGCGCTGTCCGAAGACGTTTCCGTGGTCATGTGGCCGGCATGACTAAACACCAAGGTGCACGGAACGCTGTTACCTTCCCACCGAAGTGGTACCTATTTATCTACTTGCAATTTCTTGCTTTCGAACTGTTAGGTTGGCAGGAGCTGGAACTAGAGACAGGAGCTCACCCCGTCATGCGGCACCCGGGTCTCGAACTGCTGAACTACTGACCTTCCACAGCCTGCAGTTCAGCGTCTTAACCACTTGAGCCACCGCAGCTCCAGACCATACAGGGATTTAAAGATAATAACCAAGAACCCAGAAACTTTCCTGGAAACTGTAGAGCTCCAACAGCAATGGCATTACACACTCCAGCCTGAATTCTTACCACCAGTGTGGTTGCCATATTCGTGATGATCATCTCAGTTGCCTTCATGGGCAACTATATGTATAGTACATTACAGTAGTCCTGTAGAGAGGTAGCCAGAACACACACAAGAGTAGAAATCTCTCTCCTATCTCTGTGAAGCCAGTTGTGGAGGTAGGGCTGGACTATGGAGCTTGGTTCTATAGAGTTAGCACTACAGGTTAGGGTTGCACTACATATTTTGAACCAAAGGCTCCCTGTTCTTCAAAAAAGCACCTAATATACTGAGTCACATTACCCTGTAGTTCTTCTTAGGTATTCCCACCAATTAGTGCTGTACCATTAGCACATCTGATCAATCCCAAGCAAGGGACATTAAGGTCGGGTAAGCACAGAATAAATACTGCTGGCTAGACTTTTGCTTGGGATACAAAACAATTACCCCGTCTGTGGTCTCCCAAGATCCGTGCGCCTAGTTCCAGCAGACTGCTTTCCAGTTACTCAGGCTGCTTCTTATCCCATTGGCCCACTATGTGAAAAGACATCAGGACATTTTGCAAGTCTTGTCAAACATGTCAGCTAATGGGCAAGGCACAAGACAAAACAAAGGGACTCCTACAACTGATTCCTCTTGTGTCAGAAGTGTTCTCTAAAATCAGAGTGAGCACTGTAGGGCCAATCACCAGAGCGACCCAGCAGGGGAATAAATATATTTTGAACCTAGTGGACTATGCAACAAAGCTCCCAGAAGCAATCTTTAAGGGACATCGCAGTGAAAACTGTAGTAGAAGCCCTACTGATGGTGTTCACCAGGCTAGGTTTTCCACAAGAAATGGCCACAGATTTGGAAACCTTATTCATGGCCGGATCATCCGTTGGGCGAACTAGGCGCTCGCCTATGGCGCGCCGGCCTCAGGGGTGCCAAATGGCGCCCCGCTCCCCCCCAAAAGCGCCCCCCGCTGCCCTAACCTGGCGCCCACCACCGTCGCTGCCGAAAAGCACCCGGCTAGGGCGCAAGTCGCCCTCCCCCTCCTCCCTGGGGGACGGGAGGAGGAGGTGGCCAGTGGCGGCCAGTGGGATCTCCCCCCCCTGCTGCCGCCAAGTGCCCAGGTAGGGCACAAGTCGCCCTCCCCCTCCTCCCTCAGGGGGAGGAGGCGGCGGCGGCGGCCAGCGGGATCTCCCCGCTGCCGCTGCCAAGCACCCAGCTAGGGCGCAAGTTGCCCTCCCCCTCCTCCCTTGGGAGGCGGTGGCGGCCAGCAGGGACTCCCCGCCACTGCTGCCACTGCTGCAGAGTGCCCAGCTGGGCACAGCTTGCCCGCCCTTCCCCTCCTCCCTGGGGGGAAGGAGGG
The DNA here is from genome assembly GCA_029375565.1 of Gekko gecko. Taxonomy (NCBI): domain Eukaryota; kingdom Metazoa; phylum Chordata; class Lepidosauria; order Squamata; family Gekkonidae; genus Gekko; species Gekko gecko. Next base: position 237,867,914 of record JAPDNY010000002.1, on the reverse strand, counting down.
GGGCAGCATGGCTGGGTCTGCAGGCCCAACCGGGAGGTTGGGATCTGCGCCCGCCTAGGGCGCAGAATTTCCTGGAGCTGGCCCTGACCTTATTAATATACCAGGTGATGAAGAAAGTGTTGCAGGCCTGTGGAATCAAACCTCTCAGCACTGCAGCTTACCACCCACCAGCAAATGGTCTAAATGAAAAGTTCAATGGCACCTTGAATCACATGCTGATGACGTATGCTGTGAAACATCCTAATCCCTTTGAGCTGCTGTTCGGACGTCAGGCAAAAGGGCCTATGGACATCCTTAAAGAAGTGTGAACAGAACGAGAGAACATCGAAAGCAGAGATGTAACCTATCTTCAGGAGCTACAGGAGCATCTGTAAGAACTTAGAGCAGCTGCAACAGACACCATGCAAAGAGCCCAGAAGAAACAGAAGACTTGGTATGATGCCAAAGCCACAGAGAAAGTCTCCAAGCCAGGAGACCAAGTCTTTGCACTGAAGCCTCAGCGAAAGCACAAGCTGGAAGTAGCTTGGGAAGGACCTTTCAGAGTTGCAAACAAGGTTTCAAGTGTAAACTATCTGGTAAATGTAAATTCTGAAAGGGGGACAGTGTAAAATGTTTCATATAAGCATGCTTAAGCCTTATTATGATAAAGGTAATCTGGTCCTTATGGCTAGAGGATGGCAAAAAGAGGAAATGGTATTGATGGGTTGGGGGAAGATAACCAAAGGTAGCACAATTAGTGAGGTAAATTTGGCACCAACTCTGACTAAAGACCAGCAATGGCACGTTAAGGCTGTCTTAATGGAGTATCAGACCATCTTTTCCAATTTCCCAGGGAAAACCCAGTTAGCTTAGCTCAAGATTGATACTGGAGATGCCAAGCCTATTGCTCTCCCACCTTATAGAGTAACTGGCCCAAATGCCATCAGTATCGAGAGGGAGGTTAAAGAAATGTTAAACCTTGGACACATTCAGGGCTATTTTTGGGCAGCAATGCACAGGAACAGAGTTCTGGCTGGCTTCCAAGTTGGCCATGCCTACAGCCTCCCCCCCCATTTTCTCCAGGTGCCTCACAAGCTGCAGGGTGCCTGGGGAAGCCAATCCAATCCAGGGAGGGAAGGCAGTCCAGAAACTGCCTTCCTTCCATCAGGTTCCCCATGCGCCTTGCAAGCTGTGGGGCACTTGGGGAAGCCGATCCTGGGAGAGAGCTGCATGGTCAGGGGTGTGGCTTAATATGCTAATGAGTTTCTGCTGTTGGGTGTGGCTAGTATGCTAATGAGTTCCTGCTGGGCTTTTTGCAAAAAAGGCCTGGACATATTGTTCATTCAGAAAGTCCTTGGGCCTCATTGGTTATTTTAGTCCCAAAACTGGACAGCACAGTAAGATTTCATGTTGACTACCAAAGGTTAAACAAGGTTATACTCCCTGATGTATACCCAATGCCAAGGGTGGATGAACTAGTGGAAACCATAGGGGCTGCAAATTTTATTTCCACTATAGACTTAACAAATGGCCATGGATCGTAAGGACCAGCAGAAAACTGCACTGGTGACTGGAGAGGGACTCTGATTGATTGATTGATTGATTGATTGATTGATTTGATTTATATCCTGCTCTTCCCTGCAAGTTCACAGTCTTAGCAATTGGTCTTAGGAAAGTCCCAGCCACATTCAAAATAGTTAAAATGTGTTGTTTGTATATGTGTTTCTCTCTCTCTCTCTCTCTCACACACACGCACACACACACACACACAAACACACACACACAGTTTCATAATTCAGCCCTGACTGAGAGCAGTTTAACACAGATAGGAGAATTTGGGGAAAGTTGGCAGAGAAGTTTGGGAAGTAGGCAAAGACTCCCATTCAGGCTGAAGAAAGGGGATAGATCTTTGAGTGAGAGGAGATTTCCCCTATCCAGTCCAACAGGGAGTTAGCTCTGAAGAATACAGAGATCCATAGTCTGGTGTGGTTTGAAACTGCCTGTAGAAATGCTTCACCCATTGCACAGGAGAGGCTTGTGAGAACCTCCCCTGAAGCAATTAATTCAAACTGTGGGACATGTGACAGACTGCACTTTTTAAATGCTTAGAAGTGCTGTACAGAGTAAAGGACTGTGAAGGGTTAATTCTTCACAGAAACAGAGAGCCTTGAGTGACAGGCTGCTCCAAGCAATCTGATTGGTTAGCAGCCGCTGAGCAAAGAAAGACTTCTGAACTGGAGGCTGAGGAGAATTCAATCTGATTTCAGCCCTAGCTGAGAAGAGTCTAATACTGACAGTTGTGGAATTCAGCCCTGATTGTGAGCAGTTTAACCCAGACAGGAGAACTGGGGGAAAGTTGGCAAAGAAGTTTGGGAAGTAGGCAAAGACTCCCATTCGGGCCAAGAAAAGGGGATAGATCTTCTAATGAGAGGAGAATTTCCCTACTCAGTCAAAGAGGAAGTTAGCCCTGAAGAGTACAGAGACTCCTGGTCTGGTATGGTTTGAATGCCTGTAGAAATTAAGAATCAGTTAAAAAATTAAGATGAGTTTCAAGAGAAGGGGTTTAGGTATTGGAAAGAGTGCACGAGCCTTCTGGAAACCAAAAGAGTTAGAGAATACTCAAAGACAGTGTACTGGAGTGTTTGGGGAAACACTGGAACAAAAGTCTTTCAACATAAAGATTTTGAATTACTCTGAATACCTTAAGAAACTCATTAGCCTGAAACATAAGTAAAGTCTGTGCATATACTGGTTTTACCATAGAAATTTCAATCCCTGATTTTACCCTACCTATCCCCTCTATGTTGAATAAAATATTTTGTTAATTTGAAATATAAAAATGTCTTGAGTTATGGTTAAAGAGAGCTCCCAATCGTTCCCTCAGATTCCTGGGCTGAGCAAACAGCCAAAATATTATACTTTGAAATGGTGGGACAGCCAGGGTTCTTCAGGAAGGAAGAAAACACATTACCAGGGCAGCTCAATCAGATAGGGAAAGAAAAACGAAGGGAAAATCTTGCCTCTGAGAGAGGGAAGTGGTCTGGGGGAGGGGAGGTCATAGTGATCTTAGGAAGAACCACCATTGTTGTGCTGCTGGCAGCTCCACTTTACAAAAAAATGAGGACAAGTGGGAGAAATCAGGATAGGAAGCTAGAATCAAGAGGCCAGACAGGAGCTGGTAGCTATGTGTTGCTCAACCCAGGGGAAATACAAGTGCCTTAGTTTAGAAGAGCTGTGTGCATTTTTAGGCATGACTCATTTGAGTAACAGCATGGGGAATTCCTCTGTGGGTACCTAGTATGATGAGGAGGGGTCAAGACTTCTCTTGAGCTGATGTATATTCTCCTTTCCCTGGCCAGTCATACCCAACTCACTCTTGGGGCATTAAACATAAAACCACTGGAAGAATAGATACAATGTAATGCACTGCTGTCTATTCTTTCTTTTAACAGGATAGGCTAATCTCACTTCATCCCCTTTCACAGTTGTCAGCTGTTTTCAGGCATTTGGACAGCAATGAGATGCAGAGGGCCAAGTGAAATTAGAACTATTGTCTCCCATTCCCTGTGATCATCCTGCCATGCTGGGGCTATTCATCAGTGCCAGCAGGGAACAGTCCTTTCTTAGAGTACGCTCTTCTGCCCTCCACCCCCTTCTCAATGGCATTCTTGTGGCATGGTTTGGAAGCCAAAGCTCTACCAGGCCCAGCTGGAGGACAGACACTTTGAGATACTACTACAGCAGGTTGACTAATAAATCATAGAAGAACTGAATGGATCAGAAAGTCATCTAGCTTTTCTCCTTACAGTAAAACAAGCCAGTTCCTGACTACCACATGCCCCAAACAATTAGCTCACATCATCCCTATTGTAGCATGCCGCAGGCAAGAAAGACCAAGAGTTCCAGAGCACCATGCTAGGAACAAGAAACATTTAGCAAAACATTTCCAGATGGACTGATATTGATCAAATAAGAGCTGCCTCTCTACAGTAAAGCAATAACCCAGAATCACCATAATAAAAATTCCTTCTCTTTGTCCTAAAATAAGGCATGAATATCAGAGAAAAGCCTATCAATTTTTCCTTTGTAGAAAATCTACACTACATGCTCAAATCTATACTAACCACTATACCATAAGCTGCTGTGGAAACAGCCATGCATGTATCATAAATGGACAGGAAAAGATAGAGGCTGCAGACTTCATTTCTACTTTTAAAATGTAGGCAGTGGTAGTAGTAATGCTAAGAAAATTTGAATAGTATTTTACGTTTTATCACACTCCCTCCCCCAAAAAATAAAAATTAGAGGCGGCCTAGTAGGCACCAATTGTTCCAATGTTTATTGAAATTAATTCCAGCATGTATGGCCAAAATTAGTTTTTTTGTGTTAAGAAGGAATGGACTTGAAAAATATATCCCATTCTTCCAAATACAGATGGGTAGACCTCTTATATAAAAATAAAAAAATAAGAAAATGTGTGTTAAGTGGAATCAAGTTGTGTCTGATCTATAGTGACCTTATGAATTAATTCATTAACAGCCTTGCTAAAATCTTACAAACTGACGGCTGTGGCTTTATTTACTGAGTTAATCCATCTCTTGTTGGATCTTCTTTTTTTCCTGCTGCCTTCAATTTTTCCTAGTATTGTTGTCTTTTCCAGTGACTCTTAGAATGTGACCAAAACGTCTAGGGAGAGTTCAGTCTTGATTTAATCATTAAACATCATGACCCATTTATTTGTCTTTTTGGCAGTCCACAGTATCTGTAAAACTGTCCTCCAGCCATATTTCAAATGAAACAACTTTTTCCTGTCAGCTTTCTTCATTGTCCAACTTTCACACCCACATATAGTAATGGGAGGAATGAATTTGAGCTTGGTCATCAGTGACACATCCTTACATTTAAGAATCTTTTCCAGCTCCTTCATGGCTGCCCTTCCCAGCCTCAGTCTCCTTCCAGTTTCTTGGGTACAGTCGCCCTGGTTGATGACTGAGCCAAGGAATAGACAATCTTTAAGAATTTCAGCTTCGTGTCAGCCTTCAAATTCTGTAATTCCCCAGTAGTTCAGCTGTAAACCTGCTTTGACATTTCCTGCTTTAACCTTCATCAGTAGTAGTTTCAAGCCTTCACTGTCTTCTGCCAGTAATATGGTATCATCTGCATATCTCAAACTGTCAATGTTCCTTCCACCAATTTTCGCTCCACCTTCATTTAATCCAGCTTTCCTTATGATACATTCTGCATGCAGACTGAAGAGATAGGGAAATAAAATACATCATTATCTGATACCTTTGCCAACTGGAAGCCAATTGTCTCCATATTATGTCTTAACTGTAGCCTCTTGTCCAGTGTACAGGTTACACCTCAAAACAATCAGATGTTTTGGCACACTCATTTCTTTTAAAATCAACAGTCAAAAGCTTTGCTGTAATCTATGGTCCCGATCAGACGGGTCTTTACATCCACCCCAGGCATGGATGCCTGGCAGATTTAAAGGAAACAATCGGACATCTGGGAAAGGTGCCGCTTCTATGATCAGCCCGTTTAGCCCTGGCAGGGAGCTGTACTTAAAAGATACCGATGAAAATCCGGTACTTTTGATTGCCGATGGGCTAACAGTGGACTTTCCTCCATCTGATCATTCTAGTGCACAATCAGCCCTTCGGGATGGTCTGCTCCAGACCATCCTGAATGGCTGCCATTTAAAAAAATTCTTAGTGATATGCGCATAAACGTGTAAACACGCAACAGCAGCAGACCTCCACTCAAACGTTCCAGACTATTTCATTAATGGCCTGTGAAATTTATGAACTGCATAAATCGAAATGGTACCTAGAGGAGGTACTACTGGCGGTGCTTTAACCATTCAATTCCATGCATGCACGTAAAAACAAGTACACATTGAGGTGCAGAATCGCATGCACAAACAGATTTAAAAAAACAACTAACCATGCGGATCCTTCAGGTGAACGCTGTCTAGACAATCCACCACGGAGTACGTGTGCTGTAAGGGGAGCTATCTGATCATGAAAGGCTAGATAAAAAAGATCTGGATCAAATTAGAGCTGAGCCAATGGCAGGATTAGCTGCCCGTCTGAACATACCCTGTGAAACACAAGCTGATTTTCTTCTGAAATTCTCTGGTATGCTCCAGTAATAACGTAGATTTTTTAAAAAACTAAGAAAATATCTTTACTGAAAGTCAGCGCAAAGTTAAATTGTGCTTTATAAGTCAAGTGTTGCAACTGACTCTTGGCAACCTCATGAAGTTTCACCTTGTGGTGTTTTCAAGGTAAAAGATGAGCAGAGATGTTTTTTCCTTTGCCTTCCTCTGCGTAACAGCCCCAGTCTTCCTTGGTGGTCTCCCACCCAAGTACTGACCCTGCTTAGGTCTGACAAGATTGGACTAGTCTGGGCTATTAGTGCTGCTACAAACTGGGCGTTGCACTATGATTCACCGTTACATAGGAATTTATGTATAGCACCTTAGATTTTATGTGGTTTTAACTTGTTTAAAATTTTATGTAAATTGCCCTGAGTCTGCCTCGGTGGGGAGGGCAGGGTGTAAATCCAGTAAATAAATAAATAAATAACCACAACTCTGTACTGAAACCAAACTCCTGTTTTTCAGCTAGAGGTATACTTTTAACAGACAGCAAATTAAAACTGGGCAGAAGTTGTTTTCCATTTATTTATGAATATAAATGCAAGCTACTACAGTTGTGTCCATTGGCTTGCCTTTGGTATAGAGTCTCTTCATGATGATTATGTAGATAAGGACAAAAAGAGAAAGTATACCCTCTATGGATTTATGAAACAGCTCTTGCTTTCTGCCTTACTGGGCACATCCTGACAATCTTCGAGGCCTCTGGCAGGTGTAAAAGACTTAAGAGAAGGTCAAGAAAAAGAGTCCCTTATCTCTTCTCTCACACTGGTTTCTCCTGTTCTGCCTCCATAGTATGTGACATCCCAGTGTCAGATATCTGTGGAGTTTCTATATACCTTCTGTACACGCATACAGATCCATTAGCCCCACAAAAAAAGTTGGGTTATTTCCTTCTCAACTAATTTGTTTAATGTTTACTTACCTGGCTGGCACTGGGTTGGGTTTGTGACCCAGAAGCAGTGTGAATGTCTTTTGCTATTTCTGAGCATCTCTAGTGAATCATCTTTGGAAGTATTCAGAAGCAGCAAGAGCGATTTTCATTACTTTTTAGTGTCTTTCAGTTCAGAGCAAGGTGAGAAACTCTTGTTTCCCTCCCCAGTACTTTGGAAGAGCAAGGTTGTTTACCTGAAGTGACCAGAAAGATTCTCATCCCCTCTTAACGTGTCCCAGCCCATTGTGAGATAACTACATAATCCTTCCCCATGCCAGGAAAACGACCTGCCCCTGACCTCATGCTGGGCTGCAAGGAAGCATGGCTTCTGAACATGTCACAACCCAGCATGAGACAAATGGCTCACCTTTCTCCTTCTCTGCACGTGCAAATGATGGGGGGGGTGTAATGGAGGGTTGGTGAGCAAAAATGAAATAGGATGGCTATGTAGGCCTGCCAAAATCTCCATGTAAATGTAAAATATTATATCCTTGTGTGAAAAACATATTGGGCTGCCAAACCAGAGAAATGCTGCAACCCATCCCATATAACACACTTTGTTACTATTCCACTACTAAGGATGAATAAGGCAAAGATTTAAGGACTAAGAGTTGCATGAATAACCACTTCTGGTTTAACCTCTTCTGATTTATTTTGGCATTTCAATGGAGGGGCAAATTTCCCAAAACAGTATTGGGCTTTGTTTATCGAATATGAATTATTCTGTGGACCTGGAAAGATGGTTTTGCTGAATTTTTAATGTTAAACCTAGTATTTTGTCTCCAGGGGTGACAGCATACTCAGAATACCTTTCTCCAACCACAAATCAGCATCACTGTTCTGGGTCCAAACAGGAAACCTACTATCCCTTCTCAAAGCTCTCAGTTTCCTCCTTGGGGCAACACAGAGGTCACTGACAACGTTCATAGAATACCTCAAAGCTTACCAGCTCATTTTTATACAGCAGTTTTTCTCAAAAGATTTTCATTCCCCAAAATATCTATTATCTTGTCATCAAGTGAAAAAGCAACAGTTAAGACTGAATTTCATCTTAGCATAATCACGAGACTTCATGAAAGAGTACATGAAATGTCTGGCTTTTGTCCTGCAGACTAGCTGCTGCTTACCATAGCCCTAAAAAGTTCATGATTAATGGATGTTGCTAGTGGAAGGGTTAGTTCTCTACACAACCCAAACAATTGATTTTAATGCATCAGACAGGCATATATTCCTGGAAAGGTGTTGAATAAATGCAACAATAAAAAGGGCCAGTCAATGACCAACACTTAAGCAAGATTAAAACCAACTTTTCTCCTCTTCTTTATTGGTTTATCTGACTCCCTTCCACTTTAGAACTGTGCTGGCAAGGAGCAGAATTGTGAGCTGGTAAACTTCCCTAGGAGTTGGATTCCTGACCCAATTTAACTTATATGGAATGTACAGAAAAGAAATCGAAGTGATGCCGTGAACTTGTCTGTTTGTTAACTTCTGGCAGATATCAGCACAGATGAGACAGGACTGGAAGCAAGCTCCTTCAGTTGCAACAACTGAAACATTTACCATGCAACAACCCTAGCAGGCCTGGGAAGTGACAGTAGAGTTTGAGAGCCAATGTGGCACAGTGGTAGGAATGCTGGGCTAGGAGTAGAGAGACCCAGATTAAAATCACCTCTAGGGTAATCACTATCTGTCACTACCTCTGAGAGTTGTAAGGATAAAACTAGCCCCATCAGCCATTTGCTGCAGCAGGCTTTACCAGCTCAGTTGTACAGATTATGAGATTATTATGGTTGTCTGCCTTTTAGAGACTAGTTGACAGAGTGGCTTCAGGGGCAGACAAGAGGCAAATGAGAAGAGGGCACCAAGAAGGATTCCCAGGGCATTAGAAAAAAAAGTACAGCATGCAGCTCATTGTCTTAATTCATTTCTTTCCTTCCTTCCATCCTTTTGGTGTACTTTCAAGGTTTCCCCATGACCATAGCATCCTTTTAAATGCCTTTGTACCCCACCTCACCCACTTGCAGGAATTGCACGGGTCGCAGGAGGATGGTAGCATTATGTTGTTACTTCTCTCCATAGGTTTGGTCTCATGCTCAAAATTTTGGATTCATCCAAAGCAATGTTCATTTAGGATTATTTTCATATGAAACAGCACAATGAATCCTGACAACTAAGCTTTTTGGATAATTGAGCTTCAGACAACAATTATGCTATAGTTTAAAAAGTATACAGGAGTTGACTATTGTTATGCAATTTACAGCTAGTTGTAAAATGAATTAAGCACAACAAATGAAAAAAATTAATATGAAACTGAACTTTTCAAAGGGCGTAAATGTTAGCCTTCATCAGATGCAAATAGAAGTTCACAGCAAAAACATGAATTCATGAAGCACTCTTTGTTTGACTACAAATCTGTTTCAAACACTCTGAGGCTGAAAACAGTTGAGAAAACAGCTGTCTGATTCAATAGAAAAGAAAGGAAGATGACAGAGAAACCACTGTGCTGTTAAATAACCTGCCACTGAACCAGGAATGGACAGAAATTATAAATGGGCAGAGGAAATCAAACTTTAGACTGTGGCAGGGGTTCCTACCTTAAGTCAGATGGAAACTAGAGGGCCTTGCTCTTTTCAAAAACACTTTGCTGAAACATGTTTTGCTTATTGGACTAATTCAATGCAATAAAAAATCAACCCACTGGACATAAAACTGTGTCAAAACAAACATGATGCTCTTGAGCATATTTTGGGCTGTTCCAGGCTGTCAGTTCATGATGCAAAATATGTGCAATTGTTTCTCATCTGTTGCTTGGGAGCCAGATGCCTTCCCTAAACATAGTACTCCTGTTGCAGAAATATCACATTTCTCCAGCACTCAGATGGCAACAATTGTATCACTGAAAACATAGGATCCTGCCATCTTCTCCTCTGCTATTCAGATCCTGAGTTGGAATGTGGTTGCACAGACACCTACTGAATAGGCCATCTGACATCATTAGCAATCAGCAACAGGAACCACGATATGAATGTCATTTTCTGTACTTACAAAAAGCATCCTCAGTATCCTGCTGCAGCACTTCCCATCCAGAAATAGTTTACAGTTATTTTTAACCTTGAAAAGTAAGGATCTCCCTCAAGTTCATTGTCAGTTGCAGGCTTACTGGCAACAACAAAGATGTGCTATCCCCACTTCTGCCCTCTTGCAGCAAGTCTATCTATCATCCACCCAGAGAAAGGGTATCGGAAAAAATCAGGGCTGGTGATTATGCAGCACATCAAGAATAAAATCCAGCATTTTTGATCATATGGAAAGGTCTCTTCTTGCCTGTCCAGCATACAGCAGAACTTCCAACTGTCCATCCACAGAAGAAGGTAAAAGCTTTGCAAATGCTTCAATTGGCCATCTAAATTTGGAGAGAGTTGCGTAGAATGCACTGCCTGATCTTTTTAAACTGTTTTTCTTCCTTTCTATGAGCTAATCGTCCTGTGGAAATGCCCTCTAATTAGAAGGAAAATTTACACGCACACACAAGTGCACAAAAAGTGATCAATTAAAAGGCTCCAAAAATAACACTGCACTTCATCAACTCATTATGAGTCATGAATAAACTAATAACGGCTGGATACCTCATTTGTGTGAAGCTGCCCTCTAAGTCCTTAAGTCCAGCAGCCAAGCTGGAAGGAGAAAGCTTGTGCTAGCTTGTGCTAGCATGGGAGCAGCTGTGTCATGTCCCATATAATACGTGGCAAACTACAAGGGCAGATTCCATCATCGCCTGCATTCTCCTGTGCAAGTTTCACTTCCATGGCTGCTTTATAAACAGGAATGCGCTATCCATGAAGGTTCACTTAGATCCACTGTTGCACCATAAGGGATGACTGAGAGAGAAACAGGGTGTGTGCAAGTTATGAGTTTTATCTGAAGAGATACACTGCCTAGTGGTCTTGTAAAACATAAGAACTGGCTTGCTGGATTACGTCAGCTGAAAGTCTAGCTCCCTACCTCTCAGAAGCAGCATCCAGAAGTTTCCAAGCCACTTCCTGTTGGTTGTCACCAACATCTCATGAATATAGCATTAAGGGCATCTTTTGGTGGTTCCCAGCCCCAAAGATATCTGGCTGGCCTTGACCAGGACCAGGACCAGGGCCTTTTGGCCTTTTGGCTCTGGCCCCAGCCTAGTGGAACTTTCTCCCAAATGACGACCATGCCTTGCCTATTAAAGTTTGGCAGAGATGTTCTGCCAGGCCTTTGGTTGAGGCCAGTGATGGGATCCTTACATCTGCCTGGCACCCTCCCCCTCTTCCCCCAAAACTGAATGCTAGTTATGCTTTCTTGTTCTTAAAATGTTTTCAAATATTTATGTTTGAATGTTTTTAATATTGAATGTTTATGGTTCTAATTGGTTTTATAATGTATTGAAGTATTCTGTTGTAAACTGACCTGAGCCCCATGTTAAGTGGGGATGGAAAATTCCATCAAATCACAACTAACTTATGGTGACCTTATAGGGTTTTCAAGGCAAGAGACGTTCAGAGGTGGTTTGCCATTGCCTGCCTCTGTGTAGCAACCCTTGACTTCCTTGATGGTCTCCCACCCAAGTACTAACCAGGGCCAACCATACTTCGCTTCTGAGAGCTGACAGGATCAGGCTAGCATGGGCCATCCAGGTCAGGGCCCATCTATAGTAGAAGTCCTTAAAGTTTTCAAATAAATACCGGGGCAAACAATTTTTCTCTTCTCTCTGATCTGTTCTATATTCAGAATTCAACTACCAGCCTCAGACTGCTGAAGCCGTTCCAGTAGCTATGGCCAGTGTGTGTGGGAAGGGCTAAATGCCTCGTAATATGCTCTCTCTACTTCATCCAAACAAGACTGCCCTGATGGAATTTGATCACAGTCCCCAAATGAATGAGTGCTGCTGCCTCTATCACCATCTAACTGGGCTGACAACTACATTGCAATCTGTTGTGTTGTTGTTAATTATTAAAACAGTAGTAATAGTAGTGGCACTCTGCACTAGAAGTTCTCAAACTTTTCCATTCCAAAAAGAGGCAAGATCTCCACACTTTCCCTAACCATCACCACTACCTTCCCACTCCTTTCTAAAAATATTGTCTCCTTCAATGTGAAAACTGCTTCTGGTGCTCTGCCTAGGAGCAGACAGCAGGTCATCTCTCCATCCTGCTTTCTAAAGACTGCGTTGGAACCAAGCACAGAAGCAGGTATGGCCACAATTCTTACTTCTGCCTGCGGGGTGGAAGACATGTCAAACATCAATGGTAGCTGTTCAGTTTACGTGGGACAGCTTAGTGCAGATCCACAAAGCTGTGTGTGTGAAGGAAACTATGAAAGCATCACACACTCTGCAGAAAACAACAACCCCCCCCAACCCCCAACCCCCAAATCTGGGGAGAAGAAAAAGTTTGAGGGATGGTGTCTTCTTTATTTCTGGACAAAATTATTTTCCTAGTCCTGCATAGTTGGCAGGAGTAGAAATATAATTCAAATATCTAACAAACATACCCCAGTTTTTAGACACTAGCAATGCACACATATTAATACATTTAGATGGATCTAATCTAATACATTTAGATGGATCTGCCTTTCTGGGCTGTAAAGCTGTCAGATGTTTATGATTTCTGCAGCTGTGATACACTGGGTTAGCCAACTGCAAAACCAAAAAGAAGGGATCAGCGGTAACAATGCATGTAATATATACATTGTATACAATGCCAGAAAGCTTTGAGGGTAAAGTTAGTAATTGTTTTGCTATTTTATAGTTGTGTTGTTTGAGAAGTTGTTTTTAGTGTGATTATTTTTCAGGTTTATTATATTAAAATAGCCTTGGCTTCATAGTTACTTTACATTATTTGAAATATTGAATCCTTGTAGTTCTATATGTTTAATTTTGACCACTGATGAAGATGGTTGTCAAAATGTATTTGGTTTTTTTCTTGTTTGCTTGCCATAATTAAAGGTGTGCTTTATGTATTGCACATGCATATAAAGGTATTTTTAGAAGTTTGATATATGAGTGCCCTCTTTTCTGGCTGATGTGTTTTACTTTTGGAAAGCAATTTATATATATGTACTTAAGTTTTTTTCAGTTGTTTAGAGACACACAAGCATATACATTTTTTGCAATGTTTTGCTTTTAGGTTTTAGGCAACTGCAACACCAATGTAGCCTGGGACAGAGGTGGGCAGTCTCATCTCAGACTCCACCAAGTTTTTCCCAGGGTTATGATTACAGAAACTCGTAAGCACTGAGATCAATAAGCTAGAGTGAATAGAATCTGAAAATTTTAAAGGCCAGTTCATATTTCAGCTGAAAACTGAGGTGTCAAAACAAAAAGTTCCACATGGAGACTGATAACATTTCTAACCACTTTGCCACATGGCTGCTGAGTATATACATGATGATTATGATGATAATGATGATGATTATTGTATGGCAGTGTGTGTAGTGTAGCCAGGAGATCCTAAGATTGTCTGGCAGCCACACATTCTCGGTCTTTTAGCATTTTGCATCACTAGGTGGCAAGCTAGACTTCTTTTTAAGGCAAGAGATGTTTCAGAGGTGCTTTGCCATTGCCTGCCTGCCTTTGTGTCAAGCCTCTGGTATTCCTTGGAGGCCACCCATCCAAATACTAGCCAGGGCTGACCCTGCATCCAACATCTGATGAGATCAGGCTAGCCTGAGCTATCCAGGTCAGGGCCTGAAAATCATAATATCTGAATCACTCTCTTAGGCTGTCTGAAAACTACTGAGCTGGATCCAACCAGCTTTTTCACTCTCACCCTGTTATCCATACTCCAGCTCCCCTTGCACACACTTTTTGCTCAACTATGTTCCACGATTCCCAGTGTGACAGAATTGACTTGCAAGCCCTGTAAGCCCTGTTCCCTAAGGTCCTAAAAGGCCATCCCATGGCCTTCACAAGTCTTCAATCAGTGATGCCACCTCGTTCCTTTACTCCTGGAATACCAAACTTCTTTCTGGGTGGTACCTGTTGTCTTAAACAAATCCAAAAGAGTATTCCTGACAGATAAATTTGTACATCTAGCACTCTGTATCTGTGTTGCCAGTTAGAAGATCTGTATAGTTGCCATGTCTCCATCTAGCACAGGGATGATCAGTTTCATCTTCAGAATGTTGAGCTATCATGTTGAAAGGACGGCCAGACCAAGCAAGGATACAAGGAAATGTAAGAACATGCAGTTCTCTTTCCTGGTACTCTATACTTATCCTAAACAATGTTTAGGTAGAATAGGCTAATAACTCTTGAAGTTGTAGCAAGTAAAAATCCATCATTACCTTTGTTTCTTAGAGTTAGGACTTCTCCCATCATCACTTGGCATGTTGGCAAGATGGTGCTCCTAGGTAAAGACTTACAATGAAATCCTAAGGAGAGTTACTCCAGCCTAAGACCATTCATTTCAATAGGCTTAGATTGGAGTAACTCTGCACAGGAATGCACTGTTAATCTTTCATGGCTTGTTCCCATCTGAGGGAAATAAGCAAAGAACTTCCTTCTTGTGTCCTGAGAATTTATATTTTCCCCTTTGAGTCCATTCCTCTCTGGCATTGTTCTGGTCTTCTTGCCACAGGACAGGAATAAATTGTTATCAAACCTTTAGGCTTATCCCAGTCTCTGTCCCTTTAGGTGTGACATTCCAGCAAGATGTGAGGTGTTAAACCTTTTGTTCTTATTTGAATAAGTAAGCTCTGGGGTGCTCTGTGCTTCGGACAGAGATGACTCCTGTAGTGTCCCTCTTTTGCCAGTCTTTTACTAACTTTGCCATTTCTGGAACATGTGTAGAATGTAGCTCCAATTAATAAAATAGTGAGGTAGATTATAGGGGGAGGGCATTTCTCCACACCCACCATAGTCTTTTTGGTGTTTAAAGGGGACCCTCTCCTTTTTATACCAGCAGAAAAACTGGTTAGATCCAATCCATTATTATATATACTTCCATCAAAGTTTAAAGATGAAGGAAAACAGACACTTGACCAATATCTATCTATTTCACAATTTTTTAAAAATGGTTATACTAATGGTACTGGGGAGTAAGGGTGTTATAAATGAAGGACAGATGGAATGGCTTACAGTTTAGTATATGACTCGGGAGCCTGAAACCCAGAAGATGGCAACAACATGTCAGAGGGCAGATTCCTCTTTCCCCAAACATCTAGAGATTGAAGTAATAATGGAGAGATTTTTTTTTTAAAGTTGTATGAGAAGTACTGGCAGTGGACATTTTCTGGTTCTTTTTCCTATGATTTAGATCGAAAGTCTGAGCTGCCTGGGAATATGGCTAGATGTTCAGAGTAAACAAATGCAGCAAAGGCTATCAACCAGCTGCCTTAGCTTGCTTTTAACTCCCCCCCCCAGTCCTTCCTTGTGTCCCAGAGCCAAGCTTTTTCCAGAACCAATTTGCAGTGTTAGCCACCTTTGCTCCATGGGTAGAAAGAGTCATTCATCTCCAGTCACCAGCTCTACTCGTTTCTCTGTGTGAGCCTCAGGGGCTCAGGAAAGGGGAAACTGGCAAACTTTTTGATAATAAAAATCTATCACAGCCTGGCTACATTTGGTGTTGAGCCCAGAGTCTAGGTAGGAAGTCAAGGTTAAAGGACAGAGGGAGCTTTTACAGGTAGCTGGTTGCATAAAAAGCAATTAGCAAGTACAGCTAAAATTAGATCAATGGCTTCCTGCCGCTAATGGTCGAAAGCATCACAGCTTCGGTTCCCTGCTGCCTCCCCCCTGTGAGGGCCTTGGCATTCTTGCACGAGGCTTGGCAATTATTTATGAAGCAAAAAGTGTCATGCACAGGCAAAATAAGCTATGGGGAACTTAGCCTGAAAACCAGCTGGTACTTCTTATGGAAGACCCTACATAAACATCTGCACTGTGATAACAGTGGTAGATTGTCTTGCACCAGTCAACACCTTGGAAATCCCACCGGTACCTTTAAAATTCTTCTGCTGACCTATGTTGAAAGTCAAGTAAGTGTATAATACTATCAAGCAATTCCCCTCTGAAGAGAGAGTGGTAACCATGACCAGGTAATGGACTGAAAATATGAACACTGAAAGCAAACATATTAAGGTAATTCAAATAGCCACATTTTATGACACAGACATAGCAGGCCAAAAAAAATCAGCTCATTAAATTGTATTAGATTTGCAAAACTTATCTAACTTGTATTAATTTATGCATCTTAAATCTGTAAAGAGGCTGAACTCTTTCAAGGAGGCCTGCTTTGATTTATCTGCCAAGGTTTTGCAAAGCTTGATTTTGCTTTTCTGAACTGCCACTGGTACTGGTTGAGAACTTTCAGTAAAAGCACACACACTAATTTGCAATGCCTCTCAAACTGAAGTGGTTCCACCCAGACAGATAAAGTAGGTAGATCTGTTGTCAGTGTACCTTTTGTGTAAAGTAGTCAAAACTAAACTGACAAAATGGAGAGTTAGGAACTGGGAACACCCAATTTTTAGAAGAGGAAGGGCAGTCTGTTGATTGATACTTCTGTACTTGGCTAGATCTGCCAACTTCCTGCTATTAGTGGAACTGGGCTTCCAGTCAACACAAAAATTCTTTGAACAGAACAGGACCATGGGATTTCCAAGGCAGGAGATGAACAGAGGTGGTTTGCCATTGCCTTCCCTTGCATTGTGTCCCCAGGCTTCCTCGGTGGTCTCTCATCCAAGTACTAACCATGGCCAACCCTATTTAAATTCCAAGCTTTAAGCTTTGATGGAATTGGGCTTGGCTGGGCTACCAGACTGTTGAACACTCCATTCTTAAAAGAGCCATTGCCTAAGATTCACCAGGCTGTTTGTTTGTATTTGTCAAAGGGGAAATTCTTTTTGAACACTGGATGCCTAGGCTTGATACTTATCTAGTTAAAACTTGTGTTTACTCTTTGGTGACAAGAAGGCAATCTACATGTGCTCAAGCCCCTCTCTTTATTTGTTCCAAGATTGAATTTGGAGAGTGAAAATACTATTCTGGGTCTAAACCCTCATAAATTTCTTTCTGACATTGTGCTCAGCTTCTGTTTCTCAGCTCAGAGGGACACACAAGAAGCTCACTCTATAACAGAAAACTGACTTGACCGCAATTCCGTCGCCTTAGTTGCACCCCAATAGAAGATGTGTAAACTCTGGCAAATAAAGGAGGGCTTCTGAGACTGAAGCAGAGGGGAATTCGGCAAAGGGCAGGTTGTTTATAGTCCATTGAGCAGAGGTTGGAGGGAATGGTGTTTTTCAATACCCATTGCCTCTCTGAACAGCATTAAGATGACATCTCATGCCACAAGCTCCTGCATCCTGCTGATAGTGAAAGACTGTCCATGTCCTCTTACACACTCCATGCTTTACCACCATAACCACAGGGGCAAAACCCAGCATATTGAGGTGCCATGAGAAATGTGAAGCAGCTCTAAGAAAGGTGGAAGGGAATGTACAGTGGGAACAAGATGAGCAAAGCAGGCCGAGAAAGAGGGCCAGGAGGACATCTATTTGCATGGTAAGGCATCAGTCACAGCTCTCTGTCTGTGTAGGGGAATTCATTTCAGAAAAGATAATTAAAAAATATCCCACCAGTTGCATTCAGAATGATAAAGTAAGACGACTTAGAACCTTCTGCAGTTCTTATTTAAAAGCTTTGTATTGTACTTAGAGATTGGCTGGCCACTGTTCGCCCCTCTCCTGCTTTTGTTCTGATTGTTCCCCTCCCATCCTCAGCCAGTCAGGGTTCAGTGCCTGCTGCTGTCTCTTACCTCACTGTCAAAGGCAGCTTTGCAGTTTTTTGCCCAGTCCAGTGGTTTTAAAAGCTCAATTGATCGTATTACAGAACAATTCACTTTATGGGAATGTCTTGCCACCTCTGTCTTGCCAAACATTTTACTTGAATTAGGTAAAAGAAAATTTAAAGCCTCTGCTTTGGTTTTAATATAGTAATCATCCTAACGTTGACATTTATAAAGGATCACTGTGAGGATCAAGCAGGATCAGGAAGATTTCTTAATTGCAATAGGAGGAATGCAATCACTGGATTTTACATAACTTCTTCACAATGTATTAATTGTCACAGAAATGATAGCCAAGTATCATATATTAACACTCTCCTCTCCCTCAATTCTGCATTCATTAATCCCAATTCTATTAAAATCAGTTATACAAAATATACCTGGATAGACCCAGTGAACAGAGTACTAGAGCCTTGGATTCAAGTACCAGATTACCCTCAAACACACCAGGCAACCCTGATTATGTCCCCTCTCTCAGTCTTCATCATTAAACATTTGAAACATTTATTTTTGGTACCTTATTTCAAGTACAATTTTGTGGACTGTCAAGAACTATGCTGACAAAACAAAATGGAAGGATAGATATTCAAGAATGGGAGCAAGAAGCTGACAGTAAAAACTCTACCCCTATAACTGCCTGTCCTACTCAGGCTGTACCAAATGTTAAAATTTTAAACATTTCTCTTTTTTTGTCTTGTGTTGCCATGAGGTCTAGAAACTCACCCTCATTTCAAATGCATCAACATTCTTGGGAATTTGAAAAGGGTGTTCAGGCCAGTCACACTTGACAATAGAAATACTGTATCTCATTCCAATATATCAATCTGAGCTGAAAATCATCAGGCACAAATAAATGTGGTTTTCAGATGCCAGTGTAAAATGTACAGTCCAGTCCCAAGTCCTGAGTCTGAGCAGCTTAGGATGGCAAGTAATGCTGAAATGGATGTAAGTGGAAGGTAGGCCAGCGCCAAGGTAAGCTGGCACCACACCCTGCACGAGAATACAAGTAGGCAGTATCAGGGGTCCACTGCTGGGAAAGGAGTGGGGCCTCTCCCACAGGAAAAAACCATGAACGCACAGCAGCTGATTGAGCTGGAGGGGGGAGGCAACCAATAAATGTTGCTGAGCTGAGGGAAGTTCCTGCGTGGGTTCATATCAGGTGAGGAGGTCCTTCAAGCACAGGAGGCTTCCAGGTCATAAAGGGATTTAAAGGTAAGCCCTAGTGCTTTGAACTAGATCGAAAAACAAACTGGCAACCAATGCAAACACTGCAAAATGGGAATGATATGCTTCTTACAGACAGCATCGATAATGACTGAGCTGTCACATTTTGCTCCAATGGTAGGTGCTGAGTTATCTGGGAGGGTAGCCTCATAAAAGCATGCTATAATGGTCTAGCCGTGAGGCTACTGTAGGAATTGTGTGTTCTTTTTGTAGTGCCCCAGAGGAGGAGGAGGAGGAGGAGAGTTGGATTTATACCCCACCTTTCACTTAGAGTCTCAGAGCAGCTTACAATCTCCTTCCCTTCCTCTCCCCACAACAGACACCCTGTGAAGTAGGTGGGGCTGCGAGAGCTCTGAGAGAACTGCTCTTGAGAGAATAGCTCTCAGAGAAGTGTGACTGTCCCAAGTTCACCCGAGTGGCTTCATGTGGAGGAGTGGGGAATCAAACCTGGTTCGCCAGATTAGAGTCTGCCGCTCCTAACCACTACACCAAACTGGCCAACCAAACCAAACAGCGACTGTATCCTCTTCGCCTGTTCTCTAGACTAGAATCCTTGCTGCAGAGGCAGATGATCAGCATGACCATAATTTCTCTTCTGTGTGTTCACCTGGCAAAAGGGAACATGGTTACACAAGGGAATCAAACATATGTCAGCAGAGCTCCACAAAGTATTTAATTCTAAGGCTCCCACTGGTCATGTCACTGATAACTGCATAGTGGAAGGTGCTGAGCTGCCTTTGTTCCCTCCCTTGTTGTCTAGGCACCGGCAGCATGAAGTCAGGGAGGTGTGCCTGTATCAGGGTGTACTTGTTGGCTCCTTCTATCTGTGAATATCACAGAGATATCATTGGCATGCTGCTCCATCATTGTTGCACTGAAGTGGAGTTGCTATGGAGTGTGGTGCAACTGCTATGTTTTCTGTACCTTTTGTCTGAGTAACTATTGGACAAGCAGTACCAGCATCCAAAGCCTGGGTTTGGACTGTTAATTCTGATGTATACATAAACCTAGGCAAGAATCCACTGAAATCTGAAATTCTGATTGATCAATTCATCAGGATTAAATTTAGGTTTGATTTTAATGGACTGGAATATGACTTAACCAATTTATCAGTCAGATTCAAAGATTTAATAAATCATTTTATTTGCCCTAGTAAATTTGGGTATTTTAGCAATCCAGAATTTGAATTTAGTTTTGCTCAGATAACTTAACCAATTAACAGATTCACAAATACAATTTAAAAATCCAATTGCAAACATTGTATTTCAAGGTCACAGAGAGGAGATTGCAAAAATCATGTTTATATTACATAAAATTCAGTGTATTCTGACGTCAAACACGCTTAGGTACCTTTGAGACAATACAGCAATGGTGTGACTTTACTCCATGTTTAAATGGCAAACCTGGTGACATATGATTGGACCTGCTGTTGCAGAGACAGGCCTTTAAAGCTAACTTCTCCTATACAACTCAAGCCTTCCATTGATGTAACTGGAGGCAGGTGGGCACAGCTGGTGGACTGAGACTCTTTCTGGGCTTCTGTGGCTAATTTTGTTTATGCATGGGACACAAAAGGCAGAGTGGCAGGGGGCAACATACCAGTTCTTGCTGTCATGGAACAAATGGGCTCTTCTCTGAACAGGCACACCACAGTTCCCAGCATCCGGTTACCAAGTTCCCAAGCAACTGAACTGCAGGCCAAGCCTCAGCAAAAACATTCCTGGGGAAAACAGTGGGGAGAGAGGGGGTTGCTTGCTTCCTGAGAAACAGGTGGCTTGCATCCGTCTGTGGGGCCAGCACTTGAAACAGAGACTCAAGGAAAAATGCACAGCATGAGAGGGATCTGATGGAAGCCAGGAGGCGTGGATTGTGCTTGAAATAGTACCATAGATTTTGGCAGGGCTGTGCTGGCCAGGATGCTCAACAATATACCAGTCTGGTACCAACGCAGCTTTTTAAAGGGGGAGGGAGTTTGTTGTTTTATAGAGGCAGAATAAAGACACCTAAAGTTACAGCATCTTAGCTTTTCATCAAGTCACAAACATTTCCTGAGAAGATGGAAAAGCCTCTGACTTGGATAACTTGGCAATGGCTAGAAGACAGTTTTTGCCAAGGGGTCATTAAATGCTATAGGAACAGGTTGGGACAGAGAGGGCAAATGCTCCCACAACAAATCATCAACTGATTCTATTTACACAGATGCAACAGGCAAAATCCAGCAGTCCTTGGCCTAACTTATAGGAGGAACAGGCTCCCAAATACATTTTTGGCAGCTGCAAGAAGCCAATAGGGGATGTTAGAAGCCTCTTCTCAAGCAGCTGAGAGGCAACACAATCTTCCTGACAAAGCAGGATGAATGGTGTCCTTGGGCTGCCCTTGAGAGGCTCAATAAAGCAGAATCATAAAAGGTTTTCTCATTTGCTTTAAAACTTGAGTGCTAAAAGAATCAAGGATATTATATCCAGCTCTGCCAACATGTACGGCCCCAGAATCACATGACTCCCATTATCTCCATGTCAAAAGCAGAGCAACAACAGCCCCTCAGCTAGGTTCTTTCTTAGTTAATGTCATGGCAGGGACTGTGATGCAGCAAAATGACACCTAACGACACTTTTGTAGTATCTATTGATTTTGAAGAGAAAGGTTTAATTTGCATTTTGCTAATGGGCAGAGGGTTAAACTAAAACAGCCTTCCAAAACAGGCAGAAACCTACCTAATAGTGAAGTTTTCCTACCAAAACATAAGGTGATGAGGAGTAACTAACAAGACAATAAGGCTCTACTACATACAGGCAAACAGCGATATAATCAGTTAATTCTGGACACCAGAACCTTCCACCAGATAGGGGTAGAGTCTGATGCTGCTTAAAGGCAGGGGAAAGATCTTGGTTTAGGCTTGCCTGGAATGCCAAGAAGTTCAGGAGAGGATCCTCAGAGTGATTTGGAGAGGGGTGAGCTGCTGCCATTGTGACTCTTTTCTGGCTGGGAGATAGAGAGGTCAGGTGGCCTACCTGAAGAAAGAAATGTGGCAAAGATTCTCCATGTGGCTTTCATTGTCACTGCAAATTTAGAGGCATCCGTGTTGGTGACAGAACTTCCACATATGGGAGTTCTCTGCACAGTTTCTTCCATCTTCTTTCTGCTCTGGGTTAATTCCACTTCTCCCCTAGTAGAATAATATACCTGCAGGACCCATTATGCCATAGGTGGCCCCTTCAAAGAGTAACAGATTGGGATCAAAGCAAGGCATATTTCAGCTTTTGCTGTGTACCCTGAAGTGATGCATATGGATGTTACCAATTGTCGAGATTACAGAAGCAACAGGATGAGACCAATTAGCCAGCAGGTCAGCTGATAGAGCCTTATGCCTGCCCATTAGTCTCCGGTAAGAGAAGAGAAGGCCCCATTAGGGCAGCAAGCAGGCATGGTGGGTGCATAGCTTAATTACTAGTGCACAGTGGCCTGCTAAGTATTAAATTGCCCCCCTGCTTAGAGGACTTTGCAGACAGACTGCTGGCAGAAACTAAGCAGGCCCCCTTCTGTCATCAGTCATTCTGCCTGGTATAGCAAGTTCCAGCTGGCAGCCTCTTCCCCACCACACCTCCCTTCTGTTACCTAAACTCCCAAAATGATAATGAGTCTATATATTCTTCTATCTAAATCAATGTTTATGCAGGCTTTGTACAGCAAAGGACAGCCCACTTTACGTTTGAATACATAAGCATGGAAACTCCTGAACAATGAAGGAGTCTCTTTGCTTCCCTAGAATACCATCTTACTTACAACGTGTTACCCAGTGTCAGAGTCCCCATCTGAGATCTGATTACATTAATTGCAGTTGTCTCAGGTCTCAGAATTATCTTTATGAGTTTTGTTTTGACATAATCAGGAGTCATGACATTTGGAAGCACATCTCACCTACCACTTTGATCTTGGTGATTCATGGGGGGGGGGGATGTGTTTGCCATTAAAAACTATGATACGTTATCATGTAACATCCTGCAACGTGTCATGATGATGCAAATGCAGCTGGAGGTAGGAATGCCAGCCTCCAGGTGGGGCCTGGGGATCTTCCAGAATTACAGCTCATCTCCACACTCCAGAGATCTGTTCTCCTGGAGAAAATGGAAGCTTTGGATGGTGGATTTTGTGATTTTGTACCCCACTGAGGTCCCTCCCCTCTCCAGGCTCCATCCCCCAATCTCCAAGAGTTCTCCAACCTAGGGCTGGCAACCTTACCCACCCACCCTTGCCAGAGGCCAGGGGGTACCTGGCAACCCTAGCTGAAGGTCATGACTCTTGAGGATCTGAATGGTAACATTCTTCACTGCTAGCAGTGAGTAACACCAATACAAATTACAAACATTTCAATTAAAAGTACACATAATACCCCATAATTATTCAAAATTAACAGTTTTAGATGTTTTGTGTTGACGAAAAACCCAATTCCTTCATCCCAAACAACCTTATTTAGACACCCAAAGTATTCCCCTGGGACTTCTGTACAGAAAATACAGTTTGGTGCTACGCATTTTGGGTTGGATCCAGAAGAAGAGTTTAGGGAAGGAGCTGGAGGAGTGGATCTTTCCCTGCCCTTCCCCTCCTCATGCAGCGTGCTATTTGTCCCCAAACTTCTGTCTGAGGATTGGGACAGCCTCACAAGCAAAATGTGTCACAGGATGGGGTACTGCAACTCCTTTCCTTCCTTTCCGACTCATGGATTGTATCAGTAAGAGAGACAGGCAGTTTTATGTGATTGCCCATTTTTTTTGCAGTGCCCCATACAGTGATGCTTTTTTCTTTTCTTTCTTTTTTTGCAAGACTCCCCTGATTCTCAGTCAGGAGTTTTGAGGTCAAGGGCAGGATTGGGGAAAGGGGAGGCCGGGGGGGGGGGGGATCTGTGGCACCAGTTTCTTCCCTGAGCTGTTTCACTGAATCCAATCTCTTGGATTTTTTACCTAGAAAATTTTCCTCACATTTTGAGTGTTTTCATGGCCCAGTGCAGGGGTGTCAAACATAAGGCCCCAGGGCCAGAAATGGCCCACAAGCAACGGGTGTGAGAGAAGGAACAGGGGAGGCTGCTTGGGGGGAGGTAGTGGGTAGAGCCATTCTGATTGTGGCGTCAGCATGGTGGAACAACCTTGACTGCAGCAGTCATGTAAAATCCCTTTGCTTCAGTGGTAGCCTCACTGGTAAGTTGGGCGCTAGCACAGCTGCAGTCATGCTGGCTCAGGGTTCCAAGGTGAGGTCACATGCTTGGATTGAAGCTCTGGGGATGCTGTCCCAGATGGCCACGGGGACTGGCATTTGCATGTGGGGGGGGCACAAACAATCCTCTGCTGGGGCCTGCTGGCGGCCAGCAGCACTGCCATATTCCCCCCCCATGCAGTGGCTGTGCTTTGGCCCATGGGCGGTGTGTTCTTTGGCAGTTTCTTCCACATATTGGGGGCCTAGTACTGCCACCAAGCATGCAACTCAGCAGCCAGGCCTCCCTTCCCGATGGAAAACCTGGTGGCCTTCAGTCATAGGCAGCTACTGCCTTATGGGAGGGCAGTGCAAGTGATCTCTGGCTGTACTAGTCACCGGGTGGCCTAGGGCCTCTGCCACACACGCAACCTTGCACACACACTGCTCACTCCCCCATCTGATGATCCAGTGGCCTTTGGCCTCCGGCAGCTGCCACCACATGGGGATGGCACAGCTTGCCTACAATCTCTGGCTTGAAGCCCCAGCACTGGCCTACCATGGATCACCTGGTGGCCTTGGCTGGAGGGGGTCAGTGCCACATAGGCATCTCCGGCTTATTGGCCTTTGCTTGGCCTGGGTCCTGCTTGCATTTGGCTTCATGCCTGGGTCATGCTTGGCCTGGGTCCTGCTTGCATTTGGCTTCATGCCTGGGTCATGCCCCCATGCTTCCTGGGGGGGGGGTGTTAGTTCAACTTGTCTTCCCAGTCCCCTTCCATGGTAGCTCAGGAGTAGAGGGGAACTGGCAACACCCAGCTACTTCACATTTTTACTGTGGGGCCCGGACTCACAGCATTGGTGGCAGGAGCAGGCTGGGAAGGGGGTTGCCCCCCCAGGCAGCACAGGGGTGTCTGCCCAGTGCTGCAGCGCTGGCTCTCCAGTCTACCCATGTGGGCTTTCCTCTATACACCCCTCCCCCCAGCCAATGGGGCCCTGCAATGAGGACATACCAACTCAGAGTTTACCAGCTGCTGTCTTTTATAAAGTTGTATCTCTGGTACCTGGCATTACATTTTAGGGCACACATGGCCCAGCCTGACAAACTGACATTTATGTCAGATAAAGCCATCGTAAGAAATGAGTATGACACCTCTGGCCTAGTGTATTCTTCATCCTTGTCAAATATCAAAATAGCTATTGGAGGTTTGCTCCCATAATTTGTTCATGGAACCCTATTATTTTTACCTCCACTACTAAGCACAGAATTCCCAGTGGAGCTTTCAACAAGCGAATGCATGTATAAATAGAAAAAAAATATAAGTATTGCTGTTGAACTTCTGAATTAAACAGCATCTTCGTTATGGACTAAACTTCTGTGTTGAGTCTTCAAATAGGTTTTTAAAGGTCCCGATCAGACGGGTCTTTAGATCCACCCCAGGCATGAGTGCCTGGTGGATCTAAAGGGAATGACCAGACAGCAACATCAGGGAAAGGTGCTGCTTCTGTGTTCAGCCTGTTCAGCCCCGCCAGGGAGCCGTACTCTAAAGATACCAGTGAAAGTCTGGGGCTAATGCTTGCCGACAGGCCAATGGTGGACTTTCCCCCGTCTGATCGTCCCAGCGCAAAATCCTTCTGTTGCGATGGTCTGACTCCAGACCATCCCGAATGGCTGCCACTTAAAAAAATTCTTAGCAATATGTGCATAAACGTGTAAATGTGTGACAGCCGCAGAGCTTCACTCAAACATTCCGGATAATTTTATGTTTCTGAATGGCCCATGAAATTTATGAACTGTGTTAAATGAAATGCTACCTAGAGGGAGGTACCACTGGTGGTGCTTTAACTATTCAATTCTGCACATGCGTGGAAAAACAAATACACATTGTGGTGCAGATGCACATGTGCAGACAGTATCTTTTTAAAAACTCAACCACGCAGCTCCTTCAGGTGGATGCCTTCTAGACAATCCACTGTGGAGTCCATGTGCGGTAAGGGGATTCATGGAGGAGCTGTCTGGTCATGCAACACTGGATTGAAAAGATTGGGATCAAATTAGAGTTGGGCCAATGGCAGGATTAGCTGCCCTTTTGAATGCAACCAAAGTATCCTACCACATACATGTGAATGTACTCAACTTCTTGGATTTTTTCCTCACTAAGCATTGCATTTCACCAAAAAGAGGAAAGCTTTTGTGTAATTGGTCTGGGTGACAAAGTCACACTGATCTTCTCTCTGACCACTGTCCTGGCCTGCTTTACTTCATCACTAAGGCTTGGGGGGGGGGTTTGAAGTCATGCCATTGTACTCAAGAACTTGTTCAATTAGACACTTTAGCCATATGCAGATGTTTGGTGTACATGTGGAGAAGGGATTATGATCATAACTGTTGGCAGGGCTGGCCCATTATTGTTACATTTTAGACTGTTGCCTAGGGCAATGGCTTGACAAGGGCGCCATTCTGGCCAGCCTCATCCCCCTCCTCACCCTACACAGGAAGCCCCCCTTGCTGGCTTCTTGCTCCGTCCCTGGCAAGAGGCTCCCCTCTTTGCAGCCCCCCAGACAGAAAGAGATGGAGGCGGGGGGGACAGGCGCGGGGAACAGCCTGGGATGATGGGAAAGTGCTGCTTGCCCTCTGCTGCCCTGCCCCCATGGTCTCTTTGGAGCTCCTTTTGCAGCTTGGCACAGGCCCCCTCCCCCTTCCCTCGAGGGATCCCCCCCGCGTGCATTTGCAGCTTGCCCCCTCGGCCCACCCGCTGCGGCTCTGGCACCCACCGCCGTCCCACCCTGCATGGGGGTGGCAGAATGTATCCTCGCCTAGTGGGCAAAAAAACCTGGGGCCGTCACTGACTACTGGCACACTTCCTAAGCATGTCCAATATTCACATGCAGAGAAAAACATCTGTACAAGAGCAAAGGTGCAAAGGCATTGATGCATGATCTGTACACTGTAAAAAATATAGTATACCAAGAGCAAAAGACCCTGCATAGACATTCCATCAGTAGACATGGAACACCCTGGGGAAGGAGCACAATCACATCCCCCCCCCTACATTCTGGAAGTCTGGATAGAGCTCTTGTTTATTTCACTGATTAATTTCTTTTAGTGGAGGCTTAAATATCTGGACTCTGTGGTCCTGGGTCAAGGTCTCCCCTCCCCACCCCCTTTTTTTCCTTCAGAAAATAAATTATGGGTACAATTACACAAATTTAGGACAACAAAAAAGGAAACAAGTAAGCCTTCAGTTCTCAGAAACAATAGACATATATATATATATCAGAAACATGAAACAATTTGTTCTGGGATAGTGAGCAGGAAAACTGAAGTGAAACAAAACAAGACTATAGCATTGGCCTAGAAACAACCTTAATGCCAACAGTAGTGTGAGCTTCTCAGCATATCCCCTTACCTTCATATTGGCAGGATCCTTTCTAGGCTGCACAGTAGGTGGTAGAAAGGAAGCAGCCACCTCAATGAACATCTGTAGTCACACTGTGAAAATTCTCATTTGACACACTGGCTCAGTTCAATCGTAATGCAAAACCATTGTTTATTTTAAATATGGTTAGCTTGTGAAATGAGAATCTGGCTTATAGACAACCCTCAAATCTTGGTCTGTTTTGACAAATGCTGGATCTATTGCCTTCATTCTGACCTAGCATATACGAAGCTACCAGGTGCATGAGAGTGATGGTGGGGAACAAGCCAGGATGAAGTCAGGATGTCGCTTTTGTAGGTCATGCAGAACCATAGTTAAGACTGCAGCTAATGAACAATCTTCCAAGCATGGGCTTGGATCCAACAAAAGATTCCAATGAACAGAAGAGTGGCTGCAGGGGGGGTGGGGAGGATTTTTGCTAATTTCCACCTCCTTCTGCAGACCTCTGACTCTCTTATACTGAACAATGTGTTCTCTAAAGACAGGAGGGAAGAGAAATACCCAGTCAGATTTTTTTCCTCCTTCTGTAGAATGAAGGTATTCCGAAAATCACTGCAACTACTTGCAATGAGGAGGAATAATTTTGGGAGAAGGATGGGATCAGAGAACAGCCAAGTGGATGGACAGGTCTCAACCATTAATGGCAGAAAAATCTGCATGCCAAAGCTGTGCCCTCACAGAGATGCAGCTGGGAATATCCCCTTTCACTATTTAAACTATTCTGCTGCCCTTAGTAATAAGCAACAAGACTTCTTCTCTTTGGGCTGTTCCCCTTTTCCTGCTGAAAGATTTCCATGGATCAGAAGGTCAGTTCAGGACACACAGAACCTGTCAACACAGCAAGGAGAGCAGAAAGCAGGCAATGGTACCAATGTTCAGCCTAGAGATCCTAATGGGCTGTTCTTTGGGGGAATCCTTTGTATGGTGCCCCACCTCTTTCTCTTGCTAAAGTTGACAGCCTCTGTCACCATTACTAAAAGTCTGAAATCTAAGAGGCAAGCAAGCAGTGACCCCTGCTGCCCTGGCCTACAACTCTTATCAGATAAGCATGTTCTAGTGCTCTGGGCAATGCAGACAACCCCAGTTCAACACACCACAACTGAACTGTGTTTGCCTGTAGGGCCATTTTGCTCAACAGAGCAGCAAAGGTACCAGCAACAATACTGTGCATCCTACAGACAAACCACTGCTTGCAAGGCACCCTATTAGAATGCTGATGCCAGGTCAGGTCTTGCCACATGACCCTTATATGACTTTTGGGTCAGAACAGAAAAGGAAGAAAAGGCATGAAGAACAGCCTCCACCACAGGGAAGAGGACAGTACTTCCACCAGCTATGCAGCTCCTGTTTTGTGGCTTGTTTCTGGTCATTAGAGCAATCACATCAAGACTGACAGTGACATATTTAGGGTTGTGTCAATGATAGCCATTTTTCACCCAGGAATGTGCAACTTGATAATGAGCTTGGAGGTTAGCTAATGAGGAGGGTTTCTTGCAGCTCATTCCAATGCTTGAGTGCCCCAAATTCCCTGTCACCCTGAATGTGAAGCCATTCAATGGGAAAATGTCAACTAATCAGGAGGGACTATTGCTTTCTACTCCTGTGTTCCATCTGGAAAAACATGCCTATTAACAGACTTGGCTGGGCTTATTTAATCTCATAGCAGATTTTACTTCTTTGATTCCTGAACCCTCTTATATGAATAAAAAGCTGACATCAGGAGACAGGTATCCTCTAGGTTGAAAGGATCAGGGAGACAGAAAATACCTCTGTGCTAAAGCTAAAGGGCCTATCATTTCTTGTACTAGTTCTATATCGATACTGCGGCCACAGGTCCCCAGGTCACTGTTCCTTTTTGTTACAGTTAAGATTTCTCCAAGCCAAACCAGAGGATTTAGGAATAGGCATTTTTGCATTACACAGCCTTCATGGACTGTGGGATCTGTGCTATTGGTTGCAGAAAAGAACCTATAAAAGCAAAACAGTGCTAATGGGGTAGATGGGTTAGCCACAGTATTATTCCCAAGCAAACAATACTACTGAGACAGAGTCCTCCTTATTGATATTGTTTTAGGAAATGTTTAGTTATAGTTATTAGTCTTGTTGTTACTGTAATATCAGTGAGGACAAACTAGCTTTCAGTACACAGCAGGTCAGACAGCACGCTCCCTGTAATTATTCCTGGCTCTACAAGCTGTGACTAGCATTTGCCATGACTAGTTCTAGCAACCCAAGAGCCACCTTTCAACAAATATATTTTTAAAATAGCACCTGCTGAGCAATCTGGATTCTTGCCTGTTTTTAGCACAGTGAAATCCATTACAAATCAAACCAAACTATGTAATTCAGCAGGTGTCGAGGAGAAAGAGGCAGGAGGAAATGGAGTAAGCCAAGGAAATGCTAAGCTGAAAGTTGCTTCTGCAGTCAAAAGATCCTTTCTGGAGGTGGGAAGAGTGGACACTGCCAAAGACCCAGCTGTATCCAGGAATCCGGGCTCCTGCTTTGGCCTTTATCTGATGCTACAAAGAATTGATGGCTATTTGTTCTGTGGAAACCTTTCCCCATGCATATGGGCATGAGTGGTGCTTTTTTGGTTTGTTAAAAAATGGTGCTGGTGCAACCAGTCAGGCCCCCAGCTGCCCGTGGGCTCCTCCCTACCCCTGGTCCATCTGCCACCCTCAGGACATCTCCCCCTCCTCTCCTGAGATCCGGGTCTGCTGTGGGCCAGGCTAATCACTCAGGCATGGTTTGTCCCATGTTTTCCTGAGCCCTTCATCCCTGCTGCTTTGTGCCTCCCAATACATCAGCGGGTGTAACTGAATACTATATTGGCTGCCACGGACAGGTGTAGGCCTGAGGCCCACCTGCTGCCTTCTTCACCAGCATCAGGACTGTGACCCCAATCTCTACCAACCCCAAAAGGTGCAGGTACATCCAGGCCCTCACAGGGGTAAAGAGAGGCCCAGGCCATGTCTTTTTTGAGGACCCTCTGCTGAAAACAGGAGGTTGAGAAGGCTAGGATTTCTGTGTCTGTAACTATAACCAAATTAAGAGTTAACTTCAAAAGTGTAAATTTGAGGGGGGCCCCCTGCTGCCTCCCCCCCGAGGCCCTAGGTACTTCATACTGGTGCATAGCAGCTCAAAAAATCTCAGTACATGAATATAAGTTAAAACCTTCTGCCCTAGGAATAATAGCAAAGAATAGAGAGAAGCCTAACTCTTCTTTCCTAGGTCACCCCAAATACTCTTTGAAGGATCAAATAAAACTTTCAAAGGGTAAGAGTTCATTAACTTGTTAGCAAGAACCAAATGAGAGCTGATACTGCTTTAGTATTTTGGTACAGATTTCTACAGTAAACATCCCAGTGAGCTCTGAATCTCCAAGGACCAGCCACGAGAATGGGACCACTGGGGTGCACAGCAAACAGCCACTGATCACTGCCAATTCATGCTTTACCTTCATTCCTCAGTTTTCTGATTGGAATATGTTCCAGCTGATATACCAAGCAGACACATCAATAGGGTTGGGCACGAACTGCATTTTCGCTCTTCAGTTTGTGGTTCGTGGCTGAACCATGAACCTACCATGAACCCATATGAACCAGGACACCGGCTCGTGAACCGACTCCATTCATATCAGTTCATAAACCATTTAAAGTTTAAACCACTGCCTTCTGCTCCTCACTGCTCAGCTGTTTGGTTTAAACCGCTGCTTTCTACTCCCTGTGTAAAGCTGCAAGGAGCAGAAAACAGGGGGGATGGCTGGGAGCCATTTAAACCCCTTCTTTCTGCTCCCAGCAGCTTTTTGTAGAAGCAGAAAGCAGTAGTTTAAATGGCTCCCAAACAGCTCAGCTGTTTTTCGATAAGAGCAGAATTTCTGTTTTTCAGGAACTGTATCAAAATTTGTGAACATTTGTGGTGGTTCCTCAGTTCACAAACATTGCTTTGTGAACCATGAACCAGCTGAAATTCATGATGAATTTTAGTCCATCAGCTGGTTCATGCCCATTCCTACATACCAAAACCAATTAAGTATACCTATTCAAAGATGACTTCACGACTCCCTGCATTTGTCCTGAGAGCCAACCTGAGTCATGCATATTTCAGCACAAGAAAAACTCATGCTGTTTTTTCCCCTTATTGGCAAAGTTCTTCTCCTAAACCGTTCAAAAGCAAAACAAAAAAAACCCCACTGGAGCACATGGTAGGGGTATCAGTATGCCAAAAGCATGTGAACAAGAATGGAAGAGCATAAAAGGAAGAAGAGCACCATTTGGCATTTCTGTCAGTGGAAGCAAGGGGATTTCCAAATGCTAGTAAATGCAGTGTTTGAATAGGAAAAGATTTCACCATGAATGTTGTCTAGCACTGTACCTTCAGCTGCAAGGACCAGCAGGACAGAGAGACTCAGAGAGATATGCAGCAAGCATGTATGCATGCTTGGCCTGCATACCAGGATGGGTGCTAAGAGGCTACATCAGAAAGAAATATTCTCCACTTCTATTTTTGTGACCATGAAAACAAAGGGATATTTGAATGCTTCTAGATAAATCAAATCTATTGGTATGTGGAGTATAAAGTCATAGATTATACCTATTCTGTAAACCTGTAGTTCTCGAATGATGGGCTAAGACTTAAAATAGGTCTGCGAATTTCACTGGGGTTCATGAAGTCAGGAGGAAGAGGAACCGCCTACCCAGCAGTTCGAAAGCCTAGCAAGTAGATAAATGGCTACCTGCCTAGGTGCAGGGGGGCACCCACCTTCCAGCGGTGAGGAGAAGCGAGGAAAAGCAACGGTGCTGGTGGTAGCAATGGGCAGCAAGGCGTTCCGGCTGGAAAAACATCACGGTGAATCAACATCGGCTGAGCAAGCATTCCAGGTGGGACTGGCCAGAGACGAGGCAACTCGGCGACACAGCACAGCCAGAGCCAATCAGGATAGAGGCTAGTGCAGCAGTCATCGCACAGTTGCGGACTGTAGAATCAAGCCCAGTAGGAGCTGCTGTGGAGCCATGCCGAGCCGGATTGTGCCGAAAAACATCACGCAGAAGCCCATCCATGCTGAGACACCGTAGCAGAAGAGCCGCAGAAAAAACAACAAGCCGGGAGGGTGCCTGGTAGGCACTCACCTCCCCATTCAAGTGTGGCCCTAGCTAGGAAATATAAATCACTATGTAAACTGCACGGAGCCTCTGGGATGGAGCGGTATAGAAATCGAAATAAATAAATATAAATAAATAAATATAAACAGGGTTGATGGCAAATTTGGGTTGGTGTCTGCATAATGGCCATGAAACACAGCCTGCTGCCCAATAATGCTCTACATTTATAAATAAACTTCAGTATTAACTGACTGAGATTCTTGCATTTTATGTTGAGGAGGCAGAAAATAGCATAGAATTACTTTACAAGTGAGCCCCCTAAAATGCAGGAAGTTTAAAAGGGGATCACACTTCAAATAGCTTGAGATCCACTACTGTGAACATCGCTACTCCAGATAATTGATCCTAATTTGGAGTTAGAATACTTTCAATAATATTATGTAAATGCAAAAATTAGCAGGGATAACTTTCTCTACAAAGGCTCCTTCCAAACTCTCATAGTTGCTTCTATGATTCTGAAATGTAACATTTGCACATTATGTACAGCTAATCACCACTAGGGGTACTGTCTTACATGAGTTTTGCCAACCTCCACGTAGGGCCTGGAGATTGCCTGCCATTACAACTGATCTCCAGACAACAGAGATCAGTTCTCTGGAGAAAACAGTTGCCTTAGTGCAGGGTTGCTAGCTCTGGACTGGGAAATCCCTGGAGCTTTGGGGGTAGAGCCTGGGGAGGACAGGAGGGAAGGGGCCTCAGCAGGGTATAATGCCATAGAGTTCACCCTCCAAAGCAAACATTTTCTCCAGGGGAACTGATTTCTGTTGACTGGAGTTCAATCATAACTCCTGGATATCTCCAGGACGCACCTGGAGGTCAGCAACCCTACTTTGGACTCTATGGCATTACACCTTGGGATGGGGAAGTCCCTCCCCATCCCAAACACTGCCCTCTCCAAGCTCTACCCACAAATGTCCAGGAATTTCCCAACCCAGAGTTGACAGCAGTAAAAGCTAGGTGTAGATCAACTTAAATTAAAACCATTTACCTCAGTACTTAATTTACTATTGCAGCCTCTGTGAGAGTGTGAAATCTAAAGAGAAGGTATCATCACCAATGGTATGCAGCCAGTGAAATAATAACAAATGACACAAACTGACTGCTCAAATGAGACCCTGGCCATCTTATACTTGATTGAATTTTTGAAAATGAAGAAAGGTTCATTTCAAAAGAGAGTAAGCCTTCACCCCCAAATACACCATATTTCCTGTCTCCAGGGATCATTTCATAGAAAAAGAGCTGCAGGAGCTCATTAGCATATCTAATAGGCTATTAACATAATAACTCATTAACATATGCCATGCCCCTTGACATCACTAGAAGTGATGTCAGAAGGGGAAGCAAAAAGGGGGGGAGACATCTTCAAAAGCCTCTCCTTTCCTTCACCAGCTGGCCTGCCAAGGAGGGCTGGCTGGGGTGGGAAAAGCGAAGAGAGAAGGGGTTTAAAGTTTAAAGAAGGGCCATAGAATACAATGGAAGATCGCGTCACCACTGTGGCATGACTCTACATTTAGGAAGGCCATCTGGGGAAGGGAAGGGGAAGCTTTCAAAGATGCTTCCCCCCTTTTTTTGCTTTGCCAGCTGGCCTGCCAAGGCGGAGTGGAGGAGAAGTGAAGAGAGAAGGTTTTTAAAGTTTATGGGGCCATAGAATACAATAGAAAGATCGCGCCGCTGTGGTGGCGCAACTTTAGAAAGAAGGAGCGTGGGGGCAGGGAGCTGGGGGTGGGGCTTGCCACCACCGCCATTTGTGCCCACTCCTGGGCAGCATTCCAGTGTGTTCTGGCCCTAAATGACCCCTGCCTGTTTCTATTAGTTAGTGTCCAGGAGAGTTATTTATAGGTCCTAAACAGTTTTTTAAAACATTTCAATAAACCAAACATGGACAGAAAGTGAAAAATCATGTGGTAAATGATGCAGAATCAAAGCTTTAGAGTGGAAAGAATTGTATCTAGGCTGCTTGAAGGAACAAGCTTCCAAAAACCACACTTTTAATCAAGTAATCAGAAGTTGTTGGTAATATAACCCATTCTTTTTGGCAGTTCTACAGCTGCATGAGCTGTAGCTGCAATGTTAATACATATCAGAATGCCACTCCTTCTCTTTCATACAACCTTCCACCAAGAAAGGAAGCAAGATTTCAAAAGAAGATAAAGGAAGAGTATGTACACACACACTAAATTTTAACCAGGGGTCTTTTTGTAGAAGAACAGCTGCAGGAGCTCATTAGCATATGGTATGCTAATGAGCTATTAGGCTATTAGCATATGCCACACCCCCTGACATCACCGGAAGTGATGTCAGAAGGGGAAGCAAAGAGGGGGAAGCATCTTCAAAAGCCTCCCCTTCCCTTCCCCAGCTGGTCTGGGTGGGGGAGCTAAGAGAGAAGGGGTTTAAAGTTTAAACTCCTTCTCACTAGAGTTGGGCCACAGAAGGAGGAAATAGGGAAGGAAAGAGAGAGAGTAGAGAGAAGGAAAGAAGGAAGGAAAGAGAGAAAGAAAGAGAGGGAAGAGGGAGGGAAACAGGGAAAGGAGGAAAAAGAGAAGAGAAGAAGGTGGGAAAGAAAGAAAGAAAGAAAGAAAGAAAGAAAGAAAGAAAGAAAGAAAGAAAGAAAGAAAGAAAGAAAGAAAGAAAGAAAGAAAGAAAGAAAGAAAGAAAGAAAGAAAGAAAGAAGAGAAAGAAGGAAAGAAGGAAAGAAGGAAAGAAGGAAGGAAAGAGGAAAAGAAAGAAAGAAAGGAGGGAATGAAAGAAATTCAGTGGCAATTCAGCCCCATTATACCCTATGGCCATTGAAGTCAATGGTGAAAACATAGGGTATATTCTGGGGGCTGGAGGGAGGGTTTGAGGGAGAGGCTCCAAGATCACAGGATAGCTGATGGAGCCTCTCCCCAAGATACCCACCAAATTTCAAGAACATTGGACCAGGGGTCCAATTCTATGGGCCCCCAAACAGGTTGCCCCATTTCCTCCATTGTTCTCTATGGTGGGAAAATAAGTTATTTTTTTCCCACTATAGAGAACAATGGAGGGAATAGGGGCAACCTGTTTAGGGGCCATAGAATTGGACCCCCTGGTCCAATGTTCTTGAAACTTGGTGGGTATCTTGGGAAGAGGCTCCATTAGCTACCCTGTGAGTTTCGAGCCTCTCCCTCAAACCCTCTCTCCTCCAGCCCCTAGAATATACCCTATGTTTTCACCATTGACTTCAATGGCCCATAGGATATAATGGAGCTGAAATTGACATTCGGCTGCCTGAAAGACTCTCCGGGACGCCGGCTGGGGGCGGGGCTTGGCTTCTGAGCTCCCGGAGCTGCGCTCCGGTGGGCTCCCCCGAAAAGACCCCTGATTTTAACTATCGGCGGTGTTTGACCTGCAGCACACCACAGGCCAGAGAACAGGTGCCAGATGTAGGTTTTGTTCTCATCTGATGCCGCCCTTGCCTTGTCAATGGCATTCATTTTCCCCTCCAGCACTCGCAAGTTTTCCTTAAAAGTCCCCTCTTCAAATTCTGACCTGATTAGCTTGAAAAGGATCCATTCCTGCAGCAGAAATGGCTGCAAGCCATACAATTCCATTTTAAAAAACCCTGAACCCTCTATTCAGTACAACTCAGGTCACAGCCACGTTGATAGGGCTGCCTTCACTTCCTACTGCAAAACTGGAACAGTTAGGAACCATAATCTGGAAAACAATGGCATTTCTATCTATTCATACTATTCATACAGCACATCCTGTACAAGGTGTATGACCCCTCTCTTCACTACTGGAGTTCCATTCCCAGCATAATGATTTCAGAGGGGTCACATTAATTTTTCACACAAGTAAAGTGATTCTTGAAATCTTACAACAAAGAGTGTTACCATATATGGAATGAGAAATGCCAGACATTCAAGCTGGATTCAGAAAAGGAAGGGCACTAGATCCATATTGCAAATTTATGTTGGTTACTGAAGTATATGAGAGAATTTCAGAAGAAAATCAGATTTTGTTTCATAGATTACATCCAAGGTTTTGACTGTGTGGATCATGAAAAGGTATGGTTAGTTTTAAAAGAAGTGGGGGTGCCAAAATGCCTGTTTTGATGTGCAACCTATACACTGGACAAGAGGCTACCATTAGAACAGAATATGGAGAAACAGAATGGTTTCTAATTGACGAAGGTGTCAGATGAGGATGTATTTTATCTCCCTGTCTGTTCAATCTATGCATAGACCATAGAGAAAGCTGGATTAGATTTAGATGAAGGTGGAGTGAAAACTGGTGGAAGGAACATTAGCAATATGAGATATGCAGATAACACCATACTACTGGAGGAAAATAGTGAAGACTTGGAATGACTCCTGATGAAGGTTAAAGCTTAATCAAATCCCCTTTCATCTTGATATTTGAATGCTGGTGCCTCAGTGAATTAGGATTTGTTATCTGAAAAAATTGGGACAGTAAAATGGAATTAAACCAAAGTTTAGAATCCTGTCTTGTGCATGGCTACTGGAAGGGGGGAACTGTGGGGGGCCAAAACTCCTAGGTCCCAAGTCAGCTGGATGGCCTCTGAAGTCAGTGTCACACAGCATTCCACAAAAGCATTTCAATTTATTTTACTTCTAAAGCAATTCACACTGTAGTCATAGGAGCCTAGGGAAGGCAGAGCACAGTAAACAGCCATAGCTCTGACTACCTACTCGCCAAGGCTTTCTCTCAATACAAGGCCTCTCAGCTCCTTCTAAACCCATCAACCAAGTCAGCTTTGTAGCAAGGCAAAACTAGCTCATGTTTGCTATAGTCATTGCCAGGATGCAGCCTCTTAACAAAGTTGTTATCTCTAGCAGTCTATGGCTGTTTCCCTCTTTGTTGCATTTTACCAAGCTCCATAGCTTTGTCTGCACAGCCAGATCTTGCAAAGGTGCAGCCCTGTCGTCAAAATAAAACAGCATTTCCTTCTCTTCTTCATTTCTCTTGCTTCAGTTCTCTCTCCCCTCTTCTAATCCTCTTTCTTCTTCAGCCTTCATCTCAGCTCCTTCTCAACTCCTATCCCAGAAGGCAACTTAAAACGTATATAATAGTACTGTAGCAGCAAACCTTTGTTAATATTATGAACAGCAGGGGGAAGAGTTAATATTTCCTCACGATCTATCAAAATAGTAAAGGGATGCTTCCTTCCCCCTTGCATGCATGGTAATGGAATGTTAATGTGCCTTAGTAGTTATAAATGTAGAACAGAAGTTGAACCCTTTCTTTTCCTTTCCCTTCTTTCTGATTCTTTAATTACATTTTAAACACTGTTCACTCAATAGGTTGTTTTTTATTATTCTTGTATTGGTAATCCCTTTGTAAATGCTACTTTATCACTGTAGGCATTAAGCTTCATGTTATATGACAAGTGACATAATCATTTTAGAAAGTATGTCAGCAAAATCAATCCCAGTGATCCAAATACTTCTCATCCAGCACCACAACACAATCCATTTGCCCTTGCTTTTGTACTTGGTAAAGGTACAGGTATAGGAGTAAATTGAAATAGATTTCTTACTGGTTTACTTACTAAAGATTTATTATGATATAAAGTTTTTTGTGAACTAGAGCCCACTTCATCAGATGTAAGAACTGTATCCTATATTGGCACATACACAGGGCCGGATCGCCCATAGGGTGAACTAGGCGCCCGCCTAGGGCGCCCCGGCCTCAGGGGCACCAAATGGTGCCCCACTCCCCCCGAAAGCACCCCCCGCCGCCCTAACCAGGCGCCTCCCGCCTCTGCCACCGCCAGACCCCCACCCCCTTCCCGGCTTCCCTGGGGGTCCCGCAGCCGTGGAGCCCCCAGAAAAGCTGGCGCCGGGAGGGAGGGGGTGGAGGCTGGACACCCCGCCCCTTTCCCAGCTTCTCTGGGGGTCCCGCAGCCATGGAGCCCCCAGAAAAGCCTGCGCCGGGAGGGAGGGGACGGAGGCTGGACCTCCCGCCCCCTTCCCGGCTTCCCTGGGGGTCCCGCAGCCGCAGAGCCTCCAGAACAGCCGGCGCCAGGAGGGAGGGGGTGGAGTCTAGACCCCCCGCCCCCTTCCCGGCTTCCCTGGGGGTCCCGCAGCCACGGAGCCCCCAGAAAAGCCAGCACCAGGAGGGAGGGGGTGGAGGCTAGACCCCCGCCCCCTTCCCGGCTTCCCTGGGGGTCCCGCAGCCGCGGAGCCCCCAGAAAAGCCGGCACCAGGAGGGAGGGGGCGGAGGCTAGACCCCCGCCCCCTTCCCTGGCTTTCATAAGAACATAAGAACATAAGAGAAGCCATGTTGGATCAGGCCAATGGCCCATCCAGTCCAACACTCTGTGTCACACAGTGGCCAAAACCCAGGTGCCATCAGGAGGTCCACCAGTGGGGCCAGAACTCCAGAAGCCCTCCCACTGTTGCACCCCCCAAGGACCAAGAATACAGAGCATCACTTCTTCCAGACTGAGAGGACCTATCTATACCTTGTGGCTCAGAGCCACTGATGGACCTCTGCTCCATACGTTTGTCCAATCTCCTCTTGAAGCCATCTATGCTTGTAGCTGCCAGTCCAATGTACTCTGTAAGTTCCACAGTGTTGTGAGCAAAAATTCTACCAGCTGGCCAGCAGTGGAGAGGTGTGCTGGAAACTGGGGGACCTCCGCCCACACAGGGGAGTCTGGTAACTCTAACTCTTATATCAGAATTCTTAACATGTCCACAGGCTCAAAGAAGTTGGAGACCTCTGCTCTTATATTTTATGGTCTTTTCATCCCACTGTATAAAGGATTTTTTCGCTCTGTACCCATGTTAGGGACGTTTCCAAATTCCCCCTTAGCCGAATTGCTTCATAAGAACATAAGAACATAAGAGAAGCCAATGTTGAATCAGGCCAACAGCCCATCTAGTCCAACACTCTGTCACACAGCAGCCAAAATATACCAGGTGCCATCAGGAGGTCGAGCAGTGGGGCCGGGACACTAGAAGCCCTCCCACTGCTGCCCCCTCCAGCACCAAGAATAGAGTGCATAACCTGCCCCAGACTGAGAATTCCCATCTATACCCTGTGGCTAATAGCCACTGATGGACTTCTGCTCCATATGTTTATCTAATTCCCGCTTGAAACTGTCCATGCTTGTAGCTGCCACCACCTCCTGTGGCAGTGAATTCCATATGTTAATCACTCTTTGGGTGAAGAAGTATTTCCTTTTATCTGTTCTAACCCGACTGCTCAGCAATTTCATGGAGTGCCCACGAGTTCTTGTATTGTGAGAAAGGGAGAAAAGTACTTCTTTCTCAACCTGCTCAATCCCATTCATAATCTTATAAACCTCAATCATGTCACCCCTCAGCCGTCGTTTCTCCAAGCTAAAGAGCCCCAAGCATTTTAACCTTTCTTCATAGGGAAGGTGTTTCACCCCTTTTATCATTCTAGTTGCCCTTCTCTGCACTTTTTCCAATGCTATAATATCCTTTTTGAGATGTGGTGACCAGAACTGTACACAGTATTCCAAATGAGGTCGCACCAATGATTTATACAGGGGCATGATGATACTGGCTGATTTGTTTTCAGTTCCCTTCCTAATAACCCCCAGCATAGCGTTGGCCTTCTTTATTGCAGCTACACACTGTCTAGACATTTTCATTGAGTTATCCACTACGACTCCAAGATCTCTCTCTTGGTCTGTCTCTGTCAGTTCAGACCCCATCAACGTGTATTTATATTTAGGATTTTTGGCTCCAATGTGCATCACTTTGCACTTGGCCACATTGAACCCCATTTGCCACGTTGACGCCCACTCACCCATCCTCGACAGATCCCTTTGGAGTGCCTCACACTCCTCCCTGGTTTTCACCACCCGGAACAACTTCGTGTCATCTGCAAATTTAGCCACTTCACTGCTTACTCCCAATTCCAAATCATTAATAAACAGGTTAAAAAGCATTGGACCGAGTACTGATCCCTGTGGTACCCCACTGCTTACCACCCTCCACTGAGAAAGTTTCCCATTTATACTCACTCTCTGTTTCCTATTTATAAGCCAGTTTTTGATCCACAAGAGGACTTGTCCTTTTATCCCATGACTATTGAGCTTACTTAGGAGCCTTTGATGAGGAACTGTATCAAAAGCTTTCCGGAAGTCAAGGTAAATAATATCTATTGGATCCCCCTTGTCCACATGTTTGTTCACTCCCTCAAAAAACACTAACAGGTTAGTGAGACAAGATCTTCCCTTACAGAACCCATGCTGAGTCTGCCTCAATAGTTTTTGTTCATCAATGTGCCTACTAATTCTTTCCTTAATAACAGTTTCCACCAACTTACCTGGTTTCGATGTCAGACTGACTGGCCTGTAATTTCCTGGATCTCCCCTGGAGCCCTTTTTATAGATGGGAGTGACATTAGCTACCTTCCAGTCCTCAGGAATGGAGGCAGATTTTAAAGAAAGATTACATATTTTTGTCAGGAGATCCACAAGTTCACATTTGAGTTCTTTCAGAACTCTCGGATGAATGCCATCCGGGCCTGGTGATTTATTAGTTTGTAAATTGTCCATCAGTCATACAACTTCCTCTCTTGTCATCGCAATCTGATTCAGGTCTTTCAAACCCCCTCCCGAAATCGGTGCTTCTGGAGTGGGCAAGCACTTCTCCTCTTCCACAGTGAAGACAGAGGCAAAAAATGCATTCAGCTTCTCAGCCATTTCCCTATCATCCTTCACTACTCCTTTTACCCCTTGGTCATCCAAGGGCCCCACTGCCTCCCTGGCTGGCTTCCTACTTCTAATGTATTTGAAGAAAGTTTTATTGTTGGCCCTTATGTTTTTTGCGATATGCTCCTCATATTCCCTTTTTGCTTGCCTGATCACAGACTTGCATTTTATTTGCCATAGTCTGTGTTCCCTTTTATCAACCTCACTAAGACTAGCTTTCCACCGCTTAAAGGAATCCTTCTTACCTTTTACAGCTTCCATTACTTTATTTGTTAACCATGCAGGCTATTTTCTATACCTATTTGTGCCTTTCCTAACCTGCGGTATATATTTTTTCTGAGCTTCTAGGACTGTATTTTTGAATAGTCTCCAAGCTTCCCCAATGGTTTTGACCTTCTCCACTCTTCCTTTCAATTTCTTCCTCACATGTACCCTCATACCAGAGAAGTTACCCCTTTTAAAATTAAAAGTGGTTGCATCAGTCTTTTTGGGCAACTCCCTATCTGTACAGATGTTAAACTCAATGACATTATGGTCACTGTTCCCAAGTGATGCAATCACTTTTACATCTCTCACCAGGTCTTGAGTGTTACTTAGGACCAAATCCAGGATCGCCTCTCCCCTAGTAGGATCTGTGACCATCTGTTCCATAGCACAGTCATTGAGAGTGTCTAAAAACTCAATCTCTTTTTCCCGACTAGAACTCATATTGACCCAATCAATGTGTGGGTAGTGGGGCCCCGCAGCTGCTGAGCCTCCAGGAAAGCCAGTGCCCCGCCGCCGCCTCTGGTCTCCAGGCCCCACCGGGAGGTTGGCATCCCCAGTGGGGGCGCCCCAGGCTGTCCTGCCTAGGGCGCCCAGACACCTGGAGCTGGCCCTGCACATACACATGCATAAATGTACAAATATAAAATATTAGAAACATGGCTATAGAGAGTAATACTAAGAGGCATATACTGTGCAAACAGAGCAGATGTGAAGGGCATTTGGGGGCAGAAACAGGCTTGTTTGGAAAGAGGGAGGAAAGCTGCTCCTGCTTCTTTCACACAGCCATGAAGGCTACGAGGCATCTTGATTGCTGCACTTGCAATATTTAACAGTAGTTTGAATACTGAATGAGCCGTTCTTCCTTCTGCTAAAAGAGATGCAATAATACATTTTTTTAAAAAAAAATTATTGTGTTTTACAATAATATAATACAACATCCAACAAATGTAGCAAATATAAGGCAAATATCTAAAATAGCAAGTAAAAATGAATATAGTGATTCTTACATACAAAACTAAAAAAAACTCTAAACATTGAACAAATTGTCTCACTGTTACCATACATATCTCAATAAGATATTAAAATATCCATTTCCATTTTTTGCATAACATTAACATCTTTAATGTATTGAAATTCAACTGCTTTTGTAACAAAAGGTAACCATTTATTAATAAAATTCAGCTTAGTTTTTGGTGAGGTTGTACTCTGAATTTTGGCAGTAATTTTATCAAAAATAAAATAGTCCCATACCTTAGACTTCCAAATTTGAATAGAAGAAGTCCGTTCTCTTTCCACTTTGAAACTAAAACAGACTTAGCCACTGCAAACATAATTGCAGCTAGTTCTTGAACTAGTTTAGGTATCTCACACTCATCCCATAGATTTAACAAAATAATTTTGGGATTTTTAGGGATCCGGAACCCCGTTATACAATAAACCTCATATAATATCTGTGTCCAAAACTGCTGAACTATCTTACAAGTCCACCAAGCATGGAAATAAGTACCTCTGTTTCCACACCCTTTCCAACACCGAGGTGCTGCTGAGACTGAGGAATAAGACAGTTGTACTGGGGTTAGATACCACCTAGCTATTACTTTGTATATTGTCGACTGGACATTCAGAGCTGGAGAATGATAAATTGAAGAATTCCAAATTTTCTCCACTGCCAAAACATCAGTTTGTGCTTGGCTGGTTGAAACCAACTCTGACCTGTAAAATTAGTTAACAATGAAATAGAAGGGAGAGATGCAGTAATACATGACGGAGCAACAGCAAGAGTGGTCACCCTTTTCTGGTGAACTGTAGGCAAAATCAGACTTCTAGCAAATATCATACCTACCCTTTCTCTCTAATAGGGACCTGTCCTCCATTTTATCCTAAAAACAACCCTGAGGGGTATGTTTGATGGAGTGTGTGTGATTTGCTCCATGTCACACAGCAATCTTCCATGGCAGATTGGGGATCTGAGTTATAGAGACACAACAGGCTGCTTAAAAGCTCCCTGTTGAGATTGGCGGCCAGTATTCAAACACAAAGCCTTATGTTCTGATGAGTTATGCCTGCCATAACCAGAGACCCTTAGCTTCCATTGCAAATAATATGGTGTGTGCATTATGGGGGGGGGGTGTATAGAGATAATTTGGGCCAGGATGTTCTGAGTCTTTTAATTTTGGGACCTGGAGCTCCCATGATCATCCTGATGCTGGTGGCCAATTTTGCGATTCCTAGCTTTATTTTCTGATGAGTTATGCTTGTCTCAAATTTTATTATTATAGATGCTTGCTAACAGCCAGCCATGTGATTTGATTTGTTTTGTTATGATATTTAGTTTGCATCAGAGTCATGGGTATGTGAGGCATCTTTGTTTGGGGTCTCATGGTGGCTCTCAGCAGCCCTGGGTCTGCGTAGAGCAGAAAAGCCCCCAACAGGTTTGCCAGGTCCTTCCTTGTCACTGGTTGCGAGACTTTGGGGGGCTGTTCCTGGAGGGGACGTGCCCCCCCACTTCTTGCAAACAGAATTTAAAG
This sequence comes from Gekko gecko, assembly GCA_029375565.1. Classification (NCBI taxonomy): domain Eukaryota; kingdom Metazoa; phylum Chordata; class Lepidosauria; order Squamata; family Gekkonidae; genus Gekko; species Gekko gecko. The sequence continues at coordinate 237,823,539 of JAPDNY010000002.1, read as the reverse complement.
GGTCCCTTTAAAAGCTATTTGAAAGTGGTGGTGGAGCCATGCAAGCTTGAACTCCAGTAGCGAATTCACCACTTGGGAGTTTAGGCATGTGGCCGGCAGCCGCCCCTTCTCCCCCGGCAAGATTTGAAGAGCCTTCTAGCTGATCAGCGGGTCACGTGCTCCAGCCAAGCAGCTGGAGTGCTCTTTAAATCTCACAGGGGAGGAGGGAGAGGGGTGTCCGCCGGTGGTTGCTCTTGGGGTTGGGGCTTGGGGGCAGGGCTTACAAAATCAGTGGATCCCCCACTCCCACTTGGAGACTGGCATCCCTAGCCCCAAATAATCAAGCTGCTTAATGTCTCAAGCTAAGAAATGTTCGACCAAGCTCTGTGCACTAGAGGAGGAGGGGTGTGTGCGAACATGGTAACAACCTGTTTATGCCCAAGTGCAGAATAACTATTTTTGTATGACATCTGAATGCAGCCTTTACTTTTACCAATGAAAAGCTTTTTAGCCAATAGATTGTTTAATTTGTAAACCCAATCTATTAGTCTTTTAGACTGATGAGCTAATCAGTCTATTGAAACTAATTCTATAATATCTCCTTTCATGTAATATAGAGGCTATTTAGCACAGATAACAGGTTCTCTTCTCTAAACCGTGTGTGTGTGTGTGTGTGTGTGTGTGTGCGTGCGCGCCAATGCTGTTTTAACCCAGGGGTTGCAAGCCAATACAGTAACACCACTCACAAAAGCAACTGCTAGCTATGGAAAGGGAAAGAATGCTCTTGTGGAGTTCCACCTGCAGAAGATAGCCAGCAATCAGAGTCACATGTATGCACAGAGTTCTGGGTCAAGGCAAATGTTTAAATATAATTGGACCACAAGCAGTGACTGGAGCTGTACTCTGTAATAAAATGTTCTTAAATTGGTGATTAGTTCATTAATCGGTGATCGGTACTTCAGCCCTAATGTCCTTATGGGTATGTGTATTATGTGCACATAGTGTTTAAGCTCAGACACATATGCTAAAATCAAATGGTTAACTACACAAGGATATACACAAGCATACTTTCTGGAAAGGTACAAATGTAAATTGTCTTGCCTTGAAATGTTTTGTCATTCAACATCTTTTCTTTCAAACAGGAATTTGGGTAAGTTGACACTTCATTCTTTCTTTCCCAAAACAGACTTATGTAGATTATTAAGGTACAGTGCGAGTCAAATTAGAAAGGATATAGAATTCTGTGCCAAGCAAAATCCACTGAATTCACTGAAGCTGCAAGCCTAAAAATGAGCCAGACTTTAGGCCAGTTCTCAGGACCAAAATGCCATATATACAAATGTATGGATGGAGGCAGAAAATAGTTGACAAATTCTAAAGCAGCTTGCAAATACCTTTCTATGTGTTCAGCTTATAAGTATTCAGTTTATTTATCCTTTCCTGGCTCTACACACCTTTTACAGTTTGCAGTGATACGTTAAAACTGGGATCTGTTGCCCTGATCTGGATAGCCCAGGCAAGTCTGATCTCGTCAGATGTCAGAAGCTAAGCAGGGCCGACCCTGACAAGTACTTAGATGGGAGATCTCCAAAGGGCTGGGAGGCATCGGCAAGCTATCAAGTTACTTTTCGAAACATCCTCCATGCCCCAATAGGAGTCACCAGAGGTCACCATGACTTCCAGGCACAGGCACACACACACACACAAATGCAAAAAACAACCACCACCCCTGGGAACAGTTATAAGTCAGGTATATATTAAAACTAGCACAAAACTATTTCAGCCCATTCTAAAATACTAAATGGATTTGCTCACCACATACTCACAACTTACCAGCTGCATCAGGAGGAAGTGACCCTTGTTTCCATGAAAACATGCCTTTGAACCGAGGTGCTTTTGTCACCAGGTAGCCTTCCTTTCTCTCTTCTGTCCCTTCCCACATCTCATTTCACTCTTGGAAACCTACCTAGGCCTTCATTGCCCTTCTGGGAGCCACAATGAGCCACTTTAGATTATAGACTTAGAAAGAATAAAACTTCAGTCTTTCAACGTAGTAAGCGCTCTTTTCCCAAGAAAATTTAATTAAAAAGTTACTAAACCAAGCTATATAACATTCAAAATTCCCAGTATATTGAAAGGCACAAACATTGTTAACGTTAGAATTATGACAAAGGTAACATTTTTGTAACACTGCACTTTATCAAAAATTTCCATAGTGGCACATTTACTTAATGTCAATTCATCCCATCAATTTTCATCACTTTGTTGCCATTTTAACTGAAGAAGAGGAGGAGGAGGAGGAGGAGGAGGAGATTGGATTTATACCCCTCCCTTCACTCAGAGTCTCAGAGCAGCTTACAAATTCCTTTCCCTTCCCCTCCCCACAACAGACACCCTGTGAGGTAGGTGGGGCTGAGAGCTCTTTCCAGAACTGTCCTTGAGAGAAAAGCTCTGACAGAACTATGGCTTGCCCAAGGTCATCCAGCAGCTGAGAGTGGAGGAATGGGGAATCAAACTCAGTTCTCCCAGATTAGTGTCTGTGCACTTAATCATGACACCAAACTGAATGCCTGGTGCCAGACTCCACTACTATACTTGAGAGGTGGAAAAAAGATTTAAAGTAAACACAAGTAATCCCATTCTCCTTCCTCCTGTATCCAAACTGTCTCCTTGCCCACTTCACCATTCTGACAGCTGAGACATAAAAGTCAGTCAGTGGGGCATCAAGGGCTTGGACAAAAAATCTTATTCAGACATTAAACTTACTAGGTAGCTGTGGGCAAGCTCTTCAGCTTAACCTAAAGGCTGTTCTAATGATGAGAAGTACATAATATAGCTTGTAAAGAATAGTGAAGAAGTTACATTTATATGTCTAGGGAAGACATAATTTGGCCTTATCTACCAGTTTAGGGCTGCCAGGTCAACCAGAGGTGACATCATTGTGCAGAGCACATTGCCGGGGGCAGGCAGGCAATCATTTAAGGAAAAGCCATAGAGTTTTTCCTTAAATGGTAGCGCGTCCCCTGCAATGTGCTGTGCATGATGATGTCACTTCTGGGAGATGTCATCACAGCATGCGTGTTGTACGCACACTGAAGGGATCCTGGAGAGGGACCAGGCCCCTCCCAGCAGTATGCAGGTAAGACCTGGCAACCCTATACCAGTTACAGGATGAACACTACTTGATCTGCCAAACAGAGGACCAGGTTACAGAATTATCAGGGGCCAGGATGTTCTGGGGCCTAAGAAGCCAGGCAGTTCATCTACCTTATTTTGTTCTTATAAGTGAGCAAGGGAACAGCAGGCATGATGCCTCTTAGAGCAGGCCGATAGCTTAAATTTCGGGGTATCAGTTACAGCTAAAAGTCTTAGGGTTGCCAGGTCCCCTTGTCATGCCATCAAGAGGATTTGGGGAGCATTCCAGGATGCCCCTGACACAACGACATCACCCAGAAGTGATGTTATCATGTCAGGGAGATTGCACTCTTATGCTCTTATGTTTGGGCAAAAGTCTATGTTAAAACCGGCTTCAAACCATAGAGTTTTGCACTCAATCCAGAGCATCGCTGCACAATGTACCCCAATGTGATGACATCACTTCCAGGCAAAGTCATTGTATCAGAGACATCACACTGCGATGTTGTTGTTTGGGGACAGGGTTTCCCAGCCAGCCAGCTGACCGGTGGTTGGCAGAAGCCCTGAAAACTGAGGGAACCCCCACCAGGACTTGGGGACTGACAACCCTAAAAAGCCTTCAAAGGAATCTATAATCACTACCTTTAATCCTTTGCTTGACTTGAAATTAGGGATGCCAAACCCAGCCTGGAAAGCAGTGGGAGACTGGGTAAGGCAGAGATGTGGGTGAGGGGGGAAACAACCATCAGCAACGGTGTGACATCACTTCCAGAAGAAAGCAGCAGATATATGCCTCTCTAGAAATCAATGGAAACTCCATAGCAAAACTTCACGGCAAAACTCCATGGCAATTCCTAGAGAGGCATGACATCACTTCTGGGAAACCAGGAAATGATGTCACACTGTAACTGACAGTGCTTTTCAAAAAAAATTATTTCTCTCACTGGTCACTTGGGTCCCAGCAGGCAAGGCCCACTAGGAGTGAGAGATCTCCCACCCCAACTGGCACATGGAAAGTGGCAACTCTACTTGAAATCATAAAAAGTGCTCTTCCACAGCAAGAGAGCACATGGTGCTTTTCCAGTTAAGCAAAGAGTTAAAGTGAGAGAATCTGGATTCCTAGATAGGATTCCCCCCCCTTTAATAACTGGTGTTCTTTTCCTTCCCTTCTGACCATGTATGTGCATGTATGCTTCGTGTACACACATTTCCCCCTGCTTGCACACACCTTTTTCTCCCTTTCCAATTTTATGTTTCTTTAAACATATCTGTTGCTTGCAGGGTGGGGGGTGAGACAGAAAATCTTTATTCAAGAGTTCATGATGATGAGAAAAGTACAGGTGGTAGTGGCATATGCATGGTGCCCTACAATTTTCTCATACTGCTTTGGAGTGATCAGAGTGTTAGCCTACATAGGGTATCTACTATTCTAGGGTCTATCAACAGTAATATCTTAATGGAAGGAGTATAGAAATCCCACAGATACAGAAGACTGTATCAGATATTACAGGGATTTAGAAAGCAAGATTTATGAGGGAGAGTATAAGAACTGGACATGAATTTATTAATCTTAAAATGTTTAAACTGGAAGGAGAAAGGAAGTGCTACTAATTAGTGAGCAGCCAGCATGGATATGCTTAAATTGCTAAAAGGGGAATTACATAGAGTATCAGGGCAAGTCATTCTATCTGTGAGTGGTTGTCACTAGATCAGATTGCGGAGTCTACATGCATGGGAGAAGTTATTTCCCACTGAAAAGATGCACAAACTCACTGAAATTCTACCAATATACGCATCTTTCCTTTTATCCTTTAAAACAATAAATCAATACCTAAACAGCAATGTAATTTCCTTTCTGAACCTCTAACTATATTCATACTCCATAATCTATGACCAGCAGACATGAATATGTTCCAGCCCCTTCTGAGCTCCCTCTTGGATTTTGGACAGTATGTATCAGTTTTACCATCTCTGACAAATGATGAAAAGAAAATGATGGATCAGCATCAGACCCCTTCTCAGTGGCACCCTCTCCTGTCCTACCAATCTGCTATAACAAGAGTACCTTTCTTCATGCCAGGCTATATCCTCATGCCGGGCTATATCAAATGTGCCAGGCTTCAAGAGCAGCACCATCTTGCTTCCAGCTGAGCAGATGCTGCCAGAACATCCTAATCCCCATAATCAAGGGAGCAGAAACATTTGGCCCTTCTTCCACCTGTGCAATGATGAGACCAAATCTCAGTGCTCAGGAGGAGGAGGAGAAGCCACAGGCAGCCTGGAGGGATTGGCGATGCTGAAATCAGATGGCCTAGGTAGGCAGGGATGTGCCATAGATAGGCCATCAATTGCCACATCACAGAGCCAAGAGCAGCAGCTGGCATAGCCAAAACTCTTTTATTGTTTTGTCCTGGAAATGCAGGTTATTAAACTTATCTCCCAGGCAATAAATAACCATGGCATATCTATAATCAGAGGTAGCTGATGCCTCTAACAGATGGAGGTGCTATAAGTCCCCCAATGTGTTAAGCCACTCTCATTCTGTTTTGCCTTATCACAACCTACCCAATGCTCCTCCTACTTGCTTGATCAGTGTTCTGGCCACAGGAAGACTCTACTATCAGGCATCAAGTCAAATGGAACCTCCAGGATACCTCTGAATACTACCTGCTGGAGGGCAACAGTATGTTCCTTGGTTCTAGTTCACAAGTTTCCCAAAGGAATTTGGCTTGGTGCAGGAATTTGGCCGGAATCAGATTAAAGGACTACATGGAAGCAAGGTCACAGACAGAGTACAAGGAAAAGGTGGGATCTGAACCCCAAACTACCAAAACAGTTTCCCTCATATTTCCTGTTGCAACACAAAATCCATTTGACCAGAAGGAAAATTAGGCTGAAATAATCAATTTGCTCCAAGCAATAAACTTAAGAGAGCTCAACTACATGTGTTCTGTGTTCCCCCAGCATTTTTTTCCTTGAGAAATCAGGTGTGTGGGGATCTGGTTTCGACTGGGACAACAGCATGAGGGAAAGGGAAGTTTAAGCCTTCCTCACTCAGTGCTGTTTTCCTGGCATGAAATGGCTGCTATTTGCTCTGTTAACAGAAACAAACAGGTACTGCTGGGAAAACATATGGGGAAAATGGCAATTCCTTGGAGAAAAGAAGGGGGTGAATTCTGAACATCAAACCCCCTTCAATTAGTTTCTTCCAAAACTTTTAAATCCCACCCAGACTCTGTAAATCAATTCCCCATCAATTTCCCTCTGTCTTGAAAAGTGCTTCCAGTGAGCATATTTAGGGTCACAAACCATTAACAATTCCATTTGTTACAAGAGAAGGCTTGTACTGTAGAAGACTCTACCCCTTTTTTTCTAATGGCCATTTCAGCTGGCAAATCTCTAGCCTCACTCTCCCTACTTCAGCCCTCTCCTTTACTTTCCTTGATTCCCTTTTTATTATGTATGAGAGAGAGAGGGAAAAAAACATTTTCATCCAGTATATATAAAAAAAGTGGTTCTGACAAGGTGGGTCAAAACCCATCAGCAGATCACTGGAAGCTACAATAAGTGATGCTTTGCAGAGGTGAGAAGCAAGTGACCTCTGTGCTAGCCAGCATGACTCTTGAAAAAGGAGAAGATTCTTCGAGTGGATCCCAGTAATAATGGAAAAGCAAGAACCACTTCCCCCCCACCATTTTCAACTGGCACTTCGGTTCTTCAAAGAGTTTCCAGTGTCAGCTCTCTTCATCTTTCCATCACAAAGCACATCAAAGCTAAAAGCAACCTCACTATCCAGAAACACTGCAGCTAGGAGCAGCCTCTCTCCCAGCAGTGAAAATGAAATTTAACAGATGTGCAAATAGGTCCTCTGTGCTGTTCTACCCAGGTGGTCAGACTAGGTGCTCTCTGTCGTTTCCTCCGTGCTTTTAATCTGCCTTATGGAAGCTGAACATAAACACGCACACCAGGATCTGGTTAACAAAAGCAGCTTGTTTGTCCGCAGCAAACTCTCAGCTGCTGCCTATAGCGGTTACAAGCCAAGGAAAAGTTTAATGCTTTCTATTGCTGTCAGGAGAGCACAAACCAATACAGGGAAAGAGATCAGAGTGCTCCAGTCCCAGAGCAGCTTCTCAAGGTTACATAGGCAATAGTTTTGCATTACTACACACATGTGCAGCCCCCGAGGCCAGCCACCTTACCAGGGCTCAGGTCCCCGGCCGAGTCATTAACAGCCTGCATTACAGCAGATAATATTTCCTTCCTTTACGATTATCGTATCATCAAAAATTTCAGGGCTGCACCAGGCCACTAATGGCTTCCTAAGAAGCATCAAATTTTAATCTCTCTCCCCCGCCCTCTCCCCACTCCCACCTACTCACCCACATGCCACTCTCCTTCCTCAGCTGCTCCACATAAGGCCAGTAACTAATGAGCTGCCCTGCCTTAAATAAAAGACAGAGCAATTCCTAGCTATAGCTGTGGGCAGATGGGAGGGGGAGTAGAAACAGTCCTTTCAAACAGGGAGCCATGTACTGCTGAACAGAAATCAAAAGTGGCACAAAATAGGGTAGAGGGAGTCCGAGTCCCTCACTGGTTGCCCCCACCCCTAGCGAGGCACAGTGTTTGTGAAACTGAAGCTTGCATTTAGCCATTGTGGCTAATAGCCACTGCCAGAGTAAAAGGCCTGAGGTGGTCTGCCATTGCCTGCCTCCCATCCAAATACTGACCAGGGCTGACTCTGCTTAGCTTCTGAGATCTGACGAGATTGGGCTAGTCTGGGCTACCCAGGCTGAGGCAATGCTATATTACAGGGACAAAAAAAAATCCCTATTTTCTCCACACTATGCACAATGTTATATTCTATCAAGTCCCCACCCACCCAGTTCTTTTTTTATAAACCAAAAGTCACAAATGCTTGAACCTTTCCTCATAGAGAAGGCAGCCCAACTGCTAGAACGATTTGCTTCTCCTTATCTGTACCCTTCCCCCAGAGCTGCAAGTGCTCCAGGACCCCATGAGGCTGAGGACGCCCAGAATATTGGTTTGCATTTCTTTAAGGCCGGCAGACAAACAAGTTGGATTCATTCCAGCCCTTCATCTTTGACCTTCAGCACAATAGCTTGCAGAATCAGATAGGAAGGCTATTTGCCTATTTAGTGAATAGGTATTCATGATTATTAATGAATATTTAATCATTTAATGCTACATACTAATCTATGTAATACATTTATTATGTCAGTGTCCCATGTATTTAAACATGTTTTGTTATCTAGTGATAGTTGGGGGTACAGGTGGAGGGTCAAGACTATTTTTTGTCCTGGGAGTTGGGTTATGTCTCTGCAGACCTGCCCTTTCCAGTTATACAATGCCTTTGTTAAGTGGGGCCATTGTTTGCAAAGAGGATGCATTTGCTGATCAAAATACCAGCCTCAAACCAAACCTGAAATGTAGCTAATATCTCATCTTCCAGTTTAGCCCTAGCTGCCAAAAGCTAGGCTAAATGGAAAAGATCAACAGAGAGCCAATTTTAGGAATGCCACTTACCTGCTTCCAGCAGAAGGGGTCCAACTAGTCCTTCCTGATCCACACCGCTGCTCCCTGAAAGGGGAGAGGGACAGGATCTCATGCAACGCTAGTGTCATTTCCAGCCAAAAACCTGGAACTGATGTCACCATGTTGCAGTGACGTTCTAGGAATCCTGCCACTTGTCAGATTCCTAGAGTGTCACTGCAATGTGGTGACATCACTTTCAGGTTTTCAGTTGCAAATGAGAATGCAGTGCTGCAAGACACCATTTCTACCCATCCCCTCACTGGAGCCTCAAGGCCTGGCAACCCTAGTCAATTTAAGGTTTTGCAGAACTAGTCTCTCCAGCCATAATTCATTTCTTATTTTCTGGCTGTAGCTGATCTCAGTCTGCATTCATACAAACTAGTTAGTAGGGAAGATCTGGCAATAGTTCAAGGGGGTGACAGGGTTACCAGCCTCAAGATAGGGCCTGGAGCTGTCCCCAAATTAAAATTGATCTCCACACTACAGAAATCAGTTTCCTTGAAGGAAATGGCAGACTTGAAGAAAAGACTCTATGACATCACATCCCCACTGAGCTCCTTCCCCAAACTCCACCCTCCCCTGGCATGACTCCTAAATCTCTAGGAATTTGCCAAGCCAAGTTGGCAACCCTAGGTCACAGCAGCCCACCCACCCAGCCACACACTCACACGGACACACCATTTGGGACAATAGGATTGGGGGAGAAACTGTGTTTCTAATCCTGACAGTTTTCCCAATAAAATCTTCTAACCTTATTATCTGATGAAGTAGTCTTTCGTTCATGAAAGTTTATGCTGGCACAAATTCTTGTCATTAAAGCCAGATGCTTGTTTATTTTTTAAAACATTTTGGTTGCTCTCTTTTGTACTTTTCCACTTTGATGATATCTTTGCTGAGACAAGACAATAGGAGTAAGGGAACACTGATAATGTTCCCACTTGTGCAGAGAAAAGAGGCTTGTGCTCAAGAAACCTCAGGAAATAAATTGCGCCCACCCAAAGCAGCATGGAGAGAATTCCTGATTCACCTGGAACCCACAGAATTCTGCCACCTCAGGCAATTGAGAATATTGGGTTGAGCAGCCTTGATTCTGTCTCAATGCTGAGAAAGCATAAGAACAGGAACTACAGAATTAAGAAGAGTGTAGGCATCTTCTGGGCTACAGGAGTAGCCAGCAAAAGATGTTGGGAAAAACATCTTTGCCAGGAGACCTAACCCTGTGGAATCTGTAGGCACTTCTGGAGTTTTCAAAACAGGTAGTAGGCATCACTGTAATGCCATGGGAGTAAAGGGGACAGGTCTCCCGCAGGAGGCCTTCCTGGCCTTAGCTCCCCCATCCCTCACTGCTGCTTGATAGGCTGGCCAGGGAACAATGCCGGGGGGGGGGTGAGGGGGATCGGCATCATGCCAACACACCACATCACTTTTTGTGCAAACTGGAAAGGATGTCATTGTGTTGGCACAGTGCTCTATAATTCACCCAAAACTACTCTATGGTTGAACCATGAACTTGTGACACTACATGGGGGCACGGCAAAACACAAAATGGCTGCCATGTGGTACCGCGTCAATCAGAAAATGTTGGGAGATAACAAGTATCATCCTATGATGGAGGCAGCTGTTTGTGAATGGAGCTCCCATCACAAAAGTGATGCCTCCTGGGGCTTTGAAACAGTTCCTGCACCAAAGAGATGGAGGAAATTATTTTTTAAAAAATTGCATTATTTATGGTCCGCTTTTCTCACTGGGACTCAAAGGTGAATTACACAGAGTGAGTCAGTACAATCAACAGGATGAGACATTCAATAAACAATGCAACAGGAATTAGGGCTGTAGAACCAACCATAAATCTAAAAAACAGAATTGAAGGAAGGCATAAGTGTTAACATGGCATATTAAATATGGAAGATTACACAGTAGGATCCAACTTACAACAAACTATACCCAGAGCTTGACACAGGGAGTACTCCATCTTTCTGTCTTATACCTCTGAGGATGCCAGTCACAGCTACTGGCGAAACGTCAGGTCCCATAATGCCAAGACCACAGCCACATAACCTGGAAAATCTACAGCAACTAATATACACAGTCCCTTATAATTTGTCCAAGTAACTTTGTGAATCCTTTGTATAGTAATATCCTGTTGCTGATGTAGAAAAGCACTCTTGAATAATTCAGTTTCACATAGTTTGTGGAAATCCAGGAGAGTGGGAGCCTTCCTAAACTCATCGGGCAGGCCATTGCACAAGGTGGAGGCCACAACGGAGAAGGCACATGTATGAGCAGTTGTTGATTTTGCCTCTTTGCAGGTTGGCCCCTGCAAAAGAAGGAACCGCGGTGGCTCAGAGGTTAAGACACTGAAGCTGCAGACCAGAAGGTCTGTAGGTTGGTGGTTCAAGACCCTAGTGGGAGTGAGCTCCTGTTTCTGCCCCCAGCTCTTGCCAACCTAGCAGTTTGAAAGCAAGAAATTGCAAGTAGACAAATAAGTACCACTTTGGTGAGAAGGTAACAGCGTCCCATGTACCTCAGCATTTAGTCATGCCAACCATATGACCAAGGGAATGTCTTTGGACAATGCTGGCTCTTTGTCTTGGAAACAGAGATGAGCACTGACCATTCAACTAGCTTTCAAGCAAGGAAAACCTTTACCTTTACTTTACCTGCAAGAGGCCTCGTTAAGATGAACAAAGCTGTCAAGCAGAGCATAGGGGGTGAGACAGCCTCGCAGATATGAGGGTCCAAGGCCACGAAGGGCTTTGTATGTGATCGGCACTATTGGAGTGATTGCAGAATGGGGTAATATGTATGCAAGAGCCAAAGGACAAACCAACTGTGTATATAATGCCAATATAAATTATAACAATATTCAAATAATAAAGACACAATAAATATTTGTGCGTATAATACCAGATTAGCTTTTGTAGATTTGACTGTGTGATCTCTTGCTATTTTTGGTAATATGTATGCTCCATCTAGCTCCCGATAGTAGTCAAGTTGCAGTATTCTGCACCAGCTGGAGTTTCCAAACTGATTGTGAGGAAAGACCAATGTATGGTGCATTACAGTAGTCTAATCTGAATGTCTCATGGTATGGATCCAGGTGGCCAGATGAGCTGTATCAAGGTAAGGGAACACTTTTTGAGCTAGGCTTAGTTGGAAGAATGCCTTTCTTGCAACTGTATCAACTTGCTTCTCCAGCAATAATGCTGGGTCCAACATAACCCCTAGGCTCTTAATTGAGTCAGCAAGGGTCAGATGAACCCCAGGGAATGCGAGGAGCATAATATCTTTCAAGACCTCTGCCTTCCCAGCCAGCATTTATTCTGTCTTTCCTAGATTTAGTTTCAATTAGTTTACTCTTAGCCATTTAACCACAGCAGCCAGGCAGTGATTTAGGACCTCTGCCACCATGGGCATAGACTTTTCAGTTTCCGGGGGCAGGAGGCTGGGGCTGGGCCAGAGCCATCACCACCCCTGCAAGCCTGGGGCTCTTCACAGGCGCCTACAAGACCCCTTTCCTAAGAAATCTGGTACACATTCAAAGGAAACTGTTTCCATTGTGAAGCTCTCTTCATTAACATTAATAAGGAATGTACCCTTACTCCCCAAGTCCCATTCAGCTTTGTGGACTTTCTTCTAAGTAAATGCATAGGGCTCTGACCCAAATAATCCAAGCTAGCCTGAACTTGGAAGCTAAGCAGGGTCAGCCCTGGCTAGGATTTGAACAGGAGACCACCAAGGAATACCAGGGTCATGACACGAAGGAAAGCAACAGCAACCCACCTCTGAAAGTCTCTTGCCTTGAAAACCCTAGCTATGGCTTGATGGGGGGAGGAAGACATGCACAAGGATCAACCTGCAAGGGTCTGTCTAAATTGCAGTTACTTAAAACATTCTTTATGGTTTGCTGCCTAGTCCTATGCATGTTCTTGAACATGAACACCATGGAATATAATGGGCCCGTGTAAAAATAACACAGCTCCAAAGAAATCTGGAATTGCTGTCCTAGCTTGCTCCCTCCCCTTGGGGGAAAAAAAAACACTTGGGAGGCAACAAGTGGGAAGAGGGTGACTTCCTCTTATCACGGATGGACTTCTAAAAAACAAATTCAGCCAAACTAACATAGCACCGAAGAACCCGGCAACAGGCACTCCCCCCCCTCCACAGCCCCGCCATGAGACTCGTGGGCTGAGCAGGCTCCAGGGGCCCCAACGGGTGCTGGCAGGAGCGGGGTTGAGGTGCCTCCCATGATGCCTGCAGCAGCTGCCAGCATACAAAGCGGGGACTGGAGAGCGCTGCGTCCCTCTGGCTGGTGTGCACTTGAGGCGAGCCAGCTCCTCAAGAGGCAGAAGCTGCGGCATCACAATTATCTGAGGTGGACGGAGGCAGCAATGACGACCCACCAGTAGGGTGGGCAGTGAGGGTGGGCAGTGAGGGCGGGCAACCCTGCGGCTCTGATGCATGCTCTGCCAAGCCGCCCACCAAGTTCACTATGGGCCCTTTTCACCCCTAAGCCCAGGCCAGAAGAGGAGGAGGTGGGGACAGCCAGGAGTGGGGTGTGGGGAGAGAAAGCCAGCTGGGCTGCCCTGGCCAGGTCGAGATGAAGGGTGAGTGGGCTGGCAACTCTGGCTGGCACTGGTTTTGAGGCTCAGTCTGCCCTGGAAAACTAGGGGGAGGATTTCAGGGGAGGGGCTTGAGCCCCCGAGCCCCCTGTAGATTATGCCTATGTCTGCCACATCACCAGGAGATCTGAATAAGGATAAGTATAGCAGAGTATCATCTGCATATTGATGACAGCCAACCCCAAAACAACAAATTATTTGGCCTAAGGGCTTTACATAAAGTTTGAAGAGCATAGGGAATAGGATTGTGTCCTGCAGGACCCCATAGGATAGGTCCCAAACTAATGATAACTGGCCTTCAATGGTAATTCTTTGGATCTGGTCCATGAGGAATTATTTGAACTAGTCCAACGTACAACCCAATGCCTTCGTCTGCCTCTACACACCTCAGCAAAATGGCATGATCACTGCGACTAGTGACAGGGTGATAACTGGCTACATTGTATTTCTGTAGGGAATTTTTTTTTAGTAGTGGACTGTGACGGACTTAAAGATCTGGGACCAGCAGAAAGTGAACATAGAACACTGCTGAGTCACATGATGGAGTGAGGAGGGGGCCATTTAGCTCGGAACCCTCAGTGATTGGCGTTTAACAGACCAAATGGTCCGTTTGGAATTGGCAGTTGAGAAGCAGCAGTTTAGTTAGTGGTTGGACAGAGAGCTAACAGGGAGTCTGTCAGCGAACTGAAGAAGCTCTGTAGCTCTTTGTGGAAGAACCTGGTTTACTGAGTTCCTCAGAAGGAAGGGGACAGTGACCAGACAGTTAAAAACTAAACACAATAGAGTCCCACACCATTGAGCTCTCTCTCTTTAGAAAGGAACTGGAGGTGGTTTAGAAAGGGCTAAAGAATGGTCTGGCAGGAGTCTGGAAAGCTGGTTTGGTGACTGGGGAGACTCAGAGGGACCTGTTAGTAAAAGCCCAAGGAAAACCACTAAAGGAGTGACTGGAGAGTGAGATCTGAAGTGTGTGTTGTGAACTAAGAAACATCTAGGTACTGAACTGAAAGAAATAAACATACAGTCTAAGTGAACGTAAAGGCAAGAGCTAAAGCCAGAAAGGAAACAAAATATCCTCTGTACAGCTTCCATCCCCCTGTTGTGTTGTTTATAAATAAAGCCTGTTCAGTTTTAAAGTTAACAAGCCATGGTGACTATCTCTTTACTGGTGAAACAAATACACTTAGCAGTGGTCCTTATAAATATCCCTGACCAAGAAGTAAAACAATTACCCCAAAGAGACTATTGTAGATTTGCATAGTGGACTGGTCAGAAAAGTCAGCAGCAGTTCTGATCAGGCACCACATGTAGACCCTCACAGTACTGTCAGTATAAAAGGGGCGTGTGTCATATGGATGAATAACCACCTCTTTGAATGGTCGAGGGAAGGTACCCAGAGTAAGTGACTGATTTTTAACAGATACTAATAGTTCAATGATGTGTTCTTTACATGATTTTAGAAGCCAGGATGGACAAGGATCCAGGACACAAAGAGTGGCCTTCACCGATCCCATGAGTTTGTCAACACCCTTCATGGAAACTGGGAAGCCAGGACAGGTTTCTTGCTTTAAGGAAGAGATGCTCAGAAGGAGAAGGAAGTGGTCAGCAGGAAGCACATGCCATAATGCCCATGGGGTCATCAGCTTCAGGTTGGGAAATACCTGACATGGCTGGAGATTTTGGGGGTGGAGCCTGAGGACCGTGGGGTTTGGGGATGGAAAAATGCAGCCATTTTCTCCAGGTGAACCGATCTCTGTCACCTGGAGACCAATTGTAATCACAGGAGATAGCCAGCCACCACCTGGAGGTTGGCAACCCTAGTGCAATGTTTTGGTATCGCTGTACGTGAAGACACGCCCAGCTTAAAAAAATAAAATAAAATAAATGTTCTATTTGTGCTCATCCCATTGAGGAAAATATTTTGAAATGCAAAGCTAGAGGAAGTAGACTGTCATGTAACGCTCTCTTTAGTGTTTGCTCAGCCTGGCACACAGCTGCTGCCATGACTTGCTGAGGCTCTCCAATTGGGGCCTAGCTCCAGGCTTGAGGGTCATCAGCTCTGCGACATATTATCCTCCTGAAAAACACTGCATTGCATTCCACAGTGGATAATTAGCAACTGGCCCTAATCAATAAGTTTTTTTTTGTTCTAGGTAATTAATAATTACATAGTACCGCTCTACAGTAATTAAACTTTTGGGTCTCTTTCCCAAATGATTATTTTAGCATTTTTTAAAAAAAGACAGGTAATAAAACTTTCCACTCCTGCTGAAGGGGAGCAGGGGTTTCTCTCTTTTGGCATTTTTGTTGTTTCTCTCTCACTCTTCAGTCTCCCCCCACCCCTCTCTGCTTCTTAGGCTCTTATCGATCAGCCTTTCTTTAGCTGACTGAATCGATCCCGCAACAAAAGACAGATGCTGGCTCAGTTCTCTGTAGGAAGATGCCAAGCTATTGTACCCCCTTGGCTTCTAAAATATAGCCATAGGCTTCTGAAAGAGCTTCCCCAGTTGGAACCTGTTAATACAAACCAAGCCAGTGTGGGCTGTGGCTCAGTGAAAGAGTCTCTGTGTGGCATGTAGAAGGTCCCAGGTTCAATTTCTAACATCCCCAGTTAAAAGGACCAAGCACTATGTGATGTCAAATACTTCTGCCTGATATCCTGGAGAGCCACTGCCAATCTGTATAGACAATACTGACCTTGATGGACCAATGGTCTGATTCAGTATAAACCAACTTTGTGTGTATGCAAACAGCAACTGAAACAACCTTCAAGACAAACTGAAAACTGGCTATAGGGAAGAACTGCAATAATCTTCAGTGCCCTGCTGAATGTACAATCTGCAAATTTTAAGAACTGGCCTTCAGGTGAGACTTTGATAATTACTTTAAATACTTTAATAATTTATTAAATACTTTACTTTAATAATTACTTTAAATGCTTAAGCTGGTATTGAACAATGCCCTAAATTCTTGGTAACCTGTGATTTTTTTCTAACCCTTATAACCTACTTTTTTAAGTAAGAGCCTTAGACCTCTGTTGCTATGAGAACACAAATGCCAGTTGATATTGTTAATTTGAGATTTCCCCCCTTCTTAAAGTCATATCATCAAGAAATATCCAGGTTCAGAATTGTTCATTTTTGACTGAGGTAAAATTAGAATATCTACTTAACTTCCTTCAGGCCTTTAGCTACCCATCTTTTTATACGGTTGCTGTAACAACTGCACTCCAGGAATTCAATGACCCTAGAGTCAAACTATTCTTGCATGAGTGAATACAGAAGATGGTACTAGCCAATCATTGGCTGTTTTTGTTGGTGTGTTGAGGGGAAGCATCTAAGATGTTAAGGAACAGTCTTTGGATGTGATGCTTTATGAAACCATATATTTCACTAAATATAACTGTACTGTCAGGTGATGTATTACTAAAATGGGGGGGGGTTCCTGTAGTGGTGGTGGCGGCAGCAGAAGTAAAAGCTATACCAGGTAAATATCACATTCTCTGACAAACATGCACATTTGTCACATGCTTGCTTTATGTTTTTTTAAAGTTTACAGCTAAAAAATGTAATGAGTGAGGTGGCCTTTAAGCCACTCTCCCCTGTGAAATGGACGGGCCTGCCCTAAAAGGCCAAAATGCAATGATGAAGAAATGGATCAATCAAAGAGCACTTGGAGGAGAGAGAGCAAGATAAAAATTTTCAAAGCAAGCCTTGAGTAAAATATGAACAAGCTGATCGCGCTTAGCTTTGAGAAGATGGATGAAAAATACAGTAATGGGGTCTCTACCTCCAGGGTCATTATGAAGTGCAGCTGTGCCCATGGCCACAAATGGGCGAATACACAGAAATGGCTAAAGTTGTAGGAAGGAAGATTTTAATTTAATTGTTTGGGTGAGACCATAAGAATAACAGAGAAAAATATTCTCAAGAGAGGGCTTTTAGAACAGAATGTACAAAAATGAGCTTTCAAGAAGGGTTACACAGAATTCTTTCTTTCATTCAGGAGATGAATTACATATCCTGCACTTCTTTTTGACTAACATAGCTAAAAGGGGGGGGTGCTTCAGTCCCTTACCAGCAAGCCCATTCAACAGACTGCCATGTTCCAGCTACCACAATGGAAAGTAAACTGATCACACTGAAATGTGGCCAGATTAAGTCACTCCAACCTGGCCATGCAGATAAAGCTGGGGCAGGGGTGGTCCTAGCCAATGGGCAACAGGGGCCCAACACCCACAACCCTACCCTCAAGGGAAGGGGGAAAGGAAGAAGACCAAGTTCCTGCTACCACTTACACCTGTCCCATCTAGGACTAAGACAACTTGCTTCTGTTGACAATGGTGGCTCCCACCCACCTTGCATAGGGTGAGGGCCACATGTTGTTTGGCTTCAAGAGGGGTGGTGGTGGCAGTGATTCTGGGGGCCCATTCTGAACTTTTGCCCAGGGACCCAGAATCATTAAACCCATCTCTCAGCCTGGGATCACATAATTATTGTCAGCAACATCAATTTGCTACTCAGAGGTGGAGAGAGTTGGAGAGTCCTCCTATTTACAGTACCTTCTGTTCCCACTACCAAACAGCTGATCTAGGGGTGCCAGGCTGCCAGCCTCCAGATGGGGCCTGGGGATCCCCTGGAATTACAGCTCATCTCTGGACTACCTATATCAGTTCCCCTGGAGAAAATGGATACTTTGAAGGATGGACTCTATAGCACTGCACCCCACTGAGATCCTGTCCCTTTCCAGGCTCCACCCCCAAATCTTCAGAAGTTTCCCAACCTGGAGCTGGCAACCCTGCCCCTCCAGTGGCTGGAGGGGACCTGACAACCCTACATGATCACTGCTTTTCTGACAAAGCCTAAAACAGCATTAGATCAGATATCATGCAAGCATCCACCATTTGTACTCATAGTTCCTCATCCACCAAAAGATATGTGTACAGAGGCCTAGTAGTGGGATGTGTATTTAAGAAACCACAGTTTCTGAATCCTCAGTGAAGACCACTGCAGACATGCATAGCTACCCCTGCTTCCAAGAGAGACGTTGACTGAAATATTATAATGTGGACAGTGTCCACCAGCAGCACAAGGAATAGAGGTGGCTTCAAGAACATTCCATATTTGCAATCTGTGACTGAAAGGGCTCAACACGCAATTACATATTACAAGTGGGAGTGAAAGCCAATATAGTATCTCCCCCTTTTCCTACTTTCCCCTCTCTTTCCCACCCACCCACCAGCCAACCAACCTTTATCTGCACTGCCGTCTTTAGCTTTTCCTCCTTCCCTCCTCCTGTCTGAAAGTTATGGTTAAGTTTCATGGTGTTGGCTGCCAACCATTATTTGTTTCACTACATGCTAGGTGGATTGAGAGGAGACACACCAACTATCAGAAGTCATGCTTAATGTTGTTAGGTCTTAAGTTTCCAAATAATTAAAAAGTATAATCATAAATGTATTACATTTCAGGCCATTAGGCTTTTAATCAGAGCTTATTGGTGTCTTTGTTACTTCCTCTTCTTTCACCCATCTCTTCTGAATACTTAGGGTTGCCAGCTCTTGGTTGGGAAATTCCTAGAGATTTTGGGAGCAGAGCCTGGGGAGGGCAGGGTTTGGGGAGGGGCTTCAGTGGGGTATAATGCCATAGAGTCCACCTCCCAAAGCAGCTGTTTTCTTCTGCAACCGAGAGACCAGTTGTAATTTCAGGAGATCTCCAGCCACTATCTGGAGACTGCCAACCCCACTGTTATTTTCTACCTGCAAAAAAACATAACAAGTATTGCCTTACAATTAAAATAGGGGATGTACTAAAATGAATGAGAGGGATGCCTACCGGAAACAATGGAGGCTTTAAGGCCCATTGGATATAATGAGAGCCAGGAATGCCAATTGACTTGCATAGGCTCCATTGAAATAAATGGAGATGCTCAAAGCAAGGTAAGTATTCCTCATGCAGGATGGTCATGGAGGAAATGACATCCTGCAGCACACTCTTCTGCTCCAACAAAAGCACAATCATGGTGCAGGTAGAATTCCAGCAGGTGGGTAAGTCCAGGATGAGCTGGTGTTCAGGCTCAACACCCTCCCCCTTGTGCAGCAGACTGGCAGACTTGATGCTGCACAAGACGTGGGCAGCCAGGCACCGGCAGGTCTCAAGCAAGGACTGCATCTCGAGGGTGGCAGCTTCACAGGTAACCCTGCCAGTGTTCCCCAGCCCCAAAGCATCCTTCACCACCAGGTGAAGTATGTGCGCCAGGCAGATGATGCCTTTGAGGTGTAGCCTTCTCTGCTGTGAGCATGTTGGTGCCAGCATCTGTGACCATGTAGCCATGGACGATGTTGCCACCACCTGCCCACTCCCTCAGGCTACTCTGTATCACGGGCAGTGATGTTTTGTGCCATGTTGTCTGGATCCGGCTCCTCCACAAGGGGACAGAGTACCAGGGAGCCAGGTGTTGCAGAAACTAGCAAAAAGCTATGTCCTCCATAAGAGAGAAGGGGTGGCCATCCGTAGCAATCATCTCGCCGATGAGGTGAGTGAATCCTTCCTGGGCCCTCCATGTAGTCCTTTTGGATGGCTCTGTTGGCGTCCCCATGGGAATGACCTTTTGGAGGGTGGCCTGCCTTGATGTCCCACCTACGGTACCCTAAGTGCAGGGAGACTTTCTTGGAGGGGCCTCCAGCTCCCCCTCCACTTCTCCCTGCTTAGAGGAACTGAGCCTCTTCTTCCTCCTGCTGGCCACCCCCTTTCCTCCAATGATATCATTGGGTGCACCTTTTGTAGGTGCCTGCGAAAGATGGAGGAGGACAAGTATTGGAAGTTTGTGCCCCTCCAGACATGGGCATGGCACACCTGGCATTCTGCCACACAGGGGTCATTGATGAGAGTACGGAAATGTTTCCCAGCTGTGGCCTAGAAATGGGGCCCCAGGACTGGAGAAGATGGGAGGCACAGTGCTTTCTGGCACTTGGCTGGAAGGTGCCACAGAGGGGTGTACTCGAGGTGGGAGCAGCAACATGGAGTTGGGTTGTGGAAGTGGAGGATTCTCTCCCCCCCCCACCTCCTGAACCACTGCTGTCAGAGTCCCTCTCTCCAAGACTGTTAGCAACTGCTGGTGTCTGGCCAGTGCTAACAGCTCATTTGCCTCTGTGGAGAGCCCCAAGAACAGATGTGGGGAAGGAGGCTCCGAGACCCCTGGTGATACCCTGCTAGGGCCAGGCTCCAGTGGGCTGGCAGGATGGATTTGGTGCCTGGGGGTGGGGGCCTGTGGTATGCAAGTGGTAGAAGACTTCTTCCCCTCGCGATGAGCACTCTTTGCACCCCCTTCCACCCTCATGGCACTCAGAGGTGCTCATAATCGGGAGGGATGGGAGGGTATAAATGCTGGTCCTCTACCAAGGCACCCAATAGCTAAGCCTCTCTGTTTAGCGTGAGCAGAGAGATGGGGTGGCTCAGAGCCATGAGTCCACCTGAAACCCAAAGCCTACCAGGGAAAGGGTGTTCACAATCAGGAATAATGATTAATTGCTCAGCTTTTAACAAGCTCCCTGACTCAAGTCAGTTGGTATTCTTGGCCCCCATTATATTCAGTGGGCCTTCAGGCATCCCCCATGGTTCCTGATGTGTATTCCTGTCATTCGTTTTAGTACATCTTGCCATTATGCCCCAAGGGAGACTTTTTGGGGAGCTAGAGTGGTGGTTTTTCAGCCAAATGGCAGCAAAATTTCAGTGGAGTAAGGACTGCCTGTTTACTAAAGAACCAGTATCAAGTGAATTGGACCAAGGAGAAGAATTCCATGGGCCTCTGAACAAGCTGCCCAGCTCACTATTCAGTTGGCCCTAGAAGAACAAAAGGGCTCCACCTCCCACAAAGGAGAGAAGGAAAGAGAACTGTGGCTCATCTCCAAAGTTGATTGGTTGAAAGTGCTCTGTGTACCTCCCTTGGAAGGATGCAATTGGAAGGGGAAAATGATTGGCATCTTATGCCAATTCTACTTCCACTGGCCCAAATATTTCTATGAAACAAATTTCACACTCTTCTAAACAAAGACAATGGAGAAGGGAGCTTCTAAATTAAACCTGAAAAAAATCCACAATGCAGCCGTAATAGCTTTTATCACCCCAGAGCAAGCACAATACTAAGAAACCTAGGACACAGAAATTCAAAGACAAGAGGAAGAACTCAGTGAGCATGAGTGAATCAATCAAAGAGACCATGACAGTTTCTGACACAGGGGCCCTTCTGGATAATATACTGCAAGTTTATCTGTTATGTTCTGGACTTAATTACTGAGAAATTATAGCCTAGGTGCAAAGAAGAGGCAGCGTTAAGAGCCAGGGGCACTGAAAAGGCTTTGCCTTCATCTGCTGCTGGAAACGATGGCTATAAATTTAGGGGAGAGTACACCATGGCATGCGCCTTGGATATTACAAGCCCTAGAGAAAGAGTCAGAAGCTCCTCTGTCATCACAAAAGTGGCTTTAATAGGCAATGCTGCTTTCACAGAAAGCCAGGAGCTAAAGGGCTTCTGGAAAGCCAGAAACCTAAGGCCTTGATTTTGAAAGAAAAAAATGGACCATTATCCATGCTGGGTGGGTTACTTCTCATCCTGCAATGGCCCTTGGTTATCCATTGGTCTAAGGTCAACTGGATGTGGATCTGGGGTAACCCCAACTGCAACCCCATATTTGCCACTGAACTGTTTTGAGGCCTTGGACTCATCCCTTCCTTTTATCTTGGCCTTTATTATCCTACATTCGCCCTAGCAAACTTCTAAAGGCATGCCTTCCTTTCATGCCACATCTGTGTAGCATCACTTGGCACAAAGCAGTCCTGACTTCAATCAGAAACACAAGATAACAACACAATCCTTATAAGGTTGGAGGAGTCTCTCTCTCTCTCTAACCTGGAGGGGGCAACATACGCAGCTCCTGGACATTCCTATTAAAGATTCAGTATGCACACCAAAGCACTGCAACATGTGTCCAAAACAGTAAGCCCATATACCATAAGTAATACAAGCCATCCTTGGACCTTTCTGCCAACCATTCTTAAACCCTTTTTTGAATACATTCTCAGATAACAATCTTTACTGACACACACATGCACAGCCTCATAGCCTATCACCTCTTCTACACCATTTTGCACTCTTAAGGGAGCAATCTTATTCTGTACTCAAAATGCTACTGAAGTCTATTCAATAGGCTTACTCCCAAGGGAAGTGCTTATAGGATGGTACCATCAGCAACCAAATGGAGCTCTGTATTCGCATGCAAAATTAGATAAATTATGTTTATTTTAACTTGAAGCATAAAATCTAGCGATGAGTGCTATATACTGTGACAGACAGAAGGGGAAAGGAGCCACCCAGTTAAGATTATGGGAGTGCTACTCCAATATCCAAACACCTTTGAGAAGGGATGGTGGTAGAATGTTAGAGGGAAACACAGCAGAACTTCAGTTCCGCCCCAGGTCTAGCTCATGAAAAAAGTGGAGAGAGTGAAGGTTAGCTCTGCCTGGTACTGTGGTAGAATGGTTTGGCTCTCCTTCTGTCAGAGAATAGAGTACCCAATTATTAGGCTTGTCTCTGGTAATGAGCAGAACTTGTGCCACTTAGTCTGACTCTTGGGAGAAGGGAGGCTGATATGGATGGAATCCTGTGTGTGTTAGGATCCAAACCAATAGCTAATCAGTAAAAGCCTGTTTATACTTGAAAGTACTGAAGAAAATTGAAACTACTCTCTAATAATGTGCCTCAGCCAGGTTTCTCTTTTGTCTGTCAGGAGTCCTGTGTTGCTGATATGTTCATGGAAAGGAATCTATAAATAAACAAATCTTCCTTGTGGTTATAAAGTTCCTGCCACAGTGACCTCCATATTCTACTGGTGCACCACAAAACTTACCTCACAGCAGCGAACCCAAAGCCTAGACACTCACTATCTTTAGAACACCTGGTAACTGAGGGGAAAGTTTATAGTTTAAAATAAACCTGGTTCCCCCCAAATCACAGGAGACTGTGTGGGTCCCCTCAGTTGATAGGAATGGCCTGTCACACACACCTGTCCCTTAGAAGGCACTCAGCTAAGAACTGTAATTCCAGTCACTTGCCTGGTGGATTCAATGGGCAGGGAACCAAAGAATGAATCTGAAGGTAGTTATGCACAATCCCCACTGCAGCCATGCAGGGCAACAAGGAATTCAGATTAAGTCCTATGCACAGTTACCTGAAAGTAAAGCCCAATGGGATTTATTCTTGAGTACACAGGTTTCAGACTGGGCTGCACATGAATAAAACCTTTGACCACAAGCATATACTTATATGTGCAAACTTGTAAGAGCTCCTGATTACACAAACTACTATTTTCCCCATTCTACAGAGTATAAAACAGATTACAGCCTTCTAAAGTCCCTTAAAATGCTGCGAGTTTAATTTCTGGAGGCTTATAATTCAGTCCCCAGCAGAGCTGAGCTGTTGCAGAAACTCAAGCACATGGAGGGCAGCTCACACCAGTTGCTTTGGGGACAATCATTTTTAACTGAACAAGCCACTCCAAATAGAATGTTGGAGCCAGACGCAGCACACATATGTGTTAAAAGCGTTAAACCCATCTTTCCCCATCTCTAAAATGGGAAGAATAAAATCACATGCCTCTTTAAATCACTGTAAGAACAAACATAACATGTCTGCTCAGATTTTAAAAAATGATATAACAATCATTCAGAAGAGATGAGAGATAGAGTTTCAGCCAGATTTGCCAATAGCCAGATTTGCCAAAAGACTGCCAAGCCTGCTTCTGTGGCTTTAAGAGCAGCTTGACCTACAAAAAACACAAAGACAAGCACGGTCACCTGTTACTGTTTGTGGGACCAGCCGCTGTTAAGGCACAGAAGCAGTCTACAACAGTGCATTCCTGGTCAGTTGTCAACCCTATGGCTTTGTGATAAGGAATCACACGGTACCTGACAGACAAAGCTCCATTTCTTCATGGCACCTGTTAGTCAGGCACTCTTTAATCCATTGCTTTGGCACCACATGTCCCACAGCCTCCAAGGAGACACTGCAGGCAGCTACACTTTTTGATAATTTTTACATATTGTCCCAGAACATTTGGAAAGACGGACCACAATGAATGCAAGAATACACATCACTGATAGATGATGGGTGGGTGGGGGACATGCGCAAGATACTCACTGCATTCAGCATCTTCCCACATACACACAAACACATGCAAGCTGAACATGACATCGAGCGACAACAAGATAAAAATGGCTTTAATAATATGTGGGTACAATTATTGGTTGGTTTTTATCTGGTCAACTATTTCATGGAGGATGCAAACACCATACGGTAGAAGTCATGACTTAAAGCCAGAACACTTTTTGCATCCTGAACGCTTACTATAAAAAGAAACTGTTCCCCCCCCCTTTTCATCACAACGCGTCCCTCCTCCTGCTCTTTTAGGGAGTGTAGCATTTCCAACAGCCTACATTGGCCTTTGCAACCAAATCAATGCTCTCTGCCTAAAGAGGGAGTCTATTTATGTATCTCATTCAGATAATAGAGGTGGCTGAAAATAGCCTGCACAGCACATAAGCATCCCGGAGGCAATTAGCTTATCGCAGGGTCCTGTGCTGGTCTGTGGCACTTGTCGACCGTGGGCTGTCATGGAAGGGCACTCTTCCAATGACCTTTCTCAATGGCAAACTTTTCATTTGACTCACATTAGTGGGTTTTGCAAAGCTAGGCTCCAAGAACTGTACGGAATGGAAAGTGGGCAAAAAGGCTTTCCAATAAAGTCATGGGAGGAAACCGCAGGGTTTTTAGTAACTGGTGGCTGAACCAGCCTAACCTCAGAAGCTGTTAAATGGTCTCTAGCTGGGGGTGTCCTCTGTGTCTAGAGATAGTTGTAATAATTTAAGTATAGTCACTTAGGGAGGAAGAAATCTAGTGATGGCTTACCCTTTCTTCTACCCTGAGATGATCATTGCTGCAAATGGCCTGCAAATCCCTCCACCTCATTATGTGCGTTTAGAGTTCTGCCACCCGCCTCCCCCCCCCCACAGTGTTTTTCCTGAGCTGAACTGAAGCATCTACAAGCACTTTGCACCTTCGCATGACAACAGCTTCTGCAGCTACCTGTCCTACTAACGCTCTAGACTGCGGCCAGGGCTCAGCGATCACACCACTGGCAGCCCCGTGAGAGAAAATAAATCAAGCCGGGCCCTGGAATGGTCTTCGCGTCCCTCCCTCGGTTCCTCGCAGCTCCAAGGAGGAGCTATAACCAGCCCGGGCGCGTTCAGCTGCCCAGCGCTCCTGCCTTGTGACTGTAAATCTCTTCTGGCGGTATTGTTATCTTGACAGGTCAAGAGATAGAGAACGAGGAGAGAGGAAGGTGCCCGGGTGAGATATACACCCGCTGTAAAACCCGCTCCTGTCATTTAAAGCGGCTGTTTGGATAAGTAACCAAATACTGGAGCGGCCCATCGACAGGGCGGCGGCGGTGGGGGCCGGGGTGTGTGGGGGGGAGAGCGTCTGGAACTTTAAGCGCCCCGAGACTCCGGGAGCAGCGGGGACTTCAGAGAGGAGGGAAACAGCCAGGGATCAGTAGCAGAATAACCTTGCTCGGTGTAGCCAACTTAATTCTGCACTTTCAAGCTAGGCAATAAGAAAAGCAAAGCAAACTCTCTTATTCAGAGGTTTTCCCGCCCCCGCCCTTTAGAGGGTCTTTGACACGTTTTAGGTTTAAAAGAACAACAACAAAAGGTGTCCTGTAATGAAAAAGAAGGCCCCCCCCATCCCAGACTGTGCAGTTTGAAACTTTACCTTCGGGGGGGGAGGATGAGAATGGCAGGACACAGCCATTGTCTTTAAGGCAGCCTCCCGCCCCGCTGCAATCCAACTATTCCGGCCAATGGAATCAGACACGCCAAACGAGACTGGGATGTGTTGTTTGTGTGTGGTGTGGGGTGTGGGGTGTGGGAGGCGGGAATAGCCGGCACCTGCCCTACCGATCCAGCTCCGTTTCTCTGGACTGCTTTTTAAAAGCCTGCCCACCTGTAGCCCGCTTTTTAAGCTCTTTTTACTGCCAGACAATAGACCTTGGGAGAAAAGAGGTCATTCTTTTCAGCACAGCAGCGATTACTTTTTAAAGGCTGTCTTGTGTGCCTGGATAAGTCCGCGTACCTTTTTTCACAGGCATCGCAACACAGTCTTCTTCTCCCCAGCGGGAGGCTAGGTTCCTTCTGAATCCAAGCCAGGTTTCCCACCCCCTGTTCACTGAGGGGCGGGGGCGGAAAAGGGTCTCCCCCCCCCCACAGCCGCTCTCTTTCCAACCCGAAAGGCCCGACCCACGTGTTGCGTTCTTCTCCGTATCCCAGGCAGGCCGCTTCCCACGGTGGCACGCAAACACCCCCCACACCCCCCCCCCACTCCGCACACAAAGACGTGACCCAAGAACAGCGGCCGGCCGCAAAGGAGAACCGGGATCCTTCCGCTCCGAGTCCTTGGCCAGCGGCTCTCGCTGCACAACACCCTGCCTGGCGGGGCCGGTTTTGGCGAGGCATCCGCGCACGCAGCCTGGAGGCCGCCGGCGCCCCGAGTCGACGCGCGCTCACTCAGAAGCAGCTCAAGGGGCGTAAGTCTAGTCACATTTCTTTGGGATTAAATCCCGTCGAGCTCAGTTGCGTTTTCTTCCGAGTAAGCAGGCATCGGCTCGAGTCGCCCTGCTTGTTCCAAGTGCCCAGAGGAGCGGGCTGTCAATACTCTCCCCCTACGACGACCGCATTCCTGTTCTACCCGCCCCCCCCCCCCCGACACACACAGACACACACAGGCGCGCGCGTTTCTCCTTTCACAAGGCCTCCTTTCTTTTTACCCTCTCTCAAGTCTCCCGAGGCCACGTCTTTTTTTTTTTCCTCCCTCCTTCCCACTAATCTCTGGATCACTTTTGAATGCACATCTTCTTCCCGCAGACCGACCAGATGCAAACTTCTCCACCACATCCCGCTTGGCACCCGTCAGCAAAACAAAACCGCCTCCTGCTCTTCCGCGGAAACATAACTCGGCCAAAATAAAGAAATCGCCGGGCCCAGAAAGTTGAAGAGGCTGCCTCCCTTCCTCCCCTCTCCATTCAGCGTGTTCCTCCTGACACAGCCTGGCCGGGGGGCGAGGAGGGCAGAAGTGACACAACTTCCATTCGCTTTTCAAACTCACATGAATTTCCCAAAGCAAAGAAATGCACGGTGGAAATTAACAGCAGCGGGTTGCTACCACCAAGCAGTCATTAAAGGCTGAAAGACCATGATTTGCAGCGTCTTCGTGCCTCCTTCACACGGTCGAGCCCCCCCCTCCCCCGCACACGAAGAAACGGAGGGGGGGGCGCTGCAGTCCAGCCCGTTTCCCCTTGACCTACCTTGGGCTCCGGCGGGAGGGGACACCAGGAGAGCGAAGGTCGCGCAACACATTATCTTCCAGCAGCTGCCCATCCCGGCCATGGTTGCCAGGGGAGGAAGCGAGAGGATGTGGGAAGGAGAACTTCTCCTGGAGTTTTTATAATCCCTTATTTTCCCCTTCGCCTGCCGCTGGACCCCAGAGGAGGCCGGGTGCTTTGGGGGACGGGGGAGCGCGTCTTCCCTCGCGCTGACAGATCTTTAAAGTGTGTCGCTTCGTTCCCAACAGCCCATAAAAGGGGGCTGGGCCAATGAAATCCAATTAAAACACCCCCAGACGAACTCTTCCCAAGTCTAAGGAGGGAAGGAAAACCGCAAACTCTGCCACCAAACCATTATCTCCATCCATCTTCCGGGAGTTCCCGGGGGGGGGGCGTGTGGAGCGAATCCGGCGGACCCGCCGCCGGCCACCCGTCTCGCAGTTCCGATCTGCTCCCACTTCTCGCCTTCGGCCGGGGTGCAACAGCAGCAGCCCCCGGGGAGGGAGGAAGGAAGGAAAGAGCCCGCCGCTGACGCGAGATTCTGGACGTTCAACAGGAGAGAGGAGGACCCTTTAGCGCCGGGCTCAGTCAAAACATACTTCAAGACTACCGAGGAGGATGGAGATCGACCGCGACGAAGGCAACGCCTGGCTTGGGGAGTAACTGAAAGGCCAGGCGACACCCGAGAATCCCAGGCGGAGCGAAGTTTTCTCTCGGCAGGCGCCGCAGCTCGCTCGAGAACCAACGAAAAGTTTCGGGGAGGGGGAGCCGCGTCGCGGGGGGCGTCCTCCCCTCCCCGATCCTTGCGCTTCAGCCCTTCCCAAGAGCGATCCCCGTCGCCGGATGTTTCCCTCTCGACCGTCCCTTACAAGACCCGCAGGACGAGCTGGCGACGGGGCTTCAGGGGGGCAGCCGCGGGGGCCGGCTTTTCCAACGGGGCTGCTGCTGCTGCTACCCTCCCGCTCCTTGGCTCAACAGCGGAGTGAGGCGAAGATCTGGGAGCAGCAGAGCCGGGCGCAAGCGGCCGTCTCAGCCGGCGGTAGGCGGAGAAACAGAGAGGCCGGCAGCGCCACTTGGTGGCCAATGCCGGCAAGAGCCGCCGCCGCCGCCGCTAGTCTTGGCGACGAACGGCGTCTGGCCGCGCTTGGCTGTCTGGCTCAACAAGACGGCGATTAGAGCCGGACAGGAAACCTCAGCCTGGCGCAGGACGCGGCGCGCTCAACTTTTGCGCTCACGACGGCGATTCCCTCCGAGGAGGGCTGTGTTCGGAAGACGAGGCGTGCGGGGGTCGGAGTCCCCGTCTCCAAAGAACAGGTCTCCCGTAGCAGAGTCAGCGAACCGCGCGGACCACCTCCGATCTCTTGTTCTCGTCTGCACGCCTCCTTCCCTACCCGCTGGCTTCGCCACCAGAACCCTGTTCCAGATATGCTGGGAGATCGTACAGAGAAGAAGGATGACCGTGCCCGATCCTACGCGCTTGGAATTGAGTCCCACTCACTTTACAGGCATTTAGTCCCTGGCTTAAATTGCGCGGAAGGGAGAACAAGGCGGCAGAGAAATAACTGGCGGGGAAAGAAAGATGTCCTAGCAGAAGACAGTCTCAGGGGTCTCAGTCTTCTTTCTTGGGCAGAGCTAATTGCAACTCAGTGGAATCGGGTTTGATGGGGAATGGGGGCTCCCCACAACGTGTTGTCTAGCGTCCTAGCCCTCGTCATCATCCATGCCCACCTACATCTGCTGCTGTCTCTTAGAGTCAAACAGGTTAGGAGATGCTTTCAGGACTATTTTGTAATTTTCAGAGCTGCTCTTTTCCAGCATCCCCTTCATTCATAATCTTTCCCTTATCTTCTTTCTGAAACGGCTTCATTTTCCACTCTGCCAAATTTAAGCCATTCAGCTGAGGCTTCTGTTCTTCCCATTGGCAATAATTTTGTAGCAGGCAAAGGTGTGAGTGTGTGCAAAAGGAAAGGATGCCTCTTCAACTTTCACAATTTTTGTAATATTCACCTTTCACTACCATGAATTCATAAAAGTCTGTGAAAGAAAGGAAGATTGTTTGGAACCTTTCCAGTCTGGTTTTAAGCCTGGTTATGGGACTGAAAAAGCCTTGGTCGCCCTGCTGGATGACCTGCGCAGAGATGGACAGAGGAGGTGTGACTCTGTTGAATTTTCTGGACCTCTCAGATGTTTTTAATACCACTAATCATGATATCCTTCTGGATCACCTTTCCAGGCTGAGATTGGGAGACACCAGTCTGGTGTTTCTATCCCTACCTGGAGGTTTCAGAAGATGGTGCTGGGGGACTGCTGCTGGGTCCCTTGGCCTTCAGTCTGTGGGGTCCCATAAGGTTCCATCTTGTTCCCTATGCTCTTCAACATCTTCCTGAAACTGCTGAGTGAAGTTGTCTAGAGATTTGGGCTGGGTGGTCACCAATATACAGATGGCAGCTCTATCTGGTGGTTCTGGCTGATCCCAGCAAGGCTATAGAAAGCATTAACTGGTGCCTGGAGGCAGTTTCAGAGTGGATGGGGGCTAATAAACTGATGCTTCACCCCAACAAGATGGAAGTGCTACTGATGAGCTGAAGGTCTGACCCAGGTAAAGTGTCACCTGTTCTGGATGAGGTTGCAGTCCCCTTGAAGGAACAGGTCCATAGTCTGTGGGTGCTGTTGGACTTAGGCCTACTGCTGGAGAAGCACATGGTAGCCGTGGCCAGGAGTCCTTTTTACTAGCTTCGACTGGTTAGCCATCTGTGGCCTTTCCTGGGCAGAAAAGATCTGGCCACTGTGGTGCATGCATGTCCTGGCTACACCTAGATGATATTACAGCAATGTAGTTTAGGTGGGGCTGCTCTTGCAAAGTGTTCAGAAACTTCAGTAGGTGCAGAATTCTGCAGCCACAATGTTAACTGCCATGTTTCGTAGGGGCAATATCACATCAGTCTTGGTACACCTAGAGTGGTTCCCGATTTGTTTCCAAGGCACAACTTAAGATGCTGGTGTGGACATTTAATTCCCTTTATGGTTTGGGACCAACATACCTGACCACCTGCCTACTCCTTGATGAACTTGCTCAGCCACTACTGTCACCTTTGGAGGCCCTGCTTCAGGTGCCTCTGCCTTCTGAGATTACGTGGGTGGCAGCCCAGAAGCGGGCTTGCTTGATTGTGGCACCAAAACCCTGGAACTCTCTCCTCAGGAAGACTTGTCTGTCCCTTTGTATTGTCATTTTCTGCCAGTGAGTGAAGACTTTTAAAAAATGTTTTACATTTTTAAATGTTTAAAAATGTTTTAGTTGTTGTTTTTACATTTTGGCATGTGTATTTTAGCTCTGGTTTTAATTGTTTTAATGTTGTGCTTTTGTTAGTTTTAATGGTTTTTAAGATGTGATTTTATTATATATGCCTTTAATTTGTTTGCTGTCTTGGTGGCCCTTATTAGGCCAGAAAGGCAGGTTATAAATTTAGTAAAATAAAATACAAGAAAAGAAAGAACTCCAGTGCAATAAATGAGTGTCTCCCCATAAACAACAAGAATCCAGCAAGAGTAGTTTTTTTCCTACTAATACTGTTGCCCTCAGTTTTAGCAATATAGTGATTTTTGTTCCTGTAGTATGATGATGAATGTCACCACATTAGCCCAAAACTCCAGGCTTGCAAATCTTGTTATTCAGATACAAATAATGGCTGGCTTTCTATTTACAAAGGGAGAACAGACACTGTGGCTTTGTCTGAGATCTTATTTCACACCCTGCACCGCCTAATCTAATTAAGGCTACATAACAGCTCCCTTGCTCCGTCTTGTTACAATTGGCATACTTTGGCTAACCCTCGTGTCTATCAGCATTTCTTTCCTCTCTTTCATTTTGTTTTGCTTAATGGCCAGTTTGAGTTTGCTTACTATATGCTACCATTTTAGTTGATACTAATAAAAGTATTATCCTGCTGCTGTTTCTGGCATATGGTTTTCACAGGTGTGAAATCAATGGACAGTTTGTGTACATTTACTGCTGGAATGTCTGACCCTCATGGTTGACAAAGAAACCTGAAAAATCTGACCTTGATGTGTCCTAAAAGGCAGGAGCTGCTAGAGCAGTTCTGCTCTCTGCTGAATTGCCTCTGTATTAGTCAAAAGCAAAATTCAAAAATGTATTCATTTATTTAGCTGTTCATATCCTATTTTTCTACCTAATGAGACTTACAACATTGTTCTCTTTGTCATTTTATCCTCACAACAACAACAACAACAATGTGAGGGTGAGTAAGAATGACTGGCCCAAGGTCTCCCAGTGACCTTCCCCTGTAGGGTGGGGATTCAAACGTGGGTCTGCTAGATCCTTGTCCAAAACTCTATCTATACTCTAATCTGGCTATGATCTCCATGTAATGTTTATTAGGATCAACCCAAATGACACCTGTTACAGGGTCTGGTTAAAAGATTCTACCTTTGGGAACTGCTGAACCTCTCAGCCACAGGAACCACAAAAATACTGTTCAACATATACATGGGTGGGAAATCGTCATCAATATATCTAATTCTAATGTGGCCAAATCTATGGATACTTAAACACAGAGACTGGAGCTATGAACAGACAAGATACAACTTTATACAAACCTGAAAAACACCCCAATATCAGAACTCCTTTTAAAATGGCAGGTTAAAACCTGACTAAATAATAGAAGCTGCATCTGCAGCTTGAAGAAACAAATGCCTTCAGTGGCTGTTCCCAGGCAACCGCAACAATATTCCCAGATATCATTGGTTTCTTTCAGTAAACGGCAGAGGGAGGAGGCAGGCCTCTTTCCAGGGCTGTTTTGACCTTTAAGGGAGGACTCTTTGGGGCCAGGCCTGACAGTAACCACTGACCGACTTGCTACCATGTGACACATCCAGGACTGAGTGCTTGCTACTGTTCAACAGGAGCCACACCATGAAAGGCAGTGGTTAGAGTTTCAGACTAGGATCTGGGAGACCGAGATTCAAATCACACTCTGCTATGGAAGCTCACTAGGTTATCAGGGGTGTGATCTTGAGCCAATCACATACTCTCAGACTAACCTACTATAAGGTTGTTGTGCGGATAAATGGAGGAGAATGATGTAAGCTACTTTGGGTCCCCGTTGTTGAGAAAGATGGGGTATAAATGAAGTAAACAAATAAAAAATACAGCTGAAGATGGGGGACCAGATAAAAGATAGATTGGTTGGTGGTTGAGAAGAAAGCAAGGAAAGATGAGGATATGGGAGCTGTCAGGAGGAGGGATAGTGTGGGGAAGGGATACAGGGGGAAATGATGTGCCCCTTGCAAGTCCTTGCAGGTGGCCTACAGTGCAACATTGCCACCAGACAGCTGGGCCTGGCCTGGCAACCAATAGCATACAACTAGGCCTGTTCCAGTGGCCTGCACCACACAAGTGAGTCATAGTTTTCCCAGCTAGAGGCTGGTGGGTGAGAAAAGAAGAAGAAGAAGAGGAGAAGCTATGGTGGTTTTCAGAAGGAAGAAAGAGGAAATGGAGGGTGAGGAGAGAATGAGATGCCCCCTGCAATTCCTTAAAAGTCCTTTGCTTGCCCTTCATAACCCCAAATGCCTGTCACTTTATTTATTTACAAAATTTATACCCCACTTTTCCACCCTCATCATGGCCACCAAGGTGGCTAAGAGATCAAAATTTGAATAATAAAAGCATGTCTAAAAACATTAAAACTAAAACAAAACATAATTAAAACAATTAAAACCAAGCTGAAATACACATGCAAAAACAAATAACAAAACATAGTACAGGAAGTAGAGACCACTGAAGGGATTCCAGGAGAAACAAAGAAGTCTTTATCTGTCCATGGAAGACAGCAATAGAAAGGAACAAGCAAATCTCTCCAGTACAATGACTTTTCATGCCATGACTAAAAAGGCCCTCTCTCAGTTTGGTACCTGCCTAATCTCAGAAGGCTGAGTTTCAGAAGATGATCATAGTGGTCAGGTAGGTTGAACATATGAACATATGAAGTTGCCTTATACTGACTCAGCCCAATGGTCCATCAAGGTCTGTATTGTCTACTCAAACTAGAAGCAGCTTCCCAGAGTCTCCGGCAGAGGTTTTTCACATCAGCTGCTACGTGCTCCTTTCCACTGGAGATGCTGGGGATTGAACTTGGGACCTTCTGCATGCCAAGTAGATGCTCTACCACTGCGCCACAGCTCCTCATAAAGTTTGTAAGGAGTAGGCAGTCCTTCTGGCATGGTGGTCCCAAGCTATACAGGGCTTTAAAGGTCAATACCAGTACCTTGAATTGTGTCTGGAAACAAACTGATAGCAGCTGTAGATAAGCCAAGACTGGAACAGTATGGTCCCTATGAACCACCACAGTAAACATCTTGGCTGCAGCATTCTGCATCAACTGAAGTTTCTGAAAGCCCAACATAAATTGCATTGTAGTAATCTGATCTAGATGTAACCAGCATATGCAGTTTAGCAGCCTAATTTTTTCTGCCTAGAAAAGGCCTCAGCTGGCTAACCAGTCGAAGCTAGTAAAAGCTGCTCCTGGTCACAGCTGTTATCAGCTTATTCAGCAGCAGGCTTGGGTCCAAGAGAAGGCCCAAACTATGGACTTGTTCCTTCAAGGGGAGTGCAACCCCACCCAATACAGGTGACACCTTAAGATTTGGGTCAGACTTTCCCCTTACCTGTAGGACTTCCATCTTGTAAGGATTAAGCTTTAAGATATAGCTTTAGTTCACATCTGATCCAAAACTGCCTCCTGGCCCTGGTTCAGGGTTTCTATCACCTCTAAATTTTCTAAATAAATACAGTCCCAGATTCATTAGCCTTTCAACACAGGGAAAGTGCCACAAACCCTTAGTCATATCAGTTGACAACTTCTGCACTTTTCCCAGTGTAAAGTACTGGGTTTCAGGCCTCATGACTCGGACGACGTCATCAGAGAAGACACGTTTATTCGTACTTCACACAGACAAAGACAAACAGTAACGGCCGGAGGCCAACTATATACAGTAAAGGGGGGGGAAGCCCCACATTCCTATTGGCGGGTTTGAATCGCCCACCAATGCTGCCATTGGCTCTTTTTTGGCGAGCTCAGGAGCCTAGTCCCTATTGTTCTCAGAGAATGGAGTTCGGCTGCATTTCACCAGCTCAGGCTCCTGATCCCAGGACATAACACCCCTCCCCCCATAGTTCGTCTCCTATCCAGTGACGTAGTCTTTTAGGTAGGCTGGTGGCCTCCGTTCTCTTAATGACCGTCGGGGGGCCGGCACCAGACTGGTGGGGCCCCCTTCTGGTTGTCCTACCGCACTAGGAGCTTGGGTTGCTGGCAGCGTAGATGGCGGAGGCGGCTCAGCTTGCTCTGTGACCCCCTCAGCGCCCCGTGGTCGTTCTGGCGCTTGTTCCGCTATTGGCGCCTGTGGCCGTTTGGGTGCTGGGGCAGCCTCTGTGTGTTCCATGATACCTGTGTCGGGGTCTTGTCGCCTCTAGAGTTGGTCCACGTGTTTACGGAGGACCCGGTCTCCGTCTGCCAGGACCTCATACGAAACTGGCCCTGTGGGTCTGAGAATGCGACCGGCCAGCCATTGAGGACCTGCCCCGTAGTTTCTAAAATAGACAGGTTCCCCCGGGAGAAAACTCCTGGGCGCCTCCCAAGTTTCGACCAGCTTTCTCTCTGGGGCTCGGTCCGGGTGGAGTCTGTCTAATAGGGTCATGGGGCGGCGGCCAATCAATAGTTCTGCTGGGCAACGTCTGGAGATGGGGTTCGGGGTGGTGCACTGTGTGAGGAGGAAGCGGGCCAGCCGGAACTCCCACTCACCCCCCATTATGCGGCTCAAGGCTTCTTTCGCAGTGCGGACCATTCTCTCCGCCTGGCCGTTATTTGCCGGGTGGAAGGGCGCAGAGCGTATGTGCTTCATTAAGTTCCTTGCGAGGAACGCTTGGAACTCTGCAGAGGTGAACGCGGCCCCGTTGTCCGACACAATCATGTCCGGCAAGCCGTGCGTAGCGAATATTTTGTGTAGGGCACTTATTGCCACTTTGGCCGAGGTGGTAGACACCGGACTTATTTCTACCCACTTAGAGTAGGAGTCCACCACTACCAAGAACTGGAGACTCTGGAACAGCCCAGCAAAGTCGACATGTAAGCGTGACCACGGCTTGTGGGTGGACTCCCAGCTTTGTGTCGCCGTGCTCGGGGGATTGGGGCGGACCTCCTGGCACAGTGTGCACCCCCGGACCCAGGTTTCAATTTCCGAATCTATCCCGGGCCACCACACGTAGCTCCTTGCCAGAGCTTTCATTCGTACAATGCCAGGGTGGGCCTCGTGAAGCGTTTCGAAAACCCCTTGTCTCATGGGCCCCGGGATGACCACCCTGTCCCCCCATAGTAAACAACCCTTCAAGGTGGATAACTCTTCCTTCCTGGCTTTATATGTCGTGAACTCTGGCCCTGCCGGTTCCGCTGGCCATCCCCTCACCACCCAGTTTAGGACCCGGGAGAGAATGGGATCCCGAGATGAGTGGGCGGCCACGTCTGCAGCCTGAAGGGGGGGGGGTTCGGAAGCTCCTCCATCAACAATACCGCAGGAGCTGGGGCCGGGTCCTCTCCCGTGTGCGGCAGCGGCAGGCGGCTAAGAGCGTCGGCATGCCCCAGCGCCTTGCCCGGCCGATGCTCCAACTGATACTGGTAGCCCGCTAAAAACAAGGACCAACGCAACACCTGGGGCGACAATACCTGTGGCGTTTGTTTGTCAGCCGCAAACAGTCCCAGGAGTGGCTTATGATCGGTGACAAGCGTGAAGGGCCGCCCATACACAAAATTGTGGAATTTTTTTACCCCTGCCACCAGGGCTAAGCCCTCCCGGTCTATTTGTGCGTAATTCCGCTCTGCCACCGGAACTTCCCTCCCATCTGGTAGCTTGTGGCCCAAGACCGCCCCGACCCCATACGGCGATGCATCACACACGAGGATCACCGGGAGCTTTTCGTCAAAGTGGGTGAGTACAGCATTCGAGATCAATAGAGTCTTAACCCCCCAGAACGCCGCCTCCTCCCTCGATCCCCATGCCCAAGGCATCGACTTATCCAGCAGTCTGTGTAGGGGTTCCGCCACGGCGGCTTTGTGTGGGAGAAAGGCATGATAAAAGTTTAGGAGGCCCAAGAATGCCTGGAGCTCCGCCTTGGACTTCGGGGCGGGGGCCTCCACGATGGCCTTCACCTTGTCCCTCGCCGGATGCAGGCCCATTGCGTTGACCCGGTATCCCAAGAACTCCACCTCCGGCACCCCGAGAAGGCACTTTTCCCATTTCACCTTTAGCCCCGCGGCTTGGAAGCATCCCAGGACAGTTCGGAGGCGGGCGGCGAAGCTCTCTGGGGTGGCTGCGGCAATGAGGATGTCGTCAAAGAACGGCGTCACGCCAGGGATCCCTTTTAACAAATTATCCATTAGATTTTGGAAGATCCCAGGGGCCACACTGACCCCGAACTGCAGCCGCTTTACCCTGAAGGTCCCCCGGTGTGTCACTATAGTTTGTGCCTCGGCCATGGCCTCGTCCACAGGGAGTTGCTGGTACGCCTGCATGAGATCCAGCTTTCCAAATATGCGTGCCCCTGCCAGCGTGGCCAAGACATGACTTACTACTGGCACGGGGTATATGTGCACCTGGAGTGCCTGGTTAATAGTGCACTTGTAATCCGCGCAGATGCGGATTTCCCCATTCGGTTTCACTGGGGTCACAATCGGGGTTTCCCAATGTGCATTTGGGATGGGCTCTAGGATTCCCTGGGCCACCAACTGGTCCAGTTCCGCCTCTATTTTAGGGCGGAGGGCCAGGGGCACGGTGCGGAAGTGCCGCCGGATGGGCGCCACCGTTGGGTCTAAGTGAAGCGACACGGGGGCCCCTTTATAACACCCCAGCTCCCCATCAAAGACCTTGGGGAACTCCCAGCATATCGTCCCCCAGTCCCGCGTCCCACATTTATTCACTCCCCCAATCGTAATGCCCAGGGCCTCGAACCACACTCGCCCCAGGAGACTCACAAGGTTTCCCTCCACCACCACCAAGTCCAAGTCCCCCTCAAAGTCTCGTATTGCACTCGGAAAGTGCCGACTCCCCGGATGGGGACAGGGTTCTTTTGAAAGTCCACCAGGCTAAGCGGCGATGGATGTAGAAGGGGTCCCCCGGACGGGCAAAGCTTTTTTAGGATGTCCATGGAAATGATGGATGCCGCCGATCCCGAGTCCACCTCCATGCAGCAGGGGGACCCCTTGATCTGCACGTTTACTTGGATCTTCGGGGTGGAGGAGAGATTGGGGTTGGGAAGGTATAGTACCTGTAGCGGTTGATCCGTGAGGTGGTACAGTTCGGCGACCTCTTCCGTCGTCTCATGGTCGGTGGTCGTTGCGCGGTTAGGTAGGGCCGACGATCTCATGTTCCGGGGGCCCTTAGACTGGCAGACCCATGTGAGGTGTCCCTGCTTTCCGCAGCCGTGGCAGACAGCGTCCCAGAACATACAGGTCTTCCTCCCATGGCCCTCCCCACAGCTGGCGCGCACGGTCCGGTTGCCAGGAGGCTTGGCTGGCTCCCGGTCGGCTTGCTGGGCCGGCACCGGCTGGTGGTGTTGCGGTCTGAGGGAGTAGACCTCTTCGGTATCTGAGTTCCCGGGGCTGGGACCCCTCCCAACCACATGGGCGGCTGAGGCCGGGCATTCCCCTTCAGCAGCCTCGTGTGCGGTTGCGATGTCGATGGCCTCATCCAGGGTGAGCCGCCGGTTCCCAATCAACTTGCGCCGCAGCTTGGAGTCCGCCAGGCCCCACACGAGCTGAGTTAGCAAGTTGTCTTCCACCCTCGGGAACATGCAGTCCACAGCGAGTGCCCTAAGCTTGGCCAGGAAGGTGGTAGCGGGTTCCCCTTGGGCCTGGACGTGCCTCTGGAACTCCATCCTTTTGGCCAGGAAGGTAGGCCGGGGGCTGAAATATGCGTTGAGGACATCCATGATCTCCGCAAATGAGCTCTCCAGGGCCATGCGTGGCACCAAGAGACTCTTTGCGAGGCGGACCGTATCGGTTCTGCATGAGCTCAGCAGGAGCGACCGATTTTTCTCGGGGTCGCGAATCTCATTGAGTTCCATGTAGCATATGAGCTGGTCGACCCATGCGTCCCAGGTTTCCGGCTGGGACAGATCGAAGCGCTCGAGTCTTCCATGCGTGGGAGCCATAGTTACGTCTGGGGAGGCGGGCATCAGTGCGAGTGGTGTGGTGCTGCTCTCGGGGTCAGCGATGCGATGCTCGGCGAGCGGTGTGGTGCTGCTCTCGGGGTCAGCGATGCGATGCTCGGCGAGCGGTGCGGTTCTGCTCTTGGGGTCAGTGATGCGATGCTCGGAAGTGGCCTTGTTGTCCTCGTCGTCACTCATGGAATCATGGAAGGCGTTGAGATCCCACCCTCGTCGCCACTGTAAAGTACTGGGTTTCGGGCCTCATGACTCAGACGACAACATCAGAGAAGACGTGTTTATTCGTACTTCACACAGACAAAGACAAACAGTAACGGCTGGAGGCCAACTGTATACAGTAAAGGGGGGGGACGCCCCACATTCCTATTGGTGGGTTTGAATCGCCCGCCAATGCTGCCATTGGCTCTTTTTTTGCGAGCTCAGGAGCCTAGTCCCCATTGTTCTCAGAGAACGGAGCTCGGCTGCATTTCACCAGCTCAGGCTCCTGATCCCAGGACATAACACCCAGCTATGCAACATCTTTCCTGTGATACAGTGACCAGAGCTATGCACAATATCTCAACATACTGAAAAAGGAACCTTGATGCATCCATGCACATGATCATATTGATATTCCTTTTGGTGCAACATTTCATTAATGCACATATGCACTTGTGCATGTCTGTGACCATAGTGGTGGGGTGATGGAAATTAACAGAAAGAACTGAAGGCACAGGCAAACTGTAGATACACCAGTTCCAGAAATAGTTTTCAAAATCTCCACATTAATGAAGAAGGATAGTAGAATGGATGGAACACTGGGCAGAATGAACCTGTAGAACAATCAGGGAACAGAATAGAAAATCTGCTCATTGCTAGTAATTTACAAAAACAATATTTGAGTTGACAGGCAGAGTTAAAGCTAAATCCCTTCAAGCAGTTAAATGTTATGCCACTACTCCAACTCCACAAACACAGCTGAAATGACACTAGCATGGGTAAGTACAACACAATCAAGGGATCAGAATATTTTTTTTAAAAAACTGAAAGTTTCCCCCAATA
The DNA here is from genome assembly GCA_029375565.1 of Gekko gecko. Lineage (NCBI taxonomy): Eukaryota > Metazoa > Chordata > Lepidosauria > Squamata > Gekkonidae > Gekko > Gekko gecko. The sequence goes on along the minus strand of JAPDNY010000002.1, from coordinate 237,783,551 downwards.
AACAGAAGAGAGCATGAATTCTGTTATATCAGTTGCAGGTCTACAAAGCAAGAGCCCTTTAAAGAACAAATTGCTATACATATAACATGTAATATAAAATACTTTAAATATATCAGGAGATGGAAGCCAAGCAGACAGGCAGTGGAGCTCTTAGATGACGAAAATGTAATAAGAGCACTCAAGAAAGACAGGGAAATTGCTAAGACACATCAACAAATTCTTTACATATGTCTTCAGTGCAGTAGATGCTGGAAAGATACCCTCACCTGAATCTTTTTAAAGGCAATAAATCAGAACAGTGTCAAAGAGCAATGACAAAGTATTTTTAGAACTGATGTGCAAGCTAAATAGTAACAAAAAGACAGGAACAGATGGCATTCACCTGACAGTTCTTAATTCGAATGTGAAGCTCTAGAGTTATAACATACAACTTTATCAAATTTTCTGTTTACTGGAAAACTGAAAGATAGACAATGTTATCCCAGTTGTTGTAGAACAATGAAACCACAAGGGTATCTAATATGTGTTTATCCTGCCCTTCCTTTAAGGAGTTCAGGGCAGTGCACATGATTCCCCCCCTCCTCTTGTCTGGCCTCGTAAACCTGAGTTGGTAGGGTAGGCAAAGAGTGTCAGTGGCCCAAGGTCACACAGTGCACTCAGTTCAAGCCACTTCTTAATGTGTGAGGGGAGTAGGGGTCATCATAGAGGTAAGGCTTACATTAGTCACTCTAAAGCTGCTCACTTTTCAACCAGCAGCTAATAATTGCTGACTTTTCAACCAGTTACTGTATCTGTATCTTTAATAGCAGTTCAATGTGCAGATACTAGTAGATGATAGTATTCCCTCTTTTGGTCAGTGGCAACCTACTTGGAGTTTGAACATCATCCTCTCTTGGATTGTTGAATTTTGGACTATCCTATCCTCCAGCAGCCTCTCCATCCTATGCGAATATTTTGAGTTTTCAGGCTGACAGGATCAATAATTTCTTCACCAACAGATCCGAGTCCAGTAGCACCTCAGAGACCAACAAGAATGTGTGTGTTATAAGCTTTCGAGACTCAAAGTTCCCTTTATCAGGTACAGGTTGGACTAGCGATCTCTGGGTCTCTAGATCCCAGTCAGAAAATGGGCGGGGTGTTGCAACAAAAGAACTCATGATGCAGAGGTACAATCTGCATTGTATTAGCTTGATTAAAGCAGAGGGGAAATGCCTGGAGGTAGAGAATTAGCCAAAGAATAGATTCTTTTGAACTATGGTGCTGGAGAAGACTCTTGAGAGTCCCTTGGACTGCAAGGAGATCAAATCCCAACATCGCCTGGCGGTCCCTGGCCCTAAGGAGGCCAGGTTGGTGGCCACTAGGGCTAGGTCCTTTTCAGTGGCGGCTCCTACCTGGTGGAACGAGCTCCCGGAGGAAATCAGGGCCCTGCGGGACCTCTCACAGTTCTGCAGGGCCTGCAAGACGGAGCTCTTCCGCCAGGCCTTTGAGTAGGAGCCGCCATTCCCCTCTGCCGCCAATTCTGCCGCCAATGTTACTATCTTATGTGGTGGAGGGAGGGGACAGCTGAGGGAGATCTAGCTGTCCCCGCTGTGATCAACATTGCTGCGACCAACATTGTTGTGACTAACACCATCTGATGCCATTGGATTGAGTTTGAGAATAACTGTTGAGCACCCTATAGTGGTTACCTTTTTTGGAATGTTATCTGTTTAATTGTTTTATATGTTTTTAAGCTGTTTTGTCTTTGGCACTTGGTTGCCTCAATGTAAGCCGCCCTGAGCCCGTTCGCGGGGAGGGCGGGGTAAAAATGGAATAAATAAATAAATAAACAAATCAGTCAATCCTAAAAGAAATCAACCCTGATTGTTCCCTGGAAGGCCAGATCCTGAAGCTGAAGCTCAAATACTTTGGCCACCAAATGAGAAGGGAGCATTCACTGGAGAAGACCCTGATGCTGGGAAAGATTGAAGGTCAAAGAAGAAGGGGACAGCAAAGGATGAGATGGTTAGACAGTGTCATCGATGCAATGGACATGAAACTTGAGCAAACTTCAGCGGACAGTGGAAGACAGGAGGGCCTGGCGTAATCTGGTCCATGGGGTCACGAAGAATCAGACTCGACTGTGCGACTGAACAACAACAAGAGAATTAGCATCTGTAGTGAGATAAGAACCTTATGTCCCTATTCAGCCCCATGGAGGGGGGTGTCCATTGCTCTGAGTTTGTGAATGAACTCAAGTTCAGCAGTCTCTCGTTGTAATCTCCCCTTGTAGCATCTGTGTTTGAGGACTATCTTGCTTAGGTCAGCAGCAGAATGACCTGGAAGATTAAAATGTTCTTACAGTGTTTTTTCACTGTGGTTCACAGAATGCACTATATCTGATGAAGAGACCTCTGACCCACAAAAGCTTAAATCCCCAAATTATTGTTAGTCTCTAATGTGCTACTGGACTTGTATCTTGGTGTTGTACTGTAGACCAGTATAGCTAACCTCTGAAACTATCTTCATCAGTAGAGTTCTCTCTGAACAAAAATCACCCCTCAAAAGAGAATATCTGAAAATAATAAGTTATCTGAGTATGCCCAAAGTGTCTGCTGAGTTTCTGTTAAGGGAAGTCATGTCTCAGTAACCTGTTAGAATTTTTGGAGGATACCGAGTGCAGATGCAAGTGACCCAGTAAATTCAATGTCCCTTGGACTAAAAGCAACAACTTTTGACTAAATCCCTCAAAAACTCCTGAGAAGATTTGGTAACCACAGGATGGGAGAAGAGATCCACTTATGAACAGGTAACACAGTGCAATGTAGGAAACAAAGAGGAAGAATAAACTGACAGTTTTCACAACTGAGAGGTAAAATATATAGTGTAACAAGGATCTAAATGGGGGCAGTGTTTTTTCAAAACATTTTTAAGAATGTTTAGAAGACATCCAAGACAGAGATCTTCTTACAGGGGCTACTGTAAGCTCTTGGAGGATTGGCTACATTAGGGATGTGTCGCCTAATATGGAAAGAAGTTCCTGCTACAAAAGAGCCCTGGCTGGCTCCCGCATCATTTGACTCCAGATCAGTGTTTAGGTGGTGAAGGGCAGTATGTGGGCAAACAAACTGAAGTTTAATCCAGACAAAATGGCAGAACTGCTGGTTGGGGGCCCCCAGTTCAGGGGTGCTCCCGGATCCTGTCCTTCTGCTTGAGAAACAGCACAAGTAGGTCATTAGTGCCTTTGGCTAATTTAGCTTAGGTCACCAGCTGCAATAATTCCTGGAAATGGTGAACCTGGCTTCAGTTACAAACCTTGGTAACACTCAGGTTAGACTAATGCAGTTTGTTGTATTAGGACAACATTCAGAACAGTTTGGAAACAATGGGTTGGATTCCACATAAAACTTCTGCTCATGGAAGAATTTCCATGCATGGAAACATGACTTCTCCAGTCTTAACATCGTATATCACCTCTTCTTTTCACAGAAAGCCTCAGGGTAAAACTGCATATTTACTTGCACCCTAAAAAGCCAAGTGGTATGGGGGCAGAGCAATGTGGATCAAAGTAAAAATGCTGGGAAAGAGGGAGAAATCCAGGGATGGTGGTGGTTTCCAGGTACCTGTAGAATGCTTGCCAATCTTTTTTCTGTACTGGGGTATCAAGCAGACTGGAGGGGGAGTATTTTCAATTGGGAGATGGCATGGGGAAAAGTTAACTACCCCTTTCCCAGCAATGCATCATCAAACCAGATCAGGGGCTGCTTTTTATGATCAAACTGCATGTCTGGATTGCCTTTCAATTACAGAACTCCAGCATTGTGTGTGATTTGCACCTTTTGTGTGTAAAACGAGCTTTAAATTGTGTGATCTCAGGGTTTGTGCAATCTCAGGAACTGTCCATTTCCCCACCCACTGTAAATGCATGCTTGTACCTACTTTCCAGTCCTTGGAAGAGGCAGAACATGCTGGATCTCATTCATGAGAAGGGCTATTTCCCTTGTAAATAGAAATGTTTTGCTGTGTTATGCAGCGACGATGGAGTGATCAGGTGCAATTTAATTCTAAACCACCAATCAAATTGGATTAGACTCACATTTAATTCTTACATGTAAACTTTTGGATGCCTGCATTTTATATCCTTACTCCTGTTCCTGTAAGAGGAGCTCAGTATGCAGATACTTAGCAGGTGAAAATATTCATCTCTGACATGCCAGAAAAAACTTCACCTGTTAAATTTCTTTGTCAGACTGTTGTTAAGATGACTTCCTCTGACTTGGAAAAGAAATGTTAACAAGATGTTCTATATTCCAGTTATCATGAGATGTATCTCACCTAGATCCTTCACCTTTAATAGTTTTATAGAAATATTTTTTTCAAATGTAGCCTTTCCCACCAGTGTCATGGGAAACAATGCGCTGCCTGCCGTTCTTCCTTTCATGTAACAGTGGATAATGTGAAAACTCTCTCCCTGTACTCAGTCTAACATAATTATAGCATTTTTGCTTCCCCCTTATTTTTATACCACGATTGGATACTAATTAACATAATTGAATTGATAAATCAATATTCAACAATAGGCTTTTGTTGAACCAGAGCGGTGTACGGCAGGTGGGGGAAAGGAGGAAACGACCAAAATAATTGAAAATTATCGTAAATGAAGCTTCAAATTCAGTTGGCAAAGCAGAAAAGTCCAATTTGGCTGGGCTTTGGAGATGATTCACGTATAATTGTCACCACCACATCTGCTGTTGGAACACCTGGGACTTGTTTCCCTTGGACTTCATTCCAATGCAACATCCATATCTCTATTTCTGTTTCATTTTCTATTGTTAAGTAGTAGTCCCTCCATCCCAGCATGGATGTTATGAAGCAACTGTCCTGTGTGGAGGAGAGAATGAGCCATGCAAAACCACAATTGCTCTGTGAACTGCCAGCATGAAGTGTTGGATCCAGCCTATAATGGCAGTTTCCACCAGTTCCCCCTTCCCACTGCAGACCTCCCACTTGTGTTCTCTCTAGGTCCCTTACTTCCCCAGGACAGCATTTTATGGAAACCAGTGGGGTGCAGTGGGAGGGGGGAGGCAGGAAAATTCCAGTCTGTTGATAAAAAATTTAGTCTGGCTCCAACCATAAAGGTAGATTCAGATGACCAAGTAGTCACACAGTAGTGATTTAAAAGTGTACTGCATGGTGCCTGTATCCATGTGTGCAGGCAACCATCTATAGCCTCCATCTCAGCAGTTAAGCTATGAGTTACCATTCCTACTTATGCCTGCATTTTCATGCAGCTGCACAGGAATGGTAATGCTGGTAAGGAACTAGTTTCAAGAGGGAATTAGATAAACATATGGAGCAGAAGTCCATCAGTGGCTATTAGCCACAAGGTATAGATGGGCAGTATGTGGGGCAAAAGGGCTTCTCTGGGCATACTGCCCCCATAGAAGGCCCAGAGGATGATGTGTGGGGGACAGAAAATGGCTTCTCTGGGCCTACTGCCCCCATAGAAGGCACAGGGGATGGTGTGTGGGGGACAGAAAATGGCTTCTCTGGGCCTACTGCCCCCATAGAAGGCCCAGGGGATGGCATGTGGGGGACGGAAAAGGCCTTCTCTGGGCCTACTGCCCCCATAGAAGGCCCAGGGGATAGCGTGTGGGGGCGGAAAAGGCCTTCTCTGGGCCTAGTGCCCCATAGAAGGCCCAGGGGATGGCGTGTGGGGGCGGAAAAGGCCTTCTCTGGGCCTAGTGCCCCCAGAGAAGGTCCAGGGGATGGCGTGTGGGGGTGGAAAAGGGCTACTCTGGGCCTAGTGCCCCCAGAGAAGGCCCAGGGGATGGCGTGTGGGGGACAGAAAATGCCTTCTCTGGGCCTAGTGCCCCATAGAAGTCCCAGGGAATGGCGTGTGGGGGCGGAAAATGCCTTCTCTGGGCCTAGTGCCCATAGAAGTCCCAGGGGATGGCGTGTGGGGGCGGAAAAGGCCTTCTCTGGGCCTAGTGCCCCATAGAAGGCCCAGGGGATGGCGTGTGGGGGCGGAAAAGGCCTTCTCTGGGCCTAGTGCCCCATAGAAGGCCCAGGGGATGGTGTGTGGGGGCGGAAAAGGCCTTCTCTGGGCCTAGTGCCCCATAGAAAGCCCAGGGGATGGCATGTGGGGGATGGAAAAGGGCTTCTCTGGGCCTAGTCCCCTCATAGAAGGCCCAGGGGATGGTGTGGGGGGGCGGAAAAGGGCTTCTCTCACTTGCCTCAGCCTTGAGGGCCTGCCCCTGTGCTCACACTCCAGACGGTCCTCTCCTGTCGGAGGACTGGAGCAGACTGAGCTGAAAACACTGACTGGGGCTGACATGGGCGGGACTTTGCAAACCAGCCAGTCAGCCCTGGCCAGTGTCTTCTGACTGTCAGTTCTTGAGCCGAATCAGTTATGGCAAGCATCCAATATTGTGGAACCAAAATTCAAATATATATAAGGACAGGATACAGAGGTAGAGCACAGAGAGAGGAACAGAAGCACTCTTTCAGGGCAGCTGGTCAGCTAAAACCCCACATCAGATGGAAATCCTGCATCCCCAAAGTGCTTCAGCTAACCTTAAGCAGGGTGTGTTTGCTCCTCTCTCCATCTCTTCCAGCATTCAGACTGCATTTCCTTTTCACAGGGACACATCTCTGTCTACTTCCTTCAGCTGGTGGGGTACCTCCTCCAGTACTGGACAGCTGCTTAACTAGAGCCATTAAGGCAAATAATTGAGGGAATATCTACAATTGCTGAGAAACATTACCATTCCTTTGGCCGTGTAAGATAGGATTGAGCAACAGTAATCAGGATCTAAGCCTATGATAGTGTCTTTGGTAGCCATTAGCGGCATATCAATGGCTGAATATTAAAGCACACAAGCATGCAACCAACTCTCTTCTAGTTTACAAAAACTGCCTTGGTTAGATGTTGTTCTTACTTGCCACAAGCTACCAGGTGAATGGCTATTTACTATCCTGCCTTACAGAATATAGAAGTACTTTCCATATTCCTACCTTGTTAGCAATAAAAGCATGAAAAATTATACTTCTAAAAGATGAGATTCTGCGGCATGTGAAAATCCATCACCACTGGCTGCCCATCATCCTGCTCACTATGCCTGTTCTGCTGTATTTGGCCTCATAACTGTGTATGGTGCAAACAGAGAACCAGTAAACGTAGTGTGGAATGTGGAGATCCCTTGAAAATTTGCTGCCACTCCCCGCCAAGTTCTTAGAGGACTTGCTGCCACACCCCAAAACCAAAAACCCTAATTTATTGTGCCAGCTATGCAATTATAGCGGTACTGTAACAACTAGTGTTAATGTTGTTGAAATACATTGTGTCAAACCTCTCTGGAAAAGAATCTGGGAAAGGCATTTGCACCACACAATTCCTGCCCTCTAAACTGATAACCGTGAATGAGGGAATTCCAGGATTAAGAATAGTGATTCACATGCAATCTGTGTTGAAACTGAGAAAAGCTGTTTGTGTAATTGGGGGTTTATTGGCTTCAAGTGGCATTTAATGAGTAGCCTGCTGCATGCAAATTTTACAGAGCTGATGGCCACATGTCTACAGATGGGCACAGACTGCATTTTTGCAAACCATGAATCCATATGGACCAGGAGGCTGGTTCATGAACAGACCCAGTTCATGAGCCATTTAAAGTTTAACCCCCTGCTCCCTGCTTCCTGTGGCTTTTCGTGGGAAGCAGAAAGCAAGGGGCCATTTAAACCAAACAGCTGAGAGGTGGGGAGCTCCTTGTCACTCACCTGTTTGGTTTAAATGCCTGGGAGCCATTTAAATCACTGCTTTCTGCTTGCCACCGCTTTTGAGGCTCCCCACCTCTCAGCTGTTTTTTGTGAAAAGCAGAAGGTACAGGTTTAAACCCCTGCTTTCTGCTCTTCACAAACCGTCACAAACCACCATGAACTGCATGAAAATTTGTGAAAGTTCATGGCACTTCTTCAGTTTGTGAATATTGCTTCACAAACCACAAACTGCCCAAAATTCATGAGGAAGTTTTATTCATCAACCAATTCATGCCCATCCCTACACATGTCTAAACTCCCACCTACTATGAATGCAGATGCTGTTTTGGAGCAAGAACTAAGAAAAATACATTCAGGTCTCTCTTGGAGTCACAGCACAGAGCAGGAAAGAGGCATGTGTGGCTACAGTAGGCCTTGCCCTCTTGTGCCTTGGCTGGGGGTCTCAGATGCACTACCAGCCCTGCCTTGGGTCCACTTTGAATATAGCACTTTCTCTAGATGTACTTATGTAACTGCCTCACAACTGTTTATGTTTCATCCTCAAGGTGTATTATATGGAAGATGTTCTGTGTAAAGAGGCCTGTGGCCCTGGACATCAACAAAATGTAAAAAGGACCCCTCTGTAGCTTCTTAGTCTCTGTAGGACTCTCTTGGATCCTGGTTAGAGTCCTCTGGACAAAACACATCTGATTTGGCCAGAACAGTCTGAAAATGAGAGAAAAGAAAAACATGCTCTTCATAATGGCCATTTAGTTCTTCTTTAACCAGTAATCCTCTTCCATCTCCTGTGGTGAATGGGCTGACTCAGAGCTATTTGCAGTTTTCTTCATCTGTTATTTTGCCTGTTTGTTCTGAGGGTGTGTCTCCAGGCAATTCCCAAAATACTTTATTGGGTTTGAATGTGTTTCTGCTCAAAAACCACATACAAGATATAGGATGCAGTATATTTGAGAAGTCAATGCTTCTCGTCAAAAGCCACATACTCTCTCCTGGCAATTTGAACATTTCTTGCAACCCCACCCCATTTTTTTTTTAACCCTCCACCTCTCTCTCTTTGGGAAAAGCACCCTTTGAATGCAGTGTGTTCCAGCACCACTGGTTTACAACTGGAATTACTGCATCCCCAGTTGTAAGGTAATTGAGTATATTAAATATGATTTAATTACCCTGGGAAAATGCAACAGTTGTTTTAAGCAGCCTAGGAGAACTAGCATAAAAAAGAAAGAGGGATGAATAATAGGTCCTGTCATTCTGACCAAAAATTTTTTGTTTGTTTGTTGGCAACAGTATCTTTCTAAAATGCAATATCCTTCTTGACAGAAATGTACTTTGAGCATGGTGTTATTAAGAATTTGTTTCTGTTAGCTAGAGGAAAGCTATATTGGCCAGATTCCTATGAATAACTCCCCTCTGCCCCCTTAGCCTATTTTCCTGCAAGCATTATTGCAAGAACGGTGAAAATTCAGATTTCCAATAACCATTAGCTGGCTGGCTAAGCTAGTTGAGTCCTTCTGGAGAGTAATTAATAGTTCTTCCCCCCCATTTGTGGAGTGGTAGGTGTTAAGCCACTGTGTTGTCAGCTAGTGTCCACTATGAGCTGTAGAACTTTTGCTAGCTGTCCATTTCTTGTTTCAAAATTGACTCCCCAGCCTGAAGACAGAGGAAGCTCTGGTTTAAAATGAGAAGCCATGGTTAGTTTTTAAAATTCCACCTGAGCTTGGATTTTGACACAGAACAAGGGTGAAGTCATCTTCTCTATCCCAGACATATGACACTTTTACCTTATAAGGGGACTCTTAAGAACAGAGGATTACAAGTGGGGACCTCTAAAAAACTTGTGGGGAAATTCCCTCACTGGTTACAGCTTAGTCCTCTGACACACACCCCAGCCACCTTTCCCTAGCCTTACTGCCACCTTGCTTCTCTGCCTACTTATGCCTCCCATCCTTGGGACTCTACTCACCCACCAACCCTCACCACTCTACCCCCCAACTGTTGCTTTGCCTGATCACCAAAGGTGACAATATAAAGACTTAACAGATTTTCTACAAAACAATACCAATACTTATAGATGGATATTTCCAGAAGGACTGATTTTTAACTATAAGGAAAAAAAGTTTAAGATTGACTCTGTTCCAAAAGCTGAAAAATTCTTGAATCAACATTCAAATCCAAAGAAAGAAGGAAAAAATATTGAGGATGAAAATGAAGAAGAGGAAGAGAATGACTCTCAATCAAAAGACACGTCAAGCAGTGGTGCCAGTGGTCAAGCAGTGGTGCCAGCAGTGGATCTCAGACTCAGAAAAAGGAGTGGCGGATCCCAAGACACTTAACTTTAAACTGAAATACAAGAAGAAAAAACAAGGAAAATAATCTGGAGAATATAAAGACTATAATGCATCTTTGGACTAGCCTTATTTCTTAACATCTCAAATTTCTAAATACTTCTACTTATAAGTTAATTATTATATTAGACATTATAGTAGGCTTGATATATGAATCTATTATTGTATTTTGATCATTGTCTTATTCTGTAATTTTCTTTTTAATAGGTTTTTCCACTTCCCTTGTCCTTTAGGTTTGTAGTTTAGTAAAAAAAAAACCCAAAAAATCCCTTCCCCAGCCCCTTCTCTTACTTAGTTACTGCAGCAACCTTGGCAGAAACTCCCTAGCCCAGCTGTCTGTCCAGCCACCTGTGCTATCAGTTCACTGCCTCAGCTGTGGTGGCTGCAGCGGCTCCTGGTCACTTGCCCAGCTGCCTGTCCCACCGGTTTGCCTCCTCAGGGAGAGCAGCTCCCCTGCCTGCATTGCCGCTTTGCTCCTCAGCAGCAGTGGTGGCAATGCCCCCATTTGCCTGGCCGTCCACCTGCCTGGCCACTTTGTTGCCTCAATTGCACCCAAGAGCTGGGTGGAAGTGGCAGCTCCCTGTCTCCTTGTTGTGCTTGCCTGCTTTGAGAGAACAGTTCTCTGCACTCACTCACTTGACTGGTCTTTGGGGGAAATTTAAGCCTCCCCCTTTTTTAGTTTTTGGATTTTTCTGCAAGCCTGGGTTTCCCCAAAGTTTGGAGAGAAATCTGCCTTCTGTCAATATGGCCCTGACCCATGGATCCATGACCCTGACCTATCTGAAGATAGGGGCACATTTTACTATTAGAATATACAAGAAGAGGGACCCGCAATACTCCTCCCCCCGGCTCTGGCGGCAAGGCCCAAGCAGCTTCCAGCTGCCAGGCCCACCAATCTCCTCCTCCCCCCGGACTCTGGTGATCTCCTCCTCCACCACTGATTTCCTCCCCCCCCTGGCTCTGGCAGCGAGACCTGAGTGGCTTCCAGCCACTGGCCTGCTGCAGAGTTACCAGAGCATTCCGTGTGCACACGCAGGGAATGCTCTTTTACTTTTGGGGGGATTTAAGTATCCCCCCATAGTTTTTAATAGATTTCAGATTTTTCTGCACATCTGGGGACTACACCAAATGTGCAGGAAAGTCTCTTTGCCCCCTAGGTGCCTCCGATGTGGGGATTTAGATATCCGCATGCAGGGGGCACCTTGGCTATTAGATAAATAGATGATGATGATGGAACCCAGTCCTCCCAAACTACTTCCAGTTACTGGTATTAAATATATTTCTGACTATAACACCATGAGCTGAAGATTAATCAGTTGCCTGGAAAGATCCATGAAATGCTGAACTTTGTTTTAGAGACATATTTTTATTTATTTATTGAAAATAGAAGCTGCTGAGGAAGACAACATGGCTGAAGTATTCAGTTATTTAAGGATGATTTAATCTTTGAGGACGGATTTCATTTACACCTGTTTTTAATAAAGTCTATAAATTATCCATTGTTTATAGAGTCATTTCTGCTTGGCATCATACAATACATGAAGAACTCTATGATCTTGTAAAAGTTTAGGATTGGCAACTCTGCAGTGGGAAATCCATGGAGATTTGGGGGAGGAGTCTGGTGAGGGTGGAGTTTGGGGAGCAGAGGGAGCTCAGGAGGGATGTGATGCCATGGAGCCCAGTCTCCAAAGCTGTCATCTTCTCCAGGGAAATGATCTCCATAGGATGGAGATCAGTTGTAATTCTGGGAGAATTCCAGGTGCTGCCTGGAGGTTGGCAACCCTACAACAGTTTCATGTCTTCTGATTGTCTCTTGGACAATCTGAGGGAAGACAGAAATAGAGTTCCACTAGACTAGTATAATTTTGTGACAAATTTAGATTCTTTAACTCATTGAAAGTTATTACAGAAAGCACAGGAGAAGAGGAACCAGCAGAAATGAGGGATATTTCAGAAGGAGTAATTGAAACTTTCATAGGAAATGGGAGGAAAATACTTACCACTGGAGCACACTTAAGTCAATATCAAAGATTCTGTTCTTGGATATAATTTGTGAGGGAAGAAGCATAGCCTCCTACATGCCTATGCAAAAGGGGAGGAGGGATGAAGAATTGCATTCTGAAGGGTTCTCACCTTGCTGAAGATAAGCACTAATAGGCATGAAGAAAGAAAGGACTCTCAGATGAGCAGAGCCAGGGGGATGAAGATCTCAGCCAACATGACATGTGGCTATACAGGAAGTCTCCCAAGCTGTGGCATAATCACCCAGTCATGCATTACTTGTATATCTCAGTTCACCCAGGCATAAAGTAACAATTCTTGGAGCTTATTTATTTATTTACACCCCACCCTCCCCATGAACAGGCTCAGGGCAGCTTACAAGAGGGCAAAAAATATGCCCATACATAAAACAGAATAAAAACAGTAAAAACCAACAAATATTACAAATAAAGTACTCAGATTTACACACGATCGTCATTCATTTGAGGTAGCTGATTTTTCATGGAGGTAGGTAGTGTCCAGTAGATGTTAAACTATCCAATCCAGCAGTACCCGCCCAGCGCTGTATTGTGGCCAGATCTTCCGTAGGGTCCTCTCCTTACTCCAGTTGCCACCGACACCATTGGTAGTGGTGGTAGCAATAGTGATAGTGGCGGCTCCTACATAAAAGCCTGGCAGAAGAACTCCATCTTACAAGCCCTGTGGAACTGTACTAGGTCCTGCAGGGCCCTGATCTCCTCTGGGAGCTCATTCCACCAGGTAGGAGCCGCCACTGAGAAGGAGCTGGCCCTCATCGTGGCAAGCCTTGCTTCCCTGGGGCCTGGAATCCCCAGGTGATGTTGTGTCCCAGACCAAAGTGCTCTTAGGGGTCAATGTGGGGAAAAGCAGTCCCTCAGGTATGTCGGACCCTGGCCATATAGGGCTTTAAAGGTAAGCACCAGCACTTTGAAATGGATCCAGTATGCTATTGGCAACCAGTGCAGTGCTTTCAACCCAGGCCGGATGTGCTCCCACTTGGGGAGACCCATCAACAGCCTGTCCACTGCATTCTGCAGCAGCTGCAGCTTCTGGATCTGCAACAAAGGCAGCCCCATGTAAAGAACATTACAGTAGTCTAGCCTTGAGGTGACCGTCACATGGATCACTGTAGCCAGGTCATCGTGGTCGAGGAAGGGAACCAACTGCTGAGCCAGCCTAAAATGGTAAAAGGCTGACTTGGCCGTGGCTGCCACCTGGGCCTCCACAGTTAAGAAGGAATCCAGGAGCACTCCCAAACTCCTAACCTCTGATGCTGGCACCAAAGGCACCCCATCGAAGGCTGGGAGAGGGATCCCCAACCCCAAACTGACCCGACTCAAGCACAGGACCTCCGTCTTCACTGGGTTTAGTTTCAACCGGCTCAGTCTGAGCCACCCACCCACAGCCTGTAAAGCCTGGTTCAGATCTTCTGGGTTGGAGTCTGACTGGCCACCCAGCATCAGATAGAGCTAGGTTTCATCTGCATATTGACGACACCTCAGCCCATACCTCTGGGCAATCTGGGTGAGGGGGCGCATGTAGATGTTAAATAACATCGGGGAAAGTACTGCCCCCTGAGGCACACCACATTCAAGCGGGTACCTCCGGGACTCTGTCCCCTACCTTGGAGGAAAGAGACAAGCCATTGCAAGGTGAGTCCCTGTATCCCCGCATCAGCGAGGCAGTGGGTCAGCAACTGGTGGCCGACCGTATCGAACGTGGCCGACAGATCTAACAACAACAGTGCCGCCACACCTTCTTGATCCAGATGCCTCCGGAGATCATCAGTAAGGGCAACCAGTACTGTCTGCGTTCTATGACCCAGGTGGAAGCCAGACTGGAATGGATCAAGGACAGAAGTGTCATCCAGAAAGCCCTGTAGCTGTGTCGCCATCGCACTCTCAATCAATTTACCTAAATAGGGCAAATTGGACACCAGCCGATAGTTGGCCAATTCAGCCGGATCCAGAGATGGTTTTTTCAGGAGAGGACAGACCATCGCCTCCTTGAGTGCCACCGGGAACTGCCTCTCAGATAGGGACCTGTTAATCTCCCTGACGGCACCTCGAAACCCCTTGTGGCCTGCTTTAATGAGCCAGGAGGGGCACAAATCAGGGTGGCATGTGGTCGGACGCACAGATACAAGCAATCTGTCAACTTCTTCCAGACTGAGCAGGTCAAAACACTCTAAACCCAGACTCAAAGGCGCACAAGGGGCCTCAAGTTCGCTCACTGTTTCAAATGTAGCAGGGAGATCACGGTGGAGCACCAAGACTTTGTCCGCGAAATAGCTCGCAAAAGCATCTGAAGAAGTAAGCCTCCCGAATGAACATCGCCACTCCTCCCCCCCACCCCTTAGTCCGCAATTGGTGCAGGACCGAGAACCCAGGTGGGGCAAACTGGGAGAAAGCTACAGTCTCCCCATTCCGCACCCAGGTCTTGGGCACGCATGCGAGGTCTACCTGCTGTTCCGAAACAAAGTCCTGAAGGACTATGGTCTTGTTATTGATAGACCTGGCATTGCACAGCACCAATGTCAGAGAGGGGGTCCCAATTCTAGCCCCACTTCTGACATCCTTCGGGATGGGTCATAGGCTGGAAGGGTACCGAGCCCTTTTGTTTCTTAGCGTCCTTCCCTTGACCTTCTGCCTAGACCCTGCCTAGACTCTGAGCCTGTACACACATTCCCTAGTAAATGCAGAAAAATATGGCTGTTTCCACCCAGATGTTTTGCTCCACCTTGCAGGGTTATAAGGGGAAAATGCAGGCTGCACATTTCCCCTTATAACAAAGCAGCAAAAAGGCCTAAGAGCATCTTTTTAAAATAATGAAAGCTCAGAATTAATATATTGTAGCAATAAGTAGAAATAGCAAGCCTATTCGTCAGCATTTTATTTTTAAAAGCCTGAAAAAGCCCTCCAATGGCTGAGGAAAGGAAATGGCAGCCATAGGAAGCTAAGGCAGAGACAGTCCCATAGTAAGATGATTTTCAGTGGGGGGCACTGGATGGAGCGGGTGCTGGATCGAAGAGGAGTGGGGGGAGAAAAAAGAATGGAGGCAACCAACGGTGAGGGGAATGAGTGTTCGCATGGCAGGGGAAGCAGGTGTGGTGGGGAGGGGCGGATTGACATGTGCGTACCCATTGGGGCTCCTATCCCCCATCCTCCTTCCCACCCCAATCTGCCTGAAAGATCAGGAAAGATGTACTACTTTTTCTTCCCCCCAGAGTGCATTAACTATTGGAACAGGCAAAAAACAAAAAACAAGCGACAAGATGGACTTTTTAAAAAGCCTAAGCACATAGTATATAGTGAGAAATGCAAGTGAACACTGCATTTCTGTTTTTGAATAATATTGTCAGGATGAGGATATGATTACCACTGAGGCTACGATCCTAAAAACACTCCCCTGGGAATAAGCCCCAACCTGCATGGCACAGTGAGGTAACACTTGCATTGTTACGTTGCTATGCCGTTGTATCAGTGTGAGTGCAACACTGTCAGACATTACAGCGTTGTACAGGCGTGAAAAGGGGCAGCACTGGTGTGGTGGGGGAAATCAGAGGAGTGCTTAGCATAGCTGGCAACTTATTCTCTCTCGAGGCAATGTCCCCTGCTGGTATAAAGACAGCAAAATAGCTATTGTAAGGAAAGATACTCCCACAGGGGCCCAGGATGACTGCCCCACAGGATACAACCTTTGAAAAACTGTCATCTTATGTAAAAACTGAATTGGGGAAAGAGGATAATAAACACTGAAGCCTCAGCCACGGAGTCAGGAATGTGGCAGCTTCAACAGGTGCCTGAAGGCTCTATGATCTTTCCTGTTGCATTGATCATTCCTGTGGCAGTGATACGTAGTGTGATAGCAAAGCTGAAGCCTGCTAGGTTTGCAGACAACTGTCCTATAAGAAATAAAGATTACATTTGCAGTTGCGAGTGTTTGCATGAGTGGGTGAAAGCTTTTGCAAACGGTTGCAAGTGGATGTGGATGATTGATTCACGGTGCAATCCTATGCATAGTTATTCCGATCTAAGCCTGCTGCAGTCAGTGGGCTTCAAGTGGAGTAACGCTACATAGGATTGCATTGTGTAGGTGTAGGTGGATATTCCATTCAATATTGCTTTGTAACCATGCTGTGCTATGTGATGCAGAGCAAGTACAGAAATGCAAACAAAAGAGGAAAGAGGTGGGCTTGTCTCTGCAGGGAAGGCCACCCTAAAGGTATCATCAAACACTGAATGATATTGATACTACTATATATAACATTTGATTGAAAGCTGCAGATTAAGCAAAATAGGATGCTATCAGAGTCATAAACCAATCGACTATAAACATCATAACGTGCAAACAGTTTCTGTCAATATAGTAATTCAGAAGTAAATGGGATCTTTCTGTGTGACTTAGGGTTGCCAGCCTCCAGGTGGGGCCTGGAGATCCCCCAGAATTACAACTGATCTCCAGACTACAGAGACTTGATCCCCTGGAGAAAATGGCTGCTTTGGAGGGTGGATTCTAGGGCAATGTACCCGGCTAAGGTCCCTCCCCTCCCACCCTCCAATGGCTTCACCTCTAAGTCTCCAGCAGTTTTCCAACCCAAAGTTGGCAACCCTGCACTAAAGCAACCATTTTGGCAACCTGTGAGTGAATCACTTCAAAATTGTAAGAATTTTGGTTACCCTGATCAATGTACTTGATGCTGAAATAAAAGAAAGATTCTCAGATTGTGATGGTTGTACTCCCTTCCCCTGTTCATAATTAGTTCAAGTTATCCAGGCTCTTTCAGAAAACTATTGGGAGGACTCAGGATTTCTGAGAGTTTTCCAAAAAAGTTCAGAGAAACCAAGCCCATTCTCTGCCAGTGCCCCCTTCTCAAGCAAATTGTCCTCACAATGGGGCAGTGTGGAAGACTGGCTAATGACATGAGAGAATTTGTAAAGTGGCGATGCTCCTAAAGCATTCTTTCAGAGGGAAGACAGCGTGGTATACTCCAGTCTTGTCAGATCGCAGAAGCTAGGATTGGTATCTGGCAGGCTGGGAGACCTTCAAGGAAGACTCTGCAAAGAAAGGCAATAGCAAACCACCTCTGCTTTTCACTAGCCTTGAAAGCCCCTTGCTGGGCTTACCATGAGTTGGTTGTGACTCGAAGCACTTTCACACATAAAGCATTCTTTCCTTACAGGAAGCATGGGAATTGTAATTTCTAATTCCTCCTTAATGAATAAATTTGGCCAGGATGTGCTGGATTCTACAGTTCCTATGTACCCTGTCAGGAGTTCCTGAGCACAGGCAGGAGTGTGGAGACCTTAAAGATGAGGCCCATAAGACCCATCCTGTCACCCTCCATCCAGCCATGCTGCCCATTCCACCTCCTTTCACTAAGGTGTTTGCTTAGGAAGGGAAAAGGGGTGGCAGAGAGGACTTACTGGTGAGGAGCCTATCATGGTCTGGAACCTAGCTTTGAGGCCTTTGAGTTCAACTCATAATGGCAGCAGAACTTAACCAAGGGTCTGACTCAGTAGAAAAACAGCCTCTTTTATATTTAGTTTAATGTTTAATTTGCTCTTAGGTTGATGCTGTTCAAAAGCTCGGCCTGTATACAATTCCAGAATCTTCATACTCAAAAACTCTACTGACATATGAGTTACATACAGGGGTCATTTCGTAGAAAAAGAGGTGCAGGAGGTCATTAGCATAACTCATTAGCATAACTTATTTGCATATGCCACACACCCCGACATCACCGGAAGTGTATCAGAAGGCAACACCCACCGCTTAGAAGAAGAAGAAGAGGAAGAGATTGGATTTATACCCCACCCTTCACTACCCAAAGGAGTCTCAGAGTGGCTTACAAACTCCTTTCCCTTCCTCTCCCCACAACAGACACCCTGTGAGGTAGGCAGGGCTGAGAGAACTCTTACATAAACTGCTCTTTCAGGAACAGCTGTGCCAGAGCTTGTGATTGACTCAAGTTAACATCAGCAGGTGTAAGTGGAGGAGTGGGGAATCAAACCCGGACCTCCTAGATTATAGTCCGTGCACTTAATCACTACACCAAACTGGCTTATGCTCCACTGGACTGTTTTGGATTGCTAGCTATCTGGGGGGGGGGGGGAATGCACAGATCTGCCTTCAGAGAGGAGGGAGAGCTTGTTCCTCAATAAACCTTGGTTTTAAAGGTGCCACTGGACTCTTTTGGATTGCTAGCTATGGGTGGGGGGGAACAGGCAGATCTGCCCTCACAGAGGAGGGAGAGCTTGTACCTGAATAATCTTGGTCTTAAAGGTGCCACTGGATGGATGGCAAGTGCAGGAAAGTGTGTGGCTGCTTGTGGGTTGAGGAGGGCAGCGCTGAGGACACACATGGCCTTGAGCAGGTAGGGGGCCAGGGACACACATGGCCTTGAGCAGGTAGGGGGCCAGGGTGGTGGCAGGGCAGAGGTGCAGGAGGAGGCCGAGTAGGGGCAGGAGGCCGGGGCAGAGCTCTTTGCAGGCATCGCAGGAGTAGCCGGGGCCCACCTTGCAGAGGCGCCATGCCAGGGTCGGCATGAGGACGGGCAGAGCCTGGGTGGGCTGGGTGCCATGGCCCAGGCAGTGGCAGAGCAGCTCAAGGGCCAGTGGGCCAGGAAAGGCGAGGGGGGGCTTCTGGGAGCAGGAGGCGGGCCTTGCTTCATGTGCCTGCCCCCTGGGCTCCTTACTGCTGGAGCTTCGCTCCTGTGTGCTCCTGCAGGAAATGAGCCCTGGTTACATACGAATTCAGAACTTCCATTCCATTTGCTTCTGAATTACTGTCTTGACTAAATTACTATATTATATTGTTTATGCTTTATGATATCCATGGTTGATGGTGTTATTATTGTGCATGCTTCCTGAGCTATTTATTAAGTGGCTTTCAATACAAAATATTTTATATTGTATTACTATTATTTGGTGCTTGACAACATATGACCTTGTTGCCTACCAATACAGTTGGGATAACCCTTTCGCCCTTTTGTTTGTGTTTCTGTACTTGCATCTCATCAGTATGGCAACAAAGCAATATTGAATGGAAATGGCATATTCACCTTCACTTACCCACTCATCCATACCCATCTGCAGCCATTCACTGACACTTTCATCCACGCACTCAAACATTTTCAACTTCAAGTACAACCACGGGATGGCATATGCAGATCTTGCTGTTCCCAGAGTGTCTGCTGCATTGCTCAGACCTGGCCATGTCCAAGAAGGCAAAGCACTAAAAAAGAACAACAATGCATTTGTCATTCCTCTCCTGCTAAACTGGACACATCAAGATTCATGGACTGCTGGCCATGAGCTGCCATAAGCTACCTTCTTGCTGAACTGGAACAGGTGGAAAGAGGAAGCGCGCACACTTCTATTGGTCACAAGTTTTCACATCTCAAATGCGATACAACCACAAAGTAAAATTTTACACTGGCAGCACTCTATGTGAATGCATAAAAATGAGCAGGGCTGCTACATCAGATAGGTAGAGTTTCACAGAGAAGCGTGGGGAGCAGAGAAAGATCCAGATATCTGGCCACATGGCATGGCTGAAACACACTGGGGTACATGATTCCCAAAGACAGCATGTTATCTGCGTGGATGAGACGGTGGTGTAGGGGGGAAGGGTTCAAGTTTGTTAGGCACTGGGATGCTTTTTGGGACAAGAGGGAGCTGTACAAAAGGGACGGTCTCCACTTGTCCCGAGAAGGAACCAGGCTGCTGGCGCTCAAAATCAAAAAGGTGGCAGAGCAGTTTTTAAACTGAATAATGGGGGAAAGCCGACAGGAGATGAAAAGTCTCTGGTTCGGGATGGCTCATCTCAAAGAGATGAAGGGGTAGCTATTACTTTTGTACAAGGAAATTGATTACAATTGTCCACTGAGACTGTGGCTAATGATAGGAACTGCCTGGCAAGGTCTCGAGGCAGCAAGAGGAAGGCTGTGGGCTTAACAAATCTGGGAAACTATAAGTGTTTATACACAAATGCTAGAAGTCTCCGAGGTAAAATCGGGGAGTTGGAATGCTTGGTGTTGGGGGGGAAATAGACATTGTGAGTATTTCAGAAACTTGGTGGGATGAGGAAAATCAGTGGGATACGGTGATTCCTGGTTATAAATTATATCGGAAGGATAGGGGGAAAGGGTTGGAGGTGGGGTGGCTCTGTATGTCAGAGAGGGTATACCATCCAGTAAGATTGAGAGGGTAAGAGAATTGGATTCCCTTCTGGAAATGCTATGGGTTGAAATAGTGGGTCCAAAAGGAGGCTTAACAGTGGGAGTTTGTTATCGCCCACCAGATCAAAAGATAGAGGAGGATTATAAAATGATGAATGAATTAAAGATAGCGGCTAGACGAAATAACTGTGTTGTAATAGGCGACTTTAACTACCCACACATTGATTGGGTCAATATGAGTTCTAGTCGGGAAAAAGAGATTGCGTTCTTAGACACTCTCAATGACTGTGCTGTGGAACAGATGGTCACAGATCCTACCAGGGGAGAGGCGATCCTGGATTTGGTCCTAAGTAACACCCAAGACCTGGTGAGAGATGTAAAAGTGATTGCACCACTTGGAAACAGTGACCATAATGTCATTGAGTTTAACATTTGTACAGATAGGGAGTTGCCCAAAAAGACTGACGCAACCACTTTTAACTTTAAAAGGGGTAACTTCTCTGGTATGAGGGGACATGTGAGGAAGAAATTGAAAGGAAGAGTGGAGAAGGTCAAAACCATTGGGGAAGCTTGGAGACTATTTAAAAAGACAATCCTAGAAGCTCAGAAAAAATATATACCGCAGGTTAGGAAAGGTACAAATAGGTATAGAAAAAAGCCTGCATGGTTAACAAATAAAGTAATGGAAGCTGTAAAAGGTAAGAAGGATTCCTTTAAGCGGTGGAAAGCTAGTCTTAGTGAGGTTGATAAAGGGAACACAGACTATGGCAAATAAAATGCAAGTCTGTGATCAGGCAAGCAAAAAGGGAATATGAGGAGCATATCGCAAAAAACATAAAGACCAACAATAAAACTTTCTTCAAATACATTAGAAGTAGGAAGCCAGCCAGGGAGGCAGTGGGGCCCTTGGATGACCAAGGGGTAAAAGGAGTAGTGAAGGATGATAGGGAAATGGCTGAGAAGCTGAATGCATTTTTTGCCTCTGTCTTCACTGTGGAAGAGGAGAAGTGTTTGCCCACTCCAGAAGCACTGATTTCGGGAGGGGGTTTGAAAGACCTGAATCAGATTGCGGTGACAAGAGAGGAAGTCCTCCGACTGATGGACAATTTAAAAACTAATAAATCACCAGGCCCGGATGGCATTCATCCGAGAGTTCTGAAAGAACTCAAATGTGAACTTGTGGATCTCCTGACAAAAATATGTAATCTTTCTTTAAAATCTGCCTCCATTCCTGATGACTGGAAGGTAGCTAATGTCACTCCCATCTTTAAAAAGGGCTCCAGGGGAGATCCAGGAAATTACAGGCCAGTCAGTCTGACATCGATACCGGGTAAGTTGGTGGAAACTGTTATTAAGGAAAGAATTAGTAGGCACATTGATGAACAAAAACTATTGAGGCAGACTCAGCATGGGTTCTGTAAGGGAAGATCTTGTCTCACTAACCTGTTAGTGTTTTTTGAGGGAGTGAACAAACATGTGGACAAGGGGGATCCAATAGATATTATTTACCTTGACTTCCGGAAAGCTTTTGATACAGTTCCTCATCAAAGGCTCCTAAGTAAGCTCAATAGTCATGGGATAAAAGGACAAGTCCTCTTGTGGATCAAAAACTGGCTTATAAATAGGAAACAGAGAGTGAGTATAAATGGGAAACTTTCTCAGTGGAGGGTGGTAAGCAGTGGGGTACCACAGGGATCAGTACTCGGTCCCATGCTTTTTAACTTGTTTATTAACGATTTGGAATTGGGAGTAAGCAGTGATGTGGCTAAATTTGCAGATGACACGAAGTTGTTTAGGGTGGTGAAAACCAGGGAGGATTGTGAGGCACTCCAAAGGGATCTGTTGAGGATGGGTGAGTGGGCGTCAACGTGGCAAATGGGGTTCAATGTGGCCAAGTGCAAAGTGATGCACATTGGAGCCAAAAATCCTAAATATAAATACACGTTGATGGGGTCTGATCTGGCAGAGACTGACCAAGAGAGAGATCTTGGAGTCGTAGTGGATAACTCGCTGAAAATGTCTACACAATGTGTAGCTGCAATAAAGAAGGCCAACGCTATGCTGGGGATTATTAGGAAGGGAATTGATAACAAATCAGCCAGTATCATCATGCCCCTGTATAAATCATTGGTGCGACCTCATTTGGAATACTGTGTACAGTTCTGGTCACCACATCTCAAAAAGGATATTATAGCATTGGAAAAAGTGCAGAGAAGGGCAACTAGAATGATAAAAGGGTTGGAACACCTTCCCTATGAAGAAAGGTTAAAATGCTTGGGGCTCTTTAGCTTGGAGAAACGACGGCTGAGGGGTGACATGATCGAGGTTTATAAGATTATGAATGGGATTGAGCAGGTTGAGAAAGAAGTACTTTTCTCCCTTTCTCACAATACAAGAACTCATGGGCACTCCATGAAATTGCTGAGCAGTCGGGTTAGAACAGATAAAAGGAAATACTTCTTCACCCAAAGAGTGATTAACATATGGAATTCACTGCCACAGGAGGTCGTGGCAGCTGCAAGCATGGACAGTTTCAAGAGGAAATTAGATAAACATATGGAGCAGAAGTCCACCAGTGGCTATTAGCCACAGGGTATAGAATGAGAACTCTCAGTCTGGGGCAGGTGATGCACTCTATTCTTGGTGCTGGAGGGGGCAGCAGTGGGAGGGCTTCTGGTGCCCTGGCCCCACTGCTGGACCTCCTGATGGCACCTGGTATATTTTGGCCGCTGTGTGACAGAGTGTTGGACTAGATGGGCCATTGGCCTGATTCAACATTGGCTTCTCTTATGTTCTTATGTTCTTATGTTCTTATCTCTGGATAAAAATTATGGGATAAATTTTGAATCTCAGTTATGGAAGCAAATCCATTGGCTATCAGATTGCTAGTAAACGAAAAAGCCAACAAACTATAATGGCCCCACAAGCAGTGTTCCCTCTAAGCTGAGTTAGTGTGAGCTAGCTCAAAGTTTCTTAGCCTCCGGCTCACACATGTTTCCCTTAGCTCAGGAAGGATGGCTCCAGAGCAAAGTAATTTATGCAGTAGCCAAAGCGCTCATTCACAACTTTAATGCCAGTAGCTCACAAAGTAGAATTTTTGCTCACAAGACTCCACAGCTTAGAGGGAGCATTACCCGCAAGTGTTTTTCTCCTCTGGGCCACTTGCCAAATTTTCTTTGTACAAAAAAAGCCAGATTCCCCCCCTCCAAAAAAACGAGTGTAATCATTTTTATTTAATGTGCATTCTTAAACCATTTAGAGAACACATTTGCATTAAAGCACCAAATGGTTGTGCTCAGCAAAAGTGCATTGTTTTACACAGTCCACTTATGTGAAACTGTCCAGTGCATGTGTGTCATTCCTCCACAGTTGCTCCCACCAATCTAACTCTGTATAGCTGCTCACTTGCATTTCCAAGCTGCTTAAATAAAGGGTGGAAATCAATTTGCCTTTAATATATCAAGATGCACCCTCCCAGTTCCCTCCTCTAACTTTTCTCACATGCAACTTTTTATATAAGAAGAACCTTTTAGAGCTCAATCTTCTCTTGCAGTCAGCATGAAATTAAGTGGCTGGGGAGATGCAGGGGAATAATGAAGCTTTGTCCAACAGACGCATTCACTCACACACTTACAAAGGTAAGGAAGCACCTGCAGTACAGATACTGCAAATGGATATGGGAAGGAGAACTTGAGCACTACATTAAAGCTTTTAAAAATCACTCTCTTAATATTGGCCTTGTAGAAGAACAAAATCAGGGACTCTGATTATGTGACAATAAATCTGGGCTACGTCTTGTTGACTTCATTCTTTTTAGCATAAAAGGGGCTAGAAGAGCCAGACTGAAAAAAAGAGAGAGAAGAGAAGGCATGGGGAAATATTTCAAATTCTGAAGCATCAATTTTTTAGGAGCCAGCATCAAATTTTTAGATGCCAGGCCAACTCAGAGATAAATACTTTAGATCTTGGGTACCTTCATCACATTTCTGGGTATCTGGCAACTAAGATACTAGCATTTTCCCAGCTCCTGATAGGAGTATGTATCACTGGATGTTCAAGCTGTGGCTGAAATAGAATTTGGATGGGGAAATTGGTTACGCACAAAAAACAATTATTTGCTTTCACCGAGAAGGAAACTTTGGTCAAGATATGTACAACACAGAGACCTCATCTATGCACAGCATTTCTTGACAGTAGTTCTAACACCAACTATGGGTGTCCTTTGACTTCCTTCATGAGTGTTTACATGACCAGCTACCACTCCAGTGTTTGCACAGTAGTCCAAATAAGGACAATCCCATGCCACAGACAGCAAGGGAATAGCGCTCCATAGCCTTCACTCAACAAATAGTTTGCAATCACACCTCTGTTGGTGTCCTAAATGGATTAACTCAGGGCATCTAATTTCTGTGACATTCTGCGAGCATACCCATACTCATTTTACAGTAGTAACAAATTGGCTACATACTTTGAGCCAGTTAAAACTTTTATAAGTTCTTCAGAATTTGGAAAAAGTCTGAGAGAGAGTCATCAAGGGGGGAAAAAAACAAAGAAAGAGACAGGAAGGATAGTGATCATGGGATATTAGTGGTCATGGATCATTGAGGAGAAGTGACTCGAATTCATGGAAATGAACAAAGAGAGTACACAGTGGACTGCATCCATGGCTCTCCAGATGAGAGCCAGCATGGTGTAGTGGGCAGAGTTTCAGACTAGGATCTAAATGCCCACTGTAACATGAAAGCTTGATGGGTGACCTTGGGCCAGTGACTTTCCGGTACGTTGTAGGTATGTAGGGCTATCTTTCAGCTATGCTCCTGCAGAGTGCAGGGGGTTGGACTAGATGACCTGCAAGGTCCCTTCCAACTCTAACATTCTCTCTTTCAGCCCAACCTACCTTACTGGGTTGTTGCGAGGCTAAAATGGAGAAGAGGACAATGATGTTAAACACTCTGGGTCCCCACTGGGTAGAATAATGGATAAAAATGAAGTAAGTAAGTAAATAAATAAATACAATAAATATACCTCCTAAGTACAATAAATATCCCACTTTTTCATGTCCCACAAGAATTCAGATCTTACTGTAGCTTTCCCTTACTTTCAATTATACCTGTATATCAGTCCATAATTGTCATCAGAATCTGTTCCCTCTAAATGAATCAGCGTGACTCCAATGACAGCAAGGAATTTGACAATTCCCTTCAATTCCTTTTTGTTTTTTTGGGCTCCCCAAAGGGGATTTTTTATTGCTTTTTTGATATACAATTAAAACTACAACGAAAAAAGGGAGGGGAACAACAACTAAGGAGAAAGAAAAGTATACCCACACTAAACTAAAAACCCAAGAGTAGGAGATCATTATCCCAGTTAGAATCTATGTTCGTGCTACACTGTTAGTGAACAATGCATGCTGTGAGTTGCTATCTATCTCTGCTCAAATATTAACTGGTTACTTGTTATGGGAGAGTTCCAGAGCATTCCCCGCAGCTCGCTTCATAAAGGCAATTTTCAGAGTCCTTCTGCCTTTACTTAGGCTTTCTATCTCTAAAAGCATAAGTTGGTTTGCGGGCAGCAGCACCTTCTTCCACAGCCAGGTCCTCGTCCGTCTCTGAGGGTGTGGAGCCACTCAAACCAGTTTCACTGTCTTCTTTGGTTCCCAGGTGGCATTTCAAAAATTCTTTAGCCTTGTGTACAGAGTCAATCTTCTCTCTTTTTTCGTGGAGCTTAAAGATGACCCCTTCTGGGACCGCCCATTTATATGTGATTTGATTAGTTTGAAGAAAGAGGATTAAATCTTTGTAGCTCTTTCTTTTTTGGTGAATTTCAAATGGAATCTCTTTTAGAATTTTGATAATTGTATCCCCCAATTTCAGTGGAGTTTCTGATGTGGCTTTTAAAATTACATCCCTAGTTTGTCTTCTTGAGAATCTGACTGATATCTCTCCAGGCAGGCTATTTTTTTTTTTTTTGTGTGTAATTGGAATACACTCTATACGCTGTTTCCATGTCACGCATAATTTCTTCCGCTTTCAAGCCTGTTACTGGTGGGATAAGATCACTGAGTAGCTTCTTCAAATCCTCATTCGGTGATTCAGGAACTTCCTGGAATCTGAGGATCATATTAGCTTTTTCCATTTGTAGAAACAACAGTCTATTTTCCTGATGATTCTGTTTACTCATTAATTCGTCCACCCTTTTCTTCAAAATCTTGTTCTCGGCGTGCATCTCTTTCGTTACTTCCACCGTTTGCTCTGACTTTTTAACCATTTCTGCCAACTGGAGCTGTTGCACTGCAAAGTTTTGATTGAGAGCGGTTAACTGCTGGTTAATACCAGTGAGCTGATTCATCACAGGCTTGAGCGTATCCGCTAGGAGTGTCATGACATCCACTCCCTCTTCTTCCGGCCTCGGACTTTGGCCGCCTGTAAGTTTCGGTTTTGATCCTTTCTCCCTGCGCCCGACATATTTGCAGATTGTTTACAAAAGCCAACCACTATTTCACAACCTCTGAAAACCCCTTATGATTTAAATCTGCTCTGGTAAGTCTCTCAAAACAAGCCAAACGTTCAGTTTTTCCCTTCCCCCCTCTCTTTTCTGCTAGTCTTTCATTCTCACGGGAGGCGTCCCTCCTCTCTCAGCTTGCTGATGTGGGGGGGGATAAGGAATTTTCCAGTTATTTCAAAGTTCGCTTACATCCAACTCACATTCATTGCCGGCCACTCTCGACCTCGTTATATTTTCATCAATCACTAGATCTCCAGCGCTTGTTCCAGTTAACCCAGCTAGTGCCATGCGGCCACACAGCGGTAGGACTGTCAGGGTGGAGGGGCACCTTAATTTGCCGGCATTACGCCATTGAAGAGGCTACCCCTCAAAAGCCCTATGGATTGGAACCCTACCCTAGGGTTCCATGGGGAAACCGCGTCAGCAGCTTCCCTCCAGCACTGCTGGTGTGCAAATCACTCCCCCAAGCATTGGGGAGGGCAACTGCCATCGCTACGCCATGAATCAGAAGATCAATTCCCTTCAATTCCAAGGGCCCGTACAAACCACCAGTTTTAACGCAGCTCCCCAGCAATGGATTGTAGTCTGCTAAACTTCTTGTTTTTGCTGCAGAAATATGAACACTGCCATATGTTTGGGGTACAGTTGGAAAGCACATGATGAAGCCACTTTGCAAAAGCTAAGCATATTTGGTCTAGGGCTGCCAACCTGCAGGTGAGGCCTGGAGATCTCCCAGAATTACAGTCGATCTCCAGATGACAGAGATTAATTCCCTTGGAAAAATGTCTGCTTTGGTGGGTGGAGTCTGGCATTATACTCCACTGAGGTCGTCCCCAAACCTCACCTTCCCCAGGCTCCACCCTCAAATCTCCAAGAATTTTCCAATCTGGAGCTGGCAACCTGATTTAATGGGTCTGGTTACAGCCAAAGGGGAGACCTCCTAGGAATTAAATATGCTGCCTTGAGTTGTACAATGGAAGAAAGTCATATACATAAATGTTTGATAGGCCACACCACATGGCTGAGAGCTGGCTCTGGCTCTGTTGGCCACAACTCGTGCAGGTGAGCAGAAGTAGTGATGATGGTTGCACAGTGATGTATTCCAAACATGTCTGTGCATCATTGTTTTCACATGACAAATGGGAGACAGCAGTGCTAAAGTACAATTCCCTGCTTTGGTCACTGCCTTATGCCTTAGAAGTGAGCTGAATTTAAACTTATGTGGTCTGTTTTTCTTTTTGCTAGAATCCCAGCATTCAGGTATATGTTTTAAATGATTAAAATAAGAGAATGTGCTCAGGATCTCTTAACAGCTAGAGCAGGAGTGGCCAGACTTGCTTAATGTAAGAGCCACATAGAATAAAGTCAGATGTCTGAGAGTTGCATGACATGTTTTTATTGGAAAATATGCAAATTTGTTTTTTATTAACATTAAATGAGTCTGCCAAAAATAAAAACAAAAGGGGTAAAAACAGATATTGATATTTATTTGTCCAATGATATTTGTAGGCTGGGGCAGGAGCCTACCCAGGGAGGGGAACACTGGCTGGGGAAGGGAAGACCGATCGGGGCGGGGGCATGCCTCCACTTCACTTCCCCAGCTGCCCTGCCAGGAGCCACACAATATGTGTGAAAGAGCTGCATGTGGCTCCCGAGCCACAGTTCAGCCACCCCTGAGCTAGAGCATTCGTAATCCATACTACATGATCCTGAGTATGCACTCTTGCTTAAATATCTAAGTGCCTGACTGATTGGATCAGATCAGATTGCATTCTAGTCCAGCATTCTTCACAAGAATCCCAGCAACCAGCAGGCATTAGGGGGTTTATTGGAAATAGGCCCAGTTCTTCCTTACACAACAGATTGCCAATAGAGAATCTGCCTGCTGTGCCCCATTCCCTGTCTGCTGCAATTAGCAGGAAGTAGCATTAGCAGCAATAGACTGAAACAAATGGGTGGTCCAGATCAATGTGTCACCCCATGTACCAGGATTCTAGACTCATAGAGGAATCTCACATACTTGCTGCAAGTCCAGTGCAAGTGCTGTAAAAACAGGGCATCTTTCATTCGAACCTCATTCCTATTTAAATGCTGATTAAAGATTGCTTTTAAAAGTTGGTGCTCATCCTCTTTCTTTTTTTAGAATTTCATTTCACTTCACATTACCCTGAGTTATTTCTAACTCAGTTAATAACTCCTTTCTATAATTAGACATCACTATCTAAATTATTGGAGGTGATAAAGTCTTTCTTCTTTTAGTTACTCTTCCAATAAATTTACTCTTCTAATAAATTTACAGTACAATCCTAAGTAGAGTTACACCCTTCTTAAGCCCACTGACTTCAATGGATTTAGGAGGTGTAACTCTGTTTAGGATTGCATTACAAATGCTTT
Source organism: Gekko gecko (assembly GCA_029375565.1). Taxonomy (NCBI): domain Eukaryota; kingdom Metazoa; phylum Chordata; class Lepidosauria; order Squamata; family Gekkonidae; genus Gekko; species Gekko gecko. Next base: position 237,754,352 of record JAPDNY010000002.1, on the reverse strand, counting down.
AAGTCAGGGATATTTAGATTTCATCACAGTAAGGCTCACAAGTAGAAAAATCAAATGGGAGCCTTCCACGCTGTAAATGCAGATGACTCATGCGGCAGCTCTCCCTTTTATGCTGAACACAGGGTAAGGCACAGCAATGGACAAAGGCTTGTGGATTGAAGCATGCCTCAGAGTTCCCAAGAGAGGTCCCCAGGAAAAGGACAGTTTACAGGCAGAATTTTTAATGGCCAGTTTTACTGGTGAGAAGTTAAGGTACCTGAACTCCTGAGGTGGCCCATTATGTCCAATTTTACTTCCTCGAATGTATTAAGAATATAAGAACATAAGAGAAGCCAATGTTGAATCAGGCCAATGGCCCATCTAGTCCAACATTCTGTAACACAGTGGCCAAAAATACCAGGTGCCATCAGGAGGTCCAGCAGTGGGGCCAGGACATTAGAAGCCCTCCCATTGCTGCCCCCTCCAGCACCAAGAATAAAATGCATCACCTGCCCCAGACTGAGAGTTCCTATCTATACCGTGTGGCTAATAGCCACTGATGGACCTCTGCTCCATATGTTTACCTAATTCTGAAACTGTCTATGCTTGTAGCTGCCACCACCTCCTGTGGCAGTGAATTCCACATGTTAATCACTCTTTGGGTGAAGAAGTACTTCCTTTTATCTGTTCTAACCCGACTGCTCAGCAATTTCAATGAGTGCCCACGAGTTCTTGTATTGTGAGAAAGGGAGAAAAGTACTTCTTTCTCAACCTGCTCTATCCCATGCATAATCTTATAAACCTCGATCATGTCACCCCTCAGCCATCGTTTCTCCAGGCTAAAGAGCCCCAAGCGTTTTAACCTTTCTTCATAGGGAAAGTGTTCCAACCCTTTTATCATTCTAGTTGTGCTGTTTGCGGCCTCAGCACCAAGAGGAGGGGCGAGGTGGGCGTCCATGTGAGAGTTCCCCATCACCACTGAACTAATTACAAACCCCTGAATACATTTCACTGGGAATAATACACGCTCACATATAAATTTCAGAAAAGTGGGAAAATAGGCCACAACTTTATTGATTACAGCTGTAGTATGCTTTGGCACAGCATAGGTGCCCGATCTGAAACCTCGACTGGCCTCCTGCCAGTCAATAACCCACTGAGATGACAGGTATAGGATACCACAAGGTGACCCAGAGGTGGTCTCCCATGTCACCTGGGCATGAGGATAATACCTGGGCATGCCACCAGAATGGGCGCTCTGCTTGCGCCCCTCATGCCATAATCCCTTAAGGGAATCCCCCATCTCAGGAAATGGGCACACAGGCCAGTTTTCCTGAAAATGGATCCAACCCCATGCTGATACTGCCACAAAAGCCGGGCGATGCTGCCCGACTCCCGCCAGTGCACCTACAGCTGCAGCCAATCACATAGGGCATCCCAAACACTATGCAGCCAGATAAAACACTATGCACTCAGATAAATGCACCCCATCAGGGTGAAAGAGAGTATCCAGGCTGATGGAGAGCTAACTGAGACCTAATGCCGGAGAGAAGAGCCTCCCACTTCATTCCATACTTGCCCAACCACGAGACTCCCAGCTGATCCTGTAGGCCGAGTTCCCTGCCCCAACCAGAGGTAGAAACATAAATGCTTGCGCAATACACAATGCTGTGTCCACAAATCCAAACTGACTGGCGGCGTCCCCCTGAAATCAAAGAAGTCAGTGATAAAGAGTTGCTGTTAAACTGTAGGTGTCAGGTGTGGGCGAACATACGTTTGATAGGCATCAGAATGCCATCTCCCAATAGCCCGGATGTCCGCAGGCCCCATGCCCATGTTGGCCACTGTTGTCGCTGCCCCAATATGAAAGGAATGTGGACCAAAGTCTCCTGGTGAGTGGCCCAAGGCAGCCACTCCTGCCCGCACTGAACTGATATCTAGACAGGAAGGAGCTGTCCCTATGAATGAACAGTGGGCCTGGTCTGCACAGACGCAGTGCTATGAAGGCTCATGTGGCCCGAACTGGGCATGGGCCACCCCCCAGGAGCCATGTTAACTTCAGGTGAGTCCCCCATGCCATCTGATTGGTCTTTGACTGCCTGATGGTTATGGTGATGCCTGTCGCACTTAATGATAGGTCACCTGCACCCAGGGGGCAATTACCTGCATCTGTTTGGGAGCTGGCCACAAGCTCCCCTACCCACATCACACCATAAAAGGCAACAGTGAATGCTGCCTCAAACAAAACGACCTCGTAAGTTGACCTGCAGAGTGTTGGCAGTTTCGCAATCAGCTTAGACAAGATCCCTAATGTTATGGGCCTGCGGGGGTCTGGTGCCCTGGAGTGGTGCCTTTTCCAACCCTCTACCACTTTACACACTTGGAAGGTATTGCATGGGTCCAGGAACCCGTAAGCCTTGCTAAAAAAGGATATGGCCACCATGTGCACTTGGATGGACCTGGTCGCCAGGCCGTGACTGTGCAGGTGAGCAATGCACTGGAGAACAAAGACCGCTGGGACCAGCCAAGTGTCTGGCTCCCCAGCATCCACAGAGAAGGCCAAAAAGGCCAAAGCAGCCGCTGAATAGGAGGAGAAGGTTGATGGTGCGAGAGAGAGGATAACCCCTGCATTATTGTGTGTTCCCAAGTTCCCAGAGGTCTTCAGGGAATGGGTCCGAGAAACGGTTGGCCTCCGGTGCTAGGCTGTGAAACCTCTCTTCCTGAAGGTGAGACAAGGATTCTGCGATACTGTTATCTACACCAGGAATGTGGCGAGCGGAAAACGTTATGTTTGCAGCTAGGCAGGCAAAAACCAAATGCCTCACCAAGTGCATCACGCGCTCAGAGCATGAAGTTTGCTTATTCACCACCCTCACAACTGCCCGATTGTCTCACCAAAGGTCACCCTCCTATTCTGAAACTTGGCTCCCCAGAAATAAGCTGCCACTAAAATGGGGGAAAGTTCCAGAAAGGTAAGATCCCTTTGTATACCGGACCCCACCCACTGAGCCGGCCACCGGCTTGCACACCCATGGCTGTTAAAATATACCCCAAAGCCGCTGCCGCCTGCTGCATCTGAATGAATTTGCAGGTTGTTGGCCAAGTCCATTGGTGACTGCCAAATGATAACCCCATTGTAGCTGGAAAGAAAGGCCAGCCACACCCTGAGGTCCTTTTTCATTCCCACTGTCACCTGAATACGGTGATATGGGGCGGAGACACCGGCTGTAGCCCGTGCCAGGCATGCACAGAATGCCCTGCCAGGGGTGACAACCTGGCAAGCAAAGTTCAGATGGCCCACCATGGATTGGAGCTCACGCAAGGTACACTTGGTGCGGGACAAAACCAAAGTGAGTAGTGCCTACAGAGCTAACATTTTGTCCTCCAGCAGCCGGGATGACCTGGCCACTGAATCCAGCTGGATACCTAAATACGTCAAACACGTAGTGGGTCCCTCAGTTTTGCCTTGAGCCAACGGTACCCCCAGCTCATCAGCTAGAGACTGAAATGTGGCCAGGTGTTCCCTGCAGGCTGATCTGCCTGCCGGCCTTACGAATAGAAAATCATCCAGATAATGAGTGACATGTACTGTAGAGGCCCTGACCCTGACCGCCCATTCCAGAAAGGTACTGAAGGTCTCGAAGGCCACACAGGCCACCAAGCATCCCATCAGCATGGCTTTATCAAAATACCAGAGCCCCTGAAACTTAAAGCCAAGAAGGCAGAAGTCTCTGGGATTAACGGGCAGAAGGTGAAAGGCTGGATGTCACATTTGGCCATAAGTGCCCCAGGGCCACAGGCCCTCACTAACGCCACTGCCTGATCAAAAGAAGCATATTTTACAGAACACAGCTCTGGTGGGATGGCATCGTTAATAGAAGATCCTTTGGGGTAAGAAAGGTGGTGGATAAGTCTGAACTCACCCGGGGCCTTCTTCAGGACCACCCCCAATGGGGATACCTGAAGGTTAGAAAGGGGGGGATGTGAAAGGGCCAGCAATGTGACTGGCCGTGCACTCCTTCCTAATCTTATCTGCCACTATTCCAGGGTTTTCTCTGGCAGATTTCAGGTTCTCTGCATCAGTGGCCACCCACTGCCCCATAAAAGGAATTGGGAACCCATGGATGAAGCCCTCCCGCAGATAGGCCACTGTGGGACAGCAAGGGTAAGCTGCTAGGAGAGGAAGAAGCATGTGCAATAATGGGGGTAGCAGCCAAACCCCTATCAAGCGCTACGTTCTCATTTGTGGGGGGCACTCCCGGATGAGGTGGCAGTGCCGCCCACCCCAGCCTTGTTCGCTGAACTGCTGGAGGGGGGCTGTCTGCCCCAAAAGGGCCACTGCAAGGATGAGAAACATTGGCAAGACACCTTAGGATGTTAGCCGGAACACAGCTCACAGATGTGATCAAACTTACAGCGAGCCCTCCAACAGCGGCCTTGGTTGAACTCCCAGCAGTGTCTGAGGGTGCCCTCCCACCTAGACTGCCACTTCCCTGGCCTAGAGGAATCGGACCTCCCACTGATGCGCAGCCCCACCTCCACTAACCAAGTTTTGTCATGTAACAAATCCCACCTAGTATTAGCATTGTGAGACGCTCTTTTCTAAAAGGATTCATCGTATTCCATTGCAGCTGCATTGCCAGCCAAAACCTTGGCTTTGAGAATGTTGCCCAGGTGATTAATGAGGTGCCAAGCTCTGTCTGGGTATGCAGTGGCCACCACCCCCATATAGATCTGATACCCAATCATCCAGTTGGTAAAAGCACACTCGGCTGCATCCTTCCTCTTGCCCCTCCTGTCCCCTTTCTTTGTCCTCCCAGTCCGCCCTTCTTCGCCCTCTGATTTGATTAAAGTAAAAATGTCCACATAGAAACCATCCAGAATCTTGTTCCTGAGCTTCTCTGAGAGATGTAACCCTCGAGGATCCTCAGCATCCCCAAAAGTAGACTCAGTGGTGGATGGATCAGAGCCCTCTTGACCACTCCACACATCCCTAGGGCCCCCCTTGCTGTGTGACCTTTCCCGCCTGCATCGTACTGCCCAGTCAGGCAGGCCCGGAGTGGCCACCTGTCTTCCTCGTCTGAGCTGGACTTATCAGAAGAATGGTCACTCTCAGTCTCCTGGGACCGTGAAGCCATATCTGGCCACCGCTGCCCCTTTCTTTTAAGTGAAGTCATTCGGTTCCCCTCGTGGGACCTCTCCTGGTTGGAAGACGACACAGACTCTGACTTGGACGATGCAGACTGGTCATGCCTTCATCTGGCTATCCGGCCCTCTGTGCGCCGCTTCTGCCAACCCGGTGACTTTCACTGTGGTCAGCTCCCCTAACATGCTTTTGCCTCCACTCACCCACCACGGTCTGCGTGAGCAGCTCCAATGCCCTAGAATGCCTTGCAGGGCATTGGCTGTCCCCTCTGGGCCCTGCCCCCACACATTCCCCACGGGGGCAGAAGCTGCCAGTGCTCCTTGTGACCCAGAGGGGGCAGGAGCTGGTGTGGGGGGGACAGGAGTGTGTGGTGGGAGGTGCAGGGGCAGGCGTGCCCGGGGTAGCTGGCACAGGCACAGGTATGGTGGTATGTGCTGGAGTATTCTTCCTTGAGATCTGTGTGGGTGTAGCTGACGCGGCGGCTGAAGCCTTCTTCTTTGAGGCCTGAGTAACAGTAGCAGACGCTGCGGCTGCTGATGGCCACCGCAAAGACTGTCTTGCGGGCATGCTGCTCTGAACTCAGACAAAAAACATTCTGTGAGTGCTCCCTCCCCCCGTAAGGCCCAAATGGCATCCTTAGCTGGACAGAACAAATTGCTGCAAGGAAGGAGGCCACCTCCTACAACTTATTACCTTGTGCCAAAAACCATTTTCAATTCAATGGTGTTATGAGCCAGGGGCTGTAACCCATTTACCAAACTCTGGAAGAAATGCAGGCTATTAACAAGGTAGAGACTGATACTGCCTGCCCGGGCTGACCATGCCCCCCCCAGCCATTTGACCGAAGATGGCATAGCGTAGCCTGGGTCCTTCCCCTGTGCCAGTTGCCCAGCAACTGCTATGTGGGTGAGGCATCCTTCTCATCCCCCCCACTCTCCGATTGGCTATACTCACCAGATCCTTCCAGGAGGGAACAACAGTGATCTCCCTGGAACCTTCACCAAGCCAGGTGGAAAGCAGATGCTTGTGCTGCTAAGCCACTGACCCCCTTTTCCAACCACCAGAACAAAATCCCTGTCTGCCTGTCCCTCTCTAAATAGCATGAACTAAAGCTAAAACTCTTCTCCCCCCACTGTCCCAACCATCTAACTAAATGCTGCTCTGTCCCTATGCTAACTCACCCAATTCAGCAACAAGGAGAGCCACTCTGACATGAACCCTTGGCCACCGTGCCTTGCCAGGAGGCCAGGTTGCCAACCTCCAGGCGAGACCTGGAGATTTCTCCCTTTTACAACTAATCTCTAGCTGGCCAAGCAGTTCCCCTGGAGAAAATGGCTGCTTTGATGGGTGTCTTCTATGGCAATGCACCATGCCAAGCCCCCCCCCCTTTCTCACACATATCTACCCCCGAGTCTCCAGGTATTTATCAACCCAGACTTGGCAACCTCGCCAGTAGGCCTGCTTGCATCCTAGCCGTATGGGCAGGGAAGCTTCCCTGCACACCCCCAATTTGAGACAGAGAGCTCCTGGCGGCCCCATCAGGAAGCCAGGCGACTTCCTGTCCACCGCTGCCGCACCTGCAGGAAAGCCCCACCATAGAGAATACCAAAGAAATAAAGGGGGGTGGCATGGAAACCAACTTCCACCCACGCACACGATACGGCAAAAAGGCAGGAGTTCCCCCCAAACAGCCCAGATTTCCAGCCAGTGCTGGGGTGGGAATTAAAGAGCCACCGTGCCTCTCCCCCACCATGCGAGTGAAAGGAAGCATGAAAGAAGTGGAGATGCTTCATCTCCCAACCCCCGCAACCCACCAAAATTCTTCACACAGCCGTTCAGTATTGCGAGTGAAACAGGATGCTCCCTCTTCCAACACCCACAACTCGCCAAAACACAAAAGTGCAACTGGAGAAAAAGACGGGGGGCGGGGAGGAATCAGGGCTGGACCTTACACCAGGCCGCTTCTGCAAATATAAAATTAGTAGAATGGGGGAGGTTGGTGGTAATCACTGTAAATGTCTCACCCTGCACTCCCAAATGTAAGGCTGCCCTGCGACTTGTCCCCTTCAGCCACATGGTGCTGCTCGTGAAGTTGGGATGCACAGAGGAGAACCATGTGTCTGAAGTCGAGTAATGGTGGGCGGGATGGCACAGCCCCTTAAGTATCACCCTCGTGGCTCCTGCCCTCAGGGGACCCAAAACCCTGCTGATAGGGCCAGCGATGGTCAGGAGAGCCCCAGTTTCCTGCTTCTGGTGCTGGCCCACCCCCTCGGCCAGTCCGCCATGGGCGCTGTCTCCCCTCCCCTCCTAGTGGCCCCACAAACAGGCCCCCAGGTAATTCAGTGGCCCAGCTTCCCAAAGATGAAGGAGATCTTTCCTAGGGTTGACAACCAGTCTGGAGAAAAACATCTGGCCCCTTGAGTAGAGGCTTAATGGGATGTTATTTGCCAGGGGATTTAATTTACCTCCATGCCATGAAAAGCTTTGAAAAGTACGGAGACTGACGAGTGATTTCAGCTCTCACATACTTTATTAGATCAAGAACAAGACAACTAAAGTCAGCTTGCAGGCCGGCTTTTATTCCCATAGAGAGCCACACCCCTACACACACAAACCCCATGATTGGCTATTTACATTGACTGGATTATCCCCTAGGAACCCTGCTCCCCGATTGGAAGGGAGCTAGGAGCCTACCATCCATTGTCCTCTGGAGCGAAGCTCAGGTACTTCGCCCGGCCGCATGTCTGACCAGCTGGAACTGGTCTAAGCACATTACAAACTTCAACTGCTAACTTCTACACATCAAGCCTCTATTAAAGTGGCCTGTTGATAGCCCTAGTTGCCTATTCTGCTATATTTCACCATTACGCATTCACCAAGTGCACATCTGCACCGCTGTCCTCTGAACCTTGGCATGGGGTTGCCAACCTTCAGGTGAGGCCTGAAGTTCTCCTGGAATTACAACTGATTTCCAGACATCAGAGATCAGTCCCCCTGAAGAAAAGGCAGCTTCATATACTGGATTATATGGTGGTGTACCACAGAGATCACATATCTGGTGGTGACCAGCACAATGTTTCCCCAGAGCTGGCAAAATGTCCTGCCAAGCCAGAGGCTGAAGATAATGCTAAGCAGCAGTAGCAACAGCACCTAGTTAGTGTTCCCCACCAGAACAAATGTTGGATTAAGGGTTCAGCAGGATAGAAGCTAGACAGGCCTGGCTTTCCCACCCTCATACTTTCAGGCAGAAATTTCTGCAGGTCAGCTTCCTGCTAAATTATGCTGGTGAAGGCCCGGTGAACATATTCTGGCTGCCATATGGAGGCACTTTAATTACTATGGATGGAGGATGAGTCATTAGCATGCAGCTGCTTACAACATGGACTGGGTGGGTTTCTCCATCCAGGTAGGACATAAAGGGTTCACTTCTGCAGTCAGTTTTTCATATGTCAGATGTACATTAGCCCTGCCATGATCCAAATTGTACCAAATTGCAGACAGCAGTGCTAGAAAGTTCAGTTTTCACCTGCTTTAAAAGGAGTTACTCTGGTGTCTCCTGCTCTCTGTCACAATAATGCAGATGCAAGAACAACAAGAATGTTTAAAAGTGACATTCTGGCTTTGTTTTTCTTTCCTCACAGTGTTATTTATATGTTTTACATAATTATGCCCTGCCCTTTGTCCCAGATGCTCAGAGTGCTGTACAAGTGGGCTATTTTTTAATTCTCAGAACAGTCATTGTCACCCATACTGGACCCAGAGAAGGGGAAATTAGCTTTAAAAGGGTTCCAGAAGGGAATAATGTAGGATCTTATTCTATCTGTATTGGGGTGGATCTTGGTAGGCGTTGTTGCTGTTCAGTCGCACAGTTGAGTCTGACTCTTTGCGACCCCATGGACCAGACCATACCAGGCCCTCCTGTCTTCCGCTGTCCACTGAAGTTTGCTCAATTTCATGTTTGTTGCATCGATGACACTGTCTAACCATCTCATCCTTTGCCATCCCCTTCTTCTTTGCCCTTCAATCTTTCCCATCATCAAGTTCTTCTCCAGTGAATGCTCCCTTCTCATTTGGTGGCCAAAGTATTTGAGCTTCAGCTTCAGGATCTGGCCTTCCAGGGAACACTCAGGGTTGATTTCTTTTAGGACTGACTGATCTGATCTCCTTGCAGTCCAAGGGACTCTCAAGAGTCTTCTCCAGCACCATAGTTCAAAAGAATCTATTCTTCAGCGCTCGGCCTTCCTTATAGTCCAACTCTCGCAGCCATACATTACTACGGGGAATACCATTGCTTTGACCATGCGGACTTCTGTTGGCAGGGTGATGTCTCTGCTTTTTATCATGCTGTTTAGGTTTGCCATCGCTTTCCTCCCAAGGAGCAGGCATCTTTTAATTTCATGGCTGCATCTGCAGTGATCTGGGATCCCAGGAACGTGAAGTCTGTCACTACTTCTATGACTTACCCTTCTATTTGCCAAGGAGTGATGGGGCCAGATGCCATGATCTTAGTTTTTTTGATGTTGAGCTTCAAGCTCACTTTTGCGCTCTCCTCTTTGACCCTGAGCAAGAGGCTCTTCAGGTACTCTTCACTTTCTGCCATCAGAGTGGTATCATCTGCATATCTGAGGTTATTGATCTTTTCCCCAGCAATCTTAACTCCAGCTTGTGATACATTTAGGCAAGCATTTCGCATGATGTACTCGGCATATAAATTAAATAAGCAAGGTGACAATATACATCCTTGTCGTACTCCTTTTCCTATGCTAAACCACTCAGTTGTTCCATATCCGGTTCTAAGTGTTGCTTCTTGACCCTTATACAGGTTTCTCAGGAGACATGTAAGGTGGTCTGGTACTCCCATCTCTTTAAGAACCTGCCATAGTTTATTGTGATCCACACAATCAAAGGCTTTAGCATAGTCAATGAAGCAGAAGTAGATGTTTTTCTGGTACTCTCTTGCTTTCTCCATAATCCAGCGAATGTTGGCAATTTGATCTCTAGTTCCTCTACCTCTTCGAAACCCAGCTTGTACTTCTGGCAGTTCTCTATCCACGTACTGTTGGAGCCTAGCTTGTAGGATCTTGAGCATGACCTTGCTCATACCACACAATAAAATTAGGAAGAGAGAGAGAGAGAGAGAGAGAGAGAGAGAGAGAGAGAGAGAGAGAGAGAGAGAGAGAGAGAGAGAGAGAGAGATTTTAAACACAATTTTATTGTATACAAAATAAAATAAAAATGTAAAGAATCTACACTGGGCACCTGAGAACTAATTTCCTAAGTACCCCCCAATACACACATACCAACAAGAGGACACATATAAAAGGTAGGAGACAGGAAATGGGGAAGTTTTAGGTAAGGGACATATGACTTGAAATCCTGGGCTTGAGGACTGGAGAAGTCCAGGAGCAAACACAACTGAGGTCCAAGGAGCAGAGTGACGAGCTGGATTGCAGCAGGTATTCTCAGCAGGAAACCAAAGTTCTGACCAGCAGAGATCTGGACCAGGGATCTGAAGAACAATTTGCTATGGCATGGGGTCCCTCTTTTATGGACAGAAGATCTCCAGGGTAGGTGGGATTTGGGCCATCCTGGCTTTGGATAGGATCATGAGAAAAAAATTGAATCTCCCTGGCTGGTTTAAAGTTAACTGCTGTCAAACTTTGGTGACAAAAAGTGGGGGAAATACCTTGATAAGGCTATTGTGAGCCAAATCTGCATGGGCACAAAGAGTCTGTGTGAGGCAACATGATTAACATACTTGATCATACTCTAATTAGGTTGAAGTTTGGGTGAGTCAAGGTAGCTCCTGAAACAGAATGGAGTGTAAATTGATGACCTGAGTGCCCTTCTTGATTGAGTAAAAAAAGGAAAAAGAGGTACCAGGAATTGGTTGATGTAATAGCAACCTCCTTGGGCTGGGCAGACACCTCTGGAGTATTGCAGGCTATTTCACTGTTGAAAAATCCTTTCTTATTGAGAATGAAGTGAAGTCTTATTGTTATTGAGAATTCTCAGCTGGGGGAGATTGCACTTAATCAGTTTGTGATGCCAGCACACTGTTCCTTTCCTGTCCCTGAGAATTTCCAATGTCATGGCTGAACCCAGGTGCCTTTATGAGGATCCCCAAGTTTCAGGTCCCCTTGGCACTTAGGCTGTAAAAGGGGGTGCCAAGATAGGGACCCCACTAACCAATGGGATATCAACTGGAGGAGTCCTCACACCATTTGAGATAGGTTAGGCTGGCAGTGAATAGTGTATAATCAGCCAGAGAACTTCAGTAGTTGGGTTTGTTCTGTCTAACACTTTAAGCACTACCCCATCTTGGGTCTTCCCACTCCTAGGGAGGGGAAATGACTGCTGAACAATGTTTGTACCGAGGAGGAGGAGGAGGAGGAGGAGGAGAAGAAGAAGAAGAAGAAGAGATTGGGTTTATACCCCACCCTTCACTACCCGAAAGAGTCTCAAAGTGGCTTACAATCTCCTTTCCCTTCCCCTCCTCACAACAGACTCCCTGTGAGATAGGTGGGGCTGAGAGAGCTCTTTTGAGAACTGCTCATGAGAAAACAGCTCTGAGAGAACTTGTAACTGACCCAAGGTCACACCAGCAGCTGCATGTGGAGGAGTGAGTTTTCCCAGATTAGAGTCTGCGCTCCTAACTATTGAACCAAACCGGCTCTGTTGGATCAGACCAGTGGTCCATCTAGTCCAGCATCCTGTCTTGCACAGTGGCCAACCAGTTCCTATGGATGGCCAACAACATAGAGGCTGAGGCCTTCCCCTTCTCCTGGACCTGGAGATTCCCCTCAGTCACCATGGCTAGTCACCACAGACAGACTTACCTTCCATGATTCCTTAAAGTCAGAATCTGTAGGGCTGATATCTCACCCCCATCCTCAGGAACACTGTTAATGGTGGGAAAGACAAGGGGCCTTAAATAAAATTAGAGTTGCCAACTCCAGACTGGAAAATTCCTGGAGATTTGGGGGTGGAACCTTGGGAGGGCAGGGTTCAGGGAGGAGAGGACCTGAAGTCCACCCTCCAAAGCAGCCATTTTCTTCAGGACAACTAATCTCTGTTGTCTGGAGATCTCCACTTGGAGGTTGGCAACCCTAAATGAAATCCACAAGTCCCATCCCCTGTGCCCTACTAATTTAGCTCCTATACTTTTAGGCATTACAGAGGGTAGGGGGCAGCCCACCATAATCTGCACACTGCCTGAGAGCAGAAATTGTATGTACTGGAACTATGCTTCCTGAGTTTAATGGGAATGCCAGCCTCCAGGTGGGACCTCGGGATCCCTTGGTTTTACAGCTCATCTCCAGACTACAGAGTTCAACTGCCCTGGAGAAAATGGATGCTTTGGAGCATAGACTCTATGGCATTATACCCCACTGGGGTCTCTGTCCTCCCCTAGCTCAATCCCCAAATCTCCAGGAGTTTCCCAACCTGATCTGGCAACTCTGTCCCCATCCCCCGCTGGTGCCCAGCAACCCTAGTGGCATACATCAGATGGCATACATCAAAGAAAGGCCAGCATGGGATCGGACAGCAAAACTGCATGAATCTCTGATGAAAGTTATATTGAGCCCTGCAAAGCAGCTCATAAACCTACCTTCTAAATAGCACAAGTTGGGTGTTTAACACCCAAATTGGATCCATTAATCAAAACTGAGATTCATCTTGAAATCTGAACCTTGCACCATGCACCACTTCCTCTTCCTCACCATGCAGCTCTGGTGAATGCAGGGAAGCATTAGCATTTAGCAATATGTCAATTCAAAATGTTATTTTGGCCTGGATCTAGTTGAAAGCCCCTCCCAGTGATTATCTCCATATTGTTGTTGTTGTTGTTCAGTTGCACAGTCGAGTCCAACTCTTCAAGACCCCATGGACCACATCATGCCAGACCCTGCTGTCTTCCATTGTGCTCTAGAGTTTGGTTAATTTCATGTTCGTTCATGTTCGTTGCCTCGATAACACTGTCTAACCATCTCATCCTTTGCCATCCCCTTCTTCTTTGACCTTCAGTCTTTCCCAGCATCAGGGTCTTCTCCAGTGAATGCTCCCTTCTCATTTGGTGGCCAAAGTATTTGAGCTTCAGCTTCAGTATCTGGCCTTCCAGGGAACAGTCAGGATTGATTTCTTTTAGGATTGACTGATTTGATCTCCTTGCAGTCCAAGGGACTCTCAAGAGTCTTCTCCAGCACCACAGTTCAAAAGAATCTATTCTTCGGCACTCGGCCTTCGTTATAGTCCAACTCTCGCAGCCGTACATTACTACTGGGAATACCATTGCTTTGATCATACGGTGATGTCTCTTTATTATGCTGTTTAGGTTTGCCATTGCTTTCCTCCCAAGGAGTAGGTATCTTTTAAACTGGGAGCCAATGTATCTATGTGGAATGCTTTGAAAAGCAATAAACAACCATCAAGCCCCTCCCGCAAAATGTGGTTCTCCCTACTCAAGATAAAAGATCCACCCTATAAAACATCTCATTTCAGGGGATGGGGTAGGGTTCCCAGATCCAGGTTGGGAAACTCCTGGGGAGGACAGGGACCTCAGTGGGGTACAATGCCATAGAGCCCATCCTCCAGAGCAGCCATTTTCTCCAGGAGAACTGATCTCTGTAGTCTGGATATAAGCTGTAATTTTTTTGGGGGGGTTGTCCCCAGGTCCAGCCTGGAGGCTGGCATCCCTAAATGGAGCAAGGCATCTTGTGTTTACCATCACTGGGCCACCAAGAGCACCCAGCACGGTTATGTGTTACAGCTGGAAAAGGGCAGTTATCAAGCAGCGAATTGCATCTGACTGCAGCCCTTTTGAAGCCAAGCCTCTGAACTAATTGTTTTGAAAATTTGCCTTATGCTAAATAATTGCTGGCTTTAAAATAATAATATATAACAGAGGGGGAGAAGGGGGGAAGGGAAAAAGCAAGTAGCAAGCAGTGTTCCCTCTAAGCCGAGTTAGTGTGAGCTAGCTCACAGTTTTTTAGCCTCTGGCTCACACATTTTTGTCTTAGCTCAGGATGGATGGCGCCAGAGCAAACTGATTTATGCAGTAGCCAAATTGCTCGCTCACAACTTTAATGCCAGTAGCTCACAAAGTAGAATTTTTACTCACAAGATTCCACAGCTTATTTATTTATATTTATTTATTCATGAATTAGATTTCTAACCCACCCTCCCACTGAAGTGGCTCAGGGCAGTTTACATACACGTTTAAAACCAACATACAATTTTTAAATCAGCAAAATACAAACTTAAAATACAATTACATAAAATTCCACTGAATACAGTTAAGCAGTTAAACAATTGAAATGTGATGGCAACATGTAATAAAATGCCAGTGCGACACAACCGGTAATATCAGCTCTTACTGGAATGCCCGGCGAAACAGCTCCGTTTTCATGGCTTTGTGGAATAGCTGGAGGTCCCGCAGAGCTCTAATCTCACTAGGGAGCTTGTTCCAGAGTGTTGGCGCTGCCAGGGAAAATGCCCTGGTCCTAGTTGCTGCCAGCCTGGCGTCCCTAGGCCCAGGGGGGCCCAGGCGGTTTTGTGTTCCAGATCGCAGTGCTCTCTGGGGAACATGCAGGGAAAGGTGGTCTCTTAGAGGGAGCATTGGTAGCAACAGGTTTTAAAAGATCTGTATACTAAAGTGAGCCCCTCCTCCTCACCTGCTCCTGGCTCAGAGTGCTCCTCCATCCTTCCTAGCTCCTATGCCAATTAAAATTTACCCTTCAGCCCTGAAATAAGACTAGTCTGCAAGAGACTGAACTCAGCAGATGGTTAATCTCACTCACCTAAAATTGTGTGGGGAAAATGCAATGAAAGCAGGACCACAAAAGCATGGAATGTTGGAGTCTGTTGTAAGGAGGTGTTTCCTGTGCTTTCAATGCATTCTCAGGAGGTGCAAATTGACATGACAATGCTGTAACACATGAGAAGCCCTGTCACATCTTTTTGCCATCTAGCTAAAATCTGGGCTATTTATAAACCACAATTCTACAGATGTGCAGAAAATCTGAAGAAAGTGTTAAGTACCTCAACTTTTATTTGTAAAAAGAGAAGTTTCTAGTCCTTATGACAAGCGCATTTTTCAATGCTTGATATGACCCTGGGAAATCAAAACATTTTCTGAGATCAGCTGGTGGACCCCTGGTGCCATGTATAGTTTTTGGTCTCTCCCCGTGGCTAGCAGAAGTGGAATAGATTTGGTGGGTAATCCTAAACAAAGTTCCACTCTTGTATGCCCATAGACATCAGTGGACTTAGAAGAGTGTAATTCTGCTTGGGATTTTTGTGTGTAAAATGTGGTCAAATCACAATTGACTCATGGCAACCCCAGCAAGGGGCTTTTGAGGGAAGTGAGAAGCAGAGGTGGTTTCTCATTCCCTTCCTCTGCAGAGTCTTCCTTGGATGTCTTCCCTCCAAGTACTGACCCTGCTTAGCTTTCGAGACTTCAAAAGATCCGACTATACTATGCTGCCTTCCCTCACGCTTACCATTTACCATAGGCTAAATAAGAGAAACCATGCCAATTTGCTTAGTTTGCATAATTGAGGCATGTCATAGTGTTGTGTAGTGGGTTTGACGCATGAAGAACCAGGACACAGCATGATTGTTAGCTCATAGTTTACTAGCACACACAACAGAACAAAGAATACCGGTCAGGCGGCCAACTATATACAATCCCCGTGGACCACCCACCAGTCCCATTGGAAGGTTTAAACTTCCCGCCAAGGTTTCTATTGATGCCCGTGTGAGTTTTCAGGATCCCAGTCCCTATTGGTTCTATTGGTGCCGTCCTGTTGTCCAAGACAATGGTGTGGGCAACCTGTACATAGCAAATGCCTGGATGGTGGCTTTGGAGGAGGTGGCAGAGACCGGGCTTATCTCCAGCCATTTCGAATAAGAGTCCACTGTTACCAAAAACAGCAGTCTGTGGAACAGCCGCCGAAATCCATTTGAAGCCTTGACCACGGCGTCCATGTGGGTTCCCAGGCTTGAGTGGGTGCGCTCAGTGGATTGGGCCTGATGGCCTGGCATGTTTGGCAGTGCTTCACCCAAGCCTCCACCTCTGCATCTATCCCTGGCAACCACACATAGCTCTTGGCCAGGGCCTTCATCCGGACAATGCTGGGATGGGCCTCATGTAGAGCTTGCATTACTCTGTGATGCAGAACACTGGGAACAACCACCCTGTCTCCCCACAATAAACAGCCCTTGTAAGTGGACAAGTTGTCTCGGCGAGCGGCAAAGGCTGTGAACTCAGGTCCTTCTGCTGCTGCAGGCCACCCCCTCACCACTCAGCCCAGAACCCAGGAGATGATGGGGTCCCTGGTTGAGTGGTGGGTGATGTCCACCACCTGGAGGAGCAAATAGAGAAGGTCCTCTACCTGCAGAACATGGTGGGCTGGAGCCGGGTCAGCCTCAATGGATGGCAAGGGCAGGTGGCTAAGGGCGTTGGCATGGCCCATAGCCTTGCCCGGGTGATGCAGCAGGGTGTAGGAGTAGCTGGGCAAGAAAATGGACCACCGCAGGACCTGCGGAGAAAGGACCTGTGGAGTCCGGTGATCAGAAGAGGCCGAGGAGGGGGCAATGATCTGTGACAATGGTGAAGGGCTGGCCATACACAAACTCTTGAAATTTCTTTACCCCGGCCACTATCACCAGGCTCTCCCGGTCAATCTGGGCATAGTTCCGCTCCACCACAGGCAGCGTCCTGGAGTAGTAGGCAATGGGCCAGGGAGGCAAGCATATGGCTAACAATTGGGACTGGGTATGCATGGTCCTGAAGTGCCTTATTTAATGTGCACTTGTAATCCGTGCAGATGCTGACATCCCTGTTTGGCTTCACAGGGGTGACTATGGGGGTCACCAATGCGGCATGGGAGACTGGTTCCAGGACTTCTTGTCCCATGAGACAGTCTAGTTCCACATCTATTTTTGGTCGCAACACGAATGGGACTGTCCTGGAGTGCATGCGGATGGGGGCCATGTTTGGATCGAGTTAGGGCCCAGGATACCATCAAAAACAGACAGGAACTCATTGCATACCTCATGGAAATCCTGCGAGGTGCAGAGCTGTACCCCTTCTATCGATATTCTCAAAGGGGCAAACCACACATGGCTGAGGAGGCTGACCAGGTCCCCCGTGACCACAATTAAGTCCAAGTGGCCACCAAACCCCTTGTACTGGACATGGAAACTTCCCACACCCTTTATTGGAATGTGGTTCCTCTGAAAGTCAGGGTAAGGGTAGAGGGGCACAGGCAGAGCCCCCCTGGGGGCAGAGTCTCTTAAGAGTTGCCTCCGAGATAATGGAGGCGGTGGAGCCGGAATCGAGCTCCATGGTGCAGGGGGACCCCTCTATTTGGACATGGACCTTCAGGGCAGAGGTCTGGCTCAGAAGCCTCAATACCTGTTCAGCTGGATCGGCTGAGAGTAGGTAGAGCTCCTCCTTGGCTTCTTCGTCCTCATAGTGGGTGTCCGCTTTCTGACAGAGCTGTGATTGTGCTTGCTGGGCTCTGGACCCCTGGGAATGGCAGGCCCGAGAAATGTGCCCCGAGCAGCTGCAACTGTGGCACTTGGCATCCCGGAACCAGCAGGTTTTCCAGTCATGCTTATCCTCACAACTCATGCATTCCTGGCAACCCTGCTCATGGAGGAGAATGGAGCGAGTTGCTGGTGCTGGATTCCGGTGTCTGGTGGATTGCTGCGTGCAGTGGACTTCCTCCCGGTTTGGGTCGATGTGGTCAAGGTTTGCCTGGTGTGCGGTGGGTCACGATGGAGGGATGGTTCCTCTACCAGGTGGTGGTGGTGGAGAGGGCAGATGCCAGGGAACACTTTTCGTTCTTGAGGATCCGCCGCCGGAGCTTCTCATCATTCAGCTCACAAACGAGTCGGTTGAGGGGGGCCGTGTTGAGTTGGGCCCCGAAGGTGCAGTCTGAGGTGAGCCAGTGGAGCTCAGCCAAGTACGCAGTGACTGACTCCCACAGTTGCTGTTGCCAGGAGTGGAAAACCATGTGGTGCGCGATCTCCATTGGTCAGGGGATGAAGTGGTCCTGGAGTGCCTTGATGATCTGCTTGAATGTTGCCTCCGATAGCTTGGTGGGGGAGAGCAAGTTGTGAGCCAGCTCTACGGTGGCGGGTCCAAGGGAGCCAACAAGGAGGCCTCTCTTTCTTCCTTCATCAATGACCTCATAAAATATCAAAATGTACTTGAGTCCCTCAACCCAGGCTTCCCAGTGCTGCAGCTTGGTAGGGTCGAATGGAGGGACAAGTCCTGCTCTCGGAGCGAATGCCATCATGTTGCGTGGATGTTGCGGGGAAGCAGATTGCTTGCCTTCAGTGCTCATCAGTTGAAGCAGCGGTGGTTCCTGGTCTTCCTTGGATGCTCTGCAGCCCAGCCAGCTTAGTGGGATCCCATCCTCATCACCATTATTGTGTAGTGGGTTCGACGTATGAAGAACCAGGACACAGCATGACGGTTAGCTCATAGTTTACTAGTACACACAACAGAACAAAGAATACCGGCCAGGCGGCCCTATATACAATCCCCCTGGACCACCCACCAGTTCAACTGAAGGGTTTAAACTTCCCACCAAGGTTTCTATTGGTGCCTGTGTGAGGTTTCAGGATCCTAGTCCCTATTGTTCCCTGAGAGTCAAACTCTGCTGTAAGTCGCTGGCGCCTAGTGGCGGTCAGCAGACATAACACGTAGAATGCAGCTTTGGGGTGCAGAATTTGGGTTGCTTTACTTTTGGTTTGTTTCCCCACAGCACATGGCTCTGGGTAGAATCATTGCATGGCAGAACTGATAATTTTAAAGATATTTCTTTACAGGTGATGTGTCTTGGGTATTTTATTGTAACTGTTTGACTTGAAAATCATCACAACCAATTTCACCAGACTGTATGTGATTATTTTCACTCTCAGAAAATAATTTCAGTCTTGTGACAGATCCAGGAGAAGGGGAGCATCGCAGGGGCCAAGGGGCTGGTTACCCAGAACCAGCAGGGGCTGTGGGGGAGGGGCAGACTACTGGAGCACGGAGCATTAACCATCCCATAGGAAGAGTATGGCTGGAAATGCCCATTACCAGGCACAGCTGGCTGATCTACACCGTTGTCGTACAGGGCGAAAGAATCCCAGTCAGTCTGCAGGCTCACCGAGACCTAGCAGGGAAGGGTGGGAACAGTTATGGAGGCAAGCCCTTAAGCTGGGGGGTGGGAGAAGTTGGGTGGTGGCCAAGGACTGAGGTGGATGTAAAGTCTAGTGAGGGCTGGACTTGCAGGACAGAAATTTGCAGTGTGAATGATTTGACTGAGTTGGTGTGTAAACCAGCACTCTAACTGGGCCAAGAAGAAAAGGCAATCTGTTTGTTTGGTTGTCTGTCACCTCATTATTCAAATGGAACCTAGTCCCACCCACACCAGGCTAGCTGAGGGCAAGCACACTACAGGCACCCCTGCACAGAAGCTCACAATAAGCCTTCAGAAGAAAATGCTGATGACTGATAAACAAGTTTTGGTGTGAAATGGATAAATGGGCTGACTTCCATGGAGCCCCAAGAAAACAGAGAAAATCAGGATACATTCAGGGATTCAGCCTTGCATAGACTAATACCATTATTATGTGAATAAGTGACAGATACCCATTTCACTTGTTTTTTCTAGAGCTACAGACCGTTTTTATACACTCATTGATTGTTAGGCTGGAGGCTTTTTTCCTGGAAAAAGAGGTGCCAAAACTCTAAAGAGGGAAATGGAGGAGAAAAACATGGGATTCTTTGAAACAATATTATTTTAAAGGCTACAGACTTACCTCAACTTTTGCAACTGATAAAAAATCAGAAACAAAAAGGCATAAAGTCATAAAACCTCACTTCACTTGTTAGTTTTTCACTCCATCTAAGTATATATTTGCTGTCATCAAGAGGTCTCTCAAGTTACACAAATTCAAGGTTATTTTCAGACTATGCATGTGTTTATTAGCTGTATTTTGCTGAGTATTGTTATTCTGTTCCAATGAAAATGCCTCAGTCTACATGCCATTAAACTTTAGTAAACTTGCTTCACACTTATTATATATGGCCCCAAGAGTTGAGCACACTGCCCAGCAAAGAACAAATTATTTATGATGAGCTTAAAGCTACCTTTTCTTTCTCACTGTGCAATTATATACTACACATGCAAAATGAGCAAGAGCGAGCGCATCAGGCAAGAATAAAAGCAGCTTTGAGCTGCTGGCACAACATTTATATAACTAATTCTTAACAGTTCCCTGTGGGTGTGGATACTTATTTCTGCCAATAGGGGGCACATTCTCCCCCAACAGGTTTTTCTACAGACTAAGGGGATGCTGTGGATCTGCAGAAAAATCCAAAAAGTTAAAAAAAACTTGGGGAGGGTTCAATCCCCTCTCCCAATACCTTTTGAAATGGCTGCTGCAAGGATATACTCCAGACTCTGTTGCATCGACAGTGAGAGACAGACTGGCTGGTAGCCAGTGAGAGAGAGAAACAGAGGGGGAGAAAGCAAAAAGCAGGAGCTTGGATTGGGGAGGAGTCCTCCTGCAGTATGAATGGCTAAATAGCATGGGAGGGTGCTGGTTTGGAGTCATGCCTGGGACTATGATTGCCTGCTTCAGGTTGGGAAATTCCTGGAGATTCTGTGGTGAAATCTGAGGAATGCAGAGTTTGGGGAGGGGAAAGACTTCAGCTGGATATAATGCCACAGAGTCCACCCATTTTTTCCAGGGGGACAGATCTCTGTTGTCTGGAGTTCTGTTGTAATTTTGGGGGATCTCCAGGTCCCACTTGGAGGCTGGCAAACCTAGGCCTAGCAGCACCCTCTGGGTGACTTGATACCATCTGACTTGCATGATTCAATTAGGCCTGGCTGTTTGCTGTCAAGCTCTGGCCTCACTTGTCAAATGTTTTCTCCTGCTTACACTCCATTTGTTGTTATGGCTTCAAGTATATTCTCATATTTTATGCTCTGTGTCTCACCTGGCTCTCTTTCCTTGCTGTTTATCATCTCTCCTGTGAATTGGGAGGGAGGGGGATGGATGTGTATGGCTGTCTGCTTTGCTTGGTTAGTGCCAGCTTGGAACAGTTTTCATGCAGGGACCTCCCAAGTATGCTGGGAACAACTTAGGAAGTATGTGATCTCATTGTTCTGTATGACCTTGTAGTTTGAGGAGCTTCTAGATAATGTAACCACTAGCTTGCAGGTGTTAGGGGCAGTCATATGGGCAGGGCAGCTGTTTGGTGGGCTGAATGGGAGCACTGATTGGTTGATGGGCATTTGGGGTATTTCCTAATTTCAGTATATTGTTGGAACTGGTGTCTAGAAACCAGTTCCAACACAGAAGCTGTCTATGCTTGGAACCTCTTCACGTCTTAATAAGCAAATCTTGCTGCTACAAGAGTGTTTGTGGGAGTGTTTGCATCCAGGACTTGACATATGCTACTGTTCAATAGCAGCCACCCTATGCAGGGCCGGCCGAGGTGTTTCTGGGCCCTAGGCGAGGTCAGCTTGTGGCACCTCCCAGAGGATGCCAACCTCCCGGTGGGGCCTGGAGACCTCCCAGAAACACGCCCGGGAGGGGGGGTGCCGGGCGCCACAAGCTACCCTCGCCCCTACGTGCCAGCCCGATTCACACACACCCCACACAGACACACACAAAAACTCAGACCCCCAAACCTGTAGTGGGAGGGGGAGAAACGCCGAAGGCCAAGGTCTGGCCGCAGCGCCCTTCACTTGGTTTGAATTGAGCCCACCTCCACTCCCAGGGTGCCTCCGGACCATTCCCAGCGCTGCAGAAGAAAACTCCACGCTGAGATCCCCGAGCCATCGTCTTTTATAATTATGTGTCAATCAAAAGCGTCAGCCCAAAGTTGGGCGAGCTGAGCCAACTCGGGAGAGATTTCAATGGGGGTGGGTGGGAGAGAGAGCTTTGCCGAACTTGGCGGTGGATGAACGGGGCAGACCAAGGAAGGTGGCTCCAGTCCTTTGGAAATAGTCAGGCGCAGTTCCGTTAAAGGCAGCCGTGAGAGACTGGAGGCCTTCTGCCCCAAAGTGCTTGTCTTGGGGGAAACGGAGTTGGTGGGCACAGCGGAGCTTCCGCACGCAGCAACTCGCTCTCCCCGTCCCTCGTGCAGGGTGGAGGGACTGCGGCCAAAAGGCCCCCCGACTCTGAGGGGAAGCTTGTCCTGGGTCTTTCTCCTCGGAAAGAGAGGAGAGGAGCCAGGGAGCCTTTTCTCGGAGGTTACACGCACTGGGCTGGGAAAGCCCTGCGTGCGCTCGAGGACCAACCGCCCTGGATGGGGGAATGCGCACAAAGACGGCGGTGGAGCCTGCGGGGGAGGGACAGGGCGGGGCGGGCCGAGCCGGGGGGGGGTGAGGAGTAGGCGCCCCGACTTCCTTGAGCACCTCTTTGAATGAAGTTTGTCTTTGAGCGCCCGCCAGGGCGCTCTTCGCTGGCGGCTTTGGCTGCCGCCCCGTCTCCTCTCCCCCCCAGGGGGGAGGGCGGGCAAGCTCCGTCACCGCCACCGCCTTCTGAGCCCCACTGGGGCACTCTTCAGTGACCGCGGTGGCAGGGAGGCAGCGGCCGGGGCGGCTTTTTGCAGGGGGGCGGGCACAATTTGGCACCCCTGCGGCCAGCACGCTCTAGGAGAGCGCCTAGCGGGCGAGCCGGCCATAACCCTATGAAAGTCAATACAGTATAATGTTCAGCTTCAGAGCAGGGTTTGTGAGACCCAGGTTTAGATCCCCATCTTGCTGTGGAAGCTCACTGGGTGATTTTGGACCAGTCACACACTTTCAGCCTAACCCACCTCATAGGGTTGTTGTGTGGATAAAAAGGAAGAGTGAATAATATAAACTGCTTTAGTCCCCACTGTGGAGAAAGACCATAGTTTTCCTTAGTAGAGGCTGCAGGGGGAAAGGAGATGGAAAGCTGAAGACAGGGTGAAAGATAAAGGTAGGGTCGGCTGTTGGGTGGGAAGGAGATAAGGATGCCAACTCCAGGTTGGGAAATTCCTCGATATTTGAAGGGTGGAGCCTGGGGATTTTGGGGATTGAGGTGGGGAGGGACTTCAGACAGTTATAATGCCAGAGATGCCACCCTCCAAAGCAGTCATTTTCTCCAGGGGAACTAATGTTGCCAACCTCCAGGTCAGGGCTGGATATCTCCTGGAATTAGAATTGATCCCCAGATGGCTGCTTTGAAGGGTAGAGTTTATGGTATTATACCCTGCTAAGGTCACTTCCAAGCTCAACCTCATCCTCCCAAGGCTCCACCTCCAAATCTCCAGGAATTTCCCAACATGGAGCTGGCAACCCCATGAGGAACTGATCTCTGTATTTGGGCAATCCATTGTGATTTCTGGAGAGCGGCTGCTGCCACTGCTGCTATGAGGGGAGAAGTATGTGGGAGGCCAGGAGAGTGATAGAGACAGGAAGAATGATGGGGTGGGGGCAGAAAGGAAGTGACAGGCATGGAGGGGAAAGAGAGAGAAAGAAAAGGGATGGCAGGAAGGAGAAAGAGTGTAAGAGAAGTAGGGGGAGAGAGGAAGAAGCAGAGGAGCGAGGAATGGGATAGCTGCTCCTGCAAGTTTGTTGCGGGTCCCCACATGCGTCATCTCTCTCCTGAAATTTTTCTTGAAAGAGAACTATTTTGGCAAGCTATATTCTCTTGCTCCTCCAAATGGAAACAAATTAGCACACAGTAAACACCACTTGCGGGAGGGGGAGGCACTTTAAAAACCATCTAGGGTATGACTTCCACCCAAAACCTCAACTTCTCAAGGGCTACCAAAAAAACTTATTAATGATACTGTTGGTGTCATGATGAGATTGAGAGGTAATTAATTTAACATTGCAAATCCTGATCAGAAGTACACACTGACACTTCTAAAAGTTTTGAGTTCAACAGCTCAATAACTGCTTTCTTCAAGAGTACCAGTAATCTGAGCTACTGTAA
Source organism: Gekko gecko (assembly GCA_029375565.1). NCBI lineage: Eukaryota > Metazoa > Chordata > Lepidosauria > Squamata > Gekkonidae > Gekko > Gekko gecko. The sequence continues at coordinate 237,730,237 of JAPDNY010000002.1, read as the reverse complement.
CAGTGGTCTTTTGGCATGCTTTTTCCACATGATCCACAAATTTTAGTATCATTCCTGCATAACAGCATCCCTGATTTCAAGCTGGGAAGAGGACCCTGCCTGCAAGCACACGCTCTCACACACGCAGCTCTGGCACAGGGAAGCCAGTGGAAGGGCCACTGATGGGAGAAAGTCAAGGGAGGGAAAGGTGGGTGGGTACACACAGCCTTCTGCTCCCCACCTTCTCTCACCTGGCTGGGGAGAGGACCCTGCCTGCAAGTACACACACACACACAGAGCTTGGCACAGGGAGGCTGATGGAAGGGCCACTGAGGGGGAGAAAGTCAAGGGGGGGGAAGGCGGGCAGGCACATGCAGCCTTCTGCTCTCCCCATCTTCCATCCCAGGCTGGGAAGAGGGCCCTGCCTGCAGACACACATGCACATGTACGCAGCTCTGGCCCAGGGAAGCCAACGAACGGGCTGCTGAGGGGAGAAAGTCAAGGGGGGAAATATCAGTGCACCAGCACAGGAGGAGTCAAAGAGTTTCTGGAATACCATTTCAGTCCGTTCCAGCAGGAAAAAAGCCCTGGTCAGGCCTTTGGTTTATTGTACTATTGTAAACAGCAATCATTTATGCTTATTTATAATATTGTTGCTGTTTTCTGTTTCCTGGGCATAGATCACATTCTGATGGGCACTTCAATTCACTGTTGCCCCAACTCTAATTGAGCCAGATTATTTTGTGCCAGAGACTCATGATCAGATTCACCCCTTTTAGTGCACTTCAAAGTGCTTCTACTGGCCTTGGAGTGATCAGACAGCAGCAGGCATGGAGTCAGCTTGCTGGCCATTTCTTCAAAAAGTTGGTCCTTGGAGCATGCCCACAAGCATGGGTGAGCCTGGTGGGATATGTAGTTTGTGGGCTGTCAGCCATTTTTTTACAAGTTTGCCCTCTGAGCAATCGCGCAAGTGCTTGCTGAGAATGCTGGGATATGGAGTTCACTGCCTCCCTCCCTCTAATCTTTTCAATTTACTCCTTCCTCAAAGGACAGAAAAAAGCTGAAAAACAGAATTGTCTTTCTTTTAGGGTTTTTAAAAAGAAAACAAAGTTTTGAGCAGCCCCTGGGGGGGAGGGGGAGGTGCGAATATGCAGTTGTGTGCACATCGCTAAGTACTTTTTAAAAAAATGGCAGATGGAAAACAAGAAGCCTAACAGCTTGGGTGCGCAAGAGTGCGATCAGACAGCAGGAAATCCATTCTAGAACCAGCTCAGACCAACAAGACTGGACTTTCTTAGGTATCAAAGAAACACGTAGCAAAGGGAGGGGGGAAGGGAACTTGGACAACTGGGGATCGACAGACAGATGTTGCTGTCTGATTGTGTACTTTAAATCCATAAGGGAACAGCAAGGGCAACGGATCAAACAGCCCATGTGAATGCGACCATACTGTACTATTAAAACCAACATGTAACAGGACTCTTTACAATTAAAACTCCACTGCTAGATTAGGAACTATTTCACAGCACTGTCACCATTGTGGCTAGAAAGCAGCATTATGGTTATGGTAAAGAAAAGCTATCAGCACAGCTTCCATTTTAAATTTTTGCCTGGAAACTTCTCAGCTTGGCCAGGTTCTGACTGGTTATGCATTAATTATGACCAAGGGAAATGGCCACATTGGGTTGAGAGCAGCAAAGAAGTCACTTCTGCCCCCCAATGCATATGAGGAAAGGGCTCCAGAAGGGACACCATTTTTTTTTTTTTGTCAAATACCTCCTAGACTTGGTGCAATCATTCGTCCCAAACATTTTCTGATGGGTTTAAGATATGTACTGGATGTGTATGCACAGTATCTCTTGACAAGTGTAGGCTGATATGTAGAACACCATACTTTAAGTGCAGTATTTTCACTGTAGCAGACATGAGGTTGCCAACCTCCAGGTGGCATGTGGAGATCTCTTGCTATTACAGTTTATCTACAGATGACCAAGATCTGTCCCCCTGGAGAAAATGACTGCTTTGGAGGGTGGACTCTGTAGCGTTGGGCCCTGCTGAGATCCCTCCCCTCCCCAAACCTTGTCCACCCCCTAATCTCCCTCTATTGCCCAATCCAGAGCTGGCAACCCCAAGCAGACACCAGGGACTTCTCTTCCCATGACTGGCCCAGGCCTCCCCTGTGAGCTTCAGAGCTGATTGTTGAGTTGAACTAAGATCTTCTCTATCCAAGTCCAACACTCTGCACAGTTTGCCTTACTGTTTCCCCCCAGACTGGTTAGCATGTACTAACTTTTACTAAAAAAATAAACATCACATTTCTCTTCCTTCCCTTACAACTTGCTGGTCCTTCCCCATGAAATTTTCTGGGACCTCAGGTGACTTAGCACCTGTGATTATCCTGCACAAGCAAAGGAGGCAGTGAAATGTAGAAGCTTCTCACATGCATGTGAGATTTGTATAGTTTCTTGACCTCTCAGAGGCACTTGGGAACCTCTTTCTGTTGTGCTGGAAATCTCCTGAAAAACACGGCTGTCCGCTTCCCATAAACATGCCATCTCGAAACATTCCAAAGCACTAGCTCAGCATGGAAATGTCTGTGCACATCTCCTGTTCATATGCCCCCTTTCACCAACTGCTGCATTTATGTCATTTTACACTTATCATTCTCTGTTTGCTGGGAGCTTAATCAGTTTTAAACTGTGATTTTTCAGGCTAAAGCTTTGTTTGAGGAAGGGATTTTTTTTTCTTCCCACAGCAGAAGAGGATCTAGCATAGCTAAACAGGACTTTGAACATGTCTCTCCATCCCTCTCTCCCAGCCCCTCCTGCACTCAGAAGGATCTCATATTGACTTGGAGAGATCAACAATAAGCAGGTATTGACAAACACCAAGGTCTGTATGAAGATGCACTGACCCGTACTGTGAATATCAAATGAAACTAGCCCAAGGTCACTATTTTTACCTGTGGGAATGATAAATAAATCTTGATAAGACCTGAAAATGAAAATCGATGGCTCTGCTGTAGCCGAAGTCCAATTGGCTTTTCAGAGGACAAGCATATTTGCAGGAATGTACGCCTTGCTGACCTCACTTCTGCCTCCTCCAAAAATAGCTTTAAAACGAGCCAGTTGCAGAGAGGTGCATCAAAAAGGAGTTGGGGGTGTGAGAAAATGACCTCCTGCTCAAAGTTAGGGCCTTTCTCAATCATTTGTTTTTAGTATAGCAACTGTACAGTGTACACAGCTCAAATACAGTGTACACAGCTCAAATTCCTTCCAGGTTACAAAATGTGACAATGCCTAGGACTCCATGACTTTTTTTATTCTGGAAAAATGCAATTTCTTGCCTAACACTGGAGGAGCTGTCTTTTCGTGGATGTCATTCATGCATACCTACGGGATATTGCTTTGCATAGCATCTATCTCCCCCCCCACCCCCATGCCTGAACCATTTTGGGCTTAAAATTTATTTTGAATTTTTTGGACTGGTAGGGAAGGCAGAATTACACATGACAAGACACATGGGGCTACTGTTGAAATTGATAGTTCCATATCAAATCCCCCAACTCTGATCCCATGTATTGGAATTACTATACTGCATACTTCCCACTATAGCCAATGGTGTGGAGTATAGGTAGGAAAATATGTGATGTTGTGACGTCAGGACATGGAGTAAGTTGTACTACACATTTATGGAGGAGCAGGAGAAGAACTTGACTCAGTGCTGCTATTTTGAGGCAGACTTGTGTTTCTTGTAACACCTAATTATACCATAAGTGTTCCCTTCTATAGCAATTTAGCACAGGAAAGAACACTTATAAACTTCTTTTTTAAATGATGACTCACAGCAAGGCCATTTTCCTTCTCCACATTCAACAGTAGGTTTGCATGTTTTTAAAGTTGCTTTTTTAAAAAAGGTATTTTAAAAAATGGTATTATATCTCTGTTTCCAGTGCTGGACAGTGCATTTGCACTGTGTTTTCAAAAGCTAAAGTAAGAATTATCTCCATCTCCTCCCTGTTACACGAGGACTGGATTTAACACTATCCTTCTTGCATAGGTACTTGCAGGTCGACTCTAATATACAGGCTGAAGTAGGGTTAGCCCACACATTCACTATGGGTATGTAGTCAGATATTGCTGACCCTAAAGTCATCCAACTCACCCAGCATCAGATTGAGTAGGCTATATCTGAGGCAGTCAAAACCTTCCTGGAACAGCTTCCAGATGTTAACATTATGAAGTAATTATCAGGAATTTAATAGATCCTGCCAGCCTGCCAATCTTAATGTGAGGGCTGTTTGGGAGAGCTGTCTTGGCCAGTCACAGTCTTTCTTGGAGAAGAGGGAAATTTAAAATGGCCACCATCAGTTGTAGGGGTGAACAATTTCCCCTCTGTTGCTTTTTTTGGTTTGGGTATGTTGAACTGAAAAAAAAATTGGGTTTCCTGAAAAATTCCAGTTGCTAATACTGGTGTGGTATTCGGATCCTGGATTTTTCAGAAATCTTGAGGTTTTTCGGGTCCAATAGACCTGAGAAAGAAAGAAAAAACAATGACAAATTGCACACCAGAAGCTGTGCCCTTGGGGAGCTGACTGCTCCCTGCAAGCACAGCTTATCCTGGGCTGACTTCTCTTGCATCTCGCTCCTGCAGCCCCAGCTGATTCTCTCTTGCAGCTTGGTTTAAACTGAGCTGCAAGAGGAGCCAGTCCCAACCGAGGCAGCACACAGCTCCTGCCACTCTGGCTGATCCTTTTGCCCCAGCTCTTAGCTCCCACCGCCCCAGCTGATCCTCTTTTGCAGTTAAGTTTAAACTGGGCTGCAGAAGAAGCCAGCCAGTCCCAAGCTGAGCAGGTGGGGGCTGTCTTCTGCATCCTCTTTAAAGGGACCGCAGAAGCCCAACAAACAGCTGAGAGGTGGGAGCAGACTGCTCCTGCCTCTTACTGTTTTTACATCTACCGGTAATCCCCAAATGTATCTGGAATCTTCTTGGGATTTTTTTGGTTTTCCTGAGGAAATCCAGATACATTTCGGATGCTGAAATGTACTCAAAAATACCAATAAGGTATGTCCTGGGAGAGAGACTTTGTTTGGCCAAATGTATCCTGCCTGGACTGTTGGAATCTTTCCTTGACAGACTGGTTTGATTAATTTTGATTATTCCTTTAGTACAACTAACTAGCTTTTCATCCATCCTTTTTTCTGGCTGGGGAGGGTAGTAAGGAGGAGCAACATTTGGTAGCTGTAGTGGGATAGTTTGGGAGAGGTATTATTTTTATTGTTGTTTTGGGTTCTGTGCAGCTTGAGCTCTTGTTTATTTTGATCTTATGCCCTTTCTGTGCTTCTGATGAATTTGTTTCTTGTTTTTTCTTGTGGTTCATTTTTCTTAGTTTGTTGGCTTTTCTGGTTGTAAACCATTAGTGGGTTACCTGTTTTCCATCTTTTTGTAGATTAATGATTTTGGTTACATCCCATTTTTCATTGATTGGATGTAAATAGGAAGGTTCCTTTGCTTTTCTTTGGTTACTCTCCAAAGAGAAACCACATCTGCTCTCCCACTCCCAGCAAACCAGTTGTGATGCGACATGAGCTTGCCCCAGTTACTATTTCTCTGCTACATGATGGCACCTCAGAAGACAGACATTCAGGAAGAACTAATTTTACTCACTGCTACTCAGCTTGGTTTTAAAAAATGCTGCTCCAGAAAAACAGCGGCCTTTTCCGACTATGCAGAGAGGATGGCTGGGGGTACCTCATTCAAGTGGTTGTGGAATTTGACCTCTTTGTTCGATTCACTTGAAACTTGAGAGTCATAAGAAAAAAGTGTGGACTAGGATTCCTAATATTTTGACACCATTTAGTGAACAAACACTAACTCAGGAAAACATTTGACAGACATCTTATCCAATCTTAATTTTAAAAAGCAACCTGATGTGTCTTCATGATATGACAACATTTCCAAGAATTCTTCAAACCAATATACCTTCCCCTTTTAAAGTATGATATGGAATTAAAATGATAGTTTTCCCCAGTGCTCATCCCTAATATTTACTGATCATCTGGATAGATTACTTTTATAACATTGGCTGCAGAAAGAGCTGGCCACCAAACTTGGTGATGTGGAGAATTCACAGTGACTTCTGAAGTGATATGTGACACAATGGTGTCAGCCTGCATCTGCAGAAAAAGCCATGGCAAAACAGGGAATTATAGTTTGCAGGAGGAGCTGCAAATGAGGAGCTGATGTTGAAGAGGAGGGGATAGGAATAGGCAGAAATGGGAGGTTGTGATGAAGATAGTAGGTATGTATTATGAATTATTGTTATGGTAATTATTATTTTTCTTGAGTGAGCTAGAAATGTTTAAAAATAAAGTGCCTAGGCAGTATCAGAGGAGAAAAGGTAAACGTTTGCAATGAAAGAAAAGCGGGAAGTGATTTTCTGTATATGAACTGGCTGAGCTGTTCATGTCACAGTTTGGGGAAATGGTACAGCATGCTGGCGATTGGAAGAAACAGGGCCAGGGCCATGTTTGTGTTAGTGGAAACTGTCTGGTGGGATAGAGGAAGGAAATGGAAATCCTGTGCTGGGAACTACTATACTAGGATATATGTCTCAGAAATTAATGCTTTGTATATGCATCATGCATCTCCATACCTAAAAGCAAAATACTTTTAATCAGACCACACACAGGCAATGATGTTCCAGGATCTTGCAGAACAGGCTGCAAATTGCTCAGCTAGCAGCTGACTGGGGAAAAAATAGAGAAAACCAGAAGACGCATTAAGTTGCATGGTGATCCCATTTCAAGGGATGCAGGAGACAATAAGGGTATTAGCAATACAACAAAGACTCCCTGCGGCACATTCATACTCACAGACACACAAACACAGACACACACATACACTCTCCTGACTGTCTGCTATCAGACAGAACTAGAAGAAATTTCTTAGAATCATCAAGCATCAGGACATAGCTAAGTTATACCAGACACTATCAAGAAAGGAAAAGGGAGCTAGACACATGGCTGCCATTTTGGGTGGCAGATATGTATTTAGAATACTGGTTTGAGCTGTTATGGAGCCACAATTGGCTTCAACCTCTTCTTCTTCTTTTTTTTAAATTTTATGTATAGATTTTTAGTGTACAGAAAAAAGGGGGGGGGAAGAAAATAGCAATATGATAATACAAATACATTAAATTAATATATACACTAATTAGAAATATTAATACCCATACATTAAATTAGAAAATATAATATAACAGTATTAGTTTGAAATACAAATGGGAGGTTTTCTCGTTGACTTCTTTATCCAATTGTAAACTTTTTTCCATCTGTTTTGATATGTTATCTCGTCTTTTCCTGAGAGTATTGTGTTTAATTTATCTAATTCAGCAATTTCCATAATTTTATCCATTAAATCCTCATTGTTGGGTACAGTATCTTTTTTCCAATATTTAGCAATTAAAATTCTTGACACAGTAAATATGTATATTATAATTCTTAAATCTTCTCTTTTTATTCTATCTGGTAAGATATTAAATAGAAAAATTTCCAGTTTAAATTGTAGTTTAATATTTGTAATTTCTTCTACTATTTTTTTGATCATTTTCCAAAATCTTTCTATTTTTTCACATTTCCACCATACATGAATATATGTACCAATATTTTTCTTGTACCTCCAACATATGTCCGGAGCTTCTTTATGGAACTTATTGATCTTATCGGGCATCCAATGCCATCAATGAAACATTTTGTAGATATTTTCTTTATAGTTTACCGCTCTTAACAATTTCAAGGATTTCCATAATTTGGACCATTCTTCCAAGGTAATATTATAACCTATATCCTGCATCCACTGTATCATATTGGGCTTTATGGTTTCTTCAAACATTTCCTCACTAAGAAAAAAATTATAGAGTTTTTGTATTAATTTGTCAGATGATGAGAGCCAAATTTTATCTAATTGTGTTTTAGTATTTATGAAGTTTATTTTTTTATCTTTACTAAATCTGCATATTTAATTGAATTCCTTCCCAATTAGTTAAATTTGCTTTTTTTATTTCATGTGATTCTAAAGATTTTAATTCGTTATTTTTTGTTAGAAGAGTTTCATATGTCAACTTTTTCTTGCTATCTATTAGTGCTGGCATTATAAAAGCCTCTAGCGGAGAAATCCATTTCGGGATTTTAGTGTAAAATTTATTTTTGATCTCTTTCCAGATTTTAATCAATGATTCTCTAATTATATGATTTTGGAAAATTTGCTGACTTTTATCTATATTTTACCAAATGTGCGCATGCCATCCCATGGGTAAGTCATGCACTTGTAATTGTAGAAGTCTTTCCTCTTCCAGCAAGATCCAATCCTTTATCCAACCCATTGCAGCCGCTTGGTAATATAAATTCCAATTCCGTAATCCTAATCCGCCCTTTTCTTTTTTATCAGTAAGGAGTTTTCTATTAATTCTCAGTTTTTTGGAGTGCCATATAAATTTTCTAACGAGGCGGTTTAATTCTTCAAAGAATTTTTTATTCTTTAATATGGGAATGCATTGGGCTAGAAATAAAAAACGTGGAAGGCTGTTCATTTTTATTGTGGTAATTCTTCCCATAAAAGAAATATGTAGGTCATGCCATCTGTTAAGATCTTTTCTTATTTCTTCTAACAAAGCTAAATAATTATTTTTATATAAATTCTTCTTATTATTTGTAATCATTATCCCTAAATATTTAAGTTTATTAACTACTTGTATATTTGAAGTTGTTTGTATTTTGGCAATCTCTTCTTTAGAGCAGTTTTTGGTAATGATTTTCGTTTTATTTAAATTTATTTTTAAGCCAGCCACTTGACCATAAGGCTTCAACCTCTTCTTGAACATACATAAATTCAATGGCAAATTAGATTTGCCTTAGGCAATGTATGAAACATCCTTGTGACATTAATAGGGATTTGTCCAGTGTGTTTAAAAACCGTCCAGTGATAAGCTGCCCCCAATTTTACTTGCTTTACAATTTGCACACCTGTTCCATTTTGCCAAAGCTGGCATCATGCAGGACCCTCTTCTCTGGAGCAATGTTTTTACACTGTCTGAATTCCATAAATAGAAGCCAAATGGCAACTAAGAAGCAGCAAAATGGCTTATTCTTGGATGTTTTCATAAGGAAAACTTCTCCACCCAATTGTTGCCATCCCCCTGCTGCATGTTCACTAAACACATCTGTGACCTAGCCAGGTCCTATATTGGCTCAGTATGACGCTATCTAGGATCTCATTTGGTCACATGAGGATATTTTAGCCTCCAGAAAGCTAACACAGATATTTAAGTTAAACCACTTCCCCACAACTGTACCCTCCCCCGCAATAGAATGCAAACAAAAGCACCATATCTTTAGCCCATGCAAGTTCTTCCAAGTTACATCTTAGAGCCAAACTACAGATGGCAGAAGTTCCATAATCAGGGCTCACTTATCCTCAAATGTTAAAAGAAGTCATGTATATACATATGTATTGTGTATGTATTGGATGAGGGCTGTGGTGCTGGTGGAGGGGCTAGTTAACCTTGTCATCCCATCCCATTTCCCCCATTTATTCAACTCTTGCTTTCCCCTGCAAAGGGGAATGTTCCACCAAATCGTAGCCAGAATGGCATAGTGGTTAAGAGTGGTGGACTCTAATCTGGAGAACCAGTTTGATTTCTCACTCCTCCATATGAAGCCTATTGGGTGACCTTGGGACAGTCACAGTTCTCACTGAACTCTCTCAGCCCCACCTACCTCATAAGATGCCTTCTTGTGGGGAGAGGAAGGGAAGGTGATTATAAGCTGCTTTGAGACTCCTTAGGGTAGAGAAAAGCAGGGTATAAAAAACAATTTTTCTACTCTTCTTCTTCAACTTTACTTAAGAATATGATGTTTTGCTGTATGAATCCTGAACTGTACTAAAGACAGACTCCATCACAGATGAGAGAAATTGTTATTACATCTCACAATAGAACCACTAAAAGAATTTTGCCCCACATTGGACAGGAGATGCATTTGCATTTGTTTATTTATATACTGTTTTTCTCCCCAGTTGGGGAGAGCATATGTTTTGTTCAGCTAGAGAGCATTATTCCTGCAGATAGATCATAGCAATAACCCCACCTTGAAGGGCCTTCCATTAATAGGCCATTCAAGGCTGTGTTGTATCCCTTGGGGGGAAAAACTCATTTCGACACCAATAATGAAATGCAAGAACATAAGGGATATGGAAAGAAACCAGGTGTCTAAAGATCGTTAATTAGGAATATGCAGATCAATTTCCCTACCCTTATTGACTGATGAGAAATTTCAACTAATCTTACCAGCCTGGATCTTACCATTCAGTTCAGCAATGTTTGAGGCCTCCCTCCAGCATAAGAAGCCATTTTCTCCAGGTGAACCGATCTCTGTTGCCTGGAGATCAATTGTAATCCCAGGAGATTTCCAGTTACCACCTGGAGGTTGGCAACCCTACTAATAGAGCATACAGTGCTGGTGAGACGAAGATGGTGCCTACAGCTCAGCTTGACTGGCAACAGGTATTCATGTTTTTATGTGGTTCCCAGTGATCAATACGTGTGTATGTTAGATGTATGTCTTATGTGAATTAGCATGATCTCTGAAACTGGGCCCAGAGTCACATAAAATAGCCAAGTGAAGAAAAGAAAAACTCTCCTCCATTGTCCTTCACCCCTGCCCTAAAAAGGAGCAGGTGATTTATGTTTTAATGCCTGTATGGGGAAAATTGGGTCCACTTCTGGACTTAGAATGTTAAGTATGCAACGCAACACGATTGATTTCAGCAAAAGTGATTTCAGCTTTATTGTAACAGCAAACTCAACAACACACACACAGAACAGTGGAGCACAGCTCCCTTTTTAAATGATCCAGGCTGTCAAAGCCACACCCATAAATAAGTTAACAACCAATAAAAAAACAAGGATAAAGACCAACGAGGTCTGTTCCCTCCAAAAAGCTATGTACAGTTATGACTGGCTATTTACACAGTTTCATGGAAACCAACCAATGGGAATGCGATAACTTACAATTCCCTCTTGTGCCTGAAGCTTAACATTGCAAAGATAGGGCAGATTCCTGCTTCAGGACACAACATATAACATCACATCTTATTTTGACAGTCTATGACAAAGGGCTCCAGAGCAAGTTTCAGGTGAAAAAAGAGACTGGAATTTAGTAGAATTATCAGGAGTAGTTTGTTGAGTATGATTTTAATCTAATTCTTAAGTACATTACAGCATCAAACAATAAAATACTTACAATAAGGTAAATAGACTCAGACGCCCAAGCAAATTTTTGTGTAATATGAAACTCAAAGGAGAGGGGGAGGGGGAAAGAAAAGGACAGCAAGGAAATCTTATTCTACGTGGAGAAGTGTTCTGGATCCAGTGATCTAACAAACTTTGTATCTGCTAAGACAAGGATGTATGGAGTTCCAAGAGGAGAGGTTTGACAGGGAAGTCAAGGAGGACTATGAGTAGGTAGGGTTGCCAACCTCCTGGTCATAGCTGGAGATTTCCTGGGATTACAACTGATCTCCAGGGGACAGAGGTCAGTTCGCCTGGAGAAAATGGCCACTTTTGAAGGTGGGATTGTATGGCATTATACATCGTTGAAGTCCCTCCCCTCCCCAAACCCCACCCCCTCAAGCTCCACTCCCAGGATTGCCAGATACTTCCCAATTTGGAGCTGGCAACCCTATGAGCAATGCTCCCTCTAAACTGTGGAGTCTGGTGAACAAAAATTCTACTTTGTGAGCTACTGGCATTAAAGCTGTTAGTGAGCAGTTTGGCTACTAGTTTGCTCTGGAGCCATCCTTCCTGAGCTAAGACAAAAATGTGTGAGCTGGAAGCTAAAAAACTGTGAGTTAGCTCGCACTAATTTAGCTTAGAGGGATCACTATCTATGAGTAGGCCCTAATTCAGAAGGTATCTGGAGAAGACAGCACATAGATTCAGGACTGGGTGCAGCAAGCAAATTAGGACCAAAGGCCCTCCTCAGCAAACATTCTGTACCTTGGGCCAGATCTGAGTTTTGCAGAATACCTGGTTGGGCATGGGCCAGAGTGGTAGACGCTGCTTCTCAACAAAATGGAGGCCTAATGGGGCAGGAATGTATGAAACTACCATGATTTTAAAAAGTTTAAATTCTCCCCCCTCCCCATTTCCTATGAAACTCCTCAGGTGTTTCACTCAAGCAGGAAAATCCAAATTTCCTTCAGATTTTGGATTTTAAAAATTTGGTGGGAAGTCTACTGTCAATAATTTCCAGAATGGAAAGGAAGGGTTTGTAAGGAGAGGCAACTTTTCTAACAAATAAATTGCATTATGAATAGGAATGTTAATGCCCTGTTTCAGTTTGAAAATTCCAGAATCTCTGTGTTCTTGAATGGGACAAAACTATAATGATCCCCCATTCATACTAATGAAATTCAATAGAAGCATTATTATTAAAAACGTATGCCTTTTATGTGCATCCAATGTTATAAACATTCAATTACAGAAACAAGCAAATTATTTATTCACTTCATTTATGCTCTACTTTCCCCCCTGCAAAGGGACCCAAAATGGCTGACAACATTTTCCCTTCCTGCATTTTTTCCCTTTCAATTGCCCTGGGCTGAGAGTGTATGATTGGCCCAAGATCACCCAACAAGCTTCATTGACAGAGTGGGGATTTAAACCTATTTCTCACTCCTCCTAATCCGATTCTCTAACCACTACACCACACTGGCTTTCAAACACTGGCTTTCAAATAAACTCTGAAACACCAGGAACAAAAATGGGCAAAATGAAAAAGATCATGATGATAACAAAAAGAAACAACAAAAAAGAGAGAACATGTTAACATGCATAATATGACGGAAGCTCCAGAATGGAAAAAGTGGCTTCAGGTGTTCTCTTTCCTCATTCAGTAAATGCCACTTGCCAATTGCTGGGGCTAATCTGAGTGCCAGTCTTTTCTGTTCACAAAATACCCACAAGATTTTATTACAGGCTGAGAGTGCTGAGGGCAGGGAATGTTGCAACATCCCACAGTTAGCATGACAGCAGCACATCAGTGCAGGGAATTAGTACCTTTGAGACACTTTGAGACCAGCAGATGAAAGGTGCTAGAGACAGGGAAAGCATTATCCGTTCAAATGAAATTCTATTACCATGGCTTTCTTCAGCTGGTGCAGTCTTTTTCCAATTAGGGGGAACTCTCCCTGTCAGAATTCCTTTTCCGTGCACCCTCTTTCAAACAGTTGCAATCGTCAGAGAGAGAGAGAGAGAGAGAGAGAGAGAGAGAGAGAGAGAGAGAGAGAGAGAGAGAGAGAGAGAGAGAGAGAGAGAGAGAGAGAGAATCACTGCAGCTAAAACAACCAATCCACAGCCACAATTAAGCACAGTTGAAAGAGTACAGCAAAGGTAAGGGTATACGTGCCTTTATAGATCTTGCCTAAATTCATCTTTGTAGAATATTCCATTCAAAAATAAATATGTCTAATTTCAGGTCATATTTATCTGCTCAGGTGGCTGACATATCAGCTTGAAATGAGGAAGAGCTGCATTTAATGCCTGCTGAACTGCATTAGGTAAACCAGTTGGGCCAGACTATTGTTAAGGCAAGATCTGTGCTTCTGAGACCCAGGATGGGCCCCAGAAATACATCCCCCAAGCTGTCTCTTACTCTGCCCCCCACCAAACCCAGAATATGGATATAAACTACACAGTGCCCCAGCATACATCACTTGGGTCCTCAAGGTGACAAGGCCTTCCTGAATTTTGGTTCTCTTACCTTGGCAGCTTAAAAAGTGATAATAAGAAGGCTTTATACTTTGGGCTCACATGTAATTGCCTCTGTTGTGTTCTCCCAGAAGGAACGGTTAGTGCACCTTAATGGTGACATCCCAGAATTCTTCCATGGAAGGAACCATTCCGATACTTATTTTCTAATCTCCTGTAAACATATCATATGTAGAACAATGGCTATCACTTTTATTCCTGAAGCAATGTCTAAAAATTTAAACCAGATTGGCTGTTGTGGCTCAATTCTCTTGTGAGTTCAATGGGCATACACAACATATTCTGAAAGAAAGCAATATGGGATCAGGCAAGAGGCAGATAAAGGCTTTAAGCAAACAATGAGACTCTATTGTTGTTGTGATAAAATTGATTTTACATTAAGCTCCAGGATGGCTGTCCTTCTTTATATGAATCAGGCCCCTTTTGTGAATACTAGGAAGGACAAATGCTATTTGTCCCTGTATAGATGAGAGATAACAAATGATTGTTTCAGTTTCTGAATCATTTCCACTTGCGATCACACACAAATATGACACCCCTGATGCTATATCCATGCCCTTAAAAAGAACCTTTGTTGGATTTTTTTTTTTACAGAGAGGTGTTTTGAAAAATGGAAGCTGACTAAAGTTGGGAAACAGAGAGCAAGCAAGCCCTGATGGAAGTCAAAAGGGCAGTTCAAGAATTAGCCCGAGATTGCTGGCTAGGGAATTTGGCTAGGAATGCAATTTATTGATTCTAATAAGATCAAGACCCATACTTCATAAGCCTTCATTGTAGCAAGCAAAGATTATGGGATGGGGAGAGTTATCATGTCTTCAATCATCTCTCTCTTTCTCTCTCATGACACTTTACAATGGATCCAAGATTCTCTACTAATGGCAGTAGTGGGGTAATTCCCTCTTCCTGTTCCAAACCATCCTGTTCCTTATGGCTCCCTCTCTCTCAGGAGAAGCATTTGGAGGCAGATTAGTAGACTGCAGCAGGAACGGGAAGGCAGGAACATGGACAGAAGTACCTTGCATGAGCAGAAAAGTTAGTCTGGATCCAACCTGTTGTGTCCTGGGATCAGAAGGCAGAGCTGGCGAAATACAGCCAAGCTTCGCTCTCTGAGAACAATAGGGACTAGGTTCCTGAGCTCGCCAGTAGTGAACCAATGGCAGCATTGGCGGGCGATTCAAACCCGCCAATAGGAATATAGGGCCGTCCCCCTAACTGTATATAGTTGGCCTCCGGCCATTACTGTGTGTTCTTGTCTTATGTGAAGTACGAATAAACGCGTCTTCTCTTATGTCGTCGTCCGAGTCATGAGGCCCGAAACCCAGTACTTTACAGTGGCGACGAAGGTGGGATTTCAACGCCTTCCATGACTCCATGAGCGACGAAAAGGACACCGCCGAGCATCGCATCGCTGACCCCGAGAGCAGCACCGCACCGCTCGCCGAGCATCGCATCGCTGACCCCGAGAGCAGCACCGCACCGCTCGCCCCGGTGCTCGCCTTACCAGACAGAACCATGGCCGCTTCTCATGTAACACTGGAGCACTTCGATCAGTCGCAGCCAGAAACCTGGGACGCATGGGTCGACCAGCTCATCAGCTATTTGGAGCTCAACGAAATCCGCCACCCCGACCAGAAACGAGCGATCCTGCTGAACGCCTGCGGCACCCAAACCGTCCGCCTCGCCAAGAGCCTATTGGTGCCACGCACGGCCTTGGAGAGCTCGTTTGGGGAGATCCTGGATGTCCTCAACGCTTACTTCAGCCCCCGGCCGACCTTCCTGGCCAAGAGGATGGATTTCCAGAGGTGAGTCCAGGCCCAAGGGGAATCCATTGCCACCTTCCTGGCCGCGCTAAGGGCACTCGCGGTGGACTGCGGATTCCCGAAGGTGGAGGACAACCTGTTGACGCAGTTCGTGTGGGGCCTGGCGGACTCCAAGCTGTGGCGCAAGTTGGTTGGGCACCGGAAGCTCTCCTTGGACGAGGCCCTAGACGCCGCAACAGCCCACGAGGCCGCGGAAGGGGAACGCCCGGCCGCGGCCGCCCATGTGGTCGGAAGGAGTCCAAGCCCCGGGAAGGTGGACACGGAAGAGGTCTTCGCCCTCAGACCTCAACAACGCCGGCCGGCGCCGTTCCAGCAGGCCAACAGAGAGCCAGCCAAGCCTTCCGGCAACCGGGTCATCTGTGCCAGCTGTGGGGAAGGCCACACAAGGAAATCCTGCAAGTTCCGGGATGCTGTCTGTCACGGGTGCGGAAAGCAGGGACACCTCGCACGGGTCTGCCGATCCAAGGGCCCCCGGAATTCGAGATCGTCGGCCCCACCGCATCGCGCATCGTCCACCGCCTACGAGACGACGGAAGAGGTCGCTGAGTTGAACCACCTCACCGACCAACCGCTGCAGGTACTTCGCCTCCCCAACCCCAACCTCTCCTCCACCACGAAGATCCAAGTAACCGTGCGGATCGAGGGGTCCCCTTGCTGCATGGAGGTGGACTCGGGATCGGCGGCGTCCATCATTTCCATGGACACTTTAAAAGACTTTGCCCGTCAGGGGACCCCCTCTACGTCCATCGCCACTAAGCTTGGTGGACTTTCAAAAGAACCCTGTCCCCATCCGGGGAGTCGGCACTTTCCGAGTGCAATACCGAGACTTTGAGGGGAACTTGGACTTGGTGGTGGTGGAGGGAAATCTCGTGAGTCTCCTGGGGCGGGCATGGTTTGAGGCCCTAGGCATCACAATTGGGGGAGTGAATAAGTGCGGGATGCGCGACTGGAGGGCGGTGTGCAAGGAATTTCCCGAAGTCTTTGACGGGAAACTGGGGTGTTATAAAGGGCCCCGGTGTCGCTCCACTTAGACCCCACAGTGACGCCCATCCGACAGCGCTTCCGCACCGTGCCCCTGGCCCTCCGCCCTAAAATAGAGGCCGAACTGGACCGGCTAGTGGCCCAGGGAGTCCTAGAGCCTGTCCCGAACGCTCGATGGGAGACCCCGATTGTGACACCCGTTAAGCCAAACGGGGAAATCCGCATCTGCGCGGATTATAAGTGCACCATTAACCAGGCACTTCAGGCGCACGCATACCCCGTACCCGTGGTCAGCCACGTCTTAGCAACACTGGCGGGGGCGCGCATATTTGGAAAGCTGGATCTCGCGCAGGCGTACCAGCAACTCCCGGTGGATGCAGCCACGGCCGAGGCGCAAACCATTGTAACCCACCGGGGCGCCTTCAGGGTGAAGCGGCTGCAGTTCGGGGTCAGTGTGGCCCCAGGGATCTTCCAAAATCTCATGGACGACTTGCTAAAAGGGATCCCTGGAGTGACGCCGTTCTTCGACGACGTCCTCATCGCCGCGACCACCCCGGAAAGCTTCGCCGCCCGCCTCCGAACTGTACTGGGACGCTTCCAAGCCGCGGGGCTGAAAGTGAAGCGGGAAAAGTGCCTCCTCGGGGTGCCGGAGGTGGAGTTCTTGGGGTACCGGGTAGACGCAACAGGCCTGCATCCGGCGAGGGACAAGGTGAAGGCCATCGTGGAGGCCCCCGCCCCGAAGTCCAAGGCGGAGCTCCAGGCGTTCTTAGGCCTCCTGAACTTCTACCACGCCTTTCTCCCCCACAAAGCCGCCGTGGCCGAACCCCTGCACAGGCTGCTGGATAAGGCGACACCTTGGGCATGGGGAGCGAGGGAGGCGGCGGCGTTTCGGGGGTTAAAGTACTCTTGATTTCTAACGCGGTGCTCGCCCACTTTGATGAAAAGCTCCCGGTAATCCTTGCGTGCGACGCATCACCGTATGGGGTCGGGGCAGTCTTGGCACACAAGCTACCGGATGGAAGGGAAGTCCCGGTGGCTTATTACTCCCGCACGCTGTCCCCCGCGGAGCGGAACTATGCACAAATCGACCGGGAGGGCTTGGCACTGGTGGCGGGGGTTAAAAAGTTTCACAACTTTGTGTACGGGCGGCCCTTCACGCTCGTAACCGATCATAAGCCGCTCCTGGGTCTGTTCGCGGCGGACAAACAAACGCCGCAGGTATTGTCGCCCGGGTGTTGCGCTGGTCCTTGTTTTTAGCGGGCTACCAGTACCAGTTGGAGCATCGGCCGGGCAAGGCGCTGGGTCATGCCGACGCCTTGAGCCGCCTGCCGCTGCCGCATACAGGGGAAGATCCGGCCCCGGCTCCCGCAGTCTTGCTAATGGAGGAGCTGCCAAACCCCCCCTTCAGGCAGCTGACGTGGCTGCCCGCACGTCCCGAGATCCCATTCTCTCCCGGGTCCTAAACTGGGTGGTGAGGGGATGGCCAGCGGAACAGACAGGGCCAGAGTTCACGGCATACAAAGCCAGGCGGGAAGAGCTATCCGCCTTAAAAGGGTGCTTGTTATGGGGGGACAGGGTGGTCATCCCGGGGCCCATGAGACAAGGGGTTCTAGAAACGCTACATGAGGCCCACCCCGGCATTGTAAGAATGAAAGCTCTGGCACGGAGCTACGTGTGGTGGCCCGGGATGGACGCCGAAATTGAAACCTGGGTCCGAGGGTGCACACGGTGTCAGGAAGTCCGCCCCAATCCCCCGAGAGCGCCAACCCAAAGCTGGGAGTCTACCCACAAGCCGTGGTCACGCCTACACATAGACTTTGCGGGGCCGTTTCAGGGGCTCCAGTTCATGGTAACGGTAGACTCCTACTCGAAATGGGTGGAAATAAGCCCAGTGTCTACCACCTCTGCCAAAGCGGCAATACGGGCCCTGCGGAAAATATTCGCGACGCACGGGTTACCCGACACAATCGTGTCGGACAACGGGGCAGCGTTCACATCTGCTGAGTTTCAAGCGTTCCTCGAAAGGAACCTCATCAGGCACATACGATCAGCGCCCTTCCACCCGGCAACCAATGGACAGGCGGAGAGGACGGTACGCACCGCCAAAGAGGCCCTGAGCCGCATAACGGAGGGGGACTGGGAGTTTCGGCTGGCCCGCTTCCTTCTCACATACCGCACCACCCCAAACCCCATCTCCGGGCATTGCCCCGCAGAACTATTAATGGGCCGCCGCCCTACCACCTTATTAGACAGACTCCACCCGGACCGAGCCCCAGAGAGAAAGCTGGTCGAGAACAGGGAGGCGCCCTGAAGCTTCCTACCGGGAGACCCTGTCTACTTCCGGAACTACGGGGCGGGGCCGCAGTGGGTGGCCGGGCGCATCCTAAAACCCACCGGGCCAGTGTCATACGAAGTCCTAACAGATGGGGACCGGGTCCTCCGTAAACACGTCGACCAGCTCCGGAGGCGGCAAGACCCCGACACAGAGATCCAGTTACCGGGAAATGCCGCCGCCGCCCCATCATCCGACCGACCGCAAGCACCGACAGCGGAGCCAGCGCCAGAAAGTCCACGGAATCCGGAGGGGGCCCCGGTGACAGCAGAACCGCCGCCGCCGCTGCCGCCGCCGTTACAGCCGCCACCGTCACCGCCTCGGCTACTACCAGAGGTCCAAGCTCCTGGTGCTGGCGGACCACCCGATAGGGGCCCCGCCAGCCCGGTACCGGCCCCCGACGTTCGCTAAGAGAACGGAGGGCACCAACATACTTAAAAGACTACGTCACCTGATAGGAGACGAACTATGGGGGAGGGGTGTTGTGTCCTGGGATCAGAAGGCAGAGCTGGCGAAATACAGCCAAGCTTCGCTCTCTGAGAACAATAGGGACTAGGTTCCTGAGCTCGCCAGTAGTGAACCAATGGCAGCATTGGCGGGCGATTCAAACCCGCCAATAGGAATATAGGGCCGTCCCCCTAACTGTATATAGTTGGCCTCCGGCCGTTACTGTGTGTTCTTGTCTTATGTGAAGTACGAATAAACGCGTCTTCTCTTATGTCATCGTCCGAGTCATGAGGCCCGAAACCCAGTACTTTACACAACCCTTTGCTCTGAGCGCGGAACGGCCTTCTACAGCCCTTGATGCAAAGTTTCATAGGTTTCAGAGGCTATGATCTGGATTTGATGCATTGCTTCAAAGCACACCCAACATATTGCTTTAAGGCAGCAAGTAACATTTCAGCATCAACACAGCCATTTCCTTTCCATATGTACTCTTTTGGCCTGTGACAAAGGTTGCAGACAGCACTGTGAAAGTGGCTATAGACATTTCTTTTCATTGAGAGCTTAGAGCTTGTGCACGGGGCTTATGTATAAAGATGCAGAAGTTCCGTTGTCCTCTTCTTGCTGCATGAAATGCATTTTGTAGAATGCCACAGCACTTCGAGTGGTACCTGCTAAGAGTTGGTGCCTGCCTGTGGTGGCTTGTGCGCTTACTTCCCACTGCTCAGCTCACAGCTGGGAGCAGAATTCAATTTTGACTGAAGAAGTGGCAAACAAAAGTAAAGATACCTCATAAGAATAGGTTTGTCTTTCAATGAAGTGATTTTATCCCAGTTCAGTTAGGACTCAGAAAGTTTCTTGTGGGAATGTGTTTCTCACTGAAGCCGGGTAAAAGTCACCAGTGTACAATAATGACTCTGGAGGTGTGTCATAATAATATTAAAGAATCAAAAAAAAATCTAGTAAATAAAATGAGACAGATCCCATTTCTATGTATATCCCTACTCTAATCTTAACCTGCATGTCAGTTAACTCCCCCCCTTAAACACAACTCAGAACACAAGACATCGTTTGGAGTATTTTTTTTTCAGTTGTGAACATTGCCCCATATTGCAGAATCATAGTCCTGCTGTCCACTGTCAGTGGCAGGGAATGGGGCTGGCCAGACCACTGACAACATGTAGCTGTTAAAGAAGCAGCCTGCTGCTGCTCAGGGGCAACCCACTCTGACTGAGTGCAATCCCACGCACAGTCATTCCAGTTTAAACCATTAAAATGAATGGACTTAGATGGGAGTAACTTTGCATACAGTTGCACTGTGAGTCAACCAAGTTGCCTGAAGTAGAAATGCTTCTCAGTTTCCTTCCTGATCTAGCTTGGCTTCGAAAAAGTCACTTACTTGTTCAAAAAACAGCCCATTCCAGGAGTTGTTACCAAGAGAGTAAGGCAGGAAAGGGACTGGGAGGCAGCCAAGGAGTTGGCACACCCAGGTACAGGACACAGACTAGTACACACTCAGGGAACTGGCATAAAGCAATCTTTTCCAGGGTTGTAAATAGAGGGGGGAAAGTCTTCACTTTTTCCTGGTTTTCTGCTAGTGAGCTCACCGTCATCCTCCATTAAATGTTTGTGTGGAGAGGAGCTTACTTTAGGGAAGAATGTATGCACTCTGTTCATTCCAAGCAATGTTCTTGGAGACAGTCTGATTCTGTTGCTGAGGCATGAATGCTGTGTACCTCTCAGAATAGCCTAATGCCACCTCTCAGAGTGCTTCAATACAGCCACGTCAAGCAAACAGACATTTTCCCCCTCAGCATCCTGACTTTACCCCACTATATTCCCACTGTTTTTTTCATGTCCAGAATGTCTTTTTTTGCCTTGGTAGCACATTTTCCAAATCTTTTTCTTGACACCCTGACAGGGGTCAATGGAACTTTTAAAGCTTGGAACTCTTATCTGGCAGGAACACTGTTATTTTAAAATAGAAATCATCAAGTGAAAGTTTTCTGGGCATAGAGATGAGAGCATTATCACCTACTGATGTCTGCAGATCATCCTATGCTGCTAAAGGATGGAACAGGGGCCAGTAAAAACTTATTGATATATCTAATATTCAATATGGCGAGATCTGTTGATACCAAAATACAGAGATTGGAGCCATGAACAGACAAGACAGACCTTTCTATGAACCTGAAAAAAAGGTTTACATAAAAATCTGAAATAAAATTAATACATGGTTTTTTAAAAAACAAACAAACTCCAAAATGATAGAAGCAGCTGTAAGAAACTGTTAAGTATGAGACTTAAGGCAGCAGCTCATAATAAGTGATTCAGCTTTATTTACAAGATAGGAACAAACACAAAAACAAGAGAGCAACAGGCCCGCCTTTTAAACTATCCCGGCTGGCATAACCACACCCCTTGTTGCTTTAAGAACCAATTAGAACAGTAACATAACAACCAATAAGAACATCTCCCTCCAGAACCTTTCTAGTATCC
This sequence comes from Gekko gecko, assembly GCA_029375565.1. Classification (NCBI taxonomy): domain Eukaryota; kingdom Metazoa; phylum Chordata; class Lepidosauria; order Squamata; family Gekkonidae; genus Gekko; species Gekko gecko. Next base: position 237,708,354 of record JAPDNY010000002.1, on the reverse strand, counting down.
TGATTGGTCTACTATGCAAAGTAGCCAATCAGAGTTTGCTGTTTTAAATACCAGGCTTAGATAGGGGTGAGATTCAAGCTCAGGTTATTTATGTATATACGATACATAACAGAAACTATTGCCTTAAGTGCATTTCCAGTTTGCAAGCCTTAGTTTTTGTCAGTAAAAGGCTGGGGGAGGGGGCTGGGCCTGGCAGCCTTTTAGCCTTTGCAGGGAACCTCATTGAGGCCAGGCCTGGTAGCAACCACCAGGCGACTTACACCACTGAGGTTGCTTGGAGTCTGGTATTGACCTATACAGTCTGGTATTTAAATTGACTGTCCAGGAAAAAACTGAAAAAATACTGGAAGTTAAACATCTGGATCCCCCCTTCCAGTTTTTCCTGAAAACAGTTAAAAGACTGGACTTGCTAAGTCAACTAGCCTGGAGGAAATGACTCGGAACCCAATTCTGCTGCTTCACAATTGGAGAGGAGGTGCTCCTCCCGGTTGTGAAGCCTCTGCTGCTTTGCACTTGGAGGAGGTGGCACTGAGCCCAATCACGAAGCAGCAACCTCTGCTGCTTCACACTTGAGTATTACGTGTCTTGTATTTTTAAAATTAATGCTATTACTCACTCTGCCCAGTACCTTCTAATGTTCAACGGCAGCCACTCCACAAAAGCCACTGAGGTGTAGTAATTAGAATTTCAGAAAAGGATCTGGAAGACCCAGGTTTGAATCCCCACCCTGGTGTAGAAGCTCATGATTTTGGGCCCAAAGCAAGGTATAAATGAAGTAAATAAATATCAGTATAGCCAAAAATGGGGGTCAGATTGGAGATGAGAACATTATAACCAACTCATGTCTGCAGATCATGGTGGGCTGTTAAAGGACAGCACAATGACTAAAGGATAGAACAGGGTTAGTGGGTGAGAACAAGACAGAGAAACAGGGAAATATGAGAATATGGGGAGGGAAAGGAAAAAAAAAATAGTGTGGGGAGGGGATACAAGGGAAGGCAAGGTGCTCCATGCAAGTCCTTGTGGGTTCCCCACTATGCAGCTCGGCCTGGCAACTGTCACTACACAACTGAGCCATAGTTTCCCTGGATAGAGGTTGCCAGGGGAAGGGAAGAAGAGAAAACTGAAGATTGGGAGGGGGCAGATAAAAGTAGATTGGCTGCTGGATGGGAAGGAGAGAAGGAAGCCGGAAAGGGGAGAGGCTAGGGGGATGCAAGGGAAGGTAACAAGTTAATAGGAGGGGAGGGTTAAATGAAAAACCCTCTATAAGTTCTTGTGGGTCCCCTTCTTGCCAATCCTCAATTTCATTGGGAGAGATAGCATTTTTGAAATATCAAGTTAGGGATGCCAGCCTCCAGGTGGGACCTGGGGATCCCCTGGAATTACAGCTCATCTCCAGTTCCCCTGGAGAAAATGGATAATCTCAAGGGTGGACAGTAGGGCATTGTACCTCACTGAGGTCCCTGTCTTCCCCACCCTCCACCCCGAAATCTCCAAAAGTTTCCCAGCCTGGAGCTGGCAAACCTACCCTGCATCCCCTGCTGGCAGCCAAGCGGGACCTGGCATCCCTAAGTCATGTTTGCTTGCATATGGGAGTTTCCTGCTCCAGTCTCCTCTGGTAGACTCTCCATTATTATTAAATAAATAGTCATTACATTTTTATTCCATGCTTCCCTCAGGGAAATTAAGGTGAGGTAAGTGGACATTCCCCTTTTCTCCTCACAGCAGCCTTGTGAGGTAGATTAGGCTGAAAGACAGGAGTGCCTAACCCAATGCTACCTGCTGAGCTTCATGGCTGAGCTAAGTTGAAGCGCAAGTCGCCCTGGCCCTCGACTTACACATAATTTGCTACACTTCACTGGATATCCCTTCCACATTTGCCTTCCACTGTAATGCAGTAAGATGACTTAATAGGAGAGAGATCTTTCATGCGTTCAGGCAATTGAATTGTAATTGAGTTACAATTATCATCACCAAACTGTAATGTATTATCACTTAAACTTGTAGTCTGAATACAGACTCAGAGTGGGTTTTATGCTATAAAAGCTGATAGTGATGGCATGCACTAGAAGCGATGACAAAATGGATTGTTATGATCCGAATGGTATCAAAAACAGAAGTAATGTAAACTTTTTGTTAGAACTAACAAAGTATCACAAAACAGTAGGCAAGCTTTGGAATTCCCTAGGTTTCTTCATTAGGGTAGATGCTGAGTGCAAAAAGACAGTGAATATGAAAAAGATGTTCAGGACATGGTATAAAATTCTGAATGGTGGTTTTTGTCTTAGATTTTAAAGATGTGGTGTGCTTGTGAAATACTCTCTTATCTGAAGAGAGGAGGCACATCTGCATAAATAATATGAAAAGTACTGTGATCTCTGTTGGCCTGTCCAGACCCAGATTATCAGTGTACACATTCCCAACTTCAACTATTGTGTGGTATCCTGATAAAGCTATTCAAATCCCAGTAGCCAATCAACATGTAATAAAGAGAATGCTAGGCACCGGTGTTCTCTCTAAGCTGAGTTAGTGTGAGCTAGCTAGTTTTTTAGCCTCCAGCTCAGAGATTTTTGTCTTAGTTTAGGAAGGATGGCTCCAGAGGAAACCAATTTATGCAGTAGCCAAATTGTTTGTTCACACTTTAATGCCAGTAGCTCACAAAGTAGAATTTTTGCTCACAAGACTCCACAGCTTAGAGGGAGCATTGTGTCACCCCTTTAAAAACCAGATATTGATAGATGAACACATGAAGCTGCCTCATACTGAATCAGGCTGTTGGTTGATCAAGGTCAGTATTGTCTATTCAGACAGACAGCAGCTCTCCAGGTCCCAGGTGAAGATCTTTCACATTATCTACCATCTGATCCTTTTAGCTGAAGATGCCAGAGACTGAATCTTAGACTTTCTGCGTGCCATGCAGAAGTCTACCACTGAGCCACAGCCCCTTCCAATTTGTGAAGTGGCACTAGAGAAAAGAAGTATATAGCTTTCAAGGAACTAAGCAAAAGTACTAAACAGAAGATTAACAAAATTTAGAAGGAACATCTACACCCATAGTCTTTGCTAGTGCATACCACTTACTTTGAAGGCTAGAAAAATATTTCTGTGCTGGAGCAGTGCAATGATGGAGTATTCCCTTTAAAAACGTTAAACCACAAACAGGTACAGAACTGGAATGGTAAGGGGTGACTTCTGTCATATACCATTGGTAATACCCAGTAGGTGCCTGTAATTTTTGTGCAATCTCACATTCCACATGGTAATAGGGACGAATCATGATTTGCCGAGTAGAAAATATATCCCTTCCATTGTTGAGGAAATGCTCCATCCCTGCAACTATGTATAATAATGTGGAAAGGCTTTGGGAATGCATGAAACGAATGGGTAATGACATCACATTTATTACACCAAAAACTGATCATCTTTGATCCTGGAGCAGTTTTCAGACTCATGTCACTCTTTTGGTTTCCCAAATAAAGCTATGTTTGCATGTATCTTAAGACATAGGTGTGATTTGGCTAGGACACCCACCAAAATGATTTTCTATTAAGAGAGGAAGTTGATGAAGAACAGTGGGATATGGCATAATGGGCAATTTGGGCACTAAAGCCATATTGGAAGGCTGAATTCAGCTTTCCCTGATATATAAAGAGAGCGGAAAATCAGCAGGTTGGTGGGTGGGTGGGTAGAGTTGGACTGATACTGTTGTAAATCTAGTATTGTCATTGTACTGCATTCTGTGACCAATAAGACCTGCTTGACTTGTTCATTTTTTAAACAAAAAGTTGCTATATATCTCTATGACCTGGATTGCCCAGGCTAGCCTGATCTTGTCAGATCTTGGAAGCTAAGCAGAGTCAGCCTTAGTTAGTACTTGGATGGGAGACCACCATGGAAGTCTAGGGTTGCTACACTGAGGTAGGCAATGGCAAACTCCTTCTGAAAGTTTCTTGTATTGAAAACCCCATGAAGGGTCTCTGTAAGTCAGCTGTGACTTAACAGTACTTGCCGCTGCTGCCACCACCACCACCACCATCCAGCTCCATTAAAATCTCCTCTAGAAGAAGCCAGCTCAGTGAAGGCTGGTCAGATCTTTTAAACAATTGAGGAATGAGAAGTGCAGAATAATACTTAGCAGTCATTGTGAGGAGGAGGCCTACTTTTATGTATCCCAGCTATATGGTGTTTGGATAGGTACTGTTTATAAGGGATGAGGCAAGCTAATGTAAACCTCAAGGAAGGAGTATTGAAAATAGAAGTCTTGACTCAATGGGAGCAGCCTCTGTGCTACATTTTCTCTTTGGGTATCTTGACTGTACAACATATGACATCACAAGACCTGGCTGTGATTTTCCATATTTCAGAAACTGTTAAGAAATCCCTGAAGTGGCTATTGACAGCCATTTCACCAAACACCTCTCAGCATCATTGCATACTCACCTGCCCACCAAGGACATGAAGAAAAGTGATTGATGCAAAGTCTACTGCAGTGATTCACTTTGATACATATCAGATATCTCTCTCCCCTCATATTACATTTAGGTCAGGCGTTGGCATGGATGTTAACTCTTGATGATCCAAAGCTGAACATCATTTAATGTTTCCTATATGAGAAAAAAGCAAAGCCTTGAAAGAGAGCCACAGAGCAATATCACATAGTGGTATCCCTACAGCTAATTCAGTCTGTCTTTCAGCTGACAGAAAGCATTCACACTGTTGGACATTTATTCAAACTAGTTTCAAAACATCCAAGTAATGGGGATTCAGTGCCCAGGGAGAAATCTCTCCTGCACTCAATTATTTTCACAGTTAAGTTTGTCCTGATTTGGAAACTAAATTTCTCTGAATTGAAGTCTATTATTTCCTTATCTCAACCAGGTGTTTCTATTATAACTGTTTCAGTATTTGAAAACTGTTGTGTCCATCTAATCCTCTTCTTCACTAGGATGGATATCTCCATTTCAATAATTTCTCTAAGGAGGCTGTGGGTACACTTAATCAGTGCTGGCATTCAACAACGGCAAACAAATTGATGCTCAAACCAGACAAGATGAAAGTGTTGCTGTCTGGGGTTTTAACTAATTCTGGAACAATCACACAGTTTAAAGGAGCTGTCCCCCCCCCGCACCAAAGACTATGGTTCACAGTTTGGGTGTTCTCCTGCATCTGGCCTTGCTCCTGGATGATCAGGTGGCAGCTGGTGGCCAGAAGTGCCCTTTGGCTGATTTATACTGGAAAACCGTATGGGATGCCAATGTCAATTTGCCAGTCACACAAATAGTAAAATGGTGGCTTCAAGTTAAAACAAAATCTTATAAAAGGTAGGGTGCCAACTCAACTTTGGAAACTCCTGGAGATTGGGGTCTGGAGCTGTGGAGGGCAGAGTTTTAAGGAGGGAGGGAGTTCAGTGGGGATGTGATTCCATAGAGTCCACCTCCAAAGCCACCATTTTCTCTGGAGGAACTGATCAGCTGCAATGCTGGGAGATCTCCAGGCTAGGGTTGCCAATTCTGGGTTGGGAAATTCCTGGAGGTGTGGAGGTAGAGCCCAGGAAGGGTGGAGTTTGGGAATGGAAAGTACCTCAGTGGGGTATAATGCAATACAGTCCACCCTCCAAAGCAGCCATTTCCTCCAGGGGAACTGATCTCTGTCACCTGGGGTTCAGTTGTATTTTTGGGAGATCTTCAGCTTGAGACTAGCAACTCTAACAACAAATTCTAATCATGTGTCATATATAGACAGACCCCACAGGGTATTTGGAGATATGCTATGAAGACAAATGCAAAGATTGTAAGAGGAGTATGATAGGTTTGCTAACCTCCGGGAGGGTGGAGGAGTGGAGATTCCAGAATTACAACTGATCTCCAGAATACATTTCTCTGGAGAAAATGGTTGCCCTAGAGGGTGGACTGCATGGCATTCTACTCCTCTAAGGTCCTTTTCCCCAAACCCTGTCCTCCCCAGGTGTCAGCTAAAGCTGCCATGGATTGGAATATGTGGGTTGCTCTTCTCTCCCTCCTCCCTTCCTCCTCTATGTCTCAACCACCTTATGTTATCTGTAAAGTGCCCTTGAAGCTCTGCTCTGCCTGCTCCTAATTTCCCACTGAGAATGTAATCATTGTTTTTTGCTCGTGTCTTCAGGTGCTTCCCTATTGGCTTTAATGTATCAGGGGGTCTGTGTCTTATCCTGACATTCCTGACACAAGACATGGTGTCCTGAGTACTAGCTCTCAATAAACTGAAACTTCTGAAGGAACGTTGTTGAGTGTTTTGACTGGGAAGCCTGACAGAGTGTCAGGAACCTTTCACTGCCTTTACCCACATCTCTCCCAAAGATGAGTGGAGAAGAGGAACTTGTGGTACCAGCAGCTACAGATGTCCTGGTACCCACCACCACTCTGCTGGTGACTACTCCTGTCACCACCACCCCTCTGGTCTCCGTCCCCCTGATGCTGGTGACAGTGTTGGGTGCCGTGGGAGGGACAATTCCTTTTTTTTTTTTTTTATAGCCCCCGTAGGGGATTTTTTATTTGCATTTACTAAAAACTACAACAAAATTAGGAAGGGAATCTACACACTATAGGAGAAAGAAAAGAAAACCCACTAAAAACTCAAGGGTTGGAAGTCACATATAGCTTGTAAAAAATTTGCTCAACAATAGTAAAAAGCTTCCTTTAACATTGAGAGTGATCAATCATCATCATAGCTTGTAAAAACACCCCAACAAATCTGACTATATGAAGAGTAGTCCAGGAGAATCGCTATTTAACTTAGACACAAATTACAGAGAACAATGACTTCTCATTTAACCATTATTTATCCCTTCACCATTAAAAACAAATTAACAATAAGTCTCCCTCAGTAGATATAACACAATCTCATTTTCTCTTCCATTGCTGTTTTCCTCTTTCTTCTTCCCTGTGGTACCATCTTGCTGTATCAAGAACTGGCCATCTCAAAACAAAATCCCTTCTCCTTTTCCCAGGACTGTTCCACTTAAATTCTTGCCTTCAATCACAGGGGCCGTTCCAATTTGCTTTTCACTGCCCAACTTGAAGAGAGTCTCGTCACCTTATTGCCCAGCAGACTTAATCAGGATATAACCATGGAGGATACTCCTTCGCTTTAAGCCTCGTTTATGGTCTGCATACAGGCCCTTTGAATTGCAAATGCCTATTTGACTCTCCTCTTCAATCCTGGAAGCCTCTGTGATCATTGGTTAGACGCTTCTCCAATATTAACACAGTCCTTTTAAAAGCAACAGCTGACATGTAGCACAGTTCTTGCGTAGTACCTCTTTTATACCAACAGGGGACAAAGGCTTAAGACACAGTTTGCAAGAGTCTATGATTATTTCTGGTCACATGGTTAACCAGCAGCTCTTCCACTTCCTGAAGAAAGCTTGGATATCGCTTGTTGCTCTTACTACATTATCCATTGCCATTTTTAAGGATATTTACTTTTACAAAGTTTGCCAAAGTCCCAAAAAACTTGCTTCAACACTTATCTGCCTCCTGGAATCTCACCATACAGTCCATTGCTGCTTTTAAACATGCCCCCCCCTTTCTTCTAGCTCCGTAATGTTTATGAACAGTTCTTAGCGGAGGAGAGTCCCCTCTCCCCCCTTGCTTTTCCTCCGGGAGGCTTTTGCTTTGTTGTTTCATTTCACCTTTACTCACTCTTCATATGTAGATCAAGTAGATCTCTATGACAGATATGCTTATTTGCCACTCAACCTCCATTCGCTTGATGGGGTGTGCGTAGCTTAGTCCTTGCCGGAACACAGCAGAGAGACCGTTGGAGCAAAGGGATGCCTCAATTTCCCAACAGCGTGTCGGGAAAGAGGCAACCCTCAGAGCTCCATGACTGGAGACCCTTCACAAGAGCCTCCAGGGGGTGTGAACATTCACACCCCCTCTCTAACTGCTGGTTTGCGAGCCGCATCCCTGGGAGATCCCAGGAGACACAACCGCTATTAGCTTGCTGAAACCGTGCCTCAGGAAGGACAATTCCTGAGCTGTTCGGAGACTCGTCCAGGACCAGATGATGGGGCCTGTTCAGAGCTGAGTCCCAGGAATCGTAGATGTTGACTCCTGCTCTGAAGAGTGGGAGCTGGTATGATCACAGACCCTCACAAGGGCCCCCTCACCAGGACGAGGCAGAAGAGGGGGCCTGGGAAGAACGATTCATCTGGTTGGAGCTATCCCAAGCCAAGGTGACTTGCATGCTGGAGGAGACTTTGCTGGATATTCTGAGGCTGGTCACTCAGGTGGTATGGGGGGAGATGCGCTTACACCCTCCAGCTCCCCCCACTTTACCGCCACCTCCACCTCAGAACCCCTGCACCTGGGCCACCAGAGGCCCCTTCACTTGAGCACCAGCAGAAGGAGCTGCTGGAGGCCATGTTTGATGGCACCCCAGAAAAGCTGGCCTTTGTGGTGCAAGTGGAGAAGTTTGTGCAGTAATGGTTTGTGCAGTCATCTGTTCCCCTCTGATGAGCGGCGGGTCACCTATATCGCCTCTAACCTGAGGGAGGGAGTGGCTGATTGGTATGTCAGCCTCTGCAACACTCAGGGACTGGAGTTACTGGAAGTCAATGCCTTCATGTGGGCCCTCTGCGCACAATACAAGGACCCGATGGAAGAGCTAAGGGCGCACAACCACCTGCGCACCCTGAAGCAAGAAAAGAAGACCATCAGAGAGTACTCCAAGGATTTCAAAAAGTATGTGGTCAAGATTCAGGAGTGGCCAGATGGGGTACTGGTGGAGCAATATTGGTTGGGATTGCACCCCGAGATTCAGGAGACCATCCTCCGCAATGTGCACCCTGTCTTCCTGAACACCTGGATGCATGAGGCAGGTGATGCAGAGAGCTGACTGCAAATGATCCAGATTGACAATGTGGCTGCCTATCTGAGAGGGGGAACACCAGGGCCAAAACTCAAACCCCCCAAACCCAAAGAGGGAGTTCGGGAGCAGCACGTGAAGCAAGGGCTCTACCTCTGATGTGGAGAGGGGGCCACTATGCTGCATCCTGCCCAGAGGCCACCGGGACTGCTCTAGGGGGAAAGCACCTGACAAGAAATGGCAGGACACCCTGCTACGGAAGAGCACAGCCAAGCCAACGAGTGCTCCAAGTCAACAGCGCTCTAAGTCAACACAACCAACGAGCACTCCAAGTCAACATCCCAGAAGGATGTTTGGAACCCAGCAGCAAAGATGAGAATGAGCTGGTGGGAAAAGGCCAGGACCTGCTGTAAGTGGCATGGAGCAGCAGGTCCCAACTCAGGTGGCACTGAGGATGATGAGCAACTATCCCCCCCTTTTTTGTGTGACTGTGACTGTGATGAATCTGGAATTAGGAACTCACGTGAGGGTGTGGGTGTTGATAGCCTCGGGGTGTGCCAGAAATTTAATAGACCCCTCTCTGGTCACAGGTCTGGGGGCTCTGGTTGTCAGACTCCCTGACCCCATCATATTCACCCAGATAGATGGCTCAGCGATGAAGGAGTAGTGCAAGTTCAAAATGGTCCCACTATGAATGGGGACAGGGGATCACTGGGAACATCGGCCTTTCATCATCACTCCCGCCTCCTGGTCCCCACATGCTCTGGGGAGCCCATGACTGCATGACCACAAGCTGTATATCATTTGGTATGAAGGGTGGGTGTGCTTCATTGCATTGAGGTGCCAGGACCACTCCTGGGGGGAGAACTGGGGGCAGGAGCCTCCTGAGGAGCCCCTGCAGGCTTGTTTGGCACAGGAGGAACTCTCTGCCATTCCCTGAGAATACAGAGACTTTGCTAAGGTGTTCGAGGAGGAGGAGGCATATGAGCTACTGCCCCACTGCAATTCTGACTGTACCATTGAATTGATCCCCAGCCAGAAATTGCCTAAAGGCAAACTTTATGCCATGAGCCCGGGGGGGGAAGGATCAACTACGGAAGTTCATCAATAAAAACCTGGCCCGAGGCTTTATCTGCCCCGCCTCCTCCCTGTTTGCAACCCCAGTCCTCTTCCGGAAGAACAAAGTTGGGGGCTTTAGACTGTGTACAGACTATAGGGGTTTGAATGCGGTATCTGCCACTAACGCTTACCCGTTACCCCTGATTAAAGACCTCTTAGCAGAGGCGGCAATAGGGAAGATTTTCACTAAGCTAGATTTGTGGGATGCATACTTTCGGGTGTGCATCAAGGAGGGAGATGAATACAAGATGGCATTCAACACCCCGTTGAGGCAATTCGCGTATGACGTGATGCCTTTCGGTTTCCAAGGGGCCCCAGGTGTCTTCATGAACTTGATTAGTGAAGTGTTACCCAAGCACCTGTTTACTGTACTCCCCTGACAAGGAATCTTACATGCAATTGGTGCAGGAGGTGTTACAGACATTATACGACCACAAACTCTTTGTCAAACTGTCCAAATGTGAGCCCAAGGTAGACTTCCTGGGCTACTACATCTCCCCCTGAGGGCTAGAGATGGACCCTGCCAAAATTCAAGATGTGCTGGGGTGGGAGGCCCCTTGAACCCACCACCAACTCCAATCCTTCTTAGGATTTGCAAACTTTTATAGAGCTTTTCCCTCTAACTTCACTCAGGTCAGCCTCCCCCTCACAGATCTCCTAAAGACTAAGGGGAGGGGTCCAGAGAGTACCAAGCCTGGGGCGCAGTTACAATGGACTTCAGAGTGTCAAGAGGCTTTTGATCGTCTTAAAACTCTGTTCAGCTCTGAGCCGGTGTTAGCCCATTCAGATGAAAACAAAAAAATCATAGTGCAAGTTGATGCATCAGATGTGGCCATGGGAGGGGCTATCTTACAAGAGGCGTCTGATGGGAAGCTGCATCCCCTCGGTTATGTCTCCCACAAATTTAATGCCACTGAGCGTAACTGGTTGGTGTGAGACAAGGAGGTGGGGGCCATTAAGCTGGCATTGACTACTTGGAGGCATTGACTGGAGGGCACTAGGGTTCCTTTCAAGGTATGGACAGACCATAAGAACCTGGAGGTGTTGCACACTCTGCGAAACCTGAATGCCAAGCAATTACATTGGGCAGACTTCTTTTCTAAGTTCAATTTCACCCTGTATCATTTCCCAGGCAAATTGAACTCCCTAGCTGACACCCTGCCACGCCTCCCCCAGCATGACAGCCAAAGGGAATAATCATTGACTCAATTTTTATGCCCATCCAGTTAGGTGGGGTGGTCACTACACATAGCCAAACATCAGCCCAGGAGGGGAAAACCAAGGGATGCTGGGAATTGAAGTTCGCCTCAGCATTTTCTGAGACCGACTGAGGGGAAGTTGACTCTGATGGGGATCTAGAGAAATGGGAGAATGGCTGTTGGTACAAAAGTTTCAGACTGTTCGTTCCTGCCTCTCTCAGGGGGAGGTTATGAAGGTGGCACATGGGTCCAAATTAGCTGCTCATCTGGGCTATGTGAAAACTCTGCATTCGTTACAACACCAGTTTTGGTGGCCAAACATGCGCAAAGACATTTCATTGTTTGTATAGTCATGCCAAACTGGGAGTGGAACGAGCCCTCAGCAGTGCTTACCACTCAAAAACAGATGGCCAAACCGAACGGGTGAATCAAACTCTGGAGCAGCTCCTGAGATGCTTTACGAACTATCAGCAAGACCATTGGGTGGCCTTCTTACCGTTCGCTGAATATTTTTATAACAACACCTTTCATTCTTCCACAGGTGTTTTGCCATTTAAGGCTGTATATGGTTATGAGGGGAATCCCATGCCTTTTCTTAATGATGAGTGCAGCCCGGGAGGGGAGGTGGTGGACTGGTGTGAGGGCGTTTATAATGCCTGGCCCCTGGTGGGAAAAACCCTTGAGAAGGCAAAGGCTGCTTATAAGGTGCAAGCCAACAGAAAGCATACTCAGGGGTGGGAGTTGCAGCGAAGAGACACTGTCTATGTCTCAATGAAAAACATTAAAAGCTTACTACCCAGCTGCAAACTGTGGTGGAGATATGTAGGCCCATTTACTGTGACTTGAAAAATCAATGACGTAACTGTTGAACTTGCCCTCCCCAAGAGTTTAAAACATGTACATCCCGTTTTTCACCACAGCCTATTAAAAAGGGATCCAGGGCCAAATGTCTGGTGACCACAATGCCCCCCCCCCAATGGTGAATGGCGAGCAACATTTTGAAGTCTCTCAAATCTTGGACTCGAAGATGAAATGGGGACATCTGTATTATTTCATTGAGTGGGTGGATTTTGGGCTGGAGCATTGAGAGTGGGTGGAGGCTTCTGATGTTTGGGCCCCACGGCTCCTACGGGACTTTCATACTCGTTTCCCTGAGGAAACTGAGTGGAGGGGGGCCCTCGGGGGGTGAGCAGAATGTCAGATAAAACTACCATGGATTGGAATATGTGGGTTGCTCTTCTCTCCTTCCTCCTTTCCCCCTCTATGTCTCAGCCCCCTTATGTTATCTGTAAAGTGTCCTTGAAGCTCTGCTCTGCCTGCTCCTAATTTCCCGCTGAGAATGTAACCGTTGCTTTTTGCCCGTGTCTTCAGGTGCTTGCCTATTGGCTTTAATGTATCAGGGGTTCACATATGAAGGGGGTATATCTAATGTCTCTGTGTCTTATCCCGCCATTCCTGACACAAGAGTTCATGGTGTCCTGAGTACTAGCTCTCAATAAACTGAAACGTCTGAAGGAACTTTGTTGAGTGTTTTGACTGGGAACCCTGACACCAGGCTCCACCGCTCATATTGCCAGGAATTTCCCAACTCAGAATTGGCAATCCTAGTTTTGTTGTGAGGAAGTTTGGAGCTGGTATAGTTTAGAAAGGAGCCAGACTTTTGGGCCAGCATTCTGTAGAACAAAGGTTCTGAGGTGGGGTATGGGAGGAGGATATCTATTATGTAGGTTCTGTAGTGTTGTAGGAGCTACATGGCTATGTTGGTTCAGGGCTGTTTCGGCATCCCAACTTTCCCTGAGGACTGTGCAGTGTATCCCACCGAAGATCCTTTTATACTTTGCATGGTGAATGATAGAGAGAGTCATTGATTCTTTTGTGATCAATGGAAAATCATCATATTTAGAAAACAATTTGATGCCTTTTGAGATTCTAGGAGGAGCAGGGAAGATGCACAGGAGACTGTGCTGTGTTTGCTGAGCTGTTGTCTAGACCTCTATGGCCTTCTCTTATCTCTCTGTTAACAAAACAAATCCGGTATTTCAGACTGTCTTATTTGCAGTCCCTGTATCATTACCACCATCATCATTATCATTGCTCCTTCCAGCAGCAGCAATAGCACCAATGTGTTATTGAGCTGCTATATATATGCTGAGGTGCCTCTGGTTAGGAAGTTACCCTGGAATCCCATCTATGCAAGCCACACAAATCAAGAGCAAGTAATTACAAGCATGGGATAATAGCACAAACTAGCTGGGAGCTATAGCGTCCCTCCCATAAACAGCAGATGAAATGGTAAGGCAGCTTGTCTCTGGATTGTACCAGTTCAGAATGCAGGTGGGGGACTTGTGTGGTTAAGTGATTCTTTATCCTTCCCTAAATTGCCATATATAGCTGTCAGAGGGGAAACTTATAGCCTACCATTTATCTTGACGTGCCAGTTTTCTACATGCAGGAATACTGTTTTTTGAGGGATATTTCATTTTGTGAGCTCCCATCTGCAATATAAAATGGTAAATTCCAGGCACAGAGGGATTTGTCCTATAGGTGAGAAGTAGACCAATGGGACCTAATTCTGGACTACAAAGTTCTTTCTGTATGAAGATATATCATCCACTGACCCCAACTTTGCTTATATCTGTCAAATATAGTCCTAGCCTTACCTCAGACCTAGGCATCCACAGCTGCATTAATTATATAACACTGTATTGCCATAGCTTGGCTAATGCCACCCCCCTCCCATTGCATCCTCTATATACCTCTTGAAAAGCTGATCCTGAAGGTTGGTGAACACATGGCATTTGCATGGGATGCAATGTGGGAAACTGGCAGAAATCACTCTCTCCCATTGCATGGGAAGATTTGTCTTTCCACTTGTTAAATAGGGGAGTTTGGACTCAAACCATATTTAGGAATCAAAGCTGTGGCAGGCTTTGAGCTTGAGACCAGGACTGAGTCCTGATGCACCTTTGAAAGGATACTCTGGCTAAGGATGCAGGGAGATAACGGCATTTCGCCACCTTAGCTTGAACTTACATTGCAACTCTGATCACAACAGCTGATATACTGTTGTTCCGACCCTAAGGCTCATCCTTGTGCTAGACCAACAAATATATTATCTTCTGCAATCGTCTGGTATTCCAAGGATCTGAGAGGACTAGTAGTGGTTACTATAATTTCAGATTTACCTCTTTTCCAGTAAGGGTTCCTGTATAACAGATTGAATTTCAATAGGTAAAGTTTTTCTGTTTGTGTATTTACTCAGAAAGGTGGGGTAGGGCTGAGTCATTATCTTGTACGAATTCCCCAGGCTATGAACATGCTAATGGAGGAGCTTTCCTGAGAAGGTTCTTTTGTCTATGGATTGTTTCTTGAGGTGATTTCCTGTTTCCTGAGGAGGTTCTTTTGTATGTGGATTGGCTGTTGAAATTCTAATCTTATCTGTAGTGCTATTGTTTTTCAGGACAGGAAGCCATGCCCTATTTATTTTTAAACTCTCTTTTTTCTACCTTCCTGAGTAGATATAAATTACCTGCCTACCATTTTTCTTCTCACCTTGACACAGAGAGTACACCTCCGAGGATGCCAGTCACAGCTACTGGCAAAATGTCAGGTCCTACAATGCCAAGACCATGGCCAGACAACCTGGAAAATCTACAGCAGCTAATGCTATGGAAAGTTGAAGGCTGCAAGAAAAGAGGAAGACCCAACATGAGATGGATTGACTTCATAAAGGTAGCCACAGGGCACAGCCACAGCAAGGCTGTTAACAATAGAACATTGGGAAGTAATTAATTTATAGGGTCACCAGAGGTCAGAAACAACTTGACAACACTTAACACACACATCCTGGTTAAGGGCTATGGCCAGGCTGTATGTGGGGCTGGAGACCAATTTCCCACACACTGCTTTGGTGCACAAGGGTCTGAAGTGGGAGTGAATTGGCAGTGACTGAAAGAGATCTTGGTGCCGTGGTAAAAAATATCAGCTCAATGAAGTTGTCAACTCAGGTTGCAGCAGTGGAGGAGAAGACAAAATGTATTCTAGGAGTATTAGGGATGAGACTGAAAACAAAACAGCCAGTAATTTAATGCCCTTGTATAGATTTATGCCATTTGAAACTACTGTGAATGATTCTGATTACCCCATCTTAAAAGCAATGTTCTAGAGCTGGAAAAGGAACAGGGAAAGGATCCCAAATGATGAAGGGATTTGGAACACCTTTACTGCAAGAATCTGGGATATTTAAACAGGAAAAGAAACAACTAGTGGAACACATGGCATGACTGAGCCTTCTAAAATTATCCATGGTGCGGTGGAAATGGATGGAAAAAGCTTTCTCTCCCTTTTTACAAATACTCAAATTTAGGGATACCTGGTGAAACCGAAGGGAAGGACTACAGGGACAAAGTTCCAGGGCCCCTAGCCAAGCAAATCATATGATTTGTTTAGGTATGATGGTTCAATTAGGGCTGGATGTAGGGATGCCAGCCTCCAAGTGGGGCCTGGGGATCCCCTGGAATTACAGTTCATCTCCAGACTACAGAGGTTAGTTCCCCTGGAGGAAATGGCTGCTTTGTACTCTATAGCACTGTACCCCACTGAGGTCCCTGTCCTTTCCAGGGTCCACCCCCAAATCTCCAGGAGTTTCCCAATCTGGATCTGACAGCCCTAGCCCCCATCACCTGCCTGTTGCCAGGGCGGGATCTGGCAACCCTAGCTGGATGATATGAAGAAGGGAAGAGGGAATCTTTGTATAGGGGCTTGCAGTAGCTGTTAGTGGTTCATGTCCCTGTTTGTGAGCCCTGTCTGGCATCTGGTTGGCCACTGTGGGAGACAGCATGCTAGGACCTTTGGTCCCATCTAGCAGGGATCTTCTTTTTTTTTTTTTATAAATATATTTATTGGAGTTTTAACATTATATACAATAAACTTATACATTCACATTCTTATATTTTGAGTCCTTATTACATTATATTACATTTTATCCATTTTTTTACTCCTGACCACCTTTTAAACACGGTTTTATCATCGATACCATTTATTTCAGCATGTATCCTATCCATTTCTACTGCTTCCATAAGTTTTAAGGCAATTTCCTTTCTAGTGGGTACTTTGTCTGACTTCCAATATTTAGCAAACAAAATCCTTGAGATAGTTAAGATATACAACAAAGTATAAGTTTCTTGACGCGTTTGTCGCTCTTCTGACAACATATTTAACAAATAGATCTCCGGCTTAAGTTCCACCATTAAACCTAATGTTTCTTCTATTATCTTTTGAACCATTTTCCAATATTTTTGTGCTCTTTGGCATCTCCACCACATATGGAAAAAAGTGCCCACGTTCGATTTACATTTCCAGCAAATTTTAGAGTTGTTTTTCTGACATTTTGCAATTTTATCGGGTGACCAATACCACCGATGGTGTAATTTATAGACGTTTTCTTTATATGGTACTGCCCTTAGAAGTTTCATCTTATTCCAAACCTTATACCATTCTTCAAGCTCTATTGTATGTCCCATATCCTGCATCCATGCCACCATGGATGATCTTACTACTTCATCCCTCATATATTCGTCCAATAACCAATTATAAATCTTCTGTATCAACTTATCGCTTGAGGACAGCCATATCTTATCCAATTCATTTTTGTTTCTCTCAAACCCCTCTTTCATATCTTTAGCATACCTAGATCTCAACTGGGTATATTCCCACCATGATAGATTGATGTTGTGTTTCCCTTCTAGAACCTCTTTTGGTTTTAATTTTTCCCTTTTATCTAGCAAATTTTCATATTTTTCTCTATGTATCTCTGTAACAAGAGTAGGCTTCACAAATGCTTCTAATGGTGATACCCATAATGGCGTTTTCTTATAATGGCGCCTTCTTATATTATCCCAAACTTTAAACAGCGCATCCCTTAGATAATGATGTTAAAATTGGAAAGTGCTGTCAAGTCACAGCTGAGTTATGGTGACCCCATAGGGTTTTCAAGGCAAGGGATGTTCAGAGGTGGTTTGCCATTGCCTGCCTCTGTGTAGCAGCTACCCTGACATTCCTTGGAGGTCTTCCATCCAAATACTAGCCAGGGCTGACCCTGCTTAACTTCCAAAATCTGATGAGATCGGACTAGCCTGAGCTATCCTGGGCCCAATCTGCATCTAGCATTTGCTCCGCTGTCTTACCAAACCCACACTGGAACAGAAATCCCCATCTACATTTCATGCCACTTTCACTTTGATTGAGTGTCGCATTTTATAACAGTGTCCAGACTGCATGCTGCTTTCACTTCGTTTGATCTCCGGTTTTATTGTGGCTGTCTGCATAGATTAATGGCCGTTTTATGGCCATTCGGGGGTGACTCTGCAGTCAGTACAGTGTTGGCCTGGGGCAGTTGAATGTGGTTTTGAACTGCATCTTTTTCTGTTCCAGTGTGGGTTTGGTAAAAATGCTAAATGTAGATTGGCCCCAGGTCAGGGTAGAATATATTAAATATTCTTCTGCTTCTGACCAGTGGAGGCAACATTCGGCCATTCTACTTTTGGGCCCAGGAGCAAGAGTTCTCTGACAGCAGCTACAGAGACTACTACCTAGGGTTGCCAGCTCAGTTCTGTCAGCCCGCAGGAGGTCTCTTGGGTGGGAACATTCAAATGTGTGCTGCTTTGACATGCAACATTAAAGCAATTTTTCTCCTGCTATTCTACCAGGCTTTGGCAGGGGAAGGTCTCCCACTGAAGCAGGAGACCTGGCAGCCCTACCTATTCAACTGGTGCACTTGGAACTACATTGGGATCTTCTCTGTCTTTGAGATGTGGACTGACTGTCCATGGACCCAACACCTGACAAAAGTGAGCTCCCTTGATCCCGTCTAGAGCCTTTAGTCACTGCTATAAACCCGACTGCTTTACTGCTTTGTCTGCCCTGCCCAGTCTGCAGCCTTCAGCCACTGTTGTAAAACAAACAATAAGAATGTAATACATTGGAAGAGGCAGGGATAAGGGCAACGTTCCAAGCCTTCTGGTTTAAACTGCAGCCCTTTCTTTCGTTAAATGTCATTCACGGTCCATATTAATATTGCACATTGTTTTCTGCTGCATTCTGTCTTCCCATCACCACCCAAAGTTTTAGTGACAGAATTAAGCAGTAAATAATAGATAGTCATAAATTATACATTTACTGACTTACAACATAGAATGAACTAGGAGAAAAAACAGATTTCTCCTGTGGCAGAAACAGTAAGTCAAGCAAACTGTAAATCCGATGGGAAAACCTCCTCTGATGAGAATATACATTTAAATCTAAGATGTTGTTCTTTAACATATTCTGTTCACATGAGCATCATTCACATGTGGGGAAGCAGAAAACTTTCAGGTTGTCAGCCTCCAGGTTGGAGCTGGAGGTCTCCTGGAATTATAACAGATCTCCAGACTACATAAATCACTATTTAATTTTCTATTTATGTAAAACATTTACCCCATTTCTGTTAGAGAAAACGGCTGTTTTGGAAAGTGGACTTCTTGGCATCATACCCCGCCAAGATCCCTCCCCTCCCTAAACCCCACTCTCAAATCTCCAGGTATTTCCAAACCTGGGGTGGCAATCCTATTGGAGTCCAGGCAGGGGGCTCATCTTCCAGCTTCTCCTTTTCCAGCATGCCTGTGATCAATGCTGAGGCAACGCCTCAGCAATGGGGAGGAAGGATCCTACGGTCCCTGATAACCACCGCCCAGTATCCAATCTACCATTTCTGAGTAAGCTAGTGTAGAAGGCAGCGGCAACACAGCTCCAGGCTCTCTTGGAAGATACTAACATCCTGGATCTCCCCCTGTCCAGTTTTCACCCTGTTTATGGGACGGAGACAGTATCAGTCACCTTGGTGGATGACCTCCAGAGACATCTGGATTGAGGCGGCTCAGCGCTGCTGATTCTTCTTGATCTGTCAGCAGCGTTCGATGCAGTCAGTCATGAGCTGCTGACTCAGCACCTTGCTGATGTAGGGATATGGGGACTAGACTTTCAGTGGCTGGCCTCCTTTCTCCATGATCAAGGACAGAGGGTGGCGCTGGGGGGGGGGAGCTGTCTCAGCAGCACCCACTCGTATGTGGTGTGCCGCAGGGATTGATTCTCTCCCCAGTGCTAGTCAACATCTATATGAGCCCCCTTGCCCAGATTATCCAGAGGTTTGGGCTGGGTTGCCACCAATATACCAATGATACCTAGTTCTATCTACTAATGGATGGTCATCTGCTGCTGAACACTTGGACAGGGCATTACCAGCCATGGCTGGATGGTTACAGCAGAGCTGACTGAAGCTGAATCCATCGAAGATGGAGGTTCTGCACCTGGGCCGTGGGGGTCAGGGACTGGGTATCAGGCTCCCAGACTTTGATGGGGCCCCATTGGTGCCAGCAGTGAGGGTAAAGAGCCTGGGGGTGTTCCTGGATGCCTCACTGTCTAGGTAGGCCCAGGTCACCGCCACAGCCAGTGGCTTTTCCATCTAAGGCAGATCAGGCAGTTGGCCCCATATCTCTCCCCCAACGTCCTGGCTGCAGTGACCCATGCAATGGTCACTTCCAGATTGGACTATTGTAATTCTCTCTACGTGGGGCTGCCCTTGACTCTGCTCCGGAAGTTGCAGAATGCAGCAGCACAGGTGTTGATGTTGCTGCCTGTGTGGGCCCACATCTGCCCGGTGCTGCGTGAACTGCACTGGCTGCCTGTTGAATGCTGGATCCACTTTAAGGAGCTGGTGCTTACCTTTAAAGCCGTATATGGACAGGGGCCTGCACATCTTCAAGACTGGCGCTTCCCATATGAGCCACACAAAACATTGTGTTTTGCAAACCAGCATCTCCTGCTAGTCCCTGACCCTAAGGATGTCCAACTTCCCTGAACTGGTGGAATGAGCTCCCTTATGAAATCAGGGCCCTGCAGGACCTGTTACAGTTCTGCAGGGCCTGTAAGACAGAGCCCTTCCACCGGGCTTTCAGCTGAAGCAGTGGGCATCCACCGGATATGGCCTTCCTTCCAGGGATTGCAGATCCTACATTACTGGTATCAACATCATCTGTTGAGGCATATTGTACATCTAGTATTAGATTTTTAATGGATTTATGTGTTTTAAATGTTAAATTTTAACTGTAAATCTGCACTGTGTGCAGACTGATATGTTTGGAACCTGCTCTGAGCCTGGTATGTGGGGAAGGAGGACTATAAATTTAATAAAATAAAATACAAATAAATAAAATATTCCTTCCCCCTGGTTCCCTCTCTCTTTGGTCTCTACTTGCCCTCAGGTTTTGAGGACAAGACCTGGCCTCCTTCATCCTCAGCTGCCTCCAGGCAGGTCTGATAGAGGAGTACTAAGTTGGGGCAGGACTTCCCCAGGCTCCCACCAATGCATCCTGGGTTGCCAGCCTCCAGGTAGTGGCTGGAGAGCTCCTGGGATTACAGCTGATCTTCAGGTGACAAAGATAAGTTCACCTGCAGAAAATAGCTACTTTGGAAGGCAGACTCGGTGGCATTATACCCCATTGAAGTCCCTCCCCTCCCCAAACCTCACCCTCCTCAGGTTCCACCCCACAAATCTCCAGGTACTTCCCAACATGGATCTTGAAACTGTAGTCATCTACAGCCATCTACTCTTTTTTACCTCTACTCAGCTGCTTGTAAACTCCAAATGCACATTTTGGCCCTACAGCTGTCTTTGAACACACCATGTGCAGTAGGTTGCCAGCCTCCAGGGTGGTCTGGAGATCTCCCAGAATTACAACCAAACTCCATGCTACAGAAATCAGTTTCCCTGGAGAAAATGGATGCTTTGGAGGCACAGTTCCCTCTAAGCTGTGATAGGGGGTGCTGGCACACAACATTTCAGAGGACTGCTCAGAGAATTTTAGCTTCAACTCACAACTTTTTTTCTCTTCCATGAGAAACAATGAAGGATGGGGGCACCTCCTTCTGGGGCCCATAGAATTGGACCCCCTGGTCCACTCTTTTTGAAACTTGGGGGATTTTTTGAGGAGAGGCACCAGCAGCTATGTTGAAATTTGGTGCCTCTACCTCAAAAAACAGCCCCAGATACACCCAGATCAATTCTCCATTACAGCCTATGAGGCTCATTGACTATAATGGTTCCCATGGGCTATAATTGAGCAAAAATCACCTTTTTTTTTTGCATACCTCCATTATGCTTTTCAGTATGATTTGTAAGCTGCCTTGAGTCACAGGGAAAAGTGGGGTATAAATATTTGAATAAATAAGTAGTTTGGGCAGGTTGATAACATTTAAGCAACTTCCTGTTTGTTACGTTAGGCTGGGCTCTGACAGTGATTGTTCCATCTCTGTTATACTTGACCTGTAATTCTGGCTGTCATATTTCATTCAAAAACCCAAAGTAGACTGCAAGAATTTTTTTCTCCCCTAAGTGTTTGTCTGTTTTCTAAGGGTCAGCACAGGACAGTGGTCCAAGCCCAGGTCTACCAATATAGTGGACTGCGGTGAGTAGACTTGTTCTCCAGAGGTCAGGTCTACCAATATATTGAAAAGGGGTGGTCAGACCTGTTCTCTAGAGGCCAAGTCTACCAATGTAGTGGAAAGGGGCAGGGAGACCTGTTCTCTGGAGGTCAGGTCTACTAATATAGTGGAAAGGGGCAGGGAGATCTGTTCTCCAGTAGCCAGGCCTACCAATATATTGGAAAGGGGTGCGCAGACATGTTCTTTGGAGGCCAGGTCTACCAATATAATGGAAAGGGGTAGGGATACCTGTTCTCTGGAGGTCAGGTCTGCTAATATAGTGGAAAAGAGTAGGGAGACCTGTTCTCCAGAGGTCAGGTCTACTAGTATAGTGGAAAGGGGCAGGAAGACCTGTTCTCTGGTAGCCAGGTCTACCAATATAGTGGAACAGGGTGGGCAGACCTGTCCTTCAGAGGCCAGGTCTACTAATATAGTGGAAAGGGGCAGGTAGACCTGTTCTCCTGAGGCCAGGTCTACCAATATATTGGAAAGGGGTGGACAGACCTGTTCCCTGGAGGCCAGGTCTACCAATATAGTGGAAAAGAGTAGGGAGACCTGTTCTCCAGAGGTCAGGTCTACTAGTATAGTGGAAAGGGGCAGGAAGACCTGTTCTCTGGAGGCCAGGTCTACCAATATAGTGGAATGGGGTGGGCAGACCTGTTCTCTGGAGGCCAGGTCTACCAGTATAGTGGAAAGGGACAGGGAGACCTGTTCTCTGGAGGCCTAGTCTATCCCTGTAGAGGGCAACATTTTGTGTAATGAAATTTGACTTGATTCTGCCTTTTCTTATAATTTTTAAATTATTCTTAAAATATAGTTTAACTATATTTTAAAAGAATTAATTCTGAGATTTTACAAGGTTATGGAAATAATCTTCTAAAAACAATTCATGCAATAGTCAAATGTAGACTCACTCTCAACTTTAATGCTACTAGCCTTTTTCACTCACAAGGTAGAATTTTTGCTCACGACACTTAGACTGAACGTTGTTTGGAGGGTAGACTGTATGGCATTATACCCCACTGAGGTCCCCCTGTGACAGACTGCAAAGAAAAGCAGGCTTTTTAAAATGCTGCTTGTGTCAGAGAGTCAGGAAGTTTATGTGATTGGCTACTCTACTCACTCTCTGATTGGCCAGCATCAGTTTAGAGAGGAAATAAAACAGCTGATCTGGAGAGGAAAGATTCATTTGCCTTTTGGTCTTGGTCTGAAATGTAATGTCTAGATCAGTAACCAAAGGGTTTGTCTTCTGAGGGAAGAGACTCTGGGAGTCAGTGATTTCTGTCAGAGAATGTCAGAAAAGTACTACTACAGAGAGAAGAACAAGGACCCCATTGTCTTAAATATATTAGAACTACTCTGAGGGAGAATTTAGATTCTCAGAAAAGAAAGCTACAGAACAGCTTTATACAGACAACTGATACTGGAGAAGGATTTGGTAGAAGGTCTGGGTAGTTAGAGAGAACTCCCATACAAGCCAAATAGTAAAAGGATTTATTGCTTCTTAAGGACAAGGAGAATAACTTTCTGCCAGTGAAAGGGGTTGGGAAGAGAACCCTGGTCTGTGATAAAGAGGAGAAGCTTAGACACCTCAGGAATTAGTAAAAAAACCTGTAATATTTGAAGGGAAAACCTAGATCTCTGAAGGGAGAAACCTACAAGCACTAAGACAAAGCTATTATCTAAGAAACTGTATTCAAGATACTGTGTAACAGCTGGAATATATAATAAGCAAAAACTTCTCACTGAAAAGAACTTGAAACTCAGAAATTAAGCTTCAACAACACTCTCTTGTATGTTCAAAAGGCTCAATTCTGTATATATTAGAAAGTTTTGTTCCAGGTTTTGGCGACTTGCGGACGGACACACCTCGTCAAGCTCTGATGAGTGTGATCTGTATTAGGGCAGCAAGGAGGGAGACCAGATGATTTCGGCCTCCCCTGAAGCCCTTGTAGGGGGCTTCTAGCCTGGGGCGCACAAGGAGCCACTCCCGAAGCTGTGGTTAATGGATTGTGGCTCCTTTTTGCCCTGTTAGGTCCTGCTGTTCTGAAGCCAGCAATGGCACTCAGTGGTGCACTCCGGAACCAGAGTGAGCAATGGATCTAAGCTCCAGAGATCTTCCCTATACTATCAGCAACTAAATGTGAGTGAGAGACTGCAAATAATAAGCAATAAAGTGGGATCCAGCAAAGAAACAGAGAGCCCTGTACTTAGAGAAGGGGGGGGGAACCCTTCCAGAGGGGGAGGAGCAACCCTACCCTAGACATGAGAAAAGTAATGAAATCTAAAAGTTAAACTGAAAATTTGAAATGAAAAATTACTTAACTCATTTTGAGTGCAGAGGGCTACATCCCAGATTGCAGAGAAGAACCTCAGAGCTTCTATGAACTTTTACCTTCAACATAAACAATGTCTCAGCGAGGGGGGGAAATGGTGCCCAGAGTAAAATTCTCTACAGGAACTGCCAGTTTAACATCATCAGTTGCTAGACTGGAACCAGCCACAGATATAGCCAGCATGATTTCTGAAGTACTGCGCCCTCTGCTGGACCAGATGACTAACCTCAACAAGAACTTTGTTGCTCTACAGAATCAGTTTAAAGAAACTAAAATGAAAACAGAGAAGACAGCTAAAAGCAGAAAAAAGGCTGATTATAAGAAAAAAGCATTGGAACAAAGAATGGAAGCAGCGGATGAAGAAAGGGCTTTTGAAAAACAACAGCTATTACAACTATAAGTGGAAAGATCAATGTATGTTTTAAGATTTCAAGGCATCCCAGAAAAGAAAGATGAAAATCTGAAAGAGATTTTAAGTGAAGCATTGGCTCCTTTGGCAAAGTACACACCTGAAATATTACAAGCTGATATGGACATGGTCTATCGAACTTACCCAGAATTTGTTAAGAAAAATCATCTGCCAGGGGAAACCTTTGTAAAATTCTCTAAAAGATCAACAAGAGATTTTATACTTAAAGTAACTAATGGGATAGCTTTAAAAATCCAAGGAGAAGAAATAAAAATTTTAAAAGATGTTCCATTTGAGATACAAAAGAAGAGGAAGCAATATAGAAACCTTACATCATTTCTATAATGAAATTCAACTCCTTACCGATGGATTATTCCAGAAGGACTTATTTTCAATTTAAATGGGAAAAAAGAAAAGTTTGACTCTCTTACTAAGGCTGACCTATTTCTGAAGCAGCACCAAAGTCCAATGAAGGAAAAAGGAAAAGCAGAGGACAACAACACCATAGAAGATAAAAGCGAGCAAGTTGAGATAAGCAGTGACAGCTCCTCTTCCACATCTTCATCTACTGGTGAGATTTTTTGACTCTGACTCTGAATCTGAACTGGGGGCAGCTGCCCCTAGACCACTTAAAGTTAAATTACCCTGGGAGAAGAAGAAGAAACGTAAAGGAAAAAAAGCAACTAAATGATGATCTGAGAAAAAATTCTGTATTTGATGCATAATGATGCATATTTTTGTTATGCTATCTAATCTATATTTACTCTCTATATTTCTCTTTCTACAAGTCTATTTCTCTGTAATTATAAGTATTAGGGAAAGATCAAAAATTGAAAGTAGACCGGTTTCGGTTTCAGCGTAGCGTTGCGAATGGCGGCCACCTTTCGGGATGCTCCCGGAGGTGGTTAGCCCACGCGCAGTTTGGGGGGTCTTTGCATTCATGCAAGACCCTAGTGAGCCTTAGGTAAAGGCTCCGAACCGGGGCGCTTGGGGAGTAGCCTCTTTGCCGGCAGTTAGCCGGGAGGTGAGGCTTTCTCCCCGCCCCAATCGGCCCCGCTGCGTCGTGCCCGTAATGGGACTTAGCAGCGCTCCCGAATTCCACCAGGAGTGAAGAAAGCGGCATGAGTTAAAATAAAAAGAAGAATTGCATCGAATCGTGAGTTGAAGATCTAACTTTGAAGCGAGATAAATCCCCCCCGCAAACGTAGGGAGGAGGGAGGAGTCCCCACCCCTTTTGAGAAGCGAGATTAATAAAGGGACGAGGAGGGGGGTAAAGAGAAAAAAAGCGTTGGTGAAGATACCGTTGGGGTTTGGCAGGCGATTGCGACATTGTCAGCCTCTTGGAGGATGCGGCACGAACTTTGAAAAAGTAAACAAAAGGGAAAATGTCGATGCCGAAAATTGTCCTGCACAAACCGGAAGAGAAGGGGGAGGGACTTCCGGTCCGGGTAACCCCCCCCGAGCTTGCTGTCATTCAACAAGAGGAGCTACTGCGGCCCCTGCTGGAGCAAATGCAGAAAATCAATGAAACTTTGATTAAAGTGGAAAGTGCTCTTCTCTGTCGGCAAAAGCAAATCTCGGAAACATCAAGAAAGGCTAATCTGATGTTAACCCTTTTGGGCGAGAAAGAAGAAGAGAAAGAAGATCTCAGTTTTATCTTGACGAATGACTTGGCACCCCTAACTGGCAGTGAAGCGAGTGAAATAAAAGAAGAGGTGGACATGGCTCTAAAAGCCTATTCCACTTATATAAAAGAAAATACTCTGCCAGAAGAAGGGGATGTCGAGCTGAGCAGGAAATATATCAGAGATCTAATTTCTTCTGTGATTATGGAGCCTGTAAAAGTTGATGGTCGGAAATATAAGAAAAAAAGAAAGAGAAAGAAGATGGAATTCGTCTTTAAAGCAATAAAACCTTTGAAGAGACACGCCAGCAGGATGGAGGCAGCACTCAAAACTGGGATGAATGCAAGCAGCGAAGAAGACAACGACCCAGGGGGAAGAGGTGACGGAGCGGGAGTCATCAAGATGAAAGGGACTCAACTTTTAGTTGAAAAGACTTAAGAAGACACTTTGAGCAGGGCTGTTCGTGTAACATCTGGAAGAAGCTGTTTAATAACTAACCCCAATGGACTTTACTAACGGTATTAACAGAGTTATTTTGGACTTTGGATTGTTAAAAAGAAGATCTTCTAACCGTGATGGATGCTAAAAATAGTACTAACTAAAACTAACCCTTATTAACAGAATATTTTCACTCCATCTCTTTTTTCTTTCTCCAGCTGTCTACCCTACCCTTTTCCTATAAAAAGAATAAAATTCTCTCCTTTTTAGGAGAGTTTTACCAAAAAAAAAAATAAAAATTGAAAGTAGACCATTAATGATCCTTGCCTACTCTGTACTTTTAAGTTGTAGTATGTAGATGTAGGATGTAGTGAGAAAAGCAATAAAAATATTTAAAAAGAAATAAATTTTTATCTCAGCAACCTCTATACCTTGAATCCTCATATTTATGTATTCTCTGCCTGTTTAATAAAATCTTTATTCTGTTTTTGAAAGTTAATCTGCTTCAAGTGCCATTTCACAAGGCTTTATAAAACAGGATAGCTCCTGTCTTTCCCTCAAGTTCTTGTATTGGGTATAAAACCTAAACAAATAGCTGTGACAGAGTGGGACAATTTAAGCTTATCAAACAAAGAAGAAATACTGGAGGGTGACTCAGTCACTGAGGGTAACTAAAATATTTTTGGTGGGAAAATTCTGCCTGGGTGTTGGGAAAGAGACAGGGGTCTGTCATATCCCCCCATTCCCAAACCATGCCCTCCTAACCCAGAGTTGGCAACCCTACTGCGCAAATATACTAACCAACATACATGAAAATACCACAGCAGCTATCCAGAGTTGCTTACTAGTGTATTCCTCATCGCAGCAATTTGGTTGATGCTGATTTGAAGATATTTACTCCTCTACAGAACATGTCCTGATCACTGGCCACTGTGTGACCGAGTGTTGGATTGGATGGGCCATTGGCCTTATCCAACATTGGCTTCTCATACATAAGAACATAAGAACATAAGAACATAAGAGAAGCCAATGTTGAATCAGGCCAATGGCCCATCTAGTCCAACACTCTGTCACACAGCGACCAAAATATACCAGGTGCCATCAGGAGGTCCAGCAGTGGGGCCAGGGCACCAGAAGCCCTCCCCCTGCTGCCCCCTCCAGCACCAAGAATAGAGTGCATCACCTGCCCCAGACTGAGAGTTCCCATCTATACCCTGTGGCTAATAGCCACTGATGGACTTCTGCTCCATATGCTTATCTAGTTCCCTCTTGAAACTGTCCATGCTTGCAGCTGCCACCACCTCCTGTGGCAGTGAATTCCATATGTTAATCACTCTTTGGGTGAAGAAGTATTTCCTTTTATCTGTTCTAACCCGACTGCTCAGCAATTTCATGGAGTGCCCACGAGTTCTTGTATTGTGAGAAAGGGAGAAAAGTACAAGAACTCTTATGTTCTTATGTGAACCATTTAGACCTTTGTTTATAATAAGGACTAAATGTAGTAAAGCATCTGTGGTATGGTCTCTGGCCTGAAAGATATCCAGCTGTCCTTGACCAGAGCCAGGGCTTTTTTGGCCCTGGCACCAACCTGGTGGAACTCTCTGCCGAATGATATACATGTGCTGTTCCACAGAAGAAGAAGAAGAGGAGGAGGAGATTGGATTTATACCCTGCCATTCATTACCCAAGGGAGTCTTAGAGCAGTTTACAAACTCCTTTCCCTTCCCCTCCCCACAACAGATACCTTGTGAGGTAGGTGGGACTGAGAGACAGAAACTGCTCTCTTTTTCAAGAACAGCTGTGCCAGATCTTATGACTGACCCAAGGTCACACCAGCAGCTACATGTGGAGGAGTGGGGAATCAAACCCGGTTCTCCCAGATTAGAGTCCACGCACTTAACCACTACACCAAACTGGCTCTCACAGGGCCTGCAAGACAGAGTTGTTCCACCAGGCCTATGGTTGAGGACAGCAACAGTTTTCCATCAAGCCTGGTTCCCTCCTTCTTTACCCTCCACCCCATGGGGTAAGGATATAATTGGTTTATCTAAGCGCTATCTGAAATTGAAATTGCTATTGAATTGTTACTGTTTTTAATTATTTTTAATTGACTTGTAAATTTATCTGTTGAAACCTGAGCCCTGTGTGCAGGGGAAGGTGGTCTATAAGCTGAATGAATGAATAAAATGGTGCACTGTTATACTTGGTTTGGGCACACAGTACAGCATTTGCTCAAATGCAAAACTAAGGGTTTTTTGTTTCCAAATGTGCCATAACAAAGAGTGGGTTGTCTCAAATCCACATACAAGGTACAGGTATGTCCACACTAAATTTTTTTTTGCATAACAGTTTAAGGGGGAGGGGTCATCTTACATTGAAGATCATCTTCCTTTTGAGTAATTGAAAGTTATGGGCTAATCTTTTTAGGGTGGTTCTCCATGGAATATCTAAAATTTTAGTTTTGCAAATCAGAGGTAGCAGCACAAAGTGACATGCATGGTAAGAAAATTAAAAAGCATGTGTGTACAAGAGTGTGTATATGCATGAATGAAATTTACACCTGAACAACAGTAATGTGATATACAGGATTTCTTTGCATTACTCACTGTCCTGATGAGTTTAATGAGAGGTGGGCAGAGAGGGCTATAATCAAAACCCAAATGACCCTGTGTTTATTGTCTAGTATCAAGGGTGTCATAAAATTACTGCTGACTTCTACTCTGGCTAATGGATTCAGGATGGTTCTTGTTGAGTAATTATGTTCAATGAGACTGTCAATAAAATTTGCTGTCAATTGTCACTTTGAACAATATCAACTCTAATGGGTTCAGGTGTGGGGAATGGATTGATGTGGAAAGTGCTGATTTTTTAAAAAAAAACTGACAGAGAGCAAGAGCAAGAGAGGAGAATGAAACACAAGAACTATTTTCACCTGATTTGATTTTGGGAACTTATGTTTAACATAATTTAACATAATTTAATTGAATGATGCACAGCAGGTTCCAGAGAGCTAAACAGTCACACATCAGATAATGTTGCTTTGATGACATTTTTTTAAAATTAAAAGTTTGTTTTCAATAGTACAATAAACATACTTTTAAAATTTAAAAAGTGTTCTCACATGGAAATTAAGGTAGGTCAGTCTGGGTTTCATAACAGAGGAAGTCCACAAGGTAACTTACACAATATGTGGCAGAGGCCAGTTAGTTTTGCAGAGTCATCCATACCTGTGGGAAATTTATTCCACAATAAAAACTGACTTACTGTTGTCCTTTCTTATGACTATGAGCCTTAGATTATACTGAAGTCATCTTAATAATCAAGAAGATGCCCATCTTTGCTTTCTGACATCCATTTGCAAAATAACAACACAGTATAGATAGGGCCACTAATGCAAAGAGTTGGGAAAGTTGTTGGTGTGCGAACATATTTAATTGCGTTGGACACGTCTGAACAGACGCCTTCTGTATACCCAAAAGGGTAGTCATCTGAGCACAAGAACTCATTATCAAAGCTGATTCGTCTGTAGATACAAAAGCATTAAAACGTGTGGTGGATTATTAATACTTAAGTTTTTGCTGCATCAGATAGACAGAGAGGTCTGTACTACAAGGCCTTTTCTCCATTTGTTGAGTCTACAGAATATGGGACTATTTTATAAATCCAGTGTAAAAACCAGGACATAGTGTAAGGCTAAAATTATATACATATGTTTATAATATATGCAAACATGTCTGCCAGTCTAATGCTGGATGCATCTCATGTGAAAAATCATGAAAACTATAGGTTCAATATGATAGTGGATTCAATATGAGGGGATTGTCCATTTCATTTTGCCCAGGTGTGTAACGCATAGCTGGGACAGGGAGTGGAGCGAACCTCCCAGGGAGCAGCCAGTGCACGCCTGTTTGGCCAGCTCAGAACTCCAGCTGATTCCCCCCGAGTACCGCGACTTAGCCAAAATATTCGGGGAGGAGGAGGTGGACGAACTGCCCACCCCACAGAAACTGTGACTGCTCCATTGAACTGTTACCTAACCAGAAATTGCCTAAGGGCAAGTTATACTCCATGAGCCCGGCGGACAAAGTGGAGTTGAAGAGGTTCATTGACAAAAACTTGGCAAGGGGTTTTATTCGACCAGCCTCCTCACCTTTTGCAGCCCTGGTGTTGTTCCAAAAAAAGAAGGACGGGGGTTTGAGGCTATGTACTGATTACAGGGATTTGAACACTGTCTCATCCACCAACGCCTACCCCCTCCCCTCGATCAAAGAACTCTTAGCAGTGGTATTGCAAGGGAAAATCTTTTCGAAACTTGATCTATGTGATGCCTATTTCTGGGTCTGGATTAAAGAGGGGGACGAATACAAAACTGTGTTCAATACCCCCCTGGGGCAGTTTGAGTACTGTGTGATGCCCTTCGGCATTCAGGGTGCTCCTGGGGTATTTATGAACCTGATAAATGAAGTTCTGCACAAGCATCTGTTTAATGGTGTCCTTGTTTATCTGAATGATATTTTGTTATATTCCCCCAACAAAGAATCCTACATCAAGTTGGTTAGGGATGTTCTCAAAACGTTGCACAACCACAAATTCTTTGCTAAACTTTCAAAGTGTGAGTTTCACTGCACCGAAATCACTTTCCTAGGCTATTGAATCTCCCCCTGGGGAATTGAAATGGACCCCGCCGAGGTCCAAGATGTGGTAAGGTGGGAACCTCCCAAGACTCGGAGGCAGCTCCAAGTATTCTTAGGATTTGCGAACTTTTATAGATCATTTCTTGCGAATTTTGCTCATGTAAGCTTACCGCTTATGGACCTCCTGAAAACGAAAGGGAAGGGTCCGGACAGTACTAAACCAAGGGCTAAACTTGACTGGATGCCAAAGTGCCAAAGTGTGTTTGACCACCTAAAAGCCTTGTTCACTTCCGAACACAGGGAATGGGTTGCAAGTGCACCCAAACGAACTTAAAAAGTTTATTGTCCAAGTCAATGCCTTGGATGTTGCTATGCGTGGTGCCATCTTGCACGAGGGGGAGGATGAGAAGTTACTTATGTCTCTTGGAAGCTCACTGACACTGAACGCAATTGGTTGGTTTGGGAAAAGGAGACAGGAGCTATTAAATTGGCTCTCTCAACATGGAGGCATTGGTTGGAAGATGCTCGGGTACCGTTTGAAGTGTGGACTGATCATAAGAACTTAGAAGTCCTGAGAAAGCTCCAAAACCTCAACACCAAACAGCTCTGGTGGGCTGATTTTTTCCCCTACGTTCGATTTCACACTCCACCATTTCCTGAGGAATGCTAATTCACTGGCTGATGCTCTGTCCTGCCTCCCGCAACACGACAGCCACCAGGAGGAAGTCCTTGATTCCACATTCACCCCGTCCCAACTGGGTGGGGCAGTAACTATGCATGCCCAAGCTTAAGCCCTCCCCCCTGCCTGTGGACTCTTGAGAACTGAAGTTCACTTCGACCATCTCTGATGCTGTCCGTGTGGAGCTGAATAAAGAAGGGGAGGTGGAAGAAAGGGAAAATGGTTGTTGGTACTGTGGTCAAAAATTGTTTGTACTTTTAACATGTGTGGTGAGATCATGTCTTCTGTACACGGGTGCAAGCTGGCAGGGCACTTGGGGTTTGTTAAGTCTCTGCACCTCCTACAATGCCAGTTCTGGTGGCTAGGGATGAGGAAGGATCTCTCCCTCTTTGTTAAATCATGCCAGACCTGCCTCATGAGCAAACTGAGACCCAGGAAGCCTCCTGGTCTCCTCCAACCCCTGCCCACTCCCAGTCGCCCATGGGAGGTCATCTCCTTGGATTTTATTACACATCTTCCCCCCAGCAAGGGCAAAATGGTTATCTGGGTCATGGTGGATTTATTTTCCAAGCAAGCCCATTTTGTTCTGTTTAAATCCTTACCGACAGCACGGATGTTGGCTAAAGCGTTCTTGCAACACATTTTCAGATTCCACACATTGCCCTGGAAGATAATCTCCAACCGGGGCACACAATTTGTTTCTAAATTCTGGAGTGAACTAATGCACCTCTTGGGGGTTGAGAGGGGCCTGAGTAGTGCCTACCACCCAGAGACTGATGGACAAACTGAACGAGTCAACCAGACTCTAGAACAATACCTTTGTTGTTTTACTAACTTTCAATATGAAGATTGGGAAGGGCTCCTCCCTCTAGCAGAATTCTGCTATAATAATGCCTGCCATTCGTCTACAGCTGTATCTCCTTTCATGGCAGTCTATGGGTATGATGCCCCACCTCTACCTTTTCTGTCTGACATTGGGTTGTCTGAGGGGGAGGAGGGAGATTGGTGTAAGCGTTTGCAGTAGGCCTGGCTGCTGCTCTGTAAAACGTTAGATAGGGCAAAGCAAGCTTACAAGTTGCAAGCTGATAAGAAACATGATAAGGGTTGGGATCTCAAACCTGGGGACTCTGTGTACGTGTCTACAAAAAACACCAAGGGTCTCCAACCCAATCAGAAATTGGGCTGGAAGTTTGTAGGGCCATTTCCCATCAAATGCATGATCAATGACATCACTGTAGAACTTGAACTGCCTAAAACATTGAAATTTCTACATCCTGTCTTCCATTTCAGATTGTTAAGGCGTGATCCTGGACCTAACACTTGGCAACCGCAATGAGCTACACAGACACCCCACTTATGGTGCAAGGCGAACCACATTTTGAAGTTGCTGACATTTTGGACTCTAAACTAAAACACAGTAAACTGTATTATCTTGTGGAGTGGGTGGACTTTGGGCCCCAACACAGGGAATGGGTTGCAATTGAACATATCGATGCCCCCCACCTCCTTCGTAAGTTCCACCACCTCTACCCGAACAAACCTGCAGGGGGCCCTTTAGGCAGGCAGGATGTCAGGTAGCCCTGTCATGTCAATGGTATGTGGGAGGAGTGCTGCTGCCTCTTTCCTTTCCTCTGATGTCTTCCCACATAGTCTCTTATCAGGCCCCTGGCCTTTTTGGTCCAGCTGCAGGAGCCTTGCTGAGAATTATAACGGTTCCTAGAATGTTTTGCTTCTTAGCCTGCTTTAGCTTCCCACGTGCACGAACTGTATCAATTGGCTTCTGCTGAAGGGGGGGAGTGTTTGAATGTAGTATAACCTAGTAGACACTGCTGTATCTAGTAATTACTGATGCAGAGAATGTACACGTGTCTTTAGTACTGTTCCATTATTAAACACTGTCTTCTGGAGCAGCCCTGTGTTGTGTGACTGACTGAAGAACCTGACATATGTACAACAAGTAAAATCAGATGTATTACCAAATGTATTACATAATTCAAATATAGGAACAAATACTAAAGCATCAATATTACAGAATTTTGGGTTAGATTCTCTCTTTAAGTAATAAACAAGAACTCTCCTAAAATTAGCAATAATATATCCTGTCCTTATATATATTTGAATTTTGGTTCCAGAACATTCTATGCTTGCCATAATTGATTCAGCTCAAGAACTGGCAGTCAGAAGACACTGGCCAGAGCTGACTGCCTGCTTCGCAAAGTCCCGTCCATGTCAGCCCCGGTCAGTGTTTTCAGCTCAGTCTGCTCCAGTCCTCCAACAGGAGAGGACCGTCTGGAGTGTGAGTGCAGGGACAGGCCCTCAAGGCTGAGGCAAATGAGAGAAGCCCTTTTCCTCCCCCCACACCATCCCCTGGGCCTTCTATGAGGGGATTAGGCCCAGAGAAGGCCTTTTCCGTCCCCCACACACCATCCCCTGGGCCTTCTATGGGGAGCTAGGCCCAGAAAAGGCCTTTTCCGCCCCCCACGCGCCATCCCCTGGGCCTTCTATGGGGGCAGTAGCCCCAGAGAAGGCCTTTCCCCCCCACGCGCCATCCCCTGGGCCTTCTATGGGGGCAGTAGGCCCAGAGAAGGCCTTTTCCGGCCCCCCACACCATCCCGTGGGCCTTCTATGGGGGCAGTAGGCCCAGAGAAGGCCTTTTCCACCCCCACACGCCATCCCCTGGGCCTTCTATGGGGGCAGTAGGCCCAGAGAAGCCCTTTTCCCCCACACACTGCCTACTGCCCCCATAGAAGGCCCAGGGGATGGTGTGTGGGGACAGAAAAGGCCTTCTCTGGGCCCAGAGAAGCCCTTTTCTGCCCCTCTTCCCTTCCTTTCCCCTTTTCCTTTCTTTCTCTCTCCTTTCTTTCACTCTTCCCCTATTCCTTCCTTCCTTCCTTCCTTCCTTCCTTCCTTCCTTCCTTCCTTCCTTCCTTCCTTCCTTCCTTCCTTCCTTCCTTCCTTCCTTCCTTCCTTCCTTCCTTCCTTCCTTTCTTTCTTTCTTTCTTTCTTTCTTTCTTTCTTTCTTTCTTTCTTTCTTTCTTTCTTTCTTTCTTTCTTTCTCATTCCTTCCTTCCTTCCTTCCTTCCTTCCTTCCTTCCTTCCTTCCTTCCTTCCTTCCTTCCTTCCTTCCTTCTTTCTTTCTTTCTTTCTTTCTTTCTTTCTTTCTTTCTTTCTTTCTTTCTTTCTTTCTTTCTTTCTTTCTTTCTTTCTTTCTTTCTTTCTTTCTTTCTTTCTTTTTCTTTCCTTCCTTCCTTCCTTCCTTCCTTCCTTCCTTCCTTCCTTCCTTCCTTCAACCCTCTCTCCCTTCCACCTCCCTTCCTTTCTAGGGCCCATTGTCTTCCACCACAACGGACTTTGCTCCCTAGTTAACAATAAAAGAGAATACATCTTTAATAGTTGAATGGACTTCTATACTAAAAACTTAAATATTGCCTTAATTGTTTATCTAAATCTGAATTTTATTCTTTCTGATTATTGAAATATTAGTGTGGCACAAAATAAAATATTAAAATTATAATCAATATCTTCATCACCTGTAATGTGATATTCAAATAATTTTAGAACTAAAAAAGAAAAAAGTTAATTATTTCCATAGTATGGGGGTGGCCATAGTATGGGGGTGGCTCTTTCACACATATTTTGCGGCTCTTGGCAGGGCAGCTGGGGAAGCAAAGGGGAGGCACACTTTTTCTCCCTCCCTCCCTCCCTTCCATCTAGCAGACAAGACAATTAACTCAGCCTTACCCCACCTTCCTGAGTAGATATAGATTACCTGCCTATTTCTTCTCACCTTGACACAGAGAGTACTCCATCTTTCTGTGTTATACCTCTGAGGATGCCAGTCACAGCTGCTGGTGAAATGTCAGGTCCTACAATGCCAAGACCACGGCCATACAGCCCGGAAAATCTACAACAGCTAATCATCTCAAAATCAGTCCGTTTATTAATAGCTCCTCTCTTAGTGCAGATATTATTTTTTAACCTGAAAGCAGTTTGAAAATATATCCACCATTATATCTCCTTTTCTTCTTCTTTAATCTCTTGCCAAATCTTGATGCCACTTTGTGAGTTTATCGTATCACCATAAGTTATAAAATCATTATTTCTCCTTGTGTAGTTGGCATAATAAACATCTATTGGTGACATTATTAGTGGAATTTAGGGCTGATTCTCTTTTGTAGCATTTCCCAAATTTTAAATACGCTGTCTCTGATTATATGTCTTTTATCTTGGGGTGTTTTTTTAATATAGATTTTTTAATCCACAGATAGCTATGTAGTCCATTATTGAGATTTGAAGATTCTAATTTTTTCAGTCTTTCATTAGGACTTCTGATCCAATCTGAAATCCAAACTAGCCCAGTGGCTTAGTAGTATAATTTAATGTTAGGTATTGCCAGACCACCTCTTTTCTTCTCGTCCTGCAGTCCTTTCAATCTTATTCTTGGCTTCTTATTGTTCCATACAAATTTATTTGTCTTTGCCAGTCACTCAAAGTCTTTTCAGGAATTGAAATTGGAATCATCTTTAACAAAAAGTTTAATTTTTGTAGAACATTCGTTTTTATAGCAGAAATTCTTCCTAGCCAGGATAGTTGTAATTTGGAACATCTTTCAAAATCTTTTTGTATTTTAGACCAGCTTGTCATATACTTGTCCTTAAATAGTGTATCATTCTGTCCCATGAGATATATTCCTAAATATTTGACTGGATTATTTGTTGTGTCACATTCTGAAATTTTCTTAATCTCTTCTTCTTCTTGAGTAGGTAAAAATTTTAAAATAATCTTGGTTTTCTTCCTGTTGATTTTATAACCTGAAAAGGATCCAAACTTGTCAATTTGCTCCATTACATATAGGAGAGATTGTTGGGGGTATATAAAGTAATGAAAGCTGTAAAAGATAAGAAGGATTCCTTTAAGAGGTGGAAAGCTAGTCTCAGTGAGGTTGATAAAAGGGAACACAGACTGTGGCAAATAAAATGCAAGTCTGTGATCAGGAAAGCACAAAGGGAATATGGAGCATATCACAAAAAACATAAAGGCCAACAATAAAACTTTCTTCAAATACATTAGAAGTAGAAAGCCAGCCAGGGAGGCAGTGGGGCCCTTGGATGACCAAGGGGTAAAAGGAGTAGTGAAAGATGATAGGGAAATGGCTGAGAAGCTGAATGCATTTTTTGCCTCTGTCTTCACTGTGGAAGAGGAGAAGTGCTTGCCCACTCCAGAACTACCGATTTCGGGAGGGGGTTTGAAAGACCTGAATCAGATTGTGGTGACAAGAGAGGAAGTCCTCCGACTGATGGACAATTTAAAAACTAATAAATCACCAGGCCCGGATGGCATTCATCCAAGAGTTCTGAAAGAACTCAAATGTGAACTTGTGGATCTCCTGACAAAAATATGTAATCTTTCTTTAAAATCTGCCTCCATTCCTGAGGACTGGAAGGTAGCTAATGTCACTCCCATCTTTAAAAAGGGCTCCAGGGGAGATCCGGGAAATTACAGGCCAGTCAGTCTGACATCGATACCGGGTAAGTTGGTGGAAACTGTTATTAAGGAAAGAATTAGTAGGCACATTGATGAACAGAAACTATTGAGGCAGACTCAGCATGGGTTCTGTAATGGAAGATCTTGTCTCACTAACCTGTTAGTGTTTTTTGAGGGAGTGAACAAACATGTGGACAAGGGGGACCCAATAGATATTATTTACCTTGACTTCCAGAAAGCTTTTGATACAGTTCCTCATCAAAGGCTCCTAAGTAAGCTCAATAGTCCTGGGATAAAAGGACAAGTCCTCTTGTGGATCAAAAACTGGCTTATAAATAGGAAACAGAGAGTGAGTATAAATGGGAAACTTTCTCAGTGGAGGGTGGTAAGCAGTGGGGTACCACAGGGATCAGTACTCGGTCTGATGCTTTTTAACTTGTTTATTAATGATTTGGAATTGGGAGTAAGCAGTGAAGTGGCTAAATTTGCAGATGACACAAAGTTGTTCAGGGTGGTGAAAACCAGGGAGGATTGTGAGGCACTCCAAAGGGATCTGTCGAGGATGGGTGAGTGGGTGTCAACGTGGCAAATGGGGTTCAATGTGGCCAAGTGCTAAGTGATGCATATTGGAGCCAAAAATCCTAACTATAAATACACATTGATGGGGTCTGAACTGGCAGAGACTGACCAAGAGAGAGATCTTGGAGTCGTAGTAGATAACTCAATGAAAATGTCTAGACAGTGTGTAACTGCAATAAAGAAGGCCAACGCTATGCTGGGGATTATTAGGAAGGGAATTGAAAGCCAGTATCATCATGCCCCTGTATAAATCATTGGTGCGACCTCATTTGGAATACTGTGTACAGTTCTGGTCGCCACATCTCAAAAAGGATATTATAGCATTGGAAAGAGTGCAGAGAAGGGCAACTAGAATGATCAAAGGGTTGGAACCTTCCCTATGAAGAAAGGTTAAAATGCTTGGGGCTCTTTAGCTTGGAGAAACGACGGCTGAGGGGTGACATGATCGAGGTTTATAAGATTATGAATGGGATTGAGCAGGTTGAGAAAGAAGTACTTTTCTCCCTTTCTCACAATACAAGAACTCGTGGGTACTCCATGAAATTGCTGAGCAGTCGGGTTAGTAAAGGTAAAGGTTTCCCTTGCTCGAAAGCCAGTCGAATCCGACTCTAGGGTTGCGGTGCTCATCTCCGTTTCAAAGCCGAAGAGCCAGCGCTGTCCGAAGACGTTTCTGTGGTCATGTGGCCAGCATGACTAAACACCAAGGCGCACGGAACGCTGTTACCTTCCCACCAAAGTGGTACCTCTTTATCTACTTGCAATTTCTTGCTTTCGAACTGCTAGGTTGGCAGGAGCTGGAACTAGAGACGGGAGCTCACTCCGTCTTGCAGCACTCGGGTCTTGAACTGCGGAACTACTGACCTTCCACAGCCTGCAGTCCAGCGTCTTAACCACTTGAGCCACCGCAGCTCCACAGTCGGGTTAGAACAGATAAAAGGAAGTACTTCTTCACCCAAAGAGTGATTAACATATGGAATTCACTGCCACAGGAGGTGGTGACAGCTACAAGCATGGACAGTTTCAAGAGGGAATTAGATAAATATATGGAGCAGAAGTCCATCAGTGGCTATTAGCCACAGGGTATAGATGGCAACTCTCAGTCTGGGGCAGGTGATGCACTCTATTCTTGATGCTGGGGGGGGGGCAGCAGTGGGAGGGCTTCTATGTCCTGGCCCCACTGCTGGACCTCCTGATGGCACCTGGTATTTTTGGCTGCTGTGTGACAGAGTGTTGGACTAGATGGGCCATTGGCCTGATTCAACATTGGCTTTTCTTATGTTCTTATGGGTTCAAAATTGTAAGGATCACACTCTATGCATAAATCTTGATGTTGTCCCCCCTGCCTCCCAGTTAGCATTTTTCTAAACTGAAAAGACCCAAATATTTAGTCTTTCTTTGTAGGGAAGGTGTTTTGTTTGTTTATTTTATTTACTTCATTTATACTTCACCTTTCTTCCCAATGGGTACCAAAGCCGCTTACATAGTTTTCCTCTCCTCCATTTCATCCTCACAACAACCCTGTTAAGATCGTTTAGGCTGAGAGTGTGTGACTGGCCCAATGTCACCCAGCAAGCTTCAGTGGCAGACTGGGGATTCAGACTTGGCTCTCCCAGATCCTAGTCTGTCTCTCAAACTGCTTCTCAATCCTTTCTAATGTCTATTGCCCTTTCTGTGCCTTTGTATTTCTGTTCTATCATTTTTGAGATTGAGTGGCCAGAACTGTATACAACATTTCAGATGTGACTGTGACCACATCATAGATTTATACAAGAAGAAGAAGAAGAAGAAGAAGAAGAAGAAGAAGAAGAAGAAGAAGAAGAAGAAGAAGAAGAAGAAGAAGAAGAAGAAGAAGAAGAAGAAGAAGAAGAGGAGGAGGAGGAGGAGGAGGAGGAGGAGGAGGAGGAGGAGGAGGAGGAGGAGGAGGAGATTGGATTTATACCCCGCCCTTCACTTGGAGTCTCAGAACAGCTTACAAACTCCTTTCCCTTCCCCTCACCACAACAGACACCCTGTGAGGTAGGTGGGGATGAGAGAACTCTAACACAAACTGCTCTTTCAGGAACAGCTGTGCCAGAGCTTGTGACTGACCCAAGGTCACATCAGCAGGTGCAAGTGGAGGAGTAGGGAATCAAACCCGGTTCTCCCAGATTAGAGTCCACGCACTCAATCACTACACCATACTGGCACCAAACAAGGGCATCATTATGCAGGCTCTTTGATTTTCATTCCCTTTCTGAATAGTCCCTAGCATATAAGTGAACTTTCCCCCCACTGCTGCTGCACACGAGTTGACTTCACAGTTATCCAACATGTCCCTAAAATCTCTTTCTATATAGTCCCCCTTTGGTTGTAGGTTCCCAGGTTAGAGTATTCACTCAGGCACCCATTCTCAGGTCCAGTCTCAGCTGGCTCAAAACACCAACTGTTTATTTGCAACGGGACAGCTCCCACAACCAACAACTACAGCTAACAAACAAAACTGGAAACTGAAACAAGAGCTCCACCCAATAGGACCAAACTAAATCACACAGATATCGGTGGGGGGGGGGGAATGGAACCATTACATATATACATATGTACAATAAATATACCACACTTTCTGGGTTACTCATCATGAATGTATAGATTCCAGATCCTATGCCCTGTGTTGCAAAATCCTAGGAAGAGTTACATCCTTCTATGTCCATTGAAGTCAGTGGTCTTAGAAACTATAACTCCATTTAGGACTGTACTCTGATGCAGTGAAAAAAATTGTGGCACTTCAAAAACTAATAAGACAAGCTTTTGTGAGCCAGTGCCTACTTTGTCAGATGCAGTTTCTGCCCTAATTTTTTTGAGAAGTTAGAGCTTTTTGCCCCAATGTGCATCCTATTGTATGTGTGTGTGTGTATGTATGTATGTATATGTGTGTGTGTGTATACACACACATATATATACACACTGAGCCTCGTCTGCTGTTTTGTACATTCTAGCTCAGTATTGTCTCCAAGGTCTCAGGGAGAGAATTCCAGATACTTGAGATCCTTTTAGCAGATGTTAGTGACTGAACCTGAGATCTTCTACATGCTAATCATGTCCTCTGCCACCAAACTGTGGCTCCTTCTATTGAATGTAACTCAGAATCTGAAGCCTTTGTTTTCTGCCTGTTACATTTTATAATATAATGTCTATATATAATAAAGCAGTGAAGGTTGCAATAAAAATCACAATAAAAACAAACAGATGAGGCACAGTGTTCATTAGAAAAAGGAATCTATAAAGAAAACTGAAGTTTCATTTTACAGATCCACATCCCAGATTGCACTAAATTTGTTAATATGTCTTGATGATGTTTCAAACCCCGTGCTACTGAAAGTCTCAGAGAAGAGAGCTTCAATAAATGGATCACCAAGATAAGAAGGAACTGCTATCAGCTATATAAACTGTTAAACCCCTTTCAAATCTGGATTCTTCAAACAGTCTCAGTCCCTGACTTTCCTATAATGGTATGTGCCATACTTTAAAAATACATCTCATAACTATGTAACACACCTTTCCTGGGAACATTCTCAGATTGGAAGACATATTCTGAGAGTATGCGCCTCCCTGGTATGCAAGGGTCCAATTCAGAACTGTTCATGAGAAGAAGCAATTTTACTGACTTGAAACATGCCCGAGGAATGCCCTGTTGGAGAAACCTACATGTGCCCTTCTGTGGAGCTTCCAGTGAGTCCAATATTGCCCCCCAGGGCTGGTTCAGGTTGAGAAAATGGTACTAAGCTTCCTCTGTTGACATGCTGCAGACCAATCCAAATCAGGGTGGCACAGACTCTCAGAACATGCCTGGTATTCCATTCCAAGAACAAATTTAGGGAAAGTGTATTATGTTGTTATGCTTTGTCACTGAGGGGCAACCCATGTTAGGTGCTTTTCTCCTAAAGCTTTCTGCCTCTTCACTCTCTGGCAGGACAAAGATTTGTCTGTGGATACCTCTTAACTTCTCCATGCTTAAGATTTAAACCCAGTCCATTCCTTCAGCTGGAGTTTTGTTAATAACTTTGATGGTATCAGTTCCTTGGATTTATATGGGGTCCACAATCAGGTATGGAAAAAAGATGGACATAAAAGTCTCTACCCATGCTTGAGCACTATACTAAAAAGGTGGTGGGGCCCCCCTCACTTCAAAGCAGGTTGAAATCTTAAGCTTTCTTATCATTGAAAAATGGGATTTACTTCCCAGTAAAAGTCATTAGAGGAGAGTTGTAAGAAGGAAATGAGCTAGCCGTTTATAGAATTATATACCATGTGAATAAAGAAATATTTTTTTTGCCCTCTCTGAAAGCACTGGAATTCAAGGTCATTCAATGAAATTCATTGGCAATAGGTTCAGGACAAACAAAAAGGAGTACTTCTTCATGCAGTGCATAATCAACTTATTCATTTCTACAGGGTCTCATGATAGCCACTTGAATAGATGACTTGAAAATGGATTTAAATTGGATATTACTATGGAAAAGTTCATGTCAGAGAACTCTATCAGCGGCTCTTGCCATGATTGCTAAAATGTTCCCTCCATGTTTAAAAAGCTGCAAACTTTCCCAGAGGCTGCGCTCAAACAATAGGACGTAAGATTCACCTTCATGTCTTGCTTCTGGGTGACCTAGTGGGTAGGAGAATCTTGCTGGGAACCACTGGAGATGGAGGTCTAACTATAATGGCCTTTGTTTTAATCCAGAAGAGGTGTCCATTTCTAGGATATTCCTACCCTGGAATATCTTTTCTAGGATATTCCTACCCTGGAAACCCTGGAAACAAAGGGTATATATGTACCTTTGACAAATGCACCCCTGACCCCAGATTCATGGTCTGTATATCCCCACTCATATTTTGGGGTGATATTATGAAAAATAGATGTAGTTATTTTAAAGGAATTGGATTGGGTTACAGCAGGAGTGGGGGAGGGGAGGCTCATTCCCTTGGTGAATCCAAGCCTTCAGGGAGGAGTTTCACATATCTGTTGTTACCTCACATTAAGCCTGAATATATTCTATTTTCTTGAAGGATCAATAAAAGTCTTCCAGACCTAGACAAGATAAAATCTCTATGTATACCAGGACTCTAGACTACAGTTTTAGAGTAGCAGGTCCCAGATTCAGTCCCAGCATCTCCAGTTATAAAATGGTCAGGGATAGGCTATGTGAAAGACCTATAGCTGAGATCCTGGAAAGCCAGTCAGAGTAGACAGTACTGACAGAACAACTGTGTGACTCAGTATAAGGCAGCTTTATGTGCGTAATTCTCTCACTCAGTAGAAGAAAGATTC
Organism: Gekko gecko; assembly: GCA_029375565.1. Taxonomy (NCBI): domain Eukaryota; kingdom Metazoa; phylum Chordata; class Lepidosauria; order Squamata; family Gekkonidae; genus Gekko; species Gekko gecko. The sequence goes on along the minus strand of JAPDNY010000002.1, from coordinate 237,665,188 downwards.
GTCTGTTCATCTTACCCTTATAGGTGTGAGAGTATCACAGTACAAGTGTCTCTATGTATATGTACTGCAGCAGCATTGCTTCCCTTTTTGTAACATCAATGTTAATGTACCCCAGTGGAAAATGTAGGTGGCAAAACTTTCACTCACATTCATTGGTACCTTTGGACTATCCTACCACTGTGCCTGCAGGAGGAAATGGGAACATGTGAGCCACCTTAATAAAACCTGGGTTAAAAATCTGTCCCTCCCTTTATTTTGCAGGTGACTTAAAACCTGACTTTGCCCAGAGATATGAGCCCTTTGCAAGAGAGGAAGGGCTTTTGTTTTGTAGCCTGTGGCCTTATGATAGGGAAACCAGCCCCAGCCCAGGATAGCCTAATGGCTCATCATCTGTTTTAAGTTCGGACTGGTGGCTTGTTGCATTACATATTTTTTCTTTAAATGTGTATTTTGCTTTGTAAGCCACTTCTGAGTCCCAGTGCAGGTGAAAAGCAGAGTAAAACTATATAAATCGATAAAATTTGTTGAGCAGAACAGTAGGACTCAGTTAGTATATTATGGGGAGTAATCCATTTTCATTACAAAGGTGCTTGTAGCGGCAAGGACACCCAGGATAATTGTGGCCCAAATGACACATGATGTTTGGGATCCCCTAACATGTAGGTTAGCCTTAAAAAGCAGTCACAGTGGGAGCTGGACAATATGTATTAGGTGTAGTGTTTTCTCTATGCTACTGCACTGACTATAAAGGCCCCCTCTGGCTGTAGGGAAAAAAAGACAGGCAAAATGAAGATGACTGTCTTTTTCCTTTAAAGAGCTAAATATTGCCCTCAGAGGGCTGGTGTTAGCTTTGATTGCAGAAACAGTATGGTAGAAAAGTGCTTATTCCCCCCTCTCCATTTTCCATCACTATAGTCTGTATGCTCTTTTCCACCACAGCTGCTTTTTAAGGCTGAACTTTACATGTTGAACAAATCTGATCAGCAGGCACTCTGTGATTTCTCTCTGATTGCTGTGATGTATTAGCACAACTTTAGCTTTAAAGGATGGATAACCCTAAAATATAAAGTGGGAGTCCAGCTTGTGATGGGATGGTTGTTTTGCTGCAGGATAAGCAGTCTGTTTATTTCATTTAATCATTCTTAAATGTGAGATGTCAACTCTAATTCTGGAAACAAATAATCAGCCTAACTAACAAAAACCATTGTTTTGATGGGGAGAATGGTGAGTTTTTAAAAAGAAATAAAATTGTCTTGAAAGGGCAGATCCTTGTGGAAGAAGGGTGGGAAGTGCAATTTACTTGCAAATGACCTTGTATAATTTATTTTTATATTTCTAAAGAGCCTTATATCTCACAGCAGTTACTATGTACCACTCAGGATTGCTTCTAGATGCCTCCAGGACTAGTTTTCTAAGGTAGAATCATTTATCATGGCTGGAAATTTTCCCTCTCTGTCACAGTCTAAATATACATGCACCCAAACAATGTGTGGATAGGTGAAATAATCTACTATTACAATATGTTCTCCTTTGTCGACCTCCCTGATTTGTTTCTCTGTTTCAAGACAATTCTCAGAGTTACAATCAGGGGGCTTTTAGTATGTCCCCAATCCTATTTTTGGGTCTGCTAGTTTCACTCACGATGATTCCATAAAGTAATATGTTCCTCTTATGGTTTTATTTAAAATTTTACACCCTTTCCAATGTGCTTTAAGTGATTTACAGCCATATCATTAAATCAAATCAAAGAGTATCAGACTAAGGTCCGAGTTCAAATCTTCACAAAGTGACCTTGGTTCAGTTACTCTTTCTTGGCCTAATGTACCTCACTGGGTTCTTATGAAGAGTGACCACATTAGCCACCCTGAGCTCCTTGTAGAAGATAGGTAGACAGAAAATTACTTTATTTAATTACACAGAAATTGCCTTCTAATTCCAACCAATATAAAAACACACAATCCATCAGACTCCAAGGAAGGTTAGTAATTAGCAAAATCTCTCAGAACTGAAGCATTTTTATAGACCTTCCTAAATGCCACTAATGACTGAGCTTTGCAAACATGTTTGTATAGATTCAGATAGGCAGCCATGTCAGTCTGAAGCAGCAGAACTTCGCCAGCCAGTGCATATAGGTAGAGATATCGGGTTCTTATCTCACTACACATGCTAAGTCACTCACTCCTTGAGTCTGTTAACTCTTTTACTATCTGTATATTAATTTGCTTCTATTCACGGGTTTTACCAACTGCTTTAATCCAATCTTAGCTTTACTTATCGCTCAGTCACATATACATCTTGACTCCAATTAGCCTTTCCTGGCAACTAACCCCCTGCTCTACCTGTATGTAATAGTTGGGGTAAAATGTGGTGGTGGTGATGGTAGAAAGTGCCGTCAAGCCTCAGCCGACTTACAGTGATCCCACAGGGTTTTCAAGACCAGAGATATTCAGAGATGATTTGCCACTGCCTGCTTCTGTGTAGTGACCCTTGTGTTCTTTGATGGTCTCCCATCCAAATACTAACCAGGGCCAACTCTGCTTAGTTTCTGAGATCTGACAAGAACGGGCTAGCCTGAGTCATCCAGGTCAGGTCAGGGGTAAAAATGTACTTAATAAATAATAAATCGGCTGAGTCAATAAGGGAGGATATTTTCTGAATAAGATGTAACTGACAGAAAGCATCCTTGATATTATCCTAACCTGTTTCTCAAAAAGCAAGGCAAGATCCAGGAGCACCCCAAGACTTTATATGAGTAGATAACAATAACCTAACTCCATCTAGGATAGACAGGTCTCTCTTCTAGAGAACATCAGCTTTGCTAGCCAGCAAAGTTTTTAGTTTAGTGGACTTTATGCTGTCTCTGTTCTTTCTATAGATTTTATGTGCTTAGATAACTATATCCCAGTGATATTCATTGTCACATGAGGTTTCTGTTTTCTTGTAATCCAGTTTCCCCATCTTAACATAATAAGAGAAGCCAACTTTGGATCAGGCCAATGGCCCATTCAGTCCAACACTCTGTCACACAGTGGCCAAAAATACCAGGTGCCCTCAGGAGGTCCAGCAGTGGGCCAGGACACTAGAAGCCCTCCTCCAAGCACCAAGAATACAGAGCATCATTTGCCCCAGACCGAGAGTTCCTACTTACACCTTGTGGCTAATAGCCTCTGATGGACCTCTGCTCCATATGTTTATCTAATTCCCTCTTGAAGTCGTCCATGATTGTAGCTGCCACCACCTCTTGTGGCAGTAAATTCCATGTGTTAATCACACTTTGGGTGAAGAAGTATTTCCTTTTATCCTTTCTGACTCGACTCAGCAATTTCATTGAGTGCCCACGAGTTCTTGTATTGTGAGAAAGGGAGAAAAGTGCCTCTTTCTCTATCTTCTCTATCCCATGCATAACCTCGTAAACCTCGATCATGTCACTCCTCAGTTGTCATTTCTCCAAGCTAAAGAGCCCCAACTGTTCCAACCCGTTTATCATTCTAGTTGCCCTTTTCTGCACTTTTTCCATGGCTATAATATTCTTTCTGAGATGTGGTGACCATAATTGCACACCGTATTCCAAATGAGGTTGCACCATTGATTTATACGGGGGCATTATGATACTGGCTGATTTGTTTTCAATTCCCTTCCTAATAATTCCCAACATAGAGTTGGCCTTTGTTATTGCAGTCACACATTGTCTTGACATCTTCATTTGGAGGTATATGGTGTTAGCAAATTACACATTTCAGCTGTTTTCAAATTCCTCCCCCCCCCAAACTCTTTGGTCCCTTTAAACAGCTGCCATTTGTTTCTGTAAGTTCATTGACAATTCCTATCCTTTATTCAACATGAGAATCTGAAACATTTATGTGGTATCCTGAAGGAAGAGGCATCCCACACTGGGTGTTCCATTGCTCTTGTTGGCTTTCCAACTAGGAGCTACTTTTATCACCTTTTGATGATAAATATGACCAGCCTGTTTCCATTAAGTTTTAATGCAGCCCATCCCTTTTGTACAAGCTCAGCTTGTTCCCAAATGTTCTCTAGCACTTAACAAATCTAAGCCATTTTTCTGAAATCACCATCTCATCCAGACATTGTGTACCTGTCTAGATAGCAGAACAGTTAGTCTATCTGAAAATGCTGCATTAGAGGTCCTTAACTTCAACAGCTACCTAGCAACCTATTTCCTCCCTAAACCCCAAAGCTGAGGATGAGTAGAACTTCCTCCCCATGCCATCCAGCCTGAGTCCTTCCCTATGGTGGGGGCAGTGTGATAAGTCTGTCAACCTTTAAGTTGCATTTCATCTATTACGAGCAATGATGGTCGAGGATGTATGGTAAAATAACTGAAGGGCTCCTTTTTCACTCTCTAAAGATGTTCAACCCTTCTCACTGTGAGTTGAGGCAGGCTTTTGTCAAGTGTCCTGTTATGATATCCTCCAGCTCTTCTAAAATGGGAAAGGCAATCATGCCCAGGGAGGCAGAGTACAATTGACTCAGGATTTTATCTCTGGGCTTGTGTTCAGACGTTGTTATTTCCAGGACTCTTTTTGTAGCACGAACTCCTCTGCATATTAGGTGACACACCCCTAATGTAGCCAATCCTCCAAGAGCTTACAGAACTCACAGAGCTCTTCTTACAGGGGCTACTGTAAGCTCTTGGAGGATTGGCTACATTAGGGGTGTGTCGCCTAATATGCAGAAGAATTCCTGCTACAAAAAGATCCCTGGTAAAGATTGAGCCATGTGCATCATTTGCTCCTTGTACATTTTCAGGTCTTCAGTTGGGGAGGCCGAGGAGGCTTCTCCCATTTGTTCATCTGGGCTTGGTTCTGAAGCAGAGTCATCGGAGTCAACCATTGGATCCACCTCTCTTCTCTCAACTCCAGGAGAAGGGGGTCTGTTGGTCCTAAGGGACCGACCACGGGTATGAAAATGAGCAATGTGAATAGTAGTACTGGCCTGGATCCGGGTGTCAATGGTAAGTATCGTCCCATTCCCCAAGGTATCATGGGGACATCCTATGTGGGTTGGATGGCCATCATCTGTCCATATGCTCAGACTCAACTTTGAACAGTGATTGACCTGGTGGTAAGTCGGATTCAACTTCTCCTTCCAATATGGAGATAGGCGATGGCCTCCGATCAGGGGGCACTGCTGGTTTGGCTTGCAACACTGGGGTCGGTTCCAGAGTTCTAGCTGGCATCTTAGTATGCAAGGTAGGCTTTTGTCTATCTTCCCCTTTAGCCTTAGTTTTCTTGGCAGGCTGCTTGGACGAGGTGTGTTGTACTGGAGGAGAGCATGAGCCCAAGCAGATCCTTTGAGATGCAGAACCAGGGGGCAGAGCCAACTGTGTCTAATCCGATGAAGCGGTTGTTGGTGGCTTTTTGGCAGTCTTAGAAGATGGGGGATCAGAGGGTCTAAGTGCCTTCTTCCAGAGCATTGCCTTAAGCTTTGAAGCCCTACCTCCATGGGCTTTGGGGGTAAATCTTCAGTAAGCTTTGCACATGGGCATGTTGTATACCTCCCCCAAGCAAAACAGGCATAAGCTGTGCTCGTCTCTTTGTGTTGTCTTGGCAGAACATCGAGTGCACTTTTTGAACAAAGCCTTCTGAGCTATTCCAGAGCTCAGAAGGTACCTGGTACTGGTGAATGCAATATAAATTCCTCACCCAAAAGTTGAAGTTAGGAGACTCCTGAATGACCAATCTACTTCTTTAGCAGCAAAAGAGGAACTGACGGTAGGGGTGCCGTGCTGCAGGAGCACGTAGTCCCTGGGCGGGAACAGCTCTGCTCCAGCGCGTAGCATCCCTGGAGGCTTTTAGCTATAAAAACCTTCCAAAAGGCAGGCCTGCTCATGCGTAGTCCCCATGTGGGACTGTACAGAACAGCGACGATGAACCTGTGGAACCAATTTGGTGAGATAGCAGAGTGGAATGGAAAAAAAGTGTGATTGTACTGCAGGCAGTGGGGGAGATTTCAAAATGCCTCTCTAAAAGTTACATGCATGTTCAGTCTTAAAATCCTTGAAGAATGTAGATGCTCTGAAGGCATTAGCATGGAATTGGGCACATTCTCTTTTATCCCTTCACTATTGTCCTAACACGTATTTCCAGGGATCTTTTTGTAGCAGGAACTCCTTTGCATATTAGGCAACACACCCCTAATGTAGCCAATCCTCCAAGAGCTTACAGAGCTCTTCTTATAGGGGCTACTGTAAGCTCTAGGATGATTGGCTACATTAGAGGTGTATCGCCTAATATGCAAAGGAGTTCCTGCTACAAAAAGAGCCCTGCATATTTCTATACTTTAAATGAATCACAGAATCTGCTTGAAAACAAGTCCATCATTCTGATGATTTCATAGACTTTTCTCCTTGCTCAACTGTTTGGAAATCCCAGTGTAACAACAGGAAATGAAGTTCACTTGTTGGTGAATTCATTCCAGGGAGAAGCAAAACCATCCCATGAAGAGACTTTGTACCTACTTTTTATATATTTCTCCCATACACATTCTGTGGCCCCCCAAGGATGAACAAGGGTTGGAGAGACAACAGGCTGTCTCTGTTTTGAGGATTAGAAGGGGCTGCCTTGTTGTTCCAGAATGGAAACCACATTCAGTAAGATCAAAAGGGTACTACCTTCTCTATTACCTATACCTGCATTTATCAGCCTTCATGTTCATTCTAAGAGAAGTAACTGAGCTTTCCTTGATTCATTGTGAAAACCCATAGAACCAGCCAGTAGCATAATGCCCATTGGGCGAAATGGAGCAGTCACCCCATTACCTGAAGCTATCTCCTACAGGGTGGCTGCTTCATGCTTTTGCAGTACACTGTCATTGTACTATTGGGGTAACCTGGTTCCTGATAAGAGCAGCAGCAGCCTGACAGCGTGTTGCAACCCTGTTGTGAAGTCAGTCCAGGGTTGGTGGATTGATTAAACCTGCTCATGACAATACAGGCCTATGGTCCATCCAGGAGGACCCTAGCCATAGCTCAGATTATTAAGGACCAGGGCTCTTTTTGGGCAGGAACGCACAGGAACGGAGTTCTGGCTGACTCCTGAGTTGGTCATGCCCAGCAGGAACTCATTAGCATAATAGGCCACACCCAACAGCAGAAACTCATTAGGACTGGCTATATTAGGGGTGTGTGGCCTAACATGCAAACAAACAAGGTAAACAGAATAAGAAGCAAAAGGTGGATGTAGCTGGATTACCACACTTCTGGTAACACTGGGTGTGGCCTAATATGCTAATGAGCTGTGCTGTCAAGGGTGTGGCCTAATATGCTAATGAGTTCATGCTGGGCTTTTTGTACAAAAAAAACCCTGTTAAGGACTGCATGAGGGATACAGCTGACTAGTAAAAAGAGAAGGTCTGTAGCAACCACTGAAAATCTTATTCAAATTAAGGAAGTTGCAAACTTTGCTGTGAATGAGTTCATTAGGCAAATTTATTCAATGGAAAGCAACTACAGTGAGCCAGTTCTGGAATTACTTCACTGGTCGGGCAAACACCGCAAACACCTCACAAACTGGTTAGCGGCTGCAAAATAGCTTTTTTTTTTTTTTGCTACCAGCCATATTATTTACTTGATCTTCAGACATAATCAACAGATGGAACAGCCACAAACTGAGTGAGAGAGAAGGGAACTAGGAAAAACTGGAGACTGAACTCCAGGAAGAGAGGAAAGGGTCTTTGTGCTTCATGGCAACTTTTAAGTTCCACAGTAAGTCACAAAGTTTTCTGTTAAACTTACTTAATGGGGATGCTCATTGAATGTGCTTGGCTTCATAAGCCATACAAAGAATAAAGAGAAAAAAGAGAAAATATATTTATCACCCCTGCCCCATTGTTCCCTTGGAGGCAGGTGAAGCAAGGCAAATTCAGTCACTTCAAGGGCACATGATAAACTATGGACTAGACTTTAGCTTTCTTTGTCTCGCTGTCTTTTAAAGAGATTTTGAGGGGATTGTCACATCTCTGCACAAAGTATAGAAGGGATGAAGAGTACTTTCTTACAGTAGGTGCTGTATTTTTATGCATCTGACAAGGCACTGACTGCCCATGGAGGCTCTTCTTTTCAATTACAGTGTCAGCTTTTTCTTCCTTTTGCCCCTTTCTTTTCTCTCTCTCCCACTGTCTAAATGTAGATTGTTAGCTCCTTGGGGTATGAACCTTACTATATACTTTTCCAGCTGAGTTTAGCACTGCAAAACACTGGCATTTGGAGGGGGAGGGGGATACAGTCTGTGGACCTTTCTGTGATATATGGTTTGATGGTAATTTTGGGATGACCCCATCAAAAAATCATGAGGATCCAGGCCCATAGCTACAATGGGGCATTTTGGGGCACATCCTTTAATTAATAGCCCTGCCAGAAACCGTATTTTTGAGGAGACACCCCCTCCCCGCTGCCTGCTGCTAGCAGCGGCCAGGGTGAGAGCACCACGGCTTGCCCTCAGGCTTCCCTCTCCCTCCCACTGTGGAATTGGGGGGCATCATGGGACCCAGGAAAAGACAGCTCAGAGGGCACTTAATTGCCTTGAGAAGGCATTTAAATTCCGGTCCAGTGATGTGGCTGGATCTGGCCAGTTATCAGTGGGTGGGTGACAGCAACCTCGGGCATAACAGGGAGGGCATAACTCAGTGGTGGATTACTTTCTTCATATGCAGAATGTTCAGTCCTTGGCATCTTCAGTGAAAAAGAATTTCAGGCCACAGTTCTGAGAATGATTCCTGCCTAGCCACTGCAGACCTGCATCCAGAATATATGAAGAAGAAGAAAAAGAAGAAGAAGAAAGAAGAAGAAGAGGAGATTGGATTTATACCCCACCCTTCACTCAGAGCTTCAGAGCAGTTTACAATCTCCTCCTCTTCTTCTCCCCATAACAGACACCCTGTGAGGCAGGTGGGGCTGAGAGAGTTCTTTGAGAACTGCTCTTGAGAGAATAGCTCTGAGAGAACTGTGGCTTGCCCAAGGTCACACCAACAGCTGCATGTGAAGGAGTGGGGAATCAAACCTGGTTCTCCCAGGTTAGAGTTTATGCTCCTAACCACTACACCAAACTGGGATCTATACCAAACCCAGGGCCAGATTAGAAGAACTGGAGTTCAAAAGCACTTTCATTTGTTTATAAAAGGAACTAAGCTCTTTATAAATTCTCTGGAAGCTAAATTTTATGCCTGATTTCACATGATGCTCTTTTTCTGTGTTTTGTAGAATTACTGCATACTCATGGCTCTAGATTATTATAAGAAAAAGCAGTCCTTTTCAGACATTATGTCCACACATATTGAGAGCCCAGCAAATGCGTATTGGGAATACATGCTATTCATGTTCTCAGTGTGCCCAGTTCACATAATATGGTGATTACATGTATCACTCTCCCCATATCCATGGTTCGAAGGCTCCATCTTCACATGAGTGGAATGCCAACATAACATCAGCAGAGAGCTATGGTCCTTTCCGCACTTGGATCTCATCCCTGGTTTTATCAAAGTTCAATTTGCGACACAATACCTTGCATTTATCCCTGGCTATAACAGTATCCGTTTATCCCGGGACAAGTGTGGGGCAAAATTGGGGTGACCTCAGTGTAATGTGGAAACAAAAATACCTTGAGATAATTACAGGGATGAACTCACATGTAGTGTAGAATGTAAGTTTGGGGAGAGGGTTGAATCAGGATTTAAGGTCTAGTGTGGAAAGGAGCATAGTTTTCTTCCAGTTTCTAAAGAGCAGATTTTCCACACCATAGCACAGCCTAGACTGGATGAACCAACAGGTGCCCGAATAGGACTGTGTGCAAGAGTTAGTGCTCTTCCCAGTCCCCATGATGGGGTGGCAAGCACAGTGCTGTGTTTTCTAGAGAGTTCCAATGTTGCTCCTAATATGTGTTAAGTACAGACTTCATGCTAGGAACATCTTAAATTTTCAACCAACTTTATATGGAGGGCAAATAAAGATAAATAAAAGAAGAACAAGAGGGATCACATAAGAAGCAGGTCTACTCTTTTTCCTACCTGCGTTTGCTGTTCCAATCCTCAGTGCCTGGAAAAAATACACAGGAAACCTACTCCTAAAGATATAGCAACAGTTTTACAGAACTGTTCCATGTTCCGGTCTATTGTAGACCAGGAAACTAAATCCATTTCTTCTGCATGCCAAGCAAACACAAAATCATCCTCCTTTCTGTCAGAGAGACTTTGATACAAAAAGCTGTGTGAGGGTTATTGTTATTAGCACATTTCTTGGTTATGCTGTCTGAATCAGAGGCCAGAGTAGACTTCAGGGTGATTCCTGGTTCCAATGTATATTTCAGATCCTTCATTCAAAGGAGTATCTCCTTACATGGAATGGAGAATTTGAGTCATACTGGAGGGTTGCTAGGGGCTTCAGAGCCAAAACATCAGGTGCAGCTGAGTTCTGTGTACACACCAAGAAAGCAATAAAGAGAAAGAAGCATCCCGTCGAGAGGCAGAAGTGAAGAGAATTATATATAGGGAGAGAGATTAAAACAGCACACGCAGTGGAGAGGAGAGAGAACAGAGGAAATTCACTTTCCTTTCTTCTATTCTTGACAGAATTCCATTATTCTTTGCCAGATGAAAAACACATCAACTACCACCCCTCCCCTCCAGCAGCCTCAGCAGTACCTGATGGGGTGATATTTAACGAATTAGGCGAACAGAAGAAGGGGGCTCTTTAGACTCCATCATAAACCATGGTACAGAGCCTGTTACTCAGAGTGCGAGCAGAAAGCAATCTGTCTTCCTGACTGGAAGATAAAATAGTTAAATTTTCAGATAATCCCAGATAGTAAATTCCCTATAAGCTAAAATCGATCCTGGCACAACTGTGCATCATTAAAAATGAAATGAACATGACAAAACCAAACAGTGGACTATTAAAAAAATGAGCTTCTGTTCTACATGGCACAGTGGGCTATTACATCCTTTATTACCTCAAAGTTGTGTTTGTGTATATATAAAATTAAACGTCTTTATTAATAGAATATGGAAAGAAAGAGGTCACACAAACATGCCTCATGCCTTTTTATCCAACAGCCACCAAGGATAGTAAGCCGGTGATGATTATCCAAACCTTTTTCTGTGGAGATTTGTCTACCACCTTTGTATGGAATCCACTGGGTATTCCATCCTATGACCTTGGCTTGACTCAGCTTGTTTCCAAGAGTGAATATAGATAACAGTTTCCCAAATGATAACTTAAAGTGGGAGCTAGCTATTCAATTGGTGAGGAAAATTTAGAAAATTCATATCGCTAGAGACCTGCTTGAGGTAGCATATACATTTTCTAAATAAGCAATGAGGAGAACTTTACCGTTCTTCAGCTCCCCTGTGTTCTAATTAACACATTATGGACTTCACAGGTTGGATCCAGGATCCCCATTCTGCATCCAGTGTAACTATCAGACATGATTTCTACAATTCCCATGCAGATGGTGGCTGATTTAGATCACATTTGCAACAAATGTGAAGAAGAGATTTCAGCCTCCCCCTGCCCCAAGCTGTTTTCCTGATCAGAAATGGTCCAGGGAATTGCTATTTGGCCCATTGGAAAAACAGTGTGAAATTATTTTCCTAGATCTTGCACACCAAGAAATTCCCGTATAGATGTACACTTGGCCCTTAGAGTATGTTACTGTTTGGTAAGTATTCTGTGGACAATGATGAGAAAGGACTGCAAAGGACAAAGGAGGATGAGGGGAAAGGAATCAGGGCAGCTGGGAATTGGGGGAAGTTGACTGTTGTATAACATGGAGGAACAACAGGTGAGCACCAGTGGTAAGGAACTGTGACTAGCTACGGTCTGTCTGAGGAAAATGAGAAGTTCAGTCCTGAGGCAATAGAGAGGACTTCACTATTTCAGGTTGTAGGTAGAATCCTTCTCTATGTAAAAATAATCCCTACAAAGAAAATAAATCCCTACAAATAAAACAAGTAGAATCAAGGGAATGGTTCTAGCACAGCATATTTCCTGCTCTGCTAATTTTCTATCTGTTGGGAAATTTTTATGTAAGGGAGCCTTCAAAAATGTGCAGTAGACCTGCAGCAGTACAGTCCACTCTACCCCCTCAAGAATCTCTCTTTCTGGAGAGTGAATGGACAAGTGTATCATCACTGTGCTTCCAGAGATGCAGTCCTCTGCTGGATACTCAAGAAGGGGATCCTTTAAAATGATTCTGGACATTGTTTTCATGAGCAGAGCATCTAAGAGATTTTTGTGGTTACTGGAGAGAGTAGAGATGGGCACAAACTGAACCATCTGGTCCACAAACTTTTAAAGCAGTTAGTGGCAGTTCATGGTGGTTCATGGATGGACTCCAAGTCCCTTTAAACTCCTGCTTTCTGTTCCCCACAAAAGCTGCAAAAACAGCCTAGCAGTGGGAGGCTGCTCAGCTGTTTCAGGCTGTTTTGTGCTGTCCCTTTAAAGGGATTGCATAAGACAGCCTGAAAAACAGCTGAATGGCAGGGAGCAGTCTCTCCACTGGTCAGCTGTTTTGGCCTCTCTTGTGCAGTCCCTTTACATGGGTATGTTTAAAGGGGCTGCACAAGGGAGCCCAATACAGCTGAGCCCACAGAGAGAAGTCTCCTTGTCAACCCAGCTTTGGACTCTCCTGTGCAGCCCCTGTAAATGGTGCTGCAGAAACGAGGCCAATACAGCTGAGCCTGCAGAGAGACCGGCCAGCTTTGGGCTCCCTTGTGCAGTCCCATTTAAGGAGGCTATGCAGGAGAGCCCAATTCAGCTGAACCCGCAGAAAGAAGTCTCCCTATCAGCCTAGCTTCAGGGTCTCTTGTGCAGCCCCATTTAAAAGGGCTGTTGGAAGAAGAAGACTGATAAGTTGCTACCTCTATGGATAATAAATGTTAGGAAAAGCAGTGGTGCAAAGCATTTGACAGTGCAAAGCCATGGGGGTGGGGGGTGAGTCCTTGATCCTAATCCTGTTCCTTTCAATCAGATCCTGAAACGCAGGGCTGAGCTTTGTTGCAGAAAGGGGGAACCTAGCAAAAACAATGAGGGAACATGCAAGCAAATTATAACAATGTCAACCATTACACTCTCCAATTCCTACAACATGACAGAATACAAAACCTTCTGTGTATTCTATTTGATCCTCGTCACTCTCATGTTTCGGTGCTTGCCATATTCAAGGAGCTTTATATTACATTCAAAAATGTCATGTCATAGCACATTCTAAGTCAGGGCCGGGGGCAGGGCAAGGGAGCAAAGGATCAGCCGTTACAGCACCAATAGCTCAGCTGCACAGAAGAGGGAGAGCTGAATCAAGCCACCTGAGGGACCAGAAAGGGGGAACGTGTTGCTAGTACTAGCCTATTCAAAAGTAAAACAAGGGTTGTAAGCCAGTGGCTGGCACATGGTGGGAAACATGGGGGTGGGATGTGGGGTGAGGCACAGTGACAACATGACATCTTTTCCAGGGCTCTAGGATTCAGGAGAAACTCTATGCCATTGATGCAACAGCTATTTTTGCTTTACTATTTTATCTTACTGGCTACAAATCTGGTAGTGTAGCTCCTTTAGAGAACATTACACTTTCATTGAGTCCCAAACATTTTTTTAAAAAGTGTCACAGAAGCGGCATGGAATGTGGACCCGTTCAGCAAGGAGGGGCTAAAGATCATAACTGAAAAGTTCTACGCGCTCAGGCTGCAAGGTTTAAAAATTGTGATGACAGTGTTATGACAATGTTATGACAATAACATTGTGACAATTGTGTGATGACAGTTGTTATGAGAATGTATCCTTTACCTTGGCACTGTGAATTTAAATTGTTGAAATCACTTGAAGATAGCAGAAATCAACTAGGCACAACAGATGCAGAAGGGGAACATGGCAGGTAGAGTAGGGTGGTAAGAAAGTGCAGACACAAGGTGGCTCATCACATTCCAACCCTAACAACACCTGATTCAGAACCATCATCAATATTCTGTATCTGAACAGAATTATTTCTGACATTCAGGAGAGGATAAAACACACCTTCTGATCTAATAATAAGTAGATAGCATTGCGCGCGCACACACACACACACTCTCTCCGCCAGTACCATGCAGGGGATGGAGAAAAATGCTTCACTTGTTCTATATGAAAGACAGGGCTGTGGAGTCAGGTACACTTTTGCCTACCTGCCTGAAATTTGGTAGGGAGGATCCCTTGGGTGAAGGGTACAGATTTTCATCCCACTTGGTAGAAGGGAAGGGGGAAATTATATTTGTCTATGTCAGGGGTCTCCAATCTTTTCAGCCTGCGGGCACATTTGGAATTCTGATACGGTATGGTGGGTGCAGCCATAAAATGGCTGCCACAAAATATGGCTGCCACAGGAGGTGGAGCCAGCCACAAAATGACTGCCACAGCTTAACTTCAGTAACATAGTGTAGATCCTTGTGCTGTGATTACAGCTGCTGCCAAAGCAACATTTTAAAAAATATGCACAGCCAATCAAATTTCCAATAGTCAATCAGAAGCCTTGTCGGGCAAAAGCTGTACCTGGCTTCACCCACCTCCTAAAAACACTTGGTGGGCATCAGAAAAGGTGTCAGTGGGGGCAATGGTGTCCACAGGCACCACAATGGGAACCTCTGTTCTATGTGTTTCCCTAGTTTCAAGGAAACAATATTGGCTTTATTTCTTTACAAATAGAGGCCCACAAGGAACTTGCAGGAAGGGGCATCCGATTCCCCCTGCCTTTCCTTCCTCCAGGGTCCCCCAAACAACCTCAACTTTGTTGCTCTAACTAACGCTCTTCCCCTTCCTCGATGCTCTCTGCCCATTTGCGTCCCCCCATCCTTGGTGCTTTGCCTGCCTTGCCCCATCCTGGGGAAGGGTAGATCAGTCTCCTTGCTTGTCCCCAGTTGTGTGTGTGGGGGGGGCAGTCTCAGCTGTGGCAAAGCAGGTGGCAAGGTAAACAGCTGTGTTGGTCATGCAAGCAACAGCAGAGCCTCCAAAAGCCAAGCCAGCCATATCAATGATGGAGGAGGCTTCCTGGAGCCTGGTCAACAAAGTCAACCCTGAGTCTGCCTGAGCAGTGAGTGGTAAGAAGGCTTCCAAGAGGCTGTTTTTAGGTTTTAGGAAGTGGTTCCTTCCTTCCCCACCTGCATTGCTTCTCCCTTTGGCTTGCTTACTCAGAGAATCCCAAAGCACCTGCAGTTCCTGCTCTTCATCTCCTGCCCTCCTCCACCCTCAAGCCAAGAAATCAATGAACCTGGGTGAACAGAGGCATGTTTTGTGCACAAGCACAGACAAAACTTCTCTATTGTGGAGGATTTAAACTACTCCATCCATGTTTTTAAAAGTTCAATATTTTTTCTGCAAGCTTGAGAGGTTGCCCAAGTTTACAGGAAAATCTTCTTTCTGCTTAAATGGCCCTGGTCTGTGGATTTAAGTATCTGTAGATGGGGCCACACATAGCTATTAGAATATATGGTGTGACTAGTCTTATTTCTAGAGATGGGCATGAACTTGGAAAATGTGGTTTGGTTCATAGTTTGTGGCGTGCCCAGTTCACAAACCACGAACCATCACAAACTTTTTGGTGCTAAATGAACTGGTTCTGTTCATGAGGTTTCTGATGTGGTAGAATGCCCCTCTGGCATGCTAGAGACACCAGACTCTCAGGGAATCTCCAGCTAATTCTTCCCTACCTGCTGTCCAAGTTTGGTGAGGATTGGATTTATGGGATCTGAGTTATGGCCCCCCAAAGAAAGTGCCCTCAGGAAAGTGCCTTCTTGGGAAATGGCAGAAATGATAGGCACAGGTTCAGAAGGTTCAAGAGTGTACAGAACAGACCCTGTGCAAGCTAGAGGCATCACTCACCAGAGACCTCTCCCTGATGCTCCTCTATGAGCCCTCCAAGTTTGGTGATGATTGAATTTATGGGGTCCAAGTTACAGCTTTCTAAAGAAGGTGCCCACATCCTCCCTTGTTTCCAATGGAAAAAAAGAAACCAAAAAAGCAAGGGCAATAGAAGCCCAGCAGAACAGAATTAAAATCCCAGATAACCTCTTCAATAGGAACTGAACATGGGGATCATTTTTGCAAGCCCAGCAGAACCACTGCAATATGCCCAGCAGAACCAGTGCCACTGTGGCACAGCAAACCCAACAGGACTAAGGTCAAGCCAGGAAAGTGCTTAGGGGGGAAATGTCAGACACAGGTTCAAAAGTGTATAGAATGGACCCCCTGCAAGCTACGCATACCAAACCCTGCTGCCCACTCCTCTACAATTTCTCCAAGTTCGAGGCACATTACATTTCTGGGGTCCTAGTTACGAACCCCCCTAAAAAAGGTCTCCCCAGTGCTCTCTCTGGAAAAGACAGCTGCAGTTACAGGAGTCTATGGAATGGCTCAGGAACAAGCCAGCGACACCAAACTCACAGAGAAATTTTACCTGGGCAGAAACCCTGCCAGCCAGGCCCTGGAAGCAAGGCAAGCACCCCCGCAACACTCGCCGCTCCCCCAAGTCTCCAAAGGCAGGTTCTGAATGACAGAAAGGCAGACATCCCCCAGAGTTCTGACAGGGGCTCCCCAAAGTAACCCCATGAAAGCTTGGCAGGCACCCCCAGGCACCAAACTCATTCTGTCAGGCCACTGGAGCCTGGCCCTATCAGGGCATCACAAGGGGTCTCAGAGCCTCCCTCCCTTGATCTGTTCCTGGGGCTCTCCACAGAGACAAAAGAGTTGTTAGCACTGCCTAGAGAAACCAGCAATTGCCAATACCCTTTGGAGAGGAGGAATCTGACAGCAGTGATTCAGAGGGTGGGGACCCCACCACTCAGTGTTAACAGAGAGACAGGGTGGCTTAGAGGCACAATCAGGAAAGTATAAAATATGGGTCCTCATTCAGCCAAGGCACCCAGTGGCTAAGCCCCTCTGCTCGGCATGAACAGAGAGACAGGTTGGCTCAGGGCCCTGAGTCCACCTAACAGCCAAACCCCAGCAGAGGAAAGGAGGTAGCAACCAGGACAGTATAAAACATGGGCACTCATCGTGAACAGAGAGATGGCAGAGTCTTGAGTCCACTTAACACCCAAACTCCAGCAGGGGGAGGAGTTCACAATCAGGAAGGTATAAAATGTGGGTCTTCAGCCAAGTGTGAGCAGAGAGACAGAGTGATATGGTGGAAGCATGAGATGACCATGTTGTCATGACAGTGGTAAACACTGTATCAACATTACAGTTATATACATTCACCTTAATTCTCATAGCGTTTGTCTGAATCAACAACAAACTTAGAAATCTTTTCTCTGTTTCTGTGGCTATTGTTTCAGATTTCAGCATGCTGGGCACAAGTCTTTTCAGCCTGACTTTCCAACTGGCCTGATCAATTAATGCTGCATTTAGTCTCTCACACCCTTTGGCAGACAGCTTCCCACCTCTGGACTAGCTTCTCTGTTGCTGATGGCAGACTTGCTAGCCTGTTTCCCTTGCCTGTGTTAAGGCTAAAGTGAAGAACAATGGACTTACCAGTCAGGTTGAAAGCACTATCAGAAATAAGAATTCATTATATCAGACTTCTCTTTGCTCTTTTTTAAATTGAAACACATTCTCTTTAAAAACTGAAACCAAGGCAGATGCATTGAACTCCATCACAGAACTTTTCCCAGTATCACCTGCTTTGGCCAGTGGGTATCTTCTTGGAGAGACTCAATCCTTTTTCAAAAAGTTATTGGTGCCTTATGAACACATATATTTCCAGAGGTGTGCTATAGTGCCAAGCATGTTGGGGCAAAAGTGTGGCTATATGAAAAGGTGTAGGGTAAGAAGGGTGAGATGTTTCAAAGGTAGCCATTCAAAATGGGAATTTTTGTTTTTGAAGGGTTACAGCTTTGTATGGTAAAGCCACACTTAGGTTTTGCACCACCTTTTCTGTCATCTCATGGCCACTCTTTATCTTCAGTGCTGCTGGGTTCCATCGCTCTCTGACTCTATTTGGAAGCCTTTCTGGCTGAGCTTCCTCTATGTGAAATGAGCCTTCGGTTTGGCCAGTGAACAGGAAAACCAACCACACGCTTTGCACTACTGCTGTTCCAGGACTGTGGTTTCCATTTCTGCAGGCACAGGGTTGGGTCAAGTTCACGTTTCTGCAGATCCCTCTGGTACATCATTTATTCCTGGAGGGTCATGCCTCACTTGTCCATTTCTCCATTTTGAGCTGAAATTGAAAGTCAACAAGTGGAGCATGCTCCAGCGGAGCCATGCACAGTTCGGCATGGTTCAGTGAAGAATTTGAAGCGAAGGGGGCCAGTGGGAGCTGCCAGTTCAGCCTCCCTGCTCTTTGTGCCTTTGGAATAACATTCTTCAAAAAGCTGATTTTGCACGTTCTGGTGATAGGTTGTAATCTTCTTGGAGGTTTGCAATATGCTGTTGACTTTGAGTTTTCCTGGCAGCCTCATACCTTTCAAACACAATGTAGCTTCCTCCTCCATCACCACCCCCACATCACATTGTGTTCATTTTTGGAAGAGTGACCTCCAAACCTGTGGGTGCTTGGTTGGGATTATTCTTAGCTCTCGCTGTGTTTGTAATGAAGGTGGAGTGGCCATATTGATCTGATGTCTGGGACACCTACCAAAAAAACACCCAACGCCCCCCCGGATGTTAAATCAATACCATGCTGCCCTCTTCTTTGACATTGTCAAGAACAGAAATAAAAAGGGGAAAAAAACACACCAAACTGTTGGAGGAAAAAATGCTATGCCTCACTATTGTCAAAACAAAGCATTTCATGTAGAACACAAAAACAGGGTGTCTGTGCAACAAAAGACATAACATCCCTGCACTGTATAACCCTTTTGGGTTACACGCTAACATTCCTGGTATCCTGGATGTTATGCTTCCATCCTCAGCTACTTGAATTCCAGGCTGTGGCTTGGGTGCTAAATAAGCAGTGCAAGCAGAATTGTTTTTATGTACAAAGTGATTTACGATGTTTACTGTGTTTATCCTCACAGCACTTTGAAGTTGGTCACTACTTGGGATGGGCACTAGTGCATGAAGCAAAGCTTGTGCCAAACTTGGGCCGGTTCAGAGGTTGTAAAGTAATGTTCGTGGAAGCACGTGTGTCACAAAGATTTCCCAAACTTCGGGGACCATTTGGGGCAGTTCAGGAAAAGGATATATTTCCCAGAAAACCCAGTGTTGATCAATCAAACTCCAAGGCAATAGTAGGGGTAGAATTCTCTCCAGCCTTGGAAACACTGCTGGCTGCCAATTACAGAGCCCCCATTTGGCTCTATGGGATCTGAAAACTGTATAAAGCCCAAGCTGCAGCCCAGCTCTCCTTTCTTGGGTTTTACAGTGAGTTGGAGAGGACTGGAATAGAAGAAGATAGAAGGAAGTTGATCAGCTTTGCTGGGTTGGGGATTGCTCTTTGCTCTGTTTGTGCCACCCAGCCTTTCTGCTCACATTGAGCAGTGGGGCTTCAATTCTGCTTCCTCTGAAGAGGACCTGCATTTGTACACCCCCGCCCCTCTGTTTTTGATCAGCTGGGGTGTGTTTGCTGGGGGCCAGGGCTCTGGGTGCCACCCAGCCTTCCTGCTAGTGGGGCTTCACTTTTGCTGTCGGTTCCTCTGAAGAGGACTGGCATTTCATCTCCCTCCCTTCTTTCTGTGGTTGTTGTGTGATATTCTGTCTCTCTGCTCTCGGGTGTTTGTTGGGCAAAGGCTCTGTATGCCACCCAGCCTTTCCACTAGCAGGGCTTTGCTTCTGCTGTGGATTTCTCTGAAGGGGCCCGCATTTATATACTCCTCCTTTTTTTAACAACTCTCTGGGCTGCAGTGGGTGTTTGGTGGGCCAGGGCTCTGTGTGCCACCCAGCCTTTCTGCTCATGCTGAGCATTGGGGCTTAGCTTCTGCTGTGAGCTCCTCAGCTGAGGGCCTACATTTATACACTCCCCCACCCCTCCTTTTTGTGATCTTTTCTCTTTCTGCTGATGGGCTTTGGGTGTTCGGTGGGCCAAGGCTCTGTGTGCCACCCAGTCTTTCTACTCACACCAAGTATTGGGGTGTCCTGGCATGCAGGAGCAGCTGGGACCTGCTACCAGCCCTGATGCCCCCACTCCCCCAGGTCTGACAGTCTACCCAGTGGGGGAGGCAGCCCCAGCCCAAGCAGTGAAGACCCATCCCCGCAGCAGTCACCAGGCATCAGGAAAGGTTCGTGGACAAGCTGAGCGAACCGACAAGGAAATGCCCTTGAATCCACCCACAGGGGCCGAAAGTTGGGGAGGATGAGGCCACTGCTCTGGGAAGACCAGGCCCTGGCAGTGGGGCATCAGCCGCCATGGGAGACCCAATGAGGGAGCAGCACCAGGCCCCTGCGGGGCACCCAGGAGGCCAAAGGAACCTGAGCCACCTCATCCAGCCTATGGCCCATGATGACACTCTCCAGTGAGGTAGCTGGAGGCAGAAAGGCTGCCACTGAGGAGTTCAGCCTGGCCCACCCAGCCTGATATCCAGCATTGGGAGTTATATAAGTGGGTGGAGCCAGGGCCTGGGAACTGGATGAGGCAGGGGATAAAAGCAGGGAGGCCCACAGGCCGGGGAGAAGGCTGGTGACTCTGTGGGCTCAGACAGAGAAGGGAAAGGGTACCAGCTGGCTGCTGAGGAGGCAGGTAACTTAACCGCCTCCCCTGGTCAGTTCTGAGGCCAAAGGTGAGCTGGTCTGGGAGAGATCCCAGTGATGGTAACTGGCAGGGTAGGGTCGGGGGTGGAGGCCCAGGCAGAGGCACAACATGGGGACTAGCTTCTGCTGTGGGCTCCTCAGGTGAGTGCCCACATTTATAACACCCCACCCCTCCTTTTTGTGATCAACTCTTTGGGCTGGGGTTTGGGTGTTTGGTGGGCCAGGAGTTGGGTGTCAGGATTCAGGGGTGGTCTCAGGGCTTCAGTGCCATGAGGGTGAGAGTGGGTGGAAGAGGTGGTTGTCATGGGGAGAAGAAGCCCTCATCCTCCCATGTCCCTGGGCACCAAACACAGCATCCTCTCCAAAGGACATCCCCAGCACATCAGCAGCAGGGGTCTTGGAGCCTCCTCCCCATCTATGGGGCTCTCAAAGGACATGAGTTTTTGACACTGCCCCAACAGCAGAAGTTGCTAACACTGTTTGGAAGGGGGGGCTCTAAGGGCAGTGATTCAGAGGGTGGTGATGGTAGTGAAGCATCTGCCCCTTCCACATCCCAGCTCTTTGCTGCTCCTGCTGCCATCATTGGTAGGCCCCTCTCTGGTGCTTCCCAGCCCAGTGCTAGAAAGCAGCTGTGCCTGCCACCTGCTCCAACCATGGTCGCGGGGTCAAGTTTCCAGGCCACCATGTGGAAATACTTCCACACCCTCCCTAATGTGGCAGAGTGCCAGGTGTGCCATGCCCATGTCTGGAGGGGCAGGGACACCCAACATTTGTCCTCCATCGTTCTCTGGAGGCACCTGCAAAAAGTGCACCCTAGTGTGTCAGTGCTGAAGGAAGGAGTGGGGGCCAGTGGGAGGCAGGAGAGGCCCTCTCCTTCTCAGCAGGAAGAAGCAGCAGGGGGGAACAGGAGGCTCCTCAAAGAATGGCTCTGGGCACTGTGGGTTGGGACCCAAAGGCAGGCCACCCCCCAAGAGGTCATGCCCCCAGGGATGCTGACACTGCCAGGCAAAAGGGCAGGGGGGAGGGCTGAGGAAGCAATTGCCCCATCAGCAAGATGACTGCTGTGGATGGCTAGCCCTTCTCCCTTGTGGAGGACATAGTGTTTCACTGGCTGCTGCATGGCTTGCCTCCTTGATACCCCTGTCTCCCCAAGGAGGATCATGAGCTGGTGAGTCTTGCCCACCATGCACCACTCTGCAGTGGCACTGGTCAAGGCCAAGCTCTCCAGAGCACAACACCAAACTAGGTGCTTCACAACAGACCTCTGAAGAAGCTGG
This sequence comes from Gekko gecko, assembly GCA_029375565.1. NCBI lineage: Eukaryota > Metazoa > Chordata > Lepidosauria > Squamata > Gekkonidae > Gekko > Gekko gecko. Next base: position 237,643,246 of record JAPDNY010000002.1, on the reverse strand, counting down.
CAGCATGGCTCACTGCCCACTGTTGGCAACCAGAGGACCTCTCTGACTAGACTGTTGGCCCCAGGCGGGGACAGTCCTGCCATTTGGCTACATGATTATTGTGATCCATGTGCAGGGGATGGATTCAGAGCACATGGTGACAAACATCACCACCATGATCCAGAGTAGCCTGAGAGATTGGTGGGACAGCCTAAACATTGCCTGTGGTTATGTGGTCATGGATGTTGTTGCCAACATGCTGGCAGTGGTGAGAGCTGTGCATCCCAAGGGCATTGTCTGCCTGGTGCACATGCTTCACCTGGTGGTGAGGTATGCTCTGGAGCTGATGAGCACTGTCAAGCCCACCTGGGATGCTGCCACCCTCAAGCTTAGGTCCCTGCTCGAGACCTGCCAGTGCCTGGCTGCCCACTTCATTCACATCTGTTGTGTGAGAGGTAGGAGTAGGGGTATGAGCCTGAACACTGGCTCATCCAGGCCGTGGCCACCCAGTGGAACTCCACCTATGCCATGGTTGTGCATTTGGTGGAGCAGAAGAATGTGGTGCAGGATGTCATCTCCTCTGTGACGATCCTGCATGGGGAAGAGGAGCTCAGTATCAGCTCCAATGACTGGCTGTCCCTCTCCCAAATGATGTGTGTCTTCAGGCCATTCCAGGACACCACCAATGTGCTCTGCGCCTACACGGCCAGCCTGGGGCTAGTCATCCCCCTGATTCGAGGGCTAGACCAGATGCTGGTCTCTGCACTGCAGCCAGGCCTCGAGGGGATAAATGTTCACCTGTGGATCCAGGCCTTGGCAGAGAAGTTGCAGACAGCATTGCCGCCATGTTGCACCCTCTCTGCAAGTAACAGGAGTACAGGCTGACCTGAATGTGTGGCCCCCAGATAAAGAGCAGCATCACTCTCTGTAATGCAGACCTCATGGACTGGAAGAGTGAGCTTTGAAGTGAGGTGTGGAGGTTTCAGACCAGCAAACATGGACAGAGGGAACAGTGGGCAGAAGAAGCTGGGGGGGAGGTGGAGGAGAGGAAGTTGTTCATCCCTTTAAGATACAGGGAAAGCAGAGGCCCCACTACTGACTGTCAGTGGTGAAGTGAGAGGTCAAGAGCAGTGCTGGCGCGGGGGGGAGGCAATCTATGGCACAGGATTCCACTGAGGTCTGGGAGCATCTTGCCAAGTCCCCTGAGCATGCCAGCTCCAATCCCCCTGGAGTACTGGTTACACAAGGCCATCATCTGGTCTGACCTCTCCCATGTGGCCATTAATTTCCTCTTGTGCCTTTCCACCAGTGTCCAGAGTGAGCACGTGTTCTCCCACCCAGAAGACATCCTCAGCCCCCACTGTTGCCGCCTCAACCCAGCCAGGGTGGATGAGTTGCCCTTCCTGAAGGTCAATTTCCCCTGCTGGGCCACCTTGCTCTGGAACTGGTAAATTAAGATTCAGTCCTCCCAGTGTTGTCCCCTGTGTGTCCCCTCCCCGCATTCCTCCTCCTCTCTGTGTGATCCAGCATGAGGCCCAGGGGTTGCACCCTTGGTGCTTGGGTTGGAGGATGGCTGCCTCTGCTGGATGTTGTTGGACTTGCCCCACAGCCAACCCAAACAACATCTGCCTCACAAGCAAACACCTACCTCATGAACCAACATCTACCTCATTAGAAAACACCTACCTCATGAACCAAGCAACATCTACCTCATAGCACAAGACCTACCTTGTGGACTGTCATCTACCTCAGCAAACATCCACCTCTACAAATATCTGCCTGTACAAGCAAGCCCGTTTGACTACCGCTTTCCATTGCATTCCTACAATTCCAAATCACAGCAGATGATCTCTTATCTGTACAATGTGTTCTGCTAATGGTGAAGAACCATCCAGAAATTTCACCTAGGTGCGGGCAGTGACCAGGCGATCTTTGTGTTTGGGCCTGAAAGGATGTCTGGCTGGGGTGCCCACCAAGCTGTCATGGCATCATTGTGGGGAGCCCTTGTTGAAACTCTGAGGATGCTTGGTCTGCCTTTCTGATGTCTTTTCATTTATCCATGGAGTAGAAGCAGTCACTGCAGTGGATGGGCATGCTCTGGACCTTGGTGCAGAGTTGAATAATACACCCCCGTCGGTGGGTGTGCTGTGCACCTGTCTGTTTCTACCCTAGCTAATAGGTGCCTTGGCTGAGTACCAGCATCTATTATGCCCTCCCAGCTGCCATGGGAATACTTTGGGGAGCTTCTGTCAAAAGTCTGGGGATGCTTGTCTTTCCATTGCAATTTTGAATACTGGCTGCCTGGGGGGTGTACTCTGGACCCTGGTGCAGAGTTGAATAATACACATATGTTGGTGAGTGTGCTCTGCACCTGTCTGTCTCTCCTGAAGCCTGGGGGGGGAAGGTGGGCATGACATTGTGCATTTGGGATTGGGGGAGGGTGTCTCCCATTTGTTTAAAGGCTCAAGAGCCAGTCTTGATCGCTTCCCCCACCAATGAGATGATTGGTGTGCATTCCCAGGGCTGCGAGCCACAACATCCACAGCTGCCATCACATGTTCAGGCATTTTGGGGGTCTTCCTTTGGTCTCCGAGCCATGGAAGCAGCCTGTCACTCATCCCATAATTAGATTTATTGCTGCGCATGGCCAATCCTTTGTAAGTATAGGATGTTGGCAGCACATTTGAGTTGCTGCTGCATCCAGTGATATCGTTGAACATGTGGGGATTGGCCCCCCTTTGGTTGCATGGCCCTAGAGCTGGCCTTTCACTCACACCACTTGTGATGCTCTGCATGGCCTTTCTCGGGGTTTCATCAGGAATCTATGGAACCTTTGTTCCATGGCTCCAGAGCCACCCCCTTTCACTCACACTGCTGGCAAGGTGAGTCCTGTGCATGGGCAGTCCTCCCGAGATGTTCAGTGTGGGTTACAAATCTGAGTGGCCGCATCCAGTCTATCTGTCCTTCTTACATTGGCTGCAGAGCCTAGGTAGGGGGTACAACATATTGTGTCCAGGACTCTGGAGCCTTCCCTTTGTTCCATGGCTCCAGAGCCATCCCCTTTCACTCACACTGCTAGCATGGTGATTGGTATGCATGGCCAATCCTTCTGGGGTGTCCAATGTGGGTTGCTACTCTGTGTGGCTGTGTCCAGTCACATCCTACCCAGACTTCCCACCCCTCTTTTGGACACTGGCTGTAAGCCACAGCCTTGGGGGGAGCACGACATAGAGCTTTTGGGAGTTGGGGGCTCCAGGGCTATCCCCTTTCACTTGCACCACTGTCAAGATGATCACTATGCATGGTCAATCCAGTTACAGGGTTTTCTGGAGGATGCTTCAGTCCTGGATCCCTTCCAGTCTGGCTTTCGCCCGGGTCACAGGACTGAGACGGTGCTGGTCGCCCTGACTGACAATCTCCAAAGGCATCTGGATCGAGGCGGTGTGGCGGCATTGCTGTTGTTAGATCTGTTGGCCGCATTCGATATGGTTGACCATCAGCTGCTGACCTGCCGCCTCGCCGACATGGGGATTCAGGGACTTGCCCTTCAATGGTTTGCCTCTTTCCTTCAAGGTCGGGGACAGAGAGTGGTGATTGGGGATCAGTGGTCCCAGAGGCATCCCCTTGAGTGTGGGGTACCTTAGGGGGCGGTGCTGTCCTCAGTGTTATTTAACATCTACATGCGCCCCCTCACCCAGATTGCCCGGAGTCATGGGCTTGGGTGTCATCAATATGCAGATGACACCCAGCTGTATCTGATGCTGGGTGGCCGGTCGGACTCCAGTCCTGATGACCTCCATAGGGTGTTGCAAGCCGTGGCTGGTTGGCTCAGGCTGAGCCGGCTGAAACTAAACCCGGCAAAGACAGAGGTCCTGGGCCTGAGCCGGATCAGTCCGGGGCTGGGGCTCCCTCTCCTGACCTTCGATGGGGCGCCTTTGGTGCCGGCGCCGAGGGTTAGGAGCTTGGGGGTGCTCCTGGACTCCTCTTTAATGATGGAGGCCCAGGTGGCAGCCACTGTCAAGTCAGCATTCTACCATCTTCGGCTGGCGTGACAGCTGGTTCCCTACCTCGATCGTGATGACCTGGCCATAGTGATCCATGTGATAGTCACCTCGAGGCTAGACTACTGCAATGCTCTCTACATGGGGCTGCCTTTGTTGTAGATCCAGAAGCTGCAGCTGGTGCAGAATGCAGCAGCCAGGCTGTTGATGGGTCTCACTAGGTGGGACCACATCCAGCCTGTGCTGAAGGCACTGCAATGGCTGCCAATAGCATACCGGATCCGCTTCAGAGTGCTGGTTCTCACCTTTAAAGCCCTATATAGCCAGGGTCCGGCTTACCTGAGGGACCGCCTTTCCCCATATGTTCCCCCAAGGGCACTACGGTCAGGGGGGCAACACCTGCTGGTTATTCCAGCCCCCAAGGCAGTTAAATATGCTGCAACGAGGGCCAGGGCTTTTTCAGTGGTGGCCCCTACCTGGTGGAATGAGCTCCCAGAGGAGATCAGGGCCCTGCGGGATCTTATGCAGTTCCACAGGGCCTGTAAGATGGAGCTCTTCCACCAGGCTTTCGAGTAGGGGCTGCCACTGCTACTGTACCACCACTGTTTTAACATCGAGGCGTTCAGGCCCGGGTATGGGATCACAGTTATAGTGGGACATCATTAGAGCAGTGATAATTGTGTTTTCTGGAGTGTCTAGTGTTATGGGTTTTCTATTTGGATTGATATGGTTTGTTGATCACTGGTTTGCCTCTATGTTTTAATGTTTATGTATGGCATTTGCCTCATGTTCACCACCCTGAGCCCATGTTGGAAGGGCAGGATATAAATCTGATAAATAAATAGATAAATAAACCTTCCTGGGAATAGGACATTGGCAGTAGGTTTGAGCCACCCCTTCTGATTGTAATCTGCTTTCTCTCTGCTGCTTGGATTTAGGTGTTAGGTGGACTCAGGGCTTTCAGCCAGCCTCTTACTCACCCCACTGGCAAGAAGACTGCTGTTCATGGACAACCTTTCCCAGGAATAGGATGTTGACAGCAGGTTTCAGCCACCAATTCTGATTTTGGTCCACTCTTTCCTATTGGGAATTGGGTGTTACATGGGTCAGACCTCTCACTCACCCCACTGTCAAGATGCTCACTGTGCATGGCCATGAGCCATCACATCAACAGCCGTGTGGGACATTGTGAGGTTGGGCTTTGTCAGTGATGGTCTTGTTTCTTCAAGCCACAACTCATGTTATTGCTAGCTTCTGTGCTTGGGTCTCCTCTCCTTTCAATGTTTCAATGCTGTCATGTCTGGGTCTTCTATGTCTTGGGTGCTGAAGCTGCCTCCATATCTTTCTTCACCTTTCAATACTGTCATGTCTAGGTCTTCTTTGTCTCAGGGCTCAGGGGAGGAGGGGGGTTGGCCATACCCAGCAATCATCTTGTCTGTGGGCAGTGAATGGGGCCTAGGGACTCGACCACCCACAACAGTGCGGGTGACTCCTGGGCCCAGAGGAGGAGGAGGGTTGGCCATACCTAGCAATCCTCTTGACTGTGCCAAGCCAAGTTACTACCTACAGGGCCCAGGGGAAGAGGGGGTTGGACACCTAGGTTCTGGCCACTGTGTGTCACAGAACGTTGGACTGGGTGGGCCATTTGCTTGATCCAACATGACTTCTCTTATGTTCTTGTGATAACCTCAGCAATCATGCCACTCGTGCAGTGGGTGACTGACTTCTGGGCCCAGGGGGAGAAGGGTTGGCTGCCTTCTGGTGCCGAGCTGGGAGGGTCCATAGAAGTGTGTACTCGAGGCGGGAGCAGCAGGAGGGAGTTGGGATGTGGAAGGGGAAGATGTTTTCCCTCCCTCACCCTCTGAATCACTGCTGTCAGAGGTGTCTTGGGACAGTGCCGAAAACTCTTTTGCCTCTGTGGAGAGCTCCAGGAACAGATCAGGGGAAGGAGGCTTTTAGATCTTTGGTAATGCCCTGCTAGAGCTGGCCTCCATTGGCCTGTGGTACGGGTGTATGTGGAGGAATCTTCTTCTCAGGTGATGTGCACCATTCACACCCACTTTCATCTTGATGGCACACAGAAGGGTTCACACTCAGGAAGACATAAATGTGAGAGACTGTTTTGGAGGCTGGTAACTGGGATGTAATTTGCCCTCCACACAGAGACTGTAGAGTAGTGGGTGGCAGGGTGAGGTCCTCCGTGCTTTTGGTGTGTAGCCTGCATGGGATCCATTCTATACACTCCTAAAGCTGTGCCTGACATTTACCCAAAAGCACTTTGCTCTGGGCACCATAACTCGGATTTCCCAAGTCAAATTTGCAAATAACTTGGAGGGCATGTAGGGGAGGTCCTTTGTGAGTTTGATGCCTCTAAGCTTGAACAGGATCTGTTCTATACACTCCAGAAACTGTGCCTGATATTTCCCCAAAAGCACTTTTCCTGCAGGCACCCTCTTGGCACCCAGACCCCCAAAGTCCAAATCAGCACCAAACTTAGTGGGCTGGTAAAGAAGAGTTAGCTGGAGATCCTCTGTGAGTTTGGAATCTCTAGCACATGGGGGGCATTCTGCCATGTTACAAACTTTTTAGCCATTTTAGCTCAGTTCAGTTTGTGGTTCAGTTCATGGATCTGCCATGAACTGAACCGCATCTCCCTGGTTCATGCCCATCCCTTGTCGTCACTGTTATCGCATTCATGAACCCTTAGCATTTCCTGCACGTGTACACATACCTACACACTGACACAACACATAAGAAGAAAGGAAGAGTGATCATTACATCCAGGGACATATTGGGATGAACCCAGATTTTGAGGGCCTCTACTTATTTTCTATAGAGTTGCTTCCCTCCCTCCTCCCAATATTTGCAGTAATGGATTTTATTGGTTTAGAATTCTTAGAAAAAAATAAAGTGTTAAAGTTAATATTTAAGATTATTATCTTAAATTAATAAAAAGGATTGTGTTGAATTTCAAAAGCAAGCTTGAAAAGGTCCAAAAATGGAATTCTGAAACTTTGCTAAAATTTGAATCTAGGCAAAATAATAACAATAATAATAATAATAATAATAATAATAATAATAATAATAATAATAATAATAATAATAATAATAATAATAATAATAATAATGCCATTTTATCTCTCTTCTGTTGATACATGACACTTTAGGAATCAAACTAGAGGGGAGAAAGTGGGTAGGCATGTAGATCTGTCAACTGTGAGGTTGTTATTTGCAAAACATTCACAACAAAGCTGTTGCTTGTTTTGGGCAGACCTTGCTTTCAGTGCATGCTTGGCAAATGCAGATAATTCACAAGACAGGCTAAGTAGGACCCTGCTGGATGATCATATGGTCAGGACCAAGATCACTGCCTTGCTAATAAGAGTGACCCAGAGGTTGGGTCAGAGCATGGAAACCAGTTATGTTCCAAGTGATTCACTAAAAGGATAAGCAGAGAGAAATGGTCAGACTTTTGAATGTGCTCACTGTTCCACCGCTTTCCTGACCGAGTGGAGAAAGCTCTGACCTGAAAGCCATGATATTCCAGGTGGACTTGCAGGAGCACTGAAACAGAGCAGCTTTTAATATGGGATATAAGTCACTTAACCATCACAATGACAAGGTGGTATCATAGTAACAAAAAAGGATTATAACTGGAATAATTCTTATTGTTATATTAAAATGTCCAGATTTATTAAATCTTGTAGCATATGTCTCCCTGAAATCATTACAGCAAGACCATTCCTCTCTAAATTTAATTGAATATATCAATGTGATCATATCCTTTGATAACAGTATGTCGGTTGTTTGTAAATTATAACTCCTTCAAAGACTTTCTATTAACATTTCTTTGGTAAATTAGCAAAATTTCCCTATCTTCCTCAATTACAATATTCTTAATCTATCCTGTATTTTAAGATCCTATTTATTGAATGAACAGTGAAATCCTATGCAGAATTATATCCTTCTCAATCCACTGAATTCAATTGGCTTCGAAGGGTGTAACTGTGCTTGAGAGTACACTGAAAATGAAATATCATAACTAGTTAATACTTCCCTTTTTTCTTACTAAAAAATTCCTCAATTACAGCTATATGAGAATGAACACCTATCATAAACCCGTTGGTATAAATAGAAACTGAAAAGCAATTCTAGTGCTCTTCCAAACCTATCTGTAAATCATGTGCTAATTAACCAAATCCATAAACTATACCATTAAAGATAGTGGAGGAAAGAACCTATAAAGAAATTTAGAATGAAAGTTTTTTTCTTCCTTAAAGGTAGAACAGATTTTCTTCAAAAGGGTCGATTTTTCCTTGCTTATTAAACACCATCCAACAAGCTCATTTACTCATCTCTGTATAGCAAAAGCTGTTGAAGTTTGGCCAGAATCCAAATTGACACAAAATTACATTAATGAAACAAAACATGCTGAATGCCCCAGAACTCTCCCTCTCTAAATTTAGAGATTTCCTAGTACACCATTTGAATGTGACAACACTCACACAATAATTAGGAATGTGTAAAAACACAAAAGAACTCAGTTTTGGAAGTGTGTCATACATCATTTTAAAAACTCAAGGTAGTTCTTTATATCAGAATAAAAAATAGTCATATTCGGAAATCAAGTCATTTCCATTGGTTCAACAAACAATAATTTTCCCACCAGTCGGAGGAAGTTGTCAGGGATTGTACCCTCACCCAAATAATTCTGCTGCCCAAACTTCAGGAAGATAGGAACAATTCTCCCTCTTTTATTGGTAATTGGCACTGCAGTCGTAAATAGCTCTATTCAGAATCCTACGCTGGGTTCTTTTCCAGAAGTCAGCTGGTCAGGGGAAAATGTTTCAAGCATCAGGGAATAAGGCAGGGTTTAGGACCTTTACGTGTCAAGGAGAAAGGTTCTTATCTTTTCCCTCTACTGGGGCTAATAGAGCTAGTGTAGCGTAGTGGTTAGAGAGTTGGACTAAGAACTGGGAGACCAAGGTTCATGGAGGCTTGCTGGGTGACCTTGGGCCAGTCACGCACTCTCCATCTAACCCACTTCACAGAGTTGTTGTGAGGATAAAATGGAGGAGGAGAGAATGTTGTAAGCTGCTTTGGGTCCCCATTAGAGAGAAAAATGGGATACTACTGAAGCAATTAGGTAACAGCAGCTGGAGGGTTTATATAAGGCACATGGGGTGACTGTCTCTATTTCCCTATCAGCTAATATGTAAAACATTTCCTTCTGTTCCCTCAGGACATGCAGGCCTGTGCATCAGGATGAGAGTGACCAAAGCCTCTGTGTATCAACCCAGTCTGTTACACACACACACACACACACACACACACACAGAGAGAGAGAGAGAGAGAGAGAGAGAGAGAGAGAGAGAGAGAGAGAGAGAGAGAGAGAGAATCAGGAAGTTCTCCCTTAGCCATTATGGCTGTGATCACATGGGCAGTTTGGCCCAACACAGCCACTCCTCCCCTCCAGATCAAATGGGCGCAGTCAGACAGCCACATCTGTCAGGCATCCCGCAGCCATACTTATCCCATCATAGAACTAGGTTAAAAAGGCACCACATCACAAGTGGTGTTTTTGGTTCCCTGCGCAGTCATTGCACATGGCTGTGCAATGAAAGTGGGGGAGCGCATGCAGAACCGATTTGGCAGTCCAAACCTGTAGATCCGTTCTGCTGCTAGGAAGACATTTTTTTAAAAAAATTGCCTATGCATGCATGTGCATGCATGTGCACGCACATACGCACTTATGTGTGTGCATGAATTTTGGAATTATTTTGCAGTGTTCTCCATGGCTGAGGTGCCTCAATAATGTGGATGCTTTACCATGGGATGTCTCCATGGGTAACCTGCAGCAGGGTGTGCTGTGTGGCTGATATGTCCCACAACACTTTAATCCAGTTCAATTAGAGGCAGCACCACATTGTGCAAAGCTGCCAGTGTGGCCACAGCCTAAGATGGTGCAGTGAATGGTGGAAGGTGAAAAATGCCCTACACAAAAACACCAATCAGAATGATTCTCTTCTTCCTTCCTTCCTTCCTCTCCTTCCTTCCTTCCTTCCTTCTTTCCTTCCTTCCTTCCTTCCTTCCTTCCTTCCTTCCTTCCTTCCTTCCTTCCTTTCTTCCTTCCTTCCTTCCTTTCTTTCTTTCTTTCTTTCTTTCTTTCTTTCTTTCTTTCTTTCTTCGATTTCTATCCTGCCCTCCCGCCGAAGCGGCTTAGGTGGCTTACATACAACCATAAAAATAACATAAGTGCATACATAAAATAATTAACTCAGTTCCAAATAAATACAGTAGTCAGTGCAATACAGTAGAGACCTTCTGTTGGGACATTGTCCCTGTCACATACATATTTCTGCTGATGTTACACCATTCTTACCCTACCCTGCTGATCCTGCCTCCTACTGTCTATGAAACCATGTATCAGGAAGTAAAGCACCAGAATAACCACCAGACAGGAAGATCTGAAGTGGTTTCCAAATCATTTCGTTTGGATTCAGAGCACTTTGGAGCTTTACAAAATGGTATTAATATTCTGAAGAACACAACCTGAAAGTACATGTGTGAAAGAGACAGCACAAGGATCACATTACTATTTGTAACTAATCATATAACTCCCTTGTCAGCAAGGGAGGTTTGCAGCTTCCCTAGCAATATTGGTAAGGATGGGGTGTGCGTTCCACCAATCACACTCAGAGTGATATGCACCTCCCCTATAAATAAATGGAGAAACTACCATGAATTTCAATAAAGTATTCAATATCCTTTTCAACAAATGATCTAATGGTAAACAATGCAACTTGACTGCATAAGCCAAGGATGAATGCTCCACAGACTTGCCTATATGGAAACCATATAGGAGCTCACAGGTAAAGCTGCAACCCAAATGCCACAGAAACTATGTTGGAGGGAGCCATCTGCATAGTCCAAAGTTTCCTTGATATTTTGTTGGAGCAACTGCTGAAGAGGCAACCTGCTCTTTAGACGTAACAGCATCTTCAGCAGCGAGAGTGCAAAGGCAAATAGTTCAAAGAAAGTTCTAGCCAAGGATGTGATTCCCAGTCCCCAAGCAGCTACCACTTCTTTCTATTGTGGTCCTTGAGTCTCTGGAAATTTGCAGGGGGAGGCAAGATCCCTACATCATGACAGTTCCTGAAACCAATCTTTCAATTAGAGGAGTTGATCATAGCCAATACGCTTTAAATTCTCTTCCAGTACTGTTTTATTTTTTATGATCCTATGGGTGGGATTCTTTTGCTGACAGTAGATATATGATAGAAGCCAAACTGTGAGTAATGACACAGTTGTTCCCCAGGAGATGCTGCACTGGCACCACAATGATGGTAAATGCTTGAAATGACAACTTTTTGTCAGCCATTATCTTGCCCCTTTAAACCTGCCTCAAATTGGAGCTCCCTGTGGAGGAAATGGCCATTGGCTCTTGGGAGAGACAACTTGCAGGAAAGTTGGATGCACCCTATTCTTACTCTGAAGGGATTTTGAGTCATTTTGCACCATGCTGTGCTTCTGTATCTGATTTCTGAGTCATGCAAAAAGTGGTAAAGATGGGTCAAGACAATCGACAACCATCTAAGCTTACCTTGGCTTCCCCCCATCTTTGGCTGATTTGTTCCCCTATGGTTGCTTGATTGATAGAAGAGTTGGTGTGCTGAGAGGGTGGAGTGAGTGGGTCCATGTGGCATTCTGCATGTGCTGACTGTCATTGCTTCAACTTTTCCCACATTCACTGTGCCAGCGAGTTTGCACCGACTACTAGTGAGCTGCAAGCCAGACACAGCCCCGTAGCTAACAACTTCTTGCTTGGGGGCCCATGTTTTTCTCAGGGGGCCCACCACCAATGTTCCCTCTAAGCTGTGGAGTTTTGTGAGCAAAACTTCTACTTTGTGAGCTACTGCTATTAAAGTTGTGAGAGCAATTTGGCTGCCACATAAATTAGTTTGCTCTGGAGCCATCCTTCCTGAGCTAAGACAAAAATCTGCGAGCTGGAGGTTAAAAAATTGTGAGCTAGCTCACACTAACTCAGCTCAGAGGGAACACTGCCCCCCTCCCCGGAGAAAGAAAAAGGCTACCGGAAATCGCTCTGTGGCAAAGCCCCTGCCTGGAAGTGGAGGGTGTGTGGTGGGGGGGAAGGAAAGAAGGGGGCTGGCTGCAAAAAAAATCCCCCTCCGGCCCGAAGGAGCCAGAGATGGGAGGGATTCCCCGCGCGTGCCCCCCTTCTCCTCCTCACCCTACGCGTGGCCCCCTCGGCTGGCGAGGCAACTTACAGTGGCAGCGGTGCTAGCGCGACTCCTGCAAGGCGTTGCTGGACTGCAGAGGTGGGGAGGCTGCAGGAGAAACTGTGGTTGTCACCATCTTGGTGCGCTGCCTCCCCTGCCTCCCCCCCATGCAGCGCGCCCTTCCCTTGCATAATTGATGATTTGCAGCAGAGCGCTCGGGGGGGGGGGAGAGGATGCCGCATGTGCCCGCCCGCCTTTTGGGCGACGAGGCCGGGCAGACTCGCGAGGGCAGCGAGGCATAAAGCGAGTTCCCCTCTGAGCCCCTTCGAAGTGCCCGGAGGGGTGAGGGAGAGAGCGCGCAGAGCCCCGGCCTCGACGGGTGGAGTGGAGGGGGAGGCAGAGAACCGGGGGGAGGAGGGGAGAACAGAGGATCGGGGGAGGGGGCCCGCAAAACCTGCGGGGGGGCCGGGCCCCTAGGGCCCCACGCAGGCTACGGGCCTGGCCAGACATAGTGAGAAGGATTCCAAATCATTCAGGAATCCCTTCAACCCAAGTTTCAACATGCTGAATTGGTCAAGTGAATTGGCATGTAATATTATCTCCTGTGGTGCTGTGGTTAGAATGTTGGGCTGGGATCTAGGAAACACAGGCTCAGATTGCCACTCTGCCATGGAAGCGTGCTGGCAGTACAGTTTATTTTAATGACATTATTAGACTGACTGAATAGAGGAAATAATGTCCTTCAATAATATTCAATACTCGTCAGATATGTCCTTTATTCTGGCACATGCCTGTCTGGCTTAGAGTTCATAAAGATTAGATGGAAAGAATGAAATCTTTGTGTCCCATTGCTGAAATCCTGATTTAAACTGTCACACCCCAATGGCTTGCTTGGAAGATATTAAAGCCATCTGGAGAGCTGACCACTGATTGCCAGCATCTCATCTAGTTGAGTTTTATGGGAGGAAAAATCCTTACACTGTTCTCACAGAGGGGGTGGCTGGCGGCTCTGCCAGTTGCATTCTTGACTGAGCCCTGCTCGCCTGGTACAGACATGGTAAAACTTTCTGAATAAATGCAAGGCCTGTCATATAGATAGCAAAATTGAAATGAGAGTAATAACAAAGACACACGTGTGTAATAATGAATGCAACAAAAATTAACTTGTTTGAAATGAAAATGGAAAATTGCACACTCCCATTAGTTGCACTGGCTTCTCATCAAATTTCAAGTTGATTTCAAGGTTCTTGTCTTCACTTTATAAGCACTTCATCTTTTAGCAGCTGGGAGGGTATCTTCTTCCTCCCTCCCCCTTAGAATTCCTCCTGCCTTCTCTGCTCTGTTTGATCTCAGCTCAACTCACATCGTCTTTGTCCCCTTTCTTTCCTTCCCTTCTTTGGGCCTTCTATCATACTGTTCATGGTCTGCTTGTCATGCAAGCAACAGCCAGGCCCACAGGTGTAAGGATACAATTGAACGTGTTTTACTAGGCCATGAACAGATAGAGAGGAGAGATTTATGATACGATTGTCTGACATTTTCATTTTTACCTAGTGATAAGTGCAAGGAGGCTAAAAATTTGATCAGAGCACCAGCAAAGGCAGAGTAACCCCTTTCCCTAGTGCTGTTTCCTCCGTCAGCAGCACTCCCCACAAAAACAAAAAGAAGCAAGCAAACAAAAAAGTATTAACCCTGCAGCAGAAAAATACAGGCAAAACTGGAGTCCTGCATAACTGCTTATGATTTGCCTAGTAAGGGTGCAGCTGCTGAGGGCAGCCACTGAGGAATCTTGGGCAGGATCCCAGGCCTGGAAGTTGGCCTCAGTCCCTTGGCAGATGCTTCAGACAGCAGTAATGGATAAGCAGACTTCCGGGTAGTAACTCGGTTGGTGACCCCAGGACTTTTTTACTGCAAGTGAATATATGCAATAAGATGGACCCTTAGCTACTCGAGTGGTGTCTGCTTGTTATTGGAAAGGCTGAAGAATGATGGAATATCTGTGTGGAGAAGTAGCCCCTGGCCTCATGGAACTGGCAAAACACACTGCCATAGGATGCAGAGGTCGCCACTAACTTAGAGAGCATTTAAGAAAGACTAGAAAATGCATACAATCTATTGATGTCTATCAGCTAGGATGGCTACATGTAACCAAGGTCATGGCCCATATTTTTCTAAATGCCGGATGCTGAGGAACAACAATGGGGGAAGCTTGGGCTTCCAGGACCTGCTTGTGGGACCTCTGGAGGCACCTGGCTGGCCACTGTGAGAAAGGGGAACCTGGACTTGATGGATTATCAGTCTAATCTAGCAGGGCTCTTCTCACATTTTTAACCCTGCTTTGCCTCTGATGTTCTCATTATCCTTTTCTGTCCTTTGCCTCTCCTGTAATCTTTTCCACTGCCACTGCACCCACCCAGTCTTCAAAGATTTCCTATTTGACAGAACAGTGATATCTTATGAGTGAACCAAGTTATAGTGTTGCACTTCCATACTGTGCTTTCCTCTACATTTACTAAGCAAGTCACTTTCATTATCTGTGCCAGCACAATCTTGAGACTGGCAGGGCACACAGGAATAACTGGGCTATTAGACCCTATGTAATAATTTAAGTAGCCTGATTATGTCAGTATGTGCTATGTAGTTGGGATCTTGAGTTATAAATATAAACCATGCCAGACGTAAGAGAGAAAAACAGAATTACAGAAGAGATAGGTCTGGGTGTGTGAGATTGTGTATAGCGGGGCGGGGGGAGCACCAAGAGCCTTGAGAAAAAGAGGAATTGGTTCCTGTCTCAGCAGAGGTGATGACAGTGAGGAAGAGTGATAGGGCTGTTTATAGGGAGCAGAGAGGAGATGGAACAGTACCAAAAAATATGCAACCCCTCCTCCCTTTGAATGTTGGGAAAGATTAATTTGTTAAACAATGGAAGAGAGAGCCACTGCCATCACCCATACTGCCTATGCAACATCAGCTGTCAAAAGCCATGCTAACATGAACAGTGCTTCTTTCTCATACCTTCTCCCTTATTAATATCTTTTCCCTCAAGGTAGATTTATTCCCATCCCAATGTTTCAGAAAACAGACCTGCAACTTAATTATTTTCACTCATTTTGCTCAAGTCCAGTCCCCCCCCAACCTTTTAAACCCACCTCCTTGATTTTTCTGTCCCCTTCATTTTGGGGCCATTAGCAACTGTGACTCCAGTATCTGAACCAGGAATCTCATAGCCCATAGGCGGGACCTATCTGAGTGTCCTTCAATGTACTGTGTCTGCTCAGGCCCTCTAGACTCTCAAGGCACAGATGGGCATGTAATGTCAGCCTCTGTGATGGGCAGAGCACATGAAACCTCTGGGGTTGGCCGACGCTGGGCCTTTTTGCCCTTGCCTGGTCAACTGGTTAGCTCTTCTTATTGCTGCATATCAGCTTCTGGTTTCTTCTGGTCACTGAATTGTATAATACACCTTTCTGATCTAGATTTGGGTATAGTTACCTATTCCATTGGCCCAGCAAACAGCACACAATTATCCTTGTCCTTATGTCCAATTTCATTTGTGACACTACTAACATTTGAAGTCTTTGTCAACCACTTCCTCAGTCTCCCCCAAAATCCTATTCCCATAATGTCCTAACTCCTTATCTATTGATTATAACACCTCACTGTCATTCTCTGTTCTGCACAATGGGGTTCCCTGTCAGGTTTGGGTTCCTTCCCTGTAATATCAGTTTTAATGTCAATAGAGCTGGTTCAGGCAAGGGGCTGCCGATTTTAAAAGTGCCTAGAGCAGGGGATGCAGTTCCACTGGTCCTTTGGGAAGTGGCACCCATTCCCCACTTGAGGCTGCCTCAGACTATACTGACAATGATTAATCACACTGAATAGCAGCTTTAATGCCTTTCCCAAACAGCTTTTGGAGGGTGACAGTTGAGGAGATCAGGGCTGACATGTTGCTGAAACAGCAAAGTGACAGCTTCACTGGCTTGCTGCTTGTCGGCCTCTTCGTTGCAATGGACTGGAGGAAGAGTGAAAAACACTTCAATGATTTAATGATATTACAGATGCCCTTATTCCAAAATATTCACAGGTTAACCTCACAACAATCCTGTGAGATAGTTTAGGCCAAGAGGCAATGATTTGTAGAGTAGGAATGGGCATGAAGCTGCTCACAAAATAAAGTTTGTGATGAATTTTGGCCAATTTGCATGTAGTGGTTAAGTTTGGTGTAGTGGTTAAGTGTGCAGACTCTAATCTGGGAGAACTGAGTTTGATTCCCCACTCCTCCACTTGCAGCTGCTGGATGACCTTGGGCAAGCCATAGTTCTGACAAGAGCTTTGAAAGGGCAGTTCTCAAAAGAGCTCTCTCAGCCCCACCTACCTCACAGGGTGTCTGTTATGGGGAGGGGAAGGGAAAGGAGTTTGTAAGCCGCTCTGAGACTCCAAGTGAAGAGTGGGGGGTAAATCCAATTTCTTCTTCTTCTTCTTCACAGTCAAGTTTGTGGCAGATCATCTGGTACAAACTTTCCACAAACTTTCAAGCTGTCTCTGCTCAATCAAAATGGTTACAAAAGCACAAACCTACAACTTGGAGGGCATGTAGAAGAACATTCAGGGGAGGTCCCTTGAGATGTTGATGTCTCTAGCTTGCACAGGATCCATTCTATACACTCCTGAACCTTGGTCACTTTGACAGACAAAGGTTTAGGAATGTATAGAATGGATCCTCTGCAAGCTAGAGACACCAAACTTGTAGCAAACCTCCCCTGAATGCTCTATGTGCCCTTCAAGTTTGGTGTCTCAAGCTTGCACAGGATCCATTCTATGCACTCCTGAACCTGCACCTGTCAAAATGACTGCCTGTCAGCTGTCATTTTGACAGGCACAGGTTCAGGAGGTTCAGGAGTGTATAGAATGGATCCTGTGCAAGCTTGAGACACCAAACATGCAGGGGATCTCCAGCTGACTCTCCTCTACCTGCCCTCCAAGTTTAGTGAGGATTGGATTTACCAGGTCCAAGAAGATGCCCCCCAGAAGGTGCCCCTAGGAAAGGTGGTCATTTCCCCAGAAAGCACTTTCCTGGGGGTGCCTTCTTTGGGGGGCTGTAATTCGGACCCTGTAAATTGAGTCCTCACCAAACTTGAAGGGCAGGTAGAGGAGAGTCATCCAGAGATCCCCTGCAAGTTTAGTGTCTCTAGAATTCTGGGGGGCAGTTCTACTGCCTCATGAAGCTCACAAACCAAAATGGTTTGTGAGGTGGCTAAAAAACCATGACCGTCTGTGGTTCACAAAAGGGGCACATCATGAACCATGAACCAAACTGAGGCACATTGTCCTGGTTCGTGCCCATCCCTAGTCCAGAGCTACCCAGTGAGCTTCATATTTGACCAGGAGATTTTATTTATTATTTTATTGACCAGGAGATATTATTTATTTATTGAAATATTTACAACCTGCCTTTCCCTTGGAACAAGGCACCTTACAGTTCTGAGGTTAAAAATAAACAAAGTACAATAAAACCTCATTTGCCCCCTTCTCCCCCTTTCCAAGCAAATGTCTACAGCTTAAACCTTACAAATAAAATAATCTTATAGTGCTTCTAAAAAGCTTCAAAAGATGGTGCCCCCCTTCTTAAAAGGCCCTTCTCAGAAGGAGCACAGGCCCTTATGGGGATGGATGGTCCTTCAGATATGTGGGTATATTGCCTGCTCTTGTCAACAGGCTAATGTTCAGTAATGGTTCAAACACAGAACTGTTTATCTAGAATGATAACCCTATTCTAGCCAGTGAGCTAGCAATGTGATTGGAGGAAACACCATGCACAGAAACACCAATCAGAGAGTGCTGTTTGGTTCAAACATGGGTTAAGTGTTCTGGCTGGACAGCATGCATGTCAAGGACATATCTGCTTAATTACTCTCTCCCCCTGCTGCTCCTTTCTTCCCCTTGGGAAACAGACAGCATGGGGAAACAGAAATTGAAACCAGAGTGCAGCTGCAAACATTATGATACCACCTGAAAAACAGCCACATTTGACTTAGAATTTGGCCTAGAAGCTGGAGATTCTTTTATCTGAATTACTGAGCAGATGGAACATATTCAGAATGAATTTGATTGCTGAATGCATATCCCTAGTGTCAGATCACTGCCAAAGCAACTTCTCTCTTGCCTGGGAATCACATGGGAAGCTCTCTCTGGTCCTGTAGAATGTGACATCCTCTGTTCCCTGGATCATGATCCACAAAACTAGAGATCTCTTATCTGATTCCTGCTAACTGATGTCAGATGACTTCTGCTCCAACAGAACACATTCTATGCAGTCAATGTAACAGGTACAGGATGTCTTTTACAGATATATTTGTTGAAGTGGGAGATGTCACAATAAATTATGACCATTGCTATTTATGAATAAGTTACTTTACACTGAAAAAAGTGTGAATAAGTCAAGGTCTGTAAAACTTTAGAGAGGAACCAATAGTATTGACCCAAACGCCAAATTTTCATACTTGCAAAGATTCCAAATTGCGCAGTGCTTTGCTATCATGGAATGTGGTGCCCTTTACAAATTAATCCCTAACACATCCTGAGAAGCTGTAAGATGCAGGAATTTATGTGCCTGGATTTTATCCTTCTGTGCTTATGTGATCCAAATCCAATCTTCCCATCCACAAATAGACAAACCAGTACAAAAGCGGGAAAGATTTCAGACCAAAAATTTTACGTATTTTCCCCCACCTTGCAGATGAAAAAATAAACAGAATCCAAACAACTTCAAGTCTGTTTTGTGCAGCATCTGTCCTGATTGATACTTTGACAGCATGATGGATGGGATCGGCATATATTTTCCGACATCCCGGCACATCTTCTGCATTCTTTATCTAGAAGGAGCCTCTGACAGAAAGCCAAGAATAAGCTCCTCATAACAGGAATCCCAGATAAAATTCCATTATAGACAGAACAGTCAATCAAGTTCACATTCAATAGAGCGTTCACCCTGGGAGACAGGAAGAAGGGTGGGAAGGTGTGTGCTTTGCTGGGGGAAATTTTGTGGGGCTTGGAATCAATCAGTGGGGATTCTATAAATGCCAGTGGGTATAAATGTGTTACTCAAATACAGTTTGACATCCAATTGACTGCTTTATTTTAGCTCTTCTACAGCTATATATACACACATATAGGACCATCTTATGCACACATAAAACCAAATATACACACACAGCATATATACACACACACACACACACACACACACACAAATAGCGTATTGGTGTACCTACTATGTAGGGGACTGTAGTAAAAAATGATCTATATGATAGTGTGTATAGATTTGAGCCCCAACCTGGAAAAAAATTAGTAATGCTTAAGCATTATTAATGAGAAAAGTCATTCATGACTCACTGAAATCTCATTAATTTCAATGTGATTTAAGGACAACTCACTTTCTCTTAAGGCAATGTGGTATATCTATCCATGCAAAATATACTGGAATTACATCCAAACATCTGACCACATTACTCTTGTAAAAATCAACTGCAAATCTGGCTGAACTCACAGAAGTTGGCTGAATTTACAGACGTTGCACATGTGCTTGCAAGCACCCTGCATCTTACACAATTCTTAATGTGCATGTGCTGCTAACTATCTAGGTGATAGGCTGAACTCTTCAGAAAAATATAGAAGTCGCTTTCATAGACATATTACATTGCTTCACTGATCTGGCTTCATTGGAGGATTCATTACACGTTACGAGGGATGCCTG
Organism: Gekko gecko; assembly: GCA_029375565.1. NCBI lineage: Eukaryota > Metazoa > Chordata > Lepidosauria > Squamata > Gekkonidae > Gekko > Gekko gecko. The sequence goes on along the minus strand of JAPDNY010000002.1, from coordinate 237,623,273 downwards.
ACTGCCACTGATATGTATCACCTTTGCAAATCTCCCTGGTTATGCTTAGTAAAAAAAATGTGTGATATGATGTCATTGTATGTGACATTTTTTCTGCCCCCTGAAAGTGACCTCTAGAGAAATGCTGATTGTGATGACGTCATGCCATTTATTTATCAGGATGCAAGGGAGGGGGAATGGGTCAGCATATATGTCCCATGATAAGTAGACCCTTAAGGGTTTTACCTTGTCACACATGCACCCACCTGGTTAAATGGGGGCCTTCTTAATTATTAAAGCATACATTTGTTATTTCTGTCTCTGCCTCTCTCCATGCTTTTACTATTGCTTTTAAAGCTGGAACATAAAATAACAATCAATAGTGTTTTCCATTCATACATCTCTAAATGCTTTTTAAAAATAATCAAGACCTGACTTGTTCAAGAATTCTGAGCATGCCATGGCATTTGCTGGAGATTGATCATAAGACTGGTGGGAGACCCTGTGTCCTGGGACGCTATGGTAACGGCAGGAAGTCCACTGAGGTCCATAAGGAGATAAATAGAAGGAACGGGGATATTCTCTGTGCACATTTCTAACTTCAGCCCTGGGGAAAGAGCCTAAGGTCTGACGGTAGATTAGGGAATCTTTTTGTTTGCCACTAACCCGAGGCTAAAGCTACCAATGGGCCATTGGGGATCACTTTCCCAGCCTGCATAAAATCCCTCTTTTATATATATAAACCTCGCACCAGCTTTCAAGCAATACCAGAGTTTATCATCACTGCATCTTTTCTTTTGAAGAGCAAGCAATCAAAGGCCAGCATTGTGCTGATAGATAGAACCTGCAAGGAAAAGCTCCCCTATTTTATTTTTCCCGCAGTGAAATTTCAGCTCCAATATTAGTTGCAAACATCGATGAGCAAGCAGGTCATATATCATCTTTCTGTAAATCACCGCCTGGGTTTGTAAGTGCCAAGGCTCAGGGGATAGATGAGGCAGACAAGGGCAGGAAAGGGGGGAATTCACACACTTTAATAAAAAGGAACTCAATTGACATATGCTGAGAACATCTAAAAAGATGTAGGCAAACACAGAGCAGCATGTGGGAGGATGGCATGGTGGCATCATATAGCTTGTATTGCAAGTGGCTTCTGTCTTACCCCATTACACTCTGGGCTGAAATTAACACCTTGATTTGGCCTATTATTAATCATCTCCAAAAGTAACAGAGACTTTCTGCCACACTGAAGACCAATTGCTCGCAGATTAAGGTGACAGGAAATGCTTCCTACTGCCAGGATTCAGCTCTGTCATTCTTCAGGCTTAGAGGTATCAAAAGGAAAACATGGTTGCACTTACCTGTAACTGATGTTCATTGAGTGTCTTCTGTGCAGGCACACATGGGACTGCTTCAAAGCCAGCCTGCTGCAGAGATGTTTTCTACAAGCTTCTAGAACCTACGGCTGAGTGCTCCCCCTCCCCCTTGGCATAGCAGAGCTTCAAGCTCTGTTCCCACCCAAATGACCACGTGATGAGGGGCGGAGGAAACACTCTTCCTTCAGTCCTCTTTCTGCTGCCATGGAGATTGAGAAGGTGGTGTATGGCCCACAGTGGGGAAGGAGGGAGAGATGTGTGCCTGCACTGAAGACACTCAATGAACATCAGTTACAGGCAAGTGCAACCATGTTTTTCATCTTCATGTCTTCTGTGCAATCCCACATGGGAGATTAGCAAACTCGCTTACCATGGAGGTGGATCTGGGCTGGTTAATGAAACAGATTGTAACACTACTTTTTCAACAGCTGCCTCTCTCCTGGAATCTACATTGATGGAGTAGCATTTGATGAGCATCAGTGGAGAGGACCAAGTCACTGCTCTGAATATCTCCCTGATGTCAAGGTTGCATTAAAAGGCCACTGAAGAAGTTTGAGCCTTTGTTGAATGTGCTTTTAGGGGGAACAGGCATTCCAATCCTGCTCTAGTGAATGACATCTTAATTGCAGTCATTACCCATCTAGACAAGGTTTTTGATGATACTGCTTTCCCTTTGTTTTTAAAACAAACAAAGAGTTTGTTATCTTTCCTGAATGTTGAGGTAAGATCTAAATAAAATAATAATGCCCTCCTCACATCTAACATGTGAACTGCTTGTTCTGCTGGGGACTAAGGTTCAGGGAAGAATACTGGTAGGATTATGTCTTGAGACAGGTGAAATTGGGAAACCACTACGGGAGTAAAGTCAAGACTGGGTCTCAAAACTACTATATCCTTGTGGAATCTAGTAAATGGTGGGTTGAACCTGAGCACTCTGATCTCACCCACCCTTGTGTGCTGATGTTATTGCAACTAAGAATGCCGTTTTATAAGATAACAAGTGGAGACCCGCAAGAAACTTGCAGGATGGTTATCTCATTCATCACACCTTTGCTTCCTCTCCTCGCTCCCTACCTCTCTCACACTATTTCTCCCCTCTGCCCTCCTTTTCTTACTCTATTTCTGCTCCATGCATGTGACTTCCTCTCTCTTTCTGATCTGTCATCTTTCTTTGTTTTTCTGCCTCCCCACTTCATCACTCTTTCTCTTTCTTTCTGCCCCCCACCCCATCATTCTTTCTTTCTGCTCCCATCACTCTCCCAGCCTCCTGCCTGCTTCCTCCCCCACTCCGCAGAGCAGCAGTAGCAGTGGTGGCAGTGCTCACAGCCACCCACCTGCTTCCTCTCCCCCCACAGCAGCAGTGGCAGCACTCTGGGAATCACAATGGATCTCCCAGCTACAGAGATCAATTCACCTTAGGGCTGCCAGCTCCAGGTTGGGAAATTCCTGGAGATTTGGGGGTGGAGCCTTAGGACAGTGAGGCTTGGGGAGGCAAGCAGCCTCAGCAGGGTATGATGCCATAGACTCAACCCTCCAAAACAGCCATTTTATCCTGGGGAACTGATTTCTGTCTCCTGGACAACAGTTGTAATTCTGGGTGATCTCCAGTCCTCACCCAGAGGCTGGCAATGGTTGTTCTCGTGGAGGAAATGGCTGGAGGGTGGAGTCTATGGCATTACACCAGTCCAAAGTTCCTCCCCTCCTCAAATCCCACCCTCTCCAGGCTTCACCCCTCAAATGTCCAGGGATTTCTCAGCCTGGAGTTGGCAACCCTATTTCCTTCCCAACCAACAGCCAACCTACCTTTATCTGCCTCTCTGTCTCCTGTTTTCCATCTCCACTCCCCAGCCTCTACCTAGGAAAATTACAGTCTTTCTCCACAGTGAGGGCCAAAGCAGCTTTCATTATTCCCTCCTCTTTTTTATCTGCACAAAAACCCTGTGAGGTTGGTTAGGCTGAAATATGTGACTGGTCCAAAATCACGCAGTCACCTTCCACTGTAAGATGGGGATCTGAACCTGGGTCTTGCAGACCCTACTTTGAAGCTCTAACAGCTGCACCTCACTGGCTTTCATAGGGTGGCTGCTGATGAATAGTAGCAAGCAGCCGAGGCTAGGTGAGTCATGCAAATCAGGGGGGACCTGGCAACCCTAGACTACTGCCAGGCCTAGAGTGGCCAACCTCCAAATGGGCCCTGGAGACCCCCAGAATTACAACTGGACTCTAGACAGCAGAGGTCTGTCTCCCTGCAGAAAATGGCTGCTTTGGAGGGTACACTTTGTGGCATTATACCCAGCTGAGGTCTCTCCCTTCCCAAACTCAGCCCTCCTCCTTAGAGTCCACCACAAAATCTCTAGAAATCCCCCAGCCTGGCACTGGCAACTCTTGTGAGGCCTGGCCCCAAGACTCCCTTCCCCCTCCCTGAAAGGCCAAAATAGGCCTGGAAAGGGCCCTTCCCCCACCCTTTCACCGAAAGAGCCAGTAGAAGCCTCCCCCCAACATTCTGATCTCTCACTGTTGATGCCTGGAGTTAGGTCCCTGCAGAGGCCATTTCAAAAGGCTTTTTCGGGAATTCAACCATTCCTGAAGGGATTTCTTCACTTTTTGGATTTTTCTACAAACCCAGGAAGTCTACTGACTATGCAGGAAAAGCTGTTGGGGGACAGTGAGCTCCCTGTTGGTGGGAATAGGTATCCACACATTTTGACTATTAGAATAAGGATAAAGAAAGATAACGTGAAGCCATGGATTCAAATGGTTTATATATTAACTGAGAGAATGCAAGAGACAAACTCCACTGAGGGACTGGGGATTTAACCGGTGGGTACAAGTTAATTAAACCCTTAAAGAATTTCTTAGATAGTGCATTTGAAAACACAGGTTTAGAATCCACCCCAATGTGAAAGACTGATATGGCTGCTAGGTGTACCTTGATGGAGGAAGTGGATACACTTGAATCTATCAAGGAAAGGAGGTACTTAAAAATCTCTGATTGTGGTCAGGTCTAATCCTCCTATCTATCACTCACATAGTCAAACATTGGCATTCAGCTTTATAGGATGTCCAGGTAGCTGGTTTGTGTGATGACACTAAAACTTCTGCCACCCTGACTGACCATTGGTCTATGGTGAAACTAACCATGTGTTGAGAAGAAACATCTTTATGTTGTGGTAATGGACTGGTTCCATTGAGAGAAGGTCCTGTGCTGAAGTGTTAGCCCAGCCGCCTCTATTGGGCTATTTCTGGACTGTTTTATGCTGTTATAAACCTGATAGTGTGCCAGCTAAGAGACTGTATAATAAAGCACCAAGGGGAAAAGCCCAGAGAAGATGCAGATGCCAGCCAAGGATAATGAGATGCTGGCTAAAGTCACTCCAGAGGGTCCCCATAGCCTGCTTGCTGTTTGTCACGTCTTACAGTCACAGGTTTATACTCAAACAAAAGACTCTTGCATACAGCCCAGACTCCTGGTCTCCACAATAAAGGGATTAACCCCCCCCCCACATGCCAACTCACATGGTCCTCATGGAAAATCTGCCCAGATACTGAAGACTCATCCTCCTTTGTTCCAACTTCCTCTTTTCCCATTCCCAGGTGACCAACGGTCAAGGTAGCCACTAGCATTTGAAATTGACCCTAACAGCCAATCCCTAGCCAGCCCCGCCTGGCCTCCCATGCCCACTGCTCAAGAAGCCTTAAAAACACTCACACACGCTTCTCAGAGCTCTCTGCCTCGCCTACCCCTACCAACAACCTCTCTCTCAGCCTGCTTTTACCTCTTACATCCAGCTTACTCTACCCAAGCCCCTACCTCGCTTTAAGGCTTCAGTCTGCAGCTGGAGTAGCACACAGGTCTAGCTGGTCTAGTACACGTGTTCCCCCATTCTTTTCTTCCATATTTCTTCCCTCCCTGAACCACCCGCTGGAAGATTAGGAGCTACGCATCCAAGGTAAATATTGCCCTCATCACTTCAATACCTGCTCATGCAAATGTGCTGTCTATTTCCTTCCTATTTGTATTAGTCTCTTGTATGCCAGTGTGTGTGTGATTGTATGTGTTCTGCTGAATATTACTACACAGTAAACAAAAGATTTATTTTACTCCTGTCTCTCGCCTCTTTACTGGGAAATAGCGTGGTAGCCCATCCTCCATATACACAGACCAAAGAATCCCAATATTAAACACTATCCCAAATGCTCTATTAATTATAGATCAGAGCATTTTGGCTAACAGAAGGTAGAGCTATTCTTCTGCCCTTGGCCAGGCTCCATGGGAATCATGTCCTCCTGGGCTAGAAGGGGGCTATTCATATACACGTGGTGGTGTCTGTATTTAGTTTCAACACCGTACAGTGAAGGAGCAAGAAGGGTGGGAAAGAGTAATAAAGGGTGTGGGACCATTGCAGATGACCCTATGTTTCAAGGACTGTGAGCAAATATTTCATGTTTATGGACCATTCGTGTGTTGAAAGTGGATCTCTGCTTAGGTGATCTGCTAACTTGTTGTCTTGTCCTGCTATATATATGGCTATCAACTCTGCTTTGTTCTGAATGGCCCAATCCCATAGCAGTGATGTAAACTGAGGGAACCTGTTCTCCCTTGTTTGTTGATGTAACATTTTGTTGCTATGTTGTCTGTGGACTCCACTGGTGATGTCTGAAAGAGAAGCAAGTGCATGTCTAATGGCTCTAAGCTCTAAAATATTCAATACAAATTGAACACTGTGAGCTCCCCACCCTCTTAATGATGCATCTGTAAACAGATGAAGAACAGGAGAGGAAACTGCTATAGACACCCCTTTTAATAGCGAATACCAGGACAGGCATCCAATGATTCATCTGGATATAGAGAGTTTTCACCATTGAGGGTCTATTCCCATCTTGAACTTTCTTAAAAACCAGTTCTGTAGGGGATGCATGTGAACCCCAGGTATGGTGGAGGCCATGAGTCCTAGGAACTTTTGAATGTGAACAGCTTTTTGGAATTCTGTGTGAGAAAATCTTGAAACCTATTTTTGTATTGCCCTAGCTGTACCCACTGGGAGGTATGCTGTGTGTGAGACAGAATTTAGTCTAGCTCCAATGACCTCCATGTTCTGAGTAGGGACTAGAATAGGTTTAGGAAAGTTTATGATGCCCCCAACCATTCTAAGGTGTTTATCATCAATGCTATATGTGATGCGAGTTGTGACCTTGATTCCCCCCAATGAGGAACCAGTCATTGAAGTAAGGATAGATTGAACAGCCCTTCAAGCATAAGTAAGCTACAATTGCTGGAATTTTTTTGTGAAGACTCTTGGGGCTGTGGACAAACCAAATGGCAACACTGCATCTGATAAGATTGACCTGCGAACCTAAATCTTGCAAATGTTCAAATGCCTATTAAGTTCCCTCAGGTCTAAGATAGGCCTCACACCGCCTCCTTTTTTGTCTATCAAAATGTAGCTGGAGTGAAAACCCATATGTTCTTCTGAGGGGAGTATGAACTGTACAGCTCCCTTTTGGAGGAGATGCTGAAGCTTTTGCTGTAAAAGCAAGTTGGAAGTAGTCCATTTGGGACTAAAATCAATACAATAAGGAATGGATTTAAATTCCAGAAAGTATCCAAACTTTATTATATGCAAACCCCAAACATCTTGTGTAATTGAACTGCAACACTGTGCAAACAAGGAAAGCATATCAGAAAACTGTGGGAATCTACCTAGTCATTGGGGTGCCCTTCCTTTAGATGAGAGGTCTCTGGGAGATTGTGCTCCCTGTCACTCTCTCTGCCTAGACTGTTGCCATCTAAATTGGGTCTGGATGTTGAAGGGGGTACAGTAGCTTCAGTGATTCTAGGCAGGCTGAATTCTGAAGAACTGCAAGTGGAAGACACACATAGAGGATCTGAAAAAAAAAATCTCCAAGTAACCCAAAGCAAAGTTCATCCAAGAGTTCAGGAGACAAAACGGTTGTGGCGTCAACATCAGGACAAAATGAATAAAGTAAAAGTAGTATCAGTAAATATTAATGGACTGAACTCTCCTATGAAATGCATAAAAATTTTAAGCCAACTTAAAAAACAAAATGCAGATATTTTATGTCTCCAAGAAATCCGCATAAAAAAGAAACATGACCACATTTTAAATAATAAAAAATTAGGTGAAGTATATCCTGTGTCAGCTTCAAACAAAAAATGTAGAGTAACTATTTACATAAACAACCCACAAGTAGAAGTAAGAGAAGGATAAAGAGATCTAGAGGGAAGATATTTAATTTTAAAAATGAGACTCCCGGAAGTCAAGCTGTGTACGTTAGCAACAATATACACACCAAATAATGCCAAAGTGAAATTTTTTGAGAAATTTTTCAAATTATATTAGAATTTCAAGATGAATCATAATAGTTTTTGGAGACATGAATGGAGTTTTAGATCCACAGAAGGACAGATAGAAAAATTCAAAAAGTGGGAAACTACTGAAAAATGTATTCCAATATTTGGAAATTTTGAAACTAGAAGACGCTTGGAAGAACAAACATCCAAAAAACAGAGAGTTTACTTTTTTCCTGATAGACATAAAACATATTTAAAAATAGATATGTATTGGACGTCAAAAAAATTAACAATAAGTCTGGATAAAGCAGAAATTCAACCAAAAATATCTGCAGATCATAAACCTATACAAGGGGTTTGGCAATGGAATAGAAAATGATGATGAAGATGGAGGCTAAATGATGCTCTTTTATTTCAAATGGATTACAATTGTCCACTGAGACTGTGGCTAATGATAGGAACTGCCTGGCAAGGTCTCGAGGCAGCAAGAGGAAGGCTGTGGGCTTAACAAACGTGGAAAACTATAAGTGTTTATACACAAATGCTAGAAGTCTCCGAGGTAAAATCGGGGAGTTGGAATGCTTGGTGTTGGGGGGGGAAATAGACATTGTGGGTATTTCAGAAACTTGGTGGGATGAGGAAAATCAGTGGGATACGGTGATTCCTGGTTATAAATTATATCGGAAGGATAGTGGGGAAAGGGTTGGAGGTGGGGTGGCTCTGTATGTCAGAGAGGGTATACCATCCAGTATTGAGAGGGTAAGAGAATTGGATTCCCTTCTGGAAATGCTATGGGTTGAAATAGTGGGTCCAAAAGGAGGCTTAACAGTGGGAGTTTGTTATCGCCCACCAGATCAAAAGATAGAGGAGGATTATAAAATGATGAATGAATTAAAGATAGCGGCTAGACGAAATAACTGTGTTGTAATAGGCGACTTTAACTACCCACACATTGATTGGGTCAATATGAGTTCTAGTCGGGAAAAAGAGATTGCGTTCTTAGACACTCTCAATGACTGTGCTGTGGAACAGACAATCCTAGAAGCTCAGAAAAAATATATACCGCAGGTTAGGAAAGGTACAAATAGGTATAGAAAAAAGCCTGCATGGTTAACAAATAAAGTAATGGAAGCTGTAAAAGGTAAGAAGGATTCCTTTAAGCGGTGGAAAGCTAGTCTTAGTGAGGTTGATAAAAGGGAACACAGACTATGGCAAATAAAATGCAAGTCTGTGATCAGGCAAGCAAAAAGGGAATATGAGGAGCATATCGCAAAAAACATAAAGACCAACAATAAAACTTTCTTCAAATACATTAGAAGTAGGAAGCCAGCCAGGGAGGCAGTGGGGCCCTTGGATGACCAAGGGGTAAAAGGAGTAGTGAAGGATGATAGGGAAATGGCTGAGAAGCTGAATGCATTTTTTGCCTCTGTCTTCACTGTGGAAGAGGAGAAGTGTTTGCCCACTCCAGAAGCACTGATTTCGGGAGGGGTTTGAAAGACCTGAATCAGATTGCGGTGACAAGAGAGGAAGTCCTCCGACTGATGGACAATTTAAAAACTAATAAATCACCAGGCCCGGATGGCATTCATCCGAGAGTTCTGAAAGAACTCAAATGTGAACTTGTGGATCTCCTGACAAAAATATGTAATCTTTCTTTAAAATCTGCCTCCATTCCTGATGACTGGAAGGTAGCTAATGTCACTCCCATCTTTAAAAAGGGCTCCAGGGGAGATCCAGGAAATTACAGGCCAGTCAGTCTGACATCGATACCGGGTAAGTTGGTGGAAACTGTTATTAAGGAAAGAATTAGTAGGCACATTGATGAACAAAAACTATTGAGGCAGACTCAGCATGGGTTCTGTAAGGGAAGATCTTGTCTCACTAACCTGTTAGTGTTTTTTGAGGGAGTGAACAAACATGTGGACAAGGGGGACCCAATAGATATTATTTACCTTGACTTCCGGAAAGCTTTTGATACAGTTCCTCATCAAAGGCTCCTAAGTAAGCTCAATAGTCATGGGATAAAAGGACAAGTCCTCTTGTGGATCAAAAACTGGCTTATAAATAGAAAACAGAGAGTGAGTATAAATGGGAAACTTTCTCAGTGGAGGGTGGTAAGCAGTGGGGTACCACAGGGATCAGTACTCGGTCCCATGCTTTTTAACTTGTTTATTAACGATTTGGAATTGGGAGTAAGCAGTGATGTGGCTAAATTTGCAGATGACACAAAGTTGTTCAGGGTGGTGAAAACCAGGGAGGATTGTGAGGCACTCCAAAGGGATCTGTTGAGGATGGGTGAGTGGGCGTCAACGTGGCAAATGGGGTTCAATGTGGCCAAGTGCAAAGTGATGCACATTGGAGCCAAAAATCCTAAATATAAATACACGTTGATGGGGTCAGATCTGGCAGAGACTGACCAAGAGAGAGATCTTGGAGTCGTAGTGGATAACTCGCTGAAAATGTCTACACAATGTGTAGCTGCAATAAAGAAGGCCAACGCTATGCTGGGGATTATTAGGAAGGAATTGATAACAAATCAGCCAGTATCATCATGCCCCTGTATAAATCATTGGTGCGACCTCATTTGGAATACTGTGTACAGTTCTGGTCACCACATCTCAAAAAGGATATTATAGCATTGGAAAAAGTGCAGAGAAGGGCAACTAGAATGATAAAAGGGTTGGAACACCTTCCCTATGAAGAAAGGTTAAAATGCTTGGGGCTCTTTAGCTTGGAGAAACGACGGCTGAGGGGTGACATGATTGAGGTTTATAAGATTATGAATGGGATTGAGCAGGTTGAGAAAGAAGTACTTTTCTCCCTTTCTCACAATACAAGAACTCGTGGGCACTCTATGAAATTGCTGAGCAGTCGGGTTAGAACAGATAAAAGGAAATACTTCTTCACCCAAAGAGTGATTAACATATGGAATTCACTGCCACAGGAGGTCGTGGCAGCTGCAAGCATGGACAGTTTCAAGAGGAAATTAGATAAACATATGGAGCAGAAGTCCACCAGTGTCTATTAGCCACAGGGTATAGAATGAGAACTCTCAGTCTGGGGCAGGTGATGCACTCTATTCTTGGTGCTGGAGGGGGCAGCAGTGGGAGGGCTTCTGGTGCCCTGGCCCCACTGCTGGACCTCCTGATGGCACCTGGTATATTTTGGCCGCTGTGTGACAGAGTGTTGGACTAGATGGGCCATTGGCCTGATTCAACATTGGCTTCTCTTATGTTCTTATGTTCAAGAATACGTAGTAAACAAGTGCAAAAAAGATCTGGAGGAACTTTTTAAAATAAATATTACAGAAGGAATATGCCTAGCTATAATTTGAGAAGCAAGTAAAGCATTCATCAGAGGAATCTTACTAGCAGCTGCTGCCAAGAAGAAAAGAGAAAAAAAAGAACCAAGAAATTAGTAGAAAAAATCCAAAGATTTGAGCAAGAGCATAAAAAAATCCCAATAAAGATATATTAGCAACAATTAGACAATTTAAAAAATCAATTAGATATGTTAGCAATGGAAGAGGTACAGGAAAATTTAAAACAAAGGCATTTTGAACATGCAAATAAACCTGGAAGACATTTGGCATATTGTCTTAGGAAGGAGAAAGAAAAAAAGAGTAATAACATGCATAAAGAAGTGAGATCAAATTACTTATCCAGAAAAAGAAATACAAGAGCAATTTATTAATCTTCTTTCAGGATTTTACAAAAAGTATCTGTTTCAGAAAATGAAATAAGAGAACATTTAAAGGTATTCTGACCAGTGTTCCCGCTAAGCTGTGGAGTCATGTGAGCAAAAATTCTACTTTGTGAGCTACCGGCATTAAACTTGTGAGTTAGTGCTTTGGCTCCTGCATAAATTAGTTTGCTCTGGAGCCATCCTTCCTCAGTGAAGACAGAAATGTGTAAGCTGGAGGCTAAAAAATGGTGAGCTACCTCACACTAACTCAGCTTAGAGGGAACACTTATTCTGACTAAAGTTTACACCAGAATACAGAAAACTTTAAAATCAAGCAATAACAATACAAGAAGTTTCCCAGACAATAAAAAATACAAAAAAGTTATGAATGAAATAAAAGAAGGAAAAACAATACTTCTGATGTGGCAAGAGGTGTATATAATACTAATGTAGAAAGAAGGCAGTGATGCAACATTACCACAGTCATATAGACCTATCTCTTTACTGAATGTAGATTATAAGTTTTTCACTACAATAATGGCAGAAAGATTTAAAATGCATACCAAATTTAATACACACTGATCAAACAGACTTTGTACGAAAGAGGTACATGTAAGATTTATAATTGATGCAATTGAATTTGTGAATAAGAAAAAAAAGAAAGCATTTTTTTGGATGCAGAAAAAGCATTTGACAATATAACACGGCTTTCTCTATTGAACATACTCCAGAATATGGGCTGTGGCCAGGGATTCTGGAACTGGGTACAAGGTTTATATCTGAACCAACAACCAAAGATTTTAATAAATGGAAAATTAACAGAAGCAATTTTGATCAAAAAAGGAACATGCCAAGGCTGCCCATTGTCACCTCTATTATTTATCCTAGAGATTTTAGCTATAAAGATTAGACAAGATACAAGGATTAAAGCAATAAAAGTGGATAACATAGAATTTAAAATGAAAAGCTATGCAGATGATGTAGTTCTAACAGTTTTGGATCCACAAAAATCATTACAGTATGTAATGGAACATATTGAAGAATTTGGATTCCTTTCCCCATATTCCTTTTCTTTATTCAGTATTCCCTTAAAAAGTTAAAATAAATAATAAAAAAGGAATTTGGATCCCTTTTCAGGATATAAAATTAATAGGAAGATGAAAATGATATTGAAATTTTTAATGCAATGAGAAGACAATATTATGAAGAGTACAGAATGCACTGTAGCCACCAATCCTATCAAATATCTGGGGGGGAAATATAACTGGGCAAATAGAAATCTTTTCAAAAACAATTATCAGAAGACTTGGAAATAGATACAAGAAGAACTATTCAGATGGAAAAAAATTAAAAACTTTGTGGCTGGGTAGAATTTCAGCAATCAAAATGAGTGTATTGCTAAAATTATTATTTTTTGTTTATTTATTTATTATTAAATTTATACCCTGCCCTCCCCAGATGGGCTCAGGGCAGCTAACAAATAAGGCATATATGCTAAGATTAAAACAGGTAAAAACAGGATAAAACAAGCAATAAAATGATCAATCCATATAAAAAATACTAGTGCTCTAGATGTCACAAATAACGGATGGGGTCACACATGACAAGGTGGTCCCAGAGTGACACAGTAGACTCCAGGTGGTACAGCGATCCGTCCTTCCTCCCAGGGCCATCTCATTCCTCGATGACACCCACTTCATTTAGTGGTGATGGTATGGTGATGGTATAGTGATTGTGGCGGCTCCTACTCAAAAGTCTGGTGGAAAAGCTCCATCTTGCAGGCCCTGTTTCAAATGCTACTTATATATATAGAAGAAAAAATACTGACTGAGTGGCAAAGACAGATAGACACATTTATTTGGAATGGCATGAAACCAAAAATAAGTTTTAAAATATTACAAGAAGAGAAAAAGAGTGGAGAGTTGGCAGTTCCAAATATAAAAATATTACCAAGCAGCAGGTCTGGTCTGGACTGAGGACTGGATCAAAAATCCAAGACAAAGAATAGTAAATCTCAAATCAGCAGACCTAGATGAAAGTTTATACAACTATCTATGGTTTTAAAAAAATCAACTATAACAACTGTAGTACAAGAAAAGGGTCATGTAATTATAGATGGACTTTTGAGAATATGGTTTACACATAGGAATGGAGTCCTTCAAACTCTCTGCTTATGTCTCTAACAGAAGCTAATCATGATAAGAATATGAGAAACAAAAATGATTTCTTAACATATGGCAACATGGTAAACACCTAGGGGAAAATCATGGCAAGACAGTAAAGATGAAAAATTAATATTCAGTAGTTACTAAACTAATCAGCTTCAAGACTAAAAATTATTAAGAAGGAAGGTGGAGAGCTAAGAGAGATGACTGAATCTGAACAACACATTACAATACAAGAAGATCATTTATTACACTGGATATATAAGTTACTATTTCATCTGGAAACAGAAAAAGAACAAGTGAAAAATATATGATTAAATGGATGCAGAATTATAGAGAGCAGATAGGTTATGGGAAAAAGAACTTAAGTTCACAGCTAGTCAAGCACTAAGAGAAAAATGGTATAAAATGTTTTTAAGATGGTATATTACTCTGAAGGATATCAAGAAAGTAGACAAAATTATAAAGGAAAATGTTGGGAATGTCAAGACATAAACGGAACTTTTTATCATATATACTGGACTTGTAAAAAAGCAAAAAGATATTGGAAGGAAATACATGGGAAAATGCAGCATATATTAAAATTCAAATTTCCTATGGAAGCTAAGAATATGTTATTAGGAATAACGCCTAACTAATTACCAAACGTTTTGGAAGAGATATTTAAATATATGGTGACAGTGGCTAGAATTATTTATACAGCAAAATGGAAATCAGACATCTCTTCAAGCCTAGAAGAATGGGAAAACAAACTTGCTGATTATGCAGCAATGGTGAGATTAACAATTTATTTGAGAAACAGATCCATCTCAAAATCTGAGCAGAGATGGAGCGTCTATTATGCAAGCAGGAGACAAACTTAGAATGAGAAACTCTAAAAATGGTTTATAAATGTACTGTAAGGCATACAAATGTAGTATAATGCAGAAGAAGAAGGAGATCAAGTTTTGAATATAAATATATAAGGAAGTGTATTTTGAATGAAATATTTCTTATTTTTTACTGCAAGATAGATAATAGATTTTCCATCAAATTTTGGTACATTAAACATGATAGCTAGTACATAATATCAAAGAAATATGTAATATAGAATATATGGTAATGAAACTATTGTAGAAAATGTCTTTAAAATTCTAATGAAGGGGATGTTGGGGAGAAGTATTTCTTTATTTCTTCGTTTAATATATCCTATAAGTATTATAACCTTTGATAAATATAATTTGTTCCATAATCCCTATATAACCCCTTTATTTTTTCTATACCCCTTTCACGTTACTATTTTGTTCTTAAAATAAAGATATATTACCAAAAAATTCAATCACGTCTTCATCTGAGGATTGGTACTTTTTTGAAGCCATAGAAGAGGAAGGAGTATGAGGTTTTCAAAAATGTGCTCTGCTTTCATCAGAAGAGTGGTGTCAACAATGACTGTTAGGGCTTCGACACTGAAGGGATCAAGATCTTCAGGTTGGAGGGGATCCCAATGGCAAGTAAAGTGGAGATACCAAAGGTCGAGTTTGATTATGATGATTTTAAGGCAGGAAGTTTGCCAGAAGCAGAGCTGACCCAGCTGAGCTCTGAGAAGGAGCAAGGTGTTTGAGTTGCCAGAGGGGTGAGTGGTATTTTTATTTATTTACTTTCAGCTGAGGTGCTTTAGCTGAGAAGGTACTGTGTCAGGGACTGTATTTGGGAGTGTGTGGGTGAGTTGTAACAGACTCCTGACTGCTGGAGTTTGGGTGTGAAAGGGTCATTGTTTGCCTGTAATTAAGTGCTTGGGTGAAATTGAATAGCAGACTCCTGGCTGCTGGAGTTGGGGTGTGAAAGGGGCTTTGTTTGACCGTCATTAAGTGCCTTGGGTGATTCTGAGTAGCTGCTGGCCACACCCTCTCCTGGGAGACAATTCCATTTAAGGCAGGAAGTTTGCAAGAGGCACGAGCCTCTGGCACGAGCCGAAGGGCGCGGCTCTTTGCCTGTGGCTCTTGGCCTAGGGGCTCTGTAAGAAGCCCAGGAACAGACAGAAAGCCAGGACCTTGGCTCCTTGGTAAGGTAAGTAGACTCCTACAACAGGAGCCATATAAATACAAAGGGTTTTAAAAGGGGGTTATAGAAAAGTATTTGTTTAAAAACAATTATGAAGCCAGAATGCCAGCAGGGGGGTGGGGGCTATCCAGTGTTTTGCATGGAGTGTCACATGTATGACTATCTGCCCACTGGTCAGAAGTCTTGGGTGTGTGCTCGGTGCAAGGAGCTCCTGGTTCTCAGGGAGCGAGTTTGCTCCCTTGAGGCCAAGGTGGCTGACCTGGAGAAGCAGGGACAGTCAGTTAGGTGCACGGGGAAGACTCTCGGGGACTTGTTAGATATGTCCCACTCTGGATCTGGCAGCCCAGCTGCTGCCAGGGAGCATGAGGGTCAAGGGGAAAAGGGGCACCATGCTGAGGATAAGGGGAATGTGCCCTCAGAAGGGACCCCTTCTTCAGCTGGTGAACGGGTATCCTTTCGTACCAAGGAACCATCCCTGGGAAGGGTGGGAGGGGGCTCTTGGTAGTTGGTGATTCGATCCTTAGGCAGGTAGACAGCTGGGTGGCGAACCCGCGTACTGACCGTATGGTGACTTGCCTGCCTGGTGTGAAGGTAGCGGACATTACGCGTGTTTTAGATAGGCTGGTAGATAGTGCTGGGGAGGAGCCAGTGGTCGTGGTGCACGTCGGCACCAACGATGTGGGGAAATGCAGTCGTGAGGTCCTGGAGGAGAAATTTAGGCTGCTGGGCAGGAAACTCAAGGCCAGGACCTCCAAGGTAGCCTTCTCGGAAGTGCTACCTGTTCCACGCGCAGGGCTGGAGAGACAGGCACAGATCAGGAGTCTCAATGCGTGGATGAGACGGTGGTGTAGGGGGGAAGGGTTCAAATTTGTTAGGCACTGGGATGCTTTTTGGGACAAGAGGGAGCTGTACAAAAGTGACGGTCTCCACTTGTCCCGAGAAGGAACCAGGCTGCTGGCGCTCAAAATCAAAAAGGTGGCAGAGCAGTTTTTTAACTGAATAATGGGGGAAAGCTGACAGGAGATGAAAAGTCTCTGATTCGGGATGGCTCATCTCAAAGAGATGAAGGGGTAGCTATTACTTTTGTACAAGGAAATGGATTACAATTGTCCACTGAGACTGTGGATAATGATAGGAACTGCCTGGCAAGGTCTCGAGGCAGCAAGAGGAAGGCTGTGGGCTTAACAAACATGGGAAACTATAAGTGTTTATACACAAATGCTAGAAGTCTCCGAGGTAAAATTGGGGAGTTGGAATGCTTGGTGTTGGGGGGGGAAATAGACATTGTGGGTATTTCAGAAACTTGGTGGGATGAGGAAAATCAGTGGGATACGGTGATTCCTGGTTATAAATTATATCGGAAGGATAGGGGAGGAAGGGTTGGAGGTGGGGTGGCTCTGTATGTCAGAGAGGGTATGCCGTCCAGTAAGATTGAGAGGGTAAGAGAATTGGATTCACTTCTGGAAATGCTATGGGTTGAAATAGTGGGTCCAAAAGGAGGCTTAACAGTGGGAGTTTGTTATCGCCCACCAGATCAAAAGATAGAGGAGGATTATAAAATGATGAATGAATTAAAGATAGCGGCTAGACAAAATAACTGTGTTGTAATAGGCGACTTTAACTACCCACACATTGATTGGGTCAATATGAGTTCTAGTCGGGAAAAAGAGATTGCGTTCTTAGACACTCTCAATGACTGTGCTGTGGAACAGATGGTCACAGATCCTACCAGGGGAGAGGCGATCCTGGATTTGGTCCTAAGTAACACCCAAGACCTGGTGAGAGATGTAAAAGTGATTGCACCACTTGGGAACAGTGACCATAATGTCATTGAGTTTAACATTTGTACAGATAGGGAGTTGCCCAAAAAGACTGACGCAACCACTTTTAACTTTAAAAGGGGTAACTTCTCTGGTATGAGGGGACATGTGAGGAAGAAATTGAAAGGAAGAGTGGAGAAGGTCAAAACCATTGGGGAAGCTTGGAGACTATTTAAAAAGACAATCCTAGAAGCTCAGAAAAAATATATACCGCAGGTTAGGAAAGGTACAAATAGGTATAGAAAAAAGCCTGCATGGTTAACAAATAAAGTAATGGAAGCTGTAAAAGGTAAGAAGGATTCCTTTAAGCGGTGGAAAGCTAGTCTTAGTGAGGTTGATAAAAGGGAACACAGACTATGGCAAATAAAATGCAAGTCTGTGATCAGGCAAGCAAAAAGGGAATATGAGGAGCATATCGCAAAAAACATAAAGACCAACAATAAAACTTTCTTCAAATACATTAGAAGTAGGAAGCCAGCCAGGGAGGCAGTGGGGCCCTTGGATGACCAAGGGGTAAAAGGAGTAGTGAAGGATGATAGGGAAATGGCTGAGAAGTTGAATGCATTTTTTGCCTCTGTCTTCACTGTGGAAGAGGAGAAGTGTTTGCCCACTCCAGAAGCACCGATTTCGGGAGGGGGTTTGAAAGACCTGAATCAGATTGCGGTGACAAGAGAGGAAGTCCTCCGACTGATGGACAATTTAAAAACTAATAAATCACCAGGCCCGGATGGCATTCATCCGAGAGTTCTGAAAGAACTCAAATGTGAACTTGTGGATCTCCTGACAAAAATATGTAATCTTTCTTTAAAATCTGCCTCCATTCCTGAGGACTGGAAGGTAGCTAATGTCACTCCCATCTTTAAAAAGGGCTCCAGGGGAGATCCAGGAAATTACAGGCCAGTCAGTCTGACATCGATACCGGGTAAATTGGTGGAAACTGTTATTAAGGAAAGAATTAGTAGGCACATTGATGAACAAAAACTTTTGAGGCAGACTCAGCATGGGTTCTGTAAGGGAAGATCTTGTCTCACTAACCTGTTAGTGTTTTTTGAGGAGTGAACAAACATGTGGACAAGGGGGACCCAATAGATATTATTTACCTTGACTTCCGGAAAGCTTTTGATACAGTTCCTCATCAAAGGCTCCTAAGTAAGCTCAATAGTCATGGGATAAAAGGACAAGTCCTCTTGTGGATCAAAAACTGGCTTATAAATAGGAAACAGAGAGTGAGTATAAATGGGAAACTTTCTCAGTGGAGGGTGGTAAGCAGTGGGGTACCACAGGGATCAGTACTCGGTCCGATGCTTTTTAACTTGTTTATTAACGATTTGGAATTGGGAGTAAGCAGTGATGTGGCTAAATTTGCAGATGACACAAAGTTGTTCAGGGTGGTGAAAACCAGGGAGGATTGTGAGGCACTCCAAAGGGATCTGTTGAGGATGGGTGAGTGGGCGTCAACGTGGCAAATGGGGTTCAATGTGGCCAAGTGCAAAGTGATGCATATTGGAGCCAAAAATCCTAAATATAAATACACGTTGATGGGGTCTGATCTGGCAGAGACGGACCAAGAGAGAGATCTTGGAGTCGTAGTGGATAACTCGCTGAAAATGTCTACACAATGTGGAGCTGCAATAAAGAAGGCCAACGCTATGCTGGGGATTATTAGGAAGGGAATTGATAACAAATCAGCCAGTATCATCATGCCCCTGTATAAATCATTGATGCGACCTCATTTGGAATACTGTGTACAGTTCTGGTCACCACATCTCAAAAAGGATATTATAGCATTGGAAAAAGTGCAGAGAAGGGCAACTAGAATGATAAAAGGGTTGGAACACCTTCCCTATGAAGAAAGGTTAAAATGCTTGGGGCTCTTTAGCTTGGAGAAACAACGGCTGAGAGGTGACATGATCGAGGTTTTTAAGATTATGAATGGGATTGAGCAGGTTGAGAAAGAAGTACTTTTCTCCCTTTCTCACAATACAAGAACTCGTGGGCACTCTATGAAATTGCTGAGCAGTCGGGTTAGAACAGATAAAAGGAAATACTTCTTC
Organism: Gekko gecko; assembly: GCA_029375565.1. Lineage (NCBI taxonomy): Eukaryota > Metazoa > Chordata > Lepidosauria > Squamata > Gekkonidae > Gekko > Gekko gecko. Next base: position 237,603,842 of record JAPDNY010000002.1, on the reverse strand, counting down.
ACCCAAAGAGTGATTAACATATGGAATTCACTGCCACAGGAGGTCGTGGCAGCTGCAAGCATGGACAGTTTCAAGAGGAAATTAGATAAACATATGGAGCAGAAGTCCACCAGTGGCTATTAGCCACAGGGTATAGATGGGAACTCTCAGTCTGGGGCAGGTGATACACTCTATTCTTGTTGCTGGAGGGGGCAGCAGTGGGAGGGCTTCTGGTGCCCTGGCCCCACTGCTGGACCTCCTGATGGCACCTGGAATATTTTGGCCGCTGTGTGACAGAGTGTTGGACTAGATGGGCCATTGGCCTGATTCAACATTGGCTTCTCTTATGTTCTTATGTTCTTATGTTATGATTGACGGTGAGGTGAGCTGTGTTGTGGAGATGTTGAGGAAAACTGAGACTGGCCTTGTGGGGAAAGGGTCTGTTGGCATTGTGCCAGGCCCCAGATAGGTGGTTTTGACATCATGTCGGAGCCAGTATGTTGGGGTCAAGCAGCCAATGAAGTCAAGTGTTTCAACTTCTTTTTTGCTTTCTTTATAGGTGATTCAGAAGTTGCTCCTTGAGTCTGTGCTGTCCCTCTGGTATCAGGTTTTGATTGTGGTATTGGTATGGAGACCAGTGAAGGGGTCCTGACCCTTTTTTGAGGGGAATCCACAGTTTTGGGAACTCCAAGTGACTGCTTCCATAAAGCCACTTTGAGATGAAGAGCCCTTCTTGCTGCACTTTCAGAGTAAAGAGGCTACTTGCCTGACAAGTAGAAGTATCGTGTCCTTCCTGCCAAGTACATGAGGAACTGGTCGTGCTCATCGTTTTGTGCCATTTTCATGCTGCAATTGCAGCATTTCTTTAAAAGTGCCATCTTTTTTATATTAGAAACTGGTAGGAAAAACTTACAAGTTTGTTGAAGAAACCTTTGCAAAGCTGTAATACGTCCTCTCTCCACGGCGGCAGAAAAAGGACTAGGGGAAGAGTGCTCCCTCCAACCCTCATCACCTGATCATTTGGGTGGGAACGAGCTTAAAGCTCTGCTGTGCCAAGGGGGAGGGGGAATACTCAGCTGTAGATTCTAGAAGCTTGTAGAAAACTCCTCTGAGACAGGCCTGCTCTGAAGCAGTCCCATTTGGAAATGCACAGAAGACATGAAGATGAACTTTCCAGAGTCTTGCTCAGCTACCAAAACAGCACTGAGCAAGAGGACAGGAATTTGTGAACTGCTGAGTGACAGTTCTGTCCAATGTCTTTTGACTGAAGGGGGCTGTTGTGTACTGAAATGTGAATCACTGCTATTCTTTTACATGTAAAGCTTGATTCTGTATGTGGCTCTTCAGATGTCGCATTACTATTGGTGGTTCCTGAGAAACCTTCTGTAAATACCCAGTCACTGAGTGATATTGTAGCAAAGAGGGAACGGTCCTGATTGGCCTTTATCCCTGCAATGTTATTGGTTCTTATCTTGTTATGGGTGTGGCTTTGAAAGCCCAGGAGAGTTTAAAAAGGAGCTGTGCTCCACTGTTTTTTGTTGGCGTTCTGAGTTGGAGTTTGCTGTTACTAATAAACTGAAATCACTTGCTGAAATCAAATCGTTATTAAGTTGTCCATACTTAACAGGGGCAGATTTCCTCCATTGCCATTCCTTTGTCGTTCCATTGGTATACTTTGCCTTCTTTGATTCCAGTAGGAATGTTTGCATGGAAGAAATATGTTTTTAAAAGCAATCTTTGTGACATTTTACATAATGATAGTATTAGTATCAATATATTTTCTTGGGGTGTGGTGCTTTATTGATGCACACATGCGCTCCTTCATGTATCAAGAACCTTCATGCAATTGTTAAGTACAATGCCACTAGGGGGGTTGGTAGTCATTTGCCAATGTGCGCCTGTGTATCACTAAGGAGTGGGAGAAATGGAACAGAAAACTGGAAATCACACATATGCAGAATCTAGAAATACCAATAGAATGATTGTAAGATTCCCAAAGCCCTGGTTCATCTGGGGCATGGTGGGGAGACCAAGTCACTCAAAACTACAAGATCTGCAGAACAATTGGAATGAGAAAAATTACTGGTGCATCCCTGCTTTTGACTGGCAGATCCAAAGAGTTTTGTGAAGTATTTGGGAATTGTCAAGTTGGGATTGATTCAGTTTTTAATCCATAAAATCCAGGCAATTCTGTTGTATGGAAGAGAGAAGGAAAGAGGAAATGTGAGCTTCTTTGAGACTCAAGGTTTTTTGGGAGAACGGATGTGATCTAAATGGCCAGTTTGGTGTAGTGGTTAAGAGCACAGACTCTAATCTGGGAGAACCGGGTTTGATTCCCCATTCCTCCCTTGCACCTGGCTGGATGACCTTAGGCAAGCCATAGCTCTGGCACAGCTGTTCTTGAAAAAAGAGCACTTTCTGTCAAGAGCTCTCTCAGCTCCACCTACCTCACAGGGTGTCTGTTGTGGGGAGGGGAAGGGAAAGGATTTCATAAGCCGCTCTGAGACATCTTCGGGTAGTGAAGGGCGGGGTATAAATCCAATCTCCTCCTCCTCCTCTTCCTCCTCCTCCTCCTCCTCTTCTTCTTCTTCTTCTTCATGTTGAATGAAGATCTCATTTCTTTGGGAGTTTCTGACTCCATTGGAGGTAATGAATGATAATATTCATTCATCCACCAGAGCTGCTATAGTGTAATGACTGGGGTGCAAATCAAGAAGCCCCCAATTTGAATCTCACTTCTGGCATGTATTCACTAGGCATCTGTTCTCTCTGCTTTCATACACTGTTAGATGATGCACTTTCAATGCACTATAGGAATCATTTGCTATTGGGTTTTTCTGTGAAACAGGACAATTCAGTTGCAAATGATTGCTAAAGTGCATTAAAAGTGCATTATCCAACATATGTGAAAGCATTGTTACCCCCTGCAGTCTGTAATATAGGCATACTACCTATATTGCAGGATTGTTACAGGTATTGCAACATGATAATGTATGTGGAATGCTTTAAATACTAGAAAGCGCCCTACAAATGAGGACTATGGGCATTTTGGGTGATCCTGTTACAAGATGCCATGTTCTTACCACCCAGGACTCAGGTTTGCCCTATGATGAATGAATACAAGTTCTGGTCTGTGCCAGGGTGTTTAACAACAGCTTCATGTGTAGACATTAACAACTGAAGCTCTTCACAGGATAGAGGTAAATGTTATCACAGACTGCACATTGTGCTACTATTAGTCCTAGAAACTGTGGTCCATTGACAAGCTGGCAATCCAAATGCTTCACTAATACAACATTACAATCTGGAAAGGAATACTGGAGTGGTGCAGCATGGGAGATCTGGCCCTCAATGCAGGGAAGCAGGCAATGACTTTCAGGCCTTTTACACTCCCAGGATCCTTTTTGGAGAAACACAGCCACTTGTCATTGTGGTAGAGGGATGGTCCTGGGTTGCCTTTTCTGGTGCCCCATGTCCCCATGATATGCTAATTAGAAAAGCATTCTGTGTACATTTGCTGTCTGCTTGCCTCAGCTGCAGGTAACAAAAATAAGCTGTTCCACTGCCAAGCCAAGAAAATAAAAGAAATTTTTAAAAAGCTATCATGTTAACTTGCTGCTGTACTGGAAAGCCAAGAAAAGAAGCAGAAGCTTGATACAGAAGGACAGTTTCTGCTCAGGTCTCTAAAGGGGGCCATTGTCAGTGGGCCAAGCAGAGATGGGAGATACAGGGAACTAGGGGAGACTGCAAACAGCCCTCTCCTTGTCTCTGACCTTGAGGCTCCATGCGCTTTAGACCGTAATTTTTTTCAGAAAGGTGACTCTCTTCAAGTGGCAAGATTCACTGAACTGAGGAGGTGGGGGAGAATTCAGCTCTGGATAAACAATTAAAGTCTATTTACCTCTGACCATATGGTGCATGGGAAACAGGTGTGCAGGTAATGAAGAACCCAGCACCAATTAAAACTGATGGGAGTGCAGCTTTATATTCTGCCTGATTCTTTGTGTTGGGTTGCAGCCCATTTACAAATGAGAGCTAAATAAGATTGAAGTGCAGCAGAGGCGAAGCGGGGGAAAGCAGCCCTGACTGTGCAGCAAAAACTGTTTGTGTACTTCACCTGCAGCTGTGACGCAGTTGCAACCACTCAAGGGATAAGAGGGAAGAGGTGGGGGCATATGCTCAGGTGTACACCTTCCAAAATAAACACCTATTACTATAAATCTAATGGGTGGCATTAGCATCCGGTGCCACTGCTGGCCTAGCTCCTGCCAGTATGGTTATCAGCCTGCTGCCAAATTCTTGCAAAACATAGGCCACTCCATCACCAATCTTTAGTATCACAGAGCGCATAAAATGTACATTAGATATGTTGTCCAACTCTGTCTCGGTAGGTCAGTCTGCAGAATGTAGATGTTCCTCCACCATTTGCTTAATAGCTGTGTGTATTCCATGTACCTGAATGTAGAGCAGTGCACAAATGTGGACAGAATATGGAATCAGAGAACATCCCCATTATATATGTTACCAAGTAGGATTGTCGTTGCTCTAGCCTTCATTGGTGCAGAGAAAAGCTTAAAGCATGTTGGCTATTTTTGCAGTACAGCAATGACTAAAGAATGACGGAGAGGTTCTTATAGTCAATGGGAAGTGTCACACAATTACTGGTCCCATTTCATAGCCCCTGGCCTCTTTCCCTCCAGTCACATATATAAAATGCTCCTTTCAATCAATGCCTATGCTTCCTCATTATCACCCAGGACCTTTTCAGACTTCCAAAGTAAGCAATTTCAACTACAGAAAAAAATTCTGATATGTTTTTCAAGTTACTAATAACCTAATTTATTTATGTAACAGGGAGCTGAGAATTTATTGATGATTTTTTGCTGTCATGCTCTAAGATGTTTCCCATAGGTTTTGTCTTGGTTAATGACTGATTTTGCACAGGAGCTGTGCCGCCGTTACACCTCCCTTTGCCCCATTTCCATTGGTCAATTTCCCACTCGAAGCCATGTGGCCACATTTTGACCCACGGCTTTGCCCGATTTCCCATGTGGTTTCGTGATCCTGTTTTTTGAGGATCACGAAACCACGGGGGAAATTGGGCGAAGCCGTGGGTCAAACCACAGCCGTGCGGCTTCAAGTGGGAAATTGACCAATGGAAACGGGGCAAAGGGAGGTGTAAGGGTGGCGCAGCTCCTTGTGTGAAATCAGTCAATGTGTTTTTTTCAAAGCTGGGCATCAAGATGTAATTATTAGACAATGTTGTGGAGACAGTGCAATCTCAAAATGAGATTTTTGGGGTCATAATTCTCAGATCAACATAATGAAGAGTTTTCACATTGCCCTCAGGGGGCTATCTCTTGCCTGTTGATAGTAAATACATGAAGGTGCCTCATGACAAAACAAACCTTGGTCCATCTAGATCAGTATTGTCTGTTCTGATGGACAGAGGCTAAGGCTCGAACAGAAGTCTTCTCCTATCCCTGCTGTCAGAGATCATTTAACTAGTAACGGCAGGGACTGAACCTAAGAAATCCTGCATGCAAAGAATAAGAACATAAGAAGACAATGTTGGATCAGGCCAATGGCCCATCCAGTCCAACACTCTGTGTCACACAGTGGCCAAAAATACCAGGTGCCGTCAGGAGGTCCACCAGTGGGGCCAGGATCCACCAATGGAGCATCTGATCCACCCCTGTGCTACAGTCCTACACCTAAATGATCACCATAGCTTTCTTTCCTTGAAGTTCCTGCTTCTCTTGGCCCACTTTTTCTGATATTTACCAGTTTATTCCTTCATCAACTATTAGTGCTTCAAAGAATATACCACCAAGGGTTCACTGTATGTGCACTTGCCTTGCTGATTACAGATTCAGTGATTTCCTTCAGCTGCCCTGCACACCTCAGATGAGGCTCAGTTCAGTTCTGCTGGCAGCCTGGCTACTATTTTCTTGCTACCTTGATAGCTGCTCTGGCCTCACCATTATTGGCTCCCCTCTATCACAGACAACACCCCCCTTTCTTCACCTTTAGCTGAGCAGCACCCAAACAGTTCCTACATACAGGCTACAATCCTGTGCACACTCACCTGGCAGCAAGTCTCATTGCTCCCAGTGGAACTAACTTCTGAGTAAACATACATAAGGCTGGGGCTAGAAGTATTTGTGGACAAAGCCTGAAGCAAAAAGAGAGACCCTTTGAGCAAAGGTATTGAAAGATGTACCCCACCTTGAGAGACGCTAAGAAGTCTTCACCACTATCTGTGCTCCATAGTTGTCCTGCTGAGCTTGCAGCAAGATTCAGAACAGCAGCATTCAGACCAGCAGTAATGGTTGCCTCCTATTATCTTAGGAACAAGCAGAATTTCAGAGAAAAAGCTGAATTTACATGTGAAACATTTATGCTAGTGGCGGTTGCACTGGAGTCAAGGCTATTTTTTTTATCCTTCTGGAGTCAAGCTGCCATAAGTAAGGAACAATGCTTAGCTCTTCATAGATTAATGGGAGGAGCATTGCAGCTTATTTGCCTAGGTGGATTAAAAAATCCTATGGAGACCTGCTCTGATACAAAGAGAGAACATCAAGGTGGCATAGATCCCAAACTGCCAGGCCTATTTATGTAGGCATTCTACCCGCTGTCATTTTTGTTCCACCTGGGGAATTTGCAGCCCAGGGTTCCATTTGTAAAACTAGTACAAAAGACTTGGAGAGACTGGTATGAATTCGGATAAGAGGGACCACATAAGTACACCAGGGCTATGTAGATTAGGGTTGCAGGTCTCCCCTGGCCACCGGCAGGGGGTGGGGGGGTTAGGGTTGCCAGATCCAGGTTGGAAAACTCCTGGAGATTTGGGAGTGGAGCCTGGGACAGGGACCTCAGTGGGGTACAATGCCATAGAGTCCACCCTCCAAAGCATCCATTTTCTCTGAAGGAACTGATCTTTATAGTCTAGAGATGAACTGTAATTCCAGAGGATCCTCAGGTCTTACCCCTAAGTAGATCTGTTCTTTACCTACCTGTGCAGGGACTTTTCATCTTTAATTGTTGGATCTTAAATACTTTTATCTTTCCTGAAGGATGGGTAGTAGAACTGTAAAGACAATAATCAATAGCAAACCTTAGCCATGTACCAGATATCTAGGTTTTCATTCTCTCCTTCCCTCTTGCTTTGTATCCTGCCAAAAACCCTTGAAGGTCAAGTCTAGTATCAGCAGTCTGGATCAGTGATACACCCCTGGAAGATTGAGGAAAGTGATCCCTGGTGGCCACCATTGGACACACATTAGTGTTTTCTGCCTTTGAGATATGACCCCCATAGAGAATGGAGTTGGTAATGGTGGAGCTTGTTGCAACAGCAACATCTTGCTGTCATTCAGATCTACCTGTTCCTGTCTAGGCCTGCCTGATCAAAATATCAGAAGTGAGGGGATTTGCTGTAACACAGCATCTGGTCTATTGATTTCAATGAAAATTTGATATTCCTGAAATACAAAGGGCTCAAAAAGTCCAGTGGGGCAGCCGTGTTTGATTGTTGTGGTATAGAGTCTTTAAGGTGCCACAACTCTCCTTTATTTCAAAGGGGGGAAGCAATGCCCAGGCACACCTAGAGTGAACTTCAAAACATACATGAATGGTCCATAAAGATGACTGTTCACACTCTTTGTAATTTCTTTTTCCACATAGAGTCTACTAGAGTATTGAAAATGACATGTTTTATCATCTACTCCTGCTCCATCCTCCCTATCTAATGAAATGAGACCCTAAATTGGCTCTGAATAAATTTGAACTTCTGCCTACTAAGGAACAGCATCTAGCCAAAGCTTGAATGTCCCTACCAGGGTAGCTTTTAGCAGTGCAGCATTCCTCTCCAGGAGCACCCCTCTGCAATAATGCACTGACAAATGCTGATTTGAAGTCTCTTTGCCTTTTGAAGATGAGAGAAGTAAATGCCAGAAGAACACCGCAGGAAGAATAACCAGAGATCCTGGTAAACGTCCAGGCGCTGTGCCGTGTGGCACAGGAACATGTGTCCAGCCCGTGTGCAACAGTACTGTGTTAAATCAGTATCACTCTTACATGAAGTTCTGCAGACTTGCAGGACTTAAACCTGCAATGAGATAATTTAACTCTTAAACCTGCAATGAGATGATTTACACAATCTTTGAGCAGAAACATTCTTTCCAATGGACCTTCATCCTGAAACAATTATAACAATTAATTTTGGCAACAGCTTGTTCTTCATTGTTTCACAGTGCTGCAGTAAGGTTTATTGGCACACCCCGAGAGTATGGAGCTGGCATCAAGAAGAACCAAGCTGTGCCAGCAAAGCCTGGCACATGACGGGACCAATAATTTTAATCTCATGTTGGCATACTGGTGAATGTGGGATTTTTTTTTTTTTTTGCAATCTTTCCTCTCACTGACTTGGCACAGCCTTTAAATATCATTGGCTTCTGTGCCCTACGAACAGAATCTGCTTGCTTGGCATTTTTTCCCCTTCCTTTCCCTTGTTATAATGCAGTCTAGCTAGGTCAAATCATTTGAAATATAGGCAGTGATACATGAGCTGGCATAGTTTGGATGGGAATGGAAATGTAATCTGTGTGCCCTGAAGAATTATGGTCCTCTTTTTGCATAAAATGCATAAATACATTTCAAAAATATCCCAGTGACAAAGTGGTGAGAAGAAAAGGATTGCTGTGAGGTATGTTTGGGTCATTGTTCACCCATCAATTAGAGGAGGCACAGCTATAAACCATGGCTTTTCATCAGTACCCTTGTTAATACAGTATCTAATCAAGGATTACCCAGTTTAATTTAGCTGCTCTGATGTTACTCGTTTGATTCATTTATTTTTAATGCTACCAGTTTGCCCTATGTAGGATTCCCAAGGTGGTGACCCATAGCAATTAGGGAAAAACACCTTAAAACATAATCACAAAGGACAAAATATAGCACAATACAAAAGGAAAATGGCACTGTCAATGGGCATCAGCCATTATATCGAATGATATGACAAATCTGTTCCTTTGCAAAATGAGTTTTACTTTTAACAAAATATACTGAAGCAGCAAGTTCACTGACAGGGTTGATGCTAAAGGCACTTATTAGTTGTGTAGACAAGGAGGTTCTGGCAAGAGCAGTTCCATCAACTGAAATTCCTTCTAGGTTCATTCAGAAACTTCAGTTTGTCCATACCAAAAGTGAGTGTGTTTTATCTTTGTGCTCCTGTATTGGCCTCCCTCTCCCTCCTCCCCTTATACACAGAGCCAAGAACAAAGACTTTGAAAGAAATCACAGTTGTTGTAATATGCAAATAACAGTGCTTTAACAAATTGTGGTTTGTTTCTCACCTACGAACTAGGATTGTAAATTGTTCAGTACCTCAATTTAAGGTAAGAAGCACGCAGCAGTTTGTTAAAGTGTCCAGATTTGGATGTCACAACAGAATGTTCTTCTTTTACTTCATTGTTGATCATTTAAAGAAAGGTGTAGTTTTAATTTGCTTTAAAGTCTTGACATATGCTTTCAGTGCAAATTAGTTGTAATCCTTAAGAAGTATGGATCAGCCCCAGTCCTTCCATACTTGTTTAGTACATAATGGATAAACCGACTGTAGTCCAGATTGTAGACCTTCAAGGCTAAGGTAGGCCTGCTGCTTGTTTTTTGGAGCCCAAATGGCAGCCATCATGTATATTAAGAGTGGCGTGCTGTGTGTTTCTTCTGGTGATTCATGGCTGCTTTAACTACCACCTAAGATGGTGGTGGTGGTGGAGGTGCAAAGTGTCATCAAGTCACAGCCTGGGTCATCCCTTTTCTAGTGCTTCTCAAGTGTTTTCAGAGAGTCGGTGGGCCAGATGAAGCTTTTGCTCAGCAAAGGCTTCTGACTAGCCATTGCAAATCTGATTGGCTATGCAGATTTTTTAAAAAAATTGCTTTGGCAGCAGCTGCCACCACAGCACAAGGATCTTCACTGTGTAACTGAAGGTATGTACGCATAGGATTGCCAGCTCTGGGTGGGGAAATAGCTGGAGATTTTGGGGTAGAGCCTGAGGAGAGCAGGCTTTGGGCATAATGCCATAAAGGTCAACTTCCTAAAGAGGCCATTTTCTCCAGGTGAACTGACCTCTGTCACCTGGAGATCAGTTGTAATAGCAGGAGATCTCCAGCCACCACCCAAAGGCTGGCAACACTAATGTATGCAAGAAAACGATACATTCATTTTAAAAAGCATCCGAAAGCAGAATTTCTGCTGAAATGTTGAAACGTTACTATTAGAGTTATGCACAACCTCACCTCCTAACATTTTGTGATTGGTTCTGCCTCCTGTAGCAGCTATTTTGTGGTTGCCCCAACCACCGTGAGTCAGAATTCCAAAGGTGTTCATAAAGCTTGGAGACTCTTACCTAAAGAATGCTGATGGCAAGAGCTAAGGTCTTTACCCATCCATTTCTATTGTAAATCAAGCAGTGCAGCCATGGTGGCAGGAACAATGAGGCCTGCTAGAGGTCTAGCTACTGAAGAAATATATTCATTTTAGTGTCTTGTTGTAAAGCCAGGAAACTGCCACTACCAGAGAGCCTTGGCAGACCTGAAGAATGTACTCATTTGCTTTTGTGATTCAGTGTTCTGGCGGCTGGCTCCCACAAGTGCCCACTGGCACAGGTAGAAGTTATGGTTGGTAGCATAATATGAAGAGCACAAAGAAATGCCTAGATTTACCACAATTTATAGAGAAGGAGTCTGCGATGGTTTGTCATTCTCCCCACCCCGAGCTGTGTTGTAGACTGGTGCTATAACAAGCTTTAGATAAAACAGTTCAGGAATCGGGTGGGCAACTGTGTCAGTCTGCAGCAACAGAACAAAATTAGAGTCCAGTAGCAACTTTAAGACCAACAAAGTTTTATTCAAGGTGTGGGCTTTCATGTGCATGAACACTTGAATAAAACTTTGTTGATCTTAGAGCTGCCACTGGACTCTAACTTTGTACAATTCAGGATTGTTAGCCCTGACACCATGCCTTCAGTAAGTGTTACATACATTCATGTGGGCTGTTGTTGTTTTTAAAAAGGTAAAGGTAAAGGTTCCCTTGCTCGAAAGCCAGTCGAATCCGACTCTAGGGTTGTGGTGCTCATCTCCGTTTCAAAGCCGAAGAGCCAGCACTGTCCGAAGACGTTTCCGTGGTCATGTGGCCGGCATGACTAAACACCAAGGTGCACGGAACGCTGTTACCTTCCCACCGAAGTGGTACCTATTTATCTACTTGCAATTTCTTGCTTTCGAACTGCTAGGTTGGCAGGAGCTGGAACTAGAAGCAGGAGCTCACCCCATCATGCGGCACTCTCGGGTCTTGAACTGCTGAACTACTGACCTTCCACAGCCTGCAGTTCAGCGTCTTAACCACTTGAGCCACCACAGCTCCCAGTTGTTGTTTTTAGAGGTGCCTTAATACACACTGAAAAACTGGGAACTGCACCATATTGCACTGAGTGCAGTGGAAAGCACATTGGAGCAGCGTCAGTGTTGGTTGTTGTGCACCAGAGTTTTATCAGTTCAGCAGCCACTGCGTATCTTGCTGCTTTCACTTCAGCTGAAGTTGGAGAGTGACAAAAGAGTGACACCTTTACATGGGAAGATGTACCTCCCCCTCATAATATTTTGAGGGCAGTCATAACTGCAAGTGTTTAAGGAGGAGGAGACCTACCCATACGTTTTCTGAGGCCTGTACATTCAGGCAATTCAAATTCTGTGCCAACAAAAGCCTGAATTTTCCAACCACTATATTATTCTTATTGAGCAAAACTTGCATTTAAAAAAATTGCATAATTTAATATACAGTTGTTTAACTATTTTGTAGGGCCATGGTGGCTCAGAGGTTAAGATGCTGAGCTGCAGACCAGGTTTGTAGGTTGGCAGTTCAAGACCCTAGTGCCACATGACAGAGTGAGCTCCTGACTCTGGCCCCAGTTCCTGCCAACCCAGCAGTTTGAAAGCAAGAAATTGCAAGTAGATAAATAGGTACTGCTTCAGTGGGAAGGTAACAGCATTCTGTGCACCTCAGCATTTAGTCATGGCAGCCTCATGACCATGGAGAAGTCTTTGAACAGCACTTGCTCTTTGGCTTGGAAAGAGAGATAAGCGCTGCCCCCTAGAGTTGCACTCGACTGGCTTTTGAGCAAGGGAAATCTTTACCTTTACCTACTATTTTGTACCATGTATTTAGATTTTATTAGCCGTTGTGAATTTTCCGGGTTGTGTGGCCGTGGTCTTGGCATTGTAGGACCTGACATTTCGCCAGTAGTTGTGTAACTGAAGGTTACACAGAAAGTATTCCGTCTTTCTGTGTGATACCTCTGAGGATGCCAGTCACAGCTACTGGCGAAACGTCAGGTCCTACAGTGCCAAGACCACAGCCACACAACCTGGAAAATCTACAACAGCTAATGAACTCCGGCTGTGAAAGCCGTCGACAACATGTTTAGTTTTTGCCAGTCACAAAGAGGGACTGGGTGCCATATGGGAGACTGAAACTTGCTTCTAAATGCTAGAAATCTTATTCAGTCAACTGTCTTCTGAGATTTTAGCAGACAACACTCACATGTTTTCAGGCAGGGCTTTGCCATCATGAGGTCTAGAAAGCTGTTTAAAAGAACAATTTTGAGAGTCATTTGGATGTTACCCAGTACCACATATGGCACTTTTCTGTGCTCCTCTGGTCTTGCGGCATTCTCACATTTCCTTCTGGGCATCCACAATAGGCCGCTGCCATATGCCAAGGTCTGAAGCCTTGAAGCTGGGTTACAGAGGTGAAACTAGGACAGCAGTTCCAAGCTTGTATACAGAAATTATAAAGTTCTGTTTTGACAGTAGAAACATTTATCCATGATTTATTGCATAGCTTTGACTGTCCATCTTGTGCAAGGCAAACCTGCAGCACATAACTTTAGCAGAAGCCTGTTCAGTCTGCCACTTTCTCTGCCAGCCACTTGGACGTGTCATTTGTAGCCCTTTCTCTCCCAGCAGATTTTGCAGCCTGCAATCCAACACACACTTACTTAGGCATAAGATGTCTTGAACCCAGTGGCACTTTTTCGGAGTTAACGTGCACAGAATTGTACTTTAAAGATGTTAGTGATTTAAAGATTTTATATTTTGAAAGTTTGATGAGGTTCTCACAATGGGAAGAACATTGAATAGTTCCTTTTGTCAGCAACTCTTTTAAGAGCCTTCCCAGTTGCAGCCCCTGCCCTATGGAATGGTCTCTTAAAGAAGGTGAGGGAAATTCCTTTCGTCCTAGATTTTAGAAGAGCATGAAAACCTTTATTACCTGAGAAGCCTTTTGCTGAAAATTGGACATGTTGCTTGTATTCTTGCAGGATGATTCTTTTGTCGCACTGAAAATGAATGGCTGATTGACTGTTTGTTTGCTATGCAAACTTGATTTTGTTGCTTATCAGAAGCCGCCATGAGCCACAACCACGGGCAGGATAGAAAATTGCAAATAAACATATAAACTAAATATGTAAATACAAATACATAAATACAGTCCCACTGCTGAGAAAGGTAGCCCTGGGTTAAATTCTGTATGGTTGTGCTACAACTTACCTCATTATACTTGGCATTCCTTTCCCTCCTATGCATCAGTGATTTCTCTGTGATCACATCAGGAGAAGTTGTATCCTAGATTGGGGCGGAGGGAGAACATATCATGGTGCTGCCAGTTTCAGCAACAGCCTTGTGCTTTTGTAATATTTTTTCTGCCCTGAGCTGGTAGTCATGTTCCCATGATTCAGAGGAAGCCATGCATGTATACGGCTGAATGGTCTCAGAACAGTGTATGTGGGTTAAAGGGAAAAGGGAAAGAGGAGTGAAAAGACATATCTTAAACCATCCAAATCACTTCATGTTTAACATTAATAGACAGTGAGCTGGGGCTACTGCTGCAACCTGCAAGTAAACATCTGCCACAGCTAAAAAAAATATCCATTTATCTGGTTTTAAAAGGCACAGAACTGGAAACATTTGCCTTCTGAAGTCTACTGCTGTGAGGGTCTGCTTTGAGGAGATTGCAACCAGAAGTGAAAAGATTGTTCTTTGCTCCCTCTTAATGACCCTATCCTGTAAGGAGTCTGAGGACCCAGTCCTTCCATTGACTTATTGTGCACTCAGCCTGAAAATACTCCTGCTTCCAGGCCAGCAACATGCAGGATTAGGCTCTGAGCTGTCAGCTAAGAAGTGGAAATTTTAAAAAGGACAGTGAAACTTTTGACAAGGCCATTTGCACCTTGCTCGCAAAGCTGCCTCCATGCTGGCATACCAGCAGAGGTGTAAATGAATTCCTTCTGGTCTGTCCATCACATGGAAGCCCATCTGATGTGCATCATCACTGCCTAAAATACTTCACAAATTCAGACATTGGAAGAAGCTGTTGGTTGCTCTTGCCAGCCAGGAAGTGTCTCTGAAGATCTTTCCAAAACTATGCAGTCCTCTAGATTGATGTATGTTGAGCTAGTCTAAATGTTACACTTAGGAAATTCCCAGTTGGGGATGTGGTTTCCAGTGTGATAATCTGGCATTTGTGTTGATCATTGCATATATATTGTATATGGGTAAGGATTTAAAAAAACCCTACCCTTTCCATTGTGATATGCCTCCCTCTGAGGTCCAGAGGTTTCATATCTTGTGAGTCACTGCTAAATGTCTAAGAAAGGCAGAGACTGTATCTGAAGCTAGTACTTGGAAGGAGAACCACAGACATGCAGAAGGCTAGATTGTCTGTGTTCGTTCATATGAGAACACAATAGCCGGGAACACCTATGACCTCACTAAGAACTTTGTCCCCTGTGAGCATAATGCAAACTTTCAAAATGCTACAAGCTGAAGAGAATCACATCAAAATCATCATAGAAGTGTTGATGTGGATTCCTGAGGTGGCAAGCTAACAATTCAACATACCAAAGCACGTGGTGACCTTTACAAATAAACACACATCACATGAAAACTGAACACTCCGTGTAACATTTAGACCAGGTCAGAGCCTTCCTCTGCTGATCTCTCTTTTCCCAGAAGTCCAAGACATGAAGAGACATGCTGAGCATCTGTTTTTATAGTAGGTCTCTCTTCCTGTCCCGACTGCTACTGGATGGTGTTGATCCTTTCCTCCGTGGGCTGGGCAACAGGAGGCTGCAGACTTCACTGCATGCAGACTGTGGACAGCCTGAGGAGTTACAGCAGCCCTGAAAAAACTGAGCCAAACAGCCCCTATTATGCCAGCAGTGTTGCAGGGGCCACTTGACTTGAGCCTGGGCAGTGGCAATGTGAGATGTCTTGCTGAAGTCTCCTTAGGATTTAGGGTTCCTGTTGGGTCCCACTAGAGAGGAGCACAATGTGCCAAGAGGGTGCACTGACAGCAGCATGTCCATGATGCAGAGATGCACTTCAGGTCTCCAAAGCACTCTCCAAAACACATGCCTCAAATTCCTGGTTGTGATGCAACATCCCCTGTTGGCACAGATGTGACACTGTAGCCCTGTTCACACATTACAATAAACACATGGACAGTCTCTGTGAAGTGAACAACTGATTTTTCTTTATATGTCCTCTGAATAATCCTAATTTTACAGTCAATACATATGTAGCTCAACATGTGAACTAACTGGGAGAACCTCCAGTTCAAAGAAGCCTTCAGTGAAACATGCACTGTCATCATTGTCATGGTGCAGCTCCCAGCTGGCAGCACCACAGGGGTACTTGGCTTAGCCTGATCCTTGTTTCCAGCCCCACCCCACCCCCTCCCAGGCACTGGCTCAGTCATTACTAGGAACTTCCTGATAAGTTAAAGGACCAGTCCACCCCTGATCCAGCCCATCAGGCATTCCCTCTTGGCTTGTGCAGCCCTGTACTGCTGTCTTGGAGCAAACCCACTTGTGGGCTCCTTGTTCTGGTGGGTGCCTGCTTCTTTTCTAAGGGAGAAGTCCCAGTGCACCAATTTCAAGTATGAACGGGGGTGGGGGGAGAGAGAAGGCAGGGAAATGGATTCTGCTGCCTGAAGTGGGCTGCTTCACTGTGCTTTGTAAGAAAGCCAGACAAGGCTGGCACAAACGCTTGTAGTAATGCAAGAGAGAAAAAGCCAGAAAGCCAGAAGGGGCCTTGGGATTCCTGAAAGCATGAGAGAAAAGGCATCCCGGGGCTGGACATTTGGCCTTTGAGTCAAGGAGTGGACAGTTCTACGTATTCTTTACCTTCCTTCTGCCATCAAATTGCCTGAAAGCTGCATGCTTCTCTTCGTTCCAAGTGACCTGTTTTAGGAATCCCAGGCTAGTGATATCCTGTTAAACTCTGCCATGTGGCTATATCAGTAACAATTTTCACATTCTCTCCTAAGCCTTGCTTGATTGGGGGTGGGAGGGGCAGAACCAGCACATTCTTTCCAGAGACAAGCACTGTAATCCAATGTGACTGCATTCACCTGTCTTTTTTACATGCACAAACACAGGAACAGGCTTCTCTCCCGCTAAATAATTAAGTTTCTTAAATTGCTTGCATTTTCCTTTTGGTTTCTCTCCACATTTGTCATTATTCCACTAAGTGCTTGTTTGCTTTCTCTTCATTCATTTATGAGCATGAATGTTGCTTTACCATGATGGCTGGGGCCAGGGCACTCACTACAATCTGGGGGCAAGACACAAAGTACGCCCAGGAATGATTTGGGGCAGAAATGTTGGCATATCACCCAGCAAAATTAGAACCTTTCACCATCCCAAAGAGCCTTAAGTGGCTCTCCCAGTGGAGGAAAAACTGAAAGATGACACTTGAGGCTTTGCAGAGCAGAGTGGTAGAATACAGGCTGCTCTCTACTGCATGTTGAGGTGACAATGAATGCCATGCACTTGGGGCTGTGTGTACCTGGGCAAGGGATTTTTAAATTTATTCCTCTTGGTTCAAGGCAGCTTACAAAAACAGTTAAACATCCCCAGCTAAAGCCAAAGATAAAATAACAAGCCCCAAATCCCACCCCCACCCCATCTTAAAAGATACCTAGTATTCCAACTCCCAAGCATTATTTCACTGATCAATACTGTCCCCCCCTCCCTCCATGATGCTTGATGGGGAAGAAGCAACTGAAATACCAGTGCTGGTCTTTCCCCCCCACTGGGGCTACACGCAGCCCAGAGACAATAGTGTTCATCAGGGAAATGGTGCCAAGGGGAGGAATGAAGCCCATCACTTATTTAGCATCATGGTCCACCCTTACCCATTTTTGAGGCTAAATTATATTTTGGAGCATCCAATCATCTCACATATATTTTTCTGCTTTCAGAGCTTTCTCGGTCTGTTGCCTTTCTCCTGCCAGAGCAGAGCAACATATTACTCTTTGTCTCTCTCCCTCCTGCCACACAACCCTATTTGTCTACATCTAAGAGCCCTGTCCATATTTATTCAAGACTACTAATATGTGGGTTGAATTGCCTGTGGTTGCAGTTAGCTGTACAGTGAAATAGCCTTGTGACAGGCAAACCTATCTCAAAATTTCTACCTCTTGTCTTCCGGGAGAGTGGTCTGGCCACAGCTTTTGGGCGAAGCAATTGGTAATGGGCCATATCCAGCAGGGCATTCAGTCTCAGGGCTTTGCACTGCCAGAGGGCGTTTACCCAGTGGGAACTCTCCCACCTCCCTCTTTTCCCACAAGGTTTAGCCAGAAATCCACGTTTTGCAAAATTTCCAAAAGCAGGAATATTGTAGTGTGGTTTTTGGAGCAAAGCACTTACCCATCCACTACAGCAGCCAGATGTAAAAAGGGTCTAGGGCTGCCAGCCTCCAGATGGGACCTGGGGAGCCCCAGAATTAAAGCTCATCTCCAGACTACAGAGATAAGTTCCCCTGGAGAAAATGGATGTTTTGAAGGGTGGGCTCTATGGAATTGTACCCCACTGAGGTCCTTCTCCAGATTTCACCTCTAAATCTTCAGGAGTTTCCCAACCTGGATTTGGCAATGTACCCCCCAACCCCTGCTGGTGGCCATTACACCAAGTCCAGGCATAACAGTTTTATTGTGTGTTCAGCCCAGTGCATTTCTCCAAGTGTGTATGAGAGGTCCTGCATATGAGGGGTCCTGCAGAGGTAGAATTCAGCCTTAGGTCCCTTTTTGAGCTGCAGTGGATAGAACAATTGATTTAGAAGCTGGTAGACTATCCCTGCCCTGACCTGGATGCAGGGCCGATGCTACCATTAGGCCAACTAGGCAGCCACCTAGGGCACAAACCTAAGAGGAGCGCAGAACTGACAATCAGCATTAGGGGCAGCCGGCTCCACGAAGTGGGGCTGGGGAGCTGGGGGTCACTTCCATTTATTCACCACCCGACCGAGCACAGCACAGCTAGCTGGAGAAGCTGGAATATGAGCGAGTGGGGGCAGGGGAGTGGTGTGTGTGGGGGGAAGAGAGGCAATGGAGGAAGGCTGGGCCCCAATGGGGTGAGAAGTCAGAGTTCAATTCCAGACCGTGGAGGTGGCATGTGGAGGGCTGGGGGCAGGCAGGCAGTCCTCTCCACCTGACTGGGGGGGTATCTTGGCAGCTTCCCCCTCTGCTTCCTACTGGTCACCTTCTGTGCCCTCCAGGTGCCCAACTGGAGCCACCCAGCAGCTCCCCCCATAAAAAAGTGTTCCTGCCTCTCACAGGCAGCCGGACCCGGGGGGGTGTCCCAAAGCTAAGAAAGGGAACAGTGCACCTTGGAGGGGGAGTGATTTGGGCCCTGGAAAATGGCCAAGCCAGAAGAAAGCATGTGGGGAAAGCCTCTCCAGGAAAGGCTGCCGACCCAGGGTTCCCTGGCCAAAGCTGGGAGGGCGGGGTGCGCCACTGGAGGCTGGCCTGACTTGGATGGGTGGAGGGGGATCAGAGGAGAAATGGGCCAACAGCCCCTCCTGATGACCGAGGCCAGGTTGCTCTGGGGGATAACTGAGGATGGACGGACAGAGCCCTCCTCCTGCCCCGGGGACTCGCATGAGGCAGCAGTGCTCTTGTGGACCCCTCCCACCCCCACCCCACTGAGGAAAGGCGGCTAGATGCTGGCCTCACACAGCAGGGGCCAAGCAGGCCAGACCTCTGCCTCACCGAGGGTCTCCCCAGCCTGGACAGTTGTGGCTGGGCCAAAAGGAGGTCTTGCCATCCTTGGAAGCTGTAGGCAGCACTGGGTGTCTGGCAGGAGTGCCATTTCCATGGCAGCGGAGTGATGCAGGTCAACTGTCAGGCTGCCCCCCTCTGTCAGACAGGACAGCTGCATCCCACCGGTGCCAGGCAAGTGCCCAGGCAGGTGCCAAGCACATCCAGCCTTCCAGACCCAAAGGCGCAGACTTCGCCGAGGCCCAGGCCCCCCTGTCCTCTGTTCCCCCCTCCCAGCGTGCACAACATTCCTGCATCCCCCCGGGCCGGGAGCAGCATGATTGCCAAAGCCCTCCCCCTTGCCAGAGCCGAGCATCCCACGTTGTGTGCTAAAGCTGTTTTCTTTTTGAGAAAGAAAATCGAAGATTGTTGTATTACTTATTCTTGCAGGTTTTTTTAAAAAAATTAGCAATTTCAAGTTTTGCACTTTTCATTTTTCCTACAGTTCATCTGTTTTTGAAAACTGGTTAGCAGTGGGGAGGGGTGCAAGTAGTTAGCCTTGCCTAGGGTACAAAAAAGCCTGGCACTGGCCCTGCCTGGATGGCCCAGGCAATTCTGATCTTGTCAGATCTTGGAAGCTACGCAGGGTCAGCCCTGGTTAGTTCTTGGATGGGAGACCACCAAGGATGTTTAGGGTTGCTATGCAGAGGCAGATAATGGTAAACCACCTCTGAACATCTCTTGCCTTGAAAACCCCACGGGGTCGCCGTAAGTCTGCCGTGACTTGAAAGTACTTTCCACCAGGATTATCCCTGTTTCCCTGTTACATCATGTCATACCTGTGCATCCTGTATCACGCAAGAGCTCTTCTTCTACACCAATGCCATCTTCTGCCCACTGGTACAGAACTACTGATTGAAGTCTTGCTCCATTCCCCCAGCAATGCCAAATGCAAATTGTGCCAAGATATTATATATCATGCCTAGTAGTAAGCAATCCTTGTTCTGACAAGACAAGCTACAAAGGAAAACAAATAAACCAGGTACAGGGAAACATCAGATGAGCCCAGCCCTGCATTCTCCAAGAAATGCAACCAGTGTGCACCTCAAAAACTGAGGGGGAGGTGGGTGGTTGGGAGTGGAGCAGGCAGCCTAGAAAGATACAGCATGTCCTAATTACACATTCCTTTGTGACAGCTATTGTGAAAAGATTAAAGGCCTCCAACTAACTTTCTTCATGTCTTTCCCTCCCACAGCACAAACACGGCAGGCTAGACAAAAGCGATTAGTGCACCAAGGAAGTACATCCTTGGCTTTGTTCAGGGGATGCCAGCCCTGCCTGCCTAGACTATGCTGGGCTTACTGTGCTTTTTTCTTCCCCACTTCTGCAGCTTTGAATGCTTTGCTCCCACTAAACTGGAGGCAAACAAATAAATAGCAATAGCAAGGAGGTGATAGAGATAACAGGCTGCTACTACTACTTCTCGCTTTGCCTTTTTTGTGCCTTCTGGTAATCCTGCCTCCCTCCCCAGGCCTAACTTAATAAGCCTGGGAGCATCTTTGAGTTCCTGGGATCCTGGGAGGCCAGGAAGCAGTGACAGAATCCAATGGTATCCCAGGTAAATCAAGTGTCTTGAGTGTCTTTTGAAAGGCTAATAAAAAGGAAGACCTGTGGACAACACAGGTGCTGATTACTAGTTCTTTTGAATGCATGGAGGTCAAGACAGAGGTGGACCCACTTGGTAAAGTCCCACTCTCCCTCTCCCCAGTCATTCTTTCAGGTACTCACACATGTTAAGTGAACAAAGGTGGGATAGCAGAAGGGAGAACTCACAGGAGAAGAAATGCTAAGTTCACAGTCAGCCTGTTGATCAGACAACAAACAGAATAACGTGATGAACTGGAAACAGTTAAGAACATAAGAACATAAGAACATAAGAACATAAGAACATAAGAGAAGCCAATGTTGAATCAGGCCAATGGCCCATCTAGTCCAACACTCTGTCACAAAGCGGCCAAAATATACCAGGTGCCATCAGGAGGTCCAGCAGTGGGGCCAGGGCACCAGAAGCCCTCCCACTGCTGCCCCCTCCAGCACCAAGAATAGAGTGCATCACCTGCCCCAGACTGAGAGTTCCCATCTATACCCTGTGGCTAATAGCCACTGGTGGACTTCTGCTCCATATGTTTATCTAAATTCCTCTTGAAACTGTCCATGCTTGCAGCTGCCATGACCTCCTGTGGCAGTGAATTCCATATGTTAATCACTCTTTGGGTGAAGAAGTATTTCCTTTTATCTGTTCTAACCCGACTGCTCAGCAATTTCATAGAGTGCCCACGAGTTCTTGTATTGTGAGAAAGGGAGAAAAGTACTTCTTTCTCAACCTGCTCAATCCCATTCATAATCTTATAAACCTCGATCATGTCACCTCTCAGCCGTCGTTTCTCCAAGCTAAAGAGCCCCAAGCATTTTAACCTTTCTTCATAGGGAAGGTGTTCCAACCCTTTTATCATTCTAGTTGCCCTTCTCTGCACTTTTTCCAATGCTATAATATCCTTTTTGAGATGTGGTGACCAGAACTGTACACAGTATTCCAAATGAGGTCGCACCAATGATTTATACAGGGGCATGATGATACTGGCTGATTTGTTATCAGTTCCCTTCCTAATAATCCCCAGCATAGCATTGGCCTTCTTTATTGCAGCTACACATTGTGTAGACATTTTCAGCGAGTTATCCACTACGACTCCAAGATCTCTCTCTTGGTCCGTCTCTGCCAGATCAGACCCCATCAACGTGTATTTATATTTAGGATTTTTGGCTCCAATATGCATCACTTTGCACTTGGCCACATTGAACCCCATTTGCCACGTTGACGCCCACTCACCCATCCTCAACAGATCCCTTTGGAGTGCCTCACAATCCTCCCTGGTTTTCACCACCCTGAACAACTTTGTGTCATCTGCAAATTTAGCCACATCACTGCTTACTCCCAATTCCAAATCGTTAATAAACAAGTTAAAAAGCATCGGACCGAGTACTGATCCCTGTGGTACCCCACTGCTTACCACCCTCCACTGAGAAAGTTTCCCATTTATACTCACTCTCTGTTTCCTATTTATAAGCCAGTTTTTGATCCACAAGAGGACTTGTCCTTTTATCCCATGACTATTGAGCTTACTTAGGAGCCTTTGATGAGGAACTGTATCAAAAGCTTTCTGGAAGTCAAGGTAAATAATATCTATTGGGTCCCCCTTGTCCACATGTTTGTTCACTCCCTCAAAAAACACTAACAGGTTAGTGAGACAAGATCTTCCCTTACAGAACCCATGCTGAGTCTGCCTCAATAGTTTTTGTTCATCAATGTGCCTACTAATTCTTTCCTTAATAACAGTTTCCACCAACTTACCCGGTATCGATGTCAGACTGACTGGCCTGTAATTTCCTGGATCTCCCCTGGAGCCCTTTTTAAAGATGGGAGTGACATTAGCTGCCTTCCAGTCCTCAGGAATGGAGGCAGATTTTAAAGAAAGATCACATATTTTTGTCAGGAGATCCACAAGTTCACATTTGAGTTCTTTCAGAACTCTCGGATGAATGCCATCCGGGCCTGGTGATTTATTAGTTTTTAAATTGTCCATCAGTCGGAGGACTTCCTCTCTTGTTACCGCAATCTGATTCAGGTCTTTCAAACCCCCTCCCGAAATCGGTGCTTCTGGAGTGGGCAAACACTTCTCCTCTTCCACAGTGAAGACAGAGGCAAAAAATGCATTCAGCTTCTCAGCCATTTCCCTATCATCCTTCACTACTCCTCTTACGCCTTGGTCATCCAAGGGCCCCACTGCCTCCCTGGCTGGCTTCCTACTTCTAATGTATTTGAAGAAAGTTTTATTGTTGGTCTTTATGTTTTTTGCGATATGCTCCTCATATTCCCTTTTTGCTTGCCTGATCACAGACTTGCATTTTATTTGCCATAGTCTGTGTTCCCTTTTATCAACCTCACTAAGACTAGCTTTCCACCGCTTAAAGGAATCCTTCTTACCTTTTACAGCTTCCATTACTTTATTTGTTAACCATGCAGGCTTTTTTCTATACCTATTTGTACCTTTCCTAACCTGCGGTATATATTTTTTCTGAGCTTCTAGGGTTGTCTTTTTAAATAGTCTCCAAGCTTCCCCAATGGTTTTGACCTTCTCCACTCTTCCTTTCAATTTCTTCCTCACATGTCCCCTCATACCAGAGAAGTTACCCCTTTTAAAGTTAAAAGTGGTTGCGTCAGTCTTTTTGGGCAACTCCCTATCTGTACAAATGATAAACTCAATGACATTATGGTCACTGTTCCCAAGTGGTGCAATCACTTTTACATCTCTCACCAGGTCTTGATTGTTACTTAGGACCAAATCCAGGATCGCCTCTCCCCTGGTAGGATCTGTGACCATCTGTTCCACAGCACAGTCATTGAGAGTGTCTAAGAACGCAATCTCTTTTTCCCGACTAGAACTCATATTGACCCAATCAATGTGTGGGTAGTTAAAGTCGCCTATTACAACACAGTTATTTCGTCTAGCCGCTATCTTTAATTCATTCATCATTTTATAATCCTCCTCTATCTTTTGATCTGGTGGGCGATAACAAACTCCCACTGTTAAGCCTCCTTTTGGACCCCTATTTCAACCCATAGCATTTCCAGAAGTGAATCCAATTCTCTTACCCTCTCAATCTTACTGGACGGTATACCCTCTGTGACATACAGAGCCACCCCACCTCCAACCCTTTCCCCCCTATCCTTCCAATATAATTTATAACCAGGAATCACTGTATCCCACTGATTTTCCTCATCCCACCAAGTTTCTGAAATACCCACAATGTCTATTTCCCCCCCAACACCAAGCATTCCAACTCCCCAATTTTACCTCGGAGACTTCTAGCATTTGTGTATAAACACTTATAGACACTTAAAGGTACTTTGGAAAAGGTCCCCCCCATTGCTTCTCCACAGAATTGTGATGCATTTGTGCACCTCCTAGGGTTTCCCCAGCTTTTCTTGGATCTTTCTCAAACCTGGTTTGTTTTTGGGAGCCTAGATCACTGCTGTGTGGGTGGGAAAATTCAGATTTTCCCACCTACACGGCAGCCATTTCCCCCACCTTTGCCCCTGCAGCTGCCATTTCCTAGAGTTGCCATGTGGCACCTGAAGGCAGGACATCTCCTGCCCCCATCAAGCCTTGACTGCCCGTACTCTGGCAGCCAGCAGGAATTTTTTTTAAAAAATGCCATGAACAATGGTGTGATGTCAGTCAGTCCTTTCTAAGGATCATCAAAAACTCTTTTGGGGAAAACCTAGAAGTGATGTCATGCCATTTCTGATGGCTGCCATCCCCATGTCCCTATACCATCCAGTCTTTTGCTGATTGCCAGGCCAGGCCTTGCAGTACTATCCCCTGCCTGGTGGGGAGCTTTTAATTTTAATTAAAAAAAAACCTGGCACTAGGATATCATTATATCAATATAACATTATACCATTATAACTTGTTTTCTGAAAAAGAGGTTGCTTACCTGCAACTGATGATCTTCGAGTGGTCATCTGTGCATTCACATTCTTGGGACTCCAGGCCCCCTCCCCTGCACATGCCCAGGAACTCCACTGCACATGCTCAGGGTGGAGTGCAGAGATCCCACCAGTTCCTTCTGACTGCTGCCCAACCCAACTGAAGACTTTAGGCTGCCAGTGGAGGGGAAGGTCAGACAGGCAGTGTGAATGCACAGATGACCACTCAAAAATCATCAGTTACAGGTAAGCAACCTGTTTATCTTCTTGGTGGTCTCTGTGCATCACACTCTTGGGAGAGTACCAAGCTCTGACCTACCTGGTGGCGGGCAATTGCAGCTACTCAGTCACACATCGATTGGAGAACAGCTCGCCCCACTGCAGAATGGCCCCTGGCTCGAATGTATAAGGCATAGTTCTTGACTAACATGGTAGGTGTTGCCTTTGTCACAGCTTTGCATATCTCCTGCAAAGGGGTTCCTCTAAGGAAAGCCATAGATGTGGCCACAGCCCTCATGGTGTGCCCTAATTGGGCCAGGGAGAGGATGTTTAGCCAGGAGGCAACACAACTTAATTGTCTCTACTATCCAGTTTGATAGTCTTTGGGCTGAGATTCCACATCCCTTCTGATGTTCCGTGTAGGACACAAGAGTATCCTTACAGAGGGTTTTCGTCCTGTCCAAGTAAAACAGAAGGGCCCACCTAAAGTCCAGTAGATGAAGTCGTCTCTCTGAGTCAGACTTCAGGCCAGGAAAGAAGGTGGGCAGGGAGACTTCCTCTTGGAGATGGAAGTCTGAGATGGCTTTTGGAAGAAATTTGATGTCAGGGAGTAACGACACTCCTTCACCATGAAAGCGAAGACAGGGCAGGTTGCATCTGAGTGCCCTCAATTCACCCACACACTTAGCTGAAATAATGGCGACCAGGAAAGCTGTCTTCCAGGACAGTAGCCGGAGGTCACATGTGGCCATGGGCTTGAAGGGCCACTAAGTCAG
Organism: Gekko gecko; assembly: GCA_029375565.1. Taxonomy (NCBI): domain Eukaryota; kingdom Metazoa; phylum Chordata; class Lepidosauria; order Squamata; family Gekkonidae; genus Gekko; species Gekko gecko. The sequence continues at coordinate 237,578,224 of JAPDNY010000002.1, read as the reverse complement.
GCCATGGAGGACAAGGGATAGGTCCCACACAAATGTGGGCTCTTTCACTGCAGGGTATAGACATATCAGACTCTTTAGAAAGCACTTAGTGGGCAAACACTGAGTAGCCATTGATGCAATTGTGGTGGGCCAAGATGGCTGTGAGGTATACCCACAAAGAGGAGTGGCTCATACCCCTGTCCACCAGGGTTAGTAGATAGCTAAAGATGAGAGGAAGGCCTCCCTTGATCAAGGAGACTCCATGCTCCAGAGCAAAAGACATAAATTTTGACCATTTGTAGGTATAAGATTTCCTAGTAGATGCCTTTCTGCTGTTCAGCATGACCTCCTTCACCTGTTGAGAAAAGAGGCCCAGGTAATCCTCCACGCTGTCAGTTTCAGGTGGAGGATGTCATGGTGGAGGACTTTCTCCCCGTGAGAAAGAAAGAGATCCAGTGCTGGGGGGAAGTGGTGGACCTCCCTCTGGGATAGGTGGAGGAGGATGGGAAACCAGGCTTGGTGTGGCCACCATGGAGTGATTAGAATGCACACTGGCCTCTCTCGTAGGATCTTGCTGGAAACTTTGGTGATGAGGGGAATTGGAGGAAACAAGAAAAGGAATCTGCTCAATCAAGGGAGGAGGAGGCCATCCCCCAGGGACAGTGGATCCATGCCCCCCTGCAGCAAAATCATGGGCATTTCTTGTTTGACCTTGTTGCAAAGACATCTATAGATGGTTGTCCCCACTTGTCGAATACTGGGCGCAGGTAGGTCCAGTTCATTTCCCATTTCTGCAGAATGCCCCCCCCCGCTCAAGAGATCCGCCTGGGTGTTTTGTTCCCCCGGGAGGTGTGTGACTATGAGGAAGATTCCCTGCTGCAGGCACCATGACCACAGGTCGATCGCCAGAAGGCAAAATCTCTTGGATACCATCCCCCCTTGACGGTTTATGTAGCTTATGGTCATTGTGTTGTCTGTAAGAACAGAGACAACCTTTCTGTGTAGAGTTGGGAGGATGAACTGGATGGCCAGGAGCTCCAAAAAGTTGATATGATGATGATGCTGTAGCTCTATCCAAACTGAGCCCACTAACAAACCCCTGAGGTGAGCTCCCCATCCCCACAAAGAGGCATGTGTGGTGAGAGTTTCTGTGGGGGTAGGGTGTTGGAATGGGGCTCCTTCTAGCAAATTGGGTTCATGTTCCTACAAGGAGAGGGATAGAAGTATGTGTGGAGGTATTAGGAGCTGCATGGTCTGGGGTTGTATGCCAGGTCTGAAATGTTTGAGGAACTAGAGTTTCAGAGGCCTTGTTCTGAGTCTTGTGAAGGGCAAAACCATGGTTATGGCCACCATGAGGCCCAGTAGGCATTGGATGGCAAGGGCCTTGGATGACAATCCCCTGTGACTTGATTTGCCCAATCGGAGATATTATGGCTGGTGCTCTCTGGGTGGGTAGGAAAAACCTGCATATTGTGGAGTCTATGACAGCCCCTGTGAACTGTACCTGTTTGGACGGGAAGAGATGGAACTTTTTAAGGTTTAATTTCAGGCCCAATTCCTGAAGTAAGGACAATGTGGTGTCTATATTTTGCAGGAGTTGGTTCTGTGAGTTGGCCACCAGGAGCCAGTCGTTGATGTAAGGGAACACTACTATGGTGCAGAGCCAGAAGTGAGCCACAACTATGACCATCATCTTCATGAACATCCTTGGGGCCATGGATATTTGGAAGGGAAGAGCGGTATACTGATAGTGATCTTGTCCAATCATGAAACATATGTAGCATCTGTGTTGTGTCCTGATGTTGATATGGAAATATGCATTTTGTAGATCGATCGTGGTCATCCAAACCCCTTCCTGCACTAACGTAGTATTTCGGAGAGAGTTGTCATTAAAAACTTGCGGTAGATGATAAACCTGTTGAGAGGTCCATAATTGGCTGGAGTCCACCATCTTTCTTCGGTACCGTAAAATACTGGGAGTAGAAGTCACTCAATTCTGGAGGTACTGGTTCTATGTCCCTTTTGATAAGGCTGATGATGGTGGGGTGGTGGTGACCCCCATAGATGAGCGAATTCTATTGCATACCCTTAAGAGATGATGGATAGGACCTAGCTGTCTGTAGTTATGCAGGCTGCAAGATGGGTGTGAAGATGAATATCAGGAGAGTGGGTGGTGTGAAGCTGAACTGAGGCACTGATGTCAACTAAGTCAAAGGCTCTGTTTGGGGGCCTGCGGAGCCTTTGATCTGGTGGATTGTTGCAATGCTTGGAATTTGGATTTAGAATTATAAGATGGTCTACTTCCCTGCTGTTGATGACATGGTCTCCATAGCTGGTCAGGTGATGGCCTGTTAGACTGAAGGTGGGGCCATGACCTGGACCAAGATCTGGACTTATATGGTTGAGTGGGGATGGTGACACTCAAGTTCCATGAGGCTATCATGCTCTTGTTCATGTCATGTAGTACTGTGTTGGTCATGGTGTGGAAAAGGCCCACAGCATTGAAAGGCAAATCCTCAATACAAGCTCTTGTATCAGGATTTAAGGTGGTAGATCTAAGCTATAAGTGCCATTGGAGTGTCATGGCACAGGTAAGGATTTTGGCAAAGGTGTTCAGCACATGCTTGGTGGAGTTAAGCTGCTGCTTGGCAAGAATCATACCTTCTTTTTTGATTTTCCTAGCCACTGTCTTTTTGTTCGCGGGGAGGTTGGAAAGGGTCTCAGAGAGTTGCTCCCACACGGAGTACTGATAATGGCTCATGCATGCCAGATAGTTGGTGTTATTGATTCCCAGGGTTGCCATGGAGTAGAAATGTCTGCCAAAAGAGTCCAGTGTCTTTCCTTCCTTATCCGAGGGTGCAGAGTAGGTGTGTTTACTCTTGGATGAGGAGTTCACCATCAGAGAGTTGGGCTTAGGATGGGAGACTAAGAACTCTGCTCCAGTCTCCTGTACTTTGTACCTGTGGTCCAGATGTCTTAAAGATATGGGAGTAGATACAGGCTTGTCCCAGGGATGTTTCGCTGCCTGCAGCACGACCGTGGTCATGGGAAGGGCTACAGAGGTGGAAGTATCTAACTGTACAATGTCAAACACCATATCAGTCACATCTGGGTGTGGCTGAACAATGAAGAGGCCTAGAATGTGGGCCATTCTCTTTACAAGGTCTCCATATGACTTTAAGTCCTCTGATGGAGATATTGGTAGGTCTTTAGCAGTGTGAGTAGGTGGCGATGGTTCTGACTCTGGGGTATGATGCACTGAGTCATAATCATCAGAGTCTCATTCCGGGATGCTATGATCAGTGTTGGACATGTCTGAGTCAGCCCATGTGAGGGTTATTGGTGTTTAGGTTTGTCTGACATTGATGTTAAAGGTCCTTTTGGCGTCAAGACTGTTTGTTCAGTCGGTCTTGTTATCGCCTTTTGTCGGTGGCAATGTGTCGCTACTGACAACTCAGCAGGCTTCTTGTCTATCACCTGGTGAAGTGATCTCGAGTTATAGGAGAGTGTGGAGCACTGTATAGGTACTGGAATTGCCTCTGGTCCCTTGGCAGCATTGTGGGTGGTGCTGGCCATTGGGGTGGTTGGACGTCATAAGGAGTGGCTGGATCTTGGTCTGGAGTGCTGTGGCATGCATCCCTATGGGTATTTTGGGCTTGATGGCGAAGGATGCAAGTGGACTCTGGTTGCAGAGAGATGTTCCTGCTTGTCGATCCCGACAAAGGGGAGCAGTGGTAGCTCTGTTGCATTAAATCAATCTCATCTACTCAGACTTGGAGATGCTGAGGGGTTCAGAGAAGATCCGTTGAAGCTTTGGTACCTGGGAGTTCACGCGATCAGTTGGTAGCTGAGTCGATGGAAAATCCATTCCGCATTTTCTTTGAAACTCTTCTTGAGCTATAATGTATTTCAATGGAGCCCATGCAAGTCAATTGGCATTCCTGGCTCCCATTATTTCCAATGGGACTTCAAGTCTCTCCCTGAAACATTTTTGTGCAATAAATCCACTGTATTTATTATTTAGAAATATGAGCATGGCATGGCAGTACCGCGCAGACATATAATGGGAGGCCCCCTTAGAAAAACATTGGCCCCCCAAGCAAAAAGTTGTTAGCTACAGGGCTGGATGTAAGCATGAAATAAGCTTGGACTGGGTGGGAGGAATGGCAGAAGGAGTGTATTTCAGGGCAGAATTAATGGACATAGAAAGGATTAACCAGCTTCCCCACCCACCTACAATAAGATTCTTCCATGCATTCCCTTAGTAAATATGGGTTTAAGAGCATGCATGTCCCAAGATAATGTGCTGTTCTACCCACACGAACATCCTATAAATGCCTATGATACTAGCTCAACCAAAACCAAAATCAAAAAATTTGTAAATCACTTTTATATAAAATATTGTTCAAAGTGATGTGACATAACGATTAGAATCAAAACAGTAATATGAATCTGTATAAAATAACCTCAAAATCCACCATCAGACTCAAACTTATCAACAAGATCCAAATGCCCCTAAAATAGGGTTGCCAGGTCCCCTTTTCGCTCTGGTGGGGGGATTTGGGGGGTGTTCCAGGGTGGGTGGGGATAGCCCCAAGCCCTGCCCCCAAGCCGTGGTCCCCCAGAGCCATCCTCTCCCTCCCCTCCTGCAGAGATTTAAAGGGCTTCATCTGCTTGGTGGAGAGCATGTGGCCTGCTGATCAGCTCAAGGGCCCTATAAGTCTTTCAGCAGGGAGGGAGAGGGGCTGTCACCACCAGCAGCTCTGTTGGCAAAAAGACCCTTTAAAGGGTCTTTTTGTGAGCAGGGTGGGGGCCGTGGTGTGCAGGGCTGATTTCCCAGCAGCAATTTGCTGCTTGGGATTCAGGCCAGCACCGTTGCCCCTCTTGCTGTGAGCCCCACAATCAGCGGGGTGGCGGCACACGGGCCTGCTAGGAACAGGATTCCTAACCAGTTTAGAGGTAGGTCCTAGGATAGTGCTCTGAGATAGGGTTACCAGCTCCAGGTTGGAAAGACCCTGGAGATTTGGATGTGGAGCTTATGGAAGGTAGTGGGAGGGGTCTTGGCAAGGTGTAGTGCCATAAATTCCACCCTTGAAAGGAGCTGTTTTCTCCAGAGGAAGTGATCTTTGTCATCAGGAGATCAACTGTAATTCCAGGTGATCTCCAGGCTTCACCTGGAGTTTGGCAACCCTACCTGAGTGTTAGATTTGAACATTTCCAATCATTATCAGGTATCAGAAATGGTTGCAGCTGGATTAACTGTATTAAAAAATGACCGTGATTCAGTTCAGATCTTGATTACTTGTAATCTGAATGCACACCCCTAATTTATAGCTGTTTACAGGCAGGATAATGTCATTTTCTTAACAACTTAATATTGATGCCGGAATGCAGGGAGAATAGTTTCCCAGAAACTGTCGTGATAGCTATTGGGAACATAGTTGGGATGGTCACCACAGAATCAGTATCAACCACAATTTTCCTTGCGTAAAGAACATAGGCTCCAAAGGATGAGATCTGAGCACTCACACACAAGGATAGATACCAGAAGGTGAAGTTCTGCCAGTTATATCAGGTGTTAAAGAAATTCAAGCTTGTAAATTAGAAATGCCCAATGTGTAGGCACAGCAGATCTAGGGTTCCCAACCTCTAGACAGGGCCTGGAGATCTCCCAGAATTACAATTGATCTTCAGATGTCAGAGATCAGTTCCCCCAGAGAAAATGGCTGCTTTGGAAGGTGGACTCTGTGGCATTATGCCTTGCTGAGGCCCCTCCCCAAACCCCGCCTTCTCCATGTTTTGCATAGCAGACCAAACAACAACACTCAGTTCCATCTGGCTGAAGGCCTATTTATTAACAGTAACTGTAGGGCAGGTAGCTTGGCTATTGGAATAAGGAATAACAATATTTAACTAAGTTGTTTCTAGAGCTCTAGGCCAGGGTTGTTCTGGCCTGGCCCTGCAGATTCTTAGTGAGTCCAGCACTCCTGCAGGCTTCTACCAGGGAGACTGAGAAGAGAAGCACTGAGTCCCTCCTATTCTCTTGCTTGCTCTGAAGCCTACAGGGATAGCCTCTTAAAGAGGCAGTGCACTACACCAGGCTCCACCCCCTAAATCTCAACCAGGAATTTCTCAACCAGGAACAGGCGACACTAAGCAGTTCTAATGCATAAACAAACAGGCCTCAAATTGGCACTGACAGGTGCTGAACCGAGAGTTTCTTTGGAGAAGAAATGTTGTTGCTGGAATATCTTCACAGCAGCTCAGGCTTCTAACTTCTGCATCTTTCATGCTGCTCACAGAACAAAACACAAGGGAGGAATTAAGGATAAAAAATTGGACGTTCGCCGAAGTCTTCCCAGTTAATGTGGAGTATATCCATTACCATAATAACTAGCCACTTAATAACTGGCTTCCTTGCTAATTCTAATTGAAACATATAATGATATTTCTGAGCTCGAGTGGCAGTCTCCCATCAATGCCAGCATCTCCCTGGGACTTGCTTGTGCTGTGAAGGCCAATGGTATCCTTGAGAATTCGGGACAGAATATACAGAGCCAAACCGACAGCCATTCTTGTACGCTTGCCAGAAACCACAGCTGACGATAAAAGCCATTAAAGGTCAGCGGGGAATAGAAAACTATTTATGTTAAATGTCACAGATTATACCACAGAAACGGCCTGGGGAATCGGAAATCACACTTTAAGAGGCTGCGCAGGCACATGTCAACTTTAAGCAACAAACTCCTGGATGTGTCTTGCAAAGGATACACTTAACACACTGCAGGTGGGGGCTGGTTGATCCAGCAAGCATCCGTTAAGCGTTGCTAAGCAGTGGGAGGATGAATCCACTCAGGTTGCTGTCTAGAACTGAGCTTTGACAGTCACACAAATTTGTGGTGATTGGTGGCCAGGCACAGTTGGGGAATTCAGTATATTTGGTGAAGGAGAAGTTTTTAAAGATCCCTGACACAACTGTTGACCTACTTTTTTTTTTTTTTTTTACTGCTTTTCAACCTCTAGTAGTGCATTTTGAATTCATAATTTAAATTTAGGTATCTTAAAGTTTGGGCTGAATTGCATTGTTTCTTCCTATTATGGGAGTGGGGTTGGACTGATAGTTTAACTTACCGGTGAAGTTCCCCAGTGGGGTGCTACTCTGGAGGTACCTAGGAGCCAGCCAAGCTATACTTCATTGGTGCAGGCAGTGCTGAGGGGACACTTGATTTTGGTCTCGCCAGTAGAGATGATGATGGGTATAGTCTCACTCATCTCCTCCTGCATCACCCCACAGCATGGTGGGCAACTCTGCCTGCTGCTGCTGGCCAGATCCCAGCTCAGCAGCCACTCCAGGGGCCTCTTGGCTCAGCTTGCTCCTGGGCCATGTTAACAAGCCAGTCTGTTTCTGGATGTCAAACACACACTGAGATGGTCCTTTGCCTCTGAGGAAGAGCCTGACAATTCCAACAATTCCAACACGTTATTACAAGGACCAGTGATGGAAATCTTGCTACCCTCTCTCAAGTCTTGTCTGATCTCTGTTGGTATATTTCTAGTCTTCGTGTCTTGTTCCTGAGGTTGGCCATCTCCCTTGCAAAAGTGATGCTGCTTTTAATGGAACTGAAAGAATGACAACTTAAGAACATAGCCATGTTTTCCATATAGTATGTAATTAGCTTGTGCAATGCATTACAGGAGGATATGTTTCAGGGCAATCATTATAATGAGATTTCGATGAAAGCTCTCACATCTCTGGCTGTGACAAGAGGTTTCAGAGTTGAATAAAATTTTAAAGAAAGTATGTACAAGTTCTTGCCTGGACATAATTGGACACCTTATGGAGGAATACATTATCCTATCTTTTGGGGTCTGACACCACCTGCTTTGTGATTATTAATTGCATTTGTATCCAACCTCTCTTCCAAGGAGCTCAGAACAGAATACATTGAGGTTATCCCATTATTTCCTCCAATAACCACACAAGGGATATTAGAGTGGGAGATGGTAGACTTCACCCAGTGAACTTTTTGGCTGAACAAGCGTTTGAAACCAGGTTAGGTGTCCCTGCCCCCTCCCAACATCCAGTGCTCTACTATTTCACATAGCATGAAATGTGAGGATTATAGTTAGCGGCTTTTGTTGTGATCCAGACATCCCCTGTTATTTTGTGCATGCATCAAGAAAGTCTTGTGTTTGTATACCATTGTGTGCGTGAAACTCTTTCCAGCACCTTGGCATTTCCAACATTTTGCTGCTAAGAGCTGATCTACAGGTTCAGAAGACTCACCTGCTTCAACCCTCCTGAACAGCTGATGTACCAGGGACAAGAATTTTACCATGGTCATTGTATATATGCAGAAAGCTTTTGACATCGGGACACATCCAGTCATGCAATGGAACACATCCAGTTCTTGTTGGATTTGGTAGGAAAATGTTGTTGGATGTAATATTTCTTTCCCGGTGGGAACAGTGTGTGTTTGTCTGATGGTCCATACTTACGGATGCACTAGAAGACTTGTTTCTCATTCTTCCATAATAGAAGCACAGAAGAGAGCAAAGAAGAGGAGGAGGAAGAGGAACTGAGTGGGTGTTGTAAAGGCAGAAGAGGGGAATGTTTGCTTTAAAAGGGAGTCAAACACAGCCATTGCAGAGCTGCTCACAGAGCTGCCACAAGGCTCTCGCTTGTGTAATTTCAATAATTGGCCTATAATTAAGTAATTATTGGAGGAGAAGGTGCCACAGCCGTGGGATGGTGTTTGCATGCGTGCATGGAGGAAGGCAGGCTCAGGAGGGGCTGTGACGTTTATAATCCTAATTTTATGGTTCCTACAGCTGTTGAAAGGAGAGAGTAAGGCTGCCTGCTTAAAAGGGGGCATGGAATAATGCTGCATGGGGGGGGGATATGCCAATTTACCATGTTCAAATGCTAGGAGCAGATTTCACTGGGAGAGAGGCGACTTTCCATTCCAGCTAAGAGAAGCAATAATGTTTCCCCCCATTAGGACTGCCAACTCCGGAATGGAAAAGAAATGGAAATCTGGGGGTGGAGGTGATCCCCAGACTACAGAGAAAAGGGGCGATTTAGAGGTTGGAATCTATGGCATTATACCCCACTGAGGTCCCTCCCCTCTCTAGATCCTGCCCTCCCCAGGCCCCACCCCTAAATCTCCAAGAATTTCCCTACTATCAGCCGGCCCTCTGCTTGTACTTCCCATCCTGTCTACTCACCTTCCTACCCCCCAGCCTGTGCTCTCCTGCCTGCTTACAAGCCCTCCCACCACCCGTGGTCATGGCCACCTGCACAGAGCTAAGGTTGCCCCTGGGATCACCAGAAGTGCCGCCACTATTGTATGGCACCATCATGCCCTTTCCTGGTAGCACTGGACAGCATGTTCAGCCATGAGCACAGGTGCCACTGGAGGAATGCCTGTGAGGGGAGGGGGGATGGTGTATGGGTAGGTGGCAGGTGCAGAATGTAGGTGGATGTAGTGGCTGTGGGCCCTTCCAGAAGTCTTGGGCTCCGGCAGCTGCCCTACCATGGCGTATGCTGAAGCCGGCCTTACTGGGAGGGCAGAGTCTGGGGAGGGAGCTTGGGTATAACCAGAAATATTGGAGACATTATAACATAAGAACATAAGAGAAGCCAATGTTGAATCAGGCCAATGGCCCATCTAGTCCAACACTCTTTAACATAGTGGCCAAAAATACCAGGTGTCATCAGGAGGTCCAGCAGTGGGGCCAGGACACTAGAAGCCCTCCCACTGTTGCCCCTCCCCAAGCACCAAGAATACAAAGCATCACTTGCCCCAGCCTGAGAGTTCCTATCTATACCTTATGGCCAATAGCCACTGATGGACTTCTGCTCCATATGCTTATCTAATTCCCTCTTGAAGCTGTCCATGCTTGTAGCCTCCACCACCTCATGTGGCAGTGAATTCCATGTGTTAATCATTCTTTGGGTGAAGAAGTACTTCCTTTTATCCATTTTAACCCAACTGCTCAGCAATTTCATTGAGTGCCCATGAGTTCTTGTATTGTGAGAAAGGGAGAAAAGTGCTTCTTTCTCTACCTGCTCTATCCCATGCATGATCATGTCACCCCTCAGCTGTCGTTTCTCCAAGCTAAAGAGCCCCAGCGTTTTAACCTTTCTTCACAGGGAAAGTGTTCCAACCCTTTTATCATTCTAGTTGCTCTTTTCTGCACTTTTTCCAATGCTATAATATCTTTTTTGAGGTGTGGTGACCAGAACTGTACACAGTACTCCAAATGAAGTTGCATCATTGATTTATACAGGGGCATTATTACAGTGGCTGATTTGTTTTCAGTTCCCTTCCTAATAATCCCCAGCATAGCATTGGTCTTTTTTATTGCAGTTGCACATTGTCTAGACATTTTCATTGAGTTATCTACTATGACTCCAAGATCTCTCTTTTGGTGAGCCTCTGCCAGTTTGGACCCCATCAATGTGTATTTATAGTTAGGATTTTTGCCTCCAATGTGCATCACTTTGCACTTGGCCACATTGAACCCCATTTGCCATGTTGATGCCCACTCGCCCATCCTCAACAGATTCCTTTTGGAGTGCCTCACAATCCTCCCTGGTTCTCACCACCCTGAACAACTTCAGGTCATCTGCAAATGTAGCCACTTCACTGCTTACTCTCAACTCCAAATCATTGATATACAAGTTAAAAAGCATCGGACCAAGTACTGATCCCTGTGGTACCCCATTGCTTACCACCCTCCACTGAGAACATTTCCCATTTATACTCACTCTCTGTTTCCTTTTTATAAGCCAGTGTTTGATCCACAAGAGGACTTGTCCTTTTATCCCAGGACTATTGAGCTTACTTAGGATCCTTTGATGAGGAACTTTATCAAAAGCTTTCTGGAAGTCAAGGTAAACAACATCTATTGGGTCCCCCTTGTCCACATGTTTGTTCACTCCCTCAAAAAACACTAACAGGTTAGTGAGACAAGATCTTCCCTTACGGAACCCATGCTGAGTCTGCCTCAATAGTTTTTGTTCATCAATGTGCCTACTAATTATTTCCTTAATAACAGTTTCCCGGTATTGACGTCAGACTGACTGGCCTGTAATTTCCCAGATGTCCCCTGGAACCCTTTTTAAAGATGGGAGTGACATTAACTGCCTTCCAGTCCTCAGGAATGGAGGCAGATTTTAATGAAAGATTACATATTAATGTAAGGAGATCCACAGGTTCACATTTGAGTTTTTTCAGAACTCTCAGATGTATGCCATCCGGGCCTGGTGATTTATCAGTTTTTAAGTTGTCTATCAATCATAGGACCTCCTCTCTCGTCACCTCAATCTGACTCCGGTCTTTCAACACCCCTCCTGAAATCTGTGGTTCTGGATTGGGCAAGCACTTCTCATCTTCCACGGTGAAGACAGAGGCAAAAAATGCATTCAGCTTCTTAGCCATTTCCCTGTCATCCTTCAGTACTCCTTTTACCTCTTGGTCATCCAAGGGCTCCACTGCCTCCATGGGTGGTTTCCTGCTTCTAATGTATTTGAAGAAAATGTTATTGTTGGTCTCTATGTTTTTTGCTGTATGCTCCTCGTATTTTTGCCTGCCTGATCACAGACTTGCATTTTATTTGCCACAGCCTATGTTCCCTTTTATCAACCTCACTGAGACTAGCTTTCCACCACTTAAAGGAATACCTCTTACCTTTTACAGCTTCCAATACTTTAACCATGCAGGCTTTTTTCTATACCTATTTGTGCCTTTCCTAACCTGTGGTATATATTTTTTCTGAGCTTCTAGGATCGTAGTTTTAAATAGTTTCCAAGCTTCCCCAATGGTTTTCACCCTGTCTACTTTTCCTTTCCGTTTCTTCCTCACATGTCCCCTCATATCAGAGAAGTTACCCCTTTTAAAGTTAAAAGTGGTTGTGTCAGTCTTTTTGGGCACCTCCCTATTTTCACAAATGTTAAGCTCAATAACATTATGATCACTGTTCCCAAGCGGTGCAATCACTTTTACATCTTTCACCAGGTCTTGGGTGTTACTTAGGACCAGATCCAGGATTGCCTCACCCCTGGTAGGTTCTGTGACTATTTGTTCCATAGCACAGTCATTAAGAGTGTCTAGAAACTCAGTCTCTTTTTCCTAACTTGAACACATATCACCTATTATGATACAGTTATTTCGTCTAGCCACTATCTTTAATTCATTCATCATTTTATAATCCTCCTCTATCTTTTGATCTGGTGGGTGAAAACAAACTCCCCGTGTTAAGCTTCCTTTTGGGCCCACTATTTCAACCCATAGCATTTCCAGAAGCAAATCCAATTCACTTACCCTCTCAATCTTACTGGACTGTATACCCTCTCTGACATACAGAACCACCCCACCTCCAACCTTTCCCCCCATCCTTCTGATATAATTTATAACCAGGAATCACCGTATCCCACTGATTTTCCTCATCCCACTAAGTTTCTGAAATACCCACAATGTCTATTTCCCCCCCAACACCAAGCATTCCAACTCCCCGATTTTACCTCAGAGATTTCTAGCATTTGTGTATAAACACTTATAGTTTCCCATGTTTGTTAAGCCCACAGCCTTCCTCTTGCTGCCTCGAGACCTTGCCAGGCAGTTCCTATCATTAGCCACAGTCTCAGTGGACAATTGTAATCCATTTCCTTGTACAAAAGTAATAGCTACCCCTTCATCTCTTTGAGATGAGCCATCCCGAACCAGAGACTTTTCATCTCCTGTCGGCTTTCCCCCATTATTCAGTTTAAAAACTGCTCTGCCACCTTTTTGATTTTGAGCGCCAGCAGCCTGGTTCCTTCTTGGGACAAGTGGAGACCATCTCTTTTGTACAGCTCCCTCTTGTTCCAAAAAGCATCCCAGTGCCTAACAGACTTGAAACTTTCCCCCCTACACCATCGTCTCATCCACGCATTGAGACTCCTGATCTGTACCTGTCTTTCTGGCCCTGCTTGTGGAACAGGTAGCACTTCTGAGAAGGCTACCTTGGAGGTCCTGGCCTTGAGTTTCCTTCATAGCAGCCTAAATTTTTCCTCCAGGACCTCACGACTGCATTTCCTCACATTGTTGGTGCCAACATGTACCACAACCACTGACTCTTCCCCAACACTATCTACCATCTTATCCACACAACACATGTAATGTCCGCTACCTTCGCACCAGGCAGGCAAGTCACCACACAGTCAGTATGCAGGTTTGCCACCCAGCTGTCTACCGGCCTAAGGATCAAATTACCAACTACCAAGAGCCCCCTCCCTCCCTGCCCAGGGATGTTTCCTTGGTGCGAAAGGATACCTGCTCACCAACTCTTGTTCCAAAAAGCATCCCAGTGCCTAATAGACTTGAACCTTTCCCCCCTTCTGAGGGCACATTCCCCTTATCTGCAGCATGGTGCCCTGTTTCCCCTCAACCCTCATGCTCTCTGACAGTGATGGGGCTGCCAGATCCAGAGTGGGACATATCTAACAAGTCCCCAAGAGTCTTCTCCGTGTGCCTAACTGACTGTCTCTGCTTCTCCAGGTCAGCCACCTTGGCCTCAAGGGAGCAAACTCGTTCCCTGAGAACCAGGAGCTCCTTGCACTGAGCACATACTCAAGACTTCTATCTAGTGGGCAGATAGTCATACATGTGACACTCCGTGCAAAACACTTGATAGCCCCCAACCCCCTGCTGGCATTCTGGCTGCATAACTGCTTTTAAAATAATAATTTTATATAATCCCCCTTTTGACTGTTCCCTGGAAGGCCAGATCCTGAAGCTGAAGCTCAAATACTTTGGCCACCAAATGAGAAGGGAGCATTCACTGGAGAAGACCCTGATGCTGGGAAAGATTGAAGGTCAAAGAAGAAGGGGACGGCAAAGAATGAGATGGTTAGACAGTGTCATCGATGCAACGAACATGAAATTGAGCAAACTTCAGCGGACAGCGGAAGACAGGAGGGCCTGGCGTAATCTGGTCCATGGGGTCGCGAAGAGTCGGACTCGACTGTGCGACTGAACAACAACAAACCTTTTTAAATCCCTTTGAATTTATGTGGTTCTCCTTGTAGAAGTCTACTTACCTTACTTGGAACCCAAGGAGACTAGGGCCCTGGTTTTGTGGCTCTTCCTGGGCTTCTTACAGAGTCTCTAGTCTAAGAGCCCTAGGCCAAGAGCCCTAACCTTTTTTGGCTCTCACCCTTCAGCTCCTGCCTCTGGCAAGGTGCTGCCTTAAATAGAAGCTTCCCCCAGCAGAGGATGTGGCCAGCAGGTATTCAAATTTACCCAGGCACTCAGTTACAGTCAAACAATGACCCTTTCACACCCTATCTCAAGCAGCCAGGACTCTGCAACAACTCACAACTCACTCACACATTCCCAAATACAGTACCCTCGCAGCTAAATCACCTCAGCTGACAGTAAGTAAAAAACACTCACCCTTCTAGCAGCTCCATCTCCTTGCTCCTTCTCAGAGCTCAGCTGGGTCAGCTCTGCTTCTGGCAAGGTGCTGCCCTAAATAGAAGCTTCCTGTAGTGATGTGATTCCATATGCCCTGAAGCTTCCATTTTCTTCAGGGGAACTGATGGCTGTATTCTGGATATCAGTTACAATTTCAGGAGAACTCCAGGCTCCACTTGCAGTTGCAGGTCATATTTTGGATGCAGAGGTTTGGCCGGACCTATTCTGCCCCATTTAAAATGATTACTCACACAACAGATTCTTTTGAAAATAGGTGGATAGAATTGGCCACAACTTTATTGGTTACACCTGAAATAAGCATTGGCACAGCATGGGTCCACTGAATCTGGCCCATTAGCTGGACCCTCTGCCAGCCAATGTATCCTCTACCCAGCCAGCCAGCATGGGTAGCACTAGCAGGATGGCAGACTGCCGGGGTTCACATGGACGCCTGCCCCTTTGTGAACTCCCCTGCCATCTGGCAGTGAGGGCAATTGCTGTTGGCCCTTGAGTTTGCTTGCTCCCTTCAGCCTTCACACCAAGACTGTGTAATGGGTCCCCAACTCTGGAAAATGGCATGCAGGCCAATTTCTGCAAATGGATCCAGCCCCGTGCTGTTACTATCTAATAGTTGTGATGAAAGTTGCACAATTGAAACTAGATACTAGCTAACAACAGAAACAATCGATCAAAAGACCCACAACCCCCATCATTAAACCCAGACTACAATGTCAGTCCCAGACTCCACACAAAACAGGGAGGGAGGGATTGGGCAAGCTGATCTCCTGGCTCTGTTGGTCGGGGGTGGAAAATGGCTAGTGGACAGCACTCATTTTTAAAGCCTCCCCTTCCCTTGACCGCCCTGCTGCCCTGCCACTTGCCAGATCCCACTCAGCATCCAGCCAACCTCTTCCTCCCCCGCCCAGCCCCACAAATGGTGGGCCTCGTCAACCCGGGCCCTCCCTCCTAGAGCCTAACTAGTGCATACAGGACACTGATTCACCTCTAGCTCATAGTATGATGTTGGAGCAATAAAAGAATTTATTGCTATGAGTTCCTTGTAGGGGTTGCCATCCAGCAAGAGACATGGGGGTGTATTTATATAGCATATTTCTATGCTGCCTCTTCAAAGGCCTGCTTGAAGTGGCTTACAACATTTTATATTCTTTACCTGAAATCTGTGTTCTTATATGAGAGCAGGGATAGGTTGCCATACTGTACAGTTTTACCCAGAATCTGAATGTGCCACCTCGTTACCAGCTTGGTTTGTTAGGTCACCCCGATCCCCTTTTCTCAATTAAAAAAAAAGTTAATGCCAGGCCTTCCAGATCTAAGGACATTAGGCAAAATGTGCAGACAGTTTTCTGTTCAGTTTGCAGTGGAAACAGCCTGCCACTCTTTGTTCTAGCCAATGACGGAAGTCATGGCTATGATTGACTGGTGTGGAAAGTCCAAAGGAATGCTTTACTTCCCTGCTCCTCTTGAGCTCATTGAGGACCTGCAGTTCAATTTGAGTTTTCTGCTTTTTATGTTTTACTGGCATTTGAAAGTAAGTAATTTTCTCATGCCTTCTTGTGTGTTTCCAGATTATTCCAAAAACAACGGTAATGTAACAGAAACAGAGCCTCTCTATTTAAAAATACAAAAGGGCAGTGCTCATTAATCCCTTCCCCAACTGTTTGTAAGGTTGAAAGCAGCAGAAAAACAAAGTGATCTTTATATTTTCAGAACTGGAAAATAATTGTAGATGTTGACTTAGAAGTCAAACAGAGCCAAACTGGGTGGCACTTCTCAGAGGATGGAGGGCAGGCAATTAGTCCAGTCTTTTAGGTGCTTTTGTGTTTGGGTGCTGTGGAGATTGTGGAGAATTTGGCTTATCTACAAATCTAAATTAAAATGACTTGATTTGTAATTATTTTCTCTTGCACAACCCAGTGTGGCTTGAGCTTGGGGAAAGGGGGCAGGATTCAGTAACACTCTGAATACCCACAAACACATTGAACTCAACTTACTTCATCTGACTACAGCTGAAAGCTAAAATGTAAGTTGTTGGATTCTCTGGTTTTTGTACAGCTAGGAATCTCTATCAATGTAGCAGAGAGCACAAGGCATTCCACGCAGCAAAGCTTTTTTACTGAGTGTGCTAGCAGGTTTACAAAATTACACAGAGCCAGTAATCAGATTTAAAACTAATAAGAGTTCTTTATTATATGGAACTCCATTCTAGATGGTATAGATGAGAGACAGGAATAGGGTCTAACCTAGCTAACTAGGATGGGTGTGGATGCAGGGGAGTGTGCCCTGCACCCATTGTCCAAAGATGAAGACAGCTGCTCCTTCTGTTTGTGTGAGAGAGAAAGTGTGTATGAGAGAGGAAGGAATCTTGTAACTTAGAATAGCATTCTACTTCAAAAGGACAGGATTAGATAACAGGAAAGAAAGGATGCAAGGTTGAGATTTTATGTTGATAGAGAATTTTTCAGACTACATCTGATTCATAAAAGGCAAGGATTAACATACATAGGAAGAAGTTTAAAAATTCATTCTGCCCTATGTTCATCTTTTAAGTTATGTGAAAAGAAGTAGTTAATGCATATTAAAGGGTAACTAATCTGCATCGTAATTTATCATGAGTGTCAGATAGTGATTCTAATCTGTGCTGGTGATTGCAGAGACAGAACCAGTGGGTGATATTTGTAAAGTACTGGGTTTCGTGCCTCATGACTTGGACGACAACATAAGAGAAGACGTGTTTATTCATACTTCACAACAAAGACAAACAGTAACGGCCGGAGGCCAACTATATACAGTGGGGGGGGGGATGCCCCACATTCCTATTGGCGGGTTTGAATCTCCTGCCAATGCTCCCATTGGCTCCCTTTTGGCGAGCTCAGGAGCCTAGTCCCTGTTGTTCTCAGGAATGGAGCTTGGCTGCTTTCTGCCTGCTCTGGCTCCTGGTCACAGGACATAACACCCCTCCCCCCATAGTTTGTCTCCTACCCGGTGACATTGTCTTTTAGGTAGGCTGGTGCTCTCCCTGAGCGACCTTCGGGGGGCCGGCATCGGATTGGCGGGGGCCCCTTCTGGTTGCTCTACTGCACTTGGAGCCTGGATTCCTGGCGGCGGCGTTGATGGTGGAGGTGGCTCAGCTTGCTCTGTATCCAGCCCGGTGTCCAGTGGTCGTTCCGGCTCTCGTTCCGCTATTGGCGCCTGCGGACGTTCAGGTGCCGGGACGGCCTCTGTGTATTCCAGTTGCAGGGCCATTATACCTGTGTCGGGGTCTTGTGGCCTCCGGAGTTGGTCCACGTGTTTTCGAAGGACCCGGTCCCTATCGGCCAGGACCTCATAAGAAACCGGCCCGGTGGGTCTGAGAATGCGGCTAGCCAGCCATTGAGGTCCTGCCGCGAAGTTTCTAAAATAGACCGGTTCCCCTGGGAGGAAGCCCCTGGGAACCTCCCGGGTTTCGACCAGCTTCCACTCCGGGGCCCGGTCCGGGTGGAGTCGGTCTAATAGGGTTGTGGGGTGGCGGCCCATCAACAGTTCTGCTGGGCATCGTCCGGAGATGGGGTTCAGGGTGGTGCGCTGTGTTAGGAGGAAGCAGGCCAGCTGAAACTCCCATTTGCCATCTGTTATGCAGCTCAGGGCTTCTTTCGCCGTGCGGACTGTTCTTTCTGCCTGGCCATTAGTCACTGGGTGGAAGGGCGCGGAGCGTATGTGCCTGATCAAGTTCCTCTCGAGGAACACTTGAAATTCCACAGATGTAAACGCGGCCCCGTTGTCTGACACGATCGTGTCCAGTAAGCCGTGCATGGAGAATATTTTGTGTAGGGCCCTTATTACAGCTTTGGTTGAGGTGGTAGACACCGGACTAATTTTTACCCACTTAGAGTAGAAGTCTACCGTTACTAGGAACAGGAGACCCTGGAATGGCCCGGCAAAGTCGACATGTAGGTGTGACCATGGCTTGCGGGTGGACTCCCAACTCTGTGTTGGTGCACTTGGGGGATTGGGGCGGACCTCCTGGCACCATGTGCACCCCTGGACCCAGGTTTCAATTTCCGAATCAATCCCACACATAGCTCCTTGCCAGAGCTTTCATTCGTACAATGCCAGGGTGGGCCTCATGTAGTGATTGAAGGACCCCTTGTCTCATTGGGCCCGGGATGACCACCCTGTCCCCCCATAGTAAACAACCTTTCAGGGTGGATAACTCGTCCTTTCTGGCTTTATACGCCGTGAACTCCGGCCCTGCCGGTTCCACTGGCCATCCCCTCACCACCCAGTTTAGGACCCGGGAGAGAATTGGATCCCGAGATGAGCGGGCGGCCACATCCGCAGCCTGAAGGGGGGGGGTTGGAAGCCCTTCCAGCAGGAGTACCATGGGGGCTGGGGCGGGGTCCCCCCCCCGTGTGCGGCAGCAGCAGGCAGCTCAGGGCATTGGCATGCCCCAGCACCTTGCCTGGCCGATGCTCCAACCGGTACTGATATCCCACTAAGAACAGGGACCAACGTAAAACCCGGGGGAACAGTACCTGCGGCGTTTGTTTGGCGGCTGCGAACAACCCCCGGAGTGGCTTATGATTGGTGACAAGCATGAAGGGCCGACCGTGCACAAAATTATGGAATTTTTTTACACCTGCCACCAGCGCCAACCCCTCCCGGTCTATTTGTGCATAATTGCACTCCGCAGGAGACAGCGTGTGGGAGTAATAGGCCACCAAGACTTCCCTCCCATTTGGCAGTTGGTGGCCCAAGACTGCCCCGACCCCATACGGCGAAGCATCACACGAGAGAATCATGGGGAGCTTTTTGTCAAAATGGGCAAGTACCGCATTAGAGATCAACAGAGTCTTAACCCTGCGGAACGCTGCCTCCTCCCTCGACCCCCATGCCCAAGGTGTCGACTTATCCAGCAGTCTGTGGAGAGGTTCCACCACGGCGGCCTTGTGTGAGAGAAAGGCATGATAAAAGTTTATGAGGCCCAAGAACGCCTGGAGTTCCGCTTTGGACTTTGGAGCAGGGGCCTCCATGATGGCCTTCACTTTATCCCACGCCAGATGGAGGCCCATTGCATCGACCCGGTATCCCAAAAAGTCCACCTCCGGAACCCCGAGAAGGCACTTTTCCCATTTCACCGAAACGTCCCAAAACCATGCGGAGGTGGTCGGCGAAGCTCTCCGGGGTGGCCACGGCGATGAGGATGTCGTCAAAGAACAGCGTCATGCCAGGGATCCCTTTTAACAAATCGTCCATTAAGTTTTGGAAGATCCCTGGGGCCACACTGACCCCGAACTGCAGCCACTTTACCTTGAAGGCCCCCCGGTGCGTCACTATGGTTTGTGCCTCAGCTGTGGCCTCGTCCACAGGGAGTTGCTGGTACACCTGTGTGAGATCCAGCTTTCCAAATATGCGCGACCCCGCCAGCGTGGCTAAGACATGACTTACTACTGGCACAGGGTATGTGTGCACCTGGAGTGCCTGGTTAATAGTGCACTTGTAATCTGTGCAGATGCGGATGTCCCTGTTCAGTTTAACTGGGGTCACAATTGGAGTTTCCCAACGTGCATTTGGGATGGGCTCCAGGACTCCCTGGGCCACCAGCCGGTCTAGTTCCGCCTCTATTTTAGGACGGAGGGCCAGGGGCACCGTGGGGAAACGCTGCCGGATAGGCATCACCATAGGGTCTAAGTGTAATGACACCGGGGGCCCCTTGTAACAATCCAGCTCCCCATCAAAGACCTCGGGGAACTCCCTGCAGATTGCGCCCCAGTCCCGCATCCCACATCTATTCACTCTCCCAATTGTAATGCCCAGGGCCTCGAAACACACCCGCCCCAGGAGGCTCACAAGGTTTCCCTTCACCACCACCAAGTCCAGGTCCCCCTCAAAGTCTCGATATTGCACCCAGACGGTGCCAACTCCCCAAATGGGGACAGGGTTCTTTTGGAAGTCCACCAAGCTTAGCAGCAATGGACGTAGAGGGGGTCCCCCAGACGGGCAAAGCTTTTTAAGGATGTCCATGGAAATGATGGATGCCGCCGATCCCGAGTCTACCTCCATGCAGCAAGGGGACCCCTCGATCCGCACGTGCACTTGGATCTTCAGAGTGGATGCGAGGTTAGGGTTGGGGAGTCGCAGTACCTGCAGCGGCTGATCCGTGAGGTGGTAGAGATCAGAGACCTCCTCAGTCGTCTCGTGTGCAGTGGCCGGTGTGCGGTTAGTTAGGCCTGACGATCTCACGCTCCGGGGGCTCTTGGACCTGCAGACCTTGGCGAGGTGTCCCTGTTTCCCGCAGCCTTGGCAGCTCATGTCCCAGAACCTACAGGTCTTCCTCCCATGGGTGTCTCCGCAGCTGGCGCAGACAGTCCGGTTGCCAAGAGGCTTTGCTGGTTTGCAGCCAGGCTGATGGGCTGGCGCTGGCCGGCAGAGTTGCGGCCGGAAGGAGTAGACCTCCTCCGTATTGGAGTTCACTGGGCTGGGACCCGCTCTGACCAAATGGGCTGCCGAGGCCAGGCGTTCCCACGCGGAAGTCTCATGTGCGGTCGCAATGTCCATGGCCTCATCCAGGTTAAGCTGCCGGTTGACTATCAGCTTGCTCCGCAGCTTGGAGTCTGTCAGCCCCCACACGAACTGGGTCAACAGGTTGTCCTCCACCCTGGGGAACAAGCAGTCCACAGCGAGCGCCCTCAGTGTGGCCAGAAAGGCGGCGGCAGATTCCCCTTGGGCCTGTACGCGCCCCTGGAACTCCATCCTTTTGGCAAGGAAGGTGGGCCTGGGGCTGAAATAGGTGTTTAGGGCATCCATTATGCCCCCGAATGAACACTCCAGGGCCATGCAGGGCACCAGGAGGCTCTTCGCGAGGCGGACAATGTCGGTCCCACACGAGCTCAATAGGAGTGCCCGTCTCTTCTCCGGATCGCGTATTTCGTTCAGCTCCTATGTAGCAGATGAGCTGATCGGCCCATGCGTCCCATGTTTCCAGCCGGGAGGGATCGAAGTGCTCCAGTCTTCCGTGAGTTGCGGCCATGACTACGACTTGGGTGCGTGGTTGGGCCGATGATTCGGTTGCTGCGAGCGGTGCGGTGCTGCTCTCGGGGTCAGCGGCACGATGCTCGTAAGTGGCCTTGTCATCTGTGTCATCGCTCATGGAAGGCGTTCGGATCCCATCCTCGTCACCACTGTAAAGTACTGGGTTTTGTGCCTCATGACTCGGACAACGACATAAGAGAAGATACGTTTATTCGTACTTCACAACAAAGACAAACAGTAACGGCCGGAGGCCAACTATATACAATAGGGGGGGACGTCCCACATTCCTATTGGTGGGTTTGAATCTCCTGCGAATGCTCCCATTGGCTCCCTTTTGGCGAGCTCAGGAGCCTAGTTCCTATTGTTCTCAGGAACGGAGCTCGGCTGCTTTCTGCCTGCTCTGGCTCCTGGTCATAGGACATAACAATATTTATTCAAGCTCAATTATTCTAGGGTAAAAGAGTTGGTACTTTCCCCTTGCTTCCTAAGATATTTGAATGGATTCTAGATAATGTTGGGCATTCACATATCAGGCATAAAATGTTAGAATGATAGGTGCTGGAATGTTGTGTAGCAGGATTCTAACTGAATCTCAGCTGCTTTGTGATCTTGAATCAGAATGAGGAAGGATAGGAGAGGATGCAGAAGACAATTGTTAACTCTGTGGTGGTAGTTTGTAATGAGAGCGATTTGATATCTGAGGAGTTAGTCACAAACATCATTCCTTTTCTTACAGAGTCACTAAATGGGAACCTCTATGTTTTTAACTTGCCTGAAAGGACAACATGAGTTTGGTTTTTTAAAAAATTGGGATCTGGGTTGCAGTATACTTTGCATGTGCAGCTGGAAAAAGAGGGAAATAACTCCTCCAGGCTGCTTCATCTAAAAAAAAAAATGGCATGGTGGGGAGGAAGAAGGAACATCTCCCCCCCCACACACACACCATGGTCCTGAGCTGCATCAGGCCCTTGCAGAGTTTTAAATGGACAGCAGTGTATGGAAAGCCAGTCAGGTCTGGAAAACCCTGACCCAGCTCATTAAAAGCTCCTTGCTTAGTTTGAACCTGAAAAATACTGCAGAGATATAATCTGTCTGCTCTGTGGGTATTGGGTGCACAGTCTGCTCAGGAGTCCAGAACCCAAAGTTAAGAATCTTCCAGCTAAGCTTTCAAGAGAACCTAGGGATGGACAAGGAGCTGTACCTTTATTTGCTGGGGCAGTGGAGCTTGTACAGGTTCTGGTTGGTCATGCACATATGCCTTAATCCCATCAAGAGGAAATAGGGCTACATTATTAGGCATTTTGACATACAATGCTGTTTATTTGCATTAGTAACAAGAGTATAAAAACTTCATTGGCTAATATGTACTCTCTGTTTCAAAATGGCTCTCTTCCATTTTCTATCTGACATTAATTATATTCACACATGTGTACAAATGGATGGAGTCAGGCTTACAGTGCTGTCCTAAGGAGAATGACATCTTTCTGAATTATTGTGCTTATAACTTTGTAATTCTTCTTAGGATGGTATGACAGACCACTTCCCTCCCTCAGAGGCTAGATTTCACCTCTGTTTTTCTGTCCCCTCACAGACTGAGCAGCCCTGGTAATGTGTTTTCTTCTCTCCTGAAGAAGCTCTGGCTGTCCCACCCTGTGTCAGTAATATATATTGGCTATTTGCTCAACCCAGGAAGGGATAGGGTTGCCATTTAACCCTTCATAAATGGCACTTGAGACATTATTAAAATTCAAACATAATAAAAGGTTTTATTTAACGTTGAGGGGAAAGATCAGGTGAAATCAGGGGTTGAGAATACTGAGGTAAAATTAGTAGAAGAACAGACTTTTGTTCTTATATATCAGGCTAATGAGAGGTTCTTAAATTATACACATTTACTTATATCTTTATATTGAGAGGCTTCTGTTTCAGGCTTTTCCCAAACACTTTATTTATGTAATCACTGACTCTTTTTGGTGCCCAGAAGGCTGGTGCCCTCTCCCTAGTACCCAAACCCCTTCTCTTTGGAACACCAGTACTCTTCTTGAGGTTTTTTTAAACTGACTTTTTACATTTCTTCAGGTAGTTCCTAATCACACTAGACCAAGGATCTCTTTACTCCTCAGAGATAACTTTTCCTGTTTGACTGGGTAGGGAATCTTCTTCTCTCTCTAGAAGATTTATTATCTGAATGGGAATCTTCTCTACTACCCAAACTTCCTTTGCCAAACTATCCCCCAGTTCTCTGTCCATGTTCAAACTGCTCTCAGCTAATGCTGACTTCAGACTGCAATCAGTCAAGGTTGAAAACAGTCAGCACTAAACCCTTTTCCTTTCAAGACTATTCTCAGACTGTCTCAGTACATGCCTCTTCGCAGTTAAGGCAGGAATCTGATTCAATCTCCTCCTCATCCAGCTCTGTCAAGACTTTTTTTTTTGCTCAGCTGATGCTGACCAATCAGATTGCCTGGAGCAGCCTGTCACTCAAGGCTCTCTGCCTTTATGAAGAATTAACCCTTCACAGTCCTGTAGTTGTATGTACAGCACTTTTAAGCCTCTTAAAAAGTGCAGTCCATCACAGATGGCAATGCTAGAGGTGGTTTTGGAGTCATGTGGAAAATGCTCTAAGAAGTCAATGTCCTTGGTACTGTAATAGCAATGATCTCTTCTCTCAGAAAGAGGGAGTTGTGGTGAATTATCTCATTGGAAGTTGTTTACCTCTCTGACAAAGGAAACAAGGTAGGCTGCCACTGTTAAAAAAATAAACTCCCAAACAAGCCATTCTCTGCTAACATGTTCCTGCATAAAGCACAGTGATTAAACAGACATAGCTGAGAGCCTGTGCAAGAGCCAGAATGACTTGCAGCCAATAAAACCTGCAGAGAAAAAGAATACAGCTAACAAGCATTTCATGTCTCAAGCTGGGGAGGAAGGAAGGAATAAGAACGCATGACATCACTGGGTGGCATAGGAACTAAGACCAGCAAGCTATTTCTGGAGATAGTTTGGAAACTGATACTATGGCAAAACTCTTGCAGATGTTTGCTAGGCGTGACAGTTGTGGCTGACAGAAAAAAGGCAGTATAGGATCAACTCTGGGTCACAGGGTTTCCACAAAATTGGTAAGGAAATGTGAGAAGATGCTTTTGTGTCTGGAAATAAAGAACTCAGTAACCTCATAGCCATCTATCATTCAAATGGAAGGCTGTATTTCTGAGGACAGCTACATCAGTCTCATCCTTTTCTCTAATTACCATTTCCCTGTTCAAGATGGCAGACAATGGAACCAGATTGATCTAATAGATCTATCACTCTGTTCAGTTAAATGCAGAGACTTCCTCTGGTCTCTCTTTGTGTGTGCATGTGTCTGTTTACAGTCTCCTCTTGTACACTTAGACAATACTACTTCTGGGCCTAACATCTGCAATACCATCCTGGGCCCACCTGCATGCCCGTCTTCCAAGGCAATCTATGCCACTATGTATCAACTATGGATTGTACCCAGGGCAAGGACTTTGAAAGGTCTGTGCAAGAACCTCTATCCCTCCTGACTCTTCCCTCCTCTGTGTAGCTCTTTCTGACTTGGGAAAGTGCTGCACTGTTATTTCACCACTCTATCCAGTTTGGGAATGTGGCCATGACCCAGTTCTAGTTGTATGCACACATAACAACTGACATGAGTTACACATAATAATTGACATGAGATTATATAAGGATACACACTTTTATGAAGGTCAAAAGACTCATCCAGCCAGTTCAGCCACATACGGCTCAGAGACACAGATCAGCAATGTGTGTTTGTACAATGCTGTTTTAGTGCATGGCTCTTCCTCAGTGGATCAGGGCACGTTTTAAAATGTTTCTGAAAAGGCCACTGGCCTTTTGTGCCATTTCTTTCCTCATGTCACTGTATTATTCAGATGGGCCATATATTATTCAGATGGGCCCATCAAGTATGGCAGACTTCGTGGTCTAATGCCACCCTCTCACACACAGAGATTCTTATCCCTTTTTTTTTTTTAACAATTTGTAGGAATGTTTAGGGGACATTATCAACAGTAGAACATTTGCAGTGAAGGGTCTTTAGAGGGAAAGTCACCACTGATAAGCCCTGAGACCCCACCAGGCAAGAGATTAATACTATACATGCTAGGGAAGAAAAAGCAAAAGCCCCGTCTCTTCCTAAGACATAAAGAATTGGTAACTGGTGTCTTGTATTGTCTATAATAAGGCACATGAAAGGGCTGCAGATCAAGTCTGCCAGGACATAAGAGAGCCAGTCATTCATATCTGTGATCAGGTGCACAAAAAGGATGTTGTGAAGAGAGGAGAAAGGTGGGTGAACGCTAGAGAAGACTAGCAAGTTAACATGGGCTGGGGGGAACAGTTCGATCAGATTTGTAAAGGGCATAATTTACTAAATCCATCCCATATTTTACTAGGCTGGGATTTACGGATTAGCCTGTAATACTTAGGCGGCTTTTTGTAATAAAACCTGAAGCTGTAGCAGCCTTGGGAAAGTGAAAAGGAAAAAGCAGCCTCTCTCATTCACTTTCATTTTCCCAACATTTTCTCCCTGATCTAGGCAGTGCCATTAATCTGGGCTTTATCTGCCTATGGAGAAGGATTGAGCTCTTTATTGGATTTTTGTCAAGAATAAATGATTTAGTTTGGGATATTGTGGAAACGATTTCTGTGGTATTACACCATCTAATAAATGAAACAGCAGGGATCAATGCCTTTCTTCCAGTGTGTTCAACAGGCTGGTTGAAATATGTTCTACAATGATTGGGTATTGAGATTTTTTAATACACACATATATAGGAACACACACATAATTATAGTGAAAGCACATGAGGGCTACCATGTTGGACCACATTATGGTCCATCTACAATTGAACATCCAAAGATCCTGTGACTTCTGTAGTCACAGGAGTAAAGGTGCCTGTTAATTATGAAAATTTCATTAACAAGTGTAAAAGCCAAATTTCCACTAATCTCAGAAAATTATGGACACTTTGAATTTGTGTTATCAGCATTTTGATCCACAGTTGTACATTTTCCATCATATGAGGGTGTCTTGAGTATATATACACAGAATTGCCAAATACTGTAATTTTTATCATGTGCTTCACAATTTAAGGTAAACCTGTAATCATGAGGCTGATGATAAATTAACTAGAACCCTAACCTTCATTTTTAAAGGTTGGTTCCAGAAGTTATATTTTCAGCTTTTCTTATTTGTCATGTTATGGCCCCAGTCACATGGAGGATTTGCCCTGTGAGAAGGACGGCTTGCCAGCGGATTAAATGGGTGCGATCATACAGGAACATCTCGGAAGCGTGGCGCACCCGTCTCCAACCCATAGCTTTGGCCCAAAGAGGCGGAGTAAAAGATACTAGGAACCAGGCAGTATCTTCCAGAAAATGCGCAGCGCGTGAGGGCATCTGATCAGGAAGCGCTGGTCACAGCCAGCGCCTGTTGGTGTCCCATGCATGCGCACGAACACGGTACTACTGTGTTGCCTCGCTTCGTGTGATTGGCTGACAAAAGCCTGAGCACGGAGTCTTGGGGGAACGTCAGATCGCGCTACCACACTTCATTTTGCTCTGGCTCTAAAAGCCCCACTTCCCCTGCGGATTATCCTGCTCGTGTGACTGGGGCCTATGAAAGTCAAAATTAAAGGGCTTTTATAAGCGCTCAAAGATGCTTAGGAAAACAGATTACTTCTGAATCTTGTATTTTGGTATTGCTGAATGGTTACATTTCACAGCTGTACAACCTTAAGGAAATTATTAATCAAAATATTTATACTCCAACTTTCATCTTGGCTCGAGGCAACCTTTTGGATTACCAGGAGAAATATTTAAAACCCCCAACTCTTGCTGGAAGTGAAAACACTGGACTGGTCTTAAATGGTTTCTTTCAGGCGTTGTACTGGGCATCAGCATTTTTTCCATTTTCCCCACAACAATGTAGCTGGCTTAATCTGCTATCTAACATCAAGAATCTCGTATGTATATGTTATTTGTTCAAGACATTTGTGTGCTGCCTTCCCAAACAGCTGCTTGAGGTCACCCATATGCATGCATGGAATGATCTGTACTTTGGCTTTTCCTGGTTCTCCAAGAAGTGTCCGATGGCTTTATGGCAGCTTTACAGCAGCGACCCAACAAAAGACATACTACTTTTCAGTCAGCAGCTATATTCTGTTTCATCTAATGGATTCAGGAGGAGCTAGAGCTAAAAGTGACAAGCTGGATTTCATGGTTTGTAATTTGTTTGAACAGTCAGTGATTTACCTTGGATCTTTTAGGTAGTTTTGGGTAACTAATTATAATTAAATATTTCTTAGTTAACTACATAAGTGCCTTATATTAGTTGAGAAGTTATTGCAACATTATAGCAGGGAGAGGTGAAAAAAGGAAGGGGGTTCCTGGAAGGGGGCTTTTTGTGTCCCTGCTCTTAAAAGGACTGATGGTCTTTCTCCTCATGACAGCTCCCACTGTATGGGAAGGACTTTGAGCAATGTTTTCAAAGGAATTATCACTCTGTAAGTGACCAGAAACTTACCATTCTGCAACAAATAGGCTGGCTGAACTGTAAGGAAAGATCAGACTCTTCCAGCTGTCTGGGCTTCTGGTGCACAGATGCATTTGGACAATATGCACATCCTTCATGTAAGCAAAAATGTGACCCTCAAATGCTATGTTTCTACTTTAAGCTATTTTAGCCTCGTTGACTTCCTTTTGCAGTCCATGAGATGAAGGTGGTTTATGTGCAAGTACACTAGCTTTAAGTGATTTATGGATTATGATGCCAGTCAGTAGGGCACTGAGTTAATTACTTTAGTCACCATGTTGATCTAGGTCATCAGTGAACCCAAGAGCCCAGCTCTCACATTACTTGAGTAATCTAAATAGTTATTTATGAAAACTGAGGGCCTTTTCATTCTGTTGACAGCACTTTGCTAGATATTATTTTACGTCTTTGCTTTCTCTCAACATACGTTTAATAACAAACACTAGGAAGTGAAAAACTATTCTGTGTCTGTTTTTAAGATGGAAAATAAAGCCATAGTTTCGTAGCACTATCAAATGTCACAAGCATGCAGCTTCTCATCCCACAGCTTAGTATGCATTTTTGTATCCATGAGGTATCCAGTAACAGGTGTAATTGCATGTATGAAAAGGATGATTGCTGTAATTGCTAGTAAAACATCTAAGCACTAGACACATCTTTGTGGCCATTTTTCTCTGTCATCTGTGGTCATCTGTGCACATCAGTTGCTCTTCCCAGTTTTCAGTAACTATTTGATACATGTGTCTAAACATGTGATGGGAAGATCCACCTATATGGAATATCTGGGCATACCTAAGTATGTAAATACACCTTCAGAGGCAGGGTATAACCACTTGCACTGAAACCAATTGACTGCTTAGATGCCTGTTTTGTTCCTGACCACTGACAGGGGATGGGGTGTGGAGTTGCCAGATCCAATCTGGGAAATTCCTGGAGATTTTGTAATGGAGCCTGTGGAGTAGATGGCCTTCAGTAGGTTACCATGCCATAGAGTCCATCCTCCAAAGTCATTTTCTCCAAGGGAACTGATCTCTGCAGTCCAGAGATAAGCTGTAATGCCAGGGGATCCCCAGGCCCCACCTAGAGGCTGGCATCCCCACACGATCTGCTAGCTCCTTAGAGACTGTGCAGCTTCATGATTATGCTCACTGTCTTCTTCTTTGCAATTAACCTTACAAAACTCTGCAGAGTAACAATTGGCAAATTATGCTTCCAAAAAGCCAGCGGAAAGGTGAATCAATAACACAGTTTTTGGATTTTAAGAAGATGTTTATTTACACGACACACAATATTCAGCAGCTTGCTAGAAAAGAAAATGCAACAAGTTTAGTAAACAAACTCTTCAGTCTCTGGTCCAAATGCTGTAGTGAGGTATATTGAGTTCTCTTGCTAAGCCACCCGAGTGACTGCTTGGGCTAACACAACAAGGAGGATGCTAATGCCTTGGAGTGGCTTGGTTCTCTCCTAACCATCAGTGGCACTGGAGACAGCTGGCATCCCCCTCAGACTTGGCCAGCAGTGGCACACGTTGGGGAGAGGATGCGTATATCTTGCTTGGAGCAACACAGTACCTTGCACCAGCCCTGCTTCTGAGAGCTTGAAATGGTGTTAGATTGTTTTCATCTCACATTTCTACAAAGGAAAGGTCAATACTGACTGCCATTTGCCCGAACAGTAGCTTGCTTGTAAGTAAAAACTTGTATATCCAAATAGCAAGTGGAATTGTACTGTGCCTCTGCATCCATGGATTTGTGATGCAGAAATGTGGCATACTTTTCCCACCACTTAAAAGACTACCATTTCACTAAGTGGTTGCATGCACACCATAGTAAATTACAGCTGGCCAAATGCATCTGCATTCACTCTAGGACTCTGTCTTTTGCAGTTTCTGTAGGAATTTGAATTGAGGTGCTAAAGGTGTTCCCACACCAGTGTGCTTTGTGGAAAGTCTCCTTTGGGACACATGGGCTGAGTGGGGTTCCATCCTAGGTGGCTCTTGTCAGCAGAGTTACACCTCTCCTACTGGAATTTGTCTGAGAGAACAGGCTGGTAGGATCATAAATTTTGGATTTTTTTTTCCCTTTGGAGGTATGAAATGAGCAAAACCTTCACTAAGTTTTAAAAGTTCTCTCTCTCTCTCTCTCTCTCTCTCTCTCTCTCTCTCTCTCCTCTCTCTCTCTCTCTCTCTCTCTCTGCAGAAAACAGGCAGGAAATGGGGAAGTCAGTTCAATGGCTTTTCAGTCCCACCTTAAGAAATGCCACCCATATCTTAAGAAATGCTAATAGGACTAGCTAGATACAAGGGGCTGGTCCAGTCTTCCCCTACTCCAAGCAATGAACAGAGATTTAGAGGTCTTAAGTACTAGAAGGAACTCCTGGAGACTTCAGGAAAAGCTTCTTTGACCCAGCCTGACCTGGTCAGTGGGTGGAGAAAGAGATGATGAAAACTCCATGGAGCAAGGAGGGGAGGTCTTTTGAGTGCTGATTCCATCGAAGCAGACAGAGCTCTTAACTGAGGTCTGGAGGAAGCAGCTATTGCCATGTGCTGGCCTGAAGGAGGCTTGAAGGTAATGGTACTCCTGTAAACGTCTGGTAACCTTCTAAGGTAAGGAGCCTGTCTAAAATTTAACTACAGATATGGCATGTATAGAGGGAGGAACAAAGGAATTGTTTTACCTTTTTCTTTTAAATCCCTTGCTCAGTCTGGTGCTATGCTAAAAGTATGCCTGTAAAGATTTTTTTCTTAATAAATGCTTTATAACATTAGATTCCAGTAGTGGTTTTCTGTGCCACATTGACCTCCACTGCCTTGGACATGCTATTTTAAAAGGAGCGCCCAGAGAAAGGGGAGGGCAGTCAGTTGGCAAGTGGCTACTCCCCTAGTAGTGCAAAAGGCAGTAAGTGGTTCCCATGGTCACCAGACTTTGGGAAGCAGGAGAAAGAGAGGCAGGGCCTCAGAATGTGGAAGGGAAGCTGGGAGCCCTGACCCTCCCAGTGGGCAATTTCTACAAAGGTCAGGTGGTGGCAGTGGTTGAACTGAGAGGGAGAAAAGCCACTCCAGGTTTTGGGAAAACTCAGGAGGTCAGGGTGAAACAGGGCCTGCAGGCCAGAGCAGGACTGTTCTGCCTCAGGATTCAAGGAGTTTCTTAATTTAATTCAGAAATTTATATCCTTCACCATCCACAAATACCCCCTTTTACAGTATTCAAGGCCCAGGTTAGTTCACTAAAACCTATGTCACTTGAATTCTTGGAAACTACAGCTGCTTCTCTAATTTGTCCTTCCTTGGGAGTTGGTGGTTCATCTGTGCCTTGGGAACACTAAGTTGTGTTCTAGCTCTTTCTCCTCCTGTATAAAGGATGTCTCTATTCTCTGGTCTCCTCTGAGTCCTCAAAACGACAGTCAGCTCTGCCTCAACCAGCTGAGCAACATCTCGAGCCCATACAGGGTCAGCAGAGCTGGCCACACCAGTAGTCACAGTGCCTGAGCTGACTGTGTAATGCCCTGAGCCCCAGCATGCAGCAAAGGGACTTGCTGCTTCCCTTGGTCTCTGCTTCAGCTCCTTTGTTACACTAGCCCTTTCCAGTGTCAAGTTTCAGTCATCAAAATATTGTCTTCCCTTGTATCTCTGCCATCCTGGAGTACACCTAAGCAGCTGTAAATCCTTTGAAAGTCAAAATGTAGTCATGTAGATTCTGGGTGTGAGATACAGCTTTAATTAACTGAAATTCCCAGTTCCAAGGAAGTACATCCTCTCACATATTAACTGGCTATCACCCCTTACTGCATTGTTTTTCCTTGAGCTGTGTTCAAACAGCCCATTAATGCCAGCATGGAACTGGATTGGTTGTATTTCTCCCCGGGCAGGTTTGTTCCACCATAATTAGGTCTGAGCTAAGGCGATTAAGGAGAATCTTAGTGATGGATTTTCTAATCCCAGTCTGAAAAGAAAATAAGCTTCTGATTTTATTTTTTTCTTCACGTTGCTTCTGTCTTTTCTCTTGCATGGAATTAGCAGCAGTGGCTCCAGTACAGAAGCCCAGAGCTTTGATGAGAAACCTCTGTGTGAATGAATTGCTTCAGTCTCTCAGATGGTGATCTCGCACAGCTAAATGTTCTCATATCAAGAATCAGCTTTCAGTTTGTTACCCTAAATCTCTGGCATGATATTGAATATGTTTACGCTACGTTTCTAGGAACAAAGTATAAGAGATGTTGAAAGCGATCACAAATATGATCCTGTTACCTACAGGCACATGTGGTACAACAGACAGGGTGCTGGGCTTGGAACAGGGAAACCAGGGTTCAAATTACTACTCAGCTACTGATAACCTTTAAAATAGTTATGCTTAATCACTCACTGATTTGGGTCCTGTCCTGCTTACCATTCAAGCAGAGGACTGATAATTCCGTGAGTTGTTAAAATGTGTCCAAGCAAATTTAGATTTGTTTAGTTTGTACAACTATACTACTTTGTAATTTTGTTAGACTGCTTTCTCTCAGCACCCTAATCCACCACATCTGCCTCCAATTTTTAAAAGGCACATACAAAGAGGGGAGAGTTTCATACTTTGAAGTTGAGATTTACTAATTTGGTGCCCCATGTGCCTTTGGTGTCTGCCCATTAACTCACTTCATCTTGACATGAGTTCTTCCAATCAGTTACTTAATAGAAGCTGCTGATTATAGAGGTACAGAAAACAGCAATATTCTGTATCTAATGACATTCATTTAGAGGATGCATTCAACCACATAGATGCAAAGAGAAAATTAATTGCAAGTGCTCCCATGATTTACCATTCAACTCAATCAATTTAATAACTTTCAGCTATAACCCTAGAGGATACTGCCTCCATCCTGCATTCTGCAGGCTGGCCTAGTCAGGTCTCCTCAGATTTGGATAGCGAGGCTGGCAGCCAGGAGCTGGAACTGAAGGCATGGGCTTGGAGCTGGCACATAGGCTTGCATCTAGTGGACCAGTTGATCCAGCAAGGCAACTTTCCCAAGCCTCCGCTTAAATAGCTGAGAAATAGTCAGGCTTAGCTGCCCAGAGGCTGTACTGGGTTTTGGCCAGAATCCTGCAAGAGTTACTGTTCTATGGCTCTGGGATGGGGTTGTACAAACAGTCAAGCCCTTCATTTCCTTTGGGCCACCTTGGCCCAGGCCTTCTGCCACTGCTGTTCCTTGCAAGTGAGAGTGTCCCGTGGTGACTATTTCAGGGACTGGTGGTGAGGCCTCCATTAATGGCAGAATGGCTTCTGGTGCTGCTGGACCATTTTCAGCAGATGCCTTGGCCACGTTAGGTTCTCCCTGGTCTTGCTAGTCCTCCTCAGCTGGTGGCCTTGGCTCCTTAGGCTCATCCTCTGAGAACTCTTGAGTCACTACACTGGTTGGCAGGGATTATGACAGCCTGTCATGACCCCAGAGGGTCGCTGCCTTCTACTGCCACCACCCTGGACTTACGGTCCCTTGAGAAGGCCCAGGGCACCCTCTCAAGCCCATCCAAAAATGCCCCTTTTACAGCTGAGAAAACACTAGCGTGATGACCAGGCAGAGTACTTAGCAATGGTTTATTAAGAACAATACTGGGGCAAGGCAAATAAGGCAAGGTGCTTCAAAAAGGTATAACAGTGTTTAAAAGGAAAAATAAACAGAATCTAACGCAGCTACCTATTACTCCTTAACTGTCACTACTTAAGGCCTATAGCCTTCTTACCAGGCCTCACTACCAGTACAGTCACTCTGACTAGTGAGGGACCTTTTCCTCTCAGACCAGCCCTTCCTCCTCAGTGACTCCGTGAGAGGGAAAACTGCAGAGAGACAGCAAGATCTGTTTCCTCACAACACACAGAGTTTAGTACAGTCCCCTTAATTCACTCCTGTGTGAAGAAAGATACTATTTTCCACAGCCTACAGTTTAAGACACCCCCCCACCAAAATGGAACAGTCTCCTCCCAGAATCCCTGCACTCCCATTGGCTAAAAACCGTCCCCAAGCATTGTGGGGATTGTAAGCTGTCTGCTTTCCATTGCCAGACTGGCTCTTCCTATAGTTTAGGCCTCTAGGCCCTGTCTCTGTCTTGCACAGATCATGACACAGCCTCAGCTGTATAGAACATAAGAACATAAGAGAAGCCAATGCTGGATCAGGCTAATGGCCCACCCAGTCCAACACTCTGTCACACAGTGGCCAAAAATACCAGGTGTCATCAAGAGATCCAGCAGTGGGGCCAGGATACTAGAAGCCCTTCCACTGTTGCCCCCCCCAAACACCAAGAATACAGAGCATCATTTCTCCCAGACCAAGAATTCCTATCTATACCTTGTGACTAATAGCCACTGATGGATCTCTGCTCCATATGTTTACCTAATTCCCTCTAGAAGCCATCCATGCTTGTAGCTGCCACCACCTCCTGTGGCAGCAAATTCCATGTGCTAATCACTCTTTGGGTGAAGAAGTACTTCCTTTTATCCATTCTAACCTGGCTGCTCAGCAATTTCATTGAGTGCCCGTGAGTTCTTGTATTGTGAGAGAGGGAGAAAAGTACTTCTTTCTCAGCCTGCTCTATCCCCTCTATCACATCACCTCTCAGTCGTTATTTCTTCAAGCTAAAGAGCCCCAAATGCTTTAGCCTTTCTTTATAGGGAAAATGTTATCATTCTAGTTGCCCTTTTCTGCACTTTTCCAATGCTATAATATCCTTTCTGAGGTGTGGTGACCAGAATTGCACACAGTATTCCAAATGAGGTCGCACCATCGATTTATACAGGGGCATTATGATACTGGCTGATTGTTTTCAGTTCCCTTCCTAACAATACCCAGGATAGCATTGGCCTTTTTTATTGCAGTTGCACACTGTTCCAACATTGTCAGTGAGTTATCTACTATGACTCCAAGATCTTTCTCTTGGTCAGTCTCTGCCTGGCTACCTTCACTTGCTTATGACCCATGGCATACAGAGCAACATATAGGAAAGCCTGTAGAAGTGGCTACAGTGCAACCGCAAAGGTGCTCAACTTGGCATCTGATTTGAATGTTGAGCTCTATGGAAGAGCTCAACTCACATGTAAATGAATGGTTTAATCAGAGGGTGAACCATTCAAGTTTCTTTGTGTACACTGTATACATTTAAATCTCAATCATGTTTGTTTCAAAGGTCTCAGCATCTCTGAGAGGAACTTTGAACAAACAGTGGATAGAGACATACACGTGAAAGCTGTATACAGACCTTACAATGAATGAGTGTAGTCTGCGGACACAGCTTGCCACCACAGTCCTGCTCCCCAGGTATGTATGCAAGAGAATATTGAATGTGTTGGAGAAACAACAGCCTGCTTAAGAGTCTAGTTACTGTAAAAACTGCTGAAAGAGTAGCTTAGTCCACTTGTACCCTAGGAGGAGTTGTGGAGCATTGTCTAGTGTTTAAGGTTTATTGAATGTTTTTCTCTTGCAGTTCAGCCTACCTCTTGTTTTCTCTCTCTGCTCTATGTATTTAGGTGTGCTCTGAAGGCCTCACTGTTCTATTGGTGGTCTACAGTCAGTTATTCTCTCTCTACAAAATCCTGTTGCAGTAAATCCTTTGAAAGCAAATTCCAAAGAATGGATTGGATTACTTCTGAACTCTGACAACAGAATGGTGAGTATTTGTACGTTTTATTTGGATCATTTTATGTCAACATTCCCTGTCTAGCATGGAGTAATAGTTTTCACAGCAGAGTGACAAAAGTTAGGAAGTAATGAGACAGGGAAACATATAGGACCTTTCTTTCAGACCAACAGAACTCTTGCCTAAAGTACCCTTTTGTTTCTTAGATTCAGGTTTCTCAGATTCTGTGTTGGTCTGAAGCTACAGAACAAAGTTGAGTCCAGCGGCACCTTTAAGACTAACAAAGGTTTATTCAAAGTATAAGCTTTCATGTGCATGCGCACTTCTTCAGATACATTGAAATGGAAGTTACCAGTCCATACATATAGGTAGAGGGTGAGCAGCAGATTAGCATACAGCATAATGAAGGTATTTTAACAGATGCAAGGACCAAACAGAATTAACAGGCTTAGTTTATATGGTCACCATTTGTTTAGATTTAATTCCAGGGGAAAACATAGTGAAGCAAATAAATATATCAAAAGTGAAGATTAAAACCATTAAAAACGATTGCTGTCCTCAACCATATACTTGGTGGAACATCTCTGCCTTGCAGGCCCTGCAAAATTGTAATAGATTCCGCAGGGCCCTGATATTAGTAGGCAGAGAGTTCTACCAGGTTAGAGCCAGGGCCGAAAAGGCAGGTCTTGGTGGAGCGACAAGACTTTCTCAGCAAAAAAGCTCACAAATGCCTCACAGTTTATGTCTGAATTACTCGGGTTTTTTGTTCATGAGAGAGAATAATGTCCTGATTACCCTAAACAATAAAAATATGATCAGTGTAATGCAGGTATAGGAGAGATGTGAGTGGGCAGGAGTTTAGAAAGTGTTGCTCCAAGTCACCCATGAAGATGTTAGCATAACAGGGATACTGGTTTCTTATCTCACTACATATGCTAATCTCATTCAGTCCTCACATCTGTATTCTCACCAAGAAAGGCCATACATCCTCTTTATTTTATTGTATCTTTTATTTGGAATAGTAGATTGGAATAGTGATTGGTTTTTTTTTTAACTTTTGAAGTGTTTATTAAGATCAAGTATAACATATCAAAACATACAATAACTGCAAAATATTATGTAGAAGTCTTGCAAATCCAAAATTATAATCCCATCAATCAGTCACCAACAAAACAGTAACATACACCTACAAATAAACATAATAAGATGATATCAATTCCGTTCACCTATACCAAAGTGTGATTGTAATGTAATGAATAGTAGAATGTAATGTAATTTGGAATGGTAGATTGGAATGTATTTCTCTGGTCTGGTGACAGAGGAGACATAATACTGCACAACCAATCACCCCACTTTAAAGAAAAGGATGCTGTTAGTTACCTCCATGCTCGAAAGAAGACCGATGGAGCATAACAACAGGGTCTCAGTTAATTACTCTCAGCATCCACAATTAAGAAGGATACATTTACACATCAATCTCCAATTTTGATATATTTATTTGTTTCACTATATTTCCACCCTGGCATTAATGGTGACCATATGAACTAAGCCTGTTAATCCTGTTTGGTCCTTTCATCTGTTAAAACATCTTCATTATGTTGTATGCTAATCTACTGCTCACCCTCTACCTATATGTATGGACTGGTAGCTTCCATTTCAATGTATCTGAAGAAGTGTGCATGCACTTGTTGGTCTTAAAGGTGCCACTGGACTCGAATTTTGTCCTTTTGTTTCTTGTTCTTCAGGATAGTCCTCACCCATTGTGAAACTCTTCAACAACAAAATGATGGCCTTTAAAAAAAAAAAAATGAAAGATGGGCTTCCAAGAAAACAAAAGTGTTCCATGACTGTATGCTGTGTAGAAGTAAGGAGAGGGTTCTTATCTGGCTATCTGAAATTCTTTCAGAGAAACTTCCAGAGCAGATCACAGTGGTTGTGATGGT
Source organism: Gekko gecko (assembly GCA_029375565.1). Lineage (NCBI taxonomy): Eukaryota > Metazoa > Chordata > Lepidosauria > Squamata > Gekkonidae > Gekko > Gekko gecko. The sequence goes on along the minus strand of JAPDNY010000002.1, from coordinate 237,540,625 downwards.
GGCAGTTTTTGAGCTAAAAGACAAAAACAAAACTGTCTTCGCCTGATGTGTTTTTAAAATGCTGTTCTTTGGGAGTGCTTTAAATAAATGATATTAAAATAAACATTAAAATACTAGGAACTAAAATGAATCAATATAAAGCATATATGCATAGCATAGTTTTGCAAGAAGAACTCAGAATCAGTATGCTTATTTTTAGCATCTACGTTTCCAAAATGCTAAAGGAAAACTATAACAAAACAATTCCAACTGTAGATATATCATTTTAATCATGGCTACTTCTATCCTCTTTTTAGAAATAATGAGAATGAAAACCTTAAGACACTATTAACACAAAAAACTAACTGAAAGAAACCATACAATGATCTGTTGGCCTAGTCCACTCACATTGCTATAGTGGTAGAATTGTTAGTGTAAGATACATTTCCATGAATAGGAATGTAATGTGGACATTTTACTTGAAGGGCTGAATTGTGGCTCCATACAAGTGACTATTTGTCATATGGAGGCCACTTAAATGCACAGCTGTAACCATCTGGGGAAATGGTTTCATATTTACTGTTTTTTTTCTACCCTTTCCCCCAAACAGCTCAGGGCAGTATATCTCAGTTTCCCCTCCTCTGTTGTATCCCCACAACAATCTTGTGAGGTAGTTAAGACTGACAGACACTCACTAGCTCAAGATCACCCAGAGAGTTTCCATGGCAGAGTAGGGGATCTGAACTTGTTTCTTCCAGATTCTTGTCTGATGCTCTGACTAGTACTGGCCGGCTATAGCATATGGCCATGTGACAGGTGAAACACACCTGCAACCAACTGGAAGTGGAGTGATTATTCAATTCTTACAAATAAGGTGCTCCAAAATCAACTCATCATGTTTACAGTGCCTATTTTCTCTCAAGTCAAGCACTCGGCACTCTCAAATTGCTAATTAGTTTACAATGAACACTATTTTGAATGTATTTACATCTATGCAGACTGCAGTTGGCAGCATTCATCATTATATAAGCAGCAGGCTGCTTGCTGGGGTTGCTACCTGCCTGGAGACAGAAAAAAAGACCTATCCTATTAACAGAAGCTTTATGCATGGAGATGGGCAGCTGAAGCTTTAGTAACTAACATCCAATTAAAGTTTTATTAAAGGGACAGGACTTTCTTTTTACTCCAGGCCAGCCGGTAACCCTATTGGTAGCTGCTTTTGTTACATGCTACAGACTCACTAGACTTGCTGGGGTTGATGGGAATTTTAATTTTCTTGGCCTTCTGATTCAGTTTGGGATGTCATGAAAGTTTCAGTTCCCTTCAGCCACAGGACATCATGCTGGGGAAATGTAGGGTTGCCAACAGGCCTGAAGCAAATTGTTCTGTCCCTTTAATAGAGGCTTGAGGGTAATGGACTGGGCAGCCGAAGATTTTCATGGCATGGAGGTAGACAACAGCACCTGGTAAATAATCGCCTGTTATTCTATTAAAGGGACAGTATATCTTTTTCTCCAGGCATTTGGCAACTCCAAGAGTAAGTTAAGGAGGTACCTGTTTAAAGAAATGTCCCACATGGCAGCTTACTCCTGCTCCCTTCCGAAAACTTTGTGGCTTGGGAGAGCAGGAAGTGTGGGGAGGAGGTAGTGCCCATCTATGCATGCACACACACGCACATTTTATGAGCATTCCACTGAACATTTGCAAATGCCTATTGATTGTTTTTTGAAGTTTGACAGGGATACTTGCAAAAATGTACTTGGTTTCAGACTGAGTACAGAGGTTTTCAATTGTCACTAGAAATATGGGGTAGTGGGGGACCAAGAAAGATTTTAATAATCATTCAGCCATACAGTACAGTTGACTAGCTCCTGTTTCCCACAAATGATTAATGGTCATTTATGTACAGCCGCTGTCAGCAAATATGAATAGAGGCGCTTCCTAATAAGCAGCACACCCTGTGGCACAGTTGGTATTTTTTAGCACACTGTTAAGTGCAAGCATTCCTTACCTTGCTTTTGGGAGTCAATCAAACAGGTGTTGCCCATTAACAAGTATGGACTCATTAATGCAGTGGAAGCACCAAGCCATTAGAAGCCTCACACCGAACTCTGATTTTGATGAATGCCCTGCTGCTGAAGCAGAAGGAGTCAGGGGCTGCACCTGCCATCAGCTTCCTGCACATTGAGAACAAATTGATACAGGCCCTGCTGCTGGCTTAACTTGTCCAGGTTCTGCTCATAAGTCACTGCTGTGACATACCCATTTAATTGTGATTCTGTGTGGGATCACAACAGCAAGAGGATGTCATGCTGTGAAACATACATACATGCCTATAAATTGTGCATATGTGTGCCAAAGCTTAGATTTGTCATTAGTTTGGAGGCAGAGGGGGATTGATTTCTTCCACAGTATACACAATCACACCATTGTCTTCTTTATGTGAGACAATCAGTGCCTCCAATTTTGTACTCACAAGGCTGGAGCTTGCATCTTTGTCCTAACCATGTATTGAAAAGGAAGAACTATGACAGTGATTTAACAGGGTATTTAGAGAGTAACTGACCCATGGTCTTGTCTGTTTTGTGAGTACACTGTTTTCTAACTGGTGACCACAGAAGTAGCTGAGACTACAGCTGGGTAAGGCCTACAACCAGTGTTCCCTCTAAGCTGAGTTAGTGTGGGCTAGCTCGCCATTTTTTAGCTTCTGGCTCACACATCTTTGTCTTAGCTCACAAAGGATAGCTCCAGAGCAAACTAATTTATGCAGCAGCCAAATAGCTCGCTCAGAACTTTAATGCTAGTAGCTCACAAAGTAGAATTTTTGCTCACAAAACTCCACAGTTTAGGGGGAGCATTGCCTACAACTATCATGTGATACATATTGTCCCCTCAGTCATGAAGCTCACTGAGTTGCCTTAAGCCAGTCAAGCTCTCTCTTAGCCTAACCTATCTCAAGGTGGTTTGGTGAGGGAAAAAAAGTGTGTGGTTTGGTGAGAAAAAAAAAGCAAGTCCATGAATAATCCTGAAGACACCTATCAAGGAAATCCTAAAAATATTTTCTTGGGAACAAGCATCGTTGAATAGACCTGAGTTAGATTCTAAGTATACTTTAGGATGGCATTATAGGTCTGTGAAGAAAACTTAGGGCATATTTGCATGAGTAAAGCAGGGCATTTTGAGGAAATTTGCTTATTCCTGACTCTGGTGGGCAGGTGCAGGAGTCAAACTTGGGTTTGAACATGAAATGTACAGTTATGTCTAGAATACACCCACCTTGATTTCATTTCAATGCCTGTCTGACTTTACAATATAATTTGTATTTCCTCTTCCTGTTAAGTATTGACTCAACAACAATTTCAGCTTCAAAAGTGATTCAGCTTTATTTAACAGCAAGACTTCAACTCAGGAACACACAACAAACAAGTGGAGCACAGCTCCCTTTTTAAACTCTCCCGGGCTGTCAAAGCCACACCCACAGTTAGCTAGCGGCCAATCACAACACAGAGATAAAGGCCAATCATAACACAGGGATAAAGGCCAATCACAACACAGAGATAAAGGCTAATCACAACACAGAGATAAAGGCCAATCATAACACAGGAATAAAGGCCAATCAGGACCGTTCCCTCTTTGCAACATTCTCACACAGTGATTGGGTATTTACAATGATTTTGCTGAAACCAGCCAATGGTAATGTGACAGCTGAAGAGCCACATTCAAACTCAAGCTTAACATGGAAATGTATAGCAAGGATTCACATCCCAATACATAATACTTCCCCCTTTGAAAATGCACACAGAGGCTGAGCAGGTTTCAAACTTCAAGAAAGCTTTGTCATAAATGTATTGTTACCCCTCACATGCTGTTACCTTAATTGTGTGTTTATGTTCAATAAGATTCTTGGTCTCTCAAGCACAGACATACAAATAGGTTAGTTACTGCTGCCTTTACTCCATCCCCATGTTACAGGTTAAACCCTAGGAGTTCATGGAATTATTAGTCAGGTTTTTTCCTCTAGGTTTTTGAGGGTCCCAAGAGACAGGGAAAACCTAATTTGCTCCTCTTATATTGCAGCAGAAGCATCTCAGGCTCAACAACATCTAAATAAGAGCCATCGCCTCTTTGGGAAACCCCTACTCCTAACTCTTAAGGCTGAGGGCTGGTTTTGAGAATTTATTCAGATTCCAAAACTATGTAATGACCATGCTCTATTTTCCCTATTCTAATACAACTTTCCCTTTGCCTAAAATTCATCTACAGAGCAACCCGGGAGGGGGGGTGTTTCTCACCAATATCTCCTTGGCCATTGCCTTCCTCTACAGAGTCATCTTTGGTGGTCTCCCATTCCAACCTGGCTCAGCTTCCAAGATGTGACAAGATAGGGATATATACCACACTGCTTTCCCTCCCTTATCTGTATACACACTTGAAAAATAGTTATATTGTGAAGATATTTTTTCCAGGCCAGTGTCTTGAATTTTATCATTTAAAGGCCAATTGGAAAAGAAGGCTGGGGATATGTAAAGTTGCCCTCTGTTCCTTCTTGGTTCTGCAGAATTGAAGGATCTCCCTTCTGAATTTTTCCTCTCCTATGAAGGTTCGTTATTGTCCTTCTGGTTTTCTTCAGCCCAAAGCCACTGTTCTGGTCTCTTGTACTAATGGAAATAATTGTGTGCAGTCCTCATAGCTATAGCACCCAACATGTTTTACCATGGTCTCTTTATCTTCAGTTCAGTTATTGCATTGCATTGCATTGTGTCATGCATGTAGCGCCTGGAGTCCTAAGGGCTAGGTTCAAAATCTAGGATAATGTTCACATTCACATTCACAAACTCAAAATGTAAATCCAATTTATTTAAATAGAACAGAAAACAACTATTGAAACCATTCCCAAAAATATCAGTACTGTATCACTAACCATTGTCCCAATCCACTTTGTAGAAGGCACAAACAGCACTGTGTGTTCTTTCTGTGGCTAAGCAGAGACCCAGCTGTCAAGAAAGCCTTCTTGCAACAGCAGGAACTCTTCCTGTGAAGATGCTGGGTGAGTCTTCAAGCTTGTTCATTGCCCTAGGAGCAGTTCCCCTTTCCTCCTGGCAAGACAAAGTGGGGCAGCTCTGTATTAGGGTGCTGATTTCAGTGCAGTCAATGAAGAGTTCAGGGGTCAGCAATTCTTCCCAGCTAGCAATGTCAGCTGTCTTTTCAGTCCTTTTTGGATCCAAAACTTGTAAAACAAGCTTTGTTTTTCAGGGAGCACTATCATCAGCTCTTCTCAATCCATCTGCCCTTCTCATCCGTTCAGCTAGCCCAGTCCTTCTTTGTACCACCTCTCTGTCATGGTGGCTGTTTCATGAGCCTTTGCTAAACATGCAGATTTGCACAAGCATATGCAAATCTGCAAGCATCAGCTATCTGCTAGTCCGGTCTGGCCTAAGGTCAATCTAAGTATGTATGGTCTGCTAATCAGACCTAGGCCCCAAACCCTTTTTTTTCAGTACATATATGTTGCCTGTTGTCCTTGGAATGGTATGTGAGTTGGAGCTTGTTCTGTTCATTTCATGCATACTTCCTATTCTAATCTCTCTATCAATAGAGATACAGCACAGCATTGTGCTTTCTGTCTTTTCTGGCCCTCTTAAAACAGCTGTGGGGACTGAGGTTGGTTTGTTCTTGAAATGCAGGAAGCTGCCTTGAATGTGTACATCAACTTTCAGTCTGCAAGAGAGATCTCAGCATGGTGTTTTTTTCATTTTCCTCCCCTTTCTAGAAACAGGTGAAGCTGGCAATCAGATGTGAAATGTGAGCCCTAAAAAGGTGTACCAAATACCACATTTCATTCTGATGTCTCCAGTGATTGCATTACAAACAAACATACAAACAAACTGGCAAATGGAATACAAAATGGGCAAGAAAAAAGCCTCACCTCAACTACAAAATTACAGTGCTTTTGTACCAATTAAACTGCAATGACTTTTGTCAAATTATCCCCAGAATTGTGTTTGGTGAGGCTGCTGAAAATTCTGTATTAGAGATCTTTAGCCCACCTCCATGTCCCATTCGTACAATAGCATTCCTCAGAGAGGGAAAATGTATTATATTAAATCTGTAGTACAAGTGTTGGGCCCATGCAGGAAACTGCTTCCTGGGACAGTTTTGGCAGCTTTGAGTGTAAGAGTCATGGAGACACTAGCTATTATGATGGGAAGCAAGAACCATGTGAGTGGTGACAGTGCTTATGCAATGCCATGAAAGAGGGCATCCAGAATGGTGAATGTGTTGGATTGGATCCATGATCTACTCACGCAAGGATCATGGATCCTCCTGCTTTCCCTTCCCTTTGCCAGCAGTCCCTTTTGATTGTAGCAAAATTGCACATCTGTACTGATTAGGGGTGCCAGCCAACAGGAACTTGGGGTGTGGGTCCCTGGGGTGTGTGTGTCAGAGTCCAATGCACTATGACATCACTTCTAGGGAAAACCTGAAGTGAAACCACATCACTCTAGGTAAAGCCATAGTGTTTAAAGCACCAGCTTCTACTGAGTATGAGGGAAAACAATAAACAATTTTATCCCTTTCCCCCAAATCCTGCTGACCCATCTTCTCCAAATGGCCCACACTGTTTTATTCCTTCCCTCAACAATCGCTGCCTCAGCTCAAATAAAGTGTCTTGGGCAGAGCTTGGAGCTGTCTGAACTTCCCCAATAGATCATCATATACTGGGCAGGCTCAAACGGTGTCTAAAATTTTTAAAAGAGCTGGTAAGAGGGATGGCTGTCAGGGAACATCTGTCACTCGGCACCTGGGATACCAGGGGAGGGAAGTGAATGATTGGGAGATGAAATAGCTAAAACAGCATGGCTTAAAGGGTGTGAGGAAAGCATACATGTCTCCTAGCTCTGGCTCATGAAGCTGAGAATGGGATAATGAATTATTACCTTAGGAAATGAAACTGCTAATAAATTTCAAAAGCAAAACTGGAGAGTTTAAAACTCCTTTTTTTTAATTAATCTATGATTTATAAACTGCTTCCTGGCTTGGAGTCCCATCTCTACTGTCCTCAACATATGTTATCCCTCCCCCCCTCACAATTTAATTTTTAGAACTCATTCCTTAGTCCAGGTATTTGGACTATGTGTATTTGGTATGTGCCAAATATTTGAAAAATTCTATGGCTTCACACTTCATAAACTTTCTGATGAATCCTTGTTTGCATCAAAGTCCAACTGGCTGTCAATCAGAGCTGAACCAAATCTGCTCCTCAAAATCCACTCTTTTGTGCCCTGACCCAGACAGCCCAGACGGCCTGATCTCGCCAGACTGCCAAAGAATACCAGAGGCGGGACGCTGAGGCAGGATAATCAAGCCACCTCTCTGAAGAACGTCTAAGCCCCCAGTAGGGGTTGCCAGAAGTCAACAATGACTTACAGGGAAGCATGCGCATGTGCACACAAACACATATACACACACAAATATTTTTTAAAAATAACTTTGTGGTTTTCATTTTGTTTTGTTGCTGACAGTCTCTGAACATTTGATTATCTGTTGACTCTCCTCTCAGTATTTTGATATCTGTTTGTGGCACCCAGATATTTGATTTTAGACTTTGATATCTAATGGCTGTTATTTAATAATATTTTATTGTTAACATGCAATGGTGCTTATTATTATTATTATTATTATTATTATTATTATTATTATTATTATTATTATTATTATTATTATTATTATTATTATTGATTTAATTTATACCCTGCTCTCCCCACAAGCAGGCTCAGGGCGGCTTACATAATGACCATTAATTTGCATAAAAACAGTTTAAAATTTCAGTACAGTAAAACATAACTCATAAAGTGCTAGTGCTGATACATTGAGTAAGATGGTAAGCTGTAAATACCAAGCAGTTTGCCACTCAATGGTCTTCCTGAGCACAGTGGTAAAGGCCAGGTGTTAAAACTACAGGCTGGCTCATTGGTAGTAGTGGGGGCGGCTCCTAGTTGAAAGCCTGGCGGAAGAGCTCTGTCTTGCAGGCCCTGCAGAACTGCACAAGATCCTGCAGGGCCCTGATCTCCTCCAGGAGCTCATTCCACCAGTACAGAGCCACCACCGAGAAAGCCCTGGCCCTAGTGGTGGCGAGCATGGCATCCTTGGGGCCCGGAACGATCAGTCGGTTCTGGGACCCCGACCTCAGTGCTCTCTGGGGTATATATGGGGAAAGGCAGTCCCTCAGTTATGTTGGACCCTGGCCTTATAGTGCTTTAAAGGTAAGCACCAGCATCTTGAAGCAAATTCGGTATACTATTGGCAGCCAGTGCAGTGCCTTCAGCACAGGCTGGATGTGCTCCCATCTGGGAAGGCCCATCAACAGCCTGGCTGCAGCATTCTACACTAGCTGCAGCTTCCGGGTTTGCAACAGGAGCAGTCCCATGTACAGAGCATTACAGTAGTCTAGTCTTGAGGTGACCGTCACATGGATCACTGTAGCTAGGTCATTGTGGTTGAGGAAGGGAACCAACTGCCTGATCAGCCGAAGTTGATAAAAGGCTGACCTGACAGTGGCTGCCACCTGGGCCTCCATTGTTAAGGAGGAATCTGGGAGCACACCCAATCTCTTAACCTCCTGCGCTGGCACCAATGACACCCTACCGAAGGTTGGGAGTAGGGTCCCTCCTCTCAAACCACTCCGACTCACGCACAGGACCTCCATCTCCATTGGATTCAACTTCAGCCAGCTCAGCCTAAGCCAACCAGACATGGCTTGTAGTGCCCGGTCCGGATCCTCTGGTCCAGATCCTCCAGTCTAGAGTCTGACTGGCTGCCCAACATCAGATAGCATACTGATGGCACCCCAGCCCATACCTCCGGGCAATCTGGGCTGCAACTCCTGGGTGAACCAGAGAGCAAGCCTAGGGCGAGAGCACAGAGGGCGCTGGGGAGCGATTTTGTCGATAGCTGCGGAGAGTCAGCTGTGCCAGTCCTCCACAAGCTCATCCAACAAGCCGCCAGGGAACATCAGATCCCGTGGAGCCATCTGAAGCCGCATTGGGTCCATCTGGCTCCACGGGCAAGCTAAAATATACTTGCTGCCTAAACAGGGGTGGGGTGGCACATTCAGATGGTCCCCCAGGGCATGGTGGTTTGACCATGGGACTGCCGAAGCAGCAACCCGGTCCACTGTTACCCCTGCTGTGAAGATCAAATCGAACGTGTGCCTGGCTCGGTGAGTGGGGGTCGTTACATATTGGGAGAGTCCCAGTACTGCCATGGATGACACCAGGTCCGTTGCCTGAGTGGAGGTCGCGTCATCAGCATGGACATTGAAATCACCCAGGACCATCCGTCTAGGGTGTTCCAGTGCCCAGCCTGATATGGCCTCCATCAGGGATAGCAGACTATTGGCTGGAGCGTTAGGTGGTCAGTACACCAGCCAAATCGCCAAACTCTCCCTGGCCTCCCACACCAGGCTGGCACACTCAATGCCCATGATCTTTGGTGGCAGGAGTGCCCTGAAGGAGTAAGCCTCCCAAATGAACAGAGCCACTCCCCCCCCCGCCCCTTAGTCCGTGATTGGTGAAGGACCGAGAACCCAGGAGGAGCTAACTGGGAGAGAGCTACAGTCTCCTCATCTCACACCCAGGTCTCAGTCATGCACGCCAGGTCCATATCCTGCTCCTGCAGGAAGTTGCAGAGGACCATGGTCTTATTATGGACCTGGTGTCACACAACACCAGTGTTGGAGAGGGGTTGTTGGTCCGAGCCCCACTGTCCGACTACCTTTGGGATGGGACATAGGCTGGAAGGGGACCGAGCCTTCTGTTTCTCAGTTCCCTTCTCTTGCATTTTTGCCTAGTCCCACCAGTGTACTTTCCCCTCCCCAGGAGCACTGGTATCCCTTGGCCAGCCATCGCCACCAATGGTCTTCACTAGGCCACAGACCATGGTTCAGTCTTCTTTCCTGTAACTGATGCTGATACCCATCCTGTACGGGTCTGCATCCACACCCTCTTCCCCTCTTGTAAGGGTGGAAGGGATGTGTCCTATTTGTGATAGCAGGCCTTTTGTCAACACTGAAGGGCCTTCAACTTCTGCGGAACTGCGGATGGCAGTCTGGGTGTTAAAGCTGCTGCTGTAGTTGGTAGAATGCTGCATAAAGGCCTTCCCATAAGGAGCTGTGTGGGGTGTATTCTAGACCTGAAACAGTTGTGTTCCTTGAGTAAGACCAAATGAAGATCTGAACCATCTAGTAAAGTGTTTTTGAACATGTGTTTGATGGTTTGAACCATGCGTTCAGCCTGACCATTGGATCGGGGGTAGCCAGGATTGCAGTGAGTGATAGACATACTCCATTCAGATGCATTTTCCCCCCACAAATGTAACCCTTTGAGTCCCAAGGGCCAGGTTCAAAACTTAGGGTAATGTTCACAAACTCAAAATGTAAATCCGGTTTATATTTTTTACAGGAGTGCTGTCAGGAAATGGCAGCTGTTAACCTGCTCCATGTTTTAGTTGTTCAAAAACTGTAAGGAGAGGGGGGGAAAGTAACAGTCCTGTCATGGGCTTAACAAGGACAACATTTTTTAAAAAAAGAATTTTGAAAACATGAGGGCTCTTTTCTCCACTTTAAGATTTTTTAAAATCTAGATTAACTAACTGACAAAAATGGTCAGATTAAATTTTAAAAATTCCAAAGAGAATAGCAAAGAGAGGGTCCCCCTGTTTTTGAACATGGTTAGTCATATTCAAAGCACCCACTGAATCTTCAAGTTTGTTTTCAGCCTTCCATGCTTGACACCATCTTAACTGATGTTGTATATGCTGCCCTGTATTTTTAGTAATGGTGATCTAAGGCATGACATCATATGACCTGGTCCCATCATAGGAACTACCACTCGAGGTTTTATCTCAATATGTTTCTTGTGACTGATATGGTTGGCTAGTTCTCTTACTTTAATTTAGTAACTGGCTCCTGAGATCACTGCCTACAAAACTTGTATATATCACTAAAGACTTTTGATTTCAAGTATTTATGTCACATGCAAGGGGATGGAGTTAAGCAGAGTGGATGATTAATCATCAAAATAGAATGATAAAGGACAAGATATAAATGCCATACCTACAATTTTAAATCTTGATCGTATGGCTGGCACACTTGTGGAAGAAATTATGCTGAAACTGAGCATCCATTTGGATTGGTAAAGAAATGACATGCAAACATGCTAATAGGTTCCTCCCATTTCCTGTCTATGGACCTGTTTTTTTGAACAATCCATGTGGACTTTTTATTTTAATGAAACATTTTGATTTATATGTGCCCAGTGGAATCATTTAAAGATCCTGAGAAGACAACCATAATGTTCAGTGGGCCAATGTACCTTTCAGTTGTCAGAGGTCTTGAGTAGGGTTCCTAACAGCCTGGGAAATTCTTGGAGATTTTGGGGTGGTAGCTAGGTAGAGAGGGCAAAGTTTTAGGAAGGGAGGGAGTGCTGCTGGGATACGATGCCATATATTTCTCCATACAAACTACCATTTCCTCCAGGGAACTCTCAATTGCTTTCACCAGTCTGTGCCTTCTGAATCATATTGAGCCATTAATTTTTTTCCCTTTTAGTTAATTTACAAAGTCATGTATTTCTGCATACTGAGGAATCCCATGAGTATGTGGAAACCTTGTCTTGTTTGTGAACATAATGCAAGGTCAGTCACATTACCATTAGAAGGAACGGTGCTGTTCCTGCTTGAAAGTACAGGTTTGCATTCTTAAAGAGTCAGGACAGGCATCAGTGGTAGTGCTCTGGCATTACAGAAATCTTCGAAGAGGAAGGGTCATGGGTAAAATCAATAAAATAACACACATCTCCTAGTCCATGAAGTCTTCTGGCTATTGCTTCTCCGGCATACAATTTAAAGGACATGCTGTAGTCCAAACTGAAGGGAATTTAGGACACAGGAGGTCAGACCAGGTGACTAACATGCATACAGATGATCGGAAATGCAAAAGTCTTCTAGGGTTTTGTTGTTTGTTTGTTTCTGAGATGTGTAGCCATAATGCACCTGAGACTTGTCTTTGCATCCAGGAGGGTCAATTACTTTTACCAGAGTTAGGGTCAAACTGGTGAGTAGATAATCTGAGTGAAACTTGGAACACTGAAAATTCTAGATAAATGCTATTGCTGCTGCTGCTAGAATCAGAGTAGATGTGAGAAGTCTCAGGGAGAGATGCTAAAAGGGGATAAGAGTATGTTAAGGATTTATAATTGTGTGACTTGTTATGGATTTATGACTCAAGTCATTTGGAGAGTTACCATCTGCAGGTACCTTTCCACAGTGCAGCTGTTTTCCTCTCTGTTTGTGGTCTACAATGCATAGGCTGATCTCCAGGGGAATGGCGGGTAGGTGGGGCTGCTTGAGAACACAGGGTTATACCACATGACTTCTAATACGGTGAGTATTTTAAGTGTTACAAGATGAAACGGGCATTCATCAAATGTAGAAGACTGAATTTGGATTTCTGCACTCTTCCTGGCTCCGACTGTAGTCTTGTAATAAGGGATCTTTCTCCTTATCGTTTTCCCATCTTTGATGGAGAAAAACCCACTGAACTGTGCATTATGCAGCAATTACAGACAGAGAAGCTTATCCAGGAAAAGGCTGACAACCTTGCAGAGTTGCATCCTTTTACATCTGGTAAAGTCAATGGTCTTAGAATTTTGTAAGTCTGCCGTCCCTGTTGACGAGCCCCACCTCTGCCGACCTCTCTAACAGACTCTGTATTTTATAGTTAATAAGGTTTCTCAGAAGTTAATGCTATTGCAGCCTTGGTACACCCACAAATAAAATCACAAGATGTGGTAACATTAAGCAACTGTTGATAGAGGCATGGAGGGAGGTGGAAAGAACAATGATCTTCTAGCATGCACGGTTCTGTTTAGGAGGGTACACGGGGAGTTCTCTGTTCCTTGTGGCCTAATGTCCTTTTAATGACGCAGCAGCTCCATCTACCATTATCTCTTCCACGGAGCACACATTGACGCACATAATGACACAGTCTCAAATTATCCATCTTGTGCAAAGAAAAGAAACGCAGCGCAGCAGACCTTTGCGTCGGAGAGAGAACACTGCGAGTGCCGACTCTAAAAGTCATCTCATTAAAATTTCCCTACAGCAGCTCTTTAAACGACCCCTCCTCCCTCCCCTGTATATTTAATGAGATTTATTTGAGACAGTTACCAAGCGTCACGGAAATGCCAGTATGGTATTAAAGTGGAGCATATTTTTTCAGGAGCAGTAACAGTGACACGATTAACAGGTGCATGATTGCAATCTTACACAGACATTGCAATGGTTTGGCAGGATGGTGTTATTACCAGTTCTTTTGGGCTACTTTGTTATAGTGCCACAGATACTTAAAAGAAGCCAGGAAGGGCTGGGCCAAGAACTTGTTTGTTTATGCTGGACTGCTGTGACGCCCCCCCCCCGAAAATTTGCAAAGCCTTTTATAATTTACTGGGTGAGGGACGGGGATTCAGGACTTGTTTCCAGAATGGAAGATACTGGAATTGTTAGCAAAAGTATAATTTCAGGGTGAAATATATACTAGTGAATATCATATGCCCATAAACCCAAAGACAATGGTTGCCATATAGCTGATGATCTTTGTTGACAAGGCATGCAAAAGGCCACACATATCTCTGTATCTGCCCATGTAAGGCTGATTTACATGACTGTTTGAGGCATAGTAGTAGACTTTGGGTCCGGTCACACTGCCGTTTTGATTGGGATTCACTGCCGTTTCCTTGCGCATGTCAGTTTCATGTTCACACGCGCCAATCCGCCTCCCGCCCCGAAGCAGGCTCACTTGCGCAATGATGCCAGGCTTTCCTGACCCCTGGAAAATCAAGTGTTTTCCTAGCACTTCCGCTTTGAATGCGTGATTTCGCCTATCTGGACAGCCCATCTTTCGCAATGATTGCGATTAGGGCCGTCTGAACGCTCTTTGTGCTTTTTTTTTTTTTTTAAAAAAAAGCTTCCGGTTTGAGCGCTTGAGCAAACATGCGCTTAATAAATCCATTTAACATTTAATAATGGAATTATTAAGTGCATGTTTAGTCAAGCGCTCAAACAGGAAGCTTAAAAAAAATGGGCCAGCAAGGAGGATGGCGGAGCCTGGATGGGGCCGGCAAGGAGGATGGCGGAGACGGCAGACACAGCGGAGCCTGTTTTCGTGGGGCGATGGTGGCAGCGGCGGCACCTCCCCCCCCAAGTGTCGGCAGAAGCAGCAGCCGCCCGAGCTTCCCCCGTGGCCAGCAGGATCACTTGGAGGGACAGCGCAGCAGCAGGCGAGAGGGTGCTGTAAGAGAGGGGCTGGCTGCATCTAGTCAGCCCAATGCGAAGAAAAATGTTCCCGATTTAAACAAAGCGGGAACAAAGCGCAATTACCTTTGCAGTGTGACCAGAGCCTCAGTTTTATCCTGAAAGGATTGACAATTCATAAGCATATCAGTGCACACATTTGTTTTCCTTTTTTATTTCTTTGATTTTTTAAAAACTTGATTCATTTTTAATTTTTTTTTAAATTTTCCCCTTGTTTTTCATTTCCACTGTTTTTCAAAGGGAAATTCATTTCCCTCTGTAACTTCCCTCCATCTCATTGAGATGAAATTCTATGGGATCATGTTTGCTCTACGGGCACTTGGCAACCCAAAAAAGCAGGTGACATTTCAGAGTGCATACAAATAATATATCAATGCCATTGGGCAGGCACCACATTTAGCAAGAACGGAAGGTCACCCAATCTCTCTGCCTGCCTTGTGACATTGGTATGTGTGGTTTTTCCCCCTCTCCCCATGACTCGAACGTAATATTCATGAAGTTTTGTGATCCTTTTAACTGAGCTATTTCCCCCCTTTCATGAATGGAGCAGCATCTGCACTGTAGTGTCTCCCTATGTTACTGATTGCAGCATACACCTGTTATTGAGAGATGCTAACAAAACCTTGTTGGCATCTGTGATAGCTCTGTCCACTTCTCTCACTTTCTATTTCCCTTTACTGACTGAGCCATCCTAGTAATGTGTTTTCTTCTTTGCTGAAGAACTCTAGCTGTCCTACCCTGTCAGAGTATGATATTTTGGCTGTTGGCTTAGCCCAGGAACTGCTGAAGGAAGGATCAGGAGCCCACTTTAACTTAAATGGCACTCAAAGCATTTTGTAATTCAAAAATAACAAAATATTTTATTTAACACAGAGGGGAAAGGTCAGGTGAAATCATGGGTTAAAACTTTCTGAAGTAACTCAGTATAGATAACTCTGAGGTAAAATCACTACATGCACAGACTTTAGTTCTTATGTTTCAGGCTAATGAGAGTTTCTTAAGCTTTTCACAGCGATTTAAATATTTACGTTGAGAGGCTTTTGTTCTAGTGTTTCCCACAAACACATCAGTATACTTTCTCTGAGTATTCTGTAACTCTTTTGGTTTCCAGAAGGCTGGTACACTCTTTCCAGACCCCTTCTCTTGATACACCCAGGGCTGGCTCGCCCACTAGGCAAGCTAGGTGCTCGCCTAGGGCACCGGGCACACAGGGGCACCAAACTGCCCCCCGCAAAAGCCCCCCCCCACCGCCGCCTTCCTACCACTGCTGCCAGTGAAGAGCGCCCTGGTGGGGCTCAGGAGGCGGTGGCAGAGCTTGTCCGCCTTCCCCCTCCCCCCTGGGTGGGGAGAGAAGGTGGGGGCGGCGCTGCCAGCGAAGAGTGCCCTGGTGGGCCCTCAAAAGCAAGCTGGTGCTCGGCTCAAAGGGAAGAGGCAAGGGTTTAAACCCCACCCCTTTCCTGGCTTGCTGGGGCGCTCAGCTCAAAGGGAAGAGGTGGGGGTTTAAACACTGCCTCTTTCCTGGCTTGCCTGGGGGCCCTGCAGCTGCAGAGCACACAGGAAAGCCAGGACTGGGAGGGAAGGGGCGGGGGTTAGAACCCCCACCTCTTCCCTGGCTTTCCTGGGTGCCCTGCAGCTGCGGAGCGCCCAGGAAAGCAGGCGCTGGGAGGGGAGGGGTGAGGGTTAGAACCCCCGCCTCTTCCCTGGCTTTCCTGGGGGCCCTGCAGCTGCAGAGCACCCAGGAAAGCCGGTGTTGGGAGGGAAGGGGCGGGGGTTAGAACCCCTGCTTCTTCCCTGGGCACCCCACAGCTGCGGAAAGCTGACGCTGGGAGGGATGGGGCGGGGGTTACAACCCCCGCCTCTTCCCTGGCTTTCCTGGGTGCCCCGAAGCTGCGGAGTGCCCAGGAAAGCCGGTGCTGGGAGGGAAGGGGCGAGGGTTAGAACACCCGCCTCTTCCCTTACTTGCCTGGGGGCCCTGCAGCTGCGGAGCGCCCAGGAAAGCCAGCGCTGGGAGGGAAAGGGCGGGGGTAACCCCCACCTCTTCCCTGGCTTTCCTGGGTGCCCCGAAGCTGTGGAGTGCCCAGGAAAGCCGGTGCTGGGAGGGAAGGGGCGAGGGTTAGAACACCCGCCTCTTCCCTTACTTGCCTGGGGGCCCTGCAGCTGCGGAGCGCCCAGGAAAGCCAGCGCTGGGAGGGAAGGGGCGGGGGTAATCCCCACCTCTTCTCTGGCTTGCCTGGGGGCCCTACAGCTGTGGAGTGCCCAGGGAAGCCGGCACTGGGAAAAAAGGGGTGGGAGCGGGCACTGTATTGCCACTCGGGCCACCCCCCCGGTCTCCAGGCCCCACCAGGAGGTTGGCATCCCTGGTGGGGTGGGTGCCACAAGCTGGCCTGCCTAGGGCTCCCAGACACCTGGGGCTGGCCCTGGATACACCAGTACTCATCTTGAGTTTTTAGCTGACTCTTTAGGTCTCTAAAGGCAGTTTCTAATCACACCAGACCAGGAATGTTTGCACTCTTCAGAGCTAACTCCCTGTTTTAACTGGGTAAGGAAATTCTTCTCTCACTATAAGATCTATTCCATTTTCTTGGCCTGAAGGAGAGTCTTTGCCTAACTACCCACTCATCCTTGCCAACTTTCCCCATTCTCCTGTCTGTGTTAAACTGATCTCAGTCAGGGCTGAATTCCAGATCTGTCAGCATTAAACCCTTTTTCTGTCAGGGCGAGACTCAAGCTGTCTCAGTACTCAACTCTCCTCAGTGAAGGCAGAAATAAGAACATAAGAGAAGCCAATGTTGAATCAGGCCAATGGCCCATCTAGTCCAACACTCTGTCACACAGCGGCCAAAATATACCAGGTGCCATCAGGAGGTCCAGCAGTGGGGCCAGGACACTAGAAGCCCTCCCACTGCTGCCCCCTCCAGCACCAAGAATACAGTGCATCACCTGCCCCAGACTGAGAGTTCCCATCTATACCCTGTGGCTAATAGCCACTGATGGACTTCTGCTCCATATGTTTATCTAATTCCCTCTTGAAATTGTCCATGCTTGTAGCTGCCACCACCTCCTGTGGCAGTGAATTCCATATGTTAATCACTCTTTGGGTGAAGAAGTACTTCCTTTTATCTGTTCTAACCCGACTACTCAGCAATTTCATGGAGTGCACACGAGTTCTTGTATTGTGAGAAAGGGAGAAAAGTACTTCTTTCTCAACCTACTCAATCCCATTCATAATCTTATAAATCTTGATCATGTCACCCGTCAGCTGTCGTTTCTTCAAGCTAAGGAGCCCCAAGCGTTTTAACCTTTCTTCATAGGGAAGGTGTTCCAACCCTTTTATCATTCTAGTTGCCCTTCTCTGCACTTTTTCCAATGCTATAATATCCTTTTTGAGATGTGGCGACCAGAACTCTACACAGTATTCCAAATGAAGCCGCACCAGTTATACAGGGGCATTATGATACTGGCTGATTTGACTGAATCTGACTGAATCCTCCTCAGCATCCAGTTCAGAAGTCTTTCTCTACTCAGCTGATACTAACCAATCAGATCTCTTGGAAGTCTCTGGCTCTGTGAAGAATTAATCCTTCTCTCCTATAGCCATTTGTACAGCACTTTAAAAAGTGTTATTATTACATTATTAAACAAAAATAATAGTCTAAAGACTATAGAAGACCTGCGGATACATAATATAAATTTGACGTGGGGGAAGTATACAATTGAAGTCCAGATATATTAAAGACACTAAGATTGGCTTCTATAGTAATAAAAATGAATGGGACAAAATTTGGCTTTCATCCAATGATAAAATGATTCAAAAGATTTATAATTACTTATTGGAGGATTATATGCAGGATGAGACAATTAAAATGTCAATGATATCTTGGATGCAAGATATAGGATATAATATTGAAATTGATGAGTGGGCTAAAAATGTAAAATAAGTACAATTAGAACTACATCATTTAAAGAAAATATCTATAAAATCTTCCATAGGTGGTACTGGTCATCAGATAGAATTGCTAGATGCTCAGTTAAAGCATCTAAAAATGGTTGGAAATGTAAAGTTAACGTTGGCACATTCTTTCATATGTGGTGGAGCTGCAGTAAAATAAATAAATTTTGGTAAGTATTCATAAGATAATACTGGAAATTCTAAATATTAATTTAAAAATGTCACCAGAGGCCTATTTATTAAATATAATTCCAGATGGTTATGACCAAAAAGATATTTATTTGTTGATATATATATTAACTTCGGCTAGAATCTTGATAGCTAAAAGTGGAAATCAGATAATCTACTCTTGAAAGAGTAATTAGTGCAAAAATTGTTAGAGGTTGCTGAAATTGCTAAATTAAATATATTAATTCATGGAAAAGATTAAACTAGATTCCAAAAAAGATGGTCATGAGTTTATAGTTGGATAGAAAAACAATGATGTATTAGACTCCAAATAATATATAAATTTAAGCACTGTAATATTGATTGTAATTCTGGAAAATTTTATAAATAAACTTGTAAAAAAAAAAGTGCCATCCATCATGGCATTCACAGGGGAAGGTACATATAGCATTGACATCTTCTTTCCCCCACCCAGTCTGCAGTGTTTGTAAAGAAAAATGGTTCCTTGCTTTGCTTGGAGAAATAAAATCTTTGGTTCAGGGTGCAGAGAGGCCTACAGAAATCTTCCCAGAGATAGTCAGAGGCAGTTAGAACACAGTGACCTTGCTAGCCTAATTGTTTGCAGCTGAAGTGCTAGGGAGTACCAACTGCCTCTGGACCTTCCAATTAGCACCTTCGGAACAACTGAAGTTATGGGCACCTGTGTGGGAATGGGCATGACCTATCTGCAGTACGATTTCATTTCTCTCCCCTTCTACTCCATCCTTGGATGTTATGAGCCTAGCAACCAAAAGAGAGTTACATCATCTCTTAGGTGTCTGATTGGTCTACCAGGCCTGAGGTCAATCAGAGACTCTCTCCATTAATCTAATTAGTCTATGCATTATGGCTGAGCAGTACAGAGCTGGGTGACCACTTGGCGCAGAAGTATGACAATAGTCCTCCAGCTCCCGACTTGGCATCATATATGATTGCTGCTTGGAAGGGCTAAAGCCTTGACCATCTTGATTTGCTGGAACTAACTTCCTGTGATGAACCAGAATGATAACTGGAACCTTGATTCTATGTTTTAGCTATGCTGGAAAAGCTTGGGTTTAATTGTTTTATTTCCTTCACTATCTAGTCTTGTTTGAATATTTTTGCACCTTAAAATAAATAACAATATTTTATTCTGTTGTGGGTTTTGCCTTCATTGACCTTAAAGCCTTTATCCAGAGCTTCGACCTTTGACCACCTACCAGCTAACTGTTTTGTGTTTGGAAATTCAGTCTGCAGTCCCACTCTGCAGGGCTGACTTTTCTTGTTAATTCCCCAAGAAGCCAGGAGACTTGTCCTTTTCCTCCTGGGCTGTTGGGATAGGTAGAAAGGGCTGGTGGCACCTACCAAGACTATTTAGTCTCTCTCTGGTATTTTGTAACTTTGTTTTGTTGCATCCCCCCTTGTAACCAAAAGTTCTTACTTGGGGATGGGACAGGGACTTCTGACAGCGCTGTCTAAATATTTGCCTCTTCCTACCTCACTGGCAGTGCTTTGTAAACCATCCTGCAGCATTGCCTGTATGCATTGGGTGTGCAAGCAATATGGTTTGTTGCTGGTACATCAAGGAGGCAAGGAGAGCAGTTGACTTTAGAGCAGCCAAGGGGCCAATATTTCCCTGCTAGGTTGACCCTTCTCAGAGACGCTGCTGCTGAGGTAGAGTTTTGTCCCTCTGGCATATCCCTTCAGCATGGAAATCTGGTGACTGACAAGTCACGATCCCAGCTATGTTGGAGGGCTAGTATGTGTGTATTTCCTGTCATCTTTGGTTGGATTAGGTTTGGCCATATGGAGAAATGGGGATGGTTCTTTGAGAAGTTGCCTGTTTAGCTAGGGGCAATGGGGGTGAAGGTGTTTTCCAAGATCCTCATGTGCAGAGACCTATTAAATAGGTCCTTTGATTTCATTGCAGAGGTATGTATCTGAGTATTGGAGTGAGTGCAGGGGCTGGGAGGCAAGAGGTGAGAAACTGAGGGGCTTGTGAAAGAAGTTTTGTCAGATCAGATGGCATATAGATCACATCTCAATAGATCAGTGTAGTGCTTTCAAGTGTCTCGGGTAACTTTCTCTGAAACACTATCTTGGAAGGCCCATCTGGTGAAAACAATGTCAAGAATGACTTGGTTTATTCTACTGTTCAAAAGGTGATTTCCTGATAGATCCTATCTTGAAATTGTTCCAAAGTAAAGTAAACTTCTGTATAGGTTTGAGATCTGGGGCAGGAATAATAGCACAGTTACAGGTGTAGAGATAATGAAGAAGATTTTAAGGAGGATTTTGACTCTGGCTCAGGGTATATTGGCTGCTTCACTGTGGGGTGAAGTTGGCTTGCCCTCCATCAGGGCTCATGCCCATATTGCTTTAATTAACTGCTGGGGAAAGAATTGTCCTTCTAGTCATCCCTCAAGGCTGTATTTTACCCATTTGCAGAAAGATACTGCCTGGGTCACTGGTTATGATGGGATTTTTTTGTCGCTACCCAATATCAGTAGATTCCAAGGGATGTATTCAGTTACAGTAACCTTAAGGTTACTACATTGTATACTAGTGTGACTAAACCGGCTAAATCCAAAAATGGAGATAATTTTTTGTGCTAGGTGTTACTTAAAACATGTACTTTTGGATACCATATTGACTAACTTTTCCAACAGCAGAATTCCCAGGGTTTTCACTAAGCATGTGATAATAATCTCTCTTCATCCAAAAGACACAAAGTAACTGTCTCCAGGACGTCAGCCTTACCAACCACCCTCAGGTCCAGCTTACCTCGATTCAGCTTTAGCATGTTCTCTCATAACCACTTCACCACAGCACTTCACCAGGTAAGAATGTAAGAGAAGCCAATGTTGGATCAGGCCAATGGCTCATCCAGTTCAACACTGTCACACAGTGGCCAAAAATATCAGGTGCCATCAGGAGGTCCAGCAGTGGGGCCAGGACACTAGAAGCCCTCCCACTGTTGCTCCCTGCCAAGTACCAAGAATACAGTGCATCACTTGCCCCAGACCAAGAGTTCCTATCTATACCTTGTGGCTGATAGCCACTGATGGACCTCTGCTCCATAATTCCCTCTTGAAGCCATCCATGCTTGTAGCCACCACCACCTCCTGTGGCAGTGAATTCCATGTGTTAATCACTCTTTGGGTGAAGAAATACTTCCTTTTATCTGTTCTAACCCAACTGCTCAGTAATTTCATTGAGTGCCCACAAGTTCTTGCATTGTGAGAAAGGGAGAAAAATACTTCTTTCTCAACCTGCTCTGTCCCATTCATAATCTTATAAACCTCGATCATGTCACCCCTCAGTCGTTGTTTCTCCAAGCTAAAGAGCCCCAAGTGCTTTAACCTTTCTTCATAGGGAAAGTATTCCAACCCTTTTATCATTCTAGTTGCCATTTTTCTGCACTTTCCCCAATACTATAATATCCTTTTTGAGATGTGTTGACCAGAAGTGTACACAGTATTCCAAATGAGGTTGTACCATCGATTTATACAGGGGCATTATGATACTGGCTGATTTGTTTTCAGTTCCCTTCCTAATAATCCCCAGCATAGCATTGGCCTTTTTTATTGCAATCACACGCTGTCTCAACATTTTCAGTGAATTATCCACTATGACTCCAAGATCTCTTTCTTGGTCGGTCTCTGCCAGTTCGGACCCCATTTATACTTATAATTTTTGGCCCCAATGTGCATCACTTTGCACTTGACCACATTGAACCCCATTTGTCGTGTTGATGCCCACTCACCCATCCTCAACAGATTCCTTTGGAGTGCCTCACAATCCTCCCTGGTTTTCATCTGCAAATTTAGCCACTTCACTGCTTATTCCCAACTCCAAATCATTCATGAACAAGTTAAAAAGTTAAAAAGCATCAGACCCAGTACTGATCTCTGCAGTACCCCCCTGCTTACCACCCTCCACTGAGAAAATTGCCCATTTATACTCACTCTCTATTTCCTATTAATTAGCCAGTTTTTGATCCATAAAAGGATGAGGAACTTTATCAAAAGCTTTCTGGATGTCAAGGTAAACAACATCTATTGTGTCTCCCTTGTCCACATGTTTGTTCACTCCCTCAAAGAACACTAATAGGTTAGTGAGACAAGAGCTTCCCTTACAGAACCCATGCTGAGTCTGCCTCAAAATGTTCTTACGTTGTTATGTTCTTATCCCACAGGAAATGGCTCACACTGCAGACTCTGAATGTTTAATTTCAGTTCAATTCCAGAGTTCTATCTTTCAATGATATCATGTGTCAACTGTACCAAAACCTGTCAAGAGATCTAACAATGCCAAAAAGATAGTGTTTCTTTTATCTATCTGCAAGACCCACCAAATGATCCTCTATCCCATAACCAGTCCTGAAACCAGATTGAAAAATATCAAGGACAGATGTGTCATCCAGATGCCACTGCAGCTGCTCTGCTACCACCCTCTCACTGTGGCCAGGGCAGACTAGGAGGAAAAAAGGACTCTGTGCCATAGCCCACCCCCACAAAGGAGGGAGGGAGAAAGAGTCTGTCCAGCTAACACTGTGCCACACTTTGCTACTCCTTCCACACACTGCACAAGACTCAGGTTGCTAGCTCACTCCCACCCCTTGCTTGTGACCTCTGGCTTTTGTGGGGGAGGAGCCCCTTAGACTATTAGCCCATTGGGACTTTCCCTGGTAACCTTAATGGCCAATCCACCTTGATTGTGGCTAGGTATCTGGTCCTTCATCAACTATGAACTGAGGAGATAGGTGTAGAGTTGTAGGGATCTCCTCTATGAGTCTTTCTCCTTTCTTCGATACCTGGTGCAGACTGTGTCCAATTTTGATTATGTGTACCTTGTGCTGGACAGCAGAACCACGTTAAGGATTTTTCTGGTTTACTATCTACCTACTGTATCATCAAGTACACTGGCTGGCCTGGTCTCAGATTTTATTAGGAATGGGCACTAAAGTTTGTGATGAATTTTGGGCGGTTTGTGGTTCGCGAACTGAGGTTCATGGCAGGTCAAGTGGCACAAATTTTCCACAAAATTTCAAGGGATTTGTGGTTCGTGGCAGTTTGTGAATGGATACATTTCCAGACAGACTGCTCAATCAAAATGTTTACCAAACTTCAAAGCAATGGTGTGTGTGGAATTATCTAGCCTTGGAAAAACCAGTAGGGACTCTCCAAATCTTAACAGTCACTGCTGCCTGCCAATGACAGAGTTCCCATTCTGCTCTACGGGATCAGAATGCTACACACACACCCTTAGCTCAGCTCTGCACCCTCTCCTCTGTTGGGTGTTGGCAGTTAGACAGAGAGGCATGGAACTTGTTAAAAGCATTCATTTATTGCTGATTATGAATACCTTTCTGCTGGTGGGGTTTGGGTTTCAGGTGGATTGAGGTCTCTGAGCCACCCCGTCTCTCTGTTCACGCTGGGCAGAGGGGCTTAGCTACTGGGTGTCTTGGCTGAGGACCTACATTTTATACCCTCCCACCCCTCCTGATTGTGAACACCTCTCCCCTGGTGGGGTTTGGGTGTTCAGTGGTCTCAGGGCTCTGAGCCACCCTGTTTCTCTGTTCATGCCAAGCAGAGGGTCTTAGGTACTGGGTGGCATGGGAGGGGGCTGTGAGAGTCGTGGGTATGCTTCCCTTGCTTTCATTGTGTGTCTAGGCTGCCTGCCAAGCTGTCATGAGGTGATTTCAGGGAGACCTTGTCAAAACTCTGGAGATATCTGCCTATCTGTCCTTCAGAACCTGTCTTTGGAAACTTGGGGGAGCTGCAAGTGTAGGGGGGATGCTTGCCTTGCTTCCAGTGTCTGGGTGGGGGTGGGTGGGTTCTGCCCAGGTGAAGTTTCCCTGTGAGTTTGATGTCACTGGCTTATTCTTGAATTGTTCCATAGACTCCTTTAACTGCAGCTGTCTTTTCCAGAGAGAGCACTGGGGAGGCCTTTATTGGGGTTCCGTAACAGGGCCCTAGAAATGTAATCTGCTCCCAACTTGGAGAAATTGTAGAGGAGCAGGCAGCAGGGTGAGGTTCCCTATGCATTTGATTTGCAGGAACTCCATTCTATACAATTTTGAATCTGTGCCTGACATTTTCTCCAAAAGCACTTTCCTGGGGGCATCTTCTTTGCAGGGCCATAACTCGGACACCCAATGTACAATCTGCACATAAGGGCATGTAGAGGAGGATCAGGGGGAGATCTAGCTTGCACAAGGTCCATTCTATATACTCCTGAACCTGCACCTGTCATTTCCATAGAAAGCACTTTCCTGAGGGCACCTTCTTTGTGGGGTCATAACTTGGACCTCGTAGATCCAATCGTCACCAAACTTGGAGAGCAGGTGAAGGAGAGTCAACTGGAAAGGGAAGCATTCTACTATGTCACAAACCTCATGAACTGAATCAGTTTGTTTGGCACCTAAAAGCTCATGATGGTTTGTGGCTCACTATCTACTAAAGTTGCAGTTGGTTTTACTCTTCTCCTTCATAGGGGCCCAGTTATGGTGGTCTGTTCTTAGGAACTTATGTCATTTATCCTACAGTGCTTCAAAGCATTTTAGGAGCCTCAACCATGACCTTGTTGATGTCCTTTAGCAACTTATTTTTAACCAACAAGAACATTAGATGGGATTGCTCCCTGGTATTCTCCCCCCTTTCTTTAGAACATTACCTGGCCCTTGGTCCTCCTTCTTGGTTCACCAGTGAACTGGGAGATAGGAAATGGGTTCAGAGACAGTTGGAATAATGGTGGTGGAAGAGCTGTGCCAAATCAGACTGAATAGCCTATAGAGCCCATTTTTGGCTTATTAAATGGCAATGATGGCACTACCACCACTACAATGTCATCCGGATGACTTGTTTAGAATGCTGTGGGGTCCATTTACATCTAGAACTGACCCAGTGTATAACAAGATCTGGTTGATTGCAATGATGCTTCTATAAGATTCTTTGCTGACAAAATCACTCTCAATATGATCCAACTTAGTTGCCAGATTTAAAGTAGATTCCTTATCGGGATCAGTAGCAGCCTGTTGTCAGGGATAGTTTCAAGACTCCCTGACCATTGTGAACAGAGTCCTTGAGGGGAGGGTGGAATATATAAGTCAAATAAATAAATAAAGGCAACCACTTTGTGGCGCCCTCTCTCGCATACGGGGGGGGCGCCCTTTTACTACCGATGAGAGAGTCCCTCCAGGTACTGGCGCGACCTCCCTGCCCTGCCCCGGCGTCCCTGAGGGGTCAGAAGGGCAGGTATTGGAGTCTTTAGAAAGGTCAGGGTTACGGCCTCAGAGTTCGGGTGCTACAAGGGGCTTCCTTCACCCCCTTTTCCCCGCTCAGGGTCTGGCCTCTTGAGCAAGCTGCTCCCAGGGACTTTTTCTCTCTCTTGGCCACCTTCCGTCCCAGCCAGCCCAGTGTTTCTCCTCCCCAGCCGTCTCCGCTGCCACCTCTTTTATTACCCCCGCCTCCCCTTCTGGCTCCACCCCCACTGGGGCCCCACCTCCGTTCAAGAGTGGGGACGCTGTGTCGCCCTCTGCCCTTCCGGTCTCTGCGCCCTGCACCGAAGCACGGGCCGGACCGGCACCACCACCTCCCTCTGCCCACCCCTCCGGAGCAGCTAGGGTGGTGGATCTTCGCTCGCGCCGCGGGCCGGGCCTCGCCCGTCCCACCCGCGGCGCACTGTGCACCACTTCTCCCGCCTCCTTGCCCTGCGTGGGCTGCCGTTTCTCGCCGCCTCCTCCTAGCCCCTGGCCGATGATGGTAGGTGAGTCTGTGGGGCTGGGGTCTACCGCTGGGGCCCCTCCTGGACCGATGCAGTTGCGCCCGCCACGGCCGGGACCGGGGATTTTGGCTGGCTGCTCCGGCTTGGGGCCGCACCCGCCGGCACCGTCCCGGCCATCGCCGGGACACACACCCTTCCTTAAACCCTGAGCTGAGTCCTCCTCATGTAGAAGGGACAAGTAGTCTGCCACTCGATGCTGGCTCCCTGCCCGGTGATGCGTCGTGAACTGAAATGGAAGAAGGGATAAGTACCATCATAAGATGCGAGGGTTGTGGTCTTTCATACGCTCCATCCACAGGAGCGGGGCATGGTCCACCACCAGACGGAAGGGGTTGTTGTCGAGGTAGAACTGCAGGGCCCCCACCGCCCACTTGACGGCCAGGGCCTCTTTTTCAACGGTTGAATACCGGAGTTCTGCTGGTTGCAGTTTCCGACTGATGAAAAGCACCGGACGCTCATCCTCCTCGGTCCCCTGTGTCAACACTGCTCCAAGGCCCGAGGCTGAGGCGTCCGTGTGCAGGGTAAACTGCCTAGAGAAGTCCGGGTTTTGAAGGACCGGGGCCCCGGACAAACTAAGCCGCAGGGTCTCGAAGGCTTGTTCTCGGGGTGTCGTCCACTGTATGGTATTGGGTTCTGTTTTTTTCAGACAGTCCGTTAGGGGGCTGGCTCTGGATGCAAAATGGGGGATAAATTTACTGTAATATCCCACCATGCCCAAAAATCGTCGCAGCTGGTGTTTGGTTGTGGGCCGTGGGTGCTGTTCCACCGTAACCACTTTCTCGGGGAGTGGGCGTAACTGCCCTCGTCCCACCAAGAACCCCAAGTATCACAGCTCCTGGAAGCCTATGCTGCTTTTCTTAGGGTTAGCGTGTAATCCTGCCTCTCGGAGAGCTTCTAGGACGGTCCAGAGGTGCTTGAGATGAGTGGGCCAATCTGGGCTACAAATGACTATATTGTCTATGTAGGCCCTAGCGAATCCTTTACACTGCGCCAAGGCCGTGTCTACCAGCCGCTGAAATGTGGCGGCCGCTCCCTGAAGGCCAAAGGGCATACGCCTGAACTGAAAAAGCCCTTGGGGCATGGCGAACACTGTTTTTTCTCTATCAGATGGGTACACGGGCACCTGCCAATACCCTTTCGTCAGGTCAAGGGCAGAGATGTACCGGGCCTGCCCCAGCTGGTCTATTAGGATGTCAGCCCGGGGCATCGGGTACGCGTCAAACTGGGAGAGTTGGTTAACCCCTCTGTAGTCCACAAAGAAGCGCACCAACCCATCTGGTTTTGGTACCAGTACAATGGGACTCTGCCAGGCGCTCTGAGAGGGTTCTATGTCCCCCATGCGTAACATGTTTTGGACCTCCCGGTTAATCACCTCCCATCGTTTCTGGGGCACGGGTCGCCAGCGGGCCCGGGCCACCCTACCCTGCGCCGTCGGGATATAGTGGGTAGCTAAATGGGTACAACCCGGGGTGGTCCTGAACACCCCCGGCACCCCGGCGAGAATCACCCTCGCCTCAGCTTGTTGTTCTTGGGTCAGATCCGCATCCAGAACGGGTAGCTCGGCCTCACTGTCCTCCACTGTCCAGGGGAGAGTCCCCTCTGGTAGGGTAGCCGGGTCCGCCTCCAAGCACACCAGGTCTGGTCGGGCTGGGGGTACCCACTCTTTTAGATCGTTAACGTGGAGCCGTTTCCGGTGGCGGGCCTGAGGCTCGCATTGCACCTCATATGATAGTGGGCCTAATACCCGACTAATCTGAAAGGGTCCCTGCCATGGGTCGCCCTGTGTCCGTGACAGGGCTCGCCGCGTGACCAGGATGGAGTCACCCACGGCGAAGGACCGGAGACAGGTGCCCCTGTCGTATCGCTGCTTCTGTGACTGCTGGGCTGCCTGCAAATTGCGCTGTGCCTCCGCCCGTACCCAATCCAGTCTTTCTTGTAACCGGGTGACATATTCGCTTACTTCGGCCTCCACAGCTGGGGCCACCGGGTGGGCCCACCGTTCCTCCATCACCCCCAGGATACCCCGAGGGAGCCGGCCATACAGCAACTCAAAGGGGCGAAACCGGTGGATGCTTGGGGCGTCTCCCTAATGGCAAATAGGAGGGGGTCCACCAGGAGGTCCCAGGCCGTAGGGCAGTCTCGGGACACCTTACGGAGCATTCCTTTCAGCGTTTGATTCATGCGTTCCACCAGCCTGTCCGTTTGTGGATGGTGGACCGATGTAAACAGTTGTCGGATGTGTAGGGTAGCGCAGACTTGTTGCATTAACTTGGCGGTAAACGGTGACCCTCTGTCAGTTAGAATTTCCTGAGGGAGACCCACATGGGTGAACAGATGCATCAGAGCCCGGGCGACCCCGGTGCTCTTCAAGCTGGGGAGGGGTACTGCTTCCGGGTACTGGATTGCATAGTCCACGATCACCAGGATATACCGCGCCCCCCTCGGGGTGCACGGCAGGGCCCCCACAAAGTCCATGGCGATCCTGTCGAAGGGCACACCTGTGACTGTTTCCAGTGGAGATAACGGCGCCCGGGGTGCAGCATGCGTAGACATGCGCTGGCATACCTCACACGCCTGGCAATAGTCTCGAACATCCTTGACTATCGTGGGCCAGAAGAAATGAGTCAACAGCCGTGCCATCATATTTTTAAAGCCCTGGTGCCCAGCCCAGGGATGTTGATGGGTATGACCCATCACCTCCTCCCGGAAACCCACAGGGACCAATAACTGGTTGATGGGGCCCATCCGTCCCTTGGCCACCCAATACCAGACCCCCTCCCTCATTTGGATGTGAGGCAGCCTGCCCTCCCGACGGGGATCAACCACCACCCCATTCCTTACCGCCACCTGTGAGCGTAGCTTGTCAAGACCCTCGTCCTGTGCCTGCGCTTCTTGGAACTGCGGGTTTCCAGTCCACCTGGGTCGCGGATCGGGCTCCGGGTCGGCCCTACCTGAGGTCCCCTCCTCGGCATCTCTGGGATCAGGCTCCTCCCGCGAGGGACTGGGGTCTTCCTCTGTGAACACCCCGACCTCCTCCTCGTCATCTCCTGGGGGTCCGGGGGCTGATGTCCTGGTGTGGCAGGCATTGATAGCCTCCCAGATGCTGGGGGCATCCCGCCCGAGTAGGAGTCGGCATGGCAACTTTTCCATCCTGGCCAGGGGTACCTCCACCTCCTGTCCTAGGTACCGTAATGGGACCATCACGACCAGGCAACGTTCTGCGTGTCCGTGAAAGCATACAATCGTCGCCCAGCGGTGTACCGGCAGCCCTGGGGGTAACATTTGTGTCAGCACTGATCGAGCTGCTGCTGTCCAGCAGCTCGACCAGGAGTGTCCATGCTGGTGGCCTCTCCCAGATCTCCGCGGCTTGCATCGAGTAGTCCTCCCCCAGGTCGCACTCCATTACCGGGCAATCCCGCTTCAGATGCCCCCATTGGCCACAGGTGTAACAGGGCCCAACTCCGGACGGCCCTGGCAACCCTGCGGGGCGCGCATCGGGACCCATTCGCCCCGGAGGGCCCCCAGCTGGCCCCGAGACTATGCCGACCCCCGGGGGCCCCCGAGGGATGTACAAGGGGGGTCCTGCTCGGGCTACCACTGGCCGGGCCCGTCCCCCCCGGGTGGTCGGGTCCCCGGGCCGGGAGCCGCCCGTGGTGAGGAGACCTCGCCCGCCCTGCAGGGCAGGCTTGCTCGGCTTCGGGGTTTCGGCCTTCAGCGGGGTGTCTCGTCCTTCCGCGGCTTGGTAATTCTCCCACAGGTCTTGCGCTTCGGACAGGCGTGTTGGCTTCCAGCAAGCCACCCAGTGCCGGGTCTATGGTGGGAGTATGGAGAGGAGCTGTTCTATTACCACCAACTCCACGACCCGTGGTTGGCACAAGCCAGCGGATGGCGGCATCGTGGAGGGGGCAATGGTCGCCCGCGGTCGGCCCCCAGGGGGAAGTGACAGGGATCAAAACCGCTGGCGGTAGGCCTCTGGAGTGATCTCATAGCAGTCAAGTATAGCTGCCTTCAACTTCTTGTAATCCACAGCCTCCGCCTTCGGGAGGGCTTTCATCGCTGCCTGGGCCTCTCCTGTTAGGTAAGGGCCCAGGATACACACCCACTGGTCTCCTGGCCACCGGGCTGCCTCAGCTGCCCGTTCGAAGGCCTCCAAAAATGCTTCAATGTCGTCCTCCGGCCCGAGCTTTGTCAGGGGGGCCCAGGGGCCCTTGGGGGCCGCCGTACCCGCTCCCACCCCGGCCACCGCTTGGCTGACCAACTGCAGGGCCTGTGGGAGGTCTTGCATAAGGGTGGCCTGAACCTGCTGTTGCTGTTGCGTAATGTCCCGCAGGAGCTTGGCCTGAAGCTAGGCCACCCATTGCCTGAACTGGGCCAGATCCATGGGTGCAGGGGGGGAGGCAGCTCCACTGGGCTGCAGCTTGACAGAGTCCTGGCTGTTGTCAGAGTCCGTTGAGCTGGAGGAGGCCGAGTCCAGGGTGCCTCGTGCCGTGCGGGAGATGTCAGGGCCGCGGTCTGCCGGGGGATGCCACCCCTGAGGGGTCGGGAGGCTGGGGCGGGGCTTCTTTAGCAGGTCCCTAGTGCCCGCATTCTCCACCACGTTGTGGCGCCCTCCTTCGCATACGGGGGGGCGCCCTTTTACTGCCGACGAGAGAGTCCCTCCAGGTACTGGTGTGACCTCCCTGCCCCGCCCCGGCATTCCTGAGGGGCCAGAAGGGCAGGTATTGGAGTCTTTAGAAAGGTCAGGGTTACGGCCTCAGAGTTCGGGTGCTACAAGGGGCTTCCTTCACCCCCTTTTCCCCGCTCAGGGTCTGGCCTCTCAAGCAAGCTGCTCCCAGGGACTTTTTCTCTCTCTTGGCCACCTTCCGTCCCAGCCAGCCCAGCGTTTCTCCTCCCCGGCCGTCTCTGCTGCCACCTATTTTATTACCCCCACCTCCCCTTCTGGCTCCACCCCCGCTGGGGCCCCGCCTCCGTTCAAGAGCAGGGACGCTGTGTCGCCCTCCGCCCTTCCGGTCTCCGCGCCCTGCACCAAAGCACGGGCCGGACCGGCACCACCACCTCCCTCCACCCGCCCCTCTGGAGCAGCCAGGGGGCCGGATCTTCGCTCACGTTGCGGGCCGGGCCTCGCCTGTCCCGCCCGCGGCACGCTGTGCACCACTTCTCCCACCTCATTGCCCTGCGTGGGCCGCTGTTTCTCGCCGCCGCCTCCCAGCCCCTGGCTGACGATGGTAGGTGAGTCTGTGGGGCTGGGGTCTACCGCTGGGGCCCCTCCCGGACTGCTGCAGTTGCGCCCGCCGTGGCCGGGACCGGGGACTTCGGCTGGCTGCTCCGGCTTGGGGCCGCGCCCGCTGGCACCGTCCCGGCCGTTGCCGGGACACACTTAGCAAACAGATGCTCTTCCTGGATTTTGAAAACTTGCTGGGATGTCATTAGAGTTCCTTTAAAATTAGAAATAGAATTAGAAATATGTGCCTTGTTGTAGGACACATTCTAAAATCCCTGAAAGAGGCAGTAAGGCTATTACTGAAGAAGCTATATCTGGTAATTTATGATTTGGGAGGTAAAGTAGTAAACTAATGGCAGGCATATGTGAGAGACATTCTGCTCTTGATCCATTTCATTCTGGTGTCATCCCTATTTTGGGGACAGAAACAACTTTTTTTTGTACAAGTGGATAATCTCCATTTACAAATCTCCACTATTCCTATTGATTATTGATTGATTGATTGATTGATTGATTTAATACATGCTGTACTTCTTTTCTTCTTAAAGTTCAGAGTTTTTCAAATATAAAATTACATACACCATAAATAGCTAAAATATTATCAATATTAAAATATTGATAATTGTAAAAATTATTTACAAATCAGCATTCAGCCCCAAAATCTGTTACTTTTTACTTTTTTCTAAACTCCTGACGAGGAAGGAACAGTCCTCCCGTTATTTGGAAGCCCATTTGAAAGGGATGGAGATGCCACTGAAAATATTGTTGCCCGAGACTGCCTTCACAACTCTTAAAGAGGGAACTGAAAGCTGGCCCTTGTGTGAAGACCATAGGGTCTGCCCAGGCTCCTATGAAGGGTAGCGATTCTTTTACATCAGTCAGAATCCTCTGATATAGTAGACCACAGGTCCTGAATGTTTTTGAGCCTGTGGATACCTTGGCAATTCTGTCACAGGGTGGCGGGTGCAAACAGCCTAAAGGCTGTTTTAAAATAAACTCAGTTAATCCTTAAAATAAACTATTTATCAGATGTACAGAAATCATATAGCAAAATAGAGCAATGTCCACCATGCAATTTTTTAGTTTGCAGGAAAACAAGAATATCAATTTTTGAACATTTGGGAATGTTTGCCAAGTGTCCAATCGAGGGACTGATATATTTATCACAGGACTTTTAAAAATAGCAACAATATTTAAAAGTAGGAACCATGCAATCCGATAGGTGAGAACAAAGAACACATCTGCAGGAGTATTTTGGAATCATCCCGTCATTTCAGTTGAGTTAAAACCATTACATCGCCCTAGCATATATGCTTGCCTAAATTTAGGAATTGTCAAATAATAAAAATAAGACTGGAGAGTAAGAGCATCCTTAAACATATATAACTGTAGAGGAGAGGATTTAAATTTAGTATCAGTAATTAACAAACCTCAGTCTCTTTAAAATCTTTTCCTGGGCAAGTATAAAGATTCTATTTGGCAGGGGTTTCCTTATTAAAACTGGCCCTGTAAACAGGGAGCCTAATTTTGAATCAGCTACCTCGAACCAGTATAAGAAAGAAAGTTATAACTAAATGAAAAAGATGGGGTAATGAATCTAGGTCAGCAAGGTTAGTTCTAAATTTAAAGACATTTATCCAGACTAGAGTGGAAATTTGAGGAAGACCAAGCTCTAGTCAGATTACCAATGAGGTGATACAATGAGGAATAGCAAGATATTTGCAAAAAAAAAAAAAAATCAGCAAGATTATATCGAATAATTACAGGGGGCCAGTAACACATACTGGAATAGCATAGAGTATCATTGGCAAAACTGCTGCATGGTAAATTTTCTGAAGGGCAGGTGTATATTGTTCCCCCTTAAACAATCTCAAGGTGGATAATGATTCATGGCGCTTCTGAATAACTGATTTAACATGCATGGTCCACGAAAGATTATAATTAAAACAAATCCCAAGATAGTTAAAATGACTAACAAATTTAATAGTTGCTATCAATTTTCTTGACCTTTTTATTTTTTGAAAAAAATAATATTTTTGATATATCAAAGGTGATTTCTAGAAGTTGATGGGAACAATAGTCATAGAAATCCTTGATCGATTTCTCGCCATCTTGGAATGGATTGAATTATTGCTGATGGATGCACTATGTATTTTATTGTAGGTTTTTAACTTCTAGTGATTTATTGTATGTTCCTTTCTGTTGTAAGCTGCCTTGAGCCCTGCTCGCAGGGAAGAGCGGCCAAATAAATAAATAAATAAAATGTTGAAGTCCTATAGAGTTGTACTTAACAGAACAAGATCATCTGCATAAAGATAGAAATAGAGTGACCTTGAACAGAGTGATAATGACTAGAAAGCTCAGCCCTAGGATTAAAATTATTGAAATGTAAATTTAAAAGAAATGGGGCAAGAACACATCCCTGTCTTAACAACCTTTCCAATTTTTATAGGCTGAGACAAAGAAGGATTCCTCAGGGGGCAACCACAACATGGCCACTGTGGGAGACAGAGCAATACACACAGAAGAAACACAAGCACTGAAGACAAGAAGAGTTATTTTTAAAAATACACTGGGAAAGAGGGGTAAGACAGAGAGTAACATCAACACTGGCCCATTCTGCATCTTGCATTCGCTCCATTGTTTTACCAAACCCACACTGGAAGAGGAAAAGTGCAGCTCAAAACCACATTCAAATACCCTGGGCCAACTAATCCCTGAATGGCCATAAAATGGCCATAAATCTATGCAGACAGCTACCATAAAACCGAGAGATCAAAGGAAGTGAAATTGTCATGCAGTGTGGAGGCTATCATAAAATCTGACAATCAAAGAAAGTGAAAGTGACATACAATGTAGAGGGGAATTTCTGTTCCAATGTGGGTTTGGTAAAACAGTGGAGCGAATGCTAGATGCAGAATGGGCCACTGTAGTGGCAGCTGCTACTGAAACAACTGTTTTAATCTGCACAGCCACTCAGATTGCCAATGGCAAATCAGAAGGGTCTCACCCACTTTCTAAAAACATTTGACAGGCACCAGGAAAGGCATTAGTGGCCACCATGGCACCCATGGGCACCGCACTGGGGACCCCTACAGTAGAATATTCCATACTTTTACATTGCCTGTAAACAAAACTGGATATTACAGGAACTGCCTTGTAATGGTTATGTTTTGTTTTCAATTTGATCACACTCAGAGAGTTTTCATTGGGAGATTAACGCAATTGTATGCAGAGTCACTTTGAGCCCACTAAAATTAATAGACTTCTTCTGGAGTAATTCTGCACAGAATTGCACTGTGAGTCATCTTCCAGGGATTTGAGCTGTCGTGTTCCCCAAGGTTTAATAGATGTATCAGATCATTTAATAGATAGATGCCTGTCAGGGATCATCCAGAATGTTGGGTTTAGGTGTCTAAGCCCCCATATAGCTGTTGCTGTCCTGAACCAGTGGGGTCTCCAGGCCAAGGAGCCTTCCTCCAGCTTAAATGGCTGTTTGAGCCACCTGAGTTAGAGGAAGGGTCCTTAGATTGAAAGAAGGTGCCTTAGATTGGAGAAAGACTTCAAGCTTGAGCCAAAAGAAAAGGTAGGGTATAGATATTGTAGTCAATCGATAAATAATCTTGCTTAACAGAATGGTAGGATCAGGTAGGATCCTTTCCAGTGCCTGAATTTCAGGTTTTGTTTAGTTGCCATCCAAATATATATTCCCAATAGGCAGGGCTCTTGTAGAAAGAGTCCAGCAGGAACTCATTAGCATAATAGGCCACACCCAACAACAGAAACTCATTAGCATATTAGGCCACAACCTGACTGTGCAGCTCATTAGCAGACCCCCATGTTACCAGAAGTATGGTCATCCAGCCACACCCACCTTTTGCTTCTTATACTATTTACCTTGTTTGTTGCCAAAATGGTTTTGACAAAACCAATGAAAACATTATTTTTTAAAAAGTTTCCAATTCCATAATTTTAATAATTAATATTATATTTATTTTTAAAAGTAACATTAACAGTGACATAAGCAAACAGTTGCTCCTCTGCAGCAATTGTGCTCTGCACATCGCTATAGCAGGATTTCCCTACTGTCCTCCCCTTTCTTGCAGCTATGAAGCTGTCTTTCTGCCCATTTCTTTCCAGACACAGCCTGTAGCCAGAAAATTTTTATTGGAAGGATGGTCAGCCCAACATTATTTATTTACTTTATTATACTTTATTCGTTATTTACCAGTTTTCTTCTTGAGACTCATGGTGGATTACATGGCATAGAATATTGTAATCAAGTAGCATATGAGATCTAATAAACAATGCAATAGGACTAGGCTTACAAAAATTACAAAAATGCAAAAAAACAGTTATGCTATGTCCGGTAATGCAGGAAATGAAATTACAAAAAATGAAAACAATGCTGTAAGAGTGTGATAGAACATACAACAAATCAATAATGTATAGCATACACTGTGGCATAGACTACAGTCCTGTTCTCTATAAACTTTATAAAAATGCCCTCCCAAGCCAACTCCATTACATAGTTTGCAGAATTAAAGAAGTGTGAAAGCCTTCTTCCAAGACAGGCCCAAAAGAGTCAAATACAGCTCTCAGCTCAAAACAGTTCAACGCATCATCAGCGACTTACATCCTCTACTGGATAATAACAAATGTTGTAAATAAATACGGGATAACACTGGTTGTCATCACCACCACAAAGAGCGGGCCTCTGTCCCTCAGCACAATAAGTTTTGTACTTCTACTGAGAATCACCAAAGGGCATTTACAGCCAATAACTGCTGAAACTACTAGGTGCCACAAGCATCTTTCTTTCTTTCTTTCTTTCTTTCTTTCTTTCTTTCTTTCTTTCTTTCTTTCTTTCTTTCTTTCTTTCTTTCTTTCTTTCTTTCTTTCTTTCTTTCTCTCTTTCTTTCTTTCTCTCTCTCTCTCTCTCTCTCTCTCTCTCTCTCTCTCTCTCTCTCTCTCTCTCTCTCTCTCTCTTTCTTTCTACCCCAAATAGGGCAAGGTTTATTAAAATTTTTTATTATTTTTCTAGTCACAAACATACATTCACAAACACTAACACACAAACAGATAAACACATGTGGAGGGGAGTAATACATAGTACATAATTTCACTTTAAGCCTTATATACAAGAGTTTTTCTCAATGCAAGTAACTAAAAAGTCAATTTTCTTTGTTGGCTTCTATATTTCTTATAATTTTTCATTCCAGTCTTTATTAATCATGGTATATTATTGTAGCTATTGTACCAACTATAGAATCTTGACCACGTATTTTGAAATGTGGACTCTGTATGCCCCTTTAATAATAAAGTCAGTTTATCCACTTCTGCCGCCTCCAAAAGCTTATTGAGAATTTCTTGTTTCATTGGTACCTCCTGGACTTTCTAGTAGTTAGCATATAGAATTCTAGCAGTTGTTGTTATATAAACAATAAGATAACCATCATCCTTTTTACATAAATCAGGAAGTATATTTAACAGTAATACTTCAGGAGTGAAAAGAACAGTACACTTTAATGTTTTTTTGCAAAATTTCATGTAGCCAAGCCCAGAATTTTTTAACTTTTTCACAATGCCACCAAATATGATAAAATAACCCCACCTTATTTTGGCATTTCCAACATTTGTTTGAACACTTACTATTATATTTAGCTAACTTTTCTGGGGTTACATACCACCTATAAAACATTTTATAAACATTTTCTTTATAAGAGACTGCTTTTGTTATTTTTATGTTTTTCTTCCATAATTGGTCCCATTGATCTAGGTCAATGTTATGTCCCAAGTTTTGCGCCCATTGAATCATTGTAGTTTTGACCATTTCGTCCGACATTGTATAATCAAGAAGACAGCTATACATTTTTTAATAAATTTTCGATCTGTAGAAATCAACATTTTCTCAAACTCTAAGAAGTTATCATAAAAACCTATTTTTTTGTCTTTAGGGAATCTAGATTCAATTTGTACCCTTTGCCACCATGTTAGATCCAATTATGGTTTCAGATTCAACTTGGAATCTAGAATATCTGAATATCTTTTTACATCCTCTTCATAATAGGTTTTAGGATTTGTAAAGGCTTCTAAAGGAGCGGTCAGCTTTGAGTTCTTTGTATATAATTGTTTATGCATGAGTTCCCAGACTTTCAATAAAGATGCTCTCAACCAATGTTGCTTGAAGTATCTATGTACCATAAAAATGTGTGCCAACCTAGCATTAGGTCGTGGCCTTCCAGTTTTAATAGTCTTTGATCTTCTAAAGTAATCCATTTTTAATCCAGGCCATAGCTGATGCTCTATAATAAAGAAGCCAATTTGATAAGCAAAGCATCCTCTTTCCTTAAAATCTTGTAGAGCTTTAAGTTTTATTCTCGGAGGTTTCCCTTGCCGTATGAATTTTGAAATTAAATTGTCTATCTCTTTAAAAAATGCTTGACTTTGCAAAATAGGTATTATTTGAAATAGAAATAACCACCTTGGCAATATATTCATTTTTACTATGGCCATCCGACCCATTAAAGATATTTGGAAATTTTTCCTTGTAGACTTTAAAAGCTCTTTATAGTTGTTTTCCTGCAGTATGCTGCATTTATTAGTCAACATTATTCCTAAATATTTAATCTTTTTCTGCAGTTGAAAATACGACTTCTGCTGAAGTAATAAAGCTACTTCATTTGTCATATTCTTTGTCATTATTTTTGTTTTATTTATGTTCACTTTTAGTCCTGCTACTCGCCCATATTCCTGTAGTTTTTCCTCCAAAATTTTTATTGAATTAAGGGGGTTCTCTAAAATGAATACAAGATCATCTGCAAACGCCAATAGCTTATACTCTTCACCACTCACTTTAAGACTGCTTACTTGATCCTTGAATCTGATTACATTAACTAAGATCTCCAGAATAAAAATAAATAGTAAAGGTGATTAAAGGACATCCTTGTCTTGTTCCCTTTTGTATGTCTATGATTTGAGACCGATCACCATTAATTGATACCTTAGCTGATTGTTTCTTATATATGACACCAATCATTCTGTTAAATTCAGGGCCTGCTTGAACCTTTTTAAGTGCTTCTAACATAAAGTCCCAGCTAACATTGTCAACTGCTTTCTCAGAATCCAAAAAGATTAATGCCATTTGTTTTTCTGGATGTGCTTCATAATACTCTATAAAATCTAAGATACATTTGTTTTTTATTTGTCTTTTGGGAAGAAAACCACTTGGTCTATATATCATTTGAGATAGAATTTTTTTCATTCTGGAAGCTAATATACAAGCAAATATTTTATAATCCACATTTAATAAAGAAATACGCCTATAATTTTTAATTTCCTTTTCATCCGTGTCTTGTTTATGAATAATAGTTATTATAGCTTCAGTCCATGAATCTGGCATCTCTTCTTTATCTACTATATTTTTGCAAACTTCTTTGAAAGGCAGTAATAGGTATTCTTCAAAGGTATGATAAAATTCTGCTGGTAAGCCATCTGCTCCAGGTGCTTTCCCCTTTTTTTGGCGTTTCGAAGCTTCCACCATTTCTACCATTACAATTGGTTGATTTAAGATTTTCCTTTGCTCTTCTGTAAACATTTTAGGTTTATATCTCTCTAAATATTCCTGTACGTAGTCTGGGATGGGATCCATTTTTTATAAAGTTCTTTATAGAAGTCTTCCACAATAAGTTTCATATCTTGCATCTTACTTGTTTCTTCTCCATTTCTATTCTTTAAAATCTTTATATATGATTTTTCCTTTTCTTTTCGTGTTTTATAAGCCAACCATCTTGAAGGCTTATTTGCATTTCAAAATAGTTTTGCTTAGCAAACATTATCTTTTTTGGTAGTTCTTGTGTGAGTAGACAATTCATTTGATGTTGTAAAAGCCTAAGTTTACTTTTCTTATTTCCAGATGCGAGGTCTAGCTTTAACTTATCTTCTTGTACTTTCACGGCGTTCTGGAGTCTTTATACTCCTCTTCCCTTTGTTTATTTATCTTGGCTGATTCTTTAATCATTCATCCCCTCATAAAAGCCTTAAAGGCATCCCAAACTATGTTTATAGATATGTCTGGTTGTATATTTTCCTTGGAAAAAAAAATTAAACTCCTTCTTTGTGTCTTTTACAGATTTCTTATTTTTCAAGAGTGATGTGTTTAATGTCCATCTGCTCCTGGGTTTTGCATCTTGTAGCTCCAAAGTAATTGGGTTATGATCTGCATGTTCCAGGTTCAATTTCTGCATCTAACAAATCCTTAATAGCTGCTGAAGAAATCCAGCACATATCTAATTTTGAGCGGGAATTATGTCTAGCTGAGTAATATGTAAAATCTTGCTTGTGAGGGTTCCTTACTTTCTAAGCATCAACCACCTTTAATTCATCCAATAAGTGGTAAAGTATAGATGGAAATTCATGTCCTCCATTCTTTTTCTTTCTCTTTTTTCGTGTTTGAACATTTGTTTTTTTGTCACCCTTTTCATCAAAAACTGCATTAAAGTTTCCAATAATACAAATTTCTTCAAAGTCTTGTTTTGTGATTAGTTCTTGAAGCATTTTATAAAAATTTTCCTGATATTGGTTCGGAGCATAAATGTTTACTATTAACATCTTTTTAATCTGTCTTTGTATTGATACCATTAAGATTCTCCCATCTTGCGAGGCATATATCAAATCCAGTTGAAGATGCTCCTTTACATATATGGTCACACCTCTTTTCTTTTTTTCTTTGTCTAATGCAGCAAAGACTTTACCTAGACCTTTAACTTGGATATATCTTTCATCCATTTTTTTAATATGGGTTTCTTGAAGGCATGTGATATCATAATTCTTTTTTCTTAAATGGTGAAAAATTCTTCTCCTTTTCTGAGGGGCATTTAAACCATTTACATTCACTGAGATAATTTTCATTTTCCTTTTACTCATTTTGGTTTTGTTTCCTTGCTTCCTGTTGTTCTCTTGCATGTTGCCTTGTATAAAATGGGGTTGTTCTTGTTATTCCGTGTCTCCTGGTTGTTCTTTTGGGAAGTCCAGATAGTGTTGCCACTCCATGCATTTCTTCTTTTTCCTCTTCTTCTTCTCCCTCTTCCTTTTCCTCTTGTTCTGTAGCCAAATCTTCTCCATAAGTTTTCAGGAAGTCTTCTGCTTTAAAAATCGATGTGATCCTATGTCTTTTACCTTTGAATGTAAAAGTTAGACCTTCTGGTAACAACCATCTGTAACTTACTCTATTCCTCAGAAGTGCTGTGAGTTCCATATATTCTCTCCTTTTCTCTCTGACCCTCCAAGGAATTTCTTTCAACACATTTATTTCATTGTCATCCAGGGTCAGAGGTGAGCTATTCACTTCTCTCAAAATCTTGTCTCTGACAGTCCTTTTGTGGAGTCTCCCATGAACCTCTCTTGGCAGGTTATATTTTCTTATAAGGAATTCATCCTAAAAGCAACATCAATTTCTGGCACCTGGGATTTCTGGAACCTTGAGCTACTTAGTACTCTGCTCTCTTACGATAGCCCCCGGTGGAATAAGGAAGCAGAACATAGTTTGATTACAGGGGCACCTTTAAGACCAACAAAGTTTAATGCTGGGCATGAGCATTTGTGTGCATGCACACATCTTCAGGAAAAGTACTTTTGACATGCTTTCAGGCACTCCCCAGCTATGTTCCCTCTAAGCTGTGGAGTCTTGTGAGCAAAAATTCTACTTTGTGAGCTATTGGGATTAAAGTTTTGAGCAAGTGACTTGGCTCCTGCCTAAATTAGTTTGCTCTGGAGCCAGCCTTCCTGAGCGAAGACAAAAAGCTGTGAGCCAGAGGCTAAAAAACTGTGAGCTAGCTGACACTAACTCAGCTTAGAGGGAACAGTGCTCCCCAGCAGGGCCCTGCCAAAGATTTGAGGCTCTCCATTTCAAATACCACATCTCACCCTGTTCTCACACAAAGACACACCTTTCCCGCAGATATATTTTCTATTACATGTGCTTTCCCCAAATGCAATTAAATACCAAATAAGACCCCTCAAGATATGCTTCTGTTGGGGTGTGGATGTGGTCCATTCATTTCCATCAATATAATTTGCTTTTATTTAATCTTAAGGGGGGGAGGGAACTAAATCACATTTTAGTCTTCAATTAGAAAAAGACTCCTGAATTGATTAACACTGTTTAGTACCAAATGCCACCTTGCCTCTGAAGAGAAGTGGCAGCCCTTCAGAGTTCTACAGGCTTATCAAACTGAGTCAGGATAAGAACATAAGAGAAGCCATGTTGGATCAGGCCAGTGGCCCATCCAGTCCTATCTTCTGTGTCACACAGTGGCCAAAACCACAGTGTATATGGTATAGTATAGTGGTTAGAATACAAACAGAAAGACCTGGATTCCAATCTCTGCTCTGCCATGGAGTTCAAATCCCCAATTTATTTATTATTTGTTTTATTTCTCACTTGGGGAACCCAAAGTGGCTAACACTGTTCTTGCTTTCTCCATTTTATCCTCAAACAACCTTGTGAGGTACACATACACACCTGAAGCTTCTACTGAATCAGACCCCCCTTGGTCGATCAAGGTCAGCATGGTCTACTCAGACTGGTAGCCTCTCTCCAGGGTTTCAGACTGAGGTCTTTCCCATCACCTACTGCCAGATCTTTTGACTGGAGATGCCGGGGATTGATCCTGCGGCCTTCTGCACACCAAGAAGATGCTCTGCCACTGAGCCACAACCCCTCCCAGGTTAGGCTAGGTTAGTCTGAGCATGTGTCAAGGTCACCCAGCAACTTTCCAGGGCAGAGTGAGGATCTGAACCTGGGTGTCCCAGATCCTAGCCTGCTCCTCTAACCATGCCACCACCATGAAACTTACCAGGCGACTTGGGGCCAGTCGCTTTCTCTCATCCTTAACTACCTCACAGGGTTGTTGTGAGGAGAAAAGGAAGGAAGAGAGAAGCAAGGATGCTTCTGGGAGGGAGGGCGGGAGGGAGAGAAGAAGATGCACTGGCTAAATAATGTTCTTCCATCCAAAATAAAGGGGGGATGCTTTCCCAGGAGGCCCCCTTCCAGTCTGAAGGGACAGCCAGAGGAAGAGCGCAGCCTGCCCAGCCTGCGGGGAGATGGTGGGACACCCCCAACCATGCACACACTCCCTGGCCCCTCCTCTGCACCAGCATGAGTCAGTCTGGGACGCCTGCAGTGGGCCTTCCCACATGGTCTTCAGGTTGCCGCACCAGCTGAGCCCTCCTATCCATGGGGAAGAAAGTGCTGCCCAGGCCTGAGCCCCAACAGGCCCAGAGGGCACTTCCTGACCTGGTCCCGCACAGCACAGCTGCAGCAGCAGTGCCCCCTCCCTCCCTCCCAGGGTCAGCAGCCGGTGGGCCCCGGGGCAAAAGGGAAGCCTCTGCTGCCGGAAGGAGTTCCCCCTCCCCACAGGCAGGGCAGGACAGGGATGCCACCAGACCCTGCCACCGCCCTTGGCTCTGGGTAGGAGAGCTTGGTCTCCCAAGGTGGAGGAGGAGGGAGGGCTGGCCCATTGGTCTCCCTTTGGGGAAGGGGTGCCATTCACCTGCCCACCAGAGCCCCCCATGGGAGTGAGTCCTGTGTTGTCATCCTTCTTGCCTTGGCCAACGCGCTCCCCCCTCCTCTCAGAGGGCATGGGGCACCCAGATTGGCTGCCAGGTTGGACGGCAGTGATACTCCTGCTGCTGCCGCTGCTCACCGAGGAGGGCTGCTTGTCCCCACCACCAAAGCCAGACCTGCCACTGGATGATGGGGGAGGGGGAGGGGCGGAGCAGGGCTTTTGGCAAGAGAGGGGCATGGAGGGCTCGGAAGCCAGCCAGAACACCATTCCGGGGCATTCTGGCCCAAAAATAACCCTGCTAATAGGTACAGATCATGGTTGGGCTTGCCAACAGAATCTTTCAAAATCAATTTGAGCAAGTGTAAAATAGATCACTGGTAGAAACCTTACCCTAAACAACCTGCACTCCCCTCACTCCTGCTGGGTGATCTATGGCATGTTCAGTGATCATATGATTTGATTCTATGTAAGTGCATGGCTATAAGCTGTGATATTGTGTGGTATTCAGAAGCCTGTAGGGAGTATATGTAGGAAGGGATAAAGTTGAGTTTGTTCCTATTCCTGACCTCCATGCATTAGACCTGGGCACAAACTGGCTCACGAACTAAAGTCTGTCAAAAATTTTGGGCAGTTTGTGGTCTGCAAAGCAATGTCTGTGGAGGCTCTACCGTCATGAATTTTCCTGAAGTTTTTGTGTGGTTCGTGGTGGTTCATGAGCAGAGA
Organism: Gekko gecko; assembly: GCA_029375565.1. Taxonomy (NCBI): domain Eukaryota; kingdom Metazoa; phylum Chordata; class Lepidosauria; order Squamata; family Gekkonidae; genus Gekko; species Gekko gecko. Next base: position 237,496,842 of record JAPDNY010000002.1, on the reverse strand, counting down.
AAGACTGGTACCAATCAATTAAAATAGTTTGCAAAACTCCAAGGCAACAGTGGGGGTGAAATTCTCCAGCCTTGGAAACACCAATAGGAGCCTTCCAAAGCTTAACAGGCACTGCTGGCTGCCAAATACAGAGTTACCATTGTGGTCTATGGGCTCAGAAGGCTACGAGTGAGCTCTCCTCCTTCCCCCTCCCTTGTTGGCTGGTGAAGCGAAAGAGAGGTACAGAGGTAGAAGAGCTGATTCATTGCTTTGCTTTCTGTTTGCTTGATCTGCTGTCTGTTGCTGGGGTTTGGCTCATACAAGCATGTTTTTGTCCATGGGAGTCCGTGGTTTGGCTCATGGATACGCCACAAACCATGAACAGAACCACATTTTCTCAGTGTGTGCCCATCCCTACCATGCATTCTTCCAGTCTTCTGTACAGTGCCTGTATAAGTGTAATTTGTAGGTTCAAGGGCGCTCTCTCTACATAATTTGTGTACCCGGTGTTTGCAGAGACACTACAGAAGATCAAATTACTATAGGGAGGTCAGTAGGGGAAACAATGACTGTGATATTGATCCTTGTTGTAACACCCTCTCTGGTAACCTGAAAAGTTCTTGGCATAGGTTGGAGAAACCACAGGATTATCTGTGGCCTTTTGTCTACATTAGAATGAGCTCCCAGAAGAGACCAGGGCCCTGCAGAGCCTTTTACAGTTCCACAGGGCCCGTAAAACGGAGCTGTTCCACCTGACTTTTGGAGCCACCACCACCATTCAACTTCATTAACAACTTGTTGTTGAGGGATAGGAAGCCCTGCTGTCTTTGGACTATATAACATCATCCTGTGCCAACCACCTGGAAGACACCTGAAGTAGATCTAGGAGCCCGTTATGGGAAGAAAGAACTACTATGGTAGCCATCATTGATCCAGCAACAACAATATAAGCACCTACTGTGTTATTGTTAACTAGTTTTAGCATTGTTTAAATGTTTTGTTTTATTGCAAATATATGCTGATTTTATGTAGGCCGGCTGAGAAGGCAGGGTAGAAATTTGAGAAATAAATAAATAATTTGCTTCTTAGGTGGAAGTATATTAATGCTTCTCACCTCAGAATTTATTTTTAAGGCAAACTAGCCATAGGCATAAGGACATCACATCCTTCAAAACCTTTCCTCCAAGACAAGGCTGAAAATCACCAATACCCAGAGATGCAAGAGGTTTCATGAAGGATGGAAACCCCAGCTTCCTAGGCCTCCCTGCTACCCACTGGACCATGCTGTTTCTTGTGCAATCTCTTTAGTCTTACTAAAACAGGGCCAGACTATTGTCTGCTCCATCCATTATTTTCTAGTTCCCTCTTTGCCTTTCTCCAGGGTAATCCCATCACTGGCTGATGACAATGGCTGTGTGTTTTAATAGAATGTTCTTTGTATAAACTATCTCCTTGCGCAATTTTAAATTGCATTCTTATTTAGAAGCATTACACAGCCGCTGCCGGGCTTTTTTTCCGGGAGAAAACGAGGAGTGCTGCTATGTGGCTGACAATGGAGCGTGGGGAAAACAGCATAAAGTGGAGAAAAGGGGAAGGAGAAAAACAGGGTGAGGGGGAGACTTCAACTGGAGCCCATCTTCAAGCTTTCTCTTCAGGGCTTATCTCCTTGCACTCAGCTAAACTGCAAGGCAATGGAGGGGGAAGCATCTGCCACATTTAGTTAGCTAATCAGGCAGGTAGAAGAGTAAGGTTACACATCTGTGGATCCACAGAATTAATGCCAAACCTAGAGCAAAACTTATTTTTAAGACTCTTACACAGAAGCCTACAGACAGAGGACAATTTTTGTCTATCTGTATGGTTGCATTCTTTATCTGTGTATAGCTTTGTTGTTCTTCATATTCTGAGTGTTGCTGATTTGGAGTGCATGCTGCTGTTCCTATGCTTGTCATTTGTATACATACATTTCTTCCCTGACCCTGCTCCCAATACTGGCAGTAAGTCCCCAACTGAGAGCTCAGCTAGAAGATACGTGTGATATAAACTAGGGAATCCCTGACCCCGCTCATGTCACATGTAACATTGTGGAGCTACGATTCCCAATGACTGCAGAGCTGGATTTTGCCTGTGAGTGATGGGCGGGGGCGGGTTCAGCCATCCCTGAAACAAAATGGCCATGTGAGAGTCTGTTTACCCCACTGTGGGGTTCCATGTGTACTAACAGCAGTACCTTTTTGACAATTCCATGGTTGGAAACAGGAACAGCAAGAAGGGGGCTTGCATCACACGTTCTCAAAAGTAGTGGAGAAAAGTGTAGGAAGAGCTGCTGGGTTGGGATGTTCTTCATATCCCAAAGGATAAGTGGGGAAAAGAAAGGGTGTATCAAAAGTTGTAAACTAAGACTGCAGGGATGGTCTTGTTTCACTAGGTACACTGAAGAAATAGCTCAGTTACCTCCTTCTGACCTACACTAATTGTAACATCAGAAGAGGAATGGTTTTGATTGGCCCATGAGCACTGTGTGGGATATGTCACCTTCAAGATGACTCCACCTGTACTGTCAAAGATGTTCATTTGACAGGGATGAGTGAGTGATTCCCATTTCATTTCTTTTTTTTTTCTCTGATATTTATGTCAGTGGTTTTGGTCCTCTGATTTTTGCTTTTGGTTGCTGTTGTTTTTTAGATTTATTTGTATTGTGTCTGCATCTGGAATGGGCTTTTAGGCAGTCTTCATACATATAATAAATTATATATAATGTGGATTTATTTATGCACAAATAGTATTGACAGATGTATACATTTTGCCAGGGAAAATTTGGCACAAAGAAACATAAAACAGAACATAAAGAATCACAGTTCAAATTGCACTCAGGAGAAAAGAAAATGAATTCTGGTTTCAAAACATCAGGGGGTGAAAATTTGAAATCATTTGTATTTTTTGGAAATGTGATTTCCTTGCTGCCATGTGTCTTAGATTCTGTGATAACACTGTTACGATGTGCAGAAAAGCTTCCTTTGCCAGGACACTATTTCTGAAACCACTTTATAATCTCAGGTATAAAGGACAGGGAATGATGGCTCTCAGCTGCTGGCCACCCTCACTTAATGTTTAAAGTACTGAGCCCTCTCATGCTTGATGCCCTGTGAACTGCCGTGGTGCTTGCATATCATTTGCATGTTTATTTATCCCCTTCTCACCCCAGTGACTCTCCTTCTGGCTAGCCTAATTCTATTAAAACAGGTCTCTGCCTCCCTGGCCATAAGCAGCCACCAATTAACAGCATCGCTTTGAAACAGCTTAGCCCCAGAGAAGTCGCATCCCATGATTGCCCTTTCCCATCCCCTGCCACATTTGGAGCATGGAATATTGTAATTAGCAATCTCAGGAAGTGGAGGCTGCTGAGATCCCAGCAGGCTGAGCGGAAGGCTGCAAAGTGAAATGAACTTTATTAATGCAGGAGGAGGATACGTTGAACTCATATAGAACAGAATGGCAGCAGGTCTAAAAGACATCTGGCTAAACATACACACAACATAGAATGAAGCTATCATTGCCATTGTTACAGGAGGGCTCCAGATCAGCGACCAGCACCCCCTGGGTTAGGATAAGCATAGAGAAAATAATCTGGGGAGAGGAGAGAATAAATAATGGAACAGAAAATCCTTGAAATTGTCTAGGAATAGGCTAATCTTCATATTTTGTGGTAGCTCTGAAGCCAGAATACCATGTCTGTGTTGGGTTCTGTGATCTCTGACCTTTAAACCAGTGGTACTCACTCCATGGGTCACAGAGACCCACATTTGCAATGACCGTCAGCCAGAAGTGGTATATGACCATTGTATGGAATTGCACCACTCCCATCAATGACATACTACAATAGTACAAGATATAAGTATTGATATTATATGCATAACTTTATCTTTTTATTATCAGAGAACCTCTGAAAATATGATCCTCTCTCTCTACAAGTGTGTTGTATGCTAAAAATAAAACTGTTAGTTTTATCTTGGAACCATATTGATGATGAAATTATCCCAATTTTCATTACCTAGGACGCGTCTGCCTGGCTTGAGAAGCCACCAGATTCAAATTTCCCCCAATTCAGAGACAATGAAGACATTGTCATCCTATGCCTTTTGTTCAGTGGCACTTAATGTCTGCTAAGCGTGCATAGGATTGAAGACTAAGAAACGTACCTTCCAAAAGTGTGGAAATCTGAAGCTCTTAGCACTAGTGACTAGATAAATGCTCAGTGGGCTCTGCAAGGGAAGGATGGGCAAATTACCTTTACGCTGCAAAATCCAGTCTCTCCAACCTGACCAACAGCTTCAGAAACCTGCCTTATGTTGGGAAGAGGCCTTGAAAGCAGAGAGAGAAGTTAAGGGGTGCTGCGGCTGCCCAGTGCAGGAGTCAGCTCAGGTCAGGCCATGAGCACTCTGATGGGAGGCCTGAAGTCACTGCTGCTGGCTAGTTCAGAGCAGGCCCCTGCAGTGGGAAACCTCTGCACCCTTCCCTTCCCTTGCTGTCTTCTTGCGCTCCCTGGCACAAGAGGGGACCAGCTTCTCCACGTTAGCAGGAGACTTTTTGGACTCCCACTTGGTTGCCTGCTGGCCCACTGAGGGCCACCATGAGAAAAATGTTGGGAAAAGTGGCATTGTGCCAATGACATAAAGTTACTTCTAGTGCATACCTGGAACTGATGTCACATTGCTAGTATGACACTGACTAGATACTCGAGGATTCAGACAAAATATGGATCCTAGAGAACTGTATCTATGACATGCTGGCAACATGACATCATTTCAAGATATTAATCAGAAGTGATGCCATTAGGGTTGCCATGTCCCCTCATTACTCTGGGGGGAGGATTTGGGGGCCATTCTGGGGGTGGGTGGGGATGCCCCCAAGCTGTGGCCACCTGCAGCCACCTGTCTCTCTCCTCTTCTGCAGATATTTAAAGGGCTTCAGCTGATCAGTGGGGAGCACTTGGCCCTCTGATAATCTGGAGGGCCCTTTAAATTTTTCAGCAGGGAGGGAGAGGGACTGTTGCTGGCCACAGTGTGAGTGGGGCGGGGGCTGTGGCATGCGTGGGGCTGATTTCCCAGCGGGGATTCACTGCTTGAGATTCAGGTGCCCCCCACTGCCCTGCTTGTGGCCATTCTTGGGAGCAGGGCTTCCCCACCAGCCAGCTGGTTGGTGGTGGATTGGAGCCCCCAGAAGATGGGGACGCCTTGGATCTAGGGGCTGGCAACCCTAGATGTCATCCAGCTCCATTTCCACCCCTTCCCTCTCCTGGTGCTTGCCAGCCAGTGACAACCTTATAGGCCATTCTACTCTGCCTTGTGCCAGAGAGAGAGGGAGAGAGAGAGAGGGAGAGAGGGAGAGCAAATTACAGTGAGAAAAGTAAAGGGTGCTCAGCCTTCTGACTGCAGAAGCCTGCCCTGAGCAAGCAAGCAGCTTCACAAGAAGCCTGCATGTCCTCCCCTTCCTGCCTTTTCATTCTCTCCTCAGTATAAGGCACACCTCAGATGAGAGAATGAAACTGCCAAGGCACCTAGAGGAGAGCAAGAGAGTCAAATCTCTAGAGGATGCTTGGAAGCTGTTTAAAACCCACATTAATTGAAGCCGAAATAGAATGCATTCCACAGGTGAAGAAAGGCACTGCCAAGCCTAAAAGAAAGCCTGCATGGCTAACAACACAAGTCAAGGAAGCTATAAAAAATAAAGAGGCTTCTTTTAAAACATGGAAGGTCTACCTCAATGAATTGAACAGGAGAGACCACAGGCTCTGGCAAAAGAAATTTAAGTCAATAATTAGGCATGCAAAAAGAGATTTTGAGGAGCAGGTTGCTAAAAGCATCAAGACAAACAATATTTTAAAAAAAATATATTCAGAGCAAGAAACCAGCCAGAGAAACAGTGGGGCCTTTGGATGACTAAGGAATAAAGGGATTGTTAAAAGAAGATGGGAGATGGCAGAGAAGCTCAATGACTTTTTTAAAGGCAAGGTGGGATATAAATCTAAAATAATAAATAAATACATAAATAAATAATAAAATGTGAGGCACGTACCCATGCCACAGCCCTTATTTTCAGGAAGGGAGTCTGAAGAACTGAGATGACCAGAGATGAAGTTCTAGGCCTCCTGGAAAAATTAAAAAATGATAAGTCTCCAGGTCCTGCTGACATACATTAAGGAACTCAGATGTGAGAAAGTTGATCTACTAACCTGTATATGTAATCTATCATTAAATCAGCCACTGTACCAAGAGACTGGAGAGTAGCAAAAATGACACCAATTTTTAAAATGACACCAATTTTTAAAATGGGGTCCAGAGGGTAACCAGGAAACTACAGGCGTCAGCCTAATCTTTCTCCCAGGCAAATTAGTAGAAACTGTAATCTAAGATAGACTTGTTAGGCACATAGGGGGCAAAGCCTGTTGAGGGAAAATCAGCATGGCTTCTGCAAAGAGAAGTCCTGCCTCACCAACCTTTTGGAGTTCTTTGAGAAAGCAAACAAGCATGTAGACAATGGTACCTCGGTAGACATTATATACCTGGACTTTCAAAAGGCTTTTGACAAGGTACCTCACCAACAATTCCTGAGTAAACTTAGCAGTCATAGGATAAGAGGATGGGTTCTCTTATGGATTAAAGGTAAAGGTAAAGGTTCCCTTGCTCGAAAGCCAGTCGAATCTGACTCTAGGGTTGCGGTGCTCATCTCCATTTCAAAGCCGAAGAGCCAGCGCTGTCCGAAGATGTTTCCGTGGTCATGTGGCCGGCATGACTAAACACCAAGGCACACGGAAAGCTGTTACCTTCCCACCGAAGCGGTACCTATTTATCTACTTGCAATTTCTTGCTTTCGAACCGCTAGGTTGGCGGGAGCTGGAACTAGAGACGGGAGCTCACTCCGTCATGCAGCCACTCAGGTCTCAAGCTGCTGAACTACTGACCTTCCACAGCCTGCAGTTCAGCGTCTTAACCACTTGAGCCACCGCAGCTCCTCCCTCTTATGGATTAAAAACTGGTTAAATGACAGGAAGCAAAGAGTAGGAATATTGAGTAGGAATACAGTTCTCACGATGGATGGAAATAAGCAGTGGAGTCCCACAAGTATCAGTACTGGGGCTGGTACTATTTAATTTATTTATCAGTGATCTGGAACTGGGGGTGAGTAGTGTAGTGGCCAAGTTTGCAGATGATGCAAAATTATTCAGGATGGTGAAAACCAAGGCTGATTTTGAGGAGCTCCAAAAAGACCTTCAAAACTGGGTGAGTGGGCAACAATGTGGCAAATGAAGTTCAGAGCTGGTAAGTGTAAAGTGATGCACATTGGGACAAAAAATCCCCACTTAAAGGATAGGCTAAGGGGGTCTGAACTTGCTCAGACTGAGAAGGAAAAAGATCTTGGATTCGTATTGGATAACTCAATGCAAGTATCAACCCAGTGTGCTGCAGCAGTGAAAAAGGCAAATTCTATATTATGGATTATTAGGAAAGGGATTGAGAATAAAATGGACAATATTGTAATGTACAGATCTATAGTACAGCCTCATTTAGAATATTGTGTACCGTTCTGGTCCCCATATCTCAAAAAGGATATTGCAGAGCTGGAAAAAATCCTGAGGAGGGCAACCAAGATGATTAGGATGTTGGAGCACCTTCCCTATGATGAAAGGCTGAAGAGTCTGAGACTTTTCAGTTTAGAAAAGAGGCAAAGAAGGGGGGACATGATCAAGGTTTATAAAATTATGCACTGGATGGAGTGAGCTGACAAAGAGAAAATTTTCTCCCTCTCCAAAAATTCTAGAACTCAAGGACATCCAATGAAACTGATGGACAGTATGCTCAGGACGGACAAAAGGAAATACTACTTTACACAGAGAGTGATTAAAATGTGGAATTCGTTTCCAGAGGATGTAGTGATGGCCACAGGAATAAACAGCTTTAAAAGGGGATTAGATAGATTCATGGAGGACATTCTATCAATGGCTACTAGCCATGATGCCTGAGAGGAACCTCCACATTCAGAGGCGCTAAGCCTCTGAATCCCAGAGCCAGGAGGCAACATCAGGGGAAGGCTTCGGCCTCTATGCCCTCTTGTTGGCCACCAGAGGAACAGGTTGGCCACTGTGTGACACAGGATGCTGGACTAGATGGACCATTGGTCTGATCCAGCAGGGATCTTTTGGTGTTCTTATTTTATTACTGTAGCCAACCTTTTCTTTTTCTGGTGCTGGTTTATGGTGTTGGTTGGTTTTACCTATGCAAGCAAACCCTGAGAGCTTTTGGAGGTGGAACCAGGTAGTACATGATGCTGTGGTGTCACATGTTACTACATACCATAGAACTTGGGGTGATTGCTAAAGCTTTGTGGTGATGTGTGATGCCACTTCCCATTACATGACTGGAGGTGCTGTATGGCACTTTTAATCCACGTTTTCCTTACTGCTGTATTAGGCAGCAGCAGGGGACTCCTAAACTGCAGAGAAGCATGTGGGGCATTGTTGGAGGGAAAAGGCCCTTTACTTCCATCCCTGGAATAAGGCCTACTGATCAGGGAAGCTCTCGGTTTACCTGTCCTTTGGTCCTCCCAGTGTTGGATATTTCAAGGTAGCAACACCTGCCAACCAAAAGTTCTACTGGGTATGGCTTGGTCCACTTTTCTTGGAATGTGGTGGCAGGTGCCAAATTCAGAACGGTGCTCAGAAGAGCTACAGGAGCATGTCCCAATCCACTCAATGAGTTCACTGCTTTCAACACATCACAGGGGCACTTCTACAAAACACGGGGTGAGGGGGAAACAAGACTCTTAACAGGTGCATAATGCAAGTTATATGTTTCATTGTGTAGGTCTCAGTGTGTTTTGAGTGATTAGCTTTTCTTGAAGGAAATTCAAAATAACGGTTCACTTGCTCTAAAAAGAGCTGCTATATAATGCCTGCAATGATGATCACCCCCCAGTTCCGTAATTTGCATCCCGCATCTGTTAGATCCTCATTTCTTTCTCCATCCCTTAATTGCCTCACTATTAATGCCTCAATACTAATGCCAAGAAGCATGACCTGGAATGGGTCCAAGTCAAAGCAAATAAGAATGCCAAAATTAGACTGAAAGATTTTTTTGCATAGCAAGATCTCTGAAAAGAATAGGGCAGAATTCCTGATAAGAACTACCTTGTTGATCAAGCTAAAATCCTTCTAATCCCTGATCAAGTAGTGGGAGAGGAATAATATATCACAACTACATTTCTCCATTGATTGTGCAGAAGATGTCACTGGCTATTGTTATTCTTACTAGCCCATATCATTCTAGGTTTTTTTAAACAGTGATAATCTCAAACTTCCTAGGAAGGTCACTAGGAGCTATGCTTGTTCACAATGGCTCCTGCCAACCATTTTCATGCAGGGGGATTTTTGCTGATTTGCTGATTCCCCCTTCTGTGGCAGACCTCCAACACGCTTTTGCAGTAGTCCCCTTTCACCCAGAAGCACATTTGGGGAGGCATTTTGGGCTGCAGCAAGAGTGGGGGGTGGATAGGCCAGAGAAGTCAAATTCCCTAACAGAAGTCCTTCCATCAGTGGACATTTTTAGCAAGATCCAAGCCAATATCTGAAGACTAAAGGTAATAATGATTAGCATATATTTCATGGAATAAAAAAGAGAATGATCCAGCAAGTCACATATTACACAGTTCCTTCTTGTGCCTCATGGCTTAGAAGGCATGTCTTGAATAAGGGTTCGTGAAATTGTCTACACTTTGTACTTAGATTAGACCACAAAAACGACCTGAGAGAAGTTGACTATAGAAAATTATGGAGATGGCACAGAGAATGCATACCAGCAAATGGAAATAATTGTTGTTGTCCCAGTCCTTTGGAAAATATGGGTCTGTGAATCCCCCAGGGTCAGGAGTGCCTCCACCTGTGGAAGGGCCATTTCTCATGTTGTCAAAGAAGAAACAGTACAGAAAAATTGAGAAGATTGTACTTTAATGGCTGGATTCCTTTACATTGCCAACTCCAGAAGTGGCCCTGTGGCTCAGCCAGATCACACCTCCTCACCTATACCACACCACCAGGGCAGCTTTCCTTGTCTGGGTCCTTCTCCCAGATGCTGCTGCTCCTGTCCTATCTGCTGCACCCTTCCTCCAGGGTTAAGCCAGAGGATAGCCCATCTGTCTAGGTCAGGTGTGAAAAGCTCCTCCTGGTGGCCCTTGGGGCCAGGAATGCCAGCTCCTGACTCTGCAAAAGGTATGGTACTGTCTTGTCTGCAATGCCACCAAGACTGCCTGTCCACAGCCCTCTCCTGTTCTTCAGTTGATTGCCTCCTTACTTCCTTCAGCTGGGGCCTTTTATCCTCCTTCCCCTGGTGATGCCGCTGAGACCCTTAACCCCTCAGGGACCCTCAGTTTTGTCATGGTTCATTCCCCCTTTTGTACACAGGGAAACTTTTACCTTTACCTTTTTACACCTCAGTGATTGATAGAAGCCTGAATTAAACTGGTATCAAAGGGCAATGAGTCATGCCAAAGGAGGAAAGGAATGCAGGACAGATCCTCTTTTAGTCATGAAAAATCCCACCCTAAGAGGGATTCAGTCAAGGACCACTTCCACCAAGGACCCTGGACCCTCCCCCAAGATAATTTGATCTCAACAATAAGCAAAATGCTGATCTCAGCAATTTACTCAGTATCCAAATGAATGGACAGGAAGGCTCCAGCCCTTCCTCAAATCATAACAAGTATCTGGTCATAGATCTAACTTCCCAGTCTCCTCAAAGGAACATTTTTGATACTTCCCTTGCACAAAAGGAAAACTACCTCCTGCCAGGGCTTCCTTTCAGGCTGGCTCATCCTCAAAAGATTACATTTTTATTATTTCTACATTCTGTTGCCAATGTCCTTTCCCCTCCTCATTCTAGGCAAAAAGGTATAAAAAGTTTAAACTTTAAATGCCTTCAGTTCACTAGCTGAGTCACACCACCATGGTGGCACGAATAGGCAAGTGAAGGCATTTAAAGAGGCCGCATTTTAAAGGTCTCTTTAAAATCCTTCTGACTGTGCCCAAATAAAAGCCAAATAACATCAACTTTTATTCAGGCATGGCTATTTCAGTAGCCAAATCAGATTGTCTAATCTGTATTTGGCTAAATAAATACCTGAAAAATACTGATAGGGTATTTTCCAGGTATTTATTTGGCTCGGTATATACCGAGTGCACACCCCTAATCCTGTTACCTCAGATTTATGGTTGGCCCCTCATTTCTCCCATCTCAACTCTTCCCTCCATGGACCTTCCACTTCACTTCCTTCCCCTGCCTGGAGGATTTCAGCCTCTCAAGCAGCCTCTTGGCTAGGATGACATCCCCCCTTCTTTCCCAGCTTCTCTTCTTGTTTCCTTGATTTTTTTTGGGGGTTGATTCCCCCTTGTAGGCAGGCAGGTTCTCTAGGGAAAGGTTTTTGCACTTTATTTGCTGTTTTTGTGTTTTTCCATCCTGTAACTTTCATTTTGCTGTACCGTACTGCATAAATGAATTTGGTTTTGCTTCTGTTTATAAAACAAAAGTACCTTCTGTTTAAGAGTCTTTCCCCCGTAGTTTTTACAAGTGTTGATCTGAATGTGGACCTTGGTATACACAGGCTAAGTATTGATGCACCCAAAATACATTTTGTTTGTTCTGTGCTGGCAAGGGGATACCTTTGTACGTTACAGACCTGACATGTATAAACTGATTTGGGTAACACTGGCTACTCCTAGTTCCTATTTCCCTGTTCCTCCTCTCAAGTAAGCCCTTCCTCTTGAAGAGGTCTTTACCCTTGAGGAATCCTCCACTCAACAAGGAACTAATACTGGTGGGCCTCGCTTCTGATGGTGCAACTTTTGTGGTTGCTGCCCCACCTAGTTCTCTTCTCAGCCCTGCCACAGGGCTGTGACCTTGTTACACCCCTTCTCCCCCAGCGTAGTGTGTCTTGGCACTTGGATCAACTGGGCATGTAAATGAGGGGGAAAATATTAAACATGGAGCAAGTACTTGGTCCTCTCTTAATTCTCACCTCTGTCCATGTGGGGTTCCGTAATCAAAGGCTGTTCTGTTTACAGAATGGCTCTTTGCTTCAGGATGATTGAGTGTGGGACAAGCAGCACATAACTGTTTAATGTAAATGTATAGCAAGTAGCTCATAAGTTGCTCTTCTTGGTCACTGCTGGTAGCTTCCCTAACTGACCATGGAGAAAAAGAGACCAGGAATCTTTCTGAGATTTTTTTTAAAAACTTTACCTCAGTGCAGGGAAGTACATCTACAGCAACTTTCCTGGTCTAGGATTCTGTATCTCTACCATATATTTTGAAGAATAAACATCAATATTCACCCCCTTGTGAAGTACTTAAGGACTTTCTAGATGGTCCTGCTACATATATTGCAGAGACTTATGTGAAAATGGGAGAATGCTCAGGAAATCTTTTCATGAAGACATACACATTCTCCAAGAGCCACCTTGTTCTTCTCCTTGAAACAAAACTTTGCTGGCATCAGTCTGTTAATGGGGTCCCAGTGGAATAGTCCCAGCTCTTAAGATCCTGGGCAATGCCATCAGAAACATGATGCTTGGTGCCAGTCGCAAATAGCTTCTGACTTTTGCTAGGTCATTTGGCAGCATCTAACACTCCCTTAGTTTCCTGGCTGTGGTCTCGACAAGACAAAGAATCTCAAGGAAGCAGCGAAAATTAGAAAACCTAATTGCCTTGCTGCCTAGGAGAGAAGCAGTTTTCAAGAGTGTTGACTACAGCTGTGGTTGTTTTGCGTGTGCGCTGCTCGGGATAATTGTGTTTAGATGTCAGATCTTCTCCGCTAGTCTGTTATGACACACAAGGAAGAACAGAACAACACGATATGCTTAATTATTTTCTGGTAGGCCAAGTTCCTTTAGGGAAAGAAGGGGTGAGAAGCCAAAACAAGCCATATCAGTTGGAGAAGCTTATTGTAGAAGAAAACATAGGGCATAAATAATTCTGCATTGGCACATCTTACCAGACTTGCAGCTGCTGAGATCGGATTCCTGTTTAAAGTAAAAAGAGAGAGAGAGAGATGGAATCACATTTCCACAATTCCCAAGAGAGTACAACCAACTTTTATTTTCTTCCAAACCCCAAAGACTAAAAATTACATTGCTGTTAATAATTTTAAGTCTCTGGGCTCCAACTGTGAATACACTAGACTAATTTGTGAAAATCACAATAAAGATATTCGTCCACAGAGAACCAGGATCAAATTTTTCACTAACTAATTTCTCAATCAATCGATCAATCAATCCTTTATTGGCATATAAAATAGATAAGATGGAACATAGAATCTAGATTGCTTTTAGATTACAACTGGGTAAATATACCATCAAATTGACTCCTTATATCTTATCACAGCACAACTTTATAGTACGTTGCAAAAATATAGCCACCTTCTCAATTACATCTGGAGAGGAATCATTCAGGATAAAATGAACCTTAATGTGATCAGAGAATCCCATCTTATTTGCCCAAACAGGGTTTAGATATTTAGTAGGAATTTCTACATAAAAAGGACAAGAAAAAAGGATGTGTGAAATTGTTTTAATGCAACTTAACTTACAAGGACAGTATCTAGCTGAATATGGTACCTTTGCAGTCTTACATATAGGATTGCAGATGGCATAATATTAAATCTGGCCAAAGAAAAAGCTCTGCGTTGTTGTGGAATTTGAAGGGCATGGAGATATGGAGCTATATGTCCAGCTTTTAGTGGAATCTCCAAGCTCAAGGGAGAGCAAGCAAGGGCCGCACTACAGAGATTTGGGATTCAATGTCCAAAATTCTGCATTTAATCCTATGGAATGCATCCAATTGGGAGAGCATAGATAGGGAGTCCGGGGATAAAACAGTAACACTAATTTTCTTTTCAATGCAAGCTAATCAGTTAAATGATTCAGATTCTGAGCATTTGATAAATAAAACTAGAGGGATCAGAGTTATAACGTAGTTACAGCCAGTATTTGATAGTTGCGAGCCACGCCCTGGTTTCAAGTAAGGCTTGTCCAGTTTCCAAACAGAGTGCTGCATAAGGCACACAATGTGGCATTCCAAAGGTTTTACAAATGAATTTGGACTGAATACGTTCCAAAGAATGATCAAATGCACCAATCCAAAGTGGGATACCATATAGCAGTTGTGGACCCACTTTGGCATTAAAGACCTTTAGTGCAGCAGGGAGAAATTGGTTACCTCTGTTATAGAAAAAGAGAGTAATAGCCAGGGCACAGATGTTTGCCAGATTTATTGCTGACTTACAGTGAGTAGTCCAAGAGGCCTTGTATTGGAAATGTATACCTAAGTATTTAAAATGCTTAACCTATTCTATTCTATTTCTATTTATTTCCCATTTGTACGGTTTACACATTCTTGAGAAACCAAGATTTTTTATTTTTGGTGGTTCAGTTGGAGCCTATTAGTTGCAAAGAACTCAAGACATCGATTCAGCAGATGCTTCAGGCTGACTCGTGAGCAAGACACATCACATTTCTCAGAGGGCAAACATTGTGTCTAATAGAAACAGTTTTGCATCCCAGACCAGCTGAGTCTGCACTTTCTTAGGCTTATTTAGGCCTCTAGAATGCAGCTTCCCCAAAGATTGGGGTTGCGATATGCCTGCAGACGATGGGAGAATTCCCACCCCCAGGGGGTGTTCCTGTTGCTGCTCAGCTGGGTAGTGGGAGAAAATGGAGGGAAGGGGGGGTGGCAGATGTCAGTGTCCTGACATGCTAACAGCATGTTCAGTGTAATCAGAAATGGTGTCAGTGTGTTGCCAGCAGTGCTTTAGCAATTCATCAAAATTGTAGCATTCAGTCAAAATTTTATAGTTAAACCATAGAGTTTTGGCTAATGTCAGTGCGTTGCCAATGGCATCATTAGGTTGCCACATTGAGGTCAAATTTTGGGAGGTAAATCTCCTGCTCGTTGCCAGCCTCATGCTGGCATCCCTACCAAGGACCCAATCACATGAAATCCCCTAACTAGCATTGCCAACTCTGGGCTGGGAAATTCCTGATGATTTGAAGGGAGATCCTGGGGAGGATGGGGTTTGGGGTGGGGAGGGACCTCAGCAGGGTTTAATGGCATTAGTTGTAATTCTAGGAGATCTCCAGGCTCCACCCTAGCTCATGAAACATCTCACCCCATGAACCCTAGATGCACTTACCCCAGAGCCCATCCTTGCTCCAGCCCAGTATCATTTACCTTCATATTCATCATCTCACTAGCTCAACTCCATTGCATCATCTCACTAGCTCAACTCCATCTCAGCTCAGAGCAGACCAAATGTTAGGGATCTGGATATCAGCTGTGAGGCTTTTGTGAGCTTTTTCACAGATAATGTTCTGTCGCTCTGCCAAGACTTTCCCACCACAGTTGAGGCAGTGAGTGAACTTGAGGCTCCATGCATGTCTTCTGGTCTGGTTATGGATCGGTTCAATCACTCAGCCTAGAGGAAGTTGACAGAATACTCATAACTGTAAGCCCTACCACCTGCTGCCTTGGTCTGTGCTCATCATGGCTGATCAAAGCCAGCCATGATGAATTCTGAGGCCCCCTATGGGAGATAGTCAGCAAGTCCCTTTCTGAAGGAACATTCCCGAGGGCTTTTAAGGAAGAGGTGGTCTGCCCTCTCTTTTAAAAATTTCCTTGGACCTGGCAGAATTGGCTAACTACTGGCTGGTTTCCAACTTGCCCTACTTGGGCAAGATAATTGAAAGAGCAGTGGCAAGTCAGTTACAGAGTTTTCTGGATAATGCTTCCATATTGTATCCCTTTCGGTCCAGCTTTCATCCAGGCCATGGCACGGAGACAGTACTGGACGCCCTCACGGACGATCTCCGAAGACATCTGGATTGAGGTGGGATGGTGTTACTCGTGTTGTTAGACCAGTTGGCTGTGTTTGACATGGTTGTCCATCAATTACTGATCCACTGCCTCGCCAACACTGGAGTCCAGGGGCTCGCCTTACAATAGCTTGCCTTCTTCTTCTAGGGATGGGGACAAAGAGTGGTGCTTGGAGATAGTTCCGAGCTATCTGGGCAAGGGGGCGGTTCTATCCCCAATGTTATTTAACATCTATATGCACCTGTTGCCCAGATAGCTCAGAGCTACAAACTGGGTTGTCACCAGTATGCTGATGACACCCAGCTGTATCTGTTGTTGGGCGTCCAGTCGGACTCTGGGCTGGAAGATTTGGACCTGGTGTTACAAGCTGTGGCTGGCAGGCTTAGTCGGTTGAAACTGAATCCAACGAAGATGGAGGTTCTGTGTCTAAGTCGCAGCCATCCAGGTTTAGAAATCTCACTCCTTACCTTTGATGGGGCACCTTTGGTACCAGCACCGAAAGCTAGGAGTTTGGGAGTGCTCCTGGATGCCTCCTTAAATGATGGAGGCCCAGGTAGCAGCCACTGCCAAGTCAACCTTTTACCATCTTCGGCTGATTAGGCAGTTGGTTCTCTTCCTCGAAAATAGCAACTTGGCAACGGTAATCCATGCAATGGTCACCTCAAGATTAGACTACTGTAATGCTCTCTACATGGGGTTGCCCTTGTCCCAAATTCGGAAGCTGCAGGTGGTGCAGAATGTGGTGGCCAGGCTGTTGTTTGGTCTCTCTGACTGCCTATAGTATACCACCGAATTCACTTCAAGGTGCTGGTTCTTACCTACAAAGCCCTTTATGGTCAGGGACCAGCATACCTGAGGGACCACCTTTCCCCATATGTTTTCCAGACAGCACTGAGTTCAGGGACACAAAACCTCCTAGTGCTCCCTGGCCCTAAAGAGGCTAGGGCCTTCTTCATGGCAGCTCCACACTGGTGGAATGAGCTCCCTAAGGACACTAGGGCTCTACAGAACTTACTTAAATTCCACAGGGCCTGCAAGACGGAGTTCTTCCACCAGGCATTTGTCCACATTTAACATCTTGACATAACTTTGAGCCTCCCTGAGATGGTGTTCATCATCTAAGTACTGTCTGTTTGTCATCTAAGTCTGTACTAACTGAGTCCTGGATTATTATTGTTGTCACAAGGTAATGTATGTATGGATGCATTGCACTTTAGATTTTAAAATTGTTTTAACAATTTTATGTAAGCCACCCTGAGCCTCCTTAGGCAGGGAGGGCTGGGTATAAATCCAGATGATAATGATGATGATGATTGTCTAGCCCAATGATACTCAGTGGCTCAGAAGCCACATGTGGTTCTTTGCCATGCCACCTGTGGCTCTTCTGAGCACTGTTCCCTAAATGTGGCACCTGCTTCATTTTCCAGGAAAGTGGGTGAAACCATTTCCTGATAGGGCTTGTGGCTGGTAGATGGTTCCTACCTCAAGGTGCTGGAGAGACTGGAGCACAGATAAGTTGCAAGATTCCCTGAGCATTGGGCCTTGTACCAGGAGTAGAAGGGCCAATCATCTCCAACAATCCTTCCTGCTTCTCTGTAGCCTTTGTGTTCTCATCCGAGCACCTGGGCATCTGTTGGGAGGGAAGCAAGCTGTCCCCAGAGGAGAGGGAGTAAAACAATCACCATGGCAGTCACCCAGGGTAAGAGCAAGCGGGCTACAGTGGAGGAGTGGTGATTTAATTCCCCTTTTCCACAGCCAGCTTGTTCTCCTCCAGGTGTCTTGGCAGTCTCACTGCCTCATGTGAGCTATTGTGCCTCATACTAAGAAGATTTATTTAATTTCAATTTATATCCCGCCTTGTCAGGAAGCCCTTCCCCTCACTCTGGATACCCAAGGAGTGGCAAAGGTTCAAAAGTGGTGAGGAAAGAAAACCATGCATGCACAGAGGGACTCTGATAATTTAATATTAAATATATAGCTATAACCTTTTAATGGCTGTATTTTATATTATTGCATGTGTGTATTTGGTGGGGCAGCATAAAGGAGTCATACAAATGTGACTCTGCAGCTCATGGAGAGAGTACCACTGTCTAGTCCTTGGATCCTCAATCAAACAGGTGCTGTTCCTTAAAATGGGAGCAATCACACTGTGTTCTACCATAAAAAGTAGGTGATGTTCTAAAGGCCCTCTTATTTAGCAACACTCAACTTCCTACTGCTGCCACACACAAAGAAGCATGGCTGAGATGCTGCAGTACTGTTTTAGAATTCCTTGGAATGCTAAGTGCTGCACACTATTTGTGACAGCAAACCTTTTGTGATAGTTTGGTGATTCCTGGAGATAACGAATGGTTCAATGTTTTGTTTTTCATGTTCCAGTGGACAGAGTTTACTTTATGGAGTTTGAAGAGCATCCTGGGCTCTATTCTCCAACACCACCACCACAACTCTTTTAAAACTATCTAATTGGACTGTTCATTTTGATACCCAGCTTAATGTAGCTGTACAAGGCAGGTAGCTGTACAAGGCAAGGTAGCATTTCAGCTTCAGTCTGGCAAAAGGCATGCATGGCATAGCAAGTCTAAAGGAGAAAACAAAGTTAAGTAAAAAAAACAACGATGAATTGAGAAGGAGAGTGCATAAGTTACTGCCGCCCTGAGACATTCATAAATAATGTAGATGCCACAGGGTGGTGAAGCTTTTTACTCAGTTAATTAATATGTACAGTAACACTCGCACACTCGAAAAACAATGGCCCAGGCTCCTTTCCCCCATGTGCTAAGTAAAAATATTTCTTGAAGGACTGACACATTTATTATTTTCACCGTAATTACCTTATTATAGAGCATTTGTAATAAAACACATTAAGGAACTTCAACCCCATACGGGTCTGGTACATAGGGATATTTTTTGCTTTGAAAATTTTGTGAAGAGTTCGGCATTCACAGAAAGTGGGTTAGTTCCCATCTGGAAGCCTTCATGCAGCAGTGCTTGCACCCCTTGTTCTTGACCCAAAGCTTCCTTTTCTGCTGTTTCAACACAAACCCTCCCTCTTAATAGCGATAAAATGCCTCTCAAGTCCATATTAAATCCCCGCCCTGCTATTTTGGCCCTGGATTCACCCAGTTCCTTGCTATTTTGTTGTGTAACATACCTCACTTCCTGCTCTGCTGATGCTTTTCCATCCTGCTTTACAGGTTTCTTGAAACTGGTGTGCCTTGGGTTAGGGGTGACCAATAGCCAGACCACACAGGCCACCTCTGACCCCAGCTCTAATTCCTATGGAGATCCCCCTCTTTTCTTCATCACACTCCATCCCTGGCTGGAAGAACCTGACACCTTTTCATTCTGCATCATCTGTCTGCCAAGTCTGAAGCAGCATGCATGATGCTCAACAGTACTGGAAGGATTGTCTCTGACACAATAGAAACAATGCCCAGAGTAACTGGATTTCCCAGAGGCATCTATAATAATGTAGAAGCATCCTAGACAGCCTCTTGTTTCACAAAGTGGACTTGCTGACCCAGATGTGATATTCACATCCATGGAGTTTCTTCAAGCTGAAAAGACTGGCCCAGGTGTATGGGCTAGCAGTGGTATCAAAGCCAAGTTGGCTGTCATGATTCTTGGAGCTGCAAGGATGCCCCTGAAAATGACCTCCCAAGATGGCTGATGTCAAGCAGCAATGTTTAGCAAATACTCAGCAAGTGACTTGCCCTCCCCACATCAGCCCTCATGCCTTTTCTTCTTGTACTTTCTTGGAATACAGGGTATAAAAACCTATGTTGATTTATTTTATTTATTTGATTTGTAGACCACCCTCTCCTGAAGGGCTCAGGATGGTGCACAACATTCAGTAAATACATATACTAATACAACATTCAATAAATATACAACATTCAGTATATACATATACTAATTCATCCTGATGGCACCTGGTATTTTTGGCCACTGTGTGACAGAATGGATTGGACTGGATGGGCCACTGACCTGATCTAACATTGGCTTCTCGTTTGTTCTTAATAATAAATTAAATTTGGTTAAAACAGTTAAGCAATCAAACAACTAAAACAATACAGTACAAATCACATATAGTTCAGGTGGCATTGGAACCAATTTATATTGTTTCCCCTGGAGGGGTGGGAGGGGAGTAAAGGAGGCTAGACTGGATGACAAACCGTTGATGTCCTCAACCATCTTTGGCTGGCTATGCAACTAGTTCCCTACCTCTCCACCCATGACTTGGTGACAGTGATCCATGCAATGGTCACTTCCAGGCTTGATTACTGCAACTTGCTCTACACAGGCCTACCCTTAAACCTGACCCTGAAGCTTCAGCTGGTACAAAATACAGTGGTGTGCCTGCTTACTGGGACATGTGTGCATGTGCATATTCAGCCGGTGCTGCGCCAGTGGCATTGGTTGCCAGTTGAGTACCGGGTCTGGTTTAAGGTGCTGGCGGTGGCTCAAGTGGTTAAGACGCTGAATTGCAGGCTGTGGAAGGTCAGTAGTTCAGCAGTTCAAGACCCGGGTGCCGCAAGATGGAGTGAGCTCCCGTCTCTCTTTCCAGCTCCTGCCAACCTAGCAGTTCGAAAACAAGAAATTGCAAGTAGATAAATAGGTACCACTTTGGTGGGAAGGTAACAGCGTTCCGTGCGCCTTGGTGTTTAGTCATGCCGGCCACATGACCACGGAAACGTCTTCGGACAGTGCTGGCTCTTCGGCTTTGAAACGGAGATGAGCACTGCAACCCTAGAGTCGGATTCGACTGGCTTTCAAGCAAGGGAACCTTTACCTTTACCTTTATTAACCTTTAAGGCCTTATGTGGCCAGGGACCAGTATACCTCTGGGACCATCTCTTTCCATATGTCCCCCAAAGAGCCTTGTGTTCTTCAGATCAACACCATTTAGCGATCCCTGGCCAGAATGATGTCTGCCTTACCTCAGCCAGGGCCAGGGCTTTTTCAGCAGGGGTTATGACAGCCTCAGCTGAATAGAACATAAGAACATAAAAGAAGCCAATGCTGGATCAGGCCAATGGCCCATCCAGTCCAACACTCTGTCACACAGTGGCCAAAAATACCAGATGTCATCAGGAGGTCCACCAGTGGGGCCAGGACACTAGAAGCCCTCCCACTGTTGCCCCCCCCCAACACCAAGAATACAGTGCATCACTTGCCCTAGACCAAGAGTTCCTATCTATACCTTGTGACTAATAGCCACTGATGGATCTCTACTCCATATGTTTATCTAATTCCCTCTTGAAGCCGTCCATGCTTGTAGCCGCCACCACCTCCTGTGGTAGCGAATTCCATGTGCTAATCACTCTTTGGGTGAAGAAGTACTTCTGACTGCTCAGCAATTTCATTGAGTGCCCATGAGCTTGTATTGTGAGAAAGGGAGAAAAGTACTTCTTTCTCTACCTGCTCTATCCCATGCATAATCTTGTAAACCTCTATCATGTCACCCCTCTGTCATTATTTCTCCAAGCTAAAGAGCCCCAAGTGCTTTAGCCTTTCTTCATAGGGAAAATGTTCCTTTTATCATTCTAGTTGCCCTTTTCTGCACTTTTCCAATGCTATAATATCCTTTCTGAGGTGTCGTGACCAGAATTGCACACAGTATTTCAAATGAGGTCGCACTGTTAATTTATACAGGGGCATTATGTTACTGGCTGATTTGTTTATGTTGGCCCCAGACCGTTTAGGGCCTTGAAGGTTAATACCAAGACCTTGAACCTGCTCCGGTAATCAACCTGAAGTCAGTGCAACTGGTGAAGCACCAGTTGGATATGTGCTGTCAAAGTAGTCCCTGTAAGGACCCAGGCTTCTGCATTCTGGACCAGTTGTAATTTCCAGGTCAGTTTCAAGGGTAGTCCTATGTAGAGTAAATTACAATAGTCTAGCCTGGAGGTGACCATTGCATGGATTACTCTAGCTAAGTCAAGGCGAAACAGGAAGGGGGCCAGTTGCCTGATCTGGCATAGTTGGAGAAATGCCAGTCTGGCAACATTTGTGACCTGGCCCTCCATTGATAAGGAGAATCACAGCCAGGCACTGGTGTTAAAGGTGCTCTGTCAAGAGCCAGGAGATAACACCCTACCCCTGAATCCCCCCTATCCAGCTACAGAACCTCTGTCTTTGATGGATTCAGTCTCAGTCAGCTCTGTTTCATCCACCCAGCCACAGCCTCCAGCCCTTCATCCAAAATAGATGGGGTGGTATTCATCCATCTGTCTATCAACAGATATAGCTGGGTGTCATCAGCATACTGATGGCAACCCAGCCCAAAACTCAGCACCAGTTGGGTGAGGGGGCGCATAGATGTTAAATAGCATTGGAGAGAGGATTGCCCCTTGAGGGACCCTGCACACCAAAGGATGGCAAGATGACATCCTCTCTCCTAGCGTCACCCTCTGTCCTTGAGTCTGGAAGAATGAGGTGAGCCACTTCAAGGCCACCCCACAAATTTCTATGTTGATGAGGTGGTGGGTCAAGAGACGGTTATCGACCATGTCGAACACTGCTGCAGGTCTAACAGTAACAGCAGCGCCGACCTGCTTCGATCCAGCTGCCTGCGGAGATTGTCCGTGACTGATGGGAGGAAGGTATGTGATATACAATATGTGTGAGATCTGTCTATCTACCAACCATTCTAAACATTAGTTCCTAACGAGAGGTCATTTTTGATGGTGACTCTATGGCAACTATAATGTGTACTGTGACATATACATACTCTGTCTTTCTCTGTCTCATAATCTCCTTTGCTATTTACACATATAGGGAGAATGTGTTACACATGATACTCTTGATCCACCTGTTTACCATTTTGTGTTGTGAAGCTGGAATATGCATATATTGCCCCTTTCAGACAAAATGGTGATTGCACATATCCAGAGGATCACATTCTCCCTATATGCACCAAGCCTTAAAAAAGGATCTAGGTGGCTGTTTTTATCACTGTTCCCACATTCTGATTTGTTAAACACAGCTTTCTATTTCATGCTAGCAATAGAACTCTGATTATTCATAGCTTCATCCACCAAAGAGAACTAAGCTTGGTTTGAGTGACCAAGAGACTGAGTTCAATCCGTACAGCAGCTTGACAATCAAGGTTGGATCACTGTATGTTTTGACCATGGATCATGGATATACTAGGTCTGTTTAAATGAAACTCAACTATGGCCTTGGCTCAGTGATGATTCCATACCTCATGCATTTGTTATTCAGGCTTCCTAGAATATTTCAACAAATGACACAAAACATGAAAATTAGGCAGCTGAGAGAGAAGAATAACTGGATAAACAGTTTCTAATGTCATCAGACCCAAAGGTCATAAATAGTACGGTTTAGCTCTGAGCCAGTTTGATGTAGTGGTTAAGAGCACGGACTCTAACCTGGGAGGACCAGGTTTGATTCCCCACTCCTCCACATGCAGCTGCTGGTGTGACCTTGGGTCAGTCATAAGTTCTTTCAGAGCTGTTCTCTCAAGGGCAGTTTTCTAGAGAGTTCTCTCAGCCCCACCTACCTCACAGAGTGTCTGTTGTGGGGAGAGGAAGGGAAAGGGATTGTAAGCCACTCTGAGATGCCTTTGGGTAGTGAAGGGTGGGGTATAAATCCTATCTCCTTTCCTCCTCTCAGGGCTGGTTGGTCCATAGAGGCAAAGTTAGGCGGCTGCCTTACAGCACCACCTCCAGGTGGCACCACTGGCCTGCCCATATATTCACACACTGTCCCTGCTCTCTGGCTGACTCTCCCAGTGGCTCTGTCTGACCGTGCACTGCAATGGAAGGGAGACAGAGAGCCCAGCAGCCAGGAAGCGCACAGCAGCTGTTGCCTCTGCCCGCAAGGAAACTCCAGCAAGGTCCTGGAGTGGTGGGAGGGCAAGTGCGGGGTTTCGGGGCCAGTGCAGGGCTGGTAACCGAGTTCTGTTTCTGCCCACCATGCTCTAGTCAGCTATGCGTGGGGCATGGATCTCATGCTCGGGCTCTCTGTGGAGAGTTGGCTGCCCCCCCCCCACTCCCAGCCCCTCTTTTCTCTCTCTCTTTTTCTTTATTTTGGGGATTTATTTCGGATGTCTGTCTTTCCATCTTGAGTAGAAAAGAAAGAGGGATGAAGAAAAAGCTGCCAAGTCAAAAGGAAGCAGGGATTCGGAACAGCTGTCCTGCGTTGCTGGCTGCAGGTTAGAGAGGAGGGACTCGGGCATGCACCGCTGCTTTGAGTGTGCTTCACACAAAGGAGACTGCAAGTTCAGATCCATTTGTGGCTGGCGGCTGAGAGTGTGGGGAAGAGCAGATGGGGCACACTGCAGCATCTGCCAGCCAGCCAAACCTCCCCCTCCGCTCTCCTCATCCCCTACCCCCTGCTAGTCAAGTCCAGGGGCAGAGAGAGCAGAATCCAATTTAGCAGAGAGTAGCTGATGGGGCCTGCATTGGTGCCTGGAGAGAGAGAGGGAAGAAACCCGTCCTGCCCCTTTAATTGAGGATCAACGAGATGTTCCCTCCCAGGCGCTTTTCCTGCCCTGAGAAACTTCAAGGGCTCATTTCCACACAGGAAGCCTCTATTAAAGGGACAGGATAGTTTGCTCCAGCACAAAGATCACACCAGGGGAGTTCTCAAGAGCGATTAGAATGGGATAGGTTATATTGCAGTACTTTAACTACTTTAATCGTCGAAACATAAGGCTGGAATTCATTTTGGGGAGTAAGTCTCACTAAAATGGTGGAACTTATTCCTGTATAATTGCAGAGGGGTTGGCTAGAAGACTTATTTCCCAATCTGGTGTTGTCGATGTTGTCCCTTCATCCCCGCCTCTCCCCTGGTATGTGGAATAGAAATTCACTAAAAATAATTGCTGGCATGTGGCATTTGTTTGAAAAGCTTTGTATTTAAAAGGCTTACTGTATCCA
This sequence comes from Gekko gecko, assembly GCA_029375565.1. Classification (NCBI taxonomy): domain Eukaryota; kingdom Metazoa; phylum Chordata; class Lepidosauria; order Squamata; family Gekkonidae; genus Gekko; species Gekko gecko. Next base: position 237,472,040 of record JAPDNY010000002.1, on the reverse strand, counting down.
GATGGGCAGCCATGTTGGTCTAAAAAAAGTAGAACAAAGTTTGAGTCTAGTGGCACCTTTAAGACCAACAAAGTTTTATTCAAGGTATGAGCTTTTGTGTGCAAGCATGCTTCCCCAGATACATTGAAATGGAAGTTAACAGTCCATACCTATATAGGCAGAGGGTGAACAGCAAATTAGCATACAGCATAATGAAGATATTTTAACAAATGCAAAGACCAAACAGGAATAACAAGCTAAGTTTATATAGTCACCATTTGTTTGGATTTCATTATGGGGGGATCACAGTCAAGCAAATAAATATGTCAGAATAGGAGACTGATATGTACATGTACCCTTCTTAATTGTGGAATGCTAAGAGCAAGTAACGGAGACCCTGTTGTTATGCGGTGGGCCTGGGCATGTGGTTAAGGGAAGGACGCGGAGATGGGGTGAGCCTCGGCGCCCTTCCAGCCTTCGGCCCATCGCAAGGGTGGCCGGCGGTGGGGCAAGGACTGCTAACCCCCCTCCGTCATTGGTGTTGTGTAACGCCAGGTCCATTAATAATAAAACATCAACCCTTTGGGACTTTGTTATAGATCAACGGGTGGACCTGGTGTGTGTGACCGAGACCTGGGTGAGGGAGGGTGAGACGGTTGCGCTCGCCCAGCTTGCCCCACCGGGTTACTCGGTCCTTCACCAATCACGGACTAGGGGGCGGGCGGGGGGAGTGGCCATTTTCATTCGGGAGGCTTACTCCTTCAGGGCGCTCCCGCCTGCGGAGATCGCAGGCATAGAATGTGTCGGTGTGATGCTGGAGGCTGTAGAGAGTTTGGCGATCTGGCTGGTGTACCGTCCGCCCAATGCACCGGCCAATAGCCTTCCATCCCTGCTGGAGTCCGTATCAGGCTGGGCATTGGATCACCCTAGACTGATTGTCTTGGGTGACTTCAACGTTCATGCTGAGGACGCAGCTTCCAGCCGGGCTACGGACCTAGTGTTGACCATGGTGACGCTGGGACTCTCACAGTACATCTCGGCCCCCACGCATCGGGCCGGTCACATGCTTCATTTTATAAAACTCTCCTAAAGAGGAGAGAATTTTATTCTTTTTATAAGAAAAGGGTAGGGTAGACAGCTGGAGAAAGAAAAAGGATGGAGTGAAATTTTTCTGTTAAGAAGGGTTAGTTTTAGTTAGTACTATTTCTAGCATCCATCGTGATTAGAAGATCTTCTTTTTAACAATCCAAAGTCCAGAATAATTCTGTTAATGAAATTAGTAAAGTCCATTGGGGTTAGTTATTAAACAGCTCCTTCCAGATGTTACACGAACAATCACAGCTCCAGTTGTCTTCTTAAGTCTCTTCAACTAAAAGTTGAGTCCTCTTCATCTTGATGACTCCCGCTCCGTCACCTCTTTCCCCTGGGCTGCTGTCTTCATCGCTGCTTACATTAATCCAGAGTTTGAGTGCTGCTCCCTCCATGCTGGCGTGTCTCTTCAGCAGTTTTGTTGCTTTGCAGATGGATTCCATCTTCTCTCGCTTCTCTTTTTCCTTATATTTCCGACCAGCAATTTTTACGGGCTCCATACTCACTACAGATGAAATTAGATCTCTGAATTGCCTACTCGGCTCAGCAATCCCTTCTCCTGGCAGATTATTTTCCTTTATAAAAGCGGAGTAGGCTTTGGGAGCCATATCCGCCTCTTCTTTTAATTCATTCGCTTCACTGCCAGTTAGGGGTGCCAAGTCATTCGCCAAGGTAAAATTGAGATCTTCTTTCTCTTCTTCTTTCTCGCCCAAAAAGATTAGCGTCAAATTAGCCTTCCTTGTTGTTTCCGAGATTTGCTTTTGCCGGCTGATGAGAGCACTTTCCACTTTAAACAAAGTTTCGTTGATTTTCTGCATTTGCTCCAGCAGGGGCCGCAGTAACTCATTTTCCTGTTGATTGACAGCAAGCTCTGGGGGGGGGGGTTACCCGGACCGGAAGTCCTTCCCCTCTTCTCTTCCGGTTTTTGCAGGACCATTTTCGGCATCGACATTTTCTTTTTTGTTTACTTTTTTCAAAGTTCGTGCCGCATCCCCCAAGAAGCTAACAATGTCGATCGCCTGCAAAGCCCCAACGGTACCTTCACCAACACTTTTTTTTCTCTTTAACCCCCTCTTCGCGTTCCCTTTATGAATCTCTCTTCTCAAAAGGGGCGGGGACTCCTCCCTCCTCCCTTACGCTTATACGCTTGCGGGGGGGTTTAATCTCGCTTCAATACTAGATCTTCAACTCACGATTCGATACAATTCTTCTTTTTATTTTAATTCATGCCGCTTTCTTCACTCCTGGAAGTCGGTGGCGCTGCTAGGTCCCATTACGGGCACGACGCAGCGGGGCCGATTGGGACGGGGAGAAAGCCTCAATTTCCCGGCTGTCTGCTGGCAAAGAGGCTACTCCCCAAGCGCCCCCGGTTTGGAGCCTTTGCCCAAGGCTCACTAGGGTCCTGCATACATGCAAAGACCCCCCCAAACTGCGCGTGGGCTAACCACCTCCGGGAGCGTCCCGAAAGGTGGCCACCATTCGCAGCGCCGAAACCGAAAGTCGGGCCGGTCACATGCTTGATCTGATCTTTGCGGCAGGGGTGGAGGTGGACCGGATCACTGCAGAGGCAGTGCCATGGTTGGACCACCTGGCTCTGAGGGCCCGTTTGAATGTTCCACCCCAACCCGTTGTGGGCGGCGAGCAGATTTATGCTCACCCGCGGGACCAGATGGACCCTATCTAGCTCCAGAAGGCCCTGCGGGATCCGAGGCCCCCTGGTGGCTCATTGGATGAGCTAGTGGAGGACTGGCATGACTGGCTATCTGCAGCCATCGACGAGATTGCTCCCAGGCGTCCTCTCTGGGCTTGTCAGAGGCGAGCTCCTTGGTATATCCAGGAGCTGCGGCTGATGAAACGAGAACTGAGACGACTAGAGAGATGGTGGCGCCATGCTCACGACGAAGTGTTAAGATCATCTTATAGGACGTTTATGAGAGCCTATGAGGTGGCAGTCAAGGCGGCTAAGAAGGATTTCTTTGCGGCTGAGATTGCATCTGTGCGCTCATGCCCGGCCCAATTATTTAGTACAATTCGGTCGCTGACAGATCTGCCACAGGGCAGACGAAAGAATACGGAATTAGACATTGGCTGTGAGGCTTTTGCGAGCTATTTCGCAGATAAAGTCTTGAAACTCTGACGTGACCTCCCCACCATGATTGAGACAGTGAGTGAACTCAAGGCCCCTTGCATGTCTTCGGTTCTGGGTTTAGAGTGCTTCAGTCCGCTCAGTTTGGAAGAAGTTGATAGACTGCTGGCTGCTGTCCACCCAACCACATGCGACCTTGATCCGTGCCCCTCCTGGCTTTATTAAAGCAGGCCACGAGGGGTTTCGAGGTGCTCTGTGGGATATTATCAACAAGTCCCTTATTGAGGGCCAGTTCCCTGGAGCACTCAAGGAGGCGATGGTCCGCCCTCTCTTAAAAAAGCCATCTTTGGACCCGGCGGAATTGGCCAACTATTGGCCGGTGTCCAATTTGCCCTATTTGGGCAAATTGATAGAGAGGGCGGTGGCGGTACAGTTGCAGAGCTTTCTGGATGATGCTTCAGTCCTAGATCCCTTCCAGTCCGGCTTTTGCCTGGGTCATGGGACAGAGACGGTGCTGGTCGCCCTGACTGACGATCTCCAAAGGCATCTGGATCGAGGCAGTGTGGTGGCATTGCTGTTGTTAGATCTATCAGCCGCGTTCGATACAGTTGACCATCAGCTGCTGACCCGCCGCCTCACCAACGTGGGGATTCAGGGGCTTGCCCTTCAATGGTTTGCCTCCTTTCTCCAAGGTCGGGGACAGAGGGTGGTGATTGGAGGTCAGCGGTCCTGGAGGCACCCCCTTGAATGCGGGGTGCCGCAAGGGGCAGTGCTGTCTCCGATGTTATTTAACATCTACATGTGCCCCCTCGCCCAGATTTCCCAGAGTAATGGGCTTGGGTGTCACCAATATGCAGATGACACCCAGCTCTATCTGATGCTGGTTGGCCAATCGGACTCTAGCCCTGATGACCTGCATAGGGCATTGCAGGCCATGGCTGCTTGGCTCAGGTGGAGCTGACTGAAGCTAAACCCGGTGAAGACAGAGGTTCTGGGCCTGAGCTGGACTGGTCTGGGGTTGGGGGTCCCTCTCCCAACCTTTGACGGGGCACCTCTGATGCTGTCGCCAGAGGTTAGGAGTTTGGGGGTGCTCCTGGATTCCTCCTTAACGATGGAGGCCCAGGTGGCAGCCACTGTCAAGTCAGCATTTTACCATCTTCGGCTGGCGCAACAGTTGGTTCCCTACCTCGACCATGATGACCTGGCCACTGTGATCCATGCGATGGTCACCTCGAGGCTAGACTACTGCAACGCTCTCTACATGGGGCTGCCTTTGTCACAGATCTGGAGGCTGCAGCTGGTGCAGAACGCAGCAGCCAGGCTGTTGATGGGGCTCACAAGGTGGGATCACATCCAGCTGGTGCTTAAGGCTCTGCACTGGCTGCCAATAACGTACCGGATCCGCTTCAAAGTGCTGGTGCTTACCTTTAAAGCCCTATATGGCCAGGGTCCAGCTTACCTGAGGGACCGCCTTTCCCCATATGTTCCCCCAAGAGCACTACGGTCCAGGGGACAACACCTGCTGGTTATTCCAGCCCCCAAGACGGTCAAATATACTGTTACCAGGGCCAGGGCTTTCTCGGTGACGGCCCCTACCTGGTGGAATGAGCTCCCAGAGGAGATCAGGGCCCTGCTGGACCTTGTGCAGTTCCGCAGGACCTGCAAGACGGCGCTCTTCTGCCAGGCTTTTGAGTAGGGGCTGCCACCACGATTGGACCATCACCATGGGATACCACGAGGCATCCTGGCCCTGGGATGAGATTATAACTTGGTGGGACTTTTGGGGGGCAGGGGTAACATGCTGCCAGAAAGTTGAATTGACTGGTTTTAATTGAGTTTACTTGTTCTGTTTGCCACTGTTCTAATGGTTTTATTGTTGTTTATTTTAGTGTTTTTATGTATTCTATATGTCATTACCCTATGTGTTGTCGGCAATGTATGGCTTGTGGCCTCTTGTTTGCCACCCTGAGCCCTTGTGGAAGGCGGGGTATAACTCTAATAATAAATAAATAAATAAATAAATAAATAAATAAATAAATGCTCCATTTGTCTCCTCTCAAGCATGAAGGTAATTAACAGCATCCTTTTCTTTGAGGTGGGGTGAATGGTTATACAGTGTTACGTCTCCTCTGTCATCAGATCAGAGAAATACAGTCCAATATTCATTACATTACATTACAATCACTATTCCAATCTACTATTCCAAATGAGCAATTTCAAATTTTGTGTTTTTCATTCTTCCTAAAATGCATTTATGTTTGAAAATTGGTGGGTGCATGGGGGGGGGGCACCAGAAGGTAGCCTTGCTTAGTGTGGAAAAAAACCTGGCACCAGCCCTGCCTCCTCTGAAGGTCAGCTCAATGTGCCAGAGCTAGCTGAAAACATTTCTTTAATGAACACTGATAGCTGATGCTTACTGAGCTAGGACACACCTCAAAAGCTTCAGAGCAGGTGAGAAAGGAAGCTGCTGGTGGGATAATATATAGGAAGCAATGGCAACATACTTGGGGGCTTGGGGACTCTAAGGAGATATGGTTTGCTTTTAGGAATACGTGATGTACCTTTGCAAGCTAGCAGTTTGAATACATCACTGCTTCCCTGTGCTCAGCATTTAGATTTCCAGACAAATCTCTGGTGCCCTCTCCTTCCAATGAAACAGACTTTGTATTGGCTACTCCTGGAATTCCCTTGGGGAAGGGTGAACCATGCCTATAAAACATCATAAACCTTGAATAGCATCCTGAGTTGCATTAAAGATGCAAGGGAAGATGTGAGAAGGAGGGTAAAGATCAAACTAAGAAATCCAGATGAGCTGGCCAGACTGCAGGAGCCAGGGACAAGGAGTGTAATCCAAGGCTGACAGGCTGGCAGGGTCAAGTTCCAGACTGCATTTAGCAAGGGAAGGGGAACAGAAGAATGAAGCTTTGTCTGGGACAGGTCCTCAGCTTGCAAGCTTGGGCTTTATAGAACCTGAGGTATAGTGAATGGCTCCTGGGGTCACATGCTGGAATCTTGTCGGAGATCCCAGACCAAGAGGGAAACTGTAGTCCAGGAGCTGCTGTTGTTATGTGCATGGTGCCACACAGGGTGCCTGAGGTTTTTTGGTGCCCTAGGTGGAGCTATCTTCTGGTGCCCCCCCTCCTCCCCAGGGCGAGGGAGGGCTCCCCTCCTCCTCCTCCTTCCCCCTCTCACCCGCCGCTGGTGTGCACTGGCAAGCCGGGGAAGGGGCGGGGGGTTAAACCCCTGTCCCTTCTGTCTGAGCGCCAGCTTGCTGGCATGTCCCACAGCTGTGGGGCATGCTTGCAAGCCAACAAAGGGGCGGGGGTTTAAACCCCTGCCGTCTGAGCACCGGCTTGCCGGCGCACCCTGCAGTTGTGGGGTGCGCTGGCAAGTCGGAGGAAGGGGCGGGGGGGTTGGTGGGGCTTTTGGCGTGGGGCAGGGGCCTTCTGGTGCCCCTAAGGGCCGGCACGCTCTAGGCGAATGCCTAGTTCGCCTAGTGAGCGAGCCGGCCCTGGTGCCACAGCAACTAAACCTGTGGTCCAGTTTGTAAGGCACTGGTCCTCAACTGGTAGGGATCCCAGCTGAAGTCTCCTCTGGCCTCTCAAAAAGGCCCAATTTTGCCTTCTAAGTATTGCTCCCATCTCCCAACGTAGCCATCCTGTTCAGACTGACTTGGAAAGTTGCCTTCTTTCATGTCAAGTGTGTGGCTCATGCATGTGCCTTCCTATTTCTTTCATTAGTCTTTCTCTCTTTTTGCCAAGCATTTTCTCATTACAAAATCTCTTGGCCCTTGAGAATGGTAATCAAAGTCTCTATTAATGAGAACTGAACAGTACAATCCCCCCAGACAGCTTTGTTTTCCCTCCTTTGCTTTTCCCCCTTGTTTCCCATCAGTGCCGATTTGCACAATCCCATGGCAGCCATGTTGGCTGGCTGGATTCCACCAAGCCCCTGGCAGAGCATCTGAAGCACAAAGCGCAAGCCATAGCTGGATATGAGAGCAGAAGGACATGGATAGATCATGGGCTTAGCTACACTAGGCAAATGCCAGGCTATCCCATGTGAATACCCAGCAGATGGGCTTCCATGTCAGAGATAAAGACCGGAACAGCTTCACTCAGCTGCATGTTGACAAAATAATTTTCCAGTTTGCATTTGGATAAGAATTTTTTTCCCCTTCTTTTGGACTTCATTACCAGACATTACATATTTTAGGAGAAAGTTACCTAGTTTATTAATTTCCTGCATGGATTGGAGACATAATAAACAAGAAAGCAAAAAGAACCATGAATGATTCAGCCAACCCAGAATCCTGACAGCAACAGTTGTTTTTATGGGAACAATATATTCCAGACTCTGTCCACTGTTTTCAGGATCTGACCACTGTAATGGAATACCTTTGGCAGGAGGATGTATTTCCTTGGCCATCCTCTTTCTTGATATGTTATAATCTTAAATGTTCTAAAAATGAAATTAGAGAACTGATTGAAAATGAATGTGCTACTTTGTTATATGTGAATGGGCAGATCACAGTACAAGTTTGACACACTATGCCGCACACAAGTTTGACATAGACCATTCAATGCTGATCAGTTATCATTTGCTTTAAGAACTCAGGGAATTTAGCCAGGTGTTATAGAGAATGTGTGGCTGCCAGGGAAAACAGCAGACTCCTGTCTTCCCCTTTGTTCCTTGTGAAGTCTGATAATATCAGATGTGTGGACATCATCATACTCCCCAAGCTTCCCTGGCCATGCTGTACCTCATTGGTTGCTGTTTGCAAAGTTGGAAAATTTTGAATGTGATGATTGAATCATATATTTTGTAGTACTGGGTGTTATTAGATAGAGGGAGAATGGGACTCCCATTTCTGCAATCCTCCATAACTTCTCGTTCTAGCTTTAGTTAATACTGATTTATATTACTCTTTTTCTGACAGTATGTCACTCTTTTTACAATCTATTTATGTTATTACCATGCACAGGGCCGGCTCACCTGCTAGGCAAACTAGGCATTCGCCTAGAAAGCGGACCAGACCTTAGGGCACCAAACTGGACCTGCCCCCCCCGTCAAAGCCCCCCAGCCCCCGCTAAAAGCTCTGCATCTCCCTGACCACCAACGCCTCTTTCTCCCTGAGTCCGGCAAGCACTGAGCTCGCCAGATTCAGGGGGAAAGAGGTGGTGGTGGTCACCCGGTCTGGGAGATGCAGGGCTTTTGGCGGGGTGGGGCCGGGGCCAGGTGCACTTCGGTGTCCTAGGGCCAGCCAGTCACTGCCTGGCTGGGCTAGGGCGCCAAACTGCCCCCAGCCCCACCCCCGCCAAAAGCCCTGCATCCAGTTCTGCTTTCATTATGGGGGGAGGGGGCCCCTGGATGTGCCTCCCCCCCCCGCACCCTCCCCACTGTTGCCGGGACCGCGAGTTTGCAAAAGTGGGGAAGGGGGGATTTCTCCCCACCCCCCACCTTCCTCTGTGACTCCGGCTTGCTCTTCCCTCTGAAAAGCAAACAAAAATCAAACTGCCGCTAGGGGGCGGGAATCAGCTCCGGCGCTCCCTGGTTGCCTCTCTGCATAAGGTATCCATGGGGGGGGGACGGTGGAGAAGCCGAGTGCCACTTTTGCTTGCCGCTGCTGCAGCTGCTTTCCCCTTCCCAGCGCAGCGTGCAAAGCGGGACGGGTGGTGCCGAGTGGAGAAGCGCTCTCGGTAGCAGCTCCTGGCTCAGGGGGCTCTGAGGAGAGGAGAGGAAAAGAAAACCAGGGGCGGGGGTAGAAAGCACGATTCCCAACTCGCCATGCTTATCCAGGCAGGGGCGAAGCTAGCTTGTGGCGCCCCCCCAGGTGTGTTTCTGGGACGTCTCCAGGCCCCACCAGGAGGTTGGGATCTGCACTGAGGGGGTGCAGGCACCACAAGCTAGCCTCACGTAGGGCGCAGAAGCACCTCAGGCCAGCCCTGGCCATGCAATTGAGGGTGTGTGGTCACCTTTTTGGTAGAAATGAAGATATAAGTTTCTAGGACTGCAGGCTCATAGTAACTGTGAGAAAGCTCCATGCTCATGTTGTTTCCCAAACACTTCAGCAATGGCAGATTAGCCGTGTGTCTCCTCTCCAGGTAGGTGCAAAATGCAGTTTTGGCTTTCCACAAATGCTCAGAAAAGTGACCTCTACAACTCTGGGTCCTCAGCCACCCTGAGCCAGCAAGAGCCCCTCAATTGCAGGCTGTAGCTAGAGATGAGCAAGCTCTACACAGCTGATCTCCATGTTTCTTGCACCAGTGCCTTCTAGGAACTGTAGTTATGAGAATACCTGATATTAATTATCAAGGAACAGAAAACAAGGAGCTTGCACTGGCAGACATACTACTCAGAATTCGCCAGGCACCACCCCTCATTTATTGTATGAAAACCCCACCCTTTCTCCAAAGAGCCCGGGGAGGTGTACATGGCTCTCCCCTCCTCCATTTTATCCCCTTAACAACCCTGTGGAACAGATCACCATGAGTGACAGCAACTGGCCAAAGATTGCCTAATGACTTCAATGGTAAGTGGAAATTTGATCCCCTACCAGGTGAATGGATTCTTGCCCTGCAACATAATGTCTGGTGTTCTGGGAACTATTGTTCCCAGAAAGCACTGTGAGGGAGGAAGAATAAAGGAAGATGAAAGGACTACACTCTGAATTTTTTCCTTCCATCTGGCTGCTTCAGTTGGTCTTAAAGGTGCCCCTGGACTCAAACTTTGTTCTGCTGCTTCAGACCAACACAGCTGCCCACACACCAGAGATACATTGAGGACAAGTGGGAGAGGGGAGGGGAGAGGAGAGGAGAGGAGAGGAGAATTTTCCTTCGGCTTGGATTTGCAATCTGAGTTGAGAGTTGAGAATTCAGCAGCTGGAAATCTCACTGCATATTCCAAGCCAAAGGATTTTGTGTTGTAAACTGTGTGTAGCTTACAATGAGTATTCTGAACAGAGACCAGATCCAGCCTTCTGGTAAGACATGAGTTTAACAATGTTCTAACCCTGCCCTCAACAGTTTTGGATATCACCTGCTGAGTAGGAGGTTAACCCTTAAATTATCACATTTTGTCAACATCTCTCACATAAATTAGACCTGATGATTAAGAGGGTGGGAGGCATAAAATCGTTAAGCCCAGAGTCCAAAATGACCTAACTGCACCACTGACCAAAAGCTGAATCTTGCACATGAATGGGGCACTACAGGCTGAAGTAGGCAAGGAACATCACACACATATACCTTTGCCTACAGCAGATTGCTTCTACCCTGTCCCCAATGGCTATGCAAAGAAACTGTACATTATGACGATCAATAGTTCTCTGTGTTACAATATGTCCTGCTGTTAGCTAAAACTTGTTGCATTTTATTAATTACTTAAGATATTCCTACCTGCCTTTCCCTCCAATGTGGCAAAACAGAAAACAAAGTTCTCCTGTTCACTTTATCCAAGGCAGTTGCCACTAAGCCATCTTCTTAAAGAAAGATACATATGGAGGTAATTAACTGAGATAATAATAATAATGCATCAGTAAATAAAGGATTGATTTCCCCCCAGCATACATCAGTTTGAAAATATACACTTCTCAGTTAATTTGCCCTTTCATTGCCCACTTCCCCCACGTTATGAGCTTCCTCAGTGTCACCTTGACTTTCATCCCCTTTCAAAGCACTTGTGAGCATGGTGAAAGCTATTGATTCCAGGGAAGATGGCTGGTGCTCCCCTCCTTCATTCCTACATCAGATGGCCGTTAAGGTCTCCTAGACTGCCACCCCTGTGCCTTCAACAGAAGTCTGGCCTGTAGTAGGTGTAGCAGTAGCAGGTGAAGCTGTTCTTGACTAGGGATGGCTTTGATTTTCTCATCCTTGCAGTTTTTTGATCCCCAAATTCCCATTTCAATTTCATTTCTCTATTGGATGACTAGAACCAATCAATGATTCACATCCTATTTTCTGTTAGTTCACAATGAATCTCCCCCATGACATGTGTGCATTTTTAATGGTATGTGTGAGCCAATAAATTGGTATGATACAATCTATGTACAATATGCATATAAATTACATACATTTTATATACCATATAAAAATGCAAAGCACATGCACAATGCAACCAAATCTGTAAATTAATAGTGAAAAGCCAAGAACTGGAAGCGTTGACAACAGCATGAACAAATGGCAGTCCTGTTCTTGTTAGACCTGTCGGCAGCGTTCAATACGGTCAGCCATCAGCTACTGACCCACTGCCTCGCCACACTGGAATACAGGGCCTGGCCTTGCAGTGGCTTGTCTCCTTCCTCCAAGGCTGAGGACAAAAGGTGGCACTAGGGGAGCAACTATCCCAGAGGCACCTACTGGATTGTGGTGTGCCTCAAGGGGCAGTGCTGTCCCTGATGCTATATGTGCCTCCTTGCCCAGAGGCACCAGTATGCAGATGACACCCAGCTCTATCTGTTGTTGGGCGGCCCGTCTTGACTCCAAACCAGAAGATCTGGACCAGCATTACAAGTTGTGGCTGGTTGGCTTAGACTGAGCTGGCTGAAGCTGAATCCAATGAAGATGGAGGTCCTGTGTCTGAGTTGGGGTGGACCGATGGGAGAGACCCCACTCCTGACCTTCAATGGGGCTCCTTTGGTGCCAGTGCCAGAGGTTAGGGGTCTGGGAGTGCTCCAGATGCCTCCTTAACAACGGAGGCCCCATCAGCAGCCACTGCCAATTCAGCTTTTTATCATCTCTGGCTGATCAGGTAGTTGGTTCCCTTCCTGAAATACAATGACTTGGCAGCAGTAATCCACTTAATGATCACCTCAAGACTGGACTACTGTAATGCTCTCTACGTGGTGCTGCCCTTGTCTCAAATCTGGAAGCTGCAGCTGGTGCAAAATGCCACGGCCAGGCTTTTGATGGGATTCCCTATCCGGGAACACATCCAGCCGACAGTATGACAATAGCATACCGGATCCGTTTCACAGTGCTGGTTCTTACCTTTAAAACCCTTTATGGCCAAGGACCTGCATACCTGAGTGACCGCCTTTCCCCACATGTTCCCCAGAGAGCACTGCAATCAGGGGCCCAGAACCGACTGGCCTTCCCAAGTCTTGTGGAGGCCAGGTTGGCAACAACCAGGGCCAGGGCTTTCTCAGTGGTGGCTCCACTCTGGTGGAACAAGCTTTCAGAGGAGATCAGAGCCCTGTGGGATCTCTGCAAAACAGAGCTCTTCTGCCACCACTGTTAATCACCATCATTAACCACCACCATTAACAACTAACAACTGATAGCTGAAGGTGAGAGAGTACTTTGTTTCCCAGAACTCTTAATAATAGCTCGAGTCAGCCACTGGAAGGACAATTAAAAGAAGATTGAGGAACCAACTATGAGAAGAGTGGATTGAGTAATCACAGCCATCAGGAATTAAAGCTACTAGCACTTTATTGAGTTATACAGTTTAATGATTTTAAAATTGTTTTAATCTAATTTTATTCATGTTCTATTGTAAATTATGTACTGATTTTATGTGCCCTGAGCTGGCCTTGACTGGGAGGGTGGGGTAAAAATCTAATAAATAAATAAATAAATATCAACAGAACTGCAACAGGGGACCATTTGCTCATCCCCGCTTCTGGAATAGACGTGGGTGTTAGCAAAAGTTTCATATACTTTACTTAGTGTTTCATGCCATTGTTAAATGCAAAGGAGCAATGTCATGGCAAACGGTTGCCAGGATGAAAGCCATAAGAAGAGGCATCAGTAGCCATATTGGCTGAGTGCTGGGGGGAAAACCCAGTGTCCATCTGTGAAGATACTTGTCTGCTCTCAAGCACAAGGGTGGGAGAAAAGACAAGGCCACATATAGTGGAAGCAAGGAAAGCCCTAACAGAGTCACCAGTCCCCCAGGGTTTCATGTCAGTCCTGGATGGTAGCTGCACATTTCTGGGTGGTGATGGCAAACTGCTGTCTCCAGAAATGCTACCGGGTGCATTGCTCGTAGGGTTGCCTGCTCTGGGTTAGGAAATGTGTGAAGACTTGGGGGGTGGAGCCTGAGGAGAATGGGGTTTGGGACGGGGAGGGGCTTCAATGGAGTACAATGCCATAGAATCCACCTGACAAAAAGGCCATTTTATCTGGTGAACTGATCTCTTTTGCCTGGAGATCAGCTGTAATCCCAGGAGCTATCCAGCCACCACCTGGAGACTGGCAACCCTACCTGCTAGGGATGGAGAATAATCCTTGTGTGTCAAGCACAATGGTCTGTTGTGCTGCTCTTTGACATGTGTGCCAGGAGTTCCCTGTCCTTGTCATAGGTAGAGTAGTCAATCTCTTGAAGGGACTTGAGGATCTCTTAGAATTACAGTGGTTCTCCAGACTACAAAAATCAGTTTTCCTGGAGAAACTGGATGCTTTGGAGAGTGGACTTTATGGCATTATATTCTACTGGGGTCCCTCCTCAAACCCTGCTTTCTGCCGGCTTCACTCTAGGATTGCCAGGTCTGGGCTGGAAAATACCTGGAGACTTTGGGGGTGGATCCGGGAGAGGGTGGGGTTTGGAGATGGGAGGGGCCTTAGCATGGTACAATGCCATAGAATCCACCCTTCAAAGCAGCTGTTTTCTCTGGAGGAGCCAATCTCTGTCAGCTGGAGATCAGTTGTAAAAGCAGGAGATCTCCAGGCCCCACCTGGTGGCTGGCAACCCTACTTCACTCCCAAATCTTCAGAAATTTCCCATCCTGGATCTGGCATCCCCAGCCATAGGACATAGATGTGGCTTTTTTAATTTGGCCTTTTCTGCTCATAATATCACAGCAGACAGGGCAGGAGGGAATAACAGGGCCACAGAAGGAATAGGCTAGGGAAGCTAGATCTTCCCCTTCTCCCATCGTTTTTCTGAGCCCAGAACAAACTTTTAACAGGTGCCCTCACTCGTGTACAATCTCATGAGTCCTGAAAGAAAAACAAAGCCTGTTTCCGAAATGAAGTAAATAGACCATGTAATGATAATGAGTGAGCTTGTTCCAGTTCCTGTTGTAAGAGAGAAGATGTATCCCCCTTGAAACAAAATGGCAGTGAGCATGGAAGCGAGAGTCAATGAGTTAGAGAGGAAAGTCACATTTTAAGAGAGTAGGATGCAGTTGTCTGGCCAGGATCCACACTGCAGACTGCTGTCAGAAAGGGGTGGGATGGAGCACTTTTCTGTAGGCAGCTTGCTCTGTGTTATGTGCCTTTCCCCAGCTCCTGCAGGCCTTCTGGGCACTTGTCATGCCTCCTGGAAAGGGGACAGGCCTCAATGACTGTAATATGAGCCATGAAAGTGGATATTAAAGGCTTTATTACAGGGTGATGCCTGCTAATTGCAGCACTTCTTTCAGGGAGTGGAGAGATGATGAACGTGGGAGACAGCACCCAATTATTAGAACTCAGCTGGTGTGAAGGGAAGGCGGCACAGTTACCAGAACTTTATCTAGCTAACATTGTAGGCCTTGATTTTTTAAAAAATAAAATAAAATAAAATTTGTCTCTCTGCAGCTCATTCCATGCCATCGTAGTGTTGTTTTGATTGTAGTATTTTCCTCCTCAAGAACAAAGAGGAGTTTTATTCTAGCATATGCACTCTGTACAGTCTGGAACTAGAATCCCAGAAGAGCTAGGGATTCTTTAGAGGTTAGTTGATGAGGCATGAAAAAATATTATCCCTAGTTGCTTTCCCCTAGAGAAATCCTAGACATAATTTTAGGGGGGGAATCTTTCTAGCTTTCTGACAAAGAGTCTTCCCTTAAATGTTTGAGGATGATGAAGCAAAATGCAAGAAAGAAAGTTTATCCCACACCCTAGGGCTGCCATGTCTCCCAAGGGAAACAAACAGGATGGCCATGCTTATAAGGGTGTATTAATCAATGTGCAGGAAAATTTACTATTTTCTAATGACTATCCCTAAGATTGAAATAATTGGTTGGCAGAAAACTATCCAAGTCTTTTCAAAAGCTGCCATGCAACAACAATGGTCTGTTGAGACCACTATCCCATCTCTGGCACTGCATATTTAGGAAAGAAGAACCATATAAGAAAACCATTATAAAGTGACCAAACCCCTTCTTGCAATATGCAGCCTCCTCTTATTGGAGGTTTTGGCAATGCCCATAGCATGCAGGGCTGACCTCCTGATACAGCTGGTAGTGGGATTGATGGCAGAGGTAAACTGAGCCTTTTTAAAGTGGGGATGATGATTATAATATGATCACACTGGAGTCTGCTGCTTGATTGTTCATCAGGATGCACACTGCACTGTTTATTGGTGTACAGCCATTGTTAAACTGACCTGTGAATTTGAAACAATGCACAAGCGGTTGTTGTGGTATCTCTACTTGTGGAGGTGTACAAGCAGGGCAGGCAAGGGGATAAAATCAGAAGGTGGATGGACGCTCAGGAGTGAGGCAGTTTGGACTGGGAACATAACTTGATGGAACAGGTTATGGTGATGCTCAGGGAGATTAAAGGATGATGGAGGCCTGAAATCCAGCATTAGATGCTGCAGTCACTGAAAGGGTAATGTTGTTTCAGGTTCTTGTTTCATCACTACCACAAAGAACATTAAACATTTTGCTGAGAATTTAAGCATTCATTCAGAGTTAATGTACCACTGAGTTCACTGGGTATATGTTTATCCTGCTCATATTCCAAGGAGCTCAGGGTGGTGTACATGGTTCTCCCATGTACTTTCATGTGACTTGTGAGCTTCCAGAAGCATCTGGCTGGCCATGATTAAACAGGAGATGTACTAGGTGACCTTGGCCTGAAACAGTAAGGCAGGGTTATTTTTTTTTAATATTAGTTCAGGTTATTCATTATTTTTGTTACCTGGCCCATCTTCACTCCTCAATGTGTGGAATCAGGATGAGAAAATAAAATACTTAAGAACTAGGAGCTTGCAAAATCTAAAAATCCTTTCAACTCATCCTCCCTACAGCTCACCAAAGGTCTAGAAAAAAATATCAATGTAACAGGTCCAAAAGGATTCTTGCTTTGTAGTTTGTAAGAAGAGATCCAGGCAATCTGGACAGCAAAAGGCAAGACACAAAATAGGTGAAATATTTTCCTTTGGACAGACCATGACTTCAAAATATTGTAAAGTTCTGGAACTTTGCCAAGTTTTGGAACAAGATTTTTCCTTATTGCTCAAATATGGCTGCACAGAGTGAAAGTAACGTAATGTAAAATGGACTATGTTCTTAGATGTAGAGGTTTGGCTGTCAGTTACCTATGATACTTTGAGAACAAAGAAATGGTCTAGGCTATTGGTTTAATTAAAGTGCCCAGAGATGGGGGCTGTGTTGTATAGTGGGTTAGACGCATAAAGAAACCACAGACAGCGATGTAGTGATCAGCATGGTTCGCTATTATACAACACGAGACACTGATAACCGGCCCGGAGGCCAACTATATACATTGGGGAGGGGCCGCCCCCTGGTACCATTGGCGGGTTTGAATTCCCGCCGCCGTTCCCATTGGTCCCCCTACGCGGGAGCCAGGAACCTCAGTCCCATTGTTCTCAGGTACTCAAGCTCTGGCTCTTCGTTGATGGCACGATGTTGACTGCATACACAACACCCCTCCCCCCATAGTCCCGATCCTGTCTAGGTGACATAGTCCTTCAGGTATGCGGGGGCTCTGCGTTCCCTGGTGGACCGTCGTGGTGTAGGCGTTGGGGTTTCTCCGCAGCCAAGTCTTGGTGGTGTGGCGGGGCCTGCCCCCTCACCTCCTTCCGCTGGGGAAGGGTACGCCGTCTGGCCCTCGGCTGATGAGGCCTCGGGCATACTGAGCTGGCCGTCGCTGGGGTCCGCCTCTCTGCAGTCTCGTTCCGCCTCGGGCTCTCCCTCTGCTTCTCGTGGGGCCTGCTCCACCTCCCCTTGGTTACCCCGGTCTCCTACCGTTGGAAGTAGGCGCCGCCTCAGCTGGTCCACGTGGCGCCGCAGGACCTGCCCGTCATTTGTCGACACCTCATAGGAGACAGGGCCGGTGGGGCGGATTACCTTTCCTGCTACCCACTCCGGGCCTCGGCCGTAGTTCCTTGCGAACACCGGGTCCTCTGGGAAGAAGCCCCGTGGTGCCTCCCGGTCCTCGACCCAGTTCCGTCCTGCTGGAGCCCTGTCGGGGTGCAGGCGGTCCAGGAGGATGGCGGGTCGCCGGCCCATGAGAAGCTCCGCGGGGCAGAGGCCACTGACCGGGTTGGGTGTTGTCCGGTTCGCCAGCAAGAACCGGGCTATGCGTGACTCCCAGTCCCCCTCGGTCAGGCGGCTTAAAGCTTCCTTAGCCGTGCGGACCATGCGTTCCGCTTGGCCGTTCGTGGCAGGGTGGAAGGGTGCTGACCTGATATGCCGGATCAAGTTGTCCCGCAGGAACCGCTGGAATTCCTCGGATGTGAACGCCGGGCCGTTGTCGGAGACGATGGTGTCCGGCAAGCCATGCGTGGCAAATATCTTCCGGAGGGCTCGGATGGTGGCGCTTGCGGAGGTGGAGGAGACTGGACTCACCTCCAGCCACTTGGAGTACGCGTCCACGGTGACCAGGAATGTTAACCCGTGGAAGGGCCCGGCGAAGTCGATGTGGAGCCGGGACCACGGGGTCCTTGTTGATTCCCATGCCTGGGTGGGTGCACATGGTGGGCTTGGCCGGACCTCTTGACAGATCTGGCAACGCTTCACCCAGGCCTCTATTTCCCCATCGATGCCTGGCCACCAGACGTAGCTCCGGGCGAGGGCTTTCATCCGCACGATGCCGGGATGTGCTTCGTGCAGAGCCTGCAGGACCTGTTGCTGGAGTGCGCTGGGGACTACGACCCGGTCCCCCCACAGCAGGCAGCCCTTGTGTGCCGATAGTTCCTCGCGCCGTGTTGTAAATGCGCTGAACTCAGGGCCCGGCGAGGCCGTAGGCCACCCCCTCACCACCCAGCCGAGAACCCGGGATAGGATGGGGTCACGGGCTGAGCGGCGGGCGATGTCCGTGGCCTGGAGAGGGGCGTCTGGAAGACCCTCTAACTGGAGGACATGATAAGCTGGGGCCGGGTCCACCCCTTCGTCTGGCAGGGGGAGGCGGCTCAGCGCGTCTGCATGTCCCATTGCCTTGCCTGGCCGGTGCTGGAGCGTGTAGTTGTAGCCCGCCAAGAAGATGGACCACCGCAAGACCCGAGGGGAGAGTACCTGTGGCGTCCGGCGGTCCGCCGCGAAGAGGCCCAGCAGCGGCCGGTGGTCTGTGACGACTGTGAAGGGACGGCCATAGACGAAGTCGTGGAACTTCTTCACCCCGGCCACGACTGCCAGTCCCTCGCGGTCTATCTGGGCGTAGTTCCGCTCGGCCGCCGACAGGGTCCGCGAGTAGTACGCGACCGGGACCTCCCCGGCCGTCCGGGAGACGGTGCGCCAGCACGGCTCCCACCCCATATGGGGACGCATCGCACGCCAAGACCACGGGCAGGGTCTCGTCGAAATGTGCCAGGACCGCGTTTGAGATGAGCAGGGCCTTGACGGCCCGGAACGCTGCAGCCTGATGCGGGCCCCAGACCCAGGGTGCCTTTTTGTCGAGCAACCTGTGGAGGGGCTCGGCTACCGCCGCCTTGTGGGGGAGAAAGGCGTGGTAAAAGTTCAAGAGTCCGAGAAAAGCCTGGAGCTCGGCTTTGGAGGTCGGGGGCGGCGCTTCCACGATGGCCTTCACCTTGTCCCGGGCCGGGTGGAGTCCCTCTGCGTTCACCGTGAAGCCCAAGAAGTCGACGGATGATACCCCGAGCTGGCACTTCTCGCGCTTGACCTTAAGGCCGGCGTCCCGGAAACGGCTGAGGACCATGCGGAGGCGGGAGGCGAACTCATCAGGCGTGGCGGCGGCGATCATCACATCATCGAAGAATGGTGTGACGCCGGGGATCCCTTTGAGGAGGGAGTCCATCAGTTGCTGGAAAATTCCGGGTGCCACGCTCACCCCGAATTGCAGGCGATTGACCTTGAAGGCCCCCGGTGCGTTACAATTGTTTGGGCCTCAGCTGTCGGCCCATCGACAGGCAGCTGCTGGTACGCTTGGGCCAGATCTAGTTTGCCGAAGATCTTGGCCCCTGCCAAGGTGGCCAGAACATGGCTCACCACCGGGACCGGGTAGGCATGGTCCTGCAATGCCCGATTTATCGTGCATTTATAATCCGCGCAGATGCGGACATCCCCGTTAGGTTTAATGGGGGTCACGATCGGGGTTTCCCACACTGCGTGAGAGACCGGCTCCAAAACCCCTTGCGCCACCAGTCGGTCCAGTTCCGCGTCTATTTTGGGTTTTAAGGCAAACAGAACGGACCTGGCACGCATGCGGATAGGGGCCACTGTGGGGTTGAGTTGTAGCGAAACCGGGGGGCCCGTATATCGGCCCAGGGACCCGTCGAAAACGGATGGGAACTCGCGGCACACTTCCTGGAAATCGCGGGTTGCGCAATGCTGGACCCCCTCGATCGCGATTCCTAGGGGTCCAAACCAGGCCCTCCCCAGGAGGCTAACTAGGTCGCCCTCGACTACGAGCAAGTCCAAATGACCCTTGAAGCCCCGGTACTGCACCCTGAAACTCCCGACCCCCTTCACTGGCACTTGGTTTCTCTGAAAGTCCATGAGCGTCACGGGTGATGGCCGCAAGCGGGGGCCCCCCTTTGGGCAAATCTGTCTTAATGTGGCCTCCGAAATGATGGAACAGGCGGAGCCCGAGTCGAGTTCCATTTGTAAGGGGGCCCCCTCTACTTTGACCCGGACGTATATTTTTGGGGTAGAGGCCTGACTGGGGAGTTTCAGTACCTGTGTTCGAGCGGCCGGGGCATTGGTCAGTTGGTATAGGTCTGCCTCCGGGGCCGCGCAGTCCTCGAAGTGCGCCTCAGACCTGCGGCGGGGCGGTTGCGGTTTTTGTGCTGCGCGTGATGGCTTGGACCGGCAAACCCTTGCGATGTGGCCCGTGCGGCCGCAGTCTCGACATGTGGCGTTCCGGAACCGGCACGATCTCCTCTCATGCTGCCCTCCGCAGCTGGCACACTCCTGCGCCGCCGAGCCGGGTTGCTTGCGTGCGGAGCTAGCGGACGGTGCTGGCGGGCGATGCTGTGCTTGTGTGCGGTGTACCTCGGGGTCGTCGATGTCGCTGTTCCCGGGGGAGGCCACACGATGCGCCGCGGTGGTGGTGGTCGGGTGTGACCTCTCCCATGCAGTGGCGGTGGCTAACGCTGAGGTGATGGTCACCTTCTCGCCCTCCATTATTCGGCGCCGGAGTTTCTCCTCCCTGAGGCCTGCGACGAAACGGTCGCGGAGAGCCATCTCCAAGTGCTCTCCGAAGGCGCAGTCGGCCGCCAGGCGGCGGAGCTCTCCGAGGAACTCCGCGGCGGTTTCTTTGCCCTGCTGGTTCCTATGCTGGAAAACCACGTGGCAGGTCATTTCCGACGGCTTCGGGGAGTAGTAGTTCTGCACGGCCTTCACAATCTCGTCGACCGTGCACTCCTCCACCTTCTTGGGAGAGAGAAGGTATTGTGCCAGATCCACGATCACGGGGCCGCAAGAGCAGAGCAGCAGTCCTCTCTTTCGGTCTTCGTCCGTGATCTGATAGAACACGAAGGCTTGCCGCAAGCCCGTAACCCAGGCTCCCCAACGTTGGGGCTGGGAAGCGTCGAACGGCGGTATCAGCCCTGATCCTGGAGCGATGGCCATTGTGCTAGTCGGCGGCAGCGACACGGCTCTGGATTCACCCTCGGAGGCGCTCATGGAGAATGCCCGTGGAGCGGTGGAGCGAGTCTTCGGGAGCGTTGTCCGACAGCCCGGCTGGAGCGCTCAACAGGATCCCACCTTCGTCGCCATTGTTGTATAGTGGGTTAGACGCATAAAGAAACCACAGACAGCGATGTAGTGATCAGCATGGTTCGCTATTATACAACACGAGACACTGATAACCGGCCCGGAGGCCAACTATATACATTGGGGAGGGGGCCGCCCCCCTGGTACCATTGGCGGGTTTGAATTCCCGCCGCCGTTCCCATTGGTCCCCCTACGCGGGAGCCAGGAACCTCAGTCCCATTGTTCTCAGGTACTCAAGCTCTGGCTCTTCGTTGATGGCACGATGTTGACTGCATACACAACAGGCTGTATGTCAGACTTCAAGGTTGTTAAAAAAAAATGGCAAAAGGCAGCCATCAGGAAGCAAAGGAAAGACATACTTAATCATGGTTATGATCATCAGAGTGAAAAAGCAAGAAATAACTATTCAGGAATGACACCTTAAGATACCCTGTGTTAATGTTTCATTCGTGAATAGTTATTTCTTGCTTTTTCATATTATTGTGTTATGTTAAATTTTAAAAAGGTTCTCTGTTAACAAAAAGTATTTTGTACAAAACTGGGCTCCATGTACTACATGTGAAACAGTACAATATATTGTTATAGAGCTTTTTCTTTGTAGCTTTTATTGCTTGAATGGTTTTCATGTAAAATGTAAACAAGTCAGGTGAATTCAAACAGTTTCTAGGTAAGCAAAAAGAGAGCAGGGGAACTGCAAGGTGTGCTAGAGAGTCCCCCCCCCCCATGTCTGCAACAGAGTAAATGACTTCAGCATAGCAAGAATCTTAAAAGTTATGGGACTGCCTGTTTCCTTATATGCCTAAGCCTGCCTGAGAAAGGTTGCAGTAGTTGTCCTGCTTTAAGTGATCCTGTTTTCTGAGGGTAGCTGGTTGTCTATTAGCTAACCTTTTTATAGTGAGGCTCCACTTGTGTAGTGATCTCCTCTTATATGCTCACACCCAAGTAGCCAGTAGCTTTTAATCAGTTTTATTTGCCAGAGCTTTGATGGAAGATACTTTACTGTGCTGAAGTTGTGTTTTTGGTGCATTTTTGCATTTAAGTATTTTTATAACTTGTTTTAGTAGGGTTTATGTATTCTTAAGACACCTTGAGGACTTAGGCCAAAAGATTGGACATTAATATTTTAAATAAATGAATAAATAAATAATAAAATCCATGACACTGTGAAATAATTATAAGAATGTCTGCTTTCTGGTCACCCCAATGCCAAGCTGCTCCCTTCCCATGAGTGTGTGGCAACCCCTTTAGAAAGAACCTTCAGTAGCAGACTTCCTGCTCCCTTTGACACTTCAGTGGCAAAAACCAAGGATCCAGAGCTCACACAATATTTTATCTTGGTGTGGGTTCGGTAATTGTCAATTAAATTTAATTACACCTTTGAGAAATAATAGTGTAAGGTTTTTTTAAAGGCTTATGTAGGGCTGCTGATTTTCATGCTTTACCATCTCTCCTAAATGAGATGGATAATGCAATGATGTTCACACCTTTATCGAAGCTATTAGCTGCACTCAGCAGTAGGACAAATAGCACAGTCGGGAATATTTCATAAGCCTGAAATGTGGTTGCTTAAAATGGCTTGTTCTTGTAGTTATCATAAAAATAGAGGCTGATGTTAGGAGGCTAGCAAGCTGTGCCTGCTGGCTCTCAGAGTTTTGTAGACCCACCTGGTCTGCAGTAGGCTGAGCACACCCAAAACAGAACCTGACTTCCAAGTTGTTTTTTTTGCTGATGCAATGATGGGTTAGGGCTTCCGAGTGGGAGGTTTCCCGCCACAATGGGAAAGTCTAGGTAGAACCTATGTTCCTAGAGATAGATCTGAGGAATCAAAGAGTAAAAGGGCAGAGTACAGTCGCCAGCTTCAGATTAGGAAATTCCAGGATTTTTTGAAAGTGGAGCCTGGGGAGAGCGGGGTTAAGAGAGGGGAGGAGCCTTAGAGCCGTATAGTGCCATAGAGTTTAGCCTCCAAAGCAGCCATTTTCTCTGTGGGAACTGATATTTGTACTATGGAGATCAATTGTAAGCCTAAGAGACCTCTAGGAGGCTGGCAGCCCTATGTTGGAAGGACAAGCAAGGTAGGAGAAACCTGTAGGCCTCTTTGCCTTTGAACTATAGGGCTCACACTGATTTGTGCCTCCTGTGTCTGTAAATATTTAAGCAAATTCTCCCAAACATCTATAATATCCTAGTATTCTCTCCTCTGAAGAGAACTTACCTTAATAAGCTTTCTTTCCACTATTCAGGGGAAAATGGAGCAAAATGGGAACCTCATTATTGAGATTTCTCATATCTGAAAGCACCCTATTCGGCTTCCCTATGCAAATGACATGCAGAAAAATAACAGAGCTCATGTGTAATATCACTCAGAGTGGCCCATCAACAGCTCGATATTCAAGGCATTTGCATTTGAGGGGAGTGTGAATGTCCTCGAGGGGGATTCATTTCTGGTGCATTTTAAAAGACACAAAAAATGCATTGATTAATTATTTTGCACAATGCATAAGCGAAAGCAATTCTTTGTATTAGCATACCATGAAAACCAGCACACTTTCCCCACCTGTATGTGGCAGTAGTTCAATGTCAATCCCATGTCCGGCTCCTGAGCTTTTGAAACACTGAGTTCAAGATTGGCTTGCGGAAGTTAATTA
The DNA here is from genome assembly GCA_029375565.1 of Gekko gecko. Classification (NCBI taxonomy): domain Eukaryota; kingdom Metazoa; phylum Chordata; class Lepidosauria; order Squamata; family Gekkonidae; genus Gekko; species Gekko gecko. The sequence continues at coordinate 237,448,393 of JAPDNY010000002.1, read as the reverse complement.
CAAAATCTAGGACTATTTCCCCCCCTGGCAAATGATAAAACCTTTTCCAGTTTTTAAAAACTCAGCCTGAAAGCTATGATTTTCTACGTTCCTCCTTCTTTTGTTGGAGCTATAGCTTCCTGTTTGATCGGTAACCACCGAGCAGATTGCACGTCTGGGCATCAAGGTCAGAAAATTATCGTTGCAAATCAAGCTGTAAGGAGGATTTTGTAGCAGAATCATTTTCATTAAATGTTCTGACATGTTAATGCCACAGCCAAAATCACAGATGAATAAAAATTCCACAGTTTGAAGAAGACCGTGCAGTAACTGCTTTGTCAGAATGGCAGAAAATTCTTTGATGCCCCCCCTTTCTTTCTCTTCTTTTCTTTTTCTTTTGGCATCTCTACCTGTCATTCTGTTCTCTTGCTTACCTTTTGCTTATTTGCATTTAGCTTTTAAAAATGAAACAGCAGACCAATGTGAGTTACCTCTGAGATGAATTTTATGGCAGAGTTGAAGCAAGGGTGGGGGAGGAGAGAACAGGGGAAATGTTATGTCCGCAGACTGCCACTAGGGCACAGCAGTCTACACACAGAGCTTGGCTCCGAGAGAACAATGAGGACTAGGATCCTGAGACTCCTAGTCAGCACCTATGGGAACTGGGCAGGAAATTCAAACCTGCCAATGGGACCTGTGGGTGGCACCTGGGGATTGTATATAGTTGACCCGTTGGCGTGTTTATGTGTTGTGTACAGTAAAGTATGAGCTGCTAATCACTCAGCGTCTGTTCTCCTTATGCGTCGAACCCACTACACAACAGGAAACAAGCAGTGAGAAAGCAAGGATTTTTCCAAAGCACTAAAACATGGATTATGAGGACTATTATAGCTATATAGATATATGTAGGACCTCACAAGATACTTTCTTATGCTGGAACATCCTCTGCAATTATGGTTGCCAACCTCAGCCGGTGGCTGGAGATCTGGGATTACAAGTGATCTCTAGGCAACAGATATCAGTTCACCTTGAGAAAATGGCTATTTTGGAATGTGGAATCTATGGCACTATACACTGTCCCTTCTCTCCCCAAACCCTGCCCTCCTCAGGCTCCCCCCAAATCTCCATGTATTTCCCAACCCAGAGCTGGCAACTTTATCTGGAATTCTGGGGCATCTTGCCTAGCCCCACATCTTTCTTGCTGTCTCTGGCTCATGAAGAGCATGCCTGGATGACCTCCATTTTGTGAAATGGCCCTTAGGATTCTGGTGGGCTCTGTAGCCATGCGAGCTGCAGGAACTAGTGTTGGCCAGGGTTCAGAGAGGTTATTGATGGGGAAGGGTGCCAGCTCATAGATGTGTTCAGCAGCTGCTGCAGCAAAGACATTGTCCCAAAAGGTTATTGTCCCCTGGAGGGTAGCTGACTTGTTCCCAAGGGCCCATACCCAGACCTTGAACAGAATGACATGGAGGTCTTCTCCAATCATGATTGTCTCCATGATCCCCCTCCCTCAGTGTGTGGTGTCAGCCAACGGAAGGCAGCATCCTTCAGATCAGCCACCAGTATTCTTGGCTTCTCCCCCTTTGTGTAGGAGTGCATAAGGAACCAGTGGCAGTAGCTTTAAGATGTTATCTCATAATAATCAAGGATGGCTGCCTTCAAACAGTGATATCACTTTTTGACCTAGGTGCATGGCATGAAGGAGAACCTGAGCTCCCTGGTCAGGTAGGATCCTAGGATGTAAGCACACTGTTCCTTTGGCCACTGTGCAACCTCAGCTGTATGCTCAAAGGTTGAGAGGAAAGCATCCACATCATCTTCCAGTCCCAACTTTGTCAACTGGAATAGGAGAGGATGAACGTCATCTGTGCTAGGCTCACCAGGTAGGGTTGCCAGATCCCCCCTGGTCATTGGCAGAGGATGGGGGGTAGGTTGCCAGATCCAGGTTGGGAAACTCCTGGAGATTTGGGTATTGAGCTAGAGGAGGACAGGGACCTCAGTGGGGTACAATGCCATAGAATCCACACTCCAAAGTATCCATTTTCTCCAGGGGAACTGATCTCTGAAATCTGGAGATAAGCTGCAATTCCAGGGGATCCCCAGGTCTCACCTGGAGGCTGGCAACCCTACTAGCAGGTGGCAGGCTTGTATGGCATGGACCAAGTTCCTGGCATAAGTCCTTGATGGGAGATGCTTGGGCATCCTGCTATTGCCTGAGGATGTCTTGAAATACCTTTTCCTGATGCTCAATGAGCCATTGCCCAAATTAGGATAACTCAGTAAGAGCCTAGCTAGGTGCCCCAGAGAATCCTCTCTATGTTGGGAAATCTCTGGTATCCGGTTAGGGCCAGATTATTTTGAACTGCCAGGTCACTTTGGATAGAAAGGACAAATCACTGGTTAACTGCAGGTTGAGGTGCCCACATCCTCCACCACATTGTAGAAATCCTAGCCCCAGCCTAATTCTGCTGAAGTGCCTTCCCTTGGCAGACAGAGAGGAGTTGTGGGTACAACCCTAATCCACCTCCTCTCCCCTAGCTCTACTGCCTTGTGAGCTGGGAGCTAGAGATGGTCTGTCTTTCTTGGCCTCCTCCCTCAAGCCTTTTGAAGGCCCTAGGGAGGTCTGGGGCATGCTCAGTGGCCCCCTTTTATCCAGAAGCCTTATGGGAGCATGCACAGGTTGTGAGAGACCAATAGTATCTTGTGAGCCATTTCTGCCTTGGTACTCCCCTTCCCCACCCCCAGCTGTCAGTGGATATCTGACTCGCAGGCCCAATCTGCATCTAGAATTTCTCCGTTGTTGTACCAAACCCACACTGGAACAGAAAAAGATGCAGCTCAAAACCACATTCAAATACCCCAGTCCAATGCCGTACTGACTGCAGAGTGACTCCTGAATAACCATAAAATGGCCATAAATCTATGCAGACAGCCACCATAAAACCAGAGATCAAATGAAGTGAAAGCGGCATGCAGTCTGGACACTGTTTCGTTTGATTGGCTGGCTGGTATGCGGCTCTTTATGAGGTTCATCAGTCACCTCACTGAGCCCGGTGGATACCAGACATGACCCTGTGGGGGCGGAGAAGGAGGCAGCATGATTTTGTCTCCCCCTGCCCTCTCCCAACACAGTGCATGCTCAGTATGCTCAACACAGTATGCTCAAATGAGTCACAAGACAGATCAAATTAATTAAAAGCAAAAAGTCCACAGGAGAGGAGACAAATGCTACTTAGTGTTTCCCATTTTTTTTAATTAATGCCCACCTGACATGTTATGATTCCAAGAATGTACTTGAAAAGCAATCATTCATAACATCTACACAAGTACATATGTAGAGCTAGTTACCTCTTGGTCCTTCCACATCCCTATTCAGCCATTTGATTTTGGTGCTCTAACCACACGTAACAGGAGTGCATGGTCCCCATCATCCTTCTGATACACCATTTTGTCTAAACACAGGCAATACATTTATTTTCCATGCCCATGCCCCTTTGGTACACTTGAACAGCATTTCAGATTTTTGCAGAAACATATTTGCATGTACTGAAACCATGACCAATTTCCCACAAGCAGCTGCGCTGCCCTTGTTCTTCCCTTTTCCCTGATTGTATCTGTCAGTTTCCCACTACTTGCTGCGCAGCCGCATTTTGACCCACAGCATCCCCTGATTTCCCTCACGTCTTCTTGATTCTTTTTTTTTTTTTTTGAGATCGAGAAGACATGGGGAAAATTGGGGTATGCTGCGGGTCAAAATGTGGCTGTGCAGCAAGTAGTGGGAAATTAACAAATACAATCGGGGGAAGGGAGGAGCGAGGGCAGTGCAGCTGCTTGTGTGAAATCGGTTCATATGTCAGTGCCCTTATTTACCCAAAATGGTGACCATGTGTGTTGGGAGAATTGTGGGAAGTGCGTGCTTTAACTACGTTTTGTTGGAGGGGTAAAATCGAATGTCTGAACAGGGCTCATGTGATATATCACTGTCAGCTGTTGGAATCTACAGCTGTACAGTGGCCATCCTTTGTTTAGAGTTAAAGGCTCCTGACTTAAGCTTCATGGATATACAGACAAAGATGGTAGAGTTTCTAAGCGAGGGCCTTCAAGCAAATGTACAGAAGAACAAGGGTTTGTTGAAAGACAGTCTTAGGGAGGAATGTGAAATATAAATTACAGTTTCAAATGATAGTTTATACCCTGCCGGTGGGCTTTGCCTCAGTTAGAGTTACAACATTGCTCTGTGCAGCACATGTCAGAAAGAAATATAGCCTCAAGGGCAATTCTTTCTGCCTAAACAGATACATGAATCTCCTCCTAGAAGCAGTGTTTGTCAGAGGGAGATCCTTACAATCCTGAGTAGGGCTTGTATGTTCATCATGACACATAACTGAGAAGTGTTCCCTCTTTTTTAAAAAACCCTCAGGCTAAGCCATGTTATCTGGGTCACTGAGTAATTCCATCTTTAAACCCAGGCTTTGATGATTATAATGCCCTTTTTATATTGACCAATGTGCTGTGTTTTAGATTTTATAACAGTACAGTCATGTATGCAAACTGACTTTTTAACTCCCTGTGAGGCATCCCTGTGAGCCTTTTCAGTCTATGCTGGCACTTTTTAAAAAAGTATTATAATAATGATTAGTTTTAGTTACTGCTGTTTATTTTTATTGCTGTGATTTAACTTTTTTATGTTTTGGGTTTTTATTGTATATGCTTATTTTATTGTCATTGTGGGATTTATGTTAACCATCTCGGGAATCTATTAAAATTGTCTCGTTAGCTTTAATTGGTATGAAGTGTGGCAACAAAACTCCTGTCTGGGGTCAGTGACTTGGAACACATAATTCCAATGCTACAGCAACTGCAGTGGTTACCAGTTTGATTCCAGGGCCAACTGTAGCTTCTGTCCAGTCTTCAAGGGCAGCCACACTTAGCTCAAATTGCAGCAATCTAATCTAGATGCTATCAGAACAGGCAACATAGTGGCAAGATCTTTCCTGCCTAGGAAGGGCCAAAGCTGGTGAAAGGCACTCCTGGCCACCACTGCAACCTGTTTATCTAACAGGAGGCCCAGGTCCAGCAGCACTACCTAGCTACAAACCTGCTCTTTTAGGGGGAGTGCAAACCCATCCAGAATAGGAGATACCCCATTTCCTGGGTCAAACCTTCACCCCACCAGTAGCACCTCCATTTTGTCAAGATTAAGTTTCAGTTTGTTAGCCCTCATCCATTCCAAAAGTTCTTTGAGGGCACCTCTTCATGGTTTCCACAGCCTTCCTGGAATCCATCAGAAGTACAAGATAGAGTTGACTGTCATCAGCATATTGGTGGCAACTCAGCTCAGATCTCTGGATGACTCCCAGACCTTTATGTATATCTCGAAAAACATGGCACACTGCTTCTGCTATCATCACAGTGGTCAGTAACAACTTCTGGGGTGAGTCACATTGGTCCTTTCTGCACTAAACCTTAAATCCTGGTTCAACCCTGTCCCCAAACTGACATTCTACACTACACGTGAGTTCACCCCTGTAATTATCTCGGGATATTTTTACATTCTACACTACACCCTTGTAATTATCTTGGGGTATTTTTTGTTTCCACATTACATTGAGGTTACCCCGGTTTCACCCCACACTTGTCCTGGGATAAACGGATGCTGTTATAACCAGGGATAAATGCAAGGTATTGTGTCCCGAGTTGAACTCTGAACTAAAACCAGGAATGAGATCCAAGTGCGGAAAGGACCATAGAGTGTCTTCACATGATGCAGCACAAATGTGTTGAACAGGTCTGCATATCTAGTGGTGATGGCAGAAGCGGCGTGCCATCAATGTAGTTAACTATTTTGTGTGATGATAACCAGCATGTGTAGAAGGGGCTTAAGTGGAGATACACATGGAGCCATGGTGATGTCCCAAACAGCCATACCAGTGGTACAAGGATGAACTCTCCTCTCATGACAGATAGGCTTGTTGAGCATGGTTGGTGTGATCACATAGTAGACATCTGATGGTAGGGGTTAGTACAGACTTCGCTTACAGTTACCTCCATGTCCAGAACATCTCCTAGCAGATAGTTGAAAAATGTTGCCATGGAAATAGTTACTATTATTAGAACTGCTTAAAAAATAGGAGTAGCAACTTGGGGGAAAAGAACCACAGACAGGTAAAACAAATTGCCCCAGATCCCACAGGAAATGCATAAGGAATGCTGAAGTACACACTTCTTTTCCTGGTTTTTCCAAGGCTTTTGTCTCTTTTAGAAGATGTCTCTCAGCCACAGCTCCCTTGCCCAGACTTTTCTCAAAATCCAAAAAGTATGTTGGGATTATCTCTTAGTATTTCAAACAGTTTAAAAAATATCAGCATGTCCTGTTTATTCAGCAGTGGCAAATCAACACTTTGGGGCTGGGCCAACCTTCATGGCTGCCATGATGTATGAGAAGAACCATCATATGTTTTGTTAGGAAACATTTATCTAGGTTATTCTACCTACCCAGTTTCTAGCTTTGGGCATTAATGAATGGGGCTTTGCCAACAGAACTCTGGCATGCAACTAATAATCCCTTGTGTCTCAATGCAGTATACCTGCAAGTCTGCCCTTGAGTATCCTTGAATTATTATCAGCTAATTGCTCTACAGTCAACAAAACAGAGGGGAAAATGAATAGTGACCTCCCACTCCCCTTTCAGATCTCTGCAGCAGGATGTTAGTCCCTTTCTGCCTATGGATTCATTCAGCTCCCACGGCATGGTGCCTTCATTTGTCCCAGATGAATATGTGTTTGGTTCTTTAAGTAATCCAAAGGAAGGCTCTGCTTTGATGATAAACCATACTGGGCAGCTTTGTGTATCACAGTTGAATGGAAACACTCTTTTGAGATGATGGAAGTCCAGCTGCATACTGGAAAATTTTAAAGGTGCACATACCTTATATTTTCTGGTAGTAAAACAGGAGAGTTTTCTGGCTGTCTTTGAGTAATGACTTGAATTCCGAAAGGCACATATCTCTACCGAACATGGGTGGGAGTTTTAGATGTCATCACAATGATATTGTTTGTATTGTGCTAAACTGTTGTGTGTGTGTGTATTTACCTTTAGCTCAGTTGATATTCTTGGTGACTTTTGAGATAATGTGAGAGTGGATCCAACTGTTTTTCCATTCCATCTCCTGTCCTTAGTACAGCTTGTGTCTCATAAGAACATAAGAGAAGCCATGTTGGATCAGGCCAATGGCCCATCCAGTCCATCACTCTGTGTCACATAGTAGCCAAAATCCAGGCGCCATCAGGAGGTCTACCAGAACTCCAGAAGCCCTCCCACTGTTGCCTCCCCAAGCACCAAGAATACAGAGCATCACTGCCCCAGACATAGTGTTCCATCTATAACTTGTGGCTAATAGCCGCTGCCACTGATGGACCTCTGCTCCATATGTTTATCCAATCACTTCTTGAAGCTGTCTGTGCTTGTAGCCGCCACCACTTCTTGCGGCAGTGAATTCCATGTGTTAAGTGTTCTTTGTGTGAAGAAGTACTTCCTCAATTACTCTTTGGGTGAAGAAATATTTCCTTCATATGGCTTTTGTCTGTGCAGGTCCCATGATCTCTGGCATAACCTTTTTGTGCAGTCAAAGAGGCTCCTTCCTTCCTGTCTGGATCCACCCTATCAGTTATGGGGGATTCTTTTGCAAGTGAGGGGGGGTACCAAAGCATTCACATCTTCTTGCTGTTATTGGCTCAGCTGCTCTGATGGCACAGGCTGTGATGTCAGAGAGGGCCAAAGGCCATGCAGCTTTGAGGCAATGGAGGAACATTCTATGACATACTTTGAAGTCCATAGGAAATCTGCTAAGCTGAAGAGAAAAAAAAAGTGTTATACCAAGAGACACATTTTGCCAGTGCAGGTAGTGGCCTGGGAAATTAAAATGGCTCAGGAGTAGGCCAAACTGAGCAGCCCCTATGACACTACAAGTCAGCACTGCAGGGTCCAGACAGCTCAGACCCAGCCAGTGGTACTACAAATGCATGTTGGCTCACCCATTGCATTGGCAGCTGGTGAGCTGACAACAAACATGGGTTCAAGCCAAGGGTTGGCAGAGCTGCTAGGATTTGGCTCTGTTTGTTCCTGGCCACCAGCAGGCCTCCAGGACAGCAGCCCATTGGGTACTTTCCTTGTCAATGAAATGGCCAGTCTGCCTCTGCCAGCGCAAATTGAACGGTCTCCAAGGACTCTGCAGGAAGCAAAGCAGCTTTCTACTATATGGCATTCTGTGTTTGAGTTAAAGCCTATCACCTTATGTGGGACTTCATAAAAGGGTGGACAACAAATGCAAATCAATGTTGCATAAAAGAAAAAGAATATGTTCTAAATGAGCATGCATCATTGCTGAGTGGAACAAAGCCTGTCATGTATACTACAGATTGCAGTGCTTCATGCTTTGCAAGAATTTTTGGTGTCTGAGATATGACACTTATCCTACAGCCTAGATGCCCTTTGGGAAATGCAGGGAATTCATGCTCTCAGATGTCTTTTGGAAAGCATCTGTTCATCTATAGAAGACAACTGTTTCACAGGAAGACTGCCAATGTGATATGCACATGCACAGACGCACTGATAACCTTCACTGGACTCAGGACAGGGTGGAAGAGGCTTCTTGAAGCCAAGCCTACTTGAGTGCTAAAGGGAGCAAGAAAGCAGCAAAAGGGAGGCCAAAGATCTTTAACTGCCCATATGCTTTTGTGGGTTGCATCTCACGTTACTCTTGAAAGATATAATGTGAAGACACATTGCACAGAGATTAACAGAAAGATTCTATCGGAACAACTAATGTGCTCAGCTGGCTCCAAGACAAATCCCAAAACTGCAGCATTCCGGAGGTTACTCAGTGGTTTTGGGGACCTGCTAGGACACACTTGTATGCCTTTGGACCAGGTTTTGGGGACCTGCTAGGATACACTTGCATGCCTTTGGACCAGATATTTGCATATCATTATGGATGCAATTTGTGTGAATTGTCTAAATTGGCAGAGAAACACAAGTACTTTGCAGTCAGAAAAGACTTCAGTTCCCAACCAAATTAGGAGGATATCTGGGTTATCAAGATGTGTGTATAACTCAAGAGGATTGAAGAAAGATGATAGTACAGGTGGTTGGAATTATGGAAAATGGTGAAGCAAAAGATTGTGTCACAATGACATGCAAGATACACAAACATTTGTATTTTAGAAGTGAAGAGCATCTATGGAGCTTCGAGAGGGATGGAATAATAAGGGGAGAGGCATCAGTACCATGGAAGGTGTTGAGATTAAATGTCCTCAGAAATGGTTGGTTAAGAATGGAGTCTGACTCTATATATGTGAAGAAACCAACATAAAACTACATCTGGGCACTCTTGCTGTTATCCTTTATATCAAATGAATCTGCCCCACCCCCTCCACTGCCTATGCTGTCACTCAGTAAACAACCTCAGACATTTCCTAGGCCTGGTCAGCACTCTGTGGCGCTGGCAAATCCCAGTCATTTGTATTAGCTAATGGTCCTTTCAGAGGCAATGAATATTCCATTCCCGTCTGTGCTTTTACTGCCAGTGTGCATGTCATCAATCATTGGGGCAGGTTCGCTGGGGCGCAACTTGCTGGGAGGCCAAGCTATCAACTTGCAAGTACCACCAGTGCACATGGGATAGTCTTCCCAACAAGCCATGAAGCCCTAAACAGAATAACATCTTCCAAACCTGTCTGTGAGGCTGCCATTTAAGGTAGCAGTACTCGTCTCGCACAGTCAAGAATGAACTATCATACAGAAGGCTCTGAAGGGTGCTTGCTACCTAGACTGCATCTCACTTTTCAGTCTGCCAATAAAGGCCCCAGTCACATGGAGCATTTGCCCCACGGAAGGCACGATAGTTGGGCAGATTTTCTGGGCACGCTCACACCAGAACATCTGGGAGGCGTAACGCATCCGTGGCCAACCCGTGGCATGCTGCCAAAGATGCACATTTAAAAGGTACATGGATCAACCTACTGGCAAATGGTTTGCCATGGGCTGCCTACGGACTCCCATGGTGTGATCGCACAGCATGCGGCTATTCCCCCGGGTCATCCTCTTTGCTGCACGTGCTGATGGAGAAAGCCCCGGTGTGCTGCCATCGCATCTGATCACCTAATGGTGGATCAGATTGCGATGGCGCAAATAGCCATGCCTCCCCCCCATGTTATCTGGCCCATGTGACCGGGGCCAAAGAATATTATTCTATATACAGAGGTATAAATATGAATGTGGGAAAGAGAAGCTTTTGGCTTGGGGCAGTCTTTCTCAGCTAGCGGCCCAAAAATCTAAATGCAGCCTACTAACCATGTGTTGGTGTAAAGGTGACTCAGCTTGCCTGGACGTGGGGGGATGCTATATTGCTCTTTGCACTAGAACTAGATGAGTGTGTGTGTGTGTGTTATCTTCTTAATGAATGGGATGAGGGGGTTGTAGCTTTGTCTAAGCTGGGTGCTTCTCTCTGACTCTTCCTTCTCTTCCTGTGTGTTGTGTTCTCCCTCTCTGTCTCCTGGTGGACATATCTACTGGTCTCTCCTGTGGAGCCATGTCTTCATTCTTGTACACACATGCTGCTGGATTAGCTGGTCACTTGTACTAGAGAATAGTATCCTTTAGATTAAGCTTCTGTTCTTTTCACCACAACATGGAAGTATGTTTGAATCTACTTCAATATAAGTAAGTTTTATCTTTTTTGCAATATACTTGCTTGAAGTATGTATAGTGCATGTGGTACCATGCTTTCCTGACTGTATAACTTTGCTATACTCACTAATGCAGATACCCAATACCATGTACAATGGGATCCCATCAGAGGCTGTTCGATAGCCTGGCCTGGGAAGCACATAGCAAGTTGCAAGATGGCTTGGTGAGTTACGTTTGATGTTGTGGGCCACAAGTTGTGTAGATCTGATCCTAGTGGCTAGTTTGGAGACCTAGACTCATCTCCCCATAGTTAATGAATGAGGGGTTGTAGCTTTCTGTTATCTGATCTGTAAAAGGGAAATACTAATGGCAGAACTGGAAGGATTTTGTGAGGATGTATAAGTTAAAACAATATGAGTTTTTGTGTTGCTCAAATGCTGTAATATAGGGATGAGAAACAAGGGCTACAATTTTAAGGATGTTTTCCTGGAACTAAATCATACTGAATAGAATGTGACCTACTTCTGTGTAGGCCTGCTTAGGCTTACTCCCAAAGATACATGGAACCAACGATGAGTGAGCGTTCCTTTGTTCAAACTGTAATTTGATTGCAAATGCCAGGCAACATCCACCAACACTAGAAAAATGTTCCCTTTTTATTGGGTACTCAAAATTGTATTATCAATATGTGTATATGCATATTCTATTTCCTGTGGCTATCTTTGTTCTTTTCCCACATCTGTCCACCACCTGATAGAAAAAGAAATACTAATTTGCAGTAGACATGTTTTCCTTGGATGCTTCAGTTCTGTTGGGATGGGATGAGGGAATCTGTATGCCTGGTCTCTTTTTGCCTGCCTGACTCCACAAACTGATGCCAGGGTTGAACTAGGAACTTTCTGCATGCTAAGCAGATGCTCTACCATTGAGCCACAGCCAGTTAGATTTTCATCAGTGGTCTGATTGGAAACATGGTAGAAGAACAATGTTTGAGAAATCCCAAAGTACCAACTTTGTAAGTCAGAAGGGGATTGGAAATGTGGAATTCAGTAAGCAGTTAGATAAGTGAAACAAATCATAAGCCATCATGTTGGGATTCTTGGAATACTCAAGGCCGGAGCAATGCTGGAATGATAACAGTGGGTTCTTCTGCATTCTGATTTTCATCACTTGTGTGTTCCTGTTACTTTGGGGTTCCCCCCAGTAGCAAAACACATGTGGAAAGCCCCCCCCCAAAGCAATAGGGACAAATGAATGACAAAAATGACTTTTCAGAAGAGCCATTAATATTAATCACCTAATGTTCAGGAAAGCCTGTACATGTGCTTTCTCCATTGTGGCCCCCACCTTATGGAATGGCCTGCCTGATGAGGTCAGGAAGGCCCCTACTCTCCTGGCTTTCCACAAACTATGCAAAACTGAGTTGGTCAGCTTTTCTAACCAGGTAATAAGGTTATACGGCACCAAATGGTTAGAAAACCACTTGAACTGTGGTCTATACTGCTGTATATAGCTTGCACTTCCTGTTGTAAGTAGGATCCTACTATGTAGTTATTGCATTGTTTAATGTATCATGTTAATACTTATGTTTTGCTTCAGTTCTGTTTTCAGACTTCTGGATGGTCCCAGATTTCTATCATATAAATCCTATTACATTGTTTATTGGATGTCCCATACTGTTGATTGTCTTGATTTACTCTGTGTAATCGGCCTTGAGTCCCAGTGAAAAAGGTGGACTGTCAATAATGTAAATAAAGCTGCGATCAGATGTGTGTTTAGATCCGATATAGATGCTGATGCCTGACAGATCTAAAGTGCTTGTTCAGACATCTACATCTGTGAAAGTTTCCACAGTCATCGGGCACCCTGTTCTAGCCTACCCTCAAGTCAGAGTTAAAAGACAATGGGGAAAGTCTGGTCTTAACAGCTGCTGCTCAAGCATGCTCTCAAGCTGTCGGGATGGTCTGCTCATACCAACCTGAATCAGCGCCATTTTTTTTGTTTACTTGGCAATATGTGCATAATTGCATAATCGTCTCCATCTCTGGGCTAGATTTGAAAATGAGTGGGAAAGAGAGTGATCTCTGTCAGGAGACCGCAGCTCACTGTGAATCAAAGAGATCAAAGTGCTTTGTAGAAGGATCGGCAAGCTGTCAAAGTGGAGACTTGACTCTAGGAAGTGGAAAAGTGTATGCACAAAAAACCTGCATGGGGGTTTGATTCCTCAGTTATGCACAAAAGACAGCAAAAAAACCAACACCCTCACCCAATCATGCTGTCTGATCATTCAGTGACAGGCTGAGCCCTCAGCAAAATGGATTATACTGGGATGTCTGATCAAACATCTCCGTGTCAAATAACAACAGATGAAATTAGGAGTGCTTCCTGACCAGGCTAAGGGTGCATTCAGACAGCGTGCTGGGAGTGGTGTAAATTGCTCCAGTCTGATGCGGTTTTACTTTAACTCGGAGAATCGTGATCACACTGACCTCCTTGTGCCGGATCCCTGCGCAGCCACATTGCTCCCCGCTGGGAGCATGCATCGGTGGGTTTTTTTCCCCTCTCAGCTTGAGCATGCGCACAGGCAGCCATTTTTAGAACAAATATTTTCACGTGTGCGCAGAACAGCAATTTGCACACTTCCCTTTAAACTTGAAATGGAAACTTTAAATGAAACTTTTATCCCCGAAACTGGCCTCCGTGAGATCCAGAACTCATCTAAATGCTTAAACTAGGCACTATTTGAACTTTGCTTTTACTAACTTAGGAGTGGAGCTCCACCCATGCGCATACCACTGAGGCTTTAAAAAAATGGCTGACAAAAAGCGGAAGCCTGAGGCTTCCATGGCAGCTTTCCAGAGGGGAGGGGTTGAAGCACCTGGAAGTGGCTCAACACTGGAGCGATCAGATGACAGAAAAGTGCAGCTCAAAACGGAGAATCAGGAAAATACCACTTGGGTAAATGGTATCAAAATACCCCATTTTAAAGGGGGTTGATCCAGAAAGCGACGGTTGGGGACAATGCACAGATGTTGGGTGTGTGAACGCGCACATATAATCCATTCCTGAAGCGTGCCAAAAGTGGACTAAATGGCCCATCTGAACGCACCCTAAGTGGCACATCTGATCACAGCCTCAGCAAATAAAATACTAGCCTGATATCCGTGCTTCGCTACGGTATTTAAGTTCTGTAAATCCAATTATAATAATAATTATATGAAATTTGAAATGTGACATTTGTTGTAAGAATTCTAAAGGAGAAGATTGTAGTGTAAGAAATGAAGTGAGACATACATACTTCCCCCCACTCTACTGAAGGTCCTCTCTCTAGACCACATGGGTGGTTCTGCCCTCAGGTGCTAGGATCACCAGGCTGCTTGATGAGCTCACTTTGGAGAAGGCCACCTAGAACTGTCCATTTAAGAAGCAGTCGTCTGTTAAGTCAGCTCCTGCTACCTTCCACAAAAGTGATGGCCTCTCTATTTGTGTTCCTGGATTGTTTTGCTCATATGGAGACAGTGTTGTTCTGACCACCTCAGGGTGATCTTGCTGGTACTTGGCCTGTGCAGCTCAGTGCATTGCAGAAGTACTATGTGCAAATGTCTTTGCTGCATTCCTAAGTTGCCTCCTCCTTGTAGCGTTGGTGTATCTGGCTCCACGTTTGCCAGGAGCTTTTTGGGGGGAAGTAAGAGGTGAGAGGTGTGAGGGAGAGTTGGTGTGAGGGAGTGATGATGTGGTGGACATTTCTTCAGGTTCATGAGGGAGGCACACATTGAAATGGCTCCTGAAAATGTCGTTTACTGTCTCCCCATAAACATTCATACCCTGGCCCTGCTCCTACACCTGACAGACACCAGCCTGTCTGGTGTTGCGGGGGATTGTATTTAAAGGCATCGGAGAGGCTGGGCCAGCAGCAGGGATAAGGCAGTCCTGCTGAGTGAACCTCCCTGGTGGCTGTAAGCATCCCACCTCCTCTCCTACACCTGACAGGCAGCTGCCTGTCCAGTGTAGGAGGGGAGGGGAGCAGTATTAGAAGCCATGGTTGAGGTGGGACTGGCAGTATTACTAAGGCGTTATGGCTGTTAGGTGTAGGAGGTGGGCGGAGTGTGTTGGAAGCCATCCTACCTCCTCCCTGCACCTGACAGACAGCTGCCCTTTCCAGTGTAGGAGGGGAAGGTGGGGCTGCACCTGACAGACAACCACCTGTTAGGTGTAGGAGGTGTGGGGAGTGTGTTAGAAGCCATCAGAGAGGCTGGGCCAGCAGCTTTGCTTCACCTCACAGGTAGTTGTTGGCCACTCTTGATTTCCTCAACTGTTATTAGCTCTCTGCAGTCCCCTGTAACTGTTTTTGTTTACCTCAGAACACTGAGCTCTGCAGCTGACCAATCAGAGAGTGGGGTGTGCAGGGAGGCAGCTGCCTGGCAGCCGCATAGGAATCAATGGGAGGAGCACATTTTACCCCTTTTGACCCACTTAGGGGTTGAATTTCTAAAAACTCCTTCTTAGCGAGCACCTACGCCATGGTAGGGGCGCTCTCCCCGAAATTGGTGTCTCTAGGTCCAGCAGTTTGGCCTGGGCGTTGATTTTATGGTGAGGGGACTTTTTATATATATATATATATAGAAGTGTGGATTTTAGAGGCCATGCTTGTGCCAACTATCTGGGAAATCTTTTCTTACAGAGAGAACCAGCTGATGAAATTCAACCTCTCGGTCCTACTAAGGGTAATATTAAGGCTGGCATGAGATGATACACTGGATTATATGGGCTACTCATTGTGAGCTTCCTTCCTTCCTTCCTTCCTTCCTTCCTTCCTTCCTTCCTTCCTTCCTTCCTTCCTTCCTTCCTTCCTTCCTTCCTTCCTTCCTTCCTTCCTTCCTTCCTTCCTTCCTTCCTTCCTTCCTTCCTTCCGGATAATCCTTTCACTCTGTGCCTCCCCCATGATATGACATAAGAGGGATGATTCAACATCCCTGGAATATCTACTGTCTTTGGGTATGGACAGCCAGCCTCAGGATGGGACTAAATGGATGATCTTCTTCCTAATCAATAATGATGTTTTTTGGAACAAGATAAAATCAAATGAGACAGACAAGACCAAAGCTGAGTTAGAAGGCTGTGAAGAAAGATGCAGCAAATGCCATTTTACACTGTTTGACTTCGGACCAAACTACTCGTGATGCTGTATATCTGTGATATGAATGCCTGGCATAAAATTTGGCCCTAAAAATAGCTGTGGGAGGAGGGGTATTCAATGTTGGAGCTATGGTGTTGGGAAGAGCCTTTAACTGTTCCCCCTGCACTGTTTTCTCAGTCAGAAATCACCACCACCCTTTAGACTGCTTTAAGCCACAGTAGGAGGAAAAATTACAGGAATCTGTACTATGCTTCTGCAGAAATGAATGGCAACATTTAACACAATATTAAATGGTTGATGGGAAAGGCAGAATATAAATATTTTAACAAATAAAGGCTACAGAAATCAATGGACTTAGTACTTTACACTGGTTTGGATTGTAGCCAATATACATAATTCCCAACATCTATTTCTCTTATTCTTCTATAGCACCTTATAGTCAATGGACAGGGCAAAAGAGACATAACTAATGGGGGAGGAATTATTTAAAGATCTCCAATGGTAGTCTTAATCCATTTATGCCAGCTCCAATGATGCAAACTCATTTCATCCAGTCAACAGGAGGATTTGGAAAAATATTTAAGAAGCAACTTTTTGACCATAACCTGAGAGCTGTTGCATTCAGGATGGATTTAAAATACAGCAAATTCATTTGCATGGGCCAAAGTAGTGACTGTGTTTAAGTCTGATTGTGTGGAAACTGCTTCATCTGGGAGCCATTCATATGTAGCCAATTGCCCAGTGGAATTTCCTGTCCCCACTACTCCATTATAAATTTTCCAGTGAGGATTGGAGGTATTTTGTGATGTGCTACCAACTCTCCACATGGAGCAATATCTGCATGGTCAGATTTAAAGGCTTTTCCTAGGATCCAGCCTGAATGTCCTGACACAGGAAGAAAACAAACTCATTCTCTTGTGCCGGTGTTATTACCCAAATCTTACACAGCTGTTGCCAATAGTGTGGTTGTACCAGTGCACTATTTAGAAAAGAAGAAGAGATTGGATTTATACCCCACCCTTCACTACCTGAAGGAGTCTCTGAGCGACTGACAATCTCCTTTCCCTTCCCCTCCCCACAACAGACAACCTGTGAGGTAGGTGGGGCTGAGAGAGCTCTTTCGAGAACTGCTCTTTCCAGAACAGCTCTGAGAGAACTGTGACTGACCCAAAGTCACATCAGCAACTGCATAGGGAGGAGTGGGGAATCAAAGCCAGTTCTCCTAGATTAGAGTCCACACTCCTAACCCCTACACCAAACTGGCTCTCACCCCTAAACTGCATGACAAAAATTGCTCTGTTCATCCCCTGTGCATGGTATCTATGTGTCTTTTTGGAATCAGAGATTTAGTGCAAAGCTGTGGTCATCATCATAACTCAAAAGTGTTGGAGGAGGAATGTGGGCACAGCCATTACAGCCAAAGTTGAGGGATGGTCCATGGTGCAGTGGAACGGCATCTGTTTGGCATGCAGAAGGCTCCAGGTTCAATGCTGAGCCTCTCCAGTCAAAAAGGATCAAGTGGGGAGGTGATGTGAAAGACCTCTGTCTGAGACCCTGAAGAGTGGCTTGCAGTCTGAGTAGAAATATGGACCTTGATAGACCAATAATCTGATTCAGTATTAGGCAACTTCCTTTGTTCACATTGCTTTATAGATAAGTATTTTAGGTAAGTATTCTGTCCAGGATAAGAACATAAGGTATAAGATTCTTTGGCACTGTATGACATCTGACTTCTGGGCTGCAGCTGTAGTCAACTCTTTTATGTAAAAATCAGTTCCACACAATAGTTGATCATGAAACAGAACCCAAGATGGAGCTTGGTAGTTTATTCAAATTTGCAAGTAAAATATTCAAAAATGAAACTTGGCTCGCAGTTTCCATGTTCTCTCATGCCAAACACCCTGTATGACTGAAAAGGTTATATGTTGCTGTCTAAAACAATCAGTACTGTGAGTGCGTTCATCTCTGTGCACGGCAGTGGGCAGCATTCTCCATAGTGGCTGGCCAGGTATCCCGTTGGCACATTAAATCCATCTAAGATGGAGGTCCTGTGCCTGAGCTATGGGGGAATGGGATTTGGAATCCATCTCCCAACCCTTAATGAGGCACCGTTGATACCAGCACCAATGGTGAGGAGTTTAGGTATGACTTTGAATGCCTCACTTTCAATGGAGGCCTAAGTCATGAACGTTGCCAGATCAGCTTTTTACCATCTTTGGCTGGTCAGGCAACTGGTTCCCTATCTCTCTTCCTGCACCTTAGCCACAGTGATCCATACAGTGGTCACCTCCAGATTGGACTACTGCAACTCACTCTATGCAGAGCTACCCTTGACCTTTACCTGGAAACTTCATCTGGTCCAAAATGTGGTGGCGCGCTCCTGACTAGGATGCCTTCGCAGGCGCACATACAGCTAGTGCTTTGCCAGCTGCATTGGCTCCCAGTTGAACATTGGATCAGGTTCAAGGTTATGGTATTAACCTTTAAAGCCCTATATGTTCTGGGGCTATTGTATCTGCAGGACTGGCTCTCCTCTTACATCCCCCAGAGAATCTTATGTTCTTTGGAACAGCATCTTCTGGTGGCCCCCAGTCCTAAAGACATCCGCTTAGCCATGACCAGGACCAGAGCATTTTCAGCTCTGCCAAGTGAGATCAGGGCCCTGTGCAACTTATTACAGTTCCACAGGGCTTGAAAAATGGAGCTGTTCCACCAAGTCTTTGGTTGAGGCAGTGGATGTCCATTTACATTGGCCTCCCCTGCTCCACCCCGCTTCTTTTCATCTGTACTATTTCATCCTATATTATTGGTGGTGTCTGATGCCTGCTAACCCAACACTCTGATCCATCTGGGCATGCATACAGGCTCACCTGGGAGCTTTTGTTAGCTTGTTATTTGCCATCTTGTGAGTTATGCTATTGGGATTTTAAATTGCATTGTTTGTTTTATTCTGTTGTAACCTGCCCTGGGCCTGCTTGCAGGGGACGGCAGGATATAAATTTAATAAAATAAATAAATAGTGCCAATTTACTGGCTTGCTTGCCGGGGTTACTTACACCACATGGTTATCACGTATGATTTAAAACTTTTGGGTGGATGTCGTTACTTTTGCACCTGCACAGTCGGCAACATTCATTGTGTTGGTGAATGTTCAGAACTTGTTGGAAAGAACTATTGTTCCCATGTGGCAACAAAAGAATATGCATAGTAGTTTAGAACACTCCATTAAAATTAATATATTTTGCTTTGGGAGAGAGGCAGGCAAACTGAGCACCTTTCCCATCACCTCCACAGGGAGAGCTGCCTCCAAGCAGAGTTGGATGAGGATGGGGGCCAAACAGGTGTGAGAAAGCAGCATGAAAAAGCACACTCACAAACATTTGCAATACTATTTAGAGCAATTTTGGAAGTCTAATAAAAAGTTAACCCCCCCCAAAAAAAGTTAATTATGCTGCTTGTAAACTGCCATTAAAATGAAAGAGAGTTCACTCATCACTCAGTAGCAATGACTAGAGTTGTGAGGGCCAAGAAGCAGGTTTCATCCTCAACCTGAGGGCGTCCCCAAATGTATCCCTTTCCTTTTGATGTGTTTTGGAGCACAGAGAAGGGTTCTTGCAATGGACAAGCCCTCCACACACACTTCCTGTCATAATGCTGGGCATCTTGCTAGTTGTGTGTGTGTAGTGCCACCAAGTCACGTCTGACTTATGGCGACCCCAGCAAGGGACTTTCAAGGAAAGTAAAAAGCAGAGAAGCATTGCCTTCCTCTGCAGAGTCTTCCTGGGAGGTCTCCCTTCCAAGTACTGACCCTGCTTAGTGTCTGAAAGCTGATGGGATCGGGCTATACCACATCGCTTCCCCTTCCCCTAGTAATATATACAGGGAGGAAAACAAGATGTGCTTTCTCATTGTTCAGAAAACAACTGGTTTATTATGGCTTGAGATTTTCTGTGCAGAAGTCAAATCATGAGGCATATTATTGGAAGCATGAGCGCTAGCTAAGCTTCATAACTTAGACAGGATATGTCAGATCAATGCAGATTTCTCACTCCTTCATTTGATGCATGGTGAAAGGTATAATACAGTCTCAAATAGCTTTATTTCATATTGCACACATCTTTCTGATATTTATTTTTTATTTTTAGAAAACAAAGTATAGTATAGAGGGGATACAAAAAGAAGAAGAGGGATTATGTAACATAATTATATATAAATCATCTTTCCATTTCATATCAATACTCTGTCAGCATGGCTTTATTGTTTTGTTCTTTGCAAATCTTTGCAAATCTGGAACAATTAAAATTAGGCAAACATCTCCCCCTCCATTTTTATGAATCAGCCTAAGGTGTTTCCATCAGAAGATAAGGAGGTAAAGTGAGATGGGAAAAAGCTGCACTAAGAAAAAAATCTGACAGAAGGATCTCTCACCGGTCTACCACATTAATGAGTAATTTCTCAAGAGACTGGGCTGCAAGTCTAGGTTAGTCCAAAATCATAAATACACAATAGGGAATAATGGCTGCGATCACGCACACTAAACAATCCACTTTCAATGCACTTCCCAACTGGATTTTACTGTGTGAACTGGCAGAATCCAGTTGGAAAGTGCATGGAAAGTGGATTGAAAGTGGATTATTTAGTGTGCATGACCATAGCCACTTTCTCACTGTCTGTGGGGAGGGTGTGAACAAAATGGCCTGAAGTGACCATTTCTCTTCCCAGCATCTGTAAGTCTGAGGAAGAGCCAGCTGAGTTTTTCTTTCTAGCTGTTTCAGAAGCAGAAAGGTAATCAGTGTGTAATGGATAAAAGAAATTTGAAAGAGAACTTGGAGTCATTGTTGAAACCCTCACTGAATATCATCAGGTTGCAGCCATCAAAAAAGGCAAACAGAATGTGTGGAAAACCAAGAGAATAATACAGAAGCTCTTTCAGAAATGCTTCTGCGTCTGTGAATGTTGGGCCTACATCTTAAACACTGTGTATAGACCCTATGGCAAAAGAAGGAGAGAATGAAATAGAGCAAAATGCAAGAAACAGGGTAGCAGGAATGTTCACAGAAAGATCATCCTTATGAAGGATGAACAAAGAGAAGGAGGACTTTTTAACTTTTGACAGGAAACAAAAGGCTAATGGAAAGGTGAGAGGGGAAGATATGACAGAGGAATATAAAATTACTTTCCCTTGTCCCTGGTGAAGGCAAATCCTTTCATACAACAGAAGAACTAAAATGATTCCAGAAAAAACTAATACAGCAAGTTTTAAGCAAACAAGAGAAAACACTGTTTATTTTCCCTGGTCAATTAACCTGGGGACCTCACAGCCAAGACAGTCAAAGGACTTTCAGATATTCCTAACGAGAATATCAGTAATGCCCTTTAGCCAAGATAGTCAGAGAACGCATCTGCAGCAGTGCTTAGACTCCCTAAAATCACAATCCAATACTTGTGACTGTTTGGGGGGCAGAGTATGGCCAGGTCTATTCTACCAACAGCTTAAGGAGTCAGGTTGCCAGCAGCTGGGAGGGGGGGTGGAGGAAGCCCTACTCCTTTTATAGACACTTAGAGCTATTACCTCCATACCATGAAAAGCATCAGCTGCCCATTTCCACACACTGAGCCACTATTGAAGGGACAGGGCATTTTTTTCTCCAGGCCATTGGCAATTGTATTAAGTAGGCAAAATGAAAACAGCTGGGTTATAGTTCTGCCACTGCATTGATCTTATATAACACCCTCACCCCAGTGGGTATTGGCAAAAGACTGGGACAACCCAGGGAAGAAAGGTGAGCTAGGAGCTGTGGTCTTCTGGTCAGTTCCTGCTGACAGTGCTCTGTTGTAGATCTGTGTGCTTCTCCTGTGTTCAGTCTTAGGCCTTTTTGGTTATTGAACAGGTTTCCTGGAATAGTCTGCCAGATGAGCTTAGGAGGGCACCGTCACTGCTGCTTTCTAGGATGGCTTCTGAAGCTGCCCTGTTTCAGAGAGCATTTTGCTGAGGATGGTGACTATTCTGCATTTTGGGGACACTCTGCTTTCTAAGAATTTTCTCAAATTTGCCATGTGCTTGTCAGATATTGTTCAGATTTTAACATATTTTACCATATGCTTTTGATCTGTTGTTCATTCCACACTGGCTATCATTGATTTATTTTTGTATATTTTTGTTTGCTAGCTGCCTTGAAAAGATAGGGGAAGTAGGATAAAAATGTTCAAACAAATAAAATACAAGTTCCCGCCACTGCCAGTTGCCCGAGCCCTTCTTCAAGCAGCCAGTGGCACTCAACTTGTATTCAGGATGAGACACTAGAAAAAAAGAGCAGAAATATGATCTGTCCACAACACACAAACATATACTCCTGAGACCGCTGAAGTGAATCATTGCAGTGACTCCATAACAGTAGCTCATCTTAAGTCATCTTGTAGAGATATATCACTCACACACACCTTCCCATTATGAGTGGCCAACCGCCAACGGCCTTTGGGACAGGTGCCATTCTGCTAGTGAAGAATGTGTCACAATGTCCTCGAAATACTAATGCTCTCATCTAGCAAGCAAATAGCCTCATCTGCTCAGACCCTGCCCCCCTTGTATGTGGAAGAGAATGGCAGACAATTCAGCTTGGCACAGATGCCCAGCAGAAGTGGCAGGAAAGGGGCTAGATGGGTAGGTTCCAGGCAGTTGGGCATGTCACACAATTACCAGCAGAAAATTAGGCCAAAGCAAAGACCCATTTTACTGTCTCTCTCTGTCTGAGTGATGATCAGTCTCATTAAAAAATGACTAATTATTATTCTGGCTCATTAGCAACTATAAATCTCTAGTGCCACAACTTCATTAAAAAAATGACAAGTTAGCACTTCATTATGTTCTATAGTGCCAAATGTTAACCTCTGCCAGGCTGTTTTTCTCTAGCACAAAGGTGATAACCAATGCCAGGGCTTAAAGGGCACATACTTTTCTAAGCATGCAAGGCCAAGAACAATGACAGGCACTTCTTTGGTGGGTTTGGGAGGAAGCTGTGATGACTGAAAATAGGGTTAGGGTTGTACCTGGCACCCTATCTTAAAATGGTGGTTTATCTGGGTTAGAACTTAGGCTACAAATATTTACATTGAGCTTTGACATATGGAAACCTCCCAACACACACACAACAGTTGTTCTGTTAAGGAAATCTTTTTAAGCAGTGGAACTTGCTCTGTGGCTTACAGAGTGCCATATTAACAATCAACATCAACTAAATGAGACATGACTATTATATGCCCTGCATACCACTCCACCAAGCACACATATATGATGGCCAGTGTGATACAGTGGTTAGAGTGTCAGATTAGGATCTGGGAGACCCAAATTCAAATGTCCACTCTGCCAAGGAAGCTTGTCAGATGACCTTGTCACGTACTCTCATTCTACCCTACATCACAGGGTTGTTGTGAAGATAAAATAGAGAAGAGGGTCCACTTTGGGCCCTCACTGGGAAGAAAGGTGGGGGTATAAATGAAATAAATAAAATGGCCAACAGTATTAAATATATACCTATAAATATTGTTAGCCAAAATGCTTATCTACGCATTGATTGGTCTAAACTTATATTGAGTTCTGGTCTATGTATACAGAGAAAGTAGTTTCGCCCAGAGAACCAGTTTCAAAGAGAACACATGACAAGGTTTCTTAAGTAAAATCAGTTATTCTCTTTACTGAATAATATCTTTGATTCACAGGCAAACAAAACAGATGCATACACACATATAACCAAGTTCCTTTAGATACAATAGAAATGGAAAACCATATGGGGTTTTAAACTAGAAGATATTTAGGAGAGGGAAATCACATGATACTTATTTGTTTCCTGAAGCTCGACCTTCACAGTGAAGAATACAAGAATTGATTCTAACTAAGGATACTCTTACTGCACACAGTTGGAACCTGCCAACACGTGTGAGGATTAAATGACTTGCTAGCGAGGTAGGTGTACACCAAGGAAAGAAGCCCAAGACCCCAGAACAAAGGTTGAACCTTGTTTTTATCAGCTATTTTGGGGGACTGGCATTAGGGTCTTCCAGTCCGTCCCTTTCCTATATCATTGGCTATAGGATGTGGGGTACCCTCCTACTAAGGTGGGGCAATATTGGAAATCTACACCTTTCACTAAAGAGAACATTTGGTCCAAGGTGCAAAGATGGGTTGTCATGGAAACCTTAGAAGTGCAGATGACCCTGGCTTGGTCCAAGCCATCAACAGGAAATAGTCTTAACACTTGCAAAAACCAAGCATCCTGTGGGTTACGTGTGGAATTCAAATTCCTCGATGGTAGACAGGTTGTTGTTTATATCATCCTTCTGGCAGACCATAATGGAGATGCTTTTCTTGTTCTCAGTGCATGATGGGTAGATGTATGTGCATATGTGTGTGTGTGTGACTTCATTAGCATGAAAGTGCAGACAGAAGGGCAACTTCCTAGTGCAGGTGTTCACATCAAACAAAGCACACAATTCTCCCAAACCAAAGACACTTGCAAGCACCATTCAGGTGTGTGTGCAGGTCAGAAAACAACAAATAAAAGCAGTTTAAAAGTACATCTCCTAACAATATAACCAATCACATTTTAGTGCAACAGAATGAAATTCTATGAACTTATTTGCTGCACTCAAAGTAAACTCCCAGAAACCAAAATTAGAAGAATAGTTGGAGGTGGCATGTGAAAGAGCAGCATGTGGCTCTTGATCCACAGAGTGAAGTACTATTGGGGAATCAGCCTAAGCCAACCGATTCCCCAACAGTATCACTGCTTTAAAGTTTACATACTAATAGTGTTATGGTGGAGTTGAAGAGCTGTGTACCTAAAAGATCAGTGGGTAATTAACTAAATTCCTGAATTTGCTCATCTTTGATATCTGATATACTTCCCTCTATGTATGGAAATACTCCAAATTTAGTGATTAATTTTATTTGAAAAATTTGTATGCTGCTTTTCTTCATCCTTATCTAAGGGTTCTGGATCAATAACATCCCATCAAGTAACACAACACAGGCAGGCCTAAATTCCACACCCATGGTGTAAAGTACTGGGTTTCGGGCCTCATGACTCGGACGACGACATAAGAGAAGACGCGTTTATTCGTACTTCACATAAGACAAAGAACACACAGTAACGGCCGGAGGCCAACTATATACAGTTAGGGGGGACGGCCCTATATTCCTATTGGCGGGTTTGAATAGCCCGCCAATGCTGCCATTGGTTCACTACTGGCGAGCTCAGGAACCTAGTCCCTATTGTTCTCAGAGAGCGAAGCTTGGCTGTATTTCGCCAGCTCTGCCTTCTGATCCCAGGACACAACACCCCTCCCCCCATAGTTCGTCTCCTATCAGGTGACGTAGTCTTTTAAGTATGTTGGTGCCCTCCGTTCTCTTAGCGATCGTCGGGGGGCCGGTACCGGACTGGCGGGGCCCCTATCGGGTGTTCCGCCAGCACCAGGAGCTTGGATCTCTGGTAGTAGCCGAGGCGGTGACGGTGGCGGGCACGGTGGCGGCTGTAACGGCGGCGGCAGCGGCGGCGGCGGTTCAGCTGTCACCGGGGCCCCTCCGGATTCCGTGGACTTTCCGGCGCTGGCTCCGCTGTCGGTGCTTGCAGTCGATCGGATGCTGGGGCAGTCGCGGCATTTCCCGGTAACTGGATCTCTGTGTCGGGGTCTTGCCGCCTCCGGAGCTGGTCGACGTGTTTACGGAGGACCCGGTCCCCATCTGTTAGGACTTCGTAGGACACTGGCCCGGTGGGT
This sequence comes from Gekko gecko, assembly GCA_029375565.1. Taxonomy (NCBI): domain Eukaryota; kingdom Metazoa; phylum Chordata; class Lepidosauria; order Squamata; family Gekkonidae; genus Gekko; species Gekko gecko. Next base: position 237,422,819 of record JAPDNY010000002.1, on the reverse strand, counting down.
TTTAGGATGCGCCCGGCCACCCACTGAGGCCCCGCCCCGTAATTCCGGAAGTAGACAGGTTCCCCCGGGAGGAAGCTTCGGGGAGCCTCCCGGTTCTCGACCAGCTTTCTCTCTGGGGCTCGGTCCGGGTGGAGCCTGTCTAATAAAGTGGTAGGGCGGCGGCCCATTAATAGTTCTGCGGGGCAATGCCCGGAGATGGGGTTTGGGGTGGTGCGGTATGTTAGAAGAAAGCGGGCCAGCCGGAACTCCCAGTCCCCCTCCGTTATGCGGCTCAGGGCTTCTTTGGCGGTGCGTACCGTTCTCTCCACCTGTCCATTTGTTGCCGGGTGGAAGGGCGCTGATCGTATGTGCCTGATTAGGTTCCTTTCGAGGAACGCTTGAAACTCAGCAGATGTGAACGCTGCCCCGTTGTCTGACACGATTGTGTCTGGTAACCCGTGCGTCGCGAATATTTTCCGCAGGGCCCTTATTGCCGCTTTGGCAGAGGTGGTAGACACTGGGCTTATTTCCACCCATTTCGAGTAGGAGTCTACCGTCACCATGAACTGGAGCCCCTGAAATGGCCCCGCAAAATCTATGTGTAGGCGTGACCACGGCTTGTGGGTAGACTCCCAGCTTTGGGTTGGCGCTCTCGGGGGATTGGGGCGGACTTCCTGACACCGTGTACACCCTCGGACCCAGGTTTCAATTTCGGCGTCCATCCCGGGCCACCACACGTAGCTCCTTGCCAGAGCCTTCATGCGTACAATGCCGGGGTGGGCCTCATGTAGCGTTTCTAGAACCCCTTGTCTCATGGGCCCCGGGATGACCACCCTGTCCCCCCATAACAAGCACCCTTTTAAGGCGGATAACTCTTCCCGCCTGGCTTTGTATGCCGTGAACTCTGGCCCTGTCTGTTCCGCTGGCCATCCCCTCACCACCCAGTTTAGGACCCGGGAGAGAATGGGATCTCGGGATGTGCGAGCGGCCACGTCTGCAGCCTGAAGGGGGGGGTTTGGCAGCTCCTCCATTAACAAGACTGCGGGAGCCGGGGCCGGATCTTCCCCTGTATGCGGCAGCGGCAGGCGGCTCAAGGCGTCGGCATGACCCAGCGCCTTGCCCGGCCGATGCTCCAACTGGTACTGGTAGCCCGCTAAAAACAAGGACCAGCGCAACACCCGGGGCGACAATACCTGCGGCGTTTGTTTGTCCGCCGCGAACAGTCCCAGGAGCGGCTTATGATCGGTTACGAGCGTGAAGGGCCGCCCGTACACAAAGTTGTGAAACTTTTTAACCCCCGCCACCAGTGCCAAGCCCTCCCGGTCGATTTGTGCATAGTTCCGCTCCGCGGGGGACAGCGTGCGGGAGTAATAAGCCACCGGGACTTCCCTTCCATCCGGTAGCTTGTGTGCCAAGACTGCCCCGACCCCATACGGTGATGCGTCGCACGCAAGGATTACCGGGAGCTTTTCATCAAAGTGGGCGAGCACCGCGTTAGAAATCAAGAGTACTTTAACCCCCCGAAACGCCGCCGCCTCCCTCGCTCCCCAGGCCCAAGGTGTCGCCTTATCCAGCAGTCTGTGCAGGGGTTCGGCCACGGCGGCCTTGTGGGGGAGAAAGGCGTGGTAAAAGTTCAGGAGGCCTAAGAACGCCTGGAGCTCGGCCTTGGACTTCGGGGCGGGGGCCTCCACGATGGCCTTCACCTTGTCCCTCGCCGGATGCAGGCCTGTTGCGTCTACCCGGTATCCCAAGAACTCCACCTCCGGCACCCCGAGGAGGCACTTTTCCCGCTTCACTTTCAGCCCCGCGGCTTGGAAGCGTTCCAGTACAGTTCGGAGGCGGGCGGCGAAGCTTTCCGGGGTGGTCGCGGCGATGAGGACGTCGTCAAAGAACGGCGTCACCCCAGGGATCCCTTTCAACAAATCGTCCATTAGATTTTGAAATATCCCTGGGGCCACACTGACCCCGAACTGCAGCCGCTTCACCCGGAAGGCCCCCCGGTGGGTCACTATGGTTTGCGCCTCGGCCGTGGCCTCATCTACCGGGAGTTGCTGGTACGCCTGCGCGAGATCCAGCTTTCCAAATATGCGCGCCCCCGCCAGTGTGGCTAAGACGTGGCTGACCACGGGTACGGGGTATGCGTGCGCCTGAAGTGCCTGGTTAATGGTGCACTTATAATCCGCGCAGATGCGGATTTCCCCGTTTGGCTTGACGGGTGTCACAATCGGGGTCTCCCATCGAGCGTTCGGGACGGGCTCTAGGACTCCCTGGGCCACTAACCGGTCCAGTTCGGCCTCTATTTTCGGGCGGAGGGCCAGGGGCACGGTGCGGAAGCGCCGTCGGACGGGCGTCACGGTGGGGTCTAAGTGAAGCGACACCGGGGGCCCTTTATAACACCCCAGTTTCCCGTCAAAAACCTCAGGGAATTCCTTGCACACCGCCCCCCAGTCTCGCATCCCGCACTTATTCACTCCCCCAATTGTGATGCCTAGGGCCTCAAACCATGCCCGCCCCAGGAGACTCACGAGATTTCCCTCCACCACCACCAAGTCCAAGTTCCCCTCAAAGTCTCGGTATTGCACTCGAAAAGTGCCGACTCCCCGGATGGGGACAGGGTTCATTTGAAAGTCCACCAAGCTTAGTGGCGATGGACGTAGAGGGGTCCCCTGACGGGCAAAGTCTTTTTAAAGTGTCCATGGAAATGATGGACGCCGCCGATCCCGAGTCCACCTCCATGCAGCAAGGGACCCCTCGATCCGCACGGTTACTTGGATCTTCGGGGTGGAGGAGAGGTTGGGGTTGGGGAGGCGAAGTACCTGCAGCGGTTGGTCGGTGAGGTGGTTCAACTCGGCGACCTCTTCCGTCGTCTCGTAGGCGGTGGACGATGCGCGATGCGACGATCTCGAATTCCGGGGGCCCTTGGATCGGCAGACCCGTGCGAGGTGTCCCTGCTTTCCGCACCCGTGACAGACAGCATCCCGGAACTTGCAGGATTTCCTTGCGTGGCCTTCCCCGCAGCTGGCACAGACGACCCGGTTGCCGGAAGGCTTGGCTGGCTCTCTGTTGGCCTGCTGGAACGGCGCCGGCCGGCGTTGTTGAGGTCTGAGGGCGAAGACCTCTTCCGTGTCCACATTCCCGGGGCTTGGACTCCTTCCGACCACATGGGCGGCCGCGGCCGGGCGTTCCCCTTCCGCGGCCTCGTGGGCTGTTGCGGCGTCTAGGGCCTCGTCCAAGGAGAGCTTCCGGTGTCCAACCAACTTGCGCCGCAGCTTGGAGTCCGCCAGGCCCCACACGAACTGCGTCAGCAGGTTGTCCTCCACCTTCGGGAATCCGCAGTCCACCGCGAGTGCCCTTAGCGCGGCCAGGAAGGTGGCAATGGATTCCCCTTGGGCTTGGACTCGCCTCTGGAAATCCATCCTCTTGGCCAGGAAGGTCGGCCGGGGGCTGAAGTAAGCGTTGAGGACATCTAGGATCTCCCCAAACGAGCTCTCCAAGGCCGTGCGAGGGACCAAGAGGCTCTTGGCGAGGCGGACGGTTTGGGTGCCGCAGGCGTTCAGCAGGATCGCTCGTTTCTGGTCGGGGTGGCGGATTTCGTTGAGCTCCAAATAGCTGATGAGCTGGTCGACCCAGGCGTCCCAGGTTTCTGGCTGCGACGGATCGAAGTGCTCCAGTGTTACATGAGAAGCGGCCATGGTTCTGTCTGGTAAGGCGTGCGCCGGGGCGAGCGGTGCGGTGCTGCTCTCGGGGTCAGCGATGCGATGCTCGGCGAGCGGTGCGGTGCTGCTCTCGGGGTCAGCGATGCGATGCTCAGCGGTGTCCCTTTCGTCGCTCATGGAGTCATGGAAGGCGTTGAAATCCCACCTTCGTCGCCACTGTAAAGTACTGGGTTTCGGGCCTCATGACTCGGACGACGACATAAGAGAAGACGCGTTTATTCGTACTTCACATAAGACAAAGAACACACAGTAACGGCCGGAGGCCAACTATATACAGTTAGGGGGACGGCCCTATATTCCTATTGGCGGGTTTGAATAGCCCGCCAATGCTGCCATTGGTTCACTACTGGCGAGCTCAGGAACCTAGTCCCTATTGTTCTCAGAGAGCGAAGCTTGGCTGTATTTTGCCAGCTCTGCCTTCTGATCCCAGGACACAACACATGGGACTTCACAGCAAAGACACTAGCTGTTTCCAGATGTGACTTGATTATCACTTTTTCATCAGCGACAAATGTTTGATGACCTCTGGCTCTCTCAGTACCAGCTGACTCTCTCAATACCCCCCTCTCATTCACAAAGTGAGGCTTTCCCCACCATAAAGCTTACCAAGCTCCCTTCCAGCTGGTGCAGACAAGGATGCTCTGCAGCTCCATGATAGTAACAATGGATGGAGAGCTGACAGCATTCTTCAGCAACAGCGAGTGACACCAAATAATGCATGAGGGTAGGAATACAAATGTGATTCTGCCTTCTTCTGTGGCTCTTATTCAGCTCAAAAATGATCCCTTTGCACATTTAAACTTGCATTGTAATGATTCACATTAGGCCCACAAATAGTGTGAATAGGGTTGCCAACCCTCAGGTAGCACCTAGAGACACCCCCCCACACACACTATTACAGTTGATCTCTAGACAACCGAGATCAGTTCCCCTGGAGAAAATGGCTGTTGTGGAGGGTGGACTCGATGGCATTGTACTCTGATGAGGTCCCTTCGCTCCACAAACCTCACACTCCCCAGGCTATACCCCCTAAATCTTCAGGTATTTCCTAACCCAGAGCTGGCAAGCTAAGTGTGAAACAAGCTTTTTAAAAAGTGCACTTAGCAGCATTGCTCAGGAACTTGATCCAGAAGAATTGTTGATGAGATTTATTTTTGCACACATTTTTATAGGCAACAACAAGCCAGTTACGGCTTGCAGGAGTGCCACAGCACTTTTAGGATGCAGAGCTCAACTAGAAGGCCCACTGAATCACTGAATGGAACAGCAAGCTTCTGCAGTGAGGCACCTCTACTGTGTCCACAGGACTAGCATATTCTCTGTAAGCGACAGCCCTTTCAAATAAGGGAGGACTCTGGAAAATCAACCCAGGCCATTGTATCCATTACTTCATGCAGTACAGAAATCAAGAAAGTCAGTGTTAGACCAGACAGCAAGCCATAGCTAAGGGACATCTGTAGAGCTGGGGGGGTGTTGGGTGAAAGGCTAGGCATAGAACAGGAGAAGATTAGCTGGTTGAAGTCAAGGGGAGTAGACAGGGATTTGAGCAGTAAAGACAGCTTCTCCACAGGTTGAGCTTTAAAATAAAATTGGCTCCTACCATCCTAGTCAGAAAAACATACAGTGTCATTCAAGCTCTGAGAGGAACAATGTAGCTCTATCACAGGTGTCAGGATAAAGGACCAGCATAGAAGGGGTTATATTTTTCTTTCAAGACATAACCCATTCTATACTTTTAAAAAACAACCCCTCTTTCCAGCTGCTTGACAGATAGTTGGCTACTAAATCCCCACAGGGATTCACTGGTGAGAAAGAAATTACCGCTGTGGAACTAACTTTCTCAAATTATATCACCCTTAGTGACAGCATAATTGCCCCCTTTCCTGCCGCTTTAAGATGGTGCGTATGTCCTTAAACAGTTGTGTGTTATTTTAAGAGCTCTCCATTTCCATCCCCTCCCTCCCAGGTGATGTAGGAAACGGCTTTACCTTCAGTTGCTCCAAGTGCCTGAAAGACTTATTTGAACCGATAGTGATTGGTGAGAGCAGGAGGGGGAGCCCAGTTTGCATTCACATAGCTTTTGCAACTGATTGCATCAAAAGTGCCCTTGTTCTGAACCAATCCAACATTGTCGTGTTTCTCGACACAGCAGCAGTGTATGAATGCTTTAGGATGAAGAAACTGCTCTGGAAAGGTCACGGTGACATATAATTAATTTGGAGGTTTAATGACAAATATGGAGAGGCAAACAAAGCATGGTTCAGCAACTGCATGAGAGGAAAGAGAATTGAAATTAGAGCAGAATGGAAATAAAGGGGAAGAGGGGTACTGTTTGTGAACATTTTGTCCCCCAAGAAGTGTACTTACCCTTTTAGGGATTCTTTGCACCGTTTGGCAAAATTGTTCACAAAAGAGTGGGTGACCCTGTAGGGCTGTCAATCTCCAGGTGGACTCTGGTGTTCTGCAATTATAACTGATCTCCAGACTGCAGAGATCAGCTCCCTTGGGAAAAAATGGCTACTTTGGAGGGTGGACTGTATAGCATTGTACCCTGGAAGTCCCTCCCCTGCTGAAGCCCCACCCTCCTTTGGCTCTACCCCGAAAATCTCCAAGAATTTCCCAACCTGGAGTTGGCACCCTATGTCTCTGGCTCCCATCCAGTCACATGTGGTTGACTGACTGGGGCATACTTAGTTGTTCAACCAAATACATGTGCTGTTGAAAGCTGTTGGAAGTTTATTTACTTCATTCATATGGAGACCCAAAGCAGCTTAAACCATTCTCCTCTCCTCTATTTTATCCTATCTATATATATTTATACATTTTCCCACCCATATTCATCCCCCATTTAGTTATTAATGTAAGTATAAAATGCCATCAAGTTACAGCCAACTTCTGGGGACCCCAACATGGGGCTTTCAAAGCAAGGAAGAAGCAGAGATGCTTTCATTGCCTTCCTCTTCAGAGTCTTTCTTGGAGGTCTCCCTTCCAAGTACCAACCCTTCATGGCTTCCAAAATCTGACAAGACTAGGCTATAGCATGCCACCTTTCCTTGCTTTAGTTATGTATAGATACCTGTCAACTACAGCTGGCAAAAGTCTTCCCATTGCAGCTCTGAAAGGCAATCAAACTACCGGAACAGCATGGAAATATCAGCACTATCTGCTTCATTTCCTGGAAAGGATTTGTTTCTTTCTTCCCCATTTTAAGCAAAGTCAATGGGAGTTCAGTGACATCATCATGTAGCTAAATCTAATTTGCTAGTGGTGCTATGATGTCATCACATTCACTATGGGATCCCTTAATAGCTAAGATCGTGCTACTAATTCATTTCCTTGCTCTGGGGAGGTCACTGCTGTGGTCTTCCTTGTGACTTTCTGCGTGACTTTGCCAGATGTGCTGTGCGCTCTCACTCCCCAACCCCTCCATTATACTTCCTATGTGTGCATCAGAATGAATCAGTTGTTGATATTTTATTGCTGATTGTAGGAATTATTCAAGTTTGTTGTGGTTTTGTTAGAGGCATTATAAATGGTTTTATTGTTGTAATGTTTTGTATTCTATGTAATTTTAATGGTAATGTATTTCTATTGCAATAAATAAAATAAATTTTAAAAAAGAATGAATAAGTGGTACTATCTTTTGCGGAGTTATCCTATGCATTTTGCCCTTAAATTTCTAACCTTATATACAAGAGAATTTCAAGAGTTTGCTATATATTCTACGAAAACCCAGGGTTCTTGGACTGGCTTGAAACCTTGCCAATCCTTTAATGTCGTTAAAAGTCCCTCTTGTTCTTGTTATCAGCACTAAATTGATGTTGGCATCATTCCTGGTACAGATACATCATCTGAATGGAAAGATATCTTAGAGGTGCTCAGTATATAAATATCACCTACTTTAAGAGCCTGTTTCCTAGATTTGGCTCTGATGATAAGAAGCCACAAGAATAACTGGCAGAAGATACTTCAGAAGTCAATTTTACCCATCAGGGCAGAGGGGGATAAGTCTAAAATAAAGCAGAAAAACACAGGACAGACAAGATAGTCAGTAACCATCAAAGGCACGTACATGTGAACAGTTCATTTTAACCTCACTGCCCTTTTTCTGGTTCTTTAAATAGAGATGTGATGAAATGGCCTTCCAAAATGCATTTAGCTGCTTTTAAGATTTTTTTCCTCCTGGGGTTCTGAGGGATGCAGAGTACATTCTGTAATATCATTTACAGAACTCATATAAAAGTGGAAATGTCTCTGGACTACCCACTGTGGTATGACAACCAATTAAAAAAGAATGTCCTAACAGCTATAATAAAATGAATGGATGACATCAGAGTGTTCTATATAGCTCTTTTGATCAAAGGTAAACACAGTCCCTCCAATAGGGTTCCTATATGTCCATAAGACCTTTTACCAGTGGTGGGTCAGACTCAGACCATCACAGGGTGATCCTGACTCAGGCTAGAACAATAAGCAAAAGCCACTATGGTGTAGTGGTTAGACTAGGATGGAACTGACCCAATTCCCACTACTGCCATGAATCTTATTGGGTGGCCTTGTTCCTCACAATCTAACCTATTTCACAGGATTGTTGTGAGGATAAAATGGGACGGAGAGTACAATATGCTCCCTGGAGGAAAGGGTATAAAAATGCGATTGACTGGTTATTCCAGAATTCCCAACCTCACAGGCAGCAGTGTAGGTAGTTTGTACCTTTCTCTGCCAATCTGCTTCCTAAATTGAATCCTCACTGGCTGCTCTCCAAATTGCCTCATAAATTTGGCCTCATAGAGTGGACAAACCCATTGTATTCCCCTGGATTCTCACAAGACTTCTGGATCTTGCAAAAATTCAAATGTGCTTCCCAATTTCATGTCAACACCAGCTCTGTTGTTAGCTTTACCAAGTTGGGCTGGGATGCTGGATAGGGGCTGTTGGCTTCCCGGTGGCACACCCCAGCAGGGTGAGCCAACCAGAGGACATGAGGTTAGCAGTCCATACTCCCAGACTTTATTTAAGCATTGTACCCTTCTTTTCTTTCCAAAAGGACCCAAAGTGGCATACAATCCCCCATCGTACACATAAACCAACAAACAACAAAACAAAGTACAATAGCAATTTACATTGTATGGGACATATGAGCTGGCTCCTTCTTTCTTTGCTAAAGAGCCTCTGGTCAGGCTTTATAGGTACCTGAGCCAGAAGGGGGGGGAACAAATCCTCAGGAGGGTGGTGCAGGTGGTAAGTGTGTTCCTTCATTCCTTCCAGACACAATTTAATTGAGCATTGTCTGAGTTGTCTTGTGTCAACAGCCAGGCTGGATGGAATGTCTTCACAGGTTACAGACCCCCTGTTTGAAAAACCAGCCCTTGGAGGACACTGCACCTTATGGGGAGATGCACGAGCTCTCTTAGCATGGGAGAACTTATGCTTCCAGCCACAAGGTGGAAATAATGACTTTTTAGCTTGGACATTGCAGCAGACCCTGACCATCTGCAGGGGAATCTATATCCGGGATCACCATGTATGGCGGAATCTGTGAATACCGGGAGGCGGAATTCTGCAGGTTCCTGGTAACCAAAGCAAAATTCTCACAATATTTAATGATGTAACAATTACAATGATGGTGCTGTGGGAATAAAAGCAGTCCGAAGACTGTATCACGTGATTGGACCACAAATAAGTGAAGTCACAAACCATAGACTGGCAAATGGTGAAGGTCTACTGTACAAAGTTACAAATAACCCTAGAGAATGGGCTGTACAAGACTGTTTGTCTTCCTATTCCCTCTGCCAGACCTAACATCCAAAACCACCCTCAAGACATTTCTGCAGTACTATTTGTGCCAGCTGGATCATGACAGTCCTCTCAAAGAATCCTGGGAAGTGAAGCTGCTGAGACTTCTGTAAGGGATCCATATGGTTCCTCTCAGAGCAGTAATTCCAGGTTCACTATACAGAGGGACTGAAGGCCAGGCCAGTGTAAACTTGTCATGGCAACACACCCTCAGCAGTCTTTACAAATGCAGACTCTATGCTTTCTTGATAGTCCGCCTTTGCTTACAACAACTGACTGTGTTCATCAAGTCTGCATACACAAGTGAACGTTATGTCTCTTGCTACTGGTAGACAGCAGAGAAGTGCTGTGACTTACAGCTACTTCTGAAGCTATTTTCTTGTCTTCCAATGCCAACTTTAATGCCCATACTGGAATATGCATATGAATGTGCCGTCAGAATGGTTGGACGCATGTCTCTTTCAGTGCCAGAACTATATTTGGGGCAGGGGACAGCCAGTGTGGAAGCAGACATGTGTGCAATAGTGAAGTTACCTTGACAGTCTCCAAGCCTTCACTTTTATCAGCATGGGACTCTATGTTGGTGATGGTAACATCAGAGGTGACCCTGAGACATTAAGCCTTTACCTCCTTGCTTAAACAACACATGACATTTTAAACTAGTGCTTGACATTGATGCTGAATATTACTGATTCCTGGCTTGCCTTCATTCCCTTGATCAGCTCTACAACACAGCACCTAAGCACATGTTCCTTCATCGCAGGCCCAGGGCTTAAAATGTTTTGTTGCAGAGAGGAACACCAATTTTGTGGAATGAAACAGACTGCAGCTATTTATTGATTACAGATCAATGAGCATTGGTGAAGCATGGGGGTGGATCCGGAGATCGAGTGACCTGCCTGCCGCTAGATAAGACATCCCACAGCCTGCCTGCTGGGGAAGAACCAGGGAGTGACAAATATTTGGTGGTAACACAAGGGCAGTGGCTGCTGAGTGGTACCATTTGTCACCTGGGGTGAGCCCACGAAAACCCCCAAGCTGGGCGTATTACATCATGGTTCAAACCCCCAAGACCCCTTAAGGGAGTTCCCCAAAATGGGGAGGGTGGGCATGCAGGCCTGTCTCCCCCAAAAGGATCCAGCCTGATGTGCAAAACCACTTAAGCTGTGACAGTTAAAACACACATGCACAAACTACAGGGGAAAAAGGGAGAGAGGGATCCATAAAAAACGCACTGCCAAAACCACCGGGCAGTGTAGTTTACATAGAACTGATGGAACTCTATGTAATCGCTATGCAGAGCCTGCCGAGACTCTATGTGCTTTCCTGGACTGGCCCCTTGGTGATGTGGGTCTGGCAAGTGGTGGTGACCTGAGGCTCCTGCCTTTGCCAGCAGGCCAGAAAGGGTGGGAAGGCCACCTGCAAACCTCCCCATCACCTGTGCTGCAATCTCGGCCACTTCAGGTAAGTACTGGCCGCATTTTCCTCACATTCATCCTCCCCTGCTTCTTCAGTTCCTCCCTTCTCTTTGCTGCTTTCTTATGCTTATCTGTCCACACTTCTTCTCTTCCTCCTGCTAACCCATCTGCATTCAGACTGCAAGCTCCTTGAGGCAGAGGCCGGTTTTAGTTTATGCTACTCTGTAAAGTAACAGTTGTCAAATTTTAAGATCGCACTCCCCATTTGAAGAAAGTAGCTGCTTCTATTGGGCCATGATTCTAAAGGTTCTGGCCCAAGGGCTAATCAATTGCACCCCTTGACTGGAAGGGCCTTTGCATCAGAGACAGCAAGAAACTTTCCTATGGGTTAATAACTGAACAGGAGAGTGGGAAGGGCTCTGGCAAAAGTTTCAGAGTTGCCTCACAGAAACAGAAAAAGACCAGCAATACATAAAACCCGAACTCTGAGAATCCCATTGAAAATTGCCACTGGCTATTATTGTCTACAGATGCAGAGTCCGCTCATTCTTCCTCCTTCCCTTCAGCCCTCTCTTTTGCAGGAAATCCCTGAAACACTTTTATATCAGAAGTAACACTGGTGACTGTATTGGGACAACTAGAATTATGAGCTCCAGGTTGGGAAACTCTTGGAGATTTGGGAGTGGAGCCTCAGGATAACAGTGACGTCAGTGGGGTAGAATGACATGCAGTCTACCCTCCAGAGCAGCAGTTTTCTCCAGGGGAACAGAACTCTGTAGTCTGGAGACCAGTTAAAATTCTGGGGATCTCCAGGCCCCATGTGGAGGATGGGAATCCTGCTCACAACCCAGCTGACAACCACTCTCAGGCAATCAGAATTCTTAGGTCTGAGTTCTTGGTTCAAGTCAGTGTGTTTTTGTCAGGCTCAATAGCAAGTAAGTCCAGGCATTCTTCAGCTAGAGATATGCTTTATTGGTATACAAGGAAGTTGCCCACAGTAATACTGCTATTGTCAGGAATGGCCCTGGGGGATCAGTTAGATACTGATATAGTATGATGCAAAGCCAAAACTAGCAAATGAACTTTTAGCGTGCACGCGGGAAAACTCCCGGTGGGAGTGTTACTTAATGCCCGGGAGCCCTACCCCCCCACACACACCTAGTCACGTAAGACTGGAAAATTCCTCAGACTGAGGAACGCTCCAAAGCCTATTCGTCAAGGCCACCGTGATAAGAGGCAGCGGCAAGAGAGTACTCTCCCACGTTACAGCAGGCAGATCTACACAAGCGCGAAAGCAGGAGACAAGATAGTAAACAATGAACAATGAACATAGTGTAAGTGGCAACACAGAGCTTCAACCTTCTGACAGTTTTCTGGATAGTGTTCCACAGAAATTCTGCAAGCTGCAATCCTTTGAGACAGATTCTGTCCCTGATGTGATCAGTCCCTGCCACTTTCCCTATAAAACAGAGGGGTCTGTTTTCAAGTTAGCCAGCTGGGTTGTGAGTAGGGTTCCCATCCTCCACATGGGGCCCCTGTGAGCTGGGAATGCACTTAATTTTTTTTTTTTTTTTAATGGAAGTTAATTTTTTTTAAAAAAACACCCAACCTATTCCTGCTGCTATACATTGCTGGAAAAGAACAGTTGTGAGAAGCAACTTTATCCGCCATTACTGTGCTCATTGAGGAACCCAGAGTTCCTCAAAACACAGTGTGAAAGGTAGTAGATACATCCAGGGCTGACTCCCAAGTATTTTGTCACCACAATCAAGGTTCACCCAGTGACTTCTCCCAGTTATTGCCACCACTACAGGCCCTCCGCTCTGATCCAGCTGGAGATGTCATGAGTCTAGCAGGTGGCAGCACCCATCGCCTCCATCATCACTGATGGTCAACAACAAATTGAGTGGAGCTTTGCCACCCCCTCATGGTTCTACCCAAAGCAGTCGCTTAGGTGGGTTTGGCCAGAGATCCAATCCTGTGTACACTGAAGGCACAGTGTAAACAAATATGTCTTACTTAAACTAGTAGAGCACAGTGCAGTAAGGAGGGACAGGAGAAAAAGTTTAGCTGTGTATTCTGCTTATGGTAAAGTATAAAACCCTGCACATCCAGAATCAGTAAACCTCTGAACGCCAGGGTTTGAATACAACATCAGGGAAGGCCTGGACTTCCATGCCCGGTTCATTGGCTTTCCAGGGCTTTAGGTGTGAAACATGATTCTGGGTTAGATGGACCACTGGTCTGATCCAGCAGGTCTCCTCTTACATTCTTTTAGTGAAAAAGTTAAAACTGTGTCCTGACAAGACTGAGATACTTTGGGTTAGCAGAAAGGCAAACCTGGAACTTGAGATCTCTCCTTTTTTGGATGGGGTTATATGCCCCTTGAAAAGCCAGGTTTACAGCTTAGGAGTGCTACTCAATACAGCAGTCACCTTAGAAAACCAGGTGGCTGTGGTGGTTCAGTGTGCTTTTGCCCAGCTTCAGCTGGTGCATCAGCTGCACCCATTCCTGGTTCAATCAGATATAGCCACAGTGATCCATGGCTTAGCTACATCCAGACTGGACCATTGCAATATGCTCTACTTGGGGCTACCCTTGAAGAGTGTTTGGAGGCTGCAGCTAGTGCAAAATGCTGCACCTAAACTGCTGGTCAGGGGCAGCTGTTGGGAGCATGTAGCCATGATATTACAGCATTTACACTGGTAGTGATCCACTCCTGAGCCCAATTCAAGGTGTTGGCTTTGACTTTTAAAGTGCTACATGGCTTGGGACCTGGGTATCTGAAGGGACATCTTCTCCCATACATTCCTGCCCAGGAATTAAGGTCACAGGGAGAGGCTCTCCTGACTGTCCCATCAATCAAAGAAGCTAATTGGGTGGGCACATGAGAGAGGGCCTTTTTAGTGGCAGTCCCACTATTATGGAACAAGAACAACCTCGCCAGGGAGCTGCACTTGGCCCCCTCACTTCGGATCTTTAGGAGGCAGTCGAACATGGTTTCATTTAGGACTGTGTTTGGTTAAGTTTAGTAGCAGTCTTGAGTAGTGATTTTAAATTTTCATTTTATGTCTTTAATGTATTTTATCCAGTGTGTTTTATCTATGCTTGTAAACTACCTTGAGCTCCTAAGGAAGAAAGGCGGCTAATAAATGTTTTAAATAAACAGACCTCCCACCTCCTTCTTAACATGTGAACAGATGGCCATGTAAATAAAAGTGTGTGCGTCTCCTCCTTTAGAGTGGCTTCACTTTTCCATCTCCTTTGGGTCTCTGGCTAGCAGCCTAGTACCACAGTATGATCTGTTTGTCTGTCTATCCTGTCTGTCTGACACACACACACCCCCGCTGCTTTAAGCTGTGAGCTCAGCTTCACTACAGACATGAATCTGAGATTGCAGTGTCTATTGCCACATAGTGATTATCATCCTTAATTTGATGGTATGGCTTGGCCTTCTATGAGTGAGCTGGGATTCATGAATGGAAAGAAAAGAGACTGCTCGAAGCAAGAGGGTTTACTTGCCACATGTAGTAATGGCTATATCAATGTTATCTCCCCGGAAGGTGGCCTGTGACAGATATATTAATGACACAGTGAGGAGCTCCAAGGGGAAGGATGCACAAAGCATAAGGAATTTGAACAAACAGCAGCAACTGAAATGGAAGAAGACTTCCTCACTTACAAGCAAAGGGAGGCTCTGTGCATACATCCAGCATTGATTCCCATCCATCTAGCAGATCTGTGCTTGCAGGGTGACTAGTACAAAGCCAAGTGTGACCAAATTGAATACAGAGAGAGAGCCAACATAGGGCTGCCATTCCCAAATGAGATGGTTTAAATGGCATGGGACCAGGAAGAAGGTTGGTGAAGGTACTGATTTTCAAACTCTACATTCAGGGAACCCTTTCAAAATGAACTTGTCTACCCAGGAACCACACTTGTCTACTGCAGAAACCTTACATGTTGGCAGACACTGGGGAGTGTTCTGGACCCCAAATACCCAGTTCTTGTGGGCCACAGCATAGTTCTACATGCCTCATATAGCATGCTTCAGAACACACTCAGAATTGCCAAGTAGGGCTGCGATCACACACACTAAATAATCCACTTTCAATGCACTGTCTAACTGGATTTTACTGTGTGAACTGGCAAAATCCAATTGGAAAGTGCACTGAAAGTGAATTGAAAGTGTTGGGAAATTCCTGGAGGTGGAGCCTGTTGAGGGTGGGGTTTGGGGAAGAGGAGGACCTCAGCAGGGTTTAATGCCATAGAATCCAAAACAGCTATTTTCTCCAGTGGAGTTTATCTCTGTAGTCTGGAGATCGGTTGTAATTCTAGAAGATATCCAGGCAGCCCTATGTGGTGGTGCATAATCTGTCTTTCAAAAGAACTGGTCTATCATTTGTGGCACAATACAAACTGTGCATACATTGGGTCTGTCTCCATGATTGGGAGCAGTTGTAGGAAGGAGCTGGGCCAGCATGTGCATTCATTCCTGCTGCCCTTTTCTCTGTGTTGGCCCTTTACTCAGGTATGCTCAGGAATAAAAGCTTCTTGAGAACGGAAGGGTCCAGGATTCTAGGACTCTGTATCATTTCAGGATGTAAGTCTATGAAAACAATGTCAAGTCTGGGCCTGTTTAAAGTTCTGTAAACTTGGGATCTATTCACACAGATTTCCAGACTCAAAAAAACCTTTATTAGAAATGTACAACAGTAAGAACTGTTTTGAAAACAAAATTCCCAAACCCCTGCAATGGCTTTTGATCACATCCAAATTACAATTAATGAAGACTGTTAGGAGAGAGACTGAAAATGCATAAAGAAGCTCAGTTCAATCATGTCATTATCACTTGTTAGCCTTTTCAAAAGCAACAGGATGTTATCCAGAGCACACAAAATAAATGGAGTGGTTGTCTTCCTGCTCATGTAGATATCTCTGTTAAAAAGGGAAAAGGTAGCTAGGTTGCTGCTTTCCCCATCTTCTTAAAAAGGGCTGATGGTAACAGTATCAGTGTCTTCAACTTCCCAAAAAAAGTCTCTTAGTGGAGCTGGAGATGACAAGTCTCAAGGCAAAGTCCCTGGTATGGTTAGTAGGCATATGATATAGCAACCTGGGTCTATTTGGCAGATCTTATGGGAATTCAGTGTCAGTTGTGGCCCTGCCAGGATGGAAGAAGGGTGGCATAGAAATATAATGATCAGATAAGTCTGAATAAATCCATTTTCAGATTCACTTAGTGCTGCTAAAGTCTCTAAGCATAACCTGAAGTGTGGCTGCCATGCATGTGTGTATGTGAAAGAGAAAGCATCTATACAAATAAGATCATTCTCCACATTTCTCCTTGAGACTAATCAATATGAGTTCCTGTGTGATTCCTACCTTGCCAGTGTTTTCTGATGTTAGGCTCTCTACAAGGTACAGGGTAGGGATGCAGATTTATGTTGCTCAGCATCAGTGATGTTATGGGCACTGTCTCAAAAGTGCTGATGCACAATCATTTCCCTAATAATATATTTAGCATTTTATATAAGTTTCAAGTGCTTTGACTTCACACTTGTTATTTTGTTGTAGTCCTTACAATAACCATGTAAAGTGGGTCAGCATTATGATCCTCTTATTGCAGGTGAAGGGCCAACACAGTGGCTCATGTGAGGACACCAAACGAGCAGTTCTTTAGCTGCTGCATTTCATCAGCCCACATTCCAAATTACAGGCCCTTTGTAAGTTAGAGAACTGCAGCAGATGGAACACTTCCATAAGATGGTAGTTGTATTGTCTGACTTCCCGTGTTCTGCTGGTCCTGAAGAATGTAAATTAGTTGAAACTATAGTTGAAACAGAAACATTTCCTTGAGGGAAGATGCCCCAGTCTGTGCAACAATGAGCAACAGCTGCATGTGTCTTACAGTAGAAACTGGTCATCTGGAAATGCCTCTGGGCTTTTATTCCTAATGACTCTTCATCTGTGATGTTGCCTCCTTTCCATTGTTCCTTTGATTATAAAGGCAGACAGCATTTAAAAGAGGAGTAACAAGCAAATAGCTCTGGCCTTGTTTTAAGTCCCATAAGCAGTACGGAGTCAGTTGGCTCTGGATCTACCTACCAGCTGCAGACATAAATCCCTTTTTCATTCCCTTTGTAGCTTTTTGATGTCTGGCCCCTTAAACCTTTCCCTGCATGCCCTGTCCCCCTGTGAGAACATATACATAGCAATTGTCTGTAGGCCTGCGCAGGGGTCTGGATTTACTCTTCTTATCAGGAGGCAGCAGATATTCACCATTTGACGTCTTCAGCATGGATGGAACAGCCAGCACTGCCAGAAATTGGAGGCCTACCTGTGGGACTTCTTAAAATGAGCCTGCAGTCTCATTCACTTGTGCTGCTTCACACCCCTACCCCGATATACCCACCCTACTACATGCGATACGCACATACACAAAAAAATACTGTTCTCAGTCAATAAGCTCCTCTCCTGCTGTTGTTTTTTGCTGCCCCACAAGGTACTTCTCTGTGTTGTCTTGCTTCTGTTCCCGCAGTGGTTTTGCCTTTCTTCTAAAGAATCACAGAAATTGTGTGCAAAGGATTATGGGTTACTGGAGGATAAGGAAGTGAAACGTAATATGTCTGGTTTACCACTGGCAGCTATGCATATACAGTATCACAGCAATAGGAAGCAAGTGCTAATTATAGCAGTAATTTTAGGATTTAGTATAGATTCCTGCATACAATTTACACATGTATCTTGCCACTTGTATAGGTACATGTATGTGTAAAGTTCCACTTTTCTTTTTAAGGTATATTTAGCCAGTGAGCAAAAAAGGATTAAGCTGATCTTTAAAACAGCAAGTTCTATACATGTGTACACTTCCAAAATTACACAATATTTTTGCACTCACTTTGGTAGTATAAGAAGCAGCCCAGTCATAAATTACCAAAATCTGTGGTCCAAAGAGAGGTGGCAGATTTGGACATAGGATTAGGGTTGCCAACTCCATGACAGGAGTTGCAGGGTGGAACCTGCAGAGGGTAGAGTTTGGTGAGGGAGTAATGTACAGTCCAAAGCAGGTATTTTCTCCAGGGCAAGCCGTCTCTGTCATCTGGAGATCAGTTGTAATCCAACCTGGAGGTTGGATACCTTAGTTCAAACCCTTTTCTGTTTCACCACCTTGTTTCTGGAACTTCCATCCATGCAGTTGTTCATCTGGTGCCAAACTTAATGAATTCAAGTTGCCATGTGAAAAAGTCTTACTCTTCCAGAGATTTCTTCATTTGCTCTGCCTGCAGGCGCCCTCCTGTGCAGAGTGATACCAGTCCACTTATATCAGTGAGCTTAGACTGAAGCAACGCAGGGCATGTGAAACAGAGATGTTCCACCAGGCCTACAGTTGAAGACAGCAACAGCCTCTTACCATGGTCTTCACCAAGTCCAGTCTACAACCCACCCTATGGAGAGAGTGGAATTTTATGTCTGTCATTGACTGTCTGGAGGATGTATTGATTTTATTTGCTATTAATTATCCATTATTTATTGTATTTTTAACCTGTTGTATGTTCTGTGATGATGTACACTGACCTGAGCCCTTCGGGGGAGGGCGGTTTATAAACTTAAGTAGTAGTTGTAGTAGCAGCAGCAGCAGTAGTAATAACAACAACAGCTCTGTATAGAATTGCACTGTAAGTTAACTGTAGTTTGCATTGGCAGGTTTTCGGTTATTTTTATGATCCTAGATGCATTTTTCTTGATGTAGTCTCCTTTTTCATTTTGATGTTATATTTTGATTTTATCAAGTGTTTGTACATTGTGTACAATTGTTGCTTAGTGTGTGATTTTATAGAGCTGCTCTTAATTGGCGTTTGTTTTGTTTTAATTATTTCTGTTTTAAATTTTGGGATCTGCCTTGTGAGGTTTTTTTTTAACTAAGATAATGGGCTAAAAATAAATAAGTGGCATAATAATGGTAAGTCTCTTTTACAAAGAAAAGTGCAGTATAGCCGATAAATTATAATACCCCTTTCTCTTCTCTTAGCCTAAAGACCACCTGTTGGCCAAATACGCCTGATTGCCACTCAAGACGAAAAGCAAGCCCGTGACAAATATGTGATAACTAAATTCACAAGTAACTTTAGCTGCATGGGAGTTGAGGAACTGGCCAATAAACCTTCACTCGCTTCTGACAGTAAACTTCTAGGAAAGCTAATTGCTTATATATCACTTTTTCTTGAGCAACATGCTGTGATTTCTTCATGATGAAGAGAGTTACCAGGACACAGTGGAGACAAACAGTTGGTGTATGCACACACGCAAGCATAGAAATTGTATTCTGGTTTGGGAGCTGAGGGACATAGCTGAAGTTTTGCCCTTAGCAATTGGAATCGCTATGGCTATCCTTTTATGATGTAGCTCCCCTGACTCTCCAGTGTTGAAGTGCACATCTTCTACAGTCTGTAAAATAAAAAATAACCACTCCCTACAAGTGAACTCCTCTCTACAATGTCCTAATTCTTCCAATATTGACATGGGGATCTAACATGATTGGTATCAGATCAAGGCTAGTAATGTTTTTTGTTACAACCAAGTAGACACGATGAGAATTTTGACATCAACATGACCACCAGGCAAACTTACTTTGATCAGACTTCTTCAGTTACCTGGGAAGCGAGCTTCTGATTGGATCACATTGAGGGTTTTTGTCAAAATTTGTCTAGAGCACTCCTTTGAGCATCTTTGTACCTATTTGTGCTACAGGGCCAGGCTGTGTCTTGGTAATAAATAACAAACAGCACACCTGTCTAAATAATTTACTTTACCAAAGAAGAGGCACATAGCCCTGGGGCCATTAAAGCGACACACTGGTCAAGCACAGAACTGTTTTTATTCATTTGCACCTGTGCAGCTGCTTCATCCGTTAAATGATCAACATTAGATGATCATTAAATGATCGGTTTCGGTTTCGGTGCTGCGAATGGCGGCCGCTTCTCGGGACGCTCCCGGAGGCGGTTAGCCCACACGCGGAATGGGGGGTCTTCGCGTTTGCGAAAGACCCTAGTGAGCCTTAGTCAAAGGCTCCGAACCGGGGGCGCATAGGGGAGTAGCCTCTTTGCCGGCAAACTGCCGGGAAATTGAGGCTTTCTCCCCGCCCCAATCGGCCCCGCTGCGTAGTGCGTCCCGAATGGGACTTAGCAGCCCTGCCGACTTCCAGGAGTGAGGAAAAGCGGATGAATTACCATGAAAAGAAGAAATGGCATCTAATCGTGAGTTGAAGATCTATTTTGAAGCGAAAATTAAAACCCCCGCAAGCGGATAAGCGTATGGGAGGAGGGAGGAGTTTCCACCCTCTTCGAAGAAGCGAATTTTTAAAGGAAACGCGAAGGGGGGTAACAAGAAAAAATGTTGGTGAAAGTACCATGGGGGTTTTACAGAAGATTGCGGCTTTAGTTGCTTTCTGGGGGATGTGGCACGAACTTTGAAAAAGTAAATAAAAAATAAAATGTCGATGCTGGGGAAAATCCTGCTTAGAACGGAAGAGAAGAGAGGAGGGACTTCCGCTCCAGTCAACCCCCCCCAGAACTAGCTGTCAATCAACAAGAGACTGAGATACTGCGCCACCTGCTGGAATAAATGTAAAATATCAATGAAACGCCTTTAAAATGGAAATTGTTCTCATCAGACTACAAAAACAAATGTTGGAATCAACAAGGTTGATGGCAGAAAATGTATAGAAAATTAATTTGATGCTAAAGTTCCAAGCTATGGATGAAGAAGGGAAAGAAGATCTCAGATTTATTTTGACGAAAGTCTTGACACCTCTATCTGGCAGTGGAGCGAATAAATAAAAAGAAGAGGCGGATAAGGCTCCCAAAGCCTACTCCGCCTTTAAAAAAAGGATATACTCTGCCAGTAGAAAGGGGTGTTGAGCTTAGCAAGTAATGGAGATCTAATTTCAACTTGAGTGTTAATGGAGCCAACGAGAAATGACTGCCAGAAACAACAAGAAAATAGAAGCGAAAGAAGATGGATTAAAAAATTTCTGTAGAGACATGCCAGCACAGAGGAGGAAGCAGCACTCAAAATTTGGATTTTTGAAGAAGACGGCGGCCCGGGGGAAGGAAGTGACGGAACGGGAGGCACTAAAGTTCAAAGGACTTAATGATAATTGGAGAGACTTAAAAAGGAATTTGTTCGTGTAACATCTGAAAAGATTTGATTTAACCCCAGTGGACTTTACTAACTTTACTAACAGAATTGATTTGGACTTTGTAAAGCTGAAAAGAAGATCTTTCAACCGTGATGGATGCCGACAACTGGAAGAAATAAAACTAACCTTTACTAACAGAAAAAAACTCACTCCGCTCTTTTTTTCTCTTCCCATCTGTCTACCTTACCCTTTTCTTATAAAAAATAAAATTCTCTCCTTTTTAGGAGAGTTATTTCAAACAAAGATGATCATTAAATGATCAACATTGCCTGTGTTTAGCTCCTGTCCAGTGGCATCTATTCATGAAGTGATCACAAGAACTGACAACAAGATTAGCTAGGATCCTGGGCAGACAAACACAGAAAGTGCACAAAGCCATCTAAATATTAAGTCTCATTCAAAACGTTTATGTGCCTCTTAACAAGTAAAAGCAGAGGTAGCTGATGGGAGGGGGAGGTAGCAGCTGTGAGAAAGCAGTCTAATTGTCTCATTAAACAGACCCAAATGAATTTGCTTGGATCCATCCAGCTTGTCAAATGATCAGCTCCCTGATCATGGTAATAGAGCATGATGCAAGCCAAACCAGCAGGTGATCAAGCATAACCACATCCAACAGCAAGAACTTTGGGGTGTCATCTTGAAAAAGATTTCAGGGGGATGAAGACATGGTCCCTGGAATATTTCCTTCCATTAATTATCAAGATTACTTGGGCTTTTAACACCAACAGAGAAGGTTCCAGAATTTCCACCCAGTATACTGCTTGCAGGCAAGGGACCCACGAGCCTTGTGGGAGGGAATCCCATCCTTCTCTCCCCTCCCCCATGCTCCCTGGTTGGGCTGCCAACTTACTACCCTGCCAGTTGGCCTGCAACACTACCACCAACAGCTGCCTGACCCACATAGCAGGGGGGAGAGTGTTAGGAATGCAGAAACTCCAGTAGCTCCAGCCTCCCCCCCTTCTCCCACTTCCAACCCACCGACCTGCCTGCCTCATGCAGTGGTGGAGGAAGCTCTGCCTTTGGCTGCCCCCCTGCCACCTGCTTGGCTCCTGCGGTGGGGTGTGTGGCTCTGGCTGCCTGTCCTCCGCCAGCTGCTTGCCCGCCTGGATCATCCATCAATGACATTGGTTGTGGCTCCCCTTTCCTCCCCCCTGCCTGCCTGCCCTCCTGACTTAGGTAGCCATGGCTCCTTCCTCAACCCACTTCCAATTCTTTGGGAGATTTAACCCCGCCCCCTAAATTTTTTAGAATTGTTCGCCCCCTCAATTTTTTAGAATTGTTCGCCCCCCTGCCCCCTGAATTTTTTAGAATTGTTCCGATCTGCAGGGGAAAAAGCTGCTCTCTGAACCTGGCTCCGTTCTCTGTTTTTACTATCCACACAGGGGACCAAGTTCAGAATTAAATATATGATTATATATAAACATAGGAAGCTGTCTTTTACTGAGTCAGATCGTTGGTCTATCCAGCTCAGTACCACCCAGGGCTATTTTTGGGCAGAAACGCACAGGAATGGAGTTCCGGCTGGCTCCTGAGTTGGCTATGCCCAGCAGGAACTTATTAATATAATAGACCACACCCAACAGCAGAAACTCATTAGGATTGGCTACATTAGGGGTATGTGGCCTAACATGCAAAGGAGTTCCTGCTCCAAAAAAAGCCCTGGGTTTTGACAACAAACAAGGTAAACAGAATAAGAAGCAAAAAGTGGGTGCTGCTGGATGACCACACTTCCAGTAACATGGGGGTGTGGCCTAATATGCCAAGGAGCTGTGCTGTCTGAGTGTGGCCTAATATGCTAATGAGTTTCTGCTATTGGGTTTGGCCTATATGCTAATGAGTTCCTGCTGGGCTTTTTCTACAAAAAAGCCTTGGTACCATCTATTCTCACTGGCAGCAGCTGTACAGGGTTTCAGCCAGAGAAAGGTGTTTCCTAACACCTTTCACCTGAGACCTTTGTGTTAATTGGAGATCCCATGGATTGAACATGTGGCCTTCGGTATGCAAAACATGTGCTCTGCTAGTGAGCTGTACTATCTTTTTCCAGGTTTATATGGAATCTATGCCTCAGTTTTAAAGGATAGTAGATATGCTGCTAAACTTTAGAAATAATTAGACTTTGGGAGATGAAGATTCTATGTGTCCAGTAAAATATAACCTTTTCTGAAGTAGATATTCATAAATCATTTAGTCTGTTTTCTGGGTTAGTATTCTGCAGCATACATGTGCATTCAGCATTTTTGCCTGGTCAGTTTTCTGCAATGGCAGGTGTGATTTGCAGTCATGGGGGTGGAAAACTCAAGCAAGACGTCTGTATTTATATTAGCCCTTTATTGCAAAGTGCCTCCTGCAAATGTCATCAGATCTCGTGAGAACAGTTTGGAATTACTGCAAATTTACAAAACAACACCTTTCACTGTACACATAGCTGCAATCTCATGAGATCACTTTTTCATTTTTCATGCTTTTACCAGTTTACTAACTCCCAATTTTCAGGGCATGCAATTCTTGCCTCATTTCCAGGGCTAGCCCAAGAGGTTTCTTTCTCCTGCAGGCAGCAGCACTGCATGATATAAGAATTTTGTTCCAACGTGATGTACAATAGATTGAGGCTGCATTCCTTAGGTGACAGCTTCACTTGGCACCCCTGAATATAGTTTTGTCCTGCGTCATTGATGAACCTGCTCATTTTCTGGAAGGCACACAAGGCAGATAGTGTATGAGAAACAAGTAAGGTTGCCAACCTCCCAGTGGGGCCTGGAGATCTCCTGTAATTGCAACTGATCTCCAGACAACAGAGATCAGTTCTCCTGGAGAAAATCACTGCTTTGGAGGTTGGGATCTATGTCATTATACTCCACTGAAGTTCCTTCCCTCCTCAGGCTCCACCACCACATCTTCAGGAATTTCTCAAACTGACATCCATAGAAATGAGGCCTGGAAAGGTATAACATTCCTTACCATGTGCAGAAGAATACATGGGAAGCATGTAACAGATAGGCTTCCACATGTCCATTTACCAAGCTACTCCGTAGTGTCCTTGTACTGTAAACCCGAAGCATCTTGCATAGTTTGCCCTAGTTTTACCCTCACACAAAACATTTCTAAGCAACTTCCTAGAATAAATCAGTCATGTCACTAGAACACCAGGGAGTGATTTGCCACTGCTTTGCCATGAGGTAAACTGAGCATCTGGAAACAATCTTGGCATTTCTGAACAGAATGCAGAGAGATTCCCCAGTTTGTGCAAGGGGGTGAGGGATGCAGGTGCCTGTTCACTTTGCTGACTAACTTGTTTGGATCACTACTTGAGCATCCAGTCAGTAGCAGGAGGGGGCAGAAGGCCTGCCTGCCTATCACATGCACTCCCACGGAGAATCCCCACTGCTTGCATCTCCTCTACTCCTGCTTCCCCAGCTGCTGGTTGGGAAATAAATGGCAATTTCTCAGCAGCTGTCTGGAAGGAGATGTGGTGATCGATAGGGCCCTGCTCATCTGTGCTGTCTGATTTTCCCTCCGCCGATGCAATCAAGGTGTTGGGAACAGGTGCCAGGCAGCGAGTGGTGTTACACATTCAATCAAGGAACAGATGTGGAGCTGATAGAGTGCGCCACAGAATCACATTCTGGGATAACGTCGCCACTCCTCCAATTGCCCATTCTCTGGCTTCCCAGGCGAATGACAAGGCCCCTCCTCCCTTCAGCGCAGTGTCTTAAGGGGCCCCCTGCCCACCTACACTGCTGCTTCTTTCTGCTGGGTATTGATTTGTCAGTTATTATGTTAAAGGGCAAACCAAACAAATCAGTGAGAATCCCAGCACACTGTTGAAAGGCTGGATTCGAAAAGCCCCGTGCAAGTTACTGGCAGTCTCTCTGGCCCAGCCCCTCCCAAGTGGAGGGAGGAAGACAGAGCCTTAGGAAGAAGAGCTCGGTTTTAGTCATTTGCTTGCTATCTTGTTTTATATTCCACCTTTCTCCAAATTAACAACATACCAACAGCAGTGAGAAAAGCTAGTGCTGTTGCATCTTATTGCAGTTTTCAGCAGTAAACTTATTGGGAGTTTATACATAGCTGTGGAGTGAGCAGGGGTCTAGGGGGGGAAAGTTCTGGGAATCCACGGAACTGGATGAGATGATGCTGGAGGACAGCTGCAAATACGGCAGTGCCATTACTAAAGGGGAATGAAGGAAAAAGTGGACCAGGGTTGTTTTGATAAAATGGGGGTTGGGGTGCTTCTGCAAGCTGCCCTGAGGTGCGGTGGGATATAAAAATGAAGAACAGAATGGAAAAAATGTGTGGTGCATAAATATAGGAACCTGGATTCAACCATTCCATATACTGAATGTGGTATTTTTCTGCATTCTTCTCTGTTAAGAACATAAAAACATTAGAACATCTAGCCCAGCATCCTGTCTCCTACAGTGGCCAACCAGTTCTTCTGGACAGCCAACAACAGTTCGTAAGGGGCCAAGGCTCTGGGATTCAGAGGTTTAGTGCCTCTGAATCTGGAGGTTCCCCTCCATCACCATGAGTAGTAGCCATTGATATTTATCCTCCATGAATCTACACCAGTTTGGTGTAGTGGTTAAGTGTGTGGACTCTAATCTGAGAGAACTGGGTTTGATTCCCCACTCCTCCACTTGCAGCTGCTGGATGACCTTGGGCAAGCCATAGTCCTATCAGAGGTGTTCTCTCAAGGACAGTTCTGTCAGAGCTCTTTCAGCCTCACCTACCTCACAGGGTGTTTGTTTTGGGGAGGGGAAGGGAAAGGAGTTTGTAAGCTGCTCGGAGACTCTGAGTGAAGGGCAGGATATAAATCCAATCTCCTCCTCCTTCTTATCCTCCTCCCCTTTTAAAGCTGTTTATTCTTGTGGTCATCACTATATCCTCTGGCAGCAAATTCCACATTTTAATCACTCTCTTGTAAAATAGTATTACCTTTTGTCTGTTCTGAACCTACTGCCCATCAGTTTCATTGGATGCCCTCGAGTTCTAGTATTTTGGGAGAGGGAGAAAAAATTCTCTTTGTTAACTCTCCCAAACTCTTCAGCCTTACTTCATAGGGAAGATGCTTCAACCCCCCTAATCATATGGGTTGCCCTCCTCTGTACTTTCTCCAACTCTGCAATATCCTTTTTGAGATATGGTGACCAGAACTGTACACAGTATTCCAAATAAGGACCCACCATATATCTATACAGGGGCATTACAATAGCAGATGTTTTATTCTCAGTCCCTTTCCTGATAAGCTTGCAGAGCTTGCAGTTTTCACCACTGCAGCACACTTTCATTGAGCTATCCACTACAAACCCAAGATCTTTTCCCCTCTCAGTCTCAGCAAGCTCAGACCCCATTAGCCTTAAACTTGAAGTGAGGATTTTTTTGTCCCACTGTGCATCACTTTACACTTAACAACACTGAACTTCATTCACCACATTGTTGCCCACTTACCCAGTTTTGGAGGTCCTCCTGGAGCTCTTCACAGACAGCCTTGGTTTTCACCATCCTGAATAATTTTGTGTCATCTGCAAACTAGGCCACTACACGACCCACCCCCAGTTCCAGATCATTGATGAATAAATTAAATAATACTGGCCTCAATACAATCCTTGTAGTACCTCACTGCTTACTTCCATTCATTGTGAGAACTGTCCATTGATTCCTACTCTTTGCTTCCTGTCATTTTACCAGTTCTTAATCCACAAGAGAACCTGTCCTCTTATTCAATGACTGCTAAGTTTACTCTGGAATCTTTGGTGAGGTACCTTATCAAAAGCCTTTTGAAAGTCCAGGTATATAATGTCTGCTGTGTCAGAGTTGTCTACATGTTTGTTCACTTTCTCAAAGAACTTCAAAAGATTGGTGAGGCAGGACTTCTCTTTGCAGAAGCCATGCTGAATTTCCCTCAACAGGTTTTCTCCTTCAATGTGCCTAAGAATTCTATCTTGGATTACAGTTTCTACTAATTTGCCTGGGATAGATGTTAGGCTCAGGGGTCTTTTGTGGGGGGAGCCACAACAAATGGAGGTGGCAGCCAGCATGGGGACTCCAGGCCCCGCCGGGAGGTTGGTATCTGCGCCCACCTAGGGTGCAGAAGCACCTCGAGCCAGCCCTGCATGCCACAGTGCCACACAGAAACCCTAAAAGACCAAAAGGAACATCATTTATACATGTATAAATTGATGGTGCAACCTCATTGGACCACTCACACCACACACACCTCAAAAAGAATATTTATAGCACTGGGAAGAATGCAGAAAAGGGCAACTACAGATGAAAGGAAGTACTTCTTCACCCAAACAGTGATTAACACATGGAATTCACTGCTACAGGACATGGTGGTGGTGGTGGTGGCTGGCATGAACAGCTTCCAGATGGAACTTGAGAAACATATGGAGGCTGGAGCAGACAGGAAAAAAACAAACCAACCCCCCCACAAACACCAAGCAACAGCAACCAGCAGAACTTTTTAAAGTTGTAAACCTGTAAGAACCAAAAAATCTTTCATCTGTTCTAACTTCTAATCTGACTGCTCAGCAATTTCATTGAGTGCCCACGAGTTCTTGCCTTGTGAGAAAGGGTGAAAAGTACTTCTTTCTCTACCTGCTCTTTCCCATGCATAGTCTTGTAAACCTCTTATCATGTCACCCCTCAGTCATTGTTTCTCAAAGCTAAGATCCCCAAATGTGATAACCTTTCTTCGTAGGGAAAGTGTCCTCCTCTTCTTATTGCAGTTGCCCTTTTCTGCATTTTTTCCAGTGCTATAAATATCCTTTTTGCAGTGTGTGTGGTGTGAGTGGTCCAATGAGGTTGCACCATCAATTTATACATGTATAAATGATGTTCCTTTTGGTCTTTTAGGGTTTCTGTGTGGCACTGTGGCATGCAGGGCCGGCTCAAGGTGCTTCTGCACCCTAGGTGGGTGCAGATGCCAACCTCCTGGCGGGGCCTGGAGTCCCCACACTGGCTGCCACCTCCTCCTGCGAGCTGCGCCGTCGCCGCCTCCTGCGTCCCGCTCCTCCTGCCGGCTACGAGAGAGGGAAGCGAGGCGGCAGCAACAGAAGAGAGAACGGGGGGGGGGGAGAGAGAAATGTCTTCATCCTGCACATGCACACACAAAATGCCAGCCTCTCTTCTTCCCTTCCTCTCCGAGGGGTGCATTCCCACCAGCGGCAGCTGCTCGAGCTGCCTTCCTCACCCTCACCTGCATTTCCTTAACGAGCCACTTGATGGCTGGCAGTAGCAAGGCAAAGCCAGGCACACTTTCTCGTGCGCTGGTGCCTGCTTGACCAAAACCTGCTGGGCGGGGAGGTGGGGGGACAGGGAGACTGCCCAGTGAGCTGGAGAGAGGCTAAGGGTGAGGGGCCGTTTCATTTTCACTTTACCTCCAGGAAGGCTCTCGGGGACACCTTGCTGAAGGATGGAGGGCCTGAAGCCAGCCCTGCTCCCACTCAGAGAGGTGACCACCTTTTCCCTTCATGCAGAGTGGCACCTCCGGCACTGCTGGACTCTCTGCTCCTCCCCGCCCCCTGTGGGGGCAACTCCTTTTTTTTTGGTCCCACTCAGGAAAGCCACATTTGCCCTGGGGCACTAGATTTGGCTCGCTTCTTCCAGAAACCAAAGTGCACTCTCCCCTCCCCTTGTTGGCAGCCTTTCCCCGGGAGCCCGCAGAAGACAGAGGCCACTCCAGCAGCGAGGCTTCTCCGAGGGGAGGGGGGAAGCAGATCCCCTCGACGGTGACTCTCCCTGGCTGCCACTGCCTCGGGGAAGCTGTGCCAGACAGAGCCGCCTCCAGCCCACACGCCTTCCCTGAGGAGAGCCGGGCCTTGACCCACCTGCTGGGGAGAAGGGAGCAGCGGCCCTGGTGGCATGCTTGCACTGCCACAGTGCCACTTGTTCTGGAGTGTGCAACTTGTTCTCATGGCAAACAAGCACCTCCCAAGACAGTTCAGTTTCCCTGAGATTCTCTGGGAGAGTCTGACTGCTGATGCTGCTTGCTTGCCTGCCTTAAGTGCTGCTGGCTGGGTTTCCCCATTGGAAACAATGGAGGTAATGGGGGTAACCTGTTTGGGTGCCCATAGAATTAGGCCCATTGGTCCAATTGCTTTGAGATGTGGCGGTGTATGTGGGGAGAGGCTCCCGAAGCTACCCTGAAAATTTGGAGCCTCTCCTTCAAACCCCCTCCCCCAGAGCTACTAACAGCACTGTGAGAAAAAGTAACTTTCCCCCCACTATAGAGAACAATGGAGGGGATGGGGGCAACCTGTTTGGGGGCCCATAGAATTGGACCCCTTGGTCCAATGTTCTTAAAACTTGGTGTGTATCTTGGGGAGATGCTCCAACAGCTAACCTGTGAGTTTGGAGCCTCTCCCTCAAACCCCCTCCCCTCCAGCCCCCAGAATATACCCTATGTTTTCGCCATTGACTTCAATAGTCCATAGGATATAATGGGGCTGAATTGCTGCTGAATTTCTCTCATTCCCTCCTTTCCTTCTCTCCTTTTCCTCTTTCCCTCCTTCTTCCCTTCTTTCTTTTTCTCTCACCTTCTTCTCTTCTCTTTTTTCTTCCTTTCCCTGTTTCCCTCCTTCTTCCCTTCTCTCTCTTTCTTTCCCTCCTTCTTTCCTTCTCTTTCTTTCCCTCTTTCCTCCTTCTGTGGCCCAACTCTAGTGAGAAGGGGTTTAAACTTTAACCCCCTTCTCTCTTAGCTCCCCCACCCAGGCCAGCTGGGGAAGGGAAGGGGAGGCTTTTGAAGATGCCTCCCCCCCTTTTGCTTCCCCTTCTAACATCACTTCAGGTGATGTCAGGGGACATGGCATATGCTAATAGCCTAGTAGCTTATTAGCATACCATATGCTAATGAGCTGCTGCAGCTCTTTTTCTAGGAAAAGACCCTTGGTTCGGCTGATTGGCCTGTAATTTCCTATTTCCCCTCTGGCCCATAGCCAGGATTTTGTGGGTTGTGGGGCAAAATTTTTACTGGTCAGGCTGAAGTTCTCAATAAATAGGAAAATCTTTTTTTCTGCCTTAAGCAAATATGACCAGGGGTCTTTTCGTAGAAAAACAGCTGCAGGAGCTCATTAGCCAATGAAGGGAAGGGAGGGAGGCTAGGCTTTCTCTTCTCTGCAAAGCAGGGAATTGGAAAGACTGAGCTCTTTTGCTTTTGTAAAAAAAGGGAGAGAGAGCTGGGATCAACTTACAGGCTGTGAGCCCAGCTTCAAAGAAGGGGAGGAAAGCTGGGTGTGAGAAATGAAAAGCTGGGGCAGTCTTGGACTGCATGCCTTTTAAAAATGTTTTAAAATGTCTAAAAGGGAGGTTTTAAGGGAAAATCTTGTGAGGCTGTCCCTTTAAGAAGGTGGGTGGAGCCCCAAATAGCCCCATGGTAGCAGTACAGTGGCTGCTTGGTACTGTTCATCAGCAGCCACCCTATGAAAGCAAGTGTGGTGTAGCAGTTGGAGCTTCAGAGTTGGATCTGGGAGACTCAGGTTTGAATCTCCATCTTGCTGTGAAATTTGATTGGGTGATTTTGGACCAGGTAGTCACATACTCTCAGGCTAACCTACATCATAGGATTGTTTTGTGTATAAAACAGAAGTAGCAAATAATGTAAGCTGCTTTGGTTCTCGCAGTGGATAAAGGTGAGGTATAAATGAAGTAAATGCATAATATAACTGAAGATGGGAGGTGGATAAAAGGTAGCTTGGTGAATGGCTGAGAAGGAGAGAACTAGGCAGGGAAAGGGGAGAGGATATGGAGATTGCCAGGAGGAAAGAAAGAGGAAATTTTGTGAGGAGGGCACAAGTCCTTGAGTGTCCCCCTACCATGTAAGTGGGCCTGGCCCAGTGACCAGGACCACACAACTGGGCCAGTTTTCCTGGACAGAGGCTGCTAAAGGGGGGAGAGGAAAAGATTAAGACAAGGGGCAGATAAATGTAGGTTGGCTATTGTGTGTGAAGGAGACAGGGTTGCTGACTCCAGGTTAGGGAATTTCTAGAGAATTGAGGGGAGGATCCTGATGAGGGTGGGGTTTGAGGAGTGGAGGAACTTTAGAGGTGTATAATGCCACAGACTCCACCCTCCAAAGCAGTCATTTCCTCCATAGGAACTAAGATTGCCAACTTCCAGGTGGGGGCTATAGATCACCTGCAATTACAACTGCTTTCCAGATGACAGAGATCAGTTCCACTGAAGAAAATGGCTGCTTTGGAGGGTGGATTTCATGGTAAGATATTCTGCTGAGGTTACTTCTCTCTCCAAACCTCACCATCCCAAGGTTTCACCCCCAAATTCCCCAACCTGGAGCTGGCAACCCTAAGGGGGAAACTGATCTCTGTAATTGGAAGATTTGTTGTGATTCCAAGAGGTCTCCAGGCCCCACCTGGAGGTTGGCAACCCTAGAAGGAGAGAGGGAACCAGGAAAAAGGGGGGAGGTTATGGTGAAGGAAAGGTAAAGGAAAGAGTAAATAGTGGGGGAGGAGGAAATTATTTGTCTCTCACAAGTCCTTAAGGGGTCCTGCTTGTAAAAATCTATCTCCACTGACCAGAGCAGCTCTGTCTAACAGAGCTCTGATGACGTCTATCGCCCCGGAGTGCTTTGTGGAGCTGGAGATCTCTGCCATTCTCAGCAGAGTTTATTTTTGCAAGGCTAAAGCGATTTGGTTTGCAATCTCATTTTTTGCCATCAGTCACTGCAGGTGACACCCAGTGGTAATAGAAGGGCCTGGGATCCCTGGATTTTATGGCCCCACTCGGCAGCATTTCTCTTTTAGCGGGGACATAAATTCTGCTCTCTTTTGTGGGCGTGTGTGCAGATTTTGCAAAATTAGTTGCCTTTTTGCAAAGTGCTCTATATTCTGAGCAGTGCCTTTGGGGTCTGGGGAAGAGCCTGGCAGAGGAAGCTTAATGAGGGTCCTGCATTTTGCTGGGAATGGCACAGTGGCATGTTGGCAAGGCCTTGACAGCTTCCAAATGAAATAAGTTTTTGGGGTCTTGTTGAAGTGACCTTGACTGTATATTACAAACCCAGTTCTTGGCTTTAGACATTTGTTTTTTGCCTTAGAACAGGACTAGGGCTAGACTAAGAGAGGGAAAGGAGTAGAAGCTTCTGTAGAAGAGATAGGGGAGGTGGGGGGAGGGGCTTGCATGGATGCCATGGGGTTGTGGGAGAGACTGAGAGGCATAAATGGCCCTATGGAAGCAGAAAGCTTTTGCTAAAATCAGTAAGAAGAGTGAGACACTGGCTGCATTCAGATTTCATGAGCAAGCCATAGTTTATTCTCAGGGAAAGTGAGCCAGAAATCCTTGAGCTCATGTTCTTCCTCCCTCTTCCCATCACCAGCTGTGCTGATTTCTGATTTAGGAAGTCTTCATTGTAATGGCAGTTTGTTGAAAGGTCTAAATAGGACAGCTCAACAAACTGCAGTTTGTTAATCGCCTACAATCCAGGATTCTAAACCAGAACTAAACTAAGGGAAGACTATAAGCCTGTCCATTTCTAACTTTTAGTCTCACCACTAACAAATTATGTCTGATTGCCTGCCATCACTGAGATAAGATTGCCGTGTTTCAAGTTTTGACGTTTAGCCTCCTTCTGAGGTCTCCAGGGAAAGGAATCAAAACCCAGAACAACAGTTCAGGAAGAAAGGTGGGAAGCTATTTTCCTTAAGGCCCATCCTCTGACCTTCTCATTCTGAATTAAAAAAAACAAAACCACACCATTTCCCAGCGAGTTCTTCTGGTCTTATCTTTTCCTTTTTATAAGAGAAAATGACTGAGATATCATATATAGGCTCAACTAAATTTGTGTTGAAAATAAATGGGAAAGAGATCAATAATTCTGCACTAGAGATCATCTAAAAAGAGAGGCTTATGCTTTCTTTTTCAAAAAATCACCCCCTAACTGCAACCCTTGCTCTGACAAGAAGCTCCCTCTGAGCTCCTAGGTACCACTCTGTGAATCAGGATCTGAGCATCAGCAGACCTAATAGCCCGAGACTGGGATAAACATGCATGAAGACTGTGGTGGATCGTGATTGAAGGTCATATTGACAGAGCTACACTGGAGAGTGAGACATGAGGCCAGGCTTGGAAATCTGAGTCTGTGACAAAAAACTGAGGAGTGTCAACTTTCTTGGCAAAAGGCAGGGTTGGGTTTAGGACTTATGTGGCACTAGCAAACCTCCCAGATTCCACAGGCAAAAACTGGGACATATTTGTGATACCCCTGGTCTCATGCTAAGGTTCACTGGTCAAGCTTTGAATGCTCTACTCCTCTTTCTGTACATTTATTCCTTTACACCAATCCTGTACTCGTTTACATTGTCTTCTCTACTTTAAATGGTAGAATGGTGTTTGTTCTTTTAGGGAAAGATATTCTAGGAGAACACAATTGTCCCACAGTAGGATAGCAACAGCTCAAAATAGACTTCAGGCATTGTGGTATGCGGAATGTCAGGCGGCGTACAGAATGGTGCCTTAGTTTTCATACGTGTGCATTGTCAATGGGGACTCCCTACTTCAAGATTTATTTTCTAGAAATCCTGAGGGGACAGGCTGAACTCCAAAGAAGACTAGCAAGTCACACTTAATAAGATATCCCTGAAAGGCAAAAATAGGGACAAAAGGCAAAAAGTGATGCAAAAGAGAAAGTTACCAGAGAATTGGGATTGTGGATGTTACAGGATTAGTAAAGCTGTGATGAAAGCTGCATCGACACAGGCTTTTCCAGGGCAACTCTTCTGCTCAAGCCAATTCTGGTTTGGGAAACTTCTGGAGAAGTACTTGGGGAGGTAGTACTTGGGGGGGGGTAGAGGGGAGGGAGCTCAGAAGAGATGTGATGCATAGAGTTTGCCCTTGGAAATTACCATTTCCTCTGTGTCTGTTGTGATTCTGGGAGAACTCCAGGATCCAACTGGAGGTTAGTAACTCTGTAAGCTATGTAATATGCCCATTCACCCCCAGCAGATCTCCTGCCCTTCTGCAAGCAGCAGCAGTTGCAGTCCTGAGACATAGGTAAGTGATGCAAGCTTCTCCAGCTGAAGGTATGCAATACACAGAATCCAAAGTGCATTAAAGAAAGGAGAGTTAGCAAGTACTGTCTTTTCAAATGTGATGAATTAAGGGTGGGTTTTTTTTTTGTTAAATTATGGATCATCATGTGGGGCTAGAGTAGAAACTGTTTAGAGATAATCAGGTTAGTCTATAGAGAAGGGATCCCCAAGGCATGAGGAGCTTGGATGGAGTCTGGCTGCACATTAATTAATGCATGGTTAGTGGAGATGCTCATTCCCATCCATTCTGTTTTGCTACTATTAATGCCTTACACCTTCTTGTAGCATGATTATTGATGGATCAGTGCTGTCGTGTTTATCTCATGGTAACTGCTGATGTCAGAGGGCAAGCATGGTTTGTGTAAATATCACTAGCACCTTTCATCTTCGATTCCCAGTCTCCAAGTTCTTTCTACCCACTGCCTTTACATTTTCAGCATTTCATTAATGATCCCTTAAAATTTAAACACAATTTGATTGTTATTTTTCTTTCCAAGATCCTTCATCTTCCCCAGGCCCTATCCCAGTCTCTCATAACCTTTGGCTGTTTGAGCACCCACAGAGAACAGATCAGGCTCGAACCAGAGCTGCTCTCATAAGAGACCCATTAGAAATTACTCCACGGAGAAGGTGATCAACCCGTGATGGATGAGAGTAATCAATTATTACTAGGATGACACTCTTTGATTAAGCTAAGTGCCAACCATGGCACCTCAGATTTATTTATTTATTATTATTTTTAAAAGAAAAAAATTAATAATCTGATCATGATTCAGGGCATCTCTTCCTAAAGAACCTTTCACTAAATTAAAAAAGTGCTGCTCTATGTACCTTTGAAGCACAGCAGAAAGCACACTGCAGCAGCTAGCTCCTTTCAGGCAACCTCCTGCCCCATAATGGCCGCCCCTTACTTTGCTGACACACTAGTTACCCCTCTCCAGGAGTCGGTTTCTTTGTGTTTCTTATCCATGTGTGTGGCTGTATTAAAGTAACACTCCTCCTGAGCCATGGAATTTCCCTGTGTTATTTTTAGCCATTCACGAATATGATTATTGTTCCTCAGTCCTTATTATTTCATATCCCACACTGCACCTATACATAATTAAAGCATCAGTCGTCAATGTATTTCAGTGCAGTGTAGTGCTATGCATTTAACTCTAGTCAATTTTGAATGAAGACACAGAAACTGCATTTGGCAGACCAGCAGATGTACTCAGCTGAGTGCTGTCCAGCCAGCTCTCAAAGGTTTCTACATACATGGCCCTAACATATGTCTGTTACATGAGGGGAGAATCTGGCAGCAAGTCTTACCATACATGCTTCACTGCACCTAGAATCAGAGCTTACACCTTGTACATTAGTGTATGAAAAGGTTTCATCCATATGATCCATTTCTTCACCCCCTAATAAATGGCTCATGTCAGTAGGACCGTCCCATGAATGAATATTTGCATTTAGGGCAAACAGCCAACACATTTATGGGACAGGGGTATGTTCAAGTCCAACATTCAGTCCTGCAGCCTATGGCCTGAAGAATGTATGTGTTGCGGCCATGCATGAACTACCTGTTGGCAGAGTGAGATTTTTGTTCAGAAAGAACTGTACTGGTAGGCATGTCCAGTTAAACAGAACAAAAAGCATTTATTTAGGAATCTGCGTTATTGAGAGAGAGAGAGAGAGAGAGAGAGAGAGAGAGAGAGAGAGAGAGAGAGAGAGAGAGAGAGGTTTAAACCTCTGGCTATATGGCTCACAGGAAATGATGAGTGAGGAGAAACAGGAATGCTTTATTTATTTAGATTTTAAAATTAATTATTAATTAATTATTTGCATTTATATCCCACCCATCCCACGGGCGGGTTCAGAGCGGGTAACATCATTAGAATAAATACAATTTCAGTTTAAAACATTAAACATTAAAACACATTAAAACATTGTAACAATTAAAACAATGGGTACTGCTTGGAGCAGCATAAGTTGGCTATAAGGTTCTGGCCCGATGGTACAATGAGTTAAAGGCCTGTTGTCAGTGTTCAGTAGACAGGTGACAACAACCTCAAGTAGGCCATAAATTGGCACTTGCCACCTCAACCAAAGGCCTGGCGGAACAGCTCCGTCTTGCAGACCCTGTGGAATTGAAGGAGATCCCGCAGGACCCTGGTCTCAATAGGGAGCATGTTCCACCAGGCTGAGGCCAGGACAGAGAAAGCCCTGGCCCTGGTTGAGACAAGCTGGGCGTCCTTCGGGCCAGGGACCACCAGGAGCTGTTGATATTTTGAGCGTCTTCGAGGCATATATGGGAAGAGGCATTCCCTTAGATATGTTGGTTCCAGGCCAAATAAGGCTTTGAAGGTCAAAACCAGCACCTTGAAGCGAATCTGGTACTCAGCTGGCAACCAATGCAGTTGACAGAGTACGTGCCTAATGCACAGGCGTTGACATCAGCAGGCATGCCACTGCATTCTGCACCAGTTGTAATTTCCGGATCATCTTCAAGGGTAAGCCTGCATAGAGCAAGTTGCAGTAATCAAATCTGGAAGTGACCATTACATAGGTCACCATTGCTAAGTCTTGGGGGGAAAGATAGGGCTTCAGTAACCTGATCTGCCTAAGATGGAAAAACACAGATCTGGCAACTGCAGCAACCTGGGCCTCCATGGAGAAGTAGGCATCCAGTGTCATTCCCAGACTCCTCAGTGTCTGGGCTGGCATCAAAGGTGCCCGTTCCAGTGTGGGGAGCCTGGCGCCCCCATCCAGCCCCCCTCGGCCCAAGTACAGGACCTCTGTCTTCGATGGATTTAACTTCAACCAACTCTGCCACAAACATCCAGCCACAGCATCCAAAGCCTCAGCCAAGTTCATGGGAACGAAAGATGGATGGCCATCCATTAACAGATAGAGCTGGGTACGTATCATAAGCATACTGCATCAGCATACTGCATCGCTGCTCACCCAGGGGTTCTTGTGGTGACTTACAAGACTTAAAACCATATCCTAATAAATAAGTTAAAACCAACAAAACAAATAATACATATAAAATATATGACACAGCACCATGCTACTAGTAAACCAACCTACAGCATCTGGTTAGCTTCCAAAGGGCAACCTGAGCAATTTGGCCTTACAAGTCCTGGGTAAACTAAGCAGGGTGCGGGTGTCATCAGAGAGTGCATTCCACAGGGTAGGGGCCATCACTGAGAAAGCCCTTCCCCTGATAACGGCTAACCAAACCATCCTGGAGCTGGGCACCTGCAAGAGGTCCCAAGAGGATAACCAAGGGGGGAGCAGAGGTTTTTAATGGGAGAGGTGGTCCCATAGGAATGGTCTCAAGCTGCAGAGGGCTTTAAAGGTTAACACCAATACCTTTAATTGGAACTGGAACCTAATTGGTAGCCAGTGCAGCTGCCACAAAACTGGGTTAATATGAGGGGACCATGATGTTCCAGTCAGCATCCTGGCAGCCACATTCTGGACCACATGAGTTTCAAATGCATTTTCAAGGGTGTTGTTGTTGTTCAGTTGCACAGTTGAGTCTGACTCTTCGCGACCCCATGGACCACATCACACCAGCCCCCCCTGTTCAAGGGTAGCACTACTTAAAGCAAATTGTAGTGGTCCATTGACAGTTGCATAGATCAGTGTGGCAGGGTCTGACCCAAACAAATAGGGTGCCAGTTGGTGAGCCTGGTGGGAAAAAAACCACTGACTGCAGTAGCATGTACACTAGGGGTATGCATAATTAAAAAAAAAAATCAGGTCCATTGGACCTGAAAAGAATTGATATTTCCCGATATTCCTGAAACCCAATATCAGTATGCTATTGGTATGATATTGGCCTGCCTCCATGATTGAAGGGAAGTTAAATGCCTTCGCCCTTCACTTGCGGAGATGTGCCACCATGGCAGCATGACCCAGGGAGTAAAAGGAAGGCATTTAACCTCCACAAGTGAAGGGAAGTTAAATACCTTCTCCCTTTACTTGTGGAGTCATGCCACTGCTGCAGCAGACCTATATGAGTGAAGGGAATGCATTCTCCAAGCCATGCCACCACAGCGGTGGCACAACTCAGTGATATAACTGGCCTAATAAAAGCTGAATAATATCAGGTTTTATTCAGGCCAGCTATGTCAGTAGCTGAATCAGATTTATCTGCATTCAACTTAATAAATACTCAAATACTGATAAGGTATTTTTCGGGTATTTATTCTATTTGGTTTATACTGATCACACACTCCTATTTTTTGGGTATTTATTTTATTTGGCTTATACTGAACGCGCACTGGTCTATCTAACAATAGACAAGCATGCCTGAGAGTTGCATTCTGCAGACAAAACAAGGAAGCACAGAGTAGGAAGGTTATCTAACTAGCTTTGCTGCCCTCTGTAGGAGCTGACTTCTTTTGCATACTTGATATTGTACATTCTAACATGACTTTAGTTTCAACTGGAGCTCCAGAAACATCATCTCCACCCTAACTCCCCAAATTGTTCAGTCCATTCAGCAGCAGGCCTTCAACACAGAGCTGTTTATTTATTTAATGCATTTTTATCCTTCTCTTCCTCCAAAAGCTCAGGGGTGGCATAGTCTCCCCTCCTCCATTTTACCCTCACAATAACCCTGTGAAGTATGGTGGGCTGATAGAAAGAGTAGGGTTGCCAGCCTTCAGAGGGCAATTACAATTGATCTCCAGATGGCAGAGATAAGTTCCCCTGGAGAAAATGGTTGTTTTGAAGAGTGGACTTTATGGCATTATACCCTGCTGAGCTCACTCCCTTACCAATACCTCACCCTCCCCAGGCTCCACTGTGACGAACTGACCTCAAAAACCAGGATGCTTAGTGCAGCAAACTCAGAGAGCTGGGAGATTAGGGGTTAATGCCTCATTGAAAAGCAGTTTGAGTGACAGGCTGCTGCCTGCTTGCACACTCCCCCCTTTTCTCTGAATGGTCAGCACCAGCTGAGGAGGGTTTTATAAAATCTTGTGAATCTTGTCAGAGTCAGTCAGTCAGTCATCGTTTGGATTTTGATTTGGCAGTTGTCAGTCAAGAGGAGGTGTGTCTGTCAGTCTTAGGGAAATAGACAAGTCACTTGGAAAGTGAAAGTACACAACTCCTAACCTTTACTGTATACCAGTACATTTGGGGAGAAGTTCAGAAAGAACTTAACGTCTAAGTGTTAGCGCTAGCTGAATTCAGTTTTTTCACTGTCTCCAGAACTGGGGTTAAGGTTTGCCAGAAGAGGTTGGGTAGTTAGTGAAAAACTGCCAGCCTAGTCCAACAGAAAAGGGATATTGCTCCTAGGAAAGGGAGGATACTCTTTACCCAGTTAGTCAGAGGGTTCGATTCAGAAGGGACCTCTAGTATGAGAAATGAAAAGGGAAATGGCCTTACACTCCTCAAGAGAAGGGAAAAGGAAAGTTATAATTCCAAAAAGAAAATTTAGATATACATGAAGAAAGTTCTAACTTCCAGAAAACTGAGATATTGTTACAAAACTGTGTTGCTGTAAGAAATCTTCAAGACAAACAAATCACTCACAGTAAAGAACTAAGTCTCTTAGAATTCAAGCTTTAAGTATATTCTGTTGACTGTTCAAAATATTCTAATTTTCTTATATTCTTATAAAGAACTACAGTGTAAAGAACTCATCATCCCCTGCCCTATTCCTGTTACAGCTGTGCCTGTTCAATAAATTTATTTATTTATTTATTTATAGTTTCAATTTCTATACCGCTCAAGCCCTGAAGGGTCTTTGAACGGTTTACACAATTTTAGATCATTACCTAACTAGGGCCACAATCTATAGGGAAGGGACATAAAATCAACCTTTTTGTTTCAACTTTACTTTGTGTCAAATGCCATTTCCAAAGGTGTTTTAGAAGAGGGCTCCTGCTGAGTTACAATAAAAATATCTGGCCTGCGAAAAAGCCAAATAATTTCTGTAACACTGGGTGGAACACAAAGAAAGTTATAAGTTTATAATTCAAACACACTACTAAGAAGTTGGTCAGTCAGAGTGCTGAACAGTGTTTTGGTGGGGAAATCTGCCTCGCATAACAGAAGGAGCAGGGGTCCGTCATATCCACCCACAAAATCTCCAGGAATTTCCTAACCTGGAGTTGGCAGCCCTAAGAGAGAGACTGGATCAAAGTCACTGTGCAGGTCAGGGTCTTAAATTATCTTTTTAAAAAGGTAGCATGATGTGAAGCTTGACAATGTGGTCTCTATCCTCCATCTGACAGTCTGAACCCCAGCGGCTTCTAAATGCAGCTATTCAGATGAGGCTTGAGGTAACAGGAAAAATCTTTAAATTAAATTTCTTGTATGGATTAAGCTTGTTCAGTAAAGAGGCTCAAAACTATCTCCAAGTATAACATATAGTATTTGTTGTACTCATATAGTTATAAGGTTTCAGTTGACAATTTAGGAGTTCAATGAACAGTTATTGGCCAAACTTTTATTGTTGAGGTGAACTTTTGGCCTTTCCCCAAACTTGGGAATCTCACAGTATAAGTGTGATCTCCTTCTGGAAATTCCGATTCTTTAGCCAGCTTTTCCCAGAAACTAGGCTTTGAGACAGCATACTCTCCTGAAACAGGACCCCTCAAATGTCACTGTCTGGAGGCTTAAACCTTTTCTCAAACCATTTACTATTTTAGCCTACTTACATGCAAAGCCAGGCTCTGAGACAGTATCACTCCAGTGTGACTCTCTGAAGTTGAATGCTCAGATCCTATCTGACAAGACAGATAGTGTATATGACAATGTAGCAGATTTGTTTTTTTACTCTTCTCTCCTAACTAGCTCGTTCAGCCTGCTATGGGTCCTGATTGGCTGTTAGCTGCTCTCAGCACAATCCAAACAGGCATACAGGGATTGATAACTGATAGAAAAGGCAGACCCTTGCCATCGCCATAGTCACCCCAGCAAGCTGCTTGAAGCCTTCATAAAGAGGATAGGAAAGAGGGCAGTCCTCTCTAGGAATCACCAAAAAATCTATAGTTTTAACATAGAGGCAAAGTCTGTTCCCTCCCCACACCAAAGTGCATCATGGTATTGCCAACATCATTCTCCTCCCATGTCCCTGCTCTCCCCAGGTCTCCCACTGGTTACCAGCTGGTTGTTTATACTAATATAAGTGAACTAGCCCTTTTGTGGCTAACACCAGCAACACAATGGGGCAATCTATAAAGGAGAGGGAGTTTTCTGCATACCTGGGGAAACATCCATCTATGCAGGGGGGAAAAAATCCTTTCCCCCTTTGACCTGTAAAAGAGGGCAAAATTGCCCTTCCTGCCCCCAAAAGGAAAATCAGAAGAGAGAAAACTGACATGCCAGCACAAGCTCTCATTTTTACTGAGGCCATTAGGTTGAAGGCTGCTTGCAAGAACCTGAGGGGGAGAAGGGGGAGAGACATTAGAGTCCCCATTCATTCCTAGAGCTGCAAAGAGAATGAGGATCTGAAAAAGACCTGCTTTTCAAACTTGTCTGATCTACCATGAGAGGCAGGTAAGCCTCCATAGTCTTGGACAGGAATCTCTGCCTCAGGCAGATTTTAAAGAAATGAAATGGCATCTTGAAAAACACTTTTACACTCCGCCTGAGGCAGACACTTGCCCCTCACTTTTCAAGAATATAAGTGGGGGAAGGGAGGTTTCACGAGGGAGAAAGGAAAGATGACATCTTTTTTTAATTCCATCTTCAAGAAATATCTCCCATTATCTACTGTGTCCTGCAGTCCTGCTGAAGGGTTGAGATTTGGGGCAGCCATATGGCTGCCAGCAGACCTGAACAAAAATATCCTGTCTTTTTAATAGAGGCTTAATGGCATATGATTTACCAGGTGATGTTATTTACCTCCATGCCACAAAATGCTTCAGCTGCCCATTTCCATACAATATGCCTCTTAATGAGGCAGGACATTTTCCTCTAGACCTGCTGGCAACCCAACACAGTCCACAACTTTTGTAGAACACCACACATTGGGATAGAAAATTTAGCCACCAACCAAAAACCTATGCTGTTAAAGGAAGACACAAGGCTGCCAACCCTGACACCCAATTGTAGCTCTTTATGTATGTTATATACTGAGATAACCAAATCAGCACAGTGAGACCATGCAGTCAAGTGCACCTTCGGGTGCTAGAACAATAGAGGATTCGGATCCTAGGGTGGACTAATAGCAGTGCCCGGATACTAGAATACACCGATGATGGACTTCTCCACTGTAAATAGCCTATCACGGGTATTGGGGTGTGTGTTGGGTGTGGGGTACTGCAGGGATATAAGCAGGGCTCAAACCTCACTAGTTTGTCTTTCGTTTTGCCTATTGAATAAAGTATGAGCTGATCACTACTCAACACATCCGAACTCAGTACTTTACACTGGTGACGAGGATGGGATCCCAATGAGTGAACCTGTCTCCAACTCAAGCACCGTGCACCACTCCCCAGGACATCGCACCCTGCATCGCTCTGAGAGTCATGGCTGCCACTCCGGGAAATATCACGGCATTTGACCCCGCTCACCCTGAGTTCTGGGAAGCGTGGGTAGAACAGCTCATCCTTTACCAAGGAGTCGCCAACGCTGGCAAGAAGAAAGCCCTGCTCCTGAGCATATGTGGCATCTCCACAATATGGCTGGTCCAGGGCCTCATCACTCCCAAGAAGCTGGATGCGGTAACGTACAATGAGCTCAACAATTATTTTGCACCAAAACCAACCAAGATGGTGAAGCGCATGGACTTTGTGGTGCACATCCAGAGTTCTGGAGAAGCGGCTGCTGTCTTCATGGTGGAACTCCGACGGCTGGCCATCGACTGCAAATTCCTAGAGGTTGAGGATGCCCTCTTAACTCAGTTCATCTGGGGTGTCCAGGACCCTAAGCTCTGCTGCAAACTCATTGGGGTGGACAAGCTCACATTGGTGAAGGGCCTCCACCTGGCTGCAGCTTTTTGAAAAGTCGCATCAGGATCATCAGTCTTCATCCATACACCAGACTTCCACAGCAGTGGCCTCAGATGCATTGGATGAGGAGGACATACTGCAGGTACGATGCCCAGCCCACAAAGATTCGCAACCAACCCCCTAAACAACCAGCGCACAAGTGGCTTGCGCAAGCTGCGGGGATGCGCATGAATGCTGGACCTGCTGTTTTTGCGATGTAGTGTGCTGGATCTGCGGGAAACAGTGCCACATCTCCCATGTCTGCTGATCCCAAGTAAACTGGCGTCGCCTGACAGTGCACCAGGAAACAGTGGAGCTTCACAACATCCCCCATCACCAGGTACATTACTTGCCCTGG
Organism: Gekko gecko; assembly: GCA_029375565.1. NCBI lineage: Eukaryota > Metazoa > Chordata > Lepidosauria > Squamata > Gekkonidae > Gekko > Gekko gecko. The sequence continues at coordinate 237,379,369 of JAPDNY010000002.1, read as the reverse complement.
GACACCCCTGACAAAATAAAAGTGACTGTGATGGTTGAGGGGGCCCTGTGTGAGATGGAGTTGGACACAGGATCCTCCCTTTCCATCATCTCAGCAGAGACCCTCCAAGGCCTCTGCTCACAGGGTGGCCCACCGCTTGTAAACACCGGACTCAGACTAAGGGACTTCCAAAAGAACCCAGTGGCCATTAAGGGGGTGGGCAAGTTCCGGGTGCAGTACAAAGACTTTGATGGACTATTAGACCTGGTGGTGGTGGAGGGCAGACTCACCAGCCTCCTGGGACTATCATGGTTTATGGTGGTTCACAGCCCTGGGATTCACGGTAACTGGGGTGTACCACGTGCGGGCCACAGACTTTAACAGGATGCATGACGAGTTCCCAGCTGTATTTGATGGGCCACTTGGCCAATACACCGGCCCTCTGGTCACACTTGCCCTTAACCCCTCAGTGCACCCCATCCGCATGAAGGCCAGGCGAGCTCCATTCGTATTGCAATCTAAGATAGATGTGGAGCTGGACCACCTCATGGCCCAGGGGGTGCTGGACCCAGTGCCCGACGTGCTGTGGGAAACCCTCATCGTCACCCCCGTGAAGCCCAACAGGGATGTAAGGATATGCTCTGATTATAAGTGCATGATAAACAAGGCACTGGTTTCAGCACCCCATGCGCTGTGGGAAACCTCCATCGTCACACCCGTGATGCCCAACAGGGATATCAGGATATGCGCTGACTATAAGTGCACAATAAACAAGGCCCTACAGGACCACACATATCCTGTCCCCATCATCAGCCACGTCTTGGCCTCCTTGGTGGGTGCCAAGGTTTTTGGGAAGTTGAACCTGGCCCAGGCATACCAACAGCTCCCTGTGGATGATGCCACCGCCATGGCACAGACCATAGTAACATAGGGGTGCGTTCTGGGTTCGGAGGCTGCAGTTTGGGGTCAGCGTGGCCCCAGGGAATCTTCCAGAACCTCATGGACTGTTTGCTTAAAGGTATCCCCGGGGTCCAGCCCTTCTTTGATGATGTTCTGATTGCGGCACCCATGGTAAAGGTCTTCGTGGAACACCTATGCACTGTTCTACAACGCTTCAACACAGTCGGGCTGAAAGTAAAGCAGGAGTCATGGCCAGAACCACCCAGGGCACCAGTGTGGCCCTGGGAATCCACTCACAAGCCATAGGCCTGCCTTCATCTGGACTTTGTAGGCCCCTTCCAGGGACAATTATTTTTCATCCTAGTAGACTCGTACACCAAATGGCTTGAGGTTGTTTCTGTCCCTGCCACATCATCCCATGCCACCATCAGTGCCATGTGGAAGATCTTCAGTACGCACGACATCCCCCACACCTTGGTTTCCGACAACGGGACTGCTTTTACTTTGACCAAGTTCCAGGAATTCATGCACTACTACAGGATTCAGCTCATCTGCCCAGCTCCCTTCCACCCAGCAATGAACGGTCAGGCAGAAAGGATGGTGAGGACAACCAAAGAGTTGCTGCACTGCATCACCCAAGGAGACTGGGACCACTGGTTAGCAACCTTCCTCTTCAGCCAAAGGATGACTTCGCACATATCCACTGGCTGCAGCCCAGTGAACTTATTGATAGGTAGGGACCTCACAACCCAGCTGGATCGCCAACACCTGGATTGGGCCCTGATCACACCTCGACCCCGGAGCACCAAGACTCCCCACGTGGTTTCTTCCCAGAATACCCCATGTATGCAAAGAACTTCTCTTGGGGTCCAGCATGGCTCCCCGCCAAGGGTCATGAGGGTGACGGGACCTCTATTGTACGAGGTCTCTGTGGAAGAAGGCCAGTTGCTCCGTGGACCAGCTGTGCAGGCATCTACTTCCTGCAGACCCAGCAGAGGTCACAGACCCTGAGGAAAGTGACAATGAATTCCAGACCCCCAGGGAACAAGAGCTCAAGGGCGACACACTGGTCCACCGAGAGCAGTAGGTGCCCAGCGCGCAATCACCCAAGAGTGCCAGCCAAGTGCAGGACCTGGCGGCACCAGGGGACTCCATTCTGGGGCCAGCACCGACCCCTTCAACAGAGAGCAGCGGAACCCCCCGATGCTAGCCAAGAGCCCTCAGCGCCACAGACAGAGCCTTCCCACTTGACTCGCAAGTGGAGATGACCGGTGTATCTCAGAGACTATGTAAGCTAGGGCCTCCGGACTATGGGGGGAGGGGTGTTATATACTGAGATAACCAAATCAGCACAGCAAGACCATGCAGTCAAGCGCACCTTCGGGTGCTAGAACAATAGAGGATTTGCATCCTAGGGTGGACCAACAGGAGTGCCCGGATCCTAGAATAGACCTATGATGGACTCCTGCACTGTAAATAGCCTATCACGGATATTGAGGTGTGTGTTGGATGTGGGGTACTGCAGGGATATAAGTGAGGCTCAAACCACTCTAGTTTGTCTTTCATTTTGCCTATTGAATAAAGCATGAACTGATCACTACTCAACACGTCTGAACTAAGTACTTTACAATGTAGCAGAGGGGCAGAGGAGGTTTCTGAAGGATAAGAATGGAAAAAAGAATCTGTTGTACTTTCACTTCTTCTGAGGGCCCCCCCCCCCCAATAATATACAGCTATAATGTTTCTGCTCCAGGCTGACTGGAGTGCTTCTCTTTGAGGCTGGGGAATGCCTTACTACATTTTATTGTAGGTCTCCACTTGTCAGTTTCTAATGTGCTGCAATACATGTAGTCAAGCAGGCCAACAGAGGTTAGTTTAAGAAGAAACAGTCTGTGATGTAGAGCAAACAAAAAATAAAACCCAAGCAAGGATTGAAGCCATAGGCAATGCTAGATCAAATAAGATCACAAGAGAGAAAGAATTTAGGTGTGGAAATGAAAAAGAAGGAGCATGAAATATACTGGGTCTGAGACGCGTATAATGATCAGCTCATAGTTTATTAGTGATTCAGCTAAACTCTAAGACAACTCAAGCAGGGCTGAAGCCCTGCTTATATGCTTGCAAAACACCACACCCGACACACACACACTCCCCATGATCAGCTCTTTACATATCAACTGTTCTATAGGTTCCTTCCAGGATCCTGGCTATCTATTGTTTTGGCAAAACAAGCTTAGTCAGTTTCCAAGTACTGTTCAGGCTCAGTACATAACACCCCTCCCCCCTAAGTTCAGGAACACCTCAGCATACAAAGTCTCTTAAGTAGGCTGGTCTGCGTCGTTCCTGGGTTGAACATTGCAGTTCCATCTGAGGGGCTGGGGTCGCTGGGTCGGGCTCTGACGGTGCTGGCGCTGTGCTGCTAGATGACTGTGGAGCTGGTGTCTGATAATTTCGTGGCCATCTGATCATGTTTTGCCATCCTGGTGGCTTGGTGGTGCGTTGTCTGCTGGGGCTTCACTCACGGTCTCCGGCTCCCACGGCTGGGGCATCTGTGCATTGCCCTCTTCTGGATCTGCCAGAGGAAGCGGCTGTTCTGCTGGAAGTAAGCGGCTGCAGAGTTGATCAATGTGCCTCCGCAGTACTTGGCCATCCTCAGTAAACACTTCATACAACACGGGCCTTGTAACTCTGGTCACCCAGGCAGGAATCCAGGCTGGGCCACTGGAGAAGTTCTAGGCATAGATGGGATCGCCTAGAAAGAATCCACGGGGTGCCTCTTGGTTCTTAGGAGCTGGGCAGTGCTCCGGACTATGGTTGGGGTGAAGCTAGTCTAAATGGGTGGTTAGGCACTTGCCCATGAGGAGTTCAGCGGGGCTGCGACCTGTGGAGGTGCTCATGGTCACTCGGTGGCCGAAAAGGAAAACCGCGAGCCAGTGGTCCCAATCTCTGTGGATGATCCACTGAAGGGACTCCTTAGTGATCCTCATATCCTTTCCACTTGTCCATTGGTGGCTGGGTAGAAAGGAGCAGATTGGATGCGTTGGATTAGGCAACCCTTGTGTGCTGAGAGCTCATCTCGACAGGAAGAGAAGGCTGCGAATTCTGGGCCCACCCAGCTGGTGGGCCATCTCTTTCTCACCCAGTCCAAAATGCGGGAGAGGATGCGGTCTTTGGCAGTGTGGCAGGACACATCGGTTACCTGAAAAGGATGACTGGGAGGTCCTCAGAGAGCAGGATTTGATGTGCTGGGGCAGGGTCTGGGACACAGAAGGGAAGTGGCAGGCAGCTGAGGGTGTCAGCGTGCCCCATCGTCTCCCCTGGGCAGTAGAGAAGCGAGTACTGGTAGCCCGCCAGGAAGATAGACCAATGCAGCACCCTGGGGGAGAGCATCTGTGGTGTCTGGTGATCTGGGGCCAGCATGCCCAGCAGGGGCTTGTGATCAGTCACAATCATGAAAGGCCGCCTGTAGAGGTAGTCGTGGAATTTTTTGACTCCCACCACAATCACCAGTGCCTTCTTGTCTATTTGCATGTGATTGTGCTTGGCCAGTGACAAGATGTGGGAGTAGTATGCCACGGGAACCTCCCTGCCATTGAGTAGCTGGTGACGGAGGACAGCTCCTACCCCATATGGTGAAGCATCATAGGCGAGAACAACTGGCAGCATTTCGTCAAAGTGGGCCAGGATGGCATTCAAGGTGAGCAGCTCCTTGACAGCCAGAACACGGTGGCTTGCTTCTGGCCCCAGACCTCAGGGGCCTTCTTGTCAAGGAGTTGATGTAGGGGCTCCGTGACCACAGCCTTGTGGGGCAGGAATGAATGATAAAAGTTCAACAGGCCCAAGAAGGCCTGGAATTCTGGCTTGGATGTGGGAGCCAGGATGTTGACAATGGCGTGAACCTTGTCAGGAGCAGGATGAATGCCCTGGGCGTCAACAGAGAACCCCAGGAACTCGACTCATGGGACCCCCAGGAGACATTTTTCTCACTTTACTTTTAGACCGACAGCTTGAAATCGCTGCAGGATGGTGAGCAGTGTCTTGGCGAAATCCTCATCTGTAAGTGCAGTGATTAAAACATCATTGAAGAAGGGCTGTATCTTGGGAATTCATTTAAGGAGAGATTCCATTCAATTCTGGAAAATTCCTGGGGCTACGCTGACCCCGAATTGCAGTCGCTGCACCTGGAACGCACCCCTGTGTGTCACTATCGGCTGGGCCTCTGTGGTTGCATCGTCCACGGGGAGCTGTTGGTAAGCCTGAGCTAAATCCATCTTACCAAAGATCTTTGCACCTGCCAGGGATGCCAGGACATGGCTGACCACCAGAACTGGATGTGCATGGTCCTGGAGGGCTTGATTTATTGTGCATTTGTAGTCCATGTAGATGTGGACATCTCTGTTGGGCTTTACCGGGGTCACGATAGGGGCTTTAGGACAAACAGGACGCACCTGGCCTTTAGCCGTATGGGCCTAACCCCCGGGTTGAGTTGTGGGGAGACTGGGGGTCCAGTGTAGCGACTGAGAGTCCCATCAAATGTCACCAGGAACTTGTCACACACCGTCTGAAAGTCTCCAGTGGCCATGTGGTGCACCCTCATCACTCTGAAACCGAGGGGTGCGAACCAAGCAAGTCCTATGAGGTTCGTGCAACTGCCTCTTACTACCAGCAGATCCAAAAGTCTGTTGAAGTGCTGGTACTGCACTTGGAACTTGCCGTCCCCCAGGATTGCCACCTCATTTTTTGAAAAGTCTTGTGGGGTGAATCCAGCCAGCCGCAAGGGGAGGGCCCTTAGGGCATAGTCTCTTAAACGTATCCTCAGAGATTATAGAGGTAGAGGACCCTCTGTTGAGCTCCATCATGCAGGGGCTTCCCTCAATCAGGATCATTACAGTAATTTTGTCAGGGGTGTCCCAGGGCAAGTGCAGTACCTGCTGCTGCTGGACAGAGGTGGTGTGTAGCTGTGTGTTGATGCCAGGGCTGCCACAGGTCGCCTGTGGTTCCCTCTGGTGCGACAGGCTCGGGCATTGTGGCCAACCTTGCCGCAGTTCCTGCACGTGGCATCCCGGAATCGACAGGACCTCCTCTCATGGGGCTCTCCACAGCTGGCACATGTGGTTGGTGTGGTGGCATTGCCAGCACATGGTGGTGTGGATGGGTGTTGCTGTACTGATGGTGTGCGGCGTCGAGTGGGATGCTGTCCTCCGAAGTGTCCACATGGTGGGTGACAGTGTTCCATTTCCATAGAGATGGCAGGCTTTTCGCGTGCCAAACCTCCACGGTGAACTGCTCTGTGGCTTCTGTGGCTAGGGCCATCTCCATGGACTTCTTGAAGTTAGGGTCACCTTTTGCGAGGAGCCTCCTCTGGAGCTGCTTGTCCCTTATTCTGCATTCCAGCTGGTTCCAGAGGGCGTCCTCGAGGTCCGCAAAGTTGCATGCCGGGCAATCTGTCATAGCGCTGTGACGAAATCCGTGATGGATTCGTTGGTGGCCTGGTTCCTTGTGTGGAATGCAAGGTGGGTGGTGATGACGGATGGCTTAGGGGAGAAGTGTTCCTTGAGCCGGTCCAGGATCATCTCATAGGCTGTGTCTTTGAGCGCCGCGGGGGCGATGAGTGAGCAGGTGATCTGGTAGGTCATGTGGCCACATACCCAGAAGAAAGTGGCACACTTCTTCTCCGCTGCCATGATCCCAGAGGACTTGAGGAAGAAGTGGAACTGGCCGAGGTAGGACTCCCAGTCCTCTGCGTCGTCGTTGAATGCATTGAAGTATCCTGGAGCTGTAGCCATGGTCCTGGAAGTGATGTGTTGCACTGAGCACTGGAGCTTGGTGTGCAGTGAGGTGCTGAAGGGCACTGGGCTGGCTCAACAGGATCCCACCTTCATCGCCAGTGAAATATACTGGGTTCGAGATGCATATACTGATCAGCTCATAGTTTATTAGTGATTCAGCTAAATTCTAAGACAACTCTAGCAGGGCTGGAGCCCTGCTTATATGCATGCAAAATACCACACCTGACACACACACACTCTCTGTGATAGGCTATTTACATTACAGCTCCTGTTCTATAGGCTCCTTCCAGGATCCTGGCTATCTATTGTTTTGGCGAAACAAGCTTAGTCAGTTTCCAAGTACTGTTCAGGCTCAGGACATAAAAGAGTAGAATATCCAAACTGGGCATTGCCAAGATACAGGGCACAAAACCTGTAAAAACCTTTTGAACAGTACTCCAAACCAATTTGGGGACAAAGAGGACCCTAGGAATACATGCATATGCTGCGGATGGTGAGGAATGTGGATGTACATTCAGATCTACCCAAGCTGAAAATATACCGGAAAAATACCTTATTGGGATTTTTGGGGTATATTTCCACTTCCCAAATGTATCCATGTTTTCTCAGGGAAAACTGGAAAAAATTCCCAAGAAAATCTGTGATATATTTGGGAATTACCAGTAGGGCTTCTACTGCAGAAGACAGTCCAAGGATCAGCTGTGCTGGGGGGAGTAAACTGTTCCTGCTGGCTCAGCTTGGGGCTGGCTTCTCATGCAGCCTGATTTAAACTGGGCTGCAGGAGAAGCCAGCCCCAGAAGCTTCTGTGCCACAGGGAGCTATCTGCTAGCCGTGGCACAGCAGATCCTGGGGCCAGCTTCTCCTGCAGTGCTGTTTCAACCATGCTGCAGGAGAAGCTCTCACAGCCAGGATCTGCTCCCAGAGGCACGCAAATCCTGGGTCCAGTTTCTCCTGCAGTGCAGTTTAAACTACTCCATATTGGATGACACTCAGGGTGTCCTCGTGACTGGTTCCAACATTCGTGTTTGGGTGTTTAAGTGTAATGCTGCAACAGACAGGCAGGCAGTTTCCCAATCCAAATTCTCCCCATGATTCAAACTGGTTAAAAGGGCCCATGTTAGAGCCTCCTACCTAGTTAAAATCTCCCTCCATAACTTCAGACTAGCCTTTGCTTCAATTCAGTTTCAAACCATACCAACAGCTTTGCTAGCTGGATGCTACTTCCAAGTATCATTGACTTCATATCTTTGTATTTGCAGACTTCCAGTTCCAGAAGACTGGAACACTACATTTTACCCTGTCCTCTTTACATAGGGCCTAGAACCAAATTTCTCACAGCGCTTTTAATGAGTTTAATTTTTTTTTTTCAGATTCAGAGAAGCTGCTTTTTCGTCTCTCAGATGCTGATTTAATTTTCCCCCCTATAAGAGGGTCACTCTGCTTTAGCAGCCAAGAAAACGTGGGCCTAGAGTCTATCTAGACTTTGAGAACATCTAATGAGTCTCTTATTTGTGTGCCACCCTATCTAAACAGGTCCTTTCTGGTGGTGGCACGAAGAGTATAGAATGCTCTGCCCTGGAAAGTTTGACTCCCGCTTTGAGAGGGTTTTTTCCACAAAGCAGTTAAAACCCATTTATTGTGCCTAGATTTTCAACAGATAATGTTTTATGGCTCCTTACACATCTTTTATCTACTCACTGTTTTTAGGTTCTGAGGTTTTTAATTGCTCTAGTCATTTTAATTTAATGTGGACAATTTTATTTTATTTTATTTGTTTTATGTAGTAAATTTATTCTGCAATCTGCCTTGGGGTTTTGTTGTATCAAAAGGCAAGATACACGCATTTTAAATAAATAGGGCTGCCTGATGTCTGTTTCTATAAAATCAAAATTATAATAAAATGTTAATTTTTCAACAAGGTTGACAAAAGGAAGTACAAATGGCTAACTGAGATTTCAGTCAACAACCTTTACTTTCCCTGACTCGTAACAGCAAGTCCACATTCTGATCCAGTACCCTGTTGCTGATAATACCCCCCCCCCCCAGATATTAACTTGTCCCTGAGCTAGGGTTGCCATTCCCTAGTTGGGGGCGGGGGATCCCCCGTTTTTGTGGGCTCCTTCCCGCCAACAGCCAGCTAGCCATTGAGAGGAAATTCCCCCTCAAACAGTGACGTTGCCAGAAATAAATGCAACATGTCTGAATCACCCTGAAGTGACATAGGCACATCAGTGACATTGGGAACGGTGCTCTGGTTTTGGGGCAAAACTCTGTCATTTGAGGCTGATTTTACCATAGAGTTTTGCCCAAAAACCAGAGTATTGCCCCCGACATCACCAATTTTCCTTTGCCACTTCTGGGTGACGTAGGCATGTTGTGCGACATCACTTCCCACTCCCCCACCCCCGTCAGTATTTCCGACAGACCTGGCAACCTTACCCTGAGTTCTGGGACTTTCCCAGGGACTTTAAAAGAGACAGTGGTGAGACCACTCTTGAAAAAACTATCTTTGAATTCTACCAATCCAGCCAACTACCACCCTGTCTCAAATCTTCCATTTCTGGGTAAAGTTGAGAGAATGGTAGCTGAACAGCTCCAGGCATTCTTGGAAGATTCCTCTATCCTGGGCCTGTTTCAGTCTGGCTTTCACCTTGGCTATGGAATAGAGATGGCATTGGTCACCCTCACAAATGATCTTCATTGACATCTGGATTGAAGGAGTCAACGCTTCTGTTGTCATTAGATCTAATGGTGGCATTCAACATGGTCAGCTATGATGTTATGACTCACTACCTCGCCAATGTGGGGATACACAGGACAGCCTTATAGTGGCTGGTCCCATTTCTCTGTGGCTGGGGACAGAGGGTGGTGCTTGGGGAGTGGTGTCACTGCATTACCCTTTGGTCCCTTGAAGGACTGTGCATTCCTATGATCAACATCTATTGGTGATCCCTGGTCCAAAGGATGTATGCCTGACCTCAACCAGTGCCAGAACTTTTTCAGTTCTGGCACTGGTCTGCTGGAATACTCTCCCAGTTGAGATCCTGGCCCCATGGGATCAAATGCAGTTCTGCTGGGCCTGTAAAATGGAGATGTTCTGCCCAGAATATGGTCGAGGTGGTGGCAACTCATCCATAATGACCTCCCCTGCTCTGCTCTGTCCGGTTCTATTCCACCGTGGCTGATTTTCTCACCTACCCATTTGCTCTGCATCGTTCCATCTATGGCTACCCACAATCTGAATCCCTTGGGATGTTAATTGTGTAGCAGACACCATCAAATGTTTTAGTAATGATTTAGAAATGTTGTGTTCTGGTTAATTAATAGTTTTATAGATTTTAAGGTCATATTATATTTTTATTATGTTGTAATTTGTAACCATGTTGTAATCTGCACTGAGCCTGCTTGTTGGAGAGGGCAGGCTAAAAATTGAATGAACAAACAAACAAATAATAATGACAATTACCCGGTGCTATATATTGAAAATCCCCTGACCTGGATAGCCCAGGCTAACCTGATCTTGTCAGATCTTGGAAGCTAAGCAGAGTCAGCCCTTGGCAGTATTTGGATGGGAGACCAACAAGGAAATCCTGGGTGATTATGCAAAGGCAAGCAATGACAAACCACCTCTGGAACTACAGGGGCACCGTAAGTTGGCTGCAACTTGACGGCACTTTCCACTGCCATATATTGAAATATACAAGATACAGAACAATTATAGAGTGATTCATCCTCTGTCATGCAATCCCATATTCAGTTAGATACTGAGATGCTCTTAGCATGAGGCTACATGCTCTCCTTGCCAATCTCATCTACTAATAGCCACTGCTGTTTCTACTCTCCATTGCACTAACCATCTTCTCTCTGCTAATGAGTCTTGCAGAGCAGCTCTGCATGTTGGGAGAATGCTAGTCAACCTTTACAGATTTTACAAATTTGAATTGCACTGAGTCTTTCCAAGCAACACACTTCCTGGCTGCTTCCCACTCCTCTCTCTCCCTCCATTAACTTGGAAGTTTAAGAAACAGCTGAGTGTGACCCTGCCTCCACACGCTATAATGACACAGACATTCAGTTGCAGCGGTAACAAATTGTCCATATTATAACACTTTACATCTTGATACCAGCTCCTCCTTAAACAGCTTATCTGTAAACCAAGTGAATTCGCACAGGGATGTTAAGCAAATAGCTGTCATGTAATAGATGGGGTACCAGCTGAAATGAACACTTACAAATGGCTGTAGCATTTACCGAAATGTCACGCTGATTCCTTGCTGTTGTTGTTATGCAATGAGATTGTTTCTGCTACGACTCTGGGCTTTCAACCTTCAGAGACTATTTTTAACGTGTATTTATAAATGAATTGTGTGTGTGTGTGTTCAAAGAGGTATAATCAGAGGGAAAGATAAAGATAATGTCAACATCTGCATGCTTGTTTGGGAGTATGAAGAACTCAAGGATCAAGTTTTAGTCAATTGAAAGCCTTGAGAGCCCCTTTAGAGACCAGTGTATCTCCCTTCCTCTCCCTCTCCCTCTCTCTGCCATCTTGCCTGCATCCTGCTTTTTTGGCGTGGATGTAACCCTCAAGATGGCTTCCAACATAAAAAAGTATTAATATGATATACATAAAAGACATCAAAAATAAAACCTGCGGGGACAAAAGCAGCCTGATTCATAGCCCTAAAGAATCAGCCTTAACTCAGGCAAAAGAATAAGTATGTTTGTGCAGCCTTCCTAAAAGCCATCTAGGAAGGATAACTGTTGAGCCTCCTTCTTATTTTATAGTCTTGATGCAGCCACTGAAAAGGCACAGCCACATGTTTCCACTTGATGGATCTCTGATAATGGTGGGAAACAAAGAAAGTTCCCACTATTAGACGATCTCATCATCCAAGTAATTCCGTATTGAATTCTGGTTCAAACTTTCTATGTTTCAATGTAAGTATACCAAGTGATCTCTTCTTCAAGTGTCTGAGCAGTGTTCTATTTTGATCTCTACCTGCAGTTCTGAGAAGCATGTCAGCTACTCCACCGCTGGACTCTCCAAAATAACCATGCCATGCTTCAGTTCTAGCAGTCTAATGCTAAGCATTCCCATTGGAAGCAGCCCCGGATGTATCCCTTTATAAATGGTGTGCCCTCTTGCCAATTTCATGAGAACCTTGTCATAAATCTGCTCCATTATGCAAGGATATATAGCCAAGTACTGCAACAAATATAAAGAGTTAATCCAAGCAACATTCCCTGCAGTCCCAACGTATCTGCTTGGGTCTCTTGCCTAGGAATGGAACTACAAATTATTTTTAAACCAGCATTTGCAGATACTAGAGAAGATAGATTGGGAGTGCTGTGGAGTTGACATATCAAGCCACTGCTTCAGTATAAGTCCTTGGTAAGCTATGAATGACACCTTCTTTTGGCTCTCTCTTTTGCAAGTTACTCAGATTAGTGAGACAAGAAATTTCAAAAGTTGTCATTTAGCCATAATATATAAACTTTCTCAGCAAGTTCAAAAATTGAGAGGTGTTATTAGGAGAAATCAGTTTGTACTTTGTATGCAAATAATAACAAGATTAATTAATCTAAACTGGAAATGTATGAGAATGGGTACATTTTAATGCTTGCGCTGTGCACTATTTTGCATTAACACAGAGCATGATGGGAGTCCTTCTCTTATTATTTTGTTAAAATTTTAATGGATGTTTTCCTGCTGGGTCAAGTGTTATGGCATCTGCAACATTTTACAACTTTTATATGAGCAATATTCTGACACAAATTTTATATATACTGAAAAATCATTTTCTAAAATTGCTTAATAAAATGCATTTTTTAAAAAATGTCATTTTATTAACAGGTAATTTGCCAAGGAAAGTTGTGTGAAGATGCTGATTTTCTGGAGGTCAGCTCAAGGTTTCCCCTTCCCCCAGCTCAATAGTGGTGGCCAGAAAGTAATTTTCCCTGCAGTGTTACTCAGAATCAGGAAATAGTAGTAACCAATGACACTCTGTTTTCCACCAGCCAGTAATTTGTCCCATTCCCCAACTCCTACCTTTTAGGAGCACATAGACAAGGCAACACTTCCATGCTTTCCAACCCTATCATAATGTAGGCATGTCACTTATGAACTGGTACCACAGACAGGTTCCATTCCTTCGCCATCCATTTCATCCTTTTGTCTAGCATTTTCTGGTACTGAAAGCTAGTATGACTTAGCAGATAGCTAGTAGTAGCCAGATCTTGAAGACTTTGATTCAGCTTGTTAAACAACATGACATTTTCTCAAGGAATGGTGAATATCACAATGGCCAGGTATGAATTGTATTTGCATGATGATTTCATGAGCAATACAAGTTTATTAGTTTTCTGCATAAAAGTATTTGCATTTCTAAGAGCAGAGTGGGCACCCAGGGAGAAAGGAGGCAAAATTACAGCAAGAAAAACACAATTGCAAATTGTAGCAAAACAGGCCACAGATTTAATTGATTATAGCATTCAGAGCATTTGGCACAGCATACAGCGGGATCCAAGCATTGAATGACCCAAATGTTGGCCGATGAACCACATCCCAGCGTGCATCCTGGGGAAAACCAGGAGTGACAAGAATAGTATCAGAGGACAGCACATATTCAGCAGCAGAGGTAGCAGTGCCAATCTGAAAGAAGTGAGCACTGAAATCCCCAGGGAATAGCCTGATGGAAGCAATCCCAGCCATAAGTATGCTAGTGAATTGAAAACAGGTAAGAAAGGAGCCATCAGCGTGCATGAAGACCTTGTAAAGAAGGGTGTATGGCCATATATTCCCCAGTGAGGTGAACAGGGCAAGGCTAACTGCTCCTGGCAGATCTAAGTAAAAAATGGGAGCCAAGCCACATCTGATCTGTCTTGGATTTGCGAAGGAGTACCCACATGGTGGATCCTTGAATGTGAGTGTCATTTAAAACCAAGGCCCAACCTGAGCGGTCATGCCTTGATGCTGAGACAAGCTTACTGCAGTGGAAAGCTCCAAAGAAGGCCAGTGCAAAGGAAGCCTGAAATAGGCTAACCTCAAATTCAGACCAATAAATTGCTGGAAGCTGATGTAAAAATGCAGCCAAGACGCCGAAGGTTATTGGAAGAGGGATATCTGGTCTGCAAGGAGTGAGCATCCTCCACCCTTCTATTGTCCTGTGAGTCACAAAAGAGTGGCAGGGATCTGGATAGCTCTGAGCATTGCTAAAGAAGGAGATGGTGGACAGGTAGACAGGTGAATGGCCATCGTCCCAGGCACAAGACTGCATTCCCTCATGAAAGCAAGGTATTGACGAACCAAGGTCTCTGAAATAGGCCAAGAGCCTCCCCCCAGTCGTGAAAACCAAGAAGGCCTCAACTGCCCGAGAGTACTAACACCATGTGGAGAGAGCAATAGAATTAAATACTCCCTGCAAGATTAATCTGTGCCAAGGTCCCAGAGTTCCTCCAGGAAGGGGTCCTGTCAGTGGTTCACCTCCAAGGCTAACTTTCAAAGCCTCTCCTCCTGAAACCAAGATAAGGCATTGGCAATGTCATTATCAGTACCTGCAATTTACTGTGCTGAAAAGGTGATGTTACATGACTGGTGTAGTAGAACAAATTTACGCACCAGATGCATAACCCGCATAGAGCATGAGGTTTGGCGATTGATGACATGAACCACAGCCTGGTTATCATACCAAAAGCAAATCCTCCTATCCTTTTTTAATAAAACATTTTTATTTAATATTTTAAACAACTGTAAACAACATGTATTTAAAGAATAACATTAGATAACAAACAAACAAATACATAGAACTTAAACAATTTTCCAGTTGACTTTGTTTATCGTTGCTAAAGGAATGACTAAAAATCTTAAGTTCTTTCATTGTAGTTAAATTATCCAGCCACTCTTAAGAAAATCAAAGTATTGAAAGTTACAAAAATGTTGAACAGTTTCCAATATATGGTCTGCTTTTTCTAGGATCAGTGACCATCTGCTGGTGAACGAATGAGGATCTATAGAAGGGTCAGAGTTTGCCAACTTTTCTGATATCTTATCCATCAATAAGTGATCCCATACTTTCAGGAACCACGTTTTAAATGATAAGGGGGATGAGCTTTTCCAATTCAGTGCTGTTGTTGTTTTGGCTGTGGATAGGAGAAGGGATAATAATTCTTTACTGTTTTTAGAAACTGTGATATCTTCCCAATAATTTAATATTATTATTTCAGGAGATTCTGGGATTTCATGTCCTGTTAATAATTTAATTTCGCTTAAAACTTGTTTCCAAAATAATCTAACTGATTTACATTCCCACCAACAATGTACGTATGATCCTATAGACCTGCAATTTTCCCAGCATAATGGAGATATTTTGGAATTAATTCGGTGTAGTTTCAACGGAGTTAAATACCATCTGGTAAGCAGTTTGAAGTTTTGTTGTTTTATATTAATAGTCCTGAATAGGATGCGAATTCGGAGAGTATTGACTCTACCAACGGGAGCGATTTTTGTGGGTGAGCTAAGTATAAAATAAAACCATCAGCAAAAAGACTGATTTTATATTCATTTTGGTTTATTTTGATACCTTTAATTCCTATCAGTTGCCTTATCTTGTTGGTTAGGGGTTCTATGATCAAAGCAAATAACAAAGGTGAAAGGGGGCATCCTTATCTTGTCCTCCTATTGAGAATAAAATTATTAGATGTTGTTATTAATTGAGATTTGAGCAACCGGTGAGGAGTATAATGTCTGAATGATTCTTTGGAAGTTACTACCAAAATCTATTTGCTGCTTGTAGGAAAGTGGGCTCAACTTTATCGAAGGCTTTTTCTATGTCCAGCACTAGAAGACACGTATTAGGACATTGTTTTTTACAATACTGAATCACCCCAATTGTTTTGCGAATGTTGTCGGTGATGTTACAAGATGGTATGAGCCCTGTCTGGTTCCTATGAATATAGTCCCCTATAAAGCTTTTAAGTCTATTTATTAATATGGATGCAAAAATTTTATAATCGCTATTTAAGAGCGATATAGGTCTATAAGATTTGGGAGACAGAGCATCTTTATCTTTTTTGTGAATGTCAATGACTCTAGCTTGGGACCAGGTTTCAGGAATAGAACCTGAATGGAGGATTGCATTGCATGTGTCTCTTAATGGGATGGCCAGATGTAATAAAAATCATCTGTAAAATTCAGTTGGGAATCCATCTCTTCCCAGGGCCTTATTAAGTTTTGCTTGTTTTATAGCATCTCTTACTTCCTGTGTTGTAATGGGCTTGTCCATGAATTTGCTGTGAGCAGGAGCACATTGTTGACACGCAAATATTTAATATTTGCATTGGATGGGTTGTCAAAGCTGTATAAATCCTGGTAAAAAAGAGTAAAAGTTTGGAGTATGGCCTTAGATGTAGTTTGAAAGATACCTGAGGGATCTCTTATGGAGTTAATGAACCTTGAGTTTGTTGTTTTTTTAATTTCCAGGCTAATAGTTTGAGGGATTTAGGAACCAATATTTATGTTTTGTGAAGAGAATATTTTTATAAACTTGAGAAGTTTCCAATGTTTCTAATTTTTTTCTTTCAATTAAAAGATTTCTGTAAATTTCTAGAGTCCTTTTTGTGTTTTTCTTCTAGAATTTTTATTTTGTTTAACAAATCGAAAGCTAATGCTTTCCCCTTTTTATTATAGGTAGCAGAAATCAAAATGATCTTCCCTCTAATAACTGCCTTCATTGCATCCCATGCAACGTTGGAGAGGACACCACAAGACGAATTTATTTTGAAGTATTCTGAAATTGTTTGTTCAATTTTAAAGCTAGCTGAGTGATGGAATAAAATTGATTGATTTAATGACCATTGCTGAGTGGATATTTTTCTCGTATCTAAAACGATCTGGCATTCAATCCACACGTGGTCAGATAACGTTCTCAGACCTATCTCCGGGGGAAGAAACTTGATGAATAAGTAAGTTTGAAATTAAGAGAAAATCAATTCTAGTAAAGGTATTATGCCGCGGAGAAAAATAGGTATAAACTTTAATTCCTAGGTGATTAAGTCTCCGGATATCACATAAATTATATTGGGTTAAAAGTTTTTGGAGGGTTGACTTTTTTTATATAAATATTAAAATTAAGGTTACCCTTCAAATTGGGGGAGTAGGATCTGTCCCAAAAAGGGTCGCTTATGCAATTTAGATAACTACCTATAACTATATATCCTTCTTGAAAATCCTCTAATTTTGTTAAAGTATCTTTAATGAAAGGTTCCTGCCCAGAATTAGGTGCATATAGGGAGGCTAGTGTGAATTTTTCATTGTTTAGTAATCCTTTAACAAAGAGGTAATGGCCTCTTGGATCTACTAGCATTGCCTGACATAGGAAAGACACCTTTGTAGAAATAAGAATGGCTATGCCTCTGGATTTAGAAGTTCCAGAGGCATGGTATTGTGATGTGAACTGTTTAGTGCCAAAAATATTGGTATTTAGATTTCTAAGATGGATTTCTTGTAAAAACAAAATTTCTTGGTGTAGCTTAAATATAGAAGTTGTTAACCTTTTGGCTTTGATTTTATTATTCAGGCCTCTACAATTTAGTGATATTATTTTCAATATATTAGCCATATTTGAAAGACAGAACTAAAAGTCTAATAAGGGTAAATAATTCTAGGTTTGGGTTTAAAAATTTTAAGATCTTGTAGAATTAATTTTGAAATACCCTTATGGGACTTGAAGAGACTGGGATCATAGTTGAAGTGTTTGCAGACTCTGTGGACCTATTGTTGACATAAATAAAATTAATGGTAACACCATTGATTTTTATGAGTTTTGTTAACAGGGAAATAACATATATAACAAAAAAATCAACATTACTAACTTTACTAACTATTAAAACAAACTAAGTGGTACAAAACTGTTCCTACTAAGCCTGCCCTGTCAATAAGGGGGTCAGGCTAGTGAGATGTCAAAAGACAGCTCACTACTAAAACAACTAGGGGGAAATAGAGGATTACCTCGCCCCCCTTCCTTTTCAAAAATGATATAGTAATATAAATTAACCCATTATTTAAAAGCATAAGATATACCATAGGTAATGATACATAATGAAAAGAAAAATCGGCAATGTCCCATTTTCTTAATTGTGAAGTAAATTTTAGCTATATAGAAAGTTAGCTAAGTAACTAACTTTGTTTTTGTTGAACAATTAAATAGTTAATATATAGTGACTATTGTAATTCACCTAAAGATTGGTGTTATAACATTGGAAAAGATAAACTGAGGAGAAATCTATTTGCTAACTATTTCCATAAAATAAAAAAGGGTTACATCACTAAACTGATTTAAAAATGTAAAGCTTAAAAGAAATCTATAGTTTATATAGAACTCTGGCTTATCTATTTTAGTTAAAAGAAAATACAATAGGTTACATCACCTTATTTTTACTTTAACAATGCATAGATATAACATACCATATTTTTGAAAATTAAACTGGTTGCATCACCTTAATAAGTTAAAGCTTATGAATAAAAAGGAAATTAAGAATAATACTGACTGAATGGCATAATAAGAGATAACCAGGTTTTAGAACACTACAATAATATAGAAACCTTTCCACAAGTGAATATATAAAATTAAAACCATAGTTAAAATAAAGAGAGGTTGACATCACCAATTATAAACTAAGATATAATAATGCACTGTTAGGCATTTTCACACATAGTATAAAAAAGAAAGCTTAAAAAAGAAATATAATTTATATAGAGCTCTGGCTTATCCATTATGGTTAAAAGAAAATACAATAGGTTACATCACCTTATTTATAAATTAACTTAAGGCATGCTTACTTTTAAAAATTAGAGTGGTTGCATCACCTTAATGAATTAGAGCTTATGAAAAAAAGGAAATTAAAAATAATACTGACTGAATGGCATAATAAGAAATAACCAGATTTTAAAACTCTACAATAATATAAAAAACCTTTCCACAAGTAAATATGGAAAATTAAAACCATAATTGTACCAAAGAGAGGTTAATATCACCAATTATAATAATATACTGTTAAATATTTTCACACATATTGTCACCTTAAATGGTCCGAATAAATGTAGAGACTTAAGCAGTTACAGGTTTAAGAACTACCGTGTAAATATTCGACAATAAAGAGTAAACTGAGAGTTTGACCAACTAAAAGAGTATCCTCAGTCATGGAGGTGCTCCTCGCTTCACCCAGGACCACTGTGGTGCAAACTTGTGAGGTTGGGAATCCAGATCATCGTCAGGATGTAGCTTTGGGAGATCATGGTGAATGTCGAGAGAGTTAAGGAGCTTAAAACCACTTGGGTAGTCATGAGCAAAGAAACGCTGGCGTTAGTGGGTAACCATAAGCTCGTATGGAGACATCCATCTGAAACTAAACTTGTGTTCCAACTATGTAGAGGTGATGGGTCTGAGGTTTTTCCTGTGTTGCAGGGTCTCTGCGGAGAGGTCTTGAAGGACTTGAATGCGAGAGTTAAGGTAGTTAAATCCCTCTCCTTCCCTGGTTTTCCGTAAAATTCCATCTCTGGTTCTGCTGTCTGGAAAAGTGGCCACTATGTCTCATGGGAAAGTATCATTACGTTTTGTAAGAGGGCCGATTCAGTAGGCTAGATCGATCTAGATTCAGTTCTTTAGAGAGCCAGGAAGCAAGGAAAATTTTAACTTGTGATTCACCCTCCGAAAGTTCCGGAATCCCTCTGAATTTAAGGTTTTGATATCTCATTTTATTTTCCAGCACCATTAGTTTATTTTTAGTCCGCTCATCTGATAATTGGAGAGTCTTAATGTCCTCCTGTGCTGCAGTAGCACTTTCAAGCACTGATTCTGTCGCCTGAGCGACTTCTGCTAGAGTCTCAGTTATTGATTTTAGTTCGTTGGAGAGAGGTTGAATTGCTGAGTATATTTGTTCAGAGATATTCTCTTCCAGTTTGCGGATCGCATGAAGAAAGTCTTGGTGGGAAAGCATCGTGTCATCTTCTTCTTCTCTGAGATCTGCTCCATCCGTCATTTTAGTTTGTAGTGTGGCTTCGCAGCCTCACGATTTTTTTGTTGTGCACAGCACTGACTCACCCACTAGACAAACTAGGCACTCGCCTAGGGCGTGCCGGCCCTTGGGCACCAGACTGCCCCGGCCGGGGCACTCCTGCACCCCCGCAGCTTGCCCACCCTCCCCCCTTGGTGGCATGGCGACGGCCAGCGGGGACTCGCTGCCACCGCCAGTAGAAGGATGGTGGGCCAGCCGGCCGGTGGGGGCGCAGGAGGTGGTGCCACTGCAATTTGCCCGCCCTCCCCCCTCCCCCTTGGGGGGGAGGAGGCAGTGGTGGCCAGGCTCAGCCCAATCACAGGATTTGCTGAGCTGACTGCGAAGCAGCCGCGTTTCCCTGCCCCGCCGTCCAGGCTCCACGCCGCTTTCCTGGGTCCCTCCCTGTCCATCCACACCCCAGAGGCGGCACAACTAAGCACCCGCTCTCCAGAGATCTCTTCCCTCTTTGGGGCCATCACTAAGCCTTCACTTTATCTGGCAGGGAAGAAGGCACGCTGGCTGGCTGGCTGATTGCTCCAAGAGTGTACTTCGACTAGTGGAAAACTGGAGATGGGAACGCCCTCCCGGATCCTAGTCTCTTATTTAAAGACGGCAAGCTCCATCGAGCAACTTTCCCTGATTCTTGGTCTACAGGGTCTAGGCTCCCTTGGCGTTAATAAGCCTTCCCGAGAGGCGAGCCTGCACGCTGGGCACAAGCAAAACCCCTCGGCTCCAGCACTGGTGGTCAGACTCCATCAGCCAGCTCCTCAGCTGAACGAGGCAAAGCAAAGCAGCGCTGACCTGGAACTTGGGGGGCGGGGAGCGTGCGAGAGAGAAAAAATACCAAAGCAACAGGAGAAGGAGCAGCAGATCCAAGCTGAGGAAAGGTAGCAAGCATGAGCCAAGAAATACAGTTTTGCTGTGGTTGACAGTTATTAACATAAATCACAGCTTCAATGGTTCTGACAGAACTGCAGCAATGGTGGCAGCAGCGGTGGGGGAGGAGGCAGTGGTGGCCAGGAGAAGGACACCCAGCCGGGGTGCAGGAGGCACACCGCAGCTCACCCGCCTTCCCACCTCCCCCTCGGGGGGGGGAGGCGGTGGCGGCCAGGAGAAGCAGGCCCACCTTCCCACCTCCCCCCTGGGGGGGGGAGAGGAGGCGGCGGCGGCAAAAGGGTCTCCCAGCCCCACTGGGAGGTTGGCATCTGCGCCTCGCCTAGGGCACAGAAACACCTGGAGCCAGCCCTGGTCCCCTTTAGAAAAATAGGTAGACACAGAATGAGGTGAGCCTTGAGTCTTCTTAGACTTTGTGTGATTTGTTCTGCCCATATTCAGATTACAAAGAGAGCTGGTAGTGCAGGTTATTTGCGATTAAATCAAGGAAGGAGGGAGAGCCAATCCACTACGTGTCTGCCATGTATGACCTCGACGCCACGCCCCACAAATCCTTCTATCCTTGAATGCCTCCTCCAGATGGTAACTGCAGCTAGAACTGGGGGAAAGTCCAAAAAAGGTAAGGTCCCTGAGGATGTCTGCCCCAGCCCAATTAACAATCCAGGAACCAGCGCACCAGTAGCCATTAAAAAATACTCAAAACCCAATGCTGCTGGAAGCATACGAATGAATCTGCAAGGATTAGCTCAAGTCAAGGGGAGTTTGCTAGATAGACAAACCATTGAAGGATGCAAGGTAGGTTAAACAAACTGACAAGTCTGCCTTCATGCCCTTAGTGATGTTAACGTGATGAGGAGGAGAACAAACCCTGGAGGTGGCCCTGGCCAGACGGGCACAAAAAGCCCACCCTAGAGAAACCACTCTGCAAGCAAAATTGAGGTGGCCCAAAAGGGCCTGAATCTCCTTGAACGTACACTTTTGCTGAGCCATGACTAGAGTGATAAGAGCCCTAAGGGCAGCCAATTTATCCTAGGGAGCTGTGATGAGCCTTGCACAGAATTAAGCAAGAACCTAAGGTATACCAGGCGTGTGGATGGGCCCTCTGTCTTATCCTTTGCCAAAGGGACCTTTGCCAGCTCCTCAGACCAAGCCTGAAATGAAGCCAAGTGCTTTGCACAAGAAGGGCAGCCTGAAGGCCCTGCAAACAAAAAAAATCATCCAGATAGTGAGCGACAAAGGGGGAATTGGTGCGGTCTTTTACTGCCCATTCCAAAAAAGTGCTGAAAGCCTCAAAGGCATTGCCTTGTCTATGTACCAAGATCCATTAAGCTTAAACCCCAACAAACAATGATCACCAGGATGGACCGGGAGAAGATGAAAGGCAGTGCATCACATTTCACCATAAAGGCACCAGAGCCACAAGCCCAGATTATATTAACAGCATGATCAAAAGACATCTAATGTACAGAGCAGCATTCCTGGGGGATGGCCTCATAAACAGACGGACCTTTTGGTGGTCAATCAAGCAATATTTGCCCAGGTGGATTCCCACACAGCCGCAGGGCCATTGACTTCCCTCTCCCTCCTCCTAATAGCCCAAGATGGCAAACCTGGGATGCAGGCACCTGTAACCCAGTACTCCCCAGAAGAATGAAAAGATACCTCGTCAGAGGAAAACTCACCCAAAGATGGCTTGCTAGAAGAAGAATCAGGGACTACTGGCGAGTGATGGGCCTTACTCCTTTTGTAGCTATGCTTCCTGTGTGACTTGCACCTTTGGGAGCCTCATCTTCAGATGAGCTGGGACTCAAGGATTCACTCAGTGAGTGGGCATGCCTATACTCCTTAGGAGGCCGTGGAGGCTTTTTTTGCAATGGAGTGAGAGCCAGAAGGTCTGACAGATTCAGCCACTGGCTGGGGTAGGGAAGATGGTGGCTGAGTGCCCAGCTGACTAAAATGCTCATTGAGGAGGACAAATGCTTATGAGATGCTCTCAAAAACTGATTCACTATGAGCAACTGAATGTGCTAGGACCACAGAACCACAAAGAGTGATTAACACATGGAATTCACTGCCACAGGAGATGGTGGTGGCTACAAGCATGGACAGCTTCAAGAGGGAATTAGATAAGCATATGGAGCAGAAGTCCATCAGTGGCTATTAGCCACAGGGCATAGGTAGGAACTCTCAGGCTGGGGCAAGTGATGCTCTGTATTCTTGGTGCTTGGGGGGGCAACAGTGGAAGGGCTTCTAGTGTCCTGGCCCCACTGCTGGACCTCCTGATGGCACCTAGTATTTTTGGCCATTATGTGACAGAGTGTTGGACTAGATGAGCCATTGGCCTGATCCAACATTGGCTTCTCTTATGTTCTTATGTTCTAGGAGCAGGAGCAGCCCTTGAAGCCCCGGGTTGCTTCTTCCAGGAGGAGGCAGCCGCATTAGTGAGTCTATTATTATGCTCCTGTACTCTCTGAGGGGCTGGCTGAGCCTACTTTGTTCCTACAGCTCTTGTTTTGGGAGGCATGCTCAAATTCAAACACAACTATAAAGTGAAGGGAAAATTTGCTACTGCAAATTCTGTTGCTGCTACACCAGAGATTCTTCAGGCTGAGTCTTCTCTGGCATCATGCTCACTAGTGTGCTTGGAGCTAGTGGCTGGGACTTACCAAATGGGACCATTGGTGGACCTGCAGGACCCAGCAGCCTTGGTGGTGTGAGCACATGGACCTCTAGGCCTGGCCCTCTGCTTTGGATCTGGCTGAGGGCTGTGGCAGCTGCCCTGAAGATCTTTATGCTCCCTGATAAAACCTACAAGGAAGATTTGTCTACCTTCAGAAGTTGCTGGGGCTTTCAGAGACACTACAAGGACCCACTATAGGTGCTATGATCTACTGTGCTGCTGAGGAGAGCTTAGCAGGAGTCATCATTGAGGAAGGCCTGGTGCATGGTCAAGGTCGAGGAAGACCACTGGGGCAACCTATGAGACTGCCAGGGGACTGGTGAGAGCCTGCTGAGAAGTCACTGGTGGCTTGGTGGGTTGTGCAGCCCCCTGGTCTTCCTGACAGTTTTGGCTGACTCCGACACTGCTCAGGCAGCTCCAGCTGCACTTAGTTGGCCCCGGTCATCTTCAGGCAACCTTGGCAGTTTGTTTTGATTCCTCCTATCCTGCCTGCTCCTGGGCTAGCCCAACTGTTTCCCCATGAGTAGCCTGCTTGCTGGACTGTGCCAGACTGCTACAAGTGTGGAACCTCCATTGAGTCAGCACGTCTCCCTCTGTGGGTCAGGCTTTGGCCTGCAGAGCCTCCCACTGGCTGGCACATTTTCATCTTCAGGGTTGTGCTGGATGAAGGGCCAATGTGCTCAGTGTGTTAGAGCATGCTGTGGGGGTCATGTGGCCTCCCTCCTGGCAAGGAACCCAGCCCTGTGGCTGCAAAGCAGCCACCAGTGAGTCGGTGGCCATGGATTATGTAAAAAGAGCCAAAATCTGCTACCTGGATATGTCCTCGGCATGCTGCAGTTACTGGTCTGAAGTAGGGAAATTAATTAATTAATGTATGAGCCGCTTCCTTTATTTTTAAATGTCTTTAATATAACCAAACTTATGTATGGATGTGACATCAAGTCACAATCAATTTATTGTGACCCTATCAAGGGGCTTTCAAGGCAAGTGAGGTAGTTTGGTATTGCCTTCCTTTACTATTTGAAATAATCATCTCTGAAAATCTTCAGAAATGACCAGTATTCTGGGACCTCTGCCTGCTTTTCAGAGTTGCATGAGATGCGGGAAGGAAAGCAGGATGGGAAGCAAGGAGAGAGAGTAACTCATCAGATAATCTAACTGGTAAGGGTGTCTTCCAAACAGAAGTTAGCACATGCTTCCTCTGAAAAGGATCACCCGCTGTAAGGGTTTCTGTGCAGAGCATTACCACTAGCCACCAGTCAGTACATTGCCTCCAGTAGCCTGGGAAGGGCTTTCATGATACAAACAGCATAGTCCTGTTTGCCTACCATTCCATTCTCTGCTTAGGGACTGAACCTGCCTGCCCTAACAGAGTAAACATGGGACTGAAGACAATTGCTCCTCACTTGGTGTGCAAAGATGGAGACAGAAAGTATATCCCCCTGTAATAGGGAGCATATCTGTAGGGGACAGAGGGGAATGTTTTGCTAATACTCTTTGGAAAGCAGATACTGGAGAAGGATAGACTCTAGACCAGAGGTCCCCAATATTTCTTGATGCCTGCCAAGTGTTCTTATAAAGTGGGTGGGGGCATTGGGACCATTGCCCAGCAGGGCTTCTGATTTTGAAAAATTGTAATCCCATACAATGTTTCAGTATTTGAATATCTCCGAGGCTACTTTTGCAAACTGATACCAAAAAAATCTATTTTAAGACCTACAAGAGAGTTTCAGGAACTGCTTTTAGCAGGTGGTAAAAGTTTTATTTCCAGAATATATTCTTGTTTATTGAAAATCACACTCAAACCTGATCAAAACTTTCACAGTAGGTGGTGTAAAAATGTAGGTAACAACTTAGATGATTTAACATGGAAATTTATCTTCACTCACTCACCTTTACAATTTGCCTTTCTTTTAGAGAAAACCTGTTGAAAATGATTTACAGGTGGTATTTAACTCCTTTAAGGTTGGCAAAGATCTCTAAGACTGATACCAGTTTATGCTAGTTCTGTAAAGAAGACAAGGCAGATTTCTTTCACATGTGGTGGGTATGCATATGTTATTCCAATTATTGGAAATAAGTGGTGAAAATTATATCTATCGGGCTGGAAAAACAAATCCCCTATAAACTAGAGGCACTGCTGCTGAATTACCTACCTGATATCCCTGGAGATGAGCAAATGGTTGCCCTATGTATGATTACTGCTGCCAGACTGGTTTTTGCCTGGCAAAATATCCCTAAGCCACAAGACTGGTTTGTTGAAAATAAAGATCTATACTTTAGTGAAATTAACCACCTATCAGAAAAATAGACCTTTTATGGTCAAGAACGATACAAAGAATGGAATTGGCAATTGTATAATTGGAAATCATATTAATATTGTCAGTAGCTGGTGAAGGGTTTTCTATGAGAGCCAGTTTGGTGTAGTGGTTAAATGCACAGACTCTAATATGGGAGAACTGGGTTTGATACCCCACTCCTCCACTTGCAGCTGCTGGATGACTTTAGGCAAGCCATAGTTTGTCTCTCAAGGACAGTTCTGGAAAGAGCTCTCTCAGCCCCACCTACCTCACAGGGTGTCTGTTGTGGGGAGGGAAAGGGAGATTGTAAGCTGCTCTGAGACTCCGAGTGATGGACAGGGTATAAATCCAATCTCTCCTTCTCTTCTTCTTCTTATGTCCATGGAAGTAGGATGAAATGGGGTTTCAATACAGATTAGCAATGTATCTTATGAACTTTTTGTATTTTTTGTATATATTTGTAATTTGTCATAGTACAAGGACCTTCAATATTTGACTGAAGGTAACCTGTGAATTTGCAAGAAATTATTTTTCAACAGTATGTCCATTTTAAAAGTCCTTCTGTTGATCAGAGCTTCTACCTGAAATATTGAAGAGTTACTATTATATTTTTGCATAACCTGACTCCCTGATATTTTGAGGTTGGGTCTGCCTCCAAGGGCAGCCTTTTTGTAGTTGTGCCCACTGCCATTTATTAGAATTTCAAAGGTGTCCGCAGTGTCAAAAGGTTGGGGACCTCTGATCTAGACCATACAAGCCCTCCCCCAGCAGTTTCTGATGAATTATCAAGTGTGAGTGCAAACGATTTCCCTACCATTGGTCACAGACTCGTGGGCTCCTGCTCCCTACACCACCTACATGGCTGGAAATCTCTCCCAAGGCTTCAGTTAGTTCCTTGCTTCTGAGCTGGCAGTGGAGCTAGTTTGGTCTCTCATCTCCTTCTCTTGGTAGCCAGCATGCCACCTGTACAGTTCTCCTTCAAGTCAACTATCCCATTTCAGAAGAAGTCCAAGTGCTCGTGTGGGGCATGTTCAGGAGAGTACAACATCCAGAAATATATAACTGCCAGACACATAATGTGCGTAAACATACCATAGCAATTCCTGAGGCTTTCCAGTTTGGGAAAGTCGTTGTGCCCAGATATCATTCCATGTAGCCAACAGAAAGAGGTCTCTGGAGAGGCACTATGTGTATCCACTAAATTAATAAATAAATACTTAAGAATATCGTTGCACTCTGAAAATTATAATGGATATAGAAAACACCAAAATGCTAACAAAGTCAAGATCTACACCAATGTCACATTTTACATCTTGCTCATATGAATGGTTTGGTAAGTGTCTGGTCTGGGTGTTACATATTCATTTATTCAGATTTATGCAAATACGTTTCTTTAACGAGTTAATTCATTTAGCAGGTCAAGCTTTTTATTATTCTACCATTCAATGCAATGTTTTTAGGCTTTTATGACTGGCTTTTGCTTTCCATTTATTTTGTGCTGAGACAAGCACAAACTTTTTTTAAAGAGGAAAAAGATAATTCAGCTCTAAATTGGACCTGCTTTGTTTCTTCCTACCTTAGACAGAAAGGTTTTCCATTTGTTAGCCACTTTCCTAGATGAAGGATCATGGGATAGGTGAAGTTAGGATTGCACTGATGATTGGTGGGAAAACTGGAGTACATGGAACACAGGAAAAAATTACCAGATATTTGGGGATTTGTAATTTTTTGTACAGAGATGAGTGTTAGTAGAGATTAGTTGTTAGCTATCCTCTCTTATTAATAGTAATATTTGTGCAGCTATTAGGACCAAACCTAAAGATGGTCTAAAACAGGACAAAATTTAATAAGATCTGACTTTTAAAGTGAGTTTTATGGAGTCACCCGTGTAATTTACACCACATATATGAAATGCTTACAAAGGGGTTTTCAGTAAGCCAGGTCTTTTTGGGAGACTGCATCACTTGTTACTAATCATTTATTAAATATATATCCTGTTAGTCATCTAGCAATATCACCTAACAATAAAAAAATCATCAACAATGAAATTTAAAGCACTACAACAGCTCATGAAGCAGAAAATCTTAGTTGTTATAGGCTCACTCAAATTAGGTTTCCAGACATGTTTCCTAAACCTAAGTATAGAAGAAGCTCCATTTACTACCTCAGGCAGGCTGTTCCAAGTCTGGGTGCAACCACAAAAAATGCTATTGATTTTGTGGAGGCTAAATGAACTTCCTGGAATAAGGGAACTACAGGCAGGCAGATCTATAAAGGTCACCCTTCAGATCTGTGGATTCCAGGTATGAAAGAGAGAAACCAGAACCTTGAGTTGTACCTGGAAACAAAGCTGGAGAAAAATTCTTCAGTTTCTTCACACTAAGTAAGAATTGGGCAGCCATATTTTGTACTAGGTGTATTTCCAAATTACTCTTGAGGGCAATCTCTTGTAAAGCAAATCACAGCAGTCCAGTCTGGAGGTAACCAATGCATTGTTGGATGTGGCATTTGAATCATATTTGTATAATATAAGGCACTACTGGCAACAGCACAAAATATCTCTCAGAACACAATGCCAGGTTGTTGTTGTTGTTCAGTCGCACAGTCGAGTCCGACTCTTCGCAACCCCATGGACCAGATCACGCCAGGCCCTCCTATCTTCCACTGTCGTCTGAAGTTTGCTCAATTTCATGTTTGTTGCCTTGATAACACTGTCTAACCATCTCATCCTTTGCCGTCCCCTTCTTCTTTGACCTTCAATCTTTCCCAGCATCAGGGTCTTCTCCAGTGAATGCTCCCTTCTCATTTGGTGACCAAAGTATTTGAGCTGCAACTTCAGGATCTGGCCTTCCAGGGAACAGTCAGGATTGATTTCTTTTAGGATTGAATGATTTGATCTCCTTGCAGTCCAAGGGACTCTCAAGAGTCTTCTCCAGCACCATAGTTCAAAAGAATCTATTCTTCGGCACTCAGCCTTCCTTATAGTCCAACTCTCGCAGCCATACATTACTACTGGGAATACCATTGCTTTGACCATGTGGACTTTTGTTGGCAGGGTGATGTCTCTACTTTTTATCATGCTGTTTAGGTTTGCCATTGCTTTCCTCCCAAGGAGCAGGCGTCTTTTAATTTCATCTGCAGTGATCTGGGATCCCAAGAACGTGAAGTCTGTCACTACTTCTATGACTTCCCCTTCTATTTGCCAAGGAGTGATGGGGCCGGATGCCATGATCTTAGTTTTTTTGATGTTGAGCTTCAAGCCCACTTTTGCGCTCTCCTCTTTCATCCTCAGCAAGAGGCTCTTTAGGTCTTCTTCACTTTCTGCCATCAGAGTGGTATCGTCTGCATATCTGAGGTTATTGATCTTTTCCCCCAGCAATCTTAACTCCAGCTTGTGATTCATCCAGGCCAGCATTTCACATGATGAACTTGGCATATAAATTAAATAAGCACGGTGACAATATACATCCTTGTCGTACTCCTTTTTCTATGCTAAACCAATCAGTTGTTCCATATCCGGTTCTATCTGTAGCTTCTTGACCCTTATACAGGTTTCTCAGGAGACATGTGAGGTGGTCTGGTACTCCCATCTTTTTAAGAACCTGCCATAGTTTATTGTGATCCACACAATCAAAGGCTTTAGCATAGTCAATGAAGCAGAAGTAGATGTTTTTCTGGTACTCTCTTGCTTTCTCCATAATCCAGCGAATGTTGGCAATTTGATCTCTAGTTCCTCTACCTCTTCGAAACCCAGCTTGTACTTCTGGCAGTTCTCTATCCACGTACTGTTGGAGCCTAGCTTGTAGGATCTTGAGCATGACCTTGCTAGCATGTGAAATGAGTACAATTGTGCAATAGTTTGAACATTCCTTGACATTGCCCTTCTTTGGGATTGGAATGTATACTGACCTTTTCCAATCCTTGTGTTTTCCAAATTTGTTGGCAAATTGAGTGCAGTACTTTAACAGCATCTTCTTTTAAGACTTTGAATAACTCAGCTGGGATACCATCACCTCCTCTAGCTTTGTTGTTAGTAATGCTTTCTAAGGCCCATTTAACTTCGCATTCCAGGATGTCTGGCTCGAGGTCAGTGATTATACTGTCATGGTTGTCAGGGATATTGAGGTTCTTCTTGTATAGTTCTTCTGTGTATTCTTGCCATCTTTTCCTAATCTCTTCTGCTTCTGTTAGGTCCCTACCATTTTTGTCCTTTATCATGGCCAGCTTTGCATGGAACGTTCCCTTGATTTCTCCAATTTTCTTGAAGAGATCTCTAGTTCTCCCCATTCTATTGTTTTCCTCTATTACTTTGCATTGTTCATTCAGGAAAGCCTCCTTATCTCTCCTTGCTGTTCTCTGGAAATCTGCATTCAGTTGGGTAAATCTTTCCTTTTCACCTTTGCCTTTTGCTTTCCTTCTTTCCTCTGCTATTTGTAAAGCCTCATCAGACAGCCACTTTGCTTTCTTGCATTTCTTTTTCTTTGGGATGGCGGTGATTGCTGCCTCCTGTACAATGTCACGAACCTCTGTCCATAGTTCTTCAGGCACTCTATCAAATCTAGTCCCTTAAACCTATTCTTCACCTCTACTGTATATTCATCAGGGATGCGATCTAGGTCAAATCTGAATGGCCTAGTGGTTTCCCCAACTTTCTTCAGTTTAAGTCCGAATTTTGCAATGAGTAGCTCATGATCTGAGCCACAGTCAGCTCCAGGTCTTGTTTTTACTGACTGGATAGAGCTTCTCCATCTTTGACTGCAAATTATATAGTCAATCTGATTTTGGTGTTGCCCATCTGGTGATGTCCATGTGTACAGTCGCCTGTTAGGTTGTTGGAAAAGGGTGTTCGCTATGACCAGCATGTTCCCTTGACAAAACTCTGTTAGCCTTTGCCCTGCTTCATTTTGTTCTCCAAGGCCAAACTTGTCTGTTATTCCGGTTACTTTAGCATTCCAGTCCCCTATGTTGATGAGGACATCATTTTTTGGTGTTAGTTCTATGAGGTGCTGTAGGTCTTCATAGAACCGGTCCACTTCAACCTCTTCTGCAGTAGTGGTTGGGGCATAGACTTGGATTACTGTGATGTTGAATGGTTTGCCTTGGATTTGGACCGAGATCATTCTATCATTTTTGAGATTGTATCCCAATACTGCCTTTCTCACTCTCTTGTTGACTATAAAGGCCACACCATTTTTTCTATGGGATTCCTGGCCACAGTAGTAGATATAATGGTCTTCTGAGTTAAATTCGCCCATTCCTGTCCACTTTAGTTCACTGACTCCCAAGATGTCAATGTTCATTCTTGCCATCTCATTTTTGACCACGTCAAGCTTACCTTGATTCATAGATCTTACATTCCAGGTTCCTATGCAGAATTGTTTTTTGCAGCATCGGACTTTCCTTTCACCGTCAGACACATCCACAACTGAGCGTCCTTTCGGCTTTGGCCCAGCCGCTTCACTCTTTCTGGGGTTACTTGTACTTGCCCGCTGCTCTTCCCCAGTAGCATATTGGACACCTTCCGACCTGAGGGGCTCATCTTCTGGCATCATATCTTTTAGCCTTTTGTTACTGTCCATGGGGTTTTCTCTTCTGTGATCTTCTTTGCAGACTCTTCTGTGACTCAGAACCTCTTAAAAGTATCCATCTAGCACTGTAAAACTTTCCCCAAAAGTTCAGTGGATCCAAAGGAAATTGCAAAGAGTCGAATACTGCTGCTAAAGCCACAGCTGGATCACCCATTGGGCAAACTAGGCGCTCGCCTAGAGCACGCCGGCCGCAGGGGCGCCAAAAGGTGCCCCCCCGCAAAAATCCCCCCGCCTCTTCCCAGGCTTGCTTGGGCACCCCGCAGCCGCGGAGCACCCAAGCAAACCGGCGCTGGGAGGGAGTGGGGGGCACGCAAGGTTCCCCGGCCCGCTGAGCCCCGGGAAGGCACCCTTTGACTTCTTGCGGCAAATTACACCTCTCTGGTCAAGCCTCTCACCTCCCTCTCTTCGTGTGGGATGAAGACGAGCCATGCCTGGGTGAGGTGCTGGCAGTCCCAAGGCGCGACACCCACCCCCTGTCTCCCAGGCGGCCACCCTCTGCCCCGCCTCGCCACAGCCCTGGCCTCGGCCCAGGACACACAGCGACAGGAGGCAGGGACAGGCAGCCCGGCCGGTGGCCCTGCAGGAGACAGCTCGGTGAGACTGACCAATTCCAGCGCAGTGCAGCGGAGCTCGGCACTTTTGGATCCCGGGACCTCCCGGAGACCCCAGGCGCGCCCGCGCAACCAGGCCCAGCCCAGTCCGCCCCCCTTCCGACGCTGGGACTGAGGCCAGAAGAGCAACCTGGAGGAGGAGGAGGAGAGGGAGGGAGGGAGGCAAGCGGGAGGAGGAGGAAGAAACTGGGTGAGGGAGGGCGTGCTCAGCGGGGTCACAAAACTCAGCAGTGTCAAAAAGAACCCAAGTTCAAGCGGGTGGAGGAATCTCTGGTCAGCAGGGCAAGGACACCAGCCGTGGACTCCTCTGAGTGGCCTCTGGAAGCGCCTTCCGCTGATCAAGAGTGGCGGATCTCTCCCCCAAAGGGCCCTGCAAGGCTAACCGAGGGAGAGTAGCGAGGCCAGGCGGGGAAGCGAAGGGGTGATTGTGAAAGGGCTTGGCCTGGGTGAAGGGTTGCTGCCGGGTCCGCCGTCGTCCCAGCCGGGGGCCATGAGGAGGCGTTCCGGGAGGGGGCAGGGTGGGGCACCCCCCAAGAAGGAGAAACCAAGGAGGGGAACTTCCCGCGCCCAGCCCCACCCGCAAAGAACACCTCCAGCTGCATCCCCTCCCCCTTCCCTCCTGCAAAATCCAAAGGGACCGCCAAGGCCGTTGACCGCAAGAAGTCGAAGGCTCAGCGGGGCCGGGGAACCTTGCGCCTCCCCCCCCATTACCGGCGCCTGCCGTGCCAACGGCCAGAACTCTTCCAGCGGCGCCTTCTAAGGATGGGGAGCCAGAATGACCTCTCGCTCCGCCGCCGCCCTCAGTCTCCAGGCCCCACCGGGAGGTTGGCATCCCCAGTGGGGGGCACCCCAGGCTGTCCTGCCTAGGGTGCCCAGACACCTGGAGCCGGCCCTGGCTAAAGCAGTATTCTGTGCCTATCAAATCTAACCATCTCCCTTGTGAGACAAAACTAACTCTACTACTGTAGCAAAGTATGTATGGCTATGATGTTCATTATCACCCTGGAATGAGTAAAAGCCTCCTAGCAAACTACAGGTGATCCTGGGAAGTCTGTATCATCTTGTCTTCCACATCCTCTGTTCTGTGTATGGCTATTCTGGTACTGTCCAATGGCTCTGTCATTGTTTAAAAGGGATCTTTGTAGAGTAGCATAACAATGCACGTAGAGTCTGGGTGCTAGAATCAGAGCTGAATCCAAATGTTGAGCTGCACCTCAGTTTGTAGAGGAACGTTAGAACACTTAAGCCAAGGAAATATGGAAAATGAATCAATGGATTGGTGAGGTGAGCTGGAGCAGTGGAAAAATGGTAACTCATCTTCTAGAGAGAGGCCTGCAGCTGTACTCATGGGACAATGTGAGGGTGAGATAGCTAAGGCCATGGGGGGGGGGGGCACCGTACAACAGACAAAGCTTTTTAGAGGCATACAGAGAAAGCAACTGGGGAAACATGATATAGTAAATCTTGGCTTTGTCCCTGGAAAATATAGTTGTGCAAAGAAAGATTTTATTTGTTAAGTTTTGCTTAGCTACAACAAAGGCTGCAGCAAAGATAACAACACAAAATATACCAACTGCGTACAAAGTACAAAGTTACATTATAGATTAATGAGTTATGAGATTTTATGTAACCAGCATAAAATAAACTGCATTTCAACAGCAGGCTGCATGAAGGATTATATAGCAGTAATTGCTACCAATAATCATGTTTTTAAAAAGGAAAAATTCTATTAAGCCACTGATACAAACCAGAAATCTCTATCACTGAACTATTTAACTGTGACCACCCTTGAATTTTTTTGCAGACAAACGTTTGTCTAATCTTCATGGTCACCATAGCAAGCAGTTCTGCGTGATAGATGACAAATGTATTACTTGCTTGCAAAAAAAAAAAAAGGTTTTATGAACTGGGCTCCACAATGAATTTTACTCATCAAATTTCAGAGCAATTTCTCCCAAAAGGACTGAGACAGAAAACAAGCCAAGATATGATGAGGCTGATTTCCTACCTCGGAGGATCCACACATGCATAATTGAAATTCATGGGAGGTTCTGGGAAATTATCTCTCAAAAACCACAATGCACATTGTATGAAAGATTTTCACAACTTATATTAGTGTAAATCACCAAATTATTTTTTAAACCTGTGGACATGTTAAAATACCTTAGTCACAGTGCGAATCTGGGTTCACAAATATCACTAAGATTTTGATCAGCTGCTATATCTTGAATTCTTTTTCAGCTGATACTTTACAGATGTTGACTCCATTATTGAGGCACACTGCAGAGCAACCAAGGTCATGTATTGATTTTGCAGTTTCCCCCCCCCTTAGCCAAACCAGGCTGAACAATACTGACCGGTGTGTGCCCCCCGCCCCGAAAACAGAATTTGGGCAGCCAGTTGGTACCCAGTATTGGACTGGGAACATGGTAAGGGTAAGTCTAAAAAGGTGACTAGAAACTGCTGTTGGATTCAATCCTTAATCTCAGCATCATTGGCTGTTGGCAAATTGGTGCTTGAATTAATGGGCAGGAAGCCTGACCTCCCTCACTTTTGTGATAGCACCCTTTTTTGAGACAGCTATACAAGGTGGCAGAGCCCAGAGTATGAGGCTTATGGATTTCATGAGGACCTGTTTATCTTTCATTCATAATGTAAACACTGTGGCAAGTCCAAAGGTCAAAGCCACCATAACCATTGTCTTATGCCTTTAGTTTAGCAACTGGAGACCCAGCTGATAATTCTCAAGGGGCTAGATTTGCCTTTGGGGTCTCCAGTTGCTGATCCCTCTTGTTGTAAGCTGACCATATGATGATGAAGAAGAAGAAGCAGAGATTGGATTTATACCCCGCCCTTCACTACTAAAAGGAGTCTCAGAGCAGCTTACAATCTCCTTTCCCCTCCCCTCCCCACATCAGACACCCTGTGAGGTAGGTGGGGCTGAGAGAGCTCTGACAGAAACTGCTCTTTTTCAAGAACAGCTATGCTAGAACTATGGCTTGCCCAGGGTCATCCAGCTGGTACAAATGGAAGAATGAGGAATCAAACCCGGTTCTCCCAGATTAGAGTCCGCACCCTTAACCACTACACCAAACTGGCTCTGTAAGAAGTGTAAGTAACATCTCGTATACCAATGGTTTCTCATTCAGAGTATGGGAAGTCAGACCTCCTTCTTTAAAGGAACTAGTCAGCTCCTTCTTTTATTAAGGCTAAGTTTCAAATTAAAGTTAATTTCACTTGTGCATTTAAAGGGTTTTATAAGTTTGTTTGCAAAAGGAAAGCCACAAAATGTGATGTAATATATTGCAAACTGATGCTAAGTGCTATTTTAAAAATTCCCTTGAAGTATGCGATAATTGCTTTGTATACTTCAGGGCAGAAGTATACACTTGGGGGGGGGATATCACATGACTTACTATGGGGAAAGGGTTTTTTTAACATATCCTATTGAACAATACAAGCATTGTCCCTTTTATTATTTTGTTAAGGTTTGTCTTTATTTTCTTCTAACAAAAGACTTTATAGAAAGACTTCCAGAGCTGCACCATTGTTTCCTTGTAGACAAGGTTAGCCACACACAGAATCAGCATAAACAATCTGATCTGTGCGATGGAGATAATCCTGCCTTAGGAAGTAACTATAGTTCTTGTGCATCAAGTCCAGTATTGTAATGAAAAATCCAAACTGCAGGAAGCATTAACACATACATATTTTAGACACATTAAAATCTGCTAAGCTATACACACTCTTGTGCATCCCTGCATTGACGGCATCATCTTTGTTGATCTCACAGTTCTTCTGATGGGGGGAATGGATCAAAGCAGATTTTGGAAGCTCCAGTGACATATAGGGACTGGATTCTTACACCAGAGCCTGAGAGGGGAGCTTGGGAACATGTCCTGAAACTGAAAAAGCAAGGGAAGCTTTTGAGTTATTGCAGTTCCATTGCTGTTCAGGCCCTGTTATCATTTGACAAAAATCCCATTCTCATACCTCCCTGTTAATATCAGCCACATGTAGTCCCCAGAGGGAAGGGCATGGGCCCCCTCCTCCAAAAGCATGGTGCTTCAGATAGAACTCTTCTACCACTGCAGCCAGCTGCTTTCTGGAGCCTAATGGGGCATTTGATGTCCTCATTAGCAGAGAGACAGACTCATTTGTGCCTGCTGCTTAAGACAGCGCCTAAGTGTCTCTTAGCCAAGGCTGGAGGAGTTTTCAATGTGCTCCCTGTCTCAATGATACCTAGAGTACTGCAACATAAATATCAAACCTTTCTCTGCTTGCACTTGCTGTTGCTCTCTCTATTGGCATTCCCTAATTTTCATTGACTAATAACCCTTCTTATTTGGAGTGTCCACAATAGATGATTACTGTCATCTGATTAAAGAAAGTCTGTTTAACCATGTGAGATTTTATCAGCCATTCAACTGATTAAATCTGCATAAACAAAA
This sequence comes from Gekko gecko, assembly GCA_029375565.1. Lineage (NCBI taxonomy): Eukaryota > Metazoa > Chordata > Lepidosauria > Squamata > Gekkonidae > Gekko > Gekko gecko. The sequence continues at coordinate 237,343,127 of JAPDNY010000002.1, read as the reverse complement.
TATGAATAAATGTTGTTTGGCGAAAGCATACTTCCTTTGTTTTTTGATTGTGTATGAATATGTAGCAGCCAGCAACAAACTAGGTTTCCCTCCTGTCCATGAGAGAAGGTGGGGTGGCACATCCCATTCCCTCTGCAATTTTTCTAAGTACCTATATTAGCAATAATCAATAGATGTTAAAAATGGTGTCCTATTAATTTATACCCCTGTTTTCTCCCCAATAGGGACCCAAAACAGTTTACAATATCATTCTCCCTGCCTCCATGTTATCCTCACAAAAACAACATGGCGAGGTAGATTTTGCTGAGAGACGGCCCAGCCCAAGGCCAACTGGCAAGCTTCCATAGCAGAGTGGGTCCCTGAGATCCTACATTGACTCGCTAATCACTATACCATGGTGGTTCTATTGTTTTGTAGCACCTTTTTATTAATCAAAAAGGTTTTTAACTGATAATTCTAACTTACTAATTGACTAAACATTGCAGTCCTTGCAATTAATGAACATACAAGCTAAAAGAAAACATTAACACTGTATCTTACTTCAGTTTCTTTCCAGGCAGCCAAGATGACACATATTGCAAAAGCAATATCAAGTCTGAGAACTGTTCTGTGTGCATAGTGTGGTGGTAGCTGTCCCCAGTGCTGAAATAATTACTGTGTTCTCCTCCAGCCTCAGTCCTAGAACTTTATCAACAGGGGAGTGTGTTAAGCAAGGTGGGAATAATCCATGGTGTATGTTTACTTCACAACCCTATAGTTGTGAGTACATGTTAATCTGCTTGTTACCCCAGAACCAGGATCTTGGGTTCAGTAGAAATCTGTGATTTAGCAGAAATCTGTCCCAAAGTTCTTAGAGAGTTTACAACAAGGTCTTACAACAGATCCTTAAGATTCAACTAGAATACTTAAGACTATTGACTTAACCAAAACACAGTTGTGGTGAAGAAGTTTGACTAAACTCGATTCCATAACTCAAATACCTACATCTCTGATCGTCATGTGATGGGGTATCTAGAAATGCCTCTTGGAGGGTGGAAGCAGGAGGGACAAGTCTTCAACAGGCTTCCCTGTTCTTTTTGTTTGCCACCTCAGATTGGCCTTAAACTAGCACTTACAGTTTGGGCATGCCAGGATAATATTGTTGATCCCAGCTGCCTCATGGTTCTAATGCCCTTGTTGACTTGCTTATGAGACTGAACAATCAATATATTCCTCACAGAAGGTTGATATTCTTCTTGTCCAATAGGTTGGGCATCACAGAGAGAAAATCTGAGACCATCTTGATACCTACTGCATTGCAGAATGCTATTCTGTATTTTTGTGGCAGAAAAATTCTGCCAAACAGTCTGACTTGGAAAAGTATGATACAAGGAGAATATGGCTTCTTATTTATTTATACGTTTAATTTATATACCATCCTTCCCTGAGTTCACAGGGAACTCCCTATACATCTGATGTGGAGAAAAAGGGGGGGGAAAGGAAGGGGCTATGATGTGCCATAGGCTAGCCAGAGTCTTTCTTAAAGAGATAAAGAGCCAAAACTCATATCTTAGGAAGCAATAGAATAATACTGCTCAGACATTTGACTGCCATATTAAAGCTACCACTGATCCAAAGGGAAAGTCTGTACAGAAATCTGCAGTTATATATTCCATTCATTTCTTTTGCAATGAACTGTCCTGTACTGATTTAAAAGCCAGGTGGGGATGATTTTATTGGTTAAAGACATAGGTGAAAAACACAATTGTTTCACAGTGTATTTTCAGCAATTCAAAATATACTTCAGCAGCTCTAGTGTATGCGATGATAGGCTGTATATTACAGATTACATTAGAGCAAAACTGCCAAATTGGTCTAGTTATGTGATTTTTTTGGCTCCTTGATTGTTTTTACAGATTGTAGCATTGGGGCTGCAATTTGAAGGGGGCAGAGGGAACTCTTTTCTCATGCCCTGTTTACCAACAAAACATCCACCACCAACCTTTTACTTCCACTGGGGAAAATTTCCAGGTATGTGTATGTTTTCCCTTCCTGCAACTTGACATTGGTGTTTTTTGGCCAAGGGGATAAGGCTAAACACCTCTTCTCACCCCATGCTGGATTTCCCCTTTAAATCACCGGCAAGATTTTAAAAATAAGGGGGAAATTCATGCAGTATTCTTGAATGGAGATGGCAGACTTCTTGGTATAGAACTGTGTCAGTGTATTGTGTATAAAACCAAGCAATAGTGTTGGTACTATATGTATATAGTTCCAGAAATCAGAAAAAAAGAGAGCTCACATAAATTAATTGCAAAAAAGAAGACAAATTTTCTACAATTACAGTTGACCTGTGGGCCACCAAATGGTCCTCCAAATAATTTTTTAAAAAGTTGTTCTTCAACACAGTTTTTCACCATAGTTAACATTAGGGAATGGTTCACTTCAGTGAGCAATAATCTGAAAGACAATGTTGATTTTCCACAAAAGGGTATGGCTCCCAAATTTTAAAGAGAAATTGTGCATTTTTAACCCAAATCTGCATAGGACTCCTAAAAAGTACTGGATTAAATTCTGCAAAGTTCCCTTCTCTAAAAAGTGGGCACACCAAAAGAACATCCACAAATACAACTGAGTCATATACTGTTGATGTGAAACATCTATGATAGAGTATAATGTAGTGTTTCTAGTTAGAAAACTGAGTGTGATTCCCAAAGAATGCAGTAGAGTAAAACTCAACATATGGGTAGAATACATTGCTCAGCAAATCTGGACTGCTGTCCAAAATGTACTGCTCCTATAAAATCCATGCTCCGACCTAGATGGCCCAGGCTAGCCCGATTTTGTCAGAAGCTAAGCAAAGTAGTTGCTTAGTATCCTTGTGGGTACTTGGATGGGAGGTGACCAAGGACTTCCAGGGTTGCTACTCAGAGGCAAGCAATGGCAAGCCATCTCTGTTTGTCTCTTGCCTTGAAATCCCTGTGGAGTCACCATAAGTTGGCTGTGACTTGATGGCACTTTCCACCACCCTATAGTCTGTATCTAAGGTCAGTGTGCCTCAACCTACCTTTGTAATGAGGGGATGGGATGGTAACTGAGGAACAGAACTAAGGCCCAGGACAGACTGGCAATTTGCCCCGGTATCCAGTCGCGGCAAAAAAAACCCGGAGTAAACGATACCGGGTTTTCCCGTCCACACAGCGGGGGCCTCTGCCGGAAGATACTGGACGGAGGCACGCGGGAGCGTTCAGACTGCCGCGCCGGAGGCGCGCTATATTAGCTGTTTCCCCATTATTTCGGCTGTGGGCGTATGTGCGCATGAGCGCATTTTGGCGATTTTTTTTTTTTGCCTTGCAACGCTGGCACCGCATTGGGCAGTGGAGCGGAGCGCAGCCAATCACACTGCTGCTGCCTCATGCCCAACGCGGGTTGCTCCCGGCTTTTCGGCTGCGTGTTCAGACTCCCCGGAAGCGGAGAAACGCGCGACGAACACAGGCTTTCAAGCTTTGTGCCGGCTTTTATCAGGTGTTTTTTTAATCCGGCAGTGAAGCGCGAGAGCACCGGTAGGCTACGGGTGGGGGACGCCAGGCAGATGTGCCTGTGTGAACATCCCATTTACCCCGATATTGTCAGCCCGGGTCCCATCCCGCGGCAAATTGCCAGTCTGTCCTGGGCCTAAGTAACAGCAGCATAGCTTCCCCCTTTTACTTTTCTCCCACTACTTCAGTCTGCTGAAGCTTTCTTTTTCCTTGACCTTCCCTTCTGATCTTCTGCCTTTCTTTCCCTACCTCCAAGCTTCTTGACTTCCTGTAAACCTGCCAGATCCAAGTTCTTTAAATACAAGAGCATCCAAGCAGTCCAGTCATGATTTCCTCTTTTTGGTAAGCCAATGACTCTGAAGAGTTATGATTGTTCACCGTCAATAGTCTGGGCAGAAAGAGAGCTATATACTACTGATATTTGCTATGAGTATATTGCTAGAAGATGCTGATAGAGTTTTAAACCTCACAACTTTGTACATAGAAAGCTTGTAATTTGTAGCATTCAGGCTCTCTAACCCTGTGGAAATGGAGAGATGATTAATCAACATAAGGCTGATTGCTATTTCAGGACTGTAGCAGGGCCATGTAATAATCAAGGAAGGGGATTTTAGATAAGGACAGAGGAGATAATCTTGGGATGAACACCATGGTTGGGTTAGGGAACATTGCTATGTCTCAGTCTCCATCTCCAGTCTGCAATAAAGACCAACAATGTGAAGTGGTTTCAAAGAAAGAGAACATTCCTCAGCATTTATATACCAGATTTAGAGTGTCATTGTTTTAGTGCTTCAGAAACATTTTCATCAACCCTGTCAAGCAAGCCAGTATTATTATACCCATATGTGGGTGGGGCCAAAGGACCAGTGATTTGTATAGTGCTACCCAGTGTGTTCCTAGCAAAAGTAAGAAATAAAATAGATACTTCCATGTCCATACAGCAGTCAGTATGGGAGCAATCCTAATCAGGTCTACTCAGAAGTAAGTCCCATTTTAGTCAATAGGGCTTACTTCCAGGAAAGTGTTAGAATTGCTACCAATACAATAAGAATGGTGGGTGAAAAACAGGCATGAAGTTCAGAGAAACCCTTACAAATCCTTTCCTTATATATAATTGAATTTTGGTCCCAGAACATTCTATGCTTGCCATAATTGATTGGGCCCAAGAACTGGCAGTCAGAAGATGCTGGCCGGGGCTGACTGGCTGCTTGATGGAGTCCTGCCCACGTCAGCCCTGGCCACTGTCTTTGCCTCAGTCTGCTCCAGTCCTCTGACAGGAGAGGACCGTCTGCAGAGTGAATGCAGGGACAGGCCCTCAAGGCCGAGGCAGTTGAGAGAAGCCCGTTCTGCAACCCTACACCATCCTCTGGGCCTTCTATGGGCCCAGTCAGCCCAGGCAAGCCCCTTCCACCCCCCCACACCACCCTCTGGGCCTTCTATGGGCCCAGTCGGCCCAGAGAAGCCCCTTCCACACACACACACACCACCCTCTGGGCCTTCTATGGGCCCAATCGGCCCAGAGAAGCCCGTTCCACCCCCCCCCCACTCACACCATCCTCTGGGCCTTCTATGGGCCCAATCGGCCCAGAGAAGCCCCTTCCACCACCCCCCACACCATCCTCTGGGCCTTCTGTGGGGCCAGTCGGCCCCACAGAAGGCCCAGATGTCAGAAGCTAAGTAGTGTTAACCCTGCTTAATACTTGGATGGGAGGCAACTAAGGAAGTCCAGGGTTGCTACTCAGAGGCAGTCTATGGCAAATCACCTGCTGTCTCTTGCCTTGAAAACCCCAAGGGGTCACCATAAGTTGGTTGTGACTTGAAAGCACTTTCCAAACTCAGAATTCAGTGACAGATTGGTACTCAGTAGTAGCTGAATTTAAGTGGATACTGGGTCCAGTTCAGAGCATTATACAGGAAGCAAGATCCAACAGTCCAAGTTCACTCATGAGCACAATGAGGAAGATTCCAGAGTCATAGTCAAGAGTCAGTCCAAGGGTCACAGAGCAGAGTTCACAGCTATGGTTGCTGGGTCAAGAGGCTGGTGACTTGTTGCTTCCACATGGAGCAGTCTCCCTTAGCTGGCTTTTATAGGCATCTGCTGGAAGGTTTTACTTGCAGCCAGCTGCTTGGGAGTAACCCTGCAGGTACTCATCATCAGCAGGCAGCTGGCATTGGGCCAGGAAATGTGCTCTTTGTCTTCTTTCCTAAAGCTCCATTCTAAGCCTTCGTCTCTGGCACTCAAAGGGTGTGGGTGAAACTGGAGGGCTGATATGACCACCTGGGTTTACTCTGGGGCTGGAAGGCACTGGTGGCTCTGCATCAGCCATCTGCTGTGCACTCTGGCACACCTGCGGCTCATCTTCTTACTTACCAGTTTCTGCTGGTTCAAAGCTGATTTCCTGAGGCTCTTCTTCTCCTGAGGAATCCTCACTGTTGCTGATCAGTTGGGTTAGAACAGATAAAAGGAAGTACTTCTTCACCCAGAGAGTGATTAACACATGGAATTCACTGCCACAGGAGGTGGTGGCAGCTACAAGCATGGACAGTTTCAAGAGGGAATTAGATAAACATATGGAGCAGAAGTCCATCAGTGGCTATTAGCCACAAGGTATAGATAGGAACTCTCAGTCTGGGGCAGATGATGCACTCTCTTCTTGGTGCTGGGGGGGGCAGCAGTGGGAGGGCTTCTAGTGTCCTGGCCCCACTGCCGGACCTCCTGATGGCACCTGGTATTTTTGGCCACTGTGTGACAGAGTGTTGGACTTGATGGGCCATTGGCCTGATTCAACATTGGCTTCTCTTATGTTCCTATGTAGTCCTGGCTGACTCAGAGCTGTAGAACAATTTGGAGGGAGGAGGGAGGGAGGGAGGGAGGGAGGGAGAGAGAGAGAGAGAGAGAGAGAGAGAGAGAGAGAGAGAGAGAGAGAAAGAAAGAAAGAAAGAAAGAAAGAAAGAAAGAAAGAAAGAAAGAAAGAAAGAAAGAAAGAAAGAAAGAAAGAAAGAAAGAAAGAAAGAAAGAAAGAAAGAAAGAAAGAAAGAAAGAAAGAATGTGATTGGTGGTAGCTTTATGTCCACCCGTAGGGAAACCAGTTGATTCATAGGGGAAATCAAATGCACTGTCTCAGCAACAAGTTGAACTTTTCCAGAAATGATATTAGGTGCCCTGGTCACCCTTTTCATCTGGTACTTATTGAAAAACTTTTCAAAAGAAACTGGGGCCTTTTGAAATCTTCTGTTCTGAGATCCACTTCACTTGGCCCTAGACCTCTGGAAACATTTGTCCCTGACATCCTGTGTTTTGCAAGCTCCTCACACAAGATAAGCCCCTCCAGAAATTAATACTTGGGGCAGCTCCTACACACAAGTCTTCCTGACTGCTGTGATTTTCAGCAGTCCCCTGTATCATCAGTGGCAGGTGCCCTAAATCTTTCCTCCTTGCAATTCCGATATTGTTTTTACCTTGAGGGCTAGAAAACGGCCTTTGGCAATAACATTTTACCACTATTTATGTTTATGGATGTACTTAAGGGAGGCACAGTGATTCCTGGATGAAAAACTGGCCTGTCTGCATGGGATAGCAAGTGCCTGCTATTTGGGAGGCCTTATGTGCTGTGCTGTTTTAGCCCTTTCTCCTTCTTTGCAATGAAGGAGGCAGTGAGATAATCCAGGTGCCATCTCTGAGGTGGAGTGTCTGAGATTTCACACCCATTGAACACTACCAGGGCAGTAATGGTATTCACCCCATTTGTGCTATTAAAGGCAATAGTTCTATACATTTTCTTAACAGGAGTCAGAGCCTGGTTGGCAAATACAATTCTTGCTGGATCCAGCATAGCATATTTTTGAGGCCCAATGCATATTTTGTAATGCTTCATCATATATCCCTTGTAAGTGACTCTGTTGAAATTTGTTGTATCTCTGGTTTTCCCCTCAAACAGAACAAAATGTATCTGCCCCTAGAGGCATTTCTGTTTTCATTAAGCTATCTATGCATGTAGCCATCACCACTTCCTGTGGCAGTGAATTCTACATGTGTTGAATGAATGTGTTAGTTGTCTTCATGGTGTAATGTACAGAAAAGGTGTCTGTGCCTCCCCATGATCAGCAATATTAGGAAAACAGTGCTTCTAACCACAGAGAAGGAATGTACATGCAGAAACTTCCTCCATGTGAAGGTGCTGTGCTCATTGGCAAGTGATTACATGGAGGTGGGGGCAGGGCCAGCACATTCACATCCACCCTCTCTCCTTGCAAGTTCAGTACTTGCAAAATCAGCCAGGGAACATTTTTCTGTGATCATATCAGGGTGGTGGTTGGAAGCTCGCCCACCCCTGAACCATTTGTTATTTCCCGGAGCAGTCTCCAGAACACCCTGCCTGACAACTACTGCTTGTTTTGTGTTTTTAACCAGCTTGTTCCATCTTTCCTGCCCCCCTGCCTCCCCCTCTGCCAGGTCACCCCCTTTTACTTTCTGTGGGGGGAGTCACAGGTGCCATTTTCTCCCTGCAGCACAGCACAGCGCAGTGCCCTGCTGGTGACCCTGGGAGGCCGCTCCTCCCCCTCTCTTGTGCGCTCTCCCTCAACAAGTTGCATTCTGATGCAGACAGCTGAGCCAAATGGGAAGCTGGCGCCAAAGCAGCACAGAACAGCTTTATATAGCAAATGCAGATTGGGCCATTGACTACAGCAGCACAGTGACCCAGTTCTTTATTCAGGCCCCCAAATCCTGGCACATTCTATCTTCTCTAAGAATTCTTCTCGCATTGCACTACTCTCAGATGGGAAGGGTTGGTGGTGGCTCAGCAGCAGAGCATCAACTTTGCATGCAGAAGGTTCCAGATCCGGTCCTTGGCGTCTCCAGCCAAACAATCTCAGATAGCAGGTATTAGGGAAGATCTCTCTCTGCCCAGGGACCCTGGAGCTGCTGCCAGTCAGTTTAGACAAATACTGAGTTATATGGACCAATGGTCTGACTTGGTGTAAGGCAGTTGCACAAGCAGACTAGTTAGTTACATGGGCTGTTGCCCTGACAAATTAGTTCATCACAACTCAAGAAACTTTAGCTCATGGTCTTAAGAACAGCAGCAAACTCACTGTGTTTCTCATGAAAAGTTTGGGTTATATTCCTGGCATGGGCTCTTTGCCAAAGGCACAATGTATTTTCTGATTGGCCAGACATGCTAAGTGGTTGTCAGCTCTCAGTCAAGGCAGATGCTTGACAGCTTGGTACAGTCCAGCCAGTTTGTGCACCATCAGTATTCAGCAGTGGCAGAAATGCTCTTGAATATATCATTTCTGAAAGCAGATTGTTTAGTTAGCACTTTAGGAAATGTGGCACAATGACTGAAAGTCTTATCAAGAAGGATACACAGCTAAGTCTTTCAAAATTGCTGGAATTTTGGGGTGGTGATCGGGCAGCCAGGGTGAAACTGCTTCTACCCATACTAGCTGAGCTTCCTTATACTCACTACAGACATACTCAGCATCTAGATTGCTATAAATGAGGCCAGACTCAATTGCTCTGGTTAAATTATGCATTAGCTTTTTAAACAGCAGTTTAAACTTAGAGTGAGATGGATTTTATCGGTGCCTGATGCCCACCTCCGGCAGTAAAATTTCATCTCAGATGTGTAATAACCTCCCCCTTTATTCAGAATCAGAAAGTCACAATTCTGAGTAGACACAAAGGAGAACAGGGTGTCTGGTCCAGCACAGAAGCCACAGCTCAATGGTTCTTCATCCCCAAACCACCACCAGTCTAGCATCCCCTTTCTGCAGCTCTTCAAAACTTTCATGTCACTGTTGTGCAATCCTGCTGTTTCAGCTGGCCAGACTGTGGTACAGGCTTCCTATTTCAGTCAGCAGCTTTGATGATATTGGATAAAGAGCCTTTTCTTTTCTTTTTTCCCATTAAGATTTTTTCCACTTAAGATAGTAAATAAAACAACTAACTCCCTAGGATGTTACCCCCCACCACCTTCTTCCCCAATGTAGCCCATCAACAAGAAAACAAAGTAAAGAGCTGCACACATGCAGGCAGCTAGAAGAAGAAGAAAAGAGAAAAGGGAACAGTGAGAATGGGGGGGGAGCAGCAATATGGATCCAGTTGAACAAGGAGTGGGAAGGTGAGACCTCACTGCTCAAAGAAAGAAGTGCCTTTTCTATGGTTGTTCCTCAACTGTGGAACTCCCACCACAGACATGCATTTTTTTTCTGGCACCATTTCTTGATATTTCCTGGGCACCATGTGAAGCCTGTCCTGGTTGCCCAAACCTTTGGTGGTTCATAGGTTTTGCTAATGTTATGACTGGGAGACATTATTCTTTCTTTTAGACACAGCCAAACACCTATCAGTGACATGAACATGGTACCTGAACGTCCACTGAGCTGGCTGCCTCTGTACACACAGCTCAGTCCTGTTTGGTGGAGAATCACCATGCTTGTGCATGTGCAAAAATGCAATCAACCCCCCCCCCACCAGTGAATTCTATCATATGAAAAATTATGAAGAATTTCCTGGGAGAGGGGCCTTTAGGGGGAAGGGGAGATGCTTTTGCAGATTAGACAGTGTTTTCACTGTATTGGTTCTTGACTGCAGTCCATCAACCATCTCTCAGAAAACAGCATTCTAGCCACCATGGATGGTGAGTCTCTGTACACCAACAACCCCAATAAGGATGGACTACAAGTTGTTAGAAACATCACCCCTGAAAACACCACAGCAGATCTTGCCACTGAACTCTGCATGTTTGTTCTCACCCACAACTACCTCAGGTTTGGTGAGAACTTATACCTTCAAATCAATGGCATAGTCATGGGAAACCACATGGCTCCATAACATGCCAGGAATTTCATGATGGATCTAGAACTGCATTTTCTGAACTCATACCCATTGGCACCTCTCTTTTACTTGAGATTCATTGATGATTCTGGACCCACTGCAAAGAAGCCGTCGAGACATTTCACCAGGCTTTCCACAACTTCCACCCCACCATCAATCTACATAAGAAATAAACTTCTTGGACACCACAGTACAAATACACGAGGGCACATAAGTACCACATTATACTGGAAACTGAAAGCTCATCAAACATATCTACATGCCTCCAGCTACCAACCCAACCACATCAAACAATCCATTGTGTATAGCCAAGCCCTACGCTATAGACCCATCTGCTCCAACCCCTCAGAAATACTCACTTGAAGGATCTACAGCAAACATTTTTGCAACTACAATATCCTCTTGATATGGTGGGAAAGATGTTTGGAAAGGCCAGAATGATACCCGGGTACAGCTTGCTACAAGACAAGCCCAAGGAGAATAACAACAGAACACCACTGGTGATCACCTACAACTTACAACTCATCCCAGTTCAACATATTGTTAACAACGAGCTTCCAGTCTGCGATACATGGCGTCCTGACGTGTTCTGACTCTGCTCCCAGAACATACAGAGGGTCTTTATGACAGGGTGGGCTATACAGCCTGCCGCAGATCTCCCCAGGCAGGGGGGTGACTAGCAACGAGCATTGGCCTGAGTGGGAGTTGAGATCGGCTGATAGCGGGGCTTTAAAGAGCGCCGCGACCAGCCTTGATCCCCTCCCCCCAAGAGGGCACTTCAGAATTTCTCTAAAAGACCCCACCGAGTTGGATTCTCAACATAAGAACGCATGACCCAGACCTCCAAGACATTCTATGGAAACTGATACCAAGGAAACACTGCTATAACAAGACACGGACTTTGAAGGTAACTTTTCAAAATTGCTCACCGGAAATGCGCTGATCCCGAGAATAAACAACATCCGATGTAGCGCATGATCGTGCTGTATTCTGTGTACTAACACCGACTCTGGAAAATGCGGTTAAACAGCAAAAAAAGGCCAAAAAGCCGGTTTGTTGATCATTCCTGCGGTCGGGATATTGACTTTAAAATAGAAACTAACACCAAGTCCCGTGAGAATCAGTGTGGAAAATTACTCAAGCTGCGACAGAAATCACCAGAACAGGAAGTGACCTCAGACCAGACAAGTAGCATTTCCTAGAGACGACCAAGGAGGCCGGAAGAAGGGAGGAAACCAGAAGTCAAGGGGGATGATTAAGATTGCCAGACAGGAAGTAAACAACAGGAAGAGCTATTTACCATAGAGAAATTGCGCCCGCCATTTTGAGAAGGTTGAAACGATTTATTCGGATTTTAGCCAAAAGACTTAACAGAAAAAAGTGAAAATAGAGCGGTTTAACTGGGCACAAGAAGAGCTTTAATTTGATGTAAGTTTTGTGATAATTGTAAACAATGGCTTACGATCTTCGGCAATGACAGAGGGTGAACTCTTGGTCCTCCCCGAAAATGGCTACTAAAGAGGAGAAGAAATTACAGGGCATGATGGAAGCCATGGAAAAATGAGAGATGGATGCTATACAAAAAATGGAAAAAACCCTAGGAAAAGTGGCTGATAAAGTAACTGACCTGAAAAAAGACTTGGCTGGGATTACAAAGGAAATACAGATGTTAAACAAAAGAACAGACGAGGTGGAGGAGAGAGTGAAAGGAGTGGAAACTGGTGTATCTGAGGTTGCTAAAGAAGCATCAAAAGCCAATGTAATGGTGGAGTACAACGGAATGCTTAACCATCTGAGATTTAGGGGAATCCCTGAAGATAAAAATGAGAATATCCACTCAGTCATGGTGGATGCTGTTGCAGATTTTTTAAAACTAGAAGAGGAGAGGGTGGCGGCACATATTGATTTGGTATACAGAGTCAACTCTGCGATTGCACAAAGAAAAAATTACCCAGGGATGTGATTGTCCAGTTTATATCCAAAAGATTGAAAGAAGACTTGTTTAAGCAACAATTTCAGGAAGATTTCACAATTGACAACAAGAAAATTATGATACTAAAGGAATTACCCAGAACAATTCTTCAGGACAGACGACTTTTCAAAGACTTGACCGACAAACTGAAAACAGAGGGCATTAGATACAGATGGGAAATTCCAAAAGGTGTCAGCTTTACATTTAAACAGAAGAGAGTCACCATCAAGTCAGTAGAGCAAATGACCAAGTTCATTAAAGACAATTTTAAAGACTCTGATAAATAAATACAAAGCCAACATGGTGAGCCAAATTATTTCTTGGAATGTTAATGGACTTAATTCACCCCCAAAAAGAAAAAATATTAGGCTATGGTTGGAAAAACAAAAATGTGATATTGTTTGTTTGCAAGAAACACATATTAAAAAGACTGATGTTAAATTTCTGATTCAAAGTAGATTAGGAGAGGAATTTTACTCCCTCTCCTCACAAAAGAAAAAAGGAGTTGTTACATATGTAAAAAAAGAATTGGAGCCAAAGGAAATTTTTAAAGACAAAGAAGGAAGATTCTTGGCAGTGGAAGTTATGCTTCAGAATAAAAAGACCCGAATTGTAAATCTCTATGCCCCGAATGGAGCCAAGGAAAAATTCTTTCAAGATTTGTGGGAACAATTACAACAGTTAACTTATGAGCAAATGATACTGATGGGTGACTTTAATGGTACTGTTAATAATGCTATTGACAGAAAATCAAAAAAAGGAAATGAAGGTATAGGTAAACTTCCGAAAGTATTTTTTCAAATGGCAAAACATGAGCACTTGGAAGATGCATGGAGAACTAAAAATCCTAAAGACAAAGACTACTCTTTTTATTCATCAAGACAGGAGTCTTTCTCAAGAATAGACATGATGTGGATGACCGAGAACTTGATTTTGCAAACACGTAAAATTGAAATATTACCTAGAATTCTTTCTGACCACAGCCCAGTAAAGTGGTCAACATATGCTAAAAGAAAGAAATTTCGATGGAGACTTAATGAGGATTTACTGGACAAACAAAATATTGTGGACAAAATAAGGATGGAAACCAAAACGTATTTTCAACTAAACTTAAATAAAAATGTACAGACGCAAACGGTATGGGAGGCATATAAAGTTGTGATGAGAGGACATCTAATTGCAATTAACAACAATGAAAGAAAACAACAATTCAAAATAGATAAAGAAATTATGGAAAATATTCAAAAGAAAGAAGCAGAACTCAGGAAGAGACCTGGCAAAAAGAAAATTTTGAGAGAACTGAGGATCCTAAGGGAACAATACGATGCGAGGTTAAATAAAGAAGTATATTGGAATTTGAAAAAATTGCAACAGAAGTCCTTTGAAGGAGCGAATAAACCTGGGAAATATTTGGCATGGCAATTGAAGAAAAGAAGAGAGAACAAAACAATAATTAAACTGAAAGATGGGAATAGAGAAATCATAGACCCAGGAGGAATCCAGAGATAATTTTATAAATACTATGCTACTCTTTTTCAAGCAAAACAAATGGATCAACAAAAAATTCAAGACTATTTATCAAAAGTAAATTTGACACAACCAAGCTCAGAAATAAAAGCAATGTTAAACGCTGTGATAACTAAAGAAGAAATCAGCAAAGCAATAGGAGAGGCAAAAATCTCCAAAGTTCCAGGACCAGACAGTTTTTCAGCCAAATTCTACAAGAAATTTCAAGAAGACCTGGTACTGGTTCTAGAGATTCTATTAAATGAAATTAGACAAAGCGGGAAGATTCCAGATTCCTGGAATGAAGCTGCAATCACCTTAATACTGAAAGAAACTCAAGATTTAACTAATGTTAAAAATTATCGACCAATTTCACTTCTGAACAATGACTACAAAATTTATGCAAAAATTTTAGCAGAACGCCTTAAAAGGTATTTGAAAGACACTATTGCCGAAGATCAGGCTGGGTTTTTGCCAGGTAGGCAAATAAAGGACAACATGAGGGTTGTTTTAGATGCAATAGAGTACTATGATAAGCACCCGGAAAAAGAGGTTGGCTTTTTATTTTTAGATGCGGAGAAGGCATTTGATAACCTGAATTGGGAATTTATGTTCAAAGTGATTGAAAAATTGCAGATGGGCGCAGAATTTACAAGAATGATTAAATCAATATAAAAAGAACAAAAGGCTACGCTGATTGTAAATGCAGAATCAACAGAAGCGTTCCGGGTCAGAAAAGGGACTAGACAGGGCTGTCCCCTATCGCCATTGTTATTCATCTGGATTTTGGAGATTCTGCTGCAAATGATTAGAGATGATGATAATATAAAAGGTTTGAGTATTAGAGGTTTTTCATACAAATTAAGAACATTTGTTGATGATATTATGTTTATTGTTGAAGATCCTGTTAATAACATGCCTTTGGTATTTGAAAAAGTAAAAGAGTTTGGTGACCTCGCAGGGTTCTATGTAAATAAAAATAAATCGAAAATATTGTGTAAAAACATGAATGGTACAAAGCAACAAATTTTACAAAATCTGACAGAATGTGAAGTGGTTAAAAAGGTTAAATATCTGGGAGTTGACATTACAATGAAATATATTGACTTGTTTAAGAATAATTATGAAAAATTGTGGGTTTTAATAAAGCGTGATTTAGAAAAGTGGGAAAACCTTAGATTATCTCTTCTTGGAAGAATTGCCGTTGTCAAAATGAATGTACTGCCCAGGTTGGTGTTTTTGTTTCAGACAATACCAATTGTAAAAGATGTGAAAGTGTTGGTGAAATGGCAAAGAGAAATCTTTAAATTTATCTGGGCAGGAAAGAAGCCAAGAATTAAAATGAAAATAATGTATGATATCAAAGACAGAGGTGGCTTCCAAGTCCCGAATTTGCGTTTGTATCATGAAGCAGTATGTATGTCTTGGTTAACTGACTGGGTTAATTTGGAAAATAGAAAACTTTTGGCCCTTGAGGGTCATGATTGCAGATTTGGCTGGCATGCCTATCTTTGGTATGGGAAAAATAAAGTAGACTCAATGTTTAAGCATCGTTATGTAAGAAGAACACTGTTTGATGCATGGACCAGATACAAGAACACAGTTCCTGATGAGAGGCCTTTGTGGATTGTTCCTGCTGCAGTTATTCATCCCTTTTCAGAATATAAAGGTAATGATTGGTTGAAATACCAAGAGTTGCTTCAAAAGGAAGGGAAAAAATATGTTTTAAAACCAAATAATGAATTAGAATTTGAGTATGGATGGTTACGATATTGTCAAATACGGGATATTTACAAAAAAGACTGTAAAGAGGTTGGTTTTAGAGCTAAGAACGATGAGTTTGAAGATATATGGTTGAAAAAAGAGCGAAAAATGATATCAAAGATGTATAAAATTTTGTTGACTGTTTATACTTTGGATGAAACTGTTAAAGAGCAAATGATAAAATGGGCCATAAATATGAACAAAGAAATTTCTATGGAAACATGGGAATTTTTGTGGAAAAAAGCTTTTAAAATGTCAACCTGTGTCAATGTAAAAGAAAATTGTTATAAGATGATGTACAGGTAGTATATGACACCAAAAAAGATTGCTAACATTAGTATGGATAAGAACTTGAGTAATAAGTGTTGGAAATGTAAAAAAATAGAGGGTTCTTTTTACCATATGTGGTGGTCATGCGATAAAGCAAAGGTATACTGGTCAAATGTACATTGTGAGATGCAGAAAATATTAAAAATTCCTATTAGGAAAAGTCCGGAACTTCTTCTCTTAGGTTTGACAATGGAAAAAAATCCACAAGAAAAAAGGACACTATTATGGTATATGATTACATCGGCGAGAATGGCTTTTGCTCAACAATGGAAAGCGGAGAAGGCGCCAGAAATACATGACTGGTTAAGAAAACTGCTGTTTTTAGCCGAAATGGACAAAATGACGAAAAAACTAAATGGACAAATGGCAGAACAATATTTAAAAGACTGGGAAGGCCTGAAATTGTATATGGAAACTGAATATAGAATGAAAGGGAAAATGTACAATCTTGATTTGTATTGAAACTGAATGAGAAATGAAATGAACACTTGACTGTACTGTACCTTTATTGGAAATTATGCTTGTAAAAGTCAGGCTTTTATGTATTTGAAATTGGGTTACCTGGTTTGTCGATTGTTACAAGTCTAAACTTGATTACCTTTTAACTTTTTCTTTCTTGTTATTAGCAGTGTTGGAAGCCTATTAGGGGGTGGGGGGATGGGGTGAAAATCTTTTTAAATTGTATTGGTAATGATGTTTAACAATGTTGAATGCACCCCAATAAAAATTTTGTTTAAAAAAAACACACATATTGTTAACAACCTACAACCCATGCTGGATATTGACACTTCCCTCACACAGGCACTGGGCAGCCAACCTTTTCTTGCTTACAGACAGCCCGCTAATGTAAAACTACTTCTCACCCGCAATGATCAACTACTGTGCTCGGACTATTTTAATAAGGCAAAGAATTTTTTTAACTTACCCTAACTCAATCCTAAAATATTTTACAAATCTTAAAAGTCTGTTTACTTAATATTTGCATGTCTGGATGTAACCAATGGGTATACTGTATATTTATTTTAATTCTAATCTTGGCTCATTAATTAAATTATCTGAACTGATTAACTACTTAAGAGTAACATGAACTCTGGTACCAAGGCCTGCAACAAACCAAGATGCCGACTTTGCTCTCACATAGATCTTAGCAACACCATCAGTGGACCCAGCAACATCAACCGTACTATCTCAGGTTCATTCTCCTGTTCATCTCCTAATGTGATTTATGCCATATGTGTCAGCAATGCCCTTTCACCCTCTACATTGGACAAACAGGCCAGTCCCTGCGACAAAGAATAAATGGACATAAGTCTGACATTAGAACCATAACATTCAAAAACCAGTGGGGGAACATTTTAACATTCCAGAACATTCAATTGCTGATCTAAGAGTAGCAGGTTTCTTACAAAGGCATTTTAAAGGGAGATTAGAGACTTCTGAATTGCAACTGATAATGAAGCTCAATACAATGTATCCTCCTGGACTGAATCAAGACCTAGGTTTCCTGTCTCATTACCAATGTTGATTTCTGCACACTCACTATCCATTTGCATATCCCACCTAATCTAACCATGCCAGCTATTGTCATTCACCCACTGTTGTCATTCGGCATCTGAAATCACTCTAGTCTCCAGTTATAAGGATAGAGGGACTCACATTCTAGCTGTATCTGAAGAAGTGAGCAGTGACTCATGAAAGCTCATACCGTGCCACAAGTTTTGTTATTTACTCTGGTTCTTGACTGTGTGTATTGTTTTGAATGATGGGATGATGCATTGTAACTGTTGATTGTTTTTACATTTTTGCTGAGTGCTTATGGGACTTTTGTTTCCTTGCAGCCTTTGCTGCTATGTTAGCTGCCTTGGAGATGACATGGTATAAATATTTTAAATACATAAGTTATTAAATAATTAAAATGCTTACTAGTCGGATTCCATCTGACTCCGAGTATCACTACTTGAACATTAAATCTTGTATCCCCAGATCCATATGCATACATATTCATTCTCACACAGCCTCATGGGAGCTGTATTTTAACAACATCCCATATAATTTTGAAAAGGCTTTAAGCACCTTAAAAAACTATTAAATAATAAAGGGAGTCCACACTGAGAATTACAATGAAAGTATTCTAATTGTTGCAATCAGGGATAAACTCTGAGTAGTCTGTGTACTTTAAAAGCAATCAGTATGGTGTAATGGTTAAGAGTGTCAGACTAGGATCTAGGAGACTCCAGATTCAGATCCCCACTCTGCCTTAAAATTTTTTTGAACAGTTTATTGAATTCAAAATGATTACAAAAGTATAAGAATGTTAGAATAACATTTAACAATTAATATCCATTTTCAAGTCAGGACTATCACTGATACCAAAAAGGTGTAACTTACTTTACAAACTATCATAGTCAATGTATAACATGACAATGTTATACAAAGTAATACAAAGTAGCAAGAACAATAACCTCTCAATGACTTATAGCTAAGAATGATTAAGATAATAAGTCCCCGAAACTATATTTTGAAACAACATAAAATCTTGAACAGGAAACCATTTCTCGGTGAAATCAGACTGCCTAGGGAAGAGTTCGGATTGCAATAAACGATCTGTGATCTTTCTCATTACATAAATATTCCAAACTTTGTCTAACCAGAGAGACAGCAGAGGGGCTGAGTTAGTTTTTCATTTTGAGGCATATTTTTTCATACTCATAGAAGTATGAAAGAATATGCTAATTGTATATATTTGCCACCCAAGCAATATTTCAGTGAACTTAGGGTAGTAAAGTCACCAAAAGAAAATCTGTGTTTGTTTCACAACACCCAGAGCCCATTCCAAACATCTACAATTACTAATCAATAATGTTTTGTGGTATTTGTGGTACCCCAAGCTCATATCTGTTTGTGGTAAGGTAAACATTCTTGAGTGAAGTCCATTGTTTGTGCCACCTACATTTCAATGCTTCCCTGGATCAGTTTTCCTTTGGAAAAATAAGTGGGACCTTTCTTATCCCAATATGTTATATTAGGCTGAGACAACAACAAAAAGCCTTATCATCAAAAACATTTGATTTTCACAGGATTATTTTATATCCTGGGTGCTCTTGTGTTTACAGGAAGAAAACTCCAAGTGGTAAGTGGCTGTACTTCAGGGACATCTATATATTTAATTCCAACATGCCCCCTCTGTGCAGATACCTAAATCCGCACATCAGGGGCACTTGGGGGGCAGGAAGATTTTCCTGCACATTTGGGGCAATCCCCAGATGTGCAGAAAAATCTAAAAACTGTAAACAAAAATATAGGGGGGATATTTAAATCCCTCCAAAAGTAAAAGAGTGTTCCCTGCACAGGTGCAGGGAACACTCTGAGAATGACTTCCCTGCTGCCGCCAGGGAAAGGGAGGGGGAAGGGGCAGGAGAAGGTTTGGCTGGCCAGCCGGCGGCTATAAACTGCTCAGCCCTCGCTGCTGCCCGGGAGAAAGTTTGGCGGGCTGGCCAGGTTTCGCCACCACCAGTGGGGAGGGAGGGAGAAAGTTTGGTGGGCTGGCCAGGCCTTGCTGCCATCGCCACTAGGGGAGGGAGAGGGAGAAAGCTTGGCGGACTGAGTTCAGGCCTCGCCACCAGTGCTTGGAGGGGCGCGGGCCTTGCTGTGGATGCCAGGGGTGGCAGGGGAGAAGGCTCACCTGTGGCTGCTTCCTTCTCCTCCCCCCCACGAGTATTGTGGGTCCCCCTTCTTGTCTATATATCTAATAGTGAAGGGTTCCTCTGCGTGTGGATACTTATTTCCACAGAACAAGGGCACCTGGAAGCTAAAGAGGTTTTTCTGCACACTTGGAGAAAAATGCAAAAAGTTTAAAAAATACACAGGGGGGTTAATCCCCCCCAAATAAAAAAAAAACCTGAGTTGTCTGCACTTGCGTAGTCTGAACTCATGGTTCCTCACGCCGGACTTGGAGTTTCGCTCAGTGGCTGGCCCCCCTGCAGCCAACAAGACAGCCTTGGAGTAACAGGGCAGGGGATGCCAATGTCGCCAGGTCCTTCCCAGGCATCTGGCCTCCCCACCACCAGCAAGGCAGCCCGGGAGCCGCAGGGCAGAGGACACCACTGCCAGATCCCTCCCAGGCGAGCAGCCTCCCCACTGCCAGAAAAATTAGGAAGGCTGAAGAGGGGGACATTGTGTGTGTGTGTGTGTGTGTGAGGGGGGGGCAGACTGAGAAGGGGTGGGGGAAGGACATTGTCTGAGAAGAGCTGGGGTAAGAGAGGGGTGAGATATACAAGAGATGAGTGGGAAAAGGGGGTGAGAAAGAATTCCTAGAGAAGGGGGTAGGAGGAAAGCTAACACAGAAGGGGTGAGAGGGGGACGTGAGGGAAGACTGATAGATAAGGGGTGGATGCAGAAAGACAGGAGGGAACTTTGACAGAGAAAGGGGAGAGGGAAGCAAAGGTGGGGGAAAGTTTCTTGCGGGTCTCCCTTTGTAATTTACTTATGTGCTGGTGACAATGTCCTAAAGGACAAAGTTGTTTACCCACTTTTGTATGCATTCTGGAAGAAAATGTGCAACTGGGGTGACTTTTTATCTCTGTTTGATCTGCCTGGATCATGACCCTGGGACAAGATGGATTTTCCTACTTCATAAGAGGAAAAGCAGAAGACAAAACTTTGCTACCAAAGCTGCTCAGCTCAGTGTTCATTCAGGCAGTGAACAGTAAGCATGGGATGAACTGTTCTCAACTCTACTGAAGTGTAACATGTGGTGGTCAAAAATTGAGTTTGTGTGACAATCAAGTTCACTGCAAAGTTTGCAGCACATTTATAGTGCAAGCTAGGCAGAATTACTGGAGTCTAAGTCCATTGAAATCAATGGGCTTTTTCTGGAATAATGTTGCTTACAATTGTGTGTTTTAAGTGTTGTCAAGTCGCTTCTGACTTATGATGTCCCTATGAATTAGTGACCTCCAAAACATCCTATCATTAACAACCTTGCTCAAGTCTATGCTCCAGCAACCAACATGAATTTGTAATATGATCGATATGTTGTGGCACACCCATTTTTAAAAAAGACCATCGCTTTTCATGATCCACACAGTCAAAAGCTTTGCTGTAATCTATGAAACACAAGCTGATTTTCTTCTGAAATTCTCTTGTATACTCCAGTAGCCAACATAAATTTGCAATGTGATCTCTAATGCCTCTTCCTTTTCTGAATCCAGCTTGAATATCTGGCATTTCTTGTTCCATAGACGGTAACAGTCTTTGTTGTAAGATTTTGAACATTGCTTTACTTGCAAGAGGAATTAATGCAGTGCTGCAGTCTTTGACATCTCCTTTTTTTCAGAATTGGAATGTAGATTGAGCATTTCCAGTCTGTGGGCCCTTGTTTTGTTTTCCATATTTGTTGGCATATTCTTTTTGTGTGTGTTAGTATTTGTGTGTGCGTGTGTGTGTGTGTGCATGCACGCTTGTGAGCCTAGAAGTCATGGTGTCTTCTAGGACCCCTAGTGGGGCTAGGACATTTTTCAGAGAGGTGGCTTGATTGCTGGCATATTCTTTGTTAAAATTTTGACGGATTCTGGTTCTGTAGTTTGAAGTAGCTCTATTGATATTCCATTTACTCCTAGTGATTTGTTTCTCCCCATTGCTTTGAGTGCAGCTTTCACTTCACTTTCTAAAATGGCTGATTCTTCTTCAAAAAATTCTTCTTTGAAGGAATCTGTCACCTTTTGATCTCTTCTGTTTAGGACTACACGGTTTCTTTCTGCTATTCTGGTAAACGGAGTTACCTCTCAGGCTATAAATCTCTTTTGTTTTGGCCCCTCTCAATTAATATTGATTGTATTCAACTGCTTTGAATTGCTGTTTAACTTTTTAATTCATCTTTTTATTGTTTCTGTTATTTTGTTTCTTATGGGTTTTGTGAGTTATCTTAAAGGTCATGTAGAAGAGAAATGTTTTAAAACAATAAAATGAATCATTGTTAGGGCCCAGACCTTTGTCCTCCAGTGAGGAGTACACGAGGATAAAATTCTCTGCTTCACGGAGTTGGTCGTGATGGTAATAGCAGTGGCTCATCAGTCTTCAATAGGTGTGTGCTGGTGCTTGGCATGTGCTATTATGTGTTTCTGGGGATGTTCTTCATTTTCCCAGGAAAGTTATCAGCCAGGCATGAAAGAACAGAAATTAAGGTTATTTTATGTAATATGCAAATGTGGCTTACAAGACACTGATCACTACAACATAAGGCAGCAATGTTAGGATAGCTTTAGCAACTTCAAGTTCCCAATCACCAGTGAAAAAGAGATTTCATATAAAATATTTGCGAGACCATACCAAAGTACAGACATTCTTGTGATGTTTTAAAAAGAAGATACTGTAGGCAGTAGTTTAACAAGAAAAGAGAGACAGGTATGTCAGCAACTTACACACCCAGGCAAATATCTGGGTCCCTGAGGATATTACCCTAGCAGTAAGAGGCAAAAGAAAATATGAAGGAATAGTGCAACTGCTATAGAAAAGGTCTGTCGTGCCCTACATTTTTCTCAAAATGGATCTCTGGCAAAATCAGTTGCTGACCAATCCCCTAAACCAGTAGCCCTCAACCCATAAGCTAGAACCCTCATGTGGATCATGGAGTACCTGCTGACAGATCACAGGCTCCTGTAGAGCTGCTTTTTTGCTGCCTTTTGGAAGGATCATGCCTCATATTTCATATGCATGGTGGAAGGAGCAGCAGATTGTGAGGTGAGGAGGATTCCTCCATGGCTCTGACCTATGGCTTGTTTCTCATGGTGACACACTTCCTGGTGCTTGGCTTGTGTTGCCTGCCCCCAGCTGTTTTGGTCTGCTGCCCAAGGTCCTTGCCTTGATACCAAATGGGTCATGATTCTCGCTCCCCCTGTGCCTCTCACATGACTCTGATCATGTGATTGCAGCTCCATGGATCTCATACTTGGTGGGTCCTAGGTCTGGAAAGGTTGATGACTACTGTCCTAGACAGATCTAAAAATCTGTCTGAAATAAAACAGTTAAATCCGAGTCCAGTTGAATCTTAGAGACCAACAAGATTTTCAGAGTATAAGCTCTCGAGAGTCAAAGCTCCCTTCAGCACATACACTTGACTCCCAAAAGCTTATTGGTCTCTAAGGTGCTACTGGACTCAATTTTGACGATTCTGCTGCATACCAACACAGTTACCCTCTGAAGCTATCTGAAATAAAAGGTAGCCTTGTGTTCCATGGCACAAAGATGTTCTGAACAAAGAAGTCTCATCCCAGTGCTCCCTTTCAAGCTTTTTCAAGGTCTTTGATGCAGGAAATACATTTATGGGAATTCATAAACCTTTAATAAACATGTACCCTAGGCAGCTACCTCTGTTGCTTCCCCCTTAGATCTCAGGAAGCAAGTTTTCCATTCGACATGCTGGATGCAGCACAGGCAGCCATGCACAATTCAGCTATATGTGCAGTCGTTCCTGATGATGATCAGCCAAGAGACCAGAGAAACAGACTGTTATTGGTGCTAATAAAAGTGAGGGTGTTTGATTAGCTGGGGCAAGCACCATGCACTTTGTAAGATGTTATGGGGAATTCATCAGTGCTCATTTTCTTCTCCCTCCCTCCCAGACATTCCAATTTGGTTGCTCTCACACAATTTCCTCATCTCAGTTGGCTGTGATATTAACTTTACGGTGAGTGATTTTCAATACAGGGGGTAAAGAGTTGCTAGGGATGTTCAGTCCTTTCCCCTCCACACTGACTGTGGAGTCTGTTCACCTGTAGATCATGGTTTGGTTTCATAGCTTCAGGCTAAGGAAATGGATTCTGGGCAACTGACTAACAGCTCCCTTCTGCTGCTGGTAACCATTAACCCTTAAGCCCATCCATTTCTTTCATCTTCATCTCAGACCTTTCCTGAGAAGTAGCCAAAATCTTTGTTCTCTGCAGTACTCGCACAGCAAAAAGCCTTGTCGTTTCAAATTCTGGAAGAGTCACTTGCTGACCACAATTACAAATGGAGGGAGGAAGAAGCATAAGAATTATGTATTCACTTTCCAGAGTCAGATGGATGAATCTCACCTCTCATAATCTCTTCCAGCAGTCACAAGGAAGAGGAGAGCTGGACACAGGAGGAAGGGATGGTAATGTGAACAGAGGAAGAGGTTGGGGAAAGCAAAAAATGCTGCTATGTTGCTACAGGTGGTGGCTGGAGAGCTCCAGGGATTACAACTGATTTCCAGGTGACAAAGATCAGTTCACCTGGAGAAATTAGCTCCTTTGGAAGGTAGATTCTATGACATTATACTCCATTGAAGTCCTTCCCTTCCCCAAACCCCACCTACCTGAGGCTCCACTCCCAAAATCTCCAGGTATTTCCCAACCTGGAGCTGGCAACCGTAGACACACATCAGCTGCAAGTTCTCTGCAAAAAACTAGACTGACTAAGGTCAGGGAGCCCAGACACAACCTGAGGAAAACTGTAACATATAGTTGTGCCCTTAGGAATCAGGCATCACCCCATTATTTAGACCAGTATTTCAGTATTGATAGCTGGCTATGGAACTGCCTCCAGAAGACACACTGAACTAAGTTATATTGGGGCGGGGTGGGGGAAGAGATCATATAATTTCACAGTTCTGGATGCCTCACATCAATCACTGAACAGTATAACAGAGGAATAGTGGGCTGCTTCCCTCTTCTGAAAGCACTGCTGTGGAATGGTGAGTTGCCCTTTTTGGCAAGAAATCATTGGGATGAGAACAAAGAAAGCAGAGTCTACTTTTTATCAGATTATATATTGAGGCAGCTGATGTGCCTGGAGTCACTGCTAAGGATCAGCCCAAACAAAGGAGTATGGATGTGAGTGAACACTTTAATCTACTACAAAAAGGTCTTCCTGCTACCATTGGGGGGGGGTGCCTTTGGAAAGGGTAAAAGTATTTGCAAAAAGCCTGACCATCCTTCTTCTGACAAGCATTCTCCATTCTGCCACACATTCTCCTCCCATATCTATTCAGAAGCAGGGCAATGCTTTTTGAACTCACTTAGTGACATCATATATAGAAAAATCTGATCAGCCACAGAGTATGGTGACATCACCATGCTGGCTACATTATACCAAACTGGCAGGGATCACTTCTCAGCATCCAGAAACTTGGTTTTGTTTTTCAATAGTACAGAGCAGCAGCTGCCAGACTTGCCAAGAACTTACCTTAATTTGGCGGGGGATGGATATGTTAGGGTTCCCAAGTACTTACCGCGTGGGGGTGGGGGAAACATGCTCCCCGGCCGGACCATTCCTCCCTGTAATGCACCATGCCATCACCAGGAAGTGGCACCAGGTGATGCTCTGGCAACAGGGCTGAAAACTTGATTGTACCATCAAGTTTCCAGCCGCATTACCAGAGTGTCGCCTAGCGTCACTTCCTGGTGACGGTATCATGCGGTGTGTCTTTCCTTCCCCTGGGGATGGTCCTGCCAGGACGTATCCATCCCCTGCCAGCACGAGGTAAGTATTTGGGAAGCCTAGGATACGTCCTGGCAGGACCTTCCCCGGGGGAAGGAAAGACGCGACGCATGATGCCGTCACCAGGAAGTGACGCCGGGTGATGCTCCAGCAATGGGGCTGGAAACTCGATGGTACCATCAAGTTTCAAGCTCTATTGCCAGAGCATCACCTGGCGTCACTTCCTGGTGATGGCATCGTGCAGCGTGGGTGTTGCCCAGAGGAATGTTCCAGCCAGGGACTGTGTGTCCCCTGCCGAAATACGGTAGGTACTTGGCAACCCTAGCAGCTGCTTAAGGAGTGAATAGACTGTAAACAGTCATGATAGAGGTGAGTAGGGACCACCTGAAAGCACTATTTTTTGTATGCAAATATTTGCATGCAAACATTTGGTACCTCTCTAATCCTTGCTGCCTGAGGTGAGGGAATGAAACCACTAAAAACATGGCAGCCATGTTGCTTTTGGGCATTTTCTTGGGGTAGAATAGTTTCTATTGCTACTGTGGAAAAAGAGGATAAGAATCAGGAAGAGGCTATGTCTGATGTCTTCCTTCCTGCCCCCCCCCCGCATTTTGAACATTATCCCAGAATTCTGATCTCTGGAATGAAGACATAGTTACTAACCTTCAGGTGGGGCATGGAGATCTCTCACTTTTACAACTGATTTCCAGAGTACAGAGATCAGTTCCCCTGGAGAAAAGGGCTGCTTTGGAGGGTGGACTCCATGGCATTATACCTGCTGAGGTCCCTCCCCTCCTCAAACCCCCACCCTCTCCAGGCTCCACCCTCCAAATCTCCAGGTATTTCCCAACCCAGGGCTGGCAATCCTAAATGAAGACTTCAGACTGATAACCCAGCAATACTGATTTCAGTAACTGGACAAAGCAAACAGCCAGTTGGGAGGGAAGTAAAAGGCCTCTCAAAAGCCTGCTCACAGTCATTTGCAGATTGCAGAAGCCAAGTGAGCAATCAGAATGGAAAGACTGTGCCCTCCTGCCTTTGCAGCCTATTACCAGTCTGAATGAGTAAGAGATAGCTTCCTGGGGACTATTAGCAGCTGGTTTGTCCACTCAGAACTGTGGGGAATTGGAATATGTCCATATTTTTGAGAAAGAGCCATTTCTCTAATTAATCACATGCAAAACCCATCTGTCAACTGATACTGAACCTTTTGCTATTCCTGAAAATTAGGAGGACTCCAGTCTGTACTGTGGTTTGTAGCATGTTCTACTCAAATTCCTTTGCCCTGACGGTCCTACTGCTGTGCGGCCGAATGGCACTAGCTAGGTTGGCCGGAAGAAGTGACGGAGATCAAGTGACTGGCAGAGATTTAAGCAAAGCCACAAGTGGCCAACAATGAATGTGAGTTGGATGTAACCGAACTTTGAAAGTAACCTGGAAATCCCTTGACCCCCCATCATCGGTAAACAGCGGGTGGAGAGATCCCCCCCTGCGAGCGACGTGAGTAGCGGAAAAAAGAGAGGGGGAAGGGAAAAACTGAGTGTTTGACTTGTTTTGAGAGACTTACCAGAGTGCATTTATAACGCAAGCGATTTTCGGAGGTGGTGAAATAGCGGTGGGCTTTTGCAAACAAACGACCAAGATGTCAGGCACAGGGAGGAAAGGAACAAAACCAAAACTTATCGGCAGTCAAAGTCTGAGACTGGAAGATGAGGGAGTGGACGTCACAAGACTACTAGCGGATACGCTCAAGCCTGTTATGGATCAACTCGCTGGTATTAACCAGCAGTTAACTGTTCTTAATCAGACTCTTGCAGCGCAACAGCTCCAGATGGCAGAAACAGTTAAGCAGACGGAGCAAATGATGGAAGTAGTGAAAGAGATGTACACCGAAAACAAGACTTTGAAGAAAAGAGTAGATCAAGTAACGAATAAACAGAATCATCAGGAAAACAGACTGTTGTTTCTGCAAATGGAAAAAGCGAATATGATCCTCAGATTCCAGGGAGTTCTTGAAACACTGAAGGACAATTTGAAGAAGCTCCTGAGTGATATCTAGCTCCAGTAGTAGGCTTGAAAGCAGAAGAAATAATGCATGATATGGAAGCAGTGTACAGGGTGTATTCAAATTACACCAAAAAGAATAGCCTACCTGGAGAAATATCAGTCAGATTTTCAAGAAGACAAACAAGGGATGCAATTTTAAAAGCCACATCAGCAACCCCGCTGAAACTGGGAAATGATACCATTAAGATTCTAAAAGACATCCCATTTGAAATTCGCCAAAAATGGCAGAGCTACAAGGATTTAATACTCTTTCGCCAAACTAATCAAATTGCATACAAATGGACAGTTCCAGAAGGGGTCATCTTTAAGCTGCACAATAAGAGAGAGAAGATTGACTCCATGTACAAGGCTAAAGAATTCCTGAAACATCATCTGGGAACCAAAGAAGATGGTGAAACTGGTTCGAGTGGCTCCACACCATCGGAGACGGACGAAGACCTGGCTGTGGAAGAAGGCGCCGCTGCCCACAAACCAACTTATGCTTTTAGAGATAAAAAGCCTAAGTAAAGGCAGAAGGACTCTGAAAATTGCCTTTATGAAGCGAGTCTGGGGGATGCTCTGGAATTCTCCCATAACAAGTAACCAACTAATTTCAGATTAGGGATAGATAGTAACTCACAGTATATATTGTTTTGCTAACAATTTGGTACTAACATAGATTTTAACTGGGATAACAATCTCCTATTCTTGGGTTTTTAGTTTAGTGTGGGTTTACTTTTCTTTTTCCCTAGTTGTTAGTTCCCCTTCCCTTATTTTCGTTGTAGTTTTAGTGTCTATTATAAAAAAGCAATAAAAAATCCCCTTTGAGGGGCCAAAAAAGAAAGAAAGAAAGAAAGAAACACAAAACCATGGCATAGTTAACTATGGCTATGTGATGTCAGCATGTAGGTCACTCCCACTATGTATGGTTGGTTAGGGAACACCAAATCAAGTTCTGAAGTTGGTTCACCACAGTGAATCACAATTTTCACATGATGTCTCGATGCAAACATCCTGGCTTAATCCTGGTTGGTTCTCTGGCAATGCCCTCCTAGACTGCAGAGCAAAGGCAATGAAATCAGTATTTGTGGAGGCAAACCAGGATTTCAGTGATTGTCTGCTGGTGGAATCCTGGTTTCACAAACGAATCATAGTTAGAATAAACCATGGTGTTGTTTTTTTTGTAATGTCAGAACCAAGCCAAAGTGGCTGTTGGCTTGGAGCAATCACAAAGAGAGATCTGATTGGTTATAAAGTGTCATGACATCATTACACTGGCAACAATTTCATTTGCAATTTGCCCCAAAAATTATGCTACTAGAAGAAAAGTGCTTAGGAAAGGGGTGTTTTGGCTGCTGTCCAGTGCAGTATCAACACCTTTCACAAAGGGGAGTATTTCACAGTGTTCCCCTGGCACGGAAGGCAGTTACAGTGGATGGTTTGTTTCAACTGATTTACTTCTACAAAGAGGTCACAGTGGTCATGTTAGGGGATTTATTCATATGGCAAGTCGATGCACATGAGCAGTTTGCCATGCACACTTTCAGTTCTGTGCAGGAGTTGGGGGGGGGATGGTTTTACTGATTGAAAACTAAGCTCCCAAAGTGGCAATGTGAATCAGCCTTGACTGAAACACACATAATCCCTCTCACACTATGCATTGCTGCAAGCTATCATGTTTGTTCCTCTGTTCACTGCTGGGCAGTGGAGTGTATCAAACACCCAGCAAACACATTTGAAGCAAAGTAGAGAAGACCACAGTAGTAACTGGGTTTCTGTACTGCTACAGCAAGTGAATCTAACTATATTGCCAACTGAAGCCAAGTGCATTCTCTTTCTCTTCATGAAACAGACAGTGCCAGGGGATAAGAAACACTATTAGTTGGCATTAGTCTTTTGGATATGTATCCAAATTAGCAATGGAGGGAGGACTTATGTCTGCCTGGCCACCTCTACGGGACTTCCTGTGGCTCAGCTAGCTAAGTAAGTATTCTGCTTTCTCCTTCTTTATTGGTTCAATTACAAGCAAGCATTTCCTCTGAATATTCCATTATGAATTACAAGGAATCAGAGAGTTTCCACTTCCGTACTGCAGCATATCACATCTCAGAACTAAAAAGAGCCCCTTTGTCTCCTCATGAGAGGGAACTGTCTTTTTGTCGGAGTCAACCCGCCACCTGGGACGTGGTAGCCAGTTAGCCTGGTATGGTTCCCACATGACTGGCTGTGGATCTGACATTCCATCCTGCATTTGCAGGTCTAGGTAGGATAGGAGGTGATATGATGGAAGAAAACCACAGAAACCAATATTTGGATAACATATACAGCCACAGCCTTATCGATTACAGTCAAAGGCGCATTGGTGCAGCACGGGGATGGATACAATATCAGGCAACCCATTTGCCACCTGCCTGCTGGGGGATATAAGCATGGAGTGACAAGACCCAAGATCTATGTGGATGCTGGCCTCTGCATGGTTCCCTTGCCACCTGGTGGCGGGAAGCCAGCTGGCAGCCGTGGAGCTGGGCATGCAGTTTGAGTGGCTCAATCTCCCAAGATCCCACAAGGGAGTCCCCAAAATGAGGTATATCTTCCCCCCACCAAGGATCTGTCCCAATGCCAAAAACTGCCACAGAGTGGGATGAACCCACATCACTCTCCCACCAATACTCCTATACCTACAGCCAACTCAGCAGACTGTCATGACTATCATGCATCCACGTGTCTGTGCCCCATTCTAAGAGGTGTACCCTGTCCTCCCTAAAGAGGGCTGCCTGTCTGAATGAAATGTCCAGGTGTGTGATGATCTGTTCCCCCCCACAAGTCCTCTACAACCTGGGATGCCACCTTGCAGACTTTTCGCCTGCACTTTATCCAGGGAGATGGCCCTGTACCAATTGTGGTGTTCCAGCAATCCAGACCAGAACAAAGGAGTAAGAGGGAGTGTGGAATGAAGGGTCTGAAGGTTGGTAGCTATGGCATGCAACAGCATGACTCCTTTCTATGTAGGAAGATCATTCTCACTGATACATATGTTGAAGGCATCCAGTGCCCTTGGTCGGAAAGCTTGATCTGAAATCATAGAATCATAGAATGTTAGAGTTGGAAAGGACCTTGCAGGTCATGTAGTCCAACCCCCTGCACTCTGCAGGAGCATAGCTGAAAGATAGCTCTACATACCTACAACATACTTGAAAGATGGTTGTCCAGTCTCTGCTTGAAAACGTCCAGTGAAGGAGCATCCACCACCTCCCGAGGCAGGCTGTTCCATTGCTCAACCACTCTTACAGTTAGGAAGTTTCTCCTGATATTTAGCCGGTAACAACTCCCTTGTAATTTCCACCCATTAGATCTAGTGAGATTGTTGGTGAGAAGGGTACGCCAGAACAGCCTTCTGTGTCCCATGGAGGTGACATGTAGCTGGTTGCTGAGGACCAGATTGCTGTCCCAGCCTGAAGCTGTTGTGCATGATCCAGCCCAGGACACAATACTGTGTCCACAAACCAAACCAGATTTCTCGAACCTGCTAGGACTAAAATAAGCATATAAGGTTTCTGAATCATAATGTAGGCCATATATATGCTTTGTATGCCACAGAGTGCCTCTGTCCGATGACTCGAATCCTGTCTGGTGGGAGGGCCTTTTCAGAAGCAATTTTCAGAAGCAATTGTGGCTACCGCAGTACAAAGGGAATGTATGCCAAACTCTCCTGGGGGGAGGTCTTGTGCAGCAATGTATATCCACATGACACTGGTAAATTGAAAGTGAGACACGCATGACCCATCAGCATGTACAAGAAAGTTTCCGGGAATGGCAGGCCAGATGGAAAGGTACTCAGATGTGCACTGGACTGGGCAGGGCAATCTGACAGTGGCATAACTGAGTAGTAGCCAGGCCCCATTTCCCCACTGATCCATTTTTGATCTATGCAGTACAGTATGAAGCTTGGAGCCTTGCAATGGAATATCACGAAGAGCCACTGCCATATCATGGTATGATGCCACCAACATCTCACTGTTGCAGAAAGCCCCATAAAAGGCCAAGATAAAAGCTGCTAAAAAAAAAAAAAGAGTGGCCTCAAAGGCAGAAAAGCAGCAAGTTGGGAAGCTTTTGCATGAACCTTTGTAATAGAAACGTAGTGATGGGCTTGTGGTAGTCAGGCTTGTGAGGAGAGAACTTTTAGGTGAACCAAATACTGCAATATTAGTGCCTCAAGGGCCAGTCATGGCTCCACCATCCCTTGTGACCCTGCAAAGGACAGAAAGGCAGACACAGTGTGCTCATGGCCCAGTAGGTAGAGGGTGCAAGAGAGCCAAATAGTCCCTGGATGATTAATTGCTGCCAAGTGTCCAGAGATCCTCAGGAAAGCAGTCTGGATGTTGGTTCACATTGGGGACCAGGATCTGAAACCTCTCACCCTGAAATCGAGATAAGGCATCCGTGATGTCGTTATTGGTGCCTGCAATGTATCTTGCTGGGCAAAGTACGTAAGACATCAAGCAGGTTAACACAAATTTGAGTACTAAATGGATAACCCACTCAAAGTGTGATGACTGGCAGTTAATGGCTGTAACTAGTGCTTGATTGTCTCACCAAAAGAGGACTTGCTTTTCTCTGAACATGTCTTACCACATGCAGACAGCCACTAGTATTGGGAAAGAATCCAAAAATGTGAGGTCCCTGAGAATACCAGACCCTGCCCAGTCTGGGGGCCACCGCTGATCACACCAGTGATCATTAAAGAAAATGCCAAACCCCTATGCTGCCCAAAGCATCAGTATGCACCTGTAAAATATCCCCTAGTGTTTTTCTAAAAAGTCTTGCTTCATTGTTGAGTTTAATCTGTGATTTTTTTCCCCTTTATATGTAAACATTAATCCTTCTGGAAAAAGCCATCTATATAAGATATCGTTTGTTCTCAAGAGATTTGCCAGAGTTTGGTATTCTTGCATTTTTTCTCTTATTTGCCATGGAATCTCTCTTAATATCCGTACTTCTGACCCTTGTATAGTAACTGGTGTTGTTCTAGTAATTTCCAGTATTTTGTCCCGGTTTGCTCTTTTGTAAAATCTAATATGAACCTCCCTGGGTACCCTATTTCTTTTGGCGTAAGCTGAGTTTCTTCTATATACCATCTCAATCTCTTCCATCAAGTCTGTAGCTGTTGTTCCTAATAGTTCAGCTAGGGTTTCTGCCATAATATCTTTAATATTCTCTGTTTTATTTTCGGGGATATTTTGAAATCTAAGCAAATAAGCTGCCTTTTCAAGTTCTAATTACATAAGAGATTCTTCTATTGAGTCACATTTACTCTTAAGTTCCTGTACCCGTTGGTCTACTTCATCTACCTTAACATCTGTTACATTGCTTGCTGAGCTTAATTTAGATATTTCTTGTTTATTTTCTTATATCTGGTTTTTAAGTTCTTTCATTTGGGTTGATATTTGCTGTGCGTAAGACTCTAATTTCATCTGTAAAGGCTCTATGGCATTAGCAATCAAATCCAGTATTGTATTCTGAATTGCTATATTCATAGCCTGAGTGATACTTTCATTTATTTGAATATTTAATTCTTTTGTACTCATCTGTGCCAGGTTTGAAGCTGCTGCTTTGATTTGCCCAGGTGACGGGGCTGAGGTTTTCCTTACTCCACTAGCCATCTTTATTGTGCCTTATCTAAATAATACTATACTAATCTATCTTATTTCTATTACAAGTTCCTGATTTCCAACAATATCTCTAATTTAGTTCTATCTCTATTACTCGATTACTTTGTACTTAACTAACTTTAACTAAGTGTTTTATCTATCCCAATATTCAAAATTCCTACTTCCCAATTTTACCCTATCTTTTCTATATCTCTAACTTATTTTTATTTCTATTGCTGTGGTCCTCTTTCTAATGCTATAACCGTATTTATTTATTTTTTAGGAAGTTTTCAGGTTATCGAAGCACATCTGAGCATTTAGACCTATGATCCCTTTTATTCTACCAATACCTCCTGCACCACCCTACCACCTTTTATTTTCAACTTCTTCACTCAAACTCTCCAGCCAAATACAAACACTACAGTACAGTCCCAATCCAATATTGACACCCAATCCAACACTCCAATATTCCAGCTATGCAAACAACCACACCTCACAAGCTACACACACATTCCTACCACATTCACACCATTCAGACTACTCACACCACTCACACCCATTTACAGTTAATGAAAGAATAATGCAGTTCATGGTATTGATGGAAAAGCTTCAGCTATCCACAATTCAAAACTCAGTCTTTTATCTCCTGTCTCTTCCCATTCGTTCCTTCTTCTTACTGTTCTATCTTCTTTTCTTCCTTTCTTTCCTTTCTTCCTTTCTTCCCCTTCTTTTTTATTTAATTTTGTACAAAGTTCACTATAGAAGCTGCCCGTGGAACCTAGACTCTACCAGTCGACAACCAATAGGATGGGGCTACGATGGCTTGTTAGTTCAAATCACTTTATCTGCTTGTATATTCAAATCCAGCAAAGCCACTGCACCATTCCTGAACACAGTACTCCAAAGATATCTTCCAGATTGGCAGTTCCACTAGGGCTTCATAACTGCCCTTGAAAAGCAAAATTCTTCTTTTGCTGGTGCCAAGCACTGCTTTTAGCCGCTTCCCATGTCCCTTCCTTCAATCCTCGCTCGACACTCGATTAAAGGTTTTAAAGGGATCTCTCCTCTTTAAATTCTCCAAATTAACATACCATCACCAAGGGAATTCTCACCAAACAAAACACTGACAAGTTGTGGATTCTCATAGATTGGTCACGCTGATTACGAAGGTAAGCATCTGCAGAAGCTCCTCCTCGGCCCACCGGTCTTTGCTATGGGTTCAATACAATGCTTTGAACCTTCTTGTCTCGGCCATCTGCGTTGGCAACAGTCCTGGTATCAAAACGGGCCACCACCTGTCATCTCCCCCAAGAAAAGAAAGCCTTGCACAAGTCTCCCTCCAGGAGATCTCGGAGAGAAATAGGAGACCCCTGTATTCTCTCAAGATAGTCGAGAATGCGGCATGGGCACAGAGCTGTGCTCAGTACCATCTGCTATTGCTGGGACCGGAACCAGATCTCTCACCCAAATCCTAAGATTTTCTGGCATACTATGTGTGATTCATATGTGGTGATGGGGAGGGAGAAAGCACCTGCCATGGCATGGGCCAATCTTGCACAAAAAGCATGCCCTGGTGAAACGACTGTGCAAGCAAAATTGAGGTGGCTCAACAGTGATTGTATTTCTTTCAATGTGCCTATGACCTTGGAGAACAGAGCCCTGAGGCTGGTAAGCTTATCCTCAGGAAGGCTGGAAGTGCCCTGCACCAAATCAAGCTGAATGTCTAAGTATATCAACTGTGTGGCTGGACCCTCGATTTTTTCCTGAGCAAGAGGAACCCCCATCTTGGCAGCAAGGGCCTGAAAGGTAGCCAGGTGATTGTTGCATGCTGATGAGCCAACAGGGCCCATAAATAAAAAGCCATCAAGGTAGTGAGTGATGTGTGGGCAGCCTGTGTGGTCTGTAACCACCCATTCCAGGAAAGTACTGAAGGTTTTGAAGGTGGCACAGGCAATGGAACACCCCATGGACATGGTCTTATCAACGTACCAACTGCCACCAAATTTAAAGCCCAGCAGGCAGAAATCCACTAAGTGAACAGGCAGTGGGGCAGAAGGCTGACTGGATATCGCTTTTGGCCAAGACTACACCAGGGCCACAGGACCTAATTAAGTTAACTGCTTGATCAAAGGACGCGTAATGCATGGAGCACCACTCAGGTGCAGTGGCATCATTTAAAGAAGCCCCTTTTGGATAGGACAGGTGATTAATTAAGCGAATTCACCCAGGTACTTTTTTGGCACAACTCCCAGAGTTGAAACCTGGAGGTTAGGAAGCGGGGGATGCAGCAATTGGGCCAGCTACTGTACTCGCTTTGCACTCTGGCTGTCTTGCAGGTGCCTATGTCTGGTAGCATACTAGTGGACTTAAGAGTACCACAATCTGTCAGGGGCACCAGGGCCCTCAAATGGTATATGGAATCCCCTGGTCTACAAAGTATCTATCAAGGACATGTTCACAAAGTTTTTGCCACAAATGGATACTGGGGGGTCCTCAAAAGCTCTATACTGAGGGAGAACCCTGGCCTCATGATGATGCTTGCATTCCCACATGTTGCCCAGACTGAGCACCCTCCCACCCTGCACCTGCACACCCAAGATGGAAGCCCTGGGATGAATGCCCCTGCCTTCCAATAATTCCCATCTAAATATGCTGAGTCCTCATCTGAGGATGACTCACCTAATGAAACACTGCTGCAGGACACATCACAGGTTCACGTGGACTTCTGCGACCTCCTCTGCTTGGCCCTCCTTCATTCCCTGTGGTGGGGGCTCTCTGCAGTGGTTTCCTTGTGGCACTGGATACCTTGGCCTCTGCTGGAGAATGGGGCCTCCTTCTCCCTCTGGAAGCAGGGGCAGTAGAAGGTTGCATGGGACCCTAAGTGGTCCATCCACTTCCACTCTGTTAATTGTAGCAAGGTTTGAGATATGCCCTGCAAAATTGCGATATTATCATCAGGGACAGGTAGGGTAGAGGTTGACCCAGGTTGTGCCGGGAGTACCCTAGCAATGACCTGTGGCTTAGCCCTTTTAGAGGTGATGCCTGTGTTCCTGGGGGTGTGACTACTATCATGTGATAGAGCCAAGGAGGCCTGTGCTTTTTTAGCAATGGCTTTGCCACATTTGGCTCTGATGGGCTGGGACCTGGCCTTGGCCTTTCCAGCATTAGCAGACTTCTTAGGAGGCATGGCCAAACAACAATGTATTCCCCATGAACTCAATGAGGCTTAAGAGAGATCACACAACAGAGAGACCCTGTCCTTCTACCATTGTACTACATATGAGTAAACTACAAAATAAATACAGATCCTATCGTACAAACCTGTGCAATAACCAACCACATTACCATTACATCTGTTACAAAATACCACTGCTACTTAACTGTGAAATCAGTAAATTATTAACTGCCCCAAACAACAATTGAAACATCAATTACCAGAATATCAAATGATTCTGTACTTAACACCTGTACTTAAGCTATATAGTACTATCTAATTATTTCCCCCATATTTATTTGTGTTATTTGTTTATTTATTGAAAAAAGCACTAGTGCCACAGCTAAACTGCAATTGCCCTATGCATATGCTAAAGAAGACTGGTGATGCCTAACAGTAAAGTCACAGTTGCCTTATCCTGATGTCTCCCCCCCCCAAAGATCAGAGAGCATGTGACCTGGTCACCCAACTCAGCCCCAAACTTGAATTCAGGCCATGCTGAGCACTGTCCCCTGCTCTTTTTAAGAAGCCCCAGTACTGCTGGGTCCACCAATGCAGATACCCCAGATGCTGAATCCTGCTGTCTGGAACTGCTGGAACTGAGCACCCATGAAGAGGAAGGCTACAGGTCAACTGGAAACAATCAGGAGGCAAAAACAGGGAAAATCCATGCTATAGCAGAATTTAAAAGGATGTGCTGGCTCAACACTGAATAGCTGAAATGTGGGAGCACATGGCCTGCCAATCAGCTGGAGGGCCCTTTAAATCTTGAACAAGAAAGCAAGCTGAAGAAGGAGCTGGGTCAGACCACGTGGTCTCTCAAGTAAGTGCATTTGCAAGACTATCAGAGATGTTAGGCAGGTAGCACTGTTAAACTGGATTAACATTTAAAGGGCGCCAATGAATTAGTATACCATCAAAAGAGCTTCTCTCCCCTCCCTGTGAAGTAGCTGTGATACTACGGTTAGAAGGGCTGAATATATGCTGGAAGTACATAGGCTAATTGTATATCAAGACTAATTGTGTATCAAGTCCACTATCTGGTATCCGACATTGAGATGCCAAATCCAAAGACTTGGGGGTGTTTATAACATAAGAGGGCAGCAATAGATTATTTCATTTCCTGTTGTTCAGTGTTTAGAGAGCTAACTCTTGCCCCTTAAATAAAACAAAGGCAGATTTGTAGGTAGGGCTGTAAATCCATTGACAAATGCCATGTCAGTTTCATATTCCAGAGCCCTCACCATGTTAGTCTGTTGCAGTGAAACAGTAAGGAGTATCTCACAGTCTAACAGATTTATTGTGGTGTAGGCTTTCCGACAACTTTATCAGAAGGCAATTAGGTGTGAGACTCCATCTTCTCCAGTACAGTGTACAGAGATATCTGCTAAAGAACAGTAAAACCTGAAATGTGTTGGACGTAGGAGAGGCAACTTGCCCATAGTAGGAACAGTCTTGAATGGAGCAGTCTCCATGAACTATTCTTGCCAAGGGCTGGAGAAGCTCTCAGAAGTAATTTTACTCATGGGTTTTCAAATGATTAGCAGCAGCTGAAAGCTAAATAAAGAGACATTGGAGAAGAAATTGTTGAAAATATATGGCTCTTTTAAACCCAGTTTTATATAGGGGGTACAAGTATCCCCCCCCCCAGTATTTTTTTTTGTTTGTTTGGATCTGTTGGATCCTAAAAATTTTGGTATTCCAGGGAAATCCCAGATCCCAATACAGTATTTGTATCTGGAATATTTTGGAAATCCTGAATTTTTTGGGGTCCAATAGACCTGAGAAGAAAAAAAGAGGGGGGAATTGCACACCTAAAGCTGTGCGGGGAGCGGTCTGCTCCCTGCCAGCACAGTTTATCCTCAAGCTGGCTTCTCCTGCTGCCCTGTTTAAACGGGGCCACACAAGAAGCCATCCTGAAGCTGTGCTGCTAGGGAGCGAACCACTCCCCACCAGCACAGCTGATCCTCAGCCTGGCTTCTCATATGGCCCCTTTTAAACAGGACAGCAGGAGAAGCCAGCCCAAAGCTATGGCAGTGGGGAGCAAATCGCTCCCCACTGCCATAGCTGGACCTTGGACTGGCTTAGTGCAGCCCCATTTAAACAGGGCCACACAAGAAGCCAGCCCAAATCTATGCCTGTGTGGATCAGACTGTTCCCAGCTGACACAGTTGATCCTTGGGCTGGCTTCTCCTGCAACCCCATATAAACAGGGCCACATGAGAAGTCAGCCTGAAGCTGTGCCCGTGGGGAGCAATTTGGGGAGCAAATCGCTCCCCACCAGCACAGCTGATCCCCAGGCTGGCTTCTCATGTGGCCTCATGTAAACAGGGCTGAATTAGAAGCCAGCCTGAAGCTATGCCAGTGGGGAGGAACCCACTCTCCACTGGCACAGCTGAACCTCAGGCTGGCTTCTAGTGTGGCCCTGTTTAAACACAGCTGGCACAAGAAGCCAGCCTGAAACTGTGCTGGTGGGAAGCAGTCTGTTCCCAGCTGGCACTGCTGATCCTCAGGCTGGCTTCTTCCTGCAGCCTCATTTAAACAGGGCCTCACAAGAAGTCAGCCCAAACTGAGAGCCAGTTTGGTGCAGTGGTCAAGTGTGCAGACTCCAATCTGGGAGAACTGGGTTTGATTCCCCACTCCTCCACTTGCACCTGCTGGATGACCTTGGACAAGCTGTAGTTCTGTCAGAGCTGTCCTTGAAAGCACAGTTCTGGAAAAAACTCTCTCAGCCCCACCTACTTCACAGGGTGTCTGTTGTGGGGAGGGGAAGGGAAAGGAGTTTGTAAGCTGCTCTGAGACTCCGAGTAAAGGGCAGGGTATAAATCCAATCTCTTCTTCTCCTTCTCCTTCTTCACTGGTGGGAAGCAAACTACTACCTGCCAGCACAGCTGATCCTCGGATTGGCTTCCCATGTGGCTCAGTTTAAAATGGGCTACATGAGAAACCAGCCAGAAGCTATGCCAGTGGGGAGCAATGATGCTCAGGCTGTCTTCTGTAATCCCTTTAAACTTTAGAAACCTGACAAACAGCTCCCACCTCTCCACTGTTTTTCACATCTACCTGGTAGTTCCCAAACATATTTAGGATTTTTTTGGTTATCCTGAAAAATCTTGGATACCTTTGGGATGTCAAAATATACCCGGAAAATACCACTAAGGTGTTCTCCGGGTATATTTTCAGCTTAGGTAGATCTAAATGCACACACCTAGATTTATGTTGGCAGACTCCTATTCAGATACACCATACAGCAGCTGTCCCTTTCCTGTGTGTGACTTCCTTAAATGGGAAACATCAAATACAGCTTTACCATTCTGTCTCCCACCAATGTTCTCTAGTATTCTTGCTCTTTCTTCATTGTCTTTCTGTAACAAAAGGGCCTGGTTTGAGTTTGTAGAAGGATCTAGATATAGCTATGGAGATGTTGTGCGTCATCATGGGTTTAAGCACTTTCTCTTGGGGTCTTGTTTCAATGTTGGCTGGTGTGCTTGCTGCCTCCCTCTCTGTCTCACATACACAGTACACAGAGAGAGAGGTTTTCATTTGGAAATCACTTATTGAATGGATTTGTTGTGTATCTCCAGAAGGTAGTGGTGAGTACACTGGATTTTCAAGCTGGAGTGCTTCAATCCTGGCATTTCATATTTTGGGATTTAGGCCTGTTTGATCTTGTTCCACTAAGGAGAGTAAAAGGGAAGTTTATTCCACTGGGAGAGCAAAAAAGAAATCTTTATTGGTTCATTAAGATTCCACAGAGAGCCAGGTAAAAGTCACATCTTTCTTCTCCATGGTACTATTGGGTAATGATGCTCGTCTGCCTGAAATGAAATATATTTTACTTCCTGGCTTTGTGATTGTCTAAATGGATCCTTGAGTGAATGTAAACAGGAATATCAAAGTCAAGGCTAGTGGGAGGTAATTTTAGACATGAAGATAGGGTTGTTGACTGCTGGAGACTGTAGGCCTTTCTACCAGTGTCACATTTGTTATGCTGTTCCTCCATATAACCTCCTTCAAAAGCATTCTGCTTACATGGGAACCAGACCAGTGTATAGGATGAGCTACTCTGCAATTGTGGAAGGAATTGGTAATAATAGCCAGAGATAAAACTAGAAATAAGAAGAGACAAAGAAGATAAAAAGCTACTCCTTGGTGGTGGGGCTGAACACTGTTGTATTATCTTTCAAGGAACGTGCTCTTGGTGTGAGAATTATGTGTAAAGGGAAGGTATTGGCAAGTTAATGGCTCTATCTTCCATTTGGAAAAGTGGAAATGTCTGTGATTTCTTTTCTAAGTTCTCAGGTACAGCATTTTATTCCCCATCGCATGGCAGAACAGAAACAGTTCTTCTTTGGACTAATTTTTTCAGGGAACTGGGATGCATGCATGCAGTTACTACTACATTTTTTGTTATGTACTGAAGTGTGAATCCATCCTATGTATTCTGTTGTTAAGCTTCAGTCTGAATGTGGCTCTTAATCTGTCACATTACCATTGGCTGGTTTCTGCAAAACCATTGTAAATATCCAATCACTGTGTGAAAATGTATCTAAGAGGGAACGGTCCTGATTGGCCTTTATCCCTGTGTTATGATTGGACTTTAACATGTTATAGATGTGGCTTTGACAGCCCGGGATAGTTTAAAAAGGGAGCTGTAGTCCGCTCTTGTTGTGGTGTGTTCCTGAGTTGGAGTTTGCTGTTAAATAAAGTTGAAATCACTTTTGCTGAAATCCTGTTGTTGAGTGGCATACTTAACATTTTCAACTTGCTGTTTCTCCAGGGAGCATAGTGTGATGTACATAGTTCTTCACACTTTCATTTTATCCTCAGAACAATCCTGTGAGTCAGGTTAAGTTAAGAGGGAGTGACTGGCCCAAAGTCATCCATGCATTTCATGGCAGAGCAGGGAACTGAACCTAGAACTACCCAGTCCTACTTCTACACCCTAACTGCTGTATCATAGTTGTTTAAGTAGGCTTAACATAATCACAGATCATTTCCTAAAATGACACTTATTGGGTTTTGTATTTCCTGTGCATATAAATCAAATTTTGTTAAAAATATGTTGACTAGAATATATCTGGTTTTAAAATGGATCATTTCTACTTTTTCTTATATGTTAACATTTTACAAGTCACCCATTCCAGAATAAACAGGTTTTTGTGACATCACTAGTGAAATGCCATTAGATTGGTTGGGATTCCTTAGATTATGTGGTAAAGCTACCTTGTATTAAAACAGGCTATCCTATACTGAAGTTTTTGTAAGAAATGCCTTTCTAAATTTCCCTTTAAAACTTACCAAATTATCTTCCTTCATTGCTGAATAGGTTGCCTGACCAGGAAAGGGTTTTTTTTCAAATGGTTCATCTAAATATTTCTCCTTGGGGTTCTATTCCCATTCCCCTCAACACACACACTGAATTTACTGATCCATTCCCCTGATTTGGGGGAGAATAGGGGGAGGTGAACTCACAGATGAATTTTGAATAGTTGAAGTTGGCAATATTGTAATAAATAAAGTTAAATTACTGCTGGGGACATATGCATGATCAATAATCCATCTCTCCCTGCCTAATTAATGCAAATTAAAAGTGTTGCTCCCCTGCTCTGCAGTGACATTTTGCTTCACAAACATCCTTCCCCTGCATGTAAAATTTGGAAAATAGAAACACAAAGATGCAAACTCTTTATGTGCTACTGTGTGATTCTGGGAATACATGCCGTGTATCGCTATCCTATCAAATCGTAAGACAATCCTTCCTGAGGGCAAGGGACAGAGAAGGGAGGGAAGGACATGGAGAGTAAATCAGTCTCACTACTGAAGAATTTCCCCTTTCTATGCTACCATGTGAAGGCTATATATCTGTCCCAGAAAGGAATTAAAACACAAACCAGAGTATATTTCCATATACATATTACCATATTTTCAATGAGAGGAGAGCTCTAATTTTCATATATCTTGCTGACCTAAAATTGCTAGGCATCAAGATAACCTAGTCAAAGAATTTTAGAGGGTGGAGCTTACCTGGCCATGGCCAGATATGTCTGGGTAAATTATCCATTTGATTATTCTCACATAATCTCTTTACAGATATTATTGAAGACAGTCTAAAAACTTTGACAGTCTTAGAATGGAGGGTTCCAGCAATTAACAAGAAATGTATTACACCAGTCTTAAAAGAACATCCCTAATCACCAGTTAGTTTCTAGACCTTTAATAGGTTTGCCAATTTTAAAACTGATCCCTCTAGCTGTCCCTTTAATACCGGTTTGATCTGCAGCAATAACCAGGTAATGCTATTTAGCTTCATTTCATGCCATGAAAAGCTTCAATTGTGGATTTCTGCATATTAAACCTTTATTAAAGGGACAGGGATTTTTTTCCTGGCCAATTCACAACCTTAACCTTTAAACCAGTTTCAGATTTCTCTTCCTTGTGGGTCAGATTGATGGCTCCAAGGGCAGTGGGTCACATTTGAATTGTAAAGAAAAGCTAAGCAGGCCCTTAATGAAATCAACAATCCCCTTTGACTTCCCTCAGTTTTAGCTCTTCCCATTGGTCCACATATGCCATACCCAAGGTCTGTTCCTACAAGGTACTGTACATATTATTTATGCATAACACATCCCATTATGGAGTTAGGGAAGCGTTTAGAAACTCCCCCCAACTTGTGACTTGAATTGTTTTGGATGCCAACATTGCCCCATATATCATGAAATTTTAAAGCAATCCTATTCACCTAACAGGTCTGAACAGGCCAAACCTGGCACCAACAAAAGGGTTGGGGGTGAGGACATGGTGGAGGGGCATTGTCATGGGCATAACACCATCACTTCTGGTAAAAATGCGGAAGTGGTGAAGGATAACTCTACGAATCAGTGGAAACTCTATGGTAAACCTGTAGAATTTCTGGTAGAAAACCTGTAGAATTAAATATATTTGATTTACTTAAGGTTTTTATTTCTGTTACAAGTTGGCTTGTGATAGCCTCGTTATCCTCTAAGAGGAGGGTTTCCAAGGTCTCAGACTTTGGGGCCTGAGACACAGTTTGGGGGGCTGATTCTCAGGGTGGTAAGTTAAAATATCACTTCGAGGAGCTCATTTTGAGAGCATCAGGTTGAACTCTCTCTGGGCATCAGATTGTAATCACAGGCCTGTCACCGCGTCCCCATTTTTCATAGCTTTTTCTAAGACTCCTGTGCATGCCCATATGTGGTAACTAATGCACATGTAAGTTGGAGATAGAAGGCAATAATCTGGCACTCTCTTATATTAAGCACATAGTTAATTAATATGGGTTTTTTACCATGGTAAAAAGCACATCAGGTCAAAATTGCATTATATTGACTATACACACTTTTATATGAGGTGCAAAATTTAGTGGTGTGTAGAAATTAATTTTACTATTCATCAGTCCCCATCCCAGGACATCAGGCCATAGCCAATGAGTCTCAGGGTTTGGGATGTGGGGAATAGAGATGGGTACGAACCGGAAGAATGAGGTTAGTGGGTCATGGCCAAATTAGGAACTCAACTGGGATGTTTGTTCATGAACTGAACTGGTTCATGGCCCCTCAAACCCTGTTGAAAGTGACTGCAATCCCTTTAAACATGGTTTGTAAAAAGCCCAAAAAAACAGCTGAGCAACGGGGAGCAGCCTACTCCCTGCTGCTCAGTTGTTTTGGGCTGTCTTGTGCAGTCCCTTTAAAGCTTTTGTGGCCTTTTGGGGAAACAGAAAGCAGGGATTTAAAGGGACTCTAAGTGCCTTTAAACCCCTGCTTTATG
Source organism: Gekko gecko (assembly GCA_029375565.1). Classification (NCBI taxonomy): domain Eukaryota; kingdom Metazoa; phylum Chordata; class Lepidosauria; order Squamata; family Gekkonidae; genus Gekko; species Gekko gecko. The sequence goes on along the minus strand of JAPDNY010000002.1, from coordinate 237,299,041 downwards.
CCCTGTCCATGAACTGCTTTAAAAATTCATGGAAGTTCATAATGGTCACAAACTTCGGTCCACAAACCACAAACAAGGCATGAAGAACTCATGAAGAACTTTGCTTTGTGGTTTGATTCATGCCCAACCCTATCTGGGAACCTAGCAACCTTATCGCTTCACACCCTGTAGCATCTTTATGCCCTCACATCTTAACATTTCAGCCTGAGACAACCAAGAAAACCTCTCTTTTTTGTAAGTTAATGTTTTTTGAACAGACAGGATGGGGAGGGGAAGAGGAACAGCCATGGTAAAGCAATGAAAGAACATGCACGCACAGTTATCATGAGTAGAGTAGAGAGAAAAGCCACACAGAGCCCCTCCCCAGTCTAGCAGCAGCTTGATTACTTACAATCATAAACCCCAATTCCTTGATTTAAAGCAGGAAGGGCTCTCCATACACTATCTTGTATACAAACCTCAGATAGGTCTTCAGCACATTTGACTTCACCTGAATTTTAGTGTACCAAAAGCTGAGAGGGGAACAGAACAAAGGTGCCAAACTGCATCTCACCCTCTAAAATAATAATAATAATTTAAAGCAATCCCCTTTTTCTCTTGGTTTGTTTTAATTTCTCTCCTCTTTAAAAATATCATCAACATTTTTCAATAAAACTCCTTCAGTCTGTTCGTCCTCATGCTATCCTGACAAAACCAACACTGAAATCTCTAGGAGACATTTCATCTCAATCAATTAGAAATTAAATGCTTTCTAACAACAATGAGAGGAGGCTTTAATTTTAGAGCTAATTAAATATCAACAATTGGTATGTAGCAGCAGACACTTAACCTGAAGTAACCCTCACTATTTATAAAAGAAGAGAATGCACAGGCTGAGGATCTGAAGTGAGTTGTAGTCATTTTAATATCAGCTGTCACACTCTAACTGTTCTCCTTTGTCTGGCTGAAGAACAATAATCTCTGCCTGCTTCCTCCAGGACCATTACCATTTCTGCATCTGACAGAAGATTAATTAAGTTGGCATCCTGGTAGCAGATGAGCCCATGTACTGGTGTCCGCAGTTGGTGAACCTAAGTCAGGCAGGAGCAAAGCCCCAACATCCAGGATGAATAACATTTTCTCCCCACCTAAATGGAGGTGTCAATTATGGTAGCAGCCTAGGAACTCGGTGACTGTTCATTAGAAGACAGGATGTTATTAATGGTGAAAGCTTTTCACTGCCATAGGTAATTCTGACAATGAGAGAGTCTCCAGGATCAGACCTGCACATAATGCAACAAAGCTTAAGGCTTGGATTCTAACTGGAGATACAGGATGACTATTACTTAGATGGCATACTTCTGACATATCTACTGGACAAACATATATGGATTCTATACCAATTTTGTGAAAGAAAGTTCAACTTATTTATTAACGATCATAGATCAGCCAAGATTTATACACAGACAGAGTCATCAGCACATCTACATATAACAACATTTCAAAGTCACATAATATGCCGATTTCAATAGCACAGATATAGTAAAAAGACTTAACCAGCTGTTTCCCTGTTAAACATGCCAAAGTACAAAATTTGATCACCTTAAAGGTAGTCTCGTTAGAACGAGAGGAGGAGAGAAATATAACATTTGTCAGGTCTGCCTGGAAAATTTGATAAGATTGGAGCTAAGGTATAGAGACTGAATGTCCCTATATAGAGGGCAATGTAATAATACCTGATCAACTCTTTCAACCATGTCCATTTGGCAGGGTCAAATAGTTAATTGGGTTGGATCCAGTGATCTGCTTGAGAAAGGATTTTGGATCTCCCCACCACCACCACCAGTCCCTTATGACCCTGGAAAAGTTGATTCCTGGAATCATGGAACCACATGGAGTAATACCTACATGGGTCAGTGGGCTGCGGTGAGGAGCCAGAAGGGGCAAAATCAGCACCTCCTACTTAACTCAGCACAGCTCTGCTGATAAAGGAGGGAGGGCTTCACCCCTATTCCTCTTTACTGCTTCCTCACTGCTGCCCACCAAGGGTGTAGCTGTTGCTCTACATCAGTCCCACAACCCTGGGATTCTACTTTCCTGTGGTTAGAAGAGACTGCTAGAGGGAAGGAGGAAGCAAAACAAAAAAACCACCCATGAACATCAGCGCTTTCTGCTGATATTGCATTCCAGCCCATTAAAACTTGGGTTTCCTCTTCTTAATTCAGAAAAGAGCTGTTCGAGTTGCAAACAAAAGCTCTCTATGCCAATCTGCAAACACAACAGTTCTAACAAAAGGTGTCCTATGGAGCTATTTTTGGCCCACTGTGAAGAACAGACTACAGCAACCTTTTGTGTTTTTGAACAGCACTGTGATAGTTCAGCAGCACATCTGGGCCATCTTGCTATCATTGTGGTACTGTGTTGAAAGCATACAACAAATATGAGTTTGAGGCTACAACAGAGATCAGATAGATTCAAGTGAGTCCTGTAGCACCTTAGAGACCAAGAAGATTTTCAGTGTATAAGCTTTCAAGAGTTAAAGCTCCTTTTGTCAGATACATGTAGGACTATGATGAAGGGATCTTTGACTCTGGAAAGCTTATACCCTGAAAATCTTCTTGGTCTCTAAGGTGCTACTGGACTTGAATTTAGCTCTTCTACTGCAGACCTACATAGCTACCCTCTGAAAAAATACAGTTCAGAGAACTGAAAAAATATTGAAATATCTACTCTGTCAATATCTACTCTGCAACCATAAAATGTATACTTGAACACTCTTGAGGCTGCCTTATACTGAATCAGACCATTGGGCTACATAAGCGGTGGCTGCCTTATACTGAATCAGACCATTGGGCTGATAAGCGGTGGCTCTCCAGGGTTCCCAGAAAGATGTGTTACACATCACTTACTACTACGTCCTTTTAAATGGAGATGTCAGTAACTGAACTTGTGATCTTCTGCCAATAAAGCAGATGTTCTCCATTGGGCAACAGTCTCTCCCATCGTTGATATGTACATTGCAAAGCCAGACAAGTTTCAGAAGTTAAATACCAAACTTCCACCTCTGGTTTTTTTCTTTATAATGCAGTGTTTCCTAGTAGTTATGTGTGAAGGCATTGCCATAGCATAATCAGACCTGCTGCCCTCACACTACGTGTTTTCCTTTCACAAGCTTTAGTCATTGACATAATAAATGAAGGCCCATTTTACATGACACCTTTCTTGTCTTCCATCTCCCTTCCTTGAATCCATTTTGTAGAAGCACAAGAATCGCTTGCCTTCTTTTTTTGCTTGACTTCCTAGCTATTGGCCATTTCTTATTATGCTGTTATCCCATTCTTTCTCCATGGAGCTCAAAGCAGCTTTTATTCTATATAAGCGTTATTGAAGATCTCCAACTCTTGGGGTTTTAGTTAGTTGTGGTTATCTTTTCTTTCTCCCTAGTTGTAGATGTTTTCCCCTCCCTTTTTCTGTTGTAGTTTGTAGTATATAGAAAAATGCAAATAAAAAATCCCCTTTGGGGGGCCAAAAAAAAAAAAAGCAGCTTTTATTCTCACAACTAGACCTTTGAGGTAGCTTCCACAGAGTGACTGGCTGAAGGTCAGTGAGCTTCATGGCAGCATGGCAATTTGAAATCAGGTCACCACAGCCCTAGTTGAACATTCTCATACCACACTGGGTCTTCAGTTCTGTTGTCCCAAATTGACTAGAGCAGGCAATTTCATTACTGGAGCAGGTTTTACCCGTTGGTACTGCTTACATGGCTGTCTAGGAGATATTGGAGGATTTTTTCTCCTATACTTGGCTTCTTCCTTTTTCCATGTTCCATAAAACCTTTTATTTATGAAAGAAGGGACTACCACAGAAAGCTGGGATAACTACAGGAGAATTTGCATTTGTCCCAGATTCTGTTTTTCAGTCTCCTGGAACAAATGGTAGTTTTTCATTGAGATTTCTTGAAGGAAGACAGAGATACATTCTGCAGATGTTTCTGCATCATAAAGGGGGGGGGGACCTCATCATTAGAAGGCATGTAAGAGAAGTAAGCTGTTGATTCTACCAGCAAGGTTAGTGATATATGCTATTCATAAAGAAATCTGGAGTCAGAAGCAAAACACCACTGAACGCTGCAGAAGGTTTAACTTATTTTGATGAGGAAAGGACGGCCTCATGCTTCCAAGATTTAGTCATTCTGGTCATGAATTGAAGCAGGCAATGTGAGACTGCCTTTTCTCCTCCCCCATGTATTGTGGTTTTCTTTCTTTCCTTTTTGCCTTTTCATCTAATCCGCTTAACCAGCTCAACTGAACAAAACATGCAGGAGGGATGATTTCTTCAGCATTGGGCTCGCTCTGTATCGCTAATAGCATAGTTGCTCCTGTGTTTAATAAAAGTGGCTGACAGGAAAATTCAGGCTAACAGAATTATTTCCTTATTAAAGTGATAGGTTGATTCCCCCCCCCTATTTATTCATGCTTCTAGGCTTGTCTGCGGCTGCAGCTCTTATTATTTCCATTCGGCATATAATTAGGTGGCAAACTGGCTCTGTCCAAATAGCATTTGGTGGCTGCCGGGTCATGTGCATGCAACTGTTGTTGAGGACTTCCCCTGCAGGCTGAAAATGATGGCACTTGACTCACTGGCTCATACACTGGCTGCATCTAAGGAGGAAATGGCTTCTCTAAGGGCATATCCAGATGGCAGCTTCCTATGATCCCAGCTGAGTGTTGTAGCAGGCAACTGGAGACAGAAATGGGGTTGCTGCCATCTTTAAAAAATGGGCGCAGGCTCTATTTCATTAATACATGCATAGCACACAGAAATCAACAGGTGAATCTTTCTATATCATGGAGATAGAGGTATGGAGACAGCTTTATCAGAAAGAAATGAAAAATGAAATATTTATACACCCGAGATGCTACCAATGAATTGCCTGGGCCTCATGTTTGTCCTTGACAATCCAAGTAGTCACTCAGAGTTTAAGGTTGCAGTCACACACTCCAGAAAAAATGAGGGAAGGGAGCGAGGCTATTTCTTCTGGAGGAATTTGACCCACAGTTGCACAATCGCACCTCCCTTTGAAGCTGCAGGCGCAGGAGGTGATCAGGAGGTTGTGCCATTTCCCCCCATATGTTTAACCGAGGGATCAATGAATTGCACCTCCACACCGAGGGCTTCCTATGGAGTTTGTGATGATTCTCATATTGCAAAGGGGGGGAAAACAATGGCACAGAGTCCGGATGTGCTGATCAGACCATCCCAACACCATGAGAGTACACTGGAGCAATCAGACATGGGAAAGTCTGTCCTTGACCCATCGCAACCCATTTACGACCGGGTTTTCCCCAGTCTTTTAACTCCGCTTCTGCAGTGGAGCAGAACAGGTTGCCAATGGCTGCGGGGTGCTTCCCAGATGTTGTTGTCTGATCGTGCCCTTTAAATCCACCTGGCATTTGCACCTAGGTCAGGTCTAATTGTGTGTATGATCACAGCCTAAGAGAAGGAGGATTGGATTTATACCCCACCCTTCACTCAAAGTCTCAGAGTGGCTTACAAACTCCTTTCCCTTCCCCTCCCCACAACAGACACCCTGTGAGGTAGGTGGGGCTGAGAAAGCCCCGAGAGAACTGCTCTTGAGAGAACAGCTCTGACAGAACTATGGCTTGCCCAAAGTCATCCAGCAGGTGCAAGTGGAGGAGTGGGGAATCAAACCCAGTTCTCCCAGATTAGAGTCTGCACACTTAACCACTACACCAAACTGGCTAAGAGTGTTTCTTTCTTGATCACATAATCTTTCAGCTAATTAAGCCACCCTGAGCCTGCCTTCGGCGGGGAGTGAATAAAAAATAAATAAATAAAAGCTTTCCATTCAGGAAGGGTTTTCGAGGCAAGAAATGTTTAGAAGTGATTTGCCATTTCCTGCCTCTGTGTAGTAACCTTGGATTTCCTCGGTGGTCTCCCATCCAAGGGAAACAAAAAATTAGGACCAGAAATTTCCCATTGAAATCAATTGGAACTAGCAAATAATAAAGAAAATGAACATATGTATTTCTTTCAGTTTCTTTAGTATTGTCATTAAATAAGTTAAACTGAAAACAAATACAAATAAAGTGTTGGTATTCATACCTATCAGATACATGAAATATGGTCACCTAAGTGGGTAAGGCGTACATACAAAAAGAAGGAAAATATGGTTTTGCTTGCCCACAAAACAGGGTCAAAAGGCCTAGCAATATACAGATAGCTGTTGTTGCATCAAAGTTCTATGCAGCATGCAAATGAAAACAGACTCTGGTCAAATGAATACAAGTCTTCTTTTGCCTACATATAGACAACCTTCTTTGGGGCATATGTAATATGTAACGCAGCATTGCCTAGGCTCCTACCTGACACGTTGCGGTTGAACAAATATTAGTGCATGGGTGTTTGTGCAGGCCTTTTTATTGCTGAAGTTTCGACCTAACACATTCAGGTATGCTTAGTTTTTTCCTACCACTAAAATATGAGGATTAGAAATTATTGTGGGGGGTTGATTCTAGTCTTCTGTCAGGCAAGTCTTAATGATTATTTACCTACTGATTTATAAGATGAAGATCCATAGATAGTACTCTAGGTTACATGGCTTGATTTTAAGCTGCCTTCTTGATTGCTGTTTGAGTTCTCACTTGTTTGAGCCTTCTCACTTGTCTAGTTTTTTTATTAAAAAAAAAACCTGTCAGCAGGATCAACTTTCATATATCAGCTGAATGAGGCTTGTCTTTAAAATGTTGCTCTAAACTTGTCAGGTTAACAAAAAAGGGAGGGAGGGAGAAAGGAAGGATGTTTGAGGGAAACATTTGAATGCTGGGTTCTTATTAGAGTTCCCTGATCTCTGATATTAGATTTCCCAAAGGGAATCCTTTCCATACCATTCCATCAAGTTGGGAAAAAAGTGGTCACAAAATAGGAATATCAAGTCTCTGGCTAGCTAGCCTGTCCTTCCCTTTTAATGTTTTTAGGCAATATGAGAGAATACAACACTGCTCCTCCATCCAAGTTCTTCCAATGATCTCCTTGTCCACTACGTGCTGAGAGACGCAGCGACAGGGTTCTCATTTCCCTGGTGAAGAAGGGAGAGTCCCCACCCCCTGCTCCCAAGTGGCAGTGGGAATTTTTTTAAAAAAATCCACAGTGTTACATCATCATCATCATCATCATCATCATTATTTATTCTGGCTTTTACCCCACCCTCCCTGCCGAGGCAGGCTCAGGGTGGCTCACATACAATCAATAAAACAATATAGATCTTAATAAAAATACAATTACACAAGTTAAAACCATACACAAGTTAAAACTATATATCAGTGGCAGTACAATATAATAAAGTGCATGTAGAAATACATTCAGCAGTACTACCACGCTAAGTAACTACTAAGTCTGGGTCAGCGCAGGGCACAGCTGATAAGAACCGCTCCTATCGGAATGCCTGCCAAAAAAGCTCTGTTTTCACAGCCCTGCGGAACTGTGAGAGGTCCCGCAGGGCCCTGATCTCTCCAGGGAGCTCATTCCAATAGGTCGGTGCTGCCAAGGAAAACGCCCTGGTCCTGGTCGATGTCAACCTAGCGTCCTTCGGACCAAGGAGGGCCAGGTGATTTTGAGACCCTGATTGCAGTGCTCTCTGGGGAACATACGGGGAAAGGGGGTCCCTCAGGTAGGCCAGTCCCTGACCATAAAGGGCTTTAAAGGTCAAAAACAGCACCTTGAAGTGAATCCAGTATGCTATTGGCAGCTAGTGCAATGTCTTTAGCAGAGGCTGGATGTGCTCCCACATAGAGAGGCCCATCAACAACCTGGCCACCGCATTTTGCACCAGCTGCAGCTTCTGAAGTTGTACCAAGGGCACCCCCATGTAGAGAGGACAGTGCCATGTCACTTCCGGATTTATCATGGAGCTTCCAGTGATTCCTAGAGCTACCTATGTCACTTCTGGTTTTTACTAGAAGTGATGAGGCAGTCTGTCTCCCTTTCTTTGCCTTCTACCAGCAGGTGAAGACATCTTCGTTTGGAAGGCCCCCAATAACTGTTACTGGTCCTCCTCCCTGGTTGTGATGTTATGTGTGCATATGTTTCTGTTGAATTAATTTATATTTACAGTATTTTTAATACTGTTGTAATGTTGAAATGGTTTAATGTTTTGATGTCTGCCACCTTGAAGACCCTGTTTTGGTAGAAACGCAGCATAGAAATGTTTAAATAAATAAACAAAAGAAACAGTTGAACCAAAATGAAATGAGAAAGAGTAACCAAAACAGCCGAGTGTGTCAGGAGGAACACAAAAAGTAACAGATGCCACCTTCTTTTTCTGGAAGTACTCCCAGGGCTTTTAACAGGTGCACAACTGGTTGAAATTCAACAAGTACAGCTTCCCATTAATGTATTTCTGTTAAGAAAAGCTAGGTGATTTTTTTGGGGGGTGGGGTAGTGCTTCTGTACCATTCACAACAACCCTGCCAAAAAAAAGGGGGTGGTGGAGAGTAGCAACTTAGTTGTAGACAAGCCAAACTCTACAGCAGGTTGAGAGCCAGAACTAAAAATTTCCTTAGTAGGGTAACCAGATGGAGAGGAAGACAGGGCTCTGGTACATTTAATAGTTAATAGAGTGAATTTCTCTATACAGGGGGTTGAAAAATCTGCACTTCCTGCAATTCTTTTTCTGTATAGCTGTTAAAGAGAAATCCTGTTCTCATTCCAACTGGGGTCACCATCTTCAAAGTAGGGCCTGGAATTCTCCTGGATTTCCAACTCATCCTCAGACTACAAAGATCAGATCTGGAGGAAATGGCAGCTTTGGAAACAAAGTCCTAGAGTGAGATCACATTGCCATTCTAGGGTTGCCAACTCCAGGTTAGGAAATTCATGGAGATTTGGTGTTAGAGCCTGGGGTTTGGGGCGGGGAGTGACTTCAGAAGAGTATGATGCCATAGCATCCACCCTCCAAAACAGCTATTTTCTGTACATCATGGCTTTCTAAAACTAAAATTTCTAAAACTACTTTCTAAATCTGTTAAACTATGTTACAAGAGTTTACTTTGAAAGAAAGCTGTGGGAATGAAAACAGCAGTAGGAAATATTTGGGAGGAATGCCCATTACCCACTTTTTACCACTTGAAGCTATCCCTGCAATAGTGTTGCCAACCTCCAGGAGGGCCTGGAGACCTCCTAAAATTACAACTAGACTACAGAGATTAGTTTCCCTGGAGAAAATGGCTGCTTTGAAGGGTGGACTGCAGTGTTCCCTCTAAGCTGAGTTAGTGTGAGCTAGCTCCGTTTTTTAGCCTTCAGCTCACACATTTTTGTCTTAGCTCAGGAAGGATGGCTCCAGAGCAAACTAATTTATGCAGTAGCCAAATCACTCACTCACAACTAATGCCAGGAGCTAACAAAGTAGAATTTTGGCTCACAAGACTCCACAGTTTAGAGGGAGCATTGGTGGGCTGTATGGCATAATTATCTCCAAACCCTCCAGGCTCCACCCCCAAATGTACAGGAACTTCCCACCCTGGAGCTGGCAATCTTACAGGAAGGAAGGCAGGCAGGCAGGCAGGCAGGCAGGCAGGCTACTTTGCATCCTGAGCCTGTGGATAGGCCAGGATGGCTGACCAAGCCCTGCCTGTCTTAGCATGAACTAATTCATTTGTAGTCTAGGTTTACTTAGATGTTCCATACCAACAGAATAATGAGATCAAAAGAACATCCAATGGGAAATCTGTGATACACAGATTACAATCCCATCACCTGCAAAATTCGTCCACCAGTGCCAACATCTTACTCAAACAACTGTCTTAAGGGAAACTACTAAGCAGGATGCCTTGACAGTTCTTCTGTGCTAGCCATACTTAACAATTCCTATGAACATCAATTTGTATATCCATTAAAACTTGTACAATATTGCTCAGGAAATTCTAACATTTTCAAGGAAAAGTACAATATCCTCAATGAGCACCCAGTTATACACTTAAACCAGTGGTCTTCAGCCCATATTCTGGAAACTTCAGGTGGGTAACAGACAATGCTCCCTCTAAGCTGTGGAGTCTTGTGGGCAAAAATTCTACTTTGTGACCTCCTGGCATTAAAGTTGTGAGCGACTGATTTGGCTACTGCATAAATTAGTTTGCTCTGGAGCCATCCTTCCTGAGCTAAGACAAACAATCTGTGAGCTGGAGCCTAAAAAACTGTGAGGGAACACTGGTCACAGAGCTCCACCCACTGGATCACAAGGCCCTGTAGAGCTGTCCCCTTTTTTGCTGTCTCTTGGAAGGATCATTTGGTAGTGTGCATGTATGGAGAGTAAGGATGCTATACTTCCTGCCTCTCTTTGCCTGCATGCTGCAAGAGACAGCAAGATGAGGTGAAAAGGATTCCTCCATTATTTTGCTCTGGCTTGGTCCTCACTATAGTACACCTACTGCTGGACTTGTTTCCTGCCTCTGGCTGTCTTTGTACCTGCCTGTGATCCTGGCCTTGAATCCAGCAACATCATAATTCTAGCTCTCACTCTCTTCTACCCTGTGGCTCTAATATCATGTGTCTCCCTGTCATATGCTTTGCAGATCAGAAGGTCCCATAATCAGTGGGTTTTGTGTATGGAATGGTTGAATACTTATTTCTCCCATACCAAGACAGTGAAGAGAAGAGGATATAAGGATGGGAAACTGCAGGCTTCCCCAGTGTACCTCCAACCCTAATGTAGCTGCCTGTTGATGAAAACAGTAGCATGAAAGGGAAGATCTGAGTTCAAATTTTGATCCTGATGAATGGTGTCATTTCAGGTCTAACAACAGCCTGCAAATAGCATTTTCAGTCCTATTTAAAATGGATATGTATGGTTGCCTGCTTTATTGAAATAAAGGATTTCTAAATTAACTGCTTTAGGGTAGAAATTGCAAAGTATGTTGAATAAATCTATGTATTATTTGTCTTAATAATACTGGAGCCATAGTCTGCTGCTAAAAGTCTGCTGGTAACTCAAGGATACAGTATTCCAATTAAACAAGGCAATGGAATACCGTGGCTATTGCATCAATCCCGCTTAATTAAATGCCCCAGTGTCAACATAGGAGCATGGCAGCATAGTACATGACACTTCACATTAACATCACACCCTCAGTGTCTGCAGTGTAGTAAGAAGGGGAAAGCACATTATGTTGTTCAGGCATGTAGCCAACAAGTATAGCAATTGAAATTTAGCTTAGGGTAGTGAAGTCAACAGCCATGTCACTGCACTGTTATTTATGGTGGCTGTTCAAGTCTTAGATTGGCCACTGACTTTGGCTGTTGGCTGACCTTTCACATTTTATATTGAGTAAGAAATGAGATGGACATCTTTAGGTTATCCTTGGGAGCCAGCGTGTGTCAGTCAATCACCTGTTGTGGGTTTTCTTCAGCACCTAATCATAGCCAAATATCAACAACTCATGACCTTTGTTTCTGCTTGACAACAGGTCAGTGGGACTGACTGGAGAAAGACATTTGAGGAGGAAACTGGCAACAAGAAGAGAAAAGGTTAATTTTGTCCTGTCATTCTTGACCTGGGCTACTTAATATGTTCTTCCCACTGACAAGAAGCTAACATTTGGATGGCCTTTCTTTCTTTCATGTGAACTCTGCCCAGCAAAAAAACTATTTTGGAAAAAAGAGTCATTTCACCTGCAGTAGAGTGGGAAACCCCACTGCTGTTTGGCATGCCGGTTGAAGCTGAATCCAGCTAAGACAGAGGTTCTGTGGCTGGGTGGGGGATTCAGGATTGGGGAGTCAACTCCCAGCCCTTGATGGGGTGCCTCTGACTGACACCTACCATCAAGAACTTGGGGGTGATCTTGAACCCCGTGTTGTCTATGGAGGCCCAGATCACCAATGTTGTATGGTGGGCATTTTTCCAACTGCACCAAGTTAGGCAGCTGACCCCCTACCTGTCTCACCCCGACCTTGCCACAGTAATCCATGCAATGGTCACCTCCAGTTTGGATTATTGTAATGTGCTTTACGTAGGGCTACCCTTGAGACTGACCCTGAAGCTCCAACTGGTACAAAATGCAGCTGCAGGGGTCCTTACAGGGACTCCAGGGAGGGCAGGGGTCTTTTGGGGGGGAGCCCACTGGAGCTTCGCTCCGGGAGCTCAGGAGCCAAGCCCCGCCCCCAGCCAGCGTCCCGAAGAGTCTTTCAGGCAGCCGAATGTCAATTTCAGCTCCATTGTATCCTATGGGCCATTGAAGTCAATGGTGAAAACATAGGGTATATTCTGGGGGCTGGAGGGGAGGGTTTGAGGGAGTGGCTCCAAACTCACAGGATAGCTGATGGAGCCTCTTCCCAAGATACCCACCAAGTTTCAAGAACATTGGATCAGGGGTCCAATTCTATGGGCCCCCAAACAGGTTGCCCCTATTCCTCCGTTGTTCTCTATGGTGGGAAAAAAATACGTTTTTTTCCCACCATAGAGAACAATGGAGGGAATAGGGGCAACCTGTTTGGGGGCCCATGGAATTGGACCCCTGGTCCAATGTTCTTGAAACTTGGTGGATATCTTGGGGAGAGACTCCATCAGCTATCCTGTGAGTTTGGGGCCTCAAACCCCTCCCCTCCAGCCCCCAGAATATACCCTATGTTTTCACCATTGACTTCAATGGCCCATAGGATATAATGGGGCCGAATTGCCGCCAAATTTCTTTCATTCCCTCTTTTCCTTCTCTCTTTCCCTCTTTCCCTCCTTCTTCTCTTCTCTCTTTCTTTCTTTCCCACCTTCTTCTCTTCTCTTTTTCCTCCTTTCCCTGTTTCCCTCCCCTTTCCTTCTCTTTCTTTCCCTCTTTCCTCCTTCTGTGGCCCAACTCTCATGAGAAGGAGTTTAAACTTGAAACCCCTTCTCTCTTAGCTCCCCCACCCAGACCAGCTGGGGAAGGGAAGGGGAGGCTTTTGAAGATGCCTCCCCCACTTTTGCTTCCCCTTCTGACATCACTTCTGGTGATGTCAGGGGGCGTGGCATATGCTAATAGCCTAATAGCTCATTAGCATACCATATGCTAATGAGCTCCTGCAGCTGTTTTTCTACGAAAAGACCCCTGACGGAGGGCACATATCCATCCAGTGCTGCAAGAGCTGCACTGGTTGCCAGTGGAGCACCAGAGCAGATCCAAGGTTTTGGTGCTCACCTTTAAAGCCCTTAACAGTCAGGGACCTACGTACCTTCAGGACCAAAGGGCATTGAGATTAGCAGATAAAAATCTCCTGGTGATTCCCAGCCCCAAAGACATCTGGCTGGCCTTGACCATGGCCAGGGCTTTCTCAGCCTTGGCCCCAGCCTGGTGGAACTCTCTGCCAGATGACATCCATGCCCTGTCTGATCTATTAAAGTTCCGCAGGGCATGCAAGGCAGAGATGTTCCGCCAGGCCTTTGGTTGAGGCCAGCGATGGTTTCTCTAGATCTGCCCGCCCCGCCCCCTCGCCTTCCCTCCCCCTCATGGAAATCATGAAAATCTGAATGTTAATCATGCCATCTTATTGAAGTGTTTAAATACTTACCCTGAATGTTTTAGTATTGAATTTTTGTAGTTTTAACTGGTTTTAAAATTTGTATTGGATTTTATGTTGTTGTAAACCACCCTGAGCCCTGAGTAAGCACAGAAGAAATTGAATGAAATAAATAAAAGAATTCATTTGCTCTAAATTAGCAAATATCATAGGAATGTGGTGTGTCTAACAAACGGTATTTCTTTTTAGAACTAGGCGTATTCCTTAGGCATGGTTTAAGTAGAACTGAGCTGGCCTGGACCTTTAATCCTCTTCTAGGCTCACTCCTTACTTCCTTATTCTCATATATCCTTGAAGTTTATTACTTCTTGATACAAAGGTGGGGGACCTATTGGGCTGACATTTCACAGTGGTGTTGCTTTGTCAGTGTCTGAACTGATTGCCTGGGACTGCTAATGTACTTTTAAGAAGTGCTCTCAATGTCTAATTCAGGTGCAGTTTCCCTTAAAAGGTCAATATTTCATATTCCAGGGGATATTTATGCAGGCATGCCAACTACGAATTGTATAGTTTGGCCTTCTGCATTACTAGATTTCAGGGTTTCCAAATGACTTGAAGCTGTGTGTGCTAATGATCTCTGGGGGACATGGAATGGTATAGTATAGCCCAGGGCTTTTTTTTCCCTTGGAAAAAGAAGTGCTGGAACTCTCAAGATGGAAATGAGGTTTTCAATCTGTACATGGAAAACTCATGAACTTTTAAACATTTTTAAAAGAATTTTGTCAAAGAGGTTCCAGAATTCCGTTCCGGCGCATTTCCCCAGAACCCACCCCTCCCCGGACCCGATCTTATCAGATTGTGGAAATTAAGCAAGGTTGGTACGTGGATGGAAGACCACCAAGGAAGACTTTGCAGAAGAATGGCAATGGCAAACCCCCTCTGCTTGATGGCACTTTACACACACAATGGTCTCCAGTCAGTAATAATCTCTTTCAGGACAGGAAAATGTCCCCAGCTTGTATGGTGCAAACAATGCTTTTGAAATACATTCTTTGGCTCAAACACTCTCCCCTCCAGCATATGCATGCATGAGGTCACACACACACATGCATAAACATATACCGTGCATCACATAGTCTTCCCACATTCTTTGCTCTAATATTGTTGGTTGCTTTGAGGAAGCCTCTGGCCATTTTGTTAAACTGGCCGCTAAAGGAAGGGAGGCACTGAGCTTCTGGCTTCCTTGTTAAAAAATAACATTCTAAACAGATGCTCTGCTGACACTAAATATCTGCAACTGAAAATGAACCTGACCTCCTCCTCCAAGTTTCATCTTGGAGTACAGGACTAGCTCAGTGTGAGTGCACCTTTGGGATGATCTTAAAACTGTTTGTGCTGTAGATTGATTTTAGCATCCTTTGAATTCTAGACAGGCTGGAATATTTTAATAAATGGGTTGGTTCAGACATGCAGTGGCTTCCCCTCAAGCACCCTGAGAAAATGTGATGCTCCATCTGGTCTCTTCACCAAGCTGTGTGAAGATGCTCATGTTATTTTTATTATTATCACTTAAATTTTGTACCTCACCCATAAGAACATAAGAACATAAGAGAAGACAATGTTGAATCAGGCCAATGGCCCATCTAGTCCAACACTCTGTCACACAGTGGCCAAAAATACCAGGTGCCATCAGGAAGTCCAGCAGTGGGGCCAGGACACTAGAAGCCCTCCCACTGCTGCCCCCTCCAGCACCAAGAATAGAGTGCATCACCTGCCCCAGACTGAGAGTTCCTATCTATACCCTGTGGCTAATAGCCACTGATGGACTTCTGCTCCATATGTTTATCTAATTCCCTCTTGAAACTGTCCATGCTTGTAGCTGCCACCACCTCCTGTGGCAGTGAATTCCATGTGTTAATCACTCTTTGGGTGAAGAAGTACTTCCTTTTATCTGTTCTAACCTGACTGCTCAGCAATTTCATGGAGTGCCCATGAGTTCTTGTATTGTAAGAAAGGGAGAAAAGTATTTCTTTCTCAACCTGCTCTATCCCATGCATAATTTTATAAACCTCGATCATGTCACCCCTCAGCCGTCATTTCTCCAAGCTAAAGAACCCCAAGCATTTTAACCTTTCTTCACAGGGAAGGTGTTCCAACCCTTTTATCATTCTAGTTGCCCTTCTTGCACTTTTTCCAGTGCTATAATATCCTTTTTGAGGTGTGGCGGCCAGAACTGTACACAGTATTCCAAATGAGGTCGCACCAATGATTTATACAGGGCATTATGATACTGGCTGATTTGTTTTTAATTCCCTTTTGTAAAGAGATCCACAAGTTCACATTTGAGTTCTTTCAGAACTCTCGGATGAATGCCATCCAGGCCTGGTGATATATTAGTTTTTAAATTGTCCATCAGTCGTAGGACTTCCTCTCTTGTCACCTCAATCTGATTCAGGTCTTTCAAACCCCCTCCTGAAATCAGTGGTTCTGGACTGGGCAAGCACTTCTCATCTTCTACAGTGAAGACAGAGGCAAAAAAAGCATTCAGCTTCTCAGCCATTTCCCTGTCATCCTTCAGTAGTCCTTTTACCACTTGGTCATCCAAGGGCCCCACTGCCTCCCTGGCTGGTTTCCTACTTCTAATGTATTTGAAGAAAGTTTTATTGTTTGCCTTTATGTTTTTTGTGATATCCTCCTCATATTCCCTTTTTGCTTGCCTGATCACAGACTTGCATTTTATTTGCCACAGCCTGTGTTCCTTTTTATCAACCTCACTGAGACTAGCTTTCCACCACTTAAAGGAATCCTTCTTACCTTTTACAGCTTCCACTACTTTATTTGTTATCCATGCAGACTTTTTTCTATACCTATTTGTGCCTTTCCTAACCTGCAGTATATATTTTTTCTGAGCTTCTAGGATTGTATTTTTAAATAGTCTCCAAGCTTCCCCAATGGTTTTGACCTTTTCCACTTTTCCTTTCAATTTCTTCCTCACATGTCCCCTCATACTAGAGAAGTTACCCCTTTTAAAGTTAAAAGTGATTGCATCAGTCTTTTTGGGCAACTCCCTATTTACACAAATGTTAAACTCAATAACATTATGGTCACTGTTGCCAAGTGGTGCAATCACTTTTACATCTCTCACCAGGTCTTGGGCATTACTTAGGACCAAATCCAGGATCGCCTCTCCCCTGGTAGGATCTGTGACCATCTGTTCCATAGCACAGTCATTGAGAGTATCTAAAAACTCAATCTCTTTTTCCTGACTAGAACTCATATTGACCCAATCAATGTGTGGGTAGTTAAAGTCGCCTATTATGACACAGTTATTTCGTCTAGCTGCTATCTTTAATTCATTCATCATTTTATAATCCTCTTCTACCTTTTGATCTGGTGGGCGATAACAAACTCCCACTGTTAAGCCTCCTTTTGGACCCACTATTTCAACCCATAGCATTTCCAGAAGCAAATCCAATTCTCTTACCCTCTCAGTCTTAATGGACTGTATACCCTCTCTGACATACAGAGCCACCTCACCTCCAACTCTTCCCCCCCATCCTTTCGATATAATTTATAACCAGGAATCACCGTATCCCACTGATTTTCCTCATCCCACCAAGTTTCTGAAATACCCACAATGTCTATTCCCCCCCCCATGCCAAGCATTCCAATTCCCCGATTTTACCTCGGAGACTTCTAGCATTTGTGTATAAACACCTATAGTTTCCCATGCTTGTTAAGCCCACAACCTTCCTCTTGCTGCCTCGAGACCTTGCCAGGCAGTCCCTATCGTTAGCCACAGTCTCAGTGGACAATTGTAATCCATCTCCTTGTACAAAAGTAACAGCTACCCCTTCATCTCTTTGAGATGAGCCATCCCAAACCAGAGACTTTTCATCTCCTATTGGCTTTCCCCCAATATTCAGTTTAAATACTGCTCTGCCACCTTTTTGATTTTGAGTGCCAGCAGCCTGGTTCCTTCTCAGGACAAGTGGAGACAGTCTCTTTTGTACAGCTCCCTCTTGTCCCAAAAAGCATCCCAGTGCCTAACAAACTTGAACCCTTCTCCCCTACACCATCATCTCATCCACGCATTGAGGCTCCTGATCTGTGCCTGTCTCTCCGGCCCTGCGCATGGAACAGGTAGCACTTCTTAGAAGGCTACCTTGGAGGTCCTGGCCTTGAGTTTCCTGCCCAACAGCTTAAATTTCTCCTCCAGGACCTCACAACTGAATTTCCCCACATCGTTGGTGCATCATGACCACTGGCACATCCCCAACACTATCTACCAGCCTATCTAAAACACGAGTAATGTCCGCTACCTTCGCACCAGGCAGGCAAGTCACCATACGGTCAGTATACAGGTTCGCCACCCAGCTGTCTACCTGCCTAAGGACTGAATCACCAACTACCAAGAGCCCCCCTCCCACCCTTCCCAGGGATGGTTCCTTTGTATGAAAGGATACCCATTTACCAGCTGAAGAAGAGGTCCCTTCTGAGGGCACATTCCCCTTGTCCTCAGCATGGTGCCCTGTTTCCCCTTGACCTTCATACTCCCTGGCAGCAGCGGGGCTGCCAGATCCAGAGTGGGATATATCTAACAAGTCCTTGAGAGTCTTCTCTGTGCGCCTAACTGACTGTCTCTGCTTCTCCAGGTCAGCCACCTTGGTCTCAAGGGAGCAAACTCACTCCCTGAGAACCAGGAGCTCCTTGCACCGAGCACACACTCAAGACTTCTGACCAGTGGGCAGATAGTCATACATGTGACACTCCATGCAAAACACTGGATAGCCCCCAACCCCCTGCTGGCATTCTGGCTTCATAATTGCTTTTAAAATAATACTTTTATATAATTCCCTTTTTAAAACCCTTTGTATTTATGTGGTTCCTGTTGTAGAAGTCCACTTACCTTACTGGGAACCCAAGGAGCCTAGGCTTTCTGGCTCTTCCTGGGCTTCTTACAGAACCCCTAGTCTAAGAGTCCCTAGGCTAAGAGCCACAGGCCAAGAGCCTCAGCCTTTGGTTCTCACCAGAGGCTCATGCCTCTTGCAAGCTTCCTGCCTTAAATAGAAGCTTCCCCCAGGAGAGGGTGTGGCCAGCAGCTATTCAAATCCACCCAGATACTCAATTACAGGCAAACAATGACCCTTTCACACCCTAACTCGAGCAGCCAGGACTCTGCAACAACTCACAGCTCACCCACATACTCCCAAATACAGTCCCCCACACAGTACCTTCTCAGCTAAATCACCTCAGCTGAAAGTAAATAATAAAAAAACCACTCACCCCTTTAGCAGCTCTTGCTCCTTCTCAGAGCTCAGCTGGGTCAGAGCTCACCTGGATCACCCATTCACCAACACAGAGCCTAGTCTTATTATCACAGCAATTCTGTTAGGTTGAATAGTGAGATAAGACTAAGAGAAAGAGTGGCTGATTGGAGATCATAGAGTCATAGAATATTAGAGTTGGAAGGGACCTTGCAGGTCATCTAGTCCAACTCCCTGCACTCTGCAGGATCATAGCCAAAAGATAGCTCTACATACCTACAACATACCCGAAAGATGGTTGTCCAGTCTTCGCTTGAAAACGTCCAGCGAAGGAGCATCCACCATCTCCCAAGGCAGGCTGTTCCACTGCTCAACCAGGTCCTCAAGGAATTGTTTTTGTTTCTCTCTCTCTTGTTATCCCTTTATTACATTGTTATTTCATTCATCCTCCAAGGAGCTTAGGTTGACACACATAGTTCTCGCCTTCCCATTTTCACTCAGGAAGGATTTGAACCTAGGTATTCTGTTTGATTATGGGTGTTCTATATGTGGATGTCCAGTTCTCTTTGTAACAATGGCACTCTGGTGGGGAGGAGGTGCTGCCACCACAGGAATCTGGGCATACTCCTGAGTTGGTGCAGGACCAAAATACCATCTAGCCCAAACCAAAGGCATGCCCATTCATCCACTGATCCCCCTGCCCAGATTAGTCTGCACAATTCAGTTAGTAATGTTCCACAATGAGAGAGAATGGGGCATTGATGGAGTTGCTTGAATTGGGGTGATTTCAGATTACTCAAGTAAGCAAGCCAAACTGCCTACTGTACAAGAAAAAGGCTAAAAAAAAGAGTACAGTAAAAAATAGGTCCACTGGACAATCTGACATGATGTAGAATTTCTCTACAAACTCAAGTCTTTTCCACATGGGTTGTTTCATTGATTCTGGCCCCATACTGCCACTGTGTGAGACAAGATGCCAGACTAGATGGACCACCGGTCTGATCCAGCTGGGCTCTTCTTATGTTCTTAGTTTATCCTGATTTCCACATGCTTTTTTGTGCCTTTACTTTTCACTTTGTTTGTGTTCCGTTTTCTTTTTTGTGATCACTTTTGCCCTGATCTTTTTCTGGAAGCCGATTTTGAGTCACCTTTTTCCTCATATGTAATAGTTTTGCCAGTTTTCTATGTTCTACCCACTCCACCCACTTCTGGACAGGGTTGCCAATCTCCAGGTGGTGGGTGGAGATCTCCTGGGATTACAGTTGATCTCCAGGTGACAGAGATCAGTTCACCTGGAGAAACTACCTACTTGGGATTTGGATTTGGACCTACTTGTGCAGGTGGGCTGCATGGCATTATACCCATCGAACTCCCTCCCCTCCTCAAACCCCACCCTCCTCAAACTCGACCCACTCAAATCTCCAGGTATTTCCCACCCTCCTCAAACTCCACCCACCCAAATCTTCAGGTATTTCCCAACCTGGAGCTGGCATCCCTACTTCTGGATGATTGGAAAGCTGCCATCATCAAACTACTCCCTCTCCTCCCCCAAAGACAAGTGGTTTCATTTTTTATTTTTAAATGCACTAAAACATCAATGTATTGATATACTGCTGTAATGATAAGCCAGGTAGGTTCTCTGAATTCCCAGCCTTCATTTTTAAGAAGTAGCTCTCTAGTGCCTTTCCTTGCAGAGATATAAGGAAAAAGGCATATCTCCATGATGGAGGGGGACAGAGCCTTATTTTTTTAAAAAGTTGGGAATTCAGAGAACCTGCATGGCCTATCATTACAGCATATATCAATGACTGATATTTTAGAGCCTTTTTAAAATGTAGTCATGCTATCAATATATCGAAGTAAGTATGTGCAGAAAATAAAAGTGGCTGCTTTGAAGCTACTCGTGACAACAGCATCCTCCCAGTTCCAGTGCTTGGAGACCGTGCCAAGAAAATCAGGAGTAAGTCAAATGTGCGGGAAAGCCCTCAGTTTGATCATCAGTCAGATCCTGAGCACAAGTAATTCACTGAGGTCTAAAATAAATGATAGTGTAATCCTGTTATATAAATGCATGCATTGAGATTGGGATTTAAAGGGGGGGTTAGTGCAAAGTGTGGGGGCTTTTTATAGCTTACCCCTCAAGCTGTTTTCTCTCTGAAAATGGCCACTTCGAAACGTCTTTTGCCTTTAGTGAGGGAACAAAGCATTGATATAAAAGCATTGACATAACATTGATAGTACAACCTGGCACCGTATCATTGATCATGGTTTCCCCCACTCACTTTTCTTTTCGGTTGCTATCGCTGGGAGTGGGGGAGGCCCCACTCAACAGGCAGATTGGATAGAGATCAATGGATTTCACAAAGATGGCCTTGTGGGAAAGTTTGAGTCCAGTGGCACCTTTAAGGGCAACAAAGTTTTATTCATGGTATAAGCTTTTATTTGCAAGTGCATGAAAACTTATACCATAAATAAAACTTGGTTGGTCTTAAAGGTGCCACTGGACTCAGACTTTGTTCTGCTGCTTCAGACCAACATGGCTACCCCGCCCGTATCTATGGAATCCAAGGGTGCATGTTACCCTAATACAAGGGAGGGCAGACTTTATGTTTTAAAATGAGCCAGTGTGGCGTGGTGGTGAAGCGTGTCAGAGTAAGATCTGGAAGATCCAGCTTCAGATCCCTCCTCTGCCCTGGAAGCTTGCCGAGTGGCCTCAGGCCGCACTCTCACAGCCTGACTTACCTCACAGGGTTATTGTGAGGATAAAATGGAGGAGGGGCGAAGGATGTAAGCTGCTTTGGGTCCCCATTGGGGAGAAAGGTGGGATAGAAATGAATCAAACAAATAAATGTTTCTGGGAACTATTTAATTTTTTTCAAGAGGCTTGGGAGCAGTGGCGGCTAGTGAGGTTTAGAGTTGGTGGGGCCAGTTTCTTTTGCTCATTCATATTTCAGTCTTTATTATTAATACTCAAACACCAACAGGTCATAAGCATACAAAAAGGATTATATTAGTATACAGACAATATAAAAAACATGGTTATACAATATGGAAAACATGGACATCAAATTTTACATTAGGAAATGGTACCATTAAATGTCATTGACAAGAATTTTGCAACTGCCAGAGTCACATTTGAATCAGTATCTGCTAACAGTCTTGCTATAAACTCCTGTTTTGTGGCAGAACTCCATTTTTTGATAAAGATTGCAATAGATTTGTCATGAGCCAAACTGTACATATGGCAGTCTATAAAGAAGTGCCAAATAGTGTCCACTGAATTTATAGTCAAATAGCCGCTCAGAGAAAGGAATTCATAGGAATCTGCCTGCTAATTCTCCTAATGGCAAGGCATTTAGTCTAGCCTTGGAGAAAAGTATTCTATACTTGGGAACTGTTAAATATTTACAGTCAGCAGGCAGAGACTTTGGGATTGAAAGTCCTAGATAGTATAGGAAACATACCCTTTGAGCTCTGCAGCCAGTACTCCGTTTATCAAAATGTAAGATACTAGATCTGATCAGTTTGCATGCAGAAGAATAATTCATTTGGTTAAAGAGCTCAAAGGAAAAACCAATTCTATGTAGCTTGTTGTCAACTAATTTTAACCAAGAACTTCAAAAATCATCTCTATGTAGGTGGTATAGATAGCACTCATCCGAGTAATAAAGAATCTTTAGTCTAAAAAGGAAAGTTGCTCTCCAAGCTTTAACTTCCAAGGTTGGTTCAGCAAATGTTAGATGAATAGCTGGGCCAAAGATAAACTTAGGGAGATTTGACAATGATCACAGGAAGGACCACAGGTATCATACTTGTCATTGACTTTGGCTACAGCCAGTGGCACAACATATAATTATATAGGTACTACCTTTGCTTGACAGGCATGAAAGCCAGCTGGTACGTAATTGCCTCCTGTGGTCTGAAAAAATCTTAAAAGGGCTGATGAATGTATTGATGCTGGCTTCTTAGCAGTATGGATCTGACTTGTCCAGTGCATTGCTCATTTATAACATGTGTCATGAAGCTATAGTGATGCATGTGTTCAACACACACATACAGTTTTCTTGTATGTGTGCAGATGTTTGGATAACCACTGTATGCCAAATAAAAGCCTTTCATTGACACTTCGCCCTGTAATGTTAAAAGCATTATCTGCCATTCTAGCAAATGACAACTGATAGTTGCTTTGCATTATCACACTATGTTTGATACTTGTGTGCTGTGCTACATTTTTGTAGATTATTAGGCAACTGGTAAAGGTAAAGGTAAAGGTTCCCTTGCCCGAAAGCCAGTCGAATCCGACTCTAGGGTTGCGGTGCTCATCTCCGTTTCAAAGCCGAAGAGCCAGCGCTGTCCGAAGACGTTTCCGTGGTCATGTGGCCGGCATGACTAAACACCGAGGCGCACGGAGCGCTGTTACCTTCCCACCGAAGCGGTACCTATTTATCTACTTGCAATTTCTTGCTTTCGAACTGCTAGGTTGGCAGGAGCTGGAACTAGAGACTCCGTCATGCGGCACCCGGGTCTTGAACTGCTGAACTACTGACCTTCCACAGCCTGCAGTTCAGCGTCTTAACCACTTGAGCCACCGCAGCTCCCTAGGCAACTGGAGGCCAGGCTATAATATACCTCTGGGATTGCCAACTCCCCCCAAAAAATGAAGGGTTGTCCCCTTACATTAAAGATTCAAAGCAACAATGATTTCCTCAAGCAACCTATCTTATACTGCTTTCATCATGGTTAATGAAATTATACCAGGAAAGTACTTTGAACACTCAGAAGCGCTATTCTCTGCACTCACTACCAGTTTCTGTGGTTCTCATACAGGAACAGAGGCAGATGGGAAGGGATGCTGGTGCTGCCATTTTCCCATCCAGAGCAAAGGGATATGTGAGTATGTATCCTTCTCCTTCACACAAAGAAGAAAGAGTTTTGGTAGCTTTAAAAGCAAAGATAAGAAAGTGTTTACATCAGCTCTGGTGGAGGGGTGGAGAGCTAACTTTATTTGCTTGGAGAATGACTGGTCACTTCCGAGTGACCTTCCACCCACCCCTGCTGTATCTCTATTTTCATTCATTTGATTACAGTGTGTAATCAAAGCCCACCCTGAATCTCAGTGCCATCACTCACTGGTGGCAGCCAGACTTAGTCGGTGCAGATCTCAGTACCTCCTCCTAGCAAAGAACATGTTCCATGGGTAGTATTGTTGTTGTTGTTTTTGAGCCACATTGCAGCAGAATGCCTACTGGTACCCCACTAACTTAAGCTGTCACCCCTCATCCATGCACATAAATTTCCCGTAGCAATAGTAAAATTAGTGGTAATTTCCAGAAGCCAAACAAGTCAACAGGAAAAGAGTAAAACACTCCCCCTCCTTCTTTAAATCAGAGCTCAAGCGGCTGCATTTTGTAAAAAAACAGACACAAAACTGATAATGTACGAGTTGAGCCATCAGAAAGGAGTGTCAGGGGACACAGTTCTATAGCATCCAGCATCCTATCTCCAGTTGTGGCAGCAGCCGATGCTCAGGAGGGATTATAGGTATGCTGCATTGTTTTTGAAGGATTATTCATTAGTTTGAAGCTGACTAGGCAGTGATCTGCTTATGCAGGGTTTCCTTGCATTTGCTTGAAGTGCACAAAAACTGATGTATTCATACAGTATTTAGGCATGCTTTTTTGTTTGGTACAGTTGGGGCTATGCTATTTCTTTTGTAGCATTCTCCCCTGTTGTTCAAAGATGGCCTTGCAGCGTCATTTTGATCTCTCCAAACCATTGGGGGGAGGCATCAGCAATTCAAA
Organism: Gekko gecko; assembly: GCA_029375565.1. Taxonomy (NCBI): domain Eukaryota; kingdom Metazoa; phylum Chordata; class Lepidosauria; order Squamata; family Gekkonidae; genus Gekko; species Gekko gecko. The sequence continues at coordinate 237,274,494 of JAPDNY010000002.1, read as the reverse complement.
AACTACAAAGGCCTTCTCCATTTTTCTCCCAGAACTCATCAGGAATTGTAGACAACCATGTAAATTTCACAACAAAATGGTGTTATTTCATTGGAGTTTGGTTCACTGAGGAAAGAAACGATTTGCAACAGAAGCTGCAAACAAAAAAATCCTTATGCGCAAGGGCCCTCCCCAGGAGACGGACTGCCTGGCTTCATTACTAAGCGGATGCAAATTCAGTTAGTGAGGGATATAGCAGGGAATGAGCTGCAAGCAGCTCCCTGGTGCTGTCATTTCTTTTTCCATCACACAACAGGCACCTCCACTTCTGCAATTTGGCAAAACTGTCAAAACAATTTGATCTGGAAGCAGTGATGATCAATGCTTCCCCATGGACCAGAGCGCTGTTGCTCTGTGTGGGCCCATTGTGGCTCCCTCCATCTTTAAAGCCATAGGGCAGCAAAAGAATCAAGGAAGGAAGGGGTGGGAGGAACATCTCAAAAGATATACATGGGTACAGACCCCTGTGCACCTGTCGCCCTGATTTTTCCAGAGTCCTTTTCCTTCCAAAGAGACTGTGGAAATCTTAAGGTATCTTTATGAAAAACTGTTTTATACAAATGTTTGTGCAGATGAAAATACAGGGACCAATATGCAGCAAAAAAGACAAGGCCAGCCCCAGGGCAAAATAAATGGAGGCCAAAGAGAAGCCAAGGAGAGTAGGCTGTGGGTTCCCCTTACAAAAATGTCTTTTGTGTGGCAGCATTCTTCTGCCTTTAGCTTGTGGCTGAGGTGACGCCTGACAGTGTGCCTCTGGTAGGGGCACTCCATTCTTTGGGTAGTACTGCACATCTTCTTTATTTGTGTCATAATGTTTTCAGTGCATGTCCCCAGCTCAACACACACACACCCTTTCCCTCTCTGTTTTTGTAGATATGCTCTGTAGTGAATACTGGGATAACATCAGCATGGAAACCATCCAAAAGGAATGCTTCCTTCCACCTTTTCCCGCCTGGTGTACATGTTGGACTAGATGACTGGAGGGTGTCATTACCTGCTGGATTGCCCACTCTATTCATCCCCAAGAAAGAAGTTTCTTGGCACAATCTTAGATAAATTGGGCCCCTATCCCCCCACATCTGGAAAAGTTATAACTTTACTTGCAGATGTACAGCCAGAGTACTCGTACAAGGTTGCACTTTTTGCACTAGCAGCAAAGAAAATTTGAATCAAGTTGACTAAATCTTTGCCTGCTATATAGCTAGGGCTATGTCAAGGCATATAAGGTCCTTACTCCAAACCCTATATTCACTCTGTATGTCTTAGTTTTTTATTTTATATTATTTTAAGAGTGTAGCCAATTTTATGCTTGATACATATTTTATATTCTTAATCCCTATGTTTTAATGCAGATTTTATCCTGTATTTTATAGCTTTTACTGTAGTGTATCATATTTGTGATGGCCATTGGTGATATGCAATAAATTGGAATCGAATTGATGACCATGGAGGTCCCTTCCAGCTCTATGATTCTATGTCTCTACAGTGATTGGCTTTCTCCTTTCCCGCCTGGCCAGTGCATAACCTCCCATTTGAATCTCAAAATTACATGCAGAGGTGTGTATATCAAACAGTGCACAAGATGGCAGATCCCAAGACTGAGTTCCTCCTAGTGTGGGAGGTAGTGCTTTTACTTCTCCAAAGCACATTTGAGCTGTGTGGTGTGCTGTTAAATGGCATTTGTTGCCATCAAAGGCATAGCAATACAAAACATATTACAATTTTAATAGATTATTTTTACTGATTTGTTCTTCCAAAGACAAATTCGTGCCTGTGTTTTGAGTGTTATTTCACTGCAGCAATATATTGCTGTTATGCTGTGGAAGGAAGGAAGGAAGGAAGGAAGGAAGGAAGGAAGGAAGGAAGGAAGGAAGGAAGGAGGGAGGGAAGGAGAGAGAGAGAGAGAGAGAGAGAGAGAGAGAGAGAGAGAGAGAGAGAGAGAGAGAGAGAGAAAGAAAGAAAGAAAGAAAGAAAGAAAGAAAGAAAGAAAGAAAGAAAGAAAGAAAGAAAGAAAGAAAGAAAGAAAGAAAGAAAGAAAGAAAGAAAGAAATGACTCAGTGCCATTTTGTGGCTCTGAGTGATTTGGGGATTCCCAAAATGATGGAGTGGGTGGGTCATCTGGCAATGAAGCAGACTTCCCATAGCAGACAAAAATGCCACAGAAGCTGTTCTGCAGAAAACACCAGAAACATGGAGAAAAAGTGGGACAGGTATGTATGTAACTGAAACAAAGCAGTATACAAGTTCTCCTCTCCCCACAAGATTTGGACCCTAACTGAAGCAGTAAGGCCATGCAGAAGACATCAAAGTCAGTCAGAGAGTCACTTCTTCACCAAGGCCCTCATCTAGAGCAGGGTTGTTGAACTTATTTGTTATGATTGTGGGATCTGATATAAATAAGACCTTGTCGGGCCAGGCCATGTGTGTCATAAAATGTAATGCCAGGTAGCAGGGATATAAACTTTGTAAACAACACAAACACAATTAATTTTTTTTTAAAAAAACTTAAAATAAAACATGCTTAAAACATTAGCACTCTTGCAATATTTTGTTTATTTAACAGTCTCTGATAACTGACACCTCTTGCTCTGAATTATTGCATCATAATTTGGAGATAATGTCAGTGTTGTAGCAATCTTGAGTATGCTGTTCAGGCGTTCTTCAGGTGTGTATCTGTAAGATACAAACCTACTTTCGATCTACTGACATTTATTACAGAAATCTCATGGTCAATGCTCTGAGCCTAAGGGAAAACATGAAATGGCTGGGCATTGTGAACTTTTGTACATAAGTTGCTTTGTGTGCTGGTCAAGAACATGTGAAGGCACCATGACACAGACTGAGGGCAATGTGTGTGTCTACAAAACTATAGTCTTCCCCAGAGAAATAACTACAACTCCTATGAGGCAGTGGAAGAATAGAGAAACAGCCATATACAGTGGTCAGGATCAGCCTACTATCTGGGAAGTCTTAAATTCAAAATCCCCAGTCTACAGAGGAAATGTGCTGGGTGCACTTGGTCTGGACACACACTCTCAGCCTGATCCACCTCACTGGCTTGTTGTTATTCCTCATCTAAATAGTTCTCATTGCTTTCCAACTGAGAAAGACTGGATCATAAAGGTGGGAATACAGTGAGAGAGAAGAGGGGAACTCAGTTGCACCCAGGAGAGCCCTGGCATAAGGAGCCCAACAACACTCTCTCTCCCTCTCTCTCTCTCTCTCTCTCTCTCTCTGTAGCAAGGCAAAAAAACTTATACCTTGAATAAGACTTTGTTGGTCTTAAAGGTGCTTTTTATCTCTCCCATGTGATTGAGGGAACCAGGCAAAGGAAGCTCTCACTCTTTCCCTCCCTCCTCACCAGGAGACAAGGAGGGGGAGGAGCCTCAGCCAATGGAAGGAAGAGAGGCTTGGCTCAGTAGCTTTGCTATGCAATTGAGAGAGCCTTGCAAAGCAAGCTCTCACTCTTTCCCTCCCTCCTGCTGTCTTCCTCCCCAAGGGAGGAGGAGCCTCAGCCAATCAAAGGAAGAGAGGCTTTGCTCTGTAGCTCCTGTGCAATTTAGAGAGCCTGGCAAAGCAAACTGTGATGCAGTGGGAAGCAGATGAGAGCCAGTTGCTTGTGAGCCAGATACAAGCCCTGTGGGGGCTGAATCCAGCCCACATATTTGACACCCCTGATCTAGGGTGTTGGCCTTCATATTCCTAGGGCCAGTTATATTGCTTTTGTGGCTAACAGCCATATGGGTTTGGTGGGCAATGGCACAGGGCATGGATTCCAATAGAAACTAATCAAAATTTAAACTGAACACATCCTGCTCTCTAACATAGTTATTGTAACATATCCAAATTGGAAAATTAACTGCATTTGGATCTCATGAGAGAGGGTAATTAATCCTCAGTATTTTGGTGCCTGTTTACAGTTCCATAAGGCCAGACAGCAGGAGGGGGAAAGGAAAGTGGAGAAAGAAGAGAGTGAGTTAGCAGATAATGGAACTGACAGACAGGTACATTGGCCAACCAGGAGAAATCTCACCACCAAAGTAGATTGTGCTGCTGGTTTCTTTTCTGTGCAATGTGCTGCCATTCATTGTCTGCAGGGAATGCTTTCTGGATCCCATTTAAGCACAAACAGACAGCATTTCCCTGCCCTTGCCAAGCACCCCTTCTCACTGAGAGGCTCTGTGTTAATATGTTCTCTGTTGCCCCCTTTGCATTGTTGTTTCTTTGCAATTGCTGTGCGAGAATGCAGTTTTTAAGGGCACAAAGAGACTTAGAGAAGATTGTAGATTCCCATCAGTCTGTGGGAGTTAAGTTGGGCACATGTTCAGCTGCAGGTTAAACTGTGATTGGAGAAGAACAGGAGAGGGAGTTTAGCCCCTCCAACTTGATATGGTTTCAGACTTTTACAAACCCACATTTTCCCCTTTTAAGTGCTAGTAACAACACTGGGAACCCAGTTTCAATTAGTGAAACCAAGCGGAGGGCTAAATCTCTCCTTTTCCGGGCAGCCCTGGTCCAAGTTGTAGCTGCACACATAATCAGGAAGGTGGAAGTCCAAGATCTTCATCAAATCTGTTTGTGCTTTTAGTACCTGTCTGATTGGGGTGCTACATGCTAACTTCTAACTTCTATAACCAGCATACATTTTTGGGATACCAAATGCCTCCCTGTGCCTCCCTTGTAAAAAAAAAATAATTTCATATACAATGTGGGAGGGGTGCTTTCTCCAATAGGCATGAAATTTGGCAGGGAGAATCCATTGGGTGAGAATGTCATCCCAGATGGCTGGGAAACAAAAAAGTCACCACTGATAATTTCTTTCCTGGTGAATCTAATGAAAACAAAGAATAGAATAAAGAGTCCAAACATGTGATAACGGGAAACAATAAAATTATGAATAAACAAAACTGAAATAGACATGATGCCAAATAAAAATTTCTGTGTACACCCCCAACAAAAACATTTTGAACTCCAAAGCTGTATTTCCTCCTACTCTGCTTTCTTTTGTATCATTACTAAGCTGCCAGTAGAGTATTAGGTTTAGTGCCATGGTAGTAATACATTTTGTGGTTGAACAAAAGTCTTACCAATACTGCCTTCTGGAATTCTCCTGCCAGGCAAGAGGGAAATCTTTCATTCCAGTTCCATCCTAACCCAGACAGGCAATCCAAAAGGATATTATGGTTGATGGTATCAAAAGCTGCTCAGAGGTCTCACAGAATTACTAGGGTTACACTCCCCCTGCTGTCAACTTGGGTGATGAAGGCACCTCTCCCCCCAAAAAAACCTCTACATATTGATATCCAGAAAATCAGTTATCATCCAGACCTTTCACAAAATGGGCTACCACCACTCCATTGTGCACCTTACCCAAGAAGGAGAGATTCCAGATCCAATGAAGTCAAGGGTGACCTTTCTGTAGCCTTCTTCAAAAGTCCTAGAACAGGGGTGGCCAAACTTGCTCCACATAAGAGCCACATAGAATAAACATCAGATGTTTGAGAGCCACAAGACATGAACAAATATTACACACACGTTTTTACTGGAAAATATGCAAATTTGCCTTTTATTGACATTAACTGAGACTGCCAAAAATAAACACAAAAGGTATTGATAATGATATTTATTTGTCCAATGATATTTGTTTGCTTGCTAATGATATTTATTTGTCTAAAAGAGAAAGAAATAGGGAGAGAGGTGGAAAGAAATAATGAAAGAGGTGGAAAGCAAGAGAAAGAGAGAAACAAAAAAGCAAATAGATGGGATGAAGGAAGGAAGGAAGGAGGAGGGAGGGAGGGAGGGAGGGAAGGAAGGAAGGAAGGAAGGAAGGAAGGAAGGAAGGAAGGAAGGAAGGAAGGAAGGAAGGAAGGAAGGAAGGAAGGAAAAGCATGGCTCACCCTTGCTTCCCCAGCTGCTCTGCTGGGAGCCGCACAATATGTGTGAAAGAGCCGCATGTGGCTCACGAGCCACAGTTTGGCCACCCTTGTGCTAGAACAATTTCTTCTCTTAATGAGGTGTTGACCACATCCCAGACTTATCCAATCAATCTTCCAGCCTTATCCAGTCAATCTTCCATCCATTATTATTAACAATGGTAAAAAGTACACACTCCACCTTTGCCTAAACGTCCTGTCCACACACTGCAAAAAGCCCTGATATTCATCCAAACAATAATGAGAAGAAAGACTCAAGGGAACACCCAATGCTAAGCTGCACACTGTGCCATAAGAGCTGGAACAGATGTGAGTGCCTTCATCTGTAAAATGGTTACAAACAAGGACTGCCAACCATTCATTCAGGTCACATTGGGCCAAGAGTTAAGCAAACTCATGACTGCTGGGAAAACCTGTACTGGACATCACCAAATGGATTATGGATGTAATGGTGGCAGGGAAATAATTTTTCTTCACCACCAAAGAATAGGCTTTGAAATGGACTCCACTATGCAGAGGCTTAATAGAGGGTTGACATATGGAAATGTGCAGCTAAAGCTTTTCAGGGAGTGAAGGTAAATACTATCACCTCATAAATAACATCCCATTAAGCCTCTATTAAAGGAACATGGCATTTTTTTTCTCCAGGCAGTTGGCAAACCTCACCTACCAAGGCAGTACTTCCTTCTGGAAGAAGGCAGAGTCTTGCATCTAGTTTAGTAGTCTTTCAGAGCACTCATTTTGTGGCCTGTCTGAGGGTGCAGGAACCTGTTATTTTTGCTTACGAGTCAGGTTTCTGGATATAGCTCTGGCCTTTACCACATGATGGCATAAAATAACTTTCCCTTGCCCCATAGATCCCCTCCCCCCTCTGCATGTATTTTAAGGAAGATTTACTAGCAGTTGTTGAAAGAAACGAAGGCTGGAAACTCCCACGTAAAGGACTGAAAGAAAAGCTGCTTTAAAAGTGAAGTCATGGCCATAGACTTTTATTCTTAAATTCTCAAGGTCGTAGGATTTATTGTCTGAACTTTCTTTTTATCAGACACGACTGAATAAAAATGATAGATACCTTTGGTTGCTTTACAACATCCTCCTATGGTTATTAAGGTCTCTAAAAATGTTTTCTTTTTTAAAAAAATGGAAAGAGAAAGAGAAAATCCAATAGGATCTTGGCAAATGACAGATCACAGGAAATAATCCATCTTGTCAGCCCAGGACTACATAACCTTGATGTCATCATATATTCCTTTCCTTGGCCAAAATTTACAATATGCCTACTTGCAAGATGGAACATCTGAGGGTCCTCTTCTTGGTTTGTGCTATATTTTCTGGAAATAAGCAACCAGGTGGATAAAACAATGAAGATAGCTTTCTTTATGATCAGGGCTTTATTTTCATGGTTTTGGGGGATAGTTAATAATAATGTTGGGTTATTAACTTTCATTGTGTATTGACAGGAGGTTAACAATAATTATTATAGTTCAATCAGAAAGAAGAGGGGGAGGACCTTAATACCAGCTGAGTTAGCATCCCCTCACCTCAAATCTTAGCCAGGACTAATTTAATATATTTGAATTTAAAAGTTAAAGAACATTTGTTGAAACCAAGGCAAAAATAAAACAAAATGAACAGGGAAATAAAAATAAATGAAACTTTTTGATTATTTACTTTATTTATTTAAACATTTGTATCCCACCTCTCTACCCAGTTAGGGCCCTTAAGGTGGCAAACAGTTAAAATACATCAAAATCAAATTTAAGAAGTGTGTGTGTGTGTGTGTGTGTGTGTGTGTAGTGGGGCTGGGAGGAATTATGAGTAGAAAGGGAAAGTCCTAGTCCTCACTGGCAGCATCGCATGGGAAGTGATATCATCACACCAGCATCATCCAATTGATGCTCTGGTATGTAGGTTAAAACTGTACAGTAAAACCAACTTCTGCCGTAGAGTTTATGCCCAAATACCAAAGGACATTGCTGGTGTGATGATGTCTCTTCCTGTGTAACACCAGCAATGAGTCCTAGACCTTCTCTTTTCTCCTCATAAGTCCCCCCTGGCCTGCTGATTGGTGGCTGGTGGAAGGGCCTGGTGAGAGGAAGCCCTGCCTCCACTGGGGAGGGTCTGGCAACCCTACCACAACACACACACACCCCAGGCTGTGGATTCTCAACCAAACTAAATCCCAGTTTAGAATTCCAGTTTGTGAGGAGCAAAGAAGCTTGCTAAGGGACTTGGCAAATTGGAGCTTGATCAAAGTGGGAACTTTTCAATCAAGCTCCACACATGAGAAGAGGAGGGAGGTAGGAGGAGCATGAGCACAGTAACAAGCTGTGTTTGTGCCTGATTGCAGTTTAATTACAGCTTGCCATGTCCCCGGAATGCTGTCAGGGACGACCTGCAAACCATCTCCTATAAAAACATATCAAAATACTTCTACAATAGAAACTGATAAACTGCATCCAGGGAAGCAGAGAGTATCATTCATATTCTGAAATTAGTCAGTCACCTACATTGTTTACAGCTACAGCCTGGAGATATTTACTGTGCATTTTTGCTGGCTTTTTCAGCCTCCCAGCTTTCTGAACATGGGCACCAAAGGCATCAGGGGACTTAAGCACTCCTTGTAGTTGCTATGAATCTTCCCACTGCTCCAATTCATTTTGCTTCCACCTTATTCCCAACTGCTGTTCTGATGAGGGATTGTGAACATGATTACAGGTTTCTGGTAATCTGTATCAGGATAAAAGTATGTGCGATAACTGTAATCTGAAACTAAAGGATTTCCATGGAGCAGTGACTCACTACAGTATGGTTTAGTAATTGGCTGGGTTTTAAATTCCTGGGAGATCGAATCGAGGCTAAAGACAGGAGGTAGCTGTTACTTTCCCCAAATCAAATCCTCTGATGTGTCTGCCTGGTGTAACATTGTTATTCTGCAACTGGAAGAGAAAAATCCAGATTTTGTCATCACAATATATTATTAAAACTCTCATAAATGTTCACTCATACTGCAGAGAGGGAGGGTTACACAGTTGGCTCTCCAACCATGCATAAATCATAGTGATGTCTTTAATGTACAAAGATTTTCATACAAATAATATTTGCTGTCCTAGCTTGTGGTTCTGTGGGCTGGACTTTTTTTGGTGGTGTTGGGGAATCTGCATAATATTAGCCTGATCACTTAAAACAGCATTTTTTTGTCAGACAATGATTGCCATCTTTGGGGATAGTGTGCGTTTGCTGTCTGTAAGGACGGAGTCATCCTAAGCAACAACTGCCTGTTGGTGTAGTGGAATGGAGAAATGTGGCTGGGGAGCAGGTCATAATATGATTGGAAAATATGATAAGAGTCTGTGGAAAATCTACAGACCATCCAGATGTATGCCCCAATCTTTGCAGAGAGAGAGAGAGAGGCTAAAAATGAGCATGGTGGTTATTTTTAGTTACCATGGCTAGCCGCCATTCATGGATGGTAGGTGCATCATTGGCTATGACCTGCAACAACTAAAGGGAACCACTGTAGTCTGAGACAGCAAATCTCTTATTATTGGTGGTAGGAGACAGCATACGGGAAGCCCTTGTCTTAACACAATTGTTATCTGATACATATAATTGCTCTCCCATTGGCTCTGCTGTGCGCTCCATCAGCCATTGGCCCATCCACCACTAACCGAGAGTATTCATGTGCCACTGGCTGGGTGTTGGGTCTCCTCCTCTTCCCCACCCACTGCTGTCTCAGCCACTGTTCCCTGTCAGAAACTGCCAAAACGGCTGTCTCTCCTGATGTAGACATTTCTCCTTCTTGGCTCCTGTGGGACTAACTTATCCCTCAGTGGCTGTTGCTAGGCAACCAAGCTTAGTTCTGTCAGTAAAAAGGCAAAGTGAGGAGGCCCTTTCCAGGTCTTTGTGGGGAACTCATTGTGGCCAGTCCTGACTAGGGTTGTCAGCTCCAGATTGGGAAATTCCTAGAGATTTTGTGGTAGAGTCTACAGAAGCCAGGGTTTGGGGAGGGGAGAGGCCTCAGCTGAATAGAATGCCACAGAGTCCACCCTCCAAAGCAATTATTTGCTCCTGGGGAACTATTGCTGCCATTCTTCAGGTGAGGGCTGGAGATCACTCAGAATTACAGCTGGTCTCTAGATGGCAGAGCTCAGTTTCCCTGGAGAAAAAGGCTGCTTTGCAAGGTAGACTCTGTGTCATTATATCCTGCTGAGGTCGCTTCCCTCCTGCTTGGGTCCCCACTGTGGAGAAAGACTACTTTTCCTAGGTAGAGGCTGCAGGTGGTGGTGGGGAGATAGAAAGCTGAAGTCAGAGGGGCAGATAAAGGTAGGGTGATGGTTAGATGGGAAGGATAGGGTTGCCAACTCTAGGTTGGGAAATTCCTAGAGATTTGAGGGGTGAAGCCTGGTGAGGGTGGGTTTGAGGAGGGGTGAGATCTCAGACAGGTACATTCCCATAGACTTCACCCTCCAAACCATCCATTTCCTCCTGGGGAACCATTGTTGCCAGTCTCCAGGGAGGGCTGGAGATCACTCAGAATTACAACTGCTCTTCAGATGGCAGAGATCAGTTCCCTTGGAGAAAACTGTAAGCTCTGTGTCATTATACCTTGCTGAGATCATGACAGCAAATTGACGCTGAGTGCCCAAGTGACTTTGGGTTTTTTCACACTCTGCTCAATGCCTGTTCACTGGTGATCTGAGATCAGTGCTGTGATAGTCAAGTGCTGCATAACCAGGGCAGCTGGGATGCAATCAACCACTAAAAGCCTCTTGTGAATTAATCCTTCTCTTCGGCTTTGGTAGATCCCCTTTCCTTCCAGCTAAGCATCTTCAACCTTTTCATTTTCTGGACCCCATAGACATCATTGTTCTGTTAAACCATAAGTCATCCCAGTGCTCCTCGTGCCCCAGCCATTAAGTGATGGTTTTTACCTGGAGCTTGTGGATGATTCATGTCCCTGTCAAAGGTAGTCAGAAGGGTCAAGGGGTAGCAGAGATAGAATGTTAACATCTCCCAACTTAAATTGCTCTGGTCAGCTTCAGTAAAAAGAACTCCCTCTCCTTCCTCTTTTAACATTCAGCACCTTTCTCTTCCCTGTTTCTATTTCCTGCATCTTCCTTACTTTTTTAAAAAATCTAGTACTGGCTGTGAACATTGGTGTGAAATAAAAAGGCATCTGTGCTCACAGATGTAATCAATTGAATTGGCCAGTTGCCCGCGGACACATATGAGCTGCATATCCAATTTATGGTGTGGACGTTTGCAATGTACATTGTTTGTTCCTGTACATTCCCTTCTGTCTTGATTTTCTGCTTCTCATTTTTTTCTCTCCAGCTTGGCTTTTGATCTGCTTGGGGTTTTGTTTGTTTGTTTTATGTTCAATGACAATCAGCTTCGCAATGAGTGTGTCCTTTGATGGGAGCTGTTCATATCCAGAATGTATCAAAAAGACTGCTACGCTAATGTGTTTTGGCTAACACAGTTAATTTGAGCACGGATTGTTAATTAACCCTTTGCTTGGTGGCATGCATGGGGTGGTTGAATACTGTGGTCATTAGCGATGTGTAAAATCTTCCCCTCGTATTCATTCAACAGCTTAGGCCTTGTCTGCATCATGGGTTTTGCACAGGTCAGTGCTAAGTTAAACTTGATTTAATGAGCAAGTGACCTTCAGTGTCTTTCTGTACCAAAAATACCTGGCAATCAGTGTCTGCTGTTTTTGCACATTTGAAGTTGAACTGCTATAGAGAGGGGGAAATGTTTTAGGGATGCTGCTGAGATTTGCTATCACTGAATTTGGGGGCTGAGCTTTTGAGGTAAGGAGTGCTGGGGGGAAATACAAAATTGCTTCCTAGCATACCAATTTGTGCCTCTGCCTCAAAGAAAAAGTGCTAACTTCTGATACAGATTCCCTCTAATCTGCTCTCTCACAATAAATTAGCCAACTACCTTTGTAATGAAAAAAAGAACAATGGTATTCTCATGTTAGCTTCACTTTGTGTTAAATGTCAGTTTTTCATGCATACTGCAAAGTGCCCACATGGTTCAGAGATTGTCAGACTGCATTGCTGAACACATGTTATTTTGACCCATCCGTCCCTCATCTTTCAGAGATACTTGCTAGGAAAGCAAGCACTCTCCTCAGCAGTGCTGGGGCCACTTTAGACTCTGCTCAAAGATACCGCTTCCTGCAGCACACCTGGGATGATGTAGAGCTATGTCCCTCTAAGGAGGGCTGGGAACAGGGCTGGCCCATCACTGACAAATTTTAGACTGTTGCCTAGGGCGCTGGCTCAATAAGGGTGCCACTCTGGCCTGCCTGCCGCCCCGCCTTCCCCTCTCTTCTCTCGCCTCATGCCATAGGCCGCACGTCCTACTGGTGGGCTCCTTTTCTATCAGCCGGCCAGCCTCATCCCCTCCTCGCCCTGCACAGGAAGTGAAGCACCCCAGAGCATGCCTCCCTTGCCAGCCAGAGTGTCTCCCCCCCACAATTCAGCAGCACTGTTTAGGGAGCCGAAGAAATGCACCCCCCACCATCTGCAGCCCAGCCTCTTCGGCCCGCTGAAAGGTATGCTGAGGCTGAGAACGGCTGGCCAGGTGTTGGCGGTGGAAGCGAGAGGACTGCTGCAGCTGGCGGAATATGCCACCCTAACCTCAGGCCCCTGGGGAGCCTCCGGCTGGCTTCAGCTCCTCTCCGGGGAATGCAAAAGGGAGGGGGAGGTTTCCTGTGATGTCTGAAGTGGCTTTTCCTTGCCGAAGGCAGAAGAGCTGCAGAGGCTTCCTGACGGGGCAGGGGGTGCGGGGGTGCACATGCACCATGCAGCTTTCCTGAAGCCTCAAGAGAGCCATCTTCACCATGATCTCCACCACCCCATGCCCTGACCGCACCCTGGCCAAAGGGGCTGACGACATCTCCCTGCAAGACCCCAATAGGGCTGCGATTGGCGGCAGGGGGGAGGGGACTGGAAACTGTCCGGCTGCTGCTTGCGCATCCGAGTGTTGTCCGGGAGGCCCAGAGCGCCCCAAGAGGAAGGCCTGGGGGGGGGGACAAGCGACCCTCAGGGTGCAGGAGCCAGCTGAGATCTACGCGGGGGCACCTTGGAGGCTGCTGCAGGGACACACCAGAAGATAGCCTTGCCTACTGTACAAAAAAACCTGGAGCCAGCCCTGGCTGGGAAGTTCATATATGGCAAATGACTCTGGGTAGCAGATCCAGAAGATCATATGGGAGAAAGGATCATTCTGCCCCTTCACATTACTGTAGATACTTTCTGTTTTTTTGCTACTGCCAGACTATATGTAACAGCCTTGTGTAGTTTGTTCCCAACATGTTTTTTGTCACAGATCTAAAGCGGTCTGTCTGGAGGCATAGGAAGATGAGTGCTCCAATCAGTAGTGCACCAGAAAGCTTTTTTTCTGCATTGCAGCTCAAAAATAAACAAAAAACCTGCACGGAACATGAAGTTCCTTGGCAGAAGGTGCCACTGTCCATGCTTACAGATGTTGTCCCACCAATGAGAGACATATGAGGGGTTCAAAGAGAGGTCTGGATGCAGAGTTTGGGAAGGAGCATACAGAAATACTAAAGCAGGGTTACCCAGTGTGGGTGCATGTGGGTGCCATGGTGCCCACTGATACCTTTCCTGGTGCCTGCCAAGTGTTTTTTAGAATGTAGGCAGAGCCATATGGGGCTTTTGCACAGCAGGACTTCTAGTTGGCCACTGGAGATTTTATTGGCCTTGCAGATTTTTAAAACGTTGTCAGTAACTGCAACTATAGTGCACTGTGTGACTGAAGGTAAACGGGGGCAGCTATTTTGCTGCTGGCTTGACCTCCTGTGGCAACCATTTTGCAGCTGCACCCACCAAGCTGTGTCAGAAGTCCAAAGGTGCCCATAGGCTCAAAAAGGTTGAGGACCCCTGCACTAAAGTAACACTCACCCTTCAATTCCTATTTGATTTGAGAAATCCATTGATCTCTGGCTAATTTGCCAGTTTGGCAAAAGCCAGTCCAGCTCCCAGCAACAAAAGACTGGCGGGTGGGCCCCATCAAAGTCGGCAGTGCATCTGGAAAGGGTATGACCATCTTCTTTTGAAATTATGCCTATGACTGAGTGATTGAAACAATTTCCTCCCCTGTTTCCCCCCCACTATAAAAATGTCCTACAACTAGTGAAATCTGTTTTAAATTGTTGTTCGTAACAGTTTTAATCTGTTTACTAATGTATTTATATTGTGAAGCTGAATGTCCCTGTGATCCGCCCTGAGCCCACTTGTGGGAAGGGTGGAATATAAGTCTGAAAAACAAACAAACAAATAAACAAATACACAGTCCTTATTTGTGCTCTTCCCACAGTGGAAAAAAGATACAGAGTTGTTTTTGTGCAAGTGAAAAAGAAAGGAGAGGTCCTCCTTGACTACCCCAAAAGGCCATGTACAAAAAGCCATGTTGTCTGGCAGATGTAGTAAGGAAGGGAGTTGGGGAAGCTTGGGTGAAAAAATTAGCTGCATCCAACTCATAAGTATCTCTGTTTTTAAAAAGGATGAAACATTGAAGACAAACTATATGATGTAGCTGAGCATTATGTATAGCTTGGCCTTCAGTTCCCTTTGTACATCTGCCTCTTCTCCTCTGCTTGTGTTTCTTTGCCTTTTAACCTCACCACTAATATGAAAATGTTTGGCATGAGCAGAGGGGAAGATATCATGCACAAAAAGCAATATTTGCATTGGTGCTTGATCTAGAGAAGATGCACTGGTATAGTCATGTGGGGAGGGAATGATCCAAGTATGAGATGAGGGGGGTGATGCTACAGGGAGGGAAGGGCAAATCAGAGGAAATGTGCAAAAAAGATGTTGCTGGGATAACATGCATAAGTGTGTTGACATTATATTGTTTGCCATATGAATTTAACATAGGGATCCCAGTTCCCAGGTGGGGACGGGGATTACCCAATTTTGGAGGCTACCCCCAGACACAGACCAGCTGGCAGGTAGGGGAAGCTCTGCCCCCAACAGTCATCCACAGCCCCAGCAGGCACCATGCACACCTGCCCCACAAGCCACGAATTCATGGTTTTCAGGGCAGGAGCGTGTGGCACCTGCTCTTTCCAAGCAGGGGCCACTGGCTCCTACCCTGCAAGTCGTGATTTCGTGGCTTGCAGGGCAGGCGCACACAGTGCCTGCTGTTTTTAAGCGGGGGCCACTGGCTCCTGCCCTGCTAGCTGCAAATTTGCAGCTTTCAGGGCAGGTGCTCACAGCACCCACTTTCCCCCCAACCATTTAAAGGCAAACTTCCCTTTAAATGGTTGGGGGAAAGCGGGGGGACATGCTTGCATGGTGCTGCATCCCCGATGTAATGATGTCACTCTGAATGATGTCATTGTGTCAGGTATGGCCTCACCCCTTCCTGGATAGAACACCCCCAAACTCCCCTTCACCAGGGAGAAGATGGGGCCTGGCAACCCTAATTTAACACCATTTGGAAAGATCTGGATTTGATTTCAGTGTAACATACTTGATAGGGGTTTCCATGTATAGATTCTTGTGTGTACCTTTCCTTCTGATACCAAAGATATTTGGGTATTTATTTCCCACTTAATTTGCATGTATGTTTGGGAAGGATTGCTGTTGTTCTTTGCATATTTACAGTTTTTCCTGGTATTTCTATAGGAGTTTTTCTTTATAATGTCCAAAGAAATAACATGATTTAGCTGCACTGAAAGCTTTTTGAAAAGAAAGCTCTTCAAGAACTGAATTTATTGATTAATTTTGTATACATGTGTGAAGGTCCAATAAATATGATTAAACAGCAAAAATGACAATATAGAAAGGTCAGAAAAACAAGCATGTACAAAACCTATTAACAAGGTGGACGATGGAAAAACAGGGTCATCAGCCCAGCCTGAATCCAGCATTTTGGGCACAAGACAATCAGAACCCATAACTATGGGCATGCAGAACCACTGAAACTTGTGGTGTACTCCCCACTCCCCTAAGTGGATGGGAGGGGGTCACTTTCTCCATGCCTTCCTGGCTACTCAACACAGCCATCAGGGGGGCATCCTCTAGTGATTAACACTCACTGGTGAAAAAGCAGCTGACCATCCTGAGCCATTAACATAAGGAAATAATGGTCAGCCAGCTGTAACAGTATGCTGACAATTCACCCAGGAAAAAGAAACAGTCATTTACAAATTTTGCACAAAGTGGGTGAAGCTGTGCCAAAGTGTGCCAAAACTAAGTAAGCTTGAAGTCCTATAGTTCTATTTAGCAACAGGAGCTAAAAACAGCCTCAGTGTATATCATACCAGGGGAGTTACCATGTTAGACGGTTGCAGCAAAAAATAGAAATCTCAGGGCACTTTAAAGTCTAGCAAGTTTTTATGCTAGCATAAGCTGTTCAGCACTTCATCAAATGCAATGTATGGAGGTAATATACTCTGAACACCAGAAGCTGGGGACAAACAGAAAAAGGCCATCTCTTTCATGATGGCCATTTCTGGAATGCTGAACTAGATTGACTTGGATCTGATCTCACAGTTACTTAAAATATTTTTAGACTTTAAGCCTGTAAACAAGGGAGGGTTTGTGTGTAGAGATGGGCACGAAGCCACTCATGAATGAAAGTTCGTGACAAATTTTGACTGGTAAATGGTTTGTGAACTGAAGTTTGTGGCAGGACAACCAGTGCAAACTTTCCATAAACTTTCAAGTGGTTTGAGGCAATTCACAAATGAATACATTTCTAGACAGATGGTCTCTGTGCAATCAAAACGTTTACCAAACTTCAAAGCAACAGTGGAGAGATTGTAGAGGAGTGGGCAACAGGGTGAGGTTCCCTGTATGTTTGGTATGTGTAGCTTGCACTTTTGAACCTGTGCCTGACATTTCCACAAAAAGCACTTTCTGAGGAGGGGGTTCTTGGGGGGGCATAAGTCCCTAAATTCAATCTGCACATAACTTGGAAGGCACATAGAGGAGCATCAGGGAGAGGTCCCCTACAAGTCTGATGTCTCTACCCACCACAGGGTCTGTTCTATACACTCCTGAATCTCTTGAACCTGTGCCTGTCATTTTTCCAGAAAGCAATTTCCTGGGGCACCTTCTTTGGGGGGGAGGTAATTTGGACCCTGTAAATCCAGTCCATACCAAACTTGGGGAGCAGGTACAGAAGAGTCAGCCAGAAATTCCTTGTAAGTTTGGTGTCACTAGCATGCCAGAAGGGCTATTCCACTGCATACCAAACCTCTGAAACCAAACCAGTTCATTTGGCACCTAAAAGTTTGTGATGGTTTGTGGCTCATATATCAGGCATGCCATGAACCACAAACCTAACTCCATTTTCCCAGTTCATGTCCATCCCTATTTGTGTGTGTCTCTGTGTGTGTATATAAAGCAATTCCTAGGATGTTCATACAAGACTGTCTTAGAAACGTAGATATTGTCCTTACACATGAAATAATCTGATCTCTTTTCATCCTGAGCGCTGATCTGCAGAAGGCATTCCATGCTTGGTTTGAGGCTTTATTGTGTAATTAACAATGTAAGAGAGAAATGTAAGGAGAACCTTAGGATTTTGTGGATCTTCATTTGCATGAATCATACCACCAGTACATGGTGATCTCTCATTTCCCTGCCTGACATGCAAACTTGCAATAAATGTGGGTCAGTGCAGGTGCCTTGAGTCTTACTAGTCTCAAGTTTGCTGAATGTATTCAAGGCCACAAAAAATATTGGCATGGTCAGGCACAGGTTCAAGAGATTCAGGAGTGTAAGTATTTAGACGGGAGAAGACATAGCTCATTGGTAGAGAACTTTTTCCCCATGCAGAATATCCTGGGGTCAATCCCAGTTATCTCCTGTTTGACAAATCCTGAGTAACAGATGCTATGAAAGGAATTCACCTGTCTGAAATCTGAGACAGCCACTGCTGTTTAAAGTAGGCAGTACTGAGCTAGATTGACCAATGTCCTTCTTCAATAAAAGAGGGCTTCATATGTCCACATATTATTGCCATGAAGGGTTCCAAGGTGCCCTAAGGGAAATTATCAACAAGTCCCTCTCTGAGGGGCTGTTCCCGGGGGCACTCAAGGAAGCGATGGTCCACCCTCTCCTAAAAAAGCCATCTCTGGACCCAGTCGAATTGGCTAATTATCAGCTGGTCTCCAATTTGCCCTATTAGGGCAAATTAATTGAGAGGGCGGTGGCAACATAGTTACAGGGCTTTATGGATGACACTTCCATATTAGATCCCTTCCAGTCTGGCTTTTGCCTGGGACATGGGACAGAGATGGCATTGGTCGCTCTGGCTGATGACCTCCAGAAGCATCTGGATCAGGGCAGTTCAGCAGTACTGTTACTGTTGGACCTGTTGGTTGTGTTCGACATGATCGGCCATCAGTTGCTGACCCACTGCCTCACCGACATGGGAATTCAGGTACTTGCCTTCCTTTCTCCAAGGTCGGGGACAAAGGGTGGCACTAGGGGAACAGCAGTCCATGAGGCACCCTTTGGAGTGTGGTGTGCCTCAAGGGGCAGTGCTTTCCCTGATGCTATCTAACATCTATATGCACCCCCTTGCCCAGATAGCCCAGAGGCAGTATGCTGATGACACCCAGCTCTATCTGATGTTGGGAGGTTGGTCGGACACCAGACCAGAAGATTTGGACTGGGCATTACAAGCCGTGGGTGGTTGGCTCAGGCTGAGCCGGCTGAAGTTGAATCCGCCGAAGATGGAGGTCCTGTGCATGGGTCGGGGCGGTTCAGGGGTGGGGCCCCCACTCTCGACCTTTGGTGGGGTACCATTGGTGCCAGCGCTGGAGGTTAGGAGCTTGGGAGTGCTCCTGGATACCTCCTTAACAATGGAGGCCCAGATAGCAGCCACTGCTAAGTCGGCCTTTTACCACCTTCAGCTGATTAGGCAGTTGGTTCCCTTCCTCGACCACAACGACCTGGCCACAGTGATCCATGCAATGGTCATCTCAAGACTAGATTACTGTGACACTCTCTTCATGAGGCCACCCTTGTTGTAAATTCAGAAGCTGCAGCTAGTGTAGAATGCTGCGGCCAGGCAACAGCCAGATGGAAGCACATCCAGCCTGTGCTGAAGGCACTGCACTGGCTGCCAATTGCATACCAAATTCACTTCAAGCTGCTGGTGCTTATCTTTAAAGCCCTATATGGCCAGTCTCCAACATACCTGAGGGACCACCTTTCTCCATATATACCCCAGAGAGCACTGCAGTTGAGGTCACAGAATCGACTCACCCTCCCAGACCCCAAGGATGCCAGGCTCGCCACTACCAGGGCCAGGGCCTTCTCAGTGGCAGCTCCTTACTGGTGGAACAAGCTCCCAGAAGAGTTCCACAGTTCCACAGGGCCGGCAAGACGGAGTTCTTCTACCAGGCTTTCAACTAGGAGCCACCCTGACTATCACCATCCAACAAGCCCGGCCCTTAGCCTTAACATCTGGCCTATACCATTGTGTGACTCAAGAAGACCACTGACTATCTGCTTGCAAACATTTTTAGTACTCCACCTTAAGTAACTAATGAAGGATTACTAGCATCTTATGATTTTATGATTCATCTGTATTTGCATTGTTTTAACATGATTTTATGTGGTTTTATTGGTATTTTTGTACCAACTGTGTATGCTGCCCTGAGCCTGCTCGTGGGGAGGGTGGGGTACAAATTGAATGAATGAATGAATGAATGAATAAATAAATAATACCTCTGTGTCATGACCCTGGTATTCTTTGGTGGTCTCCCATCCAAATGCTAGCCATGTACGGCAGGCATTTGTGAAATTAGAATGCTGGTAATTTCCCAGACTGATTTCATGACCTCCAGAAATACCTTCCAGCTTCCCAGCCATCCATTGTTTTGCTGTCTGCCCCCTTTCTTCAATGTTTCCATTCAACTCACAAATAAATCCCATTCACTTTAAGTTGGACCTCTCAAAGAACAAACTGCAGTTGTCCCCTGAGTGCTGAAAGAGATGGCCAGGGAAACTGCTGTAGCTTTCATTTGCTGGTAGGACTGAATACCAGATAAATTATAGGAAGATCAGAAGAAGAGATTAAGGAGTGAGGAAAGAGATAGCATAGGGGGAAAAAGAAGAGTCAAAAGTGTGAAAAGTCAGCTTTTCTGAAGTGGCTGCAGACTTTTCAAAGGACTATATGACAGTTCCTCAAAGAAGCCCCTCTGATTTAGTGCACAATTGTACACCATGGTCAAATCTGCACCATTCATCTCTCAGGATGCCACGGGAAGTGATGGAGATCTATGCTCTCTAACAACCTAAAAGGGAGGGTGGCAATAACTACATGACAGGAGGAAGGGAAGCTTTGTGGTGTTAGAGAGAGCAGCACAGCTTGTGCATTGCATTTGCACAGAGGAATGAATTGCCTTGTTTTTGCATCTGAGAGATATGTTGCTTCCTTATAGCCAAGCACTGAAAGAGCCACCTTGTATGAAGTCTGGCCTAATGCAAAACTATAAATAGATCCAGTAGACCATGTATTCTAACCATGGTATAATCTATGCCTGCAATGGCTGACTTCTTTATTCTCAGGGGGCCACTCTATCCTCCATCCTGCAGTCTGGGGAATGAAGAGTGTTGTGCTACACCACCTAACTCACTGAAGGATGGCCTGGCATTACAATCAAATGAGCATCACCAAGTAGTAAAGGAGTCACAGGGAGGAGGCACAAATGTTTCAGCCTGGCTCTGTCTTGCTCAGTGTTGGAATTAAATTCAGGAAACTGTGAACAATATTTTCCTCACTCCTTGATTAGCATTTATTGTGTACTTAATGCATTTAGTTTTCTGTCCCCCATGCATGAACACACATACATGAAGCTACTTTATACTGTACCAGACCCTCAGTCCATCCAGGTCAGTGTAGTCTACTCAGACTGGCAGCAGCTCTCCAGGGTGTCATGTAGAGGTTTTTTACATCACCTACTGCCTAGTCCTGCATGCAAAGCAGAGGCTCTTCTGCTGATCCACAACCCCTCCCCTTATCATACACTCAGGGGCAGGGGGATTAGAATATTTCTTAAAATGAGGAACAGGATCACAGTCATTGTTTTGTGGGCCAGGTACAGTTTGCACTCCATTCTTTAAACATTCTACACCTTGGCATAGCCAGAAAATTTTGGGTGATGGGGGAGTGGCTGTGCTGCTGGGGCAGGGGAGCAGGGGACATAATTCGATTACTAATTTGATTTGTTTCTAGCCTGATTAGCAGTAATTGTAATCGAAGTCCTGGGGGGTTGTTCTGAGTGTTGCAAAGGACTGTGGCCACTGGAGCGCCTGAGTCTCCTGAGCCTCTCACCACAGTGAGGAGAAGCAGCTGCTCTTCCTGAGCTGGGGAAGCAGGAGGCAGCCAGAGCCTTGTCAGTGCCATGGCAGAGGGGGAACTTTCATACTGCCTGTGCCAGCCCCAGACTGGGCAAGGAGGAGGACAAGGACAGCACCAGGATGTGGGGGCTGCAAAGAGAAAGGCTACTCAGCCCACACCAGTTCTTCCCCTCAAGGCAGCTATGGCTTCTTAGGGAAGTTGCTCGCGTCCACTTCAACTCAGTGCCAGCCAGCCACACACCCTGCAGATGCCCCACCTTTTGCTTCCCCCTCTCGCTGTGTGCCTTAAAGGGAGGGCACTTTTATATATATATATATATATATATATATATATATATATATATATATATATATAAAATTGTATTTCATAGTCATATACAGAGCGAACTACAACTCAACTACGATAATACAGTAGAAAGTAAACATAGACATAAAAAGAGGTACACGGCAAGTTGTCCTTTAAATAGTATGTTCTCAAACAGAGTTACATATAATGGAGAACATAGAAGAATTTACCTGGTACGTTATAATTTGAAGGCATATCATTGCTAAAGATATATTCCAAGAATGGAAACCATTTTAATTGAAAATTACTACCTCTGGTATTGTTAAAGGACAAGACCTGATAGCTTGTCTATAGAATAAAATTTCCATAGTTTAGCAAATCATTGAGTGAGAGACGGGACTTTTTTATCCTTCCAGTTGTTGGCAATGACAGTCTTTGCTGTGGTCAGGAATATCGAGATCAACTCCCTCTGTGATTTGGGGATTTCCGAGTCTCTCCATAGATCCAGTAAGTATAGTTCCGGAGAGAGAGGGATGTGGTAACCTGTGATGTTTCTGATAGCTTTTGAGAGTTTTATCCAGAATTTCTTAACTATTGGGCAGTACCACCAGCAATGGATATATGACCCATAACCACCACAGGACCTCCAACAGAGGGGCAAGTAGGTTCTTGTAATGTTGTATATTTTTGCTGGGGTGAGGTACCATCTAGTCAAGACCTTATAACTCTATAGTTGGACATTTAGGGACTTGGAGGTAATAGATGGGGAAGCCCATATTTTATCCCATTCTTTGTCAGTAAGAGTGATGACACAGTCTGACTGCCAAAAAGTCTGGTAGCTTAATTTACTATTTGGGCTTGGTATGATCAGATTGTTATATAAGACTGAAATAAGGTTCTTAAAGTCTGATCTCTCTATTTTTAAGATTCTTTCAAAGAGAGTTAGTGGTCTTGAGAGGTTTGAGCTTTTCTGCAGATTGTCTACCAGGTGTTTCACCTGATAGTATTCATACCAGGGTATAGAGTATTTGGCACCTTAAAGGGAGGGTGGAGCTGGCGAGGTCATGGGTGCCAGGACTGTTTAATGAGGAACGGCTAAGGCAGGAATGAGGAACAAGGAAGTGAAATCAGGAATGTTTGATTACCACAGTAAATCAGGCTGCAGGCTGTGGGCAGAGTGCAGGCAGGGTGTGGCATGGCACAACTGTCATGGGCCAGCTTGACCAGCCTGAGTCCAGTGTTGCTGAAGACTCCTCAGGCATCAAGGAGCCATGTGCAGTCAGCTCTGAACCAGCTAAAATTAGTGAATTAGAGATACAGAAGCCTCAAGATTCATTGCCTGCAGTTGACCTTGACCCACCCATGTATAGCTCTGAAATAGCCAATGAAGCACAGCTGCAGGAAAGTAGCCCACCAGGCTGTCCCTTGTTAATTGACAAGCAAAGGGAAAAGCTCCAACAAGACTTAAGAACACACAAACAGAGTGTTTACCTCTTGGCTTGGCACCAGCTGCTTAATGAAAGCAGTTCTGAAAAAGTGCAGGAGTACCTCTGAGCAGATGGCTGTAAATCAGGCCTGTTAAGGAACACCTATATAAATCAGACCTGGAGAACTGCAGATTGTGGAAGCAACTCATCACAACCCTGTGAACTTTGTGACCACAACTCTGGACTCTGCCTGCCTCCTGTGACCTTTGGACTGACCCTCGACTCTGCTTTTCAGACCTGCCTGAACCTTGCTGATCAACAACTTTGAAGTGTCTTGATTCTGTTTTCCAGAACAACCCATTGACTCTGACTGCTGCTAAACCAGTATTTGATCTTTGGACCAGACTCTTGACTGTGATCTAGCTCTGTGGCCTTTTTCTGTGGCCTAGTTTTGTTACCTTACTCTGCCTTTATTCCAGGACAGTGGGTTACTTATTTAATGCCAAAGTAAATATTTAAAAACCTGGTTCCTGTCAGTAAGACTTGTGGGCATGGCTGTTGAGTAAGGGGGCATGGCCCCAAGATGCCCCACCATAGCTACACCCCTGATTCTGCATAGATAGGTTGGGGAGCTTTGTGGAAGCTGTACTAACATTTTGACAGGGTCAAGTCTTAGTGCATGTGCAAGGAGACAAGATGACCCATTATACTAATACTGGGTTAAGTATATCAAGAAACACTCCTTCTGTGCAGCAGCCACACCTTTAGAAGAAAAAAAGGTATGCCACAGGTTACCCCAGGAAAAGCCATCTGTGAGATAGAACAAGCATTTTGCAGAATCTTTTTTTTCAAAGTTGACGTTATTTCAAGCATATAACTTGTTATGTGCTTGCCACAGTCCTTCTGTATTATGAGATGCAAAAATAGGTAGGATGACACAGTTAGGCCCCAAGTTGGACCACACCCCGGTTGGTATCATTGATTCACCTGGGCTGAAATAGCAAAAGATATGGGTACCAAAGTCCCTGCCATTCAGCCCCTCAGAGAATTAGAAGTTTCTAATAGTTAGAATTTCTGGCACAGTGGCATAAGCGTACACAGAACATTAGTTTCACAAGTACCAGAAGACTGGAGAGTAGCAAATATGACACCAGTTTTAAAAAACGGATCCAGAGGGGAACCAGGAAATTACAGGCCAGTCAGCCTAATGTCTGTCCCAGATGAATTAGTAGAAACTGTAGTCAAAGATAGAATTGTTAGGCACATATAGGGACAAAGCCGTGCGGAAGGGAAATCAGCATGGCTTCTGCAAAGGGAAGTTCTGCCTCACCAACCTTTTGGAGTTCTCTGAGAAAGTTTTTAATTTCCCCAGTAGGTCTAGAACTTCAACTCTGGTCACCTCAATTTGGCTCAGTCCTTCATACTCCCTTCCTGAAAATAGTGGCTGTGGCATGGGTACATGCCCTACACTTTCCACAGTGAAAACAGGTGTCAGGCTTGAGCCTCACTTGCCATATAATGGCTGTGGTCACACGGGCCAGATAACGTGGGGGGGAGGTGTGGCTGTTTGCCTGGGAGCAAAATAAAGCACAGTAGCCCGATCACACGGTCCCCTGAGTCTCCACGCTTAGGCTATTAGCTGCTGATCACACGGCGACGCTGAAGTGTGGCAAAGAAGTGGCGCGGCGCGATCACACAAGCAGCGATCACAAGCTACCGCTTCCGGATCAGACGGGCAATTGTTGTTTTCCAACGGAGTCCCTGCATGTGCACGATCGAGGAATGACGGATCGCTTCATGGCGAGTTGGTACAACAGGTCGCGTTTGTGCGCACGCGCAGTTCGGCATTTGTGCACATCCTATGAAGACTTACAAAACACATCCGGTTTGCAACGGGACACGGACGGGTGCTGGATGCCACAGGATACTAGGGCTCCTGCGATCAGACGCCTGCCTTTGCCCCGTGTTTTCTGGATGCTAGTGCACTTTTCCATGGTACTTTTTAACTCCATATCTTTGGCGGGACACCACGGGTTGGCCACGGAAGCGCTACACTTCCCAGATGTTGTGATGTGATCACACCCCGAAAATTTGTTTAATTGGTTTCTCAGAAGAACTCAGTCCACTGTTTTAATCTACATACTGTTTATCTTCCTAGCTAGAAGGTGTGTGTGTGTGTGTGTGTCTGTTTACACTTCCATAGTACCAGCTTGGAATAGTCTACGAGGCCATGGGAAATGTATGTTCTCAGCATCCACTCTGACCTTGGGTGCAGGGAATGTCTAGATAATGTAATGGTTAGTGGCAAGTGTGGGGGGTGGCCTTTAGGGCAGGTTTGAGTCTTTGGTGGGCTGAGTGAAAATAGATTGGGTAGTTTGACTTAGGGGAAATGCCTTGCATGTAGTATAGGATTGGTCCTGGCACCTGTGACACAGTTCTGATATAGAATTTGTCCATGTTTGGAATCTTTCCACTTCTCAATAAACAAATCTTGCTGATACAAAAGTGTTGTGAGAGTGATTGCATCCGAAACCTGACAACAGGAGCAAAAAAGTCATTGGGTTTCTCTGCCATCTCCCCATTTTCCTTTAGCAATTCCTTTATTCTTTTGTCATCCACCCACTGCTTCTCTGGTCGGTTTCTTGCTCCTGATATATATTGTTTAAAATGTTTATTGTTTGTCTTGATGCTTTTAGCAATGTACTCCTGAAAACCTCTTTTTCATGCCTAATTATTGACTTGCATTTCTTTCACCAGGGCCTGTGGTCCCTCTTGCACAATTCATTGGGGCAGATCTTCCGCTTTTTAAAAGAGGCCTCTTTACTTTTTATAGCTTTCTTGACCTGTGTTGTTAATCATGCAGACCTTCTTTTATACTTGGCATTGCCCTTCCTAACCCATGGAATGCATTCTATTTGGGCTTCAATTAATGTGGTTTTAAGTAGCTTCCAAGCATCCTTGAGAGATTTTACTCTCTTGTGTATCCTCTTCAGCTTCCTTTTTATTATTCCCCTCATTTTTTGTAAAGTCCCTCTTTTGAAATCAAATGTGAGAGTTTTGGACTTTAGGGGTAAGTTTCCATTGACCTGAATGCTGAACTTAATAGCATTGTGGTCACTGTTCCCATTTGGTGTCACAACGTCTACATCTCTAACCAGGTCTTGAGACCCACTGAGAGCCAAGTCCAAGATCACTCCCCCTCTAGTTGGTTCTGTGACCAACTGTTTCAGCGCACAGTCATTTCTGATGTCCAGGAATCTCATTTCCACAGCATGACTCAAGGGCATGTTTACCCAGTCAATGTGAGGGTAGTTAGAGTCTCTTAGTATAATAACATTATCTGCTTTAGTCACCTCCCTTATTTCCTTCTCCATTTCAAGATCTGACTCAAGGGTTTGACCAGGTGGGCGGTAGTACACCCCCACTTTTAAGTAATCCTTAGGGCCCGGTATTTCTACCCATATTGCTTCTGTTGGGGAGTTCATTCTCCTGATGTTTTCTGATTTGATTCTATGACCTCTTTGATACAATGCCTCCCCCAGCCTGTCCCTCCCTATCCTGCCTACAGAGCTTATACCAATAGATTTTCTCCTTCTACCATGTTTCTGAGATACCTACTGTCTAAATTGTCATAGGGCACCAAGCACTCGAGCTCCCTTATCTCAGTTTGGAGACTTCTAGCACTGGCATATAGACACCTATAATGTGTTTCCATCTCCAGTAACCCTCGCCTCCCTTGGCCCCTTAATTGCCACACATGGCCCTCAGTCGCCATCCTACCCGCAATCTCAAGTTCTATTATGCTCCTATCAATATTACCCTGAGTGCTTACGCAATCATCCCTTTGGATTGACTTGTCCTGGAGGCTCCCCAGCTCCTATCAGCTTCACCCCCCCCCGATTTGTTTAAAAGTTGCTCTGCCACCTTTTTCATATTAGTCACCAGCAGCCTGGTTCCCTTTTGGTTCAAGTGAAGCCTGTCTCTTTTGTACAGGTTCGGCTTGTCCCAGAAGTTCCCTGGTGCCTAACAAATCTAAACCCTTCCACTTTCTCACCCATGCATTAAGACCACTGATCTGTGCCTGTCTAAGCTGGTCCTGCATGTGGAACAGGAAGTACTTCTGAAGATGCTACCTTTGAGATCCTGGTTTTTAACTTTCTGCCTAATAACCTATATTTTTCCTCCCAGACCACACAACCAGATTTCCCAGTGTCATTGGTACCAACATGCACCATGACTGCTGACTCCTCCCCAGCACTATCATCAGCCTATCTAGAGAGTGAGTGATATCCATAACCTTCGCACCAGGTGGACAAATCACTATGTGGTCAAAATGGCTGTTACAGGCCCACTCTCTATATTCCTAAGGATAGAATCCAATAATACCAACTATGTATGGATGCAGCCTTAGTTCAGTAAATTGATGATATGATAGTGAGATGTGGGAGAACTGAAGCCTTGAATGGAGAAACTTTTGAGTTAAACATGGTTGTGATCCAGAAGCATATTTTTTATGTTAATAGAGAAGATTGGGTTTTTTCCCCACTCTAGGCAGGGTTGGCACAGACATGAGGACCTTAAACCATCTGTGAGGTCACAGGGTTTCCAAAATATGTTGTGTTTATCTTGGGAGTAGACCAAAACAAAAGGGAGCAGCAAAAGAGCTTGGGCTCATTTCAAGGCTGCCTATGCTGCCTTGATGGAAGAAGTAATCATGCCCAATTCATGATTGCAAGAGATCCAGTAGATCTTGATAGGCAAAAGGAAGCCTGCAATTTATTTGCAAGCATTTAAAAGGCCACAAGGCTCTTTGTTGACCTTGCTGTAGTGCAGCTGCACTTCTGCAACTGGATCCAGCAGTGTCCAACTCAAAGCTAATGGTTTCATGGAGCCCTATAGAGATAGTAGGGTTGGCACTGTGGGATGCATTGGGGCCAAGCTAAGCTTGCAAAATGGTGGGTTGACACATTACAGCATCCTTTCATTGCTCCAACTCCAGGATATCACAGTGACCCATAAAATAATGAGCTGTGCTAGGTACAGAGACAAGTGACAATTACAGAGTTTTGCTATCAAATTGTAGGAAACCAGTTGAAGGGGTCCTTATATAACCTATCAGTCCAATAATGCAGTGAATATTCATATATCTGTTCAAGTCACAGGATACACAACTGGAATTCATCTTGAACTTTCACCAAGGTATTGCCCTTTATTTGTATGCACACCCTCAGTATTTTTGCCCACTGTCTAGCAAACTTACCATGACTATAAAATCACTAATGGGCCCTTCTTACTCTCAGCAAGTGGGCACCCTTACAATTGATAGGGGAACAGCTGCTTTGCACCCTCCCGCCCTAGTATGATTTATAATCATTCTCCCTTCCAAGGAGCATCATAGTGCATCCGCTTACAAATGCCTTGCAGCTGCTGCTACCATGACAGGCGCCAAGAGGGAAGGTCTGCGCAGGGAGGTGTATTTTTAGCTTTCTCATTAACCGAATGCTTTCAAATTAGCCTTCTATTAACCTCAAAGTAGAATGAAGGCAGTTGAAAGTGTGTGGGGTTTTTTTAATTCCCTGCTTCCAAGCTTAGACTCCTATAGAATATCAAGGTTCTTGTGATTAATGTTATGTATCTGCCTTGGAGCTCTAATGAAGTGGAATTTTGTAATGTATTCAAGTCCAGTGGAATAATTGGTCCAGATGAAAAGAGTGACATGAAAGCTGCCTACTGTCTGACATGGCTTGATCAGTTGTCCTCCTGAGTGGCTCTCTCTGGTTAGGTCTGTTTACTATGGGTCAGTGTTCATCTGACGCATGAGGGAGTCCCAGCTGCCCTGTACTGTGTACACTATAAAAATTTGGGAATCTGATTATTCATAAGTTATCACACTAAAAACTGCACTAGGAGAAAGGATGGTCAACTTCAGTTTTCCATTCTTCAAAAAGGTGTGTGAGGGGCAGAAATGTTGTATGTGACAGATTGTGATGTTAATCTGTGGGCACAGACTTGTAACAGCAAAGGTTTTCAGTGGATTATTGGTTGTTTTTAAAAATGGGCTGAGATAAAACCAGTCAGTCACACTTATATTATTTTCACCATTGGTGAATACTGAGCCCGATTGTTAGCTTTTGTGGGAGCCCTTTAAATTTTTCACCCATTTTTGGTTTGAAATTGGTGTTACTCAGTGTTGAAACCATGGTACATCAGATCATGATCAGGTGATGCTTGGAATGGGCATGAACTGGGAAAATGTGGTTCAGTTTGGTTTGTGGTTGCTGGCATGCCTAGTTTGCAAACCACAAACCATCATGAACTTTTAGCCACCAAATGAACTGGTTTGATTTGTAAGCTCTGTGATGCAGTAGAACACCCCCTGGCAAGCTAGAGACACCAAACTCACAGGGGATCTCTGGCTGACTCTCCTCTATCTGCCTTCCAAGTATGGTGTGGTTTGAATTTAGGGGGTCCACCCCCTTAAAGAAGGTGCCCCCAGGAAAGTTCTTTCTGGGGAAATGACAGGCACAGATTCAGGAGGTTCAGGGGTGTATAGAATGGATCCTGTGCAAGCTAGAGACACCAAACTCACAGGGGAGCTCCCCCAGATGCTTCTCTACATGTCCTCCAAGGTTCTCTGCCTGTTGCTTTGAAGTTTGGTAAATGTTTAGATTGGGTGGAGACTGTCTGGAAATGTATTTATTCATGAACTGCCATGAACTGCCACAAATAGATTGAAAGTTCATGGAAAGTTTGTGCCAGTTGACCTGCCACGAACTTCACTTCGCGAACCACAAACCAGCCAAAATTCATCATGAACTTTAGTTCTTGACCTGATTCATACCCATCTGTAGTGATGCCTCTGTTTCCCCAGTTTTTTGTTCTCATCTGTGTAACATAATTCATTCCTCATCACATGAGTCCAGTAGTGTCTTTAAGACCAGTAAAGTTTTATTCTGGGCATAAACTTTTGTGTCCATGTACAGTTCTTCAGATCTGAAAGCTTATACCCAGAATACAACTTTGTCTGTCTTAACGGTGACACTACACTCAAACTTTGTTCTGCTGTTTCAGACTAACATGACTACCCACGTGAATGTATCCTCATCAAATGGTTTCTCATCTGTAAATGACATAACTATGCTGTATGCCAACATATTACATCCAGTGATGTGGAAACACTCAAATTGCAATTTCATACAAATTGCAAGCAGCATTCTTGAACACTCAAAAATGTTATTGCAAATATTTTGTGTATGTGCAATCTTATACTGCTTGCCTTTGGCCATCATGGTTTCCCTCCCCTGTCTGCCATGTGCCTAACAGATATTTTTTTCCAAACAGAAAAATAATTTGCAAAAGAGGATCTTTCTTTGATTATCTCAGTCCTGCTTAGGTGGGGAGGGAAAGCTGTATGGCTTATCCCTATTGTAGTTAAACCTTTCTCATTTTGCCTGCCTGACTCCCCAAGCCAACCATGTTCACATTAATTAAGTGTTCTAAATTTGATTGCAAACTCTTTGCTCATTCACTGCCATCTGGGAACTGTAGGTGAATCCATGGTATCCTCTGAACTGCCTAGCAGAGATGGAGTGAGTGGTGCTATGGGCAATTGTTTTTAGTCCTTTCTGAAATGTTGATTTCAAAAGATGATGCTCGGAAACAACTGCTCAGTCTCTTGGCCAATACCTTATCAGGTACCACAAGGTGTTGTGTTGTCTCCCATGCTTTTCAACATCTACATGAAGCCACTGGGAGGGATCAGAAAAATTACAAAAAAAAAATAAAAAATGGAAAGAGGTTAAACCCACCCCCCAACAGAGCAATGTTGTCTGTACTTGCTCGGACAAGGTACACTTACCATGAGCAGAGAGGGAAGGAGAAGCTAGCTGAGCTTCACTCCCAGATGCAGCTGAGGCAGGGCTGTAGCCAGGATTTCTGACTAAATAAGTTGGGGGGGGGGCATCCCTGCACATACGCCCAGGCTGCATCAGGAGCAACAAGAGAGTAAAAGGTTTTTTTTTTAAAAAAAAAAGTGTGAGAGAGAGGCAAGGGCTCTGGCAGGTGGGGCAGGGTGATGGCTCGGTGCGGCTGTAGTGCTCACAAAAAAAAAATTAAAACAAACCAGCTGGATAGGAAGTCAGCAGGCCTGGGCACTAAGTTGGGGGGGGGCAGCCCCAAGATGCCTCACTGTAGCTACGGGCCTGAGCTGAGGTGATGGCTTAGGCATCATTGCCTTTGTGCTCCAGGCTAGTGGGTAGGAGAGGAAGAGCAGGGGTCACACAGCCACTGCCTCCCGAGATAGCTGCACTGCAGATGGTTGGGGGAGGTGCAGGAGCTGCTGCCCCCCATCTTGAAACAGGCAGGCAGGTAGGCAGGAGAAGAGGAGCCACTGCTTTCTCCTCCCTCCATTGCAGAGGTAGCAGCACTAAGGTAGGGTAGGAAAGAGGACCAGAAACTGCTGCTATCGTCCTTCTGCTTGAACCAGGTGGTGGGAGGGGAAGTGGCCTGTACCACAGGAGCTGCTACTTTCCACCTGCCCACCTAATATGTGGAGGAGAGGAGGAAGGGATTCCCTCACACACAATTCTCCCAGGTCCCCTGCTTGACTATGAAAGAAGGCGTGGGGGGTGGAGGAAGAGAAAAACTGACGGTGACAGTAGTGGGGAGAAAGAGAGTGCACAACTGTGGGAGGAGGGGTGAGGGAGGGGAGGAAACAATGGGAATGGGATGCCCCCTCACCCACAAGTTCTCACAGGTCCCCAATTCGCTTTAACTATTTTGTGTGAAGTTTATTACTTTAAGTTGCCTTGAGGATTTATTTTTTAAAAAATAAGCAGGATATACATATTCCAATTAAATAAACAATCCAGTAACTTCTTACTATACAGCAACATGATGACTGCTGGTGGACTGATTAGTGCCACTGACTGCACAGGTACAAAAGCAGTACATACATGCACATTATAGCCTATTAGTTGTGCTTGACCAGCCCATAACATCGATGCATATGTAATTCAGGGAAGCCAATAAAGACTAGCTACCTAGATGCTTCCAACTTGCAGACACAATGCCACCCAAAATAATACTTACTTTAAATCATGAATAAATCATTAATGTAAAAGTAAAAGGTGCTTGTCACAAGAGAAAACAGTTATTCTGAGCAATGCACAATGAATTTTCAAACATCATTATTTGTGAACATTAAATAATATCTCATTCTTGTTACCAGCACAGATCATTTATGCCTAAATAATATCATATGATGATTGTTTGGTTTTGGCACATTCTTCCTGTCCACCCTCAGAAATGAATGGAATACGAAGTTCTTTAGGGGAGTTTGGGAAGTGATCTGTAGATGCCTTCATGGAATAGTAAGTAGATGGGGGCTATTGACAGAGTCACTCCTTGTTGTCCTCCCTTCCTCCGGAAGCTCCCTGACCCATTGGTTTATAAGAGAGCTGGGAGACTTGGGAAAAAGTTGAGAGCTGACTAGAATTGAATCACATTGAATCAGAAGAATATGCCACAGAGGTAGCTGGTGATGGCAGTGAAGAAAGGGCGGGGAGGGCGGGATACAAATCCAAATAATAAATAAATAAATAATAAAGCACTTTTGTGTCACCAGAATCTTATCCAGCTAAATTGTTTAGGGTAGCTCATCTAGATTTGGGCCATTAAAAGAAGGAAAATAATTTGGTTAATTGCTGTGACACTTTAGTTAGGTTCTTAGTCAATAAAATCTTATTCACTCCAGCTAAGATGCCAGGTTTAAAACAGATCCAATGCTAGAGACATTGGAAGCATCTGCTTGCTAGCTTTGCTTGGACAGTTTAGGACTGATCTCCCTGACTGAAGTGGATGAGGTCCTTCAAGTTGTGAACACTACCGTGTACAAGACAGATCTTTGCCCTTTCTGGCTGCTTCTACTTTGCCTGGACAAAACTAAGATTCCTATGGCCAGGATCATGAATATATTTTTGGTGGAAAGGAGTTTCTATAAACCTTGTAATGGGGCTGTGGCAAGATCTTTGGTTTTTTAAGGTTTTCTCTGGCAAGTTTTGGATCAGGTAAAATTTCTGTTTTCAGACAAAGTTTTTGAGCCAATGGTGGCAGACCAGCTCCAGGAATATCTGGATGACCCATTTCAATCTGGCTTTTAGGCCAGGTTGTAGAACAGACACTGCTTTCATTGCACTAGTGGAAGATTTTTTTATTTCACTTAGGTAGAGATGGATCCTGTTTTCTGATTCCGTGGCCTTTGACATGGTGAACCACTTTGTGTTATTACACTGGTTGGAGAAGATGAATGTTACAAGCCAGGCACTTCAATGCTTTTGGTCCTTTCTGTCTGATGGCACTCTGACAGTATGCGCCACAGGAGCAGGAGCAGTGCCCTGGCCCCTTAATTGTGTTGTGTCCGAAGGTTCCATCTGATTATGTATTGCATTTTAATATTTACATCCACCCATTGAATCAGATCACCAAAGCTTTGGGGTTGAATGTCATCAATATAGTGAAGACATCTAGTTCTTAAAAGATGTAAACCACTTTGGAATCCTGTCAGGCAGCATGACCCCATCCAACCTTACCAACTGCAACAAATGCAAGTTCCTCCTTTTTCCTCCATAATGACAGCAGACAGCCAGGACAATCTTCTTGCACCACTGGCCAGGCAGGCAGGGCCGGCTCCAGGAGAATGGGCGCCCTAGGCAGGACAGGCTGGGGCGCCCCCCACGGGGGATGCCAACCTCCCAGTGGGGCCTGTAGACCGGGGGGCAGCGGCGGAGTGCTGGCTTTCCTGGAGGCTCCGCAGCTGCGGGGTCCCTGGGAAAGCCGGGAAGGGGGCGGGGGGTCTAGCCGCCACCCCTTCCCTCCCAGCACTGGCTTTCCCGGGGGTTCCGTGGCTGCGGGGTCCCCGGAAAAGCCAGGAAGGGGACGGGGGTCTAGCCACTGCCACCTCCCTCCCAGCGCCGGCTTTCCCGGGGCTCCGCAGCTGTGGGGTCCCTGGGAAAGCCGGGAAGGGGGCGGGGGGTCTAGCCGCCACCCCTTCCCTCCCAGCACTGGCTTTCCCGGGGGTTCCGTGGCTGCGGGGTCCCCGGAAAAGCCAGGAAGGGGACGGGGGGTCTAGCCACTGCCACCTCCCTCCCAGCGCCGGCTTTCCCGGGGGCTCCGCAGCTGTGGGGTCCCTGGGAAAGCCGGGAAGGGGGCGGGGGGTCTAGCCGCCACCCCTTCCCTCCCAGCACTGGCTTTCCCGGGGGTTCCGTGGCTGCGGGGTCCCCGGAAAAGCCAGGAAGGGGACGGGGGTCTAGCCACTGCCACCTCCCTCCCAGCGCCGGCTTTCCCGGGGCTCCGCAGCTGTGGGGTCCCCGGGAAAGCCGGAAAGGGGGCGGGGGGGTCTAGCCGCCCTCCTCCCTCCCAGCACCAGCTTTCCCAGGGGCTCCGCGACTGCGGGGTCCCCGGGAAAGCTGGGATGGGGTTGGGGGTCCAGCGGCGGCCACGGCAGTGGGCGCCCGGTTAGGGCGGTGGAGGGGCGCTTTTTGGGGGGGCACCATTTGGTGCCCCTGAGGCCGGGGCACCCTAGGTGAGTGCCTGGTTCACCCAATGAGTGATCCAGCCTTGCAGGCAGGGTTCTGTTGGGATGTCACCAGCCTGTCCTCACTTGGTAAGGAGTATGGCTGTCCTGTAGGGTTGCCAGATCCATCAAGACCACCAGTGGGGGATGGAAGGGTAGGGTTGCCAGATCCAGGTTGGGAAACTGCTGGAGCCTGGGGAGGACAGGGACCTCATAAAGTACAGTACCACAGAGTCTACATTCCAGAGCATCTGTTTTCTCCAGGGGAACTGAGCTCTGCAGTCTGGAGATGAGTTGCAATTCCAGGGGATCCCCAGGCCCCACCTGGAGGCTGGCATCCCTACTGACCTGATACCCACCCAACCCACCCAACCCATAGCACAAGCACAATCAGGGTGGGCTTGTAGGAGAGGGAATAGCAGGCAGAAGACAAAAAGCAAACTAGCAGACATCTAGTGGGGCAGGGCTGGAAGCTGCACATGGTGCTGGCCTGTGAAGAATGCAGCAGGCAGTCCTGGCATAATGCAGGCTGATGAGGAGTTTTCCTCCAATCCCCAGTGCTTCCAGGGCAATCCCCAGTGCTTCCAGGGCCCAGAAGCAGGCCAGGGATTGTAGCTGATCCTGCTCAGAGGTCAGTGGGGAGGAGGATCCTGGTGTTGCTGCCCCCTCCTCTCTTCTCATTGGGGCCTAACAACCCCTGTAACAGTAGGAGCAAGCGATAGACCAGGGGAGGGAGGAGCCACACCAGTCCCCATTGAGAAAGACATGGTATATACATGGAGTAAACAAATGTAATTCATTAACTAAGCCACTGTGCAGCTGTCTGTCATAAATCAGTGCCCAGATGCTGTGGTCAAGTGGAAGCAGGAGAACAAGAGACAAACTACATGTTACAGATGGGCATGAAAGCACCATATGGTCCTGTTCCCTACCACCACATCACAGGGGTGGCACCCTGGCCCCAATGTCTGCTTGTGTGATTGTCCTGGGGGCACCCCACTTTGGAGCAGCTGGCACAAGAACTGGGCTTTGGATGAGCAATAGGGTCCATCTTCGTCCGCAGCGGGGGACTTTGGGGGGCGTTCCCGGAGAGAGTGTGGTATCCCCCAACACGGTGATGTCACACTGGGGACGTCCCAGCTCCAAGCCCTATCCCCGTGGGAATGGTCCCACTGGTTGCAAGCTGCAGCCGGAGGGCACCGCACATATGATCTCCAAGCAGCATTGCCAAGCAGCAGAGATCAGGCGCACGGGGCCCTTTCACCCTGGCTGCCTGCACTGAAAGGATTCCCTTTAAGTGCAGGCAGCTGGAGGGCCCCCACTCCCTCAGTCACCTGTGACTGTGACTGTGGGTGACTGTGGGTGTTGGGGCTTGGGGGCAGGGCTTCCCCCACTGGCCAGCTGGCCAGTGGTGGGTTGAACCCCCCAAAAAGCGGGTAATCCTCACCAAACCAGGGGATCTGGCAACCCTGATGAGGAAACATCATATGTTCCCTTGAAGGGGAGTTTCCCCTGAACGTAGGGGTATATAACATGTGCTGGTCCAACCTTAATTTCAGTGTATGGAGTGCATGCAGTCATTCCTGTTCCTCTTCTCTGGAATACAGGCCTCTTTGTGGCACTCCAAAAAGAATCTTGTGGTGCCAGAACTAGGGCTGCCAGGTCCCCTCATCACCCCAATGGGGGATTTGGGGGTGTTCCAGGGATGGATGGGGATGCCCCAAGCCCTGTTCCCAAGAGCAACCTCCCAGGGCCACCCCTCTCCCTCCTCTCCTGCAAGATTTAAATGGCTTCAACTGATCGGGGGGGAGCATGTGGCTTGCCAATCAGCTGGAGGGCCCTTGAAATCTTTCCAGAGGGAGTGGAGCTGTCAATGGCCACATACTCTGCTCACAACAAGACTCTTTAAAGAGTCTTTTTGTGAATGGGGTGGGGGCCACGGCACACGGGGCTGATTTCCCAGCAGCAATTCACTGCTTGGGATTCAGGCACGTGCACTGCCCCACTTGCTGTGAGCCCTGCAAGCCGCTGCCCCATTCACAAGTCAACAGGGTGGCCATGTGTGTGCCTGAATCCCAAGTGGTGAATTGCCACTGGGAAATCAACCCCATGTGCTGCGGCCCCCACCCTGCTCACAAAAAGACCCTTTAATGGCTGGCAACAGCCCCTCTCCCTCCCTCATGAAAGATTTAAAGGGCCCTCCAGCTGATTGGCAGGCCACATGCTCCCTGCTGATCAGCTGAAGCCCTTTAAATCTCTGAAGGAGTGGAAGGGGTGCCCCTGGGTGGTTGCTCTTGGGGGTGGGGCTTGGGTTGGGGCTTCCCCCACCAGCCAGCTGGCCAGCGGCAGATTAGAGCCTCCAAAAGTGAGGGAATCCCCATCCAGACCTGGGGACTGGTAACACTAGCCAGAACCAGTGTGGACTGGGCACCACTGTATGTCCTCTTGCAGGGGATATTTGGGGTGGTCCAAAAATAGTTTGGGGATGCAGCCTAGCCACAATGTCTCCCTGTGTGATTGTCCTAGCAGCACCGCACTTTGGAGCAGCTGGCACAAGAAATGTACTTTGGACCAGGAAAAACAGCTGCAGGAGCTCATTAGCATATGGTATACTAATGAGCTATTAGGCTATTAGCATGTGCCACGCCCCCTGACATCACCGGAAGTGATGTCAGAACAGGAAGCAAAAGGGGGGAGGCATCTTCAAAAGCCTCCCCTCCCCTTCCCCAGCTGGCCTGGGTGGGGGAGCTAAGAGAGAAGGGGTTTAAAGTTTAAACTCCTTCTCATGAGAGTTGGGCCACAGAAGGAGGAAAGAGGGAAGGAAAGAGAGAGAGTAGAGAGAAGGAAAGAAGGAAGGAAAGAGAGGGAAGAAGGAGGGAAACAGGGAAAGGAGGAAAAAAGAGAAGAGAAGAAGGTGGGAAAGAAAGAAAGAAAGAAAGAAAGAAAGAAAGAAAGAAAGAAAGAAAGAAAGAAAGAAAGAAAGAAAGAAAGAAAGAAAGAAAGAAAGAAAGAAAGAAAGAAAGAAAGAAAGAAAGAAAGAAAGAAAGAAGAAGGAGTGAAAGAGGAAAAAGAGAGAAGGAAAGGAGGGAATGAAAGAAATTTGGCGGCAATTCGGCCCCATTATATCCTATGGACCATTGAAGTCAATGGTGAAAACATAGGGTATATTCTGGGGGCTGGAGGGGAGGGGTTTGAGGAAGAGGCTCCAAACTCACAGGGTAGCTTATGGAGCCTCTCTCCAAGATACCCACCAAGTTTCAAGAACATTGGACCAGGGGGTCCATTTCTATGGGCCCTCAAATAGGTTGCCCCTATTCCCTCCATTGTTCCCTATGGTAGGGGAAAAAGTTACTTTTGGAGCTGAAATAGACATACGGCTGCCTGAAAGACTCCCACGGACGCCGGCTGGGGGCGGGGCGGGGCTTGGCTCCTGAGCTCCCAGAGCTGTGCTCTGGTGTGCTCCCCCCCCAAAAAAAAAGACCCCTGGCTGTTACCTTCCCACCAAAGCGGTACCTATTTATCTACTTGCAATTTCTTGCTTTTGAACTGCTAGATTGGCAGGAGCTGGGACCAGAGGTGGGAGCTCACTCCATCATGCAACACCAGGGTTTCAAACTGCCCAGCTACAAACCTTCCAGTCCACAGCTCAGCATCTTAACCTCTGAGCCACCTTGTTATATAAAGTCCTTCTTGACCTGGGACCCACATATATGAGGAACTGCTTTTACTGGTACAGAATCGTAAACATAGAGTCATAGAATCATAGAGTTGGAAGGGACCTCCAGGGTCATCTAGTCCAAACTCCTGCACAATGCAGGAAATTCACAAATACCTTTTAGGGCTGCCCAGCAATTGCTTTTGTCTATCACCTTTCACCAGCCAGTGTGATTGGCCTCAGCTGGTGAAAACTGGTGCAACTGCCTCTTAATTATGGAAGAGGACCCTCTAAGGAATAGGACAAATCCCAACTTTTGGGGGCTTTCAGGAAGCCTGCAAGAAATAGTAATCCAGTCGCTGTCATCACATATGTGAGTGTCACATCTAATATGTTTGGAGACATTGTTTAGTGGTTAGAGTGTCAGATGAGGATCTGGGAGGCCCAGGTTCAAATCCTCACTCTGCCATGGAAGCTTGCTGGGTGACCTTGGGCCAGTCATACAGCCTAACCTACCTCACAGGGTGGTTGTGAGGACAGAACAGAGGAGAACGATGTAAGCCACTTTGGATCTCCATTTAGGGGCAAAGGCGGGGTATAAATTAAGTAAATAAATAAAATACAAATACAGCAATATGAGTATGAGGGTGATATTTTAATTTGTTTACTGGTGTGTTAGTGACTATTATTACATCACTTGCTCTAAATGGAGGGGGGGAAATCTGATCTAAATTTTAAAGTAAATATGCACAGAAATTATTGATAGCCATGAAGAAAGCCTACAGCAGCTCTGGCATGTACTCAGCCTGGGTCAACAGCAGTGATTCTGCCACTGCCAGCTTCAAAAAACAAGAACATCCACTCTTGCAACACAGAATACATAGAGATATCCCATAAAGTAGACCATCTACACAGCATGCTATAATGTGAATACACATTAAGACAAAGTTAAAGGGGAAATACCTTCCAAAATTATTCTCACACTGTACGTTGTTGCACTCCTCCCACCATGGGGGTCCGATTTCATACTGATTGACAAACTTGCACTCTCCTGCATCTACACTACTCAATTTGGCCTAGACATATCTGCATAAATAAGCTCACTTATCATGTTATAGCTGCTCACAGTCCTGCAAGTATGTTCCTTGATTTCCCAAAATGGTTTTCACAAAACAACAGTGGGCACACAGGAAATACAATTTCTTTTTAAATGATTGGGTTACAAAGAAAGATCTAGCAGTGTTCACCAGCTCATACAGATTTATAGCATGCATTCAATAGCATGGAAAGGAGGACAAAATAATCTCCACACCTTAAACAGAGTACATTCTCTCCCAAGAATTGGAA
This sequence comes from Gekko gecko, assembly GCA_029375565.1. Lineage (NCBI taxonomy): Eukaryota > Metazoa > Chordata > Lepidosauria > Squamata > Gekkonidae > Gekko > Gekko gecko. The sequence continues at coordinate 237,234,864 of JAPDNY010000002.1, read as the reverse complement.
ATGCTGTATGCACAACCTGGAACGTTTCTGGTATCTGTAATACAAAAAGCCAGCCCTAATAATTTTAAATCAAGAGCAGCCATTTACATCTGAAAAGGGAAAAAAGGCACTGCACTGTGAAAAGGGTTTTGAACCAAACCTTGCAAAAAAAGAATTGCAGCAATATTTGATTGCTGTTGATGATTATTTGTTGTTGTTGCTCCTGTCATTTGTACTGGCTCTTGAATTGTTACTACTTGTATTTTAGCCTTCATTTTTAATTTGTACCACAGGTTGGGAATTTCATGACAATGATCTGTAAGTTTCATTAAGAAACCACAGCAATAATCATAATGAAAACCAATGATGATGTTTGTTTTGTATACAGTGCTTCAAGTACTAATAACACTGTGCAATCTTACGCAAAGTTACACCTTTCTGATGAACTTTCAAAAGGATCTGAAAATCTGACCCATTTTAGTGCACTGTAAAATCTGTGTTAAGCTAATTGTGAGCCCCCAGAAATGAACAAACCCAATGGCACAGGCAGCAAATTGCACATCCCATAAAGGATGGTTCCGATTTTGGAGCAGACAAAATAATAAACAAGGTAAATCAGATTTGGGGCCTGCTGACCCACGCTGTCTCTCCAACGATGGTCTGTATTATACCAAGCATCTAAAATCACATTTGGGCTAAGCTAGATGAACGAGTTTCAGTTCCAGCCCTGTCTTTCCCTGGATGCTGCCAGTGAAAAATGTCCCATCATAATCTGGTTGAGGGCATTTTTCACAGAAACGCTTGAGGAAATTGCTCGCTGCCAAGAAGGTGTTTATTTAATGAACGTGTTGCTAAACAGATAAAGATGATTTTCTACCCCTGATGGACTATAGCATTGCAGTAAATTATAGAGATGCAGAGCTAGAGCTGCCACTTACCAAGTCCTTACAGCTTGCTATGAGACTGAGAAGCGGAGCTAAACTCTCTTGTCAACTCCCAGTTCTGCCAAGGATGGGAACACACACTAGAAGCTTGTTTGGGTCAGCTGGTCTCAGGCAAGATTTGTAGAACAGGATTTGCTGGAGTTAACAATAGCAGCTGGTTGTCATAAGATGCTTCCACATACCTTGTGGGATTGGAAAGTCTGTCATCAGAAACATAAAATACTATTAGAAGTCTCCCGTTGTTCTAGGCTTGTTGCCAGAATATTAGCTTGGGGACGAAGGGGACAAACTATATGACAAGGTTTAGTTTAAGGTATAGCAAACCATATGCATGGAGGTGGAATGGCCTGATCTAACAGGATGTCTCCAGACAATCTTGCTACATTTAATGACACTGAGTCGCATTACCCATTTATGTGATTATTCAGCATCACTGACCACTATTAACTGACTGAGCATGGCATTTCACCTATTCTCCATCCCTGCTTCAAGTCCACTTCCTTCTAGCTGAAAGAACAGTTCTGTGCATATTCAGTAGGTGCATTATAATCTGTAATATACCTAAGGAGGCAAGGCATTAACAGACCAGTTCCAATACTTGGCATGGTCTTTTTATTCTAACACATTAATCCACAAAAGGGCAGCCATAGGTGCTCTGGTGCCCACTGATGTGTTTACTGGTGCAAAAACAGAGAGCCAGTCCTGACTTTCCTCTCTCTCAGTGGAGCAGGAGGTCTTTAGAGGTCCCCAGGAGTCATCATCTTTGGGTCTGCAGGAAGTACCTATTCAGAAACAGCTCCTTCCACCAAAGGAGGATGCCTAGCTTGGAACTCACCAATGTTTTGTAATTGCACCAAACATTTTATAATTGCACCAAATGGCAGCCATTTTGAAACTGGTTCCACCTACCAGAGTAGCTATTTTGTGGTGGTGCCCACTATGCTTTCTCAAAATTCTAAAAGTTACAACTTCCTCAAGGTCGGCCCCTGTTATATCTTGATCCCTGCTCTAAATTGAACATGAAGGATCTAAAGAGTATCTCCAGAAATCAGAAAAACTCTAGCCAGTTGAGAAGTTTGTCATGTATATATTATGTAAACAGACAAGAAAAACAAACCGCATGGTCCAAAACCTTTACATGTTGGCAGGCCAATGTGGGAGTAACCGCAGAAGCTGCAGTAACTACACAGGTTAAAATACTTTTAAAAAATGTATACTGTAGAGTAGAAATTTATAGTGTCCTTCAGAAGCTCCATCTTTATCTGGCTGAGGCAAGCTGGATGACCCTTGCAGTGCTGTCCCCAGAGGATCTGAAGAAACATTGCATGAGCACCACCTTTATGGGTTCTCTTCCCTACCCACAATCCAATCACCACCTCATCTGAACTGCAAAAATGAATCTTTCAGGTGTTGCATGAGTACCTATCCTAAAGAGCACTATAGTTCTGAAGGAAAGTTGTTTCCTTAAAAGAAGGAAATATTGGCAGTCCTAGTTCTGATGGAGAGGAAGGGAGGCGGTTGCTGGCCGATTCTGGAAATGTGCGGCATGCAAGACAGGCACTGTCCCCATTCTGTCTGCATCATGGCAACTGCAGATCAGATACTTGCTAGACAGGCAGCACTGCTGGGAGAATAGTGTGTGGCTGCTCTGCCTGATGAATCTAAGGAATAAATTGCATTGCTATGATCAAATCTGGCTAACTGTATGTTGGAGACAAATTAATGGTGATGTGGCAAGCTGCCTCACAAGGCTGCATCATGCAATTGTGGCTGTTTCCCCAGAGGCTCACTATGATCTATCTCTGTCTTAGGGTGCGGACACACTGACCTTTTGATCGGGGTTCTCTGCTGTTCCCTCATGCATGTAAATTTCATGTTCACATGCGCTGTTCACATGCACCAATCCACCTCCCACGCTGAAGCGGGCTCACTCCTGCAATGCTGTCGGGTTTTCCTGACCCCTGGAAAATCAGGTATTTTCCTGGCACTTGTGCTTTGCATGCGCAATGTCACCCATCCGAACAGCCACCTCTCGCAGTGATTGCTATTAGGGCCATCTGACCGTTCTTTGCGTGGTGAGGGTTTTTTCTTTTTTAAAAAAACAGCTTCTGGCTGAGCGCTTGAGCAATCCTGTGCTTAAAGAAGTAAACGTTCATGCGCTCATCAAGCATGGAGAAAGCTTCCGCCTGCCCCAGGAGTGAAGCTGCAGCGGGCAGCAGGAGGCAGAATGGAAAGTTGCGAGCGGGGGGAGGTGGTGGGGAAGGAAGTGCCGAGCGGGCTTGCAGGTGAGCGGGCAGCCAACCCGAAGCTGCAGCGTTAGGAGGGGAGGGAAAGAGGACCCGGCTTGCCAGCAGCATGGAGCTGGGGCTGGTTGGGCAGCAGGAGAGGTTGAGAGATCCCCCTGCTAGGAAACCGCTCTTGGTGTAGCCTGGCATCCCCCTCTGCCCCGATGGTAATTCCCAGGAAGTGTGAAGTGGAGCAACCCGGCTGGGATTTTGGCTTTGGAGCCGGGGCTAGTCGGGCAGCAGGAGGCGGCAGAGAAAGTTGCTGAAGGCGGGCAGGGGGAAGGAAGTGCCAGACAGGCTGGCAGACAAGTGGGCGGTGGAGAGAGAAGGGCTGGCTGCATGTAGACAGTGCCCAGAGCCTCCTCGCGCGATGCTTCCGGTTCAGGGAGGGATATGTGATCATCCCAACCTGAAAAAAAAAATATTCTCGATTATTTTATACCGGGAACAAATTGCAATTTCCTTGCCGTGTGACCACGTCCTTATTGCCTTATTGCAAGCCCAAATGGTACTAAGCAAAGTTGGGATGGTAGTAGTGACATTCACTAAAAGTCATGCAGCAACAGGCAGAAAGTTCTAGATCAGAAGTACTCACTCTGTAGCTCATAGACAGCCACATTCACAGTTGCCATCAACAGCTGTATGCAGGCTCTGCAGGGAAGGGCTGGATCTAGCCAGCAGCTGTAGGAGCCTGCTGTGCCATGCTGAGGACAGAGGAAGAAGGCAGAGATGGAAATAAAGGATGTTCAGGCTTCCTAGTGCAGGAAGCTGCTCAGGTCGGGCCATAAGTATTCGGAAGGGAGGCTCTAAGCAAGGGGCTAAAACAAGCCCCACTGGGCAATGGCCTTGCCCACTTTCCAGAAATATGGGGAGGGTGCAACATTGGGGAACAATGCTCAGAAGAGCTATAGAGGGCATATCCTAGAGCCAATGAGCGAGGTTCTAGAAGCAAAGGCTAGGTGGGAGTCAAGTTCTGCAGGACCTGGGAGAGCTCACAGGGAAAGCAGATGTTGATCCAGCAGAATTCAAAACTGAGTCATTATATCCCTAAATGCAGCCTGATGACTGCCGGAGCTCTATCTCTCAAATACATTACAAGATATTTAACCCTGGCTTAGAACTGTGCACTGTACATTATTGCTCCCCACTTCCTACACTGGGGTCCCAGAGGAGGTCAGTGCCACTTCAGACTTCTCCACTGAGCGGCCACTCCCACATTCTGAGTCTGATAACTCCAAGTACTACTCCTGGTCCTCTTTAGGGGTGGTCCTTTTGGAGCTTCCCCCTGAATTATTTCTGATAGATTCTGGGCCATGAGAACTTGTGGGCTGATGATTGTGACTCAATGTTGCTATCAGAGCAATTGCTCTTTAAAAAAAAAAAAGTGGGAGGGCTAACTCATACCACTCAAAGCAACTCCTGCTGAACTCCCTCAACTAGGGGTGTGCATTCGGGATTTACTGAGCCAAATAAATACCCAAATAATGCCTTTTTGGACTTTTCTGGGTATTTATTTAGCCAAATACCAAATCAAAGCATCTATTCAGAAGCCGAATAGATATTCCTGAATACTATTCAGCTTTACTCAGCTATTATTCAACTACATTATACCTATAGGGCCACTATAGTCAATGGAAAATCTCTTAGGGTATATTCAGTGGTCTGGGGGGGGGAGAGTTTGAGGTAGAGGCACCCAAATTGCAGCATAGCTGCTGGAGCCTCTCCCCAAAAGAACTCCCAAGTTTCAAAAAGATTGGACCAGGGAGTCCAAGTCTATGGGCACCCAAAGAGGGTGCCCCCATCCTTCATTGTTTCCAATGGGGGGGATAGCAAGGCAATACAAGCCCAGCTGAATGTCCCAGAGAATCTCTGCAGTAGAAAGTGAAGTGAGGGGGTAGGGGCATGTTTGCAAGGCCAGCAGCAGAACCAGTGCTGCTGTGGCAGTGCCAAAACCCAACAGGACTACGGTCAAATCTGAGAATTTCTGAAGTAGAAACTGAGGGGGCATTTCTGCAAGGACAGCAGAACCAGTGCAATGTACTTGTGCCCAGCAGCAGAACTCATTAACAATAGTGGCCCTATGGGTATAATGTAGTTGAATAATAGCAGAACCAATGCAGTAGTGGCTGCCCAGTAGCAGAATCCAGTGTTTACATATTATGGCCAGCAACAGAACCCAGTGCTACTATGGCAAATGGCAGCTCAACATTACTGTGGCAGCAACATAACTAACCAATGGCACATCAGAGAATTGGGGGGGGGGAGTTGATAGAAACAAGGGCAGTAAAAGCCCAGCAGAACACTCAAAAGTGCAGGATGGGCAGGCACTTTTATTAGCCCACCTGAACCAAGGCCAGCCCAATACACAGAAGTCCAGTAATGTTGAGCTGCCATTTGCCATAGTAGCACTGGATTCTGTTGCTGGCCATAGTATGTAAACACTGGATTCTGCTGCTGGGCAGCCACTACTGCACTGGTTCTGCTGTCCTGCAACCCCCTCTGCCTTGCTTGGAGTTTGTGCTTGAAATCAGTACTGTTGAGCTGGCCTGGCATTTGCCACAATGGTATTGGCATCTCCTGCTGGGCTGTAGTAGGTTGGTATTGGGTGCTGCTGCTGGACACCAGTAGGTTGGCATTGGGTTCTGCTGCTTGGCACTAGTACATTGCACTGATTCTGCTGTCCTTGCAGAAATGCACCCTCAGTTTCTACTTCAGAGATTCTCAGATTTGACCTTAGTCTTATTGGGTTTTGGCACTGCCACAGTGACACTGGTTCTGCTGGGCACATTGCACTGGCTCTGCTGCTGGCCTTTCAGAAATGCCCTCCCATACAAACACACTTCACTTTCTACTGCAGAGATACTCTGGGACATTCAGCTGGGCTTGTATTACCTAGCTATTCCCCCCCCCCCATTGGAAACAATGAAGGATGGAGGCACCTACTTTGGGTGCCCAGAGACTTTTTGTTTTGAAACATGGGGGTTCTTTTGGGGAGAGGCTCCAGCAGTTACACTGCAAATTGGGCTCATTTACCTCAACCCCCCCTCCCCCCAGCCAATATAACCTTGGAGATTTGTTATTGAGTATAATGGCCCCATAGGGTATAATGGAACCAAATATATTTTGTATTACTGAATATTTCCCGAACCTGAATGCAATGCCAATACTGGTATTCAGGAATATTTGGGAATGCCGAATAAATTCCTCTCTTTTATACCCGAATCTGAAAGAAAAAAAAAATTCCCTTGCACATCCCTAGCCTGACACCACTTCCTTTCAGTTTTTCAGCAACCTGTTCTTTTTTTCTCTAAACACTTGCCCTTTAGCTCACCCCATCTATGAAACAACCATTTGAAAGGTTGTAAGTCAGAACACAGTGGCTTGATGGGAGATGGAACATTATTTAGATTTGGCAACTGTATCCAAGCCTTATAGGCCTATTCAGCCTGTAGCTGTAAAAACTCCTTTTCTTTATATAAAAGACATTACTGACTCAAGTGAGGTTGTGTGTGATTTCTGACCATTCTGCTGTTGCTTCTTCTTTCCCTGAACCATAAAACATTAAGAGAAATAACAGAGAAATGCTGTCAATGAACCGCAGAGGACAGTGCTTAAGGGCAAAATGAGCTATCAGTCTACAAAGCTTCTGTTGGATAAAGTCCAGCATAATTAGGACCCAGTGAGTCTGCTCATCAATGCTTTCATTTGGGAAGAGCAGTTTGGATACTATTCTATAAAAACCAACTGTGTAAGCCTCCCTGAGCCTGCTCGTGTGGAGGGCGGGGTACAAATTGAATAAATAAATAAATATAGTCATGTGAGAAGCAGAAATATGTGAAGACATCTTCAGAAGATGGGAGGAGGTGGTGTTGGTTGATGAGAGATCAATTTCTGATATTATAATAATGGACATGTTGGATTGTTGTTTTACTTATTAATGCCAATGTTGTAACACTAAGTGTTCTGTCAAGTGATGTGGCACAAGCCAAAGGTTTTATGGGCACTGGATAGAAAAGATATATTTCTGTGGCAGGGCTCTTTTTGTAGCAGGAAATCCTTTGCATATTAGGCGACACACTCCTAATGTAGCCAATCCTCCAAGAGCTTACAGAGCTCTTCTTACAGGGGCTACTGTAAGCTCTTGAAGGATTGGCTACATTAGGGGTGTGTCACTTAATATGCAAAGGAGTTCCTGCTACAAAAGGAGCCCTGGGTGTGTGTGGCCTAATATGCAAAGGAGTTCCTGCTACAAAAAGAGCCCTGAATAACTCAAATGAGGCCATTCAAAGCAAAGCACCTACAAATATATTCAGCTAGTATATGACTGGCTAATTGAGCTGAATGGATAATATGCATAAATGCCAGTAATTGTGCATAAAGAATACATTAATCTGCCCTAAGATAAACCAGACCATTGGTCTATCAAAGTCAGTGTTGTCTATTCTTATTGGCTTTCCTGGGTCTCGGTCTTTCATATCACATTCTGTTTGATCACTTTAGATGAAGATGCAGGGATTGAGCCTGGGATCTTCCACTTACAAAACAGATTATCATAGCTCCATCTAAACCACACGAGTATGTGAAATATGAAGAATGAACAGGGCATTTCCAAACTCTCTTTGGACCGTGGTCCATATTCATCTAGCAATTTGAATATCTACTTAATTTCTTTAATTCAGGATAGACCACATAAGGTTAATCTGGTCAACCAAGGCCTTTCCCCCCCTGAAACAGATTGTCCTCTTTGTCCAGAATGAGTATGAGCAAGGGACAAGGCAGCAGGTAAAGATCTACATAATCTTGAACATATGAAGCCTTCATCGGCTACCTACAACCCCCTACAGGTCCTACATCACCTATTCCTGATTCCAGTCTATTCTTTCCCCCCATTTATCTATCCCAATTGAAGGCTTTATTGAATCAAGGCTGAGATCGATATTAAAAACATACAATTAAGGGATCTTAATTATGTGACTTAATGAGATTGAAACCAGTAAAGCTGATGTGGCTAAACCAGGAATTAGAGGTAGCTTCAGTGTCCATTTTCAGATTTTGATTTTGTTGTTTTTGTTGTCTGGCATCTCACGCACACCTTTCTGTTTCTTATCTTCCTTGTGCTTCATTTTTAACAATTACAACACACCCTTCTCATTTTTTCATTCCCCACATACCTGGATGGTGGGAACAAACGGAACAAAGAGAAGAAGAAAATAAAAGGGATGAAATATTAAGACACACTAACACTTTATTTAAAGTATGCTTTAATCAGTTTGGTCACAAATAAGCTGCTTAACAATTTTGTGGTGCCCCAGCTAACAGGCCAATGTTCAAAGGCTGAGCACCATTAAGAGCAGCAGAATGAGACAAAAGGCCTGATCTGGGTCCAAGCTTTTGAAGGCTCTTGGACACTTGCTCTTCAAGTTTCTAGCACTGTATGTCTGCGACAGGGACCAAAACCCTGGATGAAGATAAAAGACAATTTTACACATATGATTGGAACAGAAAAGGTTACAGCCAATGGTTCCCTCTAAGCTGAGTTAATGTGAGCTAGTTCATAGTTTTTTAGCCTCCAGCTCACACATTTTTGTCTTAGTTCAGGAAGGAAGGCTTCAGATCAAACTAACTGTAGCAGTAGCCAGATCGTTCGCTCGCAACTTTAATGCCAGTAGCTCACAAAGTAGAATTTTTGCTCACAAGACTCCACAGCTTAGAGGGAGCATTGGTTAGTACAGATTCTTTCACTTCTGCCATGGCAGGGACAAGGATGACAGAAACATGACAGCCCCAGATGCTAAAAGCAAACATGCCAACTCACTTGTTGGGGATCACCACAGGAGAAAAGCTAGCCTAAGGCAGGAAGTGCCAGGAGCTGTTGTTCATACCCATGGCTAGCTACTTTAGTCATGTCTAACACATTAATCTTGGAGATGGTTTCATATTCCTTTGCCTTCAAGGTCATTCATGAAGCATTATCCCCACACATCCCTGTACTGAGTTCCCAAGTGACTAATGTCCTTCCAAGAAAGTCTGTATTATCATATAGTTGCACACAAGAATTCATACAGCATAACTTGTACAGAGGCCCTTAATTCTCACAGAGGTAAAGAATTCTTGCACATCTGCTAACACTGATCTACAGGTATAGGAACATGGGAGGGAACAATTTAGATGTCCAAAGTAGAAATGCTTGTACATATTATATTTTATTTATTTATTTATTTGTTTGTTTGACTTTCTATCCCGCTCACCCCCTAAGGGCTCTGAGCGGCTTACACACACACACACACATATATATATATTGGATCCATTCCTAGCCTAGGGCCACATATGTGCAGGGGGAGGTGGATATCCTACCAGGCACCCCTATTCTGTAGCAGATCTTCTGTTGCGAAGGGGACAGTCCGGTGGCAACCTCTCTCTCTGGTGCTGGTCTTTTGTTATGCTGGTCTCCAGCGCTGGTCTTTTGTTATGCAGTTCCGCCTTCCTGGCCCTTGCGAATCCACCTCCAGGCCGGATCCACTCCGCACTTTCGCGCCTGCTTCGCAGCGGCCTCTGTCCACATCAGGCTCCGGCCTGCTGCGTTGCTTCGCCTCTGTGCCTCATCGGTCCGGCCTCCTTCCTATGCCTCCTCACCTCCTCGCCTTGCCAGCCGCCATGTCTCCTCCACCGTCCATCACCTCTGCCGTCCGTTGCTCTCCACCATCGCTGCTACAGGGGCGGGTCCCCCCCTGCTCTAATAGCAGGTACCCCTTTTTATCTAGTCACCCTTTAACGGGCTTTCGAACTGCTGGGTGAGCGGAAGCTGGGACAAGGGCCAGGAGCTCACTCTGACCGCGGCGGGATTCAAACAGCCGAAGCTGTTCAAACAGATGTTAAGGCAGGCATTCCTTTACTGCCTGTGCCAGGGGAAAGGAGAGAACAATTCTAGTGAGAAGTTCTCCCCTTGATGTTGGCTAAATGTGTAAACATAATTTTCAAAACATTATTTCAAGTGAAAATTTCAAGAATCATCAAAATGTAGTTTTGGCACATTTGAACCCAGTTGCTCAGATAGTTTTGCTTTCAGATTTCAACATTTAAATGTTGGAATAGTACAGGCCCACAGCTATGATGGGGCATTTGGGGCCACACACCCTTAATTGCAAGGCCTGCCCCAGAAATAGCCATGCCAGAAACTTAAAAACAAACAAACTCAAATATCTTAAATTCACACCTTCCCGGAATCCAAGGCAAGGCAAGAGGCTGAACTGTTGACTCTCCTAGTGTAACTTGCAAGCAGGATGTGGGGACGTAGAGCCATGGGGCGGGGAGGAGAGCTGCCAGCAGCAGTGCTGCTTTTGCTCCTCTTTAAAGGGTTGGGAAGGGATCCTGATGGCAGGATGCTCCACGTATTCCCTCCCAGCTGCCAAGGCAGCAGCCTCTCTCAGCCTCTCTTTTCCTCCAGCAGGCTGGTCCTGCCAAGCCAGGCAGCTGCTGCAACTTGGTAGGAGTGCAGGAGCTTGGTGGGGAAGAGCCTGCAGCAGCCTTTCAACCAAGTAGTGATATTGCTTCTCCACCCCGCAATGAAGACCACCTGAAACAGGCCTATAGCAAGGAATTTTTTTTGTTCAGGGGGCATTTAAATTTTTAGGGGGGCAGTTAAATTAAAGTTAATTAAATTACCTGGGTAGCATCCTACGGTGGCCACAGTGGCAGCGGCACTGGGGCTGAAGTACCATGCTCGAGCCACTTTCTGCCCCACTGCCAGCCCTTCTGAATGCAAAATGGAAACTCTACCACTGATCCATGGCCCCTTCCCCACCTCCCTCTTCTTTCCCTGTTTCCTTTGATTTTCAAGTACAGGAGGTTCCAAATGCAGGTACTGAGTTTGTGCCTCTGTTTCAGCCCAGCATCCCCTTCCTCCTGTGAGTCTGAATTCCTCTATGGGCATTTCTTCCCATCAGATGTCTTGCTTGGGGAGGGGAAGTTTCTTTCTCATGGTGGTGGAGGGTCCCAGGAGATTTTCAGGTCAGGCCTATAGCCACAGGGAGTGTTTGGGGACAATGCCCCTCCCACAGATGAACGCCACCCGGGGGAGGAATTCAAGAAAATGTTTTAAAAATCAATTTTTTTAAAAAAAAAAATGTAAGATGTATGTGGGTTTTCCAAAATGACCCTGGGCACAGTCAGGGAAGCTTCAGTCTCATTTTCTTTTTTCTTGGCTGAAAAATAAATTGGTTTTTTAAAAAGCAAAATAAAATTAAGTGGCAAAAAATAAAATAAAATTGCAAAATGCAAAAGAGACAGAGAGTCCGAGATTCCCCCCCTCCCTGACTTATGTAGACAAGGAAGCCAGTAGATGAGGAAGAGGACTTGGCTCCCCCTTTTAAACATGGAAAAGGATTCGGCTCCCCTTTTTAAATGCTGCTCAAGCCATGAGTTGCGAGCCCACTCGTGGCAAAGGGGTGGACTCAGCTTGTTGCACCTGCTGCAGTTGAGCCAGCCCTAGTCACATGACAGCAAATCACATGGCTGGGCGGGTGCGGGCAAAGTGGGGCTGTCGTTGGGCCCTCTTCCTCTGCTGTGGGCAGGCTCATGGCTTGCCAGTTGCTGCTCTGTCTCTCTTTCCTCCAGCTCCTCTGCCCCACAGAATTTCACAACACTCAGAATTTTCTGACTACACCCCTGGATGTGAGGCAAGCTCCTAATCAGATCACTTTGCGGTTTTGAGTTGAACACACATGAATCTGCCTTATACCAAGTCAGATTATTGGTTTATCAAGTTCAATGTTGTTTCCTCTGACCAGTGGTAGCTCTCCAACTTTTACTGACCCACTACCTGGAGATACCTGGGACCTTCTGCACACAAAGCAAATGCCCTGCCACTGAGCCACAGCCCCTGTTGCAGTTAATCTCAAGTATACTACCAAATTAAGTAGCCTGGTACTTGTATAAAAGCTGTTTATGCCTTGGTAAATCAATAACAAATAAACTCCAGCTTGTAGAAGCTTGTGCCCAGTCCACATGGGCAGGTCCATTAAATTGACTGAATTGTATTTTAAAGCATGATATTTCTGGTAGTTAATCCCCTCCTTGTGGCTGTTCAATTGGCTGCATCCTTTAAATGATCAATATTGGAAGCAATGCATTGCATGCTTTTTTGCAGTTGCTCAGTCAGCAGCATTTGTGAAATGATCAGAAGAACTGATTGCAAGATTAGCTGGGTTCATGAACACACACCAAAAGCACACAAGGACACCTGAGTAGTAATCTCAAAGATCTCAAATGAATATTTTTCCTTTACCTACATACTCTTTAAAAATTGGAGGAGGTGGCTCCATACTGTCAGACAGGGGGTGGGAAGATGGCAGCTACAAAAAAGCAGTCTAATCCTTCAGTTGGATGCCAGCAAATGATCAGCTTCATGACTACAATCTGGTGAGTAGGGATGGGCATGAACCAGTAAACTAAGGTTCAGTCTGTGGTTCATGGTGTGCCCAGTTCATTAACCATGACCGGTCACAAACTTTTTGGAGCCAAACCAACTTGCTCAGTTCTTGAGGTTCATGACATGGTGGAACAGTCCCTCAGCAAGCTGGGGTACCAAACTCACAGGGGACCTCTGTCTCTCTCTCCTCTGCCTTCCCTTCAAATTTGGTGATGATTGGATTTATGGGGTATGAGTTACAGCCCCCCAAAGGTGCCCCCAGAAAAGTGTTTTCTGAGGAAATGGCAGAAATAACTGCCACAAGTTCAGAAGGTTCAGGAGTGTATATAATGGACCCTGTGAAAGCTAGAGGCATCAAATTCACAGGGGATATCCCTCTGATGCTCCTCTACATGCCCACCAAGTTATATGAAAATTGGTCTTCAGAGGTCTGAGTTATGGCCCTGCAAAGAAGATGCCCCTGGGAAACTGCTTTTGGGGAAAATGCCAGGTGCAGATTCAAAAGTGTATAGAATGGACCTCCTGAAAGCTACACTCACCAAACACACAGGGAACCTCACCTTGATGCCTGCTCCTCTACAGTCTATCCAAATTGGGGGCAGATTACATTTCTGGGATCCCAGTTACAGAATCCCCAAAAAGGTCTTCCATATTTATACCCTTCCACCCCTTCCGAGTGTGACCACTTCTGTGTGCCATGAGGGTGAAAGTGGGTGCAAAGGGTGGTCATTGTGGGGGGAAGAAGTCTTTCACCCCCTCTATACCACAGGCCCCCATCCCTGGGGACTAAACCCATCCTGCCAGCCCACTAGAGCCCAGTCCTAGCAAGGCTTCACCAGGAGCCTCTTTCCTTTATCTGTTCCTGGGTCTCTCCACAGAGGCAAGAGAGTTGTTAGCACTGTCAAGAGATTCCAGCAGCTGCTGTTTGGAGAGGAGGACTCTGACAGCAGTGATTCGGGGAGGGGGGGAGCCCACAGTTTGGAAACATTTCCACACCTTCCCAAGTGACCCTTGTGTGGCAGAGTGCCAGGTGTGCCACACCCATGTCCAGAGGAGCTCAATCCTCCAACAATTGTTCTCCACAGGAATCTGCAAAGGGTGTACCCAACTACGTTGCCACTGGAGGAAAAAGTGGTGGCCAGTAGGAGGAAGAAGAGGTCCACTCCTTCTCAGCAGGGAGAAGTGGAGGGGTAGCAGGATGCCCCTCCAAGAAAGGCTCCCTGCAGTCGGGGTGCCATGGGTGGAACATTAAGGCGGGCCACCCTCCAAGAGGTCATTCCCCCAGGAATGCCAGCAGTGCCATCTGGAAGGGCTATGTGGAAGGCCCAGGAAGGAGTCACTTACCTCATCGGCGATATGATTGCTGTAAATGGCTGACCTTCTCCCTAGTGAAGGAACCTTCTCCCTTGTGGAGGAGCTGTAGTGGCAATGATCAGTGCTCAGCTCTTCAGAATGCAAGGCAGAACCAAGCACTTCACCGCAGACCTTTGGAGCAGCCAGCAGGACTATCGGGACATGGCCCATGGCCCAGTCCTGTCACCGGGCTACAAACTGCTCCATGTGCAGGGGATTGATGCAGACCACATGGTATAAAACATGATACAGAGTAGCCTGAGGGAGTGGGTGGGCAGTGGCAATATCTGTGGCTACATGGTCATGGATGCCAGTGTCAGCATGCTGGCAGAGGTGAAGGCTGTGCACCTCAAGGACATAGTCTGCCTAGTGTACATGCTTCACCTAGTAGTGAAGGATGCTCTAGGGCTAGGAAGCACTGTCAGGGCCTCCTGGGATGTTGCCCCCCTTGAGATGAGGTCCCTGCTTGAGACCTGCCTGTGCCTGGCCACCAACTTCTCACAGAGCATCAAGTCTGCCCATCTGCTGCTTGAGAAGCAGAGGAAGGGAGGCAAGGAACTCTACCTATGCCATGATTGCATGTTTGGTGAAACAGAAGAGTGTGACACAAGATGTCCTCTCCTCCATGACCATCCTGCATGGAGAAGAGGAGCTCAGCATGTTCTCAAGCCCTTCCAGGACACCACCGACATGCCCTCCGCCCATACAGCCAGCCTGGGGCAAGCCATTCCCCTCATTGGAGGCTGGATGGGGCACTGGACTCTGCACTGTCAAAGAGGTTGCAGGTGGGCATCACCACCAGGTTGCGTCCTCTCCACAAGTAAAGGGAGTACAAGCTAGCTTGTGTCTTATGACCCCTGGATAAAAGGCAGTGTTGCCCTCCTGAATGCAGAGCTCATTCAATGGAACTGTGAGCTCTGCAAAAAAGTGTGGAGGTTACAGGCCAACAGACGTGGCCAGAGAGAACTGCAGGTGGAAGAGGCTGGGAAGGAGGAGGAGGAGCTGCAGCCCTCTGCCTCAAAGAGCCCAACCAGGGAGAAGCCTCACTACTGGTTGTTAGTGGTAAACTGGGAGGTCAGCAGCGGCAGGGATGCCAGATATGCAAAGGCAGAGGATTCAGCAGAGGTGATCGTGAGGGAGTACCTTGCCAAGTCCCCTGAGTCCACCCAACACCCAAACCCCAGCAGGAGAGAGGAGTTCGTAATTAGGAGGGTATAAAATGTGGGTCCTCAGCCAAGGCACTAAGTGTGAGTAGAGAGACAAGGTGACTCAGAGCCCTGAGTCCACCTAACACCCAAACCCCAGCAGGGGAGAGGAGTTTACATTCACAAGCAGGAATACATGAATGTGCTCTGCTTTTAACAAGTTCCCTGCCTCTATGTCTACCTGCCAACAATCAACAGAGGAGAAGCTGTGGAGCTGAGCTGAGGGTATACATAGCATTCTGATCCCATCGAGCAGAATAGGAACCCTGTTATTAACAGCCAGCAGTGCCTGTTAAGCTTATTAGTGTTTCCAAGACTAGAGAATTCCACCATCACCACCCGGTTGCTTTGAAGTTTTGTAAACATTTTAATTGAGTGGAGACTGTCTGTCTAGAAATGTATCCATTCACAAACTGCCACAAACTGCCATAAACAGCCAAAATTCATGACAAACTTTCATTCATGAGCCAGTTTGCGCCCATCTGTAGTGGTGAGCAAGACTTTCAAATGGTCAAGTGATTAAGGAAAACTAATGAGAATCCAGTTGACCATTTCCATGATGAGGTCTCCATTGTATTAGTTTGTCTGGAGAGATGCATAAGACAAACTCTTGGCCATTCAGATTACACCAAGCTCAAGTCTTACAGCTTGTTCAAGGTACGTTCTGCATTCTTTCAACCAACACATTTGGTCCAGGCAATAGGGCTGAGGTGATTGTCAGCAAGATCTATAATAAGTCCACTGAAGTCCATGGGCTTAGAATGGTATGACACTTCTTCAGATTTCAATGTATATTTTAATGCATTGAGTTGAGTGTGAGGCCTGAACTTGTACCTCAAAGTTCACCATTTTTGCCTTGTGAGACCTGAATGCCCATAATGCAGGTGCGATTTCTGTACAGTTCATACTGCACATGCTAGCTACATATTCTGCTGGGGTCAGTACACTACACATTTCTGAAGCCCAGGCTCAGCCATCACCATATGAATAACCTACCAGAACCTATAAAGTCTGCAGCAGGGCCACAGTCTAGTCCACAGGAATATGTTGTACATTGACATTCCTCAGGTGGCTTAGTGAAGAATGGATACCCTGGAAACCACCTGGAATCAAATGTGATGAGAGAGCACGGCATCTGTCTCATTTTCATAGGACTATTCTACCTTGCCCATAAAATGGATTTGTCTGTCTTAACAGGCACACTGCTCTGTAGCCGGCTTGTGGCAAGATTACGCTGCCCTGAATTGTTAGCTAATTGATGTGCAGAAATGCTCAGCTGGAACCCAGTGTTCAGCACAGGGAGATCTGGTGAATGGTACTGACTAACCTACCAAGGAAGGAGCAATTGCTTGACATATTGTTTGGTTTTAGGCAAGTCAGCTTAGCTTTTCCATCTGTGAAATGGGGTTACTAGGATTTACCTACTTTCTGGGGGGTAATCTGGGAGGATTAATTTGTTATGATTACATTACCGTATAAGGTGGCTTCTGCATAGATAACACGATTAGGAGACATTCTACATTCACAGCCTGCTTCTGGGGATATCATATCACACTCTGTGCAGCTGGGAAGAAATGACCCAGAGTAACGGGCAATTGAAAGCAGATTTATTGCCTTTGCTCTAGGTTATAAATCCTTGGCATTGAATCAGTAGCGCTTGCAGTGGAACACGAGTGGGCGGCTGGTGGTTAGGCAGAAAGGGCGTTTCTTATGTCAACAGAGCGTCCAAGCTGAGAAAAGAGAGCATATTGGAGATTTACAGGTTTTAAAGGTCAGAGGGTCCCACTGAGGCAATCTGGTCTGAATATTTTTATAGGATGGGCCATAGAAATGTGTCAACGTTCTCCTATATGGAGCCCATTAAATTGTATACTGTTACAGCACCCTTTTTAGAAGGGCAATTGGCTGATTCAGGCTAACGTGAAGAGCTAGTGTCTTTCTTTGAACAGCCCATTCCAATGTTCAGCTGTATTTTCTAGTAAGCAGTTCACACAGAGAGACTGTCACATTTGTGCTCAACTGGGCCTCAGGGGGGCAGGTAGGGCTGCCAACCTCCAGGTGGTAGCTGGAGATCTCCTGGGATTTCAACTGATCTCCAGGTGACAGAGATCAGTTCCCCTGGATAAAATGGCTGGTAGACTCTATGGCATTATACCCTGCTGAAGTCCCTCCCCTCCCCAGACTCCACCCCCCAAATCTCGAAGAATTTCCCAACCCAGAGCTGTCAGCCCTAGGGGCAGGGCACCCATCATCAACTGCCCTGTGCCCTTTCTTCGCACACAGCTAAGGAGTACTGTCCCTTTAATCTGAGTCCTCAGTCCTTTCTTTAGGTTTGAAGACTGTCTGTTGACACACACACACACACCATCACCTACTGAGTAGCTCTGCCCGGAGCTGCTTTCTGGTGCCTGGTCCACTTTGCCTCCAGTCGCTGAGTTCCTTCTTTCCTTGGGAGTTGTCTCCACTCCTTCCTTGGGTGAGCTGCCTGCAGGTAAGTCTTCCCCTGGCCCACCCTTAGCAGCCTCCTTTCTTGACAGTCCTTCCTCCAGCTGGGCCCACTGCTTTATCCGGTTCCAGCCTGGAGGAGGGGAGGCCAGTGCAGCCCCAACCCAGCTGTTTTTAAACTTGGCCAGGCCGGCTGTGATGCAGGACCCACATGCAGCTCTTGTGATCCTCCTCCCTCACAGAGATCCCTTTCTGCATAGAATGTTAACTGACATTCAGTGGGAGTTGTACTACTTGGCACAATGGAGTGCATCATACCCTAGCTTCACCACTTGACTAAACAAAGCTTGGACTCTTCCTCCAGCCTAAGGAGCCTTCCATAAACCTTCCATCTCTCTCCAGCAGAAGAGCCACTTCAGTTGGAGGAAAGTGCCTTAGGCTGGAGGAAGGTTGGATTCAGGGGAGAGGGACAAAGCTTAGTGCACATGCTTTGCAAGCAGAAAATTCCAGGTTCCATCACTGGCACCTCCAGTTTAAAGGATTTCAAGTAACTGGGCTTGGAATGGTTGGTGCCTGAGATTCTGGAGAGCCTCTGCCTTTCAGAAACAAGAGGGTGAAGTGTACTGTGAGCCAGGACATCTTGAAAGATAAGTAGTTTAAATGGACTGAGCTCTGCACTGGCACTGATAGCGGTTTAAATGTGACCATCACCAGTGGTGGTCTTAGTAAAGATTACAAATATTTGTCCGTATGAGTCCCCAGTGATATTTTTCACATTCAACTTGAAGAACTGTAGAAGTACTTGGGCTTGAGTGGACACTTGAATCTTTCATTTACTTTACTCTGGAAATCCATTTTTCGTTCTCCTTCAGGTCTGTCATAGAGAAATAAGAAAACTAAAACTTGTCATTGTGGCCCAGAATAAAATACAGTTCCAGGTCCCAAAGCAACAGCCTTTTTATTTTAAGCCCATTTTAAATCCATATTTTGCAGATTTATATACCACTCCTCAGCCCAAAGACTTTTGGAAAGCCTACAGCATACACCAATGCATCATACAATCATACAAGCTTAACAGTAACTATAATACAATAATCATACAAGCTGTAATACATACAAGTAGCTGTAATAATAGACATATCAAAAATCATCAGCACTATTTACAATAGCATAAAACAAGAAAAGACCTAGATAGCCCAGGCTAGCCTGATCTCATCAGTACTCAGAAGTTAAGCAGGGTCAGCCCTGGTCAGTATTTGGATGGGAGACCACCAAGGAATACCAGGGTTGTGACATGAAGGCAGGCAATGGCAAACCACCTCTGAATTTCTCTTACCTTGAAAACCCCACAGAATTGCTGTAAGTCAGCTGTGACTTGATGACAAAAGTAAAAAAAACCCTAGATTACCAGTAATCCAATTATAAAAGTTACAGAATATACACTTGAAGTATCAGGCTCCTGGCTTCACAGTGACGCTGCTGACAGCTAGGGGGTGCTTTGCCACCCTGGTGGGAATGTGGGGCAGCAGCAGAGCCATGACACACTGTGTCATGATGTGGGCAGCGGGCAGAGCCAGCTCGGTTAAACGGCCGGGCTCCACTCCTGCCCAAACAGTCGCAGACTTGTGCCCTTGCAGCAATGTTATATTAAATAGTTAATAAAGTGGCCCTTATTTACTTCCAAATAGGGATGTGCATTCAGTTCATCCAAAATCACTAACCAGAAGTGTAGTCCAAAGCCAAGCTGGGGTCAGGAACACAGAGCCAAGTCCAAAGCCAGGGGTCCGAAGATCTAGGTGCAGGAGCCAAGCCAAACTGGATGCAAGCAGCAAGAAGCTGACTTGTTGCTTCCACAAAGAGTACTGCCCAGAGTATGGAGTTAAATGCTGTTACCAATTAGCCAGCTGCACGACCACCCAGGCTCCTGTTAGAACCCTGGGCTAGCCGAGTGTCTCCCCTTTAGCCTGGCCTCTCATCGCCTGGTTGCTAAGTTTTGCTACAGTCGCTCCCTTAAACGAGTCACACGTGGGGGTGAGTCAGGAGGATTTTCAGCTTGCAGTTCTTCCTTCTAATCTGAGCCAGGTGTGAAGACTACTCTTACAGGCACTTGCCAGCTATCCTCCTCTGTTGCTTCAGAGGGGCCAGCTGTGATTTCTGTAGGCTCTGTCAGCTCATCCTCATCCACGCCCATGACACATATATCTATATCATCTATACTTATATGACACAGATGTACACAGATGACACACTTGTAATGGCACAGATTGAAATTGCAAGTAGATAAATAGGTACTACTTCGGTGGGAAGGTAACAGCATTCCATGCACCTTGGTGTTTAGTCATGCTGGCCACATGACCATGGAAACGTCTTCAGATGCCGTTGGCTCTTTGGCTTTGAAACGGAGATGAGCACCGCAACCCTAGAGTCGGATTCGACTGGCTTTCGAGCAAGGGAACCTTTACCTTTACCTAAGCCTTTATTACAGGGACAAGACATTTTTCTCCAGGCAGTTGGCAACCCTATCTACCAAGTCCTAGGCTGACATGCTAAGCACTACTATGCCACATTTAATACATACAAATACATGCAGGGGTTTCTGGATTGTAAATGGTTTTACAGCATGTAGAAATTCAACAAAGTTGATAACATGTTAAGTTTTCATTCTACTGCTATTTTATAGCTTCTGAAAAGCAGAATCTCTGAGTTACTGATCATATTATGGTCTCCAAGGGACAAGTAAGAAAATGTAAATGTATGCATAAGTGTCACACATGCGTTGCCACAGCTGCTGATTCATGTCAGTTTCTCCCAGACTCTTACAGCTTGTCCCCCTCCCTCGGCTTTATTCAACCTTCAGGGGGCATAACACAGCACCAACATCTGTACAGAGATTTTTGTACATTGCATGTATAGAAAATTATCACATCAGGAAAAAGACCAAGCTGGAGCTCGTCTCCCTGACATCCCGTTCTCGATGTCCTGAAGGCTTTGGTTTATTTTATTTATTTACTCTGCTTATACCCCACTTCCCCAGTGGGACATAAAGCAGTTTATGATATTCTCTATTCCTTCCTTTTATCCTCACAACTACCCTGTGAGGAAGCTTAGGCTGAGTGCGTGTGAATGACTCAAGGACACCTTGGGAACTTCCATGGCAGAGTGGGGATTTGCACCTGGGTCTCCCAGATCCTAGTCTGACACTCTAACCACTACACCACACTGGCTCTCTGTGTTGTTTCTTTGTTAATATGAAAGAATCTGTCCTGTTTTGAATCTGTCCTGTTGCAACTTAAAGCCTAACAAATCTATTGTAGCTTTGTAGTTACAGGTTTCTAAATTTAAAAAACTAAACATTTCTAACATCACAGTTATATTTAGCATAATATACAGTGTAGTCCGACGCAGCTACTTCAGTCTAAGCCCACTGAAATCAATGAAATAATTAGAGAAGACTACATCTGCATAGGATTACACGGATAGTCTAGCAAACTATATTTCATAAAGTATAAAATGGGCACAAGAGACACAATCCATCCAAAGCTAAGCATTTTAAAATCCCCATTGTCATGAAAGAGAAACAGCATATATTTAACTCTCCCACTGAAATCACTGGGAAAGTTACCATGGAATATGTTAAATAGTGGGTTGCATGGATGAGCAGGCTCAAGTCCAATGATCAGCTCAACTTTGTTTGTGATTTCAGCAAGAGCAAGACAAGACCCCAGAGCTGCAGTTCTGTTAAATAACATGCGATTGCCACACCCAAACACACCCCACTCCCAATGATAGGGTATTTGGGCTTTTGGGGGCTTGACTGGATTACTTCCAGTGTGCTGGTAGGCTATTGTTCTTGTGCTCCAAGCTCAGCCAGTCTCTGGTGTGACATACCTGGAATACCAATACTAATACATAACACCCCTCCCGCCCTAAGTTCCAAAGCACCTTGACATACATAGTCTTCAAGGTACACAGGCTTGCGACATTCCCTCTGAGAACACTGGGGCTCCTATGGGGGAGGAGACGACACTGGAGCCGGGCTTGGTGAAGCAGGAACCGCACTGGAATCCTGCATGTTAGGAACAGAGTCTGGGAGGTCTTTAGCAGCTTGTGTAGACCCTTCCTCTTCCCGGCAATCTGGCTGCTCGCTATTGTCGGGGGGGGGGCTGTTCTCGGTCAGCAGCAGCTGCAATGTTTCCTGGCCATCATCTTCCTTCTCAACGGAAGACAAGTCAGGCTCCGTGGGCAGCAGACAGTGGCGGAGCTGGTCGATGTGTCTGCGTAGAAGCTGGCCTCCATCCGTCAATACTTTGTACAATAGGGGTCCGGTAACTCGGGTAACCTTTACCAGAATCCATGCAGGGCTGCTGGAATAGTTCTGCGCGAAGACAGGGTCACCTGGAAGAACCCTCTGGGGGTATCCTGGCTCACCAGAGATTGGCGCAACTCTGGGGCTCAGTCTGGGTGCAGGTGGTCCAGTCATGTTGTGAGATGGCTCATTAAGAGTTCCGTGGGGCTATGGCTGATGGATGCACTCAGGGTCACCCAATGGCCAAACGAGAAGACAGCCAGCCATTGGTCCCAGTCCCCTTGAGTGAGCTGCTTTAGCACATCCTTGGTCGTCCACACCATTCGCTTGGCTTGACCCTTTTTAACCGGGTGGAATGGAGTGGATCGCACATGCCTGATGAGGTTCTGGTCCAGGAACTCCTTGAACTCTCCCGAGGTGAAGGCAGTGCCATTATCGGTCACAACCATGTCCGGTAGACCATGTGTACTAAAAATCTATCCCAGGGTCCAGATGGTTGCACAGGATGAGGTAGAGCTGACTGGCATGACTTCCAGCTACCTGGTGTAGGAGTCAACCAGGAGAAAGAACAACTGTCCCTGGAATGGGCTGGCAAAGTCCAAATGCACCTGTGCCCATGGCATGTGGGTGGATTCCCACTGGTGAACAGGAGCCCTTGGAGGTTCGGGGTGCATCTCCTGACAATGCTGTACCCAGGCCTTGATCTCGCTGTCCATTCCTGGCCACCACATGTAGCTCCTGGCCAGCACTTTCATCCTCATGATTCCCAGGTGGGTCTTGTGCAGGGCTACCAAAACCTGCTTATGCAGAGGTGGGGGATACCCCATAGGAGGCACCCTTTGTACTCTGAGAGCTCATTCCAGTGGGATGCAAATGCTGTGAATTCTGGGCCCACCTGATCTGTGGGCCAACCCCTCCTCACCCAGTCCAAAATGTGGGAGAGGACACGGTCCCTGGCAGTGTGGTGGGAGATGTCCATGGCGTGCAGAGGGCGGTCCAGCAGGCCCTCCATCATCAGGATTTCATGCTCAGGGGGCAGATCTGGGTTGACGGAGCTGAGTGGGAGGTGACTAAGAGCGTCTGATTGTCCAGTGGACTTTCCTGGCTGATATTGCAGGGCATATTGGTAACCCCCCAGAAAAATGGACCAGCGCAGGACCCTGGATGGTTGAAG
Source organism: Gekko gecko (assembly GCA_029375565.1). Lineage (NCBI taxonomy): Eukaryota > Metazoa > Chordata > Lepidosauria > Squamata > Gekkonidae > Gekko > Gekko gecko. The sequence goes on along the minus strand of JAPDNY010000002.1, from coordinate 237,211,746 downwards.
GTGAGGAGACAGAGCAGGGGCTTGTGATCAGTTGTGATGGTGAAGGGGTAGCCATACAGGTAATCGTGGAACTTTCTCACTGCCGCCACGATTTCAAGGGCCTCTTTGTCGATCTGGGAGTAGTTCCACTCAGTTGACGACAGGGTCTTGGAGTAGTAGGTCACTGTCACCTCTCTCCCATCTGGCAGCTGATGGCCCAGGACTGCACCAATGCCATAGGGAGAAGTGTTGCATGCTAAGACAACCGGCAGCGTCTCATTGAAGTGGGCGAAGACATCATTCAAGATGAGTAGCTCCTTCCCAGCCTAGAAAGTGGTGGCCTGTTGCTGGCCTCACACCCATGGGGCCTTCTTGTCGAGTAGGCGGTGGAGTGGCTCTGTGAGTGCAGCCTTATGGGGCACAAAGGAGTGATAAAAGTTCAGAAGCCCCAAGAGAGCCTGCAGCTCTGCCTTGGATGTGGGAGCGGGTGCATTCATGATGGCACGAACCTTGTCGGGAGCTGGATGGAGGCCGTTAGCATCCACGGAGAACCCCAGGAACTCTACATGGGGGACCCTCAGGAGGTATTTGTCTCGCTTCACCTTCAGCCCGGCAGAAGCAAATTGCGGCAGCACGGCACGTAGGTGGGTGGTAAAATCCTTTTCTGTGTGGGCGGCTATCAGTACATCATCGAAGAATGGCTGCATCCCAGGGATGCTTTTCAAAAGAGAGTCCATTAAGTTCTGGAAGATCCCTGGGACCATGCTCACCCCAAACTGCAACTGCTTGACTCTGAAAGCACCCCGGTGTGTGACGATGGACTGTGCCTCAGCAGTTGGCTTCTCCACCAGGAGTTGTTGGTAAGCTTGGGCCAAGTCCAATTTATGAAAGACCTTGGCCCCCACCAATGTCGCTAGGACATGGCTAACCACAGGCACTGGCTAAGTGTGGTGCCTCAGCACCTTGTTGATCATACATTTGTAGTCCAAGCAGATGCGGACATCCCAATTTGGCTTTATTGAGGTTACGATGGGGGTTTCCCAGGTGATGTGGGGAACTGGTTCTAAAACTCCCTGTGCCACCAAATGGTCCAGCTCCACCTCAATTTTGGGCTTGAGCGCGAACGGAACTCTCCAGTCCGTGAGGCGGATGGGCCTGTGTATTGGCCAAGGGTCCCGTTGAAGACAGCTAAGAACTCATCACATACATTACTGAAGTCCAAAGACTGCATGTGGTGCACCCCCATTACTTTGAACCCCAAGAGCACAAACCAGGACAATCCAAGCAAGCTGGTGAGCCGCCCTTCCACCACCACTAAGTCCTAAAATCCCTCAAACTGCCTGTATTTGCCGCACCCCTTAATGGCCACCTCATTCTTTTGGACTTTGACTGGCACATGTAGAAGTCCATGCGTCACACCATCTTGGTTGGCTGAGGTGCAAAATGGTCGGTGAGCACCTTGATGAGGACATTGTAAGTGGCTGCCTCAAGCGTGGTGGCGTGATGAGGCTCTGAACTAGTCTCAAGGTTGTGATCCCGCAGGAACTGTGCAGGAGACCCTTCTTCTTCTCTTCACCCTTGGTATCCTGAAACAGTACAAAGTACTTGAGCCACTCCACCCAAGTCTCCCAAAGCTCTGGGTGAGCCGGGTCAAATTCCAGCAGATGTCCCGGAGCGGCAGCCATGGTTCCAGTTACAATGCAATGTGTGTGGCACTGGAGCTTGACGCGTGATGCGGTGCAGATGGGCTCTGGGCTGGTTCAACAGGATCCCACCGTCACCACTGTTAAATAGTGGGTTCCATGGATGAGCAGGCTTGAGTCCAGTGATCAGCTCAGCTTTATTTGTGATTTCAGCAAGAGCAAGACAAGACCCCAGAGCCTCAGCTCTGTTTTATAGCATGCAATTGCCACAGCCAAACACACCCCACTCCCAATGATAGGCTATTTACATAACGTTACTAATTGATTGGGTTATGTTATGTATTGGGATGTGAATCCTTGCTATACATTTCCATGTTAAGCTTGAGTTTGAATGTGGCTCTTCAGCTGTCACATTACCATTGTCTGGTTTCGGCAAAACCATTGTAAATACCCAATCACTGTGTGAGAATGTTGCAAAGAGGGAACGGTCCTGATTGGCCTTTATCCCTGTGTTATGATTGGCCTTTATCTCTGTGTTGTGATTGGCCTTTATCCCTGTGTTATGATTGGCCTTTATCTCTGTGTTGTGATTGGCCTTTATCCCTGTGTTGTGATTGGCCTTTAGCTAACTGTGGGTATGGCTTTGACAGCCCGGGAGAGTTTAAAAAGGGAGCTGTGCTCCACTTGTTTGTTGTGTGTTCCTGAGTTGAAGTCTTGCTGTTAAATAAAGCTGAATCATTTTTGAAGCTGAAATCGTTGTTGAGTCGATACTTAACAGGTTACTTCCAGAGTTCTGGTATGGCAATTGTTCTTGTGCTCCAAGCTCAGCCAGTCTCTGGTGTGATATACCTGGAATAGTTCAGTCCCAATACATAACAGAATATTAACCACATTTACTCGGAAACAAGCCTCAATGAGCTCAGTGGCGCTCACTCTCAGGTAAATGTGCATAGTCTTGCATCCTTAAAATACTTAATAGTAATAAACAGCCTGCAGTCACCAGGGCTTTGCAAAAGATAAACATGCAAGGCAAGCACCCTGCACCCTGTCTACATATTTCCTTGCAAGGGACAAGCTCTCCAGTCTTTTTTTTCTCACCATGAACCCCCATCCCAGATTACTTTCCCACTTTTCTTTAAAGGATTCAGTTCTACCACCATCTACCCCCACAGTCAGCTGGAACCAACATGGGAAGTCGATTGGTTGGCTGTGAAAATCTCTTCCTTTCCAGCTTTCTTCAGGTGAACTGATAAGATTTCTCTGGGAGCACCCTGTTTGGCCACTGCGTGGTAGATGCTGTTCTTTTCAAATCTTGCTGGCTGCAATGAACAATAAGTGGATGGGAGTGTTGCCACTTCATCAAGCCACAGAGGAAAGAAAGAGTGCATGCATGGACATTGGCTGGGGTGGTTACAGGCTTACTTAGCATAGTATTGTCAACCTCTGGGTGGTGGCTGGAGATCTCCTGGGATTACAACAACAGAGATAATTTCACCTGGAGAAAATTGCCACAGTGGGAGGTGAACTCTACAGCATTATACCCCACTGAAGTCACTTCCCTTCCCAAACCCTCCCCTCAGGCTCTGCCCCCCCAAATCTCCAGATATTTTCCAACCCAGAGCTGGGAACCCTATTAAATGGAAAATACTGGATATCTATATGTTCAGTATTTTCTCAGTTTATTTACCGGACAAAAAGCAAAAATACTGGACTGTCCAGTTCAGAACAGAACATCTGGCAACCCTAAGTCAGGGGGAAGTAACAAGAGCCCCCTTGGGCTGCCATTCTAAGCACACTTGCTTGGAAGTTAGCCAGACTGAAATCAGTTCAAGTTTCGAAGTTTAGCTGATGAATTGTCAATCCATTAAACACCAGATTTATTTTTCATTGAATAGTTTTTACAAAAATACCAGTGGCCACTACTGTCTTAGAAAAAGCATTCCCTCGTCTCTCTTGCACAGGAGGGAATGCCTCTTGTAAGATTGTGGCTATTGTGACATAAGGGTAAACGTAAAGGTTTCCCTTGCTTAAAAGCCAGTCGAATCCGATTCTAGGGTGCAGTACTCATGTCTCTTTCCAAGTCAAAAAGCCAGCGCTGTCCGAAGACGTTTCCATGATCATGTGGCCAGCATGACTAAATGGCAAGGCACATGGAATGCTGTTACCTTCTCACCAAAGCGGTACCTATTTATCTACTTGCAATTTCTTGCTTTCGAACTGCTTGGCAGGAGCTGGGACCAGAGATGGGAGCTCACTCCGTCATGCAGCACTAGGGTCTCAAACTGCCAAACTACAGACCACTGCAGCTGCCACCCCTCACAGGGGGCTTACCGGTAGTGGTGGGAGGCCTAGCCCATAATGGCAATGACACTGCTGGCAACATGGCAATGTTGAGTACCAAAAATGATGTCATCACATTGCCAGAAACCCAGAGCATTCTGGTAATTGGAAAAAACTCCATGGTAAAATCAGCTTCTTCCATAGTGTTTTTTGGCCAAATACCAGAGCATCCCTTGTCATCAGTAATGCAATGACATTCCACACTGGAAGTGGCATTGGTGTGTCACCAGCGACATCACAACAATGCTAGGATAGTCCTTCCCCCAAGATAAGCCTTTCCCCCACTGCCTGAAAGCCCCCACTGCCTCCCGCCAGTTGCTAGAGGGGACCTGGCAACCCTAGAAGAATCATTTGCACAAATGGGAATGGAAGAGTAGACAGAATGCTTCTTCTAAGATCATGGTAGTAGTGGACTGATTGAAACTGATATGTTTGGAACTGTTATGTTTAATTGCAGCTGTGAACCTAAGGACGCTCACTAGGGAGCAAGAGCCATTGAACACAGTGGGATTTACTTCTGAGTAAACACGCTTAGGATGTCTCTGGAAAACTTCTTTAACTGGACATCACTCCTAAAAGTACTTTCAAGAAAACATATTTAAAATCAGGGGGTTTTAAAAGTTAAAACTGATGTTGTAGAAAATAACAGAGTGGCCTGCAGACAATCTATACTGTATTTTCCCGTGCTTTCCTAGTGGCATCATTTTCAAAAGTATCATGCTGGCCAAAAAGCTTTTGGTTAACAAGGAAATTGTTCTTCTCAAGAGTTCATGGGGCCAGAACTAAATTACTCCCATGGAGTTGGAAGGGAAGAAAGAGAGTCTTTAATTCCTTTTGTATACCAGCGCATTAAACAGTCCTTGCTGCACATGAAAATATTCTCTTCTCTTTCCATTCTGTATTTTTGAAGTAGCAACATTAAAGTTTTTCCCCCTCATGGGTTCTTCAAAGAGGACCCAATCTCCAAAGACTCAGTATTTCCAAACAATTAGAAGTGGTGTCTCAGGGCAACAATACGAGTAGGAGAAAAGGTACATATGTGCATTGGTAGAATATAATTTTTTTTAAAGGTGAGGAAATAAAACAGGAATTTACTGTGCCTAACCATGCTATACCTAGCTGTGTGGATGCTATTAATGGATTAAAATTTTCCAGGAGGGGAAAAAAACACCCAACATATAAAGAACAAAAGTGGCAGATAATTGTAGCAGAATGGGATGATAAGTAATGTTTGGTATCCTTTCTATAACTGTTCCCTGGGGACCCATTATGGTAATTTTTCTTCTATAACTGGCAAATTGTATAACGAGTCAAATGATAAACTAGGAAGCAAGACAGGAATTTGCATTTTAATGCAACTGTCTAAGACATTTATCCACATAAAGGCCAGACAGGACACTTTGCAGATTCTGCTGCAATCTTCCTTACTGTAGATAGGGTCAGAGCGCTGGTTCTTCTTCCTGCAGAGCCTTTCTCCTGCAGAACCTTTCTCTGAATGGCTTCTGGCGACTGACTCAATGCCCCACCCTCCGCTCCCTGAATATTATATGTCTTCCCAGTCTTTCCTGGTTATTAATATAACTGGATCACTTTAAAAGTGCCTCTTCCAAATGTGAGGGAAGTGAATACATCTTCCCTACCTTCTTCAAGCCTAATTCAACTGCTAAAGTAAGCAGCAGCTCACCCCTTCATAAAAACAGGAGGATACAGTATTATTGAAGCAAAGGAATATTTAGGCCATCATGCTATCATGCAAGCCTTAAACTGCACGTAAAGATTACTGAGAGAACTTGGAGTTCCAATAAAACACTGAGGTCATATCCCACACTGAGTTTATTGTACAGCCACAGAACTGGGTTTACACTCAGAATCAGAGCTGTTCAACCCCCATTGTAATCCATAATATTCCCTTCACTACTTGTCCATATAAACTACTCAGGATTGGAACTGAAAGAAGAGCTAGTGCTGCACTAAGGCCCTTTCTACACACACTGCTCACTGCAGCGTACTCCGGAGAATCCCAGCAGTCGAGACTTAAAGGTTCACTTGGGATTATCGTTCCTTCCCCTCTGCACTATTGTTTCCCCTCTGGTTTATCTGTGTGTGCATTCTGCATCTACAAGCAAAACCCACATTAATTAAGGTGTATGTGTGACCTGTGGGGGCAGTGTTCAAAGGTGTTTTAAAAAAAAAATACTGGATTGTCTTACCACAGTGTGTAGTAGCCTCCAGCAAGCACCTCCCTCCCATCTTCCCATTTCATTCACACACATACACAAACCCCAAATTGCATGTATGATTTCTCTCTCATACTCATACACACACACGCATGCTCCCTGATTTCGATGGCGCTTGCTCCCCAGTGTTGAGACTGGCAAGCTTTCTTCATTCTTTTAAACATGGTCTGCCTGTGCTTTTCAGTCTCTCTAGCCCACTCATATCTCTGCGTGCTCCTTGTTAAGTGCACCCCCTGGCTCTGGAGCTCCTCGCAATGGTGGTGCCGGCAGGGGCCCTTTGCTTCCCCTGCGAACCCCTCCCCCTTGCTCTTTCCAAGATCTCAGCAACTCTCCAGGTGATTTTTAAGAAGTCTCTCAGGTTTTCACACCCAAACTTTAGCGTGGGGGTGGGGGAGAAGAGAGAAGAAAGGCTATGCAGGGGCCCAGAGGCAAAGAAATTTGAGTCTGATCCTTCCACGGGTTGGGTTTGGGGGGGGGGGAGAAGTCAACCCAAACCTTAAACAACACGATGCTGCTTCCTTTTCTTCCCCCCCAGCTCAGAGCTGCTTGTTATTCCTGGGGAAGGGTGAGAGGAGATGGGGAGAGGAAATGGGAATCTTTGCTTGGGCAAACCCGGGAGATCCAACAGAGGCCATCTGCACCCAGCTGTCAAAAACAAACACAGACCAAAGGAACTTTACTATGGAGCGAGCAATTCCGGAGCCGCTCCCGGGTGAGTGCGAGGCAGCCAGCACCCCTCTCTCCTTCCACCCACAGCGCCTCCCCACCCGGGCCAGTTCCTTCTTCAAACAATGGGGATGCAGAACGACAAAGAAAAGCTGGCTGGAATGCATGGGGAAAGTGAGGCAAAACACGAGTGCAGAAAGGGCCAAAGCCAGCAATGTTTGCTGTAGACAATTGCAACAAAAAGTACTGCTGTTAAAAGACATGTCCCATTGCAGTTACTCCTGGGTGCTTCTGTTGTTTACTGGGGTGACTTTTGGAAGCCAGAGTAACAAAGGACTTTTGGGCAAACATGTAATCCACTTTCATAAGTGTGTGCAACATATATTTATTTATGACATTTGTCTATTGCTTTTCTCCCCAAAGGGATCCCAAACAGTGCATAGAAAAATTATGGAAATACAAATTACAAATTTAATGGCTAATATAATTAAACTTTCGTGATACTACAATCTCCCACTCTAATTATTGGATCCTAAAATTAATTCATGACCTGAGAGGACCCAATCCTCCTGTACCATGAAGTGCCTAGCTCTCACACCAGTCATTCTAAGAGTGCCTCAGAGCAAAATCCTCCCCTTCCTTATTACCTTTCTGGCATGGGGACAAACTATAATCATTACGAAGATGACCTGTGTCAAGACACCTACTTAAGCACTTCAACAGCATTTTTGTTTTTGAGTTAGAAATGAAGGAAGTTGGAAAAGATTGTAGGGACTGATTGCTTCCTCACCTCTTCCAGCTATGTGGAAGTAATTTAATTTGATTGTTTTATGTATGAAACTGTGAAAGTGCACTCTGGAAGCTTGCTGTTCTGAAATACTGAGATAAAGTTGTTCACAGATTTCAGCCTTAACAGTAGTAGGTCAAACATGACCAATATACATAGATTTATTTATTTCATTTATTTACTTCCACCCCAGAGTGGCTTACATTGTTCCCCTTTCTTCTGTTTTGTTCTCACAACAACCCTGTGAAGCAGGTTCAGCTAAGAGTGTGGGACTTGCCCTTGGTCACCTAGCAAACTTCCATGGCAGAATGGGGATTTGAACCTGAATCTCCCAGTTCCCAGTCCAACACTCTAATCACTATATCACACTGGCTTCCATATAAGAAAAAAACATGGAAACCTATCCAACTAATTTTTACCCTATCCTTTCTTCAAGGACCTCTTGGTGCCATAATTGGCTGTCCCCTCCCTTATCATCACAACAACCCTGTGAGGTAAGTGAGGGAGAGAGAATAATGGGCACATGATTGTCAAGCAATCTCATGACTGAACATTTCAGCCTACCACTCTAAATATTGCTCATACTAGTAAACTATAGGTACACCACCATGCGCACCAACTGTACACATATTTTGCTGTGTAAAATTTTGCAGTCAAATGGAGTCTATGTGGTATTTTAAATTCATTTTCTTGCCTCAAAGTGTTATCTATGTAGGAAATTCATCAAATCTGAAGTGGACCTAAGAAAAGCTTGAATCAAATTTGAAAGTGCATTTGAATTTGATTTAACCAGAACTTGAATATTATTAGGTTTTATTCTTCACAATAAAGAGTTCATGTTTGATTTTCTAATTCAGACTTGAAAGTTTAAATTGTGGGTCTCTGAACAGTGTGCTGCTATATGACAGAAACAAATCAATCACAAATCCATAATGAGCAACTAGAATTATCTTACTGAATCTTGACCCACCTTTTTGAAGATCTGCTGAATGTACTGCACTGATCAATCCTCTTTTGAAATAAAGAAGTACATTCGTTTTGCCATAAGTTTTTCCTAAAGGTGCTCTCCTCGTATTCCCGGTTTCTTCATGAGAGTTTAGAGACAGAAGTACAAAGAGACTTGGAGATCCTGGGAGGCGGACTAGAGTGGATTGTGTGAGGGGTACAACTGTCCTAGAGTACAGGCAGAGTGGGAAGAAGCTGAGTGGTGGTTTAGGGCTGCTGAATTGGCATACATTAAGAAATTCAAGACAATCTACCCCTGCTGTGGAAGGGGGATTAATGGGAATTAATAGGATGCCTAGCTCACTGTTGGTGCTAAAGTCTTCATACCACCCCACCCCTTATAGATGTTAATTGCATAATTCCATACTATCTCTGCAACTTCCTATTATATCTGCTAGATTCAAGTGCAGTAGCACTTTACAGACCTGTACCCTCCAAAAGTGTAAGTTAATATGATCTTGCTGGTTTCTAAAGTGCTACTGGACTCGAATCTAGCTTTTCTACTGCAGGCCAACATGGCTGCCCTCCTGAAACTGTTTTATCTGCTTGACTCGTTTCATTCTGCAGTAGGTTTTGCACTTTGCCCATCTCACAACATTTGGAAGTGTCTCAAGACCATTCTGAGACTCTTGGTTCTTCTTTCGGATCCACCTCTCTTTGTAACGTTTCTTCTTTTCTGTCATGTATATAGGTCAGTCTGATGGATTTACACTCACAAGCATCATATGAAATGAGCTCCAAGTCATGAAAGGTAGGCTAGTCTAGTCTAAATGGTGCTACTTTAAGGTGCCACTGGACTCTTCTTTCATTCTGGTACTGGAACCGGAATACATGTCTCCCAGCATCTGGCCCACTTTTCCTCCTCTGTTCTTTCCTGTTGCATTTTCAGCCATTCCTTGCACAAGTTGAAGGTGTGCACTCATCCAGTTGGTAATGAAGCTGTGGCTATTATCAGGTAGCCTGAATAAGAACCTATCAGCCTTTTTCCTGCAACTCAGTATTGTTCCTTCCTCCCGCTCCTTGTTGACCTTCCATCAGTGTAGAGACTCAGACAATTGAAACTCATTCAGTTGGGACTTGAACATCGAAGCCACATGGAAGAATAAGAAACACATTATGCGAAGAAAGCAATTTACTTTGCCTGCAGTTCTGTCGCATTCTCTTCCCTGTTTTCTTTTGTTGTGCTGCTGTTGCAAGGCTAGGTGGAATATTTCCTCCGTCTTAAGGTTTAAAAAGTGTTTTCTCTTCTTTTCCATTCTTACTTTACAATATAATCTTAGCATTTTTATTACTATTCTCCAGCATGTTGTGACACTAACAGTGCAATCCTAAACAGAGTCAACGCCCTTCTAGGCCCACTGACTTCCATGGACATAGAAGAGTGGAACTCTGCTTAGGATAGCATTGCAAATAGTCAATATTCAGGCCTCTAAAACTGATGAGATTGGTATGAAATATCATGTAATTAGAATCTGAGGTCTTTTTATTTATTAACCATTGTTAACATGTTTTGCTGTTCATTTTGCTGTTTAAGCTTTTGCTTTAACCCATGAGGGTTAGAAACTTAAATGGAAAGTGAGTTTCTCATGGGAATCAATGTTTCAGACTTGTACAGAGTCTAAGACTGTGCAACTTATTGGTAAAGGTAAAAAACTATTTGCTATGTGAGTAGACATGACTACTTAGCACCATCTTGAGGTCTCTCCCCAAACTAGGCTTGCCAGTCCCCAGGTTGGGGGGGAGGGGGGATTCCCCCACTTTTCAGGGCTCTTTTTTTGAGAACATGACTACCTTGCTGGATCAGGGGAATGCTGTGGACATAGTTTATCTTGATTTCAGTAAGGCTTTTGATAGGGTTCCACATAATATTCTTGTTGACAAATTGGAAAAATGTGATTTGGATCCTAGTACTGTTAGGTGGATCTATAACTAACTGACAGATCACACTGAAAGAGTGCCTGTGAATGGTTCCTCATCCTCCTGAAGAGGAGTGACAAGTGGAGTGTCTCAAGGATCTGTCCTGGGGCCTGTTTTGTTCAACATTTTTATCAATGATTTGGCTGACAGCTTATTAAATTTGGAGATGATACTAAATTGGGAGGGGTAGCAAATATGGTAAAAGACAGAGTCAGGATCAATGCTCCCTCTAAGCTGTGGAGTCTTGTGAGCAAAAGTCCTACTTTGTGAGCTGCTGGCATTAAAGGTGTGACCGAGCAATTTGACTACTGCATAGATTAGTTTCCTTCCTGAGCTAAGACAAAAATATATGAGCCAGAGGCTAAAAAACTGTAAGCTAGCTCACACTAACTCAGCTTAGAGGGAACGCTGGTCAGGATGGATACAGGATGATCTTGACAGGTTGAAAAACTGGGCTAAAACAAATAAAATGAATCTCAATGGGGATAAACATAAAGTTCTGCATTTAGGTAGGAAAAATCAAATGCATAATTATAAGTTGGGGGACACTTGTCTTGGCAGTAGTATATGCGAAAAGGATCTAGGGGTCTTAGTAGACCATACACTGAACATGAGTCAGCAGTGTGACGCAGTTGCTAAAAAGGCAAATGCAATTTTGGGCTGTATCAACAGAAGTATAGTTTCCAGATCACTTGAAGTAATAGTACCACTTTACTCTGCTCTGGTTAGACCTCACCTAGAGTATTGTGTTCAGTTTTGGGCACCACAATTTAAGAAGGATATAGACAAGCTGAAACGTGTCCAGAGGAGGGCAACGAAGATGGTGAGGGTCTGCAGACCAAGTCATATGAGGAAAGGTTGAAGGAGATGGATATGTTTAGCCTGGAGAGGAGACAACTGAGAGGTGATATGATAACCATCTTCAAGTAATTGAATGTCTGTCATATAGAGGATGGTACGGAGTTGTTTTCTGTTGCCCCAGAAGGTCAGACCAGAACCAACAGATTGAAATTAAATCAATTTAATTTCAGCTAAACATTAGGAAGAACTTCCTGACAGAGCGGTTCCTCAGTGGAGCAGGCTTCCTCAGGAGGTGGTGGGCTCTCCTTCTTTGGAGATTTTCAGACAGAGGCTAGATAGCCATCTGACAGCAATGCTAATTCTGTGAATTTAGACAGCTCATGAGAGGGAGCACAGGAAGGATTGTATCAGTGCTTAGTTCTTGTGGCCCTTTCTTGCATGCCCAGGGAAATGCTGATTGCCGCTTTGGGGTCAGGAAGCAATTTTTCTCCAGGCCAGTTTGGCCAGGGATCCTGGAGGTTTTTTGTCATCTTCTGGGTGTGAAACAGCAGTCACTGTGGGTGTGGAGGGGGAGGTATTTGAATTGCCTTCATTGTACAGGGGGTTGGACTAGATGGCCCTGGAGGTCCCTTCCAACTCTATGATTCCAGGGCTTCAGTCCACTGCTGGCTAGCTGGCCAGTGGGGGAAATCCCACCCCCAAACAGGGATGTCCCAGCATGATGATGTCACCTGGAAGTAATGTTAGCATCTCAGGAACGCTGTAGGGGATGCTCTGGTTTTAGGGTGATCGAATGTGCACATCTGGCTCCCTTGCCCCAGTCATCCCTACCTCATGCTAAAATGATTCCCATGTGTATTAAATAGCCACTGGCAAATTCTGGTGGCGACCTCAACAAGGCGCTTCCATGGCGGGTTTCTGAGCATCTGATCATCCAGGTGCACCATGGAAATGCATGAGCAGTGTGATTGTTCCTCTTCATTTCCAGTGCGTCCCTTTGTTTTTTTCTCCAACCCCATTCTAAGGTGCACTTCAGTACCCCTGTCGGTTGCCTGTGGCACTCCTATGGGCTACAGAACACTTATCATCTGATTCCCTGGTCACGGACTGCTCTGCTAAATGTGGAGGGGACTGCAATTGGCCACCCTGGACAGTGGAGCAATATCTGGGAGGCCGTGCAGATGTGTCAGGGTGAAGGGGTTCTTGGAACTATACGGAGCAGCTGACTGAACTTCCTGACAGGAGCATGTCTGCACTTGTCCACTTCTGTGCATGTGCAGTGGGACTTAGAAAAATACATCCATTCAGCCGTAGGTCCATGGTTGCAGTGCATTGCCAATGTGAATGACCAACCACAGGCCCACAGGACTATGATGCTGGCTTAGCGGCCGCTGTATGATCAATGCAAAGCGCCCCAAACTCAAGTGGCTTATTTAGAGCCAATATACTGCCAGGGCAACTTGCCTGTCTGACCACACCCCTAGTTTCCCTACTCCCCCAGAGACCTGTGATTATTGTTCACCACTTGGCAGCCAATCCTAAGTAATCAGTGTACAAATTAATTGGTCATCCAGTGATTATAAACAAACACTGTAACAAAAAAGTCTTATTTTTGATGTTTCTTTAAGCCTTTGTAATCACTCAGCTTATTTTGCTCATGTGTGTTTGTCTAGCCTTGTGGGGTCACATCACACATACACCAGCACCTTTGGACTACCATTCGTGACTTTAGTGAACAGTCAATTTCACCTACTGTGAAGGTGAAAAAAAGACTTTTGGGGCAGAAAGAATTGCAGCTGAGTGAAACACCTCAACTACTGTGCAGCTGCAAAGCCATTTAGCAGGTGCTCAAAGTGGATGGCAATGAAGTGAAGAGATCCAAGGTTCAGCTCTCAAATGATTGCAGCTGTCAGAGACCAGAGGTTCACCTGTCAAACCTGCACACTGCCAATTTCACTCTATCCCTACAAGTGAGCAACCATGTCCCAGTCCAGGTGATAGAATCAGGTCCCAGTTCCAGAGCAAAAGAACAAGCTGCTCTCAAGCAAGAATCAGAATCTTTTTGGATGGGTATTATGTGTCATTTCAGTGCAGTAGAGCACAGGACTGGGCTGTGATGAAGTATGCAGAGTTTGTGAATGAAGTTTCTATCCATGAGAAAGCACTGGGGAAAGAAGCACCTCCAGAGGAGTATGGATTGTATTTTATTTTTGGGAGATCTTATGGCAAAAGAGGATATCATACAGTAAGTCAGCTTCAGAGAAACCATCTCATGTGGCAAGCAAGAAAGAACTGAGTGAGCAAGTGGCTAATTATCCTTTAAGTGTATGTATGAGACTTTTAAAAGGTCAGAGCATGAGCTAAACTTCGCTGTTTTACAACATGCAAACAGCAATTGATAAAGCTTTTACATCACTAGAGCATTTTTGTTTAAAATCTAGTGATTTAACATGCCTCTCCTCAGCCTCCAGTCAGCTGTAAAGCCAGTAATTGTTTAAAGCATCAAAAAACTCCACAAAATTATCACAACTGAATCACCATCCTACTTTTTTTGGTTAAAACAACATCATCCCAATTTGTGAAACTAACAACTTTTATGACAGTTCTGCATTTTATTGAGATAGCAAATTTATGTGAATTATAATTAATGGATTTGGGGGTTCCCCAACAAATCACAACTGAGTTCTGGTGACCCCATAGATCATGGCGAGAGACATTCAGAGGTGGTCTGCCATTGCCTGCTTCTGCATAGCAGCCCTGGACTTCCTTGGTGGTCTCCCATTCAAACACTAACCAGTTCTGATCCTGTTTAGCTTCTGAGATCTGATGAGATCAGGCCAGCCTGGGCTGTCTAGGTCAGAGAACAGAAAACATCAGGCTTCATGCAATTATGCTTTGAGTTGGAAACAGTTGTGTGACATCTGCAAGCTTACCTTGTCCACTGGAAGATTATATTAGAAATTCTTTAATTCCCACTGCATCTTTCTTAAATCCTAGCACCTTTGTAGTTACAATGGCAAGATAGACTGTTTTGAAGGGGCAGCAGGAGTCCTTGGGGCCTGTGCTCGTAAATGCTCTTTTAGAAAATAATCAGAACCCTCTTCTAAGAAATAATCAGTGACTGATGATTCATGAATAACATCTGACATAAAAAACATTTGCGGTAATGGCTAGTCTAGATGTCGGAAGGTAGGAGTGACCTTATCTTGCTGTAGAAAGTGCTTTCATCACAACTTATTCTTCATCTGCTGGGACATTGGAGGTAGCTGTCATTGTTTGCAGCAGCTGAGTTAAGAGTTAAACAGTCTTTGCAGAGGTGCTGCAAAAAGAAGGCCTTTCTTCCATGCAGCTCGACGTACAGGGAAATGAAGAGCAAAGCTCATGTAAATTTAAAATCAGGTTTAAAATTCATCAAGGATCCATGCCATGAGAAGGGAAGGTTGTGTCTGTCAAGCTGACTTTGAGAACACCAGTGGCTCCTGTTACATGCTTGCAATCCTGGAGGAATTGGATCTTTCAGTGCAAATCATATGAGTGTCACATCTAGGGCTGCCAACTCTGACTGAGGAAATTCCTGGAGATCTGGCGGCAGTGTCCAGAGAGAGCTGACTTTGGGGAGAGGAGGGGAAAGAGCTCAGCAAGGGTCTCATTCCATAGAGTCCACCTTCCAAAGCTGCCATTTCCTCCAAGGCAACTGATCTCTGTAATCCGGAGATCAGTTTTCATTCTGGTAGAACTCAGCACCCTACATGCAGGTTGGCAAGCCTGGTCACTTCTTTATCATATTCCTGAAACAGACTATCCTGAAAATACAAGTTTGATTATCAGATGCCTTTTTAAAAGAGCCGACAATATCTCAGAAAAATATTCATTTTGGGGAATGGAATCTTTTTGCAGAAAAGGAAAGGACATTTTCATGAACCCTGTACCTGGATGCTAAAAATGTCACTCAACAATGGGAATTAAATCTTGCTTTTTGTTTATTATATGTTTACTTTCCTCATATCTGAGACATTACCATAGAGAAGTTTTAGGAAACTGGCTTTGAAAAAAGGCACAAGGTCACATGCTGAAAGGGGGGGGGAGAAGGACAGTGAATTAGAAAGAATATTAAAAATAGTATATTGTAAGGAATGTTTCCCTGCTGCCCTTCTAGGTGTAAAAATGTGCGAAAGGTAGTTCAGCATCCTACATATTATTTTGGGGTATGAACTAAGAGATTCTCTTTTTCCACAAGAGTTTTATTTATCTTTTATGCTGGGATATTGGTGATTGAGCACTTGACCTTTTTACTAAATGCAGCTACAGGGGGCTGCTAATTTGATCTGGAAAGTAGGGGGGGTGGGGACATTTAATCGTTGCTTCCTCCCCCATATTGTGTTCCAAATCCCCAGGCTGTGCTTTTTTGCTTTAGAGGGGAAACATAGGGCCTCTGAGACCATACTATATGGAGCTTTTTATCCAGTTGAGGAAAAGGGTGGAATTATACATGGAGACAGAGACATGCTATGGTACACAGGGTGAGGCCATGGTTTAGCATTTTGTATACAGAAGATTCCAGGTTGAAGGATCTCAAGTGATGGGAAAGATCATACTGTGCCTCTTATGCTGACAAGTCATCTGCCAGTCAGAACAGACAATCATGAGCTAGAAGGACCAAAAGGTCAGCCAGGGCTGGCCAAAGGGTTTCCAGTGCCCCCGGCAAACTATGACTTTGGTACTTCCATTCAATAGTAGTCATGCCCAGCCAGGGAAGGCAGTGCACTGCCTGGGCACAAAACATTCAGCCTGGGAAAGGCAGTGTGCTATTTAGACAAGCTGCACCTGGCCTGGGGAAGCTGGAGCATGACACATTGGGAAGGCTAGCCTGGCACCACAAAGTGGCTAGCCCATCCATCAGGCATGAGAAGTTTTTGGCACCCCTACAGCTCTGACATCCTAGGTGATTGATTAGGTATGCCTGTTGGACAGACCAGTTTTGAGGTCAGCTCAGTACAAGACACCTGCCTCTGTTCCATAAGTCCTTCACTTTCAGCCACTCCCATATCATCTGTTTATCACTCTCTTTCAAAACTGCAAACTGGGGTCTCTTCACATTTGCTCGCACGCCTGACCTCTCACCTCCGCTGGATCGGTGACACCTTCTCCATGCTCTGAAGGGATGCTCTTTCAAGAGAGTCATCAGGAAACTCCAAGGATTTCATTCAGAAAGTATCAGGAGCCATAAAAGAATATTAATGTGCTCTTTATCAGAATCCCTGAATGTCTACTATCAGTTTAGGCCAACCATAGACCCATTCATACTATCAGGTAACTATTTATTTATTTATCAAATTTCTACCCTGCCATCCCAGCCAAGGCCGGCTCAGGTGCCTGTGCTGGCCTTCCTCTCTCAGACTCTGTGTCCGGGGGGGGAGGGGGGACAGGAATGCTGGGGAAATGAGGTGATTAACTTTAGAATGATAATGAAGAAGAAGAGATTGGATTTATACCCCGCCCTTCACTACCCAAAGGTGTCTCAGAGCGGCTTACAAACTCCTTTCCCTTCCCCTCTCCACAACAGACACCCTGTGAGGTAGGTAGGGCTGAGAGAGCTCTTGACAGAAACTGCTCTTTTTCAAGAACAGCTCTTATCAGAACTATGGCTTGTCCAAGGTCATCCAGCCAGGTGCAAGTGGAGGAGTGGGGAATCAAACCTGGTTCTCCCAGATTAGAGTCCGTGCACTTAACCACTACACCAAACTGGCTCACAGAATGGAGGCTGGGGAGACAGGTCCTGAGAAAAATGGCTCCCGCCTCATTCTGGCTTTAGTTCCTTAGCTTTAAATATTCCTCTGCAAACCCTGAGACAAATAAACTGAAACTTCTGAGAAAACCCTGGGTCCTAGCAACTTGACTATGATTCCTGGAAAGAGAAAACATTGGGGTTGGCTGAAGCAGAGCAGTATAGAGGGGGAAAACTGACATGCCTAGAGTAGGAGGGTGCTAAGAATTAGAGGTGCTTCGATACCGTGAGGCAGGGCTAAGGACATAAGCATCCGGTAAAGGGATGGATTGGTACTGGATTCCAGCACTGGATTCCAGATCTCAGTGAAAAGAATCAAATGGCTGGAGGATCCTACTTTAGAAGCTGAACTTATGAATGCTGCTTCTTCTGAATACATTGAGGGTCCTGATCAATAGTGGCTTCCCATGATGCCTTTTAGTCCACAGCTGTGTCCCCTTAATACCAGCATGTGATCCCATTCTAGGATTACGGGCATAGCCTCAGGCTTCTCCACTGTCATTTCATTATTTTGCACTTGAAAAGTACTGAGACTTACTAGTGATTTCAGCTCCCACATACTTTATTAGATGAAGAACAAGACAACTGAGCCGGCTCGCAGGCCGGCTTTTATTCCCAAGTGACCCACACCCCAAACACACACACACCCGGTGATTCACTATTTACATTGATTGGATTAACTCCTGCTCCTCCATTGGAGAGGAGTCAGGATCCACTAGTCCATTGTCCTTCGGGGCGAAGCTCAGGCCCTTCGCCTGGCCACATGGTGGACCGGTTAGAACCAGTCTGAGCACATGGCTGTCCAGAGCCCATGTTCTCCAGTGGATACATTACACCCCTCCCCCCTTGGTCCGATAAACACCCACACACATAGTCTTTCAAATAGCTGGGGGGCCGCCGCTCTCGCGTGGAGCGACGGGGCTCTGGCATGAGTGAACTGACAGCCTCCCGGGCGGCTGTGGGGACTGGTGGCCGCTCTGGTGTTGGCGGGGCTGGGCTCACCATCTCGGCCGGTGTGTCATTTGCGGTGGCTGTCAGTCCGGAGTTGAAGTCCCCCGGGATTTCTTCTGGTGCGTCCGCCCCCGCGTCTGGTTGAGCTGGCTCGTCCCACTCCTCCCCCTCATCCGGCTCCAGGGGTAGCACCCGGCGACGTAGCTGATCGATGTGGCGATGCAGGATCTGGCCGTCTTCCACCGAGACTTCATAGGACCGGGGCCCACGGACCCGGACTACTCGGGCAGGAATCCACGGGGGCCCTCTCGCGTAGTTCCGTGCGTACACCGAGTCCTCTGGGAAGAACCCTCGCGCTGCCGCTGGCGTTTCCGTGCAGGGCTCCCGCTCGGGCGCTCGATCGGGATGTAACCGGTCCAGCCTGGTGGTGAGGCGTCGGCCCATCAATAGTTCTGCCGGGCTCCGGCCGGTTGTCGCATGGGGCGTCGTTCTCTGGCCGAACAGGACGTGCGCCAGCCTGAAGTCCCAGTCCGTTCCTTCGGTCCGACGGAGCGCCTCTTTGGCCGTCCGCACCATGCGTTCGGCTTGGCCATTGGTGGCGGGGTGGAACGGGGCCGACCTGATGTGGCGAATCCCGTGCTGGCGGGTGAACTCCTGGAACTCCCCAGACGTGAAGGCCGTCCCGTTGTCGGTGACCAGGGTGTCGGGGAGTCCGTGCGAGCTGAAAATCCGCCACATCGCTCGGATGGCCGCCCGGGAGGAGGTGGATGGTACCGGCTCTACTTCTAGCCACTTACTGTAGGCGTCTACAAGTATAAAAAACAGCTGCCCCTGGAACGGGCCCGCAAAGTCGAGGTGCAGGCGTGACCAGGGGCGGTGAGAGGATTCCCAGGCCCTGTCTGGGGCCGTCGGGGGTGCGGGTCGGGAGGCCTGGCAGGGTTGACACCTTTTTACAATGTCCTCAATATCCCGGTCTAACCCTGGCCACCAGACATACCCCCGCGCCAGAGCCTTCATCCTGACTACCCCAGGGTGGTGCTCATGAAGGTCCCTCAGTACCCATTCCTGTAGTGGTTTTGGAATGACCACCCTGCCTCCCCACATTAGGCACCCCCTATAGGTCGACAGCTCATCGCGCCTTGTGACAAAAGGCGCAAACTCCGGGTCTTGTCTAGCTGTCGGCCATCCCCTCCCCACCCAGTTCAAAACCCGACAGAGAACCCTGTCGCGGCCCGTGAGGCGGGCCACCTCCTTGACATGTACTGGGCGATCGGGCAGCGATTCTAGGAGTGCGATGACGTGGGCGGGGGCCGGGTCTGGGTCCGTTGCGGGCAGTGGGAGGCGGCTGAGTGCGTCCGCGTGACCCATGGCCTTTCCCGGGCGGTGGGTGAGGGTGTAAGAGTACCCCGCCAGGAATATGGATCAGTGGAGAACCCTGGGCAAGACCATCTGCGGCGTCTGTCGATCGGGCGCAAGGAGGCCCAGGAGAGGCTTGTGGTCTGTAAGGATCTCGAACGGGCGGCCATAGAGATAATGGTGGAATTTTTTAACCCCCGCCACTATCGTTAGTGCCTCCTTGTCTATCTGCGCGTAATTACGCTCCGCAGAAGACAGGGTCCGAGAATAGTAGGCGACCGGAACCTCCCGGCCATCCGGCAACCGATGCCCCAACACCGCCCCCACCCCGTAGGGCGACGCATCACACGCCAGAACCACAGGTAAAGCCTCGCAGAAGTGGTGCAGCACCCCGTTGGAGACCAACAAGTCTTTTACCGCCTGGAAAGCTGCCGCATGCTCCGGCTTCCAGGCCCACGGCGCCTCCTTGTCCAGCAGCCGGTGGAGGGGTTCAGCCACCGTTGCCTTTTGGGGCAGAAACGCATGGTAAAAATTCAAGAGGCCTAGGAAGGCCTGGAGTTCCGGCTTGGACGTGGGGACCGGGGCTTGTGTGATCGCTTTAATTTTCTCGTCTGTGGGGTGGATGCCTTGTGCATCGACTGCGAACCCCAGGAATTCGATGCGGGGCACACCCAGGAGGCATTTCTCCTTCTTCACCTTGAGGCCAGCCTCGTTGAACCTCTGCAGGACCTGACGCAGCCGTTCGGTGAAGGCGGTGGAGTCCGGTGCCGCGATGATGACATCATCTAAAAAGGGCTGGACCCCTGGAATTCCTTTCAGGAGGGAATCCATGAAGGATTGAAAAATCCCTGGCGCCACTGAAACCCCAAACTGCAGTCTATTGACCCGGAAAGCCCCCTTGTGGGTGGTGATGGTTTGCGCCTCCGCAGCGGCCGTGTCCACTGGCAGCTGCTGGTAAGCCTGCGCCAGGTCCAATTTGCCGAAAACTTTGGCCCCCGTCAGGGAGGCCAGGACATGGCTCACTACCGGGACCGGATAGGCGTGGTCCTGCAGAGCCTTATTTATGGTGCATTTGTAATCTGCACAAATGCGTATAGCCCCATTCGGTTTAATTGGCGTTACAATGGGGGTTTCCCAGCGCGCTGACGCGACCGGTTCCAGCACGCCTTGGGCGACCAGGCGGTCGAGCTCGGCCTCTATTTTTTCCCGCATGGCTAGGGGAGGGGGCCGTGCCTTTATGTGGATGGGTCGTACGTTAGGGTCCAGATCTAGCGAAATCGGGGTCCCATTGTACCTCCCCAGGGTCCCATCGAATACTTTGGGGAACTCCCGGCAAACTGCCTCCCAGTCAGCGGTCCCGAGGTGGTTTACTCCTGCTATTTGGAGTCCCAAAGGCCCAAACCACGACAGTCCCAGGAGGCTTGAGAGGCGCCCCTCCACAACCAACAGGTCCAGCAAGCCCGAGAACCCTTTAAATCGGACTTGAAACTTGCCCCAGCCACGGACTGCCACTGGGTTTTTGTTAAAGTCCGTCAGTTTCAACCCCCGTGGCTTGTGCAGTCGGGGTCCCCCTTTGGGGCATAGCGTTTTAAGGGTCTCCGCGGAAATTATAGAGAACGAGGACCCTGAGTCTATTTCCATTTGGCAGGGGGACCCCTCTATTTGGACAGTCACATGCACCTTGTCCGGGCTTTCAGGGGGCAAGTTACATACCGTCTGCCGGCGCTGTGTCGTCACAGTGTGCAGGCTTGCGGCGTCCAGCTGGGCAGTGGATCCCAGGCGCTTGCCCTTGGAGCGGCAGACTCGGGCGAGGTGTCCGGCCTTGTTGCAGGTCCTGCAGACGGCGTCCCGGAAACGGCAGGTCCGGCGCTCGTGAGCGTCGCCACAGCTGGCACAGGCAGATGCGTTGGGCTGGTTTGGTGGTGCGGGGGATCCCCTGTTGCGTTGGGTGCGTGGCTGTGATCGGCGGTTCACCTGTAGGACCTCCTCATCGTTCGAGTCATCCGAGGGGCCGGAGTCCTGGAGGCGATGGACCGTCTTAGGCCGGCGATCTGCGTGGGACTTCTCGTAGGCGGCCGCTTCTTGGATGGCGGCCTCCAGAGTGAGGTCGTCCCGGCTGACGAGCCTGCGGCACAGCTTCGCCTCCTTCAGCCCCACCAAGAACTGGTTTAGGAGGGTATCTGCGAGGTTGGGGAAGGCACACCTTGTGGCTGTGCGGCGTAGTCCGGCCAGGAATTCCGGAGATGTTTCGTCGGGGCCCTGCATTCTCGCGAAGAACTCCATTCGTTCCGCGAACTTGGTGGGCTTTGGTGCCAAGTGGTCAGTAAACGCCTTGACCAGCATGTCGTAGGTGGCGGCCGCGTCTTTCGGCAGGAGGGGGTTTACCAGGTCCTTCAGGAGGAGGTGTGCCTCGATGCCGCAGTAGCGCAGGAGATAGGCCTTCTTCGTACCCGCATCCGTGATGCCATGGATCTCGAAGTGACGCTCCAGCGTCTCGATCCAGGTCTCCCAGTGTGCAGGACGAGAGATGTCGAAGGCGGGGAAGCTCTCGTTGCTAGCGGCCATGGTGCTCACCCGTGGAGGTCGCGGTTCAGGCGTAGAGTTGGCGGCGTTGAAAGCGAGGCTGCTCTCGGGGTCAGCAGTGCTAGGGAGCGGTGCGGTGCCCAGGAACCGAAGAGGCGGACACGAAGCTCGGCGGCGGCGTTCGGTGCTTTCGGCGTTGGGGCGGTCAGCGGTGCTCGTCTCGTGGTCGTTGTTCATGGAGGGAGTTGGCATCCCACCTTCGTCGCCAGTGAAAAGTACTGAGACTTACTAGTGATTTCAGCTCCCACATACTTTATTAGATGAAGAACAAGACAACTGAGCCGGCTCGCAGGCCGGCTTTTATTCCCAAGTGACCCACACCCCAAACACACACACACCCGGTGATTCGCTATTTACATTGATTGGATTAACTCCTGCTCCTCCATTGGAGGGGAGTCAGGATCCACTAGTCCATTGTCCTTCGGGGCGAAGCTCAGGCCCTTCGCCTGGCCACATGGTGGACCGGTTAGAACCAGTCTGAGCACATGGCTGTCCAGAGCCCATGTTCTCCAGTGGATACATTACAGCACTGCTAAAGGGGGCATGGAAAGAGGGCTCTCAAATGCTGGTGAGGACCACAAGATGAGGATGTGTCCTGGGTTGGAAGGCAGCACATTTGTTCTTTGCAACTAGCATGCAAGAGGATTTTTCTAGCTTCCCTGCTCCACAGCTCATATGCCTAGCTGGGAAGCAAATCCTCAGAGATACAGTCTGTGCACAGCTAGTCCCATTAGCTTTTCAAAGCAGAAACAAACAGGCTATGTACGGTGGGGAGTTCTGTGAAGGGTAGTTAATATTTCATTGAGTAAAGTATTTGATGCTCTGTCGGTCATTCAGGCAGAAGCAGCTTGCTAGCTGCCCAACTCCCTGAGGGAGATGAGGGTTCTGTCTTCTGGCAGGCGTGACACTTGGTTATCAGAGATTCGGTCTTGATTAGTTCTGGATTCTGATATCCCAGCTACCTCTAGGATGGCAGAGGGAATAACTGCTACATGGGACAATCATTGAGAGAGAAGAGAAAGGAAACTGAGGAAAGCCAAGGCAGCAGCTAGCGACATTATGTGCTGTGTAGAAAGGGGAGGCATGATGAGTCCTGCTGCATTTTCCACTGTTCTTTATGGCCACAAGAGGAGCTAATTCCAAAAAAGATCAACTGGAGATGGTTCAGTGTTTTGTAGATAAGTGTCTGCACGGTCTACCTTTTCCCTTGGTCTTCCAGATAAGTTTTATAAATAATAATTCCTAGTTAAGGGATTATTATTATTTCAATTCAATTTGATTTGTTACAATCAAAGATCAGCAAATATCATTTATATTTGTTGTGCCTACACTTTATAGTATGTGGTCACCAGAAAGGTGGAATGTGTGTGTGTGTGAGCAACTAAGAGCTTGTTAGAGCTTCAGTACAGTCATATTACCTTATAAGGAAAGGTTGTTGTTAACTAGAATTTACTAGAACATATCCTATAGAAGAGCCAACACAGATGAAATGGGAAAATATCAACATGCAGCTAGAGATATTGCAGAGTACTAGAAATAAACCCAACAGAGAATAACTAATCTACAATGTGCACACTGTTACCTTAGCCTTTTCCCCCTGAGGAATGGGCATAAAGTGGCAAGCTGCTGTCCACTGTTCCCCCATTCTTTGGCATGCTTTCTCTCAACAAACAAACTGGTTTAACTCTTTGCATTCCAACTGAGAGGGGCTCTGCGGGACCAATCCTTACTTTGGAGCTTGCTTCCCCATTTCCTGCCAGACCTAAATTATCTAATCCCATAGTACTTTACGGCACTGATTTTTAGGGTTCCAAGCAGGGATATTAAAACCTGTCCATCTTAGCTCTCTGGTGACAAGCTAGCCATATGGTGCAAGCTTCCTTAGGGTCTCACCTGTCAATGCCCACATACCTCCCTTCCTGACTGTAATATAAATCTTTTTATGGCAGGGTTTACATAGCTGCATGTAATTTCCTTAGGCAAACAGCTTCTCATCCATGACACTACCCACCTCAGAGTGCGGATTGTCAGAGCTGACTGGCTGCATGGAACTGACTCCAGCTGCCCCTGACTCCACTATTGTCTTGCTTCTCCTGCAGTTGAGGGCATGAGGGCTATCCTACTTCATTGCTGCTCAATGGTAAACAGCCCCTTTTTACCCATGGCGGTGCCCCCCCCCCCCATGGCTGCTACTGTTACCTCAGACAGCAATGCATTTTGAACTGAACAAGGGGTGGATGGACAGCAATTTTGGATTAGCCCACTAGCTGTGAGCAGCAAAGGGCTCTTTAATCAGTGATCCTACAAGATCCTAGGCTTTGTTATGCCTCTCAGCACTTACTCTTGGTTCATGCAGGAGAGTGGAGTCTTCTGCCCAGGTCTCCTGAGGAGGAGCGTGAAAGCTCTGTGCTTGGCCTGAGTTTTTATGGGAGAAAGAAGGTAAGATGCAAAGCGTATAGAGCCAGATGGGAAACTCTTGGAGCTGAATGGGCATTCTGGACCCTTAGTTGCTTCTTACTATCATGGATTGGATAGTTGTGGGCCTTAATATATAAGGAGAAAATGTACTGTAATGTGCTGTGTCCCTCTGTAAGAACACCAGAAACTTAACTCATCTCCATGCTAGAGGACTAGCCTGGTTCTTAACTACTTGTGTTGCTAAGGTAAGCTATACTGGCCTGGTTCCAGCCACACAGTTAAGAAAACCTTTGCCCTTAAGAACATTTTGTTCCTAGGATTAGAGTTACCATTGCCAGGTGGGGCTTAGAGTTCTCTCAGAATTAAAACTGATCTCCAGACTACAGAGATCTCTTCTTCCTGGACAAAATAGCAGCTTCAGAAGGTGAACTGTATAGTAGAGATGGGTACAAATGGGGGAAATGTGGTTTGGTTCATGGTTGAACCATGAGCTGAATGACGAACTGAGCTGAAAGACTTGTTCACGAACCAAACTGGTTTGTGAGATTCATGGCCCTGCAAACCCCATTGAAAGGGACTACAGACCCTTTAAAAGAGGTTTGCAGAAATCCTGAAAAACAGCTGCATGGCAGAGAGCCAAGGGGGTGAACTGCCCCCTTGGGAGGCACTTCAGTCCTTCCTTTCTGCTGCCCACAGCTTTCTCTGCCAAAAAGAGCCCAAGCTGGGCCAGGAGAAGGCTCCTCCCTGTGGGTTTAGCTCTGTTAGGCTCCCTCGTGCATCCCCTTTAAATGGAGCTACACAGGAGAGCTCTCAGCTGGACCAGCAGGGAGAGTTCTGCCTGTAGGGTTGGTGGTCTTGGGATCCCTCCTGCAGCCCTTTTAAACTGAGCTGGATGAGGGGGCCTGCAGCTGGGATGTTGGGGAGAGCTTTCTCCGCCAGCTCAATAGTCTTGGGCTCCCTCATGCAGCCCCTTTAAACTGGGCTACAAAACTTTAAATATCACTTCTAAAAATCTGTCTAAATCCATTCCAAGTGTCTCTGCAAGTTACAGTGCCCGAATCTTCCCAATGCTGAGGAATAGTGTTTTCCTAAACTGGAGCAAGCTAGCCGCCTGTTGGTTGGGCAAGAATGTTCAAACAATTCGAATGTTCAAACAAATGTTAGAATGTGTTGATTTAATAATCGGACAACTGCTCTGATAAATGCATGGGGGTCCCTGAATAAGGAGGGATTGGAATCTATTGAGCTAATTAGAGCTCCATGATTGGAACTTAGAAGACTTTGGAAAGTGTTGGACTTACATTCTATTATTTCGACTTGCTGTGATTTAATTGTTTATCAATGCTCAGTTTGGATGTTTATACATGCACTTTGTTAGAGTATAAGATATAACATTTATTGTTCATAATTTTGTCACAGTAGTTTTTTCCTCACTTAGGCTTTTTACTGTGATTCTCTCTTGTGGTTTCATCCCTACTGTGTAACGACATCCCTTCTGAGCTCCTTTCCCTTCCTAGACTTTGATTCCAAGGCATTGCCCCCAAATCCCCAGAAATTTCCCAAACTGGAATTGGCAGTCAGTAGGTCCTCGAAAACAGCTTAATGTGTTGGGTCTACAACGGGAGGTGAACTTGCTGGAAATTGCCACCCACTCTTTAGAAAAATTAAGGGTACTTAAGTTTTCTTCATGAGTTTGGAATCCAGTCAATTGTGGGACTCTGTAAGGTTGCTAAATTAAGCAAACTCTACCACGGGCTGGAAATTACATATTTACACAATTCATCTGTCATAGACAAGCCCTCTGGACTTAAGCCACATTCTGGAATATAGGAAACAAAAGGAAAAGAAACAAAAGGAAGCAAAAGGAACTCCTGTTTGGTCAAAACTGCAAAAACTAATAATTGCACTACCAAGTGTCTAAACCATCAAATGAAATTTCTCCATCCAAGATATTTTGTTGCTGCTATCTAGCACAGTGGTTTTAAAATTTCAGCCTTCAGGGAAGTCTTTCCACATCACTGAGAATGCCTGCTGCCCTTCCTGAGATACCCATGCAGGGCCTCCATAGAACTCATGCACTTTGTTTTGTTTTGATGGAGAGTTCTCAGTTCATGCAGGGCCAGGTTGGACTCAACATTACTTTGCAGGAATTGTGACCACTCTCTAGAAATGCCCAGTGCTCTGCTGTGGCTAAGCTTCCAAGAAATATCAGGGTTCCCTGCCACACAATCTGGAAAATGTTGCTTTGTAAATGGAGAATGCAGTCTGAGAGGTGTGCTTCAGAATGCTCTGCAACACTGCGTAAAGGGAAGCATTTACGCAGCAGTTATAAATGAGAAAGATGAGGAACAGCACAAAATCTACCATCTCCTTCAGATGCGGTTTTGCAAGTAATGTGTTCAGCTCTCCAGCATTGCAGCCCATCCCCAGGTTAATTAAAAAAGGTAAGAGAACACCCATACAGCTGGCTCCTGTCACAGGCTTGTATACCTTCAGTAGCAAATCTATCTGTTGAATACAGAATATAATGCTATGTGTGCCAAATCAGAACATTTTTTATGCTAAGAGAAATAATCCATGGGGAAGTGGAAATCTGGAAATGGCCCTTATACCCCCAAACTACCAAATAACCTTTGATTTATCATTTTGACTTCCTGAATTCTTACCAGTTTTTACACTGGCCATAAACTCATGCATATCTCTCAGCAGTTATCCAGCAGGATATATAAAAGAACATATAAAAGAAAGACTTTTCCTTTATATCTCCATGCAAGCTGATTCAAACAACCAATTCAGATGGTCAGAAGTAGGCTGAGTGAATGCACTCCTTACTGTGGCAATGCTGTGCCTGGCCTGGGCTGCAAATGGCATTGTAGATTAGATTACTGCATTAGCCAAAGGCCGTGGCACTTGTAAATCAAACAAATGCATCCATATTGCAGATTAATAACATAATTACCATCCAGTGTATAATGTCAAAAGATATCAAGAACTGCTCAGTTCCGTTTAATAAACTGGTCTCCTGTTTTAGTGCAAAAGAAGCCACCCTGATAGGAATGTTTTCATTGTGGAGCAGAAAAACCATCTCCTATAGAATGGCTATACTAGAAATGCCGTTACAGTAAATCATGCAGTAAAGCAACACCATGTTGTTTATATGGTGGGCAGTCAAAGGTGGTAAATTGTGTTCTGCACCAGATCTGCATCACAACTGTCATCATCATAGCTGATTTTTTTTCCATACCGGCCATCAAACACAGTAGATGGATCTGATTAAAAACAGCTTTCTATAGATGGAAATTCACCAAGGTGACTCAGCTGTACTAGTAGTTTTCATAAGAGTGAATTGTTTTGAAAAATTTGAACCCGGTGAAAATCCAGTGCCTGTTCATCATCTAAAGCCTGCTGGGCTGTCATATAGAAAATTCTTTCATTTTACTATCTGTCTTGATTTTGGCTTTGGTCAGATCTGCTCCTGGCTGGCTGGCTGCTGTGCCAGCATTGTGCCCATTCTTCTCTGCAAATTACACCTGTCAGTTATTCATAGCCCTCTCCCTGCCCTCATGCCCCTGAATGCATCTTGCGTCACAGCTGAACTCTGGCCCCTGTTTATCTGCCACTTTGGGAGGAAGTTAGAAATGCATTTGATATAAATTTGATAGTGAAATGCTGCCCCTCTCTTGACAGCTTATAAATAGCTTCTTGGAGACCAATTCTAAGATTTGGATTTTTTAAAAGGAAAGCTACACAAACCAAAAACCTATCAGCTATGTATCTGCAACACAATCAAAGGTGGCTTGCTTCTCTGTTTCCACCTCCCTCCCCAATTCCATTATGTCCTGCAGCAGACTCACAGTTCCTTAATATCCCATGGGAAGAGAGTCCATTAAGACAAAGACTTATATCAATCTCCTTTCCAACTTAATTAAGTTTTTATAAACCCTCAGCCCCATATGGAAAGAAAGCAACCCGGCACCAAATTACCAAGGCAAATAGAATCCAAATGAAGTTATTTTCCCTGCCTTGTTTGAGTCCGGTTTTAATTAGGCAGCTGTTGGGACTTGGTGTTGCCTGCATGTAATTGTGTCATTGCCATTCATTAGAGGTTTGATTGGAGTTATTGTTTGCCAGCTTCCTAACGTTTTCTGTTCCTCTGTTTTCCACCAATGACCTGGCCAACTTTGCCTTTCAAGTAATTACAGTTTAGCAGCATGCGTTATTTATCTATTAGGGTGGCATTGCAGCTGCATCGGTCTGGGCTTCAGGAGGGAAACGTTGTCCTCTCACCTTTGCTGAGGATTTGAATTGAAGAAAAAACTTCTCCAGAATTAGAAAGTCCATCCAGATAAGCATAAAGTTGTGCACAGAGTTGCATGTGAACAGGGTTGCTGCAATGAATGAATCAGACTTATATTTATTTCTTTTAGCATCTGTAGCTGAGCTCTGATTTATCCAAAAGCCTGGCAAGGGTTTAAAATGCTTGCATAAACAAAAGTTCAGAGAAATTAGAGCAGTTAAACTGATATGTAGCTGCATAAGGGACACACAGAGAACTTGGATAATCAGAAAATGCGTGGCTGGGGAGCAGCATTGGGCTTTGCACCGTGTTCAACTTTGCCAGTCGGTTCGATGATGTTAAGCTGGGAGCTCACTTGGCTTGTCAGTTAATTCAATCATTTGGAATGGATTTTAACCTAAAATTCAGCTAATCAAAATCTAATTTCAGCTTTGTTATAAAGTAAGTGGATTACACTAAGTTCAAAGTCTAGGCTGTGCCGCAGTCTGGAGGGTATTGGGCTCATGCTGCTCCACACTTGCAAAACCAAGTCAGTTCTCAGGGCTGGTCTTTGAGAAGAGCCATCAAACTGTTCTTTAAACTCCAAGTTCAAATGCAGCTTGAGGATTTTGCTACAAAGCCTTTTAAAGGTAAAACTCCAGTTGGTCTGTGCAGTTTTCCTTTCCAAAGCCCCATCATATGCCTGTTTCGCTACTGAGGAAAACTAGGGTTGCCAGCCTCCACATGAGGACTGGCGCTTTCTCAGAATTACAACTGATTTTCACACTACACCAATCCATTCCTCTGGAGGGAATGGCAGTGGACTCCATGGCTTCACATCCCTGCTGAGCACCCTCCCCTTCCCAAACTTTGCTTTTCCCAGGCACTGCCCCCAGATCTCCAGGAATTTCCCAAGCCTCAGTTGGTAACTCTAACAGCTATAAATCTGGGACTTCAGAAGGGATTCCCCCAAAGGGCCAGTGCCTGCTCCTCCTGCTCTGAGCTCTAATACGGAGGAACTATACTGAGCAAACAGCCTTGCACACTTGCAATGCAGTCCTAAGCAGCATTATACCTTTCAAAGCCCATTGGCTGTAATGGACTTAGAAGGTCTAGCTCTGCTTAGGATTGCACTGCAACTCACCTAGGGTGGGGTTTATTTTGTATTCTCCAGGCTTACAGCCGTTTGGGTGGCTGGATTTGGGGGGGCAATTCTGATCAAGGGCATATTTTCATAGCAAACTGATTTATTTATTTAACACTTTTAGATATTGAAGAAGAAGAGATTGGATTTATATCCCACCCTTCACTTTTGAGTCTCAGAGCAGTGTCTGCTGTGGGGAGGGGAAGGGAAAGGAGTTTGTAAGCGGCTCTGAGACTCCCTTGGGTGGTGAAGGGCGGGGTATAAATCCAATCTCTTCTCTTCCTCTTCTTACAAGAGGTAGGTGGCCGTCTAACACAAACTGCTCTTTCAGGAACAGCTGTGCCAGAGCTTGTGACTGACTCAAGGTCA
This sequence comes from Gekko gecko, assembly GCA_029375565.1. NCBI lineage: Eukaryota > Metazoa > Chordata > Lepidosauria > Squamata > Gekkonidae > Gekko > Gekko gecko. The sequence goes on along the minus strand of JAPDNY010000002.1, from coordinate 237,181,489 downwards.
CATCAGCAGGTGCAAGCGGAAGAGTGAGGAATCAAACCCAGTTCTTCCAGATTAGAGTCCGCACACTTATCCACTGCACCAAACTGGCTACACCAAACTGGCCTTTTTGGCTACTCATTTGAGGGGGAAGCAAAAAATACTATGAATAATGCAAATTTATGACAGTTAAGAAAAATTCAGTAAAACTAATTTCCCTGCAGAAAAGCTAACAGTCAAAACCAGCATTTAGTAAAAATCAGCAACATATAAATAGCTTTATACATAAAGTAGGCCATAAAAACATCATCAGCGAGGAAAAAATAACCCAGGATCAATAGAACAAGAAAAGATGGCATAAAATTTTATTTAAAGACTGGGTGAATGCTGTGGAAGAGGGAGCTGCCGCCATCAAATCATCCTATGACTTTAGAGATAGAAAGCCTAGATAAAGGCAGAAGGACTCTGAAAATTGCCTTTATGAAGCGAGCTGGAGGGGGTGCTCTGGAATCTTCTCATAACAAGTAACAAATTAACAATTTAGCTGAGATAGACAGGAACTCACAATATGCATTGTTTATTAACACTAAAATACTAACATTTAGCTTAACATGGATATGATCTCCTTCTCTTGGGATTTTAGTATAATGTGGGTTTACTTTTCTTTATCTCTAGACTAGGAATAAGGCCCGTTGTGGAAATAAATACAACAGGCTCTAGAAAGAGGCTCTGGGAGAGTGCCCCGGCTTTGGGCACTCGGTGACAATTTGCTGTGGCAATCTCAGCAGGGTATAATGACAGAGTCCACCATTTTATCCAGAGGAACTGATCTTTGCTACCTGAAGAGCAGTTGTAATTTTGAGTGATCTCCAGCCCCCACCTGGAGATTGGCAACAATGGTTCCACATCAGGGAATAGCTGGATCGGAGGGTGGAGTCTATGGCATTGTACCTGTCTGAGGTGCCACCCCTCTTCAAACCTCACCCTCTCCAGGCTCCATCCCTCAAATCTCCAGGAATTGCCCACCTGAAGTTGGCAACCTGATCAGGACTGGGCCCAATGAGTTTTCTCCCAAAGGCCAACATAGGTGTGGAAAAGGCCTTTTACTGACAGAGGAGAAAGTACAGGTGCTAACTCTGATTAGGGAAATACCTGGAGATTTGGGGGGGTGGATCCTGTGGAGGGTAGCATTTGGGGGGGGGTGTGGAAGGACTCAGCAGGGTATAATGCCATAGAGTCTACCCTCCAAAGCAACCATTTTCTTCCAGGGAACTGTCATCTGGAGGTCAATTGTAACAGTAGGAGATCTTCAGGTCCTACCTGGAGATTGGCAAACCTAGGGGAAAGTCAGCCACACAGCGGGGAGTTGAAGAAAATGGTTTGATGGTCGCTGGCCCACCTCCTTAGCCAGCCAGCCATGCTGAAGCTAAGCAGGAGAAAGAGCCTTTTTCCATTTATTCTGACAGGAAAGTGGCCATTGAGGAGGGGATTATGGGCGGCGGAGGGGGTTATACTGAAAGTCCTTTGTTTTTTTACTCACAGAACCAAGCTTGGCTGCCTACCAACAGCCACTGAGGGGACAGTCCCTCACAGGAGTCAAGAGAACTGTCTTCCTCAGGAGAGAGAGCTGGTCTGCCAGTAAATCTGACCTGCAAAAGGGGGAGTGGGTGGGGAAGAGGAGCAGACCCAGCACCCAGCCAATGGCACGCGAGTACTCTTGAGTGGCGGCTGATGGGCCAATGGCTGAGGGAGGGCATTTTACAGCCAATGGGAGTGCATGGAATCTTATGAAACCAAAATATAAATATTATAAGGAGAGATGTAGCTCCCCTTCCCTATTTTTCTTTGTAGTTTTAGTAGTATATGCAAAAACCAATAAAAAATCCCTTTTGGGGGGCCAATAATAATTAAAAAAAATTGGGTGAATGCTTCAGTTTGGCATCTAAATACTAATAGAGAAGACACCAATTGAACTTCAAGGAGAAGGCATTTCACAAATGGGGAGCCCTTTGCTGGAGCCTCTGGAGACCCAGTAAAAGGAGACAATACCAGTCTTACTAGGCCAGTGGTCTGATTTAGTATAAGGCAGTTACATTTGTTCATGTGTGTTTGTGTTCAATAGAGTGTACCATTTCAGACTGCTGATGGGTGGATTCTAGCTTTGAATGCTCCTTTGCATAAAAACCTTACTGCAGAAAAAAACTAGCACAACAGGGAGAAATGTTCTACTTCCCTCCCCCCATGCCTGATGTTTTATATCTGCAGGGATCCTCCACCTTCAGTCTGAAATGGTCTGAAGCGATGTAGTCTTTCTTCCACTTTTGCATCCCAGTACCTCATTCCCACTCATTCTGTTGTGTGTTTAAAGTAGCCTGGGATATGGAGTTAACCAAACTCAACCATCTGGCCAAGTTTGGTTCACACTCTGCCAGGTCCTCTATACACACTTGGTGTAAACCACTTGCCTTGCTTTGATCTGTTGTCAGCTTTATAGCCTGATAATAGCCATATTACTGACAAGACAGTTGAACTGAGTTCACTAGGATTTATGCTGCATAGGCAAGTATACATAGGACTGCACCTGTAATTTAAAAGAGTGAGCAAAGGAAATATTTCTCTGGTCTGAGGCAAATAATTCTGTTAGTGAGTTGTACACCATTCAGTGGCTCACCAGGCACTTAAGAGGCAAATGAACCACCCAGCCTCACACATGTCCACAATGTGGAATCAACAAATGCAGTTTCCAGAAAATTGGTTTGATTGTGAAATTGCAGCAATGGTCACCAAGGCCTTAAATGAAGGGAATGATGTATGCAGCACTACTGTGATATTCATTTACAGTTCAGAGAAAACATCAAGCACATGACAATTCCCAGCCATGGACAGTCAAACTGCCCCACAGTAAAAACCAAAAAAGATGGTCTAATTAGAGATACGAATACAAAGGCAAACTGTACAATCTGTGACATCTCCAAGCTCATCTAGTCCAGGTCTCTGTACTGATACATGATCCACTGCATTTTAACAGGGCAGTGTACAGTGTTACCAACTTTTTATTTTGCTCTTCTGCAATTAACAGTAGGGTAGATCCTACCACTCAACTGTCTAAAGTTTATTTTCTTGCTTATTAAAATAATTATATTTATTTAAGCTGGAGAAAGGCTACCTGGAGGATAAGAACATAAGAACATAAGAGAAGCCAATGTTGAATCAGGCCAATGGCCCATCTAGTCCAACACTTTGTCACACAGCGGCCAAAATATACTAGGTGCCATCAGGAGGTCCAGCAGTGGGGCCAGGACACTAGAAGCCCTCCCACTGCTGCCCCCTCCAGCACCAAGAATAGAGTGCATCACCTGCCCCAGACTGAGAGTTCCTATCTAAACCCTGTGGCTAATAGCCACTGATGGACTTCTGCTCCATATGTTTATCTAATTCCCTCTTGAAACTGTCCATGCTTGCAGCTGCCACCACCTCCTGTGGCAGTGAATTCCATATGTTAATCACTCTTTGGGTGAAGAAGTATTTCCTTTTATCTGTTCTAACCCGACTGCTCGGCAATTTCATGGAGTGCCCACGAGTTCTTGTATTGTGAGAAAGGGAGAAAAGTACTTCTTTCTCAACCTGCTCAATCCCATTCATAATCTTATAAACCTCAATCATGTCACCCCTCAGCCGTCATTTCTCCAAGCTAAAGAGCCCCAAGCATTTTAACCTTTCTTCATAGGGAAGGTGTTCCAACCCTTTTATCATTCTAGTTGCCCTTCTCTGCACTTTTTCCAATGCTATAATATCCTTTTTGAGATGTGGTGACCAGAACTGTACACAGTATTCCAAATGAGGTCGCACCAATGATTTATACAGGGGCAGTATAATACTGGCTGATTTGTTTTCAGTTCCCTTCCTAATAATCCCCAGCATAGCATTGGCCTTCTTTATTGCAGCTACACACTGTCTAGACATTTTCATTGAGTTATCTACTACGACTCCAAGATCTCTCTCTTGGTCCGTCTCTGCCAGTTCAGACCCCATCAACGTGTATTTATATTTAGGATTTTTGGCTCCAATGTGCATCACTTTGCACTTGGCCACATTGAACCCCATTTGCCACATTGACGCCCACTCACCCATCTTCGACAGATCCCTTTGGAGTGCCTCACACTCCTCCATGGTTTTCACCACCCTAAACAACTTCGTGTCATCTTCAAATTTAGCCACTTCACTGCTTACTCCCAATTCCAAATCATTAATAAACAAGTTAAAAGCATCGGACCGAGTACTGATCCCTGTGGTACCCCACTGCTTACCACCCTCCACTGAGAAAGTTTCCCATTTATACTCACTCTCTGTTTTCTATTTATAAGCCAGTTTTTGATCCACAAGAGGACTTGTCCTTTTATCCCATGACTATTGAGCTTACTTAGGAGCCTTTGATGAGGAACTGTATCAAAAGCTTTCTGGAAGTCAAGGTAAATAATATCTATGGTTTGATTGACCCCACTGTCTGGATCTGCGCATATTAGGAGATGATCATGTTTATATCCACCCTGTGGAAAGATTCAGCTGTTGCTTCCTGCAGAAACAAGCATCCATAAAAGCACAAGGGCAGGCCACTCCCGCCCCCCCATCTGTTGGCAACCTGATTATGTATCCCGTGGAAGCACAGAAATTGCACAAAACGTAGAACCAGGCACAGGATTCAGTTTACTGAGAATCTCAGTTTCAATACAATGAATACAACACTCCTTTAGGGCTACAAAGATATGCTTGAAATTTATAATGGCAGTGCAAAGTCTAGGGGCTATTTCCTAGCTACCCCTGCCTCTGTGACACAGAAAACGGAGTTTCCAATCAAGGCAGGGAGAACAGACTCTGACCAAAAGGGAGAAATACCTACACAGAGAGGGAGGGAGGGAGAAAGAGAAAAGGATAGAGAGCACTGAAACCCTGCTTATTATTTGATAGCCACATGTCACCAGGGCTAATATAGTTGCTGGAGTGCCTTGGCTAGCACAATCAGAACAAATTATGTAAAATAGTAACAAAAATCCGAAAATTATTTGCAGAAAAACAATGTCAAAAAAGTGGATCTGTCTTTTCTTAAAGTTTTTTCATTTTTTTTTAGTGCAGATTATGCACCAGCCAGCTCATACAAATGTGATCGGAAACTGTAGTTGACAATGGTAACAATTTGGAATGTGTCACAAGCTCAGACAGAGAAGTATGGATATCTAGGTATGGGGTAGAAGGAATAGATTTAATAGGACATAATTCACATGGCGATCTGTGGAACTCAGCCACTTTTATTTGACAAGCCGACAGCAGTGGTGGCAGATGGGATTCTTTACCACATTCAAAATGGCAATTAGAACTAGTGCATGCAGAGTAAGTACCTGAAGTACCATTGGCTGATATTTTAGCACTGGATAGCCTCACTTAGCACACACCGCCCCCCAGAACTTCTTGATAGGATTCCCATATATAACACACATTTCTAATTCAAGTTGACTAGTGCCAGAAAATGTGTATTGTGTATCAAATACTCAATTCACAGTGATTTTTTGCTCTGAAAGTAATACAGACAGCCAAAAAAAGCTTGATTCTCATCATTTTAATATCACATTCAATCATCATGTAAGGGAATCTAGAGGCACAAAAGCATTCCTGTTTTTTTTTTCTTTCTAAAAAAGGATGAGCAATTTTTCAGTCAGTGAGTGGGACAGAGGAGAGATTGAAACAAAGAAACGCTTTCTACTCTGGTGCGCCCAATTCATACAGATGCAGGAATCATCAGATTTTCTACACTGGTGCTCCCAATACAAACACATTTGTGGATCATCATCAAAAAACAATGAAAAAGCCTGGGGAGATTTGAGAAGAATGGAGTGAGATAGTTTTGGACTGTGTAGCAGCATGCCATAAAGCTCAGACTGGACTGTGATTAAGAATGGACTTTGTGGCTTAGGCCCTAATCACTGTGTAAAGAACAAGAAAAAGGCACTGACTGTTAGTGGAAGTGCTTGCTAGAATTAAGAGCCAGTCAGGAATTATGTAAAACAACTGCCTCTTTATTAACAAGGTCTGGCTTAACCTCCACTGCTCTGTGACCCTCCAGGGTTTTCTAAGGATTTGTTTCCAAATGAATGGGGGAAATTGAATTTGTTATATAAGGTAAGGAAAAAAACAGGAAATATCAGCAAAGGAAAAAATGCCATTGGTGTTATTGATTTCACTTGTACCTTTAGTGCCTGGTAGTCTGGTTTACAGGATTCAAAGAGATCAGAGGGAGGGAGGGAGACAGTCAGAAGAAATAAATGTGAAACTGATAATCCTCTCCAGTAATCACAGTCAAACAATTTCTGTCAAGCTTCCAGTCTATAGCGTGGCGATGGCAGTCGCTCTCCCTGAGGCTCGTGGGAGCGATTTGCACACCGGCGGTTTGGAGGGAGCTACTGATGTGCCCCCCCCATGGAACCCTTGGGTGGGGTTCCAAGCCATAGGGCTTTGAAGGGGTAGCCTCTTCAATGGCAGAATACCAGCAAATTGAGGCTCCCCTTTGCCCTAATGGTCCTACTGCTGTGTGGCCACATGGCACCAGCTAGGTTGGCCGGAACAAGCAGTGGAGATCGAGCAATTGGCGAAGATCTAAGTGAGGTCGAAAGTGGCCGGCAGTGATCGTGAGTTGGCTGTAACCAAACTTTAAAATAACCAGAAAATTCCTCACCCCCCCCCTTATAGCAGCAAACGGAAGGTGGAGGGATCCCCCCCCCCGCGAGCAAGAAAAGCAGCAGAATAAGAGGGGGGATTGATCATTTGGCTTGTTTGGTGAGACTTACCAGAGCGGATTTGAAGCATAAGTGATTTTCAGAGGTGGTGAAATAGCGGCTGGCTTTTGTAAACAATCAATCAAGATGTCGGGTGCAGGGAGAAAAGGAGTGAAACCGAAACCTATGGGAGGTCAAAGTCCGAGGCCGAAAGACAAGGGGGTGGATGTTATGAGACTCTTAGCAGACATGCTCAAGCCTGTCATGGATCAACTCGCTGGTATTAACCAGCAGTTAACCGTCCTTAATTAGACTCTCGCAGCGCAACAGCTCCAGATGGCTGAAACAGTTAACAGACAGAGCAAACAGTGGAAGTAGTGAAAGAGATGCACACCGAAAACAAGACTTTGAAGAAAAGAGTGGACCAATTAATGAATAAACAGAATCATCAGGAAGATAGGCTGCTGTTTCTACAAATGGAAAAAGCCAATATGGTCCTCAGGTTCCAGGGAGTTCCTGAATCACCAAAACAGGACCTGAAGAAGCTTCTGAGTGATCTTATCGCACCAGTAGTAGGTTTGACAGCGGAAGAAATAATGCATGATATGGATGCAGCGTATAGGGTGTATTCCAATTACACCAAAAAGAATAGTCTGCCTGGAGAAATATCAGTCAGATTCTCAAGAAGACAAACCAGGGATGCAATTTTAAAAGCTATGTCAGCAACTCCACTGAAAATGGGGAATGCTATCATCAAGACTTTAAAGGACATTCCATTTGAAATTCACCAAAAACGAAAGATCTACAAGGATTTAATTCTCTTCCTTCAAACTAATCAAATCGCATATAAATGGGCGTTTCCAGAAGGGGTCATCTTTAAGCTACATGACAAGAGAGAGAAGATTGACTCCGTGCCCAAGGCTAAAGAATTCCTGAAACGTCATCTGGGAACCAAAGAAGACGGTGAAACTGGTTCGAATGGATCCACACCCTCGGAGACGGAGGAAGACCTGGACACAGAAGAAGGCTCAGCTGCCTGCAAACCAACCTATACCTTTAGAGATAGAAAGCCTAAGTAAAGGCAGAAGGACTCTGAAAATTGCCTTTATGAAGCGAGTTTGGGAGATGCTCTGAAATTCTCGCATAACAAGTAATCAGCTAATTTGTGATCAGGGATAGATAGAAACTCACAGCATGGATTGTTCACTAAAAATATAGTACTAACATAGACTCTAACCGTAACTCTTGGGTTTTTAGTATAGTGTGGGTATACTTTTCTTTCTCCCTAGTTGTTAGTTCCCCTCCCCTCTTTTTCATTGTATTTTTAGTTGTCTATTACAAAAAAGCAATAAAAAATCCCCTTCAGGAGGCCAAAAAAAAAAAAGTTCTGTCAACCGTTGCTAGTTTTCTTAATTCAATAAAAGCAACAGTTGCTCCTTGCCTGCTTCCAATTCCATATGCCTGAACAAGTTCCTCCATTCCCTTAGCCCTGAACTACATAAGACATTCCTTTATATGTTGGTTCTGGGTTCTGTGATTTACCTCATTAGGAGGCTGCGTTTAGCTCCCTGCCCCACCCCCACCCCAATGAAGCAAAAAGCACCCCAGACCCATTTTGGTTGGGAAAACAACCTGGCTGTGCCTACAGAAATAAGTCTCCCATATTTGTCATCTGCCTGCGGGAAATGCAGGTTATCTCTTGTAATTTGGACCTTAGTAGTGTATTAATTTTAAATTGTCTCTCTAACTTGAATCCCACTGAAAATTTCTGCTGGTGAAAAGTTTTCTGTTAACAAAGCACAACTTCCTTGTGTCCCCCACCTACAGCCAAAAATGCTCCCCCCAAGCGCTGCTCATGGGGGATGGAGCACACTCAGGAATAGCATGAGGGAAGAACTGGAGGCCTTCAGCAAGACAGGGAAACAGCTGAAAATCATCGTTCCTTTACAGTGGAAATCTTCTGTGGGATCAAGCTCTTTAGGTACAGGTGGTACTAGGGTTGACAGCTCCAGGTTAGGAAATACCTGGAAATTTGGGGGTGGAGACTGAGAAGGGCAAGGTTTGGGGAGGGGCAGGACCTCAGTGGGGTACAATGCCATAGAGTCCACCTTCCAAAGCAGCCATCTTCTCCAGGTGAACTGATCTATGTCACCTGGAGACCTGTAGTAATCCCAGGAGATCTCCAGTCATCACCTGGAGGCTGGCAACCCTAGGTGGTTCTGGCTATAGTATAAAGAGATTAATGACTTTGTCTTATTACTGATTACAATACACACAAATAGGGAATCTGTCTTCTACATAACTAATATCTATTGGAGCTACTCTGCTGCCTGTCTACCTAGGAGTGTACATTTACATACCTAGGAGTGTACATCCAGAGCTTTCTGGATGATGCTTCCGTCCTAGATCCTTACCAGTCCGGCTTTCGCCCGGGTCCTGGGACGGAGACAGTACTGGTCGCCCTGACTGACGATCTCCGTAGGCATCTGGATCGGGGCGGTGTGGCAGCTCTAGTGTTGTTGGATCTATTGGAAGCGTTCGACACGGTCGACCACCAGTTGCTGGCCCACCGCCTCGCCGACGTGGGGATTCAGGGGCTTGCCCTTCAATGGTTTGCCTCTTTTCTCCAAGGTCGGGGACAGAGGGTGGTGATAGGGGGACAGCGGTCCCGGAGACACCCCCTTGAGTGTGGGGTGCCTCAGGGGGCAGTGCTGTCCCCGATGTTGTTTAACATCTACATGCGCTCCCTTGCCCAGATTGCTCAGAGTTGTGGGCTCGGGTGTCATCAATATGCAGATGACACCCAGCTCTATCTGATGTTGGGGGGCCAGTCGGGCTCCACCACGGATGACCTGCATCGGGAGTTACAGGCCATGGCTGGGTGGCTCAGACTGAGCTGGCTGAAACTAAACCCGGCAAATACGGAGGTCCTGGGCCTGAGTCGGATCGGTTCAGGGCTAGGGCTCCCTCTCCCAGCCTTCGACGGGGTACCTTTGGTGCCGGCGTTGGAGGTTAGGAGTTTGGGAGTGCTCCTGGACTCCTCTCTAATGATGGAGGCCCAGGTAGCAGCCACTGCCAGGTCGGCCTTTTTCCATCTGAGGCGGGCACGGCAGTTGGCCCCCTTCCTTAGCCACGATGACCTGGCCACGGTGATCCATGCAATGGTCACCTCAAGGTTAGACAACTGTAACGCTCTCTACTTAGGGCTGCCTTTGTTGCAAATCCGGAAGCTGCAGCTAGTGCAGAATGCTGCAGCCAGGCTGCTGATGGGCCTCTCTAGGAGGGATCATATTCAGCCTGTGCTGAAAGCACTGCATTGGCTGCCAATAGCGTACCGGATTCGCTTCAAAGTGCTGGTGATCACCTTTAAAGCCCTGTATGGCCAGGGCCTGGCTTACCTGAGGGACCACCTTTCCCTACATGTTCCCCCAAGGGCACTTCGGTCTGGGGGCCAACATCTCCTAGAAATTCCGGGCCCCAGAGATGTGAGGCTGGCTGCCACAAGAGCCAGGGCTTTTTCGGTGGCGGCTCTTACCTGGTGGAAGGAGCTCCCAGAGGAGATCCGGGCCCTGCGGGACCTTGTCCAGTTCCGCAGGGCCTGCAAGACGGAGCTCTTCCACCAGGTTTTTGAGTAGGAGCCGCCACTGCTGCTATTCCACCTTCGATATCCCACCTTGATAACCCAGGCCATCGCACTCCCGTCATCTTGGTTTTAAATGTTGTGTTGATGCTGTATTTTCTGATTTTATAATTTCATCTGTTGATATTGTTTTATGTTGTTTAAATTGGCATTCATGCCCACTGTTAGCCGCCCTGAGCCTTCGGGGAGGGCGGGATACAAATCGAAACAAATAAATAAATTTAACATCGGCCAGTAACCCTTTTGTAATTCTACCTGGCAGCACTGAATATAAGTTATTGCCCATTTTATAACTGCATATTTTCTTGAGGCTTGCCTTGGGGTGACTATGCTTGCTTTGTAATGTCAAATATTGCCTTCTGCCCATTCTATTACACCTGAAAATGACCTTAAAGTATAAATGTCTTCCCATATTTAATGGTAATTAGAAAAATAGCTTGTTAACTGTTGCAACATCCACTTTTTGTTTAGATTCATGATCCTTTATGACCCTTTCCCTAAAGTTTGGATGGGATGTTCCTTTAGAAGACAGGTACAATCCCTGAAAATTTTCATCCAAATAAAATGGACAATGAATAGGCTGCAGTCATAAATAAGTTTCCCATTGAAACCAATGGGAAATTAAAATCAGCATAATAATGAAAACCAGTATGTGTAATAACAAATATAGTTATAACAACTGAAGCCTTTGAAAGAATAACAAATTTCAAAACAAAAGTTTTAAAACTGCACATCCTCCTTGCTGCTTTTTCCTTTGGTGGTATTCTTGCTAAATCACTTTTGATTTGTTGTTCTCCAAGTCAGTGTCATTATGGGAGAACTGTGATCAGGTCTTCAAATGTCTTCAGGGTCATTTAAAGATATTAAATCATGAAAACACATCCCATGTGATCCCTCCACTCTACCCTACATATGCACAGAGCCAGGCAACTCTCCTGGTTCCCCAAATAATATCTTACATATAAGCAGATACAGAAAGCAGAAGCATCTCCTCTCTTTAAAGAGGGATGGGAAATTGTGCTGCTTCCTTTCTACTCCCTTTATAAAGGGATAATCCCTAAAGAGAGGAAAAGAGAAATTGTACATGCCAATAAGCAAGGAATCTACCATATTCCCTACCTTCATGGAAGATTGTGAGGAAATATGGACAAATATGCTCTTTTTAGTTTCTGTTTATATCCATACTCGGAATAAGGCCCGTTGTGGAAATAAATACAATGAGCTCTAGAAAGAGGCTCTGGGAGAGTGCCAAGGCCTTGAGCACTCAGCATCAATTTGCTGTGGCAACCTCCTCAAACCTCACCCTCTCCAGGCTCCACCCCTGAAATCCCCAGGAATTTTCCAACCTGGAGTTGGCAACCCCATCACCTTCCTAGCTAACCACCAACCAACCATTATCTGCCCCTCTGACTGCAGCTGACTTCTGCCCTGCCTCCTGGAGATCAGTTGTATTTTTGAGTGATCTCCACCCTTCACCTGGAGATTGGCGACAATGGTTGCGCAAGAGAAAATGTCTGGTTTGGAGGGTGGAGTCTATGACATTGTACTTATCTGAGGTCCCACCCCTCCTCAAACCTCACCCTCTCCAGGCTCCACCCCTGAAATCCCCAGGAATTTTCCAACCTGAAGTTGGCAACCCCATCACCTTCCTAGCTAACCACCAACCAACCATTATCTGCCCCTCTGACTGCAGCTGACTTCTGCCCTCCCTCCTGGAGATCAGTTGTATTTCTGAGTGATCTCCACCCCTCACCTGGAGATTGGCAACAGTGGTTCCCCAGAAGGGAATGGCTGCTTGGGAGGGTGTAGTCTATGGCATTGTGCCTGTCTGAAGACCCACTCTCCTCAAACCTCACCCTCTCCAGGTTCCATCCCTCAAATCTCCAGGAATTTCCCACCTGGAGTTGGCAACCCTATCTCCCTCCCATCCAATCATCAACCTAACTTTATTTCCCCCTCAGTCTTCAGCTGTCCATCTCCACCCCCCACCTGCAGCCTCTAACCAGGAGGAAAAGTAGTCTTTCTCTGCAATGGGGACCAAAGCAACTTGCATCATTCTCCTCTCCCCCGTTTGACTTGCACAACAACCCTGTGAGGTAGGTTAGGCTGAAAGTCTGTGACAGGTTTAAAATCACACACTCAGCTTCTACAGCAAGAACTGGATCTAGCAGACCCTGCTCTGAAGCACTGACTGCTATGCCTAGGATAGTCAACCTCCAGGTGGAGCCTGAAGATCACCAGGTATCACAGCTGAACTCCAGACAACAGACCTCTCCCCCCCCAGAGGAAATAACTGCTTTGGAAGGTGGGCTTTATAGCATTCTGTTCAGCTGAAGCCTCTCCCTTCCCCAAACCCTGGCTTCCATAGACTCTACCAGAAAATCTCCAGGAATCTCCCTACCTGGAGCTGGCAACCCTAGTCAGGACTGGCCACAATGCGTTCCTCACAAAGGCCTGCAAAGGGTTTCCCTTCCTGTATCTGAACTAAGCTTGGTTGCCTTCTGTGGTGAAACGGGCTCCAGTTTACAACTCATTTGGATGGGCTGGAGTCTATATTGATGCTGCCCCACCCCTTGGGACTGTCCCTCTTTTCCTGCACTTTTTGCCCTTGGGGCTGCTGGGAACTGTAGGCCAGCAGATGAGGGACAGCCCCATTCAACCCAGTGAGTGATACCCCTGCAGGCCCCTCTCTGGAACTACAGCTCAATTAAACCTTATGGGGGAACATTTTAAACAAAGAACCACAGCCATTTTACAAACACAGGTAACAGCCATTGCATTATACCTACCAACAGCCACTGAGGGGAAAGTTAGTCCCACACAAGAGGCAAGGAGGAAAAGCATCTTCGTCAAGAGAGAAAACCATTTGCCAGTAATTCTGACAGGGCACAGTGGCTGAAGGGGGAGTGGGCGGGGAAGAGGAGCAGACCCAGTACCTGGCCAATGGCATGCGAGTACTCTTGAGTGGCAGCTGACAGGCCAATGGCTGAGGGAGAGCATGGAATGTTGCCATTCAAAAATAGAATTATTATATAGGAGAGATGTTGCCATTTCAAACTATTTGGGTTTGCCCATTTTCATTGCTGATGCTGATGAGTCATTCATCTCTAGTATACATTTTAATGCAATTTATCCAGTATTTATATATAAATTGTATGTAATTTACAAGTATGATATACTTAGAATGTATAAGGCTGATTATTTAATGCACAACTAATGTCGACAGGATGCACACATTTTATTAGGGAAAATTCCAAACAAGAAAACAGGCATGAAAATAAAGATCGTGGGTTTGAGTCATAAAAGAAGAGCCCTGCTGGCTCAGACTAGTGGTTTATTTCATCCAGCATCTTGTTTCACACAGCAGCCAGCCAGTTGCCCTAGAGAGCCAATAAACATGGCATAGAGGCCAAGGCCTTTCCTCCCCTGCTGTTCCCTCGTAATACTGGTATTTAGATGTTTACTGCCTCTGGATGTGGCACCATAGGTAGTAGCCAGTGATGGACTTCTATGAATCTAACTCCCCAACTGGCAGTGAATTCCACAATTTAATTACTTGTTGAGTAAAGATTTCCTTTTATCTGCCCTGAATCTATTACCCATCAACTTCATTGGTTGCCTCCAAATTAAAATATTATGGGAGAGGAAGAAAAAGTTCTATCCACTTTCCCTACCCTATGCATAATTTTATTAACTTTTATTGTTTTTCTTTTGGTCATTTTTTCTCTGAATTGGAAAGTGCTAGATTCTTTAGCCTTTCCTCTGCAAATTTTTGAGATACGGTGACCTCACCAGAACTGTGTACAGTATTTCAAATGGAGCTACACCACATATCTATACAGTGCCAGGGCTCTTTTCGTAGCAGGAACTCCTTTGCATATTAAGCGACACACCCCTAATGTAGTCAGTCCTCCAAGAGCTTACAGAGCTCTTCTTACAGGGGCTACTGTAAACTCTTGGAGGACTGGCCACATTAGAGATGTGTCACCTAATATGCAAAGGAGTTCCTGCTACAAAAAGAGCCCTGGGCATTACAATGTTGACCATTTTATTTTTAGTCCATTCCCTAATACTACCCAACATGGTGTTTGCTTTTTTCAGAAAAGCAAAATTGAGGTCTTTGAATAAAGATGGCAAGTCTGTGAAATTCGATAGCATCCCTAACCATGTGCCCCTTCTGTACAGCTTGCCTGATTATCCTCCAGTATGTCCATGAAGTAATATGAGACTTTATCTAGATAGACTACTAGCCAGAAAAAATTGCCCAGCAACCAATTAAAGACTCACTGATTTCAGTAAAGAACATACACCGTGCAACTCACACCCACTGTCCCACTGAAAACAATGAGATCTGCTGTTTAACTTTGGCTTGATCTCTCTCTCTCTCTCTTTCTGTGTGTGTGTGTGTGTGTGTGTGTGTGAGAGAGAGAGAGAGAGAGAGAGAGAGAGTGTGAGAGAGAGAGAGCATGCATGCATGTTAATTAACTGAATTTTTGAGAAAACTAACTATAGTTTTTGGGTTTTTTTCACTCTCTAACTATAGCCAAAGTATTTGGGTTATTTTGCATCTTTCGGTACCCTGGTTCACTGCTTACTATTAACATCCGTAACTCTTATGAAACAGAAAATATTCCAGTCACTTAGTTCAAACTATTTGTAATTAAGTTACTTTTACACTCTACATACATATAGTCTGCATAAATTCATCCATAGATCTATCCTTTTACATGAGGTGCTTAATTAGAGGTTCATAAGTAAGTAAAGATTATACATTTAAAAATATCTCTTCTTATTCAGCTGATGCATTTCTAATGCGAATAGTTCATGGTTCTGAAAATACACATAGAACCTTAATTTCCAGCTATAACTTTGTATTTCTCCATCCAACTGGGATGACATTTTCAGGAATAATATCCTTCACTCTGCTTTTTTCCTTCCTCTCTGAGCTTCTATATGTGGCATTCATGGAGAGCAGAGATGATGGGTGAGATTCTGTCCAGGTATATATGCTAGCTTTTCCTGCTCCTTGTGGCCCTGTGCTGCCATATGGAGAGCAGGAAGCCATGTGACTGTGGATGATAAACATGTGAATCTGCCTTATACTGAGTGGGACCATTTGCCTGTCAAGATCAGGATTCTCTACTCTGACTAGCAGTGAATCTTCAGGTCTCAGGCAGTCCTGTTTCACATCACCTGCCACTTATACCTTTTCACTAGGATGGCAGGGGTGGAACACAGGACCTTCTGCATGCACCACTAAGCCACATCGTCTCCCTGATTTTCCTTGCTTCCTGTAGTGTCACTTTATGGGCAGAGAACAATTGTGTCGGCAACAAAGACTGTGAGAATGTCAGGGGCTGCTACATGGTGAAGCATTCAAGTGATCAGCAAACCACACAAAAGCTCCCTGTTCTCCATTGCTTGCTCAAAGCACTCTCCACATATTATCACAGTGTTCTTTATAACAACTGTATAAAGCAGTCCAGTGTTATCCCCGTTTTAAAAATAGGAGGTTGAAGTTGGTAATGATGGCTTGTCTAAATAAGTCTCATTGAGCTATATGAATCCAGGTAAATGTGCTCTTTATTGCAGCCTAAGGCAGCCCTTCCTGCATCTGGGAGTAAATGCCATTGAATTCAGTAGGATTTATTTATCAATTAAAATACATAGCATTGAGTTGTTCATGTGTTCATGACATTGAATCAGGGACATCTTGATTCAAAAGCAGTTATAAAAGAACATTAAATTTCAGTTTGGTTTGGTTCATACATCTCTTTCTTCATAACGGTTCCTATGTAATCTTGCATGTACTAGAGCAGGGGTGTCAAACTCCTTTGTTATGAAGGCCAAATCTGACATAAATGAGACCTTATTGGGTCGGGCCATGTGTGTTATAAAATGTAATGCCAGGTAGTGGAGACATAAACTTTATAAAGGACACAAACACAAAGATTTTTTTTAACGTAAAATAAAAACATGCTTAAAACATTTGCACTCTTGCATTATTTTGTTTATTTAACAGTCTCTGATAACTGACACCCATTGCTCTGAATTATTGCATCAAAATGTCTGTGCTGTTGCAATCCTGAGTATGCTGTTCAAGTGTGTATCTGTAAGCTGCAAACCTGCTTTTGATTTATTGACATTCACCACAGAAATCTCACACTCAGAGTTCTGAGTCTAGGACCCGGCTTAAAACGTGAAATGGCTGCGTGATTAAGAGAGTTTGGTGAAGCAAGCAATGATGCAGCAGCAGCAACAGAACTGGAAGCAGGAGACGGTCAGTTCCAGTGCGGACCTGATAGAAGCCCTCCGGGGGCCTGATCCGCCCCCCGGGCCGCATGTTTGACACCCCTGTACTAGAGAGAACTTTAAACAAAAGCTGAGAACATTGAGGTTACTGTATGAAAATTTCCAAACAAAAAAGTCTGGCAACACTGATTGAAATAAAGCACAACTTTAATCCAGAGAATGACTTAACAACAGTCTATGTGGTTTTGTAGTCTAACAGACCTCAGCAAGCACTAGGGTTTGTAATCAAAGCATGATTTTTCTAATACACTTAACAACAGTCCCACATATGGTATCATTTTAGAGAGGGTGACTTATTAGAAAAATGTAGAAGGATACAACTGTGCATAGGATTGCACATTGAGTCCTGTTTAGAAAGTTGAAACTAATGTTGGATTGATTTCTATTATGATGCACTTTAGCTAGATTTTGCCTGTCACTGCAGGGCCCTTTACCGAACTGGCTCTGAAAACCATTTCTGCTAGCAAGTGTGATGGACAGTGTCTACATAATGTCTTTTGTAGTAGTTCTTGAATACCTGGTGCGCGTTACCTTGATTGTATCTTCCTCAAACAGCGTAATTTTGCTTGGTTTTTTGTCTGATTATGGTTAGAACTTTTATTGTATATTCTCATTTCCTATGATCCTGTCCTGCGCTGAAACGCTTCATGCATACCACTGAAACCCACAGCCCTCATTAGATCCCAGCTATAAGTCACTCAGACCAATTTCCCACTAGCCACTGCTCTGTCCTCACTCTTCCTTTCCCCTGATTCTATGTGTCAATTTCCCACCACTTGCTGCGGGGCTGCATTTTGCCCCACAGCTTCTCAATCCTGTTTTTTGAGGACTGAAAAGACGTGGGGAAAATTGGGTGAAGCTGTGGGGCAAAATGCAGCCATGCAGCAAGTGGTGGGAAATGGGACCATTACCTTTGATGGAAGTGACACACATCCTGACTAATGGAATCTTTGACACCAGAATAATCTGAAAAATCGATACGGCCACAATTTAGGGCCTACTGTTGATGGCCTACAATAGAAACTTGTAGCAATTGCAAAAGCATAACAAGAAAACAACATCTGGTTATATGTATGTATAAAATTTCTTGATGTGTGTCATTGTAATATAAAGAATATTGACCACTGAGGAAGGCCCAAAGGGGCCAAAACGTGTATGGTCCTTAGGTCAAAAGATTTTACCCATCAATTGTATTTGTATAATAACTAGCTTGGTTGTATAAGCCTTTTAAGCCTGAGACTTAAGACTATTTCTTTTAACCGAAGTATGTTTTAGCTATGTGTACACCCTAATAAACATTTTGTATTTTTGTATAATATAGTTTGTAGCTTGACCCTCTTAGTTCGCAGCTGATTTTGGGTTGAGTCCCCCCCCCCCTTTTTCAGTTTTTGTCTGAAATCTTTGCAAGACATATGGCATGCAGGATTGTGATGCCTTACACAAATACATTCAAGCCCTTTGCCAAAGACCTGCCAATTGTGTCTCCTGGGTTTCCTAAAGTGGCCTGTCCCCTGTGTATTTGCATCTGTCCCTTGCAGAAGGACTAGTGAAGGTAATGAGTTGTTTCTTTCTGTCTCCAAGGCAGTAAGACAAAAGTTTCTTTGCATGTACCTGAAAATCTAATCATGGTTTTACCATCATGTGTCTTTCATCCATAGGGAAAACACCAGTTCCTCAGGCTTTGCTCAAAAATATAATTTCACATTATTGAAGATTTAGACTTTTTCAATTGCTACTGTTTGTATACTATGTCCCCCCCCCTCCTTTTTTATTGTGTTTGGGCAAATCTTTGCTGTCAAAGTATGCTGTGCACACAACCCCTGGGAATGAAGATGTCTGTCTATCTAAGTCCATCAGTTCCTATCCTTCTTGTGTTACTTGTAGAAAAGAACAAACAGAGGGATGGATTGCTGTCACAATTTTCAATTGATTTTCAGTGCTGACCCAAAGGCACATTCCTTCACAGCTGTCTCTGATTGCAGTGGTGGATCTGCCTCTCCCATTTCTGATTTCTCTTAGGATCAGCTTCAACATTATTTTCCCCTGCTTGCAGACTTTTAGTGGCAAGTGGGTGAGGGCACATGCATTTTTATTGCTAAAATGATAAGATACCATTCTGCCACTTGCATCTGGTGGGCCAGGAGTGACAACTCCCCATCTCCAAACCTAAAAACTAGATACCCTACAAACCTCTTTTGTTTAAAATGCATTTATTTTTATAATTGAGGGGTTGGGAACCTTTTAGTCTTCTGGTCCTCAAAAGAGGACAATGCTGGGACTCTAAGAGTTTCACCCGGCATTCCTTAGCCAATTAGGAGGGGATTATAGGCTTGAAGGAACCACATTGTGGGCTTGATGAAAACAATTAGAAAACTGATTAGTTGCTGTAGATTTCCCGGGTTGTATGGCCGTGGTCTTGGAACTGTAGGACCTGATGTTTCGCCAGTAGCTGTGACTGGCATCCTCAGAGGTATAACACAGAAAGCTGTAGTACTCTCTGTGTCAAGGTGAGCAGAAAAATGGTAGGCAGGTAATTTATATCTACCCTGGAAGGTGGGTAGGGCTGAGTCATTATCTTGTAGTAGTACTCCAGGCTATGAACATGCTAATGGAGGAGCTTTCCTGAGGAGGTTCTTTTGTCTATGGATTGTTTCCTGAGGAGGCTTCCTGTTTCCTGAGGAGGTTCTTTTGTGTGTGGAATGTCTATTGAAACTCTAATCTTATCTGTGTTATACCTCTGAGGATGCCAGTCACGGCTACTGGCGAAATGTCAGGTCCTACAATGTCAAGACCACGGCCACACAACCTGGAAAATCTACAGTAACTAATGAGCTCCAGCTGTGAAAGCCTTCGACAACATAATTAGAAAACTGGTTTATTTCAGTAGTCTGCATGGCCTGGTTGTTTCTTTGTTTTCCTTTTCTTCAGCCCTCTCAGTATTAGAGTAACAAAGTTACTGGAGAGCTGGAGCCTGAGAAAGCATAACAGTTATGAAGCAAGTTTCTTGTTTAACTGCTTCAGGCTTGTAACATTGAACAGAAAGGCTTTTAGCTTTTTACTGTTCTTGACAGGAACAGCACCCAAACCCTAACCATCTTTGAAATAACTAAAGTCCCTAATGGGTTCCCTACCAAACCGTCAGACCTGCTATTCATTCTCTGACAAAAATTCAACAACCCTCAACTCTGTCAGTTGGCCAGCAGTTAAACTGCTTAGACTCCTGGAGGTGGTGGCAGCTACAAGCATGGGCAGCTTCAATAGGGAATCAGATAAACATATGGAGCAGAGGTCCATCAGTGGCTATTAGCCAGAAAGTATAGATAGGAACTCTCAGTCTGGGGCAAGTGATGCTCTGTATTCTTGGTGCTGGGGAGGCAACAGTGGGAGGGCTTCTAGTGTCCTCACCCCACTACTGGACCTCCTGATGGCACTTGGTATTTTTGGCCACTGTGTTGAACTGGATGGGCCATTGGCCCAATCTAACATTTGCTTCTCTTATGTTCTTATGTTCTTTTCAACATTTCCAGTCCACCATTTGAAAGTGATTAGCTGAGACTCCTGGATGGCAGAACTTAAAACTGTCCATCACACCATATTTGTCCATGAAAAGGAAGAGGAATCAGAGTGCGGAGCCACTGATAGTGTGAGGACTGAAGCCCATCACAAAATAATCTTTTCACCTGATATATATATAGCTGGGAGTAGGGAAGTCTGAGGGGGAAATAGTTCTGTCTTGTATTTTTGGACAACTGCCCCCCAATCATGATTGGCTGTGGTTTCTTTCTGGTCAGCTGTCACCCCTTCATCTTAGTAAGATTCTAAGATAAGATAAAAAAGTCCAAGAATATTCTAGAAATACAACTAGACATTTGGGCTACAGTTAGGTTCCATGGCAAAGCATTAGATATTGAAAGGATGGCAATGGGGCTTAGCTAGGTGTTCGTCTGGCATAATTTTGATCTTCATGCACTGCAGATCATCCATTTATAATGTAGCTTTCTGATTTTAAAGTTCTATGGCCTTTTGGCAGATAGAATGGAATAAAAACCCAAATAAATAAATAGCGATGAGGAATTCTAGAGAACTGAAAACCTTACGCAGTTTGTGCATACTCTTCTTTTGCACTGGCCCATGCCCTCTCTGAAGTGGTATAGGTGACATGTTTTGTGTTATTTTGGTTTGCTCCAGCGGTCATTTTGTAGAAAAAGAGGTACAGGAGCTCATTAGCATAACTTATTTGCATATGCCACACCCCCTGGCATCACCAGAAGTGTGTCAGAAGGCAACACCCACCACTCAGGCTCCACTGGACTGTTTTGGATTGCTAACAATGGGGGGGGGAGCACACAGTTCTGCCCTCACAGAGGAGGGAGAGCTTGTACCTGAATAAATCTTGGTCTTAAAGGTGCCACTGGACTCTTTTGGATGGCCAGCAAGTGCAGGAAAGTGCATGGCTACTTGTGGGTCGAGGATGGTGGTGCAGAGGATGTGCATGGCCTCGAGCGGATAGGGGGACAGGGTGGTGGTGGAGCAGAGGCACAGGAGGAGGCCAAGTAGGCGCAGGAGGTTGGGGTGGAGCTCCTCACAGGTCTCACAGGAGTAGCCAGGGCCCACCTTGCAGAAGTTCCTCACCAGGACTGGCAAGAGGATGGGCAGAGCCTGGGCAGGTTGGTGTCACACCCCAGGCTGTGGCAATGCAGCTTGAGGGCCAGCTTGTGGCAGTGCTCTGCTGGGTTGGCCAGTGGGCTGGGAAAGGTGAGGGGGGGCTGCTGGGAGCAGAGGGGGGGGCTTGCTGCATGTGCCCACCCTCTGGGCTCCTTACTGCCAGAGGTTTGCTCATGTGAGCTCATGCAGGAAATGAACCCTGGTTTGCTCCAATAAGAAATATTATGTGGCTTTTGTTTTTGTATTTTGCTTTTGACCAACACACCCACCTGCAACCTCAAGTAAATAAGCCATTTGTCATAGTCTGTGAGGAATGCCAAGTTCTAGGAGAGGTCAGAGGTGGCTTTGTCTCCCTTGGGTAACAGGAAAACAACTTGGGGGGGCACCTAACTAACTGCCACCATTTCCCCAAATTAGCTTAAGTGACAGTCACTTTGTACACACATGTTTACAATCAAGAGCAGATGGTGCAGCTATTGGATCGATTTCAACAGCACTCCAATGCATTCAGCTGAGCCAGGGATTGGAACAGGACATGCTGACAGATAAACACCCTGTGTTCTGTGGCTGATCTTCCGAGATATATGTATGCTCTCAGGGAACAGGTAGACAGGTCCAGTGCCAGCTGTCAGCATTTTCAGCTGGCTTCCTGGATTCTTTAAAGGAAAACACTTGGGGGATTTGATTAGTTGGCAAAGGTGGTAGGGAAGAATCTACAGATAATCATCGAGGACATTATTTATGTTGCCAAATTATTTATAAAGAACAGAAGGGGGAAAGAATCCCTGCTTTCCCTCCCCCAATCTGAGTTCTGATCAAAGCAATCCACACTTACCCAAATGAGACATATTACATGAGGATAACTGACAGGAAGTGAGCCAGGTAATTTTTTTTTTAGCATCAACAAAAACAAATAATAATTTGCCAGGGTTTAGTGTGTTTGAAGAAGAAGGAAAAAATTCTGCTGCTGTGAAACATGCTGTGAAGAGCCAAGACCAGGTGGGCAGAGCTGTGCGTAGGGAAATCAAGACAGCTTGGACTAGACAAAAGGGGACTCTGTCACAACAACAGTACGCATTTTGACTACTCTCGAAAGGCAAAACAGATTTTGTAACAGTTAATGTACTTTAAAAGGAAGGAGAAGCTGCCTTGTGGAGAAATCCAACAGTAGCAAATGAAGTTTTCCATCTGGCAGTTGCCATCTCCACAAAGGCCCTTTCTGTGGTCCTGAAAGCCTAGAATAGCCAAGCAGCTATGCTGAGAGCTGGGCACTCTGGGCACTTAAAAAAAAGATTCAAAATTCTGTGCCAAGAAAAAGCTGGATTTCCCAGACTACTTTTCTTAAATCTGCTGATTAAGAAACAGCATATAATTGCTTATTGTACATAATCTGTTCCACTTCTGTTTATCATGGGGAGAAGCAAAATTATTGCTTTCCTGGATCATTTGTGCCTGTTGCATCTTTGCTTGTCATTCATAAGAGCTCTTCCAGAAACAGATCTACCTTTACCTACAGAAACACTATATTTCTGAAAGTAGGTATGGGGAGTCAAACAGCAGGGGAAGGCCATTTCCTTCATGCTCTGCTTGTGGGACGCCCAGATACACTTGGCTGGCCACTGATGTATACATGATGCTGGGCTAGGTGGACTTGCACACAATGAGCCAGTAAGGGTGGCTTCTCCTGGTGAGCTGATGGCCTGTCCCACATCTGGCCGTGCATTGGGATGGTGTCAGCCAACAAATTCACATGCAGTATAGGGCTGGGTGAGCAGGCAGGCTGGCTCTTTCTCTCGCCTTCCTTTGGGGGGGGGGCTTTTCCAGGATCTTTTTTTCTTCCCAGTTTGCCCCTGTGGGACAGCCTCTCCAAAAATCCAGAGGCTGCTGGCAAAATTGAACTGAACCCGTGGTGGTGAGGGACAACCAAAGACTCTGTTGTGCTGAACAAAGGGGCTGCACCAGTACCTATAGAGAGAGAATATTAGCCTCTGCTAGTAAGTGCTTTCACACACACTAAATAACACACTTTCAATCCACTTTCAATGCACTCTGCAACTGGATTTTACTGTGTGAAATGTAGGGTTGCCAGCCCCCAGGTGGGAGCAGGGGATCCCCCAGTTTGGTGGGCTCCTGCCCTCCGCCGGCTGGGTAGTGTAAAGTACTGGGTTCCGTGCCTCATGACTCGGACGACGACATCAGAGAAGACGCGTTTATTCGTACTTCACACAACAAAGACAAACAGTAACGGCCGGAGGTCAACTATATACAGTAAGGAGGGGGACGCCCCATATTCCTATTTGAATCTCCCGCCAATGTTCCCATTGGCTCCCTTTTGGCGAGCTCAGGAGCCTATTCCCTATTGTTCTCAGGAACGGAGCTCGGCTGCTTTCTGCCTGCTCTTGTTCCTGGCCTTGGGACATAACAGGTAGTTGGCGGGGGAAGCCCTGCCCCCAACAGCCACCACCCAACACAATGTCACCCTGCCCCCACACCCCCGGAGAGCTCCCTCCCATCCCCCGCCGGTGAGTGAAAAGGACCTAGCAGCCCTGGTAAAATGGCAAAATCCACTTGCAAACAGTCACTGAAGTGGATTGAAACTACATTATTTAGCATATGTGAAAGCAAAGACTGTGTGCTTTTACAGATCAGAGAGATTAGTGTTGTGTCCGCAGACCACTACGAGCCATCAGCAAAGGAGCCTGAGCTTGAGTACCTGTCAACAATGGGACTGGGGCTCCTGGCTCCCGCATAGGGGAACCAATGGGAACGGCGGTGGGAATTCAAACCCGCCAATGGCATCAGGGGGCGTCCCCCTCACTTGTATATAGTTGGCCTCCGGGCCAGGTAACTTTGTCTTGTGTTGTATAATAGCGAACCATGCTGATCACTGCATCATTGTCTATTGTTTCATTATGCGTCTAACCCACTATACAACAATGGCGATGAAGATGGGATCCTGTTGAGCACTCCAGCCAGGTTGTTGGACAACGCAACCGAAGACTCGCTCCACCGCTCCACGTGCTGCATACATGAGCACCTCCGAGGGTGAACGAAGAGCCGTGTCTCTGCCGCTGACTAGCACAATGGCCGTCGCTCCAGGATCTGGGCTGCTGCCGCCATTCGACACCTCCCAGCCCCAGCGATGGGGAGCCTGGGTTACAGGTCTGTGGCAAGCCTTCGTGTTCTACCAGATCACGGACGAAGACCAAAAGAGAGGCCTGCTGCTCTGCTCTTGTGGTCCTGTGATCGTAGAACTGGCCCAGTACCTTCTCTCTCCCAAGAAAGTGGAGGAGTGCACGGTCAACGAGATTGTCAAGGCCGTGCAGAACTACTATTCCCCGAAGCCGTTGGAGATGGCCTGCCATGTGGTCTTCCAGCATCAGAACCAGCAGGGCAAAGAGACTGCTGCCGAGTTCCTCGGGGAGCTCCACCACCTGGCGGTTGACTGCGCCTTCGGGGCGTACTTGGACATGGCTCTCCATGACCGATTCATCACGGGCCTCAGGGAGGAGAAACTCCGGCGCCGAATAATGGAGGACGAGAAGGTGACAATTGCCTCAGCTTTAGCCACTGCCAACGCATGGGAGAGGTCACACCTGGCCGCCACCACTACTCACTACATGGCCTCCCCCGGGAACAGTGACCCCGACGACCCCGAGGTACACCGCATGCTAGCACAGCATTGCTCGCCAGCACCGCACGCCAGCACCACATGCAAGCAACCCGGCTCGGTGGCGCAGGAGTGTGCCAGCTGCGGTGGTCAACACGAGAGAAAATTGTGCCAGTTCAGGGATGCCACATGTTGGGACTGCGGCCGCACGGGCCACATCGCAAGGGTTTGCTGCTCCAAGCCATCCCACGCAGCGCAAAACCCACCCCACCGCAGGACAGAGGCACACTTCGAGGACTGCGCGGCCCTGGAAGAGGACCTCTACCTCCTGACCAACGCCCCAGCAGCCCAGGCACAGGTACTGAAACTCCCCAGTCAGGCCTCTACCCCCAAAATATATGTCCGGGTTAAAGTAGAGGGGGTACCCTTACAAATGGAACTCGACTCGGGCTCCGCATGCTCCATCATTTCGGAGGCCATGTTAAAACAGATTTGCCGAAAGGGGGGCCCCCGCTTGTGGCCATCACCCATGATGCTCATGGACTTTCAAAGGAACCAAGTGCCAGTGAAGGGGGTCAGGAGTTTCAGGGTGCAGTACCGTGGCTTCAAGGGTCACTTGGACTTGCTAGTAGTCGAGGGAGACCTAGTCAGCCTCCTGGGAAGGGCCTGGTTTGAACCCCTGGGAATCGCGATCGAGGGGGTCCAGCAATGCACAACCCGCGACTTCCAGGAGGTGTGCTGCGAATTCCCGTCTGTCTTCGACGGGTCTCTGGGCCGATACATGGGCCCCCCGGTCTCGCTACAACTTGACTCCACGGTGGCCCCTATCTGCATGCGGGCCAGGTCAGTTCCGTTTGCCTTAAAACCAAAAATCGACACGGAACTGGACTGCCTGGTGGCCCAGGGGGTCCTGGAGCCAGTCTCCCACGCGGCGTGGGAGACCCCAATCATGACCCCAATTAAGCCTAATGGGGACGTCCTCATCTGCGCAGATTATAAATGCACAATCAACCGGGCATTGCAGGATCATTCCTACCCGGTTCCGGTGGTGAGCCACGTTCTGGCCACCTTGGTGGGGGCCAAGATCTTTGGCAAATTAGATCTGGCCCAAGCTTACCAGCAACTGCCAGTAGACGGGCTGACCTCAGAGGCCCAAACCATTGTAATTCACCGGGGGGCCTTCAGGGTCAATCGCCTGCAATTCGGGGTGAGCGTGGCACCCGGGATATTCCAGCAACTGATGGACTCTCTCCTCAAAGGGATTCCCGGTGTCACACCATTCTTCGATGATGTGATGATCGCCGCTGCCACACCGGACGAGTTTGCCACCCGCCTCCGCATGGTCCTCAGCCGTTTCCGTGACGCTGGCCTCAAGGTCAAGCGTGAAAAGTGCCAGCTCGGGATGGCATCCGTGGACTTCTTGGGCTTCACAGTGGACGCAGAGGGCCTCCACCCAGCCCGGGACAAGGTCAAGGCCATTGTGGAAGCACCACCCCCGACCTCAAAAGCCGAACTCCAAGCTTTTCTTGGACTTTAAAATTTTTATCACGCCTTCCTCCCCCACAAGGCGGTGATAGCTGAACCCCTGCATCGGCTACTTGACAAAAAAGCACCCTGGGTCTGGGGGCTGTGCCAGGCCGCCGCGTTCTGGGCCGTCAAGGCCCTCCTTATCTCGAACTCGGTCCTGTCCCACTTCGACGAGTCCCTGCCCGTGGTCCTGGCTTGTAACGCGTCTCCCTATGGGGTGGGAGCCGTTCTGGCACACCGTCTCCCGGATGGTCGGGAGGTCCTGGTCGTGTACTATTTGCAGACCCTATCTGCGGCCAAACGAAACTACGCCCAGATAGACCATGAGGGACTGGCAGTCGTGGCCAGGGTGAAGAAGTTCCATGACTTCGTCTACGGTCATCCCTTCACCATCGCCACGGACCACCGCCCACTGCTGGGCCTCTTTGCGGCGGACCGCCGGACACCACAGGTACTCTCCCCTCGGGTCTTGCGATGGTCCATCTTCCTGGTGGGCTACAATTATACGCTCCAGCACCAGCCGGGCAAGGCGATGGGCCACGCGGATGTGCTGAGCCGCCTCCCCCTGCCGGACGAAGGGGAGGACCCGGCCCCAGCTCATCACGTCCTCCAGATGGAGAGTCTTCCAGATGCCCCCTCCAGGCCACGGACATCGCCCGCCACTCAGCCCGTGACCCCATCCTCTCCCAGGTTCTTGGCTGGGTGGTGAGGGGGTGGTCTACAGCCCCGGTGGGCCCGGAGTTCAGCGCATTTACAACATGGCGCGAGGAACTATTGGCACACAAAGGCTGCCTGCTGTGGGGGGACTGGGTCATAGTCCTCAGCGCATTCCAGCACCAGGTCCTGCAGGCACTGCATGAGGCGCACCCCGGCATCATGCGGATGAAGGCCCTCACCTGGAGCTACGTCTGGTGGCCAGGCACGGATGGGGAAATAGAGGCCTGGGTGAAGCGTTCCCAGATCTGCCAAGAGGTCCGGCCAAGCCCACCATGTGTGCCCACACAGTCATGGGAATCAACAAGGACTCCGTGGTCCCAGCTCCACATCGACTTCGTCAGGCCCTTCCACAGATTAACATTCCTGGTAACCATGGATGCGTACTCCAAGTGGCTGGAGGTGAGTCCAGTCTCCTCCACCTCCACAAGCGCCACCATCCGAGCCCTCCAGAAGATCTTTGCCACGCATGGCTTGCTGGACACTGTCGTCTCAGACAACGGCTCAGCGTTCACGTCTGAGGAATTCCAGCGGTTCCTGTGGAACAACTTGATCCGTCATATCAGGTCAGCGCCCTTCCACCCCGCTATGAATGGCCAAGCGGAGCGCATGGTCCGCACGGCTAAGGAAGCCTTAAGCCGCCTGATGGAGGGTGACTGGGAGTCACGCATAGCCTGGTTCTTGCTGGCGAACCGAACAACGCCCAATCCTGTCAGCGCTGCCCCACAGAGCTCCTCATGGGCCGGAGACTAGCCATCCTCCTGGACCGCCTGCACCCTGACAGGGCTCCAACGGTGCGCAACATGGTCGAGGACCGGGAGGCGCCCCCAGGGCTTCTTCCCGGAATACCCGGTGTTCGCAAGGAACTACGGCCAGGGCCCGGAATGGCTAGCAGGGAAGGTAATCTGCCCCACCGGCCCCGTCTCCTACGAGGTGTCAACGAATGATGGGCAGGTTCTGCGGCGCCACGTGGACCAGCGAGGTGGCACCTAGTTCCAACAGTAGGAGATCCAGAGGACCAAGGGGAGGTGGAGCAGGCCCCACGAGAAGCCCAGGGAGAACCCGAAGCGGAACGGGACCTCAGGGAGTCAGGCCCCAGTGACCGGCAGCTCACAACGCCAGAGGCCATGACAGCCGAGGGCCTGATGGTGCACCCACCCCCAGAGGAAGGAAGTGAAGTGGCAGGCCCCGCCACACACCCACGACTTGGCTGCGGAGAAACCCCAATGCCAGCACCGCGGCGATCCACTAGGGAACGCAGAGCCCCCGCATACCTGAAGGACTATGTCACCTAGACAGGGTCAGGACTATGGGGGGAGGGGTGTTGTGTCTACAGACCACTATGAGCCATCAGCGAAGGAGCCTGAGCTTGAGTACCTGTGAACAATGGGACTGGGGCTCCTGGCTCCCACGTAGGGGAACCAATGGGAACAGTGGTGGGAATTCAAACCTGCCAATGGCACCAGGGGGCATCCCCTTCGCTTGTATATAGTTGGCCTCCGGGCCAGGTAACTTTGTCTTGTGTTGTATAATAGCAAACCATGCTGATCACTACATCATTGTCCGTGGTTTCATTATGCGTCTAACCCACTATGCAACAATTAGCAACATGAAAGCTGAAGCAAGGAGCAAGGTGCAGATATTGGCAAGGAGGTAAAAAGGAGGAACCAAGCATCAAGCCTTGAGATAAAAGGGTTGAGATAGAGCCCAGCACAGAGAGTGTGGGGCACAGGGGAGCGGAGTCAGACTGAACCAGTGTCAGAGGGTGAGAAGCAGAGAGATAGGGGTGGGGACTGTGAGAAATTGGAAAGAAGAACATCAATACCACCCCATGGGTCAATGCATATGGCAAGAAAAAAAGACCCCGTGTGGAGAGAACAGCAGCAGTTTCAGTGAGGGCAAGTGTTCAGGAATAGCAGGAAGTGAAAAGATTGAGGATGGTGGCTGATTCATGCATGAGAGAGAATAGCAATTCAAGTAGGAGTTGGAAATAAGAAGAGTAAGAGAGGATGAAACGTGAAAAAAGGGATGGTCGGTGCTGTGAGAGAGATAACTACCAACCAGTATATGAATACAGAGGTAGGTAGATTGCCCAGTGCAGCCTAATGGTCAGTGCTTTGAATTCATATTTGGGGGCCCAGATTAAAATCCCCACTTTGCAATGGAAGCTTGATGGGTGGCCTTGGACCAGTCACACACTCTCAGCCTAATCTACCTCACAGGGTGGTTGCTATGAGTCTCTCTCTGGGGCCTTCTCAAGTCTCTCACACTCTGCCTGCAGTGGCTTGGCTGGCTGTGGTGCTGTTCTTCAGGTTTTTGTAAGGCTGCAGATCTCTGAAAGCTGTAGTTCTCTTCAGGTCCCTTCTGAGGTAACTCTCTTCTTTGTGACCCAGATGGTTTCTGTCTCCTCCCTCCCTCTCCCCAGAACTCCTTTTCCCTTCAGGACTGTCATTTTCTTCAGCCTCTCCTACAGCTCCTCACAGGGGCAAAATACCTCTCCCCCAACTTGAACAGAGGGCTAAACCCACAGGGTTACATAAATAAATTGAAAGCCCCAGGAAGGGAGTAAGAATGGAATCTAAGAAAAGGAGGGAAGTTGACCTGAAGGCAGTCAGTCTATGGCACTGTGAATGGAAAACTCACTCATCCTTCGGTGCTATCAAGCCTAGCTTGTTGTGGAGTTCTTCAAAAACATCACTTCCCCCCTCTTTGTTGTAATAAGGATAAACTCTGAGTGCTTTTACTGCACACACTTTTATTCTCTAAGCTTGTGGGTTAAGTGTTATGTAGTTGGTCCTGGCTTTAAAGAAAAAGGGTACAGAGTTGTAAATACATTTATTTTCTCATTTCAGAGTGACTGAAAGCCAGGCCATTCCAGCCAGTGGAGGTGAAAGCAAAGGATATTACAGCTGCCTGTCACCCTTCTGGAGAATGATAGTCCTTGTCAATCAGCTCCCTTTAATCAAGGTAGGGCTGGGATACAGGCAAAACTCATCTCAATCTAATTCCCTCTAATGCTTCTACTCAAGGATTCAGGGGTCTGTTGTTATGCAACCATGGAGCAGAAAACCCTGAGGTGAGTTCCTTAAACACACTGTAGATGTACAGATAAAAGATGACCAAAATCTTAGCTAATTGAGCAGTATGTTCCCACAGCACTTAACATGACAGGAAGAGGATGGGGTTAAAACCTGATTTTTTTTCCCAGCCATGAGCTGTTGCCACTCTGGACTGCCACATGACCAAAGGGTGTTCTCTTTTGAGCCTCTCTGGTGCAATGAATGAGACAGAGATGCCAATTTAAAACTGACTGCAAGGCCTGGCAAGTGTAGGTATGACCAGGGGTCATTTCCTGCCAGAGCGTGGCAGAGCGGCACTCTGGCAGTAAGGAGCCCAGGGCACCCCCCCCCCTCAGCCATTCCTGGCCCACCTGCATTCTACACATTCCTCTAGGTGCCCCGGAGAAAATTGAGCAGGGAACGCAGGCATGTCTGCCTCCCTGCCCTCCCCTTCTCCAGCCATGCCTGGGTTCCCTGCGGGGCACCTAGAGAAAATTGGGCAGGGAACCCAGGCATGTGTAGAATGCCTTTCTCTCCCTTCCCCATCTGGGGAGGGGAAAGAAAGGCATTTAAATCCCCCAAGGCGGCACAGGGCTCTGCAAGCCTTCCCTGGCCCATCTGCCATGGGGCACCTGGAGAAGATCAGGCAGGGAACTGAGGCATGCTTGCATGCCTGCCCTTTGTCAGGGGTGTGGCATATGCAAATGAATTGTGCAAATGAGCTCCTGCACCTCTTTTTCTACAAAATGACCTCTGGTTTGACCATCACATTTGAAAGGGCTTCTATCTCTTTCTGCTAAGAAAAAAGCTCTGTTCTTTTCTTCCTTTTATAACTGCCTGCTGGCTGGTGGGGAATGGGAGGAGAGAATGTCCCTGTAACAAAGAATGGACCTTCAGCACTCAACAGGTGAAGCTTTTCCTGGCATGAAGCTAAATGTTATCAGCTGCTATTTGTGATGTAATTGGTGCTAAAGAAACAGTTAGGAGGATTGGTTCCAAAGCTGGCAGCTCTGCCACATCAACAAGGCAATAAAGACCCCTCTTGCGCAGCTGGGATTGCTTGAGGTCACCAAACTCCAGGTTGAATGATATTAATCTAACTAGCAGAAATAAGGGCTTAACAGGTGAGATCAGGAAGGAGGGAACCAACCCTTTCTCTGTGGTCAGTGCTACAGCTTAGTCCTGCAACCGGTGAAGTAGTAATAAAAGCATTCGTCTGTAACTACTGACTGACTCTATCACTGTAGCCAGTAGGTATGCTGAAAACTTTACAGCAAGGACACCAGTTTCATCAGCCACATTTTGAGCCAAGACTCTGGTTCATTTTGCCTTCACAGTTCTTTCTGCCTTGTGGCCACTTTTCTACCTGTACAGGAGGTGAAATCAGTTTCCCTGAAGGTTATAGTTGGGTTTGGTAATTAAATGACATTGAAGATGAAAAATTCATCTCATGGGGCTGTATGAAAATGTTTATATGCGAAGTACTGTAGAACTGAACTGAACAGCAGCTATTAATGTTGATCAGACACAGACAAGCATAATATGGGAAGACTCTTAAAAAGTTTATATCTGTTTTATTGACTTTTTGCTCATTCTTCATTTAAACAATTGGTGGTAGATTACAACTAAGTGATGTCGCTGGTGGGTAGGCTAATATGCAGTGTGTACAACTGTCTGTTATACACAGGAAGTAATCTAGTGAACAGGCTTGAGCTGTTCAAAAGCAGCAACTGCCTGCTTGAACAATCATACCAGCAGGTGCTCAAATCAGTCAGAACTTTAAGGACTAGATTAGAGGGCAGGAATTCTAGGTAGCCTTGAGCATCAGAACTCTGTGGGACTTGAGAACCAGTGTGGTATAATGGTTAATGTTTGTCAGGCTAGGAAAGGAAAGACACAAGTTCAGATGCAGCTCGCTTGACTACCTCAGGCAGTCACCTATCTCACAGGGTTGTTGTGAAATTAAAAAGAGGAGAGGGAAAACCATGTATGCATAATTCAGCACACTGGAGAAAGAGCAGAATAAAATACAAATCAGGCAAAGAAAAGTAAGGGATGCTTACTTATGAGTCAACACGCTAGTCCCTAATCTTCTTTTGAAATTAGTAAATTCTGGCAGGGCAATGAACTGGGGTGAAGAACAGTCTAGTGCTGACCCTACAGGTTTAATGATGATGGGGTGGAGAAAGACCCCCCCCTCCCCAATTGTGCACCCCTGCTTTTCTTCCCCAACATAACACTAGCTTTGCCTCCTAGAACCTGCCCATAACCAGCTCACCAAGGAGCTGTTTATTTGCTTATGATTCAAACAATCCTCAAAGACAGACACCCGGTTTTAAAGGAAGGTAGAAATTATATTATTCAGAAGTGGAGAGACTCAAAATGTTATTAGCAGAAAACACACCTCCTTGACTACCCTCCTAGACTTGTGAGTTTACAAGCTTCAAGACATGCCAGCTGCAGCTTCCCCCCCATCCAGGGAGTCAATTGCTCTTGGGGAATCTGGTTTGATAATTGAATTCCCTTTCTCCCTCACCATTTAGCAGATCTGCTACTGTATGCTGAGCTGCTGTTATTTGTGGCATCTCCCAGATCCATCCACCCCCTCCCCTATATTTTGAAGTCTCTGCTAATTTGATTTCCTTGCTTTGTCCTGCACTTTGGTTGTCTTTCCTGTCTTTATTAAATGGCAACAGGGGAAGTGAACACTGTCAGAGAGGTGTGTGTATTTGTGGGCCCACTTATGGCAATCATCTCCCTTTATGAAATTGGATTCCTTCTGCATTCATGCTTATTAAATTATGCCCAGTAGAAGAAAACACATTGGTCTGCAAAAACAGATAATCCTTGGAGGTTACTTTAACATCTGCTTCTCAGGACACTTTTAGAAGTCTTCTGTGAAGGCCACATTAAGCTGACCCAGGACACAAAAAAGTGTCTGCGATAGCTAGCTATACAATCCTGCTTTTCTTCACTGTTTTTTTCTCCATTTTTTGGAAGTTAGAATCTTCTTCCGGATGAACTACAGGGTTTATTGATTTAATTTTTACCCCTCTTTTCCTCCAAGGAGCTGAGGGCAAAATATGTAGCCCCATTTCCATTTAATCCTCACAGCAACCCTTTGAGGTAGGTAAAACTGAGAGCTACAGATTGGCCTAAGGTCATCTAGTGATTTTTATGGCACAGAAGAGATTTTAACTTAGGTCTCCCTGCTCCTTGTCTGACCCTAACAACTGAAACACACTGACTGTATGTTATTCCTGCACTGAGTATATAACCCCCATGTGTCTCTGGTACATTTCGGCTGCTGTCACACACAAAAAATAATTCACTTTCAATCTACTTTCAATTGAAAGTGGATTATTTAGTGTGTGTGATCACAACCTTCAAGAGGAATACAGACAGGAACAATAGTGCACAATAACTGCTCTGATTTTGGGATTTGATCTCTCCAGTAAGGTCACTTACCCCACGTGCCATTTGCAGCACAATCTTTATATAAGGAAAATTTCAAAAATAGTATGTGAAGATATTTTTATTTTACCATAGTTACACATGTTGGGAAGCCCTTGTGTGCAGTAGATTTCCAATATGTAAAATGGTGGCAGACTAAGAACATGCCTGTTCTGTGCACATGATAAATGATATCCATGTTTATTCTTCCTACACTGATATTATCTCCATTGGTGGGAGGGAATCATGTGGGAATTAGTTTTTAACAAGTGGGGGCCTGCAAAAAACTTGTGGGAGCAGCTATCCCATTCTCCCACCTCTGCTTCTTCCCCTCTCCCCCTACTTCTCTCTCTCTCTCTTTCCCCCCTCCATGCCTGTCACTTCCTTTCTGTCCCCACCCCATCACTCTTTCTGCCCCTGTCACCCTCCCAGCCTCCCACTTACTTCCCCCCCAGCAACAGTGGTAGCAGCCACTCTCCAGGAATCACAAGAGATTGCCCAAATATGGAGATCAGTTTCTCTTAGGGTTGCCAGCTCCATGTTGGGAAATTCCTGGAGATTTGGGGGGCTTGGAAGTGATCTCAGCAGGGTATAATACTATAAACTCCACCCTTCAAAGCAGCCATTTTCTCTGGGGGAACTGATCTTTGTCATCTGGAGATCAGTTGTAATTCCAGGAAATCTCCAGCCCTCAGCTGGATGTTGACAACATTAGTTCCCCTGGAGGAAATAACTGCTTTGGAGGGTGGAGTCTATGGCATTAGATCTGTCTGAAGTCCCTCCCCACCTCAGTCTCCACCATCCTTAGGCTCCACCCCTCAAATATCCAGGAATTTCCCAACATGGAGTTGGCATCCTTATCTCCTTCCCAGCCAACCTACCTTTACCTGCCCCTCTGTCTTCAGCTTTCCATCTCTTTTCTCCCTGTAGCTTCTACTGAGGAAAACTATGGTCTTTCTCCACAATGGAGACTAAAGCAGTTTACATTATTCTCTCTTCCTTTTTATCCACACAACAACCCTATGAGGTAGGTTAGGCTGAAAGTATATGACTGGTCCAAAATCACCCAGTGAGCTTCCACAGCAAGATGGGAATCTAAAAACCTGGGTCTCACAAACCCTACTTTGAAGTTCTGACCATTATACTACACTGACTTTCATAGGGTGGCTGCTGTTGAACAGTAGCAAGCAGCCAGGCCTGGTTGAATCGTGCAAGTCAGGTGGTATCAAGTCACCCAGAGGGTGCTGCTAAGTCTAGGTTTGCCAGCCTCCAGATGGGACCTGGAGATCCCCCAGAATTACAACTGAACTCTGGACAACAGAGATCTGCCCCCCTGGAGAAAATGGGTGGCCTCTGCGGCATTGTATCCAACTGAGGCCTCTCCCCTCCCCAAACTCTGCACTCCTCAGACTTCCTTCCCACTGTCTCTCCCTCTCTCTCTGCCTATCAGGCAGTCTATCTTTCACTTTTGGCGCATTGGGGCCTGGAGTAGATCCCTGTGGCAGCCATTTCAAAAGATATTGGAGGAGGATTCAACCCTCCCTGAGGTTTTGTGTTGTTGTTTTTTACTTTCTAGATTTTTCTGGAAACCCATGGAATCCCGAGTCTATAGAGAAAAAAACCTGTTGGGGGGAGAATGTGTCCTCTATCTGTGGAAATTAGTATCTGCACACAGAGGGGACTGTTGAGAATTAGATGTATAGATTTCTTCGGACTTTCTAAGATCCTGGTTTTCATGAGAGATGTTTGAAGACACTTTGGATATAATGGGAGCCAGGAATGCCAACTGACTTGCATGGGCTCCATTGAAATACATTAGAGCAAACAAAGGTTGCAACAAAAATGCAGAACAGATTTAGAGAGGACTGGACTGGACCTGGAATGACAGCCCCCAAAGTGGAACAAAATTCCTGGAGATAGTATAAATGTTCTGGTACTGGAATGACAGTCCCCAGAGTGAAATGATGACCCTGGGGTGTTCTGTCATTCTAGTCCCAGAACACTTCTGCTATTCACAGGGAGCATCATTCCAGTCTGGGGGCTGTCATTCCCATCCCAAAACACTTTTATTTTATTACCAGGGACCATCCTTCCACTTTGAGGACTTTCATTCTAGGCCCAGAGTAGTCTGCTTGGCTCCAGGGACCATAATTCTACTCTGGAAGCTGTCATTCCAAGCCTAGGGCAGGTTTCTTTGAATCCATTCCACATTTTTGTTGTAATTTTTATGTGCTGTAATGTGTTTCAGTGGAGCCCATGCAAGCTAATTGGCATTCCTGGCTCCATTATATCCAATGGGTCATTCATTTAATGTATCCCCATAATGACAGACCAACAGGAAAGGAAGCCATTTCTTTCTGCAAAGGAAGCCATTTTTACTTTGTGAAAGGAAGCAAACAGGCTACAACAAGGACAGATGGCAAATGCAGAGTTTTCAAAGGAAAGTTAAGAAATTTTTATTGTCAGTTAGTCACTGTTAGAGTAGGAAAATGTAGACAGGGGGTTTAGTTTATTTTTTTAATGCCATGGTCTGCTGGAGTTCACCCACTAGGCTGCTGCTTGACCACCATTTTAGGAATCAGTGAAGAGAGAACTGAGTCTGAGTTGAGAGGCATCTACTTTGGGGACCTGTAAAATTGACCCCTTTGGTCCAATTCACTTGAAACTTGGGGGGGGGCTGGAGGGAGGAGTATATTCTGTGCATATGTGGCACTGTTATCTTTATAAACAGCTGCCCCAGACACTCTTATCCATTCCCCATTGAATGTAATGGTCCTGAACCCTGAAACCACAAGGATTTGAATCCTGAGCTGATAACATCCTTACCCAAATATAAGTAATCACAGTAACACACACACACACACACAACCTGAAGCCCAGATCCAAAGTTATAATAAATTTTTTCTTGGCACACGCTCCTGCACAAATCCTGAAATGCCATAAATAGATCACATCATGGTGATAGGCTGGCAGCCAGAGACACACTTAACTTTCCCCTCCCTGATGTTTGGGTCCTGTGAGGAACTTTGATATTCTTTAACTGGGTTTCAAAACTTGTAACCCAATATCACATGGCAGTGCTACAGAATCCCAGCTGCTACTGTGCAGATGGTATGAGAGATGAGCATTCAGTAGAGATTCCACAGGTTGTGTGTTCATCTCAGTTGGTAAATTTCTAGCACTAGTAGTACTGACAACCCAGTTCTGGCCTACTAACAAAGAACCTGGGTTACTAGGTATGGAAGAGGTTAGTTCAGTGCCAATGCCACAGTTCTAGATAACCTGGAATTAAATCAGTTTTCATAAAATGAATGAAACAACAAGGCTGGGGTCTATGTATGTACAATTGGCAATTACATTTTGGTTGTGCCTGAACTGCATAATTCTTTAGAAACAGACTAGGAGTCTGGGAAGAGAAAACATTTCTTAGAATATTTTAGTATTTAGACATTTATGTCTTCTTTTTCTCCCCAATGAGGACCGAAAGTGGCTTATAATGTATTTATGGAGATCAAGGTGGCTTATAACATAGACAACATTCATTTTAAAAACACATAAAATCCATTTTAAAAACACATTTAAAATCACAGTTTAGGACTGTTAGTAAATTAATCAAATGTAGTCCCAAATAAAACCATTTGCATTCTCCCCACCAACACCATTTTATTATCACAACAACCATATGAGGTAGGCTAGGCTGAGAGGGAGCACATGGTCCAACATCTCATAGCAAGCTTCCATGTAAGAATGGGGATCCTAGTCTGAAACTCTAACCATGATACCACACTGGCTCTCAGGAGCATATTACTGGAATTATTGAAGTACATTACTTGTCTGATTTTTTTCATCACCAGCAGAGAGTGGTACAAGCTAACAAAAACAGTAGTTATGCTATTATGCATCATTCTACTTTCCCCCGAACCTTGATATGTGCTTCTATCAGCTGTCTCTATCAAGAAGTTAGAGGCCTCCTTTCTGCCAAAACCAGTCACTTTGCAGTGGTCTTCAGCATTGCTAGCTGCTTATCAAACACCATTAAGAATAGAATGACTTTCCCTTTCTTTTCTAACTAAAGGTACATGTCCATTTGTGTGACTCTGCTGAATTTGCTAAAAGCTAGTATGGGAACTGTTGTCCCAGCCATTTCTGCCAGTGGCTGCCTGTGGGATACAGCAAAGCCTTTCTGACCACTAGAGGTCAGAATTGTGCTGAAAGTTAGGTATTGGTCAGCGGTAGGTAGGTAGGTAGGTAGGTAGGTAGGTAGGTAGGTAGGTAGGTAGATAGATAGATAGATAGATAGATAGATAGATAGATAGATAGATAGATAGATAGATAGATAGATAGATAGATAGATAGATATGGCACTCCCAACAGAACTGCTCCTGACCTTTTGGAAATGTTTGCCACTGAGGGAACACTTTAGTCTATGGTCTCATGGGTTTCTCCAACCAGTGGGAAATTGACTTTGAAAGGAGAATCTAAGCTCCTGGATTTGGCAAATCACTGGAGGGAGAGAATAGCTTTGGGGGCATGGCTGAGAAGGCTCTTTCATTCATTGATGACAAGCCTGCTTCCATTAGAGCTGGCAACACAGTAGAGTTGGCAACACAGGCAACACAGTGAGGGGGGATAGTAAACCACCCCAACTAATGTCTGAAGGCAAGTCTAGGAATTGGTTAAGTAGCACTGTAAAAGCAGCCACAGCCATAGCTCCCTAAACAGCACAGCAAAACAGGGAAGAATAATCAGGTGGACCAGGAAGAGTATCTTGGTTGCCATGGCAGCCAGACTGACTCAGCAAGCCCTGAGGACCCAGATATCTCATAGAATCTGCCCATGGGTAGGGGCCATCATTCTTGTGAGGGTTGATTTCAGATTGGACCTGCAGATAGCCAGGATAGATGTACTTAGGACATTAACTAGAAAGGAGCATTCACCCCTCAGGAGTGAGGAGAAGGAGCCAAGGGGTTTGTTTCCTCTCCCCTCCCAATATCACCTTGTCAAATGGCTGGAGGGTAGCAAGCACATGACCAGCCTACTTCCAGATTGCCTAACGCCCCATTGAGAGTATAGGAAGGTGAAACCCCATCCTGCAGTTTTGGTCAGGCCTATGATAGGTCAACAATATGGGTGAAACCATTTTAAGATAACCTGAATCCTGGCCATAAAGGGATTTAAAACTAAGAATCAGCTAATTGAATTTGACCCAGAAACAAACTGGTAACAAGTGGAACTCTTGTGAAAATGACATTTTATGTTCCCAGCAATATATTAGGGATGCTGCAAATTTCCCCAGACATATTTGATTGTCAAACTTACTGCATTTGAAGGTGACGATTAGATGTGAGCCAATCACTCTGTTCAGTTTGTGTGGCAAATGCCTGCCAAACTGGTCTGCATCTATTTTTCCCAAAACTGTGTATGTACAAAGACACTGCCAATTCAAACTGATCACCATATGATCACTGAAAGGCAGGATTTTATTAAAACACAGCATTTATTGATGACTGATTGACATTATTTGATTGTGAGTATTTGTCTATATAAGCAATTGCCTGCTGAGCAGAGCAGTTATGCAGCAAGGATGGGAGGGGCAGAAGAACTCAATTGGGCTGTATGAGAACACTCTACCTGTCACAGCCATAGTCCTGGTCTTGTAGAGGAATCTCTACTAAACACACAGATGGTGGGACGGGGGCAAAAGGTGTCATTCTGCCCTCAATCTAAACTTACACTTTCTAGCCCTGTTTACAGTTACAGTGAATAAGAGTTGGTTTCTATACTCTGCTTTTCTCTACCCTAAGGAATCTCAAAGCAGCTTATGATTGCCTTCTCTTCCTCTCCCCACAACAGTCACCTAGTGAAGGTAGGTGGGGCTGAGAGAGTTCTGAGAGAACTGTGACTGGTATAAGGTGACTTCATGTGGAGGAACGGGAATTAAACCTGGTTCTCCAAATTAGACCGCTGCTCTTAACTACTATATTGTGCTGGCTCTCAGATGCTTGTTTTTTCTTCATATGTGGGTAATTCTTGTGTTACATGAAGTGCATGTTCAGCAGAATATATGATTGAAACCACACATATCAAGGTATTGGGTTTCAGTTTAATTTATAAAGTAGATGCACATTGGTTCTTTCTTGCAAACAGATGTTTGCAGGATGCATATGCCTTCACTGTAACTTGTGACTGGGGCTACTACAATATATGATGTATACAATTTAAAACATCTGCACCAGGCTAAGGAGCATTCCAGATCACAGGGAGGAGTTTAAAATTACAGTATGTTGCACATACTCAGCAGAATGCATGGATATTCAGCGGGTGGGGGGGGGGAGAGAACACAGCTCAGTTCTACAGTATAGAGATAAGAATTCTGATGTGTCTGTCAGGGTTATTGTAAAAAAAAAAAAAGTAATCATGTTGTCATTTCCTAATGTAGCCTCAGACCAGGGACCCTCTGTGTCAGTACACAGGGTTAGTCTGACAGCCCTCCCACACTCCTCCTTGGTTACTTGTTTTATAATAGATCCACAGTTAC
This sequence comes from Gekko gecko, assembly GCA_029375565.1. NCBI lineage: Eukaryota > Metazoa > Chordata > Lepidosauria > Squamata > Gekkonidae > Gekko > Gekko gecko. The sequence goes on along the minus strand of JAPDNY010000002.1, from coordinate 237,141,231 downwards.
AGTACATACAGCATTTATTTAACACCCCCTTAGATCTCCGTTCCTTCCCAAGGTAAGTAGAAACACAGAGCTGGAAGGGATCTCAAAGGTCATCTTGTCTAACCCACGGCACAATGCAGAAAATTCACAGCTACCTCCTCCCCCCAACTCCCCCAGTGACCCATGCTCTATGCTCAGAAGAAGGCAAAAAATCTCCAGGACCCCTGGCCAATCTAGCCTGGAGGAAAATTCCTTTCTGATCACAAAGTGGTGATTGAAATTCCCTGGGCATGTAAGAAAGGGCCATGAGAGCAGAGCAGTGACTCATCCCTTTCTGCCCTCCCTTTTATAATCTCCCTAAATTCACAGAATCAGCATCGCTGTCAGATAGCTATCTAGCCTTTGCTTGAAAACCTCTAAAGAAGGAGAGCCCACTGCCTCCTGAGGAAGCCTGCTCCACTGAGGAACTGCTCTAACTGTCAGAAAGCTCCTCCTAATGTTTAACTGAAAACTCCTTTAAGTTTAGGCCATTGTTTCTGATCCTACCTTCTGGAACAACAGAAAACAACACCACTCCATCCTCTATAATGACAGCCCTTCAGATATTTGCATATCGTATCACCTCTCAAACATCTCCTTTAGGCTAAGCATAGCTCCTTCAAACTTTCCCCCTAGGACGGTCTCTAGACTCCTCACCATCCTTGTTGCCCTCCTCTGGACATGTTCCAGCCTGTCTACATTGTTCTTAAACTGTTGTGCCCAAAACCCAACACAATACTTCGAGTGAAGTCTAACCAGAGCAGAGTAAATTGATACCATCACTTCACATGATCTGTACACTATACTTCTGATTATGCATTTCCCTTTTTAGCTACTGCATCACAGTCAGTGCATGGTCTACTAAGTCCCCTAGACCCTTTTCACAAGTAGTACTATCAAGACAAGTCTCTCTTATAATTATGCATTTGATTTTTTTCCTACCTAAGTGCAGACCTTTACATTTATCTTTGTTGAAATTCATTATGTTAGTTTTAGCCAAGTTTTCCAGCCTGTCAAGATCTTCCTGCATCTTAATTCTGTCTTCAACTGTATTTGCTACCCCTCCCAACTTTGTATCATCTGCAAATTTAATGAGCATCCCTTCTATTCCTTCATCCAAGTCATTTATAAAGATGTTGAACAAGACAGGGCCCAAGACAGATCCCTGAGGCACTACACTAAGCTTGTCACTCATCTCCAAAAGGATGAGGAACCATTAGCAAGCTGTCTTTGGGTATGATCTGCCGACTATTTACAAATCCACCTAACAGTAATAGGATCCAAAGTGCATTTTACCACCTTGTTAACAAGGATATCATGTGGAATCTTATCAAAAGCCTTATTGATATCAAGATAATCTATGTCCACAGCATTCCCCTGATCCAACAAGGTAGTAACTATCTTTAAAAAGGAGGAAAGGTTAATCTGATATGACTTGTTCCTGAGGAACCCAATGCTCTTAGTAATCACAGCCATCAAGGACTGACTGTTTGATGACTTGTTCTAAAACCTTCCCAGGATAGAAGTCAAGCTGACAGGTCAGTAGTTACTTGGATTCTTCTTTTTCCCCTTCTTGAATATGGGGACATTTGTCTACTGCCAATCTTCTGGCACCTCACCTGTTCTCCAAGGATTTTCAAAAATAATGGACAGAAGCCCTGAAATTACATCAGCAAATTCCTTTAGAACCCCCAGATGCAATTTATCTGACCCTGAGGACAATTTTTATTTAAAGCAACTAGGTGTTTATGTATCACCCCTATGCCTACCCTAGGGTTGCCAGCTCTGGGTTAGAAAATAACTGGAGATTGTAGGGGTGGAAACTGAGGAGGATGGGGTTTGGGGAGGGGTGGGACTTCAGTTGGGTATAATGCCATAGAGTCTACCTTCCAAAGTGACCATTTTCTCCAGGTGATCTCCATTGCCTGAAGATGAGTTGTAATCCCAGGAGATCTCCAGTCACCACCTGGAGGCTGGCAACCCTAGCTTATCTCAGACTGCAACTCCCTTCCCTCATCAAACATGTGGACAAGGGGGACCCAATAGATATTATTTACCTTGACTTCCGGAAAGCTTTTGATACAGTTCCTCATCAAAGGCTCCTAAGTAAGCTCAATAATCATGGGATAAAAGGACAAGTCCTCTTGTGGATCAAAAACTGGCTTATAAATAGGAAACAGAGAGTGAGTATAAATGGGAAACTTTCTCAGTGGAGGGTGGTAAGCAGTGGGGTACCACAGGGATCAGTACTCGGTCCGATGCTTTTTAACTTGTTTATTAACGATTTGGAATTGGGAGTAAGCAGTGATGTGGCTAAATTTGCAGATGACACAAAGTTGTTCAGGGTGGTGAAAACCAGGGAGGATTGTGAGGCACTCCAAAGGGATCTGTTGAGGATGGGTGAGTGGGCGTCAACGTGGCAAATGGGTTCAATGTGGCCAAGTGCAAAGTGATGCACATTGGAGCCAAAAATCCTAAATATAAATACACGTTGATGGGGTCTGATCTGGCAGAGACGGACCAAGAGAGAGATCTTGGAGTCGTAGTGGATAACTCGCTGAAAATGTCTACACAATGTGTAGCTGCAATAAAGAAGGCCAACGCTATGCTGGGGATTATTAGGAAGGGAATTGATAACAAATCAGTCAGTATCATCATGCCCCTGTATAAATCATTGGTGCGACCTCATTTGGAATACTGTGTACAGTTCTGGTCACCACATCTCAAAAAGGATATTATAGCATTGGGAAAAGTGCAGAGAAGGGCAACTAGAATGATAAAAGGGTTGGAACACCTTCCCTATGAAGAAAGGTTAAAATGCTTGGGGCTCTTTAGCTTGGAGAAACGACAGCTGAGAGGTGACATGATCGAGGTTTATAAGATTATGAATGGGATTGAGCAGGTTGAGAAAGAAGTACTTTTCTCCCTTTCTCACAATACAAGAACTCGTGGGCACTCCATGAAATTGCTGAGCAGTCGGGTTAGAACAGATAAAAGGAAATACTTCTTCACCCAAAGAGTGATTAACATATGGAATTCACTGCCACAGGAGGTCGTGGCAGCTGCAAGCATGGACAGTTTCAAGAGGAAATTAGATAAACATATGGAGCAGAAGTCCACCAGTGGCTATTAGCCACAGGGTTTAGATGGGAACTCTCAGTCTGGGGCAGGTGATGCACTCTATTCTTGGTGCTGGAGGGGGCAGCAGTGGGAGGGCTTCTGGTGCCCTGGCCCCACTGCTGGACCTCCTGATGGCACCTGGTATATTTTGGCCGCTGTGTGACAGAGTGTTGGACTAGATGGGCCATTGGCCTGATCCAACATTGGCTTCTCTTATGTTCTTATGTTCTTATCATACTATTCTCTTTTTGCCAGGTTGAACACCATTTCCGTTACAAGAGAAGACTGAGGCAAAGTAGGAATTGAGCAGTTCTGCCTTCTGTTAAAGTATAACTTTCCTCTCCTTGCAATGGGCTGACCACTTCCTTGTTCTTTTTTTGCTCCAAATATAACCAAAAAAACATTTTTGTTGTGTTTAGCATCTCTCACTAGCCTAAGCTCATACTAGGGTTGCCAAGTTACCTACCTTTGCTGTTTGGGGGCTTTGGGGGCATTCTGGGAGGTGGGGGGACATTATGTGATGTCCCTGATGCAATGATGTCACCCAGAAGTGATGTTATCATGCCAGAAATGTCATGTAGGAATGCTCTGGTATTTGAGTGAAATTCTATGGTTTTTCACCCTCAAAACCATAGAGTTTGCCCAAATACCAGAGCATCCCCCCACATGACGTTTCTGGCATAATAATGTGACTCCTGGGTGATGTCATTGCATGGGGAGTTTAACTGGAAGTAGCCCAAAAAGTCATTTGGGGGCAGGATTTCTCCCTGCCAGCCAGATGGCCACTGGCAGGGAAGCCCACTCCAAATGTGGGATCCCCTTCTCGGACCAGGGGGCTGGGATCCCTAGCTCATACAGAGATTTAGCCTTTTTAACTCTCTCCCTACAAACATTGGTTATTTGTTTATATTCATCCTTAGTTATAAGGCCCTCCTGCCATATCCTAAATGAGTCTTTTTTAATTCTCAGATCTTTTGAAAGCTGTTTATGGAGCCACACTGGCTTCTTTGGGCTCCTCCCTTTTTTCCTTCTCATTGGAATAATTTGTGATTGTGATATCTCACTTTTAAGACATTCCCAAGCCTCTCTAATTCCCTTCTCCTTAAGTATTTCCAGTTAAAGGATTCTACTGAGCATAACTTTAAGTTTGTTAAAATTAGCTTTCCAAAAAGTCCAGCCTAAATGTCTATATACAACTTTTGCCATCCCCAAGATCTTAAATTCTAAAATTACATGGTCAGCCCAGTAAAATTACATACTAGCCAGGGTGCCCACTACTTTTACTTCATCAACCAGTTCTCCCCTGTTGGTGAGAATCAAGTCCAAGATAGCAAGATGAGTCAGGACCTTTCATTTTTAGCAGAGTTTGGCTTCCAACAGATATCTGGGTAATTGAAATCTCTCATGACCCGTATGTCCCATTTCTTTGAAAACTTTATAATCTGGGCTAGGAGTATCTCATCCAAGTCCTCTGCCTGGCTTGGTGGTTTATAGCAGACCCCCACCATAATATCACTATTATTTTTTACCCCTTTTATTTTTACTCAAACATTCAGCTGACCTTTCATGCTCAGATTCATGTATTTCCTGACATATATACATTCTTGACATATGATTCTACTCCTCTCCCCTTCCTTATTTTTCTGTTCCTTTTAAACAAGTTGTACTGTACAGGATTTCTCATCTCATCCCAGTCCAATGGTGAGAGTCAAAATCCCACACGCTTCAGGAACACTTAAACAAGCCCCCAGGAGTATGTCTGTACACTCTCTAGGGTATCAGTAGTTCTGCCACCAATACCTCTGGACAACAGGTTCCCACCAGCTCAGGAGCAGAGGTCCCACCTCCTGTCTGGTTTCTGGGAATTAACACCTTACCAGCTCTGTATCAGGGCTGCAAACAATTAATTAACACAGTGGTAGCTGCATCATCAGAGTCAGCCTAGGCACAAGATTAAGCCTTAGAGTCAAGTTGCAACAGAGGAAACATGTCCAGATAATATTGGGTATATATTATCTTTTATTCAGTGCAAAGCATGCATATATAATGAGACTAGCAAAAGGTAAATAAAGACAAATAATGCCTATAGCTTAGACAGCTCTAACTACACATAGAGGTATTCCAGAATTACCAGCTTTCAGAGGTACCAGATGATTCAATGTGCAAAGAGTCCCAAAAGTCTCATCAGGGAATCTTGAACAGGAATTCCATGATGCTGTTGGCAACCAAGTCCAGCTTAGCTGCCTGTTTGTCAAAGTCCATGGCAAGCAAGCAAGTAACCAGTCCCAAAAGGAACTCTTTGTTTCCAGCATGGAACAAAACAAGAAAACCCACAAAGAGCCACTTCTCCCAAGAAGCCACTTTTCCCATAGGGTTCTCACAATTAAACCCTCTTCTCTGTCACCACCAGATATGGCCATTTATCCAATTGTGAGGGATTGAAGGGGCGTGTCTAAATCTCCAGTTACTAGCCATTGCCTACATGATCCATAGCAGGTCAGAGAATAGGTTTGATGTGTTAATATACTGGGCCTAGCTATGCCCATGTGTGAGAAGGTGCCTGAATGTCTCCTTGCTCTAGTAAAAGGTGTCACAGTGTCTTGTATATGGATATGAAGCTTGCCATCTGGCAGGCCATCTGCTCAGGTGACAAAAGTTACACAGAAGTGTTAGTAGCTAAGGCCCTGACAGGAATAGTTCAGGAAAGGCTTTTCCTGTACAGTACTCCTCCATTCTAATATTCCAGCTGTGAGTGTCACCCCACCAAGCTTCAGTAATGTCTATTAGGTCACAGTCCCCTTCCTGTATTAGGACTTCAAGTTCCTCCTGCTTGTTCCCATACTCTGTGCATTAGTGTGGAGACAAGTAGTCCATCTGTTTCTGGTCTTTGCCCCTGCCAGCTTCCTTGGCTCCTCAACAGTCCTGAATGCTCCTTCTCACTGCCCTGGTGGGCCTAGTACACTAATCTCTGCAGAATTAATAATTTAAAAACCCTTTTCCAAGCTTCAAGTTTTTGCCCACATTAGAGTTCAGTGCAAATCTACACGTTTATATACCTTCTTTCAGTTTTAATGCTTTTTTTAAAGGTAGTTACTAGTTAATGTAGTTCAGTAAAGAGGGAAGGCAGCATGGAATAGCCTGATCTTTTCAGAACTTGGAAGCTGACCAGGTCAGTACTTGAAAAGGAAACCAGAGCACTAAGGAGGGCTCTGCAGAGGAAGGCAATGGCAAACCACTACTGCTTCTCACTTGTCTTGAAAGCCCCTAGCTGGGGTCACTGTACATTTGCTACAACTTGACGGCACTTTACACACACACACACACACACACACACACAGTGCAGTACAATAATTAAGTGACTGAACTGTGAACCAAACAGCCCCCTATTCAAAGCTCACTCTTGCCATGAACTCAGGGGGCGGCCATAAGCATGATGCTGTCTTTCAATCTTCCCCTCTTCCAATCTGCAACATGAGGGATAATAATACCAGCATAGTTTACAGTACAGAAGCCCTCTCTCATCAGAACTCAGAAGATAAATAGGGTTGGCCATGACTGATACTTGGAAGGTTGACCAGTGGAAAAGACCAGGGTTGCTGTTCAGAGGAAGGCAATGGCAAATTAATTCTACTCATCTTTTGCCTTGAAAACCGAATGAAGTAGAACTTCAGGGGCTCACCATGTATCAGGTGGGACTCAAAGCCACTCAATTATTATTACTATTACTATTTTTTGTATTGTTATTATTATTTTTACAGGATTGTTGTAAGATATCAAGAAGATGCAGGGGAAATTGGGGGGAGATGCAGGTCAAAATGTGGCCGCACAGCAAATAGTGGGAAATTAAGCAGTAAAAGTGGGGGGAAGGGGAGACAGAGGGTACAACAACTGCTTTTGCGGAATTGGTCATTAACTGTGGATGAAGCACTTCAAACTCTCAAAAACAATATAAATGTGAATGTATTATTAATTCATTTTCCTTCTGGTTTTTTTTAATTACTTAGCAGCTCCAATCAAAAAGATGACAATAATGCAATTAAAAGTAACTGCTGTAGCCCAAGTGTCAGGGTAGAGGAGGTTATGAGAAATTGCATAGCTGATGCAGTGCATTTCTCTTTGTATGGTGGGCAGCCAAAGATTCTGGAGGCCCATAACTATTAATTTGCTTGCTTTTCGAGTGCCTGGATAAATGCTACAAGGAGGAACTGCAGTGTTGTCACCTAGCAACCTTACTTGGTTTTCAGAACAGGTGATCCAAGGGTGCTTGAAATGTAATATAATAGATGATGGGTGGGGAGGAAGCAGTAGCTGAAATAGCAGAACAGCAGCCCAATAAACATGATCAATGTTAGCTTAAAGTGGTAAAAGAGCAGCTTTTTCTAATGCTATTCGTAGCCCTGTGCTGAAAAAGAGGGGGTTATCTCTCCAGTCAGTTACCTATGCTGCACTTAGGGAATGGGGAAATGACAACCTGCCCCAACATCAAAACATGATGTGAGGAGAAAGAGACCTCTGATGCAGGAAGCAAAGAGTCCAGTGTCTGTTACCCAAATTGGGGGAAGTGATTAATTATTTATAGTTAATCAGAGGGGAATTAGCGTAATTGGAGATTAGTGAGAGGGGGTAACTAGGGGGTCTCCAGCAATGTTTATGGGGATTGTTCCCTGAGAACTCTCAAATGACTCTGCCGAAATAACATCTGTGCCTGCGGGACCTAATGCAATTATTTATTTATTTATTTATTTATTTATTTATTTATTTATTTATTTATTTATTGGATTTATATCCCATGCAACCTTCAAGCAGATTCAGGGTGGGTCACAAGATTTAAAATACAAATATAGTAATAAATCCAAATACAAGTACAGATTCATACTAAGTTAAAATTCCTAAAAATGGCAGAAAACTTCAATTTCCAGTATCCATGAGTGTCTCCAGTGCTGGGCATATGCTAACAAAGATAAGGACCCACTTAGCAAATGCTGTGGCAATCTCTAGAAAGGGCAGTTCACGCAGGCAGTATGGGCAGGTGAGGCCAAAGTATTTAAACATTAGCCACAGGGTATAGATGGGAATTATAAGTCTGTGGCAGGTGATGCACTCTATTCTTGGTGGTGGAGGGGGCAGCAGTGGGAGGGCTTCTAGTGTCCTGGCCCCACTGCTGGACCTCCTGATGGCACCTGATATATTTTGGCCGCTCTGTGACAGAGTGTTGGACTAGATAGGCCATTGGCCTGATTCAGCATTGGCTTCTCTTATGTTCTTATGTTCTTATCTGCTGCCTCAACAAAAAGGCCTGGCGGAACAGCTCCACTTTACAGGCCCTACAGGATTGCATTAAATCCTGCAGCACCTTGATCTCCAGTGGGAGCACATTCCACCAGGCTGGAGAATGCCCTGGCCCTGGTCAAGGGTAAATGGACATCTTTCAGGCCTGGAACTACCAGCAGATGTTGCTTAGTCAAGCACAAAGCTCTATGGGGCACAAAGGGGAAGAGGCAGTCCTGCTAGGCTTTCAAGGCAGAGATGTTCCACCAGGCTTTTCATAGAGGACAGCAATGGATACCATCCTACTGGCACTACCTCCTCCTCCCTGCTCTGTCTTCTTTTTTCCTCCTGCCCCTTTCCACCTTCTTGTCGGACAGTGATAAAACTTGGAATCTGAAATTTTAACACTGTCTGAAAATGTTTTATCTATGGGTTATTTAAACCATTTTTTAATTTATGAACGTTTTTATCATTATGTTCACTACTCTGAGCTGTGTGTATTCAGGGGTAGGATAGCCTATAAATTGAAGCTATAAATAAATATATAAATAATTAGATGGCAGCACTATAGGAAAGATGTATTATTATACAAAGAATAAAGAGCAAACATATATACAAAGCACATGGGGAAATACACAGGGACAGTGATTTGGGGAAGGTGATATTTACCAAGTCTTGGAGATCAAGGTACACAGAAGACAGTGAAGGAAACAGCCAGCATTTCCTAGAGAGAAGGAGGAAGCCCACATGAAACAGGGGTGTGATGCTTGGTGCCAAGAGAACATACACATACTCTGTGGAGTGGAGCATATCTAATTATCGGAAAAATTGACCCTAGAGCAGTCTGATGTATTTGCCTCCTAACACAATACTTTGATTAGACAAAGACCTAAGGAAACTCATGACCTACGGAAACTCATGGCAGTTTGCATGGGTAAACAGAAAGTGTTAATGTTTTTCTAATGACCCTTGAATGTAGGATGGGTGAGTCTATCAAGTTGTATGAATAGCCCATTAATTAAGGTGAATGGGCAAGGGGAAGCAGGACCAGGTGTGGACTGGATGACATCCAGGTGAGGGGAGGTGTTCTCAGAAAATCTATTGTTGAAATTAAGTATCTTGTTTAGGGTGGGGAGAGAGCTATTAGCAAGTCAGCTACTCTGAGTCACCTTCCAATTTTTTCCCCCAGACTTGTCTCTAACCAGTGTCCATTTTGTTTGTTCCAGCTCCATCTTGGTTCCACTTCTAAGTGAAGCTGTACAGTACACAAATGATTTGGGGAGTGATATTTAAAGAGGGGCATCTTGTATAAGACTGCTCTTCTGCAGGAGGGGTCTGGCTGCTAACATGTTCATGTGGGTAGTACCACCTACACTGATCCTGCTATTCTTTGTTTGTTCTAACAGCTATTCACATGGAAATCAATACAGTTCCTGTGAAATTGTGGGTGTCTGGCAAGCCAATTCAATGTACCAGTCAATACGAATATGAATTTGGAAAAGAACTGATCAAAATCCAGTGTGAATATACCCTTTGAGGTGGAATTTTGGTTGCCTTTTTTCATATGGTTGTGGTGGGCTTTTGGTTAAGGGGTGTCAACATCTCTTTGGGTGCTGCCTGGATGTAGCAACAACAAGAGCTCCTAGAAACCATTGTGTTTCCACCCACTATGCAAGCTTTGTCTTATGGGACCCCTGTTGGGGGGGTAGACAGGACTGGCTCAGAGGCCACCATGCTGTGTATGGAATTCACTGCTACCTGATGTCACCAAGGGTACTACTTTATTGAATTTTTGTAGACTGACAGATTGTTCACATAGTTTTAAAAGAGGACAATGGATTTTGTCAATGGTTATTAGAGAAGATAGTTAAGAAATGGAACCTCCAAGTTCAAAGACAGTTAGCTTACATCACCAGATACTGAATACAAATGATAAGAAATGATTAACACTGTTGTGCCCTGTTTGTGAACTTTTTGGAACATCTAACTGGGTATCACCGGAGATACAACTCTAATCTAGACTGTCCTTTGATTGGATGCAGCCAGGCAATTCTTATCATGAGGTTTTCATAGGCTGCTGTACGTTACACAGTACCTTTTTTCAATGCCACATGGATATTTCTCTTGACGCTTATTTTAATGCTCAAGTGTTAATCTGGAATTGGAATAAGTCTCAAACAGACTAATTCTCTACACTACTTACGTGTCATGGCCCCAAAGACAAACCTTGCACAGTGGGTGGAAACACGATGCTTTCTGGCAGCTCTTAATTAACATAATTCTATTAGAATCCTGCCTGGTTGTTTTTACTGTTTGATCATTTCCCCGCACCACTTTGAAATGGAGATAAACCAAGATGGCCCCAGGGTCTCCTTTGAAACACGACAGCGCAGCTACTTGCAATAAGCCACACTCCTGACGCACCGAGACTGTTAAATCAAGCTGGTTTGAGGCTTTAAGACAACTTTGTTTCATGGTGTGTTTATTTAAAAATAATTTTTGAAACTCTATTGTTGGTAACATCACAAAACAAACATACTTAAAATGATAGATTCCCCCCCCCCGTTCCCGCTGGGTCTAAATTTGCTCTTTTATTTCCTGTGTTCTCTTATTTGTTTTGACTATGAGAATGGAGTAAAGCTCAGACTGCACAAGCAGAAGGATGGGGGAGATGAATGAGCACTTTTCTTTCTGTACCCCAACCAACCTATGAGGTGAAGGGGAGGTCTATGGGAAAAGAAGCATCCCATTGCATGGTTTAATTTTAAAGCATTAGGAGGAACATGTATAGTGTGGCATTAAAATGAAATCCAAGGAACCAAAATTTAGAAAGAAAGGAGAAAAGAAGTGCTATGAGCAAGAAGAGTTGAAACTGAATGGAGTTCTACTAGGAAATTAAAACTTTCTTCATAACATACACTCCAATTGCAATTGTCTTTATTCGGGAAAAGCCCTACTAATTGTAATGGGATTTACTTAACACTGGTAAATCATAAACAAAGAAACCTCAGGCTGTTGATAGTTTTCACGCAAATCTTGGATATCATTGAAATATCTGACATATTTATCAAACTGGCAGAAATTGGGAAATATCAGAAAACAAATACACAGACAGCTTGTATATTATAATTAGGGATGTTCAGACAAAGACTGACTAATCAAAATCTGAACCAAATATGCCCCATAATTTAATCTAGTTATGATTAATTTGAATTGGAAAAATGAATTGCAATTGTTAATATTTGGAAAAATTTGGATCTGTCTATTATGCTGTCACTTGGTTGCCTGATTTAAAGTTCAAGAAGGGAGGCAGAGGATGAGGAGAGAGTGACTCCACAGGTATGTATGTGACAGAGACAATTACCAATTAGCAGAATTGCACACAAATCTTGACATCCAAGATGATTCCTCTGATATGTCTGTCTTTCGATAGTGTTATTTATGCCAGTCACTGGCTTGGAGAAAGCATTTCATTTGATTCTGCTTGTTTTATTTAAATTGTACTTAAAGCTATCATATTCCAATAGTATTTTTGTACTCTTGTAAGATGCTTTGGGTCCTTTTGAGGAGAAAAATAGGGAATAAATATTCTGAGTAAACAAGTAAGGAAAGTGCAGTGGCCTCTGTCCTCTTGCTGTTTTCTGCTTTTTATCAGGCTGCACATGCTAGGCAAGAGGGCCAAATTTTACTGGTTCACATTGGCCTGCTTGGAGGTAGTACCGGAAATGGGGGGAGGGGATGAATGGAAATGTCACTCATTTCCCTACCTAGGACCAGGTAGCATTGGCCATTAGCCAGACCAGGGTTGCCAAAGTCCAGGTGGTGACTGGAGATCCCTGCTATTACAACCGATCTCCAGGTGACAGAGATCAGTTCACCTGGAGAAAATGGCTGCTTTGGGACTCTATGGAATTATACCCCAACCAGGTCCCTCACCTCCCCAAACCCCACCATACTCAGGCTCCAGCCCCAAAATCTCCAAGTATTTATTTATTTAATTTATGCAGTTTTTATACTGCCCTCCCCCACAAGCGGGCTCAGGGTGGGTTACAACCATCAAATAGGTATAAAAACATTGTAAAAACCATTTAAATCTAATACCAATTTAGCTACTAAAACACTTAAAACGTGATGGAGACCTAGATGATTTCCTATGCCCGAAGTGCACACTGTGCAAGTGCCAGGGAGCAATAATTTGAATTGGTGGGCTGAATTGCCTTCAGGAACACAGGAATGCCATAATGCCCAGCACAGGCAGGTTCAAGAAGTTGAGGCCAATATAATTGGACATCTACCACCTCATCCAAAGGCCTGTGTGATGGACTTAAAGATCTGGGACAGCAGAAAGTAAACATAGAACACTGCTGAGTCACATGACTGAGTGAGGAGGGGGCCATTTAGCTCGGAACCCTCAGTGATTGACATATAACAGACAAAAGGTTCTGTTTGGAATTGGCAGTTGAGACAAGCTGCAAAGGAGTTTGGTGTGTGACAGAGAGCTGAGAAGAAGTCTGTCAGCGAACTGAAGAAGTCAGATCTCTGTAGCTCTGTGGAAACAGCCTGTGAACAGTTTATGTAGAGAACTGGGGCTTGAGAGCAATCAGCATTGATTCTTCAAATATACTGAGGTGAATAAAAGTTTAAGACCTGAGTGGTCACAGACACAAGCGTCACTACTCCACAGGAACTTATAAAGTGGTTGAACAAAGGCTAGAGGGTCTGAAGTGAGGAGTCTGAAAGGCTGGTTAGGGAACCAGTTGGGCTCAAAGGGCCAGCCAAAAGTTAACCACTAAAGGAGTGACTGGAGAGTGAGATCTGAAGTGTGTTTTGTGAACTGAAGGAACATCTAGGTATGGAACTGAAAGTAATTAATATACAACCTAAGTCAACATAAGGGAAAGAGCTAAAGCCTCAAAGGAAACAAACTATCCTCTGTACAACTTCCATCCCCCTGTTGTGTTATTTGTAAATAAAGCTTGTTCAGTTTTTACCGTTAACAAGCTGTGGTGCCTATCTATTTCCTTGTAAATACACTTTGCAGTGGTCCTTGTAAATATCCCTGACCAAGAAGTAAAACAATTACCCCGAAGAGACATTTATAAATTTGCTTAGAGAACTGGTCAGAAGAAATCAGCAGCAGCGCTGACCAGGTGCCACACGCAGACCCTCACAGTATTGTCAGTATAGAAGGGGCGTGTGTCATAGCCTGCAAGGACAGCTCTATTTTGCAGGACCTGTGGAATTGTAATAAATCCTGCAGGACCCTGGCCGAGGTTAGGTGGATTTCTTTTGCTCCAGGGATTGCTAGAATATGATGTTCAGATGAACGTAAAGCTCTTTGGGGGACATATGGGGACAGGCAGTCCCATAAATATGTTGGTCCCTAATGTGTAGGGCCTTAAAGGTTAATACCATAACCTTGACCCTAATCCAGTACTCAACTGGTAACCAATGCAGCTGACGAAGCACTGACTTGAATGTGTGCCCACAGAGGTATCGCAGTCAGGAGGTGCGCTGCTGCATTTTGCACCCACTCAACCTGGAGCTGGCAACCCTAAACCAGACAGATGCAAGCATTTTTTGCTTGTGCATACTGGCATACATGCAGGCAGTGCTGCAGATAGCAATGGGGGGGGGTCCATAGAAATAGTAGGAATTTGCACATAATTTTTACACATTGAACTCATTTTTGTTTATTAAAGATTTTGCTATGTTATGTGATCACAATTGTTACTACATTTTGGTGACATTTATAGTGCTTTCAAAAGGAAACACATTCTGCCTTCCCCCATGACTAAAATTAAATTCTCCAGGAATGTACCTCTCACCCAAGAGATAATCTCTGCCAGGTGGCAGACAACAGAAAGGAAGCATTTCAAGTTTTCTGTTGTAGAGATTCTGGCACAGGGAGATGTGGTTGGTGATTTGTGCCCTCCTCTATCACGTCCTGCCACAAGAATAAAGGGCAAGGGTGGAGACCTATTTGCAATAGAAGCTGCAATGAACACTAATTCTTCGTATGCAAATAAATCCTGAGCTAGGCTTATATATTTCACTGTGCTTCTTACAGTTTATGTCTAATTTACTTCCTAGGATCCATTGCGGGGCCAGTAAGTTTGCTTGGAGAAAATAAAATGCTTCATACAGGAAAATGAAGGCTAGCTGCTTCATTTTGAAAATAAATAAATCCAGACTTTATATATGAACAGAATGATTCCCTAAGCCCATGAGCCAGCCATGTGATTGGGGGAAATACAGTACATAAAAACACCAGACAGGGATGATGCTATGAGTTGCAAGCGTGGACTAAGTGGCCATCTTAGATGAGATGCCTGCTATACATATGCATTCTCTGTCATTCACTCCCCCCATTGTCCCTTTTCTTTATCATGACGCACCAGGAACTAGAAACCTGAAGCCACCCAGGGGTCTTTTAGTAGAAAAACAGCTGCAGGAGCTCATTAGCATATAGTATGCTAATGTGCTATTAGACTATTTGCATATGCCACACCCCCTGACAGCACCGGAAGTGACGTCAGAAGGGGAAGCAGGGGGGGGGCATCTTCAAAAGCCTCCCCTTCCCTTCCCCAGCTGGTCTGGGTGGGGGAGCTAAGAGAGAAGGGGTTTAAAGTTTAAACTCCTTCTCATGAGAGTTGGGCCACAGAAGGAGGAAAGAGGGAAGGAAAGAGAGAGAGTAGAGAGAAGGAAAGAAGGAAGGAAAGAGGGAAAGAAAGAGAAGGAAAGGGAGGGGAAAGAAAGAGAGGGAAAAAGGAGGGAAACAGGGAAAGGAGGAAAAAAGAGAAGAGAAGAAGGTGGGAAAGAAAAGAGAGAAGAGAAGAAGTAGGGAAAGAGGAAAAAGAGAGAAGGAAAGGAGGGAATGAAAGAAATTTGTTGGCAATTAGACACCATTATATCCTATGGGCCATTGAAGTCAATGGTGAAAACATAGGGTATATTCTGGGGGCTGGAGGGGAGGGTTTGAGGGAGAGGCTCCAAACTCACAAGATAGCTGATGGAGCCTCTCCCCAAGATACCCACCAAGTTTCAAGAACATTGGACGAGGGGATCCAATTCTATGGGCCCCCAAACGGGTTGCCCTTATTCCCTCCATTGTTCTCTATGGTGGGGAAAAAAGTTATTTTTTCCCACCATAGAGAAAAATGGAGGGAATAGGGGCAACCTGTTTGGGGGCCCATAGGTTCTATCAGCTTGGAGCATCTCCCTCAAACCCACTCCCCTCCAGCCCCCAGAACATACCCTATGTTTTCACCATTGACTTCAATGGCCCATAGGATATAATGGAGCTGAAATTGACATACGGCTGCCTGAAAGACTCCCACAGACCCCAGCTGGGGGCGGGGCTTGGCTCCTGAGCTCCCTGAGCTGGCTCTGGTGCGCTCCCCCTCCCAAAAGACCCCTGAAGCCACCAGTGTATGAAAATGAAACTTGAAAGTAGAGTGCAGCTGCAGAGATTGTGGCACCACCACAAAAAACACTTAGTCAGTTTGGATGTGAAATTTGGAGATAATTTCATTTGCAATAGGCACTCTTCTGAGATTAGCAGAGTTCAATCAGTTCAGGTTTTGATTGCTGTTTTGTAAAAACACACCCCAGACAAGTAATTCTGCTGGGCTTTCTTTTTGTATATGCAACTGCATATGTGGCAAATAGTGTAATGTTCCGCACTCAAGCACCCTGTCACCACTTCAGGTCTGTATTAGTTAGACTGCTTGCATGCTCCTTTATGGCTTAATTTTTGGAAATGGTAGGGGTTCGAGGTTCATCCCATTCTCATCTTTTCTTCTGGATTCCTCCTCTGTTGCATGGAGCAAAGAATGACCTTCCCTCCTTGACATCTCTTTTGCTTTTAAAGTCCAGCCTAAAGAGGGGCATGTCCCTCCACATCTTCCTGGCTCTCATGGGAGAATGGACCTTCCCACCTGCCAAGAGTCAGAGAGCTGATTGGCCAGTAGGTCCAGCATCCTACTTCCCTGATTTAACCCCATAACTGCCTTCCAGTCTGCCAGAGGAGATCCTTATCTCAGTCAACTGGCTGGACAGTGTCCTGATGAGTGGTTGTTGGTACCCCAATAAGTGGTGGGTTGGGTTCCCATTGTGGCCAGAACAAAGCCACCCAGTGCTTCAGTCTTGCCCCCAGTGGGAATTAGGCATACCCCCTCCAATAACATAGAGCCAATAACAGAGAGAAAGGCAGACCACAGCCTAGACAGATGATATGTGACAGACCACTGATAAAGACAGAGAGCTATTAATGTCTTTAAACTTTCTTAGAAGGAGCTATGAGGTGTCATATTTGAGTAATTAATCCTTTTCCGTAGTTATATTTATGGGTGGGCAGTGGGCACTTTAAAAACGTTCATCTTAATTTCATTTTGGGATTTCAGAGAGGCCATACTTTTTATTATTCTGAATTTTCGGGAATGTCCTTATCAATTTGATTACAGCTAATTGGATTCATTTCAGCTCTTGTCTATCTGAATGCACATCCCTAATGTATTCACCTCCTAGTAGGAAACAAAAAGGGATTGTGGTATGGTGTGTTGTGGTATGGTATATGGTATAGTATATGGTATGGTATAACTTGCTTTCGTCAGATCTCAGAAGCTAAGCAGGGTCAAAACTTGGGGGAGAGACCACCAATGAACATTCTATAGAGGAAGGAAATGGCAAACCATCTCTGCTCCTCACTTGCCATGAAAGCTCCTTGTTGGGATTGCCATAAATCATTTGCAGTTTGATGGCACTTACATACTTACATGCAAATTTTTTTAAAAAAAGCAGGAAACCACCCATTCACATGTAAAGAAAGCAGGTAAGAATCCATTCTTTTAAATAAAATATGCCAGGAAATGGATCTATACCTGTGCCTGCTCCCTTCTTCACTGTGCTTTTTTCCAGCATTTTCTTCCCAACTTGACTCACTTCTGGTTTTAGAGCTCAACTGGGAGAAAAATGCATCATGTACCAGAGTGCAATGTGGTAGTATGTAGGACATGGAACTTCCAGTGTGTCATCTGGTTTGGTCCTGATTGTCCAAGCCTGATTGTCCAAGCATCCGATTATTTACTTGTATTACAGAGAATACAGTATTTCATATTTGAGAATTACAGAAACAAGCTCTATGTTTACATAGTGAGCTAGCCATTCCCTTTGCATAATAGAGAAGGAGAACTCTGCACACACAGAGGGTGCATTTAGACAGCGTGCTGGAGCGGTTTAAACTGCTCCGGCACAATGCGTTTTTTTTAAAACTGGAGAATCGCGATCACACTCACCTCCTCCTTCCCTCCTTCGGAGCTCCCTGCCGTCCTCCTGCAGGTGTGTGGGGGGGTTCCCCTCTCCTTTGAGCATGCGCACAGGCAGCCCTCTCCCGAACAGGAAGTTTGGCGCGTGCGCAGAAGAGCGATCTTAACTGGTCCCTTTAAAGTTTAAATGAAGACTCCTTTTACATTGTCTCCCCGAAAATGGCCTCCCCGAGATCCCGGACTCGTCTAAATGCCTAAATTAGGCACCAGTGAAGGTTTTTTTCATTTAACTTAGGAGCGGAGCTCCGCTCAAGCGCACACCGCTAAGGGGGGGGGGGGAAATGGCGGACTAAAACCGGAAGCTGGAGGCAGCTTCCCAGAGGGGAGGGGGGGTTGAAGCACCCGGAAGTGGCTGGATGGAGCGATCAGACAGGGAAAAGTGCGGCTTGAAACGGAGAATCATGGAAAACACCACTTGGGTAAGTGGTGTCAAAATACTCCGTTTCAAAGGGGGTTTGCTCCAGAAAGCGACGGCTGGGGATGGTAGGCAGATGTTGGGCGTGTGAACGCGCAGGTAAAAGCCGTTTCTGAGCCGTGCCGAAAACGGCTCAAACGGCGCGTCTGAACGCACCCACCGATAAGGCAGATGTTCCACAATGGAGACCTGATTTGGACAATTATTTCTGCTTAAAACAGAGGAGAAGTGTGTATATTAGACTCTTGTGTGTATGGGATTCCATGTGGAGTGTATGTCTCACACAGTATATGCTACATGTGGTAGAGGGGAATGGCATACAATGTGAGGAGGTTCACTAGCCTTAAATGCTCTTCATAACAACAACAATAGAAGTCATCACCTCTGCCCTATTAATGAAAGTGATGTTAACAACATGTATATAATCTGCATATAGTAGAAGATCTTTTTATATACAACAGTAATAGAGAGAAACAAGTGGAGACCCGCAAGAAACTTGCGGGATGGTCATCCCATTCCTCACACCTTTGCTTCCTCCCCTCTACCCTTACCTATCTCACACTCTTTCTCCCTTCTGGGGGTGGAGCCATAGACTCAACCCTCCAAAGCAGCCATTTTATCCAGGGGAACTGATCTCTGTCACCCGGACAACAGTTGTAATTCTGGGTGATCTCCAGCCCTCACTCAGAGGCTGGCAATGGTAGTTCTCATGGAGGAAATGGCTGGTTTGGAGGGTGGAGTCTATGGCATTATACTGGTCTGAAGTTCCTCCCCTCCTCAAACCCCACCATCCCCAGGATCCACCCCTTAAATGTCCAGGAGTTTCCCAATCCAGAGTTGGCAACCCTATTTCCTTCCCACCCAACAGCCAACTTAACCTTTATCTGCCTTTATCTGTCTTCAGCTTTTTGTCTCCACCCCCCTCCCCCACAGTTTCTACCAAGGAAAATTATAGTCTTTCTCCACAGTGGGGACCAAAGCAGCTTACATTATTCTCACCTCCTTTTTATCTGCACAACAACCCTGTGGTTAGGCTGAAAGTATGTGGCTGGTCCAAAATCACCCAGTCAGCTTCCACCGCAATATGGGGATCTGAACCTGGGTCTTGCAGACCCTGCTCTGAGGCTCTAACTGCTGCATCACTGCTGGCTTTCATAGGGTGGCTGCTGAACAGCAGCAAGCAGCCAGGCCAAGTTGAGTCATGCAAATTAGGTGGTATCAAGTCACCCAGAGAGTGCTGCCTAGGGATGCCAGCCTCCAGGTGGGATCTGGGGATCCCCTGGAATTACTGCTCAGCTCCAGACTACTGAGATAACTTCCCCTGGAGAAAATTGATGCTTTGGAGGGTGGACTCTAGGGCATTGTACCCCACTGAGGTCCCTGTCCTCCCCAGACTCCATCCCCAAATCTCCAGGAGTTTCCAGACCTGGAGCTGGCAACCCCACTACCCCATCCCCTGCCAGTGCCCATGGGGGGACCTGGCAACCGTAGACTGCTGCCAGGCCTAGGGTTGGCAACCTCCAAGTGGGGCCTGGAGAGTGAACTCCAGAGATCTGTGAACAACAGAGATCTGTCTCCTTGGAGAAAATGGCTGCTTTGGAGGGTAGATTCTGTGGCATGATACCCAGCTGAGGCCTCTCCCTTCCCCAAATCCTGCCCTCCTTGCACTCCACCCCAAAACCTCTAGGAATCCCCCAGCCTGGCCCCAAGGCTCCCTCCCTCCCTCCCCCTCCCTCCAAGGCCGAAAGAGGCCTGGAAAGAAAGGGCCCTTCCCCCCACCCTTGACTGACAGAGCCAGTCAGAAGCCTCCCCCCCCCCAACGTTCTAATCTCTCACCACCGTTGCTGCCTGGAGTCAGGTCCCTGCAGAGGCCATTTCAAAAGGCTTTGGGGGGGGAATTCAACTGTCCCTGAAGGGATTTCCTCACTGTTTGGATTTTTCTACAAACCCAGGAAGTCTACTGACTATGTAGGAAAAGCTGTTGGGGGAGAGTGAGGCCCCTGTTGGAGGGAATAGGTATCCGCACAGAAAAAAAAAAGTCTGGAATTAGAATAAGGATGACTGCTTCAGTTTTATAACTTTGTTATTTACATAAATGTTATGAAGGCAAACAGCCAACAGGTACCTGAATCACTCTACGTGTGGGGATATATTCTGTCAGTTGAGTCTCATCTTTATTCTGAGAATTTTCCCCTCTTTTAAAGGGGCTTTAATCAAACAGTAGCCTGCAATCAATCTTAGGTTTCTAGAATTCATACCATAATCTCTCTGTGTGGAACTAATTGTAGACCAATGAAAGACTAACAAAGACTGTGTAAAGATGTTTCATTTGGTATCCTGAATATTTATTATTGAATTACAACTGGATGAAAGAATTCTCTGTAGTTGATTTTTTTGTCCTGAAATCTGAGTGGTAGAGGTTCTCTCCCTTGCAAAAGATGCTCTATCCATTTTCTGTGACATGGGGGGGGGTACTCTCATGGCTGTTAAATTATCATCTGTATACAATCACATAGATGGTGATGTTTCCCTGTGGTGACACTGTTGGAGATTCATGTGTCTGCTCTGTAATGGGGAGATGTGTTCACAATGTAACCAATCGAAATCTGATCCACATACCTTGTTTGTTTACCTCAGAAGGGTAACATATCCAAATGGAACCTCTCCCAACTTTTGGATCTGAATTGACTTGCTTTTTTGGTGGTGCCGCAATATCTGCAGTGTCACTCTTCTGTTCTTTCCCATTCTACTGCCTCAGGTGGCAAGGGTAAGGGGAGGGACAATGAGGCAAGAGAGTAACTCAGCATGTAAGTGCCTGACAGTCACATTATCCAACCAGAGTACATAGCCCATTTTCTTCACAAAAATGTTCCCTCCCCATTGAACATTTTCCTCAATTGCGTTACTGATTCACTGGCTTAGGGAGGGCTCTCTTTCCATAGAAGTGGAGGAGCTACTTGCCTCAGTCATTCTAGACATCAGGCCTTAGCCACATGGTTACAGCCAATGCTTTGCTTAAACTTTGGGGGGAAATATCAGGCAGGTGGTACTGTTGGAACAGGGCAGAGGAGACAAGACAGCTTTCCAGAACCATGTCCCTGTTTCAACCCACCAGGCCTAGACAGAAGCAAAAGTTTTAGACTTGGTCAGGTGAAATGGGTGGCAACCAAAGAATCAGAAGTCAGTTCTCTTGTATGCCATTCTCTCTGCCTCTTGTGCCAGCAGCCAACCTGCATCACATAGGGGAGGGTAAGGCCTCTGCTCCTGCAGTTCCTTACCATACCTTCCCCAGTAAAACAAAAACATACACAGGGCAGGGTGAAATCAGATCTCTCCATATGAGAAGGTCTTTATCTAAAGCTGCTAAGAGATGGATGTTTATGAACAACTTTTGCTTATTCACATGTAAAACTAGGACATTATTTTACTCCCCCCCAATACACAAACTTGTTAAATGGAATGCTTCTCCTGGAAGCATTTTTCCCCTCAACTGGTCAGCCAGTGAGAAAATTATTTGCCTCTAAAATTGAGCTCTTAAATCCTACCTGGCTAAAAGGAACAATCCCTTGGTTGAGGGATACAATTCTTGAAAATTTTATTCCAGTTGCCAACCTCTAGATGAGACCTGGATTCTCCTGGAATTCTCCTGGAGAAAATGGATGCTTTGGAGGGTGGACTCTATGACATTGTACCCCATTGTGGTACCTGTCCTCCCCAAGCTCCATCCCCAGAATCTCCAGGAGTTCTCCAACCAGGATCTGGCAAACCTACTCCCCCCACCAGTGGCCAGGGGGGACCTGGTAACACTAATGTCAGTAGATTGGGAAACATATATTACAGTAGGTATGTTTTCCACATTCAAACCAATGGAACACCATCCAAGCACAGTAATCCTGGATAGCAGCCACAGTTATCTTAGAGAACAAGTTTTTAACATTTTATTTGCAAAATTTACCTCACCTTTCTGCCCTCACAAGAGCCACCAAGGTGGCTAACAAATTAAAACATACATAATAAAATCACATGTTAAAACCAATACACACACACAAACCTTTATAACACAACTCAAATATACACAAGGACATAAAAACAACAATTAAAATATTGGTCAGGAAAGAAGAGGGAATGCTAAACCAAACAAAAAAAATAGTTGTAGATTTTCTGGGCTGAAAGATGGAGTACTCCCTGTGTCAATGTGAAAAGAAAAATGGTAGGCAGATAATTTATATTTACTCAGGAAGGTGTGGTAGGACTGAGTCATTATCTTGTAGGAGTTTCCCAGGCTGTGACATTGTGACAAAGCCCACACAATGGTGGTAGGGGAGCGATGGTGGAAAATAACGAGGGTAAAAAGTGGTGGTGGTGGCTCCTACTCAAAAGCCTGGTGGAAGAGCTCTGTCTTACAGGCCCTGCAGAACTACCCAAGGTCCTGCAGGGCCTGGATCTCCTCTGGGAGCTCATTCCACCAGGTAGGAGCCACCACCGAAAACGCCCTGGCCCCCATAAGTTTGATGTTCCTGGGGCCTGAGGTCACCAGGAGATTTTGACTCCCCAACCGTAGTGCCCTTTGGGGAACATGCGGGGGAAGGCAGTCCCTTAGGTAAGCCAGACCCTGGCCATACAGGGCTTTAAAGGTAAGAACCAGCACTTTGAAGTGAATCCGGTATGCCATTGGCAGCCAGTGCAGCGCTTTCAGCACAGGCCAGATGTGGTCGTGCCTAGAGAGGCCCATCAGCAGCCTGGCTGCAGTGTTCTGCACTAGCTGCAGCTTCTGGATTTGCGACAAAGGCAGCCCCATGTAGACAACGTTACAGTAGTCTAGCCTTAAGGTGACTGTTACATGGATCACTGTGGCCAGGTCATCATGGTCAAGGAAAAGGACCAACTGCCGAGCCAGCCGAAGATGGTAAAAGGCCGACTTGGTTAAGGAGGAATCCAGGAGCACACCCAAACTCCTAACCTCCGACGCTGACACCAAAGGCACCCCATCAAAGGTCAGGAGAAGGAGCCCCAACCCCAAGCCGATCCAACTCAGACCCAGAACCTCTGTCTTTGCCGGGTTTAATTTCAACCAGCTCAGTCTGAGCCAACCAGCCACAGCCTGTAACGCCCGATGCAGGTCATTCGGGGCAGAGTCCGACTGGCCGCCCAACATCAGATAGAGCTGGGTGTCCTCCGCATATTGATGGCACCCAAGCCCACAACTCTGGGCAATCTGGGCAAGGGGGCGCATGTAGATGTTGAACAACATTGGGGACAGCACCGCCCCCTGAGGCACCCCACACTCAAGAGGGTACCTCCAGGACTGGTGATCTCCTATTGCCACCCTTTGTCCCTGACCTTGGAGAAAAGAGGCAAACCATTGAAGGGCAAGCCCCTGAATCCCTGCATCGGCGAGATGGTGGGCCAGCAACTGGTGGTCAACCATGTCAAATGTGGCCTACAGATTTAACAGCAGTGCTGCCACACCTCCTTGATCTAGATGCCTACGGAGGTCATCAGTCAAGACGACCAGCACCATCTCCATTCCATGACCCAGGTGAAAACCATGGAGGCCTTCTCTTGCATTGCTGCCCACCATATCTTAGAAGGCAGGACTCCTGAAGCGGGGCCTCTGAAGATGACTGTAGTGGTCAGGCAGGTTCATAAGGGAGTAGGTAGTTCTTCACGTTTGTTGGTCACATGCCATATCAGATTATTGAAAGTCAGCAACAGCTCCTTGAAATTCTGTCCTGAAGCAGATTGAGAGTGTTATGTATTCAGTTTACTCTGTTATTAGATGTGAGCTTAGGTTACAGCTCCATAGAAGCCCAGCATTCTAAAATATGCAACCAGATTGGTCAATGCTGCAAACAGGCCAATCTGGAGAGACCTTGACTTTTGGCAGTGTCACGACCCCACCCTTCTGCCCCTGTATTATCACCCCCTCTCCAGGTATCCACAGAGACTACAGGGTTGTTTTTCCTGCTCAGGGTTGTTCCAACCAGCACAAAAGAGAGAAAAGGCTACTATTTGTCATTCTTAAGCCTAATTAACACCAATAACAATTCCTGGGTCAGTGACTCAATCCAATTAAAAATAAGTAATTTATTACAAAAGCTAATAACAAATAAAAACAGACAAGTAAGGGAAAAAGGGAGTGTGCGAGGTACAAACACAAAGAAACAAACAGCTTTTCTAGCTAACTAAAATACTTATCCTAATAATCACTTCAAGCAGCAGTAACTGGAGAAGTTGAGCTGAGGTCAGGGAGTAGCAGTCCTCTTTCCAGCTTGGCAGCCTTATCACAAAGATACCATGCATCTAGTCCCAACATGCCTCACAGAAAGATGCCTGGAATGCAGCAGATGTCTCAGCCTCTCACTCCAACAGCACCATGAGCAGATTCAGCTTCTTCTTGATCTTTGTCCTCTGCCCTGCCTCACCTCTCACTAAATAGCAGTCTAGGTGTCACCAATTACTGGCTAATTAGTGGTCAGCACTGGTAAGTCTAGATGATCTACTGTCAAGATTTCCCTGAGTCATCATGACTCTGAAAGTACGAAGCTGCATCAGGTTACACTAGCTGATAATTGGTAACAGATGTTACTTTAGCTGTGCTGTTATGCTTACTTCATCCAGCTAAGCATATTACCTGTCTAACTTCAGCAAACACTTACAGGTCTTAAAGGGCAATATCTTGACAGGAGGGAACAGGATTGGTCCCAAGCACTGTTTTATGATTGGACATTATTGTTTCAGGAGGTGTGGTTTTCCTAGCTCAAAATGTATATAGTTGGCTTGTTCTGTGTGTTGTTTGTTGTGTTCTGAGCTGAATAAAGAAATCACTTGTTTGAACGCTGCCTCGATCTCAATACATAATAGAGAGCCAGTGTAGATGACCCAAGACTGGAATTATATGGTCCTTTTACCCACTCCAGTCAGCATTCTGGTTGTACCATTCTATACCATTTGAAGTTTCAGAAGACTTCAGCTGGTAAGAAGTGCTCACAGCCATAGCTAACACCTGCTTTTCTAGAAGTAAGCCTAGGTCCAAGAGCATCCCCAGACTACTGACCTGTTCCTTCAAGGGGAGTGCAATTCCATCCAGAACAAGCAGCATGTTAAATCCTGGGTCAGAGCTTCTGGCTGCTAGTAACACTTCCATCTTGTAAGGATTAAGTTTCAGTTTATTATCCCACATCCAATACAAAACTTCCTGTATGCACCAGTTCAGGGTTTTTACAACCTCCTCCAGATGAGCTGCATGCACAGGATAGAATTGAGTGTCCTCTGCATATTGTAACAAATTACAGCTCTCCAGCCCAGATCTCCAGATGATCTCACCCAGCAGTTAGATGTAGATGATAAAGACCATAGGGCAGACTTTAGATATGAAGTAAAGGAAAGCATAAGCTGTTTAAAGAATAAATTTGGTTTATTAAGAAGAGAACAGACTTAAAAGAAAAAGGAGATAGAAAGAGAAGTTTAATTTTTTGCCCTTGCCTTTGGTTCCAGTTAAAGTTGTCAGTTAATAAAATGGCCTTATATTTAAACCCAACATTTGTGTCTGCCTCGTTATTCTGGCTTGGGGGGCAAAGAGAAGTTTAACTTTCTAACTAGCCAGGAGGAGGCCAGTAACTAAGAGATCTCAGCAGGAGCAGGATGGAGATCTAACTGAGCCAATCAGGAGACTGGAAGGAGACTATTTGGAAATAGTAGGAAGTCTCTAATCTCACTATGCTAACTTGTTGTCCCTTCTGCTGCCCCCTGCAGGATGTTCTTGTCATCCTCTGTCTGTGCACAAGAGATCTTGCGTGTTCCAACAGATGGAACCTTGCAGGATTCTGCAGGCCAAAGGCTAAGGGGCTGAGCAGCAGTCCCCCAGCACTACCTTCTGAAACCTACTCTCCAGGTAAGATAGGACTGAAACCATCACAGAACAGTGGCTCCCAATCCCGGCCCAGATAGGCAGTCCAGAAGGATACCATAATTAATGGGATCAAAAGCCAGGGAAAGGAGAACCAAATGAGATGAACCTATAAAATACTGAGTTCAGACACGCTGATAAGTGAAACAGCTCATCATTTATTTCAGCTTGGGAGAACAAGACAAGGAAAGCAGGACCAAAGGCCTGTTTATATTCCCATAGTGAACCACACCCAAACACACACCCACACCCGTGATAGGATTATTTACAGTGCACTTGCATTCAATAGGTCACTCTAGGCTCTTGACCAGCCGATTGGGTGCGTTCTTGGATCTGTGTCCTGTATTGTCTTTGGGAGCGAAGCCTGAGCCGTTTGCATGGCTGTATGAGGACCTGACCACGTGCATGATCTGTGTAAGAATACAACAGAATTTCTGTGCCCATTTATACTCTATTTACACATGAGGCTCCATAAATTAGCTCTTGCTTGAACAATTTTGTAAAGTGAAAACCAAACCTATGTTATCCGGAATGCTCATTTGCCTGCCAAATACCCCCCACTTCTGCTTTCTCTTCCAGATTAATCAAACATTCATGTAAGTATTGTCAGTAGTATGAGACAGACTCCAATATGATTAAAGCTTTAGATGTGAAAATGCTCTTAGCAAGGCCAGTGAAAACAAAATCTCTAGAAGGAAGAAGTCCGATGACTCAATTCTAAATGTCCCAGGGTTGCTGTCATTGCTATTGTCAAAATGACCATACAGGACAGGAGTGATGTAACAGACACCTTTTAAAAGTCTCCTATGTTTGCAAGTATGTGCCCAGACAGACTTTGAAGTTTTCATGTTGGATTGAGCACAGGGTCTAGCCTAGCCTAAACTCATCTGGCAGTCTAGGACTTCAAAGCTGTTTAGGCTGTCAGGGAAAAGCTTAGGAATCATTTATCCTTTTGAAACTGGACTTCAGGGATCTCCACTTCAAATTCTAACTCTTCATCATCATTAAAATAGCAATTACTTTTTTTCAGTTCATAAGTAATACTGACTTTGGAACTGTGGGGCATCTCTATGAGTTGATTTTTATTTTTTAGTGCCCTTCAAATATTCTTTTTGATTACTTGCCTCTGTGGACTGATTTATATATTAACAGCAGCCAGATGGGAAATGCTTCCTGGAGGCTTCTTTCTATACTGGATGAAGGAATCACATGGAGGGGGGCAGGTGGGAGAAAGAATGTTTATTTTGGAACTGGAGTTCAACTGCTTTGACCATTCCAGACTTAGCCACTCCATCAGGGTCTTAGGAACATGAAGCTGCTTGTAGGGAAATTTCCCACTGAGTTGCTGCCCTGGAGGGTCACTGGCAGCCAGGAGCAAGCAGAGTCAAGACCCAATAGCTTTGCTGGGGGGGTCACTCATCTCAGACTTAGCCAGTGGCACCAACACTGGATGGTAGCTCATCAGCCAGTGGCAGTGCAGAAGGATGCAGCTGATAAGCCAACACCCCATTGTTGGTGTCACTGGCCTAGTCTGTGCTGTGTGGCCCCTGCAATATTGGCTTCTGGCTATGTGGGGGCAGCTAAACCTGGCTTGCTCCTGGGTGATAGTGGCTTCCAAGGCTGCCCATTCCAGGCTGCTCACAGAACTTATTTAGCACTAGTGTGTGTGTCTTCATGAGGCTCTTTTGATGTGTGTGACTGTGGCAACCTGAAAATGAAGTGGTGGTCCGAATCATGGTGGTTTCCAGGAAAGCCCCTTGCATGGAGATCCTGATTCACAGAAATAACTCCTTTATGTGAGTGCTGCTGATCCATGAGCCTAGCAGTGGCCCTGTGTGCAGCATTCAATATGAACTTGACTTGGCTGTTGGGCTATTACTAGATTCATATCCACAGAGGTTCTGCTCATTGCTTATCTAATGTCACTGAGGGCTGAGTGTTTGCACCCAGAGGGATGCAGTCTTAGGGGTCTAAATGCCTTTGAATAAACATTCATGGAGACTTAAAATGGATGAGGAAGGGATACTTTTAGAAAGCTGAGGAGGGGCATAAATAATGAAAAGGGAATCTATAAGTAATTACTTTGTTATTAATTAGGAACAATGAATAGAGAACACCAACGACTACATAAGAGTCATCTGAATCCTAATGGCCTTGTTCTTACCACTTTAAAATTAATTTGTCAGGGCCAGTGAGAAAAATATATGCGCAGAGAGGAGGAAATCAACAGTAGTGGAGGGTTGTCATTTTGTAAGGGCTTTTCTGCTGGACCAGCGTCAGCAAGCCATCCTGCTAGATTCATGCAAGCTTCCTTAATAAAACAGTGTGCTTTATCTTGACAGTAGTGGAAAAATAGTATATGGTGTGTGGATAGCCTGGGGGGGTGGAATAATCTTGCTTGCTACAGAAGTTCTCCTTTACTTGCATAGCACAGTAGAGGAACATGCTACTTCTAAAGAAAATGTTAAAATTAAATCCATCTCTTTTTTTCAAAGGTGGGGGGCAATAATGTTGCTCATCACAGGGAATATTTGGTTGTTCCCTGTGATGATGATGGAGGAGGAGGAGGAGGAGGAGAATTGGATTTATACCCCGCCCTTCACTCAGAGTAGCTTACAATCTCTTTCTCTTCCTCTTCCCACAACAGACACCCTGTGGGGTGGGTGGGTCTGAGACAGCTCTTGAGAGAACTGTGGCTGACCCAAGCTGACTTCATGTGAAGGACTTCATGTGAATCAAACCCGGTTCTCCAGATTAGAGTTCTCTGCTCTTAACCACTACACCAAACTTGAAGCTCAGCACTCATGATGCTCATGACAGTTGAAGCTGCCTTACAATGGCTGTCTCCCCAGGTCACTATTGCCTATCCTGACTGGCAGCAGCTCCGGATGATCTCAGGTGCAGGTATTTCACATCAGCTTACTTCTTGATCCTTTCAATGGGGGATGCTGGGAGTTGAATCTTGGACTTTCGTCAAGCAAGCAGATGCTCTACCACCAAGCCATTGCCCCCCAACACAGCGATAATTACTTCACCTGGGGAAAGAGCTGGATTTGTAAATAATATAGTTATAATAACTGTCATAAATATTATAATTTCTGAGGACATTATAATATTTACAACAAAACACTGTTTTGAGGAACAAGAAATAGGGTTGCCAACTCCAGGTTAGGAAACTCCAGGTGTTTGGGGGTCAGGGCCTTAGAAGGGTGGGTTTTGGGGAGGGGAGGGAGCTCAGTGGGGATGTGATGCCATAGAGTCTGCCCCCCAAACCTGCCATGTCCTCCAGCGGAAATGATCTCTTTAGTCTGGAAAGAATTCTGGGAGAACTCCAGGCCCCACCTGGAGGTTGGCAACACTATGTGCAACAAGCAAGTAAGCACTGCATAATAGCTACACTCCCCAAAAAACCCTCTCTGGAAAGGAAGCAGGTGCCGAGCTCTCCAATCAAATGTTATTTGGTCATAGAGCTTCTCAAACTGTGAGATATTTTTGAGGGAGGTAAAAGCCTAAAATTATAAGTGCTTCAAAATGTGGGGTTTCCTTTATTCTGTTCATAAATTGCAGATCTGGTTTTGGAAAGAAGGTATATTTCCAAACACTGATAGAGAGCACTTTCTCGATAAGGATTATTCTTCTCATCTTCTTTCAAAATTTTTTCCAGTGCCTTTTTGGTCTTTTTTTCCCCTTCAGATCAGCATTGTGTCTTTAGCAGTGTGGCCACACCAAACTGCAGTAAGGAGGTGATTCCAGAGAGAGTGTGTGTCACAGGCTGTAAGCCCTGTGATGTAGGGTAGTTCTAGGAAATGCCAGAAACTTTAGTAGGAAGCTTGGCAGCTAGGGTTGCTGACTCTGGCCCGGGAGATTTGGGGGTGGAGCCTGGGGAAAGTGGAATTTGGGGACGGGATATGAATCCATATAGTCCACCCTCCAAAGCTAATGCTTCCTCCAGGTAAACTGATCTCTGTTGCCTGAAGTTCAGTAGTAATTCCAAGAGATCTCCAGCCACTACCTGGAGGTTGGCAACTCTACTGGCAACCCTATGTTGTGGCCAACCAGAATTCAGGCCTTGGTAGGTGAGGAAGTACCAAGCCTCCAGGATACTCAGAAGGCAGCATTCCTGGCCCTGAGAGAAGCCAGGAGGGACTTCTGTTTGAGCCGGCGCAGAAAGGGTGCAGCAGCCAGAGCAGGAGCTTCAGGAGCTGGGAGAAGGACTCAGGCTGGGAAAGCAACCCAGCATCTCAGTGTGAGTGAGTGAGCGAGCGAGCAAGCAGAGATGATGAGGTAGAGCGTGGTAGAACTCCTAGATTTAGTATTGTATAGATGCAAAATAATTGAAGTGCTACAGTTAATGTTTGGGCATGTTGATCCTTTTTGTATACCTTGGGGTGAAGATGGCATCTCCCCAGAGGGATGTGGCCCCTGGCTCTTGTGTCATCACAGGGTGGATTCCCACCAGGGCCTGAGCTTCAATATACTCAAGATGAAACTGCAAATAAAGCAGCACATTTCAAAATAATTTGTTGCCCTCGTTTTCTTCCTATGCCTGATAACAGCTATAGCAATGATATCAGCACAGGTGTCTTAGCCACATTTAATTGTTTATTAACAATGGTCACTCAAGGCAAAACTAGATTTTGGCAACAGGCCCATTCATAGAAACTCAAATTTCTGTTGAATAGCTGCAGAGTGCTGGGGGGTTAAGACCAAATTTGTAAGGGAAAAACATCAGTCAGGAAGAGATACACTTAAGCTATTGCCCCTTTATAGGGGAGGGGTCACGCCTTGGGACAGAGCATCTACTTTATATGCAGATGGTACCACATTAAATCCCCAGTATCTCCAGTTAAAACAATCAAGCAGCAAGTAATGTAAAAGACCTCTGCTTAGAATCCTGGAGAGCCACTGTCAGTCTGAGTAGAGACAATCCTGATCTTGATAGACCAGTGGTCTGACTCACAGTAAGGCCGCCTTGTGTGTCTGCTGCTTCTGCCCCAATCAAGGTTCCAGACATGGACTTTCTGTGCCACGGGGAAAGAAGCTGGGGATTTGGGAATACAGGGAGGAAATAGGTGAAATGGGGAAAGTTAAACATTCCTCCTCCGTTGTTTCTCCACTGTAAATTGTACTACTACCATCACCACCACTAGTACTACTCCTCAGCAGAGACACAGATTTGTCACTGAATGTCTAATTTTACTTTCAGTTTACAGAACCAATCAGTTGACTGAAGTTATAGGTACTCCCGAGGACCAACTGCATCTGGCTTGAAACCTGTCATGTTTCTTTTCCTCCACGACATCCTTGGTTTTCAGTTAATCTCACATCTAAAACAAAGGCGCTGAAAAGGTTTGAGTGAGAATGGAGACAGATGAAAGATGTATGGTTAAACATCAGTTTGGGGTCAAGGGAGGCCTAGTAGTTATTTGCAGCCTCTGAAATATTCTCATGATGCTCAGAGATCTCAAACAACAACTGGTTATGTGGTCATTCCTTGTAATAACCCTATGAAAGTCTTTCTGCAGGTCTGAGTTGTAGTTCATCAGCACTGTCTTATTTGCGCCTTCATCTATTTTACCATTCACAATGCAAAAGAAAACAGCATCAGTCAAGATATGTGACTGGTAGTTGGGGTGGGAGGACACTTGCTTATCTGCAAGACACAGATTGCTATAATATTGAATCATCACCTCAAAAGGTATTATTTCAAGCTACCCCTTCCCACTGGGAAATGTTCTTCATGCGGGATATCTCTATCCCACTTTTTTCTTACCTTTACATATTCGTTCCATTGCTCCATTGTTTCCTCATTTCTTCATTTCTGGGAGATGGACATGGCCAGTCCCTTCCATCTCACCTCTGTGTCTTCCTTTGCAAACTCTGCCAGTCTTGGTGCAGTGACAGAGGATTACACAATAAAGGTTGCAAAGTCATATATCCCAAGAATAGAATCAGCACGCGACTCATCTCCCTTGGTCACAGAGTGCAGGTCCATATATGCAAGATAATAAATGCCCTCTTTATCCTGCTTTTCACTCCATCACCTCCAAAGCATGGCACTACAATTTAGAGTGACTCCATTTATGAGTCAATGATGCCTACACATCTTCCTTTGTGAAGTGGGACTTCTGCAATATTACCTTGGAGACTAATTAAGCTGAATATGAGTGCCGGAAAACCTTGACACCAGGAAGGTTAATGGGCCAAGCCAAGCCTATCTCCCTCTCAGAGAGGAGAAGTAGGCACGGAAGTCAACTTGGTGAATTTAATTGTTGTATTGAGCAGAACAGAGTGAATGGTTCTGAGTTGTTCTTTGCCATTACATTAATGGCATTTCTGTGTATGTGTTCTTTAAGTAATTGGCAGTCTTTTCCTCATAGGTCTTGTCCTCCATTTCCTTTCACAGAAGATTAGACACTATTGTGTACACTATCTTTCCAATACATACGATGACAGGACAAAAAAAAGACTGGAGAAGAAAAAAGGGTTGCAGTGGAGGGAGGGAAAGAATATGGTAAAAATATGTCAGGTTTGTCTCTGCAGTCCTTATGTGCCTTGACAAAGCAAAGCTTTAAGCATGACAATTTCCATTATCTCTGGTGTCTGATCTACATTTTATTTTGTTTTTTCTTATATCCAATTAATTGGAGGTGTCTGGATTATGGCTGCTTTTGTTTGTAAAAAGTAAGGTCTAAATGTTTTTTGTATACAAAATCAAGGAAGGTCAGAGCTAAATTCCGACTGTGGAGATTTGGCCGCTTTGTTCAAAAATTGCTTTGCAGCAAATGCATTAATATTCCATTTCAGCACATAAAGGCTGATAAGTCAGGTTCTGCTACATGTGAAAAGGAGCGATAATTTATCACAACCTTTTTTGACTGGTGCCCTACTCTTTTATGCGTGGCCTGGTCCACATCAGTTTCTCAGCTTGATAAGTATTACAAGCAATAGATTGCCACATTCAGTAAAGTGACAAAATGCTATGCATGGAGCACAGGGCACCGTGATCACTCCAGTTCCCACATTAGTCCATTGGGGAGCCTCCTATTATCAGGTCTCCTTGCTTGGGTCATCCAGGATTGCTTAGCAGTTAACATTAGTGCATTACAATCACACATACCAGAAGCTCACCAACCCTGCATAATGGGAGTGTGAATAGAGACAACATGCATATTTACTGTGTACTTACAGCCTTGGTAGAGCTGCGGTGGCTCAAGTGGTTAAGACGCTGAACTGCAGGCTGTGGAAGGTCAGTAGTTCAGCAGTTCAAGACCTGGGTGCCGCAAGATGGAGTGAGCTCCCATCTCTAGTTCCAGCTCCTGCCAACCTAGCAGTTCGAAAGCAAGAAATTGCAAGTAGATAAATAGGTACCACTTCAGTGGGAAGGTAACAGCGTTCCGTGCGCCTTGGTGTTTAGTCATGCCGGCCAAATGACCACGGAAATGTCTTTGGACAGCGCTGGCTCTTCGGCTTTGAAATGGAGATGAGCACCGCAACCCTAGAGTTGGATTCGAATGGCTTTCGAGCAAGGGAACCTTTACCTTTACCTTTTTACAGCCTTGGTATGCAAGAAAAGAAAACCCAAAAAATCAGTTGGTGACTATGCGTCTACCAAGGTTATGCACACATGACAAATACACACATTGCCCTGTTCACACAATGCAACTATTCATATTGTGAGGGTTGAGGATAAAATGCATTCCCATTATATGCAGGTGGTAGGCTCCCCACTATACATGATTGTAACATCTGGAAACATCTGTTCATTGACTCCCATGTCCTTAAGCAAATTGTGTTACCAGTTAAGAACAAACTAGGCCAATGATTGTGAGCAGTATTTTTTTAAAACAGAAGGCAGTTTGAAAGAGGGATCACTGCTCATGATGCATATATGCATCCCATGTTTACCTTTAGAAGACAGGGTTTGCAAGTTTCCCTATTGTTTCAATAATATTTGCTTTACCCTAAGTGGCTGGACAGGCCTACACACCATAGATGTAGCATCAGTACTACATGACAGGGCCCTTGAGCTACCAAGTTCACTGCTGATCACACCCAGTCTCTCCCCTGCCCCTGTTGCTGGGCCAGCCCCACACAGCAGACAGGCAGAGATCAGTGGATTTCCCCAAAGCAAACTGTAAACCAAGGAAGAGTAGTACTGTAGCTTTGATCTCTACTGCTTCCATACCCCATCCAGAACTTCATAGACACTGACTGCAGACAAATCCGTAGGCTGTACTTCTGCTAAGGAACGACATATCCATTTTTTGCTTTTGCTTTGGATCCACAATTAAATCAAAAAGCTTTCTGTATAACACTAACATCAGCAGTCATCTTATGCTCAGGGGTCTTTTCGTAGAAAAACAGCTGCAGGAGTTCATTAGCATATGGTATGCTAATGAGCTATTAGGCTATTAGCATATGCCACACCCCCTGACATCACCGGAAGTAATGTCAGAAGTAGAAGCAAAAGGGGGGGGGAGGCATCTTCAAAAGCCTCCCCTTCCCTTCCCCAGCTGGCCTGGGTGGGGGAGCTAAGAGAGAAGGGGTTTAAAGTTTAAACTCCTTCTCACGATAGTTGGGCCACAGAAGGAGGAAAGAGGGAAGGAAAGAGAGAGAGAGAGTAGAGAGAAGGAAAGAGGGAAAGAAAGAGAAGGAAAGAAGGAGGGAAAGAAAGAGAGGGAAGAAGGAGGGAAACAGGGAAAGGAGGAAAAAAGAGAAGAGAAGAAGGTGGGAAAGAAAGAAAGAGAGAAAGAGAGAAGAGAAGAAGGAGGGAAAGAGGGAAAGGAGAGAAGGAAAGGAGGGAATGAAAGAAATTTGGCTGCAGTTCGGCCTCATTATATCCTATGGGCCATTGAAGTCAATGGTGAAAACATAGGGTATATTCTGGGGGCTGGAGGGGAGGGGGTTTGAGGGAGAGGCTCCAAACTCACAGGGTAGCTGATGGAGCCTCTCCCCAAGATACCCACCAAGTTTTAAGAACATTGGATTAGGGGGTCCAATTCTATGGGCTCCCAACCAGGTTGCTCCCATTCCCTCCATTTTTCTCTATGGTGGGAAAAAAGTAACTTTTTTCCCACCATAGAGAACAATGGAGGGAATGGGGGCAACCTGTTTGGGAGCCCATAGAATTGGACCCCCTGGTCCAATATTCTTGAAACTTGGTGGGTATCTTGGGAAGAGGCTCCGTCAGCTACCCTGTGAGTTTGGAACCTCTCCCTCAAACCCCTCCCCTCCAGCCCCCAGAATATACCCTATGTTTTCACCATTGACTTCAATGGCCCATAGGATATAATGGAACTGAAATTGACATTCGGCTGCCTGAAAGACTCTCCGGGACTCCGGCTGGGGGCGGGGCTTGGCTCCTGAGCTCCCGGAGCTGTGCTCCGGTGCGCTCCCCCCCCTAAAAGACCCCTGCTTATGCTTATATACCATGGGAAAAGAAACCCTTTTCAAGTCTTCTAAAAACTATTGCAAGTTACAAGTCATCAGCCTCATGTATTGCAAAGGTCAAGTGAACAGTTTGGGAGAATTGCTTTCCCATTAGAGTTTAACTGTCTAGAGGGGGTGGGGCAGTGGTTATTGAAACCAAAAGAATGTTAGGAAAGAGGCATTTAAAGAGAAGAAAAATTATGGCTTGTTTCCCAAGCCCCCTGGAATCAGTAGGATTTCTCCTGGAAAGGTTGCAGGGACATACACTCCAGCTGTTCATACATTCAAGTTTGCAAGGATATATACTACAGCTGTTCCTATTTACCAGGACAGGCCCTGTTTTCGGGTACCTTGTTATGGTAAACCATTGCCTTTATTTTATTCCTATTTTCCCTCTTTATCCTTGAGTTGCTAGAATTATGTTCTGATTCCTGCCCCCATCCGAGTTTCTAACAAAGAGAGAGTAGGAGGGCAGATGTGCCTTTTCTCTACTGCACAGACATCTAAGCTCAAGCACATGGACAATAAGGTCCCATGTAGCACATAGCCCACTTCACATACTACAGCTGGGGATGGTGTTTTTTTTTAACTGCTAGCAATAGATTTTAGGATAATAGTGGGGTATTTTCTCTAGGATATGTTCTGGCTACTAGCCATGATGATTAAAGGAAACCTCTGCATCCAGAAACAGCACACCTCTGAAAACTAGCATGAGGAAGAAAAGTCACAGCCAGGTCCTCGCCCTTATGCCCTGTTTATTGGCCCTCCATTTCAGCTGGTTAGCCACTGTATGAAACAGGATGCTGGACAAGCTGGACCATTGGTTTGTTCCACTAGGAGTTTTCTTGTATTCTTATGTTAACCCCCAAAAAACCAAACACCTCTGGCTTTTAAAACTGGAGAGTAATAGAGACAGCAGACAGAGAGCAGCTTTCTATAATGTCATCTATGTGGGGAGGGATGGGCAGTGATCCCTGGTATGAGAAAAACTGGGGTGTTCCAAGAACGTCCCTACTTTTACCTGTGAAATGTACAGGTATGCTGGTGGAGCTGAGTCGTAGCATGGTGAATAAAGAAGGGAATTCTGTTATTCCAGGCACAATGAATGGCATTGTTTAGATAAAACAGGAAGATTGAAAGAATGACTGAGAAATGGCAGATAGTAGATGATGAAGGCTGCAATTCTGAGAACATTGTCCTGAACTCAAGCCTCACTGAATAAAAAGAGACTTACTTCTGAGTAAACCTGCTTAGTAATGGTCCCAAAGTCCTGCTAAAGGAGGAATTGATGGA
The DNA here is from genome assembly GCA_029375565.1 of Gekko gecko. NCBI lineage: Eukaryota > Metazoa > Chordata > Lepidosauria > Squamata > Gekkonidae > Gekko > Gekko gecko. The sequence continues at coordinate 237,104,450 of JAPDNY010000002.1, read as the reverse complement.
GTGTAAGTATGGAAGGGAGAGGGGATTTAAAGCCTATCTTTTCAGGGTGGCAAGGCCACATTAGTATATGGTGGCCATGACTTTGGAATAAGCTCCTATGGGAAGCAATTCCACATACAGTTACAGCCATGGATTATGCAGAACACTGATTTAATGGATCCAGAACTGTTAATGTGGGAAGGAGAGAGCGAGTGAAGGGAGGCCTCTGTTTATCAGTAACAGATACTGTGGTATATATTCATCCAATGTCATCAGCTATTTGCAGGTGCTAATACAACCTGGGGGGGAAACCATAAAAACTGTGAGCATGAAATCACTTTAAAAATTCTTTTCATCAGCAGCTTTGCCCCTTGGTTTGTTGACCAAGTTAATAAAATGATGGGTCCTTAGCACAATCCCAGCTCTTGTTCAAAACTGAAAAAAAAGTAGTATGAAAATAGGTACAACAATCTGGCATCTGCGGGGGAAAAGAAGGATGAGATTAATCAAGTGGATTTGGCAACTGTGATATCCAAGGACAGAAGGAGTATATCTGCCAATGATGTGAGATGTTGAATTAAATGGAAAGCTTTATTAATGGTATGCTTTTGGCTGCTGACTTTGCTAGCCCTTTGTAGATACAACGGATCGATCCTGTGGCTGTTTCTGAAATACGGAACACTGTGTTTTGCTGCAATTGATTTCACTATGCCATTGAAATCAGTAGCCAACCCAACATTCTGGAGCAGCATTACTAATTATTAAAGAATAGGAACAGTCAGTTCAGGTTAAATCATTCTTTGGAAACAGCAACCATCTAAATATTTTTAAAAATTTTGTTTGTGTGTATGTAGTCTTTGGACAGCGCTGGCTCTTCGGCTTTGAAACAGAAATGAGCACCGCAACCCTAGAGTCGGATTCGACTGGCTTTCGAGCAAGGGAATCTTTGCCTTTACCTATGCAGTCTCCAGTGCTTGATAAATAGTTGTTAAATAAGGGGCAATCTTTACCATGTGAAACTGAAAAAAACCTTTGCTGGTTTCATCCCACTGTAGACTTGCACAAGTTTATGTACGATCCTATATAGCAGGAGGTCCCCAACCTTTGGAATTCTGACGAAAGGTTCTGGGCTAGGGTTTCCAGCCTCCAGGCGGGGCCTGGAGATTTCCCACTTTTACAACTGATCTCCAGCTGACAGAGGTCAGCTCCCCTGGAGAAAATGGCTGCTTTCAAGAGTGGACTCTATGGCACTGTACCACACTGAGGCCCCTCTCCACCCCAGACCCCGCCCTCTCCTGGATCCACCCCCAAAGTCTCCAGGTATTTTCCAACCCAGACCTGGCAACCCTGTTCTGGGCATAATCACAAAATGGCTGCTACAGGAAGTGGGGCTAACACAAAATGTTGGGGATTAAGGTTATATACCACTCTAATGGTAACTCTTCAACATTTTAGGCAGAAGTTCTGTTTAACAGGATACCTTTTAATCTGCACAGCCAATCAGAAACCTTGCTGGGAAGAAGCCCCACCTAGTCCTGTCTACTTTCTAAAAACACTTGGTGGGTGCCAGAAAAGGTATTTTCAAGTGCCATGGTATCTGGGGGCACCACATTGGGGATCCCTGCTACATAGAGTTGACTTTAATAGATTTAGAAGTTTGTGGCTTTGTTCAGGATTGCACTACTATATTCCACCAAGCTGTTCCTCTCTCCCAACCCACCAGGTGCTCAACAACCTCCTGTATTTGCATCCCCAGATTGTTAAAAAGAATAGATTTATCTAGGCCTAATGAGCAACCACACATGGCTAATGGGTGTGTTAGGCTGGGTGACTCATAAATTGACAGGCCTGTTACACCATGACAGTACTTCTGTTTTGTATAAAAATGAGGAGTGAAAGGAAAGTTCGTCTATCAGTGTTTTTCCCCTTCTCCTGGAAACACAATCTCTTAGATATCGCTACAAGATGCAAGGGAAATATATCTAGTGAATAGTTCCATTGCAGTAGTCATCCATAATTCCTACTTTTCAGTGTTCTAGACTTTCTACATAGAAGGTGCTTCTATGTGTTAATATGATGTCTACATACAGAACATCATATATATCTGTCCTATGTATCTATAAATTACTGCATGGATGTGGCTTATCACATAGTAGAAAGGTCCATGCAATATTGTGCGGCTATTTGAAGGTTAATATTGTAGGAGTGCCTTCTGTATTCTGGAGCAAAACCTCCAGAACTAATACTGAGATGGCCATTTATGTGGAGGTTTTTAGAGCCTTCTGGGCCTAGCAGCATACTGTAACATGGTTCCTATTGTTCACTCCTGGCCAATGGCTTCTTCTGAGTAGCTGGAGAGCATCATTTGAAGCACAATGTGTGACAAAAAAGGTAGTTTGCATTTGGGTGATAATGTTCATTTGTCTTATGTAGATCTGTCTTATGATGTGGTGCAGCTTGGCTAGGGTTTAAAGAATGGATGTGGCATAGTTGTTAAGAGTGCTGGACTAGAATCTGGAAGGCCCCAGTTCTGTTCCCCACTTGCCTAGAAATTTCTGGGTGACTATGAGCCAGTCATCCTTTCTCAGCCTAATCTACTTCACAGGTCTGCTGTGAGTAGGGTTGCCAGGTCCCCTTGTCACTCTGGTGGGGAGTTTTGGGAGGCATTCTGGGGGTAGGCAGGGATACCCCAAGCCCTGCCCCCAAGCTGCAGCAACCTCCAGCCACCCCTCTCCCTCTCCTCCTGCAGAGATTTAAAGGGCTTCAGCTGATCAACGGGAAGTATGTGGCCTGCCGATCACCGGGAGGGCCCTTTAAATCTTTCAGCAGGGAGGGAGAGGGGCTGTAGCTGGCCGCAGCTCCACTTGCAAAAAGACCCTTTAAGGGGTCTTTTTGCAAGCAGGGTGGGGGCTGTGGCATGTGGGGCTGATTTCCCAGTGGCAATTTACTGTTTGGGACTCACGCCTGCGCCGCCACCTTGCTTGCTGCCTCACCGCTGACTCGCTCACTGGCAACCCTAGCTGTGAGAAGCTCCACATTCAGAGGCACTAAACCTCTGAATCCCAGAGCCAGGAGGCAACCTCAGGGAAAGGCCTCAGCCTCTATGCCCTGCTGCTGGCCCTCCAGAGGAACTGGTTGGCCACTGTGTGAGACAGAATGCTGGAGTAGGTGGACCACTGGTCTGATCCAGCAGGGCTCTTCTTATGTTCTTATAATAAAACTAGCCTGATACCTGTGTTTCTGTATGGTATTTAAGTTCCTTAAATCCAGTTATAATACCCAGGGCTCTTTTTGTAGCAGGAACTCCTTTGCATATTAGGTGACACACCCCTAATGTAGCCAATCCTCCAAGAGCTTACAGTAGCCCCTGTAAGAAGAGCTCTGTAAGCTCTTGGAGGATTGGCTACATTAGGGGTGTGTCGCCTAATACGCAAAGGAGTTCCTGCTACAAAAAGAGCCCTGAATACCAATGATGTGAAGTTTGAAATGTGACATTTGTTGTAGGAATTTTAGTGGAGAAGATTGTAGTGTAAAAAATGAAGTGAGATATATGTACTTTTTTTTTCTCTGCCAAAGGACCTCTCTGTAGACCACACTGGTGGTTCTGCCCTCAGGTGCTAGGATCACCAGGCTGCTTGGTGAGCTCACTCTGGAGCAGGCCACATAGAACTGTCCATTTAAGAAGCAGTCGTCTGTTAAGTCAATTCCTGCCACCTTCCATGAAAGTGATGGCCTCTCTACTTGTGTTCCTGGACTGTTTTGCTCATATGGAGACTGTGTTGTTCTGAGCACCTCAGGGTGATCTTGCTGGTACTTGGTCTGTGCAGCTCAGAGCACTGCAGGGGTACTATGTGCAAATGTCTTTGCCTCATTCCTAAGGTGCCTCCTCCTTGTAAGATTGGTATATCTGGCTCCACGTTTGCCAGGAGCTTTCTTGGGGGCAGTAAGAGGTGAGAGGGGAGTTGGTGTGAGGGAGTGGTGATGTGGTGGACATTTCTTCAGGTTCATGAGGGAGGCATGCATCGAAATGGCTCCTAGAAATGTCCTTTACTATCTCTCCATAAACATTCATACCCTGGTCCTGCTCCTACACCTGACAGACACCGGCCTGTCTGGTGTTGGGGGGATTGTATTTAAAGGCATCAGGGAGGCTGGGCCAGCAGCAGTACTAAGGCAATCCTGCTGAGCAAACCTCCCTGGTGGCTGTAAGCATTCACCTCCTCTCCTACACCTGATAGGCAGTTGCCTGTCCAGTATGGGGGGGAGGGGGGGAGTATTAGAAGCCATGGTGGAGGCAGGACTGGCAAGATCACTAAGGCATTACGGCTGGGGCGGGCTCCCTCGTGGCTTTAAGCACCCTGCAACCACTTCTGCACCTGACAGACAACTGCCTGTTAGGTGTAGAAGGTGGGGGGAGTATGTTGGAAGCCACCCCACCTCCTCTCCTGCGCCTGACAGGCAGCTGCCTGTCCAGTGTAGGAGGGGGAGGGGGGAGGAGTATTAGAAGCCACTGTGGAGGTGGGGCTGAACCTGACAGACAATCACCTGTTAGGTGTAGGAGGTGGGGGGAGTTTGTTGGAAGCCAACAGAGAGGCTGGGCCAGCAGCTTTGCTTCACCTCACAGGTGGTTGTTGGCCACTCCTGCTTTTCTCAACTGTCATTAGCTCTCTGCAGTCCCCTGTAACTGGGTTTTTTTTACCTTAGAACACTGAGCTCTGCAGCTGACTAATCAGAGAGTGGGGAGTGCAGGGAGGCAGCTGTCTGGCAGCCGCATAGGAATCAATGGGGGGAGCACATTTTACCCCTTTTGACCCTCTTAGGGGTTGAATTTCTAAAAATCCCTTCTTAGTGAGCACCTATGCCATAGTAGGAGTGCTCTCCCCAAATCTGGTGTCTCTAGGTCCAGCGGTTTGGCCTGGGCATTGATTTTATGGTGAGGGGACTTTCTTTTATATATAGAGAGAGAGAGGAAGGGAGAACCATGTTTCACACATCCTGAGCTCCTTGGAGGAAAAGTGAATTAAAAATGCACTAAATAAATAGAGAATAATGTTGCAGCTGATGGGGTGGTCCCGCAGGGCTCTGGCGGACACCAGACACCTCTTACAGCATTGTTGGAAATAAAATCAACTGAGCAAGAAGTGGTGCCCCACTGCCAAAGAGAGGGCAGCATCTGACCCAGTGAGCGGGGCCTTTAAAAACTAATGATGAGATCAGCAAGGGGTAGGCTTGTCAAGAACTTACTGTCTTTCGGCGGGGGATGGATACATCCTGGCAGGACCATCCCCAGGGGAAGGAAAGATGTGCACACCATGCCGTCGCCAGGAAGTGATGCTAGGCGACGGTCTGGCAATGCGGCTGGAAACGCGATGGTACCATCGAGTTTTCAACCCCATTGCCAGAGCGTTGCCTGGCATCACTTCCTGGCGACAGCATGGTGCGTTACAGGGAGGACTGATCCGGCCAGGGAGCATGAATCCCCCGCTCCCACGCAGTAAGTACTTGGGAACCCTAGCAAGGGGAGAGGAAGCCACCTTAAGTAAGTAGATGCAGTGAGGAAGAGAAGAAAGTCAGGACAGGGAAACTGGAGGTGGGGGCTGGAAACAAAGAGATGGCTGTCCTCACAGTCTATAGCAGGAAGGAGAGCCCCAAGGCAAAAATGACAGGCATGGGGGATCAAAGGGATCACAGAGTGACAAAATCAGTGGTGAAACAGGAGGGCTGAGAGTGAAATACTGATGCTACTGGAGTGAGTACTTACAACACATCTATAGCCACTGACCACCGTGCTTGGAACCAGTGAAAGCAGAGGTGGGAGTGTGGAGTTGCAAGGCACCAATGGATGAGTTTACTCAGCACATTTCAGTACAGAAGAGGTAGGACTTGGAGGATGTACCAGCCCTAGTGAAGTCACAAGTGGGCTAGATTAAGAGAGGCCGGGGAAATTAGAGGGGAACTCCTTGGGAAGACAGAGGGACTTGAAGCTCCAGTGACAAAAGCCTCCAGAGGGCTGTAAGGAAGGGAATGGAGTGAACAGAGACCCTGGGAGCAAAGCAGTACTGAGAACAGAGAGAGGCTAGAACCTTGGTGGGAGGGTACAGAAGTATAATGAGGGACTGGGGAAGTCAATATCTTGGTGCATAAAGAAACATAATAATGCTACGTGGCCAGGGAGGAGCAAGGGAGGGGCTTTATGGCAACCCCTGTTCTGAGCAGGGCCGGTGGCATGTTTTTTTGCACACTAGGCGAGGCTACCTTCTTGCACCACCCCCCCCCGTGTGCCCACCAGTTTTCATGTTACATTCAATAAGGAGGAGGGGGAGATTTTATACCCCGCCCTTCACTACCCAAAGGAGTCTCAGAGTGGCTTACACTCTCCTCTACCTTCCCCTATCAGTTTGAATTTCGGTTAGACTCACTTCAGTTAAGACTCAAGTGTCTTGTCGGCTACAGTCATTGCGTGAAATTAGGAGATAAATTTTAGATGCTTTAAATTGTTGCAGAAAGCCAAAGAGTCATCTGATTGCTTCTGCAATGAAATGTTGTTTCCAACTAAAACACTGATCTCCTGCCTTCCCAACAGAAAACTATCACTTCAGGGAGCAAGTTTATATTCTTGGCCCTTTCTCTGCTGTGCTGCTTTTCTGGCAGCCTGGACCTTTCTTTAATGCAGGGGAGCTTTCAGAAACGTGACTCCACTCTTTCAGTTTCTGCAGCAGCACAGGCTATTCTGCTCTCGCTTGCAATTTTGGAATCTGCATCCAGATCTGGGTTTGCAGGGAACATGCATGTGTTGAGGTCATGGGAAAGGGAGAAGGGGCAAGGCAGAGGGGTGCAAATGCAGCCAAACTGCAGGACCTTCTTCACTTGTTTTTTGAGTCAGCTTCCTAGGGGAAATTGGAGAGTTTCTACTACTCACCCCCCTCCCCCGGGCAAGTAAGAGGGATGGGGGGAAGATGCGAAACTGGCTGTTGTTTGGGAAAGCAGTAGATGGATGTGGTTATTCCCCTCAGTAAATCTGCTCTGCTGCACCCCTCCACTTCCTTCCAATTTTCCCTGAATTATTTTCTTGTCTTTGGGGGACCTTTCCAGAATGTTTGGGGGGAGGGAGCTGCTGGAAATCTCTGACCTAAAAAAAACCAACAACGGCCCAGCAGGGAAGCCTCTCTCCAGTCCCAGGGAGATCCCTTGTGCCAGTCCCTTGGAGTGCAATGGGAAGGGGCTCCCTTCCCTCTGAGGCTCCTGCAAATTCCAGCCAAAGGAGGGCAAAAAAGACGTTTCCATCCTGAGGTTGGCCTCCTCTCCCCCCACCCTTTTCCTAGCAATTTGTTTCTTCTGGCAGCTGCTTGATTCCCAGGCCCTTAATTGGGCACCGGCAGAGAGTCAACTCTGAAAACTGAAAACAACTCTGTTCTTCTCTCTCTTCCTGCTTCATCAAGGCAGCCATGGCGGCTGGGGGTCCCATGAAGGAGCTCTGTGAGGAACTGTCTTGTTCTATCTATGGCCACAACTTCTGCCGAGCCTGCCTGACCCTGAGCTGGGGGGGGGAGTTGGAGGCCAAGTCTTCCTGCCAATGCCAAGCTCCAGCCCACCCACACCCGTCCTGGCCCTGAGGGCTACTGCTGTGTTGGGAGGCCTCTGCTGTTCCCAACCTGCCTGCCTGACACCCACTGAAGAGCCACACCATGCTCCGGAGACCCCCCTGCCCCAGAAAACCCCACTGCAAGGCACAGGCAGCGGCACCTCCCCCAGTCTCTGGTTCTGCCCACCCACCGCAGGCCCACAACTGCACAGGAAGGTCTGCAAAGGTCCCGCCTACTGGGGAGAAGGCGCCTTGGTGGAACTGTGAGGGGCAGGCAAGTTCTCTTCTGAACGCTTCTGCACAGGGTGAGTTGAGCAGAGTAGGACTTTTGGTGAGGGAGGGGCAGGGCGGCAGAGAAGCTCAGCATCTCCTTCAGGTGGCACCCTAGGCAAGCACCTAGCCTTTCTCTATGGACGGGCCAGCCCTGGGTCTGAGGCCACTGTAAGTAGTGACAAGTGTCTATTGGTGTGGGGTTTCTGAAGGTGACTGACCATTTGCTGACATATCTGGATCCAGTGGTCATCTGGAAGGAGCACCAAGGAGTGGCAACAGTTGAGTAATGTACTTGTATTAATTAGAACTACATATGAATGAAATTAATTCTGGTTGTACAGTAAATATTGCCTGTTGCCATCCATAGAAGAATATGAAAACATACATTTCATGGAACTAAAATAATACCATTTCGAATGAAAATGACAATGAAGAGGGTTCCTAGGCCTCATAGTGTCATTTTATTTGGGCTTCTCAAGGTCTGGACAAAAATAAGAAAAGCAAGGTATGGCAATAGCAGTCCTTAACTGTGTGTAGATATTGGTGGGCACTACTGCAGGTTTTTTTAGAATCTGTTCACAGTTCTTTGATTTGTCTCAAACTGTTCCTCAGTTTCATTCCCAACTCCTGACTGCATTAATATTGTAATGATGAGTCATTTAACACTAAATTCCAAGGGTGAAGCCAATTACCTGTGTGCATATTGGTTAATGATGGAGATGCTAATGAGACCTTTTGCTGCTTGCATGAACTGAAATTGACCTATCAGAAGGTGGGATTCCAGCTCACCTAAACTGCCGCTTGACTGAAATTATCAGAGGGATATTAATATCCTAGCAGCAAGGAATAAAGGGCCCTGACTTCCACAGCTGCAATGATTTGCTATTGCAGTGGTGCTGTTCTTATATGGGGTGGGGGGTTGTACAGTCAGTGTTCCTCTCTCACCATTCTGGTAACATATGATGCTCCTGCCAGTACCAGCATTGTTCCCATTGCTGGGATGGGTGATACTGACATGAGAAGAAAACCACAATGTGAGTACCTTTCTTCTGGCCCACATTCCCTTATGCTGTGAAGCAAGGCATGAGGACCTAATATGGAATTTGGTTCCGTTCCTTAAAAGTATCATCAGAAGAGATATTGAAGTTTGGATAGTCAATTGATAAACAGGAAACCTGTAGGAGGCATAACCCAACTACTGTGCTACCAACAGAGTTGTGGCAGCACAAGCAGCCCTGTGAAGTCTGGGTGGCATTGCAGCACCCTGAGCATCCCAGCCAGAGGAAAATACAGCTGGGCTGGGGTGGACACTGGGACGCTGACAGAAGGATGGAGCACATTCCAGCTGGTGGGGCCATCAAAAGACAGTGGGAAGAGAGAACCGGGGTCAGCAGGAATGAGGGGAAAGAATAGCCAGGAGGAAGGGAGCTGATGAGAGACATCAGGAGCCTGCCCAGTTAGCAGCCACATGCAGCACACCAGGCAAAAAAATGCTAGAGCTGATGGAAGAGCCTGGGGACACAGCTGACGGAGGAAGCAGCCAGCTTGTTACTGACAAGTATGTGCTGGTTGTGGAGAACCAAGAAGAGGGGCAGGCTTGTTGGAACCCCAGAAAGCAGCATGGCTTTCATCCGTGGGGGGCAAGGGGAGCACCAATGGGGCATGTTAGGGGAACAGGAACACTCAAAAGATAGCCAAGTAGGAACCTAGACAGTTAGCCTGATCTTAAAGGGCCTGTGCCACGTCTGAGGCCTCAGTGACAGTGGGTGTACTTCCCACAAAGAGTACTTTTATACTTGCATAGTAGTAAGTTTCTACATTTTAAGTGATGCTAATAGATGAAAATGATGAAACTCTGGGTCAGTTTTTATCCTGGCCTTCCACAAAGAAGCTAGGAGTTGCATACATGACACACACACACCATTTTAACCTCACAATAACTTCACAAAGAAGGTTGAGCTGAGAAATAATGACTGGTCCAAGCCCACTCAGTGAGCCTTGTGGCAAGTGGGGGCTTGAACATGGTTCTACCCAGTCCTAGTCCTCTCTAACCAGTATACTATATCTTGGCCACCTGACCCTATTTAACCTTTCCTTTGTGATCTAAGAAGCTACTCTTATATCTGTGTTACTGATACAGCTCAACTGTTCTTTGGCTCTTCTTGGGATAAGAATCCCTAAGGATAAACTTCTTTTACAAAAGTACAACCAAGTCCACTCTACCTCCTCAATTCTCAAACCAGGAGAAGGGAGAAAGTCTGTGTCCCCTCCACTTTACTAACCCTTTATGGAAGATAGATTCAGATAGGTAGCTGTGTTGGTTAGACCAACATGGCTGTCCACCTGAACCAAGCAATAGAACAAAGTTTGAGTCCAGTGGAACCTTTAAGACCAACAATGTTTAATTCTGGGTAAAAGCTTTCATGAGCATGCCTACATACTTCTTCAGATGGAAGTCTTGAACAAGGATGGGAAAAAGTCACCCATCTCCCACATTTTGTGTTCTTCTAGTCATTCAGGTGCAGATTGCTCCATTAGGGCAATTTCCCTACTTTACCTACAAATTCAGATGGATAGCAAGAGGATTATAGTATAGTGACATGGAATTATCAATACAGTTTTTAAAGATTTTGTTTAATCAACTGGGTAGTCAAGGTAACTACTATAATGGATGGCTATGACATTAGCAATGTGCTGCTATGGTTGCCAAGTGGCCAGGAAAAATGTCCTGTCTCTTCAATAGAGGCTTAATTTATGCAGAATGTGTAGCAGCTGAAGCTTTTCACGGCATGGAGATAAGCATCTCCTGATAATTGCTGCAGAGCTAACATTTTAAGGGGCAGGTAGAGGATCCAGCAGCCCTTGCATGTGTCCATGTTAAAATATAATCACTGTGTGAAGAAAAATGGGGGAGGTGAGAGAATATGTGTGTTAGTGTCCAATCTGGTGAAAATGTTGTTTTTCCAGTCACAGAAAATGAGATGTAGTGTCATGGAAGTGCTTTCTTCCCACATTCTTCTGTTCATGCAGTTTCTCGTTTGCAGTTATTTGTGGAGATAAGCCAATGAAGTCTGTTAGAAGTTTGCTAAACAATTGCTAGAAGATCCATAATATGATCTTCCCAGTGATTTTGAAAGGGTGGTTGCGGCCATGTAGGGCCCTGATTCAGACTGGGGTTGCAGTAAAGAGGAGAAGGTGGTTAATCTTTCCACTCCTGCGGAGCTTTGCCAGTCAAAGCCAACACATAAGAACATAAGAAGAGCCCTGCTGGATCAGACCAACAGTCCATCTAGTCCAGCATCCTGTCTCACACAGTGACCAACCAGTTCCTGTAGACGGCCAACAACAGTGTTTAGAAGCCAAGGCCTTTCCCTGATGTTGCCTCCTGGCAACACCTTTCCCATGCATCTTTTGAAGGGGACAAAAGACAAGCAACTTGTTTTTGCCCATTCCCCCAAAAAAGCTATCAGTGCAACAGATTGAGCAATGTACACGTGTAGCTGCCTTATACTGAGTCAGGCCATTGGTCGATCAAAGCAGTATTGTGTACTCTGACTAGCAATAGCTCTCTGGGGTCAAGCAAAGATTTTCACATAACTTACTTCCTGGTTCTTTTAGCTGGAAAATGAACACAGGACCTTCTGCATATGAAGCAGACACTCTACCACTAAGTCACAGCCTCTTTCCAGAGAGGATCACTTAGCTAAACTGTGGTGGTGGAAGGGTTAAAGCTCTTTTCTTGCTTGCAGCAGCCCCAGTCTGTATTGGGGTCCTATGCAATTGTAGACTTTAAAACTGGTCTGAAGGTCTGAGTACAGATCTCTCAGCTTTGACCCTTAAACTGCTACTTTAACAGAAAACTTACTTTGCTTTTATGCAACAGGAGGACACCTTCCCAGGGTAGGGATGCCAGCCTCCATTTGGGACCTGGGATTCCCCCAGAATTGCAGCTTATCTCCTGACTACAGAGATCAGTTCCACTGCAGAAAGTGGTAGACTCTATGGCATTGTATGCCACTGAGGTCCCTGTCATCCCCAGGCTCAGTCCCCAAACTGGATCTGCCAATCCTATCCCAGACAGGGGAATTATTTGAAAGGATGCTTCTTGAATCAGTTCCATTCAGGTTGCTTTCTAGCTGATACTTTGTTGTAGAGATACATATATATCCCCCAGAGATCACTGAGGTCAGGATCGCAGAACCGCCTGACTGTCCTGGGCCCAAGGGATGCCAGACTAGCAATAACCAGAGCTAGGGCCTTCTCAGTGGCAGCTCCATACTGGTGGAATGAGCTCCAAGAAGATCTCAGGGCCCTGCGGGACCTCCTATAGTTCCGCAGGGCCTGTAAAACAGAGCTCTTCCACCAGGCTTTCAATTAGGGGCTGCCACTGATGAAAGAGGTACTGAAAATGAAGCATCATATGGACCTAGTTACAACATTGGATTTGCTGCCCGCATGATGCTGGGAGTATAATGTAGGAATTGCCTTCTGTTTACACTAGCACTTTATGTAAATTTTTGTCTAATGAATTTTACTGTATGTACTGTATTTATTGTTTTATGGTATTTTAACCACTGTACGCTGCCTTGAGCCAGTTTCTGGCTAGGCAGGATATAAATAAAAAGTAATAAATAAATAAATATTTAACACAGATATCTGATTCATATTGGTCACTGTGACACTATTATTCCTAATCTGAACTGGGAATGAATGACAGTTGGTAATATTTAGAAGTATTGCATCTGTTATTATAGCGATGGTACCTATTTGCTTGGATGTACTAGAATTTTAGGAGCTACGGTGGCTCAAGTGGTTAAGACGCTGAACTGCAGGCTGTGGAAGGTCAGTAGTTCAGCAGTTCGAGACCCGGGTGCCGCATGACGGGGTGAGCTCCTGTCTCTAGTTCCAGCTCCTGCCAACCTAGCAGTTCGAAAGCAAGAAATTGCAAGTAGATAAATAGGTACCACTTCGGTGGGAAGGTAACAGCGTTCCGTGCACCTTGGTGTTTAGTCATGCCGGCCACATGACCACGGAAACGTCTTCGGACAGCGCTGGCTCTTCGGCTTTGAAACGGAGATGAGCACCGCAACCCTAGAGTCGGATTCGACTGGCTTTCGAGCAAGGGAACCTTTACCTTTACCTTTACTAGAATTTTTAAAAAGAAGCCATTACATTGACTTGTTGAGTAGACAAGGCTATAACAATTACCAGACTGAGATATTAGGGCAGCAAATCATAGCAGGATAGAAAGGTCTCCCTCCCCAAAAACACAGTTACATGGTACAACTATTTGCTTTGTTCTGTTCTGTCCTGTCCTGGCTTTTGTGACTTCAGAGCCACTTCTTCCCTTTGCTGGCCTTTCTTCTCCTTCCTGGCTGTTCCATCCAATCAGGGATCTCATGATGAACTGAATTGCATCATGATGCTGTAGAGTTGATGAGATCTGACTACATGATGGCATCACCAAGGGCAACTGAGAGTGAGGGCAAGTGAGGGCAATTTAAATGAATAAGAGGATATTTTCACAAGATGTGCCAACATATGTTCAAGAAAGCATTTTTCAGCACTGCCAAAAATACTGGCATGAAACATTGAGCAGTTTCAGCTCAGCAGTGAAGGCTGTTTCCTATAAGCAAAATTTACACATATGAACACTGTGACAAGTGGAGGAATGAGTTAAAAGGCTGCAATTCTAAGAGCACTTTCTTAGGAGTAAGCCCCACTGAATAATCCTGAGCAGCATTCTGAGTTGGCCTGTTTAGGATTGCTAGCTCTCATAGTTAATCTGAGAAAAGGAGATGCCCCTACCTACTGAGAATTCTTGCCTTTTAACAGTCCCTATTCCTTCCATTGCCTTTGATTTTATTCCCGTCTGCAGCTTTGTTTGCCTTTAATAAATACTAGGAGGAAGGGACAGGAAAACAATGATGTGGTTTGTGATCTCTGTAGATGTAAATTCTGCCAAAGGATCCCTTGCAGGGAGAATAAGCACCTCAGCAGGGGCTATAGAGATAGCAAGAGTTAAATGAAAAAGCTCAAGGGATAAATGTACTGTGTACTGTAGTGGCTTGCCCTTGGATGAAATTATAGGTTTCATTAGAGAGCTGGATTGCACAACCACAATGCATAAATAGAGCATATTTATCCCATTACTTCCTCACCCTGCTGGGCTGTTGACACTTTGCTAATGGGAAACTTGTAGAATGTTAGGATTTCCCTGGTGCACTTGGCAGCTCAGCAGGTTTACTCTGTGCAGCATGGATGGAATCGGTACATTCACATTCATGTTCTGTCACTGATAAGATAGCAGATACATCAGGCCTAAAATCCCCACCTGATCAGTTCTGCCTGAATTGGTCACAATAATCCTGGTTATTCATGCAGCCAGGGGTGTGCATTTGGATAACAGCTAACCAGAATCTGAACTGAACATGCAGCAATTCATTAAAATAATTATTATAACTAATCCAAACAGAAACATTCAGAAATAATGAGGGAAGATTGTTAATGCTCCACGTATTCTCTGGTGCCTTGCTGATGGTGTTTCTGTTCCATGAGGCAGCGAAGGGAGAGAGTGACTCAGCAGATATGTGTCTGTGTTATCCAGCCAGAAGAGCTGGCTGATGTGCTTGCCAAACAGGATCATCTCAATGTAAGCTTCTGTGTGGTGTTTTCACTTTCTACCATTTGTGCCATCTCAAGCTCTGAGAGGACTTTCTCATTCTATCTATGCATGGAACTTGTTTGAAAGGTCTGGATTTGCTGCCCACTCTGTGATAGGCAAGAGATGATAAAGCCAAACATGCTACCAGCACTCACTGGCAGGCAGGCAGGCCGGACCACGGAGACAGACTGAGGAGGGAAATGGTGGAGTGCAGGGAGAGGTCATGGCTCAGTGGTAGAGCATTTGCTCCCAGATCCAATTCTAAGCATCTCCAGCCAAAAACTAATGGGGTCATTCATTTACATAAGCAATAATAAAGGGGTGTACTCAGAAACGTTGTTGGGGTAAGAGCTAAACCCGCTCCATTAATCAAAGTTTTTACGTTGTACCATTCTGGTTACTATATCTCACACACACAAATAATAATATAGAGCTGGACAAACGCAGAAGTTGACAAACAAGATGATTAAGGAGCCACTTTCCTATGAGGAGAGGTTAAATAGCCTGGAATTTTTTAGTTTAGAAAAAAAAGATGCCAAAGGGGGGGCGTGGTAGAGGTTTATAGAATTATGCATGGAGTGGAGAGTGGATACAGAGAACTCTCTCTGCTTCTCCCATTATACCAGAACTTGGAGGTGTTCTTAACTTCAACCCGATGAAGTTGATCAGCAATAGATTCAGAATGGACAAAAGGAATTACTTCTTTACTCAATGAGTAATTAACTTGTGGAATTCATTGCCATAGGATCTAGTGATGGCCAGTAACATAGATGGTTTCTTAAAGAGAGCTAGACACATTAGTTGAGTATAGGTCCATCAATGGTTACTAGCCATAGTGACTAAGGAAACAGTAAACCTCTGAAGATCAATACTAGGAGGTAACATGAGGGGAAGATCATGGCCTCTATTTTTCCAGGACAACTAGCTGGAAACTGTCTGATATCGGATGACGGTCTAGTAGGGCTAGTCCATGAGACACTCACCCTTCTTGCCCCCTGGTGTCTAGCCATGATGGGGTGCAGTGGGGTCCACCCTCCTCCCCCCTCTCACACTGTAGCAAGAATATACCACCTGCCCTTCTTGTCCCACAGGAGCTGAGTGAGGCAGCGACCACTCTCCTCACACACACACACCATCAGGCCACTGGTGGGGGAGCATGAAGCTGCTGCCAGCCCTCTTCACCCTCCACACTTCAGCAAGAAACAACCACACATTTCTTCCCCCATGGTCAGGTGAGGTGGCAAGCCCCCCCCCCCAACAGAGGGAGTGGAGCATGCTCCCCATTAGTTACCCAGTGGGACTGGTGGCACCTCCCAGGGTAGACCCCAGTGCTGCTGGCAGGTGTGAGTAGGGTGAAAGGGCTGGTTGGCACCTCTCTGCCACTGGTGCCCTAGATCATTGTCTGGTTGATAGGTTGCCCCTATGGACAAGGTGGACCACTAGTGTCATTTATCAGGGTTCATTTGCTTTACAGACTGGTAAGGGGGTGTAAAAGGAGAGGCTGACTTCACCCTCCAACCCCACAGAAACACACACAACAAACATGAAAGACATCAGTGATGAAAATCATCTGTTTCTGTGTGTGAGAGCACTGCTGATGCATGATTTCTTAAGGGCTTTAATGTCATATAAAAGCAGCTCAAACAATAGAAAGCAATATAAGGCCATCAGACAGCAGCAATGAGCAGCTCAGCTCAGTCACAATGTGAAACCAAGGCTGATTTTAACTATGATTAGTTGAGGATTTGGGATTCATCTCTCAGAAAATCACTGAATTCCTAGTTTGCCTCAACAAATGCTTGCCTCTTGCCAGGTGGCTCTGTAGTTAGGCAGTGTGTGAGAGCCAAGGTTAACATTGGCAACCAGCAAGAACTTGCCACTAGTGGGGCCTTTCCAGTGATGTTGTGGCGATGTCACTTCTGGCATGACCCAGAACTGATGTCATCACAGAGGGATTGCTCTCTAGCGTTCTCCCAAAACTCTATAGTTTAACAATAGAATTTTGGGTGCATGCTGGAAACCCAATCCCTCTGTGTTGACATCATTCTAGATGCATGCCAGAAGTGACATCATACAACCTCACTGGAAAACTTACATAGTGGCAAGTTCTTGCTGGTTGCCAATGTTCCAGCCTTGGCTCTCACCTGCTAACTACAGAGCCAAGAGTGCTGATGGCAACCAGCAAGAACTTGCCACTAGTGGGGCCTTTCCAGTGATGTTGTGGCGATGTCACTTCTGGCATGACCCAGAACTGATGTCATCACAGAGGATTGCTCTCTAGCATGCACCCAAAATTCTATTGTTAAACTATAGAGTTTTGGGAGAACATAGAAAACGAGTCCTCTGTGTGACATCAGTTCTGGGTCATGCCAGAAATGACATCATACAACATCACTGGAAGGCCCCACTAGTGGCAAGTTGCCAATGTTAACCTTGGCTCTCACACACTGCCTAACACAAGGCCACCTGGCAAAGAGGCAGAAGCATTTGTTGGGGCCAAGAAACTAAGGCCAGTGATTTTCTGAGGATGAATCCCCAAATCCTCAACTAATCATAGTTAAAATCAGCCTTGGTTTCACATTGTATTTGAGCTGAGCTGCTCATTGCTGCTTGTCTGATGGTACTATATTGCTCTATTGTTTGAACAACTATATGACATTAAAGCACTTAAAAATCATGCATCAACATGGCTCTCACGCACAGAAACAGATGTGATTTTCATCGCATTTGTTGTGTGTGTTTTCACTATTGAAAGTTGGAGAAATTGAAGTCAGCTTTTTCTCCTTGCTACCAGTCTGTAAAACAAATGAACCTGATAAATGACACTGAGTGGTCCACCTTATCCTTAGAGGCAGCTTATCAACCAGACAATGATCTAGGGCACCAGTGGCCCAGAGAGGTGCCAGCCCTTTCACCCTCTCACGCCTGCCAGCAGCACTGGGGTCCTACCCTGGGAGGTGCCACCAGTCCCACTGGATAACTAATGGGGGTGCTTCCACTCCCTCTGTTGGGGGGGCTGCCCCCCCAACAGAGGGGGTGGAGCATGCTCCCCATTAGTTACCCAGTGGGACTGGTGGCACCTCCCAGGGTAGACCCCAGTGCTGCTGGCAGGTGTGAGTAG
Organism: Gekko gecko; assembly: GCA_029375565.1. Taxonomy (NCBI): domain Eukaryota; kingdom Metazoa; phylum Chordata; class Lepidosauria; order Squamata; family Gekkonidae; genus Gekko; species Gekko gecko. The sequence continues at coordinate 237,086,831 of JAPDNY010000002.1, read as the reverse complement.
GGTGAAAGGGCTGGTTGGCACCTCTCTGCCACTGGTGCCCTAGATCATTGTCTGGTTGATAGGTTGCCCCTATGGACAAGGTGGACCACTAGTGTCATTTATCAGGGTTCATTTGCTTTACAGACTGGTAAGGGGGTGTAAAAGGAGAGGCTGACTTCACCCTCCAACCCCACAGAAACACACACAACAAACATGAAAGACATCAGTGATGAAAATCATCTGTTTCTGTGTGTGAGAGCACTGCTGATGCATGATTTCTTAAGGGCTTTAATGTCATATAAAAGCAGCTCAAACAATAGAAAGCAATATAAGGCCATCAGACAGCAGCAATGAGCAGCTCAGCTCAGTCACAATGTGAAACCAAGGCTGATTTTAACTATGATTAGTTGAGGATTTGGGATTCATCTCTCAGAAAATCACTGAATTCCTAGTTTGCCTCAACAAATGCTTGCCTCTTGCCAGGTGGCTCTGTAGTTAGGCAGTGTGTGAGAGCCAAGGTTAACATTGGCAACCAGCAAGAACTTGCCACTAGTGGGGCCTTTCCAGTGATGTTGTGGCGATGTCACTTCTGGCATGACCCAGAACTGATGTCATCACAGAGGGATTGCTCTCTAGCGTTCTCCCAAAACTCTATAGTTTAACAATAGAATTTTGGGTGCATGCTAGAGCATTGCCCAATGCAATGACAGCAATTCTGGATTGCCCTGGAAGTGACATCATGGTATTGGCACAACACTAAATCCCCCATTTACCCTTAGGATTTCCCCACCACCACCCAACTAAGCAGTGGTGCACAGAGCTGACGGGGAGCAAGTAGTCTCCTGCCAGAGTGGGAAACTTGGCCTCCCTAGTGAAGGTGGCATGAGGGAATAAGGGCCTTTAGCTGGTGTAGGGATGCCAGCCTCCAGGTGGAACCAGGGTAGGGATGGGCACGAACTGGGGAAATGTGGTTCAGTTCATGGTCAAACCGTGAACTGAACCACAAATCAAACTGAACCAGGAGGACTGTTCACAAACTGAACCAGTTTGTGGCCCTGAAAACTCTGTTTTATGCAGTCTCTTTAAACTTTAAAGGGACTGCAGAAGACAACTCAAAATAGCTGAGTGGTGGGGAGCAAGCTGCTCTCTGTTGCTCAGCTGTTTTTGCACCTTTCTTAGGGAACAGAAAGGGACCCAGAAAGGTCTTAAAGGGATCCAGAATCCCTTTAACCCCCTGCTTTCTGCTCCATCCATGAACCACCACAAACTGCTTGAAAAGTTCATGGAAGTTCATGACAGTAGACCTGTCACAAACCTCTTTTCGCGAACCACAAACAGGGTAAAATTGATTATGAATTTTGGTTTGTGGTTCAGTTGTGCCCATCCCTAGATCTGGGGAATCCACCAGAATTACAGCTCATCTCCAGACTACAGAGATCAGTTCCCCTAAAGAAAATGGGTGCTCTGGAGGGTGGAGTCTGTCCCATTGTACCTCACTGAGGTCCCTGTCCTTCCCAGGCCCCATCCCCAAATCTCCAGGAGTTTCCCAAACTGGCAACTCTAACCCCCCATCCCCCACTGTTAGCCAGGGGGGACCTGGCAACCCTAAGCTGGTGACTTGTGAAATATGAAGTCCTAATAGCCCAGATCTATTCTCAAAATGTTATTCTCTTGGTAGGAGGAAAAAAAATAATTAAAACCAATCTAGGGAAAGATGACCCCACTGATGGGGAAACCTCCTTTAATTTCCTGTTTCCAGATTTAATAGAAACCTCTACTGGAGGTGAAATCAAAAGCAAAGTCACTGAGACTGGATCCCTGCTTCACATTCTCTCAGTGTGCCTTGCAGGTAATTATAGTCAGATAAAAAATGCAAGCACAGGTGATCCTTCATCCTCTCTCAGCAAGTGCTGGCAAAGAGGTATGACCTGGTGCCCAGCAGGAATGGGGGGAAAAGAGCTCTCTTTGGACTTTAAAGATAAATGCTTTTGTTACAATTGGGATTCGCTTAAATATTAGCCATTTGCACTGCAGCAAAATGGCATTCTCTCTGTCTCAGCAAGTTCAGATCCCATTAGCCTATACTTGAAGTGAGGATGTTTTGTCCCAATGTGCATCATCTTACACTTACCAACACTGAACTTCATTTGCCATATTGTCACTCACTCACCCAGTTTGTGGAGGTCCTCTTGGAGCTCTTCACAGTCAGCCTTGGTTCTCATCATCTTGAATAATAATTTTGTGTCATCTGCAAACTTGGCCACTACACTGTTCACCCCTAGTTCCAGATCACTGATGAATAAATTTAATAGTACTGGTCCCAGTACTGATCCTTGTGGGACTCCTCTGCTTACTTCTCTCCATTGTGAGAACTGTCCATTGATTCCTACTCTTTGCTTCCTGTCATTTAACCAATTTTTAATCCACAAGAGAACCCATCCTCCTGTCTCATGACTGCTAAGTTTACTCGGGAATCTTTGGTGAGGTACCTTGTCAAAAGCCTTTTGAAAGTCTACCAGGTCACTATTGTCTACATACTTGTTCATTTTCTCAAAGAACTCTGAAAGGCTGGTGAGGCAGGGCTTCCCTTTGCAGAAGCCATGCTGATTTTCCCTCAACAGGCTTTGTGCCTCTATGTGCCTAATAATTCTATCATTTATTTCAGTTTCTACTAATTTGCCTGGGACAGACATTAGGGTGATTGGCCTGTAATTTCCTGTTTTCCCTCTAGATCCCTTTTTAAAAATTGGTGTCAAATTTGCTGCTCTCTAGTCTTCTTGTACAACAGCTGTATTTAGTGATAGGTTACATATACAGGTTAGTAAATCAACTATCTCACATTTGCGTCCCCTAAGAATTCTCGGGTATATGCCATCAGGACCTGGAGACAATGGTTTTTAATTTCCCCAATAGGTCTATAACTTCATCTCTGGCCACCTAATTTGGCTCAGTTTTTCAGCATCTCTTCCTGAAAATAGGGGCTGTGACATGGGTCCATGCCCCACACTTTCCACAGTGAACACAGAACCCAAAAAAGTTGTTGAGCTTCTCTGCCATCTTCTCATCTTCCTTTAGAAATCCCTTTATTTCTTCATCATCCAAAGGCCCCACTGCTTCTCTGGCTGGTTTCCTGCTCCAGATATATTTTTAAAAAGTGTTTGTTGTTTGTCTTGATGCTTTTAGTAACTCACTTTTCAAAATCTATTTTTGCATCCCTAATTATTGGCTAACATTTCTTTTGCCAGAGCCTGTAGTTCCTCCTTTTAAATTCATTGAGGCAGACCTTCCACTTTTTAAAAGAAGCCTCTTTATGTTTTATAGCTTCCTTTACTTGTGTTGTTAATCATGCAAGCATTCTTTAAGACTTGGCAGTGCCTTTCCTAACCTGTGGAATGCATTCCCTTTTGGTTCAAGTGAAACCTGTCTCTTTTGTACAGGTTCAGCTTATCCCAGAAAGTTCCCCAGTGCCTAACAAATTTAAATCCTTCCTCCCAATACCACTTTCTCATCCATGCATTGAGACCCTTCATCTCTGTCTGTCTAGCTGGCCCTGTGTGTGGAACCCGCAGCACTTCTGAGGTCTTGGCCTTTAACTTTCTGCCTAAATTTTTCCTTCATGATCACACAACTACATTTCCCAATGTCACTAGTGCCAACATGTGTACAACCAAGAAAAGTGGAGAAAAACACAATCCTGCACAAGCAGGGATCATTTCGTAGAAAAAGAGGTGCAGGAGCTCATTAGCATAACTTATTTGCATATGCCACACCCCCTGACATCACTAGAAGTGTGTCAGAAGGCAACACCCACCACTCAGGCTTTACTGGACTGTTTTGGATTGCTAACGATGGGTGGGGGAAGCGCGCAGATCTTCCCTCACAGAGGAGGGAGAGCTTGTACTTGAATAAACCTTGGTCTTAAAGGTGCCACTGGACTCTCTTGGATTGCTAGCTATGGGGGGACACACACGCAGATTTGCATTCACAGAGGAGGGAGAGGTTGTACCTGAATAAACCTTGGTCTTAAAGGTGCCACTGGACTCTTTTGGATGGCCAGCAAGCACAGGAAAGTGCATGGCTGCTTGTGGGTCGAGGATGGTGGCACAGAGGCCGTGCATGGCCTTGAGGAGGTAGGGGGCCAGGGTGGTGGTGGAGCAGAGGCACAGGAGGAGGCCAAGTAGGTGCAGGAGGCTGGGGTGGAGCTCCTCGCAGGCCTCACCGGAGTAGTCAGGGCTCACCTTGCAGAGGTGCCACACCAGGGCCGGCATGAGGACGGGCAGAGCCTGGGTGGGCTGGGTGCCACATCCCAGCCCATGGCAGAGCAGCTTGAGGGCCAGCTTGTGGCAGCACTCCACTGGGTTGGCCAGTGGACTGGGAAAGGTGAGGGGGGCTGCTGGGAGCAGGGGGTGGGGCTTGCTGCATGTGCCCACCCCCTGGGCTCCTTACTGCCAGAGCTTTGCTCCTGTGCACTCCTGCAGGAAATGAGCCCTGTGCACAAGAAAGGTAACCAAAAAGGTTGGAACACAAAAAAAGAAAGTAAATTATATATATGCCCATAGTATAAATGTATAAAATATCAGTATATAATTTCATAATACAATCAGAAGTGCTAAAATATAATTTAAAAAACAACAGTCCTGTGGTTTAGCATGTAAGTACTTAATCCCAATATAACGAAAATATCTATTTACATAAATACAGGTTAAAATATATACATTGGTTCCATATGCAAGAACCAATACCAAACATGTTTTGGCACCTGGCTTTCCTCAGTGATATAAGTCAAACTGAGCACTCTGTTAATTTAATGATAACATACAGAAAACTGACCATACACAACATGGACCTGAAATGAAGGAAAAAATGAGAAATAATTATATATCTGATAAGTAACAAAATGAATTTAATTTTTAAAATCCATGGAACTAGGATAGCTACCTTACACTAAGATGATCATCTGTGGAGTAACTGGTATTAAATTTCCTGTGATACAACATGGGCAACTCATCAAGATGCAAAATATTTCCTTTGCCCATGTATCTCAAATACACATAAAACATGTAACTCAGCAACTGCAATTTAAAAATTCTCCTTGTTTTAGAAAAAAAAGTATGTAGCCAATGGAAAAAAAATTAAATAGTACAATATTTACCTTCTTAGGTCCAATCAGAAATGCTCAGAGCTCCAAAGGAGTGCTCAGATACAACTGGAAAAGAATCAGCATCGGAGTAATCCACCCCCTGAATATATGGGAGATGTCAGGATGGGGAAAATGTGATGCAACAAGGGGTGGAGGGGAATGATGCAGAGGTAATCAGCAGCACCTGAGAGAGGAAAATTGCACCAGCCGACTTGCGCACCTCAGTCCCAAAAAGCAGCCAAGTACATCAGACACACAGCCAATCAATTTCTTCATTCAAACCTCTTGGCACCAGAGTATCCAACATGAAGATCCAGAAGGACTCCTTTTTCTTCAAAAGCTGGATTTGTGCAGCTTTTCTATGATCCAGAACAAGATCATTAACTCTATTTCCCAAGGTCACAAGTGGAGTTGGTGACTTTTGCTGTCTGATACAGCTTCTGTATTCAGATATTCTCACTTTAATGGGCTGCATTATCATTCCCACATGCAACAAATTACACAAGTACTGTATACAATAAATGACCCCTCTAGAATTACAGTTAACAACAGATTTAATATAACAACTGGTCTTTAAAGAATTTTGGAATACATTGGTTTTAAGAAAAAGGTCACAAACAGAACAATTGCCAGATGGAAAATAGTCTTTTAGACAGTTCCCAACCTCTGTCAGGGTATCATCTGAAGTATGTTCTTTAAGTGTACTCCTGACCAACATATCTTTAAGATTTTTAACTCTCTTGAAAGTAAATAGAGGTTTGGACCCAGCTAGGGATGTCAGACAAAAGACACCAACGTGTTTCAATTATATGTCTCATGCCAGTAAAAGTGCCAGTGTAAGTTAAAGGAATAATCATTCTGTCAGTGTTGTTATGGCAAAACTTAGATGTCAATAAGGATTCCCTGGGTGTGTTCTTAGCTTTATAGAAGGCCTGTTTGAGAATTTTGAAGAAATATCTTCTGTCCTTTCATCGTTCCATAAGGATGTTGGCTTGCCTATAAAACTTTATATAATAGCTGCAGTTTCTTCTGGTCCTCAACATCTCAGAAAAAGGTAAATTTTTCTTCAGGTGCTAAGGATGGAAACTATTACCTGTTAAGAAAGAGTTAGCATCTGTGGGTTTTCTGAAAACATCAGTATGTATGTCAATACCTTCCTTTTAAATCAAAACATCTAAAAAGTTAATCCTAGACCTGTAATACACAGTTTCTAATTTAATACTGTGATGCATAGTATTAATATACTGCCCAAATTGTATAAGGAGCTCTTCTGAATCTCTCCAAATGATGAAAATATTATCCAAGTACCTTTTATATAGGATGATGCTGTCCCTATAGATATTATGATCCCTCTGGAGGATGAAGGTGTTTTCTAATCACAGGCCCCACTCTATATTTCTAATGGTTGAATCACTATTTCTATCTTTCTAATCACTCAGTACCACTATGAGAGGATATTGGCCCATCTCCCAAGGAAGTGGTCCCTTCTAAGAGATCTTCCTCTAAGAGATCACTTCCTTCCTCCTCAGACTGATGCTCTCTGTCCTTAAGACTCCACAACAGCAGAGCTGTCAGCACAGAAGTGGGGCTGTTCTGATAAGTCCTTGAGGTTCTCTTCCCCAAACCTCTTTTTCTGCCTGGTGTGAGGACAGAATGCCACTGCTACATCAAGATCAAGATCAAGTGACCAGTGACTTCTCAGAGCTCAATAACAGTCTAATAAAGAAATTCACTCTAGTAACCATCAGGACACATTTTACTTGATCAACATGTGTATGCAGAGAAGAAAAATGTGTGTGTGTTGTACCATCAAGTCACTTACAACTTATGGTGACCCTATGAATTAATGCCCTCCAAAACATCCTGGCACTAACTACCATCCCCAGGTCTTGCAAATGAAGAGCCATGGCTTCCTTGACTGAGCCAATCCACCTCATGTTGCATCTTCTTCTCTTTCTAGAACCCTAAACTTTTCCTAGCATCGTTGTCTTTTCCAGTGACTCTTCTCATAATGGTACCAAAATACTAACTAAGATATGACATGGAAGATACTGTTTCCAGGGTCAGATCTTGGTTTCCAAAATACAAAAGAGGGCAATGGAAAGGGTAGAGGTGGCCAAATAAGCAGTCTCCTGATTAATTAGAGAAATTAACTTAAAGGAGACAGAGTGAGAGGCAGGTAACTGGGATCTCCACCAATATATACCAGGATCTTTCCCTTAGAGAACTTCAAAAGAAACCAGACAGATGTTCAATAAAACTGGAAAGAGTTTTATTGAAAAAGAAATAAAAGAACAAAACATACACACAAAGCACACAGGGAACACACAAGGAAGACAAAAGGGAGTAGCAGGGGAAAGTAATTCAGGGAAGACGATAGTTACCAATCTTGAAGGGCGAGGTTTGTAGTGGAAGTGCAATGACCAGCATTTCTTGAAGAGAAGAAGGAGGCCCACACACAAGTGGGGGTGTATGGAGGATCCAAGACACACACACACTGCAGTGGAGCACCGTGCTTGCAATTACTTCCTGGGGCTATGCTGATGTGACCACCCCATGATTGCCCCAAAACAATAGCTTGATTGGTTTTCCAGAGAGGGACAAATGTTTATGAGAGGCTTTGATGTGTTTCATGCAGTGATTTGGGAGAACATTGATGGGTTTTCCTGAGGTATAATAAAGGTATAAATGTTCTTTGATGACCTAAGGATTGCTGGATGGGAAAACCAGGCCTCGGTTGGGGCTGGAACACCCAGGAGCGGCGCTGGGAGAGAGGCGCCCAGGGGGCAGGAACATGACCAAGCCCCACCCCTCTGTTCCCAGCAGCACTCAGGCCATGAGGAGGCAGAAGAAGGAAGGAAGGTAAATTGGCTGCCACCTGCCCTATCCCCCATTCCTCCAGCCATGCGGAGATGCAGCACCCCAGGAAGGCCTCCAGCCCCATCCCCAGCTTCCTCCAGAGCCCCCCTCCCAACCACCACCTTTCTCTGCCTGCCCTCTGAGGCACACGAGCAGAGAAAGACATCTGGAGCGCCCACCCACCCACTGCCTTTCTCTTTCCATGTGCCTTGGCAGCAGGCAGAGAAAAAACTCTGGAGCGCCCCCCCCACCACCTTTCTCTGCCTGCCCACCTCGGCGGGCAGGCAGAGAAAGAACTCTAGAGCACCCACCCACCCACCATCTTTCTCTGCCTGCATACCTCAGCAGGCAAGCAGAGAAAGAACTCCAGAGCACTCTACCCACCCTCCACCTTTCTCTGTGTGCCCGCTTTCTTTGCCCTCTTTCCCTTCCTCTTTCTCTTTCTTCCTCCCTCCCTCTCTCTCTTTCTTTCCCATTCTTTGCCCTCTTTCCCTCCCTCCTTTCCTCCCCATCTCTTTCCCTCTTTTCCCCATTTCTTTCCTTCTTTCTTTCTTTTCCAAAGTTCTTTGCCCCCTTTACCTCCCTCCCTCTTTCCCTTCCTTCCTTCTCCCCCATCTACCTTTCTTTCTTCCTTCCTTCCTTCCTTTCTTTCCCATTCTTTGCCCTCTTTCCCTTCCTTCCCATCTTTCCCTTTTCCCCCTTTTTCTTCCTTCCTTCCTTCCTTTTCTTTTCTTTCCTTCTTTCCCAAAGTTCTTTGCCCTCTTTCCCTCCCTCCCTTTTTCTTCCTTCCTTCCTCCCCAGATCCATCCATCCTTCCTTCCTTCCTTCCTTCCTTCCTTCCTTTCTCTTTCTTTCTTTCCTTCCTTCCTTCCTTCCTTCCTTCCTTCCTTCCTTCCTTTTCTTTCCTTCTTTCCCAACGTTCTTTGCCCTCTTTCCCTCCCTCCCTCTTTCTCTTTCTTCCTTCCTTCCTCCCCATATCTCTCTCTGCCTTTCTCTTTCTCTCTCTCTCTCTCTCTTTCTTTCTCTCTTTCTTGCCAGCTCGCCATACTTCCAATGATGTCAGGGGATGTGGCATATGCTAATGAGTTATGCTAATGAGCTCCTGCACCTCTTTTTCTACAAAATGACCCCTGGGGGAAACTATTGGGTATGTAGAATATTGTTAAGTGTTGCTAATACAGGGCAGATGGGTCAGGGCAAGTAAGGCTGGTCACGTGATGAGATTAGTTCAAAGTGAGGTAATAGATTCCTGGGAACCCTTTATCCTGAAGTATGTATATCCCTGGGGTGGGGAAGAAGTCATTAGCTAGCCAGCTACTGTGATTTCATCTTCCAAAAAAAGAAATATTTTCCCAGGCTTATTTCTGGCTTGACTCTGAATGGCATCCATTTTATGTGTTTCATATTTATGATTTTTCGGAGGTGATATTAATGTGAAGGGTGTTTCTTTGTGTGTGTGTGTGTTTCTAGTAAACTACTCCTTCTGAGGGAGAAGGGGGTCTGACTGCTAACAATAGGGGAGGGCTGGCCTGTGACCCACTTTCAGAGGCTTCATGGTCCACTTTTGGGTCCTGACCCATAGGTCAGGAAACAGTTTCTTAATGCATGTTTTTTAATCTTTCTAGAATATTTTAGCCCACTCTGGATTCTCCTTGAAGGAAGCCAAGGAGAGCAATCTGGCATACATGGTTCTCCCTTCCTCTTCATCACAGCAGTGCAGGGGAAGTAAGTTAGTCTGAGAGAGACAGAGAGAGACCATGACGCTGCCAAGGTTACCCAGCAAGTTTCATGGCAGAGTGGGAAGGTGAATCCTGGTCTCCCAGATCGTAATTCAACACTCAAAGCACTGCATTATGCTGTTGTCCTATCCTGATGTGTCTGGATGAATCATTTTATAACTAAATGTACTAGGCCTAAATTAAAGGTTAAAGGCAAATCTTGGAAATTAACATTTTCCTTTGGGGTGTCTAAAGGCCACAGGATATCAGTCACCCTCAAGAAAAACATACATTTCCCAGGCTCCTTTATTTATGATGTCACTGAAATTTGGAATATGAAGCTTGGCAACTGATCATAGCAGCCTTTCAATATGATGTGAGCACAACACTCCCAAGAGTTCTTTGATGGCTTGGATTCTAACTCTCCTTTCCATTGTAACTCCTGGCTGTTACTGCACCAGGGGAACTCTTACCCAGGGTAAAAGTAGGCTGGTAAAAAGTACTAGCAAGAAATTGGGTGTAGTGGTACCTCTCATCTTCTGCTTCAGACCCCCTGAGAGAGATTGTAAAGGTAACTTTAGTCACCTTTGCCTTTTTCTTTTTTCCACCTTCCAGTCCTGCTCTGATGCCATAGTAGTGAAGGAAAGCTCTTCCCCCTTCTCTTTACTTCCTCCTCAGTTTCACTATGAGCACAGTTAAAGCAGTGTTCAAGGAACCAGGGAGATGGGGAAATGTTTTTGTTTTGCTTTTTTCCCTTGACGGTGTTGCTGGCTGGGTTTCCCCATTGGAAACAATGGAGGTAATGGAGGTAACCTGTTTGGGTGCCCATAGAATTAGGCCCATTGGTCTAATTGCTTTGAGACGTGGGGGTGTATGTGGGAAGAGGCTCCCAAAGCTACCCTGAAAGTTTGGAGCCTCTCCCTCAAACCCCCTCCCCCCAGAGCTACTAGCAGCACCATGGGAAAAAAGTAACTCCCCCCCGCCATAGAGAACAATGGGGGGAATGGGGGCAACCTGTTTGGGGGTCCATAGAATTGGACCCCCTGACCCAATGTTCTTGAAACTTGGTGGGTACCTTGGGGAGAGGCTCCAACAGCTACCCTGTGAGTTTTGAGCCTCTCCCTCAACCCCCCTCCCCTCCAGCCCCCAGAATATACCCTATGTTTTCACCATTGACTTCAATGGCCATAGGATATAATGGGGCTGAAATTGACATTCAGCTGCCTGAAAGACTCCCGGATGCTGGCTGAGGGCGGGGCTTGGCTCCTGAGCTGCCGGAGCTGTGCTCCGGTGCGCTCCCCCCCCCCCCAAAAAAAAGACCCCTGGTGCCTCCATACCACTTTAAATTAATTTTCTCCAAACAACTCTTCAAACAAGCATAGAGAAAGATGGTGTCACAGCAGTGTAGGTGATGGCCTTCAGGAAAATGAACATTACAAGTGGGGTAAATTTGATTTTTGTAGTATGTTATTTGCAAGCATTACAGCATCACTACAGGTTATTCTCTCTTCCCACACTTCCACTATGATGTCAAAGGGGAACTGCAGGGTTGGAACACCTTCCCTATGAAGAAAGGTTAAAACGCTTGGGGCTCTTTAGCTTGGAGAAATGACGGCTGAGGGGTGACATGATCGAGGTTTATAAGATTATGCATGGGATAGAGCAGGTTGAGAAAGAAGTACTTTTCTCCCTTTCTCACAATACAAGAACTCGTGGGCACTCCATGAAATTGCTGAGCAGTTGGGTTAGAACAGATAAAAGTAAGTACTTCTTCACCCAAAGAGTGATTAACATATGGAATTCACTGCCACAGGAGGTGATGGCAGCTACAAGCATGGACAGTTTCAAGAGGCAATTAGATAAACATATGGAGCAGAAGTCCATCAGTGGCTATTAGCCACAGGGTATAGATGGGAACCCTCAGTCTGGGGCAGGTGATGCACTCTATTCTTGGTGCTGGAGGGGGCAGCAGTGGGAGGGCTTCTAGTGTCCTGGTCCCACTGCTGGACCTCCTGATGGCACCTGGTATATTTTGGCCGCTGTGGGACAGAGTGTTGGACTAGATGGGCCATTGGCTTGATTCAACATTAGCTTCTCTTATGTTCTTATGTTCTTATGCAGCATCTCTCCCCATAATGAATTTTCCCTAAATCTGATGCTCACTGTTTTTACTACAGGGTGACTTTGAGGCCCTTCCTTGCCCCACCACATTTCATTAACTCTGAAGCTATTCCGAGTTGTGGGAGCTGAAGGTTTAAGGGCAGCCCACATGCCAAGTGTGTATTTCCTATTTTTCTCAAGTAATATCCACCAATGGCTATCTTCTGCAATTGTCAACTGACCAAGGCAAAGAAGTGTGCCTTGCTCCTGTGCCTTAGTATCTTATTGTGCAAAAAGATCAGCAAGTCAGATTCTTCACTGCAAAGAAATAATGACCTATTGATATCTCCAGATCAACCTTTTGTTCAAGGTCCAGGATAACCTGAATGTTCAATAAGGTTAGCTCCCATAACCATTCCATGAATTCTAGAAGTGTCACTATGTTGCTATGACCAGAGAGACAAGATGCTGCAGTGTCTTCAGAGACTGGAGCTGTATTGTGGTGTGAGGTTTCACAGGCAACAGCCTCTGAGCATCAGCTCCTGCTACAACAAACCCAGCAGTCCCTCACGGGTTACCACACATTTTGCCATCTTCCTCCATGAATGTGTTTTATTCTTTTTCTTTTTAACCCAAAACAGATAAACTGTCTCAATAAATAACAGGATGGCATTTGATGTCTGAAATTCATTCACATTTAATAATGTCAGGTGCTATTAGCTATCCAGAAAAGAAAATTTGTTTTGTTGTATATTTTTTTAAAACTGTGTAATTTTTTTAACCTGACAGCATCCCTTTAATTAAGTGATCAGATGAGCCAGAGCGTGAATAACAATGTGCTAATTCATGCCTAACAAGTTAGGCATAAGGCCAAGAGAGAGCCTCTTACTGTTTTATTTTAATAGGGTTTGGGGTTTTTTTACACTTGTTAACTTAGTACAAGAACTAATAAGTTACAAGCAAGGGAAGCATGGTTCTATTAATCTTCCAACTTTGCAAGTCCAAGGACCAATCAGATCCCTCGTCTCTTCTTTGCCATTGCATGATAATTCATGATACCATTAACTAGACTAAAGCAGGAGAGGGATTAAACGGGAAGCCTTGGGAGGGTGGGGAGGGAGAGGAAAACCCTGTTCACAACCTGAGCTTCATCCACAAGCTTCAATTTCCTTTGTCTTTCGTTTAAACCAAAACTGTTTCATCACCCTCAAAAGAGGGAGAGAAGAGTGCCTAAGTAGCCGTTTATTAATGGTTGTAAGTATCATTAGGAGAAGTGATGTGGTGAAATATAGATTAGGGTAGGATAGAGCTGGAGATCAGAATGCCATTTTTCCTGTTCAGGATGTCATTACACATTCCATCGTGGCATATTACTGAGATGATTAGTGGCATCAAATGACTTCAGAAAAATGATTATGTGCCATTAAAAACATTAGTCTGTCTGAAACCAGCACAAACAAATGGCCGTGCAGGGGATGAGTCATTAGTTTTAGAGGCTTGGTGATGTGACGGGAATGGCAGGGAAATATCTCGCAAATTAGCAAGTGCAACAAGTTAAAGGAGATGTGGTGGAGGCGGTGTCTTTTGGAGCTGAGAAATCAGTGGTGTGAACGCAGGAAAAGGAACCACCTTGGAACCTGCTGCAACTGTGGTTGGAGCGTGTAAAGAATATAGATACATTGTGGGTATATCAGCAGATGGTGAAGTGTTTGTACAGTGATATCCCTGAGTGCTTAAATGACTTCATAAACTTAATCTCTGTAATTCTTACACAGTCCTGTAAGGCAGGTTAACATTATTAATCCTCCCCCACCCGCAGATGAAGAGGACCTGAGGCAAAAAACTGAGGTCGTCTAATGAGCTTTTGTTTGAGTTTTCAGCCTGGAGCTTTGCAATGGTCTTAAAAGCGACAATGAATCAGTCCTTTAATTTACTGAGAGATTTCCTGATACAGTTGCCAACTTCCAGGTGGGGCTTGAAGTTCATTACAGCTCATCTCCTGACTACAGGGATCAGTTTCCCTGGAGGAAATGTCACCTTCAGAAGATGGACTCTGCTGTCACAGCCCCCAGAGCTCCCTTCCCTCCCCACACCCCACTCTCCCCAGGCACCTCCCCCACCCCCCACCTCAAATTTCCCAAGCCGTAGTTGGCAGCCCTATTTCCTGGTGGGCTGCTGTTCTGAGGGATGTTGTCACCACCAAACAGTCCTGCTTGTCCTCTTTACAAGGAAGATGCAGTGGCTGGTGAGGAGATGGTAGAGGGAGGCCTCGGTACTTGCACCTGAACTGTCCTTTTTGTGAGGAGGTGATGTTGGCCTTGAGGACATGAGCCCAGCAGTTGCCAGTTGCCATGGTTCATAAAGATGAAGGCTCCTGGAACAGAAGGGCTGGAGGCAACTGCTCCGTTTGTGTCTGGATCATTGTCTTCACAAGAAGGAGGCAGCAGCCATGAGGAGGGTACAGGAGCCACTAGTGCAACCTGTCTTAGCTGCTCATCCACCATGATCAGCCAAGCAGGATTACAAAGCCAGTCCCAAAGCTGGCAGGTTTTATGACATGGACCAGTCATGTGATGCAGGGTTCAGACCCATTTTAACTTTCCAATTTGTCCCCATTAGCCACTATGAAATATTACTATTCACATTAGGCTGTTCTCCTGCATGCAGCTAATGGAAGATTTGGCTTTAGCCAATTTAATTACCCTAAAGCATAGCAGAGAGACAAATGCTTGGAACAGTTTAAATATCCAGGGGAATTTGTGAATCTCCATTCAAGATTGGCATGCCATTTGCCTGCATCCCAAATGTCATTCAGACACTGATTGCCAAGTTTTGCATGTGTTAATTCAGATTTGGGTTTATTTGGAAGCCTATTAGTTCATTCCATACTCAGCATTATTTAACCGATATTCCACTGGTCAGTTGTTATTTCTGTGATTGGTTACATTATAAAATGCAAGGTATCTCTTACAGTTTTATCCCCTCCTTACTTCAAGCATGGCATACATGGTTCTCCTCTGCTCCACTTTATCCTCGACTGTTACTTAGGTTGAGTTGAAAAAGAATGATTGGGCCAAGGTTGCCCAATGTGCTTCATAGCAGAGTTGGGGATTTAAACCCAGATTGCCCATATCCTAGTCCAACACCACACCAAATCTCTAAGATCCTGTTTGTGTGGCTACATCAGAACTACTAGTCATGGAAAACACCTTGTCCATGTTGGCTTCCAGTTGCTTTAGCCAATCATATATTTCTGCCACCACATATGGAATTTGCTTTTTGACCATAGACTGAAACAGTTCAAGACCACAACACAACCAAGGCTTTTCCTGTGGCCAGCTCACACTAAAATGGTCATAAAAACAATCCCTGACTATCTGAAGGTGAAAGCAAAAAGTGGTAAAGCAGGATTACAGCTGAATATATATTAAAAACATGTAACAATTACTGGCGAATTACACAGCTTTAAGGCTGATGATGACAAAATTGAAATTGTTAAAGATTTTCTGTTCATTTGCTGAATCATCAAGCAAAAGGGAGACTGCAACCAAGAAATCAGAAAATTGAGACTAGGAAGGGCAACAATGAAGGAGCTAAAAAAGATTCTTAAGGGTAAGGAGATGTTGCTGGCAACAAAGTCAAGACAATTCATACCATAGTATTCTCCATTACTATGTATGGTTATACAATTTGGATAATGAAGAAAGCTGACAGGGAAAAAAATGATTTCTTTGAAAAGTTGTGCTCAAGGAGAGCTTTATAGATACTGTGGACCACCAAAAAAGACAAATAAATGGGTTCTAGATCAAATCAAGCCTGAACTCTCCCTAGAAGCTAAAATGGCCAAACTGAGGCAATCATACTTTGGTCACATCATGAGAAGACAAGACTCACCGGAAAAGACAATAATGCTAGGAAAAGTTTAAGGCAGGAGCCAAAGAGGAAGACCCAACATATGAGATAGATTGACTCAGTCAAGGAAGATACAGCCCTCAGTTCCCAAGACTTGAGCAAGGCTGTTAATGATAGGGCATTTTGGAGGTCATTAATTCATAGGGTCACCATAAATTGGAAGTGACTTGACAGCACTTAACACACATGCACACAGCTGAAATTTAATAAAAACCATACTAAGCATAATATGATTGACTGTGTATGGTGAACAAACCTATCTTTCACAACCTGTGAATATGTTCTTGGAAACCACAGCCATATCATTAAATGCATGCAAACATAATGTAATAGAGAAGGGCAATAGATGTGCTCCATTCCAAAAGAAGACTCAAAAAGCTAAGCCAGTGTTAGATGGAACTAGCTAAGGAGTGCCCTGCTAGGCTGAAGGGGTTGCTCGTTCAAAGTTCCATATGTACATCACAGCCCTTATACACATACCCAGGAGTTCTTCAGGCAGGCAATGCCATATAATGAAGGCATCCCAATGTGATCTTGGATTTTGCATGACTTGTCCCCAAAACAGAAACATTACCCCTGTAATATTATACTTACATGCATCTGAAGGCATAGATTTGTCTTCTAAGAGCCTACCAGTATCTTTTAAAAATAATGTAGGAAATGACCTGGAGACTTCATTAAAAACTGAGTTAATTGAGGTTAACAAAGTCATCTTTTGCCACTGTTAATTAATTCACAAAATAATCTGGAGGCAGTCCAATTCAAGCCTTGTGCACTGAAGCAGGATAACAAAAGAATATTTGGAACATAAATCTGGCATATTCTGAAGCCAGATTCAAGTGTTCCATAAGTATAGATCAGGAGGCTCAAGGAATACAAATGCATCCTTTATAAAATGTAATTGAATGCAAACATTTTTAAAATATAACAAAATTTGAGATATTGCATGAAACCAAAAGGAATCTGATGTTAGAAGGTCTATTGGATGCTGGACCAGGAGCAGTGATTAAATAATATGAAATTGAAATTTTTACCACAAGTGGCCTGTCTCAATTTTGGGGGAAATGAGCTATGAGACAGAGGAGGCCAGAGGAGTACAAGAGATTGCACACCTTTATATATCAAGGTCCAGTTCAGTATGACTTCAGATTTAAAGAGTGTTCAATAGTTTTAGTAAAGAATACCCTTGTCTCAGTATCCTGAGGGAGGGAACTGGGATGGCAGGTGTTGAGACAAAAGATTTCCACATAGGCATAGGTATCACACAAAAGGGATTATATGAGGATATGGAGACATATGCTTTTGATGGGTAGGAGAAAGAAAGGGTTTAAATGGCTCACAAACTGATACAAATAGGTTTGGTTTGTGAACCAGAGTATTTGTTCGTGGTTTGGTTCATGGTTCAGCCACGAACCATGAACTGAACTGTAAAAATGCCTTTAGTGCCTATCCCTAGTGATCAGGAAGGCTTGCAGGCATCATGCTCTCTGAATCAGCATGCCCAACATTTGAAAAAGTGGCTCTCTGCAAGCAGCCCTAGATAGTGGGTTCACTTTCTATCAGGCAGTCTTCTCTCTTCCATTTCTGGTTGATGGGGACACCCTAAGGCTAGCTGAGGATCTCAGTCTTGTTTGAACTTCTGGAACAAGCCACAGGTGCTTGCTAGATAGCCCAAAGCTATCAGGAATTGAGCTCCAGGACCAAAATAGAACAACTGTATTCATAACCAATGGCTTGGATCTCATTGCCATGTGTTGGGCTTGCAGCCCAACAACCAATCAGCAGGATGGCCAAGCTGCCCAGGGGCTGGATTTCTTTGCCATTTGCTCAGCCAATGCCTAATTTGACCTTGGCTAACGTGTGAAATGAATGAAAAATGTCAGACTAATCCTTGCCAATCAGTTCTGATACCTGGTAATGGTCTCTGCTGCTCATTTTACCAACCCATAAAAATTCATGGCTATTTGTTTTGCTGGCTCTCTCATGCCCTGAGGCCAAGCACCGCAGTGAAGCCTATTTCCAGAAAAGAGAAAAAGTCTTTGCCATTGAATTAATGTGATGTATCTCCAAGTGACCTTTCAGATGTTACATTTCCCATGTAACATCTTGTTACATATTGCATATTGCAGCATGTTTTCCCACGTGCAATATGGCAGGAAAGTACCATATAATGTATCAACGGCACAATCTATTGTGGGGGAGAGTAGCCGTTCAGGAATTCTTTGATTCCATCATGATTAAGTTTATTTATATCCTTGTATATCTTCCTAGCACCTTTTAATGTTGGAATGTTTTACATGGTTTTAGGATTTTAAGTTGCTTACTTGTGTGTTTTTTATTCTTTTATATAAGCTGCCCTGAGCTGGCCTCAGCTGGGAGGGTGGGATATAAATCTGATAATAAATAAATAAATAAATAAATAAGGGGGCCATAGTAGCTCAGAGGTTAAGATGCTGAGCTGCAGATCAGAAGGTCTGTAGGTCAGCAGTTCGAAACCCTAGTGCCACGTGACGGAGTGAGCTCCCATCTCTGGTCCCAGCTCCTGCCAACCTGACAGTGGGAAAGCAAGAAATTGCAAGTAGATAAATAGGTATTGCTGTGGTGGGGAGGTAATGGCATTCTGTGCACCTCAGCATTTAGTCATGCCAGCCACATGACCATGGAAATGTCTTTGGACAGCACTGGCTCTTCAGGCTTGGAAATGGAGATGAGCACCACCCCCTAGAGTCAGATTCGACTAGCTCTTGAGCAAGGGAAACCTTTACCTTTATAACTTCCTAAGTTATCCTACACATGCTATGTTCTCTAAAATTGTTGTAGACAACCTTTTTGGCACCTTAGTACCATTGTAGAACATGTTTGTTGTTGTTCAGTCGCACAGTCAAGTTCGACTCTTCGCGACCCCATGGACCAGTTTACGCCAGGCCCTCCTGTCTTCTGCTGTCCGCTGAAGTTTGCTCAATTTCATGTTCATCGCATCGATGACACTGTCTAACCATCTCATCCTTTGCCGTCCCCTTCTTCTTTGACCTTCAATCTTTCCCAGCATCAGGGTCTTCTCCAGTGAGTGCTCCCTTCTCATTTGGTGGCCAAAGTATTTGAGCTTCACCTTCAGGATCTGGCCTTCCAGGGAACAGTCAGGGTTGATTTCTTTTAGGATTGACTGATTTGATCTCCTGACAGTCCAAGGGACTCTCAAGAGTCTTCTCCAGCACCATAGTTCAAAAGAATCTGTTCTTCGGCGCTCGGCCTTCCTTATAATCCAACTCTCGCAGCCATACATTACTACGGGGAATACCATTGCTTTGACCATGCGGACTTCTGTTGGCAAGGTGATGTCTCTGCTTTTTATCATGCTGTTTAGGTTTGCCATCGCTTTCCTCCCAAGGAGCAGGCGTCTTTTAATTTCATGGCTGCAGTCACCATCTGCAGTGATCTGGGATCCTAGGAACGTGAAGTCTGTCACTACTTCTACGACTTCCCCTTCTATTTGCCAAGGAGTGATGGGGCCAGATGCCATGATCTTAGTTTTTTTGATGTTGAGCTTCAAGCCCACTTTTGCGCTCTCCTCTTTCACCCTGAGCAAGAGGCTCTTTAGGTCCTCTTCACTTTCTGCCATCAGAGTGGTATCGTCTGCATATCTGAGGTTATTGATCTTTTCCCCAGCAATCTTAACTCCGGCTTGTGATTCATCCAGGCCAGCATTTCACATGATGTACTCTGCATATAAGTTAAATAAGCAAGGTGACAATATACATCCTTGTCGTACTCCTTTTCCTATGCTAAACCAATCAGTTGTTCCATATCCAGTTCTAACTGTTGCTTCTTGACCCTTATACAGGTTTCTCAGGAGACATGTGAGGTGGTCCGGTACTCCCATCTCTTTAAGAACTTGCCATAATTTATTGTGATCCACACAATCAAAGGCTTTAGCATAGTCAATGAAGCAGAAGTAGATGTTTTTCTGGTACTCTCTTGCTTTCTCCATAATCCAGCGAATGTTGGCAATTTGATCTCTAGTTCCTCTACCTCTTCAAAACCCAGCTTGTACTTCTGGCAGTTCTCTATCCACGTACTGTTGGAGCCTAGCTTGTAGGATTTTGAGCATGACCTTGCTAGTGTGTGAAATGAGTGCAATTGTGCGATAGTTTGAACATTCCTTGACATTGCCCTTCTTTGGGATTGGAATGTACACTGACCTTTTCCAATCCTGTGGCCACTGTTGTGTTTTCCAAATTTGTTGGCAAATTGAGTGCAGCACTTTAACAGCATCTTCTTTTAAGACTTTGAATAACTCAGCTGGGATACCATCACCTCCACTAGCTTTGTTGTTAGTAATGCTTTCTAAGGCCCATTTAACTTTGCTTTCCAGGATGTCTGGCTCGAGGTCAGTGATTATACCGTTGTGGTTGTCAAGGACATCGAGGTCCTTCTTGTATAGTTCTTCTGTGTATTCTTGCCATATTTTCCTAATCTCTTCTGCTTCTGTTAGGTCCCTACCGTTTTTGTCCTTTATCATGGCCAGCTTTGCATGGAATGTTCCCTTGATTTCTCCAATTTTCTTGAAGAGATCTCTAGTCCTTCCCAATCTATTGTTTTCCTCTATTACTTTGCATTCTTCATTCAGGAAAGCCTCCTTATCTCTCCTTGCTGTTCTCTGGAAATCTGCATTCAGTTGGGCAAATCTTTCCTTTTCACCGTTGCCTTTAGCTTTCCTTCTTTCCTCTGCTATGTGTAAAGCCTCATCAGACAGCCACTTAGCTTTTTTGCATTTCTTTTTTTTGGGGATGGCGGTGATTGCTGCCTCCTTTACAATGTCACGGACCTCTGTCCATAGTTCTTCAGGCACTCTGTCTATCAAGTCTAGTCCCTTAAACCTATTCTTCACCTCTACTGTATATTCATCGGGGATGCGATCTAGGTCAAATCTGAATGGCCTTGTGGTTTTCCCAACTTTCTTCAATTTAAGTCTGAATTTTGCAATGAGTAGCTCATGATCTGAGCCACAGTCAGCTCCAGGTCTTGTTTTTACTGACTGGATAGAGCTTCTCCATCTTTGACTGCAAATTATATAGTCAATCTGATTTCGGTGTTGCCCATCTGGTGATGTCCATGTGTAGAGACGCCTCTTAGGTTGTTGGAAAAGGGTGTTCGCTATGACCAGCGTGTTCTCTTGACAAAACTCTGTTAGCCTTTGCCCTGCTTCATTTTGTTCTCCAAGGCCAAACTTGTCTGTCATTCCGGTTACCTTTTGATTTCCTACTTTAGCATTCCAGTCCCCATGAAGATAAAGACATCTTTTTTGGTGATAGTTCTAGGAGGTGTTGTAGGTCTTCATAGAACTGGTCCACTTCAGCCTCTTCTGCAGCAGTGGTTGGGGCATAGACTTGGATTACTGTGATATTGAATGGTTTGCCTTGGATTCGGACCGAGATCATCCTGTCATTTTTGAGATTGTATCCCAATACTGCCTTTCTCACTCTCTTGTTGACTATAAAGGCCACACCATTTTTTCTACGGGATTCCTGGCCACAGTAGTAGATATAATGGTCTTCTGAGTTAAATTCGCCCATTCCTGTCCACTTTAGTTCACTGATTCCCAAGATGTCGATGTTCATTCTTGCCATCTCATTTTTGACCACGTCAAGCTTACCTTGATTCATAGATCTTACATTCCAGGTTCCTATGCAGTATTGTTCTTTGCAGCATTGGACTTTCCTTTTACCGTCAGACACATCCACAACTGAGCGTCCTTTTGGCTTTGGCCCAGCCGCTTCACTCTTTCTGGGGTTACTCGTACTTGCCCTCTGCTCTTCCCCAGTAGCATATTGGACACCTTCTGACCTGAGGGGCTCATCTTCCGGTGTCATATCTTTTAGCCTTTTGTTACTGTCCATGGGTTTTCTTGGCAAAGATACTGGAGTGGGTTGCCATTTCCTTTTCCAGGGGATCACGCTTGGTCTGAGTTCTCTGCTGTGGCCTGTCCGTCCTGGGTGGCCCTCCACAGCATAGCCCACAGCCTCATCGAACCACGCAAGCCCCCTCAGCACAACAAGGCAGTGATCCATGAGGGAGATTGTAGAACATATTGTAGTACATTTACAGCCTCTCCACCCACCCATGACTTTGCTCTGAATCTATGGAGTGGACAGGCAGCCAGCAGCCAGCAGCAAAGGGACAGGCAAGAGTCTATGCCTAATTTTATGCCAGGACTGGGCTGATGGGTTTTTCTACTACATTTTGGCAAGTCTGACTGACTTATATAACTGAAAGCTGGGTGTCTTGTTAATCCCCATCTACACCTGATTTATTATTTTCTAGGCTCAGACATGGGTTTTCCTTATCCCTTCATGATGGGAAACCATATATGTCTGGAACAATGCTCCCTCTAAGCTGTGGAGTCCTGTGAGCAAAAATTCTACTTTCTGAGCTACCAGCATTAAAGTTGTGAGCAGGTGATTTGGCTACTGCAGACTAGTTTGCTCTGGAGCCATCCTTCCTGAGCTAAGACAAAAATGTGTGAGCCAGAAGCTAAAAAACTGTGAGCTAGCTCACACTCACTCAGCTTAGAGGGAATTCTGGTCTGGAAGAATAAAACGTAAAAGAATTCTATGCCTGCATAGATCCTACAGGCATGCTGACTATAACCAACGCTCAATCTAATCTGTGGAGTCTTGTGTACAAAAATTCTACTTTGTGAGTTACCAGCATTAAAATTGTGAGTGAGTGATTTGGCTACTGCATAAATTAGTTTGCTCTGGAGCCATCCTCCCTGAGCTGAGACAAAAATGTGTGAGCTGGAGGCCAAAAAACTGTGAGTTAGCTCACACTAGCTCATCTTAGAGGGAACATTGAACCAGCATGCTAGTTCCCTAAGTTTCAGCCAGCAGAGGAGTGGGAGGCCCTCCCTGTAGCAGATTTTACTCATGTAAATTTCCTCCATTTCCCCCAATGGCTATCACTGCATGGAAATATAAACTGCCTCCTGTGCTGAAGGTATTTAAAAAAAAAGACAGGAAGGAACTCTATTCATGCCACATATTGAGTCTGTAGCAAAATATGTATTTGAACCTCTGTGGTTCTAACAATCAGACCCTCATTCTTCTTGGCAGAGCCAGCTGAAGACAATTTGGTTCCTGAGTCAGAATTCCAAATGGCACATCTCCCACACTTCAGGACCGCCTGTCCCCATACAAGCCCTGTAGAGCACTGAGGTCTACCAACCAACATCTTTTGGTAGTCCCCGGCTGCAGGGACATCTGAATTGCCTCAACTAGGGCCAGGGCCTTTTTGGCCCTAGTTTGTGAAATGAGCTTCTGTATGAGATCTGGGCCCTGCAGGATTTATTACAATTCCGCAGAGCCTGTAAGATGGAGCTCTTCTACCAGGCTTTTGATTGAGGCAGCAGACCCCCCCCCCCAGCCAAGTCAGTTGATCTTCCATCAGCAGCATTGATCTGAATAGTTATACAGGAACCATATACTGCTGAGACATCGGGCTAAGTTATACATGGCACTTTATGAGCAATTTTGTTTTATATTGTTGTTTTAAATTGTTTTTAAATTGTATTGTGTACTGTATTGAGACTGATGGAACCCACCCTGAGCCTGCTTGCAGGGAGGGCAGGATACAAGACCAATAAAATAAATAAGTAAAAATAAATAAACAGTTAAAACAGGGCAAATCCATTGGAACGATGTCCTGAGGAGGCCACTTAGGGTGTTTCTGCACTGGGTTTTACCCCACGCTCAGAGCTGCTATGTGCAAAGTCACAGCATTTTTTGCATCCTGCGTTGCCTCCCTCTTTCGAGTCGCGTATATTTTTATTTTTTCATTGCCTCCAATTTTTGCTCTTCATTTTTCCAAGGTTATTTTTTAATTCTACATTGTTTAGTTGTCAGTTCATTGTTTCTGCAGGGTATCTGAATGCCGTTTTTTTGGCAAACTTTAACCTCCCACCGGCTCCATACTGGAGTAATCCTTTGGAATATTTATCCCCTCCCCTTTGGAGGCCACTCCTCTGCCCACCCCCCTCTGCATCCCCTGGGGGGGGGAGGGAGATGACAGGAGTCCTTTGTTGTGCTTGCAACTGAAGGGAAAGTACTGTGTAGGTGTCTTTTTTTCTTTGATTCACTTTTTTGGG
Source organism: Gekko gecko (assembly GCA_029375565.1). NCBI lineage: Eukaryota > Metazoa > Chordata > Lepidosauria > Squamata > Gekkonidae > Gekko > Gekko gecko. The sequence goes on along the minus strand of JAPDNY010000002.1, from coordinate 237,062,980 downwards.
GAAAGCAGTTTCATTCACGGAACTGAGCAAGGAGAATTTAAATGGGAGGAGTGAGGGGTGGAATGGGGATGGAAAAACAAACAAAATAAGGGAGGTGACCAGCATGGAATGAAATTGACACCAAGATGGGAAGGGTTTCTCCATGTAATGTTTCAGTGTACAAAAATAGCTGGTAAGATGGCTTCTCCTAAAATAGCAAATTTAAAACAAAAAACACACACAAGGGAATTGCCTTGCTCTGTGCAGAGTACAGTCAGTGGCACTGGAACTCCATGCTGGGGGCAAGCAGAATGGGGGAAGGGCATCAAACCCTTCCCACTTCCAAGGCTTCTTGGCTGAAATCTGGAGCCCCTGCAGCCAGGAAGACCCACCAGGGCCAGAGTAGCAGGGGAGGGGTTCCCACCACTACAAACATCTCCCTGTGGCTTTTTGCTGGTGCCCCAGTGCAGGGGAAGGGGACCGAAAGGGTAGCCCAGTGGCGAAAAGCTGAATGGGGTTGGGAGAGGAGAGGAGAGGAGAGGAGAGGAGAGGAGAGGAGAGGAGAGGAGAGGAGAGGAGAGGAGAGGAGAGGAGAGGAGAGGAGAGGAGAGGAGAGGAGAGGAGAGGGGGGGTGCCCCATCCCTTGTGCACACACTTGGCCAAGTTGTTGACAATTGGATGCAACCCCTCACAAGTCACAAGTGACGTTAACCACAATTAAGCAAAAACTGTTGATTTTGGTTGTAGTTGCAGAATGCATGATTTGTATACATTGTGATTTCTGGGGGCGGGAGGAATCCAAAGGCATAGAATTGCAAGCACTTAATCCAGAGTAGAGGAGAACAGAATTGGGTATGGAGAAATGGTGGGTTAAATATGCATGCAGAAAGGGCCTTAGAAATGAATAGGGGCTGCACAAGAGCATGACTGAAAGCCAAGCCCTGATGGTTTTGATGTAAAATTTAGACTCCAGACCTATTTCAGTTCCTGGAACAAATGAAATTTCTGGTAGATTGTACCTTGGGGGTTAGATTTGGCTGCCTTCCACTCTGCCATCCTTAAGGTTTTCTTTGAGCTGGCCTTTGTCTGTTCTGTTGCCTAGCAGCAGGGGAGGGAGGCTAGAAATATTTTGCCAGATGCATGATATCTGGGTCGAGCTTCTGTTGCTCCTCTGTTACAGATATTTAATGTGGGCATGACCAGAAGCCACAAGCCTTTGGTACATGCTGAAGGGCCAGTACCAAAGGACTTTTGACCCTTGGCTTTAACCATGTGGTTTGTCTCTGTAGCACTGAGAGAGCCAGACTAATGAATCCAACACCAGTAGAAAGGAATGGGGTAGCAAGACAGGGTACAAGGGATCACAGCTACCAAGAGCCAGCAGAGTCCTTCAGAGAAAGATTCCCTCTGGGCCTCCTCATTTCACATACCAAAGACCCTAGCAAAACACCACAAAGCCAACTGCATGACTTGCCCATCTCCACGGGCTGCCAAGAGGACCAGTTAGGGCCGATGAAATTCTGTTCCCTTCACAGTGGCCACGCAGGGGGTTGTGGGGGAGATTGTGGGTTTATGAGGTGGATTTCCAGGGAGGCATTTGGACTCCACCATGCTCCTGATAGTGTCATTGGGAACACTACAAAATCCAAATTGCAAGACAGGGTTTGCTGAGCAGTCGGGTTAGAACAGATAAAAGGAAATACTTCTTCACCCAAAGAGTGATTAACATATGGAATTCACTGCCACAGGAGGTGGTGGCAGCTACAAGCATGGACAGTTTCAAGAGGGAATTAGATAAACATATGGAGCAGAAGTCCACCAGTGGCTATTAGCCACAGGGTATAGATGGGAACTCTCAGTCTGGGGCAGGTGATGCACTCTATTCTTGGTGCTGGAGGGGGCAGCAGTGGGAGGGCTTCTGGTGTCCTGGCCCCACTGATGGACCTCCTGATGGCACCTGGTATATTTTGGCCGCTGTGTGACAGAGTGTTGGACTAGATGGGCCATTGGCCTGATTCAACATTGGCTTCTCTTATGTTCTTATGTTTATGTTCTTATGTATGACCAAAATGAGATTCCATTTTTTACCCTATTTGTTAAGCCCACTTCCAAATCAAGCAGGGGACTGTTTGTCTGTCACAAACTTTGACTTGTAATTGGGCTGCCTATATTGCTATATCTGCCAAGCATTGTCATGAACTAGGAAGGCAGCACTCTGTTGTTAAAGAAAACTCTGTTCTCCAGCACTCTTAATGCAAACCAGCACCCAATTGCCTTGTGAATGAAGCTGCTCCTTGTTTGTTTGCACATTAAATGAAGGCTTTGCAGGGTTGTCTGCTTTTGTGCCATTGCCCACTGCGCTCTAGAATAGCCCAGCCTATCCTCTCCTAATTTCCTTTCTGTTTCCTCTTTTAAGATGCCATAAATCTAGTTAATAGTTACATCCGGTACAGAAAAATCAAAATGTCACATCAGCAGAGACGGTTCAATTGAAGGCATATTGATTGTCGCAGAGAATATTCTCACTTTATTCACCTACTTAGTCTCTTCCCCAAGGCGCATATGAATTCATCAAATATTGTCACGGCGCATAATAACACTTGTTCCTGGGTGTTGATGTAACCGCTCAAGCTTTGTACCAATTTCTCTGGTCACGTATGCACTTAGGAATGGAACGATTTCCTTGTAAAATAAGCACATCTGAGCTCTTGTCCCTGCAGTCATAAATGATACCCCTTTTATACCTCAAACTAGAAAACTAGTCAATGGAAACAATATGGAGGAAAATCACAAATGGATGGAAAGGCAGCCTACTTCCTCTCCTAAAGGTTCTTTACCACAAAAGGGCCCAAGCATATCCCAAATTTTCACTAAGTACAAAACTGTTGGTTGGATATATAGGGCTCAATGCAACAATCTGTGGACAAAATAACTGGCAGATATTTACAACATTCTATCCAGCAGTTCTTTCTGACCCCAGGAAAGGTCATTCCCAAGGTCACAGGACCCATCTTATATATAATGGGGGGAAGCATCTGTGGATACTTAAATCCATGGCAGGCCCATTTACATAGAAGGAAGATTTTTGTACAAACTTGGGGGACTCCCTCAGGTTTGCAGAACAATCTGAAAATTGGGGGGAGGGTGATGAAGGGGGAACATAAATCCCCCCAAATAAAGAAGCACTGTCTATGCTTGTGCAGACAGTGCTTTTCAGTTGCAGTCACTGTGAGGGGGAGGCACTGTAGGCATGTCACTAGACCACCACCACATTTCCTGGCTTCAATGACAATGCTCCCAGGAGTAGGGCTCCTCTTGCCATTGCCTCTGTGGCTCCAGGTGTTGCTGCCATGGGTCTCCCAGATCCTAGTCTGACAATTAAACCACTACATTACCCTTGCTGTCATAATAAATTGCTCATGTTGCATTTATGATTTAGAGGCAGCATCAGACAAGGCTTATAATGCTGTACCCAGTCATCGGTTTTAGAATTCTGTGAAATTTCACAGGAGTCCATTGTGGTCACATTATGGAAACCTCTCTGGAATCCAGGCTATATTATTAGAATGCAAAGTCTTTTATCTGAACCTCACTGTAATATCCCCCATTTTGGTTTTTATGCTCTGCCTCACTTGTTCTGACAATAATAAAAATAAACCTGCCAAAGAATCAACAAATGACAATTCCTTTCTAAAGCATGAGAATGAAATCCCTGCTTTAATTTTGCCTACCTGCAATATCTGTTGATTTGACAACATTTTCATTTCACCAGTTGTGGGAGTTGTGCTTGTGGCTGCTGTAGATCAATTTTTGCTAAATTGATGTAAAGATTGCCTCTGGTTTTAAAACATATACAAGTATCAGCTGAACATCTGTTATAGATACAGCATCAATTTCATTTGTGATATATTTGATTTTTTTTCAAATACCTTTTTAAAATATCATTTATTTTGCTTGATTTAAACTTCTTCCTTTGCTTTCCAAGCCAATAGCCAAGCACTTTAATGAAACAGGCTCTGTGCTAGAAAGAAAGTTCGAATCCAGTGGCACCTTTAAGACTAAAAAAGTTTAATTCTCAGTATAAGCTTGCATGTGCATTCAGACTTCTTCAGATACACTGAAACAAGACTTCCTCAGCCATTACATAAAGGCTAGTTGCCAGGAAGGGCTAGAGTCAAGATGCATAAGTAACTGAGTTATAAGTATAGCTACAATTGGATTAAAGCAGTTGGTAAGTAAGACCTGTGAATAGCAGCAAGTTAGCATACAGATAATAAAAGAAAACAAACAGATGTGAGAACTAAGTATGAGTCCAGTGGCAACATTAAGACCAACAAAGTTTAATTCTAGGTATAAGCAAGAACTGAGTGATTTAGGATGTGTAGTGAGAGAAGAACCTGATATGTCTGTTAACTCCTGGGGGTTCCATTGTCCTGAGTGTTGTAATAACTTGTAACTCAGTAATCTCTTATTCCAGTCTGTTTCTGAAGTTCCTTTGCAATAAAACAGCTACTTTGAGGTCACCCATTGAGCACTCTGGGAGGCTGAAATGTTCTCCAACAGGTTTCTCAATTTTGTGATATCAGATTTGTGTCCATTTATCCTTTGGCATAGGGTTTAACCTGTTTGCCCTATGTAGAGCTCTCAAGGGCATTGTTGGCATTTAATGGCATATACCATGTTAGAAGATAAGCAAGTGAATGTGCCTGAGATGGTATTGTTGATGATGTTAGGTCCAGTGATTGTGTTGTCTGGGTGTATGTGGCAGTAAAGTTGGCATCTGGGTTTATTACAAGCTCTGATATCAATGTCCATGCCCCCCCCCAGTACTTATGAAAGAGAACTGTTACTATCCAGTAGAGGTTGTAAGTCACTGATGATACATTTTGAGTTGAGAGCAGTGTTCCTTCTAAGCTGAGCTAGTGTGAGCTAGCTCACAGATTTTTAGCCTCTGGCTCACACATTAGCTCCGGAAGGATGACTCCAGAACAAACTAATTTATGCAGTAGCCAAATTGCTCGCTCACAACTTTAACACCAGTAGCAAACAAAGTAGAATTTTTGCTCACAGTACTCCATAGCTTAGAGGGAACATTGGTTGAGAGCTGTATGTGACTACTACTGGTGTTCCCTTATTGTCTCTTTTGGACCTGCCTTGCAATAGGTTTTCTATGGGTACCATTCTAGTTTTGTTAATCTGTTTCTTGACTTCATCAGGTAGATATTTTAGTTTTTTAAAGGTTTGTTATAGATCCCTCAGCATATGTGACTGTAGCACAGAGCCTGCCTATATACAATGGATTAATTGGTATGTTTAGGATGGTAGCTGCAGGCATGTAGATATGTTTGTTGGTCAGTAGGTTTCCGGTATAAGGTGGTGTCTATACATCCATGGTGTCTTTTTACAGTAGTGACCAGAAAATGTATTTCTTTGGTTCATTGTCAGGTAGATGGTGGCATGAAAGTTGTTGAATGCCTGGTCCAGGGCTTCTTTACCATGTCTCCAGATAATAAAGATGTCATCAATGTATCACAGGTATAAGAGAGGTGTGATTGGGTAGGAGTTTAGGAAGTGCTGCTCCAAGTCCACCATGAAACTTAGCATATTGTGGGGGCATGTGGGTGCCCATGGCTGTACCATTGAACTGAAGGAACAAGTTGTCACCAAATTTGAAGTGGTTATGGGTGAGATCAAAATAGCACCGTTTGATGTCAAGGTCAGCTGTGGTGTTGTCAAAAATTATGTCCCATATGGCTTGTAATCCATCTTTGCATGGGATATTGGTATACAGAGATTCCACAGCCATGGTGGCCAAAATAGTATTATTTGGAATGTTGTTCAAAGATTGTATTTTCCTCAGAAAGCCTGTAGTGTCACACACATAACTAGGAGTGTTGATGGCGTAGAGGCTTAGAACACAGTCCATGTATCCAAATATCCCACAACGATTATGCCTAGGCCTGAGACAGTGGGGCATCCTGAGTTGCCGGGTTTGTATATTTTGGGTAGAAAATAAAAGGTACCTGGTCGAGGTTCCTGTGGTGTGTCTGAAAGGATTTGTTCCTGAGTGTGCAGGGGTAATTCCTTTATAATCTTGTTTGCTGCTATTCCCAGGTCTTACCAACTGCTTTAATCCAATCTTAGCTATACTTATCACTCAGTTCCTTTTGCATTGACTCTAATTAGTGCTTCCTGGCACCTAGCCCCCCCGCAGCTATATGTAATGACTAGGAATAAGGCCCATTGTGGAAATAAATACAACGAGTTCTAGTAGGAGGCTCTGGGTGGGTGCCCTGGCCTTGGGCACTCAGAGTCAATTTGCTGTGGTGACCTCAGCAGGGTATAATGACACCGAGTCCACCATTTTCTCCAGAGGAACTGATCTCTGCTATCTGAAGAACGGTTGTAATTTTGAGTGACCTCCAGCCCTCACTTTTAGATTGGCAATGATGGTTCCCCAGGAAAGAATGGCTGGTTTGGAGGGTGGAGTCTATGGCATTGTACCTGTCTGAGGTCCCACCCCTCCTCAAACCCCACCCTCTCCAGATTCTTCCCCCCAAATCTCCAGGAATTTCCCAACCTGGAGTTGGCAACCCTATCTCCTTCCCAGCTAAACATCAACCTACCTTTATCTGCCCCTCTGACTTCAGCTCTCCATCTTCTCCCCCCTTCCTTCTGGAGAGCAGTTGTAATTCTGAGTGATCTCCAACCCCCACCTGGAGTTGGCAAGAATGGTTCCCCAGAAGGGAATGACTGGTTTAGAGGATGGAGTCTACGGCTTTGTACCTGTCCAAGGTCCCATGCCTCCTGAAACCTCACCCTCTCCAGGCTCCATCCCTCAAATATTCAGGAATTTCCCACCTGGAGTTGGCAACCCTATCTCCTTCCCAGCCAATCATCAACCTACCTTTATTTCCCCCTCACTCTTCAGCTTTCCACCCCCCACACACACCTGCAACCTCTCCCATGCTCTGAAGCCCTGACTGCTACATCACATTGGCTGTCATATGGGGGCCATCTCAACAGGATATAAGGACACAGAGTCCATCATTTTCTCCAGGGGAACTGATCTCTGCCATCTGGAAAGCAGTTGTAATTCTGAGTGATCTCTAGCCCTCACCTGGAGATTGGCAACAATGGTTTCCCCAACAGGCACTAAGGGGAAATGTATTTTACCTCAGAATACATTTTACCTCAGAACAGCAACAGCATACTGTTTAGAATGTTAGAAGCAAAGGCCAATCAAGCTGCATATGCAAATGATCTCTGTGTTACAAGGCAAAGGCCAATGAGGCCGCATATGCAAATAACCTCTGTGTTCTGACTGGCTATGAGGAGGAGAGGAAGAGCAAACTGTTTAGAATGTTGGAGGCGAGACTCAAGCAACACAGCCAGTAGATAGGGACAGATTCCGAGTGACACACCAGGGCGCCAACCAATTCGGGAGCATGTGGAATGTTCTGGAGAGTGCCATCATCAAAAAGCTTTTATATATAAGGAGAGATTAAGTCTTGTTTCAATGTATCTGAAAACGTGTTCATGTACACAAAAGCTTATACTGAGAATTAAACTTTGTTGGTCTTAAAGGTGCCTCTGGACTCACACTTTGATCTGTCACTTCAGACCAACATGGCTACCCACCTGAAGGCTCTGTGCTGTTTAAGTTAACTAAACTTATGGCATTGTTTTAAAATGAACCCAAGGTTTTTATCATCACACTGGAGCTTTTTTCCCTTTTCCCTTCCCTATCCTTTTCCCTTCGCTGTGTGTGGGAAAGGTATGAACAATGACAGCTGTCAGCTGTCTCCTGTTCTCTCTATCCAACAAGTAGTTCTTTATCCTTCGGAAAGGCATTTCCCCTGAGTGTTTTGGATAAAGGATCTTGTATTGCATTTCATGTATTACTTCCTCAGAATTAACAATAATATGAGTTTATATTTGGTAGTGGCCTGTTGTCTGAATGTGTATTATCAAACCAAAATTAGGCCCATATTTGGCATTTGTTTCATTATCCCACTCTGAACAAGACTGTTGTTCTTGTGATATTAATTTTTTAAAACATACTTCAGTCTCTGATATTTTTATGTGCTCAGTGATAAATCAGAAGCTGAGTGTTTTGGAAAACAGAGAAGAGAAAAGTCTACCTTAATGATGTTCTTCACCTGCCTTTCTCAGGATATATGCTCATTGGCTACAGAGGATTATACATAGATCTGTGTGCAAATTGCTAGAGCCCAAATGAATGCTTTTTAACCGAAATTTGAATTGGCTTACAAATAACTACACTTCCATGAATTTTCCCATTTCACCATTCAGTTCTTAGCTGAGAAATTTTTAAACAAAATTTGAATTGGCTATTTGATTGTGACATTTTTAACTCAAAAAATCTAAATGCTTGAAATTTGTTGGCATTTAATTGCTTTGATTCTGGCAGGCTTCCACTATATAATCTCATAAACTTTCAGCTTTTTGAAGCTATTTAACATTGTATGTTATCTATCAAATACTATGATTGCATGTGAATTATAAAATTTGATCTCATATCAAGTGTAATTGCATACCAACCATTAAATAATGTCAAATATGCTATATATTTGTGGTATTCAAACTCTCTTCTGGGGAACCTCTTGCTCTTTGAAAGCATAGCAGGTGTTCCTAATGTAAAAATAGTTGAAAATAGTTTGCCAACCCCTTCACAGATGCACACAGAAACACATAAATGCACACTAATCTTCCTTTGCAATGTGCAGCCACAGAGAGGTTGGGGGTGTACCAGAAGCACTTTCCATTCACAGTGGGTGATGGTAAGGCCAAATTTTGAGTGGGCACTCAAAAACACTTCTAAGAATCCCTTGTGGCATGCTGGGGTTTTGTGGCAAAGTTATATGTGTTCCTGGGAAATGCTGATGTGGAGAGTGTTCTGCAAGGTAGGAAGAAGGTTTTAAAATTACTATTTTAGTACATTTTCTATCTAATACATTTTTATTCCATATTTCTGCCAAGGAGTGACATACTTGTCTCTCCCATCCCTCTTCAGCCTCATAATAGCCCTGTAATGTAGGTTAAGTTGTAAGAGAATGACAGGCCCAAGATCATCCAGCAAGCTTCTTTGAAAAAGAGATGGGATACCAAATAGCAGGGTAAAGATTTCTGTCTCTAGTATTCCCACCTTGCCCATTTTGCCTACCAGACTCCTAAAGCTGAGCATGTTTGTGTTCACTGAGTGTTCTAAATTGGATCGCAGCTACGTTTGCAGCTACATTTGTGTTCTCATACGGCTGCCTGGGAACTGTTGTTCACTCAATTGTAGCTCAGCGATGTGTAGTGCTGAGCATGCAATTACACAATAAATGCTGCTGGCTGATTAATTCCATTGACTGCACAGGAACAAGAGGATCACATATATCAAAAATGAGGGGGGGGGGTGTTAATGATCACCCCGGGGCATACAGACTCCCAGAAAGAAATAGACTGTTAACAGCAGCTACCTAGTCAGTCACCACATCACAGCCATGCAAATACAGAACTACCAGAAATCCTGTTTCTTTTAAACAAATTATCTATACAATCAGATCTGGAGCTCATCTCAAGAGAACAGGCGCTGCAAATGAAACTTGATTCAACTCTGAATGAAACTGGGCCTGAAAGTCATCCATGCTCTGGGAAATGGGAAGTTATCACATTCCCATAGCAGGAGAAAATATCTGTTACAGGTACAAGGTCTTAGGGAGGGGCTGTTCACTATACTTTTATGATTGATCAGAAAAAGGGGAAAGAGCTGGGAGACACTCAGGTGGTCCCAGATCTTCTGCTGCCAGAAACTATTTTTTTGGGGGGGAGATCCTGCTGTGCTGCTCCCTTTTGGCACTGAGCCTCTTATGATTTGAGGGCCTGCACGAAAGATGGGGAGTGGGACTCTGAAGGAACATCAGCCCTTCTTGTCCTTTCCTGGGATAGAGAATTCTGATCAGAGTGTGTGGCTACACGCTCAAAGAAATAACATATTTTCCAAATTAAAAAAGTGTATTCAGCCAGTTTGGTGTAGTGGTTAAATGCACAAACTGGGTTTGATTCCCTATTCCTCCACTTGCACCTGCTGGATGACCTTGGGCAAGCCATAGTTCTGGCACAGCTGTTCTTAAAAAGAGCAGTTTCTGTCAGAGCTTTCTCAGCCCCACCTACCTCACATTGTCTGTTGTGGGGAGGGGAAGGGAAAGGAGTTTGTACGCCACTCTGAGACTCCTTTGGGTAGTGAAGGGTGGGGTATAAATCCAATCTCTTCTTCTTCTCTTCTAAAAGGATATAATGCATAGGTGGAGTTTAAAACAATCACAGCTAAAATGGGGCAGTCAGGTAGACTCAAAGGTGAAGAAAAATAAGAGCATAGACACATCAGGTTTTCTGTACACATTTCCTAGCATGACATTTCCTTGTGGGTGGTGGTTTAAAAATGACACTTCAGTCTTTCCTATCCTTCCCCCAGAGTTTCAGGAGCAGAATAAAGAGCCAACAGCTGCATGGCTGTTTTTATATATTATTTAAATTCTAGAGCCCAGTTATCTTATTGGCTTATTTCTTGCAGGAAACCTGGAAGGCTCATTCCCTCACCTAGATCCAACTAGAAATCTTTTGGACCATTCACAGGTCATTCAAGCCCTCTCACCAAGATTATTATATTTCCCTAGACCTGCCAGACTTGGATGCCAGTCTCCATGGAGGGACCATTCACATATGCACTGAGTATTCTATCTTCTAGGTTCTATCTTCTAGGACTCCAATTTTTTTCCTCAAATGTAGCGCTCAGCAAGGAATATCCAATGCATAGGCATTAGGCGGGGTAATCATGCAATGCAAAAAGTAAGAATACATGGGCCCTGATGTTTTTGGTGACAAACAGATGTACATCTTATACACATGTAACCCTCCCCCCCACCAAGTCCACATATGCCCATCATTTCTTCCCCTGCACATTCCTGCCAGAACTCAACACAGGTGGCTCTGATTGTGGGCATGAAAATCTCCTCACACTACAGGTCCCTAGAGGACTGGATCCCTAGAGCTCTCAGAAATTCAGTCATCCTAAACTGAACAGACTTCTAGTCTAATATTAGCTTCATTGCATTTGGCACTGGGTTATATACACTGAATGCAGAGCTAATTGATATTTAAACAGCAAGCTGTAGCAGGAACAAAGACCTCTTATAGAGAAGGACTTAAGCGTGGTTATGAATCCTTCCATTCCATGGATTGGACAATGGCCAAACCAAACATGACATCAGAGATCCATGAACAGATCTCCCCAAATGCTGTAAAATTTAAAATAGGCACAAAGAGCTCAATTAGATTGGAGAAGCAGCATAAAAAGAAGGGATATGCAACTCTTTCCCGTGATGGACAGGCTGGGTTCCGCCTCTCTCTAAGAGCAACCAGTGAGAGTGGACATATTGTTGAAAGATGGTGACTTGAAAAAACAACAGTTGAAAAATGACAGGGATTAGTAGCAGAGAAGTTGACAGTTTAGGCACTGAGGTAAAAAGGGACTTTTCTGACTGAGTGGAACTGTGTAGGAGAGCTGTTTGGAGCTGGCCAAAAATAGTAAATTTGTAACTAAAGGATCCCAGTTGTAGGAATAGGATCTCAGTTCAAAAGTTCAATGGAAGTGAAACATTGTTTCTTATACTTTCCTTAGTGTTTTGTTCATATCATAAATAAAAGCTTTCTTGTTTGATTAATCCTGTGTGCTGCATGTCTAAGGGAAAGAAGTGCATGCACACAATTTAGTATCTCAGTCTACATATGTATATTGTAGGATATGAATGAATGGTGGCAGTGAGTGATGAGAATAGTGTCTGAGCCCTAGCCCCAGTAGTTCTGTGTGAGTGAGGGCTGATTATTAAAGGGGGCTGGGCTATCCTTTCTGTGGATGTCTATGGGAGTGAAAGAAAGGACCTGAGGTGTGAGATGGTCATGACTCTGTAGATTTTAGAAGACACAAAAACAGTGGTGAGTGTGACATCCTGACCTACGTATAACCCACAGCCTGAATAAGAGAGGTTGTAGAGGATGGTTGTGTGAGTAGAGAAGGGCATGACATTCCCCTTGTGTCATTTCCCCAAGTTTAAACCTCCTCCCCCATGCCTTTTTCTGGATCCGAAACAGCTGCATGGGGTTGCTTTTGTTCCACTGGGGCAAGCATACAGATATGAATATCAGTACCTGTATGTTTCCCCAATAGGGCAAAGAGTAGCTCCATAGGACAATTTCAAATTGGGAAAATGGCATGGGGGAAGGCTTACAAACTCCTTTACCCTTGCAGCACAATATCCATCTGAACAGTGTGCCTGCTTGCCTACTATTTTATCGATTGATTGATTGATTGATTGATTGATTGTCCTCCTTTCTCACTGGGACTCAAGGCAGATTACACAGAGTGAGTTAATACAATCAACAAGATGGGACATCCAATAAACGATGCAATAGGATTCGGGTTGTAGAACCAACCAGAAGTCTGAAAACAGAACGGAAGCATAAGTGCTAACATGACACATAAATGATGCAAAATTACATAATACAATCCCATTTATAGCAAACTGTACACAGTAGTATAGACCACAGTCCCTAATAATTTATCCAAGTAACTTTGTGTAGCATTTTGTACAGCACTACCCTACAGCTTACATAGAAAAGCCCTCTTAAAACGTTCAGTTCTGCATCGTTTGCAGAAAGCCAGGAGAGTGGAAGCTTCCCTGTCCTCCTCAGACATGCCATTCCGCAAGGTCGGGGCAACAAAGGAGAAGGCACGTGTACAGGCAGGGGTTGATTTTGCCCACTTGCAGGCTGGCACCTCATATGAGTGAACCTGCTGTGGTGAAGCAAAGGTCTCACAGATACGAGGGTCCAAAGCCATTTGTACGTAATAGCCAATACTTTAAATTGAACCCAGTAACAGATGGACAGCCAGTGGAGTGACTGTAGAATGGGAGTCATATGCATGCTCCCTCTAGCTCCTGATAATAGCTGAGTTGCAGCATTCTGACCAACTGGAGTTTCCAAACTGATTTTGAGGGAGATGCATGTTCTGTGCACTGCAGTATTCTAATCTTGATGTCACTGTGGCATGGATCCAGGGTGACCAGATCAGCCTTCTCAAGGTAAGGAGCCATCTTATGGGTGAGGCTGAGTTGGAAGAAGCCTTTTTTGCAACTGCAACCCCAAGGCTCTTAACTGAGTCGACAATAGGGTTGCCAAGCTCAGGATGGTGGCTGGAGATCTTCTGCTATTATAACTGATTTCCAGGTGACAGAGATCAGTTCACCTGGAGAAAATGGCTGCTTTGGGACTCTATGGCATTATACTCCATGGAAGTCCCTCCCCTCTCCAAACCCCACCCTCCTCAGACTCCACCCCCAAAATTTCCAAGTATTTCCCAACCTGGAGCTGGTAACCCTAGTCAGCAAAGGTCAGCTGAACCCCATCGAAAATGGAGAAGATAATGTCCACGATGGACTGACTGACTGATAATGTCTTTCGAGACCTCTGCCTTCCCAACCAGCAGTACTTCTGTCTTTCCAGGGTTTACTCTCAATTTGTTCACTCTTAGCCATCTGACCACAGTAGCCAAGCAATGACTGAGGACCTGTACCACATCACCAGGATATTTGGATAAGGATATAGATAGCTGTATATCATATGCATATTGATGACAGCCAACCCTGAAATGATGAATGATTTGGTGTAACAGCTTTACATAAAGATTGAAGAGCATGGGGGTTAGGATTGTGCCTGTGGGACCCCACAGGATAGGTCACACACTGATGATAATGGATCTCCAAAGCCAATTCTTTGAGTCCAGTCCTTGAGGATTTGAACCAGTCCAACACACAGCCCCTGAAACCTACTTCTGCCTCCAGGCGCCTCAGCAAGATGGCATGGTCCATTGTCAAAGGCAGCAGATAAACCCAGTGGGAGCAACAGGGAGGCCTGAATTTTGTCAAGAATAAGAGGAGGAGGAGGAGGAGGAGATTGGATTTATACCCACCCTTCACTCAGAGTCTCAGAGCAGCTTACAAAGTCTTTTCCATTCCACTCCCCACAACAAACACCCTGTGAGGTAGGTGTGCCTGAGAGAGTTCTGACAGAAACTGAAAGAGGTCATCAACTAAAGCCCACAGAGCCATCTACATCCCATGGTTCAGTCTGAAACCAGACTGAGAAGGGTCTAGGGCAGATGAAATCCAAGAAGACTTGAAGTTGGTCTGCTGCTGCTCTCTCAATCACTTTGCCTGGTGTTATGTATTGAGCCTGAACTGTACTTGCAAAAGGATGTAGCTTGAGATGCCTAACAATAGCTTGCTAGGATCCTAGAATGGACCAGTAGGGAGACAGGGATCCTAGAGTAAACCAGTTGGGAAACAATGTAATCTAAACAGCCTATCGTTGGGAGTGGGGTGTGTTTTGGGTGTAACCTTTTTCAGGCATAAATACTCAGCTTCAGCCAGGGATTTTCAGTCTTCTTTCTCCTTGCTGAAATCACTAATAAACCATGAGCTGATCACTATATATGTCTGAACCCAGTATATTTCACTGGCGATGAAGGTGGGATCCTGTTGAGTGGGCCAGCTTCAACCAGCACTACAGCACACCCTGCGCCTCTGAGCACCGAGCATCGCATCGCTAAGACAATGGTTGTCACTCCAGGACTCCTGCCAGAATTCGACCCCACTCACCCAGAGAAGTGGGAATCCTGGGTTGAATGCCTAACCTATTTCATGGAGTTCTAAGGCATTGATGATGCCACAAAAAATAAGGCTCTCCTGCTCAGCTCTTGTGGGATCGATACCCTGGAGCTGGGACAGAGCCTCAGCACGCCGACCACTTTGATGGTCTCATCAAGGTGCTCACAGACCACTTCACACCCAAGCCCACCTGCATGACTCACCACATGGAATTCTTTGAGAGGAACCAAAGGCCTGGCGAACTGGCCTCAGCTTATGTGGCTGTCCTGAGCATACTAGCCCTCCATTGTGTGTTCACCACACTCGAGAAAGCACTCCTAGACCATTTCTTTTTCGGTCTTAGGGATGAGAAGCCCCACTGCAAGCTCACTGGCCAAGCAGGCATAGACCTCCCAAAGGTGCTCCAAGCGACAGCAGCATTTGAGAGATCCAGGGAGGGCAGCTACCGGAAGGCCAACCGCCAGGCCACAACCATGCAGCAGGCCACTGTTTCATCTACCTCTGACACATCCGACAGCAAAGAGGTATTGCAACTACCACAACCAGGGCACCCGCCACTACATTCCACACTGCACCCCCAAGTGCACACCAGCGACACCATGCACCAGCTGTGGGGACCCTCACAAGCGGAGATCCTGCCATTTCCAATATGCAACATGTCGGACTTGTGGGAAGGTTGGTCACATTGCCCGTGCATGCTGCTCGAAGGAAAGAGGGAGGCAACCACCGGCCACCCCAACATCAACGCACTCCGCAGAGCTACACACCACCTCCATCCAGCAGCAACAGGTATTGAACTTGCCCTGGAAGACCCCTGACAAAATTATGGTAACTGTCTTACTTGAGGGAAGCCCCTGCTCAATGGAGCTAGATACCGGGCCCTCCATCTCAATTATCTCGAAGGATACGTTCCAAAGGCTCTGCCCCAATGGGGGTTCTCCCATGTGACCTGTTGGTTTCACTCTACCAGACTTTTCCAAAAACGAGGTGTCCATCCTGGGGGAGGGAAAGTTCCGAGTGCAGTACAGGCAATTTGATGGACTTCTGGACCTGCTGGCAGTGAGGGGCAGTCATACGAGCCTCATAGGACTTACATGGTTCGCGCCACTAGGGTTGGTAACCGGGGTGCACCACGTGGCCACCAAAGACTTCCAGGCTGTGTGCAGTGAGTTCCCAGCAGTATTTGACGGGAAGGTTGGCAATTACACCAGACCCCCGGTCTCTCTACAACTAAACCCAGTGGTTTGGCCCATAAGGCTGAAGGCCAGCAAGCACCGTTCACTCTTAAACCTAAGATCGATGTGGAGTTGGATAGGCTGGTGGCCCAAGGGGTTTTGGAACTGGTACCCCATGCCATATAGGAAACCCCAATCATGACTCCAGTGAAGCCCAGCAGGCAAGTCCGCATCTACATGGACTATAAATGTACAATAAATAAGGCTCTACAAGACCACGCATATCTGGTCCCAGGGGTCAGCCACATCCTGTCCACTCTGGCAGTCGTCAAGGTTTTTGGTAAGCTGGACTTAGCTCAGGCATACCAACAGCTTCCGGCCAATGATGCAACCGCAGAAGCGCAGACAATTGTGACACACAGGGGTGTGTTCCAGGTGCAGAGGCTGCAGTTCGGGGTCAGCATAGCCCCAGGAGTTTTTCAGAATCTAATGGACTCTCTCCTTAAAGGGATTCCCGGGGTACAGCCCTTCATCAACAATGTTTTAATTGCAGCAGCCACCAAGGAGAACTTCACCACAAAGCTGCATACAGTCCTGCAATGATTTCAAGCAGCCCGGCTCAAGGTCAAGAGGGAAAAATGCCTACTGGGAGTCCCAAGGGTTGAGTTCCTGGGCTTCTCCATCGATGTGCAAGGCATCCATCTGGCCCCAGACAAGGTGAGCACCATCGTCAATGTGCCAGCACCCATGTCCAAGCCAGAACTTCAGGTCTTCTTGGGGCTACTGAACTTTTATCATTCCTTCCTGCCCTACAAAGCTGCAGTTGTGGAGCCACTGCATTGGCTCCTTGACAAAAGAGCCCCTTGGGTCTGGGGCCAGAGACAGGCCACTGCGTTCCAGGCCATCAAGGAGTTACTCACTTCAGATACTGTCCTGGCACACTTCGACAAAACCTTACCGGTCATCCTCACTTGTGATGCTTCCCCCTATGGGGTCGGTGTGGTCCTGGGCCACCGGCTTCCCAATGACAGGGAAGTTCCTGTAGCATATTATTCCCACACCCTGTCCTCGGCAGAGAGAAATTACGCTCAAATTGCCAAAGAGGCCCTGGCGATCATGGTGGGTGTCAAGAAATTCCACAATTACCTCTATGGGTGGCCCTTCACTATCACAACCAACCACAAGCCACTGCTGGGTGTGCTGGCCCCAAACCACCAGACACCACAAATGCTGTTCCCCAGGGTGCTGCGCTGGTCGATTTTCCTGTCCGGTTACCAGTACTCACACATCTACCACCCTGGGAAGGCCATGGGCCATGCTGACACCCTAAGCAGGCTGCCGCTGCCCACCTGTGACCCAGCCCCGGTGCATCACATCTTGCTCCTGGAGGCTCTCCCCGACCATCCTCTTCTGGTCTCTGATGTGGCCCGCCGCACCGCCAGAGACTGCATCATCTCCCATGTTTTGGACTGGGTGGAGAGGGGATGGCCCACTGGCTGGGGGGGGCTCGAATTTGCTGCATTCTGCTCCCACCGGGATGATTGCACAAGGGTTGCCTGTTGTGCGGGAGCAGGGTGGTGGTGCCAACACCGTTGAGCCAGCAAGTACTAGCCGCACTACACGAAACACACCGAGGAATTGTGCGGATGAAGGTGCTGGCCTACAACTATGTCTGGTGGCCAGGCATGGACAGTGAAATTGAGGACTGTGTAAAGCACTGCCAGCCATGCCAAGAGTCCCAGCCAGAATCCCCCAGGGCCCTGGTGCGTCAGTGGGAGTCCTCCCACAAGCCATGGGCCCAGCTTCATCTCGACTTTGTGGGGCCCTTCCAGGGACAGATCTTCTTCATTTTGGTGGACTCATATACCAAATGGCTGGAAGTGGTACCGGTCCCCTCCACCTCATCCTGGGCTGCCATTCACACCCTCCTACAGATCCTTAGCACCCATGGCATATCTGACACCATTGTAACAGACAATGGGATGGCCTTCACCTCGGCTGAGTTCCAGGAGTGCATGGGCTACTATGCCATCCAGCACATCCACTCAACTCCCTTCCACCCCGCAACCAATGGCCAGGCAGAGCAGGTGGTGAGGATAATGAAGGAGCCCCTCTGCCAGATCAAAGGGCATATAAGAAATAGGGCAATAGTTGGCTACCATCATTTTTCCATAGGTATGGGTTTTTTAGTAGATGCGCTGGAATTCCCAGTATAATGTGTGGTTTGGCCAATACACATCAGCATTTTCCCTCTTTATGGATAATAGTAGCTTTGGGCAGGGCATTTACATCACAGCAATATACTTCTGATCAAATTTGAAGTAATATCATATATCCTGATCCAGGTCTTCAGCACGTGGATCATTAAATCCGCACACTGGGATCAAGTACAGAGTAGGGGGATGTTTGTTCAAACCTGGATCAGTCCCCAGATCTGTACAAATATTCAAATATGGGCAGGGGGAGAAAGACCAAAGGGGAGGAGGAGGAGCAGCCACCAGCCCCTGCCTCATGAGCCAGGTAGGTTGGCAGCATTGGCACTAGCGTGGTGGGTACACAGGCAGAGGCAGCATATAAATAAAAATATAAATAAATATAAATAAAAAGAACGTGTAACCTAAATAGCTCTTACCTGATGCTTCAAATGGAAAAAGAGATTCCATGGCTGGCCCCTCATAAATACTTATTTTGGAGCAGCCTGATACTCCTTAGGACCTGAATCAGTTGGCTAATACATTAATCTTCCTAGCTCACATATGTATTTAATAGTTCATACGAGTGGTCTACCTGTGTGAATAATGTTGGAGGAAGAGATTCCTAGAATGCTGTACGTGAGCCTCCGCAAGTAAGGATTTCTGGCTTTAGAAAGCACACTGTGTTTACAAAACTTGCTTAAAAACAGAAAAGTTCTGTTCATTAAATTCCAGTCTGAAAGCCCCTTCTCTCCTTCATGCATTTATGCCTAGGGCTGTGCTGAATTTTTGCCAGCTTCATTTTTCATTGCAAAAGGTGTTGTGTGGGGAGCATGAGTTTTTCTCTGCAAAACCTTAAGGGGGAAGAATTGTCTTTCGTTGAGAAATTGTGATCCATCCCCCTCTCTCTTGGCAAACCATTTACAAGAGGGGAAAAGATCATGCTAGGCATTGTGCCTCAGATTATCTTTCTTAAAATGGCATTGCCCCCTTTTAAAGAAGGTGGCCACATCGCAATGAGCAGTGCAATCTTCCCCCTCTCTTGGCCAAGAGCAATGGGGACATGCCCAGGGACTACTGCGAATTGCCTCTCTTAAAATGGCAACAGCCAGTATAAATAGGCTGCTGCCATTTTCATCCCAATCTTCTGAGCTATTGTTAAAACAGGGGATCCTGTTTCATAATAGAGGGTGCAGTGAGATATTGCACAAAGGGCTGGCTCAACCCTATTTATGTATTGCCTTTCTGCTCCATGCTGCTCCTGTAAGAACTATAAAGAAAGAGCCCATTTTCTGTTGGTTGAAATGTCATGATGACACTTGTTGGGGATCCATCCTATCATTAACAGTATTCAACTTCTGCCTCAGCCAGGGCCTACACAGCCTTTTCTGAGTGACAGGGTGCTTGCTGAACATCACTGTGATCGTAAACCAGTGCTATCGCATGTGACCCCCAGTAAGGGAAGCCTTTGACTTTTACAAGGGCGGGGAAATGAGTTTTCTGTGGCCTTTTAAGAGCTCTGTTCACAAAACTCCAATGCACTGGTAAGCCTGTTCAATAAAAGCCCAGATACTTGGACTTATTGAATTTTTTTTTTTTTTTTGCACAGCTTCTGATTTACAATTCATAACCTGGATTATATTGCGAGTTCAGCCCTGCTGGGGTCGGTGTGTAATTTAGATCAAGGAAATATTTGCAGAGCTTTCAATTCCCTTGACATCTGAACGAGTGAAATGGATTCCTTCCCCAGAGCATTGATGCCAACCGTACCAAGCAGAGAAGGGTGGGGGCTGGGGATTCTAGAGGGAGTTAAACACTGAGCTGGAGGGGGATATTATTGATATATTCATAAATGAAACAAAAAGTCCCCTACTAACCACCATCTCATACACATAACATTCTTAATGCCTCATACATTTCTCTCATGGGTATGTCACATGATACAGGGAAATAAATCCAATTTTATTTTGCATTGCATGAGCACACAGTATACATGTGATTTTTAACAGATGGATTTGTTTTCCTTCTATGAGACCTTTTATAGCATATATCCAGCATATACACCTTGGATACTTACTACAAAGGGCTCGAAGCTGGGGGGACATCTGCTCACCTACTTCTCATAAGTGATTTAAAGTTATGTGGATTTAAAGTTTCCCATTGCTAGCATTACAGCTGAATCTTAAAAAAGAAATCAGCTAAGCAACTAAAACCAAACCTCATGTTTGTGTAAATCTGTGTAAATCTAGTCCAAAAGTAGTTCTATCTTTTGTGGCCTGGTGTTCCTAAAGCTATGTCAATGTTGGATTTCTGCTTGTCCTGCAGTTGTTGACAGTGTCTAGGGGTATGCAATCCCCTCCCCACCCCCCGGTATTTTTCAATTCAGGTCTAGTGGACCTGGGGGGAAAATGAGATTCCCTTAAAAAGCTGGATCCCAATACCAGTAAAGTATTCAAAACTGGGAGTTTTTGGAAATCCCAAATTTTTTCAGGTCCAGTGGAGCTGAACTGAAAAACATCAAGAGGAAAAAAGCAGTGGCAAAGATGCTAAAAACAGTTTAGAGGGTTCTCTGCTGGGACGCTGCTGGACAACCCGGTTTAGACTGGACGGCACAAAAGAGCTCTCCAAGAAGCTGATCCTGTGAGGAGGAGGGATCAGTGGAGGAGGGCTCAGAGGACGCGACCAAGTACTCCCTCACCCTCACCTCTGCCGAATCTTCCACCATTGCACACCTGGCATCCCCACTGCTGCTGATATCCCAGGTTCACCACTGCCAACCAGTAGCAGGGCTTCTCCCTGGTCAGGCTCTTTGAGGCAGAAGTGATGGGCTGCGGCTCCTCCTCCCCCCCAGCCTCTCCAACCCGCTGATCCCTCTGGCCATGTCTGTAGTCTTCGCACTTCTTTGCAGAGCTCATGCTTCCATTGCAAGAGCTCTGCATTCCGGAGAGCAATGCTGCCTTTCATCCAGGGGTCACAGATACAGGCCAGCTTGCAGAGAAGATGCAACTGATGGAGATGACCACCTACAACCTTTCTGCCAAGGCCCTGACCCATGGGAGAACAGCTTTCCCTTCAGGGGCCGGTTGCAATGTGGAGGCCAGCGCCCAGTCCAGCCCTTGAATCAGGGGGACGGCTTCCTCAGGCTGGCTGTATGGGTGCAGAGCATGTTGTGAGGGTGTCCTGGAAGGGCTTGAGGACACACACATTTGGGGAGAGGGTCAGCCAGTTGCTGGAGCTCATGCTGAGCTCCTCTTCACAATGCAGGATGGTCATGGAGGAAATGACATCCTGCACTGCACTCATCTGCTCCATCAAATGTGTAATCATGGCACTGGTGGAATTCTAGCAGGTGGGTAAATCCAGGATGAGCCAGTGTTCAAGCTCATCTCCCTCCACCTGCCTCTTGCACAGCAGATGGGTACATTTGATGCTGTGTGAGAAGTGGGCAGCCAGGTGCTGGCAGGTCTCTAGCAAGGCCCACATCTCATGGGTGGTGGTGTCCCAGGTGGACTTGAGAGTGCTCCACAGCCCCAGGGCATCCTTCACCAACAGGTGTAGTGTTGCACACCAAGCCCTTGAGGTACTCTGCTTCACTGGTGCCAGCGTCCATGACCATATAGCCACAGAAGATGTTGACACCAACCCACTCCCTCAGGCTACTCTATACCACCGCCATATCTAGGAAATTTTCGGGGGGGGAGATGGAGAACGGGAGTTTAATTAAAGCATCAAAGATTAGTAATTAATCTGATTAATGTTTATTTAATTCTAATCTGAATAGTGTTTATCTAATTAAGGGGGAGAGAGCCCACAGGCAGCAGAGGTGAAAAGGCCTGCTTTTCCTCCAGATGAAATGCTCCACAATCTAGCAGGCTCTCCACAGCAGGTCTGCCCCATGGACAGCCTTCGAGGAGTGGTGGGCGGACGGCAAAGCAGTGCCCTTGGAAAAGCATCTCAGTCTTCAAGGAACAGTGGAAGGAAAAGTGGTGCCCTTGGAAAGTATCTCAGCCAGGAAGCAGCACCTGGAGTCAGCCCTGTTAAGGGTGTCCTGCAGAAGTGGCAGACTGCCTGCTGGGGAATACATTCTGAGGTGAGGGAAGAGACTGCATGCTCTGCAAGCAGGCCCGTAGCTAGGCGGGGGCAAGGGGGTCTTCCTGCTTCTGGTTGCAGCTGAGCAGGAGGGGAGGGAGAGGGGTTTTGAAAAGCCAGCTGAGAAGCAGGAAGATGAAGCGAGATCACATGGAGGCTGCTCCTCTCCCTCCCCTCCTGCTCAGCTGCAGCTTCAAGCTTTGCCTGCACAAAACTGAGGGGGGCAGGGCACATCTGTGGGGGTGTAGCCCTGCCTATCAACAGTGGCAATGTTTTGTACCATGTAGTCTGCATCCATTCCTTGTGCATGGAGCAGAACCACTTTGTAGCCTGGTGGCAGGACTGTCCCCTCCTGGGGCCTGGGTCATGCCCCTACAGTCCAGACAAATAGGTCCTCTGGTTGCCACCAGTGGGTGGTGAGGGAGTGGTAGCCATGCTGCTGGCTGCTCCAGAAGTCTGCCATGAACTGCACAATTCTGCCTTGTGTTCTAGAGATGTTCTCCATGAGGGAAAAGGGTTGGCCTTCCATAGCACTCATTTCACCAATGAGGCAAGTGACTTCTTCCTTGGCCCTCCACGTAGCTCTTCTGGATGGTACTGTTGGCATCCCCAGGGGAATGACCTCTTTGGAGGGTGGCCTGCCTTGATGGTTCACCCACCGCACCCCAAGTGCAGGGAGCCTTTCTTGGAGGGGTCTTCTGCTTCCCTTCCACTTCTCCCTGCTGGGATGGAGTGGGACTCTTGTTCCTCCAACTGGCCATCACTCTTTCCTCTGGTGTCAGCATACTAGCCTGTGGTACACAAGCAGTGGAGGACTTCTTCCCCCTATGATGAGCATCCTTTGCACCCACTTTCACCCTCATGGTGTTCAAAATCAGGAGGGGTGGGAGGGTATAAAATGTGGGACCTAACCGAGGCACCCAGTAGGTAAGCCCCTCTGCTTGGTATGAGCAGAGTGTTGGGGTGGCTCAGAGCCTTGAGTCCACCTAACACCCAAACCCCAGCAGGAATAAATAATGAATGTGCTCTACTTTTAACAAGTTCCCTGTCTCTCTGTCTAATTGCCAACAGCCAACAGAGGAGAGGCTGTGGAGCTGAGCTGAGGGTATATATAGCATTCTGATCCCATAGAGCAGAATGGGAACTCTGTTATTGGCAGCTAACAGAGCCTGTTAAGTTTTGGATGGCGCCTATTGGTGTTTCCAAGGCTGGGGAATACTGCCCCCCCCCATTGGTTTGAAGTTTGGTAAACATTTTAATTGAGCAGTCTGTCTGGAAATGTATCCATTCACAAACTGCCACAAACAGGTTAAAAATTCATGGAAAGTTTGTTCCGGTCACCCTGCCACAAACTTTGTTTTGCAAACCACAGACCAGCCAAAATATATCTTGAACTCCTAGTTTGTGAGCCAGTTTGTGCCCATCCCTATCCATTGAAATCAATGAGTTTAGAAGGTCTGCCTAGGATTGTCCCACAGTTCACACTGAAGCAGCTGTATGGTTTCTCCTTGCTGTTGTAGGGGTAGCATAACTTTCAAGGAAGACATCTCTGCTGTTTATTCAGTATGCAGAAAAAAATTATACCAGAGGAGCTGGGAAGCACACTCTGCTCTGTTTAATCAAGAATCAGCATCTGGAGAGGCTAGTGAAGAGGCCTTTACTCAGGGACAGCCACAGAGATATGATGATAACTTTGGCTTTTATTCATTGTATTAAAAAAGTGCCACAAACTTGTCCATAGGGAAGACAGAGGTCAGACTTTTTATGTGAAAGTAAAAGTGGAACAAATTCTGTGTTTACACACTCAATCCGTATTTGTTTTCCTTTCAAATGTTGAACTGCATGTCAGGAGAACACAGCAGAGTATCATCCCTTAGTCCTTGAACAGGAAGAAAGCAGAGATAAGAATAAGTCATAAGAATCTCCATGAAGTTGCTGTCTTCACTGCTGCTTCCTGCACCCCCATCCTGCCCTGCCTAATCCAGTCCCTTTGTTCAGGGGCACCACTATGGTTTCAGTTTATCCCAGATGATAGTTGTAAACATTGCAGCTTCTCTCTTTGGGCCAATCTACATTTATCATTTGCGCAGTTGTTTTACCAAACCCACACTGGAACAGAAAAAGATGAAGTTCAAAACCACATTCAACTATCCCGAGCCAACACTGTACTGATTGCAGAATCACCCCCAAATGACCATAAAACAGCCATAAATCTATGCAGACAGCCACCATTAGACCAGAGATCAAATGAAGTGAAAGCAGCATGCAGTCTGGACACTGCCATAAAATGTGACACTCAATCAAAGTGAAAGTGGCATGCAATGTAGATGGGAATTTGTGTTCCAGTGTGGGTTTGGTAAGACAGTGGAGCAAATGCTAGATGCAGATCGGGCCTTAAGCTTTGACAGCAATCCTAACTGAACTCAAAGGGACATCTTTCTCAGTGTCCATGTCTGTGTGTTGCACTTAATATGTCATGTTAATACTTATTTTATGCTTTAGTTCCTTCTGGTGATTCCAGACATCTAAGATCCTAGCCTGGGGTGTGAAAGGAGCCACTCCCGAAGCCGTGGCTGAGGGATTGAGGCTCCATTTTGTCCCAAAAGGTTCTGCCTTTTGGGGCCAGCAATGGTATCCAGAGGCACACAACAAGTCCAGAGCAAGCAAAGGATCTAAGCAAAGAGAACTCTCCCCACATCGCTGATGTCTACTGCTATTAATCGTGAGTGCCGAAAGGGTAAATAAGAAGCGTTAAAGTGGGAACAGTTCAAGAGATGGTGAAGCCTTAAGCTCGGAACGGGGGAACCTTCCAGAGGGGGAGGAGCGACCCTACCTAGACAAAACAACAGGAAAAAAGCGAAACTTAAAGGCTGAGCCGAAATCTAACAAAGCAAGAACCTTACTTAACCCACTCTGTGCAAAGAGCTTCATCTAGTGCCTCAGAGAAGGACCTCAGACCTTCTAAGAACTTTTACTTTTAAAGTAAACAATGTCTCAGCAAGGGGGGGAAATGGCACCCAGAAGGAAAGCTGCTACAGGAACTACCAGCCTTACATCACCCATCAGTAGACCGGAAATAACCATAGACATTGCAAATATGATCTCTGAAGCATTGCACCCTCTGCTGGTCCAGATGACAAACCTTAACAAGAACTCTGATACTCTACAGAAATAGCTTAAAGAAACCAAGATAAAAACAGAGAAGACATCTAAAAAACCAAAAAAAGTTGATTATAAAACCAAAGCCTTGGACCAACGAATGGAAACAGCAGAAAAAGAAAGAGCTTCAGAAAAACAACAAGTACTCCAGCTTCAAGTGGAAAGATCATTATACATCCTTAGATTTCAAGGCATCCCAGAAAAGAAAGATGAAAATCTGAAACAGATCCTAAGTGAAGCACTGGCTTCCCTGGCAAACTGTAAACCTGATGTATTACAAATGGACATTGATATGGCTTATCGAACTTATCCAAAATTCATCAAGAAAAATAACCTGCCAGGTTATATAGTCACAAATCTTTGTGAAATTCTCTAAAAGATCGACAAGAAATTTGATACTCAAAGTGACTAATGGGACAACTGTAAAAATCCAAGGAGAAGAAGCAAAGATTTTGAAAGATGTTCCATTTGAGATACGGAAAAAGAGGAAACAATATAAAAATGTTACACCATTTCTATAGAGAAATTCCTTATCAATGGATTACCCCAGAAGGACTTATTTTCAACTTTTAAGGGAAAAAAGAAAAGATCGACTCTCTGATTAAAGCCAAAGCGTTTCTGGAACAGCATCAAAGCCCATCAAAGGAAAAAGGAAACACAGAGGACAATAATGCTACTGAAGACAAAAGCGAACAAGAGGAGACAAGCAGTGATAGTTCCTCTTCTACATCAGTATCTATAGGAGATATTTTTGACTGTGATTCTGAATCAGAACTGGGGGCGGCTGCCCCTAATCATATAAACTTTAAATTCCCTTCGCAAAGAAGAATCATAAAGAGAAGAAAGCAGCAAAATGAAGACCTGAGACTCTACTTTGTATTTATGTGATATAGTGCACTATTATGATATTCTAGCTTAATTTTACCTTTTTATTTATTTTACTTATACTGTAAACATAACTATTAGGGAAACTTCAAGAAATCGAATTTAGTTTTATAAAGATCCTTGCCTACTCTGTATTTTAGGTTTGTAGTGTGTAGAAGTTAGGATGTAGTGATAAAAGCAATATATATATATAAAGATAATGACTCAGCCCTACCCCACCTTCCTGAGTAGATATAAATTACCTGCCTACCATTTTACTTCTCACCTTGACACAGGGAGTTTTCCATCTTTCTGTGTTATACCTCTGAGGATGCCAGTCACAGCTGCTGGTAAAACATCAGGTACTACAATGGCAAGGCCACGGCCATAGACTAGAATGAAGAAAGGTAAGATGCTTGGGGCTCTTTAGCTTGAGAAACGATGGCAGAGGGGTGACATGATTGAGGTTTATAAGATTATGCATGGGATAGAGCAGGTTGAGAAAGAAGCACTTTTCTCCCTTTCTCACAATACAAGAACTCATGGGCACTCAAAGAAATTGCTGAGCAGTTGGGTTAGAACAAATAAAAAGAAGTACTTCTTCACCCAAAGAGTGATTAACACATGGAATTCACTGCCACAGGAGGTGGTGGCAGCTACAAGCATGGACAGCTTCAAGAGGGAACTGGATAGGCATATGGAGCAGAAGTCCATCACTGGCTATTAGCTACAAGGTATAGATAGGAACTCTCATGCTGGGGCAAGTGATGCTCTATATTCTTAGTGCTTGGGGGACAACAGTGGGAGGGCTTCTAGTGTCCTGGCCCCACTGCTGGACCTCCTGATGGCTCCTGGTATTTTTGGCCACTGTGTTAAAGAGTATTGGACTAGATGGGCCATTGGCCTGATCCAACATTGGCTTCTCTTATGTTCTTACACAACCTGGAATATCTACAACAACTAATACTGGCTTTACTTACAAGGCTGCTATAGGTAAAGGTAAAGGTTCCCTTGCTCGAAAGCCAGTCGAATCCGACTCTAGGGTTGCGGTGCTCATCTCCATTTCCAAGCCGAAGAGCCAGCGCTGTCCGAAGACGTTTCCGTGGTCATGTGGCCGGCATGACTAAACACCAAGGTGCACGGAACGCTGTTTCCTTCCCACCGAAGTGGTACCTATTTATCTACTTGCAATTTCTTGCTTTCGAACTGCTAGGTTGGCAGGAGCTGGAACTAGAGACAGGAGCTCACCCCGTCATGCGGCACCCGGGTCTCGAACTGCTGAACTACTGACCTTCCACAGCCTGCAGTTCAGCGTCTTAACCACTTGAGTCACCGCAGCTCCACACAAGGCTGCTATAAGAACCCCCAAAATATAGTATATGCAAAGTGCTTTGAAGATTCCAGTACCAAGTATTGTTATAGTTATGCTCTAGTAGCACAGCAATCCTAGGCAGAATTACTCCTGAACGCCCGTAAACACTGCAGCTTTTGATGCATTTAGTTTGGATTAGCTCTGCATATGATTGCATTGTAGCTATGCCTTCCCCTATGATTTGCTTAATGTGCAAATGAGCAAACCTATTTTTCTAAAGTTTGGTAGACAACTGTCTATCACGCTCCCCAAAAGGGGACAGTGCTGAAGACCAAAGTGGCACATGTTCCTTCTTCTGCCAGCCATTATGTTGATGTAGATTTTGGCCTGTTCTGCACTCACAACTTACTGCAGAGTATCCAAGCAGTCAACCCTTTAAACTTGACTTTGGATTTCTGTTCCTGCTGCCACACCAGACTTACACCATCAGGTGTATTTATTCTGCAGCTACAATTTTAAAACCGCACTTTTCCAAATCAGGTCGGAATGTCACTTGTGATGGGGGGTGGCATCCAATTTTTTTAAAATTTACAATCACCCTGTCACAGCTGCTCAGTAGTGAGCAGTGGGAGAGCGCAGCACAGCCTGCAAAGAGCTGGCTGGCTGGCTTGTGCAGAGGTTTTTTATTTTTGTTTATTTAATTAAACTTCTGCTTTTGTATCCACCCTCCCTCCCCTTAGTTGCTGCTGGTGGTGTTCTGTCTGAGCAGATGTTGGGGACAAGATGTTGGGGAAAGCATAAGAGAATGATTGATTGGCCCTCATGCCAGACTGGCTATAACCAGGGCCAGGGCCTTCTCAGTGACAGCTCTGTTCTGGTGGAACGAGCTCCCAGAAGAGATCACAGCCCTGCAGGACCTTATGCAGTTCCACAGGGCCTGTAATGTGGAGCTCTTCCACCAGGCCTTCAACTAAGGCGCTGCCCCCAATAGTTGAAAGGCAGAGAACCCTGTCTGATGGAGCCATCAACAACAGCCTGGGCAGGCCCACAGCCAGGAATTTCTAACTGGGGGGGCATTTTAATTCCTTGGGGGGCACTGGGGCATGGGCTAATTCGATTAAAAGTAATTTAATTACTGGCTTCTCAGCCCTCCACCCAGCCATCAACTCTGCCTACCTTGAGTTTGGAAATCTTGTGCCTGCATGGTCACCTTCCCCCAGTGTAGAAAAGACGCTCCAGAGGTTGCTGCCGGGATGAGGGGTGGGGTGGGGAGAGAAAGAACTGACTTCTCCTGGCTTGGGAAGGGAGGAGTTGGCTGGCGGCTGTGGTGGGGACTAGGCTGGGAGGGGGCTCAGTCAGACTTTTATGTTTCATTTGTAAAAGAGTCTTCCTTTACTCATGAACTCTATTTTCTTTGCGCCTTTTACGTTAGCTCTCCCTGTAATGTGCACGTGACCAGTCTGCAATTCTGAGCCCAGAGGCTGCACTTTCGCTTTGTAGCACACCGACCCCCCCCCGACCAACTCCAAGCCCGAGTTTAGAACAAGCCCGCTCCTTCAAGAATGTGCATCTCCTCAGAAAAGAAAAGTTTGGTACCAACTAAACACCACTTCACTCCCCCTTCCAAGTTCTCTCTTGAGCTCCAGGAATCATTTGGAGTTCCGGGTCTGCTGGCTTACTCCTGTGGAAGAAGTGGGCGTGGGCTTTGGCATGGCAGCTGGGGGGAGAAGCCCTGCAGAACTGGGGCTGACCTTCCATACCTGGAGAGAGAGAGGCCTTGATTCAGCACATGCAAAGCGGCAGGAGCACCCAAAGTGGCACCCAGGCACCGCACTTTCTCTTTTCCTTTTGTGGGGAGGGGTGGGGGACAGTGGGGGTGCACGGAGCTTTGGGCAGGAGGGTGCTTGTTGCACTTGGGGAAGCTGCACCACGAAGCCCCCCCGGAGAGAAAGAGAGAGAAGCCCACACAGTGCAGTTGCCGGCACGGAGATACCAAGCACTGGGATTGCGTGCCTCTGGAGAAAGAAAGGCAGAGCCAGTGCGCTTCGGGGGACTCAAAGAAAGGGAAAGCTGCGGGGGAAGGGCAGTGCGACAGCAGCAAGTGCAAGAAAAAAGTTGGGGGCCTGGCCAGGGTGGTAAGTTGGGGGGGGGCTGGCAGAAATTCAGGGGGCTGGGCCCCGAAATGCCCCACTGCAGCTACAGGCCTGAGCCTGCACCAGGCACATAAAGGAAAAGGTCTGTGAGTTGATTATTGGGGCAGATCAGAGAACTGTGGCTGTCATCGCTAAGCAATACTATTAACTAGGAATAAGGCCCGTTGTGGAAATAAATACAACGAGCTCTAGAAAGAGGCTCTGGGAGAGTGCCCCAGCTTTGGGCACTCAGTGACAATTTGCTGTGGCAATCTCAGCAGGGTATAATGACAGAGTCCACCATTTTCTCCAGAGGAACTGATCTTTGCTACCTGAACAGCAGTAGTAATTTTGAGTGATCTCCAGCCCACCCCCAAGATTGGTAACAGTCATTCCCCAGGAGGGAGTGGCTGGTTTGGAGGGTGGAGTCTATGGCATTGTACCTGTCTGAGGTCCCACCCCTCCTCAACACTCACCTTCTCCAGGTTCAACCCCTCAAATCTCCAGGAATTTCCCAACCTGGAGTTGACAACCCTATCTTTCTCCCAGCCAACCATCAACCTACCTTTTGTTTTTCATCTCCTCCCCCATCCCTCCTACAGAGCAGTTGTAATTCTGAGTGATCTCCAGCCACCACCTGGAGATTGGCAACAATGGTTCCCCATCAGGGAATGGCTGGATTGGAGGGTGGAGTCTATGGCATCGTACCTGTCTGAGGTGCCACCCCTCCTCAAACCTCACCCTCTCCAGACTCCATCCCTCAAATCTCCAGGAATTGCCCACCTGGAGTTGGCAACCTGATCAGGACTGGGGCCAATGAGTTTTCTCCCTAAGGCCAACATAGGTGTGGAAAGGGCCTTTTACTGACAGAGGAGAAAGTACAGGTGCCAACTCTGATTAGGGAAATACCTGGAGATTTGGGGGGGTGGATCCTGTGGAGGGCAGTATTTGGGGTGGAAGGACTCAGCAGGGTATAATGCCATAGAGTCTACCCTCCAAAGCAACCATTTTCTCCCGGGGAACTGATCTCTGTCATCTGGAGGTCAACTGTAACAGTGGGAGATCTCCAGGTCCCACCTGGAGATTGGCAGCCCTAGGGGAAAGTCAGCTGCACAGCGGGGAGTTGAAGAAAATGGTCTGATGGTCACTGGCCCACCTAGTTAGCCAGCCAGCCATGCTGAAGCTAAGCAGGAGAAAGAGCCTTTTTCCTTTTATTCTGACAGGAAAGTGGCCATTGGGGAGGGGGTTATGGGCGGGGGAGGGGTTATGCTGAAAGTCCTTTGTTTTTTTACTCACAGAACCAAGCTTGGCTGCCTACCAACAGCCACTGAGGGGACAGTCCCTCACAGGAGTCAAGAGAACTGTTTTCCTCAGGAGAGAGAGCTGTCTGCCAGGGGGAGTGGGTGGGGAAGAGGAGCAGACCCAGCACCCGGCCAATGGCACACGAATACTCTTGAGTGGCGGCTGATGGGCCAATGGCTGAGGGAGGGCATTTTACAGCCAATGGGAGCGCATGGAATCTTGCAAAACCAAAAGATAAATATTTATAAGGAGAGATGTTTACTAGCACTTTATAACGTTTGATTGTTTTAGAAGGTTTTAGGACTGTTTCTATTTGTTATTTATGTGTTTTTACTTTTTATGTAGGCTGCCCTGAGCCGGCCTTGGCTGGGAGGGTGGGGTATAAGTCTGGTAAATAAATAAATAAATATGAACAAGGGGGAGAGAAAAGCATCGCTGGGGGGGGGCAGCAGTGGGAGGACTTCTAGTGGCCTGGCCCCACTGCCGGACCTCCTGATGGCACCTGGTATTTTTGGCCACTGTGTGACAGAGTGTTGGACTAGATGGGCCATTGGCCTGATCCAACAGTGGCTTCTCTTATGTTTTTTAACACACTCTCAAATGTCTCTAAGGTTAGCCCCCTCCTTTCCCTTTCTTCAAGAGTAAGCATTGAAAGGGCTTGGGGAAGGTGGCGGGGGGGGGAAGCAATTCCACAATGTCTGGAAGGCGGGAGCTGCCATGGGCAAGGGGCAGCCACCACCGGCATGCTGGCTGCAGACCAGGGTCCAGCTGGTAAAGAGCCCCCTCCCACACTCTGCAGGCAGCAGCCACTCTCCCGCCATCTCCTTATGGGAAGGTACTTTGCACAAGGACACAGAAAAATATGAAAAGGTGAAATCCCTAGAGATCACATTGCTATGTGCAGGATAAAGGCAGTCACTGAAAGTTGAGGAAGGGGAGTGCAAGAGAATGAACAAGTTGGGGGGGAGAAAAGCATCATTTTTACCAAGCTCTCAAATGTCTCTAAGAAGCCCATCTGCCACCTCCCCTTTAACTGCAGCCAAACTGTTAAAGCAGGGGTCCTCAAACTTTTTGACCAGGGGGCCAGTTCACTGTCCCTCAGACCATTGGAGGGCCGCCGCGTTCGTTCCCTCCCCCCACCAGCTTGTTCGCCCAGCCGCCGCGTTCGCCCCCTCCCCCACGACCAGCCTGCTTGCCCCGCTGCCGCGTTCGCTCCCTCCCTCCCCACCAGCCTGCTCGCCCTGCCGCCGCGTTCGCTCCCTCCCCCCCACCAGCCTGCTCGCCCCGCCGCCGCGTTCGCTCCCTCCCCCCCCACCAGCCTGCTTGCCCCGCTGCCGCGTTCGCTCCCTCCCTCCCCACCAGCCTGCTCACCCTGCCGCCGCGTTCGCTCCCTCCCCCCCCACCAGCCTACTCGCCCCGCCGCCGCGCTTCGCTCCCTCCCCCCAGCCTGCTCGCCCTGCCGCCGCGTTCGCCCCCTCCCCCATGACCAGCCTACTCGCCCCTTCCTCCTCCTCAGCTCCTGGGCACTCTTGCCCAATGGGGCTACTCGGGAGGAGGAGCCCGGCAGGCAGGCAGGGGCGCTGCTGCTGCGCTCCCCAAGGAGGAGACAGCTCCGGGCGGGGGGGGGGCGGGCATAAACACCCGGTGGGCCGCATAAATGTCCTCGGCGGGCCGCATGTGGCCCGCGGGCCGTAGTTTGAGGACCCCTGTGTTAAAGCATCCCTTGCTAATGCTTTCATTCTCCACCGAACAAAGTTTAACAATCAAAATATGAGAAGGTGAAATCCCTAGAGATCACATTGCTATGTGCAGGGTAAAGGCAGTCACTGAAAGCTGGGCAGTGCAAGAGAATGAATGGGGGTGGGGGGGGAGAAAAGCACCACTTTTTACCAACCTCTCAATGTATCTATGAAGCCTGTCTGCCACTTCCCCTTTAACTGCAGCCAAACTGTCAAAGCATCCCTTGCTAATGGTTTCTTTCTCCATTCTCCAAACAAAGTTTAGCGATCAGCTTATCATTTTGCTAGACTAAAAGGGCTTGTTAAAAAAATGAAATTAAAAAGATGGGAAACCCTCGCAATACTGGAGCCAAAGTAGGGAGGAAGGTGGAAGGTGCACAGTGAGAGGAACAACAAACTGCAATCTAGATGGTGGGGTTGCCAAAAAAAAGGTGTGGGAACGGGGCGGGGAAAGGGTGGATGGTGATGCAGTGTCCACGGAATACTGTCTGTATCAGAAATATCCTTGACTTGAAAGTGGAGCAAGAAGAAAGTCCGTGGAAAAGCTGGGGATTCAGTGAACTGAAAGCAGAACTGGGGGGAGGGAGGCAACAACAAAAGCTGACACACGTGTGAGGCGAAAATGGGAGGAAATGCGGAACACAATATAAAAGGCGACGGAGAAAGTGGAGGAAATGACAGGTGTGGAAACAGCCTTAATCTCTTTCAGGTAGTCTGATACAGCCACAAGGGTAGGAAGGCCACGACAACAGTCCCTGCTAAATAAACAAAAAAAAACAGAAGGCAATTAGGCACAAAAGTATTTGCTGCTGATTTTCCTAATACCTCCCTTTATTTTTGATTTCCCAAATAGCTCCAGGCACCCTGCATTTATCAGCCTTGATCCCAAGTCCTCTGAGCACAGAATCCTAATTAGGGGGGTCTCACTGGTCTCACGCTCTTGCTCTCTCCCTCTTTCTCTCTGTCTCTCCTCTCGCCTGACTTGAAATGATTTTTTGAGGCAGCTGGCAGCAAGGGAGTACAGCTGCTGCTAACTTATCCAAATGATTTATCTTAAGATTCATACAGAATTCATTGCGTGGGGAGTCTGGGCCTGTTGGCGTTTAATATTCATGCGGATTGGGAAGCTGCGTTAATCACAGGGTCCGATCATTTGTACAGCCCCTTAATTGTACTTACGGAAAGTGGCATCCAACCTATTCCTGCCAGCTTTCCTTGTTCTGGTCCCTAGGCTATTTATGGCTCAGTTCCTGTATATATTTTATAAAGATTGTATATGCATTCCATCAAGAGGCTAAGTTACATGGCAAAAGCAGGTGGCATGTTTGAAATCTGCAGGACCAACCACATCATTGCAGGTAACAGAGAAGAAAGCCTTCTTTGTGCCATGCTGTCTGTTAAAATGCAATGAGTCTGTGGCTCTGTGAACAAAAAAGCAAATTGCTGTAAAGCAAGAACTGATCCCAGCTTCCTACGAGATTGTGTGTATTACATGTTCACTAAGGATGTGCATATGGGATAGAATTGAAATTAAGGGCTCATGGCTTCAGATGGAGAAATGACCTATATGGAGGCTATTACTGCTATTATTTGCATTTTAATGACTGAGGCTGAGAAACAGGGACTTGCCAAAAGCTACCTACCGAATACATAGCTAGTAACAGAAGGCAGGAGACAGGCTTGGGGAAGGGCCATGGTTCAGTGATAGAGCATCTGTTTTGCATGAAGAAGGTCCCAGGTTCAATCCTCAGTATCCCCAATTAAAACAGCCAAGTAGTAGGTGATGTGAAAGACTTCAGCCTGAGACCCTGGAGAGCCAATCAGACTAGACACTATTGACTTTG
Organism: Gekko gecko; assembly: GCA_029375565.1. Lineage (NCBI taxonomy): Eukaryota > Metazoa > Chordata > Lepidosauria > Squamata > Gekkonidae > Gekko > Gekko gecko. Next base: position 237,028,458 of record JAPDNY010000002.1, on the reverse strand, counting down.
ATAGACCAACAGTCCAACTCACAATAAGGCAGCTTCATATGCATATGTTCACATTTTTTTTAAAGAACTGAATGGAAGGGCAAGCTACATTTTATGTGAGTGATGCATAATTGAGTCTCCCAATTAAAGTTTAAAAAAAACATAGAGAGGATACTGGTACAGTATAATATTGCTTTCCACATTGTAGCTAATTGCAGCTCCAGGGTACAATGTGCTACTGGGGAAATGATTTAGGGCAGGATTTAAAGACCTTTCCCCAATATCACGTCAGATCCAAATCAGCCCCATTACAGCCTCTTTTAATACAGTTTGAGTCCAGTGGCACCTTTAAGATCAACACATTTTTATTCAAGGTATGAGCTTTCATGTGCACACACACTTCTTCAAATACAATGAGCTTCTTTTAATGTTGAAGAAAATGCAGAGAAATCTGATACTGAATCTCCCAGTTTGGCCTTGGGATTGATGATTATGTTCTATACACATTCTGTGATGTAATGACCCTTCACCGAAATATCAGCGTAAAAATTTTCTACTTTTCTTTGTGTTTGCTGTGAATGCTCAGAAGTAAAGCTCCAGCTGTCTATACAGACACTCTGCTCAAAAGCCTGAGCTAGTTCTCCCCCATCCCCACCGTTGTCCCTTTTCTCAGTTCCTACTGAATTCCAAGCTGCAGAGTTTGGTAGCTGAAAAGCTGTCAGTATAATGAATGCAACCCAAGGTGACAAAGGAGAGACAGGATGCTGGCCTGTGCACATACAGCAAAGGGCCTTGAAACCTCAACATGACTGATGCACAAATCTGTACCCTGTGTGCTCCCAGGGTTGGATGAGGAACACACAGAGTCCAGTGAGTCAGATAAAAATCTGTTTATTGCAATAACAGGAAAATATAGGACTGGATACCTTAGCACCCAGTGACACCAAGCTGTATTTTGCCCCAACTAGGAAGGGCAGAAGGTCTTATACCCCAAATGATATCACTATAATTCATACTTCAAGAAATCCCTAATTGGTGCCAAATAGGCAGCATCATTTGAGCAGGCACCTCTTCATTGGTGTGCACCTGAGCTGGTCAGAATTACAAGTATTTGCGTCTGCTTATCTGGTCCTGGAACAATGAGGAACTTCAGGGAACCAGTGAGGTCTTCTTTCAGGCATCATTTAGAGCTCACTTGTCTCAATATAGTACTGGGGAGTTTCCTGATAAGGCGTAATAGTTCACATGGGACTCGGCTCTTGGCAGACTTCCTGGGGCCTAGCTTTACAAAAGAAGATGTTGTTTGCGAACATCCAGGTTCTCTACAGTTATTGTTATAGCACATATATTTCACTCTCAAATGTCCTTCAACTGGGGTGCTTGAATTTTCCAGATATACTGTTAATCTCAAGTGCATTCCATTCTACGGCTTTTTAATTACTGCTAAAGGCTTTTTAAGTTCTACTTTTAGTATTTTTTCCTCTAACAGGGAATAAAACCATAAAACACACATGTACACGCCCACACACATATATATTTCTATTCTAAGGTTCTTCTGTCTGGGCTGAATACTAGGATTTGAATATACTGTGGTCAGGCTTCTAAGAAGGCACAGTGACAGCTGGTAATATTCAAGACAAGAGGATTGTCAGAAATCACATTCATATATCACATTCATTGATCCCTTGTCCTACATGACCAAATAGCTTTAAGTTTTTCTTTTCCCACTCTGGTGAATCAGGGTGGGGGAATGAGTTGTAGGTAGAAGAAACTTTCCATTGAGCAAAGGAAGCAATTCCATGGGAAGCAGACTTTTTTGCAGGCATGCTTTAGAGAACTGTCATGCTTGAGGCACCAGTAGACACAGGCAGGCACATGGCCTGAAGAGAGATAAGTTGCAGATTTAGGGAAAGAGGTTAAATGCATATCCTGTTTTCCTAAATCTACAATTTATCCCTATGGTGTTAAAGAGAGAGGCAGAAATAACTTATATGGTCCCAAGTTTGTTGTTCAGGCTATGTTAACCTCAGTTCTGCTCCATTTGGTTGGCTGGTTGCCTTTCTTCATACCCAGTGCCTGCCTGTGTCTCCTGGTGCCTCAAGCATAACTGTTCTGGAAAGCATGTCTCCCTCTCATGGATCACTGCGTTGACATGGCAAGGGGGCTTGCGTGCTTCGATGAGGCTGTGGGATATGCCATGGAGGGCCACCCACGATAGACAGGCCACAGTGGAGAACTCAGACAAAATGCAATCCACTGGAGAAAGAAATGGCAACCCACTCCAGTATCTTTGCCAAGAAAACCCCATGGACAGTAACAAAAGGCTAAATGATACGATGCTGGAAGATGAGCCCCTCAGGTTGGAAGGTGTCCAATATGCTGCTGGGGAAAAGCAGAGGGCAAGTACAAGTAACCCCAGAAAGAATGAAGCAGCTGGGCCAAAGCCGAAAGGACGCTCAGCTGTGAATGTGTCTAACAGTGAAAGGAAAGTCCAGTGCTGCAAAGAACAGTACTGCATAGGAACCTGGAATGTAAGATCTATGAATCAAAGTAAGCTTGATGTGGTAAAAAATGAGATGGCAAGACTGAACATCGACATCTTGGGAATCAGTGAACTAAAGTGGATGTGAGTGGGTGAATTTAACTCAGAAGACCATTGTATCTACTACTGTGACCAAGAATCCCATAGAAAAAAATGGTGTGGCCTTTATAGTCAACAAGAGAGTGAGAAAGGCATTAATGGGATACAATCTCAAAAATGACAGAGTATCTTGGTAAAAATGACAGAATTATCAAATCCAAGGCAACCCATTCAACATCACAGTAATCCAAGTCTATGCCCCAACCTCCGACGCAGGAGGTTGAATTGGACCAGTTCTATGAAGACCTACAACACCTCCTAGAACTATCACCAAAAAAGATGTCTTTATCATCATGGGGACTGGAATGCTAAAGTAGGAAATCAAAAGGTAACTGGAATAACAGACAAGTTTGGCTTTGGAGAACAAAATGAAGCTGAGCAAAGGCTAACAGAGCTTTGTCAAGAGAACACATTGATCACAGCAAATACCCGCTTCCAACAACCTAAAAGGCAACTCTACACATGGACATCACTAGATGGCCAACACAGAAATCAGATTGATTATATAATTTGTAGTCAAAGATGGAGAAGCTCCATACAGTCAGTAAAAACAAGACCTGGAGTTGACTGTGGCTCAGATTATGAGCTACTCATTGCAAAATTCAGGCTTAAACTGAAGAAAGTTGGGAAAACCACTAAGCCATTCAGGTTTGACCTAGATTATATGCCTAATGAATATACGGTGGAGGTGAAGAATAGGTTTAAGGGACTAGATTTGATAGACAAAGTGCCTGAAGAACTATGGACAGAGGTTTGTGACATTGTACATGAGGCAGCAATAAGCACCATCCCAAAGGAAAAGAAATGCAAGAAAGTGTAGTGGCTGTCTAATGACACTTTAAAAATAGCAGAGGAAAGAAGAAAATCAGAAGGCAAAGGTGAAAAGGAAAGATTTATCCAACTGAATGCAGATTTCCAGAGAACAGCAAGGAGCGATAAGGAGGCTTTCCTGAATGAACAATGCAAAGTAATAGAGGAAAACAATAGAATGCAAAGAACTAGAGATCTCTTCAAGAAAATTGGAGAAATCAAGGGAATGTTCTGTGCAAAGCTGGCCCTGATAAAGGACAAAAATGGTAGGAACCTAACAGAGGCAGAAGAGGTTAGGAAAAGGTGGCAAGAATACATAGAAGAACTATACAAGAAGGATTTCCGATGCCACACATACTTCAAAGGAAAAGTTATTCCACAGGTGCCCTAGCTGAAGCAGCCATGTTTCTGGTCATCCCTTGACTTCCAAGGGTCCAAGAAGAAGGCAGAACTTATCAGGCCGGCTGGACAGTATGGGAGGAGGTGACTGAAATGTGGGCATACCTGGGAAACGCATATGGCTGTACACCTTGCTGTACACGGCTGCATAGGAAATTTATACCTTACATCAGCAACATCATTTTGTCACAGGAGGTCTATGGACACTTTTTGTATGTCACCTGAGAGCATAGTGTAATATCCATACATATGTATTGTGTCATGTTCAAGAGCTATTAGTGTTGTGAAGTAGTGCCTGGGAGCATACTAACATTATAAGCAGTAACTGTTGGGTTGTGACCACCAACCTCAATACAGAATTAACACATTGATGTTAAATAGAAATAAGAATTATTGCTTAATACATTCGTTGTTATTTTAGTGCAGAATACATTTATATTGTTGATGGTTTTTCCTTAGTGTTTTCTTCCTTTTTGCAACCTCCAGATGAGGCCTGGAGATCTCTTGGAATTACAACTGATCTCCAGACAACAGAGATCAGTTCCCCTGGGGAAAATGGCTGCTTTGGTGGGTGGACTCTATGGCATTATGTCCCCCCTGACATCCTTCCTCTGCCCAAACACACCATGCCCAGGGTCCACCCCCAAATCCTCAGAAATTTTCCAACCAGGAGCTGGCATCCCTACATGCCCCCCACCCTCAGCCCCATTTCCCTGCCCTCAAGACATTGAGGAACAACAACAACAAAAATGGCTGGAAAATGGCCTCTTTAGATGCACTCTAAGAATTTCCCCATGTTTCTATACTATAGAGATTAGGTGAAATTCCTAGAGCATCACCCAGAAGGATCATCATGGCCTCCACAAACTTCACCCTCCCCAGGCATTGCCCTCAAATTTCCTGGCATTCACTGAAGCAGTGTTAGCAACCCTAATCCCTTGACCAGGCTTGTCATGACTAGGGGTGTGCACACACAAAATGATCAGTATTTTTCGGGTTCAGATAAACCAAGCCTGAAAAATATCCGTATATACTGATATTCCTGAATCCCAGTATCAGAATCCCAATATCAGTAACCCCCAGGCTCTACCTCTGGTCAGTTTCACTCCTCGTTGTTCAGCGCAGGAGTGAAATTGACCAGTGGAAGCAGCTGGGGGGAGGAGGGAAGACTGGGGGGGAGGCATTTTTAAATGCCTCCTCCCTTCCCCAGCCTACCTGCCTCCCAAGATCAGCTTCCCCAGGCACCCCATGGCTGCAGGGTGCCTGGGGAAGCCAAAGGGAAGGCAGTTTAAATTGCCTTCCCTTCAAGGCTCAGCTTCCCCAGGCAACCCATGGCTGCAGGGCTCCCAGGGAAACCAAAGGGAAGGCAGTTTAAACTGTCCTCCCTCCCAGGATCAGCTTTCCCAGACGTACCGTGACTGCAGGGCACCTGGGGAAGCCAAGACAAGGCATGGAAATGTGCCTCCTTCCCTCCCTGAGCCTCTCTGCTGCTGCAGAGAGACTCAGGAAGGGAAGGGAGAGACAGCGCAGGCATGTTTAAATGCCTTTCTTTCCCTCCCCAATTTCAGGGAGGAAAAGAAAGGCATTTAAACATGCCTATGCTGTCTCTCTGCCTGCCCTTCTCCAGAAGTCCTGTGGCTGTGGGACAACTGCAAAAGGGCAGGGAGGGAGCCCAGGGCATATTTCCAGCTCCACTGTAAAGCTGGATACCTTTCTAGCCATTGAAATGATCGATTTCAGCCCCCTCCACTTCGGAGGGGACTAAAACTGACCATCTCAATGGTTGGAAAGGAATCCAGTCTTACAGCAGGGCTGGCCCCCAGCTACACTGGCTGGATGCTTTTCCAGCCATAAAAATGATCAGTTTCAGTCCCCTGGACTTCCAAGCAGTAGGCTGCTGGATAAAGGCAGGCAGAGAAAGGCATTTAAACATTCCTGTGCTGTCTTTCCCTTCCCTCCCTGAGACCCTCCGCAGCAGTGGAGAGGCTCCGGGATGAAAGAAGGCATGTTTCCATGCCTTCCCTTGGCTTCCCCAGCCAACCCGCCATGGCAGAAGCCAAAAATGACAGATCAAGGGAGGAACAACATCCATGACAAAAATAACAAAGAGTCAATAAAGATAAGTTGCAAAAACTACTGTAGTAATTCTGTGGAGATCTGTTATTAGAGAGTCAACATGGAATGTTTCCTTCAAGAGTTGATAAGTAGAGACAATTTAAGAGTGGTGATTGATGCAATTGAATATTATGACAAACATCCAGAAAAAGAAGTTGGATTCCTCTTTTTAGATGCGGAAAAAGCTTTTGATAATGTAAATTGGGAGTTTATGCTGCAAGTTATTGAAAAAATGGATATTGGACAGTCTTTCTTAAATATGATTGTGGCAATTTACTCAGAACAGAAAGCAGCTTTGAATATAAATAAAGAAAGAACAGATTTCTTCCAAGTCCAAAAAGGAACACAACAAGGATGCCCGCTATCTCCGTTATTGTTTATTTGGATATTGGAAATATTATTGACAGTGATCAGAAAAGACAATAGTATTGAAGGACTTACAGTGAAAGGTTTTGTTTATAAATATAGAGCATTTGCGGATGATGTGATGTTTATGATTCAAGATCCAATTGAGAATATACCACAATTGATGGAAAAAATTGAAGAATTTGGAACAGTTGCGGGATTCTACGTTAATAAAAGTAAAACGAAAGTGATGTGTAAAAACATGACGAAACAGAGACAAATTGAGCTGCAAGAGAAAATTCAGTGTGAAGTGGTTACAAAGACTAAATATTTAGGAATTGAATTGACTATGAAAAATACTGATTTGTTCAAAAATAACTATGAAAAGGTTTGGTACAGGATTCAACAAGATATGAAGAAATGGGATACCTTGAACTTATCGCTATTGGGAAGAATGGCAACTGTAAAAATGAATGTCTTGCCGCGTTTGATGTTTTTATTTCAGACTATTCCAATATTAAAACAAAGGAAAATACTGGATACGTGGCAGAAAGAATTAACGAAATTTGTATGGGCAGGAAGAAAGCCAAGGATTAAAATGAAAATTTTATGTGATGCAAAGGAAAGAGGAGGTCTACAACTACCAAATTTAAGATTGTATTATGATGCTGTCTGCTTAACCTGGCTGGAGCAGTGGATTAATCTTGAGAATAAAAAGTTATTGGCTTTAGAAGGTCATGACAACAAGTTCGGATGGCATGCATATTTATGGTATGGAAAAGTAAAACTGGACAAGTTCTTCAAACACCACTTCATAAGACGATCACTGTTCGAGACTTGGACGAGATATAGAAAATTCTTCTCGGAAGAAAGACCACTTTGGATAGTACCAGCAGAAGTGATTAATCCATATTCAAGAAGTCAGAGTTTAGATTGGCTACCTTACAAAAGTCTCTTAAAATTAGAAGGGAAAAACTTTGTACTAAAAGATAGAGTTGATGTGGAATTTGAATATGATTGGTTGAAGTATAGACAGATTTATGACTTATTTAAGACCGATAAGAGAGAACATGGTTTTAGAGAAAATTATACTGAAATTGAAACTGTATGGGTTGGTAAGGGTAAGAAAATGATTTCTAAATTGTACAAGATTTTACTGAAATGGTATACTGAGGATGAAATAGTAAAAGAGCAAATGATAAAATGGGCAGTAAATATTAATAATGAGATTTTTATGGCATCTTGGGAATACTTGTGGAAAAAGTCAATGAAAATTTCAACTTGTGTAAATGTTAAAGAGAATTGTTATAAAATGATGTATAGATGGTACATGACGCCTAAAAAAATTGCTATTATAAACGAAAGTATGTCTAACAAATGTTGGAAATGTAAGAAACATGAAGGGTCTTTTTACCATATGTGGTGGACATGTGACAAAGCAGTAAAATATTGGACTGAGATCCACAATGAGATACAAAAAATTTTGAAATGTACTTTTAAGAAAGACCCACAGATGTTATTGTTAGGTCTTAAAATGGAGGAAATAAATGTAGCCAAGAGAACACTATTATGGTACTTGATTACAGCAGCTAGACTGATTTTTGCTCAATGTTGGAAACAAGATAAAGTACCTGAAACATGGGAATGGATTAAAAAGACGTTGTTTATGGCAGAAATGGACAAATTAACAAGAAAATTAAACAACGAAGAAGATGAAACCTTTTTTGAAGACTGGAAAGACTTTCAAGAATACTTGTTGAAGAATTGGGATGTTAAACGTGGTTTGATTTGTTTTGACTGTTATTGAGGAGAAGTAGAAAGAGACTTAAATCTTCGAATTGTTACCATTAGTAAAAGAAAATACGTTTAGTAGTAAATGTAACTGAATAAGAGAAATATCAGTGGGGTTGGTGCAGTGCGGGAAGCCTTGTTTGGGGGGGAGTGGGAGAAAGAAAAATGGATATGTATTGGTTTGTTTAAATTGTATGAACATGAAAAATATATCCAATAATAAATTGTATTTACAAAAAAAAAAAAAAAAAAGAGTTGATAAGTAGTATTTGATAAGAATTGGGATTGCTACACACTCAGATAAAGCAAATATTATGAAATGAATTGTTTTCAGTGTGCAGTATTTGTTGTGTGTCAGCAATTACAGAAGAAAATTTTCTACAGAATTACTACAGTAAACATTTTTGCAACTTATCTTTATTGACCCACCATGGTGGGGTGGCTGGGGAAGCCAAGGGCAGGCATGAAAACATGTCTGGGCTCCCTGCCTGCCCTTCTCCAGCTGCCCTGCGGCTGTGGGGCTGCTGGAGAAGGGCAGGCAGAGACAGCTCAGGCATGTTTAAATGCCTTTCTTTCCCTCGCCAAACTCGGGGAGGGAAAGAAATGCATTTAAGCATGGCTGGACTCTCTGCCTGCACTTCTTCAACATCCCTGGGGCAGCTGGAGAAGGGAAGGCAGAGAGAGGAGGCGCTCCCTGGTCAGTTTCACTCCCACAGGCCTGTCCTCTGTTTGGTTTAAATGGCTTAAACCTAACAGCTGACTGGCAGGGAGTGAAATAGACTAGGGAAGCCACAAAGGGAGGGAAGATGACATTCAGCTACCTGAAAGCCAAAAAAGCTGAATAAATATAGGAAACTTTATTTGGTAGCCTATATGTTTCCTGAATTTCTATTCAGCTTAGGGATTCCAAATAAATACCAATAAGGCATTTATTTAGGTGTTTGTGTGTGTTTTTTGCTCGGGGAAGCCAAATGCACACCCTTAGTCATGACCAACTGCAGCTCAGTCTTGTCTGGATTGAGGCTTTGTTTATCTGCCCTCATCCATGCCATTACTTTCTCCACAGGCCCCTGTTCAGGACTTGCATACACTTACCTGACTCAGCTGTCAAGGAGAAATAGAACTTGGTGTCATCTGCGTGTTTGTGGCACCTTATTTTCTATGATGTCTAGGACAAATAAGTTCCCTCTGTCCTGTTTCACACTTCTGACTATAATTTAATCATTTGCCTTCCTTCAGTCATCTCAGAAGTTCAGATATTTCCATCATTCCTAGTAGCTCTTACTTCTTAAATTTCTGTTCCTCTTCCCTGTATTGCTTCCATTTTACTTACTTACTTCTCAGAATGTGGATTCTGCAACTGTTGTCAAGAAGAGGCCTACCCAGTGCGTAGTACAGCAGATCTATTACCTTCTGTCTATTACCTCCCATAACTTCATTAGCGGCATCTGCTTTCCTGCCAGGAAGGAAGGCCAGAAGAGGCAGCCCCATGCCGTGTGTATTGACATGTTAGTTTATCCATGCGTTAGGGCGGCTGTGCTGTGATCTGCTTGGCGGCTCACTGGGTAGTTTTCCACTCCACTGATCCACTTGTACAAAAGGCAAGGCGAGCCAGCCAGTATCCCTGCCAAATCCCACAGTTGCGCTGGAGACACAGAGCTTCTTCAGAGCTCTGACAGCACCAGGCAAACCCAGCAGACAGGAAGAGTCCTGTCAGACCTCTGTGCCCCTCATGTGATCAGAGCAAATGGTGGATGAATGCCCAATTTATGAGAGATCCAGGCCTGTGGCACAAATCAAGCAACAACAGCCTCCCAAAAACTTCTATACCACACCTGGAACAAAAAGGTCATTTGGGATTCTGATTTCATATGGCAATCAGCTGGACCAGCCACAGCCAGCAAGCCCATGTGCTCCATAACAACAATTAATTAATAGCTGCCAGGGACAAGGCAATCATGTTCATTCATAGCAGCAAGACATCCTCTCTGATATTTAAAAGGACTTGGTCCCTGTTGCTAGTGTGATCATCCCTGGGTTTCTTCTTTCAGGTCTCCCTATTGGGATGTACCCAAACATGTATGGTCTTTGATCACATTGCTGCTTTTTCCGTCACAAGGAGAGATCTTTCTTTTGGACTTATCCCCCCCCCCCAATGCATTTTACAGAAGACATCTCATTACAAATTATACAGCTAGGCTGAATGGAGAGCTGTCATTTGCTCTGTCTCATAATGTACAAGTTTAAGAGGATTCAGATAAAATGAACAAGCAGTTGGCTTAAAAAGAAAAAGGTGTGCATTTATATAGCTAAATTAATCTGTAGCACTGAAGTTTCCCTGGGATGATCCAAAGGGCAATAATACAATCATGCTGAAAAATGAACAGGCAGTCAGTTCCTCTCTGGCTTCTCATACTTTGATCTTCTTGCTTTTGTCCAAAAAAAGATGCTGTCAGGATTACCCACATTGTTTATCTTATTATCATCACCTAGTGTATGTTTTTTTAAAAAAACAAAACAAATGTGATGAAAATCACAATGATGATTTGTCATCCTTGGTCTGGAATAAAGAGCTGTCCACAACCTAGTTCTCACAGACAGCAGATGCAGGAATGGGGTTCCCAACACTGCCTCAGCAAATACCTGGGAAGTGAAGAGTTTGAAGAAAATGTGATGTCATTTCAGAGGTGATGCTCTAGGTTACCTCCCCTAGTCTCTATGGTCTTTTGCAGAGAGATTGAGGGGCATTTCTAGAGTTTCAGTATGAGGAAGTCATTTTTTTTCCTTCTGCTCTTCAGTTCCTTGCAGGAAGAAATTGGGACTGGGGGCTGATAATTCCCCATTCTGGAAAGCATGAGCCTGCCTCTCTGTGGACTACAGAATTTACAACTGAGTGCTCCTCTGAAAAAATATTTCCTACCCATTCTTAGAATGTTGCCAGCACTGTCTCTCTGTGAGGTTCAGCTGCCTCTCCAGGGTCTCTACAAGTTAAACCTTTGAGTGGCTGGCTAGATGCATCTTACCTCCAGCACGTGCATATTCATGTCAATATGAAAAGTACTCTATCACCGGCTAGTTTGGCTTGTGTTATGATTGCATCTGCACATACATACAAATACATTATGTTTTTTGTCACTTGCAGCAGCAGTGCACAGTAACATCTGGATGAGCCAATCAATGGCTGAAGTCACATGTAAGTCACTTGGCTGCCAAACATGTTTTCACTGCAAAGCACTGAGTCAGTGCATGAATATGAAATACTTGGGCACAGTCCACTGTTTCAAATTCTGCAGGGGTAGTTGCAGTTACTTAGACCCAGTGTGGTGTGGTTAAGAGTGTCAGACTAGTGTCTGGAAGAATCAGTTTCAAATCCCCACTCCTGCCATGGAAGCTCATAGGATGACCCTGGGCCAGTCATGTGCTCTTTGCCTAAGCTACCTCACAGGGTTGTTGTGAGGATAAAACAGAGGACAGGGGAATGTTGTAAGCCACTTTTGGTCCTCACTGGGGAGAAAGGTGGGATATAAATGAAATAAATAACTAAATAAATAGGTACAAATGTAACTTCTGACTATATTTTTCTACTGTATTTTAACCAAAAGATCTAGCCCCTGCTTGTCTTTTATATCCACAGAGGACAACCACTGGAGAGTAAATGGCTATATCACATAGCACGCAGGGTAGACCTGCGTGTGTGTTTGGGAAGGGAACTCATGCAATACTCTCTGTATGAGAATATTATAAGGATATCCCTTTATTAATCTGTGAAGTGTTGGAAGGTATAATTTTATTTCCATACTGTCTGCATTGACCAAAAGAGATTCTCCCAGGTCTTTTCACTTTTCCATCACATTCAGTATAAATATTATTTTCTGTAAATCCAAGCAAGGAGATGCCTGCACTTAATACTGTCATGGCTTTACCCAAAGAATTCTATGAACTGGTGAAATCTGAAATAGTATGTATTAGCTAGCCCCACCCTCATTGAACTACAATTCCCAAAATTCCATAGGGAAAGGGAATAACTATTAAGCCAGTTTAAATTGGTAGTGTAGGGTCTCAGTGTATCCCTGATGTTAGTTCTCAACTTTTATCTTAGATTCTGCAACAGAAGCCACCATTCCTGCCTCCTTCCCAAGCTTCAAACCTTTTGCAAGCATAGAACAAATCAACACCAGAGTCATCTGTCTCCTCAATATCAGCAGATCATCATGCCATGCAGCTTTCATTCGAAACAAAAAAACAAGTCTTCTGGCCCACATTGTTTCCCATGAAACAATGCTAAAGGTGGATTTATAGAAATTTCTAAGGTACTTGATAATATAGGGAAAGCCACATTTCCATTATGGGGGGGGCTTCTTTTGAAAGTAGGTGGGGGTTCCAAAGCACACAACTTTGACTTTAGAGTCTGCTGAGTTTTGATTGCAAAAAAAATGTCTAGCTCCTTACAGTTTGCTGCACAGCATGAAAGTGGCAGCAAGGTTGTCTGAAGGTCCACTGGGGGGACAACTCAGGGATGGCTTTTGTCACGGTAACTGTCATTCCATTGCTGCAAAAAGGGGAAGGTCCTTAACAAATATTGGGCGGGGAAGGTTTCCAAAGAATGCCTGCTTTGAGAAGATGATGCAGCAACCAGCCACAAAGTTGAAAAAGAGAGCTATTCACCTGCAGTCCCTTTACAGTCAGAAGTTCCCTTCCCTAATCAATGGACAAGGAGGTAGAATTGGCTTCTGAAAGCATTTATGGGTGGCTATAAATACCTCAGCCCAGTGCATGGGGACCAAATCATCTTTCATTTTAAAAAGGAGACTTTCTTACCAGTACACTTACTGGTGTCCCTCCCCCCATCAAGGCCTTCTCCTTCTAAAATGGACCCATTATGATGTTAGTTCTTTGCACCTCTTTCCTGAGCAAATTATTTCTTGCTCCAGAGGAAATCTGAATAAAGCATCTCACTCCGAAACGGAAAAGAATAATGTCATACCTAGTGCATAGCATACCTATGGCCCTAGGCCACAGATCTTTCTCTGAACAGTAGACCTGAAGACAGCCACAGACAATGAGAGAGGGCCTATTAATCTCTGAGCAATTTTTTGCTATCAGGGCATGCAAGAAGACTAAGCTGCTGTGGGACTAGGTGGGACCTACAAACAGGGTGGGACTTATTTCTGAGTAGACACACAATGAATGTGTCTGTTTTGCTATCACACACAAATAGACAGACAGATAAATAGAGTGATCATCACCTGTATGAAAACCCAGTGCCTCTTCTCAGCTGATTATTATGCCACCCTCATGCTGAGGCAACTTGTTGGTAGGAAGACAGACAAGTAGGCAGTGACAGATAGTACTGGTTGCCAATAGAGCGGCACACTGATACCCAGCAGGAGGCATAGAAAGCAGTATGGAGGAGGCTTGAAAGATGACTGTGTAGAAATTGTCTCTCTAACTCCTTCAATCAAAAGTAAGCCTGCAAGCTTCTTTGTGGCACAGTCAAGGACAACCTTTCACGTCCTTTTGGTTTTCACCAGCACTGAAGGAGGAAGAAAACTGACAAGCCAATCACAACCCACATTCACTCTGCAGATGGTTTCTGTATGGCACCTGCTGGAGATTAGATTTTTGTTGACATCAAGGAATGAAAATACAATAACTCAAAAGTCACCATGTTCTTCACAAGGGAACAACAACCAAATCCAAAGGTCATCAGGCATCAGTCATATTAAAGACTAAAGTCACCGGATCAGCGTGTATTCATCACAAGCCAATCACAGGCCACATTCATTTGACAGATGTTTTCTTTGTTGCACCTGCTGGAGATCAGATTGGGGATACGTCCATATCTGAGGTATTTTGCAGTCTTCCTTTCTATGTTCAAATTAGATAGAGTGTGGCTCAGGAGGGACACAGCTCCTCTTTAGACGCATCAGTCAGAATATCAATGCATGCCAGATGTGGTTTGGTTTCTTTCTCTGGTCATTCATTAATAGTGTGTGAGGAACTGGAAGTTACTAAACTTTTAGGTTACCAGCAGTGCAATCCCCCTCTAATAACAAGGACTTTGATGGATTTAGAATGGTGTTAACACTGTTTAGGATTGCACAGCAAATCTCAGTTTAATTTCTTATACAGTAAATGTTCCACAAGATTTTCATGTCTGTTAAAATTAAACAAGTTTATATTTTATTTTTAATAATTATAAACATTGCATTACCAAGCGACATGCCGTATTTCATTTAGCAGATTATACGGAGGTATGCAAAAATTGCCATTGAGTCTCCCAGAGCTTCCTCTCCTGGCTCACCTTTCTCCTGGCCTTGGGACCCATCTGGAAGAGAGTCCTCATGAGCCACTTTGGGGGGCCAGTCCGGACTTTGAGAACCACTGTCATAACCCCTACGACAACATGCTGGCTCCCTAACTCAATTCATAACAGTAGAGAAGTGCTGTCGTCTTTCGTAGCAGACCACTGTTGTTATATTCTACTATGCTTTGCCCCTCCAATAAACATCAGAGAGGCTCCATAGACTGACTAATTTTCTATAACAAGCTCTGTTGAGCCTTTCTTTCAAAGATTAAGTACACTCAGTGTGTGTTTACCTGTACAAGTTATATGAATCTGCCTTACACATTGGTGTATCAAGGTCAGTATGTTCTACTCCAACTGGCAGCAGCTCTCCAGGGTCTCTCAAGTAGGGTTTTTTACATCACCTTCTACCAGCTTCTTTTTACTAGAGATGTCAGGGATTGATCCTGGGACCTTCTGTATTCAAAGTGAAAGGCCTTCATGCAGAAAAGATTATGCCTGTCCCTTTAAATTCATCAAAACACTGAGTCAGGTGCAGCATCTGTGCCTCCTGGCCATTTCCTCTAGTAACCAACCTTCCATGAGATCTGCCGAGGTGCAGAAATTGGGGAATGGTGTCGTGATTAGAGTGTCAGGCCAAGAAACCCCAGTTTGAATCCCTGCTGCACTGTGGAAACTTGCTGGATGACTTTGGTCTAGTCACACAGACTACCCTCCCTCACAGGGTTGTTGTGATAAAATGGAGGAGAGGAGAATGATATGAGCCACTTTGGATCCCCATTGGGGAGAAAGGTGGAATATAAATAAAGTAAATTAAAAAAAATAAAAACAGTTTCTTCTTCCATTGCCTTGGAGATTTGGGGCATGCAGTTTCTCAGGGCTGACATATGGCAAAGCTTTGAAGAACCAATGGCTGTTCCTTTTTCCTTCCCCCACCTTTAAAAAATGCCACTACTCTGATTTGCTGTGTTGCAAAAGGTTTCTAATTTATGGAGCATCTGATCTTTAAATGAGAATCTTTTTTTCCCTGTTTAGCACTGTACAGTAATTGTCCTAATTAGAAAGGCTTATTTTGATGAGAGTTTAAAAATAATAATCAAATTGTAAATGACATTTGGTGCACCCTGTCTCTTCGTACAGAAGCTTCAATGTAACTTAATCTGAAAATTATGCATAAAGTATGGAGAGAAATTACCATAATGCTCCCTTGCAAAACTACAACAAATCTGCCTCCCTTTTTGCGTGTTATCTAAGTTGCAAGCAAGCTGCAGGTGTGTAGAGAACCAGCAAGAAGCCCTGGTAAACATGCATTTGTATCCTGGGTGTATATTGTTGGTTGTCTTGATATGCAAGTTTACATCCCAGTGTTCTGGTAAACCAGTTCTCTTCAGTCATTCCTGGCCTGGGACTCAACTTCTTCCATAGGTGTCAGTATAGGACCCACCAAGCATTAACTCAAGGAGAATAAGGGTAAACTAGCAAAATACCCACCAGAGAGTCAGGAATGTATATAAGAACCAAAGAGCAAGAGTGCTGGATCAGACTAGTGGTCTTTCTAGTCCAGCATCCTGTTCCACACAGCGGTTAACCAGATTCCTCAGAAGGCTCCCCAACAACAACTGGCATTCAGAAATATGGGCACTTTCACGCATGCTCAATAATGCAGTTTCAATCTGCTTCAGCAACCGTTTGCAAGTGGATTTTGCCATTTCACAGAGGTCAAATCTGCATATGCATTTAAAAGTAAAATCCAGTTGCAAAGTGCACTGAAAGTGAGGCAGTGGTTAGAGTGTTGGACTGGGATCTGGGAGGGCCAGGTTCAGACCCCCACTCTGTCATGGAAGCTTGCTGGGTGACTTCAGGCCAGTCAGTTGTTGTTGTGAGGAAAAAAATGAAGGAGGGGAAAGCACCTTGGGTCCCCATTGGAGAGAAAAGCAGCCATTGATGGAGGTTTCTCTCCATGAATTTGACTAATCCCCCTTTACAGCTAGCTAAACTAGTGGCCACCACCACATCCTGTTGTAGTGAATTACACAAGTCAATTATTATTTTGTAAAGAGGTACTTCCCTTTGTTGCTCCTGCACATCAATTTCAAGTTCAAAAGGTATGTTGCAATGCCCTCCTAAGCAGAATTATACTCTTCTGAGTCCATTAAAGTCAACAGTGTAACTCTCTTTAGGATTGCACTGTTGGTGAAAGAGAGGTAAGAAACAGACAAACCAGTGGCTGAGTTCAGACTGGCAATTTGCCCCGGTAGGGACCCGGGCCAGCGACAACTCAATCCCGGAGTAAATGGGGCGTTCACACAGGCACATCTGCCTGGCGTCCCCCACCCGTAGCCAACCTGTGCTGTTGCACTTCACCGCTGGATTAAAAAGATACCTGATAAAACCCATAGCAAATCCGAAAGCCCGCGTGTGTCGCGCGTGTCTCCGCTTCCGGGTAGTCTGAACGCACGGCCGAAAAGCCGGGAGCAACCCGCATTGGGCAGGAGGCAGCAGCGGTGTGATTGGCTGTGCTCCGCGAATATAGCACGCCTCTGGTGCGGCAGTCTGAACGCTCCCGCGCACCTCCATCCTGTATCTTCCGGCAGCGGCCCCCGCTGTGTGAACGGGAAAACCCAGTATAGTTTATTCCGGGGCTTTTTTGCTACGACTGGCTACCGGAGCAAACTGCCAGTCTGTGCTCAGCCAGTGTTTATCTTTTAGATAAACAGAATGTGTTGGATATGCCACAGTTTAAACAAACTACAAACTCTCATAATATCTGAATGCAGCCAGAGTATGCACCCACGTGTTGTTTTTTCCCCCAGGCCTATTAAGCCTGATAGAATTTGCCCTTCTCTCCAGTGTGAGCTAATACGTATGAGATGAGGATGGGGACTGGAGTAACAGCTGATGATGTTGCAAGGGAAACACTGGCTCCCTGAAGAAGGAAAAAGCAGTATTAATTTCCTATGCAGTTCTTTGGGAGAGGAGCAGGGGGGGGGTCTCTCCCAGGTGAAACATTATAGGCTCCTAAATAAGTCATTTATCTCCTCTCCTTTCACAACTCTGATATGGCTTCTTCTTTCCTTGCTGTCAATGTGGTTCAGGAGGAGAAGGCAGACAAATAGCCTTACTGATGTACAGCCATTAGATTCTGGCCCATTAATGCATGCCTGGTATCAGCTAGCAGCTAGAAAATAGCTATACAAATTCACATTTCCTTTTATGATGCTTCTGCACCAGCTATTTCCCCCTTTCCCTTTGCACCAGGCCAGAGAGCTCCTCTTTATCAATATATCACTTTATCTGCAATCTTCCTCAGGGTGTCAGCATAGACATCCTAAGGACCATTAACTGTGAGCAAATAGAAGAGCTGCAGTAGCTCTGCCAAGCGGCCAGCTAGAATTCTTCTCCACAGCAGCAGATCTCCGCTCCAGTCTGTTGCTATGAGCAGCTGGCTGTGAGTCTTCCCTACCAATGGATCTGCTGGAGAAGTGGACGGTCTACAATCCTTCCTGTCCATCAGATCCAGTGGCTGGGAAGGGCTAAACTGAAGTAAGCCTAAATGAAGGATGACTCCTGATGCGCTTTGCACCACATATTGCTACAACATGCAGAAAATGCTGTGTACCATACAACATCCTGATTTAAGAGTAGTGAGGCAGCTGTTCACCCATAATCTGTAATCTGTGCTCCCACACACACACGTAAGAGCCATAAATTACTGCCATTCAGAAACAAATAGTTTGTATCCCACTGCTTTGCTCAGGACACTTTGAAGCCTTCCCACAGCCTCCTCACCCCATAATAGCAGTTTGGAACCCCTTTTGTTGGAAGGGTTTGTCTCAAACTAGAGAAGGGCTTCAAACCTACCTGACAAAGTGGTGCAGTACAAATGCATGCCTATTAGTGTGATCCAAAGTACACTTTCTTGGGTGTAAGTTCCATTAAATACAACCGAGTAGGATTCTGAGTAGACCGTCTCATAAGATTGCTTTCTACATTTTTATACTGTGTAACACCAAAATAAATGGCAATATGATGACCGAAGTACCTTGTGGCAACTTGGCCATCTGTATCTTTTTTTTTAAACACATTTTATTAGGATACACAATACTTAACAACTTGGTCCAAATAATATACATCATATTCTTTTTCCAAAAACTCCTCTTCCCCCCCTGTTGGCTCCCAGCATTGTTTCCACCATTTAACAAAACATAATACATGTTAAATCCTTGTTATCATGCAAATTCTACAGGTAACATAAGAACATAAGAACATAAGAGAAGCCAATGTTGAATCAGGCCAATGGCCCATCTAGTCCAACACTCTGTCACACAGCGGCCAAAATATACCAGGTGCCATCAGGAGGTCCAGCAGTGGGGCCAGGGCACCAGAAGCCCTCCCACTGCTGCCCCCTCCAGCACCAAGAATAGAGTGCATCACCTGCCCCAGACTGAGAGTTCTCATTCTATACCCTGTGGCTAATAGCCACTGGTGGACTTCTGCTCCATATGTTTATCTAATTTCCTCTTGAAACTGTCCATGCTTGCAGCTGCCACGACCTCCTGTGGCAGTGAATTCCATATGTTAATCACTCTTTGGGTGAAGAAGTACTTCCTTTTATCTGTTCTAACCCGACTGCTCAGCAATTTCATAGAGTGCCCACGAGTTCTTGTATTGTGAGAAAGGGAGAAAAGTACTTCTTTCTCAACCTGCTCAATCCCATTCATAATCTTATAAACCTCGATCATGTCACCCCTCAGCCGTCGTTTCTCCAAGCTAAAGAGCCCCAAGCATTTTAACCTTTCTTCATAGGGAAGGTGTTCCAACCCTTTTATCATTCTAGTTGCCCTTCTCTGCACTTTTTCCAATGCTATAATATCCTTTTTGAGATGTGGTGACCAGAACTGTACACAGTATTCCAAATGAGGTCGCACCAATGATTTATACAGGGGCATGATGATACTGGCTGATTTGTTATCAATTCCCTTCCTAATAATCCCCAGCATAGCGTTAGCCTTCTTTATTGCAGCTACACATTGTGTAGACATTTTCAGCGAGTTATCCACTACGACTCCAAGATCTCTCTCATGGTCAGTCTCTGCCAGATCAGACCCCATCAACGTGTATTTATATTTAGGATTTTTGGCTCCAATGTGCATCACTTTGCACTTGGCCACATTGAACCCCATTTGCCACGTTGACGCCCACTCACCCATCCTCAACAGATCCCTTTGGAGTGCCTCACAATCCTCCCTGGTTTTCACCACCCTGAACAACTTCATGTCATCTGCAAATTTAGCCACATCAGTAACCCAATTTACTTATTTATAACTACTATAAACACTTATTAACTGTATACAATTGTTACATCTTTAGTAGTTTCCCAAACTAAAAATACTATCCTTCATTTTCCAGTACTTCTGTATATATTCTTTAAAGTCGCTCCAGTCTGCCAAAAAGGTTTCTGCTTCTAGGTTGTTAAGCTTTCTTGTCCATTTGTCCATTTCTGCCATAAAGAGCAGTTTTCTCAGCCAGTCCCAGAGATCAGGAATCTTTTCATTTTTCCAATTTTGAGCATAAATCATTCTAGCAGTTGTTTGTTGTTGTTCAGTCGCACAGTCGAATCCGACTCTTCGCGACCCCATGGACCAGATTACGCCAGGCCCTCCTGTCTTCCGCTGTCCGCTGAAGTTTGCCTAGCAGTTGTTACCATGTACCATATCAATGTTCTTTTACTCACATTTATTTCTTCTAATTTAAGACCTAAAAGGAACATTTCAGGTTTTTTCTTAAAGGTACATTTCAAAAAAATTTCCATCTCTGTATGTATTGCAGTCCAGAATGTTTTTGCTTTTTCACAAGTCCACCACATATGGTAAAAGGAACCTTCAGCATGTTTACATTTCCAACATTTGTTAGATAAGTTTTTACCTATATTAGCTATCTTTTTTGGTGTCATATACCATCTATACATCATTTTAAAACAATTTTCTTTAAGGTTGGTACATGTAGATATTTTCAAAGCATTTTTCCATAAAAATTCCCAAGATGACATAGGTATTTCCTTATTCATATTAATTGCCCATTTAATCATTTGCTCTTTAACCACTTCATCTTCTGTATACCATTTTAACAGAATTTTATAAATTTTCAATATCATTTTCCTCCCTCCCTCCAGCCATAAATTTTCAATTTCATTGTAATTTCCCCTGAATCCAACCATTTTTTTGTCTGTCTTATATAAATCAAGTATCTGTCTATAACGCAACCAATTATATTTAAAGTCAAGTTGACTTTCTTCTTTCATCACATATGATTTCCCTTCCTGTCTCAACAAGTCCTTATATTTCAACCAGTCTTGTCCCTTATATTCTGAGAACGGTTTTATCACTTCAGCTGGTACAATCCACATTGGGTTTTTTTCGGGAAAGAAATTTTTATACTTAATCCAAGCGTCAAAAAGGCCCCTCCTAATATAGTGATGCTTAAAGAAATTATCCATTTTCAACTTGCCATAGTAGAGATATGCATGCCAGCCAAACCTGCAATCGTGTCCTTCTAATGCCAACAATTTCCTGTTTTCCAGGGTAATCCATTGTTCTAACCAATTTAGGCAAACCGCGTCATGATAAAGTCTTAAATTTGGTAATTGAAAGCCTCCTCTTTCCTTTGCGTCACATAAAATTTTCATTTTAATTCTCGGTTTTTTGCCTGCCCAAACAAATTTGGAAATTTCCTTTTGCCAACAGTTAAATGCCTTTGAGTCTTTTACTATGGGAATTGTCTGAAATAAAAATATAAACCATGGCAAGATATTCATTTTGACCACCAAAATTCTTCCCAACAAAGATAAATGTAATTTGTTCCATTTTTCAATGTCTTTTAAGACTTGAGCCCACAATCTTTCATAGTTGTTTTTATAAAGATCAATATTCTTCATTGTCAGGTCTATACCTAAGTATTTAGTTTTTTTCACTACTTCACAGCCTGTAGACATCTACAACTCCATTTGTTTTGGGCTTGTCATATTTTTACACATCACCTTGGATTTCTGTCTATTTACGTAAAAGCCTACTAGATCTCCAAACTCTTTTATTTTATGTAATAAAAGCGGTATAGTTTTCAGTGGTTCCTCTGCTATAAACATAACATCATCCTCAAAAGCTCTGTACTTATATGTGAATCCTTTTAATGCCAGGCCTTTAATTTCCTTATCTTCTTTAACATTCCAAAGCAAAACCTCTAAAACCCATATGAACAATAGTGGAGAAAGCGGACAACCTTGCCTTGTTCCCTTTTGTACTTTAAAAAAATCCGTTGTTTCGTTGTTGACCACTATTTTTGCTTTTTTTCCGAGTATATTGCTTTGATTATATTTAAAAAAGATTCTCCAATGTCCATTTTTTCCATAACTTTAAACATAAACTCTCAGTTCAGATTGTCAAACGCTTTTTCTGCATCCACAAAGAAAAAACCCACCTCCTTTTCTGGGTGCTTGTCATAATACTCAATTGCGTCCACAACCATCCTCATATTGTCCCTTATTTGTCTATCAGGCAAAAATCCAGCTTATTCTTCTGCAATTAAGTCTCTCAAATATATTTTTAGTCTCTCAGCTATAATTTTGGCAAATAACTTATAATCATTGTTCAAAAGTGAAATTGGCCTATAATTCTTCACGCTTGTTAAATCTTGTGCTTCTTTTGGGATAAGAGAAATAGTTGCTTCCTTCCAAGAGTCTGGTAATTTCCCTGTGTCTCTGATCTCATTTGACATAACTTGGAAAATCGGTACAATCTCCTCTTTCAATTTTTTATAAAATTTAGCTGAAAAGCCATCTGGGCCCAATTTTGCATTGTCAATAGCTTTGTAAATCTCTTCTGTGGTAATACGGTTATTAAGCATATCTTTAATTTTTCCCATGGGACTAGGCATTTTTAAATTCTGCAAATATTCTTGAGCTTTTACTTGATCTATCGGATTTGCATGGAAGAGCTTTGCATAATATTTTAAAATTTCTCTCTTTATCCCTTTACAGTCCACAATTTCTCTGTCTCCTGTCATAATTTTGCTTATAATCTTCCTTTCTTTTCTTCTCTTGAGTTGCCACGCCAAATACCTTCCTGGTTTGTTAGCTCCTTCAAAAGACTTTTGTTGAAGTTTCTTTAAATTCCAATAAATTTCTTGGTTAAGTATGATATTTAGTTGATCTTGTAAAATTTGTATCTCTCTCATTATTTTCTTTTTCCCTGATCTTTTCTTTAATTCATTCTCTTTCGTTCTAATCTTTTCCACAAGGTGACACTGCTGCGCCCTTCTTTCTTTTATCTCTTTATTATTCACCGAGATTAATATTCCTCTCAATACTGCCTTGTAGGTGTCCCAAACCACTTGAATTCGGGAATCTTGGTTCAAATTTGTTTGGAAAAGAAAGCTTTGTCTCTTTGCGTAGGTTTTCAACTATAGCCTGTTTATGCAGTAAATCAGTAAATCCTCATTCAGCCTCCATCTGAATTGTTTTTTTCCTTGTTTTGATATCCACAGCAATGGGTTATGATCTGAATTTATTCTCGGCATTATTTCAATTTTATAGGTTTTAAATGCAAGATCTCCTGACATCCATATCATATCTATTCTGGAGAGAGAATCATGTCTGTTAGAATAAAAGGTAAAGTCTTTGCATGTAGGATTCCACTTCCTCCATACATCCTCCAAATTTTCTTGTTTGACTAAATCAAAAAAGGCCTTTGGTAGTTTCCCTAGTTTTTCTTTGGGTCTTTTTGTTTTCCGGTCTAACTTGTTATTAATCGTTCCATTAAAATCTCCCATCAAAATAATTCGGTCATATGTCACTTGGTCTAACTCCAATGTTAAGTCCTTAAAAAAATTTTCTTTTGTTCCGTTTGGTGCATAAATGTTAACCACCAATGATTTTTTTCTCATGTAAAACAACTTCCACAGCAATATATCTTCCTTCTTTGTCCTTAAAAATTTCTTTAGGCTCCAACTCTTTTTAACATATATTACCACTCCTTTCTTTTTGTTCTCTGCCAATGAAAAAAATTCCTCACCCAATTTTTTATTGATTAAGATTTTATAATCCTGTTTTTTAATATGAACTTCCTGTAGACCAATTAAATTGCATTTTTGTCTTTCCAGCCAATGCCTAATTATTTTTCTCTTGTTGGGTGAGTTTAGTCCATTAACATTCCAAGAAATCAATTTGTAATCCATGGTGGTATATAATTAATTATCTCCAAAATCTTTATCATTGTCGAATATAAATGTCAACATCTGTTCTCAATCCTTGATGATGTATCTCACACCTCGGAAGCTGAAACTCGGCCCTTGTGGGATCTCCCATCTAAATCTCATGTTCTTTTGTTTCAACTTGTCTGCTGTTTGAATTTTTTTCTTTCTTGTATAATCGCCCTTGGCAGCTCTTTCATAGTTCTTATCTGTTTCCCATCTATCTCCAATGGATCCTTGAATTGTTTTCTGAAAATCTCCTTCTTGATTCTCTCAGTTATAAACTGGACTATTACATCTCTTGGTAGATTTTTCTTCTGGGCATAGACTGAGTTAACTCTGTAAACCAGATCAATACTGTGTTTCATGTCTTGTTCCTCCATTTTCATATATTCTGATAATGCTTCAGTGATTACATTATAGATATCCTCATTCAAACTTTCTTCAGTACCTCTTAGCCTAAGATGTGTCTCCATTCCCCTATATTCCATCATTGTGTCAATTCTGTGGGTCTCTTTTGTCACTGTCTGAACATTCTTTTCCGATACTTGCATTTTGTTCTCCATATCAGTAGACTTTTGTGTAAGATTCTGTAACTCCTTTGTGATTCCAGCAATCTCATTCTTAAACTCATTCTTAAGTTCAGTGACTCCTTTGTCCAGGTTTGTCTCCATTTGCTTCCCTAGTCCTTGTATCGCCTCCATCATCCTTTTTTCCATCGCCTCCATAGCTAGTTGCCAATTTTTTTCTTTTTTTTTGTTGACATTCTAGGTGGGGACCACAAGCCCGCTCTCTGCCTTAGATCCATTTTTAATATTTCAGTCCAGAGGCTTAAGCAGCCTTATTTACTGCAATTGTAATCGAATGTTAAGGCTTATAAAAATAAAATCAGCTAAGCTTATTATTATTAATGTATGGCTGCGAGAGTTGGACTATAAGGAAGGCCGAGTGCCGAAGAATAGATTCTTTTGAACTGTGGTGCTGGAGAAGACTCTTGAGAGTCCCTTGGACTGCAAGGAGATCAAATCAGTCAATCCTAAAAGAAATCAACCCTGATTGTTCCCTGGAAGGCCAGATCCTGAAGCTGAGGCTCAAATACTTTGGCCACCAAATGAGAAGGGAGCATTCACTGGAGAAGACCCTGATGCTGGGAAAGATTGAAGGTCAAAGAAGAAGGGGATGGCAAAGGATGAGATGGTTAGACAGTGTCATCGATGCAACGAACATGAAATTGAGCAAACTTCAGCGGACAGCGGAAGACAGGAGGGCCTGGCGTAATCTGGTTCATGGGGTCGCGAAGAGTCGGACTCGACTGTGCGACTGAACAACAACAACAAGCTTATTCTTTAGCCCTTTAAGCGCTTGTCTTGGTCACCTGGTTTTCTCCTCACCAAACTTGCTGGTTACTTGGCAAATTCACTTTAAAGTTGTTAAAAGTTTTGACCTTCTCAAAATGGAGGGTGTTTTTTTCTCTATGGTAAGGAAGGTCAGAGTCTACTGCTTCCTGTTGGTTCTTCCTGTCCATCTGCTTCTCTTGTCCTCCTGGTGTTTCCGGGATGTCACTTCCTTTTTTGAAGCTAGTCCTCCTCAAGCCCGTCTGTTATAGTCCTCTTGTCTCCTCTGGCTGCAGATCGTTACATCCGGCTGTGCTTTCTCTCAATTGGGGCTGCCCCACCTGCAGATCTCACGTTAAAAAGCACTGTTCCCAGCCCCTTATCACTCTGCAAGCCACAGGAATGGTAAACAATCTATCCTTTTTGGTGTTTTTAGCTTTAAAATACGACTTTCTTCACTGGGAATTACACAGTTATTGTTCTTATACTACAAATGCTTATCCGGATGTTTGTACCGATCACTCCTTGCTAGTCCCGGGAAGCGAAACAATTTTTGTTACCTTCGTTGTTTCTTCTAGATGTGCACAATGCTTCTTTGTTTAGACTCTTTCTTCTTATTTCAAGAGATCAGGGGGTGGCGATTTTAAGCTGGTATTCCAGCCCAGCTCAGTCCTGTAGAGATGATTGCAACGCCCGCATCGGGAGAGGGGATCAAAGCAGAGAAAGAAGTCTCCTCCGAGGCTTATCTCTCGCCAATCTCAACTCTCTCTTGGGTCTTCAGTGCTTGCTTATCTTACCCCTGCCTGGGGTAAGCTGCATTGGGCGCAGAAGTCGCCCAAACTGTCAAAAAGGATGGCCATCCACCCTGAGTAATTACAGGGTGCTTTAAATTGCCATCTTTCCCTGACCAGAAGCCGCAACTTGGCCATCTGTATCAACCTGCTGAACTGGATCCAGATGAAGTTTTCTATCATTGTAATCTGAAATTAAACTTTCCTACCTTCCCCCTCCCACTGCAACACTCTGATCTCCATGAAACACTGTTCCTGGGAGGCAGGGCACCCTGAGCAATGACATGAGGCAGACCTGAACTGGGAAGGGGAACTGCAGAAGTTGCCCTTCCCCTTCCTGTAGCAGAGCAAGTGAGTCTGGATCTAACCCACTAGTTAGGGATGCCATATGTCCAGTGCAGGTGGGGGGTTCCCTGGTTTTGAGCACACATACCCAATTACTCCCCCCAAACAGAAAATATGCCAGAAATAAACACAACATGCCTACGTGCCCCGAAAGTAACATAGGAACGTCAGTGATGTGGGGGCACGTGACACTCTGGTTTGGGGCAAAACTCTAGAGTAGAAGCTATTCTACTCTAGAGTTTTGCCCAAAACCCAGAGAGTGTCCCCCCCTAACATCCCTGACATGCTTACATCACTTCCAGGTCACGTAGGCACATCATGTTTATTTTCAGCATTTTTCCCGCTCTCACCCCCCATTCCCCGCAGGCAGGTCCAAGGGACCTGGCAGCCCCGTCTCTAGCTGAGAAGGAGAAATCTACCACACGTCACAAAATGTCTGCTTAGAAAGCAATCATCTGTAGAAGGCATGTTCATTCTGCCCTCTTCTTAACATTTCTGAACCCTAATTCACTTGCAGCCGAACTTTTACAGAGCTTCAATTTCTTATCTTAATTTTCAGAGGAGATTCTGCATGTGGGGTTATCTACCATCTCAGCTCTGGTAGAGTGCTGTGGATGTCTCTTAACAGCCAACTGCATCATTAACTGAAGAACTAAAGAACTGGTCACATGTATTCAGTCCCTTATACAAATCTACTTTTTTCCTTTGTGTGTCCGATCCCTAAGTCCTTCCCGTGTCACTTGTGGATTCTGCTTCTGCTAACATCCAGTTGCTGTGCTTTCATTTAATAGCCACTCATTCTCTTCCTATTGCACACCTATTTCCTAGGGAGGGGTTTCTCCTAAAAACTGTCTGATAATTGATAGGCTGAGATCCCTTCTTGGTGCCGTTTCTGTAATATCTTCCATCACTGGGACAGACATGCAGTGTAATGCATCACTCATATGGAGGCTTGCCAGATGCAGCCAGCAGCACCAACACAATCCCAACATCAGACTCATTTGACTTGCCCCTGATAGTAACACAACATTTTGAAGCTACAGTATTAGGCACTGAGACACTGCCCATGATCAGTGATCAACAAAGTCCCCCGGGGCTCGTGAACCAGCACTGAACTTTTTCAGACACAGTCTCAGCAGCTCCTGGGGTTCGGCAGACACCTGACGCTTGCTAAGCCAGGCTTTTGTTTACACAGCCAATTAATATAAAGGCCAACATTTCTGAAGATAAATAACTTGGGAGATGACAATCCATTCAAGCCCCACCTGCATTATTAGTCAAAGGTAAATGCAATCGCAAGCCAATGAAGGGAATGGTGGCGGCACTTGTCGTCCGTTCCGAGACTGAAGGACAATGAAGTGTGATATTGCGCCACTCAGCGTAGCAATCAGCAGCAGAAACACAGCATCAAGCATTTCGATCCTACTTTAGCCCATCAGGCTCTAACGAAGATAAAGCTGTTCAATTTCTCAGCCTTGCTGCTGATGGGGATGGAACAAGCATTACTGAAAGGGCTACAGGCCTGGGATGGATCCTGCTCTGCCTAATGGAGAAATCCCTGGCTTTAGCAGGGCAGTGAGTGAAAGGAGACAACAGAGCTACTGGTGGTTAGTGGGCTTTCGGAGGGAGGAAGCCCTCATCTAAGGGTCAACACGTGCAAACTGAGCTGGGCTAATCATGTTCAAACACACACTGACATATGTGGAAATAGTCATATGCTCATTACCCAAGAATATAAAGTTCCACATATTTTCAAATATGCTCGTGTCAGATGCAGGCAGAAGCATGCACAGCCATAACTGCAAACATCACATATATGGGCATGCATACACTGGATCACAAAGCATGCACTCACTCATAAACATTACAGGAAAGTGTGTTGTATATTATAAATTCAGTAGAAGTGATAATAACATGCATACCTGCACCAACATGCATACCTGCAAATGGACACATGCAAAGAGTTTCCATCACACACATATACATGATGGTCCCCAGAAGTAAATGTGGATATGTGCACACACACACAAGCATATGTATTCATGCACAGGCACAAATAACACTAACAACAACTGCCTTTGTTTTGCCCACCAGACAATGAGGCCTCTTGCCCTCCCACCCACAGATATATACACAAAAAATCTCCAGCACATCTAACTTTTATGCTAGAAATGAGGAAATGGGAGGAGAAGAATTCTAGGTGATCAGCCATGTTGGGCTGAAGCAGTAGAACAAATTCAGAGTCCAGTGGTACCTTTAAGACCAACAAAGGGGACTTCCTGTTTATGCAGCAGCACTGTCAGTTGTGTCTCAGGGAAGCTTCAGAGACATGCCAAACTGGCCCACTTGGGTGGGGTCTAGAGGATTCTAGACCCACGGAGGCTCCTGGAGGGGGTCCCTGAAGTCAGTGGGGTGCAACTTTGGGTCACTCCTCTCGGTTAGCCCGGGAGCAGAGAGACCCAAGACAGCCCCATCTGCCCTGCGGGCACAGAAGCCATTCCTGGCTCTCAGCTGCATGCAGCAGAATGACATGAAGATATCAGAAGAAAGAGAATTTGTCTGCAATCTTATAAAGAGTAGACTGTGAGTTATAACTAAAGGTTTAAAGGTTTTCCCTCCCTATTGGGTTGTAATAAATACCTTTGCAGAAGAAAATTTGGAGGAGGAGGAGGTGGGGAGCGAGAGACCTGTGTTTAAAGCCTGCACACACACCTTTTTTTCCTCCCTATCTTTTCCTGCTTTGATTTATTTTTCGCTCTTGGCTATAATTGAAGTAAAAAAACTGGAGAGCCTTACAAATTAAAAGAACTAGAATTTGATGTCCTTCCTGCTTATGAAAAGGGAAGATTGGGAAACTAAAACTGGACTGGATCTGAGAGTATTGAAGTTGTAATTATAAACTGGAAGCTGTCTCTCTAACTAATCTTGTTGGATTATAAATTTTGAGAACATTGGCTCTTATGACTTGGAGAAGATTGGGCTATTTTCTTTTTTTTAAGTATTAATGGGAAGCTGACTGTGATCTGTTGGACTTTATTTGGCTGGAATATAAGAGAAAAAGTCTCGACTCCCCTTGTTATTTTCTATTGGATTTGGACCTGGGTTGGGTTTTTTTGTCTTGTTTTTTGGTTTTGGTTTTATTATTACTTACACTTAGAATATTTTGGGAATTAATTAAACTGGAATTTGGAACTTTGCCTTAGATTGTGACTTGGAGAACTGTAAACTGTTTTGGTTTTTAGAGGAGAAACATAATTTGTTTGGGCTACGGAGAACACAGAAGCAAAAGACCTGTAACTTGTCTTTTTCTTCTCTCTTTTTTTTCTCCTTAAAGAGATGTCTAGAGAACTTTTTTTGATTAATGTTTGATACAATCTGATATAAACCAGTAGAATAATTTAAGTGAAAGTGTATAGGAGATCTGGATGGGAGGATATTTATTATATTGAGTTTCATTTGAAGTTTGATATTGGTGCTTTTAATTGTCAGTTGAGATATAAAACCTGGTAAGATAGAAAATAAGAGAGGAAGGGAAATAGTAAAGAACTTGGGAGATTTGATATAATAGAACAAAATAATTTTTTAAAGTTGTGATTATAAGTAAGATCAGTAAGAAAACCACTCCCCCAACATCTGCAACATCATCACCTACTCTACAGACTAAATCACTGGGTACTATGCTGACAATGGAAGCTTTGAAAGACTTTAAAAATGATATGCAAATTATTTTTCAAACTAGTCTGAGCTAAACTCAGAATAACATGCAAACTAAATGCCACTCAAGTTTAAGCCAGGTGCAGAGCAATGCTCCCTCTAAGCTGTGGAGTTCTGTGAGCAAAAATTCTACTTTGTGAGTGACCGGCATGAAAGTTGTGAGCAGGTGATTTGGCTCCTGTATAAATTAGTTTGCTCTGGAGCCATCCTTCCTGAGCTAAGACAAAAATGTGTGAGCTGGAGGGCAAAAAACTGTGAGCTGGCTCACACAAACTCAGTTTAGAGGGAACACTGGTACAGAGTGACTTGCAAGACAGATTGCAATCAGGCTTAAGCCAGGTGCAGACAGCCTTAATACAAGTCACAGACCAAATGAAGAATTTGAATACAGAGATTGGAGATATAAAAGTTAAAATGGTTGATCTCAACAAACAATTAATAGAAAATAAGAAGGAAATAACAGTGGTGGCACAACAAGCCAAGAAAGCTGAAGAGAAAGCTGAAGCAACATCATTGAGGGTGGACAGGTTGGATACACAGCAGAACACTGCTTTGGACTCTCTGAATCAACTGGAAATAGATACAGCAGTTTATGTGCTGATATTTCAGAATGTCCCTGAACAAAAAGGAGAAGAGCTAATCAGAGTTATGGCAGAAGGATTGGTGAGTTTCATGGAATATGAATATGAAGAAATGGAGAGGGAAATTGACTTCTTATATAGAGTTAACTCTGCTTATGCTTGGAAGAATAATCATCCAAGGGAAGTACACATGAAATTCACCAAGAAGACAGTCAGAGACTGGGTGTGGAAAGAAGCACAGAATAATACTCTTAAAATACAGGACAAGGAAATAAAGATTATAAGAGAAATTCCTTGGAAAATGAGACAAAGAAGGAAAGAATATGTATTTTCGACTTCTAAACTTACAGCAAATTCAATTACATTTCTATGGCTTATTCCAGAAGGAATTTTCTTCATGTTTGAAGGCCAAAGATTCAGACTAGACTCAATTTTTAAGGCAAAAGACTTTTTTGTACTGTTATGGAAAGCATCTACAGTGAGGAGAAACAAAGAAGGTTAAAACAAAAGCCTCAACCACAGAAAAAGAAGAGGAAGCACCGGCTTACTCAACAGCCTCAGATGAGGAACTTGAGGCCAGTATATCCACAAAATCATTCATGGAAGGAAGGCCACAAAGAATGACAACAAGAAATAGAAATGGTAGTAACAAGAATCGATCACAAGATATTTTCGGCAAATGTAAACAGACTAAATTCACCTGGGAAAAGACTAAAGATATTTAAACAACTTAAGAAGATAGATCTTGATATTAGATGTAACGATTAACACTATCTGGTCAATAAGAAACTTAGTAAGTTATTTACTGCTTCGGACAATGTAAAGAAAAGAGGAATAGCTGTCTATGTTAAAGAAAAACTGAAACCTATTTCAGTATCTTCATTAGAAAATTGAAGACTTCTTCTACATGAAATAGATATTAGAGACAGGAAAATTCTATTGGTGGTGATATATGCACTGAATGAATCGCAGGGGAAATTTTTTAAAGTGGTGAAAGAAACTATAACAAAATATGATTCCATAGATGTGTGTATGATTGGTGATTTTAATTCTGTTTTGATCAGGACCTAGACAGGAAAACTATTAAGATTAAGTCTTCTAAAGGCTTACTTCCAAGATCTTTCTTAGAACTGGCTGAAGAATACAGATTGATTGATGTTTGGAGAACCAGAAATCCAACTGGAAAAGACTATACTTTCTATTCTGATAGACATAAATCTTGGTCCAGAATTGATATGTGTTGGATTTCATCAAAATTCTTTCAGGAAATTGAAGATATTGATATTATACCATAAACCTTTGCAGATCACAACCCACTACTATTGAAGATTAAAGATAATCCAAAAAAAATAGCTGGAGGTTGAATACACAATTACTTAAAAATGGACAATTTCTAGAGATGGCTAAGAAATAAATGAAGACTTTTTTCAACAAAATATGAATGGAGAAACATCAATGAAGATGGTTTGGGGTGCAACCATTAGATTTGCAGCAGGAAAGAAAAGGGAAAGAATGAGAACATTTCAAGATATACTGGATGCTATTCAGAATAAGGAGAAAGAATTAAAGCTGGATCCTTTGGATGAGAATTTAAAGATGAAGATAAAAATACTCCAGAATCACCTTAATCTACTCGTATCAGAAGAAATGACAAAAAGTATTAAATTTGCTAAACAGGATTATTTTGAAAATGCTGGGAAGATGGTTGGCTTATGAGTTAAGAAAAGAGAAAGAGAAAAAGATGATCCATTAATTGCATGGTAAAGATAGAAAAGAAGAAGTTTCTAAGAATGGATTAAAGGAAATAATTCAAGATTTTTATACGGAACTATTTCGGGCAGCTTACATAGTAATATAACAAGAAAAAATAAATAAATTTGTAATAAAATAAGTCTAAAAGCAATACATAAAATGCTAGTGCAATATAACAATGGCGGGCATCCGACAGTCAGCAGGCAAAAGAATGGAAATCTTCAAGGAAATCCAGAAACAGTATTTATGTGAACAGGACTTACCACACTATTGGAAGAAAGCAGAAAAATGTTGAAAGACCCTATAATAATGATGGAAATCGCAGAGGCTATTAAGAAATAAAATGCAAATAAAGCACCTGGACCAGATGGACTCCCAGCTGAATACTACAAAATATTTGAAGATGTCCTATTACTCCTATATAAAACAGTAATCTCATCTGTAATAGAAAAAATGGAAGTACTGGAATCTTGGATTGAAGCAACTATAGCATTGATGCATAAAGAAAGACAGTTCCCAAAGAGAGAAAAAACTACAGACTTATCTATTTGTTGAATTGTGACTACAAAATATTTGCAACTATTTTGACTATAAGGTTGAAAAAGTTTTAATAGACTTTATACATCAGGACCAGGCAGGTTTTCTACCTAAGAGACAACTAAAGAACAATGTGAGAACAGTTTTAAATATCTTAGAATATTACAAAACTCATTCTGAGAAGCAGATGGCTTTGATATTTTTGGATGCTGAAAAAGCATTTGACAAAGTTAGCTGGCAATTTGTTATTCAACAGATGAAGATAATGGATTTTGGGATTAATTTCATAAGGGTGACTGAAGCTATATACATAAAGCAGTAGTAAATAATGAATTGACTGATAATATATGGATTGAAAAAGGGACAAGAAAAGACTGTCCAATATCTCCATTATTGTTGATATTAGGAAAGATCCCCTTATTAAAGGGACATTAGTAAGAAGAAATAAATATAAACTACAGGCCTTTGCTAATGATTTGATATTTATCTTAGAAGACCCAATGGATTCTGTACAACTGATGAATTTGATTAATGAATTTGGAAAAATGGCAGGAATGAAAATAAATTATCAGAAGATGAAAATGATTATGAAAAATATGACATTGAAACAAAGACTTGAAATAGCAGAGTTGACTAGATTTCAACTGGAGAAGAAAGTCAAATATTTGGGTATTAATATTACAGCGAAATGTAGCTCCTTGATGGAAGACAATTATAAAAAAGTGATGCAAGATGTTAAAAAGGATTTAGAGAAATGGGAAAAATTGCAAGTATCACTAATGGGCAGAATAGCAATTTTGAAAATGAATGTTTTACCACGTATGATGTTTTCATTTCAGACACTGCTGATATATATTAAACAAAATTATTTTGATGAATTAAATAAACTGACACAGAATTTTATATGGCGAGGGAAAAATCCAAGAATCAAATTGAAAGCCTTGCAAGATGCGAAAGATAATGCTGGATTTGGAGTATCAGACTGGAAGAATGATTATAGAGCAGCAAGTTTGGTTTGGCTTAGAGAATGGATTCTACTTGAAGATCATAGGCTACTGGCTCTAGAAGGATGGCACTCCTTTCTATGGCATGAGAAAGCTTCTGGACATAAATATTTTAAAAACCATACGATAAGATCGTTACTGACAACATGGGAAAAGATTTGTCTGCTGATATATACCAAAATTCCAAGATGGGTGTCCCCAGTGGAAGCCTTTTCTCAACCAACTTTGACTTCAAAACAAGCAAAATATGCAGAATTATTAGACGATGAAAATAACTTAAAATCTCAGGAAGAATTAAAGAAAAATGAAATAGATTGGTGGACTAGAATGCAAGTGGAATCTAGATATAGTAAAGATAAACAGACAGATGGATTCTATCCAGAACAATGTGCATTTGAAAGTTTATTATGTACTTCAAGAGAGAAATTTATTAAGAAAATGTATGGTATGTTGATGCAATTGAAAATGCTGGATGAAATAGTTAAAGAATGTATGGTTATATGGATGCAACATAGATCTGTTTCAGTGGAGTAAAATATGGAAAGTAAATATTAAGTTGACTAAATCTGTTGCATTCAAAGAAAACTTATATAAAATGTTTTATAGATGGCATCTAACCCCAGATAGGTTAGCTAAAATGTATAAAAATTTGAGTAATATGTGCTGGAAATGTAATAAACATATTAGGTCATATTATCATATGTGGTGGACATGTAAAAAGATTCATAAATTCTGGATTGACGTGCATACCTGTTTACAGTCAATCTTGAATATCATAACACCTTTTAAGCCAGAAATATTTTTGTTAAATTGTCTACCAGATGAGTTAGATAAGAATCATAGATATTTTATTTTACATGTTACAACAGCTGCTAGAATCCTATTTGCAATGACATGGAGGACACTGAAGATACCAACGCTTCATGAGTTGATATTAAAGATTATGGAATGTGCTGAAATGGACAAGTTTTAGAAAACAAGATTAAGTGAAGAATAATAACGATAGATGAAATAGCTGTGAAATTGTAACGATAAGATATGCATGCAGAATACTAAATTGGAATTTTGTATACTTTTATATTTCTCTCTCTCTCCCTCTTTTCCCCTTCCCCCTCTTCTTTATATAAACTAATAAAATTCTTTTTTAAAAAAAAGACCAACAAAGGTTTATTCAAGGTATGAGCTTTCATGCGCATGCACACTTTATCAAATACATTGGAAAGGAAGCTAGATTTCAAATTTATAGATACAGGCTGAACAGCAAATTAACATGTAACATGATGCAGATGCTTTAAGATATTCAAAGTGAAACTAAATAACAAGCTAAGGCTATAAGGTCAACAGTTGTTTTGATTTGATTAAGAAGGGGAAAGGACAGTAAGCAGGGGTCTTTTGGGGGGGGAGCGCACCAGAGCTGCGCTCCAGCAGCTTCCAAGGGCAGAATGGCTCCCGCATGTCAGTTTCGGGAGTCTTTCCACCAGCCGAATGTCAATTTCAGCCCCATTATATCCTATGGGCCATTGAAGTCAAGTAGGTTATATTCTGGGGGCTGGAGAGGAGGGAGTTTGAGGAAGAGGCTCCAAACTCACAGGGTAGCTGTTGGAGCCTCTCCCCAAGATACCCACCAGGTTTCAAGAACATTGGACTAGGGGGTCCAATTCTATGGGCCCCCAAACAGGTTGCCCCCATTCCCTCCATTGTTCTCTATGGTGGGGAAAAAGTTACTTTTTCCCCACGGTTCTGTTAGTAGCTCTGGGGGGGAGGGGGTTTGAGGGAAAAGCTCCACATTTTCAGGGTAGCTTCAGGAGGCTCTCTCCACATACACCCCCATGTCTCAAAGCAATTGGACCAATGGGCCTAATTCTATGGGCATCCAAACATGTTAGCCCCATTACCTCCATTGTTTCCAATAGGGAAACCCAGCCAGCAGCACTTAAGGCAGGCAAGCAGGCAGCCACCCAGCAGTCAATATTCTTTTTGAGGTGTGTGTGTGGTGTGAGTGGTCTAATGAGGTTGCACCATCAATTTATACATGTATAAATGTTGTTCCTTTTGGTCTTTTTGGGTTTCTGTGTGGCACTGTGGCATGCTTGCAGTGCAACAGTGCCACTTGTTCTGGAATGTGCCACTTGTTCTCATGGCAACAAGCACCTCCCAAGACAGTTCACTTTCCCTGAGATTCTCTGGGAGAGTCTGACTGCTGGGTGGCTGCCTGCTTGCCTGCCTTAAGTGCTGCTGGCTGGGTTTCCCCATTGGAAACAATGGAGGTAATGGGCCGAATTCGGGGCCAAATTGCTGCCAAATTTCTTTCATTCCCTCCTTTCTTTCTCTCCTTTTCCTCTTTTCCGCCTTCTTCTCTTCTCTTTTTTCCTCCTTTCCCTGTTTCCTTCCTTCTTCCCTTCTCTCTCTTTCCTTCCCTCTTTCCTCCTTCTGTGGCCCAACTCTAGTGAGAAGGGTTTAAACTTTAAACCTCTTCTCTCTTCACTCCCTCACCCAGGCCAGCCAGGGAAGGGAAGGGGAGGCTTTCGAAGATGCCTCCCCCTTTTGCTTCCCCTTCTGACATCATTTCTGGTGATGTCAGGGGGCATGGCATATGCTAATAGCCTAGTAGCTCATTAGCATACCATATGTTCCCTCCATAAACATATATACAGTTCTGATTGGCTATTTACACGGTTTCACAGAAACTAACCAATGGGAATGTTGTCTCTTACAATCCCTTTTGCTGACTCAAGCTTAACATGTATTATCATTGGTTGTTAACATAACTATGGGTGTGGTTTTGACAGCCCGGATTATTTAAAAAGGGGGCTGTGCTCCACTGTTGTGTATGTGTTGTCTGATCGTCTAGTTTTGCTGTTAAATATAGCTGAAATCACTTTGTTGAAATCACTACCTTGTTAAAGCTCATACTTAACACTGAGGTTCCTCCCCTCCCCAGACTCCACCCCCCAAAATCTCCAGGTATTTTCCAACCCACAGCCGGCAACCCTGTAGGAAACCTAGGCACTGCTAAGCCTCTCAAGGGTTAGGTAAGGAATATAGTTATGTGGCTCTGTGTGTACATTAGTTTATACAAGTGTAAGCAGCATTTCCTGGCCCCAATTGATTCTCAAGGGACTGAGGAGGACAACAGTGTGGAGTATGCTCCTCTCATTGACCTTCCAAGGATGGCATTTATTTATTTTCTACCCCGCCCTCCCACCAAGGCAGTTCAGGGCAGCTTAGAGACAGTTTAAAATCAATACACAATTTAAAACCAGCAAATACAAAATATAAAACATATTCTATACACTTCAAATAAACACTGTAACACAACATGATACAGCAGCATCCTGCACTAAAGTGCTAGTGCGACCCAGCCGGTGCAGTCAGTTCTCATTGAAACGCTTGGCCACATAAGACACTCTCCACATTTGCTAAATACATTGAGCTAAATACAAGGACGGTGTGCTTCCTGCCAACCTACAATGACACATTGAGGAAAAAACATTGTTTGGGAACTCAGCAATCCTATTGCTAATTTGGAAAGCACCCTGCCCCATGGCCAGTTTACTAATTCCCCCCCCCCCATTATATTAATACAGTCAGGGCAGCCAAATTTCTTTTTATCTTGTGGGTTTAAGGAGGGAAATCCCCCAACCTGGCTCAAAGCTGCATTCTCCAGAGGAAAAGTGAGCCAGACTCTGAAGAGTCTTTGCAACTCAAGTACGCTAATGAAATGCAATTAAAAGAGAGCTCTCTTAATCTCTCTCTCTTTCTTTCTCTTCCCCTCCTGAATTTAATAAGAGATTTGCTGACTGTTGCTTAGGGAAGAGACTTCTGTTTCAATGGCTTCACACCTCAAGTGCCTGAGGTGCACCTGCTCCAATTGTCAGAGAATTATATTTAATTAATGTGTGGTGGAGAACACTGTTCTCCATCCCTTCACCACTACCTTGTGCAGCTCTGCTGTACCTGTAAACCTTTGCCACAGTCCAAAACTTCCAGACAGACCTTACCTAACCCAGGGAGAAGTGACCTTTCCAACAGTTAGCACAATAAAGCTGATTTCCCTAGTGCTCCCATTCCCTCAGTCAGGTCACACTGACTTGCCCATCCTCTTCTCATTAACTCTGTTCCTCAAAATTCAGCTGCACATTCATACTACCCTACCCTCAACAGGGCTATTGAGTATCCAAGACTGGCTTGAACACAAGAACACAAGAACTGCCCTGTTAGATCAGACCAGCAGTCCATCTCATCCTGCATCTTGTTTCACACAATGGCCAATGAGCTGCCCTGCAGGGCCAAGAGACTGGACACAGAGGCCAGTTTTGCAGCCTAGCCCTTGAATTCAGATGTCTATCACCTCTGGTTGCAGAAGTTCCCTTTAGTCATCATGTCTAATAGATGCTTATGGACCATGAATCTCTCTTATCCACTTTTGAAGCTATCTGTGCTAATAGCCATCACTACATTCATGGCTATGAACTCTGCAATAATTACTCACTGAGTGGCAAAAATCACAATCCCTCTCTAGTGTTAACAAAGACAATTGTCTTCCTAGATGCATAACATTAGCTAATAAAATATTTTAGAAAGTTGTAGCTCTTATCCTTGCCTCTTTTCTTTGGCAGACATATGGTTGTTAGCTTACAGGACTAAGAAGTGAGGAGAATTTCCCATTTCTTTTAACTGTTAACCACTCTTTTTTCCCTTGTCTCTTGGGGTCAAGACTCTGATCTCAGATAGCTCCATCAATGGAACTACCAGGGGTTTTTTCATACAAAAAGAGCTGCAGGAGCTCATTAGCATATGGTATGCTAATGAGCTACTAGGTTATTAGCATATGCCACGCCCCCTGACATCACCAGAAGTGACGTCAGAAGGGGAAGCAAAAGGGGGGGAGGCATCTTCAAAAGCCTCCCCTTCCCTTCCCCAGCTGGCCGGGGGGGGGGGCGAAGAGAGAAGGGGTTTAAAGTTTAAACCCTTCTCACTAGAGTTGGGCCACAGAAGGAGGATAGAGGGAAGGAAAGAGAGAGAGTAGAGAGAAGGAAAGAAGGAAGTAAAGAGGGAAAGAAAGAGAAGGAAAGAAGGAGGGAAAGAAAGAGAGAGAAGGGAAGAAGAAGGGAAACAGGGAAAGGCGGAAAAAGAGAAGAGAAGAAGGTGGGAAAGAAAGAAAGAGAGAGAGAGAGAAGGGAAGAAGGAGGGAAAGAGGAAAAGGAGAGAAGGAAAGGAGGGAATGAAAGAAAGAGAGAAGGAAAGGAGGAAAAGAGAGTAAGGAAGGAAGAGAAGGGAAAGAGAGAAAGAAAGGAAGAAAAGAGAGGAAGGAAGGAAGAGAAGAGAAAGAGAGAAAGAAAAGGAAGGAAAGAAAAGGAAAGGAGGGAAAGAAGGCAAAGAGATGGAGGGAGGGAGGCTCAAAGAGAGAAAGGAAAGGAAAGGAGGGAGGGAGGCTCTCCCACCACCCCCCATCAAGCCCCCGCCACCCCCACCCCCGTGGATTCCTTACTTACTGCTTCAGCAGGGGCTGGGGAAGCTGGTGGCGGGGCTCTCCTGGCATCCCCCAAGTTGCAGCACTCCTGCACGGGCCCGGGGGATGCAGCGATGGGAATCTCCTGCATCCCCCGAGCTGCAGCGCTCCTGCATGGGCCCGGGGACATGGTGGCGGGGCTCTCCGGCCTCCCCTGAGCCACAGCACTCCTGCGCGGGCCTGGGGGACATGGCGGCGGTGCTCTCCTGGCCTCCCCGAAGCCACAGAGCTCCTGCATGGGCCAGGGGATGTGGCGGCGGGGATCTCCGTCCTCCGCCGAGCCACAGTGTTCCTGCGTGGGCCTGGGGTATGCGGCAACAGGGTTCTCCTGCCTCCCCTGAGCCACAGCACTCCTGTGCAGGCCCGGGGAACATGACAACAGGGTTCTCCTGCCTCCCCCGAGCCACAGCACTCCTGCGCAGGCCCGGGGAACACAGCAACA
This sequence comes from Gekko gecko, assembly GCA_029375565.1. Lineage (NCBI taxonomy): Eukaryota > Metazoa > Chordata > Lepidosauria > Squamata > Gekkonidae > Gekko > Gekko gecko. The sequence continues at coordinate 236,988,816 of JAPDNY010000002.1, read as the reverse complement.
GGGCTCTCCTGGCATCCCCTGAGCCACAGCACTCCTGCGCAGGCCCGGGGAACATGGCAGCAGGGCTCTCCAGCCTCCCCTGAGCTGCAGCACTTTCGGCGCGGGGAGCTAAGGGCAGGGCTTGCCACCACCGCCATTAGCGCAGGCTCCTGGGCTGCTGGAGCAGTGCTCCAGCGCGCTCCGGCCCCAAAAGACCCCTGGGAACTACTAACGAGGAAATATTACCAACAAAACAAACAGGAGTTTTGTGATGCTTTAAAATGCTCACCACTTTTTATTCTGGCATAAACTTTCATGAACCAAAGGTCCTTTCCTCTGAAAAAGTGGGCTGTAGTCCATGAAAGCTTATGCTGAAGTTAAAAAAAATGCATTTGTCTTTAAAGAGCCACAAGACTTCTCCTTGTTTGCACTGCAGTAGATTAACATGGCTATCCATCTAGAAATTATCATCAATAAAGTTATTTCTGTAGTAACATAAGTAGGTTATTGTCATATTTTAGTACTTGTTACTTCCAGGCTAATGTCCAGGATGCCAATAAAGATTCCACCTCAAGAAACAAAACTGCTTGGGACTGAAAATGGATCTGTGGCAACTACATGCTCTATCAAAGGAGGTCAGAATATTCTTAGCAACAAGGAGCATAAATAGTAGGTGACATCCAAGAACCCTATTCAATGTGCTGGATGGTGTTTTTATATAACTTTTGTGACCTATGCCAGCAGTGTAGGCAGGGCAGGTTCTTTCTTTAGAGATGAGAGAGAGCAGGTTTGTAAAAACAGAAGAAGCCTTTGTTATCAAGTCCACCACTGTCTCTAGCTATTGCCAGAGGCCTTGTATAAAAAATAACCCCTCATGTACCATCACCATCCAATCTTATTGCAGAAGATGAAGTCAAGTAAAAAAAAAAGATAGATTAAAATTATTTAGCATCATATTGAAATCCAAACATTCAAAGGTACAATGACAGAATGGCAAAAATGTTTGATCAGCTCATTCCCTCTGTAGCCAACATTTTCTAGACTATATTTTTCTTGAAACTCCAATGCAAGAAACTGTGTTACCCATGACAGTTTAAAGGCATAACCATAGGGTTGCTATATGACCACTAGTAGCCCTTGCCTGCCCACATTCCAGTGGCCAATGGGAGAAAGAAAAAAAATTAAATCACTGTCATTGTTGGTGTAACATCCAGGTTTTCCTGGAAATGACTAGAGATGTGAAGGCCTGGAAAAAACCGGGAAAATGCGTGGAAAAAACATTTTTTTTCCGAAAAATTGAAAAAAGAAAAGAAATTGATTATGGAATGTGATAATGACAGACACAACAGAGTAGCTGCAGAAGCAGAGTGAAAGTGATAACTAAAGCTCAGAAAATGATTCTGATTAAATTTCATGCCCATTCATTGAAATTTAGTCCCACACTCCCTTCTATACACTTCTCTCCTCTTCAGTTTTTTTATGAGAATGGTTTTTTTATTTTTATTTAATATTGTGGAGAGGAAATATGAATAATTGTTACTTCTGGATTTTTAAAAATTGTTTTGTGGAGGGTTTTTTGTCTGTTCCACATAAACTAGTAAACAGTTCAGTTTGGATTCACTACCCGAAGGCATTTCAGAGTGGCTTACAATCTCCTTCCCCCTCCCCTCCCCACAATAGACACCCTGTGAGGTAGGCGGGGTTGAGAGAGCTCTTTCCAGAACAGCTCTTGAGAGAACAGCTCTGATAGAACTTGTGACTGACCCAAGGTCACACCAGCAGCAGCAAGTGGAGGAGTGGGGAATCAAACCCGGTTCTCCCAGGTTAGAGTCCATGCTCCTAACCACTACACCAAAAGATCGTTGCTCCATTTGTTTCAATTACAAATAAATATTATAAAATAAGTAAATTCTGTTTGTAATAATTGTTTTGTTACACTATATTTTTAATATGCTAGCTGTGATAATTTCGTGCCAAGTAAAATTGTCCATAGTCATATTTTATGTTCCTAAATTAACAGAATGACTTTCGATCTGGAAAAGAAAAAAGAAGTGCTAATGTAGCATTTTTTTCAATTTTTCCCAAAATTTCAGTTCCCCCCCCCCAAAAAAAAAAAAAAAAGAAAGAAAGAAACGGAGGGAAAACGGGGGGTTTTTCCGAGCTTCAAAATTTCCGGAAATTTTACATCTCTAGAAATGACCTCCACTGTCACTGACAGCCACCTCCCCAGGCCCCCATATAATCCCTCCTGGCAACCAGCAAGGGGGCAGGGGGAATTACCAGGAGTGAGGCCTAGGCCTTGTTGCTGGTGACACAGCAATCTCATTTCTGGCATGCACTGTAAGCGACATTGCCGCATTGCTGGGCCTAGGCTGCCTCCTCTGCCGGTAAGTCCCCCCCCCCCATGCTGGCCAGCTGATTGGAGGTGGGGTGGGGCCAGGAGCAAGATATCCTCCCCCTGGCAGGGGGCTGGCAACCCTATGCCCCTGCATGACCCAGTCTCCTGCTGGTAGAAATACTAGGTAGATACTCTTTTTAAAAAAGTAGAGGCTAGCAAGTTTTGTCTCAGAGTGTTATAAATGGCACAGCCCAACAAACAATGGGATAAATCTTCTAAATACACTTTATCCTGTGAACCAGAATCTTTCTTCATATTGCCAGGAGGGCCTTGGTTGCATTCTGATCCTTCTAACAGATACGTGCAAACAAAGCCCTTTAGGAGGATGCTTGATAGCTTGGGACTACCAGAGATTTCCACAGAAAAGTAAGGCTGAGAGCTCCACCTTAGGAAATTCCTGGATTTTGGGGGGTGGACCTTGTGAAGGGAGGAATTTTGGGAGAGGATGGAGCCCAGTGTGTATGTGAAGCCATAGAGTCCATCCTCCAAAGCTGCCATTTTCTCCAGAGCAATTGATCTCTGTAGTCTGGAGATCACATGTAATTCTGGGAGACCTCCAGGCCCCACCTGGAGGTTGGCAACAATAACAGACAGAAGAGATTTCCATCTGTGTGGGAATGGGGTATCCCCCTTCCCCCCTCACTGTAGCCCAAAGTACTGCCTGCTGTTCCTGGGGACAAGTCAGGAGGCCTCCCAGCATGGTAGGAAATGGGGGGAGGGACATAAGCCAGGGTTGTGCTAAGCACTTACTAGAAGTAATATGCTGGACACTCTGGCATTTCGCAAACACACTTTCATTTTTTTCCTGGAAGGAATGTGAGCATGCTGGTGTGATGCCAGTGCGGCAAGTGCCATCCCGATTTCCTCCTAGGGGTTGCCACTTGCAACTTGACAAACCTAGGGACAGGGGATCTGATGGAATAGCATGGGGGAATTCAGAAATTTGCAGCAGGAGTGGGGAATCAGCAGAAATCTCTCCCTTCCATGTGCAGAAATCTTTTGTGGGATGAAAGCCAGTGTATGGATGACTGCTAATTATATTTAGTGTTACCTCCCAGTGGGGCCTAGAGTTCTCCAGGTATTTAACAGATCACTGGAATACAGAGATCCATTCCCCTGGAGGAAATGGCAGCTTTGGAGAATGAACTCCGTGGAATTGAGTTCCCTCTTCTTTCCAAACTCTGCCCTTCCCAAGCACCAGACTCAAATTTCCAGGGATTTCCCAAGCCAGAGTTGGCAACCCTATAATCTCTGATTTTGATGTATCAGTTGGATCTTCTGCACAGAATATATGAAATTGTGTAGAAAGGATCTGAATGAATGTGCATAGTTTTTATCCATGTAAATTATGTGCAGAAATAGCCAGTTAATGAATGGTCAGGGACATATAAGTACACGCATTCCCTCTCTCTCCTCCATGCAATGAGTCGCCCCATATTTAAACAACCATTAGGGTGCAAGGCAGTGAGAACTTGGGAGGCAGAGACATGGTGCATGCAGCATCACATGTGTCAAGACTTCACTTATGGGGAAATCCAGAAGTGACATAGGCATCACCATAAACTATGCTAAAACCAGAGAGTTTTCGGCAATTCCTAGAGCTACATGAAGTCACTTCCATGTTTTCTCCACAAATGACATCACAACAGGTGTGAAACCAGCCTTTGTTTTTTCACCTACTCCCACTTGGAGTGGCAGCAAGGAGCAAGGGTTGGCAGCAGGAGGCAACTCTACCACCCTCACAGTCTTCTCTGTCTTCACTCTCTGTATTTCTTCAGAGCTGTTCCCTCAGTGGCAGGACAGCCCAGTTCACCGTTAGAAATGAGATCAAATTTTCAAAGCTGTCAGGTTCAATTAAATTATCCCTATTTTGATTTTGTTTCTCCCCTGTGAGAAATGAGCTCATGGGCCTCGTTTTTTACACTGCCTTCTCTTTAGAGACACTAGATGTTTTTGTTGTTAAAAGTAACACATTTGTTTGCATCAGTTGCATGTAAATGGCATAAAAATAGCACATAACATGTGCCATAAAAATGATGTAAGTGATGTAAAGTTGCTTTTTAAAAGACTTAACAACAGCCATGAAAACTAGGCAAACCAAAATTGATGACAAAGGTAACAACACACAAAATTAAAAAGAAACAAAACATGCCCATTATCATCTTATCTCTGCTCACAGTAATCCTCTCCCTTTAGTGGCAGACCTCGATTATACATTTCGATTGTCTTGCAGTGCAATCCACAACAGTTACACCCTTCTAAGCCCAATGACTTCAATGTAACTTGAAATGTTTAGGATGATACTGTAAGTCACCATCTTACCAGGGACAGATCAAGATGGGTAGCTGTGTTAGTCTGTCCCTAGGAGCAGAAAATCAGAAGTCCAGTAGCACCTTTAAAACTAACAAATTTTGTGGCAGCTTTCATGAGTCACTGTTCACTTCTTCAGATCCTGGCACAGTCCCTGTTTTCTGATCGCTGTCTCCTGTATCACACTGTCTATATTTTACCCAGAGTTGGTTCTGTTATCCTTGTTGTGGTTTGTCTTAAGATGGAATCCTGGGAGTGCTTTTTAGCCCCAAAGATGTGTTAATGTACACCAGACTTCATCAGATATCAGCACCACCACCCAGAGGGTCTAGAAAAGTTAAATGTCGGAAAGTAGATGTATCTTGACTTATTAATACACATCTGCAAATGCACTCGCACAAAATGACCCGTACACTGCTTCCCTCCTATAAGACTGTACTGTGGGACATGTGCAGGAGAATCCCTGTGAAAATTGTGATCAGAGGCTCTTGTTTGGCATTGAGATAGCAGGTGTCCCTGTCCTTACTAAGGAGACATGTTGTCTTATCATGGGTTTTTGTATGAGCACAGAGGCACCTGGCACCTTGTGTTCCCTCCTGCTGTGTCTTATTAAAGACCACTGGAGATATTCATCAATATAGATTTGCTCAACAGATGTGCATGGAGAAGGCCAGAGCTGTGAAGCAGAAGTGTGAAATTGATCCATTTCCCTGACTGGCCGATGATATTTGCCTGGGTGAACCAATTCAAAGAATATTTTTTTAAAAATTCTTCTTCTACTTTCATGGTGTGACTGAACTCCTTAACAAGTATGAACAAATATTGTCCTGATGAGAATTCAGACACTATCTGCATACATATATATGGTAACTTCTGATAGGAATGAAAGGATTTCCTGGTTGTTGTTGTTGTTGTTGTTGTTGTTATTATTATTATTTCAATGTATGAATCACCCCATTGACATATATCACTCTGGGTGATATACGTCAATGATAAAGCAATAGATAAAATCATACAACAATCCAAATATTGAGTTACACATGTAATTAAAAACCTAAAAACCTAGAATCCAAGATGGTGTCCTAATAATCTTTGTTCCCATACTGGACTGTGCCACCACCCCATGGGCAGGGCAGGAGGAGGGAAACAGGTTGTTGTGTCCATGAACTGCCCCCAGGGGTCCGCGGCCTCAGTCCTCAGCTTGGTTCCAAACACAATAGGGGACAAGGATCCTAGGCCACCCTTAGTTCTCCAATAGGACCTTTGGTGGGAGATTCAACCCCCCCAGTGGAACTGTGGGTGTGTCTGGGTGGGGTGTATATAGTTGGCCCTTGCCGGGCTGTGTGTGTCTTTTGTGTGAAGTACAAACGTGTGTTGTTTAGTGTGTCATAGTCTGAGTCTCCATGCTGCGAACCCAGCACTTTACAATGGCGATGAAGGTGGGATCCCATTGAATGATCCTGACTCTTCACCCCACACAGCACCGGGCATTGATCCAGTAGAAGCTGCTGTGCCCCACACCGCTCCTGAGCAGCACCGCACTGCACCCTGCTCCCCTGGACACCACTCCCCGTATTGCACAAGAGTCATGGCTGTTGCTCCAGGACACCTTGAGGTCTTCGACCCCACACACCCCGAGTTCTGGGAATTGTGGGTAGACCAGCTAAAGTGTTTCTTCACCTACAACGTGGTCACCGATGCAGGCAAGAAACGGGCTCTCCTCATCAGCACATGTAGAGTAGCCACCATTCGGCTAGCAAAAAGCCTCCTGGCACCCAAGGTGCTCATGGACAATACATATGGTGAGATTGTCAAGGCCTTGACGAAGTACTATGTGCCCAAGCCCACAATGATGGCCAAACTTACAAGCTCGCCTCCAGAAGCCCAGCGAGATGGCTGCCGCCTTCATGGCTGACCTCCGCCAACACGCTATGGATTGCTGGTTCACGAAGGTGGAGGAGAATATCCTAACGCAGTTCATCTGGGGCCTGTGAGATGCCAAACTTTGGCGCAAACTGGTGGGCACCACCGACCTCAAAACTGAGGGTGTCCTACAGACTGCCACTGCATATGAAGCCTCCCACCGCGACCGTACACCATCGGCGATGCACCACGTGTTCCCTGAAGTGGTGTCCGACATCTCGGACAAAGAAGAAGTCCAGCTCGTCTGCCCCTCCAGCCACAGGAAGCCACCCTTACCTGCCGGAGCGAACGGACCCTCCGACAAGCTCGCTGGCCAAGCACAGTGTGCCAGCTGTGGAGATGCACACGAATGCAGGACATGTCATTTCCATGATGCAACTTGCCACATGTGTGGAAAACAAGGACACCTTGCATGCGTTTGCAGGTTCAAAGGTGCCAGGGCTCCGAACAGACAGCTGCCACCATGCCGCCGGGCCACAGTGCACTACAAGGCCACCGCAGGCATGGAGGAATTGTACGTTCTCATGAGCCAACCTTCACTGCATCCCTAGAAAGAGGGCAGCCCCAAAAATTTGAATGGGAACAATTTTGGAGGCCACCTTATCCCACAATAAGATTGGAAGAATAGATGCTTGGCTGCCAAGATAAGGAGCAATCCCGCCACCCTCCCCCCATTATCTAATAGAACTTACCTCATACTATGCCATTACAATATAATATTCTGTGTTTCCATGCAATTAGCAGCTAATGGTGTATGGACTGGAGGTGGGAAAATATAGAATGTCATGATGTCACAGTGTAAGATATGTTTTACTAGACATTAGGAAGGGGAGACAGAACTAAATTTTCAGTTCCCATTATCAGCAACTACATCTTTACCATTGTGCCTAATTTGTCCCTTTGGTAGTTTTAACACAGAGTAAAAAGTGATTGATTGGTAATTAAGGCAAATAATACAAATGTCCATATATATGAAAGTTTTGTTACAAAAGAAAAAGATCTATGCCGCTACTTTGGACATGTGGTTACACACCGTGCTCTTTCCTGAACTCTTGTGCTGTGGCAAGAGCACAACGTTATTCAAAACCACTGGCATCCTATACAATATGTCTTTTTTGGCCAATTTTATTACTTGCTTCCAATCCATTATAGGAACGTAAACATAACCGTGCTGTGCAAAGATAGATAGCCAACCCATGGATTAGTCTAATATGTTAACCCATCAATTCAGCCAACCCAGTTAACCCATCAGTTCAACTATTTGCTTGAGTTCCTCTACAAGTGAAGGCTCATAGCCTACCTATAGATGTGAAGGCCTGGGGGAGGGGACAAAAAAATTCAGGGGAGGAGAGGGGTTTTTCCATTTTTTTCTGAGACCTTTTTTTTTTTTAGTTTTCCCATGGGGGGGGAATGGAAATTTTACAGAGTACTGAACACAACTTCTATGAAATTTGTCTTTTAGAATGAGCTAAATGCTTTCAAAGACAGGGTGGGCATACTGTAGACATATACATGTCTGACATCCAAGATGCATTTCTGCACCTAGAAGGATTTATATTTTAATAAGGGGAGCATGCAGGACTTTAATTGCTTCTCAATTGTTGTCCTTTTGACCTGACTCTTCCCTTGTGGTTTCACCTTTTCACCTCTCCCTCAAACCACTGTGACCTCAGCAACAAGTATCTTATTGCCCTACTTTGCTGGACCAAAAAAAACCCAGTATCAGAAGGAGGTAGGACAGAAACTGCACCAAAGTCTCAGAGGAAACTTCTGACCGTTTCATTGAGAACTGAGCTCTCTCTGACCAGTAGTCACAGATGGAATATGACAACAACTAACTGAAACTACATCTAGCTGTGCACATATTAATATTGAAAGCTAACAGTTTTAATTTATTGTGAATTCGATGTAAAACTGTACTCACAGTTTAGTCACTGCAGTTTAATAATATTTTATATTATTTATCACAAAGTTTGTGTTTTCAGTTAACTCCTACTTTTTCTGCTTTTCAGACAGCAAAACATGAGGTATATGGGCTAAGGGAGCATAGGGAGCATCAGTTTGCAATTTTCTTTCATCAGGGTACATATAAAATTTTGCTTGTAAAAAACTAAGGCATTTATAGCTTTTAAATTCCATAAATATGTCAAATATTGCAATTTTATATGCTAAGTAAGTTATAAATGATGCATTTATGTTGTAAAGCAGTAACATTGGTTTAAGTTTGCTAGAACATTAAGTATCACATATATATCTATTCGCCCCAAATTTTCCAGGATTTTTTATGGGGGGAAAGGAGAAGAGACCATTCGTTTTGGAGGCTTTGCTTACTTGTTTGTTTTTTGTGGATTCAAAATTTCCAGACATGTTACATCTCTAATCTTACCACTCCATTCAGCAAAATCTGAATCCTTCCCTTCAGTCTAAGGAGATTTCCTCTGACAGAAGCGGGTCTTCCCAAGAACCACTCCCATTCAAGGAAGGCTCCTTAGACTGGAAGAAGGCTTTAGACTTCAATGAGTGGAGTGATAGGATGCAAGCCAATGCCTTTCGGCCTGAATAATATCCTTGATTTTTTAATGCTTGAGAATCCAGCTGATACAAGGACCAGAGCAACAGTGGGTGCTGCCATTGTCAAGGTTCATTTGAACCACACTTTGGGGCATCTGCCTTCATGAAGTGCGATAGTTGTTACAGTCCAGTGGCTGTTCTCCATATGAACACAGACACACCCACATGTCTCTCTTTTGGGGGTGGTGCAGGGGGAAGATATTTGCATGGAAAAAATCACCTGTTCATGCGGATGACTTGTACAGAGACAGCCATCATGTGGCACAATTTAAAATGGCTTCCATCTGTATGCTGGACCTACATAAAATATCTAATAGTAAATAGATTTGATGCTTTGCAATATCCTCCAAAAGCAAAGACCTTAATAGGCAGCATTTAATAGACAACTGCTGTTGTCCTAGTTTCTTTTCAGTAACTGTAATCTGCTGGTAAGTACCAAACATTTTATAAAATGTGATTTTTGTCTTCCCTCCTCCCCTTGTGTAAGAAATGACTTGTCCATTATCTGGTGAGCTTTGGGCTTTGTTGCTGTGCTTTTTTTCCTCCTGCCTGCCTCCTTTCATGCTTAAAGGGATGTTGCTCTATTGATTTCTGTTGGAAGCAGCCAGCGTGCAGATTGGAGCATATTAAATGCCACAGCACTGGCTTTTCTATGTTCTCTGGCAATTTAACTGTGCAGAAGACGCAGAGACATCAGGAGGAATTGAGATGGTCAGTAGGTAACCTTCTTCCATTTGAGCTCCCCTTTCCTAATCTTCAAGATGCAATAGGCCCTTTCAAGTTTTCACTTTGCCAGTCCTCAGCATGTAGCTGAGAAAGATGACCTCTGAACATGACAGGGGAGAACAAAGAAAATTGCAGAGAAGTCAGCAGCAAGCCCACTATCCATGTGAAACTTAAAGACAGACTGCTCTCACTTGGGAAAAGGAAATAACGGATTGTACCGAGCAATTACTGGTTGTTATGGTCTAAATCTGCAGATAATGCAGGTGGATGGAACCATGTTGACTCTGGGTAAAGTTTCCCTTCCTTCCTTCCTTCCTTCCTTCCTTCCTTCCTTCCTTCCTTCCTTCCTTCCTTCCTTCCTTCCTTCCTTCCTTCCTTCCTTCCTTCCTTCCTTTTTTTGTGTGTGGTGTTGTTGCAGCTTTGACTCTTTCATAATTATCCATACTGTGCAAGGTTCACAAAAGTACAAGACTGTTCTCCATAGGACAGGATTACTTAAAGTTATTCTGAGGACAGCATATGATGAAATGAAACCAAAATGAAATGAAACTAAATTGTTCCCAAATATCACAAAATGCTATGCAGGCTTCTAAGTTCTCCAGAAATCTTCATAAGGATGAAAGTTCACTACAAACAAATGAAAGGTGGGGGAGAGGAAAAGTTGTTCACAGAATAATGGGAAAGCCCTAATAATCTCTACAATCCAAAATACAGATTCTAGTTTGAAGTTGTGATCCTTTTGAGGTAGATTTGCCAACCTAAAGTTGAGCCTGAAGTTCTCCCAGAATTACAACTGATCTCCAGAGATCAGTTGCATGGGACAAAATGGCAGCTTTGGAACTCAATGGCATCATGTCTCTGCTGAGCTCTCTTCCCTCCCCAAGCTCCATACCCAAATCTCCAGGAATTTCCCAGTCCAGAGCTGGCAACCTTAAATCTTGCATGCATTCAAGATTAAATCCCCCCTCTCCCAGAAACCTAGTCCAAGAAGACTTTGTTATGGTTATTTTTCTGTACCTTACACCACCTCATACCACTGCTCCCAAGAAATAATTATATGTCTTTTGAAAGGCAGGAAGAGGGGCTGATGGCTCAGTGGTAGGACACATGCTTTGTATGCAGAAAGTCCTGGGTTCAATCCCTGGCATCTTCAATTAAGAGGCTGTCAGGTTGCTGAAGTTCCCAAAGACCTTTCTCTGTCTGGCTACCTGCTGTCAATCAGAACTGATGACACTGAGCTAGAAGGACTCGAGGTCTAAACTTGCTATAAGGCAGCTTCTTATGTTCACATGACTGCCCACTTGCTCTTCCTAAGTGGCTCTCCTGTATCAATTGGAGAAAGGAGGGAAACTTTCTACCCTTCCTACACTCTGTCAAGCCTGACGGGCCTTTAGCTGTTAAGGAATAATAATAGGTAATGAATTGTTAATAACACTTGGGAATCCCTGTGGGTACACAGAAGAGCACGTCTTAGCACTGTTTCCAATAATTAAGGACAACCTGCATTTTTAAAAAGTCATCCTGCTTTATCTCACAGGCTTAGCAAAAGTCTTAACTACCAATATGTTTTTTCCCGACAATTCAACACTTGGTAATAAGTGGAGATTTCCCAAGCATTACAGTCTTCAAAACACAGCATAGTTGAGACGTGTGCTCCTGGAAGGATATGAAAACAGCAATTTAGTAAAGCTGTCAATAATGGATCAGTAAGGAAAACAAAAGAAGCCCTGTGACACCTTAAAGACTAACAGAAATATTGTAGCAAAAGCTTTCATGGGCTAGATCCACTTCAGCCAATACTTAAGTATTAAGCTTAAGTTATTGGATCTACATGCACTGGTATAAAGGGGGAAAAGGGAATCCTGTTTTTGCTGCAGCCAGTTGAGGGACAAACTAGATGTGAGCCCTAATTCAAATCCAGGCTAAGGGTGTGTTCAGACGGATCTTTTGATCTGCCATAGGAACGACTCCCTTGCGGATCAAAAATGCACGACCAGACAGAAACATCTGGGAAATATTCCGGTCCCATAGGCATCCCGTTCTGCTGCGCCTCCAATCCTGATTTAAAAAGCAGCAGTTTCAATGTAGGGTTTTCGCTTACCCGCGCAACAACTGCAGACTTTCTTCCGTCTGGTCACTCCATTAGCGCGCGGATGCTCCCGTCGGCTCGGTCTGACGTCAGACCGAGCCGACGGGGGCGCGATTTTTAAAAATTGAAACCCCATGTGCGCTTTAACGAGGAAATGCATTCAGCGATAAGCGCTACGAGGAATGTAATATTCATGCTTATTTCTTTTAGGGACAAGATGTTACCGCGATGGGAGATGGAGGGGGGAAGGACTGTTCTAACTTGCAAAATAGTCCCTCCATTGATCATGATGGCAATGGCAAGGGGGAGGACCGGGACTTTGCTGAAAACCCTCCACGATCGCCTCAGTTCTCCAAGGAGGCGCAGCCTTGCCTATGCGAATGTACAAAACTTTTTAAAAAAAAATCCTCGGTGGATGCCGTGTAGACAAATCACGGCGGGAACAACGCGCGGTGAGGCTATTTCATGGGGGGGCGTCTGGTCGTGCTAGGCTGGATTAAAAAAATCAGGATAAAATTTTAGGAGGGCTCATGGCGCGATTGACTGGCCGTCTGAACGCAGCCTAAGACTTGCAGATACAGCAGTTTAATTCTTAGTATTCATGGCGGTTTTGCCTATTTATGCCCCCTTCATAGGACAAAGAGAAGGGGCAACTGAGGTTGCAAAAATGGCTTTCTTCCCCCTGTGCCACTGGCTCAAGGCTGCCAGCCCAAGGCTATAACCAGTGGGAGACTTATGACATGGGGGAGGGTCTTCTCCAGAGATGTTGTGATGTAGGTGCTCTACCACAGAGTTCTGGGCAAATGCTACACCACCCCTATGTGGTGATGTCTCTTCTGGGTTGCACTGGAAGTGACATCACCTTGTTTCTGGCAACAGTAATTTCTAGGGTTGCCAACATCCAGATGGTACCTGGAGATCTCCCACTGTTACGATTGATTTCCAGATGACCAAGATGGAGAAACGGCTGATCTGGAAGGTGGACTCTATGGCATTATACTGCTGTCCCTCCCCTCCCCAACCCCCACCCTCCCCAGGCTCCACCTCCAAAAATCTCCACGTATTTCCAAACCCAGAGTTAGCAACTCTAGCAATTTCCCCCCATTTTCCCACCAAAAGCCCTCCAAGCAGTGGTGAGGGAAGATGGCTGCCAGTGGGAGGTCTCCCGCCAATCCGAGAGATCTGGCAGCCCTGGACTCAGTCCTTCTCAGGGGCCTCCATAGCCTCAGTTTAAAGTTTTCAAAAACAATGGGAGGATTTGTTCATGGATCTCTCATTGTCCCATCTAATCTGGCTCTCAATCAGTTTCTAGCAACTGTAACTTGTAGTCCATGGGACAATGAGCCTCATACCTCAATGTACATACTTCTTTCAATTGGAGTAAAAATCTAATTATGAGGAGTCACAGTGAGAACTTGACAGGGACATTTTACCCTACATTTGATTAGTACTTCTGACCTTGCACATTATAAGAAACTTCTCCCTGTGTCTTCAGTGCATATCAGCTGTTATGTACCAAGGGAGACGGCGCACGTGGTCAGGCTCACACGTGGCCATGCGGACAAGCCGAGCTTCACATCCCAAAGACAATAGAAGAGAAGGATCTGAGAACTCACCTATCGGCCAGCCCAGATCCTAATAGAGAACCAATACGGGGAAATGTTTGCAAATAAACCAATCACGGGTGTGGCTGGGTGTGTTGGGTGTGTTTAGAATGGGAATATAAGTGGGCCGTGGGCCACACTAGTCATTTCAAGTTCTCATGTGCACTAATAAAGTATGAGCTGAAATCACTCTTCAATGCATCAGTCTCAGTACTTTATACTGGCGAGAAAAGGTGGGATCCGAATCCAGCACCACACCACACACTGATCTCCTGGACTATGTCTGCCAGGGGGAATCTGAACCAAGGGGGAGGGGTGTTATGTACCAAGGGAGACCACGCATGCTGTCAGGCTCGCACGTGGCCACGTGGACAAGCTGAGCTTCGCATCCCAAAGACAATAGAAGAGAAGGATCTGAGAACTCATCTATCGGCCAGCCAGGATCCTAATAGAGAATCAATAGGGGGAGTTGTTTGTAAATAAACCAATCACGGGTGTGGGTGGGTGTGTTGGGTGTGTTTAGAACGGGAATATAAGTGGGCCATTGGCCACGCTAGTCATCTCAAGTTCTCCTATGCACTAATAAAGTATGAGCTGAAATCATTCTTCAGTGCATCAGTCTCAGTACTTTCTATCAGCCATTCTACAATTTCTTGATTAGAAGTACCACCCAATTCAGAAGCTCTCTCAAAGCATTTGATATCCTCCAGAGCAGGGGTGTCCAGGTATAAGTTTTTGTGTGTAAGCATACTTCCTGGGAGGGAGGCAGGAAGGGAGTGGGTGGGTGGGTTCTTCTGACAAGCACAATGTACATTGAGGAAATTATTTTGGCTTTTTCTGCAAGGTTATAGATTTTTTTTAATGGATTTCTCTGTTCCTATCTGGATTTTTTTCCAAAAAGAGCCTGATTAGGCATTAGAACACTTGGATTGGTCCTTTTATCTCAGAGAATGGAGTGATTTCAGATGCCACATGATAATAGCACACATTGGTAACGACACAGGAAAACTAGCTCTCAGTTCAGTCCAGGAGGATGCATTGTTTTGAGCTTCATGATCAGCTGCAATTCAGCAGTCTTTCTTTCTACTCTCCCTTTGAAATTCCTTTGTATGAGCACTGCTTCTCTTAGGTCAGCAACTGAACGTTGTGGTTTCTAAAGTCAGACTTATGTCAATTTATTCTTCGCATCCTCTTGGACTGAGTCCTCCTGTATGGAATTAAGACCTAGGTTTTCTGTCTCATTACCAATGCTGGTATCTCCACGCCTAGTACCCCTCTGCATATCACACCTAATGCAATCAAGCCTGCTATTGTTATTCACCTACTATTGCCATTTGACATTTGAAATCACCTTTATAAAGTTTATATCTCTGGTACCCCATGTTACATTTTATGGCACGCATGGCCCAGATCCAAAAAGTGACATTTATGTCAGATCTGGCCCTCATCACAAATGAGTTTGCTAGCTCTGCTCCAGAGTATACATTTTGTTTAACAAGAACCTGGTATCAGAAGCTGAAGAAGCTGACTAACAGGGGGGCTGATACTAGAACTGGTCTTCAGACAATGGGTTGGGACCTTCAGGTAGATCACAGAACCCCACACACAAGGTCATGCACCCAGACTGAGCTGTCATCTTTTTTATTGTCTGCTACTTATGTGTATGCATAGAAAATGAGGGTGTTGTACCTCCCATCTGTCTTTGCACAGATGCTGAGAGGAGCATCAGGATAGCAAAGTGAGGCCATTTTGTGGGGAAAGCAGCTCCTCCCCAGCTCTGACTTGCCTTATTCCTCACTAGAGATGGGCATGAACCACAAAAATGCAGTTCAGTTCATGGTTTGTGGGCAAACCATGAACCCAGTCAGTTTGCATACAAACCAAACCATGCCTGAAACAGCTGAGCTGCAGGGGCAGTAAACAGCAAAGGCATGGGATTAGGCTGTCCCCACCACTCAGCTGTTTCCAATCTAAACAACTGAGCCATGGGAGCCCTGTGGCTCAGCTGTTTAAAGGGGCAGTCTTGAGCAACCAGATCCAGGAGCTGGCTGCCCAAGAAAGCGCCTTTAAACAGTTGAGCTGTGCAGAGCAAACTGCTCCCATGGCTCAGCTGTTTAAAGGTTGTTCAGAATCAGAAGTCTATTCCAAGGGTCAGTCTGCACAGCAGGGTCTGAGGATCCAAGAGTTACTCACAAGCAGGTTCAGGAGCAAGATGAAGGGTCAGGAGATGGTCCAGGGAGTCACAGGGTTGTGACAGGATCTAATGCCATTGTCAGAGGGATTTCAACTTGTTTCCACACCTAACAGCCTCCCTTGGCTGGTTTTTATAGCCATATACTTAAGGGTTCATGCTTGCAGCCAGATGCTCAGGGGTAATCCTGCACCTACTCAAGCAGCTGGCATCCGGCCAGGAAACATGCATTTTGTCATCTCTTCTGTAGTTCTTTTCATAGCCTCCATCTGCGATGCTCTAAGGGTGTGAGTGATACTGGAAGGCTGGAAGCTAACAACTGAGTTTCACCTGTTGAATTAGGGCTGGAGGGTATCCATGGCTCTGCACCAGCTGTTAGCTGTGACTCCTGACAAGCCTGCAGCTCATCTTCCTGCTTGCTGGCTTCTGCTAACTCAGAACTGGCTACATGGGGCTTCTCTTCTCCTAGGGAGTCATCTTCTCCTGATGAATCTTCATTCTCACTAAGCCCTGGCTGACCCACAGCATTCAGTTTGCAAACCATGAATTGGCCAAAATTAATCATGAACATAGGTTCATGAACCATTTTGTGCTCATCCCTATTCCTTACCATTCTATATTTCCTAGTTCTTGGATTGTGTTTCTTGTCCCTGGATCTCTTGGGCTGTGCTTAGAGTCCTAGCTTTGAAACCAGTGAGGTCATAATTCTGGCTCCCTTTCCTGTCATGTGACTGTAATGTCACATGACTTCCTATCACATCTTACTGTTCAGTTGGTGCCATGTTCTGTGTGTCCCAGGCCTGGAAAGGCTGAAGATTAGTGATCTAGAGGCCCACAGGTAGTCAACCAGACATGTAGGGATGGGTAGACCATGAACAACTCAGACTGAAGGGCCAGGCCAGCTGGCAGTTTTTCCAGGCAGGATTCTTTCAGTCCCTTCTGCTACTTGATTCATGCTGAATGTTAATCCAGCCCTCATGAACCATGTAGAATAAAGGTGTAATCTGTATTGTGCTTCAGTAAACCATTTCATTTTAGTTAAACTAGCAAGACTGTGTCTTCTTCCTGGTTTAGTGTCACATACCAGGGTGCTCAAGGATTAACATTAGGTTGTAACTGCAATATCTCCTTCCAGCCATTTGCAGTCATAGCACTGCAGAGCAACAGAAACCAGCAGTCCCACTTCCATCAAGCCATAGTGGGGCACCAAGAAAGCACCCTAATCTTGCTGCTGGTTCAAGACCCATGGCTTCTTATAAAATAGAACTGCTGATCCATGGATCTAGCTTCCTAAATGCATCCCCCCCCAAAAAAAAAGCTAGCAATCCCCTCTCTTGACCATTGCAACTTAGAAGTACTTAAATTACAGTAAAGAAATTGGCAGCTAAAAGCTAAGTGGCTGGTGGGGAAGGGAAAAGGTACACTGTGACCTGGAAAGCAATTTAATTAATCTGCATAGATGGGAAGGAGCACAGTGTAAAAGGCACTGAGTGGGTGAGCAGTTAACTATGTCACCTATATTGAAAGCACAAGAGGCAAAAAAAGGTAATTAGAACTATTTCTTTCCTAGTAAGTACTCCCTTACAAATTAACATCAGTGAAGCAGCATAATGGGGGAGGGGGTTCTGGGGCATTTATTTGAACCAGTTAAGTATTTTATGTGCCATTTTTTCACAATTCTTCCCAATCATAATGCTGAACAGAGTGAGGTATCCCATTTGTGCATCAGCTGTTGGCCAATATTAACCAATAGATTGCACTAACCTGCGGTGGGCATATGTTGCTCAACTGCTAAGAATAACAAACCAGCAGTGTATTCTGGAAGCTTTCCTACTCCTGAGAGCTAACATTACCATTTCCACTTACTTTGCTAACCCTGTGCAGAACAGGCATTCGTGAAGAGGTTCCTCTGTGAGTGTTGTATTAACATTCACAAACAACATTCAGGAGGAGGTTTCCTGCCCAAACGTATGAAAATTATCTATTTGTCCACTGTATGTTTCTGTATCATTTTATAAATGGACCCACATCAGTCAGGAAAGATAGCTGGGCAGGTGCACAAGACTGGGGGAAATGCCCCACTTCCCTAAAACTTTCGTAGAAGAAATGCAGGAACTGAAAATTATGTAGACCACAGTTTAGCCATACCACAACTTTATGTGGTACATCAGAGGCTGCTGAACTTACAGTCCCTTCCCTCCACAAGCTAAGGGATGACTTGTGTCATCATCCAGTTGAATTTAAGAGGAAGAGGGATTGCTGCCAGAGAAACTGTCCAACCAACAGCCTACTCTGTGTATAAACTGATGTAAGCTCCTGTCTTGTCTTCCCATAAATGAATATACTTATCAAAGATGAGTCATGCTATATGTGTGCAAAAAGCAGTGGCACTGGATAAAAAGCTATTCACTGTCCACAGCCACAATCGGTAGTTTGACAGGCTTGCACTTCTCTTAGCTATTTTAAGTCAAGTGGGTCACAAAGGAATTATAGTGATCCATCTTACCAAACATGGTCTACAGGGCTACATGTGTCCCAAAGATTATGTTTACCCAAGTGAAAGCTGTGGAAATGTGGTATTTCTTCCCTTGGGCTCTCTCATACCTGTGATTCTGTCTGGAGACTCTGATTGGTTCTCCACCTCTGACAATTAAAACATGGAGCCTTTACCATTATTTCAAGTCTTGGCTTACTAAGACAGACCAGCCATCTCTCTCAGTCAGTCTCTGTATCAGCAGTTGTGGCTCTTCCATTTAGAAAAAAAGACAATGTGAAGGGTGAGGACAGGTTGATTTATGAGTGGTGTGAAGAAAGTAGATAAGTTTATTTATTTCCTGTAATGTTAGAACTTGGGGTTGCCCAGTGAAATGGTTTTCCAATGGATTCAAGATAGACTAAAGAAATTCTTGATGGTGTGCCCCTAATACCAGCATTGACCAGGAGTTTGGGCATGGTTCTGGATGCCTCCCTATCAAAGGAGGCCCAGCTCACAAACGCTGCAAAGCTGGCATTCTTGCAGCTGCACCAGGTGAGGCAATTGCCCCCCCTTCCTGTCTCTCCCCTACCTAGCTACAGCAATCTACACAAAGGTCACCTCCAGATTGGACTACTGTAACTTGCTCTATACTGGGCTACCCTTGAGACTGACCCAGAAACTCCAGCTGGTCCAGAATTCAGTGGCGTGAGTCCTGACTGGAACAACATGGACTGCACACACTCAACCAGTTCTCTGTCAGCTGCACTGGTTCCCAGGGGAGTACTAAATCAGGTTCAAGGTTTTGGTATTGACTAAGGCCCTGAGCAGTCTGGGACCCACGTATCTTTGGGACTGCCTCCTCTGGTATGTCCCCAAAGAGCTTTACACTCTGCAGAGAACAACTTACTGGTAATCCCCAGCCCAAAAGACATCTGGCTGGCCTCAACCAGAACCAGGGCCTTCTCAATCCTGGCTCCCACCTGGTGAAATTCTTTGCCAAATAACATCTGCGCCCTGTAGGACCTAATGCAGTTCCACAGGGCTTGCAACACAGAGATCTTCTGCCAGGCTTTTGGTTGAGGACAGCAACACGTACCATCCTATCTGACACTCCCCCCACACACACACTTCCTCTCCCTGTCCCTTGGGACAGTGACACAATTTGGAACATTGAAGTTTCAGTGCCATCTGAGAATGTTTTCGTTATTTGTATTTAATGGTTAGAGTTATTTTATTAATGTATGAATGCTTTTACTGTGTACTCAGAGAAGGGTGGTCTATAAATTTAAATTATAAATATAAATAAATAAATACATTTCACAAGATACATAATTAACTTCAGAAAATTACTACCACTGGTTTGAGTGACTTTCAAAGGGAATTAGACAACTTCAGCTATCAGCTATGATGATTAAATGGAACTTCCATGTTCTGAAGCAGAACGCCCCTGCATATCAGCTGCTGGAATAGATTGCCTTCATGCCCTGCTTGTGAACTATATTAGAAGTTGTTGTGGATAACTAGATGCTAGACTAGATTTTTAGGCTGATCCAACATGGCTGTTTTCATATTCCTTATGTGGTGATAGAATTTACACTTTAAAGCCGTTCCCTAATATTTCATAGTATTCAGGAACCGGTAATTTGTGGACTTGCACTAAGATCACACGACCTTAGTTAGTTCTAGAGAAAAGCTTAGATTCCTGTAGAAACTGTTTTAATGATTGTTCACACTAAAGTTTTTTAAGCCATTTCTTATTCTGGTAGTCTTGATTGATGGACCCAGAGAAACATTACACCATATGTTCAGTGGTCAGTACAGCATCCTTCTGCCAGAGTGCAGAGAAACAAAGTAATATTCCAGCACATACACGTGGTCGCTTCCAGTGCTCTGGAGCCAGCGTTTGTGTGCTACAGTAGAAGCCCTGGGAATCAATCAAGTGTGTCTCTTGCAAATGTAGGCACCCTTCCATTTATGGACTAATTGTACAACTGTTGCCATGCTTTTCCCCTCTGGTCCTACATTCACTTTTGCCTGCAATCCAGGAACAATCGGGGGGGGGCGGCATTTGTGGTGCAGGTGTGCAGAAATGTGTTGTGTCCGAGGTGCATATCCATCTGACTTCAAAAGGGCTATGTGACAGTTCCATTCCATTTTTAAAAAAATTGTTTCCTGACTCTGGCAGTCCAAAGTCAAGCTACCTTGGCGGCTGATTTCATGACCACAGTTACAATGAGAAGGAAATCCAGAAACAGCTATGAGCCAGATAATGAAGCGTGCTGGCATTAAAAAATATCAAAATGTAGCGTAACAGCACTTGAGATTTAAATCTCAGCACTTGGGCTCTTGATAGTGGTGGAAAAGAAATCCCCTTGAAGATACACTATGCTCTCAGTTTCTTCCAGAGAAAGAATGATTAAGAAGAGGAATGGGTTTCCAAAGAGCATCTCTGGGCTTTCCATGCAGTAATTGAGATCAGAATCCAGCTCTAATTTCAAAATACAAATTGAGTTCTTCAAACAGCTTCCAGTGCCTGGGGGTCAACTTTGAACAGCATTTTGTGCTCCTTTTATCTTGTAAGAGGCTGGGTTCCAGTCTCAGCAACACCCATGAAATTCAGCATGGATGCATGGCGGGGGGGGGGGGCAGGGACTGATTCTCCATCACACTTCTCACTCACTCTTGTTTCCAGACAGCTGCAAAAATCCAGGGCCTTTGTTTCTCATGGTTTAATCTGCCTGTTCGCCAACCTGGGAGCAGTTTCTTTCATTGTCCTTGGCAAAATAAAGAACAAAAGGCAAAGAGACAGAAGAGATGATCTTGTCTCAGAATTGGTTGTTTTATGAATTTATTCTCTCTTTTTTTCCTCTCAAAGACCTGCTCTGGGCCGCAGCTGCTGAGTGGGACTGCGGTTGATAAATGATAGGGCATCTCGCTTGACATTCCGTATGAATTGATTGGTTTTCGACCACCTTGCTTAGGAGGACAGTTTTTTTCTTTCTTTTTTAAAACAAAAATCAGAAAAGAAAATACTCTGTGATTGCGAATAGTTTTCTGTCGCTAGTAGTAATAATAATAAATGCATGCAGCAAATTGCACTCTCTCTCTCTCTCTCTCTCTCTCTCTCTCTCTCTCTCTCTCTCTCTCTCTCTCTCTCTCTCTCTCTCTCTCTCTCTCTCTCTCTCTCTCTTTGGAGGAGTTAATCTCAATGCAAAGCCTTTCTTCTCAGCACCAGAGGGGGAAAAGAAACCATAGCAAACAGGGGGGAAATCAATTTCTAATGCACTTTGTTCATTGAATAGGAGAAGTTCAATCCCAACCTGTCTTTTCATGTCTTATATTAACTCTCTCAATTTCTCACCTCATCTTCGGTTTCCAGGATGAACACATTTCCACAGTAAGGAAGGACTTGCTGTTTAGTAAGAGCAAACCTCCCGCAGATATTGCTTCCCAGGGACATCTTATGTGTGTCGCACATGTTATAGGAAGAATGGATAGCAGTGGACCAGAAAGCTACTCTGCCTACAAATGGAGGTCACAAGGACCTATTTTTGCCCAGGTGATCAATTTGAGCATGCACCACAATTGTTCTACTTATAGGGAACAATCCTTATTGTCCTTAGACAATTCTTACCTCCAGCATGGTGCAATGGTTAGAATATCAGTCTGGGATCTGGGAGACCCAGATTCTAATCCCGTTTGCCATGTATGCTTGCTGGGTCACCTGTTGGTAGAGTGCCTAGGCAGCAGTCAGGACATTGAACAATTAAGTGTAATGAAAGCTTTATTTGTGGAACTAATAAACTGTATAGAAAGATAAGAGGTAAACCTAGCTTCCTTACTAATGGAGAAAGAGCATTCTAGACTGTTTTAGAACAAAAGCCAAAGAATAGCATTCTGCAGACAGATAAAGAAAACCTGTTTAGAAAGAAGGGACTCCCCTACAGTCCTGTCTAGCTAGAACTTGCTGCCCTCTGCAGGATCTTCTTTATTCTCCTTTGTATGCAAAACATTGCTATGTTCCAATATGTGTTCCGTTTGGGCACTGCACTTTAAGAAGGATGTTGACAAGCTGGGACGTGTCCAGAGGAGGGCAATGAAGATGGCAAGGGGCGTGGAGACCAAGTCCTATAAGGAAAGGTTGCAAGAGCTGGGTATGTTTAGAGAGGAGACAACTAAGCTGATACAATAGCCATCTTCAAGTATTTGAAGGGCTGTCATATAGAGGATGAAGCAGAGTTGTTTTCTGTTGCCCCAAAAGGTTGGACCAGAACCAATAGGCTGAAAATAAAACAAAAGAGTTTTTGGCTAAACAGCTTCTTGACAGGGCAGTTCTTCAGTAGAAGAGGCTTCTTCAGGAGGCGGTGGGCTCTCCTTCATTGGGGTTTTTTAAGCAGAGGCTAGATGGCCATCTGACTGCAATGCAATTGCAGATTCTGTGAATTTAGGCAGATCATGAGAGGGAGGGAGAGAAGGAAGGAATGAGCCAGTGCTTGCCTCTCGTGGTCCTTTCTTATATGCCCAAGGTAATGCTGATCACCACTTTGGGGTCAGGAAAGAATTTCCCTCCAGGTCAGATTGGCTCAAGGATCCTGGAGGATTTTTGCCTTCCTCTGGGCATACAGCAGGGGTCACTGGGGAAGTGGGGGGTAGTTGTGAGTTTCCTGCAGGGGGTTGGACTAGATTACCTTTGAGGTCCCTTCCAGCTCTGTCTTACATTCTAATAGCGAAGTTGGCCAATCTTTGGGTATTTAAATCTGATGACTGGAGCTGTGAACAGTCATGACAGATCTTTCTACAAATCTGAAAAAGGCCCTAGGTTTGCAGAAAAATGTGAAATCTAAAAAAAAAGCACTGTTTTTTTTTTTAAAAAAAATCTGGAAATGATAAAAGGAGCACCTGTAGCCAGTGTTCCCTCTAAGCTGAGTTGGTGTGAGCCAGCCCAGTTTTTTAGCCTCCGACTCACACATTTTTGTCTCAGCTCAGGAAGGATGGCTCCAGAACAAACTTAATTTATGCAGCAGCCAAACCACTTGCTCACAACTTTAATGCCAGTAGCTCACAAAGTAGAATTTTTTGCTCATAAGACTCCACAGCTTAGAGGGAACATTGCCTGTAGCTTTAAGTAATCAATCCCTTCAGTGACTACTGTGAAACAACCACAGTACTCCAGGCTGGGTTCTGTCAGTAAAAGGCAGGGCCCTTTCCAGGCCTATTTGGCCTTTGAAGGAGGACTCATTAGAGTCAGGCCTGACTAGGGTTGCTAGCTCCAGGTTGGAAAGTTCCTGGAGATTTTGTGGTGGAGTCTGAGGAGGGAAGGGTTTGGGGAGGGGAGAAGCCTCAGCCGAATATAATGTCATAGGCTCCATTTTCCAAACTAGCCATTGTCTCCAGGGGGATAGATCTCTGTTGTCTGGAGATAAATTGTAATTGTGGAAGATCTCCAGGTCCCACCTGGAGGTTGGCAACCCTAAGCCTGGCACCAACCTCTGGGTGACTTGATAGCACTCAACTCGCATGACTCAGCTAGGCCTCACTGTTTGCTACTGTTCAACAGCATCCACCCTATGAAAACCAGCAGTTAGAACTTTAAAATAGGGTCCTGGAGTCCCAGGTTCAAATCCCCATCTTGCTGTGGAAGCTGACTGGGTGACTTTGGACCAGTCACATACTTTCAGACTAGCCTACCCCACTGGGTTGTTGTGCAGATAAAAGGGGAGAGGATAATAATTTAAGCTGCTTTGGTCCTCGTTGTGGTGAAAGGTGAGGTATAAATGAAGTAAATATATAATAAATACAGCTGAAGATGGGAAGCAAATAAAAGGAAAGGGTAGAGGATATGGGGTTTGCAAGGAAGAGGGAAAGAAGAAATAGTGTGAGGAGAGGAATACAATGGAAAGTGAGGCACCTGCCACAAATCCTTGAGATTTCTCTACCATGCAAGTGGGCCTGGCTCAGTGGCTGGCACCACACAACTGGGCCATACTTTTTCTAAGTAGAGACTGCGGGGGGGGGGGGGACAGCTTAAGACAGAGGGGCAGATAAAGGTAGGTTGACTGCTGGGTGAGAAGGAGATATGGTTGCAAACTCCTGGAGATTTGGGAAGTGGAGCCTGGAGGAAAGACCTCAGATGGGTATAATGCCATAGACTCCATCCTCCAAAGCAGCCATTTTCCTCCAGGGGGATCTAGGATTGCCAACCTCCAGGTGAGGGCTGGAGACCACCAAAAATTACAACTGTTCTCCAGATAACAGAAAATGGCTGCTTTGGAGGGTGGACTCTGTGGCATTATATCCTGCTGAGGTCACTTCCCTCCCCAAACCTTACCCTCCCAAGGCTCCACCCCCAAATCTCCAGGAATTTCCCAACCTGGAGCTGGCAAACTGATCTCTGTAGTTTAGGATTGCCAGGTACTACCTGGCTGCTGGCGGGGGGATCCAGGCTCTGGCCCAGGATCTTCTAGCGCACGCCACATTGACATCACCCAGAAGTCTGGACAAAACTCTATGGGTTTTTTGCCTTCAAAACCATAAAGTTGCCTAAAAACTCGAGTGTCACCCCTGATGTCGCTGACACAATAACATCACTTCTGGGTGACGTCATCGCATCTGGGACATTGCCAGGCAACATCCATGTTTGGAGGTGGGGCTTCCCCCACCAGCCAGCTGGCCAGCAGCTGACAGGAGACCCCAAAAGTGGGGGAACTCCTGCTGGGAACTGGAGGCTGGCAACATTACTGTAGTTGGAAGGTCCGTTGTGATTCCAAGAGCTCTCCAAGTTGGCAACCCTAGGAGGAGAGAAGGAAGTAGGAAAAGGAAAAGCTATGGGTGCTTTCAGCAAAGGGAAAGAGAAAATAGTGGGGGGAGGGGATGCCTCCCACAAGTCCTTGCAGGTTCCCACTATGTTTCTATGACCTTGGTTTAGTCATTCTTTCTCAGCCTAACCTTCTTCACAGGGTTTTTGTTGTGAGGATAAAAACCAGGAGGGGAGAATGATGTTGTAAGCCACTTCAGGTCCCCATTGAGGAGAAACGTAAGGTATAAATGAAGTAAATTTCCAGGTACCTGTCCCTACTAAATCATTGTCCCTGTTTTCTCTTTCTCTGGCCCCAGGCAGAGAGCTTTTAAAAAATCTTTCTTTGTATGCATACAGGGACACTTCTTCAGTTTCCTTCCCCACTTCTCAGGTCTCTGCAAGCTGTAATAACAGCCCACCTTCTTTGCTTTTAAATCTTGTGGCCAGCTATGTTGATTCTTCCTTCATTCCTAAACACAAAATCCCTGCATACCCCCTCTATCCCGTAACTAGATATGTCATGTGGAGATAACCCCCTGTGGGTAAGTATCTGCATGGAATATTTACCTGATACGTCCCTCAACAGGGCACCTGTGTGAAACAAGACAGTGAAGTCAGCTGGAATGATGTCATATTAGAAGGGACTAACGGATAGCTCACTTTTTATGTTACTCTGAGCTGTTAGATCAGGCCATGGGAGTAGAACGTGACCTGATGTGCTGCTACATGAGACTGCCAGACTTCCACCGCTACTACCTTTTCTCCTATTCAGTTGATTTTAGGATTAAATCCAGCCACCCTCTCCTTTGTCCAATATGAGAGTCAAGGATGTTTTTAAATTATATTGGAGGCAAGAGAGTAGAAGCAAGAGAATGGTGGTATTCACCATTTTTATCAATATGTTACAGAGCAGAGGTCCAACTGCGTTAGAACCTAATTATTTCAGAATGTTTCCATGCAGAGGCTGAGTGGATTTCTGTGACTTTTCTGTATAGGGCTACATTAAAATCAGGGCCAAAGCCATCACTTCCAGGTGAGGCTTCAAAAATGCTAGCCAGCAGAAACATCTGTAACCTCTTAGCAAGCCTAATTGGCTAGGTAAATCTTCGTGTTTAGGAACTGTTTGGATCAGAAATGCACAAGACAAATAAGAACAGGTATTTTGCCACTTTATTTATCTGAGGCCCCGTTCACACGGAGCATTTGCCCCAGTGAAGGCACAGGAGCCCCACGGACTTTCCGTGTGTGATCATATTAGCACATCTGGGAGGCGTAGCACTCCCGTGGCCAACCCGTGGCTTCACTCCGAAAATGTGGAGTAAAAAACTACTAGGGTTGAAGTACTAGTTTCTTGAAACCCCAGGGCAAAAGCCAGCGTCTGATTGCGGGAGCGCCAGTATCCCGCGGCTTCCGACGCCGGCCCATGTCCTGGGGTTTCTGGATGTTGTAAGTTTCCATGGGATGCGCACCAACGCTGAATGAGGCATGCGCATATGCAAGACACTGGCAGGGGCCACCCCACCCCCCAACGGCACATGTACACTTCGCAACAGCATGGCTTGCATGGTCTGCTGCTCCACTTTTTTGCCGCGTTGCAGCAGCGCGGTGTGATCAGCACTTGGAGCTGGAGCATGGCAACCCGGTGGCCCTTGTGATCGGGCTACTGCGCCTTATTTTGCTCCGGGGTGAATTGCCATGCCTCCCCCCTGCGTTTTCTGGCCCGCATGACCGGGGCCTGAAGTTGTTATTTTTCAGGTCAGTAGGTTTTACCTCCTTCTAGTCAACATCTTCCTTCAATAAAAAACTTACTTAAGTGACACCTTTCCCCCATTAAGCACCCTGCCTTGTTCTAAGTCATAGTAGCTGAAGGAGTCCATTTAGGATACTTTGAACATAATGAAGGTGATGGTGATTGAGAAAACCTCACCCTGAGGCCGAGGAAATCTGGGATGGGGAAAGCTAAGCCAGTCAGGTGGATAAACTATGGAGTCCTCCCACTTTGGCACTGATTTTTTTTTAAATGAGAAATTCTTGTGTTCTAAAAATTAATTTTCATTTTCATTCTTTAACCATATCCATAATGTCACAAATTAAAAAGGCTGGCCTATATCCTCTGACTCTGCTAAACAAAATTTGAAGCCTCTCTCCAACCAAAGGAGTCTTCCTCCAACTGAAGTGGCTCTTCTTTCAATGGTCTTCCTCCAGCCTAAGACTGAATACAAGCCATTATTTTTCAAAAACTTCTTAGGAGGGAAGAATAGGAGATCCGGGCTCAAAAATGCATCCACCAGTTCAACCATGCTATAGTCCTCAACAAAATCCCTCAGCATTCAAATAAAGGGCATGTTTCAAACAATGGCAGCCATCGACACTGAGCTACCATTTCAGAAACCATGACATCTGAAGGAAAATGAAGAAGTTCTGAGGAACCCATAGCATACAGCTTGGGACATCTTTGAACAACTGATAAATCCCAACATAGAATTAGCAGAGGAGAGTGCATCCTGAAGCCTGCATCCAAATGTCCCTATTATGGTTACCTCTCAGTGTCTTCAGGACTGGATACAACCCCTGAGTACTGTTCCAAAAAGGGGCACATGGTGCTGTAGGCTATCTGTTCCCTTTGACACCCCAAAAATAGACATTAGAGTGGAAAAGAGCCCCAACCCTGAAGGCAGAAAATGAGATTTTTTGGTCGGCAAGCCCAGCGGGAGGGGGGTTGCTTTACCTCTAAGGCATGGGTCAGACTCCCAGTTCCAAAGGACTGGCCTTCCATTTATTCTCTTTTTTCTGAGAATATATTTTTGTTTATTTTCATTAAAAAACATAGAAACAAACACATAAAACATATATTTGGGGGTACATTGTAGATAGATTTCATTTTTAGCACCTTTTCCATACAGGTTTCAAATCAAGTCCTTTAAAATTAATATAAACTGTTTTGCAGAAGTTGTATTCTTTATTTACTTTATTTATACTCCACCTTTCTTTCCAATTGGGACCCAAAGCTGCTTTCATCACTCTCCTCTGCTGCATTTTATCCTCACAAGAACCCTGTGTGCGTGTGACTGGCCCAAGGTGTGAGCATGAGTGTGTGACTGGCCTAAGGTCACCCAGCGAGTTTCTGCAATAAAGTGGGGTATAGGATCTGGGTCTCCCAGATCCTAGTCTGACACTCTAACCACGACACCACACTGGCTTTTCTGAGGTTAGGAACAGGACAATACAGAAGCCAAGCATCGGCTTCTTCAGATAAACGCCGTATGGAAAATGCCCCATTGCAATTCAGGTGCCGAGTGCAGTTCTCATGGATCAATAGCTGATCGGGTCGCTTTGCTATAATGGAGCTCTAAGCATTCATATATTCTGATTTAATGGTGATTATAATGACTGTAGATTTCCTCAACAGAGTGGTTGCCTTGCTAATGCAGGCTCTCACAGTGATGGGGGAGAGATATTTATGAGTATGTGTGTCATGCGTGCATGTGTATACACATTCAAAAGTGTAACTGTATATGTGTGGGTATATACACACTTTCCATGCACTGTATACACAGACAAACAAGAATGTTCAACAATTTAAATGCTAATATTAATGTAGAGTTAAACAGTGATTTTCTTTTCCCCTCTTGTGTGCTGTGCATCACTCCTTACATTAAAAAATACTCTGTGTGACTACATTAAGGAGAGTATAATTATGCATAATAAAAATGTGTCTGCCCTTGTATATGTAAACACAGATATGACTGAGTACCCTTTTGCAAACAGCCCTTCTGGCTTCCACAGTT
Organism: Gekko gecko; assembly: GCA_029375565.1. Taxonomy (NCBI): domain Eukaryota; kingdom Metazoa; phylum Chordata; class Lepidosauria; order Squamata; family Gekkonidae; genus Gekko; species Gekko gecko. Next base: position 236,959,965 of record JAPDNY010000002.1, on the reverse strand, counting down.
TGACAATAAACCATGTTAAACATATGGCAGGTTTCCAGGCAGCTGAGGGTGACTCTTTAACTTGCCTTGGCTGGCAGCGGAAGGACCAATGCCTGCGAGGGAAAGGGGGGGGCGGTCATAGAGCAAAATGTTGGTGACAGATAGATTCAAGAGTATATTTTTTGGTGCTCTTTAATATTGATTCAGAGTTTTGAAAAACTAGTTAAGAAAACCAGCCAAACATACACATGTAGTTGACTTCTTGGCCCTCCAAGGGTCTTAAATGACCTTGATGCTGCTGCACTCTGATAAGCTAATGCTGTCACCTTACTAGGCTGTGAAATACAGTGGTCAACCCTACTATTGCAAGAAAATATTGTCAGTAGGGATGGGCATGAACCTGCTCATGAACTAAAGTTTGTCATGAATTTTGGGCGGTTTGTGGTTCATTAAGTGATGTTTGTGGAAGGGCGACCAGTACGAACATTCCACGAACCTTGGCGCTCTTCATAGCAGTCCGTGGATGGATACATTTCCAGACAATCTCCACTCAATTAAACTGTTTGCAAAACTCCAAAGCAATAGGGGAGGTGGAATTCTCCAGCCTTGGAAACACCAATAGGAGCCCTGCAAAGCTTAACAAGCACTGCTAGCTTCCAGTAACAGAGTTCCCATTCTGCTCTATGGGATCAGAATGCTACATATCAGCTCAGCTCCGCAGCCTCTCCTCTGTTGGCTGTTCGCAGTTAGACAGAGAGGCAGGGGACTTGTTTAAAGCAGAGCACATTCATTTATTCCCTCCTGATTGTGAACTCCTCTCCCCTGCTGGGGTTCAAGTGTTAGGTGGACTCTTGTGAGCCACCCTGTCTCTCAGCTCGTGCCAAGCTGTGTGGCTTAGCTGAGTGAGGTGCCTTGGCTGAGTGAGGACCCACGTTTTATACCCCCCTGATTGTAAACTTCTCTCCCCTGCTGGAGTTCAGGGTTAGGTGGACTCAGGGCTCTGAGCCACCTCGTCTCTCTGCTCATGCCAAGCTGTGTGACTTAGCTACTGGGTGCCTTGGCTGAGTGAAGACCCACGTTTTATACCCCCCTGATTGTGAACTTCCCTCCTCTGCTGGGGCTCAGGTGTTAGGTGGACTCAGGGCTCATGGCCACACAAGAGAGATCAGGCCAGATGACAGCCTTGTATGGCCAGTATTCCAGGGGACTGGCATCAGTGGTCTTAGGGGACTTGGCGAGGTACTCCCTCACCATCGCTTCTGCTGAATCCTCCATCATTGCACACCTGGCATCCCTACCAGGGTCCACAGTCCCATGCTTTTTTGGGGGGGGGGGAGTTGAAATTCCATCCAAGTAACAGTTACCCATCCTGGGTAGAAGAACTCACTGACAGCAAACATTGTATGTACTGCTGTCACTGCTGCATAGGGCTCTGATCTTGCAAGGCAATGAGTCTCAGGGTAGCATGGTTAGCTGATCCACAGAGTGGAGTGGAGCAGCAGCTTCCAGGCACCCCCAGCCTACAGTTGTGGCCTGTCTACTGCCCAGAGGTAGGGGGTTCATGTCAAGGGAGGGTGCTAACAGTCCAGTGTGGGGCTGCAAGCATCCCCCCTCCAGGGGCAGCTGTCCCAGTTACACTTTCTTGTGAATCTGCCCCATTGCATGACATGGGCCATGTGGGGTGGGGCTGGTTCAGCCCCCCCTAATGTGCTGCTGGCCTTGGTTGTGGAAGCTAGTTTGGGGGGTAGCACTCAATCTTTTGCAAGGGGAATGGGAGAGGTGGGTGAGGATTGCCTGGGTGGGGCAGCTGGATTCATACCCCTTGCTTACCTGTCAATATGTGGTTGCCCCTTCAAGTCTGGCCTCCACTTGGGTGTTAGAGCTAAGTACCCAGTCTATGCTTTTCCCACCATGAAAGTGCAATGCCACAAGATCTAAGTCTGCAAGGCAGGGAGCTTTGAAACAGAGTCCCACATCATGCACATGGGTTTATGTAGGGATGGGGGCCAGTGACTGGGTGTGGGTGGGGGCTGACTGCCACTGCAAAGGAGGCAATTGGGTGTGACTGCAGTTGGTATCCTCTGCTCCACTGGGCCTTGTGGGGGGGTGTCGGGGGGAGCTTGGTTTTGCTTTTCAAGGGCACCTATGAGCTATGCTGTCTTTTTTGATGGCATAACATTCCTCCACTGTTGGGGGACATTCTCAGGCTGGTATGGCTTAGGGAGCTTAGGGATCTCAACATGCTCCCTGGCCATGCCAGCACAGGTTGCTATACTGACAGCCCCTGACAGCCAACCACAGTAAATATAAAAATACAAAACTTACTGACAAGCCGTGTCTGCCTTTAACACAGTTTGGAACACACTGGTTCCTCTTAAGAAGAAGAAGAAGAAGAGAGTTAAAGGAAAATGTAGCAGTCCTTTTATTAGTAAAGCTGCGGATTGATTTTTAGAAAGCACTCTAGGCAAAAAGTCAATAGAAGACAAATTTGGTGGCATTACCTAGTAGTTGGAGGGCTGAATGATGTGTCTTCTTAGATCATTACTGAACAGAGTCAATGGCCTGGCAGATCTCTCAGGAGCAAACAATTCATTTACTATTGTGCTGCTTGATATAAGCCCCCTGTCGGAAAGGAGGTGTGGCATTCTCACAGGTCCTTTCCGCACTTAGAACTCATTCCTGGTTTTATCAGAGTTCAACTCATGACACAATACCTTGCATTTGTTCCTGGTTATAACAGCATCTGTTTATCCCGGGACAAGTGTGGGGCAAAACCAGGGTGACCTCAATGTAATGTACAAGCAAAAAATACCTCGAGATAATTACGGGGTGAACTCGAGTCTAGTGTAGAATGTAAAAATACCTCAAGATAATTACAGGGATGAACTCGAGTGTAGCGTAGAATATAAGTTTGGGGACAGAGTTGAGCCAGGATTTAAAGTCTAGTGCGGAATCACCCACAGTCTGAGGTCTTCAAGCTAACTCACTCGCAACAACCACAGGGTCCTGTCCTTTTGAACAAGCACACGTGTAGACAAGTGTACTTGGTCGACTTTTTTTAAACATTTGACTGGTTTGAAAGAAAGAAATGTTTCTGACCACTGTTTATATCCTGATCTGGAATCAGAAGTCAGCTTTCAAAGTAACACATACATGGACCTTCAGGTAGCAGTCAAAGAACAGTAATTTGCAAATAACAAATGCAAGAAGCTATGTTAGTGTACGTGGAAAAAAAATCTAAAGGCACAGGGCAATTTATTTCATTTATACCCCACTTTTTTCCTCAAGGAGGACCCAAAGCAGCTTACATCAGCCTCCTCTTCTCCATTGTATCCTCACTGACAAATTTGTAGAGGGAGGCTACGCTGAAATTATTATACAATTGGCCCAAGGTCACCCTCACAAGCTTCCATGGCAGAGGGGGGATTTGCACCTGGGCCTCCCAGATCCCAGTCTGACACTCTAAACCAGGGGTCCTCAAACTACGGCCCGCGGGCCACATGCGGCCCGCCGAGGACATTTATGCGGCCCACCGGGTGTTTATGCCCGCCCCCCCCCGCCCGGAGCTGTCTCCTCCTTGGGGAGCACAGCAGCAGCGCCCCTGCCTGCCTGCCGGGCTCCTCCTCCCGAGTAGCCCCATTGGGCAAGAGTGCCCAGGAGCTGAGGAGGAGGAAGGGGCGAGTAGGCTGGTCGTGGGGGAGGGGGCGAACGCGGCGGCAGGGCGAGCAGGCTGGGGGTGGAGGGAGCGAACGCGGCGGCGGGGCGAGCAGGCTGGTGGGGGGGGAGGGAGCGAACGCGGCGGCGGGGCGAGCAGGCTGGTGGGGGTGGAGGGAGCGAACGCGGCGGCGGGGCGAGCAGGCTGGTGGGGGGGAGGGAGCGAACACGGCGGCAGGGCGAGCAGGCTGGTGGGGAGGGAGGGAGCGAACGCGGCAGCGGGGCAAGCAGGCTGGTGGGGGGAGGGAGCGAACGCGGCGGCGGGGCGAGCAGGCTGGTGGGGGGAGGGAGCGAACGCGGCGGCAGGGCGAGCAGGCTGGTGGGAAGGGAGGGAGCGAACGCGGCAGCGGGGCAAGCAGGCTGGTCGTGGGGGAGGGGCGAACGCGGCGGCTGGGCGAACAAGCTGGTGGGGGAGGGAACGAACGCGGCGGCCCTCCAATGGTCTGAGGGACAGTGAACTGGCCCCCTGGTCAAAAAGTTTGAGGACCCCTGCTCTAAACACTACACCATGCTGGCTGTCCTTTGCTAGGAATAGCTAAAGTGTCCCAAAGTAGTGAAGAAGCTTTTGAGCTTCCCAGAACTCTTCTTCAGACTGGATATTCTATAAAGGGGGGGGGAGAGAAGAGAAAGACATAGACAAAAATAATCACTGCATGACATCAATTTATAACCGACTCATGGCAACCCCCAGGACCACAGGGTTTCCAAGGCAAGAGATGAGCAGAGGTGGTTTTGTATTGCCTTCCTCTGCATAGCAACCCCAGCCATCCTTGAGGATCTCTCCCTCAAGTACTAAGGCTAGGGCTGGGCTAACAGGCTGCTAAAGATGGACATGGTGAAAAAGCTTCAATCCAGAGCTGCTAGGATGGGGAAGAGGTGGTGTTATGCTGACTTAGGCTACGTCCACACGGAGGTCTTTCTGTGCCTTGGCTTTTTTGAGGGGGGGGAAGCTTCCACATGACACTGCTCTGATTCTGCTCTAATGTTCTTTTCCCATCCGAAGTGCACTCACTTCCAAGCCTGCTTTATTCCTTTCATTTTGGGAAGTGTGTTGTCATGCTGTCTGGACACAAAGGTGCACTTTGTCAAAGTTCTCACTCACATTACTGCCATTTTCCTGCCATCAGCCCTTCATGGCTGTTGGAATTTACTTCCATTAATTTAGCAGAGTGCTCAAAGGCTTGAACGCAGCAGAGCTCATCCAATCAGTGTGTGCCAGCAAGAAAACAAAGTTACACACACAGCCGCTTTATATTTGCAAAACTAATATAAGTCCTTTTATTTAAGGAACTCCATCCTAGATAGGTTAGGGGAGAGACAGATTCTCTAGACTAACTAGCTAGATAGATGGAGATGCAGGAAAGACATCCTGCTCTCATGGTGCCAAGATGCAGGAAAATGGCATTGTGTGGAGGGTGACAGAGAAGTCAGAAGGAAGGAGACTTTCCCTAAGAGGAGCAATCTGCATTTCAAAGGGATAGCAACAGAGAGTAGTAAAGGATGGGTGGTCGGTGTCCTGTCTCTCTACCTCTCTGAGTTTCTTGTAGGTTTCCTCTGAATGCTGAGGCAAGAGACAATGTACAGTCCTTGACTTCCACCAATGGCCACCATTTTCTTCACCATGGTACAGAAAGGCTTTTTTAAAAAATCAGCAATTTTTGAAAGCCGTCCAAGTCGTATGGCGGGGGGGGAGAAATGTGGGGGAAATGGCAGCCACCAGCAGTTAACAAAGGAAAGTGCACAAAAACTCCCATGTGAAAGCTCCACAGCTGATGCACATGCTTTCCTCTGTATTTTGTAGTGGGGATGAAAGGCACATGGAGAATCCTGGCCATATAAAAGTAGCCTGATGAAATTAGGCTATACTATGTGCCGGGGGTGGGGGCTCAGGTTGCATAAAACCAATTCAGAGAAAGAAAGGCTCCTCTCCTTCGGAAGCATTTTCTTGAAAAAGAAGCTTTCTGCTTACTAGCATGCTTACATATTAACATGAGGATGCAGTAGAAAAATGCTAAAAGAACAGCTTTATTTGACTAGACCTGTTTGATGTTGTGTGTCCCCCTCATATTCCTTTGATTATTACATGATCTTTAAAAGGCCATTGGTTCCCTCTTAACCATAACTTCCATAAGGAACACTTGAATAACTTCTCTTTAGCAAGCACTCTACTAAGCTACAGTAAATTTAGTTATGCAAATAATAGCATCTTGTTCGCTAGATGTAAAGTTCAGTGTAGCTTCATGGACTAGGAGCAGGGGAGACAGCTGGAAATTCATCTGGCCATCAGCTGTCTTGTCCTATTGAATCGCAGAGGAGGAGAAAGCTCCCAATTGCTTGCCTCCCTTGCAATTCTTCATGGGGACCTAGCTTGTCAAGTAAACTGTGGATTTAGGGCAAAGGAATACAAAATCTGGATCCACTCTCCACTTTTAACCCAAACACTTTCCTCAGCAAAGAAGACTTTCAAGCTGGGTAGGTAGGCAAGCCTCTGTGGATCCCATTGTCCTGTACATGGAAGCCACTACGCATGCCTTGCATTGCATCTTGACAGCCAAAAACAGAAGGGCAGGTCCCCATGGTGAAGTGTGCTTGGTACAGTACTCATGAAGTTGCGCCACTTCAGAATGCAAGTTAAGAGCTATATGTTGGAATACCCCCCTTACAAGCACCTGTTAAGTGCTCTCACACCAATCCTGCAAGGATGCATCACACTTCTTTTAAAAGAAAAAGTCAGGACTTACCTTGTACACTAGATGTGCTCTTGCAGGATGCTGAGTCCCCACAGATCCTCCCTCCCAAGGCCTTCATCATGCGTTGGTTCCCCACCCATCCAGGCAGCTGAATAAATAATTTCCTGACCTATGTAGCCTGGACAATGTTCCCAGTATTGGCATAGTGGGATTGGGGGTGGGTGGGTTTAAAAGGCTCCTCTTCCCCTTGCCTCACCCTACTCTCTTCCTTGAAACCATAAGCTCAGTAGATGTAAAAATTAAATTTAAAAGAATCATAGAATGACTCCTAATGTGCAGTGTCACTCTTAAATTAACTAATGAATAATAGGATGTTATTTTCCCTTACCGGCAGTTTGTCAGGGGAGGGGGGATTTCTTTTAGGCAGAAGAGCAGGGGAAAGAGGTAAATCCCCTCCTCCTCAGCATAATCATTGGTTCCAATCCAAATCTCTCTCACACACAATGGACACTTTTAAAGAAAATGTAAATTGCCTGGAAATCCGATCCTAGATCTCCAGAATTTAATCTGATTGGGCCCCGAGGGAAGGGAAAGAGAAAAATTAACACTCGCCAATGTCACAAAGTGGACAGTGAACAAAATGGACAGTGGATATTGGTTCTCCCTCTGAGGTGGAGGACATCTCCAATGGGTTATTCCCACCGTGCCTTTAGGGAGGCAGGAAATAGTTTTTTCCCCTTCCTGTTGGCACCTCCGGAATAGCCCATCTCCAGTTCTATTCCTGCCTCAGTAGGGAGAAGCAGCAAATCTGACTAGGCTTAGCTGTTTTCCCATTTTTTCTATCCTATTCCCTTTTTATTCAGCTTATTTGCCTTGCCCTTCTCTCTCTCTCTCTCTCTCTCTATCCTTTCTCTTGTTCTTCAGCTCCTGCCTTGGAGCAAAGTTCAAAGAGGTCCCAAGACCCGAAGAGAAGATCCATGCCGACCGCAATGGCAGCAAAAGAACTTCCCGAGGTTTTTTCCTCGGGCAACGAGGGAGACGCGTGTGCCACTGCTGCGGCAGCACGAGAGGACTCCGGGGCCGATTTGCCTTCGTGGCATGATCACGCACCCCCGATGATTGCGGCTGACTTGGTGGCGGCGCCCCATGCGCTCAAATTTTGCCAGCAGCCTGTACAGGAAGGCCCCGCCATTTTTCCCGCACTCCCACGAACGGTCGGTGGTGGCCATTTTGAGGGTCCGGCTTCGAGCCTCGGGACCCCTCATACAGCCATTTTGGGAGCCTTGGGGGCAAAAGGAGGACAGCCACGCATCCCCCCTACCCCTTCAGATGAGGAGCAAGATCCGGAGACCAGCTCCAAGCGGGGTAAGCTCCTTGAACAAGGAGTTCTGATTCATTCTTCAGAACTTATGGCTATTATTAAAAAGACCATTCAACAGGAAATGGCACAGCTCCATCTCAGACCTGAGGTTCCTCTGCCACAGGGAATTCCTTCTCAGAGCCCCTTGATCCTATCCCCCCCTGGGTGGCCAACTAAGGCGGCAAAGAAGGCTCCACCACCTAGGAGACCCATAGAGGAGCAGTGGAGGGAGGAAGTGGAATCCAATACCTCTTCCATTGAAGAAAGGGAAGAGGGTGAATTTCTGTCTGATGAGGAGGAGGAGGAATTAAAGCTCCCGGAACAATCAGTCGTTTTTTTCAAACCTGAGGATTATCAGTTTTTCCTAGCCAAAGCTATCAAGGCCCTAGAGTTACATGATTTACCACCTTCAGAGTATCAGAAGGCAGCCAGAACTAAATTTAAATCCAAATCCGGGGGCAACCGGGAATTTTTCCCTCCTGAGGAATTTACAGAGAAGGTCTTTCCCTTCCCTGAGTATTTTGAGCATCAGCTCAGGGCAGAGTGGAATAAGCCCATGGTGAATAAGCAGTTTCCTGCTTTTGCTAAAACGTTATATGCTCTACCTAATTATGCCAATGAGTTATTGCAGATTTCTCCTGTGGATGGTCCAGTGGCAGCTATCCAGTCGTCAGGTCTAGTTTCTGAGGATGGTCTGGGTACCATCAAAGACCAAACTGATAAGAAGGTGGAGGCAACGCTCAGAAGAATTCATGAAGCAATCGCCATGATGGTAAGAGCAGCATCTACAACCTCTATCGCCTCTAGAGCGGCAATTGTTTGGTTACGTAAGTTGATTCAAATTGTCCCAGAGAACAATCGGGCTGTGCTGGAGGGAATTTCTCGTGTCCTTAAGTCTAGTTCCTTCTCAGCAGATGCCACTCTGGACATCATCTCCTTTGCTTCCAGGGCCATGGCGTCCACGGCGGTGGCCAGACGGATGCTTTGGCTGCACATCTGGCAAGCTGACTCTCTCTCCAAATCTATCGTGACTGCTTATCCTTTTCAAGGGGATCATCTCTTTGGAGAGGCCCTAGACAACATCCTGGTGGAAACTAGGGATAAGAAAAAAGCCATGCCCAGATCTCTCTGACATTCCAATCGGTGGAACCCTCAGTCCTTTTGTACTCAGCACTCCCTTCCTAGATTTTGCCAAGATACCAGGAAGACCTCTTGGGAAACATCTAAGCAGACCGGCAAACATGGTTCCTTTGCATCCAGATTCCACAAACCATTCAACAAAAATGACCAAAGGGACAGAGATGCCAAACCCAAACAGGCATGACTATCCTCCCATTCCTGTGGGTGCCCGCCTCCTACACTTTACAAAGACTTGGGCAGACACACAGGCAGATGCCTGGGCAGTGGAGGTGGTGTCCTGGGGATATACAATAGAATTTCTGCATCAGCCTCCAGAGGATTCCTCAAATCACCAGCAAGCAAATCAGAGAACAAGAGAGCCATTTTCTGCAAGGTGATACAGCATCTGCTGGAGATCCAGGCCATCGAACCAGTTCCCGTCAACGAGAGGAGTCGGGGTGTTTACTCTATATTGTTCATGGTCCCCAAGAAGAACGGAGACTGGAGGGCAATTCTGGATCTCAAGTTTCTGAACAGATTCATAAGACTGCAACATTTCTGTATGGAAACTCTGAAGGCTGTAGCGGACTCTCTATCTCCCAACGATTACCTAACTTCCATAGATTTGACGGAGGCGTACCTCCATGTGCCGATTCACCCAGCGCACAAACGATTTCTTTGCTTCTGCATTTACAACCAGCACTTCCACTACCGAGCACTTCCCTTTGGTCTTTCCATGGCACCCCGACTCTTCTCCAAGTTGATCATCAATCCAGTGGTACATCTCAGATCTCAAGGGATCCATGTCCATCCATATCTTAACGACCTCTTGATCAAGGCCAGCACACAAGCAGACTCCGTCAAAAACACGGAGAGGACCTTGCAGTGTTTACAGGAACATGGGTTCCTGATCAACTTCGAAAAGAGCTCGCTGCTACTGATGCAACATATAGAACATCTGGGAGCAGTGATCGACACCACTCGCAATGCCCTCTTTCTTCTGCTGGCCAAGGCTCAGAAGATCAAGGAATCTGCCATGCGGATCTACAACAGCAGGTCCACTCTCCTCCTGGAACTAGCCAGACTTCTGGGTCTGATGATTGCCAGCATCGACATGATACAATGGGCTCGTTTGCACGCCAGACCGTTGTAGATGTTTCTACGTCCTCATCAACTTTCCATCATGGAGAAGAAGGTCCTCAATCTGCAGGTACCCCTTGGAGTCAAGAAGAGCCTACGGTGGTGGGTGAACATGGACAATTTGTTGGCAGGCAAGAACTACTATGTCCGCCACACCAGGGAGCTGTTCACCGATGCCAGTCTTTTGGGCTGGGGAGCAATGCTGAACGGTGCCTCAGTCCAGGGGACATGGCGGGCCGCCGAGAAGAAACTGCCCATCAATCTCTTGGAGCTCAGAGCGATCCGCTTGTCCCTGGTCCACTTTGCCTCCCAACTACGCAGTCAACAAGTGCTGATAAAGATGGACAACATATCAGTCAAGGCACACCTCAACAAGCAAGGCGGGTCCTGGTCGTCTCAACTTCACAGGGAGGCAATGGAGATTCCCTCATGGGCAGAAAGACACGTTGTCTTGCTGAGGGCAGAGCACATAAAAAGGACCGAAAATGTGCAGGCAGATTGGCTCAGCAGAGTGGCGATACAGGAGGGGGAATGGGCCCTCCATCCACACCTCTTCAGCATGATAGTGACACACTTCGGACGTCCCACGGTGGATCTGTTCGCATCCCCTATGAACCACACACTTCCAAGGTTCTTCTCCAGGTTCTTCCATCCAGAGGCGGAGGCGACAGATGCGCTCATGACGTCTTGGCCCCAGGGTCTTCTATACGCATTTCCGCCGTTCGTCCTGGTTTCCAGAACCATCTGCAGGATCAGGCAACTCAGAGCAGAGGTCATCCTAGTGGCTCCGAGATGGGCCCATCGCCCATGGTTCTCGGCATTACAGGAGCTATCCACGCTTCCACCACTAGTCCTTCCAGTATCTCCCAACATGCTATCACAGGGTCCAGTATGGCACCTAGATTCGGCCTGGCTGTGTTTGACCACGTGGAGATTGAGCGGAGCAACCTGTCTGAATTAGGATATTCTCCTCAGGTTCTGGACACCATTCTAGCATCCAAACGGCAATCTACGGTCCGTATATACAACACCACATGGAAGGTGTTCATGTGATGGTGTAGATGCAATGTGATGGTGTAGTTGCTTCGATTCTGGCATTCCTGCAAGAGGGACTGGACTTGGGCTTGAAGTCTGCTACTCTCCAGAGACAGTTAGTGGCCCTGTCCACTGTTCTTCCCTCCCTAGGGGGGTACAAGATTTCCAAGCATCCTCACATTCAACTCTTTTTGCAGGGAGCCATGGCAAAATTTCCACCTCAGGTTCATCACTTTCCGACCTGGAGGCTGAATACAGTACTCAACGCTCTTACTAAGTCGCCTTTCGAGCCTCTCGGGGAGGTGGGGTTGAAATGGCTGAGGATGAAGATGCTGTTCCTGGTTGCCATCACATCCGTGAGAAGAGTTTTGGAACTCGGGGCATTGTCAGTGAAATTGTTCCTCTGCATTTTCCACAAGGACAAGGTCATGCTTTGCCCAGATCCTACCTTCCAGCCAAAGGTAGGCTCCAGGTTCCAGTGTTCTCAAGAGATCTGTTTGCCCACATTTTGTCCTTATCCCAAGCACCCCAAGGAACGGATTTGGCAACCTTGGATGTAAAATGGGCCCTCGAGATATACATTGTGAGGACGGAGGACTGCAGGAAGACTGAGTCTTTATTCATCAGTATATCTCCACCAAGGAAAGGGGAGAAGATGTCTAAGTCAGCAATCAGTTTGGTTCTGAAGACCTGTATCATGGAGGCTTACCGGGCCTCTGGTCAGGAGGCACCCAGTGACATCACGGCTCATTCTCTGAGGAGTGCGGCAACCAATGCCACTTTTGCCAACAGAGCTTCGGTAGAAGGAGTCTGCAAGGTGGCCACATGGTCATCCATTTCCACCTTTGTAAGACACTACCATATCAACACGCTGTTGATGTGGCATTTGGGAGAAGAATTCTTCAGCACGTTGTTAACGTGGAGGAAGATGACAACCCACCCGTATGCGGGACACTGCTCGGGGAGGTCCCATTGGAGATGTCCTCCACCTCAGAGGGAGAACGACCATTGGACTTACAGTGAGGGGTCCTTCTCCTCTGAGGTCAGGAGGACATCTCGGCCCTCCCACTTTCATCTTCCTCTTCTATTCCTTCTGTGCTGACTTCTTCTCTTGTATTTCTAGTTGTACTCAGCCTTTTTCCTAGCCTGCAGAGTTTCTTGTATTGACCAGTTGAAATTACTGTTTACAGTTATGTTTTTCTAGGGCAAGGCCACTTAATTTAGGCTGCAAGCACTGCTTTCAGAGTCCCGGAACTGGAGATGGGCTATTCCAGAGGCGCCAACAGGAAGGAGAAAAAACTATTTCCTGCCTCCCTAAAGGCACGGTGGGAATAACCCATTGGAGATGTCCTCCTGACCTCAAAGGAGAAGGACCCTTCACAGTAAGTCCAATGGTCGTTCTCCCCCCCACCCTCCGATTTCCTCACCCAGTCCCTGCATGCCCAGTAGCATGATGGTGCCAGCATGCTGCTATTAAATGTGGTGCTTCTAGCATCTTTTTATCATGCCTGTTCTGCCATAGCTAAAACCTTGCTTGGGTTACCTCCTCTATCTCCACAGAGTAAGGGCTGTTTCTCCTACCTTGGTTTCCTGTTTGTTAATGGCTGCCAAACTGTCTAGAGCAAGATAAATTCACATATGCATGTTCTCACAGTGCCTCATGGGAATTGTAGTTTCTTCCCCTGTATTCATACATCTGCAAAAATCTTCTTTTTCAGACTAATAAAAAAGTGTCTTTGTAGGTTTGTGTGTGTGGGGGGGTGTTGTAACACTGCTGGTGTGCAGTGCCCACATTGAAAACTAAAAGCAAAGGCAATCAAAAGTCCTGGTTGGGATAACTTTCTTCATGCACATTCTTGCAGAAAATGTATCCACTATAGATCACTTAAATAATGCACCTGGCTGTGCAAATAAAAAGAGGGAGCAAAGTGCTAATGATTGTGAGCTCAACAAGTACGTCCCTGGATGACCCAGCCCTGACTCTGAATGATACATGTCTTCTTCTCTGGTGACCACAGAGATGGAGTTTGCAGCACCTGCTCTTGACTCTGCAGCCCAAAAGACTACGGCCCAGCAACAATAATGCTTGATACAGCTTTCAGGCTGAACTTTGAACAATGACATTGTGATGATCTGAAAAGCAGCCTCAAGTTGCATGTAACCAAGGAATCTGAGTGAGCTCAACCAGTGAATGAATCAACATTCTCAGCATCCTTAATCCAGATTGAATGGGGGCAGGACAGAGAGAAGGAAATGAATTTGCCTTTGAAGCCACTGAATAATGAATAATGCGCTAATGAAAATGGAAACAAATATACATTTTAAAAAGTAGTGAAAACAAAAAGAACGGTGCACCTCCTGGTATAAATCGTATTACAGAAAATTTGTCCACAAAGACCCTAATCTATAGCATACTTTGCTATATGGTTAATCAACTATGAAAGGTGTAAATTCATTTGGTGGCTATTCTCTCCCTGTGGCCTACTGCTGGACTTTGGGGCACTTACTGATAGGCATTGCACACTGAAGGGCATATTCCCTTATCTACTGGTAGCAGTGGCAGCCTTAGGAGTCCTAGTGTGGTCGAAAGCAGTGGGATCAGCTCTGGTAGAGAGGAGGACTGGTGGGCCTGCAGGAGAAGCGGAGGGGGGCTCTTCTTCGGCAGACATCAAAGCGGGGGCAGAGGGGAAGAGCATAACAGTGGTGGCAACACCTCCCCCCTTCTCATCATGGCAATTTGCTGTCTGATTGTTAATTATTCATTTCCTAATGAGATTTTTAGCCCATTTCCCCTCCTTTCCCCGGTAATTAGAAAAATCCTCTTTCAGTGCTGCTGTGGCTTCCCCTCCTCCCCTTTAAGGCCCCAGCAGGTTGGATTTTAAAACTAATCAAGGACTTGAATCTCTAGTGCTGGTGTCAGGCCCCTTGTTTGCATTCCCACTCTTGCTTTCTAGTCACCTAGAGAAGCTAATGCATCAAGTCCCAGAGGCAGCCTCTTAATATTCTGCACCTCTCTCAGCCACTCTGCCTGCCGAGACAGGTGGAAGCACCGGCGGCTTTACAGGAGACCATCAGTGGGAGAGATCCATGGAGTCGGCTGTTGTCATCCACATGAGCTGGTGCGGGTGATGGGTGCTCTGCTTGGGAAAGCGTAGCAGCCAGTTCTGTGGCCGGCACACAAGACCATTCTTTTCCAGAAAGAAGCTCCATTTCGCCGCTACGCTACAGACTCCTTGTGTGACCTTGAGCTCAGGAAGATAAATATAGAACAGATTTCAAAAGGCTCAGGAATTAGAGACCACCTTAAGAAGAGACAGCCCACTGACAAAACATTCAGCCTGCATTTATGCATGATTACTCAAAGGAGAATCATATTTGGGCCAATCGGACTTCCTCCCAAGGATGGGAGCACTGATGAAGTGAGCTGTAACTCACAAAAGCTGAAATCAATGTCGGTAGCCTTAGGGTTGCCAGCTCTGGCTTGGGAAATTCCAGGAGATTTGGGGGATAGAGCCTGGGGAGGGGAGGAACCTCAGCAGGGTAAAATGCCATAGAGTCCACCCTCCAAAACAGCCATTTTCTCCAGGGGGAATTGATCTCTGTAGCCTGAAGATCAGTTGTTATTCCAGGAGACTGCCAGGCCTACCTGGAGATTGGCAGCCTTCTGCTCAAGGTGCCACTGGAGTTTTATTTAGCCTCAAAGCCTTATACCAAATATTAATATCAAAATTGCTAGGGCTCGCCACAAGGCTGCACATCCACTCCCTGCAATTCGGCATTTTAGTGCCAAACCAGAAGTTGCAATGAGGCAAGGTGATGAACATTCATTGCCATTTGTACGGGTAGGCAGGAGGAGCAGCTAAATCTTTTGGGGCCTGCTGAAGTCAGGTATGTTCTGTGAGTACATCTTATTCCCCCCCCCCCCATGCCTCACACATCCGTGCCTGAAAAGTGGCTTAGCTCCCTTTGTTCCTGTCTCTCTTCTCTGGCCCAACACCTCCTTTACAATCTTTTAGTGGGTTCATGAGGAGGTTAAGACTGCCTGATCCATACACAGCCCCACAGAACAAACATTCAACACACTCATCTGAATCAACTGAGAGAGGCACCAAACAGCTGGCCACATGGCCCCTCCTCCTAAATGGACACCCAGCAGACATGCCAAGGGGGACATTCTAACATTTAAGACAATTCTTGGTGTTGTCTGAAAGCCTCAAAGGCAACCAGGGAGGGTCATGCAAACACTTTAGAACCTTCCCCCCCCCCATCTTACAGTATATATGAAGGGCATTCCAGGTGGTGTGCATCTCTACTCCCTTTATAGGTTGCCCTACAGGGTCAAACGCAGCACTCCTATCAACCATCATAGGTCTGCTTGCACTAGCCGTGTTTGCACTGCCCTCTGCTGCAAGGAGTTTGCAATTCCTCCCATGGTCATTTGCCCCTATAGCATATACATAAAACAACAGCTAACTGGGCTATCGATGGGGGGGTGCTGGGGGACAAAATTCATGGGACCCAAGTAAGCTGGAGGGCCTGCAAAGCCAGCATCATGCTTAAGCCAACCAAAGGTCTTTCCATTTTAATGCAGTTCTGGCTACAACCACTAGGGGTGCAGAGAAGTCTGAGCACAGTAAAAGGCACTCTGCCATCAGCTAGACTTGCCTTTTTCCAAGACTGAGGCAAACCTGCCTAACAGACCATGCTAAGCCCATCACCCAAGCCAGCACTGGAGCGAGACAAGACAGCACACTGATGACTTCTACAGCCTGTGATCTGCCAGCAAGGTCATTTTCTATAATAGCCTACACCTTCTATCTTCCTTTCCTTGCACACAATTCAGAAGGGTTGCCAGGTTAACTAACCCTGCCAGTGGGGGGTGAGAGGCAGCTTTGCGGGAGTGGGGAGGGTAGGGCAACATTGCCGAGTGCAACATCGCTGACACAATGTCATCACACAGAAATGACATCATCACGCTGGGGACATCACACAAGGAATACTCTAGCATTTGGGGCAAGATGTGACATCATCACATCAGCAACGTTGCCGGAGAAGGAGGCGGTTCAGGGTGGGGCTTCCCTGCCAGCCAGCTGGCCAGCAATGGGCTGAAGCCCCAAAAATCAGGGGAACCCCTGCCCAGACCAGGGTCCGGCAACCCTACAATTCAGCCAGATCTTACAGAGCAGTATAGGGTGTTGCAGCAAAATAAAGCAACCTTTCCCTCTCTTTTCCACACTTTTCTCATTCATTTCTCTTTCCCTCTACCTAATTTTTCTGTGTGCCCCCCCCTTATTTTCAGTTCTCAGTCTCAGCTTCTTCTCATCCCTGTCCTGCTTGGCAACAGAATGTACTTAATAGTAGTACAATAGCAAACCTTATCAATATCGTGAACAGAAGGATGGGAGTTAATATTTCCCCATGATTTAACAAAGTAGTGAAAGGATGCTTCCCCCGTCCTCCACCCTTTACATATATAGTAATGGAACATTAATCTGTTTTAGTGGTTATACATATGGTATTGGGATATTTGGTTAATGTAGCAGAGTTTTGCCCAGTCATCGAAGTGTGGTACGGAGTGCAGTAAATAAATCTCCCAAGAAGCATATTGTAAAAAAGGTAAACTTACATTTATTCAAGTAGGTCCAGTTCACATTCAGGTTGCAGTTAAAAGGAGAGAAAGAACCCTAATCTAAAGAGTATTTCCCCTGTCACGAATGGCCAGCTTGTTCAGCATCATGTGTGTTGGGAGTATGAGGGCGCTGCATCTACAGGAAAGACCTGCAGACAAAAGTGTCTCCATGGAAGGCCAAGTGGAGAGAAAGTGAGAGGACAAAGCAAGAGAGAGAAGAGGGGGCAGAAGGCAGCTCCCAGGTTAAGACAAAGAGAGGCATCCCATTCAACGAGATAGACACACTTAGAGAGATGTAGCGCCCCCCCAGTGTCCAGGCATGCTGAGTCACTCCAACAGGTGGAACAGAAGTTCAGGCACTGGGTTATTATTATTATTGTGTTGGCTAAAGATGTAATGGCCCTTTGTAAAGGCTACTTTGCTATATGAGAAATGATGTAATATTTTTAATATCATTACAAATTAGATTTATAACAAATACTGTACGCAGTCTTTCTCCCAAATGGGTTCCCAAAGCTCTATTGTTCTATTGGCCTCCATTTTATCCTCAGGTAATTCTGGCTGAGAGTGCAGGTTGGGGATCTGCGTGTTAGAGATACATGACAGGTTGCTTAAAAGCTCTCTTATTACACGTTGCCTATTGTGAAGATAACCTGGTTCATTCTAATTCCTTCTTTTTTGGCACTGTAACTTCCCTCATTATTCTGAGGTTGGTTGCCAGTTTTCAAACAGGTAGCATTATTTTCTGAGCTATGCCTGCCCCAAACAGAGAACCTTAGCTTCCATTGCAAATAGCACAGAATGGTCGTGGTTTGTCTCACGTGGGCCAGAATTTTCCCATGGCTTCCAGTTTTGGCCCTAGAACCCCCACAATCACCCTGAAGCTGGTGGCCAGTTTTGATTCTCCTAGCTTTGTTTTCTGATGTATTATGCCTGCAAGGATGGTGTAGTGGTTAAAGTGTTGTTCTAGGATCTGGGAGTTCCAGGTTCAGATCCCCACTCTGCCATGGAAGCTTGCTGGGTGACCTTGGGCCAGTCATCCACTCTCAAACTAACCTACCTCATAGGATTGTTGTGAGGATAAAATGGAGGAGAGGAGAATGATGTGAACCACTTTGGATTCCCACTGGGGAGAAAGGTGGGATATAAATAAAGTAAATAAATAAATAAATGATAGAGAGGCAATTCTTTTATTACTATAGATTCACGATAACAGCAAGCCAAGGGATTTGTTTTGTTATGATATTTGGTTTGGATCAGGGTCATATTGGAGGCCCAGGTAGAATCTTTGTCTGGGGGTCCATGGTGACTCTCGGCAGCCCTGCCCATTAATGTGTGCGTCTGTTTTGCTGTTGCTTACAAACTGCAGAGGCTGTACAAGAGCAAGCAGGAGAGTGGGGCAAGGAAAGGAAAAAAATCAAATCACAAGAATGGAATGAAATGACAGACAGCATTCTGAATAACTTGTTCATAGAAGTTATTGAATGTTTTGCATTCAAATCCCTAAAATAGGCTGGTACATCAGTGAGGGCTAGTTTAAGCCAGAGATCAGAAAATACTTTGATAATTTTTGCACCCTACACTTCCCCTGAGGATCATGTTGGAGGGGGATCACATCCTACCCCTAGCTTCATAACATGATTTAACACCCTGTCTTCCACCTCTGCCTAGAATCACAGAGTTAAAAGGGGCCATACAGGCCATCTAGTCCAACCCCCTGCTCAGTGCAGAATCAGGCTAAAGTATCCCTGACAAGTGTTTGTCCTGCCGCTGCTTGAAGACTTCCAGTGAGGGGGAGCTCATCAGCTCCCTAGGCAGCCAATTCCATTGCTGAACTACTCTTACTATAACAGATGTTTTCCTACTATCCAGCCAGTATCTTTCTGCCCATAGTTTAAACCCATTATTGCAAGTCCTATCCTCTGCTGCCAACAGGAGCAGCCTGCCACACCCAAGCGTCTGCCATTCAGGGACTCGCAGTACATTACTAAGTCCTGGACAACATCATGAGGATTTTATATGAGACACACAATGAGAGTCTTGTGCCTACTAAATGCATGCCAGCCTCAACGACAGCCAGTTTGAGAGAAACTAACTTTATTGAGATCATTGATAGTTACCCTCTGGATACATCCTTTGTTAGAACTAAAAGGAGAATGTGCGAAGGTTACAGATATATTCATTTCAAACAGGGGTAATAAACCCCAGGACTGAATCACCCCCCTGTATTTGCCCGCCAGGATAACAGTAGAGCATCCCTCCCGCCAAACTAGCCATTGCCTACCCCGCCCCCCATGACACGTAGCCTCTATCTAAGAGAATAACAACCAAGTAAGACACTAGGACATTTGACTCCACTGTGTGTCAAGCTGCGGGTACATCAAGGGGGGGGGGACCCACGGTAGGCACACTGTGAAATTCACAGAGAGCCTGACAGAGACTGTGGATTCAGCCTTTCGCCCTCCATGCTGTTGTCATATCCTTAAACTGTCCCACGGAGCTGCTATTGGTTCCTTTGTGAACTCATGTTACTTAGGTGGCTACACATAATTTTCTGGTCAGGGTTTCACAGGAGGATGGGGCAACTGCAGTTCTTCTTGACCTGTAGCACTTTTCTCAAGTTGCCCATGTCTGCTCTCAGTTCATCACTTTGGGCTAATACAGAGCAGGTAAATTTGAAGCCAACTTGAAGAGCTGGATTCTCTGATCTCAGGAGGCACTTTCTAGGCCCATGATTCTAATAGGCCCCATGTTAAAGAGGAAACTGAGATACCACCAACAGACACCGGGCAGAAAAACGCATTGCAGTAACTATGCCCTACATCCAAAATAAAAGGTCACAAACTCTGAGCCAAGAATGGATTGGTGGGGAATCTGTCTTTGTAACTTGCTAAGTGGTCCAGATGTCCTGGAGAAGCTAATGCTCACCCCCTTTCCTCTTCCCTGACTCAGGTTTGCAGGTGCTCGGTCCAAGTTTCACATTGTTATTACTAAAGTGCCTTGTTGCTTTTTTACTGGCAGGACCTCGCCTG
Organism: Gekko gecko; assembly: GCA_029375565.1. NCBI lineage: Eukaryota > Metazoa > Chordata > Lepidosauria > Squamata > Gekkonidae > Gekko > Gekko gecko. Next base: position 236,940,267 of record JAPDNY010000002.1, on the reverse strand, counting down.
AGCAAATTTAGATTCTGTGGCTTGCTGTATATTTATCATCATCACTGCAAAAGACATCCAAGGGTGACCAGGAGCTCTGGAAGGCATTCAGAAACTTACTAACAAACTTGGGATGAGTGGAAAGTGTGGAGCGGGATTTCAAATGGCAGCTGTGCCTCAGGCAGTCTTTGGGGTCCAGGCCTTTCGGGAGACACAAGATAGGGAAGGCTACCCATAATGAGATGAGGAGACGGTGCAAACTACCCTTACTGAAGGACTTATATAGCACTCCCAGTCACACAGTGTTGGACATGCTACTAGCCCTTTGGCTTAGAAGAGACTGAAAGAGAATGCCAGCCTCCAATATTTGGGCAATTGATGGAAGTAACACTCCATCCTAGGCCCTGATGCAGTGTTTCAAGGAAGTCCTTTTCTTACGTAAACAACACTGATGAGCTGTTGGTTGTACTATAACTTGTCTGCTCTGTGTCAGAGCAGCACCTGCCTTCTTTGGCTGCCCTCTTTAGAAGATTTGTACAGGGGAAGCTATAAGACATAGAACCCCTATTTTCTAGTTCATCTCTTCAGTAAACACTACTAGGCTTCTCAGGTTCCTGCTGAGGGTGGGGGATTCCCTGTCCCCCAGCAAGCACTTCTCGCCACCACTGGGCTGTGGGAGGAAAACAAGGGGAAATGGGGGGTGATGGGGAGTGTCCCAATATGCTGATGCACTCCCCGTACAACCAAAAGTGATCTCAGCGCATTGCCACAGATGCTACAACATTTTGCCCAAGCACTAGAGCATCGCTGGTGATGAACTGATGTCACTTCCAGTTGCATGGGAAATGACATAAGCACATTGCCAGTGGTGTCATTACATGGCTGTTGGGGGTCCGCCACCACCTATGAATGCTCCTGCCAGTAGTCAGCCTTGTACTGACAACACTAAATGCTACAGTCAATCAGAAATGTATGTCTTTCATTTTTATTTGACCCTTCTTCCTTCCAAGGAACTCAAGGTGACATCCAGTGTTCTTCCCCACATTCACCCCACACAATACGTAACCTTCATAATTAGTGCTTTTTTGGTTTTTTAAAAAAGTGCTGGTACCAAAATTTTGCACTGATTCCACCAATTCCCTCATCAGGACCTGGGAGGGCAACTGCAAAAGGTGCTGGCATTCAGTACTAATAAGCACTACCCCCCCAAAAGCCCTGAATATAACAATCCTGCAAGGTAGCTACTGCTGAGAGATCATGACTGGCCAACATCACCCAGTACAGGGATTCAAAACACCTCAAAGTGCTGCCTGAAGTAACAGTCTTAAGTCATCTCTTGGCAACAGAACAACTAATGAAGGGTGCTGTGTCAAAGCCCTGCTCCAGCGAAAAGGATTGATCACCAATGACTGCATAAGCTTGGAGCAGCATACTTTTTCCAACTCGCTCAGAGAAGTGAAATTATAAAGCTCCATCTCAGTGTTATGAAGGTTCTTGTTTGTATCTTCAAAGTACTTTTACTGTTCTCCCCAGCATGTCAGAGAAAGAAGAAAACAAATATAGGAACTTGAAAAATAAAGTCAATCATGAGCTCGTACAAAGTAACTTCCAGCTAAATTTGGGAGCAAACTTGGTCTGTGTGAAGCTCAGTTTACTAAGCTGTGCCCATCCAGTTCCAAAAGTCACTGTACACTACTGATTCACATATTATGGAGAACACAGGTTGGAGCTGGGGTCGCACATGACTTGCAGACTCTTTCTTCAGGTCCCCTGTGCATGGTGCCCAAATCAGATCACAACTGTGGTATACATGGAAGAGGGCTTCAGCCATCCCCCTGTGCTGTTTTCCCAAGTACATACATATGCACTCAGGGCAGTCTTAGCCAATGGGCAACAGGGGCAGCTGCCCTGGGCCCCATGCTGAGAGGCACCCCAATCACACATGGCCCCACCCGAAAGGAAGAGGAAAAGAAGAGCAGGCTCCTGCTGCCGCTCATGCCAACAGACCAAACAGGCCCCCCCCCCGAACTGTTTCAGTTCAAAAAAATGGCATGGGAGGAGGTGGAAACCCTTTCTGCACACATGCCATGGTCATTGTCCAAACTGGGCTCTGTGCATGGGAGAACAAAGTGACAATTACACAGGTCACAGGATGAGGATCCCAGATCCAACCTGTGTGCTCTGTAATGTGTGAATTGCTGCTTGAGAAAACATTCTGGTCAGTCAAACTGTAGCAAAGAAAATTGCTGTTTTTAGGACTGTAGCAAAGAAAACAGGACTATAGCAGTATTCTTGGCTTCCCTAAATTAATTTATTTGTTAAACGGAGTCGTAGAAGTGTTTCAGTACTATTCAGGAGCAAATAAATAGATGACCACACTCAGTATGCCAAACAACTACACAGTGGGTGAATCAAATTACAACAAATAGAAATTAGCCAACCTGTGATTCAAATATGCAGATCTAATCCAGTGTTCTCATGACTTTTTGAAAAGAGTTAGGGGTCTTAATTCCACATAAAGTTATCAGTTCCTGATCTTGACTCAACACCCCTTATTTAATAGCTGCAGAGTAGCAAGACATTGTTTAGGAATCTGAGGGAGGTGAGAGAATGGACTGTTATAGCACTGGAGTGGTAGCCACCATAACTGACTAGTATATCCCTACCTAGAGCTGTTGAAGCAACAGGTACTCTCTCCAGGTCAGGAGCTGCCAATCCTAACTTCACAATCCCAGCCTGCCACAAGACATCAGGAGTAGCAGAAGACAAACTTCACCAACCAAGGGAATAAGGAATTCTTCAGCTCCCTTCTCTTGCTTGAAGGAAAGTTCAGTAAAACAAATCATACATGGGTGGGGGAGTTGGGTGAAGCTAGCCAAACCATCTGAGCCCATCCACAAGCTTTTTCAACTTGAAAGCACATCTCCAAAAGAGCTGAGGTCCCAGTGCAGCGCAGGGTTAAACGCACTGTGATTCGACCACCAAGTGGAACCAAACTTTTAAAATATAAAACCAGTAGCCGTAGGGTAAATTAAAGATGCTAATTTAATTTCATTAGATTCACAGAGCGGCAAGTTGTGGGAAGCAGGAAATGCATTTGATGTCTTTTAAAAGCTAGAGTTTCATATGTGGTGTTTTTCCCCCTCTTGTCTTTTTAAAAAAAGCCAACTCTTGGTTGTAGAAGATACTGACTTTGAGGAGCTAACGACTCTCATGAATTATTTTTGTTGATTTATACTCCCACTTTGAGTTTAAAACAACATTAATAAAGAAAAAGATGAATTAATTTCCCCACGTGAAAAGAAAGATGTCTTGTTAACAAGGCCTGATATTCATGCATGGAATTAATTGCTTAGTGTATAGTCAACTGTTCTTACCTTATTGAAACTGAATATAAGTGTTACTGAAATTCACCGACATGAAATGTCTGGCTTAGATTCATACTGATATTTCTGTGGGTACAAGGATTTCCACCTGTAGAACACCATTCCTACTCCATCAAACTCATGGCAGTCTATCCAGGATTCTAGCTTGGCTTATTTCCACTTGTTATGAAAAGGGAACTTGAAAACTTATTCCAGGGTCCCACAAAGAACAGATTCTAGGCACTTAAGGAACTCAGCAAATTTATTTATATATGCTATGATCTGGGTATAGGACTGCCAATCTCCAGGTGGGCCAGGTCCATAGGTATATATAGAAACTCTTAGGCTGGGGCAAGTGATGCACTGTATTCTTGATGCTTGGGGGGGCAACAGTGAGAGGGCTTCTAGTGTCCTGGCCCCACTTCTGGACCTCCTGATGGCACCTGGTATTTTTCGCCACTGTGTGACAGAGTGTTGGACTAGATGGGCCATTGGCTTGATCCAACATTGGCTTCTCTTATGTTCTTATATTCTCTTATGCCCAAAAAGAAGTGGTGCCTTATCAATCATTTGTCATGCCCCTCCAATCAGCACTAGGGAGTGGTGGGAAATATATCACAGATCTTTCTTTGCCAATGAGGGAGGGTATCTCCCGCCTCCTCTCAGCTTTGCCAATGAGGGAGGCAGTCTCTTTCCCTCCTCCTATCTCCCTCCTCAGCTTTGCCACTGAGGCTATGAGTCCCACTCCCTCTCACCTCTCTCCCCATCTTTTCTTTTGCACTTTGCTTCCTGCCCAAAGCAGTTGCTCCAGTGTGCTCTGAAGCATGTGACCCTGTCCTTTTCACACTTTAGCTTGCTAGCTCATGCCAGCTATGAATTCCCCTCATCAGCAGCACATAAGGTAGGAGCCTTTTTTTGCTCTGTTTTTACTTGTGGGGAGGAGTGTTCAAAAGTGTTTGGAAACAGAGGGGAGTGGGCATCCGCAGGATCCTCTGTATTCTGCCTTTCACAAGAAGACTTATGACCATTTTACAGTGTGTGCAGTCACCTGCTTAGCTGTTTTGACCTTTGAAAATGCTTGGCGGGGGGAGAACTCTGCACTAGGGTGTGCATTTGGCTGTATCTAAGATGAAAAAATACCTGAAAAATATTTTCGGCTATCCAATATAACCGTTCCCATATAATTCTGAAAATATTTGGGATTATCCAGGAATGCCAGACAGCTGCAGTTAAAAGGCATTTAAAGGGCTCTCAGTCCTCAGTCTCATTAATCGGGTATAATGCCACAGAGTCTATCCTCTGAGGTAGCCATTTTCTCCAGGGGATGTTGGCAACCCCATTGCATTCCAGCCTGGGTGCCTGTAGCTATCCTTAAGTCTTCCTGTAGCAAGTTACATGGAGCCAAACCAGAGCAGGATTTTTGGCTTTTGGGGGAGAGTGAGTTCAGTGGAAGATGATGTGAATCTAAGGGGCCATACATCCAAGAAAATGCACACACTTCTGTGAGCAAAGCCTCATTTTATGTTCAAAGGAAGAAACAGACACTAATACATTGGCTGGGGATTCCCATTTGGCACACTGCAACCAGTATTCCCCCTAAGTGTGAGCTAGCTCACAGTTTTTTATCCTCCAACTCATACATTTTTGTCTTAGCTCAGGAAGGATGGCTCCAGAGCAAACTAATTTATGCAGTAACCAAATCGTTCACTCACAACTTTAATGCCACTAGCTCACAAAGTAGAATTTTTGCTCACAAAACTTCACGGCTTAGAGGGAGCATTGACTACAACCCAGGAAACTAGAAGTGGGGCAAATAATATGAGATGAGGGAAATCTTCATGCATTTACAGGACTTTGCTCATCATGTGTAAATAAAGGAAGGCACATTTGGTTTTAAACAAAAAGGGTTATAGTTTAACCTCTGTAGAATGATCCCTTGTAGAGACTTTGCATTACATCATATATCGTTCACTGAACCCCATATTCCCAAATACAGTTGTGTCTTTGAAATTGTTGCTGACAATTTCTGTTTCAGTTACATCAGCTGAAAGGAGCTTCAGCAAGCTAAAGTCAATTAAGAACTAACCCAAGGTCCCGGTCACATGAGCGAGATAATCCACAGGGGAGGTGAGGCTTTTTGCTCCGGAGCAAAATGAAGTGCAGTATCTTGATCAGACATGTCCCCCAAGGCTCTGCACACATGCGGTCAGCCGCGATCACACATTGGTGGGGAAACAAAGAACATAAGAACATAAGAACATAAGAGAAGCCAATATTGAATCAGGCCAATGGCCCATCTAGTCCAACACTCTGTCACACAGCGGCCAAAATATACTAGGTGCCATCAGGAGGTCCAGCAGTGGGGCCAGGACACTAGAAGCCCTCCCACTGCTGCCCCCTCCAGCACCAAGAATAGAGTGCATCACCTGCCCCAGACTGAGAATTCCCATCTATACCCTGTGGCTAATAGCCACTGATGGACTTCTGCTCCATATGTTTATCTAATTCCCTCTTGAAACTGTCCATGCTTGTAGCTGCCACCACCTCCTGTGGCAGTGAATTCCATATGTTAATAACTCTTTGGGTGAAGAAGTATTTCCTTTTATCTGTTCTAACCCAACTGCTCAGCAATTTCATGGAGTGCCCACGAGTTCTTGTATTGTGAGAATGAGAGAAAAGTACTTCTTTCTCAACCTGCTCAATCCCATTCATAATCTTATAAACCTCAATCATGTCACCCCTCAGCCGTCGTTTCTCCAAGCTAAAGAGCCCCAAGCATTTTAACCTTTCTTCATAAGGAAGGTGTTCCAACCCTTTTATTATTCTAGTTGCCCTTCACTGCACTTTTTCCAATGCTATAATATCCTTTTTGAGATGTGGTGACCAGAACTGTACACAGTATTCCAAATGTGGTCGCACCAATGATTTCTACAGGGGCATGATGATACTGGCTGATTTGTTTTCAATTCCCTTCCTAATAATCCCCAGCATAGCGTTGGCCTTCTTTATTGCAGCTACACACTGTCTAGACATTTTCATTGAGTTATCCACTACGACTCCAAGATCTCGCCCTTGGTCCGTCTCTGCCAGTTCAGACCCCATCAACGTGTATTTATATTTAGGATTTTTGGCTCCAATGTGCATCACTTTGCACTTGGCCACATTGAACCCCATTTGCCACATTGACGCCCACTCACCCATCCTCGACAGATCCCTTTGGAGTGCCTCACACTCCTCCCTGGTTTTCACCACCCTGAACAACTTTGTATCATCTGCAAATATAGCCACTTCACTGCTTACTCCCAATTCCAAATCATTAATAAACAAGTTAAAAAGCATCAGACCGAGTACTGATCCCTGTGGTACCCCACTGCTTACCACCCTCCACTGAGAAAGTTTCCCATTTATACTCACTCTCTGTTTTCTATTTATAAGCCAGTTTTTGATCCACAAGAGGACTTGTCCTTTTATCCCATGACTATTGAGCTTACTTAGGAGCCTTTGATGAGGAACTGTATCAAAAGCTTTCCGGAAGTCAAGGTAAATAATATCTATTGGGTCCCCCTTGTCCACATGTTTGTTCACTCCCTCAAAAAACACTAACAGGTTAGTGAGACAAGATCTTCCCTTACAGAACCCATGCAGAGTCTGCCTCAATAGTTTTTGTTCATCAATGTGCCTACTAATTCTTTCCTTAATAACAGTTTCCACCAACTTACCCGGTATCGATGACAGGTTGACTGGCCTGTAATTTCCCGGATCTCCCCTGGAGCCCTTTTTAAAGATGGGAGTGACATTAGCTACCTTCCAGTCCTCAGGAAAGGAGGCAGATGTTAAAGAAAGATTACATATTTTTGTCAGGAGATCCACAAGTTCACATTTGAGTTCTTTCAGAACTCTCGGATGAATGCCATCTGGGCCTGGTGATTTATTAGTTTTTAAATTGTCCATCAGTCAGAGGACTTCCTCTCTTGTCACCGCAATCTGATTCAGGTCTTTCAAACCCCCTCCCGAAATCGGTGCTTCTGGAGTGAGCAAGCACTTCTCCTCTTCCACAGTGAAGACAAAGGCAAAAAATGCATTCAGCTTCTCAGCCATTTCCCTATCATCCTTCACTACTTCTTTTACCCCTTGGTCATCCAAGGGCCCCACTGCCTCCCTGGCTGGCTTCCTACTTCTAATGTATTTGAAGAAAGTTTTATTGTTGATCTTTATGTTTTTTGCGATATGCTCCTCATATTCCCTTTTTGCTTGCCTGATCACAGACTTGCATTTTATTTGCCATAGTCTGTGTTCCCTTTTATCAACCTCACTAAGACTAGCTTTCCACCGCTTAAAGGAATCCTTCTTACCTTTTACAGCTTCCATTACTTTATTTGTTAACCATGCAGGCTTTTTTCTATACCTATTTGTACCTTTCCTAACCTGCGGTATATATTTTCTGAGCTTCTAGGATTGTCTTTTTAAATAGTCTCCAAGCTTCCCCAATGGTTTTGACCTTCTCCACTCTTCCTTTCAATTTCTTCCTCACATGTCCCCTCATACCAGAGAAGTTACCCCTTTTAAAGTTAAAAGTGGTTGCGTCAGTCTTTTTGGGCAACTCCCTATCTGTACAAATGTTAAACTCAATGACATTATGGTCACTGTTCCCAAGTGGTGCAATCACTTTTACATCTCTCACCAGGTCTTGGGTGTTACTTAGGACCAAATCCAGGATCGCCTCTCCCCTGGTAGGATCTGTGACCATCTGTTCCATAGCACAGTCATTGAGAGTGTCTAAAAACTCAATCTCTTTTTCCCGACTAGAACTCATATTGACCCAATCAATGTGTGGGTAGTTTAAGTCACCTATTACAACACAGTTATTTCGTCTAGCCGCTATCTTTAATTCATTCATCATTTTATAATCCTCCTCTATCTTTTGATCTGGTGGGCGATAACAAACTCCCACTGTTAGGATTCCTTTTGGACCCACTATTTCAACCCATAGCATTTCCAGAAGCGAATCCAATTCTCTTATCCTCTCAATCTTACTGGATGGTATACCCTCTCTGACATACAGAGCGACCCCACCTCCAACCCTTCCCCCCTATCCTTCCGATATAATTTATAACCAGGAATCACCATATCCCACTGATTTTCCTCATCCCACCAAGTTTCTGAAATACCCACAATGTCTATTTCCCCCCCCAACACCAAGCATTCCAACTCCCCAATTTTACCTCAGAGACTTCTAGCATTTGTGTATAAACACTTATAGTTTCCCACATTTGTTAAGCCCACAGCCTTCCTCTTGCTGCCTCGAGACCTTGCCAGGCAGTTCCCCCAGGAACAGAAGTGCAAGGCAGTTCAACAGCATGCGTTTGTGCGCATGTGCAGTTCAGGGTTTGCATGCATACCACAGAGACTTACAAAGAAACATCCAGTGGGATGCAGATGGGCGCCAGATGCAACAGGATACTAGCACTTCCACAATCAGACGCTCACCCGTGCTGCGTGTTTTCCAGAAAATAGTACACTTTCTTCGGCTGGGCAATACGGGTTGGAGACAGGCGCGCAATGGTTGCCAGATGTTACCGTATGATCGCGCCCTTTTAATCTGCCCAGCAGTCGTGCCTCTTGCACAGCAAATTCTCTGTGTGACCGGGGCCCAAGTCTTGAATGTCCCAAGATTAACAGTATGCTTTAGCAGTGTTATCAATTGAATTACATGAAGCACAAGATTCTGATACTGTGATTCACCATTTTGCTGCTGGAAAAGATGGGTTGCCAGCTCCATTCCATCAGTAAATCATCAGTAAATTTTCAAGCTTCAATTATTTTGAATTGTAAGATAAGAGTAATTCTGATGAAGATCAACTTGAAATGGGAACAGACCTGGCAACCCATCTTAGCTTTAGCTTATCTGAAAGAGGAGTTCTGGATTGGAATTTGTAAAGTACTGGGTTTCGGGCCTCATGACTCGGACGACGACATAAGAGAAGACGCGTTTATTCGTACTTCACACAGGACAAGAACAAACAGTAACGGCCGGAGGCCAACTATATACAGTTGGGGGGGACGGCCCCATGTTCCTATTGGCGGGTTTGAATCGCCCGCCAATGCTGCCATTGGTTCTCTACTGGCGAGCTCAGGAACCTAGTCCCTATTGTTCTCAGAGAGCGAAGCTTGGCTGTATTTCGCCAGCTCTGCCTTCTGATCCCAGGACACAACACCCCTCCCCCATAGTTCGTCTCCTATCAGGTGACGTAGTCTTTTAAGTATGCTGGTGCCCTCCGTTCCCTTAGCGATCGTCGGGGGGCCGGTACCGGACTGGCGGGGCCCCCATCGGGTGGTCCTCCAGCACAAGGAGCTTGGATCTCCGGTCGTAGCTGAGGCAGTGACGGTGGCGGCTGTAACGGCGGCGGCAACGGCGGCGGCGGTTCAGCTGTCTCCGGGACCCCCTCCGGATTCCGTGGACCTTCTGGCGCGGGCTCCGCTGTCGGTGCCTGCAGTCGATCGGATGCTGGGGTGGCCGCGGCGTTTCCCGGTAGCTGGATCCCTGTGTCGGGGTCTTGCCGCCTCCGGAGCTGGTCCACGTGTTTACGGAGGACCCGGTCCCCATCTGTTAGGACCTCGTATGACACTGGCCCGGTGGGTTTTAGGATGCGCCCGGCCACCCACTGAGGCCCCGCCCCGTAATTCCGGAAGTAGACAGGTTCCCCCGGGAGGAAGCTTCGGGGCGCCTCCCGGGTCTCGACCAGCTTTCTCTCTGGGGCTCGGTCCGGGTGGAGCCTGTCTAACAAAGTTGTGGGGCGGTGGCCCATCAATAGTTCTGCGGGGCAATGACCGGAAATGGGGTTTGGGGTGGTGCGGTATGTTAGGAGGAAGCGGGCCAGCCGGAACTCCCAGTCCCCCTCCGTTATGCGGCTCAGGGCTTCTTTGGCGGTGCGTACCGTTCTCTCCGCCTGTCCATTTGTAGCCGGGTGGAAGGGCGCTGATCGTATGTGCCTGATTAGGTTCTTTTCGAGGAACGCTTGAAACTCAGCAGATGTGAACGCTGCCCCGTTGTCCGACACGATTGTGTCTGGTAACCCGTGCGTCGCGAATATTTTCCGCAGGGCCCTTATTGCCGCTTTGGCAGAGGTGGTAGACACTGGGCTTATTTCCACCCATTTCGAGTAGGAGTCTACCGTCACCATGAACTGGAGCCCCTGAAACGGCCCCGCAAAATCTATGTGTAGGCGTGACCACGGCTTGTGGGTAGACTCCCAGCTTTGGGTTGGCGCTCTCAGGGGATTGGGGCGGACTTCCTGACACCGTGTGCACCCTCGGACCCAGGTTTCAATTTCTGCGTCCATCCCGGGCCACCACACATAGCTCCTTGCCAGAGTTTTCATTCGTACAATGCCGGGGTGGGCCTCATGTAGCATTTCTAGAACCCCTTGTCTCATGGGCCCCGGGATGACCACCCTGTCCCCCCCATAACAAGCACCCTTTTAAGGCGGATAACTCTTCCCGCCTGGCTTTGTATGCCGTGAACTCTGGCCCTGTCTGTTCCGCTGGCCATCCCCTCACCACCCAGTTTAGGACCCGGGAGAGAATGGGATCTCAGGACATGCGGGCGGCCACTTCTGCAGCCTGAAGGGGGGTTTGGCAGCTCCTCCATTAACAATACTGCAGGAGCCGGGGCCGGATCTTCCCCTGTATGCGGCAGCGGCAGGCGGCTCAAGGCGTCGGCATGACCCAGCGCCTTGCCCGGCCGATGTTCCAACTGGTACTGGTAACCCGCTAAAAACAAGGACCAGCGCAACACCCGGGGCGACAGTACCTGCGGCGTTTGTTTGTCCGCCGCAAACAGTCCCAAGAGCAGCTTATGGTCGGTTACGAGCGTGAAGTGCCGCCCGTACACAAAGTTGTGAAACTTTTTAACCCCCGCCACCAGTGCCAAGCCCTCCCGGTCGATTTGAGCATAGTTCCGCTCCGCGGAGGACAGCGTGCGGGAGTAGTAAGCCACCGGGACTTCCCTCCCATCCGGTAGCTTGTGGGCCAAGACCGCCCCGACCCCATACGGTGATGCGTCGCACGCAAGGATTACCGGGAGCTTTTCATCAAAGTGGGCGAGTACCGCGTTAGAAATCAAGAGTACTTTAACCCCCTGAAACACCGCCTCCTCCCTCGCTCCCCATGCCCAAGGTGTCACCTTATCCAGTAGCCTGTGCAGGGGTTCGGCCACGGCGGCTTTGTGAGGGAGAAAGGCGTGGTAAAAGTTCAGGAGGCCTAAGAACGCCTGGAGCTCGGCCTTGGACTTCGGGGCGGGGGCCTCCACGATGGCCTTTACCTTGTCCCTCGCCGGATGCAGGCCTGTTGCGTCTACCCGGTACCCCAAGAACTCCACCTCCGGCACCCCGAGGAGGCACTTTTCCCGCTTCACTTTCAGCCCCGCGGCTTGGAAGCGTTCCAGTACAGTTCGGAGGCGGGCGGCGAAGCTTTCAGGGGTGGTCGCGGCGATGAGGACGTCGTCGAAGAATGGCGTCACCCCAGGGATCCCTTTTAACAAATCGTCCATTAGATTTTGGAAGATCCCTGGGGCCACACTGACCCCGAACTGCAGCCGCTTCACCCGGAAGGCCCCCCGGTGGGTCACTATGGTTTGCGCCTCGGCCGTGGCCTCATCTACCGGGAGTTGCTGGTACGCCTGCGCGAGATCCAGCTTTCCGAATATGCGCGCCCCCGCCAGTGTGGCTAAGACATGGCTGACCACGGGTACGGGGTATGCGTGCACCTGAAGTGCCTGGTTAATGGTGCACTTATAATCCGCGCAGATGCGGATTTCCCCGTTTGGCTTGACGGGTGTCACAATCGGGGTCTCCCATCGCGCGTTCGGGACGGGCTCTAGGACTCCCTGGGCCACTAACCGGTCCAGCTCGGCCTCTATTTTCGGGCGGAGGGCCAGGGGCACGGTGCGGAAGCGCCGTCGGACGGGCGTCACTGTGGGGTCTAGATGGAGCGACACCGGGGGCCCTTTATAACACCCCAGTTTCCCGTCAAAGACCTCCGGGAATTCCTTGCACACCGCCCCCAGTCCCGCACCCCGCACTTATTCACTCCCCCAATCGTTATGCCTAGGGCCTCGAACCACGCCCGCCCCAGGAGACTCACGAGATTTCCCTCTACCACCACCAAGTCCAAGTTCCCCTCAAAGTCTCGGTACTGCACTCGGAAAGTGCCGACTCCCCGGATGGGGACAGGGTTCCTTTGAAAGTCCACCAAGCTTAGTGGCGATGGACGTAGAGGGGTCCCCTAATGGGCAAAGTCTTTTTAAAGTGTCCAGGAAATGATGGACGCCGCCGATCCCGAGTCCACTTCCATGCAACAGGGGGACCCCTCGATCCGTACGGTTACTTGGATCTTCGGGGCAGAGGAGAGGTTGGGGTTGGGGAGGCGAAGTACCTGCAGCGGCTGGTCGGTGAGATGGTACAACTCGGCGACCTCTTCCGTCGTCTCGTAGGCGGTGGACGATGCGCGGTGCGGTGGGACCGACGATCTCGAATTCCTGGGGCCCTTGGACCGGCAGACCCGTGCGAGGTGTCCCTGCTTTCCGCACCCGTGACAAACAGCATCCTGGAACTTGCAGGATTTCCTTCCATGGCCTTCCCCGCAGCTGGCACAGACGGTCCGGTTGCCGGAAGGCTTGGCTGGCTCTCTGTTGGCCTGCTGGAACGGCGCCGGCCGGCGTTGTTGGGGTCTGAGGGCGAAGACCTCTTCCGTATCTACATTCCCGGGGCTTGGACTCCTTCCGACCACATGGGCAGCCGCAGCCGGGCATTCCCCTTCCGCGGCCTCGTGGGCTGTTGCGGCGTCGAGGGCCTCGTCTAAGGAGAGCCTCCGGTGTCCAACCAACTTGCGCCGCAGCTTGGAGTCCGCCAGGCCCCACACGAACTGCGTCAGCAGGTTGTCCTCCACCTTCGGGAACACGCAGTCCACCGCGAGCGCCCTTAGCGCGGCCAGGAAGGTGGCAATGGATTCACCTGGGGCCTGGACTCGCCTCTGGAAATCCATCCTCTTGGCCAGGAAGGTCGGCCGGGGGCTGAAGTAAGCGTTGAGGACATCCAGGATCTCCCCAAACGAGCTCTCCAAGGCCGTGCGGGGCACCAAGAGGCTCTTGGCGAGGCGGACGGTTTGGGTGCCGCACGCGTTCAGCAGGATCGATCGTTTCTGGTCTGGGTGGCAGATTTCGTTGAGCTCCAAATAGCTGATGAGCTGGTCGACCCATGCGTCCCAGGTTTCTGGCTGCGACGGATCGAAGCGCTCCAGTGTTACATGAGAAGCGGCCATGGTTCTGTCTGGGAAGGCGTGCGCCGGGGCGAGCGGTGTGGTGCTGCTCTCGGGGTCAGCGATGCGATGCTCGGCGAGCGGTGCGGTGCCGCTCACGGGGTCAGCGATGCGGTGCTCTGCGGTGTCCTTTTCGTCGCTCATGGAGTCACGGAAGGCGTTGAAATCCCATCCTCGTCGCCACTGTAAAGTACTGGGTTTCGGGCCTCATGACTCGGACGACGACATAAGAGAAGACGCGTTTATTCGTACTTCACACAGGACAAGAACAAACAGTAACGGCCGGAGGCCAACTATATACAGTTGGGGGGGACGGCCCCATGTTCCTATTGGCGGGTTTGAATCGCCCGCCAATGCTGCCATTGGTTCTCTACTGGCGAGCTCAGGAACCTAGTCCCTATTGTTCTCAGAGAGCGAAGCTTGGCTGTATTTCGCCAGCTCTGCCTTCTGATCCCTGGACACAACAGAATTGTCACTGCCTTACTCATTTTATCTGTGAACTGGATTTGTCAATGTCTTAGGGTCCTCTCCCATTGGAAGAAACACATGAAATTGTTACACATGATGTGTCATTCTTGAGGAGGAGAACATGTGAATTTTGATAGATTGAAACACATGTACATTATTGCCTGTTATCTTACAATAGTTGCTTATCTGTATAATAAATAGCAGTTAGTGCTGAATTTGTACCCTACAGCCACTCAGGCATTATGCTCTGCTGAGGTCTCTCCTCTCCCCAAACCCTACTCTCCTCAGGCCCTACCCCTAATCTGGAGCTGGGAACCTACTTTTGACCTAGTATTGCAAACCTCCAGGTACGACCTGGAGGTCACCCGGAATTATAACTGATCTCTAAAAAACAGAGAGTAGTTTCCCTGGGGGAAATGGCTGCTTTGGAGAGTGGACTCTATGCATTATACCTTACTGAGGTCTCTCCCCAACACAAACCCTGCCCTTACCAGGCCCTGCCCCCATATCTCCAGGAATTTCCCATCTCAGAATTGGCAACCCTAGCCTGGAGGCACTAACAACTCAAGCAGCCATCTTAACAACCAACAACCACCTTTCTTTGTGCCAAACACTACCAGGAGGCAGATGGTCTCACCTCCAAACATCAACTGTTTATGAACTGTATCAGCCTTTGTATACAGCACAGATTCAGATTAGAGTTCCCATAGGCTCCAGGATTTCTGTCTATGCAGAAAGATCTTCCTTCCTCCCTATCTCCTGTAACAGCCTGAAATTACTCTTGAAATCCTGTTTCTGGAGGTTTCTGTCCCCCAGGAACAGGATTTCAGGGAGCACATTGGCTACTATGGGAGGGGAGGAGGCGGAATGTTCCACAGGCAGAAGTCCTTGTACTTGTAGAAATGCTGTTCTGCATCCAAATTTCAGGCATATATTGTAATTTGGTCATTACAAAATCCTGCTCAGAAAATTCTAGCAGCCTACTTTTAAAATTTGCCATGATGGCATCTTACTTTTATACTAGGGAGTATTAGTTATTGCCAAATAGATGTTTGCTTGTGATATT
This sequence comes from Gekko gecko, assembly GCA_029375565.1. NCBI lineage: Eukaryota > Metazoa > Chordata > Lepidosauria > Squamata > Gekkonidae > Gekko > Gekko gecko. The sequence goes on along the minus strand of JAPDNY010000002.1, from coordinate 236,925,075 downwards.
TGGATCTTTTTGTGCCAAATCATTTCCTGTCATCTTACTAAATCCCACAATATAAGGTAAAACCTACAGGGAAATACTCATTCCTAAGCTTCAAGGCTACAAAACCATCAATGCATTGTAATTTAGAGCAAAGTGCACATGCACAAGGTGAGCAAACTTTATACAAACTTAAAACCACAACCTTCACAAGGCACTGTATGCCAGACCAAAAATGCTTGTGTCAAAACAGTCAAATCTTTACTCAAAGGAAATAGTTGGTGATATATTTTTAAAAGGCTGTGGAAATGGAACTAGCAACATGTGAATAGATAGATTATTGCAGAAATTTACTGCTTGGGGGTTGGAAAATGGAAAGGAAATTAATCCTGTATGTTTTACACATCACTACATATCCTGTTTCTCAACTACCTAGCAACATTTAGCACCTCTTGGGGCTTTTCTGCGTGGGGCTGTTTCATTGGTTCTGGCCCTATACATTTCCACACATGTTTTTGTGCCTTTAGTTTCACTGCAGTTCTCCCCCCCAGGGCCTTTCTGGTTCTTTTGAGACTACTTTTACCCCAATCTTTTTCTGAAAGCATATTTTGAGTCACCTTTTTCCTTGGGCATAACATTTTTGTCGGTTTCCTTTGCCCCGGTTTGGTGTAGTGATTAAGTGTGTGGACTCTAATCTGGGAGAACCGGGTTTGATTCCCCACTCCTCCACTTGCAGCTGCTGGATGACCTTGGGCACGCCATAGTTTTGTCAGAGCTCTTCTCTCAAGGACAGTTCTGTAAAGAGCTCTCTCAGCTCTACCTGCCTCACAGGGTGTTGTGGGGCGGGGAAGGGAAAGGAGTTTGTAAGCCACTCTGAGTGAAGAATGGGGTATAAATCCAATATCTTCTTCTGTTCATCTTCTCCCCCACCCCAGTCTCACACACCACCAGCCCAGTGTTAGATGACTGAACTGTTGTCATCATCAAACCATTCCATCTCTCCCCCCACCATGAAGACAAGTGGTTTCGTCTTCAATTTCTTTTTTAAAAGTACAACCCTTATATTGATATGTTAATATAAGCATGCACACACAAAAAACAGGTACACACATTTGACACACCCACATGATTTGTCAAATAACAAGATCAACAGTAACCTCTATGATCCCGTATACTCTTGGGTGTGATCACATAGAGACCATTGGCTATCTGAATGAGACCCAAGAGAGGTGATACCAGCATATTTTGCCCCTCTGAATTTTATCCTAAAAATGATGCATTTTGCCAAAGATCTAGAATTAACTGAGCTTTTCATTCTAACAAAGACCATTGTATTTTTATGAAATACAGCTCCAGTCATGTTTATCTATTATTCTCACTTACATTGACCTTGCTATGTTTAAAACACAGGAATCACCAGAACATGTTTCAATCACTAATATGAAGTGTTTTTAAGGAACCTCACCTTCTTCTCTCACTTTCCTATGTCCAGATTGTAATGCCACCACACGTTTGCTCCTCCTTTCCTGCTTTCATCTTTTAAATGCAAGTGCCATTGTAACCCCCTTTGAGGATGACTTACACATTAATTATGTTTAACGTGCATGAGTACATTGGCATTCCATGGTTTCAAATACTTTTTTGATGAAGGCTGAATGAGAAAGCCAGAGCTCTTGACACCAACTCTTCAGATGAGGAAAAACCTCGCCCAGACACTACCATTTTGTCCTACTCAGGTTTGGTGCTTGTTAATACACTTCCCATGGAAGGGGGATATTTCTCCAATGGCAGATGGAAACCTCAGGCCAGTCAGCGAGCCCACATACTTGGTGGCTCCTTGTAAGACATCTATGCATGCCTATTTGTGGTGACTAATACACATGCAAATTAGAGATGGGAAGCAATAATCTGGCAATAACAACTGCATTATAGTTACATTTAACACATAGTTAATTTCCATGATAAATGTGTGGTGAATATTCTATCTTTTCAAAGACACGATTATGATAACATACATTCATAGATACTATATAGTACAGTTCCTAGTGTTGTGTAAAAGTGATATAATTAGTGTGGGTATGGCTATTCAATGTGAGATCACCACCAGTCCCAGCCCCAATTATTTGGGTTGCTAGGAATCTGACACCCCTACTCAAAGAGTATCCTATTCAAGGAAGAGAGCAGAAGTGATCGTTAAAGGTTTTCAAGGAAAATGTTTTAGGACATCTTAATTCAGTTTTACTATTTAAAATCATAATTTTGTTTAATATTGTAAAGGAAAAATAAATAAGACTGGGAATTCCAGATTATCCATAAAACTGTGTTGCACTTTGTGGGGATATTGCAGTTACAATAAACTATGGATTGGATGTTAGCTAATATTGGCCAAAGTGTGACAGAAGGGTTTTAAAAGACCTTAGAATATATGGTGACCGATATGGACAGTGCCATCGGAGATGGTAAGTTGACTATACTAAAAAAATAGATAAACACCCTTTCATGTGCCTGGATCTCCATGCCTAATAAGGAATATATAGAACTACTAATCACCACTGTCATGTGGCTCCTTCTCAATACTGCACATTTCCAGTGGCCACCAGCATCATTGGAAAGGTGCCATGGCAGGGGTGGCCAAACTGCAGCTCGGGAGCCACAGGTGGATCTTTCACACATATTGTGTGGCTCCCAGCAGGGCAGCTGGGGAAGTGAAGAGGAGGCATGCCTCCCCGATCGGTCTTACCTTCCCCAGCCAGTGTTCCCCTCCCTGGGTAGGCTTGTGGGGGGGGGAGCAGAGAAAGAAAGCAACTTTAAATGCATTCTCAAAGCCCCCCACCAGCCATTTGTCTCTTTAAATCCCTTCCCCAAGCCAAGCCAGCTGGCATGGGTGGGGGGGCTTGGAGGATGCATTTAAAGTTAAAGTTGCTTTCTTTCCACCTCTCCCTCCTCCCCCCATCTATTTGCTTTCTTTCCACTTTCTTTCTTTCTTTCTCTCTCTCTCTCTTAGACAAATAAATATCATTAGCAAGCAAATAAATATCATTGGACAAATAAATATCATTATCAATACCTGTTTTTACCCCTTTGTTTTTATTGTTGGCAGTCTCATTTAATGTTAATAAAAAGCAAATTTGCATATTGTAATATTTGTTCATGTCTTGTGGCTCGCAAACATCTGACATTTATTCTATGTATCTCTTACGTTAAACAAGTTTGGCCACCCCTGACTGGGACAATCAGCGGCTCTTTATGAATGCATATTCTTAGTCTGTGCTGAGGATTGCCCATCTCCTGCAGCAGCCATGTCCCGAAGTGATAACTTCTGGGAAACAATAAGGGGGAAAGATAAAGTGTGTCTTTGAGTCTCTGCCAGCTCATGGCAACCCTGTGAAGTTCCACCTCATGGGGTTTTCAAGGCAAGAGATGAGCAGAAGTAGTTTACCTTTTTCTGCACCGGTGGTCTTCCTTGGTGTTCTTCTGTCCAAGCATTGACTATGGTTAGTCCTACTTAGCTTCCAAGCTCTGACAAGATTGGGCTAGTCTGGAGTATTAGGGCTGCTACACAACAAGGAGGTGACAGATAATATAGAGATCACAGGTATATTCCTACCGTGTTCCTTTTCTCTGAAGGGCAGCCAGTTTCTTTCCTAACTCCAATCAGGAAGGGAACAACCCTCCTTGCTTATGAAATGGACAAAAGGGGTAGAAGGAAGCTGCAGCTGCCTCGTGTGTCTATCAGACTGTGAATATAAAGGCATGGGGGAGGATCCTCCAGTTTGCAATCTGAGAAGCAAAGGCAACAATCCTAAGAGCATTTTCCTTCAAGCAATATCCACTAGAAAAGACTGGACTTGCTTCTGAGTAGGATTGCTCTCAAACTCTTCTTGTGCCCTTCTGGTACCATACAAATTTAAACTTCATTTGAGACTAGTTTGGTTGCCATGGATTCCCCAAAGGAACTTGGTCTAATTTTGTGAGGGCCCTGCCAATCCTTTGATAAAAATCCCCGTTCAGAGATCAGAATCCCAAGGTGTCTTAACTGGAAGCTCCAGGTGGGTAGCCTAATGAAGGGAACTTTAATTCCTGACAGTTTATACCCTGGAAATCTTCTTGGTCTTTAAGGTGCTACTGGCCTCAAATCTAATTTGGAGCTGTGATTCAAACAGATTTGACACTGGTTTCTGATTCTAATCTAAGCATGTTGTAATCTCCAGCAAGTTTCCCCTAATGACATTTAGCGTACCCCTACATTAATTCATTCTCTTCCTGCTGGTCTCCAACTCTGGAGAATTTTTGTTCTCTGGATCCAGAATTCAGTCTCATAGCTCTTGTCTGCTAAGAAATTTTATCTGCAGGCACAATTATAAATGAAACAAGGCAACATGATTTGTCTTCATTCAGCCAGAGAGGCCCAGGACATGACAGAAGTAATTGCTGTCTCCCTATCTCCATGTGCCCCCCCTTTTGGTCTCTGAAAACAAGAGGACTAAACTCACTGATGTTTCCTTACAGATGTTTGTCATGTTCCATTGAAAGTTGTGGCAACTTCTGCAAAAGGAAATTTCTAGTTACTGCAGTTTAGATTTGCCTGCAGATGTCGCCTGCCTTGTAAAAGAGCCTCTTCATAAATAACAGCAGGAGATGGGGGAAGGCACATGTTGAACACAGCTGGATTGTTTCCAGGGAAAGAAGAGGTCCCATTGCACAAAGGAGAATGAACTTTTGATCCCAGCTAATTGCAAAACATTTTGGTAGAACAGATTCCCCCCACCAGATACTAAAAAGGTTTCCTATTTTGATCTCTGTGATACCGTTTACTGCCTGGTTTATTACTTTTTTCCTGTTGCTATTTGATGTTCTTTTGCTTGTTCCTCCATCACCAGTTTTATTGTAGCTGTCATTGATATGGCTGAACGTTTAAAACTGTAAGTTTAAACTTTTGATTAGCATTTGTAAGCCACTTTATGGGTTTTCATGGCTGAAAAGTCATGTAAAAGTATTATAATTAATTAAGTAGTACTTTAGCAATGACAAGAAAGGTTTGAGAAGAAAAGAAAGCATATAATCAAACATATTAGGAAAAGAAATATATCATTTTGAAGCCGAGCTGCTCCAACACATTAAGCACTGATTAAGTAAAAGTGCACACAGCCTCAGTTGGTTTTGGAACCACACAGAAGTTTTTTGGTTCCACTTCAGATTAGACAAAGGCTTTGTTTTCAACATGTGGATTTTATCCCATGTGGGAAACTGTCCTCTCTGCTCATTAGCCAGTAGAAAAGTTTTTGCCCTGCTTGTGCAGGGGGGTGGGGGGGGGGACAGGTGTCTGCAAGTCTGCCTAGCAGGGCACTCAGTCACAGGGGTGTGGTGCCGGAGGGCATTCAACCCCTTGGGACACTTTACCTGTGCCTCTTTAACTGTGGAAAAAGCTGAGCCCCTGCCCAGAATCCACAAGCTCAACAACAGAAGGCATCTGGAGCCTGAGAGTGGGAACCGGGAGGCAGGACCTTGGGAAGTTGCTTGCCAGGCTCTGGGAAAGAGGCTTTGCTCTCCTCCTTACATGCCACCTATTCCTTCTGAAAAGTACTGAGACTTACTAGTGATTTCAGCTCTCATACTTTTATTAGGTGAAGAACAAGACAAACTTCCCAGCTCGTAGGCCGGTTTATATGTGCAAAACAACCCCACACCCAAACACACCCCACACTCATGATAGGCTCTAAAAGTGGCTGAGAGTTCTATAGGCTTACGGGCAGGAGCCTAGCCCTCTGAGTGGCCCATGCTAGGATCCGCTTGGCCATTGTCTCTGGCAGTGAAGCTTGGACGCTTCGCCTGATCGCATGGGGACCTTGCCTCGCACATGGTCAGAGATGAGTACATTACACCTTCCTTGCACCAGAGTAGACAAGTGGAATCCATGGATCTTCAGCTGTGTTGTCAGCCAGGACACTGACCAGCCCCTCTGAATGGCTTTCCACACACAGCAACGATTGTCTTGGTATAAAAGCTTAACCTTTGTCTCTTAAAAATATGTTTACACACAATCACTACAGTTTGGTCATGAAGAATATCAGCACTGATGTCCAGAGCAGCCTACATCATTTCTCTGCTACAGCTCGGGTTGCCAGGTCCTCCCTGGCCACTGGCAGGGGATGGGGGGGGAAGGGTTGCCAGATCCAGGTTGGGAAATGCCTGGAGATTTGAGGATGGAGCCTGAGGGGGGACAGGGAGCCCCCAGGGTGCCCCCAGGTGCTATTTTGCGGAGCCCTGAGGTAAATAGTCCCCTTGTGTATGTAATGTAAGTCAAAGCAACCAAGTCCAGTGAGTGTCCCTTCCTTTCTGTGAGTAGCAGAAATCACAAGCTGCAACCTCTTGTCATGTTCATGTTAGTGGAACCTTGATTTTGTGTGGTTTCATGGCTCCAATGTAACCCTGCTTACTTGAGCAGGCCCATTCATGTGAACAATTCTCAGTTGTATAAGAGAGCCACAGGGCTGATAATCAGGAATGACTCCCATACTCTTCAACACAAGACAGAGATGAAATGCCTGTGTTGGCATCTGCTTGATGTTAAGAGAAGTATTGGCCCCGAGTCATCTCAGACCACATTATTTGTGATTTAGGAGGCACAAACTGTACCTCTAGTCTTCCTCCAATTTCTTGTGGCATTGGACCAGCAACAGTCAATGATGCAGGAACACGCTTGACCACTGGACCAAAAAGTCTAATAGCAGCTGTAAACCATCCAGGATGAAGGAACAGCCAACCAGGAAGGAGACTATGTCAGCAGTCTTCTACAGAATTGAAAAAATTCAGCTGTATGACTCATCCACTGCAATGAAGAACTATGTGTTTTGGAATGAACCTCAAACCTCTTCAATTTCCTTCTTTAACTGGTATTTCGTAAGTGCTTCTTCCTTAATTGAGTGCTGGCCCGTTTGCACTAGTTTAGGTTTGCCTTATCACTGAAAGTTCAGATGAGTTCAATAAGCAATTTGATTAGCATGCTTTATTTTTCAAGATGTTGCTGTCTCAAAGCTGTAGCTCTCTTTGACAGTGGCAAAAGAAGGGCAAAGTACACAGTCCTGAGGATATCTCCAGCTTCTATCTCAGTTCTATGCATCATCTTCAAATGCCCAATAATCCATAGTACAGGATTCTTATTTCAGTGCATTAAATGTGCAGCCCTGCTTTTTCTTATTGTAGCTCCATTATGCTAGTTATACAATGTCAATCGATGCTAGTTATCACAGCTGGTATAGAGGACAATGTGAAAGGTTAAGGAACTGCATAAAAGCACCCAAAATGAACCCCACAGAGTGGAGCTGACTTATGACTTCTTAATAATATAAATGGGTAAGCATTATAAAGCCCTTATTGATCCTACATATCTAAGCAATCCATCACTGGACAGGGTAATAAGGTGTTATAAATATGCAAAATAATAGTGCATTAACCTAAATTACATCAATAAAGTGCAAAGCGAACAAAAAATAAAGCAGCACATTCCTGACGGGGTTGAATGTTTGCATAATGTCCCTGTGGTGGAAGCCTACATTGCTTTAAATTCTAGACTGACTTTTATACCGTGCACAGGCTGTGTTTCTTGAGGAGGAAAAGCGTATAGTGTTGAAAACAAGAACATCCCACAGAAAGTTTTATGGTGGGCCCAAAGATTCAGAACCCAAGTTCTCCAGGCCAGAAAGCCACACAAACTCTTCCTAAGCAGAAGCTTTACTCCTCACTTCAGCAGGGCTGTAAGCACTGTATTCGTGGAGTTCAGGCTGAAGGTTTGAAACAAAATAATAATTTTCAGTTTTAGTTCTGACCTGGATAGCCTAGGCAAGCCTGATCTCATCGGATCTCAGATGCTAAGCTGGCAAATATTTGGATACCTTGGCAAGTATTTGGATGGGAGACCTCCAGAGAATACCAGAGTCAGGAGGCCAGAGGCAGGCTATCAAGCCACTTCTCTGAATGCCCTCTCTGCCCCAGTAGGAGTCTCCAGAGGTTGCCATGACTTCCAGGCACAGGCGCACACACACAAAATGCAAAAATACAAAAAAAATAATTTCCAGTTTTTGCTGACAAGGAAACATAAATCCCCCCAAGACTAAATGTCTGATGATAAAAGGCTGAAATAGAAAGCTGGATCAAAATTTTATGAACATTTTTTTCAACATTTCAGGAGAATTTGCCTTGCCTTTTGTCCGTCCTCTCTTGAGGCCTCCCTGTCACTCAGAAAGACCTGTCAGACTTCCAGGGGCCATCCAGATAAGCCATTTATAGTATAGTAAATGCACATTGGTTTCTCATTTTCAGGGCACCATCTGTGCATCTCAAAGAGACCTCTGTGGAATATTGCTCTGTGAATGTCTACAGCAGGCACCTGTTGGTGATTGTTTATGACATAAACACTGAAAGTGAGAAGAGAGACTAGGAGGAAAGCACTTGCTATATTGTGGTTACTTTGGATGAACAAAAGCTCATCCCAGTGACCCAGCCTGGAGTAAGGGGAAGCAGGACTGGATGGGAGAATGTCTTGACATTTTGGGCAAGCCCTGGCTTGATGTATTACCAGCAAAAGTAGAAGAGAAGTTCAGCCACAGTTCTTCTAATTTCCTCCCACTTCCACAAATTACCCAGAATCAAGTTCTTGCGTTAGATCCAAGACCACAACAAATAGGAACAGCACTTCCCTATGCAGGTCTGTACATGGCGTAGTGGTTAAGAGCGCGGGCTCTAATCTGGGAGAACCGGGTTTGATTCCCCACTCCTCCACTTGCACCTGGCTGGATGACCTTGGGCAAGCCATAGTTCTGATAAGAGCTGTTCTTGAAAAAGAGCAGTTTCTGTCAAGAGCTCTCTCAGCCCCACCTACCTCACAGGGTGTCTGTTGTGGGGAGGGGAAGGGAAAGGAGTTTGTAAGCCTCTCTGAGACACCTTTGGGTACTGAAGGGCAGGGTATAAATCCAATCTCTTCTCTCTACATGCACACCCACCCCAAGGAAAGATAAGAGTGTATAGTTTCTGGTTCATCCCCTTATTGGTTTTTATTAAAAAAAATGTAAAACAAAAATACAGCATCCAGGTTAGACATGAACTGTAGTGCACAAGAGAGAGACTGCACAGCCTATAGTTCCAAGATTCCTAGGACACAGGAAATCAGAGAGGAAAGAGTTGCAGGAGTTAGTGGGATAGCATCTGCAGAAGCCCTCTGTCAGTTTCAAGTTACTTCAGGCCGCCACTGAGGGAAGTCCCCAGTAACCTGACCAGAAACTAGTTTTACAGAAGGACCATTTTCAGGAGGCCCCATCCATTGATTTCAAGACTACTAACAAGTTCTATTGCCATAGTCCTTGTTCTGTTCACACAGCACACTTGCCTTTAGGCTGACAACCGGTGTTAGTAGATACCTCTCAGGAGGTTGGATTTGGTCATGAAGCCTCCAGTTGCTGTCTCTCTGTTGTGATATCTGTGAGATGTTATTGCTTGTTCAGTTAGGACTGGGTTCATCCTCTGTCAGTAGCTTAATAACCGCAGAAATGCAAAATGGATGATGAGCCAAGAACGTTGTTTAACGTTTCTTTATCTCTTTATCCATTTCCCCAAAGACATTGGGAACAGTGATATTGACTAGGCCAGCAGGTAAACTCCTGTTCTACATAGTTTTACACACAAATGAAGAAGCAGGATATCTCACCCCCCCAGAATAACTACTGGTATACACATGTGGGTAGGCATGCACCCTTCCAAATTCCCAAACTGAGACAGATATTTTTTTTCAACAATGCCTGGGGCACAGGGGATCAAAGTGTTGCTCATCATTAGTGTTATCCTACAACAATCCCACTAATGTGTACACCCAGGATGTTGCTGTAGCACTGGGCTTGCTCCTATGGGGCTTATTTAAGTTTTTTCCAGCCTATAGCACCCAGAGGTGAAATTAAGTTATATTTCCTAGTGTTTCTCTTGGGGGATCAAAGCAGAAGGGAAGTACCTCTTTAGCCACTTTCTTACCAGTGCCCAGTACCAGCTTATACCAGCTTACTTTCACCCCAATAGTGCCTGGACTACTAGGAAACCCAAGAAAACCTATTTGACTAAGAGATCACGCAGGAGATACAAAAGGTAACGTGTGTATCAAAGGCAATGGCCCTTCCATAATATCACCTCCAAATCTCTCAAAAGCTTTTTCTGTACACAGATTTTAAAAATTCATTTAAAGGGATACAAAATTAATATGCTGAAATGTTCTAGGAGCAGTGGACAATTTGCCTGATATAATGGCATACTTCATAAGGGATTTACAATTTAGTTGCATAGGAAGCTTGTTTTGTGGTGCACCAAAGGATGCCGCAATTGTACAGCACAGCCATATTGAAACAGACCAAGGAGTAGGAGTAGATTGGCTAATGCATGGAGTGACCATCTGCTCTGTAATTAGGGATGAGCCTAATTATATTCATTTCTTTTGGAGTCCATATGTTGTCATTGTCATCCGTTTCAGTTCACCTCATTTACGCTGCTGCCGTTGACGGTCCTTTTGTTTCTTTTCTCACCATTTTATGCCATTTAGATGCTATTTATATGCAATTGACACCAAATACTTTTGGAAAAATGTGTACATTTTATCAAACAAATCAGTATGAGAAAAAAAATCATGCAAAAAGATTCAACGGCTGATTTTTGACAAATGGGAAATGAAACTGCAGCAGTGATACTCAAATTGAACTAACAAGCTTGCAAAATTTGGTCTTATTCCTCCATCTATAGTCCCACATCACTTCAGAGTGCACCCCCATTTCTTACAGTATCTTATTAAAATAGTGCTTCCCAAACTTTTTGCTATGGTGCCAAATTTACTTGATATGGTGACTAACTTTAAAAAACAGAACATGCACAGATCAGTAAAACTGTAAAAGGCTGCAGCTCACTTTCACCGGGTTCATGGCCTGTTTTGGTATCGGAACCCACAGATTGGGAAATGCTCTATTAAAGCACTGCATAAAATGGCATGGATGTTGATGGTCATGTGGAGTCATAAGAGGAATCTGATTGTGGTAGTTTTGCTGAACCTTCCATTTGAGCCCAGTGGGAGGGCCACTCTTGGCCAAAAATTATTGCTATGTGCCTCCAACTGAAGTGTTCATATCAATGGAAATATTTTGTATGCAAAGGGGTCTGCTGAACTCCTGAGATGTACCAAAACTTCTTACAGCTCATGTCTAATTTTGAACGTAAGCTTCTATTCCCACCACCTAAAACCTCACCTTCACATTAATTGGTATAATATTTTAAAGCACTCTGCAGATGAAAGTTCTCTATAAGCCCCAAGATTTTAAAAATTATTTTAACAGCCTGCTCTGATATTTGGAATGTTCTTGATTACAGTCCTTAAGAAAGGTTTTTAATTTCAGGGGCTTTGATATAAGAAGGCAGACTATGGCTCAGAGACTGGCTGGCTGCTAAACACTCTGTGATTCTCACAGTTCTTCCTGAAAAATGAGGACCTCTTACCAATAGATTGTAAGGGACCAGTTGCACAATGTACATTCCAGTCTGTGACCAGTGATTCTCAGCAGCATTCTACCTGGGGGGCTTGTTCTCGGGAGCCGCTAAGCTCCCACGATGTTTGGGATGGGAGGGCACTGGTGATGCTCAACAGCACCCAAGATCATTTTGCAGTATCAGAGGGACCACTTTTTTTCTGCAACTATAAGGGCTTATAACCTCCCGCCCCATTTTTAGATTCTTCAGCAAACCCCTCCCAAAAAAGTTTTTGGGTCCACACTCTAGAGCCATTGTTCCTGTTGAATAGTGGGTTCAGGAGGCTATCATGATTTGAGCATAGTTCTTTTATTTAGGAACACTACAACAGCAACAACAACACATGGTGAGCCACAACTGTATAAAGAAACCCCAGCCCAAAACACACCCACAAAATACAAATAAACCAATAGGAACTGTTATGTCTGCTGACAGTCACTAGATGCCAGCAACCTTTACCAGAGCTTGACTCTCAGAGACAATAGGGACTAGGATCCTGAAACCTTTTCCAACAACTGATGGACTCTCTCTTGAAAGGGATCCCGGGCATCACACTGTTTTTCAATGATGCGTTGATCGCCGCGGCAACACCTGCTGAGTTCGACACTTGGCTACGCACCACCCTCTGCTGTTTCCACGAGGTGGACCTAAAAGTGAAACGGGAGAAGTGCCTCCTAGGGGTTCCATCTGTGGACTTTTGGGCTTCACAGTTGACGCAGACGGCCTCCATCTGGCTAGGGACAAGATAAAGGCCATCGTTGAGGCACCCCCTCCCACATCCAAGGTGGAACTCCAGGTGTTCCTTGGTCTATTGAACTTCTACCATGCCTTCCTCCCCCACAAGGCAGCAGTAGCAGAGCTCTTCCATTGCCTCCTGGACAAGCATGCCCCTTGGTCATGGGGCCCCCTGAGGCTGCCACCTTCAAGGGGGTCAAAGCGCTGCTGATTTCTAATAAAGTTCTGGCACATTTTAATGAGTCCCTGCCAGTGGTTCTGGCCTGCAACGCATCCCCCTAGGGCATTGGTGGGGTGTTGGCCTACCGCCTCCTGGACAGCCAGGAGATGCCCGTCGCCTACTACTCCAGGACACTGTTTGCGGTGGAACAAAACTATGCCCAGATTGACTGGGAGGGCCTGGCAATAGTGGCTGTGGCAAAAAAAAAATCATGACTTTGTGTATGGCTGACCCTTCACCATCGCCCCCTCCTTGGCCTCTTCACATCTGATCGCCAGACTCCTCAGGTCCTTTCCTCGTGGGTCCTGTGGTGGTCCATTTTCTTGTCCGGCTACTCCTACACCTTGCTGCATCATCTGGGCAAGGCTATGGGCCATGCCAATGCCCTTAGCCACCTTCCCTTGCCATCCGTTGAGGCCAACCCAGCTCCAGCCCACCATGTTCTGCAGGTAGAGGACCTTCCCAATTTGCCCCTCTAGGTGGTGGACATTGCCCGCTGCTCGGCCAGGGACCTCATCATCTCCCAGGTTCTTGGCTGGGTGGTGAGGGAGTGGCCTGTGGAGATGGAAGGACCCGAGTTCACAGCCTTTGCCACTCACCAAGTCGAGTTGTCTGCATACAAGGGCTGTCCACTGTGGGGAGACAGGGTGGTCATCCCCAGCGTACTACATCACAGAGTCCTGCAAGCTCTACATGAAGCCCATCTCAGCATCATCCAGATGAAGGCACTGGTCCGCAGCTACGTGTGGTGGCCAGGGATATATGCAGAGGTGGAGGCTTGGGTAAAGTGCTGCCAGACATGCCAGGCCATCAGGCCCAATCCGCTGAGTGCGCCCACCGAAGCCTGGGAATCCACCCAGACACCATGGATTTTGCCAGGTCATTCCATGGGCTATTATTTTTTAGTAACTGTGGATTCTTATTCAAAATGGTTGGAAATCAGCCCGGTCTCCACCACCTCCTCCAAAACCACTATCCGGGCACTCCACAAAATCTTCGCCACCCACGGGCTGCCAGACACCATCGTATCAGACAATAGGACGGCGTTCACCTTGGAGGAATTCCAGGAGTTCCTCCACAGTAATATAATCAGGCTCATAAGTAATATAATCTGCCCTGTTTCATCCTGCTACCAACTGCCAGGCGGGATGAATGGTGTGCACTGCCAAGGAAGCCCTCAGCTGGCTGATGGAGGGGGACTGGGAATTCCATCTGACGCACTTCCTCCTGGCGCAATGGACCACCCCGAACCCAGTTAGCGGCTGCTGCCCCACAGAACTCCTCATGGGGCAGCAGCCCATGATCCTCTTGGACAGGCTGCACCCAGAAAGGGCCCAAGAGTCGCATAATTAGTGCGAGCAAAGGATGGCACCAACGGGATTCTTCCCAGAGGAACCTGTCTACATCAGGAACTATGGCAGGGGCCCCGAATGGATTGCTGGCCAGGTCATATTCCCACGGGCCCCATGTCCTATGAGGTCTTGACAGACCGCGAACAGGTCCTGCAGAAGCATGTTGACCAGCTGCACATGCACATGTTTCCGGCTTCAGCAGAAGTTCCAGCCCCGAGGGACACAGAGGGGGTGCTGCCAGACAGTCCAGAATAAGAGACTTCCGACAGAAGTTTGCAGGAGCAAGCCCCTGTCGCTGCGGCCGCCCCTGACAACAGAGTGCCTGTCTCCACTCCAGAACCAGCCAAAGCTCCACTGCCCCCCCAGTACTCTGGGCATGGGGCAGGACAGGCCTCTCAACATTCCAGTTTCAACTCCAAGGTGCTGCATGTGTGAGCGCTGGTCCCCATCCTACCTAAAGGACTATGTCACATAAGTTGGGGTTGAACTACGGGGGGAGGGGTATTATGTCTGCTGACTGCCACTAGGTGCCAGCAACCTTTACCAGAGCTTGACTCTCCGAGACAATAGGGACTAGGATCCTGAAACCTCAAGAGGGCACCGATAGGAACCTTGGCGGGAAATTTAAACCCACCAATGGGACCTGGGGGTGGTCCATGGGGACTGTATATAGTTGGCCATCTGGCTGGTACTCTCTGTTCTGTTGTGTGTACTAGTAAACTATTAGCTAACAATCACGCTGTGTCCTGGTTCTTCATGCATCGAACTCACTACACAACAGGAACATAGCTGCTTGGAGCCTTCATTTGCATGGCCTCATTTACTCTCCTGTTACCCGATTGGCTGGCTCTGCAAGGGCGGCCAATCTGAATGGAGCTGCAAGGAGTCTCTCTAACAATGAGCACTTGAAGCTCTCGCTACACAACAGTTCAATCTTAGATATACTGGTACTTGGAGGATCAGAACCCAAGAATGTTGCTGATAGTCTCAAAGTATATCTGTAACAGTAACTGAACTTGTGTCCTTGTCCAGGTAAAATAAACCAAAGAATTAGGACATCAATCCATCCCTAAGAAATGTTTTACATTTCCAGATATGATGATTCCACAATCATTGCTGTGAACTGAAAGTGAAAACATGAAGGGATTCTTCTTTGCAGTGCTGTGTCATGCAGGAATTGTAAATTGTTTGGTTATATTAATAGGCAGGGCTTATACTGAAGTGTCTCATGTGAATGCTTCAGGTTTGAATTATTTTACCCATTGCACAACAACTCTATGGAACTAATTACCATGGAGAATTATTGAGGGCAACAGCCTTGCTAGATTTTTAAAAGGGCTTGGAAAAATGAAGATTGACAGGTCCATAGACAAGCATGGGTGTCAAAGATACCAGAGTTTGAATCAAGTATACTATGAATTCAGATTCACTCCCTCTTCCACACTCCCATGGACTGTGAATTCTCAAGCCTTAGAACCCTCAGCCACAGAAGAAAACAGGGGTGTCAACATCAACCTGGCTCCCTTACCTTCAGGCATGCTGCAAAGACTGTTTTATTTTGGAGAGCTTTTGGATCCAGGTACAACATATTTTCCATACAGTTATGGCAGTTGCCACTTTATATGCTGTTTTATTGCCGTTTTGCAGCTGCCAAATTGTTTCAAATTGTTTTAGTTGTTACTTTAATTTGTTTCAATTATTCCAATTAGTTTTTATTTGTTATTTTATGTCCTTCTTCAACAATACTGTTCTCATCAGCTGCCTTGAGTGTTACATTGTAGTGAAAAAAGAGTAGGACACACGTTTTCTAAATAAATAACAAACTCCATCTCTGTGACAGGCAGGCTGCAGGAGGCGTCTAGACTGGGGCCAGGTCTCGTGTGTTTGTATGTGTTGTCTTAGGAGCTTGGCCTTCTGCCCTCACTCATTCAACAGAGAAGAACATCTGCCTGATGTATTCAGGCTCCAGCTTTTATAGTTCAGGTCTCCAGCTACTGCAATGGACCACAGAAATAATGCCTGGGCTGGACAATGAACTTTCCATGTACAGGTTTGGGAACAGCAGCTTGCAGCCTTTGCCTGCCTTTGACCTATGCTTGCCTGGTCCCCACAGCCATCGTTGAGGGATGGGGGGATAGGGTTGCCAAATCCAGGTTGGGAAACTCTTGAAGATTTGGGGGTGGAGCCTGGGGAGGACAGGGACCTCACTAGGGTATAATGCCACAGAGTCTGCCCTTGAAACCATCCATTTTCTCCTGGGGAACTAATCTCTGTCATCTGGAGATGAACTGTAATTCCAGGAGATCTCCAGGTCCCATCTGCAGACTGGCATCTTTATGGCTTGACCATCAGCTAGGATAGTCAGGGTGTCACATCTTTATTCTTGACACACAGCTGCTGTTGGGCAATTAAGAATGTATGAGTTGTTGGGGGTTTCCGGTTCAGGGATTGACGACTGCAGACGCAGGCAACTTCGGCTGCTCATTTATGCTGATTTCCCACAGCTTTTTTGGGGGGGTTGCTACACAAGCCCCCAGGGCTCTCGTGGAGGAAGAGCACAAAGGCATGAAGCTTGCTCTATGAAACAAGTGAGGAAGGCAACCTCCTTGGGTTTTTTTTCCTATTTGGGGCTGCTTCTATGTGGAAGGCTGACGTGGATGCCTGACCAGACACCAGGAGCAAGCCAAAACCGACGGAACCAATGGAGTCTACAAGCGAAAAACCACACTAGGAAATACCAACAAAGCTAAGTTACAGCTCCTTTTATCTCTTGATGGGTTAGCCTAAAGAATTTAGGAATGAAAAAATAAGTAGTGCTACCCGGGTAATTATAGATAGAAGGAACATAAAGGGGGATTTCCCCTTTAAGACAGCCATTAAACAGGATAAAGAATCAACTCTTGAATAATACAGGAAGGGTAGTTAAAGATTATAAGACAGCAAGATAATGATCTGAAAGGAAATAAGGTTAAGAGATTGTGAAAGAGAGATATTATAGCTTTGTTTTTCTTTTTTGTTTCCCCTTACCACTGAATCATTGTTATACGAAAAAGCGCTGGAGCAGGAGGTGGGAGAACGAGAGGTGGAGTGGATTAGAATGGCGGACCAGAGGCATGGCTCAACCAAGGGAATGGCGAGAGGGAAAAAGTGGAGAATGGAGGCGCTGAGAAGAGTTGAGGAAAGCTTGGAATGTTACAGAGTGGAGTGAAGCTGAGCAGAGCAGGGGAAGATAGAAAGAAGAGCAGAATGCTGAGATGTGTAGAGAGAAGGAAAAGATGGAGAAATGAGAGTTTGAATGACAAGAAAGACTTTTTGTGATTGCACATTAGGAAAGACTGTAAAACGACTGTGTAGACTAGATCCAAAGTATAGAAACAAACTAAAACAAAAGTAGTTAAAAAATGTAAGAGGAAATTTAAGAAGAAAATAGATATTAGAATGAATAAAAGAACAGAAGTAAAAAGAGACAGATAAATAGTTTAAAAGATGAATAGGAAAGAAGCCAAGAGACAGAGAGATTTAAACTAAATGGCATTGGGAACCAGTGGGCCAAGAAAGACATCTATAACATCACCAGGTCAAGTAGGTATACAAAGCCAACTTAAATTTAGTATGGTGAACATATCACAAATGTCAGTTAAGGACCTAAAGAATCTCATACAAGAATGTGTAACACAATCTAGTAAAACCACAATTGATAATACACTACCTGAACTAATTAAGAAAGCAATTGATCCTTTGCAATTAAAGATGGAAGAAATATCACAGCAAATGAAGGCAGATACAGAAGATATAAAAAACAGATAATTGAAAATAAACAGGAAATTTTAAAAATAGGAACAGCTTGTAGCAATACAGATAAAAGAGTACAAGAATTGCAACAGGAAGTGTAAGAATTAAAATTAAAATCGAATGGACTGGAAGAATCTTTGATGAACCTGGAAATGGAAAGAGCTACTTTAACATTAAGATGTCAAAATATTCCTGAGACAATAAAGAAAAACTTAAAAGAAGAAGTAGTTTGTAATTTGGCAGAACAACTTAGTTTAGGATCATATGAAGAAATAGAAAAAGAAATAAATACAATATACAGGAAAAACTCATCTTATGTGAGGACAAATAAAACTCCCAGGGAAGTGCACATAAAATTCATCAGATGCAAGACAAAATTATTCGAGCATCTAGTAATACTACGTCACCTTGTTGGAATGTGTGTAATAGTTCTAATATCTCTTGGGAAAAGGTCAGTTGCCCTGTATTTGGGACGTAGATGGAGGCAATTGTTAAAGACTCACCATTAAGTTTTCCTCTGATAAATAGGTATCTCCCTTTTGGATCACTTTTAGTAGCTTCCCAATGAAATGGGACATTTTTAGATACTAGTATGGCGACTCCTCGTGCCTTAGAGGAGCCTGGTGATTGATAAGTTTGAGTAAACCAATTTGATTTTAAAACTTGCTTAACAGATTTTTTATAATGTGTTTCTTGGAGGCATACAAAATTTGGCCTTTCTTTTGTTATTTTGTTTGTAATTCTTCTGAGTTTAATAGGGTTATTTAACCCTTTACAATTCCAGGTGTAAAAGGAAAATTGATGTGCCATTAATGAAAGTATGTTAATTTTAAAACTTTAAGAACTACAAGTGAGATCCTTACCCACTTTCCTTTGACTCTTTTATACTCTAGTAAATTGTAATAACTAGTAACAATTACCAAATACCTTTAAATTTGTGTATAAAAAAGAACTCAAAGAACTTATATTCATAAACTGTGCAACACAACTACAATTTAACTTAACGCTTCCACTCTACTGAGTGGATTAGGTTCATTCCTCCCTGCTCTCCTAGCAGGGATAAGGGTGAGCTGAATTTCTTCCACCCTAACTTGTAACCTGAAAAACAAACAACTTAATTAAAATTAGTAGTAACACTACCCGCCCCCCCAGCTACAAAGAAGTGTCTCAGATTTCTAACTCTGAGGTTTAGATATAATTCAATGTTTGTGCCACAGATGTCAAATACCAACAATGATTTTAAACGAGTATAACTGAAAAAAGAAATATTATTATTTAGTTTTTTTAATTTAAATATAAATATATATTCTCTTTCTTTCTTATCCCTTTTATTGTTTTTATATATATATATTAATTTTTAATTTAATCTGAAGTAACCTTTTTTAATATAACCATGCTCATTTTCTAGAAAAACTAAATAAAACATTTCACCTTTGAGACTAGTAACATATTAAACTACCAAAGTTGAGAAAAATGTTAACATTCATTAATATATCCTTGTATAACTTTCAGAACATTAATAGAACTTCAATACTACCAGGGTATATAATCAAAGAAATGTACAATTAACTGTTATAACACATTTGGTCCAATATTTAGAACTTATATGCTTAAGGAATTTAACTAACAGTTATAACACATTTGGTCCAACATTTAAAATTTATATGCTGAGCATCTAGTAATACTAAAGTAATTATACAGAAAAAAGAAATTAAAAAAATTAAAAGATATACTGTGAATTAGAGAGCATCGGCAAAGTTACTTTACTTTAACAAACTTGTTGAGATGAAATGGAATTTCCTATAGATGGCTATTTCCAGAAGGAGTTCTATTTAACTATGAAGGTAAAAGATTCAAAATGGATTCGGTGTTCAAAGTTAAAGACTTCTTGGAAAGATATGGAGAAAATCTAGGGTGGCAAGAAGAGGAAGAGATTGATAGGGACAAAGGAGAAAAAGACCCTAAAACAGAACAAGCTAAAAAAGATAGAAAAGCCAAAGGGAAAAAAGGAATAACCCCTTTGCAAGTTCTCACAAGATACCAATATAGAGCCAAGATAAAGGGTAACATAAATAAAGACGGAGAAAAAGAATAAGATTAAAATTCTTTCTGTGAATGTAAATGGTTTGAATAGTCCACAAAGAAGGAGAATATTTCACCAAATAAAGAAATTACAATTAGATAATGCATGTGTACAAGAGACTCATATAAGGAAAGAAGATACAAAATATTTAACAGTTAATAAACTAGGTAAAGTATTTTTTGCAGCAGACTCAAAAGAAAAAAAGGGGTGTCACGATATATGCAAAAGAGTATTTAAATCCAGAATTAAAATACTCATCAAATGACAGAAGAATGGTTGCAATCACTATTTCAAGACAAAACAAAAAAACACTAGTGGTAAATATTTATGCTTCTAACCAAAACCAGGAACAATTTTCAAAACAACACAAGAAACCCTGGCAACATTTAATTTTAGCAAGTTATGTATGATAGGCGATTATAACGCTGTATTTGATACAAAAATAGATAGGAAAAATCAGTCAAAAAACAAGAAATCAGAAAATATATTTCCAAACTCTTTTTATGCAATAGCAGAAGAACAAAATATAGTTGATGCTTGGAGAATTAGGAACATAGATAAAAAAGATTATACGTTCTATTCAGCTAGGCATAATTCATGGTCATGAATATATATGTCTTGGGTATCAACATCCATGGTGAAAGATATAATAGATATTGAAATCTTATCAAAAACATTTGCAGATCATAGTCCATTAATGTTAACAGTTCAAGGAACATAGGTAAAGAGGTAAAGATGAGATGGTCCATTAATAAGAACTTACTATGGGATGAAGAGTTTATGAAGAAAACCAAAATAGAGATTCAAGCCAGTTTGGTGTAGTGGTTAAGTGCGCGGACTCTAATCTGGGAGAACTGGGTTTGATTCCCCACTCCTCCATTTGCACCTGGCTGGATGACCTTGGGCATGCCATGGTTCTGATAAGAGCTGTTCTTGAAAAAACAGCAGTTTCTGTCAAGAGCTCTCTCAGCCCCTCCTACCTCATAGGGTGTCTGTTGTGGGGAGGGGAAGGGAAAGGAGTTTGTAAGCCTCTCTGAGACACCTTTGGGTAGTGAAGGGAGGGGTATAAATCCAATCTCTTCTCTTCTTCTTCTTCAAAAGGAACACAAAACCAGATATATCAATTGAGACAGTCTGGGAAACGTTCAAAGCATTTATAAGAGGTCTGTTTGTAAATCAAGAGGCTTGGGAAAATAAACAAGAAGGAAGCAATATAAAGATTTAGGGAATCAAATTAAAAAAAACCAGACAATCAGATGAAGAGAACCAAGGATGCTGGGGAAATAAAAGTGAAATTAAGATTGTTGCAACATCAAATGAATCTACTATTAACACAAGGAATGGCAAAAAAGAGTACGCAAAACACTATTATTTTGAAAATTCAAATAAGCCAACTAGATGGTTATCTTATAAATTGAGGAAAGAAAAAGGAAAGAAGATTATTACAGCTTTAAGAAATGAGAAAGAAGAGAAATATAATTTACAAGATTTTATAAAAAGTTATACTCGCAAAGTATACAAGATAAACAAACAATAAAAGAATCTCTTCAAAAATGTAACACGAAAAAATTTAATGAGAAACAGAAACTCATATTAAATTAAAGAATGTCAATTTTTGAAATTACAGAAGCTATTAAAAAACAAAAAAATAAAACACCAGGATTAGATGTATTACCTATGGAGCTCTATCAGAAACTGGAAGATCAGATAATTCTACCATTTAAAGAAGTTCTACAAAACATAACAATAACTGGAAAACTCTCATGGAACCAAGCATTGATCACGTTAATTCATAAGCAAAACTCTGATGAAAAAAGAAATTAAGATTTATAGGCCAATCTTGTTACTA
Organism: Gekko gecko; assembly: GCA_029375565.1. NCBI lineage: Eukaryota > Metazoa > Chordata > Lepidosauria > Squamata > Gekkonidae > Gekko > Gekko gecko. The sequence goes on along the minus strand of JAPDNY010000002.1, from coordinate 236,903,521 downwards.
AATGCGGATTATAAAATTTTTGCAGCAATAATAGCCACAAGATTGAAAAAAGTGCTAGTACAAGAGCTGCGGTGACTCAAGTGGTTAAGACACTGAACTGCAGGCTGTGGAAGGTCAGTAGTTCAGCAGTTCGAGACCCGAGAGTGCCGCATGACGGGGTGAGCTCCCGTCTCTAGTTCCAGCTCCTGCCAACCTAGCAGTTCGAAAGCAAGAAATTGCAAGTAGATAAATAGGTACCACTTCGGTGGGAAGGTAACAGCATTCTGTGCGCCTTGGTGTTTAGTCATGCTGGCCACATGACCACAGAAACTTCTTTGGACAGCGCTGGCTCTTCGGCTTTGAAACGTAGATGAGCACCGCAGCCCTAGAGTCGGATTTGACTGGCTTTCGAGCAAGGGAACCTTTACCTTTACCTTTACAAACCACACACCAAGATCAGGCAGGCTTTTATCAAAGAGACAAATTAGAAATAGTGTTCGGAGCATCCTTAACGTTTTAGAATATTACAAGTGGAGACCCGCAAGAAACTTGCGGGATTGTTATCTCATTCGTCACACCTTGGCTTCCTCTGCTCACCCCCTACCTCTCTCACACTATTTCTCCCCTCTGCCCCCCTTTTCTTACTCTATTTCTGTTCCATGCATGTGACTTCCTCTCTCTTTCTGATCTGTCATCTTTCTCTTTGTTTTTCTGCCTCCCCACTTCATCACTCTTTCTCTTTCTGCCCCCCACCCCATCATTCTTTCTTTCTGCCCCCATCACTCTCCCAGCCTCCTGCCTGCTTCCTCCCCCATTCCACAGAGCAGCAGTAGCAGTGGTGGCAGTGCTCTCAGCCACGCACCTGCTTCCTCTCCCACCCACAGCAGCAGTGGCAGCGCTCTGGGAATCACAACAGATCTCCCAGCTACAGAGATCAATTCACCTTAGGGCTGCCAGCTCCAGGCTGGGAAATTCCTGGAGATTTGGGGGTGGAGCCTTGGGACAGTGAGGCTTGGGGAGGCAAGCAGCCTCAGCAGGGTATGATGCCATAGACTCAACCCTCCAAAACAGCCATTTTATCCAGGGGAACTGATTTCTGTCTCCTGGACAACAGTTGTAATTCTGGGTGATCTCCAGTCCTCACCCAAACGCTGGCAATGGTGGTTCTCATGGAGGAAATGGCTGGAGGGTGGAGTCTATGGCATTACACCAGTCCAAAGTTCCTCCCCTCCTCAAATCCCACCCTCTCCAGGCTTCACCCCTCAAATGTCCAGGGATTTCCCAACCTGGAGTTGGCAACCCTATTTCCTTCCCAACCAACAGCCAACCTACCTTTATCTGCCTCTCTGTCTCCTGTTTTCCATCTCCATCTCCCAGCCTCTACCTAGGAAAATTACAGTCTTTCTCCACAGTGAGGGCCAAAGCAGCTTTCATTATTCCCTCCTCCTTTTTATTTGCACCACAACACTGTGAGGTTAGTTAGGCTGAAATATGTGACTGGTCCAAAATCACGCAGTCACCTTCCACTGCAAGATGGGGATCTGAATCTGGGTCTTGCAGACTCTACTTTGAAGCTCTAACTGCTGCACCTCACTGGCTTTCATAGGGTGGCTGCTGATGAATGGTAGCAAGCAGCCGAGGCTACGTGAGTCATGCAAATCAGGGGGGACCTGGCAACCCTAGACTACTGCCAGGCCTAGAGTGGCCAACCCCCAAATGGGCCCTGGAGACCCCCCAGAATTACAACTGGACTCTAGACAGCAGAGGTCTGTCTCCCTGCAGAAAATGGCTGCTTTGGTGAACTCTGTGGCATTATACCCAGCTGAGGCCTCTCCCTTCCCAAACCCAGCCCTCCTTACAGTCCACCACAAAATCTCTAGAAATCCCCCAGCCTGGCCCTGGCAACTCTTGTGAGGCCTGGCCCCAAGGCTCCCTCCCTCCCTCCCTCCAAGGCCAAAAGAGGCCTGGAAAAGGCCCTTCCCCCACCCTTTTACTGACAGAGCCAGTTAGAAGCCTCCCCCCACCAACGTTCTAGTCTCTCACCATTGATGCCTGGAGTTAGGTCCCTGCAGAGGCCATTTCAAAAGGCTTTTTGTGGAATTCAACCATTCCTGAAGGGATTTCTTCACTTTTTGGATTTTTCTACAAACCCAGGAAGTCTATTGACTATGCAGGAAAGGCTGTTGTGGGACAGTGAGCCCCCTGTTGGTGGGAATAGATATCCACACATTTTGGCTATTAGAATAAGGATGAAATGCATCCTGAAAAACAATTGGCCTTAATATTTTTGGATGCTGAAAAAGCATTTGACAACGTCAGCTGGGATTTTATGTTACAAAAGTTGGAGGCCTGGGCTTGTGGCACTAAATTTTTCATGGTCATAAAAGCAATATATACCACTCAATCGGCAAAAGTTATAATAAATGGTGATGTAACCCAAAATATCATTATACAAAAAGGTACAAGACAAGGCTGCCCACTATCTCCACTATTGTTTATATTTACTCTAGAAACACTGAATGATCTAATACGTGAAAATTAGCAGATAAGAGGCCTCAAGATAAAAGAAGAGGTATTTAAACTGCAGGCATTTGCTGATGACCTGGCTTTTATAGTGGAGGAACCATTAATATGTTTACCTCACCTTACAGAAACAATCCAAGAATATGGACAAATAGTGGGTCTTAAAATAAACTATAAAAAGACGAATATACTAACAAAGAATTGTACACAAAAGCAAAAAGAACAAATACAAAGCATATAATCTGTGGTAATAGCCAAAAAAGTCAAGTATTTAGGTATTATAATATCTAACAGAAACAATACTTTGATAGAGGATAACTATACAAATCTACTAATGGAGATGAAGAAAGATTTGCAAAAATGGAGAGACTTAAATTTGTCCTTTTTGGGGAAAATTGCAATAATAAAGATGAGTATACTCCCTAGATTTCTTTTCCTTGCACAAAATATTCCAATTTTAAGAAATAAAATAGTCCTTACAGAGATGGAAAAAATATGTAAACAATTTATATGGTACAACAAAAAAGCTCAGATTAAATTGAAAATGTTACAAGAGAAGAAAGATAGAGGAGGCTTTGCATTACCAAACTGGAATATATATTACAAAGTAGCAGCATTGGGATGGATAAAAGAGTGGTTACTATTGGAAAATACTAGATTATTAAAATTAGAAGGCCACAATTTGTCTATGGGTTGACATGCATATGTTTGGCATGGAAAGGAAAAAAATCCATACAAATTTCCAGCAACATACAATTAGAGGTGCATTGATGAAAACTTGGAAAGAAGTAAAAGAGCATTTTTATGAGAAAACTCCCAAGTGGGTCTCACCTCTAGAAGCTTTTTTAAAGCCCACGCTGATCACCAACGATAAACAAGAGAGCTATGAGATGCTTCTAGACAAAGATAACAAATTGAAATCTGAGGAGAAACTTCGCATACAAAATATAAAATTAACTTGGTGGGAAATGGTACAATTAACTAATAGATTTAACAAAGACACAAAAATAGGCTTTTACAAAATTAAAAACAACTTAGGTAAGATTTGGCTATCATCAAATGACAAAATGATCCAAAAATTATACAACTTTTTGTTAGAAGGATGCTTGCAAGATGAAATTGTAAAAACAACAATGATTAACTGGATGCAGGATATGGATTATAATATAGAACTAGATGAATGGTCTAAAATTTGGAAAGTAGCTAAATTTACAAGAGCTATCTCTCCTATATAATAAAAGTATTTTAGTCACGCAAGATTTCATGCACTCCAAAATCAGTTTGCTCTGTGATCTGTCACACAAAAGCTGTCCCTATCCACTGGCTGCGTTGCCTGAGTCTCGCCTCCAATATTCTAAACAGTTTGCTGTTCCTCTCCCCCCAATAGCCAGTTGGAACACAGAGGTCATTTGCATACGTGGCCTGATTGGCCTTTCCCTCTAACATTCTAAACAGTTTGGTTATGGCTGTTGGGAATCACTGAATGTGTCCTGAGGTAAAATTCATATCCCAGTCTTCTGTTAAACGGTCATTGGAGTTGCCAAAATACATATTCCAATCTTCCCTTAAATGGTCACTGGAGTAGCCAATCTCCCTGTAGGGCCTGGAGATCTCCCAGAAATCACTGTGTTCCCCAGCCACAGAACATGATTTCCCCTAGAGAAAATTTCTCAGCTATTACAATGGCTGCTTTGGGCAGTGGATTTCACCAAACCCTGCCCTGCCCAGGCTCTACCCCTCAAACCTTCAGGTCTGGCCCTCCCCTTAGTATTGCCAGCGTCCAGGCAGCACCTGGAGATCTCCAAGATCAGTTCTCCTGGAGACAATGGCTGCTTTGGGCAGTGGACTCTGTGGCATTATACCCTGCTGAGGTCCCTGCACACACCAAACCCTGCCCTCCCCAGGCTCTGCCCCTCAAATCTACAGGTCTGGCCCTCCCTTTAGTATTGCCAGCCTCCAGGCAGCACCTGGAGATCTCCAAGATCAGTTCTCCTGGAAAAAATGGCTCCTTTGAGCAGTGGACTCCATGTAATTATACCCTGCTGAAATCCCTCCACACCCCAAACCCTGCCCTCCCCAGGCTCTATCCCTCAAATCTACAGTTATTTCCCAACCCAGAGTTGGCAACCCTGTAACTGGCTATGGAACCGCTTTTCAGACCCTTGGAACCCAGAAGACATGGCATAGGAGGAAGTGCTTTTCTACCTTAGCTGCCACTGCATAACCACAAATTAACATGTCAGGGGTGGAGGGAACCATACCTGTTACCATGAGAGTGTCCTCTCATACTTCCCGCTTGGGCAGCAAAATGACTTAAGACAGTCCTGCCTTATAGCTAAGCAGAAGGAAATAAACATGACCTGCCTCCCTCTTTTTTCCCCTTTCCTCTGCCATCCCACCAGCCACAGCCAAGACACTCACCTGGAGCTTCCTTCTAGAGCTCATTGTATTTCTTCCCACAACAGGCCTTACTCCTTGTACCTTATAAAGAAAATTTATCTAAGATGCTTCACAGATGGCACTGGTCACCCGTTAAGATTGCAAAATGTTATCCAAATGCATATAAGAATTGTTGGAAGTGTAAGCATAGTACTGGAATTTTTTATCAGTTATGGTGGAGGTGCAAAGTGACCCATAATTATTGGCTGAAAATATATAAAATGTTAATGGAAATACTAAATGTAGATTTACCCTTGACACCAAAAAATTTTCTGCTAAATATTATACCTGATAGCTGTAATAACCCCTGTCCTAACGACCACTAAAGTATTGTTTGCAAAAAATTGGAAACTGGACAGGGTCCCATCAAGAGAAGAATTAGTTTTGAAACAGTTTGAAATGGCTGAAATGGATAGATAATCTATAGTAACACAAGGAAAAGATGAAGAGTTGTATAATAAAAGGTGGATGATAATGTATACATGGATAAACAAGAAGAAGTATTAATAGACTCACAACATACTAAAAACAGTATTGTTTTAGATGTAATAATGTGAAAAATTAATAAATAAATAAATAAATAAACAAACAAAAGAATGGATGAGTCGTTCCAGGACTACTCCATGGCTTCCCCTTCATCTGCTTTTACTGCATCTGCAAGGGGCCACTGTCAAAGCAAAGCCAGTCAGCAAGACTGTGTTTAGACCTACTTTGGAAACTCTTATGAACTTTCGTATTCTTCAGAGCCAACATGCTGCCAGTCGGGGAGACTCTCCTAATATTGAACCTAAATCTAACTAATTGCCTCTTCAGCCTGTTCTTTCTTGATGAGGCTGCCTTGTCCTCCAAAGTACACAGCAGCTGAACAGCAGGGGAAGAGACTTTTGCTGCCACCTCCCCCGATCCAATTTCCAGCAGCATCTGGACCCCAGCGTGCTGGAGGAGCGATTCCACAACCAAACACAAGCCCTAATTAAAAGCAATTTCTATGTCATATCCTGTTTGCCACCATATGCTGTCACCATTTGCTAACTTTCACAATGGATAAGCTTCTGCTGCTCAGCTCCAGTGTGCAAGCCACCAGCCACTCGCTCCATTGCTGTGCTGCTGAAGGGGTCCTCATAACATTCTCTCTCATCTCCCCCTACCTCCACCTCCTGCCTGCCAAACTTAGGAGCATTAGTATTCAGTATCTCTTCTCTAATGGGCCCTTTTCATGCCGGTTTGATTTTATTATTATGCCAAGAAGCTTGCTTAATTCTCTGCTGTCTTTCTTCTGCACTGTTGATTTACACTGTTAGTGTTTTAATTATACAATTCAGCACTCCTTAAAACATGAAAAACTGCTCAACTTTTTAAGCAATTAAAAAGCAGCGGAGTATATCAGGCGATCTCAGACGAGATAAGTAAATCAAGCAATTAAAAAACTCGTTTGGTTAAAAAAAGATACCATCCCACAAAAAATAGTTTCCTTTGTGTGTGTTTTTTTAAAGGAGAAAAGTGCTTGCAGAAAGCAAATTCCCTTTGTTTTGTGACCTTTTCGAGCTATTTTAATCTTGAGCACTGAACAGCATGCTCTAAAGCATTATTATACACCTGCTCATCCACACACAAACTGAAGAGTTTTCACCAGAATCAGACTTGTCTAGACAAGCAGCAGAATGAGGAGGTAATGCGATGGCAGAATGCTGAGGTGGTAGAATGGGATGTTACTGTTTTGGACTGCAGGTGAAGGATTAGATTTTTAAAACATCCCCTAGTGTAATAATTCCCTGAAAGTTGAAAGTTAGCGTAACACATGAAAAAGGCTATAATAGAAACTTTCTCCTGATAGGCCTCTATTTACAAGGAGCCTTTAAATGGGGAAGCATTATCTGTGTGACCATCCCCCAAGGTCTGAAGCAGTAACCCATCCAACCACCTCAAAATTCTACCACCTCATTCTGCTGTAAGTGGAGACCACCATTACTCACAGAACACAAGTGGCCATTGTCATGTACAGCCACAGCAGCACAGAGTTCATTGTCTGATTGTCAAGTCCTGGATGCAATCACTCTCACAAACACTCTTGTATCAGCAAGATTTGTTTATTAAGAGATAGAGAGGTTCCAAGCATAGACAGCTTCTGTGTCGGAAAGAGCAAGGTTGTGTGCAACACAGGAACTGTATAAGACTACATGTAAATCCATAATACAACCAAAGGAATAATGACACAGAACATGAGTGTAGGAAATTGGAAATATTTGGCAAGCGAGGCCCAAGGTTGACACGGACATCCTTACATTGTGTACACACAACAGTTGCAGATAAGCAGGCAAGAGAGATTTTTTTAATGCAGTTTAGTGCATTTTGGTTAGTTTTGAGTCTCATTCTTTCTTTTGGCCTTTTGTATCTCTGGACACCCAAATGTCCCCCACTGTGCTCATGATAGGATTGTTATTGTGATCAATAAGAGGAATGAGCACTGTTGAGTGAAAAAGTGCAAGCATGCGTGGTGGAGAGTGGTGCACACCATTTTGTTTTGCAAGTTACAGATAACCTTTGTCTACAGAAAGGAAAGGGGTTACAGCTCGCTGGGGGGGGATATTAAAGGAGCTACCAGCTGATGCTGGAACAAAGAATGTGGAAAGCAGATGCAAGAGAACCATCCAGAAACAAGAAAGCTTCACCAATCATTCATGAAACTAGGGACTCCAGACTTCAGATGGGGCCTGGGGATCCTCCAGAATTACAGCTCATTTCTAGACTACTGGGATCAGTTCCCCTGCAGAAAATGGATACTTTGGAAGGTGTTCTCTGTGGCATTGTACCCACTGAAGTCCCTGTCCTCCCAAGGCTCCACCCCAAAACCTCTAAGAGTTTCCCAGCCTAGATCTGGCAATCCTACCTCCCCACCCCCTGTCAGTGGCCAGGGAGCACCTGATAAACCTTCACGAAACCAAAAGGAAAATATTTATTTAGTTATTTTATTTATATTTATTTATTATTTCAATTTATACCCCGCCCTCCCCGCAAGCAGGCTCAGGGCGGCTTACATATCCAAAGATGTTGTAGAATTTTATTCTCAGAATGATAGGATGGATTCAGCATCGTGCAAACAGGAAAATAAATTTACTTAGCATAATTCCAGTTGTGGAAGCGCTTGTGTATGATAAAAGTGCAACATCTCCTGCTCCCGTTCTAGTGTGCTGTTATACACAATGGCCTATACAGACACAAGATCTTGGCCAACAATCTCCTCCCTCTCCCATGTTTTACCTTGGACACCATTTTGAGAATGAAGCTGGTAGCCTCACTTCTGGAACCCCTGGGATTAGTTGCACAATATCTTGCCCAGACAGAAAGGTTTTTTAAAATATATTTATTTTGCATTTCCAGTTGCACAAGAGTTCTAAGTGCCCTCAAGTGTGTGAAAGACAGTCCAGCTTGGAGGCTGGGACAGAAGTCCTTTCTGTACTCCGCAACCCCATTTAAGCGTGATTTGGAGACTTCCTTTGGGTAGCATACCACCACCTCACCTTTTCCCTTCATTGCTGCCAGGAAGTACAGGTAGTGTAAATGTGAGACCAAGGCTGTGGTAAGAATCAAAGCAATGTGTCTTAACTAAACAATGTTTTTACTGCAATACACAACTCTGGAGTAAATATAGTTCCATGACTAAAATGCAGACAAAGAAAATAAAATAAAGGCTGCTATTTGAGCCTCATGCATTCTGAGCACCTGCCTTTCCCTGCTTGCTTGGAATTGCAAGTGAGTGCATGCGTAGGGTGGATGCTGGTCCCTCTGCATAGCTTCATGTGCAGCCACACACATGGTCGCTCCCACACACACACACACACACACTCACTCTCTCACACACAGAAGAGGCAGCTTCTTTTCAGGTCTGCCCCCCCCCGGTGCCAAAAAGGCCTTAACCAATCAGGGACTTAGGTTCTGGAGCCCAAAACCTTTTCAGGCCCAGCTTGGCCAATACAGAGGTAGTAGCATACCAAAGAGGTGCCATGGTTTCACTTCTGGCTGTAAAATCAACCCTATCTGACTGAATAGGACTTTTCCAGCTGGGTGATTCCTCCAAGCTCGGCAATCATCATACTGACTATGCCCCATCTGCCCCTCATTCATCACAGAGCATATCACAAAACACCCTCTCAGCCCCTCATTCCTCTCTCACCAGGACTGGCCAAGAGGAACCAAGAGGATCTGGCTTGTGGTGTTTTCCTAACCTTCTCAAAAGAAACCCATTCTTTCCCAACCCCCTGGAACAAGGAAAATAATCCTTTGGTGGCCTGCCACCAACAAGTGCCACCCCATTTTGTCACTGTCTCCATCTTGTGCTCTGTTCCACTAGAAGTTCAGGGTTGTGTGAATGTAGGAGCAAAGGCATATGGGCCGAATCCCCCTCATTCCTCTTCCTCCTTTATCTCAGCCAGCACTGCTCCTTCAACGCCCAGCTGGATCCTGGGTTTTGTGTGTGAAGCATCTTCGGCAATGTGAGTGAGAGTTAAAAGTAGCCACTTCACCAAAGATGTTTAAACAAATGGATATTTAATAACTAAGCATAAATCCTAACACAGATGAAGCACAGATAAATGGAAAATAATCAGAAGACAGCTAGATATACTGCAGACCACTAGAAAGTAAGCAAAAGTGAGTTATTAGCTAACTTCTGCTTACAAAACAAGCCCTCTGTATTCTTTTCCCAGGAATGGATGCAAGAACTGGAAGTCTGACAAAGTTGATTCCTTGAACACAGTCTTCCCTTTTTGATACACTGTGTCTATCCAGGCTGACAGATTTATCCCTCTCACTGCAGCCTAGGAAAGCTTTTCTTGGGACTAATCATATGTTTGTGGTGCAGGCTAAAAACTTCCCACGGAGCCTGTTCTGGATAATCACTCCCTCCCCCAAATACTTGGATTATTGATTTTAGTCAGTCCATCTTGGCCTCTGGGCACCTTGACCAAAAGGTGAGAATGAACCCTAAGAGTTCATCCTTTTTCCCAGCCCATCCGTCAACCTAAAGCTGACTCCTTCCCCACCAGGAGTGGCTGGAGGATTTTAATTGCCCCTTGTCTCAGAAAAAAAGCCTGCCCTATTTCAAGGCTTATTTCCTCCTCCACAATACAACACAATATAGGTAAGTTGCCATACATCCTACAAAGTTCATATTTTGGTACTGAGAATTGGATATGCGTAACTGTTCCTGAATTACAGGATTTGATATAATTCATTCATACTCAGCAATGAAACCTGATATTCATGCCAAAACCCCAGCTTTCATGAGCAAGATTAACATTTTTAATATGCTCCCCCCTCAGTTGATTGGCATCCTTATCTGTCACTTTGAATTTTGTGGTAATAATTTCAGCTGTATTTGTTCAATACTGCTGATAATTTATCTTGGAAGAGCTACCTAATAAAGCACCCAGGGCAATATTATTTATTATCCATCTTCCTCCCCTTTAGCATATCTCATCTGATCATACTATCTCCTTATTTTCCTGATAATTTGATGGGTTTCCAATGGTCATCTATATAAGCAGCACAAGAGCATTTCTGAATAGGATATACTGAATGGAGGAACCGAAACTCTGTTCATCCATCACCATGCCTGCGTGAAAGGTCAACCTGCCACTTTTACCATCGGCATAAAGAGAACACTATTTAGCTTCAAACTGGAGATCATGCTTAGCATCATGGGAAGGAGAATAAGGCAGTGATTAACTACAGAATTCCACTGTCAAGAACCACATGACTTGAATTAAGAGCAGAAAAGTCATACCCTATTCTCTGGATCACTGGGACTGCTGGTCAGAGGAAGGCATTGCAAGCTATTCAGTCCAAGATGCTAACTCCTTAGTTCAGAGTCTGGGAAGCAGTCATCCTGGAGTAGCAGTCATGTCTTTGCTACAGAGCTTTAAGGTCAGCCACATTCCCTCAACCTCATTAATTCATTGCTGAAGGAAATGTTTAGACTATCTCTTTGCAATGCCTAAGCCTTCTGCTCCAAGACCTTGTCACCTCTGTCAAGCTCCATTCATGGCCCGGGAGCTGACCCACCTGTGGCCATGGCACCTGCCCTCCCAACAGGGTCATTGGTGCTGGGAGTTGGAGAGGGTTCGTCAAGGAGGAGTTGTGGTGGGGCCTCAGACAGGCAGGGGACGGGGTTAAGGTCACCCCTTGTCCCTCTTCCAGCGTGCGCAGGACACCTCCCACTCTGTCCCTCTCGCTCTCTGTTTCTCTCAGTTCCATTCTGTCACACGCTCCTCCTCTCCGGCCCCTCTGAATCTCTCTCCTTTTATTTCCCTGCCCTACTCTCAGTGCCACCCGTGCTCCCCGTCCCCTCTACTCCTGGTCTGGCCCCACCCCTGAGATAAGACCAGGCAGGAAGTTTGCCAGAAGCAGAGCTGACCCAGCTGAGCTCTGAGAAGGAGCAAGGTGTTTGAGCTGCCAGAGGGGTGAGTGGTATTTTTATTTATTTACTTTCAGCTGAGGTGCTTTAGCTGAGAAGGTACTGTGTCAGGGACTGTATTTGGGAGTGTGTGGGTGAGTTGTAACAGACTCCTGACTGCTGGAGTTAGGGTGTGAAAGGGTCATTGTTTGCCTGTAATTAAGTGCTTGGGTGAAATTGAATAGCAGACTCCTGGCTGCTGGAGTTGGGGTGTGAAAGGGGCTTTGTTTGACCGTCATTAAGTGCCTTGGGTGATTTTGAGTAGCTGCTGGCCACACCCTCTCCTGGGAGACAATTCCATTTAAGGCAGGAAGTTTGCAAGAGGCACGAGCGAGAGGGCAAGGCTCTTTGCCTGTGGCTCTTGGCCTAGGGGCTCTGTAAGAAGCCCAGGAAGAGACAGAAAGCCAGGACCTTGGCTCCTTGGTAAGGTAAGTAGACTCCTACAACAGGAGCCATATAAATACAAAGGGTTTTAAAAGGGGGGGTTATAGAAAAGTATTTGTTTAAAAACAATTATGAAGCCAGAATGCCAGCAGGGGGTTGGGGGCTATCCAGTGTTTTGCATGGAGTGTCACATGTATGACTATCTGCCCACTGGTCAGAAGTCTTGGGTGTGTGCTCGGTGCAAGGAGCTCCTGGTTCTCAGGGAGCGAGTTTGCTCCCTTGAGGCCAAGGTGGCTGACCTGGAGAAGCAGGGACAGTCAGTTAGGTGCACGGGGAAGACTCTAGGGGACTTGTTAGATATGTCCCACTCTGGATCTGGCAGCCCGGCTGCTGCCAGGGAGCATGAGGGTCAAGGGGAAAGTTTTTAAACTGAATAATGGGGGAAAGCCGACAGGAGATGAAAAGTCTCTGGTTCAGGATGGCTCATCTCAAAGAGATGAAGGGGTAGCTATTACTTTTGTACAAGGAAATGGATTACAATTGTCCACTGAGACTGTGGCTAATGATAGGAACTGCCTGGCAAGGTCTCGAGGCAGCAAGAGGAAGGCTGTGGGCTTAACAAACATGGGAAACTATAAGTGTTTATACACAAATGCTAGAAGTCTCTGAGGTAAAGTCGGGGAGTTGGAATGCTTGGTGTTGGGGGGAAATAGACATTGTGGGTATTTCAGAAACTTGGTGGGATGAGGAAAATCAGTGGGATACGGTGATTCCTGGTTATAAATTATATCGGAAGGATAGGGGGAAAGGGTTGGAGGTGGGGTGTCTCTGTATGTCAGAGAGGGTATACCATCCAGTAAGATTGAGAGGGTAAGAGAATTGGATTCACTTCTGGAAATGCTATGGGTTGAAATAGTGGGTCCAAAAGGAGGCTTAACAGTGGGAGTTTGTTATCGCCCACCAGATCAAAAGATAGAGGAGGATTATAAAATGATGAATGAATTAAAGATAGCGGCTAGACGAAATAACTGTGTTGTAATAGGCGACTTTAACTACCCACACATTGATTGGGTCAATATGAGTTCTAGTCGGGAAAAAGAGATTGCGTTCTTAGACACTCTCAATGACTGTGCTGTGGAACAGATGGTCACAGATCCTACCAGGGGAGAGGCGATCCTGGATTTGGTCCTAAGTAACACCCAAGACCTGGTGAGAGATGTAAAAGTGATTGCACCACTTGGGAACAGTGACCATAATGTCATTGAGTTTAACATTTGTACAGATAGGGAGTTGCCCAAAAAGACTGACACAACCACTTTTAACTTTAAAAGGGGTAACTTCTCTGGTATGAAGGGACATGTGAGGAAGAAATTGAAAGGAAGAGTGGAGAAGGTCAAAACCATTGGGGAAGCTTGGAGACTATTTAAAAAGACAATCCTAGAAGCTCAGAAAAAATATATACCGCAGGTTAGGAAACGTACAAATAGGTATAGAAAAAAGCCTGCATGGTTAACAAATAAAGTAATGGAAGCTGTAAAAGGTAAGAAGGATTCCTTTAAGCGGTGGAAAGCTAGTCTTAGTGAGGTTGATAAAAGGGAACACAGACTATGGCAAATAAAATGCAAGTCTGTGATCAGGCAAGCAAAAAGGGAATATGAGGAGCATATCGCAAAAAACATAAAGGCCAACAATAAAACTTTCTTCAAATACATTAGAAGTAGGAAGCCAGCCAGGGAGGCAGTGGGGCCCTTGGATGACCAAGGGGTAAAAGGAGTAGTGAAGGATGATAGGGAAATGGCTGAGAAGCTGAATGCATTTTTTGCCTCTGTCTTCACTGTGGAAGAGGATAAGTGTTTGCCCACTCCAGAAGCACCGATTTTGGGAGGGGTTTGAAAGACCTGAATCAGATTGCGGTAACAAGAGAGGAAGTCCTCCGACTGATGGACAATTTAAAAACTAATAAATCACCAGGCCCGGATGGCATTCATCCGAGAGTTCTGAAAGAACTCAGATGTGAACTTGTGGATCTCCTGACAAAAATATGTAATCTTTCTTTAAAATCTGCCTCCATTCCTGATGACTGGAAGGTAGCTAATGTCACTCCCATCTTTAAAAAGGGCTCCAGGGGAGATCCGGGAAATTACAGGCCAGTCAGTCTGACATCAATACCGGGTAAGTTGGTGGAAACTGTTATTAAGGAAAGAATTAGTAGGCACATTGATGAACAAAAACTATTGAGGCAGACTCAGCATGGGTTCTGTAAGGGAAGATCTTGTCTCACTAACCTGTTAGTGTTTTTTGAGGGAGTGAACAAACATGTGGACAAGGGGGACCCAATAGATATTATTTACCTTGACTTCCGGAAAGCTTTTGATACAGTTCCTCATCAAAGGCTCCTAAGTAAGCTCAATAATCATGGGATAAAAGGACAAGTCCTCTTGTGGATCAAAAACTGGCTTATAAATAGGAAACAGAGAGTGAGTATAAATGGGAAACTTTCTCAGTGGAGGGTGGTAAGCAGTGGGGTACCACAGGGATCAGTACTCGGTCCGATGCTTTTTAACTTGTTTATTAACGATTTGGAATTGGGAGTAAGCAGTGATGTGGCTAAATTTGCAGATGACACAAAGTTGTTCAGGGTTGTGAAAACCAGGGAGGATTGTGAGGCACTCCAAAGGGATCTGTTGAGGATGGGTGAGTGGGCGTCAACGTGGCAAATGGGGTTCAATGTGGCCAAGTGCAAAGTGATGCACATTGGAGCCATAAATCCTAAATATAAATACACGTTGATGGGGTCTGATCTGGCAGAGACGGACCAAGAGAGAGATCTTGGAGTCGTAGTGGATAACTCACTGAAAATGTCTACACAATGTGTAGCTGCAATAAAGAAGGCCAACGCTGTGCTGGGGATTATTAGGAAGGGAATTGAAAACAAATCAGCCAGTATCATCATGCCCCTGTATAAATCATTGGTGCGACCTCATTTGGAATACTGTGTACAGTTCTGGTCACCACATCTCAAAAAGGATATTATAGCATTGGAAAAAGTGCAGAGAAGGATAACTAGAATGATAAAAGGGTTGGAACACCTTCCCTATGAAGAAAGGTTAAAATGCTTGGGGCTCTTTAGCTTGGAGAAATGACGGCTGAGAGGTGACATGATCGAGGTTTATAAGATTATGAATGGGATTGAGCAGGTTGAGAAAGAAGTACTTTTCTCCCTTTCTCACAATACAAGAACTCGTGGGCACTCCATGAAATTGCTGAGCAATCGGGTTAGAACAGATAAAAGGAAATACTTCTTCACCCAAAGAGTGATTAACATATGGAATTCACTGCCACAGGAGGTCGTGGCAGCTGCAAGCATGGACAGTTTCAAGAGGAAATTAGATAAACATATGGAGCAGAAGTCCACCAGTGGCTATTAGCCACAGGGTATAGATGGGAATTCTCAGTCTGGGGCAGGTGATGCACTCTATTCTTGGTGCTGGAGGGGGCAGCAGTGGGAGGGCTTCTGGTGCCCTGGCCCCACTGCTGGACTTCCTGATGGCACCTGGTATATTTTGGCCGCTGTGTGACAGAGTGTTGGACTAGATGGGCCATTGGCCTGATCCAACATTGGCTTCTCTTATGTTCTTATGTTCTTATGTTCTCTTAAGACCGGACGCCTTTTGGGCATTCTGGGCATGGTCGCGGATGTGCTGGCAGCAGTCCTGTCGGCCCAGGGGCCATGCCACCGCTGCCGCCACCCAGGTTCCCCACCATGTTCATCCTCAGCCCTCTCCCAGCGGCGTCCATGCCACTGTTCCTTGGGGTAGAGCTCTGAGGAGCACATGCCAGGGTCCGCACTCTGCCGGTACCACTGCATCCTCCTGGGCCATCAACAGTCACCTCTCTCGGGGCTTCCTGCAGCAAGCTGCCACGCTGCGGCTCCATCGGCCACCATGGCGGCATTGCTGCTCCGCTCTTCTGCTGGTTCCTGGGTGAGTCGTGTGGTTGGGGCATCTCTGGGGGGTTGGGGCATCATCCTGAGGCTGCTGGACTGGGACAACCTCTGCAGCCTTTGTGAAATGGATATCGCCAGTACTCAGATCAGAAGTTCTTGCAACCTACTCCCCCAGGTGACATCTTGAGATTTGACTGGCCCTGGGTATCTCCAGTACCCAGTTCTGAATACCCAGTGTCAACAATCAGCATATATTTCCTCTCTTCCTAGCTCTGTGTACAAACACACACTTCCCCTACAGTCTCTGGACCCTTTCCCCTTTCATAACTCTGCTGTTGCACAGCTCCCTCTAGAAGCCTTTCTTGAACCTCAGCTCAGCTGTTAGCTAGTTTAGGGGAAAAAGGGCAAAACATGTTTTAGATGCCACATACTCCTCTGGCAAAATGGTTAGGCCTAACTGCAGTGGCAGCAGAAACAGAAGGGTTGACACCTTTTAACCAGAATATGTGATGTAGTCCTTTAAGCCTTCTAACACAGTTCAGATGCGCCGTTTGAGCCGTTTTCGGCACAGCTCAGAAACGGCTTTTACCTGCGCGTTCACACATCCAACATCTGCCTACCGTCCCCAGCTGTCGCTTTCTGGAGCAAACCCCCTTTGAAACGGAGTATTTTGACACCACTTACCCAAGTGGTGTTTTCCATGATTCTCCGTTTCAAGCCGCACTTTTCCCTGTCTGATCGCTCCATCCAGCCACTTCCGGGTGCTTCAACCCCCCCTCCCCTCTGGGAAGCTGCCTCCAGCTTCCGGTTTTAGTCCTCCATTTTTTTTTTCCTTACCGCTGTGCGCTTGAGCGGAGCTCCGCACTTAAGTTAAAAAAAGAAAAGGTTCACTGGTGCCTAGTTTAGGCATTTAGAGGAGTCCGGGATCTCGGGGAGGCCATTTTAAAAAGGACTCTTCATTTAAACTTTAAAGGGACCTGTTGAGCTCGCTCTTCTGCGCACCCGCCAAACTTCCTGTTTGGGAGAGGGCTGCCTGTGCGCATGCTCAAAGGAGAGGGGAAACCCCCACCACCACCTGCAGGAGGACGGCGGGGAGCTCGGAAGGAGGAGGTGAGTCTGATCGCGATTCTCCAGTTTAAAAAAAAAAACCGCATCGTGCCGGAGCAGTTTAAACCGCTCCAGCACGCTGTCTAAACGCACCCAGTGAGAGTCAAAGCAGCTGCACCTCCCCCTATCCATTTTCTCCCTGGACCTGTTACTTCTTGTGGCAAGCTAGTTGCCTGGTGTGCTGCATACCTGGTGAGCGACTATGGGACCATGAAGAAAATAGTTTGAAGGAGGAGCTGCTGTGGCTTAGTGGCTGAGCATCGGTTTGGCATGGAGGAAGTCCCAGGTTCAGTCCCTGGCATCTCCAGTTACCAGGATCAGGGAGAGGGTGATGGGAAAGACCTCTGCATGAGACCCGAGAGTTGCTACCAGAGTAGACTAGTAGTGTGACTCAGCATAAGTGGATTTGAGGGGCAGAGCCTGGGGAGGGCAGGGTATGGGGTAGGGAGAGAACTCAGCAGGGTATAATGCCATAGAGTCTACTGCCCAAAGCAGCCATTTTCTCCAGGAGAACTGATCTTGGAGCTCTCCAGATTCCTCTTGGAGGTTGGCAATATTAAAGGAAGGGCCAGACCTGTAGATCTGAGCGGTAGAGCCTGGGGAGGGCAGGGTTTGGGGTGGGGAGGGACCTCAGCAGGGTATAATGCCATAGAGTCCACTGCCCAAAGCAGCCATTGTCTCCAGGAGAACTGATCTTGGTCATCTTGAGATTACAGTGATTTCTGGGAGATCTCCATGCCCCACAAGGGGATTGGCAACCCCAGTGAACATTTAGGGGAAGACTGGGAGATGTATTTTACCTCAGGACACAATGACTCCCAACAGCAAACTGTTTAGAATGTTAGAGGTGAGGGCCAGTAAGGCCGCATATGCAAACGACCTCTGTGTTCCAACTGGCTGGGGGGGAGAGGATGATGTGTGGAAAGGAGCGAGGCCCAATCAGTCCTCATATGCAAATGACCTTGAAAGGTTGGCCCAATCAGGTAGAAGGTGAGTTGTCAGGAACATGGCTAGCCTTTTATATATATCTAGATTGGCAGCACAGAAGACTTGCTGAGTGAATCACAGGGCTTATGGTGGGAGGAAGAGTTTGCCTAGGAGAGCACAAAGAAGAGACTAGGGAGGGAAATTATACAGCTTTGTTTTTCCCCACCCAGGAAATCAAAAGGCCAGTGGAGAGGGTAATTTGGCCCTTTATCCTTGTTTTTAAGCCTGCTTTAAATAATGCAGAGTGCTCTCCTCTCCTGAAAGCTCATTTAGGCAATTGTAACAGGGACTATATTTAATGTAAATGGGATGAGCAAAACCAGAAGGATTTATGATAATAATAACCCGTGTAATAATGCTGAGTAGGTCACGTACCCAAGGAACGATGGATTAAAAGGGGAGAGAGAATTCGGCACCAAGGAGCCAAGAGCAAAGGCTGTTCATAAGCTTATTAAACACAAGGCGCTTACGCAAATTGTTGCAGTGGCTTGAATAGCCTTTGTCTCAGGTACTTTGCTATTGACCAAAGGTTGTGGAAGACATTGCTCTTAGGTTTTCTGTCTCTAGCACAGACAATCCTTCACCACTTGCCACTTTCTCCTCCCACCATCCTCCCCACTGCAAGCTTCCAGTAAAGTAACATGTTCTCAAAGTTGCCATACTCAAATAAATAACAGAGAACTCAGACTTTGCATCTCATTTACAAATAAAGCGCACAGATTGTTAAATGTATGCAGAATGAATTCATTTTATAAAATGTTCAGTTGCAAACAGCATCTATGAATTCCATATAGCTGCTATTTCGGTCATTTGTAATTGTTTGGCAGGGTGCACATGATGAGAAATATGTCAGCTAGGTAAGTAACATTTAATTTTAAAGACCAGAACTGTTCAAACTAGTTGAGTGAATCAACCATAAACGTTGACTTCATTATGAATCAAACTGACCAAATCTAATTATGTCCAAGACCATAAACCTTTTTAGTTCTTCTCAAACTTTATTATGTTTTTCTATGAATGCAAATTGTAGAATCCATGGCTCAGGCAAATAAATTCTGATTCAGCCCCAAAGTCATCTAGACACAAACCAGACACTGAGTCACTTTCCCTAAACCTGTTGCTTTCTGTCTCTTCTTCCCCCAGTACTGTAATAATGTTAGAACACTGGAGATAATCTCAATCATGTTAGAAAGGCTGGTAGAAGTATTGCGCAGGAAAGATGTTAGGTCCATCTTCCAAATCACTTAAGGCATACCTGAATTAATCTCTATGAAATTTCTTTGTTGAGATAGAGTAGGTCCTTTGGGATAACAGTTGTGACATGTAGTTCAAAGAATCAAATGGCTATTTCTGTCTCACTCAGAGGGATGGCAAAACATTGCCTATTATTTCAGTTGGGGTTGGATAAGAATTTGGGAACTACTTTGAGATCAGACTTCTAAAAGTCTTCCTTCTTGCAATAACCCCTATGATGGACCCCTGCTGCTTCTTTTTCTGTGAGGCAGATTTCCCCACCAAAACACTAAATAGCTGTTCCCCACGCTGTCTGAGCAGCCCCTTGGTAAAGTACAGTAATAAATGGTTTATGACTTTCTGAGTGTCCCATCCAGTTTTATAGAATATATTTGGCTATTGCCCAGGCCAGAGATTTATTGTTGATAAACAAGAGCCCCTTGTTATTTCATTTGTAAATGGCACTTGACAGGAAGTAAAGTTCTAGCAGGAATGATGATTTTATTAAACAGGCACAGTTGGGTTAGGAATATGCAGGGGATGAGAAAACTCAGGTAAATTTTGTCGTATTTACAAATTATGATATTTTGAACAGGCAGCAAAGTATTGTTGAAGTTTAGTTCCTTAGAGACTCAGTTCTTAACACTGAGAAGTTTGTTTGCCTGGGAGATTTCTTAACAATAACAATGTGTCTTAATAAAGATTCATATAACTATCTTAGTTTCCTGGGATTAGTACTTTCTTCCTGTACTTATTCTCCCTCCCTAAGGGATTACAGCTTTCCCTTGGACTCTCCAGAAGTCTAAGACTGTTTCCTTTTTCACCCAATCCAGGGTCACTTCAGTTTAGAACACACTGAATAACTCAAAAGGAAGTATTCTCCTTTTCCTAGAAGCAATGTTCCTTTTCTGTTTGGCTAGATTGGCAGCTTTAACCTACTGACCAGTCCCTCTTGCCAAAACTGACCCTCAGTTTTTGACCCAGTAAAGTAAATGGTTTCAGCTTGGCTGATGCTTAAAGTTCTTATGTGGAACTTTTCCTCAGATTGGATGGTACACAGTGAGCACAAGGAGTTGTCCTCTTCACATTTCCCTCTGACAGACACAGTAACTCCATCTGTCTGGATTCTGACATGCCAGAGATGGAAACAAGGTAGAAAAAGACCCTTTTCCTCAGCACTCAGCTCTTCTTAGCTGGCGCTGACCAATCAGAGAGAAGGGGGGTGCATGAGGGAGCAGCCTGTCAATCAACCTGTGCTTCACAGTGAGGCATTAACCCTTAATCTTCCAGCTCTCTGAATTTGATGTACTAAGCAGCCTGCTTTTGGAGTTCAGTTCATCATAACCCCATAACCCATCAGTTCAGAATGTTTCCATGAAATGCATCTTTCTTTCCAACTGCTATGATATCCCTTAAGCTGGTTTGCGAGCTCTTCATCAAGTTCAGTGTTATGTATTGAACCTAAGCCATCCCTGAATGTGGACCCTGAACTGGGTGAGCTTGTTCCCCAAGAACAATAGCTGACCAGGATCCTGGAATTGACCTATTGATAAGCAGTGTAATGTAAATAGCCTACCTTTGGGAGTGGGTGGGTGTGGGGTGTGGAGTTTGCATGCTTTATAAGCAGGGCTCAAACCCTACTGGGTATCCTTGTTGTGTTCCTGAAATCACTAAATAAACTAGAGCTGATCACTGCAATGTGTCCAGAACCCAGTATTTAACACTGGTGACGAAGCTGGGATCCTGTTGAGCCAGCCCAATGCCCACTAGCACCACACCGTGCACTGAGCTCCAGTGCCATGCACATCACATTGCTTCCGGGACCATGGCTGCCACTCCAGGACACTTTGACGCATTTGATGCTACCATGGAAAACTGGGAGTCCTACATCTCAAAGCTCGAGTTTTTTTCTTGAGTCTTCCGGGATCGAGGAGTCAGAAAAGAAGCGTACCACCTTCTTCCAAGTCTGCAGCTGCTCAACCTTCGAGATCGCTCACTCGCTGATTGCTCCCATGGAACTCAAGAACACTGAATATAAGACAATTCTGGACCAGCTGAAGGAGCACTTCTCGACGAAGCCATCCATCATCATTGCTAGCCACACATTCCACACCAGGAACCAGGCCACAAATGAATTGATCACGGCCTAGGTTACAGCACTCCAATGGATCACAAGACACTGCAACTTCCACGACCTCAAGGACGTGCTCCGAGACCGGCTGGTATGCAGCCTGTGGGACAAACAGATTCCAAGAAAGCTCCTCGCTAAGGGAGACCCCAAATTCAAGGAGGCCATGAAATTAGCCCTTGCTGCAGAAGCCATTGACCAGTTCACAGCAGAGGTCTGGCAAGCAAAAACCCTACCATCATCAAGGAGACCTACCTCTGTGGCCCACCATGTGGACACATCTGAGGAGGAGGAAAATGAGGTCCTGCAACTACAGCAACCTACCCACCCCTCTGCTCCACCACGCACCATTGACACTACCACACTGATGCCAGGCACCAGCTGCGGGGAGCCCCATGAATGGAAATCCTGCCGTTTCCAGGACGCCAGATGCAGGAGATGTGGAAAGGTCAGCCACATTGCCTGAGCCTGCCATTACAAGAGAAACCAGAGGTGACCGACAGCAAATCCAACATCCACACACACCATGGAATTGCACACCACCTCCATCCAGCAGTAGCAGGTACTGAATTTGCCCCAGGACACCCCTGACAAAATTACAGTGACTGTCCTTACTGAGGGAAACCCCTGTAAGATGGAGCTCAACACCGGGTCCTCCATCTCCATAATTTCAGAGAACACCTTTAGGAGACTGTGTCCAAGGGGTGGCCCTCATCTTAGGCCTGTTGGTTTCACCTTGACAGACTTCCAACAGAATGAAGTGGCCGTGAAGGGGGTGGGCAAGTTCTGAGTACAGTACCAGAATTTTGATGGACTTCTGGACTTGCTGCTGGTGGGAAGCAGGCGCATGAATCTCCTAGAACTAGCCTGGTTCACACCCTTGGGGTTTCAAGTGACTGGGGTGCACCACATGGCCACAAAAGACTTTCAGCATGTGTGCGATGAGTTCCCAGCCATCTTTGATGGAATGCTCATTGCTACACCGGACCTTCCATCTCACTCCTGCTCAACCCAGAGGTGCGGCCCATACAGCTAAAGGCTTCGTGTTGAAACCTAAAATAGATGAGGAGCTGAATCGGTTAGTGGGCCAAGGGGTTTTGGATCCAGTTCCACAGGCCCGCTGGGAAACCCTGATTGTTACACCTGTTAAGCCCAATGAGGACGTCTGCATCTGCGCGGACTACAAATGCACCATCAACAAGGCACAGCAGGATCACTCCTACCCAGTTCCAGTAGTTACCCATGTCTTGGCCTCTCTAATGGGTGCCAAGGTCTTTGGAAAGTTGGACTTGGCTCAGCCTACCAACAGCTACCGGTAGATGATGCAACTGCGGAGGCCCAGAGTATAATGATGCACAGGGGCGTGTTCCGGGTACAGCGACTGCAATTCGGGGTCCACATAGCCCCAGGAATTTTCCAGAACCTAATGGACTCCTCTTTAAAGGAATTCCCAGGGTCCAACCCTTTTTTGACGACGTTTTGATTGCCACACCCACTGACAAGGACTTCACCAGTAGATTGCACACCGTCCTGCAGCATTTCCAGTCTGCCAGCCCCAAGGTGAAGTGGGGAAAGTGCCTCCTGGGGGTTCCATGGGTCAAGTTCCTTGGGTTCTTGGTTGATGTGGAGGAGATCCATCCGGCCCCAGACAAGGTGTGCGCCATCATCAAAGCTCCCACGCTGACCTCCAAGACAGAACTCCAGGCCTTCTTGGGGCTCCTGAACTTCCCCACAAAGCTATACTCGCAGAACCACTTCACCACCTCCACAATAAAAAGAAAAGCAAGCCACCACATTCTGGGCTGTCAAGGAGCTGCTCACCTCCAATGCCGTCCCAGCCAAAGAGATGCAGCCCATCATCCTCACATGCAATGCTTCCCTGTACAGTATTGGAACCATCTTTGGACACCAGCTGCTGGATGGCTGGGAGGTCCCCGTGGCTTATTACTCCCAAACACTGTCTTCAGCCAAGTGCAACTACACACAAATCAACAAGAAGATGCTGGCTATCACCACAGGGGTGAAGAAATTCCATGACTACCTCTATGGACGGCCATTCACCATCGTTATGGACCACAAGCCTCTGCTTGGTCTGCTGGCTCCAGATCACCAGACTCCCCAGATGCTCTCACCTTGCGTGCTGCATTGGTCAGTCTTCTTGTTGGGATACCAATACTCCTTCCTCCACCACCCAGGGAAGGCTATGGGACATGCCAATGCCCTCAGTTGCCTGCTGCTCCACTCCTGTGATCCCAACCCTGCTCCCGTGCACCAGATCCTGCTCATGGAGGAACTGCTTGACCACCCTCTGCAGATAACCGATATGTTCCACCACACCACAAAGGACCATGTCCTTTCCCGCATTTTGGACTGTGTAGGGAGAGGCTAGCCCACAAGCCACATGGGCCCAGCATTTGCAGCTTTCTCCTCCCACCAGGATGAGTTAGCAGCCCACAAGGGATGCCCACTGTGGGAGAGCTGGGTGGTGGTGCCGCTATCTCATTCACTATCTCATCCAGCACATCCGCTCCACTCCCTTCCACCCAGCCACCAACAGACAAGTGGAGAGGATGGTGTGGACCATGAAGGAGTTACTCCAGTGGATCATCCATGGAGACTGGGACCATAGACTCACAGCCTTCCTTTTCAGCCGGCGGGTGACCCCGAGCACCACCACTGGCCACAGCCCAGTGGAATTCCTCATGGGTAGGTGCCTAACCACCCGACTGGACAGACTGCACCCAGATTGAGCCCCTGAGCATCTCCAGGCAACAGAGAACCAGGAAGCACTCAGAGGATTTTTCCCTGGCAACTCCATCTATGCAAGGAACTTTTCCAGTGGTCCTGCCTGGGTTCCCACCAAAGTCATTAGAGTTACCGGGCCTCTGTCATATGAGGTATCGACAGACAACAGTCAGGTTCTCTGTAGGCACATAGACCAGCTCTGCCACAGTCTACTTCCAGTTAACCCAGAGTCACCATCAGCAGCGACAGAAGACTACGATGAGGGACTGCCACGACTGCAGGTGCCAGAGACCACGAGTGAGTTTCAGCCCGACAGTGCACAGCCTGACCACCAGGGGGGCGAAACACCAGACCAATCAGCTATGGACTCTCCAGACATCATGCCAGCCCCACAGCCTTCTGCCAGCACCGTGCCAGCAATGGCAGGCTCAGATCCTGTAACCACGACCCCTCAGCCAAAGCTGCGACGTCAACCCGAGAACGTCGCCAACCAGCATACCTAACAGTCTATGTCTGTTAAGGTGTTCTGGAATGTAGCGGGGAGGGGTGTTATGTATTGAGCCTAAGCCATCCCTGAATGTGGACCTTGAACTGGGTGAGCTTGCTCCCCAAGAACAATAGCTGACCAGGATCCTGGAAATGACCTATAAATAAGCAGAGTAATAGCCTATCCTTGGGCTTGGGTGTGTGTTATGTGGGTTGCATGCTTTATAACCAGGGCTCAAACCCTACTGAGTGTCCTTGTTGTGTTCCTGAAATCACTAAATAAACTAGAGCTGATCACTGCAATGCGTGCAGAACCCAGTATTTAACATTCGGCATCAATTTCAAATCTCCTTGGTTGGGTTAGACAGGTCTGCAACACATTCACAAACCTTCATAATGTTCCAATGATAGCACAGAAGTGCCAGCTGATTCCAGCAGGGAAGCTGACTTCTTTCTTAAGGGCATACTCTCACCCTGCACTAAACAATAGAAACTCCAAGAGTGTTCCTAGGTGTCCCAGAATCCCATCCCAGAATTGTGGGGGATCACTCTCAGCCATACCCAAATTTTCTCAAGCCCTTGAACAACTCACCTTTAGATAACACATTATGCAACCTAAGGCTTTACATTGATTCTGGCACACCCGCTTGCGGGGAGGGCGGGATAAAAACATCAAAAATAAATAAATAAAAAACACCTATGCCACCTCTTTTAAAAGTCTGTAATGAAGAGCAATGGTCAGAGGAAGCTTAGCATGTGTCCCACCTACATAAGAGAAGAGAGATGAACTTGTACGGGAGCAGCTTCTGGTTCTTTGCTCATAATCAGTCCTCTCAAGCCAGTTCTTATTTCAGCCGTGAGCCTGCCAGTAGCTCTCCTGATTCTTCCAATTCAGCAGAGTGCCTGTTTCAATTCCTCCTTATCCAAGATGCATACATCAAGCCCAATCCAGAAGCATGTGGCACATCTCCAGATGTCTGTCATCCCCTCCAGTGAGACTGGACTTCATACTGTAGGGCTTTTCAGGAAGGTTCATGGCACTGGGATGTGCTTTGAACTTTGCTTGTAGTGCATACATAACTGTAGCATATGAGCAAATATAATGCTGATACATACAGCATACTACTTCTTCCCCCATATATGTCTGTTGGGGAAATTAGGCAACCTACCTCAAGTGCTTGAGATGCACGGAAAGAAAAGTCCTGAGCTACAGAGTCCTTTCTTTCACTGCTCACTCGCTTGCTCCTGCATCCTTTGCCACCTCTTCTTCCTCCTCCTCCTGGGAATTAAATATTCCCATGGCCAAGTGCCCAACATGAAACGAGCCTGTTTTGGGCAAACCAGAGGTAGGACACCTTGTTCTTCAGCAGTGAGGAGGAGGCAGCAACAGACTATCAATACTGGATTTAGCTCATAAGCTACAAACTCATATATGTTAAAACTAGAACTCCGAACACTTTCACAGTGCTATGAGCCTCTGGTATAGGATCAGAGAGCTGTCCCCAAGCCACTGAGGTGGCAGCAATTGGCAGAAAGAGAAAATGCTGTGCACGGAAACATCAGTTATGATGTTTGTGTTAGCCTTGCTATAGGAATACTAGTTATGATGCAGTCACAAAATAGGAAACATTTAATTATATATATCTTGGTTACATCCAGATTCAGTTTTTGAAAGGTGTTCAGAATGCAGCTGCGAGAGTACTATTGGTAGATGTGTGTATTTGTTGGATCACTAAAGGCCTGTGTTGTGTCATCCTCATTGGCTCTACAGTTTGTTTTGGACCCCAATCCAAAGTGCTCTTATTAAAGCTTTAAATGGGTTAGGAGGACATCTAATGGACAGCTTCCTTCCCTGTGAGCCACACACTAGGATCTTTAGGTGAGGTTCTGCTGATGGGCAGTGAATATATACAAGACAGGGTTTTTTCAGGGGTGGCCCTCTGCTTGTGAATTCATTATTGGGCACCTTGGGCACCTCTACTCCAAATCAGAAGACAAGCCAAAACACTATTTTTCAATAAATGTTCAGCTAAATGGTGTCTAATTTTTTGGGGGGATATGCTCTTTGAGCATGTACTCTAGCTGATGCTGTGCAATGCTGTTCTTGTTGACTATTACATTTTGTTTAGCTTCACTTTTTGTGTTCTAGATGATTTGCCTGTTGTTTGCCTATTATTCTTTATACAGATTAGAATTGTTAGCTTCTGTGAAGGCCTCTGGGGACAGAAAGTCAGGATAAAAATATTCTATTAAATATTTATTTCTTAAATAAAATGAAATGACTATTGTGGAGTGTTACATTTAGTGTTTTTGAAGTGCTGTGACATTTTTCAATTCCATCTTGAATACATGAGTAAGTTTTTAAGTTAAGAAAACACAGATAAGTACAATGAAATCTGAAACTGTCCCCCTCTCTCTAGCACAGGAACTGGTCAAAGTTTGCATTTGATCTTCAACAGCTCTTGAGCTAAATTCCTGTGTTTTTACCCAAGATGCTTTTGATAGAGTGTTGCTCCAACCATACCTCTTTTAGCACTGATACATGCCTCAGTTCCCTCTGATTTTTGTCTGACACTTTACAGGTTTCTGTTTATATTCTGATTTCCCAATAGTGTGACATTTAATTTAAATATAAACATGCCAAACCTCAGGCAATTTAAAAAAAACCCCTTCCTATTGTTGCAAATTACACCTCACTCCTTTCCTCAGCTTCATGTGTGAAACCAGAGGATCACAGAGACTGCCTTGAAATCAGTAGCAAACAATTTCACAAGCTATCCTCTCGGTGGTATTTGATACTGAATTAGGGAGGGGCTGCGTGGCTGGCACCATGGCAGGGGGCAAAGCAACTAGAAGTGTAAATATAGAGTTGCTATTCAGCCTGAGAGCAATAAGCTTCCTTAGGAAAATTACATCTTTTAATCTAAATTTGATGAAACAAGTGTTGCCGCTGGGCACGGATGCGTAGCTGAGATGTGTATTTTTATACTTACTGAGACGGAGAGCCTGTGACAGAAGGAAGGAGCTTCCAAATATCAGGGGAATGTGAGTGGCAGCTTCTTTCTTGGATGGAAAGCCTCTCTTTTGAAAAAAAAATTGTTTTCAAGTATGTGCAGGAGCCACCATGTACTGTGTAATGAAGAGAGGAACTGTTCTTTTCTTTAGAACCTGGGTTTTGCTCTCAGTAGATTTTAATTTCTACACCCTTCTTTTTCCACATGGATTTTTGTCTTGTGAAGAAAACTTGCACTCAAAGTGAAACCTTTGTGTTTTAGGACTGGCAAAGTCTACCACAGGAGAAAAGCTTCAACCTTGAATATTTCTGAGCCTTGGGAGTTTACCTGGGAAGGGAAAGTAGCCCACCTTTCATTGCCACTCTAGCAACTAGGATTAGCATCTTTTCTTTTCACGTACCAAGCAGAATGTCTCAGGGCACATGCAGAATGCTGGCCTCAGTATGGAAAATGAAGGCTCTAAAAATAAAATAGAATTTAAAGATATTATGTTAGTGAGCAAATACTATCTGTCCCCTGTGCAGCAAATCTTCTGTTTTGTTAACAAACTAGCCTAAGAACAGAATGCCTCCAGCTGTGCACACAGGGCCGGCCCGAGTTTTTTTTGTGCACTAGGCGAGGCTACCTTGTGGCGCCGCCCCCCCCCATGCACCACCGCCCCAGCATGACAGGTGGGACCTGAAGACAGGGTTGCCAGCTCTTGGGTGGGAAATTCCTGGAGATTTGGGGGTACAGCCTGGGGAGGGCAGGATTTGGGATGAGGAGGAACCTCAGCAGAGTCTCCTATGAAGGAGCCACTTTCTCCAGAGAAAGTGATCTCTATAATCTGGTGATCAGTTGTGATTCTGGGAACTCTCCAGGCACCACCTGGAGGTTGGAAACCCTACCTGAAGAGCTCCCAGAATTACAGCTGATGTCCAGACTGCAGAGATAAGTTCCCCTGGAGAAAATGGCAGCTTTGGAGGCTAGACTCTAGGGCATCAATACCCCAGTGAGATCCTTCTTGAGTCGTCCAAAGCTTACAAAACCGGGGGGGGGCAGTGGATGTCTGGCGGGGGGGCACCACATCAGGGGAGGGAGGGCAGTTCTTGCACCCCAGAAGCCAGGCAGCTCCAGCAGCACCTCCTCATCAGCATCCTCCTCCTCCTCCTCCTCCTCCACAGCGGTCTTGCCTGCAAAGGCGCCTCCTCTGGCAGTGAGCTCCTGCTGCTGCTGCTCAGCCAGCATGGGAGAGAGGCGGCCTCTTCTTGCAGCTGCCGCTCCCTGAAGGGAGCTAGAAATTGCCCCAAGCTCAGCACCACCGAGCCCCGGCCCTCCATCGCATGACACAGACACCACAGCGGCTCGGAGGGCAGGCAGTGCCCTGCTCCAGCCCTTCCTTTGCACCCGGGCCATTGGCTGTGCCCTGGGGTCTCTGCACCCTCACCGCGCAAAGCCACTTTATCTCCCGGTGCAGCTGCTGGCAAAACCCCATTGCGCAGTGGGGGAAGGGGGCACACCCCCTTTCCCTGCCTCCGCCACGCTCCCCCCTCCCCCCTGGGAGCAATGGGGTGAAGTGGGACCTCACACAGGAACCCAGAAAAAAAGAGAGACATTCGCCACAAGCTACCCTGTCCCTCCCAGGGGCAGGGGGGAAGGCAGCAGGGCAGCAGGTCAATTTGGTCCCCACCTCCACAGGCCACTGTTTGTGGACGGCAGCTCCTTCTTGCAAGAGAGAATCCACCACATGGGATATATACTCTGTGCTGGGCACTCTGTATTTGAAGCCCACGCTCTTCCTCCATCCTGGTCTGCGCAACTGCATGCCCTGGACAGGGCTCTTCAACTTGCAGAAGGTAAACGAGCCACCATCTATACAGACTCTAAATATGTCTTTGGATTGGCTCGTGTCTTTGGCACCCTGTGGAAAGAGAGGGACTTCCTAATAACCAATGGGAAGCCCCCTGCACATGAACAACAGATTTTTGCACTTTTGGAAGATATTCACCTCCCTGCTGAAGTTGCCATCATATACGTTTGTGATCACCAACACCTGAACTGTCCAGAAGGGTATGGCAACCACTGCACAGACAAAGCTGCTAAAGCAGGTGCCCTGAAACCCATAGGCTGCTTGCAGCTTGCCCTCATTCCAGCTTTTCTACCTGCCTGAATGACCAGTTTATACCAAAGAAGAATGGCAACACACAACAGAACAAGGTGCAGCTGAAGACAACAGAGGATTGTTCAACAACCCAGATGGATCTGGCTCCAACGCACCTGTTAGCCAAGATTTTCAATGATTATCGCCAGTCAACCCACTACAGAGGAACAGCCATGGCGGTGACCCTCCTCCATTCAGTTATTTCCATTGGACTCTTTCAAAAATTACACAGAAGAGTTAAAGCCTACATGACCAGCCACACCCTCAACTGCTTTATCCTACAGCCACTACAGACCAGATCCGAGAGTTTCTGCAAAGGAGACACAACTAGAGGGTCTTGAGAAAACCAGGACCCAAGCGTCCGTTGAGAGACAAGCACCCACATCACAGGAACCCTGGAGTGTCAAGGCTATCTGTTTTGCTGGTCTCCGCTATCTGTTTCCCTGCCAGTGAACCGCATATTTTGCTTTTAGTCTGTTAGACTTTTTCAAGAGGGGAGAGAAAGAGAAGAGCCAATCTCAGCCCAGACTGTGCCATAATAGAGAATCAGACTTCAGTGAGACTTCAGATTCCTGCTCACCTGCACCCTGCTCATCATTGCCCAAGACTCCCAGCGGGACCACTTCCAAAATGTCTGGATCAGTCTTGAGCAATGCCTGAACCTCAGTGAATTTTGTCTTCATAGCAGGACAAATGCCCACGACCTGTTTCAGGGGTCTTTGGGGGGGGGAGTGCACCGGAGCACAGCTCCGGGAGCTCAGGAGCCAAGCCCCGCCCCCAGCCGCCTTCCCGGGGAGTCTTTCAGGCAGCCGAATGTCAATTTCAGCTCCATTATATCCTATGGGCCATTGAAGTCAATGGTGAAAACATAGGGTATATTCTGGGGGCTGGAGGGGAGGGTCTGAGGGAGAGTCTCCAAACTCACCGGGTAGCTGATGGAGCCTCTCCCCAAGATACCCACCAAGTTTCAAGGACATTGGACCAGAGGGTCCAATTTTATGGGCCCCCAAACAGGTTGCCCCTATTCCCTCCATTGTTCTCTATGGTGGGGAAAAAGTAACTTTTCCCCCCTGGTCCAATGTCCTTGAAACTTGGTGGGTATCTTGGGGAGAGGCTCCATCAGCTACCCAGTGAGTTTGGAGCCTCTCCCTCAAACCCCTCCCCTCCAGCCCCCAGAATATACCCTATGTTTTCACCATTGACTTCAATGGCTCATAGGATATAATGGGGCCGAATTGCCGCCAAATTTCTTTCATTCCCTCCTTTCCTTCTCTCTTTTTCCTCTTTCCCTCCTTCTTCCCTTCTCTCTTTCTTTATTTCTTTCCCACCTTCTTCTTTTCTCTTTTTCCCTCCTTTCCCTGTTTCCCTCCTTCTTCCCTCTCTTTCTTTCCCTCCCCTTTCCTTCTCTTTCTTTCCCTCTTTTCTTCCCTCTTTCCTTCTCTCTACTCTCTCTCTTTCCTTCCCTCTTTCCTCCTTCTGTGGCCCAACTCTCATGAGAAGGAGTTTAAACTTTAAACCCCTTCTCTCTTAGCTCCCCCACTCAGACCAGCGGGGGAAGGAAGGGGAGGCTTTTGAAGATGCCTCCCCCCCCTTTTGTTTCCCCTTCTGACATCACTTCCGGTGATGTCAGGGGGTGTGGCATATGCTAATAGCCTAATAGCTCATTAGCATACCATATGCTAATGAGCTCCTGCAGCTATTTTTCTATGAAAAGACCCCTGGCACCTGTTTGCATCCTGCCTCTGGGGAGTCCCAGTAAGCCTGAAAGAACCAGAGACTAATCCACCCAGCTTGATGGACCATCATGGTCCAACCCTCGACTCCAACCTGAAATAGCACAACTGAATCCAGCTATTTATCAGAAATATGTTTGCCAAAGTCATACCTGCTGACCTCTGTCTGTTTTTCAAGGGATGTACATCTACCTGCCTCAGTATTACCAACCATCAACTCAAGTGTAACCTGACAGAATTTACTCCATCTTATGCTCGGCACACTACACTCTCCAGAGGATGGTTCCTATTCTGTGGACTAGTTGTTTATTCTTATGTGTCTGGCAACATCCTGGGCAGCCCTTGTACCTATGGCCACCTAATAACCTTCCTGACCCCTTGGAAAACTATAACTGCCCTTTCCTGCTCTAAGCACAGTTAGACTGAGATCGATGAGATTGTTTTTCACCAGTGCATCACTTCTGTACACACACATTGCTGTGATGCATGTGTTCAATTACATCTTATTAAATGTAGGGAAATAATAATGGAAACACTTATTTCTTCTTTTCTGGCAGCTAGAATGAAATTCTAGCTAGGCCCATAAGAACTGGTCATTTAGCAGCCCTGTTCACAGCATTGCTCTGTACCAGGAAGCCACTTTAAGCCAAGAAGAAAAGTGGGGTGTAAGTATTTTAATAAAGAAATGTATGTGCTTCTCCATCTTTAAGTTGCTTTCCCTTACCTCTGCCACTGCTATGTAGGCAGCAGAAACAGGAAATCCCAGACTCTCCATGCAGAGACCCTGGTTCAAGAACTATCAGTACTGCTGAGTGCAGCACGAAGATAGGTTTTGGTTCTGCCATAGACTTCAGTGGTGCTCTCCAGCCAATAAAGGTACATTTATATGGGACATGTGTAACATTTGCAAGTTGCAATGGGGACAAAACCATTCTTCAGTAGGATCACTGCAGGTTGAAATAGACTTGGAGAATCATGGTGGAATGGCACAAATGTGTGACAGTA
This sequence comes from Gekko gecko, assembly GCA_029375565.1. Lineage (NCBI taxonomy): Eukaryota > Metazoa > Chordata > Lepidosauria > Squamata > Gekkonidae > Gekko > Gekko gecko. Next base: position 236,871,221 of record JAPDNY010000002.1, on the reverse strand, counting down.
GTGGACAAGGATTAATCATTATTATTATTAATTAATTATTCAACCAATTAGGTTATCATCATCACAAGACTTCATCCCACATGCTGCTAAGTAAAACACAATAAAACTGAACCCAGGATAAAAACAAAAACAGACAAGATGCACATAGGAGCACCATATGATTAAAAGCTTAATAACACAGGCACATTTTATAATTGCTTTTACAATTTGGTTGCATTTTTTTTGTTTCTGAGAGAGCTAGTGTGGTCCAGAATGTCAAACTAGGACTGAGGAAATCCATGTTCAAATCTCCACTCAGATGTGAAGCTCACATGACCACAGGCCAGTCATCCTTTCTCAACCTGACCTCCAGGGTTGCCAGCCAAGCACTGGCAACTGGTGGAGGCACCGGGGGGAGGGGTATGAAATCAACATCATGCAAAAAACATGATGTCACTTCCGGCACAAACCATAGAGTTTCAGTTGAATCTTAGAGCATCACCCTGACACATCGACATCACTTCTAGGTTCATGCCAGAAGTGACATCATGGCATCAGTACGATACCATTCCCCCACCAACTTAGCAGCAGTGGAATCCATGAGGAACCAGGCGGCCCTTCCTGTAGCAGGCAATCTGGCCATCCTACCAGCATCACAGGGTTAATAGGAGGGTAAAAAGAAGAAAGAAATAATAATGAATGCTGCCTTGAACTACTTGGAAGACAAACAGGATAAAAATCACAGTTTTATGTATCTATTGATTTATTACAGTTTAAAACAGTACAATTTAAAATGCACAAAATAAATCCCCCAACAACCCCCCTTCCTCATACAAAATATCTACAGTCCATACACTACTAACATCCCTGGCAAATAAAATATGGTGGTGCCTGAAGATTTCTAATAACCTCAACCCCCACACCTTCTCAGGGAGCCCATTCCACAGAGTGGGAGTTACAATAGAAAAGAAACAGGCTCTAATTGATGCCAGGTGGGTGAACTCAACTGAGGGAACGGCCAGAAGGCTGATGAGGACTACAGTTGATACAAGGGGAGTGTGAGGCCCCAGGGCCAGGGGCTGTGTCCTCCTGCAGAGAGGCCATCTTTTCCCGCATGGTCAAACAGGAAGCAGTGCACAAGAAATGTGAAGCTTGTATTTTAATGGCTGGATTCCTCTACACTGCAAGCTCCAGAAGTCAGTAACCACCCTGTGGCCCAGAGCCAACTCACACCTCCACCTGTTTACACCACACTGCCAGGGCCACTTTCCCACTCCTCCTTCCAGGTCTCACTACTCCTGGCTGCTGCACTCCTCCAAGGTCAAGCCAGGGTGTAGCCCATCTGCCTGTGTCAGGTGTGAAAAAGTTCCTCCTGGCTGCCTTTGGGGCAGGAATGCCAGTTTCTGACACTGCAGGAGGCATAGCTCCTTCCTGTGTATAAATGCCTCAAGACTACCTGTTCACAATCCTCTCCCAGCCTTCAGTCAGCTGCTCCCTTAACACCTTCAGCTGGGACCTTTTATCCCTCTTCACCTGCCCACTTCTAGTTCCTATTTCTTTGCTCCTCCTCTTTAGTAAGCCTTGCAGGGGCTGTATAGAGCATGACAGTAATTCAACCACAAGGCAAAAGCATGGAATAGCATGGCCAAGCTGTACAAATTTCAACTCCACTCCATCCACTTGAAATAGATTCAAACCCTCTTTTTAAAAAAGGGCCTTCTCGAATGGCATCACCTCTTTGTCTGGATCCAGCTTCAGCTTGCTCTGCCTTAGCCACCTAACCACAGCCTCAAAGCACTGGTTCATAACCAAGATGGACATATCTGGAGGCTTGGATGATGGAATACAGAGCTGGGTGTCATGTGTATTAATGACAGAGCTCCAGATGATCTCATTCAGTGGCTTCATATAAATATTGAAGAACATGAGTGAGAGACTAGAGCCTCTGTGGCACTCCACAAGAAAAAATCCCACTTGATTATTCTGCTCCTTTAGAGATAACTCTTTGTGTCTAATCAGACAAAAAAGACTGAGACCACTGAAGAGCTTCTCCTTTAACACCAGCTCCATATTCCAATTGATTAATAAGAATGGAATGGTCAACTGTGTCAAAGCCTACTGACATATATAACAGTGCCAAAGAGGATGAGTATCCCTGCCCAGCTTTAAAAGAAGAATACTCACCAGTGCAAATTTAGCTGTCTGGTTCTGGACCCAGGTCTGAAACCAGACTGAAATGGGCCAAGCGCAGATGTGTCATCCTAGAACCCCAATTCACACTTTATCAAAAAGGTAGATCAGAGACCTGCCTATAATAGGCCACCTCATTCCTGGCCAATGAAGCTTTTTAAAGCAAAGATCTAATAACTACTTCCTTCAAAGGAATGGATGGAGTTTCTGTGGAGCAAGGGCAGATCTGGCAACATGAGATGTTATGTAGATGTAGGCAGGGCTATTTTGGGGCAGGAACGCACAGGAACGGAGTTCTGGCTGGCTTCTGAGTTGGCCACGCCTACAGCCTTCCCCCCCTCGGGTTTCCCAGGCACCTCACAAGCCATGGAGCACCTGGGGAAGCCAAGCTGATCCAGGTAGGGAAGGCAGTTTAAACTGCCTCACCTCCTTGGGTTCCCCAGGCACCCCATAGCTGTGGGGCGCCTAGGGAAGCCAATCCAGAAACTGCCTTCTTTCCCTCGAATTCCCCATGTGCCCCACAAGCCACAGGGCACCTGGGGAAGCTGATCCTGGGAGGGAGTTGCACTGTCAGGGTGTGGCCTAATATGCTAATGAGTTTCTGATGTTGGGTGTGGCCTGTTATGCTAATGAGTTCCTGCTTGGCTTTTTCTACAAAAAAAGCCCTGGATGTAGGGGCTGGTTCTTAGCCCAAGTGACCCATGCAACTTGGATGGTGCACCAGCACAGCAGGACTCAGTTTGCTGCCAGCCTGCAGCAGTATGGGATGAGACCACAGTAGCGGTTAAGTGCACGGACTCTAATCTGGGAGAACCAGGTTTGATTCCCCACTCCTCCACTTGCACCTGCTGGATGATCTTGGGCAAGCCATAGTTCTGGCACAGCTGTTCTTGAAAAAGAGCCAGAGCTCTCTCAGCCCCACCTACCTTACAGGGTGTCTGTTGTGGGGAGGGGAAGGGAAAGGAGTTTGTAAGCCACTCTGAGATTCCTCTGGGTAGTGAAGGGTGGGGTATAAATCCAATCTCCTCCTTCTCCTCCCCCTCCCCTTCCTCCTCCTTCTTCTTCTTCTTGTTATTTCCTTCTGGATGCACATTGCTGTTGGCCAAGTCCAAGCAAAGCCATTGAGGCATCTACAGACCTCTGGGCTTCACCTGGATCCCACCTGGAGGCAGCTTGTAGGAAAAGGTATATTACCTGCAGGAGCTCACAAGGCTTATAAGCCAGTGGCAGCATACGCAACACACTTGGGAAGGCATGCTGCATCTTGGATCTGCACAACTGCTATTGCTTGGGAGGGTCAGATACCATGAGACAAACTGGACAGTACTTATTTTAACTGTATCAATGGTAAAACAAATTTAGAGTCCAGTGGCACCTTTAAGACCAACAAAGGTTTATTCAAGGTATGAGCTTTCATGTGCATGTACACTTTTTCAAATACACTGGAATGGTAAGTAAGGTTCAAACTTATAGATGGGCTGAACAGCAAATTAATACGTAGCATGATAAAGATGTGCAAAGACAAACTAAATGACAAGCTAAGGTTATAAGGTCAACAGTTGTAAAGCAATAAATGTATCAGAATAGAAGATAAATGTGTAAAGATATCTTTTCTAATTGTGGGAAGTAAACTGATACTCTCCAATTTGTTCTATTGCTTCAGACCAACACGGCTGACCACCTGGGTGTATCAACAATGTTGGCCAGACCATCCAGTAGTGGCTCACTGAATTTCTCCTAGCTTCAGTGTAGATATCACAATGGACTATTTAATGACAAAGGCTCTTAATCATCTGAGTTCTGACAATACAAAACTGTTGTTGGCCCTCCCACAGCAACTGATATTCAGAAGTATAATACCTCTGAACATGGAGGTTTCTTTATGCCATCAAGATCCCTAGACATTGATGGACACATCCTCCATGAATCTGTCTAATCTTCTTTCAAAGCCACCTATGCTAAAGGCCATTACTGTATTCTGTGGCAGTGAGTTCCACACATTAATTACGCACAGTGTGAAGAAGTACTCTCATTTGTATGTCCTGAACTTACTGCAAGGTATGATCTTTCATCGTTGGGTGCCCCTGAGTTCTGATAGTGTGGAAGATGAAGGAAAAGCTTTCTTTCAAGCCACTTGCTCCACAACATACCTAAGTTTACAAAAATCTAGCATGCTCACCCCTTTGTCTTTTTCCCCCTAAACCAAGGCATTGCTTTAGATATCATATTATACTATAGTACGTGAACTTCAAATAGAGAACTATATCACAAAGAGCCTCATCAAATTTCATGATATATTTACGTTCATTGAGGATATATCCCATTACCGTGTTGCAACATTTTCCCCCAAGCTACTTGAAAACTGATGAAGGGATCAAGTTATGGTTTGAATGTAAAATTATGCCCTGAATATGGATAGCAAATTTCATTCCAGGCTTCCTGTTTCAAGGGGGATATTGTGTTGCATACACAGGGACAGAGAAGGCTAAATGGGCACTATTCAGGCAATAAATAAATTTTATACTTTGCATCAGGTACCTAAACATCTAATACCAAATCCGAATGTAATCACAGATCGGAATCTTTGTGTAATCCAAGTTCACATGTAGCGTTATGTCTCTGTATTCCTAGGTGTTGCCAGCAGCCATACAGTTAAAGTTAACCAACCAATCTTTCAATGAATTTGTTTAATGAATTTGTGACTCTGGCTTCTGAAGAACTTGTACTAACTTTTGCTAATTTCCTCTGCTGCTGGATCTTCATTTGTACCATGTGGCTTTTCACTTGATAGCTTTGATGTTTGATTAGCTTGCAATGTGCTTGTGGCAGAGACATTAGTTATTCAAATATCACAATGACAAATCATTACTCACAAAGTCATTAAGGTTTCAAAATGCTTTACAGCACATGGTGCTGTATACATATATAAACACTGGTGGCTGACTTGCTGAGACCTATGGTCAAGACAATAAATTACTTACAATTGCCATCTACGTGACCTGTCCTTGCCAAGCCCAGTTCCCACCTCCCTTTCCCTGTTTCTTGCTCCACTGCTGAGCTGACCTTTGCTTGCTTCCTTGAGAAAGAACCAGCAGCAGGGAGGCGCTGACCTGGATGGCCCAAGATAGCCAGATTGCATCAGATCTAGAAAGCGAAGCAGGGTCAGCCCTAGTTAGTACTTGGGTGGGAGACCACCAAGGAAGTCAAGGGTTGCTAAACAGAGGCAGGCAATGGCAAACCACCTCTGTTTGTCTCTTGCCTTGAAAACCCCATGAGAGATGCCACAAGTCAGCTGCGACCGATGGCCCTTTCCAGCCAGAAGCCGGGGAAGAGAATATGCAAGGCACTTGAACTTCAAGCCAGTTTATACAAGGATGTGTTTACTAATAACTAAGTATGCATCCTGGCTCTTCTAAAAACATTAGCATGGATTAGAAAGGTGTGAAAATCTAATCTGTGTTGTTTGATCCGTGGTGGCGGCTTGCTTACATATATATGCATCAGCTGGCCCTTCTATTCTCACTGCACCATTACACACCACAAGTGGCTCACCAACACCGTAGATGAAATCTTTTTCTGTGTTCAGTGTGGAGAATGAAAACACCAGTTGAGGAGCTCTCCTGGTCCAGTGCAGTGAATAAAGTGCAACCGCCGTTGAATAAATGGCATTGTGATGGTCAATGAACAGAAGTTACTAAACTTTAATGGACTGTTACACTGTTACTAGGATGAATGAATGAATGATTCAATGTTTGCTAAATGTGTTTCTTTGTCTTCTCCTTTTATTTTGCATGAAAACTACTTACAAAATTATTTAGGTTGCAGTCCTCCATACAAATTGTATTGGGACTAAGCCTAACGAGAAGTGGGATTTATATTTGAGAAAGCATGACAGGGATCATGTCTCTTTCAATGCTGAAGAGAGAAAAATGACAAATTTGTATACTTGTAACACTCCTATTTTCATACCAAGGCTCAGTGTTCATACATTGCTTAGCACCCCATCCCTTTTGTATTAATTAAATTTGCACGTTACCGTAACCTGAAGACTAGCATGGGACTCACCCTTGAATCACAAAGTTACATTTCTCAGGGTTCCCTGTGGAAAGAAAGGTAAATGTAAAGGTTTCCTTGCTCAAAAGCCAGTCGAATCTGACTCTAGGGATGCGGTGCTCATCTCCGTTTCCAAGCCAAAGAGCCAGAGCTGTCTGAAGACATTTTCCATGGTCATGTGGCTGGCATGACTAGATGCCGAGGCGCATGGAATGCTGTTATCTTCCCACCGAAGCGGTACCTATTTATCTACTTGCAATTTCTTGCTTTTGAACTGCTAGGTTGGTGGGAGCTGGGGCCAGAGACAGGAGCTCACTCCGTCACGCAGCACTCAGGTCTTGAACTGCTGAACTACCGACCGTCTGGTCTGCAGTTCAGTGTCTTAACCACTTGAGCATGTTTTTTGTTATTTTTAATAAACTCTCCTAAAAAGGAGAGAATTTTATTACTTTTTATAAGAAGAAAGGGGGAAGGTATATAGAAGGATTAAGAGAAAGAGTGGAGTGAATTTTTCCTGTTAAAAAATTAGTTTTAGTAGTATAATTACAAATTTTGGCAACCACCACGGTTGGAAGATCTTCTTTTCATCTTACAAAAGTCCAAGATAACTTTGTTAGTAAAGTTAGTAAAGTCCGTTGGGATTAATTATTAATCAGCTCCTTTCTGACGTTCCACGAACTACTTCTTTGGATATCTTCCTTTTACATCTCTCAAGTTGTACGATGGGCCCTCTTTAGGCTTCTTGTCTCCCGCTCCAGCTCCTCCCTCTTCCGGATCACTGTCTTCCTCGCTACTTGAATCTGTCCAGATTGTGAGTGCTGCATCTTCCTCTGTACTGGCGTGTCTCTTCAGAAATTCTTGTGCTTTGAAGACGGAGTCAATCTTCTCTCTTTTATCGTTATATTTTAAAATTAGTCCTTCGGGAATGCACCATCTGTAAATTATCTGATGTCTTTGTAAGAACGTGGTCAATCCTTTATATGCTTTTCTTTTCATGCGGATTTCATAGGGAACATCTTTCAAAGTTCTAATGGTCTGCTCCCCAATTTTCAAGGGCACCGCTGAAACTGAACGCAGAATTTGATCTCTGGTACGCTGCTTTGTGAACTTGACAACCACTTCTGCTGGCAGATTATTTTTCTTTGTAAAGGTTGAATAGGCTCTGTAAGCCATATCCATCTCTTCTTTCAGTTCCAACGCTTCTCTGCCAGTTAGAGGTGCCAAGGCACTCGCCAATATAGTTCTGAGATTCTCTTTTTCCTCTTCTTTGATGCCCTGAAAGCGGAGAGTCCGATTTGATTTTTCCATCTGTAACATTAAAATTCTTTTTTCTTGCATATCCTGATGTTTTTCTAATTTATTGACCTTTTTCTTTATTTACTTGGTGTCTTCCGTTGAGACCAAACACTTCTGTGCGATCTCCTCCATCTTCTTTGATGTTTCTGTTAATTGTTTTTGTTGACTGTTGAGAACACTTTCCATGTTACACAGAGTTTCGCTGATTTTCTGCATTTGATCCAGCAGAGGGCGCAGTGACTCGCTTTTCTGTTGATTGACAGCTAGCTCCGGTGGGGGGGTGCTCAGACCGGAAGTCCCTCCCCCCTTCTTTTCCGGCTTCTGCGGGACCTTTTTCAATGCGGACATCTTTTTAATTGTTTACTTTAACAAAGTTCGTGCCGCGCCACTCAGGAGACTAACCAACTCTTAATCTTCAGTATTTCCCCAAAGGTATCTTCACCAACTCTTTTTTCCCCTTCACCCCCCTCCGCTTTTCTTTTATAAGTCCCGTTTCTCAAGGGGGGTGGGGATTCCTCCCTCCTCCCGTCCGCTTATACGCTTGCAGGGGGTTTCGACTTTTCACTTCAAAATAGATCTCCAACTCACGGTTCGATGCCAAGTCTTTCCATTTAACTTCAACTCGATCGCTTTATTCACTCCTGGAAGTCGGTGGCGTTGCTAAGTCCCATTACAGGCACGACGCAGCGGGGCCGATTGGGGCGGGGAGAAAGCCTCAATTTCCCGGCTGTTTGCCGGCAAAGAGGCTACTCCCCAAGCGCCCCCGGTTCGGAGCCTTTGCCTAAGGCTCACTAGGGTCTTTCGCATAAGCGAAGACCCCCCCAAACTGCGCGTGGGCTAACCACCTCCGGGAGCATCCTGAAAGGTGGCTGCCATTCGCTCCGCCGAAACCGAAAGTCCCACCACTTGAGCATGTTGACATGTTTAAATAGCACAAGTTCGTGGTGCAGTGGTTGGACTAGGATCTGGGAGAACCAGGTCTGAATCCCCACTCTGCCATGGAAGCTTACTGGGTGGCCTTGGGTCAGTCACAGCCTCTCACTCTAACCTACCTCACAGGGCTGTTATGAGAATAAAACAGAGGTGAAGAGAATATTGCAAACCGCAAACTGCTTTGGGTCCCCATTGGGGAGAAAGACCGGGTATTAGTGAAATAAATAAATGGTGCATAGATATATCCTTACTTTGCCTCCACATATCAGTTTCCCTTGCTCCTGTCACCAAACTGCAAGCAATATGAGATCTCCTGGGGAAGGAGGGGCACATCCTTCTTTTCACAGAACAGCCATGCTGATCATGTAATGACCCCCTTCTGGAAGGGACTGAAGCTTCTGAGTATCTGATTTGCTTTGTGGATATTAAATGTGTATTTGTTGCTCATCTGACCCCTGGGCTGCAGTACAGATGCAAGTGTGCTGGTGGCTGAATAAATGGTTGTCCTTTCCCACTTGTTTTTCTCATCACCCCTCTGTTGGTTCAATCTGCTGGGATTCATGGCGCCTGTGGAGGAGTGTAACAAAAATACAGAATTACCAAATGGAAGGCGTTCAGTTTGCCGACAGGGCAGGGGAGACATGGAATGAGTAGCAGCACTTGGACAGAAGGGAGGCACACAAGTAATGTCAGAGAAATCGTGGCTGAGGGCTTGGTGCAAACAGCAGCAGTTAAGTCTGGACTAATCATCAAACTCAGTACTCAGTAGAACAGGAGCCCTACCTGACTGGATTATGGTTTGTTCCATCTTGAGTCCAGCTTCTATGGCCTATTATGCACTGGTCTTTTCCCTCGCTTTCAACGTGCGTCACTGGGGGCGGGGGGGTAGTCACTGTGCATTTCTCCCTGCTGTCATCCTGCAAGTCTGTCAGGTTTTTTCCTATTCTGCACTGTTCCCCCCCCCCCTTCAGTGCTCAGTTTGCTTTCCCCTCACAGTTTCCCCAGGATTTCCCAGAGTACTTTTGTGATGGTCTTTCCCCTTGCTTTGCTTCAAAGCTGAAGGTAAAATTCAAAATCAGACAGCCTCCCTCGGATTTCCCCCCTCCGTTTTCCTGCCCTTCAGAGGCCATTCCTCCATCCACATCAAGGTTGTTCCACCACTCTGCACCTTCTGCCGGGCAGGGAATGGCGGCACATTCTCCCTCTTCCCCAAAGCTACTGCCTCCACCACCTGCTTGGACCCCTCGCCCAGCCCCAGGCACCCTTGACGGGTTTCCACTTGGGCTCCCACTGGGCCATGCCGCTCCTTCCGTCATGCTGCCTCCTTTCTCACCATAGAAACACATCCATATTCAACGCTAAAATTGAGGTCTCCCCCCAGAAATGATCGCCTGGCCACTCACTGGCCCTTTCCCCACTGCTTTTCCTCTGATCAGGGCACTTGCACATGTGATCTCTCCCCCTTTTTGCACACTGGACCCTAGGATCCTCACCTTCCTCACCTCTTGGCACCCACCCCCCTGGCTTAGCATCATCAGCTGCCCTTGCTGTGCCTGCCCCTCATCCTGGTTTTCCAATTTTCCACCCCTCTCCTGTGCTAGACCTCAGGTTAGATCCCCCTTTTGCACATTGGACCCTACGATTCTCACCTTCCAAGCCTCCTGACACCCACCCTCGTGGCTTAACATCATCATCTGCCTGTGATGCACCTGCCCATCTTCTTGATTTTCCAACTTTCGACCATCACCCCTCACACCAGGCCTCCCATTGGATTTTCACTCAGTTCCATATGTTCTGCCACCCAATTTGCCTGTCAGTGGGCTCCCATCACAGTTTGGCACCCCTCCCCACTAGAACTTGGCAATAAGAAAAGGAAGCTTCACAGCCTTGAAAATAATTGTTGGGGAGGGGGGAGACTGGCATCAAGTCCGTTCCTTCTCTTTTTTCACACAACAGAGAATCCTCTGGCAATAAGAAGAGGAAGTTTAGTGGTTGCTCAGGTCAGTTTCATTCAGAGGATTGAACAAGGAGGATTTAAATGGAAGGTGGTTACTAACAGGGCAATTTTGTAAATTAAAAAACCTTTAGACTCCACCTCCCACACATCATAAGTGACATTCCCACTCCATTTAAGCAAAAATGCAGGGTTTGGTTGTAGCTGCAGAATACATACACAAACTAGAGAATAAATACTCCAGAGAAAAACAGATTGGTGCATAGAGCAGGAACACAAATCCGAAGTCAGGCTTAAACACTTGACTGCTCAGATTCTCTGCAGTAAGCTGTGCATGCAGAAAGGGCCTCTCAAGAAAGCTGTGTGAGTTCCATCATCATAAAATAAGTGGTCACCAGCTCCAGAAGTAAAAAAAATAGCCTGGCTTTTTAATGTGAGGAAGGGCAAAACATTGCATATGGCAGAACATTAAAAAGTTAGGGCAGGCCACAATGGGAATTTTTGAGAAATGCAATATGCCAGATTTGAACTTTAACAGAAATACTAATAAGAAAGCCCCATACTTTGAGGAATGCCTTGGTGGGGGGACCCCTAAATCTTAAATTTTACTGACAAATTGGAAGTCAATAATGCTAGAATCAACAATTCAGTTACTTTACACTTTGGATGTTTTTTCTTTAAATGCCTAAATCTAATAGAATCCATAACCAAGAATGCTGGGAAAAATTAAGAAAATATAAAGTTGAATCTATGACACTGGTAAAGTTCAGTAACCAGTCATTTGGGTTTTGACATGGGTAAGACTAAGAAAAATGGAATCAAAAACCCTAGAACTGATGAACTCCGAAAGTTATTTATTGTTCACGGGTGGGAAATCCCAAACCACTAGTAGCGTCATTATCTTTCTTAACCCGCTAAAATATTCCAAAGTAGTAAGCCAGCTTTCAGTTCTCCAGAACTCTTCACCAGGGGGATGTTCTCTACACACAGACAGATACAAGGTGGGTCAGGGCAGAAGAAGGATATTGCAGAGCCAAAGGAAAATTCATAATAACTGCAGTGAAGTGGAAGAGGTCTTATACGGATTTAATAATGTTAGGATGCGGTGGTACAAAGAGATAGGAGGTTGCCCCAGTGCCCACGGGGAGAAAGACGCAATGGCAGCTCACCCTTTGAAAACACAGAAGTCAGCAGTTGTTCAGGTCTGTCTCAAGCACTTATTAGAGAATACAGGCCCTCGCAACGGAGACGGCAGAAGTGAAGACAGCAGAGCTTAGCAAGATTAACTTGAGGTGATATACTGGGTAGATATAAGCCGAAGAGAATAATGTTATCTAGTGTTTGAAGAGCATGTTTCCTCTATAGGCAAAAGCCCCATTAAGACAACTTTTATACGTATTGTGAGTGTGTATAAGGATGGAAGCAGGATCCCAGTGGCAAGCCCTGCCCTACTCTCCATGTGCTCATTAGACTACTAGCACAGACTCCTATGTGTGCATGAACTGTAAGGGCATAGGCCTCATATAAGCAATTGGACGCCAAGCCAAAAGTGGGATTCCCAACCACTTGGACAAGCCTACATGTGTCTAGTTTATATACACATAGGGTCTGTGCTAATGAATATGCATGGGTCAGGATCAGTGCTTCCAACACAGGCATTCACTGTATGAACAGATGTCATTTGAACAATTCTAAATGAACAGTTCTAGGAAATCTCCTGGGATTACAACTGAACTCCATGTGACAGAGATCAGTTCACCTGGAGAAAATGGCTGCTTTGGAAGGTGGAAGGTGGACTGTATGGCATTATACCCCATTGCAGTCCCTCCCCTCCCCAAACCTCAGTCCCTTCTCAGGATCCACATCCAAAATCTCCAGGAGTTTCCAAACCCAGAGCTGCCAACCCTAAGTCTATCTCATAGCCACTGACACCATTTTAGAAGCAGTTGTAGTTCTTTAAAAATTGCCACAAGGCCCTAATCAGGATCAGTCACACAGTGTGCTGAGTCAGTGACCCCAGGAGCTCTCCCCCACCACCACTCACACAACTTTTTTTACCCCGGCCACGATTGCCAGGCCTTCCCGGTCGATCTGTGCATAATTCCACTCAGCCACTGACAGCATCCGTGAGTAATAGGTGACGGGCACCTCCCGGCTATCCGCGAGGCAGTGTACAAACACCACGCCGACTCCATAGGAGGACACATCGCAGTCAAGGACAACCGGCAGGGACTTGTCGAAATGTGCCAAAACTTTATTAGAGATGAGCAGCGCCTTGACGTCCGTGAAAGTGGTCACCTGCCGGAGGTCCCACTCCCAAGGGGCCTGTTTGTCCAGGAGGCAATGTAGGGGTTCTGCTACCACCGCCTTGTGGGTGAGGAAGGTGTGGTAAAAGTTCAATAGTCCCAGGAATGCCTGAAGCTCCACCTTGGACTTGGGCGGGGGCACCTCCACGATGGCCTTGATTTTGTCCCGGGCGGGATGCAAACCATCCGCGTCGACAGTGAAGCCTAAAAAGTCCACTGACAGAACCCCCAGGAGAAACTTCTCCCTCTTCACCTTGAGCCCCGCCTCGTGGAAACAGCAGAGGATGGTGTGCAGCCGGGTGGCGGATTCAGCAGGCTTTGCCGCGGCGATTAACACATCATCGAAAAATGGCGTGACCCCTGGTATTCCTTTCAAGAGAGAGTCCATAAGTTGTTGAAAGAGGCCTGGGGCCGCGCTCACCCCAAAGTGCAGCCATTTAATTCTAAAAGCCCCCCTTTGTGTAATGATCATTTGCGCTGCGGTGGTGGCCTCATCCACCGGGAGCTGCTGATAGGCCTGGGCTAGGTCCAGTTTACCAAAAACCTTTGTCCCTGACAAGGAGGCCAGCACGTGGCTTACCACTGGACCGGATAAGTGTGGTCTTGAAGTGCTTTACTTAGAGTGCACTTATAATCCATGCAGATACAGACGTCCCCATTCGGCTTAACTGGGGTGACAGGCGGTCTCCCACGCCGCCTCCCCAGGCTCCACCTCCCCAAATTTCCAGGTATTTCCCAACATGGAGTTGGCAAATCTACGTAACCCTGGGTTGTTAACCCTAATGACACTCCTTCTGCGCTGTATATTGGGCCTTGAAAACTTAAAAGGCATTTTTTACACTTTAATAAGCTTTGTTGTCTTCTGTTGTTGTTTTTAATGGCTTTCTTATGTTCTTCTAAGAGTCTCAGAATGGCATACATGGATTTCCCTCCTTCTCATGCTTGTAACAACCCTGTTGAGTAGTTCAGGCTGACAGACAGTGGCTGGCTGAAGATCAGCCTTTCTGTCTCAGCTGTGAAACCGAGGGCCTAGAACAGTGATGGCGAACCTTTTAGAGACCGAGTGCCCAAACTGCAATCCAAATCCCACTTATTTATTGGAAAGTGCCAACACGGCAATTTAACCTGAATACTGAGGTTTTAGTTTAGAAAAAATAATTCATTAACATCTTTTGGCTTAAAAGAAAAGCACAATAACAAAGCTTTCAATGATACAAACAGCTTTTTATTGAAAGGTAAAAGTTTGCATTTGGCATGAAGTTTGCATTTGACGTCATACACACAAACTCCTTCCAGTTAGTACAGGACAGGACCCTTCCTATTTACCTGGTCTGTCTTTCTCAACATGATCTTACACATTTTCACACCTAAAGTGACAGCCCTCTTCCACCTTCCATGGGAAAGAGACAGAAAGACAGCACACTCTGTGGAATCTGCCACTTCTCGATTGATTCAAAGTAAATTAAATTTTGATCCTGCAAATCTTGACCGATGAACAAAGGAAGCACTTCAACTTGAGCACTTCAACCAGGTGACCCAACCCCAAAGCATATCAAGGCTGCACAGAATGAGAGACCACGGAGTGGAATGACAGCCCCTGGGGGTAGCAGGAGTGTTCTGGAACTGGAATGTGAGGCCCCAGAGTGGAATGACAGCCCCTGGGTGTAGCAGAACACTTCTGCTACCCCCAGGGCTGTCATTCCACTCCATGGTCTCTCATTCCAGTCACAGAACACTCCTGCTCCACTCTGGGACTGTCATTCCACTCTGTGGTCTCTCATCCCAGTCCCTGAATGTTCCTGCTCCACCCTGGGGCTGTCATTCCACTCTGGGACCTGTCATTGCAGTTCTTGAACACCCTGCTACAGCCTGGGACTGTCATTCCACTCCATGGTCTCTCATTCCATTTCCAGAGTAGTGTATTTGGGCCCAGAGACCCTAATGGAAAATCCATTTCGCATTTTTATTGCAACTCTACTTGTCCTGCAATGTATTTCAATGAAGCCCATGCAAGTCAATTGGCATTCTTGTCTCCCATTATTTCCAGTGGGCTTTCAAGTGTTTCCCATTGTTTCCCATGGGCAAGCCTGTCCTTCCTTTTAGTACATCCCATACATCCGCCCTCCTACACGGCTCCTCCAAATGGCATTTTAGTTATTCCCATGAGTGCGAAAAGTCAGAGCAAATTTACAATCTGACTAAAGGCGCAATCCTATGCCCTCATACTTGAAAGCAAGTTTGGTTGTCTCAGTGGAGCTTAATTTTGAATAAGTATGCACAAGATTGGGTACTGCTTTTGAAGCGGCTATTCATTTCTGCCTCGTCCCTCCGCCCCAGCTCATCGCTGGAGAGTCGGGAGCTCTGAAGTTCAGGGACAGTCTTTCATCACGGGGGGGGGTGCCTTATGTATGATTCCCTGGAAGCTCTCAGGAAGCTATAATTAGGGGGAGGGGTGCTGCGCCTTAGCTCCACAGGGCAGGAGCTCTGGCTCGCCTTGAGCCACCTCACCACAGCACTGGCTGCCACCCCTCCTGCAGCACCAGCTCCAAAACAGTCTCCATGTCCAACTCCTTGGACAGCCCTTCTAATCACAGCCTCTGAGCAGGCGCACAAGACATGCCACCCAAAGCAGCAGGGCAGCCCCGAAAGGAAGAGAAGGGGGTGGGTACTAAAGTTTTTCGGACTCCAGGTTACAGCACAGGATGCTGGAGGGCGCAGCGAGAGAGACCGGGCAGAGAGCCAAAGAGGGAGGAGGGGGAGGAGGAATAGCACACCTCCCCAAAGAAGGTGGGTTTGGAAACTGAAGTGGCACACTCACGCAGATGCAACTTTTGGCAACGAGCCTGAGTGGGCATCCCTGGGAATGCTCAGCCTCACTTCTCTGGGGCAGAAGGGGCGTGGATTGGAGCGCGCATTTGCAAAGGAAGGGGAGTTGCCGTGCTTTCCCGGGCTAAGGGAGTGGGGTCAGGCTGTGGGGATTTCTTGCTGAGCAGCTCCTGCGCTTTGAGTAGGCAGGGATTGTGGGTTGGTGTCAGGCTGTGAGGAAGGTGGAGCCCGTGGGGAAAGTGATTCCTCTCTTCTCCCTCCCCCATGTCAACAAGCAGGGTGCCTGCTCCGGGGGTTTACACATCTTTTCCTCTCATGTGCGGTATTTGCTTTCCAACCAGGGCCTGGGGTTTGGCCTAGGGCTGGCTGGTGCAGCAGCTGCAGCAGCACAATAAGCAGGCTCAGCCACCTCCTCACCCGTGCCCACAGAGAGGGCTCCGAGTGACACCTCTGGCACCCGTGCCACAAGTTCGCCACCAGGGGCCTAGAACATGAGGACCTCAGGCTGCAACCTTATTGGCCTAATAGTTAATTTGTCCCTGATCAGTGTTATCTTGAAAAGTTAAAAGAAAAAGTTCCTGTAGATTCCTGACTGTGGACTTATTTCACATATATGTGGTGAAAGTTTGGACCCTTCCTTTCTTTGTTGTACAACACAAAGAACTATTTGTCTGGATGGTTGAAACATATTCACAGTGAAGATGATCAATTTAAGCTGAAATTCCTCCTGTGTGATGGAGACTAATGTATTACTTCAGGGTAGCTTAATTTGCAGCAACAGCTCCTAGTACAGGATAAGGTTTATGGAAATAAATGCTTATGGCGCATAAATGATCTTACTCTTGAGGTTTTGGGCTCCATATCTCTCATTTAGAAAAGGCTTTATTTTATTGCATTGCATTTTTATGTTGTTATTAACAAAATGTTTTGTGTGACTGATGTTTGTATATTTGAATGTTAATGTCACTGCTATGACCTATCAAACAATAAATTGCTGATTGATTTCTCTTTTCCATATACAGAAGTTCGTTGGTATGCATTTAACTGAAATATAGCATTTTTTTTGTTTATCTAGACACTTCTTTGAAACAGTATAATTACAAAGGAAAAAAACATGTTTGGAAAAACACAAGCCAGACAATCTTGCATATTTTGTGCAAGAGAGAAAGCTTGTAAATATTAAGGAACACTGCATGGCAGGTATTTCTGTGATCAATTATTGCTACCCACATTCTTAGAATCACATTTTTCATACAAATGGCACAATGAGATCACATGAAAGGCCTGTCACACTGTTTGATTGATCAATACAGCCGTCAAAGCTGTATGTGAGGGTTCATCCATCCCTGTGACATTTCCTATATGATTGACATGCTGGGGCCTTAAGAGAGACCTATCAAAACTTTTGATTGATTGATATAAACTTGTCAAAATGCCAAACATCATTTATATTAATTAAAGGATGTAGACAGCTACCATCCTACTTCTGGCTGAGGGCCAACAGCTGGTGTGGGGGATTCTAAATGCATTTTGATCCTGTGGAACTGACCCCACTATTAAATCAGCATGGAAGTCCGGCTGTAGAAGAACCTTGATGAACATCTGAATGGGACAGACAATACTATTCAGGAACATGTCTCTCTTCATTTTTTAATTTTCTCTGACAAAGGTAATTGTAAAACTTATACTGGTTTGAATGGACAATCATGTTATCTTTTGCATTCTCATCCGAGATTGTCATAGTCATTCAAATGCTGGGATCCCATGGCCCCGAGAGGGCCCACTGCCAATCCCTGACTTGCCACCACATAGCTACTCTTCTGACTTGAGATGCCCTGTCCTGCATTCCTAAATGTGCTGGGGATTTGTTATGGGAACTCAAGAGTGGTATGCAGCTGCCCCTGCTCCTTCTGTATTCTGACAGACACTCACCAAGGGAGGGAGGGAAGCCCCAAATGACATTTTTAGGGGTACTGAGCCCCTCATGAGATTAAGTCCCACTTCCTCCCTTGCAGGATGTGTCTGTATCTATCTATCTAATTGTCACGTGTGCACCCCATCTGTGGATATCTAAAACCACAGACAGGGGGCACATTTGCCCTAAATAGATGTTTCAGCAAACTTGGGGGAACCCCTAGGTTTGCAGAAAAATCTGACAATAAAAAACAACAACATTAGGGAGTTTAAACTCTCCCCAGAATAATAATTTTAAAAAGCCCTTTGATAGTCCTGGTGGCTTCTACCTGGAGCCATGCCAGGCAAGCCACTGAAAGAGGGGAGCTCAACTGGCTGCCCAGAGCAGCTCCAGGTGAGTCATAGAGAGCAGCAGCCGGGGGGGGGGGAGAATCTGCCAGCTTACCTGGAGCTGCTCTGGGTGAGCCACAGAGAGGTGGGTGGGAAGACTCGGCTCGCTCACCTGTGAGAGTCACCGAGAGTGGCTATGGGGAGAAGCTTCGGGGGGGGGGATGGACTGAGAGAAAAAAAGAAAGCTGGGGTAGGGCACAGAAGAATAAAGAGAGTGATGGGGTAGGGGGCAGAAAGAGAGTGGTGATCTGGGGGCAGAAAGAGAGAAAGAGAAAGTGATTGGGGTGGGGGACAGAAAAAGAAAGAGTGATGGGATTACTGTTCCCTCTAAAATGTACTGGAAGCAGCAGCTCAGCATAGTGATTCAATCAGCTCTTTATTAGGTTACATCAGAATAAGCCTACAGAGGCTGGCTGCAAGCCGCCTTTTATTCCTGAACTCACCACACCCAAACCACACCCAGCACACACCCCAAACACCGTAATAGGTTCTATTTACAAGTCCATAGTCCAGATTGGGCAACTTTAGGATCCGGGCTAGCCCATTGGTGCGCCCTTGGATCCACAGTCTCTAATGTTCTCTCGAATGAAGCTCTTTCGGACTGCATGGTCAGCCATGTGACGATAGCCATCTTTTCTCAATACATTACACCCCTCCCCCCATAGTTTGAACCCACCCACACACAATGTCTTGTAGGTAATCTGGTCGTCTGCGGTCCCTAGTCGACCTCCGCAGTTCCTGGGCAGGGTTGCTCGTTTGCACGTTGGCTGGCTCTATCCTTGCTGGGGAAACTGGGGTGGACGCTGGAGCTGAGGTGACCTGTGGAAAAGGTCTAGCGACGGCCGCGACAGCTGAAGTCTGCTCAGGCTCTGCCTCCGGAGTGGTGGTCTTGCTGCCAGGTGCGACTGTGTTGCTAACTGGCTCCCTGATGCCGTCTCCGTCTTCCGTTGGTTCCAGTGGTGTTACTCGGTGGCGGATCTGGTCCACATGCCTGTGAAGCCTTTGGCCATCTTCGGTAGATACCTCATACAATAGGGGTCCCTTCATGACTCGTGCCAGTATCCATGGTGGGCCCCGGGCGAAAATGTGAGCATAGACTGGGTCTTCTGGGAAGAAGCCCCGTGGAGCCTCCTGTTGTTCTGACCCAGGTGCTTGCTCTGGGGCCTGGTCGGGGTGTAGCCTGTTGAGGCGGGTGGTTAACCGGCAACCCGTAAGGATTTCTGTGGGGCTCCTGCTGGTGGCGGTGTGTGGGGTGATCCTCTGCCCAAACAGGAACACTGCCAGCCGGTAGTCCCAATCTCCCTGCACAATGCATCGCAGGGCTTCTTGGTGGTCCTCACCATTCGTTCTGCCTGTCCATTCATGGCTGGGTGAAAAGGTGTTGAATGAATGTGCCAGATTCCATAGTGGGTCACGAATTCCGCAAACTCCGTAGACGTGAAGGCCACCCCGTTGTCAGAGACCAGGATACCCGGAATTCTATCGGTGCAGAGAACCTTCCAAAGGGACTTTATTGTGGCCTTCAATGAGGTGGACGCCACTGGGAGGAAAAGGAATCGACCACTAGGAAGAAAATCTGTCCCTGGAATGGGCCAGTGAAGTCCAAGTGCAAGCGGGCCCAGGGTTTGCCAGATGATTCCTGCTTGCATTCGGGAGCTCCGAGGGGATTGGGTCGGGTCTCTTGGCACATCTGGTACTGGTTGACAAGATCCTCTATCTCCTTATCCAACTCAGGCCACCAGATGTAGCTGCGTGCTAAGGCTTTCATTCGCACAATTCCCGGGTGGGTTTCCTGTAGTGCAGCTAGCGTGCATTTGTGCAAGGGCTCAGGGACTATAACTCAGCTGCCCCACAAGAGATATCCCCTGTGCATGGGTAGTTCATCTTTGTGGGAGGCAAACACCGTGAATTCAGGGCCCACTTTCTCACTGGGCCATCCCCACCCCACCCAGTCGAGCACATGGGCGAGTACCTGGTCTCGGCTTATGAACCAGGCTACCTCCACGACCTGGATGGGGCGGTCAGGCAAGTAATTGATGCGGAGGATGTGATGAGCAGGAGCAGGATCCGGGGCAATCTCTGGAAGTGGAAGGTGGCTGAGAGCGTCTGCGTGCCCCATAGCCTTCCCTAGACGGTGTCGCAAGTCATATCTGTAGCCCGCCAGAAATATAGACCACTGCAGAACCCTGGGAGACATCATCTGGGGCATTTGGCGGTCTGGGGTGAGGAGACCCAGCAGTGGCTTGTGGTCAGTGATGACGGTGAAGGGGCAGCCATAGAGATAGTGGTGAAATTTCTTCACCCCGGCCATGATCGCCAGTGCCTCTTTATCAATTTGAGCATAAATGCACTCTGTTGCCGACAAGGTCCTTGAATAGTAGGCCACTGGCAACTCACTGCCATCTGGCAGCTGGTGACCCATCACCACTCCCACGCCGTAGGGCAATGCGTCACAGGCGAGAACCACAGGGAGGGACTCATCGAAGTGTGCGAGCACGGAGTTGGACACCAACAAGTCCTTAACTGCCTTGAAAGTGGCGGCATGTTGCAGACCCCAGGACCAAGTAGCCGCCTTATCCAGCAAACAGTGAAGGGGCTCAGCTACTGCTGCTTTGTGTGGCAGGAATGAGTGATAAAAATTGAGCAAGCCTAAGAATGTCTGTAACTCAGATTTTGACCGGGGAGTCGGGGCTTCCGCTATGGCTTTTATTTTGTCTTTAGTGGGGTGAATGCCAGAAGCATCGACACAGAATCCCAGGAAATCCACACTGGAGACAGCAAGGATACATTTTTTATGTTTCACTTTTAGCCCCACCTCGCTGAAACGCTGGAGCACTGACCATAGGCGCTCCACGAAGAGGTTCTCTGATGGCGCTGAGATCAGAACATTGTCAAAAAATGGGACAACTCTGGGAAGACCTTTAAGAAGGGAGTCCATTAATTGTTGGAAAATCCCTGGCACTATGCTCACCCGCCATACCATAAATGTTCCCCTGTGAGTCACTATTGTTTGCGCCTCAGCCAACTGCTCATCCACAGGCAGTTGCTGATAAGCCTGTGCTAGATCCAGCTTGCCAAAAACTTGGGCCCCAGCCAAGGCTGTGAGGACATGGCTGACCACCAGCACAGGTTATGCATGATCTTGGAGCGCTTTGTTTATTGTGCATTTGTAGTCCGCACAGATTCTAATGTCGCCATTGGGTTTCACAGATGTCACGATCAGGGTCTCCTGTCTAGTGTGGGGGACTGGCTCCAAAACCCCTTGGTCAACCAGGCAGTCCAACTCAGCCTCTATTTTTGGGCGGAGAGCAAGTGGGGGCGTGCGGTGCTTTATCCAAATGGGGTGCACTGTGGGGACAAGGTCGAAAGATACTGGCAGGCTGGTGTAGCGCCCAAGCAACCCATCAAAAACCCCGGGAAATTCTTGGCAGACGTCTCTGAGCCCCAGTTGATTAATGCCCGTCACCGCTAGGCCCAGCACCTTGAACCAAGACAGTCCTAGGAGGCTGGTGAGAGGGGCCTTCACCACAACCAGTTCCAAGAGGCCGTCAAAAGCCTTGTATTGTACACAGAACTGGCCTACCCCCTTAATTGCTACGGGGTTCTTTTGGAAGTCCCGTAGACGGAGGTCCATGGATTCTAAGGGGGGACCTCCATTGGGGCAGAGTCTCTGGAGGGTGTCCTCAGATATAATTGACCAGGACAACCCCGTGTCTAGCTCCATCATGCAGGGAGTTCCTTCAATGGACACAGTCATGTGCAATTTGGGGGTAGCACTTCGGGGTAGGTAGTGTACCTGGATGTGGTTGATGATTCCTTCATAGTGGTGGTCCATAGCTCCCTGAGGCGATGGGGCAGATTTTTGTGACTGGCAGGCGTGGGCTATGTGGCCTTGTTTGTTACAGGTCTGACATACTGCATTCCAGAAATGATAGTTCCTCCTCTCGTGAAGGTTGCCGCAGCTTGCACAAGCGTTGGTCCTGGACTACTGCTGGGTTTGGCTGCTTATAGAGGAGTGGCCGGTGGCCAGTCGGTTGCTCTTGGGTCAGTGTCAGCGCTGCTGGAGATAAACCTGATGAGCACTGTCATCATCTTCGGACGTTCCAGATTCTGAAGTGACGGGAAGCTGGTTGATGGTGATTGTCTGCTGGTCGCGCTGCAATTTCTTGAATGCCGTGGCCATCTGTAGTGCCGCATCGAGGGTCAGGTTTGCCTGTGGCATCAGTTTCCTGCGGAGCTTTGGCTCTTGGACCCCCCACAGAAATTGCGTGAGTAGGGAGTCTCCCAGGTCCGTAAATTTGCATCCACTGGCAATGTGGCAGAGATCAGCGAGGAACTCTGAAACGGACTCACCGGACTTCTGTGTTCTTGCAATGAAGTCCACGCGGACTGCCCATTTAGATGGTTTAGGTGCATGGTAGTTGTTGAGCGCCATGATGATTTCATCGTAGGTGGCCATCTCTAGGGTCTTCGGAACCACCAGACTCGTGGCTAGCCGGATGATGGTGACCCCACAGATACTCAATAGCCAGGATTTCTTAGGCTCATTGTCCATCACCTTCTATAATTTGAGGAAGTACATGAGCTGAGCTACCCAGGCCTGCCAGAACTCAGGGTGGTTCAGGTCGAACAGGGTCAACTGCTGTCCTGGAACTGCGGACGCCATGACTTGGAGTGGCAGTGGTGGCGGTGATGCAGGAACCTGAGACGTTGGTGTGGAGATTGCGGACTGCGATTCGCCGGCCGGAGCAGTGCGTGGTAGGAGGCTCTCGGGGTTCTCTGTGGTGCCGGTTGCGGTGCTCAGGAGTGGTGGAGTCAGGCAAGTTCACAGGATCCCACCTTCGTCACCAGTAAAATGTACTGGAAGCGGCAGCTCAGCATAGTGATTCAATCAGCTCTTTATTAGGTTACATCAGAATAAGCCTACAGAGGCTGGCTGCAAGCCGCCTTTTATTCCTGAACTCACCACATCCAAACCACACCCAGCACACACCCCAAACATCATGATAGGTTCTATTTACAAGTCCATAGTCCAAACTGGGCTACTTTAGGATCCGGGCTAGCCCATTGGTGCGCCCTTGGATCCACAGTCTCTATTGTTCTCTCGAATGAAGCGCTTTCGGACCGCATGGTCAGCCATGTGGCGGTAGCCATCTTTTCTCAATACATTACACCCTCTAAGCTGAGTTAGTGTGAGCAAGCTCAGTTTTGTAGCCTCCAACTCACACATTTGTATCTTAGCTCAGGAAGGATGGCTTCAGAACCAACTAATTATGCAGTAGCCAAATTACTCACCCACAACTTTAATGCCAGTAGCTTACAAAGTAGAATTTCTGCTCACAAGACTCCACAGCTTAGAGGTGGCAGAAACAGAATCATGGGGTAGGGGAGAGAGAGAGTGACAGGCATGGGGGGGAGAGTAAGAGATGGGGTGACAGTAAGAAGGAAAAGTGAGAGGCAAAAAAGTAGGGGGAGAGAAGAAGAAACAAGGGGGGAAATGCCCCCTTCATGAAGTTTCTTGCAGGTCCCCATTTGTGCTTCACTATCTTTGACAACAGTGGCTGTCTGTCTGCCAGAGAGCAGGTAAAAGACAACATTGCTACCCTCACTTTGAGGGAAATGTGGGCAGGTGAGTGGGGGCAGCTAATCTTAGGTGCCACTGCTGCTTGCTCATTCACCCAAGGGGAGGAGAGTGAAAGAGTGCAAATGCTAGCTAGGAACAGCCAACCAACTGCTCACCCACCCTCTCTCATTCACTTCAGTCAGAGCTGGACCATCATGATGGCACATTGCAACTACCTTCTGAGTGGGGTGGCTCTGGGCATGATCTTGCTTAGTCCTCCGCCCCCCACAAAAAAAACACCACTCTGGAACTGGTCCTGATTCTCTCCTACATGAATAACAAACACTGCAAGAGAAGTTCGTAGGAATGAGCCTTTTCTCATCTTGTGTGAAAACACCTTTGACTCTCCTCTGCAGCAGCTGCCTGATTGCTTTTTGATTGTCTGATTGCCACACGGAGGTAACTCATTCTTTTCCAGTAGTTAATATCTACAAGGATAAGAGATAAGCAGGACTCGTCATGCAATCATGTTTTGGTAGCCTACTTCAACTGCTTTAAAAATGGGGATAGGTAGACAAATACATGGAGGAGACGATTTTTTTAAAAAACAGAGAGTTTTTAAAAAACAAAAAGAAAAACCAGACCCTCCGTATTAAATGTCTGTAGAACTCTGAGTACCACAAGAGCAGAGGGTGGCTGTCTTCATCATGACCTGGTTGAGAAATTTCCTGTGAAATGTCTTGTTGATTGTTATTGGAATGCTGAGCTGGATAGCCCTTTAATAAGGCAACTGAAATGTCTTTGGCCCATTATGCACACACAGGTTCCTGCAGATTTCCCAAGCAGTAAGCCTTTCAGCTTGACTTCAGATTCTGTGCCCACCTTACACACTCTTTTTCCTCCAGTGTATTTATTCTGCAGCTACAATTTTAAAAATGCACTTTTCTAAATCAGGGTGGAACTTCACTTGTGACGTGGGGGGGTGTCCAATGTTTCTTTTAAAAAAATACACAAATGCCCTATTGCAGCAAGCACCTTCTATTTAAATCCTCATGGTTTGGGTTTTGCACATGCATTTTAGCTTTAGCTCCATGAATGAAAGGGAACAGAAAGGAAAACCCACTGTTGAAACTGACCAGACTTTTTCTGAAATTGACAAGTAGCTGCAAAGCCCCATTTCCATATTGCCAAGCACTTCGGGGATTCTCTGTTGTATTAGTCTCATAACATGGGGAAACACATTGAGTGTATAGAATGCATGGTAGAACCCACTGACACTGGCATTGCAAGCTGTGATCATTGGCAACATATTTGTGTGCACGGGCACACCTGTGCAAAGTCAGCTGCAACTCCACCACGCTTTGCAGAAGGCTGCAATTTGTATGGGAGAGGAGTCCTCTGGCAGAAGCTCAGCTTTATTTAGTCTTATGCCAGAAGATTTTGATGTCTTGCAAGCAGCAGGTGAAGGAGATCTGCCCCACATCTGCCCCATTGCCACAGGGTCCCAACTTCTCCTCAATGTAGGGCAGCACCTCTGACATTTCACCCACTCTCCAGTTGCCTAAGTCATCATACCCTGGGGTGGGGGGAGCTCTTTCACCTGCCCAAAAGCTGCTGCCCAAGGCAGGCAAGGGGAGAAGAGCCCAAGCAGAACTCCCCAAGCACTGCAAGCCAGGAGGAGGCGTCGCGGCCTGCTGGAGTCAGCAGCAGTAGGCTAGGCTGACCAGGGAGGGGGGCTTGCCGGGCTGGGTCAAGCCCTCTTCTCTTCCTTGCCTTTCCCTTCCCTCTGGCTTTGTCTTCTTGGCTATGGAAAGTACAGGGGAAAGATGGTTGGCAGAGTGACTGGCAAACTGAAGTTCGGCAGTTCGCAGAAGGTCTATGTGGCTCAGGTGCCATTCTAATGTTAGGCTTCCAGAGACTACCAAAAATGGTTCCTCCTCCCAAACTTTGTTAACTGAAGCATTAAAGGGGAAAATGTTTTCAAATCTTTAGGCTTCCCATCCCTGTGTCTCCATCTCTTTACATCTCAGGTCAATTTCATTCCACACTGACAATCCCCCCCCCTTTTGTTTGTATGCAGCACTGAAATCCTTTTTTAAAAAATGGGGATGCTGCCGTTTGTCTCTTCTCCAATACCCCTTTCAAGTCAAATACCAGCAGGGAACTAAACCTTGCACAGCTTCTTTTAAATGTGTCCCCCCATAATTTTATTTTTTTTTATTCAGCAATCTGAGACTAGAGACAGTCTCATATCACTAGACTCATGCCACTCATAAAAAATTTAAAATTTAAAACAATGAGGGAAAACTAGAGCTTGTACATCGATGAAGGGGAAAGGATGGAAGGAGGTGCAGAGTGGGCAGAACAACCTTAATGTGGGTGGTGGAGAGACTTTCAAGGGGTGGGGAAAGGGTGGGTGGGAAATCTGAAGGAATCTGTATGCTTTTGAATTACTTTCTGCTTGGAAGTGAAGCAAGGGAAAAACCAGCACAAAAACACTCTCAGAAAACCCAGAAAAACAGCAAAAGGAAAGCAAACTGAGCACTGAAGGGAAGAAAAACAATGCAGAATGGAAAAGACATGCACGGTGAAAGTGAGGCAAAACACCCATGCATAATAGGCCTTTATCAGTCTTCTTGGCTGGAAACTACTGATCTGAGCCCTGGCTTGCATTCCCAGACATGCTAGAATCTGGGACACGTTTTGGTTATTCATGTATAAAACTCCTTCAGCCTGTCTGAACTTACTTTGCTGAAGAAAAGTGGGTGACCGTCAAAGGCAGGACCTTCTTTGCTGTGACACGCAGACACCCAGAGAAATCTGCCTGGCACCAACCATTCTTTTATTCACGAGGAGATACTCCCCCCCCCCCCGTTTCCTTTTATTAATTTTTTTTAAATCCCCACCAACCACTATGGAATTTTATTTCTTATTTTATTTTTAAGATTGCTGTTAGTTTTATTTGAATTTATTAACAAGTGAGGATCTGCTAGAAACTTGTGGGAAGTGGGCATTCCCCACCCCCTGTGTTTCTTCCCCACTCCCCCTATTTTTCTGCCTCTCACTCTTCCTTCATCCTGTCACCCCATCTCTTACTCTCTTCCATATGTCTGTCAGTCTCTGCCCCCTCCCCCATAACCCACTTTCTCTCTTTCTCTTTCCGCCCCTACTCCAATTACTTTCTTTTTCTCTCTTACTGCCCCACCTCATCACTATCTTTCTGCCCCCCTGCCCCATAACTCTTTCACTTTCTGCCCCCCTACCCCAACGTGCTCTTTTCCTCTCAGTCTTTCCTCTTCCTGCACTCTTGGCAGCTCTCCTGGGTGAGCCAGCAGAGGTGTCCCGTCCCCCCACTCTCTGTGGCTCACCTGGAGCAGCTCCCCTACCCCACCAGCAGAGTCTCCCCATCACCACCACCACCCTCTGTGGCTTTCCCAGAGCAGCTCCAGGTGAGCCAGCAGAGACTTTCTCCCCCGCCCCCATAGCTGCTCTCTGTGGCTTCTCCACCCCCCCACCACTCTCTGCAGCTCATCCAGAGCAGCACTGGGTGAGTTAGCAGAGTCTCCCCCCTGCCTCTCTTGGCAGCTCACCCAAAGGTTTTCCAGGCAGCCTGCCGAGGCCCCCCACTTTGGGCAGTTCACCTGGTGCAGCTCCATGTAGGAGCCACTGTCAAATTTAAGTGCATTTTTTTTAATTTGAGGGAGTTTAAGCTGTTATTTTTGCTGAAACATCTGTTTAGGGTGTGTCCTCTGTCTGAGGATTTAGATATCTGCAGATGGGGTACACACTTGGGAATTAGATATATAGATAACAGTGAGTGTTAAAAGAGTCTGTGGATTATATTATGGGTGGCTGATAATATTTCACTAATTGTTATTGAGAAGTTTAGTTTTTTTAATTATCAATGTGTTTTGCTAATTAACTCTTTCTTATATTTTATTACCTTAATTGTGATCTACGTTGTCCACTCAAGAGTAGTTTCACTGACAGACCTGGATAAAAACATTTTAAATAAAATAGAAAGGCTGTTCGACTTGGTTTGGAGGAAACCTCTTTTGATCAGTACTAGGTACAAAGCAAAACCTTTGCATGCCACTGCAGCAGTGCATTTTAGTGAGGAAATGCCTGCAAAAACCAAGTCAAAGGGTTAATTAAACAATGCTGCCAATACTTGTCTCCTTCCTAGAGCTCCTCTGGGTACTTATATTATATAGTTGTCTCTTAAGAGTGTATATTCCTCAAGGCAGGGCATCTGTCTTTCCAAACAAGCAGGATTTAGAAGCTACTTGCTTGTACTACCTGCCAAAGACAACGATTCCCTACACAAATCCCTTAAACCAGGGCTTTTTTTGTAGAAAAAGCCCAGCAGGAACTCATTAGCATAATAGGCCACACCCAACAGCAGAAACTCACTAGCATATCAGGCCACACTCCTGATAGCACAGCTTATTAGTATACTAGGCCACACCCCATGCCTTCCCTTGGCTTGCCTGGGCGCCCCGCACCTGCAGGGAGCCCGGGCAAGCCCGCCCTTGGGACAGGGAAGGCCTTTAAATGCCTCCCTGATCCTTCCAGGCACCCCCTGGCCTGCCTGCCTCGGAGTCACCAGGGGAGTTTGCTCTCCAGGCCTTCCCTCTGTAGTCACGCATGCAGAGGTTTTGGCTGTAGTGGGCATGGCCAACTCTGAAGCCAGCTGGAACTCCATTCCTGTGCGTTCCTGCCCAAAAATAGCCCTGCCTTAAACTGGGGCCTAGTTCACAACTAGGGCTACCAACCTTGGGATGAGGCCTGGAGTTGAACTGATCTTCAGACTACAGGTATCAGTTCCTCTTAAAGCTGCCAGCTCTGGGCTGGTGAATTCCTGCAGATTTGAGGGTGGAGCCCTGTCAAAAGTCCTTGTCCCAACCCAGGCTTTTCATACAAAGGGTTGCTGCAAATCACAGTTACAAAATACCAGAGAGAGACTAAATCTCACCCTAGTCTTGGTAGGTGCCACCAGTCCTTTCAGTCTATCCCAACAGACCAGGAGGGAAAGGACAAGTTTCCTGGCTTCTCAGGGAATTAGCTAGAAAAGTCAGCCCTTCAGAGTGAGACTGCAGTCAGAGTTTCCAAACACAAAACATCTGGTAGGTGGTCGAAGGCCAAAGCTACTGGAATAAGGCTTTGAGGTTAGTGAAGGCAAAATCCACAGCAAGATAAAAAATATAACTATTTTATTTAAGGTGTAAAAAGATAGATTAAAAAGACAACACTGTGAAGGAATAAAACAAATAAATCTAAGCATATCCAGCATAGCTAATATACAGAGCAAAGTTTCAAGTTACCCAAGGCTGGTTCATCTCAGGCAGTTAATTCCAGCAATCCAAAAATATACAAGGGCATAGCCCTCCCGAGCAAGCAGTCAAAATGGATGCCATGAGCACAAGTAGAGCTGGGCAACCACTGACATACTTCGGTGCCAAGAGGTTACTAAATTCCCTTATGACAAGGGCTAATTAAATTTATGGAGAGGGTCTCTGATTGACCTCAGGCCTGTTAAGCCAATCAGAAACCTGAGAGGTGATGTAATTTTCTGTGTTGCTACGCACGGGATGTATAGAATGATGGTGCAGTGGGGAGGGGGAAACAAAACTATACTGCAGTTAAGCCTCGCCTCTTTTCCACAGGTGTAAGGTCCATAGTCAGTTGTTTGGAAGTAAAGTAAAGTGGTACTCCCTAGCAGCCACAGCTGTAAACAAATTGGCTGGCAAGGCACACTGTTCTATCTGTCTCTGTCAAGGTTTCTGTAGGCCTCTTGTAGTCTGAACCGAAGATTTTGCCACACAGAGCAAAGTAAGGAACCATTTTTCTTTACAAGCCCCAGGAGGACATGGTTTGAGAAAGGGAGGGAGCTCAGCAGGGATGTGGTGCCTTGATACATCTGCCCTCCAAAGCAGCCATTTTCTCCAGAGGAACTGATCTCAATAATCTGGAGGTCAGTGGTAATTCTGGGAGATCTCCAGGCAGCACCTGGAGGTTGGCAACTTGTCTGGCAACTCTAGATCCTGCAGAGAAAATGGCCACTTCAGAGGGCAGCCTGTATGGCATCGCATGTGTGTTGAGCTTCTTCCCCTCCATAAATTCTGCTCTCCCCAGACACCAGCACCCAAATCTTCAGGAATATCCCAAGATGGAGTTGGCAACTATATGTGTCATGTGGTGGGGCAGACACACACTCAAAGATAGAGCTGAGAAGGGATGCTAGAAGTGGCCTCCTGCCCAGAAGTGGTCTCCCAGTTAGGCTTGCTGGACCCATTAAGAAATCCACCAGTATTGTGGTAGCTGAGTATGCTGAACAAGGCCCCCAAAAGTGAGGGCTAGGGTATAAAGATCCAGGGGACTGTAGAGCAAGGCAAGGCATTTCTGAGTAGGGATGCCAAGCCACTGCCTGGCACCTCCAGGAGCTTTGTGGGGGGGGAGGGTGAGATGTCAGTGCATGAGCCAATGCTTGGAAACTTAGGAGTTATGAAAACCTGAGGTAACAATGGTGTGTAGGCCTATCCACACACAACTCAGGTGGTATACATGGTCCTCCCTCCTCTACTTTAATCTCACTACAACCCTCTGAGATAGATCAAGTTGAGATAGAAAGATTACTTCCAGTTACCCAGTAAATTTCACAGTCTATGGGGATTTGAACCCAGGTGTCCCTAATCCTAGCCCTAAATACTAGTCCAGGTGTCCCTAAATACTAGTCCAGGTGTCCCTAATCCTAGCCCATGTGTCCCTAATCCATAGTCCAGCCCCCTAAACATGACACCAGTCTGGCTGTTTACACCAACACTACATTGTCTGGGCTCAATTTTATTTTAACTCTGTTACAAAAAAATGACCCACACTGAGACCACAACACCCTTAAAATTGCTGAGACAGCCTTGGATAAGACAATCGAAAGAAATAGATCAGATACTTTTTTGCTTGTTTTGTATCTTGACAGAGGATTAGAAGGAACAGCTGGAACAAATTGATTCCTTTCATTTCTGCAGTTGAGCTCCCATACCTCAAAATGCAAAACTAGCCACCTCCAGTTGAGCACAGACTTTGTAGGAATCTAATAGTATATCTGGGGCAAAATGCATGGCATTAGCTCAGAACCAGGCCTCATGACTCCCTGGGCCTTCCCAGATCACCCCACAAAGCACTTTCTGTTGCTAATGCTGAAGTAGTAATAACCTCAGCCAATGCTCCTTCTAAGCTGTGGAGTCTTGTGAGCAAAAATTCTACTTTGTGAGCTACCGGCATTAAAGTTGTGGAGCCATCCTTCCTGAGCTAAGACAGAAAGGTGTGAGCCGGAGGCTAAAAAACATGTGAGCTAGCTCACACTAACTCAGCTTAGAGGGAACACTGACCCCAACCAAGCACTAGTAATGCTAGATCTCTATCTCCATCAGATAAAAAAGAACAGGACAGGACTGGCTTTGTTGGCAGGGAGCATCCTGCACTTTTTTCTTCTGCCACTAGAGGCATGTGCTCCAACATTGATGAGAGGAAGTGATCATCCTCCTTTCCATTCTCCTTTATTAGAAGCAGACCCTTTGCATGCCAGGATTGGTCTCTCCCTTAATAATGATGGCAGTGCATGGGCATTGGGTTTCAGCCATCCTACAAGATCCTTCGGGTAGGATCCTATGATTCCATTGTGCTAGTGATGGAACCCTCCACTGACAAAAAGAGGCTTATGGCAAAGGCTCCTTGTATCAGCAGAAGGCTCCCTGTACCGCAGGAGGGCTCCACCACTACTAGAAAAGAGTCACGGGATTCAACCTTCTATTTTATTTGAACTGTCACAAATGTTCTGCAATTGGACTTTGTGCACTTCAGTCAAAGTACATCAGTGTGGTAAGATCTTGAGTTCAGCTGTAGGAAAAGGGCAGGATATAAATCTGACAATAAATTAAAAAAATTAAAAAATAAAGTAGCTCTCTTTATCCTCATAAAGACCCCTCTTTTGCTTCCTAATTTTTGCCCACAGAGCCTACACTGAAGTTTGACATCCAAACTGGAGAGTAGGTATTTTGGAGCATCTACACAACATTGTCTCCAAATTGGCTCCTAATCATCTGCTCTATGGGTTTCCCCACCACCACCTTGCTCTAATCCTTCTTAAACCTGTCTTGATACAATCCTTTTGGAAAGATCACAGTCAAAGCATGTTTGTATGCGATATAGATGGGAAAGTGCACATTTTTGAAGATTCAATCCACATTGGTGCCCAGTGTAGGTTCTTTACATTTTTACTTCTTTTATTTTATTTTGTGTACAATAAAATTATTTGTTTGTGTTTACAACCACTATCTTACTCTCTTTCTTCCTGATTTCATTTTGGGGTATCCTCACTGAGATCAACCCTGGTATACATAGACCTACAAGGTCCTGTGTTATTCCTTTCTGGAATGTTTAAAAATAAAAGCTAATTTCCCCTTCTCTGGGTCCAGTTTAGGTAACAACTGCTGGCACAGGAGGAGGAGGAACACACACAAGAAAGCCTGAGTGCTAGAGAGAAGAGTGGTAGTACTTAGAATACATTGGGAAAGAGGAGCAAGAGAATAAAACCAGCACTGTGGTGGCAGCTGCCACTGAAACAATGTTATTTTAATCTGCCAGGCCAATCAGATCTCCAGTGGCCAATCAGAAGCCATGCTGGGCAAGTACCCCAGCTGGCCCCAGTCACCGGCCTGTAGTGCCCATGGGACCCACGGGGCCCGCCCCTCCATGGGTTTTATGGGCCCCCTCCAATCCTCGGCTCCCCCTCCCCCTCCATGCCACCTGCTGCTGCTCCCTCCAAAAAAAAAAAAAAAAAATCAAGTGCCGAGCCAAGGTTTCCGGCTGGCTCTCGCGCTCCCTCCTCCTCCTCCCATGGTGGTGCTGCTGGCAGTTCCTCACTGGGTCGGAGTGGGCGTGAGGAGCGGAGCCGGCGGTGCCGGGGAGACAAAGGGGGCTGGATGGCAGGCAAAGGGGACACACACACACACAGAGCCCACACAAAAAGGACCAAGACAGGGAAAGGGTCCCGCCATCCTTGGAAGAAGCCTCAGTGGGCTTCCTTCCGAAGAAATGTGCCCAAGAGCGGGCTGTTAAGAAGGGAGGCGAAAGGCTCCTCTTTTTTTACACACACATCCACATCCTTCCCCCTTCCCCCTCTCCCCCCACTGCCGGCTCCACTGAAGACGAGCCCAGCCCGCCTCTTCTGGTCAGCGCTTTGAAGCTGGGGAGATGCCCCGACCGAGGCCCGTGGCTCGAAGTCATTCCCAATCCGCAGCCGTGGTCTGTGACTGCTCCCCTCCCCAAAGGCAAGCCCGGCTGGCTCCCTCCACATTCCTCCCCGGCTACAGTTGCCAAAACACCGGTGGCGTGGCCGTTTGGGGGCCCAGGAGACAACTGGCTGCTCAGCTGGCTCTCCCCTCCCCCCATGGCTCTTTTTTTCCTTTTTATGGTGAGGGCGCCTCGGAGAGAGATTGGCTGGTGGGCCCCCTGGCCCCCTCCCCCCAAAGTCCTTAGCTACAGGGCTGCCCACCCACTTTCAGAAAACCCTTGCTGAGCACCAGGAAAGGTGTCAGTGGGTGTCATGGCACCTACAGGTACCGTGCTGGGAACCCCTGCAATAGATCATTATAATGAAGTTGCATCATTGCAATCACAATTTTAAAAAAATTATCTGATGGCATGGCAGGAGAAATGGTAGCTGACTGAGGAAAGTGTGTGCAAAATTCCCATGTGTATGCTCTACTGCCAATGTAAATGCCTCTACATTAACACTAGGAATGACAGAGAAATGGAGAATCTTTGCTTTCTGGAGGCAGACAGAGATTACCTGAGCAGCAAAATGGGGCCATTCCAGGCCTTCCTCATATTGGCATTGGATAAACTGGATAAATGGGAATTGTTATAATCAAATGTTAAGTAACTTGTAGTGTCCATGTGCTTGAGGTCAGAGCAAACAAAAAGTGTTTAGGAACAACCTGCATTGCCTTTTTCCTCTATTGATTCCCCAAAAGAAAAGGATGAGATCCCAATTGAAATGTAATTCTTTGTTCTAATGTACTTCGCTAGGGAGATGGAAGTAATTTGTGCCTGAAGCTGTAAGAGGGCATTTTAGCATCATTATTTGAGCAATATTTGTCTGTGTGTCATGTTCCTTTATCATGCCTCACTTTTATTTCATTCCCACGTACAATTTGCTTTTTCATGTTGACTAATTCTTTTGTACTCTGCTTATGAATTTCCTATTTGAACATTTAAATAAATATAATGTTTAAAAAGAAGCATTTTTATAGGATGTTTCCCTTCATAGAGATTGTTGGGGCTCATCTAGCAAATTTGCAGCACTGAGTAAAACAAAAAAATAAATAGAGGGAAATAGAAAGTACAAAGCTCCCCTTTTGAACCTGGAAGAACAGGAAGGGTACAGTACTGGGAAGTGAGAAAGGCACACATGCAGCAGTCGAAATATCCATTTGCAGAAACTTACACACAGTTGTTGTAACGGGTTAAGTAGAAGGAGAAGAAATGTGTCCCTGATTTGAACCAGGTCA
This sequence comes from Gekko gecko, assembly GCA_029375565.1. Taxonomy (NCBI): domain Eukaryota; kingdom Metazoa; phylum Chordata; class Lepidosauria; order Squamata; family Gekkonidae; genus Gekko; species Gekko gecko. The sequence goes on along the minus strand of JAPDNY010000002.1, from coordinate 236,837,246 downwards.
ATATGAACCAAAAGTAACATTGTACCTGAATAGTTAGAATAGTCAGATGTTCTCGGAATATACTACACAGGTAGGATGCACAGAAAAGCTTCTATAAGTTTGAACTCTTACCTTCTATTCCAATGTATTTGAAAAAGCGTGCATGCACACAAAAACTCATAACTTGAATAAACCTTTGTTGGTCTTAAAGGTGCCACTAGAATCTAAATTTGTTATAAAAGCTATTGGTTCAGTATGGATCACAGTTGTGCTGCATGTAACAGTGTATCCAGTCAGTTTTTCATTAGAGGTACTACTGAAAACAATGTGAGGAGTGGCAGTCCATATTGCATTACATTGTCAGTCAGGGTTTGTGTCCCATGTTCTTTACCCACACACCCAAAAACATGTACCACATTAAAGATGAAGTTTGGAAGATTTGTCTATATAGAACTCTTATATCCCCTCCCACCACTATTCCTTACTGTAATGGTTTTCTTCTTTTTTATGATATGAATTTATGTAATTCAACTTCAGTATCCATTCACTTTCCTGATTTCATTTTCTAATTTCTTTCAGCAGAAATTGAACGAGTCAGATTCATGACTTCATAATTTAGCTGCTTCCTGATTCTGCCTTTTCCCTTGCCCCTCTCTTGGAGACATGCATTCAGTGAAGCATGTTTGCATGCATAGGTGCAATTATTCAGTATTTATAATCCAAGCCCAAAGAGAAAGCCAATATGTGTGGAAATATTCAACGCTTAATGGTTCTGGCATGGTGAACATGAAAGGAATAGAAGGCATTCATTACTGAAAATACAAAACTTAATGCACCCTAAGAGTTCTGTAGAAGAGAGGTCTTCCATAACAGCAGTGATAGCAATGAATCACATTGGTAGGAAACAGTGAACTTACTGAAATTCTCCCTTCTTCCTCATTACTACAGGAGCCTGGTCCAACATTAAACTGTAGCAGTTTGGATGCTTAAAATCAGCAGTCATCTATGGTAGAGCTGTGGTGCAACATTCCTATGTGAGATGTTGAAGGCTAGAAGGTAAACCCAATAGTCTGCCTGCAAATTCATTGTTTCCTCCAAGGGGAACCAGAGAAGTTCTATTTCTGTCCGAAATAATTGGTGTCAGCAGGCCTCCTATACAATGGCTCCAGATGCTTCTAGGGAGGTGCTGAGGAATGACCGTGCAAGCTACCCTGGGTTTTCAGTCATTTCTTTTGTTAACTTATTCCTATAAGGGTTCCTGTCAAAGCCTGAGTCCTGCACAACTAAAAAGCCTACTTATTCCTGGAGGACTCGCTTACCATCTTGACTCCAAATATGGAAGAAGCAGTTCAGTTACTCCTCAGACAAGCAGCAAAAGAAACCCAAACAGAGATAAGCATGGCAACAGAGCAAGTGCAATGCGTGAGCCATGGTGAGATGGGAATGAGTCTCTAGATGGAGACAGGTATTTGCCAGAGCCCTTCATTTTAAGAAATACCGCTTATGTGACCCCTCTCCTATGGAAGAACACAAGACCCTTCTAAACTAGAATATAATTGATGTCTTTTGTACATGCCACTCCAAAGCCACTGACTGACTAACATCTCAGGCGGAGCAGCACCTGACTTCTCACTCACAATCAATACTAGTCCTGCGAAGAAGAGGCTGCGGGGCATACCACACGGCATGTAGTAGCCATCAATGGGTTAACATCTCTCACAGAATGGCAGGGGGATAATATGTTGGGAATGGAAGCAGGGGCCAGGGGAACAGAATATTGCATTTTTAAAAAATGATCTAAGCTGTTTTGAGGAACTTACAGTCAAAAGCCAGGAGACACAGCTAAGAATTAGACAAACACTGCATCTGTTACACACTGCAGTGTGATGTCCCCTTATTTTTGACATTTTGAAACCTTAACATGTATCTTTCTCCTTATATTCCCTACTTATGTCTGATTCATGGGTGGGTGGCTGGTTGGTTGGTCAGTTGACTGGCTGAACCAAGGGGCTGCTGTACCACTAATATTTTACAGTCGTAAACCTTCTGAACCCCTTGCCCAATGCATTCAAAATCATACTTCATGTTGCTCTTCTTACCTTTCTTCAGCTTCCTATATTCCCCCTACACTGTTTCTCCTAATCTGATCATCCACCCTGTCCAGCAGTATTTCTTCAACTCCTCTTTGTAGTGATATTTTCCCTTCAGCATCTTTGCTGTCACCCATTCCAAGGCTTCTGCTGAAACATCTATTGACACACTACCAACAAGATGATTAATCTTTCTGGACCCCATATTATTGTAACTGGCCTTTGCTTTTAGTCTTTTTTTAGGTAAATACAATTTATTATTGGATATATCACATGTTCAAACAGTTTAAACAAACCAATACATATCCATTTTTCTTTTGTCCTCTCCCCCCCAAACAAGGCTTCCCGCAGTGCTCCAACCCCCTTAATGTCTCTCTTATTCAATTACATTTATTACTAAACTTATTTTCATTTACTAATGGTAACAATTCAAAAAACTAAATCTCTTTCCTTCTCCTCAATAACTATCAAAACAAATCAAACCACGTTTAACATCCCAATTTTTCAACAAGTATTCTTGAAAGTCTTTCCAGTCTCCAAAAAAGGTTTCGTCTTCTTCGTTGTTTAATTTTCTTGTTAATTTGTCCATTTCTGCCATAAACAACGTCTTTTTGATCCATTCCCATGTTTCAGGTACTTTATCTTGTTTCCAACATTGAGCAAAAGTCAGTCTAGCTGCTGTAGTCAAGTACCATAATAATGTTCTTTTGGCTACATTTATTTCTTCCATTTTAAGACCTAATAATAAGATCTGTGGGTCTTTCTTAAAAGTACATTTTAAAATTTTTTGTATCTCACTGTGGATCTCAGTCCAGTAGTTTACTGCTTTATCACATGTCCACCACATATGGTAAAAAGACCCTTCTTTTTTCTTACATTTCCAACATTTGTTAGACATAGTATCATTTATAATAGCAATTTTTTTAGGCGTCATATACCATCTGTACATCATTTTATAACAATTCTCTTTAACATTTACACAAGTTGAAATTTTCATTGACTTTTTCCACAAATATTCCCAAGATGTCATTAATATCTCATTATTAATATTTACAGCCCATTTTATCATTTGCTCTTTTACAATTTCATCCTCAGTATACCATTTCAATAAAACCTTGTACAGTTTAGAAATCATTTTTTTACCCTTCTCAAGCCATACAGTTTCAATTTCAGTGTTATTTTCTCTAAAACCATGTTCTCTTTTATCGGTCTTAAATAAGTCATAAATCTGTCTATACTTCAACCAATCATATTCAAATTCCACATCAAATCTGTCTTTTAACACAAAGTTTTTCCCTTCTAATTTTAAAAGACTTTTATAAGGTAGCCAATCTAACCCTTGATTTCTTGAATATGGATTAATCACTTCTGCTGGTACTATCCAAAGTGGTCTTTCTTCTGAGAAGAATTTTCTATATCTCATCCAAGTCTCGAACAGTGATTGTCTTATAAAGTGGTGTTTGAAAAATTTGTCTATTTTTACTTTTCCATACCATAAATATGCATGCCATCCAAACTTGTTATCATGCCCTTCTAGAGCCAATAACTTTTTATTCTCAAGATTAATCCACTGTTCCAACCATGTTAAACAGACGGCATCATAATACAGTCTTAAATTTGGTAGTTGTAGACCTCCTCTTTCCTTTGCATCACATAAAATTTTCATTTTAATCCTTGGCTTTCTTCCTGCCCATACAAATTTAGATAGTTCTTTCTGCCACGTATCTAATATTTTCCTTTGTTTTAATATTGGAATAGTCTGAAATAAGAACATCAAACGCGGTAAAATATTCATTTTTACAGTTGCGATTCTTCCCAATAATGATAAATTCAAGGTATCCCATTTCTTCATGTCTTGCTGAATCCTATACCAAACCTTTTCATAATTATTTTTGAGCAAATCAATGTTTTTCATAGTCAATTCAATTCCTAAATATTTAGTCTTTGTAACTACTTCACATTGAATTTTCTCTTGGAGTTCTGTTTGTCTTTGTTTCGTCATATTTTTGCACATCACTTTGGTTTTACTTTTATTAACGTAGAATCCCACAACTGATCAAAATTCTTCAATTTTTTCCATCAATTGTGGTATTTTCTCGATTGGATCTTGAATCATAAACATTACATCGTCTGCAAATGCCCTGTATTTATATGCAAAACCTTTCACTGTAAGTCCTTCAATGCTGTTATCTTTTCTTATCGCTGTCAATAATATTTCCAGTATCCAAATAAACAACAATGGGGATAACGGGCAGCCTTGACGTGTTCCCTTTTGAACTTGGAAAAAATCTGTTCTTTCTTTATTTATATTCAAAGCTGCTCTCTGTTCTGAATAAATTGCCACAATCATGTTTAGAAAAGACTGTCCTATATTCATTTTTTCAATAACTTGCAGCATAAACTCCCAATTTAAATTATCAAAAGCTTTTTCCGCATCTAAAAAGAGGAATCCAACTTCTTTTTCTGGATGTTTGTCATAATATTCAATTGCATCAATCACCACTCTTAAATTGTCTCTTATTTGTCTATTTGGTAAAAAACCAGCTTGTTCTTCCGCTATGGTATCTTTCAAATATTTTTTCAGTCTTTCCGAAATTATTTTTGCAAATAATTTGTAATCATTATTTAATAGCGATATTGGTCTGTAATTCTTTACTTCAGTTAAGTCCAAACCTTCTTTGGGTATCAATGAAATATTTGCTTCTTTCCATGAATCTGGGATCCGTTTAGTCTTTCTTATCTCGTTCGACAGAAGTACTAAGATAGGGGTTAGCTCCTCCTTAAATTTCTTATAAAACTTTGTCTGGACCTGGAGCTTTGCCCGACTTTGCATCTTCTATCGCCATTGTCACCTCTTCCTTTGTTACTAAACCATTTAATAACTCTTTAATTTGTTTTCCCAGCTCTGGAACTTCAATAGTCTCCAAATATTTCTTAATTTTCTGTTGATCAATTCCTTTCTTTTTAAACAGTTTGGCGTAGTATTTGAAGAAGACTCTTTTTATGCCTTTCAGATTCATAACATCCTTTCCATCTTCAGTAATCTTACTTATAAAATTCCTTTCTTTTCTGTTTTTCAATTGCCACGCTAGAAATTTTCCTGGTTTATTTGCACCCTCAAATGCTTTTTGCTGTAATTTCTTCAAATTCCAGTATAGTTCTCTATTTAGTAGAACATTCAATTGATCCTGCAGAAAGTGGATCTCTTTAATAATCTTTTTCTTCCCTGGCCTTTTCTTTAATTCCTTTTCTTTTTGTCGAATTTTTTCATGGAGGTCGTTTTGTTGTTGCATCCTTTGTTTTTTGTCTTTAGAGTTCAGAGAGATAAGCAAACCTCTCATTACCGCTTTGTACGTGTCCCATACGACTTGTATATCAGTACCTTTGTCTAAATTCAGTTCAAAAAAACTTTTCGTTTCTTTTTTAAAAGTTTCATTAATTAATTTTTGGTCCAATAAGTCCTCATTAATTCTCCAATATAATTGTTTAGGTTTTTCTTTAGATATCCAAAGTAAAGGGTTGTGATCTGAATTGGTTTTCGGTAAAATTTCTATTTTGTAGGTTTTTTGCGCCATCTCCTCTGACATCCAAATCATATCAATTCTAGAAAAAGAATTATGTCTGTTAGAATAAAATGTATAATCCTTTGTCTTAGGGTTCCACTTCCTCCAAACGTCTTCTAGTTTCTCTTGCTTCATTAGCTGGAAAAAAATTTTTGGCAGCTTTCCAACCGCCTCTCCACTTGCTTTGGACTTTCTGTCCAATACATTGTTCACTGTGCCATTAAAGTCACCTGCAAGGACTATTTGATCATAATTTAAACAGTCCAACTCTTTAGTCAAGTCATTAAAAAAGGTCTCTTTTGCACCATTGGGTGCATATATATTTACAAGCAATGTCTTTTTTCTATTCATCATTATTTCCACGCCAACATATCTTCCTTCTTTGTCTGAGAAGATTTGTTTAGGTTCCAATTCTTTGGTAATGTATATCACTGTTCCTTTTTTCTTATTAACTGCTGATGAATGAAATTCTTCTCCCAATTTTTTATTAATCAAATATTTATTATCTTGTTTTCTGATATGTGTTTCTTGCAAACAAATTATGTTACATTTTTGTTTCTCTAGCCAATGATTCACTAATCTTCTTTTGTTTGGTGAATTTAGTCCATTTACGTTCCAAGATAAAAATTTGTAATCCATAGTTGTTTTAGATTAAATATCTTTAAAATCATCAAAGTTGTTCTCTTTGAATCTGTACATGTCTCCTTCCGTTTTAAGTGTAAATCTCACTGAGTTGTATGCAAATGATAATCCATATGGAATCTCCCATCTAAACCTGATACTCATTTCTTTTAACCTATCTGTTAGTTTCTTGAATTTCTTTCTATCTTGTAAGATCGATCTCGGAATTTCTCTCAAAATTATTATTTTTTTTCCATTAATTTCCAACGGTTGTGTAAATTGCTTCTTGAAAACGTCTTCCTTCATTTTTGCAGTCACAAATTGAACAATCACATCTCTGGGTAATTACTTTCTCTTGGCATAAGCTGAATTTACTCTGTAAATCAGGTCAAAGTCTGGATCCAAATCTCCAACATCTTCCCCTATGTAAGTTGTCAAGGTGTTAATTACTAAGGCCTGTAAATCCTGATCTTCCTCCTCTTCGATTCCTCTCAATCTCAAGTGATTCTGAGTGGCCCTATATTCCATCATGGACTCCAGTCTTGTATTTTCTGATAGGGTTCTTTTGACTTTCTGTTCCATTTCTTCTGATTTTGTCACCAGACTTTTAACCTCTTTTTTAACTTCTTCTGTATCTTTTTTTATCCCTGCCACTTCTGTTAGTACCAGTTCTTTCAACTCTTCCATATTTTTTTTCTGTACTTGGACTTGTACTTGTTCTATTTGCTCCAGTTGTATTTGCAGCTGTTGTTGCAGCTGTTGCAGCTGTGATTCTATTTGCTTTCCCAAACTCTGCACCACTTCAGTCATCCGTTTCTCCATCGCTTCCATGGCAGCCTGCCACTCCTTTTTTCCTTTGCAGTCATTCTTGGACTAGGTGATGAGGCAGCCCTTGGTCTTGACCTCAAATCCGTCTTGGAAGCGAGTTCAGGGCTAATCGATCTTTATATTATCAATCTTCAAGCCAAATCGCCACCTTTATAGCTTCTTCCAGTGCTTTTTCAGCTTAAAAATAACTTTTTAAAATTTAGTCCTCCTCAAAATGGCGGGCGCAATTTCTCTATGATTTTCTGGCTAGAGTAGGCTCCTTCAAAACTTCCTGTTTATCTGTCCGTCACTGTAATCCAACTTCCGGTGTCACACTCTAAAATGACCGTCTACTTCCGGCACAGCAACATCGAAAACATCCACTCTAGCCTACTTCCTGTATCATAGAATCACAGTCAGTTTCGTTTCTGCTACGCAAAGTTTAGTCTTAGCAGATCACAGGAATGCAAAACAAAGTCACTTTTCAGCCGTTTTCTCTAAAGGAAAGCTTTCTTTTTACTTTTAAATCAAGCGGATTAGTTCATTGAAGCTTTTTACGCTTATCCGTACGTTTAGATTTTAAGTTCTTCTTTAAACCGGTAAGCAATTGTTCACTTGTTACCTTACTTGTAATCTCGGGGTTTCGCAGTGCTTCTTCTGTAAACGATGTTAATCTTGATGTTAAAGAGGTCGGTAGATGACGAATTTATGCTGAATTCTCAGCCCAGCTGGTATCTGTAGTGCTGATTTGCAACTGCCCTCTTCGCGGAAGGAGATCAAAGTGTAAACAAGCTTCCTCCGAAGCTTATCCACACCGATCTCAACCCCCTCTCAGGCTTGGCTGCTTGCTTGCCACCCCCCCACCTGGGGAGTGCTGCGCTGGGCCAGGTAGAGCCCAGACTGTCGTCAGATACTGCTGTTCACCCTGCACAAATCGCAAAGTGTGTCAATTCGCCATTTTAACTCCGACCGGAAGCCCTTTTGCTTTTAGTCTTATTTACATTCTATGACCTCAGGTTCCATGGCCACTTCATTTCCCTGAATTTATGAACCCACCCTGAGAAGTAATATAGCATATCTCATATTAATAAAAAGCGCTCTTTTTTCCAGGAAAATAACATGACACACCCTCCCCAGCTCAAAATTAGCACTTGTGCAGAATAAACAGATAATCTCTCATACTTTTTAAAAAAGAAAATCAGGATTAGAAAATGGAATGTTAACCAGTAATACTTATCTAAAATTCCAACCCTTGTGTGCCCAGAATTGACACTCAGGATGTGATTAAGAAGGGTGGGGCTGTGTAGACGTGTGTGTATATCTTATGTACCATCAAGTTGTCTCTGATTTAAGAACCAGTTTGGTGTAGTGGTTAAGTGTGCAGACTCTAATCTGGGAGAACCGGGTTTGATTCCCTACTCCTCCACTTGCAGCTGCTGGATGACCAGTTGTTCTCTCAAGGACAGTTCTGGAAAGAGCTCTCTCAGCCCCACCTGCCTCACTGGGTGTCTGTTGTGGGGAGGGGAAGGGAAAGGAGTCTATAAGCTGCTCTGAGACTCTGAGTGAAGGGCGGGGCATAAATCTAGTCTCTTCTTCTTCTGGCAACCCTATGATTTATTTATTTATTTTTGCTGTCAAGTCCCAACTAATTTATGGCAACCCCATGGGGTTTTCAAGGCAAGAGACATTCAGAGATGGTTTGTCATTGCCTACTTCTGCAGTGCAACCCTGGACTTCCTTGGTGGTCTCCCATTCAAATACTAACCAATGCTGACCCTGTTTAGCTTCTGAGATATGATCCTATGAATTACTGTCCTCCAAAACATCCTGTCATTAACAGTTTTGCGCAGATCTTACAAACCAATGGCCTAGGCTTCCTTGACTGAGTCAACCCATCTCATGTTGAGTCTGTACAGAAAAAGTCTCTTTTTCTGAAATTCTCCCTGCCTGGGCCAGATGGCCTTAGCTGGTGACACTTCAGTGTGACTTTTGTCACCTGAGCAGATTGCTTACCAAATGGCCAGGCCTCATATCCATATGCAAGACACTTTGACACCTTTGCTGGGGCAGAGAGACATGCAGGCGCCTTCCCAAACATGGGAAAGAGCTATGCCCAGTACATTAACACATCAAAAGCATTCCCTGACATGACATATGGACACTTGAAGAGGCTGGAGTTGGGGTGCCTGAACTCCTAGCCAATCAAAATATACCTTGTCTGGCAACACATGGTAACCAGAGATTGGGCACACCCACCCACTTTCTCACTATTGGGTAATGGCCATCCCTGGTGGTGACGGAGAAGGGAATATAATTGTAATGACCCTATGGAAAAGTTAGTTCCTGGGGAAAGTTAGTTCCTCTCTGGAAACAAAGAGTTCCTTTTGGACTGGTTACTTGCTTGCATGGAGTTTTACTGCTAGGCAGCCAAACTGGATTTAGCTGCCAACAGCACCATGTGGTTCCTTCTCAAGATTCCCTGGTGAGATCTTGTACTATTTGCACAGTGAATCATCTGATACCTCTGAAAGCCTGGTAACTATGGAATACCTCTATTGTGTAGTCAGAGCTGAACAAGCTATAGATATCATTTGTTTTCTTGCCTGTTGCTAGTCTCATATTACATGCATGCTTCTGCACTGAATAAAGATAATATATAAACAATATTATCTGGACTTGTTTCCTATGTTGCAACTTGATCTCTAAGACTAAATCTTATATCTAGGCTGTCTTTGCTGATGAGGCTACCACTGTGTGTTAATTAATTGTTTGCAGCCCTGGTACAGAGCTGGCAAAGTTGTTAAATCCTATAGACTAGGCAGGAGTTGGGATCTCTGCTCCTGATCTTTGGTGAGGACCTTTTATGAGAGATCCTGGTGGCAATTACTACTGGTAAAGCCTGGAGAGTGTACCAACATTCTCCTGGGGTTTGTTTAATTGTTACTGAATACTTGGTTTTTAACTCTCATCCCTGGACTGGGGTAAGAGAAGAAAACTATGACAGGGTCTTCCTCTTCTCCTGCTGCCTTCAGCTTTTCCTAGCATTACAGTGTCTTTTCATAATGTGACCGAAGTACAACGGCCTCAGTTTAGTTGTTTTAGCTTCTAGGGAGAGTTCGGGCTTGATGTGATCTAGAACCCACTTATTTGTCTTTTTAGCTATGCTTGGGATCCATAAAACTCTCCTCCAACACCATATTTCAAACAGACAACTTTCTTCCTGTCAGCTTTCTTCATTATCCAACTTTCACACCCATACATAGTAAAGAGGAATACTATAGAATGAATTATCGTCATCTTAGTCACTAGTGACATGCCCTTACATATAAGAATCTTTTCTAATTCCTTCATGGCTGCCCTTCCCAGTCTCAGTCTCCTTCAGATTTCTTGGTTGCAGTCTCCCTTTTGGTTGATGCTGGAGCAAAAAAATAGAAAATCTTTAACAACTTTGATTTCTTAATCGTCAGCCTTAAAGCTGCGTAATTCCCCACCAGTCATTACTTTTGTCTTCTTGATGTTCTGCTGTAATCCTGCTTTGGCACTTTCTTCATCAGTAGTCATTTCAAAGCTTCACTATTTTCTGCCAGTAATGTGGTATCATCTGCATATCTCAGGGTCTGGTCACATGCAGAATTAGCCATGCGATAGGGACGGATGCCAGGTTGATTTTATGGGTGCAATAACACGAAAACATCTGGCAAGCATCTCGCACCCATTGGCAACCTGTATCAGTCATCCGAAGATCCGGAGTAAATAGATACCTGAGAAAGTGCGCTATTTTCCAGAAAACGCGGGGCATGGGTGGGTGTCAGATCGCGGAAGCACTGGTATCCCATTGCATCTGGCGCCCATCTGCATCCCGTCTAACACCAGATTTTTTTTAAGCCTCCTTGTTCATGCGCTTCCATGGTCATGTGCATGTGGGAACTCTGGCTTGGGGGGCGGGGGAAGCCCGTCGGGAAGCGGCAGCTTGCAATCACCACATATGTGATCACGCCATGCCGCCTCTCCCCCCCCCCCCTTTGCCATACTTCACCATCAATGTGTGATCGGCGGCAGACGGCCTAAGCACAAAGCCTCAGCAGAATGTCTGATCGTGCTACTGCGCTTCATTTTGCTCCGGGGCAAAAAACCTCACTTCCTCCCTGGATTATCTCGCTCATGTGACCAGGACCTCAAATTGTTAAAAGTTCCTTCCATCAATTTTCATTTTACCTTCATCTAAAATTAATCCAGATTTCCTGATATGTTCTGCATATAGATTGAACAGACAGGGAGATAAGATACATCCTTGTCTGAGACCATTGGCAATTGAAAACCATTCTGTTTCTCCATATTCTGTCCTAACAGTAGTCTCTTGCCCAGAGTATAGGTTGCACATCAAAACGTCGGTTGTTCTAAAAAGTTTTTGCTGTAAAATTTTGAGCATTACTTTACTAGTATGGGAAATTAATGAGAGGGTCCAATAGTTGCTGCAGTCTTTGATGTCTTATTTTTTCAGAACTGGACTGCAGATCAAGCATTTCCAGTCTGTGGGCCATTGTTTTGTTTTCCATATTTGTTGGCATATTCTTGTCAACAATTTGATGGACTCCATTTCTGTGGCTTAAAATAGCCCTATTGAGATCCCATCTACTCCTGGTGAATTTTTTTCCTCCCAATTGCTTTGAGAATAGCTTTCATTTCACTTTCTAAAATGGCAGGTTTTTCTTCAAAAGATTCTTCTTTGAAGGAATCTGTCATCCTTTCTTCTCTTCTGTATAGTTCTTCAGAATATTGTTCCCATCTTTTATTTTGCCCTGTTCAGATAATGTATTTGCATGTTGATCTTTCAGCATCTCTAGCCATCCCTTTGATTTCTTTGATCCTGTGGAACAGATTTCTTGTTCTTTTTTTGTTGTTCTCTTCTATTTCTTTACACCGGTTATCATAATAGTTCTCTTTGCCTCTACAGGCAAGTCACCAGAATGCTGCATTTAGACTTCTGGTTCTATTTCTGTCCCCTTTTACTTTTATTTCTCATCTGTCTTCAGCAGTTTTAAGAGTTTCATCAGCTACCCATTGAGGTGTTTCATTTCTTTAGTCTAAAGGAATAAACTTTGTGCATTCTTCCTTGGTAATATCTCTGATTTCAACCCATAGTTCTTCTGGTTGCCATTCACTTGAACTTAGTAATACAAATCTGTTCTTTACATGGTCTTTAAACTCTTCAGGAATGTGTTTAAATTGTATTTTGGCACTCTGAATGTTTGTTTTTTTCTCCAGCTTAATTCTACTTTTCTATATAAACAATTCATGGTCTGCACTACAATCAGCTCGTGGTTTTGTTTTAGCAAAGATAACAGAGCTTCTACATCTTCTGTATTGGCCATCCGGTGATGTCCATGTATACAATTGCCTGTTCAGTTACCTGAAACAGGTGTTCGCAATGAACAAACTGCTGTGTTCACAGAATTCTATGAGTCACTTTTCTGCATCATTTCATACTCCTAGGCCAGTTTTTTCTGACAATACTTGATTCCACTTTCCCTCTACTTCTGTGTTCTGGTCGCCTATGATTATTAGCACATCTTGTTTAGGTGCAATACCAGTTTCTTCCTAGACACTTATGCAAAAGCTTTCAATTTCTTCCTCTTCAGCATCTGTAGTTGGGGCATGAACAGCTTTGGACTTTCCTTTTGCATCCATTCACATCAGCTCCTGAATGCCCTTTTGGCTTTAATCCAGTTGCAGCATTAAGAATAGCACTATTCATACTTGTCCTCTGCTCTTCCCCAGTAGCTGATGGAGTGTCATCCAATATGGGGGTCTTGGCTTTCAACACTAATATCTTTTTTTGTTTTGGGTTGTCTCATCACATGGTTTTTGAGGTATGAGATTATAAGTGGTTTATCTTTGCCACTTTCTGCATAGTATTAAGCAGGTTTGGCTGAAATGTCACTGCTGTTGTCTATGACAGATCCTCTACCAGTGTCACCTTCCACTACCACTGCTGCCCAGTAGCTACCCTTCAAGGATTCCTCTAACCCCATCACCATTGGAACTGTCCATTCTCTTCTGCTAATGTGGCCACAGATTCCTGAAGGGAGTGGATGCATCTTATCTGGTGTCTCGTCTGTGACTGTTCAGCCTTTAATTACTCTGCTAGGAGTTTAGCCTCTTGACGAGTCTAAACTCCTCACAATATTGCTCTTAGCTTTACTGACACACTCTTTAACATGTTCCCTATGAAACCTTCCAATTTATTTCATGCCCCTTGGTTCACCCTGGCTGCCAAGCTTTCTCTTTCACTTTGAAACTTCCACTTGTTTAATAACCTGTTGGGTCCCCTTCTTTACACATGGAAGGCTCCATAATTACAGTAATCAGAAGGAGAGCATGCTCCATCCAAATAGCCATGCAGGCACAAAGACATACACATATACTGGAATTTCACCATGTGAAGCCCACATAAAAGAGACATCCAAACCAAGCATGTGTTGCCTGCCAGACTGCTTGTCCGTGCCCATGTTTCCCCCCATGTTTAAAATTTGTTCTTTGATTCACTCTTCAGGGCTTAGGTTTTACAAGAGACACAGAGACGTTGCTTCATGTTGCTTTCCTTTTCTTTGTAATACCAAGACAAACTCAAAGTGCACTGGAGTACGGCTTGTTCTGGTGTAATAAGTAAGCCAATATCAAGGGCACATTCAAATGTAAAATGGGCACAGTCAAGCCACCTTGCAATGACATTTCCTTGACACAGTGTGACATGCAAATAGGATCTAAACTAGCATGTGTTGTTGCAAGCTGAGAGTTTATTGGGGCCCATCACCGACTCATTAAGACAGAGCAGGTGAATGTCACATAAGTGAATAAATAACTTCATTATTGTTGGGCTGCAGAAGTACCTAGACTTACTGATGAATGCATACTGTTCCTAGCTTCACTGTTTCTCTTCCTCTCTAACAAGGTCTAGAAAGAATAGCAGGCAGCTTTGAAGGCAAAGATAGTCTCCGTGGGGAAGCTTATTGTAGCTTTCTTCATCTCTCCTTGTACTAGTAGCAGTCAGAGAGTTGGGATAGATAGGGGCTTTTCTGTGAAGCTCATGGAAGCTTTGTGATCAGTGACTGCTCTACCCACTTTAGGCTTTGTCCATTTACACCACATCTCACAGTCAAATCCTTGCCAGCTTCATTCACAGAGACTTTTTTTTTGTAACATGCCTGTTGCAGATCTAGCAGAAGGATAACTTATAAACAGGAATTGCTTTATTTAGCCACATCAGCTCCTTGGCATATTTCTTATTATATTGATTCATACAAAACATGTGAGCACTGGCAAAACATGGAATCACATTCCTAGGGCTAACAAATTAACATCTATGTGCCACTTTAAAAAAAAACAATTTAAAAGACGGGTAGCCACCTGATGCACAAGGGGCAAGGAAACTCCAGCAGCTGACCCATGAATTAACTGGTTCAAATGCATGGTTGCAATGCAGGTTGCAAGTGAAGAATCCACTGTGGTTGCTTTTATCTGTCTTTGCCCTGTCTTCACCTAGTGACAATGAGTGTCATTCTACAGATTTTGTCCTCTGATAAACATACAGTACCCAGTTCCTGAACTGAATCACTGAGAGAACCTACAGTTTATGCTCCCTCTGTCTGTCACAGAACCATGTGCCATACAGCACACACAATCACAGATCAATATCTCAGGGCCCTATGATCACATTTTCCCCAGAAAGAAAATATTGTTTTTCACCCGAGGGAAATGTGATAACACCTCAGCAGAAGTGCTTCCTTGAGAAAATACCACCTGGTCCCCCTACAACAAAAAAGTAATAATTGTGTAGCAAAACACCAATCTGACTAAAAATGTCTGACTAAATGGCTGCAAATCACTTGCTGGTGGGCATGTTTTATTAATTTATATCACCTCCACCTCACTCCATAGGTCACTGTCTTTCCCTAGAACAGGCCTTACTCCTCTATGATTTAACTGTCGTTAATAAAGAGACAGACAAAGTTATGGCCGTAGCTCAGCCATTTTGCTATCCATAGGCTTTATTCTAGCCAATGGCTGTGTCCTGCCAGTGGATTACAGTCACTTTCATGCTGCGGTTCACATCCAAAGAGAGAGTGTGCTTCTGAGATCTTTGCCTTGGATTCAGGAGTAGTTCCCATTGACAAAAGGGATTTCTGTCGGCAGAACATGATTTGTTCCTTCCCCTTCCTGCTGAACCCCAAAATGCTGCTCCTGGAGGACAGGAAACCCCAAAGAGCAGCTTGGGGGGGGGAGTCAGAGGTCTGTAGCAGGAGGGGGGAATGGACAAAAATTGCTCACTGCCTTTCATCTGTAGACATCCTCCACCGGATGCAACCCATATTTTCTGATCCCAAAGCTCTGCTTCTCCAATCCAAGAAGTGAGGAAGCTCAGTCTGTGTGCCTATTCTTTGATGTGACAAAGAGGTCCGATCAATGCTCAGAGGCAGCCTATTGTTATATGGCATGCAACTCTCAGGCTAAACTATGTTGTCGTGTTCAGAGTGTATCAGCTGCTTGACTATTGAAGCCAGCCTCTGAAACCTAATTTTATTTATCATATCAGAGATCAGAGCATAAGCTGAGCCTCATTTTTAAAAATCCTGGGAGGTCAGAATAGGCTTGGAGACAGTGAGGTGTCCAATGCATGCTTGCTCCTTGTACTCTAGTGTCTGCCATGGTGAATATTTTGATGGAAGAGATGACCAGGCAACTCCTTGGCATATTCCAAAGTGTTTGCAGATATGCACTAATACTGCAGACTGATATACTTGACTTCTACAGTGTGAAATTGTCCTCAGACCAGATTATGAGTTTGAGTTTCACATGTCCATGCTCAGTGCCATAGTACCATCCTGGCTCACCGGTTTTGGTTATATTTTCCTTAGTTTTGTATTGTCCAAGCATTATGTCTTATCATTCATAAAGGAAAAGGTTGGTTTTGATCTATTTTCACAATCAGAGTGCACAAATGGATCCCAGTTCTCCAGGGTACATTAATATCTCAAGACATAATCGAATCCTCTCACACTCCAGTCCTAAAGACCCCAGTTTGGTTCTTTTCCATCCATTAACACACACTGGCATCTAGTGGTGACTTGAGGGTTTATCAGTCTATTCGAAAACTCTCAGTCAAAACTTCCTGAATTTGATCTTGGGATGCCATGAGGAGTCTCAGTTCATCCATCAAGCTCTTAAAAATTTTCCATTGGCCTTTAAAGGCATTTTCACTGTAATATTAACTTTCTGGTCCATTAAGATTCAGCCTGTTAAAATTAAAGAACCTAGCCATCACTAGGACATGCCACTCTGGACTGAATCAGTAGAAGCTAGTATTCTATAGAGGCATTTTTATAGTGCAAGCTGATTCCCACTCAGAAACTAGAAGCCAATGTACCGTATTAGAGGCAGGGTTGAATAGAATGCTCAGTGATATCCCTATGTAAAGTTCACACTGTAGGATAGTTCTACGGTGGTGGAACAAAAATGATGGTTGGGTGATGGAAGAAAAAGGGGGGGTGAGGGGTAACCAGTATTGCTGGCAACGCAATAATATCACTTCCAACATGACCAAAAGTTACATAATTGTATTGCAGCTGATGTTATCGCATTTGCTGGAAAGCCCCCCTCCCCGTGAGTCTCCCGCTAACCCTAGCTCAGAGAGAGGTGGTTTAAGCTCCGCTGCTCTGAGACATGCTACTTTTCGTGACCTGAAACAGCTCAGGGAGCTTTTATTTGCCAGTTTTTTAAATACAGAAATTTGGGGTGAAATTGTAATATATGCAACTAGGAGGGAAGCCCGTTGTAGGGACAATACAATGGGCGCTAGAAAGACAGGTCCCCCCGTCCTGCACTTTCTCCCCCCTCCCCAGACCCTGGGGTCATTGGGTGGTGACTGGCTTCCTGACCTCAATGGCTCTGTGCCCCAATGGCATGGCAGCCCCTGTCCGCACGCAGGCTGGGTACTGGTGTGGCTCGGTGGGCCACCACAGCTGTGGTGGCAGTGGCAGGAATGGCCCCAGCCCAACAACCCCATGGCTGGCAAAGGGGCTGGGGCAGCGGTTACATCGGAGCAAACTGAGGCCTGTCCCCCCATTTCCCCCCTCCCCAGACCCCGGGGCCCCGCTGTGTCTGGCGGCCTATGGGCCATCTTGACAGCTCTTCACTCCAGCGGTGCACCAGCCCCCATCTGTGCACAGGCTGGCTGCCAACATGGCTCAGGCCTCACTGTCCATGACGGCTGCAGTGGCAGGACCAGCCTCGGCTGGAAGACCCCGCAGGTGATGAAGGGGCCAGAGTGCCTTTCAGAGGAAAGAAAGGCCCGCCCCCCTTCCCCCCCAGAACCTGGGGGCCTGCTGCATCCGGCGACCTCCAGGGGGCCTCCATGGCTCTTTGCCCCAGTGGTGTGCCAGCCCCATCTGCTCTCAGGCTGCCCACCAACATGCATTGGGCCTCAGTGGCCCACAATGGCTGTGGTGGTGGCAGGAGCAGCCTCGGCCCAATGCCCCCACTGAACAGGCCAGAACGTCCATCACGTCAGAGCACAGTGAGGTCTGGTCGCCCGCTTTTTCCCTCCTCAGCAGACCCCAGGGTCAAGGGAATTGCCCGTCACTGGCTCCCTGCCCGGGTGGGTCCGGTCGCGGGGCAGATGACCACCTGCAGTCGCCCGGGGCAACGATGATTGCTGCGGCGGTGGCAGGAATGGGCTCGGTCTCCTGAGCATCCAGCCGCTGGAGCGTCCATCCCGTCTGGTGGCTCCCTGCATACTGAGGGTGAGAGGCTGGCCTGGGGCTCTGTGGGTGGGACTGAGCCAATACAGCAAGGCAAGTTAGCTGGTGGCCAAGGACCCATTTGTGAGTGGCAGTCCAGGCAGCCAATTGATTTGGCGTGCATAGAATCTTGCCACCCCAAATCAGCTTTATAATATAGGAGAGATACTTACTTATCAAACATCTTATTTTGCTCCTTTAACAACATAAATGCATCATTTATAATTTAATTACCATATACAATTTTACTATTTATGGAACTTTGTTTTCCACAACCAAATTTGCAAATTTATATATTACTTGAGAGCTCTAGATTACTGCACCCTATGCTACCTTAGCACAGGTATCTTAATTTTAGCTATTTGAGAAGTAGAAAAAAATAAAAAATGAAATCAGAAAAGCAAGTAACCAAAATAAAATATATTATCTGGACAGAAACAGTTTTATATAGTCACAATAAGATTACAATTGTATTTGTATATCAAGTTAACTTTATAACTTCCAGATGTTTCTTGGGTTGTTTACTAGGGGCTTTAACATCTCTACCCTGCCCACACTACACAATCCATTGTCTGCAGCTAAGCACTGTGTTACACCCATTTGCTCCAGTTCTTTGCATGGGGACTCATACCTGAAAGGTTTATAGTGTCCATTCTCCTTATTACAATACCTACCTAATGGAATAAAGAAACATCAACAAAGTCAGACTGGTACCCAAAGTAGCATACTTCAAGAAAGGCCCGAAAGAAATAACAGAACACCCCTGATTGGCAGCTACAGCTTCCCATTCAAACCAGTCCAATGCATCATCAATGTTCTACAGCCCAGCCTGAATAATGACAGTTCTTCTCTCACACAAGCTTTGGGTGGCAGACCTTCCCTTGCTTACAGAGGGCCCCTAATCTTAAAAAGATTTTTTAAATTAACAGTGGCCCACATATCAAAGATACAAACACAAGGACCAGACTCTGCAACAAACCAGCATTGCCCCCAGGCCCATATGCTAAGGTTGTCAACCTCCACATGGGGCCTGGTGATCTCCTGCAATTACAGCTCATCTCCAGACTACAGATATCAGTTCCTGAAGGAGGCCTCTGTGGCATTAGACCACACTGAGGACCCTTCCCTCCCCAAATTCCATCCATCCCAAGTACCATCCCCAAATCTGCAGGAATTTCCCACACCTGCAGTTGTACCATATACACTTGGGCAGTACTATTTCTCAACCTAATAATATCATAGCATCTTGGGTTCATTCATTTGCTTATCCTCTAATTTGACATAGGTTATTGTGTCAGCAATGCCCTGCTGGAAAAAGAGGACAATCTCTATGCAGAATTAATAAATAGCCACAAAACTGAAATAAAAAATAACAATATTCTGACTCCAGTAGGAGAACATTTCACTCTACCAGGACACTGTTGCTGAGGGTCACTGTTGCTGAGGTCGTTGTTGCTGAGGGTCACTGTTTTTCAACAAAAGAACAGCAAAGGGAGACTCTAGGATGAATCTCCTGAATTAAGAGATTTCACAGTACATCTCTCGCAAGGTTGAACAGAAATTGGGGCCTTTACCCTGACCTAGATAGCTCAGGCAAGCCCAAAGTCGTCAGATCTCAGAAGCTAAGCAGGGTCAACTCTGGCAACTACTTGGATGAGAGACCTCCTTGAAATATCAGAGCTGGGAGGCCGTGGCACGCTTTATTCAGCCACCTCTCTAAATGTCCTCCAGGCCACCAGTAGGGGTCAGTCACCAGAGGTCACCATGACTTTCAGGTGCAGACACACACACAGATGTACACCTTCTATATAAGGTGTATATAAAATGTATATAAAATGTACACCTTCTATATAAAATGTCTGCATAGTGAGGATCCATACATTGCATCTGAAGAAGTAGGCTCTAGTCCATAAAAACTAATGCTGAAATAAAACTGTGCCACTCTTTAAGGTGACTTATGACTCCTGTTTATATTTTGCTCTAACCATTACACCACACTGGCTCTGCTAATTAGCAACTTAAAGTCTAAATTCATCAATCTGAATTCCAAATCTATTACAGTGAAATGGAATTTCAATATTTAAAGGCAGTATACATCTCTGTTCAGCTAATACATGTAGGACAATTGGAATGACTTATTTTGTTGTGCTTTGTTTGTGCACTTCTCCAGGGGAATCAAGCTGGTTGCCAGAATACTGGACTAGATAAGCTTGTGAAGCCTCATCTTGTTCATGATTACTTTCAAGCAATTGCCACAGTGAAAGACGTTTGGAGATCTCCTGGCAGAAGTCCCAGACAACCATAAGTTTAGCCCACCTGTATGGATTTCCAGTAGCTATCAGCAAGAAAATTTGCAGACTTAATCTTATCTAGCAAGGCATTGTTCTTCAGTACTTATACAGGAAGTTCCCCTCCCTACTTTTCTGGATGCATGAACCTGCCATATATTGAATCAGAACCTTGGTCCATCAGACTGGTAGCAGGTCTCCATGGCAAGGGAGAAGTCTTTCACATCACCCTGGTACCTGATCTTTTAACCTGAAGATGCCAGGGATTGAACCAAGGACCTTCTGAGCCACAGCCCCTGCCATTTTCTGCTTTGAAAAAAACTTTCAGGGTAGAGATATGTGTGTGTCCTCTAGTATGATGTTGCATGGTTCACTTACAATGTTGTTGACAAGCAAACAAACATACTTGTTAATAAGCTGCCCTCCCCCTCCAACCAACACCATACTTCCTGTGGGAAATCTTGGATCCTGTTAAATACTGGATTCCATGGATGGTCCGATCCCAAGTACAGTGATCAGCTCTCCTTTATTAGTGATTCGGCAAAAAGTAACTTTTTTCCCACCATAGAGAACAATGGAGGGAATGGGGGCAACCTGTTTGGGGCCCATAGAATTGGACCCCCTGGTCCAATGTTCTTGAAACTTGGTGGGTATCTTGGGGAGAGACTCCAACAGCTACCCTGTGAGTTTGGAGCCTCTCCCTGAAACCCCCTCCCCTCCAGCCCCCAGAATATACCCTATGTTTTCACCATTGACTTCAATGGCCCATAGGATATAATGGGGCCAAATTGCCACCAAATTTCTTTCATTCCCTCCTTTCCCTCTTTCCCTCCTTCTTCCCTTCTCTCTCTCTTTCTCTCTCTCTTTCTCTCTCTCTTTCTTTCTTTCTTTCTTTCTTTCTTTCTTTCTTTCTTTCTTTCTTTCTTTCTTTCTTTCCACCTTCTTCTCTTCCCTCCTCCTTTCCCTATTTCCCTCCTTCTTTCCTTCTTTTTCTTTCCCTCTTTTCTTCTCTGTACTCTCTCTCTTTCTTTCCCTCTTTTCTCCTTCTGTGGCCCAACTCTCATGAGAAGGAGTTTAAACTTTAAACCACTTCTCTCTTAGCTCCCCCACCCAGACTAGCTGGGGAAGGGAAGGGGAGGCTTTTGAAGATGCCTCCCCCTTTTGCTTCCCCTTCTGACATCACTTCCGGTGATGTCAGGGGGCGTGGTATATGCTAATAGCCTAATAGCTCATTAGCATACCATATGCTAATGAGCTCCTGCAGCTGTTTTTCTACGAAAAGACCCCTGCTGATGCTGATTCTTCTGCTGTATGTTGCATTGGTGTTTTAATCATCATTTCATCAAGGTTCATTCATCTTCTCTTTGCCTTTTCAATATCTCAGTAGGTGTGCAGGCTTTGGTCATAAATCTAGCCAATCCCAGGCTCTTCTGCCAATATCACTGCAGTGAGATATGCCACAGAGAACAGGATCACTGGATGCCACCAAGCAAAGAATGATCCCCAGGTCTGGGATGTTGTCTTTTTTAGTTTTAATTTCTGTTTATGGACTTCACCATGCTCTGATATATAGCTGCTTTGTCTTAAAAGCATACCCATGTGCAGGGCTTTTTTTGTAGAAAAAGCCCAGCAGGAACTCATTAGCATAATAGGCCACACCCAACAGCAGAAACTTATTAACTTATTAGGCTGCACCCTTGACACTGCAGCTCATTAGCATATTGGGCCATACCCCCATGCGTTCCCTTGGCTTGCCCGGGCAAGCCGGCCCTTGGACAGGCCAGGGGAGGCACGGGGAGGCATTTAAATGCCTCCCCAATCCTTCCAGGGGCCCCCCCTGGCCCATGCACCTCAGAGTCACTGGGGGGGGGTTGCTCCAAGGCCTTCCCTCTGTAGCCACACACGCAGGGGTTTTGGCTGTAGTGGGTGTGGCCAACTCTGAAGCCAGCCAGAGCTCCGTTCCTGTGTGTTCCTGCCCAAAAATAGCCCTGCCCATGTGTGAGATAAACACATTCCTCGCCAAGAATTAAGCAGGGCAGCTCTTGATATCTCTGTGTTAGGAACAGAGCAGGGACAGGAGGATGTAAATCACAAATCGACCTTTTACCATCTTCGGCTGATCAGGCAGTTGGTTCCCTTCCTCAAACACAATGACCTGGCGACAGTGATCCATGTGATGGTCACCTCAAGACTGGACTACTGTAATGCTCTCTATATGGGATTGCCCTTGTCTCAAATCTGGAAGCTGCAGCTGGTGCAAAATGCTGCGGCCAGGCTTTTGATGGGGCTCTCTAAGTGGAGCACATACAGCCTGCGCTGAAGGCATTGCACTGGCTGACAATAGCATACCAGATTAGTTTAAGGTGCTGGTTCTGACCTTTAAAGTCCTACATGGTCAGGGACCTACATACCTGAGGGGCTGCCTTTCCCTGTATGTCCCCCAGAGAGCACTGTAGTCAGGGGTCCAAAATCAGCTGGCCCTCCTGGGTCCTAAGGATGCTAGGCTGTCAATGGCCAGGGCCTTTTTGGTGGCAGCCCCATCCTAGTGGAATGAGCTCCCGAAGAAGATCAGGACTCTGCGGGACCTTTACAGTTCCACATGGTCTGCAAAATGGAGCTCTTCCACCAGGCATTTGGGAGCCGCCACCACCAGTGAAGAACACTGGTTGGTTAAAAGGGAGAGGGCCCTGGACTCTGGAAATTGCCAACAGCCTAAAAAAACAGCGAGCCCTGCAAGGACATTCAAAATAAACACCAAGAGCTGACAGCGAGTGGAGAACTTTCTATAGTGGCTGCTACCGTCATATAAACACCAATAATTACTAGCACTTTATTACAATTTTATAATTGTTTTAACTGCAATGACGTTTTAATGTAATTATCTGTTTTTATGTAAGCCGCCCTGAGCCAGCTTCGATCAGGAGGGCAGGATAAAAAAATTGAAAAATAAATAAATAAATGTGTATTACTTCTTCCCACTGATACCATGTGGGGTTGTGAGAATGGGGGGAAGGGTCCTTTGCGAGTAGCTCAGTTGGGAGAACAGGGTTGCAAGCCACAGACACAGCACAAGCAGACCCTCCACCCCCAACCCCAGCATGCTCAGCCTCATCAAGAGGAAATTTTGAGCCATTAAAATACAATAAAAGAGAAATTAAAGGTAATCGCTCTGTAAATTATAACTAATGGAAACATCAATTGTGATTTTTATGATCAGCATGAGTGGTACCCAGAACAGGGAACGAGTGCTGCAGGAGAGACGCAAACAAGTGAAAGAGCAGAGACACTTCCTAATCAGGCCTGCTGTGAATTGCTAGCCTCCTGGTGTGTAATGGCCTGCATGCGCAGAGAAGCTTCTGCCAGCAGCCGGGCATGCAAACACAGTCACAAATGTTCCCAGGGTGGTGTATCGTTAATTGGACCTATAAAAGATGAGACCTTTGAGTGTAAGAAAAATATTTGTGGAGAACACAGAGGGCTGTAGAGACTCTAAGTGTTTGAAATTATTTTTAAAAAATTATGCCGAGGAACTACAGAGCGGTCATCAGTTTCCACTGCCTAAAAAGAGAAATTAGACATAGGATTGCCAGGTCTGGCCACCAGCAGGGGTTTGGGAGATAGGGTTGCCAGGAGATTTGGGTATGGAGCCTGGGGGGGGCAGAGACCTCAGGGGGCACGATGCCATAGAGTCCACCCTCCAAAGCATCCATTTTCTCCAGGGAAACTTATCTCTGTAGTCTGAAGGTGAGCTGTAATTCTGGGGGGTTCCCAGGTCCCTCCTGGAGGCTGGCATCCCTATCCAAACATCAGGAGCTTGGGTGGCCCGGGGAGATTCCATTTTACCAATAGAAAAATACAAAACTGAAAGCCCAGCACCAGAGCTCTTTTAGGGGATGAAAACAAGGATGTTCCAGGGACAAAAACTCATCTGACTTCACAGGGGGGAAATGATTTTAGAGCAACCAGTGGGTGACCCGGACCAACCACAGCCTAACCTATCCTACAGTGTTAAATACAAAGACATACAAATAGATCAATCGGTTTTGCCCACTGACTTGAAGGCAGATGTTAGCCCAGATGTTTTCCAGCACAGGAATGAGTTTTTATTATGAATGCTTTGGAGGTGGGGAGGAAGGACCTGGATATATGCCTGTTTCTGAGTTACCTTCTGGGACTGTGACAGCAAATGAATGCTCAGCATTTTTGAAAACTTTTGAGTTGCTGAGCCAGCAAATGAGTGTTTAGGATAATGCACAACAGCTCCTGTGCCAACACAACATCTGTTGCACTGTACTGCTGTAGCAAGCTGGCCCAGGAAGACACAACTGTAAAGCAGCAGGGACCAGTGTCTCTAGGCCAGCAGCAGCCACCAATGGCACACAGCATCACAGCAGCAGCACAACAAACTTTTACACTTATATACAGAACTACCAGGAGAGGGGGACAGAACTGAGGAAGATAGTTCCTCTACAGACAACCCCAAAAACATTTTAGCCACACATCCATATGCACCAGGAATAAGTAATGTCTTATCTTCTGTGACTTCAGTATGTCCATATGACTGTGAGCTTAATCTTCCTCCCTCTCTGCCTACCTTTTTGGGACAAGACTTTTGTCAGTGGGTGGATACCATCTTCTTTCATTCAGGAGAGAACTCCCTCCAAATATGTCCCTTTCCCCTAGGAAGATACCACTGCACCATCTTGCTTCAGGGAGTCATAAATGCTTTTGAGACACAAGCAGCCATTACACCTTTCCTTACCTTCCTCTCAGGCATATTTGCATATACCAACACACTTTGGAGTAAAAAGAAAGAACGATTGCTCTACATCTGTTGAGCATGGCAATGGTAAAGAACAATTGTGGCCACACAGAGACAGGCAACAAGCAGCACATCTGTTATCTGGAAACAGCTGAATAACAGTGAATAACAATGCTATAACAGTGCTATGGAAATCAGAAGCCTTTCCTCCATGGTATGTTCTTGGAGCAAACAATAAACAATAAACCTTGCTCAGACTGCAAGAATTTGGTGGAACCCTAATATTTGTTTTAAAAGGGTGGGTTTTTTTAAAAAAAAAATGCCTTGAAGGCTATTGTTATGAGTATCCATAGGCCTTTTTGTGAAAGCCAAGAGGAACTTTTAAAAATAATTAACTAAAAGCCTCCTGGTTTTTTTTCCATATCCATACCCACTGTCTGGTGGACATCTAGTGAACTGGGCCATAGGGTATAGCTAAAAAGGCATGAAGAAGAGGTGAGGCAGGGTTGTTGAAACAGCAGATGGAAGCAAGGGTCCCAAGATGAAGTAGGGCCCAAGGGAAGGAAAGGTGGAGCAAACGGTGTGGCATGGAAGGCTGCAGGTGTGATTTGGTCATCCACTTAGCTCAGTCCTAGCACTCATGGACAAATCCTTTAACGGTTTTTTCACCACAGGTATACTGCGGTTGCTCAAGTGGTTAAGACGCTGAACTGCAGGCTGTGGAAGGTCAGTAGTTCAGCAGTTCAAGACTTGGGTGCCGCATGACGGAGTGAGCTCCCATCTCTAGTTCCAGCTCCTGCCAACCTAGCAGTTCGAAAGCAAGAAATTGCAAGTAGATAAATAGGTACCACTTTGGTGGGAAGGTAACAGTGTTCCGTGCGCCTTGGTGTTTAGTCATGCCGGTCACATGACCACAGAAACGTCTTTGGACAGCGCTGGCTCTTCAGCTTTGAAATGGAGATGAGCACCGCAACCCTAGAGTCGGATTCGACTGGCTTTCGAGCAAGGGAACCTTTACCTTTACCTTTTTATACAGCTACAGTTTGTTTCGCACATCATTCAGGAGCTATGCATTTTGTTATATAATGGTTGAGACTTGGAATGTAAACAGGAGCTTGAAAAAAACAGCCTACACAAAGCAAACCACACTTCATGTGGGCAACTGTAAATATGTGAATCCCCTCATCACAGATAGACATAAGAGAATCCACTCTCGGATGGATGGGCAGGAACCTACGTTTGCACCCAACAATATACAGATATTTCTAAAGCCACATGTGCAGCAGAATGGTGCTTCCCTCCACATACTTTATTAATCACTGGATTATGGATGGGGGTTTCCAAAGGCAGTCGGGAATCAGACAGTTCTAAAAAGCAGGGCTACCTTCATCTGCACTGCAGCCCTTATCTTCTGATAGAGTTGCCAGCTCCAGCATGGGAAACTCCTGAAGATTTGAGGCCACAGCCTAAGGACGACAGAGCTTGGGGAGGAGAAGATGCTCAGCAGGGATATGATGCTATAGGGTCCACCCTCCTAAACTGACTTTTTCTCCAGGACAATTTGTCTCTGTAATATGGAGACCAATTGTAATTCCAGGAGAACTCCAGCCCTCACCTAGAAGTTGGCAACTCTATCCTATGGCTAAGCTACTGTGGCATTATGGAACATCCATGAATAGTCCCACTGCTCAGCATTACTGTTTAGGAAGAACTCTTGGGATTCTGAGTGCTGGAAAGTAATCAAAAAGTGGGAGGGGATTTAGGTATTGATTTGAACCCAGGGCTGAAATTCTGAATTCTTCCCATAATCTCTTTGTGGTTGATAGCCATTACTGTACAAGAGACACATCAGCTTGCTGAGCATTCAATGCTATTGTAGTTACATCAATGCATATCATTACAGCCGTTGTCAAGCCTATGGCATACTGACAGGATCGAAATGCCCTTTTTGTGCTTAAATAGAAGTTGACTCTCTGGAAAACTGTCATTAACTAGCAGAAGGGATTTCTCAGCACTCCCCCGGGAGGGGAATCAAGGAAGTCAAGATCCACCAATTTTTTGTTGAACAAGCTACAGAACAGAAGGGTCTCGCAGGAGCTGTAATTTCTTGCTCTCCGTTAAACAGCTTTGTTTAATAGGCTTGCAGCAACAACAAAAAAGGTAGATTTTAGTGAGTTATAAACATCTCCCCCAGGTATCTAGCTGTAATTACTGCTGCTCACTGGCAATCTGTCTTTTAAACATGTCACGCCATAGATTATTCCTGGTGACGACAAACTCAGGTTTTCAGCCTTGGGCAACTACTTGATCCACAGCTGGGCCTGGGAGCCCAGACTTGCACAGCTTGCCAACACCCTCTGGGGAGAACCTGCAGCCCTTTCTAGCTGACGAGGGCCTGGCAAACATGCTGCTGTTGCCTCAGGGCTAGACTGCACTGCTCCAATGCGCTCCACACAGTGACTCTGATAGTGCTGGAAAATATGGCAGCCCAGATTGTAATGAGGGTAAGACACTACCCCAGTGCTCCTCCAGTGCCCAGGCTGGTTCCTCCCTGAGCCAGCACAATTCAGTTTACTGCTTTTCATTGCCTCATGCTCAACATACTTTAGAGATATCCCCCCCCCAGCCCAGCTAGGCTCCAAAACTGGAAATGAGCCCAAATAATGGCAAAATGGCCTCTGGGGAGTGGGGGTGGGGGTGGGGAGAAGGTGATCAATGGAGAGTTGGGAAAGTTAAGCTCCCTGTGGTTGCCAGTCCTCCTCTAAATAAGGACCCCTCCCACTTGCTTGCTGATTTTCCTGGTAGGAGCCTTACATAATCAGGAAACTGATGTTGCCAGATTTTAAGAATCCAATATGCCCTTGAAGAAGCCTTTGATGGGACATAATGACCGGGCCCCACAAGGACGTTTCAGCAGGCTCAAAGATCAATCCTGGACATAGATGAGCTATTTTAGACAAGAGTGGCTAGCCCAAGATTATAGCCACGATATATGGCTTAGTTAAGGAGAGTGAGTGTCCTCACTGATTTCCTCTTAAATACCCTGAACCATTTGCAGTTTTGCATCACCAGAACATGTAACATTAGCCTCCCTGTCCAGGGCTAAATAAAAATTAGGTACCTAATCTCCTGGGCACCAAGAAATATTATGGTTTTGAAAGATCAGTCATCCATGTACAGATACTTAAAAAAAAACACCTGAGGACAGGAATTTTTCAATTCCTTCAGACTGTAGTGACTAATATGTCCCATTCACTGGGAGGCATATAGGAAACTGCTGAATGGCTATGATATTATGACAAATCTGTGGCAGAACAGAGGGTCAGACCAAGATGATCAGAATTCAGATACTTGCTCAGCCATGAAACTGTCTGGGTGGTCATGGGTTAGTCACTTTCTCTAGCCTAGCCTACCTCACAGGGTTCCCATGAAGATAGCACATGCACTCCATGTACTCTGCCTACATCCCTG
Organism: Gekko gecko; assembly: GCA_029375565.1. NCBI lineage: Eukaryota > Metazoa > Chordata > Lepidosauria > Squamata > Gekkonidae > Gekko > Gekko gecko. The sequence continues at coordinate 236,808,869 of JAPDNY010000002.1, read as the reverse complement.
ATATAAGAGTGGGCTAGAAAGTGACAGCAAAGGATGAGATGGTTAGACAGTGTTATCAATGCAATGAACATGAAATTAAGCAAACCCCAGAGGACAGTGGAAGACAGGGGTCGTGAAGAGTCAGACTCAACTGTGCGATTGAATAACAACAACAAGAAATGCTGCAAATCATCATCAGTGACCTTTACTGAGTTTCTAAAAAATCTTTTCGAGCTTTGTGAATTATCCAGTTTTTTATATCTAATGTTTTTTATATCAGCTCTTGTCTACAGAACATCAAATCCAATTGCCTTCCTTAAGATCAGCTGAATATTCCCTCACCCACACCCCAGCCCCACACACACTTCTTGTCTGGAATTGGATTTCGGTTAAAATTATTGCTCATTTTATTAGGACACCTGACAACTCCCCGATTTATTACAACACTATTTGGAAGGACTGGGGTTTTCTCTTTGCTTTTTCATCCAAAGTCCTTCTATAATTACACTATTTGAGGCTTTTCTGCAGAAAGCAATCGATAAAAAGGGAAACCAAAATACTTCTGTTTTGCAGAGATTACATTTGAAAAATCATTCCGTCTCTGCTTTTAATTTTCTCTTTTGCCCGAAGCTGAGAAACTGAGATCAAAAGCTAAATAGGGGAACAGAGTGGGCAGGCTCTTTGATGTGGGACCTCTCAGCAAAAACTGAACATCAGTGATCAATCAAAGCTGGGGCAGGAGAAAGTTGCAACTGAATGATTAGATAGGCTTGTAATGGCTTTTTGCTCACCAGTTTGAAGGTGGGGCATGTATACCAAGCCGGTGTGTACTTTTTACCACAGATCAAAATGTACAATCTGGGTTTTTGAAATGCACATTTATTTTCATGGATCAAATGTACACCTGCTAGAAGGACCTCGCTTCTGCACTATATGAAGAGTGTTGTCAAGTCTGCAAGTATTCCAGGGAGCGCCACAAAAAGCCTAATGATCTATTTTGGGAGGAAAAGCTAAGGGTACTTGGGGCCCACTATCCAACAGAGAAGTCCTCTACATTCGTTTTTGAATTGTGGCCTGTGAGTTTAGCCTAGAGGGAGGGAAAAAACTAAAGAGTGATTGTCTGATGCTTGTCAATCATTTAAAAGAAGACAAGGGACAACCATACACCTGTTCACTGAAAACAAAACAAAACGATCCATCAGTGGAAGGTGTTGAAAGTCACAGATAGGGTTGCCAACCTCCTGATAGCGTCTGGATATCTCCTGGAATAACCACTGGTTTCCAGACAACCAGGATCAGTTCCCCTGGAGAAAATGGCTGTTTGAAGAGTGGATCTATGGCATTAAACCTTCCCCAAATCCCACTGTCCCTAGGCACCACCCCCAAATCTTCAGGAATTTCCCAACCTAGAGTTAGCAACCCTATTCTCAGATCTACACCCCTTTCTGCTACTCCCAGTAGTCCTTTCTGATTTCAGGAAACTTTACTGTTAGGGTCGTAATAACCATCGTTGGGATGCTGTGGGGGAAGGGATAAAATCCCTCTTCCTTCCTCTTATGCTGGTAGAAGAGGACAGATGAAATGGTTTCACTTCTTTGCCCTCCTCAACACAGTCAACCAGCCTGTGTAGCTCTTACTTCATATGGGTCCCAACTAAACCCCAGGAATAAACCTTCCCAAGGCTGGAAAGGCTGCAGAAGAAAAAAGAAAGTGTAGAAGACCATTACCCTTGTACTGGATCCAGTGGATTTAAACTGTATTTAGATTTGCTAAACTTTAGAGAAAATAAATCCTATCTATGTGAGCAGTTTATAGAAGAAATTAACTAACCAGAGGAGGGCATTGTAGAATCTCTTTCCCTAGAGTTTTCATGAGGCATCTGTAAGTGTAATATATCTCATTTTAGAGCAGGTGGCTCCCTTGATCAGGGACCAGCAACCCCCCACCCCCACCACATATGCCAGCAGCAGCAAGTCAGGCCAATTTGTTTGGCATCTAAGGCTAGATCTCTGCTCAGACAATTGAGGCATCGGCTACACTGCTGCAGCCAGAGGTGCAGAAAGATATGTGTAGCTTATGTCCATCACCTTTTCCCAGACCTGCAAAGCTACCACCTGAGTCCAAGAAGACACCCTGAGATGTTGGCAGTACCACTGGGGCTTGGCTTGTTCCTAGTATGTCTGGCCAAGTCGAAATCTTGTCTCCCCAGCCCCAGATTGCCTGGCACCTGCTGGGGGTGCAACATTCCCCACCCACAGTGGGCATTCCTGCCCCTACTCAGCTGGTGGATGAGGGGGGGGAGAAATAGCACCAAAATGGGGGCATCACCAGCATCCCAATGCACTGACAGCACTTCCTGTGAGCACTAGAAGTGGCATCAGTGCACCACCAGAGAGGGCTTCCACCACCCAGTAAGTCCTGGCAAGCCTGCCCTCTCCCATCACGTTTGTTAGACATTGCATTTTTTTTTTCAGCACTTGAGCCAAAAAGGTAGCCTACCCCTGATTTCAATGATATTCTTGTTACTTTTGGGGGGGAGGAGATGGGCATCTTAACTTACAAGACCAGTAAAGAACATGGTAGAGCTTTAATTAGCTCTTTGCAGAAAGACCATTCCTTGTGCCACCTCAGCCATTAGCTTAATACTAAAGTGAGTAGTGGCAGGAATACCCACTGGGGGTGGGGATGATGTACCATCCCCAGCAGTGGCCAGGCAACTGTGGAGGGGAGACAAGGTTTGGACTTGGGCTGACATGCTAAGAATAAGCCAAGCCCCAGTGGTACTGTAATGGGAGAAGCTACATCTCTGACCTGTTCTTAGTCATGTGGCAATGAATTAGAGGTTGGCAATGAATTAGAGGTTGGCAATTTTCTATGGCTCCATTCAGGCATCAAACTAAGATTATAAACCATGGTTTGTTTAAACTGCAGTTAGTTGTAACACCCAAATGCAGACCCAGCAGCAAACTAGTTGATTTGGAGATGGTAAACTGGAATTCTTAACATTTGTAACTGGTTTGATAACTGCGATTGGTACTAATTCTGTTTGGGGGTTTTTTCAATTACATCTGAATTCAGAAATTGTAGTTGCTTCAGTAACTTTGCTCCTTACAACCACTTGGACACAGAGTGAGTAGTACAGAGTAGCAGAACAACTTAGCTCCTCCAGTATCATTCTGCCCTCTATGACACTCAGTCCCTTATTCTCCCATTGCCCACCTACTGTCTCCCTCTCCGTGCACACTTCCATGGAGGTGATTTATCAGAAAACATAATTCTGTCTCGAACAAGCTCCTACAGGCAAGTTTAAAGGGTAGCACGACAATAATACTATGTTTATTGCATGTTTTTATTACATTTCAACATGGGCACTACAAATAATTTTTTAAAAAATTGTTCCCTGAAGTGAGTTTCCTGACTTTGATCATGTGTTTCCTGCAAAGTTTTTGTTTTATTTCAAGGAGTGAAAAGAAGCAGAAGGGAATGTGGCAAAAAAGCAGGAGAGAAAATGCTGAGGGCTATGAGTCACGTTTTATTTTTATTTTTAAAAATCTTTAGGAAATGCAGCAAAATGGCTTCACAGAAAGTGGGAAGAGGCTGAAAGCTGTAAAAGACAGCAGGGGACAAAGCTGGAATGTTGCTGACTATGATTGGCTTTGCAAAGAGCAGCCCAGGGACCTCTTGAGGAATGGCTTTGGGTGCTGAACCCATTTCCTGTGACCAGTCAATAAAAGATGGCCTGCTTGTTAAGTAGGCAACTCAACAAGAGGCAGTGATTTCAGCAAAGTGATTCAGCTTTATTCGGAACAGCAAACAAGTCAATCAGCCAACACAACCACACACAATACACAACAACAAGTGGAGCACAGCTCCTTCTTTTAAACAGTCCGGGCTGTCAAAGCCACACCCACATATAAGTTAAGAACCAATAGGATAATAGAGATAAAGACCAATCAGGTCTGTTCCCTCCATAAAACATACTTACACGGTGATTGGTTGCTTCATACAATTCCATAGGAATGGCCAATAAGAATGTTACATCTTACGATCCTTGCATAGAATCAAGCTTAACATGGGAATAAATAGGCTCCTGTTACAGTTTAAGACATAACAATTCCTCCCCCCTAAGATGGAACAGTTCCTTTCCAAACATAATCTTTGAGGTAGGAAGGGGCACAACGACTTCGGCCAGACCTTCGCAGAGGTCTCTGCTCCTGCGGTGGTGGAGCAACGATGGGATCAGGGGTCCTGGTGGGCTCTTCTGGGGTCTCTATGCTAGGGGGGTCAGAATCAGGAGTTGGGGGTCTGCCCAGACTCCTGTTCCATCCTGGGTTCTGCAGCACTCACCTCCACTGCCGGGGGCCCTCGCTGCTCTTCAGGGACCAGCTCAGGTTCAGGGTTTGACTCCAGGCTTGAGTCTGCCCACCTTTCCCTGAGCTGGTCCATGTGGTGCCGCATCTTCCGTCCATCTGGAAGCTGGACCACATACAGGCGTGAACCCAGAATCGCGGTGACTATGGCTGGCAGCCATAGCTGTCCCTCTGCGTAGTTACGGGTGAAAACCCTGTCTCCCACCACCAAGGTTCGCCCATTGCCCCGGACCTCAGCCTGGCTAGGCTTGGACTGGTCCAAGTTCGGGTGGAGCCGGTCAAGCAAAGATAACAGCTTGCAGCCCATAAGCAGCTCTGCTGGACTCCTACCAGTGGCTGTGCATGGTGTTATGTGCTGCCTTAAGAGGTAGGAGGCGAGCTTCTGCCCCAGTCCCCGCACATCAGGCACTTCAATGCCTCTTTGGCCGACTGTACCATCCTCTCGGCTTGCCCATTAGAGGCAGGATGGAACGGGGCCGAGGTGAGATGGCAGATTAGATTGTTAGACAAGAAGGTCTTGAACTCCCCAGACACAAATTAGGGCCCGTTGTCCGAGACCAAAACATCAGGCAACCCATGGGTTGCAAACAATTTTCTCAATACATTAATTACAGAGGTTGCCCCGGTCGAGTGCATCTGCACCACCTCAAGCCATTTTGAGAAGGAGTCGACAATGATTAAAAACATTTGCCCTTGGAAAGGGCCCACGAAATCGACATGAAGGCACAACCAAGGCCATTTTGTTTTCTCCCATGGTTGAATGGGAGCCAGAGGAGGTTCGAGCCTGGACTGTTGACATGGCATGCACCTCTTTACCCAGGACTCTATGTCTTCGTCAATTTTAGGCCACCATACATACCCTCTTGCAAGGGCCTTCATGTGTACAATTCCAGGGTGGCCCGAATGCAATGCCTCCATTACCCGCTCCCTGAGCTTGGCGGGAATCACAACCTGACTCCCGCACAATAAACAACCCTTGCTCACAGACAGTTCGTTTTGGTGCGAAACAAAAGGTTTAAATTGTGGTTCGACTTTTCCCGCTGGCCAACCCCTCAACGCCCAATTAAGGACATGGGCGAGAACAGTGTCCTTGGCCGACGCAGCTGCAATGTCCCCTGAGGTAACTGGAGCTTCAGGCAGTTCCTCGACTGAGAGGACATCAAAGTCCTGGTCAGCGTCCAAGTCCAAATTCGGAGAGGGGCAGCAGCTGAGGGCATCAGCATGCCCAATTGCCTTTCCAGGCCAATGCTCAATGTCAAAGTCATAGGCAGCTAAGAATACCGCCCAACGCAGCATTCTGGGGGATAAGATGTTGGGCGTTTGGCAGGTAGGAGTAAATATGCCCAGCAACGGCTTGTGGTTCGTGACAAGGAGGAACCTGCGCCCGTATACAAAGTCATGAAACTTTTTAACTCCAGCAATTCGGGTAAGGCCCTCCTTATTGATTTGCACATAGTTTTTCTCTGCCGCTGTCAGCAACTGCGAGTAGTACACTATTGGTGCCTCGGAGTCATCTGGTATGACATGGCTAAGTACAGCGCCCACCCCATAAGGGGACGCGTCGGTGGCCAAAACAAGCACACACAACAAGTGGAGCACAGCTCTTTCTTTTAAACAGTCCGGGCTATCAAAGCCATGCCCACATATAAGTTAAGAACCAATAGGAGAATAGAGATAAAGACCAATACTTACACGGTGATTGATTGCTTCATACGATTCCATAGGAATAGCCAATAAGAATGTTACATCTTACGATCCTTGCATAGAATCAAGCTTAACATGGGAATAAATAGGCTCAGTTACAGTTTAAGACATAACACTGCTGATGTAGCGATCCTTTGCCATCAATTGGACACTGCGAGGATATGGTAGAACCTGGAGATTCTACTGAGAGGCAGAAAAGGAGACAAGCAGCAGACTAACTGGGCCTGACTCATGAGCTGTCACTTGTTATATACTTCTGGTAGACTAATTGGGTGTTGTGCAACAACCAAGTTAAAACAAATCAAAGTTTATTGTGGCACCTGATTGCAGCCTATGTCTCCACTCTCTTGTAGAAACCAGTTCTATTTCCAGAGTAGGAAGCACAAACAAGAGCACTAATTTTGCCAGGTTGATTTAAATGTTTAAACCAATATATAAATGGTACACTAATCCTTATTGCTCAATCATTTAAACTCAATATTTTAAGTTTCTCAAAGACTCATTTTATATGATGTCATTGATAGGCATTGTGTTTTGTTCCATACCAGCGGCTTGCCTCACCTGTAGGTGGAGAAAGAGCACCTAGCAATCTGGGATGAAATGGCTGGTCTCTGCTTAGCAAGCATACCTTTGCTGGGACTCAGTTTTCCCTCCAGACCTTGGCTTACCCTTGGTGATTTACACAGTGCCATCCTTATATAAAGTAGGCTTTCATTTGCAGCCAACTGCGATAAAAGGGGTCTTTTTAATCTCCTCACCTTGGGGACTGCAGCAGTGCTCCAGTAATTACTTTTGGAATATATGGCCATTGCTTTAATTGCTCAGACCTGTTGCCTGGATCTGATGTAATACAGTGAAGACATCAGTCAGTTTATCTCTCTCTGGTTTTTCCCCATTAAGAGGTATAAGCGTAGACAGCCCACAAGAGAAAAAAACAAGAAGGCCAAAAAGATCAGCTGCAGGGATGCCAACTAATTAGAGTACCTTTTAGTTGATTAACTTAAAATGCTTAATCAATGCAAACAGTTTACCAGAAAACCTCTCTATAGAGTACCATCAGGGCTCCTCCATAGAATGCGTATGGACCATGTTCACTTTTGCTTTTTAGTCTGGTGTACTGTCTATTGAAGAGCTTTCAGAAACATATTAACTGGCTCCTGCACATATCCAGAGAACTTTTGCGACACCGCTCACATCAGTGAATAACAGCCCCATCCGATGTCTGGTTGCTGGAAGAGGAAAGAATATGGATTTTGTTCCTCTGTTTTCCACTTTGTCTTACTCTGTGTCTGCCTCTTTTGTCCAAGCCCACAGAAGGAAACTACACCGTTAAGTAATCAATGCAGGCATATCTATCACATTTTTATTCGAACTCTCCTCCACAAAGCTACAAGGAGGTTCTGTGGTTCTCCTCTTCTTAGTTTTGCCAACCTCCAGATGGGGTCTGGAGATCTTCCAGAATTATAACTGATCTCCACTACAGAGATCAGTTCCCCTGGAGGAAATGGGTGCTTTGGAGGGTAGACTCCCTGGCATTATAACCCACTGAGGTCCCCCCATCCCCAAACCCCTCCTTCCCCAGGCTCCACCTCCAACTCTCCAAAAAATTCCCAACCCAGAGTTGGCATCCCTGCCCCTCCTCCATTTCATCCTCACAACAAACCTGTGAAGTAGGTTAGGCTAAGACAGAAAAAGAGAAACCAGTGGCTCATTCCCATCCTTGGCCTGGCAGGGAAGCTCACTTTAGAGAGCTCCATCACACCAGCAACCAAACCTGACTAAGCCCCCTGCAGCCTTAAGTGATGTTTCCTAGTTAGTTCCAGCCAGAAACAACAATGCTATGTGAAATTGGACTGCATCTAGTATCACTAGAGGCAGCAGCTCAGCTAGTCAACACTTACGACCCACAGTGGTAGGGAAAGCTTTCCCATTATGGAAAGCGAAGGGCCTTGAGGTGCTCCTACCAGCCTCACACTCCATCGCAGAGCTCAACAGGGACCCTCTGAGGGGCCGTGCAAGCCCCAAGCCCTTGGTCAATGATGGAACACTCCCCGTGCTCTCCTATGCACAGTTATACCCTTCTAAACCCACCGACTTTAAAAAAAATGTTGTCTGTGTAACCCACACAGAACAGGTGACTCGGGACCACAGATCAGGTCTGAAAAAGAAACACAGCAGCAAGCATGGAACCAACAACATTATATTAAACAAATGTCAAATTGGTGTACTGGAAAAGAGAAGGAATAAGAGAGAAGAAGCAAGGAGAGGTAGGGGAAAGTAAGCAGAGGACAGGTAGGATGAACGTATGCTTCACAGCAAGGGGTGGGGAGGTCATCCACAGCTAGGCCCAGCGATAGCAGGACCACCACCCTCATCTACAGTCCACTGGGATCCATTTTTGCCCAGCTCCCTGATAGGTCAAGCACTTTGGGTTGCTGACTCCAAGCAGGAAGCCTGGGTGCATTCCGGCAGCCATAATATGCCAGGGCATCGCAAAACAGGGACTCCTTCTGTTGCCCACTCAGAAGTACATCCCAAGATGAATGTTATGAGGGAAAACACACCATGTGTAGTGTCAGTGAAATGCCCACATTTGTTTCCCCCAGCACTGCTTCCCTTCCTGTTGAGAAGTCAATTCATTTGCACTTGAAGCAGGGATCTGAAACCAGTGCTGTACAACAAGGCTATGGATTCATATGGAGTCCCCCTCAGTCCTAGACTGGCTCTGTGACCTGGGGCCCTGGGAAACTGTTGCAGCCCTGTTGTGTGCCTTTCATTTGTCTATTCCTATGGATGTGTGGTCTGCATGCTACTCAGTGTTATGTAAGGAAATGGATTACAATTGTCCACTGAGACTGTGGCTAATGATAGGAACTGCCTGGCAAGGTCTCGAGGCAGCAAGAGGAAGGCTGTGGGCTTAACAAACATGGGAAACTATAAGTGTTTATACACAAATGCTAGAAGTCTCCGAGGTAAAATCGGGGAGTTGGAATGCTTGGTGTTGGGGGGGGGAAATAGACATTGTGGGTATTTCAGAAACTTCGTGGGATGAGGAAAATCAGTGGGATACAGTGATTCCTGGTTATAAATTATATCAGAAGGATAGGGGGAAGGGTTGGAGGTGGGGTGGCTCTGTATGTCAGAGAGGGTATACCGTCCAGTAAGATTGAGAGTGTAAGAGAATTGGATTTGCTTCTGGAAATGCTATGGGTTGAAATAGTGGGTCCAAAAGGAAGCTAAACAGTGGGAGTTTGTTATCACCCACCAGATCAAAAGATAGAGGAGGATTATAAAATGATGAATGAATTAAAGATAGCGACTAGACGAAATAACTGTGTTGTAATAGGCGACTTTAACTACCCACACATTGATTGGGTCAATATGAGTTCTAGTCGGGAAAAAGAGATTGAGTTTTTAGACACTCTCAATGACTGTGCTGTGGAACAGATGGTCACAGATCCTACCAGGGGAGAGGCGATCCTGGATTTGGTCCTAAGTAACACCCAAGAACTGGTGAGAGATGTAAAAGTGATTGCACCGCTTGGGAACAGTGACCATAATGTCATTGAGTTTAACATTTGTAGAGATAGGGAGTTGCCCAAAAAGACTGACGCAACCACTTTTAATTTTAAAAGGGGTAACTTCTCTGGTATGAGGGGACATGTGAGGAAGAAATTGAAAGGAAGAGTGGAGAAGGTCAAAACCATTGGGGAAGCTTGGAGACTATTTAAAAAGACAATCCTAGAAGCTCAGAAAAAATATATACCGCAGGTTAGGAAAGGTACAAATAGGTATAGAAAAAAGCCTGCATGGTTAACAAATAAAGTAATGGAAGCTGTAAAAGGTAAGAAGGATTCCTTTAAGCGGTGGAAAGCTAGTCTTAGTGAGGTTGATAAAAGGGAACACAGACTATGGCAAATAAAATGCAAGTCTGTGATCAGGCAAGCAAAAAGGGAATATGAGAAGCATATCGCAAAAAACATAAAGATCAACAATAAAACTTTCCTCAAATACATTAGAAGTAGGAAGCCAGCCAGGGAGGCAGTGGGGCCCTTGGATGACCAAGGGGTAAAAGGAGTAGTGAAGGATGATAGGGAAATGGCTGAGAAGCTGAATGCATTTTTTGCCTCTGTCTTCACTGTGGAAGAGGAGAAGTGTTTGCCCACTCCAGAAGCACCGATTTCAGGAGGGGTTTGAAAGACCTGAATCAGATTGCGGTGACAAGAGAGGAAGTCATCCGACTGATGGACAATTTAAAAACTAATAAATCACCAGGCCCGGATGGCATTCATCTGAGAGTTCTGAAAGAACTCAAATGTGAACTTGTGGATCTCCTGACAAAAATATGTAATCTTTCTTTAAAATCTGCCTCCATTCCTGAGGACTGGAAGGTAGCTAATGTCACTCCCATCTTTAAAAGGGCTCCAGGGGAGATCTGGGAAATTACAGGCCAGTCAGTCTGACATCGATACTGGGTAAGTTGGTGGAAACTGTTATTAAGGAAAGAATTAGTAGGCACATTGATGAACAAAAACTATTGATGCAGACTCAGCATGGGTTCTGTAAGGGAAGATCTTGTCTCACTAACCTGTTAGTGTTTTTTGAGGAGTGAACAAACATGTGGACAAGGGGGACCCAATAGATATTATTTACCTTGACTTCCGGAAAGCTTTTGATACAGTTCCTCATCAAAGGCTCCTAAGTAAGCTCAATAGTCATGGGATAAAAGGACAAGTCCTCTTGTGGGTCAAAAACTGGCTTATAAATAGAAAACAGAGAGTGAGTATAAATGGGAAACTTTCTCAGTGGAGGGTGGTAAGCAGTGGGGTACCACAGGGATCAGTACTCGGTCCGATGCTTTTTAACTTGTTTATTAATGATTTGGAATTGGGAGTAAGCAGTGAAGTGGCTAAATTTGCAGATGACACAAAGTTGTTCAGGGTGGTGAAAAGCAGGGAGGCGTGTGAGGCATTCCAAAGGGATCTGTTGAGGATGGGTGAGTGGGCATCAATGTGGCAAATGGGGTTCAATGTGGCCAAGTGCAAAGTGATGTACATTGGAGCCAAAAATCCTAAATATAAATACACGTTGATGGGGTCTGAACTGGCAGAGACGAACCAAGAGAGAGATCTTGGAGTCGTAGTGGATAACTAGACAGTATGTAGCTGCAATAAAGAAGGCCAATGCTATGCTGGGGATTATCAGGAAGGGAATTGAAAACAAATCAGCCAGTATCATCATGCCCCTGTATAAATCATTGGTGCGACCTCATTTGGAATACTGTGTACAGTTCTGGTCACCACATCTCAAAAAGGATATTATAGCATTGGAAAAAGTGCAGAGAAGGGCTACTAGAATGATAAAAGGGTTGGAACACCTTCCCTATGAAGAAAGGTTAAAATGCTTGGGGCTCTTTAGCTTGGAGAAACAACGGCTGAGGGGTGACATGATCCTGGTTTATAAGATTATGAATGGGATTGAGCAGGTTGAGAAAGAAGTACTTTTCTCCCTTTCTCACAATACAGGAACTCGTGGGCACTCCATGAAATTGCTGAGCAGTCGGGTTAGAACAGATAAAAGGAAATACTTCTTCACCCAAAGAGTGATTAACATATGGAATTCACTGCCACAGGAGGTGGTGGCAGCTAAAAGCATGGACAGTTTCAAGAGGGAATTAGATAAACATATGGAGCAGAAGTCCATCAGTGGCTATTAGCCACAGGGTATAGATGGGAACTCTCAGTCTGGGGCAGGTGATGCACTCTATTCTTGGTGCTGGAGGGGGCAGCAGTGGGAGGGCTTCTAGTGTCCTGGCCCCACTGCTGGACCTCCTGATGGCACCTGGTATATTTTGGCCGCTGTGTGACAGAGTGTTGGACTAGATGGGCCATTGGCCTCATTCAACATTGGCTTCTCTTATGTTCTTATGTAAGCTCTGGGTTCTACTTTTGCTACATCTTCCTTTATTTTGCCTCTGACATGGCTTGCCAGGCAGACGAAATACGAGGCTGGCCCTTGAGGTGGTCATTCCAACTTTTCCTCCACAGTAGGAACTCCCTTCTGTCCTATTCCAGTGCTCTTTGCAACTGAGCCACCAGGGACATTGGGGTTCCTTCCTGTGAACTTGCTGTTTTGAGTTTCCCTTGTATGTGACCCTAGTGGCTAGTCTCCTACCATTGCAAAAAACCCAGATTCCTATTGTTTAGTTTATTCCCTCAGGCAGAGTAAATTGGGAAAGTTAGGTATAATTTGCATTGTTTATTCTAGGCATACAATGTGGTTTTTCTTCGTACAGCCTTGTTTTGTTTTGGGCACCAAGTTCCTTGGAGCCTTACTTATGCTTTTGTAAACAGTTTTAGAACGGCAGTGATGGTTCCTTGTTTTAGATTTCTGCTCATCGTGCAGTCAGCTGTAATCCTTCAACAGAACAGGGATCTGTCCTCCTTGGCTCAAAACTTTTTCAACTTCCTTCTTAGCATGGAACCACTGATCCAAAATACAGCTTCTTCATTGAAAGGTGTCAACACTTATGCTTGTGTGATGTCATGGCAGGCACGCTAATGCAAACTTCTTTTTCAATTTAAAGAGACTGTGCTGTCAGTAACTCATTCTGGATTTTGTGCGGGTCACTGTGATTTATGGTATTTAATTTCCCCCAATATTTGCACTACTTCCTTCCTTCCACTACACCCTGTCAGATGTTTATCTCCTGCTGCCCACTTTTTTTTTAATTTGAAACATCCATCTGGCAATTGCCATGATTGGAGAGTTTGCAATACTGAATTCATTAATGGGCTGACAGCTTTATCGATTTCCTCTCCACCACCACATAATGCAAGAAATATACAAGCCGATAGGCTGGCCTTCTGTCCCTTAGTCTCGGAAGGGCTGGTACACTTCTCCGTAGCTAATGTTCCCTTTCTCCATTGCATTTTGATAGATTGGGAAATGCCATCTTTGTGAGAATGAAGATGGATGCTTCTCTGTTCCAAAATCACATGCAGGAATGTCCTCATTTCCTTTGCTGTGGCAGATAAGGCTTGGGTAGTTCAGAGTTTTGAAGGCCTGGAAGACAAGAGATACTTTCAGAGTCCTCTAGCCAGAACTCTGGAATCTTTTCCATTTAGAGGAAAGCATTTTAAGGTTTTATCTTCACTTGAAAGGTTAGAAGAAATTGTATGCTTTTTTTTTCCTTCAGTGCTTTCCTAGTCAAAATTCCTCTGATGTAATTGCACAAAGTAGGTCTTTTGGATGGAATTAGGTACCTTTCACTCATTATAACAATCTCCATGCTAGTTCCTGTTAGTCCAAATGAGATGCTAAGGGATTAGTGGGGCCAAGATAGGTAGCACAATACTTAACCAGGATTGATAAACCACTGCTTCACAAAAAACTGTACAACTTCATATCTCTTATTTCTCGGAAGCTGCTTTCTACATTTCTAATTTAATACTAAACTGGGCAAGTAGAATCACAGGGAGCTGCTGTTTAGATGTTGCCAAAGGCCATTTCACTGATTCTAAATGGAAATAAGCTCAGTGTAGGAAACACTAAGCACATTGTCATGTGCAAAGTATTATGCACCTTCTCACTTGGGCATGAGTCATGTATTCAGCAGCTTTTGACCTTGTGTATTTTAAGCAAAATAAATACTAATACCTCGTTTCACATATGATGGCTTACAGGGCTGGCCCCTGGTTTTTAAGCCCTCCATCAATACACTGTCATAGGAGTTCCCACTCCCAAACTCAGCCTACCAAGCTTCCCATGGGCATCAACATTCCAGGAGTAGCTGGGCCACCAATAGGATTTTTTTTGTTAGTTTGTTTGGGGCCTCAGATTGGGTGCAGCATATAGATGGTCAAGGAGCGCATTCTTACTGTGTTCAACTTCTTTGAAATAAGTCTTGTCTGTTTTAATGCTGCCACTGAGCTATGTTCCTGCTTCTGGTATTTCAATAAATATGTAGTAAAAGTTCCATTTTTCAAGAAAATGATTGTCCATAGCAATCATCAGCTTCTGCTTATCCTCCTGGAAGCTTATCATAAACAGGGATCTGCCAAGGAAGGGGTACCTGACATCAGAGAATGTCAGTCAATGCTGGCTGCAACTGATCTTAATTCCATTAAGAAGAATTATGTCCCCATCCATCACCTACAGACATGGGTTTTTCACCATTCTTAATGACATTATAATAGGCAGCTAACATAATGGCCTGTTTTCTGCACAGAACTATGCAACTGTGTTTACTTTTCTGGTTTTTTGGTGTATTTAAAAAAACTATAATCAAAGTGCCCTCTTGTGTCATACTGGTGTAATTGCATCAAGAGTAAGCATTACAGAACATAGGTTGCTCTAAAGGCAATGAGGAATGGATACGATGGCAGATAAATGAGTCAATGAATCAGTAGAGCATTTGTCCAGCTCCTCTTTCTGCTGAAGAAGGGAAGACTGAAATGAACATCAAAGCACTATGGGGGCCTTTCAAGTTTATGAATATAGAATACTGCCCCAATCCAGCAAATGAGACTCTCACACACAGTTTTCTGTGTGTGTAGCTGCTATGGATGTTCATCTTGATGCTTACATCATCCACACTATGTTCACTTGGACCCCTGTGAGTTGGCTGGATCCACCTTTTCATGTGAATGGAGATGCACATTCCAATCTAGGGCCACAAGTTGTTTCATGTAGCTACTACCCCAAGATTACAGTTGTGCTAGAATCTATATTTTAATAGTACAGGCTTTAGAGGGCTTTCATAAGGATTACTGAGAAAATGTATCTGAAACACTTTGAACACTGAAGTGTGATATACCATGTGCCTACTTTGAAAAGTTGTCCTGATTTATACCCTCAAAACCATGACTTTGTTACAGTAGCCTGACTGCCTACCATGGCTCTAGTTGTGAGTAGCAAAGCAACATGTACAGAAGAGTGTAGTAGCACATCCATGACATATCTTCCTAATTCTTTTCCCCTTTAGATTTGGAGGCAGCCAGAGTAGGCCCTCAGTAATGGCTTAATCTCCATAGCCTTGCTCCAGTATGTGGCAGGGTAGTTAGTCTTTGGAAGAATTAAATTAACATTAGCATCAGAGCAGATCAAAAGAGAGGACAGGTGTGGGGGAGAGCAATGCCTCCTCAAAAGTTATATTCCTATTCTATATGAAAACCAGGCATGCCTACTTTCTGTTTACCACAGAATCCTTTAAAAAAAACTTGGAGTCACAAAAAGGGACATCCTGAAACAGTATTTCTTATATCTCATGAAACAGGTGGAGCAAAAAAGCTGGCTGCCCAATGTCAGATGCTGAAGAACATAAAACAATGTTCAGGAGAGGCAGCAAAAGAGAGATAAGAGTGCTGGATTCTTCACATCCACCATTAAGGAAAAACTGCCTTTCTGTTAAGAGTAGGGTTGCCAGCCTCCAGGTGGGGCCTGGAGATCTCCCGCTTTTACAACTGATCTCCAGCTGACAGAGATCAGCTCCCCTGGAAAAAAATGGCTGCTTTGAAGGGTGGACTCTATGGCATTGTACCATGCTGAGGCCCCTCCCCTCCCCAAACCCCACCCTCTCCTGGATCCACCCCTAAAGTCTCCAGGTATTTTCCAACCCAGACCTGGCAACCCTAGTTAAGAGCCAGGTGGGCAGCTCTGAAGCAGTAGTACAAAATTAGAGTCCAGTGGCACCTTTAAGATCAACAAACGTTTATAAACCTTTGTTGGTCTTAAAAGTGCCACTGGATTCTAATTTTGCACTTTCTGTTAAAGTGTAAGAGCCCACTTCCCAATTACATTCTTAATCTGTGTATTTCACACACACACAAAAAAGGTTGTCTTACTGAGGCAAATATGTGCATCTGTACATTGTATATTTATAGGACAGAAACACATGACTGGTCAAGGTTCCCAGCCCCTTTACATGCATCAAGTAGGGTTGCCAAATCCAGTCTGAGAGATTCCTGGAGATTTTTGTGGTGGAACCTGGGGATGATGGGTTTTGGGGAGTGAAGAGACCTCAGTGGAGTATAATGCCAGAGTCCACCCTCCTAAGCAGCCATTTTCTCCAGGGAAACTGATATTGGTGGTCTGGAGATCAGCTGTAATTACGGGAGATCTCCAGGTGCCACATGGAGGGTGGCAACCCTAGCGTCAAGTGTACCCCATCGAGGATGTGTTTGCCTCCGGAAATATGTGAAGTAACTGTGAGCTACCTCATCACGGGCACCTACTGGCCTATTACAACAGTGCCTTTGGCATTACTGGCGCTCAGTGTTACCCAGTCTGCTTTTTTGAAAGATGTAATTTGAACTTTTAATGTTGCCTGTCCAGAAGACGCTCGTTGCTCTGATCGTTTTGACTCGGAACTTGTCCCACTGGTTCCAAAGGGGTCTGCTTCCAAGTGAGTAAGCGTAATACCCTACCACAACAACGGTAACCGTATTAACTATTGGGCATCACTGATTTAAAAGCAAACAAACACCAAATAAAGTCTGGAACTGCTTATATTAACTAATTTATGTTACTAATCCACTATAGTACTGACCTCATTAATCGTTACTAATGATGCAATAAAATTACTTTTCTTGTGGTAATAAAGCTCAAAATCTTTCCCATCTAAAATACGGAGCTTTCATCCCGTTTCGCGAAAGACAGTTTTGTCCCTCACTGATTTCCTTAGTTCAACACCAGCCTTATTTAATTACCCGGATGCGGAAGTACTTGTTCTTTTCTGTTTCAGGTCCTTCGAGTGTTGAGTTCAGCGGCTTGGTAAGCGGTATCTTAGATCTGGTGCCATCCGTGGAGGGGTTGGTTAGAGGAAGCTGGTAAGAGGGTGGCGGATGCCGAGTGGGTGGTCAGGAATGTAGTGGTGGAGATTTGGGGGATGCTGAGGGGGGTTAAGTGCTCGGAGTGTGGCTCGCTTTTTCTCGTGAATCCCAAGTGATTCGGCCATTTTGGTTTTTCTCCCGCAGGCAGTCGCCAGAAGCCGTCGCTATGGTGAGTACAAGCCGGGAAGGGTGCTGGTGTTTCACCTGGGTATGCCTTATTTGGATGAGTTGCGGGTTTTCTGTTGTATGAGTTGAGAAGCGGTGGTTATGTAAGGTGGAGCTTTAGCGTTTTTAGGAAGCTTAGGTCAGTGGAAACCTTTTATGCTTAGCATTTTAGTAGGAGCACATGTATGTGGTAGGAACCGATGAGAAAAAGCTCGTGGATGAGTAGCATCAGTTTACTGTTATCCTTGCAGTAGAATGTGGTTTATAGATGCTTGTTATAGTTTTGAAAGGTTTGGGAGCAGATATTGGTTATGAAATCATCTAGAATGTAAGAAAAATCTTGCTGGATTAGACTAAAAGTCCATCTAGTCTAGCATCTTCATTGTCCCATATTGTTCAGGCAAGATGTTTCCTTGAAGCATGTAAGGTCATGAAGTCAAGGACCTTTCCTTGTTGGTTCTTTCAGCAACAGATACTCTGAATACATTGTATCCTGGTTTCCTTTAATCCCCAAAACTATCGGTAATCTTCTCTGTGACTTATTCATTGTTTTTAATAAAGCCTCCCGAACCAGTGGCTATCACCACATTTTGTGGCAATGAATTCTGGGTGATTACACACTATATGTAGTGAAGTAATTATGTGCTATGTGGAGTGTGTTCTTCTTTGTCCTGAATCTATTGCCAGTTGACTTCATTGCATGATCTTGAAGTTTAGTGTTATATGAGCTTGAAAAATGTTCTCCTTGCTGGTATGCATAATTTTATACATTTTTAGCATGTCCACCCTCTTCCTCTTTTCTAAGCAAAAACCAAAACAAAGAAAAATGTGAAATGGTGTAACCGGAGGTATGCACAATATTCCAAATGTGGTTGCACTGTCAATTTATATAAAGGTAGTAGAACAGTAGTGCCCTTATTTTCAAGCATTTTCTTAATGACATGTAGCATAGAACTTGCTTTTACTTTAATAAAGTTGTCAGCTCACAAATGCTGGATCAATATTTCCAGAAAAATATGTACCTGAACCTGGAAATAACTTTCCAGAATAGTCACTGTCAATTCTGGCCCCTACAGAGTTCATATTTTTAGGTCTTAAATAATGTCTTTTTCTGAAGGCTGAAAAACTCTTAATAGCAAAATAAGGTTTTACAGTTTGCCAGCTTTATATAGTGGGTATCTCGCACATAGGTTCAACATAGAAGGAAAAGTTGATTGGGCTGCAAAATTAACTTTGTTAGACTAACATATGACATTCAAAGCCCTGACTCTTTACTTATTACAGCCTCGCAAAATTGAAGAGATCAAAGACTTCCTATTGACAGCCAGGAGAAAAGATGCAAAATGTGAGTAGCAGCAGTTCACTTCTTAAAATCAGTGACTTTCTCACAAAGGATTTGCATTCTTAGGTATCTTTGTATTCTTTAAATAGTGTAGATGCTGCAAATGTAGTATTGTTTTTGTGTTATTGTGTAAATTTAGTACTGCATGGAAAATTGAGAAAGGCACCTCTGTGCCTGAAGCCCTGTGATTCAGGTACCAACACTGCACAGCAGGGAAGGGTAGATCAAAAATAATATTCAAATGTGCTAAGATGATATATTGTGATAAAGCATTGTTCTTCCACAAAATTACTCTGCCATGAAGATTGCTAGGTGATGTTGGACCAGACCTCTGCCTAACCTATCACACAGGGTGGTTGTGACAGTAATATGGAGGTGCACAGAACAATGTATGCTACCCTGAATTTTTTTGAGGAAGGACAGAGAAGAATGTAGTAGATAAATAATAAATTGGAGCATTGTTTCAGTCTCTGTTCAAGGTGAAACTTTTCATTTGTGAGCTTCTTCATAGTTGCCATGTATGCACAAGGTAACATCCAAACTGGCAGCATTTAATAAGTCCAAGGAAGAAGCACACAACCATGAGACCCACTCCTGAGCTCAGCATTTATAGAAGTGATGTGTGTGTTAAGTGCAGTCAAGGTGTTTGCAATTTATGGCAACCCTATGAATTCATGACCTCCAAAATGTTCTGTCCTTAGCAGCCTTGCTCAGACCTTGCCATGGCTTCTTTGAGTCAATTGATCTCATCATGGGTCTTCCTCTTTTCCTATTGTGCTCACCTTTTCCTAGTATTATCTTTTCCAGTGATCAGAAGTGATATATGAGAGAAAAATAATATCTGAAGAAGGGTACATTAATCTTTTGCAAAGAACTGTTATTAACCCTATACTCTATGGTTGATTTTGATTGTAGAATTTGCGTGGATTTTCCTTTACTCTTGAGTCTGTAAAACTGTTGTTAGTATAGAATGCATTCTTGCTACTTGAGTAAACTTGTGACATTGCCTAAGTAGAGTGACTCTCAAGATCAAATCAGAAATGCAGACTAGAGAGGAAAATGTTGTATAACAATGTAATGATGTTTAGTATACTATAGGTGCAAGCTGATGCCATGACTTTCCCCTAAGAAATGCGTACATTTTCATTTGGGGAGAGTAATATATGTTAGAAATGAGATCTCTTGCAAGACCGGAATTCACAGGGTTCTTTTTAGGGAAAGTCATTGTAGGAGCTGCGGTGGCTCAAGTGGTTAAGACACTGAACTGCAGGCTGTGGAAGGTCAGTAGTTCAGCAGTTCAAGACCCGGGTGCCGCAAGACGGAGTGAGCTCCCGTCTCTGGTTCCAGCTCCTGCCAACCTAGCAGTTCGAAAGCAAGAAATTGCAAGTAGATAAATAGGTACCACTTTGGTGGGAAGGTAACAGCGTTCCATGCGCCTTGGTGTTTAGTCATGCCGGCCACATGACCACGGAAATGTCTTCGGACAGCGCTGGCTCTTCGGCTTTGAAACGGAGATGAGCACCGCAACCCTAGAGTCGGATTCGACTGGCTTTCGAGCAAGGGAACCTTTACCTTTACATTGTAGTTAAATGGTTTTAGGTTAGCAATGTACGTATGCCTTGAGTATTTTCAAGCTGTGATTTTTAAAAGCTCCTGTGATATTAAAAATTCCATTAGAAACTATGCCTGTTTTATAGGTGATCCAGGTACTACAGTCTGTTAAGTATGCTTGGTTTTTCTTTTCAGGAGCTACCCAAGATTTCCAAGGACTGATACCAAACCTTAAATGACTCTAGTGAAAGATGCAGTGTTTAAAATGAATAATTCCCAAGTAGTAAATGCAGTTTGCTTCTTATCTGAATAAAATAAGATTTTCCTCTGCAGTACAGGATGGATGCATTTCTTCATTTTTATTAATATATTGGTTGTGTTATATAATGTAATATATATATATACATATAAGTGCTATGTATATATAACGTAGTATAATGAATAGCAGAATGTAATATAAATTGGAATGGTAGATTAGAATGTATTTCTTTGGTCTGGGGACAGGGGAGATGCATTGCACAGCCAGTTGCCCCATCTCAGAGAAGTGGATGCTGTAAAGTTACTTCTATGCTTCAGAGGAGACTGATGGAGCAGGGTAGCAGGGTCTCAGTTAATTGCTCCCAGCATTCCACAATTAAGAAGTGTACATCTGCCCATCAACCTCTGGTTTTGATATATTTATTTTCTTCACTGTCTCCCCCCCCCCCCGCCAACCCAGGAATTAAACCCAAACAAATGGTGACCATATAAACTAAGCTCAGAACTCTTTTGAATAGGATCTCTTAGACATGTTCATTCAAACACCTCGTGGTTTTGTGGCAGAGCATCCTCTAGTGTTTAACCGTTTCACATACTGTTTGAGATACCATTACCATCTATTGAACATGCCTTGAAGGAGACTTCCATTCATATTCATATGTGAGAAAGCAATATTTACATTTATCTATCCTCCCCTTTCTCCAAGGAATTCATGGGAGCTTATATGGTCCCCACCCTGTTTTATCCCTCATAACAGTCTTGAGATGTGGGATGACCTTGGACCAGTCAGTTTATTAAATCTGTTAAAATAGTCTGTCTTGTGGTTCAAGGTAACTTACAAGTCACAGTTACCTGAAGCAGTGTGCATACACATGAAAGTTCATACCCAGAATTAAATTTTGTTGGTTTTAAAGGTGCCATTGGATTCAAACGTTATTCTAAGTAACAGTTAAGACAGTATAATTTAGATCCAATAGAATAAAACCCTAGATCTCCCCTGCCCCCAAATTTGCTAGAGTTTATACCTGTACAAAGGACTGGCTAATAAAATGGCCTTGCAGTGCCTCCTGAAGATTTCAAGCAGCAGAGTGCTCCAGTCACCTTTTCAAGTGGGAGTTGTAACAGAAGGGGCACTGGCTCAAGTTTATGTGAGGTGGACCACCTAAAGCAGCAGTCCCCAACCATTATGAGCCTGTGGGCCCATTTGGAATTCTGCCATGACATGGTGGGTGTAGCAACAAAATGGCTGCTGCAGAAGGGCAGACCCAGCCACAAAATGATTGCCACAGCTTAACTTCAGTAACACAGTGTGGATCCTTGTGCTGTGGTGGCAGCTGCTGCCAAAGCAACATTTTTAGAAAAATCTGCACAGCCAGTTAGAAGCCTTGCAAACCATGAGATTCCGAAGCATGGATCAGCATGGCCAGGTTGCCTTCTCTCCCATGGCGCTGGTCCCAGTGGCTTGGTTGGTGACCTGGCCCAAGTGCTGAGATAAATAGTGTTATGCATTGCTTTTTGACAAACATGCCAGAGATTACCTGCCCTACCCCTGTACTAGCCTCTTGTCCTACTGTTGTACCAGTCAGCCCATTACTTGAGTGTTGTGGATAAAGCACTGACATTAGTGTTCTTACCCTGCAGCTGTCAAGATTAAAAAAAACAAGGATAATGTGAAATTCAAGGTGCGATGCAGCCGGTATCTGTATACGCTCGTCATCACAGACAAGGAAAAGGCTGAAAAGTTGAAGCAGTCTCTGCCACCAGGTAGCTGAATGAGAGGGTTGTCATGGTCATGGGAAAAGGCTATAGTAATTTGAGGACAGAACTATGTTAAAACTTGTGGTCTTGCCAACAGATCATCTACAAATGGTCCTTTTTTATTGCCTTCTGTACTGAGTGTGGCAGAAAGTAGTGGACATTTTGGTATGTTGTATATGGTGAGAACCCATGTGTAAGAGGTCACATAAATATGTACTAGTTAGTTTCTGGAGTTAAGCTTTGCTGGTTAGCCCTAGGAAACTATAGGTTATTACTGCTTGTAAATCAGCATATGTTATAGCTGGAAATCAACCCAAGCTATGTGGCATACAGATTTACAATTCAGCAGCTAGAAATACAGTAAGCATCTTAGAACTTTTATGCTTGATAAAGAATTGGGATCTCTTCGGTAGTATTTGGTCCATTCTGTTTATAATACAGGGAGTGTTCTGAAATGATGCAGCAGTGGAGGAGCCATTTGAGGGAAACTGACAACTCAAGGTGCAACTAAAAATTCTTGATCCTACTGTGGAACATAATCTCAGATCTTCAAACATATAGGTCATGAGCCTCTTGCATTACAAAATTATCTGCTTAGAGGCAAAATAGCTAATTATGGAATTAGTGGTTTTCTGTTTCTGTGTACACACACAAGGACATAAAGCAAGGTCACTGAAAGATGGAATGTATGGGATTTCTCAGAAGCAGGGGCTGATATTTACTGGGATGGTGGGAGATATAATGACAAACCATTTATAAACCACTCTTTGGCCAAACCATAGGCGGATGCTGCATTGGAGCCATCAAATCATGGTTTAAAGCTGATGCAAATCCAGAATCATAAATGATGATTTGAAGCTGATCATAAATGTACTACAATATAAGTCATTTCAAAAATCATGTAGGACCTGACGTTTTGTCAGTAGCTGTGACTGGCATCCTCAGAGGTATAACACAGAAAGATGAAGTGACACAGAGTACTCTGTCTTTCTGTGTTATACCTCTGAGGATGCCAGTCACAGCTACTGGCAAAATGTCAGGTCCTACAATGCCAAGACCACAGCCATACAACCCGGAAAATCTACAACAGCTAATGAACTCCGGCCATGAAAGCCTTCGACTTCATGTAGAATACATACAAATCTGATGCACTAGGCACAATCATTCTAAAAGCCATTTTCTACTGGCATCCGCCTCCCTTTCTCGGAATTCTCAAATGGTACTTGGGACACAGCCAGTGGTTTAGAACCAAAACTATAGTTAGCCCAAGCTAGTTTTGTTGTTGCATCAGACCCATGCCATTGTGTTTCTACACAAGATAAATAGTAAAAATAAATCCTATGCAAAGTTGGGCATGAACCTAACTTACTGATGTGAGACTTGTAAAATTTCTATTTAGTTATGGCCAAAATGTCTGTGCTGTTTGCTTGAGAAGTAAAAAATGTCTTCCCCATGGTTTGTTCTTTTACATGGGAAAAAAGTCACAAATTTGGTTTTAAAAGGTGAAGTATAGATGTGAAGTGTAAATGTCAGAATTTTATAATATAACTCACCTTTAAAAACAGACATTCTTGATATGACATTTTTTAAAAAACGAGAAATATCTCATTTTAAGCTGTCCATTTATTCACCTTGTTGCAACTTAGTCCTGGAAATTAATACATTGATTGCTGTCCTGGAAAGCAATGATATGGATGAAAACATTTATATTGCTGACTGAGCAGAATGAACACCAGTCTTTAGTACTTGCTTCAGAAGTTGTAACAGGAATTAAAAAGACCTGGAAACATAATTCGTTGAGAAGTGAGTGAAATGTAATGCTATTTTTTCAGCATAGCCAAAGAGGTAGCAGGAGGGTAAGTTCTCTTTCAGATGAAGTTGTACCAGTGTCAGCTTAATAAGATTGGCTGTTAAAGCCTTGTATCTAAATGTCACTTTCCTTGGAGGGAAACCACTGGACAGTGTGAAGATGCAACAGCTTAAGCAATGATATGGGCAGTTTCAGTGTAAAATGTCACTGAACATCCAGCCATAGTAGCAGTATGTATATGAAAAGTCCTGTGAGTGTTCAGGCCACCTGGTTCACAAGCTGGCAAGTCATGCTGCTGTGCACGCTCACTGAGTTCTACTAACAAGTCTCGTCAGCTTGAGCCTTGGCTATAGTGAACAACCTTTGAGGGGCTGCTAGCCTGACAAAACAAATAATGAGGGCAGAATCTGCTTCTTTATGACTCAGTATCTTTATTTCTTCTTTTCAGGTTTGGCTGTGAAGGAGCTGAAGTGAATCTTGGTCATGCCTGCAGTTTAGCCCATGGATTGTAATAAAGGAATTAATTGTTCTTTCTACTCAGCGTTATCTTTCCCATGGGTACCTTAGGGAACAGCAGCTATGCATAGGTTCAGGTCTGCAGTTCTGGAGAGCTATACTGTGCATCCTCTAGAATGTGGTGAATGTGGGTCTTCCTTTTGAACCTCTATCAGCTTTGTTTTCCTCAGTCTCCTTGGACTTTGAATCCAAGTGTACAGTTCTGGTCACCACACCTTAAAAAGGATATTATAGCTTTGGAAAAAGTGCAGAAAAGGGCAACTAGAATGATAAAAGGGTTGGAACACTTTCCCTATGAAGAAAGGTTAAAGCACTTGGGGCTCTTTAGCTTGGAGAAACAACAGCTGAGGGGTGACATGATCAAGGTTTATAAGATTATGCATGGGATAGAGCAGGTAGAGAAGGATGTACTTTTCTCCCTTTCTCACAATACAAGAACTTATGGGCACTCAATGAAATTGCTGAGTGGTCAGGTTAGAACGGGTAAAAGGAAGTACTTCACCCAAAGAGTTAACACATGGAATTCACTGCCACAGGAGGTGGTGGCGGCCACAAGCATGGATGGCTTCAAAAGGGAATTAGATAAACATATGGAGCAGATGTCCATCAGTGGCTATTAGCCACAAGGTATAGATAGGGCCTTGGGCAAGTGATGCTCTGTATTCTTGGTGCTTGGGGGGCAACAGTGGGAGAGCTGCTAGTATCCTGGCCCCACTGGTGGACCTCCTGATGGCACCCAGTATTTTTGGCCACTGTGTGACAAAGTGTTGGACTGGATGGGCCTTTGGCCTGATCCAACATTGGCTTCTCTTATGTTATGTTCTTATGGTCAGGTAATAGTACAGTAAGTGGGATGCTTTCAGTCTGGAGTGGAGACCTTCTAATCATTTTTCTAATATTTGGGCACCATATTGGAACACTTAATAGAGTTAGAGGCACTTTAAAAGCCTGGAGTTCCCATGTCAGTAGAAAAACCATCACCCAAACTAGCACTTACAGTGAACAGATGGCTTTCTTAAAACATTCCTAATGTAGAATCTATGAACAGCCATGATCAGATAAACTTAAGAATATCTGACTCCTATTTTGAAGTGTGGTTAATTCTTTTCCTACTGCAGCCATAAATTTGAAGACGCCCCCCTCCAAATGCATTTGGTTTTTTAGGGCAAATTTAACAATACAGGTTGAATCCTACTATGTGTGCCTCCCCAAGTATATCAAAACCTCTGTACAATGTGAAACTACAGGTTTCTGCAAATTAGGGTGGTGGTGGTGGTGGTATGGTTTGCAGAAGAATTCCAGTTAAAAAGGTGATTACCCCCCTCCCCAACAGAGCGGGGGGGGGTTAAAGGCAGGTGGAAGTAGAATAAATCGAAGGAAAGACACTGGGGGATAGAAGAGTGTGGCCTTAAACAACTAAAAGAGAAGAACACAAAAGACTTGAAAACAATTAACTTGCTCCCAGTCAGCTGCATAGCATGCCCACACTGCAGCTTATGTATAGGACTGATTTTAAGGCTGTACAAGGAGCAAATGAAATATTTCATGGTGGGTTCCCACTTGTATTACTTGGAGATCAAGTGGTGTGTAGTGGTTAAGAGGATCTGGGAGACTCCAGTTCGAATTCACACTCTGCTATGGAAGCTCACGGGATGACCTTGGGCCAGTCACATACTGTTTGCCTAACCTACCTCACAGGGTTGTAAGAATAAAATAAAAGAGGAGATCTGTGTAAGCCATCTCAAACTAATAGTTGTAAAACAGTGGAGAACTACAGCAGCCTGGCATGTATTATATCTGGTAAGGAGAGGCTTGTGAACTGGTAGGAAACAAGGCAGTAAAATTCACAGCATGGTCAAAACGTACTTATTGTCAGAATGAAATCAGAATGAAAACTTCAGTACAAAATACCAATACATTTTCCATCAATTCCAGACATAGAAGGTGTGAGTTTCATTGTAGTTGAAATCATAAATTGATAATCACAATTAAATTATAACCCACAGAAGACTTAGAAGATGTTCAGTTTGACCGAAATCAAGATCAGGGGTCCCTAATGTGCTGCCTATGGGCACTATGGTGCCTGCCAGTACCATTCCTGGCGCCTGCCAAGTGTTTTTAGAAAGTGGACATAACAAGGAGGGCCCTTTCCTCATCTCAAGGCTTCTGATTGACCACTGGAAACATCATTGGCGCAGATTTTTAAAAAACATTGTTTTGGCAGCAGCTGCCACCACAGCACAAAGATCTTCACTGTGTGACAGAAGACAAGCTGCAGCAGCTATTTTCCAGGTGGCTCCACCCCCTTTGGCAGACATTTTGTGGCTGCGCCCATCACACTGTTAGAATTCCTAAGGTGCCCACAGGCTTTAAAAGGTTGGGGATCCCTATGCTTGACTATGTATGCCTGATTATATCACATTTTGGCAGAAAAGTCTGGGTTGGGTGCAGACTAAATTTTTCATCAGCTGCATGAACTTACCTGCCTCTCCCTTCCCACTGTAACCCAATAATTTATATGAAAAGTAGGATTACCAACTTCCAGGTGGAGTGTGGATATCTCCTGAAATTACAACTCATCTCCAGACTACAGAACTCAGTTCCCCTGGAGAAAATTGTTGCTTTGGAGAGTGGCATCTATGGCATTATACCCCACCGAGGTCCCCTTCCCTCCCCAGGTTCTACCCCCAAATCTCCAGGTATTTCCAACTCAAGAGTTGTCAATGCTAATTAAAACTGCTCCTAGGGGGCTGGGGGAATCTGCATTGGAAAGGGGAAATTGGTGGCAATTGCTATTTAGTCTGGATTTAACCCAGTATGTTTATTTCAGTCGATCTGTTGGTAATGTGTTGTATCAAATTAGAAAATATTGAAATTAGTTTCAGTAAATTGGCAGCTGTAAAAAAAATACTGTAGGCAAACTTCTCCAGTAAGTCTTTGGTTTGTGAAGATACAACTAACAAGAATCAACTTCTGAAACCAGATTACAGGATGGTGTAACAGCTGTTGAAGACTCAGAATTTGTCTTCCTATGATGATCTCTACCTTTTTATATATTAAAACAATATAAAGACAAAAATGCAGGTTTGTTAGCTAAAAATGAAAACTTGTTAGCTATTTAGCTATTTCCTCTTATATCTTATGCAGAAAGAGTTCTTCAATTTCTCCTTTTAAAGTTTGCATGTACACCCTCAGGTATTCAAAGGAGTCAGCATGACTTAAATGAAAACTCAGGAACTTCTAACTTAAACTGATCACATTGATAACAAGTCACTTGTGTGATTAAATATTGTGCAGGTCAACTGGATACTGTTCAGAATCCTGCCTCTAGGTGTTGCTATATGTTTAGAAATATCAATTAACAGTAAGAAAACAGCTTAGTTACATGGAAACACAGAATGTGAGCTTGGGGGTGCATCCAAAGATCCTCCAACCTCCCTTGTTGCCCTGTGGCAGAGTTCTCTGCACATCAAACCCTCAGTGGTGGAAAGTGCTGTCACGTCACAGGTCTTCATGGCAAGAGGCATTCAGAGGTGGTTTGCCATTGCCTGCTTCTACATAGTGACCTTGGACTTCCTTGCTGGTCTCCCATCCAAATACTAATCACAGCCAACCCTGCTTAGCTTCTGAGAGCTGACATCCAGGTCAGGGCTTAAGCCATCATACAAATGCTAATAATTGTACTGAGAAAACCAACATTTGATTTTCATCTTATGCTAGCTGGGCACTTGTAATACATTAAGAGGCAAAGATCAGACAATTGCCAATGACTAGCCAGGCTTCTTTCCTTCTGGGCGTGGAATAGCAGTCACTGGGGGTGTGGGGGAGGTATTTGTGAATTTCCTGCATTGTGCAGGGGGTTGGACTAGATGACACTGGAGGTCCCTTCCAACTCTATGATTCTCTGATTATATTAGAGGATGAGATGATCATTTAAAACTAGCCAAAGAAGTAGCCAGGGTCAAGTTGGAATTAACAATAAAAATGCTGAAAAGGAAGCACCCACACAAATTACAAAAGGTCAGACGAGTGAAAGCTGCTGTCAGAAATCTAAAGCCATATAAGCTGGTTGGGTACACAAAAGATCGATGTAGCCCATTCAACATCAGGAGCTACTACTACTGCCCTGTAGACAGATAGCTCATGCCATAGTTTTTCTGAACATAACTCGGCAAAATTTGCACCATTCACCTCACAGAATTACTTATTCATAGCTAGCACAGGTTTGGTTTTGCTGTATGTAAGGACACTGTGGCTCAAGAAAAACAGGAACTTTCCCAGGCTGGACAGTTCAGGATCACAAACCTGTAGGCAACATGAGAGAATAAATATTTTGCCCTGTGCTTTTTTAATATGGGCTCCCCGATTCTTGTCCAACTGCTTGAATAATATACTTTAGAGCCTGAGCTCTATATCTGCCCTTGGGTGGCAAGTGTTTTGCCTCTCATTTCTCCGTACGTATGTTGCTGATACGGGGTTTGCATCTTTTCACCATTTGGCAGGATTTATACATACAACTATCTTACAAGCAGTAGTATGCATGCTTTGAGTTATTGTATGGTAAATTAGGGCTTCCATCTTGTGTCTAGCCCACATAACATACCAGGACTGTGAAAACTAGGATGAAGATTACACAGGTAAAATAACTTCTTATTGATATTGTTCCTCTTAGAGGACTTGAAGCAGAAAATGGGTGGTACCTCTTCAGCCATTTTCTTACCAGGATTTTGTACTGCTGACCCATGCCCTTTTATTTTCATGCCTAGAAATGGTAGGTAAGATGAAGCTGTAGATTGAGAGAAATTCTAGATAAGGAGCATGGAGAATCTGGCCTAAACAGATGTCTCTGCTAGGAAATTCCTGAAATTCAGACAAAGTATTTCTGGCATTTAGGTATTTGTGTTTGGATCTGTATAGAGGTCAGATGTTACCCCATCTCCAGAGAACATAAGGCTATGCTGATTAGCCTTGGAATTTTCTGAAACTGAAACTTCAGTAGACAGTATGAAGATGGGGGAGCCACCAAGGCCAGAGGATTTCCATTTGATCAGTCTGTGTTCTTGAAATATAAATTGACTAGGAGTAAGGCCCGTTGTGGAAATAAATACAACAGACTCCAGAAAGAGGCTCTGGGAGAGTGCCCTGGCTTTGGGCACACAGTGTGAATTTGCTGTGGTGACCTCAGCAGGGTATAATGACAGAGACCACCATTTTCTTCAGAGGAACTGATCTCTGCTACCTGAAGAGCAGTTGTAGTTTTGAGTGATCTCCAGCCCTCACCTGGAGATTGGCAACAATTGTTACCCAGGAAAAAATGGCTAGTTTGGAGGGTGGAGTCTACGGCATTCTACCTGCCTGAGGTCCAACCCTTCCTCAAACCCCACCCTCTCCAGGTTCCACCCCTCAAATCCCCAGGAATTTCCCAACCTGGAGTTGGCAACCCCATTTCCTTCCCAGCTAACCATCAACCTATTGTTATCTGCCCCTCTGACTTCAGCCGACTTCTGCCCTCTCTCCTGCAGAGCAGTTGTAATTCTGAGTGGTCTCCAGCCCCCACCTGGAGATTGGCAACAATGGTTCCCCGGGATGGAATGGCTAGTTTGATGGGTGGAGTCTATGGCATTGTACCTGTCTGAGGTCCCACCCCTCCTGAAACCTCACCCTCTTCAGGCTCCCCTCCTGAAACCTCACCCTCTTCAGGCTCCATCCCTCAAATCTCCAGGAATTTCCCATCTGGAGTTGGCAACCCTATCAGGACTGGCCCCAGTGAGTTTTCTCTCTAAGGCCAAAACAGGTGACAGGACCAAGCTTGGTTGCCTACCAACAGGCACTGAGGGGAAAGTAGGTTTGCCAGCTCTAAGTAGGGAAATACCTGGAGATTTGGGGGTGGATCCTGTGGAGGGCAGCATTGGGGGGGGCAGAAGGACTCAGCAGGGTATAATGCCATAGGTTTTACCCTCCAAAGCAGCCATTTTCTCCAGGGGAACTGATCTCGGTCATCTGGAGAACAATTGTAACAGCAGGCAACCCTAGGGGAAAGACAGCTGCACAGCAGGGGGTGGAAGAGAATGGTTTGATGGCCACTGGGCCAAGATTGGCAACAATAGTTCCCCAGGAGAAAATGGCTGGTTTGGAGGGTGGAGTCTATGGCACTGTACCTGTCTGAGGTCCCACCCCTCCTCAAACCTCACCCTCTCTGGGCTCCACTCCTCAAATCTCCAGGAATTTCCATACGTATAGTTGGCAACTTTATCTCATCCCCTCTCAGCAGCCTCTTCCTAGGCAAAATTCTGTCTTTCTCATTAGCGGGCAGCAAAGCAGTTTACTTCATTCTTTTCGACTTTGTGATCTGTACAGCAACCCTGTAAGGCAGGTTAGGCAGAAAGTCTCCAGCTGGTCCAAAATCACCCAGGCAGTTTCCATAGGGATGCTCCTACTGAACAGGAGCAAGCAGCCAGGCCTAGGGTTGCCATGGCCAACAAAGACAAACTGATGCAAAGGAGAATGGAAAAGTCTCCATATCTCTATTTTGCCTTCAATTGGTTTTGATGCCAGCAGAGTGAGAAAATGCCAGAGGCGCTCTGGGTGGGTGCCCCATGATAAATGCACCAAACAATTCCTAAAGATTTTCCACTGTGTCGATAAATCATTTTCTACACTCACAGCGTCCCCTGCCAGAATTAGTACCAGAGCTTTTTTTGCCTTGTGGTACTCTGCTTGTGGTGTGACCTGTCTTTTTTGTGGTGTGGCATGGTTGTGTTATTGGGTTTGTTTCTTTTGAAGGGGAAGTGTTGTGAGTGAGGACATATTTCACCTCAGAATACAACAGGTTGCATAAACAACTGAAAATTCCAACTGTCTTGCGGGGGGGGAGTTTGAGGTGCAAAAATGGAGTGAAGTCCAATCAGCTTCCATATGCAAATGAGCTTGAAATACTGGCCCAATCAGAGAAGAGTGGTCTAGGCTGTGGGTGGGAGAGAACTCAGGCAATGCAGCTAGTGTATAGGGACAGATTCTGAGCGACATACCAGGGAGCGAATTGATTTTGCCAAGCATAGAATCTTCCCAGACCACTACCCTTTGATGTAATAGGACAGGATTTCCTTATTGCTAAAACTTGAATTAAAAACTATGGAGACTAGTCACTTACCTGATTCTATTTATGAGGCACATTTTTTTGCCTTCTTGAAATTGGGAAAGGATTGTCTCTCTTTAAGCTACAGGCAAAACATCAATACTGATGCTAATATTTAATAAGCAGCAAGGGAAGATAGTGCACTGAGACATTAGTCTAGGGGTGTCAAACATAACAGCCTGTGGGCCAGAACCAGCCCATCCAAGGCTCTTATTGGCCTGCAAGCAACTGGTGCGAGGGAGGGAAGGCAGGAGGCTGCTGGGGGGGGGGGCAAACAGGCACATATGGTGAGGCGTGCATGGTCAAAGCTGTCAATAAATAAGAATTTGTTAGGGGGCAGGACTATGAGGTAAAATATTGTAGGGGGAATAGCACCAAAAGCAGAGAAAGAGGTGTGGGTTTTTTCCCCTCCTGCTTCCTCCAACTGCAGCTCAGTGAGGACTGGCAAACCATTACATGGAGAGGTGGAACCGAGAGCCCAGTTCTGCCACCACCACACCAAATGGCAGCTGAGAGGGGTTGGCAAGAGTGTGTGTGAGGAATGGTGCCTTGCCAATAAAAGAACTGGGCCAGCAGGGGAGAGAGGAGGAGGGGGAGGACTGGCACGTGGATTGGGAGGCAACTGGGCCGTCTTGTGCATGTTGCTCAGCGGGGGGTGGGGAGATGTCCTGGCCTTGGAAGCCAGTGGAGGAGCAAAGGGAAAAGGGGTACCGCTGTCGCCACAGCATGTCTGAACAGCCACAGAACTGGGAGGCAGAGTGAGTGTCAGGGAGGGTGGGGGATGGCAACCTCCTTTCTCCTTCACACCTGTTCTCAGCCCATAAAGGAAAATGGGTTGTGAGAGGACAAAGAACACCACTTGGAAGTTTTGGTAACAGCTTGTACATCAGGTGTTCCCCTCAGCCCCACCACTTCTGCAGGAAATGCAAGAGGGCTAAAAACTGGTGTGGGGGGATCTCCGAGACCCAGGTTCAGAAAAACCCTCCTGAGCCAGGAACCTGTTGTCTGGGTCACCTAGGGCCAGTCACTCAACCTGGACCACATCACAGGGTTGTTGTTGGAGATGGTTCAGTGGAGAGGGAAGTCTGGTATGTGTCCCCAAGATCCTCAGAGGGAGGAGGGGGAAGAGAGGAAACAAAGAGCGAGAGACAGATTGTAACCATGCTCAGCGTATGTGCTGAAAAACTACCTTATTTACTTGCAAGGAAGGTTATTCATCTAAAAGTGCTGTATATACAAAGAGTAACTAATGTGTATGAAAATGTACAATACCCCCTCCCTTTTTCCTTTGGAAAAAAACTGGTCTTGCATATGATTAAATACATTTATTGCACCTTTTGTGTATCCCCCACTAAATCAATTCCTTTCACTCTTAAGAATCAATTGTTTTTGTTTGTATTTTGCATTAAAAATAATATCATTAATTGGAGTTTGCTTGTGTCATTTATAAAGTTTATATCCCCGGCAGTTGGCATTATATTTTATGGCACACACGGCCTGGCCTGGCAAAGTAAAATTTATGTCAGATCCAACCTTTGTAACAAATGAGTTCGACATCATTGCGATTAGTCGATAGTTGTGATGTTGGGGCAGAGAAGTTCTTTCCCCAAGCTGTCACTCTACTTAAACTCATGGGCCCCAGATTAAAAACCACATCAATCATCCTATATATATAGAAGCCTTAGCGTATTGGCACTTTCTGGCTCTCCCACTGGCTGTGGTGTGCGCTCCATCAGCCATTGGCCCATCAACTGCCACTCAAGAGTACTTGCATGCCATTGGCTAGGTGCTGGGTCCACTAGTCTCCCCCGCCCATGGCTGGCTTGGCCATTCTGTGTCTGAATAAACTGCCAAAACTGCTGTGGGGCTAACTTCCCCTCAGTGGCTATTGCTAGGCAACCAAGTTTCGTTCTGTCAGTAAAAAGGCAGGGGCAGGGGGGCCTTTCCAGGCCTACTTTGGCCTATGTGGGGAACTCATTGGGGCCAGTCCTGACTAGGGTTGCCAGCTCCAGGTTGAGAAATTCCTGGGGCTTTTGTGGTGGAGTCTACAGAAGCCAGAGTTTGAGGAGGGGAGAGGCCTCAGCTGAATAGAATGCCATAGAGTCCACCCTCCAAAGCAGTTATTTTCTCCAGGGGGAAAGAGATCTGTTGTCTGGAGTTCAGTTGTGATACCAGATGATCCTCAGGCTCCAACTGGAGGCTGGCTACCCTAGGCCCAGCAGCGCCCTCTGGGTGACTTGATGACACCCAACTGGCATGACAACTAGGCCTGGCTGCTTGTTCCTGTTCACTAGCAGCAGCCC
This sequence comes from Gekko gecko, assembly GCA_029375565.1. Taxonomy (NCBI): domain Eukaryota; kingdom Metazoa; phylum Chordata; class Lepidosauria; order Squamata; family Gekkonidae; genus Gekko; species Gekko gecko. The sequence continues at coordinate 236,775,146 of JAPDNY010000002.1, read as the reverse complement.
CCCCAGGACAGTCACGGTGGTGTAGCAGTTAGCACTTCAGAGCAGGGTCTACCAGACCCAGGTTCTTGCTGTGGAAACTGAGTGGGTGATTGGAGGAGGGGTAGGACCTCAGACAGGTACAGTGCCATAGACTCCACCCTCCAGCAATGTCCTCCTGGGGAAACACTGTTGCCAATTTCCAGGTGAGGGCTGGAGATCACTAAGAATTACAACTGGTCTTCAGATGGCAGAGATCTGTTCCCCTGGGGAAAATGGTGGGCTTTGTGTCATTATACCCTGCTGAGGTTGCCACAGCGAATTGATGCTGAGTGCTGAAGGCTGGGGCACCCACCCAGAGCCTCTTTCTACAGCTTGTTGTATTTATTTCCACAATGGGCCTTATTCCTAGTAATATATAAAATCTCAATGAGTACTTTTTTGGGAGGGATAGAGATTTGATTTCCAGTGTTGCAGGACCTGCGTGGACTAATAGCCATGTGAGTTGAGGGGCTGCACTGAGAAGGAATGAAATGCACTGGCTTCCAGTGGAGCACCGAGTCAAGTTCAAGGTTTTGGTTTTGACCTTTAAGGCCTTGAACAGTCTGGGAGCAACATATCTGCGGGACCGCCTCCTCTGTTACACCCCTGGGAGAGCATTATGCTCTTCACAGAACAACTTGCTGGTGATCCCCAGCCCTAGGAGATCCTGCTGTCCTCAACTAGTGCCAGGGCCTTTTTGGCCCAGGCCCCAGCCTGGTAGAACTCTGCCAAATACATCAGGGCCCTGCATGATCTTATACAATTCCACCAGGCCTGTAAGGCAGAGATGTTCCGTCAGGCATTCGGTTGAGAACAGCAATGGTTAACATCATGGCTGGCACCCTACCTGGACCATTATTCCTTATAGAACATACTCCCCCCTGAGCATGTGAAGTACTCACATACCAGATATGGTAACAAGCTACAAAATTTTGCCACTGGTTTTTAATTACTGTATGTTGTTGGACACGGTTTTTATGTCTTTTATGTTGTTAGAATTCTGTACATCGCTTAGAGCCCCACAATTGTGGGGACAGGCGATTAATAAATGGAATTAAATAAATAGCCTCCTTCTCACACTTCTGCTACTTGGCCTATTACCCATGCAACTATTCATTCACACACATCCCGGGACCTCAAGAATCAACCCAGAAAGTGGTTTATCAAGGCTCTTGCTTCCCTATTGCTTAACAAAAGCATGCATAGCTCAACAGAACAGCGATGTGGGAGAAAGCAGCTTTGATTTAAACTGAATATCCTACAACAGTACATAGTATCTAATAACAGGCACTAAGCTGTTCTTCTGAAACTGCTGTAGCTTTTCTCACTGCATAATAAAGAAATGTTTGTCAGATAAGACTTTTTAATATGTCTGCAAGAAACCATGCTGATTGGCCTCTGCTCGCTATTTTAGTTGCACTGAAGATTGGCAAAGTACTTTTCAAAGGGCATCAGCAAATGCTGCTTGGAAAGAAAGAAAGGGAAGGGAGCAAGCGAGCCTGGGTTTTATCAAAATTATACTGCAATGTTTCTGTCTAAAAGTTAACTTTGATTCCTGTTTCCTCTTTCAATACAGTTTGAGTCATAGCCTTATCTCCCAGATGTGTTTTGTGTTCTGGAATAGATTGTGATACAGTCATTCTTTGCTTCCCTTATTGCAAAATGAAGCTGAAAGAGCCTTAAACTCACTTCCTTGCTCTCTGCTGACTGGAGGAAGAACTTCTGGAGAAATTATTTGCTTTGCAATGGGAAATGGATGGGGTTATAATTATACTTGAAAGCAGGTTATGTCTGCACCCAAAAATAATTAATTCCCAATAACAGTAGACATTGAATATTGATGCTCTCCTTTTTTTTCTTGCACCTCCCCATGACAGCAATTTTGGCTTATTGGTTTCCCCCTCCCTTCAGAAGTTAGTTAGCATAAGAACATAAGAACATAAGAGAAGCCAATGTTGAATCAGGCCAATGGCCCATCTAGTCCAACACTCTGTCACACAGCAGCCAAAATATACCAGGTGCCATCAGGAGGTCCAGCAGTGGAGCCAGGACACTAGAAGCCCTCCCATGCTTGCCACACATGGTGAAGGGATTTTTAACACTCTGTAGCTGCTTTTTCAAATTTTTAAATAAATGAACTAATTCAGTATACAGAAACCAAAAACTTCCTCTGTATTCTGGCCAAGAAGCGAAACCAACATAAATATCACTGCAATAAGCTTCAAGCCATATATATGGATGCAAATAATGGCTGAGATCCCAAAATGCTTTTTGTAGGAGTGGATGGCACCTCTGCTCAATATATATTTTTTTTGGGGGGGGGGGTGTCCACCAGCCTTTGTAGATCCCTGCTTCAGCTGTGTCCCCTTGTAGGGTTCAGGAGTGGTTTGGGAGAAAGAGGCCCTATTTGGCAGAAGCTGCCCTGTTCATGTTTCTCTGGATCCCAGGTCATTAAATCAATAAGCAAAAGTATTTCATTGGAGGATGAGTACTTTAAGGACTTTATTCTGCAGATGCCATAAATATAAAACCACTTTTAAAAAATCAGTTCCTGTTGGAGAACTGGACTTAATGGAGTTGTGTTTATAACATTTCATCCCAGAAATCTAGCATATGTGTCTGTTCGGATTCTGCCAGTATTCAGGCATATTCACACCTCTTGGAAAGCTTTCTACAACATAGGAGCATAAATGAAAAAAAGAGCAGTTTCTGTCAAGAGCTCTCTCAGCCCCACCTACCTCACAGGGTGACTGTTGTGGGGAGGGGAAGGGAAAGGAGTTTGTAAGCCGCTCTGAGACTCTCTTGGGTAGTGAAGGGCGGGGTATAAATCCAATCTCTACTTCTTCTACATGCAGGGAAACAGCATGGCACTTTATGAAGGATTTGTGATGGCAGCAGAAGCCATGCAAAAAGATAATTCATTTATCAATAGATACTCTCAAATATGACCATATATGATATAAAGGGCATATTAAGATCAGAAGTGACTAATAGTCCCATTCTATGCAGAGTTCATTGAAGTCAGAAGGGTCTAGCTCTGCTTAGGATTGTGCCATTAATGCATCCCTTAAAAAGACTGCTGCACATTCATGCCAATTTCATTACATAAAGTCACAGAGTCAGAGAAAGAGAGAAAAAGCACCATTCTAGCTAATTCGCACTCCCTAGAAAGGAGCTTTTAAGTTGGAATGGCGTGAAAGATTCATTGCATCAGGCTGGAGGCCATAACATCATGCTGCGAAAGCTTTGGGATTTATACACTCTATTAACCAAAGGCAGAGGAAATGATAAATATGAAACCAGCTACTGTGATCCACAGAAGCTGCAAAGCAGAATGGCCTATTATGTAGTCCAGCTAATTTCTTGCACGTCCACTGAATAACCATTTCCCTACAAAACTAAGGTTTTCAAGAGCTTTCCTCAGATGTTTATTTTCAAGCAAATGTTCAAACACCAGTGAAATTTCAGTTTTTCAAGTGGGGCATGTGCAAGGAAAATGGAGCAGGTTGCTGGAAACAAGAAATTAACTAACCTACAGAAGGAGAAATGGGGACACATTCTTAAAAGTGAGATGCAGGAGAGGAGACATGCTATGCCAAGAGCTGTGAAGAAATCCTTCCTCCCCTTTTGTTTAAAATATTAGAGATAGCCACAACTAGGCATGAGTTGATATCAGGCAAAGCACACTGGGTTAAAGTACTGGGTTAATTAAAAAGTCATTTTAATTAAACTTTTACATTTTTTACACATCAGTAAAAAGGCAAAGTTTTGAACTGGGTAGTTAAAAGTATCTACCTCTATTCTTAACAAGAAATATGTTTAAAGCAAATTGAAGTTCATGATTGGTGAACACCGATGAAAATAGGAGAATACCATTTTACTCTTAGGTAAAGGTAAAGGTTGCCCTTGCTCAAAAGCCAGTTGAATCCGACTCTAGGGATGCGGTGCTCATCTCCGTTTCCAAACTGAAGAGGCAGCTCTGTCCAAAGACATTCCCGTGGTCATGTGGCCAGCATGACTAGACCCTGAGGTGCACAGAATGCTGTTACCTTCCCACCAAAGCAGTACCTGTTTATCTACTTGCAGTTTCTTGCTTTTGAACTGCTAGATTGGCAGGAGCTGGGATCAAAGACGGGAGCTCACTCTGTCACGTGGCACTCAGGTCTCGAACTGCTGAACTACTGACCTTTCAGTCTGCACTTCAGCATCTTAACCACTTGAACCACTGCAGCCCATTTTACTCTTAGTGTGCATGAAATTTTAATAGAAACAGTTTACACACACACACCATTTAGGTTAGAAGTTAGTCCTTTAGAGTCTACAGGAGTGTTTCACTTAGTATAAAATTAGGAGGAGGAGGAGATTGGACTTATACCCTGTCCTTCACTACCCGAAGGAGTCTCAGAGTGGCTTACAAACCTCTTTTCCCTTCCCCTCCCCACAACAGACACCCTGTGAGGTAGGTGAGGCTCAGAGAGCTCTTTTGAGAACTGCTTGTGAGAGAACAGCTCTGAAATTACTTATACCTGACCCAAGGTCACACCAGCAGCTGCATGTGGGAGAGTGGGAAATCAAACCCAGTTCTCCCAGATTAGAGTCTGTGCTCCTAACCACTACCCCAAACTGGTTTGTATTGTTATGACCCAGCATCATTACCTAAGTTTTTTTGAGAGATCCAAGGAAACGTATGCATCTAATTATTCTTAGGAAGACTACAGTCATCCCCAAATTTTCACATTTTTTCTCTTGGCTCAGGACAGCTCTATGATCCATAACTGAGAAGTGATTGGGATGGTAATGGGAAGAGACATGTAAAAGAGGGGCACTGAAGGGATGCTTGTGCCCCTGAACAACTTAAAAAGAAACTCCCAGAATGTGTTTGTGTTATAATATGGTACAAAATGAGTTTAGTTTGCTCCACTAGACCAGGAGATCAAATTAAATTTCATTCATTGGTTTTCCCTTTGATTCGCCAAAGGACCTGTCCTTTTTTATACCCCCCTTTGAATGGATAAAAATATCTGTTTATAATATGCCACTGAAAGTCTTTCCAGCTTCCCTGGGAAATCCTGTAAGCTGCGAAGCTGAAATCATTAGGTAAGTACTATACGGCAAAGTACTGAGAGGTCCTGGGTAGATTTAGCCTAGGTCCTACAGAATGAAAAATAGTCACTGCTTTCACTCCTACAACTGTCTGGCCTTCTTCAGGTGTCAGAAACAATTGCTGCACAGAGGAAAAGGGGCCAGAAAGCAGCTGAATTAGCTACTCCTGCCTTCCTCAGATAAAGGCTCCTGACTACCTTGGGTTCATGTGATTTTTCCATCTGTTGTTTCTGTTGATTAGTGAACCTTGAAGGGACCAGGATGAGGAGTCTTGCTTCATCACAGAATCTGGGTTTAATATGTAATTTCCTTGTTCTCCCAACCCACCCAACTCTGGCAGACATTTGGGAACTGCTTGCATTCTGATTTTCAGCCAGATCTGTGATGAATGTGAAAGGGTTCTGGGAATGGATAACATCATTCTTCCCAAGCTATTGCTTCTCACTGATGAAGAGTTGGCTCTCTTTAAGCCTAGCATGCTCCTGGCTCCTTCCTACCTGCCAAGGGCTGGTGTGTGGATGTCTCAAGAGTGGGCAGCAAGCAAGAGCAGCAGTAGTAGCTTGGCCATAGTCTGACCCTTTACGCTCCTTCTCCTTCAGTTAGCAGGATTAACAGGCAGAATGGGTATGGCAAACAGAGACTGGGCACTGGGGCGTCTTTAAGTGCTGGCCTTAAGGTTATAGAGGTTTCTTTTAGAAGCTATGTTTCTCACAGGAATGCACTTTCAAATAATGCTTTCCCACTCACACTATGTGGAAATGAAGGTACTGTAATTCCTGCTTGGCACTTCATATTTCAGCCACCACTAATTATTTTATTGTGACATACCTTACCTGTACGGATAAAGGTGGATGCTGTTCTTTTGAAGGCTGTCCCACTGTGGCGACAGGGCTCCTTGAAGGTTCCTTTGTAATTCCATGCAGCTCCTAAACTAGTTACTATTGCCTCAGCAGAAGACTAAAGAGCAGGACTTTGTACTTACACACTATCTAATTTGAGCCTAGCAACACGTCATGTTTCTCCCTGGATGCTCCCCAGGTCTGTTTGATTAGATGTGCACCTGGAGTTCTGTTCTGAGAACTCACTTCCCAAGTAAAGATGGGCTCAATTTGGATCAGGACCTTGGTGTATGAGGATAAGGGATTTAAGTCTCTCCTCCCCCCATGGTCCTGTGCTGTCTTCTTAATCTCAAGAGGCCCCCAGGAGCTGCCATTTGCCTTGTTTGGAAAACCTAGGTGTACCCCATCAGTATGCGTGCAGTTCCCAAATAACATTGCCAGTTATGATGCAATACAAAGAACCCTGTCAACAAGTACAGAAGAGAGTGTAAGTGATGAAGTCCTGTGGCTAGGCAAGGTTTGTACCCATATCTTTAAAAAGGCCCTTATTGAGCTCATTTAATAAAACCATATGCCTTCTGGTTGTGAATACACTTAGGTGTAGAAATAAAGGGTAATCAGCAGTTCTGTGATAAGACCCATGATATGGGTCAAGCATAGGATTAAGTTAAAGATTAACAAATGGAGATCCCTAGGCCAAATCTGACCACCTCCCCCTTACCAACAGAGAAACAAGAAGGGTATGTAGACAACCAGGATTTGTGGTATCCTGACATGATAGCAAGCCATTTAGGAGGCAAAGGCTGAAGTCTTGACCTACCTTCTTTCTCAAACTGACTCAGTGACAAAACCCACCAGAGCTTTATGTTGGCTCCATAGTTTTCCACTGGAACTTTCAACAGTTTCCCCATTTCTGTCTTGAGTATAACTAGAGGTCCATACATTATATTAAATTTGTGAGATGGGATAACATTGCAGGGAGACAGCCATAGTGCTGTACCCTCCATATTTTTCTTAAATGGCACAGCAATGAGCTTTAGTGCAGGAGAAGGGAACATGAAACAGTGGGCGAAGACAGCCTAGACTGCAAAAAACAGATACTATAGGTCTCACAGAGCAGGAGCTGCATGTTGTCGAATATTATATTATATTGTCCAAATAATTCATCTCCTGGATTTTTCGGTGTGGACAGGAAAACCCAGGAAGTGAATGGTTCCAATAGTGCAACATCCAATGTGGAGTTGGGAACAGAAGGGGAAACTGAAAGGCATGGGTTAGCAGCAAGAGATTAACGTGGGTAGGTTCTGTTACAGGTTCTTAAAACCTCTGGGGCAGAGGTTGAAGGAAAATACACCTACATTTTTCCAGAGCAAGTTCCAGTGGTATAGCATCTGCCTTACATGCAGAAGGTCCCCGATTGAACTCTTGGAATCTCCAAGTAAAATGATCCAGTACCTTTCAACAGCATGAATTAGGATAGGTCCATCAGTTTCCATTAGCCATGATGATGACCAAAGCGAATCTCCAAATCTGGAGGCAGTAAACCCCTCATTATAAGTGTTAGAAGGCTGCATAGGGTTACCAGCCTTCAGGTAACTCTGCCTGGGAGATGGAGACCTTCAGGTGGGGACTGGAGATCTCTTACAACTGGATAAAATGGCTGCTTTGGAGGGTGGACTCTATTGTATTATAGCCTGCTCAGGTCTCTCCCCTCCTTAAACCCTGTCCTCCCCAGTCTCCACAACCAAATCTCCAGGAATTTCTTAACTCAGACTCAGCAATTCTATGGAGGTGACATCAGGGGAAGGCTTTGCTTTGTAGGCCCATCAGAGCAACTGACTGACCACTGTGTGAAACAATGGTGAATTATCTGGATCACTGGTCTGATCCAGCATCTCTTATGCTTAACTGTGCCCTCATCATACTTATATGCCAGCTGAAGTGAAACACCTTTATCTGAGACCTTGGACAGCCAATGCCAGTCAGAGTTGACAATACTGACCCTCCTATGTCCGATTCAGTACAAAGCTTCATATGTAAAGGGGCACGCAAAGTCAGAGACCCTGGAGTGGCAGATATGGCGGTGACTAATTTTTGTACCTAAACATTGCTCTAGAAAGGCAGTACGAAAACAAACAAACAGAGACTTAGACCGGATGCCCACGATTGCTATGACGGATGGAAACCCACCTCGTGGGAGGGATATAGCAAGCCCATTCAGAAGAATCAGGACGCCGCTCGTGCATCCTGCAGGGGGCATCGATACGTGGCCTGGGAGGCGACGCGCTCTCCAAGCCCTTCCTCTCCCGGCGGCTCCGAGGACAGAAAGGGCGGGGCTTGGCGAGAGCTCTCGGCGGGGAGGAGGCGGCGGCGGGGCAGAGCCGGGAGTGCGCGGCTGGGTCGGGCGCCGGCAGCTGCGGGAAGAGGACAAGGGGAGCGATGCTGCCGGCGGCGCGTGCCGATTACCTGGCGCCTTGGTGGGCGTCCTGGCTGCACGGGCTCCCCCACTTGAGCCTAAGCCTGCATCCCGTGTCCAGCGCCTTCCGGCCGAAGGACCCCGACTACCAGCAGGTACGCTTTCGCTCGCCCGAACCACGTTTCCCTTGTAACAGCTGGTTCCCTTTCCTCCACTATGGGGCTGACCTTGCCTACAGCGCCTTTGCGTCATCCTCGCCCCTAGGCAAGCCCTCCCGGTCGCCGGCGGAGCTTGTGCGAAGGGTGGGCTGAGAGATCCTGCGTGGCTTTGCCCTTCGTGGCGGTCTGGGCCGCCCATCGCAGTCTTGCCCACTGAGGCGACCCCTCTCCAGAGGCTAGCAGGATCCCCCCCACACTTTTCCCCCGGCATGCCCTCTCTACCATTGCTGGGAACTCACTGCCCTCTTTGTTCCCCAAATGGCTTTTGTCGGCTGCTGAAATCCTCACGGTGCGTTCTCGTGAGCACGGCACGATTTGCTGCCTAATGCCGTTTCTCCCTGCACTGGTACAGTACCCCTGTCTGCCCCCATGAATCAAAACACTGTCCTCCAGGACCCCCACATTTAGCCAGAATTTAGGTCTTCCGCAGGGCCTCTGGTCCCACTGGCCCTTTTCCAAGCCCCCCTCTCCCCGATCAAGAAATAAATCAGGCTTCCCCAGCTATGGACATCTTTTAAAAGATCCAAGTTCCTGAGTGGTCCGCACTTGCTGTTGAGGGGCCATTGGACATATTTTGGGGCTTTCCGAAGGCTGTGATTTTATCTGTTCTTCTATATGTGAATGGAGCATTTTCCATTGGGCTTCCTTGGACTGGATTCCCTCTTTCATTCATTGTCTCCTGCTTTAATCATCTTTTATCTGATTGTATGATATGGCAAAAAACCTTTACCCAGTTTTTTGTTAGCTGAATCCCCTGTCTGTCTTCAAATCCCTTGTGTATCCCAGTGCGAACCCTGTAAATAATGCTCCCATTAACCTCTATTAATTAGTGGCCTGCTAAAAGATATACCCTGGCCATTTAGAATGAACTTTGCTTCTGTATTTTGAAATTTCTATTTTGGGACTGTGTCGTCTTTGGTTCCTAGAAACTGCTTTGCTTCTATAATGGCTGTGACAGAGTTTTGTTATTCCTCTGTATTTGCTGTTTGTATTCTGGAGCAGAAAACTGCCTCTCTGCATGGGTATCAAAGGCAGTGTAAAGGCTAAGTTACTAAGTAAAGCAAAATGTTTTATTGTCCTCTTTCTATTAGAAGCTGGAATTTTTGTTCAGGGAGCTCTGTGTACCAATTCAAGAGGGGGAAGGGAGAGCACAAGGGGACCTAACAAGCTTGCCAAAAGAGACTTTATAAAATCAGAACATCCTTGGCAGCGGATACTTGGAGCTTTCTGAATTTGTGGCTTTCTTGTGCATATGTAGCTGAGAGGTGTATGATTTTGTGAGCCAGAAATTTCATGTGATACTAAGAACTTGACCTCCTTACTAGAAGACCTACTTCTGGGGCACTACCATTTGATGTGTTTTATTGGGCACTCAGAGGCTTTTTCCTCATTTCTATTTATTTGTAACTGGCAGTGATCCAGAGTTGACAACCTCTGTAACAACTGCAGGAGTCTTGATTACTTAAATGGGACTTTAATTACTTCTGAAAGTTTGTAAAGCAGTCTGCCTCTCTAAACTGTGGAGGATACCTGGATCAGCTGTTTTAGCCATGGGATCAGGCATATTCAGGCATGTTTTGGGCAAAGCATACAATTGCACCTGAAGTGACCATTACACATCTCAGTATCAATTTATTAGATTAACCAAATTATCAAATAGTTTTTAGACCCAAAACAAAAACTGTTTCATTAGGAAATCCCCCCCCCACCTAACACAAAACAATGTCCAAGTTTTTGAATTCTCCAGAACTGTTCAGTAGTCTGGAAGTTGGACAGGGGATGGGGGAGAAAGAAATGTTTCAGGCCTTGTTCTCAATGCCACATTCTACTTCCCGTGTTGAATGCTAGGCAGTCTTGAATCAATTGAGTGGAGCAAGTATTGGGTTCCACTTTTGACGTTCTGGGAAGAAGCAAACATGGATGCCTCCAATTAAACAGATACAAGCCAGTAGTTGATCAAATATCTCGTAAGACAACATGATTGTATTTTCTCATAAAGCAATGAGTAGAACTGAGATTAAATACTAATAACTTTTTAATTTATGTAACCAGATAAAGAACACATAGAATAGTAAGCAAGAAATGATGAATATGGTATTGATGATACTAATACTGTAATAAGGAATAGTACTAATTGTTTCAATTTATTGTTTATTGTTGAAATGTTATTGTTTCAATTTAAGTAATATATTGGCATTTATTCTGATGTTAGTTTGAGAAACACTGTAAAATGAATTGATATCTATGTATCTATGTACCTAAGTATTCTAATAAAAACAATTTAAAAAAAAATCTCTTTAGCACTATAGAGAATGCACAGGTCTTTTACAAGGCTAAAAACTCAGGGAAAATATGCTAAGTAAAGAATCCCTGGGTAGTATTACTAGGGGAACCTGATAGGCCTGGCCTGTTCCCAGATAATCTTCCTCCAACTGAAGAAGCAGTATATTGCTGTGTAGGAAAGCTGTTCTAGTCACAAGGACTAGGAGGTGGACAGAGCACGAGAGTTCGTTCTCTGGTTCCTGCCTCAAGGAATGCATGTGTGTCCATGTTTATTGGTCACTACCCACAATCTGTCCTTGCACTGAATTCATCTGTCTCACACACAAGGTGCATGATGGGTATGTATTATTTTAAAGCACAACATGTAATAGATGACCGAAAGATACTGCCCGTTAGCTGTAGGTAGGCAGTGGCTGGTAAGGCACGCTCCTCCAGATGTTCTACTTTCTGGCTCCATATAAAGTATGCTGTTCTCTTTTTCCCAAAGCCCCTAGGCAACTTTTATGACTGTGGTGAAAACTATCTTTCCATGTCTGGAAAACTCGCCCTCCCCAATTATTCCCAGTTTAAAATGTTAGCAATACCTGTCATAATACAGTTGTGATAATATAAACTGATTTATGGATTAAACTCAGGAACATGCATATAAAAACTAAAACAGGTGGAACTGTTGATGTGTGTAGTTTTTTTACATGCTGAACACCTAACAGTCTATATTGATCAGATTTTTTAAAATGTTACTGAAATCTCTGACCTCATCTAAAATTCAACTAGCAAGCAATGTAATGTGCTCTCTGCCTTTAGAACTGGACCTGCAATTACTTAGTAGCAATTGCTAGCAATTCTGGGGTCTCTGTTCCTTCTGCTGCATTTTATAAAACCTTTCCTCATGGCTTGCATATCCAGGCTGCTTCCTACGTGCTGGGGCACTGATACTCAGCTAAGATGGGAACGGTTACTTTTCACTTTTAACAGACCTACAAGCATAGATAGATGCTCAGTCTTTCCCCACTTATGTCCAGGTGTATTTTAAAGTTTAAAACAGATCTGCTCATATAGGCACCGTTCTTTCATGTCAGGTACAGATACAGGCTCTCAACAAGTACAAAATGTTAAGAAGCAGCCTCTTTCCATGGCATAGTGAATCAGATTTCCAATTTTATGATTAACATCAGGAAAAGCCTTATAGAAACTGGTTATCACCTGCCTCCTCCCCAAAACTATTTTTCATGTGGCTGTTGGCAGCCCAGATTTAAAATCACATCTAGAGGATCATATCCTGCTTACACTTTGTATGCTGCATTTTGTCAGCTGCTACTTGATAAGTAGCTGTCTTTGACCATGGTACTATCATAATGAGTTCTAGTGTGTAATTCTATCCCTGACACCCGTGTTTGCCTATTTCAAAATCCTGTGTCCTCTGGATGTTGTTTGTGGGTGAAAGCTTTGAAATGATGGTGGCAGGCATGCTGAGTCCAAACTGGGCTAATTGAATCCAGGACTTTAAGTAGTTCCCCATGTGGCTAAGACATGCTCATCTGTGATATGCCAAGAGCTAGCACTGCAGACAGCAAAAGTGGGTAATGGTATTGACAGATCTGGAGGGGGAAGAGTCAAAGTAGTAGGATACAGCACTTATAGGGACATAATTGAAGCCAATCTGTTGGTGGTGTGCCAAGCAGACAAACTAATGGAATTGAACAACAACAAGAAGAAGAGATTGGATTTATACCCCGCCCTTCACTTGGAGTCTCAGAGCAGCTTACAAACTCCTTTCCCTTCCCCTCCCCGCAACAGACACCCTGTGAGGTAGGTGGGGCTGAGAGAGCTCTAACACAAACTGCACTTTTTCAAGGACAGCTGTGCCAGAGCTTGTGACTGACCCAAGGTCACATCAGCAGGTGCAAGTGGAGGAGTGGGGAATCAAACCTGGTTCTCCCAGATTAGAGTCCCCACATTTAACCTCTACACCAAACAGAGGTTCGGTTTGGAAAAGGAAGCACAGGAATGTTTTAATCTTGACCAGTAGGCAGTAGACTGTGAGTGTTCTAATGGCCTTTATAATAATACTAGGAATAAGGCCCGTTGTGGAAATAAATACAACGGGCTCTAGAAAGAGGCTCTGGGAGAATGCCCCGGCTTTGGGCACTCAGTGACAATTTGCTGTGGCAATCTCAACAGGGTATAATGACAGAGTCCACCATTTTCTCCAGAGGAACTGATCTTTGCTACCTGAACAGCCGTAGTAATTTTGAGTGATCTCCAGCCCACCCCCAAGATTGGTAACATCGTTCCCCAGGAGGGAGTGGCTGGTTTGGAGGGTGGAGTCTATGGCATTGTACCTGTCTGAGGTCCCACCCCTCCTCAACACTTACCTTCTCCAGGTTCGACCCCTCAAATCTCCAGGAATTTCCCAACCTGGAGTTGACAACCCTATCTCTCTCCCAGCCAACCATCAACCTACCTTTAGTTTTCCATCTCCTCCCCCATCCCTCCTACAGAGCAGTTGTAATTCTGAGTGATCTCCAGTCACCACCTGGAGATTGGCAACAATGGTTCCCCATCAGGGAATGGCTGGATTGGAGGGTGGAGTCTATGGCATCGTACCTGTCTGAGGTGCCACCCCTCCTCAAACCTTACCCTCTCCAGGCTCCATCCCTCAAATCTCCAGGAATTGCCCACCTGGAGTTGGCAACCTGATCAGGACTGGGGCCAATGAGTTTTCTCCCTAAGGCCAACATAGGTGTGGAAAGGGCCTTTTACTGACAGAGGAGAAAGTACAGGTGCCAACTCTGATTAGGGAAATACCTGGAGATTTGGGGGGGTGGATCCTGTGGAGGGCAGTATTTGGGGTGGAAGGACTCAGCAGGGTATAATGCCATAGAGTCTACCCTCCAAAGCAACCATTTTCTCCCAGGGAACTGATCTCTGTCATCTGGAGGTCAATTGTAACAGCGGGAGATCTCCAGGTCCCACCTGGAGATTGGCAGCCCTAGGGGAAAGTCAGCTGCACAGCGGGGAGTTGAAGAAAATGGTCTGATGGTCACTGGCCCACCTCGTTAGGCAGCCAGCCATGCTGAAGCTAAGCAGGAGAAAGAGCCTTTTTTCTTTTATTCTGACAGGAAAGTGGCCATTGGGGAGGGGGTTATGGGCGGGGAGGGTTATGCTGAAAGTCCTTTGTTTTTTTACTCACAGAACCAAGCTTGGCTGCCTACCAACAGCCACTGAGGGGACAGTCCCTCACAGGAGTCAAGAGAACTGTCTTCCTCAGGAGAGAGAACTGTCTGCCAGGGGGAGTGGGTGGGGAAGAGGAGCAGACCCAGCACCCAGCCAATGGAAAGCGAATACTCTAGAGTGGCAGCTGATGGGCCAATGGCTGAAGGAGGGCATGGAATCTTGCAAAACCAAAAGATAAATATTTATAAGGAGAGATGGCTGCTGAACTACTGAATTGGCTAAAGTAATGAGCTTCGCACAGGTTCCCTGCTATCCTTTTATTCTGCAGAACTGGATTGATCCAAAGAAGTTGTATACAGTACTCTGTTGTGCATTGAGACTTTGGGGTGGTGTATACTGATCATCATGATTCCTCAAAAGCTGTTTTGAAGCTTAGAATCCTCCTGGGTAGCATTCAATGTGGAGAAAGGGTCTGCAGCTGAAGAGGGAACTTGGCACCTGCCCCCACTGCTTGTGGACACACACACAGAAGCTCCTTGGGTCTGAGCCCTGGTGTCTTGAGTGCCAGGCTGTGATGGATACAACTGTGGTTCTACAGCTTCAGAACATATACCAGCACTGGGGATGAGTTGGCAGTTGTAATCTACTTACTAAGATCTACGGATGTGGTTTTTGTGGCAGGTTCTGCCTATCTAAAATTGGCTTCTTTGGGCTTTAAAGGAAATAGAAAAATATACTCTAAGTAACTCAGCAGACTACTGCAAACTCTTGTCTTAGGACAGGTGAGTACCAGATATGTGGCTTAATGTAAAATTGGGTTTCAAGATACAACTGCAAGACATTGTGGCCAAACTGACTGCAAGTCCCAACATGGGTTTTGTGTGTGGGTCAGGAGAAGAACAACAAGGCAAGCACTTTCTCTTCCCCTGTGCATTTTTAATTGAGCCTTCTGTATTTTATATGATCTCCCCACTGACTATTCAAATGTGAGATACTGGCAGAGTTAAAGCAGGGAAAGTCAGTTTGTTTCAGAATGCTGAGATTATAGTCAGCCTCCTCATTAACTTTGCAGCTCTTTTATGAATCTGTTTTTCTTGTATAGTGGTATGGTAGGTGGGAAGAATAAATCTATTCCAGTATTATAATCTGAGAACTTCAATTTAAACATTAAGTATTTCAGGATAGCTACAAATGGTGCAGTCTGGGTTTAAACTTTCACCAGGTTCCTGGTCATGTGTGCTCTTAGGAATTTGATTTGGGCACCTAGGAATTTAATTTTTTCCCCCAGCATGAGTGAGACATTGGATATCCCTGTTTGGGACAGTATTTTGTGGTTGCCTTTAACAACATCTGTGCAGCTTTTTCAAAAGCTTTGGTTTTATCTAGATGTTTAATCCAAGAAGAGCTGCCAGGAAAGATGGTATCCATGTGTGATGCCCTGTGATATCACAGGCTGCTCCCGTACAGAGATAATTTTTTGTCTATCTCTCACTGATGCTGCAACTACAGAGGAGCATCCACACAACAGTTTTTCCTGTACTTTCCTTGCATTAGTCCCCCTGCAGCAACCATTTCTTCCCCCTCCACTGGAGGAGTTTTAAAATAAAATCAGGAGTGGCTACAAGTTCAGCATTGTAACAGTCTATTGCAACAATGTATTAGCTCCCAGATTTCATTCCTAAAAAGTTTCTAGCCCCTCCTGTTGCAGAGTTATAAAGGGAAACATGCAGCTTGCATCTTTCCCCTTATAACTCTGCAACATAAACAGCTAGAGATTATTTATTATTTATTTATTAAAAAATGAAAGCTAGGTCTTAGTGCACTGTTGCAATAGACCATTATAATATCACACACACACACACACCCCGCCAAGCCCTGCAGGCTGTGTGGCGGCAGATGTGAGAACTATGACACGGAAAATGGTGCTGATATGGATAGAACCTGCAAAAATTCATACCTTACCTATCATCCACATGCCATTCGATGGTACTTTGACTGCAATCTTTCCAAAAAGACCAGACTAAACCAAGTTTGGGAAGAATTTGGAAGCAAAGTGGGGGGTGGGGTCAACACAAAGAAGCAAGACAACATCCTGTGGATGTTCCTGTAAATAGCACTGTTGTAAGGAAGCCAAGACAGAAGAAAGCATCCATGGTCTGCCCGTATTCTGTAGGAGAACCTGATTAAGTGAGGAAAGTAGAAAATTAACTCTGCCTGGGAGACGGAGACCATGAAACAGTCCGCAGGGAATGTGGATAGCCATTATATTTGAGGGGTAATGTTAATCATTTGCAGCATAACACAAAGGCAGCAATCCTAAGGGCACTGTTCTGGCTGTAAGCCCCACTGGATAATATGAGACTTCTTTCAGAGTAAACCAGCTTAGGCTTGCTCTCATAGGCATCTCTGGTCCAGATGTTCCAGTTCTAGGAAAGCATTAAGAACTGACAAAGAACTAGACTTCCTGTAGCAATGGTCTTTAGCATATGGACTATGATGAGGCAGTATAGAAGCCTCTTATATAAATATGGGTTGTGTGAGTTACAGATCCCTACATGCTGAACCACACATGGCATACAACTGCCATTTCCACTCCACCCAGCTTTACAGAAGGACCTGATGCAGGCCATAACAAATTGCCTTTGGCTTTACAAGCCACCAAAAAAAATTGGGAGCCAGACTTATTTTTCAGTTTTCAGGAGTTTAATGATTGTACTTTCTAATTATCACTATCACAAAACATAATCCTAAATTCCTCATCCCCCTTAACCCTTTTGGATAGCACTGTCATGTCGGCAGCCCTGGGAGAATGGCCTAGCAACAGTGGCCCAGAGTCCACTGGAAACCCAGAACTCACAGTGTGCCCACAACACTCACAGCCCCTTGCCAAGGCTGAAACACACAGGTGCAGACAGAGCACACACACCACCCGTGGTGTATTATCCTACCCTGCATTGACACAAAGGTGCAGAGCACACCCACTGCTGGGGTTTACTGTTCTACTCTGCATATAGACAGACAGGTACAGAGCACACTCACTACCTGGGGTGTATTATCAACAGACAGGTGCACCTCATGGGGTGTATTATTCTACTTGCAATGGACAACATAGATGTGGTGGCTCGAATCCCTGAGACCACCTGAGACCCAACCATAGGAAACCTCACCTGCCCTGGACATGGAAAGGATTGACAGACTGATAGCTCTTTCACAATTCTGTGAGGTGGTGGTGCAGGACTGTTCAGCCACCTGAGCTGTAGTAATAACAGATCGGGGAGGCCCTTAGATGTCCTGTGCTGCATGCATGCTACATTTACTGGCTCAGCATGTATCATAATGCTCACAGCTCCCCCCCGCTGAAATAGCCAGTATTTGAAGGACAGACTGAAAGGCAGACATCCCCAAACATTCAACAGGGGCTCCTCAAAATACCCCCATGGCAGCTGGGAAGGTATAATAAATGTGGGTACTCAGCCAAGGAACCCACTAGCTAAGGCTTAAATACACAGGTGCAGAGCACACCCACTGACTTTCAGTGGAGTACAAGGTGCTCCCAACCCGCCACCCCTGGGCTGAAACACACAGGTGCTGCAGAGCATACCCACCAATGCGGGTTTTGATGGGGGCTTCCCAAAGTTAGCCCACGGCAGCTTGTTAGACACCTCAGCTGGACACCACAAGGAAGGGAAGCATGCCCACAGTGCTCACAGGCCCCCCCTCAGGCCCAAACATATAGTTCCTCTGGTCAAAGCCCAGCCTTTGGTGAAATTTCTGGTTCTTCAACATTAGCAGAACACATTGCGCAGATAACAGACCACGTGTTGTGATTGTGAATTGTACAAATGCAACGGAAAGGGGTAGTCATACAGGGGCTTGCTTGGTCTGTTGAGGTAGATGTTGGTTCATGAGGTAGGTGTTTTGTTATGAGGTAGATGTTGTTTGGGTTGGATGTGGGGCCAGCCCACCTCCACCTGGCACAGATGAGCATCCTCCCACCCATGCGCCAAGGGCACAACCTGCATGCTAGATCTCCGAGAGAGGAAGTGGAATGGGAGAACATGGGGGGGGGGCAAGGAGAGGTTGACCTTCAGGAAGACCAGCTCACCCACCCTGGCCAGGTCCAGGCAGAAGTGGTGGGGGCTGAGAATGTCTCCTAGGTGGGAGAACACCCACTTGCTCTGGATGCTGGTGAGAGGGCAGGAGAGGAGATTCACAGCCACGCAAAAGAAATCGACCCATGACCATTATTCGAGGGGATCAATGTTGGCAAGTTCAGGGGACATGGCAAGGTACTCCCTCACCATTACCTCTGCTAAATCCTCCACCATGCCATGCCTGGCCTCCCTGCCACTGCTGCTGAACTCCCACTTTACTGCTGACATCCAGTAGTGGGGCTTCTGCCCGGCTGGGCTCTTTGAAGCAAAGGTGCTGGTCTGTAGCTCCTCCTCCCCCTCCCCAGCTTCTTCCACCTGCTGTTCCCTCTGGCCATGTCTGGCCTGAAACCTCTGCACTTCTTTGCAGAGCTCATGCTTCCACTCCATGAGATCTGCATAATGGTGGACAATGCTGCCTTTAATCTGTGGGTTGCAGATACAGGGCAGCTTGCACACCCGTTAATTTCAGAGAGGATGCAATCTGGGGCCAATGCCCACCTGCAGTCTCTCTGCCAAGGCCCAGACCTGTGGGAGTACAGCAATCCCCTCAGGGCCCAGCTGTACTGTGGAGGCCAGTGCCAGCTGTACTGTGGAGGCAGGAGAGTCAGAAGGTTGACATGCTCCAGGCTGGCCGTGTGGGTGCAGAGCAGGTTGGTGATGTCCCGGAAGGGCTTCCATATGCACATCTTTTGGGAGAGGGTCAGCCAGTCATCGGAGCTGATGCTGATCTCCTCTTTCCCATGCAGGAAGATGGTCATGAAGGCGATGATATCCTGCACTGTGCTCTTCTGCCCCACCAAATGCACAATCATGGTGTAGGTGGAGTTCCAGCGGGTAGGTAAGTTCAGGATGAGTTGGTGTTCAGGGTAATTCCCCTTCCGCTGCCTCACACACAGCAGACAGGCAGACTTGATGCTACATGATAAGTGGGCAATCAGTGCCGACAGGTCTCAAGCAAGGACCGCATCTCGAGAGCGGCAGCATCCCAGGTGGCTCTGACAGTGCTCCCCAGCCCCAGAGCATCCTTCGTCACCAGGTGAAGTGTGTGCACCATGCAGTGTGCACCAGCCCTTGAAGTGCTTAGCCTTCACCGCTGCCAGCATGTTGGCACTGGCATCCATGACCATGTAGCCACAGACAATGTTGCTGCTGCCCACCCACTCCTTCAGGCTTCTCTGTATTGTGGCAGCAATGTGTTGCTGCCATGTGGTCTGCATCCATCCCCTACACATGGAGCAGAATCACTTTGTAGCCAGGTGGCAGGACTGTCCCCTCCTGGGCCCGACAGTCCAGACAGTGAGGTCCTCTGGTTGCCATCAGTGGGAGGTGAGGGAGAAGTAGCTGTGCTTCCAGCTCCTCTAGAGGTCCACAGTGAAGTGGACAGTTTGGCCTTGTGCTTTGGAGAGCTGAGCCTTGACCATCACCATTGTGGAGCGGGCCATGGTGGGCAAGACTCGCTGGCTCATGGTCCTCTGTAGTGAAAGGCTATGTCCTCCACAAGGGAGAAGGGTTAGCTATCCACCACAGTCATCTCATTGATGAGTCAATTGAGTACTTCCTAAGCCCTCCCCCTTGCCCTTTTGGGTGGCACTGTTGATGTCCCTGGGGGCATGACCTCTTGGACGGTGGTGTGCCTTGGGCTCCCAACCATGGTACCCATGGAAAATGGAGGAAGACAGGTGTTGATTGTTTGCACCCCTCTGGACATGGGCATGGCAACCTGGCACTCTGCCATACAGAGGTTGTGGAAATGTTTCCACACAGTGGCCTGAAAATGGGGCCCTATGATTGGAGCAGGTGGGAGGCACAGCTGCTTTCTGGCACTGGGCTGGGCAGTGACAGAGGGGAGTCTACTTAAGGCAGCAGGGAATTGGGATGCGGAAGGGGAGGATGCTTACCCCACACAAACTCTCTGAGTCTCCAAAGACTTTTAACACCTGCTGGTGTCTGGGCAGTGCTGCTAAAGAATCTTTTTTTCTCTTGGGAGAGCCCCATGGACAAAGCAGGGGAAGAAATCTCCAAGACCCCTGGTGATGCCCTGCTGGCTTTGGTGCCCGGGGACAGGGGCCCCTGGTACATGGAGGGGAGGGATTCTTCCCCCCAAGACAAGCACCACTTCCACCCACTTTCACCCTCATGGTGTTCACAATCATGAGGCATGGGTAGGAATGTGGGCCCTTGTCTGAGGAACCCACCAGCTACACTCCTGTGCTCAGCTGGAGCAGACAGACTGGGTGGCTCAGGGCATGGAGACCACCCCTGACACTCAAGTCCTGGGAGGTTATATAAATGTGGGCCCTCATCTCGGCATGAGCAGACAGACTTGGTGGCTCAGAGCCCTGAGTCCACCTGCACCCAAACCCCAGCAGCAGAGAGCAGATCACAATCAGGAGGAGTAGGGGTATACAATCTGGTTTTTCAGCCAAGAAACCCAGTAGCTAAGTCCCACTGCTTGGCATTTGCAGAGAGACTTGGTGGCTCAGAGCCCTGCATCCACCTACACTCAAACCTCAGCAGTAGAGATCACAATCAGGAGGACGGGTAGGGGGTATAAAATCTGGGTCCTCAGCCAAGGAATTCAGTAGCTAAACCCCACTGTTCAGCGTGAGCAGTGGGATTTGGTGGCTCAGAGCTCCAAGTCTGCCTACACCCAAACCCCTGCATCAGAGAGCAGATCACAGGCAGAAAGCAATGAATATCTGCTTTTAACAAGCTCCATGCCTCTCTTTTACTGTGACCAGCCAAAAGAGAAAAGGGTGAGAGCTGAGCTGCCTGAATATGTAGCATTCTGCGTCCATAGTGTGGAATGGGAGGGCTCCTGTTGGTGTTTCCAAGGCTGAAGAATTCTGCCCCTTTTGTTGCCTTGAAGTTTTGGAAACAGTTTAATTGAGTGGTGCCAGGCTTTCTGAAATATGTATCCATTCATGAACCGCTACAAACAGCACTAAAAGTTCATGAAAATTCATGGTGGCAGAGCCACTACAAACTTCAGTTCACAAACCACAAACTGACCAACATTCATCACAAACTTTAGTTCATGAGCAGGTCCATGCCTATACTTCTCCTAGACACTGCAATGACATTTCTAGGTACCCTGGAGCCTGAGTTTCATCTTGCCCTGTTTTAGCATGCCTGCATAGGGAACAAGGGCACCATGCCTACCTTTTCTTTGCAGGTATGCTGAGAAGAGTAGCAGGACGGTGAGTAGAGGTCACACAGGTGGGGCAGACAGCCCCTTACCCCTGGAAAAAACTCTTGCTCTCCTCTCCCCCGCACCCTTTAAATCGACCACTTAACCCGATCAGTCATGTCTCCAATATGCCACACACATGCTTATGTCATGGAGAGAGAGGAGCCAAGGGGAGAAGGGTTTTGGGGGAAGGAAGGGGTCTATGTTGGCTTGCTTCTCACTATCACACCTTTCCTGCTGCTGAATTACCCCACTTGTTTCGGTCTCAATAAATTATTCCTTAATTTTACCATAAATTTACTTTGAAGTTTGCTGTGTGGTTAAAGAAATTGTGGTGCCCTCATCAGTTCTTTAGAGGAAATTTCCTGTTTCAGTTCTTCTCAGTCGTAGGGTGTGACTTCTAGGTAGCAAGGGCCAGTCATTTGCATTAAGGGCCAGGCTGCTCAGATCTCCTAGTGCCTGAGGTCAAATGATATGATGACTGGGAGAGGGAAAGTATAAACCCCCATGTGCTGGCTTTGGGAGAGCCCCATATAAATGCTATGAGGAGGTGATACCATGTTGCATCCCACTGTAAATGACTGCATCTTACAGGATGACTTGTGTCCGTGGGGGCTGAAATTTATATGAGGCTGTATGTCACTGATTTGCCTCCCGAGAAGCCATTTATAAGAGACTCTTTGTGCATTCAGTGCTGCTTCTAATTGCTGCTTAAGGTATTGGCAAGCTGAAAGTGGGGGTCCTAATGTCTCCACTGAGCTGTTTTCATGATGCCTTTGTGGGAAGACTGCCATTCACTTCTACAGCTCTTTTTGCAGATGGAAGGGCTGGTGTTTTCTTGTTTTAAAAAGTTATCCTTAATCTATATTCGTGTGTGTGTGTACAAACACACTTTAAGCTATTTCTTGAATTCAGAGGAATGCAAGGTAGTCCAAGTAGTATTCTGCCTTGTGTCAATATCTGGATCTGCCTCTCTCCCCCTCCCTCTTTCTCTCCCTCTTTCTGTGTGTGGTAGCAAGACATGGCAATATTTGATATGAGAAACCAAAACAAAAAATAAAAGAAGCCTGCGTGAAGGCCTTTCTCAGAGCAAATAATGAAGGACTGCCAAATTAAAACTTGGCTTCTGTTGCACTCCAGTGCAGCAGCTGTACTGAAATGCCTAGCAATCAAGGCACAAAGACTTTGCAAATGTAGCAGTGCTTACCCACTTAACCTGGCAATACTACTTCTTTCCCTTGGCTGGTGTACTCAGTACAGTTGTAGTGAAGTGAAGAAGGAGCCAATTTTTAATTTACAGATGTCCATATGTCTATACCTTTTATCCAAAAACCCCTTGTGTGTTTGCAGATCAATATGTTTTCGTAGTCACCCAATACTTGCATGAGATCTTTCATATCCCTTTCATGTGTTGCCATTAGGATGTGAACTCTATTTCATCCTACCTGTTGGAAGCAGATACATTTTTAAATACATTGGCAGTTTTCTTAGGTGGCCAGAGAGGAGTTCTGTTTCATTTATTGTAATTTTTTATCCCACCCTTCTTCCAAGGAGCTCCAGATGGCACCCCTAGTCTCCCATCCCACACCATTTTATTCTCATAAGGAGCCCTAAGAGGTAGGCTAGGCTGGGAGAAAATGACTGGTCCAAAATCACTGAGGCAACTTCACGGAAGAGTGTGATTTTGAACCCAGGTCTCCTTTGGCGTGCTCTGGCTACTACACCATACTCGCTTTCTGTGGCCCTGTCTTTAGCGTTTGCTAAAGCATGCAGTTTATGAATTGAGATGCTTGGAAACCCAGATGCCACCACACGGCTGAAGGATGCTTTAATAATTCACCGATGCCAGCTTCTTAAAAATGCTTCTGATGGCAGGATTTAGAGTTTTCTAGCACCAGCCACCACATTGAATGAAGTCAGCTTCATTGTAATTAAGTGAAATTTGTATCAAACCCTTGGTAATTCTGAAATGCCTGCATTTTTAGTTATTATCTGAGACTAGCTCAGAGTCTTTGCCATCGGTAGTTTTAGAGGGGACAGATTTTCTATTAACAGAATATCAGTGTGTGAGCCTGCAATTGACATTCTTATTTTTGTAGGTTGTTGTTAGACTCCATAGCAGAAACATAGCTGCTGATGAGATCTAGGGGTGGGGGGTGGGGGAGAGCAGTGTTCTATCAAACCACACTGAAAGGGCGGAAGCACTTGTACAATCTAGGGTTTTATTGTGCTTCCTATTTGTCATCTCTGTTGAGCTGCAGGAAGGAAAGCTTCTGGTCACTGAGAACAAGACCTGAACACCTGTGCAGAGATATGGTGTCACACCAATCCAAGTGAATCCTATCACATCCTACGAGATTAGGATCATTGTCTGTCATGACTTGAAATTTACCACAAACATGGCACACATTTTGTACTAAGTGTAGCTTAGTCCGAATGATGAAAATTTAAACTCTGTGATGCCATGGCTGTGGAGATGCTTTGGAAAGGTTAAAGAAAATGAAATTGTGTGGGGCCATGCCCTTGGGGACACAGGACATGCAGGTGTAGCCATCTCCCATCCTGTATAACCCAGTCCACATCCTTAAACATCTTTTGCTTTCCAGTTCTCCAATAGCATCTTTTCCTGTGGGCTATGCCAAGCCCCGTGAAAAACTTCATACTGTAGATAGGAGAAAATGTTAAGCTTTGTAGACATCAATATCAGTTTTTAAGCAGCATATAAGTTCTGGGGTTGAGACCCTGAGCTGCAGACTTGGAAGGTCTGTAGTTCGGCAGTTTTAGACCCTAGCACTGTGTGAGAGAGGGAGCTCCCATCTCTGGCCCCAGCTTCTGCCAACCTAGCAGTTTGAAAGCAAAAAATTGCAAGTAGATAAACAGGTACCACTTCAGTGGGAAGGTAACAGCATTTTGTGCACCTCAGCATTTAGACATGCCAGCCTCATGACCGCAGAGAAGTCTTTGGACAGCGCTGGCTCTTTGGCTTGGAAACGGAGATGAGTGCTGCCCCCTAAAGTCAGATTGACTGGCTTTTGAGCAAGGGAAGCCTTTACCTTTGCTTAAATTCTGGGGAATTCAGCATTCAAATGCTTAATGTATGACAAAACATTTTATTTCAAAACAATGCATATTTGGCTGTCTCCTAATTCATTCATTTTATTCCAAATACAGAGTTCTGTTGACCTTGTGAACTTGGGGCATAGACCCCCTATTTGTAGTTTTTTGTGCCCCTAATCTACTTTACCATTATGCTACAGGTTTATGTGTTCATAAGGCAATTAGTGCCATTGTTTCTTTTCCAAATGACAGTCTGATTTCAGTGTTAGAGCTGTTCAGATATAGCCTCCCCTTTCCCCTTTGATAGTCACTCGTGTCAGATGAGAGCCACAGAAAATAAAGTTTTTTTAAGTAGTTTTTAATTTTTTAAAAGCAGTAATACTCTATTTTTCATCACTGTCCACAGCAGCTTGGAGCTTTTAAATGGTAAAAAAAACTAACGAAGCCAGGAAGGAGATGGGTAACTTCAGGTGAAAATCAGGGGATCTTGGCTTTTTATTGCATTATTAGGGTAGGTAGCAAGTCTCTGTGGCTTTAGGTCTTTGTGGGCTGTTGGGTGACTGCTCCAAGGACACCAGTGGCCAGAGAGGCTTACCTTTAGCAAGGCCACAAAGCTTTGTTCCTCCTCCTTGAAAACAGATTGTGGTTCCTATGGAGAGTTGAAATGGCGTTGTGTCTTTGGTTGGCAGCTCCCTGTGGGGCACCATGCCAGGATAAAACTGAGCTGCTATTTATCAGCCATTCAATACATATAGCTGGCAATTGGGGAAGGAAGTGGATTAAATGATCTGGTCTCCCTGTCCCCTTGTGAAACCCTGCTGTGAGCTCAGGGCTGGATATGATCCAAGATGGAACAGACAGGGCACACTGCTTGCTGTTGCCTCTTACAAATCTGGCACTTCTTGGAAAGATTTGTGCCAGTGGGGAAGCTGTCTGTGGAATATGGCACAGCTGCCTGCTCTGGGGAATTCCTGATGTTTATCCTTCATTCCCAAGGGCACGCAGTGGTGCTTGAGAGAGATGCGCTGAATGCTTTTCTTTGCATGCTGTGGGGCTGTTGCCAATTAAAAGCACTAATTCATGCGACTGCAGCAGCATCTTCTTGCTGTTCTGACTGTGGCAGGCTACAGTAGGCTGTCAGGCAGTTTGTCTGCGTGATGTGGCCTGGTGAATTCAGGAGCATTGTTTCCTCCTCCCATCCCCCAGCACTGCATATTTCAATTCTTTGAAGTGGCTGAGCAGTCATAACCAGCCTTCTAAACAAAATTCTCACTGCTAATTCCTCTCTAGTCTTATCCCAGTGAAAGATTTCCCAACTCTCAGTGAAGGGGAGGTTGATTCTTTCTCACTAAACTGCATGGAAATTTAGCATTGCATATTAACTTGCACTTGGGGGAGGGGTGGCTGCTATATCTTACATGAAGAAGTCCAGATGTAAAGAGTAACAGAGTTCTTGTGCCATTTTTAACTAAGAGAAGTTGTTTTGGGTTGATTTGGAGTGGGGAAAGGATGCTATGCATACCATTTGTCTGCTCCGAATTGCACCACCTCATTCCTTTCCCCCATGTATGGATACCAGTTTGTATCTCTGAGGGCATCCATGTGTTTGAAGACCCAGTGGGAGGGCAATAGCTTGTGGGGGCTGAATTGGATCAGGGAGGTAGCACTCAGGGAAAGGTCTGGGTATTCTTCCACCTGCCATTTTCTCAACTTCAAGTCCCTTTTATCCAGAAGCTGCTTTGCTTAATGATAGTGAATTAATAATAATATATAATTATTGTCAGGACTCTTTAAAACAGACACACACACACACACACTTCCTCTCCTTCTTCCCCCCTCTTTTCTGTAGTGTGTATTTACTTGAGCTGAACTGGAAAATATCCCAAACAGGAAATTGAAAAATTTGGTGGGCCAAAAAAGCCAGCTGGGCTCCAGTCCTACAGCTGTGTGGTGGTTTGAGGCTTGAGTGAGGCTAGGCCTTTCCTGAGTCACTGATGGTGAGATATGAATAGCCACTTTTAAACTAAAGATCAGACTTTTCAGGGCTGGCTGCTCTATGCTTCTTGTAACTCACATACCAGCCTCTGTTTACAGCATGTGCTTCTTTGCATGGATCATTCCCAGATGCCGCTGTCTTCCTGCAGATGTGAGCTTGTTTCCAGTACCAAGAAGATAAAGATCTGTGAATTGATGTGGAATAAATCACTGGCCAGTTACTGTTTCTGTCTGTTTGTTAGAGAAGGGGAGTAGCTATTCTGAGTCTGAGTGAACATATCCAATATTTGGCCCCTGCCAGATCATTAAAATGTATCTTATTTTGTGAAACTCTATTTCACCCTGTTTTTCGAAGCCTATTTTTAGAAACTTTCTTTTAATGCCTGTTTTTTTATTCTGAGTTCAATAATTGGAAGTCTCCCATCAGCTGTTCTTAAATTTTTTTGAGTCCCAGAAAATCTGATGAAAGCTATGGATCTCCTTCTCAGAAAAGTGCACATAAACACATACACACAACATTTTGCATACAATTTATTTTAATTAATGTCCACTTCCTGGGAAAAAATTGAAATTAATCCAAATTGTGCAAATAAAACAAAAAATAAACTTTAATTTGGCTCAACAGTGTATTTCAGTAAGAAGACTGCTGTTGTTATGCTTGAATAAAAAGTTGAAATTGTGGAGTGGTCTTTGACGTGGCATTACACACGTCATCTCTGATATTCAATTGATTTCAACTTTTCATTTTGATGGGAATCATTGCTGAAAACCCTGACTTACAAAGAACATTTGAAAAGACTAAATTTTACCTTAAAATTCAGTGACCTGCTGTAAACAAAGACAGATATCCATAATAATAATGGGTTGGTATGTTATCTTTTATTCATATCAATGGGAAACTATTGTAGATGTTGTAATGTGGTAGCTATGATGACTATGTTATAGTGTTATCTGACTGTGCACAGTAGCATCCCATGCCACCCTACACTTTTTTTGAGTGAAAGGATTCCTTAACTTGACATTCCCCCCCCCCCAACAAAGGCAATTTTCAAAGTTAACAGTAAGGGAACTGAAGAGGGGGAATCATTTTGAGAGGTGCTCAGTTTGCAAATGCCATGAAGGTAGGGTTGCCAGCTCTGGGTTGGAAAATACCTGGAGACTTTGTGGGTGGATCCAGGAGAGGGCATGGTTTGGGAGGGGTGGGACCTCAGCACACTACAATGCCATAGAGACCACCCTTCAAAGCAGCCATTTTCTCCAGGGGAGCTGATCTCTATCAGCTGGAGATCAGTTATAAAAGCAGGAGGTCTCCAGGCCCCACCTGGAGGCTGGCAACCCTACATGAAGGCCATCCATAGGAGGTCCTGCTGGGAAAGATTGAAGGTCAAAGAAGAAGGGGACGGCAAAGGATGAGATGGTTAGGCAGCATTATCGAGGCAATGGGCATGAAATTAAGCAAACTCCGGAGCACGACGGAAGACAGAAGGGCCTGGCATGATGTGGTCCATGGGGCTGCAAAGAGGCGGACTCGACTGTGCGACTGAACAACAACAACCCAAGTGCTCTGTAAGAAATGGGGGAAATCCTACCCATTTTAGAACTCTTCATTTACTCAGACCTTTTTAAAAAGCTGAATTTAGTGATGTGATCTTGTGACTGCAGCCTCTGATCCAAAGTTCTTGATATGTGCTGAGGGAGCTTTGACTCCTGAGGCACCAAAATATGCTTTTGTTCTTCTGTCACTTCAAATGAAAGATTTTCATTGCCTCAGAAGGCTCTTTGTTAATGAACACTTGTTGTTTGTCCGCCATTAAGAGCTATAGATCTGTGAAAAAATGTCCACCCACCCAGCCAGTGTTCCCTCTAATTTTTTCCCCTACTGAGCAAAGCGGTTCACATCCTGAACAGAATATAACTGCTGTGATCTTAAAATGGGCAATGGGCAGTGCAAGACCTTGTGTGGCTCCAGATTACTGCTGAGCAGGGCTTCCTGTGTTAATGAGCCGCTCCTCACACACACAAGCTTAGAAGGAGCACTGCCCCAATGGTGACCTTGTGAGCCCCTTTATGGTACAGTTCCAGTTGACATTCCTCATCATTCAAACTGTCCCCCCCACCTCAAGCAATTGTTGTATGGTTCTTAAAAGTCTATATCTCCCCTCACTCCTCTGCTCCAGCACTGTTTTGAACCTGCTGATGGGAGCCTCTGATCTTAACCCAGCCTGACAAAGCATCCTTCTGTCTTAGTGAGTGGAGACCATGTTTGACAGCAGCTGGGGAAAGGCCTGGAAAGGCTCTGTGCCTGAAGCAATCCTTGTGATTTTTTAACAGATTCTATACCATTAAGGGTTAGGCTTGGTCCTCTCTGTCCACAAGACCTGCACTGTGTTTCCAGGCTGTGTTGATGAAAAGCAGTCCTGCAGTCTCCCTGTGAAGTCAGTGGGACAGATGAAGTTTTGATTCAGGGGAAGTGTGTGGGAGACTCCTTTCTTTTCAAAGAACTGCCTTGATGTGTCAGTTAATAAAACCCCCCTCCTTGCAAACCTGGTGAGTTGAAGTAATACACATACATGTGTTTTTGTGCGGTTGGATGGGAGTATAGAATGCTGTTTCTGGGCTAATTTTGATCGTAACTGCTGATAATTTTCATTAATGCCACACAGCATGGTTTTAGGAGCTGAGGAAACACTCAGTGAAGTTGAATTCAGCACATCATAAAGTTTTAATGGAGAAGTCCAAAAAGGAGCTGAAATGTGCAAGAATGGCTTCCATTCTTGTTTCTGTGCCCAATTCATGTGCTGATATTAAACTTTACAAGTCTCAAATGACCTAGGCCCAGGGTGTCTGAACCTGTGAGGGCTGATATTACATGGTGCTTTATTGAATCCTCCAAAATCATCCTTTTAAAATTGATTCTGTGGTGTTCTGGGTTATTCTCTGCTGTTTTTTATGAGTTGCACAAAGGTGTCCAAGTTCCCTTGATTATGATTGGCTGCTTAATAAAGACCGTCTATTGGTCCTGAAGCCATCCAGACTATCCAAACAGAAGGCTCTGCTTAGGTCCAATCAGACCTCATGTAAATAGTTACAGTGTATATAGTTAGTTATGGAATCATATAAGTTTGAGTGCCGCTCTTTGCAGTTCAGTTCAGAGCTGAGTAATGTTGGAATAAAAGCCTTGTTATGATTCATCATCTCCTGACTCTCAACTGGCAACGAGGATGGGATCCCGGTCCTAACTGAACAGGTGAAATCACTCTCTGCCTGCCCAGACTGAAATCACTAAAGGTGCCTAGAGCTAAATCACTACGGGCATGGCATCCAAGGGCCATATTGAACCTTTTGACCCCAAGGTTGGGAATTGGGAATCATACCTCAATCATTTTGAATACTTCCTCATAGCAAACAGTATTGAAGGAGACGATGTCCACCACACCACCTTTTTGAGTACTTGTGGCCAGGCTGTATTCGACATTGCTTGGGACTTAGTAGCTCTGTCCAAATTACTGGAGACACCTCTCGGCATCATCAAGGCACGGCTCAATGATTATTTCGTGCCAAAGACATCAGCTGCCACACGCTGATGTGCCTTTCATCAACGAAACCAGAAAGAGGGTGAGGCTGTCACTGAGTACGTCACTGCACTAAGAAGGGCTGCTCGAGACTGTCAGTTCCCCAATCTAAATTCAGTCCTTTTAGATTGGTTACTCTGCAGCTTTAGAGACGACAGCGTACAGCAGGCACTTCTGTTACAAAGGACTCTTACCTATGAATTGATCCTTGAAGAAGCATTGTGAGTTGAGAGTAGAGGCTGCCAACTTGTCTGCGATTGGGTCCCCAGAGTCATACGTCATGCCGCACTGATGCTGTTCACCATGGTGACACCACTGTCTCCTCTGAATTTCGAGACGACTAATCAGAATCGTCCAATGATGGAGTCCACAGATTGGGAGCCAACCAGAGGCCGCACCGCTCTCAAAAAAGCCCTCGAAGAAAAGTGTGTGCCACTTCGGGTGGCACGCACATGTGTAGACAGTCAATTCTGCGATGCCATCTGTCATTCTTGTGGAAAGACGGGCCACCTAGCTAAAGTCTGCCACTCATCAGAAGGTCGTTCCATACCAGAAGTCTCCCGTCGTCCACAAAGATCTTCCAGTAAACTTCACCACTCATCTCATTTCCCGTCATCTAGATCGTTCAATCAAAGGCAAAGGTACAACAATGAAGCAAGCGTATCAGAAGACTACACCAATTGCCTGTACATTCACCAAGGTCTGCACACATGTCCCAAGATCAAGGCTACAGTCTTCATTGAAGGTCACGCTTGCCAGATGGCGGTCGATTCCAGTTCCGCGTTGTCAATTGTCTTGTGGAGCACCTTCCAACAAGTCTGTCCTCATTTCCCTGCACGTCATCTTCAGAAATGCAGTCTGCAACTTTTTGACTTCCAAAGAAACAGAGTTCCTGTCGTCGATATCCCCCCCGTCCAAGTCAAGTACAAGAAATTCAACGGTTGTCTTAATTTACTCATCATTGAAGGTCGTCGCATGAGTATTATTGGTCTGGACTGGTTCACCACCCTTGGCATTGACATTGTTGGCGTCAACCACACCAGTCAGTTAAGCGTTGCCGATTTTGTAGCAGAATTCCCTGATGTCTTCAGCTCAGAACTTGGCTGTTACAAAGGTCTATCTGTCTCCTTCACCTTGAATCCTGTCATCCAACCCATATGCCTCAAGCCACGGTGATGCCCCATTGCTCTCAAGCTGTGTATCAATGAGCAAATCGACAAGCTGCTAGCTCAGGGCATCCTGGAGCCTGTCCCCAATGCCAAATGGGAGACTCCGATCATCATTCCAATCAAACCAGACAGTTCGATCCAGTTGTGCACAGATTACAAGTGCACTCTCAACAAGGCCCTGCAGCGGGGTTTCGGTTTCAGCGTTGCGAATGGCGGCCACCTTTCGGGACGCTCCCGGAGGTGGTTAGCCCACGCGCAGTTTGGGGGGGTCTTTGCATTTATGCAAGACCCTAGTGAGCCTTAGGTAAAGGCTCCGAACCGGGGGCGCTTGGGGAGTAGCCTCTTTGCCGGCAGTTAGCCGGGAAATTGAGACTTTCTCCCCGCCCCAATCGGCCCCGCTGCGTCGTGCCCGTAATGGGACTTAGCAGCGCTCCCGAATACCACCAGGAGTGAAGAAAGCGGTATGAGTTAAAATAAAAAGAAGAATTGCATCGAATCGTGAGTTGAAGATCTAATTTGAAGCGAGATAAATCCCCCCCGCAAACGTAGGGAGGAGGAGGAGTCCCCACCCCCTTTTGAGAAGCGAGATTAATAAAGGGGCGAGGAGGGGGTAAAGAGAAAAAAGCGTTGGTGAAGATACCGTTGGGGTTTGGCAGGCGATTGCGACATTGTCAGCCTCTTGGAGGATGCGGCACGAACTTTGAAAAAGTAAACAAAAGGGAAAATGTCGACGCCGAAAATTGTCCTGCACAAACCGGAAGAGAAGGGGGGAGGGACTTCCGGTCCGGGTAAACCCCCCCCCCAGAGCTTGCTGTCATTCAACAAGAGGAGCTACTGCGGCCCCTGCTGGAGCAAATGCAGAAAATCAATGAAACTTTGATTAAAGTGGAAAGTGCTCTTCTCTGTCGGCAAAAGCAAATCTCGGAAACATCAAGAAAGGCTAATCTGATGTTAACCCTTTGGGGCGAGAAAGAAGAAGAGAAAGAAGATCTCAGTTTTATCTTGACGAATGACTTGGCACCCCTAACTGGCAGTGAAGCGAGTGAAATAAAAGAAGAGGTGGACATGGCTCTAAAAGCCTATTCCACTTATATAAAAGAAAATACTCTGCCAGAAGAAGGGGATGTCGAGCTGAGCAGGAAATATATCAGAGATCTAATTTCTTCTGTGATTATGGAGCCCGTAAAAGTTGATGGTCGGAAATATAAGAAAAAAAGAAACGAGAGAAGATGGAATTCATCTTTAAAGCAATAAAACCTTTGAAGAGACACGCCAGCAGGATGGAGGCAGCACTCAAAACTGGGATGAATGCAAGCAGCGAAGAAGACAGCGACCCAGGGGGAAGAGGTGACGGAGCGGGAGTCATCAAGATGAAAGGGACTCAACTTTTAGTTGAAAAGACTTAAGAAGACACTTTGAGCAGCGGCTGTTCGTGTAACATCTGGAAGGAGCTGTTTAATAACTAACCCCAATGGACTTTACTAACGGTATTAACAGAGTTATTTTGGACTTTGGATTGTTAAAAAGAAGATCTTCTAACCGTGATGGATGCTAAAAAATAGTACTAACTAAAACTAACCCTTATTAACAGAATATTTTCACTCCATCTCTTTTTTCTTTCTCCAGCTGTCTACCCTACCCTTTTCCTATAAAAAGAATAAAATTCTCTCCTTTTTAGGAGAGTTTTATCAAAAAAAAAAAAAAAAAGGCCCTGCAGCCGCAAGCATACCCGGTTCCTGTGGTGAGCCATCTCCTAGTGTCCATCTCCGGGAGCCAGGTGTTTGCCAAAATCAACTTAGCCCAAGCGTATCAACAACTGCCTGTCGACGCAGCCACAGCCGAGGTGCAGACAATCGTGACACATCAAGGCGCCTTCAAAGTGAACTGTTTGCAGTTCGGAGTAAGCATCGCCCCTGGAATTTTCCAGGAACTGATGGAGCACCTTTTGAGAGACTTGCCAGGCGTTGTCCCCTATTTTGATGACGTGTTGATTGCAGGGGCCTCAGACCTTGAACTGACTGCTCGTGTGCAAGAAGTGCTCTGCCGTTTACAAGCAGTCGGCCTGAGGGTAAAAAGAGAGAAGTGTGAGTTCTTCATCCCCACTGTCCAATTTCTAGGGTTCCTCCTGGACAAAGATGGCATCCACCCTGCACCAGATAAGGCACCCCCACCAAAATTGAAGAAAGAGCTGCAGTCCTTTTTAGGACTACTTAATTTCTATCACTCATTTTTGCCAAACAAAGTAGCTATCGCTGAGCTGTTCCATCGGCTTTTAGACAAGACAGCGCTGTGGGCTTGGGGCCGCAAGGAGTAGGCAGTGTTCCAAGCTGTCAGAGCTCTCCTAGTCTCTGACAGAGTCCTCGTCCACTACAACAAGAAGAAACCCCTCGTATTGGCCTGCGATGCATCGCCCTGTGGGATCGGGGCAGTCCTCAGCCACAGGTTGCCATCCAGCCGAGATGCCCACATAGCATTTTATTCCAGGACTCTATCCACAGCAGAAAGGAACTATGCCCAGATAGATCAGGAGGCGCTGGCAATCATTGCGGCAGTAAAAAAGTTCCACGATTTCATTTACAGTCGTGAGTTCGAGATCATCATTGACCACAAACCGCTGCTTGGCATCTTCACCAAGGATCACCAAATGCCCCAAATCTTATCCCCACGGATAATTCATTGGGCCGTCCTCCTCTCCGCCTACACCTTCTACCTCATCCACAGGCCCGGAAAAGCCATTAGGCATGTCAATGCTCTCAGCCACCTGCCATTGCAAGAAACACATGAGGCCCCGGTCCATGAGATGCTCCTCATCGAGGAACTTCCTCAACCTTCGCTCATCTTTGCAGATGTTCCTTTCTACACCACCCAGGACTGGACACTCAGCCACGTTTTCCACTATGTGTGGAAGGGATGACCACCCAGGAAACTCAAGGCTGAGTTCTAGCTGTTCCAATCGTAGTCCCTCCCTCACTCTGACAACGGGTGCTAGATGCCCTACATGTGGGGCACCCTGGCATTGTAAAGATGAAAGCAATCACAAGGAGCTATGTGTGGTGATCGGGACTGGATCGGCAGATCGAGCAATGGGTCTGAACATGCCAACCCTGCCAGGAGTCTCAGCCAGAAGCCCCTGCAGTTCCTGTGCACCCATGGGAGAAACTGCGGCATCCTTGCTTGCGCATTCACATTGATTTTGCCGGCCCCTTTCAGGGCAGAACACTCCTTCTGGTCGTTGATGCATATTCCAAGTGGTTGGAGGTTCTCCCCATCACCTCCATGACTTCGGCCATTGTTGGCCGCTGCCTGGACCACCTGTTTGCCACCTTCAAACAGTGGACCTCGTCATATTGAACAACGGGTCTCAATTTACATCTGCCAAGTTTCAGAGGTTCATGCATGAGCGAGGCATCTGGCATGTCACATCAGCCCCATTCCACCCCGAGACAAATGGCCAGGCGGAGCGTGTCACGCCTCCTGCTGTGCCTGAGCCTTCAGAGGCCGTGGAGGAGCTAAGTGCCAGTAGGGACGAGCTCCTCTCGCCAGAAGCCTCCGCACCTGACAATGCGGTAAGCTCAGAGCCCGGCCCAGCAAGAGCTGGGGCAGATCGCCGCTCAAGTGACACGCCCCCTGACTCACCCCCACCAGTGTCTCGCTTACGAGAATGGTGCCAGCGGGACTTGACAGCTCGCAGACATGAAGCACGCATGCACACCCGGCGTATTAGCGGGAGCCAGGCCGTGCTCGGAGCATGCTAATTACCACCTGCTGGGATTGCTGTTTAGCTCATGCTGGCACGGCATCATACTCGTGCCAGCAACTAGTTGCATCCACAAAGCATTGTGCTGCACCACTCCGGTTCCTGTTGCCTTGTTCCTGGTTTTGATCTCTCCAGCTCCTCGACCTTGGTATGTCTTGACCTTGCTACTTTGCACCGCGCACCCCTGGACTCTGGGCCCTTGGCTTTCGGACTCTTGACTCATGGCTCTCATACTCTGACCTTCGACTCTTGGACTCCCTGACCACAGTTGGTAACTTGGACTTAGCTTCTCGGTTTTCTTGGCTTACTTGGCTTCTGACCCTGAACTGTCTCTCGACCACCCCACTCGTTCCACCCCTTGAACTTGGTTCTTTAGTCTTAGCCGGCTCTGACCTCGGACTCTGCTCTGACCACCCCATGCTTGCCTGGTCCCACACCCCAGCCCATGACAGAGTGCATGGTGCAGACTCTGAAGAACTCACTTTGCAGACTCAGTGGAGGAAACTTCCTTGCCAACCTCGCAAATTTCCTGCTCCACCAGCATTCCATGTCGCACTTAACCACTGGAAGGTCACCAGCGGAGCTCCTCATGGGACGTCAGCTGTCCACCCACTTGAGCCGCATCCATCTGGACCTGGCACCTGGCATCTGACACCAGTCGCGATCCCATCACCTCCGGGAACACAAAGTCCTTCACTCCGGGTGGTGCAGTTTATGCCCAGAACTACGGGGAAGGCCCGCACTGGGTCCCAGCTACCATCCTCCATGCGATGGAGCCCATCTCTTACGTGGTGCAGGATGAGGCAGGGCAGGTCCGCCGCCATCACCTGGCCCAACTCCGATGTCGCTGGCCAGCCCAGAGGGAGTTGTTTGCAATGCCCCACAGTTCCTGCTCCTGACAAGTGTTTGCAACACCCCCTAGTTCCTGCTCCTTGTCCGGGAGATCTCCCGTCCCAGCACACTGTCAGCGCTCAGGAGATGCATCCCCCAAAGGACCTGCGAATGCCACCTCCGGCCTGGGAGGCTGATGGACACCAGAGAGAACTGCATCCTATTGAACTGGCTGAGACCATTAACCCCCCCCCGCCGCCTGCTGCGCTGGCTCTTCACAGCAAACTGTCTCCTGCTAAGGGCGCTGTGATGTCTGGCCCACTGGTTGAGCCGGCACGTTGCCGCTCAGTCACTGAACCAGTCCAGGACTTTGCCGGAGCTGACGGGTACATAAAAGAGTCTCATAGGCTTATATCTTCACAGCCCCCACTTAGGTTTTCTGCCTGTCATCTGTGGACTTTGCATAGTATAGTCATCCTGTTTGGATCCTGGCAGGATGGGTCTTCCCTGCATTCAGGCCTTCTCTTCTCCTGTGTTGGGGGACGCATAAAGGGAAAAGAGCCAGTGCTCCCATTCTGTTGTGGACCCAGCAGGGTAAGATTTTTCCTCTTCCAATTTGTGTTTTCCTGACTGTGGAGGCAGAACTGGGGAGTTTGTGCTTCAGTGGCCTCCCTCAAAAAAAGTTTTGAATTGAGACTTCAGCCTACGTTTGGCCAGTTGCAGGGAACAGAAATAAAATGAGAAGCACCATTCATCAGTTCTTGAGTCATGGGCCATGAGACAATCCTGCCCTCTGCTCCAGGAAATAGCTGTTTGCTCTTTAGGAGGCTATTGTTGGCCTTGCCCACAGCACAGCTGTGTTTGTCAGGACTGTGAGAATCATCTTGCAAGACTAGGAGCAGTGTGTATCCGCAGTGCTTTCCATAAAATGCATATCTGAATTTCATAGGTGGTGTGGTATCCTAAAGCACGGTACTTAAATTGCCTGTTTCAGATGTTCATCTGTATGAATAGCACATACAAAAACATAAGTATTTTGTCCACTAATTGCATGAATTAAGATGCCCTGAATGTGCTCAGAAGAGGACAAGAAAGCCTGTTGCTGTTGTGTACTCAATAAAGCTTTGGTTCCAAGTTTTAGGGATCCATTTGTTAAAGAAATTCCAACAAGATAAACAGCTTAAAGCAACACCTCCCTACAGGTAGTCATCTAATTCTTACATCTCTTTTCTCAACTTCTACTGCATTGAGATGACAATGACTGTAATGTATCTTGAGATGCCAGCTGAAGGCCTGGATTAACCCCATCTTGATCAGGCCCAACCTCATTTTAAAATACTGGTGGCAAAAAGGAACCATCAGAATCAGTTTCATTCCACCTAGCATAAGCTGGTACTAATTGGGAAGCATTCCATATTCACCCTTCACACAATCTATAAGTACATGGCCCTTTCTTCTCCACAGTCTTCAGAGGTGAAGTAGATTTACATTCTCCTTTCCGCAAAATCCCAGGTCTTCTTATTCTAACAAAAGAACCAAATTCAAATTTAACATCCTTAGAACCCCTACATTTATCTGTATAAGACTGTCTCTTAAGTCAGAGTCTAATAATACATCAGACTTTGCCTTCAGAAGTCTAGCAACTTCTAGTATGCATCTCTCTCCCATGTAATAATTCTGCTGGTGATCCTTATGTTGTAGCATGTCGTGTTGCCCTATATGCTTGCAAAGAATCAGTAGTAAAAGTAGTCCATGCCTACTTTTCCAATTTAGCTATCTGTCTTTCAGACTTCAGTGAAATCATGCAGTTTTTCCATTTGCTTGCAGGTAATACAATAGATGACTTTCTATGCAAGAAAAATTTCAAAGTCCAGAGAAGTAAAAGCACCATTACCAGAAATCAATTCTTAAGGGTCTCCTTCTCTACCAAAAACTGTAGACAGAAACCTAATCATAGCAGCAGAAGTGGCTTGTGATGTAAATGCTCTTTCTGACCACTTTCTAAATTAGTCTATTAAAGTAATAACATAACAGTCAATGGGAGCAGGATCAAAATGTCCCACAATATCAATTGCAACCTTCTCCCATGTAGTGTGTGGAAATGGAACTGGCTGCAGTGGCACTGGGTATGTTACTAACAGGTAACACAAGCCTTAATAGCTGTTTCCACTTGAGAATCCATCCTGGGCTACTACTACAGATCCCACAATAATTGTTTAGTCCGTGCAGTTCCTTGATGTGTATCATGGGCAGGATGTATAAATGTAGGCTATAATTCTTCTGGAACAAGTAAACGATATGTACCTTGTAAAATGCAACCATTTAGTAATGAAAGTTCATCACAAGGCAACAACTCTGGATCGAGTCTCTTTGCATTATTAGGCCATTTCTTTATGAAAAAATGCAATTAAGTTTTGCTTGGATATGTAGGCATGCAGGTTGAAATTTCTTCTGCATAACCATGACAGGGATGCCTGAAAGGAGTGCAACAACTTCTACATCCTCTTCTGGTAAAATATCTGAGGATGGCAAAGGTGATTGAGACAATCAGCTGTCACATATTTGGTTCCTAGCTCATATTCCATTTCGTAAGGAAAAGGAAGCAACCATACTGACCACCTAGCCATTTGATTCCAAACACTTCCCAATCCTTTTGATGTCAACAAGCATTGTCAGGAAACTATAAAAATATATTGTCCTTCTATTCTAAGGCATGAATAAGCAGTGCAGGTTTTCTTTCTTCAGATATTTCTGTGTTACTAAATGCAAGCAGGTAATTATCAGACATTTGAATCCAAGAAGTAAAAACAATTGGAGGTTCACCTGGACTTTGCAAAAAAGGTGCAAGTGGGTTCAAAGGCAAAAACTTCATGTTCATTGCCAGTTTGTTATGTTTTATGCAATAAAGCCTGCATTCCAAGTTTTAGGGACTCATTTATTAAAGAAACTCCAACACGATAAAACAGCTTAAAATGACATCTGCATGCTACATACTGGCTTTAATATGCCACTGTCCCCAGTAACAAGTTCTCTTAAAGCAACATACCTAAACACAATGCCACAAGGGAGAATTACTTCAGCATGCCAAGTAGTCAAGGCAGGTAGATAAGGAAATGTGAAGACTCTCTAATTAATTTATTTCTACAAGGCACAAACTCATGATGTCTTCTTCCTGAGGTGTCCCTCCAAACATCTTTAGCATCATTCCTCTCTGTCATCCTTCACTGCAAACACACACAGGAGAACAGCCCAACAGAACTGACCAACAACTCCTCTAATGAACCTCCAAACAAAGGAACAGCTCTCCTTTTTAGACCCCTTCTCACGTGGACTCCCAGGTCTGGACTCAAGCCCACCAGAACAGGGACCCTCGAATCAAGAGGTGTTAACACATCAAAGAGCTAGTGAGTTTCCCTGTTGGTTGTAAAGAATGCTCTATATGCTCATCCAGGCATGTGGTAGGAAGTGTTCTTGATATATTAGCAGGGGCTATGCCAGTTTAGTGCCTATCTGTGTTTTATGGCAAGCTCTGTCTATGCAGTACTTTTATCATGCTGTGCAAAACAGAAGGATGTGGAACTATGATGAAGAAACTCCATTCTAGATACATTTTCACACCCCAGCGATCTATAAATTCAAAGTTGATCCGCAAGTTTGCTGTACAACAGCGTGTTGAAGTAATCCAATCCCAGGCAGCAACAAATATGCCTCACACCATTCTTCCTGCAGTCATAATACATTTCCTTCCTACTTGGATAAATGCCCCATTAAATGGCAGGCCTCACCCTCCTGAAGGATCCCTTTCTGTGTTTTTAATAATTAACATAACCACCAGAACCAAAAGTTTGTCAAGCCAGGTCCTGATTGATAAGGAGGTTGAAAGAAAAATTCTGCCATCCAAAGTAGCATCCTTAAAAAGTAGAGGTTTTACTTCAGGTGGAGTAGGAGTAAGAAATAGTCATCCAGGGAAATTCTCTCCATCGTGATGCTGATTTTGTTGAGGGTATGTGGATGCTGATTCTTAGTCTAGAGTTTCTAAAGGACTGAGCTGTTGACTATAGATCTATCAGGTGTGGTGGGGGGAGATTGCCAGTGGATATTCCTGCAATCTTGTTCTCACCTCACTGGGGCTTGGGAATGGCATCCACAGTGCTTCAGTATAAGATTATTTGGAAGCATCAAGCAAGACCAAGAAGACTGCTGACTCTGCCTGAAGAAGCTAAGGGCAGAACTGGATGTAACTTAACCAATTTTTTCCCAGTTCCTAGTTATGTGTTATTGTTTGTGCGTGTTCAGGGCATACTGTAGTCATGTGACTCTTTTGGTTGATTGGCTCTCTTTTGGTTGATTGGCTCTCTGTGGGTCTCTGCAGAGCAAGTACCACTGCTCCAATGCTTGAGTGGGGCAATGGGGGGGTAGGGGAACATGGGAAAGATTTGTAGCTGTCAGTACCTTCCACTGACATGTCACTGAATCCACCCCTCTACTTGACTGCTTAATGTGTAAGTCTAGCATAACAGGCTTCGTTTAAAAAAAAAATAGAACAGAATACTGTGGGCAGTACTGCTTCTGATGAATTAATAAGTACCATTTAAAGAGTCTAGGAAAGGAGGCATCCAAGGATGTTAGGTTAGACAGGAGTCTCCTTAGCCATTTTCTTGAGCTGCATTACCCACAGCTTAATGCATGACAGGCCCTGTTAGTAAAGCCCACTGTGCTACTGAAGGGCTGGGAAAGAGAAGTTGTCTGTGGCAGGATTTGCCATTGGTCTGCTTGTGCAGTCAGAGCCCACAAAGGCTCTTTGCAATCTGTGTTGCCAGGGAACAGAGTCCAGTGATTGCTTTATTGTTCAAAAAAGTTTATTTACTAAATCATAAGCCTGCTCCAGCTATTGCAGTAAATAATTTTAGGGATGGAGGAATGCTCTTAACAGCTATGTTTACATCCTGTTATCCCCAATTCACTTTCTTGAAGAAGTGATCTTTGTGATCAAAGAACTGAGCTTACTCTGGGTTTTGGTTCCTCCTCTGTCAAGCAAGGATAGCAGCCTTGGGCAGCCTCATAAAGATGCCCCAGAAGGATGAATATATGCATCACCATGGTGTCCATAAAGGAGGAAAGGCAAGATAAAAATTATAGTTAGATGCAGGGCTATTTTTGTAGAAAAAGCCCAGCAGGAACTCATTAGCATATTAGGCCACACCCAACAGCAGAAACTCATTAGCATATTAGGCCACACACCTGACAGCACAGCTCAGCATATTAGACCACACCCCCATGTTACCAGAAGTGTGGTCACCTGGCCACACCCACCTTTTGCTTCTTATTCTGTTCACCTTGTTTGTTGTCAAAACCTTGGGCTTTTTTTGAAGCAGGAATTCTGTTGCATGTTAGGCCACATACCCCTAATGTAGCCAATCCTAATGAGTTTCTGTTGTTGGGTGTGGCCTATTATGCTAACGAGTTTCTGCTGGGCGTGGCCAACTCCAGAGCCAGCCGGAACTCCCTTCCTGTGTGTTCTTGCCCCAAAATAGCCCTCGTTAGATGTAATGTGAGGCCTTTGAATATTACAGTAGAACTTGTGGAATGAACCAATGAAAAAACATCTTGAATCACTACTGTGGCACTATGAGGGCACCATAGATACGGAGTACAAATCTATGAGGCAGATAAGGCAGGATTTCATCTGATGCAGGAAATCAGAATAAAAGAGAGATTAAGCAATCCCACAATGTTTGTTTATTTATTTATTTATCTATCACATTTATACCCCGCCCTCCCAGCCATGGCTGGCTCAGGGCGGCTTGTGAGGCAGGTACTGTAACTATAGAGCAGAGGAGAGCACTAAATAAAGGCACAGTGGCCAGCTCTCAGTCTTAAGGTATGGTTGCACTGATGTACACTGAACATTTTGGTGTAATGTATGCTCATGTGGACTTCTGTATAAATGAAGAATGAGATGCCTCAAACACCAGTCCTGGGGGTACAGAGGAAGGCCTGATCAAGCTTACAAGGTAATATAGCTGCTGAAACTTCTTTGCAGCTTTTACCCCACAGCAAAGCTTCTGTTGTTTCTGCCTCTGCAGTTGCGAACAAAACCCCACATGACCCTCGGGGAATAAATCAGAGCATGCTATTCCCACAGCACACGTGGACATCCGTTACCCTAGTTTTCTTTGTGGGTTAGCAAGAGTTCTGGACATCATGGAGGAAAACAAAGAACCATTAAGGAAAAGTAAGATTTAGTCTAAGAAATGTAACACATTAGTCTAAGAAATGTAACAAATGTAACACCAGAAGAAACACAAAATAGGATTTTAATAACTCTGCCATAGCAATAAAGGTGGTGTCATGGGTCAAGGCTCTGAAATGTAACTGTAAAGAATCTACAGCTCAGTGGACAGAGATGATCCCATGCTGTCTGGCTGGTCTTGGTGAATAAAAGACCTAAGGAACCTGTTAGGTAAACAGGTGCTGTTTGTAGGAGGAAACTTAACTGAACACCAGTGATATGAGGTCCCAAAGGCCAGTTTGGTGTAGTGGTTAAGTGCGCAGACTCTAATCTGGGAGAACTGGATTTGATTCCCCACTCCTCCACTCGCAGCTGCTGGATGAATTTGGGCAAGCCATAGTTCTGTCAGAGGTGTTCTTGAAAACAGCAGTTTCTGTCAAGAGCTGTCTCAGCCCCACCTACCTCACAGGGTGTCTATTGTGGGGAGGGGAAGGGAAAGGAGTTTGTAAGCTGCTTTGAGACTCTGAGTGAAGGGTGAAGAGATTGGATCTCTTTTTCTTCTTCTTTATCAAAGCATCTCTTGGAGCTTTTGAAGTCTTGATCTTAACAATAAGATTGCTAATGTGGAAGTTAAACACGGAAGCAGAGAAACAGATTGAATGTGGGGGTTCAATTATCTGTTAGGGACATAAAAGAAAAAAATTAGCCATGTGACTGCAGATCTTGATACGCAAGTCTCTGTCTGAAGGTGCAAACTGCAGTTCAAGAGAGCAGTTGGTGACTTCTGAGGAATAGTGGGAGAGGGGAAATCTAATTTCTCTCCCCCTCACTGCAGCTTCTAGCTTACTTTACCCATCTGCTTGCTCTGGCCTCCCTACCCACCCACCTGACCCCATGCCCATCCAGTTCTGTTCATTCATACCTGCCCAAGTGCCCACTTGCCTTTTCAGTCACACTGTCATGGCAAGGACAACTAGTGCACCAGGTCATTAGCCACACCAGGTGACCATCAGTGTCATGTTTTCTTGCAGCATTTTGTGTAGCTGTAGCAACATAAAATGCTGCCCAAACTCCAATGTGTCCCAATGTTTGTGTGGGCCCATATGTCACTGTTACCTTTAGGAGAGGATTGCACCTCAAATTGGTCTTTGTTAAGAAAATATTTTTCTGTAAACCTGGGCTTTCCCCCTGGTTTGAAGAACCCAGTATTGTAGATGTGACTGGCCCCATTGTGCCTATTTGAATATTAGACATTCTTTAGCTGTTAGGTGTAAGGCCAGCGTGTGTGGTTAAAATGTCCAGCTATGATCTGGGGGGCCCAGGTTCAGCCCTCCACTCTGCCATGGAAGCTCACTGGGTGACCTGGGGTCAGTTATTGTCTCTCGGCCAAAATTACCTTACAGGGTGGTTGTTGGTGAGGATGAAACTGAGGAGAAGAGAATGATGTTGCAAACAGCTTTGGATCCCCAGTAGGGAGATAGGTGGAGTATAAGTATCTAAATAAATAAATCTGCATAAATAAAAATGATCTCTACATGCATTCAGACATGGGCGAACTGTATTTGGTAATCCCAGTTGTACAGTATAGTCATCTTGGCTTTCAAATCAATAGGAATGTATGGATGTTCATATTTTTTCATATCTGTTGATACATATCAGTAAGGTCTTACCTGGTTTAAATAACTAAAAGGCTCAAATACATCTCAGCTTTTGCAGATGCCCTGTAAGAAATGGCTCCCTGTCTGTGCTACTTTCAAGGATGTCTTGAGGAGGCAGCAGTGATTCTTTGACTTGTTATCTCTTTTGTTGTGGTAGTAATAGTGTCTAGATAGGTCATCTGGGTGTGCTCCTGAATCTTTTGCTTCTGCTGAATTAAGCAGCTGTCTTCAGCAGCCAGGAGTCGTTTCTGTCGGTTACATTTGATGGCTGACTGCACACCATTCCCGACAGTGATGTGAGCCTTTGCAGCATAAAGGATAGACTACTGCAGTGCGGTGCTAACATTAAAGACAGTTCCAAACCTGCAATACACATAGAGTGCTGCAACCCCTGGAAGCCACACAAGATCACTCCTGCTCAG
The DNA here is from genome assembly GCA_029375565.1 of Gekko gecko. Lineage (NCBI taxonomy): Eukaryota > Metazoa > Chordata > Lepidosauria > Squamata > Gekkonidae > Gekko > Gekko gecko. The sequence goes on along the minus strand of JAPDNY010000002.1, from coordinate 236,731,055 downwards.
TACTTGGGTTGGAGACCACCAGGGAAGTCTAGGGTTCCTACGCAGAGGCAGGCAATGGCAAACCAACTCTGAATGGCTCCTGCTTTGAAAACCTTATGGGGTTGCTGCAAATCAGTTGTGACGACAGCAAAAAAAAGAGGCAGGCATGAGGATATACAATGTCAGCTGGTGTGATTCAAGGTGCTAGCCTTGACTTTTTATACCCCTTCATGATATGGAATTCATATCTTAGAGAATGCTACTGAACAAATGGATCTTTCCACTGTTAAGTTCCACACCAAGGGCTCTGCTCCAAGTTCCTCCTGTTTCTAAAGTATGTTGAGCATGGAGCTAGCAGAGGGTGGTAGCCAGAGGGATCTCTGTATAAGGAGGCTGTTTTTTTAAGCTGATGTTCGGCTTCTGTGGATTTGTTTCTTCTTTTGTCAATACACCTTGAGTAAACTTGGAAACAAGGGTACAGATGTGTTAAGTAAATAATTTGATTGTTGTTGTTGTTCAGTCGCACAGCTGAGTCTGACTCTTCGCGACCCCATGGACCACATCACGCCAGGCCCTCCTGTCCTCTGTCCTCCAGAGTTTGCTTAATTTCATGTTTGTTGCCTTGATAACACTGTCTAACCATCTCATCCTTTGATGTCCCCTTCTTCTTTGACCTTCAACCTTTCCCAGCATCAGGGTCTTCTCCAGGGAGTGCTCCCTTCTCATTTGGTGGTCAAAGTATTTGAGCTTCAGGGTTGATTTCCTTTAGGATTGACTGATTTGATCTTGCAGTCCAGGGGACTCTCAAGAATTTTCTCCAGCACCATAATTCAACAGCATCTATTCTTCGGCACTTGGCCTTCCTTACAGTCCAGCTCTTTCAGCCATACCTTACTACTGGGAATATCATTGCTTTGACTGTACAGATTTTTGTTTGCAGGGTGATGTCTCTACTTTTTGTTATGCTGTCTAGGTTTGTCATAGCCTTCCTCCCAAGGAGCAGGCGTCTTTTAATTTCATGGCTGCAGTCACCATCTGCAGTGATCTTGGATCCCAGGAACATGAAATCTGTCACTGCTTCCAAGACTTCCCCTTCTGTTTGCCAAGGAGTGATGGGGCCGGATGCCATGATCTTAGATTTTTTGATGTTGAGTTTCAAGCCAATCTTTGCTCTCAAGTTTATCAATCTGGTTCCTTTATCATCTCTGGGTGGGTAATGCTTAATCAGGAAGGAAACAGACTCAAGAGTGTTACTGACAACAATATTTTGTTTGTTAAAGCACAACAGAAATGATATATGTACATAAAATGGCTAAGCAACATAAAAACATGTCTGAAAACTGGAACAATGAACCTTTTAATGACTAAGAACAGTATATCCACAAGACAAGTATCAGGAACATTAATATATAGTATTGCACATGAATCACAAAGGGATGAACCTTTGAATGCATTTCAGGCAGGCCCCCTAAGAATGACAATTAGCACAGTGATGGAAGAAAACAAGCTTTATTTCCAGATTTTCCTTCAGCCTGATTAGTTAAAAGCTAAAGCCCTCATAGCAGTCATAGCTATGCATTTTGGTTTTGCTGGTGTTTTATAATCCAGCAGCTTGGACTGCTTTGTGTTGATGCCTCTCTGTAAACCCAAAAGAAAAAGAAATTGGAGAGGGGAAAATAAATTAAAAAGAAGAAAGTAGAGTATAAAAGCCACAGCATTCCTGTGCATGAGAATCTACCTGTGATTTACAAGGTGGGAGGCAGAGGAAGCTCTTGCCAAAAAGGTCATACAGAACTACATATTTTATTATTACTTCCAAGTATATTCTATATGCAGCTTGTACACTTACCAAAGTCATGTGAATAACAAGCTTATGGCTATCTATAGTGAAACAACAAAATACAGAAAGATCCTTTGTTACACCAAAGAGCAGCCATGGGTCAGAAGAATTTTGAGACATACACCCTGCCACCAATTACTTCTCAGGCCATATTTCTAAGATTGCTGGAAAGACTCTATGTTTGATATTAAAGCAGAGAAATTTAGATTGGACTACAGGCAACCGAAACACTGACTCCCAGAAAAGTGGCCAGGTTCCCCTGGGAGCCTAGAAATTCCCCTGAAAATGGCTGTATTAATTGACTTCCTGGGGACACATCAAGATCCTAGGAACAATTAATGACTGAGGTTTGCAGGACAATAATCAGCCTTCTAGGACCATGCTGGAATCTGTCTTTCAATTCAGTCTTCCCTGGAAACCTAATCGTAAGCAGGAGACAGAGCCATCAGCCATTTCCTGGCCTATGCAAACACATATTAATCAGGTTTGCCACTCAGGTAATCCAGCCATCCTGTCCAGATCCATTCCACTTCCCCACTACCCCGCCTGGCATCTATCATTCCTCTCTCCTTTCGTATCACCATTTTTTCTGTTTTTCTTATTGTCACCTATTAGATACACTAATAATAGCCAAGATTCTGACTTTTCCTCCAATCGGAGCAAAGATTCTGACCTTCCGCCAATCACAGGTCAACCCAAAATTCCTCCAATCACAGGCAGAATCCTGAAATTTGGCCCAATGACATAAAGGCTTCAAAATGCCACCAGTGGAATTTGGCCCCAGTAATAAATTCCCAAGGAAAAATAGCTTCCACTGGGAATAATCTAATGTGTTGGCTGTTGCTAGTCTTGTGAATGCTTGTGTGCTTTTATGTGCTGCTCAGTAATTTCCCAAACTTAGTTTTAATATTGCTGCCATGGGCCAGCTTGACCAGCCTGAGTCCAGTGTGGCTGAAGACTCCTCAGGATTCGAGGAGCCACGTGCAGCCAACTCTGAACCAGCTAAAGTTAGTGAATTAGAGATACAGAAGCCTCAAGAGTCATTGATGGCAGCTGACCTTGACCCACCCACCCATAGCTCTGAAGTAGCCAACGAAGTACAGCTGCAGGAAAGTAGCCCACCAGGCTCCCCCTCATTAATTGAACAGTGAAGGGAAAAGCTCCAACAAGACTTAAGGACATGCAGACAGATTGCTTGCCTCTTGGCTCGGCACTAGCTGCTTAATAATAGTAAGTGCAGGAGCACCTCCAAGCAGATGGCTGTAAATCAGGCTTGTTAAGGAATGTCTATATAAATCAGACCTGGAAAACTGCAGATTGTGGTAGCAACTCATCACAACCCTGTGAATGTTGTGACCATAACTCTGGACTCTGCCTGTGACCTGTGGACTGGCCCTCGACTCTGCTTTTCAGACCTGCCTGAACCTTGCTGATCAATTACCTCAGACTGCCTTGACTCTGCTTTCCTGAACAACCCGTGAACTTTGACTGCTGCTAAACTGGTATTTGATCTCTGGACTAGACTCTTGACTGTGATCTAGCTCTGTGGCTTTGCTCTGTGGCCTAACTCTGTTGCCTTACTCTGCTCTCTCTCTCCATCTACCTATGTTCTCTGTTTTTTCTCTGATATTTTTATATGTCTAATAAAGGTTAAAACTCAAGTATTGTCTCCCTCACTGTTTGCTAATCCAAGTGCTTCCCTGAGGTACAGCTCAAACTTATTTAATTTAAAACATTTTTACGCTGCCTCTCCAACCAATCAGGATCCCCAAGCTGCTCATTTCAAGCACAGACAAAAGATCCTTTGACACAGAGGTCTGAGAGTGCATGCATGAAAAGTGTCACATGTATTCTGAGCATTTTTTTCCCCCAAAGGGGATTTTTTTATTGCTTTTTCTATAAACTACAACAAAAAAAGGGGAGGGAACTACAAACTAATGGTGAAAGTAAAGAAAACCCACTAAAAACCCAAGAGATGGTGGTCATACATAATGCTTGTAGAATCAGCTTATTAGCTCAAAGTTACAGTTAAAATTCATTGAATATGTTCATCTAATAGTCAGTTTAAACTGAAAAATACAAAAATTGAAAACTCCCCCATGTCTGCCTTCATAAAGAGCAAAGTAAGCAATAGTTATACAAAATTTAAAAACTTGAAGACGTTCCAGAGTGCAATAACTGCTAATTTTTTGTCCTTCTTCTTTCTCAGATGATAGCTTGTTTGGGGGGCTTTTCTGAGCATTTCTGGTAACACCTCACAATAAAAAGAGGATTACTTTCAACCCCTTGCATATTCATCCAGAGTGCAGAACTGCACCTGACGTTTGAAGCCAAGGCTCTATAAAACATGAAACCACCTTATACTTGTTGGCAGAATAATTAACACAGCAACAGTGGACAACCTGGTTAAAGAGCAGATAAAGGTTTATTTAGGAATTAATATATTTGATAGAAAAGAGGAGAGACAGAGATAGGTTCCTAACCACATCTCTAGCTGACAGAGAGTGTGGCACTTCCAAGAAGAAGGGGGAATTGCCCTAAGAGTAGCTATCTGGAGACAGACAAGGAATGATGCTTAACAGGAGAGAAGGCGCTATGTTTGCTATCCTATCTAACAGTCTTCTTGCTGCCCCTGCGCAGGGTCTTCTTCTCCTCTTCTTTGTATACCAGATGTTGCCTTTTCCAACAATACTGAGTCAAATGATTAGTCTGTCAAGGTCAATCTTGTTTACTGTGACTGGCAATGACTCTCCAGGGTCTCAGGTCCAGGTGTTTTACATCACCTACTGCTTGTCCCTTTCCAATGGAGATACTGATGATTGAACCTGAGGCCTTCTGCATGCAAGGCAAATGTTCTGCCATTGAGCTGTGGCCCATCCCTAATTATCCTTTAAGTAGGTGTATAAAGGGGATGGTGACCGTAGCAGTATTCAAAGTGCAAGAAAGGATCACCCACTAGGCACAAAAGCAGTGTCTGCATAATTATTTAACATACATTAAATATGTTACTTAACATGTATATGCACCCTCTTGCCAAGATCCTCAGGAGGTTTGAAGTTGGGCGCCATCAATATGCTGATGACACTTAGCTCTTCCTCCTGCTGGATAAGCAGTCAGCGGCAGGGCTCTCAGCACTATCCCAGCGCCTGGATGCGATAGTCCAATGGTTAAGGGGGAGTTGGCTGAAGATGAATCCATCCAAGACGGAGGTCATGTGACTGGGAAAGACTGAGATGCTAGCTGGAAGGTCACTCCTGATTCTTGATGGTATCCAGTTGACAGCTGGAGACTCCATAAAGAGCTTTGGATTCTGTGCTATCATTGGATAAACAAGTGTCCATGGTAGCATGGTCGGTGTTTTTTTACTTATGCCAGGCCTGCCAAATGGCTTCTTATTTGTCTGGATCAGACCATGCCACATTGATCCATGCAATGGTCACCTCTAGATTGGACTACTGCGGTTTGCTCTACATAGGACTATCCTTGAAAACGCTTTAGAGACTATAGGTGGTCCAGAATGCAGCTGCTGGTTGCTGACTGGGACATCATTGTCAGTTCATATTACTCCAATTCAGCAGCTGCACTGGCTACCAATTAGTCTCTGGATCCAATTCAAGGTGTTGGTGTTAACCTTTAAACCCTTAATGGTCTGGGACCCTCATACCTACAGGACTGCCTCTCATTTACAGCCCCTCACACTCCCCTTGGTTATCCTCTGGGGGCCTCTTGCAGGTGCCCGGCCCCAGGATGGCTCGGTTAGCTGTCACGAGGGGAAAGGCCTTCTCAGTTGCAGCCCCTAACCTGTGGAATGCACTCTTGGATTACACCCATGCCCTGACAGACTTGTTTAGTTTCTACAGGGCATGCAAGGCTGAATTGTTTGGGTTGGCCTTTGGAGTATAATCCAGAATCCATTTGGGTTGTTTTTGTTAGTGCTATGGCACAAGAGGAAGTGATGAACCAAGTTGCATCTGCTGTTCTTATAACAGAAGCCCAGCCTGTATAACCAATCAGGCTCCCTAAGAATACACACAGCATGTTTGTAAAATCACAGCATTACTTTGTTCTGTTGGAATGTCAGCTGCTCCAGTGTCTTTTTTGCTTCCCAGCTCTAAGTCATGAACAGATTTTCCATCAAAGTTGTCCCCTAATGAAAAGGGTTCTGTGTTCTCTGATGGGATGGATAGATTAAACAGTGAAGCTGCTTTCTAGCAATATATGACAATCAGTGCTGTATAGTACAAAAACAGAAATTAAGATGAACTACAAGCTCTGTTTATGTTAAGAGGAGCCCACATACTTGCGTAAACCATCACGTAAACTGAGTAGTCCAGTAAAATTACTTTTGAGTATATTTGTGCCACCCAACATCAGAGCTCGCAAAACAGGCTCTATCCTTGGGCATGCATTACTGTAACCATACATACATGAATGTGCTTGTTTGTGTGGGGGAGGGGATTCTCCTTCCCCTTGATTCTCCCTCCCCTTTCTTTGATTCCTATGAACCAGTCTGTCTTCCTAGCCCTGTTCCAACACTGTAAGCACTTTACAGTATTGACTCCTGGCTGACCAGCGGTCTTAAGAATATGTACTTTGGGTCTGCATTAGAGTTATAGGACCTTTCCAGGTTAGTCACCTAAAGATCAAGTTGATGGCTACAAAACTGCTGGCAATTGTACAGCAGATGTTATAAGTAGGGCAGCCAACCTCCAAGTCACTCCTGGAGACCTCCCGGAGTTACAACTGATCTCCAGACTACAGAGATCAGTTCTCCTGGAGAAAATGGTTGCTTTGGAGTGTGGACTCTGTGGTATTATACCCCACTGAGATCCCCTGCCCTCCCCAGGCTCCACCCCCAAATCTCCAGGACTTTCTCAACAAAGAGTTGGAAGCCCTAGTTATAAACCATCCATTACTTAATACTTGTATTGGTGTTTTAAGCCTCCATGTTTTTGTTTATATGAAGAAAGAGGGCAGACAACAAACTTCTATGCGTACTATAGTAAAAATGCAGCTATCTTCATGAGATGTCCTTGGTGCACATGTGTACAGAACATGCAAGTATACTAGTGAACATACTTCCCAGTTAAAGTGAGACAGAGTGTGTTTTGCAGGGGGAAATTGCTGGGCAGTGTGGTTAATTGTCCCCTGACTGTTTCTGTGTTTATTTTGGAGAGGGGTTGCATAGTTAAGCTCCTGCCTGCCAGTTTTGTATGGATGAAAGCTAATAAACTGAAGCTTAATCTTGACAAGATGGGGATGCTACTGGTGGGCAGAGGAACTGAGTGAAGAACTGAGATGTGTCTTGTTCTGGATGGGGTTGCACTCCTCCTAAAGGAGCAGGTCCGTAGCTTGGGAGTACTCCTGGATCCAGGCTCCCTGTTGGATAAACAGGTGGCAGTGGTTGCCAGTGGTGCCGTTCATCTGCTTTGGCTGGTGAGCTAGCCTTTCTTGGGCAGAAATGATCTTGCCACTGTGATACATTCCCTGGTAACATCTAGATTAGGTTGTTGCAATGTGCTCTATGTGTCCAGAAGCTGAAGCTGGGACAGAATGCTGCAGCCAGAGTGTTGATGGAGTGGGTTGTAGGACCTATATCACTCTAGTCTTGATCCACGTGCAGTGGCTCCCAGTTTGCTTCCAGGCCCTATTCAGGGTGCTGGTATTGACCTTTAAAGCCCTATAATATATGGTTTGGGATCAGCATAATCGAAGGACTATCTATTTTCATATGAACCTACTTGGTGATTTTGCGGTTACTTTCAGAGCCCCTGTCATCTGAGGTGGCAAAGCAGGAAATGGCTCCTCAGTCCCGTATACCAAACCTAGAATTTCCTCCTCAGGGAATTCTGCCGCCCTTCATTGTCTTCTGCCAGTAGGTGAAGACTATTTTTGTTTTGTTTGACTTTCCTTCCTGTTTATGTTTTAATTGATGGTATTTGCATGCATGTTGCTTTTAGAGTTGATTTTAGTGTATTTTTCAAACTGTTCACTGCCTTGAAGGCCCTAATTGGGTTGAAAGGCAGGATAAAAATGCTTTCAGTGGTAACAATAAATCTTCCCCACAATCCCCCCCCCAATTAATGTAAGAAGGGAAATAAAGAACTGGGGATGTCTCATTCCTCACTAATAAGAAATGCCCAGGCTGGAAAACATTTTGGTTTTGCATTCACTCACAAAATGAGTGAATTCTAGTCAGTTAGCAAATTTGATTAAGGTACAGATGGGTGTAGAATACTTTAATTTTGTACCTCCAGGTCCCTTATTTTGCAGCTTAATTTGCTTAGACTCCCACATGAAACAAGAGTGTCTCTTTCCCTTCTGCTTCTTGCTCCTCCCTCCCCCAGGCTCCTGCCAGATGTTGCTGGAAGATTGGCACTAACCACTTTGCTTGGAAGGAAACGTGAGAACCAATCCCACAATCCCATGGGAGCACGCCCTGAGAGATTCCCCCCCCCCAGTCTTGCTTTCTGTGACTGGAAATGTAGCCTTCAGCAGGTCAAATAACTTCTCGCTGACCACTTGCCATGCAAGTCTGCTCTTAGCAGACTGGCTAAGCTTTTGCTTAGTTTGGTGTTTGCTTTGTTTCTTCTAGAACAGAGCTAGGAGTCAACTTTTGTGCTGGTATTATGATGTTTCCCTGTCCCCATCTGATTTTAATGCTGGCCTGTCCTTAATTCTTTCACTATTGAAGCTTGGCCTCAATAAAAACAACAACTTTGTGCATAGAGGTTTCTGCCTTGAAGCTATAACATCTGGTTAGCTTCTTGCTGCCAAAAATTACATCTGGGTGGCAGTTGGATGGCTTTAGGAACCGTTAAGAAAAGCACTAAATAGAAAGAATGGTCACTGCTAGTTAGAACAGCTGCAGCAGACTGCCATGGTGAAGTGGCTTGGTGCAGCGGTTCTGCGACCAGGAGAATGAAGAATGAGCTGTAGGCCAAGTGGAGCCATTTTTGTGAACAGCCACCTGTTTGGTTGCAGTAAGCCTGGCCTCCAGGCATGGATTTTTGTTTTGTAAACTGGAAAGCAGCTGGTTTTTATTCATCCTTAGGGCTGCAGATTACTAATACAGTGAAAGGGTAGCACGGACTCTGCGAATTTGTGAGACTGAAATTGCCATCCAAAATCTTTCCAGGCACCTCTTTATTCCTCTGTGGTCTCTAAACAAGCAAAGGAAATGCAGTTTCCTTGTTCATTTTCCAGTAGTCTCCTGCAATCCAGCGGCAGTCCTTCCTATGGATGTTTATAGTGCAATCCTATACAGAGTTAATACCAGTCTAAAACCGTTATGTGTGTGCATGTGTCATTTGTACTTGAAAGTATTACTACTTCCTGTTTACATTATCTGTGCTTCTGTCAGGTCTTGGACGCAGTCACTCTCACCACACTCTTGTGTATCAGCAAGATTTGTTTATTGAGAAGTGAAACAGGTTCCAAGCGTAGACATGTTCTGTGTCAGAACTAACACCCAGGTGTCAGGACAGAACCTATATGCTATGCAGGACACCCCCTAAAGCACACTACCCAGTCACCATCTGCATTCAGCCTGCCAAAGACCCAGACTTCCCCAATACACCGCCCCCCCACACCTACTACTAGCCGTTGCACTATCTAGAAATTCCCTACACCCCAGGTCAAAGTGGGTGCTGAGATCATGCATTTCCCAGGCACTGCGTACGCTGTCACTCACACACGCACATCACACACCCCCTTTAGCTAGAAGGATAAACAGCCTAGAGAAGGAAAGAGAAGCAATTAACCCTTGAGGCCACAGAGTCCATGACAAGCGAGGCACGGGGTTTGACAGTGTCTTTCCTGTGCATATTTGCAAATCTAAACTTGGTTTGACTACTGTAAGACTTAAGCTGCAAAAAAAAAAAAAACCTGTTAAAGTTTTTTACACTGTTAAAAACTGTACCTGAAATGTTACTATTAAGTGGTGGACTCTGGGGTGTGTGGCATCGACGTTGAGGAAGATGGCTGCCTAAGGGCAGAGCTGCATCCACCCTTCCCTCCCAAACCTTATCCATCGTCAACCTATCATCATTTCAGTGACCATATCATGGGCAAAACTGGGACAGATACCATGGAACTCTACTGCCCACAAAGGCATTCAGGCGTTCTTTTCTAAGCCTAACATGAATCAAGCCTGAAGACGACTCTGAAGAAGCTAGCAAAATGCCGACTGAAGAGGCTCCAGTACTACTGCCTATTTCTCTGCCTGCTGACTTAAGCGATTGCAGTGAAGTTTACCACAATGGAACAGAAAATATTAGAAACAATGACTGCCTTAATTAAACCACTTTCTGAGCAGTTTGCTGAATTCAAAATAGCCCTGAATACTGTCAGTCAGAGCAACATTAAGTTTAGAGGATTTTCTGAACAATTAATGATCAACTCTGATCTTTCTATTTTCACAGCAGACTGGTTGGCACATGAGCTACAAATGAAAGATAACACAGCACCATATGTAGCAGCAGCTTACTGACTGGGCCCCCCAAACAGCACAATACGCCACGGCCCTAGAGACATCCTGGCTGTCATTCCCGACCCTCGCACACAGAGAAGGATCTTTGAAGTGGCCCGTTCGCAGGGTTCCCTATCTTTCAAGGGCGAACCAGTGTAAATACTCCCAAGATCTACCTCAGGAAGTCCTTATTGAACACAGGGACTTGAAGCCAATTACTGAAGCCCTCTTTCAAGCCATGATTCATTACAAATGGACAAACTAAACGAAGTTGCAAATCTCCTGTTTAGGTCTGGGTTCACTCTATGCTTTTTTGAGTTATGGATTGCTCTATGGTATCCTAATTCCCTTATTGTGATTGGCTGTCTAATAAAGACCTTCTATTGGTCCTGAAGCCACCCAGAGTAACCTATCAGAAAACTCTGCTTAGATCCAATCAGTTCAGTTGTAGAACAATATAAGTTTGGGTGCTGCTCTTACCAGAGCAGATCAGATCTGAGCAGTGTCTTGAATAAAAGCCTTGTTATTGTTCATCATCTCCTGCCTCTCAATACTTGAAATCTCCTACAAGGAGAAACTTTATTATGCTACTGATTTGTCCTCTGGCGTCAATGTCCTCCAGGCTCTCCAAATTTCCCCACACTCTGACCCTACCAAGTTGTCCCAAAAGAAGAAGCATCCACCATCGCCTACCAAGTAAGATAGTTGTTAGGCAAACTTGAACTAGTGTCGGCTTTTTATTTATTCCCTGTAATTTTCCTCTTTGTTTAGCTCTATGCAATCACTATATGATGTTTTCACTTCTCGTGCTGGCTTCAATTGTTACAAGTGCCTTAATGACCTCAATACATTAGAGGTTCTGGGGGGAGAGGGTTGATTCCCCCCCCCTTTTATTGCCTCCCTGTTTTATTACAGTCTCTTGTTTTGGAGCTTCTTCCTTTAACCTTCAACAGGCTTCAGCTTGGCTAGGGTTAAGTATGACTGCTATTTACTTTTAGGTCATCATGCTCCTCCTAACACGTCGCTCTTGATTCACCATACACAACCTCTCACAATCTCCTTTTCATATGTTTTCTCTCATTCCTTTCTTTCACTTTCTCTTTACATCCATCAAAACAGCCTTCAGGGTCGGTCTTCATAAACTCTTGTATAGCATATTTGTGTCACAGCCTTCACTCCTGACGCCCACCTTACCAACTTTTTCTCTAACCCACCCAACCACTTTTCAGCGTGGTGATGCCTGTTCACCATAAAGTTTAATTACCTCTGTCACTCCTTGCAGCATAATCTACCAGAGTGCAGTGACTGTTCGATTCAGCATTTGCTTCTCTCTCCTCACTCTCTTGCCACATCCTGTAATTGAAGCACATTTCTATAGTACTCCCAACTTCTTCAGTTACCAATTTTTTAAAGGAAAGAAAAGAAAAGTTGGTACTGTCTTTAGCGTATTATTAGCTATTGTTCTCCCATATATATATAACCGCATATATTAGAATAGAGGTTCATAGCCACTGGTGTTTCTAGCTGGCTTCACTGCTACACAACTGCATTGCAATACATATAACACCGCACTGATTTTTTAACTCTTGCTTTTAACCACTTTGTTCTAGAGAAAGTTTATTGCTTACAAGTTAATCAGTTGGCATTTTAATATTTTTAACACTTCTTTTAACTTGTGGGGGATTGTTGAATTAATTGCTACACATATTTAATCTGTTGGTAATTAATTATTCAATTTGATTCTGTGTTCCATTTCATATGAATTAATCCATGATCTTGTTGATTTGTAAGTGTAATTGCTGAGGATTTGTTGATTCAATTCACCATACATTCTTCCTTCTTACTACTTGGGCAAGATTCATTGTTAAAACTCATAATTTAATTCTAGCTGCTTAGTTATAGGTTCTCATATCCAGTTTTGGACATCCATTTCCTACACATTTTATACCACCTTACTTTCTCATCATTTGTTCTTACTGTATTACTCCTGTGTTGTAGGTCTACCACATCCTGCACAGAGTAGAACCATGTCCCATACTTCTAGAATATTAATTATACAAATTTTATCTAATGGCACATCATTCCCTTTGTTTAATGATGAATTATAATTGGAAAATGACATCGCTTAATGTCAGCGGCCTTAGTAACCCTATCAAATGGAAGAAAATTTTGAATAATTTGTCTAGGCTAAACTCTGACATCACAGTTCTCCAGGAAACACACTTTTGCAATCCAGCTCACTCAACTCTGAAAGCTAACTGGATACAAAGCCAATTTCATGCCTACGGCAGCTCCAAATCCAGAGATGTTTCAGTTCTCCTATCTAAACATGTTCAATTTCAGCATCATGCTACCAAGGCTGGCCCTCCTAAGACTGGTTCATCTTTGTTAAAGGTGAACAACGAATTATGCTAGCCTTGGTGTATGCACCAATCAACAACCAACTTACCTTTCTTGAAGAAATGCTACTCACTTTATGTGTCTTTCAGGAAGGGGAGGTGATCATCGGTGGCAACTTCAACCATATTGTCAACTATGAGCTAGACTGCTCCCACCCTCAAGTAAAATGTACCAGCAAAACTCAGCAATTTACAAAGCTGGCAAAACTCCTTGATGACTTTCAACTGACATCTGGAGGCACACGCACAGAGCTGACAGAGACTACATTTATTTTTTGCCAAGGTTTAATATTTACACCAGAATCGACTACATTCTTCTCTCCAAATCCCCCTCTGCCTCAGCCATCTCTTCAGATATTGGTTCCATTGTATGGCCAGATCATGCCTGAGTAAGCTGCTCCCTGTCTTCATTGTCCACACCATAGTCCTCCATGACTTGGTCTTGTAATAGTTCTCTATTATATGACAGGGTCTGCACACAAGAAATTGAAACTCACAAAAATACTTAAAAGACAATTGCAATGATGAGTCTTCCCCGACGATGCTTTGAGAAGCTCTGAAAAACTGTCCTCAAGGGCAACCTGATTTCCATGTCATCATATCTGAAAGAAAATAATGAAGCCTTTAAATCTGAACTGCTGATCAGAATTAAACAACTTGAACAACTCCATGAAGAAAAGGGTGGTAAGAAAATCTATCAAAAACTCACTATGGGATGCAAAACACTGGAATCTCTCGAAAGCTCCCAAATTCAGAAGAACCTTCCTCAAGCAGAAACATTGGATCAGCTTGCCTCGTTCCCTAAAGTTGCCTTCTTGGAGAGTAAAAGAAAGATCATCATTGAGATTTGTTCATATCTCCCATGATGCCAAAGGTAAACTTCACACCGACTCTTCTGACATCAATCAGGTATTTACCAATTTCTATCACTCTTTATAGAAGTCTCATAATCCGTCTCCACAATCAGTCCAAGACTTTTTGTCTAATTTATTTATTTAATTAGACATATAGCCCGCCCTTCCCACATTGTGGGCTCAGGATGGGTAACAGCATATATGTAACTGCAATTAATGCAGATTGACAATATTAAAAACATATTACAAATACTCAATTTAAAATCCATAAAATCATCATCCTTATATCATTAAAAACATCTGCCTTAAACAACAATGCACCACAACGGCAAATAATGTGGTCCCAGCCTGGCTTCCAGGATCTGCGGTCACTGGGGGGGGGGGTCATCCTTATATCAAGCAACTTGATGGCCCTGGAACACCCATTTGAACCCCAAGAGATCTTAGACACCATCATATCCTTAAAAAAATAAGTCCCCTGGTCCCAATGGATATCCATGAGAATTTTATAAGAAATTTGCTGCCTCCCTGTTACAACTTCTATCTGATGCCTTCAATGAAGTTCTGAGAGTGGGCAAACTGCCCCAACTTGGAATTTGGCCTCTATCATAGTTCTTCCCAAACAAGGAAAGGATCTCACCAATCCAGCCTCATTTTGCCCAATCTTGCTACTAAACCAAAACGAAATTCACTAATATTACATTATATCCATCAGGACCAGGCAGGATTCATGCTGACCAGGGAGATTACTGACAATATCCATACAATTCTTAACATCCTCTTCTCATGTGAATCGCTCAAATCATCCTACCTTATACCTCATTTACAATATATGGGTTTCAGTGACAACTTCGTCTGTGCCATCAGGGCCATCTATTCAGAACCCACAGCACAGTTTAAAGTTGGTGGCATAACATCTAATATATTCTTGCTGAACAGAGGGACTAGACAAGGCTGCCCTTTATCACCTGTTCTTTTTGCCTTGGCTTTAGAACCATTGGCAGCACTCATGTGCCATGATCCAACATCAACTAACATACTTTCAAATTAAGCATGTTTGCAGACAATATTTTCTTATACCTCACTGACCTAGATTCTTCACTACCCCAACTCCAAGACCTGCTATCTACCTTCAGTCACACCTTGGGGCTAAAAGTCAAACAATCCAAGTCATGTATACCCTGTCTCAACTTACCTGCAGATTCCAAAGCCTCTTTATGTTGCAAGTACTCCTTCCAATGGGCTGACAAATTCCTACCTAGGCATCAGGATACCTCGGAGACCAAAAGACATCATATCTGTCAACCGTATCAACAAATTCCAAGAAATTTGCAGAGACTTGCAGACATGGGACAAACTCTTTCTCTCTGTGTCCAACAGCATCTCATTGCCCTTCACCCTTCCCAAACCCTTCTACTTATTCTACATCATTCCTATTGATTTGCCCACTGCCCTCTTTCATAAATGTCAATTGGCCTTTAACTCGTTCGTATGGTAACATAAGAAACCAAGAGTTGGCTTCCAGGTGCTTAGAAGATGCAACTCCACAAGTGGCCTGAATTACCCAGAGTTAAACACCTATTACAGAACAATCCTATTAGTGAACATCATAAAGATGGTGTGTGAATGAGACCTTGTCGATTCATTTAAACCTCTCCAACTATTTCTTTACCCAGTGTCCATTCAAGAGGCCATATGGGTTGAGCCCCGCTCCCAGTTTATCTAGTGCAAATCTAACCCCTTTCTCCTAGCCACTCTCAAATCCTGGGATCTCAAGAACAAACTAGTTCTAAAAATATCCAGGTTCTCAACCTTCCTCCACCAGGATTGGTTTTCACCTGGTAAGGATCATTCCATGACTAACCTCTGGAGACAAGCAAACATAACATGTTTGATTGATGTTTCTTCATATACCGGTCTGTTGACAAAATCGGAACTGGAACAAAAAATTGATCATCCCATTCAATGGTTTTTCTGCCTTCAAATGAATCATGTCCTTTCAAGACTTGATATTCCTAAAATTTTAGCAACTCCTTTTTCTGCCTTTGAAAGATTATTGGATTCTTCTGGCACCAATTTCAAAGATCTGATTACTAAAATTTATGGCATCCATATTTGACTTGATAGTGATAAACCACTAAGCTGTCAAACTAAATGGCATCAGGACAGCAATATTTCTTTTACTGATGAACAATGGGACTGTATAAGAGCTTCCTCTGTATTTACTTCTTCGGTTATCAGCACAAAACTACAGTTGTTCAAAATTCTTAATCGCTGGTACATTACACCTAAGAAAGAAGCTTTGTTTTCCCACTCAAGCTCACCCCTATGCTGGAAAAAATGTGGGGAGATTGGATCATATGCACATTGCTAGTGGCAGTGTCCACTAATTGTTAACTTCTGCCTTGATGTTTTTCAACAGATTAAACTCATAACTGGTTACACTATCCCCCTCTCACTAGAACTGATATTTTTGGACATCTGGAGCTCAGTAAATCTCCTGACAATCAAACACGATATGATCACAAGCCTCTTCTTGCTGCTAAATATTCTATTGCTTCCACCTGGAAATCTTCAAGTGCTCCTACCAGGACACACTGGTTCAAGACGGTCTGGGAACATTTTATCATGGAAAAAAATCACAGATCATCTCCAACAATCAGAAACTTATCCTACGTTATCTCACTTCTCTGCAAAATGGTTCCCATTCATAGATTATATTTTGTCACATGAAACTATTCCTCACGACCTGCTACATTTTAGAATGCTCTGTTCCTAATTTACCCCTTTTTAATCCCTCTTTTCCACTCACTGACTAAGGCTACTCTGATGCAGGATGATGGACAGCTCTATGACATGGACCTAAGTATAATTTTCCTCACATGTTGTTTACTTTTCTTGGTTGTGGACAATTTCTTGCTGTTTCCCCCCCTGTAATCTGTGCTTTCTGATGTACAGCAATTGGACGGTGATTTACATATATGATTAATTGCTTATGTATGCTGTGATGCATTTATGCTATTGCATTTTATGTACTTTATTTGACTCTTCAATAAACCTAGACAAAGTCTTCTTCTGAAGAGCAGCCTTTCACTTGGAGAGCAGCTAATTTGAAACCAGCTAGAAATGATTTTGCGTAAATGGACAGTTGCTTCAGTTTCACTCTGGAATGGGCTTAATTGAATCTCTCTCAGATACCGATGTTTCAAAATTTATTAAAGAACAGGCTGTTCCAAGGATGTTATTGCTGTGTCATGGTACGCCTGCAGGAGTGTCCTCTGTACACATGTAGGTCCTTTTTGGTGACCCCTGGAGAACCTTGAAATCTTTGTTATATGTAGACCTGGCAAGGCTTGATTTACCTTCGAGGGAAGAAAGGCAGATGCTTAACCAAATGTCTTGTTATCCTAACCAATATACAGAGTAGCAAAAGAAGAAAAAAAGCAGTAGCCCTCAAATGCAAACTCAGTCCTAAACTGCAAACTACAGACAGCAATTCTAATTTCAGTGATAAAATACAGCAGCAGTTTACTTATAGCAAGCCAGTTATTTACTTACTTCATTCATTTATCCCCTGACTTTTACCCCAGTGGGGACCCAAGGCAGGTTCCATTGCTCCCTTTTCCTTCGTTTTATCCTCCCAACAATCCAGTGAGGGTAGGTTAGGCTGAGAGAGAGAGAGAGAGAGAGGTCACCCAGCAAGCCTCAGTGGCAGAGTTGGGATTTAAATCTGGGTCTTTCACTCTAACTCTCTAACTACTATAACACTCGGTGTGCCTTCTGCTCAGAGATGATGGGATACTCTAACCAGAGGTGTCAAACTCATTTGTTAGGAGGGCCAGATCTGATGTAAATGTCACTTTGTTGGGCCAGGCCATGTGTGCCATAAATTGTAATGCTAGATACTGGGGATATAAACTTTATAAAGGACACAGGCAATGATATTGTTTTTATTCAAAATACAAACAGGAACAATTGATTCCTAGCAGTGAAAGCAATTGATTTACTGGGGAACCCACAAAAGCCCCAATAAATGTATTTAATCATATGCAAGACTAGTTTCCCCCCCCCCCCAAGGGATACCATGGGGAGTATCTTACATTTCCATACAAATTAGTTACTTTTTGTATATACTTTTGTATATACCTTTAGGAGAAGAGTCATCTTCCTTGCAAGTAAGTAAGGTAGTTTTTCAGCACCACCACCCCGTATGCCCAGCCTCAGCAGCCAAGCACAGCTTGATCTGTCTCTCACTCTTTGTTTCCTCTCTTCCCCCTTCCTATCTCTGAGGATCTTGAAGAGGCACACATCCCCGCCATCAACAACAACCCTGTGAGGTGGTCCAGGCTGAGTGATCAACCCTGGGTGACCCAGATGACAAGGTTCTGGCTCAGGAGGATAGGGGGTCTGAACCTGGCTCTCCCAGATCCCCCCAACCCTAGTTCTCATCCCTCCTGCATTTCCCACAGAAGCAGCAGGGCTGAGGGGAAGGCCTGATGGAGAGGCTGTTTCTGAAACCTCCAGGGCTGCTCTTTGTCTTCCCAGGACCCCTTTTCCCTCATGGACTGAGACCAGTTGGGGGGGAGTAGGGAGGTCACTGCCCCCCACCCGCATCTACACTCACTCTGCCTCTTGGCTCCACGATGGTTCAGATGTGCAGCAGCAGCAATGGCACCCCTTTTTCCTTTAGTTCCTCCACTCATTTCCGAGGCTGGGATGGCTTTCCTCTCAGAGCAGCGCACACAAGACAGCCCAGTTGCCTGCCGATCCACACACTGGCCCTCCTCCTGCTCTCTGCCCAACTGGCCCCGTCCCTTCATGAGCAAACCGCCACTCCACACACCTGCTCTTGCCAACCCCCTTCATGGTTGCCACTTGAAAAAATGCAAAGCCATTTGGTGCAGCAGTGGCAGCACTGGACACTCCCCCCCCCCGTAGTGTCTTCACCAATCCTTGCTGAGGTGCAGTTGAGGATGGGGAGGGGGAACCGTGCCTCCTCTTTCTCTGCCTTTGCTGCCATTCTCCCCACACTTGACAATGTCAGCACACACACCTCAGTGCATGTGTCCACTCACCCCCCCCCGAGTACTCTCCTGCCTTCCCTCCTTCTCACCAGTTGCTTGTGGGCTGGATAAGAACCCTGGATGGGCCAGTTCTGGCCCTCAGGTCATATGTTTGACTCCCCTGCTCTGACCACTACATCACATTGGCTCTCAATAAAAACATTTGTTTTGCAAAATCTTGGTGTCAAATTGGATGGCTAGTCTAGAGAAAAACCACACAGGAAGGAGAGAGAGTACATGGGGGGTGTTCCCAAGGGGATGCAAAAATTCTGGGGAGGGGGTAGGAAAAGAGAGAATGAGTCCCTATCATAGGAAGAAGAACTGGGAGACTATGGGAAGCCAGAGGGCAGTAGGGCAAGCCTGTTGAAATTATGGTAGGATGTTGGAGCTAAAGATTGGGGTGGGGAGATAGGACATTAACAGTAAGGTTCAGAGAAGGAAACTAAACAAGATAAACTGGGTCATGGTCTGCCTGTCCTGAACAATGGATCTTGTTATCTCATGTCAATAGTAGAAGAAGGGTGAAGGATGGAAACCAACTTCTATGTTGGCCATGGAAGAAGGTCCTGGAAGCAAAATCAACTAAAAAAGGCAGAGCTTAATAAGCCCCCTTTCTCCCCATCCATCTGGCTAGTTCCAGGTGATCGTGTTGGGGAGATGTAGGTACTCTAATGGAGATGTAGGTACTCTAATGGAGTATGCCTAATGCCATTAATCAGAGCCCCCACTCCACCGGCGTGGAGTGGCTTATGCAACTGGTAGTCACCAGTGACAGACAGTGCTGAGGTTCTTGTGGAGGAATCAAGCTTACTGATGCCTCGCTTGGGGGGATGCTGATGGGTCTGGAAATGAGGTTCTTGTCCCTGGTTGAATGTTCAGTTAGATTTCCAGAGAAGCTGACATAGTAAGGGATAGGGAGTCAGCATGATATAGTGATTAAGAGCGACAAACTCTAATCTGGAGAACCAAGTTCAATCCCTCACTCCTCCACGTGAAGCCAGCTGGGTGACCTTGGGTCAGTCACAGGTCTTTCAGAGCTCTCTTAGCCCAAAAAATAAGTCTAGCTCACCACTTCATGGTGCATAATGCTAAAAGAGCTAGAACTAAAGGCTGCCAGACAATCTTAGGATCTCCTGGCTATATTACACACAATGCCATACAATAATAATAATAATTAGTAATAGTAGTAGTAGTAGTAGTAGTAGTAGTAGTAAGAGATTCCTGAGTGTCTTGGAATGCCAGATTATGGTCCTATAAGTACCAGCCATCAATCATGGCCTGGGTGTAAGGGGCCTTGGAGAGTCAAACAAAGGAGTTTTGATTAAGACATGCCAGAATGCTCCTGGCAATCAGTCTAGTTCCTCTTTCATTCACATCTTATTTCACTTAGTCTGATCATGATTCATTCCCTAGTTTGATATTAGAGATGGCTTCTCTCTGCACCTCTGGCTGCTCAATGCCTGGGGATCTAGGGGAGCTTCAAAATGTGGTTCCTGGTGTGTGTGTGGGGGTAACATATAGGGGAAACAAACGAGGACCTGTTTATGCATTAAGATTCACCTGTCTCATAAATGGAAGTTGGGAGATAAGGAGAATAGGAATAGTTTCCTAAGCAAAGCATTTTTTCTTGTGTTGATATGTCATGGTGTTTTTGTAACTTGATATTTATGTTTCTATGGCCTAAGCTGGTGCTCATCATATCTTTCTCCTTTTCTTTCTCCTCTCCTAGTCCTTGCTGCTCTTAGCCCTGGTGGGTGCTGTATTTCTGGGCCTCAACCTGGTCTTCCTTGCTATCTATCTGATTTGCCTGTGCTGCTGCAAAAGAGAGGAAGAGTCCGAAACCAAGAAGTCTAACTCCTGCTGCATCACCTGGACTGCAGTGCTTGCTGGCCTCATCTGCTGGTGAGTTCCATTCAGCTTGTGAGAAAATGGGGGACATGATGGGGAATGTGATGTATGCTACTTTCACATAGGGTTGCCAATCTCCAGGAGAGGCCTGAAGAAGAGTAGGTTTTTATACCCTACTTTTATCTACCTTAAGGAGTGTCAAAGTGGCTTACAATCACATTCCCTTCCTGTCCCCACAAGAGAAATCTTGTGAGGTAGGTGGGGTTGTGAGAGTTCTGAGCGAACAATGACTTGGAGGCTGGAGATTTCCCAGGACGACAACTGACCTTGAGACTATAGAGATCAGTTCCCCTGAAGAAAATGGCTGCTTTGGAGGGTGGACTCTATGGCATTATACTCTTCTGTCCCCAGGCTCCATCTCAGATATCTGGGAATTTACCAAACAGGAGCTGACAACCCTATTTCACAGACAAATTGTAACTAGGTCCTGTCAGAACTATCTTAAGTTAACGGAATCATATTTGGTGAAAGCAAGCTCCTCCCTGCAAGCACAGCTTTTGTTGAACAGCTGCTTAGGAACAGCCAGCCTGTGTTACTCTGGCTGTGAAGAAAGCCCATGTTATTGCTGCTGCTGGGTTTTTCTCTCTTATTGAAGGAGAGGGCTAACCAGGATGTGTCCTCAAGACTATATATGAGGCTGTACCCAGGAGACCCATCCCAAATTGGCATGGACCAGGTAGTTGGAAGTTGTTGTTAGGAATACTGCTCAATGGCATAGTGAGGAATCCTTGAGCCAGTCACCACTCTCTCAGAGCTCTCTCAGCCCCACCTACCTCACAGGGTGTCTGTTGTGGGGAGGGGAAGGGAACGCAATTGTAAGCCGCTCTGAGACTCCTTTGGGTAGTGAAGGACGGGGTATAAAACCAACTCTTCTTCTTCTTAACTGCTAGGATTGTCAGCTCTGGCTTGGGAGATTCCTGGAGATTTGGGATTAGAACCTGGGGAAGACATACTTGTGGAGGGGAGGGAGCTCAGTGGGGATATAATTCCATAGAGTCTAACCTCTAAAGCTGCTGTTTCCTCCAGAGGAACTGATCTCTATTGCCTGGAGATCAATTGTAATTCCAGGAGATCTCCAGCCACCACCTGGAGATTGGCAACCTTCTTAACTCCTAACTTTGTATATTTTGTTTTTTAAAAAAAACCCTTGGAATCCTTATGTGCCAAAAGCGTGCCTCCAAGTGAGGCCTGGAGATCTCCTGCTTTTACAACTGATCTCCAGCTGACAGAGATCAGCTCCCCTGGAGAAAATGGCTGCTTTGAAGGGTGGACTGTATGGCATTGTACCATGCTGAGGCCCCTCCCCTCCCCAAACCCCGCCCTCTCCTGGATTCACACCCAAAGCCTCCAGGTATTTTCCAACCCAGACTTGGCAACCCTATGAGGACATCATGTTTTGAGTTTCTCAACCTGCTGCTCATGAGGTGGGGAAACTCACCTATAAGGCAACGTCATATATTTTTCCTTTCTGAACATTCAGTGGAGGGAGAAGAGTGCTGCCAAAAGTGGCAGCCAGATGTCAGCCATAACTTCTAGTTCTAGACTCATCAGGAAAGACAATGTGATTAGAGAATTAAATAGGGTTTGAGGGGTGTTTATTTTTTGAGATAGTGGTCAGAGAGACTAGGATCTCATAGACTCAAGTTGGATTCCCAACTTTGCCATGAAAGCTTGCTGGGTGATCTTGAGCCAGTCATACACTCCCAGCCTAACCTGCCTCACAGGTTTGTTCTGAGGATCCAGTGGAGGAGAGGAGAATGATGTAAGCCAGTTTGGGTCCCCACTGGAGGCAGGGGCAAGGTATAAATGAAATCAGTAAATAAATTCGAAGTGAGGAAACTGGTTGTCTGGCCTGAACATTCCCTAAGCTTTTGCTGTGGGATATCTTGTGATTTCAAGCGGCATAAAAACAAGAGATGTGGGAATAAATGGGCTTGTGTTTGTTTGTTTGTTTGTTTTTCTGAGACTGGTATCTAGTGAAGCAGACTGTATGTGCCACCCTAAAGAACCGTTTGGGGGCACTTCATTAATATATGGGAAGACTGAAGATTTACTTAAAGGATGTCATTAGTGAAGAACAAGCCGGTTTTTTACCAAACAGACAAATCAGAGACAATTTAAGGATTGTGACGGACGCAATTGAATACTATGATAAACATCCAGAAAAAGAAGTTGCCTTTTTATTTTTAGATGCAGAAAAAGCCTTTGACAATTTAAACTGGGAATTTATGTTTCAAATGTTTGATAGAATGGAGATTGGGCAGCCCTTTTCAAATATGATTAGGGCTGTATATTGTGAACAAAAAGCATCGCTGAATGTAAATAAAGAGTTGACGAATTATTTTAAAGTTCAAAAAGGGACAAGACAAGGATGCCTGTTATCTCCTTTACTATTTATTTGGATTTTGGAAATGATGCTGAATAAAATAAAAGAAGATAAAGAAATAAAAGGACTTACAATTGGTGGTTTTGAGTATAAATACAGGGCTTTTGCAGACGATGTAATGTTTATAATTGAAGATCCAGTAATCAATGTACCGTTATTGATGGAAAGGATTAAAGAATTTGGTGACTTGGCTGGATTTTATGTGAACAAGAATAAAACAAAGATACTTTGTAAAAACATGAGAAAAGAAAATCAACTGGATTTACAAGAAAAAATTCAATGTGAAGTGGTGAAGAAAACTAGATACTTGGGAATTGAGGTTACAGCAAAAAATATAGACTTGTTTAAGAACAACTATGAAAAGACCTGGATTAAAATCCAAGACATAAAAAATTGAATACTTTGAATCTATCACTTTGGGACAGAATCTCGGTAGTTAAAATGAACATTCTACCTCGTCTGTTATTTTTATTTCAGACGATCCCAATAGTGGAGGACTGTAAGGTGTTGAATCTTTGGCAAAAAGAAATTTCAAAGTTTGTGTGGGCTGGAAAGAAACCAAGGATTAAAATGAAAATTCTTTGTGATGCGAAAGAAAGGGGAGGTTTTCAACTCCCTAATTTCAGACTATACCATGATGCGGTGTGTCTGGCGTGGCTGGAACAATGGATTAACTTGGAGAATAGAAAGTTGTTGGTGCTAGAAGGACATGATAAAACATTTGGATGGCATGCCTATTTATGGTATGAAAAGTCTAAAGTGGATAACCTTTTTAAACACCACTTCATAAGGAGATCACTATTTATGACATGGATGAGGTACAAGAGATTTTTTTTTTGAAACAAGACCACTATGGATTGTTCCGGCGGAAGTAATTAAACCACTTTCAAGACACAAGGACAAAGACCGGTTACCCTATAGAGACATTTTGAAAACTGAGGGGAGAAGTTTCGCGATGAAACTCAGAGACGAACTGGACTTTGAATATGATTGGCTAAACTACAGACAGATTTATGATTTATTTAAGACTGACAAAATGAGGTATGGTTTTAGAAAAGAAAATAATGAAATTGAAATGATCTGGATAGAAAAAGGTAAAAAAATGATTGCTAGAATTTATAAGATTTTGTTAAAATGGTATACAGAGGATGAAATTGTAAAAGAACAAATGGTGAAATGGGCTATAAATATAAATAGAGATATAGAAATGTCATCATGGAAATGTTTGTGGAAAAAATCGATTAAAATTTCAACATGTGTTAATGTGAAGGAAAATTGTTATAAAATGATGTATAGATGGTACATGACACCAAAAAAATTGCTAATATAAATGAGAATATGTCTAACAAATGTTGGAAATGTAAGAAAAAAGAGGGCTCGTTTTACCATATGTGGTGGACATGTGAAAAAGCAAGTGCCTTTTGGACTGAGATTCATAATGAAATTCAGAAAATCTTGAAATGCACTTTGAAAAAAGAGCCAGAAATGTTACTTTTAGGACTTAAATTAGAAGAAGTCAAAATGGCAAAGAGAACCTTGCTATGGTACTTAATTTCAACCGTAAGAATGACTTATGCTCAGTTCTGGAAGCAGGAGCAAGTACCTGACAAATGGGAATGGATAAAGAAAATGATTTTTATGATTGAAATGGACTTGACAAGAAAACTTCAAGGAAAAGAAGATGAAGAATTCCTAGCTGATTGGAAGGACTTTAAAGATTATTTAGAACACAATTGGGATGTAAAAAATAGATTCCTCTGTTTTGATAATTATTAAGAATAGAAGTGTTGTAAGAAAAAGGAATTGTAATAGAAAAGTTACCTAATAGTGAAAAATAGAAAAGGAAAATAGTGAAAATTAAGATCTGATTATCGAATATGAATTGAATGTAAGAATGTAAAAAATATTGATAGAAATGTTAATGGGGGTGGAACATTGCTGGAAGCCGGGGGAGGGGGGATAAAAATTTCTAAAAAAGGATATGCAATGAATTTGTTGTCAAATATGGAACATGTTATGATATCCTGTTAATAAATTTTCTTTAAAAAAACCCCTAATATATGGGAAGGGATTATTTGTGAGGGGAGTAATGGTTCAGTTAATAATGTTCAGCATCTTGTAGAAGTGTGCCTGGGTTTTCATATTACCTCTCCAAGGAATCTGCCTAAGGATGCTTACAAAATAAAGCATAATAAAAACAAAGTATTAAGTTATTAATTAAAATCCAGCATTACACACTCAGCTGCAGCATAAAAACATAGTATTTTTACTTTAAAATAGTATTACAACTGGTTAAACAGATATGTTTTGACCTTGCACCTAAAAGAAAGCACTGTAAGCAAGCCTCAAGTGGAAGGGCATTCCATAAACAAGTTATCACTATTGAAAAAGCCCTGTCTCTGGTCACCATCTGCCTTATCTTTGAAGACGGGGACACAAAGAGCTTGGCTTGTGAGGCAGATCTTAACTGATGGGCTGGACAGTATGGGAGGAGACAGTCTGTTAAATACCTTGGCACCAAGTACGTTTTATTTATTAATTTTAAATTATATCTACTCCACCTTTCCCCTGAAAGGACCAAGACAGATTACATCAAATATGGATATACCAGTTTATCAGTAGACTCTCTCAGTGGGGCTGAGTAAATCAGTTTTCCAACATGGCTGCTCTGTGTCTCTGATTTGGTTCCTGATGTGTAAAATTGTAATAATAGTGGCTCATGTCACAGATTTTGTGTGTGAGGGATTAACAACACCAAAAAGTCTTTATGTTCCTTGATATAGAGCTAGAAATCCAAGTAAGGTAGATAGATTACAGTAACTAAAACATCAGCTTGCTTTGTAGTGCTTGAAGAAACATAAATATCTTTCCTCATAGGAAATGGGGCTACTTTACACAGACCTAGCTTCCTACATGATAAAAGTGCACGTATCTCTTCTGGCCCATGTAATCATAGCCAGCTTTCCCCTCAGTGTTAAACAGGGCTGCTCCACCAGAGAAGGAGAGAAAATTCTCTTACCTTTTCATTGACTGTTTGCTGAAAAAGATATGGTTCCCCACTGCTGAGCCAGAGGAAGACCATCTCTTCCTCTATGTTCTGCCACAACACCTTTGCTCATTGGAACAGCGTGTTCTGTAGATGCCAACCTGCAAATGGGCAGAATTAACAACTTCACATATATTTGCCTTTTCCATTGTGGCCCCCATTTTATGGAAGGGGCTGCCTGGGGGAGGTCAGGAAGGCTCCCACTCTCCTCACTTTCTGCAAACTATGCAAAACTGAACTATTCAAGAGAGCTTTGCTGTAATAGGGTTGCCCTGTACAAAATGGTTCACAAACATACTTGGAAAAATTATTAGGGACTGTGGTTTACACTACTGTGTATAGCTTGCTGAAATTGACGATCCTACTATGGATTTGCAGCATTAAAGTGTCATGTTAACCCTTATGCTTTGCTACAGTTCTGTTTTTAGACTTGTGGTTGGTTCTACAACCCTAATCCTATTGCATGGTTTATTGAATGTCCCATCCGTCAATTATATTGACTCAATCTGTATACTCTGCCTTGAGTCCAAGTGAGAACAGCAGACCATAAATAACATAAATAAAATTAAATAAATGCTCAAGAGACAGGGAGAAAGAGTTCTTCCCTCTGCATAGTCCGTGTAACTCATTTGTCCAGTTTTAACTCAGTCCACACTCCATGTCTTGCTGAAAAGAACTGGCACAGTTGGTCCATTAGCAAGGGCTCCTAGATTCCAGTGTGAAGGAACAGTTAGCACAGCTGGTTGTCTGATGTCATATGAGATTTGAGTTTAATTACATGTAGAGTCAGAATCAATTTGAAACTGAGAGCAGGTCTGAGTGTACCTTGACAGGGAAAATTGTCTGTATGCCCTTGTCTCCTCCCTTCACCTGCACCAAGAAGACCCTCCTCTAGACGTTTCCAGCATGTCTAGATTTGCTTTTTAATCCTTCTTTCTCTTTAGCCATCCTCTGGTGTGGATTGCATGGCAGAACAGTGCATTCCTAAAATAAGGAAATGTAACTAGATAAGTGAAAGTTACGCTGTTGATCAAGTAGCTGATGATAAACCCCCAGCCCATATGGTGTTTTTCCCCTCAAGTAATGCTGACAAAGGCTATGGTTACACCAAATAACCATAAAGGTTAAGAGTGATCTAAATATCATCTAATCTGTCCCTGCACTAAGGCAGACTATTCCATATGTTCATTGTTAGTTTTCAGTGCAGGCACACATAGGGAATATGCATGAGCAGACCTGCCATGGAGAGGTTTCTTTAGCTAAAGGCCTCTAGGCGGTGTTGTGCACTAGAGGTGGAACAAGCCATTCTGGCCCAAATGGTCACATGCTCCCATGTGCCAGCACCCCACCCTCAGTTTCTGTTTCACCACCAATGGAGAAGGTTGTAGCATCTGCTTCTGCAAGTCGTCTTTTCTAAATCTTCTTCTGATCTTTGTGGATGAATATCCAGCCTGGAGTCTTTACATGCCTCCTCCTCTGTGCCTGCTCCTAACTCCCACCACACCCCCTTGTGCGGTGGGTGGCTACCAACCAAATGGCCCAGAGGGCTTTGTTTAAGAAATGCGTCCACTGCAGGGTGAAGATGATGCAGTCAGATGAGTGCTAGTTCTGTCTGTTCTGCTTGGGAGAAGGGCACACTTGCAAAGTGGCTACTTGCAAAGCTTGCTAATGTTTCATGCCAAAGGCCAGAGGAGATCGGGCATCAAAGCTCAAAGCTGCACTTTGAGAAAAATCCCTTAAGTCCACTGATACTCCCTCAAATCTGACCTCAGCTTTGGAGCACCCACCCAAAGCTTCATCCCCATCCTCCAAATCAGTCAGGTCGGTTCCATCGGTTCCCCGTTCCATATCTCAGTGGAATTGATCATGCTCTCAGTCCCCACTGGCTCAGAGATGCTGTTCTGAACAGCCAGCCAAAAAGCCTAAACTGAAAGCTAACACAAAGGAAAGCACAAGTTGGATCCGAAGTACTGTACACCAGCCCAAGGACTGGATTTGATACTTGAGCCCAAAGAGGTTTTGGCTCCTCCAAAGACTCCATCACCTAGGCCTGATTCACCACCACTTTCAGTATTGGTAAAAAACTCTAGTAGAAAAGGAGTAATTTCAGTATTGGTAAAAACTCTAGTTGAAAAGATCCCCTTGAGGTGTAGGCTGGATTTCTGAGCTAAAATCATAGAGGGGAAGGTGGAACTGCCAAAAGAAAGCATAACTCTTTGAAACTGATTGAAGAAGTTTAATACTTCCACCATACTAAGGTCCAGAGGCTATCTTATACCTTTAAGCACGTTCCTTAGGTGCCAAATGGCCAGGCATGTTCCAGAATGGTAAGTAATAACCTTTGCAGGGACAGATTGTAAGGCACACTTTGTGTGTTTGTAAAGATAAGCGGTAGTGATTCCTATGCTGTATGCCCCTCTGATTCAGCGGCTTCGTCTGTGATTGAAGACATTTTGTAGCTGAGTGAGAAAAATCCAGACTTCAAGATTGGTCGCCAGCCAGGGCTGGAGTAAAAGTTGTTCTTGCATTTATTCCTTTTCCCTCAGACAGCCTTAGGACCACCTGGGTCAATTTATCAGGGGCTTTCCTGATCTTTTCCAATGAATTAAATATAGAAGCTACTGTTAAAGCAGTAAGTTCAAGGTAATTTCTCACAGGAACAGCATCTGCTGTCAAAGTGGCAGCCAATCCTCCTTCTGAAGCTTCCATTCCTTCATACTCAGCTTCAGTGTCAGCCAAAAGGGAGTAACAATTTGAAACAGGAATGTTAAGTAAGTCTTTTTTGTTACCATTCTCAGCCCATTGACTTCAACAGACCAGGAAGGATATACCTCTGGTTAGGATTTCACTATCTGTGGGTATTCTTTTGCATGCACATGCCTTTCCCAATCAGCTCATTTAGTTCTGTTTCCAGGGGCTTTCCAGCAGCTTAATTAATTAATTGTTTGAGGGTGATCCTAGCTTCCAAATTCAGAGGAAGGAAGGAATTTTTTTCTTATTATATTGTTAGCTGAATAGAACTGTCTGTGTGTGGTAGAAAACACGCTGATTGAACTGGCATGCTATTCCCATGACTTGTCTTCTTCCCTAACCAAGGGACATGACTTCCTGTGCCTTGAACTTGTTGGAATGGTTGCTGTATTGAATCTTTGCAGTAACATAAATGTATAAGTTGTGGCTGGGAGATGAGATGGGCAGAGTAATGCATATCGAAGTGCTTTTTATATCCCCAGGGTGCTTTGATCACAAGCACTACAGTGAAGAGAAAACTGTACGCTAACTACTGGGCACTGGGCTTGTTTGAATCTTAAATGCATACCAAAAAACACTGATCCAGAGTGCATCTAGTTCACTGCATCTAGTTCACTTTCATAGTTTTTGCATGCAGCATGCTATAAAATGCATAATTTAGGCAAATTTATTGGGAATCTATAGGAATGGAAGACCTTGAGTATTAGATTTATTCTTTTCAGCCTATTACTTCAGATTGATTAGACTGTCCTCCTCCCTCCTCCTCTTTCAGCCCTCAGCTTTTTCAGGCCCTTTACCTTTTGCTTGTCTCTCAAATTTTGCTGCTGTCTCTGTGCATCTCTGAACACTTTCAAGATGGCAGAAGGGTCTATGGTATGTACAGTGTAATACTTAGTAACATTCCACCTTTCTAAGGCCACAGGCTTCAGTGGACTTAAACTAGGCATAACTCTCCTTAGGGCTTCACTGATGGTCGTCTTTTCTGCTGATTTTACTGCAGATCTTCACCTCAAAAGCAGCTAGCCATCTCCAGCACTGCTTAGGGCTGATTCTCACATTATGTCTCCCATGTGGTAGGGCACTGACGGTAACTTTTGGGTTTAACCAAGATATACTGTGATGAACTAATTATTAATGTAGTAAGATAGAATGCTGCCTCATTGGCTGAGATTGTTGATACGCAAGTATCAATTCTGGCACAGCTGATCAGGTAAGAAATTTGGGGGAGGGCCAGTAGTAGAGCATCTGCTTGGGATGCAGAAGGTTCCAGGTTCAGTCCCCGGCATCTCCAGTTAAAAGGTTTAGTGGTAAGTGATGTAGAAGACCTGTGCCTGAGACTTTGGAGAGCGGCTACCATTCAGAGTTGATAGTACTGACCTTGATGAACCAATGGTCTGAGGTAGTTTAAGGTAGCTTTAGATATTTATGTGAAAGGAACTTGTGTGTAGATTTTTATTTTCCCTTGCTGAGGCATGTAGGTAGTGATTGGATATTAGTCCCTACTTGCATGCCATTTTAAGGTGAAAACAATTTAAAAATATGTAATGGCCATCGTATCAGTTAGTGTGAATGCATCTTTGTTCAATTTGACATTGATCAGATATGAGCCATCACATAGGAAGCAGCCTGTAAATGCAGGCATAACAAAGGAAAAATTGAGTGAAATGATAATAATTGATAGAGAAAGATATTGCAAAATGCAGCTATAAGCACAGAAAGATAGAACCACTGACAACCTTCTACTACACCTGTGAAAATCTAGTTCTGATGGTAGAGATAATACTGCACTATCTAGTTGCTTTGAACATTGTTGAGTATTCAGAAGAGCTTTCAATAATGTATTATTGAACCACAATATATGCAGGTTGGATATATCCAGTATAT
Source organism: Gekko gecko (assembly GCA_029375565.1). Taxonomy (NCBI): domain Eukaryota; kingdom Metazoa; phylum Chordata; class Lepidosauria; order Squamata; family Gekkonidae; genus Gekko; species Gekko gecko. Next base: position 236,700,475 of record JAPDNY010000002.1, on the reverse strand, counting down.
AAATTACATTTCTGCCAGTTTTATGCATGTGCATGGTCTATGATTCTGTCAGTTGCAATTTGGGCACATAACTAAAACTGAGCTGAGTGTAGCCCCCAGCAATGTTTGTACAGGGACAATGGGGGGAAACCTGCCTTATTAATATATTGATAGAAGACTGTCTTATTGGTAAAGCAATATTAAAATGAGAAGTGTCAGTGTGTTAGCCGAAATGCTTATCTACGCATTGATCGGTCTAAACTTATATTGAGTTCTGGTCTATGTATACAAAGAAAGTAATTTCGCCCAGAGAACCTGTTTCAAAGAGAACACAGGCAAACAAAACAGATGCATACACACATACAACCAAGTTCCTTTAGATACAATAGAAATGGAAAACCATATGGGGTTTTAAACTAGAAGATATTTAGGAGAGGGAAATCACATGATACTTATCTGTTTCCTGAAGCTCGACTTTCACAGTGAAGAATACAAGAATTGATTCTAACTAAGGGAAACTCTTTCTGCATACAGTTGGAACCAGCCAACACGTGTGAGTTCCTTGGCTGCAGTCCAAGAAAGCACGCTAGAGTTACCTTTAAGTTACTAAGGTAGGGGTAGGATGACTAGTTAGCTGGCTGGGGATGAAGAAGAAGAAGCAGCCACAAACAAAGAGTGAACCTTGTTTTTATCAGCTAGTTTTGGGGGCTGGTATTAGGGTCTTCCAGTCCGTCCCATCCCTATATCATTGGCTATAGGATGTGGGGTACCCTCCTACTAAGGTGAGGCAATATTGGAAATCTACACCTTTCACTAAAGAGAACATTTGGTCCAAGGTGCAAAGATGGGTTGTCATGGAAACCTTAGAAGTGCAGATGACCCTGGCTTGGTCCAAGCCATCAACAGGAAACAATCTTAACACTTGCAAAAACCAAGCATCCTGTGGGTTACGTGTGGAATTCAAATTCCTCGATGGTAGACAGGTTGTTGTTTTTGTCATCCTTTTAGCAGACCATAATGGAGATGCTTTTCTTGTTCCCAGTGCATGATGGGTAGATGTATGTGCATATGTGTGTGTGTGTGACTTCATTAGCATGAAAGAGCAGACAGCAGGGCAACTTCCTAATGCAGGTGGTCACATCAAACAAAGCACACAGTTCTCCCATACCAAAGACACTTGCAAGCACCATTCAGGTGTGTGTGCAGGTCAGAAAACAACAAATAAAAGCATTTTGAAAGTACATCTCCTAACAAGTGGGTCTAATACATTTGTGGGGAAAATATTACCCCGGGCTTCAAAAACTGCCCTGAAAGAACCACAGCAAACGTGACCATTAGAAAAGTTCCCACATGAAAGCAGCTTTCTTCAGAGGCCAGAACATGGAAAGTGTGCTGAACATGAGGATGGCTTGTATTCTTTGGAGAGCCATAGCATCACTAGGGCTCTCCTGGGATGCATTGGTCTCTACATACACAGCAGGCCACACACTGGATCTGTTGTGCAGGAATTGATTTGGATTCAGTGGCACTTTGCGAACCAGTGCCATGGACTGATCATTATTTTGTGAAGGTCAGTTTGAGATTTGCCTCCTCCCTCTTCAGGGGAGGTGAGTTTATTTATGTTTACCTGTGAAGATTCATGGATCCAATTGGATTCCAGAATGCTCTGCAGAATTTTTGTCTGGCTCTGCCAGCATCTCTCTCAATGAGCTCACTGTGGCCTATAATCTGGGCCTTCAGGAGGCCATTGGCCAAGTTGCCTCACAGCACCCTCTTTGCCCCTGTACAATCATGACTTCCTGGTATACGAATGAACTAAGGATGGTAAAAAGGGGGCTTAGATGGCTACAGTGGTGATGGAAACAAACTCATGACGAAACAAGGAGAACATTCTATAGAGCCCACTTGAAGGGCCTATGAAGTGGCGGTGAAGGCAGCAAAGCAATCTTACTTCTCTGCCTCCATTGCATCCACCACATCGCATCTAGCTCCATTGTTTAGCGTTATGAGGCAACTGATCACCCCTTTAGTGGCTCCAAAAGTAGATTAAAATTTGGCTGTTAGCTGTGACACATTTGTAACACTTTTTTTGGTTAAACTCTCACTTGGCTGCCAGATTTGGAGTCAGTAGGAATCTCAGGGCCCTGTTTGCGCAATCAAGTCCATTTTTGAATTCCTTTGACCCACCCTCCCAAGCAGATGTTGACAGGGTCCTATTAGCTGTTCTGCCTACTGCCTGCTCTTTGAATTCCTGCTCTTCCTGGTTGGTGAAAGCCTCCAGGGAAGTGGTAGGAGGAGCTTTGAGAGACATTATAAATCTTTCACTCTTCCGCTCTCCCAGGGCTCTTTCCCTGGCTCCCTCAAGGAGGCTGGTTACGCCCCTCCTGAAACAGTTATTGTTAGATGAAAGGGACCTATCTAATTACCACCCAGTATCTAATCTTCCATTTCTGGGAAAAGTGATTGAGTGAGCAGTGGCTGAACAGGCAGGATGGCACTACTGATCCTCCTGTATCTGTCAGCTGCCTTTGACTCAGTAGACCACTTGGTCTTGGTCAACCTCTTAGCCTCCCTGGTGGTGAGGGATATGGCCTTGAACTTGTTTTCCTCATTCCTCCAGGGATGGTCCCAGAGAGTAATCATGGGTGGAGAGAGGGGTCATCACAGGTGGAAAATGGTCAGTAAAATCAGTAAAAGTCAGTTTTTTCATCTTGGTCAGTAATTTGTCAGTTTTTTAAAAAAATGGTCAGTAAAGTCAGTATTTCTTTGATTTTTGTGAATGCAGTTTGTTTGTTTTTGTTTTCATTACTGCATTTTTGAGGAAAGATGATGACTTCTGAGTGAGAAGACAGATTGGTTTCAGTTTAGTTATGAAGTATTTTAAGACTTTGTTCCTAAGAGTAAAAGTGATTTGGTGAAATCTTCCACAAAGTATAGAAACATAATTAACCTCTTAAAACATGAGACAATGAAAGTAGAGGTGGTGGATATTGTGGGATTCAACATGGCACAGCTCATGCTAGAAGGAGTTGAGGAAGCAATGGAAGAAGAGGACGAGGGGAAAATGCTTGGGGATGCAGTGCAGAAAACTGTTGAGAAATGAAAGAGTTCATGAATAACTTTATTTATTTTACTTATTTTATTTATTCATTTTATACCCCACCCTCCCCGCCGGAGTGGGCTCAGGGCAGCTTACAAAGAGATTAAACATATAGATAACAAATTATGTACAATTTTAAAACAAATAATAAAACTTTATCATAAAGTGTTAGTAAGTTATTAGGTACTTATAACAATGCTTACAGAAGGCGGAACCAATACCAGTGTTGTAATCAGATGATCTGTATTGGTGGTTGGCTCGTCTTGGTCTCTATATTTAGGGAACAGGCTGTTGGTGGTAAGCCAAGGACCAGGACACCATCACTTCTCAGTTATTTGATGTTATTTGGTGCAGCTCCTTAGTCAGAGGCCTGATGGAAGAGCTCCATGTTGCAGGCCCTATGGAACTGTAAAAGGTCCCGAGGGCCCTGGTCTCTTTTGGGAATCATTCCACCAGTACGGAGCTACTGCTGAGAAGGCTCTGGCCCTGGTTGTGGCAGCCTGGCATCTTTAGGACCTGGGAGGCCAATTGATTTTGTGACCCTGAGTGCAATGCTTTCTGGGGAACGTGTGAGGAAAGATTTTCCCTCAGGTATGTGGGCCTCTGACCATAAAGGGCTTTGAAGGTAAGTACCAGCACCTTGAAGCAAATTTGGTATGCTATCGGTGGCCAGTGCAGTACTTTCAGCACAGGTTGGATGTGATCCCGCATAGGGAGGCCCATCAGAAGCCTGGTTGCAGCATTTTGCACCAGCTGTAGCTTCCAGATTTGGGACAAGGGCAGCCCCATGTAGAGAGCATTACAGTAGTCCAGTCTTGAAGTGACCATCATATGGATCACTGTTGCCAAGTCACTGCATTCAAGGAAGGGAACCAACTGCTTAATCAGCCAGAGGTGGTAAAAGGCTGACTTGGCAGTGGCTGCTACCTGGGCCTCTATTGTTAGTGAGGCATCCAGGAGTACTCCCAAGCTCCTAACCTCCAGTGCTGGCACCAATGGCACCCCATTGAAGATTGGAAGTAGGATCCCTACCCTTGGGCTGCCCCGGCTCAAGCACAGGATCTCCATCTTCATCGGATTCAATTTGTAAGCCACAGCTGCAATGCCCGGTCCAGATCTTCCAGTTTGGAAGCAGACTGGCTGCCCAACAACAGAACTGGGTATCATCCACATACTGGTGATATCCCAGCTCATGCCTCCCAGCAATCTAGGCAAGGGGGCACATGTAGATGTTAAATAACACTGGGGACAGCACTGCCCTTTGGGGGACTCCACAAATCATTGGGTGCCTTTGGGATAGCTGCTCCCCTAGCTGGGCTGGGATGTCACCAGTATGTGGATGACACCCAGCTCTGTTGTTGGGCGGCCAATCTGCCTCCAAACTGTCCCTGACCCTGAAGAAAGGAAGCCAGCCACTGCAAGGCTAATCCCTGGACTCCAATGTTGGTGAGGCAATGGATCAGTAACTGATGGTCAACCATGTTGAATGCCACTGACAGGTCCAACAGCAACATCACTGCCAATCTGCCCCAATCCAGATGCCTCCGGAGGTTGTCTGTGAGGGTGACCGGTACCATCTCCTTCCCATGGCCTGGGCAGAAACCAGACTGGAAAGGATCTAGAATGCAAGTGTCATCCAAAAACCTCTGTAGTTGAATTGCCACAGCCCTCTCAATTATTTTGTCCAAATAGGGCAGATTGGAGACTGGCCAATTCAACCAGATCCAGAGATGTCTTTTTCAGGAGGGGATGAACCACAGCTTCCTTGAGTGCCCCAGGGAACTGTCCCTCTGAGAGGGACTTGTTGATAATCTCCCTTAGGCGTTTCAAAACCCATCATGGCCAGCTTTAATTAGCCATGATGGGCACGGGTCAAGGCAGCATGTGGTAGGGCATACAGTTAAGAGCAGTTTGTTAACTTCCTCCAGGCTGAGTGGACTGAAATAATCCATAACCTGACTAGAAGACGTGCATCCAGCTCACTTACTGTCTCAACTGTGGTGGGGAGGTCATGGTGCAGTGACAGGACTATATCTGCAAAGTAACTCACAAAGGCCTCACAGCCAATGTTCAATTCCCTAACATTTGGTCTGCCTTGTGGCAGAACAGTCATAGACCAAATTATTCTAAATAATTGGGCTGGGCGTGAGCTCGCAGATATAATCGTGGCTGCATAATACTCTCAGCGGCTTTGAATACCATCTCATAGAATCCCATAAACATCCTATAAGATGTTCTTGTGGCTTCGTCACGGGCGCACCACACTCTCTAGCCATCTTAGCCTTCACTTCTTCAGCCACAACTCCTTCATAAATCAAGGAGCCAGCCTACAGTGAGGGTGCAGAGGGCGTCGGGGAGTGATCTCATCAATGGCTGCTGAGAGTCAGCTGTGCCAATCCTTCACAAGCTCATCTAACGAGCTGCCAGGGGACATCAGATCCCACAGGGCCATTTGAAGCTGCATAGGGTCCATTTGACTCCACGGGCGAGCTGAAATCCGCTCACCATCCAAACAGGGTCAGGGTGAAACATTCAGACGGGCCTTCAGGACATGATGGTCCAACCTTGGCACTGCTGAGGCAGTGATCCGGTCCACTGTGACCCGTGCCGCGAAGATCAGATCAAGTGTGTGTCCGGCCCAATGAGTGGGAGTCGTTACATATTGGGAGAGTCCCAATGCCACCACGGACAACACTAGGTCCATCACCTGAGTGGAGGCCACATCGTCTGCATGGACATTGAAATCACCCAGGACAATCAGCCTAGGGTGTTCCAATGCCCAGCCCGACATGGCCTCCAGCAGGGATGCCAGGCTGCTGGCTGGTTCTTTTTTCATGAAAAAAACAAAGACAAAGTAAAAGCAAAGATAAGTCTTGCCTTACAGTAATTATGTTTTGTTGTCATAATTATTACTTTATGTTTGGGTTTTAATATGTTTTTGCTGTTTTGCTGTTTTATTATCTGCAATATGTGATTATTTTTAAAAGGGAATCTTTTTTTGCCTTAAATTTTGTACAATAATGAATACATTGTCCTATATTCCTTAAAACAAATCAATAAACAAGTGTGCAATCCTTTTATCTGAATCACATCTGACTATGGGGCTGGCTATGAGGATGGTGGAGGCCAGATAATAATAATTTTAATGAAGTCCTAAGTTACATTTAAAATGCTAGCTTATCAGTAGGCTGACATTAAATTGTTCAGTAATTTGTCAGTTTTCTGTCAGTATTTGGTCAGTTTTTATGGAATTTTGGTCAGTAAAATCAATATTTTTAACCCAGTGACTAGTTTCCACCCCTGTCATCACTACGGGCCCTGACTTGTGGAGTTCCACAGGGGTCATTTCTCCCTCCAATGTTATTTAACATCTCTATGCACCCTCTGGCAGAGATAATCAGGAGGTTTGGAGTGGGGTGTCATGGCTATGTGAAAGGTGATTGAAGCTAAATTCATTTAAAACAGAGATCATGGGACTGGGGAAGCCTGGACTGCTGGGGTCTTCAGTCCTACCGACTCTTAATTGAGTCCGATTTTCTATGGTAGACTCTGTCAGGAGTCTGGGTGTGTGGCGCAATTCTTTGCTTTCCATGAACAAACGTGTCCTTGGTGATGAAGACTGTATCTTATCATCTATGCTGGGACCACCAGCTGGCTCCCTATCTGTCTTGGGTGGGCATTGCCATAATAATTCATACAATGGTCACCTCGAGACTGGACTACTGTAATTTGCTTTATGCAAGGCTACCTATGAAGATGCTTCAGAAACTGCAGATGGTCCAGAATGCAGTTGCCAGATTGCTGACAAGAACATTCTGGGCAGCACATATAACCAAGGCTTTTTTTGTAGAAAAAGCCCAGCAGGAACTCATTAGCATAATAGGCCACACCCAAAAAGCAGAAACTCATTAGCCTATTAGGCCACACCCCTGACAGCACAGTGTATTAGCATGTTAGGCCACACCCCCATGTTACCAGAAGTGTGGTCATCCAGCCACACCCACCTTTTGCTTCTTATTCTGTTTACCTTGTTTGTTGCTAAAACCCAGGGCTTTTTTTTTTAAGCAGGAACTCTTTTGCATGTTAGGCCACACACCCCTAAAGTAGCCAATCCTAATGAGTTTCTGCTGTTGGGTTTGGCCTTTTATACTAATGAGTTCCTGCTGGGCATGGCCAACTTGAGAGCCAGCTGGAACTCCATTCCTGTGTGTTCCTGCCTAAAAATAGCCCTGCATCTAACACCTATCCTATGGCAGCTGCACTGGCTCCCAATTAGTTCCCAATTCAAAGTGTTGATACTTACCTTTAAAGCCCTAAATGGCCTGGGACCCTCATATCTTCAGGACCACCTCCCCCAGCATGATCCTTGTCTTGCACGATCTCCCTAGGTTCCATAGGGCATGTAAGGCTGCTTTTTTGGGGGCAGCCCTTGATTGATTGTGATCCACCAGGAAGCTGTTAAATTATGATCCAGCTGTGTCTTCACCATCCATGCATCCTACCCTGCTTGACAGTGGATAGATTTTAATTGGGATAGATTTTTAATCATTTTATATTTTTAAAGTTTATTTATTGTATTTTTGTACTGTTTTATTGGGTGCATTTTATATGTTGTTAGCTACTTCAAGTCCCATTCAGGGGAGAGGGAGCAGGATATAAATTTGATAAATAAATAAAGGGAAGGATCATGGCTTAGTGGTAGAGCATTTGCTTTGCATGCAGAAGGTACTTGGTTCAATCCCTGGCATCTCCAGTTAAAAGCAATCTGATAGCAGATGCTGAGAAAGACTCGAGATGTAAAATTTCTGGAAATTTTGAAGCCATAGGCGGGGGAGTGTCTTTCCCCCCAATGTTTTTCCCGGAAAGCTGAAATTTGGGGAAAAATTGAAATATATGCAATACTTACTCTCCTATCAAACTTAAACTAATTCTACTATTTTAAAAACAAAATGAATTGTTTATAATGTTTTGCATACAAAATTGCAATATTTGACATATTTATGGAATTTGAAAGTTATAAATGAATTAGTTTTGTACAAGCAAATTGCAAACATATCCAGTACTTGAGAAAAGACTGCAGACTGCTGCACCCTGTGCACTCTTAGCACATGTGCCTTAATTTTTGCTATCTGGTTAGAGTGAGCTAGATCTCAGTGAAACTTTCAGTTTTTCTCCAAGGCTTTGGTGCAGTCTCTGTCCCATCTCTTTCTGATATATTTTTTTCTCCTTCTTGCAAAATAGGGCAATAAGCTATTTTTTACCTTGTCTGTGGGTAAATGTGTCACACTGGTTTGAGAGAAAGGTGAAAAGGTCAACCACGTTAGGCCAAAAGGACAGCAGAAGGCATGCAGCTAGGGATGGGCACAAACTGGGAAAATGTGATTTGTATTGGTTTGTGGTTCATTGCATGCCCGGTTTGCGAACCACGGCCCATCATGAACTTTTTGATGCTTGACAAACTGGTTCGGTTCATTAAATTCATGACACAGTAGAGTGGCCCCCTGGCATGCTAGAGGCACTAAACTCTGAGTTATAGCCCCCACAAAGAAGGTGCCCCCAGGAAAGTGCTCTCTGGGGAAATGACAGGCACAGGATCAGGAGTGTATAGAATGGATCCTGTGCAAGCTAGTGACACCAAACTCACAGCAGATCTCTGACTCACTCTCCTCTACCTGCTTCCCAAGTTTGGTGATGATTGGATTTACAGGGTCCAAGTTATGCCCCCCAAAATGGTGCCCCCATCCTCCATTGTTTCCAATGGGGGGAAGCAAGTGCGATAGAAGCCCAGCAGAACAGAATCAAAGTCCCAGAGAATCTCTGCAGTAGAAACTGAAGGTGGGGGAGGCATTTTGGCAAGCCCAGCAGAACCAGTACAATGTGTCCAGCAGAACCAAATGCCACTATAGCACAGCAATCCCAACAGTACTAAGGTCAAGCCAGGAGAGTGTGTTTGGGGAAAATGTCAGGCACAGGTTCAGAAATGTATAGAATGGACTCCATGCACACACTATGCACACACCAAACGCACAGGTAACCTCACCCTGCCCATTGCTGTTCTACAATCTCTCCAAGCTGGGGGTGGATTACAGTTCTGGGGTCCCAGTTACGGATCCAAAAAAAAGGTCTTCCCAAGTGCTCTCTCTGGAAAAGATAGCTGCAATTACAGGAGTCTATGGAATGACTCAGGAACAACTCAGTGACACCAAACTCATAGGGAAACTTCACCTAGGCAGAAATCCCCTCACCTGCCAGACACTGGAAGCAAGGCAAGCATCCCCCCTATGCTCGCAGCCTCCCCCCAAGTCTCCAAAGGCAGGTTCTGAAAGACAGAAAGGCAAACATGACAAGACTTCTGATGGGGCTTCCCAAAGTTACCCCACAACAGCTTGGCGGGCACCCCAGACCCACCAGACCAGTGGAAATCAGAGTTTTCCATTTAAAGTGATAATGAGGAAGGTGTTGTGTTATGAGGTAGATGTTGTTTCACAAGATAGGTGTTGGGTAAGGGAACCCACACCCACCTGGCAGAGATGGTCATCCTCCTGCTCAAGCACCAAGGGTGCAACCCATATGCTGCATGCCAAATCACCCAGAGATGAGGAGGAATGGGGGGACATGCAGAGAGACAACATGGATCTTATCTCATGAGGTCCAGAGAGGGTAGCCCAGCAGGAGGAGGTGGACCTTGAGGAAGGCCAATTCGTCCACCCTGGCCGAGTCTAGGTGGGAGTGGTGGGGGCTGAGAATGTCTCCCAAGTGGGAAAATACATGCTTGCTCTGGACACTGGTGGGAGGGCAGGAGAGGAGACTCATGGCCATGCAAGAGAGGTTGGGCCAGATGACAGTCTTGCATAACCAGCAGTTTAGGGGATCAGCGGAAATGGGCTAAAGGGACTCAGCAAGGTACTCCCTCTCCAAGGTACTCCATCTCCAAATCCCCTGTTATTGTACACCTGGCAGCCTCAGCACTGTTGACCTCCCAGTTCACCACTGACCACCATTAGGAAGGCTTCTGGGTATAACTTTCTCCAATAAGTGTTCTACGCTTATGGAAGATAATTATAACAAATTGCTGGAAGATATTAGAAAGGATTTGAATAAATGGAAAGATCTACATATTTCCATGTTGGGAAGGATCGCAACGTTGAAAATGAATATCTTACCTAGGTTTTTGTTTTTAGCACAGAACATACCAATACTTAAGAGGATGAACTATTTTGAAGAATTAGATAAAATTACTAGAAGATTTGTTTGGGCACCTAAAAAGGCAAGGATAAAATGGAAGGTTATGCAAGATAAAAAAGAAAGGGGTGGGTTAGGAGTTCCAAATTGGAGGCTTTATTATGAAGCGGCAGCATTAAATTGGATACGAGAATGGATAGTCCTGGAAAATACTAGATGTTTAGCATTAGAAGGTTTTGATCTCTACATGGGATGGCATGCTTATATCTGGTATGGTAAAGATAAAGTACATACCAATTTTAAACATCATTATCTAAGGGATGCGCTGTTTAAAGTTTGGGATAATATAAGAAGGCGCCATTATAAGAAAATGCCATTATGGGTAGTATCATCATTAGAAGCATTTGTGAAGCCTACTCTTGTTACAGAGATACATAGAGAAAAATATGAAAATTTGCTAGATAAAAGGGAAAAATTAAAACCAAAAGAGGTTCTAGAAGGGAAACACAACATCAATCTATCATGGTGGGAATATACCCAGTTGAGATCTAGGTATGCTAAAGATATGAAAGAGGGGTTTGAGAGAAACAAAAATGAATTGGATAAGATATGGCTGTCCTCAAGCGATAAGTTGATACAGAAGATTTATAATTGGTTATTGGACGAATATATGAGGGATGAAGTAGTAAGATCATCCATGGTGGCATGGATGCAGGATATGGGACATACAATAGAGCTTGAAGAATGGTATAAGGTTTGGAATAAGATGAAACTTCTAAGGGCAGTACCATATAAAGAAAACGTCTATAAATTACACCATCGGTGGTATTGGTCACCCGATAAAATTGCAAAATGTCAGAAAAACAACTCTAAAATTTGCTGGAAATGTAAATCGAACGGAACGTGGGCACTTTTTCCATATGTGGTGGAGATGCCAAAGAGCACAAAAATATTGGAAAATGGTTCAAAAGATAATAGAAGAAACATTAGGTTTAATGGTGGAACTTAAGCCGGAGATCTATTTGTTAAATATGTTGTCAGAAGAGCGACAAACGCGTCAAGAAACTTATACTTTGTTGTATATCTTAACTATCTCAAGGATTTTGTTTGCTAAATATTGGAAGTCAGACAAAGTACCCACTAGAAAGGAAATTGCCTTAAAACTTATGGAAGCAGTAGAAATGGATAGGATACATGCTGAAATAAATGGTATCGATGATAAAACCGTGTTTAAAAGGTGGTCAGGAGTAAAAAAATGGATAAAATGTAATATAATGTAATAAGGACTCAAAATATAAGAATGTGAATGTATAAGTTTATTGTATATAATGTTAAAACTCCAATAAATATATTTATATAACCAGGAAGGCTTCTCCCTGGTTGGGCTCTTGGAGGCAGAGGTGCTGGGCTGTGTCTCCTCCTCCCCCAATTTCTCCACCCACTGTTCCCTCTAGCCACGTCTGCTGGCCTGTATCCTCCACACTTCTTTGCAAAGCTCACATTCCATTGCACAAGCTCTGGATTCCAGAGAGCAATGCTGTCTTTTATCTGGGGGTCACAGATACAGGCCAGGTTGTACTCCCATTCCCTGCAGAGAGGATGCAACCTGGTGGTGATGGCCACCTGCAACCTCTGTGACAAGGCCATGACCTGTGGGAAGATAGCTTTCCCCTCATGGCCTGGCTGCAGTGCGGAGTCCAGTGCCCAGTCCAGTCTTCAAATCAGGGGCATGACTTGCCCCAGGCTGGTTATATGGGCACAGAGCATGTCGGTGGTGTCCTGGAAGGGCTTGAGGACACACCCATTTTGGGAGAGGGTCAGCTGTTGGGTCAGCTGTTGGAGTTGATGCTGATCCCCTCTTCCCTGTGCAGGAGGGTCATGGAGGAGATGACATCCTGCACAGTGCTCTTCTGCTCCACCAAATGTGCAAACAAGGTGTAGGTGAAATTCCAGTGGGTATGTAAGTCCAGGATGAGCTGATGTTTAGGGTCATCCCCCTTCCACTGCCTCTCGCACAGCAAATGGGCAGACTTGATGCTGCATGAGAAGTGGGCAGCCAGGCGCTGGCAGGTCTCAAGCAAGGGCCGCATCTTGAGAGTGGCAGTATCCCAGGTGGCCCTGAGAATGCTCCCCAGCTCCAGAGCATCCTTCACCACCAAGTGAAGTGTGTGCACCAGGCAGATGATGCTCTTGAGGTGCACAGCCTTCACTGCTGCCAGCATATTGGTGCCAGCGTCTGTGACCATGCAACCATGGATAATGTTATCACCACCCACCCACTCCCTCAGGCTATTCTTTTATCACAGTGGTGATGTTTTGTGCCATGTGGTCTGCTTTCATCCCTTGTGCATGAAGCAGAACCACTTCATAGCCTGGTGGCAGGACTGTCCCCTCCTGGAGTCTGGGCCATGCCCCAGCAGTCCAAACAGAGAGGTCTTGTGGTTGTCACTAGTGGGCAGAGAAGGAGAGGGGGCTGTGCTGCTGGCTGCCTCAGAGGTCTGCCGTGAAGTACACGGTCTGCCTTGCACTCTGGAGAGTTCACCCTTAACTATTGCCATTGTGGAGTGGTGCATGGCAGGCAAGACTCATTGGCTCATGGACGTCTATGAGGGGACAGTGTACCAGGGAGCCAGGTGTTCCAGCAGCCAGCACAAGGCTACATACTCTATGTGGGAGAAGGGTTGGCCATCCACAGCAGTCATCTCACCAACATGGCAAATGACTGCTTCCTGGGTCCTCCAAGGCACTTCTGGATAGCAGTGTTGGCATCCCTAGGGAAATGACCTCTGGAGGGCGGCCCGCCTTGATGTCCCACCCACTGCACCCTGAGTGTGGGAAGCCTTTCTTGGAGGGGCCTCCTGCTCCCGCCCTGCTTCTCCCTGCTGAGAGGGTGTGGGCCTCTTCTTCCTCCCACTGGCCATCACTCTTTCCTCCACCACCAACATAGTGGGGTGCACCCTTTGCTGGTTCCTGTGAAGGATAGAGGAGGACAAATGGTGGGGATTTGCATCCCTCTGGACATAGGCATGGCACACCTGGCAATTTCCCACATGGGTCACTGGAGAGGGTGCAGAAATATTTCCAAAGTGTGGGCTGGAAACGGGCCCCCAAGATTGGAGAAACTGGGAGGGACAATTGCTTTCTGGTGCTGGGCTGGGAGGGGCCATAGAGGGGTGTACTTGAGGCAGGAGCAGCTACAGGGAGCTGTGTTTAAGTGGAGGATTCCCCCCCCCCGAATCACAGCTAGACTCCACAGTGTTAGCAACTGCTGGTCTCTGGGCAGTGCTAACAAGTTTTTTTGCCTCTGTGGGGAGCCCCAGGAACAGATCAGGGAAAGGAGGCTCTGAGATCCCTGGTGATACCCTGCTAGGGGATGGCTCCACTGGGCTGGCAGGATGAGTTTGATGCCCAGGGATGGGGGCTGTAGCATGGTGGGGGGAGGATGTTTTCCCCCACTCTTTGCATCCACTTTGCATGGCACAGAGAAGTTTACAATCAGGAGAGGTGGGAGGGTATAAAATGTGGGTCCTCAGCCAAGGCACCCAGTAGATAAGCCCATCTGTTCAACATGAGCAGAGAGTGGGTCTGAGCCCTGAGTCTACCCAACAACCCCAAACCCCAGCAGAGGAGATGAATCTCAATCAAAATGTGGGTCCTCAGCCAAGGAACCCATTACCTAAGCCCCTCTGCTTGGCATGAGCAAAGAGATGGGGTGGCTCAGAGCCCTGAGTCCACCAAACACACCCAATCCCTAGCAGGGGAGAGGAATCACAATCTGGTGCTCTGCTAGTCTGCTTTTAACAAGTCGTCTGCCCCTCTGTGTAACTGTGAACAGCCAACAGAGTAGAGGGTGTGGAGCTGAGTGTATATATAGCATTCTGATCCCATAGAGCAGAATGGGAACTCTGTTATTGGCAACCAGCAGTGCCTGTTAAGCTTTGGAAGGCTCCTATTGGTGTTTCCAAGGCTGAGGAATTCTGCCCCCCATTGCGTGGAGTTTTTTAAACAGTTTAATTAAGCAGAGACTGTCTGGTAATGTAATTGTTCACGAACCGCCATGAATGGCACCAAAGTTCATGAATTGTTTGTTCCAGGCACTCTTTGCGAACAATGAACCCGCCAAAATTTGTGACAAACTTTACTTCATAAGCTGGTTTGTGCCCATCCCTACATGCAACAGTTGAGACGCGATGAAACCCGTGCTTGCTCTACTCATGAAGATTTGGTATTCTTTTAGGTGCAGAAATGCATCTTGGATTTAAGAGCTATATATGTTCACAGCATGCCCACTTTGTCTTTAAAAGCATTTCACTCATTCTAGAAGAGAAAATATTGAATAGTTTTTTTAGTGCTCTCCAAAATTTTCAATTTTTCAGTTGGAAGGGGGGGGCGGGCCTTCAAAAAAAGGGAAAATAAACTTTTGCTTCAGTATTTTTCTGGTTTTTTCCCCTAGGCCTTCACATCTCTAGGAAAGACCTTTCTTTTTAATGCGTTCCCTGAAAATAAAGAATACTGAGCAGGAAGGATTTAAGGACCTCACTTGTTTATAAGGCAGCTTTGTCCATTCAGATCTCTCTCATAGCAGCACAACACATTCTTTGTGGCAGTCAGAGACAAATCTAGAATATAATGGCCTGTATCCAGCCATGCAGTTCTGATGACTTAAGACCATTTAATGTTTGGGAAGAAGGGCTGCTAATTTCTTCCAATTCCTCCCCCCAACACACTGAGCCCCCTGAAATTGTTCCTGGGGATCATTGGTCCTTAAGGATAGTTTGGGGTAAAGTAGTGGGACAGGGGAATCAGTGGAAATTTGTGTCCACTCTTGTGAAAACTTGAGCACTTTAATGGGCCAGTGCAGCAAGAGCATGTATTTGTATACTAAATATGAAAAAAGGATTTTTTAAGAAAATCGTTTATAGCCCACTTTTCTTCCCAGCAGGGAATCAAAATGACTTACATCATTCTCTTCTGTACTTTTATCTTCACAACAGCACTGTGAGGTAGGTGAGGCTGAGTGTGTGTGACTGGCCAAAGGTCACCCAACAAGCTTCCATGGCAGAACAGAGATTCAGACCTTGGATTCAGTTCCAAATTTCATAGTCATTGTTACTCAGTTCACAGTTGGCAAAATTGTTATTGAGATGGGAACAGGAGCATTCTGTTTTTCCTGGACTCAGGATAAGCTGTCATTTATGGTAGTAATCCTCTAAAATTTCAAGGTCCCTAGTCAGTATTTCCTCAGTCCTTTCAATTGATTTAAACTCTTTGAATTCAATTGATCTGAGCTCTTTGAACTCTCCCCAGCTGTGGCTGAGTGGATGGAAAATTTAGATATAGGGGGATTGCCCAATCGGTCTGCATACTCATATCAACTTGGTTATATATTTTATATTATTTTATGCTTCCTGTGTGTAACTCTGCCATATGTTAAATAAAATAAATAATAGTCATTGTTACTGAACTGAGATTCAGTAGGAAGAAAACAAGATTCAGAAAGAACAATACATCACAGCCTTTTCTCTTAATAAAGGGGATATGTTAATATGAATGTGTCTGGATGCACCTCAAGGTCACTTAATGTGGATTAATTTCCATTTAATACCCTGAAACCACCTTGCTTTGCTCACAATAAAATGGTAGATTTCCCCCATCTTTTCAACAATATGCTTATATGCAAAAGGGGGGTTTCATTTCATGGTAACAACAGTACAAAATTGGAGCAAGTTAATTACTCTGAATGTATTAATACACTGTGAAAGATTGGAGTCATGTGTGTGATGTTTAAAATAGTTTGTGTGAAAGGGAGAGTTGCCATCTTTCAATTACTCACTGCTGTTTCCTTTAATAATGTAGTAACCCTGAGACAAGAAGATGTTTTATAGATTCCTTTTTCTAAGAGACTTTCCTTGCCACAGTGCTTTTTAAAAAGAAGGGGATATATTTCCATTTCCTCTCTTGGACTTTCTGGAGTCCCTGGAATTCTTTACTTTGTTTGCATGCCTTCTCTTGAGGCTTAAGCAAGGAGCAGCAGCTTTAATCCAGAGCAGTATTTCTTTCGACGGATTCTCCTCATAATCTACTTAGTCTGGGACGCCTTTTGGCCTAAATCTCTCAGCATTTGGGAGGAAACTGCTTGCAATTCTGTGTGTGGCTGGCTTGCTGCATCCTTTTTAACCCTAAAATTGGAGAGAGATAGTGGAACGATCCCTCATGTCACTTGAGCACAAATGTTCTGGACCACGTAGAACAGAATTTCCTTCATGGAGTAGTCCTTTTGACCTTCACTCAGGAGGTCAAAACTGTAGCTCTCCTCTTCCCACAAGCCATAATGGTCAGTCCCTGACCTCTTTCTAGTCAGTCTTGTTTACATTAGATAATGGTTAGACCTGCTAAAAGGAGGCTTTTTAAAATACAGAATGATCCGTTACTTGTCAGCTTCAGTGATTTAAACACCTTCCCAGCTTCCAGTGGTTTGAATACCCGCAGAATAAAGTTATCTTCTCTCTGTTCTACCAAGTACTTTCAAATCAGATCTCACTAACAGAACACCTGAATATTTATTTATTATATTTATATCCCACCCTCCCCACGGATGGGCTCAAGGAAGCTTACATTTATCGGCAACATGTGCCAATATCTCCTTATAATATTTATCTTTTGGTTTCATAAGATTCCATGCGCTCCCATTGGCTGTAAAATGCCCTCCTTCAGCCATTGGCCCATCAGCCGCCACTCAAGAGTACTCGCATGCCATTGGTTGGGTGCTGGGTCTGCTCCTCTTCCCCACCCACTCCCCCTGGCAGACCAGCTCTCTCTCCTGAGGAAGACAGGTCTCTTGACTTCTGTGAGGGAGTAGACTCTATGGCATTATACCCTGCTCCTTCCACCCCCCCCCAAATGCTGCCCTCCACAGGATCCACCCCCCAAATTTCCAGGTATTTCCCTAATCAGAGTTGGCACCTGTACTTTCTCCTCTGTCAGTAAAAGGCCCTTTACACACCTATGTTGGCCTTTGGGGGAAAACTCATTGGGCCCAGTCCTGATCAGGTTGCCAACTCCAGATGGGCAATTCCTGTAGATTTGAGGGATGGAGCCTGGAGAGGGTGAGGTTTGAAGAGGGGTGGCATCTCAGACAGGCACGATGCCATAGATTCCACCCTCCAATCCAGCCATTCCCTGATGGGGAACCATTGTTGCCAATCTCCAGGTGGTGGCTGGAGATCACTCAAAATTACAACTGCTCTCTAGGAGGGAGGGGGGAGGAGATGGAAAACTAAAGGTAGGTTGATGGTTGGCTGGGAGGGAGATAGGGTTGTCAACTCCAGGTTGGGAAATTCCTGGAGATTTGAGGGGTCGAACCTGGAGAGGGTGAGTGTTGAGAAGGGGTGGGAGCTCAGACAGGTACAATGCCATAGACTCCACCCTCCAAACCAGCCACTCCCTTCTGGGGAACCACTGTTACCAATCTTGGGGGTGGGCTGGGGATCACTCAAAATTGCTACTGCTCTTCAGGTACCAAAGATCAGTTCCTCTGGAGAAAATGGTAGACTCTGTCATTATACCCTGCTGAGACTGCCACAGCAAATTGTCACTGAGTGCCCAAAGCCGGGGCACTCCCCCAGAGCCTCTTTCTAGAGCCCGTTGTATTTATTTCCACAACGGGCCTTATTCCTAGTCCACAATAAAACACTTTAAAACAACCAAACAATAGGCAGTTCAGACTTTAAAATGCTCACAATAATGATTGTCCCTTCAGTGAATTAAGATGTCATATTGTCAGATGTGGTTCTAAAATCCCGATTCAGCGGTATCCCGGCCTCTCGCAAAGGTAGGACTCATTCTCCATACAGGGCCACCTTTGTCATAGATGTTGGTAATGATAATGGTTAATGGTGGTAATGATGGTGGACGATTCCTAGTTGAAAGCCTGGCGGAAGAGCTCCGTTTTGCAGGCCCTGCAGAACTGTACAAGATCCCGCAGGGCCCCGATCTCCTCTGGGAGATCATTCCACCAGTGAGGAGCTGCCACTGAAAAGGCCCTGGCCCTAGTAGCCGTGAGCCTGGCATCCTTGGGGCCTGGAATAACTAGTCGATGTTGTGACCCTGACCGTAGTGTTCTCTGGGGTATATATGGGGAAAGGCGGTCCCTCAGGTATGTTGGACCCTGGCCATATAGGGCTTTAAAGGTGAGTACCAGCACCTTGAAGCAAATTCGGTATGCTATTGGCAGCCAGTGCAGTGCCTTCAGCCCCAGCTGGATGTGCTCCCATCTAGGGAGACCCATCAACAGCCTGGCCACGGCATTCTGCACTAGCTGCAGCTTCTGGATTTGCAACAAGAGAGCATTACAGTAGTCCAACCTTGAGGTGACCGTTGCATGGATCACTGTGGCCAGGTCACCGCGGTCAGGGAAGGGAACCAACTGCCAGATCAGCTGAAGATGGTAAAAGATCGACCTAGCCGTGGCTGCTACTTGGGCCTCCATTGTTAAGGAGGGATCCAGGAGCATTCCCAAACACTTAACCTCCGGTGCTGGCACCAATGGCGCCCCTTCGAAGGTCAGGAGCAGGATCTCCCTCCCCAGACCACCCCAACTCAGGCACAAGACCTCCATCTTTGCTGGATTTAGCTTCAGCCAGCTCAGTCTCAGCCAACCAGCCACGGCTTGCAATGCCCAGCCACAGCTTGCAATACATTCTCTCTGGCTTTCTTCCATTTCCAGTATTGCGGTGTCCACACTTTCACACAGACACACTTCAAACATTTTTATTCTCTTACCAACAAAGTTTGAAACCTGCACGCCCGATGTAATGATTGCATACATACATGTCTTACTGGAACATCCATACATGTGTTGATTTGCACGCAAAGGGTTGTTACAGAGAGAAA
The DNA here is from genome assembly GCA_029375565.1 of Gekko gecko. NCBI lineage: Eukaryota > Metazoa > Chordata > Lepidosauria > Squamata > Gekkonidae > Gekko > Gekko gecko. The sequence continues at coordinate 236,681,322 of JAPDNY010000002.1, read as the reverse complement.
CAAAGCACTGGAGTAGGATCAGAAAAACTCAAATTCAAATTCCCAGTCTGTCACCAGGCTCACTGAGAGAGTGATCTTTTGGTAGTCCTTCTTTCTCAGCCTAACCTAACTCCCATGGTGTTTCTGAGGATAAAATGGAGGAGGGGAGAATTTGTATACCACACTGGAGGAAGAGCACAGTAAAAAAATGTGACAGACAAGCATCACAGTGTCCATGCAAAGGCGTCTATGTTCTGTACAGTAATCTACTTCATAAGTGCAGTACTAGTTTTAATGTATCAGTTCTTACTATGTTCATCAAAGGATGAAGCATAGCCTCCAACTGGTACCCTAGTACTTGTGTACGCTAATACTACCCTTGGGTTCTGTATAAGGTTGTCAACTACAGATTGGGAAATTCGTGGAGATTTGGGTGGGTGAAGTGCATGGTTTGGGAAGGACAGGGACCTCAGCAGGGTGTAATGCCAAAAGAGTTCACTCTCCAAAGCAGCCATTTTCTCCAGGAGAACTGATCTCTCATCTGGAGAGCAGGTGTGAATCTGGCAGATCTCTGGGCCCCACCTGGAGGTTGGCAAACCTAGTTTTGCATGGTATGGCTTTGCCATATGTCTCTGAAGGGTAAAATTCAGCAAGACTGTCATTTTGGAGACAACTCTGTGATGCCAGAAGCAACTTGGGAAGCAAAATTTTAACAATGTACAGTTAAAATGAGTTGTAAGGAAACTTATATTTACTATTTCTGTCATTCAGTAGTGGCATTTACTGGCCACCAGCCCTCATGGAAGCAATTTAGTGCTCTTGCAATCATAGTAATAGTTTATTGCTCTTCATTGGTATGTCACTTAGCCATGACCTAAATGCCAAAGTATAAAACTAAATGAGAGCAAATCGCTGTTAGCATACGTGACCCCACACATCAACTTTTCTGTGACAGACTTGAAAGTTGCTATACTTAACCAAAATATCTTCAGAGAGAGGCTTGGGCATGAAGCTACTGAGTTGGAATTTTCATACAGGTTTGATGCTGTCAGATGTGAGTTCAGCACAGGCTGGGAATGACTAGCTCACTACAGAAAGGTATTGTCTCTCTCTATGTGTTTGATCTGGCTTTACCAATTCATCAGCAGTTGGGAGTGACCCACTCCCACTGGAGTACTCACTGTCTCTCTCTTTTTTTTTTAGTGGCTTGTGTTTCCATTTGTGCTTTGCATAGTGATGTGGTTCACTTATCTGTTCCATTTCTGAGCCTTTTTTCTGCCCATTTCTGTCTTCCTTCTCTCCCTGTTATCTCTTTACAACCCTTGTATGGATAGGAGGTTGGGCTGTGGCCACAGTAGATGTTTAAGGTATCCCAAGACTCCTTGTCTTCATTTTTTATTACCAAGACAAACCATTTTATGTTACTCTTCTACAAGGTCAAAAGTTATTGAAAATTCTCTTTACAAGAGGCAACAGTGTCCGATTCCTCTGGCACAGGAAGAGAGACCAGAGCTGTAGCACCCTTCAGGGTTCCCTTGTTCTCTAGCAGGGTCTCAGATGGGCCCGGGAGGGGTCACTTCTACCCTGCTCCCTCTCTCCAGGCTTGGTTGCATCCTTTCCCTCTTGCAGTCAAGGGAGTAGCCAGGCTTTTCCTCCTTGGCCCTTCCTGCCTTTTGAAAGGTTCCCTGAGGGAGGAACATCACCTGCTTCTCCTCCCTCCAGTCCAGGGGCTAGGCCCTGTAGGCTGTCAAGAGCCAGGGCCAGTGGGACTTCCTCCTGGGTCTGAGTGCACTGTCCTCCACCCCACCCCATCCTGGCCTCCTCTAAAGGAGCTTGCTTCCAGCCCATTCTCAGGCTTAGTCCCCTTTTCCAATCCTCCAGGTGCTCTCCCTGTATTGGTCTGGATCCCACCCTGCCTACTTCGTCTCATCACACTTCTAGGGTCCTTCAGGCCTTGGTGTATTGCTGGGCTGCTCCCTTGGCTGGGCAGCCTGAGCCATTCTTGCTCTCACCACCTCTTCTAGTGGCTTCTCTGCCATCATGTCCAGTGACCACTGTGCTCTCACAGTATGCTGCAGCCTCCCCAGCTGCATTGGGCTCCTGCAGAACTCTTTCTTGCTGCAGCTGGCCCTGGGACACTTCCAGCCAATGTGGTAAGTGCAGGGGCAGGAGCTCCACCTCTGAACAAATAGTATTTTAAAGTGTGTGATGATTATTGCACAAATACTATTGAACTAGCAAGCAACTCTTTTTGGAATCCATTTATGATTTAAACACTGTTTTCTTCAACAGGTCAGTTTGAAACCTTCAGTAAAATCTCCAAGCATTCCTACCTTACACTTATTTCACATTGCTTGACTTTGTTTTCCACTGTTTGGAGTTACTTTCTTGGGGGCATGTTACAAGCAATGCAAGGGTGCACATGTGGGGAGACGGCCACCTAACACTATCATGTGAATATCACATGTTTGTTTTGCCACATACATGGAGGAAGTGGAAAAGAAGGCTTACAGCAAAGAGGAAGGTGGAACTGATTGGGGAGGTATACCATTGGATATTTCCTTGAGTCCTGATTCCCCCTTTGGAGCCCAACTTTCAACATGTAAAGCAGGGGTCCTCAAACTACGGCCCGCGAGCCACATGCGGCCCGCCAAGGACATTTATACGGCCCGCCGGGTGTTTATGCCTGCCCCCCCGCCCGGAGCCGCCTCCTCCTCGGGGAGCACAGCAGCAGCGCCCCCACCCGCCTGCTGGGCTCCTCCTCCTGAGTAGCCCCATTGGGAGAGGTGCCTTCGAGGGCACGGCGGAGAGCAGCCCGGGCAGAGCTCCTCCTGGCGGGGCGGGCACCTCCCCCGCTTCCTCCCCAGCCCGGGCGGGGTTCAGCCGGAGTGTCCGGGGACAGGCTGCGGAGAAGAAGCCACGTGGAGCAGCCAGGCAGGGCAGCAGCGGCAAAGGGGAAGGGTCCCGGGAAGGGAGTTGCTCGCGGGGGGCTAGCTGCCGGGAGGTCCTGGGAGGGAGGGAGGGAGGGAGGGAGGAGGGAGGCGGGGGACACGCTCGGCCATGGTTGCTGCACATTTGGGGGGAAGGTGCATTCCGGGAAAGGTCTGTTTGGGGGGGAGAGAACCTCCCCCCGTGGGAGCAATGCTGGCGAGCCCCTCCCCCTCCAGTGCTACAAGGGCCCCCCGGGGGACTGATCCCTTTCAGCCGGAGGGGGGATGTCATCCTGGGGGCGGGGGCTAAGGAAGTCCCATTGAAATACTGGTAAGTTTGTTGATTTAATTTTACTTCATTTTAAATATTGTATTTGTTCCCGTTTTGTTTCTTCACTTCAAAATAAGATATATGCAGTGTGCATAGGAATTTGCTCATAGTTTTTGTTTTTACTATAGTCCGGCCCTCCAACGGTCTGAGGGACAGTGAACTGGCCCCCTGTTTAAAAAGTTTGAGGACCCCTGATGTAAAGCATGCTACTGCCCCTGCTGCCAGTGTTTATTGGTAGCATATATACATAGCCCTGTTTCCTGTTAGTACTGAGAGGAGCATGCACTTCTCCCTTCCCAAAACTGACTTTTTCATGCACATCCTTAAGCATTGGCAAATATGCAGGGATCCTTTCTCAGGGCCTGTTATATGCCTTTCTGGTCTGTACGCATCACATATACACACGTTATAATTAGATATATTCATCTGAGAGAATCTTCCCATTCCCCTTTGGGCAGATTTATCAGTCTGAACTTTGATAGAATTCTTCACTATTTTTTTTTTAAAAACACCCTAATATTTACATTAATTCTTACACACATTTCTCTTTTTTCCCCCTAGTGCTGCTGTTGGCATCGGTTTCTATGGCAACAGTGAAACCAATGATGGGGTTTATCAGCTGATCTATGCCCTTGATAATGCTAATCACACTTTCTCAGGGATTGATTCACTGGTAAGAAATTTACAGGGTTGATTTGTGAAAGGTTTGTCTTTATCTGGGGCCCATAGAATCTGTGGAAGAACTGAATTTGGCAGCAGCAGAAAAAGCACCGATAGTGATAAAACTTCTTCGCAAAAATGTGAAGCATTAGTTGTTGAAGCCTTTTTACCACCATGTTGTTAGAAATTTGACCTCTCTCCTACACAGGCTGTCTCCACTTGAGGAGTTTATGCCTCTTCAGTGAACAACTTTTATTCTATGTGAGACGGAGATGAGAAGGAGTGGGGAGTGCAAAGCAGTTGTGATTTCTGGTCCTTCAGTCAATATTGTGAGCAAAGCTGATGATGATACTTCTCTTTCTGACATCAGTGCTGCAGCTGGGTTGCATGCTCTGATGTAGGGGTGCAGATGAAGCTTAACCAAGGGAGGAAAATGGCTTCTCAGCAGAGTTCAGAAAAGCAATCTTGGCTCCCTCACACAACCCTGTTGTCATTTCCCCCCTCCGCACCTCTTCTGTGAAGTCCTAGTCCCCTCACCTAACATACAATTCTCAATTTATTACAGTCATGGCCCAGCAAACAATACAATAAGAGGCAAGTAAATAACAGGTAAAAGAACAGTGAAATTATAAAATATAATAACATCTAAAATTATAAACAGGAATCTAAAAAGTTTAAAATACAGAAAAAATATTAAAATCAAAGGTTAAAAATAAATTTAGGCCTATCCATACTTCTTTATTTCTCTCCTAGTTCGGTATTCCAACCAACCAAATTTGGCAACCATCCTTGTCAGCTTTTGATTATTACCTGCCAGCAACCTGAGTAGGAGTTAACAATAGGTTTAACCAGAACTTCCCTAATATTATGATACAAACTACAATTGAAAATTACGTATTCCAATGTTTCATCAGTTCCCATCCCACGTATACAACTATACAACAGTGATCTAGTAAATCTGTCCTCCAATATAGCTGAGGGTAAGGCATTGTATCTTAAAAGGGTAAAAATTCTTCTATTGTTACAGATATCTAAATATTTGATTTAAGGTCTCAGTTGTCTTGTTACAGGGTTCCTAATCCTGCTCACATCCATTAACTAACATTCTTGCGTGGGTCTCTGTGAGGCTTTCCCTTTGCTGTATTTGCTCACCCACCTTTTGCCATCCTGGATGGGTTTGGGCCAGCCACCCTACTGGCCTCAGAATGGGAAGGAGAAGGTTTCAGGCACCCAGATCCTCTCTCCCCCTCCCCGTGAGCACATGTCTTGCCATCTCTCACTCTCTGGCCCTATACACTACACTGGGTTCTTCCTCACCAACCTTGCTTGGAAGCCTCCCTTATATTCCACCCTTGGCTCCACCCTTGGACCTTGGCTCCAATCAAGATTCGGCCCTGCCTCTTCCTGGAAGTGATAAAAGGAGAGTGGATACCCACTCTCAGGGCTGTCTGTCCTTTGCTCTTCCTCCTGGTATCAGGTCCAGCCTCCCTTCTCCATCTTTTTCTTACCTTGGCCCTTCCCAGATGCTGGACTTCACCCCTGTATGCCGCCACTGGGCTGTCCAGGTCTCCATCCTCCTCTCTAGCAGTGATGAAGGCCACTACTTGGTTGAGGCCTGTCACTACCTCCCCTCCCCCCAGGCTGGCCACTACTCCTGGATTCCCTGCTGTCTCCCTCTCTAAGTAAGGGCCCTCAGGGTGCTGGGTTGTTTGTGGCTTGCCCAGTAAGAAGGGGATTAAGTGGGGTATGGAAGCTGGCCTCAGACAGTCTCAATCTGCCACTGTCCACATAACCAAAATCCTCCTGGACCAGAGAGAATTGCTGTCCTTCAGATGTGCATATCTTGTCCATCTCATCACATCTGGATGTGACCATCAGTTTATGTAAACATAACTTTCTGGGCACATTGGGTTGGGTCCACTCTAATTTTTCCCCTAACAGAAGGGGAGATCATTTCTGCCCATTCCCCCTGCTTTCTGCAGACCCCTGATTTGTTTCACATACCATTCCTGTAGGTCCCCTGTTGCCCAGGAGCAACATTTTGAGAACAATGGACTGCTGGGGGGGGGAGCAGGAAAGTTCTGTTCTGCTGATGGAAGTGCCTTCTGTTAGTGAGAAAATTAGCTTGGAGCCAATCCCCCTTTTTTGTTAATTAATTATTCTTCTGAACGATTGCACTCAAAGTGCAATAACACAAGCAACTGGTTTGAGAGGCATCTTCCTAATCCAGCAGAAAACCTCATCAGTACACCCTTCCTTCAGCAACTATAATCTGCAAACCCTCACAGACTGATGTTCACACATGCTAAATAATGCAGTTTCAATCCACTTCAGCAATTGTTTGCAAGTGGATTTTGCTATTTTACACAGTAAAATCCAGTTGCAAACTGCACTGAAAGTGGATTGAAAGTGTGTTGTTTAATGTGAAAGTGCCCTTGTTTTGGAGAAACAGCTGTTTGTCTTCTACAGATTACCAGGGTCATGTTGTGCCTTTGCTGGGTGTGGGTCATATAGAATGACAACTTTCACTTTGCACTGGGCTTGGCCCAGTCATCATCACAGTCATGCGAGTGAAGGTGGAGCCGTCAGGGCAGACTGTCTTTTGGTGGCCATCCTAGTTGTCAGTAAGCAGGATTGTCTGGCAAAGCTCTGCTCTCTTTTCTCAGCTGAGGTAGTTCTGAATCATGGCATGTCTCAGGAGTCCCTTGGGAAGCAAGACTATCCTTTTCAACAAAGGGTTGTACCTGGGGGCCTTCCTTTAGAAGGGAAACGAGAGGCCAATGAATCTGCCCCAGGTTGTGTGAGAGATGTGGCCCTTTCTTGTTGCATTCTTCCACCACTGGTTGCTGCCAATTTCCCACTTCAGTCCTCACTAGCTCCCCAGAACTTGTTTCCCAGCATGCTTTCCTTCACTGGTTCCCTTTCTTTCCTGGAAGGGAGCCAGAGGCCCTGGGACAAAGCTCTTCTAGACCCAGCAGGAAAACAAAAAGCCACTCTCCCCCCCCCCCGTCTCTCTTGGCAGCTGTACTTCAGGAGCCCTGCCTGATTTCACAGCCTGATGGCTGCATGCCTAGATTTTATTTAGCTCTTCTTTTTAAAAAATCTTCCTTTCCACCCACCAGCTCACAAAGCAGATGCATTCTAACTGTTAAAATATGAGGATGCAAAAAAAGCACTGGAAGGAGGGAAGGGCTGGTTCATTCAGGTTATGGTGTTGATACTTCATTGGCCCAAGCATTAGTGAGTAATGGCAGCCAACAATGTTAATCTCAACTGTTTGCATGTATATAGAATCAGGTGGGTAGCCGTGTTGGTCTGAGGCAGCAAAACAAAGTTTGAGCCCAGTGGCACCTTTAAGACCAACAAAATTTTATTCAAAGTATAAGCTTTCATGTGCATGCACACCTCTTTAAGTACTTTAGATTCTTCAGTGTGCTTGCACACAAAAGCTTATACCTTGAATATAACTTCGTTGGTCTTAAAGGTGCCATTAGACTCATACTTTGTTCTCTTGGCATGTATGTTATTTGAATGGTGTTTCATTTCTTGTATGCTGTGGGAGTAGGCTAAGATGGTCTCACAAGATGGTTTGGCACTAGTTCTGGGCTGAGAAAACATAATTTTCCAGTTACTTTAATTTTTTGCAGATGTGAGTTGCTGTCATGTTACAATAGAAGACAGCTTTTAGACTGGAAAGGGCTGCTTTGCTTTGAGTATCTACTCAAGATGAATTGGCATACATTAATTTAACCATTTTTCTGCTTTAACCATTTCCTGCCACACAACAGGCAGTTCAAGTGGTACAAAAGTAGACTTTGTCTATTCTTTTAGTGGATTTATATGTCAAATGATGATTTTAACTTCCTTCTTGGAATATTTTGAGTGTAGAATGGAGGCAGGTAATTCTTACTTTGCATCTAAACAATAGAAACTCAATTTTATGTGCCCAAGAGAGACCAGCCAAAATACAGGGGATCTGTTGTTTGTTGTTTATAATAACTGGAAGAATCCCTTTGTCCTGTCAGGATGGAAGGATGGTCAAGTTGATGTTGGCTACCCATTTTGCCAATAGAAAATCTGAATATGCAAGAATACTAGACCATTAGTTCTCATAAATCTGTTATTACCCTTTTATGACAGGTCTTTGGCACTACTAGACAGATGAAAGAAACTTTGGAGCAGCACATGGCTCGACTGAATGAGATCTTTGCCACCAAGGGAGATTATGTGCAAACACTCAAGTTCATGCAGCAGATGGCAGGCAACATTGTCTTGCAGCTCTCAGGGCTCCCTGTCTGGGAGGATGTTACTGTACACCTGTCCCAGGTGACTACTGAAGTCAGCTCTGTGGAGTATTACAGGTAAGTGAGAGTGGCCATCACAGAGGTAATGGGGCATGTCTGATCAGAAACCTTGGAAAAGTTGCTATTAAAGAGGTTGATTCTGAGTGATTGACACCAACCTTCTTGACCCCTTTTGCCTGAATCCTATTTGAAACTTTCACGCTCTGTGTGTGTGTGTGTGTATACAGTACTGCTCATACAGCAATAGCCATGAGCAGAAAATATAAAATAAAATAATGCCTTACATAGTATTATTCTTCTGATATTTAATTATTGCCCCATAAATTTTGCCACAGAAAGAGTAACAGAATAATTTTTTATCTGACAATAACCACTTCACCTGTGTCCTCGTACCATCAAATACCTCTTTAAGCATTTTCATATTTTTAAATAAAGGGCAGTTTGGCCAGGGATCCTGGAGGGTTTTTTTACCATCTTCTGGGCATGGAGATGGGGTCACTGGGTGTGTTTGGGGGGAGGTATTTACTGCATTGTGCAGGCGGGTTGGATTAGAAGACCCTGGAGGTCCCTTCCAACTCTGATTCAATAGTTCAATAGTTTCAAATTTGTCATATGAGCATCTACATGTTCTGCTTGATCACTGAAGGAAGGTCATTCATCCTTGCCAAAGTAAAAGCTCGTCTTGAGTTTTGGTATTGTCAAATGATAAAAATACTTCAGCAGTTGCGTTGGAAGGGCAATACTCAAATAAGATACCAAGCATACCCTATGGGCTCTGGCAGACGTGCTATTAATATCCAATTTCTTAACAAGCATTTTAATTAGCCTGTTTATTTCTTTGGTCTCTGTAATCTTAACCATATCATTTGTTATTCCTACACATTTCATTTTCTTTTCCAATAAATGATCCCACTGGCTATTATGTGCATCTTCCTCTTCAAGTCCAAGTAGAGTAGGCCTTCCCTCAGATTTTAAGATCTTAACTTTCAGGAGAAATGCTTTTATCCAGGCCTTAGCCTCCATCGATAATTCACCCAATTCAGCTCACAGCGCTATGCTCAAGACACATCTGGGAGCAGCCAGTAAGCATTAAAAAAAATTGCACTAACTATGATCCATTCTCTCAGAGACAGCATCAATCCAAATTTCCGCACCATACAAAAGTTGGTTTGTGACCCTGGCAGTATTGTTCACCTTGTTCAAATGTAATTTCCATGTGAGAGATGCATCAAAATGGGTTCTCAAGTATTTAAATTGTTTAACCTGTCTGATAGATTAACCTGCTCTCTCCCTTTGATTTTTGAAATTCTCTTGCAGTCCTTGTACAAGTTTGAATCTCTCAGAGCTTTGTAGTTAAAAGGATCTGGCATTCGACTGGTGGCTTTTGGTGTGTGCAATCAGGGAGTCACTGTTCCCAGCTGGGTTACCAATCTCACAGTAGGGCCTGGAGTTCTCCCAGATTAACAACTGATCTCAAGGCTACAGAGATCAGTTCCCCTGGAAGGGTGGGTGAATTTTGTGGTATACCATCCTCTCTGAGCTCTTTTCATCCTCAAACACCAGCATTCCCAGGAACCATGCCCAAATTTCCAGGAGTTTTCCAAGCAGGAGTTGGCAACCTTAGTTCCTAGCCTTAACCTCTGAGAATCTGCTGTGAATTAAATGGAAGTTTGGCAATATGGAAAATGCTGCATCACCTGGTATATCTGAGAGGCCTAAGAAATGTGGAGAATCACCCTTGGCTATTAATCCCAGCCAAAAGATGGTACTAGCTAAGAAGTTTTTAATATTAAATAATGTTAAAGGAGGTTTTAATACAAACGAGAAATGTAGTTGCAATTGATACAAAGAAGAACTTTGGGGGAGGCATTTTGTGTAAACGAGGGTTCATATGAAAGATTTACTAGTGGGTCAGTGATAGATGATGTCCATCATGCTTTCAAAGGCTGATCTAGGCAGCTTTCTGTTTCTAGGCATGTAATTTCAGTGCTTTTTGATTACAGTCCAGGCAATGTGGGAAGCATTAGCCTGTCCTGTTTTTTATTGGTGTAAACAATGGCTAGAGTTCAATTCAGAACTCAGATGGGATGTGCAGACTGCATAATCAGTCCCTCACTATCACTGGACATGGGTCCTGGAGCTGTTTCCCTCTAGGGATTCTGTCAAGTATAAAGTAGCTGATGAACCATTGTGTTGGGATCTAGAATCTTGTTTGGATGGTTTTAAAATAGGGGAGTCCTAAGTGGACATTTGTAATGCTCCGTTACATGTCCAGCAGTATCAACAATTCATTTTAACATGTGGTTTGGAAGCTTTCATAGTTCCAGTCAGAAGCTTTATTACTTTAAAAAACATGTGCTGTATGCAGGTGAACTTGGAACCCCAGAACTCCCTCAGCAGATCACTGAGAGCTGCTTTCCTGGAGAATGTCAGGGTTGTTTATCTAGGAACTTTGGTGAGGCAAGGCTGATAATATGGTGAAACAAAATAGATGTCCAGTAGCACCTTAAAAACTAACAACAGTTACTCCAGTTTGGGATCTCATGAGTCAGAGCTCACTGTTTCATCTGCAGTGGACAGAAAGAAAATCATTTCCTTCATACCTATCCTGATGGATACAGAACGAGGGAGGGGTAGACTTGAGCAAAGACAGGCCTGGTATCATAAATCAGGTGTGATTCTCTGTCAGGAACTTGAACAACTTCGATTGTTAGAGATAATGGATTATGAGAGAAGTCAGAGGTTGTAGCCTTTCTTCTACAGAGAAGAACAAAGTTTGAGTCCAGTGGCACCTTTAAGACCAACAAAGTTTTATTCAAGGTATAAACTTTTCTGTGCGCACACACTTCTTCAGATGCAAAGAAGTGTGCTTGCACATGAAAGCTTATACCTTGACTAAAACTCGGCTGGTCTTAAAGGTGCCACTGGACTCAAACTTTGTTCTGTTGCTTCAGACCAACATGGCTACCCACCTGATTCTACAATGAAGATAAACAAAAATACTGTAAAGCTGGCTAAATAATCAACTAATTAAGGAAGGAGGAGTCTGAAGCATGACAGAAACAACTAACATTAGTAAAGGGTCATGATATGATAGAACATGTCAAAAACTGTTTATTAAAGTTTCTGAGAAGTAGGCCATGTTACGTCATTAGAAGTTGAGTGAAGAAAGACAGTGTGGCAGCCTTCTGCCTGCCTAAAGGCTGAGGGATGCAACCAAAACTTCTCCAAGGCCATGCTGGCATTTACAGGGGTTTGCAGAGGGAAGTGGCCACTTGATGGTTCTATCATGCAGCCAGACTAATTTTTTCAGCTTGCTGTGGTTTGAAAAAATTGACCTGCCTGAGCATGGGACAAATTATACACTTGCTTCACTGCACTGCCAGCTGCAGTGTGCATTAAATTCCCCATGAAGTTTTGAGTCGTACATCATTTTTCAATGTACAGAATATACATTCTTACTGTAAGCTGTTCAGGATAGCTATGTTCAGTAGGTTGCACTGGTTGGAACAGGGGTGTAGAATTCTCCATTTCCTTGGTGAGGGGTCCAGGCCTACTCCTAGTAGTCCATTAAATATGAAATTATTTATATTCCCAAAAAACATTTGCCATCAACAATTAATCATGTGGTTTTAATAATATAACTTTTTTACTCATAATAGTCTAAATCTCAGGGAAAGAAAGAACTCTGTGAGAGGAAAGAATTGATGAATTTCTTCATTGAGATAATTTGAGTAAATATTTCATTCATCTATGAAATTAAATACTTCCTCCCCCTCTCTCTTTTCCTCACAACTGTGCTTCGTGGCTTAAGTGGGGATTTGAACTCTGGTTTCCCCAGTCTTAGACCAGCACTCCAACAACTACAACACTCACATACGGGATACTCAGTATGAATCCCCAAATGCATCTCAGAATCTACAGTAAACCCACAGTAAATGCTGGCTTCTCAGATATCCTGACCTGAAGTTATGGGAGCATTGGTTTGGTTGAGGTAGGGGTCCAGGACAGCAGAATCCCCTCACTTTCTATATTTGGTGAACCAGCTTTGTCTTCACCTCCACCCCCACCCCCATACAGATGCACAGAGACAAAAAAAATAGCTATTCCCATATCTTCCATTTCTTTTTCTCTAAAGCTGCAAGTCTCAGGATACCAAAATCACCATAACTTGCAGCATTTAAGCCAGAGGCCTCTTCTTCCCCTGCCCCACAACACTCATGGATAAAGACAAAAATATTCCCCTGTCCTTCATTATTTCCTCTCTAAAGCTACAACTCCCAGGATACCAAAATCACCTTAACTTCCAGCACATTGTCTGTTTTGATGATCCACAGGTTGAAATTAGGGGCTTTAGGCAGAACTTCCAAAGATCTCAAGGAAAAAATAAGGTAAGGCAGTGGAGGGGTGCTCCTGGTTGACAAGTAAATGTCCCGAAGTCCCAGAGAAAGAAAGCGGAGTTGGCAGCCTCTTTATGAGAGGAGAGGATGAGACTGCACAGTTTAAGCCTAAGCAGTTTCATGATGCTATGTGGAAATCCTGGGGGCTTGAGCTCCACTGCCCCCGCATAGTTTACCCCCTCCCAGTTGGAATATACTAGTGGGGGGCTAAAAATGCTGAAGTGCTCCCACACACACTCCTGTAACCTTTTTCTTCCAAATTTAGCAGCTTCCCTTGGAGGACAATAAAGGTGGACTCCAAGCTGCATCCTGCTTACACCCAGCTCATGGCTGCAGCAGCAGAATTTTAATTGGGTCCTTCCTGACTCTGGGCAGTCATTAAAAGAGGAAGACTCCTCTGATCTTGCCCTTCTTCCCTCTACAGTGTTAATGAAGCAGAAACCCACTTGCTATGAGCAAAAGCAGAGCACAGCAGCATCTGAAGGGTAGCAGGGCTATAAAGCCACCAACAACTGGAAGGGAGAATTTGCTCACATGCCACAGAGACAAGGCTTGCCTGCATGTCACTCACACATATAGTATGATGCAAGCTGTGGCATATCATGGCGGCAATTGGCCCTTCAGAGCAAAGGGGCGTCTTGTGCTAAAACAACTGAAGAGCCACTAAAGATAGCTAGTGATAATACCCAGAGCTTCATATGCTCTGTTTTAAACAGAAGCCCTACACCAAAGTAATTCAGACACCTTGTTGAGGAAAAAATGAATATTCTGCTGTATGTTCTTTAAGCATGTGAGCAGCATAATTTGCTTCTGCTGTTTATGGGAAGTGCAAAGAACTATTCAGACTACTAAAATGTAGGAACTGGGGCCCAGTGGTGATGGGACACATGTCTGGTATGCTTAAAGTCCAGGTTCAGTCCTTCAAGTGATTTTGCTTGGAGATACTGGGAATGACCTGTTCTGCCAGTCAGAATAGACAACACTGAAGTACCAGATTGGTATAGAACAGCTTCTTATTTCTCATTTCTCTTATGCCTCATTTCTCATGCTTCATGCCAGGGAAGTACTCCCTTACCTATGGAGATGGGGGGAAAGCTGTCTGCAGAAGTCTGTAGGTCCAATCCCCAGCATCTCCAGTTGAAGAAGTTCAGATTGCAGGTATTCAGGAAGACCTTTCTCTGCCTGAGACCCTGGAGAGCTGCTACTAGTCTGAGTAGAAGAAGAAAATTGTGGGATTTATATCCCACCCTTCACTCAGAGTCTCGGAGCAGCTTACAATCTCCCTCCATTCCTCTCTCTCCCAACAGATATCCTGTGAGGTAGGTAAGGCTGAGAGAGCTCTGAGAGAACTGCTCTTGAGAGTACAACTCTGAGAGAACTGTGACTGACCCAAGGTGTCGTGGGCCAGCTTAACCAGTTGGAAATCAGTCTGGAGGAAGACTCCTCAAGTGTCACAGAACCTGGGTCCAGCTCACAAGAAACAGCTGAGGAGAGACAGGGTCTCCAAGATTCATTGCTGACAGCTGACTCTGACTCCTCCAGGCAGACCATTGGAGGGAATGGTGAAGCACAGCTACCACAGGAAGAGTCTTCTGATTCCTCCTCATTAGTAGAACAATGCTGGGAGTGAACTTGCCTCCAACTTACAGAGCAAAGGTGCAGTGCGTGTCTCTTGGCTCAACATCAGCATTTGGCGGATAACTTTTCCTTGTGTAAATCACCTTGTTGTGAAAGGCTTATTTAAGCCAAGCTGGAGGCAGGTAATTTAAGCCAAGCTGGCATGCCTGATTCAAGCTGTGGAAGCAACATGTCATACATCTGTGAACCTAGTGACCACAGCTCCTGCCTTGCTCCCTGTGATCTTCAGATTGACCTCAGACTTTGCTGTATAGACTGTCCTCTGATTCTGTGTCTTGGACCCGTCTGCATCTGGGGATTAATGACCCTTGGACTAGCTTTGACTTCACTTTCTGGGCTACTCTGGCATTGTTTTTTTCTGCTCTGGTGCTTGCTTTTCCTGCTGGCCGGGACACATGGTCACCCAGTTGGCTGCATGTGGAGCAGTGGGGAATCAAACCCGGTTCTGCAGATTAGAGTCTGCTGCTCTTAACCACTGCACCAAACTGGCTCAAGAGTGAAGTGGGAAGGGTTGTATCATTCTAGGCTGCCACTGTAAGTTGTTGTGCACCACAGCTTGAAGTAACAAGGTGGCACTCAAAGTTCTCAGGCTGAGGGTGGGAAATCTTGATCCAGAAAGATGCAGACAGAGTTGTTACCAGTGTTCTCTCTAAGCTGTGTGCATGAGCAGCTGCTCATTAACATAGGTAGCCCTGCTCAGCAGCAATCTGGAGTTGCTCAGGGTCTTGCACTGGCCGTTGCCCATTTTAAGATTGCAGCAGTTATGTTCTGTTCAGGATGTGAACTGCTCTGCTCAGTAAGGGGGGAAATTAGAGGGAACATTGGTTGTTACCACCTTATCTTGAATAACTTCTAACTGAACATAGCAATTGTTCGTCCCTTCTGCATTGCATTCCCCACATCATGAACAAGGTACACAACCTAGCACATATTTCATTTTGCCATTCAACAAGATTCTGTATAATTGTATTATTTTTAATGGTGAAGAAAGAAAAGAGGAACTTGTAACTGTATGTTTTCAAGCTGGGAATTTTTTGCACAGTGAGGACTAGAACTTCAGAGCATCTGATATATATAAAGACCTAACACTTTCCAGCTCTCCCTTTGGCTGTGCTGTGCACTCCATCAACCATTGGCCCATCAACCGCCACTCTAGTACTCGCATGCCATTGGGTGGGTGCTTGTCCACTCCTCTTGCCCGCCCTCTGCCAGCCTGGCCACTATTCCAAAATGGCTCTCTCCCCTTATGAAGATGCTTCACGTCCTCCTGCTGCTAGGCTCACTTTCACTTCAGTGGCTGTTGCTAAGCAACTGAGCTTGGTTCTGTCAGTAAAAGGTGGGGGGAGGCCCTTTCCAGGCCTATTTTGGCCTTTGAGAGAAAACTCATTGGGGCTCATCCTGACTAGGGTTGCCTGCTCCAGGTTGGGAAATTCCTGGAGATTTTCTCGTGGAGTCTACAGAAGGCATAGTTTGGGGAGGGGAGAGCTGAATAGAATGCTGTAGAGTACCCTCCAAAGCAGTTATTTTCTCCAGGGAGAGAGAGATCTGTTGTCTGGAGTTCAGTTGTGATACCAGGTGATCTTCAGGCTCCATCTGAAGGTTGGCTACCTGAGGCCTGGCAGCACCCTCTAGGTGACTTGATGACACCTGACTGGCATGACAGCTAGGCCTGGCTGCTTGTTCCTGTTCACCTCCAGCAGCCCCTCTATTTTTTAATATTTAAATTAAATATTTAGAAGAAGAAGAAGAGATTGGATTTATACCCCACCCTTCACTACCTGAAGCAGTCTCAGAGTGGTTTACAATCCCTCCCTCTTCCCCCTCCCTCTAACAGACACCCTGTGAGGTAGGTGGGGCTGAGAGAGCTCTCTTGAGAACTGCCCTTGAGAGAACAGCTCTAAAAGAACTAATGACTGACCCAAGGTCACACCAGCAGTTGCATGTGGAGGAGTGGTGAATCAAACCTGGTTCTCCCAGATTAGAATCCACGCTCTTAACCACTACTCCAAACTGGCTCTCAACTAGGACAGCCAGTGTGGTGTAGCAGTTAGCGCTTCAGAGCAGGGTCTACCAGACCCAGGTTCTTGTTGTGGAAGCTGACTGGGTGATTTCAGACCACTCACAGACTTTCAGCCTAACCTACCTCACAGGGTTGTTATGCAGATCAAAAGGGGGAGAGGAGAATGATGTGAGCAGCTTTGGTCCCCACTGTGGAGAAAGACTGTTTTTTTCCTAGGCAGAGGCTGCAGGGAGGGGGGAGGAGATGGAAAGCTGAAGTCAGGGGGCAGATATAGGTTGGTTGATGGTTGGCTGGAAAGGAGATAGGGTTGCCAACTCCAGGTTGGGAAATTTCTGGAGGTTCGAGGGGTGGAGCCTGGAGAGGGTGGGGTTTGATGAGAAGTAGGACCTCAGAAAGGTACAATGCCATAGACTCCACCCTCCAAACCAGTCATTTCCTCCTGGGGAACCATTGTTGCCAATCTCCAGGTGAGGGCTGGAGATCACTCAGAATTACAAGTGCTCTTCAGATGGCAGTTCCCTTGGAGAAAATGGTGGACTCTGTGTCATTATACCCTACTGAGGTTGCCACAGACAATTGACACTGAGTGCCCAAGGCCAGGGCACTCACCCAGAGCCTCTTTCTAGAGCTCATTGTATTTATTTCCACAATGGGCCTTATTCCTAGCCCATAAATATGTTTGCAGTGAAAATTGTGCTTCCTCATATACAAATCCCCGTGGCTTGATACACACTTCATTTTCACATACTAATGGCATCCACAAAACCATGCCCCTCCCCAAAATCATTGGTGTTTCTTTCTGTGGTATATATTGTAAAATGCTCAGGAATGGTGTAATTTGAAAAGGAAACTGGGATTTTCTAGTCTAAATGAAAGCCCAGCTGATTCTTCCGTTTATAATGCAACCACAGCTGTTCACATGCAGTCCGCTTGAATACCGTAATCCCCACTTTCTCCACTGATATGCCAGCAGATCTTTACAAGAGGTGGGACTTTACTTTTCACATGTGCATACTTGGGGAAATCCAGTAGAAATGCTGTGAAACTAATCCAGTGATACTGAGGAACAATGCTTCTGGCTTATTATTATCTATCTTGGGTGTTGATATGCCCTCTACTGGCTGCCATCAGTGTGCTGATGTCTAGGATTCCTACAGGTCTGTGTGGATCTTACCAGCTTCCTTTCTCCCCAGGTGGCTCTCCTACCTCTTGCTCTTCATCCTAGATTTGGTGATTTGCCTTATTGCTTGTCTGGGGCTGGCTAAGCACTCAAAATGTCTACTTATTACGTAAGTATTCAGTGCTATTGCATGGGGAGTTTGGCATAGCTATGTGCATAGGGCCCAAGTGTTTGACATTGCATGGAACTGGAGACAGTGTAGCTGTTCCAGACAAGGGCTTGAGTGTGGGATTTCCCTACTTTGCTGCTCAAAGAAGAATGGGTTTTTACCTAGATGGTCTATATGGAGCAATTTCATACTTCATATCTTGGCTTTCTAAAATGAATTATGACACACACACCCAAACACCAGGGAACTGGGGTTCATCTCAGTGCAGGTTCTTCCAGAGACTGTAGAAATGGAATAATATAAGCCTTTCTCTCCATACCTGTTGCTCTGTTTCAACTGTACCGCCAGATTGTTTAGCCTGGTTTTCTCCTTTCTTCTTAGCAACCTCTCTTCCTTTGCATTATTGTGTCTGCATCCAAGCAAGGCTAATGGGTCAGAATATGAGATGAGCATATGATGGATCAATGAAGATCCCCATCAGTTGGGGCCATATCCCAGTGGCAGAGCATCTGCTTTGTATGTAGATGGTCCCAGGTTCAGTCCCAGCATCTCCAGTTAAAAGCACCAGGCAGAAGGAGATGTGGAAGACCTGAGGCCCTGGAGAGCTCCTGCCAATCTGAGTAGACAATACTGACATAGTTAGACTTGGAACTGTGCAACCTGTGTTAATCTCCTACTTTTCCTGTGGCCTCAGTGTGTGGCCTGGGGTAATTCCAGCTTCTGGTCCATCTGGCTGTACTAGGGTTGTTGTAAAAGTCAGTGTGACAAAGATTACATCTTGGAAGGCTAAGTGATAAATGGTGCAGGTAGCTGTGGGATATCTAGTCCCTAGACTTGTCTTCCCAGTAAATCCCACTTCCTTGCTCTTGTTGTCTGCCTTTCATCCATAGGATGCTGTGCTGTGGGCTGTTCACTCTCATTCTCAGCTGGGGCTCCTTTTCAGTGGATATTTCGGCAGCAGTGGTAAGCACAATAATAGCTGCTTGCTTTATACTAACCAGCTAGATAAAGCTGTGTCCACTCTAAGTGCTTGAAACAATAGCTCTTGGTGCATCATGAAGGCTTTGGTTGAGTGGTAAAGCATCCACTCTGCGTGCAGAAAGTCCCAGGTTCAATCCCAGGCACCTGCAGTTAAAAAAAAAAATCAAACAATGTGAAAGACCTCTGCCTGTGGACCTGGTGATCCTCTGACAGTCTGAGTAGACAATACTGACTTTGATAGACCAGTGTTCTGATTTGGACAGTTTCATGTGCTTTTGTGTATTTTGCATGCTCCCTCTCTAGCTAATGTAGCCTCTCATGCTGGTAACTGGAGCCTATCTAATCTGAGTTTTCCAATGAGTAGGTGCAAAAGGCCTGCTAACAGAGTTGCACTTAGACCAGGGCAAGCACTTTGGTTCTCTTGCTGCGTATGCTGTAAAGTCTTTCCTACCCTCCTACATTCAGGATAATACAACCTCTTGGTTGCTCTCATGTCCTGGGATTCCTACTGCCAGCCTGACTGTGAGTACAAGAAGGGCTGATTATTAAAGGGTGTGAGGCAGCCTTGAGACTTGTGCTGTTTTTCGATTTTTCCTTGAGCTGCATAGGCAAATCTATTACGTGCTGGGTTTCTGATAGCTGCCTAACTTCAGTATTCAGTTCCTTGGATTCCTCGACATCTGCGAGTATAACAAGAGTTCACACAGGAGGACTTTCCTGCCTGGCCCTCGCATTGCAACCCACTGAAATTTTTTTCCTGGCTGTGGTTGGGGGGTTGGGGGGACCCATGTGAACAGCAGAGGGTCCGGGGGGGAGGGGAAATCAGTGGAAATCCACCAGCCCAACCAGAGGAAGTGCTCTTCCATTTTCGGAAATGGACTCAGCAATTCAAGCCATGCTTCTGCCAGTCCCCTTTAAGAACAACTGGTTGAATGTTGTCCCTCTGTTAGATTTTGGGGCAGGAAGTTAGGCACATAGCTCCTTTTCTGCCATTTGTAAACTAGTTCATTCCATTCTTTCGACATCATCAAGGAGATCCCATTGATCAGGAAATATTTCTTTGGTCTTGCAGCCTCCTGAACACCTTCCACAACCACCATACCAGAGGCTGATTTGTGACTTTCAAGCATGATGCTTAAAGTACCTCTTGTACATATGTGTAAATGTTAATGCAGGAGAGAGAAAAAAATCAAAAGCTGCTTATTTCAATGTACATTCATAATACAGGCATGGAAGATGCTAAGATCAGTTTAAGCCTCATGTGTGAAAATGCTTCCTAGTCCCACTTCCAGTCATCACAGTGGTTTCTTTTTTCATGCTGATGCTTGCAGGGTACCAGTGATTTCTGCGTAGCCCCAGACAAGATCATCCTGAACATGACACAGAGTGGCCTCAATGCAGGTAACGGGTTTTGCTCCTGGCATATTTGTGTGAGGTACCCAAACTCTGCTTTCAGAGCCACTGGGCAAAGAGAAACATCACTGGCAACAGTTTATGGAACTCAGCTACCAGCCCTGCATGAACTGGCATACTTCTCCATAGGATGTCTCTCAAGTACATGGCTCAGGCAGTAATGCTGCAGCAGAGTCATACTGTGGGGATGTAAGCTTAACCATGTGCAGAGTGCCCAAAGCCATAACTATGCTTGCATCAGAGTTGAATTTAGCTTAAATAACATGTGGCTTAGTTTAAAAGGATGTGTTCTGAGCTTCCACAAGGGTGAAACTATCACACTGGGCATTTCCAAGGGAGGGGCTACTGAACCCTTACATGCCCACTGATTTCTGCCCTTCAAATACATCTAAAACCCTTTCTTACACTGGTGGGTGTTCGTGTGCATTACTATTTTTTTCCCTTCTAGCCAGGCTCTGAAACTGCAAGAAAAATAAAACACCTTGACTGCAGGGAAGAATAGCCTGGGACAGGAGGAAGAGGATTTGCAGGGGAGAAAAATCAGTGGACACAAGAAGGGTCAAGCATCCCCTTAGCCCATAAATTCTCCCCTATATATGCATTAAGTAGCAAGCATATGGTTGGCAGCAGAACAGCTTATCAAGGGAGCATATAGCTGCACCCTTAATGAAAGCCAATATTCATATGAAGCCACAATGCTTTGGGTGGCACATAAAATATGCATGCTGTCTTATTTTGAGCTTGGCTACTGGCTTCTCTTCTTTGTCATTTTCAGGTAGGCATTTAACAACAGGCTTGCTCCAGAGGAGCAAGGCTCTTGGCGCAAACCGAAGGGTGAGAGCACAAGGGCTCTCAACCAAGGTCCTGCCATTCCATCCAATAACTGGAGAAAGTCCCCCATATATGGAGAGGAAAAGACACAGCAGCTATGTACATTGGAACCAAGAAGACATCCATACTGACTGCCCTTCTCCAGGGCTTTTGCAGCCTCTTTGACTGCTCTGGACCTCTCTGAAATCATGACGGGCCCAACACATGAAAAAGGCCATACCCTGGACTTATCTTTTGCACTGAGACTCTGAAAGGAGGTCTTATTTTCGGGTTAGAGATTTGGCCTGAACTATGGTCTGACCATTATCTACTGAAAGCAAGGGTGACTATAGCGCCAACACACCACAAAAGGGGGGGGGCAGTTAAAATGGTCTGCCCACAGCGGTTCATGGATCCTTTTGAATTCTAAAATGCTCTGAGAGATTTTGGGATTCCAAACACTTGCCCTGTTGAGGCTGAAGTGGGAACTTAGAACATAAAGCTACTCATTGACCACTCCCCCTCTTAGGGTGAAAGCCAGCCCCATGGTTCACTGCAGAACTGGCTGACCTAAAGAAGGCCAAGAAGATGTCTGGAAAGATGCTGGTGGAAAATTCACACTGAATCTGACAGAGCATGCTACAGAGCCCATTGGAAAACTGAGGAAGCAGTGGTGATAGTGGCAAAGGAATATTATTTCTCTGCAACTATTGTATCAGCTACCTCAGGACCCTCCCAGCTGTTTAAGGTGTCCCATCAACTGCTGAGTCCTAAATCTAAAACTTTACTGTCTCAGAAACTATTACCTGTGACACCTTTGTGAGATTCTTTGCTGATAAAATAACACGAATATGCTGAATGCTGCTGGTAAGATAGGACTGGCAGATGAAATGCCTAATATATCATCTGGTCTGATTATGGACCATTTTGACCCTGGGATCAGCGAAGGCCACCACTAGATCCTTTTCCATCCTGGCTGCTAAAATCATGTAAGAACCACATAAATGAGCTTTTGATGACTATCATAAACCAGTCACTAACCCAAGGCACTTTCCCTCAAGCACTCAAGACAGTTATCTGTCCACTACTTAAAAAACCATCCTTCGATAAAAATGATGTTGCTAATTGTCACCCAGTCTTTAATCTGACCTTTTTAAGCAAAGTGATTGAAAGAGCAGCAGTGGACTAACTCCGGATCTTCCTGGTTAACTCACAGGCTCTAGATTCTTTCCAGTCTGGTTCAGTGCTCCTTCCAAGCTGTGGAGTCTTGTGAGCAAAAATTCTACTTTGTGAGCTACTGGCATTAAAGTTGTGAGTGAGCAATTTGGTTACTGCATAAATTAGTTTGCTCTGGAGCCATCCTTCCTAAGCTAAGACAAAAATCTGTGAGCTGGAGGCTAAAAAACTGTGAGCTAGCTCACACTAGCTCATCTTAGAGGGAACACTGGTCTGTTTCAAGCTGGGCTAGGGGACAGAGATGGCTGTTGTGGCTTTAGTTGATGACCTCCCCCTGAATGTAGACAAAAGTCATATTTTCTTGTTGCTCTTCCTGGATCTCTCTGCAGCATTTGATAAAGTAGACCATACCATCCTATTGAGGTGTTTGGAGGCAGGAGTAGGCATCAGGGGTTGTTCCTTGGTCTGGTTTAAATTGTTGCTCATGAATTGGGCTCAAAGGGGTTGCCATCTTCAGTTTGGGAGTTATCTTGCGGAGTTACTCAGGATGCAAGCTTATTCCCCATATTATTCAACCTCTGCAAAAAGCCTTTTAGAGAAATCATTCAAAGCTTTGGAATTGGATGTCATCAATATACAGATGACATCAAGCTTTACATCTCTCTTACCAAAATCCCGTAGTGATGCTGTAGAGGTCCTGAGCCACTGCCTGATTGCTGTGGTCAAATGGCTGAAAGCAAATAAATTGAAATTAAATCCAGAAAAGACAGAAGTGATGCTGATTTGGAAAGCAGATATCTTGAAGGACCTTATACTTCCCACTATCAGTGGGGTTTAGCTAACGCAGACTTAAGAACCTTGGCGTTATACTGGATCTCTCATTACTGCCAGAGAAGCAAGTTAGCATGGCTTTCTTCCAACTCAGTCTCACCCACCCTACCTTGACTCAGCTGATCTGGCAACGTGGATTCATACTGGGATAACATCAAGACTAGACGACTGTGATGCATTCTCCTCTCAAGGGCTCCAGTTGGAGACTGCAGTTGGTATATGACACCACAGCTCAGTTATTATCAGGAGCTAGGTAGAATATGTATATCACTCCCACTCTGCAGTCACTCCCTTGGCTGCCCATCAATTACTGGGATCAATTCAAGGTATTGACTATAACATACAAAGCCCTTCATTCCCTTGGTCCCTGTTAACTGAAGGACTGCCCCCCCTGCTTTGCCATGACAGCGTCAATTATTCCAGCAGGGCCTTCGGCAGGTACCGTCCTGCAAATGGACAAAGTTGATAACTGTCCATACGCGTGCCTTCCCTGTTGTGGCCCCCATTTAATGGAGTGGCCTCCCTGAGGAAATCAGGAAGGCTCCCTCTCTCCTGACTGTCCTCAACTACACAAAACAGAATTATTCAAGATGGCTTTTTGCACAAGTAGTTAGGACTGTACTGTAATGAAATGGTCAGAAAGTTGCACTGGTAAAGGGATAGGGACTGTGGCCTAAACTACTGTATTACTACCTATCATTGTAAGCTGAGAGCTCTTGTAGAGCTGCTGTTCTGGTTGCTGCTGCTTTTCGGAAGGACCAGCTGTTAGTGCACTAAGGGTGCACCTCCTGCCTCTCTTGGCGTGTATGTATGCTGCAAGGAGTGACAGAATGGTCAGGCAGGGTCATTCAGCAGTAGAGGGCATTCTCTTTCCCCTTCCAAAGCTCCCCCTTGTCCTCTGTCTTCTCCATACCATTGGCCAATGAACATGCAGAAGCTCTCCTTTGCCGGCTGTCTTCCCCAACCCTAGCCCATTCACCCTCCCTCACTCTTACTAGTTGATCTTCCAGTGCTCCTCACACATGCTGCAGCTCAGTGAGTCCCCTCCTGCCATCTGAGGGTTAAAATGGGAACCAAAAGCAGCTTATAAAAGTACAGTTTAAATAATTAGAAGGAAAAAAGCACAATAAACTATAATAAAGACTACAACAGTATACTGCATCCTGGTTTGATCCTGAATCCTCAGGAATGAAGGCTGCAAGCAACAGGCTAACGGCCTAAATCACCTGGGCTTTCATCCTTTGACTTACACCAAGGAGCTCACTCCTGTGGCCATCCCCAGGCTTTAATACCTGCAAACAGGAAGTGAAATAGATGCTCCCAAGAATTTCACGCCCTTTGCTTATAAAGGGCCAGTGAAGCCTTAATCTAAACTAGGGGTCACTAAAGCTCTGTTGAACTACTGTAGGTGGCACTATGACTGATGCTTTCCCTCTTGTGTTTATCTTTGTAGAGATAGTTCGCTATTACCTGTATTGCAGCCAGAGTCTGACCAACCCCTTCCAGCAGGTATGTACTTGACCTCAGGTTCTCTTATCAGAGCTCTACACTGCTGGTGTCTCTAATGAACCCATACTGAGCAGAAAAAAACTATCATTCCAGGAATTAATGTGACTTTTCTGGTTCATCTTCAGTCTTCTGTGCAGTCCCACATTGGGACTGCACTTGCACAGGCCAGCCACCAGAGGCTCTCTTCCAGCTAGTACTAGGATTTTAAACACTTGAGGTGAGCCCCTCCCATGCAGAGCATTCTGGAGGCTGTCTTCCCACTCAAATGGTCACATTCTCTGCAGGAGAGGACTCCCTCTTCCCTCAGTTCTCCTGAGCTACTGCGAGTCTCAAGAACCAAGTTACATCCTAGTAGCTCACAGCGGGGCAGGAGAGAGGGAATGTGCGCCTGCACAGCAGACACTTCAATGAACCCCATACCCTCCTTGCTGAAGTAATTGCCACCAAACCCAGAAACTTAAAGGACCAAAGATCTAGGCTACAAGACCCCAACAGTTCAAAGGGGGGTAGCGTGAGTTCGGACAGGACCACTGACAAGGACCATTGCAGCACTGTCAGTACTGGGGAAGGGCAGATTAAACAACCCCTTCAGAAAACTCTTGGACACAGGATGCAAGAAAGGAGTTTTCCCTTGAACCTTTGTATGGTAAGCTGAGATGGCCACTAGATGTACTTTGTGGGAGGAAGCCGCTAAGCTAGAGCCCTTAAGGGTCATCAGGTATTTTTATTTATTTATTTATTAAATTTATATCCCACCCTCTCCAAATGGGCTCAGGGTGGGTAACATCAAGACATGTAATGGTAAAAATCAATTGACACAATTACTCTAAAAACATTAAAAATATTACACCAGAAAACAATTAAACAGTTAAAGATGGCAAGCAGTAATTCAGACCCACCATAAAAACTGAATAGATGATACTGGAGTCCCATCCACATAATCCCGAACTCCACATAGGTCTGGAGTGCCTTTATATAAGGTAGTTTCTATATAAGCTCTGTATAGGGAGGCCAACTAACTGGGTGTCCACTGCCTCAACTGAAAGCCTGAACATAAGAGAAGCCAATGTTGGATCAAGCCCTTCCAGTCCAACACTCTGCCACACAATGGTCAAAAATACAAGGTGCCATCAGGAGGTCCAGCAGTGGGGCCAGGACATTAGAAGCCCTCCCACTGTTGCCCCGCCCCCCAAGCACCAAGAATATAGTGCATCACTTGCCTCAGCCTGAAAGTTCCTATTTATACCTTATGGCAAATAGTCACTGATAGACCTGTGCTCCATATGTTTATCCAATTCCTTCTTGAAGTTGTCCATGCTTGTAGCCACCACCACCTCCTGTGGCAGTGAATTCCATGTGTTAATCACTCTTTGGGTGAAGAAGTACTTCCTTTTATCTATTCTAACCTGACTGCTCAGCAATTTCATTGAGTGCCCACGAGTTCTTGTACTGGCAGAACAGCTCTGTTTTACAGGCCTTGTGCAAGGCCCTGATCTCAAATGGGAGCATGTTCCACTAGGTAGGGGCCAGGACAGAGAAGGCCCTGGCCCTAGTTGGGGCTAATTGGACATCCTTAGGGCTAGGGACAACCAGTAGATGTTGATCAGCAGAGTGTAAGGTTCTCCAGGGGGTATATGGGGAGAAGAAGTCCCTTAGATATGTAGGTCCCAGACTGTTCTGGACTTTAAAGGTTAATACCAACACCTTGAACCAGATCTGGTACTCAGTAGGTAGCCAGTGCAACTGGCGGAACACTGGCAAAATACATGCCTACAAAGGTGTTTTGGTTATCAGGCAAGTCGCACATTTTGCACCAGCTGGAGTTTCCAGGTCAGATTCAAGGGTAAGCCCGCATAGAGCAAATTACAGTAATCTAACCTGGAAGTGACCATTGCATGGGTCACTGTAGTTAGATCCCGTGCAGAGAGATAAGAGGCTAACTGCCTGATCTGCTGAAGATGATAAAAGACTGACCTGACAGTAGTGGTGACCTGGGCCTCCATAGAAAGCGAGGCATCCAGAATCATCCCTAGACTCCTAACCTTCAGTGCTAGCAGCAACAGTGCCCCATAAAGGGCTGGTAGCCCAGTCTCCAAACCTACTCCACCCCAGCTCAAGTACAGGACCACCATCTTTTATGGATTCAGTTTCAACTGAGTCTGTTGTAGCCACCCAGCCACAGCTTCTAACACTCTGCCCAGATTTTCTGGGGCAGAGTCCAGGTGGCTGTCCATCAACAGAAAGAGCTGGGTGTCATCAGCATACTGGTGACAACCCAGCCCATACCTCTGTACCAACTGGGTGTGGGGGCACATATAGATATTAAAAAGCATCAGTGAGAGGACCATCTCCTACAGTACTCCTCATTCCAGTGGGTACCGCTGGGAGACCATCTCACCAAGAGCCACTCTCTGTCCCTGACCCCGAAGAAAGGAGGAAAACCATTATAAAGTAATCCCCTAACTCCTATGTTGGCAACACAGTGGGTCAATAGATCATAATCGACCATGTTGAACACTGCTGTCAGATTCAAAAGCAACAAGAGCACCGCCCCACCCCGATCCAGCTGTTGCCAAAGGTCATCTGTGAGGGTGATCATCGCCGTCTCCATCCCATGGCCAGGGCGGAAACTGGACTGGAATGGATCCAGGACAGATGCTTCATCCCAGGAAAGCCTGAAGTTGCTCAGCCACTGCCCTCTCAAATACCTTACCCAGGAACGTCAGATTAGACACTGGTGGGTAGTTGGCTAGGACTACTGGGTCCAATTATGGCTTTTTCAAAAGTGGATGCACCATGGCCTGCTTCAACTTCACTGGGAAAGTCCCTTTTGAGAGGGACAAGTTGATCATCTTCTCCAGGGAGTCCTGCATACCATCCTCGCAAGCCTTAATCAACCAGGACGGGCATGGGTCAAGGAGGCAAGTAGTGGGCCTTACAGCTGCCAGGATCCTGTCAACATTCTCCAGAGAGAGTCAATTGAAATGGTCCAATAAAAGACCAGAAGATGGGCAAGGAGCTTCCAGTTCAATGGAGCAATGGATCCTGCAGAGCATCCTGAAGCCACTTAGGGTCCATTAGGCTCCACGGCAAGCGCAAATCTGCTTGCAGCCTAAACAAGGAGGGTATAGTATGCTCAGCCGGACCTTCAAGGGGATGTGTTCTGATCATGATACTGTCTCTGCAGTTTCCAGATCAACATTTATCCCCATCCCAAAAATCAAATCCAGCCTGTGGCCTGCTTGTTGTGTGAGAGTCGATATAAATTGGGAGAGTCCCAGTGCCTCCATGGATGACACCAGGTCTCTAGCTTGAGAGGATGCCACATCATCGACATGGACATTGAAATCCCCCAGGACCAACATTCTGGGGTACTGCAAAGCCCAGTCTGATACAGAGTCCAACAAGGAAAGCAGGCTGTCTGGTGGTACATTAGGCAGTCGGTACACAAATCAGACAGCTTCACATGGCAGGCCTACACATTCAATGCTGGTGATTTTTGGTGTGGGGAGCACCCTGAAGGAAAAAGATTATCGGATAAGCATAGCCACTCCCCCCCCGCTGCCCAGTAGTCCGCAGCTGGTGGAGAACTGAGAACCTAGGTGGGGTAAGTTGGTTCAGGGTGACAGTTTCATCCTCCTTCACCCAAGTCCCAGTCACACAAGCCAGATCTACATCACGTTTTGTGAGATACTCCCAGAGAACAGAGGTCTTATTATTAATGGACCTGGCATCGCACAACAGCAGTGTTGGAGACCCCACAACCAGCATTTCTCAGGATAGGACATAGGTGGGAAGGAGTCAGAGCATCTCCATATCTCCGGCTTCTTCCATTCCTTCTACAGGAATTCCACCTAGTCCCGCTGCTACATTTCCCCCACCCCCCTGTTACTGGTATCCCTGACCCTTACATGGACTCCCTGTTTGATCTTATTGGCCCAATAGTAGCCCAACTAAGTATCCAACGGAGGGCTGCAGAGCCTTATTGGAACACCAGAGCAATAGGGCACGCTCAGGGGTAACTCCTTGTGACTCTGCTCATATGGAAAAACACACCCATTTACTCATGTAGGACCATCTGGTAGAGAGCCTCTGGTAGCCAGCCTGTGCAAGTGCAGTCCCAATGTATGCCTGCACAGAAGACATCTCAGTGAACAACAGTTACAGGTAAATGCAACACTGTTTTTTCTCTCTTTGAGGAATTGAGTCCCTTGGTTTTCTTCTGGGAAGTCTGTCCAAGGAAAAGGGCTCTTAGTATCTGAACATAGCTCAGCTGAGATGCTTTCCTGTGGACGCATGCCTTATAGTTTCCCTGAGTCTTTGCATGTCCCTGCATTCCAGGGCTTTCAGTGGAAAGGGGCATCCATTCAGAATAAGCTACAACAAGGTTGTTGGGGAACCCTTGAGAAGAGAGATCCATCTTCTGTAGCTTTCAGGGGTCTGGTATTTTGGGTGTTGCTGAGCAATTAAGACCTAGCTTCGAGAATCTGGAGGAGGCTGGCATTGACCTGAGCCAACATGGTGTAGTGGTTAAGAATGGCAGGCTGTAATCTGGAGAACCAGTTTTGATTCCCCACTCCTCCACATGAAGGCTGCTGGGTGACCTTGGGCCAGTCACAGTTCTCTCAGAACTCTCTCAGCCCCACACCTACCTCACAAAGTGCCTATTGTGGGGAGAGGAAGGGAGGGCAATTGTAAGCTGCTTTGAGACTCCTTGGGGTAGAGAAAACCAGGGTATAAAAACCAACTCTTCTGTCTCAAGGCACTGACACTCTCCAGTACTTGGGTTATAACCATGACCTGATGAGTCAAACCTTGGATTATTGTGTGCTGTTGTTTGTTTATAGGCTCTGACCATCTACCAGCGTTCTCTCACTACCATGCAAATCCAGATTCAGGGACTGATGCAATTTGCTGTACCCATTTTCCCTTCTGCTGAGGTAAGAAGCATATATTATCCTAAGGACCTTGAGGATCCATCTGTGGAAATTTTTGAATATACATTTAAAACTGTGCCTCTAAACAAATTTGTGCTTTGTGTACAAAGGTAGCACTATTAGAAGAGGGACATAGCATGGAGAATGCCAGATTTTGCAGTAGACAGGTTGAAGTGCTGGCAAACAGGAGAAAGAATAAAGCATGCTATTAGGAAGGCATGGATGCCCTTGACATAGAGTAGGATAAGTGAACCAGGAGACCAAAGGGTCTGAGCTGCAACTATCCTGGAAACAGTCTCTCATACCATGTAGGAATAGCAGGTATGGGGAGAGGCCATGGCTCTATAGTGAACCATCTGCTTTGTAGGTGCCAGATTCAATCCCTGGCATCTCCAATTTTAAAAGGATTGGGTAGTATATGAAATGGAAGACCTATACTTGAAACTCCAGAGAGCTACTACCAGTGAGAATAGACAGTATTGGCATTGATAGACCAATTAGTCTGAGTCAGTATAAGGTAGGTTCATATGTATGTTCTTGCAGGTTTACAGAGAGAGGAACCCTGACCATGCCTCAGCATATCTTGAGCAAGTCATGCCATGCACATTTTCCTGTCAGTTAAGATCACCAATGGCGATCCTGCTCTGCCTTCGTTAACTTTCTGAGGCTAGACCAGTCAGCATCAGCTGCAGGGTTTTCTCAGTTGCGGTGCCAGACATATGGTATGTTCTCATAAGAAAAGCCTGCCAGATCAGACCAGTGGTCCGTCTACTGCAGCACACTGTTTCACACAATGGCCAACCAGTTGTCATGAAGAGACAAATAAACAGACTCCAGATCCAGTATTCAGAAGTTTGCTGCCTCTGGATATGGAGGCTCCCTTCAATCACCACAGCTAATAGCTACTGATGGACCTCGCCTCCATGAATCCATCTAACCCCCCACTAAAGCTATCTATGGTCATGGCCACCTCTGCTGGTGGTGAATTCTGCAACTGAATTATTGGTAAAGAAGTATTTCCTTTTGTCTGTCTTGAGTCTATTTCCCAATAAATCCATTGAATGCCCCCAATTTTTAGTTTTATGGAAGAGGGAGAAAAAGCTCCCTCTATTCACTCTCTCTACCCCATGCATAATTTTATAAATCTCAGTCATTTCTTCCCTTAGCTGGCTTCTTTCGTCAGCTGAAAAGTTCTATTCTGTTCAGCCTTTCCTCATAGGAAAGTTACTCTAACCACCAAATTGTCTTGATTGGCCCTCTTTTGTACTTTTTGTAGCTCTGCAGTTTCCTTTAGGAGATACGGCGACCAGAAATGCACACAATATTCCAAAGGGCATTAGAATATTGACCATTTTATTTTCATTCCGTTTCCTAATAATTCCTAGCATGGAACTTTTCACCATTGCCTCACATTTAGATCAGCATTTTCATCAAGCTTTCCACTACAATGCCTAGATCTCATTCAATCTCAGCTTAACATAAGGGTTTTTTGTTCCAATAGGCATCACCTTACATTGAATTTCATTTGCTGCATTGTTGCCCAATCAGCCAATTTAGAGAGATCCTCCTCTAATGTCTTCACCATCCTAAATGTTTTGGTATCATCTGCAAAACTGGCTGCCTCACTGTTCACCTCCGATTCCAAATCATTTGTGAACAAATTCAGTCCCAGCACTGATCCTTGTGGGACCCCACCCCTCACTTCCCATCATTGCAAGAGGCGGCAGTGGTGGGAAGGGCTGTCAAGTCACAGCTGACTTACAGTGACCCCAAATAGGGTTTTCAAGGCAAGAGATGGGCAGAGGTGGTTTGCCTTTGCCTTCCTCTGTGTAAAGACTCCTGAACTTCCTTGGTGGTCTCCCATCCAACTACTAAAGAGAGCTGATCCTGCTTAGCTCCTGAGAGCTGATGAGATTGGGCTAGCCTGGGCCGTCCAGTTGAGGGCTCTGTTCCAAATGGGCTCTGTCCATTTATTCTTTTTCTCCTCTCAGCGACCTGCCTGGCACCAAATCACTTGAATTTTCAAGCACTAGATGAAAACTTTTTTTATTTGCTCAGGACATTAAATCAGCCAACATCAAGTCAGAGACAGATTTTCATACATTTGTAGTTGCAGTTTTCCTTTTGAGAAAGGAAATTACTCAGTAAACATTCTAGGCCACGGTTCCAATGTGCAATGATGCTTGACAAAAGATGAGGATAACAGTTAACAGCATAAATTGCAGGAGGCTCAAGATTCTTTATAGGGTTGTAGGAAGAATACTGGACTATGAATTCCAGTTTTGTCTCCACTGCTGGGTGTCTTTGGGAATATATCCACTCTGGTACCACTGCTAAGCCATCCTACTGACTATGTTGTTCTGGTCACTACTGTCAGCCTTTGTCTATGCCAGCCTCCTTCACCACTTTCCCTTTTCTGCAGAAAGACCTTCTTGGTATGCAGAAGCTACTCAACTCCTCGGAGACTAGTCTCCACCAGCTAACTGCCATGTTGGACTGCAGGGGTCTACACAAGGTGAGCAGAAAGGAAAGGTATACAGTGTGGTTTTGGAGTACAAGCCATTGGCAAAGGACTAATTTTTTTCCTGCCCACTGATTACAGGATTATCTAGATGCCTTGATTGGGATCTGTTATGATGGGGTGGAAGGCTTGCTGTACCTCATCCTGTTTTCTCTGTTGGCTGCTGTGGCCTTCTCCACCATCATCTGTGCCATGCCACGTGCCTGGAAGCATTTAGCCAGCAGGTAAGATGTTGAATGGTCTGCCTGGGACAGGCCCTGGTAGAAAAGACCGTTGCCAATTTTGGAGGTTGGTTGTGTTCTTTGATGGCATAAAAAAAATTGGTACATTATGATTTTATTTTCTAATTCTGTATGCTTGCTTGCTTGCTTCTGCTACTTCTGATCATGGAACAGTATCGTCAGACTCATGGGCTAATCGTTTTCTTCTGTCTTGATCAAAATCACATCAAATACCACCTAATGGGGCTGCTCCATTAAACCTTGAGGTTGCCTAGCATAACGTGAGGCTACTTAGCGACACTTCTGCATGATCTCCTGGAAGCAATTAAGGAAGCACATGAGTCTGTTGCCTGGTAACAGACCTTCATTTCTGTAGGCCTTTTGTGCTTATCATACATATACCAGGTACACAGGCAAGCAGGTAGGAGAGAAGGATCAGCTAAGAAGAGGCCCTCTACCCTTGCCCATGCACCTTTATGTGCATCTTCATGGTTTAAAACATTGGCTTCTGATTACCTCTCAAGCTCATGGGATCCACAAGTTCCACTTCCAACATCAAGTCAGAGTTGGGGACACATGAAACTGATGCTTTCGTGTCATCTGTGAACCAACTTTTGGGTTCTGTCTCTTTAGAGAGAATTAAATCTGTGTTCTTTGTCATGGTGAAAGAAGTTCTGAAGTGTTATCACTGTGCTGGCATTACACAATGATGCCTGGATAAGAAATCTCATAAGAAGGGGATCTCTAAAATATCTAAAATACTAGATTCTGTTGCTTCCACATCATCTTTACAGGAATGCTGTACTGGTGTGGATTTTGCCAGTGTCAGTCAACATTCTTCTGTAGATGTGTTGGCAGGACACAACCATTTTCTGTGCATGGCGGGTTCTGCTGGTGTCTTGTACCTAGTTTTATTGCATTTTTTCTCTTGCCCTCAGGGATCGAGAATATGATGACATAGATGAAGAAGACCCTTTCAACCCACAGGCCCGACGTATTGCTGCCCACAACCCCACACGTGGGCAGCTTCGTAGTTTCTGCAGCTACAGTAGCAGCCTGGGCAGTCAGACCAGTCTCCAACCTCCAGCACAGACTATCTCCAATGCCCCAGTGTCTGAGTACATGTGAGTACAAAATGTCAGCACCAGTATCTTAAGAAGTGAGCAGTGACTCACGAAAGCTCATATCCTACCACAAATTTTCTTAGTCTTTAAGGTGCTACTGGATTCTTACTCTTTTCTACTGCTACAGATAGACTAACATAGCTACCCATCTGGATCTGTCACCAGTATCTTAGGCACCCAAGCCTACATATTGACCTTTACAGGTCCCAAGAACACTGCAGACATAGCCCAAACTATTTGGCTACCTTCCATCCCTCACACTCCAGTATCACGTGCTCCTGCTGAGACTCATAAGTCACTTTCCCATATGCTTCTTCTCCATCCTGATCTTTTGAGAACCATGATGTGTCTCCATCCCACCCTCCTAACAACTAGCTATCCAGTATCCCCAACAGACTAGATGCCCTGGTCATATGTTCCAATTACTCCATCAGCTCTGGGTCATTCAGGATTTCAAAACTCTACAGACTCTTGTTTCAGAAGGGAATCACATGTATTGCCAACCAGGCAGGTCTTCTCAAAGGACTTGTAGATACAATCCTTAAAGTGATAATACCCTAGGGAATGTATAAGAGACTAAATGGGTAAAGCAATACTTTTTTGGACCAGATATTGCTGGCTAATACTCTGCAAGCATTTGATGTTATCCATTCTATATCTCCAGGCAGCACTTTTGTCTGTTTGAGAGATATCACTGTTCTGTGTTTGCTAGCTCACTATCTAGGAAATGATTTTTGGAATGGCTCTTTCATTTGATGAGGAAGAATTGCCTATTTAGCTCCTTCCTACACTCTCCCAGCTGTTTGTTTGCTAGCCTCTCTTTTTGAGTTGCTTGATGAGAAAGGAGGAGAAAAGAGCTTGTTCAAGGAATAGCAATACAGGTGAGTTCTTTTGTCAGGCCCAAGCAGAATGTTATACAGAATGTGTGGCTGCCACCAGCAGGTATTCAGCAACCTCTCAGATGTAGTTTGGGCCTCAGCCAGTTGTGAACTTGTTCCTTTAGCAGTCATGTTGTTTTTTTGCAGGAGGGGAATCTAATACTTGATATGATCAAATACTAGACAAAAGGAAATGTCCAAATAGAAAAAAATGTGGCATGTATCTTTGCTATTCCTCTGATACCAGTTCTTGCATTCACTGTGCTTTGTTCTGACCGGTATCCGTTTTTCACTTTCCGTGAAGTCTTATCCTGCATATCTGAATATGGATGTCAATTCTCTGCCTTATGCTACTTTCAGTAGGCTGTGCATCCCAGTTTGAGGGAGCATCAGCCCAGCTGCTTTAGCAGTAGGGAGGCACTCCTGCTGTCCCCACACACGCCATTCCAAAGCAAACAGTTCCACACCCCTCTCCTTATGTTTAGGCTCACTTTTGTAACATATTATATGCATCCAGAATGTTATAGGTATTTTCACAAATAAATGACTTTGTGCCTCTTTTTGGTTATAAATGCTAAATCAAGAGGGTTGTTTAGGAATAATAGGATTTCCTTGTAGCGAAAAAGAACCATTTAATCCGCTTTTGCAAAATCTGGATAAAACTAATAATGGCTCAAACTTAATTTAAAAAATAAACCCTCAGATTTGCATTTCAGTCTTTGCCAATTTTGAAATTACAGCAGCAAAGCTGTTTCTTGTTATATGTGTATGGTATGTTTCAGCAGCAAAAACTATTGAGTTTTGCTTGCTGCATGTGTTTCCCAAATGCAGTCTCTCATCTGCCCTTTCCAGACATGGAACAAAGGGGAGCTGAATAAAACATGCTATTACTGACATACTGCGGAACATTCCTCACGCAGAAACATACTACTGAAGAATGCCAGGCTTTTGGGGGTTTCCTTAAGTAGGAAGATTTTGAAATAGTGGGAAGCTTTAGGACAAGTTTTCCCTCTCTTTGTACCACCAGTTAGTACAGTCCCATGAAAACATACTGCACCACATGCATAGCTGCATGTAGTAGAATTGGCTGAATGCTGCCTGTTGGGTCACTAACCGTAGCCTAACTTTAGGATGGAAATGTCAACCCTTCCAACCTACACCAAATAAGGTGCAGAGGGGATGAACTTTGAAAATCCCTAGGCCAGGGATAGGCAGAATATTCATCACAATCTACTTGTCAATCACTGGTCATTTTCTAGTGGACCAGCAGTATTGAATTGTTTCCTTCCCCTTCTTTCCTGTGCCATGATGAGGGGAGAGAAAATAACGTGTATATCTTTTTCCTTGTCTCTTTAATTCTCACTGTCCTGCCCCTCACTCACCAAGGGCACTCACATAGTGTAGCATGAAGTGCATGCTGGTGTGACTCCTCAGTGAGTGACGTTGACAAAGGAGGGAGCTAAGGAGAACTGAGAGACCAGAGGCTAAAGATATGCACGTGCTTTTTCTCTCACCACCTCCTGGTGGCACTCTAGAAGAAATGGGGAGATTGCCACTGTTCCCCGGCAGCCAGCTCATTGAGTTAGCATCTCCTGTTTCCCCCTTCTTCCTTCCTCATCCCTCACCCCATTTAGGATGGCTACTTCTGTGGGAACTTCAGGGGAATATTTCCTAGCCAGAGGCTCACAACTGAGGTCATTTAATAGACTGTCATCCTGACCTTGCTCCTCTCTACCTGCAGGAACCAAGCTGTGCTCTTTGGTGGGAACCCACGCTATGAAAACGTCCCACTGATTGGAAGAGGATCGCCTCCCCCCACGGTACGGTGGGCGTCAGAGGCCAAATCATTTTTATAACACACCCTTTTATTTCCCTCTGCTTTTACTAACCACACACATATTTTAAACTGGGACGAGAAAGCCTCTTGCTTTTGTCAGAAGCTTAAAATAGTTTTGTTTCTGATGCTAGAGATGAGGAAAAGAGCAACTTTTTAATTTAAAAAAATTCTGAACAAACCTCACTGAAAATGACAGTCTGAGCCTGAATTTTGTATCTGTGGGAAGATAAAAAAAACTGCTGGGAAGTCCTGCCTTTTTGGTGGCTGGCATTCCTTGTTCCCACGGATGTTTAGCTGCAACACCTGTGGACAGCCTCAGGTGTGATCCACTGAGGCTGCATCCATGCAGGCTAGTTGTGAGCAGCAGTGTGGCAGTAAGAGAGCAACTCCATGATTTATGACATTTGGTTCTCAGCCCACTGTCACACCTGCAGACTGTTGGATGGAGGCTGTCCTGCAAACCTGTCACATTGGTGGGTTTTCCCACTTATGTCTACTGTTTATCTTAACACTCTACAACCTTGTTTTTTTTTCCTCTGCACACTAACATTTCCTTAGTTGTCTTGTTGCTGGAGAAAATAATTGCACATTGTAACTAACAAGAAGATAATATATTCTTGCTTACTTTTTGTTCTTTTAAGCCTTTCATATTTTCTTTAAACTTGCTTTCAGTGTAAGCAACAGTACTCAATTCAGTTTGGTATAATGTTGAAACGTATCTTGCCTGCTAACATTTGCTTTGTTTTTGCATCAACTCTTTTGGAGCTATATTGCCCTTCAAGAGTAAGTTGGTTATTTGTTGTTGGGGTTTTTTTTGTTGTACCTTTCCTTGCTTTGGGGCAGGAGTTTTGTTTTGCTCCCTCCTAAAGACTTTCCATGATTTTAAGTTCCCTGTGCTGTGAATTTCCTCTCCCTGTTAGCACCCATAACAGTTCTGGAGTCATGGCTTTTCAAAATGCCAGACTTTTACTTATATGCCCTCAACGTATGTGTTGGGGTTAGTGAATTTGATGAGACAGAGGTGTTCCCCGCTGAGAATTGAGGGGAAAGCAAAAATGGGGGACACCCAGAATTTCAGGCTGGTTGTCATTTTCCCAAGTAATATACTGTGTATATTTTAAGTGTCATGATTTAAAATCATGTCTTAGTTCCAGGGAAGAAAGTTTGTTTCTTTGGAGACAGCTGGTTACCTACTGTATCCCACTCCATATTTTGCAAATACAAAATACACATGCACAAATTATGCCTGATAGTATGACAATTGTGTTTCTTTCATAAATTATAAAAGACTGTTCTATTGAAAACAGAACAAACAAATATAGCTAAATGACTAGTGAAACTGAGCTGGGGTAACTTTGTACCCTAATACTTAACATGGGCCAAGGTACCAAGTTAGAAAATTCCTTTTTTCCTGAGGTAAAAGGAACAATAAATTGTAAGTAATTTTCCTTAAATGGGGAAGGTAAAGTGATAGAGCCATTGACTGTAGAGTTTTTGCAAGAAGAGTGCACCCAGGGTAAGTATTTACCCCTAATGTCCAGGACAAGGTAGAAAAACCATGAAAAACCCTTAATTAGTCTTTGGGGAAGTGATTCACAATCTTCATCACTTGCCTGTGCTGGAAAAATATAGTAGAAAATTTAGCTTCCCTTCAAATACTGTCTTGCCATAATGAACTAGTATGAACTAATACAGTAAAACTTCAAAGCTCCTTATTTCAATACAGTTCATTGATGGGGCTTTCCCTCCTCACTGGGCTGAATCCTACAGATAGTTCTTCCTCTTGGCAGCAGAAATCTTGTCCAATTCCCCTCCTTTCTGCAGCCCTTCAGCCTTTGTGTCTTTTGTACGGGTGGGTGTGAATTGGTTCATGGACTAAAGTCTGTGATGAATTATGGCTGGTTCGTGCTTCACAAAGTCAAGTTTGTGGCAGGTCACCCAGCACAAACTTTCCATGAACTTTCAAGGTATTTGTGGAGGTTCATGTCAGTTCATGAGCGGAGACATTCCAAGACAGACTGTCTCCACTCAGTCAAAATGTTTACAGAACTTCAAAGCAACAACTTGGATGGCATATAGAGGAACATCTGGGGGAGGTCCCCTGTGACTTTGATTTTTCTAGCTTGCACAGGATCCATTCTATACACTCTTGAACCTTGGTCATCTTGACAGGCACAGGTTGGGGAGGTTCAGGAGGGTATAGAAAGGATCCTGTGCAAGCTAAAGATACCAGACTTGCAGCTGACTTCCCCTGGATGCTCCTCTACATCTTTCCAAGTTTGGTGTCTCTAGCTTGTACAGAATTTATTCTATACACTCCTAAACCTCCTGAACCTGCACCTGTCAAAGGGACAACCTGACAGCTGTCATTTTGACAGGTGCAGATTCAGGGGGTTGAGGAGTGTATAGAATGGGTCTTGTTCAAGCTAGAGACACCAAACTCGCAAAGGATCTCCGGCTGACTCTCCTCTACCTACCGTCCAAGTTTGGTGAGGATTGGATTTACAGGATCTGAGTTATCTCCCCCCCCCCCAAAAAAAAAGAAGGTGCCCCTAGGAAAGTGCTTTCTGGGGAATTAGAAAGCACTTTCCTGGGGGCACCTTCGGGGGGGATGTAACTTGGACACTGTAAATCCAATCCTCACCAGACTTGGTGGGCAGGTAGAAGAGAGTGAGCCAGAGAACTCTTGCAAGTTTGGTGTCTCTAGCACATGGGGGGGGGTCATTCTACCTCATGAACTTCATGAATTGAACCTTTTATGAGGCAGCTAAAAATTGTGATGGTCCATAGTTTGCAAGTGGGGCACATCATGAACTGAACCACATTTTCCTGGTTCACGCCCATCCTTAGTCTTTGCATTTGCAAGGGTTCTCAACCTCTGGCTTTCCAGGAGTCACAAAGGGCTTCCAGTGGGAGAGAAAGGTGAGGGAGAGATCCCCTCTCCACCAGCAGGACATGTAAGATCCAACCCATGGTGTTAGAAGGTAGTCCCATTCTACTACTGGTTTAAAGAGTTCAGTTTGAAGCTGAAAGCAGGGAAAACAAAGATTGAGAAGTAAGCAAAGGGATTTGTGGCCACAGAAAAGAAATTTTTAGCCACTGAGTAGCTACTGTTTTGCTTTGTTTTTCTGTTGTTCTGTAACAAGATTTTTAATTGGATATGCATATCAGTCTATAAGAGGGAGAAAAACTCCCTTAATTTAAAATTCTGACATAAACTACTCCCCTGGTAGTAAAGAGTGCTTAATGCCAAAAAAACCCCATGCACCCACTATTTGGCTAAGGAACATATTCAGCAATTAACTTTTAGGCTTACTTTCCACATACTCTGAACTTTAGTATTGCAAACCATCTTTTTGAAAACTATGCATTGTGGCATTTAGGTATGACCTACAACAGAGGTGCCATCCATGAGGATGACACACACACACAAAATGACACAACATGGGACAAGAAGCCCCAGAACATCCATGTTCATCAACAGTACGTTGAATGAAAAGGCAGGAAATTGATTTGAGGATTTCTTCTTTGTTTGGTTTTGTGTCAGTATTTGAAGAAAATATGTTTCTTATCTCTGATTATTACTAGCCTAAGTTCAGCTTCCAATGTGATTTGGTGGCAGAGGAAGCAGACAGAGACAAGTGCCTTCACTCTTCTTTGTCCTTTGCATATGCTTTTCATCTGAAAAAGACCTTGCACTGTTTATCCCTGCCTGAGAAATGAGTGGCCTTCCAGTGTAAAGGTAATTTAAAGACCTCTCAGGTGGTACTGCCACATTTTCTGTTTCAGAAAAGATAGAGGTAGGGCTGGTTGCAGCATACTCCAACATGAGGGCAGCTGCTGGGGCCCAGGATTTCCAGCAGGGTCCACTGAAGCCATCCCATGCAGTCTTCACTAAGCCACTCCCTGCAAACTCTCTCACCTCCCGTGCTCCTCTCTGCCCAGGATGTCCAGAACAGTCAGGAGCATAGAGGGGTTTGCTGCTGGGAACACAGATAGTGGAGGGCTAGTGGGTGAGTGAGCTGGCTGGGAAGGACATGCAGTTGGAAATAATGGTGTGAGCATAAGATGGCAGCAGGGAGGACCCAGGCACTCCCTGTCCAGGGCTCTCCCAAGCATACTCTACCCAGGGCATCGCAGAACCTGGAACTGACCCAGCATGGAGCTATAGAGGAGAAGGAAATGGAAGGTATTTACAATTCCTGTTCCTTCCACATCAGTGTCTCATGTCACACTGAACTAGGTGTACACAACATAGGGTTACCAATGTCCACATTGGTCCTGGAGTTCTCCTAGAACTACATCTGATCTCCTGACTACAGAGATCGGCTCCC
Organism: Gekko gecko; assembly: GCA_029375565.1. Taxonomy (NCBI): domain Eukaryota; kingdom Metazoa; phylum Chordata; class Lepidosauria; order Squamata; family Gekkonidae; genus Gekko; species Gekko gecko. Next base: position 236,641,199 of record JAPDNY010000002.1, on the reverse strand, counting down.
TTGGAGGAAATGGCAGCTTCAGTGGATGGCTCTATAGCACCAGCCCCAAACCTCCAGGAATTTCCCAAGCAAGAGTTGGCAACCCTCAACCAAAATTGAACTTAGTCTTGTCCACAGCACAGACAGGTTTAGGCTTGGTGTAAGATACACTGTGGAAATGCCTGTTCAGTGTACATTGATCTTGAGTGGTATTCTGTAATGAGATGCTTCCATCAGGGGCACACATCCATGTATAAGAGAAGGAATAGCTCCTTTAATTACAGCTGTGTCCTTGATGATAACAACTCTCAAGATTTTTGTGATAGTGTGGCTTTACGGAAATAGAAGCTCCAGGATGTAGGCCAGCAAAACTGTAACCATGGACTCCCGTGCAATGAGGATTCAAAGCCTAGGCTAAGCATAGGGCTGCTTGAATCAGGATGAGCTGAAATTTTAATACAGGTTGGCACAATTTCATTTTTTTTAAAGCCCCAGTGACTGCTGTGCCATCTTTTGCAAGGACTATTTTTAAATTGCTTGTCTAGGTGCTGGAAGTGGGCCAGCTTTGAAGGTTTTAATCTTGCAGTTGCAGAATGTGCAGCTATTGGGAAGCTCAAGGATGAGTGTGAAGCGAAATATTGCCAGATTAATTCCAGTCCCTCCCTCCATGTACACAAAACAGCACAATTTAAATAGCCTTTAAATCCCTTGAGGAAAGGCTCTCAAGCTTTTTTGAGTTCCAGAAAGATATTGTGAATGATTCCCCCCCCCCACCTTAATACTGTGGTATGCAGGAGACTTTCTCTCACTGCTCCACCTCCCTGTTCATATCCACACTCTTGCTTTCTCTCGGTCTTAGGGTCTTTGCAGAGAGACAAACAAAACCCAGCTGTTATTCCTTAGTGCTATGCTCTTACTGTTACTGCGGTTTTTATTGTGTTTATGCCCTCCACTCCTCCAAGGAACTAAGGCAGCAGGGGAATTCCTGTTTTATCTTCACAATAATGGTTAAGAATTAATGGCTTTCCAAAAAGTTTTCACTCAGGGCCTCACTATATGATAGGCTGTTTCTGAGTCCATTCCAGAGTCCTGCCAAGCGGACATCTGCTGGGAATTCCTGCCTGAAACTTGTATTCTCAGGCATGCAGGTGTTGATTCAGCTCATGACTATGATGTATGAGAAGAAACAGCTTAACCCTTCCTCTTCCTGTCACGTTCCCCAGATAGTCACTCAAACACCAGGCTTCTTCAGAAGATAGCGTTTATTAGGACAAAGCTGGAGACCCGTGTACATATCCAGTGTCAGTGATAACTTGGATCAATAGACAGGCTAAGTTATACTCTATTCAAAACTACCCCCCCCCAACTCCTAAGCCAATGGTTACATAGCGCACACAAAAGCAGGCGGGCAGCTTAAAAAAACAAACCCAGACCAGTTATAATTCCCAGCAGCTAGGAGCTAGCGGCTTGAGACCCAAGGTCAGGCAAATTGATAAGAGACAGAACAGAGACAGAACAGACCATGGTAAATCACAGTTAGAAAGGAGGACCTGCACAACTCCCGCATTCCAGTACCAGTGCCGGGTGCCTCCCACATACCAACTATGGCAGGGTAATGGGTTACCTGACATCTTGCGCCCCCCCCCGAAAAAGACACCCCCCCACACAGGTTTCTCCGTAGAGTGCTTATGGAACCGGTGGAGGAGACGGGGGGCGTCGATGTGAGCCACCCGCACCCATTCTCAATGTTGAGGCCCAAAATCCACCCACTCCACCAAATAGTACAGTTTATTGTGAGAAATCTTATAGTCCAGAATATCAGCAACTTCATAATGTGGTTCGCCCTGCACCATGAGTGAAGGGTGCTCAGCTCGTTGTGGTCTCCAGACGTTCGTTCCTGGATCACGATGCAGTAACCTCAGGTGGAAGACAGGGTGTAAATAACACAAAGATTTTGGCAACACCAGTTCAGCGGCCACCTCATTGATCATGCGCTTAATTGGGAACGGACCCACAAACTTCTAACCTAGTTTGCGACTTGGCTGGAAGCCTTTGATGTTCTTGGTAGAGACGTACACAGAGTCACTGGGTTTGGGGTCCCAGCCCTTGTCCCTCTTTTTGTCTGCTTGCTCCTTATAGTTCAGTTTGGCAGCATCCAAAGTCTTACATAGAATCGGCCATGCTGATTGCAGGGTTTTACACCAGTCCCCCGCCTCCCTCTCGGATAAGGGATCCGTCGTCAAGAAGGGAAGGGAGGGGGCCTCATAACCATGCACAGCCATGAAAGGGGAGACCCCAATAGATGAGTGATAAGCGTTATTGTAGCAAAACTCCGCTAGGGGAAGTAACCCCTCCCAATTGTCCTGCTATAAGTTTGTAAAGCAATGGAGGTATTGTTCCAGGGTCTGGTTAACCCTCTCCATCTGCCCATCAGTCTCTGGGTGATATGCGCTACTTAGCCCCCTTTCCACCCCCAACAGTTCCATAAGCTCCCCTCAGAACTTCAAAACGAATTGCATGCTGCCGTCGGAAATTATCTTGCGTGGCAAGGTATGTAAGCAAAAAACATGCTGTAAAAAAGCTTTGGCCAGGACTTTAGCCAACGGCACAGACTTCAAAGGGATGAAATGCGCCTGTTTGGAAAACAAGTTCACAACCACCCACACGATCATTTCCCCCTTGCTAGGGGGTAGATCAGTGATGAAGTCCATCAAGGTTACTGGCGAGATTACTTGCCAGGTCGCGGTTTACTCATCAGGCACATTTGGCAGGGAAACAGGGGAAGGTCCTTCCGCATTCCTGGCCACCAGAATTGGTGCTGAAGGAGGTGGAGAGACTTCACAAACCCTAAAAGTCCAGCCAGTTTAGTTCTATGCACGAAGGACATAATTTCCCCACAGAGGGCAGCCGGAACAAAAAGTTTAGTGCCTCGATACCAGCACCCATTCTCCCATTCTTCCACCCCCTCCTCCTTTTCCAGCTCAGCACGATCCCCTTCCGAGAGGGCAGAGGCAGACTTCAAATCCCAAAAGACATCGGTGGAGGGGGGGTGGAGATTTCGCTTGGCTGCAAGTCAGCACCGCCCCTCCCAACTGGGAAGGCGTGAACATAGAATCCAGGACGTCCTCCCTCTGGCTATCATGTTGCAGGAGGTGAGACAGGGCATCCGCCAATGAGTTAGCCTTGCCGAGGAAATGATGAAGGGTGAAATTAAACTTAGAGAAGAAGTCCGCCCAGCAGAGCTGCTTGGCATTTAAGTTCCGGAGGGTGCGGAGGACTTCAAGGTTTTTGTGATCAGACCATACCTCAAACGGCACTCGAGCCCCTTCCAGCCAATGGCGCCAGGTCGAGAGTGCCAATTGAATTGCCCCGCCTCCTTGTCCCACACCGACCAGTTACGCTCAGTATCATTAAACTTTTTGGGTACATAGGCCAGGGGGTGTAACTTCCCATTGTCCCCTTCTGCAAGATGGCACGACCCATAGCAACGTCAGACACGTCCACCCACACTATGATTTTTTTTTGTTCGTTCGGGTGGGCGAGGATGGGTTCAGAGGTGAACAAAGTCTTTAAGCAATCAAACGTCTCCTGGCACTCAGACGTCCAATCCAATATAGCCCCCAGGCGGGTGCTTTCTGGGCCCTTCACCTTTGTCTTTAGGAGGTTAGTGGGCGGCAGGCTTGCTTGGGCAAAATTAGCTAAAAAGGATCTGTAAAAGTTCGCAAATCCAAGAAAGCCTTGGAGCTGCCTCCTGGTCTTGGGAGGCTCCCACCCCACCATGTCCTGGACCTTAGTGGGGTCCATTTCAGTCCCCCTAGGCGAGATCCAGTACCCCAGGAACGAGATCTCGGTGCAGTGAAACTCACACTTGGACAGTCTGGCAAAGAGTTTGTGCTTGTGCAATGTTTCTAGGACCTCCTGGACCAGTTTGACATGGGACTCTTTATCGGCGGAGTCATCCAAGATATCATCCAAGCACACTAGGACCCCCTTGAACAAATGTTTATGCAACACTTCATTGATTAAGTTCATGAAGACCCCTGGTGCCCCCTGAATGCTGAAGGGCATAACTAGGTATTCAAACTGCCCTAAGGGGGTATTAAATGCCGTTTTGTATTCATCCCCCTCCCTAATCCCAACCCAGAAGTAGGCATCGTGCACGTCCAGTTTCGAAAAGATTTTCCCTTTAGAGACCGCTGCCAAGAGATCCTTAATCAAAGGGAGGGGGTGGGCATTCGTGGTAGAGACCGCATTCAAACCCCGGTAGTCGGTACACAACCGCAAGCCCCCATCCTTCTTTTTCCTGAAGAGCACGGGGGCTGCACAAGGAGAGGAGGCTGGGCGGATGAAACCCCTACCCAAGTTTTTATCAATGAACCACTGCAATTCCTTCTTCTCCACCGAACTCATTGAGTAAAGTTTCCCTTTGGGGAGCTTTTAATCTGGTAAGAGTTCAATGGCACAGTCCAAGTTACGATGGGGGGGCAGTTCGTCAGCTTCAGCCTCCTCAAATACCTGTGCCAAGTCTCTGTACTCAGGGGGAATCACGTTCAGTTCAGCCCTAGCTAAACAGACCAGCACTCGTTGCACCAGGGTTGGGTCCCCCCACATCTGGTCCCAAACATGGTCAATACACCAGGGGGACACGAATTTCATGACCCCTTTTTCCCATAGTATATATGGTCATGGGAGCGAATCCAGGGGCTTCCCAGCACCAGAGGAAAGCGAGCTGCTGGGGTGATGACAAACGACCTATGTTCCCAATGCTGCCCTGCCCCCATTCTCAGAGGTACAGTCTTGTACTTACAAGGGTCTTTCATGGTCAACCCATCCATCTGGGTGAACACCAGCAGGTCGGGGAGTTTAACAATTTTTGCCTCAAGCCCAGTCACTAAGGAGGGATGGATCAAGTCTTGCCTACACCCGGAGTCAATCAGCCCCCTTACCTGCACATGGGTATTCAGCTTGGGGTAAATAATAGTCACAGTCACGAAGAAGAGGGGAGGGCAATTGCTCACCAGTTTCTGCACCTCTGAACGTGGGACCTGCTGCTCAACGCTATTCACAGCAGGTCCTTCCTGTTTCCCATTGGCTGGAATTCATCCTCTCCCAACGACTCAGTCTCCTTGTGCTGGGGGCTGGCTTGTAGCGCTCGAGGGGGGGGTTCGGTTGGGCAGTCGGTTTCTTAGCCAGGATTTCAAACTTTTTCTTGTCCCCGGGCTTCCCTACGGGGCCTGTCGCGCCAGTTTCAGGACATGCGGCCATGAAGTGGCCCGATTCTCCGCATCTGAGGCAAAGTCCCTGCTTCATGCGTTGCTCGTGGGTCCCATCCTTCAGGCGAGGGGTTGAAGTTTTTGGTTTGGCCCGGGAGGGGTGGGCTTCCACAGGATCACGTCGCTGTTGATGCGGATGGTGCGGAGACAACTCTCTGTATCAGTTGCTTCCTTCATCCAGGCGAGGAGGGATTTCAGCTTCACACTGTGCAGGATCATGCTCCGAATCTCAGAATTCAGACTGAACTGGTAGTGCTGCGCCAGCATCCCGTCCGGCCACTCACGGATTTTTGTGGCGTGGCGGCAGAACTCCTCCATGTACTCCCGCACAGATTTCTTTACTTGGCGGAAAGTGTGCAGGAATGCTTGAGCTGTCTCACTCACGTTGGAGTCCTCATAGTGGGTGCGCAAGGCCCACATGAACACATTGACTTCACGGAGCTCCCGACCATCCTTGTGGTGTGGGCTCACATACCAGCCTGCAGCTCCCTCCTGGAAGTGAGAGGCTATGACATCCACAATACACTCTTTGTTGGGGAATAGGTGGCCCCAATTCTCAATGGACTTCTCGGTTCTCACCAGGAAGTAGGACAGTTTCTCCGGGGCCCTGTCGAACGTCGCCTCCAGCAGATCTGCAGGGTTCGGGAATATCCTCCCCAGCCCTCTGGGACCACCCGCAGTCTGGGGGGAGGGGCCCCCAATGGGGGTCCCGCCAGCACCCCCAGTGCTGCTGGCACTTGTGGTGGGGCCGCCGGTAGGGCAGGGGGTACTTGCGGTGCGGGGAGCCACTGATCCAGTTCTCTCTGTACCACTTCAGCGATCATCCCCGGCATTTTCTGGAACGAATCCTCCACCAGGGAGAGGATCCACTCCTGGTTGTGCTCCAGCAGCCCGAGCCGTGCATCGGTGGAATCTTCAGTCTCCACTGGCTGGTGCCACGGGGCCTCCGCGGCTGGTGCCGTGCTCAGTCGGTAGATAGAGCGGTCATATTGGCTCTCTCTTCGGGGTCAACAGGGAGTCAAAGACCACGTTTCCATAGTCTCTACCAGTGGTCTTTCCCATTCCCTCCGTTTCCTGGGGTGCGTGTTCACACTGGGGAGCACCACTCCAAACGGATTGAAGTAGGCCCCCTCCAACTCCTTGTCCAGGGGCCAGGGTACAAAGGTGGTCATAGTTGGCACCCCCATGACAGGTGTCGAAGTGGTGGGTACCGTGTCTTGGGACATGGTCACCACCGTCTGGTCCTCCTCTTCCCCGCTCATCTCGACGTTGAGAGATGCAGTTCTGCAAGGAGGTATGTTGGGAGGATCACTGACACTTTGTCAGGTTCCCCAGATAGTCACTCAAACACCAGGCTTCTTCAGAAGATAGCATTTATTAGGACAAAGTGATAATTTGGATCAATAGACAGGCTAAGTCAGGGGTCTTTTCGTAGAAAAACTGCTGCAGGAGCTCATTAGCATATGGTATGCTAATGAGCTATTAGGCTATTAGCATATGCCATGCCCCCTGACATCACCGGAAGTTATGTCAGAAGGGGAAGCAAAAGGGGGGGAGGCATCTTCAAAAGCCTCCCCTTCCCTTCCCCAGCTGGTATGGGTGAGGGAGCTAAGAGAGAAAGGGTTTAAAGTTTAAACTCCTTCTCATGAAAGTTGGGCCACAGAAGGAGGAAAGAGGGAAGGAAAGAGAGAGAGTAGAGAGAAGGAAAGAGGGAAAGAAAGAGAAGGAAAGGGGAGGGAAAGAACGAGAGGGAAGAAGGAGGGAAACAGGGAAAGGAGGAAAAGAGAAGAGAAGAAGGTGGGAAAGAAAGAAAGAAAGAAAGAAAGAAAGAAAGAAAGAAAGAAAGAAAGAAAGAAAGAAAGAAAGAAAGAAAGAAAGAAAGAAAGAAAGAAAGAAAGAAAGAAAGAAAGAAAGAGAGAGAAAGAGAGAAAGAGAGAAAGAGAGAAGAGAAGAAGGAGGGAAAGAGGAAAAGAGAGAAGGAAAAGAGGGAATGAAAGAAATTTGGCGGCAATTCGGCCCCATTATATCCTATGGGCCATTGAAGTCAATGGTGAAAACATAGGGTATATTCTGGGGGCTGGAGGGGAGGCGGTTTGAGGGAGAGGCTCCAAACTCACAGGGTAGCTGATGGAGCCTCTCCTCAAGATACCCACCAAGTTTCAAGAACATTGGATCAGCTATCCTGTGAGTTTGGAGCCTCTCCCTCAAACCCCTTCCCTCCAGCCCCCAGAATATACCCTATGTTTTCACCATTGACTTCAATGGCCCATAGGATATAATGGAGCTGAAATTGACATTCGGCTGCCTGAAAGACTCCCCTGGACGCCGGCTGGGGGCAGGGCTTGGCTCCTAAGCTCCCGGAGCTGTGCTCCCCCCAAAAAAGACCCCTGGGCTAAGTTATACTCTATTCAGAACTACCCTCCCCCAACTCTTACATAGCACACGCGAAAGCAAGCGGGCAGCTTAAGAAAATAAACCCAGACCAGTTATAATTCCCAGTGGCTAGGAGCTAGTGGCTTGAGACCCAAGGTCAGGCAAATTGATAAGAGACAGAACAGAGACAGAACAGACCATGGTAAATCACAGTAAGAAAGGAGGACCTGCACAACTCCCGCATTCCAGTACCAGTGCCGAGCACCTCCCGCATACCAACTATGGCAGGGTTACCTGACACTTCCTCACCTGTTTCCTGACTTGAAATGGTCCTGAGAAGCCATTTTTTATGTTCCTTGGGGAAACTTAACATGTAGCCTATTGGTATTAACGTTGCCCATCATGACAGGCAATTTCCACAGTGGTACAAATAGAGTCTCCCTGAAGCCCTTGTAGTTTGGGCAAATTGCATAGGGCAGGAGACATAGTCCACCCCCTTCCTGTACACTGTGGTCCTGATCCAAATTGGCCCCCATGCACATGAGAATCCAAGTTCCAGCCAGGAATTCCTAGCATACTTTGGCTTAGCAGGAGCCAGGACAGACTCAGGAACAGTGTGCCACATAGTTAGGCCCTCAGTTTCAAAGCTGAACAGGTATTTGAAGCCAAATCTGCCAAAGTGCATCACTTAATTTACTATAGCACTCTGGCTGCTGAATGCAGTAAACACATGAAGTCCTTACAACAGATGAAGGGGTTTGAAGGAGTACATGTGGATCCCACCTAAGAAACATGTGACAACTGTGTGTTTTGTTGGGGGGGGGAGTCACCCAAAAAGGAATTTACAATGGTCTGTAGTTGTAGTGTGCTTGTTCTAGGAGAGGTAGACCTTTTTCCACCAGCAGACCGTTGCTCAGTTTCCAGCAGATCATCAAACATCTGCTGGTTGCTGGAATTCTTGTAAAGAATTCTTGTAAAGATCCTGCTTTGCACATCTCCTGTTAAAAGAATCAGGGAACAGATAGTGTGAAGGAGCTCTGCTTGAGACTGTAAGAGTCAGAGTAGACAATAATGTCCTTGGTAGACCAATGGGCAGACTCATGCATTCAATGCAAATGCTACATTTTTAGCATGTATAGTAGAATATGTGTTGACAAGTAATGTGCCAGGTGACTTTTATGCCAATTGACTAATTAGTGTTTTCTCAACTTTCTCATATAAATAGGGAATCTCATTCCTTTCTCTTCATTGAAGCCCTTTGAGGGACCCTTTTTTCCTAAACAGAACTAGAGATAATCTCGGGGGGGGGGGCTTGTTCAAAAACTTTGCCTTGCCTATTATTAGATGTGGGGGCCCTCAACAAGGAATCAAAGCACTTCACGTCCATATTCTTAACTCTTTTTAGAGCCACTGGAACATTTTTGTTTGGGGAAATTGAATTGATGTGATAGAAAATAGCAGGAAATTTTTATTGTTTGAGAGTTGGGGATCTTTCAAAAACCTGTATAGATGGTAAAAATATTTCAGTAGCAGGCATTCACTAAAACAAACCTAGAATTGGTGTGTTGAACTGTTGAATCTTTCATAATAGAGCCACTTCCTCCTCCAGCTGTTGCATGAAGAATATTTTAGATACTTGATTCTGTTGAATGTTTCTTCACTCAACTAAACTCATTGTCTTTCCAAAACAACACAAGGCATAACCCTCAGTTTCCTTTATTCTGGGTGTTTTTCTGTTGCCATCTCATTCCCACCTCACTGATCATCAGGATATATGTGGTTCTGTTGTTTCCAGCAACATATAAGATGAGGAAGTTTCACCTAAAGCTTACAGAACAGGACAAATTTTTATAGTTTTAACACTACTCTTATGGGACTTTGCATAAACACATTGCAGCAGTAGTAATAAACCCCTCAGTCTGTCAGCTGGCAGTTGGAACTATGTGGTATAACTTTTCTTTTCTCATCTTTCTTCTCTCCTCAGTATTCTCCAAGTATGCGAGCCACCTATCTTTCGGTTAATGATGATCACAGGCGACAGTACAGCAACGAATTTCCAGCCTAGCACCCACCTTGTAGAAAACCCCCCACAAACAATGTTTCTATAGTGGAACCTGACAAAAAACTCAAGTTGCGTGGACTGCAGGGAACAGGAATGCCTCCATAGTGAAGTGGCAGAGAAGGGCATTTGGAGAAGGCATCAGTGGAAGAAGACATCCACTGGGATTCTGGATAATCTGCCTAGAGGGGTATCCTGTGTGTTCAAACTGGCAGCTTTTGTTCACAATTCTTAGTCTTCCTCTCTTGTATAAACTGGATGGTATACCTCCAACCTCTGAGCTGACTGCTCTGAATTCTTCTCCTGAACTTATCTCCTGGTCCTTTCCTGCCACCAGTGCATTGTATTCCCCAATCACTTTTGGGGGAGGGAGGGATGAAGAGACTTGGGATTGCCTCAAGTTTGTGCAAAGGTTATTAATTCCTGTTTTCTTTTCCTTTGCACTGACTTTTGGGGCTGTGTTGTCCTTGATTGACAGTGTGGTTCAGGCTTCCTTTTTTAAAAAAAAATAAGAGCAAATAACAAGACCAGGACACTGTACAAGTAAATAGATCACTGACATGTGGTGTACAATAACTGTGAGGGAAATGGGAGCTTGCCACAAAAGCAAATGCTCGTCGCTGCTGAGTCAATGCAATACCAACCACTAAAGTAGATTTTGTTTTTCCTCTGGAGAGGTCACTGCACAAAGCCTTCTGCTAGCTTGGCACTATGCTACTTGAGCAGCAGCATCCCGTCAAAAGCAGCACCTATTTGGAAGGTATGGTACAAGATCTGCACAGTATTTCCCCTTCTTCAGCAGTTTCCTTTGTTCCTGGAATTAACTCACCAGCCATTGCTATGGTGGCCTCAGGTATTATTTGGAACAAACTGATTTTTTTTCTTTTTTGTGTGTGTTTCTAATTTGTCATGTTTTTAATTTGTATATTGTTTTCCTTGAGTGTTTTATATCAACTTTCCAAAGAACAAACATAAACTTGATTTTTCAAAAGAATTTTTAGTGGAAGATTATTCATTATATATATCCATTTTTAGGACCATTTCCCTAAGAAACAAAGCAAAATTAATCTCCCAAGTTGATGCAAATCCCCACTGCCTTAATATGTGAGAAACCTTCAACAAACATTCTTTACTCTCATTTTTTTTTGGGGGGGGGAGGTTTCCAGTAGTGTGGGAAATCTGGATCTGAATTAGTGTGTAATGGCTCCAGAGGGCTGCAGTGATGATTGTATTGACAAACAATGGTATTAGCCCAGTTTCTCTTAAGTAATTATTGTCTTCTTTCTCCTGAGATGACAGCAGCTTGTGTCTTTAAAGGTTGTTGGAAGTAATTTCAGCTATCAACACTTATCAAGGAAACCTTGCTAAACTATAACTGTTCTTCCTCACTGCAGTGGTTGTTCACATGGTTCCAGCTGTCGATACAAATTGAACCTAAGACTCATTTTTTTGTGGATATTGACTGGAGGTGATCTCTTTTGCATTTCTGTGTGTCTTAGTCTGAGAAGGAGATGTATCCACAGGTAGCAAGGCTGGATTGTTGGGAGGGGGAGGAGACTTCCAGGGATCAAAACATGTCCAAATGAATGAGGTGGGAGGTTCTTCCGCCCACAAGTGCTCTGGTGCTGTCCTTTTACTGATCTAATTTTTAGCTTTTGCCTAAAACGTTTTTTTTTAAGTCACTAAAGTTGTATTTTAGGCTGTGTTGAGTTTGCCCAATGAATCATTAAACATATTTTGAAGATGTTTGAAAGCAATATTATAAATTCTTTCGTGGGAACCCAAAGGGATGGGTCCTGCTTATTGAAGCACAAAGAGCCACAAAATACTCCCAAAGTGGAATTTTGAACCTCACATCCTTCAGAATCACTTACACCAACTTCTGTTTAGGGGTAACAGTGCTAAACCGCTGCAGAGGTACAACAAAGTTGCCCTCCTGTGCATATGATGCTACATGGAGGTTTTAATTACTTGACAGAAATGACTCACTGTGTCTTTTAACTAGGATAACTTGTACATATCATGTATGGTGACATCATTTGTACATCCATCTTATATGTGACTGACTACAAATTAAGGCATGTGGAAGGGAAACCCTGATTTTATGCTTTTAATCTTGTCATTGCAACACCATTTAAAACTGTTTTTTAAAAACCGCATGTGAACTAACCTCATCTCAGGCTCTTTTCTGGGCTATGCCTGATTTGTATGTACTGGCTGAAAAGCAAACGAATAAAGACTTGTACTAAAAAGTGACCTTTTATTACCTGGATTTTTATCATTTTAAACATATGGTTCTAGCCATTATTATATACATCTCTAAGGTATGACAGTCTCAGGAGTTGAAAGCCATGAGTAAAATGGGTATTGGTGGCTTAAACATACACTCAAGTTTTTAAATTTGCATGGTTTTGAAGCAGCATTCTACACAGGGTCATAGGGAAGTATAAGCACCTATGATCAAAGGACCTGGAAATCTGTTCAGACTGAATTGTGCAGCAGATAGTAAATACAGCTTCTGTCCTACAAACTGATAAGCCCTTTTGAATCCTGAGATGCCAAAAGAGCTTCCCCCCCGAAAGGCAGAATGAGTCAGAGAGTTATAACCCAGAGTAGCATTGGAACTGTGCCATAAAGTGGTCTCCAGCTTACTCAGCACCTGCTTAGTCTGGGGGATTGGATTCGTTTGAAGCTGAATATACATAAGACCAAGTAATTATGATCATCATACTCTGGTATCCTCACTGTTGCCAAAGTTCAGCCCCTTTCCCAGTAATTCGAGCTGCTTTTTGGTTGTGATTCTCTAAAGATGCTCCTGAACCTGGAATTCCAGGTTGCAGCAGTAGTCAGTGATCCTCTTAAGTCTACAGTTAAGTTCTTCGCACGTTATGGAGTACAAAAGTTGGGGTCTCTACTCTGTCTCTGACAAGGACACCTATGAGACACATGAGTTATAGATTCTTCTCAGTTTTCTCTCTGTGTATGTCATACCTAATTAAGGTCAGGACCACAGTGCTTGTGGAGCAGGGGCTTGAGCATTTTTCTGTGTCACTTTCCCAGCCTGAAACAGACATTGGCAGGGGTAGTATGTCCCAGGTACTTGCAAATTAATCTTCAATCTGTGAGTCCCACATTGGGGACAGCATCTATGCAAGCCTGCTGCTGGAGAGAAACTTTTAAAATCACTGGGGCACTGCGTGCCACAGCCAAGGACCATCCCCTGCTAGACGATCACATACTCCAGCGTGACCATGCCTCCTTCCCTCAGTTCCTTCTTTACCACCGTCAGAGCTCATTCTTTCTAGTGTGCTCTTCTTTGTTGATCATCTTTTGAATTTTTCTGCTCAGATTTGTGAGTTTCCCCCTTGGGAAGTTGTCACTAAGGCTTGTCTTAGCCCTTTTGGAGGGTTATTCCCTTCATTGTTGTGTATCTACCCAGAGAGTTCTTGGAACCATGTCCCAAAAGAGTTTGTTTTAAAAATGTACTAAATGTTGTGCAGAATGACCTAAACTGATGAGCATGATCTATGCCTACCCAGCCTGGGAGAGGGTGACAGTGTGTCTACCTGTAGAGCCTGCCAAAGGTTCATGCAAAAAGCCAGATCTGACTGGGGCTTCCAAAATAAAGGCAGCTTTGTGGGAGAAGGTTCTCCTCTCCATCAATGTTCTGAAATTGCAATCCATTCCCAAACTTTCTAAGTCACCCTCAGCTTCAATCAGGTTGGTTCTGTCAGTGTAGCATTCCGAGCCCCATTGGCACCAGTCCTGCTCACCCTCTCCATCAGTTCTGAAAAGGATTTAGGAACCAACATCAAAATCAAAATTGAAACACAGAGAGAAGTGCTAGGAACCAAAGCAACACTGTTGAGTCCTGGAATCATCACAGCCAGTTGTTGTTGAGGAAGTCTTGCCTCCACCTAAAATACCTTCTCCACATGCTGAATCACCTCCTTTGTCCTTCTCAGAAGGCAAGTTGGAACCAGAGTGAGAGATATCATTAGTTCCACCTCCAGTTGGTTCAGATATGGGACTGTTGGTTCCATGGCCTCCAGTGTTGTCAGCAGTTTCGTGGCCTCCTTACCCCTTCTTTATGTCCCCAGCTTACTTAGTTGAATGGGGAGGTTACTATGGCTCAACACTGAAATTGGCTTCAGCACATACTCCCAAGTTTCCTACACATAAGACCGCTCCATCTGCCACAGTTTTGAGGATACCTCCATCCCCGGTTCCTCCAGAGTCTAAAGCGGAGGAAGTAGAAGTTGTCCTGGGGTCCGAGGCCAATTCCAACATGACATCAGAACCGAGCCCTGATGCAAGAGTGGGAGAGTTGATTTCTGTTTCTCCCAAAGAAGATTTGAAAATGTACGGTTAGCAGATGCTTAGGATGGCTCAAGCCTTGGATGTAGAGATGGCCACATCAGATCATCGCCCTAAAGATAAAGTGTTAGGCTGGCTGTATTCTGATTCTCCAGGAGTCATCACCTTTCTGATGTTAGAAGGCCTTCTTGAAAACATCCAAGAGTTATGGCAAAAACTGACCTCCATTCCAACCACATCCCAGCTCATGGAAGGTTTTTACAGAATTAGACAGGACACTGCTCCCTTCCTGACCACACATCCTCCACCATCCTCACTTATCATTGAGAAGATGCAGCACAGAGGTCACCAGACTTATCATGCAGCCCCAACAGATAAAGAGGGCAGGAAAATTGATGTGCTGGGAAGGAAGAGTAACTCCTCTGCAACTTTAGGCTTGCGCATGTCAAATTACCAAGCTATAATGGCAGGTTATCAGCTCTTCCTTTGGGAGAAACTGACTCAATACTTAGAACTGATTCTAAGAGAGCATTGGCCAAACCTCTGCAAACTGAAGTGGGCCATTTGTCCAAACAACAAATTAATGCGGGCAGACATGGGGCAGATGCTGCAGTCAGATCTATGCCACATTGTTTGTTGTTAGAAGACATGCATGGTTGAGACTGACTGCTCTGCCAGTGGAAACCAGACAGAGGGTTGATGATCTGCCATTTGAAGGTTCCACTCCCTGTTTGGGGAAAATGGATGAGACTCTTGCTCAAGTAAAGAATAGGGAGATAGCAAAGTCTCTGGGCATTACACCTTCAGGACCTGCACAATCTAGGCAAAGGTCATATCCTCCACAACATTGACATCTCTATTGTAGGGAACGGAGAGCATCCTCTACAGGACATCAGCAGTATCCCACATCTAGGTCACTTCCACCCCCTCAACCATATCACAAGAGGAGGAATGGTGCCTGGCCAAGGATGGGGCAACAACCCCAGGCCTCAAAAGAGTCATTTATGTTTGGGGATCGACTGGCCCACTTTTAGAGGCATGGACACTCATCACCTCAGATGACTGGGTTTTGTCCATTATTACACAGGGCTGTAGGCTGGGGTTTCCTACCTTGCTGGGCAGCCAACACTGCCATAGATAACTCCTTAAAGAGTGAATTATGTGTCCTCCTAGAAAAGGGAGCAATTGAACTGGTTCAGAACCCAGATGTCCCAAAAGCCTTCTATTCTCTCCCTCCCTCTCTCTCTCTAAGTGGATAAAAAGGATGGGGATAATAGGCCCATCCTTGACCTACAAGGTTTCAACTGGTATCTATCAGTTACAAAATTCTGGATGGTGTCTTTAGTCTCTGTTCTCCAGTTATTAAAACAAGGTTCATGGTTCATAGGTCTTGAGGACATCTCAAGGACACTTATTTTCATGTGTCTATTCTAGGACTGTAGATTCTTATGCTTTTGCTACAGAGATTAGGTTTCCCAATAGTGAGTGCTACCCTTCATGTTGGCTACAGCCTCTTAAGGTTTTTATCAAATGAGTAGCACCCATGGTCACATATTTGCGGTTAAAGGTGTGTATCATTTACTTCTGCTTTGATGATTGGATACTGATAGCTGCATTGAGGGATGAGCTGCTTTCCCATCTTAGTCTCACCCTTCAAACTTCTGAGAACCTCAGCTTGGCTGTTAACTGGAACAAGGGTAAGTTGTCCCATATCAGGTCTGTCCATTTTAAGACCAGGTCTGTCCAAAAAGTTTCCTTCCCATAGAGGGAATTTGGTCCAGACATGGGATGATTAGGTCTTTTAACTGGTACCAGTTTCAGAGAGGTACTTCTGTGCAGAGGTTGTTGGGGCTTATGGTTTCAACTACAGCCATTCTCCCTATGGCTAGACTGCATATGCACCTGCTTCAGTTGTGGTTCTTATCTCACTTCAGACCTTCACACCACTCACAGTATAAAAAGCTTTCTGTTCCCAAGACGGATCCTTAGATCCTTGACTGATGGGCACCAGCCAACAGGGCCTGTCATTTGGCTTGTTGCAGCACACTGCTACTGTAATGACAGACACTTCTCTTGAGGGATGGGGAGCATATTGTCAGGGCCTTACTGTCCATGGGTTATGGTCAAGGCCTGAGCAGCTATTGCATATCAATGTGTTAGAATTACATGCAGTTAGAAATGCCCTGACTTGTTTTTCAGATATCGTACAGGGTCAGTCCATTCTCATCTAATCAGACAACACAACATCAATGTATTACATACACAAACAGGGTGCACAGGTTCCAGATGACTTTGTTGTGAAGCCAAACTAATGTGGAGATGGGCAATGGTGCATCATGCTGACTTGCAAGCAATGCACATAGCAGGGACTCAGAATATAGAGGCAGATTCTCTGAGCCAGACCGGATCTTCCAGTCACAAGAGGTCCCTCAAGAATATCTACTTGTACCCTATCTTTGCCCCATGGGGTTCACCCACTATTGACATCTTCACTACCCAACACAATACCAAGGCTCCAAGTTTTTGTTCCCTAGCAGATGGCAACTCACAGTCCCTGGGAGACACGTTCCAGATTTGCTAGCAAGGAGTGCTTTTCTATGCTTTCCTCATGTCACGGCTCAGGTGGGGTATCACCTAACACTGCCACTATGGTTTTAGGAGCCCTTGAGAAGGTCCAGAGCACCCTCCCAAGACCTTCAGACCTCCCTTGTTTGGCCAAAATAAGCATGAAGATCAGGCAGAGTAAACAACAAGGAAAAGGTTTATTTTTACAGGCGGTCAGCCCAATATGGGAAACAAACAAGGTGCAAGAGCAATATCAGTAAGGAGGTGAAAAGAAACCAAATGCCCCAACACGTCTAAACTTACTGTCCCTAGCTCACTGTCTCAATTGGGCCTCAGTCTGCTCATCCTTCCTCTCAGGATGAGGGTCTCTTCCCTGCAGCAGCCTTCCTTCTGGCTCTCTTGGAAGAAAAGAACAGCTCTTCATCTGTACCAGCTCTTTTGTTATAAGTCCCCTTTCTCTGTGATTGGCTAAAATTGGCACCAAAACCTCTCAGAGGCTTCTGGGAGTTGTAGGCCTGGCCTCCTCCCACTGCTACTCAGGCTCCTTGGGCTTGCTAGGCCTTTGCTTGCACAGCCCAGATCATGACACCCCACCATCCCACTGATTACCAGGGTCCTAGGGAAAATTATGCTGGAAGGCACAGATTGCAGACTAATAGCCTCATTCTGGCCCCAGGAGATTTGGTTTTCTACTCAGACAGAACTATCACAAGGATCAGGTTTCTGAACGACGCAGACCTGATCAGTATAGGGTAAATATTGCATCATGATGTTCCCTCCTTGCATCTCACAGCATGGAAGATACAGGGAAAGTGCTGAAATTTTCCCCCAGCAGTTCAGGCTATTCTGTTACAGTCACATAAACCTGCTACTAGGAGACCTTATAGTATCAAGTGCGAGTTTTTTTCTGTGTGGTGTAAGGATGAAGGGATCACATCTAAAACAGCGGGGTTGCTCGCTATATTTATTTTTCTTCTGAGCCTTAAATCTCACTGCTACATCTTATTTTCACTCCAAGGTGGAGAGTTCCTTGGTTTGCACACAAGTTCACCAAATGTTTCTTCAAAGGCTTGTTTAGCACTTATCCTTCTAAGAGTCCTTTAGTTCCACAATGGTCGTTAGTGGTCCTCACTGGTCTCATGAAGAAATCCTTTGAGCCATTAGCTATCTGTTGCACCTCCTTTTTATGAAAGGGGGGTGGTGGTAGCCATCACCTTAGTGAGAAGGGTAAGTTGGCTGCTTTAAGGATCAACCCTCCCTTCTTAAAAATTTTCAAGGAGAGGGTGGTCTTGCAGCCTAGTCTGGAATGCTTGCCTGAGGTAGTTCTAGGTTCCACTTGTCCCAAGAGATTATATTACTAGTATTTTTTTCATTCCCAACTTCAGATAATGAAAGTGTGCTAGACTATTCAAAATATTGTTTAAAGAGATTGTTTAATAATTGTGACAATCTCAGTGCTCAGCTGCTGTCTTCCCAGCAGTTGGAAAATTTTATGGCAGGCACCTGAACATGTTCCAAGGTTCATGCCTTAGTGAGTAGTGCCACCTTATGGCAAAAACCATCCTTGCATTGAATGCAAGGATTTAGCCTACCTAAATCTATCCATGAAAATTCATCCCCAGCAATTCATCTGCATTTTCATTGGCTTTTAGCTTGCAGCCAGAGCATGTTGAAACCTTACAAATTTTAATCACAAGAGGTTTAAAAAGCATTAAACCAGTAAATCTAAAGCTTCTATTACTCATGGGCTTTAGAAAACTGACTAGTGTTTCACATTTCAAAGTGCTGCTGAAACCAAATTATTTTTAACATGTTAAGTAACTGCTGCTTGTGGAAAGAGGTAGTGGAACCAGGAGGCTTAGTCTTCAAGCCTGTTTTGGACATAGCTGGTGTAACATTAAGCAAAAAGATTTGTCCATAGCTAAATATTTTGTGTGTAGTGGTTAGAGTGCCAGACTAGAATCTCGGAGACCCAAGTTTGAATGGGTGACCTTGGCCTAATCAACCTAACCTACTTCAGTTGTTGTGTGGATGAAATGCAGGAGAGGAGAGGAGAACTATGTAAGCCACTTTGGGTCCCCATTGGGGAGAAAAGTGAGGTATAAATGAAGTTTAAAAAATTGGCAGCCTATATTATGTGTGCCCCATACCTATACCAGTTGCCTTAAGTGTTATAGTGACCAGCAAATAGGTAACATTTGTGCTGAAGTATATGAGATATTCCATTTGATTCTCTTGCTGTTTTCTGGCTGAAACTTTCTATTACACCTCTAATATCAAACCAAAATAAAATCTTAGAAGTGACTGTTCAAGAGCCCTGTGAGTTTTGAAACCATTTTTTCCTTCTCTGAACCAGTGTAAATACAGAAAACTGTTCTTTTCTGTTTCTCTGACAATGACTCGCACTATTTTTTCTGAATGGCTTCCAGCAACAGCAGATTTTCACACTGATCCTTTATTATCTACTTTGTTCCATTATCACATACTGCTTAGGGCAGCGTCTGAAAATCTGCTACTGGTAGATGACTGCTTTTTTGATAGTGAATAGGGGTGCTTCTATCACTGTTGGAAGTACATGGCCATTGGGTCATTTGGTACTCTAGTAACTCATTAAGAGAACACCAAAAAAGAGCAGTCTTTTCTGTCTGTTTTCTATTTCAAACATATGTCATGTGCTTGTGGGAACAGCTGAATTACAACTGATATTTGTTTCCTTGTGAAGCTTGCTGCCAAAAGCTGCTCTCTTCAATCAAAACTCTCTCATCTTTTGCAAAGAGATTTTTTAAAAACCAAACGAAGGCAATGTGAATTTCTAGCTGACCTTGGAGCACTTGGAAAAGCTGCAGGTGACTTGCTACAGGCCTTGTACATACAGTTCACTATCCAAAACTGTAAATTCTGTGGGTGGATGAGAGAGCTGCTAGTTTAAAACTCCTGTCTACAAGAACAACAATTTACATGAGGTGATCTGACTTGAAAGACATTGAAAGAGCATTGGAGATAGGAGTGTGCAAGAATTGTGTAGTGGTTAGAGTGTCAGACTAGAATCTCCACTCTGCCAGGGTGGCCTTGGTCCAGTCACATGCTTTCAGCCTAACTTACCTTACAGACTTGTTGTGAGGATAAAAAGGAGGAATAAGGAATTCTGTAAACTGCTTTGTGTCTCCACTGAGGAAAAAGGCAGAGTATAAATGAAGCAAATAAATAAGAGTATATGATGAGCAGTTGCATCTTGGCATTCTCACACTGCGCTCTTAGAAAGAGAACTGTCCTAACAAGACAAGATGATACACTAATGCCATCCTGTTTACTACCCATACAGTTAGTTAGAATCCTTTTCTTGTTCCAGATTGTGTGAGGAGGTGAATTTATGTTACACATGTTCTATCATCATACCATTAGTGTTCCTCTTCTCACGGTCACAGTTTCATGGCCCCTTTACCAGCAGGCGGTCTCATAATGACAAGCCAAGCAGGATGAAGTAGGGTACTTTGATTAATGTTATAAATTGATGACAGCAACAGAGACAGAAGGGCTGGCCTAGAAGCCACTGGGGAGGAGCGGGGGAGAAATGCAGCTTTGTATTCCCGTTTCTAAGGTTAAAATTGCCTAGCCTGCTGCTTTGCTTTTAAGAATGGCAGGTGCTTTTTGTTCCTGAATAAGTCTTGCACTTATTGGAACATTAGTTTTCATCAACCAGAGCACTTGCACCCCCATAAATGTGGCAGCATTTTAGATGCTAGGCTACAGTAGATAAATTACAGCACAAAAGGGAAGAAAAAATTTCATCCCAAGAGAACGAGGTAACCAACAAGGTTGACAACAGGCCTAATAAAATAAATAATGGGTTTACATATATTGAATGAACAAAGCTTTAATGCATAACAAATAGTAATAAAAAACTGTTAAAACCAAATGCGTTTTGGCCACAATGCCTTCCTCAGTGGTACAGATAATTAAAATATACACCATAAAATAAAATTAATCACAATATAAAATATAGCATTTGTGGACTGAGCTTAAAAAACTCAGGGGGAAAATTAATTAGATGTCCCTCTTCATTTTTGGAATCAATCAGGACTATCAAAAGCCATTTTTAGATTGAAGTTGCTGGTCCAAAGATTTGTATAAGCAAGGTCAGAGTAAATAACTTTATGGTGTGTATTTTAATTATTTGTACCACTGAGGAAGGCCTTGTGGCCAAAACACATTTGGTTTTAACATTTGTTAGGTATTAAAGCTTTGGTCATTCAATATAAGTAAACCTCTTACCAGGGGTCTTTTTTGGGGGGAGCACACCTGAGCGCAGCTGGGGAGCTCAGGAGCCAAGCTCCGCACACAGCCTGTGTCCCGGGTGTCTTTCAGGCAGCCGAATGTCAATTTCAGCTCCATTATATCCTATGGGCCATTGAAGTCAATGGTGAAAACATAGGGTATATTCTGGGGGCTGGAGGGGAGGGGGTTTGAGGGAGAGGCTCCAAACTCACAGGGTAGCTGATGGAGCCTCTCCCCAAGATAACCAGCAAGTTTCAAGACCATTGGATCAAGGGGTCCAATTCTATGGGCCCCCAAAAAGGTTGCCCTATTCCCTCCACTGTTCTCTATGGTGGGAAAAAGTAACTTTTTTCCCACTATAGAGAACAATGGAGAGAATGGGGGCAACCTGTTTGGGGGCCCATAGAATTGGACCTCCTGGTCCAATGTTTTTCAAACGTGGTTATCTTGGGGAGAGGCTCCATAAGCTACCCTGTGAGTTTGGACCCTCTCCCTCAAACCGCCTCCACTCCAGCCCCCAGAATATACCCTATGTTTTCACCATTGACTTCAATGGCCCATAGGATACAATGGGGCCAAATTGCCACTGAATTTCTTTCATTCCTTCCTTTCCTTCTCTCCTTTTCCTCTTTCCCTCCTTTTTCCCTTCTCTTTCTTTCTTTCCCACCTTCTTCTCTTCTCTTTTTCCTCCTTTCCCTGTTTCCCACCTTCTTCCCTCTTTTTCTTTCCCTCCTTCTTTCCGTCTTTCCTTCCTTCTTTCCTTCTCTCTACTCTCTCTTTCCTCCTTCTATGGCCCAACTTTCATGAGAAGGAGTTTAAACTTTAAACCCCTTCTCTCTTAGCTCCCCCACCCAGACCAGCTGGGGAAGGGAAGGGGAGGCTTTTGAAGATGCCTCCCCCTTTTGCTTTCCTTCTGACATCACTTCCAGTGATGTCAGGGGGCATGGCATATGCTAATAGCCTAATAGCTCATATGCTAATGAGTTCCTGCAGCTGTTTTTCTACGAAAAGACCCCTGCCTCTTACCATTTGTTATTAGGCCTGTTGTCAGCCTTCTTGGTTACCTACCTACAGCAGATAGACACCCAAAAAAAACCCTAACAGATGCATAGAGATTTGTCTATTTCCAACTAACAGAGTCATCTTAACACTGATGATAATGCTGAGTGAATCTGGTCCAATGCCCTGCTGAGCTTGTTGGGTAACTTTAGAGCAGGGTCAGATTCTAACATGTAACAGAAGTAAGGGAGGGCTTTGGGATAGAGAGAGGAGTCCTAGTAGCTGACTGAGAAATCTAAAGTGCATTCTGACCATACCCACCGGCAGAGATTCTGCACTGACACTACAAATAGGGCCCGCGTTCTGACAATATCCACCCCCCTCCTCCGACTGACATTAAGCCCTAACTCCACAGGGTTTAGAGTGGTGCACACACGTCTCTTCCCCACCTCCCCCATTTTATTTTCACAATTTTGTAAGGCAGGTTAGGGTTAAAGAGAATGACTGCCCCAACCAAGGCGGGATTCATGGCAGAGAGTGAGATTTGATTCTAGGCTTCCCAAGTCCTAGTCCAGCATTTCCCACTACTACGCTATACCGATACGGTTTCCTACTCACCGTTTCATTAACATGTCAGGAGGGGAACGATAATTCCTTGTCCCCTCGTAACACCATTCGTCTTCCCCCCGGGTCACTCCTTTTCCCGCTCTACTCTCCCGCCGTCCTCTCGGAAGGTAGATTATCTCCGCCCAGATCGTCACGTGACCCTCTGGGAGGTTGCTAGGAAACAAGTAAACGCTGCTTCGATCGGCGGAAGCTGCGCTCAGTACGAGGAGTCGGGTAAGAAAGGGGGGGGTAATGTACAGGGTGCGGGAGTGCACCCCTTCCTGCTCCACTTCCATGTCTCCTCTTAATATGGGATGATTCAGACCTCAGCGCCCTCAGGTGCTCTCAAGGCTATTTACCATGTTCGTACATGCTCAGAGGCATTCTGTTTTTTCCGCGTGCTTCAAGGCTGAGCTCTGGCGCTGAACAAAAATAGAGCCAACATTCTACCCAGGTGTGCCTTTGCTCATTTTATGACTAGTACCCCACACATTCCTTCAGTATCTCTTAACAGTGATTATTTTTTTCCTCCCAAATCTATTCAGTATTAGTTATTATCATTAATTACTGCCATCTTACTAAGTCACTTACTAAGTGACTCTTCGATTTCAATTACTCATTATTCCTTCCCAGCCACCAAATTCTGTTTGGCACTAGTATTGTCTACCCCACCCATCCTTTCATTTTTCTTATTAGTCCTCATCTCTCAGCTCTGTTTGGCATTAGTATTAACTGCTGCCATTTTATTCTTTGGTGGATTTTTTTGCCTCTGGTGTAAATCTGGGTAGATATGTGTGATGGACAGGAGAAGGTTCTACCCTCTGTTTTTCAGTGCAGACCAATCAGATTCGGAAGCCAAATGGAACTCTGAAGTGAAGGGGAGAGGGACTCTGGGGCAGGTTAACTTTCCACAGTCAACTATAACAATAATAATTAACTATTATTGTATGGTGTTGTGTGTAGAATAGCCAGGAGATCCTAAGATTGTTTGGCATTCAGAAGTTCTAGCTCTTTAGCATTATGCACCACTTGGTGGCGAGCTAGACTTGTTTTTAAGGTAAGAGACATTTCAGAGGAGTGCAATTTATGCCAGTGCATTAAAACAATCGTGTATTTTTTCACTATGCTCTAAATGACATATAAAAAAGCCCAGGAACAAAGATACAGCATCCAGTTTCTAATAACAGCTAACCATATATCTGAAAAAGCAGGGCATGAAAGCTGTTGCATGGCCCAGCACCTGGTATTCAGAGGTAGACTGCCTCTGCATCACAACCATGGTATTCCAGGCTGCCCTTCCAACTACTAGCCAAGGCCGACCCTGCTTAGCTTCCAAGATATGGTGGGATCAAGCTAGCCTGGACTATCCAGGTCAGGGCAGCCAACTGACACCAAAAAAAAAGTTGAATTTTGGAGGGAGAAAGGATAGGAGGTATCCTTGACCAGGCAGAGAGTCTAGTAGGGACTGTAGTGATTGATTTTTGACAGACAGGGTTTGAATGCTGTTCCCACATAAAAACAGTGAAATTGTTCAAGCTGTCTATTTACTGTATTTATATTAAAAGCTGCTGAAAACGTAAACATTGTAACTACTTTTCAGTATAACATATCTCCAAGCTCTGGTACTGTGTCAGCCGGCTGGTTGGACTGGGAAGGAATTACAAGTCATGCTTACCACCTGAATAAACTTGTTTTGTTATGTATGACTTCCATGTCATCCTCAGCCCAGATTACCCACTGCACACTCCATAGGACCTAAGGAATGGGGTCTCAATATGTAGTTGATGTGCTCCCTGTTTCAATATTAAGGAATCTTATGTATGTGTCAAAGACACACTAAATAAAACAAATCCACTTCACCCCACACACTTCAAGCGGACAGTGAACCTAATATTAAATAATATAAAAGGAGGCTATGTGTGGTGAGGTGATGCACAACTCTCCAGCCTGAGGGACTTGTTATTGGTAAAGTGGTATATAACGCAATAGCAAGAGAAAGGCCTAGATTTGGGGTTGTGACAGTAAGGTTTATTAAAGGCTTGTTAATTGTTATTGTTAAATGGAACCTCTGTGTTCAGAGGCAGTCTACCTCTGAATACCAGTTGCTGGGCCATGCAACAGCTTTCATGCCCTGCTTTTTCAGATATATGGTTGGCTGTTATTAGAAATTGGATGCTGTATCTTTGTTCCTGGGCTTTTTTATATGTCATTTAGAAATGCAAATACATGATTGTTTTAATGCACTGGCATAAGTTGCACGTGGATTTCTGGCAGCTGTTTCTGTTCAGGTCTCTAGCCTCTAGTCCACTAAGTATTTTCCTTTGTCCTCTGTCTTGTCTACCTGAATTTCCCTCAGGTTCCTGTATCAGTGGCTTACTTCCCTTTGATTTCTGTGTCTTGGGTCCCCTATTTGCTAGAACTCTTCTGTTCTAGTGTTGAGAAACTTTTTAGCCTCACAAGTTTTAGCCTTCCTTCTTTGTGAGATTTCCCACCCAAACTGACAGGGAAAGGCAATGGCAAACCACCTGTGCTCATCTCTTGCCTTGAAAACCCCATGAGAGGTTGCCATGAGTCAGTTGCAACTTGATGATATCTGTTATATAAACATGGAATGGTCAAGCGTATATTGCATCTCTCCTTACACATGTTGTCACAGACACTATCCAGTCAGTCCCTGTGATACCTGTGCAATCACTTTCCTCTTGGAAAGTACAAGTTTAGTAAATTCCGGGGGGGAGGGGATCTAGTGGCAGATTATTGTAGTTTGAATGCTAAGAAAATGTGATATCCCTATAAATGTGATATCCCTATAAGAAAATGTGATATCCCTATAACAGAAGACCTGCCTAGTATGAAAATTTCTAAAGTGTGATCATGGCAATTGTACTTTTGTAGATTCTCTCAGCCCACACCCACTAAAGTTAACCAGTGTTTTTGGCACTAGGCAGTTACTCTAGCTATACTGATCACTAATGACTATCTGCTGTTCAGTTAACAAGAATCTGCTGCTTTAGTCTTTGTAAGGTCTTAAGCCAGGCCTGCTACAAAGACTACTTACTTCCTCACCCAGTGTTGTTTGTAGACTGCATAATTTGCACTAAAAAATTATAGTTAAAAAATGATATCAAAGAAGCAATGTGGACTTTTTCTCCTCCCCCACCCCCTCCATCTGCAGTGGCCACTATGGAGATCGTTTATGTTTATGTGAAGAAGCGCAGTGAGTTTGGACGACAGTGCAACTTTTCCGACCGAGCAGCAGAGGTCAATGTTGATATTCTTCCAGATGCTGTGCAAGCTATGAATTTTATAGAAAAAGACCCCATTGATACTGCAGTGCAGTGTGCAAGTGACATGTCAGAGCATGAGGTAGAGTGTTTCACCTTTCTATAGTACATTAATTTTCTCCCTGAAAGAGGTCCCTTACAGTTCAGTGGGTGGTATCTTATCCTCCAGTCTGAGAAGCCTCCATCCAATTAAAGTGGATCTTTGATTAGGGAAAGAGACACTTTAGTTGGAGGAAGACTCCTTAGGCTGGAGGAAACCTTCTTAGTGGAGTGGGAGGATACAGTTCAGTGTAATTTTTAGTGGTCTTAAAATCTGGAGCTAGGAACCCAAATGCTATAGTTATTATAATTAATTTTTTTGTAATGAATGGCAAAAGCAGAAATGGCATTTTCATCAGAAGTTGTATTTTCCAACACAAAACTCATAATGAATGGTCACTTTTACACTGGATTTTTTTTCCTAGTGATTTCTAGTTTGCATTCAGTTATTACAGAGAAGAGGGAGCCATGCCTCCAAAGTCTATTCTAATATTACAGTTATCTATAAGGCTCCCATGAAGAACCAACCACTTGCAGTGGGAATGGAAATGCATCAATGCCTTTTGTCATTCATTGGTCATGTTGATATTCGGATATTGCAGATTACTATGGGTTTAAGAGGGCTGAAATGATATCTCCAGAGTATGGTTTCCTGTCCCATACTAATGTCTTTTATCCCATTGTTGCTTCTGGTCAAATTGGAACTACATGTTTTTGAAGCACTATGTAACCCTTCCAAACCTGTAATGATAGTATAATGAATATCTATGCCACAAGCAGCAGTTCCTGGTTCAAACCACTTTCCACAGTCTATTGAAATAAAATGTCTTCCCCCAGCCCTAGAGTAGCTATAATTCCATCCATCGCTGCCAAATCAATCATGCAAGCTGTCTTTCATGAAGAAAACAGTCTCTCATTTTCAGAGTTACAGTAAATGAATTAATGAAACCAGCTGCTGGGGGAGGGGGTCAGAGCTCGGTAGCAGGAGTGATGCTTGGGCACAGAAAGTCCCAGGTTCATTCCCTGCCATCTCCAGTTGAACAGTCTTGGGTAGCAGGTTTGGGAGAGACCTCTGCACCCTGAGGTCCTGGAGAGCTGCTTGAGTTCTGAGTAAACTCCATAAACCAATGGCCTGATTCAGTACAAGACTGTTTTGTATGTTGATATGCTAGCCATTGCAGGCTGACCCGAATACAGCATAGTTCACTCTGAGGTTTCTCCAAGAAGTTCTGTACATGGGAGGGGGTGCTGTAGAGACAACAAGGCACTAGCTCGCATCCCACTGCTGATAATTATTTTGTTAGTTTCTATCTTAAATATTACATATTTGTGACTCACCCTTCCTGCCCCACATGGTGTCTTTTTGAGAACCCTGTAATGTAGATGAGGCTGAGAATATTGACTGGCCGAGGCCACTCAGTAAGTGTCATGGAAGACTGAGGATGGTCCTGGCTCTCCTTAGCCTTCTTAGTCATTATACCACACTATCTTTATAGTCAACAGGGTTCACGCTGAAGTGCCTCCATATGATTCCATACACGGGAGGGATCTCCAATTGTGGAGTATATGGCCGTAGGCTGCAGTGATTGACATATAAGCAAAACAAGTTGCCTTACATTGAGTCAAATCATCCATCGATCCATCCATTAGTGCTGCCTGCTCACCCTATTTGGTTGTGGTTCACAGTCTTGTTCCTTTATCAGCAGTGACATGCAAGATCAGTCAGTCAGTCAGTCAGAATGCTGCCTGCATGGCACAGTAGTTAAAAAGACCATTGTAGTGGTTGCTTGTATGTACATTCGCAACAAGAATTAACAGCCCTTGTGGTATATCACCAATGCATTGTTAAGAATGGTCATATATAGCAGAACAACTAGGCTTCTAATAGTAAGGAAACTAAAGGCAGGTTTTTGGTTTTCCTCTGAATTAGGTTAACACAGAACGGTTTGAGATGGAAACTCGGGGCATTAACCACATGGAAGGTGGCTGGCCTAAAGATGTCAACCCCCAGGAAATGGAACAAACAATTCGCTTCCGGAAAAAAGTTGAAAAGGATGAGAACTACATTAATGTCATCACACAACTTGGCAGTGTAAGATTCCTTTGGACACCCTATTTACACACCAGTCTACAGCAAAGCTAGGCAGGGCTGCTTTGCACACTATTTTTTCCAGAATATCCTAAAGATTGTTATCTGATCATCCATTCATCAATTCCATTACTTATTTTATAGCTGATGGATCATTGCATCAAACAGAATAATGCCATCAATATCTATGAGGAGTACTTTGAGGAAGAGGAGGCAGCAGGGATTACTGATGAGCCTCCATCAGCAAAAACTATCAATGTCTTCAGGTAAGTCTTCAGCAGCCAAAAGCTTCTGTGCATTCAGGATTTGTTTCTAATCTATTCAGGTTGATTATTGGCTCTGCTGTAACAGCTGCTTTTGTTGGCTACTGAATTTGTCGTCAAAAGAGCCACAGCTGGTGGAAATTATTATTAGAAGTAGAATTATTAAACGTTTAGAAGAATAAACCCTACTGAGGGAGAATCTGTATGGCTTCTGCAAAGGGAAGTCCTTCCTCACCAACCTTTTGGAATTATTTACAGGCATGTGGATATAATGATCCTGACATTACATATCACTGGAGTTCTAGAAAGATTTTGACAAAGTCCCTCTCCAAAGGCCCCTGAGGTTAATCGAGGGAGAAGAGGATGGGTCCTCTCCTGATTTAGTAAAGGAGTGTTACTCACTCAGTGGCTGAGAGGCCACATGTTGCTGTTTGATATGCCACCTGTGGCTCCTCTGAGCACTGTTCACTAATGTGGCACCCACCTCATGGTTCAGGAAAGTGGGCAAAGACATTGGCTGGTGGGCTTGTGGCAGTTCCCACCATGAAACAATCATAACCAGAGGGACTGGAAGATGGGCAAGCTGCAAGCCTTCCTGGGTGCAAATCTCATGCCAGGGATGGCAGTAAAATGCCTGCCCTCTCCAGCAGCCCCCCCCCCCCTTTCACTGCAACCTCTGTGCTTTCATCCCAGCGTTCAGAGAGCTGCCAGGAGGTCAGCAATCTGGTTGCAGAGGGGAACAAAACCACAGCCACCTGGGAAAAGAGCAACCTAACCACAGTGGCAGGAGGGTGGTTTTATTCCCCCTTCCTCGTGGCCAGCTTGCTCTCCTTGACAGTCTTACTGTCTCACCTGAGTTGATAGAGAGAGAGCAAGAAGGCCTGGAGAGAACCACGTGCTTCTTGTGAAAAGGAGCTTCACAAGGCTGCTGGCTGTCTCAGAGGAGGCTTCTGGGGGAGGTGCTAACCACCCAGTCTCCTGCGATGCTAGAGTTCAACTTGAAAAGAGTTTTTAACACAGAGAGGTATTTAAAAAAAGATATCTAACCTAAAAAAGAGTTCTGGAAAACTTAGAAGCCTGTGCATTGTTTTGTGTCATATGCGTGATTTTCATGCCCTTCCCCTCTCTCCAGATAGACAAGGGCTGGCTAATGTTCAGTGGTAGTGGGGAGAGGCAACCATCCAGGCTCAGGGGTACTCTGATAATTAAAACACTCTGTTTATTTGGTGTGGTGACATGCAGAGCATGCAGTAGTGATGAGCCTGTTTTGGCTGATGGTAATGCTGAATGCGGCTCTCTGCAAGTAAGTACCACCGTAGTAAAGGGTCTCTAATAGGACCGCGCCTGTTTGGTTTCTGGAATCAGGTGGCCAGGTTTGCAGATGGCACCCAATTATTCAGGATGGTGTGAATGAAGCGGACTTATGAAGAGCCCCAAGAGAAACTCTCCAAATTGGCAACAACATGGCAAATGAGATTCAGTATAACTATGTGTAAAGTGATACATATTGAAGCAAAAAAAAATCTAACTTTACACATGTGCTAATGGAGTCTGAACTGATGGTGACTGACCAGCAAAGAGGTCTTGGGGCCGCGGTGGATAGCTTGGAAAATATGTTGACTCAGAGAGCAGCAGCAGAGAAAAAGACATATTTTATGCTAGGGATTATATCAAAAGGGAATAAAAATAAAAACCAGTATTGTAAAGCTCTTGTACATACCTTTACTGCAGCCACATTTGGAATAATGTATACAGTTCTGGTTGCCTCCCATCTGCTATGATGCCATAAAGCTGGAAAAGCTGCAGAGAATGGCAAATTGATTGTGAGCGTTGGAGCACCTTCCCCGCAAAGGAAGTCTAAAGAGTCTATTTAAAATATTTATATACTCCCATAGCCCAAGCTGAACTGATTTTGTCAGATCTCAGAAACTAAGCAGGGACAGTCTGGGTCAGGATTTGGAAGGGAGATCACCAAGGAATACCAGGGTCGTGATGCAGAGTCAGACAATGGTAAACGTCTCTTGCCTTGAAAACCCTAGAAGGTCACCATCAGTCAGCTGTGACTTGACAGCAAAAAGCAAACAAAACGTATATACCACCCTTTCTCCCAACACAGTCAGGTCCCAAGACTAATAGAGTTCAGGGCTTTTCAGTTTAGAGAAAAATAACTAACTGGGGGGGGGGTGACCATCACTGACTGTTAGCCATGGCAGCTAAATGGAATATCTTATTCAATGGCACTGTACCTTTGAATACCAGTTTATAGAAAGCAACAACAGGGATGTCATTGGTCCTGTGATGCTGAACACAATGACCCACTGGTCTGATCCCCTCCAGCTCTTCTTATATTCCAGTTGTCCTAAAACAACTGCCTGGATGGTCTGCATTTGAAGAAGGGGATTGCCTCTTTTGTGCTAGCATTCATTTTTCAATATACTTGTAAATTACTTCCAGCTGCTGTTCATTGACAGTCCTTGAAAGCAAGCTCTGAACATGATTCTGGCTACATTCAATTCATTTTCCAGATTGGGTTAATATACAGTAAGGTTCTTTCAATCTCTTCCTTGTAGATGGCTCAGGGCTAAACAGTGAGGAACACATGGGATGGATATCTTGGTTCCTGCTCAATGCTAAGCAGCAGGATTTGTGGTGGTGGGTGGATTTGCAGTGTGGAAATGTGGGTGGATGGCTGGGTAGGCAGAATAGGGCACTTAACCCTTCTTCCACCAGCTATGTTCTCTATACATCCGATTACCACAACTGTCTTTGTTACACTGTGGGGAAAACTGATGGGGGGGGTGGAAGGAAAAATCAACAACACAGGAAGGCTATCACACTCTACCCCATTGTACAAAGGAAGTAATGTTGTTGGAGCATACATTGACTGATTGAATAAGTCCCAATACATAAGAGAAAAAACTCATAGAGTTATGAAAAGATTATGATCGTATGTAGTTGTCACTTTCTGGTTCAGTTTGGAAGCTGCCATGTGCATGGCAACACCATGCTGCAGTTAGGGGGAATTGCTGTAGTCTCACATCTCTATGGAGTACACCTTATTTTCCTTAACATTGGTTTCAACCCAAAGGACTGCATTCAATTGGAAACAGGAATTGAATGCCAGTCAAACTGCAGTAGAACTTGGACTTGTGACTGTTAATAGTACAACATCTAAGTATTCTCTTGGTTTCAACTGGATAAACACGGAGTATTGTAAAAAGATGAGGTTTGAGCAGAAGGAAGTATCTAAGGATGAGGGTCTGAGAATTTCAAACCTCTGATCAAGGATTATTAGATGAAGGAAACACTGGAAAGATATCCTAATCAGTGTTCCCTCTAAGCCGAGTTAGTGTGAGCTAGCTCACAGATTTTTAGCCTCTGGCTCACACATTTTTGTCTTAGCTCAGGAAGGATGGCTCCAGAGCAAACTAATTTATGCAGTGGCCCAATCACTCACTCACAGCTTTAATGCCTATAGCTCACAAAGTAGAATTTTTGTTCAAAAGACTCCACAGCTTAGAGGGAGCATTGATTCTAACTAAGCCACAGTGACAACTTTTGGAACATGAGGTTTGCTGGCATTAGGATCAGGAAAACTTTGCTGCATACAGTTCTTCACTTGGTAAGGAAATGAAGGATTTGGGTAGGACATATTTCAAAATACTCAGTGAGATTTCACTGCATAGCCTGAGATACCATTGCCTTCTGCTTTATTATCCAAAAGGGACCCAAACTTAGAGAAGAGAACAGCTACACATCTTTCCTGGCATCCTGACAGAAGTCGGAAACTAGCAGTAGCTTATTCCAACCTAGAGTTCCAGCGAAGTTCAAAAGACATGAGCTATGACTCCTATATTTGGGATCTAGGTAAGTGAGGGGATGGCAGAAATTAGACCTTCTGCATAATTGTCAATAGGGCCTGGATGGTGGCTGAAGTTGACTGAGTTCTGTAGAGTGTGCTTTACTTAGTGCCATATCTGCCTTTCATGCTGCAGAGGAAGCAGAAATTTTCCTGAACTTGATGTTGCATGGCCCTAATACAGCTTCTCTCCTGCCAACATAGCATTTTGAAAGCAAGAAATTGCAAGTAGGTTAATAGGTACCGCTTTGGTGGTGTTTAGTCATGGCGCCCACATGACCACAGAGAAGTCTTCAGACAGCGCTGGCTCTTCAGCTTGGAAACAGAGATGAGCACCACCCCCTAGAGTCAGATTCAAGTAGCTTTTGAGCAGGGGAAACTTTTACCTTTAATACAGCTTCTAAAAGCTTAGCCTTACTGTTCATTCTGCCTCTTGTTCCTTTGTGCCAGTTCAAACATGCTTAGGAGAGGGCAGCCATGTGTGTGTGGGTGGAGAATGTGTCTGGAGTGTGTCATAATACATTTTCTTTTTCTTAGAAACCCCCAACAAACCAGAAATGGTTATCCGGCCTTCCTCACCTCTGGTCTGTTTGGAATACAATCCCAAAGACTCGCATATCCTGATTGGAGGATGCTACAATGGACAGATTGGTAAGGGAAATAGATGCAAATACAGATATTGAGGAGCGTGACTGTATTACTCAGGTCCTGCACTTCTTTGACTCTAGCTACAATCCCCACTTAACACAACTTGACTCTTAGAGTACTGAAATGGAAATACAGATGGCCTGTACAAAACATAGCATGAACTTTGAAATAGATAACATATCATTTGATGAACTTATTTGTTTCAAAATGTTTACAGCTCTCAAGCTGCATACAGGATCTTTCTTTTCTTAATAGCCAGTTATGAGTATTCATATCTAAAGTAACATAAATTGGAATCTCTGTTCTTCAATATCCAGACTTAATGGATGGTCACCTAGTTAGTGTGAGAACAAAAGGAGTCCATGACTGAGGTTTCAGGTGTTCTGGAAATAGTTTTGCAAGCAAAATTAAATAATGAGTAAACTTGATGTACTTCTGTTCCCATCTGTTTGGGTTGACCTAAGCCTCTGTAAGGCAGAAAATATTGAATGGTTTGCTGAGGTAGATCCAAGAATCCTATGCTTTTGAAATAAAGAAAAATATTGTAACAAGAATGAGCAATGGAAAACTGTACAGATGTGTTACATTTGCGTGGCCCAGAATTTATCTCCACATGTGTTATGTACTGTGCATACATACAGTAATGTCTGAACTTCAACCAGGACTCCATAGAAGGCTGGTATCATAAAATACACGTTCTGATTGGCTACTCTGCGCAGTAGGCCAATCAGAGCCTAGGAGAAGTTTTGGAGGCAACAACAATCATTGGCCTTTATGCAAGAGTTATGATTGGTTATTAACTCACTAGGGGGCGTAGTTATCTAAGCCCGGAAAGTTTAAAAGAAAGCTTCTTGCTCTGTGTTGTTGTTGTTGTTTGTCATGTTCTAATAAAGCTGAAATCACTTGTTAAGAGCTGACTGAAGTCTCATACTTAACATTGGCGATGAGGATGGGATACTAGGTGGGTGCAGCCCCGCTGAACCAATGCCATCACGGCAGACGAACCCGAGCCAGTCGGGGCACTGGAAGAAGACAACCACACCCTGCCAATCCACAGCCTATACCAGCCATCAGGATGGCAGCCAGCACTAAGTTCTAAACATTTGAGCCAGAGCTGGAAGACTGGGACTCATACATCACCCGGTTTGAGTTCCATCTGCGTGCCAATCAGATCAAGGAAGAAGCCACGAAGATGGCAGTGCTCCTCAGTTCATGTGGAAGGACTGTGTTCAACATGGCCCGGTCCCTGGTGGCACCCGCAGATATCCTGACAGTGTCCTTGACGGATATCAAGGACAAGCTGAAAAATCACTTTTCACCCAGGCCACCACAGATCACCTACCAACACGCTTTCTACAAGCACGACCAAGGGTCGGGCGAATCAATCGCCAATTACGTCATGGCTCTACGGAAGGCAGCTAGGACCTGCAACTTCCCTGACTTAGAGGCGGCGTTGTTTGACCAGTTGGTGTGTGGCCTGCAGAACAAGAAGTTGCAACAATGGCTGTTCGTAAAGTCTGAGTTGTCGTACGCCATGGCATATGTGGAAGCCATCGCAGCTGAAGCCACAGAAAGGTCAACAAGGGAAGTACAGCAATCTAGCAGTCCAACCAGTCAACAACCAGAGAAGTCGGTGCCCCACAAGTTTGCGGGTGAGTCCAAAGGTGAGGACGAGGAAGTCCACAAGACCAGATTCGCCAGACTCAAGCGCAGTGTGGAGGAAGCAGCGCCGAAGCACGCCTGTGCGGGTTGTGGGGGCAACCGTGACCAAGACTGCTGCTGGGCCCGTGATGTCAAATGCAGGACCTGTGATAAGCGAGGGCACTTTGCCAGAGTGTGCCACGCTGCTAGTAAGAAGAAATCACCACCGTCTTCTCCGCGACAGAACCGCAGGATACCAGGCACAAGTGTAGCAAGGCCTGTCATGAGACGACCTGCTGTTCCTGTCCTACGACCGTTCTGAGCCCTGAGGTGTGGACCAGAGGGAAGATCCACATTACTGTGCTACTGGATGGGGAGCCTTGTGATATGGAGGTCAACTCCAGGTCGGCGCTAACCATCATCTCCACAGAAACGCTGCATCGCCTGTTTCCAAAGAGGAGCTGTCATCAGTTGGAGGCCAGCCAGGTGCACCTCTCGGACTTCCAGGGTCGACGCATTCCAGTGGCTGGTGCAGCATCATTCAAGGTACGATTCAAGGGGTTCAAGGAAACGCTGAGCCTCCTTATTGCCGAAGGGAATAGGGCCAGTTTGCTTGAGCTGGACTGGTTCAAGGCCCTCAGCATAACTGTAACAGAGGTGAATCAGGTCTGCCACAATAAACTGGATTCAATTTGTTCAGAGTTCCCAGCAGTTTTTGATGGGTCCCTAGGAAAATATACAGAGCTGCCCAGGACTTTTGACTTAGACCCTCTGTGGCACCCATCAGGCTGAAGGCCCAGCGGGCCCCAATCACTCTACAACCCCAGATTGAAGCGGAGTTAGACAAACTTGTTGCACAAGGTGTGCTAGAGCCCATCTCTCATGCCAGGTGGGAGACACGAATTGTAACACCAGTTAAGCTGGACGGGTCCTTCTGCATTTGTGCTGACTACAAATGCACCATAAACAGGGCATTACAGCAACATGCATACCCAGTTCCTGTGATAAGTCACGTCCTAGCGTCCCTTGCCCAGGCATACCAACAGTTGCCGGTGCACCAGAGTGCAGCAGAGTCACAAACAATAGTCATGCACCGAGAGGCATTTAAGGTCAACCGGCTACAATTTGGTGTGAATGTGGCCCCGAGAATATTCCAAGGTTTAATGGAGGCCCTGTTGAGAAATATACCGGGGGTGGTGCCCTATTTTGATGACGTACTAGCCACGGGGGCCGATGCAACAGAGTTGTCAGAATGCCTCAGGGCAGTACTGGGTTGTTTCCAAGAAGCTGGACTGAAGGTCAAACAAAAGAAATGTCAGTTCGGGGTTCCTAGAGTCGAATTCCTCAGTTTCCTCATTGATGAAGATGGTGTGCACCCGACTGACAGTAAGGTTGTGGTAATCCAGCAAGCACCATGGCTGACAAATAAAAACAGTCATTTTTAGGTATACTGAACTTCTACCACTCCTTCTTGCCCCATAAAGCATCTATCCCCAAGCCCCTACACTGGCTGTTGGAAAAGGGGGTTAAGTGGGGGTGGGGGCCGCAACACGACCGAGCATTCACGGCTATTAAGGAATTCTTGGTGTCCAACAGTGCCCTCACACATTTTGATGAGAGCAAATGACTTGTTCTTGTGGCTGATGCATCTCCGTTTGGCATTGGTGCTGTCCTGAGTCACGTCATACCAGATGGACAGGAGGCACCGGTGATGTATTATTCTAGGACCTTGTCACCGACTGAAAGGATAATAGATAGAAATAGATCAAGAGGCCCTTGCTTTGGTCACAGGCATTAAAAAGTTCCATGACTTTTTGTATGGCCGCCAGTTCCTCATGGTCACAGACGACAAGCCCCTTTTAGGGCTATTCGCTCCACATCAACAGACTCCCCAAATTCTGTCCCCGCATATGCTGTGCTGGACCGTGTTCCTGTCTGCATACAAATACGATTTCATGAACTGCCCAGGTAAAGCTATCAGACATGCTGACGCGCTGAGTAGGTGCCTGGCTCCAGGGCCAACCATCGACCCTGCGCCGGCCTGTGAGGTGATAGCGATCAAAGAGCTTCCACAGCCTCCAGTACATGCCTCTGATATCGCAGCGGGTTCGGCCAGAGACTCCACGCTCGCCCGAGTTCTGAACTGGGTGTGGAGGGGGTGGCTGGCAGGCCATTTTGATGCTGAATTCCAGCCCTACAGTTCCAGGCAGCATGAACTGTCAGCTCACAAGGGCTGTCTTTTGTGGGGAAACAGGGTGGTGGTTCCTCCCAAACTACGCAAATGGGTTCTGGAGGCTTTGCATGCACGTTACCCAGGCATAGTTCACATGAAAGCTTTGGCAAGGAGCTATGTTTGGTGGCCACGCATAGACCAGGAAATAGAAGAATGGGTAAGGGTGTGTCAACCTTGCCAACAGTCTAGACCAGACCCCCCCTCATGCCCCAGTGCACCACTGGGAGATCACACATCAACCCTGGTCCCAGGTGCACATTGATTTCACGGGCCCATTCTAGGGGCAAGTATTCCTAATACTAGTGGACTCTTATTCTAAGTGGCTGGAGGTTGTACAAATGACCATGATGACCTCAGCCACAGTGATCAGAGCCCTTTGGCGTATAATTGCAACGCACAGCCTACCGGACGCTATCATGTCCAATAACAGGACTCAGTTTACGTCTGCTGAGTTCCAGGACTTCATGAACAATAATCTGATCAAACACATCACATCGCACCATTCCGTCCATCCACCAATGGACAAGTCGAGCAGACGGTGCACACCACCAAGGACGCACTCAGGCGAATGGTTTGGGGGAGGGGGGACTGGAGCCAGAAGCTAACATAGTTCCTGCTGTCCAGCATATCACACAACACACTGCAACCTGCAGGAGCCCGGCAGAGCTCCTGATGAACCAACGCCTGACGTCACTCCTCGATTGGCTGCATCCGGACCTGACGTCCGACAAGCCTCCGCAGCGAGAAACACCTACAGCACCATGATCATTCCAAGTGGATGAGGCCATTTTTGCCAGGAACTACGGTGAGGGACACCTGTGGCTCCTGGCATCAATACCGCAGTTACTGGCCCACTATCCTATGTAGCAACGACATCGGATGGTAGGAGTCTAAGGCGACACAGCAACCAGATTCGGCGGCAATGGGCAGATACACATACTGAGGTCTGCTCGGAAGCACCCGAGGGTCCGGTACCAAATACCAAACAGATGGAGCCTTGGAACTCTGGGAATACAGCAGACCTGGCAACCACCAGTCTTAGACACCGCTTCTGCCAGCCCAACAGCACTTAGCCCCACAGTGGCCAAGGGCAGAGACCGGGCTGTGGGAACGGAAGTAACCCCCCCGACCAGAACACTAAGGCGGTCACAACGGAATCAGTGTCGTCCAGCACATTTAAAAGATTTTGTTTGCTCAGGGATTAATTAATCTTAGGGGGAAGGGGTGTTATATATTGTGCATACATAAAGTAATGTCTGAGCTTCAACCAGGACTCCATAGAAGGCTGGTATCATAAAATACACATTCTGATTGGCTACTCTGCACAGTAGGCCAATCAGAGCCTAGGAGAAATTTTGGAGGCAACAACAATCATTGGCCTTTATGCGAGAGTTATGATTGGTTATTAACTCACTAGGGGGCGTAGTTATCCAAACCCGGAATTTTTAAAAGAGAGCTTCTTCTTCTGTGTTGTTGTTTGTCATGTTCTAATAAAGCTGAAATCACTTGTTAAGAGCAGACTGAAGTCTCATACTTAACAGCTTGGTACAGAATTTATACATGGGTGCAAGAAAGCAAATAACCATGACTTTGCTTTTCACATAGGTCTAGATCCTGTAGTAAATCTCTGCTGACAGAAAGGATTCCTGTCCATGGAAGGGAATTCTCTCCCTCCCTTTCCTGCTGCAGCTCAAAGTGATCTCTGAACTGTTGCTCCTTGGTGTTGGGGGGGACCACGGGGAACAACATAAGTGGGGAATCAATTTCCATTTGTGGAAATTTACTGCAGCATCAAATCTCATTCATGTACTTAAAGTCAAATGCTTAAAATCAGGAAGCAGAAACACAAATAACAAGTAGAAAGATTTGTTGATTTTTTAAAGTTAACTTATTAAAGGTTTTTTTAATTATTACTGTAAAGTACTGGGTTCTAGATGCATTGTGTAGTGAATCAGCTCATAGTTTATTGCTCTAGATACAGGACAAGACAACCCAGCCAGCCCGGAGATCAGCTTATATCCCAGTTGCATGCCATACCCCACACACATCCCACACCCATGATAGGTTTATTTACAATGCACCCATCTCCCACTGGTTCATACCCAGATCCTGACTGACCGATTGGTCTGTTCTGGACCAGTGCGGGCTATTGTCTCTGGAAGCGAAGCTTTGCTACTTTGCATGACAACGTGCAAAATCGACCGTGTGTGCGGTCTTCAGTTGGTACACAACAATTACAATATTAAGGAAACTAAAATTCCACTAAGATCAGATTTTCCCGTATATTCCCCTGAAGTATTCTTATTGAAGGGTTCTATTAAGGGCAAGAAAACCACACACTTTCTTCAGGGTTGTTCAGTGACAATAGCATTGACAGTATTGGAATGAGCCCCCGGGAGACATCAGGGCTCTGCCCTGCAGGACCTTTTACAGTTCTGCAGGGCCTGTAAAATGGAGCTCTTCCACCAGGCCTTCGATTAGGAGCTGCCACTGATGAACGAGCCATTAAAAGCTGGAGTATTATGGCCCTTACAGTCCCGGAACTTAGAACAACTAAGACACCGGCCAGCTATATCAGACCACCTATAGAGATCATCATCTGCTTTCAATTGCACTTTAGTTATATTTGTTATATGGAATTGAATGTTAAAATATTGTATTTATATGTGTTTTATCTTATTTGTCTTATTTAACTTGTTGTATGCCGCCTTGAGCCTGCCTAGGAAGGCAAGGCGAGATATAATTTGAAACTAATAAATAATAAATATTCCTGTCAGCTATACAGAGCTTCTCATTGCTGGTGGATTCATGTCCAGCAGCACCTTAGAGACCAACAAGATTTCCAGGGTAGGGGCTTTTGTGAGTCAAAGCTCCCTTTGTCAGATATGAGTTGGAATGCAGATCTCTGAGTCCTTCTGTCCCAGTCAGAAGATGGGAGGGGTGTCGCAAAGAAGGAACTCAATATGTAGATGTATAATGTGATAGATAAGTTTACTGGTATGGTAAGCCTCAGGAACCTGTATCAATTTAGCAGAGTGCACAAACAGGCTACACACAGCAGAGCTTCTTTGTTCTGTATGTGCTAGCAAGGTTACAGAGTTACATAGAACCACTTGTCAGTTTCAAAACTAATAAGGAGTTCTTTATTTAGTGAACTCCATTCTAGACAGGATAGATGAGAGATAGGAATAGAATCTATGCTAGCTACCTGGATGGATGCAAATGGAGGTTGCATCCATGGTGCAAAGATGGAGAGCAAACATGCTCCTTCTTTGTGTGTGTGAGACATTCCCTGAGAGTATCAGTTTATACATCAAAGGGACAGAGGGAGAAGCGTAAACAGGAAGGAAACTCAGTTTGCCTGTCTACCTATCTGACTCTTTTGTAATCCCTCCCCCCAGGCTGAGGCTAACAGACAGGTTCTGGTCCTTCTTTTCCAACACAATGTGCACTGTAATCAGCTTGATTAGAGCGGAGGGAAAATGCTTGGGGACAGAGAATTAGCATTTGTAGTGAGATAAGAATCCTGTGTCCCTTTTCAGCCCTGGGGAGAATCTATTGTTCAGAATTTGTGAATGAACTCAAGTTTAGTAATCTCACGTTGTAATTGCCCCCTGAAGCTTCTCTGTTTGAGAACTGCCAGTCTTAGGTCAGCAA
This sequence comes from Gekko gecko, assembly GCA_029375565.1. Taxonomy (NCBI): domain Eukaryota; kingdom Metazoa; phylum Chordata; class Lepidosauria; order Squamata; family Gekkonidae; genus Gekko; species Gekko gecko. Next base: position 236,601,040 of record JAPDNY010000002.1, on the reverse strand, counting down.
TGGAATGACCTTGAAGATTAAAATGTTGTCTCACAGATTTTTTGAGTGTTAAGAACATAAGAGAAGCCAATGTTGGATCAGGCCAGTGGCCAAAAATACCATGTGTCATCAGGAGGTCCGCAGTGGGGCCTGGACACTAGAAGCCCTCCCACTGCTGCCCCCCCAAGCACCAAGAATACAATGCATCACTTGCCCCAGCCTGAGAGTTCCTATCTATACCTTGTGGCTAATAGCCACTGATGGACTTCTGCTCCATATGTTTATCTAATTCCCTCTTGAAACTGTCCATGCTTGTAGCTGCCACCACCTCCTGTGGCAGTGAATTCCATGTGTTAATCACTCTTTGGGTGAAGAAGTACTTCCTTTTATCTGTTCTAACTCGACTGCTCAGCAATTTCATTGAGTGCCCATGAGTTCTTGTATTGTGAGAAAGAGTGAAAAGTACTTCTTTCCCTACCTGCTCTATCCCTTGCATAATCTTATAAACCTCAATCATGTCACCCCTCAGCTGTCATTTCTCCAAGCTAATGAGCCCCAAGCATTTTAACCTTTCTTCACAGGGAAAGTGTTCCAACTCTTTTATCATTCTAGTTGCCCTTTATTGCACTTTTTCCAATGCTATAATATCCTTTTTGAAGTGTGGTGACCAGAATTGTACACAGTACTCCAAATGAAGTTGCACCATTGATTTATACAGGGGCATGATGATACTGGCTGATTTGGTCTCAATTCCCTTCCTAATAATCCCCAGCATAGCGTTGGCCTTCTTTATTGCAGTTGCACACTGTCTAGACATTTTCAGTGAGTTATCTACTATGACTCCAAGATCTCTCTCTTGGTCAGTCTCTGCCAGTTCAGACCCCATCAATGTGTATTTATATTTAGGATTTTTGGCTCCAATGTGCATCACTTTGCACTTGTAGTTCTTAATGTTGGATTTATGTCCATTTATTCTTTTGCATTGGGATGGACTTCTTTGTCCGATGTAGAGAGTGGAAGGGCAAATATACTGCCAGAGAATGAACATGTGAATGAACCTGAGATGGAATGGCTGGTGTTCATAGGTTCAGTGACTGTGGTGTCAGACTGAATATGGGGACAGAGCTGGTGGTTTGTTGTAGGCTGTAATCCCAGATTCAGTGCCCATGTTGGGAATTGCATTACTGTGGGTGAGAAGTTGTTTAAGGATAGGAGGCTATCTAAGGGCAAGAAAAGGTTTGCCTCCTATCTCTCAGGCAGTGTGCACTGGTCTCTGAGTTGCTACTGGACTCAAATCTAGCTGTTCTACTGCAGACCAAAATGGCTACCCTCTGAGACTGTCTCCTTGCTGGGAAGTTTGTCTTGGTCTTGTCTTCATCCAAAGGTGCACTCAGGCTGCTGTTTGTCTTTATGCATTCTCTAGTGAGGGTAGCACATGTGACTGCAATATAACCAACCATCTCCCACTGCCATTCTAAATTTTGGAAAGAGTCTATGGCTGCAGTATTCTCCATCCTTTCCATACTACTGTGTAGAAGGGATATGAGCAGCTTATTGGCATGATACACATGCTGCCCTGGAGAGAAGAGGGGGGAACTGTTGTAGATGTGATCTTTGCACTGGGACACACTATCAAGCTTCAAGAGTTCTGAAACTAGGAACAAGCCTTCAGTTGCACTCCCTAAACAAAGGGAAGCAGGAAGGAGCATGTTTGTTGTGATGTCTGAATGCCAAAGGGACAAGCCACTTTACAGCAGTACAGAATTACCCCAAAGAAAACAGCAAAGCTATGACTGCATCCACTTCCTTATTTTGGATAGGTCTTGATCCTGTTGGAAACAGAAAATTGGATAAAATGGCCCCGGGGGCTCCCTTACCGATAGTTCCTCATGCTCCACTCTGTCCCGTAAGTACTCCTGGGGAATCCAGGTCCCCACAGGAATCAGTTTTGCCAACTTGTGCTAATATTAAACCCTGCCAGTATGATGTTTTAAAGCCATAGCTTGTCTTTTGCCTGGCTGTATGGCGTTATGGAGGCACAGAGTGAATGAGCAGGTAACATTTGGAATAGTAAGACTGTTCTTGAGGATTCTGTTCAGAATGGGACTCTTGTGATACATAGCTGCTGCTCTGAAGTGTTCCCCAGGAGGCACATGGCCCCTTCATAATTGCCCCGTTTGATTAACAAGAATGATTTTACAGTACTTTGTTAAGCATTCCACAAGGCCCTACTTTGCCAAGTGCATTTATGATCCTCACACTCTTTCAGTCACATGTACCCTTTGATTTAATTTTATTCCATTTAGGCTTTGGTTGACATTTTCAACCCCAATCAGATGTGACGGGGTGTATGTTACAGGGACATTATCAGGCACTCCTTTGGTGATTGAAGAGAGAGCTGATTTCACTTTGTCCTTCACAGGACTCCCCAGGCATGCAATAATGGTCAAATGAAACGTATTCTGTCACTTCCACTTGCTTAATTATAACTGAGCCATAGACAGCAAAAGCCTGCTGTGTCTGCAGCGATCCTAGCCAGCTGCCTGTTCTGAAAAAAAGGGGGGGAGGGGATTTCTTTAAAGATCAGTCTAGAGGGGATGGAATTCAAAGCAAAATTCAGTTACACAGTGGTGGTTCATATTAACCACCATGCAGGGAGGGGAGGGGAAAGGGTGTTTAATGTCTCCAAGCCCGACACACACAATTTTGCTAACTGAGGCTTCCCCTGCAAAAAAAATTACTGTTATTAGCCCCGTGAAGAAAAAAATGGATGCCTGTCTTTTGTCTGTTTCATTAAATGGCCCTAACAGTGTGAGGAGCACATGTTTGATTTGTGAAACACCCTTCCCCCAACATCACATATGGCCCCATAGGACTGGAGCCATGTGTGGCTGTAATTGAACTGGAAAGACTCTGGAATTATCTGGTCATGGATTTCCTAATGTACCATCTTTTGATCCCTACTTGTTTTTTTTGTTTGTGTATTTCATTTATCATCCACTGAGTTTCAAGGTAGATTACAGAGTTACAAAAACAATACAATGTATTGTATAACACTTGAACAATGCAATAAAGCTGGATTATGCAATTAGAGCATAATAAAAGAAGACATTATGATACATCCCAATATGGCACAGTGTAGATGTGCAGTAATGCGGAACACAAGCTGTTTAAAGATTAAAGTCAGTTTATTAAGAAGAGAACAAACTTTGTAAGAAAGAGGAGACAGAAAGAAAAGTCTAACTGTCTAACTAGGAGAGAGTTAATAGATAACTGATTTCAGTGGGGTGGGAAAAACCCCAATTGAGCCAATCAAGAGACAGAAAGGGGACTATTTGAAAATAGCAGGATGTCCCTAATCTCACTATGCTAACTAATTCTCCCCTCTGCTGCCCCCTACAGGATGTTCTTGTCATTTTCCTTATCTATGCACCATAGACCTTGCATATTCCAACATCCCTTCTCAAAGTTTAGTGTGCAAAATCCATAAAATTCATAGACCCTCAAATTTTTCATGTGGAAGCGGCTTGGTAAGTGTATCTGCAATCATATCTTCTGTAGGGGAATACTTCAATTCAACAATCCCTTCCTTCTGCATGTTTCTTACAAGATAATGCTTTACATCTATGTATTTCTTCTTCTGCATCATATTTGGTTTTGAAGACCCATTTGCATCTTACTGCCCTCTTTCCCGAGGATAGTTCTGTGAGTTTCCATGTTTGTTTTTTGATTAGGGATTCAATCTCCTCTTCTGCAGCCTTTCTTCATCTTTCTGCTTGGCTGGTAGGCATTCTTTCTATGTCCTCCCATGTGGAAGGTTTGGTTACAGCCTCTATCTTTGTCCAGTAGGAGAGTCTTCTTGGTTATACTCTCTTGTTTGTTCTAGTTGATCGTCTGACATTTGGCTCTGTACTCCCTTCTGATTCTTGTGGTTCTGAGGGTGTGTAATTTGTATGGTCCATGGTGCTCAGTTGTATTGTTTCTGGTTGCTGTGCTTTACTTTCTTCTGTTGGTGTGGATTCTCTGATGTCCGCTTTTTCTGTATTTGTAGATTTTTCTTTCTCGTCAATGTAGACTATGTTGCATGTTTTTACAGTTTCTCTTCTTGGGTTAAGGATTCTGTACCCTTTACATCTCAGCGTATATCCTACAAAAACACCTTGTTCAGTTCTCAGATCCATCTTGGTCCATTTCTCCTTGGGGATGTAGGTAAAAGCTCTTGACCCAAATACTTTCAAGTGGTTCATGCTGGGCTTGTGCCCATACCACAGTTCATATGGTGTGCTTCTGGCATCTTTTGTAGGCAATCTGTTCTGTAGATAGGTAGCAGTGTTAATTGCTTCTTCCCAGTATTTCTCAGGTAGCTCTGCTTCAAGAAGCATTCATCTGCACATCTCAGTCAGGAAGCTATTCTTCACCATTCTATGCCATTCTGTTCTTTGTGAACTGATGCTCTACTCAATTCCTTGTTCAGTTAGATAGTTCTTCATATCATGTCCCACATATTCTTCTCTATCATTGGTGTGAATTGCCAATGGCTTTCTCTGGAATCTGTTGCTAACCATTGCAATATATGCCTTAAATTTGTCCTTGATTTTTTTTCTCTGATCAAATAGGTTACTGTATTCTTTGAAAAATCATCAATAAAAGTTAGTATATATCTGTTCCCACTAGGGGTCTCAGTCTTCATTGGACCACAAACATCACTATGTATCAGCTCCAGAGAGCGCTGTGTCTTGCTTGTCTCATGGCTCTTACAGAAACTATGTCTGGTTCCTTTAGCCTGAATGCAATGTATACAGTTTCTTTCAATAGTGCACTTGTTCATCTTTATGCTCTTATCCAAGTTCTGGTTTTCAAGTTGGGCAAATAGCATAATTATCTCTATGTCCTAAACATCTATGCCACACCCAGGAACATTGCAATGTTTAGTCAGGTTTTACTTTATATACATGTCTCTAAAGCGTACCAAATCCTGATGCACTTTCCCAGTTGCAATCAATTCTCCATTTTGCTTAATAAAACATTTTTCTCCAAATGATATGACCATTCCTCTTTTTGCAAGTACTCTTATAGAAATCAGGTTGGTTGCTAATTGTGGCACACACAAGCAATTTTCAATTATGACTTCTCTGATCTGTCCATCTGGGAACAGGTATTTTACTGTTCACAGATCTTCTGTCTGCCACCTAATGTTTCTCTCCTTTCTTCATATAGTGTGTCAAAGAAGTCTTTATGTGCACAGATGTGGACTGTGTATGCACTATTTAAATACCAAGTGTGACTTTTGGTAGCTCCCTGAGTCGGTATAAAACATTTTTTCAATGGTGGCTGCTTGGAATTCTCCCCTTTTCTTTCTTTTGGAAAGGCACCCTTTTGCTTGAAAGTACTGCAGTCTCTTTTAATGTGCCCTGCTTTTCCACATAAATGACAAATTATTATACTCTTGCTGTTTACATTTAGATCTACTTGATCAACAATTGGTTCAACTTTCTTGTTGGATTCATCAGATTGTCTATATTTGTATGTCTGCTCAAGTTGGTTTAGTAATTCTGTGAGAGGCAATTTTCCTTTTGCTTCAGTTTGAGACACAGCATTTTCATAAGGCTTTGGCAGGCTAATCAACAACGCAAACAAGTCCTGGTCCACAATTTCTTTCCCAGTGCTTCTTAACTGTTGAGTTAGGCTGAGCATTTCGTCTAAATGGTCACGCAAATCAACCTCTTCTGACTGCTGGAGGGGGCAGCAGTGGGAGGGCTTCTAGTATCCTGGCCCCACTGCTGGACCTCCTGATGGCACCTGGTATTTTTGGCCACTGTGTGACAGAGTGTTGGACTAGATGGGCCATCGGCCTGATTCAACACTGGCTTCTCTTATGTTCTTATGACATCTTAGTGCTAAACAGTCTCTTTGTATGTAGAGCTGGCTTTTCAGAAGAAAATGTGCATAAAGCCTCTCCAATTCCCTTAACAGTTTGCATTTGCATCACCCTTAGAATATCTCTTATCAGTCAAACCTGTTATCATGGCTCCTCTCGCCTTCTCATTGTCTGTGTCCCAGGCTTTTTGCTTTGCTTGGTCATCATTTCCTGGGGGAGGGGGTATTGAATGACATGCCACAGTCCTGTCTCAAGCAGATGACTCTTAATTCTCTCCTTCCATATCAAGTAGTTGCCTTCTGAAAGCCTATCTAGTAGGTAACTGTGCTGAATGCTGAAGGAAAACGCCATGTTTGTTTTTTCTTCTTTTGCCTTTCTATCTGTCTTTTCTTTCTTTCCCAGCTGAAGTGCTCATGCTGGGCCCAGAACCCTGTTGGCAATGTAGATGTGCAGTAATGCAGAGCACAAGCTGTTTAAAGAATAAAATTGGTTTATTAAGAAGAGAACAAACTTTGTAAGAAAAAGAAGTCTGTCTAATTGGCTAGGAGAGAGTCAATAGCTAACTGGTCTCAGCATGACAGGAAAAACCCCAATTGAGCCAATTAGGAGACAGAAAGGAGACTATTTGAAAATAGCAGGAAGTCTCTAAACTCACTATGCTAACTAGTTGTCCCCTCTGCTCCTGCAGTAAGGAGCCCAGGGGCTGGGCACATGCAGCAAGCCCTGCCCCCTGCTCTGAGCAGCCCCCGCTCACCTTTCCCAGCCCACTGGCCAACCCAGCAGAGCACTGCTGCGAGCTGGCCCTCAAGGTGTTCTGCCACTGCCTGGGCTGCAGCACCCAGCCTGCCCAGGCTCTGCCCATCCTCATGCCAGCCCTGGTGCAGTGCCTCTGCAAGGTGCGCCCCAGTGACTCCTGCAAGGCCTGCAAGCAGTGTTCCCTCTAAGCTGAGTCAGTGTGAGCTAGCTCACAGTTTTTTAGCCTCCAGCTCACACATTTTTGTCTTATCTCAGGAAGGCTGGCTCCAGAGCAAACTAATTTCCACAGCAGCCAAATTGCTTGCTCACAACTGTAATACCAGTAGCTCACAAAGTAGAATTTTTGCTCACAAGACTCCACAGCTTAGAGGGAACATTGCCTGCAAGGAGCTCTGCCCCAGCCTCCTGTGCCACCTCGGCCTCCTCCTGCGCTTCTGCCCTGCCACTGCCCTAGCCCCTACCTGCTTGAGACCATGCACGTCCTCCGCACCACCCTCCTCGATCCACAAGCAGCCATGCACTTTCCTGTGCTTGCCAGCCATTCAAAAGAGTCCAGCGGCACTTTTAAGGTCAAGGTTTATTCAGGTACAAGCTCTCCCTCCTCTGTGAGGGCAGATCTGTGCATTTCCCCCCATCCCCATAGCTAGCAATCGAAAACAGTCCAGTGGAGCCTGAGCGGTGGGTATTGCCTTCTGACACACTTCCAGTGATGTCAGGGGGTGTGGCATATGCAAATAAATTATGCTAATGAGCTCCTGCACCACTTTTTCTACTAAATGACCCCTGCCTAGAATAAAACTAAAGGTGCCACTGGACTCAAACTTTGTTCTTTTTGATCATAGATTGCTTCTGATGTTAGTTTGAGGGTTTTAAGGCCCCTAAATCATACAGCCCGTAGACCAATGGTGTGCACATTACCTGCAGAGGGAAAATGGTAACTGGCTCACTTATCCCTGACTGTGAAAATGGCGCCCCTGGCCAATGCAAAGAATGCAAGAAAAGGCACAAAGCATTTCCTGGCAATCAGGAGTGACCAGTATCAGACCATTTATACTATTGAGTCTTAAAGCTCTTCCATTTTCTGTGTTTGAAAATCAAATGTAAATGCTACATTGACTGCAATGTATACATGACCTCTGCATTTATGCTCCAATTAGATGCAGATTTCCATTCAGACTAAAATATGTCCATAGGCTAGCATCACTCTTGAAAGGATGCCCAAGAAAATTGGAAAGTTGAGGGTGGAGTAAAGAACTAAGGCAAACTTTTTGGCATATATTAAATGATACAAACTGAGTTCTCTAGTACTATAATAGTACTATAATAACCAAAATGAAATCAACTTTTCTTAACTTAAAAAAAAACCCAGACAAAATAGAGAATCACTGGAACCTCTAATATGGACAACTTACACTGGGTGTTGGTGAAAGTGTTTGTGATCATCCTGTATAAATCTCTTGACTGAAAGGAAGAGGGAAAAGAGGAAAGTGTCAAATTTGTGGTTATCTTTCTTGACTATGTTTCATTGTCCTTTAGCTTACTGGGACACCCGAAAAGGATCTCTGCCTGTAGAGCTGACCATGGTTGAACTTGGCCACCGAGATCCTGTGTACAATGTGATCTGGCTGCAATCAAAGACTGGAACTGATTGTTTCTCTGGCTCCACTGATGGGCAGGTAAGGGGCAGAACAGTTTGTAACAACAAACCATAGTCTAATTGATGCTTTTTGTTTAGGAAAGGCAATGGAGCACTTTGTTTGGCTCCTCCTTTGCCTGTGCTTAGGAGACATAAAGTCTTTTTTGTTTTGGCTAAACTGGACTGGTTTTGATTAGCCTTTGTGACTGGCGTTCTGTTACTGGGCTTATTGACTGGATTAACTTCATTTGTGAAAATTCTGGCATTTGATTCTGTTCTCTGATTTTATTGTATGTGTTTATTCTATTCCATTTGTTATCTGCTTCATTTTTATATTGCCCTTCCTCCAAAGAGCTTAGAGTGGCATACATGATTTTTCCTTCTTCCATTTTACCCTCACAATTTCTCTGTGAGGTAAGTTGAGCTAAGGGAGAGGGTCTGGGCCAAGATCACTGCACTTCATGGTAATGTAGGGATTTGAACCTAGTCATACACACGAACCACTACACTACACTGGCTCTAATTGCTGTAAGCCACCCAGAAAACCCAATTGTTTGTTACGTCAGGGTATTCATCGTTTAATAACTGAGCAAGCAATAGTGCAATAGCTGGAGCAACTGGTGCAGACACCTTGTGCTCCTATGGCTTGGTCCCAAATATAAAACAAATCATGTCTTTGTTACTGTTTCTCATTTGAACAAATGAGAGGCTGCAGTTGTCAGCCAAGCAGAATAAGAACTGCATGCAGGGTAGTGAATGTAACTGCTGACATGTACAGATCTCAAGCAACCATTAAGGCCTCACAAATGCCCTTTCAGCCATGGAACAACCCAAGTTCAATGAATAGTGTGAACTGGGAAAGGTGTATCAGAATTCAGAGCTAGCTTGAAGGTATAAAATGGACTGGTGAATGAAGGAGAGTTCTATGTGGCACAGTCCAATGAAAAAAAGATAGAAGGGTGAAATATTGGCTGAGAAAAAGATGGGATGGCCTTGGTTTCTGCATTCATTTTCAGACTGAAGGCCATGTGTGGTGTTGTCAGGGAATTTTGGCCAGTGACAATTTTGATCCGATTGGCCAGTAGTGCCGGACACCTCTTGTACCCCTCTTCTTGCATACAGAGGACAACTTGCTTTCTTGAGCCAAGCCCCTTGGATCTCTGTTGTTTTCTCTTTGCATGGTGTGCTACATTTTCAGGTTTGAGCTAATCTATAAGAAATGTTTGAGGACAGCAGATCCTGCCTCAGTCTAGAGGATTCAAATTAAATGACTAACATATCATTTTCACCCCTACAGTTCAATGGTTGAGAGAAACAGAAGGCAAGGAACAGGGCTGGAGACTAAAGAAGAGAGTTGAGAAGAAAGACAGGGAGGTCAGGGAGGTCAGGAGATGAGAACAGTGTGTAGCTGCAATAAAGAAGGCCAACGCTATGCTGGGGATTATTAGGAAGGGAATTGATAACAAATCAGCCAGTATCATCATGCCCCTGTACAAATCATTGGTGCGACCTCATTTGGAATACTGTGTACAGTTCTGGTCACCACATCTCAAAAAGGATATTATAGCATTGGAAAAAGTGCAGAGAAGGGCAACTAGAATGATAAAAGGGTTGGAACACCTTCCCTATGAAGAAAGGTTAAAAGGCTTGGGGCTCTTTAGCTTGGAGAAACGACGGCTGAGAGGTGACATGATCGAGGTTTATAAGATTATGAATGGGATTGAGCAGGTTGAGAAAGAAGTACTTTTCTCCCTTTCTCACAATACAAGAACTCGTGGGCACTCTATGAAATTGCTGAGCAGTCAGGTTAGAACAGATAAAAGGAAATATCTCTTCACCCAAAGAGTGATTAACATATGGAATTCACTGCCACAGGAGGTCGTGGCAGCTGCAAGCATGGACAGTTTCAAGAGGAAATTAGATAAACATATGGAGCAGAAGTCCACCAGTGGCTATTAGCCACAGGGTATGGAATGAGAGCTCTCAGTCTGGGGCAGGTGATGCACTCTATTCTTGGTGCTGGAGGGGGCAGCAGTGGGAGGGCTTCTGGTGCCCTGGCCCCACTGCTGGACCTCCTGATGGCAACTGGTATATTTTGGCCGCTGTGTGACAGAGTGTTGGACTAGATGGGCCATTGGCCTGATTCAACATTGGCTTCTCTTATGTTCTTATGTAGAACAATCAGCAACACCATACATGCCTGATTCAGGCACAATGTCCAATTAATGCAGCTAAGCTTATTTCTTCTTCTTTTGAAAACACTAGTTTGAAAGCCAATGTGTATTATTCAAGACCTGAAAAGCATAGTAAGCACAAAGTGCCTCAGCACCATGCTGCAATTCTTAGGGCTACTGATCAGGAATTAGGTCTTTGTGCTCCCTGATGCTTTGTACATCATGACTTTTTCTTGAATACAGGCCATCTGAACCACCATAATGTGCACCAGAGAAAGATGAACAGCAGCAATTATGTGCATTTCTGTTTACCAGGTCTTGTGGTGGGACATTCGTAAACTCTCTGAGCCTACTGAGACATTGGTGATGGATATCAGCAGGAAAGGAATCTTGGAGAATGCTTTAGGAGCCATTGCACTGGAGTATGAGCCAACCATGGTCGGTACTTACTGCTTTTTCCCGTTTGTATGAGCTCTAGGAAAGAAAGCCTTGGCTTCTTTGTCTAATGATCACATCATTTCTCACCTTTTAGTGCTGAGGTCACTAGGCATAGTACACGAATAGGCAACACTGGGGCCTAAGTGCCAAAAAATGAAATAACTACTTATGAGTATGTTTGTGTGCTGGGAAACAAAATGGAAAGGGGAGACAAAGGTTGTACTTCACCAGACACATTGTATATGGTGGAGATATGTAGATATGTCTGTGTATGTTGGAGATTTTATATATATATAGTCCAATACACCCACATATAAAATATGCATTGGTGTAAGGGAGTAAAATAAACCTGGTTTAGAAATGTCACTATGAAACATCAATGTTTTCTTTTCAGTGTACATGCTTAGGAATAGAGGTTCCAGGTAAGTCCAAAACAAAATTCCCAACCTGAATTCATGTAATTTTTAAAATTAAAATCAGCAAAATGACAAAAAATTTCGGATTCAGGTATATTGGACCTGAAAAATATCAGTATTCCCGGTATCCCTGAATTCCAGTACCAGTATGGTATTCAGATTCAGTATTTTTCAGGAATCTGAGTTTTTTCAGGTCCATTATAGCCTATGGGGAAATTATCCATGGGTTGGGGGGCAGTTTTTTAAGGTAGCGGCACTCAAAAGACCCCCAAGTTTCAAAAATATTGTACTAGGGAGTCCAGTTCTATAGGCCCTAAAAGAAGGTGCCCCATCCTTCCTCTATTGTTTCCATGGGGGAAAGCAGCCTTTTTTCCTTCCAGGCAAAAGCAGAGAGGCAAGCCTGCAGCAACTACTGGTCAATGCCTCACATGCCAAGAACCAACACCAGCCCCAAAGAACCAAAGCAGAACCCAGGAATCCAAAGAGAATCACAAGCCAATGTGGCAAGCCCAACATAACTAATGTCAAAGAATCCCAGCAGAACAAAATCAAGCAAGGGGTACTCTTGGAAGCCCAACTGCACCAATATGTAACAGAGAAGCCTAACAGAAACCACTGCCAATGTAGCAGTGCAAGCCCAACAGAACCACTGTCAAACCAGAGAATCCCAGCAGCCCCCCCAAAAAAACTAAGTGCAATACTGTGCAATACACAGAAGCCCAGCAGAACACTCTGAAGTGCAAGCCCACCAGAGCCAAAGGCAATTCACAGCCTTTTGTCAGTCCAGCAGAAACAAGGGCATTACACAGAAGCCTAGCAGAACACTCTGAAGTGCAGAGGGGGTACTTTTGCAAGTCCACCAGAACCAAGGGCAATACATGTTTTTTTGCAAGCCTACCTGAACCCAGGACAATGTGGCAGTGCAAGTACAAATGAATCTGTGTCAAACCAGAGAATTCCAGCAGCACAAATTGAAGTGAGGGGGCCCTCTTGAAGTCCAGCAGAAACAATGTCACACCAGAGAATCCCAGTAGGGGTGTTAGGGGGGCAGACCCAAGGGCAAAACACAGAGAAACATGACACACCATTTCCCCAGGGAAGGCCTCAGAAAGTGAGAGGGAGGGGGTTGTGTCTAATGTTCCCTCTAAGCTATGGAGTCTTGTGAGCAAAAATTCTACATTATGAGATACTGGCATTAAAGTTGTGAATGAGCAATTTGGCTACTGCATAAATTAGTTTGCTATGGAGCTGAAGGCTAAAAAACTGTGAGCTAGCTCACACTAACTCAACTTAGAGGGAACACTGTCCACCCTGATCCTCCTCTCTTAGTAGTCTGCACACCATCATTGCCTCAGAGGAGGAGCCTTAGGTGCTGCAGCTGCCCTTCATTACTGGATCTCATTTTCCCACCTCCAGAACCCTGCAAAGAAGAATGCCACAAAATTACAGACATGTAGATTAGCTTCATTGTTTATGGTGATCCTGTGGGTTCTGCTTGTTTCTGTTTCATGCACAGGTCTTTATCCTACTATTTCCCTTTCATCTCCATCAAGATGAAGAACAGTTTTTGTGCTGCTGTATTATTTTCAGTATGCAGTTTTGGTTTGGGGTGGCTGATGACTATGTGGGTAAACTGCGTACCACCTCCAACATTCCGCTGTGCTGTACAGCTACTAGGGTTTTGTTGAGGGAATTTAGTGCAGGTGGATTTAGAATGGCATTAGGGATGTGGGGGATGAGAGGTTCTGCCTATCAAACCGAATCACTGCCTTGCTGCTTCCTTCTAGTCACATTTTAATTTTGGGGAAAGCGTTTCGCTCCAACTGCCCAACACAGACCGAGAGAGGATGCAGGCACAAGCACACCCTCACTTCACTCACCCTTAAAGTCCAGAACTAGGAATTTGAACAGTGGCACTGGCAAGTTGACCTTCAGGAAAACCAACTGCTCAACTGTCCAGGGGAACAGGCATGAGCCATGCAGGTTGCCAGTTTTGCCCACATGGGAGAAAACACTCTGAAAGCTTGTTGGAGGGCACGAGAGGAGTCTCTGGACCACAGCAGACAGGTCTGGCTTGACTATCTCCTTCATGGCCCAGTAGCTCAGCAGATTGGTGGTCTGCAACCACAGTTCCCTCTAAGCTGTGCTAGGGGGTGATGGTGCACATTTCAGAGCCAGCTCAGAGGATTTCTGCTTCAGCTCACAACCAAGCTTCCATAGGTAACAATGGAGGATGGGGGTACCTCCTTCTGGGGACCGTAGAATTGGACCTCTGGTCCAATCGTTTTGAAACTTGGTGGGGGGGTTTTGAGGAGAGGCACCAGCAGCTATGATGCCAATTTGGTGCCTCTACCTCAAAAGACAGGGTCCCCCCAGAACCCCAGATACCCCTGGATTTATTCTCCATTATAGCCTATGGGGCCCATTGACTATAATGGTCCCCATAAGCTATCATTGAGCCCCTATTATGCTTTTCAGTATGACTTGTAAGCTGCCTTGAGTCACAGGGAAAAGTGGGATATAATTATTTGAATAAATAAGTAGTTTGGGCAGGTTGATAACATTTAAGCAACTTCCTGTTTGTTGGGTTAGGCAGGGTTCTGACCATGATTGTTCCTCCTCTGTTATACTTGACCTGTAATTCTGGTTCTCATATTTCACTAAAAAAAACCCAAAGTAGACTGCAAGAGTCCCGTCCCATCCCATCCCCCCCCCATCCCCCAGTGCTGGTATGTTTTCTAAGGGTATGCTTTCTAAGACTCAGTGCAGGGTGACGGTCCAAGGCCTGGTCTACAAATATAGTGGACTGGGGTGGGTAGAGCTGTTCTCAGGAGGCCTGGTCTTCCCCTGTAGAGGACAACATTTTGTGTAATGAAATTTGACTTGATTTTGTTTTCTCTTATAATGTTTAAATTATTCTTAAAATATAGTTTACATATAGTTTAAAAGAATTCATTCTGAAAAATAATCTTCTAAAAATAATTTACACAACAGTTGATTGTAGACTTGCTCACAACTTTAATGCTACTAGCTTTTTTTTGGTCACAAGGTAGAATTTTTGCTTACAACACTATGGAGGTTAGAGGGAACATTGTCTGCAACTCATAGGGCTCTGCAAGGTACTCGCTCACACTTGCAGCCACCGTATCCTGTCTTCTGTACCTCTCACTTCCTGAGGGGCCAAGTGCCCTCCTGATGAGCGTTATCTCCAAGGTCATTGTGGCAGTTGCCATGGGGGGGGGATGCTTCCTGGCAGGGGAGGTGTGGAATGAACAGTAGCAGAGCTACTTTTGCCCCCTGCTTCCTCTGCTTATGCCAACATGCCATTCTTGACCGGCATGCACTCAACTCACCAGATAACTCATTGCAGCAGTGGAGACAGAAACCAGAATTGGTGGATAAAATATATATTTATTTAAGTGTAGAGTATATTAATAAAAAGTACAAACTACTTAGAATAATATTGTGGGGAATAAAACAAGAAAGCTAAAGATTAACAAACTAGCTAAACACTTATAGACTGTGGTTCTCAAAGTCAAGATATTGCCCATTCAGTTCTGGGTCCAAGTGTATTCCATCTCCAGAGTCCAAAAGCCAGGCTGGTTGGCTTCAGCAATCAGAGCTTCCAAGATGGCTGAAAGGTGAACAAGGCAGAGTTACATGTCAGCTTCAAATGCAACATTATCATGCCCCCTGAACAGGAGTTAAGATAACTTATTTATTGGCCAGGGCACCAATCAGGGTTCAAGCAATGTCTTCCAGATACAAGGAGGCCAATCAAGGAAAGGGTGATATCATTGGTTTCTGATTGGTCTCTGGTCATGCCAGAAGAGCAGGTGATGTGATCTGCAGTTTCACAACACCGGTCCTTCCCACTGGACTTAATTGCTTTGAAATGTTAACAAGCCAAGGCCACAGGAAAACATCTTATCTTGCAGGTGCAGAGAGACACTCTTCTCCAGCAGGACTGTGTGAACTAAGGAGAGTTAAAGACAACATTTTTAAAAGAGCAGGCTGCAGCCAGATTGAACCAAATTTTTAAAGCAGACTCCATTTGAGGGAGCCAAAGTTCTTGACTCTCTTAATGCATGGGTCATACATGGTCACCAGCATGTAGACCTTCTGCTGTGTGTGATGCTGAAGGTGGGCCTCGATGCCATCTTGCAGCCTTTCCACCAGCATGTGGACTGCTGCAAGCAAGTCTATATGTCCTGCAGCTGGCTCCAGAAAGATGGTCCTCCTTGGTCTCTTCCTTTGAGAGCTTCACAACCACCTCTTTCACTCAAGTGAGCTTGCTGATCTGCCAACATGGGACTGCACAGAAACCACGATGATGAAAACAGTGTTACACTTACCTGAAACTGTTGTTCATCGAGTGTACAAGCACACATCTCTCCTTCCTGCCCCATTGTGGACTCTCTGGTATCTTAGTTTCTTGGGGTCTCCAGCAGCAGCCTAGAAAGAACTGAGGGAGTAGTGCCCCTCCTCCTGGTCATGTGATCATTTTGGCAGGAAAGCGCCAGAGGGAGGAGGGGTGCTCCTAGCCTAGTTGAAATCTTTGGAAATCAGACAAGAGCAACTGCCTGTAGTCCTTAAAGAGCTGAAGGATCTTCACAGTCTGAGATATTCAACCACTCATCCTGTTTGAACTATCTGTCTCACACTGCCGCAGTCTCAGAGGTCAAGGTGGTCAGGGCTCTCTTCTGCTTCACCAAATGCACAAGCATGGCATAGGTGGAGTTCCAGTAAGTGCTCACATTGCTGATCAGGCGGTGCTTCTCACACAGCTGATGGGCATCCTTCTCACTGCGTGAGAGGTGAACTGTGAGATCCTGGTATTTCTGGAGGATATGCCAGAAATCATGAGTCTCAGTGTCCAGACTGGGATTCTCTGCAGAACCCAGCCCTAAGGCATCTTTAACCACAAGGTGGAGAAGGTGGGCCAAGCAGTAAATGTGCCTGAGCCCCAATGCCTTTGCCACTGTCTTCATGTTTGTGCTGCCATTGGTCACCATGAAGCCCATGGAGATGTCCCTGCCATCCCACTCCACTAACTGTTTCTCTGTGGTGGCAGAGATGTTGCCCACCATATGCACTTTGCAGAGGACCTCGGCATGGAGCAGAGCCTGTTGGTAGCCAACTCAGGGGCCCTCACCCTGCCTGACACTGGTATCCCACCCCCACCCAGAATATTGGTGGGTTGCCACCAGTGTACAGTCAGTGAGAGGTGCATATAACGAGCCTAAGAGGAAGTCCAGATGTCAAACTTGAAGTTCACAGTTCATCATCATGGCATCTGTGCAGCCCCACATTGGGACTCCAAGCATGAAAAACAGCCACAGAAAAGATTTCCAAAGGCCCTCCTCATATGCAAGATGCCAGGTTCTTTCCTTGGCATCTCCTACTGAAAATGTCTCTGATAATCAGACTTGTCAAAAAATCTTTTAAATTCTTTAATCTCTTCTCTATGGTGATTCACTCTATGAGAGAGGTGGGGGAGATTCTCTAGTCTGCTGTCTTGTCCACCACTCATAGACTTTCTACAATTCTTAAATGAAACTATCCTTGAGGTGGAATTTGCAAACTTTAAGAAAATGTTAAAGTTATCAAACTTTCTCTGTCTGACAGTCTACAGGAGTTCATTTGGATTCTTTTTCAAGGATTCAGGAGCTCCCTTCTGAAAAATGGAACTACAAGACAGCCTAAAGCAAATTTTGTCTACAAGTGCCTGCCTTCAAGTAATGAAGCTCAGAGAGGACATTAAAAAGTTTCTTTAGAGTTAATCTATGCTAATTATCCTGTTTAATACACAACTTTGCTTCTTTTAATTGCCTAGCACTATCTAATTAGGGAAGAACTCAAGCCCTATGGTGAAATTTAATTAGAACTTTTAAAAACAATTCCTAACAGACCCTTATTAAAAATAGCCTCTATTAAAAACCTTACACAATTAAATGGCTCTACTTGAACCTACAGAACTACACAATAATTTCATCAATCACAATAATATACACTTAAATTCTACCCCCAACCAACCCTCTAGAAATTAAAGGGGGAGGCTAAAAGAAACAGGCCCCAAAACTGAAAAGCAGAACAGAATTTTTTTAACAAATTAAAGCAGCAGAAAGTGAACGGGGGGGGGAAGGGGACAGAGAAAACAAGCAGCTAAGCCAAAAGACCCCCCCCATCAGGCCCAAAAAACAAAAAGGAAACAAAACAGCGATGGATGGTAAAGGAGAGAGAAAGAAAAAACCAAAGTAAAATAGCTTTTTGAAAGGGGGGAAAACAAGCAGCACACACAAGCCCAAGAAAGTACCCGAAAATGAAAAAACAGCAAATTAAAGCAACTCCAAGAAATCAAGCTAAAGCAAAGAAGAACCAAACAGAAGGAACCAAAAAAGTGCTGAGGCGCTTGGCCTCTCCCCCCACAACCAACCACCGGGCCCAAAGAACAACTAACAGTAATAATAACTAAGCAAACTTTTATTGTTTTGTGGATTTTATGTTGTGAGCTGCCCTGAGCCCACTCGTGGGATAGGGCGGGGTATAAATTAAATAAATAAATAATAAAAATAAATAAAAATACATTGAGTCTCAGTTTCAAACCAGTTGCTGTCTTCCCTAGGCAGGCAGGTCAGGATCCAAAGCTCCACAGCAGAGTCGCTCTCACAGGCAGCAGCAGGAGTCCAGACTCAGAGCAGCAGCAACTGAAGCCAAAGCCAGCATTGCACACCCTCCAAACCCCTCTCTGAAATGGAGTCTAGCTCCACCAGGGTTTGGTTTTATGCTCTTTGCCCATGCCCAGAATAATTTTTTTGGGGAAAATTAGCCATAAAACAATTGTGATTGGGCAAAGAGCAGTGCTCCGCCTAACGTGCAATCCTATTTGCCACTGCTTCCTTCCCCCCTCCCTCCTATTCCCTGGGAAACCTGTGGAGGAGGGGAAACAAGGTTGTTGGACTCTACATTGGACGCCAAACAACCCTGCAAAACAACTGTTCTGACTGGGCAAACCACACTACAACTCCCCCTAGGGTGCTTTTGCTTTTGCTTCTGAGAGATACCACATCCTCCTCCCTCCTGTTGCCCTGGAAACCAGTGCAAAAGCTGGGAAAAGGGCATAGGGCAACTCTTCAGCCCTTTAACAGTTGCTGTTTGTCATTTCCAACTATTTCCAGGGGGACAAAAATGTATTTTTGGGGGATTGGCAATGCCAGCTAGCCAGTCAGATTCTCTGATGTGTATTCGGCTTTAAAATACCTGGAAAATAAATGTAAGGTATTTTTCAGGGCGGGGTGTGTGGCTTGGATACACCCAAATGCACACCCCTAAAGCAGTCCCTGAGCATTCTTTTTTCTTATTCA
Source organism: Gekko gecko (assembly GCA_029375565.1). Lineage (NCBI taxonomy): Eukaryota > Metazoa > Chordata > Lepidosauria > Squamata > Gekkonidae > Gekko > Gekko gecko. The sequence goes on along the minus strand of JAPDNY010000002.1, from coordinate 236,582,399 downwards.
GTCCAATATTTATTCGGAAATTGCAAGTGCTGAAGAATTTTCCCTTACCATGCTGGGCAGTCTATACAAGTAGATAACCAACCACCTTTCTCTTTAAAAATAAATGAATATGTCTATAAACATTGATTAATAAATTGTTTTGTGAAACCTTTGAATATTCCTTTCACATACCAGCTACCTGAACTTCCTTGTCATAAGCTGAACACAGATCTGTTACTCAAATTCAGTTGAGCACCACTGAGTTTAGCAGAGAGTTTAGCCCTCCCAGGGTCTGAAATTCTTACCTCCTGTAGTTATTAACTTAAGACCCGTTTCCTCTCTTTGTACAGAAGACAATGCAATAAAGTAGTGTGCTGCCTTCCTTTCAGTCTCACCTGAGGTCTCTGTTGTGTTGTACTAAGGCAATAACGGTCCTTTCCGCACTGGACCTTAAATCCTGGTTCACCCCTGTCCCTGAACTTACTTTCCACACTACACACAAGTTCACCCCTGTAATTATCTCGGGGTATTTTTTGTTTCCACATTACATTGAGGTCACCCCAATTTTGCCCCACACTTGTCCTGGGATAAATGGATGCTGTTATAACCAGGGATAAATGCAAGGTATTGTGTTGCAAGTTGAATTCTGATAAAACCAGGGATGAGATCCAAGTGCGGAAAGGACCAATGACAGGCAACTATGCCTTGTAAACTGGAGTTTTTACTGAGGAATCATGTGACTCAAAATATAAATGTATTGAACAATATATTTCCTAACATTATGTTCATGTTTCTAGTTCTGAGATGGTTGTTAGTTAAATTGGGGAGCAAGAATCAGTTGCAGTTTGTAAGGGGTCTAATATCTACAAACAGCATGGAATCCATCTTGATATGCAACTTTATCTCTTTGTTACACTGCCAAGCAAGTCCTAATTGTTGAGACTGCAGGTTCACTGTGAACCGTCAAGCTTGGGCCTCGCTTGCCATAGACACTGCCGGCTCGCCCACTAGGCGAGCTAGGCGCTCGCCTAGGGCGCTGGGGTCCACAGGGGCGCCAAAGCGCCCCCGCCCCGCCCCCGTGAAGCCGGCGCTGGGAGGGAAGGGGCGCCCCTTCAAACGGGCGCCCCTTTCCTGGCTTTCCTGAGCACGCCGTTACTGCGGCGTGCTCAGGAAAGCCGGCGCTCCCCCCGTCTTCAGCTGGCGCTGGGGCTGGGAGGGAAGGGGCGCCCGCTCAAACGGGCGCTCCTTCCCTGGCTTCCCCCCGTCTCCAGCCGGCGGAAGGGGCGCCCGTTCAAACGGGCGCCCTTTCCTGGCTTTCCTGAGCACGCCGCTACTGCGGCGTGCTCAGGAAAGCCGGCGCTCCCCCCATCTTCAGCCGGCCGGCGCTGGGCTGGGAGGGAAGGAGCGCCGTTCAAACGAGCGCCCTTCCCTGGCTCCCCCCCGTCTCCAGCCGGCGGAAGGGGCGCCCGTTCGAACGGGCGCCCCTTTCCTGAGCACGCCGCCGGTGCTGGGGCTGGGAGGGAAGGGGCGCCCGTTCAAAGCCGGCGCTCCACCCCCCCGTCTCCAGCCGGCCCTGGGGCTGGGAAGGGCGGCCGTTCAAACGGCCGCCCTTCCCTAGCTTCCTGAGCACGCCGCTAGTGCGGCGTGCTCAGGAAAGCCGGCGCTCCACCCCCCCGGTCTCCAGGCCCCACCGGGAGATTGGCATCCCCGTGGGGTGGGCGCCCCAGGCTGTCTTGCCTAGGGCGCCCAGACACCTGGGGCCGGCCCTGGCCATAGAATGCTATCTAGGCAGACTCCTGGTCTGTTGTGTTAGGGGTTAACTGCTTTCTTAAACATGCTTCTTTCACTGTTTTATCTCCCATGCTGTTTATCTTCTCTGTCAGGATCAGGGGGAGTGAATGCTGGGGTGAATGTGTACTTGAGTTTGCGTAGTATGTACGGGACCCTGGGAAGCACATGATCTCAGCTTCTTGCTTGACCTTGGGATGTAACTGTTAGTTTGCAGGTGTTGGACCGGCCTGGAGAGCAGGCCTAGAGCTTTGGTGGGCTGAGTGCGAACATTGATTGGGTGGTTTACATAGAGGGGCTGTCCTGCTTTTTGTACATGGAGGCCAGTTCTGACACAGAATCGGTCTATGCTTGGAATCTCTTTACCTCCCAATCAGGGCTGGAGCTTCCATAGAGGTGAGGTTCAGCACTCACCTATGGGCATGAGCTGAGAAGGGCGCCCCATACTGGCTTGCCACCCTGCCCCTCCCCTCCCCACCCCTCCTCACTTCGCCAAAAGAGTCACTCACTCAGGCCAGTTGCCACTGGCACCCTGCTCCACCCCCTTTGGCTGCAAGGACTCCATGTTGGGCCCTCCTCCTGTTTGGTGCCCACCCACCCTCCGTGGTGCCCCACCTGCCCAGTCGCAGCCCTCTCCACAGTCCTCTCTGCACAATGCACTGGCCAGCTTGGGCTGCTGGCTGGCAGCTGTGACACTGGTGCTGGGGGGGGGGGCTCGCCAGCTGGCCACCACCGCCTATGAGTCCAGGCAGGGCTATGACAAGGAGGAGCTCAAGCTGGAAAGTGAAAGTAAGCAAGTGCCCCATGGGTGGGGGGGGGGAGAAGAGAAGCCCTTCGGCTTGCCTGCGGACCTGAGGCAGCTTCGTCTCCCCTGGCATTGTCATCATGTACAGTGAGTGATTTGCGGCCAGTTCCATGCTGCTTTTCCATGGCTCTGCTGCACCATCGGTGTGTCCTTGCTGGCTCCAGGCTGCCTTGCTCCCCCTGGCACCGTGCAGCCCGGCAAGTGGAGTGGAGCGGAGTGTGGGGTGCGCTGGGTTGGTCTCTCCACTGCCAGCCGCTGCTAGACGGCTCTGTGACGGAGAGCTGTGCCATGTGCTTCCTCCTATCAAGCAGGGGACCGAGGCAGCCCAGGCACAGGCAGGGCTCCAGCGGCCTTGGCAAACCCCACATCCCCAATGAGCTGTCTGGCTCCCCCTGCTGCAAACCGGGCCTTGGGCGGGCTGCTCCCCTGAGACGAAGGTCCACACTCAGCCTGCCCCACCCGGGCCCAGCAGCACCCACCAGCAGTGCAACCAGAGCCCTCACCCTTGTCACCCCCCCGGCCACTGGAGAGACATGTATGGTGTTTCTGAATGGAGTATTGTATGGTGTTTCTGAAAGGAGTGTTGTGTGTGTGTGAGGACAAGAGATGCCCCTTCCTTCTGGTCTTACCTTGCCGGAACGTGGGAGGTCTACTGATAGGGAGTCTGGCCAGTACAAAGCAGTATGAAACAAGCCCAGTACAAGCCACCAGATCCCCATGTCTAGTTACTAGTAGTCCTTAGGAAAGCTAGCCTCAGCCTTAGGCCATGCAGGAGTCTCATTTGAAGCTTACAGTGCATTTTTAGTAAAATAAGTATCCTTGCCTTAGTTGCCTACATATACCAAGTTTAAGATAGATGGAACAGTCTGAACAAGTATTTTGAACTCCTGTAAATGATGCTCTTGTAAAGAGTAAAAAATGTGAAAAAGCCATCCCAGAGCATAAAAAGAAGTTCTATGTCTACATTGTACAGTTTTATTCATAATTATCAGGAGATGAAAGCATTAATAGCCTTAGTACTTAAAGAAAATAATATGGAAAGGGGGAGGGGATTCTGATGAGTTAGGAATGGGCTTCCTGGAAAAAATAATGAAGTTTCAGAATTTAAGAATGTATAATGAATTCTCGTGCAAGCTGCAGAAGTGTGCTTACAAATCAAAGCAAAAAAAAAAACCCAAAAGGGCCTCAGAATCCCCGCTCACTCTGCCATGGAAGCTCACTGATGAGAGACATCTACCTGAGGTCGTAGGTAGCATTGCTTCCGTCCCCTAAAGGGCAGCTACCCAGGAGGTTCTGTCTCTGCAGAGGGTATTGTTGCCTGACCACCATGGGGGTAGGAAAGAGCCAGAATCCAGGAGCACCTTAAAAACTAACAAAATTTGTGGCAGGTATATGAGCTTTTGTGAGTCACTGCTCACTTCTTCAGATATCTCTCTAAATATATCTATCTGAAGAAGTGACTGCAGTGTCTCACGAAAGCTCCTCCCCTGCCAGGGGAGCTGATCTAAATGGAGATCAGTTGCAAAAGTCAGAAATCCCCAGACCCACCTGGAGGCTGGCAACCCTACCTGGACACTCCATTTAGCTAACCTGGTTGATTGGTTTGGGAAATCCATCCTTCCAGGAATTTGTCCTGTTATGTCCGCTGACCACTAATAGGCGACAGCGACGTTTACCAGAGCTTGGAGCTCAAGAAACAATAGGGACTAGGATCCTGAAACCTCAAGTGGTCACCAGTAGGAACCTTGGAGGGAAGTTTAAACCCACCTATGGGACCTGGGGGTGGTCCACGGGAACTGTATATAGTTGGCCATCGGGCCAGTATTTTCTGTTCTGTTGTATACAAGTAAACCATGTACTGACTATCACACAGTTTCCTGATTCCTTAATGCGTCAAACCCACTACACAATAGTTCCAGTGTTTTAATGGTCAGCCATTCCAAATCTGAAAGACACTAGTGCTAGAGAAAAGACACATTAACCTTTGAAGGTGTGTATTTATTAGGTTTGTTTTGTAATATTCCCCCTTCTGAAAACCTTTTCCCCTTCCACAAAAAGAGAGAGAGAGAGAGAAAGCACAAGAACCTAGTCATGGCTTTGTGAAACCAGCTGAGAAGTTATAACATACTGAGTTCAGACGTGTTGATAAGTGAAACAGCTCATAGTTTATTTCAGCTCAGGAGAACAAGACAAAGAAAGCAGGACCGAAGGCTTGCTTATATTCCTATAGTGAACCACACCCAAACACACACACACACCCGTGATAGAATTATTTACAGTGCACTTGCATTCAATAGGTCACTCTAGGATCTTAACCACCCGATTGGGTGCGTTCTCGGATCTGTGCCCTCTATTGTCTTTGGGAGCAAAGCTAGAGCTGTTCGCATGGCCTGACCATGTGCACCGTCTGTGTAAGAATACAACAGAAGTGCAACTGCCGTCTCTCAACAATAGGCACGCGAAATTAGATTCTGATGTGCCTGAAATGGAAACATTAAAGAGACTTAAATTTCTGAGTTGATAGCCGAGTTCGTCACCGCCCTGCGGAAGGCGGCCCGAACGTGCGGGTTCTCCAACCTGGAGGAGGCTCTTCTCGACCGCCTGATGTGTGGCCTACGGGACGAACGCCTTCAGCAGCATCTTTTTGCCCGCACCGAGCTTACGTATGCAGTGGCCTATGCTGAGGCCGTCACCGCGGAAGCCGCTGATAAGTCGACTCGAGAGGTTCGACAGCGGCAGGCCCTGGTCAGCAAAGAGCCTGCAGTTCATCAACAGTCCACCAGTGAGTCCGACAGCGACGTTGACGGCGTGTGCAGAACTCGGGAGACACGCCCAATGTGGACCAGACCGAAAACTACAGCAACGCATCCCTGTGCCGGCTGCAGCGGTAAGCATGAGAGAGACCTCTGTTGGGCGAAAGAGCTGATCTGTCGCTCCTGTGGAAAGCAAGGTCATCTGGCCCGAGTTTGTTGAGCAGCCAAGAAATCTCCACCGTCTTTGCAATGTGCAGACCCCAAGGTTCAGGCCCAAGACAGCGACAAGACGTCTGACTGTCATCAGACCGATACTTGCTGCTGCCCATCGATGGTCCTGGCAACCGGTGACAAACCCAGCTGGAAGATCCACATCATGCTTCGTCTGGACGGCGTGCCCTGCACAATGGAGGTGGACTCCGGATCGTCCGTCATGGTCATCTCTACGCAGACGTGGCAGCGTTTGTTTCCGAGACGAAGTCGCCACCGGTTGTCACCAGTTTCGACCCGCCTGACCAACTTCCAAGGGAGGTGCATTCCGTTGGCGTGAAAGGCGACCTTCCAAGTTGAGTTCAAGGATCGGAAGACTGAGCTGTCTCTCCTGGTTGCAGAGGGTGAGAGGGTCAGCCTGTTGGGCCTCGATTGGTTTGAGGCATTGGGTATCGCTATTACTAGTGTTATCCAAATATGTGAAAATTAAAGGGACTCATTGTATAGTGAGTTTCCTGATGTGTTTGGGGAGGGGCTTGGCACGTACACCGGCCCCCCGGTTTCTTTTGAACCGTCCAATACGGCTGAAGTATAGGAAGGCCCTCTCCCATGGGTATGTGTGGTGGCCCAACCTGGATGCAGACATAGAGGTGTGGGTTAAGAACTGTATGTCCTGCCAGCAATCACGCCCAGAACCACCTCAGGCTCCCATTCAACCTTGGGAGAAGTCTCGGAGGCTATGGTCCCGCCTCCATATTGATTTTGCGGGTCCCTATCAGGGGCAAATGTTTTTGATTTGTGTTGACGCTTATTCCAAATGGTTGGAAATTGTACAGATGCGGTCAACAGGTTCTGGGGCAGTTATTAACACCCTTTGCAAGCTGTTTGCAACGCACGGGCTGCCAGACTGTTTGGATTCGGACAATGGGCCACAGTTCGTGTCAGCCAAGTTCAAGGGCTTTCTGAGGGACAACCTCATCTGCCATGTGACTTCAGCCCCGTTCCATCCGGCCTCCAGTGGTCAGGCGGAGCGGATGGTTCGGACGACAAAGGAGTCACTTGGGTGCCTGACTTGCGGGGACTGTAGCCAAAAGATCGCCTCCTATCTGCTGAGGCAGCATATCACGCCATGTTCTGCCACAGGGAGGAGCCCCTGCAGAGTTGCTAATGCGGAGAAAGCTGGCTTCGCTTCTCGACCACCTGCACCCTGACTTAGACCAGTCGAAGCAGCGGTCAGAAACCCCGACACAGGGGAGAGTTTTTGTTGTGGGGGACAAGGTTTTTGCCCACAACTATGTGGAAGATCATAGGCAGCTACCGGCCATAGTCTCCAAGGTTGCAGGGTCCAGGTTGTACGTGGCTCGGCTTCCCAATGGTCAGGAGATACGCCGCTATGTAGACCAGCTCCGAGAGCGCTGGGCAGACTCAAGCGCCGAGTCGGTGCCTGACTCTGAGCTGGTCCCCGTCGAGCAGGAGGGGCCTCTGGATGAGGAGGTGAGTGCTGCGGAATGGGAATTGGAGTCTGGACAGACCCCAACTCCAGAACCTGAGTCCCCTGTCTTGGTTCCCCCTGTCTCTCCTGCGAGAGAGGTAGCCCAAGTCCCTGAAGAGTGTGCTGCTCCAACACCTACGGAGCAGAGACCACTGTGCCAGTCGAACAGAAGCCGTTGTGCCCCCCCCTACCTAAAAGACTATGTATGGAAGGGTAATACTCCATCTTAGGGGGGAGGAGTGTTATGTACTGAAGTGTGAATCCATCTTATGTATTCTGATGTTAAGCTTCAGTCTGAATGTGGCTCTTCATCTGTCGCATTACCATTGGCTGGTTTCTGCGAAACCATTGTAAATATCCAATCACTGTGTGAAAATGTAGCAAAGAGGGAACGGTCCTGATTGGCCTTTATACCTGTGTTATAATTGGTCTTTAACATGTTATGGGTGTGGTTTTGCCAGCCTGGGATAGTTTAAAAAGGGAGCTGTGCTCCGCTCTTGTTGTGGTGTGTTCCTGAGTTGGAGTTTGCTATTAAATAAAGTTGAAATCACTTCTTTGCTGAAATCCTGTTGTTGAGTGGCATACTTAACAAAGAGTGTCATGAGAGTGATTGAGTCCAGGATTTCACATGAACCAGCAGGGAAGCAAAACTGATAATTACATTGTGTAACCACCACCACCACTATCACCATGGAAACCCCTCTTGGAAGAAAGATTTTAAAACAGTACAACTACTTACAAGCCCATTGATCATAATGAGAATGAGATTTAATTTTGTCACTAGGAAAATGCAATTCTTTCCCTAGCTAGAGTAGACCTGTAGTCATATTTTTATGGGGGGGAGCATAAATGCATGTGGGGAGGTAGGATTTCCAGGTCCCCATGATTTTATACTTTGAGACTCATTGGAAGGGGCCTGATGATGTCATAAGTAGGTGACCAGTGATGACATGGGGTGAGACTTGGTGATGTCCAATTGAATAGCAGCATTAATAATAGTATACACCACATGGTATCTGTGTAGGGAGCCCTCCCATCCACTGCCAGCTCTGCCAAACCAGCGCTTAGCTGGGTAGCAGAGGGAAAACGAATGGTGGTTGGTATCATGCCATTACCACAATGTCACTTCCAGTGTGCCCAGAATTGATGTCATCAAACCAGCCTCTGACCTGATGTGGCATGGAGAGAGGCAGAAACCTAATTGGGGGGGATTGCTTCAGGAACCATTAAAGCATTAGCTAACATTCAATAATTCCATGGCATAGCATAGTAAGTGACATAGCATAGCAACTGTAAGTGCCTCCTGCCCCAGGGTGGTTTGAGGAAAGCTGATGAAATTTTACCATCTGGCTTAGAATGGAATAATTCTGCATAAGAGAGTGCTATGAGTCTGGCTGCACCATATGTCCTAAATTCCACATCTGTGTTCTGTTACTTCTTTGTACCTTGCAGCAATGTTTATAGAAATTATTCATCTAGCATTCCTGGTGTTTCTGCTCCATGGGAAGCAGGTCTCTTTGTGGGTTTTTTAAATCTTTGCTCAGGGAAACAGAAGCCCCATGCTCAAGTAACAAAGGTGTTCTGCTGTTTTTCTATTAACAGCCAACTAAATTTATGGTGGGGACAGAGCAAGGAGTGGTGATTTCCTGCAACCGCAAAGCCAAGACTCCTGCAGAAAAAATCGTCTGTACATACAGTGGACACCATGGCCCCATATATTCCTTGTCTAGGAATCCTTTCTATCCCAAGAATTTTTTGACAGTTGGAGACTGGACTGCACGCATCTGGTCAGAAGAGAGCAAAGAATCATCAATCATGTGGACCAAGTAAGTAGCATGTTCTTTTGATCTTTTACTTTTGAAATATCTTGATTCTTGTCATATGTGCCTTAGTGGCTTCCAGGTTGGATTACTGTCAAACGTGCTACATAGGAGAGCTGCCTTTGAAAACAACCTGAAAACTTCAGCTACTATAAAATGCCTCAGGTAATCGCTTGATAAGTGGGTGTCACTGTAAACATATTGTACTTGTTCTAGAAGATCTGCATTGTTTCCCATTTTGCTGCCAGGTCCAATGTAAAGTATACTTCTGATATGTAAAGCCTTATACTGCCTGGGCCCTGATTATTTTATATTAAAGCCCCTTAGAGAGCTGAAAAGGGGCCTTGTCAAAAGGCATGTTATACATTTTCCAAATAAACCAACAGACATACACTTCATGGAGTGTCTTCTCCCTCTGTCTTCTGGGCTTTAGGATCTGCCATATTTTCAAGAAATAATATTGGAATCTAGCAGGAGCAAGGACTTTTTTTTGTTGTGGCTCTGCAACTGTGGAAGGCACTTTCTTCAGAGGGTCATTTATGTTCCTCTCTGGTCTGGTTTTGGAAATGTGAACACTTCTTTTATTCTGGCAGGAATGAACAGGAATCAGTTGTAGGTTTGTTTTTCAGTTGTTGATCTATATTTGTTTTCAACTGTGTTAAATCATTTCATATTATTTAATTTTTATTTGGAAGAAATATACAAACTGTTTTAATAGCTGTGAACCACTTCTGGAATACTTTGTCAAGGGTATATAAAAGCATTATATAAAATTGTAAAAACAAATCAGTTAAGTTCTGTTCGGTTTATTAGTCAGTCAAAAACATTTTAACGATATAAGATACAACAAAGAGAATAATTTAAAACAATAAATAATTAAAACCTAATAAAATCATCAACTTGGCGGTCAAGTACCTGGTAGAGGTAAAGTGCCGTCAAGTTATAGCTGTCTGATGGCAATCTCATAGGGTTTTCAAGCCAAGCAACAAACAGGTGGCTTTTAACAGCTGGACTTCCTTGGTGGTTTCCCAAACAAATACTAACCAGGGCCGACCCTGCTAAGCTTCTGAGTCCTGACAAGATGAGGCTAGCCTGGGCCATTCAGATCAGGGCTACATGAGTCTCCAATAAATCCCTTTCTATGGAAGTACCATTGAATCAACATTCTGCTCCATTCCATGTACTGGAGCAGAATGTTGATTCAATGGTATTTCCATAAAAAGAGGAAGCGGAGAGAATGAAGAGGAAGTGGAGAGAATAAGCAGGTTATTTGGGAGATAACAGGAGACTCTGGATTGGGCTATATTTGAAATTGGTGACTGAGCCCCGCCGTAAGTAATTCGGTTGATTATTTCTTCTCTTTTTAGACATGTGAAAGTTATGGAAATACATAATGTAGAACTCAGGGACGAGAGCCAGCTATAAAGGCTGAGCATTCACAATATCCTTTCTAACTCCTAAGATGTGCAAGGGAATGGCTGAATGTGTGTACTGCCAAACTGAGGAAAAGTCCACCTTACCCTTTTTGTCTCCGTAGCTGAACTTTAGTGTCTGATGCTGTTCTTTGAAGCTTAGCACTTTGTGCAAAAATGCACTTTCCAATACTCAATGAAAGCAGCAGTTTTTTAAAATAGATCCTTTGGGACAGAACAGCACAGCCCCAATAAACATTGTATTCTTTGGCAGATACCACATGTCTTACCTCACAGATGGGTGCTGGAGTACCACTCGTCCAGCTGTCTTCTTTACCACAAAAATGGATGGGACCCTTGATGTCTGGGACTTCCTCTTCAAACAGAATAACCCTACCCTGAACCTGAAGGTAATTCCAGAAAAGCAATGCTTCCACTTTTTATTTTTTGACGCCCCACTCTTTCTGCTTTGAGACTTTGTAGTGGAATGGTAATTGGAACTTCATCATTGTGGCTTCTGTGCAGTCCCACATTGGGACTGTAAGTGTGCAGGCCAGCCACAGAAAACATTTCCAAAACTTTCTAATAGGTTAGGAGTGCTGCTTCTCCCTTGGGCGCTTTCCCACCAAAATGATCACGTGACTAGGAGGAGGGGCACTACTCTCTCAGTTTTCTTTCTGCCACCACAAAAAGAGGATCTCCACTGCTTTTCTCTGTTTTTTCATCACCTCATTCTTGAGGCTGAGGATCCATATTGCTATCTAAAGTTTTTGTCCTCAGTACTTATTCTAGTGAAGAATAAACTACATTTAAAGAAGAAATGTTTGTGGATTTCCACTGTGTCATTATGGCTCAAAAGGGGCCTCTTCAGGATTGGGCCAATTGTCCATTTAAAATAAACAGCCATTTTCAAAGTCTTTGGTGTCGTGCCAGCCTGAATAAAGGCACCTCCCCCCTCCCTGGTGAGGTGTGGTGTGACAGAGCCTCAGACCAACTGGCTCTTTACAAAGGCTTTGGCTGTGTGCCAACCTGAATATAGGCACATTTCCCCATCTTACCTTTGTCTGTTCTGAGGGGAGAAACCTGAAGGTGTTGCCCGACAGAGTCTTCGATCCAGAATGGCTCTTTTCTAAGGCTTTGACTGTGCCCTGCCTGACTGAAGGAATCCCTTCCCCTCCCAGGCTTCTCTCAAATATGAGAGCCTGGAGATGTGGCCTGGCAGAGGCTGCCTAACTGAAGAACTCCTTCCCCCTCCCCTTTCCATTCTGAGGGAAGAAGCTTGCGGGTGTGTCGTGGCAGACTGATCTGAACAGAAGCCTCGAGGTGTGGCCTGGTGGGAGCCTGTTTTAAGCTATGCCTGACTGAAGGAACCTTTTCTTGGCTGCCCCCAGTTTCAGGGTGAAATCCTTGGAGGCATGCGTTAACAGAGCCTTGCAATTCTCAGTGACTCTTTGTGATTAAAGGTGTTATGTGTCAGAAGCAATGCTCACTCTAAGCTGTGGAGTCTTCTGAGAAAAAATTCTGTGAGCTACTGGCATTAAAGTTGTGAACAAGCAATCTGGCTACTGCATAAATTAATTTGCTCTGGAGCCATCCTTCCTGAGCTAAGACAAAAATGTGTGAGCTGGAAATTTAAAAACTGTGAGCTAGCTCACACTATTTCAGCTTAGAGGGAACACTGGTCAGAAGGGTATTGTTAGAGTTCCCAGGTCTGTCAGAAATGCCGGCAGGGGGATGGAGAGGGACATTCTGGGAACCAGAAGCATTGTCACCTGCAAGTGATGTAGGCACGTAGGTGATGTCGGAGGCAACGCTCTGGTTTCTGGGCAAAACTCTATGATAAAATCAGCCTCAAACCATAGTGACATAGGGACATCGTATTCATTTCTTGGTTGCCCCCAGTTTCAAGATGAAATCCTTGGAGGCATGGGTTAACGGAACCTTGCAATTCTCAGTGGTTCTTTGCGATTAAAGGTGTTATGTATCAGAAGGGTATTGTGCCCTTTAGTTGGGGTTGTTTGGACCTCTCTTCAGCCCCTGCAGTTTTGGAGAATTGCTAAGTGGGTGGAGTTTCCTGTTCTTGTTGTTAGTTGTGTTGGGAGACAACAGACTAGTTATGTTTAAAGTTTGCTGAGCTTTACGTTACCACTCACTCTATTGGGACTGCCCTGGGTTCCAGGGGCAGAACCAATTCTCTGATTGATCTTGGCACCAAGTCCTCTTACTAATGCCTAGTTCTAAATGCTGACACAGTGACACAACCGCCTCAGTCCACCATTTTGCCACAGTCTCACAGCACTGAACCCAGTGACAACTTTGTTCTTTTGATCAGCTTCTTTTCTGCATTGTCGCAGTAGCCTCTGACTTTCCTGAGTGGCAAGCACTAGGGGTGTGCAATTTTTAACTGGTATTTTTCGGTTCAGGTCTATTGGACCTGGAAAAAATTCAGGATTTCAAAAAAATTCTATATCTCAATACTGGTATGGTATACAGATCTGGGATTTTACAGAAATCTCAAAATTTTTTTGGTCCAGTAGACCAAGAAGAAAAATACCAGTTAAAAAAAAAAGCCAGCCCACTTATGGGGCTGGCTTGGCTGCTCTTGCAGCCTGGTTTAAACTGGGCTGCCAGAGACGCAGGCTCCAGGAACTGCTGTGTTGCGGGAAGCAGATTGTTTCCCATGGCATACAGATCCTGGCTGGGCGGGCTTCAGTCTGGTTTAAACCAAGCTGCAGAAAGCTGAACTATACTTGGAAAAACACAGGTAAGGTATTTTTGAGGTATATTTTCAGCTTGAGTAGCTCTGAACACTTGCCTCTAGCAAGCACCACTCCTTCATTACCAGATCTTACCCCTCTAAACGGAAGCTAAGTGAAGCTTAACAGGGTTTGGACCCTGCTTCTTGTGCTATTGATTATGTTTTGGCCACTGGTTGGGACTCAGACTCTCTAAATCCTCTTCCTTATTGGATTTCTACAAATGTTACAAAATGGAGGTATAACCCCTCGTTTGATTTGTTTGCCCTTCTCTGTTGCTTCATTTAGAATAGGCTTTTTTTTTGTATGCAGCACTTCTAACTGTGGAATGAAGACATTTGGGCTCTAACCAATGCCTTCTCTGTTAATGAAGTTTCACAAGGTTAGGGTGTCTGATGCCCTGGCCATGATCCCCTACCAGGGATTGTCTCTCAGTCCTCAGGTTGCATAGTGATGTCCTTACACTTGTTTCTTATGCCACACATTTGTGCATTCCTTACGTTCCTTGAATGTGACTTTTCTTGGGTTATAGTCTGCTAGAAACCTGACACTACTTTGTGTTGGTCTCTCAGGCTTCAAGAAGGATTGGTCAGTGTCCTTACACATTCCTTCCTTATGGGTGGGTAGAGCTATCATACTCTGTCTTGTGTGTGTGGCTATTCAATGCCACTTTACGTGTCACAGCTCTCTCTGGCTGAGTGCTGTTTTTCGTTGCCACATTCCTCTGTATATTTTGGTTGGGACACTTGTAGAGAGCTCCCTGCTCCTTTATAAGACAGTTCTGGGTGAAGATCAATATGGACTGCTGAACAACTGTTGAGAAAGCAGTCCTTCATGGTCTCTTCCTTTGAGGCCTTCACACGCACTTCCTTCACTCAGCCACCTTGCTAATCACCCAGTGTGGGACTGTACAGAAGCCAAGATGATGAAAACAGGGTTGCACTTAACTGTAACTGTTGTTCATCAAATGGTCTTTTGTGCAGGCACACATCCCTCTCTCCTGCCCCACTGCAAACTCTCTGTAACCTTAGTTTCTCTGGGTCTCCAGCAGCAACGTGGAGAGAATTGAGGGAGTAGTGCCCCTCCTCCTAGTCATGTGATCATTTTGGTGGGAAAGCATCAGAGGGCGGAGGGGCACTCCTAGCCTACTAGAAAGCTTTGGAAATCTTTTCCACAACTGGCCTGCAAATACGCAGTCCCCAATGTGTGCCTGCACAGAAGACCACTTGATGAACAACAGTTACAGGTAATTGCAACCCTATTATCTTTCTGCTTGGGGCATATGTTAAACAGAAATGCATACTGGAGTTGTTTCTGCAGGACTCTGATATTAATTACTGAACAGTCTTCTGTGTTGAACAAGTGACCTGATGAGATAAATAGGTCATGCTGATTTATTAATGAATATGTCAGTGAATATTCTTGGCATATGTCAATGAATATGCTCAAAGCAGTTAACAGAAATCACAGTTTCATCACAAAATGAAGACCCAAAGGCTGACACTTCTTTTAACTGCAAGCAATTAATACTGTCAAGTGATTGCTATGAGGATGATGAAAAGAAGCATATTCTTCGGACTTTCCCTCTGCTGAGGCAGTTGGGAGTTCTTTTTCTCAGTAGCCGGGATAGCAAGGGAAGGGCTGTTCTTTGGATTCTCCCTCTACTCCCTCCCTCTACTGAGGTAACTCTGCTGAGGTCAGTCTAACCTAGCCAGTGATCTATGCCATAGTTACATCTAAACTGGATTATTAAATTGTGCTCTACTTGGGGATACCCTTCAAGAGTATTTAGAGGCTGCAGCTAGTGCAGAATGCTGCAGCTAGACTGCTGGTCAGGGCCAGCTATCGGGAGCATATGATCCCGATACTACAGCAGTTACACTGGCTCCTGATCTGCTCCTGAGCCAAATTCAGTTTAAAGTCCTACATGGCTTGGGATCTGGGTATCTGAAGGACCATCTTTCCTGTATGTTGCTGCCCTGCAATTTAGATCACAGGAAGAGGCCATCCTGACTGTTGCATCCTTCAAAGGAGCTTGTTTGGTGGGTACATGAGAGAGGGCTTTTCAGTGGCAACTCCAAGAGTATGGAACAACCACCCCATGGCAGTGAGCCTGGCCCCCCTCATTTTTGATCTTTAGGAGGTGGTTGAAGACAATGTTATTTAGGTCTGCATTTTATTAATTTCACTAGCAATCCTGAGTTGTGATTTTAAATTTTGGCTTTTATGTTTTTAATGTATTTTATCATATATGTTCTATTTATGTTGTAAGCAGCCTTGAGCTCCATAAGGAAGAAAGCAGCTAATAAATATTTTACATAAATAAAGAAATAAACTGGCATCCTAAATGCCAGCAGCCGATCTCCTACAACTACTGATTACTTGGAAGGGAAAAAAACATGCTCACCTGCATATATCATAGTGCTTGAACGTAATACAGCTGCTAATTTTTATAGGATTACATGTGCTTGGCTATCAGATGCACCTAATACCTGCAAAATAAATTTTCAACTATTTTATAATAAGGAGATGAATTCTATTGTAGGAAAAACTTGTGAGTGAAGCTGTCCTTGCTGTGTAGATAGGTGGGCACATTGGGGGGTGGGAATGGTATCTGAATAAAATCCTGAAGAATCACAGGCATTCTGCTGTCACCTTGTTCTTTTGAGATTATTTATTTATTTGGTTTTAAGTATTTACACCCCGTGGGCTCAGCTGTTTAGCAGCATCTTAGCTGCTGAGATGCTGATGGGCCTTGTTCTTTTTGTGACATTTAAAACTCCTTTCTTTCTGAATTAGCTTTTTCTTCACAGGTCTGTGATGATCCTCTCTTCAGTCTACGTTTGCAGGATAATGGTCGTTTTATCGGTTGTGGTTCCAAATTAGGTACAGTGACACTGTTGGAAGTTTCTTCTGGCCTGTGCACTTTGCAGCGGAATGAGAAAAACCTGGCTTCAGCAGTGAGTGGTAACTCTTGCCTCCAGCTCTTTTCATTGGGTATTACCACATCTTCTTACTCACCAGTGTCAAAATGAATGAGTCCGAGGGGTTAAAATTGCAGGATGGCCTGCTAATGTATTTGCAATGCTCAGAGAGATTTGTTTA
This sequence comes from Gekko gecko, assembly GCA_029375565.1. NCBI lineage: Eukaryota > Metazoa > Chordata > Lepidosauria > Squamata > Gekkonidae > Gekko > Gekko gecko. The sequence continues at coordinate 236,566,279 of JAPDNY010000002.1, read as the reverse complement.
CCCAACTTTTGATCCTTAGAACCCAGCATTAATGCCCTTTTCCCCCTCTGTTTCATACCCACTATTTTTTCTAGTTAGCTTATAATTCACTGCACTGTTTTGTTACATGGGTTATGAATATCCTTCCCTGAGGAAACACTTGTATAATGATTTCTTGGTCCTAAAAACATAAAAATATTGTTGCTTGGAAAATGCCATTTTCCCACCTTCTGGCATGATTATTAGTACTATGTGGAATGTGGATAGTGTCAGTGTCTTCACGAGTAGTGACAGATACAAATCCCAACTCATCCTGTTGCCAGATTGTGAACTTTTAAGAAGTTTGGCATATTTTCTGTTTTAAACTTCTTATTACTTCTTCATGTTCTTATCCTGTCTTTCTCGCTGTGCTCCAAATGGCAGATATGGGATTGTCCAGGTTTTTTTCCTCACAGCAATCTTGTAAGGTAGTTTAGGTTGAAAGATACAGTGATTGGTCCATCATCACCTGATGAGCTTGATAGCTGAGCATGTATTTGAACACAGATCTCCTACATCCAGGGTCTGGTGTACTCATGGTGTATAAGGGAAGTGGGAATTTTATCTTGTTGGATTCCAAGTGACCAGCATCAGATCTAAATTAACTTGCAGCATTTACCCATGCACTGTTAACATGCCAGCAATCCAATGTAGACACAACGTGAAATGGGTAAGTTTATTTTTACATGCCAAGAGACCAAGTTAAAGAAAGCCAAAATCCAACTCTCCAGTCACTCCACTGTTAGCAGTTAGACCCCTCTTCTTGCCGAGGGGCAGTTTATAGCCTAGAGAAGCAGAAACACCCTTCTTGAAATATAATTTCAAAAATCATAAGTACAGGACACTGCCTGGCCCAAAATGAAACAAAATGGATGCCAGCAAGGAACAATCCTTTTGTAACTGTCCATGGGGTTTTCTTGGCAAAGATACTGGAGTGGGTTGCCATTTCCTTCTCCAGGGCTTGAAGTGGGCTTGAAGCTCAACATCAAAAAAACTAAGATCATGGCATCTGGGCCCATCACTCCTTGGCAAATAGAAGGGGAAGTCGTAGAAGTAGTGACAGACTTCACGTTCCTAGGATCCCAGATCACTGCAGATGGTGACTGCAGCCATGAAATTAAAAGACGCCTGCTCCTTGGGAGGAAAGCGATGGCAAACCTAAACTGTATGATAAAAAGCAGAGACATCACCTTGCCAACAAAAGTCTGCATGGTCAAAGCAATGGTATTCCCCGTAGTAATGTATGGCTGCGAGAGTTGGACTATAAGGAAGGCCGAGTGCCGAAGAATAGATTCTTTTGAAGTATGGTGCTGGAGAAGACTCTTGAGAGTCCCTTGGACTGCCAGGAGATCAAATCAGTCAATCCTAAAAGAAATCAACCCTGATTGTTCCTTGGAAGGCCAGATCCTGAAGCTGAAGCTCAAATACTTTGGCCACCAAATGAGAAGGGAGCATTCACTGGAGAAGACCCTGATGCTGGGAAAGATTGAAGGTCAAAGAAGAAGGGGACGGCAAAGGATGAGATGGTTAGACAGTGTCATCGATGCAACGAACATGAAATTGAGCAAACTTCAGTGGACAGCGGAAGACAGGAGGGCCTGGCGTAATCTGGTCCATGGGGTCGCGAAGAGTCGGACTCGACTGCGCGACTGAACAACAACAACAAAAGGAACAATCCTGGGTAAGTATTTTGGAAGGTAAGTAAGAGCAGCTGACTGTCTACTATCCTCTCCACACCCTGGAGAGATGCATAACTTAGGACAATGGGTCTCCCAAAACCTATTGACTCATCCTTGGACTAATCTCATCAAGTCCAACCTTCCTTCCTCTGCATCCACTTACCCTAATTAAATGACAGTTAAGCAACACTTAATTCTATTTACCTAAACCATTAAACCTTCCTGCCAGGTATCAAACCTCTCACATATCATTGTCCACCTCAGAAAAGCCCATTAAATTATTGTTTTTCTGGCAAATGTGTTATACTTGCCAGAGGTCACGTTTTGCCCTATATCAGAAGCACTCTGCTTCCCAGTAGTGTGTGTGTGTGTGTGTGTGTGTGTGTGTCTCTGGGTTCACGCACGCATGCACCTTGGATCCTCCACATATACCCCCACTTTACTGGGCTTTCTTCTCTTCATGAAGTGCTAGCCATTTTGCTGCTTCCGCAGACCTTTCCTTGACTAGTGATTATCACCCTTCCCTAAGACTTCTCTCCCCTCTCCTCCCTTTGTTTCTCTTAGTTAGCTCTCAAATGTGTGCATGTTATGTGCATTTTGTTTTATTCTTTCTCTTTTTAATAAAAACCTTTCCAGTTGAAAATCTGCCTGGTTTATTTCGAGAGTTCTCTTAAGGGGAAAATCCCCATAAACATAAGTGGAGAATCTCCGTTACCTCCTCTCACTCTGTCTCCTTTTAAGCTAATTCCCCCAACTAATTAGGAGACCGCCATCTTACTGGTTTTCCTGTGTGTAACACAAATGTGGGAACACAAGCCAGGCTGTCCTGTTCTCCCACATCTGTGTTCTTCTTGTAAGAGGAAAATACAAAATTTTCACTTTGTCTTTTGCCCGAGAAGACCTGGGAGTATTGCTGTCCCTCCTACCTATTCAATAAAACAAAACATTAACAGCTGGAGAGCTAAATGTATAAGGGGAATGCCCTGCAGTAGCAATACTCCTTGTGTATACTCAAGCCATATTTCTCACAGAGGTAAATTACATTATACATTTGGTCACTTGTTTATACTAGGTTGTACATGAAATATCTGTTCGCACAGAACAGAAAAATTGGCAAAATAACACCACCACCCCGGTGTGGTTTTTGTGCAAGAGCACTGCTTAGGGAAGGCAAGAGCCCTTCTTCCCTCTGCAGCGCTGTTGCCAGCCTGTTTGTGCTCTCCTGTGGGTTTTTTTTTTTAAATAGAAGCAGATTGCTGCAGCTGTAGTGTGACTGCTCGGAACACAGGCAAACTAGTGTAAACAAGTGACCAAACATATTGTGCAGTTTGCTTTGTAGTGAGGTTCTTTTAATTAATAAATTTTTATTAAGTTTTTAAAATGCACACGGATGAGGAAGAGGAAAGGGGAAGGGGAAAGAACAAAAGCAATGATTTTCTGCATGTAACTTTCTTCTCAGATACATTGTTGTTGTTGTTGTTGTTGTTGTTGTTCAGTCTCACAATTGAGTCCGACTCTTCGCGACCCCATGGACCAGATTACGCCAGGCCCTCCTGTCTTCCGCTGTCCACTGAAGTTTGCTCAATTTCATGTTCGTTGCATCGATGACACTGTCTAACCATCTCATCCTTTGCCGTCCCCTTCTTCTTTGACCTTCAATCTTTCCCAGCATCAGGGTCTTCTCCAGTGAATGCTCCCTTCTCATTTGGTGGCCAAAGTATTTGAGCTTCAACTTCAGGATCTGGCCTTCCAGGGAACAGTCAGGGTTGATTTCTTTTTACATGTTACAGTTCCTAAATAGGGCAAACAGTTCTCCTCCCCCATGCAGCCATTTCAGGTCAGGAAAATAATACCAAGGGAAGGTCTAAGTCCCCTCTCTTCACGCACTGCAGTGCTGATCCAAATCAGGCCTCCACAGACCTGGGAAACATGGGCCATCAGGATTTTCAGCTGTAACTTTTCTGTGTATCCCAGATGTTTGAGCGGGAGACAAAGCGGGAAAAGATTCTGGAGGCCCGGCACCGTGAAATGCGGCTCAAGGAGCGAACCAAAACAGAGGGCAAAGAGGAAGAGGTCAAGGAAGAACCAGAGGAAGAAAAGCCTGAGGAAGTCCTAGCCCGAGTCCAGAAAGAGTTCTTTGATGTAATTGAAAATGAGCTCAAGCGCAGAGAGCGAGGTCGAGCTAAATCAGTGGCAGGCCAGGTAAGAGGGCTGCTGACAGGGGAAGAAGGAAAATTCCAGTGACACACTTCTGAAACTCCCATTTCATAGTCAGAGTGGGAGAATGGAGAATGTAGTGGCTAGATCTGCTCCTTAGGTACAATAGGAGGCCAAGGGAGATATTCTAATGGCAAGGAAAGTTTATGCAAACTGCATTAGGTCTTTGTATCTCTATGAAAGGAGCATCCTAACTCTTAGCAGGATTGCAGCCATATTTTCTAGTGATCGTCTCGTGAAGTTAAATAAAGAGTCCTATTAAACTCTGAAATTATACCTCTTTCACCACTAGATGAGAATACTCTGCATCAAGGTGTTGCTCATGCCTTTATCATTGATCCATTAACACCCTAATATATATATATTATTTTTTAAAACTGCATTAACTTGAGAAAACATTCTACTGGTGGCAAAGTGGTTTAGGATCAAGGTGCAAATGTCTTATTAATCAAACACACTAGCATCAGAATTTCTTTAAAACCTTCTGCTGGAGCAAACCAATTTCCAGTTGGCTGAAATGTTATGAACTTTCCTGCAAACTATTTCAAGTCATTGGGTGTATCGGAACCTTGTTTTTATATTTTTCAGGATCAGGAGCTTGATGAAGATGATGATGAAATAATCCTTCCTAAGGTCAGGGTTCTAAAGTCTAAGCACACCCTTGTAGTTTAAAAGATGCACTGTCAGAAGTCTTTTGTTATGCCTGGAATGGGGACCAGCCCATGGGGGAGAGAGAAGGGTGACAGAGACACACCATGCTGGGAGGAATCAGGCCACAACTTTATTGATTACAGGTTCCTCAGATTTTGGCACATCATAGACTGGGGACAATGAGTGCAACTGACAGCACAACTGCTGTCAGCACCTTCCCCAACCTGCCTGTTGGTATGATCGAGGGCAGAGGGCTGGTGTTAGGGTCATCCTTGCTTCCTTCCGCCCCTGCCCACAAGCGGTCCCCCTAGCCAAACTGCTGAGAGCCTGTCTTCCTGGGGTTTACTTGCTGAAGAGGAAGGCAGGGGAACAAATATTACCTGGGACAGAGGGTTGGGAACTGGGAGGTATTAAGATGATGAAGATCTTGCAAAACTAGTGGCTGAGGGCCTTATTAGACTTGCTCCAGGTACTCCAGTGCTGCTGCTGCTGTGTTAACCCACATGTAGATGGTGTCTACATGTGCAGAACCACACAAGTGTTCTGTAGTAATTGTTTAGGAGCATTCCTGTCCTGGACACAAACCCCCTCTTGGATGTATACCTTAATGTAGTGAGAGGGTCTGTATGTGTCAGTAAAACAGAACAATACTGTAAGGAGTACTGTAAGAACAATACTCCTAGCAGAATAACTCAAGGTGGATGATCTCAGCTGAGACACCCCACTAGGATGCATCCACCCCCTTCAGGAGCCAACGGCCACATCAGCAGAAAAGAATGGAATTCCTTGACGGGGTAGCTACTGGACAGCAACAGTACTGGAAGCTGACACCGGTGGACGATCTGTCATAGAGAGCAGCAGTGCCACTTCAGCTAACCCTGGTTAGTACTGCACAGATGAAGGCAATGGTAAATCACTTCTGATCATCTCTTATTTCAAACCCTATGGAGGAGGAGGAGATTGTATTTATACCCTGACCTTCACTCATAGTTTTAGAGCAGCTTACAATCTTCTTCCCCTTCCCACAACAGACGCCCTGTGAGGTAGGTGGGGCTCTTTCGAGGACTGCTCTTGAGAGAACAGCTCTGAGAGAACTTGTGACTGACCCAAGGTCACACCAGCAGCTGCATGTGGAGGAGTGGGGAATCAAATCCAGTTCTCCCAGATTAGAGTCTGTGCTCCTAACCATTACTCCAATCCAAAATGAAAAAAGATACAGTGCTGGAAAACAGGACCTCCAGGTCAGATGGCATTCAACCAGCTACTGGGGAAGAGCTGATGCCAAATACAAATAGCATTATTTTTAATGATACAACTGGACTAAAGCCAAAAGGACGTTCAGAAGTTGATGTGAATGGATACAAAAGGAAAGTCCAAAGTTGTATGACACATATAATAGGAACATGGAATGTGAGAAATATGAATCAAGGTAAACTCAAAATTGTAAAATGACAAATGTAGCATTTAAACACTGCAGTCCTAGGAGTGAGTGAACTAACATGGACCACATTAGGACATTTTCAGTTAGAAAATTACAAATTGTTTTACTCTGGAAATGACAAGCACAGAAGAAACAGAATTGTTCTAATAGTGTGGCGAGATGTAGCACAAGTGATCAGGCCCTATAATGCAAAGTCTGACGAGATAATATGAATCAGACTTAATGGAAAGCCTATCAACATAATTGTCATTCAAGTTTATGCCTCAAATAAGAAGATGCTGATGAGGAAGAAACTGAAAGATTTTATGCAAGTGTCTAGAAAGAAATTGATCACACACCTAAACAAGGTGTGCTGATAATCTTAGGTGCCTGGAATGCAGAAGTAGGAAACAAAGCAAACTCAAATATTGTTGGAAGATATGGGCTAGCAGCATGAAATAAAGCAGGACAGCAACTCATAGAATTCTGTGAAGACAACAATTTGTTCATTGAAAACACGTTTCAGGCAACTGAACAGATGGTTGTAAACATAAACATGACTAGATGGCTAATCCAGAAATCAAACAGATTACATAATTGGAAGCAGGAGATGGAGAAACTCGAGTCTCTCTGCTAAAACAAGACCAGGAGCTGATTGTGGTACAAGATTTTGAATTAATATTGAAAATTAGAATAAAGCTGAAGAAAAGCAACATTCCTGAAGAGTTTAAAGACCATGTAAATAACATATTTTTCATTACCAAATTCAAATGAATGGGAACAACTATGGGTTGAAACCAGAGATATTATCAAGGAAGAATGCCAAAGACTATCCCCATAGCCAAAAGAAATTAAACCTTCAATGGATGACTGCTGAAGCTCTTAAAATTGCTAAAGGGAGACAAGGAGCAAAAGTGAAAGGTGACAGAAACAGAATCAAAAGTCAAAATGCAGTGTTCCAGCAACTTGCATATAGAGACAAAAAGCACACCCCTTTCCTCCCACCAGGGAATGGCACTGGCTCTCCCCAGGGATCTCAACCTTACTGCTGCTTCTGGGCATGAGCTCTTATTTCAACAGGGTTCAGACTATCTCTGGAGTCACTCTTATGTGACACCATTTGTAGCAAAAGCCAACATGGTATAGTGGTTGGAGCATTGGGCTGGGATCTGGGAGATCCGGGTTCAAATGCCATTCTGGCCAAAAACTTGCTTGTGACCTTGGGCCATCACATTCTTTCAGTCTGTCCTTCCTCACAGGGTTCTGGTGAGGATGGAATGGAAAAGTATAAAATGTTATAAGGAACTCTAAGTCTGTATTGGGGAGTAAGAAAAAGATCTTTTTAAAGGTTATCTTATGTATTCTACTCAAAACAGCTGTCCTAGAGGGCAGAGTCTTTTATGTGCAAACTGTAAGTATTAGCTGATGTTACAGCCTCTACCAATCCTTTAACAAATATATGTTTGATTTCACTGGCCATCTCTATTGGGCTTGGTGCCCTGCAGGTATAATAGAACTTCATCACTAGAGTGTGACTGCTTTAAACTATTAGCCTGGATGGGAAGTGGAATTTCTCTGCTGTACTTTCCCTTTAAGTTGTGAATCAGCAGGTTAATATGGCCCTTTGAAGGGGGGTTGACCCAGCAGTCTCACAGCCTGTGCTGGTGATGTACATGATAAATCTGTCCTTTAATCTAGGTCAGTCATTTTACACTGCCCTAATCTAGTGTTGGGGGTGGGGAAGGGGCTCCACAGAGAGACTTTGAATTCTTCATTCCAGAGGACAAGCCACTGTGGGGAGTAACAAGCTTGCTGTCAGATCCTTAAGGGTCATCTTTTCTTCCCCTCCTTCAAATAACATGGTGTCTCAGGTTTGTGCACACGTTTTTTCCTTGTACAAAAAGTTTCTGGTAATCGGACTTGTCAAAAATCCTTTAAATTCTTTCATCTCTCATCTATGGTGACTTACCCTACATAAGAAAGAAAAAAAATTCTCTGCTCTACTGTCCTGTTCACCACTCTCAGGTTATCTATAAGTCTTTTCACATCTATGTCACTTTGTGGGCTCAGACCCAAGATCTTCCCCACTTCTCCTCTGAAAGAAGGTTACCTGTCTCCCATTAATTAGATTATCCGGTTCAGTACTACCACAGGGACAGAAGAAAAGTGCTGTTTCAAATTATTCTTATGTGTTAAGGAGGGCACCTGAAAAGGCCTATGTTCAGGTCCAGATCATCTAATTACGTGTAGTATAGGCCTAGCTTATGTAGCTTAGAGTCTAAACTTTTGCTTGGCAGTCTTGTTCATTGACCTCTCTACCATTCCTGCAGACAGTCCCTCTGCCATTGCAGATGAAAGCTCCCAGTGGTAGAATTCCAACATTCCCCTTCATTTGGGGTTATGCCTTGGCTATTTTACCAAATACACAGCAATTAGGGTGGTCCATGTGGGGCTGATATATTATTTTCCGTGCTCTGTTGATGTTTGGATGTTGATCTCTTCGAGGGCAACCCTTTTTATCTTACTGATTGAGTTTCCCTTTGTCTTTCTTAGTCTTTAGTCAGTCCTTATTTTACTAAGATTGTATTTCTGATGTATATTTCACCCTTCAGGGGATGCCCAGATTTGTTATTCTTTGTTTCTGAGACAGAGCTAATGTGCATTAAGCTGGTAGTCTCAGCACTGCATTTTTCTCAGAGTACTTCTTTTGACTCTGAACCTCTGGAAGTTAGTGTCATCTCAGATGCCTCTTTCCCTACAGTGTGGAGAGCCAGCTGTGAGTATATGTTTTCCAGTGGCTCCTGGTCTTCTGCAAAATTAGTTTGCCATGCCAGTACTTTCACCTAAAGCACTAAACATACTTTTTGACTATTATTTTAGTCCAAACACTCCACATAGTCATGGACTGCACTGTAATTATGTTTTCATTGACTAATAGAGACCAACTCCCAGATACTCTGATTGGAGGCCAGGCCTATTTGGCTTTGCCCACAATGGGTGATTCCATACCCTGTCCTTTTTTGCTCCTTTCCTGACAGGAACCCCTATCATGTGGGAATACCCTTCTAATCCCTTGGCAAGATAATCTGGTTTTATGTTTCTTCTTTGGCTGTTGGCTACGCAGATTTCTCTGCAAGCTGCACAAGGTTCATTTATGGTGCATCCTGTCCATCCTTCCTTTGGCCACATCTGCCTGCTTCACTGCTTTCATTATTATGGTGCGCATCTGCTTATACACATAACCCACTGACAACTTCGGTAGTTTGATCAGCTCCTTTCCTGCATTATAGCAGTAGCCTCCAACTTTTCTGATTGGCAAACACCTCTCTCCTTCACTACCAAATCTTGCACCCAGACCCCCATGCGGAGAAATGGGATCAAATGGAAAAACGGGTGAGGGGCCACTTGGTGGCTTCAGCACCAACACCCTCAACATTGGAACTGTAGTCACAAACCTCCATTCTGAGATTGGCTTCGGAGCTCCACTGAAAAAAAGCTAAGAAAAGCTCTAAACACTCCCACCACAGTCCAACCACATCACCAACATGTCTACACTGTTCACTCTCACCTCAGAACCAATGGTCTCTGTCTTCATGGAACTGGACTTCAACGTCAGCTCAAGACCAGGTATCCTCCCGGCCTCTAAACCAGTTGGCTGACTTCCCTCGGATGCCAACAATCTGTAGATCAAGGTCCCCTGGGCACCCAGACTCACCATCAGGGCTCCAGCTTGGTCCATTCTCTCACCTGAAGACACCTTCGCCATCGAGACAGACTACCAGATCTCCAGAGTCATCAGAAGATGAGGTGTTCAAGGTACCCCCTTTGGGGCCATCAATGTCGCAAGACAAAAGGCAGCTGGAGCAACACCCACCAAATCAGCAGCCATCGCAGCAAAATCCTTGGGGGCCATTTCCACTCATCATGCCACCACAGTGGGGACCCTGGGCAACAGTGCAGGTTCCATACCCAGGGCAGCCTAAAAAAAATGCTTCCAGATACAGGGATCACCATGAGCAATTCCAGTCTAAGGGAGGGACCCCTCATCAGGGATCTGACTGCAAAAATGCTCTCTACCAGATCTCGGAAGTAGATTCAGAGAGCACTTTGATTCCCTTCTCAGATAATACAGTCACTGACCCATCGGCTCCTTCTCCCACAGAGGACCTTAAGATGTACTCTGAACAACTGGTCCAAATGGCAAAAGCCTTGGGGTTAGAATTCCATGCTTCAAAACCCCAACCACCTGATCCTATAATGAAAGTCTTATATAGCCCCAACTTGGGTCCTGTGGCTTTCCCTATGTTCCAAGGGATGCAAGATATAGCCATGGCCATCTGGGCCAAGACAGGCTTCACTCAAGCTTCATCTAAGAAACTGGAGAATCTCTATACGATCAGGGAAGAGGGCTATGACTACTTGTTTCACCACCCCCAAGCAAATTCCATAGTGTTGGAAGTCCTTCCAGCAAAAGGAAGAGCAGGCAGTCATTCATCCCCTCTTGACAAGGAAGGCAGGAGTCTGGACTTGTTGGGAAGAAAGATCTACTCATCCACTACAATGGGGCTGAGGGTGGCCGCTACCAAATGTTGCTGTGGGAAAAGATATTAAATTTGTGGAGCTCTTACCTGTTGATAAGCAGAGCATTGCAAAGGTCCTCATTGTAGAAGGCCAAAAGCTAGGGAAGGAGCAGCTTAATGTGGCCAGGTATGGGTCCAATCTGCAATAGCAGATCCATGGCTTTTGGCATTGTTATAAGAAGATAAAAGACCTCCCACTGAAAGTTGAAACTCTTTTGTCACCAAACCACATTAGGAAGAACAAGCTGACAGCCAAGTCCTTGGACATAACCCACAGTTCATCAGTACCCTATAAACAAAGCTGCTTCCCAAGGCATACCTAGAAGTATCACCAACCAACATTGTACCATAGCCATGAATATAGATTCCAGACCTCTCTGCTCCTCCAGCAGGACTATAAACCATCCTACACTCAAGAACCTCAGCCTAAAACGCAGGGTAGAGATCGGGGAAGGAACCTGTCTCAGTCCCCTAGGGATCAGCACAAGTGCTCCCTCCACCTGACTAAATTCTGACCAGTTGTTTCTGGATAGGTTATCTGAGTTCTTTCATAGTTGATCACAACTATGGGTATTATTAATAATAAAGAGAGGTTATTTTAAAGATTTAAATCACTGCCTCCGCTTCAGTGCTCACTGGTCCAGCCCTGTAATCCATTGCCCTTCCTGATGCAGAAGGTTGCTTCTCTTTTGACTAAGGACGCAATTACAAAACTCGCCCCTGGGGAAGACTCAAAGGGCTTCTTCTCTAGATATTTTGCCATTGACAAAAAGGGGGTGGAAAGAGATCCAACATGGACCTAAAATACCTGAATATTTACGCGTCCCAAAATTCAGGATGTTGTCTATTCATGAAGTGATGTCACTCACAGGCTCAAATGTCTAGTTTGCTACTTTAGACTTAAAGGATGGGTATTTCCATATTTCAATCCATGAAACCTGTAGGAAATACTTAAGATTTTGTTACTCAGGGGCTACTTATGAGTACACAGTATTACCCTTTGGTATAGTAATGGCACCTAGAGTATTTACTAAATGTGTGGCAGAGGTCATAGCTTACTTAAGGTTAAGTGGGTACATGGTGTACCCTCATCTGAATAACTGGCTCTTCGTAGACGACTCCTCAGATAAGCTGACTGCGAGCTTGAACTTCACCCTAGACACTATTCAGTCCCTGGGCATCGTAGTGAATTGGGAGAATTTCCACCTAACTCCCATTCAGTCTATTGAATTCATCAGGGTATCCTTGCATGCTTTAAAAGGGAAGGCCTACCTGCCCCTAGCAAGGGTCAGAACTATGTCAGCACTTGTGAAAAAGTTTTTGTCCAACAAGTAACAATCAGCTAGGTCCATTCAAAGACTCCTGGGATGCATGGCCTTGACCACAACAATGGTCCCATATGCACACTTATGCATGAGATCATTACAGAATTGGTTCATAAGGAACTGTGACCCAAATTCTGAACCCCACTGGGAAAAATTATTCATCCCAAGAACCATTGTAAGGTCCTTGATATGGTGGTCCATATCTGGGAATCTTCTCAAAAAAGTCCCTCTAGGGATCCAGTCCCGTGAAATTTACCTTTTCATTGATGCTTCCCTCACAGGATGGGGTGCCCACTGTCATGGACAAAAAGGGAGTCCGCCCTTCACAGTCTATTAGAATTGGGAGCCATCAAACTCGCTCTCACATCTTTTGCAGAGATCACCAGAAGAAGACACATTCTGGTAGCAACAGGCAATGTCACAGGAAAGTTCTACCTGAACAAGCAAGGATACATGGGATCCATGTTCCTGTGCAGAGAGGCCACACTCATCTGGCATTGGGCAATAAGACAGCATTGGGCAATAAGACATGGGGTACAGCTGACAGCAGTTCATGTAGCCGGTCTAGACAACACACTAACAGACAGCCTGAGCAGGGACATAGGTGCCAAACAAGAGTGGTCCATATCAGACCACTACCTGGCCCCAGTCATCAAAGAATGGGGGTCCCTGAGATAGCTCTAGTTGCATCAACAGGCAACAAAGAATTCCATCTTTTTTGTTCCAGAGCAGCCAAAGGCATAGGTTCTTTGTGGGATACCTTCCAATGGCAATGGCATGGCCATCTTTTTTATGTTTCCCCCACTGGTATCCTCCACAGGGTAATTTTTAAGGTAAAGGCAGACCAGACATCATGTATACTTCTGGCGCCTTGTTGGTCCAGAAGGGTGTGGTTCCCACACAGTAGAAACTGGCCAGAGGGTAGTATATAACACTGCCCCCAGAGGATGACCTTCTTCACATAGGCCCAGTTAGCCACCCAGAGGTAGGGATCCTTGCACCTGAGAGCTTGGTTGAACCTGCAGTAGGAAGGTTTTCACAAAGGGTAGAACAGGTTAGTATGACCTTCAGTAAACCCATGACAAGGAAGTCATATGGGTACAAATGGAAAAAATTTGTTCACTGAATAAAGGGAGATCTGCCTCAGTGCAGTCCCTCTCTAGATGGGTGGTTTCAACAATCAGAATAGCTTATGACAAGGCTAAGGTCTCTTGCCCCATGTCCCTAAATGCTCATTCCATGAGAGCCCAGGCCTCTTCAGCAGCTTTCCATACCAGACTTGTGCTGGAGGACATTTGTAAAGCAGCAACATGGTCCACTCCCTCTATGATCATCAAACACTTCTCAATGGAGGTGGACTCCACAAAAGAAGCTGCAGTGGGGAAGGCAGTGTTGCAGGTGATTTTTCATTGATCAGCCCACACCCTCCTCCTTGGTAAGTGAACTTGCTATTCTCCTATGTGGGACTATACAGAAGCCGCAACAATGAAAATGGGGTGCACTTGCCTGTAACCACTGTTCATCAAGTGGCCTTCTGTGGAGGCACACATCCCTCCCTCCTTTCCCTGCTGTGGCCAGCAGACTATGCAGAGGCCCCCTCATGGCAGCAAAGGGAACTGAGGGAGGAGTACTGCCCCACCTCTGTCATATGACCCTTTGGGGGAAAAGGGTCTATAGACAGAGGGGAGAGGGAGCACTCCAGAGCCTAGAAACTTCTTTAGAAAGCTTGGAAGCTCTTCTCCCTGGCTGGCCTGCAATCATGCAGTTCCCACATGTGCCTGCACAGAAGACCACTTGATGAACAACAGTTACAGGTAAGTGCAACCCTGTTTCCTTTGCTACTGTTTTGTTAAAACGCAATGCATGGACACATCTACAGTGCTGGGTATCATTTTAACACTGTTTCTGATCACTACCACCCCAGTTTTACAATCACAGTGATCATCAATGACCAGGGTTCATCTCCACAGTCAACAAAGTCATATGGTAGAGTTCCTCTGGGACTGTACCACTTCAGATTACAGGAGGATTCATTTGGAATACTGTGTACAGTTCTGGTCACCACATCTCAAAAAGGATATTATAGCATTGGAAAAAGTGCAGAGAAGGGCAACTAGAATGATAAAAGGGTTGGAACACCTTCCCTATGAAGAAAGGTTAAAATACTTGGGGCTCTTTAGCTTGGAGAAACGACGGCTGAGGGGTGACATGATCGAGGTTTATAAGATTATGAATGGGATTGAGCAGGTTGAGAAAGAAGTACTTTTCTCCCTTTCTCACAATACAAGAACTCGTGGGCACTCCATGAAATTGCTGAGCAGTCGGGTTAGAACAGATAAAAGGAAATACTTCTTCACCCAAAGAGTGATTAACATATGGAATTCACTGCCACAGGAGGTGGTGGCAGCTGCAAGCATGGACAGTTTCAAGAGGGAATTAGATAAACATATGGAGCAGAAGTCCATCAGTGGCTATTAGCCACAGGGTATAGATGGGAATTTTCAGTCTGGGGCAGGTGATGCACTCTATTCTTGGTGCTGGAGGCTGCAGCAGTGGGAGGGCTTCTGGTGCCCTGGCCCCACTGCTGGACCTCCTGATGGCACCTGGTATATTTTGGCCGCTGTGTGACAGAGTGTTGGACTAGATGGGCCATTGGCCTGATTCAACATTGGCTTTTCTTATGTTCTTATGTTCTTATGAGGATTACAACACTGTTGAGTGCTCTGCATTTAAAAAAAACACTGCATGGAGAAACCTACATGAGGGAGTGTGTTTAGGACAGAACTGGTGTTTTTACACAAGAGAACCATTCAAAAACTTAATCTCCCACCTGTACTCTGAAGTGGTATAAACCAGTTGACCTTAGTAGAGTCACTTTAATCCAAAAGTCACTGGAATATCAGAAACTGATCTTGACAAGAGATCACCTCTTGTGAGAATTTTGAAAATAATCTATTCTGTTTTTCACTTTTTTCAGGAGGAGGAAGAGGAGTGAATGCAGAGCCTGCACGGAAATCACTTGCTTATCATTTTGGATTTTTTCCTTCATTTTCTTTTAACAGAACAGACTGCATCAATAAATGTTGCAGTATTTGTATTCCTTTTTAGTCTGTTTTGAATCAGTCAAGCAGGTGTCCAGTTGAGCTTTGTATGTCTTTGCCATGGATGCTTGCAGTAATCCTCAAAAGTAGGCCCAAATAAAAGACAAGATAGATATTGGACTGAAAACAGTGAAAGTAGCTTCAGCATGTAGCATCATGAAATACTGCATACTGAAAAGAAAACTCCAATGCATAACAGGGCAAACAAGCCCTTTCCCTTCTAGCGCCTCTAAAGAGGAGCAAAATGTTTTCCCTGACTAAATGTGACATGGGTCACAGCTGCAAAGGATAAATGTGTTGCTGTTGCATTAAGTGATGCCCTGTATGCAAGGAATGGGTGGTAATGATACTTCCCTGTTCAACACAGGATCACCTTATTTGTATGGGGTGGCCAGTTTGGATCACTGCCTTTCAATACAGACAGAGGGTGAGAAATGCAGAGAAGAGCCACGCACACACACAAAGAGGGCAAATGGTTTGAAAAGTAGGGCATATGATGAAAGGCAGAAGAAATGGCACATTCAGGGAAGAGATTGGAGGGCCACAGAGAGGATGGACATTTCAATTTTTGAATACTTCAGCCCATTCTATGCATTATGTGTATGTGTTAAGTGCTGTCAAGTTGCTTTTGACTTATGGTGACCCTATGAATCAATATTTTCATTGAAGCCCTAACCTGAATAGCCCAGGCAAGCCAGATCTCATCAGATCTTGGAAGCTAAGCAGGGCCAACTCTGGCAAGTACTTGGATGGGAGACCTCCTTGAAATACCAGAGGTCGGACGCAGAGGCAGGCAATCAAGCCACCTCTCTGAAAAACATCCAAGCCCCCAGCAGGGGTCACCAGAAGTCTACCATGACTTCCAGGCAAGCACACAAAAACATACACACAAATATCTTCATCGTTGTGGCTTCTGTACAGTCCCACATTGGGATTGCAAGTGTGCACGCCAGCCATGGAAAATATTTCTGAAGCTTTCTAGCAGGCTAGGAGCATCCCTACTCCCTCTGGCACTTTCCTGTCAAAACAATCACATGACCAGGAGGAGGGGTGCTACTACCTCAGTTCTCTTTTTGCAACCACGAAGAAAGGATCTCCACTGCTGTTCTTTTTTTTTGTTCACTTCATTCTTGAGGCTGAGGAGATATATTTCTATCAAAAGTTTTTTGTCATCAATACTCATTCTAGTGAAAAATAAACTGCATTTAAAGAAGAAATGTTTCTGAATTTCCACTGTGTCATTATGGTTCAAAAGGGGCCTCCTCAAGATTGGGCCAACTGTCGCTTTAGAATGGTGCTGTTAAGTGGCCAGTCTTTGTGCCTTAACTGCCTAGGAGTTCACACAACAGGGCTGCCTGCTCTTTCTGTCACCAATTTCCCCTGAAGGCATGATTTGATAGAGCTGAACTCAAAAGAGCTCTTTTTCAAAGGCACTGACTTCATGCCAACCTGAATAAAGGCACCTTCCCCCTTCTTGGCAAGGTGTGGTGTGAAAGAGCCTCAAATTCACTGGCTCTTTTTAAAGACTTTGACTATGCATCAGCCTGAATAAAGGCACATTCCTCCACCTTACCTTTACTCTGAGAGGAGAAACCTGGAAGTGTTGCCTGACAGAGCCTTTGATTCAGAACGGCTCTTTTCTAAGGCTTTGACTATGGTCTGCCTGCCTGAAAGAATCCCTTCCTCTCCCCTGGCTTCTCTTGAATCCTAGGGCCCAGAGGTATACCCTGGCAGAGACTGCCTGACTGAAAGAAACTTTAAGAATGTAAGAGAAGCCATGTTGGATCAAGCCAATGGCCCATCCAGTCCAACGTTCTGTCACACAGTAGCCAAAACCCAGGTGCCATCAGGAGGTCCACCAGCAGGGCCAGAACACCAGAAACCCTCCCACTGTGGTCCCCCAAACACCAGGAATACAGAGCATTGTTGGCAGAGTTTAAATATGCAAAGAAAGTGGAGCACTAACTGTTTAGAGAAAAATAAGTAGCTTTATTAAAGAAGAACAAACTGTTATAGGACATAGAAGAGAGAGAACCTTAATTGTCTAGTTTAACTGCTGAAGGAGGAACAAAGAGCAACAGGAAACTACAGGAGCAGGAAGTCTCCAGGAGAGCCAATCAGGAGACAGCAAGGACACAGTTTGAAAGAGTGGGAAGTCCCTAGTCTAGCTATGCTAACTAGAAGTCCTTCAGCTATCCCCCTGAAGGATGATCTTCAGATCTTGTTCATAAGGCTGCACTATAGATCTTTCATATTCCAAGAAGCATCACTGCCCCAGACATAGTATTCGATCTATACCTTGAGGCTAATAACCACTGTTGGACCTCTGCTCCATATCTATATATCTAATAGCCAAGTTGCCCCCTCCACGCGGATATCTAAATCCACACATCAGGGGCACTTGGGGGGGGCAGAGAGATTTTCCTGCACACTTGGAGCAGTCTCCAGGAGTGCAGAAAAATCTAAAAAGTTGGGGAAATTATACAGGGGATATTTAAATCCCCCCCAAAGTAAAAGAGCATTCCCTGCGCATGTGCAGAGAATGCCCTGGCAACTGTCTGGCCGTCACTGCTGGGGCAGGAGGGGGCGTGAGAAGGCTTGGTGGGCCGGCGGCCACTGGGGGGGAGGGGAGGAGAAGGCTTGGCGGGCCAAGCTCAGGCCTCACCACTGCTGCCACCGGAGGGAGGGGGAAAGCTGGCGGGCCAAGCTCAGGCCTTGCTGTGGGTGCCGGGGGAGGTGGGAAAGAGAAGGCTTGGCGAGCTAAGCTCAGGCCTCAGTGCGGGTGCCGGGGTAGGGAAGAGAAGGCTTGACAGGCCAAGCTCAGGCCTTGCTGCGGTGCCAGGGGAGGGGGAAAGAGAAGGCTTGGTGGGCTGAGCTCAGACCTCACCGCAGGTGCTGGGGGGAGGAGAGAGGAGGCTTGGCGGGCCCGGTGGTGGGCCTTGCTGTTGGTGCTGGGGGGTGGGGGAGGAAAAGGCTCACCTGCAGCTGCTTCCTCCTCCTCCAGTGGAGCTCCCCCCCATAAGTATCACAGGTCCCCCTTCTTGTGTTTATCTAATCCCCTCTTGAAGCTGTCTATGCTTGTAGCTGCCACCACTTCCTGTGGCAGGGAATTCCACATGTTAATTACTCTTTGGGTGAAGACATACTTCCTTTTATCTGTTCTAAAACTTCGCATTAATTTCATTGAGTACCCATGCATTCTTGTATTGTGAGAAAGGGAGAAAAGTACTTCTTTCTCTACCTTCTCTTTCCTGTGCATAATTTTGTAAACCTTCCTCCTCTCTGCCTTTCATTGGATCTGACCAGAAGCCTGAAGGTGTGGCCTGATGGGAGCCTGTTTAAAGGCTTAGCTACACCTGACCGAAGGAACCTCTTCTTGGCTGTCCCCAGTTTCAAGGTGAAATCCTTGGAGATATGTGTTAACAGAGCCTTGCAATTCTCAGTGGCTCTTTGTGATTAAAGGTGTTATGTGTCAGAAAGGTACTGGTAGAGTTGCCAGGTCTGTCAGGAATGCCAGCAGGGGGATGAAGAGGGACATTCTGGAAACCAGAAGCATTGTCACCTGGAAGTGACGTAGGCACGTAGGTGACATCGGAGGCAATGCTCTGGTTTTTGGGCAAAACTCTGTAGTAAAATCTGCCTCAAACCATAGTGACATAGGCATGTCACATTCTGTAAGCACGTTGTTTATTTCTGGCGATGTTGCTGTTTGGGGGGGGGATTTCCTCCCACTGGCCAGCTGGCAGGAGCCTGCAAAACCAGGAAATGCCCAGCCCCCAACTGGGGAATGGCAACCCTAGGTATGGTGCCCTTTAGTTGGGGTTGTTCAGACCTCTCTTCAGCCACTGTGCTTTTGGAGAGTTGCTAAGGGGGTAGAGTTTCCTGTTCTTGTTGTTAGTTGAGTTGGGAGAGAACAGACAAGTTATGTTTAAAGCCTGCTGAGCTTTACTTTACCACTCACTCGACTGGAACTGCCTGGGTTCCAGGGTCAGAACCGATTCTCTGGTTGATCTTGGCCCCGAGACCTCTTGCTAATGCCTAGTTCTAAAGGCTGACACAGTGACACAACAGTCTCAGTCCACCATCTTGTCAGCACTTAAAATTAATCCTAAGGGGTTTTCAGCACAGGTGCTGTTTCAAGCACAGGCAAGGCTCCCTGGAGAATTCAGAAGTGATAAGCAAGTATGCGTTTTGGAGGCAAGCCTGAGCACTTCTCCTCTCCTCTCGCATCCATGGTAGCCTTCAGAACCACCAATGATTTGGGGGGCTCCTTAGGTGCTGCTGCTTTCGTAACGATAAACCTGCACCTCTCAATCCAATATTTTGGTAGGCAATTTCCCTCAGTCAGTTTCATGTCTGCCCACACTCCCTTCCTCCTGCCAGGGAATGGCACTGACTCTCCCCAGGGTTCTCAATCTTCTGCTTCTGGGTGAGAGCTCTTACTTCAACTGGGTTCAGACTGTCTACATAGCAGAGCCCCCATCAGACATGGCCAGGTGCTGCTTCTATTGACTAAAAACACGAAGAGTGAATGTGAAAGCATCCCCTGTAGTATTTTACAAAGATTTTGCCTTTCTGAGTTCAGAGCTGATGGCCCACTTGGTCTTCCTAATGGACGAGCCAACTATAACTTCTTGTTTGCCCCTTGGGAGGTGACAGAAAGTGTCCTCCATCCCTTCTCAACCTTTTAAAGATAAACTGTAAAGGACATATATGCACATTGCTGAACCACACTATGTAGAAGCACCAGCAACCATTCAACCAAAAGAGAATGCCAGTTATCTCTGCAATATCCAGCACCTTTTATTGAAGGGCAACAGCTTTGCCAGTCTCTGGCAGGTGAATTATTAAAGGGATGATCATCTTGCAGCTCATGCAAATGCCTCCTCTCTGAAGTAGTGGCAGAGGGCAGGAGTAATAGAGAGGAGTCCTGTTACAGGTATTACACACACAGAGAGAGAGA
This sequence comes from Gekko gecko, assembly GCA_029375565.1. Lineage (NCBI taxonomy): Eukaryota > Metazoa > Chordata > Lepidosauria > Squamata > Gekkonidae > Gekko > Gekko gecko. The sequence continues at coordinate 236,546,325 of JAPDNY010000002.1, read as the reverse complement.
GAGAGAGAGAGAGAGAGAGAGAGAGAGAGAGAGAGAGAGAGAGAGAGAGAGAGAGACCACTGCTCAGACGAGGCTTGCACAAGCCTTGGCCCATGGGGGAAAAGGATTTATAGTTATGTCATCTGCCCTTATCTCTAGGATATATGAAACAAATTTGGCAGAGAAGCTGAATGGGAGGCAGCCAGGGCTGCAGACAGAAAGCAGTTTTTAAGACAGTTAAAAGAGGAATCACATATAGATATTCCTTTTGTTCCCCTGCTGACTCTAGTGAAAAGGTTTCAGGAGGCTTGTGAAACAATACAGAAGCCTGTTTACTCATGACAAAAGTGGAGGAGCGTGCACACATACACACAAGCACCACAAGCACCAATTCCTCTTTCAAACAGCCTATACTTTTCTATTATTATCTTTCCAGATCCTTAGGGAACCCATCATGGCAAGTGCTACTGAGGTTAACTGGTGTGGCTAGTCCCATCACCATTAGTTAACAGAGTGTTTAAATAAAGCTACAAATGCAGGAGCATCACTTTACCAGGTTACTCAGCTTACAAAGCTACACAGAGCCACATTACAAGTTTAGAAGATAAATACTTTTCCCTTTATTTGAGAAGTACACTTTGGATAGGAAAGGGTAGGGATATGACAGATTACTAACTTACTAGCTAAAGGATGAAAGCAGATGGCGAGAGGCCCATCTGTCTCATGGTGCCAAGAGAAGACTGCCTCGCTTTCTCTCTTGGTGCGTGCAGGAAGAGAGCTTGTCTTCAACAGAGTGAGAGAGAAGGAAGGGGAAATGGTCCCTGAGGACACAATCTGCATTTCAAAGGGGACAGTGGCAGAAGAGTAAAGACATTGTTATTGAAGGGTACTGAAGTAAAGAGTAAAGACATTGTTACTGAAAGGTCAGTGTGCCTATTCAGCTATCTAGCCTCTCTTGCCACTCAAGACTGGAGGTCTGAGACAGAGGACATCATATCTGGAACTTCCAACAAATGTGCCCCAGGATCCCTTGCGATGAAGCAAAGGAGTCTTGCAGCACAAATCATGGCTTATCAACCAGTCCACTTTGACTCTAGCAGAGTCCTGAGGGAAGATTCCCAAAGGTTTCATGAGAAAAGTATCTTCAGCATTTCCATTCTCTGTGCTATTTTTAAAAAGTGACTTCATGCTTGTTTGTTCCCAGAATGCTGCCAATACACTTTGTCCGTGCGTTTTAATGGAGAAAGATAGCAGTAAATCAAACCAGTCTTTAAAACCAATTTTCTCTCTGTGGCTAGAGCTGTGTGATTTTCTATGAACTCTCCATTTTGCTATGGATGGGTAGAAGCATGAGAACATATGTCTGTGGCCTAAGTGCATAGATGGATGAGTTGAGAGGCATCCTTTCTTACCAGACTTCAAAGTAGGTCTCCCACAGAATACACAATGTAGGCAGAGTGGTTCTCAAAAAGCCCTGGGAGTGGCTTGGCTTGTGAATCCATTGCATAGACTAATTTCTTGTGATGTGCAACACAGCCAAGGTTACCAGCTAGCCAGGTTTTTACGAGCATGACCAAGTTTTCCCTCTTTTGGCTGGCTATGCAATGAAGAGTTTTTCTCATAATGGTGAGAGTAGGTGACTGACTTTAAAACTATTTTATTATTTGGTTCAGACAACTTTGGAAAATATCTGAGAGCCCTCTTGGGTATTTCACAAAGTCATCTGGTTTGATCCAGTCATGAGGGAAAGGAGCTGGGATGGTAGGTGGGATTTACAGGCCTTTGTCCCTGCTGCTGGGTCAGCCTTTCCTGCTCTATTCTCCCTGTCCCCACCCCCAAGGATGGGCATAATATTCAGCAAAGCCAAGGGGAAGCCACTCTCTCTCATTGTCTGCTTTATATGGGTGTTGTGAAAATGAATTAGAATGGGAAAATACTCTGAACCCTAGAGCTTCAATGATGGGGAAAACTGCACCTGATGAAGTTCAGCCTGGTGTGCTGTTAAATACACCATGTTCCCTGCTAAGAGAGGGAAGGTGGCAGCCCTGCTCATAGGCTGAGTGGCAAAGCAGGAGACAGCAGATTTTGATTGCTTTCGGTCCCATCCTCTTGTCCCACCCTTCCCCCTTGCAGCCTGGCTCATTTACTCATCACCTCCCATGCAACTTTTCTCCTGTTGGTTCAAGCTGATGGTGACATAAGATGCCTCCTTTAGTCAAAATATTTGACCATGGCACTTTTCTGTCCTAAGCATGGGTAACTGATCTTGTCAGGCCTAGTGCTGGACAAGTTCAAGGACCGCATGGTATAGCGGTATAACAGGGTTGCCAACTTGGGAAATTGTTGAAACTTTGGGGGAAGAGCCTTGAGAGGGCGGTGTTTGGGGAAGGAAGTAGGCTCAGCAGGGATGCAATACCATAGATCCCACCCTCCAACGCTGCCATTTTCTCCAGAGGAACTGATCTCTGTAGTCTGGAAGCCAGTTGTATTACTCGGAAAACTCCATGCCCCATCTGGAGGTTGGTGACATAAGTTAGTCTTTGTGGCTTCTGTGCAGTTCCACATGGGACTGTGCATGCACAGGCTGACTGTGGAGAGGATTTCTAAGGTTTCTAGAGCTTTCTAAAGCTGTAGAGAGCACTTCCCCCACCTGTCCAGAGCCACTATTTCCTGCCCAAACTGGCAAATGACCAGGAGAGGGGGAGTGGTCTTCATTCAGTCTTCTCTTTGCAGGCGTGAGGAGACGATCTTTTGATTAGACCTGCTCCATTTCGAAGTTTTTCTGACAAATTGCACTCTGTTCTGAGAACCTTTCTGACAGAGAAGATGGCGTTTTTTTTCAACAAAAAAAATGTGTCAACTGGTGGCCTGTGAGTATTGCCGCCAGTTTTACTTCCAAAGCTAGGCATGACAGAGCTTCTCATCTCAGAGCCACTCTGTGGGAGAAGGTGCCTGGAGCTTAAATACCACAGTCTGAAAAACGTGCCTGAACACCCTCAGTGGCATCAACACCCTCTTCCTCCTCTTCGGACCCAACCGTGAGGGAAGGGCTGCCTTCGAACTCCTAGAGCTCCTTTGGCTGCCTTGGAACTACCCGCTAAGAAAAAGAAGAAGGCCAAGCACCTCTCACCTTGACATCAATCTTCTCCATTTCAACATGAGGTTTGCCTTCCCCTCAGTGCCAGTTGGTGTCCCCACCTCAGACCCAGTTGCCAGTTCTGTAGGAACTGACTCACACGAAAGCAAGACTGAGAACTTTCTTGCCCTCTGTAAGGCTACAAATGGCCCCACTTTCTTCAGATGATGAGGTTTTAAAAAGTTCCTGCCCCACCTGTGGCCTCAATTCTGTCACAAGCAATTCGGAAATTACTTGGCATGATGGTGGCAGCCACATCTACTGTGCCTTATACTACACTTTTAAATGAAGGACCTTCAAAACTGGTTCCTCAGGGTTTTTAAGATTAACATAGATCAACAGTCATGAAAACTTTCCATCCCCAGAGCCATGCTGTGCTCTTTGTCCTGGTGGTCAAGCAATGAAAATCTATCTCAGGGAATAGATTTTGGGCCTCGTGACTATGACATTCAGGCCTCCTCAGATGCCACCCTTTCAGGTTGGGGGGCACACGGTGAAGAATTTTCTGTGAGGGGGCCCCGGTCGGCAAGGGAACCTTCCCCGCACATCAGCTTCCTGAAGACCAGAGCGATCAGCTTTGCTTTCAAATCTTTTTTAGCACTCCTGTGAGGGAAGAGAATGCTGGTGTTAACAGACAACGCAACAGCCAAATATCATGTAAACAAACAAGGGGATATGGGGTCTCTCTCCCTTTACACAGAGGCCAGCTGCATCTAGCACGGTCATTCACCTAAGCACCTCCCTCCAGGCCATTCATGTGGCAGGCATGCAAAATGGCAGAGTGGACCAGCTGAGCAGACCATTAAGTCCAGACCATGAGTGGTCTCTGAACCTGCACTACCTGGAGCCTGTGTTTCAGGAGTGGGGCTATTCTACTATAGACCTGTTCACTCCCCATGAAACACAAATTGCCCCCAGTTTTGCTCAAGGGCAGCATAGGCTTCTGGGTTCCATGAAGATGCATTCCAACACTGATGGCAGGGGAAGGTTTTTTATGCCTTCCCCCCACTCCCCATTCTCCACAGGGTGGTCTTGAAGCTCAGTTATTTTTGACTGTCTGCTCATCCTTAAGGACGGGGGTTTGTCCATAAAAGTTCATTTCGCTGCAATTTCAGCCTACCATAATAGGGTACAAGGTTGAGCTGTATTCTCCGCTCCCCAATCTAAGAGGTTTCTTAGAGGGCAGCTTGATTTATTCCCACCATCTATGGCACCCACTCCATAATGGAGCCTGTCCTTGATATTATCTGGTCTTCTGCATAAGACATTTGAGCCCTCGGCTACGGCCGACCTTTCTTTTATGTCCTGTAAGGTGGCGGTTTTGGTTGCAACCACATCATCTCGCCAGGTTAACAAGCTAGGGGCCCTGTGATACCGACCCCCACACCTGAACGTTCATAGTGACAAGGTAGTCCTTAGACCTAGCCTCTCTTTTCTCCCCAAGGTAGTCTTGCACTCCCCAAGGTAGTTTCCCAAGCCATTGTGTTTCCAATGTTCTTTCCCAACCCCTCACTGCCTTCGGAGCAAGCACTGCCCACACTAGACGTCAGGAGGTGTTTCTTGTTTTATTTAGACCGTACCAGAGACTTTTGCAAAGACACTTCTTTGTTTGTTTGCTTCTCTGGGCACAATAAACATAGTGCAGCCTCTGCTCAGTCAGTGTCCAGGTGGGTGGTCTCGGCCATTAGGTTAGCATACAGTGTAGCCAGAGTGCCTTGCCTATTTCCACTCAAAGCTTATTCAACCAGGGCACAAGCTTCCTCAGCAGCCTTCATCAACAGGTCTCCACGAAAGACATCTATAAGGCAGCAACTTGGTTGGATCCATCGATGTTCATGAAGCTGTTATGTCCACAGACCGCCACTAGGGCACAGCAGTTTACACACGGAGCTTGGCTCTGAGAGAACGATGAGGACTAGGATCCTGAAACTCCTAGTCAGCACCTATGGGAACTGTGGCAGGAAATTCAAACCTGTCAATGGACCTGTGGGTGGCACCCGGGGATTGTATATAGTTGATCGCCTGACCCATTGGTGTGTTCTTGTATTGTGTACAGTACAGTGTAAGCTGCTAATCACTCAGTGTCTGTTCTCCTTATGTGTCGAACCCACTACACAACAATGGTGATGGTGGGATCCCACTGAGCTGGCCGGGCTGCTGGGGCACCAGAGGACAACAAGGAACCACCGCCGCTCCAACACATGGGCACCAAAGGCAAACCTGTCACTTCCCTGCCAACACCATGCAGCACGATGGCAGTCGCTCCGGGAGCAGCACTGGTCCCTCTGTTCGACCCAAGCATACTGCATCACTGGGACACCTGGGTCGAGGGACTCAAGTCCATCTTGGAATTCTACGATATCACCAACGATGGGAAGAAAAGGGGCCTCCTCATCGGCTCGTGCGGCCCCACCACTGTGCAGCTAGCACGCAACTTGCTGGCTCCAAAGAAAATCACGGAGTCCACGTTTGAGGACCTCATAACAGAACTATGAGGCCATTTCGTTCCCCAGCCATCAGAGATCGCCCGTCATATGGCCTTCTACTCCTGGCAACAGCAACCGAGGGAACCGGTGGCCGCATACCTGGCTGAGCTCCATCGGCTCACCTCAAAGTGCACATTCGGGGTGCATCTGGACACGGCCCTCCAGGACAAGCTGGTCTGTGGCCTCAGTGACAAGAAGCTGAGGCACAGGATCCTGGAGGAGGAAAAATGCACTCTGGCATCAGCCATCACAACCACCATGGCTTGGGAGAGGTCACATCCAGCGCCAACCACCACACACAAGACGAGCGTGGACTCGACCAACCAAGAGGAGGACACAGTACACTGGAGGTGCAATCCAGGTACTGCTCATCGCTCCACACAGGCCAAGGAGTCCAGCCAAGGATTTTTTGACATCTACACCATATCCCCAATGGGCTCTTAGGGTAGTAGATAAACTGAAATCAATCGGGCTAGATCCTGAACATTTATTAGAGGGAGGATTGAAGCATGCAAAGATTTTAATATCACAAAGATTTATGGATATTGAAGCACAAAACGACTATGCAGCCCTACCTTCTTATTATAAGAGACTGAAGTTGGGACCTAGCTTCAGTGCTGCATCTTACCTTGGACTCATAAAAAAATCCTAATCATAGATGGGCATTCACTAGAGCACGTCTTGATGCGCTACCCTCAGCAGTCCTTTATGGTAGATATACCCGGACTCCCATGCATCAGAGGATTTGTTTTTGTTTGTTAGATCAGGTGGAGTCAGTTTCTCATATATTACTCCATTGCCCTATATATGAAGAAGAGAGGCAGCATCTGTTGATACCCCTTCTCTCACATTTTAAACCTTTGGCAAATTATCTCACATATGCCTGATGAAGTTTTTACTGGCTGATAATTATGAACCTGTCTCACGCAATGTCGTTAAATATTGCTATCTGGTGATAAAAAAGCGCAGATTGTACTGTAACTCGAGCCACTAATGATGAAAATGACCAATCTGGTATTTTAGAAAATACAGCTGAAGGGTCTTTTGTTGTAAGATTCTGTGTTGTACTATTTTAGTTTATTTTGCTGGTCTTATGACTGTTTTAATAAATTTGTTGTTGTTGTTCAGCCGCCAGGATTGTGCCAGCTGCAGAGACCAGCACGACCGAAAGACGTGTCATTTCCGGGATGCCATCTGCCGGATCTGCGGCCGTAAGGGCCACATTGCAAGGGCATGCAATTTCCGGGGGCCCAGGCCACACCGTCGTAACCCCCGCCAGACCGCAGATCCACCACACACTATGAGGAGGATGCATCCCAGGAAGAGCTCTACCTCCTCGTGAGTGAGTCTTCAGAGCAGGTACTGCAACTCCCCAGCCAAACCTCAGCCCCTAAACTCCAGGTCCAGGTTAAAACTGAGGGGTCCCCCTATTTCATGGAGCTGGATTCTGGCTCCATGGCCTCCCTCATTTCAGAGGAGACCCTTAAGAGACTATGCCCTCAGGGGGGACCCCATCTACGCCCTTCCCCTGAGACCCTGATGGACTTTCAAAGAAATCGCGCCCCTGTCCTGGGAATGGGGAGCTTCAGGGTCCAGTACTGGGGGTTTAACGACTACTTGGACTTAATAGTGGTCCAGGGCAACCTGGTCAGCCTATTGGGCCACACGTGATTCAGCCTGCTGGGAATTTCCATTGAGGGAATCAAGCTCTGCACCCCCAAGACTTTGACAAAGTCTGCAGGAAGTTCCCAGCTGTCTTCAGTGGGACTCTGGGCCGATACAAGGGCCCTCCCGTGTCATTGCAGCTCATCCCCCAAGTGGCCCCCATCCACATGCATTCCTAGACTGTTCCGTTCACGCTGAAACATAAGATTGACGTGGAATTGGATCGCTTGGTGGCGCAAGGAGTCCTGGAACCGGTCTCCCACGTGGTGTGGGAGAGCCCCATAGTCACCCCCGTGAAGCCAAATGGGGATGTCCTCATATGGGCAGACTACAAGTGCACCATTAACAGGGCTCTCCAGGATCACTCTTACCGAGTCCCGGTAGTGAGCCACGTGCTAGCCACTTTAGCCGGCGCCAAGATCTTTGACAATCTTGATCTAGCCCAGGCCTACCAACAACTCCCGATGGACAAGGCTACCACCACCGCACAAACAATAGTGACTCACAGGGGGGCCTTTCTAGTGAAGCAGCTACAGTTTGGGGTGAGCGTGGCCCCTGGACTCTTTCAAAACCTGATGGACTCACTCTTAAAAGGGATTCTGGGCGTCACACCCTTCTTCGATGATGTTATGATCACTGGGGCTACACCAGACGAATTTGCCCACCGTCTGCGCACAGGATGCAGGACTGAAAGTTAAATGGGAAAAGTGCCTGTTGGAGGTGCCATCCATCGATTTCCTGGGCTTCATGATCGACACGGATGGCCTGCACCCAGCTAGGGGCAAAATAAAGGCTATTGTTGAGGTTCCCCCACCCAAAACGAAGGCAGAACTCCAGGCATTCTTAGGGCTCCTGAACTTTTACCACGCCTTCCTCCCCCATAAGGCGGCGGTGGCCGGCTCCTGGACAAGCAGACCCCTTGGTCTTAGGGCCCCCACCAGGCCGCAGCATTCAAGGCAGTCAAAGTGCTGCTGATTTCAAACCGAGTCCTGGCCCATTTTGACAAGTCCCTGCCGGTAGTTCTGGCTTGCGATGCCTCCCCTTAAGGCGTGGGTACCGTGCTGGCCCACCGCCTCTCGGACAGGCGGGAGGTGCCCGTCGCCTATTACTCCTGGACGCTGGCGGCAGCGGAACAGAACTACGCCCAGATTGACCACGAGGGCCTGGCGGTCGTGGCGTGCATCAAGAAGTTCCATGACTTTGTCTACAGCTGGCCCTTCACCATCGTCACAGACCACCACCTCCTTCTCGGCCTCTTCTCCGAAGACCACCGGACGCTGCAAGTTCTCTCCCCGCGGGTCCTCCGGTGGTCCATTTTCCTGTCGGGCTACAATTACACACTGGTGCATCGCCCAGGGAAGGCCATGGGTCATGCAACGCCCTCAGCTGCCTGCCCCTGCCATCCATCGATGCCAACCTGGCCCTGGCACACCACATACTCCAGGTGGAGGACCTCCCTAATGCCTCCGGGCCAAGGACATCGCCCAGCCAGGGACCCTGTTATCTCCTGGGTTCTGGGTTGGGTGTTAAGGGGGTGGCCCGCAGCTGCAGCGGGCCCGGAATTTACAGCTTTCAGAGCTTGAAGGGTTTAGTTGTCTGCACACAAGGGATGCCTACTGTGGGGGACTGGGTGGTAGTCCCTAGCACCCTACAGCACCAAGTCCTGAAGGCCCTTCACGAAGCGCATCCTGGGATCGTGTGCATGAAGGTCCTAGCGAGGAGCTATGTGTGGTGGCCGGGGATCAACGTGGAGGTGGAGGATTGGGTGAAGCGCTGTCAAACGTGCCAAGCTGTCCGGCCCAATCTGCCAAGCACACCCACCCAGGCCTGGGAGTCTACCCAGAAGCCATGGTCAAGGCTCTGCATTGATTTCACTGGACAGTTCCACGGGCTGCTGTTCCTGGTCACGGTCAACTCCTTCTCAAAGTGGCTGGAGATAAGCCCCGTCTCTGCCACCTCCTCCAAGGCTACCATCTGAGCCCTTCGCAAGATCTTCGCAACCCACAGACTGCCAGACACCATCGTCTTGGACAATGGGTTGGTGTTCACCTCAGAAGAGTTCCAAAAATTCCTCCACGGCAACCTGATCCGGCATGTGAGGTTAGCCCCTTTCCACCCCGCTCCAGATGGGAGGGAGCACTCTATAGCTTTAGAATCCGTAGAAATCCTCTCCACAGCCAGCCTCAGTCCATGTGTGCCTGCACAGAAGACCATTCGACAAACATCACTTACAGGTAAGTGCAATGATGTTATCTGGGAGATAATCTTCACTCTTCTGTGGAAGATCACTAGGTGACCTTGGGCCAAGTATGCTTTCAGCCTAGCCTACCACAAGATTGCTGTGATAAAAATAGATAAAATAGAGGGGGGAGAACAATGTTGCAAGCCGCTTTGAGTCCCCTTTAGGGAGAAAATCAAAAGTGGTGATGTCAGTTTCCCTACTGATGGGAAGGGTTTGGACAGGTACCAGTAGGTCACGGCAGTACAAGAGTTTGACACAGGTGGTTCTATAGAGCTTGGACACCTGAGGACATTTCTGGCTGCATTTATGAATTTTCATATTTCATTATCTTAAAGGAACATCACTAGGCCTTTTCTTTGGGGCCAAGTTGTGAGGACAAAATGGATGAACTCCAAGTACTGTGCCATGATCTCCTTGTGGGGAGAGTGGGAGAGACCCATAGACTAAAAGTACCCAAAGAGTAAAACATCAACAACAAAAATCAAAATATCTGTTAGGGGCCTATACAATGCAGAACTGTACAGGATGACCAGAAATAAGTGCAGCAAACCTGCTGGGCCTCTTGTGGCTACCCATCTTCCTGTGACATGGATCAGATTCACAGCTAACATGGGGCCCATGGGGCCCAGCCCCCTAGTGTTTTTCTGGGTACCCTCCCTCCCTGGCTAACCCCAAATCGCATTAACGTAATTAACTTTGATTTTATTAGCTGTGCCCCCTTGAGGCCCCCTCCCCCCAAAATCCCTAGCTATGGGGCTGACATGGATTAAGGGAGCTGTGAAAACCGCCCACTTCCAGTTATCTAATTCAAGATCTTTTTTCAGCCTTTCACCTTTTCTCCTGTGGTTAAGTTTTGTGCTTTTTCTTAAATAATGAAGTCATGCACCATCCTCTTCCTCGTAGAAAAGGAGATGGGGCTATAGCGCTCGGCACACGTTCAGAAGCAAGTTATTCACCTCTGATCCCTGACCCCGGACGCCTGAACTTCTGAAAGCGTCTTAAGGCCATCCATTCTCTATCCTCGCCGCCGACAATGGCGTCGCACGTTCTCTGAGGACTGACCGACAGAGGGCGACCGAAAAGAGCAAGCCGGAGCCCGGCCAATTGGGCGCAGTTTTGTCGCCAAGAGGAAGCCTCCCGCGCGTCTGGTTGTTGTGTACACTTCAGGAAAGATCTCCAGGGGACTCGAAACACCAGAAGGCAGACGGAGGAAGGCGTGAGACGGCGGGGGCAGGGAAGAGACTGAGCCGCTACGGATCCCAGATGGGGAACGGCAGGCTCACCAAAGGCGAGGCTCAGATAGGGCGGCACCGTGTGAAAGCTCTCCCGAAAGGGAAGGCGGCGTGAAAGGGGGGGTGGGGTGAGGGTGTGAACTATAATTAATAGGAGGGTCACAGAGAGGACCAAGGGGATTCGATGCTGTGGTGAGATGCGGCACTGAAACCGTTTCACCAGATTGGAGAACTGCCTTCCTTGGGAAGAATTCGTTTAGCTTGAAGATGACGAGACTCGGCTAGAGGAGAGAGGAAAAGTGAACTTGAGCAGACGACGGGAAGAGGGCAGCTATCCTGCACGTGGCAGCTGCGGTGGATTTTGCCTTTGCCTAAAGACGCCTTCCCGCTGCACCCTTGCTATGATCATGAAGGAGGCGAGCGACTCCAAGGACCAGCAGCTCACGGTGAGAAGAAGTTTGTTCACCTGTCTAATGCATCCTTTGCAACTTGGTGAAGAAAAGGAGAGAAGGCTATCGGTCGGAGGGGGGCGGATTCAGTAGTGGTGATTCAGTTTAAAAGTGGGGCTTGCTGCACATGGGAAATTAGAGGGGGAGGTTGAGTACAATTTCCTCTTTGCACTTGCCAAACCGCTTTCTTGTGTTCTTTCTTCGTAACAGAGGGACCAACCAAATAAGAATGAATTTATCTCATTTAATAACTGAGCTGTGTTAGACAGGGGGTCTGCTGTCATTCATAGGAGGGTCACAGAGATGCTTAAAGTACCCCTTGGCCTTAAGAGGTCTGCTTTCCTTATCTAAACAGGATCCAGAGTTTAGCTGACCTTTTGCACCTGTGTAGCCCATCTAGCAGGTTTGAATGGCAGTAGTTATGCCTGAGTCTGAACTAATCCTTTTATGCCCCAGACCTAAGAGGTCTAGCTGCTGTAAACAATTTTAACTGCAAGTAATACAGGGGTTCTCCTAGTCTGCTAGAAAGGTTTGGAGATCTTTTCTGTGACTGGCTTGCACACACACAGTCCCAGTGTGTGCCTGCACAGAAAACCACCTAATGAACAACAGTTACATGTAAGTAAAACCCTGTTTTCTTTGACATTTTCTGAAATCATCAGTACTTCATTTCTAAAGATAGATTCAAGTGGGTAGCCATGTTGGTCTGAAGCAGCATAACAAAGTGGCAGTTTTTAAGACCAACAAAATTTAATTCAAGGTATTAACTTTTGTGTGCAAGCATACTTCTTGTGTACACACAAAAAGTATAAGCTTCAAGGTATGCTTGCACATGAAAGCTTATACCTTGAATTAAACGCTGTTGGTCTTAAAGGTGCCACTGGACTCAAACTTTGTTCTTTCATTTCTAAAGAGAGAGATGCAACTTCTTGTCTGGAAGTTGTACTGTCTAGAATTTGGCCTGCAAGCCTTTCCTCCTAATTTCAGACCTCATGTGGCTAGTGCTTTCACTTCAGAGTCTCAACCGTTGCATTGAAATGGGGTTTGGATTTGTTCTCTCTCTGCTCAAACTAAGCCTTGGAAATCAATACATTTCATAATTTCAAGTGAGAGAAGATAATGATGCAGCATCTGCTTTGTTGGCTTATATGTAGTAAAAGGCTACTTTGCTCAACAAACAACTCAGTCTTTCACCTCCCATTTGTAGTATTTAGGGAGCAAGTGGAAGAAAGCAAGGAACCTTTTTGGCTCACGTGGCTAAAGCTGCTTCTTTCAAGCTATGGCTTAGCAACACAGTGTGTGAAGCCAGAGATGCTTCTCTCTGGGAGGTGTTTCCTTCCAGGAAAAATGCTGTAATTGTCAGTGTATGGCTGCCCGCCAGGGCTTCGGAGAAACACAGATTATTGTCTCTCTAGACAGGCAGTGCCTCAGGTGAAGCACACTGGGTGAGGAGGTGTTAACAAAATTAACCAAGAGTTTAGTTTGTGAAGTTTAGGAGTGAAAAGCGCTTTCTTCATGCATTCTGTCTCTGACTGTGTGGTAATGGCAAGGAGGACTCTGGCTTCCATACAGGTGCTGCTTCCGTCTGCTTCTCTTTCCTTTCTCACTTTGCAACCTGTGGGACTTGTCTGGAGCTCATGTATCTCCTCTTTGACTTCTAGGTGGCCCTTCGCATAAGGCCAGTCAGCATGGCAGAGTTGGAAGAAGGAGCCACACTCATCGCCCATAAAGTGGATGATCAGGTATTATGGAAAGCCTTCGGGGGGGGGGGTGACTGTATTGGAGAGCTTAGGAGTAGGTACAAGGTCAAAGAGGGCATCAGGAAATGATTTGGGGTAGGTTTCATTTTAAAAACACTGCTGTACAGGTTGAAAAGGTATTGCTGGCAGTGCAAAATGTCATTCCAGGTTGGTGCTGGCCGGGACATGGTCTCTTTAGACACACACAGACAACGAGGCTCAGTAGCTCAAACCTGCCTTGGAACCACAAACTCTAACCTGAAAAGCCTGATGCCAAAGGTGTGGTGGGGTCTAGCTTGATGTCAGTGATAAGGAAAGAGCATTCAGCATTCTATGCAGATTCCTCTTTCATCTTATTTTGTGTAGTTGAGGGATGAGTACTGACCTTGAAAACAGCCTGAACCTGTTCAAATGAAGCCCTCTCAAGGGACTTTGGCAAATTTGAAAATAGGAGAGAAAAGACTGAGAGTTGGCATGACATGAAACCGAGAGTCAGGACAGAAACCTTATCACTGTGGTGGTGAATCCAAGGTTAGCTGAGAGATCGAGGGCTAAGATAACTTTCAGTTTGAAGTAGCATAAAAAGAGCTGGGATCACAGCATGCAGAGAAGGGGAGTGTAAGCCTTCTCCCTGTGCTGGTTTCCTGACCCCAAGGCCATTTGCTGAGGCTGTGTTACTTGTTGGTGTAAACATATGGGCATACAGTAACTATCTGGAGCTTTTTCAGTTCTGAGCAATGGCCCAGTGCACTACTGTTACAATTTATGAAAGGTCCCACCACGGGCCTGAAAACTGAGTTTCAAAAAAAATTACTGAGCTCTGAACATGGAATTCCCCACATACATCTGGTTCATTTGTCAGGGAAACCTTTCCAAATTGTTGTGTCTGCTGAAGAACACTTGCATGTTGCAATGGATTCTGGGGTTCCTTGTAAGGCATACTCACAGTTCACATGAGGCACCAGCCATAACCACTGGTGAATTCAGGTGGAATTCTAGAGTTCTAAGGAACACAGTTTGGATACTGCTATTATTTATTCATATCTATTTATTATTGTATTTATTTATACCCCACTTTTCTCCCCAATGTGCACCCAAAATGACTTGCATCATTCTCCTCTCCTCCATTTTATCCCCACAATAATCCTGTGAGGTAGGTTAGGCTATGTGACTGGCCCAAAGTCACCTAGCAAGATTCTGTGGCAGAATGGTTATTTGAACCCGGGTCTCCCAGATTCTAGTCTGACACTCCAACCACTGCACCACACTGGCTCTTACTGGGTTTATGGAGAAACAGAAGCAAAACTAGTTATGAAAGAAGAAATCACAGGAGAAGAATCAGTTCCTCAAGCACAGAGAAACATGCCTGAATACTTAATCCTAGTCCTTGTTATAAGTGAAGAACAAATACATGTTAGGTTTTAAATACATGTTAGGTTTTAAATTCCTTGGGTATGTATAATTCCTTAATGAAGGCTAGTTGAAATTTCAGTCTTCATTTATTTAGGGTATTTATATACCCTATCTATATCCCAGACAGGGACCAAGGTGGGTAACGACAATAAATACAGTACCAAAAAAAATCTTCTGTTAAAATCTTAAAACACATCAGTTTAAGAGATAAGCCAGATCCCATACCTATGACCTCTTAAATAACTCCTTTGACAGCCTCATTTGAAGACACCGAGGGGAGGCATGTGCCTCACCCCTCCTTGGAGGCTAGGAATGCCAGATTCTCTGGTGCTTTCGGGGCCCTAGTTGGCTGGCAGGGGGAATTACCTTCCCAAAAAACCCAGGAAAGAATGCCAGAAATTAATGTAATGTGCCTGTGTGACCCAGAAATTACATAGGCATGGGGGGGTGACTGTCTGGTTTCTGGGCAAAACTCTATGGTAGAAACTAATTCTACCATGGAGTTTTTGCCCAAAAACCAGAGCGTTCCCCCTCAACATGCCCATGTCACTTTTGTGTCATGTAGGCACGTCGTGTTTAATTTCAGTGTTCCTCCGTGCTCCTGGTAAGTTCGCCCCCCACCTCCCGCCAACTGATCCATGGGACCTGGTAACCCTATAGGAGGCTGTTCCTCAACAGCAAGGTAGTAGCAGATGAGAGACAGCTCTGGACCATAACAGATCACACTGCCGAGACTGAGGGGACCTCCAGGAGACCCTATTCTCATTTAAGCCCTAGAGGAGTCTCTTGAACTGCCATGTTTCCTCAGTGAGTGTTTTTTGTTCCTGTGCTGAAATAAACAAAGATTGAGCTATAGATCCAAACTTTCCAGGAAGATCAGCAATAAAAAGATCATGCAGGCTTTCAGAGCAACTACTGCTTTTGTCCTCATGAGCCAAGACATCCTTCTCAAATACTGCATCTGCTCCATAGATCTATGCCGTCTGCCAAGCTGGTTCAGATGCATAGAAATTGGACTGGATTTATGGAGGAAACAGAAGATAAAGTAGATATGATAGAAGAAATCCCAGGAGAAAAATCACTTCTTCAAGCAGAAAGAAACACGCCCGAAAATTTGTGATGACAGAATGTAGAAAATGCCAGTCATGATCTCACCATTTTAAATACTGATCTTAAAAACAATGAGATTGTAAGGAAATAATATTCAGCTCTCTTTTTGTAGGCCTTTGCTTCCTGTTCACCAAGAAGGTATGCTTTTCGTCCAGTGTGAGGTCTCTGTGGGAAAATAAGCAAACAAAATGGAGTCTGGTGTCTATTAGAGCATAGTGGACAGGTCTGACGTCATCTAGAGTTGTAACATTTCTTGGAGAGACCAGACGCTCCTTCATTGAATTACACTAGTTCAAAGAACTCACTCTGTGTTCTGTTTCTGAAGACCTCTTGGCCGATGAGCTCCATTTGGCTGTTGGGCCGATTCCTCATCACCTCCATAGCCACTCCTTCTTTCCTTTAGCCCAGTGGATCCTCCATTCCCTCATTCTTTCAGAACTTTGTTTCCCTCTTGCCCATCTTAGCCCACAACTGATTCTGCCTCCTTAACTTCGGCCCCTCTCCCTCCTGGATAATTGTCCATTTGTTCCCTTGTACTTCTCTGGCCCCGGTCACACGGAGAATTTGTAGCAGGAGAGGCATGAATGTCGGGCGGATTTTCAGGGCGCGATCACACCGCAACATCTGGGAAGTGTAGCGCACCCGTGGCCAACCCATGGCATCCCGCCGAAGATGTGGACTTAAAAAGTACCTAGGAAAGTGCACTAGTATCTGGAAAACGCGCAGCACAGGCAGGCGTCTGATCACGGGAGCACTAGTATTCCGTTGCAAACCGGATTTTTTTTTAAGCCTACATAGGATGCGCACAAATGCTGAACTGCACATGCGCACAAACAAGAAACTGAAAGCGGTGCTGCTCCGTGGAACTGCGCATGTGCACAAACGCAAAACTGAGAGCAATTGCCCGTCTGATCTGTAAGCGGTGGCTTGCGATCCCCATTGTGTGATCGCGCCGCGCCGCTTCTTTGCCACGCTTCAGCATCACCGTGAGATCAGCAGCTAACAGCCTAAGCACAGAGACTCGGGGAACTGTGTGATCGGGCTACCGCGCTTCATTTTGCTCCGGGGTGAGCAGCCACACCTCCCTCCCGTGTTATCTGGCCCATGTGACTGGGGCCTCTGTATATTTCTTTGCAACAAGAAAGGTTAAGATTGTATTTCCTCATTCCAATGAACTTTGGCTTTAGAAAAACCCCTTATCATGGTTCCAAAAGCAGAGAGTGTACAATTTCCAATATGGAGGAAGGTGAATGGGGCAGATCTGGAATCAGAACATTAAATTGGCCCCCACTTGTAATTGCACAAGTGAGTGGAAGTTTAATGCTTGCTTAGTGATTCCAGAGCAGCTGGACTAGGGTTGCCAGGTCCTACCTGGCCGGCAGCAGGGGCTGTCACTTCTGGTTAACATCATTGTATCGGGGATGTCACATAGCAATGTCCCTGTTTGGTGGGGTGGGGTTTCCCCCACTGGCCAGCTGGCTGGTGGTGGATCCAGCTGGGACCTGGGGGTTATGAACCCTAAGCTGGACACCTTAAAAATGATGAAATGTAGCCAGCCGGGAGTCAAACATGCTGACTAGCCTTAAAGTTTAGGGTTACCGTGGGGCTGGCTAGTTGCAGGTGTGTATTGTGGCCAAGTTAATCACAAGCAAAGCTTTGGCCCAAAGGCTGAGGGACTCCCCTCTCCCTATATGCCAAACAAATCTATCTCACAAACTCCTTCCCCCAACCACCTTGTAGTATACCTTTTGTTCAGAACAACACACCTTAACAGTACTGCAGCACATAACAATCTCAGCTACCCCACAGCCACTCCTAACTGGATTTCCCAAGAGCATCCCTGTTCCTCCACAGTTCTTCCCTGCCACTTTTCACTCCCTTTCGTCTTCAGTTCCCCTTCTTCTTACATCTGTCATTTTGAGCTCAAAGCTGAGCTGAGAGAAGTATCTGGCCACTAAGGAATGTGAGTGCCCTGTGCTGTGCGTTTTCTGTATGGTCTCTCCTGATAGTTGGAAACCTTTGCTCGTTCAGAGTGCAGATGGTGCAGTTTGCCTACTGGTACATTTTTCTAAACCAAATTCCTCAGTTTCTCCTGTGCCATCTCTGAGCCCAGCTGCTTGCCTCACTACCTCAGTCTCACACTTAGAGGCCTGCCCAGTACCACGAGCCTCTAGACCCTTTCTGCCCCCTCCCCACACATTCCAGCTAGGCCCAACCCAAACATAATGTAAAAACAAACTGTATCACATGCCTGGTTCCAAGATCCTCAAAGTGACCAGAGGCCCCAAATCTTGCTCCTTAGCACCCCCTCCACAGCCCTTCCCCCTTTCTGAGTACCATTTTAGAAATGTGCCTCAGCTGATACTTAAACCATACTTGGTTCCTGCTTGTTGCAGTCAGGAGGGAAATTTGGTGTGCTGATTAGAAGGATATTTTTCTCTCCCCTTGAGAGCTGCTGGGAAGTGCTAACTGCAGTTGACCCAGGAAGCTGGCTCTAGGGATCCAGATGGCCTCCAGTGAGAGCTAAGCTGTTGTGTCTATGTGTTACATGTATTAGATTTGATTAATTGCATCAGGTCTGGACATGAGGGTTTTTTTTAGAGATAAGGGCAATTTCTTCACTTCTGGTAAACACGCTTTGTGTTTTGATGAACATTTATATTAATCTTCATTTCATTATTGCATTTATTCATTATACTTTTTCCATTTTCAATTGGTTTCTGTCTGCTGTGCTTTGCTGGCTGTAATTGTTTGTTGGGTTTTGTTTCCCATCCAATGTGCATGCAATGTTCAGGGATTGTTCCCCTAGAGAGACAGGTAGCATGATAGAGTGTAGAGACAGAGGCTTGCATTTCAACAGCCTGAGGATCTGAGGGGCTGTGAGTCTCTTGAAGTGTTTCTCTGGATGGCTACCATTTTCCAGTCAAAATATATATGTGTGTGTGTATTTCTTTTCTGTTTTTTAAATTTTTGTTATAAAATTCTTAATAAAACTCTAAAAAAATAAACCAACAGATGTCCAAGGGAGAAAATGCCTGACATTGCAAGGAGGATACAAAAGAAGGCATCTCACAGCCCTAGTAAGCAAGGTGGAGTGGCAGGCATTGGGCTACCACAGACAGGCAGCAAGACAGAGCTGGCCACTGAACTTCCCAAGAAAGATGGCTGCAGAAAAGGCAGAGCAGCAGCATTGCAACAGCGATATTATTTCTCCACCTATCATGACCTCTGTAGCACATTTTCCAGTGAATACACGTATGTTCTGCTGCAGCAACTTAGTGCTTTGGCATGCACTGTGTGTAATCACACTACCATATAGTGACACTAATAGACCTATGGGCAGAGTACAGAATTTACTCAATAACTACATTTATGCTAGTATTAAGACACTGGGGACCTCACTAAAATAGCTATACTCTCTGACAAACTAACAAAAAATAGACAACAAATCACACTGCCTAATATACAGGTACATCACACTTCAGCTGTACAATTTGCAAAGCATCAAAAAGACTCTGAAAATGCTTAGTCTCACAGAACAGGACTAATTCAGGCAAACTGATGCTCGCTGAAGGGGATGTGATATAAAGTTAAGAAGCCCTCCCTAGCTCGACAATGATTGGTGGAAATACTATCCAGAAAAATCTGTTTTGCTATAAGGCATGTTTTATTCTGCTAATTGGAAATGTTCCATGTCAGCTTTTTCCCCTCCTGGTGATCCTTCTCTCTGTGTGTATGAACTCAGCTTGAACGCTTTAAACCAGGCAGCCAGACACTAGGATAACAAATATTAAGAGATATTAATGACAGTCTTTGATTTTCCTGGTCAGTTTTGTTCTAGTAGTGTGAATAATTAATAATCAGTTTTGAACATGAAAAATGTTTCTCTTTCCCCCACCACACACACTCTCCCTCTCTGTCTCACACACACACGCGTGCGCGCGCACACACACACACACACACACACATGTGTTTTCTAACATTTATGTCATCAAATGCTAACTAAAGGGAAATTAGAGGTGCTGCTGCAACATCAGGAAAGCAGGAGTTCAAGTTGCACTGTTTGAAAGTCTGTTTTTACTTGTTTTGGGGGTGGTTAGACTTGATGGCTTTTGGTCTTCGTATACAGCTACGTGAAGCAACCTAAGGCAGGGAAGGCCAGGGCAGTGGAGGTGGGGAGAAATACAGTAGTTAAGGAAGTGGAAATGGGATATCAAGCAGAGCAGATTTTGAAGCGGAGGGAATACTGTGCAGAACTAGGGAAATATGGAAGAAGTGACAAATGGGAAATTGGATTGGTTGAGATCTGAGAAGAAGATTGACACTTGGGGAGCATGGCCAGCAGTGGTAGCTGGTGACTTCTTCCCAGCAACTCTGTGCTGGAATAGAGGAGGTTTCATATGTGAAACCACTTCATATGTAGCAGTGTCACTTCCATGTAGGAAACCTCCTTGTACACTGGCATGTGTATGTATACATGGTAGGGATGTGGCTTACCAATGCACTTGTAACAAACTGGCTATGTGTGCAATTCTCCCCTAGAGCAGTGGACACATATAGCCTGCACATAGGTTTCCTACATGGATGTTAAATCATTGTGTGTGAAATGGTAAATTGGAGTCTTGGAGCTGTGAGCAAAGATTAGGCTGCTGACAGGCCTGCCAAGAGCAACTGCAGTTCTCCGTGCAAAGATCCTCTCTAGCAACTTCTTCACATTCACCGGAGCTTGATTAGAGCAGATAGGCTGCTGCTAACACCTTGTGGCACATTGCCCTGCTTCTTGGACTTCTGGAATTTTGCTCTTTTTGGCAGCCCAGGGTGTTAGCACTGACAAGTTTGACACTTGTGTGAGACAAATGTCTCACAGCAGTTCCTCGGATGTGCCCATTCCTTTTGCCACACTCCTTCATTTGCTGTGGGCCTTCAGTTGGTTTTTCTCTCTGTTGCAAGCAGGAGATGGTTGTAGATGCAGGGAGGTGTGGTTGTTCCTGCTCCCACTACAGTGCTGCCCGATGAAGGGGTTCCTCCCCTTCTCCTAGGACCTGAGTTGCCTCGGAGATTGGCTCCCCACCACATCCTGCTGAAGACAATGTTGTATTCCAAGTGCCAGCAAATTGTTTGTGGGAGTGATTTGTTGTCATGGCAATAATGCACTGGACTAAAAAAAAGAAGGGGGGAACCAGTTCCAGAGCATGATTCGGGACTAGTAGAGGAATTGTTAGAGACCCCTTTTTAATATTACTCACCTCCCTGCTTCAAGGGTGAGTCTTGGAACAACTTTTTCACAAGTGTAGTGCCACTTGCTGTGGGCCTAATTAAGCTGTAGAGCTGGTTTTCAGGGTCAGAGTTCAGTAGGCAAAACAAAAGTTCCTCTATTTTTTTTCACCGGGAGGTTCCAGACCTAATCCACCCCCCACCCCCAAATCCCTGACTCACAAAAATTTATGCTGGAATAAATGTTGTTAGTCTTTGAGGTGCCACATAACTTCTTTTATTTCGCTACAATAGACTAACATGTCTATTCCTCTGGAAACATCACATTCAGGGACAGTCAACAAAAGCATGTTACACCGGATGGCAAAGCTGTGGCACTGACTGTGACACTGAACCTTCCTGGATCTAATCTCTCAACCTGCTTTATTTCTCTCTCCTGCACACCTCCCCCCCCCCACCCGTAGCCTTTCTGCAGGATATTGAATCCCTCAGCTATCTCCTCTATCATCCCTTCCAGATGGGAAAAGCAAAACAATTATCCTCATTGATTTGTGTTTGTTTATTCATTTACACACATGTGTATTTTAATTTGCTTGTTGCCCAGCAATGATATTAACTTATAAAGAGCATAGGCAAAAGAGTAAACAATCTGTAATTAAATAGCTTTCTGAAATAACTGTTTGGCAAACACATCCCCTCACATGCAACCCTGAAAGTAGGGAGTCTTTTGTGCCATGACAAAACATGATCTAGGGAGAGGATGGTTCTACCTGGAGGTCTCTTCAGCCCCCTGCAGAGTTTGTAGAGAAATTTGTACCTGATGGTAAATCCAGAGTAGGTCAGATAACCACGCTAGATGGTACCAGGTCTGGTTCTCCACCTTAAGCCATCCGCGTAGCCACCTGGAACAGCGTGATGAAGAGGGCGCCACTTAGTCTGCGCTTGGTCCCAGATGTAGGTGGTGGGGGAGGAGGCAGTAGGCATAGCCCCATCGTCACCTGCTAGACCGTCACCATCACCCAGCCAGGTCTGAGCCACACCACTGAAGCCTGGCTAGCTCTGCTAGGGCTCAGCTTGCTCGTGCAGCAGCAAATGATGAACAGCATACATGATGAAGTATCTTGAACTGGCCCCGGATGAGACATTGAAAATCTGATTGGATGTCTTTAAAGCCTATGAAGCTCTCAGTTTGGATCAGGCTTGAAGTGCTGGGAAAGGGTGTAGGATTAATGTGCCTCTTTCCCAAAATAAATTGTCTCCATAGGGGCGCTGTGTGCCCTGTAGGGAAACCCCTGGGGAAAACAGAGCCACAGGTGGGGGGTTAAATTACACCAGGAAAGGGAGTAAATGGAAGAGTCCGTTCCCCCCCCCCCCGCTTAGTGTTATGGTGTTGATTAAAATTTGGGCTCCCAGTGGTTACTGTTTGTAGAAATTAGATATCTGATCATGGATCTCCAGTATATCATCCAGTTTGGTCCCAACAGTAATATGAAAAAAATCCTATCTCAGTATTATTTCTGATAGTGCGCTCTCTCTCTCTCTCTCTCTCTCTCTCTCTCTCTCTCTCTCTCTCTCTCACACGCACACACACACACACACCCCAATTAAAAAGCAGAATGTAAAAGAATGACTCCGAGGAACCCACTTTCTCTGATATGGCATGAATGAGCTCCTCTGAGTAATTCTTTTGACATCTGTACTGAGCATGCCTCCTGACCAGAAGGTGGCAAGGCTAGCAAAGGAAGTCATGCAGAGATGTAACAGGGTTCTCTTAGAGGCAGACAGTCACATTGGAAGTGATGGAGATGCAGGTGAATTACCCACCCTTGGCATAGGCTGAATGGAAGATTAGCAAGGCCAGAGAGAGCGGTGGGTCTTGCACGGAAGTAGCAGACAGCATTTTCTATGGGAGAAAGATATGAGTTCACAGAAGCTGCATTGGATGCTGGCATGATCCTGCACATATGGCTAAGTGGTAGCAAACATGCCTTGCATGCATAAGGCTTCGGGTTCAGCCCCTGGCCTCTCCAGTTAAGGATGTCAGTCAGTGGGTGTTGGGAAGGCTGGAGAGCAGCTGTCAGTCAGAGTAAGCTGTACTGTGCTAGATGGACCGATGGGCTGACTAGATGTAAAGCAGTTTCATAGATGTTCCTATGGTCATTGTACTAAGTGTTTACTTCTTTATTTATTTACATTTATAGTCCGCCTTTCTTA
Source organism: Gekko gecko (assembly GCA_029375565.1). Classification (NCBI taxonomy): domain Eukaryota; kingdom Metazoa; phylum Chordata; class Lepidosauria; order Squamata; family Gekkonidae; genus Gekko; species Gekko gecko. The sequence goes on along the minus strand of JAPDNY010000002.1, from coordinate 236,523,446 downwards.
CAGGGACTCTAGGCAGATTACACATGGTGAGTCAGTGCAAAGTGACAAATGGGACATTCTTTAACCAATGCAATTAGGATTTTAGAAGTCTGGAACCACCAGAAAGAACTGAAGCATAGCATAAGTATTCACATGACATATTAAGTGGTTCAGAAATTACATAAATTGGATCCTACATACAATACACTCTACACAGCAGTATAGACCATGGTCCCTATTCATTTATCCAAGCAAGTTTGGGAAACCATTTTGTACAGTGCAACCCTGTTACCTGTGCAGAAAAACAGGTTTGCATAGTTTGCGGAAAGCCAGGAGAGTGGGAGCTTTCCTGACCTCCTCAAGGAAACCTTTTCCACAGGACAGGAGCCACAATAGAGAGAAGAGAAGGCACATGGACAGGCAGTTGTTGACCTTGCCCATTTGCAGGTTGACATCTGCAGAAGCCCCTGCTGACTTAAGTGAAGTTGTGGCAGAACAGAGAGAGAGAGGGTCCTGCAAATAAGAGGGGCCAAGGTCATGAAGAGCTTTGTATGTGATAGCCAGTACCTTAAACCGAGCCCAGTAACAAATGGCCAGCCAGTGGAGCATCTACATAATGGGAGAAATATGCATGCTCTGTCTAGCTCCAGTTACTAGCTGAGCTGCAGCAATCTGGACCAGCTGGAGTCTCTGAGTTGATTTTTGAGGGGAGACCAATGTACAGCGCATTGATCCAGGTGGCCAGGTAAGCCATATCAAAGTAAGGGTCTAGGCTGAGTTGGTAGAAAGCCTTTTTTGCAGCTGCATTAATGTATATGGCCAACATACATCGAATGGGAACAAGCATGCTGTCCCCCACTAGTACATGTTTGCATCATGTAAGCACAGGTGTGTCCGTGTGATCAGGACCACTGTTCCCAATCGTGGGGATGGATCCTGCAAGTGTACAGTTTGAATGCACGCAGTGCTGTGTCCGTGTGAGGCATTTGCATGATGGAGGTGAGGATTGGGTCTGTACCCCATGCCCCCTTTGCATGTATTAGCCCTGTATGTAGGGTTGCCAAGTCTAGGTTGGGAAATTCCTGGAGATTTGGAGAGGATGGAATTTGGGAAGAGGTGGGACCTCCATAGGGTATAGTACCATACAGTCCACCCTCCTAGCAGCCATTTCCTCCAGAGGAACTGATCTCTGTAGTCTGGAGCACAGTTATAATTCCGGGAGATCTCCAGGCCCCACTTGGATATTGGCAGCCCTACCTATGTGTCATGTCTACAGGGCTCTAGCCTCCTCTTATGAAATCCTAGCAAAGGTCCGTCCCGTTTATCTCTAACCAAGCAGGGACTGTCTCTTCAATGTATAATGGGCAGAAATCCACTAATGAAGCTGTTTCCTGATGTGAATTAATGGGGTTGAGAGAACCCTTCACCTGATGAATTTCTGCTTGCTAGGCAGCTGTTAAAGCTTGCCTCTCTTTGTTTTAAAAAATGGTGCTATCCTATTTGCAAATGTCCCTCTCCACTGTAGGTCACCTTTCCCCTTCCCTTGGATCCCTCTGCTGAAACCTCAGGACTGGACCACATAGAGGCCCAATTGTCTCGAGTGAAATTATGAGGCCAGCCAGCAGCATTTTTGGCATTGTTCACAAAGCGCCTATTAATGCCCATTGGAACAATGTCTTGATTCTGCAAGCACAATAGGGAAGAGCTGCCAGCACAGACTGTTCTTGTTGCTGAGAGCTACCTGCACCCTCACCTGAAAGAGGGTGACCATTCAGATCCAAATGCTGAAGGAGAAAATACTTTGCTTGTCAGTATCCAGAACTTCAACAAGCATGGTAGCGTCTGCCCTCCCCATGTATACCCAGTTCCACAAAAGAATGCCCACATCGGCATTCTTAAACAATTGAACTATGCAAAACTTTCCGCAATACATTTTGCCTCCCCAGGAGTGGATCTGAACTTTGTGCCCTTTGCCTCTCAGTCATCATAGACTTTTTAGCCGAACTCTAGAGCAGGGGTGTCAGACTCATTCGTTACAAGGGCTGAATCTGACATAAATGTCTCTTTGTTGGACCGGGCCATGTGTGCCATAAAACGTAATGGCAGGTACTGGAGATAGAAACTGTATAAATGACAGCAGCTGGTAAGCTCCAAGTTGGTGTGTCCTCACTGCAAGGCCCCCTAGGGTGGGAGGGGGGTGCAGAGGAAAACCCACAGAGGTGGACCAGAGAGGCAGCAATGCAATGCTGGGCAGATGCTCCCACAATGCTTGACTGTTGCAGGCGAGGTGGTTCTGCTGTGCTATAGCCATAATGGAGTGGCTCTGCCCACTCCCCCCCAGCACTCCCTCCCTTGCATCAGTTGCTCGTGGGCCGCATAAGACCCCTGGACAGGCCTGATCCAGCCCCCGGGCTTTATGTTTGACACCCCTGCTTTAGGACATCCCCTGCATGGCATTTCCAGTGCAATGACGTCACCTACGGACAACATCATTGCACCAGGCGCAGTAGAGCTCTTCAGCGGTGGGGCTCCCCCCTCCAGCCAGCTGGCTGGTGGTGGATTGGGCCCCCCAAAATCGAGGGGAACCCCCACCCCCATCGGGGGGGATGGCAACCCTATCGTCAAGAGAGTGGGCCTCCAGCCACATCCTACCCCTGCTTCCAAGGACTGCTTGGCATAGCTTCTGGGTATTTGTATTGGTGGCTGGCTGGGACTTGGAAAGAAATCCAGTAATTGTTCTAATGTATAGACTGGAGCATTTGCTGGATAATTACTTTTAAGTTGGCCTAATTTCCCAATAATTACAGTATTTTGGAAGTTCGTGTAGAAGCCATAATACAACTGGAAAGTGCACGGATTTGTGGCTAGTAACTGAAGATCTGAAAAAACAAATTAACAGCTCTCAAGTCAGAAATGCAAAAGCAGAACTATTCATAGGGTTGCCAGCCTCTATGTGAGCATGGGTATCTCCTGGAATTACAGTTGATCCCCAGAGGACAGAGATCATTTCCCCTGGAGGAAATAGATGCTTTGGAGGGTGGACTGCATGGCATTATGCCTCTTGAGGTTCCTCCACTACTCAAACCCCTGCCCTCCCCAAATTTCACCCCAAACATCCAGGAATTTCCCAACCCAGAGTTGGCAATCCTATTCTAGAACTAATTCAAGAATCATCATCATCATCATTATTATTATTAAAAATCATTTTTACATTTTACATACCCACCACCTTTTGGGACTGCCTAAAGGTGCTGCTGTTCCAGAATCTCTGTGGACAAAGGATCTATTTTGCCACACAGATTAAATTTGCATTTGATGAGGTAGAATAGAAAACGTACTAATTAAGCAAAGTGAGAACTACAAAATCGATATTCATCAAAACTTCCCAGAATGTGAAATGGGACTTTTTTAATTTCAAGTACAATCAAATCTTTCTTTTGAGGGAGTTTTTATAAAAAGCTTTAAAAATCTTGTTGATGAACTCTAAATCAGTAATATTAGGGAATCGACTATTGATTGATTTCTGACTCAACTTTCTCCAGTAAGTATATATGACTGATTAATGAATCAAAGAACAGTTAAAACATTAAAGGCAATTAAAAAACAACTGAAAATGGGCAGAATGCTACTGATGGTCTTTTAAGGTTATTAGATAATTTTCGATCATTTTGATGATTGCTTGTCAGAAGTTTCCTTGGAAGCACGTATATTGAGTTGTGTGATATAATTTGGGGGGGAAATGAAAATCAAAGACCAGCATAGTTTAAAACCATTTTTACACAGCACTAAATGTTACCTGAAAGAGGAAGGTTCACGTTCCTCCTATAAAAATAACTAGGGCCTTGGTCACACAAGCAGGATAATCCACAGGGGACAGGAGGCTTTTAGCAGTGGAGCAAAAAGAAGCGCGGTAGCAGGATCTCACGTTCCCCCGCGGCTCCGTCTGCAGGCCTCCAGCAGCCGATCAGACCAGTGAGGCAATGCAGCAGGACCGGCAAGGCAACACAGCAGGAGTGCGTTTGTGCGCATGCGTCCAATGCTGACAGCTGCTGGAAGCGACGGGCTACCAGCGCGTCTCTGATCAGATGCCCACCGGTGCCACGCATTTAACGGAAATAGGACTTGTTAGCAGGTAGTTTTTAACTCTGCTTTTTCTGCAGGAAGCTACGGGTTGGCCATGGGAGTGCTACGCCGCCCAGATATGCCAGTGTGATCACGCCCAGATCGGGGCGGTGGGGGGGGCAAATGCTCTGTGTGACCGGGGCCTAAGACAGGCTTAGCTGCACTTCTAAAGGGATGGAATTTGACATTTATGGCAGCACCAATGAAAAGGTTCTGCACCTCGTGGACAACAGCAGAAGAGCTGCCTTTGCAAAATAATATGACAAAGAGGTTTATTTGAAAGGAACCAGAGTCTAGGCCATGTAAGTTTTAAAGACCCCAGACAGTACTTTTATATTTAATACATTTATACCTTTAAAATTTATCCCATATTCAATATTATTCATAACTGGGATTGTTGGGGGGGGTCACAAATTAGGAGAATATAAATTACTTTTGAATATTGCAAGCAAGTTCATATGAGGAAGATTTATTTTCCCCCCACAGATTAATTTCTCTTGGAATAACAAGAATACTAATAATAAGCTAACAGATATCATACATGTGACATTGACATATACAATGTGAAATTCTAATTCTGTTCTGTATCTTGTGAAGTTCCCAAATCTAAATTTAAGTAGTCACATAACTGGGAGATTGATTAGCTGCATAGTGTACTGTTGATGTTAGGAAGCACTGTTCTTTTCATAGCAAAAAATCTGCAATTGTTTTTTGAGATATGTGAAGTCCACCTGGGACTTTTTTATTTGGAAGTTCATTAAGACTGAAATTAGATAGCATGCAGCTGAAAAACAAAACACAGTTGTATGAATCCTTACCCCCCCCCCCATTATTTGCTGGAATGAAGAGAACCTTTTATGCACCAATCTACTTTCTGTGAGAAGAGATTGTTTCCTCTCGGTTCCTCTTTTGATAATTGTTTTTAGGTTCCCATTATGAGATTTACATTTTCAGCCTCTGTAGCTTTTCTTTGATTACTTTGCAATACTTCTCTTGTCTTGATACATGAGTGCCATACATGCCAATGGGGTTTCAGAAACATGCTCTTTCCAGGAAATGCTTCCCCGCAACTAGACCCTTTTATTCACAATAAATTTACAATAAACAAATGTTTTATTCACAATGAAGAAGCCTCCCTTCTTAAAGTGCAATGTTGCTCCTCTCTCTGGCTGTGCAAAGATACGAGGCAACAAAGTGAGGTGATGCATATGCTCCATAGGCCCATCTCTCCCAAATTCTCTCCAGACTTAGAAGGCGGCTGCTGGCACCCTGAGCCTCCAGGAATTTCGGACCCCCATGGCCTTCTTCCATTTGTAGGGCAGAAATGCATCAAAAGGGGAAAGGATTTTTTTCATTATTCTGACTCTTTGCATTCCCTTCCTCTACTGTTGGGCATCTACATCAGCCTCTTCCAGAATTATTCATGTTTCATTAACACCAGAGTGCAGCATTTGTTGATTTTAAAATATTTATGTGCTGCTTTTATGTCCTACATTCAAAGCCGGTTTCCATAGATGTGGACGATACTACAGACATCAAAATATTAAAACCTTGGGCCAGTCATGCTCTCTCAGCCAAACCTACCTCTCAGGGTTGTTGTGGGGATAAAGCAAAGGAGAGGACAACAACATAATCTGCTTTGGATCCCCATTGAGGAGAAATGTGGGTATAAAGGAAGTTAAATAAATAAATAAACAAAAACCAGAACTAGATTATCAGACTATCAGTACAACAGCAGGTCAGTTTGTAAATGCTCCTTCAAATAGTTCAGCTGTGTATTTTGTTCACCAAAATACAGTACCACCCAGAGTTGGTGTCACCCAGAGGTGACTCTTCCCACACTTCTGGGCAGCCGATTCCCAAGGGCTGCCACTGGAAAAGCCCAAGTATGAGTCCCAACTCCTGACCTTCCTCGTCATTGGGACAGCCCCTGTGGTGGTGCACATAGTGCTCTTGATGGCTTCTGCCAGAAGAAGCAGACCAGCAAGTGTGCTAGTCCCATTATTGTCACTTTAACAGCACTGAAGTGCATTGAAATGCTTTTATGTGGCTGTCTCTGTTCACTAGCACATGGAGCTACTAATTTACTTCAATCAGTTAGAAAACCCTTAATGAAACAGCTATTCTGGTAGAGGCTTCTCATTCCCCTGGTAAATGTTCTGTGATTAATCTATCCCTCTCTCTTTGCAAGTCACCTTAAAAAAAAACCCAAAAAAACCCCACTGATGCTTTTATTATGTTGATTGCTTTACACTGAGCCCCTTTTAAGGCCTCTTTAGAGAGGCTGAAACCCAATCGAATGTTTTTCTCTATGGCAATCTGATCTGTGTACTCACACAAGGAAGACAAGCTGTGCTTACAGGGGACAGATGCTGACATCTATTGAGACATCAGTAGTTGCTTTAATAGCAGATCCTCAGTCCTGCTACTGGACAATTAAAATCAAAAAGCCTTCCCACCCTCTGTGAAAGCTACACTGGGGTCTCTAGAAGTAGGGCTGGTCTCATGCATATGATTAGTTCCACACTGGCTTCTGGAGATGGTATTACTAAACTACCCCTAGGAACATCAAAAACATCGCAGAAAAACACCCTGTGTTCAAGTTTATTTAAGTTCCACAGGCAGCTACTCTCATCTCAAAGTAAAATGTCTGGCATTTCTTCCTATTTTCACAATACTGCAGACGTAGGCATCAGCAGAGCATTAAGTCGGTCTCCCCTGCTACAACAGTGCCCACCTCTGTAGCCTACAAGCACTTCTCCTTCTCCCAAACTCTCTCCCTAGTGGCTTATCTTGTTGGGATTAAGCCCAGCAAACAGAACTTGCCCTGAGTCTAGCAGTGAACATCCCCATGGCTAGTATGGGCCTGCCCCCTTTGTCACCCTGGATTAGGGCTGGCAGGGATCAGAGAAAAACAAAGAGGATTAATGATTCCCTGGCAGGTAAGAGGGTGCCTGGATTAAGAGCAACCGTTATTTCTAAAGCTCTAATAACTGTCAGGCATTTTCCTCCATTGCCTCTTGGTCTTTACTATCTCATACTTTCTGAGGCCACCACCCATCTGCTGATGCCCTCAGCTAGGGATGCCAGTGGGGGCAGGGATCTCCCACCCACTGCCAGGCCCTACCTCTCCACCAGGAATTACTCCCCAAAAAGGGAGGAACACTGGAAATTAAAATGACGTGCCCAAAAACCAGAGTGTCACCTCCCCCGATGTCCCCAATATTCCTGTGTCACTTCCTAGTCACATAAACATGTTGCTGAAATGCCGGGCATTCTTCTCTGCTCCTAGTAAGCACGCCCCCCCCCATCCCCCACCAGCTGCTTGGATGGACCTGGCTACCCTTGGCTCAGGCTCTGGGCTACTAACAGAAAGAGCTGTCCCTTGAGATATTCCGTGCTGATAATGTCTGCATTCCCATTGGAGAGCTGGGCTCTTCGCGGGCCAATGCTGAAGACTAAGTCCTGCCCTTTGGGCACATCTAGTTCTCTGTTGGTGGCAGGCTTTTTAACAGTCTACTAGACCAGAATTGTAATTTATAAACTAATAGGCTTGGAACATTGATGGTTTTCCACTAACTATGGAGGGCAGTGTTCGATGAATCCATCAGGTTCCCTATTAGCACTTAGCCTCCTGCTGATTGTCCCTCTGAGTGTTTCTCAGCACCTCATCTCTGCTTATTACAGCTATGGAATCTAATTAGCCAGTTGCCATCTCCGGGCTCAGTACCCAGGGGGATCCAGAGGCGCTTTGCTGGTTATTAAAAGCCATTGTATCTTAGAGGGGAAGAGAGAAGTTCCAGAAAAACAGGAGGATGCTAGAGAAAAGGAGGTGTTACTTCTGTCTTGGATGGGATGTCACTTGCATTGGCCACAGGTTCTTCCAGAAGCTTCCTGGAACCACTTGATGACATTTCCCTTTGTGTTCTGCACCATCTTAGGAAGGAGTGAAACAATGACTAGTTGCTGGGCTCTGAGCCGTTGAATTCTGTACCAAAGTGGAGAAACGGGAACTGGTGTGAATACCAGGAGCTTGGCATTCTGCCCTTGAGTGGTCGATTGAGTAGTAACTTCTTCTCAGGGCCCTAAATTGCTTTAGCTCAAGCCACTTGACCTCAGGAACCCTGAGTTACAGAACATTCTTCCCCAGGGCCATAGCCAGGATTTTTTCACGGGGCGCACTAATTTAATTAAACTGGTTTTCCCTCCCAGAGCTCCTTAAACCTTCCCCCCAGGAAGATGCGCTCCATCCACCGATGTACCAGCCAGCCAAAGTGCTGTGCCAGGCTGACGGGCTCCCACAGCAGCTGGCACTGGCCTTACCAGGTGAGGAGCAGGAAGGCTAGCTCAGCCCACACATGCAGCCACAGCAGCCTAGCTGGCCGACATCACTTGCTTGCACTGCAGGAAGGACAGCACTGGTGGCAACTGCTGGAGCTGGGCGAGGGTGTGCCCAGGATGGCACTGCCATTGGCCCACCTCTGCCAGCCAGAGAAGGAGAGGGAGAGAAAGAGAAAGAGGAGAGGGCTCTCTCAGCCCTGCACATTCCTTGCACCCACGGTGGCTGGAGAGGCATGGCACGGCTCCTGACCTCTTCCGTCTTGGGTCTGCTGTGCTGTGCTCAGGGGGGGCACTACAGATTCGATAGGGGGTACAACCCCCCCCCCCAAGCTGGCTACAGGCCTGTTCTTCCCAGTTCCATATTTGGGTACTGCCAGCAGCCCCGTAGCTAAGGAGTTTCGGGGAGGGGGCTGGGGGGCCACCAGCCAATTAAATAAAAATTAATTAAATTAACTTTGATTTAATTGGTGGAACTCCTAAGGCAGCCCTGCACACCCACCCAGGCTCCAGGGTAATGCCCAATGGCCACAGCTTCCATCCCCACCCCCTCGCAAGAGCAAATCAGTCTCCTGTAACTCATAGCCCTACTAACAAGAGAACCGGCGCTGAAATGGGTGACCTCTTATGTAGCCGCGGTGCTGCAGAGAAATCCAAGGGGCGAGGATTCCACTTCCTCAGCTCCCCACTCAGTTCCCCAGCACCAGCCATCAGCCTCGCCCTCCCACAGTTCTTCCCAGAGCCTTCCCGACAGCCACTTCTAGGCACTCTGCCCCCGGGGCAGGCAGCCTCCCTCGCTCGGTGGGTCATCCTTCCCTCCTTCACTTGGTGGGTCATCACTTCCTGAGTCAGACCGGCTGTGGGGCTCTCCAGGGCATGGGTGGGCTGGCAAGCAGCGGAGCACCCTTAAGCTGAGGAGCTGCTTTGGGGAGCTGCAGGATGAGCCCCACTCTGCGGCGCAGCAAAGACTCACTGGGGAAAGCCGGCACCAGGAATGAGGGAGGAAGGCACCCAGGAGCAGCAGCAAGCGGCACGGGAGTCACCAGCTAGGCGGCTACTGGGCTGAGGGCAGAAACATGGGGGATAGCCAAGGATTGGGGAGGGGCCCGTAAAAACTGTGTGTGTGTGGGGGGGCCCCACGGTAGCCATGGGCCTGACTGCCAGCCAGTGTTTTGTTCTTGCCTTGAAAATGTTAGTGGTCCCCAAACAGAGAGCTGAGACATAACGTTGGGGCTGTGTGACCTTAACGAAATGGAAAACTAGACTACTGGCTACAAGTAGCAGGGAAGTGTAATAGAAGCAGCCTGGAGGGTGGTTACAATTTTGGGATAAGGGGCTGTGGGTACTGCAGAGAAGCAAGATTCCAGTGAGCTAGTCTCCTTAAAATTAGGCTGGAGATAGGCAATAGGATTTAAGAGAGCTAAGGATAATGTGACAGAGAGGCAGGGCTCTTTTTGTAGCAGGAACTCCTTTGCATATTGGGCGACACACCCCTAATGTAGCCAATCCTCCAGGAGCTTACAGTAGCCCCTGTAAGAAGAGCTCTGCAGGCTCTTGGAGGATTGGCTACATTAGGGGTGTGTCACCTAATATGCAAAGGAGTTCCCACTACAAAAAGAGCCCTGCAGAGAGGAAACATTTCCCATGGGACACACAACTCATTCTTTTGTCCCACTGTGATCTGTAGCCAAACGGGTTTTGCAGGTTTTTGAGGCAGTACAAAACCCTGTTCGATCAGAGACAATAATGGGGGCAGAAAAAAGGATCCTATATACCACGAGCACTGATGCATTTTTATTTCATCACCTTCAAAGTTGTTGTCTGTCTCCAGTCTAAGTGTGGAGACACTTATTTTGATCCGTGTCAGTACAGCTGTCTTCACTCCTTTGAGCAGGGAAACAAGGAAAGGATGGGTAAGTGTATCCACTCTGGGTTCAAAAGTGACGGGAAAAAAGGGTTGGGTAGATGTGGCTGCAAAAGGTCTCCTCTTTTGCTCAGTGCACACAAACCGATTCCACAAAAGCAGTTGTTCTATCCTCGGTCTCCCGTTTCCCCTGTTTGTAGTACTCAATTTCCCACTATTTGCTGCATGGCTGCATTTTGTCCTGCATATTTCCCCTGCGTCTTCTTGATCCTTATAGGGAGGAGATATGGGTCAAAATGCAGCTGTGCAGCAAATAGTGGGAAATTGAGCACTACAACCAGGGGAAACAGGAGCCCAAGGGCAGGACAACTGCTTTTTCAGACTTGGTCACAGTCTCTCTTGCCCTTCCCAGCTGCTTCCTTGTGGTTTGTTTATATCCTCCACACCTATAAAGTGGACAAATAAATGCTGTCCCTTGCAGATGGTTGTCCTGATGGACCCGATGGAGGACCCTGATGATGTGCTACGTGCCAACCGCTCACGGGAGAAATCCTACATGTTTGATGTTGCCTTTGATTTTGCTGCTACACAGGTCAGAATTTCATACATTTGTATTCCACATCAGGACCAAAGGTGGTACTGTGCAACAGACACACCCTCTCAATGTAGATATTTTTAAAATGAAAAACTGCTGCAGGAGGCTGCAGATTTGATCAGAGGATCAAAGTAGGGGGAGAGGCTCAGACCATTCCCCCCCTCCCAGTCAAAGCCTCTCTTTCTAAGCTGCTTTTGCACCACAGGGGGACGTATACATTTTTACCAGTGTTCCCTCTTAGCTGAATTATGTGAGCTAGCTCACAGTTTTTTAGCCTCCAGCTCACACATTGTTTGTCTTAGCTCAGGAAGGACGGCTCCAGAGGAAACTAATTTATGCAGTAGTCAAATCGCTCGCTCACAACTTTAATGCCAGTAGCTCACAATTTTTTTTTGCTGACAAGACTCCACAGCTTAGAGGGAACATTGATTGGTACCTGTATTTTCTTCCATGGTTGAAAAGTAGCTGGGGGTGGATTTTGCGAGAGAAAATGGCCAGGGTGGAAAGGGCAAGCAGCCTCTACCCTATCCTACTCTTCTGTTCTCAGCTGCCTAGAAATGTTGGGAGCATTTTAGCCATGTCTGCTGTGTAACATCTAGTTCAGTCCTAAAATGGTTTTGTAATCCCAGCCTCCCCTTCTTGCCTGTTTTAGGTATAGTACCAGGTGGCAGGTGGGATGGCAGGACCAAACCTCAAGATACAGTTTCATCAGCTCCATTTCAAACTAATTTGCACATTATAGTGAAACTGGAGCTCTTCAGTGAGGTCTGCCCCTGGAGTGCACCTGGAGAGAAAGTTGGGAAGGGGGTAGTGAAAGAGAAGGAACAAGAGGGAGTTTGGTGTTGAACAGACAATTAATCAGTTGTCACAATTTGGATGCGTACTGCCTTCTAGTTGCTAATAATTGTTGCTTAGGGTATGGGTAAAATGCATTGAATTCTCCTGTTGGACCTGTTACATTAAAGTGCCTTGTTTGTCAAATTGTGTACTGAAGGAGGTACACAAACACACAGAGAGCCAAGTTTGTATGTCTTTGTTGAGCTTGGAGGTAGAATCTAGTCACTGTGATAGGAATGTTTATGTGCAACATGGTATAAGTTTTCCTTGTACCTTTATTTTCCACCAGATTTTCGGTTCTCTGGAACCAATTGTTTTTGACCTGTTTGCCTTCCAGTGTCAGCAGAATTTATGCTGGCATGGGTTGGAAGAGAAGAGAATTCTTCTCTGAATCAGATCTACCATCTGAGAATGAGAGGAATTTGGCAGCTGGGAAGTTTGTGTTGTACTCCACGCCAAAGGAATACAAATTTCATCACCAGCTCTCAAATTAGGGAGATCTCTTGATTGGGGGGAGGGGGACACAGCAAGAAGGCCATCAAGCCTAGAGCTTAAAATTACTTAATTGTACCACTGGGATGGCCCTGGAACCCAGCTGTCCAGGGGAGTGGTCAGTTTCTTCCTGACGATGAATGGTTCACTAGCGGTTTGAGAATCTCTGTTCTCCTGCATAAGAGCTAAACCCTGGTGAAGTTTCCTCACACTGTGATCATTTTGTTCCATTGTTTCCCTGGAAACAATTTCTTTCTTTGATAACCTCATGTTTTCATCTACCTTTGCAGGAGATGGTCTACCGTGCCACCACCAGAGGTCTCATAGAAGGTGTCATCTCTGGATACAATGCTACAGTTTTTGCCTATGGCCCCACTGGTAAGAGAACAGGTTCTGCTCTGAATGAGACACACTACTGGGAAAAATCGTTTCAGCTCACCATCAGTTTGTGACAACCAAGCTGCAGGCATTCAGGTTTCAGCTCAGGAAGCTGTGGAAAAAACACCAGAGTTGCTTTGATGGGTATCTGGCTGAATTCCCTGAGTGTGAGGCAGGGCAGGATCAAGAGAAAGCATCTTTGGACCACATGTGTTGCTCCCTTAAAACCTAGCAGGATTTTTGAACCTGCTTTGCTGTGCCCTGTGACTGTAGAAAATAAACTGCCTGTTCACTATCATTGGAGTATATCTGAGACAAGAAACTGGATAAATGTTCTTATTAAATCCTTGGACGAACCTCTCTCTAGCATTCCTGACTCTTGCGTAGCTTCTCCAACCAGACTGTGCCTCTTCCTTCCAGAACAGCCACTCTAAGAATCAGCTTATCCCAGGAAAGTCATTTTTAGAGTGGAGATATACATAAATTCAGTTGTGAGCTTACGGTGGAAACACTTTTGCAGTAGTTAGGATACACATGCCGCCTTCTATCCAGGTTTGGCTAGCAGTGACTTCAGTCATAAAGCAAACTCCCTTTCTAAAACCCAGGTTTGGTAAGGCTGAGTTCCAAATCTGGGTAACCTCACCATCACCACCAAAATGCAAATGTGTCAGCTATTTATTAGCTATCAATTTCTTTACTCTGTTTCTATCCTTAGGGTGTGGAAAGACCTATACTATGCTTGGCACTGACAATGAACCTGGGATCTATGTTCGGACACTCAATGATCTTTTCCGTGCTATTGAGGAGACCAGCAATGACATGGAGTATGAAGTGTCCATGTCCTACCTAGAGGTGAGACTGGGGTCACCTCGGGCAGGGAAGGAGTGAGTGTGTGTGTGTATGCATGTGCGCGCGTGCCTATACATCATGGCCCAGAGATGGGAAGGGATTGGTCACTGTCAGGGCCTTTGGGTATCTCATCTGCTGTGTTCTGATTCCTGTAACCATTTCTGAAGTGCTCCTAGAATCATGACACTTCCTACAATGTTTTTCTTGGAGAAGAGGCTGAACTGTATCTTTGTAACTGAAATTGAGCTGCGAAGCACAAAGATTCTCATCTGTTTGCTCATTACAGAGATGCACATTTTCTACTTTCATCTGAACAACCCAAGAAGCAAAGAGCTGCATGGGAAGGAGCCTTCCCAATAAAGATGCAGTTTTGCTCTAAATCTTGCAGTTGCTCAGCTGTCCTTAACCCTCCCCCAACCCTCTGCCTCTCCCCAGACACCCCATTCATCCCTTCTGTTTTCATGGCTGGTGAGCACGCCATGCTGTGCGCAGATAATCCCCTTGGTTACACACCAGGATGAAGGCTAGTACAATATTGACACACGTGAGCAGCTTGGAACAAACAGCCACGCTGCAACAAAGCAGGGACGGCAGGAGCGGGAGGCTGGAAGGACCTTGTCCCATAGCCCAGTTCTCAGCTGCCTCTGTTCTTCCTCCAGCTCACCTTTAAGGTATATTCAGGCTTTAGCCCCTGACAGCCATGGTTTTCAGTAAGCTTGGACTGCCAGGCACCAAATTCAGCCTAGATCAGTGTTTGGTGGAAGAGCAACTTTTCAAGCATATGGCAGAAGCTGACCAAAACTGAGCTCAGCTTATGGCCAGGATCCATGCAACCAGCTCACTGCAGGCTGATGCAGCTGAAAGTCAGCACTGGCTGATGGAACAAGATCCTTGTTGCCACAGGCTGAACCATCATGTCAGTAGTCTCCATTCCACCTCCTTTGACTTCTAGAGGAAATTGGATGATTCCTGTGACCTCAGGCAGTCCCACTGGTACTTCTGGAAATAATTAGAACTAGCCGTCACTCTTAACAATAGCAATAATATAGAAGAGTTATGCTCCACTTTTCTGTTGTAAACAATAATAAAGGTAGCTTACATGATCAAACTGTGAAAAGAAGAAGCAAGCAAATGCCATAAAAATGTGAACACGTACATCACATATGTTTGTATTTATTTTAATAATATCTGTTCAACTTTTGCCATCACAGTGCTCAAGGTGGCTTATAGAAAATTTTAAAAATACAAACAATAATCACATATTAAAATTACATTTCTGAAAATATTTTCAACAGAAAGCCTGGGTAAGTAAGGACAACTGGTGCCAGGAATTTAGCACACTTGATGAATATTGGCAGGATGGGTATTCCATAATCGTGGTGCCACCACAAAAAAAGGCCTTGTCTAAAACAGCAATCTGCAGCAGCACCAGCATCCCAAACCAAATAAAACAGCAGTACACAGAAATAAAAATTTAAATTAATAGATTCAGAATGGATAAGATAATAGATAACAAAATTCAGTAATAATAATATTAAAGATTAGAGTAAGACCATAAAATAAAACAACATCAGACCCTGATCTGGTTGAAGACACACTAAAACCATTGTGGAATTAAAAAAAAAGTCTTAACAAATCTCAGGAAGATCAGAGGTGAGGTGGTGTGACAAACCTCATGTGGCAGAGAATTCCACAGTTGGAGGGCCAGAGCTGAGAAACCTCTTACCATATGTGGACAACTTCACTTAGGCTAGCATAGGAACACAGAGCACGGGACCAGAACCCATTCTCAAAGCACAACCAGGCTCATGTTGGTGGAGATGATCATTCAGGTTCTAAGCTGAACATTTCAAGGTCAGTGGTGGTGAAAGGTGCCATCAAGTCAGCCAACTGATGGTGACTTCATGGGGTTTTCAAGGCAAGAGACGTTCAGAGGTGGTTTGCCATTGCCTTCCTCTGTGTCAGGACCCTGAACTTCCTCAATGGTCTCTCATCCAAGTACTAACCAGGACCAATCCTGCTTAGCTTTGGAGATCTGATGAGAGGCTAGGGAATATCAGCACTTTTAAATTGGGCCCTTAGAAACAATGCTGTCAGCCAAAGCTGTAGCCAATTTTGTCGGCCTTTGTGATGGACTCCACTTTGAGAAGCCTTGCTTACCACATTTTGACCTAGGCATAAACTTTCACAGTAGAGGTGAAGGGATCAAATATATATCCCTGTTGGCACCCATAAAGAGTCATAACAATGGTGGATTTCAGGTTCCAGCATCAGACATTCAGGATGTGTGTCATACCCATCTTTTTGTTATGTTCATGTCCCAAAAAGCAGTTGTGCAGCTGTGACTCTGGACTTTGGTTTGTAACCTTGGGGAGGGGAGTCAAGGAGTAGAATTTGAAGCAATTTTCAGTTGTGACTCCATGCACTGACTTCCTAGAATTTTATGTCCTAACATTCAATGTCCTGCCCTGCTAATAGCCCAGTCCTGTGGCTGTGGACAAAATGAGGATGGGAAACATGAAGGGCATTTTATCCACCCATGGCTACCCAGGGAGCAATCCTAAACTGGTGAAGTGAGAAGCAAGTTTTGTTTTATTCAGTGGGACTTACTCCTAGGAAAGTGTTCTGAGGATTGCAGCCTCAGTTGTTAGTCATCAACATATTGTTTAGTTTTCCCTCCTCTGCACACAAAAAAGGAAAGCCTAGCTTTCAGATGTCCTCTTTTTCTGTCACTGCTTCTCTCAAGGAACTGTAGATCTGTAAGGTAGCTGAGAATTCACTTAGGCTTGACATACATTCTCCTAGGAGCTGCTTCTGTGTGCACACTGTGCCATATGCTGTTAGCTTCTTGCATGAAGTAGCCCTTACAAAAGATCTCTCTTGACCACACCAGATGGACAAATACCCTGCTCAAAGATGCTTAAACTTGACTGCCAAACTACTTTGACTCGTCATTGGGATCTACTGTCTTTCTCTTAACTAGATCTACAATGAGATGATCCGGGATCTGCTCAATCCTGCCCTTGGCTACCTGGACCTCCGTGAAGATTCCAAGGGCATAATCCAAGTGGCTGGTATTACTGAAGTGTCCACCATCAATGCTAAGGAGGTGAATGGGAATCAGCCAGTTATAAAAGTGGGGAGGACCAGAGGGCCGGAAATGTTGCTGCTCCCATATTCAGTTCTGCAGGGTAGTGACCCCACTGACTCATTTTATGTTCTGCAAAGAACATAAAGAAGATTGTTCTGTATGAAGATCCAGCCTGCTGAACATAAAGAACTGACAGCCTTGGTCAAACTAGCCCAGCATCCAACAGCAGCCAGAACAGCACTAGTTCCTCCTTGTTGTTAAGAGATGCTGTCAGAATAACACCCCCACTTTGCTTCCTGGCCAGTGGTCTGTGACTAATCCAATCATCATTTTTCCTTTTATAGTGATGTTTTTGTTGATAGAGATTTGAGCTCTTTCATGTGGCCTGATTTTGTTCACTGAAAGGTGAGAAAGGTATTAAAATGGGGATCAAGTTGGTTTCTGTTGGTTTTTAGATTCAGTGTTTGGGACTGTGGGTGGGGCAAGAAATGTGATCCTCTTTTATGGATATTGGTTAAGAGGAGAGAAATCAACTCAGTATCTCTTGGCCACCATTCGTGGTCTAGTTTTGAGGGATTTGGAAGACATGGCTAAGTAGGCAGGATGGATTCTCTTACCTGGTTTCTCCCCAGTGGGAGAAGATAAGTGTTCTTTGAATTCCCTCCATTAATTTTAAATGATGTTGCCAAGAAATTTTGGATCAATTTGATGGGGAAAGGAATCTTGCATGTCAGTCAGCCTTTATTGGCATAGTTAAAATACAGCATGGACCACATTTTAAGGTGCATATAAAAAAATATAAGTATGTGAATATAAACAGTCAACCCACCAGGGCTTTGACCTTGTATTCTCTTACCCTAATAGTGATAGAAAGAAATCATGCTACAGAGAAGGTAATATGAGGGCGAAGATCTGATAAAAGGAAAGATATAAGTCTCTCTTCAGATAGACTATGTTTATTGTGCAGGAGGGGGCTGATTAAAACATCCCGAATCCTGTTATAAAATTCACAGCTGAGAAGGATGTGAGCAATCGATTCTGGGTTCCTACTGTTACATGGGCAGGTTCTTTCAAAGTAGGGAGTATTGGTAAATCTACAGTAAAGGACCTCTGATGGTACAGCATCAAAACATGCTAACATAAAAGCTCATCTTAGTGATGGAGCAGTGAGCTGTGAAAAATAATCAGCTATAAACCCATTTCTTGGGGTCATGTTAAACTTTAGAGGAGAAGGGGTGAGTCCAGAACAGAGAGTTTGCTTTTCAGTATCGAACATTCTCTGTCTCAAGGACCTGAAAATTTGGGATTCACCTGACAGAAGTCAAGGGAGATGCCAATTGATTGTATTTTTTCAGAACTGAGTTTGTCCAATTGGATGTGAATGTTTCTGATAATAGCAGGTGAACATACCTATTGGGTTTTGTTCTGAAGTGGAGACGTGGCCAAAATGGTAAAGTTGGCAGCCAGGCTGTGGTCTCAAGCAGATGTTGTCTTGTCTCCAGGCACATAGCTGCATAGCTTACACAATTTGGCACTCCTAGGATACATCGCAAAAACATTGCCTGGATCTGCTCAACATGTTGGTTAAAAGAGCCGATCCAGATGGGGATCCCATACAGAATTTGGGACACAACCTTGCATTGAAAACTCGTACAGCAGCGGGGACAAATTGGTTGTCCTTCACATAAAAAACCCTAGCAATTGTGGATAGGCTGCATTTGGCCAGATTTACCACGTGTTTCCTTTGGCCTGTCTAGCTGTTGTTATACTGGAAAAGAACACCCAGGTATTTGAAATGTTTCACCTGTTCAATAATGTTACCATTTATGCGCCAGTTAAAGCATTTCCAAGATTCTGAGAACACCAAAATTTTAGATTTTTCAAAATTTACCAATAAGGAATTGTTCTCGCAGTAGGATATAAATGCAGTTAAAAGACGCTTAAGGCCCTTCTGGGGAATCTTGCTTGTAATTGTCTCATTGGCTCTGTCACCATCCCAAGGCATCGTTCTTTTCTTTTCTTTTTTCTACACTTGCTCCTGTGAACTCGCACAGTTATTCCTCATGATCTTTACACTCTGGATCTCTCTTTTTGCCTCTCACTTATGTCTCCTTCCTGGTGCACTCTTTGGATCCTAGAGCTTCTAATCTTCCTAATGGTGGGATTCTGTCATGTTTGCAAATGTCATTGGTGCTGAAGGCCTCTACGTGGAGTGAGTTCATAACAAAAAGGTTGCTTTACATTAACCCGTTTTTTTCCCAATATGCTCGAACTCCTATGCAGTCCTCACTGAATGAGGAGTTAAACAAGGAGGGAGGACCAGTATGGACTCCAAAGGAGTGCCTGTCCTTTTCCTGAATTTCACATTTTGGTGAATATTACCAAAGCAGAACTTATTCTAGTTTTTCACGAGGTGCCACTATCTGCTCTGGAGAAAGGGATTGTTTTGTCTCTGGACAGTAGAAATGAGGAGAATTCTGTCACTGAATATAATTTCTCAGGTGGAAAAAGATGAGGAACACATTCCTTGTATATTGTAATGTGGGGATAACACAGAAGTGAGATGTACATTCCCAAATGTATCTGACTCAGTTTTGTGAACACAGAATAAGAGGTTTGCAGGCCAGAGCTTTTCCTTTTATCTGTGCCCTGGGTTACAAAGAGTACAGAACTGCCAGCAATGGGGAAAGAGTAAGTGCTTATGTTTGTGGCGCACCAGAGAGTTTTCTCCTGCATTGTGTTCAGAAACAAAACACATAGGGACTTATAGTTTTTTAGGAGGGGGTCCAAGTGTCCACATCGACTGACTTGGCTACCTCTGATGAGATATGTCTTTGAATTTTGGATGACGCATTTGAGAACAAGCATAGAGAGAGAAATACTAGGATGGGATTCTGTGAATCATTTCTGCTGACGGGACAGTTGCTTTTTACCAGTTCCCTCCTTCTGCAGCAGCCTTCCAACTGGCCACACTTGCTGTTGCTGGAAGTCCCCTGCTTCCCATGACCTGCATGTTAGGGGGCATTTGGGGCTGCAGGAGGAGGGAGGCAGTGAAGCCCCTTGGTTTCCACTTTGATTTGCAAAATCCATCCTTCTCTGTCCAACCTGCCAGTCAGGTGAGGCCAGCCATAACGGTCTGAACATACATTGTATATCCACTGTTGACCCCACATTTATGCTCCCAGCAGTCAAGGAAGCTTCCGTCTTTTTCTACACCAGGTGATATTCATGGCTGCTGGTATAGAAGGATGCTTGTGTGCCTTCAACTGCTTCTTTTTCATGCAGATAATGCAGCTGCTGATGAAGGGGAATAAGCAGCGGACGCAAGAACCCACAGCGGCCAACCGGGCATCCTCACGATCTCATGCTGTGCTGCAGGTCACTGTGCGCCAGAAGAGTCGCATTAAGAATATCATGCAGGAGGTGCGCGTAGGACGACTCTTCATGATTGACTTAGCTGGCTCTGAGCGGGCCTCTCAGGTATGAGGAGAAAGGGGCAGTCCTCTCAGCAATGAAATATTCTAGGGCAGGAGGGTCTTAGTCTGATATTCTAACTGCTACACCACACCAACTCTCAAATATATGTAGTTCCTTGCTACTTGACTCATGAAATGGTTATTTTGGCCCAGATATTGGAGGAGGAAAGTGAAAATTGTTCTACAGTCCTTTATCCAACTCCCGTCGTCCTTAGCCTACCATGTTCGTATCCTGCCCATTCTTCCTCTTTCCTGCCTTTCCCCCCTCAGCATAACCTCACCTTGCAGCCTCCTGGCTTAACTCAGCTCAAGTTTCTTCTGTGCCTCTCTCACAACCTTATTTCCTTCCTGATGCTGCTGCTTTGAAAGCTGCTTATATGCTGGAGATGGAGAGAGCGATAACCATGAGGGCAATAGATTCCAGCCCACTCTGCATGCCCTTCACTTGGCCTCTGTCAGAACAACTGCTTCAGTCTCATGTCCATCCCACTCTCCTCTTCCTTCAGACACAGAACCGTGGGCAGCGAATGAAGGAAGGAGCTCACATCAACCGCTCCCTACTGGCTCTTGGCAACTGTATCAATGCTCTTAGTGACAGGGCAGGCGTCAAGTATGTCAACTACCGAGACAGCAAGCTCACCCGCCTTCTCAAGGTAGGTGGGGCTGGCATCGTTTGCCATGGATGCAGAATGAGCAGAGCCTGTGTTAACTTTTAAGGCTAACATCGTCTTCTCCTTGAGGCAAGAAGTGACTTACTGAAAAGAGTGAATGTTGCACTCCTAAGACTGGAACTAAAATTACGGTAAACAGAAATGTCAGCCCTGGGCTGAATTCTCTCCCTCCATGTCCATACAATTTACCACAACTTACCTCATGTCACAAAATGTATTTCCCCACCCTTGAAATGCTGCTTGTGGGGAAACGTTCAGCACAATTATGGCAGGACATGGGGGTAATTTATGCTCTTCATTACAGTGGGAGAGGGGGAAGCTCCCAGGTGCCATTTTCTGCTTGAAGTACTCTTGTGGGAATTAGATGGCCTGGTATATATACACAAGTGAGATTACAGGTTTGTAGGGCTTCCTCTGGCCTATGTGAAGCCCTGTGGCCTGTTCTCTAATCACAGGACTCACTAGGTGGAAACAGCCGGACAGTGATGATTGCTCACATCAGTCCTGCCAGCAGTGCCTTTGAGGAGTCGCGGAGCACCCTGACCTATGCTGAGCGTGCCAAAAGTATCCGCACCACGGTATGATCCTGCAGCTTCTGCCCTCTTTTCTACCCATTCTTCTACTCAGTCAGTTTCGTGACCTTTTATTTTTGTGTAAGGCTCTTATCCTACCTGTTCCATCAGAGTCAAGCCAGTCCTTCAGGATTCCAGACCCAAACATACAAATATTCATGTTAATTACAACAATGCTTGAGCAACTCTCAGGCTATCAAAGATTTTTGGGGATTAAAGAAACAAAAACTGTGTATAAATAAAGAACCATCCAATAGCAAAATTAAAACTTCCAAAATAGTGTATAACTATAAGTAATAACGTCACCATAATTATAATAACGTATAATAACCAATAAATGCAACAACCAGCTTCTACTATCACAATCACAGTAATGTAGAATAATCACTGTAAATACTGTAATGTTTACAACCCTGGTGTTCAAACAAGATATGCCTATAGAAGAAATGGACAAGAGTTAAAGTTCCAGTGCAGGTAATTTTCATACAGGAAACATCTCATGAAGAAAGGATTCAAGATGTAAAGTTTCAGTGTGACTTCCTGCGATGGCTAGCTGCAAAGTTCCTGCGTTTCACCAATGCTTTCTCAAAAGCCAAACCTTTCTTTCTGAAAAAATATACAAGCATTTAAAATAAAAAATGAATGAAACACACTCAGTTGTAAATTTCCTCAACAATTATTTGCTTACCCTTTATTACAAGTCTCTCTCACTAGTGAATTACTTCAAATACAGCTCCTCCAAACTCGATGGATTCAAGCACTCAAATGGCCAAGAAAACACACAGTATTTAAAGGTATATGCTGCCCAAAGCTTAAAGGGACCACCTTCTGTATTAGTTAATCTCTAAAAAGAATGTGTTTCAAACATTATTTAGAAGAAAATATCTAGACAAAAGAATCACAAAAAACTGCCATAATCCAAATTCTGATTTAAACCAAAGGGAGATGTAGTATTAAATTTACAAATCATTTTCACTTCTTGTTGTAGCAAAAATTTACCAACATCAATATCATTATACATATGTCTTTTAAAAAGGTACAAAATAAAGAAACGAGGAGAATCAGGATCATGATTATGTCTGACAAAATGATTGACAAGTGGAGCTTCAAAATTCTGGTTCCGAATTCGGGACCGGTGTTCCAAAATTCTAGACTTGATGGGTCTGATAGTACTCCCTGTGTACAAAAGATCACAATCACAGACGATGCAATATACACATTTTTTTAAAAAATTGCAATTAGAGAACATAGATAAATTATATTTAAACTCCATAGTGAGTTGGACAAATTCCTTATTTTCCAAAGTCATTGATCAGGCGGCACAAGAATGACACTTAAAATGATCTCTAGGTACTTGTTCCTGTCTAGAAAGTTATAAATAGTCAGATCTAATGAGTATATCTTTAAGGTTCCTAGTTCTTTTAAAACCAACTCTTAAGTGTCAGTTGACAACCAGGAATGTCCTGTACTACATGCCAGTATCATTCAATTATCATTTTAATCCCATAAACCAAATGAGAGTATTCTAAAGAACAGGTAGTTCTATCATATTTCTGTGTATCAGGATCTAAGGTTTTAGGCAGCATTTCTCTCCTATCTACTAAAGACGCTCTGTTGCGTGCTGAATGAATAATATGGGTTCAGTAGCCTCCATCTCTAAATTGCTCATCTAGTTTAACATTGTCCTTCTGAAAATCATACAAAAAAGTAGAATTCCATCTCAACTGTAAAAATTGGCCATAAGGTATATTATTTCTAATATGAGTAGGATGAAAGGAACAATAATGTAGCGGTCTGTGGATTTCTTAAAGGTACATATAGCCAATTGATTGTCAGGCGTCCTATAAACCATGGTGTCCAAAAATGTTGACACTATTACTCATAAACTATTTTGGAAGTTCTGATTTTGCTATTGGATGGTTCTTTATTTAGACACAGTTTTTGTTTCTTGCTGTGTATCTCCAGTTACAGATTTTTAGGGAGCAGGTTTTATTCAAGAACACACCTGTTCTGTAAGACATACAGGATGTTTCAATTCAGAGCCATCCAACCAGGCCCTTCTTCTTTTGTCTTTTCACAGTAATGGACACAAGGTCTCCAGAGTGTCCTGCATTTTTGATCTAGCAACCTTATCATTATTCCTTCCTTGCAAAACCTCCTCCAGATTTCCCTCAGACTCCTCCATCATGTGAACTTCATAACCTTTCTCCAGCACTGCCATTCACTAGCTACATCAGAAACAGTAAAAAGTGGTAGGCTGCCACAGTGTTATTTTGCCACACTTGGGGCTTAAGGGAACCATGTACTTCTAACAGTCATATTAGTCTCTCTCTCCTCCTCTCTCTGCCTGGCAGGTAAAGCGTAATCTTCTTAATGTCTCCTATCACATCGCCCAGTACACAAGCATCATTGCTGACCTGCGCAGCGAGATTCAGCGGTTGCAGCGGAAGATTGAACAGCAAGAGCTGCGCCCAGCACGGCCTGACATCCGTAGTATCCAAGGTAGAAAGAGTCCTGAAGGGGGTGAGGGAGATGGCTGGCCTTGCATGAAGATTTTCCCCTGCAGCATTCAAGTAAATATTTGTTTTCTGCAATCTGTCTTTGGTGAATTATTCTTGGGGAAATGTGACTTCTGTCCATAAAGGGGTGGTGGTAGTGAGTGGGTGGTTTGATGCTTCTCTAGAGGACAGCAGATCACTGGAAGCAGTTCTTCTGACAGATAACTAAGGTGGCATGTTGGAGGTTTTGAAGGGACTTGTGATCAGGGCACGGGGAGGTGGTGCTTGGCTCTCCTGAAGTGAGTACAAGAGGCATGCGGCTGTTCTATGGTTTCTTCACTCTCAACATGTTCATTGGCCTTTTTGCATCTCTTGAGCAATTCTTCCCCCTCCCCACCCTCTGTGTGTCATAGCTGAAGTACAACTCCATGGCAACCCCTTTGAGAGGCAGGAGATGGACCAACTGAGAGAACAGCTGATTAGCACCTTCCGGGAACAGATGGATGTGCGGCGCCACCTCATGGAGCTGGAAAACAATTACATGGAGATCCAAATTGACAGCTCCCGCCATCTGCTCACCATTGCCGAGTAAGCAGGGAACCGACAGTGGACAGGACGCCTCCTGGAGTTGGTTGGGTTGCCCATGTCCAACTGTTTCACTAAGGGTGGCAGATACCGTACTCAGCATCCCTATGAGGTGTGTCAGCCAGGGCATGGTCCTGATGCAGTCCCTCTACCTTCTTTCCTTCCCCCATCCCCACCTCCCAGCTGGGAGCAGGAGAAGACACGTCGGGCCCAGAAATGGCAAGAAGAGCAAAGAAAAGAGAGCTACAGCAAAGATGAGTGCGAGAAGGATTCTGACACTGGCGATGACCTATCAGATGTTCCAGAGCCACAAGAAGTTACATTAGCTAGGGAACATATCGCCACCCTCCTGGGAGAGCAGGATAAACTTCACAACCAGAAGGTGTTCAAAGTAAAAGGGATGGGGGGACTCTCAACTGAAATGGGAGGGAAGGGAGCCCAGAACAGTGGCCATATGGAAGCACTCATTTCTGTGGGATGCACCAGTTTGCAATCCGCAGGGCTGCAACACCAAAGCGGTATTACTTTTGCCAGCCCCGTGACCTCATGTGACTCTTTTCCTGTGCCAGGCTGAGCTGGAGCGGAAGTTCTGGGAGGTGCGGCAGCGTGGTCACCGGCTGGAGGAGGCCTTACCATGGCGCATCAGCTCCGAAGAACAGCGGGAGGTTCTGAGCCTGCTGTGTAAAGTACATGAGCTAGAGGTGGAGAACACAGCCATGCAGTCCGGGGCCCTGCTCAAAGACAACCTCATCCGGCACCAAGAGCGAACTGTGCGCCGCTTTGAGCGCCACCGCAACCTTTGCCACCGCATCATTCACGAGCAGAGGCAGATAATTCACGGTAGGGCCACAACCATGGCTTGGGGTGGTCTTATGGAAATTTGCTGTATTTGCATTCACAGGTGCTACCTGTTAATGTGCCCTGAGAGTGACATCAGTTTGTCTGTGTGGATGGGGGCAATTTGATCCTAAAATTACATCCCAGGAGGGGACAGAGCACTGAAGAAACCACCCCATCTGCCAAGTAAAAGCGGGGTTGGGAGGGAAAAGGTTTTTAAACCACTCCCCTCTGGCACTCAGCCAACCTTAGTGCAGGGCACCTGAGGACCAAGAAGGGGGTTGTGACACTCTCCATAGCAGTGCAGGAGGAAGCTGCATTTCCTACCTCTTGCATTGATTATTAGAGCGTCTCTCTCTCTCTCTCTCTCTCTCTCTCTCTCTCTCTCTCTCTCTCTCTCTCTCTCTCTCTCTCTCTCTCTCTCTCTCTCTCTCTCTCTCTCTCTGTGTCAAAAGCAGAGAGAAGAACCAAGAGAGGTGCTTGTGTGGAAATCTGCTCTCCCCAGAGCAATTCAGCAGATCGTATGTGTGTGTAAAGTGCTGTCAAGTCATAGCTGATCTATGGGGGACCCCACGGGGTTCTCAAGTCAAGTGAGTCAGCAGAGGTGGTTTGCCATGGCCTTCCTCTGCAAAGTCTCCCCGGTGGTCTTCCATCCAATTTGCTTCCAAGATCTGACCATTCCACATCCTACAGCACAGTTTAGGCCTTTTCTTTTCAATCTGACACAGACTGCCTAACTGAGATTCTTTTGCATGACCACCCAGCAGGTTACAACTTTGGCACAGTGCAATGCCATTATACTGCAGCATCGGGCCCTGGTTCAGGCTGATTATATCACAGCACCCGTTTCCTGCACCAGGGTTGTCTTCCCTCCTGGCTGTCAGAAGGCCACAGTCTCAACTGCAGATCAGAGCAGCATCAGTTCCTGAGATGTATTTGACCCTTTCTTGCTCACTCTCTTCCTGCCAGATTCTCAGCTGTTGGTGCCATCCCACTTGGAAGAACTGTATCAAGTCTACCTGCGTGAGCTGGAGGAGGGCAGCTTGGACCGTGTGGCAGCCATTGACCGAGCAGCTGCTAGAGCCTTGAAGGTATTGTGCCACTGCCACTACGTCTGGCCCATACACAGGGCAGCCAGTTGGCAATGCCTCCATCCCCTTGCCAGTCTCTCCCCAGATCAAAGGCACATTTCAGAGGCCTAGACCTATTATGCAGCAAATGCATAATTTATTGTAAAATTCCTGGCCGTTGGGTTAAAGTCAAGCAAAGGGACATAGCAGACTTCCTACTGGTGTCCTCCCTCTGTGAAATCCTATTGACATTTTAAAAAGAAAGCAGGCCAAGGCAGGGCTTTCCCAACCAAGCCATTCTCAATGGATTTTAAATCGGGCAGTTCTCACAGTGCATAAGCCAGCTTCCTTCAAGTGGTATGCATCCAATACCTCAAAGGTGTATTTGGGTGGAAGCCTCAGAAAGAAAGGAGAAGGTGAGACCCGGGGTGGGGGAATCAAAGCTAGGAACTGAACTCTTATTTCCCTGTGTTTGTAAAGTTGCCACTTTACCCTCATATCCTCCATTTCATAAACCTAAACTGTAGCTGGAGAAGTTCAGTTGCATTGCCTCAATGGTATCTGTTTAACTCACTGGGTATGTCTGCTGTTTGCCCCACAGGATACGTCTGTGCCAAAGCTCCCCCCTCTCGCAGTGGAGAGCATCCTGGACTCAGACCAAGAGAGCATCAAGACGCTGGGCTCTGAGTATCAGCAGCTCCCACAGCGGGATTCTCGGAGGGGCATTCTCCCATACCTTGTTCCAGAGGCAGACAGGTAGGGTCCCTCTGGTACCTTTAGGGAGTGTGTGATGTGGCTTGCAAGAAGGTCTTTCCTGAGCCTATGGCATGGGGTTGGCTAGTGCATCTCTGTGGCTGAAGGGTCATACTAGTCCCAGAAGTTTTTAGGGAAAGAGCCAATTATATTAGACCAAGCAGAGCCGCACAAAATGTCACAAAACAGCCAGCAAAAGACACATAGACAAAAAATACTTCTCTTCCCTAATGTTTCCCTCAACCCTACAATTCTCTTTCTCTCTGCCATCAAGGTCCCACTCAGGATCCCTTTTTTCCTCTCATCAAATGTCTCCCCATCCCCTCGGTGTCGCCCATTTCTGGAGAAGCTGCCCGACCTGCTCTTCCAGGCACATCAGAGGATTGCCTCCAGAGTTCAGCGCATCAGAGGGGAAGCAGCTCCAGTCCAGGCTGCTCCCTGCCTTCAGTCTGCTGGGGAGATGGGGTGAGGCTGGCAGAGCTCCGTGTTGCTCTGAGGCCAAGAGCTGATGTAATGCTGGACGATCTGAGCAAGCATATCCTGCACCAAACCTATTTTTCTTTAAACTCTGAGAGCTTGATGGTTATAGCAAGTTCTGAAATAATTTGTCCAGATGGAGGAAGAGATCCAGCGCTGTACTTAAGGGTTAGGGTGAAAGACTGAGCCTGCAGAGCCCCAGGTTTAAGTCTCCACTTGGCCATGAATCATAAGAACATAGGCAGAGCCCTGCTGGATCAGACCAATAGGTCATCTAGTCCAGCACCCCATCTCACACAGCGGCAAACCAGTTCCTCTAGACATCCAACAACAAGGCATAAGGGGCCGAGGCCTTCCCCTGAGGTTGCCTCCTGGCTCTGGGATTCAGAGGACTCTGAATGTGGAGGTTCCCCTGAGTCACCATTGATAGCCATTGTCTTGTCCTCCACGGATCTATCTAGTCTCTCTTTAAAGCTGTTTATTCCTGTGGCCATCACTACATCCTCTGGCAGCAAATTGCACATTTTAATCACTCTCTGTGTAAAGTAGTATTTCCTTTTGTCCATCCTGAACCTACTGCCCATCAGCTTCATTGGATGCCCATGAGTGCTAGTATTTTGGGAGAAGGAGAAAAAATCCTCTTTGTTGACTCTCTCCACTCCATGCATAATTTTATAAACCTCTATCATGTGCCCCCTTAGTCGTCTCTTTTCTAAACTCAAAAGTCCCAGGCTCTTCAGCCTTTCCTTTCCCCAATCCCCTAATCATCTTGGTTGCCCTACTCTGCACTTTTTCCAGTTCTGGTCACCAGTTCTCCTTTCTGAGATATGGTGACCAGAACTGTACACAGTATTCCAAATGAGGCCGCACCATAGATCTATACAGGGGCATTACAATATTGGCCCTTTTATTCTCAGTCTTTTTCCTAAGAATCCCTAACATAGAGTTTTCTTTTTTCACTGCCGCAGCACACTGGGTTGACACTTTCATTGAATTTTCATTTTTCCCTTTCAGTCTCAGCAAGTTTAGACCCCCTTAGCCTATACTTGAAGTTGGGATTTTTTGTCCCAATGTGCATCATCTTACGTTTACCAACACTGAACTTCATTTGCCACATTGTTGCCCATTCACTCAGTTTGTGGAGATCCTCTTGGAGCTCTTCACAGTCACCCTTGGTTTTCACCATCCTGAATAATAATTTGGTGTCATCTGCAAACTTGGCCACTACACTGCTTACCCCTAGTTCCAGATCACTGATGAATAAATTAAACAGGACCCACCCCAGTACCAATCCTTGTGAGACCCTACTGCTTACTTCTTTCCATTGGGAGAACTGTCCATTGATACCTACTCTTTGCTTCCTGTCATTTAACCAGTTTTTAATCCATAAGAGAACCTGTCCTGCTCTGTCCTGGATAGCCCAGGCAAGCCTGATCTCATCAGATCTCAGAAACTAAGCCAGGTCGACTCTGGCAAGTACTCGGAAGGCTGACCTCCAAGGAATGCCAGAGGTGGCACACAGAGACAGGCTAATTAAGCCACCTATCTGGAAAGCATCCAAGCCCCCAATAGGTGTCACCAGAAGTCACCATGACTTCCAGGCAAGCTCACAGAATATACGCGCACACAAAAATTAACATAAGAGAACCCATCCCATGACTTCAGTGGGTGACCTTGGGGGTAGTCATTGTCTCTCACCTCAGCCTACCTCATAGGGTTGTTGTGAAACTGGAGGAGTGGGAAATAATGTGAGTGACCCTAAGCTCTTTGAAGGGAGTGTTGGATAACAGTTTTCCTCTTTCCTTCACCACTTTTCCCTACAATGCAGTAAATACATTATCAGGGAATCTTGCAAGAGAGACAAGTGTCTGGGGAAGGAGGGTGTTAAAGGGGGAAAGTTTCTGTCACTTGGTTTATCATCATATTGATACAGATGCTCAGTACATGCTGGATGTGGTTGTCACATGAAGCTGCCTCTTACTGAATCAGACCCTGGGTCCTTCAAGATCAGTATTGTCTGCTCAGACTGGCATCAGTTGTCCAGGGTCTCAGGCAGAGGTCTTTCACATCACCCACTGCCTAGTCCTTTGACTGAAGATGCTGGGGAGTGAACCTGGGACCTTCTGCACATTAACCTGCCGCAGCCCTCCCCAGTCAAGCAGAACTTCCCAGAAAGAATAGGTTCCCTTTACAGCCATCAGGCATATCTATAAACCTTCAGTATACAGAGTTGTCTTGTCCTTCCCATTAGGTTCTGTCTAACTGGCTGTGGTTCCGGGTTATCTCAGTTGGAGGCTGTTCTACATAAAGTCCTTGAGCTGACACTGAGAGGGATTCTGCCCAAAACTTTTCACAAGCTAGACCTTTCCTCCATCACTCTTCCACAGGAACATCTGTGTGGGCATGAAAAGCCATTCCCCTAGACACAGGGCAGAACTAGGCAAGTGATGCCTGGTCTAGGTCTGGGTTTCCCAGTTGCTACTGGACGGCTGCAAAACAAGGGAAGGATGCCCCTCACAGTGAAGCAGGCTGAGAGGGGGGCACCCTTGCTACTGCTCTGCAGTCCCTTCTGCCCATGCCCCCCTGCCCTATGACATGGCAGGCTTATAACTGGAAGCTCCAGATGTTCTGAAAGCATCTGTGTGCAGGTTGCAAGGGAAAAGAGAAAGAGGTGGGCGAAAGGTGAAGCTTGCACCCTATTCTGCACATTCCCCCCCTGCCATGTGCAAATCACACCCTCCTCTGGCCTGCCTCTTTGTGACCATTGAGTGATTACTGGGCTCCCCCCCTGGTTTCTGCATCTCCAGAGATCCGAGGCTTTGCAGTGTTCACAGTTAACCTTTCTCTTCTTCTCAGCAGTGAAGCCAGTCAGGTGTTCAAGACTAGTCCTCGGGCCAGGCAGATCAAGAATTCAGCAGTAGTGACCCCGCCTCCTATCCGCGTCAACGGCATGATCAGCCAAGAGGTGCGCGCCGTAAGAAGGGAAAGCTTTATAAGCAGGGGAAGGGATGTGCTCCCATTTCATTCATTCATTCATCTTTATAAGATACTGTGTTACATAGCAGGTAAGGCTCTGCAAAGACATGTAATTGCATGGGATCACTACTTTACAGGACAGCATGCTGAGCTGCAAGATGAGGACTTTCACCCACAGCTGAAAGAACAGTGGTGGAAATGTCTGTGTAGTTTTTCCACAGGTGGAGCCAATACTTTGGGAAAGTACTTATTAACCTGCCCTGCCTCTCCCTCTCCACAGTACATACCTCGAGAGAGTCTGGTTAGCCTGGGGAGCCAACGAAATTCCTCCCCTGACAGCAGCGATCACTGCTCTGATGGCATCCTGACACATGGAGGTAATTGTAACCCAAATATTTAAGGCCCCCCACCTATGGCCAGTCAGTGTAAGCTGGCAGCCAAACAGGAAGAAGCCCCACTGCGGGAGCCTCTCCCCTGAAACAGATACCCAGCAGAGGCAAAAGTTGAGTGGGGAGGTGTCACTTCTCCCCCCCCATGCTTTTTGTCTCGTGGACCACAAACTGATTTGCCTGAAGCCAAACTCTGTGCCAAAGTATCATGTCCCTGGTCCCAGAGCAAACTTGTGACACAGACCCGGCTCCCCAAATGCACAGCAGTACCTCCCATACATACATCCTCACAAGCTGTGAAAGAGAAATGTCTATTTTATTTCTCAAATGGCACACGTAGAGCATTTTATGGTAAAGCGCTTACAGCCTTGCCTGGGCCCTGGAAAGGTGTCCCCAATCCCCACCCCCCTCCTTTAGCCAGCACACAAATGGGTGCTGCTACAATATTCTGCCTGGGTATGTAGGTATGAGTGAAAGTCCATAATAATTCTAGGGGGAGGGAAGGGAGGAGGCTGTTTGCCCCCCATCCCTTGCCCAGCCCCCAACTCCATACATATGTGCCTCTTCTGAAGGGCCCCTCTGTGAGCTGCTTGGGCAGAGAAAACTCAGAAAGAGAAAGCAGCGACTGGCCATTTTTGCCATAAGCCTGCTCCATTTGGCTTCTCCCTGAAGGCAGCTTGTAGAGACACTCAGCAGGTTCTGGAAGGCTCTGGTCTGAATGTATTTATTGGGGTGCTGGCAACCTTTGTCTTCTCCCCATAAAGAGAAGGTGAGGATAGGGACTGAGTTCCTACAGTTTTGGACAAAGGAGGGTGGATAGACAGACAGCCTAAGCCAATATCAGCTCTTTGGAGTAGCCTGTGCAGCTCACTGCTTGAGCTGGGGAGGGGGTCTGTACTCAGTGCAGCTGGCCCAAGCTCTCCAGCAGATCGCGGGGGCTTTGGCTAGGTTGGGAGGCGGGCAGCAGAGGTATTATGCAGAAGGTGGTTCAGAAATCCATGAAGTGTTGACAGCAGGTTTATTCTGACAAGAGGCACCAGATTGTCCTATTGTGTAGCTCTTGTTGTATTGCCATTGTGTTCCTTACCTTGGGGAAGAATTGTGATAAAGGCACTTTGCTGTATTTCCATTGCTTTCTGGCATGTCTGCATGACCTATCTCTGTAGCCAAGGCTTTTCATACTCTGGTTCAAGGAAGCCTGGCTTCTGTTTCAAAATACACTATGCACATAAATACATAAGCGTATGCACCCTCCATTGACAGAGCGCAAGCAGATAGTGAGTGGCACCAAGAGCATTGCTGTGAAGGCTGCCCGGCGCCGCTCTCGAGTGCTGGAATGCGACCGCCTGAACCTGCTGGAGCCCACCAAGGAGTGCAGCAGACTATCCCTGCACTCTCTAAGTGAGAGCGAGGACCCCTTGTGCCGGGAGACTCCTGTCCTCTGCCAGCCACCCAGCCCCAGCCTACAGCACGCTGTCAGTGAGGACAACCTGTCCAGCAGCACTGGGGAAACTGCCCCAGGAAGAAATGCTCCTCGTCATTCCCCTGGACCCTGGCTCCGGACAAACAAAAAGGGGAGCAAGAAGCAGGAGAAGAGGGAGGAGTTACTAGAAGCCAAGAGGAGGAAGCGGAGGTCACGGTCTTTTGAGGTCACCGGCCACAGGGTATGTCTTCAGTATCCCAGAACTCTAATGAGGGAAATCTGGGCATTCCTTCTGCAGAGTGTGCTGGCCAGTCAGAGCAGGGCAGAATTCTCGTTCCCCATCTGTCAACCTTTTGCAAGCTGACTGCCTTCACTGCTGTCCCTGTGTCGATAGGAAGTGGGTGGGGTTTCAGTCATTTCCCTAAGTTTACCATCCTGGGACCTTTGCAAGGTTTTTGCAGTCGTGAAGGTGCTGTCTGGTGCTCCAGTCCCTTTGCTTCTTCCCTTGAAACCTCTGAGGGGGTCCTCACGTTCTTTCCTAAAGCAGGCAGGTAGGCAGGGGGGACTCAAGTAAGGCCTTCCCTCAGTATGCAGTTTACAGATCATAGAAATGATCAGCTGGGCTAACAATGAGCAATTTGAGCAACATAAGAGATCTTGGGAGAGGAAGGAGTATTTAACAGGTTTCCGTAGTGCAGTGCAAAAAGACCGAATGCACACGGGAATGTCCTTCCGCCAAAGGGAGCATTCTTTTCTCCAGGGTTATGAATCGGAAAAATGGCCATGCAAAGGGGGCTGTGACTCTCAAAAGCTTATACCCCAAAAATCTTGTTGGCCTTTAAGGTGCTATTGGACTCAAAACTAACTGTTTTCCTGCAGACCAACGTGGCTACCCTCTGAAACTGGTCTTTCACAGTACATCATGGTGCTGATGCCCAGCTGATGGCTGCCTGTGATGCACACTGCAACTAGCTCCTTTTCAAATCCTCTCTGCAAATGTGCCTTAATAGGCAACCATGGGGTAGTAAAGAAGGTTCCTTCCCCACTTCTAAACACTCTTCCCCAAGCCATGTGATCATCTATTCCCCCTCTTTAGCTCCCGTGTCCGAAGAACATCACCACCCATCATCATCCACTAGAAAGCAGCTCTGAGCACAAGATAATG
Organism: Gekko gecko; assembly: GCA_029375565.1. Classification (NCBI taxonomy): domain Eukaryota; kingdom Metazoa; phylum Chordata; class Lepidosauria; order Squamata; family Gekkonidae; genus Gekko; species Gekko gecko. The sequence continues at coordinate 236,490,009 of JAPDNY010000002.1, read as the reverse complement.
GTTGCAGGGGGGCTGCCCACCGCCCGAGGCACTGGGAAAACTGCAGCACCGTTATCTAGAGTGAGACTTCAGCAGGCCCAGCCGTCATCAGGTGGGTAAGCGGAGGCAAGTGGGGCCAAGGCTTCCTGGCAATTGTTGCTCCCGGCCATATCCAAATCAGTTTGGCTCACAGTAGGAAATCTGAATGACACTAACTGTAGTGAGCATCTACCCTCAGGTGCATAGACAAGATTCCACCTTTTTAAATTAGGACTAATGTATCTGGAATTATTACCACCTCCCACTGCTGGGAAGTGGTGGGGCTGGAAGGCTGTGGGACTGTCACATAGATTAATATAGCTATAATAGAGGATTGGGAAGGCCTAGTTAGCATATATTTGTGGTGGGAGCACATGCACATATAGTGCGACCTAACAGTTTACCTCTTCTTCCTTTCCCCGTTCTTTCCTTCAGTCCCCACTGAGACCGTTCCCTTCTCTGTCTCCTCCAACCAAACTGGGATATCCAAGAAAGTGTCCCATCCCATCCAGCGCCTGCGCTTGAACTGTATCACCGTGAATGGTGGCAACACTCACAGCAAGGATGGCAGAAACCAGCGATGCTAAGAACAGAGGTCATAAAGCTCTAGCGGACTGTGTTTGGTGTCCACTCAGAAGGCATTGTGGAAAGGTAGTTGCCACAGAACTGGCCCTGGCAACCCAAAGGAAGGCCCAGTGGGGTTTCTGCTGCAGGCGTTCCTCTTAAGGTTTTGTCTTGCCCTGAAAGTTATTCCAGCTCCAAGACAAGATCCCCCGGGTTGAAATAAGTGAGTCTCTGGATGGGCAGACATGTGTACCCCCAGAGACATCCATTGCCATCTGTAACAAGCCTTTTCTCTGATCTGCTTAGTTTTAAGCTGAAGGACCTACAGCTCTATTGTGCCTTTGTGCTAGAGGAAAGGAAATACCACACAACTTCTGCACAACCTGCAGAGAAATGGGTCACCCTATGCTGCGTGTGTGTGCGTGTGCAGGTGTGAGTGTGCACGCACTATATTTTTGCATCATATTAAGTGGTCAAATAAATTTCAATAAATCGGAATCCTTTAAATTTGCACTTTTCTGTCTTTCCATGACATTCTTCATAGGAGTAGGGATCTGGGAATAGGAAGGGGGTAACTCTTCTGCAGCTCTAAGTGTCGTGATGACCATTTTCCGGAAAAGGCAGGCAGAGCCCTAAGCTGGTGGGGTCAAAGGACAAGAGGGCTCTGTACTCGTCAGGAGTCATTTTTGGTAAGGACTTGGAGCTTATATACTGAGTTTCTGGTAACCTTGCAATTGGGTTGGATACTATAAAGCCTCATCTGCAGAGATTCTTCGTGACAGCTGGCAAATGATGGACATTCCGTCTTTTGCATATCCAGTCAGCTGCGTGGAATACCATGGAGGCAGAAGAATAGTATCATGCATTTTCCCAAACTAACCCCAAAACATTATCACAGTCCTCTTCAGCCTCTGTTTTGTTGCTGTTATTGCTGACAGGGGATTTGGGGATTTAGTTCCTGCCAAATGGCTGCCTGCTGCTGCTGTTGAGACTAAGAGTTCCACATGCAACTGGGCTGTCAACAGAGCTGTGTGGGTTTGTATAGGTTTTTGCATATGTCGCATACTATTGTGCCAGCACTGCACAGGGTCACCACCCACCCTCTTCCTGTCCGTTGTTTTAGTCTGGAGATATTCCTCCCATTTATCACATGATCGAGTGTCCATGACTTTTTCAAACCAGTTCCCAACAGTTTACATTTCCTTTGGCGCACCTTAAACTTGTTGCACATTAACAGCACAATCCTAAACACCCTTTAAATCCATTTAACTCAGTCAACTTAGAAGGTGTCACTCTATTTAGCACTGCAATGTAATTCTGTCAGGCTACCCTTCACAAACAGTAAGTGACCATTTCTTCTCCTTAAAATGACATATATTGGAATTTACAATTCATAATCCACACATGGCTGACCTGCCAGCCTGCCCCTTGTAGTTGTTTGTGCAACAAAAGAACCATCAACTGAGAGAACGTGAAGGAGTGAGGGTGGCAGGGGGGAAAGGGTTGGAATTCTTGCAAAATGGATGAGGCAAGAGCAGCTACCTCCACATGGAAGGTGAGGAGCAAAAGCTGTTTCTGTAGGCTGAAGATAAAATCACAATAAGCTATCAGGAAAAAGTTGAGGAGAAAAGAATGACAAGGTGATAGGGATTATAGGAGACGCTTGTTGAGCTGGGATGAGAGCAGCAGTAGAGCCGAAGCATGGAAAAGAAACTGGGCAGAAGACAGTAAGCACTCCAGAGGTCCTTCCATGAGCAGAATTCTGCAAACAAAATCAGAAAACCCTTGATACAACATTTTGTGGTCACCTCAAAAATATGGCTATGCATGATGCATGTATTATCTGAACTTCTATATACCCCATCATAGCCATTTTTTCTTGCCTGAGCTAGTAATTAATGGCACCCATTCAAACAAAGCAAGAAGTCCAGCCATTTTCCTTAAACAATCTCCCAATTATTTATTGACTATCATTTTCTGTTCAATATTAAGAATTTGTGCATATTACAGGAAAACCATCTTGAATGGGGGAAATATACAGGAGACCAGTAAAGAAGGACAAAGGCTGGAGGTGGACTGTAATTTTTTAGATTGTTCAAGGTGGTATGATAACAGCATCACAAACCATGGTGCATCTACTCATCCCACTTCTACTTCTGGATAACAGGTTTTTGAACTGTTTCAGAACCCTCTTTGATAAGAGACTATATCAGGAGAAAAGAAATGCATGTGCATACACAAAAGCACCAAAACCACTTTCAATACTCTTAAAACTAATGTCTCATTCTAGCTGAAATTCAAGGAGGAAGACCAGATTCCCTTGACAAAGCTGTGGTTGTGTTGGTATGCAGTATACCTGGCCTCTTGGGGGTGTTGAGAAGGCTTGTTGGATCCACATCCACTACAGAATGGCTGCCATGGGAAACACTTCAATATTTTTATTCCTGCAAGGGCAGGGGGAACATACTATTTAAGCTTTCATTTTTCATTCATTTTTGAGCTTTGAGTGTTGGAATTCTCCCAGACCACTCTCCAGGTATATATTTTTTACAGTTTAACTCAATGGAACATTCAGAAGGAGACTGAAAGATTTTGTGGGGGGGGAGGTTCTTTGTTTTTGTTTTGTATGTGCATGTGTTTGTATGTAAATGTGAGTGTGTGTGCACCTGGAAGTCATGGCAACCTCTGCTGACAACCCTACTGGGGGCCTGGAGGATATTCAGAGAGGTGGCTGAATAAAGCCTGCCCCCACCTCCCACCTCTGATATTTCAAGGAGTCGACCCTGCTTAGCTTCCGAGACCCTCTGCCAGAGTCGACCCTGCTTAGCTTCCAAGATCTGACGAGATCAGGCTTGCCTGTGCTATCCAGGTCATGGCCAGAAGATGGCTGTTTTTGAAGGAATCTGAGAAAACTTTCAGGTAATAGCTTACTCCTGTTTACCTAACTGAAATAACTTGTGGTGAATGGCCATTAACAAGTCTTTGCAAAATCAAGGACTCAAATAAAGGAATCAAAAATAGTAATGGGGCAGGAGTGTTCTGGATGTGGTAGGTGCTCAGAAGCTGAGTTGGGTTGCCCTGGGGGAGCACAAATAATCTGTCCCTCTTTTTCACATTATTCTCATATTTACTTTCATTTCTTATCATCGTGGTTGCTTCACACTCCCCCCGCCCCCACTGCTGGTGGTAGATCTATTATAGCTTAGTAGTTTCAAGCAAATACACACCCCTCTAATGAAGACAAGCCAAACCAAGCCATGAGCACAAATGCCTGTTATCCTTTAAACTACCCTGCCTGGAATTTGCAGGAGACGGCTGGAGCTTGGTTTTCTCTCCCCACCCCTACCCCAGTCTACACTACCCCTCATGGATCCCTTGGGCTGGTATCAAGCATACCAGAATGCTGACAGATCTATGTCAAATAAGGCTATTATTCCAAGGAGCTTGTTCTACTGGGGTGCTTCATTCTTTGCCTATATCTGTCAACTTCCCACAATGCCATAGAGGCACAGGTCAAGACATGGAAAGCATGTCAGGTTCTAAGTAGGTAGGAGAGACAAAGCTGTCACTATGGGTGTACCTTTGAGAACACCCTAATCCAAAGCACCACAGAGATCCTCCAGTTCTACCTGAGTAATTTAAAGGAAGTTGGAAGGGAACTAAATATAAGCAACTTAAACAAAGACAAAAGAATTTCCCACTCTCCCATGATTCCCCATCTATCTAAAATGCTAAAAAGCCCAGATTTGCCGGTACAGATGTTATTGTTGTGCTAGAAGCACTGTGGGCTTATCCCAAAAAGTCATTCTGGCATCCATAAATTGCAAAATACAGATTATGCATCAAACTTTCTGCTGTGGCTGGATGCTGGTTGGGTCACCATTCCTCAATGTACACCAGCAGAGCTCCCCCCATGCCTTGCCCTGCTGTTCCTTTTCTTCCCTCTTCTTCCTACTTCTTCACCTTGATCAGCGAGTGATAGACTGGCTTGATGATGATATGCAGGTGCAGGGAATTGTCAATGAGGTATTCAGAAGTGCGCTTCTGCAAGTCAGCATGCATCAGGAAGTCAGCCACTTCATCTGTGCTCTGATGGAAGCTGTAGGCGTGTTTAACAAAGACTTTGCCATGCTGCTTCACTCCCACTAAGATGGTCTTCTGGAAACTGACCCCAGCAAAGTCAGAGCTCGTTGTGGCTGGAGTGATAACCAAGCGAGGGCGCCCATCTTCAATCCTGATAGACTGGATGGCTCCAGACACGGAATCAGAGTAGACAGGGCGCAAGCTGACAGGGAGCCAACGTGGGGAGAACAGGACATTCCAAGTCACCCGCTTGGAAGAGTCGTGATTGCTAGGTCCAAGCTGGGTCTGGAAACTTGTGCTGCGGTCATCCCGAGCTGGGTTGTTAATAACCCATTGGGAGCCCCAAGAGGTGGAGAGGTAGTTGCGAGGCAGGAACATGCTGCAGTTGACATCAAAGTATTTGGCAAAGTGGATTGGGGATGCAGAATGGAACTGGAAAGCTTGGAAGAGCAGGTCTTGCACAGCATTATAGTGCTTCACCATCACCAAAGACTGCTTCTGCAGGTGGAAGAGATGGCTAGGGGAGATCATAGGGTAGCGCACAGCTCTCAGCATCTTCTCTACTACAGGGCTCTCGGGCTGATGTGTAGCCACCCATTCCTCCACAGCAGTGTACAATTCCAGTTCACTTTGAAGGACCAGGTCAGAGCGCTCAAGCAACATCAGCAGCAAGTCTATGCTCACCGAGGCCCACTCAGCAGTGCTCATCACAGCGGAGAGATTCCAGGCCAAGAACTGGAGGCAGCTCTCCTGCAAAGCCTCATCTCCGATCCTCACTGCATAGTGATACCAGCTCACCACATGGCCCTGGCTTGACTCACTGGCCAAGTGGCTCTTCATATACTCAGCTACCCCCCGCTGTAAACTGGAGACATGATATTTGCTAGCTAGTCGGTGAAGAGGGATGGCTTGATGGAGGAGGATGGAGATCTCACCGCAGTACAGATACCTGGAGGAGGGAGGCAGTGTCAGTTCCCCTTGACCCTTCAACACCCATTTAACAATGGTCATACTCATTACCTCTTCTCTCACCACACACAACTTCAGGGTTTCCTCATGATTTAAAGATATAACCTCAGATCACAATATTTCTCTCAGATTTGTACAAGATTCTGCCCTGTCTCAGAAATAAATGCTCTAACTACACATTACAAGCAAGAACATGAGATGAAACTCTAACAGTCCACTACTTTGCTGCAAAACTGTTTTGGGAGTGAGGATTTATAACACAGAAGCAATAGCATTGAGTGCTGCTTAACTTCCTCTTCTGCCTGCCACTTTATCCTCAGTTTACCCTCAGAAAGTATTCGAAATGTCAGTTAGCCTTCCAAACAGGCATCTATAATCTTGCTGGGGGGGGGACGACCAACCAGTGGACAAAGGGTTAAACACTGACAAACCCTCCCCCCAAATACTTCTCCATGCAAATAAGAGTTTGCTGTTGGGGATTTCTTAAACTCATTGACATGTAGCATGTTAGCCTCTTAAAGCACGATGAGATGAAGCCAGCAGGCCTAAGGCTCCAAAAGCCTTTGAGCCCCTTTTTACAAGTACATTCCTAGCATCAATTCAAAAGGAGCAAAAGCACTGAGCTGCTGTCATTTCTTTTACAGTGTGAAAAAAGAAGCCATAATGCAGCAGTGCCATCAATATTAGTGTGAAAAGACATTCTACACTGAATAGAAAAGTCTTAATCTTCACCATGCTTTTTGCATCGTTTTTAATCACATGATTCCGTGGAATAGACAGCTGAGATTTTGGCACGTCAGCATGAAAGAATTAACATACATATGGTGACTGCTCTGAAATCTAGGGAGCAGATAAAACTGTTGTTTCAGCTCTCAGGACTGATTGGCTAGTGAGAAGAACACTGTGGTTTTTAATTGACCTGGACATTTTTAAAAACTCCAGTCAGTGTTGGCAGCAGAGCTATACTACCTTGCCCAAATTTCTCATTTGTGTTGAAATATACATGCTGTTCCCACCTTGTCATACTTTTTCTCATAAACAGAAGATCTAATATTTGACAGAAAACTGAGATTTGAAAACTGGTCAGAAAACCAGATTCTAGATTATGCATCCTGCAGTTACAAGCACAGCTCTGATGACGATAGACTCATATTTGTGACTCGGGCTGCTGAGAGATCCAGAACACTCCCACTCTTTAAAGTGGATCAAACAGTTGGAGATGGGGGGAAACCCCTTCAAATATGGGTTATAAAATCATTAGCTATGAATTTTTTTAAAAAAACACTCTCACGAGCTGTGATCATGCACAGTAGATAATCCACTTTAAATCCACTTTTGAGGCACTTTCCAACTGGATTTTAATGTGTGAACTGGCAAAATCCAGTTGGAAAGTGCATTGAAAGTGGATTATTGAGTGTGTGTGACTGCATCCTCTAGGGACCAAACTACACATTATGTTTTTTAACAAGTCAAGTGCCAGACTCAGCTCAGGACCACAGGGTGAGAGGAGGAGCCTTCCCCAATGCCATTTTCTTATTTGCCCCATTTTGGAGCTGCACATGCACAAAATACAAATGGGGCCCTGCCATGGTTTAAAAAGCAGTTCCCTGCAGCTGCTGGGCACCTGCAGGGAAAGCAAGTCAGGAACCAGAGCCTGCGTTGTTTGGTCCTAGGTCCCCTCCTTCCAAGCTGCAATGCATCCTGTGGTATCCCTCTCACGTATCTCTTGCTGTGAGAACTGTCAGGCACTGTGCTCCATTTCCTAGCTCTGCAGTGTTTCCCCTTACCAGGTGTCCTAGGGAATTTGCTCTTGTGGAACTGCATCATTAAACCATATGGGATATGGTGTGGTCTGTACTCTCAACCCACCAATTTGCCACTTCAGCTTCCTTCAACTATACTATGTTTCAAAGGTTTAGTTTCTTCAAGCCTGCCATGCTGGCTTGCTTACCTCCCTGGCTGTACCTCTTCATCTTTCAGAGGGTGGTAGCTGCTAAAAACAGCATTGGTATCCATATAGAACTAAGATTATGGATGGAGCAAAATTCCTCATTCAGTGTTTGAAGCAACACTATCAGGGTTGCCAGTCTCCAGGTGGGGCCTGGTATTCTCCTGGAATTACAACTCATCTCCAGATAACAGTTACCCTGAAGGACACAGCAACTTTGGAGGGCAGACTCTACGGCCTCCCCTCCCCCCCCGTGCTCCCACTCCTCCTAAAACTGCACCCTCCTTAGACACTGCCCCCAAATCTCCAGAAATTTCCCAACCTAGAGTTGGTAACCTAATTCTAGTGTCTATAACTACCCCACATACCAGAAGCAGAAATCTGTTTTCAAGGTGCAATACCAGGCCTAGGAGCCTGTGGGGAGATTTGGCAGCGATAGTGGGCTGAATCTCGAAATGCTGGCATCTGGCAGTAGATGGGGAGGTCGGGATATGGGGGGGGGGTGCATTCATCACATACAGAGTGACATTGCTTCCAGGGGAAATTAGAAGCAGCATCATATTTCTCTAGGAATTACCAGAAACCTCATGGTAAAACCACAGAGTTTCTGGAAATTCCTAGAGCAACATGACATTACTTTCAGGTTTTCCCTGGAAGTGACATCAAGTTGTGCACACCAGATGTGATTTCCACCCCCCCCTCCCACCACCCTGGCAACCCTTATGTGCAACTCTCAACCAAAGCAATCACTTTGCCTTTTCCTTGACTAGCAAAATAAGCAGGAGTTGCATCATGTAACTGAGGCACAATGTAAGATGCAACATGAGTTTTTTTAGAAAACTAATTATTGTAAAATGGCTGACTGCATAACTCTGACCAGGCCCTCCTTTCTCCTTTATTGTCTTCTCAGCAAGTCGTGTTCCCAGCCCTGTGGACTGCATACAGTATTGCCTCCAAGGACAGCACAACTAGGCTCAGCAAAGTAGCAGGCCATCAGGAATGACCAAGGGAAAGCATGCTTGCAGGCCTGGCCCCTTTGCCAGCTGCAGACCCTCAGGGCCATGATGGCTTTCCTTCAGACCCATTCTGACCTCTCACAGGGCTTGTATGGGGGAGAATGTGCAATGGCAGTCTCCTACCTGATGAACTTTTCAAAAAGGGCAGCACTGTCTGGTGGCTCGTGCAGGGTCAGCATCGTTTGGTTGTGCAGGAGGCTCTCAAAGATCTCGCTTTGCAAGCTGAGCATCAGCTGGTGGGTATGGAAGACTTTGATTTCATCAGAGCCAGTTGTGCGCACCCGCAGAGTGGTGTCACTGGCATTCCCATTGTGCAGGAGCTCTTGCAATCGCTGCAGCAATGATAGAGAGTGGTTGATGGTGGCCACCGTAGAATCCCCGCCAAGGTCTGCCTTCTGGACTGCAGGAAGAAGATGTAGATGTGCATGAGCAAGAAAATGATGCCAGCTCTCATTTGTTTTATTTATTGATTTATATGGGGGAAAGCTGAGTAGGAAGACACTGGGCAACATAAAGCCTGCTTTCATCCCAGTAGTGTGGTTTACTGCTGAAAGTAATGCTGTCTCTGTCGGGATACTCTGTATGAGGAACATTCCAGTTTGTTTGTTAAAACTTTCCCTATTTATCTCTATGATTATATTTGGTGATCATGTTCTTGTAAATTTGCCTTGGATTCAGGATTATCAGCATCAAGATGGGGCCTGGAGTTCTCCCAGAATTACAACTGATCTCCAGACAGATACCCATCCATCTGGAGGAAATGGCAGCTTTGGAGGGCAGACTCTATATAGCATCACATCCCTGCTGAGCTTTTTCCCTGCCCAGACTCTGCCCACCCCAGGCTCTGCTCCCAGATCTCCAGGAATTTCCCAAGCCAGGGTTGGCAACTTTACTTGAACTTCAAGTAACCAAGCTGATGTCCACAAGCTTTTTCTTGCCTGCGACAACAAAAATGTGACAGCAGGAAAAGTTTTTCTCCCCAAACAGCTTCCAACCTTCATAATTACTCTAAAAATCAAACATCACAGCTCTGTTGATAAAAAACATACCACATTTCTGAGCAGGCCCAGCTTCATAAAGCCTGAGGATATTCAGTCATGGACAATTATGAGCCCACCCTAGGTGCCACTCATATTGACTTCAAGGAACAATGCCAGCTAATGCAACTGATTGTGCCCTTATTTTGTCACCTGGAATGTTAAATCCAGACCTGTAGGTTAAAAAAAAAACATTTCCCTAGCACAGATGCCTGGAACTATATTGTCTCCCTGGCTTGGCTACTTTTTGCCATTAAATTACACATCAGGAGAACTAGGCTGTGATCAGACAAGCAGTTTGTTCTGATGTTGTTGCTGATCTCTTGCGGAATTAAAGCGCATGATCAGACAGCAGCATCTGCTTCCCATTCCCCACTCGTTGGCACCCGGTTCTGTCCTGTCCTCAAACTGAAGTTAATGGACACTGGGGAACGTCTGGTCTTTATGTATGTCAGCACTTTCACTCCGCATTTCCGGATGTTTGAACTTCCCTGTTGTGAACTGAAGCTGGTTGGGAAGTGTGATCCTTCAGGTCCATCTCTACCTTTAAAAAAAATGTTGCCAATCTGTGCATAAGCGCATATACCCATGCGCGCCCTCCCCCCCAAAAAATAGAAATGGACAGCATGCTCCATGGTTGACATGCAGCACTAATCTGGACAATTTATAATGGAGTGAGCATGTGGTGACGCCGTTTTGGGTGTGCTGTCTGATCAAAACCTTCCACTACGACATAAACGGGTGTAATCAGAGGTGTGGCCAGACCACACTAAGCCTGCCGTATAGTTCTTTAGCTAGTCATGAATCCTCAGTATTTAATTACCCATTGAAAGTAAGGGTTAATTCCTCATTGAAAGTAATGGACTTAAAAGTAATACCTTTGGGGTGACTTGAGCCTACTTTTTCCCATTAACCATTATGTTCTATTGCTTCTTTTCAGCTTTTTCATTCAACAAACATGGTCACCCTAGCTGAGTCATTGGTAGTATCACTAGAACATGCACAATGGAGAAGGTTCAGTTATCTCTTCTTTGACTCTTCAGTTCCTCATCCAATGTTGTTTGAATCTATCTCCACAAACATACACACACATCTTTTAAACATTTCACTAATTTTGAAGGAGGCATTTTTCTGTGGATTCATTCCATGGAACCTGTAATGTTTACAGGTCTGAATCCATGTGTGGGGGCCGAATCAGGTCAGTATTTCCACAGAAAAATTACCCCTCCCCTTAGAAAAACACTGTTGTTATGGTGTAATGGTAGTGTTGCCACTTGGGAAATTCCTGGACATTTGGGGGTGGAGCCTCAGGAGGGCAGGATTTGAGGAGGGGAAGGATTTTATCAGGGTATAATTGCTACTTATGACTTTTGTCACAAAAATAGTAATTATGAACATAAGACAGGGTATAATGCCACAGAGTCTATCCTCCAATGAAGCCATTTTCTCCGGAGAACTGATTTGTGTTATCTGGAGACCAACTGTAATTCTAAGTGATCTCCAGGCCCCATCTGTAGGTTGACAACTCTATGGCACACACTAAATAATCCACTTTCAATCCACTTTCAGTGCACTTTCGAGTTGGATTTTGCCAGTTCACATAGTACAAATCCAGTTGGAAAGTGCATTGAAAGTGGATTATTTAATATGCTTGACCGCAGCCTATGTAAGGTTAAATGATACAATATACTATATACTCTAAATGTAACCATAGTGGTGGTCCTGTTTAAAAGGTAATTTCCAGTCCACACATATCTAAGGAATGAGAAATTCCCGTATCGTTAATCCCAAAATATTTAAAATCCATGGATTTAAAAACTACATATATGCGTTTTTATACTAGCTGCTTTCTTAATCTTTGACAGAGTGCAATAATCTTTCCAAACTTGTGTGACTGAGCCTAAAAGAGTGCCTGCTTTCAAGTTTCTAGAAACACCCCAAAATTGCAAGGTTTGCAACGAAATCATTAAAAGTCAGTAGACTTTGACTGCCTCACATTGACAGTGGTAATTAAAGTCACTCTGGCTCTCAGAGAACTGCCCGATCCTGGCTAGCTCTTGTGGGTATCAGAGCATTCACTTACCACTCTTGGGAGCTGGATCTGAGCCAGAAGCTTCACAGCCGTCATTAACTCAATGAAATCACTGCCACTGAATGAATTAAATTCTCTCATTGAGCCAAGTTACACTCTTCTGCCTCCCTTGGGAAAGAAAGCTTAGCCTGTTCATACTCTCTGTATCTTGGCTTCCTCCTCCTGCCCAGTCCAACTTGGGCAGGGATAAAAGGTTAAAACTCAAAGGCAAAAAGAATCTCACTCCTTCTCAGAACAAAGAGGCACAGTAGGATAGGGAAGAGCTACTTAAAGGGGAGAGGAAACCTGGCTATTTCCACAAAAACATCACTTTTGTTGAAATCGCTTAAGAAAAGTACTGTGACTCTTTGCTCCAGAGAATGGACAGGAGGCAGACTCACAGCTGCAAAATACCCCCTCCCCTCTATAAACTTCAAATTGCCTACCTCCCTGTCCATCTTTGTGTGTGGTCTTCACATTCCCTTATCTCTGTTTGGTTCAATATTTGCATAAGTAGCCATTCCATAACTTCAATAGAGAAATACTGGTGTGCTTATTTTGCATTAAATAACGGACTCATTAGCACATTAATGAGAAAACACTTCCTTGGGAATAGAAGGGCACACACTGCTAAATAAATGCTGACTTCAAAATATGCACTTCTGTGCAATCCCAGGCAACCCAATTATAAGTGATTCCAATTTGTCATAAAATATCTCACTCTAATAACTATATTTTTCAGAATGTAAAAATTCACCCAAGCCACACTGTGAGATTTACAGTGCAATCTTACACAGAGGTATACATTTCTAAGCCCATTGCAGTTAATGGTTTTAGAACAGTGTAACTCTGTTTATGGGTGCAGTGTTAATTTCCACTCCAAAACATGACCACCACATGCAAGTCAGCTAGATACACTTGGGAGATAAGCGGCAGTTTATGAATTTATACTTCATGCAAACTGCTATTAAATGAGGACAGCGGGAGTGCAGTCCCAATTTACCCTTTGGCACTCCTGCATCCACTGTACTATTGCTACTACTACTACTTCTGTCCACAGTGAATCTGGCCCACATATTATATCTTTTAAGTCCATAGCTTATCCAGAGGGTTAGAAACACAAGTGGCACAGTTAAAACAAGATGGGTAGAGGACTGGAAACAAGAGATGCATCCTTTTGGTTTAGAAGATAGACTGGACATTCAGCACACAGAAGATCCAGGAAGTTAGCTGTGTATAAATTCTTCTTAGGACGCATACGGTCTCTTACAGAGGGTTTTGTGTCATCGAGCATTGTTGGGCAGATCTGAAGGGGCCAGGTTGTCAAGGTCAAGGTTGCACTGAGCTCCAGCTGGACACAGCTTGCTCATTGGATGCCCAAATTTACATCAGACTGTTACAGTGGTCTAATAATGGGGCGATTAGATTGTGATTGGGGTGATTTCATGTCTCACAGGGGGTTTGTGTAATCTTCATGTATCTGGAGGTCAACAATGTGGAATAATTTGCTCAGGAACAGTATCATCCCATTCTCTGTTGCCCTAAAACACTTAAGCTATGAATAAAGATATGTCACCGGAATCATTATGCTACTGCAGCATTAGATATTTGGCTTCTCAGTTCTCACTAGTCCTTTAAAAATTGCAATGCACTTGGCTAACACACTTCTGAACAGGGTTTCTGAAAGATTCTTCCCTGGTACTAAAGTTCTACAAAATATCCCACTTTCTGGCTGCAACTGTGGCTCTCAGCCATGCCCTGCAAAACATAACTGTAGTTCCTAATGACATGGCAGCAAACTCACCCCAGCAGCATCCTCTTACCTGCTTGGACTGCCAGACACAGCAGTGACAGTGCAGCTAAGGAGCAAGCCCATCGCCTGGGTGTGGCACGCCGGACCCCTATCACTTTCGCCATGGCTCTGTCTTTGAACGTGTCCACCGAGGGAATAAGCCCTCAACTGAGCGTGCTAATGTGTCTGACTCTTTATGTAGGACACTGACTCTCCCAGCCCCGCTTGCCATTGATTGGTGGAAAACTAGTAACAGCTGTTACCAAGGAAACCACTTAAGATTGTGAATTGATGCCTGTTGGGCTTTGTGGGGCTCACTAGGCCGCTGGCTGAGCCTCCCTGGGACAGCAAGCCTACCTTGGGCTCTCAGCATATGGGAAGCTGTGCAGTCACACAGAGAGAACACATCTTTCTACTTTCACCAAGAAGTTTCTCAGCTTCAAAGTCTCTGGCCATAAGATTGTAGAGTTTTTCAGCACACACTGTTAATAGCCCATTAGCAATGTTTCCCCTTTATTTTGAGGTGAGCAGACAGTGTGCACCGCTAAAGCTGAATGATGCACTATTCCTAATTTGCATGATGGGGGTAGAACTGTAGATTTACAAAATGACCAGAGAAGTCATAACACAGTAGGAATATTTGTGACTCAGTCTGCTCAGTCATGCAATGCTATATTCTCTGACATTTGGTAGAAAGAAATAGGTATGTATAGGAGCATCATGTTTCTTCCAAGTAGCATGGCATGGCTTCTCTTTGAAACATTAACAGCATATGCAGCAGTATAAGCTGCAATTCTTCAGGGCCACAGCTGAGCAGCAGTGAGGAATACAGGAGGACTTGCTGTGGAGTTACTAACTGCCACAACCAAGCAGCAACCAAAGAGAGCCTGGGCTGTGTTCTGCTGGTGTTGTATTACTGCACCCAAGCAGTAATCAGTGATGCCACCAGTTGGCATGGCACAACCACTACAGGCATAAGTTACTTGTGACCTGACCCACAGATTCTTCTAATACCAACTACTGTGAAAAGCACCTTGAACCAGGATCAAATGTTCCTATCACTCTATTGCCCAGAATCTGCCAGGTCGAGAGGTGGCCCAGAGGAGTAGGCGGGGACTTGCTGAACTCCATATCTGGAGTGGTAGCTCAGCCCCTCTAGGTAAGATGCACCAGAAATCCTCATTAGATTTCTCCCCAATTTTGGAGTTCCAAATTATCCAATCTTGTTTCTGAAGCAGAATCAATGTAAAAGAGCAAATTTGATGTAATCATATATATGATTGCATCAAGACTTTTCATGTTTTATTTTTAAAAAAACACAATGCCCCATGTACATCTTTCTTTTCTGTGGTGTTTTATCAGTGCATAGGGGGCGGAGCATGTATGTATATCAGTAAAAAGGAACTGTCAATAAAATATATCAGTGAAAAGGGTTCTTGGTGAATTGACAGCTCACTACACAGGTACCAAGTGCAAATCTGCAGCCTGGGAAAATTAATATTTAAATTATAGTCAGCTAAAGCTCAACATGCCTTTCCCAAGTAGAACAAAAGCTGTGGTTAAGTTCAGATGTCACATGAAAACATGGTTTAATAGTACTAACTCTGATTAGTATGATCGTCTGAATGTGCACCACTCTGGTACCTATAGTTGGTTATGGGATCTGAAACCATGGCTTGAAGTTGGTTTATTAGTCACAGTCAACTGTGTTTTTGCATGTATGACCACAGATACCTGGGCTTAATTTTGGCTTATTTCTTCATGCCATCCTCGTGGATACCAGCAAGGACTCAGTACAGGTGATAAGGAAAAGAGCAAATTTAGTAACTGTAAAATTATTTTACCCATCTCTTCATTCGGTATCACAGAGAGATCATTTTAGATTTAGATAAAGAAAATTGCAACTATTGCATTTTTGCTCATCTCTGCGTGTTATGCACTGTCAAGTCGCTTCTGAGTTATGGTTGACTATGACTCAGGCTCTGGTCACACTGCAAATGACATGCGCTTTGTTCCCGGTTTATTTAAATCGAGAACATTTTTATTTGCATCGGGCTGTCTACATGCAGCTAGCCCCTCTTTCCCAGCACCCGCTTGCCTGCTGCTGCACCGTCCTTCTAGGCGATCCTGCCGGCCACGGGGAGGCTTGGGCGGCTGCAGCTCCTGCCGACACTTGGGGGGGGGGTGCTGCCGCCGCCGCTGCCACCATTGCCCCACAAAAATAGGCTCCGCCATCTCCGCCATCCTCCTTGCCGGCCCCATCCAGGCTGCCGGAGCCCCCGCCTCTCATTCCCGCCTCCAGGGTCATCTTTGTGCATTTTTTTTTAAAGCTTCTGGTTTGAGCACTTGACTAAACATGCGCTTAATAAATCCATTATTAAACATTAAATGGATTTATTAAGTGCATGTTTCCAGATGATCTGCACCCTGGGAAAAGGAGGACCCAAGACCTACGGAGCCAGCACGGGAACAACAGATACGCCTGGGGCTGTGCCTCTGCTGTGGTGCACCCAGCCATTACGCCACCTCCTGTCTGGCCACCCTTCCCCAGTGGGACCACGGGGGGGAGAAAAAAAGTGCCAGTGATCCTCCAAAGAAAGGAGGGGGCATGCAACCTAAGTGACCCAAGGCCCTCCAGGCAGGGACCTCGCTTGTCAAGACCTCCTCCAACGAGGAAAGGATACTTCAGCTGGTGGGAAAAGGCCAGGACCTGCTGTGAATGGCACGAGCAAGCAAGTCCAAATGCCAGTAGCACCAAAAGCAGTGAACAACTACCCCCCCTATTTTTTGTGACTGTGACACTAGTAAACCACGAGATGGGAACCCAGGTCCAGGTGAGAATGCTGATAGACTCTGGCTGTGCCCGTGATATAATCAGCCCATCAATAGTCACGGGGTTGGGAATAGCCATCCAAAAGCCTCCAGAACCACTCGTATTCACTCAAATGGATGGTTCCTTCATGAAGGAGGCTTGCAAATACCAAACAGTGCCTGTTATCATGGGGCGGGGTCCCATTGGGAGCAAAGGACTTTTGTTATCACTCCCTTGGCCCAATTCTCACTGGTGCTGGGAAACCTCTGGCTTCAGGACCATGATCCGCATGTTAAATGGAGCGAGGGGACAGTCCTGTTAACAGCCCAGAGGTGCACCATCCATGCTTGGGATGTGGGATGGGGGAAGAGCCTAAACCACCTCCCAAACAGGTCTGCTTAGCACAGGATGAACTACGGTCCATCCCCAAGGAGTACCAAGACCTGTCTAGAGTGTTTGAGGAGGAAGAGGCAGGCGAGCTCCCCCCCCATCATAATACTGACTGTGCTATTGAGATACTGCCAGGGCATAAAATGCCCAAAGGAAAGTTGTACTCCATGAGTGTAGCAGAGAAGGAGGAATTATGAAAGTTCATTGACAAAAACCTAGCTAGAGGCTTCATCCGACCCGCCTCCTCCCCCTTTGTGGCACCTGTCCTCTTCTGGAAGAAGGACATGGGATTGTGGCTGTGCACAGACTACTGGGGGCTGAATGCGGTCTCCACCTCCAATGCCTACCCCCTGCCATTGATTAAAGACTTGTTAGCCAAGACAGCCAAAGGGAAAATCTTTACAAAACATGACTTAGGAGATGCCTATTTCTGGGTGCACATACGGGAGGGGGATGAGCACAAGACTGTGTTTAACACCCCGCTCGGCCAATTTGAATACTTGGTGATGCCATTTGGGTTGCAGGGGGGTGTTTATGAACTTGATCAATGAAGTGTTGCACAACCCCATGTTTAATGGAGCCCTTGTTTACTTAGATGATACCCTTTTATACTCACAAGATAAAAAAAATCCCATGTGGCCCTAGTGAGGGAGGTGTTACAAACCCTCTATGACCACCAGCTATCTGCAAAACTGTCTAAATGTGAATTTTACAAAACGGAGTGACTTCCTGGGCTACAAAATATCCAGCTGCAGTCTGGAAATGGACACTAACAAAGTGGCTGATGTATTGGGGTGGGAGCCCCCCAAAACGCACAGGCAGCTCAAATCCTTCTTAGGATTTTCGAACTTTTATAGGCCCTTCATCCCCAACTTTGCCCAGGTTTCCCTGCCCCTTACAGACTTGCTGAAGACTAAAGGGAAGGGGCCAGAGGGGGCCAGGCCTGGGGTGCACTTAAAATGGACAGACTAATGCCAGGAAGCGTTCGATAAGTTGAAGTCCTTATTCACCTCCAAACCCATTCTTCATCATCCAAATGAAAACAAAAAGTTTGTGGTGCAAGTTTATGCTTCAGATGTGGTGATGGGGGGGGATATTGCAACCAGGGGAAGATGGTAACTTACACCCCTTAGCTTATGTGTCCAAAAAGTTCAATGCGACTGAGCATAATTGGGCTGTGTGGGATAAAAAAGCTGCTGCCATTAGGCTTGCACTAACTACATGGCGGCATTGGCTTGAGGGAGTGCGAGTGTCATTTGAAGTATGGACAGATCACAAAACCCTAGAAGCTTTACGTGCCCCTTGCCATCTTAACACCAAGCAGTTACGGTGGGCAGAGTTTTTCTTCAAGTTTTGATTTACGCTCCACCACTTCCCAGGCAAAGCCAACTCCCTTGCTGATGCCCTCTCATGCCTCCTGCAACATGCCAGCCAAAGGGAGGAGGTCATTGACACTATGTCCACGCCCTCTCAGTTGGAAGGGGCAGTGACAACACAAGCCCAAGCAAAAAAAGGAGTGAGGGAGGGGCCTGAAAAGTGGATTTCTCCATTTCATGCTGTGCTGACTGACACTGACATGGCAGAGCTGGAAGGGGACACCTCCCTTACCCACCACGAGAATGGGTATTGGTACCGGGGGACTAAATTATTTGTCCCCAAAGCCCTCAGGGGTGAGGTCTTACAGTTGGGTCATGAATCACAACTGGCGGGGCACTAGGGGTTCTTTTTTTTTGGGCCTCCCATAGGGGATTTTTTTTTAATTTGCATTTTCTATAAACTACAACAGAAATATAGGGAGGGGAAATCCTACAAACTATAGGAGAAAGAAAAGAAAGCCTAACTAAAAACCCTAGTGATGGAAGTTATACAATGCTTGTCAAATTGCTTATTGCTCTTATACAACTTTTCTAAGATGAGGAGTATTCAATAATAATAGTTTCTGAATCAAAATCAGCTTATCTGGCCCAACAAAGAATATTTCCATCATTATATCTTGACTACAGACTTCAAAAGACCATGGCCCACCCATGCGCTTGCCACCCCCTCAGATATTTTAATTTGAAACCCTATCTCTTTGATAATTATTAAACAGTTAAATTCATTTCTTCTTCTTTGTAGTCAGTCTTCTTATCTTCCTTCCTCTGTAGTTCACAATGCTTTTATTTCCTTTTTCCAGCTGTTACATGCTTGTCTGAAGTCAAAAGAGTCCTTGCTTCTTTTGTTTCATCTTGCACTTATCCACGCCACAGAACGCATCCTTTACAGGCTGGTTATATTCTCTAGATTAGTCCAAGTCCAATCCTCCGCTTAAAGAAACTGCTTTTCAATCAGCCTACCCATTCAACCGTGCTCCTAAAATCTCTTTTGGACAATCCATAAAGTCACCACTTCTCTGTTCGTAACAGCATCCCTTCTAAAGTTATAGCCACCTTGTATGGTAATATCCCTTCAATGCATCCCATCAATGCAGCAGAGGGCAGATAGCTTCATCCCAACAAAAAAGGAAGAGTCTATGATTCTTGCAGAGTCACATGATCTAGTCCAGCTAGGTCACATGATCAATCAGCCAATCAACCTCTTCCTGAAGAAAGAATAGGTCCTGCTTCCTCCTGCGCCATAATCACCATCTTTGAGGGGTGTTTACATTTGCAAATAAAATGCCAGAGTCCTGAAGGTCTGTTAAAATGCTTGGAAAGTTTTGGGAAACTCTCTGTTGTAGTCCATTATCTCTATTTGCTCAGTCTCCCCCACCATAGTTCTGCTTCGTTAAATCACTTGGGGGGTAGGGCATCCCCTCCCCCTCCCTCCCCCTCCCCCTCCCTCTTGTGCTGGGGAGACTTTGCATTAAAGAATTTGACATCTTACTTCAACTTTAAAAACTCACTCATCAATCTTCAAGACGATCCATCAGGTTTCCCTGGGATCTCACTAAGCAGAGTTGAATCGCTGCACTTCCAAGTGCTTGTCCCGGCGGTCGCTTTGAATCCAATTCTGGGAATCAGGGCAGGACCTTCAGCACAGGGAGTAGTCCCCCTTCGCCGGCTGCATGCCAGGGGAAGGGCTCTCCTAGAAGCCCCCTGGCTAAGAACCCATCAGCAAAGGCTCCATGGGGAGCGTGGATGATCGCGCTTCCTCCTATCCACTGATTCATGGCACATGTCTCTCGGCACTGCGAGAAGCCGTGACCATTGCTAAAGCGCCTAAGCCCCACCTCCCCAGGGCACTAGGGGTTCTTGAAAATGCTCCACGTCCTACAAAGACAGTTCTGGTGGCCGCTCATGTGTAAGGATGTCTCCCTGTTCGTTGAGTCAAGCCAAACGTGTCTAATGAGTAAAAAGAGACCCAGCAAACCTCCAGGAAGCTCAAGCTACTAGAAACCCCCTGTTGACCATGGGACATTATTTCCATGGACTTCATCACTGACCTATCTCCCAGTAAGGGAAAATCAGTGATTTGGGTAGTGGTTGACCTGTTTACTAAACAAGCCCATTTCATCCCATGTAAACAAGTCCCTTCTACCAAGTCCTTGGCTAAACTCTTCATGGCAAATGTGGTGAGGCTCCATTCAACCCCCAGTAAAATAATTGTGGACAGGGGCCCTCAGTTCGTTGCCAAGTTCTGGAAGGAACTCTTACAAGTCCTGGGGGTCTCACAGGGCTTGAGTAGTGCTTATCACCCAGAGACTGACAGCCAAACTGAGAGGGTTAATCAAGTAGTGGAACAGTTCCTGCACTGCTTTGCTAATTATCAACAAGATGATTGAGTAGACTTGCTGCCTTACGCTGAGTACAGATACAATAACTTGGCGCATAGTTCCACTGGGATATCTCAGTTCAAGGCTTTACACTGTTATGAAGGGGCCCCCCTCCCTATGGCTCCTAGCCTGGGCGTTCCTCTGGGTGACCTGGACTCCTGGTGGAAGGGTTTGGAGGAGCAATGGAGCCTCATTTAAAAAACTTTGGACAAAGCCAAACAGGCTTACAAACTTTATGCTGACTGGGGGAGGGCCCCTGTGTGGGATGTGCAGGTGAGGGATACCTATCCACCAAGAATCTTAAGGGTCTCCTACCCTGCCAGAAGTTGGGGTGGAAATATGTGGGTCCATTCAAGGTGCTGCATCAAATCAATGAAGTGAATGTGGAACTCGACCTCCTCAAATCACTTAAAAATGTGCACACTATCTTTCATTTCAGCTTATTGAAATGGGACGCTGGCCCGAACACATGGAGACCAAACCCACCTCCCCCTCCTCCTCTGATGGTGAATAGTGAGCTGCATCAGGAAGTGGAACGGATCCTGGACTCTAAATTGAAAAGGGGGACATTATTCTATCTGATCCAATGGAGGGACTTTGGTCCAGCACATAATGAGTGGGTCCAAGCTTGTCATGTTAAAGCCCCTAAACTTGTTCATGCCTTTCACCACTTGTACCCTAGTAAACCGGGGGGAGGAGTGATCTTCAGGGGGCAGGATGTCAGGAAGCTGACATATCAGTGGGTGGAGGAGAGAGACCACTGCCTGGTATTTTAACTTTCAATTCTTGCCTTCCTGACAATACTCTGCTATCTGTATGTTTTATGTGCCTGAATGCCTAGCTGTACTACATTCCCTGAGAACTATCCCATTGCTGGGGCCCGTTACTTCTGGCAGGCTCCTCCTGATGTCTTGATCGGCTACACGCCATCAGAGTACTCCTTTGAACCCAGTATATCTCACATCCCCATGCCTTTTCCATTAGTCTTAACACAGATCCTGAAATGCAGATGTTCTGCCAATACTGTCTGACACTTGTTTGAGACAATCCATCTCATGTTGGGTCTTTCTCTTCTCCTACTTTTTTGAACTTCTTCTAGTATTATTTTCTTTTCCAGTCAGTCTCATCTTCTCAGATAAGTAGCTTTATTTAAGTAATGTTCCTTTTCCTTTTTTTCACCAAATCATTATCTTATAGTGATCATTTTGCACCATAAAAAGCCAAAACTGATCACATGCTTACAAACAAAAGGTAGAGAATCACCTTTTTGGATCTGCATAACTAAAAT
The DNA here is from genome assembly GCA_029375565.1 of Gekko gecko. Classification (NCBI taxonomy): domain Eukaryota; kingdom Metazoa; phylum Chordata; class Lepidosauria; order Squamata; family Gekkonidae; genus Gekko; species Gekko gecko. Next base: position 236,468,267 of record JAPDNY010000002.1, on the reverse strand, counting down.
ACAAATAAATTCAGGGAAAATTGAAGTAGGTAGCCAGGGGGAACCTGGAATTCTTTATTTAAAGAAAAGTTTTTTAAAACAGTCAAAGAGAGATGGTTTCGTTTCCAGAAGGACTAAAGTGGCATATCTGTACAAGCTTGCTGTGGTAGCAAGCTGTGGGCTCTTATCTCTTTCAAAGGTGGTAAATAAGGCTGGAGAAATGAACTCCTCATTAAGGTCTAGTAAGTAGGGACAAAGGTAAATTCCCAGACCTCCTTGGTAGAATGGTAGTGCCTATTTGGGCCATTTTACTATACTGTGATCACATCCAGACTGTTATTTGATTGGGGTGGTGGTGGTAATATTTTGTTAATTTGCACATGTTCATTGATAATAAATGGGACAGGGATGCGAATGCACAAAAACAACAGAAAGCTTCGGCAAATGGCATGTGCTCCCATTCTAGAACTGTTTCCAGAACTTCTGCTAGTTAAACTAGAATTCAGGCAGAGTGGAATGCAGAGCAGAGAGAATCCACATAACAATAAAAGAATGGAATGAGGAAATCCTCTTGCCCCTACTTTCAGATGAGGTAGAGAATCACCAGGTACTCACAGCCTGGCCAGAACAGGATGTAGTGCAAGTACAGCAGCTATATATCAAATTCTCAACAGTCCCCTCTGCATGTGGATACTTATTTCTGCAAACAGAGGGCACACTGTCCCCTAACAGGTTGTTCTATAGGCTTAGGGACTCTGTGGGTTTTTAAAAACCTCGGAGAGGGTTGAATTCCCCTCCTCATACCTTTTGTAATGGCTGCTGAAGGGATCTACTCCAGGCCCTGCCCCATCGACAGTGAGAGGTAGATTGGATGATAGCCAGAGAAGGAGAGAAAGAGAGAGACAGAGAGGGGAGGAAGCAAACGTAGAACTGGAATTGGGATCGGGGAGGATTCCTCCTGCAGTATGAATGGCTAAATAATCTGAACTTCTCACACCTATCTCTTTTGCTGCAGGCTCCACTGTCCTCTTAAAACTTTCAGGAGTGGGAGGCTTCTACCTGGTTCTGTCAGTAAAAGGCAGGGAAAGGGGGCAGGACCCTTTCCAGGCCTATTTTGGTCTTTCAGAGAGGGATCCTTAGGGCCAGGCTGGGAAATTCCTAGAGATTTTGTTGTGGAATCTAAGGAGGGCTGGGTTTGGGGAAGGGAGAGGCCTCATCTGGGTATAATGCCACAGAGTCCAGCCTCCAAAGCAGCCATTTTCTCCAGGGAGATTGATCTCTGCTGTCTAGAGTTAAGCTCTAATTCTGGGAGATCTCCAGGTTCCACCTGGAGGTTGGCAACCCTAGGCCTGGCAGCACCATCTGGATGACTTGATACCACCTGACTTGCATGACTCAATTAGGCCTGGTTGCTTGCTCTCTGCCACCCTCTGAAAGCCAGTGTGGTACAGCAGTTAGAGTTTGCAAGACCTAGGTTCAGATCCCCATCTTGCAGTGGAAGCTGACTGGGTGATTTTGGACCAGTCACATACTTTCAACCTAACCAACCTCACAGGGTTATTGTGCAGATAAAAAGTAGGAGAGGGTAATGTAAGCTGCTTTGGTCGCCACTGTGGAGAAAGACTGTAATATTCCTAGATAGAGCCTGTGGGGGAGGGGGGTGGAGATGGAAAGGTGAAGACAGAGAGGCAGATAAAGGTAGGTTGGCTGTTGGGTGGGAAGGGAATAGGGTTGCCAACTCCAGGTTGGGAAATTCCTGGACATTTGAGGGGTGGAGCATGGGGGGAGTGATTTGAGAAGGGGAAGAACTTCTGACCAGTATAATGCCATAGACTCCACCTTCTAAACCAGCCATTTTCTCCATGAGAACTACCATTGCCAGCCTCTAGGTGAGGGCTGGAGATCACCCAGAATTACAACTGCCGTCCAGGTGAGCAGAGATCAGTTCCCTGGATAAAATGGCTGCTTTGGAGGGTTGAGTCTATGGCATTATACCCTGCTGAGGCTTGCCTCCCTGTTCCAAGGCTCCATCCCCAAATCTCCAGGAATTTCCCAACCTGGAGCTGGCAGCCCTAAGGTGAATTGATCTCTGTAGCTGGGAGATCTGTTGTGATTCCCGGAGAGCTGCCACTGCTGCTGTGGGGGAAGAAGAAGCAGGTGGGTGGCAGGGAGCACCACCACCACTGCTACTGCTGTTGTGCCGGGGAGGAAGCAGGTAGGAAGTTGGGAGAGTGATGGGGGCAGAAAGAGAGAGTGATGGGGTGGAGGGCAGAAAGAGAGAGAAAGAATAATGAGATGGGGAGGCAGAAAAACAAAGAGAATGATGAGAGGACAGAGAGAGGAAGTAACATGCATTGAGAAGAGATGTAGGCTGATTTCACACTAGAGCTGCCTCGATGTTGCGCCGCTGTTTGCCCTGATACTATATGTCAATTTCACGCCTGAAGCCACGGGGCTGCATTTTGACTCACAGTTACCGATTTCCCCACAGTTTGTGATCCTGTTCTTGAGGATCATGAAACTGTGGAGAATCAGGCAGCTGCAGGTCAAATGCAGCCCTGCGCTCGAGTGTGAAATGACCAGTAGTCAGGGCAATGGGCAACATGAGGCAGCTCGTGAAATCAGCAGAAAAGAAAGGGGACAGAAGGGAGAAAGAGTGTGAGAGAGGAAGGGGGAAGAGGGGAGAAGCAAAGGTGTTAGGAATGAGATAACCGCCCTGCAAGTTTCTTGTAGGTCCCCACTTGTCATAATGCAATACCCAAACACCATAAACTGGGCTTTCTTTGATTACCAAGGCTCTGTTAGGATCTCAGCTTAAGGTAACAAGATGTATTAGACCCAATGGAGACAGAAATTTTCTTTCCTAAAAAGTGTGATGTGGCCTCAGTTACCCATGCTCTGATCGCATCCAAACTGGATTACTGCAATGCACTGTAAGCGGAACTGCCTTTGAAAACTGTTCGGAAATTCCAGTCAGTGTGTAAAATACAGCAATGAAGTTACTGGCCAGCATGGAACTGCCTTTTCTTTCTTTCTTTTTTTGGGCCATCATGTCACAGCTGCCTTATGGTGACCCCAGGGCAAGAGGCAATCAGAGGTGGTTTGCCAATAGCCTGCCTCAGCATAGCAACCCTGTTACCCCTTGGTGGTCTCCCGTTCCACGAGGCACTGAGCAGGGGCCAGCTCTGCTTAGGTTCCGAGACTGGGCTAGCCTGGGCTATCCAGGCCAGGGCAGCGTGGAGCATGCAGGACATTTATCACTGGTACTTAAAGATGCTGCCAGCATGGAGAAGTTATCACAGGGTAGTCTGAGTTGCACTCACAAACTAAGTAGTCAAAACACAGCAATATATCATGGCCTGGAGAACAAAACTCCCTCACAGCTATATGTATGTGGGAAACATTCTGCTAGCCAAGAATTCTGCCAGCTGTTTGTTAAAATGGCTTCAAAAGGAAAGGCCGTGGCTAAACTTGGGGAGAAAGGGTGGCCTATCTAGCAGCAAAGTCAGACCTGAAATGCTAGTACATAAGGGGGAGGGGAGAGTTTACACTTCACTTGCCTGCTTAATACAAAAGCAGATGCCCACATAAATCCTGTCAGCCCAGACAGCTACTCAATAAATGAGAACAGGCTAATATTCCCCCAGCTGTGGCCCAACTGGATGATGCATGGATGAAGGTCACAAACTATCTGTTTGAGCCTGGGGCAGGGGTTGCACACATGTATGGAGAGGAGGGCTCCTTGTAACTTTGAAGGTAAGAGGACATACCAGTAGCAACTTTACCAAAAGCAGCATGGTTGGAGCGGGGGAGGGGAATCTGGTCATGACTTTTTCCGGCCCAGCTAAAAAACAAAAACCACAGTTCTTCAATACTCCTAACACAACTTACATATCACTTTCATATGACAGCACACTAAGTACAGTCAGAGATGCTGTGATCTAAAAGGAGATGCCCTCACATGCAAGAATTAGGCTGCTTAACTATTTTCTCTTGGACTGCTTTCATGCTGTTGGGGGGGGAATTCCTCAGCATGAGAAAGCAGCTCAGGCAGTGGTGATTTTTTGGTGGGCAAATGGTGTGAGGAGAGACTTAAAGAGCCCTACTTCAAATTATAGCTCCCTGTGTTCTGTGAAAAAAATAGTCAGGAAAAATAATCATGAAATTACACATAACGTATAGTTCAGCCTCAGTTTTGTTTCACACATACTGCAGAGTGTGCAGTATCATCTCCTAATCCAGCATGCCATTTGCCACTTTGTGTGGGCAATCTTCTGGCAGCCTGGATGGCCCTTGCATCCAGGCCAGTGGGAGAAACAGTGGGACAGTGAAAATGACCTCATGGCCAGGTGGGAACCTGGATGTGACATCAGTACATTGGCTGACACACTGACATCACATCCAGGTTGTCACCCAGACCATGCCAGGCAACCGGCAAGAGATCAGGGGCAGGGGCAGGGACAGGGGGAAGCCATCAATGGTGGCATGGTGGCATTTCTGGGGAAAACCAGGAAGTGATGTCATGCCTCTCTAGTAATTGCCAGATACTCTGTGGTAAAACTATACATTTCCTGGTGATGCCTGGAGAGGACTGATATCTTTTTTTGTTTTTTCCTAGAAGTGACACCATGCTGTCAGCCCAACAGCCATTTTGTATTTTTCTCCCAACCCAGCTGTGAGCAACAGTGGGAAACAGGAGCCAGGGATTCCCTGCCCCAGTGGGGGCTCAGCAACCCTACCCAGACATAATATCAACACATTGCACATCTGCCCCTTGCCTCACCTCAAAAACTCCTGGGGTACCAGGCAGCAGCCTAGCATCCCTATCCCTAATGCCCACAGGTTTGAGTCTGAGTCTCACAGAGCATTTCCATCAGCACAGTGTGACTTTGTTGCCTCCTCCCCACTACAACAGCCCCAAATACGCCACAAAATTCTGCTCCTGAGGGACAGGGTCTGTAGCAGAATGTGGGAATCAGCAAAAATCACCCATCCCTTCAACCCATTATGGTTACCAACCTGAAGGTGGGATCTGTAGTTCCCTACGGATTACAATTGATTTCCAGACTAAAGAGAACATATAGGAGATGTAGTCCAGGTCCTATCTTGGCACTATGAGCAAAAATTGAAACTAACTGGACAAGCCACTGCTCCCACCCCCACCCCCAAGTCGATGCAATTATCTGGTTAGGATTTGTGCTTGCAAATGTTGAACACATAATAGATACCAGCACTGGGACTTGGAGCAGTAGAATTGGTGTGGAGATGTTAATGCGGTTGTCTCTCAGGAGAAATTCAACAGCATTATAAATGGGGCAGAAAATTCCCATGTGTAGATTTAATTCCTGATTGTGGGGGTGGAGTGCTGCTATTTCCAGGCCTCTTTTGAGGATTTAGAGAAAGGAGCTTCCAGATGTTTGTTTATAGAGACATTTATTTTGACAGCTAGCTTTTCTGCAATCCTGCCCAGGCAGCAGAGACAAAGATGCCCAGATCTTGCTGTGCTATTGTAGTGTTCAGTTTGAGTTTTTCAAGTACCTTCAATATCCTTCTGGCTCTAAATTTCAGGCCTGTATTCACCCACCCACCCTCAAGTCTCCTCTCTCTCACTTTTTTCAGTGTAGTTATTTTGGGTATAGGGTTTTAATTCAAGCAAAGGTCTTAAGTGACTCAGTCCTGGAAACTATGATCCTGTGGTTTAATGTAGGAAAATGAGGGGTCATAGTAATAAAGGATGGTGTCTTTGAGCATATGCAGAGAGCATTTCCTACAGCCCTGATAACAGCTCTGTATAACTGAAAAAGAGAAATAATGGCTTCTAGGGCAAAAGAAAAGGCTTTTAGAAGCAAAGATACATTTCCTTGAAACAACATGCTGGAAATGAAATACTGTACCTACTCCTTTCAGCAGGAAGCTTCCGTACAATATCATGCATCGGAGACTCCTTTTAAACTTCATACTGCTTTTCACTCAGCAAGAGGCAATGGGCCTGAATAAACAAAGGCAGCAATACTACTGAGGAGTAAATCTGTTTCAAGTTTCCTACAACTGTAGTAACATCCAACAGTTCTCAAACATGTTCCCTTCAAACGCCACTGTTTCACCTTAAACCTGCTGCCTCTAAGCAGGGCCGGACCCAGGTTTTTTTGCACACTAGGTGCCCCCCCACGCCGTTCTGGTGCCCCTCCGTGCGGCCACCAATTTCCTGGCACCCTCCCCACTCCCTCCACGAGCGCCAGTGGTCTGGTTTCAGGGGCACAACAAAGGGGGGGGCAGGGGGCACTCCTGCTGCAGTCCCTCCTGGCTGGATCCGTGGGACAGGGCCACTTGCACGACGGCTCTGGAGCAGGAGTGTGGCCAGAGCAAGCTCCGCCCACCCGGAGTGGCTGCCGGGAGGGGAGAGGTGGCTGAGCCCACGTGTCGCCTGGCAGGCCGCTGGGCCCCTTTCCTCCACCCCACGGGGATGTCCCCACATGTGCGCCTCCCCTCCCCGCATTCCTAGAGGCTCGAAACGGCGTCCCCACCCGTGGCAAAGGCCGCCTCCCTTGCTGGAAGACCCGCTGCTGCACCATAGGAATCGGAGCCTGACATTCATACCTAGCTCTTGCTCAGCTGGATTCTGCAGGAGGGGAAGGTGGGGCAGCAGGCAGGCCAGAACAGCGCCCTCGTCAAGCTGGTGCCCATAGGCAGCCACCTAACTTTTGTCAGTGATGGGCCGGCCCTGCCTCTAGGAAAGGTCCTAGAGCCACTTCATGGCGGTGGGAGCCACTCTGCAAAAGACACTGTATAACCATCCCTAGAAGCCTAGAGCACATACATTCACCATTAGCATGACTGGCTTTGTTGATTCAGCAATATGATTTCTTAATAGGTGAAGAGAACCATAGACTGAATATGCTCTGAAACACACAAATGGCTAATGATCAGGGGTGGGGAAGCAGACTTCATGGAGCTCAGGTACAATCTATTGTGACACATGGGACACTCTAGTAGATACACATTCTGACAGAAATAGAGAGTGCAGATATTGAGTATATAATCCCACACACTGATCTAGATTAAGACATGCGAAGGCTCTAAATTACATCATTTAAGAGGCCCCACAGCATTACCAAAAATGGTGACTGATTTATTTAAAGGCCCCTCAAAATCTGGGCCTCTAAACTGTAGCTTGCTTAGCTTGTGCATAAATCCAGCTCTGTCCATAGAATGAAAATAGTTCCCCAGGTAGTGAAACTAAAAATCTCATTATAAACACATTTTTCCAGTTCCCCTAAAGGCTTATAGATGGCTTTTTTCCCAATGTGGAATTTTTTGAACAAGGGGAAATGTGTCCACCCTGACCTGGCTACCCAGTCTTGTCAGATCTTGGCTGCTAAGCAGAGTCGGCCCTGGTTAGTATTTGGATGGGAGGCCACCAAAGAACTCCAGGGTCCTGACTCAGAGGCAGGCAATGGCTAACCACCTCTGAACGCCTCTTGCCTTGAAATCCCCACAGGGTTGCCATAAATCAGCTGTGACTTAATGGCAAAAAAAAAGAGCTCTGTTCCGGCCAGTAACCTCACTGCTGTATTTTGCACTGACTAAAATTTCCAAATAGTGTTCAAAGACAGTTCCAGTTACGGTCCACGCAGTCACATATGAAGTACAAAGTGAGAATTTATTTTGCCTTTGCAGACAAGGCAGTTGAAATGCACTATTATAATACACTTCATGTGACAGTCTCGCGATGAAGCTTCAAGAGTATCTTATGGACGTTCATGAAATCCTGTGAGATGGTGATGAAGGTTGCTGAGAGAGAATTTTATGCAGCCTCCATCGCATCTGCTAGCTCTCACCCAGCACAATTGTTTATGGTAATTAGGACATTATCCTCTCTCACTGAGAGAACCAAAAAGATTAGTAATTCAGATATTAGCTGTGAGGCAGAAGCAAGCTTTTTTTTTGCAAAGAAAGTCTTGTCACTCCGCTGTTATACTTTTATACAGTATGTGAACTAGAGGCCCCTTGGCTGTCTTTGGATTCAGTGTTTGACAACTTCAGCTGGCAATCTGAGGCCAATGTGGACAGGATCCTCAGGGCTGCAAAGCCAACCTTGGACCCATTGTGGCTGGTACAAACCAGCAGTGAGAGCATACAGGGCCCTCTGATGAACATTATCAACCTGTCCCTGAGTTCAGGAGTCTATCCAGAGGGCTTAAAACAGGCAATGGTAATACCACTCCTGAAGAAATCTTTGCTGGATCCTTCCGATCTGGCCAATTACCGCTGTGTTTTGAATCTTTTGTTTTTGGGCAAGGCAGTTGAGAGAGCAGCTGCTGAGCAACTTCAGGGCTTCCTGGAGGACACATCAGCATTAGACCCCTTCCAGTCTGGCTTCTGCCCTGATCATGGGAAGGAGACTGTGCTGGTTGTCCTCATGGACAATCTCCTTAGGCAACTGGATCAAAGCAGGTTGGCGCTGCTGCCATTGCTCAACCTGACTAAAGTGTTTGACCAGTAGATCACAATCTATTGGTTCACCATCTTACCGATGTGGGAGGACATGAGACAGCCCTGCAGTGGGTTGCCTCATTTCTCCATGGTTGGGGACAGAGGATAGTGCTGGGTGAACTGTTGTTCTCTTGATACCCTGTGACATGCAGGGTTTCCTCAGGGGGCTATCCTCTTCTCAGCGTTGTTCAACATCTATGTGCACTGTGGCGGATTGTCCAAGGGGACTGGGACTACCAGCTTGCCACTTTCCTGTTTGGACAGAGGACAACCCCCCACACCGCAACCGGCTGCTCTCCCACAGAAATGCTCATGGGCAGGCGCTTGACGGCCAGGCTGGACCACCTACACCCGGACTGGATGCCAGACACACCCTTTAAGTACAGACGGCCCCACGGGGGTTCTTCCCACGGGACTCTGTGTATGCATGTAACTATGCACACGGGCCACCCTGGATCCCCACGCAAGTGGTGCGGGTGATGGGACCCCTATCTTACAAGGTCTCCACCGAAGATGGACAGCTCTGCCGCCAGCTACTGCCCCTAAAGGACCCAGGAGATGGGGAGGCCGAACTGGAAGTCAGTGCACCAGGCAGTGAGCCAGCAGGGGCACCTCTCATGCCCGGACGCCCCGACAACACTCTGTCTCCAGCAGCCCCTGAGCCACCAGTTGCTTCAGAGCCGGCCCAGCCCATAACCGACTGTCCTCTTCCAGAACTGCGCAGGTCGACTCGGGAGCGGCAGTGCCCCGACTACTTGAAGGACTATGTTTGCAGGAACACCTGGGGGGAGGGGTGTTGTGTATTAACTGGAATAAGACGGCCACCACTGCATGGCCTGACCATGCAGTCCACAAACCTCAGAGCTTCACTCCAAAGACAATAGCCACTTCGGATCCATAGGCGCACCTATGGGCTCGCCCAGATCCAAAAGTAGACCTATTGAATTGTAGATGTGTAAATAAGGCCAATCACGGGTGATGGGTGTGTGGGTGGGTATGGTATGGGGCATGAATATAAGCCAGGCACTCCCTGGCCCATGTATCCTTCATTCCTGATGTGATCCAATAAACAAGAGCTGATTCACTATGCTGAGTCTCCGATCTCAGTACTTTTCAGAATCTGTCAAAGATGGAGGTTCTCTGGCTGGGTGGGGGAGACTCAGGTCTGAGGTGCCAGCTCCCAGCCCTTAACCATGCACCTCTAACACCGTTGCAGACAGTCAAGAGTCTGGGTGTGGTCCTGAATGCCTCCTTGTCAATGGAAGCCCAAATCAGAAATGTTGCCAGACTGGCATTTTTCCAACTACGCCAGGTCAGGCAACTTGCCCAATATCTGTCTCACCCAGACCTAGGCACAGTAATCCACACAATGGTTATCTCTAGGCTTCATTACTGTAACTCTCTGTATGCTAGGCTGCCCTTAAGGCTGATCCAGAAGTTACAGCTTGTCCAGAATGCAGCAACCCAGGTCCTTACAGGGACACTGATAACTGCACATATACAACCTTTGCTTCACCAGCTTGCACTGGCTCCAAGTTGAGTACTGGGTTAGGTTCAAGGTTTTGATCTTGAGCTTTAAGGCCCTAAGCAGTCATGTACCTAAGGGGCTGCCTCTATTGCTATGTCCCCAGAGAGCACTACATTCAAGTGATGAATATATATTGGAAGTCCCTGGCCCATAGAGCATCCAACTGTCCTCAACTAGAGCCAAGGCCTTGGGGGAATTCTCTGCCTGCTAACACCAAGGCCCTGCGGGAACTATTACAGTTCCATAGGGCCTGCAAGGCAGAGATGTTCCACCACGCATACGGTTGAGGACAGCAATGATTTTTAACAGTTTAATAGTTTTTACTAATTATCTGATTCACAATCTGCATTCACCCCTCTAATGTAAACTGCGGGGTGGGGGGCAGAATTGTATGATGGCACCATATGGGTATTGGAGAGTGGTATACAAACCTAAATAAATAAATAAATAAAGATGTGAACATAATCTAAGATTCATATAAAAGATACACACTACGGCTGAATGTCTAAAATTTCCTGCATGTACATTATCAGAAAGCATGTCATCTATGAGGCAGATCAAAGAGAAATTAATGCTAATTAGTTCTGTCCTTTACCGGTTTTCTTTCTGCAAGATGATTAAACTGTGGTCATGAGACATAAAATTTTTCAATATATGTTTCCATGTCGAGACAGGGTTCTAATCCACAAAGGCCTAAATAACATAGAAGCAACTACATAACAGGTGTTTTAGACTTGGTGACAGTTTTCTAATACTACCTCATTCGTGTCCTGCTGCAACTAGTTACACATTAATACCCTTCCAGAGTTCAATTAGCAGTGAATAGTTTGGGAAATTCCTGGAGATTTGGAGGTGAAAGGTGGGGTTTGGAGAGGGAAATGGCCCATGTAATTTGGAGATTAGTTGTAATTCTGGGAGAACTCCAGGCCCCACTTGGAAGTTGGTACCTCTAGGAGTAAATCAGTAAGTATGTTGATTAATTAGGAATACCTAATCTAACCCCCACATGCAGCAAATTGTACATGTACATACCATAACACAAATTATTCCCACTTTATATATTTATTCATTTATTTACAAAATTTATACCCTGCCATTCTGTTCTCATCAGGGCAACTAACACAGCTAATGAGTCCAAAACGTATATAATAAATGTTAAGTATTAAATATTAAATACCAGACAGGATTTTTCTAATTCACAAATCAAATTCCAATACTTAGTTCCAGCAACATCTTTGAACTTTGTTGTTGTTCAGTCGCACAGTTGAGTCCGACTCTTCGTGACCCCATGGACCACATCACGCCAGGCCCTCTTGTCTTCTATTGTGCTCTGGAGTTTGCTTAATTTCATGTTCGTTGCATCGATAACACTGTCTAATGATCTCAACCTTTCCCATCTCCTTTTACCTTCAATCTTTCCCAGCATCAGGGTCTTCTCCAGTGAGTGCTCCCTTCTCATTTGGTGGCCAAAGTATTTGAGCGTCAGCTTCAGCTTCCAGGGAACAGTCAAGGTTGATTTATTTTAGGCTTGACTGATTCAATCTCCTTGCACTCCAAGGGACTCTCAAGAGTCTTCTCCAGCACCACAATTCAAAATAATCTATTCTTTGGCACTCAGCCATCCTTATAGTCCAACTCTCACGGCCATACATTACTATTGGGAATATCATTGCTTTGACCATGCGGACTTTTGTTGGCAGGGTGATGTCTCTACTTTTTATTATGCTGTCTAAGTTTGCCAATGCTTTCCTCCCAAGGAGCAGGCGTCTCTTAATTTCATGGCTGCAGTCACCATCTGCAGTGATCTTGGATCCCAGGAACGTGAAGTCTGTCACTGCTTCCATGACTTCCCCTTCTATTTGCCAAGGAATGATGGGGACAGATACCATGATCTTAGTTTTTTTGATGTTGAGTTTCAAGCCAATTTATGCAGTCTCCTCTTTCACCATCAACAAGAGGCTCTGTAGGTCCTCTTCAATTTCTGCCATTAGAGTGGTATTGTCTGCATATCTGAGGGTGTTGATGTTTTTCCTGGCAATCTTAATTCCAGCTTGTGATTCATCCAGGCCAGCATTTTGTATGATGTACTTTGCATATAAATTAAATAAGCAAGGTGACAATATACATCCTTGTCGTACTCCTTTTCCTATGCTAAACCAATCAGTTGTTCCATATCCATTTATAACTGTCACTTCTTGACCTTTATACAGGTTTCTCAAGAGACATGTGAGGTGGTCTGATACTCCCATCTCTTTAAGGACTTGCCATATTTGCTATGATCCACACAATCAAAGGCTTTAGCATAGTCAATGAAGCAGAAGTAGATGTTTTTCTGGTACTCCCTTGCTTTCTCCATAATCCAGCATATGTTGGCAATTTGATCTCTATTTCCTCTACCTCTTCAGAACTCAGCTTGTACTTCTGGAAGTTCTCTATCCATGTACTGCTGAAGTCTAGCTTGTAGGATCTTGAGCATGACCTTGCTAGTGTGTGAAATGCGTGCAATTGTGCAATAGTTTGAACATTCCTTGGCATTGCCCTTCTTTGGGATTGGAATGTAAACTGACCTTTTCCAATCCTGTGGCCACTGTTGCATTTTCCAAATTTGCTGGCATATGGAGTACAGAACTTTAACAGCATCATCTTTTAAGACTTTGAATAGCTCAGCTGGAATACCATAATCTCCACTAGCTTTGCTGTTAGTAATGCTTTCTAAGGCCCATTTGACTTTGCACTCCAGGATGTCTGGCTCGAGGTCAGCAATCACACCGTCATGGTTGTCAAGGACATTGAGGTCCTTTTTGGATAGTTCTTCTGTATATTCTTGCCATCTTTTCCTAATTTCTTCTGCTTCTGTTAGGTCCCTACCATTTTTGTCCTTTATCATGGCCAACTTTGCATAGAACGTTCCCTTGATTTCTCCAATTTTCTCCATCCATAGTTCTTCAGGCACTCTTTCTATCAAATCTAGTCCATTAAACCTATTCTTCACCTCCACTGCATACTCATCAGGAATGTGATCTAAGTCAAACCTGAATGGCCTAGTGGTTTTCCCAACTTTCTTCAGATTCAGCCTGAATTTTGCAATGAGTAGCTCATGATCTGAGTCACGGTCAGCTCCAAGTCTTGCTTTTACTGACTGTATAGTGCTTCTCCATCTTTGACTGCAAATGATATAATCAATCTGATTTTGGTGTTGCCCATCTGGTGATGTCCATGTGTAGAGTCGCCTCTTAGGTTGTTGGAAGAGGGTGTTCGCTATGACCAGCATGTTCTCTTGACAAAACTGTTAGCCTCTGCCCAGCTTCATTTTGTTCTCCAAGGCCAAACTTGTCCATTATTCCAGTTACCTTTTGACTTCCTACTTTAGCATTCCAGTCCCTATGATGATGAGGACATCTTTTTTTGGTGTTAGTTCTAGGAGGTGTTGTAGGTCTTCATAGAACTGGTCCACTTCAGTCTCTTCTGCATCAGTGCTTGGGGCATAGACTTGGATTACTGTGATGTTGAATGCTTTGCCTTGGATTTGGATCAAGATCATTCTGTCATTTTTGAGATTGTATCCCAATACTGCCTTTCACACTCTCTTGTTGAATATAAAGGCCACACCATTTTTTCTACGGGATTTTTGGCCACAGTAATAGATATAATGGTCTTCTGAGTTAAATTCACCCACTCCTGTCCACTTTAGTTCACTGATTCCCAAGATTCATAACTCTTACATTCCAGGTTCCTATGCAGTATTGTTCTTTGCAGCATCAGACTTTCCTTTCACCATCAGACACATCCACAACTGAGCGTCCTTTTGGCTTTGGCCCAGCCACTTCACTCTTTCTGGGATTACTTGTACTTGCCCGCTGCTCTTCCCCAGTAGCATATTGGACACCTTCTGGCCTGAGGAGCTCATCTTCTGGTGTCATATCTTTTAGCCTTTTATTACTGTCCATGGGGTTTTCTTGGCAAAGATCCTGGAGTGGGTTGCCATTTCCTTCTCCAGTGGATCCAGGGGTCTTTTTGTAGAAAAACAGCTGCAGGAGCTCATTAGCATATGGTATGCTAATGAGCTATTAGGCTATTAGCATATGCCACACCCCCTGACATCACTGGAAGTGATGTCAGAAGGGGAAGCAAAAGGGGGGGAGGCATCTTCAAAAGCCTCCCCTTCCCTAGCTGGCCTGGGTGGGGGAGCTAAGAGAGAAGAGGTTTAAAGTTTAAACTCCTTCTCACTAGAGTTGGGCCACAGAAGGAGGAAAGAGGGAAGGAAAGAGAGAGAGTAGAGAGAAGGAAAGAAGGAAGGAAAGAGGGAAAGAAAGAGAAGGAAAGGGGAGGGAAAGAAAGAGAGGGAAGATGGAGGGAAACAGGGAAAGGAGGAAAAAAGAGAAGAGATGAAGGTGGAAAAGAAAGAAAGAGAGAAGAGAAGAAGGAGGGAAAGAGGAAAAACAGAGAAGGAAAGGAGGGAATGAAAGAAATTTGGCAGCAATTCGGCCCCATTATATCCTATGGGCCATTGAAGTCAATGGTGAAAACATAGGGTATATTCTGGGGGCTGGAGGCGAGGGGGTTTGAAGGAGAGGCTCCAAACTCACAGGGTAGCTTATGGAGCCTCTCCCCAAGATACCCACCAAGTTTCAAGAACATTGGACCAGGGGGTCCAATTCTATGGGCCCCCAAACAGATTGCCCCATTCCTTCCATTGTTCTCTATGGTGGGGAAAAACCCAGAGCCCCGCTCCTATGCGCTCCCCCCCCCAAAAGACCCCTGAGTGGATCACATTTTGTCTGAGTTCTCTGCTGTGGCCTATCGGTCCTTGGTGGCCCTCCATGGCATAGCCCACAGCCTTATCGAACCACGCAAGCCCCCTTGCCACATCAAGGCAGTGATCCATGAGAGAGATCTTTGAACTAGATTTCACCAAATCTGATTGGCTGTGAGCCTCTAAGCGTTGATTAGTTTGCCCCTGAATAGAGTCAATGTTTAAACAGGATTAGTTGGGTAGTTAGCAATTAAGTTGATTGGTTCACTAAAATGCAGTAAGCCTATAAAACATGTAATCACAGGCCTTCCTAACAGATCATAAAATGTCACATCATTTAATGGAACCATTTCACACAGGAGTTACAATTAAGCTACAGAATTAACAAAAATAATCAACACTCTGTATGTTCTGCAAATCTACAGGCCCACTTCAAGCATCCTGGTTTTCCTAAAGAGACTGACATCACTTCTCTGCATAACAAACAGATATTGGTGTATTTTGCCTTATGGAGGAAAATGGTCATGCTTAAAGTTGTCCTCAGTTAATGGAAACATAAAATCTGTGAGATATACAAATTAATTTCAATACTCATATTTATCTGTTAAAGTTCTAACTTTATCCTTGTATGTGAGGGTAGAGGTATCAGTCTTGAACTACTCTGATTCTTTTTGTACCTCAGCCACACAACAGAATATATGCAATTAGTTTCTAGAATAAGAGTGCCTTCTAGTGGCCATATTCATTGCCTGCCCATCCAGTCTTTTAGACTATCATACAGCCGAATTAAATGCCACTGGTTTATTTTGACTACAGATTGTCTCAGGCGAGAGGCAAGACTAAGCCAGCCCCATTGCACAGTTGCACTGGGTTTCTTTTCCTTATCAAGTAAATGAACATTGCCCTGACGTAGATGGCCCAGGCAAGCCCAGTCTCATCAGCTCTCAGAAGCCAAGCAGGGTTGGCCCTGGTTAGTTCTTCAATGGGAGACCACCAAGGAAGTTCAAGGTTGCTGTTCAGAGGCTGGCAATGGCAAACCACCTCTGAATGTCTCTTGCTTTGAAAACCCTACAGGGTCACCATAAGTTGGCTTTGACTTCATGGCACTTTGTATATGTGTGATACGCCATCAAATCGCTTTTGCCCTATAGCAACCCTATGAACACACACAAATGACTGTTCATCAAATACTGAAGCATCTGTAAAGACATGGCAGAACACTAAGTCAATAGAGATAACAGTGAGGTAGACCATCCCAGATATGCATCTCACCCCACATCTTCCAGCTTCTGGTGGCTTTAGCAGCTGGGCTTTAACATGTTCCTGCCTAATACTGATCACTTCCCTCCTGGAAGTGTGGTACAACAACAACAACAAAATAACCAGGACAGCACAGATTACCATCCTTGAGAGATACATAGGTGGAGTTCAGACTGGCAGTTTGCCCCACTATAGTCACGTTTCAGCCACGTTTTACAAGTGGATTAAAGGGGGCATTCACACAGGCACATCTGCCTGGCGTTCCCCACCCGTAGTCAACCTGTGCTGTTCTGCTTCGCTCCCACATTTAAAAGATACCTGGTAAAAGCAGTAGCAAATCCCTGGGAGCCTGTTTATCCCACTTCATTCCGCTTCTGGGAAGTGTGAATGCCAACCCGAAAAGCCGGGAGCAACTGGCATTGTGCATAAGGCAGCAGCAATACAATTGGCTGTGCTGTGCTCTACCACCCAATGCAGTGCCGATGCAACGGGATCCTCCCCAAATTGGCCGGATGCACTTATGCACATGAGCGCACATGCTGTTTACAGCTACGCCTCCGGGTCAGCAGTCTGAAGGCTCCCTTGTGCCTCCTCCCGGTATGCTCCCGCATCAGTCGGCACAGTGTGACTGGGAAAACCCAGAACAGTTTGTTCTGGGGTTTTTGTCACAACTGGCTCCTGCTTCAAACTGCCAATCTGAACTCAGCCATAGTAACTGTCAACTGACAGAGATGATGAAGGGATACACAGGCCTGGTTAAACACTGAGGCTGGGACTGTCAACTGACAGAGATGATGAAGGGATACACAGTGCTGCCCAAGGGGCCAAATGCAAAGGCACTGGACCAGATGGAGCTAAGGTTGCCAGCTTCCAGATGGGGCCTGGAGATCTGTCATCACAGTTGATCTCCAGACTACAGAGATGATTTCCCCTGAAGAAAATGCTCTGGAGAGTAGATTTTATGGCACTGTAACCCACTGAGGTCCGTCCCTTCCCCAAACCCTTCTCTCTCCAGGATCCACTCCCAAATCTCCAGAAATTCCCCAACCTGGAGTTGCTAACTTTCAGTGGAGCCTGTGGACTATCAAGTTGCTTATCCCTGACTTACTTTATTAAAATAATATACTGTCACTAGAAAGGGACACAGAACCAGGACCAAATTGGGTTGTTCTACATCTTAGCGTGTACCTCACTGCCAAACCCTGCAACATTTGAGTCACCTAAGCCATAAACCAAGCACGGCTCACAATCTGTCTCTTGGGCCAATGCAGTAAGTATTCCAGGCAATGATGACTGTGCTACTAAATCCATGACGGCCTATCCATAAAGGTTTTTCCTCATGATACAAAAAACACAGTTGTTGAACTGTCCCTATTTGTAACAGGGGATACAAATATCTTTCCATTACTATTGTAGGGGCATCACATTTCCCCCAACAAGAGTTTTGTAAAGTACTGGGTTTCGGGCCTCATGACTCGGACGACGACATAAGAGAAGACGCGTTTATTCGTACTTCACACAAGACAAGAATAGACAGTAACGGCCGGAGGCCAACTATATACAGTTAGGGGGGGACGACCCCATATTCCTATTGGCGGGTTTGAATCGCCCGCCAATGCTGCCATTGGTTCTCTACTGGCGAGCTCAGGAACCTAGTCCCTATTGTTCTCAGAGAGCGAAGCTTGGCTGTATTTCGCCAGCTCTGCCTTCTGATCCCAGGACACAACACCCCTCCCCCCATAGTTCGTCTCCTATCAGGTGACGTAGTCTTTTAGGTAGGCTGGCGGCCTCCGTTCTCTTACTGATCGTCGGGGGGCCGGCACTGGACTGGCGGGGCCCCCTTCGGGTGGTCCTCCCGCACTTGGAGCTTGGATCTCCGGCAGCAGTCGCTGTGGTGGCGACCGCGGCAGCGGCGACCGCGGCGGCGGCGGCGGCCGCGGCGGCGGCGGCTCCGCTTGCTCTGGGGCCCCCTCCGGGCTTCGTGGCGCATGCTCCGCTGGTGGTGCCGGCAGCCGATCGGATGCTGGGGCGGCCTCGGCGTTTCCCAGTAACGGGGCAGGTATCCCAGTGTTGGGGTCTTGCCGCCTCCGGAGCTGGTCCACGTGTTTACGGAGGACCCTGTCTCCGTCTGCCAGGACCTCATATGAAACTGGTCCGGTTGCTTTCAGAATACGCCCTGCCAGCCACTGCGGCCCCGCCCTGTAGTTCCGAAAATAGACAGGTTCCCCCGGAAGGAAGCTCCTGGGTGCCTCCCGGGTTTCGACCAGCTTTCTCTCTGGGGCTCGGTCCAGGTGGAGCCTATCTAACAGGATCGTGGGGCGGCGGCCCATCAACAGTTCGGCTGGGCAATGCCCGGAGATGGGGTTCGGGGTGGTGCGCTGTGTGAGGAGGAAGCGGGCCAACCGGAATTCCCACTCCCCCTCTGTTATGTGGCTCAGGGCTTCTTTGGCGGAGCGGACTGTCCTCGCCGCTTGTCCGTTTGTTGCTGGGTGGAAGGGCGCCGATCTGATGTGCCTGATTAAGTTCCTTGCGAGGAACGCTTGGAACTCCGCCGATGTGAACGCGGTCCCGTTGTCCGACACGATTGTGTCTGGCAACCCGTGCGTAGCGAATATTTTCCGCAGGGCCCTTATTGCCGCTTTGGCCGAGGTGGTAGACACTGGGCTTATTTCCACCCACATCCTGGGCCACCACACATAGCTCCTTGCCAGAGCTTTCATTCGTACAATGCCAGGGTGGGCCTCGTGCAGTGTTTCTAGAACCCCTTGTCTCATGGGCCCCGGAATGACCACCCTGTCCCCCCATAGTAAGCACCCCTTCAAGGCGGATAACTCTTCCCTCCTGGCTTTGTATGCCGTGAACTCTGGCCCTGTCTGTTCCGCTGGCCATCCCCTCACCACCCAGTTTAGGACCCGGGAGAGAATGGGATCTCGGGACGTGCGGGCGGCCATGTCTGCAGCCTGAATGGGGGGGTTGGGCAGCTCCTCCATTAACAATACTGCGGGAGCTGGGGCCGGATCTTCCCCTGTTTGCGGCAGCGGCAGGCGGCTCAAGGCGTCGGCATGACCCAGCGCCTTGCCTGGCCGATGCTCCAACCGGTACTGGTAGCCCGCTAAAAACAAGGACCAGCGCAACACCCGGGGCGACAGTACCTGCGGCGTTTGTTTGTCCGCCGCGAACAGTCCCAGGAGCGGCTTATGATCGGTTACGAGTGTGAAGGGCCGCCCGTACACAAAGTTGTGAAACTTTTTAACCCCCGCCACCAGTGCCAAGCCCTCCCGGTCGATTTGCGCATAGTTCCGCTCCGCGGGGGACAGCATGCGGGAGTAGTAAGCCACTGGGACTTCCCTCCCATCTGGTAGCTTGTGGGCCAAGACCGCCCCGACCCCATACGGCGATGCGTCGCATGCAAGGATTACCGGGAGCTTTTCATCAAAGTGGGCGAGTACAGCGTTAGAAATCAAGAGTACTTTAACCCCCCAAAATGCCGCCTCCTCCCTCGCTCCCCATGCCCAAGGTGTCGCCTTATCCAGCAGCCTGTGCAGGGGTTCGGCCACGGCGGCTTTGTGTGGGAGAAAGGCGTGGTAAAAGTACAGGAGGCCTAAGAACGCCTGGAGCTCCACCTTGGACTTCGGGGCGGGGGCCTCCACGATGGCCTTCACCTTGTCCCTCGCCGGATGCAGGCCTGTTGCATCTACCCGGTACCCCAAGAACTCCACCTCCAGCACCCCGAGGAGGCACTTTTCCCGCTTCACTTTCAGCCCCGTGGCTTGGAAGCGTCCCAGTACAGTTCGGAGGCGGGCGGCGAAGCTTTCAGGGGTGGTCGCGGCGATGAGGACGTCGTCGAAGAACGGCATCACTCCAGGGATCCCTTTTAACAAATCGTCCATGAGATTTTGGAAGATCCCTGGGGCCACACTGACCCCGAACTGCAGCCGCTTCACCCTGAAGGCCCCCCGGTGGGTCACTATGGTTTGCGCCTCGGCAGTGGCCTCATCCACCGGGAGTTGCTGGTACGCCTGCGCGAGATCCAGCTTTCCAAATATGCGCGCCCCCGCCAGTGTGGCTAAGACGTGGTTGACCACGGGTACGGGGTATGCGTGCGCCTGAAGTGCCTGGTTAATGGTGCACTTATAATCCGCACAGATGCAGATTTCCCCGTTTGGCTTTACGGGTGTCACAATCGGGGTCTCCCATCGAGCGTTCGGGACGGGCTCTAGGACTCCCTGGGCCACTAACCGGTCCAGTTCGGCCTCTATTTTAGGGCGGAGGGCCAGGGGCACGGTGCGGAAGCGCCGTCGGATGGGCGTCACTGTGGGGTCTAAGTGGAGCGACACCGGGGGCCCTTTATAACACCCCAGTTTCCCGTCAAAGACCTCGGGGAATTCCTTGCACACCGCCCCCCAGTCACGCATCCCGCACTTATTCACTCCCCCAATCGTGATGCCTAGGGCCTCGAACCACGCCCGCCCCAGGAGACTCACAAGATTTCCCTCCACCACCACCAAGTCCAAGTTCCCCTCAAAGTCTCGGTACTGCACTCGGAAAGTGCCGACTCCCCGGATGGGGACAGGGTTCTTTTGAAAGTCCACCAAGCTTAATGGCGATGGACGTAGAGGGGGTCCCCCTGCCGGGCAAAGTTTATTTAAAGTGTCCATGGAAATGATGGACGCCGCCGATCCCGAGTCCACCTCCATGCAACAGGGGGACCCCTCGATCCGCACGGTTACTTGGATCTTCGGGGTAGAGGAGAGATTGGGGTTGGGGAGGCGAAGTACCTGCAGCGGTTGGTCGGTGAGATGGTACAACTCGGCGACCTCTTCCGTCGTCTCGTAGGCGGTGGACGATGCGTGGTGCTGTGGGGCGGACGATCTCGAACTCCGGAGGCCATTGGACCGGCAGACCCGTGCGAGGTGTCCATGCTTCCCGCACCCGTGACAGACAGCATCCCGGAACTTGCAGGATTTCCTTCCGTGGCCTTCCCCGCAGCTGGCGCACACGGTCCGGTTGCCGGAAGGCTTGGCTGGCTCCCTGTCGGCCGGCTGGAACGGCGCCGGCCGGTGGTGTTGGGGTCTGAGGGCGAAGACCTCTTCGGTGTCTGAGTTCCCGGGGCTGGGACCCCTCCCGACCACATGGGCGGCCGCGGCCGGGCGTTCCCCTTCAGCGGCCTCGTGGGCTGTTGCGGCATCGATGGCCTCGTCCAGGGAAAGCCTCCGATAGCCAATCAACTTGCGCCGCAGCTTGGAGTCCGCCAGGCCCCACACGAACTGCATCAGCACGTTGTCTTCCACCTTCGGGAACCCGCAGTCCACCGCGAGCGCCCTCAGCGCGGCCAGGAAGGTGGCAGCGGATTCCCCTTGGGCCTGGACTCGCCTTTGGAACTCCATCCTCTTGGCCAGGAAGGTCGGCCGGGGGCTGAAGTACGCGTTGAGGACATCCAGGATCTCCCCAAACGAGCTTTCCAAGGCCGTGCGGGGCACCAAGAGGCTCTTGGCGAGGCGGACTGTTTGGGTGCCGCACGCGTTCAGCAGGAGCGATCGTTTTTTGTCGGGGTGGTGAATCTCGTTGAGCTCCAAATAGCTGATGAGCTGGTCGACCCATGCGTCCCAGGTTTCTGGCTGCGACGGATCGAAGCGCTCGAGTGTTACATGAGAGGCGGCCATGGCTCCGTCTGGGAAGGCGTGCGCCGGGGCGAGCGGTGTGGTGCTGCTCTCGGGGTCAGCGATGCGATGCTCGGCGAGCGGTGCGGTGCTGCTCTCGGGGTCAGCGATGCGATGCTCGGCGGCGTCCTTTTCGTCGCTCATGGAGTCACGGAAGGCGTTGAAATCCCACCTTCGTCGCCACTGTAAAGTACTGGGTTTCGGGCCTCATGACTCGGACGACGACATAAGAGAAGACGCGTTTATTCGTACTTCACACAAGACAAGAATAGACAGTAACGGCCGGAGGCCAACTATATACAGTTGGGGGGGACGGCCCCATATTCCTATTGGTGGGTTTGAATCACCCGCCAATGCTGCCATTGGTTCTCTACTGGCGAGCTCAGGAACCTAGTCCCTATTGTTCTCAGAGAGCGAAGCTTGGCTGTATTTCGCCAGCTCTGCCTTCTGATCCCAGGACACAACAAGTTTGGTGCTGGAAAAATGCAACTTTTTCTAGCTAGAACCTTCATTGCCATTTTGAGTGCTATACGGAATGGAATAATTCAAATGCCCTACTTGATAGTGCATATGGCACCACTAGGGATGAGTAGCACAATACTACCCCATTCCTGCAAGCAACATTTATTGAGTTCTTTAAACATTTTATCTTAAAATTTGTTTAATTCTTTAGAATTCTTTCTTTGGACTACTCAGCCATTGGAAGTACTCATGAAGCATACTTTAGCACTGGAGCGCCCATCCTTTGAGAGAGGTGCATGTCTGTGGCAAAGCCAGTCTCCCTACAACAAGAGCGCTCCCTTCCATTACTTTGGGCCAAGACACTCTATCATTGGCTATGAAAAAGCATTACCCCCCACCCCACAGATACAGAGAACAGAGTGGGAGGGAGGGTTTTTAGCCTCTGTAAACAAGGTGAGAATTCTGAGCTAAGAAAATGGAAAGTGCAAATGGAGAAAGGTACATGCAGAGAAAAAGCAAGATTACCCTTTGACCTTTTTAGACATAGAGGATGGCTACACTGTAGCCCTGTATACACACTATCTGCTGCTAAGTGAGCGTCCCAAACCAAGCAAATATGGATTCTCGTATCACTAGTGGAGATGGTGCTCGGTACTGCCAGCCATTTGTAGGTTAATTGCTTGACGGTCCATCTGCCGATGGCTCATTTAGCCACCAGCGTGAAAAACAACAGCTTGCTGAGAGAGTGCACACAGCTACAGAGGAGAAGGGGGCAGGGGAAGGGAAAGAAAAGAGAAATTGCATTAGGCTTTGGAGAATTAGTGCAGGCTGTCTAGTCATGTGTGCCTCCTACGGGATGCCTCCTGATGCTGAATGACAGGACTGCAAGAGAGACGGCTCGCCATGGCCAGACAGGCCAGAGCCAAGCTCAACTGAGCTGCTTTCAGACAGGGTCACCTTCCCCCTGGGCTCTGTCATGCTGTTTTCTATAGGAAACCTCTCTGCATTTGCCACATTTTTGACAAGGCTGCTTATATGCAGCCAGCTCTGATTGCCACCCTCTCCACCCAGGGCCTGGCGTGATCTGGTCCATGGGGTCACGAAGAGTCGGACTTGACTGTGCGACTGAACAACAACCACCACCCCTCATCTGTAGGTGATGGGAGCAAGGAGGAAATGGCTTGGGAAGAGTCCCACAGCTGAAGTGTGCAGGACTTCTGTAAGACACTTAACGTTTAAGAATGACTAACTCCACTGACTGACTGGGATTCATTGTTTAAAATGAAGAGCCACTTCAGGAGGGAGAGGATCAGAGAAGCAGCAGGAGGATAACCACCTCAGCCTTTTCCTGCCTATTGTGTAGCAACAGAATTTACAATTTAGAGGCATTCCCTTACAGTCAACAATGGTAGGCAACTGTAACTTGCGAACTTACCCTAACATCACATAAGCTAATTCTAGAACAAGGTTTACAGCTGTACAAGACATTTTAGCTCAACTTTGTGGCTTCTGTACAGTCCCACATAGAATTGCGCTTTCACAGGCCAGCCATGGAGTGGAGCTAGCAAGCTCTATAGAGAAGTTTCTAGAGCCCAAGAATGTTTCCCCTCCCCTCCATCTTCAGCGTAGCCTTTCCTACCCAAAGGGCCACATGATGGAGGAGTGGCAAGCACTCTTCCCTCAGTTCTCTTCTTGCCACTGTAAGGAGAGAACATACTATAGCAAGATATTATGAATTATGTCCCTCAGTGCTTCTGACTGGATTTCTTCATCTCTTCTTCAAAAGAAAAGGTAGGATGGCACTTTTTAAGAGGTGCAAGAAATGTAGAGCAAAAATGGTGCTAAATGACAAGCACAAATCGTGCCTCTTATGTTTGGGCAAAATTCACAATACTGTCTCATGCCTGGGTTGCCACCACTTCATGCCAAAGGCTGGAGAAGGGAGAGTGGCTAGACTCAAAGCGGCTTTGTGGGGAAAAGCTTTGAGAGCCCCAAGCCTGAATTCAGATAAACGCCTGGGCTTTGGAAAAAGATCAAAAGATTGGTAGGCTAGGTACCAACCCCCTCTATGCCATAGCTGCCTAAAAAAATTGACCAGCAAAAAAAATTGAAAAAAAAGTGAAATATACACACCGTGCCTCACTGTGCCATTCACTGTAGTCTCAGTGCCGACAATTCCCCTTGCCCTAACATTAGGCTTCACTTTCACCTTGAGATCAACATGATCCAGTGGGTTGTCATCACCCCAGATCAGAGTCTCTGAACCATGCATCATCGCCAACTGATCATGCTTCAATGTCACCTCAATGTCAATCATCACCAATAAAGATTGATGCTGACCTCTCCCCAGGGCCAAGAACTCCGTCACCTTCAGAGCGACACTACCAATCTCCAAGATTGTTGGACCAGGAAGTCTTTGAGATCCCACCAGCGCAACCTCCAGTGCAACATGGATGACAAGATGAGGAAACCTCGGATCAAGGGCTACCACAACATACCCCCTGGTTCCCGTTTCCAATGATGTTCCCCACACAGTGGGGCTCATGAGACCAGCAGCAATTTCCTCTGTGGTATCCACTGTCTCAGTCTTCTAAGTCCAATAGCAAGAAACACGCTACTGCCACCCAATGCTCCATCATCAATGCAGCGTCACATTTTTCTGACTTAGAACACAGTATGGATCGGTGCTTAAAACCCAAGTCAGAAGATACATCAGTGCCTTCACCAAATAACATGGTCGGAGAGCCGTCAGATTCATTGCCCACGGAAGACTTAAAACTTTATGCTGAACAGATCATTCGTATGGCTGAAGCCTTAAATCTGGAATACTTCTTTATGGAGCCCCAATCTTCTGACCCAATAATGAAGGTCCTATACAACCCAGAAACAGGGCTAATGGCTCTGTCATTACTACAAGGCATACAAGATATTGCTATGAACACTTGGTCCAAACCAGCCTCCAATGCAGCTTTGGCAAGGAAGCTTGAAAATTTGTATAAGGTGAAAGAAGAAAGTTGTGCATACCTCTTTCATCACCCAAGAACCAACTCCCTAGTCTCCAAGGTCCTTCCAGTGAGAGGACAGTTAGGTGATACTCTGCACCAATGGAAAAGGACAGCTGCAGGCTCGACTTCTTAGGCAGGAGCATCTAATCAGGGGCAATGGGACTGCAGGTGGCAAATTTTACAGCCACAATCGGCTGATATCAGATGCTACTATGGGATAGGATGTCACAATTTGTGGACTTAATCCTGGATGATAAGAAGCCTTTAACTAAGGTTCTCAGAGAGCCAAAAGCTGGGGAAGCAGCAATTGAATGCAGCTTGACATGTAGCCGATTGCCACAATAGGGCTATGGCTTCAGGAGTAGTCATAAGGAGATATTTCTGGCTGAGATCCTCAGCCCTCCCACCAGACACCAGGGCCAAAATTGAAGAGCTCCCCTTTGAGAGTAGGGAGCTCTTCAGCAACCAGATGGATGAAGTCCTAGATTATATCTGAAAGTATAAGATTACAGCAAAGTTGTTGGGTATCATCTCCAGTGCTAACTAGCAGTATAAGCAGGGGTATTGGCCCAGACACTCCCAAAAGTTTCACTACTCAAGGCCATTTAGATAGTCTAGGTACCAAGCCCTTCCATCCTCCCACCAATCATTTAGACCTCCTTACTCCCAGCAGTCCCAGGGTAGGAGGCAGAATAGAAATAGGAATAAACAACCCTCCCAGTCCCCCAGGGATCAACAACCTAGGGGTCTGGGGACTGCCCTGACTAGCACACCAGACCTTCTTTCTGGACATTGTCCAAATTGTCTGGTTTTTGATCAACAGTTACAAATGATGCCTGGGAGTTATCGATAATAAATACGAGGTTGTTTTTTTTTTGAAATTCCATTCTCTGCTTCCTTAACAACCACCTCTTGGACCGTCTGCACACTCCTCAGCTTTTCTCACTCAAGAGGCTGCTTCATTACTTTTAAAAAGGGGCCCATCACAAGGGTTTCCTCAGACTTAGATGTTAAAGGTGTTTTTCCCCAGATACTTTGCAATAGACAAAAAGGGAGCGGAAAGAGACCCATCCTGAACTTCAGGCCCTGAATAAATACTTACATGTTCCCAAGTTCAGAATGTTGTCCCTGCAGGAAGTCCTCCTCTTACTAGGCAGAGGTCTTTGGTTCACAGGTCTTGATCTGAAGGATGCCTGTTTCCACATAGCAGTCCATAGAACCTGTAGGAAGCACTCAGGTTCCTTTATGAAGGCAACATGTACAAATATACACTCTTGCTTTTGGGGCTAGCATCAGCACCATGGTTTTTTCCCAAGTGCACATCAGTGGTTATCTCATAATTGAGACTTCAGGGATGCGCCATTTATCCATATTTCGATGATTGGCTTTTTGTAGCCAACTCCCCAGGGACCCTAAGGAAGGATTTGGATTGTGCTCTGCAAATCCTAAACAAACTTATCGATGAAGAGAACTCTTATCCTTCTCCTACGTAATCCATAGACTTCCTAGGTGCTAGTATTGATTTGATAAAGGGAAGGGCATTCCTACCATTACTGAGAGCTAGTAATACTAGATCATTGGCCCAGAATTTCTTAGTTTTCAGATTTCAGTCTGCCAAAAACATTCAAAGATTACAAGGATATATGGCATCTGCTATAGCATACTTCTCACACCCTGTTGGCTAAGATGAATGTGGTTCCCACTGCTCTGGAACCTGGCAAGGGTTCACAAATCCCTCTCACTGGAGGAGGATCTTCTACAAGTAGGCTTGATCCGCCACCCCAGGCTCAGGTCCTTACACTTGATAAACCCCTACCACCAGGAGGTATTACAGTTAATCTCCAGCTGATCCAGTAAGTGAATTTGCTATTCTCTCATATGGGGCTGCACAGAAGCCATGAAGATGAAAACAGGGTTGCACTTACCTGTAACTGTTGTTCATCAAGTGGTCTTCTGTGCAGGCAGATGTCCCTCCCTCCTTTCCCTGCTGTGGGCTTCTCTATTCATGCTCACTCCTTATGGTGGAACTAAGGAAAGACTACACTGAAGATGGAGGAGAGGGGGAGCACTCCTGGGCTCTAGAAACATCTCTATAAAGTTTGCTGGGTCCTCTCCATGGCCAGCCTGCAAAAGCGCAGCCCCATGTGTGCCTGCACAAAAGACCACTCAATGAACAACAGTTACAAGTAAGTGCAACCCCATTTTCCTTTTCATATTAAAGCTGATCTAAGTGTTTGCTCATGCTGGTAATCTTATCTGGACCCAGTACATGCAGGGCTATTTTGGGGCAGGAACACACAGGAATGGAGTTCCGGCTGGCTCCCGAGTTGGCCACGACCTGCAGGAACTCATTAGCATAACAGGCCACACCCAACAGCAGAAACTTATTAGGATTGGCTACATTAGGGGTGTGTGGCCTAACATGCAAAGGAGTTCCTACTCCAAAAAAAGCCCTGGGTTTTGACAACAAACAAGGTAAACAGAATAAGACCCAAAAGGTGGGTGTGGCTGGATGACCACACTTCTGGCAACATGGGGTATGTGGCCTAATATGCTAATGAGTTTCTGCTATTGGGTGTGGCCTAATATGCTAATGAGTTCCTGCTGGGCTTTTTCTACAAAAATAGCCCTGAGTACTATTGTGCATTGCCTCTCCACTCCAACAATACAATCCTAAACAGAGTTACCCCCTTCTAAGCCCCTAGAAGTCAGTGGGCTTAGAATGGTCTGATGATTCTGTTCAGGATTGCACTGCAGATCTCTCACATGCAGCTGATTTGGAATAGAGAAACATTGGGCAGCAAAAAGGATTAAGCATGCCCTCCTTCGCTGCTTCTCTCTTCTAAGTTTCTTCCTTCCAGAAGATGCTTTTCATTCTTAAAAAGTCTTGGGGCTCAGATACGTACATTGGGATGCTAAGTGCAGTCAGCATCCCACTGAACCTGCTCTGTACTGCCACCATCTGTTGATGACATCAGATGCCATGAGAAAAGTAGTCTGTTTTTTGGCAATTTTTGCTATTTATTTTCTGGTGCATTGATTCGTACTGAAAATATACCAGAACACAGAGAAAGTAATCAGTGTCATAGTGGTGAACTGTAAACTCACAAAGGCATCTGGTTAGCCACTGAGAGAAATGAAATGCTGGGCTGTATGGGCTCTTCATCTGACCCAGCAAGGCAATCCTCAGGCTCTCTCAGCCCCACCTACCCCACAGGGTGTCTGTTGTGGGGAGGGGAAGGGAAAGGAGTTTGTAAGCCGCTCTGAGACACCTTTGGGTAGTGAAGGGTGGAGTATAAATCCAATCTCTTCTCTTCTCTTCTCTTCTCTTCTCTTCTCTTCTTCTCTTCTCTTCTCTTCTCTTCTCTTCAGTCAGCCTTGGCTTCCAGTGCAGTCCACAAGATGAACAGTGGACACTGAATACAAAATGGAGGGTCACTGAGGCTGGGAATTTGCACACAGGAGGTTATCCCTTGCACCAGAACCCCAGTTTGAATCAGCCCCAAAGGGTATCAGGTCACTGAATTCAGGATGGAAGACACCTTTTCATTGTACAACCATCGATTTTTAATTGCATTCATAGTTCCTCCTGATCAGTACCTCCCACAAAAGCCTCTTGACTGCTTGAAAGGGAAAGTGCCTAGGACTGAGGGGAAGAAAGGATGGCAGTTATTTCATTGCTGGTGTTTTTCCATTATTTACACTCTGAGTGGCAGCTTCCTGTTTGCTTTTGGACAATGAGTATAAAGCTCCTATATCAGCCCATCAGATCACAGCTGAGTACCTGGTCTGTTTGCAGAAGACAATACTCTGCAGGAACCAATGGAGTGTATGAGCAAAAAGGAGGGCAGGAGGCAAAAACTCTGCACCACTGAGAGCTCAAAGCAAGAAATTAGGAGAGAGGTATAGTTAGAGATATAGGGTTTGCAACATCATGCAGTGCGGGCAGGGAAGAAAGTAAGCTGGTACAGGCTGGTATGGAGTACCAGTAAGTGGACGATGTGGTACTTTCCCATCTTCCTCTTGAAGCACCCAGAGCCAGCACGGTTATTTTCACCCATGGGGATAGTGTCACACTCTGTGTGCATCATTCTTCCCCACTCCTGTGTACTTTTTTTTGTAAAATAAGTAATTTCGAGTAACTTCACGTAACTTCAAGTAACTTCAAGTAACTTCAAGAACAAATTCATTTTTTCCTACACAGAGGGAAAATGGGGTGATCACAATCCAGAACAGAATTAAGCAGACTTTCATGATTTCAAGGATTTAAAGTAACAATGCAAGCTTATGCAGAGTTACTCCAGTCTATGTCTATTGAAATCTAAGTGTTTCAGCAGCATAGGACTGTAGTGTGCACTAGACTGCATGGCCCATATTTGAAGTAGTGGGAGAACACTTTTATTTCCCAACGCTGAAAAACAAAACCAGGCTATAGCAGAAAACGTCCTTCAGAATTCTGTAACTTCATCTATAAAATAAGCTGTTGACTTTCTTTATTCACTTGCTAGAAAAGGCCATTATGCATTGGATAGCCAAGTAAATAAGTACCTTTAAAGCTCTATATGGTTTGGGACCAGCATGCCTACTAACTGCTACAGTCAGCTTCTGAGGCCCTGCTTCAGGTGCTCCCACCTTCCGAGGTGTGATAGATGGCTAACTGAGAGGGGGTCTTCTTAATCATGTAAAAAATACTGAGACTGACGAGTGATTTCAGCTCTCACATACTTTATTTAGATCGGGAACAAGACAAGTGAGCCGGCTCGCAGGCCGGCTTTTTATCCTCAGTGAGCCTACACCCCAAAACACACAACACCCAGTGATTCGCTATTTACATTGATTGAGTTATCTCCTGCTCCTCAATTGGAGGGGAGCTAGGATCCTCTAGTCCATTGTCTTTCTGGGCGAAGCTCAGGCCCTTCGCCTGGCCACATGGTGGACCGGTTAGAACCAGTCCCAGCACATGGCTGCCCTGAGCCCATATCCTCCCTCCAGTGGATACATTACACCCCTCCCCCCTTGGTCAGAGATACACCCGCACACAAAGTCCTTTAAATAAGCCAGAGGCTTTCGTTCCCGGGTTGAGCGTCGGGGGGCCAGGACGGGAGGCGATGCAGGTGCCTGTGTCCTGGCCAGGGAGCCGACCGGTGCTGGCGGAAGGGACCTGGCCGCTGGGGCATCGTCAGCTGTGGTCGAGGCTTCAGTAGACGGGGCGAGGGGGGTCATGGCTGTGCTTTCCGCTGGGCTGTGTTCCTGCGGAGAATATCGTGGCTCCTCTGCCTCCTGAGGTTCGGGATCCTCGAAGTCGTCTGGCTCCCGCGGCACCACCCTGAGGCGGAGTTGGTCGATGTGGCGGTGGAGCACGGTACCATCTTCGCAGGAAACCTCATACGAACGGGGGCCCCTGACCCGGACCACCCGGGCCGGAACCCAGGGCGGACCCTTGGTGTAGTTCCGGGCGTATACCGGGTCCTCGGGGAAGAACCCCCTAGCCGCTTCATGGGACTCGGTGACCAGTGCCTTTTCTGCAGCGCGATCGGGATGTAGACGGTCCATCCGGGTCATCAGGCGACGGCCTAGGAGGAGTTCGGCCGGACTACGCCCTGTTGCGGTGTGGGGAGTGATCTGCTGGCCAAAGAGGAATGCTGCCAGCTTGTAGTCCCAGTCCTTTGAGTCCAAGCAACGGAGTGCATCTTTGGTCATCCTGACCATACGTTCCGCTTGGCCGTTGGTCGCAGGGTGGAAAGGGGCGGACCGGACATGGCGTATTTCGTAGTAACGGGTGAAGTCCATAAATTCGCTGGACGTAAAGGCCATCCCATTGTCTGTGACTAGGGTGTCGGGAATGCCCTGGGCACTGAATATCTGCCACATTGCTCTGATAGCAGCTTTGGAAGAGGTGGATGGTACTGGGACCACCTCTAACCACTTGCTGTATGCATCCACTAGGATGAAGAACAGCTGCCCCTGGAACGGGCCCGCAAAGTCCAAGTGCAACCGAGACCAGGGGCAGTGTGAGGATTCCCAGGCACGCTCAGGGGCCCTGGGTGGCTCCGGCAGGATGACTGGCATGGTTGGCATCTCCGGACCATGTCTTCTATGTCTTTGTCCAGCCCCGGCCACCATACATAACTCCTAGCCAGGGCTTTCATCCGAACCACCCCCGGGTGTGCCTCGTGGAGGGTGGTGAGGACCCGTTCCCTCAGTGGCGCAGGAATGACCACCCGGCTCCCCCACATCATGCAGCCTTTGTGAGTGGACAACTCCTCCTTCCTGGAGGTGAAAGCTGTGAAGTCTGGGCCTGCCTGGCCTGCGGGCCATCCCCTTACCACCCAGTCGAGAATGCGGCTGAGGATCTTGTCCTTTGCGGTGAGGCGCGCCACCTCTTCAACGTGCACCGGCTGGTCCGGGAGCGCCTCCAGGAGGGTGACTTCATAGGCCGGGGCTGGATCAGGGTCTGTGGCAGGCAGTGGAAGGCGGCTCAGGGCATCCGCATGACCCATCGCCTTGCCGGGCCGGTGAACGAGGGAGTACGAATAACCAGACAAAAACACCGACCACCGGATGACTCGTGGTGACGTCATTTGGGGGGTCTGGCGGTCCAGGGCCAGGAGACCAAGAAGAGGCTTATGGTCGGTCAGGATTGTGAAAGGCCGGCCATACCGGTAATGGTGAAACTTTTTCACCCCGGCCACTATCGCGAGCGCCTCCTTGTCAATTTGCGAATAGTTTCGCTCTGCCGGCGACAAGGTCCTGGAATAATAAGCCACCGGGACCTCACGGCCATCCGGCAGTTGGTGGCCCAGAACTGCCCCGACCCCATATGGTGAGGCGTCACATGCCAATACCACGGGAAGCTGTTCGTCAAAATGAGAGAGCACTGTGTTAGAGGTTAACAAGTCCTTGACCACCTGGAATGCGGCGGCGTGTGTCGGCCCCCAAACCCAAGGAGCCTTTTTGTCAAGCAGATGGTGGAGCAGCTCCGCCACCGTCGCCTTGAGAGGGAGAAAAGAATGATAAAAGTTCAGGAGGCCCAGGAAGGCCTGTAGCTCCTGTTTGGACGAGGGCGGGGGGGCTTGTGTGATCACCTTGACTTTGTCCTCCGTGGGGTGGAGGCCATGTGCGTCAACCGCGAAGCCCAGAAATTCTATGCGCGGCACCCCTAGGAGGCATTTCTCCCTCTTCACCTTGAGCCCTGCCGAGTCAAATCTTCGCAGCACCGCCCGGAGCCGGTCTGCGAAGGAGGATGAGTCTGGAGCCACAATGATCACGTCGTCCAGGAATGGTTGGACCCCGGGGATCCCTTTCAGGAGGGAGTCCATGAAGGACTGGAAAATCCCTGGCGCAACGGACACCCCAAACTGGAGCCGGTGGACTTTAAAAGCTCCTTTATGAGTGGTTATCGTTTGGGCTTCAGCGGTGGCGGCATCAATGGGTAGCTGTTAATACGCCTGGGCGAGGTCTAGTTTGCCAAAGACCCGGGCCCCTGCTAGTGCCGCCAAAACATGGCCGACCACAGGTACTGGGTACGCGTGGTCCTGGAGGGCTTTATTTAAAGTGCATTTGTAGTCTGCACAAATGCGAACGTCACCGTTTGGCTTTACAGGGGTGACTATGGGGGTTTCCCAGCGTGCTGAAGCAACCGGTTCCAGCACTCCCTGTTCCACAAGGCGGTCGAGCTCAGCCTCCATCTTAGGCTTCATCGCAATCGAGGGGTGGCAGGCTTTGAAGCATATGGGCCGGACGCTGGGGTCGAGATCCAGTGAAATGGGGTCCCCCGTGTACCGCCCCAGTGTGCCGTCAAAACCCCGGGGAAATTCGTCACAGACCTTTGCAAAGTCCGGCGCCCGCACGTGGTTTACCCCCGTAACCGTGAGTCCTAGGGGCCTGAACCAAGAAAGTCCCAGCAGACTCGAAAGATGTCCCTCCACCACCAGTAGATCCAGGGTTCCGTCAAAGTCTTTAAACTGTACCCGGAACTTGCCCCAGCCCCGGACCACCACGGGGTTCTTGTTAAAGTCCCGCAAGGTCAAACCCCATGGCTTTTGCAGGGGGAGTCCCCCCTGTGGACAAATCTTGCGGAGCATGTCCGCGGAAATTATGGAGA
Source organism: Gekko gecko (assembly GCA_029375565.1). Lineage (NCBI taxonomy): Eukaryota > Metazoa > Chordata > Lepidosauria > Squamata > Gekkonidae > Gekko > Gekko gecko. The sequence continues at coordinate 236,435,023 of JAPDNY010000002.1, read as the reverse complement.
ATGACGAACCCGTATCGATCTCCATTGAACAGGGGAACCCCTCAATATGAACTGTCACATGTAATTTGTTGGGGCCGTCCGGGGGCGAGTTACATACCAGGTGCGGCTGTTGGGTGGACGCGAGGGTGTGGAGGCTTGACAGTCGATCCGTTCGGGTCGTGCGGTTTGGAGAAGACCTCCGGCGCTTACCCCGGGAGCGGCAGGCCCAGGCGATGTGGCCCGTCTTTTTGCAAACTCGGCAGACGGCAGTCCTGAAATGGCACGATCGTTGATCATGTGGGTCACCACAGCTAGCGCAAGGGGCTGGTGCAGCGGCACGATGCTGGCGAGGCCTGTTGCTTACGGAGATCGATGCTTGCGAAGAGGGCTGCTTTCGAGGGGTGGCTGCCATTGCGAGGTGGTCGGAACACGGAGCGGCGGCGGCAGGTGAGTGTGGCGTGTGGCGGTGCTGCGCCCGGAGTCCACGAGGCAATGCGCAGTGCAAGGCGGGCGGCCCTTGGGGATGCGGCACGTAGTGTGGCCGTGTGGTGAGCGGCGGAAGATGTGGCGCGAGGCTGGGTGGCATGCGGTGATCACGGCATTGCGGAAGAAACGGCTGCGGTGGTGGTGAGTGGTGCGGTGCTGCTCTCGGGGTCAGCGGTGCGATGCTCTGGAGTGGTTGCGGTGAGCGGTGCGGTGCTGCTCTCGGGGTCAGCGATGCGATGCTCAGGAGCGTTGGCGGCTTGGCGGCTTCGGTTGCGGTGAGCAGTGCGGTGCTGCTCTCAGGGTCAGCGATGCAAGGCTCAGGAGCGTTGGCGGCTTCCGTTGCGGTGAGCGGTGCGTTGCTGCTCTCAGGGTCAGTGATGCGATGCTTGGGAGCGGTGCGATGAGCAGCTGGGCTCGATGCGATGCTCTTCGTCGTGGTCGTTGTTCAGGGAGGGAGTTGGCATCCCACCTTCGTCACCAGTAAAAAGTACTGAGACTGACGAGTGATTTCAGCTCTCACATACTTTATTTAGATCGGGAACAAGACAAGTGAGCCGGCTCGCAGGCCGGCTTTTTATCCCCAGTGAGCCCACACCCCAAAACACACTACACCCAGTGATTCGCTATTTACATTGATTGAGTTATCTCCTGCTCCTCAATTGGAGGGGAGCCAGGATCCTCTAGTCCATTGTCTTTCTGGGCGAAGCTCAGGCCCTTCGCCTGGCCACATGGTGGACCGGTTAGAACCAGTCCCAGCACATGGCTGCCCTGAGCCCATATCCTCCAGTGGATACATTACATCATGGCATCAAAATAATGGAACTCCCTCCCCAGGGATATTTGTCTGTCCTATCAATCTCTTTAGCCAGCAGGTGAAGGCTTTTTCATTTCATCTGCCGTTCCTTCAACGATCCCTTCCTCTTACCATGTTTTAATTGTTGTCTCTGTGTCTTATGTATATATTTCAGTTGGGGTCTTGATTAGTTGTATGATATATTTTTATAACATTTTGTTTTGATTATTAGTTACTTTGGTGGCTCTAGCTGCACAGAAAGGTGAGATAAAAATTTTGTAAATAAATGAATAAATATTAATGCTGTCAAACTATTGAAGAAATTTTAATTGTTAAAATACAACTAAAGAATAATTCTGAAGAAAGCAGCACCCTCTGCGTTTTTTTTCCAGATAGTGCCTATCAGACACCTTCTGAGATGAGACATGTCTTCCTATGTGTAGAGAGATAATGTCTTTTAAGAGGATATCTGTTACCTTCCGGGCCCTAAAGAAGCCAGGCTAGTGGTGATGAGGGCCAGGGCCTTCTCAGTGGAGGCCTCGTACTGGTGGAATGAGCTCCCGGAGGACATCAGGCTCTGCAGGATCTTCTGCAGTTCCGCAGGGCTTGCAAAATGGAGCTCTTCCCCCAGGCTTTTGATTAGGGGGCCGCCAGTAACATCGTGGCCCTGTAAAGTAATATCTGATAGCCTGGCTAGGAACCTAGAATATGGCGATTGTTATTATCTGGATGCCGAAGAATGCCACCATTGTTTACTTGTCTACTTGTTAACTTGCACTGCTAGCACTTTGTATTTTGTTGTGGTTTAAACTGTTTTATTTGTTTTAATATTTGTGTAATGTATTTTTATATATATGACTGTAAGTCGCCCTGAGCCTGCCTTCATGGGGAGGGCAGGATATAAATCAAATAAATAAAATAAAATAAATAAATTATCTGTTTTTGAAGTAGAACTTTTTCAGGTTCCTGTGATAAACACATTTCTCATAGTGCATTTAAAATGGTTTGATATCACTGTTTGGAAGAATCCCATAGCCATTTCTAACTTCTGTACTATGCAGTAGTATGGATCTAGGGAAAGAAGGGAGACAGTTGCTTGGGAAGCACATAGGTGGCCAGGGGATTGCCTTTGATATATCACAGCTATGAAGACAAATGATTATAACACCTTCCTGCCTATTCGCTCCTCGGGATTCATGAGTGGGGCAGCAGTGCATGGGCCTGAATCCAAAGATGAATTGCCACTGGGAAAGGAGGCCTGCATGTGCAGCGGCCTCCAGCTGGCAAAATGACCCTTTAAAGGGTCTTTTTGCCAGCAGAACTGTGGCTGGCGACAGCCCCTCTCCCTCCCTGCTGACGGGGGTCTCACTCAATAGTCATACAGCAAGGCCTGTTCCTGCTTCATTTCTGGGATGGGAGCCAAGATAAGGAGCTACCTATGTACCATGATTAGGTTTGCCAACTTCCAGGTGGCATCTGGAGATTTCCCACTACAACAATTGATCTCTAGACCAAGATCAGTTCCCCTGGAGAAAATGGAAGGTAGACTCTGTGACATTGTACCCTGCAGAGGTCCCTCCCCTCCCCAAACCCTGCTCTCCCATGGCTCCACCCCCAAAATCTCCAGGTGTTTCCCAACCCAGAGTTGGCAACCCTAGCCATGATGCTTTTAGTTTCTCATAATATAATAACTGTATGAGACTGAGAAAGTTTGCACAAGGTTCAGCTGGATAATAGGGCAGTTGTATTACTTAAGTCTTCTAGCTTCTAAAGCAAATGACTGATTCCATTGTCATTTGGTGGTCTCCAACATCTCCAGACCCAGGACTCACTTTTAATTCCCTGGCAGGAGCTGAGGAAATCATATGACAGGAAGAGGGGAAGCCAGAGTTATGATGACCCATCCAGTGGGCAGCAAACCAAGAGACATGGGGACAAGAAACACAAACCAAGCACCAGGAGATGTACTGTAGTGAGAAACAAGCCAAAGGTGACAGTTGTGGATGAATTCTCTCCACTGCTGAGTGGCCCCACCTCAGTGTGCTGCTGCTTCTCTCAGCACATGTGCAAGGGGTGGTAAAAGGCATGGCACTCTTGCTCCCTACCCATGTAATGTAGGAGCAGCTCCTTTCAAAAGGCCACAAATAACGTATAGTAGCTCTATAGCAGCTCACAACCTTGTGGGTAGGGCTGTGTGACCCACCGACCCACCTACATGTCTCAAAGTATGAGGTTAAAGACCAGTGCTCATGCCCATCTCTCTCCAGCCTTGGACTGGAGGTGTAACTGGGGGTGGGGGAGAGAAGGATTTGCTTCCCTGAGGTTTGGAGTATTAAGGAAATCCTGCATCCACAACCCAAATAAGATGGTTGGTGCTGTTCTGGAAAAGAACATCTTACTGCCGGAGGCATCATTGAACCTGCTTGGTACCACCTTCTCTCACCAAGTCCAACAGTCACTGGACATTTGATATAGATGTTTTGAGGAGAACTGTAGAACAAAACATTTCCTGACAACAAGCTGGAATCAGTAACTGGAAGATACACCATTTTGTAAAACAAATTAAAAATTTCTTCATCTTTTCTTAAACTTAGCTATTGTAATACCAGCTGAATAGGTCCTTGTGGATATTAGCCTCTGGCCTAACACTTCACATGTTAAATTAAATTAGAATGCTGTAACAAACCTTTTGGCATAGCCTTAAAGTTTTTATGCTGCTGATACAAGATTACTGTTCAGCCACAGAATACCAAGTATTTCCTAACATTAGATGCCTGATGAATTCCAGATTTAGATATATGGTGTCATGTAAATAATTAGACACCTTGTGGCATCTTAAAGATTAACAGGATTTCATTTCAGCGTAAGGTTTCATGGACAAAGATGCAATTGTCAGATGCATGTAAAGCACCCTCAAGAGTGAACAACATCCCTCGTAACCCCTCCCCCAGGGAGGCTGGGGAGCTGGAATCTTTCCTGCCATCCTATATACTGTATGTACGCTGTTTTACTTAGTGGTAATTACTGGGTTTTTAACTTTGTTTTAACTTGAGATTTGTATAGTATTTTGTTGTAAGCTGCCCTGAGCCCTGTTTCTAGGGAAGGGCAGCCTAGTAAATCTAATCTAATAAATAAATAAACATAAATAGTTATGTCACTGTTGATTTAATAATTATGTGGTGTTTAAGATTTAAAATTTAAAATGAAAAAATCCTATAATTGTTCTCACATTTGAGAACTTTTGTTCTAGGGTTGCCAACCTCCAGGTGGGGCCTGGAGCTCTGGAATTACAACTGATCTCCAGACATCAGGTCTCCTGGAGAAAATGGCAGTTTTGGGAGGTGAACTTTATGGCATTATATCGTGCTATTGTCCCTCTCCTCCCCTGCCTGCCCCTCCCCAAGTCCCACCATCCCCAGATTCTACCCCCAATGTGTCATGTTGACACTTATAAGTTGCTTCAGATCTCTTTTTTTAGACTTCTAGTTAGTTGTATAACCCAAATCCTATTTCATTGTTTATTGAATGTCCCATCTTGTTGGTTACACTCTGTGTAATCCACCTTGAGTCCCAGTGAGAAAAGAGGACAATAAGTAGCATAAATAAAAATAAATAAATCTTCAGCAATTTCCTAACCCAAATCTGGCAACCCCATTTTGCTCACTTGGTGTTTTTCGTTTTCTCCAACTAGAGAAACTTGGTTCCATGAGCAATGTAGGAGGTTGACTCCAACAGAGTAAGTACAGTGACAAAATGAAAAATTGCAAAATAGGACAAGTTAATGTTTACAGAAAGATCCCAATGCAAATTCCCATTAGCCATTTTAATTCAAAGGCAGGCTTCCTCTCTGTGCATGGCAGTTCTAATGAGACTGACAAATGTGTTTTTTGATTAGGAGACACATTTCCAGTTTCCAATCCAGCTTTGCAGATCATATATAGATTTGATAAAAGTTCAGAATCCTTTCTCTTTATATTTAAGTTACTAAGCACTACTTTGTTTTAATGTATATGTTTGCCACTCTCTGCATATTCCATTAATTAATTTTTCTGCATTTTTTATTTTGCAGTCTTATTCAATTATTCTTTTAGAATGTATATGCTTTTCATTTTGCATTTCATGTTGCTAAATTCAATTTTTCCCCAACTCTGGATACATGATATTATAGCAAATTCTGCATTCAGGTAGTTTATTATATTTACTGCATCTTAGAGTGAAATGATGCATTACGAATGGATGCAGCTACCATAACCTATTAGATGCTTTCACTAGGGAAAAGCTGCTTTGGAATGGGTTGGGAGCAGAGATGCAGCAGGGAAAGGGGGTGCCTTAAAGAAACAACTTTGTTTAGAATCCTACTGGGGGGAAAACTTGAGAACCAATTTGAAACGGAAAAATGGTAGGTGAAGAAAGGGTTAAGTATACACACCACTGCTACTTCTATGCTTCAAGTCCCCCTCTCCAAATTCCTTAGCCTGTCAGATCTTGGAAGCTAAGCAGGGTCAGCCCTAGTTAGTATTTGCATGGGAGACCACCAAGGAAGTCCAGGGTTATAACACAGAGGGCAGGCAATGGCGACCCACCTCTGAACATCTCTTGCCTTGAAAACCCCACAGGGTTTTAAGTCACCTGCGACAGAAAGAAAGAAAGAAAGAAAGAAAGAAAGAAAGAAAGAAAGAAAGAAAGAAAGAAAGAAAGAAAGAAAGAAAGAAAGAAAGAAAGAAAGAAAGAAAGAAAGAAAGAAAGAAAGAAAGAAAGAAGAAAGAAAGATGCTAAGCATTTGTTCCAATATATGGTTGAAATAAGTATTTCCTATTGCTCTGTTTCCAGTGTGTGTGTGTGTGTGTGTGTGTGTGTGTGTGTGTGTGTGTGTGTGTGTTAGGATATTTAAAAGAACTTTGGGGGTATGACTGGTAATGATGTTCCATGGCTGGTCCACCATCGGTGCTGAGTACTCAGCACAGCCTCACTCCCCCTCCTGACTCCTGATCTGCCTGCATCAAGCATTCACCTGCTGCTCCTCCCTCGAGCCGACTGTCTCACTCAGCCACCCTTTTTTCCTTCTCTCTCAGTCTCACTCAGGGCTGGCTTTCAGTGTTACAAATCTGGTGTACAGGAGAGGAGGAAGTGCCTTCTTTAGCCATCTGATTGGGGAGAATCAGCAAGAACAGTGCAAGTGACTGTACAGGGAAGCCATTCTTGCAGAAGAATCATCAAGGTAAGATTCCACCAGGATCTATCTTTTGGGAGATTGCAAATATCTGTCTGTCTAGCAAGAGAAATGGACTGAGTGTGATGTTCTCTGTAGGCAGATGCTGAGACACATGCCATGCAATAAACCAGAGGCATAAGTGTCACAGTACCCAAAGCCATGTGTCCCAGAAGACGGATGGGAAATTCTAGCTTACTAGGAAAGAGTAAAACAAGTAATTGGGTTTCAATTACTTGTTTCAAAGGTGAATGGGCAGGCATAATCTCTCTCTATGGAGTTAGTGACCAATTCAAGGTAAGCTTATTTGGAAAAGCACACACACATATATCGCCTTACCCTATCCTTCCATTCCCAAATACTGTCTGCTTTTTTCCTGTTCCAGGAGTTTTACTAAGTGGGGCTTTCAGTAAATTTTGTATCTGGTCATCTGCACATGTCTGGAACAGAGGAACATTTGCAACGACCTACCACACATTGCCTAGCAAACTACTCACCAGGCTTTAACAGTCTACTGATGGCTTCCTACGCATGATCTGGAGATGATGTGCCATGGTTCCATCCATAGCCTTACATGTCTAGCAGTACAATCCTATGGAGAATTAAAAAACATAATCCATCTTAGATTGGTACTGTAAGGGTACCAACAGGAAAAACCTGCTGACATGATGGGTCAATGGGTACTTGAAGCTACCACAAAAGTACCACATCGATCCTTAAGTTCATAGCATAATATTTGATCCCTTTAGGGAAGAAAGGAGAATTTAATTGTTCAAGAACTTGTGAGGGCAGACCCATAGCTACTGTGGGGCCTCCTGGGGCCTAGCCCTCTGACTTCCTCCCAAGCCCCCTGACTTTTGGGGAGAAATGGGGGGGAGGCCCCATGCACGTCTGCACTCCAAGCTGCGAATTCATGGCTTGGAATGTAGCCCCCACTTCCCCCCAAGTCTGAGTGCTTTGGGGGAGAAGAGGGGGCCAAACATGAATTTCAGTGAGACCCCCCAAATTGAAAAATCCTGACTATGGGCCTGTGTGAGGGAAATTTATTATTCTAGATAGTGATTAGTTCTGAAATGTATTCTTAATTCCACCACCACCACCACCCCCCAGCTGGCAGGTTCTAAGAAAAGATGAATACGACTGACCTGGCATTGACAGGCAAGACCAAGGACCAAGATGAGGAAGCAAGATCAACCTGTGTCGCTGGCAATGGCCCCGTCATCTACTATTGCATCCTGTTGTGCCTGGGACTGCCTGGTAAGAAAAATTATTTCCATAAAACTATCAGAGAGGGAGGTGAATGATACCCAAATGAGGGAAGAGCTCATGGCTGAGAAATGAAAGAAAGGCCACAAGACCATCAGTATTGTGAATTCCCAAAAATCAGGGAGGGTGGGATGAGGACTAGATTTGACTGGGAAATATTGGTGAGAGGGCTTAGAGGTGTGCTCAGCCTGAATGATTTGCCAGCAAACCAGATAAGAAGCATGATAATCCTGAAGAGTTTGGTCTGCTTCAGAAGGGTTAAAGTAGCACAGAAATGAGCTTCACAGTAGAAAACCAACAACAACAACCAGAACTATGAAATAAATATCTAGTTAAAATACGATCCTTTATATTGTTTTCTTTTTTTCTGAGTAATCCAATTACAAAATATATAAACGAGAGACTGCTCACTGAGTGTTACAGACTGTAACAGTATAAACTTGAACAGAGGATAATAACTCCGGAGTAGTGAGCAAACCCCGATAGGTTTTTTCCTGCAGGTGAATGCTACTCCTCCAAAACAATGACTCTGAAGTAAACTCTCTCAGAAATACAATTCCATATATGCATCCGTGAAACAGCTCAACAATAATGTTTGTATATGTTGTCGAAGGCTTTCACAGCCTGGAGTTCATTAGTTGCTGTAGATTTTCTGGGTTGTGTGGCCGTGGTCTCGGAAAGACCACGGCCACACAACCCAGAAAATCTACAGCAACTAATAATGTTCGTAGTTTTTCCTGGTTTCTTTTCCTCTTTCCCAACCTGTGAGCCAGCCTGATATCTCCACATTTCACTTCAAAGCTTTCTCAAGGTTTAAAAAAAGATTGCTTCAAAAGCGGATATTCTATCAGTTAAGCATCAGGACCTCTGTGCTTGATCCAGCACAGAGGACTCGGTCTTGATGCTTTACTGATAGAATATCTGTTTTGGAAGCAATCTTTCTTTAAACCTTGAGAAAGCTTTGAAGTGAAATGTGGAGATAGTTGGGAAAGAGGAAAAGAAACCAGGAAAAGCTACAAACATTATTGTTGGACTATTTCGCGGATGCATATATGGAATTGTATTTCTGAAAGAGTTTACTTCAGAGTCATTGTTTTGGAGGAGTAGCATTCACCTGCAGGAAAAAACCTATCAGGGTTTGCTCACTACTCTGGAGTTATTATCCTCTGTTCAAGTTTATACTGTTACAGTCTGTAATACTCAGTGAACAGTCTCTTGTTTATATATTTTGCAATTGGATTACTCAGAAAAAAAGAAAACAATATAAAGGATCGTATTTTAACTATTTTGATATTTATTTCACAGTTCAGAAGGATTAAAAGCTGAGAGGTCAGCTGTGGTGTGCATACTTTTATGGGGAAACAAAAAAGCAGAAAGGAAACAAAGCCATACATTTTTACAAGGCATTTTTTCCCAGGTGAGAGCTTCTTCATAAACTGCAGCTTGGGATCAATTTCTCTCTTGAATTCTAAATTAGAAGCATTTCATAGCTTTTTAATTTGCAAAAAGCTGTGCAACATTGCTTCAGAAGGACTGCAACTCAGTGGTAGACAGAGCAAGTGCTTGGCATGTGGGTTTAATCCCTGGTAATTCCAATGAAAGGACAGGTAACAGGTGGCTTGAAAGAGCAGTGCCTGCCCAAGCCCCTGGAAAACTGCTGCTGCCAGTCCCAACAGACAAGCCTGAGCTAGGTGGACCAATGATCTGACTCTCTTTACTTTTACCCTACTCTTAAGAACATAAGAACCATAAAAAAACATAAGAAGAGCCTTGCTGGATAAGATCAGTGGTCCATCTCGTCCAACATCCTGTCTCACAGTGGCCAATCAGTTCCTCTGGAGGTCCAACTACAGGGCATAGAGGCCAAGGCCTTTCCTTGATGTTGCTTCCTGGCTCTGGGATTCAGAGGTTTACTGCCTGTGAATGTAGAGGTTCCCTTTAGTCGCCATGGCTAGTAACCAATGATAGACCTATCTTCCATGAATCTAAAAGGTAAAGATTTCCCTTGCTCGAAAGCTAGTCAAATCCAACTCCAGGAGGGGGTGCTCATCTCTGTTTCCAAGCCAAAGAGCCAGCGCTGTCCAAAGATGTTTCTGTGATCATGTGGCTGGCATGACTAAACACCAAAGTGCACAGAACGCTGTTACCTTCCCCCTGAAGAAGTGCCTATTTATCTGCTTGCAATTTCTTGCTTTTGAACTGCTAGGTTGGCAGGAGCTGGGGCCAGAGGCAGGAGCTCACTCCATCACGCGGCACTAGGGTCTCGAGCTACTGAGCTACAGATCTTCTGGTCTGCAGCTTCAGCGTCTTAACCTCTGGGCCACCACAGCCCCTCATCCATGAATCTAATTCCCTCTTAAAGCCATTTGTGCCTGTGGCCATCACTACATCCTCTGTCCACAAACCTCACATTTTAATCATATGTTGTGTTAAGAAGTATTTCCTGTTAGCAACATTCATATATTATACAGGCAAGTGGAAAATGGAAAATTGCCATAAGTTAACTATCTTAAAATTTAGGGAAGGGGAACATAAATACACTTCTGTGATGACATTTTTTGTAACCAGAGGAGTGAAATATTCCACAGAAATCATGAGGTATCAAATGTATTAGCAGAGTAATTAATGCAGCAACAGTGCACAACCTGATTAAAGAGTAGATAAACGTTTTAGGAACTAAAATACTTGATAGGAAAGAGGAGAGAGAGAGATTTCTAACTACATCTCTAGCTGAGAGAGGAGACTGAGGTGAAGAACTCCTGAGAAGAAAGAGGAAATTGTCCTAAGAGTAACAGTCTGTATATAGGCAAGAAATGACACTCAGCAGTAGAGAAGGTGCTGACCTCACTATCCTATTTCTCTTCCTGCTGCCCCCTTCAGGAGCTTCTCTTCTTCTTTGTACACCAGACATTGTCTTTTCTACCAAACTGAACCATGATTTAGGTTCTTGTAGCATTTAACTTTCTTATACTGTACAAAATGAGGGTACTCACAGCAACAGTGCATAATTTGATGTCCAAGCCTCTAAATTTCTAAATTATAATCTGAATACTTGTCACTTAATTATCCTAAAATATGGGATGCTTTGGCCAGACATAACCAGCAACATTGCTCCTTTTCTTCCCTGTGAACAGCTGCATCAACTAGAAATGTTTACTGCAGTGCTAAGGGGCAATCTATACGTACTGTAACGTACAAAAAGAAGAGATTGACCTGGGAAAGGAAAGGTGGTTAGGCTGGCCATTTGCTCTTCCTAAAGCTGTCTAGAGATGTCATTTCCAGCACTAGAGGGAGCCATGATGCAGGAAATCCAGCTGCAGCTCTGGCAGGATAGTTTGGTAGGCACAGTGTGATAATGAGTTTGTGCAGGGATGGGGGGGAGGGGGGGGAGGGTAGGCAAATTGTTCTTGGATGGGGTTTGAACAAGGTTCAGAGCTGCACAAAGGGCAAGGAGAAGGTTCAGACCTGAAACCAGTATCACTAAGTACTACAACCAAGCACGCATGCTTCCTGACCACAGATGCTCAGTGATAGAGCATCTGCTTTGTATGCAGATGGTCACAGTACCTGGTATCTCCAGTTAACAGGACTGAGTGGTAGGTGATATGAAAGACCTGAGACCCTGGAGAACTGCTACCAATCAGAGCAGACAATACTGACTTTGATAGGCCAATAGTCTGACTCAGTATAAGGCAGCTTCACAGGTATTGCGGACCCTGGTTCAAGGAGCTGTTGTCATGTCCACCAGGATGGTAAAGAATAGCATTTCCCATCTTTTCAGTACTTACTGGTGAAAAGAAGTCAGTGATTTTAGGAACAAAAATAGAGGGCAGATCTCAGCTGCTAAGCGGGGTCAGGTTTATCACTTGGATGGGAGTCCACCAAGGAAGTCCACAGTTGCTGTGCAAAGACGGGCAATGGCAGACCACCCCTATTTGTCTCTTGCCTGGCGCTTTATAGACATCCATATTAACTACTACTAAATACACTAATTTAGTTTTTCCTATTCTAATGCACCTGAGCATCAGTCCCCCATATATAATGTGAAAACAATAATTGTCTACCTTGCTGGGACAGCTATACACAAGGGTTTTTTAAAAGGCTGGAACAATGTTGCATAAATGCCAGGCATATAAGAACCAGCAGGACTAAGAGACAGGGTGGCTATGCAGAAGGAAGTACAGGTACAAGGTAGGATCAGTGTGATGTAGTAATTAGAGTAGCAATGCGGAGCTGGGGAAACCTGGGTTAACTTCAGGCCCCAACTCTGACATGAAAATCACCAAGTTTCCATGGGTCAGTTCTCCTCCCCCAATCCAACCTACCTCAGAGGATTGTTGTAAGGCTAAAATGGATAGAAAGGTGAATTTCTTGGAGAAAGGTTATGAGAATGACAGAGACAAAAAGGGACTCCCCTCTCAGGTAGCATGCTGTATAGAGGGGAGAGGAGGAAGACTCTCCCTGCTCTGTGTGCTTGCTCCACGGTGTTACAGTGGCTCCAGCACTGGCACCATCAGGATGCTGATAGGACACAGAGGCTACATATCCCTCCCCTGACTGCTTCCTGGAAGTTCCCATTCGACTGCCATCACGGCAATCCACAGAGACCACACACACACACCCCATAGAGTCAGAGTCAAAGCCCTCATTCAGGTGCATTGATACAGCTCTTAGTGTGCTTCGTGAAGGAAGGGCAGGAAGGACTTTATCATACGTCAGACCTTTGTAGTAATAGCCTGGCCTCCCCCGCTCATACATCCTCTCATACAAACACACACATCAACAAAAGGGACAGTCAGATACTTAATAATAAATACGATCAGTTTCTTCAACTTTTTGTATGCAGCTATTGGCTTTTGTCATTAAACTGTTTGGAATCCCCACCTCTGCCACTACCTTTCCATTTTTTTTCAAATATGAAACCAAGAATTAGACCCAGCTTTACCCCGCCCCACTTTGCAGGAGGAGATTATTATTTATGTCCTGTGTCTGATGTGGTTTTTCTGCTAGCACATCTCATCTATACTGACTCTTCATCACCTCACTCGCCTCTCTTCCTTGTTGCAGTTAACATTTTGACCGCCATTGCACTATCCCGCCTGGCTACTCGCACCCAGAAATCCTCCTACTGGTACCTTCTGGCTCTTACAGCTTCTGACATCCTAACTCAGGTCTTCGTTGTCTTTGTGGGCTTTATAGTGCAAGCTGCCATCTTGGCTCGTGATGTTCTGGGAGCCTTTGCCCACACCATCAATGTGCTGCAGTTCACAGCCAATCATGCCTCCATCTGGGTGACTGTACTGCTGACTATAGATCGTTATGTGGCACTTTGTCATCCACTGCAGTACAGGGCTGTGTCCTACCCTGAGCGCACACGGAAGATAATAGGTGCTGTGTTTGTCATATCATTGGCCACAGGAATCCCCTTCTACTGGTGGCTAGATGTCTGGCATGATGCACCCACTGCCATGGACAAAGTCCTCAAGTGGCTTCATTGCTTTATTATCTACTTCATTCCTTGTGGCATTTTCCTGGTGACAAATTCTCTGATCATCTACAAGCTCAAGCACTCAGGTAGACCCAACCGACGGTTCAGCAAAACTACAACAATCCTGTTGGCCATTACAACTGTCTTCATTGTTCTCTGGGCTCCACGGACAATTGTCATGATCTACCACCTCTATGTAACTTCAGTCAATCAGGACTGGCGAGTACACCTAGCCTATGATATAGCCAACATGGGAGCCATGCTCAACACCTCCCTCAACTTCTTCCTCTATTGCTTTGTCAGCAAGACCTTCCGGCATACTGTATGGGAGGTATTGGTCTCCTACAGGCTCCCATGTACCCAATCACTGAGGAAGAATAGTCCCTCTGATCCAACTGTGAAACCACTGGGAATCTTGCATCATACTTCGCTGTAGGAAGATTACCTTCCCATGGCATCTAGCTATTATTGTGTTACTATGCTAAGTGGTCCCACAATTCAACAAGCTACTGGTTCCCTTGAACATATATGTTTGGTATATTAGTATGGTCCAGAACTGGGGACATAGGCAATATCTGTGTAGGGTCTGACCAGCATGCATATTTATGAATGTATATGTGCACCTGTAGCATTATGAGTGCATAGATACAGAGGGAGTATAGATACAGAGGGAGGAAGGCAGATTTTGGGTGCAGAAAGATGAACATTTACAAAGCACAAAATTAACACACTGGGCATGTATGCACCCAGGAAACAGTCATCTATAACAAATGAGACAACAAAGAACTGGTCATCTGCATCCTCTGATCACACAATAAGTCTCTGTTGCCTTGCTCCCACCACCATTCAAAATCCAGGGAATTAGAGAACATGTATATAAACACTCATTTCACCATGCAACTAGAGGCTACAGGAGACTGGCTTTCTGCACGGTAAGGCTAACCAGATGGGTCAGTTTCAGCTTCAACAAACAGTTGTATAGAGTTGTAGATAAACTGTTGTTCAAATCACTGCTCAGCCATAGAACTCAGCAGGCATCCTTGGGCTAGTCACTGTCTCTCAGCTGAACCTACCTCAAAGGGATGGTGTGAGAATAAAATAGAATTATCACATTTGCTGCCCTAATCTCCTTGGAAGAATGATGGAATGAAATAAATGATAACGTGGCTCCTTCCAGAAAGAAGTCAAACTGCTCTCTTCAGCCCCTGTTTATTCTCTTCTTACTAACCTCAAGTGGTCAGACAAACATCACTGTTGAAGTACAAGTTGTGCCAGACATCAGAGATACTGGCAGATGCACACAGCTATGCTGTCCCATCCCTGGGAACAGGCAAAATATAGTAGGAGAGATCCCCTCTGCACTGATGGTAGCTTGTTATGTGTGGTGAAGGAGCATCACTTCTGGCTTCCCCAGCTCAAGTTCACAATATACGTCATGATCAAATATCTCGGGGCTTTGTGTTTCTTTGTATAAATTATCTCTCAATACAGCACACAAAAAAGTAAGTCTTTTTCCCACCATAGAGAACAATGGAGGGAATAGGGGCAACCTGTTTGCGGGCCCATAGAATTGGACCCCTTGATCCAATATTCTTGAAACTTGGTGGGTATCTTGGGGAGAGGCTCTATCAGCTACCCTGTGAGTTTGGAGCCTCTCCCTCAAACCCCCTCTCCTCCAGCCCCCAGAATATACCCTATGTTTTCACCATTGACCTCAATGGCCCATGGGATATAATGGGGCCGAATTGCCACCAAATTTATTTCATTCTCTCCTTTCATTCTCTCTTTTTCCTCTTTCCCTCCTTCTCTTCTCTCTTTCTTTCCCACCTTCTTCTCTTCTCTTTTTTCCTCCTTTCCATGTTTTCCTCCTCCTTCCCTCTCTTTCTTTCCCTCCCCTTTCTTTCTCTTTCTTTTTCTCTCCTTCCTTCTTTCCTTCTCTCTACTCTTTCTCTTTCCTTCCCTCTTTCCTCCTTCTGTGGCCCAACTCTCATGAGAAGGAGTTTAAACTTTAAACCCCTTCTCTCTTAGCTCCCCCACCCAGACCAGCTGGGGAAGGGAAGGGGAGGCTTTTGAAGATGCCTCCCCCTTTTGCTTCTCCTTCTGACATCACTTCCGGTGATGTCAGGGGGTGTGGCATATGCTAATAGCTCATTAGCATACCATATGCTAATGAGTTCCTGCAGCTGTTTTTCTATGAAAAGACCCCTGTCAGTAGCATACAGCATAATCCTATGTCATTAGACTAGAGTAAACTCACTGATACCAGCAAACGTTGACTGAAGTAACGCTGCATAGGCTTGCACTGTTAGTTTTTAAAGGGCTACATGGACATTCTTGCACTTTAGCATTGCAAAAGGAAAGCTCTCAGCCACAAAAACTGTAAAAAATAACAATAGAACTTTTAAAAAGTCATGGTTATTGCTTGGGACCCAAGAATGCACAGACACTATCCAATAGGGGTTCTCATGGTACTCACCTGTATTCTATGCAGCACTCTTCATTTGATGGATTAAGAGAGAAAGATAATATTTTCCCAGTGACAAAATATCCAAGTCTAAGTGCTGGGAAAGTGTGATTGTTCTGCCACAGAAGTGCTTTTGCTGTTAACACAGAAGTAAACAAGTTTTCAAATTACACTGGAGTCTTCTTCAGGCAGAATGAGAAAGACTGAAATTCTCAAATTTCTATGAAGTAAAGTCAAACAGTAAATGTTGGGCCTGGGTCTCAGCATATGCCCACAACTGAGTGACTAAGAGCCATCAATAGAGCATGGGGGTGCGGGATGCAGGGCATGGGGCAGCAGCCAGAGCTCAGGAAAACTGGCAAAACAGTTTTGAGGGAACACAAAATTTGCCCTGTAAATGCCTGAGCCAAGATAATCCATTCCACAGTTTTGAGAATACTGCCACTCATCACATCCCACCCTTTGCTCTGGCTGCCATAATATTTGCCTTTGGGTGGGTTTTTTTTCTCTCTGTCTTCCTCTGAAAAGCTCCTTTCATGCCAGCTTCCAGGGCCTATCAAATATGGCTGCATCCCAAGGAGCTCCATGTACCGCTGCTGGGAGAAAGGCTGGCTATGTCACACCTAGCTAATGTGTACATCCAAAATGAAATAAACAGGGAACAGAGTGTAAGAGTTCAATGAATAAACACACCACTATGTAAAAAGGCTTTGCTGAACATCAAATCAATCTTATTGCACCATTCAATAAATGTATGTTACATAAAAAAGACTTGTTTATTACTTCTTGAAAATGGCAGCTAATCAGCTCAGTAAATGTACATACAATGTTGCAGCAACCAACCATATAATACAAGAACTTCATAGAAAAAGGAGCTAATCAGCTCAGCAGCAATTATACATCTTAAGTCTTGAAGTCCAGCAATCTTGGCTCTGCTGCGCAACCCTGCAGCTAGAGACCCGGCAAACCTGGCAATGGGAAAAGATGCCCGAAGTTCCTCATTTCAGCTGTAGTCTTTATCACAAGCCAAAACAATTCTTCAGATAACAGGATAAAAACTTCACAAACTTGCCACAAAATTTCTTGTAAATTTTAAAGCATGTATCACACCATTAATGTTTAACAATCAGATAGCAGTCTTTCAAAGTTTAATTACTGGAAAGAAAATACATATACAGTGGTGTGTTTGTGTAATGTGTACATCCAGCTGTTCTCCCGCATGTGTATATGCACGGAGGCAGTCCATTCTAAATACTACATCTATACATGCCCACACATATATGCATCCATCCAGGTTTCTATATGCATGCTGAAATCAGAAATACGCATCTGTAAATCCAAATCAGAAATACACATCTGTAAGTCCAAAACACTCCTGCTTTGTAACTGGAAGCTTCTTGTCTTATCTATCAATGAGAGGCAGAATGAAACCTCCCTCCACCTCTAGTTCTCAATGGGATGGACCACATCACACTGCAGGTGGGGACTCATGGTTGTATCCGCTTCCACAAAAAACAATCCCTACTAGGGTTGCTGGCTGTGGGTTGGGAAATACCTGGAGATTTTGGGGATGGAGCCTGAGGAGGGTAGGGTTGGGATTGGGGGGCCTTCAGTGGGGTATAATGCCATTGAGTCCACCTTCCAAAGTTGTCATTTTCTCCAGGTGAACTGATCTCTGTCACCTGGAGGTCAGTTTGTAATCCCAGGAGATCTCCAGCCACCACATGGAAGTTGGCAATCTTAATCCCTACACATAAGAGAAATTGATGTTAGAAAGAAGGGAGCAGTATTCGATGTGGTCAACCATGGCCTGTCAGCCCACCACCTCGCTGACGTAGGAGTCTGTGGAGCAGCCTTGATTTGGCTTACTTCATTCCTCCAGGGACAGGGACAGAGAGTGGCTCTTGGAGAGAGGGTGTCACCCCAACATTCTTTGGTGTGTGGGGTCCTCCAAGAGCTCATCCTCTCTCCCACATTGTTTAACATCTATATGTGCCCTTTCGCCCATCTAGTGTAGAGTTTCAGGCTGGGTTGTCACCAGTATGCTGATGCCACCCAGCTGTACCTAACAATGGGTAGTTGGCCAGCTGCCGCCCCACCTAATTTGGCTGTGGGATTGGAGGCTGTTGCTGGATGGTTGAGGCAGAGCTGGTTGAGACTGAATCCATCGAAGATGGAGGTCCTGTAGTGGGGTGTGTGTGTATGATCTGAGGTTGGGGTGCCAGCTCCCAGCTCTGGACAGTGTGCCACCAGCACTGGCACCAACCATCAAGAGCCTTTGTGTGCTCCTGGATTCGTCCTTATCTATGGAGACCCAGGTAGCAAATGTTGCCTGGCTGGCATTCTTTCAGCTGTGCCAGATCAGGCAGCTAGCCCCCTTCGTCTCTAGCTCTGACCTTGCCACAGTAATCCACACAACAGCCACCTCAAGGTTGGATTACTGCAGCTCACTCTACATAGGGCTACCTTTGAAGCTGACCAGGAAACTACAGCTTGAACAAAATGCAGTAGCAAGGGTACTTATAGGTACCCCAATGTCAATGCCCATTCAACCGGTGCTTCGCCAGCTGCACTGGCTGCAAGTTGAATTGTGAATCCGCTTCAAGGTTCTGGTTCTGACCTTTAAAGCCCTTAACAGACTGGGACCAGTGTACCTGCAGGACCACCTCTCCCAGTATCTCCCCCAAAGAGCCTTGAACTCAGAAGATCATTGTTCCCAATGGAGGGGGCAAAACAGCAAAAAAGAAAAAGAAAAGAAAAAAGCAAGAGCAATAAAAACCCTGCAGAACAGAATCAAAGCCCCAAAGAATATCTGCAGTAGAAACTGAAGGTGGAAAGCATTTTTGCAAGCCCAGCAGAACCAGTGCCATTGCGGCACTGCAAACCCAACAGGCTAAGGTCAAGCCAAGAAAGTATTTGGGGGGGAAATGTCTGGCACAGGTTCAAAAGTGTATAAAATGGACCCCCTCCAAGCTACACACACCAAACACACAGTGAACCTCACCCTGCCCCCAGCTCCTCTACAATCTCTCCAAGCTGTGGGTGGATTATATTTCTGGGGTCCAAGTTACAGATTCCCAAAAAAGGTCTCCCCAGTGCTTTCTCTGGAAAAGACGGCTGCAGTTACAGAAGTCTATGGAATGGCTCAGGAACAAGCCAGTGACATCAAACTCACAGGGAAACTTTACCTGGGCAAACTTCACCACCCCTCAGCTAGACACTTAAAGCAAGGCAAGCATCCCCCCTATGCTCACAGCCTCCCCAAGTCTCCAAGTGCAGGTTTTGAATGACAGAAAGGCAGACCAGGCTTCCCCAGAGTTTTGACGGGGGCTTCCCAAAATACCCCACAGCAGCTTGAAAGACACCCCTGCTAGACACCACAAGGAAGGGAAGAGAACCCAGAACACTCACAGCACACACCCTGAGATGAAACACACATGTCCAAAGCACAACATGTCATCACCCTGGGTGTATTCTTCAGCTCTGCAAAGGAATGGGAACACACATGTTGAGCTGGTAGCCCCCCCCCTCTCCAAAGGCAGGTTCCGAAGGACAGACAGAAAGGGAGAGGAAATGTTTGGTGTAGTGGTTAAGAGCCAATTTGGCATAGTGGTTAAGTGCATGGACTCTAATCTGGGAGAACCGGGTTTGATTCCCTACTCCTCCACTTGCAGCTGCTGAATGTCCTCGGGCAAGCCATAGTTCTGACAAGAGCTGTCCTTAAAAGGGCAGTTCTTGAAAGAGCCCTCTCAGCCCCACCTACCTCACAGGCTGTCTGTTGTGGGGAGGGGAAGGGAAAGGAGTTTGTAAGCCACTCTGAGACTCCGAGTGAAGGGCGGGGTATAAATCCAATCTTCTTCTTCTTCAATGATGGTCTGGAAGCAGGGCCCACGACTGGAACAGGTGGGAGGCACAGCTGCTTTTACAGTTCTGAGTCCACCTGAGACCCAAAACCCAAAAGTGTGCAACAACATATGTAGACATGGTGGCTCAAAGCCCTGAGACCACCTGAGATCCAAATCCAAAAGGGTGCAACGAATGTAAAAAGGGGTGGCTCAAAGCCCTGAGACCACCTGAGATCCAAATCCAAAAGGGTGCGACAAATGTAAAAAGGGGTGGCTCAAAGCCCTGAGACCACCTGGGATTCAAACCCCAAAAGGTGCAACAATGTATGTAGATATGGTGGCTCGAAGCCCTGAGACCACCTGAGATCTAAACCCAATGGGGTGCAACGACAAATGTAAAAACGGGTGGCTCAAAGCCCTGAGACCACTCAAACCTGAAAAGATGCAATGATGTATGTAAACATGGTAGTTCGAAGCCCTGAGTCCACCTGAGACACAAACCCAAAAGGGGGCAATGACAAATGTAAATGTGGTGGCTCGAAGCTCTGAGATCACCTGAGGCTGAAACCCGAAAAGGTGCAACAATGTATGTAGACATGGTGCCTCAAAGCCCTGAGTCCACCTGAGACCCAAACCCAAACAACAAATGTAAGCATGGTGGATCGAAGCCATGAGATCACCTGAGACTGAAACCCAAAAAGGTGCAACTATCTATGCAGACATGATGGCTCGAAGCCCTGAGACCACCTGAGACCCAAACCCAAACTAGTGTGCAATGATGCATGTAGACATGGGGGCTCAAAGCCCTGAGAAGGGTTGGCCATGCACAGCAATCATCTCCTCAATGAGGTGAGTGACTGCTTCTGGGGCCCTCCCTCTAGCCCTATCAGATAGCACTGTTGTGTACCCCGAGAGAATGACCTCTTGTAGGGTGGCCTAGAAACAGTGGCCCTGAGTCCACCAGAAACCCAAAAACCAAACCTCAGTGCTCAGAGCTGCCCCCCAAGGCTGAAATACACAGCCAGTACTTTGAGGACAGCGGAAAGGCAGACTTCCCCAGACTTTTGACAGTGGCTACCCAAAGTAACCCCATGACAGCTGGAAGGGTGTAACAAATGTAGGCCCTCATTCAAGGCATCCACCAGCTAAGGTTTAAACACACAGGTGCAGAGCACACCCACCGAGGGGGGGGGTATTATTCTATGCTGCCACTGGATCCAGATTGCATCCATCCATCTGGGTGAATTCCTTTACTCTGAGGATAAGTGGAAACATATGATGCTGGCAGGGCCATCCTTCAAGTCTTAAAAGACAGAAATACACAGCCAGTACTTGGAGGACAGATGGAAAGGAAGATATCCCCAGACTTTTGACAGGAGATCCCCAAACTATCCCTACAGCAGCTGGGAGGGTAAAATAAATGTGGGCCCTCATCTAAGGCACCCACCAGCTAGAGCTTAAACACACAGGTGCAAAGCACATCAACCAAGGGGATTGTATTGTTCTACTCTGCAACTGAGTCTGGAGGTCACCCATCCATTGGAGTTAATTCTTCTACTTTGAGGATAAATGAAAACAAATGTGAAGCTGGCAGGGCCACCCCTCAGTTGGACACCACAAGGAAGGGAAGCCTGCCCACAACACTCCCAGGCCCCTCAGGCCCAAACACATAGATCCTCTGGTCACAGCTCACCCCTAGGTGAAATTTCTGATTCTTCATCATTAGTGGAATACATTGTACATATAAAAGATCAACTGTTGTGATTGTGAAATGAAGGGGTAGTCAAACAGGGGCTTGCTTGTACAGGCAGATGTTTGCTGAGGTGGATGTTGTTCCATGAGGTAGGTGTTGTGCTATGAGGTGGCTGTTGGTTCATGAGATAGGTGTTGTGTTATGAGGTAGATGTTGTTTGGTAGCTGCTGTCTGCCAGAGGGGGGTACCAATAGCAGCAGAAGCAGCAGGGAGTTGGGATGTGGAAGGGGAGGATGCTTCCCCCCCACTCTCTGAACCACTTCTGTCAGAGTCCTCTGCAAAGACTCTTAACAACTGCTGGTCTCTGGGCAGTGCTAAAATCTCTTTTGCCTCTTGGGAGAGCCCCATGGATGGAGCAGGGGAAGGAGGCTCTGAGACCTCTGGTGATGCCCTGCTGGGGGGGGGGCTCTGGGGGGGCAGACTGGGTTTAGTGTCCAGTGACAGGGGCCTCTGGTACATGGTGGGGGAGGGCTATTTTTCCCCACAACGAGCACTCCTTCCACGCACTATCACCCTCATGGTGTTTACAGTCAGGAGAAGTGGGTATAAATGTGGGCCCTTGTCTGAGGCACCCACCAGCTAAGCCCCTGTGCTTGGCTGGAGCAGAGAGACTGGGTGGCTCAGAGCCCTGAAACCACCTCTGACACCCAAGTCCTGGGAGGGTATATAAATGTGAGCCTTCGTACGAGAAGCCCACTAGCTAAGCCCCTGTGCTCAGTGTGAGCAGAGAGACTTGATGGCTCAGAGCCCTGAGCCCACCTACATCCAAATCCCAGCAGTAGAGAGCAGATCACAAGCAGGACGGCAGTGCTTGGCATGTGCATAGAGATCTGGTGGCTCAGAGCACTGAGTCCACCTACACCCAAACCCCAGCAGCAGAGAGCAGACCATTCTATCTATCTATCTATCTATCTATCTATCTATCTATCTATCTATCTATCTATCTATCTAGTACTGCTCATACAGCTATCACTTTAAGCAGAAATTAGAACAAAAATACTTTAAAAGACCTTACTCAGTATTATTTCTCTTATATTCGATTATTGTGCCTATGAATTTTCCAATGAGAGGGTGACATGATTATTTGTATTTGATAGTAGCCATGACACCTAGGCTTGCACAGTTAGCAATTCTGTATCTTTAAGTAAAGGGGTGACTAAATTAGCCCCCAACTCATTGAATATAGGGAACTCTGTAATCATACCTTCAATGGTTTCAATTGTATCATATGAGCATCTGCACGTTCTGTTAGAGTATGATACTCTACTATATCTGCCCTCCAAAACTGCTGAGGGAAGAATGTTCATTCTTGCCAAAGTAAAAGCTCTTCTTAGTTTTGGGACTGTCAATTGATTAAAATATTTCAGCAGTTGCATCAGGAGGGCAATTCCTAAATGGAGTGTCAAACACACCCTGCGCGCCCTAATAGATGTACTTGTAACATCCAACTTCCTTACACATTTTGTAATTTGTCTTATGTCTTTAGTTTCTGTATTCTTAATCATATAATTTGTGATAGGCATCTCATTTTCTTTTCCAATAGTTGATCCCATTGGCTATAATGTTTATCTGTCTGGATAAGCTCAAGTGGAGTAGATCTCCCTCAGATTTTAAAACCTTTACTTTGAAGAGAAATGCTTTAATCCAAGCCCTAGCTTCCATCAATAATTCGTCTAGTTCCACTCTCAGTGCTATACCCAAGACACATCTAGGAGTAGTCAACAAGGATCGAAAAAAGTCATACTGGATGAAGTCCATTTTTTCAGAAGCAGCCTGCATCCAAGTTTCTGCACCATACAGAAATTGGTTTAGAATTTTAGCATTAAATATCTTTAAGGCCAAGGGGACAAATTCACCTCCCAATGAGTAAAAGTATTTTACAATTGTCGTCCCTACTCCCAAAGCTGTGTTCCTTGCTAGATCCAAGTGTATTTTCCATGTAAGAGATGCTTCAAAGTGGATTCCCAGATATTTAAATTGGTTGACCTGTACCAGGTGGGGCTGATACGTCGCATTTGAAGATTTTTTCCTTTTGGTGAATACTATGACCTTGGATTTTGCCACATTGATAGACAAGCCCTCACGATTAACAGTAAAGCTCAAATTTTATCAGCTTGCAGAAGCCCACTATTGATCTAGACATTATTACCACATTGTCAGCATATAGAAGGATTGGAACTTTGTGCTTGGAAAAATGTGGAAGATGACATGCTTCCTCCAGGATACAGGGTCTGAGGTCATTTATATATAAATTGAACAAATACATTCTTCAAATACATTAGAAGTAGGAAGCCAGCCAGGGAGGCAGTGGGATCCTTGGATGACCAAGGGGTTAAAGGAGTAGTGAAGGATGATAGGGAAATGGCTGAGAAGCTGAATGCATTTTTTGCCTCTGTCTTCACTGTCGAAGAGGAGAAGTGCTTGCCCACTCCAGAAGCACCGATTTCGGGAGGGGGTTTGAAAGACCTGAATCAGATTGTGGTGACAAGAGAGGAAGTCCTCCGACTGATGGACAATTTAAAAACTAATAAATCACCAGGCCCGGATAGCATTCATCCAAGAGTTCTGAATGACCTCAAATGTGAACTTGTGGATCTCCTGACAAAAATATGTATTCTTTCTTTAAAATCTGCCTCCATTCCTGAGGACTGGAAGATAGCTAATGTCACTCCCATCTTTAAAAAGGGCTCCAGGGGAGATCCAGAAAATTACAGGCCAGTCAGTCTGACGTTGATAACGGGTAGGTTGGTGGAAACTGTTATAAAGGAAAGAATTAGTAGGCACATTGATGAACAAAAACTATTGAGGCAGACTCAGCATGGGTTCTGTAAGGGAAGATCTTGTCTCACTAACCTGTTAGTGTTTTTTGAGGGAGTGAACAAACATGTGGACAAGGGGGACCCAATAGATATTATTTACCTTGACTTCCAGAAAGCTTTTGATACAGTTCCTCATCAAAGGCTCCTAAGTAAGCTCAATGTTGTTGTTTAGTCGCACAGTCGAGTCCGACTGTTCGTGACCCCATGGACCAGGTTACGCCAGGCCCTCCTGTCTTTGGTGTAGTGGTTAAGTGCACAGACTCTTATCTGGGAGAACCGGGTTTGATTCCCCACTCCTCCACGTGCACCTGCTGATGTGACCTTGGGTCAGTCACAAGCTCTGGCACAGCTGTTCTCTCAAGGACAGTTTGTGTTAGAGTTCTCTCAGTCCCACCTAACTCACAGGGTGTCTGTTGTGGGGAGGGGAAGGGAAAGGAGTTTGTAAGCCGCTCTGAGACGCCTTTGGGCAGTGAAGGGTGGGGTATAAATCCAATCTCTTCCTCTTCTCTTCTTCCTCTTCTTCCGCTGTCTGCTGAAGTTTGCTCAATTTCATGTTCGTTGCATCGATGACACTGTCTAACCATCTCATCCTTTGCTGTCCCCTTCTTCTTTGACCTTCAATCTTTCCCAGCATCAGGGTCTTCTCCAGTGAATGCTCCCTTCTCATTTGGTGGCCAAAGTATTTGAGCTTCAGGATTTGGCCTTCCAGGGAACAATCAGGGTTGATTTCTTTTAGGATTGAATGATTTGATCTCCTTGCAGTCCAAGGGACTCTCAAGAGTCTTCTCCAGCACCATAGTTCAAAAGAATCTATTCTTCGATGCTCGGCCTTCCTTATAGTCCAACTCTCGCAGCCATACATTACTACGGGGAATACCATTGCTTTGACCATGCGGACTTTGGTTGGCAAGGTGATGTCTCTGCTTTTTATCATGCTGTTTAGGTTTGCCATCGCTTTCCTCCCAAGGAGAAGGCATCTTTTAATTTCATGGCTGCAGTCACCATCTGCAGTGATCTTGGATCCCAGGAACGTGAAGTCTGTCACTGCTTCCATGATTTCCCCTTCTATTTGCCAAGGAGTGATGGGGACAGATACCATGATCTTAGTTTTTTTTGATGTTGAGTTTCAAGCCAACTTATGCAGTCTCCTCTTTCACCATCAACAAGAGGCTCTGTAGGTCCTTTTCACTTTCTGCCATCAGAGTGGTATCGTCTGCATATCTGAGATTATTGATCTTTTCCCCAGCAATCTTAACTCCGGTTTGTGATTCATCCAGGCCAGCATTTCGCATGATGTACTCGGCATATAAATTAAATAAGCAAGGTGACATCCTTGTCGTACTCCTTTTCCTATGCTAAACCAATCAGTTGTTCCATATCCGGTTCTAACTGTTGCTTCTTGACCCTTATACAGGTTTCTCAGGAGACATGTGAGGTGCTCCGGTACTCCCATCTCTTTAAGAACCTGCCATAGTTTATTGTGATCCACACAATCAAAGGCTTTAGCATAGTCAATGAAGCAGAAGTAGATGTTTTTCTGGTACTCTCTTGCTTTCTCCATAATCCAGCGAATGTTGGCAATTTGATCTCTAGTTCCTCTACCTCTTAGAAACCCAGCTTGTACTTCTGGCAGTTCTCTATTCACATACTGTTGGAGCCTAGCTTGTAGGATTTTGAGCATGACCTTGCTAGGATGTGAAATGAGTGCAATTGTGCAATAGTTTGAACATTCCTTGGCATTGCCCTTCTTTGGGATTGGAATGTAAACTGACTTTTTCCAATCCTGTGGCCACTGTTGTGTTTTCCAAATTTGTTGGCAAATTGAGTGCAGCATTTTAACAACATCTTCTTTTAAGACTTTGAATAACTCAGCTGGGATACCATCACCTCCACTAGCTTTGTTGTTAGTAATGCTTTCTAAGGCCCATTTAACTTCGCTTTCCAGGATGTCTGGCTCGAGGTCAGTGATTATGTCGTCGTGGTTGTCAAGGACATTGAGTTCCTTCTTGTATAGTTCTTCTGTGTATTCTTGCCATCTTTTCCTAATCTCTTCTGCTTCTGTTAGGTCCCTACCGTTTTTGTCCTTTATCATGGCCAGCTTTGTGTGGAACGTTCCCTTGATTTCTCCAGTTTTCTTGAAGAGATCTCTAGTCCTTCCCAATCTATTGTTTTCCTCTATTACTTTGCATTGTTCATTCAGGAAAGCCTCCTTATCTCTCCTTGCTGTTCTCTGGAAATCTGCATTCAGTTGGGCAAATCTTTCCTTTTCACCGTTGCCTTTAGCTTTCCTTCTTTCCTCTGCTATGTGTAAAGTAAGCTCAATAGTCATGGGATAAAAGGACAAGTCCTCTTGTGGATCAAAAACTGGCTTCTAAATAGAAAACAGATAGTGAATATAAATGGGAAACTTTCTCAGTGGAGGGTGGTAAGCAGTGGGGTACCACAGGGATCAGTACTCGGTCCGATGCTTTTTAACTTGTTTATTAACGATTTGGAATTGGGAGTAAGCAGTGAAGTGGCTAAATTTGCAGATGACAAGAAGTTGTTCAGGGTGGTGAAAACCAGGGAGGATTGTGAGGCACTCCAAAGGGATCTGTCGAGGATGGGTGAGTGGGCGTCAACGTGGCAAATGGGGTTCAATGTGGCCAAGTGCAAAGTGATGCACATTGGAGCCAAAAATCCTAAATATAAATACATGTTGATGGGGTCTGAACTGGCAGAGACTGACCAAGAGAGAGATCTTGGAGTCGTAGTAGATAACTCAATGAAAATGTCTAAACAGTGTGTAACTGCAATAAAGAAGGCCAACGCTATGCTGGGGATTATTAGGAAGGGAATTGAAAACAAATCAGCCAGTATCATAATGCCCCTGTATAAATCATTGGTGCGACCTCATTTGGAATACTGTGTACAGTTCTGGTCGTCACATCTCAAAAAGGATATTATAGCATTGGAAAAAGTGCAGAGAAGGGCAACTAGAATGATGAAAGGGTTGGAACACTTTCCCTGTGAAGAAAGGTTAAAACGCTTGGGGCTCTTTAGCTTGGAGAAACGACGGCTGAGGGGTGACATGATCGAGGTTTATAAGATTATGAATAGGATTGAGCAGTTTGAGAAAGAAATACTTTTCTCCCTTTCTCACAATACAAGAACTTCATGAAATTGCTGAGCAGTCGGGTTAGAACAGGTAAAAGGAAATACTTCTTCACCCAAAGAGAGATTAACATATGGAATTCACTGCCACAGGAGGTGGTGGCAGCTGCAAGCATGGACAGTTTCAAGAGGGAATTAGATAAACATATGGAGCAGAAGTCCATCAGTGGCTATTAGCCACAGGGTATAGATGGGAACTCTCAGTCTGGGGCAGGTGATGCACTCTATTCCTGGTGCTGGGGGGGGCAGCAGTGGGAGGGCTTCTAGTGTCCTGGCCCCACTGCTGGACCTCCTGATGGCACCTGGTATTTTTGGCCGCTGTGTGACAGATTGTTGGACTAGATGGGCCATTGGCCTGATTCAACATTGGCTTCTCTTATGTTCTTAACAACAGGGGCACGAGTAAACATCCCTGCTTGACTCCTTTGTCTAGGACGAAAGGCTCTGATAGCTGTCCTAACTCCTTTCATCTAACCCAGGTGGAGGGATAGTTGTAGAGCTGTTGAATTAAGTAAAGGAGATGTGATTCAATGACAGATTTCTTCAGCTTTTCCCATAGCCGGGGTCTAGAGATTGTATCCAACACTGGTTTTAGGTCCAGGAAGGCAATTACCAGATCACAATCAGGAGGGGTAGGGGGGTATGAAATCTGGGTCCTCAATACCAAGGCACTCAGTAGCTGAGCCCTGTAGTGAGCAGTGCTTGGCATGAGCAGAGAGACTTGGTGGCTCAGAGCCTTGAGTCCACCTACCCAAACCCCCACAGCAGAGAGCAGATCACAAGCAGAAAACAATGAATCTGCTCTGCTTTTAACAAGCTCTGTCCCTCTCTCTCACCAGCCAACATAGGAAAGGGTGAGAGGGGAGATGACTGAATATATAGCATTCTGAGCCCATAGAACACAACAGGAACTCTGTGATTGGTGGCTGGCAGTGCTTGCCAAGCTTTGGAGGGCTCCTATTGGTGTTTCCAAGGCTGGAGAATTCTGCCCTCTCCCATTGCCTTAGAGTTTTGTAAACAGTTTAATTGATCGGTACCAGTCTGTCTCCATTAACGAACTGCTACAAACAGCACTAAAAGTTTATGGTGGCAGAACTTACACTTGTGAGCTGGTTTGTGCCCATCCCTAATTATAATGCAAGGGTTCCCAGACTTTTTGAGTTTGCAAGCACCTCTGGAATTTTGATAGGAAGTGGTGAGTACCACTTCAAAATGGCTGCCACAAGAAGCACTGCCTAGCTCAAAATGGTACAGCCACAGGAGGCAGAGCCAAACTGAATACATCTTTCCTAACACTTACCGGGAAGAAGGAAAACCTAAAGGGGGAATATAACCACACACTGACTAAGGAAAGCTCAGGAGCTTATCAGTCTTCCTGATCCTCCAGTGGAAAATCCTTTCATTGGAATGAGGGCAGCCAATAACAAGACCTGCCTTACAATGGCCCTGCCCACTTTCTGAAAAGCTTAGCAAATGCCAAGGTAAGTATTGGCAGACACCATGGTGACCACAGGGAAAACTGTTATGATTTGAGTTGCCAGGTCTGAGTTGGGAAATACCTGGAGATTTTGGGGGTGGAGCCTGGGGACACTAGGGTTTGGGGAGGGGAGGGACCTCAGCAGGGTATAATGCCATAGAGTCCATCTTCCAAAGCAGCCTTTTTCTCCAGGGGAACTAATCCCTATTGTTTAGGGACCAGTTGTCATTCCAGGAGATCTCCATCCACTACCTGGAGGCTGGCAGCCCTACTTAAAATGTATTTAGTTGGCTTTGACCTTTTTTGTACATCCTGCACAGTATTATCCAGCTCTGTTTTTCCTCCCATCAGAATGAGATCAGTTTTGTGTTCTGCACACACTAACACTTTGGCCCAGACCTTGTTTTCTAGAAGTAGGAGAAGAAAGTCCTGCTTGTCAACTAAGGGCTGGCTGCTGAGGAGAGTTGTAAAACTGAATCACAACTGGGATTAAAATAAACAAACACAAACCTGCAATATAGGATGGCCAGCTTTTAAACCGGTCCCTCTAGCTGTTCCTTCAGTTTGATCTGCAGCAATTACCAGGTGATGTTATTTAGCTTCATACCATGAAAAGCTTCGGCTGCCCACTTCCTTATATTAAACTTCTATTAAAGGTACTGAACATTTTTTTCCTGACCAGTTGGCACCCTTACTGCAGTGGGATTTTTGTTTTTAAAGCATGACTGTAATCCAGTCACCTGATTGTCAAGGGATCCCAGTCTCCTTGCTCGGTGTGCTTGGCTCAAAAGATTCCCAGTCTGGAGCTGAAAAAAAAGCTTGTGGTCCCACCCTGTCTATTTTTCTAAGCACAGCATTCAAGATCCTGTGGCTTTGCTTGGGCATGTGTTTTCAAGGCTATTTTGGTAGTTCCCATCAAGCAACGCAGGGGGAAAAACACCTCGCATGTTATGTGAAACTGTAGGTGCATCTTTATGGGGGAAATATAAGGGTTTTTCGAGAGAGTTTCTGTTTCAAAAGGTGGTAGCACTTGAGAGAGGAACCTTTGCAAGGAACCCATTACTTGTCATACCGGTTAAATAACCTTTCGCGGGCATTACAAGTCATAATCCTGGCAGCAATCTTTTTATTTCATAAATGTTAATGTTTATTAAATGGAATGTTATTTTAAACCTACTAGCTTACTTTAATTGGGGAGGATTCTATTTTGCTTTGATTGATTCTGGCCCCACCCCCACCCCTGGGATGTTCTACAAAATTAAGGGCTACAGATCTGTTCTCTCTGTAGGTCTTTTATGAAAGACCATTTAGCACCAGAATTAAAGTTAGCACTAAAGCAGTGCTAGTACAATGGGGCTATCGGCCTCGAGGGTTGTCCCCCACACAAAATGAACGGTGGGTAGCCATGGGGTAGAGAAAAATATTAGCTGAGCTCTTCAAAGACTCAAACTATTTTTTTCTTTTAAAAAATAAAGATTGGTCAAATCACTCCAGCACAGGTTAGAGGACATGAAAAATACAGACATATTAAAAAAAAAATAGCCAGTGTTTTGAAATGGCAGAAGTAGCTTTGCTCGCACTGACCATGGTTGATTTTTAATTTTTAATCTTTTTAAAATGCTAACGCAAGTATTCCTACTGTAGGTATATATCAGCAAACATGTCATCACCAACACAAGGAAAGTAAATGACTTAAAAAAAAGTTTTTAAGAAGGTTTTCAAAACAGTACAAATGTGGGATGAGGGCATTAAATACATCACTGCAAATCACAATGGGCACACTGGGGAGGGGGCAGGGAATTACACTGAGCATGATTACTGGAAATAAGATTCTTGGATCTCCCATAAGAATTGAGTACTCACATGGGAGCACCTTCCTGGTGCAATAAAAGCAGTCATCTAAAAGACTGTGAGGCACAGATTTTTACTGTCACTGTAAGGAAAAGGCTACATTTCTGGCCCAACAAGAGTACAATCTACCTCTCTGTCTGTCTGTGCTTCTGTTCAGCTCTGATGAACAGGGATAGAACAACCACACTTCTGTGCTTTAAAATCATGTTTAATTTCTGGCAGCTCTTACCTTCTTTGGCAGATTTTAATTAAACAATAATTGCCTGCCAGAAGGTGCTACATTTGCTAAAATTCCAGGCACAGTTCCAGAGGCAGACTGCTGTCCCTTGAGTTAACTGGGTAGCTTTGACAGGTGAGCAGAGGAATCATAAGGGGCGTGAACACAACACATTCTCAGTGCAAAGTCCATGTCACTCCATACGTTTTATATGAGATTTTGTTGAGTCATTCAGTAACTTCTGCCAGCTTGGATCAAAGCTTTTTTTTTTTTTTTTTGGCAGGCTGGGAAAGATTCAGGCATTTTGGGAGACAATCCTGCATTGAGACTTCAGTAGCACTCAAAAACTACATCCCCTGCATCAACAGAGGATGGCACAGTAAGAAAGAAAACATGACCCCCCCCCTTTTCCCCTCCATTCCTCCACTGCTGGCTATTTCCTGTTAGTTCATTGAATGAAAGGGAACAGAAAGGAAGGTGAGCAAAGGGGGAAACCCACTGTTGAAATTGACCAGACTTTTCCTGAAACTGACAAGCAGCTGTGAAGCCCCATTCTCCATATTGTAGCACACTAGGGGATTCTCTGCTGTGTTATTAGCCACTGAAAAATGGAAAAGAGTCACACAATCTCATAATATGGGGAAACACGTTGAGTGTACAAAATGCACAGTAGAACCCAGTGACACTGGCATTGCAAGCTGTGGTCACTGGCAATGTGTCTGTGGTGCAAAGTCAGCTGCAACTCCACCATGCTTTGCACTGGGCTACAATTTGTATGGGGGAGGAGTACTCTGGCAGAAGCTCTGGAGAGCTTTTTTAGTCTTGTGGCATTAAATTGAAAAAAAAGGGAGGGGAAAATGGAGCTTGTACACCAATGAAGGACGAAGGATGACGGAAGGTGGGAGGAACGACCTCAATGTGCGTGGTGAAGTGGCCTTTGAGGGGCAGGAAAAGGGCAAGGGGAAAATCCGAGGGAATCCGTATGCTTTTGAATTACCTTCAGCTTGGTAGTGAAGCAAGGAGAAAACCAGCACAAAAGCACTCTCAGAAAACCCAGGGAAACACCGACCAGAAAGCAAACTGAGTGCTGAAGGGAGGCAAATCAATGCAGAACGAAAAAGAAAACCCGACAGACATGCACAGTGAAAGTGAGGCAAAACACCTGTGCATAATAGGCCTAAGTCTACTTCCATCACCTAGAATAAAGACATAAACATAGGCTCAGTTCATATATCATGTGAAACTGTAGTTTATTAAACTAACAGTGTTGTGTGATGAAGGCCAATCCACTGACTATAGTTAGGGTATTGTCAAACCAAAGTCTGTTTCAAGTTGGGTTGTTAGTTACTGCAGGTAGTGTTAGCTATGCAGACATCCTGGCTTAATCCTTGTTCCCAGGTGACACTCTTGCTGCAGTGCAGGCCAGGATACATTATTTTTATGTATTTATTTATTTATATCCTGCTTTTTTCTCTGATCGGGGACACAAAATGGCTTTTCAGATCATTTCCCCTTCTCCACTTAATCCTTACAACAGCAACAGCCTCCTGAGGGTAGGTTAAGCTGAGAGATTGTGATGGGCCCAAGGTCAGCTTTTGGGCTTCCATGGCTGAGCAGGGGATTTGAACCTGACTGTCCCAGACCCTAGTCCAACACTCTAACCACAGTGCCATACCAGCCCTCAAGACCAGCTAGGTCTCTGTGTGGGAGATGGGGGAAGGGTTAGAGGCAATGAAGGCAGCACTTATTCAAGAAACCCAGGATTTCAATGATCACAGGTAAAATTAATTCAGATTTCACAAGCTAACCCTACTTAAATTATTCATGTTTCTGTATCACATCTGAACTCAGCCTTAGACTGGAAGTCTCCTGTCCTCAATTGCCTCCCGTCCACCTGAGAGACACAGGTGACAACTTCATCATGAGAAGATCCTTGAGAAATTCCACAAGGACTTCAATACATCGTACCTCACAGTCCATTTGAGACTGCAGTCACTTTCTAGACTTCACTGTACAATTATGAAGGAAATATATAAACACCATCTAGGGCTGTCAATCTCCAGGTAAGGAGTTCTCCTGTTATTACAACTGATCTCCAGTCTATAGAGATCAGTTTTCCTGGAGAAAATGGCCACTTTGGAAGGCAGACTCTAGAGTATACCACAGACTGTAGGTGAAAACCTTCCCCAGATCCCCCTCTGCACATGCACCATCCCCAAACCTCCAGGAACTTCCCAAGCAGGAGTTGGCAACCATAACCCCATCTTATGCTGGGAATCAACTGCCTGGTACCCTGCCAACTCTACCCTGGGAAATTCTTGGAGATCTGGCAGTGCTACCAGTGGAAAGTTGAATCTGGGGAGGGATTTCACTTATAACCTTCCAAAGTTTGCCCTCCAAAACTGCCATTTTCTCCAGAGGACATGATCTCTCTTGTCTAGGAATCACTCATAATTCCAGGAGAACTCCAGGCCCTACCTGGAGGTTGGCAACCCTATGTACATCTACAAATGCTTGACAGCTGCCATTCAGAACACACTGTTAATCCTGTCCTGAAAAAACACAAGTTAGCCACATGGAACCATGGTGCATAGTTAAGCCTTAAGATAAAACTGTGTTTATACTAATCCTTTGGGGAGGAACAAATACTTCTCACATTTACATCAAATGTTTCTAAAACTACAGTGCCCAGCAGGGCAAGTGAAGAGATAGCTGAACAAGGCCAGACAGGACAGATCCAGCAGAGAAACTAAGACAATATCACTGCTCATGGCCTACAGTTCCAGGCTAAAGGTTCTCCTGATCATCATTATTATGAACTGAGATCGAGGCAGCTCTTAAACAAGTGATTTTGTTTATTCAGCTCATAACTCAACACAAGACAAAAGGACACAGAACAAGGCTGACTTATATATGATTTGAACGGGCAAAACCACAGCCAGGAAACAGATAACAACCAATCGGAATATGGAGCTTGGAACCAATGAGATTGTTTCCCACCAAAGACAGAGGCTTCTCTGATTGGCTTATTTGTCAGTCCGTGTAATGTTTAGTTCTAATGGAGCTATGTTTAAGCTAATTCAGTGCTTTATTGACTTAATACATAACAATCATCAAGATCTAAGGTGTTTCCTGCACATGGATCCTTCCCTGCCTTGGGGGGTAAGGCCTGTCTTTGCAGCAACTACTCACCACCAACAAAGGACCTCTTCACTTACACTCTGTTCCTCTCTTGAGCTGGAAGAATCCAGTAGCCAAGGTCACTCCCAACGCTGCCCTGTTAACAACAACAACACCTCAGCTAATAGGGTTGTCTCCTTCCCTGAGTGACAGAGTCATTAGGGGCTGATTGGATTCACTGTACAGGCAGGGACAAAGACAAGGCTGTTGTTGCTCACCACACTCACAGTGTCAGTTTGACTTCATCTACTGTTTTTGAACAAAAGATTGCCTGTTAGTGTTGATCTGCCCTCAGGCACTTTTGCTTGCTGGATTCCATGGCCATGCTCATAGCAAACCCCCACATGAACACGTCACGTTGATGAAATTTGATAGCTACTTCTCAGCCACCTCTGCACCTCCCCTTGCCCAGAGCAGGCAAGCATCACGGAAAGAATGCATTCAGCCATAAAAATACATCTGAGGAACAATCCCCTATATTCCAATAACACAGATTTTTAAAAACTGCAATATCTAATGAACACAAGTAAATCAAATCAAACAGGTAACTGGGTAGAGTTTCCAGGCTCCAGGGAGGGGCTGGAGATCTCCCAGAATTACAATTGATATACACAGGGCTCTTTTTGTAGCAGGAACTCCTTTGCATATTGGGCGACACACCCCTAATGTAGCCAGTCCTCCAAGAGCTTACAGTAGCCCCTGTAAGAAGAGCTCTGCAAGCTCTTGGAGGATTGGCTACATTAGGAATGTGTCAACAGCAGAACTTAACTATGTTCAAATTGACAAGGAGGCCTTAAGCCTAGTTTGGGGTGTAAAGTAGGGTTGCCAGGTCCGATTTTGTCCCCTGTGCGGGACTTTGGGGTGCATTCCCCGAGAAGGCCAGCATGATGTCATGCTGGCGATGTCCTACTTCAAACCCCACCCCCAAGAACAATCACCAGCAGCCACCCATCTCCCTAACCTCCTGCAAGATTTAAAGGGCCCACCAA
Source organism: Gekko gecko (assembly GCA_029375565.1). Lineage (NCBI taxonomy): Eukaryota > Metazoa > Chordata > Lepidosauria > Squamata > Gekkonidae > Gekko > Gekko gecko. The sequence goes on along the minus strand of JAPDNY010000002.1, from coordinate 236,400,054 downwards.
TCAGGGAGAGGGGAGGGAGAGGGGTGGCCACCAGAGCAATTGCCGCTTGGAGACCAGGTGTATGGGGCCAGCCCCCACCAGCTGGAAGTGCTTAAAGCAGCTGCCCCTCTCCCTCCCCTCCTCAAAATCTAAAGAGCCCACCAGCTTTAAATCTCTCAAGACAGAAGGGAGGGGGTGGCCGTGGGTGTTTGGCCTTGGGGGGCTTCCTCCACCCGCCAGCTGTCCAGTGGGTGGTTTGAAGCCCCAAAAGCAGGTAAACCCCCACCTGGTCTGGGGGTCTGGCAGCCCTAGTGTAAAGGAATTTAATCAGTACCTTTATGGAAGGCAATTCACTCTCCACCAGCCTCTAGTTTCCATTCTGAATCCACGGAAACAAATTTCTGTTACTGCTACCACCCAAATGCAACATTGGGCTCTCTTTTTAGCAAGCTATGCTTATGATATAGAGTATAAGTGTACAGCAACACATGCAAATGTAGATGGTCTCTCATTCTTACCAGTGGCGTCTGACATAGCTCTAGAGAGATGGAATCAGTTCACTTTGTCAACTTGTTCCAGTTTGAGTGCACCCCAATAACTTGGGGTATGGTTGAACATGAAACTGAAAAAGAACTTGACCTAGTGTTGCAGAATTAGGGCCTGGATTGAACCTCAGTCCCCTGATAAACCTGCTGTTTTAATTTCTGTAGCCATTAGCCTCTCTTGTTGAATCTTTGATTCAGTTTCTCAGGAGGTTTCAGAACTCTGCTGGCTAGGGTTGCCAGGTTCCCCACTCCTTGCTCCAGCAGGGGGAATTGGGGGGGGCATTCTGGGGGAGGGCGGGGACATCCCCAAGCGTGACTACCCACCTGGCCACCCCTCTCCCTCCCCTCCTGCCCAGTTTAAAGGGCTTCAGCTGATCAGCAGGGACCATGTAGCCCACCGATCAGCTGGAGGGCCCTTTAAATCTAGTGGGACAGAGGGAGAGGGGCAGTCTCAGCCTGCACACTCAGCTTGCAAAAAGACCCCTTAAAGGTCCCCACTGATCACCTGAAGCCCTTTAAATCGAGCAGGAGGGGATGGAGAGGGGTGGCTGGGTGGGTGGTCGCACTTGGGGGTGGGGCTTGGGGGAGGGGCTTCCCCCACTGGCCAGCTGGTTGGGGACAGATTGGAGCCCCCAAAAGAGGGGGTCCCCCTCCTGGACCTGGGGGCTGGCAACCCTACTGCTAGTGCTGTGTCCTTCTGGTACCGATAACTCTGTACATGATTTTTGCCTTGTTGTTGTTGTTCAGCCGCACAGTTGAGTCTGACTCTTCACAACCCCATGGAACACATCACGCCAAGCCCTCCTGTCTTCCGCCATCCTCCAGAGTTTGCTTAATTTCATGTTCATTGCATCAATGACACTGTCTAACCATCTCATCCTTTGCTGTCCTCTTCTTCTGTTACCTTCAGTCTTTCCCAGCATCAGGGTCTTCTCCAGTGAGTGCTCCTTTCTCATTTGATGGCCTAAGTGTCTGAGCTTCAGCTTCAGTATCTGGCCTTCCAGGGAACAGTCAGGGTTGATTTCTTTTAGGCTTGACTGATTTGATCTACATGCAGTCCAAGGGACTCTCAAGAGTCTTCTCCAGCACCGTAATGCGAAAGCATCTGTTCTTCTCTGCTCGGCCTTCCTTATGGTCCAACTCTCACAGCCACACGTTACTACTGGGAGTACCATTGCTTTTACCATATGGACTTTTGTTGGCAGGGTGATGTCTCTACTTTTTATTATGCTGTCTAGGTTTGCCATGGCTTTCCTCCCAAGGAGCAGGCGTCTTTTAATTTCATGGCTGCAGTCACCATCTGCAGTGATCTTGGCTCCCAGGAATGTGAATTCTGCCAATGCTTCCATGACTTCCCCTTCTATTTGCCAAGAAGTGATGGGGCCGGATGCAATGCTCTTAGTTTTTTTGATGGTGAGCTTGAAGCCAAGTTTTGCGCTCTTCTCTTTGACTCTCAGCAAGAGACTCTTGTGATTCATCCAGATTGGCATTTCACATGATGTACTCTGCATATAAATTAAATAAACAGGGTGACAATATACATCCTTGTCGTATTCATTTTCCTATGCTAAATCAATCAGTTGTTCCATATCCATTTATAACTGTCACTTCTTGACCCTTATACAGGTTTCTCAGGAGACATTTGAGGTGATCTGGTACTCCCATCTCTTTAAGGACTTGCCATAGTTTGTTGAGATCCACACAATCAAAGGCTGTAGCATAGTCAATGAAGAAGTAGTAGATATTTTTCTGGAACTCCCTTCCATTCTCCATAATCCAGCGAATGCTGGCAATTTGATTGCTAGTTCTTCTACTTCTTCAAAACCCAGATTGTACTTCCAGCAGTTCTCTATCCACATACTGCTGAAGCCTAGCTTGTAGGATCTTGAGCATGACCTTGCTGTAAAGAAGTTGTCACTCTAGGGACTCACTCTGATAGTGCTGTCTCCGTCTCTATCTACCCTATCCATTAAACCATCTTGCCTTAATTGACCACAGCTGTTATTACCATTCTGCAAAAGCAAAGGGTCAGGCTGACTCAAACCTTCTAAGGGTTTACTCTACCCTCCACAGGGCCTAAGGAAAAGAGGAAATCATAAAAGGCTTGAACATTGCTGCCACAGCCCAGAACCCCATACACATAACATTTAATCCTTTACATCCTTCCCCTTCTAAAATAAAAATTGGGATTCTACTTCAGTCTTTATTCTTCAAACCATTAAAACCTTTAAAACTACTAAAAAATAATAGTATAGTTCGGTTAGCTATCATGCTTGATTTGATCTTCACGGTGGGGGTTACAGTGGACTGGATTACTGCTATGGTAGTTCCATGGCTGAACCACCATGCCCTGAAGGCCCGCGTGAATGTTTCACTCCAACCCTGTTTGAGTGGTGAGCGTATTTTAGGTCGCCCATGGAGCCAAATGGACCCTCTGTGGCTTCAGATGGCCCTGTGGGATCCAATGCCCCCGGCAGCTCATTGGATGAGCTAGTTGAGGATTGGCATGGCCGACTCTCAGCAGCCATCAACAAGATCACTCCCAGACACCATCCGAGCCCTCACTCTAGGCTGGCTCCTTTGTTCACTCAGGAGCTGAGGATGATGAAGCAAAGGCTTAGATGGCTAGAGAGACAGTGGTGGCATGCTTGTGATAAAGCAACAAGAGCATCCTATAGGACGTTTATGAGATCCTATGAGATGTCAGTCAAAGCTGCGAAGAGAGAGTTCTACGCAGCCACGATTGCATCTGCAAGCTCATGCCTGACCCAATTATTTACAACTATTCGGTCCTTAACAGTCTTGCCACAGGGCAGACTAAACACCAGGGAACTGGATATTGGCTGTGAGTCTTTTGTGAGCTATTTTGCAGATAAAGTCTTGTTGCTCCACCGCAACCTTCCCGCCACAGTTGAGACAGTGAGTGAACTCGAGGCTCCATGCATGTCTTCTAGTCCAATTTTGGATTATTTCAGTCCACTCAGTCTAATTGCTCTCAACAGTATGCCCAACCATGTGCAGCCTTGATCCGTGCCCTTCATGGCTAATTAAAGCTGGTCGTGAGGGGTTTCAGGGTGCCCTCAGGGATATTATTAACAAGTCCCTCATTGAGGGGCTGTTCCCAGGGGCACTCAAGGAAGTGATGGTTCGCTCTCTCCTTAAAAACCATCCCTGGATCCGGCCAAATTGGCAAACTATCGGCCAGTTTCCAATTTGCCATATTTGGGCAAATTAATTGAGAGGGTGATGGTGATACAGATGCAAAGCTTTATGGATGACACTTCCATGCTAGATCCCTTCCAGTCTGGCTTCTGCCCAGGCCATGGGATGGAGACAGCACTGGTCACCCTCACAGATGACCTCTGGAGGCATCGGTATCGGGGAGGGACAGCAGTGCTGTTGTTGGACCCGTTGGCGGCGTTCGACACAGTTGACCTTCAGCTACTGATCCACCGCCTCCCTGACACTGGGATTCAGGGGCTTGCCTTGCAATGGCTCGCCTCCTTTCTCCTAGGTAGGGGACAAAGGGTGGCTTTTGGAGATCAGCTGTCCCAAAGGCACCCACTGATCTGTGGAGTGCCCCAAGAGGCAGTGCTTTCCCCAATGTTATTTAACATTTACATGTGCTCCCTTGCCCAGATTGCCTGGAGGCACAGGCTAGGGTGTCACCAATATACAGATGACACCCAGCTCTATCTGTTGTTGGGCAGTCAGTCCAACTCTACCCTAGAAGACCTGGACTCGGCGCTACAGGACGTGGCTGGTTGGCTTAGACTGAGCTGATTGAAATTGAATCTGATGAAGATGGAGGTCCTGTGCCTGAGTCGGAGTGGACTGGGGGTAGGGATCCCACTACCGGCCTTTGATGGGGCGCCGTTGGTGCCAGCACCGAGGGTCAGGAGTTTGGGAGTGCTCCTGGATGCCTCCTTAATGATGGAGGCCCAGGTAGCAGCCACTGCCAAGGCAGCCTTTTACCATCTTTGGCTGATTAGGCAGTTGGTTCCCTTCCTCGATTGCAATCATCTGTCAACAGTGATCCAAGCAATGGTCACCTTGAGGCTAGTCTACTACAATGCTCTCTACATGGGGCTGTCCTTGGCACAACTCCGGAAGCTGCAGCTAGTGCAAAATGCAGCAGCCAGGCTGTTGATGCGTCTTCCTATGCGAGAACACATCCAGTCTGTGCTGAAGGCATTACACTGGCTGCCAAAAGCATACTGGATTCACTTCAAGGTGCTGGTTTTGACCTTTAAAGCCCTATATGGTCTGGAGCTTGCCAACCTGAGGGACTGCCTTTCTTCACAAGTTCCCAGGACAGCACTGAGGTCGAGGTCTCAAAACCGCTTGACCCTCCCTGGACCAAAAGATGCCAGACTGGCCTCTACCAGGGCCAGGACCTTCTCAGTAGCAGCTCCACACTGGTGGAATGAGCTCCTGGAAAACAACAGGGCCCTGCGGGATCTTTTACAATTCTGCAGGGCCTGTAAAACGGAGCTCTTCCACCAGGCCGATTAGGAGCTGCTACCAGTAACAACTGAATTGTTAAGGCCCTCTGTGTCAACAGCAGCAGCAGCAGCTGGGGATATTTTGGACTCCAATTTTGGCCATACTTTTGTTACCATCTGAACATGGCCTATTGGGATGTTATCGCCATCAGCATTTTGCCTGTATTTCTGATTTGTTATGTTTATGAGTTTTTATGATGTTGCATTGTGTCAATGCATCGGTGTTTTAATATTGTAACTATTAATGTAAGCCACCCTGAGCCTGCCTCAGCAGGGAGGGCAGGATACAAATCGAGTTGAATAAATAAATAAATAGTATGTCTGAATGGTACAGCTTTGGTGGCAGTAGCCCTGTATGCATATAAAATAACTGACACCTTAATAAAACATTTACTGGAACATAAGCCTTTATGGGAGAAGGGGTGTGGCCAACAGATAAATTAGCAATGCTAAATGAACCACCATGATGTTCATTTTGGAAATTCCTGAAACTGGCCCTAATATTAATCATGGGCCATCAAGTAACAACCAACTGATGGCAACACCAGGACTGTGGTGTTTCCAAAGCAAACTATAAGCAGAGGTGATTCGCCATTGCCAGCCTCTGCACAGCAACCCTGAACTTCCTGGCTGGTCTCCCATTCAAGTACTAATCATGGCCACCTCTGCTTGGCAGCCGCTGGTCAAGGTTATGCAGTCTTTCAATAATCCTATTCCACAGTTAAACCAACTGGGCTACCATTTATTAAGATGATTCTAAACTTTAAAAAAATTCTTCTGCATACTCCATTATTCTTATCATCCACTCCAAGCACATCCCAGAAAAAATGTGGCATGCAAATTACAAGCACAGGAAAGGATAGTGAAGGCTGAGAAAAGGGACAGAAGAGTTGGATTAACATAGTTTGTTCTAGAAGCCCAATTCTTTTCCTTTTGTCCTGAGTACTCAGTTGCTCAAACAAAGCCAGCAATCATTTTAAAAATAATGATTAAATGGGGTTTGCTGTTTGGCCTGTCAACCAGTTAAATATTTCCAGATGCATCAGTAATTGGAGTAATGTTTAGCCAGAAACAAAGCAGTTCCTGGCATGGGCTTCTTATGCAACCTCACACCTGAATTTTCTGCATGAGACCTTTCAGGTCTGTACAAGCCCTTGAGGGGTGGCTCCGTCCCATTAGTTGTGGTGCAATTGCCATTGCCTGTTTGCTTACTTATCACAGGCTGTCACATTCCAGTCCTCCTGTCCCAGTTGCACTCCTGGTTTTTCCCTGTTGCTCATTCGTGGTGAGTTGTTTGAATAGAAGGACAATCTTTTGTCAGTCTAGATGGCCACAGCACAGTTATTCTGCCACTTCTGTTGGAGGCAACCATGGCATGTGTATTGATGTGGCAGGAACAATGATAAAGTACCTAGAACTAAATAGCATTAACCCCAAAAGCAAATCCCTGGCAAGGGCTCAATAAACCACAGATATAAGGGCCTTCTGTAAAGGCCTTTGAAAATCTCCATCCTGAAACTATGTAGCGGGTATTCAACAAACTCCAGCCTTCATAAAGCAATAGGAGGAAACAATACCCAATTCTTCACAAAAACTGAATAAGGGTTAGTGTTACTATCCCTTTTCTGGTTCTGCTACTACTGGCAGCTACTTACTTGGTACACACACTGCACCAAATTTCTCCCGGAAAACAGCAGAAACATTAAGTTTTGAAGCTTTTTTTTTTTTTTTTAAATAAGGCTCCTTTAGTTTCAGGAGAGTTGAAAGGGTTTGCTCCTTACCTGCCGCCTCAGAAGAGAACACTGAGCATAGCTTGGGTGCCTGCCCTGTAGCAGCCCTGACTGGTTGAGGCCAAGGTGGTTGCTGATTGGACAGCCACTTATTTGGCCTACCTGCTCAGATACTTCAAACCTGACACAGACATTTATCAACCAAAGCTTTTCCTGGTTTGGAAATACATGATTAAGAAACCTTCACAGGCTTCATTAGCAGCTTAATTTCAGGTGCTGTTAAGGAACCAGAGCAAGGACTGGAAAAAATGGTGGAGAGATTAATGAAGCTGGTTTTGATCAAGCTCATCAAGGTACTGAGTGCAGCTGATGTAGAAAGCTCACTCTTATCTTGCCATCTAGGACCCACTAGCAAGTCCCCTCATATCAAAGTTACTGAGTAACGAGGACAAACCTTGCAAATTATTTTTACTGCAGACAGTCTCAAGCAGCCTAGAAACAAGGGCCTCAGGAGAGATTACAACAGAGCAGATTTTGTCCCTTGGAAAGCGGGGTTCCAAGTTGGAAGAGACTGGCTCGGACCAGCAAAATTGCCAGGCTACCAAAACTTTAGTTCAGACAGGTTCACTTTTGTGGTCAGGAGGCAAGCTATTTGCAGGAGATCCATCCACAGATCCAAGAGACCTAAGAGCCCAGCCACTAAGGAAGCGCCAGTTACAGCTTCTGAAAGCATCCCGTCTTTCTCTGCTCCTCAGCCTGCCTCAAGGATAAAGAGGTCACTGAGCTCCCACCAGCCACAGACAGAGGCACTTCAGGTGCTAAATAATTCATAGAGTTTCTCTTTGCTCAGAATGCCATATCCTGAGCAGCAGGAAAAAAATGCTGCAAAAAGGAAAGGCTACCAGGTCAGGAAATGTGCCACTTGACCTTGGCATGGCCTCCAGCCACTTTTTTTTTAAGCTCTCCAGAAAGTTGATCATGCTTGACTTATATGGAGTGTAACCTTTTATGGAGGGTAATGGTCAATCTGAGTCAATTCATGCTCAAAAACCATTAGAGGTATAACAAACTTTCTCAAGTAGATATATGCATTCATCAACATAAGGGGGGAAAGGATGGCACCAGTTTCCATGATGAAGAAAGTGAGACAAAAAGAGGGTGAGGAAGGGCTGGTGCTCAGTGGTAGAGCATCTGCTTGGGATGCAGAAGGTCCCAGGCTCAATCCCTGGCATCTCCAGTGAAAGGATCTGGCAGTAGGTGATATGAAAGACCTCTGCCTGAGACTCTGGAGAGCCTCTGTCAGTCTGAGAAGACAATACTAACTGTGATGAACCAAGGGTCTGATTCCATATATACTTCATTTTTAAGAAAACAAGATACTGTATTTCTATTTCAGACTTAGAGGGTTACCAACCTCTGGGTGGGGGCCTAGAGATCTCCTGGAATTACAACTGATCTCCAGAAGACAGAGATCAGTTCCCTTGGAGAAAATGGCTGCTTTGGAGGGTGGACTCTGTGGCATTGAACCTCACTAAGATCATTCCCCAACTCAAACCCCACCTTTCCCTAACTCTACCCCCAAATCACAAAGTATTTCCCAAACTGGAATTGGCAGCAATACATCTGAGAATAGTTTTGTTGCCAATGTCATGTAGCTATTTGAGTTCTTTGTTATCATGCTGTATGCTATGGACTGTTATTGTTGTGCATTTTAAGTAGTAAATAGAGTAGCCCTCTCAATGGGTGGAGCCTGGAGAGGGGAGGGTATAATGCCACAGAGTACACATGCACACACAGAGCATCAGTTTTCTCCAGGGGAACTGATCTCTGTAGTCTGGAGACAAGTTGTGATTCTGGGAGATCGCCAGGCTCCATCTGGAGGCTGGTAACCAAATATGAAGGTTTTGTTTTTTTTAAAGGTACACTTGCATTACCAAATCAAAAAATGCAAAAAGGGCTTGCATGTCACTTGTAAAAATGGCTCTGTGAGAGATCAACAAAACCGAGAACTCATTATATGCTAGACAGTAAGATGAAGTTATACTTTGAGGCATCTAGGGTCTGGGAATTCAAAACTGTAGCTGCATCATGTGTTTTGGGTGTGTTCCTATTCACAGCCCAAGAAGGCACTCCTTTCCACCTCAGCCTGCTATATTTAAGTTCCTAGTTCTAGTCTACACATCAGTACAGATACCTATTTGTTCATTTATAACCTGCATTTCCCCTTATGCTGTTCTTTCTATTTCAACTTCACAATAACCATGTGAGATAGGTCAGGCTAAGAGTTTGTGACTGACCCAAAATCACCCCAGAAGCTTCCATGGCAGAGTGGGGATTCAAACCTGGGTCTTCCATATCCTTGTCCAACACTCTAAATCACTGCATCATACGATAAGGTCAGCCACTGGAACTCAGGACTGAGCTCTAGCAGTTGGGCAGACTTCCTCTGTTCTTCAGGTGCAGTGTTCATAGTACAGCTGGGTAGACAAGGCAACAGTCCATAAAATGGAAAATGAAATAGGACAGCTGAGCTTGGCAAGCCAGAGAACAGCAAGTAAAGGAGACAGAAACAAGAACAATTGATGAAGTACAGAGCAGCAGTCAAGTGTGGCATGCTTGGACTCCACAATGGAGGACGTCAAATGGGATTGGCTCCCCACGATCACCTGAACTCAGGAGGCTCCAGATAGCAGTAGTCATTACTGGAGTGAAATCTGCAGTTATGACAAGTCCAGCCTCATTCAACTGTTAGTTTGCTGAGTAACTTGGAGCTGGTCATGATCTCTCAAGCTAACGCATTTCACAGGACAGCTGTGAGGACCACTGTGGAAGAGAGAACTGGGTATGCTGCCCTAAACATCTCTGAGAAAGAAAGGTGGGATCAAAATGTGATAGGTATCTATTTATTTATTATATTTTAATTCCACCCTTCCTCCAAGAAATCCTTAATCATCTCCATCCTCTAAATACAGCAAGGGGAAAAAAGGCAGCAGCACTGTTTAGGAAAAAAATTGATTTATTTGTCAGATAACTGGGCTATAAAGCCAGTTCTAGAAGAACACACTTCCTTTAAATAACAATAGGATTAAAATATGTCTCACACGCATTCCTCTTTACCTTTTCCGCAACTCACTCACACCCAGCATTTTTAAAAAATCATGTGACACTTTGTTTAACTATATAGAGATTTTCCCCCCACCCCAATGCTACACATACACACCACCAAAGCACAGAACTTCTCAAAAGGGGTGGATAGAAAACAGGACTCAGTGCAAGCCTCTTAGAAATTCCCTGCAGTTCAGAGGACTGTAAACTGGCCCTTTCTATTTCTAAGCAGAAAAAGACAGGACAGAGCCTCAAGGCAGGATGTGGCCTTTCCTTCCCGCTGTATAAAACCTGCCTGCCTGGAGGGCTTAAAATGAAGGCCCATTTACAAAAGGCACTGCATACACCAGCCTCAGAAGCCAGAACAGGACTGATGAAAAGGCACTGCTAGGAGCATGCAGACTTTCCCCACTCCATTTCTGCAAAGCTTGTTTCAGTGTCTTCAAGCCCTGCCCTGTCAGCAATGTTGTTTCCTGCCTTTTCCCTCTCTTCTCAATAATGAGACCAAGCTCAGCTACTCATTTGCACAGAGAAGAAGTGGGGGAACATTGGGCACATATAGACTATGTTTAGCTCATAGTCCAACAACTGGCACATCGTGGTGAGCATGGGCAAGTAGGCTGCCTTGAAAGCTAAGGTGCCTCCTGAGATAGGGGACCAGCGTGTTTGTATAAATGGCAGGCCCTACTGACTGCAGTGCGTACTCATTGGGTCAGCATCCTATTTATCAGGTAGGCACTATGTCAGTCAGCACTGCTGCATAGAGAGTTTCCTATCCATAAAAAGACTATGGGCAATAGAGGGATGTTACTGGTCACTGAGCTCTCATCAGAGAACTAGGAAGAGGCCCTTTTGATGATACAGCTACTAACTAGGAAAATTTTATAGATGAGTTAGCAAATATTTGGGAGTGTTCTGACAATTCCCAAGATGCATGGAAACAAGGATTTGCCACCTTAATCTTCACAGAACCTCTATACAACCCGTAGCGTCTCCTCTCTCTCTCTCTCTCTCTCTCTCTCTCTCTCTCTCTCTCTCTCACACACACACACACACACACACACACACACACACACACCATTAGTTGCAACATCCAACATATTGAAAAGATGGCCCTCAGGAAGTCATCGATAGTCCAAAAGCACAGGGTCCTACATCATCCTGAGTTGTTGCGATGTTGCTTTCTAAATAATAGTCTCCCCATTTCCCATTTTGACACTGAGCAACACTCTAGGTATTGAGATGTCATGCGCTGTGTTAATTTGTGTCAAGAAGACAGCAGGTGAGAGGACAACAAAGATTTTGGGAGCAGCATAACACTGTCATGCTCCAGGTCTTGGGCCAAAGGCAGGAAAGCTGTCAGATACAAGAGTACAAAATTTCTTGTTGCATATGACCATGTCTCTCCACAGCATGATGGGCATGAACTCCATCAAGAGGATTGCAATGGGATCCTTCTTAGCTGCAGAATTTGGTAACAAGATGGAAAGCAGGAAGGCACCCAATCATCCACCAAGAGGCTGAATTGCAACCAAGGATATATCTTCTTGTCAGTACCAGCAAAGGCTTGTTCATACAGCATAAACACAAGGGATTTCTGGAGAAGGCCAGACACTTACAACAGAGTCAACCTGGTCCATCAAAGATGTGGAGTAAAAAAATGCATTTGGGGGGGGCCTCTCAAAGTGCTGCCTAGCTGCCACTGCAGAGGTGGCACTAAGAACAACCTGAATGACAGCTCCAAAGAGAACAAAGCCCCACTGTCCAGAATTAAAAACAGCAGGTGTATCCCAGCACTATGACCCAGATTTTCAACAGCTGGAACCAAGCAGAGCGTTTGGGATACACACAACAAAAAGAAAAATGTCCCATCTTCCAGGATGAATTTCAGATGGTTAACTGAGGTCTAGCCCCATCAGAGGCTCCTTCAAAAAGGCAAAGTTAGCACGGTCTCCTCTTGGAATGGGGTCTGCCAAAATCAAGATGTAGGCTGTTACCATCTGCTCTTGCTATATGGAGACGAGGCCTGAAGCAAAGAGAGACAGAAATCAGGTCATCAGGTTTCATTTAGTAAAAAGGTTTTTCTTTAAACACAAGTAACTAAAGACTAACAAAATGAGTGTGTGTTTGTGTGTATGTAGCTGCCTACCCTAACTGGAAACAGTTGTTCCAGCAACTCTGATCCTAGATGTAGGAGGGAATTTTAATCCTTCAGGGTACTCCTACTTGGAATCTACAGACCACATTACTTACCCCCCACCCAGGTTTGAAGGTATGTAAATCATGCATATAATTCTACATATTCTCAAAACAGACTAATCTCTTCCGCACAGTTAGAACAGTGTTACCAAAATGAATTTCAGACTGCATGAAACATATAATGTATACATAGGTTAAAAAACCCAGAAAGGTAGAGTTGAAGGCTGCAATCCTAAAAACACTTTTCAAAGAGTCAGCCTCAATTAATAAAATTGGCCTTACTTCTGCTTAGACTCCTCTCTCAATGTGCTATGATCCACAGGGACAATTGTTTTAGACTCTTTGTTGCTTTGACAATGGACTAGTAAATGGGATTGCACTGGAGCAAAATCCAACTGTTGCCTGGCACCTACCACCCAGCTCCAGTGCTTATAGTTAAACTAGCCACTGCCTAAGACTTTTATGCACCTGTCCACTCTTGCCATCCCTTTGTGACACTGGTTGCTTATTCTGTGAAAGGTAGGCCTCCTCAGCACGCAGCGTGGAATTGGCACTGCCCATCACTTGGCTGTTGGCTGTAGCACGTGGAAGGATAACATCATAGGTGCCTTCCGTCTAGAAGCAAGGCGGAAAAAGAGGAGAAACATTAAATTCTGGGCAATGCATAAGTGTGGTCAACAGAAGGTTTTTTAAAATCCAGTCTATTTAACAGACAGTGGAAAAGAGAGATGCATTTTCCTGATCTTCACCTACTAAGATTGCAGCCCTTGCTCACTTACCTTTTTATTTTTTATTTAAAAATTCACTGCCTTTCCTCATGGCTCACCCGGGAGTTAGCTAGGGTTGCCAGGCATGGCCAGCAGGATGGCCAGGGGGGTATCGGAGGTGGCCATCAACAATGGCATGGCATGTTACACCTCTCTAAGAATCAGTGGAAACTCTCACCAAAGCCCATTGTACTTAGCAAATTGTTAGAAGCACCAGCAGATGCTTGTCTGCTGATCTCAGTTGGCAAGTGGAGCATATAGGCTTTCTTATATTATCTACTAATGAAAAAAGTTTGAGTTGCACATTAACGTGAGAAGTGGGGGAGAGAGGAAGGAAGGAAGCAAGGACAAGGGAGGCTGAGATGGTATATAAAGCCAAAGAAGTCACATTATCAACTGATTAATCTTTTTCTTTGGCACCTAAAGAACACCAGTAAGAACTATTTGTTCCTTTTCACTTGGGGCCTTAGCAGCAGACTTGTGTACACTGCAGAGCGGTCCCAATCTGCCAACAAAGAAGTCCAAGTACCTCTTGATTCCCAGTAGTGCTACAGCATGAAAATAGCAGAATTGCAGCAGCCATTGTCTTGGTGCTGATATAGAGATAATGTCCTAACATGGTTAATTTTAAAGCATTAGGTGGGCCACTCCAGGGGCCAAAGCAAGGGATGTGCTCCCTCCCCTCTCCTAGATCCCAAGATCTTGGAGTACAGCTTGACAAGGCCACATGACTAAAAATGGAATTGTCTTGCTGAAATCTTTGAGTGCCAGCATCATCCTCCATTGATCTACTAACCAGTATATGGACCTTGTCACTAAAATGAGCCACTGTACCAGAGTACTGGAGAGTAGCAAATGTTATGTTGATTTGTAAAAAGTGGTTCAGCGTGGAACCAAAAAATTACAGGTGAGTTAGCCTGACATCTATTCCAGGCAAATTATAGAAATTGTGAGCAAAGACAGAATTATTAGGCACCTTGAACTTTCAAAAGGCTTTTGACAAGGCATCCCACCAAAGATTCCTGAGTACATTTAGCAGACAAGGGAAAAGATCGTGAGTCCTTTTATGGATTAAAAGTTGATTAAATGACAGGAAGCAAGGAGTAGGAATAAAGCAGTGGGGTCCCACAAGGATCAGTACTGGGGTCAGTGCTATTTAATTTGTCCCTACATGATCTGCAACTGGAGGTAAGCAGTGTAGCGTTCAAGTTTGTAGATGACACAAAATTATTCAGGATGGTGAAAATCAAGACCAGCTGTTAAGAGCTCTAGAAAAATCTGCACAAATTGGGTGAGTGGGCAGCAATGCAGCATCAAATGAAGTTCAATGTAAGTAAGCATAAAGTGTTGCACACTGGAATAAAAATTCCCACCCTCAAGTATATGGTAATCGAGTCTGAACTTGCTGAGAACCAGAGGGAACAAGTGGGGTCAGAGTGGATAGGTCAATGAAAGTGTCAGCCAACTGTGCTACAGGAGTGAAAAAGGCAAACTCTGTGCTGGCATTTGTTAGAAAAGGGATTAAAAATAAAATGGCCAATATTACAACGACTCTACAAATCTATAATGCAGCCTCATTTGGAATACTGTGTACAGTTCTGCTGACTGTATCTCAAAAAAGACACTGCAGAGCTGGAAAAGTAAAGAAGATGGGAAACAAGTTGATTAAGGGGTTGGAGCATCTTTCTCATGGGTAAAGAGTCGGGGACTTTTCATTTTAGAAAAGAGACAACTAAGAAGGCACATGATATTTATTTACTTCATTTACACCCCACCTTTCTCCCTAATCAGACCCAAGGTAACTTACATACTTCTCCTCTCCTCCTTTGCATCCTCACAACAACAACCCTGTAAGGTAGGTTAGGATAAGAGTATATGACTGGTCCAAAATCACTCAGCAAGCTTCCATGGAAGAATGGGAATTCAAACCTGGTTCTCCTAGATCCCAGCCTGACACTCTAAACACTATAGCGTTGCCAGACATCACCTGGAAGTGACATCATCACGCTGCTGACATCAGGGGGGTGACACTCTAGTTTTTTTGCAAAACATTATGGTAAAATCAACTACAAACCACAGAATTTTGCCCAAAGACTAGAGTGTCACCCCCAATGTTGGCGACATGATGACATCACTTCTGGGCGATGTCATCGTGCCTGAAGTGGCACTCCCTAGAAAAAGGACAACCACCTCATTTGATGTGTGTTAGGATTAGGCCTCATTCTGCCTAGAGAATTAAGTGAGCTCTCAAAGACCTGAGTAAGTAGACATCCCTGGGAAGCAAACACACATATAGCTGCTACTTGTTATGGGCCCTTTGCTAGACACAAATTTACTCAGAAAGTCTGGGTTTGACACTTCAGGCGAATCTTCACTTTGTCAGGCTGCCCAAACTTTCCCAATAAACAGCTAGCTAATGGAGGATCAGTTTTAAAAGCCAGTCACACAGACTACACAGGAAGCTAAGCTGCAGCCAAGAAGCTGGACTAAAAGAGTTAAAGGATAAGACAAGCCAGCACAATTGCACACTCACTTACAGGCCCTTTATGCATGAGAGCCATCTCTGTGGGCTGGTACACGCTTGTCAGTAGCTGGCCATTGTACCCACTGTATGGTGACACGGGTTTTTTAGCTGAAAAATAGAAACCAGAGGACAATATTTAAATATAGTCTGTATCCAGATAATATATAGTAAGCTACCAGAGAACAACTTACAGGGGACAAATGGTGGATGTACTGTATAATCTAGCCATCAAGTTAAAATCTTGAAAATAACCTCAGAGTCAATTGTTCTTTTTTGGCAAAACACAGAGAAAAGCTACTCTAAAACCTTTTCCTTTCAGCACATTATCACCTGTGAACACTGTGTCCCAAGTACAGCCACTTTTCACTTATTTTCTGTAATCAAAAAAGCACCCGGAGCAGAAAACAACTGCAGAAAAAACACACATTTTGACACTGGATATTATTAATTTATATGTTTTCCCTATAAAATTCATGGAAGTTTCTAATAACTAGGGTTACCAGGCCCTACATGCCTGGCAACTAGCAGGTGGTCTGGGACACGAATGTGGGGGCCCCACAGTGTCCTGTGCACAACCAGGTCACTCCTGGGGGACAGTCTGCAACTGATGTAGCAGTGCTTAGGATGCACCAACTCCCCCCTCCTCCTGGCTGCTCTGGATGGCTGCCAGCAGTCCCACCACTGCAGGAGAGCTGGCAATTAGGTCAGTCTGAGGGTACAACATCTCCTTCCCAAAAACAGCTACTCTGAAGGCAGCAAATTTAACAATGAATACACTAAAGATAAAATAAACATTTGGATAACATTGCCATAATTCCCCTATCACTACAGTAGACCCCCCAATTACTAGAGTAGACCCCCAAAAAACCTAAAAGTTTCAGGCCTGCTACAGAGAACTCCAAACTATTCAGGACAATCCTATTTAATTCTCTTAATAAAACCCCTGCTTTCTAACCGCGCCACCAAAACAACAAAACCCAAGGGCCATACCTGTGCACTGCATTCCTTTTTCTGAGGCCTAGGGTTGCCAGCCTCCAGGTGGGACCTGGAGATCCCCTGGAATTACAGCTCATCTCCAAACTACAGAGATCAGTTGCCCTGGAGCAAGTGGATGCTTTGGAGGGCGGACTCTGTGACATTGTACCTCACTGGGGCCCTGTCCTCCCCAGGCTCCATCCTCAAATCTCCAGGAGTTTCCCACCCTGGATCTGGCAACCCTTCTCCCACATCCCCTGCCGGGGGCCATGGGGGACCTGGCCAACCCTAGGCCTAAATAAGGGAGGGAAGACGTGGTCAGAGAGTGTGATTACCCTCAGATGTTATCCAAGCCCATTTTCCCCCATCCCAAGAATGTTTAAACAGTGAGGAAAATGGTCTGATCTCCACATAAAGGACAACTGGGGGTGAGGTGGGGGTGCCATGGGGTTGCCTTCTTAAGATCAGTTAATAGAATTGTAAAATTGTGACATGGTTTGCCTAACTTCAATTCACAAAATCAGGATGGTTAAGCTGTATGGGGAAAGAGTGTTTTGCATTTTATCTAACTTTTTCAATAAAAACTTAACACAATCTGCCTTGCTCGAAACTGTTTCCTTGGGGGTTTCGGTTTCCGGCGTCGCGAATGGCGGCCGCTTCTCGGGACGCTCCCGGAGGCGGTTGCCCAGGCCCACGCGCAGTTAGGGGGGTCTTCGCATATGCGAAAGACCCTAGTGAGCCTTAGGTAAAGGCTCCGAACCGGGGGCGCTTGGGGAGTAGCCTCTTTGCCGGCAGACAGCCGGGAAATTGAGGCTTCCTCCCCGCCCCAATCGGCCCCGCTGCGGCGTGCCCGTAATGGGACTTAGCGGCGCCACCGAATTCCAGGAGTGAAAACAGCGCTATGGTTCAACATAAAAAGAAGTAGTGGCATCGAATCGTGAGTTGAAGATCTATTTTGAAGCGTAAATCGGAGCCCCCCTGCATGCGTATAAGCGTTGGGAGGAGGGAGGAGTCCCCACCCCCTCGAGAAGCAAGCTATTCAAAGGGAGCGCGAAGGGGGCAGAAAGAAAACAAAGTGTTGGTGAAAGTACCGTTGGGGCTGCATGGAAGAATGTGTTCATCTTAGCTTCCTGGGGGATGCGGCACGAACTTTTTAAAAGTAAACAAAAAAACAAAATGTCAATAATGGAAAAAACTCTGCAGACACCGGAGGAAGAGAAGAGAGGAGGACTTCCGGTCCAGATAGCCCCCCCCCAAGAGCTTGCTGTCAATCAACAGAAAAAGAAGATGCTGTGCCCCCTGCTGGAACAATTGCAGAAGATCAACCAAACTTTGTTTAAAATGGAAAGTGTTCTCATCAGTCGACAGAAACAGATATTGGAAACAACTAGAAAGATGAAGGAGATTGAACAGAAATCGAATTTGATTCCAGGTTTCCATGGCGCTAAAGAAGAGGAGAAAGAAGATCTCGGATTTACCTTGACAAATGTCTTGGCACCCCTAACTGGCAGTGAAGCGATAAAGTTAAAAGAAGAGGTGGATAAGGCTCCCAAAGCCTATTCCGCCTTTATAAAAAGAAATACTCTGCCAGTAGAAGGGGATGTCGAGCATAGCAGGCGACAAACGGGAGATCTAATTTCATCTGCTGAGTTTGTGGAGCCATGGAAGCTTGAAGGCCAGAAGTTTAAGAAAAAAAGAAAAGAAAGAAGAAGGATCTCATCTTCAAAACACAGACAGAAACTTCTGAAGAGACACGCCAGCAGGAAGAAGGATGCAGCACTCAAAATTGGGATAAGTGTAGAAGACAGCAGCCCTGGGGAAGGTGATGGAACGGAAGACTTCAAAGTTAAAATGGACTTAATCCATAACTGGAAGAAAATTAAGAAGAAGAGATTTTGAGGACTGTTCGTGTTACATTTGGAAGGAGCTGTTTAATTACTAACCCCAATGGACTTTACTAACTGCATTAAAAGAGTGATTTTGGACTTTGCTTTAGTTAAAAAGAAGATCTTCTAACCATGATGGATGCCAAATCTTGGTATTGGTTATTAACCTAAACTAACTCTCACTAACAGAAAAAAATTTCACTCCACCTTTTTCTTTCTCCATCTGTCTACCCTTCCCTTTTCTTATAAAAAGAATAAAATTCTCTCTTTTTTAAGAGAGTTTTACAAAAAAAAAAGAAGAAGAAACTGTTTCCTTGCCACCGAAGTCAGTAAAACTTAACACAATCTGTATCAGTTTGCACTTTCTTTTGTTGATCAGAGTTAAAAAAAATTAAAGCCACATCAGTAAAGGAAACCCCAAAATTAAGGCCCTACATATATTTATTCCTTACAAATATTTTTAAATTCTGCCCAGATCTATATCTAGAGTCATTTACTTATTCTCACATTTAAATTTGGGTTCCAGAGTTTGTTTGGTTGGTTGGTTTGGGGTTTTGTCTGTGTGTGTGTTAAAAAACAGGGTCCCATGCTATTAACGTGACACATACAAAGTAAGCACATGAAACTTTTCCCAGCATGGATTTAATTGACAGGAAAAACTTCACGTTAAATGTCAAGCTAGAACAGGGGTGGCCAAACTGTGGCTCGGGAGCCACATGTGGCTCTTTCATACATATTGTTCGGCTCCCAGCAGGGCAGCTAGGGGAGAGAAGAGCATACTTTTTCTCCCTCCCTCCCATCTATTTGCTTTCTTTGTTTCTCTCTCTCTCTTTCCACCTCTTTCATTCTTACTTTCCACCTCTTCTCTTTTTTTCTCTCTTAGACAAATAAATATCATTACCAAACAAATATCACTGGACCAATAAATATCATTATCAATATCTGTTTTTACCCCTTTTGTTTTTATTTTTGGCAGCCTCATTTAATGTTAATAAAAAAGTAAATTTGCATATTTTTGAATAAAAATGGGCATGTAATATTTGTTCATGTTTTGCGGCTCTCAAACATCTGACATTTATTCTATGTGGCTCTTACGCTGAGCAAGTTTGGCCACCCCTGAGCTAGAATAAACACAGTTTCAAAATAAAACTGTTTGTCATGTGTATTATCACACATATACTCAGATTTCATTTTGACTGTGAAAACATACATCCACATGTATTAACTTTAATCAAACACAAGCATTATCCTTGCAAAAGTACCACCAGGTTCCCTCCCCCATATTTCATTTCACATGCCACTAGGAATCTTCAAGAGTCTTCACCTTTGCTCACAAAACCTCTTTATGAGAAAAAAGCAATTTCTCTGTGTCTTCCATGCCGTTACTTTCTACTGGAAGCAAAGCGAAGAGCACTGACTAATCAATGTAGCCGAGCACAAGAGCCATCAAAAGTCTGCTGGGGCTTTTGTTTTTTACATCAGCTATAAAACAAAGACTTGTTTTGTGAGTAACTATAGGCAAAGTAAGGTTTAATGAGCACACTGTGCCAAGAGACCTTTGCTAAACAAGGGAATCCTCTAGGGTTTGTAGAACTCAAGAGGCAAAGGTTGTCGTCATAACAGTCCTGGCACTCATTAAGTCATATAAGTGGCATTAGCCAATCAGGTTTTCCTATGAAGATTTGTGAGCCAACCAGAATTCTTTATCATATGTGAAACAGAAGTAATTTAGGGTAGCTAGGCACAGCCTGGTAACCAACCAGAAATGGGGGGCGGGGAGAGGGGGCATCAGCAACCATGTGATATCTCTTGTACCCAACAGATGGGTAGGGGAGATGTGATATCTCTTGTGGGGAAAAATTCCAGAAGTGATGTTATGCCTCTCTATGGATAGTTTTATCATAGAGTCCCAGAGATTCCTATAGTAGACTGACATCATTTCCATGTTCTCCCCAGGGGCATCGCACCATCATCAAACAGCAATCTTTAAAATTATTTTTCTCCAATCAGCCGCAGGAGTGGTGGCTAGAAAGAACAGCTGGGGGCAGGGGAAATAGCATCCCTACATTCTGGGTAACTTCACTGTATTCGTCTATAGAAGACTCCTAAGAAAACTTTCATGGGAATACACTCTGCGGAATAAACTTGAGCAGGATTCTGAGTAGACCTACTTAGTATTGTTCTCTAAATGAATGAAATTGCTTTATCTTCCTGCAGCAATGTAGCATGGATGTCCCTTTTAACAAAGGCTTATTCACCAGGTGATTTTATGTACCTGCACGCTATGAAAAGCTCCAGCTGCATGTTTCTATACCTTAACCCTCTGTTAAAGGCACTGGACCTGTTTGCTCCTGGCCTGTGATAACTCTAGTCCCTCCAAAAGTTGCCACATAAGAATTTATTAAAATGAAAAGAACAGTTTGGAGCTGCATTGCCAGAAATAAGGGCACTCTCTTAAATTCTGTTGGGGACCCTAAGTTCTTCAGGGAAATTATTCCTGGTTTGATACAAAAGTATTTCTGTGTTCCAAACAAGAGATGAATACACAGTGGAGACAGTCCCTATCAGAAAGGTTGCAGGTGGCCTGGGGAATTCCTGGAGATTTGGTGTGGTGCCTCTGGAGGGGGGATTTGTAGAGGGATTTCACCTAGAAACTATGCTGGACTAGAGGGACCCTTTAAATGCTGTTTGCAAGAAACAGGTGGGGCGCACCTGAACTCCAGTGACAAATTTGCTGCTTGGAATTTGGGTATGTGGCTGGCGGCTGCCCCTCTCCCTCCTTCCTGCAAGATTTAAAGGGCCCTCCAAGCTGGTCTGTTCTTGGGGGTGGGGCTTCCCCCTCACTGGCCAGCTAGCCAGCGGCCGGCAGGAGCCCATGAAATCTGGGGATCCCTCACCCCCACCTGGGGACTGGCATCCCTAGTTACAGAATAACTGTGATTGGTATGATATTCAATTATGAACTAAGGGCAGTTTTAAACAAGCAGCTTGGGGTCCCCCCCCCACTCTAGTAGTGCTCTTCACCCAAAGCCCTATCCTAATCATATTTCTCAAATGCAAGTCTCATTGACTTCACGGTGATTTCTGATTGCTTCCTTGTAAACGTATTTATGATTGCAGCCTATGTCTATTTTTCTTAACATACTTTCTTTTTAGCAGCATTGGGATCCAGCTTCAAGGTGTACTTTATTGCTGCAAACCATGCAAAGTAGCTGGTTAGCACAATAATGTAACACCTACCTAGGCTAACTAAACATGCACATCAGCTTTGCACAGGAAATGCTCCACATTAAACAAGATGCTGTGCAAATGCAAAGTAGCATGAATCAGTTATTTTGCCTTACCAACATCACATGTAAATTAGGTCTAGGATGAAATCACACTGGGTTTGAAGTTTCCCACCAGATGGAGAGCAATCTGCTACTTTTGAAATACAAATAAATTGAGAAAGCCTACAAAACCTCTAGGAAAGCATGCAAGGGTTTATATGATGAAGCAACATCTAATGAGTTCTCAGCAACCTACAGATCTGAAGGCTCAGCCCCTTCAGCAGGAATTTTTTTAAAGGCAATCTACCAGCTGCCTACATGTGTTATTTTAATGTGTTCTCTACAGGCAGTGTGCACACAAGGAAGGTTCCTACCTTTTGTGCTTCCTGTATTCATGCACTTTTAACTGCAGCCTAAGTAATGCTTACATGCACAATAGGAGGGCTAGGAAAAGGCTGCCAGACTTGTATATGAGAAAGCTTCTACACCTGTTAGCATTCAGGTATTCTCAATACTATGGAAGCCACAATGGGTCAGACAAACATGTTTGATGGAACTTAGGTGGAGTCTTTGGTAAGAGGTGGACAGCCAAGTGCAGTGGCTAAGCAACTAAGTGAGCCTGTTTATATGAAACACCTCCTCACCCTCAGAAAGCCTTCTCATTTATATCTCACACTTCATCAGGAAAGCTGAGAACGACATATAAGGATATTCCAAACAGTCTTCCTTCCAGTTATAGCTCTAACACTGTAAAATCATTGTGTGCTCTTCCACTGTTTTCTGAACCTACTGGAAAAATTACCTCACTAAGCCCAAGAATTACAATTTAATGGCACATTTCTAAAAATACTGCCCCCCATATAGGTGCCTAGTATACGTAACTGAAAAAATACAATACACGAAATCCAATAACAATGAATACACTAAATTAACATTGTAAAGAATCTAAGAAAAGTAAAAGTAATCCATAATAGCCAAAAGTGCAATCCTTTGCTACTTCAGCCTAAGCCACCTTGAGCCTGCTTTAGCAGGGAGGGTGGGGTATAAATCTGACAAATAAATAAATAAATAAATAAACCCACTGAAATCCACTAGAGTACAGGATTGCAGGGTTAATTTCTTTGTGGAATGCTGGTGACAAATTATCATCTATTGGAAAACAAATCAGGGTTGCTGATGAATATAGAATATATATAAGATTTGTAAAAACAGATCTTGTGAACAATTTTTTATTTAAAAAAGATATAGTGCACATCTCAATAAAGAAAAATCCCAAAAGTTTTGGAAAAAGCAGCCATTAAAAAGATCTGTTTTCCAAGATATCTTTTAGGGTCCAACATCTTATCCAGGCTGGAATCTATCAGTGCATTTTTGCAATGGTTTGATTCTCATGATTTAATTGCAGTTTAACTCTTGAGGCAGGCCCGTGGTGGTGGTTGGGGTGGGGAACCAAGTTCAAAGTAACAGGGTAAGTACTAGATAGCACATGCTGCTGATTTTGAAAATCCAAAGAAAAGGAGATGAAGGCTCCTCCTCCTAATCTTCAGGTAATAATCTTTTGACTCCACTGCTCTGCAAATGATAATAAACTAAGGAAATCAAGGTTTGTAATTACTGTAACATTTGTAGTCATTCAGATCAAATTCCTAAATGTATATTAGAAGCAGAGACATCAAAAATGTCATTCTGCTGTGTTCTAAGCACAAAATGCATTTATATATTTTTTCTTCTACTCACTTTGCACATTTTGAGCCAGGTATCTTCTTTGCAAGAACTACTTCTAAAACCTTGGATTCAAGGTATTTAGCTGCTCAGGCTTAGCAAAGTATGTGCAAAGTAAACATGGACTCACAAAACACTCTGCTTTGGTTAAGCAGCTCTAACTAACATTAAATGGTAAAACTGATCAAAAGAAAGGCAAAATAAGAAAAATCAATTCCAAAGTAGAGGGAGTGGAATCAGCCATAATATTGTGTTTCAAATAAAAACATCTGGTAAGTTTGTCTGTATCCATGCCAGTCAGCTTTTGGGGGAAGTGAGTAACAACCAAGTCCAAAGTCCTGTACATATGGAACCTCCAGACCCATCCCATCCCCTCATGCCTTGGTGTGGTCTTTATTATACGTCTACAAGGTTGGGGAGCAGGAAGCAGCACAGCAAGGGACAAAAGTAGCAAGACAAATCGTCCACCATATAGACAGGTCCAGCATAATTTCCACTTCTGTCTAAGTTTGCCACTTGTGCATTCATACTGCAGGAAAAACTTGGGCATGAATCAGGCAAACCCAACTTTCTTAGAAATCATTTTTTTAAATGAGCCTTCCAATCTTTATAGCCAAAGAAAGGCATGAGGCACAATTTCAGCATGCACAACACAGAAAATCACACTTATTTCATGCAGGACACCATTCCACACCCATCACCAATGGTTATGCTTAGGCCTACCTGTAGAAGGTTCATCCATCGAGAAGGCTTTGTTCTCCACAAACATGCTCTGGGATTTCTGCTCCTTGAGGATTGTTTCATATCCTACTCCCCTGGTAGGGTAGACATCATCCTCATAGGCCTGCTCTGGCCCTGGTCTGATCAACTGAGAAATCTCAGGGATGATGTAAAAGAAGACAAAGACACAGGCATTGGAGACGAGAGCAATGGCCAGTGTTGGGTCATCCCAAGATAAGCTACCCTCCTGCTTGTTGCCGTAAACATACATGACAATCCATACTACCCAGATGGCCATGGAAAGTGAAATTGTGAGGAGGATGAAGATAGCATGTTTCCTCCAGTGCTTATACCGTCCACACAAGACAGGCCAAGTGGCAACAAAGCTAGCCATTTGCAAGAACATGACATAGATGAGCGCCATGACGAAATCCACATTGTCCACTAGGCAGGGGTCCTTGGATGCACTGTTATTCCTCACTATAGTAATAATGAGCCACTCAGCATTGATAATCACCTCAACCAAAACGAGAAGCAAAGCCACACCAAGGGTAACCCACCCCTGGAGACCATGGTTCCGTCGGGCAAGGAAATTCAGGCTGAGGGAATGGGCCACCAGGCAAGAGAAGCAAACAGCAAAGAGAACGCCAAAGAGGAAACGTCGTGAGGCACACGTTGAAAAATACTGCTTGACGATGAAGGTAAACGTCAGGCAGAACAGACCAAAGGTGCCCAACAAAAAAAAAGCTTGAGTCCCTATTAAGCTTTTCTTCCTGTGGTCCTGGACAAAAGGTGTGCTGGCCACCAAAATAACAGTGAGGACAAAGCTGGTCACGACACCAAAACTAGCCACCGCCTCCAACACAATGCCCCAGGCTGCCGACAGGTCACAGAGGTTGTAGTAGATGGATTGAAGGTCATTACCACACCCTGCAGGAGGGGTCTCTTGAGCCAAGCACACATTAATGGGAAGTGCTAGGAGCCAGAGGCATAATAGCAGTATTCTGGGTATAGCCGCCATTTTCAAAAGAAGGCAAGGATTCTTTTGGCACTTCTGGAAAGATCTAAAAAAAACAAGGGGGGGAGGAAGGACAAGGTTAAGAACTATTAAAGGTATATTGTGTACAGGCCTGGATGTAGTCCATGTTTTAGCAAAAGGGAATCTGTACCATACTGGTTTAATATCTGCTATTAGGACTGCCAACTGACAGAAGTGTCCTGGCCCTTTAATAGAGGTGTAATGTTTTGGAACAGGAAGTTGACGATTTTCATGGCATCAAAGTAAATAAACTCACCTGGCAAATAACATCTCATTAATCTTCTATTACAGCCCTGACCTAGAAAGCTCAGGCTAGCCTGATCTCATCAGATCTCAGAAACTAAGCAGGGTCAACCCTGGCTAGTGTTTGGGTGGGAGACCTCCAAGGAATACCAGGGTCATAACACGGAGACAGGCAATGGCAAACCACCTCTGACCATCTCTTGCCTTGAAAAGCCCATAAGGGTTGCCATAAGTCAGCTGTGACTTGATGGCAAAAAACAAAACCCTCTATTAAAAGGTCCAGAAATTTTTTCTCCAGGCCAGCTGCCAACCCTATTTTCAATATATATAACTTACAAGTAATTTTGCAAATATTTGCTTATTTTTGCACAAAATAAAGCCTTCTGCGTGTCACTCAGAGAGACAAAGAACAATGCAGAGCAATGAAGCCCTGCCACTTAGCCATCCCCACAATGCTGTTCATTCTTGCTCATTCCAATACCAAATCATCAGACATTACCTACATAGTGCTAAACCTATTTTCAGAATCATACAGGCTAAAAACTTCCTTTTTAAAAGAAAAAAATATTATCCATATACTTTTAATTTGTTTATATAAGTATTTTACCCTGCTGTTTGGACCCAAAGCAGTTTACAATGGAACACACCCAGTTTAAAACAAACAAACAAAAAGTACCCAAACACCACATCCTAAAATAGCTGAGGTTTCCAGGTCTCCTGCAGGTTTCTCCCTTCCCTCTGTAGTGCTAGGCTGCACCAGGGATTAGGAAACAGAGGTTGCAATCCTAAACACACTTTTGTGGGAGCATGCCCCACTGAATAATATTGGACTTATTTCCATTTTCACTTATAATTGTTCTCTGATACTGTTAACTGACATTCAGTCATACAACAGAGTGAGATATTGGTAGGAGTAGACATATGAGTGAAAGGCACTGGCTTACTTGGTACACACAGTATGCATGCTCTGCAGGTATAAGACCCTGGGTTCATTCCATGAGAAGTCCTGCGCCTGAGATAAGTAATA
Organism: Gekko gecko; assembly: GCA_029375565.1. Lineage (NCBI taxonomy): Eukaryota > Metazoa > Chordata > Lepidosauria > Squamata > Gekkonidae > Gekko > Gekko gecko. The sequence goes on along the minus strand of JAPDNY010000002.1, from coordinate 236,373,819 downwards.
TACTTTTTGACAGTCTGGGTATCCCTAGCCCATGGTGATGATTTAGGGCAGTAATCTAATTTAGTATAAAGCAGCTCCTTATATTTTTACCCAAAGGTCCTTGTATAGATTATAGCATAGATATAAACTGAGAGCATGACTGAAACAAATGTAACAAAGATTCCAGCAAAGTAGCCACTTAATGAATAGCCTATCTGTTGTGGCATAAGCTTTTATGGGCCAGAGCCCACTTTGTCAGATGAATGAAATGTTATCTTCAGCTGGTGTTATTACAAAGTAAGGCCAAAAGGCCCAGCCATGCAACACAAGAGATAGGTGTGCCACATTACAATGCAAAGCACAAATGGAAATAAGACCAACTCAAAAGAGTAAAAGATCCAATCAGAGTATAGAAGTGACTTTCTCTCCAGCACAGGAAGCAAAACTAGAGGAATCATTTATGAACACCTAAGGACATTCTCTGTAATAAGCTGGCTGTTCCCGGCCTCTACTGAGACCAGCCTAGTAGTATATGATCTGCAAATTGATTAGTGCATGTTGAACTCTTTTTCTGAAACTTTTTTTAAAGGCCTGGTGACTTTTGTTTCAGAATACCCAGGGAGAGACTGGGTTCTGAAGTGCTTCTATTTTTAATCTTATTTGTGTCCATTTGATCTTTTACATAGACAGCCTGATCTGGTCTATGTAAATAGCAGAAGGGTAGGGCTAGCACATGTTAGCTTATATCATTAGATCACCCTGATTCTATTGTGAAGGAGGAGACAGACAAGGCCAGACACATATCCAAGGAGCCCCCTACTTGGACACAGGCCCAGAAGAGTTGAAAAACAAACAAACAGCAATTCAGCAGTAATAATGGATCACCCAATGGGTATAACAAACTTGAGAACCACCTCCAGTAATTCAGCTGCCAACTCCGGGTTGGGAAATTCCTGGAAACCTGGACATGAAGTCTGGGGAGAGAGAGCTCAGCAGAGTTACAATGCCAGAGAGTCCACCCTCCAAAGCAGCCATTTTCTCCACAGGAACTGATCTCTGTACTCTGGAGATCAGCTGAAATTCTTAAGAGATCTCCAGGCCTCACCTAGGGGCTGGTGACCCTATAATCACACACTGACTTGAGGGACACTCCATGCGACCCAGTAACATCAGCCACATATTAAGGGCTGATTCACCCATACATCTTCTACTGTGATTTTTAAAAAATTTAAAGTTGCTTTGCTAAATTTAAAAAGTCCAGAAAGTGGCATACAATAACACCAGAGTGTAAAACAGAGGTTAGAAACATTAATAGGTCACTCCACAGGTAAACTCACCCCACGCCGCCACCACTACCCACCCCAGGAGCCAGCAACATTAGCTTTCATCTGAGGGCAGCTGCCCCATGTCCTCAGAAAGCCAGACAGTTGGCCAGAGAGAGCTACAGCAGTGTGCTGCTTGACTAGATGACAGATGGAACTTCGGCCATACCTCAGTCACACTCTGTTCCAGCGTCTAGGGGAGGGAACCATGAGGCAGTGGGAACAGGAGCATAGATCATTGTGGAAATGCAACAGGCAAATGGGTTGCATTAGCAGTACTGTGTGTATCAGGGCAGACTGGGAACTTTAAATGGTCATGGAACTGTTGCAGCATCAACAGTAGACACTGGCAAACTGGCACCAATGCAGGAGGAAGCGATGGACGATCTGACCTTGGTCATCATCACTGCTGAAGGATCTGAACTAAGTAGCCCTCTGAGGCACCAACAGAGTTGACTCTGCTTGCTCCTGGCTGCCTCTCCTGGACAGTGGCCCACTGGGAAATTTCTCTGCAAGTCAGCGACCAGTCCACACCTAGGGTGTATATCAGAATTCCACAGAAGTATGCGTGTGTAGGGGAGGAGACTGATGAAGTGGGCACATCACTCGGCTTTCCAAGAATATCACTTTTCTTTTTCCAGAAAAAGCAAGTGTCCTTGCCATTATACTCACAAAAATGAACTTGAACATATTTAGGCAACGCTTGCTAACATCTTGAAATACAGAGTAATTGTTGAATAAGGGTTCCAAACTTTGGGAGGCTGGGCTAAAATGCCTTGCATATTTCCTTCCTTTCTTCCATAACTCAGCAAAACAATAAATTACGTAGGAGAAAGGTTTAAGCAAACACACTCAATTCACCTAAGTTATACAGGTCACAGAACTCAGCTTCTCTTCGTTCAGAATTTGTTTTATTTTACTTCTGCATTTTTTGCCACACACAACCCCACACATTTATGTTCTGATAAAAACACTCATTACTGCACTTGATTAAGTGAACTCTAACTCTGATAAGCTTATGCTAAAATAAATTTCGTTTGTTGAAGGAGCTAATAGAGTCCTGGTTTATTTTGCCACAACAGATTAACACAGCTACCCACTGGAATTGTCAAAAATTTGGCCTCTCTATAATGTATGCTGTTGATGCCTTTCTATAGAATGCTCATCATTTCTGGAGGGGTGGTGGATGGGAAGTGGATCTTTGTGATTATATTTATACTCTGTTGCTTTCCTCCCTTCAACAGAAGGACTCATGGAAGTGAACAAACAATATAAAAAATACAAAAGGGACAAAGCAGGTCAAGGGTCCTCTTTCTGGTTCCTTCTCTGACAGAACTGTTGGCTGCAACTGAAGTCCAAGGAAGGAGGGGCCAGGCTGGCAGTTACTTTCCCTACCTCTGTCTGCCGATGGGCACTGCCAATGGCCACTGAGGGAGCCCGAGAAGGGCTGTGTGGCAGTTTCTTTTTGTAAGGGCAAACGATACTCACTGGAGGCAGTCCCCTGTATAGAAAGCTATTTCTCAAGACAGCTTTGCTGTAGTTGGACCAACACAAAGATTAACAATTTAGATTCATTCCCCCTCCCCCATTAAAATATTTCCCTGACCAGCCACATTCCCATGAGTGGGCATCAGCACACAGATTGCTGGCCTTCATCTGGCTGCCACTCAACATTTCTTGGTTCCCAGGCTTAGAGAATTCCAGAAGACTTCCTAAAGAGGGGAAGTCTCACATGCCTTCCAAATCTGGGTTTTGTTTTGGTGGCTGGGATTGTAAGCTAGTGCCCTCTTCCTGGGGCTTTGATCTTCAGCGTGCAAGAACTAGTTTCTTTCATCCATCCCTCTTCATTTTCCTTATTTGACAGGCAAGTTATGAATACTGGCACTCACTTTTGGGGGCATGCTCAGTTCTGGTTCCCTTCACACACATCAGCACTTGGCTACTTTACACCCCAAACACAGGAGTCCATACATTCCCTTTATATAGTGCACATTCTATTTTTACAAGTGTCTTCCCAAACCCCGGTATATATGCCAACCAGCAGCAAGCCTCTGACTGATCCTCTATACCATTCAATTGTTGCAGACACACACAACAAAAACTGTTTTAGCCGTCTCTACCAAAATATTTCAAACACTCCTTCTTATCATTCAATTTATTCTCTAAGCCAAGTCCCGCTGCCTTTAACAGACAGAACAGCAACAGCTAAACCTTTTCCTTCACTGCATCTCCATGCCATGGGAAGCTGCAGCTCTTCGCATTTCAGCTGCTGAAAGCACAGGCCCTCCAAGAGCAAAAAAATATGGCATATATGGGCTACACAGTTAAGGGTGACAAGCATGAAGAGTCTTTATCTGTGCCCCATGTTTCTCCCAACAAGGAGCCATAGCCATTTACAACCACCTCTCCTCCACTTTACCTTCACAACAAGCAACCCTGTGAGGTGGGGTTAAGGTGAGTGTGCGTGACTGGTCCAAGGTCACCCAGTATGTTTCTGAGGAGGACTGGGGATTCAAACCTAGATGTCCTAGCTCCTAATCTGACACTCTAACCTCTACACCACACTGGCTCTTCAGACGAGGGAATAAGATTTAGTGATCTTTACTCTTTTTCAGCTCTCCAAACTTAATTCTGTGCAAGTCAGTTAGAGATCTCTCTCTGCCCCCAAGTTTCACAGATCATCATGGGAAAATGGTGTGTTTTCTGGTCAACAAACTCAGATAGTTTTTTATGGCATGGGATTTTACACTCCCCATCTAGAAGTGATTTGCCAAAACTAAATAGTTCTGTCTGGTGGTGTGTAAATAGAGCTTTAAGGACATTCATGTGGCTGCCTTTGGGACAGAATTGCCAAACCAACTTGAACGGCTGCTCACTGTCAGACTTATTGGTGCTTTCATTTATTTGCCACGTGACTGGAGGTCAGCCCAGGTGTCTTGTTTCAGTAGATGCACTCCAACTAAAATTCTTTCCTGCAATGTCAACTGGCTGGCGTTGTTATAGTACCCATCTTAATCTTCATGGTTTAGCCATTTAAGCATTAAACCACAAAACTCACAAATGCATTTGTGAGCATCTCAGCTTTCAACAAAGAGCACATGTAACACATTCTTTGTTCACAAAGGAAAGAAACAAAAAACCCTAGAGCTCAGATATTAACTTAATTTTTTAAAGCATGATTTTAGAGTGCATTGCAGTATTTGTATGGGGAAAGATCACATCCCAGAATTCTGGAGGTCAGGGAATGGCCACTGCAGCTCTGAGGATCCAGCCTACATTTATTGTCAGTGTAGCACAGTGTTGTGTAAGGAATGATAGCTGCTCTTCACTCTGAAAGTCACTGAGTTGTGCTGCAGTTAAATTGTTTTTGTTTTTGCCAGTCTTTTAAAGTAGCTATAAAAAGCTACACTTCCAGGAGACATGCAGATTTATTATCTTGCTTACTTTTCAAGGAGGCTCATTCCATCACCATTTCTCAGAGGAAAAAACCACAAACTTTTGAGTCGCCTAAAGCTTCATGGCTGGTCCACATAATCATCAGGATGCACACTGGCTGCAAAGGGTGGCCTCCAACCCACTGGTCACACACAAGATTTAGATTTTGACATGGGTTGGGAGCAGTGTTCCCCCTAAGATGAGCTGCTGTGCACTCGCTCACAAATTTTGGCCCCTCGGCTCACAGATTTGGCCCGTTGGAGCACAACAGTGGGCAGTGGGAGAGCCGGGCAGTGAGCTTGCCTCTTTCCTTTCCAGCCTTCTGGCAAGCCAAGCAAGAGCCAGCAGGCGAGGAGGGCCAGAGGGAGACTCTGGACTCAGCCCAGCTGCAAGTGAGGCGGGACAGAAGGAGGAGGCTCCTTGTTGTGCTCTACTGTGCACTCACGTGCCCCTGCTGCCACCACCAGGCTCTGCAGGGAGGGCACGGGGAACTCCCAGATCCTCGTGTGACACTCTAACCACTGGCTGTCTGCGGTTAGGACACCTCCACACATTACAGTTGCTAGCTCAATGTTGTATCTGAGTTTGCTGTAGTGGACAAACAGGCCATACATATGTATATACATGTTTAAACACCTGTGCAAATATGTCCGGGAAATCAGATTGGAACCAGATTCCCAAACATTTTTAAATTGGATATTTAGTACATTTTCATTCTGCCCATTCCCCCAGGTCACGCAGAGAGCTGTCCATGGTTTTCTCATCCTCTGTCTTATCTGCACAATAACCTTGTGAGGTAGGCTTAGGTTTACACGATAGTCAAATTTAGGCTCGCTCACAGCTTTAATGTTAGTGGCTCATGGAGTATAATTTTTGCTCACAAGACTCCAGAGCTTAGGGGAACACTGGTTGGGAGGTGACATTTCTCTAATCCTTCCAAATGTGTACTAGAGACTGTATGCTCTGTGTAGAAGTGGATGGTGACTGGACTGCTAGAGGCTGGGAACCATCATATGCAAACTTTCCTGGTGCTTTTTCTGTGGCCACCACATGATCAATAGTCATGAAATGGACCCCAGTCACAGAACTGGAACTATAGCTCCCTGCAACCCACTGTGTATTTTCTTGGCATTGTGGTGGTCTCTCATCAAACAGAGAAATAAGACAGAATTACCTTTCCTAACTCCTGAAAACTCATTTTCCTGCACACTCTTTAAGAGAGAAGCTGTGGCTCAGTGGCAGAGTACCTGCTTTGCCTACAGAAAAGTACTAGGTTCAGTACTCAGTATCTCCAGTTAAAAGGATGAGGTAGTAAGTGATGGGAAAGCTATACCCAAGACCCTGAAGATCCACTGCTAGTACTGTTCTTGACAGACCAATGGTCTGTTGTCTCAGTAAAAGGCAGTCCTGTGTGTACTCTCTATCCCATTTCCTTGCACACCCCAAAGAAAAAGTAGACTTCCCTTGATATTGTTGCTGGTAAAGCCCTGCTCTACCCCCACATGCTTATGAACAATATTTAATCAACATCAATCAACCCCTGTAGCTGCAGTAGTCCAAGTGGGACTTATTGTTGTGTTGATATTGTAAGGTGTTGACATCACTGCTTTTCATTCCTCAGTTCATTCAGAACCACTGCTGTACCATATTCTGGTTCAGTGTTTGCTACTTCTTTCCATGATTCCCACCATCTCTTTGGATTTGATCTAACCCAGGACATTTTTATCCCGCCCTTCCTCTGAGGTACTGAGGACAAGGTACATGGCTCTCCAGCTTTCCATTTTATCCTCACAACAACCCTATGAGGTAGGTTGTGCTGAAAGAGAGCAGTTGTCTCCAGGTAACCCAATTAGATTCACAGGAGAGTCAGGATTTGAACCCAGATCTCCCCAATCCTAGTCTAATCACACCACCATATTGGTTAACACCAGGGCTATTTTTGGGCAGGAATGCACAGGAACGGAGTTTCGTCTGGCTCCCGAGTTGGCCACACCCAGCAGGAACTCATTAGAATAATAGGTCACACCCAACAGCAAAAACTCATTAGGATTGGCTACATTAGGGGTGTGTGGCCTAACATGCAAAGGAGTTCCTGCTCCAAAAAAAGCCCTCGGTTTTGACAACAAACAAGGCAAACAGAATAAGAAGCAAAAGGTGGGTGTGGCTGGATGACTACACTTCTGGTAACATGGGGGTGCAGCCTAATATGCCGAGGAGCTGTGCTGCCAGGGGTGTGGCCTAATATGCTAATGAGTTTCTGCTGATGGATGTGGCCTATAATGCTAATGAGTTCCTGCTGGGCTTTTTCTACAAAAAAAGCCCTGGTTTAACACTAACCTAGTATTCAAATCTAGCTCAGTGGTAAAGCACACACTTTGTATGTCAAAGATCCTAGGTTCAGACTATAGAATCTTCCATTTAAATATCTCAGGTAGGAGGACTGGGAAAGACCTCCTTTGCTAGGGAGCCATGGCTAGTAAGAGCAGACAGCATTGAGCTAGAGGGACCAACAGCAAAAGGTAGCTTCCCAGGTCTGCATTTTGTGACATCAAGTGCAGAGACACAGGTTTAAGGGAGGAGAATAAGGTACTACTGTAAATAGACAATTCTGGCATCTGGTTTCTGTGCCCACTCATAAGGCAAAATGTTTTTTTAAGATGCATTTTTTTGTTCAATGTCTCATTTTCAGCACTGGGCATTTGGGTGGATCATATTTCACGGCATTTAAAGGTAACAAAAGAAGTACTTGACATGTGTGCCTTATGGCTATTTTGTGATCAGCTTTCAAAATGCAAAAAGTAATCAGAAAAGCGATGAATTAGCCCTGACCTAGATAGCCTAGGCAAGCCTGAGCTCATCAGATCTCAGAAGCTAAGCAGGGTCAACTCTGGCAAGTACTTGGATAGGAGACCTCCTTGAAACACCAGAGGCAGGGGGCAGGGGCAGGTTTTATTCAGCCACCTCTCTGAATATCCCCCATGAGGTCGCCATGACTTCTAGGTGCACACACATACATACAAATACAAAAATACCAAAAAAAAAAAAAAAAAAAAAAAAGAAAAGAAAAGCCATGAACAAACTTCTACCACTATCATGGCATATTGGGTAAGCAAGATAAACTAGGATCTGGAAGATCCAGTTTCAAATTCCTGCTGTGTAGTGAAAATTGCTGGGTGACCTTGTGCCAGTCACACATACACACACTCAATTTAACTTATCTCACAGGGTTGTTGTGAGGAAAAAATGGAAGTGCACAAAACAGTGTATGCCACTCTGAGCTCCTTAAGAGGAAAGGTGGAATTAAAAAAATACTAAATAAATAAACCACAAGCAAACCTCTGAGAGCTGCAAACAAGATGTAGAGAAGTCCAGTCAGACTTGAAAGGCCCAAAGGTATTCTGCTCGATTCACTCTTCTTCAGGAAGTAGGCAGCATTATCAAGGTAGCTAGAAGAAGTGACAAGATCTGTCTTAAGAGGCTTACGTGCCCCCATAGCAAACAGTACAGTGAGGGCATAAGAGGTGTGGAGTGTAAATGGCAAGGAGAGGTGACTGCAAAGAGCAACTATTTCTCTAGGCACAAGAGAGGCTTGGATTGACTGGGGATGGTTTAAGAGCTTGCTGCCTTAGATCCTAGCAATGCTAAGATCCATTACCCCTAAGTAATTTGCAGTGGAGGGTAACAGCTTGAGTCAATTTGCATGTATGCTTACGCAAAAGTAAACTTCACTTAATTCAGTGGCCCTTGATCCTTGGAAAATAGGTATATATACAAGTTACTTGTTATTCATGCTTTTCTATTGTTGGTAAAATAGCATGAAACACGAAATGAAAGTCATACATACAGAATACAGGAAGAAGATGCAAGAGCATGGATATAATCAAGAGATGTACTGGAAGGGTCATATTCCCCTCCTAAACAGAGATCTATCCCCGCACAGATGGTAAGCTCATGTCTTCTTTGCAGCTATTGTGCCCCAAAATGCTTCTCAAATTAATCCACAACCAATTTTAAAATTCTAGAATATGTCTATAACCGGATTTCAGGAACAAGATATTGGGATCCTTTGTCTGACAGATGAAGACCTGATGGATCATCAATTATCAAGACTGACCAGAATTATCTAGGCCACTCAGGGGGTGAGGGCTGGATAAACAGAGGAAGCACCAATTTTACTGAGGGGGGGATTACACGGCACAGAATATGGAGTTTGGTGAAGTCATCTACATCCTGCAAGTTCCTTATTTCTCCATCCTTAGCTAGGAAATAGGTCCAGGTGGGTAGCCATGTTGGTCTGAAGCATCGGAGCAAAGTTTGAGTACAGTGGCACCTTTAAGAACAACAAGGTTTAATTCTGGGTATAAAGTTTTGTGTGCATGCACACTTCTGAAGATGTGTGCTTCTTAGCTAGGAAAGTTATTGCACCCCGGCTCAAAATTCCCACAGCAGCTGACCTTTTCCTATTTGCATAGGTAGGGACAAAAGAACAAGCATTCCTTCTGGCTACTTCACAGTCCACCAGTTCTTGCCTAATCTTTATACTCAGGCAATCACCACTTAGTCAAAGTAGGGAAGCCCTTCCCAGAACCATCAACCCAACCCAGGTAACCTGGCTTTCTGTACCCACTTGTTTTACTCCCACACTTCTTTCAGAATACATTATGGAATCCAACAGCATTTTATATTCATGTCCTCCAAAAAATTTGAGGTAACATATAAGAGGTTATTTCCATATTATCCTCACAATAACCCCAAAAGATAGACTCAGTCAGCCACAATCTTTGTAATGGGACAGGGATCTGAACCCAGGTCTTTCTGGTCCAAACCTCAACACTACACCAAGCTACTGAGCTAACAATTTACTATTTATCTACTTTAATCGTAGCCATTAAATGCCATTGGAGAAGCCCACAATTCAGCTCCTTCCTTTGCCATTTGTTTAAAAAAAAGCAGAGAAAGAAAATCACAACAGTTAAAAGAGAAAGGACACCTTACATCTTGCAAATTTCCAAATCCAAAATCTCATCACAAGCAGCTTGACCTTTTAAAGAGTGACTGTGTATCCTGGAGAGAGAGAGGGGCTTCCCTTCTCCATTTTCATGGGAGTTCTCCTTTTTAAAAATCCTCAAGACTCTCCTGCCCAGCCTCAAAAACGGATTTAAAAATAAATAAATAAAATGCTTACATTTGAGAACCTGTGCCTAAATACACACTACCAAATTCAGCAACACAGCTACGTGTAATAATTTAAACACAGTAGTTTGAAGGGCTAACCTAAGAGTTCCTTCAAAGCCCAGACTGCAAAGAAGGGGAAATTACAGCGGGAGAACGAGCAAGCGAGGTTTCTTGCCGTTGCGTGAGGCTCCCTCCTCACCCATTTATTTCAAAAGCTTGAGAGAGGAGAAAAGTGGCGAGGGGCGGGGAGGTCTCGTTCATGCATTTGTAGGGGTCATCCACATCAGCAGCGGTGGGCAGTCTCAAACTTGGGGAAAAGCCCTCAGGGAGGAACGACTGAGCACCAACTCTCCCACCGGCCATCTCCACGGACGACATTGCTGGAGACAACAGCGCCAGCTCTTACCTACTTGAGGTGGAAATTCCCCCTCCAAGAGAACAAAGCCAAGCGGTGCAACGCAGGGTGCCCGGGACGCCGAGGGGGCTACGAGGCGGCCAGCACCCGGAGCCAGAACTGAAAGTTGAGGCGCGGGGAAGCAGCCGGCAGGCGCAGGGGCCGTGTCGTGGAGGTGCTGTCGTGCTGAGGACTGGAGTGGACGGACGGGGGGGGGGAGAGGGCTCTTCCTTTGCTTCAGAGACGCTGCTGGTGTTCGGCTCTTGGAGACTACGAGCCTGACATCACGGTGACATCAACCCCATTCAGGGCTCTTATCAGGCGTTCGCCCAGCCCCGCGAAGCCAGATTGCAGGCTAATAAATCTCTCTCACACACATACCCCGCCACCCCGCCTCGCGCCCTAAAAGCTTGCGTCTCCACCAGTAACCGCGCTCGCCTGACGCACGCCAGCCAAGTTCCGCCTTCCCCCGGCCAGCCTTGCCCAGGTTCTCTCGCTCACTTTCTCGCGGACCTGGTTGGCGGACTGTCACGCCCTCTTTTGCATCCACGCCTTGTCCCTTTTTCTTTAGCGCACTGCAACTGCCCGCAGCGCAGGTGCAGAGAACACTACACAAACCGCGAGACCTTTAAAAGGAGACGCTATGTTTATTCCTACTCTATAGTTACGGGAGATTTCCTCGGTGCTTCCACTGGGAAAAGAAACGTGTGGAGGGAGGGGCATATTATGCTATGATTTGGTATGCTTTCAGAACTGGCGCTAGTAGCCAACGGATTCCAATTTTAAGCCGTAACAAAAATTAAGCCTTGGGGTTCTTCGACATTCTGACCCAGGGTTAAAAAGGAGAAAGAGCTCTGGGATCTCTCCTACATCTCGCATATAGGAACAGAACAGTTGTCAAAACACATTCAGAAGGTGGACAGGTATGGATTTGCTTCTCATCCAAACCATGAGATTTGGTGATTTCAAGTGGGAAAAATGCCATTAGCAGAATGACAATTGCTCCAGAAGCAATTCCTTCTGTACTGAGAAAAACCTTCTGAGGTGATGCTTTAGAAGATATATATAATAACAGAACAACTAGTGAGTCTGGCCAGTGTAATGGTTAGAGTGGCAGACTAGAATCTCAGAGTCCCAGGTTCAAATCCCTACTCTGCCATGGTAGCTTGCTGGGTTACTTTAGGCCAGTCACACTCATTCAGCCAAGCCTACCTCATAGGGTTGTTGTGAGAATAAAAATGGAGAAGAGAACAAAGTAAACTGCTTTAGGTCCCAATTGGGAAGAAAGTTGGGGAATTATGGGGTTGCCAGTTCTAGGTTGGGAAATACCTGGAGATTTGGGGGATGGCACCTGAGAAGGGTGGGGTTTGGGGAGAGGAAGGTCTTCATGAGGCACAACAATGCCACAGAATCCACCTTCCAAAGCAGCCATTTGCTCCAGATGAACTGATCTGTCACCTGGAGAGCAGCTGTAATAGTGGGAGATCTCCAGCCACCACCTGGAGGTTGGCAACCCCAGGAATAAATTAAATAAAATTGTTATGCTCCTGGCACATTTCAATTAAAATACAACTTTTGCCCTGAAACAGAGATTCTACACACATGCCTTTATTGCTATTACTATTTCAATCATCTCAATAGCACACTTATGTGAATTTTTTTTCCATTGTTTTATTCTGTTCCCACAACAGCCCTGTGAAGCTGGCCAAGATGAGAGGGCAAGCAGCTCACTTTGAATGTTAACATAAAAATGACTGAATATGTATACAAAGACAAATCATATATACACTGTACATGGACTGTATTTTGCTTACTGTGGTATGCACAGGAATTATTTAGGGATGCTTTGATTGGTCCTAATAAACAGGAATTACACTCCTGTTGTTTTGAGAACATGAGAAAATGTCCGTCTTGCATAAAGTGTGCTGTGTTTTGGTTTACAGATGGCCCAAATGGATGATGAAAGATTGATACTTGATGGAGCTGCTGTCATGGACCCAGAGACCATGCTAACAAAACCTACAGTCTGCTTCTGCTCAAATTAGATGAAGTCCTAGGACTGTGTTTTTCTTTAATAGGATAATACATTGGCCAATATTTAATCCAGGATAGCTCAACACCACTTTACCACATGACACATAAAGACCATTATAGTATGCACTGTGATGCCTAAGTGGTATAAAACTCGTTGGCTAGTATGAATAATCCCAGGGCAAACTCAGCAGTGGAAAAGTACAAAATAGCGGTCTTGTGGCACCATACACATTCATTGTGGCATAAGCTTTTGTGAGCCAGAGCACCCTTTGTCAGAGGTTAGCTACTGAGAGATGCAGAGGGCTCTATGAAAGCTTACACTACAGTGAATTTGTTGCACCTTTGAGGTGCCACAAAAGACTCCAGTTCTTTGTGTGCAGCAGACTAATACAGTTATTCCTCTGGAACTGGAATGTACATCTGTTAAGGATATTGCACAGGCAGGAGGAACTGGGCTCACCCTGTAGGCAGAGGCCAACTGGGAAGTTTACAGGGTTCAGGAGCAAGCCAGGATCAACATCCCTACTGTGCTGTGAGTCAGCATTGCAGGGGCTGCTTAGCTCAGACCTGGCCAGTGACTAATCTTGCTTCTAGCTGCCAGTGGCCATATCAGACAGTGAGCCACTGGGATCTTCCTAGGACATTCCATGGCTAGTCCTCTCCTACCTATGTGAGAAGTAAATGCTCAGACTCCTAGTTGAAGGTGCATTCGGATGGACTCTGTGAAGTCTTTAGGCAGGACCAAGCTCTCTTTACGGAAACATATTAGAGAACAAAACAAGGAAATTAAAAGAAAAATGGACATTAACTAAGCACTGTGGCAGACAGAATGCAGGATTAGAATAAAAATGAGAACAAGACCTGCCATCCTTCCATCAGAATACAAGACAATCTAATCTTGCTTTCTAACTGTAGTCTGTTAAATGCCTTGGGAAGCGCCAAACACAATGCATGACACTGATGGCCATTCACAATTTTTTTTGTCCCTCAGCATACTATAATAATCCTGACATGAGTGACTTGCCAGAGATTTCAAGCCCATTCTACACCAGGCATACTGAAAGCACTTGTACGTGGGGGAATGGCCAAAGTTCTATTTTGTACAAGCCAGAATTTTGAAGAAAAGGAAGTGGCCACTGTGGCTCAGTGGCAGAGCATCTGCCTCTCCCGCTGAAGACCCCAGGTTCAGTCCCTGGCACCTCTAGCTAAAAGAATCTCAGCTGATCAGAAAACCTGGAAAGACTAATGGTCTGACTCAGAATAAGGCAGTTTCATATGTTCCAATATAAGTACAGAGCACCTATACTCCCTGTTTCTTCCACATCTGTGTGATACCCCAAACCACCCTAAGTCTCATTCAAGAGAACAAAATTTGTCTTTTGAACATGTCTCAAGGAACATGAAAAAGACGGCACCACAAACTCTGGTGAACTAGATCCACTTCACATATCACAAGCATTATACAAAGACAGTATGCAATGTGTAACTGAAAATTACAACAACTTAAATAAGAATTCATTAGTTCCCCATTAAAACCATTGATTGAGGCTGGAAAGACTGGTGGCTTACCCATTACAAATTTACAACTGCCTCAGTCAACAAAATGTTGGCTGTTAATTTAATCTGGGTGTGCCAAACATACAGAGAACGATATAACTTACGCACCAAACATCTTTTTTGGTCTGCTTTTGCCTTCTAATTCAAGTAACAGCTTTCTGAACTTTAGTTAGCACAAAAGGTCAAAATACATTTGGGAACTGTTATAGAACTCTTGTGAATCTCCAAAGCTCAGTACGGATGGTCACTACTAGAGAAGATTCCCGTACTGAAATGGGAGGGAGGCTTAATATCTTTTTCATGTAATAACTGAGCTTTGGTGTTTTTGAATCCCAACAACTGTGCACAGTTGTTGTGAGAGAGAGGAAAACCAAAATACCACTGGCAGAGGTAGTGTTTGTTAAGAAAGTTGGATGTATGCACCAACACAATCCTCTATACTTTGGGGGCTGTGCTCCTCTTTATCCTTCCAAGCATTTCACCACCAAGCATTCCTATCATTAGCTACAATTATCAAATGGTATTTCAGCACTCTGTTTTCTGCATGAATTAGCTTTATATTATCTGATGTTTGCTAATATAGTATCCCTCTTGTTTTGTGCTTTCTGTGAGACCCCAAAGGCAGTGAAAATCAAGACACAGCTTACTTCTGTTTTATATATTTCTTCCTGAGAGCATCTGTGTAACTTAAACCTTTACCAGCATGATCTTTTTGTAATGTAATTAAGTATCTGCTTTAACTCATTTTCTGCACTTTGACACTGAAAGACTGCAGTGCAGGCATGCCTGACTAAACACTGGCCTGGCAGAGCAACATCTACCCATTTATCTATCTACCCATTTATCTATCTTTTCTGAACATCCAGCATAGTCGTGTGACATGAAAGCTTGCTTTCAGCATTTTAAAATACTAAGTTAGTTCGGTCAAGGGTACAGTTTCACTTGCTATGTGCCACTACCTTTTCTTGCTGAGTATGTTTCTTATCTAACAATTGTTGTTGTTGTTAGCCATTCAGTCGTGTCCTCTTCTTAAAAGTGTAACCAGAAGCCAGTGAGCTAGAAACTGGGAAGATGCCAAGCCAGCCAAGCCAAGCTTAGGAGCAGAAACACGAATGCAGGATTCTGCTAGAATAAGGAAATGTTCTCAGGAGCTAGCAACCCATGGGCCGGTATCTAATCACCAGCTGCTGTGAGCAGAAGCATCCCCTTGGAGTTCACAGAAGAAGGGGTGGTAAATTTAGTGCTCCAGAACAGGGATTCCCAAATAGTGGGTCACATGATTCTTTATGGGCTGATAAACCTACCACTACTGATTAACCTACCACTACTAACTATGGTTAATGAGACTGTCTAAACATGGGCCATTCTTCTAAATATGGTTAGTTTGGATCCACTGAAGCAAAATCTGAAACTTTGGTTTGAAGTTGGTTTATCAGCCACTGATAATCTTAATCATAGTTTCATGTGATGCATAAATGCAGGTGACCTGGCCTGTCACCTAGAAATGCCCTTGTGCATTCTCCAGCTGAATAGATGCTCAGATCAGAGCAAAGACAATGACTTCAGAATATATTCAGACAAACTAGGATCTGAGTGATCACTTGGGAGCCAAATCCTGGTTTCACAAATGAATCATAGTTAAACTAAGCCATGTTTTTGCATTATGCACGAACTGACCTGTTTCCTGTAGGGGTATGAAGCATTAACCTTGTTCACATCTTACAGTGAATGCATGTACATCCTGCATGTACATGTGTACATCTGTTTGTAAGAAAGAGCCAATGTCAATATACTTTATTGAAACCAGTACCTGGATAAATGTGGTGTTTGTATCATACATTGACTATATGTGCATTGGGTGAACATGATAATTACTCAACAGACATATAAAGAAAATCAAGTGTATACAGATTCTACTTGTGTTCACAGTAACTTGTGAACAGGCCTACTGGGGTTCCTTAAACTAGGAGTGAATACAGTAATTAACCCAATTAACCATTTTTGTCTGAAACATATACACACTAACCTTTCTGCCACTATGTAAATTCAGAGTACTGAAAATGTTATTTTCGTGTTATTAGATACAACATATGTCAACTGTAGACGTGCTTTTCATGGAACTTTTAAAGACACAGAAACCTTTCCAGAAGATGAAAGGCAACCAGCCCTGTATGTAGGAGCATATCAAATGGGATGCAGTTTACTTTTTGCAGAGTAAGGATCATCCATAATCTTTGATCCGGATCAGAGATGAGCACTTCCTTAGACCTCGGACAAGTCTCAGTCCAGTCAAGGGTCCATTGAGAGCTGGATACAACCAGCCTTTTTGTCCAGTCTTTCCAGCTCTCCTCCTTACTACTATAACCTCCCCCCACCATGTGGCTTTTGTCTATGCAGGTTCCATGACCTCCAGTATAGCCTTGGGGGGAGGTCAAAGGGGGCACCCTCCTCCCTTTTTCACCAGCAGAAAAGCTGGTTGGCTCTGACCCTGAAGGCTGCGAAGTTGAGTTTGGTTTCATGCTTTATGTAGCCCAATAATCTCTTAATAGGCATCTAGCTCACAAATTTGGGGAAGCGAAAAGGGTAGTGAGATAGGAGTGCAGATTATAACCTTCCATAGTTTACTGCAGGCCCCAGAAGTAAACTATGCCATAGCCATCCAGACAGAAGATAGTCTCTACAACAATTATTTATTAGTTGTACAATATTTTGACTATCCCTTCCCCCAAAATATCATGTAGTCCAATAAGGTTTATTTACTTAACTTCATTTATACCCCTTCCTTTCTCCCCAGTAGGGACTCCAAGTGGCCTGTGCTGTTCTCCTATCCTCCGTTTTATCCACCCAGCACGACTGTCAGTTTGGTGTAGTGGTTAAGTGTGTGGACTCGAATCTGGGAGAACCGGGTTTGATTCCCCACTCCTCCACTTGCACCTGCTGATGTGGCCTTGGGTTAGTCACAAGCTCTGGCACAGCTGTCCTTGAAAAAGAGCAGTTTGTGTTAGAGTTCTCTCAGCCCCACCTACCTCACACGGTGTCTGTTGTGGGGAGGGGAAGGGAAAGGAGTCTGTAAGCCGCTGTGAGACTCCAAGTGAAGGGCGGGGTATAAATCCAATCTCTTCTCTTCTTCTTCTTCTTCTGTCAGGTGGGTTAGGCTGAATGAGTGTAACTGGCCCAAAGTCACCCTGCGAGCTTCTGTGACAGAACAGAGATATGAACCTTGGTCTCTGAGATCCCGGTCCATTATTAAACTGCTATACCTATTCTCTTTCCAGTCCTATACAGAATTACAATACTCAAGATTTCCTGACAGGAAAGTATGAGTGTTTGTAGCATGTATATGCCCTTAAAACACCTTTGCACTTGGCAAATAATTCGGGATGGATTAGAGATGCCCTTTGGACTGGCTAACCCAAATCCCTGATTCTCCTCTGTTGCCTGAACTTTAGAACTACTTGCTGCCTTGTTGCTGTCTGGAAACTGTTCTCAGCCACTCAGCTGAGGGGTTGCTATTTTGAGAGAAAGAGGCACCTAGTGGGGGAGGATCCTGCTGAAATCTGAACTCAGCAGTGCCAGTTTCCTTCTCTGTGTTTCCACCTCCTGCAGTGACAATAAAACAAAATTCAAATGGCTGCCACCCAGAGCAGAACTTTGCATGTATAAGAATACGAGTAAGCACATCACTCCTGTCATATACCCAGGGAAGTCCACACATGTGGTCGGGCAAACATGCAGTCAGGCAAAGGACCCGACCTTCACCTCTAGAGACAATAGCCTGAACAGATCCTAGCACGCATCTATCGGGACGCTAGGATCCTGGGAGGGACCTGTGGGTCCAGGGGTGCACTGTAAATAGCCAATCACGAGTGTGGGTGTGTGTTTGGGTGTGGTGTCAGTTGGCAAAGGCATCTCTTATCCGACTACCTATAATAAAGTATGAGCTGAGATCAGTTTGCTATGCATCAGTCTCAGTGCTTTATACTGGCGACGAGGATGGGATCCCAGTGAGCGAGCCTGATTCCAACCCGGCATTGAGCACCAACCCAGCAATGGACACCGTGCTCTGCACCGACCCAGCAATGGACACCGCGCTCCGCACCACACCCAAGCAGCAAAGCACTGTGCACCAATCCCCTGGACATTGCTCACAGCCACGCCGCAGAGTCATGGTCTTCGGGAACCCTCGTAGTCTTCAACCCTGCTCACCCCAAGTTCTGGGAATCATGGGTAGACCAGCTCACGAGCTTCATCTCCTACAATGAGGTCACAGGTGCAGGCAAGAAATGGGACCTACTCCTCAGCACATGTGGAGTGGCCACCATCCGCCTGGCAAAGAGCCTCCTGGAGCCTAAGAAGATTGTGAAGAACACCTGTGAGGAGATCTCGCAACCCTCACCAAATACACGCCAAAGCTCACCATGCTGGCCAACCGCATGGACTTCCAGGCGCGCCTCCAGATGCCCAGTGAGACGGCCTCTGCATTCATGGCCGGACTCCACCAGCTCGCTGTGGAGTGCGAGTTCGAAAAGGTCAAGGACAACCTGCTGACCGAATTTGTGTGGTGCATCTGCAACGCCAAGCTCCATCACAAGCTTGTTGGTACCACAGGCTTCAAGCTGGATGTAGCCCTGCAAACGGCCACTGCATTTGAGGGTTCTCACCACGATCATCTGCCATCATCAACACACCACGTGTTCCCAGCGACAGACAACTCTGACAAGGAAGAGGTCCTGCAAGTGCAACAGCCCAGCTGTTGGAATCAGCGCCCGCCAGCAACCAGGATGCCGGTCACTCGACGGTCTGTGCCAGCTGCGGGGGAGGGCCATAAATGAAAGATGTGCCGGTTCTGCGACACCATCTGCCGGACATGTGGAAAGCAAGGCCACATTGCCCGTGCCTGCCGCTCCTGGGGAACCCAGAGATCAACATCGACGCACCAGGAGGACCTAGACCTACACTCCCTCACCATCAACCACCACCAGCACAAGGTACTGAATCTGCCCCTAATAAGAGCCATGTAACTGTGTTAATTGAGGGGTCCTCCTGCCGCATGGAAGTGAACACGGGCTCTTCCTTTTCCATTATTTCAGCAGATACTCTACAGAAACTCTGCCCTGGGGGGGCCTCCTGGAAAAGCCACAGGGTTTGTCTCTGAAGGACTTTCAGAAAAACCTGGTGGCCATCAAGGGCTGGGTCAGGTTCAGGGTACTGTTCAGAGACTTTGACAGCCTCTTAGAATTGCTGGTGGTGGAAGGGAAACTCTCTAGCCTGTTGGGACTTGCGTGGTTTGAGTCCCTGGGTTTTGCAGTGGCAGGTGTGAACTCTCTTCAGCCTCAAGACTTTAATGCAGTCTGTGAGGAGTTCCCGGAAGTGTTCAATGGCAAGCTTGGCCATTACTCCAGGCCCCTGATCACCCTTGTCCTAGACCCAGGGGTCCGGCCCATCCGCATGAAGGCCAGACAGGCCCACTGTTGTTCCAGCCCAAGATCAAGGCCAAGCTGGACCATTTGGTTGAGCAAGGGGTGTTGGAATCAGTGCTGCATGCCTGCTGGGAAACCCCCATCGTGACTCCGTTAAAACCAAATGGGGACTTACGGATCTGTGCTGATTATAAATGTATGATTAATAAGGCACTGCAAGACCATGCGTATCCAGTACCGGTGGTCAGCCAGGTGTTGGCATCCTTGGTGGGGGCACGGGTCTTCGGGAAGCTGGATTTGGCCCAGGCCTATCAGCTACCCATAGACGATGCCATGGCCGAGGCGCAGACTATTGTGATGCATCGGGGGGCATTCAAAGTGAAGCTGCTTCAATTTGGGGTGAGCGTAGCACCGGGGATTTCTCAAAGCCTAATGGACTCGTTCCTCAAAGGGAGTGCAGCCATTCTTCGATGACATTCTGATCGTGGCTCCGGACTCCAAGAACTTCGTGGTGTGGCTCTGGACTGTGCTCGAGTGTTTTGCCATCGCCGGCCTGAAGGTGAAATGAGAAAAATGCCTGATGGGGGTACTGCGGGTGGAATTCTTGGTTTTTGCAGTGGATGCCCAGGGACTTCACCCCATGCAGGACAAAATCTGCACTATCTCCCAGGCACTCACCACCTCATCCAAGGCTGAACTGCAGGCCTTCTTGGGCCTACTCAATTTTTATCACTCATTCCTGCCCCACAAAGTCACCGTCACTGAGCCTTTGCACAGGCTGCTGAATGAACATGCTCCTTGAGTCTGGGGCCCCAAGCACAATACTGCTTTCCGGGTGGTCAAGGAACTGTTGGTCTCCAATGACGTCCCCACCCACTTCAACGAGGAATTGCCGGTGGTCTTGGCGTGCAACGCATCTCCGTACGGGGTGGGGCAGTCCTGGGGCACCGACTGGCCGATGGGCGTGAGGTTCCTGTGGCTTACTATTCTCGCACGCTGTCAGCCGCTGAGTGCAACTACGTGCTGATTAATAAGGAGGCCCTGGCAATCGTGGCCAGGGTGAAAAAATTCCACGATTAGCTGTTCGGCCGCCCGTTTATGATCATGATGGACCACAGGCCCCTCTTGGGTTTACTTGCCCTTGACAGCCAACCCCCCCCCCCGATTTTGTTGCCCCGGGCACTCCTCTGGTCGATTTTTCTCACAGGGTATCAATACTCTTGCACTGCCTCAGGAAGGCCATGGGCTGCGCTGACGCCCTCAGCTGCCTCTCGCTGCCCTCCTCAGACCCCAACCCCGCCCCAGCTTATCACATTGCCTTGCTGGAAGACCTGCCCGATCATCCAGTCCAGGTGGGGGAGGTTGCCCGCCACTCCGCTCAGGATCGCATTCTCTCCTGGGTCCTCAACTGGGTGGGAAGGGGGTGGTCAGCAGGCAAGATAGGTCCAGAGTTCGCAGCCTTCACCGGCCGCCAGGATGAGCTGTCGTCTCACAAGGGATGTCTGTTGTGGGGAAGTCGGGTGGTGATTCTGCAGCCGCTGCAAAGCCATGTACTAACAGCTTTGCATGAGTTCCACCTGGGGATAGTAAGGATGAAAACCCTGGCACGGAGCTATGTCTGGTGGCTGGGCTTAGATGCCCAGATAGAAGACATCGTTAAGCAGTGCCAGAAGTGCCAGGAGTCACGGCCAGAGCCCCCAGCAGCTCCGGTGAGACCCTGGGAGTTGTCCCACAAGCCATGGGCATGACTCCACCCAAATTTCGCCGGACCATTCTAGGGCAAGATCTTTTTTATCCTCGTAGATCCCTACACTAAATGGCTGGAGGTAACACCCATCTCCTCCACCTCGTCCCAATCCACCACCAAAGCAATGTGGTGGATTTTCAGCTCCCACAAGATACCGGACTCATTAGTAATGGACAATGCAGCCTTTATGTCAGCAGAGTTTTCTGAGTTTGTGGAGTACTATGGGATCCATCACATCCGCTCTGCCCCATTCCACCCCACTACCAACGGCCAAGCAGAGTGGATAGTCCGCACACCAAAAGAGTAATTGAGCCACATGGATCAGAGTGATTGGGATTACAAGCTGGTGACTTTCCTGTTTGGCCAGTGTACCACCCTGCACTCCACCACCAGCCGCAGCCCAGCGGAGCTGCTCATGGGCCACTGCTTGCCAACCTGTTTAGGCTGCCTATACCCAGACTGGGCACCAGACCACAGCGTGTGCCTGGTGGACCAGGAGGCCCCAAGGGGTTTCTTTCCGGAGGACCCAGTCTACGCCAGCAACTATGACCGGGGTCCCACATGGGTCCCAGCAAGAGTGGTCAGGGTGACCGGTCCCCTCTCATATGAAGTGGTCAGCGAGGACGGACAGTTGTGGAGGTGACACGTAGATCAGCTCCGCTGCAGAGTTCTGCTGCTGGCCCCAGACAGCCTGGACGAGGTTGCCCTTGACCCCAAGGAATGGGAAACCATGGGCCCTCCACTTCCGACTCCCGGCCCGATCACCAGGGGTGAAGATGGAGATGACCCGGAACCACCGAGCTGCCCAGAACCCAGCAGCTTGGCTGCCCCAACTATGATACCCCCCATGACAACACCGGCCCCGGAGCCAACAGGACCAGCACCAGTGAGCCCTGCTCTGGCTCCCACCATCCGCTGCTCCACATGGGAGTATAAGAAGCCGGCATATCTCAAGGACTATGTGTGTTCAAGCCAATTGGACCAAGGGTGTTGTATACCCAGGGAAGTCTACACACGTGGTTGGGCAAACACGCAATCAGGCAAAGGACCTGACCTTCGCCTCTAGAGACAATAGACTGAACGGATCCTAGCATGCACTTATCGGGAGGCTAGGATCCTGGGAGGGACCTATGGGTCCAGGGATGCACTATAAATAGCCAATCATGGGTGTGGGTGTGTGTTTGGGTGTGGTGTCAGTTGGGAATATAAACCAGCCTGCGAGCCGGCAAAGGCATCTCTTATTCGACTACCTATAATAAAGTATGAGCTGAGATCACTTTGCTATGCATCAGTCTCAGTACATTATAACTCCTTTCTGGAGTAATGCACTGACATTTTTAAGGTAGTTTGGTGTAGTAGTTAGGTACACGGACTCTAATCTGGGAGAACTGGGTTTGATTCCCCATTCCTCTACATGTAGCTGCTGGTGTGACCTTGGGTCTGTCATAAATTCTCTCAGAGCTGTTTTCTCAAGGACAGTTCTAGGGAGAGCTCTCTCAGCCCTACCTACTTCACAGGGTGTCTGTTGTAGGGAGGGGAAGGGAAAGGAGATTGTAAGCTGTTCTGAGACTCCTTTGGGTAGTGAAGAGTGGGGTATAAATCCAATCTCTTCTTCTTCTTTACCCCACCTCCCCAAGCTGGAAATTGTACCTTGCTTCCCAGGAAATCTTCTCATTGTTAAGATTGCATTAGATTGCATAATACTTTTTGCTCACCTGAAGTTTGTGCAATGGATTCTTTTAAGCAACCTACTTTAAATCAAAAGTGTTAGGGAGGAACTCCTGCCCACCACTGCTTTAATCTGGGGTGGGAAGAACCCTTTATGTCAGCAAAATACAAGACAACATAGCAGAACTATACCCTTTCTGTATGGTTACATACATACAACCACACCATGGGTGCAATCATACTTACCAGAAGCCACGGCAGACATGCAATTCCCCCGCAGATTAAAGGGACGCGATCAGACAGACACATCCATCTGGCGTCCCGGAGTCGTCGTCGGGGCATCGTTTCACACCGCAGGAGTGTGGTTAAAAGCTACCAATGAAAACCTAGTATCATTGGGAACTGTGGGGCACGTGGCCGGAAGTATGATCGCGCAAACGTGCATCATTGCAGCCGGGGCAAACAGCCTCGCTTCCTGCCCACATTTTCTCCCTTCTGTGTGACCGCAGTCTTTCTTTTCTTTTTTTCACTTCTCAAGCTGACAGATATGGTCATCTCCTTTCCAAAAGATGATGTTGCAGTGACACTGAATAAGTGGAGCACTGCTGATGGGAATGTGTGGATACCTTCTCCAAACCTGGAAATGCTTTTTTTTAAAAAAAGGTGCTCAGACTAGTGCTTTATATACATTATTTCAGCAACTGCTCATGGGGGGAACTCTTCCTCTGCTTCCCTGTCTCTATTGGGATCTCTCAGGGGTCCGTCCTGGGCTCTCTTCTGTTCGTCCAGGGATGATCTTAGCAAATAGTCCCAGAGCCTTCAATATAACCTCCGTAATGATACCCATCTCTGTGAAAAGTACGGAGACTGACTAGTGATTTCAGCTCTCACATACTTTATTAGATCAAGAACAAGACAACTAAAGCCAGCTTGCAGGTCGGCTTTTATTCCCAAAGAAAACCACACCCCAACACACACAAACCCCGTGATTGGACTATTTACATTGATTGAATTATCCCCTAGGATTCCGGCTCCCCGATTGGAAGGGAGCTAGGTCCTACTGTCCATTGTCCTCTGGGGCGAAGCTCAGGCACTTCACCCAGCCGCATGTTGGACTGGCTGGAATCATGGCTGGCCTGAGCACATGTTCTGAGCTGGGTACATTACATCCCTCCCCCCTTGGCCCGAAAGACACCCACAGACATAGTCGTTTAAGTAAGCCAGAGGCTTTCTTTCCCTCATGGAGTGGTGTGTAGCTGGGGCTGTTGGAGATGCCGGCGCTGGTGTTCTGGGCGGAGAGCTTACCGTTGCCAGTGAAGGTGGCGTTGCAGCTGAGGACTCATTCGAGGCGGTCGGGACTCCCGGAGATGGGTTGACAGGTGCCGTGGCTGGGGTCTCCATCGGGTTGAGGAACACCAGGGAAGGTTGTTGCTCCAGGGCCTCCTGGGCTTCGGGCTCCTCAGAGTCATCCGGTTCTAGAGGCGCCACACGGCGACGGAGTTGGTCAATGTGATGGTGGAGCATGGTGCCATCTTCACAGGAGACCTCGTATGAACGGGGGGCCCTAACCCTTACCACCCGCGCCGGGATCCACTGTGCACCTCTGCGTAGTTCCAAGCGTATACGGGATCTTCCGGGAAGAACCCTCAGGTGGCTTCCTGGTCCTCGGTGCCCGGCTCGCGCTCCGGGGCCTGGTCCGGGTGTAGCCGGTCCATGCGTGTCGTGAGGTGGCGACCCAAGAGGAGTTCTGCCGGACTGTGTCCTGTGGAGTGCGGGGTGATGCATTGTCCAAAAAGGAAGGAGGCCAGTTTGTAATCCCAGTCCAGGGAGTCGAGCTGGCGTAGTGCATCCTTGGTGGTCCAGACCATCCGTTCCGCTTGGCTGTTAGTGGCAGGGTGGAATGGAGCAGAACGCACATGCCGGATCCTGTAATAAGCAGTGAAGTCCTGGAACTCCCTGGACGTGAACGCGGTGCCATTGTCCATTACCAGAGTGTCCGGCAGTCCTTGGGCACTGAAGATCCACCACATGGCCTTGATGGCGGATCCTGAGGAAGTGGATGGCACTGGAATGACCTCAAGCCATTTGCTCTAAGAGTCAACCTGGAATGGCCCCACGAAATCCAGGTGCAGCCGAGACCAGGGGCAGTGGGAGGACTCCCAGGCTCTCTCCGGAGCCTGCAGCAGTTCGGGCGTGAGGTCTGGCAGGGCTGACACCATTTCACCTTGTCCTCGATGTCCTGATTGAGGCCTGGCCACCAGACGTAGCTCCTTGCTAATGCCTTCATCCGTACCACTCCCGGGTGATGCTCCTGCAAAGCCTCCAAGACGCGCTGCTGGAGCGGAGCCGGAATCACCATCTGGCCTCCCCACATCAAACACCCTTTGTATGTTGACAGTTCTTTTTTCCTCATTACAAATGGAGCGAACTCAGGGCCCTCCTTGGCCACTGGCCACCCCCTCCCCACCCAGTCCAAGACCCGGCAGAGGATTTTATCCTGGGCTGAGAGGTGGGCCACTTCCCACATGTAGACCAGCCGGTCGGGAAACGTCTCCAAGAGGGCGACCGTGTGAGTGGGCGCCAGGTCGGGGTCCGCGATGGGCAGGGGCAGGCGGCTGAGGGCATCCACGTGGCCCATGGCCTTACCGGGCCAATGAGTGAGAGAATAGGAGTATCCCACCAGAAAGATGGACCATCTCAAGACCCTGGGGGAGACCATCTGCGGTGTCTGGCGGTCTGGTGCGAGGAGGCCCAGCAGCGGTTTGTGGTCAGTCATGAACTTGAAGGGCCAGCCATAGAGATAGTGGTGAAATTTTTTTACACCAGCTACTATTGCTAATGCCTCGTTGTCTATCTGCATGTAATTGTGCTCCGCAGAAGACAAGGTCCTCAAGTAGTAGGCGACCAGGACCTCCCGGCCATCCGGCAACCGGTGGCCCAAGACAGCCCCCTAGGATCCCTGCTCCCCAGTTGGAAGGGAGCTAGGATCCTACTGTCCATTGTCTTCTGGATCAAAGCTCAGGCACTTCGCCCAGCCGCATGTCAGACCAGCTAGAACCGGTCCGAGCACATGGCTGGCCTGTGCACATGTTCTGTGCTGGATACATTACACCCTGCCTCTCTATCTCTGAACTTTCTTCCATCACCAAACGCTGTACATGCAATTGCCAGTTTGATATTCCCCTTTGGATGTTTCATCACCACCTGAAACTAAGCATGTCGAAGGCTGAACTTCTGATCTTCCCACACACACACACCTTCCTCCTATGCTTCATTTCCAGATACATTCAACACTATGCCACCATCCACCCTGTAAAACAGGCATGAAGCCTTGGCTTATTTTTACTGCTCCTCTCTCTTTTGGTCTCTTTATTTAGCCTGTTGCCAGGCCATGTTGCCTCTTCCTTTCCAACACTGCAAAAATGACATCCTGGTCATCTCCTGCCTGGAAGTTGGAACTACCACCTTATATAATGCTAATTTGGTGTAGTGTCTAGGAGCGCGGACTCTATTCTGAGAAAACAAGGTTCGATTCCCCACTCTTCCATCTGCAGCTGCTGGTGTGACCCTGGTCAGTCACAAGTTCTCCTAGAACTGTTCTCCCAGGAGCAGTTCTTGAGAGAGCGGTCTCAGTCCCACCTATCTCACAGGGTGTCTGTTGTGGGGAGGGGAAGGGAAAGGAGATTGTAAGCTGCTCTGAGACTCCTTTGAATGTTGAAGGGAGGGGTATAAATCCAATCTCTTCCTCTTCCTCCTCTTCCTCTATTTTTTCCCCAAATTCTTCTTCTAAAACCATCTTTTCACCTCTGGAACAATCCCCTTTCCCTACTGAAGTGAAACCTAAGTGCATGTCAAAGAATGCATACCGTTCCCTTCAACCTCCCTTTATTTCTTTATTTAAAAGTATTTATATCCCACCTTATTGCCTTGGACTCAAGGTGGCTATTTGAAAAACACACACATGCACATACACAAACAATGCAGAGATTTCAAACACAGAGAGAGAAATTATACATATCTCCCCATGGCAGATTTTAGATTGTAAGCTCCTTGGGGCAGGGACCTGCTTTCTTATACCCATGCACTTCGATGAAGATATATATATCCCACACAGTCAATATTACTGTTTGGCAGGAAAAGAGGCTTCCTTAAGCCCACCCAGGAATTCATCATTGAGAAGAGATCTGAAACTAGGACTTCTAGCTCTTGCACTTAACTAGTATTCTACAACTTTCATAATCAGAAAAGGAAGGTTCAAGCTCAAGGTTGCTTCAACCTAGCTGTCTCTATGTTCAAACTCCTGCTTTGTCATGTTGTTGATGCTTCCAGCACCTTAAGTAAATAGTTAAATAAGACTTCCTAGAATAAGTTGAGCCATCAGGCCCAGATGTCAGTAGGCTGCTGCCTACAGAAATTCCTGCCACAAGGAAACCAGTTACAGCTGCTCTGCGTCTGTGTTCAGCACTTCCCATCACATACAGTACCCTAGCAGCATCTGGTGAATTCTGACAACTCAAAATGCTTGTAAGGAGAGGTTCATGGAGCCCTTCTAGGAACAGAACATCTTTTGAAATATGGCCACTGCATATCTAGGATATGTCACCACATTCTAAGAAAACCTAGAGATATCCACTCAGCTAGAAAAGAGCTGGGCAAATTATATGTTCTCCATCTACCAGGGACAGTCAATTTACCAAGGTTGCTATTCTTAAAATTTAATTTCATGTCCTGCTTTGCTAGCAATAAAATCCGAGTTTAAAAAAATCTGTGTTCATTTACACATGCAAACGTGGGAAGCAAAGAAAACCACTCTAGGGTTTGTCAGTGTACACACTTGAACAGAAAAGCAGCACAGAGCTTGCCATTTCACAAGCAAAAGCTGGCCAGGTCACTATATTAGCAAACATCATCTATATATCTAATTCCCAAGTTGCCCCCTGCATGCGGATATCCCCAGGTGTGCAGTCCCCAGGTATGCAGAAAAATCTAAAAAGTTTTAAAAAGTGTACAGGGGATATCTAAATCCCCCAAAAAGTAAAAGCGTTTGGGAACTCCGCGGCGGCTGGAAGCCACTCAGTCCTCACCACCGGAGCCGGAGGAGGGAAGAGGAGATCAGCGGTGGTGGAGGAGGAGGATCACTGGAGCCGGGGGGAGGAGATCGGCAGGCCGGCGGCTGGAAGCCACTTGGGCCTAACCTCCGGAGCTAGGTGGGGGAGGAGGAGATCAGTGGCGGCAGCGGAGGGGGACATCGCCGGAGCCGGGTGGGGGAGGAGGAGATCGGTGGTGGTGGAGGAGGGGGACATCACCGGATCCAGATGGGGGAGTAGGAGATTGGCGGCGGCAGAGGAGGAGGACATTGCCAGAGCCAGGTGGGGGGAGGGAGGAGATCAGCAGTGGCAGCAGAGGAGACTGCTGGAGTCGGGTGGGGGGAGAGGAGATCGGCGGGCCCAATGGCTAGAAGCCGCTCGGGCAACGCTGCTGGAGCCGGGGAGGAGGAGGTGATCGCCAGAGCCGGGGGGGAGGAGGACATCGCCGGAGCCTCCCCCGCGAATATCGCGGGTCCCTCTTTTTGTATAATATAAAGCTAATTTATGCAGAAAACATAGAGTGCTAAAATACCATTTGATAATTGTCCAGCAACATCCTATCTCACACAGTGGCCATCCATACTCTGGAAGGCCAGCAAAGAGGCATAGAGACTGAGGCCTTCCCTTGATGTTGCCCCCTAGCACTGATATTCAGAGATTTATACTTTTGACTGTGGAGTTTTTCTTTAGTCCCCATAGCCACAAATAAAACCATCCTCCAAGAATCCCCTTTTAAAGCCATTTATGCCTATGCCCATCACTACAACCTTTGGCAGTGAATTCTACATTTTAATCATTGTATAAAGAAGTATTCCTCTTTGTCTGTCCCAAACCTACTGCTGATCAACTTTCATTGGATCACCTGCCAACTTGGCAACTACACTGCTCACCCCCAGTTCTAGATCATTTATAAACAAATTAACATCAGCCCCAATAATGATTCTTGTCCTGCTTACATTTTTCCATTGAGAGAACATAAGAACATATGAGAAGCCAATGTTGGATCAGGCCAATGGCCCATCCAGTCCAACACTCTGTCACATAGTGGCCAAAAATACTGTCCTTTTAATCCCTATTCTCTACTTCCTTTCTTTTGGCCAATTTTTAATTCATAAAAGGGCCAATCCTCTTATATCATAATGCTTGCTCAGGAGTCTGCAGTGAGGTACCTTGTTAAAAGGCTTTTGAAAGTCCAACAATATAAAGTCAACCTGGACATCATTATCTAAATGATTACTCTCTCAAAGAACTCCAAAAGGTTAGTGAGACAAGACTTCCCTTTGCAGAAACCATGCTGATTTTCCCTCTGCAGGCTTTGTTCCTCCATGTGCTTAATAATTTTATCTTTGATTATACTTTCTATTATTTTTCCTGGAATAGATGTTAGACTGACTGGCCTGTAATTCCCTGTCTTGGTGCTTTCAGCAATTCATTCCTCATTTTCTCTTTTTTCTTGCATTATTAATTTATACTTCTCTTGTCGCCCTGACCTGGATAGCCCAGGCTAGCCCAATTTCATCAGATCTCAGAAGCTAAGCAGGGTCAGCCTTGGCAAGTACTGGAATGGGCAACCTCCAAGGAACACCAGGGACGTGATGCAGAGGCACGCAATTGCAAACCACCTCTGAAACATCCCTTGCCTTAAAAACAAGTCTAGCTTGCCACCTAGTGGTACATAACACTAAAAGAGCTAAAGCTTGTGACTGTCAGACAATTTTAGGATCTCCTGGCTATACTACACACATTGCCATACACTAGTTATTATTAATCATTAATAATAATAATTATTGCCAGAGCCTGTGTTCTCTTCTGTTCACTGCATTGAGGCATTTATTGTTCTGCATTGGCAACAGCATACCATACTGGGATGACCATTAATTAATGTATCTTCAACCACCCACCCCAAAGAAATACCCTCTTTGCTTTCAGGGCAGTGCAAGACAGACTACTGCAAAGTAAGTGAATAAAGCATACTTTATTTTTCTTTCAGTAAATTTTCTTTCAGCAAAGTATACTTCATTTATCTTTCAGCAATGTGTAAGGGATGAGGGGGTGAAGATGGTGTGGTCATCAAGCCTCCAGGTAAGATGAGGATAGGGGCATGATAGATAAACACAAGAATGTCACTGCTCTCCTTTGTGAAACACTGGAGGGTATGGAAAGAAGTCTACTGCACGGCCTATCCTCAGCAGATTCTTTCCCCCAATTTGGCCCATTTTTCACTTGGTGTGCTAAAGCTTAGCTGAGGGAGTGTTTCCACCAGTTTGGCAGCAGGTGGCTGCTGCTATGGGAAAATCTGTCCTTGAGCAAAAACAACAAACAAAGCTGCATGACCCTGAGCTGCCACTCCTGCCAGCAATAAATGCTGACCCATCACAGAAGGCAACCAGGACACATGCTGTTTCCTTGAGATTATTTCTTTCCACAGCTCAGGTTTATTTTCTAAAAGCCTGACCCTGGCTTGCACCACACACTTAACACATTGGCACTGACCTGTGAATTCTGGGAACATTCCACAAATAATTATCATGGCCTCCAACAGAGTTGGCCACCAAGAAGAGCAGCAGAAAGCCTCCTCCTCCTCCTCCTCCTCCTATTGAGCCTTCAGAATGACACAGGAGCAGCTGGCACCAAATAGCTCCCCAGGTAGGTTCCTGTAGAGGACAAATTAATACGCAAAGCTATCTTGGGAAACAACCGTATGGGATACGTAAGCTGCATGGGCCTCTGTAGTTTTAGACCATGAAGCCATTGGGACAGAAATTTAAAGAAGACTGATGGGTGGGTATTTAGCCCCTTCCCATCCATTTTCTGACAGTTCATCCCATTCCCCACTCCCAATGATGTTAATCTGCTGGAGAAAACTTACATGGAACTGTAAGGTGGACCTGTGTAACATGTGGCACTGACCACCACACATAGGGTTGCCAACTGCCAGGTAGAGCCTTGAGATCTCCCAGAAATACATCTGATCTGCAGACTACAGAAATGGCTGCTTTGGCGGTAGGGTTGTCAACCCCCAGGTGGTGGGTGGAGATCTCCCACTATTACAGCTGATCTCCATAGGGTTGCCAGGTCTTCCCTGGCTGCTGGCAGGGGGCTCAAAGGTCCATTCCATGATCTTCTGGGTGAACACGCAAAGTGCTTGTGCTACAATGACATCACCCAGAAGTGACATCATCACCTCATCAACATTGGGGTGATGCTCTAGTTTTTGGGCAAAACTCTGTGGTTTAAGCCCAATTTCACTACAGAGTTTTGCTCAAACACTAGAGTGTCAGCCCCTGACATTGGTGATGTGATGACATCACTTCCAGGTTACATCATTATGGTGTGATTGGAGGCATTTGCTGGTGGGGGTTCCCCCCTGCCAGCCAGCTGGCTGCTGGTGGAAAGGGCCCCACAAAAGTGGGGGAACGCCCACCCAGACACGGATGAAAAGATGCCCATTTTTGAAGGCCCTGCCTCCACTATTGCCATTTTTCTTGTCTTAGCCTCTTTCAACCACCATTCCCTCCCATACCACCATAGGGTCATAGTGGGCTTTTTTAAAAAAGTAGTTGTTGTTTCATTATAGCATTATAATATTGTAATGATTTAGTGACATGATCTACTAGTTTATCTCAATTTCCAACTTTCAGTTTTTTAAAATGCTAAACCTAGCCTTTTTCATTGTGGAGATATCAATAAAGCTGTACTCTCACACTATCTGTAGGGATAATCACCTGGGGGAAAAAATAGCTTGGATCCTTTCCTCACATGCTCTCCTTTTTCCATTATACAGGCAGCCAGTGCTATGGACTGTGCTTCCTCTGGCTATGGGCACTAGGCATTTCCGCTTCCACAAGACCAATGACTCCCAAGGATCTGAAATGTGCCTAGAGCTTGAGGAATGTGCTCTGCAGCAGGCAAGGAGGGGCTCAAGCAGAAAGAAGGTACAGAATCCAAGCCATTAATTACAACTTTGAAACTGCCAAGCTTGCTTAGTATTGTATGGGCAATGGCCTTCGTTCATTATTATTAATTTTATGAAACAATCTTTAGAAATGGATTTTTTCTACAGAAAAATAAAGCACAGGAAACTTTCCCACCCCACACTCTGCTTCCTATTTAATCAATTATGTTAAAAGATTACAATAATGCAATCTCCTAGTACCTCTGATATTCTGAGGGTACTTAATGAAGACCACAGTTTCAGTTAAATAACCAGACACAAAAATCGTCATTATTCAGAATATTATTTCCTGTGTATTGCTTTACAATAATGCCATTGGCACAGGATAACATTACAGAGGGGGTTAAAATCCAGTTAAAAATCCATAGCCTTTAGCCTGTGATCTGATCTGTGCTGGTTCTTAGGGCCATTCAGCATAGCTCTCTCTTCTGTGTAATTCAACATATGTACTACTGAGGGACATTCACTTTACAGCAGCATCCTCCAGGCAGGAAGCTAGCTGTGGCAGAAGTTTGAGTATGTTAGTATCAGTAACAGGATAAGCCTGGGAGGGAAAGGAAGTATCCACAGGATTTTGAATGTTCCTGGTACTGTTCCTCTCCGTCAGCATCATCTGTGGTTTTCTCTCACCTTTGGCAGACTTTTGCCAAGGCCAAACTCCCAATGGAAGCAAATAAAATAAAAATGACCAACATAACTAGGACTCCTGGCTTGGACTACTCCTACACAACAACAACTTGAACATTCTGACTGTTTTTAGTATTTGGAGAGCTTCTCCTGTCAGAGGTTAGAAGACTTGCTGATACCTTAGAACAGGATTGGGTTATTCTAATTACACCTTTCATTGCAACCTGGTCTGTTTGAGACTGTTCCAGTCCCAGCCAAGGATTCCAAGAAACTGGTCCTTTGGAATGAACACAGTGCACCAAATACACGTTAACTTATCTCAGCAAGTGTGCAGAAGCACTCCTTGAGTCATGGGCATCTGTTCTCACTGCAGTGTCTGTCATTTTGCTGGATGAAACAATGCCTCTGTTTCTAGCCTTGCCTTCATTATTACTGATAGTCTAGAGTTGTGACAGGTCATCCACAATGAAGTTAGCAAGTATTCTTGGCTTTGAATTTAATGGGAACATTTTGCCATCAGGGGTTGCCAAACTTGGTTTTCTGGCAGGGCTCATTTGCCTTTTACAGCTGCGAGACAAGCAGAAATTCAGCACATAAAGCTTTTTTCATCATTACATCATCAACATGGGGATGGGAGACTCATGTGAATTTCTGCTTACCACACAGCCATTAGGACTTTTGCCAGAGTATTGGCAGTCCTGTGCACAGAGTAATATCTCCCGTTCTCCCACCTTCTACATTAAATGTCACATAGTCTCATTTCTATACTCACAGTTATTATTGATTACATATTCCTATTCTGCTTCTTCCTAAAATCTCAAGAGAAACACATTGCCTCACAACAATCCTGCAAGGTAGATTCAACAGTGACTGCCTGAAGGCCACTCAATGCACAGCCAAGTGTAGGATTTTAAAACATCAACAACACAGACATATAAGCACACCTAAAAAGGCATGAACTGCACACATCCCTGAAAGGAAATAATAAGTATATGTATTAGCTTGGTGAAATAGATGATTACCTTAGAAAACAAAAGTTACTGAAAATGATAGAAGAACAAAGTTTTATCTTGAATGGTCCTATAACAACGATAAGAGGGGTTGCGGAAGCTATAAAGAAAATTAAACCAGGTAAAGTGCCAGCTAGGTTCTGATGGTTTACCAGGGTTATACTTTAAGTGTTTTGAGGATGAACTGCTTCAACCATCACAGGCTACAATGAACTCTATTTTACAAAATGGTAAGAGGCCAGATTCTTGGAGACCCACAGCCAACCAGACATTGATATCAAACTGATGTAAGAATTGGTCTCCATATGGATATATCCTGTTAAAAAAGAAAGGAAATAGACACTTTCCAATAGTGAAGTCACTTGTGGGGAGAAAGAGGAAGGCACTGAGGGTGGAGCATGGCATCAGTTTAATACTGGGCGAGATCCAAAGTTTCATTAAAAGTTAGCAGGCAGGGCTGCTGAGAGTTACCCTTGGCCAGATAGAGATTCCTTCAGTGACCCACCACCATCATGCAGACCCAGTACAAATGTTGTATGAAAACAAATTACATGACTTGTTTTTAGCAAGCTTAATAATTTCTTAATCGTCAGGGTACCATACTTTTCTCTCCTACATCCCATTTCTCACATTTATACCCCACCTTTCCTTCAAGAAGCTCAGAGAAGTCTCCAAACATCATTTTATCCTTGCAACAACACTGTGAGGTAGGTTAGGCTGAGAGACAGCCACTTCCCCTTCCCCTCAATAAAGTGGCCACTGAACTGATGGCTACACACCAGCAGCAGGTTGCCCTCAGAACCCGTAGAATTCTTTCTCCCTAGTTCTCCCTTTCTCTATGGCCCGTTCTTGCTGTTAAGCATAATTTCTGCTGTTTTGAAGGCTAAGAAACCCAATCTCTGGGCAAGGTGGCGTCCACATCATGACAACAGCATGGTGCTGGTTCATCCATAATTTTGTCCATTTACTCCAACCAAGGAGTGGCAAAATCTACCCACCAGTATGACAGCCAGTTTTATTTCCTAATAAATCCTCTTCTAGGACACAAATTTCCTTTACAAAAAAAAGGCACATTCAGTGGGAAGATCAGAAGATTATAACCATTAACATCTGGCCCTTCGTATGAGGAAGTCTGAGCTATCTGTCATCGCTCTACTGACTTCCCAGCTATTCTTGTTACTGGAACATTTCACAAACTTTACCATCTTCAAGCCTTGGACAAAAGCATAGTCATGACAGCTGGAAATCCACAATTCCTTTTTCTACTGCTCTCCATCCATCCGCCTCAGTCCAGCATTATTCGGCAAAGGGCTTTGGTCCTAATGCTGCAGCTGGGCAACAAGACTATAGTATAAGAACAAATGACCTAGAAGTTCTTCTTGAGTTTTCTTTTCCTCACAACCAGTATTGCATTGTAAAGCAACATGAGTGTGTAAAATAAGCACGACCAAATCCCTATGTTCCACAACTGAAGGGGGGGAGAAGAGATTCAGAGAAATTCTATGCCAATAAAGGTTCTGAATTGATTCAGAGAAACATGGTTTAATGGAGAATTAAATTATAAAAGCCTGGTCTGGTTTGGAGGATTATTCAACCCGATTACAATAAGATCCTTAAAAGGAAGAATTAGACTTGAAAAGTGGGACAGACAATCCTGTACACACTGAGCTGCCTAGTATTCACTTTAGGGGAGAGAGGCGGCATGCTTTGTGCAAATTGAAAGAGAGTCTCAAGGACCTGAAAAGAGGCCCCCATCTCAGTAGGTTTAAAGCACATAATTTAGACAGTCCACAGGACTGCTTGGCATAGAATCTGGACTACCTTAGTAGGGGAAAGGTTGGGTTTTTAAATTTTCCAGGGCAGAGCACATGGAGTTTTAATGTCTCTCTCATGTCTGCATTTGATGAAGCTCCTGGGTATAATGGCTTATGACACAATATACTTATTCCCCTTTAAAATACCACAGGATTGGGGAGAAGGCTGAACAAAATCCATCACAGAGCCACTTCCATGTTACCAAATACATGATCACACAGAAACATGGACCAATACTGTATAGATCTATGATGTGATCACACTTGAAATACTGTGTACAATTGTGGTCATCCTGTCACAAAAATATACACTGCGGAGCTGAGAAAAGTGCAGAGTTGGACAGTCAAGATGATTAAGGGGTTGGATCACCTTTCCTATGAGGAAATGCTAAGGAGTGTGGGGCTTTCCAGTTTAGAGAAAATATGACTGGGGGGGATAGGGATTTATAAAATTATGAATAGGGTGGAGAAAGTGAATAAAGAGACCTTTTCCTCTCTTTCTCATAATACTTGAACTTAGAGGCAACAAAAGATGATATGCAATAAACACAGAACAGACAAAAGAAAATATTTCTTTACTCAACAAGTAATTAAACTGAGGAATTCAATGCCAATGGACGTAATGATGGCCACTAGCATAGATGGTTCTTAAAAGGGGTTAGAAAGATTCATGAAGGAGAGGTCAATCAGTGGCTACTAGCCACAGTGGCTAAAGAGAATCCCTAAATACAGAGGCAGTAGAGCTCTGAATTCCAGTGCTAAAGGGCAACATCACAGGAAGGCCTTGGCCTCCATCCCGTTTGCTGGCACTCCAAGGCAACTGGTGAGCCGCTGTGTGAAGATGATGGACTAGATGGACTTCTGGTCTGGTACAGCAGGAATTAGCTTATGTGTATTAAAATGCAACTGACCAGAAGTGCCAATGACACAGCATAGCCCCTGGTAGTCCACATGGCCCACTTCAAAAGTTGGAACCTTTTTAAAACTGCCACTGCTCAATAAGGGTTAGTGCTCTAGGAAAGAGTTTGCTTCTGGCTCTTCTCCCATGCAGGCGCATCCATGGTAATTGCACAACAGCCAGCCCAGCACTGCACACACCAGGCAGAGGCCTGATTAAACTGCAACACTCCCATGCTGTTCTCTACCTAGGCAGAGGCCTGTTTGCTCTTACATGCAACCGCCCTCATCCATTCTACTCTGATACTTTCCACAAAGACTCTAGTAGATCAACCTGCCATTAACCAGATATAGTTTGCATAATAAGCACACTGACAGAAAGTGATGAGGTGCTGGAAAACTATTTGAACATATAAGAGATTCAAATAACTAGCAGCACCAGTGTTACTGCAAACCACTCCCATGAAAGAACTCCAGTTATGTGCTGTTGGTTTTCTCAACATCCCCATGGAAATGCATTCCACATGCCATATGTCTATTTATAGCCTCCTCAAACCCAAAATAGCTGCTTATAGCTGGATTGCAAGACCCACTGATTTCAGTAGGAGAGATTTATAAATACTTCATTTTCCCATGGAAATCAAGGGGCTTAACTTCAACAAATTAACTTTAGCTGGATTGTGCCTATTGTTTACCTGGCTAGGGTCCAGAATACAACTTCCCAGGGCTCATAACCTGGTTCTCCAGATTAGAGTCTGCTGCTCATATCACCTTGGATGCCATGCTTAATAATCAGAAATGTGTGGGATTATACAGTGGTGAAGGAAATGCATTCCACGCACATAGAAACACTTTCTTTCCATTTGAACTAAAAAGTGTCTCCCCAAAAAAGACAGAGCATCTTTTCCAGAGGGCCCATTGAAATTGGTAGCTTCATGCTGGTACACTTCATTCATACGGCTTGCTAAATGTATACACAGCTTGCAGTCCACTATAGCCAGCCCACTTATTGTAGGAGTGTTTGCCTTTAAAATTACTCCCAGACAGCTGGGCTCTTTTTGGAATATGGGAGTATGAGTGCACACACATGTACATTTCCCCTTGTGGCCCAGACGGTGACTGTTGGGGAGTGATAATGACAGCCTCTCTCCCACAAATTATCACAACATCTGATGAGTGGAACTTTTATCTGAACACATTTGCTCTGATCCAGCAAGGGAGATATGCAGAAAAGACCTTCAATGTGCAAAGATGTGCATCTGGATGCCTTCACACTGCAATACTTATCCAGGCCCCACTAAACTAACTGGACAGCCCTTTGCATGGAGGAAGCACATCACTAGCTGCAGCCACTAATGGCTGCTTATGACTAGTTGCCCACAACATACACCTGGATCAGGGCCATTTTGTGGTTTGTTAAACCAAGATGGGGAAAGTTGTCCAGTTTCAAACTGGTTTGATGTACTCCATGCCTACACCAATGATATTGTCAACAGACTGTGGCTGCATTCAGACCTCACAAGCAATTCCAGTTAAATGCAGACTGGGCACAAATACAGATCGTTGCTGTGCTCCTGCACACCTCTCACTCCTCTCATCTTCCTTCTTGCTCGAAAGAGCTTCCAGCTGGATCAAACTCCAGTTCAACATTGTGTCTCAGTGCCAATGTCTCAATGAACTGGAGAGTCATGACTGTAAAACTCAGTTTAATTCCAGTTTGTATAAAGTTAACAAACTTCAGTTCACTAGTGCACCTAACATTCATATGTCAATTTGAAATGACACTTGATCAAGTCAGGATGTGCTCAGTCAAGCTACAGAAGGAGGGAGGTGGGGGAAGACCATGCATGAGTTCAGCCTGGCGGGAGTTTAATACATTAGCCCCATCCTTCTTCCTCCAAGGAGCTCAGGGAGGAAGACATGATTCTCCTCTCTTTCATATTACCCTCACAACAACCTTGTGAGATAAGTTAGGCTGAGAGTTTGGCTGGCCAAAGATCAACCAGTGGCAAGCAGGGATTTGAACCTGGGTCTCCCCAGCATCCACTCCAAAACTTGATAATCCACATTGGAGCCTGGAATGAAATCTGAATATGGCCTATGAGAATCAACTGTTTTTAAAACTGCATTTAAATCCTGTCCCATCTCTGAGAAACTCAGAGCTTTATGCTTGCAGTTATCCCATTTTATGCACTGATTGATAACATTTACCTGTTGCCTCTTAGTACATGACTCTCAAGGCAGCTTCCAACAATTATTAAAATGCCAATATGAATACAGCAAGAATTAAAACCCACAATAGACCAACTCGAACCATCAAGAAGAATTAAAGAACTTGCTGCAAACGCACCATAAAAACCATCAGAGTTATCTATGGACAAGGGAAAAGACAAACTCAGCAGCAATTTACCAAAAACTTACTCAGCAAAAAGCCTGGGAAGAAATACAGTTCTTCTTTTACTTTCACAACAACCTTGCAGAGGTAAGACTGAGA
This sequence comes from Gekko gecko, assembly GCA_029375565.1. NCBI lineage: Eukaryota > Metazoa > Chordata > Lepidosauria > Squamata > Gekkonidae > Gekko > Gekko gecko. The sequence continues at coordinate 236,335,204 of JAPDNY010000002.1, read as the reverse complement.
GACTAAGGTCAGCCAGTGAGTTTTGTGTCTGTGGAGCTATGAATCCATGTCCCTGGTCCAAATATAGGCAAAGCTATCTGGTGACCCCCTGTAATCTAAATTCACATGACGTTGCTTTATATTGAACCAGGCTACTGACCCACCAAGGTCAGTATTGTCTACTCAGTGGCAGTGGCTCTCCGGGATCTCAGGTAGGGTTCTTTTGCACCACCTACCACTTGGTCCTTTCAATTGGACATTCTGGGGGTTGAACCTGGGACTTTTCTGCATGCCAAGCAGATGCTGTGCCACTGAGTCACATTCCCTAAGCATCCAGACCTACACACTGATTTTCTGAGGCAAAAGCGCAGATGACATCTGTTTTTGGACTATACCACCTCAGACTGGAGATGGTGGTTCATGATTGAATGTTACACACACACACACACTACTCGGCACATATTTATTTTTATTTGTTTTATTGGATTTGTATCCTGCCCTCCCTTCACAGCAGGCTCAGGGCGGGTTCCATCAAACACAGTAACCAATATACAATATACAAAGAATTAAAAACAATTAAAAACCCCAATAAAATACAACAGCATTCCTATGGTACAAATCATGGTCAAAGCCTCACAGATGTAGTCTATTTCAAGTTTGGATCCTTAGATGATAATACAGATCTGACCCGCCGAGGGGAGGCCCAGTAGAGAGGGGAGATGCCTGCTGTCCTAATTAAAAGCCTGGCAGAAGAGCTCCATCTTGCAGGCCCTGTGGAACTGTAAAAGGTCCTGCAGGGGCATGATCTCATATGGGAGCTCATTCCACCAGGTAGGGGCCAGGGCTGAAAAGGCCCAGGCCCTACTTGAGGCAAGATGGACATCCCTGGGGCCGGGGGTCACCAGAAGATGTTGGTAGGCAGATTATAAAGCCCTTCGCGGCTCATAGAGGGAGAGGCAGTCTCACAGATATGCAGGCCCCTGGCTGTACAGGGCTTTAAAGGTGAGCACCAACACCTTGAAATGGATCCCGGTACTCAACAGGCTGCTAGTGTGGTTCGTGTCCGCACACATGGCAAAGTCAATACCCATGTTGCCACATTCTGCACCAGCTGCAGCTTCCAGAGCAGAATCAAGGGCAGCCCCATGGAGAGAGAATTACAATAGTCCAATCTGGAAGTGACTATTACATGGGTCATTGTAGCCAGGTCCCAGGGAATGAGATATGGGGCCAACTGCCTGATCTGTCTCAGATGGAAAAAGGCAGACCTAGCAGTGGCAGCAACCTGGGCCTCCACAGATAGTGAGGTGTCCAATAACAACCCCAGCCTCTGCATGTTCAACACCGGCACCAGTAGGGCCCCATCAAAGGTTGGGAGCTCGATCCCCAGTCCCAATCCCCCGTGATCCAGGTACAGGACCTCCGTCTTCAATGGATTCAATTTCAGTCTGCTCTGTTGTCACCATCCAGCCATGGCTTGTAATGCCCTGTCCAGATTTTCTGGGGCAGTGTCCACATGGCCATCCACCAGCAGATAAAGCTGGGTATCATCAGCATAATGGTGACAACCTAGCCTACCTCTGGATAATCTGGGCAAGAGGGGTGCATGTAGATACTAAACAGCAGTGGGGAGATACCCCTGCGGCACGCCACATTCCAGCAGGTGTTGTTGAGATAACTCTCCCCCCCAAATGCCACCCTCTATCACCAACCTTGGAGAAAGGAGGTCAGCCACTGCAAGGAAAGTCCCCTTATACCCACATCAGTGAGGCAGCGGGTCAACATCATAATCCACCATATCGAACACTGCCAACAAATCAAGAAACATTAGCAGTGCTGATCCACCTCGATCCAGGTGTCTCCGGAGGTCATCCACCAAGGCGACTAACACCATCTGCATCCTATGGGCAGGGCAAAAACCAGCATGTCAAGAAGAAAACTGGAGTACAACTTTTTCTTTGTTTGATACATTTCTATATGCAGGGATTTTTGAGTGTGTGGGAGAGCATTCAATCCCCAAGCTCCCACCTGCATTTTGAAGCGGCATAATCTGGAAACATGTTTACCCCTTCAGCGGCTGCTTGTGAAAAGTAGGCTTAAATTGCCTATTCATTAAGAAATAGCTTATTGGGGGGGGATCCTTCTAAGACATGACAGCTTCCCAAACACAGTGGATGATGCCCTTACTATCACAATGCCCATTCTCTTCAGCATTTTACTGACCAGCAATTGTAATTCAAATATTACTTATTTTTGAAATTTTGACTGGGCATTGGGCAACTCGATCTACATGGCACTCGAGTGTTGTACTGGGGGGGGAATTGTTTCTTTTTCCATGTCATTTGTCAGCTTCATTAGATGCTTGCTGATTTTTAAAATAATTATATAATGGTTCCTTTCCCCCCCCACAACAACCCAATCTGAATGTGTATATGTGTGTGTGTATACATATACAGTGTGTATTTCATATCGCATATAATTTTTGCAGAGCTATTCCAAACATGCTACAATATTGTAAATCATAATTTCAGTAACATAAAAGGAAGTTTGCCCAAACTGAACATACAGAACACAACTCCTCCTTGGAAAGAACAAAAGCCAAACAGACAATGCCAAAGTCCAGTAATTCATACAGGAAAATAAACAAAAGGTTTCTATGGCCTGAACAAATAATATAATTTGGAAAACAGAGACTTAAGCAAAACCTTTAAAAAAAGCTACCTTGAAAGAAATTTCTTGTGTCTCACTAAGGCAAAAAATGGAAGCACTAAAGGAATACCTTCCTGTACTCTGATCCATGGAATAGTGGCTTCAACAATTCTCAAAAGATGAAATAGGTCCAGAAAAACTTCCTAAAAAAGATCGATCTAACACTCAAACCAGAATGCACATCAAGAACTGCTTGTTTGGAAGTATCCTTTTCTATACATGTTCACCTACCACACATTGAGGGGTTCTGATGTATGGTTTTCAACCCAGCACTCCTATCATGAGCACATTCTAAGATGAGACAATCACAAGTGGCCTATACCTGTACCTTTTAAACTGGTACTAAAATTTTGATCTAAAAACATGGAAAACATAAAACAAATAATTTCCCCCCTCATTCTTGTTGATTAATGTGAATCCATTAAGAGTAACAGTAATACCATTTCAGTTTTCTCTTCCCCAACTCTCAAGTGAATCTCTAGAATTCATCCATCCAGTTCTGCTGCTGCTGGAGCCTTGACCGACCATATGTTTCGTAATGAAATTTTGGGAAACTTCATAATCATAATTGATGCTCCCCAAGCATTCATCACCCATCTCTATCCTGACCATTGGGGTAACTGATAGATCATGTGATGTCATGTAATCTTACAAACAAATTTTAAGAACTTTGTCCTCAAATAGTTCACAATGAATGAACTTAATCATCACCTAAGCAGAAACTCGGCAGTTCAGTCACTGACAGTTACAAAAAAACAGAGGCTAATTTCTTCGAATTCCATTCCACCTCTGTGGCCTTGGAGAACTTTTCTACAGGAATTTGTTCTGTGTCTTCCAAAGTAAAATTATGTTACTTTATTATAACCTCCCAGCTTTCCTCCTCAGCTTCTGACATGTAGAACCATCTCACATTTAAGCAGCTTCAGTCTTTCTATGGGTCTTTTCTGGCAGCCTCACTGGTCCACTGCTAAAGCCTCTAATTAATTATCATATGGCATTGTGTGTAGAATAGCCAGGAGACCCCAAGATTGTCTGGCAGCCACAAGTTCTAGGTATTAACGTTATACTAGTGGCAAGCTAGACTTGTTTTTTAGGTGCTGAGAGAGCTCTGAAAGAACTGTGACTGGCCCAAGGTCACCCAGCTGGCTTCATGAGGAAGAGTGGGGAATCTAACCTGCTTCTCCAGATTAGTCCACTGGTCTTAACCACTACACCAAGCTGGTTCAAATTGGCTAAAGCCTCTGCAGTTTACCAAAGAACTCTGATCCACTGTTGAGAAATCGCTTTAACTAGAGACCGATTGACATATATTTTAGAGTCAGACAGTCAATTATAGTACGGAAACCATCTCGTGAATGATTTTTATGCCTTGATAAATGGAACAACTTGCCATGGGAGTGTATCCTGTATAGATGTTTCTTTTATGTAGAGATTTGCATGTCCCAAAGCAAGGTCTGTTGCAATAAATTGGTTTATCAGGGTAAGATGCTAAGCAAACATCTCTGGCATCAATAGGATCATGCAGTTAAGTACCACTGAATTAAATACATAGCAAAGTTACTGGGGCTTATTTCCAGGTATGTAAGCCTAAGATTGGAATCTTAGACATGCTTTGGGAACAGTCTTAATGGGGCTTGTTTCCAAGTAAACTCAGTGAGGTGTGGGCAGTTCAAGTTATCTAAAGTGCACCAAATATTTAGATGAACATGAGCCCACTTGCAGAAACATTTGCTTCTGGAAAAAGTATCATGCACTGCAAACCAAACCTTCAAGTGATGTTAGCAGGTAGGGAAACAGAGAGACTTAGCATGTGAGAGACTCCCAGCTGGGCCAGGCATCTGTTCCCCTTCCTCCTGTAAAACGAGTGAACGAGTAACAACAGCAGCCATCTGCCAGAGAAGAGAGGGAAATAGCTCTGCTCCAGACTCTGGGAAAAGGCTCCCAGGCTCATCTCAGAAGAGGCCTTGGAAGGCAGCCACCTGCTTCACCTCCAACACCAAGTTATGATTAGTTGCACGTTCACAAAATTCAGGAGCACGGGAAGACTGGTGTCTCTTGTCTTGAGGGCCACAAAGAGTGGCAGTGAAGAGTATCTGGCAACCAGATGCCTGAAATAAAGCATATGCATTCATTATGGTGCATTATGCTACAACGTCCTCATAAGGGGGCCACTTCAGATGAACTCAGTGGCCAGCAAAATAAGAAGCTGCGGTTGCTAACATGCACTTTGCTCTGAGCTGCAAACTAGCTGGGCCATATCAACCAGCAGAAAACAGGGAAGAGCTGGCTGCAGGGGGGGGAGAATGAGAAGAGCACCCGAAGCTACAATCCTATGCAGAATTATTCCAACAGATTTAGACTGGAGTAACTCTGCATAAGATTGCACTGTGAGTCAGTGCAAGCTGAGGGACAAGAACTACCAGTGGTAGAGATTCCTAAAACACCAGCACAGCAGAACTTAAACACTGATGGCCCCAAAGGGTTGCCAGCTTGGTACTAGTTCTCTAATGGTGGGATTTTTAGCATGAGATAATATTTTCCTCCATACCATGAAACGTTTTACCTGCTGGTTTTTGGAAATCAAAGTCTTGTTACAGCATCGGAGCAAGCCAGGGTTCCTCGTTTGAGATGCCCTCCCAACCCATCTACTCCCACCCACCCCCAATACATGCATGAAGATGACATCTCTAGACAAAGACAAAGCAGATCCACAAGCACAGAGTTTTCAACGATACTCTGCATTTAGAAGGAGCAGAGTGGCAAGCATCTACTTGACTGTCCATACAGGAAAGAAAAGTGATGATATATATGTTCTGGAGCTGCTGGGGATGGACTGGCAGTCACTGGCTCAAACTACTGACTCGGGGTTTAATTAAAACCAATTTAAGCTTGTGTTGTGGGTGTACTGTCCTCAATTAAGAGGATTCATAAACACAGTTCGCTTCTGGGACGTACAGCCTGCCTTTTCTTCTAAGATCACAGAATTCCCATTACACAACAGCAGTAGCCGCAGGGTACAGCTCTCTATATTTTGACATCATTGTATGCGTACAGGGCACCAATTCTATGTATCTGGATAATGTAAAGTTTGCAGATGTTACACAGAACCTTCAACTTGCTATCTGCAGGAACAGCTCAACTGTCTGCACCCTGCCCTAGCAACCCCTTACTCACTCCACGCAGTCAATACCCCACGGCCACCCCATTGCTGGGAGATGGCTGTTCGCCCCAACTTAGAAGCCCTGGCCTGCAGAACACCAAAAGCTTGAAGCAGGGCCCCTGGGTAGGCATGGACCCAGTAATAAGGACAGACCTGGCCCCAGGCCCAACAGCCACGGTGAGGTCTCCTGATAGAAGAGGCCAAGGCTGGCTGCAGTTGTGTTATGGGACAGAAGCAACTGGGAAGCCCCTGAAAAGGGAGGCAGGGTTCCCCCTCAAAATACAGCCCTCCTCTCTGATGAGTCAGGGAGTGGGGTTCTGGGCCTGGATGGTTCCAGAGTTGCCTCCTCAAAAGAGGGCTCAGAAATCCAAAGAGTTGGGTGGCTGGTCGTCTCTGAGGTTTAAGAGGTAGCAGTTCAGGAGGAAGACAGAAGTGGGTGGATCAGCCCAACCCTTCTGCAAAGTCCTCCCCACATTGAGGCACGTGACTTTCTTTGGCATCCATTCTGATACTTTTCTGGGCAAAAAGCTTATTACAGTTGCAGCTACTGTATACCCTGAATGACTATCCATCAGCTACTTTCCTACGCACACCTACTCTCTAAGTAAATCTCACTGAAGTCATTCAGACTTATTTCCAAGTCAATATGCGTAAGAACACACTGCATTGTAATTGTCTCAAGGTACTCTTCTGCATTAGCGTGCATGTGTCTAACTTTCCAAGTGATCTGGTATCAATAGCTTCAGGATAAACTAGGAAGCGGAGTGGGACATTCACTTTTTTTTTGGGGGGGGGGTATGGATTAGAAAGGCAACACTGGCAGGAAGCAAGGGGGAGGGGAGAGATTCCAAGATTCAACACTAGCTGAAGATATTCCTGTCCAGGAGCATTCTTCAAGATCCCTCCCAACTTTTATACCAGCTCCTTGGGCAACTAAAAGGCTGCAGAATGGGCTTTTTTCCTCACCTGGAATAAAAAGTATGTATATTAAGACTCTTTAGAACTTGGTTGGTATCCTGTTTCAACGGTCATTAGGGGAAACTAATGGACTGCTCAAAATATCAGGGACGTGTAGCTGAAACCAGTCATGGATATGGATTACAAGAGCTGATTCTAGAGAACATGCCATCAGACCAAATCAGACCAGTATTGACCATCTGGCATACAAAGGCCATGCAAAACACTAAATACTCAACGAGTTATTATGGTCCACTTCTGCATTAGGTTTCCCCAGAAAATGCAGACTTGTAAAGACACTCTTCATTATCTATGAACGCATCAAGGTCCATATCTCCTGCAGCCTGGCTGGATGTGACAACTGAAGCTCTACAACAGAGGGTCGTGCCTTCCCTGCCTAGAGAGTTCTGTTTGTCACATGAATACAAGAAAATGATCCTTGAAGCAAAGAAGCAGAGAGAGTACTTGCTAAGCAAGTATTCCCAGCACTTGTGTGCACATCCTGCCACCTACTGTTGGATCTGCACTACACAGTTCAAGACACCATTATTTCTAATTCAGAACACGGGCCCCATATGTGGATCACTGAAGCTGTAGATTAGGATCATGTACAGGGAAAGGAGATCTTTCTACAAACAGGAGGTGGGGGGGCTTCAGGTTTAAATAATTTTTTTTAAAAAAGAGGTGAGGGAACTAAAACCTTGCCTTACCAAGAAAAACCAGCCACCATTTTGAGGGTTGACTAGCGATCCCATAAACAGGTGGCTGGCTACAGTAAAGGAAGGGGAATGTGCTGCCACTGTGTGAGCTAGGCTAAAAAGGGAGTGAGCATGTGAGGCATCCCTGGACGGATGGAGGGGGGAAAGAAGGAGGAAAGGGTGGCACAGATGACCAAGGCAGCAGAGAAGGAAGGAGGTGGCAGCAGTTGAGAGGATGGAAGAGGTGTGCTGTGGGGCAGGTGAGCAAAGAAACAAAGGGGTGGCATGGGTGAGTGACACAGCAAGGACAAAAGGAGCAGGCTGTGATGGGGAGGAAAGAGGCATGCTGCCAGGCAGGTCAGCAAATAGGCTGGTGAGCAGGGATTGGGGCAGCAAACGAGGAGGAGACTCAAGAAAAAAGACAGACCGAGGAGGAAGAGACACCAAGAGGAGGTGGCAGGAGAGTAAGAAAGGCAAATGGCAGAAAGTGGAAGGAGGAAAGGGGACCAGGGAGGGTGGAATTTAGCCTTCCCTGAGCATTCCTTGCACTCCACACTTGTATTCTCCTAGCTTCCTTTTAAGGCCACATCCTAACAAAATAGCATGTGCAGTGGTTAGAGTTTCAGACTAGGATCTGGGAGACGCAGGTTCAAATCCCCACTCTGCCATGAAAGCTTTCTGGGTGACCTTGGGCCAGCCACATACTATCACCCTAAACTACCTCACAGGGTTGTTGTAAGGATCAAATACAGGAGGGGAGATCAATGTTCTGTGTTTTATTTCAGGACTGGGGGAAAGGCAGGGTATAAATGAAGTAAACAAAATAAAGATGTTATTAATGTCTGGAGCTTGGCAACTTTCCAAAAGGTACAGAAAGGCTCAAGGCATCCTGTACTCTAGCCTCCTGCAGGAGCAGAGCGTCACTTTCTAGATCTTTGCAGGATACAGGGCCCAATTCCAGCTACGGAAAGGGGTGGGATTATCAGCTCCCCAACCTAGCTTGTGCTCCTTGCAGCAAGTCTCCTTCTGTCCAGCTCCTCCTCTAACACTGAGGATCAGCTCTAGCTCTGTCTGATCTTGGCATGCCTACAGATAGTCCTTGACTTCATTCCCTGAAGACCCAAGTAGTAAATGAGACACCTGCCCCCATTTTAACCTCACAACAGCCCTAGGAAATAGGACAGGCTCAGAGAATGTGACTGATCAAGGTTACCCAGGGAGCTTTCATGATAAGCAGAGATTTGAACCTGAGCCTTAACATATTTGGATACTTGTAACCACTACACCACATGTGGCTCTTTATGTGCAAGGAGGAAGAAAAGCCTCCGGTTGTGTTCTGCCATTTCAGCCTCTTTCATATACTGGCCTTACTGCAACTAGTTAGGAAACGGGAAGGTCAATTATTGTCTTCTCCTAGTTCCCTTAACTCTAGTGTTTTCCACATGGGGAAAGGCTTGTAGAGTTTCCTCACTGATGCTGCAGCTGGCAATACAGCACAGAGGCAACAGGGCTTGCACATGGCAGGTTTCTCTGTAGTTTCTCTGCCCCAGTCTGCCCAGCAGTGGCCACCCACACACCCCCATGCCACCAGGGCTTTTTAAATTGGTAACGAAATATCATTATAACAGTATAACAATATGTGTATCAGGTTCTCTGAATCCACAGCTTTCATTTCAAAAAGTCTAGTTCCTTTTATTCAGGAGATATAAGGGGAAAGGTATATCTCTGCAATGAAATGGATTAGACATTTTCTTTTTTAAATAAAAGCTGGCAGTTCAGAGAAACTGACAGTTTGCTTTAACAATATAATAATACTGAATTGCCAATTAAGAAAAACAAAAAGACCCCCACTGGCAGGGGGAAGAAATGGCTGCTGAGGGGCAGGGGAAATGGCTGCCATGTAGGCGGGAAAATCTGAACTTTCTGACCCACCTCCAGTATTTGCTGTGATCTTTTCCAAAGCTTTCCAACAAAGGTTTGCTCATGATGCTCTGGGGAAGCAGAGGGGAAAATCCCACTTCCTATCACTATCAAATGTGGGACAATCAACTTGTGTGGGGGGAAAGTCTCTTGAACAAAGGATTTGCAAATCAAGAATGCCACCTTTTCCACCCTGCCTTCATCACTGTCAAGCGAACGCAACTCCTGATACTGGAAGACTCCCACCCAAAGATCAGTGTTGTGCAGGTTCAAAAGGAAGACCTAACTAATAGTTGTTCTAATGGAAAGTTTCCCTTCTCTTCATTGGTTAAAAGAACAAGACAGGAGAGAAAAGAAAAGGTTCCAAAATGAAAATATTTATTCTAAAAGACACAAACTTTCTGCTTCCAAACCCGTGTAGCAGGCTCAGTGAGGGCAAAAGAGTATCTTTAAAAGGACCAGGTACAAACCTGAGAAAAACAGAATCAAGCTTGCAGAAGAAAAGAGCAGCCAGTTCGATCATCCATATTTCTTTTCCTTTGAAGCTGGTAACAGGGTTCTACACAGCAGGAATCAAACTCCTTCCATCTAAGCTAATTAATTTCACATCCTTTACTTTTTTAGGTAAGCTAAACCACTGTTTTTCACCCATAAGAGGACAAAACAATTTGACATTCAACAAAAGGAGCATTTCCTGATAATCTTGCAGCCACTGCAAGACAGCTCATAGCAAACTGAAGCAAATTAAGAGCAGTGTAAGAGACTGTGTTCGTTCCTGTGCCTCAGACATCCTCTGCAGAGAACAGTTACGGTGCAATCTTCATGCTGGGCATGCCGTTCCAAAGCGGAATACAGAGAAAGCTGTTTCTGTACAGTTCATTCTCCAGAAGTCAACTCTTCAGAACACAATTCATTCACCCAAAAATGATGGCTGTTAACCCCCATACTACCCACTTGCCCACCACAGATAACATTGGCTAGAAATTTGCTTGTCCTGGTGGCCTGACACTCATTCAAAAAACAGCCATTTCAGTGGATGGCTGCTGTAGTTGCTAGTAGATATTTTTGTTTCCAAACAGTTCTGTGTGTTCTGTAATGCTGGAATTGTTACCTCAGACTGGCTTCCTTAGTTTCTCCAAAGCAAGCTGGCTCTGGGCTGACAGCTGTTGTCGCTGTTTACGTTTCTTTAGGTCCCGGTAGGCTTGGACAACCCTGTCTCTCTCCTCCTGCACAATCCTCTGGCGAGCAAGAGATGCATGGACAACTTTATGAGTAGAGGCTGCTGTACCAGAGCCCAAGAGAGACATTAGCAGAAGCTGCCTCTGGCCAGCCTGGAAAATGAAAGAGAGTACCTCAAGCTGGAGTGATATGAAGGGGAAAAGACAGTGACTGAGCCCAGAACACGAGCCATGATCTTGCCTAAAGTGTTCAATACTCCCTCCCCCCGCCCCATCTGGGTACAACTCACTTGGCATATTAGGGTTAATACTGGTTGCCAATCTCCCCATAGTTTTGCTCCAGATTAAATTAAAAACTCTGGGTGTGGACAACCAGGACAGGCCACTGGCAAAGTTAGGAGACAGGCCTAGAATCACGTGCAGCACAATGAATTACCTTCTCTCTGGTGACACTCTTTCTGGGCTTTGCTGTAAGTGTTGGGGGCTGCAGAGCAACTTCTCCAAACTGTATGGAGTCTAAAAGCAATAAGAAATGAGTTAAAACTATGGATCAGGTTGTTTACAGGCTAGGGAAGGTTCCAAAATACACACCACATTCTTCTTTCACAAGCAAGCAGACGTGTGCCTGAAGTCCTGTCTAGAATTCAACAGGGCCTCTTCCTTTTGCCACTTCACAAGGCACGGAATGAATGCAGTTCCATCCAGAATACTAATCACAACTCTAAGTAGGAAGGGGAAAAGGGCAGGGCTCTAAAACAAATCCATCCTTTGCACATCACCATAAGATTCTGTGACAGATGCTACTGCTAAATCCGAGTCCAAATGGCACAGCACGGAACTTAGAACAATTCAAGTACATAACATTTACCTTTGCCTTGTAAAGCCACAGTACTTATTTTTGAAAAAGAAGCTGAGGCCGACACCCATCAGCCTTTATTAGACAGATAAAGGTCAAGATCTGCTTGGCATCAACTGCCTGAAACCCAGGGGTGTTATGGTAAGAGCTTACTGAACTGGAAACCATAATCAACCACCCTGGAGGGCTACAGCAAAGAGACTGCCTTCCATTTTTCTAATCATACGTGAGATAAACAATGTGCAAAAAACAGCTCTTTATTTCTACACAAAAGGACCTTGCTGTTTGTTTCAAAAAAAGCTGGTCTTTTTTGTTATGCACAAAGGAATCTAAAGACACTGAGATTCTAAGAATTGTTTTCTAACCAATGTCTGTTTCAGCCTTAAACAATTATTTAGATTCAGACCAATCTCATCACCCCAAACCACTCTGGCCTACAGCAACAGCCGTCCCCTTGGCACAAAATCCTGATTATCCAAGTACTTTGGCTGCCCAGAATCTGAGAGCATATTATGCAGTATGCCAGAGAATCATGGATATATAGACATGTAATATAACACAACTCTTCCATGAAAATTAAAGAATATTAAAATCACATTTAGGTATCCACTGTATAAAAACCACCTCTCAAAGTACATAAAATATCAAAACATCTTATAGTTCCAGTATCAATATAATGCTAGAAGGCATATCCTGTATTAAACTGAGCTGCAAGAGGAGCCAGCCCAGGATTGGCCTCTTGGCAGGCTCTGTTGGACAGTCCAGTTTAAACTGGGCTGCCCAGCAGAGCCTGCAGGGTGAGTGCTCCCCGCAGGATATGCCCCCCAAAATCTACCTTTCCCAGGTTCTCTGAATTCTTAAGCATTTGAGCAGATATGCAGTAAAGTTGTATCTCAATCTCTCCACAGTGCTGACTGTTTACAATGGGAATTCCCTAAGTTCTTGGCAGAAACCCAGAAGAAATTATTGGTGAGACCTGAGACCAGATAAGAAAGTTTTTCTACGTGAGTGTTTACAAATGAGGAGCAGTTCCACCTTTGAAAAAGAAAGCAATTACAAAAACGGAAAGGAACTAGCGAATCTGTTAGGCTGGAATTGAGTTTGTAAATATACGGAGCCTCTTTGTTGGACCGCCTCATTTGGAAAACTCTTATACAGAGACTTTGGGGACTGAAATTGCAACAGATATTCAGCACTGTGGAGAGATTTTATTTATTTATTAAATTACATTTATTAGGCCCACCCTTCCCTGAAAGCAGGGCTCAGGGTGGCTTACAACAGAGCAAGTACCATAAATAATTCAAGTTAGAACCAATGTTAAAATACCTATAAAATATCAGCAAATAAAACAATACACTTCCCAAGACGAGAGAAAAGAGATTTTAATCTCCACAGGCCGCCTAGGGGGGAAAGGGGTTGTGGGGTGTGTGCGAGAGTGACAGATTTTATCCTGTCCTGTCTGGTGGAACATCTCTGCCTTGTATGCCCTGCAGAAAGGTGGTAAATCCCACAGGGCACTGATATTCTCTGGCAGAGAGTTCCACTGGGGGAGGGGGTAGCCAGGGCTGAAAAAGCCCTGGCCCTAGTTGAGGCCAGCTGGATCTCTCTCATGCTCGGGACCACTAGAAAGTTCTTATTCCCGGAGTGTAACGCTCTTCTGGTGGAATACTGAGAGAGGCAGTCCTGAAGGTATGTGGGTCCCTGACTGCTAAAGCCTTGAAGGTCAAAACCAAGACCTTGAACCTGATCCAGTGCTCCACTGGGAGCCAGTACAGATCACGCAGCACAGGTTGGATACATGCCATCTGAGGGGTCCCCGTAGGGACCCACAGTGCCACATTCTGGATCAGTTGCAGTTTCCAGGTCATGCACAAGGGTAGGCCCATGTAGATTGAATTACAGTAGTCTAACCTGGAGGTGACCGTTACGTGGACCTGGGTCAGACCATTGCATGTAGTTAGGTCGGGGTGATACAGGTAGGGAGTCAGTTGCCTAACCTGGTGCAGTTGAAAGAATGCCAGATTGGCAACCTTCATGACCTGGGCCTCCATAGACAAGGCAGCATCCAAGGTCACGCCCAGACTCTTGACAGTCGATGCCAATGATAAGGGCACACAGTCAAGAGTCCGGAGTTAGCAACCCAACTGCAGCTCTCCCCCTGCCACAGAACCTCCATCTTACCCAGATTCAGTTTCAGCCAACTCTGTTTTAACCACCCAACTACGGCCTCCAATTCCTTAGCTAAATTCACGGGAACGGTATCTGGCTGGCTGCCTATCAACAGAAATAGTTGGGTGTCATCCGCATACTGGTGACACCCCAGCCTGAAATTCTGTATGGAACAACCACTGCCTCCTTCAGCCCCTCTGGAAAGATCCCTAAACTCAGGGCCAGATTGACAGTATCTTCCAGGGGACCTCATAACCTCTTACCGCTGGCTTTCACGGGGCACGGGTCTGAGGCGGGTGGTCAGCCTAACAGCACCCAGGATCCTATTGACATCAGCTCGGGATAGCACAAATATACAGGATATGCCATCTAGCATTATATTGATACTGGAACTATAAGACAGTTGGATATTGTATGTACTTTGAGAGGCGATTTTTATACAGTAGATAAATGTGGTTTTAATATTCTTTAGTAATTTTCACAGAAGAGCTATATTATATTACAGAATCTGAGAGCACCATATTTGATACAGCAAGCACACACAAAAGAAGCAAGCAGGATACATCTAACAAGGTCTGAAGTAAAAAAAAAAAAAAAAGTAGAACTCTATTCTTAGAGGTCCAAGTTCCATATTGCTCTGGAACAACATAGATGGCTCCGAATGGAAGGTCAAATGCCTGCTTACCTCTAAGCAAGTCCGTCTCCAGCACTGCTATTTTCCTCTCTTCTTTTTGCTTTCGGACTTTATCCAGTTTCTTTTGCTGAAATCTAGAGACCAAGGTGTGTTGGAAAAGGACACGATCAGACTTTAACCAATTAATGCTGCAATCCCATTTGGGAGGAACTGCCACTGAACTCACTGAGACTCATGGCCAAGTAAACACACCATCATGGATATGGCCAGAAAAAAAAGGAATAGAAGATGTTGCAGAACACCTAAATTTAAAAAACCTGGCCTCTCAGGGAAGCCTGCCAAGATGGGAGTCTACAGACCCAGAACAGAACAACCTTGAAGATCAGTAAGAAGAATACGAAGTGGTAACAGTTATATGGCCTTGTGTAGATTAAAAACTGTCTAACCCATTATCAAGAATGTCAGCCTTCAAAGAAGTGAAGATATTATTCAAAGATGAGAGTTTTGGTTGAGGGCCAAAAGATATTTATATGTAAGAGAAACTTGTAAAGATTAAAAGTAGCAAGAATGAACTAACATTCTTTATATATTCAAAAAAGTTATTTTAGGTATTGGTAACTTTATTATCCTTGATGTTGTAAGACAATGAGTTAGCCAGGAATGTTCTCCCTTATCAAATGGGACAGTTGGCTATTGCTAGGAGATTATTCTAAGATCCTATGAATATGGGATGCTGTACTGATCGAGAGCTTCTTCTCAGAAGGGGCTCCTTGCCTGTGACCTGTTTACTTTTGGAGTAAGAAATATTTATTACTCATTTTTTGAGTCCAGTGGCATCTTTAAGACCAACAAAGTTTTATTCCACTTCAGACCAACACAGCTACCCACCTGGATCTATCTTTACGACTCATGTAATTGCTCTCAAAGGAGCAATGTAACAATGATGGATGGTTTGATGTAATCTGCGTCAAGAATGCAATAATTATACTTTAATAAAAAGAGCTTAGAATGGAAGAAGAGATTCTCCAATAGTATTTACCTGTGTAGTATTTACTTGTGTACCATACCTAAAACAAACCTATAGTATTTACTGAGCTGTATCTCTGGCTAGGAATTAAATGATCTGGTATAGGAAAGCTAATTGGTTGCCTAGGGTTTCTTAAGTGTGCACCTATACTTAAATCATGCATAACCAGAGTCATCCAGAACAATATATACAAGATGAGACTGCAACTATGGATCCCAGATAAGTAGAAGCAGGTATAATTGCCATCAACACATCAATGCATCACCTATTTTATCCAATGGGAAACTCACAAGAGCTTATATAATAAGACACAACGATTCTCATAGTCACATCTCTCTCTGCTTGTTAGTGGTTCTTAACCCTAGTGTGTGTACAACTACAAGCCCACCCACCTCAAAAGTAGAGGGAAAAGGTTAGATCTACTCTTTAAAAGCAATGATATATAAACCGTAATAAACAATTCACAATCTAACAAAGTCAATAACATAAACAAAAACACACATTATGTTAGAATAGAACAGAGGACCAAATATACTTCAACAAAGTCTTCATCAGAGGACTATTAATCACAAAGCAAACATAAAACAAAATTTAACAGAATGTGTATATACATCATGTGTTAGGACAGCCTGGGTCAAAGGCACTCTTCAAGCAAAACTTTGAGCTCAAGGCTCTTACTGTAGCATTCTCTAAGTCCGCTGCTGTGAATTAACAAAAATACAAACGTACTCTTTTTTCTTCTGAGACTTCTCTTGGACTGGCTCTTCTTTCTCAGGCTCACGTTGCAGCTGGTTTTGGGTGAGGAACAGCACACGCTGAGTTTCCTGGTCCATACGTCTCACATAGGAAGATTCTGATTCCCCTTTGCGCCTCCTGAATCTTGGCACAGGTATGCCGCCCTCTGAGCTAGGCCTCTGGTTGCTTCCTGAGACAAAGCATGCAACACTATAATTCAGAGATAGCAACAATCAGAGATAGCATTCAGAGAGGAAACTGACTATCCTCTGATCCTTCACACTCCTCAAGCTGGCTCTCTGCAAAGACATTTATTCCTAATCATGTAAGCACAGCTCTCACTGAACGGCAAGTCAAGCTGGAGAAAAACATCCAACCAGTTTCTGTGACCCAAGATACACAGAGGAGTGTTACAACTCACACCACATCTATCCATGATTTCCTCAGAACTATTGTGAACCTCTTTGTAGCTGAGGGGGGCTAGAGACTGCAATCAAAAGTTTATTTGTACTGTGCATGCTTATTACACAGCTATTTAGAGCAAAAAGTAACCCCTGCCATAAATGACAGTGACTAAAACTTGCTTGTATTGGTGAATAGATTTGCACCAAAGTTTCATACCAGCAAAATGCACTCTATACTGCTACCTCTTGACTAATCTATATTCCAAGTGTAATTTTAACAGACTGACTATGACCCTGGTGGCGAACCTATGGCACGGGTGCCAGAGGTGGCACTCAGAGCCCTCTCTGTGGGCACAGGCAAGGAGGCGGCTGAGCCTGCTTATTGTGCTGCTGCAGCTGCTGCACCCGCCGGCCCTAGGCCAAACCCTGGGCCCTGGTTGGAAAGCAAATACCACACATGAGAGGAAAAGATGTGCAAACCCCCGGTGCAGGCGCCCCACTTGTTGACATGGGGGAGGGAGAAGACGGGAATCGCTTTCCCCACAGGCTCCACCTTCCTCACAGCCTGACACCAACCCACAATCTCTGCCTACTCAAAGCCCAGGAGCTGCTCAGCAAGGAATCCCCACAGCCTGACCCCGCCCCCTTAGCCCGGGAAAGTACGGCAACTTCCCTTCCTTTGCAAATGCGCGCTCCAATCCACGCCCCTTCTGCCCCAGAGAAGTGAGGCTGAGCATTCCAAGGGATGCCCACTCAGGCTCATTGCCAAAAGTTGCATCTGCGAGAGTGTGCCACTTCAGTTTCCGAACCCACCTTCTTTGGGGAGGTGCGCTATTCCTCCTCCCCCTCCTCCCTCTTTGGCTCTCTGCCTGGTCTCTCTCGCTGCGCCCTCCAGCATCCTGTGCTGTAACCTGGAGTCCGAAAAACTTTAGTACCCACCCCCTTCACTTCCTTTCGGGGCTGCCCTGCTGCTTTGGGTGGCATGTCTTGTGCGCCTGCTCAGAGGCTGTGATTAGAAGGGCTGTTCAAGGAGTTGGACATGGAGACTGTTTTGGAGCTGGTGCTGCAGGAGGGGGTGGCAGCCAGTGCTGTGGTGAGGTGGCTCAAGGCGAGCCAGAGCTCCTGCCCTGTGAAGCTAAGGCGCAGTACCCCTCCCCCTAATTATAGCTTCCAGGGAATCACACATAGGGCACCCCCCCCCCCGTGATGAAAGACTGTCCCTGAACTTCAGAGCTCCCAACTCTCCAGCAATGAGCTGGGGCGGAGGGAAGAGGCAGAAATGAATAGCCGCTTCAAAAGCAGTACCCAATCTTGTGCATACTTATTCAAAATTAAGCACCACTGAGACAACCGAACTTGCTTTCAAGTATGAGAGCATAGGATGGCGCCTTTAGACAGATTGTAAATTTGCTCTGGCTTTTCGCACTCATGGGAATAACTAAAATGCCGTTTGGAGGAGCCCTGTAGGAGGGCGGATGTATGGAATGTACTAAAAGGAAGGACAAGATTGTCCATTGGAAACAATGGGAAACACTTGAAGGCCCAACTGGAAATAATGGGAGACAGAAATGCCAATTGACTTGCATGGACTTCATTGAAATACATTACAGTACAAGTAGAGTTGCAATACAAATGCGAAATAGATTTTCCATTAGGGTCTCTGGGCCCAAATACACTACTCTAGGAATGGAATGAGAGACCACAGAGTGGAATGACAGCCCCAGGCTGTAGCAAAGTGTTCAAGAACTGGAATGACAGGTCCCAGAGTGGAATGACAGCCCCAGGGTAGAACAGAAATGTTCAGGGACTGGGATGAGAGACCACAGAGTGGAATGACAGTTCCAGGGTGAGCAGGAGTGTTCTGGGACTGGAATGAGAGACCACGGAGTGAAATGACAGCCCCAGATTGGAGCAGGAGTGTTCAGGGACTGGAATGAGAGACCACGGAGTGGAATGATGGCCCCAGGGTGTAGCAGGAGTGTTCTGTGACTGGAATGAGAAACCATGGAGTAGAATGACAGCCCCTGGGGGTAGCAGAAGTGTTCTGCTACACCCAGGGGCTGTCATTCCACTCTGGGGCCTCACATTCCAGTTCCAGAACACTCCTGCTACCCCAGGGCTGCATTCCACTCCGTGGTCTCTCATTCCGTGCAACCTTGATATGCTTTGGGGGTGGGTCACCTGGTTGAAGTGCTCAAGTTGAAGTGCTTTATTTGTTCATTGGTCAAGATTTGCAGGATCAAAATTTAATTTACTTCGAATCAATCTAGAAGTGGTAGATTCCACAGAGTGTGCTGTTTTTCTGTCTCTTTCCCATGGAAGGGGGAAGAGGGCTGTCACTTTAGGTGTGAAAATGTGTAAGATCATGTTGAGAAAGACAGACCAGGTAAATAGGAAGGGTCCTGTCCTGTACAAACTGGAAGGAGTTTGTGTGTATGACGTCAAATGCAAACTTCATGCCAAATGCAAACTTTTACCTTTCAATAAAAAGCTGTTTGTATCACTGAAAGCTCTGTTATTGTGCTTTTCTTTTAAGCCAAAAGATGTTAATTGTTTTTTCTAAACTAAAACCTCAGTATTCAGGTTAAGTTGCTGTGTTGGCACTTTGCAATAAATAAGTGGGATTTGGATTGCAGTTTGGGCACTCGGTCTCTAAAAGGTTCGCCATCACTGGACTATGACATCCTAAGAAGAGTTACACCCTTCTAAGTCCACTGAAATCAACGGCCTTGAAAGGGTGTAATTCTGCCTAGGATGGCACAATGATCAGTACACCATCTTGCAAGAATGTGATTACTGAAAATGCCGACACACATGAAATCATCCTGGCAAGATACAGGTCAGACCTACTCCTTCCAAAACACACAACTGGTATTTAGACAACTAATGTAAAAGGTGTATACATACATGCATACATGCAATTAAGTTAAAGGGGTAATGGATAACATATACCAGAAAACATGACCAGAGACTGTCTCATACCTGCTTTCTTTTTCTTCCTGCTCGTGGGGTTCTTTAACTCCTCACGGCTCTTCATGATCTCCCTCAGCCGATAGGGAATTTCTTGCTCATTCAGACATTTGGGTTTTGAGTTTATTTTCTTCTTCTTCTGGCTAATAAAGAAAGGCAAACAGACAGAAATCTTGGCAAAGGCTCTACAGAATTGTCTCCTAATATCTTTTTGGGAAAGATATTATAAGCATGACCTGAACCCACACTATGCAAAGGACCAGCTGCAGCGATAGGATCAGAGCTTGCACACTACAAGTTACCTTCATGTTTTCCCACTTGCTCCACCATAGAATTCCAAGGTCTAAAATCATACATATGAGACATTTGCCACGGCAAAGTACCTATGGTTATTCTTAACCATTTATGCAATTACTCCCACATATAAACTGGCTTGTGTATTTTAGATTATTTGTCCTCTTTAAAAAGCGTATTGATTCAACAACTTAATGATAGAGAGTAGGGAATCTAGGGCTGACAATTATAGGCACAATGCTATTCAGTATACCTACTACTTGCAAGATAACGCAAACAAGTCTCTGTAGATCTTGTGCACCAAAATAAATGTATGCCATGAGCATTTGCATTCTTGAGTCTACTATCTTAGGTGCAGCAGATATCCCTCTGGACAGGAAATACAATTGGCTTTCTTAAAAACAAAACACAGCACTCCTATTTGCATGGGAAGCAGGGATGAATTAAATGTTATGTTTTCCAGTGCCGTTAACATCACACATGGTTCACTGCAGGTAAGCTTGCCAATACAAAATATGTTTCTTGGCACAGTTCCTGAACACTCGGAAGCTGCATGACAAACAAAAATTCAGAAGGTGAAGAGTTTATGACTATCAAGGTGCAGTAATGGAGAAAATTGCAAGCACTGAATTTCTACCTGACTGGAGGAGGGAGGGAGTTAGTCACAACTAGTGACAGGATATATGTAATGACTCCCACCTACCAGGCTGGACACACGCTTGATTTGATCTTTGCTGAAGGGGTTACAGTGGACCGGATCACTGCCTCGGCAGTGCCATGGTTGGACCACCTTGCCCTGAGGGCCCTTTTGAATGTTTCACCCGACCCTGTTTGGGCGGCAAGCGTATTTTAGCACGCCCATGGAGCCAAATGGACCCAATGTGGCTTCAGATGGCCCTGCAGGATCTGATGCCCCCTGGCGGTTCATTAGATGAGCTTGTAGAGGATTGGTACAGTCAACTCTCTGCAGCCATCAACGAGATCACTCCCTGACGCCCTCTGCGCCCCCACTCTAAGCTCGCACCTTGGTACACCCAGGAGTTTGGCTCTTGAGTTTACTATATGGTTCTTTAGTCTACTATGTGGCTGATGAAGCAAAGGGTAAGATGGCTAGAAAGACAGTGTATCAAGGCAGATCGGTAGTGCTATTGTTGTTAGGCCTGTTGGAAGTGTTTGACACAGTTGACCATCAGCTACTGATCCACCACCTCGCCAGCACTGGAGTTCAGGGGCTTGCCTTGCAATGGCTCGCATCCTTCCTTCAGGGTCGGGGACAAAGGGTGGCACTAGGGCAACTGCTGTCCCAAAGGCATCCACTGATTTGTGGAATGCCTCAAGGGGCAGTGCTTTCCTTGATATTATTTAACATCTATATGCAACCCCTTGCCCAGATTACCCGGAGGCACGGGCTGGGGTGTCACCAATATGCAGATGACACCCAGCTCTATCTGCTGTTGGGCAGTTAGTCTGACCCAACCCTGGAAGATCTGGACCGGGCATTACAAGCTGTGGCTGGTTGGCTGGCTTAGACCAAGTCGACTGAAATTGAGTCTGATGAATACGGAGGTCCTGTGCCTGAGCCGGGGTGGTCCAAGGGCAGGGATCCCACTCCTCCTGACCTTCAATGGGGCGCAGTTGGTGCCAGTGCTGGAGGTTAGGAGTTTGGGAGTGCTCTTGGATGCCTCCTAACAATGGAGGCCCAGGTAGCAGCCACTGCCAAGTCAGCCTTCTATCATCTTCAGCTGATTAGGCAGTTGATTCTCTTCCTCGAATGCAAGGACTTCGCAACAGTGATCCATGTGATGGTCCCCTCAAGGTTAGACTACTGTAATGCTTTCTACATTGTGCTGCCCTTGTCCCAAATCCAGACGCTGCGGCTAATGCAAAATGCTGCAGCCAGGCTGTTGATGGGTCTCTCTATCCAGGAACACATCCAGCCTGTGCTGAAAACATTGCACTGGCTGCCATTAGCATACCGGATTCGCTTCAAGGTGCTGGTTTTGACCTTTAAAGCCCTTTATGTTCAGTGTCTGGCATACCTAAGGGACCATCTTTCCCCACATTCCCCAGAGAGCCCTGCGTTCAGGAGCCCAAAATCAATTGATCTTCCCGGGCCCCAAAGACACCAGGCTGGCTATAACCAGGGCCTTCTCAGTGGCAGCTCCATACTGGTGGAACAAGCTCCCAGAAGAGATCAGGGCCCTGCGGGACCTTTTACAGTTCCGCAGGGCATGCAAGACGGAGCTCTTCTGCCATGCCTTTGATTAGGAGCCACATCAAACACCTGAGGAGTGACACTGTGCCCTGGCCTTACCACCTTCAGCCTGTGCTCCCCGCTCAAATAAGTTGATCAAACTGAGCTGGAGAATACCATCATGACTGATACTGTCACCTTAAGTAGTATTGTCAACTTGAAATCTTCTGTTCTCACACTTTATTAGATCACCATTCCAGCACTTTAGGATAATTGATAAATGAATTGTTTATAGTTGTTTTTATGAATGGTTTTAATTGTATTTATATATGGATTTTTATGTAAGCCACCCTGAGCCTACCCTGGTAGTGAGGGAGGGGTATAAATCGAACAAACAAACAAATAATGGTGCACTAATCTCTAGCTTTTCTTTTAATCATTACAAGGGTACATTACATATACTTTAACAAAGGCCCCCAAATCTTACCATAGCAAGTTCAAAGGCATGGGACAATAATGCAGGCAATAAAAGCTAGAAATTGCCTAAGAATATAAGAGCAGCACAGCTGAATCAGACCAGTGGTCCATCTAGTCCAGGATTCCATAGAGCCAACACTTAAAAGCAAAGCCCAAATGCAAACTCCTTCCTCTAACCAGTGCTGCCTCCCAGCAACTGATACTCAGAGGCATACTATTTTTAATCCCAGAATTTCCGTTTAGCCATAATGCCTAATAAGCCACTCCAAGAATCTAACTATTCTTCGTACAAAGTCATCTGTAACCACCACAGCATAACGTGAACTCTCATGAATTAATTTTGCTCTGTGAAAAAGTGTTCGTCTGAGTCTACAATCCCTCACTTTCATTGGGTGCCTCCAACTTCTTAGTAATAATAGAGACGGAAAGTACAAGCCAGTGGCTCAGAATGCAATTTGCAAGCCAAGCAGTACCAGGGGAAATCTGCACATACAGGCTACACCTCAAACGCAGTCAAACGATAGTCAAACCACTATCCTCAACCCCGCATCTGTAGTACAAGGATGGTCGTAACATTAGTCTATTTTACAAGGTAAGGATCACTCTTACATAACAACCCTGCAAGGTAGGCTAATTTCACGATAATACAGAAACGTTTGAGAAGTTCTCAGAACACGTTAAGTAACGTTGACAATACTGACCTATTACTACGCATCATTTCCCGCCGCGAAGAGGAGGCAATAGTATTCCCAGTCACGGAACAAACCTTCACCTTTTCCTTCCCCATTCTGCTTCCGTTGCCGGAAACTACCCACGTGTGATTCTCCTACTCCGACTACCTTGGAGTCCGACTTCCTTTGGTTCGCACTCCTTTCTCCCCGCCTACACCACGGCTTTGCTTTGATCTCCATTGGATGTCTCATCAAAGACCCACCCAGAGCCTCTCTTCGTTGGCTTACTTGCTGAGGCCCAGCCAGTTACGTATGATCGTAACTTGCATACTCGCTTACTTTTGATGAGGCCGGGCCAGTTACGTATGATTACGGTCGTAGGAGCTGCTGCGCCCATTGGACGAAAGAAATGTCAATTCCGGCATGAGGGAGGAGTGTATGGTGGTTGTTAAGGGACCTCTGCCTCGACTATGTTGTTATTAAGGGCTGTCCGGTGCGGTCGGGGATTGCTGGGCCCTGTGGTTGGCGGGCATGGAAAGGTGAGAGAAAGTGCGTTGTAGGAAAGGGAGCTCAGGTCCCGCGCCAACGGTCGAATGGAAGTTAACAGAAGGCTTGAGTTTTTGGAGCCTGATGGCAGGAGTGTTTACTTGGAAGGAATTAGCTGGTAGTATAATGGAGTGTGGAGGGTCACGCTTTGGGGCGCTCCCCGCTGTTATGTTTGATGTCTGATTTGCTCTTGTTACTACTCTGGCTTCATTAACATTGCAACAGTTCTGATCTCCAGAGAGTTACAAACCGTAGAAAGACTTAAAAGTTTGCCCTCGCTACTTTGTGACCTCTTGGCTGGTCCTACTAAATGATGACACGGCTGGCGTTTTTAGATTTTTTTTTTGTATTTTCCACTTTCCTGTGTTGCATAAAGCAGCCTACAAATACAAAGCTAGCATAGCAAATCCATAGATTAAAATATTTCTCCCTATGCTCCTAGTTTTCTGCTTGAATTGAGCATTTTATGTGAAGGAACATTAAGAACTGGAATTCTATATGTAGACCATTTTAATACCTGTGAGCTTCCAGACTTTTTAGAATCAAAATCCATTCACTGAGTCATTGGTGAAATCCTGATTGTTACCTTTTTCATATGTAAGAGTGATACTAGCCAGTCATGGTGTATGTAAAGACCAAAAAGAAGTTTGATGTAATTTTTGAAACACTTGTAATTTGGAGTGGGAGGTTTGAATTTGTCGTTACTGGGTTATTAGATTAGTACTGAAAGTGCCCTGTAGTGTCTAATTTTTCCTTTTCTTCCAGGACCCATATGACAAGCCAAATCCTGGGCTAACTGTGAAGAAAGGGTTGGATTTACTGTAAACAGGAGGGGGGATATACAACATTGTTCGCAGTATTAGAATGTAATTCTATCCTTTGATTCTTGTTAGGAGTGTGTATATCTGTTCAGGCACCTTCAGGATTGCAGTGTCTCAGGGCCGTGGCTCCTTCACAGATCCCATCATACGTGTGTGGTTAATATGTGGAGATTCCCTGCAATACTGGCAGAGTGTAAAAAACGTCATATACATGCCCATGGAAATGATTCTCAAAATGCTGCCTCCCCAAATGATAAGGAGTCTAACTCTGAGGGGGCAGCAGAGTTTTCAAAGGATGAAGAACCTCTTTTTGCCGTACCCCCAACACTGCTCCCTCCCACTAACTGTTGCATGAGTGGATGCCACAACTGTGTATGGATTGCATATACAGAAGAGCTGCTGAAATATTACCAAGATGGTGGAGAACAGGCACTAGAAGCTGTGGAGAAACATATACAGGATGAAAACATAAAGATGATTTTAAAAATGGAAATAAAATTCCGCATGAAGAAAGACTGAAGTTCTTTAGCTGATAAAAGCTACCTTTGTCACCCAGGATCTCAAGACATAGCAAATTCTGAAGAAATTCTAGTTATGCATCGTCTTTTCTGGATAAGACCACTAAAATCTCATTTTATTATGCAATCCTAGGTTCTCAAGCGCATTGGTGTGATACAATGATACAATATTCTTGTTACATTTTTGTCCTTGAAATGGTGTGGTTCTTACCCTGCATTACTTGATGGCATTATTAACTGTATTCTGGCACTTGTGTACATTTCCCTTGAGGTAAAGCTATATTGGTCTTAGGGATGGCATGCCTAAACAGTACCTATCAGCCCTGCTGTCAGGGTGTCTGGCCAAGGCCAGACAGCCCTTTTCTGTATTGCATAAAGCCCTACAGCACTGAACTACTCTTAAATGATCAAGTAGCCCACTCTCCATACACTATTTATTTATATAGTTGTTCATAACATTACTTTCCTGCTTTATCTTCCTGAATTCAAGGCAGCAATGTGCTGTTTAGTGTTATGGAGTGTTCAGTATCATGAATAACAGGTCAGAACTTGGAGGGGGGAAGCGAAAAAAAGCTAACAATATCCTTATCATAAACCCCATTTCAGTATTCAGTTTGCAAGTAATTGTGTAAAACTTTACATAATCTCCAGCCTAGTTTCAAAAACTTTGTCCTTGATCTCTCTGCCAGGAGAATATCATTTTCAAGACCTTCCTAACTCCCTGCTCTAAAGCAATTACCAGACAGCCTAGGCTCAGGGCATTTTAATGGAGCTCCTGAATGTTCCACTAATTACAGCTAGCAAGACTCAGCTGAGCTCTGAGAACCAGCGCAAGACAGAGCTGCTGGTGAAGTGAGTGTTTTTTTTAATTTGCTTTCAGCTGAGAGATTTAGCTGAGGGTACTGTGTGGAAAAACAGTGTTTGGGATTGTGCGGGTGAGTTTTAAGTTATTGCAGAGTCCTGGTTGTTTGAGAAAGGGTAATTTGTTTGACTGTAATTGGATTGCCTGGGTGTAATTTGAATAGCTGCTGGCCCTGCCCTCTGTTGGGTGAGGCTTCTATTTAAGGCTGCACCTCGCCAGAGGCACGAGCTAAAGGACTCTTGGTCTGTGGCTCTTAGACTAGGGGTTCTGCAAGAAGCCCAGGAAGGACCAGGAAGCTAGCGCCGTGGTTTCCTTGTGTTCACAGTAAGGCAAGTAGACTTTCCACAAGGAGAGCCATGTAAATATGAAAGGTATTAAAAGAGGGATTATATACAATTTAAAAAAAGATATTATGAAGGCAGAATCCCAGCTAGGATTGGTAGCAATGTTCCCTCTAAGCTGTGGAGTCTTGTGAGCAAAAATTCTACTTTGTGAGCTACTGGCATTAAAGTTGTGAGTGAGCGATTTAGCTACTGCATCAATCAGTTTGCTCTGGAGCCATCCTCCCTGAGCTGAGTCAAAAAAGTGTGAGCTGGAGGCTAAAAAACTGTGAGCCAGCTCACACTAGCTCAGCTTAGAGGGAACACTGGTTGGTAGCTCTGGGTTGGAAAATACCTGGAGATTTTGGAAGTGCAGCTTGAGGAGGGTTAAGTTTGGGGAGGGGAGGGACTTCAATGGGTTATAATGCCATAGAGTCTACTTTCCCAAGCAGCCATTTTCTCCCGGTGAACTGATCTCTGTCATCTGGAGGTCACTTGTAATCCCAGGAGATCTCCAGCCACCATCTGGAGGCTGGCAACCCTAATCCCTGCAGGGGGTTGGGGGCTATCCTCTGTTTTGCATGGAGTGTCATATGTATGCCTGTCTGCCCACTAGACAGAAGTCTTGGGTGTATGCCCAGTGCAAGGAAGTCCTGGTTCTCAGGGAATGAGTTTGTACATTTGAGGCCAAGGTGGATGACCTGGAGAAGCAGAGACAGTCATGCGCACTTTAAGAGGGGTAACTTCTCTGAAATGAGGGGACATGTGAGAGGAAACTGAAAAGAAAGGTTAAAAGGGTCAAAACCAGAAGCTGGGAGACTATTTAAAATGACAATCCTAGACGCTCAGATAAAATATATACCATAGGTTAGGAAAGACACAAATATGTATAGAAAAAGGCCTGCATGGTTAAAAAAGTAATGGAAGCTGTAAAAGGTAAGAAGGGTTCCGTTAAGTGGTGGAAAGCTAGTCTCAGTGAGGTTGATAAAAGGGAACACAAGCTGTGGCAAATAAAATGCAAGTCTGTGATAAGACAAAAAGGGAATGTGAGAAGCATATTGTTCAGTGAGCCAGATCCCTGCAGCATGTAGATACAGACTATATCTCAAAACTCAAAATAGTAGTATGCCCAAGAGCACCCCACAACATCCCATGACTGAACAAAAATGTGAGTCAAGCCCAACACTTGGTCCACTCGAACATCCTTCTCCTTGGCAGATGAGTTACACCATACAACTCATCCAGGAAACCCAACCAAAATGGGACTTAGATAAAAGTAGAAACCTAAGGAGGCAGAGGCAGAATAGTTAGTCTGGTGACCAGAAGTCAAATCTTTGCTGCAAAAAAATTTAAGGGGACTCTCACTCATCCCAAACTGAAGGTGCATCAACTGGAAACAACTGGAGCAGCCAGATGGCTTGCAGAAGATCGAGAAAACTCAAAGGGTCTGCAGAATTTATTGTGCTCATAATAGAATTATGACTCTTGTCTTTAATTGAATGTCGTCCTCAATGATATATTGTCTCTAGTCTGTGAGTACCGATTAGGAAAGATGTTGGAGGTTTAGATCCAAGTATACCTTTCAAACAACACTACTGAGACAGGCTAAATATCTGCATCTATTGTCTTTAAAATCAGTAAATAAATTTACTTCCAACAGTACTACTTCACTGTGCATTCCTGATGAAGTCCTGGGGAGCAGAAATGCTTGAATATTCTTACATCAAGAAGCTGTCTCAGTAAAGTGTAATTCCCTTTCATTCTGCCTGTGCCTAAACTGCATGCTCCCACACTCCAGTTTTGTTTTGTGTGGCCTGGGAAGAAGCAGCTTTAGGAATTTTATTGCAGTTGCACACTATGACTCCTTATGACAGCCAATGTGATGTAGCAGTTAGTGCTTCAGAGCAGGGTCTGTCAGACCCAGGTTCTTGCTGTGGAAGCTGAGTGGGTGATTTCAGACCAGTCACAGACTTTCAGCCTAACTACTTCACAGGGTTGTTGTGCAGATCAAAAGGGGGAGAGGAGAATGATGTGAACTGCTTTTGTTCCCACTGTGGAGAAAGGCTTTACTCTTCCTAGGTAGAGGCTGAAGAGAGGAGATGGAAAGCTGAAGTCAGAGGGGAAGATAAAGGTAGGCTGATGGTTGGCTGGGAAGGAGATAGGGTTGCCACCTCCAGGTTGGAAAATTCCTGGCAATTTAAGGGGTGGAGCCTAGAGAAGGTGGAGTTTGAGGAGGGGTGTAACCTCAGACGGACATAATGCCATAGCCTCCACTCTCCAAACCAGCCATTTCCTCCTGGGGAACCATTTTTGCCAATCTCCAGGTGAGGGCTGGAAATCACTCAGAATTACAGCTGCTCTTCAGATGGCAGAGTTCAGTTCCCCTGGAGAAAATGGTGGACTCTTGGTTACTATACCCTGCTGAGGTCACCACAGCAAATTGACACTGAGTGCCCAAGGCAGGGGCACCCGCCCAGAGCCTCTTTCTAGAGATCGTTGTATTTATTTCCACAACAGGCCTTATTCCTAGAAGTGTTAGGGTATTTGATTTCTTTTCTTTTCACCCACTTACTGTTATTATTCTGCACAACATCCTCAACATGATGACATCACCCAGAAGTGATGTCATCACATCAGGGACATCACACGGCGATGCTCTGGTTTGAGGGCAAAACTCTACAGCTTGAAGCTGGTTTTACCATAGAGTTTTTCCCAAAAACCAGAGCATCACACACACCCCATGTCACCAATGCAATGGTGTCACTTCTGGGTGATGTCATCACATCAGGGATGTCCTGAAACATCCCCCCAAACCACCCCAGTGGTGCATCGAGGGGACCTGGCAACCCTAGCAGATATATCTTACTTACCCTGATGTTTCAGTCCTGAGTGTTAAGAATCTGTTCACTGCTCTTTTATTGACTATTTCCGCAAAATTTTAAAATACATTGCTTTGCATATTTTTGTGGAGTTCTTGAATTTAGGAGGCTTCAGCCTCACTTCCTTGATTTTTAGTTCCAGGAGGCCCTGAGACTTTATCCCTCGGTCTCTGGTTAGTGGAAGGGGACTAGTGGCGGTGCTACCTTGGGATGTGAGGACTCCAGTCTTTTTGGTTTTGTCTGGCTTGACCTGTCCCCTTCTAAGTGATCCTGGGTTTGGGTCCCTTGACTGAGTTCTGCATAATCTGATTTCTTGTATATATCTACCTATCCCAAAATGGTGCACTGTTCCCAAATGTTGCCCCAATTAATAAGGAAACTGTTCTTTAGCATACAGGTTGAGATGTGGATACTGAATACCATTGACACCATTTCACAATGCAGTTCTAAGCAGTTACACCTTTCTAAACCCATTGACTTCTTAGAAAGGTGTAACTCTGCTTATGATTGCACTGTTAAGGTTCTTACTTGCACTCTTGGTAGTGGGGTCAGGAGTCTAACAGGTGAAGGAGAGGCTCTTGAATCCCGATTACTTTCATGGGAGCAGTGCCTCTTGCCTTCCTCTTAGCCCTCTGTTTTTCAGGTCGTCTCCATGTTGAGCTGTCAGCTTTTGATTACAAATGTCCTGGAATGGAGCCAGGCATCAGAGTTTAAGATTGAGCCACACATGGAAGTGGGTGGAACCAAAATAGGGTTGCCAGGTCCCTCCAGGCAACTGGTAGGGGATGGGGGAGGGGACTTAAGAGGAGAAAGAAAACTGATGTAATCATCCCAGTGACTTCTAGGTGACACTCTGGTATTTGGGCAAAACTGTATGATAAAACTGGCTTCTACCACAGTTTTTGCCCAAATACCAGAGTGTCACCTGGAAGTCACTGGTGTGATGAAATCAATTCCTATGTGATGTCAGCAATGTGGCTTGCTGTCTCTTTTCTGCTGGTAAGTGTCCCCCCCAGCCAGTCGATTGGTGGCTGGGTTAGGGTCAATTCACAAGAGAGCCCTGTCTTCACCGGGGGGTGGGTGGGTCTGGCAACTCTAAACAAAAACCCTTGCTACTTAGGGCTGCCAGGTCTTACCTGGCAGCTGGTGGGGGGCTCCCTCTTTGGTCCCTGGAGTTTTCGGTGTGTGTGCGATAACATCACCCAGACATGATGCCATCATGCAGGGCACATTGTGGGGCACACTATCATTTGAGGGGAAACCCTATGGTAACCATAGAGTTTTTCACAAATGATAGAGCATCCCCCCACAATGTGCCCTGCGTGATGATACCACCTCCAGTTTGGTGCAGACAGGGCTCTTTGGTGGCGGGGTTCCCCCCACCCAACTCAGGGGTGGTAGATCGGGGGCCCCAAATGCGGGTAAACCTCCACCCCCGTCAGGGGAATGGCAACCCTATTGCCTCAGTTGCTCTGTCATCATGTTCCACAGCCACTACATACCTTTCCTGCCTTGGTTCAACAGAGACTAGGAGGAGGGCAGCTATGGTCAAACTACACATATGCCTTCTACATTCTCACATGCAGTAGTGTGTGAAATAATGCTCTGGAACTGAGCTCAGCAACCTGGCATTCTAATGTATGTAGTGTAGTGTGTGCTGGCTACATAGCTTATGCAAGTGCACTAAACATGCTGCCTTTTTACTAACCTAATCTGCCAAGTAGCCTGAAGAAAAAAAGCCACCCAAACTATGCCTCCCCAAGTCATTACCAACCATGTAACTGTGGAGAAGAATCCTTGGGGCTTTGTCAAATGGGTCGGGATCCCATCTCAGCCTGCCTCATCTCAAAAATAGCCTTGAGAGAACCTTGGCCTCCCGCTTTCTTGCACGGCTAGACCAAAGCTCCATCCTCGAAGAAGAAGAGTAGGTTTTTATACCCCATTTTCCCCTACTTTAAAGAGTCTCAAAGCTGCTTACAATCACCTTCCCTTCCTCTCCCCACAACAGGCACCTTGTGAGGTAGGTGGGGTTGAGAACATTCTGAGAGAACTGTGACTGGTTCAAGGATCTCAATCCTAGGCTCCCATTGGCTGGGAGACTAGTTTCCAGTTGGGTGACTGTCTCTTTAAGCATATAGGCAATTCACTTGGAATGAATTCTGGTTATATTGGGTAAGAGGACCTCCTCAGCTTGCAAACCCATCCATTAAATGGTTGTACCAAATATCAGCATAGAACTTTTCTGTAGTAGCCAGCTCACTAATAAGTTGGCATCTGGCAATGAGCAGATCTGACTTGCACTAACATTGGGTGTTTCCTTTCAGATATATGATCTGCCCCTGGGAAGCCTTCATCCACCCTCATCCATGAACTGGCTGGCCCAATATGGTATCAAGCAGACAGGTAGAAATGTGGCTGTGGGTCTTCACCAGCTTGGGCAGTGTCTCTGACCTTCCCATTTACTAGCTCTCTGTCCTGATAGCAATTAAATCCTGTCTCTCAGGACTTCATGCAATTAAAATAAAACCTCAAACTGTATGCATTAAAACTCAGTCCCTGGGATGATAGCCATCCCTTCTTAACTATAAACATAAGAAACTTCTTGTTTTTCTGCAGTGAAAGTTTGCATAAGAAGTCCACAAGCCTGAGGAATAGTATCTTTACACACACAGCAGTTCCCTCCCTTCCTTTCTTTCTTATCTGTGCTTTGTGAAGAAGATAAAAGTTTTGAAGAGATGGATACTTTCAAGCAATGAAAGCTATTGTAAAACTCCTTGTTAAGATTAAAACAAAGAAGTAGGACAGCAGGGAGTGAAGGTCTGGGAGATTGCGGTTGCAATAGGGAGTTTTTAAGACTTAAGGGGAGATACAATAGGAATACTGAAGCTCAGCCAGCTGCAAGGGAAAGCCATGCAATTTAAGATATTACTCCAGTGGTGTATATTGGGGTCCCCTGCCCTTTGAGCTACACGGTTGTCATTTTGACATCACTTTCCTCCTCCACCACCACCTTTTGAACCTGTGGGCACCTTTGGAATTCTGACACAGGGTGGTGGGTGCATATACACAATGGCTGCTGCAGAAGGCAGAGGCACATACACACAGAGGAAATCCAGGTGCAGGGGAGGAGAGGGGTAATTTAAAAGATAGACAGGGAAAGAAGAATGAGAGAGAATAAAATCAACACTGTGGTTGCAGCTGCTGCTGCTGAAGCAACATCATTTCAATTTGCAAGTCCAGTCAGGTCTCCTGTGGCCGATCAGAAGCCATGCTGGGCAAGAGCCACACCTGCCTTTACCCGCTTTCTGAAAATACATGGTGGCTGCTAGGTAAGGTGTTGGCAGGCACCACACGGGGGACCCCTGGTGTGCAGAGTCAGCAGAGGAAATGGTTTCCACAAACAGACTGTGGAGTAGCCAGAATGGTATGTTAGGTGGGCTAGGTTTTAAGGGAGAGGCCATGGCTCAGAGATAGAGCATCTGCTTGACATGCAGAAGGTCACAGGTTCAACCCCTGGTATCTCCAGTTAAAAGATCTGGCAGTAGGTGATGTGAAAGACCTCTGCCTGAGACCTTGGAGAGCCGCTGCCAATCTCAGTAGACAGTACTGACTGTGATGGACCAAGGGTCTGATTCAGTATAAGGCAGTTTCATGTGTTCAAATGAGGTCAGACTAAGCACTCTGATAAGGGATATGTGGACTTGATGACCTCTTTAGGATGTTAGCCTCATAATCTGAGGGAAAAGATGTCCAGTTGTTCTTTTACAGGCTAAAATCATCCCCTTTACTTACATTTCAACATGAACTGATTAATCCAAACTCACTTTCAGTGCTCTTCTGGAAAAAGGGCCATTCTTAATAATAGTTGTAAAATTATATAAAATAATAGTATAAAAGGTCCTGCCACTCGTTCCCCTGGACTTTTGGTACAATGCACCCTGCTTTCCTTTAGGGGCTGTGTATACATCAGGAGCCAGTGGCCATGAAATTGTGCACCAATGCAAACAGGACTTCTCCATAAGAGGCTGTCTCTTCCTTCTGCAGATCAGTCTCCGTCCTGGTTTATTCCTCTGAGGTGAGCTTGACAGAAAGGAAACTGGGCAAGACCCTTCTTCCTTTCTGGTCATTCACAGTCAGCTTGCCTCCAGACACAAAAAGAGATGGAGGCTTGGCTGTGGCAGAAAGAGAAAGGCTCCTCCACTCCAGCACAGGCTGTCCTCCAGCTCCCTTTGTGCCTGATATGCTGGGACCGCCTTGCCTCCTTCTACTCTTGTTCTTGGCCTGTGGCAACAATTGAGTCATGTGGGCTACCAAAGTGACATTTCTTTAATATGAGATAAAACATTCTGAAAGCCCCCCTAAATCAAGAAACTCTCCTTCTGCGTTAGTGAGATTTCTCTGTTTTGTTTATGGGGCTCAGTTATTCTTTACACGCTGCCACATTGCCCCTCTTGCAGTACAAGAGATTTCACATACAATTTGTGTCAGAAATGCAGCCAGCTCTGGAGAAGGTTAGGAGATGCAGTCTTTTGGGTCACAATTCCCCTGGAAACTTGGGTTGTCTCAACCTCCAGATGGGTGAAGAATTACAACACCATGTAAAGCTAACAAACAATTATAACAATAATAATAACAACTGAAACACTGTTATATATATTAACAATTCCAAAAAAGTCAATTTCCAAGGCACAGTGAGCATATAAATACACAAGAAGATTGAAGCAGTCAACACACTATGCTGGACTGTAAGCACTTTCAGTCGAACTTCCTCAGGACTACAAATCAATTGGAACCAAAGCCTTCATGTATTAAATAAAACAACAGAAGCCTCGAAACTGGCATGTGTCTTTCAGCTTGGCAGAACTATTATGACATCTCTGTCTGTGTGCTAAAGTTGGACGGAGATGTCAGAGACTCAGCCAGAGATAGAACAATTGATGAGAGACATTGCCTTCTTTGTGTGTTGACTCAGAATTATATACAGGCCTGATTTTCATGTGAAGCCTCCCCTTACATTGAAATACTACAAACCTGCTTGGCCCTTAACATTTGTAAATGGTTTTAAGTGTGTGCTATTTGGTTTTAGGCCACTAAAGAAAGCTCTGTGAGCTGAAACGTGTCTGATCTAGTGGCTTTTTATGTGATATTCATTCATGTTCAGTTGAAGTGCAAATTCTATAGATTGGATTTTAGCATTTCTTAGGTATCTATCTTGTTTTTAATTGTTAATTGTTACACCAGGTAATAAATACTTTATTATATTTTTAAGTGTGTTATACTCAACCTTCTGAGTACCCTCCACCTCCAAATCTCCAGGTATTTCCCAGCTCAGAATTGGAAGCCCTATTGAAAACTCACTGAAAAGTACTGAGACTGACGAGTGATTTCAGCTCTCATATACTTTATTAGTTCAAGAACAAGACAAGTGAAGCTCGCAGGCCAGCTTTTATTCCCAAAGGAACCCACACCCCAACACACACAACACCCCATGATTGGTTTATTTACATTGATTGAGTTATCTCCTATGATTCCTGCTCCCCGATTGGGAGGGAGCTAGGATCCTACTGTCCATTGTCCTCTGGAGCGAAGCTCAAGCCCTTCGCCCAGCCGCACGTCGGACCTGCTGAAACCGGTCTGAGCACATGGCTGGCTGGAGCACATGTTTCGAGCTGGATACACTACACCCCTCCCCCCTTGGTCCAAAAGACATCCGCAGACAAAGTCTTTTAAGTAAGCCGGAGGCTTTCCGTCCCTTGTCGAGCGGTGGATAGCCGGGACTGTTGAAGATGGCAACGCCTGTGTTCTGGGCAGGGAGCTTACTGGTGCCAGCGAAGGTGTCACTGCAGCCGAGTCATCATTCGAGGCAGTCAGTGCTTCCGGAGACAGGCGCCGTGGCTGGGGTCTCTGCTGGGCTGGGAAACATCAGGGAAGGTTGTTGCACCCCGGCCTCTTGGGTTTCAGGCTCCTCGGAGTCGTCCGGTTCTAGCGGCGCCACCCTGTGACGGAGTTGGTCAATGTGGCGATGGAACACAGTGCCATCTCCACAGGAGACCCACGGCAGGCCTGCGGTGTAGCTCAGGGCATATACTGGATCTTCTGGGAAGAATCCTCAGACTGCTTCCTGGTCCTCGGTGCCCAGCTCATGCTCCGGGGCCCGGTCTGGGTGTAGCTGATCTATACGCGTCGTGAGGCAGAGACCCAAGAGGAGCTCCACTGGACTGTGTCCTGTGGGGGAGTGCGGGGTGACTCGTTGTCCAAAAAGGAAGGAGGCCAATTTGTAATCCCAGTCTGGGAGTCGAGCCGGCGTAGTGCGTCCTTAGCCGTCCGGACCATCCGTTCTGCTTGGCCATTTGTGGCGGCGTGGAATGGAGTGGACCGCACATGCTGGATCCCGTAGTAAGCAGTGAAGTTCTGGAACTCTCCGGAGGTGAACGCGGTGCCATTGTCCATTACCAGCGTGTCTGGAAGCCCTTGGGCACTGAAGATCCGCCACATGGCCTTGATGGCAGATCTCAAGGACGTGGATGGCACCGGGATGACCTCTAGCCATTTGCTGTATGAGTCCACCAGTATAAAAAAGAGTTGCCCCTGGAATGGCCTCGCGAAATCCAGGTGGAGCCAAGACCGGGGTGGTGGGAGGACTCCCAGGCTCTCTCCGGAGCCCATGGCAGGTCAGGGCGCAAAGCCTGGCAGGGCTGACACCGTTTCACCTTGTCCTCGATCTCCCGATTGAGGCCTGGCCACCAGACGTAGCTCCGTGCTAGCGCCTTCATCCGCACCACTCCTGGGTGGTGCTCGTGCAAATCTTCCAAGACGTGCTGCTGGAGCGGAGCCAGAATCACCAGCTGGCCTCCCCACATCAAGCACCCTTTGTACATTGACAGTTCATGTTTCCGCATTGCGAAGGAAGCAAACTCGGGGCCCTCCTTGGCCACTGGCCACCCCCTCCCCACCCAGTCCAAGACCCGGCAGAGGATTTTATCCCGGGCCGAGAGGCGGGCCACTTCCCGCATGTGGACTGGCCGATCAGGGAGCGACTCCAAGAGGACGACCGTGTATGCGGGAGTGGGGTCGGGGTCCACGACGGCCAGAGGCAGGCGGCTGAGGCCGTCTGCATGGCCCATTGCCTTACCATGTTGATGGGTGAGGGAATAGGAGTACCCCACCAGAAAAATGGACCACCACAGGACCCTGAGGGAGACCATGTGTTGCGTCTGACGGTCCGAGGCAAGGAGGCCCAGGAGCGGTTTGTGGTCGGTCACGATCTCAAAGGGCCAGCCGTAGAGATAGTGGTGAAATTTTTTCACCCCAGCCACAATCGCCAACGCCTCCTTGTCTATCTGCACATAATTGTGCTCCACAGAAGACAATGTCCTGGAGTAGTACGCGACCAGGACCTCCCGGCTGTCAGGCAACCAGTGGCCCAAGACTGCCCTGACCCTGTAGGGAGAGGCATCGCAGGCGAGGACCACTGGGAGAGTTTCCGTAAAGTGATGCAAGACCGTGTTCGAGACCAGTAAGTCCTTGACGCCCTGGAACACTGCCACGTGTGTCGGCCCCCAAGCCCAAGGCGTGTCCTTGTCCAGGAGATGGTGGAGCGGTTCCACCATGGCCACCTTGAGGGGTAGAAAAGTGTGATAGAAATTGAGTAGGCCTAAGAAAGCCGGCAATTCCATTTTTGACGAGGGCGGGGGGGCGTATGTAATTGCTCTAACTTTATCGTCCATGGGGTGGATCCCCTGGGTGTCCACTGTGAACCCCAAGAACTCGATGCGGGGCACCCCCAGGAGGCATTTTTCCTTCTTCACCTTGAGGCCGGTGGTGTCGAACCTCTGGAGAACCTGTCAGAGCCAGTCTGCAAAGGAAGCAGGGTCCAGCGCCGCAACAATCACATTGTCTAAAAAAGGTTGTACTCCAGGGATGCCTTTGAGGAGAGAATCCATGAAAGACTGAAAAATCCTGGGAGCCACACAAACCCCAAACTGTAGCTGTGTGACCCAGAAGGTCCCTTTGTGGGTAGCAATGGTCAGGGCCTCGGCGGCGGCAGCATCTACAGGTAACTGCTGGTAAGCTTGTGCCAAATCGAGCTTACCGAAGACCTTGGCCCCCGCCAGAGAAGTGAGGACGTGGCTCACCACCGGGACCAGATAAGCGTGGTCTTGCAGGGCCTTGTTCAGGGTGCACTTGTAATCGGCACAGATCCGTACATCACCGTTCAGTTTAACCGGCGTGACAATGGGAGTCTCCCAGCGCGCGGATGTGACTGGCTCCAGCACCCCTTGCTTGACAAGGCGATTGAGCTCTGCCTCTATTTTAGCTCGCAGGGCAATGGGAGGGACCCGGGCCTTGATGCGAATGGGGCGTATGGCCAGATCAAGATCCAGAGAAATCGGGGCCCCGGTGTACCTCCCCAGAGTCCCATCAAACACCTTGGGGAATTCTCGGCAAACAGCCTCGAAATCGGCTGTCCGGATCTGGTTAAGTCCCGTTATCTTGAGGCCCAGGGGCTTGAACCATGATAGCCCCAACAAGCTGGTGAGGTTCCCTTCCACCACCAATAGGTCCAGCAGTCCCGAGAACCCTTTGAACTGGACCCAGAACTTTCCCCAGCCACGGACCGCCACAGGGTTCTTATTAAATTCCCGTAACACGAGGCCTTGTGGCTTGTGCAACCGGGATCCCCCCTTCGGGCATAGGGAATGGAGAGTCTCGGCCGAGATTATAGAAAAAGATGAGCCTGAGTCATTTTCCATCTGGCAGGGGACCCCTCAATCCAGACAGTCACATGCACCTTGTCTGGGCCGTCAGGGGGCAAGTTACATACTGTTTGTTGGTGGCACTGTTCCCTCTAAGCTGAGTTAGTGTGAGCTAGCTCACAGTTTTTTAGCCTCCAGCTCACAGATTTTTGTCTTAGCTCAGGAAGGATGGCTCCAGAGCAAACTAATTATGCAGTAGCCAAATCGTTTGCTCACAACTTTAAAGCTGGTAGCTCACAAAGCAGAATTTTTGCTCACAAGACTCCACAGCTTAGAGGGAACATTGGTTGGTGGTGGGCCGAAACGGTGTGAAGATCCTCCGCGTCGAGCTGTGCTGTGAGCGTTGGCCATTGTCCCTTTGAGTGGCAGACCTTCACAATGTGCCCCGCCTTGTTGCATGTCCAGCAGATGGGGTGTGGAACCAGCAGGTCCTTCGCTCGTGAGTGTCGCCGCAGCTAGCGCAGGCTGTGGGGTGTGGGGCTTTGGATACGGACACTCCTTGGGCCCAGTGAGGGTGCTGGGACGCCCATCGGTTTACCTGGAGCGCTTCTTCATTGTCAGAGACGTCGGAACCCCGCGTTGCTCAGGTGAACATAAGAACATAAGAACATAAGAGAAGCCAATGTTGAATCAGGCCAATGGCCCATCTAGTCCAACACTCTGTCACACAGCGGCCAAAATATACCAGGTGCCATCAGGAGGTCCAGCAGTGGGGCCAAGGCACCAGAAGCCCTCCCACTGCTGCCCCCTCCAGCACCAAGAATAGAGTGCATCACCTGCCCCAGACTGAGAGTTCCTATCTATACCCTGTGGCTAATAGCCAGTGGTGGACTTCTGATCCATATGTTTATCTAATTTCCTCTTGAAACTGTCCATGCTTGCAGCTGCCACGACCTCCTGTGGCAGTGAATTCCATATGTTAATCACTCTTTGGGTGAAGAAGTATTTCCTTTTATCTGTTCTAACCCGACTGCTCAGCAATTTCATAGAGTGCCCACGAGTTCTTGTATTGTGAGAAAGGGAGAAAACTACTTCTTTCTCAACCTGCTCAATCCCATTCATAATCTTATAAACCTCGATCATGTCACCCCTCAGCCGTCGTTTCTCCAAGCTAAAGAGCCCCAAGCATTTTAACCTTTCTTCATAGGGAAGGTGTTCCAACCCTTTTATCATTCTAGTTGCCCTTCTCTGCACTTTTTCCAGTGCTATAATATACTTTTTGAGATGTGGTGACCAGAACTGTACACAGTATTCCAAATGAGGTCGCACCAATGATTTATACAGGGGCATGATGATACTGGCTGATTTGTTATCAATTCCCTTCCTAATAATCCCCAGCATAGCGTTGGCCTTCTTTATTGCAGCTACACATTGTGTAGACATTTTCAGCGAGTTATCCACTACGACTCCAAGATCTCTCTCTTGGTCCGTCTCTGCCAGATCAGACCCCATCAACGTATATTTATATTTAGGATTTTTGGCTCCAATGTGCATCACTTTGCACTTGGCCACATTGAACCCCATTTGCCACGTTGACGCCCACTCACCCATCCTCAACAGATCCCTTTGGAGTGCCTCACAATCCTCCCTGGTTTTCACCACCCTGAACAACTTCGTGTCATCTGCAAATTTAGCCACATCACTGCTTACTCCCAATTCCAAATCGTTAATAAACAAGTTAAAAAGCATCGGACCGAGTACTGATCCCTGTGGTACCCCACTGCTTACCACCCTCCACTGAGAAAGTTTCCCATTTATACTCACTCTCTGTTTCCTATTTATAAGCCAGTTTTTGATCCACAAGAGGACTTGTCCTTTTATCCCATGACTATTGAGCTTACTTAGGAGCCTTTGATGAGGAACTGTATCAAAAGCTTTCCGGAAGTCAAGGTAAATAATATCTATTGGGTCCCCCTTGTCCACATGTTTGTTCACTCCCTCAAAAAACACTAACAGGTTAGTGAGACAAGATCTTCCCTTACAGAACCCATGCTGAGTCTGCCTCAATAGTTTTTGTTCATCAATGTGCCTACTAATTCTTTCCTTAATAACAGTTTCCACCAACTTACCCGGTATTGATGTCAGACTGACTGGCCTGTAATTTCCTGGATCTCCCCTGGAGCCCTTTTTAAAGATGGGAGTGACATTAGCTACCTTCCCAGGGCCGGCTCCAGGTGTCTGGGCGCCCTAGGCAGGACAGCCTGGGGCGCCCCCCACTGGGGATGCCAACCTCCCAGTGGGACCTGGAGACCGGGGCGTCGGCGGGGCGCTGGCTTTCCTGGAGGCTCCGCAGCTGCGGGACCCCCAGGAAAGCCGGGAAGGGGGCGGGGGGTCCAGCCTCCGCCCCCTCCCTCCCGGCGCCGGCTTTTCTGCGGGCCCCGCGGCTGCGGGACCCCCAGAAAAGCCGGGAAGGGGGTGGGGAGGGGGTCCAGCCTCCGCCCCTCCCTCCCGGCGCCGGCTTTTCTGCGGGCCCCGCGGCTGCGGGACCCCCAGAAAAGCCGGGAAGGGGGCGGGGGGTCCAGCCTCCGCCCCCTCCCTCCCGGCACCGGCTTTTCTGCGGGCCCCGCGGCTGCGGGACCCCCAGAAAAGCCGGGAAGGGGGCGTGGGGGTTCTAGCCTCCGCCCCCTCCCTCCCGGCGCCGGCTTTTCTGCGGGCCCCGCTGGGAAGGGGGCGGGGGTCTGGCGGCGCCGGCGGGCGCCAGGTTAGGACGGCGGGGGGGAGCAGTTTTCGGGGGGGGAGTGGGGCGCCATTTGGCGCCCCTCAGGCCGGGGCGCCCTAGGCAGGCGCCTAGTTCACCCTATGGGCGGTCCGGCCCTGTACCTTCCAGTCCTCAGGAATTGAGGCAGATTTTAAAGAAAGATTACATATTAATGTAAGGAGATCCACAAGTTCACATTTGAGTTCTTTCAGAACTCTCGGATGAATGCCATCCGGGCCTGGTGATTTATTAGTTTTTAAATTGTCCATCAGTCGGAGGACTTCCTCTCTTGTCACCGCAATCTGATTCAGGTCTTTCAAACCCCCTCCCGAAATCGGTGCTTCTGGAGTGGGCAAACACTTCTCCTCTTCCACAGTGAAGACAGAGGCAAAAAATGCATTCAGCTTCTCAGCCATTTCCCTATCATCCTTCACTACTCCTTTTACCCCTTGGTCATCCAAGGGCCCCACTGCCTCCCTGGCTGGCTTCCTACTTCTAATGTATTTGAAGAAAGTTTTATTGTTGGTCTTTATGTTTTTTGCGATATGCTCCTCATATTCCCTTTTTGCTTGCCTGATCACAGACTTGCATTTTATTTGCCATAGTCTGTGTTCCCTTTTATCAACCTCACTAAGACTAGCTTTCCACCGCTTAAAGGAATCCTTCTTACCTTTTACAGCTTCCATTACTTTATTTGTTAACCATGCAGGCTTTTTTCTATACCTATTTGTACCTTTCCTAACCTGCGGTATATATTTTTTCTGAGCTTCTAGGATAGTATTTTTAAATAGTCTCCAAGCTTCCCCAATGGTTTTGACCTTCTCCACTCTTCCTTTCAATTTCTTCCTCACATGTCCCCTCATACCAGAGAAGTTACCCCTTTTAAAGTTAAAAGTGGTTGCGTCAGTCTTTTTGGGCAACTCCCTATCTGTACTAATGTTAAACTCAATGACATTATGGTCACTGTTCCCAAGTGGTGCAATCACTTTTACATCTCTCACCAGGTCTTGGGTGTTACTTAGGACCAAATCCAGGATCGCCTCTCCCCTGGTAGGATCTGTGACCATCTGTTCCACAGCACAGTCATTGAGAGTGTCTAAGAACGCAATCTCTTTTTCCCGACTAGAACTCATATTGACCCAATCAATGTGTGGGTAGTTAAAGTCGCCTATTACAACACAGTTATTTCGTCTAGCCGCTATCTTTAATTCATTCATCATTTTATAATCCTCCTCTATCTTTTGATCTGGTGGGCGATAACAAACTCCCACTGTTAAGCCTCCTTTTGGACCCACTATTTCAACCCATAGCATTTCCAGAAGTGAATCCAATTCTCTTACCCTCTCAATCTTACTGGACGGTATACCCTCTCTGACATACAGAGCCACCCCACCTCCAACCCTTTCCCCCTATCCTTCCGATATAATTTATAACCAGGAATCACCGTATCCCACTGATTTTCCTCATCCCACCAAATTTCTGAAATACCCACAATGTCTATTTCCCCCCCAACACCAAGCATTCCAACTCCCCGATTTTACCTCGGAGACTTCTAGCATTTGTGTATAAACACTTATAGTTTCCCATGTTTGTTAAGCCCACAGCCTTCCTCTTGCTGCCTCGAGACCTTGCCAGGCAGTTCCTATCATTAGCCACAGTCTCAGTGGACAATTGTAATCCATTTCCTTGTACAAAAGTAATAGCTACCCCTTTATCTCTTTGAGATGAGCCATCCCGAACCAGAGACTTTTAATCTCCTGTCGGCTTTCCCCCATTATTCAGTTTAAAAACTGCTCTGCCACCTTTTTGATTTTGAGCACCAGCAGCCTGGTTCCTTCTCGGGACAAATGGAGACCGTCCCTTTTGTACAGCTCCCTCTTGTCCCAAAAAGCATCCCAGTGCCTAACAAACTTGAACCCTTCCCCCCTACACCACCGTCTCATCCACACATTGAGACTCCTGATCTGTGCCTGTCTCTCCGGCCCTGCACGTGGAACAGGTAGCACTTCCGAGAAGGCTACCTTGGAGGTCCTGGCCTTGAGTTTCCTGCCCAGCAGCCTAAATTTCTCCTCCAGGACCTCACGACTGCATTTCCCCACATCGTTGGTGCCGACGTGCACCACGACCACTGGCTCCTCCCCAGCACTATCTACCAGCCTATCTAAAACACGCGTAATGTCCGCTACCTTCGCACCAGGCAGGCAAGTCACCATACGGTCAGTACGCGGGTTCGCCACCCAGCTGTCTACCTGCCTAAGGATCGAATCACCAACTACCAAGAGCCCCCTCCCACCCTTCCCAGGGACGGTTCCTTGGTACGAAAGGATACCCGTTCACCAGCTGAAGAAGAGGTCCCCTCTGAGGGCACATTCCCCTTATCCTCAGCATGGTGCCCCTTTTCCCCTTGACCCTCATGCTCCCTGGCAGCAGCCGGGCTGCCAGATCCAGAGTGGGACATATCTAACAAGTCCCCGAGAGTCTTCCCCGTGCACCTAACTGACTGTCCCTGCTTCTCCAGGTCAGCCACCTTGGCCTCAAAGGAGCAAACTCGCTCCCTGAGAACCAGGAGCTCCTTGCACCGAACTGCCTTGCTGGGGTGGTCTTGGTGTGCCTTTTCGTAGGCGGCGGACTCCCAGACCTCGTTGAGGTCGAGGTCATTTTTGCTGGCCAGTTTCCGCCGTAGCTTGGGTTCGCGGAGGCCCACAAGGAATTGATTCAGCAGAGTGTCGGTGAGGCTTGGGAAAGTGCACCTGGTGGCCGCCCGCCGGAGGCCGGCCAGGATGTCCGATGTCGTCTCGTCCGGGCCCTGGACTTGAGCAAAAAAGTCCAAGCACTCCACGAACTTGGTAGGCTTAGGTGAAAAGTGATCCGAGAGGGCCTTCACCAATACCTCATAGGTCTCATCTTTGATTGTCTTCGGGATGATGAGATCCTTCAGGAGCAGGAAGGTGTCCATGCCGCAGGAGCTGAGGAACAAGAACTTCTTTTTCCCGGCTTCCACAACATCGTGGTAGGCAAAGTGGTTTTCCAAGGTCTCCAGCCAGGTGTCCCACTGCTGGGGCCAGGAGATATCGAAGGCCTGGATGTTACCTTGGGGAGCCGCCATCGTTCCACATGGAGACAGCTGCCGGAGCGGTTGCAAAGGTGGCGGTGGTCATCGAAGCGGTGAGTGGGCAGTGCTGCTCTTGGGGTCAGCGGTGCGTTGCTCAGGAGCGGCTGCAGTTGTGGTGAGTGGTGCGGTGCTGCTCTCGGGGTCAGCAATGTGATGCTCTTCCTCGTGGTCATTGTTCATGGAGGGCGTTAGAATCCCACCTTCGTCGTCAGTGAAAAGTACTGAGACTGATGAGTGATTTCAGCTCTCACATACTTTATTAGTTCAAGAACTAACAAAGGAACCCACACCCCAACACACACAACACCCCGTGATTGGTTTATTTACATTGATTGAGTTATCTCCTATGATTCCTGCTCCCCGATTGGGAGGGAGCTAGGATCCTACTGTCCATTGTCCTCTGGAGCGAAGCTCAAGCCCTTCGCCCAGCCACATGTCAGACCTGCTGAAACCGGTCCGAGCACATGGCTGGCTGGAGCACATGTTTT
Organism: Gekko gecko; assembly: GCA_029375565.1. Taxonomy (NCBI): domain Eukaryota; kingdom Metazoa; phylum Chordata; class Lepidosauria; order Squamata; family Gekkonidae; genus Gekko; species Gekko gecko. Next base: position 236,291,172 of record JAPDNY010000002.1, on the reverse strand, counting down.
GAGCTGGATACACTACACACACAATGGCTGCTTTGATTCCATGAAGGATACAGATACTGTCAACAGTATGGCAAACAATGCCTTACAAGTGCAGGAACCATTTAGGACTGGGAGCCAAGAGCTATTGACTGGTACAGCTGGAATATGAAGATGAAAAGATTATGGGAGCAGAGTTTGTTGCTATATAATGCATCATTCATAAAAACCGGAAACCCACCCAAACCCTATACATATATTAAAAAGCAGGGGCTGGGGATGGATACAATTTGTCTCATGGCTGAAGCAGGGAATTTCTCATCCTCAAAGACTTCCATTAGTTAAAGACCAACACTCAGCTAAAATAATTTACTCAGGAAAGAGTAAACACAAGCAGATGGTGAAGTATTTGTTTACTCTGGATGGAGCCCCTCAGTGCTTCCCCTCCTACTAGTCCCCACTCTCTTTTCACTAGGTCCAAGTACCTTGTGTCCTAGCCAGAATCCACATGGTGCCATGGTCTCAGTTAGTTCTACCACATTCTGGCTTTCCTGTTCTGTAAAGCTCTTTTAGATGCTTTTCCCACATCCAATGTGTTCATAGTGAATTACAAGAGGTGTTTTGTGCTTTTAGAGTGTTCACATGTATGTCCATGGAAATTAGAAGTTTTTTTTAAATCACACAGTCCGTTCTTCTTCTTGCTGCTTCACTGCAACCCATGAGTGCTTCATAAAACATGTTGCTATATTATTGCTACAGAACTAATGTTTTAAATACAAATGCTATAAATTGATATATTTGAAGTTATATCATTAAAATTCCAAGAGCATGTGCTGTACTAAGTGATATATACCCCAAATATTTGTAAAAGGGGAGGTTTGGGGTTATGATGCGTGAATGTTGTTTATCAGGTTACAACAATGTGCCAATCACACATGAGTTAAGATAATCAGATAGTATTTATGTATAACAAACCGTTTCCAAAGATCTGTCATACAAAGTTTTATTAGTGTTAATGGAAGAATGTATATAGAGGTACTAGCTTTGGGAAGGGGACACATTGATCCTTCTGTCCTTTTCCTTGCAGCCTATTTGTGGGTTAGAAGTAGCATACATAAGAAGAGCCTGCTGGATCAGACCAGTGGTCCGTGTATTCCAGCATCCTGTCTCACATAGTGGCCAACAAGTCACCTTGGAGGGCCAACAACAGGGCATGAAGGCCAGTTCAGAAACAGCCTTTGAGGAAAGAACATTGGGAAATTGACTACTGGATCAGTAGGGGAGCTTTCCACCAGGGATGAAGGAAAGCAGTCATATCCCAGCAGTCCATTTGGCAACCTTGTAGTGTGCTTAGGAACACTGAGGAATAGTACTGATAGAACTGGATGGGTGGAGAGGAGAAGATGTTTGGAGAGGTGGAGAGCTCAGGCCAGCTTGATAAATAAGGGAGAAAGAACAACCAGAAAAACATAAGGGTCAGAAGATCCTCCCCTCCACGAAACACAGTTCAACAGGCAGTTAACTAATATAAAGTAATATTGGTTCTATTTTGTTTTTAGTATCCCCAGAAGGTCATAAGTAAAATCCCCTTTGTCTCAGCTGACAGGAGACCAAACATGTTCTGTCCCTGAAGCTCTAATACAGAGTCCTAGCAAATGCAATGTCTGCCAGCAGCTTAGAGGCTAGTAATAAGCTTCCTACTTCAGTCACAATTAGAAACACAAAATAGGAGCTGATTGCTCCAGCATGATTATCAAGCCATCTGCTCAGCTGGGGGACACAGCCCCCAAGATAGATGATGCTCTGAGCCACAACCTCCTCCAGGCCCAGGGTACCAAAACCACACTGGGAATTTAGGATGGTGCCATTTTCCAGGGGATCCAGGCAGCAGGAAGATGGAACGCCACAGGCTTGCACACCTGGAGAGCTGCAGTTAAAATACCTGCAAGTTAACAAGAGGAAAAGTCACTCCACTTGTCCAGCATGGAGAGGTGCTATCCCTTCCAAGGCTCTCACAATATCCAATTGCTTTTCTGCATATGCATACAGAAGACAGCCAGACAAAGATAGATACCACAAGCAGCAAGAACAATCAGTGAATGCATCAAGATTCTGACGGCCAAAGGGTTCTGTAAAGAGGAAAACCCCACGTCCAGCACTTGGGCTTGAATGTAATTCATTCTTAACTGGATCTGTGCTGGGTGGATGGCATGGCTCACTTTGATAATACCTTTTAGGATACAAGCATGCAGCAGTCTTGAACCTGGAGCTTAGTGTGTGCAGATTCCTCTCATGTGCTCCAACTTTCAGAGGAAAGAGGAACTGCAGGGAAACTACTCATGTGGCCAAGGAAGCCTCTTGACAGCAATAGGCCAAAGCAGGTGATGCAGTATTCCATGACTTCTATAAGATCTTCCAGATCAAGCTTGCTAACTGGTCTGACCAACAAGGAGCTTTTCTTGTTGTTATGGCCATGCACTACCTTGCCTCCAGTTCTGACAGAGCCAGTGACCTCTGACATGGGCTATGAGCTGGACTGGGGGAAATCCAGTTGCACCTCTCCCCACAGAACAGTCAATTGCCACTGTTAAACATGATTGCACTAATAATCTATCCAGAGGGTATTTACACATATAAGTCCTATTAGTACACAAGACTCTTAAGCATCATTATGCCTACCAATGGGGTAAAAGATGAGAATACAATAATAAAACAAATTATAAATCGTAAGACTTCTCCTAAGGAAAGAAAATAATACCTCAGTGAACGGTGTTATAAGGAACTAAAATTATTCAGGAGACTAGTATTGCAGATTGCACACCATAAATGTTTTGCTCCAGCAGTGAGGCTTCTTTACAGACTTTGGCCCCAATCCAGAGAAAACAAATAATGCTTAAATGAATGACAAATAATATATTCCATTATTTCAATTATTTCAGTGCCAAAGTGACTGGATCAGAATCTCTCTCATCTGGATTTTGGTAGGTAATGAAATCAAATAGGCTTTAATAGTTGAATGATACCAGGTTTAAAACCAGAGAAAGCAAGATCAACGTATAGTTGTTGAAGGCCTTTATCAACTGCATCACAAGCAACCAGGCAAAGGTGAGATCAATGGGATTGTTTTGTAGGAAAGATTTCAACCCAACAAGGTAGGACTAAAAAGAAAAAAAAGTACTGTTTTTAGCAGTTGTATCATGAGGGAATTAAGATTTATTTATACAGTGCTAGTTCCCGATAGAACAGAGCAAAAAGAATAAAAAATAGGTTTATACTCACAAATTTGTCATCCAGTCTTGGTAAGACTCCACACCACAGCACTGCAGACCTGACTGAATTTCATTCATAATGAATTGGAGATCTGCATCATCTTGGTACCGTAGCACTGCCACCTTCAGCGAATCTCGCAAGGAGGCCTTGATTTGATGTCTCAGAGAAAAGAGTATGATTGCACCCAAGACTTCCATGATCACAAAGATGATGATTCCTCCATTCAAAAGCTTCAAGAGTCGAATGTTTTCAAAAAGGGCCCCTATACATCCCAGCAGCGACATTGTGCTGGCTACTAGGCCCGCTAATACAAAAAAGAGCATTGGGTCACTACCCAAATAGGTTATCCGCTCACTCGCCAGGGACTCCTTGTGAAAAAGACCCCAGATCCCTATGGCCAAAATGAACAACCCTGCCATGAAGAAAACCATGTTCCAAAAGAAGTTCAAGTATTTTACACAGCTGCTAAGGGAGTCCAGTGAGCGATAAGAAGGCTGTAGAATATGCCATGGAATTGCCTGCTTCCTAGGTGAGCCAGTTTCTCCTTCTCTGGTAGGATTTGGTGACAAACTCTGTGCATTAGATGGACAAAATATATCCACTTTGTTTCTCTGATCAGCAGAGGAGAGAAGTAGAGAGTGAAGACAGTCAGAGATATGATGACAAAGAGTACCGTGTTTATTATTTCATCCCCTGCTGTACTGCTGAAAACCCTTGACACATGCATAGGGTGGAGAGTACTAGATAGGGCAGAAGAGAGATTTTTTAAAATTACATTCTTAAGAATGTTCCCCATCTGTTGTGGCTGGGCTACTACAATGTCAACAAAGGCTTCTTTATCCATGCCTCCACCTCAAGCGAGCAAGAGGAGGCAGAAGCACCGTGTGTGCATATGTTTTCCAATCCGTAATAAAAGCAGCTCTCCCCATTAAAGATGGCAACTGGCATATGAAGGAAAAAGGAAAGCTGCCTTTGGTCTTGGCAACCTAAAAAGTGTGGTATGTGAGGGCTATTGTAAAAGTGATACTGCTTCTCTCATGTGAAATATCAGTAAAGGACCAATCCAGTTACCAAATTACTAATGTCTAGCCTTATGTTTTTAAGGAATTCTCATGAGTTGCCATTCTCACATCACTTCTAAGCACATGTTCTCTGAAGTAAGTTCCAGTGAATTCAGATTTAATTTAAAGTAAAGATACTAAGGATTAGATCCAGGTGGTCAGCCATGTTCGTCTGAAGCAGTAGAACAATACTAATACTAAGGATTAGTCACTGTTGGTAAAGGTGCAGCATGATAGGAAGAATCCTTAGACTCAGGGCCACAGTTGCTTCTACACACATGCATAAAGTTTATTTGTCCTCCTGTAGAGACAGATAATGAACCCCACCCCGCAATAAAGCAACAACACACCCAGAGAAGAAAGATACAAGGTCTCAAAGCGTAAGAGCAAATCAGAAGGTCAGGACAAACTGCAAATTCAGACTTTTACCTTAGGTAGCAAAGCACTGGTTTCATCTTTTCCCATCTCTCTGCCCTGGAAATGCAGCCCTCGCAAGAGAGGTCTGAAAAATGTTACAGGCTTTTGCCTCATATTTCCCAAGCTGTACTGTGACTAAACTTGAAAGCCTTCTGCACTTTTCCTGGCTAGCCAAGCAAGAAAGTTATGCTTGTCATACACTGCACAGAGGAGGGGAGCTCCAGAGCAGACCCCAGTCATGCCGGTATCATGTGAGAAATCACATTTTCTGGCTTAAAGACACTGGATCTGTCTTGCTTGCCTTGACTGTATCTAGTAGATAATTAGAGACTTCATGACCACATTACACAATGGAAAACCTCCACTTTGCATTTTTAAAGGGTTTTTTTCCCCTGTGGGCAGAGAACAGGCTGAGATGGAGGAAGTCAGTCAATGGCTTTCCAAGCTCACCTCAGTGCTTAAGAAATTCTAAGTCTAGCTAGAGACAATGGGATGACCAAACTCCCCCCTTCTCCCCCCTTCAAGGAGGAACAGAGATTTGTAGGAATGAAATGCTAGAGAACCTCCAGGAAGAATCTTCAGGAAAAGCCTGACCGGGTCAGTGGGAGGAGAAACAGATCTGACAAAAACTCCTTGCAGGAAGACAGAGCTCTCTTTCTTTGAGTGCTGGGTCCCTGAGAACATGGAGACCTCTCCTCTGGGAAGGCAGCCATTCTTTACCATGTGCTGTCCCAAAGAGCTAGTGGGAGCTTCAAGGTAATGGAATTTTGTAGGGATTTGTAACCAAAGCTAAAGGGGCCTATCCTAGATTTTAACATCTCATAGGACATGTATAAAGACAGGGACAGATGATGTGCATTTTACCCATTTCTTTTGGATCTCTTGCTCAGTCTGGTGCTGTGCTAATCTTTTGGATCCCTTGCTCAGTCTGGTGCTTGTGTCATGATCTGTGTAGGGCTGGGAGACAAGCCCTAGAGGCCTAGGCCCCAGGAGAGGCCTGTGTGGGAATGGAAAGCCGAGCCAGACTACAATCCCCCATAATGCTTAGCGCCAGTTGTAGCCAATCGGTGTACAGGAATTGTGTGAGGGGACTGGAACTTAAGCTTTGTGAACTGTGAAACTCTGCTCTTTTCTCTTCTGCGGTCTTGCCTCACACAGAGTAAAATGGAGGGGACTGGTCTGAAAGGAAGATCCCTCACTGGGACAGAGTGAGTACAGACAGGCCTGGCATAAGAAGGCTGTGGGCCTTGAAATAGTAACCAGTTAGGAAGAAATAGGTAGTCGTGTTAGATTTGTTTATTTTGCCTTTAAACACTGTTATATATTTTAAAGCACCTTGTGTTGTTTTCCTTGCCCCATTACTGTATTAATAAACCATTTGTTTAATTGTTCTCTGCCTGGTCATCACGCCTATTGTTCTTGGCTTAAAAAGGGGCATTTTGGATGGTCTTGGGAGGATACTCTGGGCCTTCTCAAGGAACCTGAAGTCCAGAGTGGTGTTAGCAGAAGGTGGCACCCTGCTGGGGACATGACAACTTGTAAACATTTTCTTTTTAATAAATACTTAATAATTTTTGATGGTGGAAGTGGTTCTATTTACCACATAGACTGTCACTATCTTGGACATGCTATTTTAAAAAGTGTGCCAGGGGGAAAGCTGGCAGTTGACAAGTGGCTATCCCTCCAGGAGCATGTGAAGCAGTAAACTGTCCCTGTAGTGACCAGGGCAGTGGGAGACACAGAGACAAGGACTCAGAACTTGGAAGGGAAGCTGGGAGTCCTGACCCCTCCCAGTGGGTAATTCCTACAATGGTAAGGTGGTGGGGATAAGTTACCAGAGAGGGGGTGGGGGAGTAACTCTAGGTGTTGAGAAAAACCTTGGAGGGCAGGGCAAAAGAGGGCCTGCAGGCCAGAGCTGGCCTGTTCTGCCACACTTAGTAATTACAAGATAAGTGCTGTTGCTATACTAGGCTCTTCTGTGGTAGATAAATTAAGAAGGCTGAAATTAAATTTATACACGCCCAAGCACTGGCCATTGTGGTTGAAATATAACTATGCTGTTCAACAAGAGGATCACTTAGCACTAGAAGGGCATTTTGCAGTGTGCAGAACCTGTAATCTGTAGTCCAATGATCAAGGGCTTGATTTGGAACTCTAGAGAACATGCCAACAGTATGTTGCATGGCTGTAAGCAAGTCATTATTGTTGGGAAAATCAGTGTCTGGTGTACAAAGAAGAAGAGAAGAAGACTCTGTAGGGGGCAGCAAGAAGTCAATTAAATAGGAAAGTGTGGTCAGCACCTTCTCTCCTAGTAAGTGTCATTTCATGTCTGTTTCCAGATTGCTACTCTTAGGGCAATTTCCCCTTTCTTCTCGGAAGTGCCACACTCAGTCTTACCCTCTCTCTCAGCTAGAGATGTAGTTAGAAATCTATCTCTGTCTCTCCTCTTTCCTATCAAGTATGTTGATTCCTAAATAAACATTATCTACTCTTTAATCAGGTTGTGCACCGTTGCTGTGTTACTCTGCCAACAATTATCACTCAACTTCAGTTTTCTTACAGGACTATAATGAGGATAACCATTGTACAAAACATTCCTTATGGTAGATGTTCTACACTTGTGATAATTCAGCTGTTAACGGAATATACTGTCTCTCTATAAAGCAAGGCAATCTTCCATTCTGTCAGTAGGACTAGACAATCCAGGAGATTCTGAAGTGATGAACATGGCACATCTTTATTGGCTAACATTATTCTGGCATGTTATGCATCAGTGATAGCTTCTTGGATATTTATCAAGAGATTTCAAAAAGCATCTGTAGCCATGTCAAAGAACATAAACCAGAATCTTCCAGGAAGAATATTTCCAGGAACTGCCTAAACAAATCTAAAATACAAAAGCTATGAACCTAGGCATATTTATTTGGAAGTATAAGTGATTGATGCCAAGGAGACTTACTGTTGTGTACTCAGGGAAGCCCACACACGTGGTCGGCCAAACATGCGGTTGGGCGAAGGAATCCAAGCTTCACTGCCAGAGACAATAGCCCGAACGGATCCTAGCGCGCACCTATAGGAATGCTAGGATCCTAGGAGGGACCTATGGGTCTACGGGTGCACTGTAAATATCCAATCACAGGTGTCGGTGTGTGTTTGGGTGTGGTGTGAGTTGCAAATATAAGCTGGCCTGCGAGCCAGCAAAGCCATCTCTTCTTCTTCTTAAATAAAGTATGAGCTGAATCACTACACTTTGCATCAGTCTCAGTACTTTATACTGGCGATGAAGATGGGATTCTAACGAGCAAGCCTGGCTCCGACCCGGCATCGAGCACTGCCCTAGCAACGGACACCATGCCCTGCACCACTCCTGAGCAGCACTGCACCATGCCCTGATTCCTGGGACATTGCTCACTGCCACACCACAGAGTCATGGCCATTGCTTCAGGAACTCTCACGGTCTTCGACCCCACTCACCCTGAGTTCTGGGAATCATGAGTAGACCAGCTCAAGAGCTTCATCTCCTACAATGATGTAACTGTGTTAATCAAGGGGTCCCCCCATTGCATGGAAGTGGATACAGGCTCTTCCTTCTCTATTATTTTGGCAGATATGCTATGGAAAATCTGCTGGGGGGGGGGCCCTCCTGGAAAAGCCATGGGGGTTGTCTCTGCAGGACTTTCAGAAAAACCTGGTGGCAATCAAGAGCTGGGGCAGATTCAGGGTACAGTTCAGAGACTTTGACGGCCCCTTAGAATTGCTGGAGGTGGAAGGGAAACTCACAAGTCTGTTGAGACTGGCGTGGTTTGGGCCCCTGGGTTTTGCTATGACGGGCTTCCATGCCCTACAACTGCAGGACTTTGACGCAGTCTGCCGGGACTTTCCAGGAGTTTTCAATGGCACGCTTGGCCGTTACACTGGACCCTATTTCCCTGGACCTTGACCCCACGGCGCGGCTGATCAGAATTAAAGCCAGGCAGGCCCCGATCATGCTTCGGCCAAAGATAGAAGCCAAACTGGATCGTCTGGTCAAGCAGGGGATGTTGGAACTGGTGCCTCACGCCCGCTGGGAAGTCACCATTGTCACTCCGCTTAAATCGAATGGGGACATACGCATTTGCGCTGATTATAAGTACACCGTTAATAGGGCACTTCAAGACCACGCATACCCAATACCGGTGGTCAGCCAAGTCTTGGTTTCCTTGGTGGGGGCATGGTTTTTTGGCAAGTTGGATCTGGCTCAAGCCTACCAGCAGCTACTGGTTGCTGACGCCTCAGCCAAGGCACAGACTATTGTAACAAACAGGGGGGCTTTCCAGGTTCAGCGCCTGCAATTTGGGGTGAGCGTGGCGCCAGGGATCTTCCAGAACCTTATGGATCCTGGGAGTTCAGCTGTTCTTTGGCGATGTTCTGATCGCGGCTCCGGACTCCGAGACCTTTGTGGTGCGGCTCCGGACTGTTCTCACGCATTTTGACACCGCAGGGCTAAAGGTGAAGAGGGAGAAGTGTGTCCTGGGAGTGCCCCAGGTGGACTTCTTGGGCTTTACGGTCAATGCCCAGGGAATACACCACACACAGGACAAGATCTGCGCCATCAGCAAGGCCCCCACACCCTCCTCGAAGGCAGAGCTCCAGGCTTTCCTGGGGCTCTTGTATTTCTTTCATTCCTTTCTATCCCACAAAGCTGCCATCGCGGAGCCACTGCACCGGCTTCTGGACAAACAGGCTCCCTGCGTCTAGGGCCCTGCTCACGATGCCACTTTCAGGGCGGTCAAGGACTTGTTGGTCTCCAGTGCTGTGCTCGCCCATTTTGATTAGTCCCTGCCTGCGGTGTTGGCCCGTGATGTATCTCCCTATGGGGTGGGGGTGGTCCTGGGTCACCAGCTGGCTGACGACTGCAAGGTTCCCGTGGCCTACTATTCCTGCACCCCTGTCAGCCACAGAGCATAACTATGCTCAGATTGACAAGGAGGCCCTTGTGATCGTTGCCGGCATGAAGAAATTTCACGACTTCCTCTATGGCTGGCCAGTCACGATTGCCACTGATCACAAGCCCCTACTGAGGCTGCTCACCCCAGACCGCCAAACCCCTCAGATCTTGTCCCCCCGGGTTCTTTGCTGGTCACTGTTTCTTGCAGGGTACCGGTATGTGCTTGTCCACCGCCCCGGTAAGACGATGGGGTATGCCAACGCTTTGAGCTGGTTGCCACTGCCCTCCTCGGACCCTGCCCCTGCCCCTGCCCATCACATCACCCTGCTGGAAGACCTTCCTGACTGCCCAGTTCAGGTGGGGGAGGTTGCCCACCACTCCACCAGGAATCGCATTCTCTCCTGGGTCCTTGACTGGGTGGGGAGGGGTGGCCTGCAGGCCAGATGGGTCCTTAATTCGCAGCTTTCGGCAGTCACAGCTTTCACCAGCTGCTGTCATCCCACAAGGGGTGTTTATTATGCGGGAATTGGGTGGTTATTCTGCAGCCGCTGCAAAGTTGCATACTAACTGCTTTGCATGAGCTTCACCTGGGGATAGTAAGGATGAAGTCCCTGGCCTGAAGTTATGTATGGTGTCCGGGCCTAGACGCACAAATAGAAGACACCGTGAAGTGGTGCCAGAAGTTGCGGCCAGAGCCCCCAACAGCTCCGGTGCGACCCTGGGAGTCGTCCCACAAGCCATGGGCACGACTTCACCTGGACTTTGCTGGGCCATTCCAGGGGCAGATCTTTTTCATCCTGGTGGACATGTACACAAAATGGTTGGAGGTGATACCTCCACCTCGTCCTGGTCCGCCATCAAAGCAATGTGGTGGATTTTCAGTTCTCACAGAATTCCAGACGCTTTAGTAATGGACCTTACGTCGGCTGAGTTCCTGGAGTTCGTGGAGTACGATGGGATCAGTCACATCCGCTCCGCACCTTTCCACCCCACTACCAATGGCCAAGTGGAGTGAATGGTCCACACAATGAAAGTGGTGCTGCACCGCATGGACTGGGGTGATTGGGACTACAATCTGGCGGCCTTCCTGTTCAGCCAGCGCACCACACCGCACCACACTCCGCCACTGGTCGCAGCCCAGCGGAGCTGCTCATGGGTTGCCATCTGATGACCTGGTTGGACCACCTCCACCCTGACCGGGCTCCAGGTCAGAGCACCCATCCGGTCAACCAGGAGGCCCCAAGGGTTTTTTTTCTGGAGGATCCGGTCCACGCTTGCAACTACGGCCTCAGGCCCACATGGGTCCCAGCATGAGTGGTTCAGGTGACCAGTCCTCTCTCCTATGAAGCTGCCAGTGAAGACGGACAGCTTTGGAGGTGGCACATAGATCAGCTCCATCACTGTGTCCTGCCCCTGGCCCCAGACAGCCCAGATGAGGCTGCCATCTACCTTGAGGGACTGGCTACCATGGACCCCCCTTCCGGCATCCAGTCTGATCCCTGGTGGGGAAGATGGCAGTGACCCAGGACCGACAAGCTGCCCAGAGCGCAGCAGCTCAGCTGCCCCAATGGAAATACCCCCCCCCGCGACAACAGTGGCAACTGGAAGCCCCTCTCTGGCTCCAGCCGTCCGTCACTCCACACGGGAGCACAAGAAGCTGGCATACCTCAAGGACTATGTATGTTCGGGCCAATTGGACCAAGAAGGGAGGGGTGTTGTGTACTCAGGGAAGCCCGTGCATGTGGTTGGGTAAACACATGGTCGGGCAAAGGAACCAGAGCTTCGCTGCCAGAGACAATAGCCCAAATGGATCCTAACGCGCACCTATAGGACACTAGGATCCTAGGAGGGACCTATGGGTCTACGGGTGCACTGTAAATATCCAATCACGGGTGTGGGTGTGTGTTTGGGTGTGGTGTGAGTTGCAAATATAAGCCAGCCTGCAAACCAGCAAAGCCATCTCTTGTTCGTCTTCTTAAATAAAATATGAGCTGAATTACTACGCTTCGCATCAGTCTCAGTACTTTATACTTACTATCTAGTAAATGTGCTTAGGATGACAATAACCAAAAAGATGGGGAATGGGATGCATTGAAAACAAACAAAAAAGGCAAACTCCATAAAGATGCAGTAGTGATTTAGTAAGTAATTCTTAACACATTTCACTTAATTTGTTGAACAGTTAGGCATGTTCTATTTCCTTCTGGTGAGCCATGTACACTTCTGTATAGAGGAGCTGCATCTCTAGAAACAAATGTCTGGAAAAGATACAGCATGTATCTTAACTAATAGTTGAACACATTTCAAGATCAATGAAATACATGGAGAGTTATCAATCAATAATATACAACTGCACTTTTTTTGCCCTTTGTATTTTTTCCTTAGGATTATAATGTAAGTGTAATTTATTAAAAGGACATATCCAGTGTTAAAGTTCATTAGTCTAACTTTCAGAAGGCACTGTATTTTTATGGCTGAATTCCGATGTTATAGTGGCAATCCAGGAATGTATTACATGTTCAGACTTTCACTCACTTGTCCCTTTATAGGTTGGTGAGGTCAGCCAATGCTCATGTCCATTTTTTTTCCTGTGGTGGCATCTACATAATGGAATGACCCTCCTGGTTTTGTGAGTAAGGCCCCATGCTGTGGAATTTTAGAAAGTTATGCATTTTTAAGGGCATTTGGTTAATGTTTTTATATGGATTTTGAATCTTTATTGATTATAATGTATAGGCATTTGCTGTGGTAAATACTGAAAGCAAGTCACCTTAAGCCCTGTTTTAGAAGAAAGGCTACATACAAATGCTTTAAATAAAGTAGAAAATGTCTTTAAATAAATAAATAAATAGTAGAATTGTGTCAAAATGGCTGAAATTCCATGAAGCAGATCCACTGCTGCAAAAAAAACCCGTTTAAAGTCTATATTGAAAGCTGCATCTTTTGGGGGAGGTGGGAATTCGGAAACAATTCCCTCTGGTCCAGTTATACATTCAACTTGCGAAAATGCAAAGATAATTAAAAACATTTTAACTGTTATTTCTGGCAAAACTGTCTCTCCTGCTAACGAATGCTCAGAGGGAACTTAATGTGCTGTTTCTGCAGAATACTTTTCACTCCGGATAACTTGGGGGAAAGTACAAATTTCAGCGACGAAGTAAGCTAGCTTTAAAATCAACCGGCTTGTTGCTTCCGGGCATTTAGGAATGTAAAACTCCCTCTTCTACTAGATTCCCCACAGTCTACGAATACGAGGGTGAGAAGATAGATCCAGACGGTCAACTGTGAGAAGAAACGGCCTCCCCCACCCGGCAGCAGAGAGGTCTTGACTACCAGGCAAGGCACCGAGGGAAGAGGAGGCGGGGCTGCCGTCGGACTGATTCTGCCCGGAACCTAGTTGGTTGTGGCCGCGTTACCAGGCGGGAACAGTGACGCGGCAGTATTGGCGGAGCACGAGCGCGCGAGAGGGCGGGCAGGAGGCGGCGCCGCTGGAGCCGGGGCAGGAAGCGAGTCGGGAGCGGCTGCGAGGACATGGCGGAGACCATTGTAAGTTGGGGCTGAGGAGGAGGCACGCAGGGGGCCCGCGGGTGTGAGGCCTGTGTGAGCAGAGAAGGTCCTCTCCTTTCTCAGGGGGAAGGAAGTGGGGGGTCTGAGCTGCACCGCTTTGCCTCGCGAGTTTGTGGTCCCTCTCTTGGTCTTTATCTTCCCCCAAATCCTTTGCTGTGTTGCTGACACCTTTGCCCTTATCTCTGCCCCAACCCAGGGAAGGAGGCGCTCGTCTTCTTTTCCTCTCTCAGCTCCATATAAATTCTAATAAGGAGCTGATATTTTTAACTCCTCAGACGGTCCTGGTTCGTCAAGTCCACAGTCCCATTTTATTTTTCTTTCTGTGACGGATCGAATGGCTGTTTGTCTCTCGCCCCCCGCATCCCCATTAAAATATCGCTTTCATGTCCTACTTTCTCCAGTGTGTCTAAGGAATGCTGCCTTCGCCAAAAAGACAGAGGACATAGCTTACATCTCAGACTTGTTAAATAGTCATCTTTGCGGGAACACTGGGAATTGTAGTTCATGAGAGAATACTACGGTTGTCTTAATAAAGAATTCAGCACCCTCACCAGACTACAATTCCCAGAATGCAACACCAGCTCTGTCTTCCCTCCCCGTTCGGTTTAGTCATTGTTTTATCTCCAGGTTCAGTGTTAGTACTCTTTGCAACGCTTCAGTGTGGTTGTTGGGACATTTGGCTTCCTGCCCACAAGCCATTATGTGTGGAATAAAGAAAGTGTGTGGAAGAAGAGAAATCAAAGCTTTAACTAGTTTTCAGAATAATAGCAGTGTTGTCTATAGTGGAACATACAGTGGAGAGACTCATTGTAATGCATTGCATTATGAGATCAGGACTGTGAGATAACAGCTGAGTTATTTTCCACTTCAGTCCTTGGAGATATTGAAGTTTATGTGCCAGTGTTCCAAATAAGTTGGGTGAAAGAATGCCCCAGGGGAAAACTTGCTATAGAAGATTCATACATGTTCTTGACTTAGCTCCAGTTGTAAAAAGTAGAAGGCTAATGCTCCTAAATGAACAAGCAAAGCTTAAGCATTAGTCCTGTGCACATTTCTTTTGAGTAAATCCCAAATGAACTCACTGAGTCTTGCATAGGATTGTCCATGATAGAATGAGCAAATGCTTGAACAGATGCTTTCCACTAAGTGGCTTATGTGAACAAGCCTCCACACTTTTTTCCTGCATCCAGATTTCAGAAGTGGGAGATTCTTCCTTGCCCTTCAGGTCTGCGAGAATGCAGTCTTTATCGACTATGGAAGAAATTAGGGTATTGGTGATTTGAGGCATTTGTAAGAAAATTGTATCAACACAATGTCATATGGATGGTGTTTTTAAAGGAATATCTGGACATGTTTTATAAGCAGTTAATAACTTATATCTGAAGACTGAACTAAACTACATTAAGTGAAAATACATCCTGCAGTTTTGTAAAGCCTAATGTGTGTGTGTGTGTGTGTGTGATTAAAATGCTTTTATTGTATTTTTCCTGTAAAACGCTCAAGTGGGCTAGCTATAGTTAGTATGATTATAATGAAATAACAGGAAAATCACAGTTGTCAAAAAAGGCCTGACCTGAAAACCTGATTGATGAATTGTTAGATCATAAATTCTCCAATTTCTCTGAGTTCTGTTCTCTGGAGCAGCCTGATCCTATGCAGAGTTAAGGACATTGATGAAATGCATTCTAACAGTATTCTTGTTAATTAGCCCTGGCTTGAATGCTGTTAACAAATAGTTGGTGGGGGTCTTTGTGACAATAGTGATCAGCTGTATCTGAAGTGAAGTATAACAATTCTAGTGGCTATAACAATAAAAGTGAGATAGCCTTCTTAAGCCAGTTTTGGCTTATGTTCAGACCCTTCAGCTGTGGTGTAGCTTTAAAGTAATTCTAGTTAAACCTGTTTTTGGTAGAGTTGGATCAGCAATTTTGATCAGGGTTGAACAAAAGTTAAGCAGTAGTATTTACTTTACTTAAAGGCAAGTTATCCAACTGATGTTCTGTCTGGCAATTACATGCTGCATCCTTTGATAATGATGTCTAATTATTAAGCAAGTTTTGCCATAGAACTGGGTCAAAATACTTTTCTGCATGGGGTATGAATTTCAAGAAATATGAAATTTTGGGAAAATGCTCTTGTTTAGCTTCTTCTTTCAAAACTGTCAAGAAATGCCTATTCAGAAAACATGGTGACATCACAATTTGCAAAGGTTGCAAACATGTCACTATTGCATAGGCAAAATTCTGGCTTTCACCTTATATCTAAATGGGCAGCCATCCATGATGATGATGTGTTTGTGCTCTGGGGCATCTGCTGAGACAGCAATTATCTTTTCCTCCACATCTGGAAGTTGTAGTATTTCTGTTTTCCATTTATCAATGTAACAGACATTTTTTTTTTTTAAAAAAGCATGTCTTTTGAAAGTCTCCTTCTCCATTTCTGTATTTGTCACCATGATGGAGGTAGTAGGAAATGTCAGATCCAGTTTCAAGGTGATCCTTGTAGATCTGCTATAAAACACGTTGAAATTCAAGGGATTGTCCTTAGACTTCATAGCATGACTTGGCTCTAGGATTAGTTGTTCTGCTGCCACTTCAGGATAAAACACTGCAGGGAGTGGCAAGGAGGTAATGTTCTGGGGTACTGTAAGAATTACTCATAGTAGCTACTCTTGTTTCTTAACCACTTGCAATGAACCATCAAAGACTGCGAAACTATTATCAAAACAGTATTTCAAACAAGCCTTTACTGTAAATCTAGCTACATTTGTAAATTTAATAAATCAAATGAAATCACTTATCAGTTCTTTATAGTGCACCCATTCTTGGATTTCTCAAAAGATACATTACCTTCATACCATCTACATATGCAAACTTGATCAAACTTGATTCTTGCATAGCACTGAAGTTGTCATCCACTAATTATGAAACTTCTGTAAGTCAGAGCTCATGTGAACAGCTATACATTAACATTTTCAGTATAATTTTTCATTTTAAACAAGCAAAACAAAGAATAACTCATATGTCTTTAAAGTGAAATTATGTACTATGGTGCATATGATACAGTACTGTGTGAAAAAATGGTAACAATTTGTTAACACAGAGCATCACAGCAAGGGGAAGCAATAACTTTCTGCTTAGCCCTTTTAGATACACTGGCAGCCAAGTGTTACTGTGTGTCAAATCTGGTATGTGTTTATATATAATTTTAGCATTCTCTGTTTCTTATCTGGCTTGCATATACGTTGTAGTAACCTCTTTAAAGTGCTAGACAGTTTTACATGCAAGCTACTGATTCAGAGCCAACTCCATATTTTTTAGGATTACCTAGGCTGCTGTTTTCCAGTGTAAATAGATACCTTCCTCACTTCTCTGCAAAAAGTTGCTCCACAGCTGTATGTCTTACAGGGCTGGAATTGTATGATACACTTTAGTAGAGGTAGATGGCTATTATCAATTAAAATGAGGAGGGGCTGGCAATCAGTAATGCAACCTGATAAAATTTTTAACAAAGGCACTAAATCTGAAGTCTGACTAATTTTCCAGCTGAACTTGTATATAATAATTCCTGCTGGTTTTGATTTCTAATTTGAAAGAGGCTCTTGTACTGTAATCTTTCAAGTACTGCCAATACTCTGCACCTTTAAAATAATGTGGAGACGAATTTACCTGATACTTAATTTTATCTTCTTTCGCTCATCAGTTATTCTAGAACATAGAATAACTTCCAGTAATAATAAAATTAATTTTGAGTCATGTGCTGATTTTCAAAAGCCAGTCTCTTTTGTTTAGCCTACTTTTTTGCCTCAGAAGCTAGAACTTGAGATGGATTGTGTTCTGTTGTTTATCCCTGTTTTTGCTTCTTAACAGATAATCCGTGTCCAGTCACCAGAGGGAGTCAAACGTATCACAGCCACGAAGCGGGAAACTGCTGCAACATTTCTGAAAAAGGTAAGCTGGCTTGGTATGCATGCATACTTCAGAGTTCTTCTAGGGCAGTAGCAAAGGTGCCTGTCTTGCAAGTCACTCAGAACACAGCCAGTCTGTGGACTACCCAGGAGGATTTGCTGTGGTGATAAT
Source organism: Gekko gecko (assembly GCA_029375565.1). Classification (NCBI taxonomy): domain Eukaryota; kingdom Metazoa; phylum Chordata; class Lepidosauria; order Squamata; family Gekkonidae; genus Gekko; species Gekko gecko. The sequence continues at coordinate 236,273,875 of JAPDNY010000002.1, read as the reverse complement.
TTAATATAATTAGAAGAGAGTGGGGATAGCTGATTGGCTGTACAATTTGTCATTGAACAGAATGCTAATCTCTTCAAAATTAAACTGCAGCTTTCTTTTGTCTTAAACCCACAATTGACACCATCCCCCAAGCCTAACCTAACTCATCCTGACATGTCACAGGTGGTGTTTCTTATCAGGGAAGAATTTTCTATAGGAGAAGGCCAGACAAGCTGGTTCAGTACACCTGTAAACAACAAGCTGCACAGGGAGTGGGGGTGATATCTCCATGCTGATTGCTGCTAGTTGAGAGACAAGTAGGATTTGCACTGGGAGGAAGGTGCAGTACATTTGTAGTGCAAGATTGCTTTTCTTCTTTCACTGTGGGGTGGTCATGTAAGAAACAATATAACTGTCATTATATTGCCTATGGCTGCTCTCTCATTTATGAGGAACTGATTCCTCTTGAATTCAGTGGACCTTCCTGCTGAGCAGGTGTTATTTAGGGCTGGGCTTTGTTGTGTTCAATAGAAATCAGATTTATTGATTTCTTTTCTACTCAAATTGTACCAAAGTGATGTAAAATGTAAAAATAAAAATAACAGCTGAAATGAATACCCAGTATGAGTCTCATAAATACAGCGTAACAGACAGGAAGAAAAGAAGAGCAGGAAGAAAAGCACAGTGATTCAAACCCCCATAAGAGATTGCACTAGAACACAGGGAAGTCTTTCCAATAGGGCAAAATCTTCACATGCCAGCAACAGCTGGTAAAGGGAAGTGGGTAGGTGACTCTTCCTTGTAGTCAAATTCCATAAACAAATTGGGAAACTTTGTATGCAATTACACAGCATCTGATGATCCCACTGTAGTTTTTGTCTATTTTGGATATCACTGAGAACAGTTTAAAGCTTTTAGACATGTTTTCTTACTACTATATTTGTATCTTAGTCATTTTTAGCTGATGCAGAGCTAAAGCTGCCATTTCTGCTTACTCATGGTTAAGCATCTGAGAGCAGGCTGTTTAATTGTATGCTCCTTCCTATCCCTGTCTGTCTGGAATGCAGTCTGTCCCCCTGGCCTAACCATGATTAACTGTTAAATCAGACACATTGATAACCGCTGGTAGGTTTAACAATAGTTTCTGTTTAATTTGAAAAGGCACCTATACAAGGCCCCCTTTTTATACATAGTGTCCTATAGATCATACATTTCAGAAGCCCTACTACATTTAGATAAAACATCTGCAGCAGAAGTGTTGTAGCGTCTTGGTATATTTATTCCTGCAGATGTATAGTCTCTCATTCTTTTATTTTTTTCAGGTTGCAAAAGAATTTGGCTTCAGAAATAATGGTTTTTCTGTATACATCAATAGAAATAGGACTGGTGAGATCACAGCATCTCCCAACAAGTCCCTCAACTTACTAAAAATCAAGTAAGTATTTAGCAAAAGACAAGCCACTGTTTGATTATAATAGGTTCTGCTGCTGTTTTGGCAAGCCTGTCTCACATTTCTCATCCATGTCCACCTGATAACTGGACAGAAATGTTCCTTATATGGTTTCAGCTTTTCCATTTATATCTAAGGCTGCCTGTGAAGCTTATTCTGTTAGAAGTAATAGCTATTGCTTAGTACTCTGTTGGGCAATAGGAAATAAATTTTCAGTGCTTATTGCTCACAAAATTTTCTTTTTCCATCCACTGTGTGAGTGTGCAAAACTTGTAAGTTAACTTGCCATTTCATAGCTAATAGAAGTGCTGGTCTCTTCAAAACAGCTTGAAATGTTATTGTTTAGTGTGTGCATGGTTCATAAAAAGGCAGGGACTTGTCAGCAGAACAGCGTTCTGTGTGTCAGCAACCTTAGTATGAAAAATGTTCAAGAGCAGCTTTCCCTGGTGATACTAGTCAGCTGCACATTTCCCACTGCTGTCAAAGCCACTTTCAAAAAGTATATGATTACTAACATAGGAAGGCTTCCAACTAGACTTTTAATCTACTTATAATGTTGAACTTTTTTCCTGTATAGCACTTTGCCCTATTTTTTTAAGCCAGCCTTGATTAAAATTCTCTTTTTGCTTCTCTTTATTGCACAGAGGCAACCCCCCTATATCCTTTAGGTTCTTCAGTCATCTCCTCTGTTGTTGTTATGGGAGGAAAGGTTAGTCCTGATGGGTGTAGATTGTGCATCAACTTGCTATTGAATCAGTCTTCTCACTTATGGCTGGTCTTAAAGCAGGCTCATAATTATGGAGGAAGAGGAAGAAGAAGAAGAAGAAAAGATACTTAGCAGTAAAGTTCAGAAACTCTTCACCCTTTACTTGGCATCTCTGTTCCTCTTCTCCTGACTGGAGAGTGGAGGGAGGACAGCATTTCAGTGACGTTGCCACACTTATTTATCGAAATAAATTGTCACAGATAAATGCTTCTTTAAAAAGCACCAGTGTTGATTACTTTGAGGTAGAGAGAAATGACACCAGCAACCAGAAGATTATTTTTGTGTTGCTGAAATAATATACAATGATAACATTGCAGTATTGTACTCCTGTAGAGTGTCTGTAGCCCATCTACGCACTTTGCGGTTGTGATATCTCAGAATAAAAGTGGCATTCATCAACTGTAATAGTTCTTGCATCATGTCTTTTGTCTCCTCTTGTAGACATGGAGATATGCTGTTCCTCTTTCCTTCAAGCCCTGCTGGTTCTTCCTCTGAGAACATGGATACTTCATTGTCTCAAGGAACACGCCACATAGGTGTTCCCCAAGTGGTAGAAGATGACATTGACCAGTACCTAATAAAACAAGATGGGAAGATTTACAGGAACAGAGACCAGCAACTGTAAATACTATTGTGTTTTGCTCTCTGGACTTTATGGAACAGAAGCTCTCAAAGTTTCATTGCTTTTCTTTACACTGGCAGGTTTGCAGTTTGTGCCTCCTCTTACACTCTGTTGTTATCCAAATGTACCAGATGAAGGTGGTTCATCAGGCAGGACTCTTTTCCTTGACCCAGGGGAAAATGAATTATGTGATTGGTGTGGGACTAGGTGCACGTGCTACATAGTTCAAAGTTTCTGGGTGGGGGACAGAACCTAGCCTGTGTTCATCCCAAGCGGTAACATACCACAGAGACTATAATTACTAGAGAGCCTGTGCAATCCTAAACAGAGTTACTCTGGCCTGAGCACATTAACTTCAGTGGATGTAATCTAGGGTAACTGTGCATAGGATTGCACCCAAACAATTCTTCTGAAATTCTCACAAAAGAAAGCAGTTTCAGAAAGGGTAGCAATTCTGCCTTGACTCTAACTGTTGGTTTGTTCCTCCATACAGTATGCTTCTTGATTATTGTCTTGTCCTTCATGTCTCATAACTCTGACTCCCCATTTTTCTAACACCGGACTGTTAATGTTGCATGCTTGCACACAGTTTAGTAGATTGCATACTGGTTTCTAGGAGGTAAAGATAGGTCCTGGGTCTGGAAGAATTTAAGACTGCTGTTCTAAGGATAGTAGACATACATAATGATGGCAAGTTCTGGGTTCCAAACCACTTTTTAGTCAGTCCTGCAGCTAGTTATAAGGGCTAGCAAGTAATATAGTGCAGGTTTTATTTGCCCCAGTACATGGAACTTCTTAACCAGTTTCAGTGGCATTCTTGCCCACATGTGTGCTCCAACAAGGGCTATTCTTCATCTTCTTAATCCCAGGAGATCCTTAAACTTTGATATGATATATTAATGGATGGATTTTATTCCCAGTACAAGGTGTTAAAGTAATATTGACAGGACTCCTATAATCCAAACTGAGCTTCTATTGCCAGTTACCCTTATCCAAAAAGTATTTGTATTTTGGGGTATAATAAGATGTCTGGGCTTGCTGATGGTGAAAGAGGAAAAACAAACTCAGTAACAGAGAGACGTTTAGTCTTAAGAACAATGGAAGGTGGTATCAAAGACAGTATGGAAGTGAAATCTTGTAAGTTAAGCAGCAAGTACTGTGATTCTGGATTTTCTGCCTGGTTTTTGTATTGCTGTTCTTTGTGCGTCTCCTTATCCTTTTGTGAATTGAAATGACCGCCTATCTTTGCAGGGACATCACAAGGTTTAAGGTTTGTCAGTTACATTGAGTCTCCAGCCCAGGATTGCTCATTAAGTACAATTTCCTTTCAGAAAGGTTTAAAGAAGTTTCAAAGGGACAAATCTCATTGGTATAGTGAAAATGTCCTAGAATTTGGCATGTGCCTGTTAAAGGGGCATTATAAATACCTGATGTTCATTTTAACAATCAGTTTTGAGAATACTATTTCTAGTAATATTCCCTGAGTCTGATTTAAGCTTTTAAAAATACGCCGTTTATCTTAAAATTTAATAGTTCCATCTTGCTCCTTTACATGGCTTTTCCATGTGTATGAAAAATCATTTTGGTGAAGAGGGAGACCAGAAAGCAGGAGCCTTTGGCTACTGAAGTATGATCTTGACTTTTCAAATAAGAACTTCACTGATTAAAAAATGTCCTTATTTGTCATCAAAAACAAAACTCATTGCTGTTTTGTTAACAGCAGTGGCTAAATTTTGGTGTATATATCCCAATCTAGTTCCTAGATATTTTGTTATTGTTGTAGAGAATGGCACACTAATATTTTGAAAGGAAGGAATCAATAATGGGCCAAAACAAAGAGTGGGGGTAGTTATGTTGCAGGATAGAAATTGGGCTTTCTGAATCTTTGCCCATCTACTGTAACATGTGAAGTGAAGCTGGGAAGGGTATTGCAAGCGGATGTTTAGTACTGCAGCTTCATCATATTAAATAACATGTCCTTTATTGTCCCTAAACAACTGGTAGTGGAACAGAACGATATGGACTTTTTCTTCAAAGGGAACCCCCCTATTTATGCATTGCAAAGAACCATTGTACCTTAATTCAACACCATACATAGGTTTCAGATATTTGTGGGCAAGTTTACAGCTGGGTGGAAAGTGATAGATATGTTAGTGTCTGATCACAGTGTTCTTTAAAAATTTGATTTACTGGTACTTTGCTAATACATTATTTTCCTTGTTACTTCGTTCTGTTCATGCCAAATTCCTGAACTGTATAAAACTATAAATTTTAGAAAGTACTAATTCTTGTTTCTCTTGGCACAGATGTCGACATGGCCCATTGGGTAAATGTGTGCACTGTGTACCATTAGAGGTAAAGAGTTAAACAAAAGGCTGTTGTGTTAGTTAGCAATTGAAGGGATGCTGCTGAAACATGAATGTGTCCTGCCTGTGCTGACAATGGCTAAAGAGGCTAAATAAGTCCCTTAGATACATCTGTCTGGAGCATCAGGCTTCTGACATCTGTTTTCCCTGCAGTAATGAATTTAACAGGATATACTTCTAAAGGTTCAAGCAAAGCCGTATGTATGCATTTTGTACCACCCACTTTCATTGTGGCTCTCCCTCTGCTTTAGAACTTCATCCAAGAACCGTTCTTGTGTATTTTGATATTTTGAGCTTTTTAAAAATGATTTTGTGCAGCGAGAATCCTCTGAAAGGCCTTTTCAGTTGTGTGCAGATTCTTCTTTTTTTTAGCCTGGGCCAGAATTTCCCCATTATGTTTGATCAGCTAGCCTTCAGCTCTGCCATCTCTTTTTTTTTTTAAGGACTATTATAATACCCATGTGGCAGGCTGGGTTTCTGAAGCCATTTTGAGCAAGGCTAAAAACGCCATACTGTGCAAAAAGAAGAAAAGCTTCTCTGTTACTCTCAAAGTAGTAACTGCTGTGGAAAAGACCACAAAGCTTCCTAATTGTTTCCACATTGAATGCCAGCAGAGAGTTCATATGAAAACCATCCATTTGTTCAGTGATCAATATATTATCAAGCAGGTGTCTGACCTGGTTTTCCTTTGTATATGTGGGTTTTTGGCAGCCTTTTGATGAAGATTATTTAAACCATCTGGAACCTCCTGTGAAGCATATGTCTTTCCATGCCTACATCAGGAAGCTGACCGGAGGCGCAGACAAGTATGAAACTTGTTCAGTTTCTTTGGGGGATCTCTTTATAGATGATGGAACAAAATTTGGGTAAACTAGAGGCCTATTTACAGGACAAAAACAAATCTGCTTCAAATAGTGGCAAGGTCATAACTTACAAACTAATTTGGCAGATGGTGAGAAGTGAGAACTTCATAGTTATTTTTCTCACTTAATTGGTAAGTCTTACCCCCCCATTTATTTATTTATTTAATTAAATTTCTGTCCTGCTCTTTCCTGCACCTCAGGGCTCAGAGTAGGGTACAACAGTAGGTATATACAATGGATATAAAACAATTAAAACAATCTACACAGTATTAAAACCTGTACCACATTGGCTAATACAACTTACATTATGGCAATAAGATACAAGTTGACAAGTACTCTCAAACTTTCAGTACATGTGCCCATAGGTGAAAACCAGATACTGGGCAAGTGGCAGAAAAGCAGCAACAATCACACCAAATAAGTAGTGCAAGGCCAGGTAGGGGAGGCCAATATAGTTAGATCTCCACCACCTCAACCATAGGCCTGGCAGAACATCTCCATTTTGCAGGCCCTGTGGAATTGCAACAAGTCCCACAGGGCCCTGATTTCACTTGGGAGAGTGTTCCACCAGGCTGGGGCAAGACGCGAAAAGGCGTCTGGCTCTGATCAAGGCTAAGTGGATCTCCTTTGGGCCAGGGACCAGCAGTAGATGTTGATCTGTGGAGTGTAAAGCTTTTCAAGGGACATAAGAGGAGAGAAGGTCCTGCAGATATGTTGGTCCCAGACCACACAGGGCTTTAAAGGTTAATACCATAATCTTGAACTTGATCCGATATTCAACTGGAAACCAGTGCAGCTGGTGGAGCACTGGTTGTATATGAGCTCTTAAAGGTATCCCTGTAAGGACTTACACTGCTGCATTTTGGGCCAGCTGAAGTTTCCTGGTCATTTTCAAAGGCAGCCTCGTGTAGAGTGATTTACAGTAGTCCAATCTGGAGGTGACCATTGTATGGATCACCGTGGCTTTCCCCAAAACCAGGATCTCAGACTGATGCATAGCAGCATTAGCAAAAAGGGTAGCATTTATTTCAGTCAGTGATTTGCCATCTCATCAGTATTGCAAAACTGAAAGCCTCTAACACCCTAGCTTGGAAGCTTAACCATTCCCCTTCATTGCATTAGGAGTTCACAGAACACTATGCCATACCTGAAGGTACCTCTTTTATTAGTGCTTTCCTATTGTAAGGGCTTTGACCTGGAAAAAAAGATGGATGAAAGTCTGCCACTTGCCAAATGACCATGTTGTTGATGTTTTTCATCATCAACATCAGCTATAGTCTCTATGTTGTTGAGTCCAGTAGAATTGTTATTGCCTGTCTGATGTTTTTGTTAAGACCAGCATTCACAGAGGATATAAGCAGGGTGCCATCAGAAATCCATTCCTAGTTTTGCTCCCGGATTTCTACACTAATCTGATGTCTGCCCTATGCTGTAGTAGAGGAATTTGTTTTGTCTATTAGAAAAAGAAATATATGAGCATTTAGAATATGGTATCATCTTTTCTGTTTGTTTTAGGGGGAAGTTTGTTGCCCTTGAAAACATTAGCTGCAAGATTAAATCTGGGTGTGAGGGACATCCCCCATGGCCAGAAGGCATATGTACAAAGTGCCAGCCCAGCGCCATCACACTCAACAGGCAGGTGAGATCAACATCAGCCACATGCTCCTTGACTCTCTTTTTGGAAACAAGTGGCTAGCTTGGATTTGGCAGGGTTTTTCCTTGTCCAGTCTCTTGGTAAACAACTTGTTAACTTTTATACATAAAGACTGAAGTATACTTGCTCAACAATTTCCTTGTGAATGAGAGGACATCTGCTTGGGGCACATGCTAGAGATAGCAGTTTTCACTTATTTGTACCACCTGCTTAGATTTCTGTAATACGCTCACCAAGGCTTGGGGGATTGTAATTGAAATGAAGGCCAAATTAGCAGCTGGTGAAAGGTGGTCCTGGGTGTGATTCCCTTAGTCTTCCTGCAAGGCACACTGGTTTGGAACGTAAGAGATGTTGTCTGAGGAAGGGCAAAATAGTCAGAGGAAGGGGGTAAACTAGTTCCTTCCCATTCTTTTCTCTTTTGAGGAATTTCTGACCCTGGTCAGTAGCACATATGTACACATTTGGAAAGTCTGTAGACGGAGAAAAGGCATGTGACTGTGGGATAGAATGACATTTAGAAGGAACCTGAAGTTCTGATGTGACTGTGTTTAAACTTTACTGAGTCTCATTTTGGCTTGATAAACTGTTGTGTTTTTTTCATGTGGCAGAAATACAGGCATGTGGATAACATCATGTTTGAGAACCATACTATTGCAGATCGTTTCTTAGACTTCTGGAGAAAAACAGGAAACCAGCATTTTGGATACCTCTATGGGAGATACACAGAACACAAAGACATCCCTCTAGGTATTCGAGCTGAGGTTGCTGCAATCTATGAACCACCTCAGGTAATGGCTTTTCTGTTCTAGAAAGCTATCCTGTTTAGAAATGTGGGAAGCTGAATGTTCATTAGCACACAATGACCTTGAAATGAAAAGTGTCATCACCATACTCTTATATTGAATTGCTGCTGTGGCAGTGAAGCGGTACTACAAACAGTGTGCATGTGTCAGTTTACAAGTAGAGAGGCAGGTCAGGAACTTTGTTACAGCATGCTCCTATGTTGGTATATCCTACTGAATTTAAGGGGCTTTACTCGCAATGTGTAACTCTGAATTGGATCATGACATTTACCTGTTTCATGCTACAGGAAGGATAGAGGAGGAAAACTTTCGTCAGTGCACCCCCTCCCTTTCCACTGACATTATTCTGTTTGGTCATCAGCATTTGCAGCTATTTTCCCCAGGGGCACCTTCTGTCATGTGAGCCAGTGACAGTGCAAAATGGCTTCTTTACAGAGTCAGCTGACTGAACTGCAGTGACTGAGGACTGGATTGGTTGAAGATGGTGCGGAGACACAGCAGTGGCTTTTTCTTTCCCTTCTGGACAGAGTGCAAAGTGATGGTAGCTTGGGTTACATTTAAGCTGAGATCCTGTATACAGTCTGTGAGACTGGTTTCCAAGTAAATATGCTGGTTAGGAATATATCTGTGGAAACTTCACCAGCCAACACACTAGCTTCAGGTCTCTTTTCAGTTGTGATGTTAATGCAGCTGTTCATAGGAACACACTGGAAGTGTAAAACTCAACAACCTCCTCCCCTCTGCCATGTGCTTTTAAACTGTGATACTTTGCCAAAGGTAGCTAATACAGACCATGACAACCTCAAATAACCCTTAGGCATTGCAAAAAAGTGGTGACCGAGGACATATCAGTGACTTGTTTTCATCATTTCACAACAGCCAGCAAAGCTCCCTGTTCTAGTATGCTGTCCTCTGCTGGGAGCAGTCCCTGGTGGCATGAGGACAGCCTGTGTGTTTGCAACCCTTGCAGTTTTGGAGGTATGGGTGCCATTTTGTTTTTTTCTGTGCAGGAGTGGATGTTTGGAACCTTGCCTAGCTTCCCACTTCGTACACAGATGTATACTCATAGTGTAGCAGTTAAATGCTTTGAGACTGCCATTGGCCAAAACTTTTTGGGTGGTTGACACAAGTCATAGTGTCTCTGTTTGAGCCTCCCCACTTCCACTGCTGTTGGGAGAAAACTGGCCTACCTTACAGAGTTATTGTAAAAATTATTGACAGAACATATGTGAAGCAGAGCAGTTGAAATATACTATATAAATGCTAAAACACTATCAAGCAAAGTGAGCAGGTAACATGCCATGTGGAAGCAAACTCACAATTGCCACTAATGATATGCCCAGCCCTTCCCAGCTGTCTCTGATGAGTGTATTTGTATGATGCACAGAGCTTCAAAACCAGTTAGTCACATTTTCTGATGCAAAGTGCACCTAAAGTATACAATGCAGAAAGGAAGACTTGTGTACTACTTGCAAATGAGAATGGACTGTAATTCTTTTTAAAAGGTAAGCTCATTTTAAGTCACTAGGTGGCACCAGTCACTGAGTCCTCTTCCCTGCAAGATAAAATTGAGTGTAGTTGAAATGAATGTTCAGAAAAATCATAGTGGTAGATTTCACAGCAATTACAGTGATGGGAAGTAAGATTTTATGCAGGTTGAGGTAGGCTGACGTGTAATCCAGTGAGATGCCTTCTTGTAGTTCAAACTAGTTAATTTTCTCTTTTATTGTGGACTAATTAATTCTCTCTAATGAGTACTGCATCTAGCCAAGAGCTCAACAAGTCCCAGGTGCACAGGTCACCATGATGGTTAAAAAAATGCATTGAGGCGCCTGGGTACTTTTTTTTTTTACAAAATATATACCTTTTGTCTCTTGGCCACTGTTGCTGATAGCTCTTACTCATTCTTCTTCATTTCATCTCTCTGGCCATACTGGGAGAGACTCAACTAGCTGCCATTCCTGTAACAATGAGGGTAGAGGGGACCTTTCCAATTACAGTTGGAGTGCACAAGAGATGCTGGGAGCATTGGCAGCCAAGCAAGAGATACCCCCCCACACACACACAGCTTGGATCCTGCAGAACGTTTCTGTTAATGGAAAGGGTTATCTTCTGTAGGCTGGAGTTCCTTGCTTCTTCAAAAGGAATAGAGGGCTCTAAGGAATATCATGGGGGAAGCTGGAGGTCTGCAGTGGAAAGGGGGAATCAGCAAAAATTGACCTTCCCTTCTGCTTGCAGATATCCTCCACAGGATGCACATTTTTGTCTCTTAGCCCAACCAACTCAAAAAGAGGGATTTGGCTAGCTTTCAAAAGGCCCACGCTGTCCTGATTTGGGGGGGAGGGCAGCAAAGATCTTCATGGCATGAAAAAGCACAATGTGACATTCATATTGCATTAATGTACCATATATAATGGAGGCTGAAGCTTGAGAGTAAATTCATGGATGCTAAAGCCCCTTGGCATATTTTTAAGTTAACCCCCATGTTCTACTTGATATTTTCTTCAAAAATTTGTGGGTTTGTGCTGGGTTCGAAGTTAACTTTTTGTTGTACTGATGACAACTAGGATTACTCATGTATTTATATTCTTCAGCACTTTTATCATAGCATTAATCAAATCACAAGGAAAGGTTTTGTGACAACCATAATTAGAAAAAATGGTGATTAAAATACAAAACCCTGAAGGCTGAAAAATGTATCTGGCTCCTAAATTATTTGGCTGGTTCCAGCTCCAAAGAAAACTTGTTAAGGCCTCATCTCTCTTAACTGAATAGTAGTTAAATTTAGTTAAATCATCTGTTTTATAGGGTCATGGGGAGAGGGAATTGGATGGCTACAGCTGGAAAGGAGGGGGAGCCAGGGGAGGGGCCTGGGCTTGGCCGCAAAGGATGCTGGGGGAGGCTCACAGCTCTCAGGATGACGCAGAGCGTGGAACAACAGCCAGGGAAGGTGGGGGATCGGGATGAGTTTAAATCCCCCTCGTCTCCAGTTCTGGGGCCAAAGGGGGCAGACAGCCAAGCCTTGCTGGTGGAGGGTAGAGGACTGTGTGCCAGATAGGGATCCCACTGTTAGGATCAACACCCTGCCTGCATTTCTCCGCAATGTCTTTACTGGTGACCACCCTTGCTGTTAATTTTATTTTGGTTTATTTGCCCCTTTTAACTTCAGATTGTACACCATGTTTCCCCCTTGCAGTTTTAAAGACAGGAAGGTAATGGTGAAGGGTACTAAATTGTAGGCCATGAGTTTTTTCATATAATTCTAGTGCCCTGGTGTCCCTTGTCTAAAATTCCAGCATTGGTCTCCTGTGCCCTTTACAGTGTTGATGGGCAGCTCCTACAACAGACATGGGAGAGGGGTTCTAGTTGGTTTTGCCTGATATATTTAGCCACCACTTATCTGCTGCTTGCTTTATTTATAATGTATGTATGTCAGGCAATTTGAGATGTACTGGCAAAAGTATTCCATTATAGCACACCCGTGGGATCATGACTTTCTGTTAAGTTGCAAAGTAAACTTACATCAGCCCCCTTAAGCCTTCTGCACAGCAGGAAGTATTGATGACTTTTGATCTTTTTTCAGTTTCTGTGTGTTTTGATATTGTATCATGATGTGGTCATAGAAATGGCCGTGCAGCAGTGTGTGTGTATGTGGGGGGTAGAGTGCATTGTCCCCTGGCTTCCTTGCTATTACATGAATTATCAGAGATGGTCTGAAGCTTGTTCTAAAATAAACAGGTGATGTTTAATGCTACCCATAAGCTTTGGAACTGACAAAATGGATTTTATTTATCCTAATACTGTGTCACTGGAACCTTCGGATCCATTGAGAAGGAAAGGTGGGTCGACAGCATTGCTGACCCCTAACAAGTTGCCTCAGTGCCACCCAAGCAGCCACAAGGATTGGGTGCTCCCCCAACGACAGCCCCTCAGATCTGGACCTTCCATCAAATGTGCATCCTCCTGAACAGCTTCTATTCCTCCTCCATCCTGGAAATGCATCATCATTAAAGACAGTGGGCAAGTGAACATCCTCAATAGAGGTGATACACACTTGCTTGCTGAACAAGAGTTGCAGCAGGCAGAGATGGCTGCTGCTGATCACACTGTCTGCCTGGGTAGTGGATGAGCAGATGATGCCCAGGAAGGCAGGCACTGACCAGTTCCCACCTCAGCTATAACTCCCAAGGCATTGGCATTATCACTGGCTGCTGCTCCCTGCCACCTGCTCACTGACTGTCTTGGACAGTGGCTGGGAGACCCCTCTTCCTTGTTGGATGGCTGTTGGGGTCATTCCTCACTTCCTGCCTCTGCTGGCTGCTGGCTGGGCAGGGGTGTTGAGAGACTGGCTGTTGTCAGTGAGGGAGCAAAGGCTCATAGTGCTGCTGCTTGCCCTCCTGTTCCAAGCAGTAAAAGGGAGGAAGATCAAAATCAGTGGCTGCAGAGTAGGGAGACATCCCACTAAGTTGAGGGAAGGTGTGCGCAGGTCCATCAGTTTTGGGTTTGTGTGTGTGTGTGGAATACCAGAAGTTGTTTTGTCAGGTGTCCCTAAACACCTGGAATTGGCCGTTTTTAATGCGTCAATTAGGAATGAGAGACGGAAAAGCCTTAAATGAAGTGTTGGAATTCTGAGGTGGTAGAAGGGATGGTTCTAATTTAGACCGCAGATGCAGATCATATTCTTTAACGTTTCTGTTTCTAAAATGAGCTGGGCTAGTACCTTTCTCCCTGTTATGCTTTTATTTTCAGGGAGTTTTTCTATTCTCCACAAGCAGCTATACAGTCCATTCTACCTCATCCAGATTGTACCACCTCATTCTGATGCATTTGTAGCTGAGGTCTAGCAAGTGAGGAAGCTGACTTTCTTTTTTCCACTTAGGATATACAGAGAGAAATTCTGCCCCTTGTGGTACCTGATACTCTGCAACCTAGATAGAAGCCTGAGCATTTTCCTGGACTTCCTGGACTGAGCATTCTTTCATGCTTTACAGAGTCAGGCCACTGGTGCATCCTCACCTAGCATGTGACTGGCTGTAACTCTGCTTGATCTCAGACAGCCCTTTTCTCAGCTTTTTTTATTTGCCCATCATGGGAATTGAGTCTGGGATGATCTGCATGCAAAGTGTGTGCTTTACCACTTTTGCCTCTTCCCGTAAACCTATGGCTGATTTCTTAATAACTTAGGAAATCAGTTTATTACAGGCCAGAGGACTATAGATTGGAGGGTCACTTTGTTAAACTTGATTGTTAACTTGCCACATATTCAAGCTGACATATAAAAACATTCCTGGGTTCCCTGCATAGGTCAACCCTGACTCTAATTATCAGTGTCAATTTGTAAAAGATTTTGGTTTTTTTCTTGTGCTAGAAGATTTCACTACCAGAGCAAAATAAAAGCTTCTTGAAAGGAGGAGGTGGGGTGCAACTGATTCTGGCTCATTGTTTGGTTCTCAATGAATATTAACTGAAGTAGTAATAAATCACCTTTTTGTTGTGTTGTACATGCTAATGCAGCTACAGTGAATAGTGCACAGCATCATGTTTATCCCAATTGCTTTGATATTGTATGTTAGTGTTTAAAATGAGACATTCTGTTTTTATCAGGATGCTAGCTATTCTTTGTTTGTGAACTAGTCCATTTAATATTTTTCTCTTTTCAGATTGGTACGCAAAACTGTCTTGAGCTTCTGGAAGACTCTAAGGCAGAAATTGTGGATGAGATTGCTGCCAAGCTTGGCCTAAGAAAGGTAGCAAAACATGTTTGGATAGACATATTTGGGATAGTCTTAATGTGCTGGGCTAATGGGAATCTTTTTTGGCACAACTGTTCTTCAACCGTTAACATCAAATTAACATATGAGATACACAGTTTAATTCATTGACTGTCTGATCACGTCTGATTACAGATAAAATGATGCAATCTGTCTTGAGTCTCAGTGAAAAATACAGGTGATAATATGAAGTAAATAAAATACAAATAATATAGAAATCTATAGGAACCTATCAATAGACCCATCTTTGTGGATTTGATCAGGCTCCTTCTCAGTTGTTTAGTGCAAGAGTAATGGTAGCAGAAATCCACAATGGAGAGCTTTGGTGCATGCTTCAACTACTACTGGGGCTGTGCTTTTCTGATACGATTGGTACAGCACAAGTTTCAACACTAGGGTCTTGGCCTTTTTTGTCTGCAACTGTCAATTGATTTACAATTATGCAGGTCATAGTGTCATGCATGCTAATGCAGCTACAGTAAATGGGGCTCAGAAACTTGTTAATGCCAGTTCTTTTAGATCTCAACATTATTGCCTGTTTGAAGGCATTTGTATTGGCAAAATATAAGCCTTAGCTAGATTATTTTCTTTTCTCTTAAAAGGTGAATGTTTTCAAGCCAATGCTGTACTGGTTAGTAAAGCCAATACAAAAAGAATATTAATTCATTTGAGGGTTTGTAGATATCTTAATGCAGAGGTGTTGAACTCATTTGTTATGAGGGCCAGATCTGACATAAATATCATTTTGTCGGGCCAGGCCATATGTGCCATAAAATGTAACACAAGGTACCAGAGATATAAACCTTATAAAGATGATTTCAGATGCCAAATGACAATAGCAGGTGTGTTTGGATGAGGTGTGATATATAGAGACGTAGAGATATCAGCATTGGTCATGAGACAGGAAACCTAGTTCTCAGTTTGGTACAGGAGGATTCAGTCCAGGAGGATGCAAAGAATAAATGGAAATAAGTCCAAAGAAGTGAGCAGAGACTCACAAAAGCACATACCCTACCATAATTTTGTTAATCTTTAAGGTGCTACTGGATTATTACTGTTTCTGCCACTATTAGAAACTGCAGCATTCAAAAACCAGTGGGGGAACATTTCAACCTTCCAGGGCATTCAGTTGGTGACCTAAGAGTAGCAATTCTCTGACAAAGGAATTTCAAAGTGAGATTAGAAAGAGAGACTGCTGAATTGCAACTGATTATGAAGCTCAAGACAATGCAGACTCCTGGACTGAATTGAAACCTAGGTTTCTTCTCTCATTACCAATGCCTGCTCTTGTCTTTTGGCATCTGAAATCACTCTCCAAGATATGAGGACAGATGGACTCACATTCCGGTTGTATCTGAGGAAGTGAGCAGTGATTCATGAAAGCTCATGCCCTGCACAAATTTGGTGCTGCTGTACTCTTCCTCCCTTTCACTAATAAGGAATGCAAGTTGTGCTTTTAGGTCCCCTCCCCCAATATGTTAGAAACAGAAGGGGGGATCTCCAAGTGCCATGGGATGCGCTCTCTCTCTCTCATACCTGGAATAAAACATTTCTTGGTCTAACCACAGGACTCTTCCCCTCCCCATACCTGGAAAAGCATTTTTGGGTCTAAACACAGGACTCTCCCCCCCCCCATACCTGGAATAAAACGTTTTTGGGTCTAAACACAGGACTCCCTCCCCAATACCTGGAATAAAACGTTTTTGGGTCTAAACACAGGACTCTCCTACCCCATACTTGGAATGAAACATTTTTGTTTGTAAACACAAGGCTCCCCCTCCATACCTGGAATAAAACTTTTTTGGGTATGAACACAAGACTCTTCCCCCCATTCCCGAATAAAACGTTTTTGGGTCTAAATATAGGATTCCTCCCCCCCATTCCTGGAATGAAATGTTTTTGGGTCTAAACACAGGACTCTTCCCCCACCCATACCTGGAATAAAATGTTTTTGTGTCTGTCTTGCTATCTGTCTGGCTCCCTCCCTGGTCTTCTGAAAAGTCCCATGAGATGCCATTTCCCCCCTCTCTGTGTGTCTCTTCCTCCCCCTCCCTCCCCAGAGGGAGAGGGGGGAAGAATTCTCAACCAATGGAGGAAAAGCTTTTTTCTCTCCTCTTGAAGCAGGAAAAAGGCAAGACTGGAGCTGCAACATTACAGACAGGAACCAGGAAGCAGCACAGAGTCAGCTGCTCTTGGGTGGGATTGTAGCCCTGCATGGCCAGATGTGGCCCGCGGGCCGTATCTTTGACACTCTTGTCTTAGTGTATGTTTTGTTTCTATCTAAGAAGCAAAACACATTGGTTTTGTTGGAATCCAGTTCTCTTGTTTAATCTAGTTTTGCTAAGGTAATGACCACCGAGCACTTTATATTTGCAAAGCTCACTTGACTTAACTCGTGACATTAGTTGCACATGTAACAGTAGCATTCCTTAGACAAGTACTGAATGTTGGAAGGATGAGCTGCAAAGAAGTATTGGAATACATAAGTATATTTCAGAAAACCTTGGGAGAACTTTAGTTGCTGTAGATTTTCCGGGTTGTGTGGCCGTGGTCTTGGCATTGTAGGACCTGACGTTTCACCAGCAGCTGTGACTGGCAGCCTCAGAGGTATAACACAGAAAGATGAAGTACTCTCTGTGTCAAGGTGAGAAGAAAAATGGTAGGCAGGTAATTTATATCTACCCCAGAAGGTGGGGTAGGGCTGAGTTATTATCTTGTAGGAGTTCTCCAGGCTATGAAAATGCTAATGGAGGAGCTTTCCTGAGGAGGTTCTTTTGTCTATGGATTGTTTCCTGAGGAGGTTTCCTGTTTCCTAAGGAGGCTCTTTTGTATGTGGAATGGCTATTGAAATTCTAATCTTATCTGTAGTCAGATGTAGAGCATTTTGGGTTTTTCAGGACAGGACACCATGCCTTATTTATTTTTAAACTTTCTTCTTTCCTGTTGAAGTTGTGTTTATGTTTGTGAATTTCAGTGGATTCCCTATGTAATCTGACATGGTAACTGGAAGTGTTGTCCAGCTTTTCAGTGTCCTGGAACAAAATGCTGTGTCCTGTTTGAGTTAGGCTAAGTTCAGCCACTGCTGATTTTTCAAGTTGGCCAAGTCTGCAGTGTCTTTCACGTTCTTTTATTCTTGTCTGAATGCTACTCTGTGTGGTCCCAATGTAAACTTGTCCATAACTGCATGGTATGTGGTATACTCCTGCAGAAGTGAGGGGGTCTCGTCTGTCCATTTCAGCAATATCAAGTGGGACTCAGGAAGGGTGAGATTTGTGTGGGGAAAATGTTCCCTTTTAGATTAGCCAGCTCAGAAATATAAAATCTTGAGAGCAGTTTTGTGAACTGATGTTGCAGTATGCATGCTTGAAAAGCGAGTATCTTTTTGCGGGTGAGGGAAGGAGCCCTGTAGTCTGCAGATTTTTCCAGGAGGAGACATAAAGCTGCAGGTCTTACCAGTTGGTACTGCAAATGTGTAAATTGTATTCAAATAAGCCGTGTGCAGCTGGGAGAGTAATTTCCTTCAGGCTGCTATTGAGTAGGCTGCCTCAAAGAGATTCAGCTAGCCAAGAACATTTTGTACTGGTGGGGGGAAGGGTATCTTTAAAAATAAAGCAAAACTGTGAAAATAGTCTCTCTCTTTAAGGTTGGCTGGATATTCACGGATCTGGTCTCTGAGGACACACGGAAGGGGACTGTCCGATACAGTCGAAACAAGGTGAGAAGCAAACAGTTTTGGTCATTTTCAGTTTATTTGGAATTTATATTACATCATACATGCTGATTTTTCCAAATAAAATCTTTCTAGAAAGAACATTATATGACGTTAAGCCATGTTGTTGCGGTTGGGTGTGGGTTTTGTTGTTGTAACTGGAATAATTCATGAATCCATGGGGAATTTAGCGGGACTGTAAATTGCTTGTGACATTGAGAAAGTTTTTGGATGAATGGAATGTGGAGTGGTTTGAAATTTGTCTAGACACCTAAATATGTGGCAGACTGATTAACATCAACTTTCTCTTTCTTTAAATAGAATTTCCTTAATGTTTTTTGTGTTTTTTAAGCATCCAGCATGGCAACACCATAACATCTTTGTAACTTGTTTTGCTATTCAGCTAAACTTATCACATAACTTTTCCATATATGTACCTTCTTTCAGTTGAAGCCTCATCTTCCATGGTCACAGAAAGCAGGCTGTCTATCTGCATGTAGTTGGTTTCCATCTAAGACATAGCAGCTTCTCATCATGTTTCTCTCTGCCTTTTGAAGGATACCCTAATCTAGATTTTCCCCTGTCCTTATACTCCTTATTTTTGTTCTCTATTTCACTTGTTGCTGTTTCCCAAGCCACATACAGTTTTATTGTGATCTCCAACTAGATCCTATTCTGTTGCCAAAAATGAATAGAATAGTTTGTCTTTTCACCTGCTTCTCCTGTGATGAAATTGAGAGACACCGCCTAAACTTCAAACAAACAGTAAAACTAAAATAGTCTCCAAGCATTGACTTGTATTATCAACAAAGGACCCATTGGTGAAATTAACCTTTCTGGGAAAGTCATTGGTTGGGCTGCAGCCCTCTTTTTGCAAGCTGCCATTTTTAACATCAGCCCAGTAAGAGTCAGTGGTCAGCATGAAGCCCCACACTAGATGTAGCATTCAAGATCCTGCTTCCCAGCTAGATTTTTGCTAAATTTTAGGCAATCAAAACTTTCACAAAACTTAAAATGGATTTGCAAACCATGATTTAGATGTAACCCTGGTTACCACAATGAACTTTCAGTAGTCATGGCTTTGGAGATAGATCAGCAACCAAATAAAGAGGCTTGAATTTATTTCTCTCTAACCAAGTTTTCCTGGTATGCTAGGAATTGCTTGCTGAAACAAAAACTCTACACAAAACGCAGGTGTACAGCTTAGGAATAAAGGCATTCAGACCTCCTTAAACTGGTGCTTCCCCTATTCTGTAAGATGAAAACACATAGCTGCCTGCATGTAGGGTTGTAACACATATCATCTGATTGTGAAAATGTGACTGAGTTATGTAGATTACCTATGTCTCTAGGTTTTAACAATTTCCCACCATGATGGTGAATTGTAAAGTTACTTTCTGAAATGAAGCCTTGATACTGGCTTCCATGGTGTAGCCCAGTGCAATGAATCCATCATTTTGCCTTCCATGTTCATCTTCTCCCCTCCCACCTGCTTTTTTTAGGACACCTATTTCCTTAGTGCAGAAGAGTGCATCACAGCTGGGCATTTTCAGAATCAGCACCCCAACATATGCCGCCTGTCTCCGGATGGTCACTTTGGATCCAAGTTTGTAACTGTTGTGGCAACAGGTAAAAAAAAAATATACAGCCTGTTTCTCAGTTGCCTGAAATGTCTAGAAATAAAGCAGCAAATTTTTTCAGGTTCCTTCAAATCAGTCAAGTAAAATAGTCTGTCTTTTGCTTTCTGTTCTGATTGCTGCTTTATACCTTTTTGAATGTAGCAAAAGCATCCTAGCACTCTAAAATCAGTGTCTCCTTTCAGACATAATGTTCCCAGTTCTCCCAACGATGGTTTGGAATTCAGAAATGTGCCATGGGCTTGCATGCTGCTTCTTCCTGTTTCCCCTTCCTAGTTTGTGTAACTATAACCTGTTATAATGTATGAATCATGTTAACTTATCTTTCAACCAGAAAATGTCTCCAAATCATATTTGAAATCTTGGTTTGAAGTGGTTTGCATAACATGTTTTAGTGGTAACCCTGGTTACCACAAAGCACAGTTTGCCTTTTCTGGATGTCATGGCAAACCCGATGAAGAAGGCAAGACTCCACGTGTGAAAGGAGGGGATAGGGATGTGAACCTGTGACCTAGTCCCTTTTCTATAAATAATGAATTGAAGGATTGGTGATACAAGGTCTGAATTGAGTCTATAAAAGCCAAACCAGTCAATTAAAAATCTCTGAAAATTTAATAGTGTCTGTCTTGAACTGCTTACAATCTGGTTTTACTAGATGAAAGTGCTAAGTG
This sequence comes from Gekko gecko, assembly GCA_029375565.1. Lineage (NCBI taxonomy): Eukaryota > Metazoa > Chordata > Lepidosauria > Squamata > Gekkonidae > Gekko > Gekko gecko. Next base: position 236,253,584 of record JAPDNY010000002.1, on the reverse strand, counting down.
GTTGCACATTTGCTGTTAGGGCTTGTTAATGATAATTGATGATCACAAGCTACAAAGGTTGACCATCAGGTCAGCAGCTGGAGCAAATTTTTAGCCTCTGTGAAGGCAAGATTCCATCATTCATATGGTTAAGGGAAAAACAGAGCAGTAAACAAAAGCTGAGCAACCCTTTGTATTAAAGTGAGACAGTAGGTTGTGTTCCGTGATCCATCAGTGGAAGGCACTGGCAGAATTTTCTTGTGTTCCCTTCTTGTGTTCCCTTCTCTTTAGCAGTGTTTTCCCACTCCTTGGAAATTTTATTCCTGGGGTTGCGGGACCCATGTGATCCTGCAACCCCATGTAGTTTAGGAGGCTGCCATGGAGAGGGGTGAAGGGAATGCAGTTGTCTCCTCTTTTGTCAGTGGACCTTTGCTGATGGAAGAGACAAAGTGATTTCACCCCTTTCCCTTCATCACTGCAGCCTCCCAGTCTAAGTCCATGTTGTCTGTTTAAATTGTTCTTAATACAGCTGTGTTATGTGGATGGGAGATGTGGCATAGAAGGTAGAGAACTGATAACAATTACAAGGAGAAGGTAGAAGGGCAAAGGAAGAAAGAGTCCTTTCCCTCCCTTTTGCTCATCCCTGCTGAGATATGCCCATAAAGCAAGTTTTCCTCTTAGATCCTATTCACAGGATCCCTTTCCCTTGATGAAATGGGGGTTACATGATAGAGTCTGGAAGCATTCTGAACAGTCTCACTAGATTGCTTATCTGCCAGTAACTAAGAGGGGGGGAAATCACTCAGCTTTTCAAGCAACTGGTGTACTATGATTTCATTAGTCATTGCATCACCAACATTTTGCCATACAAAAATGTGTTGTGTGAATTTCTCCAAGAAATATCTCAAAGGATCAAGTTAATATGTGAATTTATTTTTAGTTAGTAAAACCAAAAGAGCATTTCTTCCTCCTCCCTTTCGGAGAGTTTCTGTTGGTGAGAGTATCCAGAAGTTTTAGTAGAATTGTTACACATGGCATGCACATGGTCTCATAAATACCTGCTGTGGAACCTTTGTTCCTCGGAAGTTTATTTCTCTGGTTCAGGGGTCTATTATAGTGAGGAATAAAATGTGAATGTGGAGCATTTTATATAAAATAAGTAATCCCTAGGTGTTCTTCCCCCGGGAAAACCAAGACACAGATATGTTCTTAAAGGTTTTAAAATATATAATAGATTTTCTGTAAACCACTTGTGTGAATGGTATCAACTTATTGGATTCCTCCTGAATACCTTAAAAATTAGACCAAAAGATACAATTGTTCAACTGACAGAGAAGACAGAGATAGACAGGTCGAATTTGTGTGTGTGTGTGTGTAAAATTTTGTGTGCTTTTGCAGAGCTGTGTGTAGCTGATAATAGAAACTGCTTTTTGGAACATCTGTTACAGATAATACCCTCTCCTCCTAGTTAAACCAGAGCCAAATATTTGGGCTCCATAATGTCTGTAAAATAAATGTGTATGCATGATTTGTAATATTAAATTTTCATATATGTGTCTCATCAGCTCTAGTCTTTACAAATGCCACCCCCTTTCCTATTTACATATGCTCAGTTTTCTTTGACATTGTGTCTCTGTCTCATGTGTAACTGGCTGATGCTTAAATTGCTCAAATTGAAAGCACTGTGATTGTGTCACCTGTGCAAAGAGCAGCTGCAGGTAGTCACTCATAATTTGTGTCATGCTTATCCCTATCTATCCATTGCTGACAGAGATGCTTTATATTTGTGCACAACTGACCTTGTTGCTAGACTAGCGTAAATGAAATGAATTTGGAATAGTAAACACAATCCTCCTGCTTGATGTAATGAGGTAAATGCAGGGCAAATTTAAGTGGATATTTCGGTTTGAGAGCCGGCTTTTGGGGATAGGGAGACTATTTTTCTCCATACTGAGCTGTGAAAATATTGCTGAAGAAGAGTGTTATGATGGCAAAATGTAGAATCTGACTTAGCTTGTGTCAGGGTGATGCACTGCCAGCGGGCTCCATGCATTTTGAGTTTTTCTGATTCTCTAAGCTTTCCGTTAGAGATTTTGGTTTTCATAGTTGCAGAGAGACTTTAGAAAACAAGAGATCTAGAAAAAAATATAACTCTTCAAATCTTAATTAGTGCATCTGGAGTATTAGTTAATTGATAGCAAACTCCATGTATACTAAAAACTACTGCTTTTGATGTGCATTTAATCTGGAAAAATATTGAGGAAATTAAAATCCTGTGATCCTGTGCACATATATCAATCAGCCTTCTTATTTATGTTGTGTGCTATATGTGTGTTGCTGCTGAACCAGTTGTAAACTTAGCCTGGGTTGGATCCTGCGATGCGTCAATGGAAGGTGCTGACAGTTGCATATCTTTCCTGCATCCCCCTCATCCATCTTTTCCAACAGTGGAGTTCCACTAACAGAAGAGGGGGGGAGGCAGTTTCATCCCCTCACCTCTGCAACTTCCCAACGTACATGGCTATTAAACTGCACAAATCCTGCAACCCTAGGATTGAACTTTCTTGGGTTGGAAAGAGCTTCTGAGGGGAGGGGAGTATGGGCTATATCTGTGAATCTTGTGTCTGTGGGTCACAGGCTCCATCTCCCTACTTCAATTTTTAAACAAACCCCTGAAGCAAAGCAGATTGTTAACCAAAGTTTGCAAATGTCTGTATGCGGATGAGATTTTTAAAGTAGTATTCAGTGGCATTATTAGGCAAGACAAGGGCAATTGAATTGTAGCTAAGTCTCAACCATACCATGAAGATACAAGGTTATTATTTATTCATTCATTCATTAATATATATCCTGCCCTCCCTGCCAAGGCAGGCTCAGGGTGGCTCACATAAAATATAGAACAATTAAAACAGAATTTGATAAAAACAGAGCAATATAATTATGAATATTATAAAATATAAAGTGCTAGTTTATGTCAGATGGTGGGCTTAGCAGCATCCTCAGACAACAGCTGGCCGATAGCATAGTCTGGGTTAACTGGCTGTTGAAAATGTTCTTAGTGTTGGGCCAGGGCTACAATTTCTTGGGTGCGGCTCCCTAATTGAAGGCCTGGTGGAAGAACTCCATCTTGCAGGCCCTGCAGAACTGTAAGAGGTCCTGCAGGGCCCTGATGTCCTCTGGGAGCTCATTCCACCAGTGTGGAACCGCCACTGAAAAAGGGCCAAAGGGTCTTGGGGCCTCAATCATAGCTTTCTGGGGAAAGGTGGTCCCTTAGGTATGTAGGTCCCTGACCACATAGGGCTTTGAAGGTAAGAACCAGCACCTTGAACTGAATTCGGTATGCTATAGGCAGCCAGTGCAGTGCTTTTAGCACAGGCCAGATGTGCTCCTGCATAGGAAGGCCCAACAACAGCCTGGCCTCTGCATTCTGCACCAGCTGCAGCATCTGGATTTTGGACAAGGGCAGCCCCATGTAGAGAGCATTACAGTAATCCAATCTCGAGGTGACTATTGCATGGATAATTGTTGCCTGGTCATTGTGTTCAAGGAATGGAACCAACTGCTTGATCAGCCAAAGATGGTAAAAGGCTGATTTTGCAGTGGCTGCTACCTATTGTTAAGGAGGCATCCAGGAGCACTCCCAGAGTCCTAACCTCCGACATTGGCACCAGCGGCGCCCCATTGAAGGTCAGAAGTGGGATCCCTACCCTCGGGCCACTCCAACTCAGGCACAGGACCTCCATCTTTGTCGGATTCAATTTCAGTCAACTCAGTCTAAGCCAACCAGCCACAGCTTTCAACGCCAGGTCCAGATCTTCCGGGTCAAAGTCAGTCTGGCCGCCCAACAACAGATAGAGCTGGGTGTCATTTGCATATTGGTGACACCCCAGGCAATGCCTCGGGGCAATCTGGGTAAGGGGGTGCATATAGATGTTAAATAACATTGGGAAAAGCACCGCTCCCTGGGGCACTCCGCAAACTAGCGGGTGTGTTCAGGACAGCTGTTCCCCAATGGCCACCCTCTGTCCGAGACTCTGAAAGAATGAGGTAAGCCACTGCAAGGCAGACCCTTGGATCCCAGTGTTGGCAAGGCAGTGGGTCAGTAGTCGGTGGTCGACCGTGTTGAATGCTGCCGACAGGTCCAACAGCACCAATACCACCGAACCGCCGCGATCCAGATGCCTATGAAGGTCATCCGTGAGGGCGACCAGTGCTGTCTCTGTCCCATGGCCTGGTTGGAAGCTGGAATGGAAGGGATCTAGTGCGGGGGTGTCATCCAAAAAACCCTGCAGCTGAATCGCTACTGCCCTCTCAATTAATTTGCCCAAATACAGCAAGTTTGGACACCGGTCAGTAGTTAGCTAATTCAACTGGGTCCAGAGATGGTTTTTTTAAAGAGAGGGTGTACCACTGCCTCCTTGAGTGCCCCAGGGAACAGCCCCTCAGAGAAGTTTTGTTTTAAAAAATGTGCAGTCTGTTCAAAGTAGGCTACACTTTTCATACCTACTGAACTGCCCTTATTAGGCTGTTGTAAGTTTTTTTTAATTGCTCATACTAGACCTCAATATAAAAATCACAAGGAAGCAGTTTGATAGCTGCTGCTCAGTGCTGCATGAATAGAGGAACCCAGTCAGCCACTGTAAAACCATGTAAGCAAGAAAACACATCTGGCCAGTGTATTATATCCACAGATTTATGATGGAAAAACAAAGAGTCTATCTAGATGTTCCCTGAGGAAGGTACTGTGGTTGCCACCATTTGAAGTTTTGAAAGCCAAGTCAGAATCTATCAAAGAGTCTGCTGTATCTGAGCTAGAACGTCTGGGTTTGATGTAGAGATTTCTATTGAAATGATCTGCTTGTAGTTTATAAGTGCCGTGATGTTTTATGATTGCTGTTTGGAGCAACCTACAAGTGGTATACATCTGCTTTTCCCCTCTTTAGTAGCTCAAAGATCTTTTTTTCCCCAGGTGGTCCTGACAACCAAGTCCACTTTGAGGGCTACCAAGTATCCAATCAGTGCATGGCCCTAGTACGTGATGAGTGCCTGCTGCCATGCCGTGATGCTCCAGAGCTTGGCTATGCAAAAGAATCCAGCAGTGAGCAGTATGTGCCTGACGTGTTCTATAAGGCAAGTATTGATAACTTGTCATCTCTGTTTGCATGTGGCTCTTGCCTCTTTCTGAAAATAGCAGTGATATGAAGATGCTTTTCTCACTGTACTGTTTCTCCCTGGGAATGAAGTAACTCTTGAAAGCTGTGGGTGTAGCCTCTACCCAGTGTTAAGGACAGGAGGTTCCTTCTGCCCTGGAGGAAAGTGTGATTTTGGAGAGCTCTAGAGTAGGTTTACCACTACAACTCTCTTATCCCCGTTCTTATCTCAGCACAGGCAGTAGTCTTTCTGGCCATTTCCCTCCTCTTGCCGGCTTTGGAAAGTATCTATGTGACTTACAGTGCAAAAGAGTAAGATGTCATCACGGTGGCATATCCCATGCATACAATGAATAGTTGGCCTTCATTGTTCATGATGATTCACTTCTGGGTTGAACTGTCTAATTCTGGAGTGTCACTCAAGCTGAGATTGCCAAGTGATACCATAGTTCTTCTGCAGATTTTGCAGCATCTCTCTCAAGTCTTTGAGAAAGTCTCTCAAGTCTTTGCACACCTCAAGAGGAGTGTGTGTATGTGATCAGAGTATCATAGCAAAAAGCTGCATGGCTGAAAAGCTGACCCATCTGAACTCTGAGAAGGAGCAAGGAGTTAGAACTGCTAGAGGGGTAAGGGTTTTTTTGTTTTTTGTTTACTTTCAGCTGAGGTGCTTTAGCTGAGAACGTACTGTGTGGGGGACTGTATTTGGGAGTGTGTGGGTGAGTTGTGAGTTGTTGCAGACTCCTGGCTGCTCGAGAGGTGAAGGTCATGTTTGCCGTATGGTGCCTGGGTGGATTTGAAGGGTCATTGTTTGCCTGTAATTGCATGCCTGGGTGAATTTGAATAGCTGCTGGCCACACCCTCTCCTGGGGGACACTTCTATTTAAGGCAGGAAGCTTGCAAGAGGCACGAGCCTCTGGCACGAGCTGAAGGGTGAGAGCCAAAGGGTGAGGCTCTTGGCCTGTGACTCTTGGCCTAGGGACTCTTAGCCTACGGGCTCTGTAAGACACCCAGGAAGAGCCAGAAAGCCAGGGACCTAGGCTCCTTGGGTCTCCAGTAAGGTAAGTAGACTTCTACAATAGGAACCACATAAATACAAAGGGTTTTAAAAGGGGGATTATATAAAAGTTTTATTTTAAAAGCAGTTATGAAGCCAGAATGTCAGCAGGGGGTTGGGGGCTATCCAGTGTTTTGCATGGAGTGTCACATGTATGACTATCTGCCCACTGGTCAGAAGTCTTGGGTGTGTGCTTGGTGCAAGGAGCTCCTGGTTCTCAGGGAGTGAGTTTGCTGGCTTGAGGCCCAGGTGGCTGACCTGGAGAAGCAGAGACAGTCAGTTAGGTGCACGGAGAAGACGCTTGGGGACTTGCTAGACCTGTCCCACTCTGGATCTGGGAGCCCTGCTGCTGCCAGGGAGCATGAGGGTCAAGGGGAAATGGGGCACCATGCTGAGGATGAGGGGAATGTGCCCTCAGAAGGGACCTCTTCTTCAGCTGGCGAACTGGTATCCTTTCGTACCAAGGAACCATCCCTGGGAAGCGGGGGAGGGGGCTCTTGGTAGTTGGTGATTCAATCCTTAGGCAGGTAGACAGCTGGGTGGCGAACCCGCATACTGACCGTATGGTGACTTGCCTGCCTGGTGCGAAGGTAGCGGACATTATGCATGTTTTAGATAGGCTGGTAGATAGTGCTGGGAAGGAGCCAGTGGTCGTGGTGCATGTTGGCACCAACGATGTGGGAAAATGCAGTCATGAGGTCCTGGAGGAGAAATTTAGGCTGCTGAGCAGGAAAGTCAAGGCCAGGACCTCCAAGGTAGCCTTCTCAGAAGTGCTGCCTGTTCCACGCGCAGGGCTGGAGAGACAGGCACAGATCAGGAGTCTCAATGCGTGGATGAGACGATGGTGTAGGGGCGAAGGGTTCAAGTTCGTTAGGCACTGGGATGCTTTTTGGGACAAGAGGGAGCTGTACAAAAGGGATGGTCTCCACTTGTCCCAAGAAGGAAGCAGGCTGCTGGCACTCAAAATCAAAAAAGTGGCAGAGCAGTATTTAAGCTGAATATTGTGGGAAAGCCGACAGGAGATGAAAAGTCTCTGGTTCGGGATGGCTCGGGATGTACAAGGAAATGGATTACAATTGTCCACTGAGACTGTGGCTAATGATAGGGACTGCTTGGCAAGGTCTCGAGGCAGCAAGAGGAAGGTTGTGGGCTTAACAAGCATGGGAAACTATAAGTGTTTATACACAAATGCTTGAAGTCTCTGAGGTAAAATCAGGGAGTTGGAATGCTTGGCATTGAGTGGGAGGGAATAGACATTGTGGGTATTTCAGAAACTTGGTGGGATGAGGAAAATCAGTGGGATACGGTGATTCCTGGTTATAAATTATATCGGAAGGATGGGGGGAAGGGTTGGAGGTGGGGTGGCTCTGTATGTCAGAGAGGGTATACAGTCAAGTAAGACTGAGAGGGTAAGAGAATTGGATTCGCTTCTGGAAATGCTACGGGTTGAAATAGTGGGTCCAAAAGGAGGCTTAACAGTGGGAGTTTGTTATCGCCCACCAGATCAAAAGATAGAGGAGGATTATAAAATGATAAATGAATTAAAGATAGCGGCTAGACGAAATAACTGTGTCGTAATAGGCGACTTTAACTACCCGCACATTGATTGGGTCAATATGAGTTCTAGTCGGGAAAAAGAGATTGAGTTTTTAGACACTTTCAATGACTGTGCTATGGAACAAATGGTCACAGATCCTACCAGGGGAAAGGTGATCCTGGATTTGGTCCTAAGTAACGCCCAAGACCTGGTGAGAGATGTAAAAGTGATTGCACCGCTTGGGAACAGTGACCATAATGTCATTGAGTTTAACATTTGTACAAATAGGGAGTTGCCCAAAAAGACTGACGCAACCACTTTTAACTTTAAAAGGGGTAACTTCTCTGGTATGAGGGGACATGTGAGGAAGAAATTGAAAGGAAAAGTGGAAAAGGTCAAAACCATTGGGGAAGCTTGGAGACTATTTAAAAATACAATCTTAGAAGCTCAGAAAAAATATATACCACAGGTTAGGAAAAGCACAAATAAGTATAGAAAAAAGCCTGCATGGTTAACAAATAAAGTAATGGAAGCTGTAAAAGGTAAGAAGGATTCCTTTAAGCGGTGGAAAGCTAGTCTCAGTGAAGTTGATAAAAGGGAACATAGGCTGTGGCAATTAAAATGCAAGTCTGCGATCAGGCAGGCAAAAAGGGAATATGAGGAGCATATCGCAAAAAACATAAAGGCCAACAATAAAACTTTCTTCAAATACATGAGAAGTAGGAAACCAGCCAGGGAGGCAGTGGGGCCCTTGGATGACCAAGGGGTAAAAGGACTACTGAAGGATAACAGGGAAATATCTGAGAAGCTGAATGCACTTTTTGCCTCTGTCTTCACTGTGGAAGAGGAGAAGTGTTTGCCCACTCCAGAAGCACCGATTTCGGGAGGGGGTTGAAAGACCTGAATCAGATTGAAGTGACAAGAGAGGAAGTCCTATGACTGATGGACAATTTAAAAACTAATAAATCACCAGGCCCAGATGGCATTCATCCGAGAGTTCTGAAAGAACTCAAATGTGAACTTGTGGATCTCCTTACATTAATATGTAATCTGTCTTTAAAATCTGCCTCCATTCTTGAGGACTGGAAGGTAGCTAATGTCACTCCCATCTTTAAAAAGGGCTCCAGGGGAGATCTGGGAAATTACAGGCCAGTCAGTCTGACGTCGATACCTGGCAAGTTGGTGAAAACTGTTATTAAGGAAAGAATTAGTAGGCACATTGATGAACAAAAGGTATTGAGGCAGACTCAGCATGGGTTCTGTAAGGGAAGATCTTGTCTCACTAACCTGTTATTGTTTTTTGAGGGAGTGAACAAACATGTGGACAAGGGGGATCTAATAGATGTTATTTACCTTGACTTCCAGAAAGCTTTTGGTACAGTTCCTCATCAAAAGCTCCTAAGTAAGCTCAATAGTCATGGGATAAAAGGACAAGTCCTCTTGTGGATCAAAAACTGGCTTATAAATAGGAAACAGAGAGTGAGTATAAATGGGAAACTTTCTCAGTGGAGGATGGTAAGCAGTGGGGTACCACAGGGATCGGTTCTCGGTCCGATGCTTTTTTAACTTGTTTGTTAACTATTTAGAATTGGGAGTAAGCAGTGAAGTGGCTAAATTTGCAGATGACACGAAGTTGTTCAGGGTGGTGACAACCAGGGAGGATTGTGAGGCACTCCAAAGGGATCTGTCGAGGATAGGTGAGTGGGCATCAACGTGGCAAATGGGGTTCAGTGTGGCCAAGTGCAAAGTGATGCACATTGGAGCCAAAAATCCTAAATATAAATACACGTTGATGGGGTCTGTACTGGCAGAGACTGACCAAGAGAGAGATCTTGGAGTCATACTAGATAACTCAATGAAAATGTCTAGACAGTGTATAACTGCAATAAAGAAGGCCAACGCTATGCTGGGGATTATTAGGAAGGGAACTGAAAACAAATCAGCCAGTATCATAATGCCCCTGTATAAATCATTGGTGCGACCTCATTTGGAATACTGTATACAGTTCTGGTCGTCACACCTCAAAAAGGATATTATAGCATTGGAAAAAGTGCAGAGAAGGGCAACTAGAATGATAAAAGGGTTGGAACACCTTCCCTATGAAGAAAGGTTAAAGCGCTTGGGGCTCTTTAGCTTGGAGAAACGACGGCTGAGGGGTGGCATGATCAAGGTTTATAAGATTATGCATGGGATAGAGCAGGTTGAGAAAGAAGTCCTTTTCTCCCTTTCTCACAATACAAGAACTCGTGGGCACTCCATGAAATTGCTGAGCAGTCGGGTTAGAACAGATAAAAGGAAGTACTTCTTCACCCAAAGAGTGATTAATATATGGAATTCACTGCCACAGGAGGTTGTGGCAGCTACCTGTTTCAAGAGGGAATTAGACAGTTTCAAGAGGGAATTAGATAAACATATGGGACAGAAGTCCATCAGTGGCTATTAGCCACAAGGTATAGCTAGGAACTCTCAGTCTGGGGCAGGTGATGCACTCTATTCTTGGTGCTGGAGGGGGCAGCAGTGGGAGGGCTTCTAGTGTCCTGGCCCCACTGCTGGACCTCCTGATGGCACCTGGTATTTTTGGCCGCTGTGTGACAGAGTGTTGGACTAGATGGGCCATTGACTTCTCTGATTCAACATTGGCTTCTCCTATGTTCTTATGTTCTTAGCAGCTGGAGTGTGAATTCTTATATGCAAAACCTAGCAACAGTAGTAGGTATGGAAACAAAAGTGTTCATAAGTTATTGCAGAGCTCTATGTCTGAGTTACTGCATAAGCTCCATTTCCTATTTCCCAAAGTGCTGCTATCATTCTCCAGGCTCTGCACAGCAACAGCATGAACTGTGTGGTGAGCTGCTTTGTGCCTTCTAGCAAGTCTTCTGAATTAGTGATAGTACTCCTGTTTGGCTGTGGCTGCTACCCCTCAGTTGACTTTTATTCCCTTGCTAATGTCTGGTGTGTCTTCTGCCCAATTATGTTTAGGTGAGATGTTCATTGAAGCAAAATGATGCAGCAATAAAAGCTGCAGGTTTCTGACAGCAAGTGAGAATGGCTTTTGTTGTGTGGAATATACTTACAAAGCTGCCTGGTGAGCAGTGTCAATTGCTACAGAATATAAAACAACAAAATGGAAAACAAGGATTAAGTCAGCCCCGGGTGGTAAGGAGGAGAGAGGTTGTAAGAGTAAAATATGCAAGACAAGGCATCAATATATCCAGATTCCAGTGAGGAGTCTGAGTTCTCTTTTGCTATCAGCATTTTTCTTGTTATCGAAAACTTTCAAGTTGTATGCTTTGCATGTTATGGTTTGTGGAGCTGAAAATTGGAGGGTTTTTTTCCCTCCACTGTTCAACTTTTTTCACTTTCTAAACCATAAAAGTTTGCAATAGGAAAGGTAAAACTTTATTTGACATTTCTATGCCATTTTTTGTACAAATGGTTTCAAAGCAGCTTACAATTAAAACATGTAACATAAAGGTATAGTGGTAATTCAGATACGAAGAAAATAATGTTATCACTATGATGGTAATAACTCCAAAGGCACACACAAGACATAGCCAACAAAACGTACAAAGTGGGGTCAAACTAATTTTTCTCCAGGTTGGTTTCCCTTGAGCTCTGATGGGCTGTCAGCCCACCCTCGGCTTTCTGCCTGAAAGTTTCCTTCTAAAACAAAACCATGACACAAAATAGATATCCTCCCCCCTTGTCATTTCTGCTGAGGCAGGTCCTATTGCCCAGCTGGGGCAATTTCTCTCCATGCCCTGATATCACTTTCAAGCCTAGTCTGGGGATGGGCAGCTGTTCAAGCCTACTCATCCATTTCTTGATGGACTTAGTTTGGCATAGTGGTTAAGTGCACAGACTCTAATCTGGGAGAACCGGGTTTGATTCCCCACTCCTCCACTTGCACCTGCTGGATGACCTTGGGTAAGCCATAGTTCTGGTACAGCTGTTCTTGAAAAAGAGCAGTTTGTGTCAGAGCTCTCTCAGCCCCACCTACCTCACAGGGTGTCTGTTGTGGGGAGGGAAAGGGAAAGGAGTTTGTAAACTGCTCTGAGACGTTCTTGGGTTGCTCCAAGAGTAGGCTGATCTCAGGTATTGAGATGGGGGGGGCTGATGTTGGAGATAGTGCAGTCCCATGCCCTGTGCTGCCCAGTTGTCACTGCTTTCTTTCTTGGAGGCAAAAATGTGTTTTCCTTCAAAACAGCAATTTGCTCCTGTCTTTCAGCAGAGAGTACAGGAGCATAAGTGTTTCAAATACCTGCTATAGATAGCATTTGCCACCGGCAATAGTGCCTTGCCTTTGGGTAGCTAATACTCACCGCCCCTTAGCTACAGTTGAGTGGCTAACTTCCAAAATGAGAAGAGTAAGAGTTCAGTAGCACCTTAAAGACTAACAAAACTTGTGGTGAGATATGAGCTTTTGTGAGTCATTGCTCACTTCTTCAGGTATCTGGATATCTGAAGAAGTGATCAGTGACTCACAAAAACTCTCATACCTTACCACAATTTTAAAATTTTTTAATCCATTTAAAGGCATGGGATATTTATTTTGCAAGTAGTATCTACACATGCACTTTGTAGTCCACACCATCATGATACAGCATAAAGTCACTATTTGAAAATTTCCATAGGACAACTGCTTCCAGCACAAAATACCACCATTTTGACAGTCACGAAATTTCATAGTGTTACATAATATCATGATTACAGGCATATGTTAACTTGTACCACAGCAATCTTGGTTCCCTGAAAACAGTTTAGGAACTATGTACAAAAAAAGCTGCATATTTGCAAATTTTAGAGTACTACAATCTTGTCTAGCCACTTAAACTTGGGCAAATTCTTCTGGAACCAGTGGATATGGTGTTCTTTTGGACAATTCTGCTTTGCTGGAGCATCTGTCTTTTGAAGAGCATGGCACTTTATCTGCTATATTGCAAGCTGTTGTTCTTTAGACAGAGGCAAGGTCTCAATCCTGGCATGCTGCTATATCTTCTGAACCAGCCTCAGCGTTTTATTGAGAGTAGCATTGATAGAACGCATTGACGCTTGTTGCTCGGTAGAAGTCCTGTCAAGCTGCTCACACAACATTTTGTAACGTGACATCATTACTGATAGCTGCTGTATGAGAGCCAGAGGATTTTCCTCTTGACATAATTCACCAGGGATCCCTTTCATCATTTCAAACTCTAGCATGCTCTGAATGCTATCCAGATCAGATTCGGCCACCTGGAACATCGCCTTGAGAGTGTTATCTACCGCCTCCATGTAGAATAATTGATACTTACCACAAATTTTATTAGTCTTTAAGGTGCTGCTGGACTCTTACTATTTTCTACTGCTACAGACAGACCAACATGGCTACCATTTTGATCTGTTTCCAGAATGAGATTCAGCAGACGTTTCAACTGTCAGTCTTGTTTGTGTGTACTTGTGTGGGATGTAGCCATCACTAGTGTATGTAGAAGTGTGTACACATGGTACATGATTCATTATGACAGCATGTTTCTGGAGCTTTCCATTCTTGTGACTGCCCATGTAAGTTTTCAGTTATGGCTTGCAGCTCAAAATAACATGGTTTCTCCAAAATTCTCCATTTTTGAATATAAGAATGCTTCCTAATTTAAGTAGTCAGCACTATCCAATTAAGTTGATGGGCAGTAGATTGAAGATGAACAAAAGGAAATAATTCTTTACATAATGAGTGATTGAAATGTGGAATTCTCTGCCAGGGAGTGTAGCAATGGCCACAAGCACAGACAGCTTTAAAAGGGGATTAGACAGATTAATAGAGGATAGGTCTGTCTGTGGCTACTAGCCAATGGTGACTAGAAGAGAACCTCCACATTTAGAAGCAGTCAACCTCTGAATTCCACTGCCACATCAGGGGAACATCAGGGGAAGACCTTGGCCTCTATGCTGTGTTGGCCCTTCATAGTAACTGGTTGGCCACTGTGTGAGACAGGATGCTGGACAAGATGGACCACTGGTCAGAACCAGCAGGGCGTTTCTTATATTCGCCTGGATTGATCACCTCATTGGTGTAGTAGTTAAGTGCACAGACTCTGCTCTGGGAGAACTGGGTTTGATTCCCCACTCCTCCACTCTCAGCTGCTGGATGACCTTGGGCAAGCCGCAGTTCTGTCAGAGGTGTTCCTGAAAAGAGCAGTTTCTGTCAGAGCTCTCTCAGCCCCACCTACCTCACAGGGTGTCTGTTGTGGGGAGGGGAAGGGAAAGGAGTTTGTAAGCTTCTCTGAGACTCTGAGTGAAGGGTGGGGGTATAAAACCAATCTCTTCTTCTTCTCTTCTTATACCTGGGCTCTTTGGCTGTTGTTTTTGCTGCTGTCTATATGGTTTTCCAGGCAAGTGCTTTAAATACTCTTTTGACTACATCCCAGGAGTAAATCTTGCAGTTTCTGTATTCTTCTAATGAGTTTTTGTGGTGGATTGGGAGTGGAATGTATTATGGGTATTTAGCTTTTGACTGTTCTCCTTTGCTTCTTAATGTTTCTGATTTTACATGTCGCTAATAGCTGTGGAATGCCATTGAGCCGATAGCATGATAGTTCCAGTAGTTTTTTTCTTTCCCATGCAAATCACTAGAGCCTGTCATGCTGTGCTCCAGGTCTTAGTCATCCTGTGTATTGCAGGCTTTCTCCACTCTTCCATTTGCTTTTATGGCATTGTAAAGACGGTGGCAAGTTCAGTTAAGTCTACTCTTATGAGCAATTTGTATCTTGAGTACATGTGAAGGGCCTGGCTTTAGACACCGGTATAAGATCTTAATTAGGTTTTGAGATAGGTGCAGATAGGTGTTGCTGAAGAGAACGCATTACTTAGATTAGATGATTTACTGGAGCAAAGGCTTTCACAGTTTGGTCTCTTAAAATGTAATAGACCTTTTTGTCAGTGTATTACTCCAACCTGGCATAACTGTTTTACTCCAGTATAAGGAAGGATCTGCACTGGACAGGTTTGGGGAGGAGTTGTATGTTGGTAAGCACTTGGTTGAAAGCGCTTTTAGAAATGTTGGTTAGGACCCAAGAAGCCAATGTTTGCGTAATGTGGAGTACACTTACCTCTCAAGGTTAGCAGCAGTTTAAATACAGCAGAAATTGTGTGGTCTAGCTGGGTAGGAGAACAGCTGCTCTTTAAGCTCCTGCAGTCAGAGAGAAGGTGATGTATGTAAAATTAGAGGCTTGAAGCAGCATCTATACAAAAGCCTGCTCATTGTGTAAGGTATGTGGTCCAAGTATGTCATTTCTTTTTACTCTTGGAAAACAGTTTGAGAAATTTGTCTGAATTAGTACTGCTGTGCAAACAGAAGCTCGGCATTGAGATCAAAGCTACTCAGCTGTGAAAGACTGCTGACAGGAGTTGCTGGCTGCATGAGCTCAGTGAGGGAAGAAGTGCTTAAAGTTGGTGTGGGTTTTTTTAAGGCCTCTCCTTTCTTGAGCTGCCTTTGTGTGGTGTGCATCAGTGTAAGTTTGTGGGACAATGCCAGAGGCTGCTGTACCCATGACAGCCTGTTCCTGTCATTGCTGGTTCCCATGAGAACAAGCGTGATTCATCTGTGTCTTAAATATCACAAAAACAGGAAAACCAACAGCGCCAGTTTTGCCTCAACTTCCTGTAGCCAGGAATTTTTTTCTGAGGCCTCTGGCATTGTAAGTCTTTTATGTCTTTACCACTCTCTTTATTTTGGCCTTTTAAAGGCAAAGTCAGCACTGGCAGCAAGGCTGCTAACTCCATTTGGGTGCTCAGTCTGTGGTGTAAGAGAGTCCAGAGGCTTATCCTAAGGTGAGAAGAAAAAAGAGGAGCATTTGGAACCAAATTATTCTACTTAAATGGTTTTTTCTCACCCTAGGCATGGAACATAGGCAGGGAATTACCTCTCGTTTGAATACTTTTCTTGGTTAGAGGTGACTGCTGGCTATTACAATACTACAACCTTTGGATCAGTGTCATACTGCTGACACCTAACTCTAAGCAAACATCCCTCCTCTTTTCAGAAAACTTGGAGGTGCAGTGTTACGTTAAGAGACCTTTCTTCCCCTTTCAATCAGCTTTTGCTAATTCTGTCTCTTGCCTTTGTGAGGTTGATTGTTTTCGAAAGAGAATTTTTGGACTCGATCAGGTCCTGTGTTCATGTAGAGCACCTCTTTCAAGACTAGAAATGTTAGAAAAGAAAGAAAACCCCCCTGATGGTCAAAGTATCTATGAATTTCTGTTATTTCTTCTGGCAACATATCAATGGTAGCTATGATGCTACAGTCAGATGAAATCATTGAAAATGCACAAGTACTGAACTTTCTTGATAGTTGGCCTGTGTGTAAATTTGTAATCCATGCTTATGGCAAGCAGTTCTGCAGTTTTGCTTTTCAGGGAGTGTTACAGATGCCTTCTCTTCTTCCTGAAGCCATATCCATGCCAAGTCTGGCTTTCCATTATCTAGCAGTCATATTATTGGGCACCCCTGTGAGCTCCAGGCTGCGGTGTGCTCTTGAAGTTGGTTGCTGCACTGCAGGACTCCAGCTCTAGACTTATTTCATGGATGTCTCAACATTCCATCAAATGTAGCACACCAGAAAATAATCCAAAGGGGATCTGAATTTTATGGATCCTTTGAAGCATTCAAAGTAGCTGAGATTTAGTGCTTTTGCAGGACTCTGTTCTCTTGTTGACTTTAGAAAAATACCTATGATTTTAGCACTGATGCAAAATGTCATCTTCTTGCAGTGAGGTATGTTTTTATTGATGTTCTAATGTCCAGGAAATTGCTTGGGAATGGTAAAAGATTAAAGACTTTCTTGATTTCACTTGTGTTACAAAAGGACCTTTGCCTAGGAGGCTAACTGGGTAAGAGTTTTGCATTTGGCCTGTTGCTTCATCCACCTTTGGTATGCTGGTCTGAAGAACTGCCAGCTGCTCAGTTTTAGTTTCAGCACCAGGGCTCATGTACATAGTGGCAATGCGTTTGCTGGTCACAGCTGGGATTGCTAATATCCTAAACCAATACTATTCATGACATTGTAGATTTATGAGTGTTTAATATATAGTAGCTGTTTTATTTCTAGGCAACCTTTCCCCAACATTGTGGGCACAGCTTTCTGCAAAACTTCTCAGGTGCTTTCCCCCCCAATGTCTACTTTTCCTTTTGGTTATGAAACATTTTCTGCTTTCCAGTTTCAGCTAGCCTTCTGCAGACTGTAGGGTTATTTAGTTCTCTTTGCCATCTCTCTTCTTCCCTTCCTCTTCCCTTTCCTGATCCCAGTGTAAATTCTTTGCTGTTCTAGTTTTCCTGTTGTTTTTTTTAATGAGGAAAGTTGAAAATAGCTTCATACTTATTTCTGGTTAGACAGCTAGAATGGAGCTGTTTAATCTGTGTGTGAGAAAGAGAGCAAGAGAGAGAACTATTTTAAGTGTAGTAAGAGAAATTAAATTGATGGTAAGGCAAACAAAATGAAATTTTCAGGAATCAACATATTGCTAAAAACACTTCTTTAAACATATCAGGAGCATGAAAGTAGCTAGGGAGGAGATTCAGCCATTAGATAACAAAAGAGAGAGAAGATTGCTGAGGGAAAGTAGGGAGTTGCAAAAATGGTGAAGAAGTTTTGCATCAGTCTTTGCCATGAAAGATGTGGGGTGGTTATCCATCTGCATGAGGACTGTTATTTTTTGGGAGGGCATATGAAGAATGAAGATACCAAAATTAAATTCCAGGGCTAGTTGACAGAGCTAACAAATCACGGCATGTAGAAAACATCTACCTGAGGGTTTTTAATGTAATACTTGGTGCTCTCGTAACAATTATGCGTAGCTTGTTACTAAAATTAGCCTTCCTACCAGAAGACATAGCAAAGAGCAGTAGCATGTGACTTCCCTATCCAAAACATGATTAACGATTGCAGGGTGGGGTGCCTTACCAGGTGCTGCTATTGTCATCATGCCCAGCATGTGAGTTTATGGAGGTATTTGGGTTTTCTAGGTAGAACGCTGGACAAGATGAGCCTTGTTCTGATCCAGCAGATACCACTGCTTCATTCACCAGGATTTCATTCCATTTTCAGCTGCTGTGGTATAGCAGTTTGACTAGGATCTAGGAGGCATGGGTTCAGATTCCAACTCTGCCATGAAACTCTCTGGATAACCATAGGCCAGTCTTTGTCTTTCTGTGTCATAGCCACATTGTGAGGAAGGTTAGCCTGAAGAGAAAAGGTTGGGAAGGGTGAACCATGTGTGCACCTTTGAGATCTGTGCAGGAAGAGTGAGATAAAATGTATTAAATACCTCAAAGTACTGTTGCAGTCTGTTAGCTCTCTAAATCTGAAATTGCAAAGAGATTTTCTCCCACCCATTAACGCTATTTTTACAGTTTGCAAACAGATTCCTGTACTAATTCACATGCACAATTAGCACATGCACAATTGCGATCACACAGGGGCAGCTCGCCTAGAGCGCAACAGCTGCAGGGGTGCCAAACTGTGTCCTGCCCCCCGTGCGAAAAGCCCCCTCAGGAACCCACCTCTTCCCTGGCTTGCCTGGGCACCCCACAGCTGCAGAGCGCCCAGGCAAGCCGGTGCTGGGACGGAAGGAGTGGAGGTTAAAAACCCCGCCACTTGCCTGGGCGCCCTGCAGCTGCGGAGCACCCAGGCAAGCCGGTGCTAGGATGGAAGGGGTGGGGGTTAAACCCCCCGCCTCTTCCCTGGCTTGCCTGGGCACCCCATAGCTGCGAAGTGCTCTGGCAAGCTGGCGCTGGGAGGGAAGGAGCGGGGGTTTAAACCCCCGCCCCTTCTCTGGCTTGCGGCTTGCCCACCCTCCACCTCCCCTCTGGGGGGGAGAGGAGGCGGGGCAGCATGTTGGGTGTCTCCAGGCCCCACTAGGAGGTGGGCACAGATGCACCTCGAGCTGGCCCTGCGATCACATGCACAATTAGCCGCACCATAGGCGCGAATGCCGGGCGGATTTAAAGGACACGATCAGACACAAACATCTGTGAAGCGCCCTGCACCTGTCAGCAACCCGTTTTGCTCTGCCGCAGAAGCAGCGTAAAAAGACATCATGGAAAGTCCAGTAGCAAACGGGTTGCTATGGGCCATGGACAGACTTTCCACTGTCTGATTGCTCCAGTGCGCTCTCATGGCGTCGGGATGGCCTGATCGGGCTATCCCGGCTCTATGCCATTTCACCCTCCTTCACAGTATAAGCATCATCGCAAACTCCATAGGGAGCCATCAGTGCTGAGATGCGATTCGTCGATTCCCCGTTTAAGCGCATTGGGAACAAACAGCAAAAAAAACAAACCTAACTCACCCACGGTGAGTCTGATCACGCAGTGGCGGGCTGCTCCCACAGCTTCAAAGAACTGTGTGATCGCACAACTGCAGGTCAAATTCCTCCGGAGGAAACGTCCTCGCCCCCCCCCGCCCCCCCCGGGTGTCATTTCGCGCGTGTGGCCGCAACCTCAGAGACCTTGTTTGTTGGAAGGATATTCTTCAATAGCAGCAGTTTAGTGTTGTCATATGCACTTCTTCCAAATTTACATACTGAAAATAATGAGTGGTTCTGCATACAGAGTTTGGCTACCAGTAAATAATCAGAAGTGGGTGTGAGATCAAAAGAATCCATAAATGTGGAGGCTCCTGAAAGCAGACATTTTAAACAGCAGATTTCTAGGTTTGACCACTTTTATTCAGAACACCACACTCTTCTACCTAAACGGAGGCTACAGACTCAAATATCAAACTAGAGAAGGCACCTCTACCTATCTACCCTGTTTCCATCATTCTTAAGACTTCTCTTTATTCTCATGACAAAGCAGGAACCTCTTTTGAGTGGCAGAGATGTCCTATCAGATCATTGAAGGGGAAATCACAGGCTAACCACTGAATGTGAACCAGAGGTCTTAGTGATACTGAGGTGACAAGATTTTTTTTCTGCAAAAATATTAAGATACGGTTGGGAAAGCCTAATGTATGAGCTGAAGACTTGTCTTTCTCTATGTAGAAACAAAAAAAAGAGAGAGTGGATTATGTGACAGGTACTCCCATATAGTTGGTACAGTCCATGATAGTAAAATCGGCTTCTTTTTAAAATGGGGATATGTTTGGATATATATTCCAACCAAACTTCATTTGTATTGTCCCTCAATGTCCCAGAATACATTTGTGTACGTTCCTCATATATAAGCATTTCATCCTACCAAAATTGCAGCTGGGGGTTTATGGAGCCTGCATTAATTAGATACTTGCTGAACTGTATCCCTAGTACTTGTGATCCAGTTTTCTGGGGGTTTGTGTGGAGAGGAGATCCATCAATGGCATTATGAAGTAGCCAAGTTAAGTTGTTGCTGGGTGCAAGAATCTAATGGCATAAATTCAGCATAAATGAGAAGCCATAGTAGTGGAAAGAGGAGGATGAAAAAAACAGTGGTCAGGAACAATTCAGTCCCAGCACTAATGAGTGGGGAAAAATCTGGTCCATGAATTGCGCAAAGTTTTTGTTCTCTAACGAGGCATAAGCTGTTTATAGAAGGGGGGGAACAAGAAATGGAATGTGAACTGAGAAGGATCACAAGATGCTGTTTGGATTGCAATGTTTCCCCTATGCAGCTATATGCAGCAGACCACAGTGAAAACGTAGTTTGAGGGTACACTAGCCTGAGGAATACATGGCAGTCTTGCTGGTTTGACTCTCTTAACATGCCATTGCATCCTGTTGGACAGTTTAGTTCACAGTAGCTTTAAAAAACTGCAATATCTGGCCCCAGTATGAATTCAGTGGACTTGAGCTACTAACCAAAGGTTATGACAGTCTGATGTTCATGCTTTGCTCTGGTGCTGTGATGAAGTAATCACTTACCAGTGTGGAGGCACAAGGGCTTCTACCTTAATGTCAGATTGTGTTTTATAGAACACTAGGAATAAGGCCCATTGTGGAAATAAATACAACGGGCTCTAGAAAGAGGCTCTGGGGAGTGCCCCGGCTTTGGGCACTCAGTGACAATTTGCTGTGGCAATCTCAGCAGGGTATAATGAGTCCACCATTTTCTCCAGAGGAACTGATCTTTGCTACCTGAAGAGCAGTAGTAATTTTGAGTGATCTCCTGCCCACCCCCAAGATTGGTAACAGTGGTTCCCCAGGAGGGAGTGGCTGGTTTGGAGGGTGGAGTCTATGGCATTGTACCTGTCTGAGGTCCCACCCCTCCTCAACACTCACCCTCTCCAGGTTCGACCCCTCAAATCTCCAGGAATTTCCCAACCTGGAGTTGACAACCCTATCTCCCTCCCAGCCAACCATCAACCTACCTTTAGTTTTCCATCTCCTCCTCCCTTCCTCCTAGAGAGCAGTTGTAATTTTGAGTGATCTCCAGCCCCCACCTGGAGATTGGCAACAATGGTTCCCCATCAGGGAATGGCTGGAGTGGAGGGTAGAGTCTATGGCATCGTACCTGTCTGAGGTGCCACCCCTCCTCAAACCTCACCCTCTCCAGGCTCCATCCTTCAAATCTCCAGGAATTGCCCACCTGGAGTTGGCAACCTGATCAGGACTGGGGCCAATGAGTTTTCTCCCAAAGGCCAACATAGGTGTGGAAAGGGCCTTTTACTGATAGAGGAGAAAGTACAGGTGCCAACTCTGATTAGGGAAATACCTGGAGATTTGGGGGGGTGGATCCTGTGGAGGGCAGCATTTGGGGTGTGTGTGGAAGGACTCAGCAGGGTATAATGCCATAGAGTCTACCCTCCAAAGCAACCATTTTCTCCCGGGGAACTGATCTCTGTCATCTGGAGGTCAATTGTAACCGTGGGAGATCTCCAGGTCCCACCTGGAGATTGGCAACCCTAGGGGAAAGTCAGCCACACAGCGGGGAGTTGAAGAAAATGGTCTGATGGTTGCTGGCCCACCTCGTTAGCCAGCCAGCCATGCTGAAGCTAAGCAGGAGAAAGAGCATTTTTCCTTTTATTCTGACAGGAAAGTGGCCATTGGAGAGGGGGTTATGGGTGGCGGAGGGGGTTATGCAGAAAGTCCTTTGTTTTTTTACTCACAGAACCAAGCTTGGCTGCCTACCAACAGCCACTGAGGGGACAGTCCCTCACAGGAGTCAAGAGAACTGTCTTCCTCAAGAGAGAGAGCTGTCTGCCAGGGGGAGTGGGTGGGGAAGAGGAGCAAACCCAGCACCCGGCCAATGGCACGCGAGTACTCTTGAGTGGCGGCTGATGAGCCAATGGCTGAGGGAGGGCATTTTACAGCCAACGGGAGTGCATGGAATCTTGCGAAACCAAAAGATAATTATTTATAAGGAGAGACTAGGAATCAGGACCATTGTAGACGCAAGACAACGGGCGCTAGAAGGAAAGAAAGAAGGAAGGAAGGAAGGAAGGAAGGGAAGACAGTGTGAGAGAAAGTAAGAGCGAAAGAAGGAAAGATAGAAAGAGAGAGAGAGAGACAGACAGAAAGGAAGAGAAAGGGAGGGAGGAAAAGAGGATGAAAGAGGGAGAGGAAAAAGTCAAAGAGATGGGGCGGGGGGAGGGAGAGAGGGAAAGAATGGCAAGAGACAGGGAGTAAGGAAGGAAGCGAAAGAGGGAAGGAGGGGACGAATGCAAAGAGATGGGAAGGAAGGGAGGGAAAGAATGCAAAGGGATAGGGAGGAAGGAAAGAAGAGACAGAGGGAGGGAGGGAAATAGGGAGGGAAAGGAGAGAGAGAAGACCCAAAGATGCTGGAAAGAGAAAGAGGGAGGCAGGGCCAGGGAAGGGGGGCTCTACAGCTTGGCACTGGCTCGGTGCGCAAGTGGGGAAAGGAGGGGGGCCCTCTGGAAGCATGTCCTTGCCCGTCCACCTGGGGGAGGGTAGGAAAGGCCGGGGTGGCGGAGACCTCTCCCTGCGCATCCAGCTCGGCAAGGGAGCGGGAAAGTGCAGCATGGAGGCCTCTAGAGGCCTTTTCTTGTGCGTCCGCCTCAGGGGGTGGGCTGGATAAGACAGGGGGGTGCGGAGGCCATTCTCCGGGCATTCGCCTGGGCAGGGGAGCAAGGAAGTGTGGCGCGGAGGCCTCTCCCTGCCTGTTCTCGCAGCCCAGTTGGCTCCTGTTGCGTCCACGGATGACTGGCCATGGAGTCCATCCTCTTCTGCAGCTGCCTGTAGACTGAGGCCAAGAGTGTGGCTGCTGGCTGTGTGGGCGGGACTCAGGCCAGCAGCCACCCAACGCAGCCAGGGGTGGCAGTTCTTGCAGCCAGCTGATTTTGGCATGAATTGAATCTTGCCACCCCAGATCAGCTTTATAATATAGGAGAGATACTAATTGAATGACTGATATATGCTGGTTTAATGTGGCTCACTGGCTCTCTGTGCTGCTTGTGTATTTCTGCAGCATTCAAACAGATGTAGATTTTAATTCTACTTCTTTGAGGGGAAGGGTTACAGATGCTTCCTGCAGTGAGAAGAGGGAAGTTTCTGTTTGATAGTAACAATATTAATGGGTATCTTCCATATTGTAGTCACTTCTTTAAAAGGCATTTAACAGAACTCCCGAGAGGTCAAGTTTAAAGTGAACTACTATTGGGGGGGAAAGTGTTTAATTAGACATGAAGATGTTTCATACGGGCTAATTATATGTGCACTGGTGCAAGTTCCCTTTTTGCCAGGGGTAAGTTTACAAGTTGGCTTCATTGGGTTTCGTTTTGCTCTTTGTGGCCTTTTTGTGATTAAGGCCATTCCTGCACAACATCTGTTTTTTATGTAGCTAGCTGGGTGCTGTTCTGCATAATCAGAAACATGGCAATTGTATCTAAAAGACAGAACAGTTTTGAAGTAGACAGATTATCTAGACCCATTTCAGCCTGGATTTAGATGGGAAAGGCCGTGGTCACTCTTGACCGTCTTTACTAGAACAGTGAAGGGGGAATACAAGCCTTGTGATTCTCTGGACCTTTTGGTGCCATTGATACCATTGGTTGTGGTAACTTCCAGGACAGTTGCCTGGATATGTTGTAGAAGCATTGTGCCTCAGTAGTTTCACTTTATCCTAGCTGGTCCCTACTAGAAGGTGATACTGGGGGACTGCTCATGGCCCAGGGGTATTTATGCTATGGGATCTGGCAGTGGCTTGTCTTGTTGTTTAACATCTGCATGAAAATGCTGGGAGAGATCACCTAAGGATTTGGAGTAAGATGGCACCAATATATAAATGTCACCCAGTTGTGCTTCTCCCAAGTAGCTGAGTTGGGCAGGTCTGTGGCCTGGAGAAGGATGCTTGACAGTCAATAAATGAAACCTCAGTCTAGATTCTACTGAGGCTGCTGCTCTTCAGTGGAGGAACAGTTTGAGGGCTATGGAGGTGCACTGCCCTTGAAGGAGCAGGTTCATAGGCTGGGGTTGTTAATAATCTTGACCTGTGGTTGAGGATCCCTAAGGTCCATAGCTCCTTTTATCAGCTTCAGCTGATAAGAACATAAGGGCCATGCTGGATCTGACCAGTCAAGTTGAGCATTTTGTTTGCACAGTAGCCAAATAGCTGCTCCTAGGAAGCCTACAAGCAGGATGACTGCAATAGCATTGTCCTGTGTGCTCCCCAGCAAGTGATATAAAGAGGCATACTGTCTCTGGTACTGGAGGGAGTTGACATCCATTGTGACTAGTAACTATTGATAGC
The DNA here is from genome assembly GCA_029375565.1 of Gekko gecko. Taxonomy (NCBI): domain Eukaryota; kingdom Metazoa; phylum Chordata; class Lepidosauria; order Squamata; family Gekkonidae; genus Gekko; species Gekko gecko. Next base: position 236,229,213 of record JAPDNY010000002.1, on the reverse strand, counting down.
CCTGTCCTCCATGAATTTGTCCACTCCTCTTTTAAAGCTTTCCAAGTTGGCAGACATCACCACATCCTATGGCAGCAATTTCCACAATTTAACTATACACTGTGCGGAGAAGTACTTCTTTTTATCTGTCCTAAATCTCCAACCCTGCAGCATCACTGGATAATCCCATGCTCTAATGGGAGAGGGAGAGAAAGCTTCTCCCTGTCCACTCTCTCCATACCGTACATACTTTTGTAGACTTCCGTGATGCCCTCTTTCAGTCACTCTGAGTCCCCATCACCCTCCACACCTTTTGTCCCACAGGTTCAGGTTACAGGTAGGTCATGTAGTCACAGTCTGCCACACACCTTTCCTCTTAAAATAGGTAGAGAGCCTTGACCTTTTCATACACACGGTCCTACTGTCTTGTTTGGTGAGCCAGTTTTGTGTAGTGGTTAAGTGCACGGACTCTAATCTGGGAGAACTGGGTTTGATTCCCCACTCCTCCACGTGCACCTGCTGATGTGACCTTGGGTCAGTCACAAGCTCTGGCACAGCTGTCCTTGAAAAAGAGCAGTTTCTGTCAGAAGTTCTTTCAGCCCCACCGACCTCACAGGGTGTCTGTTGTGAGGAGGAGAAGGGAAAGGAGTTTGTAAGCTGCTCTGAGACTCCCTTGGGTGGTGAAGGGTGGGGTATAAATCCAATATCATCTTCTTCTTCTTCTCTTGTTCACAGAGACACTACTATTCAGTTTAGCCCAGTCCCCTTTAATAATTACCCCTCACTCAGACACTGCACAGAGCTGCTGGGGACTCAACTACTGCAGGTAACAACGAGACCAAGTTGGTGTTGTTTTTTAGGTCTGGCTGCTTCTAGATTGAGGGCTATCTTATAAACACTGTTCCTTTCTAAAATTTTGAATTATGTTGATAAAACATTGACTTGTTTTACTGGTTTTATGTCAATAGCATATTGTTTGCTTGGATATCTAGAGTAGGTTCCCAACCATTTAGTATGGTGATCTGCAAGACCAAATTTACTTGGTATGGTGACCTACATAAAAAAATAAAAGAGAAACAAAGCATGCATATATCAATAAAATTGCGAAGCCTAGGACCCACAGGTTGGGAAATGCTGCTTTTAGAGGCATTACACCCCTGGGCTTGCAATTGTACTCATTGTTGTTCCATACAGCCTTGGATTGTTTGAGAAATGAGAGGATTTTCCTCTATAAACATCATTTCTTTTAAAAAATACCTAGGGCCCTAATGTTTTGGGCAGGTCTCTGAATGAACACACCATTTATTTGTTTTGATTTTTTTAGTTGCCACTCACCCAAAAGGTCTTGCAGTGACTTAACAACATTGAAACCATATAAATAAGATAAAAATAAATAACCAATATAGAATATTAACGTTAAAATATTAAAATATGTGGCTAGCAGCATATCACTAATAAAAACAGCTCAAACATGTGGATTACCCTTCAAAGGCCAACTCAGCCTTGCATGCCCTGCAGAAACTAAACAAGTCCAGCAGGGCCCAGGTGTCGTCCAAGACTGCATTCCACAGGGTAGGGGGCACAACTGAGAAGGCCCTTTTCTGGTGATAGCTAACCAAGCCATCTTGGGACCAGGCTCCTGCAAGTGTCTCCAGACGATAACAGAAGGGAGCATGGGGGGTTGTAACAGGAGAGGTGGTCCCCTAGGTATGAGGGTTCCAGACCATTATGGGCTTTAAAGGTTTACACCAACACCTCAAATTGGATCCAGAGACTAATTTGTAGCCAGTGCAGCTGCTACAGGGCTGGACCACCTGTAGTGTCCAAAGCATTTTCAAGAATTGCAGTAGTCCAATCTGGAAGTGACCATTGCATGGATTAATGCAGTAAGATCTGACCCAGACAAATAAGGAGCCAGCTGGCGGGCCTGGCGTAGGTGAAAAAACTGTGCTACCATGGACACTTGTGTATCCAATGCAAATGCAGAATCCAACCACACCCTGTGGCTCTTTACAGAGTCTACAACGGTCTGCTGAACACCGTCAAGTATTGGAAGTGACCCTCCAGCTAGCGTCTCAGTCTTTCCCAGCCGTGTGACTTCCATCTTGGATGGATTCAACTTCAGCCATCTCACCCTTAACCACTGGACTACTGCATCCAGGCACTGGGATAGTGCTGAGAGCCCTGACACTGACCGCTTATCCAGCAGGAGGAAGAGCTGAGTGTCATCAGCATATTGATGGCACCCAACTCCAAACCTCCTGACTATCTCATCCAGATGGTGCATATATATGTTAAATAATATTGAAGGGAGGATTGAACCCTGTGGGACCCCACAATTCAGGTATCATCGGGAAGACCTCTCCTACTTGATAACAACCCTATGAGAGTGTCCTTGGAGGAACGAAGAGGTCCAACTAAGGGTGGTGCTCCTTATCCCCAAGGAGGAAAGGTGGTCAATCAGGACCAAATGGTCAACTGTATCAAAAGCTGCTGATAGATCCAGAAGGATGAACTTTATCCAGCATGCCTTTATCCAGATATAAATAGAGATAATCCACCAAAGTGAGCTGTGCTGTCTCAGTCCCAAAGCCAGGCCTGAAGCCCGATTGAAAAGGGTCCAGGGCAGATGTCTCATCCAGGAAACCTGGATCTGCTCAGCCACTGCTCACTCAATTCCCTTCCCCAGAAAAGGTAGATTAGATGCTGGGTGGTAATTGGACATCTCCTTTTTATGTAAGGAGGGTTTCTTTAACAAAGGTCTAACAATTGTCTCCTTAAGGGAGCTGGGGAAACAGCCCTGTGAGAGAGAAAAATTAGTAATCTGTTTCAAAGTGCTACTTACCATTTCATGGCATGATTTTACCAGCCATGAGGGACAAGGATCCAAGGAGCTTGTAGCTAGCTTCACAGCTGTCAGGATCTTGTCAACATCTGCATAGGTGAGGAGGCCAAAAGATTCCAAAAAAGGAGGAGAGGGTGCAAGTGGAGCACCCATCCCACTACTGTTATCAAGGTCAGCAGCCAACTCCAGTGGAACTTAGAGTCTTTATCCACAAAAAAGTTTCCAAATGAATCATAGCTGAGAGCCAAATCAGTATCAGTTTTAGGACACATCAAAGGGGTGGTCAACTGGCAAACCAATTTGAATAACTGAGCTGGTTGTGAGCGAGTGGACACAATGGAGGCAGCAAAATAATCTCATTTCGCTGCTTTCGCTGCCACCTCATAGGCCTTCAGTTGGGCTCCATCATGTGTTCTTATAGCTGCGTCCCGAGTTCATTGCCAATTTTGCTCTAGCTATCTGAGCAACCTCTTAAAATCTCTTAGACTCTCATTATACCAAGGAGTCACAAGGACATGAGGGTGCAGAGAGTGTTGGGGAACAATTCAGTTGATAGCTTCCTGAGGACCTCCATTCCAAATCTCAATCAGATCATCAAAGGAATTGCCAGCAGGTTAGTTCCACAAATCATTTTGGAGACCATCAGGATCCATTAGTTTTCACGGACGAGCATGGGTTTTCCCACAAAGGGAGAGGTTATGATGAGAATTATGTTGTGTATTTGCAGTCATGCATAAGTAGCTACTGCTTTCCTATTGAAGAGCAAAGATGGTATATCTGTAATGTTCCACACAAGCCAGAATGAAACTTTTTTGACAAATTTGTGGTTCTTTGGCTACCAGAATAACAAAGCATTCTAGCATATTTGAATCTTCAATTTTGAGGAAGGCTAAAGCCCTCCCCATTTTGGACCTTGGTTAGATTTTTCATCTAAATATAAAGAGTCTGAGAGAATATTTTGTAATATCCAAAAATAGAAGATACTACCCTCACCCTCTCTCCTCTTGTGGGAAATTGTCATCAAAATTTGCGTGAGAGACATTTCTGTCCCAGGGAATATTAATTTGCTAGGGGACTTCAGTTCTCCAACAGCTGGAATTAATTCTCCCTATATAAAAAAGAAACACTAAAAAAGAAAACTAGTCCTGATGTGGGGATGCAAGATTTAGTATTATCATTTCAGTGTTGGAATTATCTTGAAATACTTTTTGTGAGAGCAAATATCATGAAAGTGTGGTTTGGTGGTGAAAGTAAAAGTCTGTTATGAGTTTCCTTCCCAGCGTCATAGCAATTACTGTGGCCTTTTGCTGTCAGCACATGAGTGACTGTGGTCAGCAGTCACATCTGAGCATCTTGCTTACAAAATTCAGGTCCACATTTTGCAGCTGGAGATGAAGATGGCTTTTTGAGTCCCTGTCTAGTGGCAAGTTGCTCTTGACCTCTCCTCTTTTGCAACAGTGGGATCATTCTGCACAGTGGAGGAAATGAATAAACAGAAATGAATCAACATGATCTGGATTTTTCTCATTCTTTCTGGAAGAAGTCACTAGCAATAAATGAGAGGCAAATCTGAGATTTGAACTTGTAGCCTTCAGGATTTAAGCCATGCAATTCAGCCATGACTCCCATCTCCTTGGAGTGCAAATTGACACTGTTAATCAGATGTCCATCTTTGCCTTATACAACTTGCAATGCAGAGAGAGGGGTGTGTGTGTGTGTGTGTGCATGTGTGTATGTGTGTTCCCACTCCCCTTCTCCAGGCAGTAAATCAAACATGTAGATTGACAGCAGTGTCCGAGTACTTGTCCTTGGGATCTGCCTCATAGACACACATGCTTTTGAAACCTTAGCAAATGTAAACTTTTTATGTAAGGTCTCTGATTAAAAATTACGAATGTATAATTTATGTAGATCTGAGTGAATGATTTATATCCTGTTAAGTGGTGATTTAGGTGGAAAATACAGCCCCCACTTGCAGAATCTTTAATGAAAAATGTCTCTTCTTATGAATTTATTTCTGAAGTGATGTTTGAGCTTTGCATGTTTGACATAAATCAGGTCTAATTGTCACTTTGTGATTAATGAACATATGCTGGCCATTTTTTCCAATAACTTGCATTCAGTTCATCAGACAAAGTGAAACAAGTTTAGACTTTGGCAGGTTCTGTGTCTTTCTTAGAAAAGACGGCAGGATTGCTTTGGTTTTTCCCTTTTTGTCGGTGCCAGTAGCTACAGATCTGATTAGAGACTTAGCTTTGCAGGTCCAACATGGCAAAGGATCAAAAACACTGTGTCACCGAGCTATTCTGATCCAAAAGAAGCATACTTGTGCGGGATATTGTGTTCTCCTTGCTATTTACTTCATCTGTGGTATTGGGCTTGTTGCTGAATTTCTCTAGATCAGTGATCTTCAGTGGCCTAGGAGCCACATGAGACTCTCCAACATGCCACCTGTGGCTTTTCTGAGCACCCTTCTGCTATGTGGAATCCACCCCATGTTTCAGGAAAGTGGTCATGGCCATTGCCTAGTGGGCTTGTGTGAGGCAGCTGGTTCCCACCACAAAACTGCCACCACTGGAGGGACTGCAGGACCAGGTAAGTTGTGAGCCTCTCTGAGGTTCAGGCCTCAAGCCAGAGATGTCATTAAAGGGCCCTTTTTTTCTAACAGCGTCCTCCCTTTTTTGCAGCTTCTGTGCTACCATCCCAACATCCAGGCAGTTGCCAGAGCTGGGGTGGCTGCAGAGGCAAGAAAGTAAAACTGGTCCTGCAGCCAGCTTCCTCTCCTTTGCAGTGGGAAGTCTGAGCACCCTTCACTTCTTTCACTGCCTTCTCTTATTCCCTCTCTGTCATGAGGGAGACATCCCACTCTCATCTGAGCTGTGAGCCTCATGCCATTGAAAGCAAGAAGACAGCAAGGGAAGGGAAGTGTGCGGAGGTTCCCCACTGCAGGGGCCTGCAGCAGCAGTGACTTCAAGACTCCTGTCAGAGTGCTCATGGCCTGACCTGAGCCGACTCCTGCAGTGGGCAGCCGCAGCACCCCTTTACTTCCCTCTCTGCCTCCTGGCTCTCTTCTCACCACTCCATTTGCAAGGGCTAGTTATGGTTCAGCTGTGGTGGGGAGAGACAATCCTTTATGCTCACAGGTAGGGTACTGCAATAATTTAAAAGGTCATGTTTACATATTTACTGTTTAATAGTTATACCTCATATTACTGTATGTATATATTTGGGGTGGCACACACAGGACATGCACTAGTCATGCGGCTCTTTTTGTTGACGAGAGGCGTGAATGTGGCTGTCTGTGAGGTGTGGAGTGAGTACCGTTGCTCTAGGCCTTGTAAAAGATTCAGTAACTCTCATACTCTTCCTAGAAAAGCTTTTTAAACATCATCCAGGGAGTGTGATGCCGATAACTGTCTGGCCTACTTTCTGTTCGTCTTTTCTTCCTTGAGGGAGGATGGGATCTTTACCTGAGCTGGAGTAGGAGATGGCCATGCTGAATCCCTGAGGGAGCATCCTTTCATTGGTGCAGAGTGCAGAAATTTCCTTTGCCTAGCCCTTAGTATTTACAAAGGTGCAGGGAAACTACCAGGTGCTTCAGATACAAATAAGTGCTTGCCTCATCTGTAATCTGCCAGTATTAAGGAAGAAAGGAAATTCCCACTGATCTGGAATGTCAGCAAAAGTGTATCTGGCTAGTTTTTGATTAAAGGTCAAATCAGATTTCACAGGGGATGAGCTGCACACTCCCAGCCTTTTTTCTTAGCCCAGCTCACTCTCAGTAGTGGATCTGAGCTTGCATAGAGATGTCTGAAACAATGGAGTGTGAAGAAAGCATCATTGTTTTTTTAAAGCTTCTCACCCACACACCACATTCCATTTTAAGATATGTCTCACTGTGAACAGCACACTCTGTTTCTAGTTTGACCTGTAGAGAACTGTGTAATGGGCAGAGTTTCAGGTAGGGACCAGAATACTGGGGAGGGGGGATAAATTCCCGGATTAATATAGAACATATGTGATTGAAGGTCCAGTCAATTGTAATCTGTGATGTAGAAATAATCCCTAATGATCAGTTTGAGCATGCGTTTTCTCTCTCCCCCTCCCCAGCAATCCTTCACTTATATGGGAGGCAGCAAGAATGGGGTGCAGCTGTGGCTCAGTGGTCGAGTAACCTGCTTTGCATGGTGAAGATCCCAGGTCCTGCCCCTGGCATGTTCAGTCAAGAGGGTCAGGTAGAAGGTGAAGTGAGACCCGGCAGATCTGCTGCTTGTGAGAGTAAAGAATGCTGACCTTCATGGTACAACTCTGTATAAGGCGCCTTCAAGTGTTCCATGGGTGCTGAAGTTGTGAACATGGTTGCAGAACTATACAGCCCTGTGAATGCTGAAAAATTTCAGTGCAATCTTGTACACAGGAGGTGTTATGTGGAAAGTAAAAGAGAGAGAGAGGACTTGTTTTGCATGTCTGAAAATAGCCTGGAGGGAGTCTGGTACTTGATGCCATTTGCTGACATCTAGTGTCAGCTTGCCCTGGATGGCCCAGGCTACCCCGGTGTCACCATATCTTGGAAGCTAAGCAGGGTCGTCTCTGGTCAGTACTTGGATGGGAGACAGCCAAGGAATACCAGGGTCGCTATGCAGAGGCAGGCAGTGGCAAACCACCTCTGGACATCTCTTGCCTTGAAAACCCTACAGGGCTGCCATAAGTCAGCTGTGGCAAAAAAAAAAAAAAAGGTCCCAGTTAGCCAGCATCAAGTGGGTCACTATGCTAGATGGGCCAGCCGTATGATATGTGGGGGTCAGGTTAAATAGCTCCTGTTTTTGTGTTACAGTTTTGTTTTGTTGTTGGTAAAAAGCCTGCTTAGTTATAATAGAAAAGGTATTTCATAGAACTGTGAAACATTATTTTTCTATAGAAGCATTCCCAGTTTGGTGTAGTGGTTAAGAGTGCGGACTCTAATCTGGGAGAATCAGGTTCGATTCCCCATTCCTCCACATGCAGCTGCTGGTGTGACCTTTGGATAGTCATAAGTTCTTTTAGAGCTGTTCTCTCAAGGGCAGTTCTCAAGAGAGCTCTCTCAGCCCCACCCACCTCATAGGGTGTCTGTTGTGGGGAGGGGAAGGAAAAGGGATCATAAGCCACTCTGAGACTCCTTCGGGTAATGAAGAGCAGGGTATAAATCCAATCTCCTCGTCTTCCTTGTCTTCTGAGGTGGGCTGACTTCTGTGTTGCATGGTCCATTTTTTTTTAAAAAAAATTAAATCCGTGTTCTCCACTGATGTGTATTAAATTTTTGAAGCATTTCAATAAAGCGTAACTAATATGTTTTAAGTAAGCCTAAGTGTGCTCTCTTGTTTAAGAGGACAAGTGCCTCGCCGGATAAAGTCGAGATCTGCTCAGGGCAGCATGTTCTTTGGGAGAATCCAATCCTGGCTTCCAGGAAGTACCTTGCTGGATCAGATCCACTAAAATTTTGTCAGTGGTTTCATCCATAGGCAGACCGCAGTCTACCCTCTGCCCACTCTGGTCTGCTGTTCCTTAGAGGTTGTGCATTAATCATTCTGTCTAACCAGTGGACTTCTGTTCATTTCAGGATATAGACAAGTTTGGCAATGAGATCACTCAGCTAGCCCGTCCGCTCCCTGTCGAGTACCTAATAATTGATGTAAGTATCTACTGTGCTTGTCTGCTTCTTTTGCAGAAGAAAACATAAATGGAGCAAAATTCATCCCAAGGCTGAAACTGGAATTCTCACGTTATTCTTTACTGTGCCCCTCTGTCCTCCGTTAGCAGGCAGCTTGTGACTTGTTCACAGGTTTTCCTTTGGGGTAGTGGCAGTATGAAACCTGAGGGAAGCATTTGGCTTTCTTGTTAGGCACTGCTTGGAGCATCTCTCACGGCTTCTATGAAATGACGTTTATCCATTAGATGAGTAGAAACTGTCACACCCCCGCCCCCACAGAGATTCTGGTGATTACATCACCAGGAGCTTGTTAGTAAGTGTCTACTGCGCCTTTCGCAGGAGTGATTAAGCAGCCTGCTTCTTATAGTGACTGAGCCAGACAGGACTTGAATGCCTGTGGCATCTCTGCTTCCATTAGCCAACTAAACTAACCTGGGTAAAATATCTCGTCTGCAGTACATAGGCAGGCTCCCTTCCACAGGGAAATGGGCTCATTTCTGGCATCAATTAAGGGTGGAGTATGGTATCCCTCTGTGTATCAACAACCTTACCTTAGTTAATAAAATCATTGTAAATATAAACATATCTGTCAAGTTAGCATTAAAACGGTGAAAGGGGCAAAGCATTTTGTAGGATAGAAGAGTATAATACAACTGAGTTTATCAGCAGAAGATCAGATGGAGAGAGTAGCTACAGTAGTCTAAAATAATTGAATCCAAAGAGATCTGGTGCAGCAGCCTGTAGTGGGGGCTACAGAGTTCCCCTTGTTCCTCCTTTCCCATTTAGTCACTTAAATTGCAGGCATTGTTAATTGGGGCTGAAGGCATTTAATGTCCAATTCATGCAGTTGTGGTATTTTGCCTTTTGCAGTGATGGTGGCCATTGTGTTGAGCCTGCCAAAGTTCTGTTTCAGCTGATAGCCCTGAAACATATTTATTACCCAAGCAGCAAAGGCATCTGTTTTCTGACTACCTGGGGTATAATTAAGATGAAAACAGATTGACAGAGCATGCATTTAGGAGGAGTTGAAAGAGAGATTACAAACTGAATTTCTGAAGCCTCTTTACAATGTTTCACCTTTTTATTATTCTATTATAACTTGCAGTGTTTCTGCACCTTTGGTGTCCGTTACAAATTGTGCCAATTCCTGATTGAAAAGCCCTTTGTTAGCAAGGCCTCCAGCTCAATAGAATCGTGGTTGGGATATGACATTGTTTCTCTGTGAAATGCAACAGCCTGTAGTATTAGTCTTCCTCAAGCAACTTGTGTGGGATCAGCAAACATGATGTTCTTCCCATTGAAAGAAAGTAGGAATACAAAAGCTGGCAAAGCACCCAAACTGTCCAGAAGAAGGATGGTGGCTATGTGTCTGAATTTTAATATTTGGCAATGCTTTTTAGAGTCTGCATGGTCACTCTGGGAGCAGAGGAGCTTGAACTCCTCATGGGTTCAGCAACAGCAATTGTAGCCGCATCTGTCGAAGGGAGGATTGCTCTTGACTCTCTTGTGCAAGCCTGTGTAGTCCTGAGTAGCCCTTGCATTTGAAACAGAATTCCCTGTTACAGTCTACTTTTTTCACCATGCATGCTGAAGCATCACTTGGGGAAAAAAGATGAGGATAAAATGTATGTAAATGAGAGTAAATGTGAGAAGCCTTAAGAAACAGCACCTCTTGGTCTCCCCCTGCCCTTCCCAGCTGGGTCCCTAGCTCTCAGCTATGGAAAGCATTTGACTGAAGTCTACATCTGCCACATACCTGACCATGGTTTCTTACACTTCATGGGCTATGCTTTGAATAGTCATCTTTCGTCTTTTTTTTAAGATTACTACGACGTTCCCAAAGGATCCAGTTTATACATTTTCTATTTCTCAAAATCCATTCCCTATTGAGAATCGTGATGTGCTCGGAGAAACACAGGTAAGAGGTTGGAGGGAAGGGATTAACAACCCTACATAATAGAACTGACTTTTTCTTCAAATGTGTAGGGAATTGTACAAAAAAAATGATAAGCAGTCAAAAATCTAAGTGACTATTCTAATCTCTGATTCCATTTTGAGTTTGTTTTGCTGCTGAATATGTTGGTGGGGCGTGGTTATCATGGCAAATACACTGAAAAGAAGAGCTGCTTTATAGGATCATAGAGCTGGAAGGGACCTCCAGGGTCATCTAGTCCAACCCCCTGCACAATGCAAGGAAATTCACAAATACGTCCCCTCCACACCCCCAGTGACCTCTGTTTCATGCCCAAAAGATGACAAAAACCTCCAGGATCTCCAGCCAAACTGGCCTGGAGAAAAATTGCTTCCTGACCCCAAAGTGGTGATCAGCATTTCCCTGGGTGTGTAAGAAAGGGCCATAAGAACCCTTCCTGCCCTCCCTCTCATGATCTGTCTATGTTCACAGAATCAGCATTGCTGACAGATGGCCATCTAGCCTCTGTCTGAAAACCTCCAAAGAAGGAGAGCTCACCACCTCCTGAGGAAGCCTATTCCACTGAGGAATTGCTCTGTCAGGAAGTTCTTCCTAATGTTTAGCCAAAAACTGTTCTGATTTAATTTCAACCCATTGGTTCTGGTCTGACCTTCTGGGGCAGCAGAAAACAACTCCATACCATTCTCTATATACAGCCCTTCAAGTACTTCAAGATGGTTATCATATCAATCATTTCATCTCCAGGCTAAACATACCCAGTTGCTTCAACCTTTCCTCATAGGACTTGGTCTCCAGACCTGTTACCATCTTTGTTGCCCTCCTCTGGACATGTTCCAGCTTGTCTTTATATTTCTTAAATTGTGGTGCCCAAAACTGAACACAATACTCTAGGTGAGGTCTAACCAGCGCAGAATAAAGCGATATCATCACTTCACGTGATCTGGACACTACACTTCTGTTGATACAGCCCAAAATCACATTTTTTTTTTAGCTACGGCATCACACTGCTGACTCATGTTCAATGTATGGTCTACTAAGATCTCTAGATCCTTTTCACACATACTACTGCCAAGACAAGTCTCCTCCAGCCTATAATTCTGCATTTGATTTTTCCTACCTAAATGTAGAACTTTACATTTATCCGCGTTGAAATTCATTTTATTTGTTTTAGCCCAGTTTTCCAGCCTGTCAAGATCATTCTGTATCCTGACTCCGTCTTCTACTATATTTGCTACTCCTCCCAATTTAGTATCATCTGCAAATTGAATAAGCATTCCCTCTATTCCTTCATCCAAATAATTTATAAAGATGTTGAACAAAACCAGTCCCAGGGTAGATCCATGAGACACTGCACCTGTCACTCCTCTCTAAGAGGATGAGGAACCATTAACAAGCATTCTTTGGGTGCAATCTGTCAACCAGTTACAGATCCACCTAACAGTACTAGGATCCAAACCACATTTTACCAATTTGTCTACAAGAATATTATGTGGAACCTTATCAAAAACCTTACTGAAATCAAGATAAACTATGTCTACAGCATTTCCCTGATCCAGCAAGGTAGTAACTTTCTCGAAAAAAGAGATAAGGTTAGTCTGACATGACTTGTTCTTGAGAAAACTATGCTGGCTCTTAGTAATCACAGCTGTCCTTTCTAAATGCTCAAGGACTGACAGTTTGATTATTTGTTCTAAAACTTTCCCGGGTATAGAAGTCAAGCTAATGGGTCAGTAGTTACCCGGATCCTCCTTTTTCCCCTTCTTGAAGATAGGGACAACATTTGCCCACCTCCAGTCTTCTGGAACCTCACCTGTTTTCCATTTTTCCTTCTCATAGGAATAGTTTGTGATTGTGCCTTCAGTATTTTGTGATTGTGCCTTCAGTATTTTGCTTTTAAGAAACTCCCATCCCTCTTGAACTCCCTTCTCCTTAGGTATTTCTGACCATGGGATTCTACCCAGCATAACTTTAAACTTGACAAAATTTGCTTTCCTGAATTCCAACCTATATGTCTAACTACGTACAGCTTTTACCTTCCCCAAGACTGTAAATTCCAAAATTATATGGTCACTACTACCCAAGGTGCCCACTATTTTCATATCGTCAGCCTGTTCTTCCCTGTTGGTAAGAATGAAGTCCAAGATAACAGATCCCCTTGTTTCCCTGTCCCTTGTCAGCAAGACAAGTCAGGAATTTATTAGACTTTTCATTTTTAGCAGAGTTGGACTTCCAACAGATATCTGGGTAATTGAAATCTCCCATGACCACTGTGTCCCATCTTTTTGAGAACTCTATAATCTGTTCTAGGAGTGTCTCATCCAAGTCCTCTGTCTGGCTTGGTGGTCTACAGCAGACCCCCACCATGATATCACTATTATTTCTTACACCTTTTATTTTTACCCAGAGACTCTCAACTGGACTTTTATGCTCAGATTCACATATTTCCTCACTACTATATACCTCCTTTACGTATAATGCTGCTCCTACATCCATCCTTATTTGTCTCTCCCTTTTAAATAAGCTGTACCCCTCTATCTTAATATTCCAATTGTGAGTGTCATCCCACCAAGTTTCTGTAGTGCCTATTAGGTCATAGTCCCCTTCCTATATTAGGACTTCAGGTTTCTCCTGCTTGTTTCCCATACTCTGTGCATTAGTGTAGAGACATCGGAATCCATGTTTTATGCACCCTGAGGTTTTCGTTTCTCTAGTTACATGTGAATTAATGTTACCTAGCATATGTGCCACTTCCCACAAAACTTTAGAGTTCTTATCTCCAGTTATTGGCATCATACTGGGCTTTGCATTTTTGTCTTGCTTCCCCATAGTTTAAAGCTCTCCTCATTAGGTTTGTAAGGCTGTTTCCAAACACATTTTTTCCTACACTCATGAGGCGCAAACCATCTCCCAATAGAAGAGCTTCATCTCGAAAGTGTAAGCCATGGTCCAAAAATCCAAACCTTTCCTGATGACGCCATCTATATAGCCAGTCATTGATTTGCAGTATTCTTCTTTCTCTTCCTCAGCCATGGCCTTCAGCAGGAAGAACTTACGAGAATGCAACCTGTGCAATTCCTTCACCCTTTTACCCAGAACCACATAGTCTCTCTTAATACGTTCTGGGCTGTGCTGGGCAGTATCATTTGTTCCCATGTGGATGAACAAGAAGGGATAACAATCTGTGGGCTTGATGAGTCTTCCTACCCTTTCCGTCACATCCTGGATGCGTGCACCTGGTAGACTGCATACCTCTCAAGACAACAAGTCCAGTTGGCACACTTTAGCTCCTACCCCTCTCAGCAGGGAATCCCCAGTTGCCAACATATGCCTTCTCCTATTCTGGGGAACAGAAGTTTGAGTCCTCTCATCCACAGTGGTCTGAGAAATTTTCTACAAGCTTTGTGGAGGCTGGGGGAGGAGCCCTTGTTCCAGTGGTTCAGAATCACTATCTGTGGGGAGATCCAGGAACCGATTGCTTAGTAACAGAGACTCAGAATGTCTCTTGATCTTCCTGCCCCTGTGGGTTACAGTCTTCCATGTGCCCTCTTCCCGTGTTGGGTGCTCCTCCATTTGCTGAGATACCTTTCCCTCCTCCTGTTCCCCTCTCAGGAGTGCTTCATGTGTTCTGTCCATGAAATCTTCACCTTACCTTATAAACTTGAGTGTGGACAAGCGTGCCTCAGGTCCCTGTATCTTCTTCTCCAGTAGGGCTACCAACTTACACTTGTAGCAAGTGTAATTGCTGTTACCCTCAGGTAAGAATACGAACATTCCACAGATTTTGTACATCATTGCCTCAGCTCCCTCACCAGCCATGCTGTTGCAATCCATTTCAAAATTAGTTCTGTTTAACTGGCACTTCCTTGATAACTCCCCTGCCAAACTGCTTCTCAAAACTACTTGTGAAAGGTTGGCAAAAGCAAAACCCACAAAAACAAGTGAATTTTTTCACCTAGAAATACCTTGATGAACCCTGAAACTCAGAGAACTGATCAAATGGCTACCTGAGCCAAAAGGGGAAACAAGCACTATAATGTACAATTTTCTTAATTTCTTATGGGGTCCCCAGGGCAAGAGCCCTTTAGCTCTCGCCCTTTGGCTTGCGCCTCTGGCAAGGAGGAGCCTAGTATAATTAAAGGCTCACCCAGCAGCGGGCAGGGCCAGCAGTCAGCCCCAGGCAAAACTGCTAAAAGCTGCAATCAGTTACACCCAGGCAAAAGAGACAAACAGCACCTTCTCAAACAAGCACTACACTCCAACAAGCTATATACACAGTCACACACCCTCAAACACTGTCCTCCCACACAGTGCCCTCAGCTGCTTTTCCTCAGCAGTTAAGGAAAGGCAAGTAATAAAACACTCACCACTCCACCCAGCAGTTCCCTCTCCTGCCCCTTCTCAGAGCCCACCTGGCTGTGGTCATGTACACAGCTGGCTCTGCACATGCTCTCATTTGAATTTAAATGGGAAATCTTCAGATTTCTCTGTGTGTGTCCCAGTAATACCCATTCTCATTGTACACATGTTTGTACACACCTGTTTGTGTCTTCAGTTTACACTCACATACTACTGCTAGAACAAGAGAATACAATATGACTGAACTAGACATGGAAGGTTGTGATTTTGTGCAGGAAGAAACCCAAGTCTAGCTTGCCTTTTGATTTTGCCTTTACTGCTTGGATCTGAGCTTCTGCTTTGTGTGCCTGTGGGGCTGCTGATGAGCTACTCGGTTTAGCAATAGTTTATCCCTAGCTGTACTTTTCACTCCAGTTACCCTGGCAACTCATGCAAGTCAGGAAAATAACTGAAGGTACAGTTTGTGCTCAGGATGTTCTTAAACTTCAGGTCAAAAACTGTGCAAGTGATAAGTGGCCGATCTCTCCATAACTGTGTTTATGACCTCTCCTAGAGCATCTGTTGTTGGCCAGATATTTAAAGGATGAGATGCTGAGCTAGATGCCCACAAAAGCAAGCCTGCTGCAGATTCTCTCAGGTGTTCTCTACTTTCCTTTTGCTGATTGCTATCAGACTTAAAGAATATGGCCTGATAAAATGCATCTTTGCCCTGGTTGAGCGGAGACTATAGTAGAAATGTGGAAAAGACATTGTGCTTTCCCCTCCACATTTGGCAAGCTTATCCTGAATTGGTATCAGTGGCTGGCAAAAGTTAGACAACCAAAGAGGTTGGAACAATGAAAACAAGATTACAGTATAACTATGAATGTAATGCAAATGTACAAAAAACTGGTATTTAATTGGATAATGCATATAGAAATGCTAAAATATTATTTAAAAACAATAATCATGTGGTTCAGCATATAAGTGCTTAATCCCAGTATTAAGACAAATATCAGTTTACAAAATTACAAGTTTAAAAGTACATATTATCTACATATGCAAGAACCAACCAATACCATATGTGATTCGGCGCAAGGCCTTCCTCAGAGGTGTAAATCAAACTGAGCACTCCATTAATTTAACAGTTACAGAAAACCAACCATACAAAGAGTAGACCTGAAATGAGAAAAGCGAAAAATAAACAATAATGATCTCAATGTTTGATGGGAAATAAAATTAATTTAAATTTTAGAATTCATAAAATGTGGATAGCTGTGGTGGCTCAAGTGATTAAGACGCTGAACTGCAGGCTGTGGAAGGTCAGTAGTTCAGGAGTTCAAGACCCGAAAGTGCCGCATGACGGAGTGAGCTCCCGTCTCTAGTTCCAGCTCCTGCCAACCTAGCAGTTCGAAAGCAAGAAATTGCAAGTAGATAAATAGGTACCACTTGGGTGGGAAGGTAACAGCGTTCCGTGCGCCTTGGTGTTTAGTCATGCCGGCCACATGACCATGGAAATGTCTTCGGACAGCGCTGGCTCTTCAGCTTTGAAATGGAGATGAGCACCGTAACCCTAGAGTCGGATTCGACTGGCTTTCGAGCAAGGGAACCTTTACCTTACTCTACTCACACTAAGATGTTCACTCGTGGAATAAGAGGTATTAAATTTTCTTGTAATCCAACATGGGCAACTCATCAAAATGCAGAATATTCCCTTTGCACATGGATCAAAATTGTGCATAAAATATATTGCTCAGAAATTATGAATTCAAAATCTCCTTATTGGTCACCAAAAAAAGGAGGTGAATGACCAATCTTTTAAAAATTGTGCAGTACTTACCTTCTTAGGTCAGATTAGACATGCTCAAAATTCCAATGGAGTGCTCAGGAACAATTGGAAAAGAATCAGTATCATAGTAACCCAACCCCTCCGTATATAGAAAGGGGGGGGCGGGGACATGATGCAACAGAGAGAGTGAAACAGAGGTAATCAGCAACAAATTAAATACCAGGGTTTCGTATATTTGTATTACATTTATAGTTACATTTTAATCTCTTTTTCATTGTTCCAACCTCTTTGTTTACCCTTCTTGTCCAGGGCTGTGTTTGACTATTTTGTATCCCTTCAATGACATTCCCCCCATGGAAAATAACTGAATACTTGGCATTGCTCTCTGCATTGGAGATGTGATGCAACCACGCAAAACATGCAGTAGTGGAAAGTGTGATTAATAGTTTTCTAAGATAAATTCATTGACCTTAGTGACCTGGGGTCATCTGAAGTACATCTAGTTGTGCTTCTATAATGTGGCAAAGGGCCAGGGTTACTGGGCTAATGTGAGTATAACAAACCTTTTTAGAGATCATAAGAATACAGAGCAATAAAAAAGAGTTTGCCTAATGAATGGTTTTAAATTACCCCATTTTCAATGTTATCAGATCAAGAATCTTTTATGTAAATTAATTTTCAAAATATGAAGTATGCCATAGTAAAACACACTTAGTAATATTAGTGGATAGTGGTGTTACCAAAGGTAGCATGGCAGATTTTTTTTCTCCTTTTACAGAAAGAAAAACTACATATAAATTTTATTGGAAACTGGAACAAATTGAATTGTCTAAATATTATGAAATGTGTGGAACTGAATTTGGGTAAATGTCCCATTGGGTTTGTTTCCATGCAGTCTGAAGGAGAATGTCTTCAAGATCATATAGCCTTGGTACTTGACAACACGCTTTTGGGTGTATACAGAGATAGAACTGAAAAAAAACCCCAAAATAACTTTTTTGGCATTTTGGGGGTATTTGGCATCCTGAATCAGATCCCCTGAGCTGATTCAGCTGCTGAATACTGAATGCCAAAAAAAACCTCGAAAATTTTCGTTTTTTCCCCAGCTTTCTCGGGGAGATACTGCTGCCTGCCTTTTTCTCATCCCCATAGGAAACAATGGAGGACTGGGGGCACACTCTTTGGTTGCCTCTAGAATTGGACCCTCTGGTCCAATCTTTTCCAAACTTGGGGGGTCTTTTGGGGAGAGGCTCCAGCAGCTACAGTACAAATTTGGTGCCTCTACCTCAAACCTCCCCCCCAGCCCCCTGAATACTTGCTAGAAGATTTTTGCCATTGACTACAATGGCCCCATAGGATATAACGGAGCACAAAATGTTGGAGCACAAAATTTTCTAGAATACTGAAAATTTCCAGATACCAATAGAATACTGGTATTGGTATTCGGGTATATTCAGGAATCCCAAAAGTTATTATACTGAAATCTACCCCCCCCCCCCGGTACACCCCTAGTTAAGACCCTGGTAGAGGTGTGGATTCGGATCTACCCAAACAACAACAAAAAAACCCCCTGAAAAATACCTTATCAGTATTTTGGGGTATATTTCAGCATCCTGAATGTATCGGGGCTTTCTCAGGAAAACTGGAAAAAAATCCCCCCAACCCCCCAATATATTCAGGAATTACCGGTAGATCTGAAAACAGAGGCTCCCGCCTCTCAGCTTCTATTGCAGTCCCTTTAAAGTTAAAGAAGACAGCCCAAGAATCAGGATCGGCTGTCCTGGGGGAGCAGACTGTTGCTGCTGACTCAGCTTGGGGTGGGCTTCTCGTGCAGCCTAGTTTAAACTGGGCAGCAGGAGAAGCTGTCCCAGCCAGGATCTGCATGTCTCGGGGAGCAATTTTCCCATGGCATGCAGATCCTGGAGCTGGCTCCTTCTGCAGCATGGTTTAAGCCACACTGCAGGAGAAGCCATCCCAACCCGGCTTTGCATGCCTTGAGGAGCGATCACACCACGGCATACATATTAAGGTCTGACTCCTTCTGCAGCATAGTTTAAACCAGTTTGCAGCAGAAGCTGTCCCAGCCAGGATCTGCGTGCCTTGGGGAGCAATCTCCCCATGGCACGCAGATCCTGGAGCTGGCTTCTCCCGCAGCATGGTTTAAACCAGGCTGCAGGAGAAGCTGAGCCAGCCCCAGGATCAGGCTAGCTTAAAAAAACAACAACAGTATTTTTCTTCTCAGGTCTAGTGGATCGCCCAAAATCCAGGATTTCTGAAAAATCGTGGATCCAAACAACATACTGGTATTGGGATCCAGGATTTTTTGGAAATACCAGTTTTTTCCCCCTGGTCAAATAGACCTGAACTGAAGAATACCTAATTTAAAAAGAACTGCACATCACAAGTGCGGGATTTAGTCATTCTGGAGATAGGTTTTGGAACTGAGAGGATATAACATTCCTAAAGATCCTAAAACTTTTTTCGATGCTATTTGAAAGATGACATTGATCCAGTAGACTGCTCACTGGAAATCTAGAGACATTTTGCTGACTTGTATTTGGAGGATAACCAAATAACTGAAATTAACCTGTTTTCATAGAAGTTTAAGTGATTGTAGAACTTTGTAACAATGACAGTTTTTCAATATATTTATCAATTCTTGGAATGATAAACTTTGTGACCAAATATGCCTGAATATGTTTAAAATTCTATTATTTATTATCATATGTTAATGTGTAAACTTTTTGAGAGTGTTTCGATATTGTGAAAGCGTATGGCCATGTAGAATAAAATGATACCTACCTACCTATTATTTATTTATAAAATTAAATTTCTAGACCATCCTCCCCTGTAAACAGGGCTCAGGGCGGTGTACAACAAATGAAATGCAATCATAGGATAAATTTACAGTTAAAAGCAATAAAAATAGAACTATACAACAATTGTCCTAATTAGATGGTGCTAAGCAACTTCAAATTGTACCACTGCCTTGCTAGGGGCAGGGAGGCAGGAAACAGGAGTGCCAGATCAGGTGTATCAGAACAGATGGAAGCCGTTGCTGTCCTTAGCCGAATGCCTGGTGGAATATCTCTGCTTTAGAGGCCCTGCAGAACTGCATTAAATCCTGCAGGGCAAAAACATTATTCAGCAGAGAGTTCCATCAGGCTTGAGCCAGGGCCAAAAATGCCCTGGCTCTGGTTGAGGACAGCCGGATGTCTCTTGGGCCAGGGAATGATAAGGAATGGCAAAATATATTACTGTTTATTTAAATAAAAAATAATATTTAGCAATTTATTGTCTTTACAATTTTTACAGGACTTTCATAGTCTGGCTACGTATTTGTCCCAGAACACCTCCTCTGTGTTCCTTGACATCATCTCTGATTTCCATCTGCTCCTCTTCTTGGTCACCAATGAAGTCATGCCTTTAAGGGTATGTATACAAGAAGAAAGCTATTCTGGAGGTTTATGTGAGGGCCTGCAAGGAGATCTTTGTACAGAAAGGTGCTAATGTGCTCTGGTTTCCAAGCAGAACTTCCTGCCTGCATGGAGGAAGGCGATTTGTGTTTCAGTCTACACCGGCTTCCAGTTTCCTTGGCAAAAGCCTCGCCTCGGACATCAGAGACTGCGCTGCCTTTGAAGTGCATCTTCAATGTTGATAGCAGAAATGCTCAGTGGGGTTGAGGTTTGGCAGGGTCAGCTTTTGTATAGTTTGGAGCAGTGAATTTAGTTGTGTTTGCATCAGTTATGTTCTCAAACTAGCTGGAGCCAACTTGGATGCTGCATCAACAACTGGAAATGTTTTCAAGTTCTCTGAATCAGAAATTCCTGTTGTAAATGACTGCAAGATCAGTCACCCAGTCTTACTAAGGCCAATAACTTCTTTTGTTTGCATCTTCCCTCATGCTCCCGCCCTTTTTATTGGATTGCCAGCAAGAGTCTGGCTGTACACGAGGCTCTGATTAGAACATCTGTATTTTTCTCATTAAATAAAACCACAAAGAAAAATAACTCAGGCCATATGTTTTCCAGAAGCTTTCAAAAACTGCACACATCAAGCATGTGCTGAGCAGCTGGGTGGCCAGTGGACAACTGGAGATCAGGGCTAATCACATTTGCTATACGTTGCCCTGTTGCTTGTTTTGTCTAGTCATTCTCCCCCTCCCACCAATAGTTTAAGGTTGCTGTGGGAAGTGAAAGAGAGAGAGAGTGTAGAGTGAAAGGAAAGGTTATGAAACGAAGGGAACGGTCAGGTCTTTCCCATTTTTGTGTCATTTGAAGTCAGTTTGTAATTTCTTAATTGGGGAGAAGTGTAAGAGATGGCTGGTAACACACATACATGCACCCCAGATCTTTTGGATAGAGTAGACTCTATGCAGGTTTCCATCCAGTAAAACTAGCCTCTAGTACCCTCTGCTGTTTGGAGTATAAGTTGCTGTCTTCTGCAAAGTCATTTTGGTATCACCATGCAATTTGCTACTATTTTTGTGGAATATGACAATTGCAGATAAGTGAATGGGTCAAGAGGGTACACTTGCTGCCTCCTATCTGCTGCTAACTAGCCACTCATCCCCACAGTCATCATGCTTACTCTGGCTATTTGAAGGGGTACATGCCACCTGCACAGAAATAAATGTTGGTGATGTGTATGGGGCAGGGCTCTGGCCATCTGTCATTTGAGGCAGCTGAGTGAATAGAATGTCATACATGCAGCCATCATAGCATTTCAGATTATTGCACTGATGGGAACAGCTATGCCAGGTGGGTGAGTATAGCTCACTGTTTTTTTGTTTTGTAGCGTTATTGGCCCTTAAAGCCAGAAGGGAGACAGAAAGCACTTCCTATATATGTAACATGACAGTTGAGGATGCAAAATGAAGTGTTGGGCTAAATTTCCTTCTTGGCTTTAAAAGAGCTTGGAACAGTGTATGGTACAGAGTGGAGCCAGGCAAGAAGGCTGGGATTTGGGAATTGTTACCAATTTAGTATGGAGTAGAAGCAGCTTTGGAACAATGTCTCTCACGTCATAAATAGGTCATGCCACGATGAATCCTACCCTTCTGTCTTTCAGGATAGCATCAGCTTGTTGTTGGAAGCAGTAAGGACCCGGAATGAGGAGCTAGCACAGACCTGGAAAAAATCAGAGCAATGGGCCACCATTGAACAACTTTGCAGTATGTTTTGTGTTTCCCCCTTTTTTGATACTTGGATTTAATCATCTCACTGTAGAAAGGCAGAAGAGCTTTACCCTGTCTACGTGCGGTAGCCCAGTGTTGGAATTTGGATTCTAACTTCCCTTGGTTACTTGGGATAGATTAATATGGAGAAAGAATATTTCTACACTTTTCTACTAGACAAGGGGTCGTAGCACCTTGAAGAGTCTGACAGATGGTAGCATATGCTTTTGTGGGCTGTAAGTGGGCAAGGGGGGCAGAAACCTGACCCTGGCAAAGTGGGCTCTGCCCCATGAAAGCTTATGAGAAATGGAACTATTAAGCTTTAAGGTGGCACAGGAGGCCTTTTGTTTTGGCTGTAACAGACTAACATGGTTGTCTAAATGGCTGTTTTCCTAGAAACAAGTAAAAATGAAAAATATTTCTGCAGCACTCTTGTTGCACTGATTCAGGGACATCAAAGTGGGCTAATCTAGTACAGAACTGTAAAGTGAAGGTACTCCGTGAGTGATGATATTGACTAAATTTTGGGGGGTGCACATTGCTGCACAGAGACTTAACAAACCTAGGAGATTGTTGTTGATAGGTAGAGAAGCCCTACATTAATTACAGAAACATTCTGTAGTGATCCCATTTGAGAATTCCCTACTTTTCAAAGCTGTTGCTTCCTTGATAACTCTCTCAACTTTGCTTTGTGTTATTTTTGCAGGCACAGTTGGAGTTCAGCTGCCAGGACTCCAAGAATATGGTGCCATGGGTGGCTCAACACATGCTGCAACCTCTTCCATGTGGGCCTGTCAGCACTGCACCTTCATGAACCAGCCAGGCACAGATCACTGTGAGATGTGCAGCCTCCCACGTAGCTAAGCCTCATCTGGCTTGGCATTCAGGGCGGCCATTACAGACCAACTGGCAGAAATACAGAGGCAAACCCCTAGCCAGGCAGGATTGTACTTCCTCCTGGGATGTTGCACCGTAAGGGGTGGGGCAGAGTGGGCAGGGGGAACCTGACCCTTATCACAGGCACACAGTGCCATTCAGAGGGTTGTAGCTTGTGGTTGGAACTGGATGTCTCGGTGGGGGAACATAACATAGTTCCTCTGTCTGTGCTGCTGCCTTGTCTTTTCTTTGCTCTCAGTATTGTAGAAAGCCAGAGGTCATGTTCCCCCTTGACCTGCATTTGCACGGATGGCTCATCAGCTCTGCAGGTGCGTGGCAGTGAGGGGCCACGCCCCCCCCCCGGTTAGCTTGCATGCCACAAGCTTCCCCCAGCCTTAAGCCAGTGAGCGAGGCTAGGCAGCAGTGTTAAAAGGGATGGCTTGGTCTCCCAGGTCTAGCTTGCCTAACATCGCTCTCTTGACATGCTTTGCGTTCAGCCTCAGAGTCTCTGGGTCACTGGTGCCTGACTCATTTCAGTCTACCCTCTTAATTATAGCTTCCAAATTTAGTGGTGGCAGAACATATAATAGCTCAGAGCTCCAGTCTAAGCCCCAGAACACCTAGGAAATGGAGAATGGAGAGAACAGCCTTCTCAACTTGGTAGTGGTCTCTCTACTTGCCTGCTTGACCCAGTTCTTGTCTAGCTCCCACCATGATGACAGCAAGTGAAAATGATTAGCCAGCAGCTGTTCCTCACTTACGGCTCAACAACAGAGAGGGTCATTCCTTGCCAAATGTGACATTGAGGAGCAGTTGGCTTCCTGCTCAGGAAGTAGACAGCATCTTGGCTGTGTCAGAGTTGGGCCCGCAACAGCTCACAAGCAGTTATTTGCCCCAGACCTTCATGCATCCCTTTGCATTTAAAACTGTTTCTTTGTATTTGTAGCTGTGAGCAGAAAACTTGCGAGTTCCTTCCTCATGCCTATTATTGACTTGAATAGCATCCCAGCAGGACAAAGATTAAATGGGGCATCTGTTGGCATGTTGGATGGAGCTTTGTCTACTCCGCATTACATGGCTTGGGGTTCTCAGGAAGCTGAGGTTCTCTTGTCTCAAGAATGCTGATCTGCCTGCTGTTCCCATAACCACATCTACAGAGCCCTCCAGTTCCCAATTTCCTCTGGTGTGCAAGCTCTTCCACTCCCAGTTGTACAGATGGATGGTTTCCGTATCCCCAAATTCTCAGCATCTCTGCCAACAGCGTTATTGATTAAGGCACAGTTTGGTTCTTCTGCAGCAATGCTTTCTGCCCAACTAGCCTGTTATCACTTGGCCACATCCATCGACTTCATCACAGGGACACAAGCCATTCATTTTATCTGTTGGGGTATGTGGACAGAAGGTACTCTCTTTCAGTCCTTCCAGGGTTTTATCTTTTTAGATTCTCAGTACAGCAAAAAGAGAAAAAAATGTGCCTCTACCCCAGCTACCCATTTCCATTATGGGCATGTAGGCCTGGCTCACAGACAACTGCCAATAACTCATGTGGTCTCTGCCTTCCATGGCAAAAATATTTGGGGCTTTGTCCTTCAGGCATTTCAGTCAAGCGACTAGTCATCTGGCTCTTGCTAGTGCTGGCAGGACATGGGACTCTTTCTCCTCTCCTGGGTTTGTGTTTGACTAGATTTCTTGAGCTCACTGGGCCATAGCCGCTCTTGCTATTCCTCTTCGTTCTATGGGTTGCAGAGGTATATGTTTGGTTTGGACTGGAGTTAAGTGAATAACAGCCCTGCAAATTAAAAAAAAAACTATTAAAAACATTTGAAATGGAAGTCTCCTGCTATTTTTGTTATTACTTCCCTGTCCTGACCCTTAGGTCATCCATTTTGAACTTGTAAGTGCTTTGGGTCCCCCCAACAGAGTTTTGAGCAGCCTTAAACTTGATAGCACTGCATCTGGTGGAATTCACCTGATTCACCCTCCCCACCTGAAACGCCAATGTGTACTCTTCAAATTCTTGTTGTGTCTTTACCAAGTACAGAAGGGAGAAAATGGTGTGCCCCTCCCCCCACAGCACTTTTGGCTCAAGATGAAGCTTTGCCTAGAGAAAGAGCTGGTAATTTCAGACCAGCTTTTGGTATCCCATCTCCCCCCTTGGAGTTCTGCGAAGTGAGGAGAACAGTCTTTACCCAGACCATGTCTCTGTGTGAGAAGCTGCTATAGATGAACTGCTGCTTGAACGCTCACTGTAGTAGTAACCCAACAGGTGCTTGGATAGAAGAGTGACCCCTTACAGGGCAGATCCAGTTGGTCAGCTGTGTTGGTCTGAAGCGGTAGAACAAATTTAGAGTCCAGCAGCACTTTTAAGACCAACGAAGGTTTATTCAAGGTATGAGCTTTTGTGTGCATGCACACTTTTTCAGATACATTGGAATGGCAGGTAAGGTTCAAACTTACAGCCAGAGAATGAACAGCAAATTAACATATAACATGATGATGATCAGGGTTTGCAGAGTGAAAACTAAATAACAGTTTTGTTCAACTAAATAACAAGTTAAGGTTACAAGGCATTTTGCAAGCCAAGATAGTCTTGGATTTAACTGCTGACACAGCAAATTGGAAATAAAACATTATGAACTGTAACAGGAATTATGTGTCTGTGCAAAAGTCACATTCATCAGCTTTGCAGTTTATGACTCATTAGGTATCCAGACAATGTGTGAATTTAGCTATTGTACTTTATATTCTGCTTTATACCATTTGCTTGGTCTCAGCCATTTCCAGCCACCAGCAAGATGGGAAAGGATGCATCCTACTGCTGGCCACTTGGGGCTTGTATGGAACATCCAGGTGCTGTTCTATTCTTCCTCCATGTTCCTGCTACTCATGGCAAATGGGGTAGTTCTGACAACAGAAGGCAGGCCAGTCATTAATTCTGACAGCATATATAACTACCTTTATGTTAATATTGTTAGTGAATGATGGGCAGGAAAGATTCTTTGGTTCTTGCATCCCTCATACTTCAGACACATGTTTTTCAGGGTTCAATCTGTGAGCTTTAGAACAGATCAAGATAGTTTTTTCGAAGGAAACATTAATGTGTTTTACATATTGTAATTGGTTTTGTAGCATTGACAAGGAGGAATAATCTTTCCTATTGTAATCTAATCTAGTGTAGTCTGTTTCTATACACCACAAAATCAAGTCACGGCCCTTTTCTTGGGCAGCACCACTCTTGTTACAGGTGGGAGAGAGTTACATGTTAATCTGTTCTGTCATTTAAATCAAATCTCCCTGTACACACAAAACTAGCATGACCAGGAGATGAGTTCAGTAGAGGTTCCTGACATAATTTTCTACCCGATGGGAGGTTTTTCCAGTTGGTGAAGATGTGCAACATGTGGGCAACCTGAAATGGTACAGCCCAGGAAAGCATCACAACTTCTGCTGAATTATTTAAACTAGTATTTGCACAGTTGTGAAAATGGAGTGACTAAACTGTGTTTCCTAAACCACTTAGGATTGAACTTGCACACTTCAGAACCGTTTTAGTTATTTCAATCAAAGCCAAACTATCACCAAACACTTCTTGCATTTCCATTTAAAAATAATGGCATCTTGCCACTGTGTCTTCTGTTGATGGTGTTTTTCAGATGTAAAGAACCTTATGATGGAAATGGACAAAGAAATATATGATCTAGGTTTTTAATGTACCATCTGTACATATGTGAATATAAGTGCTATTGAGTCACAACCAACTGAAGGTGAGCCCAGTAAGGGGCTTCCAAGGCAAGTGAGAGGCAGAGGTGTTTTGCCATTGCCTTCCTCTGCAGGGTCTTCCTTGGTGGTCCCCCATCCAGCTACCAAGCCTGCTTAGCTTCCTAGCTCTGATGAGATTGCCTCCCTCCCTGCCATCTGTACAAGGTGGCAAAATGGGTGTGTGAGTGACTTTGCAATACAGCTTGAGAGTAGAAAGACGAGGGACAGAATGTATTTATGAAGTCTGAGTTTAAAAGAGCGGATGCCAGTGAGCCAGATATACATGTTCAGTTAAAGCCAAAATAAAAATAAACCCTGTATCTCCCCTCCCCTCTTAAAAGATGCCTGCCAATTTAACCCCACTCAAAAGAAGTCTTGGCAGTGCCTCCTGATGCTCTCCAAGGAAGGAGCTCCCCTCACCTCTTAATGGAGCCCACTGGACTGAGCAAGTCCCATGCCAGAAAGGCCTGGGCTCTGGTCGATGCCAAATGAAAATGAGCCACTCTTAAATGATGGGATAGCCAACAAATGGCTGCCTGAAGATGATAGTGGCTGCACTGCCGCTAGTAAACCTAGTTTCTGTGTGATGTGAGGAGGAAGCTAAAACCCCCATAAAACTGTAGTTGTAATTAAGTGGTGTTTGAGATACAGCTTGTGAAGACACCCCCCTCCCCGTTGTTTTGGATTTGGAAGCCATAGTAAGATGAAGATGAAGTGAAGAAGAGAATTCCATAAGCAAACATTGTTATGATTTGTATGAAATTTTAGTGCCTTATAACATGGAAGTCTTCATCCCAAACCCTTACACATTTGAGAGAGAATTTCCTAGTTGTAGCTCTGTTGACTTACTTTAAAGGAAATCACTTTGCATCAAGCTGCTCCTCCTGTAAAATCCATTCCCCACCCCAGTAAAGTATGCTGTTTGCTAGTATGCAGAACTTTCTAGGAAAACATGTAACAAGGCTCTTCATCAAAAATTCGATTTACCTCGAGCTTAGTTAGGCAAAGCTAATATGGCAGGGCCTGGCCAATGTGTTACCCTTACAGTGTGGGATTGTCACTTGGCAGGTGAAGAAATGACATGAAGAGATTACCTAATTCCTTCTTCTGAGGGAAACTAGCAACCAGTATGGCAATTGGGATCTGAAATGTGCAACTTTGAAAATTGATTTGGGGAATGGGGTGAAACTTAGGATAGAGGTGGTATTGAATAGTCACTTCTCCGTCTTTTGATTAAGATCAAGTGTAATAAAATAGTCATATATTGGTAGCTCACATCCATTCACATTCCACAAAATTGAAACAAAACCAATACTTTTCTGTCTGCTCGCTCCATGCCTATGAAAGATCCAGCAAGCCACAGACCAATCTATACTGTTTCCTCTTAAGATTTCATTCTAGCTGCTCATTGCCTGTTTTGGGAACTTAGAAGTTAAAACTTTTCAAGGCCTTTAAAAGTGCTCCCCAGTTTCTCCACAGTTGATTTAGTACTGGTGGGCAGGGGCTACAGGAAAGATTCCAGCTACTATGTGGGGTTTGTGCCATTCACATTGATCCTGTCAGTCCTTGGCAGGATTGGCAAAGGGTTGGCAAAAAGGACCCTTTGCACACCAAACCAACTCATAGGTCTTGGAAAAACCCTTTGTATGGAAACACAGGGGTGGGGGTGGAATTCCACACCTCAACAAGGCAGCCATTTTGGGCAGATCACAGCTTCTGCTCCTCGAATAAATTTTTCTCTCCTCCAAAGGAAAGCACTTCTTTTTTCTCACCCATAACATAAACAATGACTGGGGGCTTGAGACCCAAGTTCTGCAAGCTGGGTTGAACTACAAAGCTCCCTTGTGAGCCAAAGCAAAAGAGGACCCTCTGCCTAGTGCCCACAACTTGAAGAGTGCTTTTGCCTTCTCAGGGAGGTGCCATGCTGTCCTGCAGGCAGCTTTTTTTGGGGGGGGGGGTTGTTTTGTTTTTGTAGTTCTTAAAAAGCCACATAAGCCACAGTTTGGAGACTGCTCCGCAGGCCAAACAGATCTGTTTGCAATTAGAAGGCTGCTGTGTAGCTTGGCAGAATTCCAGGGCAGCATGTTATAAGGCGCAGAAGAGAAGCTGATCCTGGCCAGAGAGAGGAAAAAAGCTGAGACTTGAACGAACTGTTGCATCTTGCCACGCCAGGATTTCTACTTAGCAGGTAGGAAAATTGTCAGTTGGGCTTCTTTCTTTTAAAGACACCCCTCCTTTCCTTTTGCAGTCTCAGAATCTTGTCCTAAGAACTGTTGAACCTAGAATAGGTTTGGGTACAGAAGAACTCATTTCCAAAGTTGTTGCAATATTTGTGAGGTCCTCATTACTGTGAAGGCTTTGAAGAGATTCCACTGACAAATCTTTTTGAAAACGGATTCTTGTCTTGCTCTGTGTTATTGGGGCCACGGGGTTCCTATTTCTCCTGTATTTCTGAGGTGGGGTTAGATCCCACCGATCCATCTCACTAACAGCAGTGCTTTCTCCTGGTTCAAGGACCTCTCCCCAGTCATGGGAGGTTCTTCTGCCAGTCCTACATCAGTGGCAAATCTTGAGTCGGGGGGGGGGGTAGTGCCACCAAGTGCAAGATCTAACCTGATGTCTGGAAGAGAGAATTAATAGAGGAGCACAAAGCTGAAACCAGGGGTGAAAACATTGGGCACAGGTCTCTGAGCCATGAGAACCTGAAAGCAGCTGCTGAATAAGCTGTTTATCCCCTCATCTGTACCATTAGCGTGACATTCTGGGCAAGCATAAAGCTGACTGTCTCCAATCCTAAGGAATGCCACTTCTGTTTCCTGTGTTTGAATATGATGGTGGGTCATTTGTAACTCCAAAAGGATGGTAGGAATGGACCATATTCTGGTTAAAGTACCAAGTGAAAGCAGAATTAAGGACGCATGGGTAATTTCAGTGCAGAGTCCAAAGCTGGAAATGATCTTACAGCTGCAGACTAACAAGGCACATGCCCTTAAGCTTAACCCAGTCTGTTTCTGGCACATCTAGGTTGTACGTCTGGCTAGTCGCCTTTGGTTTTTGTAGCTGTAATTGCTACTTCATAGATACAAGAGCTGGTATGTTCTGTGTTTTCTGCCTCCTGCAAGTCCTTCCCAGCAGCTGTTTCAGCTGTGAATGCTTCACTTGCCTGGTCAAATGTACCTCCCCCCACCATATCAAAATGTTTAATACTGTTCTATGGGTAGATAGTGAATTTTTTAATCAATGGGGACACGGAGCTAATCTGAAGGAAAGCCTTTATTAGCCTACAGGGTCCACGTTCCTGCACAAGTTGTTCAGACCATTATATCACACTGCATAACAGGTAAAGTGCTGGGATTTGTCCCATGGATAGAAACTTCAGAATGAGATACTGTGAGGGCTATAGCTAGGATTACACAGTCTTGAGGCAGAGAGGCCCCCTTTCTCTACTCCGTTGTGATATGAGTTTGTAACATTCCCAGTTGAAGAATACCATTTGGAGCTGTCAAAGGATGGGAATGAGGAGGCACAAGAGATCACACTTTCTGCTACATTGCTGAGGCAGTACAGAGGGAAGGAAACCCCTTCTAAATGGCTTTCTTATCATCCCACAAAGGCATCATGAGACAGATTCTCTCCTTGCTGTTTTTTGTGGCACTCAGCTGCTCTGTCAAACCAAAGCGACAGCAGACAACCTCTGAATGGGACTACAGATCTGAAGGTAATGTGCCACAAATCGTTTATATGTCTCCCTAGAAAGCAATCTAGGCAATTTAGGAAGTTTTTGTTGGGGTGGTGGGAAAGAGAAAACAGAGTGCTATGTGGAAACTGGCCAAGTTACGTCATATTGTTCAGAACTTGTAACCTTAACTCCCATGATTAAATA
Source organism: Gekko gecko (assembly GCA_029375565.1). NCBI lineage: Eukaryota > Metazoa > Chordata > Lepidosauria > Squamata > Gekkonidae > Gekko > Gekko gecko. The sequence continues at coordinate 236,198,952 of JAPDNY010000002.1, read as the reverse complement.
TGATGCCTTCTGAACACAAACATATACTTTATAAGCCTAGTTTATTTTGATTTCATGTTTTACAGCAGATTTCATAAATTTAATCTTTGCATGACAAATTAGTACAATTTCAATTGATTGAATGTAAATTGTGGAAAAGTGCTAAAGTCCAGAAATGAGTCTGTAGTTCAGAGAAGGGGTTGTATTCTTTGATATTACTACTTGGTTTTGTATCCTACTTTTTCCAGCTGAAAAAGTCAACATGAAGGGATGTGCTAATCTCACTGTTGTCCTGGACAACTGGAAATTTGCTATCATGACTCAAATCAAGAATCTCCTCCTCTATGATCACCAGATGGTGCTGCCTGATTATGGAAGGTGAGTTAGGGGTTCTGGTGTGATGTTTTTAGATAGGTAGCCATTCTAGTCTGTTGCAGCAAAAACAGAAAGGAGTCTTGCAGCACCTTGAAGCTAACAGCTTCTGTATGTTAGATTCCACTTCATCAGAGGCACAAAAACTTGTGGTACAACCAAGTTTAAGATGCCACAAGACTCCTTTTTGTGTTTAATGTAACTTAAATCAACACAACCTGTTAAAATCTGAACAAATTATGACTTGCCATTCATGTATCGGAGCCTATGAGGGGTTTGATTAACCTATACTTGCTGTCTGTTGAGAACTGCAAATGCAAAGCGGTTGTTGAGCACCTTTCAGGGCACAATATATAGGTTGGTGGGCCATGTTCAGCCCTGAGAGATACAAGTTGTATATCCCGAGTTTAAAGTAAAGCCAGATAAAAGATGCCCCAGTCAATGTACACGCACTGTGCCCTGTTTCCAATGAACAACTGAGTATCTAATTTTTGGTGGCCTACCTCTAAGTATGTGCAAGCATAGTTTGGGTCCAACAGGAGGACTTCTACTGATGACTGGGAAGATGTTGGCTTCAGCTGGGAGTCTTCCCCCTTAGATAGTACTGGCAGCAATGGTCCCTCTAAGCTGTGGAGTCTTGTGAGCAAAAATTCTACTTTGTGAGCTACTGGCATTAAAGTTGTGAGCGAGTGATGTGGCTACTGCATAAATTAGTTAGCTCTGGGGCCATTCTTCCTGAGCTAAGATAAAAATGTATGAGCCGGAGGCTCACACTAACTCAGCTTAGCGGGAACACAGGCTAGCAGTAATAAAGATGGTATTATTTGCTTCTAGGCAGTACCTGATGTTCATACCTGCTATCAAATCTTCATTTAAGGCCCTTTTTATACCCCTAATTCATCATCCTCTCTCTCTTTAGGATCAAATCCCTTTCTGATGCCCTTGATGACCTGTACAAAGAATTCAATGCCCTCAAGGAACGGCTTGGAGAACTGACTACACGTTTTGAGGGAGTGGAGTCTTTTGTGGACCAAGTGAATAAAGGCCAGGACCAGACTCCTGCAAAGATTCCCATCAGGGCCATCCAACCAGAGGCTGCTCCCTACCCAGCCAAACGCCGGAGGGTCCTGATCCGGAATGGGAAGAAGCCCACAGAGCCTCTGACAGATGGAAACTAAGCAATAGGAGTACTCTGTCAGTTCAAGTGCACTACAGATCTTCCCAATTGTTCTAGAAGCTCAACCCAGCAGTTTTCCCTCCTAGAAGGCAACCTAGATAGAGCTATCCCTTTACCCTAATCCTTGGCTACCATGAAAAAAAAATTCATACAAGCTGCAAAGCTGCTCTCAGGAGGGATTCTGACAGATTTTGGGGAGTACAGTTCCATTGAGGAGGAGGCACTGCTAAGAGGATCATGAGTGCACAAGGACAGTTAGTCTGAATACTCCTCTGCGGCTTGAAGAGTTTGGGGAAATGATGCCAGAGAGCGGGTGCGTAGTCCAGCCAGTACCCTGCACCTCTCAGTAATACCAGAAGCACGTGTTCTTTGACCAGTTCCAGAGTTTCTCTGAACATTCCAAGAAGGAAGGACTTCTGTCCCACTTGCACAAATTGTACTGGCTATGCTGTGTAGATTATGTAGATATTGTAGTTAAGCACTTACAAGAAATAAGTATCTAACTTTTCTTGGCATCTGTATATGACCTGCCAGTCCACACATCTCCACTGTAGGAAGTAGAAATATATAGATTCTCAGCATGTAGGTTCTATGCTAATACATCTCTTAGATGTCATAGTAAAGAGCATTGTTAAATTATTAAAACATAGTGGCTATGGGAGGGGGGGAGTAATGCACCTGAAGCAAGCCCATCCAAGAGACAAGAATAATCACTGCACTTTTTCCAGTCTGCCATGCCAGCTGAGGCAAACTAGGATAGTAGCTAAATGGTAACAGAATTGACCAGAGAGGTACTGCAAAATCAAAGCAGTTAATACTGAAAGTCAAATCAGAATTGATTTTCTCTGTCTTCCCCCCTTTCCTTTGACAAACCAAAAGGAGTCTCAAGCTTTCTATGATGCTTAACCAAGAGAGCTTTTGCTTTGTAAGTTTCTTAAAATGACACACACACTGAACGCATATGCCAAATGTAAATACCTACACCTCAGCCCTCATGAATCTGAAGGATACCTTGGATGGAAACCGAAGTCATCACCTGTGTGAGGTCCCACATCTTGAATGGTACTACTGGCCTCCTTGCCTGCTATGTGGTGATGAGTTTACCCAAGCTCCTCAAAATACATTTGTGTGTTTTCTTTTTTAAAAAATCCCACTTCCACTCAATATCATGAGAGAGTGAGCAAAGGGGGAAAGGATCTTCATTTCTTCCATGTTTGTTGTACGAGCCAAGGCTTTTCTGGGAACTGGGTGAAGTCAAGCCAAAGTGCCATTTAGCCAAATATCACAGATGAGCGTCAGCCAAATTATGAGTAACTGAATTTATATAATACTTCCCATCCCCTGAGAGTTAACAGCCACTCCTCTTTCCTGAGAATCTGTAGAGCTGTGTGTAAATCTTGGCTACTGGCTCCTATCATGAGGACAAAACACCAGCATTTTGGTGAGGGGAAAGAAGGAGTACTGCCACTTTAACATCCCAGTAGATTTAAATTAAACCATCTGAGTAAACGTGGCCAGTGCCCTCAAGCCTTGGGAAGGACAGTGCCCAACCCCAAGCTGGCTGAAGTCAGAGTGGATAGCATTGTGATGTTTAAGCCCAATCACCATGGATGGCAGAATCTCTAAAGTCTATCCAGGCTACTCCCCACAGCTGTAGCATTAATCTGGAGTAGCCACAGAGAAACTACTCTGAACAGTACTTTTGGAATGTGTTACCTTGTGGTGCTTCTGCTAGACACTGACATGTGCATGTTCAGATTCTGCCTGGAAGCACCTTCAGAGGAACTTGGAACCTAAAGTCCCAGGAGAAATCTGTAAGAAATTTTGCTCTTGCTAACGTCAGGGTAAGTTTATCAGGGTACCAAGTATACTTGGTACTTCAAAAGGGTCTTGAGAAATGTACGTCCTCCAACCCTCATTACAGTTATCCATCACTTTTTATTGAACTGCTAGTTAGCAAAGATCTCTACTTTTTAAGTGCCAGTTTCTTGCCTTCAGTTTCTTGTCAATTTCTTCCACTTGAGCCACTGAGCTCAGCTGCAGCAGGGTTGGTGGCTCATGCCTCACATTCTGCATGTGTCTGTTCTTGACAACTCTGAAAAAGGGCTTGCTTTGTGGAAAGCTACAGCTTTTACGAATATTCAACTCAGTGGCTGCTCACAAAATCTATTTTTAGAAATTTGCCTTCACCTACAGTTACAAGAATCTTTTTGGGTGATACAGAATGACAGCATTTGGTGCTGACTAGGATCCTTTAGTGGTAATCGGGTGGGGGGTATAATCAACAAATAAAAAATACAACGTAGTATTCTAAGCTAGAAGCAGTTACCTAGCCAGTTTTGCTGCTGATCCTGCTGTAGGAACCACAACATGTGTTTTTTACCAATGCACTAACACAGCATTGACTCTAGAGTGTTCTAATTGGCTCGTGGGTTTAAATCTAAGGAAATAGGTCAAAACTTTTGTGAACTTGAGGAGCTGCCTCTCCCCTTCCTTGCTGGAGAACAGCTGTTTTCTCAGCCCCTCCCAATGTGAGTCCTAGGATGAAGGCAGCTGAGGTTAGTCGTTACTAGGTGGTGGGCACAGATCCTTATCTGCCACACTCCATTAGAACAAAGTTTGAGTCCAGTGGCACCGTTAAGACCAACAAAGTTTGATTCAAAGTGTAAGCTTTTGTGTGCAAAGCATACTTTCTTCAGACAAAGCTTACACTTTGAATAAAACTTCATTAGTCTTAGAGGTGCTACTGGACTCAAACTTTGTTCTGCTGCTTCAGACCAACACAGCTACCCATCTGAATTTTACCCCATTAGAACAGTAAGAGATGTGAAACAATTCACAGACGTATTGAACAGCACCAGGCATGAAGTTCTGAAGGCAAGTCCGAGGAAGGGGCTTCTGTGCCTTTAAAAGCTCTACTGACAGATTGCAAAATCACAAGGAGAGCTCCCCCATGAAAGGTATCACTGTGTTGATCAAACTACTACTTGTTAGGCAGCTTTCAGTGGTGCAGGAGCCAGGTTAGAACAAGAAAGGTGGTAAGCACACAGAACAACAGCTAGATGCATGCTAGTCACTGCAAGCTGTGGGTTAGCCTTGCACTGTGAATCCCTTCCATTCTGGTCTTTGCCCGCCTTGGAAGGCTGCCTGCAAACCACTGAAAGAAACACCACAATGTCCCATAGTAACAACAAACAGCAAGTGCGATCAAGCAGTCTGCACATGAAATGAGCTACAGATTTGACAGAGTAGTACTACCTATGTTCTCTGACTTCCTGTAACCCACACATACTTAGGGGTATCCTGAAATTTTACCTGTTGGGGAACATCACATAGTTATCAAACCAATTATTGTCTATCATCATATATGGAGCTGTATCAGAACCATCTGCCCTTTCTGTTTGGGCTGCTTCAAGGGGCTTGGATCCTGCAAAGCAAGGTAAAAGGCATCATAAATGTTTGACTCATAGCAGCAGTTGTAGGAACGGCCAAGTATCGTGGCTGTGTTCTATATTTTTTTCCATATGTGGGGTTACCCCACCATGACATCATGCCAATATTATGGTAATATACATGAACATACAAAGTTTCCTATACTTAATTAGACCTTTTGCCCTATTAATGTCACTATTGTCACCTCTGACTGACAATGGCTCTCCAGGGTTTCAGATGGAGGCCTTTCATACCACCTAATACCTGATCCTTTTAACTGGAGATGTTAGTGAGTGAACCTAGTACCTTCTGCAAGCAAAGCAGTTGCTGTACCACTGAAACCCAGTTCCTAATTAAAAAAAAACCCAATAGCTTATCTAGATGAGCAAGCCATTTATATCCAAAAAGGAAAACCTTCCAAGTACTGCCTGCATATGTCCAAAGCACACCCAGCCCTTTCTGCACTATGCAGAAGGTATAGAACATGTGGTTCATGTGTGACAAATGCTGATGGAACTGTTGAGTAAGAGAGGGTTGTTAAGCAAGTACACAACAGGCACATTTTGCAAAGGTGGAGCTATCTGCAACAGTCAAAGCCTGAAGCAGGGAATCTCCTTCCCTTAGTTACCTGTCTGGTGTATATTGTCTTGCATCTCATTTGGAGTGGAGGATCCAGATTGGTATATGTGTCTGGAGATGGACAACTTTTTATGGTTCTGAGCACTGTTATTGATATATTATTTATTAACAGAATTGATACCCCTACCTTTGTGCTTTGATCTGGGCTACAACAGTGTTTATTCTCATTCTCTGCAGCATGCCCTTTCTCTGCAGTTCCCATTACCAAAGCACTCCTGTGCATGCTTGAAGTGTGCATGCCATGAAATATGGGTTTCTTGGCTGAAGTTCACAAGAGCTGTGTGCAAGAGCTGTGATGGGCTACTATCTTCGACAGTATTGTAAGGTCCACTGTGCCTGTGCAGGCATGGTGGAAGGGGTAGGGGTGGCCTTAGGATTATGCTTCAAATATTTTATATCTTTAGATAACTTAATGCTTGTGACCACAATCTCTTTTGACCTGTAGCCATGGCATGTTTTTGTAGCTGGGTGCTGGCTGGCATCACCACTAATTGGGGCTTCTTGCCAGTGTGTCTTTCTACTTTAATCTGCCCCTTCACATATGACCAAATGTCCTGCTCCACCCACTAAAATAAATAAACTTAACCAGAAGGAAAGGGCAGATCAGTGTTCTCCATGAGCTGGGAAGTAAATATCCCTGATCTGATATTTAGAATTAGAGTACTAAACCAACTTCAGAGGCTAGGTAGTACCCAGGCATAAAAAAGGAATAAAAAGTCATTCAGATGGATCCATAGACAGCACCCCTGGTGCCTTGACAGTCCTTGGCCCTCAGCATCTAGTCATAATTTTATTTTTTCTTCACTTCATTTATACCCTGCCTTTCTCTCCAATGGGGATGCAAAGTGGCTTACATTGTTCTCTTGTCCATTTTATCCTCATATCAGCTCTGTAAAGCAGGCTAGGCTGAGGGTGTGTGACTGGCCCAAGGTCTCCTAACAAACTTCCAGGGCAGTGGGAATTCAAACCTGAGTCTCCCAGATCCTAGCCCAGCACTCTAAGCATTACACCACACTAGGTGTAAACACATGAACTATTGCACTACCAGTTATCATCCCCAGTTTACAAAGAAAAGCAGATTTTGATAAATTCAGTTTTAAGATGTATGTTTGCATTACACTCAGATTTCATTTCTAAGTTATTTTTAAGAGACCCTTCTCATATCTAAAAAATTAAAATCTGGTTTAAATATCTGAAATTAGTTGTTTAATTTCATACATTAATTGTGCAGATTTACCTGGAACTAAGTATCTGTGTTTTAATAGGACTTAATTCTAAATACACATGCCTTTTTCTTTGATACTAAAAAGTACTGAGACTGAGGCATCGGGTAGAGTGAAATCAACTCATACTTTTATTTCTAGATCGGGAATAAGACAAGAAACCCCGGCTCGCGGGCCAGCTTATATGGTCCATGAACCCACTCCCAGAAACACCCCTCCACTCAGTGGTTGGCTATATACAGTGGCCGAGAGTTCAATAGGCCCCAACCAGGAACCTAGCCCTCTGATTGGTGTGACTAGAATCCATTCGGGCTATTGTCTCCCGGAGTGAAGCTCGTAGGTTTCGTCTGACCGCATGGAGAGCTTGCATTGTATGTGGTTGGGTTTCAATACATTACACCCCTCCCCCCCATAGTCCGAACACACCCACACACAAAGTCCTGGAGGTACGCGGGTGGTTTCCTTTCCCGGCTGGAGCGGCGGAGTTCGGGTGCCGAAGTGGGAGCTGGTACCCTTGGTGGAGGGCCGGTCGGTGTTGGTGGAGAGGGCTCGAGTGGCCGTGCCCCATCCTGGATGCATGCACTGTCAGTTGGCTGTGTGGTCGCAGGTAGACTAGGTGGCCCCTCGGGAGGCCAGCCATCCGCGGTGGTTGGCTGGTGTCCACGGCCTCAGGGCCGTCTCTGTCCCTGTAGTCCTCTAGGTCAAGAGGGAGGACTCGCTGGCACAGCTGGTTGATGTGGCGCCGTAACAGCTGGCCGTCCTCCATGGATACTTCGTAGGATCAAGGCCCTGTTAACTCTCACGACCCTTGCCGGAATCCAGGGGGGGCCCTGGGCATAGTTGCAGGCGTATATAGGGTCTTCCAGGAAGAATCCCCGAGCCACCTCCTGGGTCTTGGTGTCTGTTCGGGGGCTCGGTCCGGATGCAGGTGGTCCAGCCAGGTCATCAAGTGGCGCCCTAGGAGGAGCTCCGAGGGGCTGCATCCTTTGGTGGTGTGGGGTGTTGTCAGCTGGCCAAAAAGGAAAGTGGCCAATTTATAGTCCCAGTCCTTACTGTCCATCTGGCGGAGCGCATCCTTGGTGGTCCTTACCACGCGCTCGGCTTGACCATTGGTGGCCGGATAGAATGGAGCCGAGCGGACATGTCGGATCCCGTAGTACTAGGTGAAGTCCTGGAATTCGGAGAATGTGAATGCTGTACCATTGTCCGTGACCAGTGTGTCAGGGATGCCTTGCACGCTAAAAATCCTCCATATTGCTCTAATGGCCGACTTTGAGAAGGTGGAGGGCACGGGTACCACCTCCAGCCACTTACTATAGGCATCCACCAGGATGAAAAACAGTTGCCCCTGGAATGGCCCTGCAAAGTCTAAATGTAGACGGGACCAGGAACGATGTGAGGATTCCCAGACACGGTCGGGGGCTCTTGGGGGTTTGGGCCACGACTCTTGGCAAGCCATGCAGCACTTGACCGTGTTCTCAATGTCCCTATCCAACCCCGGCCACCACACATAACTGTGGGCGAGCGCTTTCATCCTTACCACTCTGGGATGCGACTCATGTAGGGCAGCGAGCACTCGCGTTTGTAACGCCCCCGGGATTACGACCTGACCTCCCCACATCAGGCAGCCCTTATATGTTGACAACTCGTCCCTCTGGAAGAGAACAGCGTGAATTCAGGGCCCCCCACTGACCACTGGCCACCCCCTCACCACCCAGTCCAAGACCTGACAGAAGATGCAGTCCTTGGCAGTGAGGCAGGCCACCTCCTGGATGTGGACTGGCCGGTTGAAAAGGTCTCCTAGCAGTGCCACCTGATGCACCGAAGCGGGGTCAGGATCCAAGGCTGGCAGGGGAAGACGGCTGAGTGCATCCGTGTGGCCCATGGCTTTTCCTGGCCGATGGATGAGCATGTAGGAGTACCCTGACAAAAAAAATGGACCACTGGAGCACCCTGGGGGAGGCCATCTGGGGTGTCTGGCGATTGGGGGCCAGGAGGCCTAAGAGGGGTTTGTGGTCCGTCAAGTCTGTAGAGGTAGTGGTGGAACTTCTTCACCCCCACTACTGTCGCCAGTGCCTCCTTGTTGATCTGCGAATAATTATGCTCCGCAGCCGACAAGGTCCTGGAATAGTAAGTGACAGGGATTTCCCGCCCATCGTCTAGGCAATGGCCCAGAACTGCCCCAACCTCATAGGGCAAAGCATCGCAGGCCAGGACCACCGGCAATGCGTCGTCAAAAATGGGACAGTGCGGTGTTAGAAGTTAAAAGGTCCTTGACCCCCTGGAAAGCAGCAGCGTGAGGGGAGCCCCAGACCCATGGAGCATTCTTGTCCAGGAGGTGGTGGAGGGGCTCCACCACCGCAGCCTTGAGGGGTAGAAAAGAATGACAAAAGTTTAACAATCCATGGAAGGCCTTGTAGGTTTCGTCTGACCGCGCGGAGAGCTTGCCTAGCACGTGGTCGGGTTTCAATACATTACAGATACATTGTTTTCTCTCATAAGAATGCTCTCCTTAAAAATCTCAGTTTACAAATTCAACAGTTGTGTACATTAAGATCTGCACATTATTTTAACTGTACAGCTGGAGAATAAGAATATTTTAAATTATTCCTTTTGGTCAAACACTGTTACTGAGATGAAAAGGGGCTGCTGTGTAGGGAATGGAGAGAACAATAGGTGGGTAAAGGATGGGGGAAGCTAGTGACTGAGGCCTGCAGTGATAGGCGATGATCTGAGTGGAGAAACCAACCAGCTACCCCACCTGCTGCTTTCCTTCTCTTCCTCTGATTAGGCCACTTGGATGAAATGCAGCTTGGTTTTTCCCCTCCCTTTTCATCCTTTTATCCCTCGGCTCTCAGGGGAGCTCCGACCTACTGTTGGCAGCGATGCCATCTGCTGGTTCTGCTGCATTATAACACTTTTCTTTTTCCACAACAAAGAATCTGTGGGTCTTATAAGCCACCTGTCTGCACAGCCCGCTGCTGCTTTCACCGTTCCTGGTGGTGGTGGTGGTGGAGGAGAAGGAAAGTGCCGACCAGTTGCAGTTGCTTTATGGCATTTCAGAGATGGTTTGCCATTGCCTGCCTCCGCATTACGACCCTGGTGTTCCTTGGTGGTCTCCTATCCAAATATAACCAGGGCTGACTCTGCTCAGCTTCCAAGATCTGAGGAGGTCGGGCTAGCCTGGGTCATCCAGGTCAGAGCTGCACTGTGCTTACAGTTGTACCATTAAAATAGGAGGGAGGGAGCTTTACCGTAACCATGAAAGGGTTCTAAACCATGAAAGGTTATAAAGGCCTTACAAGATTCAGCTAAAACGTCCATCGAGTCCAGCACCTTACTTCCAAGAGACTAGTGAAATGTTCCCGGGACGACAGGCAGCTTACATAGGCACTACTGCCCTATGCGGCAGCTTGGCTCCAGCAACTGGTAAACTGCCTCTAGCTATGGAAGTTCTATCTCCCCACAGCATCATGTGTCCGTAATGTTCTCCTAGTCGTCTTTCTCCTCCAGGCTCCAAAAGAAACCTCTCTATATAGCTACCGTTCTTACCCTACCTGCTAAGCATTCGCGCCAGCCCCTCATTCTCCGCCCCGTCAATGCCCATTTCCTAGTCACCGAAACAGTACAGTTGCCCAAGTCAAGCTGCCTTTTACAGGTCCGGTGTGGTCTGCAATGACCGGCAGCAGCATTCCCACCCCTCCTGGCCTAGCTAACTTGAGCTTTCGTAACGGAGGCCCTCCCCCAGAAACCCTATTCTCACGTGCAGATCTCCGTAGTTCCCTTCACCCCCGGCCCCAGCAACCTCACAGAATTAGCAACCCCCCCTCCACTCCATTTTACGACCTGTCGTAAACCCGTGTCTGCCCAGCCCGCTTCCCTATCACGCCTAGACTTCGTCGCAGAGAGCAAGCGAGACCGAGGGAGCCGTAAAGTGGGGAAGAGGTGCCGCCCGCTCCCGATAATTAGCGACGCGAGAGGCTCCGCCAGAGACAGAGCGAGAAGGCGGGGTCACGGTTGCAGTCCCGCCCCTTTGTGGTGAGGGGGGAATTGAGTGGAGGGGGGGTGGAATTGTTTCCTTAATTCCCCGTGGTTCTGTCACACAGGCTTCTCCTTTCTGCCCTACTGGGGGTAGCTTTTCTTTTCTGGGGTGGGGCACATGGGGCGGCTGTGCCTTTACTTCCCTCCTCTTTCTTGTCCTCTTCAGCGCTGTCCTTCCTGACAACGGGGAGTCCACGTCGGTGCGGGGTAGCATCGCACAGGTGGGAGCACTAAGGCGGCTGATCTGTGAGGGGAGGGGCGGGAATGGAGGAGGGTCCCTGCATGCTGTCAGCAATTCTTTCACTCCTTTCTCACACTTGTGGGTGTGTGTAAAGAGAAAAGGGCTGATCCAGGGCAGACCCGTAACCCTCCCCCCATGTCTACATATCTCTTTGGTCTTCTTTCCAGGCTGGCACCGGGGGTCATGGCACAAGTGGGGCACAGGGTGGATTACCTGGCAGGATTCTGCTGCCCGGTGGGGGGGCTGGCAGCTGGGAAGCCCAGAGTTCTGTGCCACGACAACCAGATCTACCTCTCCAATGGCACTGAGTATGTCTATGTCTACGATCAAGAAGGGCGGCTGATGAAGGTAAGTGGTATATGGCTGCCCCAGCCAAATCTAGGTTGGTCCATCTTATGTCGTTGGCACTGGGGAGATGTGGAGGCCCTGGAAAGTAGGTCAGGCACTGCAAGTCATTTCTGGGATCTTCATGTTGGCATCCCAGGAGGAAGGCTGGGCAGATGGTCCAAGACCTTTACTAGTCTGATTTAAACTCTTCAGCACATATATAAGAACTCACATTTGTAGGCTGTGCCGGTTAATTTGTGTTTTCATGCTTTTAATTGCTAAACCTGGTTTCCAAGCACCAGTCGTTATGAAGAAGAATCCACCTTACAAGCATCCCAATTGTGAGTACAATATGATGCATCTAGAGTGCTCGGGGGATAACTGAGCCTCAGCATGTGCTTCTCCTCTCCTAGTAACTCGGATTCCCAGCTGTCGCTATGGCAGGCTTTTATAGCTGTTTCCTACCAATGTGAGGATTGTTACAGCTTCTAGATGCTTTTGCATATGTACAAGAGACCAAGTTGTGTGTGTTGTATATCTGTACTTTTGTGACTGGCAGCAATCCTAAACACTTTGTTTTCAGTACAGAATTATAAAATTAAGAAATCTGCATGCATGTATAGAGTGTCATATTCCCAATGGAACTCTAAACACCCCCCCACCAGACACAGTGCTCTGAGAGAGGCAGGATGTACGTTTTGTGGAGAAGCATTAGATATTTAGGAGAATTAATAAAAATAAGGGCGATGCACTTGCAGACACTTTACATTGCAGGGGAAGGGAGCTTGCATACAGAACATTCCACTGCTGATAAAATAGGAATGGGAGTATCTCTGAGTGCAGTGCACTGGATTGTGGAGCAGCTTATTTGTTCTGTGATTAGTGGGTTTAGGGGGTAGATTACAAACCTTCAAGTAGCAAAGAGCTTCTGCATCAGGGCTTGCAAAGTGGTCAAAGCAGAGAAATGGGTTCTGTATGATTTGTGTTGCCTTGCCATCTTCCTTCCCATAAGCCCAGTAGTATCTACCATGGCTGTAGCATCAGACTATCACAGGTGGTCCCCTCCCTCTGTTTTCTGTGATGATAATACAGGAGAAATGTTGAGCTCAGTTCTGCAGGAATGCTTGTGTGTTGCATGTTGGCAGCCCCTCAGCCCAGTATAAAACCTGTAATTTTTGGATATCTTTTCTCGTGAAAAGTCAGCAGGGAATGCTAATTAACGTGTGAGACCTGACATTAGCCATCTAACTCTGCAATGGAGAATTACTCTAGTCTAATCCTATTGATCTTATTGGGGTTAGATTGGAGTAAGTCTGCATGCAATTGCACTGTAAGTCTTTAAGGAGATGTGCTGGTGACTTTTCAATGCACTCTTCCACTGTTGCACCCTTTTTAGAGCAGAGTAGTTATCTGTGCTTTGTAATCCACTTACTTGTGGCAGGGGTTCTGACATCTCACTTCTGACAAATCTTTTAAACTGTGTGTCTTCATCTCTTGATGAAGAATTGAAATTCTTTTTCCTGGCTGAAGCTACATGTTGGTGGCTTTTATATGAATGCCATTTTTCCTGCATTGTTTGCTAGACTCATGACAAACCTTAGCACTGCGTGAAATGTATCTCTAATTTATTCCCTTGATTGTTTCTAAGGAATCCATTATGGTGATATCTGGCTTAGCCTCCTACACTTTTCCCTCATACAGAGAAGTAGGTCACAAATGGGTTAACATTTTTTTATTTGGCTGGTTCTCCAGATCACATGTAATGCTAAAAATCTCAGGTTTGCAGGCTTTCTTATGCTTAGAGGTTGCTCAGTTTTCAAACCTTTTAATTGCTGTTTGCTGCAGACATCCATGTGGGCTATTGCTTGTTCCCTCTCTGATAAAATGAAGCCCCATCTTGTGTAAAATATGTCATTTGTTCATTAGCACAGTATGATAGCAGAGGCAGTGGTTGAGAGCTTTTAAAATGAACTCACTTATCACTAACAATCTTCATTTATTTTGAGGTATGCTTTCCTGACAGAACTTTACCGAAAGGTTCATATAACAGAAGTTGTACACCCTCAGCTAGTAAAGAGAAAAAAACTAGATCCGTAGGTTTTATGACTGTGGCAGTCATTTAAATCGAGTATTACAGACGGTGTGGATTGACTGCACGCCGTTCGGTATAGTAGCTATCTGAAAGATGCTTTGTCTGGCCAGACCTAATGTGGGCAGGAGAGAAGGCAGGGAGGTAACAGATGCTCATTTGGAACTCATTTCTTTCTACTCCATGTGGCTGTAGCTTTCAGGGGGAGATATTCCCAGGATATTGTATCCTTTATTTTAATGTTAAAGCAAACTGCATTATCATCTATAAACAGGATTGCCGACTTTTTCCTGGCCCTGCTTTTGTGCTTTTTAACAATAGCCTGACCTATAGAAATAAAGGAGGTAAAGCTTTATCCTGTCACACTGTCCATAGAGCAGATGAAGCCTCATCTGTTCCAATTCTACATGTCATGCTACTGTTAAAGGCACAGGAGCAGAGCTGTCTTATGGATGATCTTATGCATACAGAACTAGTGCTGATCATTCTGGTGTGAAGGTAGACAGGATCTGTCCTATTGGCTTCTTTCCCAGTGCGGCCGGTTAAAGGAAGATCATCACATGCCCTGTTCACTCCAGGCTGTTGATAACCAGCCCTGGGTGTATGTTCATAAACTTGGCCTTCCTGAAATGTGGTTGTGTAGATGAGGGGATGGTGGCTCAGAGGCAATTCTCAATGCCTTTCTTTCTATTTAATTCTGCCCCTTAGGAGCAACTGAAGAGGGTCTCCTCTCCTTTCTCAGTCCTTTTCACTGTGCCTGTTTCCTTCCTAGGCTGTCTACAGGTTTCCAGATCAAGTCTGGCATGTGGAGCTCCTGCCCTTCCACCAGCAGCTTTATATCCTGTGTGCCGGAGTGGGCATTTATTGTGTGTCCTTGGACTACCAAAGCAGGTGAGGGCTGGCTGGGGCATTATCTAGCTGAACTGAAGGTTTTGACAAGACAGTGTGCCAGCTGAGAACCTGCCATGAGGTTCAGTTACTAGTTTGGAGTGGAAAACGCCTGATTGGGGGACAGCTCCCCACTACCACCATTTGCCATCACTCCCACTCCCTCCTGAGATCTTAAATTATTTATGCCCTCATTGTCAGTGATTACTCTCTTTCCTGGTAACCGCCAAGCTTTCTCAGGGATGGCTCTAGTTCTTTGGAATGCCATCCTTGAGGAGATTTGGCAGGCCACCCTCAGTAGTTCCTTTTAAACAGCAATTGGAAACTTTTCAGGGTGGGGCTGTAGCTTGTTGCATGCAGAACGTAGTAGGTGCTAGGAAAGACCTTTTTTCTGGCTGTCGCTTTCTAAGCTGTCAGAGTGGACAGTGTTGAGCTTCATGGACCAGTGTCTAGCTCTGTATAAAGCAGCTACCTATGAGAATAGAATTACATGGGGGGGTGGAATTGCACAGTAGTGGAGCAAAAGCTTTGTATACAGATGATCCCAAATCCTGACACCTCCAGGCAGAAAAGATCTGAAGGGTGCACATGTTAGCAAACATCTTTGCCAAAGGCCTCAAAAGAGCTGCTGCCAACCAGAGTAAACAATAGTCAGCAAGATGGACCTGCAATCTCACATAGTAGGCCCCTTCATACACTTCTGCCAAACCAGTGATGACTGTGAAATTGATTGGTTTTAGAGACACTGTTTTTAATTCCACGGGAAGTCTAATGTTATTTGATAAAGATTTTCATATGTTCTTGCTGGTTTATATTTTGATTCTGTATTTTGATGTTCTAGTGCAGGCAACAGTTTTCAGCCCAAGTACTGAAACAATGCAGCGTCTATCTGTGAAGGTTGTAGTTAGCCAGACACATTAGGAACAAGCCAAGACCCAAGCAGCACTGCCAGCATCTCAGGGATTTGCCTTGGACTCAGCTGGGAGACAATGATGGGCCTTTGGCCACACCTGTCAACTTCTGCACCGCTGGCCTCAGCTGTGCTGCCAGTGCCTCAAATGCTTAGGTGGAGATGTGATCCTGGCTGCCAAGCAAAATGGTCTGATGTGCCACTGTTGGCACGTGTGCCAGGGATTTCCTACCCTTGTTCTAGTTTAAACTGCTTTGAGAACCAAAACCTAAATTTGAAAAAATTATCTCTATTACACAGTGCTGAATTATCAATTTCATTACCGTAAATTTGGTATACAGCCACTTGCTGTAGTGTAGTTATCCGATAGCTCCTCAACATGGAGGGATAGGATTGGTTTCCCTGTGAGAATCAGCATGCTTTGGTGTTTCAGAAACCCTTCTGCCCATGATTCACTGAGTTTGCCTTTTATGCCTGTGTATTGCAAAGGTAACAGCATTCCATATGCCTCAACATTTAGTCATGCTGGCCACATGACCATGGAAACGTCTTCTGACAGCGCTGGCTCTTTGGCTTGGAAACGGAGATGAGCACCACCCCCTAGAATTGGATTCAACTAGCTTTCAAGCAAGGGAAACCTTTACCTATTGGGACTGGGTCCCACTGATTTCCAGTGATGCAGTAGAAAACCTAGTGGTGGAGGGAAGGTGCAGAAGAATGTATTGATATGACAAAGAATTATATCCACTGAGTTTTTTCTGATGTTAATTACCAAAGGGGTTTCCTTCCCCTGTTACCTGACATGGCAGGAGGAACTGTGTGCTGGCAAGGGAGGCTGTATGTGTGCACATCAGGTTATATTAAGCGGTACCCACCTAGTGATTTTATTTCATTATATTTTTAAAGGGATTTTACAGATTCTGTTGTTCTCCTTGCTCAGAGGGACTGAGGGAGCACCTTTCAAGAGGCAAGATGGCAAGCACAAACCTAGGGAATCTTGCACCATTGAGGTCCGTCCTTCTGACTCAATAATATCCCTAATGAAATGGAGCAGGATTCTTCTTTTCCTATCAGACTGATTCTCTGTTGCCTGCAGCTTACAGAGGGCAGGGGCTGATTCCTGTAAGAAGTCCACAAAACGATGCTAATTCATTCTGATTGTGGGGTGGGGGCAGCAGTGAGAAAGTGTTACTTCTGACAGAGACAGGTTAATCCTGATAGTCTGGCGTGGAAATTAGCCTGCCAGGCTACCAGCTGGTTTGCTGTAAAGCAGACCTGCATCACTTTGTGACTTGGCAGGCCAAAAGTAGCTCAGCAGCCTTACACTGTGACATGCCAGGTGCTTGACATGCTCCAAGATTTTGCCCTGCTGCACAAACTGAAAAATCAGGAGCGTTGTCAACCTACAAGTTGACTGCTACAGTTTGCAATATTGATCCTGTATTTTGATGTTCTAGTGCAGGGGTCTAGAGTCCATCACATAAGTTGTAGCAAGGAGAGAAACTGTATTTTGGGATGCAGGACGATCAGCTTGTGCAAGGCTTGCAAATAGCTACTTGCCTGCACTGGGCAAGAATTACAACAAGGCTGTCAGGCAAGGAAGTTTTTGGAAACTGGAAATGCAATTCTGTTCATCGTTGATCTTCTGTGCAGTTCTTCATGGGGACTGCACGTGAGCTGGCCTGCTGCGGAGAGGTTTCTTTAGCTAAAACCCTCTAGGGTGCGCTGTGCACCAGAACTGGAGCCTGACCATTTCTGCCCAAACAGTTGCATGCTCCCACATTGCAGTAGCCCCTACCCCCCGAGTCTTTCTCATCGCTGAATGGGAAGGTTCTAGCTCTGCTTCTTTGTAAGTCTTCACTCTTCATTCACTGTGTTTGAGTTGAACAGAGCCCTTACCCTCCTCCAGGCTTGCCCCTACCTCTCACCTTACTATGTGGCAGGTGGTTAGCCATCCTGCATGCCTGGCATGACACCGAGGAATGCCCCCATTGTGGTGCCAAAATGATGCAAACAGATGAGTATGAATTCCACTTGTTCTGCTTGGGAGAAGGGCACAATATGACCACCTGTAAGGCCTGGCAATGCTTCATGCCTAAGGCTAGAGGGGATTGGGCATCAAAGCTCAATGCTGCGCTTTAGGGAAAAGCCGTTAAATCCACCGATGCCCCGTTGAACCCGATCTTGGTTCTCGAGCACCCATTCAAAGCTTCTTCCTCCGAACTGGCCAGGTTGGGTCCAAGAGTTCCCCAATTCGAATTGTGATTGATCCAATCACGATCTTGATTGCCACTGGCCCAGAGATGTTTCTCTGAACTGCCAGCCAAGAAGCCCAAACTTAAAACCAAACATAAAGAAAAGCATAGATCAGATCCAAAGCATCATGCATCAACTCAGGCACCCGATCTGACTGCCTAACCCCATGAGGTTTTAGCTTCTCCAAAGACTCCATCACTTGGGCCAGATTCACCATCACTATCAATTTTTGAAGGGGAGATCAAAACAGACCTGATAGCCATCTCAGCTCCAAGCGTGCTTGAATCTGAATCCAACCCACTAGTTCCATGGTCGCAGCCTCCAGCCTCTTCCCTGGCCTCCACATCCAAATGCATATTTTATGTCCCCAACATATCTTGCTTCGTGGGGGGATTGTTACACTTTGAGAGCCAGAATGGATCCATTTTAGAGCTGACTATCCCAGCATAGATCGCCTTCTTACCTGCCATGGACTACAGTTTCTAGGAGACCACTTTCACCCAGTGAGGTTTCTGATATGGAGGAAGGTGAGGACAGGGCCCTTGGTTCTGAGGTCAGCTCTGAGACACTCACAGATGAGCCCCAGTATCTCCTACAGAAGATCTGCTTATGTGTGGAGAACGGACATTGAGGATGGCTGAGTCTCTTGAGACTGAAGTGGCAACAACCGATCACAAACCTAAAGATAAGATTTTGGCCATCTGTACTCAGTCATCTGGCATTATTGCCTTTCCCATGCTAGAAGCTTTGAATGACCTAACACATGAATTGTGGCAGAAGCCAGCATCCCTTCAAGCCACATCTCAGAGCTTAGAGCATTTCTGTAAGATCAATCAGGACTCTGTCAACTATTTGACCACTCATCCACTTTCTTCTTCATTCATAACAGAGGAGATGCAGCCCAGGGGGTGACAGTCCTATCATGCTGCATCAACTGATAGGGAAGGTAGAATGTTAGACACCCTGGGGTGTAAGATCTACTCCTCTTCGGCCTTGGGTTTCAAGATCTCAGATTACCAAGCTGTCATGGCCAGCTATCAGCTCTTTCTGTGGGAAGGATTCTCCTATATTTCAAACTGTTACCTGAGGAGAAATGACCCCTTCCTAAACTGCTTCAGGCTGAGGCAATCAGACTGTCCAAACAGCAGATTAATGCCATACAGCTGACTCAGTTGCAAGAACAATGGCCAGTTCCATTTTTTGTCGTTTCATGCCTCGGTGCGGTTGACCATACTACCTGTGAAGGCAAGACAAAAAGTGGAGGACCTGCTCTTTGAGGATGCAACTTTGTTTTTGGAGAAAACTGAGGAGACTTTCTCATAGATTAAAAAGAATAAAGAGACTGTGAAATCCCTGGGCATTATGCACTCAGCCTAAACAGCAACCCTTCCCTCATGAGCTCTGGCAGCCTTACCAGAGAGATTATCATTATTTTAGTCCCTCAAGGTCATAATATCCTGCTTCCAAACCCTTTCTACCTCAACAGGGTTACTCAGAAAGGAAAAGCGCTCCCAAACCTAGACAGGGACACCAATCCCAGCAAGCCTAAGACTCTCATCAGCCTCATAAGGCTGCATTCTGACTAGCCTTACTTCTGGCAACTGTCAGATTTATTCCAGTTTCTTTTTAGTTGATAAAAAAGATGGTGGAACTAGACCTATCCTAGATCTTCAGGGCTTAAATGTCTACCTCTCTTTCAAAATTCTGCTTGGTCTCAATAACATCGGTTATGCAGTTATTACAGTTGGACTTAGGGTTCATTGTTATTGACAAATGCCTGCTTTCATGTTTCTATCCATTATCAGTATTGCAAATATCTGCGATTCCATTATGGGAGAGAAGTCTCCCAATATGCTGTATTGCCTTTTGGTTTGGCCACTGCCCCTAGGGTGTTCACGAAATGCATAGCCATGGTAGTGGCCTACCTATACCTACAGGGTATTTTCCTACTTAGATGATTGGCTTCTGGTGGTGTAGTTGAATGAAAGTTTCCTAGCCCTCCACTCTGTTGTCTTAAAGACTTGTGAGAAGCTAGGCCTCCTGATTAATTGTGAAACATCAAGGATGGTCCCTTCTCAGAGAATACAGTTTATTGGAGCCATCTTGGATTCTGTATTGGCCAGAGGATTCCTGCCAGCTGATAAAGATGAGGCCCTTACCAGTATGGTGGGAATGTTCCCTCTAAGCTGTGGAGTCTTGTGAGCAAAACTTCTATTTTGTGAGCTACTGGCATTAAAGTTGTAAGTGAGCGATTTGGCTACTGCATAAATTAGTTTGCTCTGGAGCCATCCTTCCTGAGCGAAGGCAAAAATGTGAGTTAGCTCACACTAACTCAGCTTAGATGGAACACTGGGGGGAAGGTGTACCCATAGGCATTTTCAGACAGTGCATAGTATGCAATGCCTGCATACCCCTAGCAAGACTTTCTATGCACCTTTTCCAGCTCTGTTTTTTCTTCCATTTTATACTCAGTGGCATAGATTATCTGTCCCTAGACCAAAGTTCCCTCTAAGCTGTGGAGCTTTGTGAGCAAAAAATCTACTCTGTGAGCCACTGGCATTAAAGTTGTGAGTGAGTGATTTGGCTACTGCATGAATCAGTTTGCTTTGGAGCCATCCTTCCTGAGCTGAGACAAAAATGTGTGAGCCGGAGGCTAAAAAACGGTGAGCTGGCTCACACTAACTCAGCTTAGAGGGAACACTGCCCTAGACCTGTGATCAATTCTCTACAGTGGTGGTCCTCTGCTGAGAATTTGAAACAGGGTGTCCCATTTGGGGTTCCCCAATGTGAGGTTACATTAACTACTGACTCTTCCTTGATGGATTGGGAGGCACACTGTATAGGGCAGCGGAGCCTGGTCTCGGCAGGAAAGACTGTTGCTCAATAACATCTTGGTGTTATGAGCAGTTTGCAATGCCCTTAGCTGTTCCACAGATATCCTACAAAATCTTACAGTTCTGGTTCAAGCGGACAATATGACCACAATGTTATATTTGAACAAGTGGAGGGGGGTACAGGCTCCAGGAGCTTATGCCAAGAAACTTTGGTAGTGTGGTCATGGGCAGTAGGACTGCATGCAACTATTCATGCCATCCATATCTCCAGTGTTCTCAACGCAGAGGCAAACATATTAAGCCGGACAGTTTCCTGCACTCACAAATGGTCCCATCAGTCTTTGCCTTGTGGAAGGTTCCCAAAGTGGACCTTTTTGCTGCAAGGGAAAATGCCAAAGCTCTCAGGTTTCATTGGGGATGCATTCCAGATCCCATGGCAGGGTGCTCTGTTTTATACTTTCCCACCTTTCCCCCTATTAAGAACCAGGAGAGACGGTACAGACATGATTCTAGTGGCCCCTTTCTGGCCCTGCCAGATATGTTATTCCACCCTCATGGACATAGCGCTAGGGGCAGTATCTCCGATTCCTAAGCAAACCAGAGAGCATAGGCCTGGTGTTGCATCACAATGTCAGCCGCCTCAGCTTGTCAGCATGGAGGCTCTAGACTGCAACCTAGTTTTCTCCCATGAAGTCAATGAGATCCTCCTACATTCACGTAAACCATCCACTAGATGTTCATATCTCTTTAAATGGAAATTTTTCTCTGAATGGTGCAAAGACAAAGGTACCTCCCCCTCTCAGACATCTCTGCAGACAATATTTGAGTTCTTAAATCTGGGGGCTTAGTTTACTTTTTGCTTAAAGCACATTTATTAGCTATATACTGCTACCATATGGGTCTGGCAGGAAAGTCTGCCTTCCTTCACAGACTGCCCAGAAGGTTTCTCAAAGGCCTGTTTAATATGTATCCACCACAGGAGCTGCATGCTTCCCAGTGGTCCCTTTTGGTAGTTTTGTCAACATTGATGTTTGAGCCCTTTGAACCTTTAGCTACATGCCCAGTGGCCATTTTGTCCATGAAGGTCCATTCTTGATGGCCAGCAAATTTGCTGCACTGAGGATGGACCTGCCTTTCCTTAAAGTGTTCCAGGAGTGAATGGTCCTGCAACCGAGTATTCAGTTCTTGCCCAAGGGTTGTTTCGAGATTCTGTCTCTCCCAAAAGACCATACTGCCAGCGTTCTTTCCATCACTAGCCACCAAAAATTAAAGAACCTTACACACTTTAGATCTAAGGAGAGCTTTATTATTTCACTTTCCAAAGACCCTTGATTTCAGGAGAGATAAGGCTCTTTCGTGTGTTATGCGGGTCCCAACGGGGGTAAGAGGGCTTCTTCCCAGACTCTGTCAAGGTAGATTGAGTCAGTGATTAGTACATGTTATGCACAGGCCAAGTTTCCACATCCATTGGGAGTGCATGCCCATTCCACCAGAGCAATAGCTTCCTTTGCTGCCATTTTGGATGGAGTTCCCCATTGGAGATTTGTCAGGCCCTGTGATTTATTCCCCCCCCCCCAGCCTGGTGAGTAGCTTGTCAGAATCCCCATGTGGGACTGCACAGAAGGCTAACAATTAAAACAGAGTTATGCTTAACCTGTAACTGTTGTTCAACAAGGATCTTTTGTGCAGGCACACGTACCCTCCCTCCTGCCCTGGTGGCACTAGAGGAACTGAGGGAGAGGGTACTAGGAAGTGGGAGCACGTGACTGTTTGGGCTAAAAGCCCTAGAGGGGGGATTGGCTAGAAAAACCTCTCCGCGGCAGGCCTGTTCACAAGCAGTCCCCATGTGTGCCTACACAGAAGATCCTTGATGAACAACAGGTACAGGTAAGTACAACCCTGATTTTTCCATATGAATATAGGTTGTGTGGCCTGGTGTACTATGAATGTTTTTAATGTAGATTGATAGGTTTTTGTGAACATAAATGCAAGGCTGAGTATGTAGCATCAATCTTTTATTTTCTTGGAGGCCACCAGCAATGCACCCAGCAGACTTTGCCTCTCTGCCATTGCTGTACGGTTTCTAAGTGTTTAAGACGATGCTCAGGAGTCTATAGGGCAATAAAAGGGTTAAGTCATTGAGTCCTCCCTCTAGAGCTTTCCTCTGTGTTATCCAGCTCACTGCTCTTGAATTCAGCTCTATGAAGCAGATGCTAAACACTCCAGTTTTTCCCTTTTTTCCCTGAGCTTTCCCCTTTGGCTGTATTGAAAGCTTTTCCTTGTTTGCTTTGAAGGTTAGTGAAGCAGACAGATGGAGAGGAAAATGACTGCTTCTCCACCGTTCTCCCCATGGGCTCCAATGCCTGCACTTTCCCCGATGCCACGCTTTGCACCTTCACACTGCTCAACGATGTCCTCGTCACCCTCTCCCAAGTACAGGGGAAGTGGTGCATGAATCTCCACAAGCTCCCAAGCCCCGAGGACCAGGAGAACTTGCCGCGTCAACCAATCAGCCATGTGGATATCACCACCTGCACAAGCAATGATGGGGATGTGTCCCTAACTCACTTTCTTCCAGTCCTCTGTTGTGCATCTTCTCCTGGCACCAGTGGTTCCAAGGAGGGTCTTCGCCACTCAGGAGGATTCATTCTGGAGGAGCCTCTCTTCAGCCTCCTGTTTGGTGTTGATGCCGCCATGTTGGATTCTCCCATGATCCTGTGTGGCTTCCCAGATGGACAGTTGTGTTCTGTGCCCCTGAAGTCTCTGAGTTCTCCTGACAACCGCTGTTGTGAAGATTCACCTGTCAAGATCCTTCATCATTTGGAGGAGCCAGTTGTCTTCATTGGGGCCTTGAGGACAGAGCGGAAGTCCCCAGAAGCCGAAGAGGTTCCAGCATTTGGAGACTTAGGCTGTGACTGTGTTGTGGCTCTGGGGCACTACGGGAAAATGGTAGCCATCAAGGCAGCTCAGGGGGAAGAAGTCAAGGTCCCAGAGCTCCGAGAATATTACCTGCAGGGGCCTGTCCTATGTGCAGCATGCAGTGGAGGTAGCTGCATGTACTACAGCACCCACTCCGACATCTATGCTGTTGACTTGGATAGTAACACCCCTGATGCAGAGAAGTTGGAGGACTCCTCTGGGACCCTCCCATCTGCTTTGTCTCCTGCCAGCTTGAGTATCTGCAGCGTGGTGGCCCTTTCCTTATCTTCCCGAGAGTCAGAAGGTACTAGAGTATTTGGGAAATGACCCTGTGGGTCACAGGGATAGCTTTGTCATGCAATGGTTATATACACATCCCTCAAAAATGCTACTTGTAAGTTGTGAGGAAAAAATTACCAGTGGTAAGGGGCAAATAATGTGGCTAGGATGGGTCCTTAGCTATGGACTGTGGGTGCTAGATCTAGACTCTGCTACTTCTTCTATGAAGCCTATACTAGTCTGTGGGATCTTCACACAGGGGCAACAGGGCCAAGCTATTCTAAAACTACACTTTTGATGTATACTGGGGCTCAGAAACTGGAGGCCCCTGTGCTGACTCTAGTCCTTGGAGCAATGGCACATAACCTTTTGGTTGCCAGTCCAGAGAGAGAAAATGAGGCCACTGCGAAGTAGGAGATTTGGCACTGGACTTTTTGGCGGTCCTCCCTGGGCTGCAGATTTTGGCCAGGGGACAGATGACTGATTGTGAGAGAGCTCCGGGCAATATGTCCATGCTCTGACCAAAAGTCTTCTTTGCTACCCTCTCCTCTTTTCCTTGCGAAGACTCAAAATTTGCATTATCTCTGGTTTCTTTGTCAGGCTTGCCAAGTCAGTTGAATAGGGCGGAATTTTTTGTTTTGTGTAGTGTGAAGGGGAGCAGCCACCTACACGTTGAAGGGGCAAGTGCTGTATGCAGTGAAGGATTCAGAGCAGCTCTTTGCACTGATGCTTCCCAGTGGCAGGATACTGTCGTGGCCTCATTTTCCAGGTGGGAGGGAAGGGGACTGCCTAAGAGCTGCTCCCTCCACTGCTCTTGGTTCCAAACAAATCAAGCTCAAGAATTTACTCAGCATTTGGATTTCTGCAAAACTGAAAACTATCTTTGCACATTTCTAATAAAGAAACAGTCAGAAAGGGGAAAGGCCTGGGTTCAGAGGGGGCAGCAAGAGGGCGGGATGTAAATATAAATAAATAAATAAGCAAGATAGGGACTAAAAGCCACAGAGAAGAGAGAGAGAGAGAGTTCTGTGCCACTTATAAAAGCACTGCTTCTCTGCCCATTGTAAGCCTGCCTCTCTCTCTCTCTCTGACTTCCATGTGTAACAGTGAGAACTAGGAACTTGAATCCAGAGAATTTCAAGCAGTTAAATTCTGTATCTTGTGGGCTATCCATTCACCACCACACCTGTTGGCTAGGTCTTCAACCTCTGGACTGAACATCCTGATGACAAGGGGCTTGCAGATGAGGAAGAAGTGCAGAGCACATGCTTTGCATACAGCAGCTCCCCAGTTCAGTCCCTGGCCTCTCTAGTTAAAATATGTCTGTTTGTTGGGCAAGAGCTGCTTCCTGAGCCACCCCCAGCGTAGACGTTGCTAGATGAATCAGTGATCAGACTCAACATAAAACAGCTTCTTATCTTCACGTGTTCCTTGAGGGAGTGCAACAGGAACTATGGAGCTGAATGGAAGCATGATGAAGCTGGCTAGCAGAAGTGCCCTGTCTAGGTGGGGGAATTCCATGTGCAGCAAGAGAGGTGTGCCTTTGCACACCGTCCCCTGAGTGTTGGAGAACTCTCCTTGGATGCAGGTTCTCCATCGCTTCAAAGCCAGCCACTTTGGCTGCTTGATACGTTTTCAGCATTGCTCCCCACTGTGATGTTCTGTGGAGAAGAAGCACTAGGGAGCCACATCTCCATGCATATGTTCCTGGAGAAGGGGGTACAGTGTGCCTACTGGCAAGTAACTGGGAGCTGGCTTTGTAATGAGATGACTGGTGCAGCAGCAGGGAGCATTTTCTTTCCTTTGCTTGCTTCTCTGCAGGATCCCTGGGACTGCTGTGCATCCCTCCCCCCCGCCCCCATGAGCACTGTCTCCCAGCACCATCCATTTATATGCCCCTGCATGAGCTCATAGTCCTGCTCACAAATTCATAGTTGGGGGCAGAGGATATGGCTTCTGAAATTGCTTGCTTATGGGAGAGATATCCCTGTGCGCAGGCTTCTGAACCTTCAACACAGACTAATCCTCATGATTCTTCCACTCCAGATATTTCCACATGCAAATAACTCCTCTTTGGAAGCTGCAGTCAAGTTATCTGGTGGCTTTGGAAGGACTCTTTATGAGGGCTGTGTCCCCCCCGTCCCCCCCCCATGGGAACACTATACGATTCCCAAGAACTAGGTCATCCTGCACAGAAGCAGAATATTTCAGACAAGAACATTCCCAGCAGAGAAGCCCCTGTCATCCAGGTGGTGTTATGCTATGTAAACAGGTGTATGCATTGGCCATGTAGGTCCAAGTGAGTGAAAGGGAAGATGGAAACCGCTTTGGGTCAGTCTGTCCTGTGGGCTGGGCGTTCTTTTGCAGCTTGAGACCGAAAGGTGCCTCCCACCCATGGTGGAAAAGCAGTAGCCATCTGTTGGCTGAGTCCTAACCAAGATAAAATATGATACCTCATGTTAACTGGTTAGCCCTGTCTGGCCACATGCACATGTGTGGTTCAGCTTATGGTATTCAGAATGCTGCTCATATCCCTTTTGAAGAGGGATACGTACCCTTACTCCTTAATTTCTGGTTTCTTGTGGTGGAGTAGGGTCCTTTCTGTTGCTCAGTCTGCAGAGAAGGCCGCTTCCTGTCTAGAAAGTGAAGCAAAGGCGAAATCTGGGGTATCCTCATGTGACTTCACTAACTGATCTTATGTGTATAGAAATGTAATGTGTGTATGAGTGAACATTGCAGAAGCAAAATGCTTGTTCCTGAATACACCGTGCAAAAGCTCCTTAGTCTGTTCATGTGAATGGGTCTTCTGCTGCACTGAGGAGAGTAGGAGGGAGGGAGCAAAGCTGCAAATCCTCTTGCAGATGGTTCCTAGCCTCTCTGCTTCATGTGTCCATGCATGCCTTCTCCTCAGGTGAGTCTGAACTCCTGGCTTTGTCTGCAAAGGGCCGACTCATGACCTGTGGCTTGTGCAGCCCAGACGATACCCAGCCTGTCAAGATGAATCCCGATAAAGCTGGACAGAGAATCAAAGAGCTGCTCTCTGGAATAGGCCATGTCTCTGAAAGGTCAGATCTGTCCTCTTTCTGTCACTGTCCTCTGCCCCTCCCCACACCCTGCAGTGCAGGTTGCCGTAGTCATACAACCATCTTGTAATGCTTGGCTTTGTCTAACTCTTACTGGATTTTTCTGTCTGAATAAGTGGGCTTTGGAAGTCTGATGGCAACATCTGTTGAAGGCAAAAATCTGTCCGCTGTGAGCCTGAGTGAGTTATGAAGGGATGCTCAGTTGTTCTTAAGCATCTGTTTGGTAGTTATGATAAAAGTACATGCCTATATATTGTGGGGAAGAGGTTATGTCTGTGTGGCTCTTCCTCCATTTTTGGTTCTTGCTACTGCTAATGTCTGTTTGGGAGCTAATTTAAAGGAGACATGCAAATAACCTCTGGCTAGTGTAGAGTCTATTGATTTGGAATCACCTTGGCCACTCTAGCAAAGCAAGCAGTTAAGCCTTCTGTGGTATTAAGTAGAAATGCACCTTGATGTGCATATTCAGGCAGGAAATGGGGTATCTGGAGGTTGTTTGTCCTGTCCAGTATTATGACATTGGGATTCCAGCTTCTTCACTTATTTGTATTGGACAGGTTTTACTGTTCCCCTTAGCAGTAAATAATGTGCTGGTGCCAATGTTGGTTCCTTTCCTGGTCACTGCAGAGTGTCATCCCTAAAAAAAGTTGTGGACCAGAAGAACCGGGCTTTGACAAGCCTGAATCAGGTGATGAATGTGAGTGCGGCTCTGCTGTCCAGCCAGAATGGTCAAAAGCCCATCACTTGTACCATCGCTGCCCACTGGAGCCGCTTGCTAGTTCAGGATACCTTGACAGTTTCGTGCATATTAGAGAACTTGAGCGAGTGCAGCCTGGAGCGAGGCTGGACCCTCTGCGTTCAGCTCTTTGCCAGCTCCTATGACTTCGAGGAAGGCTCCTCGGATTCTGCCACCACGGATGCTGCCACCACCTATACGTTCCCTATAGATCAGCTTCTTCCTGGGAACAAGACGGAGGTGACACTGCCCTTAGGCCCTGCTGAGGGCTCCAAGCTGGAACTGCCTTTCACTGTCTCCTGTTCTCTCTACTATGGCCTGCGGGAGATCCTGGGCACTGTCTCGGAGTCCACCGAGCTACTTGATGACCTGCTTTCTGATGATTCCCCTGGCCTTTCCCCAGACAGAGAAGGTATCTGCCTGCCCTTGAAGGAGGTCACCATTGACATCCTGCATTGCCTCCGCTTGGATGGTGGCAACAGAGAATCTGAAGCTACCTCACCTGCAGCTGCCATCTCTCTTCCCATGGATCCGCTTGATACCTTCCTGAAACTGTCCCGGGTGCAGTCTGATCTCGAGAGCATGGAAAGCGGTGAAGAGCTTGTTCCAAGTGCTCTGGGAGAGGATTACTTGGCTCCATCAGTGGCTTCTATCAAGGTATCTTCTGAGTTGCTGAGAACTGCCCTGAAAGACACTTCTGAAGGTGTGTGATTTCTCTGAACACTATGAACCTGCTTGCATTCTCCCCCTCCACCTGCTCCTCAACTCTCTGAGTCCTCTCTGTATTGATGGTTCCCAGATGTTGTTTGCATGCACTGGAAGAGGCAATGCTTCTGTTTACAGAGGGTGGTGTTGGGGATGTGTGTAGATGATTGGCTATGAGCAAGTTTATCACAACTCTGGGGAACTTCAGTCCAAGCTATATAGCCAGTGTCCGTTCCCCCCCAATGTGTGTGTGTGTGTGTGTGTGTGTGTGTGTGTGTGTGTGAGAGAGAGAGAGAGAGAGAGAGAGAGAGAGAGAGAGAGAGAGAGATTTACCCCACAGAATTCAGAGTGGTTTGTGCTCAGGTAGTATACAGGATCAGATCAGACCTGCTTAGCTTCAGCACCGTTCAAGGGAATGAAGGTGTGAGCACAAATTCACCACTATCTCTACATGGAAATTATCATGACCTTTATCAAAAGTATTTTGAAGCATCTTGTATTTCAGGATATGCTCAGGTGTTAGACTTGGTGCCGAAACATCCCTGGACCAGCTTGTATGTATGGCAGAAGACATTTAATGGGACAGAGAATGGTCTGAAGGCACATGACATAGTTCTGTTGAAGCTAAGCAGATATGATCTGGTATATCTCTCTCTCTCTCTCTCTCTCTCTCTCTCTCTCTCTCTCTCTCTCTCTCTCTCTCTCTCTCTCTCTCTCTCTCTCTCCATCAAGTCACAGCTGACTTACAGTGACTCCATGGGGTTTTCAAGACAAGAGACATTCAGAGGTGGTTTGCCATAGCCTACTTCCACAGCACAACCTTGGTATTCCTTTGTGGTTTCCCATCCAAATACTGACCAGGGCCAACCCTGCTTAGTTTCTGAGCTATGATGAGATCAGACTAGCCGGGGACATCCAGGTCAGGGCATCCTGAAATATAAGATGCTTCAGACTACTTTTGATAAAGGTAATGATAATTTCCCTGTAGAGATAGTGGCAAGTTTATGTTTGCATCTTCATTCCCTTGAATGGTGCTGCAGGATCATAGGTGGAACCCTTTAAAACAATTCTCTAAAGCTACTGACCAATGCAGTGTGGCTTTGCTTTTCCTTTGGGTGAAAGTTCCATTGCTCTGAACTACAGGAAACTAATGACTTGGAGTCGTGCTCATGTTGAGCTCTCCTCAGAGACATGTGCCTCTCAGGAAAAAAAATCATGGTGGAAATTTATTTGCTTTGCTGTAGCTGGATGATTTCTTTGCTTGGGAGCTGTAGTTCTTATAAGAACTAGAACATCTGTTCTAGGCAGAGGAAAACCCAGCAGAAGGGAGAAAACCAACCCAGGGAATTCTTATGTTCTGGACAAAGGTTCTCTCCCCCCCCCCTTTGGCACCATTAAAAGAGTTCTGTGACATTAATGGGAAGAGACCCTGGCTCAGTGGTAAAGCATCCACTTTACATGTGAAAGATCCCAGGTTAAACTCCCAGGTTAAAGGATCTCAGGTTGCAGGTGCTGGGAAAGACACTGCTCTCCCTGAAACTCTAGAGGAGTACTCCTAGTCCAAACCTGGATGGGCTGAGGGTGTGCCTCTGTAAAAAACAGCTTCACAAGTTCAGCCATGGAATGTCAAATCTAGGGACCGGGCAGCCAACACTAGTTAGATCTTCCCAGCTTTACTGCTTTGGTTCTGCTCTGCAGTGCCATAAAGCCACAAAATTATTCCCTAAATCCATGGCAAGGTGTGGGAAACCCTGCAGCCAAACAAGACAAACTCCCCCAGTAGAAATCGAAAGTATTTTGAAGAAAAGCAGGAGTGCTTTCTGAAAACATATTTCTTGTGGTTCGGATGGCTTCACCATAGTTTCTGCTGTAAATGTCGAGGGATACTTGTAGCCAAGGTCAGAGTATGCTGATTACCAAAAGAGCCACACTTTGTTCCCCAAGGAGTCTTAAATTCAGCATCTGCATTTAATAATGCTGCATAAAAATTTGAATGACTTTTAGTTGTTTACAAAATTTATACTCGGCCTTTCTGCCCTCATCAGAGCCACTAAGGCAGCTAACAGATTAAAAACATATATAATGAAAACATGTGTTAAAATCATTAAGACCAAACAAAAACACACCATTTTCCCTGACCTGGATAGCCCAGGCAGCCCGATCTTGTCAGCTCTTGGAAGCTAAGCACGGCCAACGCTGGCAAGTACGTGGAAGGGTGACCTCCAAGGAATACCAAGGCCAGGACGCAGAGGCAGGTAATATCAAAGCCATCTCTCCAGAACATCCGAGCCCCACTAGGGATCACCAAAAGTCACCATGACTTCCAGGCTTGCAAGCACGCATGTGCGCACGCCACACACACCTTCCAAAAACCCACATCATTCAAACAAGTAAAATCAAGTTAAAATTCACATACAGTACAATAAAACAAACAAAGACAGTGCTGGAAGGAGGGATCACTGAGGGAACATGAGACAAAACAAGTCTTCACCTGCTGGCAGAAGGCAGCCATGGAAGGGGGACCGACAAGTCTCCCTGGGGAGTGAGATCCAGAGTTCTGGTGCCACAAACTGAGAAGGCCTTCTCCTGGTTCGCCACCCACCTATTCTCAGAGGAATGTGCATTATTTTTCCTTATTAGCATATTAAGATTTTCAGTTCTGATTTGTTTGGCCCAAGCTGGAGCAGCAGAGGAGAGAAGTGTGACACAACAGAGATTCCAGTCAGTCACCTTGTTCTCCATGCTAGAACTGCCAGTGCTTTCAGATCAGTCCTCCTGAGATCTGCAAGGACGATCTTCCGTGTCTTACTGCTTCTGCCCTACTTCTTGGGCGGGGTTTATCTGCCTGTCAGTGATTGGCATGTGTCCTTTTACTAACTGTTCATTGCAGCTGTTCCAGTGAAACCTTAGGTACATGCAGGCCTGTCTCATGCTGTGTTAGACCACTCCTTGTACCTAATCAGGCTGTTGATCTGCATTAAATGATCCTTCTGTGTGATGGCAGATCTTGTGCCCCTGCTATGTTGTGCCATGTCAAAACTGGAAGGACCAGGGGGGTCAGTGAGTCTTCTGCAAGACAGCCACTGTTGTTTGCCCTCAGATCCCACCATGCCCTTTGCCTTCACTGTGACCATTTTTGACAGGCACCTTCCTCCAGGCATTTGGTGTGATTTAACCCCCTGTGTGGTTGGTTTGAGCGTCAGTGATGTGGAGCTGTAAATGCTACTTGGGCAACCACCTTGTGGGCGTGGTCTACACATGCAGTAGAAGGAGGAACATGGTGAGGTGGCAGCCTCACGTGAGACTGGCTGCTCTGACAGCTCGTGCTTCTGCAGTTGTTGGGGTCATGGGTCAGTAGCAGAAGGGAGGCTTTGGTCTCCATGCCCTAATTGTGGACCCCTGGCTGGCTGCTGTGGGGGAACACGCTGCTGGACTTGATGAACCATGGGTCTGATCGAGCAAGGCCTTTCTTGTATCCTTAATGGTGTTTGTTCTTCTGATCTTGTCATGCAGGAGCATTGCTGTGCTGTGCTGCACTGTGCTGGTTGCTGGCAGAGAATGCTGAGACAGGTGCACTCCGAGGCAAGGATGCAACAACAGTGCAGGGGCTGGCCCCAGACGGAGGAGAGGTGCAGCTGAACATCCGAGAGGTAAAGCATGAGTTAACCATGGAAAGGAGTTGCATGCTGCGGACTGACCCTGCAGGAAGATCAGTGGGGAATTGCTTCTCAGGGGCTACTTGCCGTTGGCCAAGCTATAACCTGGGATTGCTCCAACGGAGAACAGAGCTGTGTAGCCACCCCTGCCCTAACTGTCGTCTTGCCTTGAGTTTTCTGGACTCCTTGAGCGACTACAGTCTCTGTCTGCTCTTTGGGTTCCCAAAACTAATGTAGCTGCTTGTCTCACACTTTAGATGCTGAACAGAGCTTTCTCTCTGGTGGGAACCCTGGGTGTTACAGCAGGGGGCAGGAGAAGTAAGCCTAGAATATCTGAGTAGGATATCGTGGTGTTCAGTCATCCTGCAGTTGGTTAGAATCCTTGTCTTATCACAGAACTTGGGCACACCTTGGGGCATGATTGGTAGCTGTGCAGTGCTCTAGTGCATGTAAGGAGATCTGCATGCACAGGACATGCCCCATTATTTTGTATGAGTTGGGAAATGGCTGTTGTGCATGTGGAGCAATCCCTGACCTGTAGAAGAACGGAGGGCAAGACCTGCATATGCAGAGTTTCACATGTGCACTGAAGTCCCGACATATATACTGGAGCCACTGGATTTACAGTGGTCAGGTTTTAACTGATGGTATTCCTTGAGTATTGTGACGTTGGAGAGAATTCCTTGGCTGGAGGCAAACTTCTCACTTCCTAGCCTTCATTCAGTGCCACAGTTCGGTTTGAAAAGTGTAGCCAAAGAAGCCTTTATTATATTAAGACAACTGACAGATCAGTTTCTCTAGATGGCCACTGCCTTGGGGCAAGTGCTCCCAGAACATACTGTAGGTGAGAACCCTTCCAGCTGCTCCTGTAGCCATGCTCTAGCTAAGGGCCACCGTCCTCACCCATGGTTATGTAGTTAGACCCAATGCTGCTGCGGCTACAGGAGTGGGATTTGAAGTACAGCTTCAAACATCTAGTTTCTTTGTTCATCAGCCATGCCACATTTCTGCTAATTCTTCCATGCAAGAGGGAGGATGGTCACATTGGAGTTTTTAAGCTCTGGCTGCCCCCCCCTTCCCCTTTTAATCCTCTTGGAGTAGCATGCGGCTGATGTTAATTGGTAGCCGCCGCTCCTGCCATGGCTGGTTAACCTTCATGCAGGGGGAAGGAGGGGGCAGGAGCTGGTAGTGTCTGGGTTCCTCTGGCTTTGCGCATGAGAGCATTAATAACACCCGTGTGATTAGCTTCCCTGCTAATTCTGCTCCAGCTAAACCTCCCTGGACTAAGCGCTTCAGGGGTGCATTTTGCTAGAGAATGGACAATAAGCCTCCTTGTTACAGCACAGGACAAAGGCTGTTGTCCAAGCATTTTTGCTGGCCACCCCTTGGATACCAGTTCAAACTTCAGTAAATCATGGTTCTAGGCATAATTGTGGTAAATTCAGTTAAAGTTGAGCATCTTTGCTTGTATTACTGAGATACTTGGTGTCTTCATGTGGCATCTGATTAGGGTCTGGATGAGCCTGGGATCAGAAGGAGTTTCAGAGACTGCCCCAAGTGGGGAAGGAAGCAGAACTTGGTAACATGCGTAGGAAGAGTTTTGCTGCTGTTTGGGGTCCAGTTGTCATTCTGCGGTTTGGGAAGGTGCTACTCCCAGCCTTGCTTAATGAAAAAATTTCCCTTTCCTTTGTAGCATATTGCTGGGCTTACTTTCTTGAGTTTTCTGCAGTTTACAAAGTTGTGTTGCACCAGTAACTCTTCCTTGAGGCATCTTGTTCACTCGAGTCCTCTGCTCACAGCACTCTCTAATCTGGATTGAGCAGCTTAATTAATGTAGCATTAACAGGGGGCTGAATGCTGATTAGTGTGCGGTCAGTCCTGAGTGAGCCTGGGGTTAGTGCTAGGTGATTTTTGTGTCTGGTGAGGGGTATCAGATAATGGCCTCCTTGTTCTACAGGTGACTGTGAGTGACCTGAGCCCAGCAGGCCCCATCCAGGCTGTGGAGATCATAATCCAGAGCTCACTGCTAGCAAATATGTGCCAGTTGCACCATGCTGTGGTCAGGCGTATTCAGGTATGTCAGATGCCTGGGAGTCAGGGGGGAGAATGCTGAATGCGTGTCAGTCCTGCTGACTCCTCTGTTACATGGAAAGTGTCTTAAACATTTGAGGGTTTGGAGTGCAATCCAATGTGAAGTGGTGCCATCTCTTCCTGTTACCTGGGCTACATTCTAGAAGTAAATTTAGGTTGCTACAGCCCTTCGCCATGTTGGGCCCTCTTCCGACAGAATATCCTCCACCCCATCCTTCCCCCACCCTGCCAGAGAGAGAGTGAGAGACCAAATGAACGGCAACAAGAACAGACGTAGGCTCCCAAAAAAACAAGGAGTGTTTCTTTTCCCCCCCATCTCTTCCCCCAAAAACCTGAAGTTTTTTCCCTTGCTGCTCAAATCTTGTGAAACCTTCCTTTGTCCCAAAATAAAAGCTCTGGCTAGGAGGCTTTTCTTGTTGGACAAAGACATCTCTGACTGTTCAGAACTGCCAGGGCCGGCCCCAGGTGTTTTTGCACACTAGGCGAGGACACCTTCTGCCACCCCCCCCCGTGCTCTTTCCTTGGCAAACCAAGGAAGGGAAAGGGCTTAAACCCCCTTCCCTTCCATCTGAGTGCCGGCTTGCCTGTGTGCCTTGCAGCTGCGGGGCGGCCTGCAAGCCATGGAAGGGACAGGGGTTTAAAGAGTCTCGGCTCTTCTCGTAGGCTGAGCAGGGCTGGCTGTAGGCCACGGGTCAACTCGTGCCCCCGCCATCAAGCACTTCTGCACGGCTGGAAGCAGGGGCAGTTGTGCCCAAGGGTGGTTTTAAAAAATTGGCCTCCTCCCGGTTCATTTCCAGGTAACTTTCCAGGTGGGTTTGCTCCGCTTGCCTCACGGAAAGCACCCAGCTTCTGGCGCCAGCTCCCCCCTCCCCTGCCCCGGATTCTTACTTTGCAGCGCTACCTGCTCTAGACTCACACAAGTGCACAGACACGCGGATCACCACACCTGGACAGTCCCCGAAGCCTCCCGAGGCGGGTTTCTTTCCCCCTGACACTTTCATTTCGACTCACAAATGAAAGGCCATCGTTTCCTCGTGCCTCGAGAAAGGGGGGGGTGAGGAGGCCAGTTTCCGGGCTCTTGCTCAGGGCTCCCCAGCAGCAGCACTCCTTCCCATGTCCGCAGGACTGGCTCTGCGTGCCTGAGGGCAAAGGCAACTTCTCGGCTGCAGGAGGGCAGCCCCTGATCCCTAGCCAAGCTAAACAGCCGTTTAAGGTCGCGATCCTCAGAACGCTGGCAAGAACTGAGTGGGGCTTACTCCCGAGGCCCCCCCCAAGCCCCCATCCCATCTGAGCGCAGCTGCGGGGCACGCCGGCAAGCCATGGAAGGGACGGGGGTTTAAACTCCCGTCCCTTCCATCTGAGCGCCGGCTTGCTGGTGTGCCTCACAGCTGCAGGGCATGCTGGCAAGGCATGGAAGGGAAGAGCCGCCTGCCACCCCGCTTCTCAGCGCCCCTCCCACGCCACCCTCTTGTCGGCCCTTTGCCTCTGTGGGGGAGACTAGGGGAGAGCGGGGAAAGGGGAGGCCACAGAGAGGTCAGGGGCGCATTGCCAGCTCACAGCATGAGCTTTTGGCGGGGGCGGGGGCTTTTGGGGGGGAGGGGTGGGTGCAGTTTGGCACCCCTAAGGGCTGGCGCGCTCTAGGTGAATGCCCAGTTTGCCTAGTGAGCGAGCCAGCCCTGAGAACCACCAATAACAGTATCTCCTCGTCACTGTCAGCGTGAGAAAAGCAGGAAAACTTAGAACTGTCCTGTCCCACTTTGATGTAGTGCCTGTCTATAACCATGTTAGCTCTGCGTGAAGCCTTGCAGAGTCCAATACTTTTCAGTTTGGCTAGCTAATCTTGTCTTAGTTTAATTAGCTATGCTTTGGAGATTTTTTTTTTTCATATGCAGGCTCTGGTTTTGGAGCAGGCAGCCCAGGACTCCTCTTCTCCAGATGTCCGTATGCAGTACCTCCACCAGATCCAAGCCAACCATGAGGTAAGAGTTATGTGCCACAGGAACAGATGCTTGCAGCATCCTTGGTCTTTGGCTCATTGCAGACAGACTGCTGAAGGGGAGGGGGGACAGAGGCCCAGTTGCTTCTGCTCGGGGTGAGCCCTGGAATGGCATCTGTGCATGAGAGTCATTTGGCTTTCCCGGCCTTCCGGGGTTCAGTTGTCTCAGGCCCTACTGCACCTTCTAAATGCAGGAATTGGACTTGACCAGGTATATGACTGGGAATGGATTTATGCCTCACACTGTAACAACCAGCCAAAGATGGTCGCTGCCAGATTGGGTCTCCCCAGTTGCCTATGTTCCTTTTCTGTACACTTTCTATAACCTAATTGCTAACCCCGGCTCTCCCCCACCCCCTCCCTGAACGCAGACCTTCAAGTACACATTCATCACGTGTTCCAGATGATTTAGGAACTGGAAACACAAACCTTTCAGCTGAGGTTTACACCCAAGGCCGGGTGCCGACTCCGTTATCTTTCTCCCCTCCTTCCCTTCCACTCACTCTGGATCACGTTCAGCTCCAAAGAAATCTGCCTTCCGTGCCTGGCATAAACTGTGCAAAACTTGTGTTCTTGCATTGTTAGTTCTGGTTGAGTTTTCCCCATAACCAAGAAATGTTTGCCAAGAATTAGGTAGCAGAGGGATGCAGGGATATGTGGTCTAGGGAGTGGCAGAACTGGAGTCCTAAGGGGAGGCCTGAAAGCCATGAGGGAGGAACGCTGTGCTCCTTCTCAGGGGCCCCTGCCTCACCAGCTACTCACTGTCCTGTCTGATCAGCCCCCTCTCCTTTCGCAGCTAACCCACAGCCTCTCTTCTTCTCCTTTCTAGACACTGTTAAAGGAGGCACAATCTCTCCGTGACCGTCTGTGCTTGGGGAATGATTCAGATGCAGCGGTGGAAAAACTTCTGCATGTTTACCGGCAGCTGCGCAACCCCAGCCTGGTCGTCCTGTGAATGCTGAGCTGTGGTTACCCATCTTGGCACACCATCGAAGGCTCCA
This sequence comes from Gekko gecko, assembly GCA_029375565.1. Taxonomy (NCBI): domain Eukaryota; kingdom Metazoa; phylum Chordata; class Lepidosauria; order Squamata; family Gekkonidae; genus Gekko; species Gekko gecko. The sequence continues at coordinate 236,162,078 of JAPDNY010000002.1, read as the reverse complement.
TGATCCTCTCTGCCCAGTGCCATTGGGATGATGGGGGCAGATGGCTGTACGCCTTGGGAACTGACTGAGGACTGGAGGGGCGTCATAGGAGGGAGGAGAGCAGAATTCTCTCTGGGCGAGCCCTGCTTCTGATTGGCTGTTCTGCTCGCTGCTGGAGATTGAAGGCTCAGGGGCTTCGCCCATTTAATTTATTATCTCACCTTTCCCTTCTAACGTGATTGTTTTTCGCAGGGTTCTGAATTCCTGCCCATCCCTGACCGATCTGATCAGTGCCCCTTGGCGGTCTCGCACACAGGCAGAGCATCCAAGCAGGGCTGCCTTTGTGTCATGTGCGTGTTTGTGTGTGTGCATATATGCAGATGGCCAACAAGGTGCTGTAATGGGTGTGGGTGGTGTGTTGTGGATCACACTCAACGTCGCTAGTTCAGCTTCTTTTGCTTTCTGTGATGGTGGCTTTGCTGTGGCAGGCAGAAGTTTGGTGAGGTGCGTCTGCTCGTGGGGAGGGACGAGGGCAGGTTTTGCTGGTGAATGCTCAAAAAAAAAACCACACAAAAAACAAAAAAGGGCTATGCCTTTAGTTGTCACACTTTTCGGGAACACTGTGGAAAAAAACAGGATGTCACATGCATAAGTAATTCTGGGGTGCTTTTAATATATGGTACCCCTTCTTTTTCTAATGGGGTGTTTTGCTCCTTTTTCCAGTATTTATCCTTTCTATAAACAACTTGCTTGTCTTATTTCCATGGTAAAGGCTCGTCCAGGGTCATGTTGTATTTTGGTATTGCTTTTCGAGGGAGATGGTGCGCGCGCGTGTGTGTGTGTGCTTAGTACTTCTGGAAAAGGCCACGCGTCTTTCCAGCATTTGTAAGGCTGTCATCTGCCATAAGAGCCTCCCTTTGCTGGGCAGTCTGACTGCATCTCCCCTTCCCTCCCATCTGCTGGCAGGTATGTGGTGGGAGCTCGGGGGCCTCAACTGCATCCTCCCCGCTGAGCTAATGCGGTGTCTGCTTTAAAAGCTGCCTCCTCCCGATGAATAATTGAAAAGCCATTCGGTGAGCGCTGGCCAGCACTAAAGGCCATTAGGAAATGCTCCCAGCGCTCAGGGGTGAAAGATGCACACGCACTCTCCCGTGGCCCTGGAATAATGGATGTTGTGTTTGCCCTCTGACCTGCTGTAGGATCTTCACCTTGAGCCTCTGGAGCTCTTTCCAAGCAGATGGGGCTGCTGCCTCCCTCCCTCCCACTGGTCCCCGCTGAGCCAGTCTGAAAAGCGCGGGATGGGGAGGGAAGCAGTCATGAAAATAAAGCATTGTGGTGGTGTTTCTTTTGCCTATGATCGACCTGCCTTTTGACTGTAGGGCAGGATCCTATAAGTGAGAAATGCCCGGCTAGCTGAGCTGGCGTGCGGGATGCCCCCACTGTTAATCTGCGTCTTCAAAGCTTGTGCTTTTCAGCTTCTCTTGTCTGCTGCCCCTGCCAGGGCTGACGCTTTAACCACTTGAGCTTCGGTAACTTCTCTCGGCCTCACGGTTTGTGGCACATGGGGAATTGGCCTACAAAGAGGGATGGTCTGAGTAAGCCTCTGTGGCCTTACTCGGTGCTCATGAGCCTTGACCCCGTGCAGAGCTGGTTCTGCCTCTGTAGGCCACCCCCCCCTCCTTCGTGTCCTCAATGCATACGAGTACAGGGAGGGGGAAAGCTCTCCCTGGTGAAGGGCCGCTTGGCATTGCCCTCTGCCCCCCTCCCCTCTTCTGAGCGACTGTGGCCAGGCAAGGTCTGTAGTGCTTTGGGCAGAGTCAAGTGGCGAGGAGCTGGGAGCTGAAGCCCCACACTTGGAGGGAGCAAAGGAGGAGGGTGGCCGTGGTGTCGCTCCCATACACATTTGGAAAGGTTAAGGTTGAGGCAGCTGCCGGTGCTTCTGTCGGTTGGGATTTGCCGCTCGAGCGTGCCCGCTTGCCTCCCTCCCCTCCTGCTCAGTGAGTCTTGAATGGGGGAACTGACAGATCTGGGTCTTTGGGTCTTTTCAGTCACCCTGCAGGGCTAACCTAATTGGACTCCAGCCAGCAGCCAGTCAGCGCAAAGCGCAGCCGGAGAGCCAGAGCCCTGCTCGCTCGGTGATTGGTGGAAGCTGGCGCCACCAGGAGCAAGGACGGCTTTTAGCTCTGCTCTGCTCTGCTCAGAGAAGCAGCCTGGGCTGCTGTGGAGAGGAGCTGTTTCCTGAGCTAGAGAGGGAAGGTTTAATGAGGTGGACAACGACAGGAATAACCCCACGAGTCCTTGTTCTTGCTGTCCCCTGTGCAAACGGGCGGGAGTTGCTAAGTCGCACAGTCAATGTCTCTGCATTGCAGGGCTTCTGGTGGTGAAAGCACGAGACTGCAACCCAGGACGAGGGGCTCTTCACTCCCCGGGCCAGAAGAGGAACCCCTAGGCTTCTCATTCATGTGTGGAGTCATTACCTTTAAAAAAAATATATTTTGTGTAACTTCTCCAGAAACTGCTTACGAACTGATCGTCTGAACACTGAGTTTTGCCACAGCCAAACTGATCCCTTGGTGATGAGTGTTTCAAGATGGACTCCCCTTTAGGATAATAAGGGTGCAACGTCTAGTCAAAACAAGACAAAACTTTATCGGCTGTTTTTTCTTCCCACTGTGAGGTGCTCTGACAGGATGACGGGGAGCTACCGCCCAGGGAGCTTTGCTGCAAGTGAAGAACTGGCCTGCTGGAGAGGAGTCTGTTTGGGATGGCTGCACTGCACAGTGGCTGTCAACAGGGGTCTCCCTGCTCCTGAGATGCTTCTTGCCAGCAGACTCAGAACTGCCACCAGGCAATGAGCTCTGAGTGTGTGCATGTATGTTTCTCCTCCAGTTCCCTCTTATTTTGTCTCATGATGTATTTCACAGGCCTCTTAAACATGCTTCATCCCTTTCTCCTGCAGTGGCAGACCTCCGCTCCACCCTGCCAGTTCACAACAGGGGCTAGCCTTTTAAACTGTGGAAGCTGAATGTTTGTTCTCTCCCCCACTCCCCCTTGCCCAGCATAGGGAGCTATTTTACTGGATCTCCTTGTCAAGCCTTAGTATCAGGCCATGTGGCTGTTTTTGAAAGTGCTGAATAGGGCATGTAAGAGCCATTATTGACTACGCACGCTCCTCTCTTTTTCTTCACACACACACACACCCATCTTTGCTGTAGTCTGATCAGACAAGTTTTGCATGATTTTGTGGTGCTTCAAAAACCTGCTTGAACGGTGATGCCAAGGGGACAGAAAAATGCACATGTGCTACTGTAATTACAGGTCTGTTGCACATTACTTTCATATTTCACACCTTCTGTACCCAGCCCTAGCCTCTGCCCCTGCAGACACAATTGTAAAGCATGTTTGCTCAGTCCCAGTATGCATATTTACATTGTTGCCTTTCTCTGTGTGTAAATGCTACTGAGTCTCTGAAATGCTATGGCAACAGGCATTGGCAATAGACAAGTTCAGCTTTTGTGTTTTGTTTAATTTGTATCCTGCCTTTCCCCCCAACTGGAACCCAAAGTGGCCGACATGATTCTTCTCTGCTCCATTTTATCCTCTCAGGAACCCTGTGGGGTGTGTTAGGCTGTGTGTGAGTGCCTGGTTCAGAGGTCACCCAGCAAGCGTCCGGGGTGTGTGTGTGTGTGTGTGTGTGTGTGTGCGCACGAACCTAGGTCTCCCACATCCTGGTCTGATGCTCTACCCTCTATACAACACAGTTGCAGTTTGGGTTCTTGTTTGTCACTGACTCGCGTGGAAGCTTAAATTGATTTGCAATGTGAATGTAAACTCTAGATAGAGCGCCCTACAAACCACTACGTCTGACGACACTTGGAAGACCAGCAGACTTACTATGGCATCTTCCGGGGACGGGGGTCCACTTCAGCTTCATGGAGAAATTAAGTCTGAGGAAGTCTTTCCACATTTGCGCCACAGTGCGTTGAGGTGTTTACAGTGCTGCTAGAGTTTTGGTTGTTTTTCCTGCGATAGATTATCGCGGCTACCGCTCTGGAAGTTGTTTCTAACTGTTGGGTGTTGTGGACATTTCTGCTGGCAGGATTTAAGGTGCATTGAGATTTGCTGCAGGATGAAAAGCAACAGAGATGTATCGGTGCCAAACTGATGTTGCCCAACAGGAGGGGGTGGGGCGCGCAAACAAATTCCTTGGCCACGCCGTGAGGGTTGGAACTCGGGAGTCCTCTATCGGCTACAGGAAGAGCACTCGCCAAAGAAGCCGCCATTACCGAGAGAGGCCCTTGGACGACGGAGCTTTCCGTGCTAAAAATCAGCTGAATGAATTGCTTGCACTGTATCCCTATTGCCCCTAGGGGGAGTCGCAGCTTTTTCTTGCGATTTTGGCTTGTCCCAAGTTAACCCTTGAGTCGCTGTAGCACAGCTTGCCGCTGCATCCGCTTCAGTTTCAATGGAACGTTTTTTAAGGGAGGAGAAGGCTTCGTGGTCTGGCTGTTCCATGAAAGAACTCTTCCTATCGTAATTCATGTACTACACACACAGGCTGTGCCTTGTCATTCATACACAGCGGACATCGCTGCAAGAGTGCCAATAATTCCTCCCCTGTGCCCTCCCCAATTTCTAGCGGCTGCTTTGCCTTGAGTCTTCACTACACAGAAGGGGGCACCAGCATTTCTCCTTTGTAGGCTCAGCAGACAAGTGCCTACTTGTCTTGACAAGTAGACAAGTCTACTTATCCAGAAATAGATCCCCCTGCGTGCTGTGAGACTTGCATCCAAGTACTTGTGCCTTTGACAAGAGTCTGACTTAAATTTGCACATTTCACTGTAGGGTTGTAGCCTGCAGTAATAACTATTCTAGACAGGGAACAGAGTGATTGATTCAGTTTGCTTCTCCTGGTGATTCACACTCTGTTAGTACTATCCTCATTTTGTCCTTATATGGCCTTGTCCAAGCTGGTTCCATTTCCTTTTTCTCTAGAGGACTCCCTGGAGCTGCTTGCTGGAGCAATAGGAGGGTGGAGAGCTCAATCTGCTCTCTCTCCCCATGGCACAAAAATGCAGCTGCCTCTGAGGGTGGGATGGTTAATTACTGTTCCAAGCTATTGCATAGAAGAGTTTCTTCCTGCCCAGGAAATGTATGGAAATGTCATGCATTTGCAAATGGCCATTTTGGGTGTGTGAAGCAAGTACTGTAATGATGAAGTGCAGGATATTTGAATTATAGTCTAAACTTGCTCTGTTCCAATCCCCTTCGAAAGGTGTTTGGTTTGGTCATTTGATAGAAGGGAAAGGTTGTGGTCTGGGTTGAACTGCCTAATGTCTGGCATGTCACATGTCTTCTGCTTCAGGCTCTTGGAAGGGGGAAGGGAAGTTGGGCCCCTCTCTTGATTCTGTTCACTATCCTTACTGCATCTGTCTGCATGGGGCTGAAGTTTCCCTGTGGCTGCAAGGTTGCCCTAGACATACCTATGACATTTCCTTCTAATCTTGGAAGGACCAAATGCCTGCCTGTGAAAGAACAGATGGTCCCACTAGTTCCACTCCCTTTGCAGATGGCACAGCCAGCCCATCTCACTCCTCTGTGCCGGCTTGTAATAGCCAAGACACCTGGACAAAAATGTCCTGTTTCCTTACAGTGTGAATCTAGACTGCTGAAGCTCTTGATGGCTTGGAGGCATGTAGCATCCCACTAAGCCTCTACTAAACAGACAGGTTTTTTTTCTCTCTCTCCAGGCAGTTGGCAATTCTATGATGCTGCCCACCTTTTAAAAAAGGCGAGTACTTTTTGCTGTACTTTAGTCCAAATGTCTCTCCCCCCCCCGGCCTTTTCTTTCTGGAGGCTCCAGTTGCCAGGAAGGCACCTACAGCTGCAGCTATATACTAACTTCCTGGGGCACTTGGTAGAAATTACTTATGAGTAAACATGCAGGATCAGGCTGCATGAGCCACTTCATACTTTCCTGGGTAGAGGTGTATGTCTCCCTTTCACACATTACGCAGTAATAGAAACACTTACTATATGGTTGCAGCCACATGACTCATGGCTAAGGGTGGTGGCACAAGAGAGGAGTCTTCCAAGCTTACAAAACTATAAATGTTAGGGACAGAGTGAATCGGAAGACATGAATCTCTGTCCCAAGATACCAAAGGTGTTTTCATGCAGGAAGCATGGATTGCATCAGTGAAGACTGGCACGTCAGTGTCATTGTACAAGTTTAAACAGGGGTCTTTGTGGCACCTTAAATATTAACTAATTTCTATTCTAGCATAAGCATTCATTTATTTATCTAGGAATTTATACCCCCTTTTTCTCCCCAGTGAAGACTGAAAGTGGTTTACAACATCATTCGTTTCTCCTCCATTTTATCCTTGCAACAACTACCCTGTGGGGTAGGTTAGGCTGCGAGAGAGTGACTGGCCCAAGGCCATCAATCAGAGTTCTGGGGCAGAACCCGGGTCTTCCAGACCCCTGCCTGGGGCTCTGACCACTACACCGTCCTGGTTTCCACAGACATGGGCTCACAGAAACTTGTGCTGGAATAAAAACTTTAGTCTTCAAGGCACCTCAACACTCCAGCTTAGGTTTCTTGCAACAGACTGACAGTTGTATAGTATGTTTTTATCCCACCCTTCTTGCTAGGAGTTCAGGGTGATTCTCTGGAATTATGACACCAGTTTTTACTCCTCAAGGTTCATCATTCTGTGAGAGGATCAGGCAGTTGCACTCTTGGGTAGCCAATGCATTACCTTCAGGGAATTCTGCCCCAGAGTCTCTGGTGTAAAGTTTTGGACTGAACCTGGGTCCATATGGCTCTCTGTTAGAGGACTTTCATATCATTTGCTACCTGAGCTTTTAAGGCAGAGATGCCAGGGATTGAACCTGGGGCCTTCTGTATGCCAAGCAGATACTTTCCTGCTGAGCCACATTCCCTCCCTCTGAGTGGTGCTTTAAGTGAGCTTTGGCCTTTGGGCATCTAAAATGTTATGAGTCATGGCAGCTAGGATAAATCATGCTTTTGTGATCTGATTCAGAGAGATACGGGGTGGGGTGTGTGTATAGAACTTCCTGTGGTGCTTGTTAGCCAGGCATGCTAGAAATCCCCTAATTGGGGACTTTTGGAGGACTGTCCCTGATTTGAGAGTGCAGCCAGTTAAAGCAGGAAGGGATGAAATGGCTAACTCTCCATACTATCTCCTTCCTGGTGTTCTGATTGAGGGCTTCTCTAGATGGGAGTGACGGGAAGAGCCTTCGCTGTGCAATAAATACACAGCTGTTGAGGCGGAGCCAAACAGCTCTTCAGCACCAGGGTGTCTAATGCAGAGAAGCTGCATCTTCCCAGCCCTGAAACCTTGGAATGTGGTTGTGCAGGTGCTGCAGGCATATCCGTATTCATGCTCTGCCAGCAGCCTCCCTAGGGATGAGTGATAGAACTTCCCCTTCCCATTTGTGCCATATTCTAGGGTGCCACATTCCAACTTAAAGCAGAATTTGGAATGGACTGGGGCGTTACGCCTCTGGAGAGCTATTCTGAAAGTGCTTGTTGAAATAAATCCACAGCTAGTTCTGTCATACAGGATCCTGCTTGAATTCATGATGCTCCATCATCAGATTGCAGTGGATTTAGTTTTGGCTTCCACATGACATTGTCGTGCTTCTACTAACCTTCTGGCTTTTCCCCAGCCCCAGTGAGATTTCTCCCGAGACTGTTTTGGAATGAACTTTTACTGGAAGATCATGCCAAAAGTTGGCTTGGGCAAGTGTGAAATGGAAAGGGCAAATTTCCACACATGCTCACCCACTTCTGGCACCACATCTGGTATCATCCCTCCCAGTGAGTTTTTTGCCAGTTGCTTTTAAATGGTTGGTAGGAGCAATCTTACTGTAGCATCAAAACACTCTAGTGAAAATAAGAACATAAGAAGAGCCCTGCTGGGTCAGACCAGTGGTCCGTCTAGTTCAGCATCCTCTCACACAGCAGCCAAGCAGTTCTCCTGGAGGGCCAACCCTAGGGCATAGAAGACAATGCCTTCCCCTGATATTTCATCCTGGCATTGGGATTCAGAGGTTGACTGCCTCTGAATGGGGAGATTCTCTTTAGTCCATAGCCACTGATAAACCTATCCTCTATTAATCTAATTTTCTTTTAAAGCTGTATGTGCCTGTGGCCATCACTACATCCTCTGGAAGGAAATTCCACATTTTAATCACTTGCTGTGATTAAATGACTGATAACAAAAAGTCAAAAAAGCCTGCCAGCAGTTGGGGGGGGGCAGGGATGGTGGGAGGAGAAGAAACACTCCCTGTAGGATTGCCAACAGGCCTGAAGAAAATACCCTGTACCATTAAAGTGTGGGAATGCGCAGCTGAAGCTTTTCAAGGGTATGGAGGTAAAGGACACCAAGTGGTAAATAACAGCCCTTTAAGCCTCTGTTAAAGGGACAGGACATGTTTTTCTCTGCAGGCAGTTGGCAACCCTGTCTCTGGACAGAAGCACCATTGCTGCAGTGAATGCCTTCGTATTTGCAACAGCAATTACAGCAGAATAGGGAGTTGTGTCCATGTGGAAGTAACCCCATACACACCCGCCCTGCACTGGTAGTTACTATGGCAAAAGAAAGTGCCTCAAGTGTTGCCACCACTTAGTATCATTGGTTTATATTATCAGTACAAAACTCCACCCAAGCCTAGTAGGAACCAGCTGCTATTTGACTGCTGCTGTCTAGGAGGAAAACTCTTCTACCTCTGCAGCAGCAGGTAGAACCACTGTGGCAGCAGGTGGATTCTGTGTGCACAAGGGCATGTTTAACATCAACTCTAATGGTGCAAACAGCAGCAGTGTGCTCATGAACGCAGTGGTGATTCAGGCATATTTCTTCCATGAGGGTTTATTCATCTCCATTTTAAAACAATCTTTAGAACTGGAGTAGGCAAGTGTTCTCGCCCAATTGACCCCCAAAATGAGTTCTATCTGTGAAGATGGTGTGTTGGGCAAAGGGGGGGGGGGAGCTGAGAGTCATACTTGGTCAGATATCCTGGGAGCAAGATGAACCCCAGTGGTGCTGCCAGCATTTCAGTGGCTTGCTGTGCACTTGGCTGGTGCCTGTGTGGATCTAGGAGCCAACGATGGGCATAAGCCCTGTCCTTTGCCTTTTCCCATGCTGCTGGCCCCAGCAACTGCCAGCGCTTCAGGGGCTCACGTCAGTTGCTTGAGTGGTGAGCTGGCCTTGCATGCAGGGTCGGCTTGCCCACTAGGTGAGCTAGGTGCTCGACTAGGGCACCGGGCCTGCAGGGGCACCAAACTGCCCCCGCCCCTCCCCCGTGAAAAGTGCCCCATCACTGCCGCCTCCCCACCACCGCCGCCAGCGAAGAGCGCCCCAGTGGGGCTCAGGAGACGGCGGCAGGGCTTCCCGCCCTCCCCCTCCCCCCTGGAGGGGGAGAGAAGGCAGGGGTGGCACCGCCACCCCTTCCCTGGCTTGCTGGGGCTCTCGGCTCAAAGGGAATAGGTGGGGGGTTTAAACCCCATCTCTTCCCTGGCTTTCCTGGGTGCCCCACAGCTGCGGAGCGCCCAGGAAAGCTGGCGCTGGGAAGGAAGGGAGGGGGTTAGAACCCCCGCCTCTTCCCTGGCTTTCCTGGGGGCCCTGCAGCTGCGGAGCATCCAGGAAAGCTGGCACTCCGAGGAAAGGGGTGTGGGTTAGAACCCCTGCCTCTTCCCTGGCTTGCCTGGGGCCCCCGCAGCTGTGGGTGTGTTGCTCTTCAACACATGTACACAGAAGCATTACATACCTCTGCTTTAGAAGCAGAAGAGGTTCACACCAATCAAATGCAGTTTGTGCAGGAGTGCTCATAAAGCCCTTTGGCAGAAACAGTTCTACGTACCAGCCAGACTACCCATTCCCCCACCCACATCAGCAATTGTTTTTGGTGCAGGGGTCATTTGGAGCAGGAGCGGGCAGGAACGGAACTCCGGCAGTTAGAATCACAGGTGGTGGCAAGCCCCACCCCAGCTCCCAGCAGGAGCGCAAAGCAGCACATGTAGCATTCCTCCTGACCCCAGATAGGCTACTCTGGGACTGGAATGACAGCCCCCAGAGTGGAAAGACAGTAAGAACATAAGAACATAAGAGAAGCCAATGTTGAATCAGGCCAATGGCCCATCTAGTCCAACACTCTGTCACACAGCGGCCAAAATATACCAGGTGCCATCAGGAGGTCCAGCAGTGGGGCCAGGACACTAGAAGCCCTCCCACTGCTGCCTCCCCCTCAGCACCAAGAATAGAGTGCATCACCCTAGGGATGGAGCCTGAGTGGTGGGTGTTGCCTTCTGACACACTTCCGGTGATGTCAGGGGGTGTGACATATGCAAATAAGTTATGCTAATGAACTCCTGCACCTCTTTTTCTCCAAAATGACCCCTGCTTTGGTGGCTGTGTGTTTCTCCCCCTCTCCAACATGCATGTAACACATCCCTCTTGGGGAAGAAGCAGTGAAAAATCCACTTGCCTCCCATCCCTTGTAGAGGGATGGCTCCATATGCTGTTGGGGCTAGTATTATAATACAAAGAATACACTTCAGGAAGAGATTTTCAGAAATGGGCTAACCAGGGAGAAAGAGGGTGAGTGAGTTTAGATAACTGTTCCACTGAGGGGCTTGGATAAGCTGATGTGTCTTTTTCTTTTGGTTAATTTTAAAAGTCTTTTTTTTCTATACCTGTGGAATCTCTTAAGTCCATAGAGACCCCTCCCTTGTCTGTTATATAGCTTTCATCATTCACACTGCAGCCAGGCAATTCTACTAGATACAGCTATTGTGTAAAATGGACAAGCTTCTCTGTGCATTTGCAAATAACATTAACTATTTTTTCCAGTAAATTTCACAAGCCTTTACTTGTTTGATCTTACTGCTGTCAAGCTGGGCATTGTCTCTCATCAGAATTGTGAGAGCAGACACATCAGCAGATAGAAACAAGGGAAAGCACATCTATAGAAAGGAACTCATGTTGACTTCCATATACAGCTGTTGAAGCAGGAAACTTCATTGAGCCAACTTCCTTCCTCTTGAGTTTATTTGTGGAAGGGGTGCAGACTCTGCTTGGGGGAGCACTTCTAGAGAAGTGGTAGAATGGAGGCTGATCTGGGGGCCAAGTGGACTTGGGTCTTGAGAAGTCTGTGAAGTCTTGGGAATCCTGACTTTTAGTCCTAGGCAACCCCATGCCAAGGGTTCCCCAGCCCTTCTCAGTTTTCAAATAAAGGCCTCTGCTACTTCACCTCCATGGTCTTTATGTCCTTCCATGTGAATCTATGGCTCATCACCTCCCACCCCTGTATTTCACCCTCTTTGTCTGGGGCAATGACCACCCTGGGGAAGATATTTCTCTCCCTGCCAAGTCTTTCCTGTCTGCATTGGCTTCTAAATGGCATCTGGCTTCTGCCTCTACATGTGGCCTTCATTCTCCAGCAGACTCAGGGGTAGGAGAAGGAGCAGCACAGCTGGGCCAAAACAAACAAAAAAGGCCAGAATTTCTGCAACAGATTTTTTTTGGGGGTGGGAGAGCATTGCAAGTACAGCTTTTGGGCAATGCATGGGAAATATGTCTAGGCTGTGCAATACTGGCAGAGTAGAGATAGGGAACTAGACATGCACACACATTCAGCTCTCATTTCTTCAACTGGATTGGAATGGGAGTTGCATAATTCTGGTCTTTTTGTGCCTTTAGCTGAGCTGGGAGTCCTTGAAGCCAAGCCACAGCACTTGCAAAGGGTAAGTTGCGTTGCCATGCTTGGAGCAGCCTCCACTGGGCCCTGAGTCCTGGCCTGACTTTTCTGTCTAAGGTCCAGAACCGATGATGCATGCACCACAGTACATGATCTGGGGCTTTGGCGGTGTCGTGGGGGAAGTGGGGAGTGGGAGGATTGGAACACCCGCTACTTCGTGAGGGAGCAGAGGAGAGAACTTGGTTGTAGACATTACTGTGCTGGCTTTGAAGTAGTACCTCTATCACTGTCATCCTGACTGATACACTAGTGTTTTCCACCTGGGAGTCTTACTAGGTTGCTGCTTCTAAAGATAGACAGATAAGACAACAGGGAATAGGGCAAGAGGTTGTTTGCCCTGCGCCCATCCCAGCAAAGTCCTCTGGAGATTTATATTGCCACTGGAGTCCAGGTGGGAGCACTATGCTGCCTCTGATAACCCCATCTCTGTGTCCACACTGAGCTGGCTTGGCCATGGTGGGCCCTAGAGCATCTAAAGTGCTACATGGCAGGTGATGTGCGGGCTCAGTACTCCCAAAGTGTAGCCCGATGCAAGGTCTCCGCATCAGCACGCAGGGTCCCGGCTTGGTCGCCTCGAAGATATTTGCCATTCTTCCCCTTAATGGCCACACGACTGCTCTCACGGAACTCGAAGAAGAAATCTTCAGACCTTTCACCATCGCTGCACACGGTGCCATTGCTGGCCACGTACCAAAACTTGCCACCTAGGCCTAGAAGCACCAAAGAGACCAGTGTCACCAAGCTGCCCAGGAATTATCGTAATAACATCATCTTCCCTTTTCCTGCCTCCCCTTCCTTTGGTAGTTTCACTGATAGTCTCCTTTATTATGAAGGATCCGGGAAAGATAAAAATTTCAGCAGAACACACTTTCAGGCCTTCCTAACTCTGAGAAGCAGATGTGCATTAGGATGAAAGAAGGCAGGTTGTAATGGAACCTTCCATTGCCAGCAATGAACAAACAATAGATAAAGACATATAGAATTGGCCCTAGTTCAGTCCTCACTTCTCGAACAAAAGCCATCAACCAATCAATCCAGACTCCACCCCAGAACTAGTGAGCTTGTGAGAACAAATACCTGTGCATGGTACAAGCAAGTGAAACCACACAAGGCAAAGAAACACAACAAAATGCCAGGGTTTTCCCCAGTGGAGGAGTTTCCCATCACTGAGGTCCAGTTCACACTTGCAAATTGCACTGTGGCAGCTACTTGAAATGGCAATGAAGACAATTCCAGGAGGCAAGTCATGCGGTTTGTGTGGTCTTCACCACCCCTGGCAAAACCTCAATTAAAGATTGTAATCCTGCAGGCAGTGTTTTTAACTGACTTTCAATGCTGTACAGCACATAAAACATGATAGGAACTTTAGAAATATTAGATTAATGTTGGTATGGTGAGAGGCTTTGCACAAATAGAGCTTGCCATATGGACCTGTCTCCATGCGGTTGTATGTGGCAATTTGCACATGTGATTAGGCTTCAGTGCAAGCAAATCTGAAATTTCAGCTGGATGCTGTGGCAGCAGATCTGCTTTTTATTTATTTACATTTATAGCCCGCCCTTCCCAATCTAAGCATGCCTCAGTCATGTATAAAGTGGTGAGCAGGGTCTGACTTTAAGAGTAAGAGTAACAAGGAGCTGAACACCCAACCCCCAGGCTTATCTCTTTACCATCTGTCATCCCAGCTAGTTTTCTGCCAGATAACTTGACTTCCAGTACATCTGGGCTCTAAAGAGTTTGGCAAGACCATGTGATTGTGTTCACAACTGAAAGGTTGGTGTGGGCACAGCATCCCTCCAGCATGTAGTCCAAAATGACTTTATTGAATGAAGAATATTAGCAACAAACCCCCATTTCTGTGTTCACACCTTTGATCTGGTAGGCGCCATCATTGAAGATGATCTGGAAGACATCATAGGTGGAGCGGTTGGCATCCAGCATGTTGGAATTGCGATGGTAGCAAACAAAGCCATGATCTCCATGAAGAACCAGAATGGGACGGTTGATTAGCTTGAGAACAAATTCCTCATCCTCTCCTGTGGTGAGACAACTGTGGGTCAGACGACTGCTGAGGCTAATATAACTGCCAGGACTATGAAGAAGAGCCAGGAATGCAAAACTGTGTGTGTGTGAGTACTAGGGTTGCCAGCCTCCAGGTGGGGCCTGGATAGCTCCCATTATTACAACTAGCAGAGCAGGGACTTCCTCCCCACTCACTTGCATATTCCATATTTCTTCCATTCTCCAATTTGTCTGCCACTACTTCCTTCCATGCTCCCTCATAATTGTTCCTCTAGAACTACCACAGCCACACACAGCCTTTCCTCCAGACTCAGCCTCTTACCTATGATACCCCAACCTATACTATTGGGATTAATTTGCTAGGTTTTGTCCCCATAGTTTCCCCAATGGTACAAACCCTAGAACTGGTTAGGTTTCCCTCCTGATTGTCCAGCAAGCACAGCTGTGGCTTCTTTAATTTTTGTAGCCACCATTCTGAATAAGAAAGCAATAGTAACAAAAGTGGATTAGCATCCCACTGTGGTTTCAGGTGTTACCATGATATGCAGGCCACTTTCCTCGGTCTACCAGGCTCTGGAATCAAGGCAGTAGAAAGGTCATCTCAGTATCCAATAGAAAAACTCACCTACTTTGTCAGTGACAGCAGCTAGTTGTCCATTTCTCTTGGTGCAGATGTATTTTCCATTGCCAGCTTTGAGAGCTACACGCCGACCACGCCACTCAATATCAAACATGGTGTTTGCTGATCTGAGGGGGCAAGGCAGAGCAGGGAGCACTGATCAGATAGAAATATCAGCAAGAAAAAGATGTTCACTCAGGCCCACAGCTAATAATGTGATGATGGGGCCTAAAGTTACATTATAAATCAACTTGAAGCAGCACAAAAACTAACTGTTAAGGGGGAGATGCACGCATGTGCTGAATAAACCGGCTGCAAGCCTGGACCTCTCCGAGGAACTAATATCTTTATAGCTCAAAAGAATGTAAATAGTCTTCTCTTCGGGGAAAAAAAGGGCAGGGTCAGTAGAGGATAAAAAGAAGGAGTAGAAGAATCAGAGCTCAAGCTTCAAGAGTGGTAAGATAGCAATTATTTATTATTTTCCTAAAGAGGAAACACCCAGGAACGGCGAACAACCCTCATTATACTCTTTAAGAGCCGGTGGGAAAATGGCAAAAACTATTAGCTATCGGAGCAGCTGTTGGCCTTTGAGAATGAAGTCATAACTTCACAGGAAAAAATGAGAGGGGAGATTAAAGCAGTGAAGGATAAGGTAATGGAGATGGCAGAGGAAATTAGAACAATAAAACAGACTGCATCTTCTGCTAAGGGAGCTCCCGGAGGAGATCTGGGCCCTGCGGGACCTTGCTCAGTTCCGCAGGGCCTGTAAGACGGAGCTATTCCGCCGGGCCTATGATTAGGAGCCGCCGCCATGGTTAGCCATCTGCCATCGCACTATCGTCACCATTGAATGCGGGGCAGCCCTGGCAGGAGAGGGGGTGATGAGCTACTGCTTGGCTGCTGTTTGGCTACTGGGGGCTAACGTTTGTCAGGGGCTATCATCTGCCCCATCTTGTTTTATTGCCTGGATGTTGTTTATATGTTTTCTGGTTTTATACTGCAGGACTTGTTTTAAAGTTGGCATGCGTGCCTTGTTGTGAGCCGCCCTGAGCCTTCAGGGAGGGTGGGATACAAATCCAAATAAATAAATAATAATAATAATAAATAACGAGCAGGCTTAAAAAAATAAACAAAAGATAGACCAATTAACCAGCCAACTCACTGAACTCTTAGACCAGAATAGAAGAGCAAATTTAATTTTGGTAGGGATTATGGAAGAAGTAGGTTTCAAGTCTTTGGAAGAGACCTTGAGGGTGTGGATGGGAGAAAATGGAGCAACAATAAAACAGGAAGAAATAGAAAGGGTGCATAGATTACAGAGAAGAGGGGGAAGAGGAACTCCCAGGGATGTTATTGTGAAATTTAGCAGGGAAAAATTACAACAGGAAGTATTTAAAACATTAAAAAAGAAAAAAGACTTGACCTTTAGAGGAGAAGAGGTTTTGATGAGGGAAGACTTTTGCCAAGAGACTATAAAGAAGAAAAATCAAATGAGACCCTTTGGTCAAAGACTCTATGATAATAATGTGAAATTTTCATAGGGCTACCCCTCCTCGATACTAGGGTTTAAAGAAGGAAAGAGGCTCATAGCATGAAACCCCACGGAGGCAATGGGACTCCTCAAGCAACTAGGAGTAGATACAGAGGACTTGAGAGACCAGGAAATGGAGGAAGATTTAGGAGTAACAGAAGATCCTGGAGGCTCAGGAAGACCCGAGAAAAGGCTAAAGACAGACTCACACGAGGAAACTACATAAAAGGGAAGTATACAAATGCTGAATGAGCTAAGTTACTAAGTTAAAAGTTAAGGAGGGGGAAGGGGTGTATGCACTCTAGAAGGTGGAGAGATGGGATGAAGTTTTCACCTCAAAAGTTGTCTCAACCACAGGGAGAGGGAGGGAAGGAAGGGGATTTTTTAATGAATAATATTAAGTACCCTCAGCCAGGGTTGCCCAAGGTTCAAATCAATATGGAAAATGGATAGGACAATAAGACTACTTTCACTGAATGTAAATGGCTTAACATCAAACCTTAAGAGGTATAGGATATCCAAAATGGCCAGAGCACAAAAGATAGATTTGATGTGCCTCCAGGAGACACAAAAAAAAGAATGACAGAAAACCATTATTAAATGACCCAAGGTGGCAGGTATTAGCAGAAGCTAGGAGTAACTCTAAGGTTAGAGGGGTAGCAGTTCTGATCCACAAGAAGTTTCAAGTTGAAGCAGTTGAGAAGTCAATAGATAATGAAGGTAGATATCTAATAGTTAAATTTAAGCTGGAAGGGAAATGGTATACAATAGTGAACATCTATGCACCAAATAAAAAGCAAAATAAATTCTTAACTAAGATTTTTAAGAAGACTCAACAATGCACAGAAGGAGAAATAATTATAACAGGAGACTTAAATATTGATATTACAAAAGATAAAAATATTAAGCTAGGGGAATGGGGACTGAAAGAAGCGCATGAGTTTATAGGTATACAACCAAAACCTACACACATATTAAGTAGACATAAAATGCCATCATGCATAGACTATATAATCCTAGAAAAAAATAATAATATGGTCATAAAAATATTAAAACTCACCCAATTTGGATATCAGACCACGCACCAATAAGTATCGAATTTGAAATACAACAATTAAATACAAAAAGACCATGGAGATACAATAATTTAATAATGATTAAAAAAGAGGATAGGAAATACATGGAGAAACAGATAAGTTTATACTTTAAAGAAAACAGAGGGATGGTACCTACTAATATATTATGGGATGCTGCCAAGGCGGTAATAAGAGGATACTGTATAAAGAAAGAAAGGAATATAAAAAGAGAATGGTATAAAAAAAAGACAACCCAAACTTCAGGAATTAGAGAAGCTACAAAAAAAAACAAATGGAAAAATATAACCCTAGGGTTCAGAATAAAATTAAGGAGATTCAGAAACAGTTGGAAGAAGTAGACATAGTGACATTATGGAAAAAGGAAAACATGGTTAAGAATGAATTTCGAGGAACAGTATCAATACAGCAAAAAGATTGGCGAACTATCTGAAGATTAAAAGAGCAAAACAAAGTATTAACTGCACAAGAGTAAATAAGAAATTAACACAAAACCCTAAAGAAATTACAGAGGCTTTTGAGAACTTTTATAAAAATTTGTATTAAAAAAAAGAATACAGTAGACTTTAAGGAGGAAATTAGCCAAACAATGAAGGAAGCAGAGAGAGGAAAACTAAAGGACGAAATTACAGACCAAGAAATAAGGGAAGTAATAAAAGAATTAAAAAAGGGCAAATTGCCAGGATTAGATGGTTTCACGAGCGAATTTTATAAAGAAATGATGGATATTTTAGTACCGAAGTTTAAGGTATTGTTTAATGAAGTTTTAGAAGGTAAGAGCACTCCAGATTCATGGAGGAAGACGGAAATAATATTGATCCTTAAACCTCAGAAAGACCCTAAAGAAGTATGATCATATAGACCCATAAGTCTCTTAAACCAAGATTATAAGATTTTTGCAAAAATAATGGCAGACTAAAGAGGGTAATCCCACATATAATAAAAGGAGATCAATATGGGTTTGTCAAAGGTAGAAGCATAGCACATCCCATAAGAAATATTCTCAATGTTTTATACCACGCCCATCAGAAGAAAGTAGGTCTACTAAAACTAGATGTTTATAAAGCTTCTGATACCCTCTCTCATGAATATTTATGGCAAATAATGAGTAAAGTAGGAATAGGAAAGGAATATTTAGAGGCAATCCAAGAAATATATAAAGAAGGAAAGGCAATTGTATGAGTAAATAATGAGCATTCACAAGCATTTCCTATACAAAGAGGGGTACGGCGGGGCTGCCCCTTATCACCGTTACTCTTCATAATGGCAATAGAACAGCTAGCAGAACAGATTAGAAATTCTGGAAGAATAGAAGGCTATAGGATAGGTAAAGTGGAAATGAAAATTAACTTATTTGCAGATGACATCATAATTATCATGACAAACCCAAAAGAGGGAGTAAAAGAAGTAAAGATTATTTTAGATGACTTCGAAAAATGTTCAGGGTTAAGCGTCAATATGGCAAAATCAGAAATAATATATTTAAACGTAAATAGGGAAGAAAAGAGAGAAATAAGCAGAGACACAAAGATAGGGTTAGGAGTAAGAAAATTTAAATATTTAGGTATAGTAGTACAAAAAATATGGATAAAATGATAAAGGATAACTATGATAAAGCATGGAGAAAAATAGAGAAGGATATGAGAAGATGGAAAAATAAAACACTAGGGATAACCTCTAAAATTAGAAGTGTTAAAATGTTTTTGGTGCCCAAAATATTGTACCTATTTCAAATGTTACCAATAGGAGCAAAGGAAAATAAAATAGTACAATGGAACAGACAGCTAAAAGAATGGATATTTGGCAATAAAAAATGTAGGTTTCACAAAAGGATAGTGAATAGCCACAAGACAGAACTGGGATGGGGAGTTCCAGGCTAAACAATTACAATGAAGCCTTCCAACTCAAATCACTACTAGAGACAGGAGAGGAAAGAGAACAGAAATGGGTAAGACTTGAGAATGAGATTAATAACCAGATAGGAAGACTAGGGTTTTTTTTACAAAGCTAAGGCTAAAGACCTAAAATTAACAATAGGCCCCAGAAGAGCAACACTGGAAGTGTGGAGGAAATGGCAACCAAACTGGCTAGGAAGACCCTCTAGATGGGCGCCATTAGAAACTATCAATGAAGAGGAGCAAGAAATTAAATGGTGGGAAACCTTAAGGTCCAAAGGATACCACAGAGTGGGGGATATGTTTAGAGGGAAAACGCTAAAGCCATTACAAGAAGTAATAGAAGAGATTGGCAAGCAACACTGGTTAAAAATAGCAGGTGTGTACAAGGTAGTAAAGAAGATTAACGGAAAAGAAAAAATGTGGATAGATGAGCCAATGGAAGAAATATATAAAGAAATGATTAAGAAGAAACAAGATGTGGTAGGGAAAATATATAAAAAGATGATATTGAATAAAGATCAAATAACAGAATATTTACAAAAATGTGGAGTAAAGAAGGTCAGAAAACAGAGAGGATGGTAGGGAAAATTATGAAAGGAATAGACAAAATTAAGATAATTAAATTTAGGAACTTGAATATAATTTTTTCACAAAATGGTACAAGACACCAGCCCAATTGGCTAACATGTTTCCGGGAGTAAGTTCCCTTTGCTGGCACTGTAGACAGTCTAAAGGTTGGTTTGCACATATGTGGTGGGAGTGTAGAGAAGCAAGGGAATTTTGGGCGGAAATTATTAAAGCTATAAGAAAAGTATGTAGAATAACTTTGAGGATAGATTTCAACTTAATGTTGATAAGCACAATGGGAAGCCCGATACTGGATAAAAAGGATCAAACCATAGTAAAGGCGATGATATTGGCGGGTAAAGCAGTTATAGCTTTGGGTTGGAAAGACAAAAGTAGATGGACAATTGAAATCTGGCACATCTATTTGTTTGATTTTATACAGTCAGACATCACTGCAACTTTATGCAAGGAGACATCATGGGGAGGGAAATCAGTGGAAATATGGAACGGATGGAAGACCTACTTAGATTGGATACCCAAGGAAGGAAGAAAAGACTTTGTGCCCATGGCTGGGGTTAAAAGACTAAGGACTATATGAAGACAGGGAGGGGAGGAGGGAGGTAGGGGAAGGGAAGGGAAATTGTAAGTAGTTGAATAACATGTGTTGTAAAAGGAAAAAAAGGGAAAAACTAATAAAAAATATACATTAAAAATAAAAAACCCGAAAAAACTAACTGTTAAGAACAACACAAGTGGGAAGCTGCAAGAAACTTGGGGGGGGGGGATTCGCCAACCTTTGCTTCCTTCCCTCTCCAGCCCATCTCTCTTTCTGCCTTTACATTTTATCTATCAATATTCCCTCACCTGCCTTCTCCCTCACTCCTTCTACGTTAGTCTTCCCCCTCTGTTTTTCCCCCACCCCTCATTTATTTGTGTGATTTATACACTGCCCTCCCTGCTCGCGGGCTCAGGGCAGTTTACAACAATTTTTAATATAACAACATTAAAATAACCATTAAAAATAATTTTAAACAGTAAAAACCTGAAATACCATGCAAAAGTTAGTTCTGATGTCAATCAACTTATCTGAAATTCAGTAGTGCCCCAATATTGGGGTCCAGGCCACTGGAGGGGGGGATAGCCAGGAGAGAAGAAGGATGCCCGCCATCTCAACCTGATGGAAGAGCTCTGTCTTACAGGCCCTGAAGAACTTTAATAGATCCCGCAGGGCCTGGATCTCAACTGCAAGCTCATTCCACTAGGTCAAGGCTAGTCGGACGTCCTTAGGGCCAGGGATTGCTAGAAGATGTTGATTTGTGGACCTCAGTGATCTCCAGGGCTCATATGGGGAGAGGCAGTCTCTAAGGTATGCTGGCCCCTGGCCATATAGGGCTTTAATGGTGAGCACCAGCACCTTGAAATGGATCCAGAATTCGATAGGCAGCCAGTGCAGTTCACACAGCACTGGGTGGATGCAAACCCGCACAGGTGTCGCCGTCAACATCCGCGCTGCTGTGTTCTGTACTAGCTGCAACTTCTGGAGCAGAGTCAAGGGCAGCCCCACGTAGAGAGAATTACAATAATCCAGTCTGGAAGTGACTATTGCATGGGTCACTGTAGCTAGGTCCCAGGGGGTGGGATCTGCCTCAGATGAAAAAAGGCCGACCTAGCAGTGGCGGTGACCAGGGCCTCCATAGAAAGAATCCAGGAACACCTTCAGACCCTTCACTCTCGATGTTGGCACCAATGGACCCCCATTGAAGGTTGGAAGCCTGATTCCGTGACTCAGTCTCCTGCAACTCAGGTATCTTAGATGGATTTTATTATGTCCTGAAGCTGGAACCTGTCATATCTATTCCCATATTAAGCTTCAGGCATAAAATGGGATTGTAAATTGTCGCATTCCCATTGGTCGGTTTCTGTGAAACCTTGTAAATATCCAATCAGAACTGTACATAGCTTTCTGGAGGGAACAGACCTCATTGGTCTTTATCCCAGCATTGTTATTGGATGTTAACTTATTTATGGGTGTGGCTTTGACAGCCCGGATCATTTAAAAAGGGAGCTGCGCTCCACTATTCTGTGTGTGTGTTGTTGAGTTGAGTTTGCTGTTACAATAAAGCTGAAATCACTTTGCTGAAATCCAACCGTGTTGAGTTGCAAACTTAACAGATTTAGCTTCAGTCAGCTCTGTCACAACCATCCAGCCACAGCTTGTAATGCCTCATCCAGATTTCCTGGGGCCGTATCCGGGCGGCAGTCCATCAGTAGATAAAGTTGGGTGTCATCCAACTATTCGTGACAACCCAGCCCATACCTTCAGATAATCTGGGGGAGGGGGCATATATAGATAATAAACAACATGGGGAAGAGAATTTCTCCCTGTGGTACACCGCATTCTAGAAAGTGCCACTGGGATAACTCCCCCCCAAGAACCACCCTCTTTGCCTGACCCTGGAGAAAGGAGGTCAGCCACTGCAAGGTGAGCCCCCATATCCCAGCACTGGCAGGGTAGTGGGTTAACACCTCATGGTCAACCATATAGAACACTGCCAATAGATCAAGAAGAATCAGCAGCACCGATCCGCCTTGATCCAGGTGTCTCCAAAGGTCATCCACCAGGACAACCAGTACTGTCTCTGTCCCATGAGCAGGGCAAAAGCTGAACTGGAAGGAATCCAGGATCTTAGCTTCATTCAAGAAAGCCTGAAGTTCTGTTGCCACTGCCCTCTCTACCACCATTTCCAGGAACAGCAAGTAAGACACTGGGCGGTGGTTGTAAAGAATCAACAGGTCCAACAAGATTTTGTAAGGAGAGGGCGAACTACTGCCTCCTTCAGTTCCCCTGGGAAGGCCCCTGTTGAGAGGGACAATGTAATCATACTGGGGAAGGGATTTAACCCCCCCATATATTTTATTTTTGATTTCAGATTTTGATTTCAGATTTTTTGTGTGCAAATCTGTTCAGTGTTGGTGTGGCCCCAATCCACAGATTTAGGTATCCACTAATGGGGGCCACACGTTGCTATTAGATACATAGATGCTTAAGGACCCTTAATGTTAATATAATCTGAGTTGGGTTTTAAGTGCCAGGTATCCAAGTAGAAGGAACTCAGGCTCTAGATCCTACAGCAGCAGCAGATTGATGTTCCATTCCACACAAGAAGGGTTATATCTGTCCAGTGCAGTATTATCTGATGGAATGATTTTTCACTTCAGAAACATAAAATCCACAGTCTCATTAGTGGTTGTAATAATGTTCCATCCAGTGAGATGATAAAGTAATTGAGACGGCCATAAATAGAGAAGCGGAAATGTGTAATCCTGAATTCCTTAACAAATGGTGAATCTCAGAAGAGTTCAGGTTTTTTAGTTAATTGATGAGGAATGAGGGAGAAAAGAGACTGCAGCTTCTCTAGATGAGCCAGGCAAGCAACTGCTTGGGGTAGCGTAACAAGGCAGGTGCTGATGCACTGTAGGGGCTTGGCATGGTCCCTGCCATTGGCAGCATGCTTAATGATGTTGTGTGTTGGGAAGTCAAAGGCAATCTCCGTATGCTCAGGGGCACATGTTCATCTACTAAGGCATGCTGTAGCAAGGTGCCTTGCGGGAAATGGTGAAAAACTGGGCACTATTTTTTCTCCTTCCTCACCCTTCCCAAGGCTCAATGTACTATTTGCTTCCTCTGAAATAAATCCCCATTCCTCTGTGCTAATCTGTATTTGTCCAGTTTCAACTGCCAGCTTTTTGATCATGTTTTTCTGGATTAGGGAGCCCTTGAGTGTTCTGAAACTTCCTTTCCATAACAACACAAAGTTTAAAAACTCATTCAGATTAAACTGAGGTGCCCCTTTTTTCCCAACTGTGTTTCCATGACAGAATACTTAAATAGCTCAGTTATATTAGGCGGCGGGGATAAGTCCTTCTCATGGAATCTGCAGTGAGGTTACTAAGTAGCTGCCATGTGGTTGGAAGGGCATATAAAGGGAGTCGCTTCCTAAAATAAAATCTGATATTTGCAAGTGCCCCACATATGTTGCAAGGGCACTGATTCCTTTCACATTTGCACATCTTGGACTTTTGACTATCTTGTCGGTAGTGGTGATTGCAATGTGATTTGCAGCAAAACCCGCAGTATCTGGCAAACAACACATGTACAAGGAGTTCTTTGTGCCAGCATTTCTCAGGGTCCAGAGCTCATCACAGACATTGCACAGACATTTCACGCAAGAGGGCCTTCTGTGTGAGACTGCCAAATCCAAACTTCATTAGAAATCCTGGTTGCTGAATGCTCGGTAGAGAAGTATGGTCACATGCTCTAAATCCAAGACAGTTTCCAAGCTGTACTCCAGAGAATCCTGGGGCTCAAAAGGTTTGATTAGAATGCACACACAAGATGCTTGTTACTATCTCTTAGTGGCAGCTTGTCTGGCACTCCAGTATGACCTGGGGCCCTGGGATTTTGTACCTCTGTCCCCTGCAACCACCTAATTGTCCCCACCTAAGAAGATAGCTTTCTCACAGTTACTGATTTCCCCCTGCAATATCAGTCCATGTAGGGTATCAGCTAGATCCAATAGGCTGGGCTGCCCCTCTGCATGGCAAGGAGTGCACCTTAGACTGCATCTCCGAATCATCTGCAACAGACAAAGATTCTTCAGCCAATGTCAGCGTGGAAAGAATTCTATTCACTGTAGAAATCATGAAAACACTGCTCGAAATCAGAAGTGCAACCGTGCCTGGAGCTTTGCTACCAAGTGGTAACTTGTCACAGTACGTGAAAAACCATCTCCTTCCATATGGCCCCGTGCACCTACTATGGTAATCAGGCAGCCATTTGTTGGCTATCCCACCACTTAGGGTGGCCCGTCTGGCATTGTCCAGAGCCTGGGCTTTTTCTATTGTGGCTCTGGCTTTGTGGTAATCAGGAATGCCAGTCTCCAATGGGACTTGAGAATCCCCTGAAATTACAGCGCATCTGCAGACTACAGAGATCAGTTCCCCTGGAGAAAATGGATGCTTTGGACTCTATGGCACTGTACCCCACTGAGCTCCCTGCCCTCCCCAGGCTCCATCCTCAAATCTCCAGGAGTTCCCCAATCTGGAGCTGGCAAAATTGTCCCCCATCCCCATTGGCGGCCAGGGGGGACCTGGCAACCCTAGTCGGAATGGGCTGGGCTCCCTGAAGAGGGGATGGAGCCTCCCTCTTTGGAGATCTTCAAAAGGTGCTGTATGCTGGGGCTTTTGAGGGAGTCTGAATTAGCAGGTGTCTTTTAAGGAGGGAGATTCGGTGTTTGTTATTTTAGTTTTGCTTTTAAGCTGAACATGTTTTAACTATTCTTATAAGCTGCCCTTAACTATTCTTATAAGCTGCCAAAAGGAAAGGCTGGAGAATGACTGCATGCTAAAAACCTTTATGACGGGCCCCACCCATGTGGTGCTGGGTCTTTTAATGTTATAGTGGCATCATGGGATGAAGCCATAGAAAAAGTGGCTTCTGCTGCTGTCACATGAAAAGGCTACTTCTATGAAACTTCCTCCTGCTAAAGAACATCTCATTGTACATCACTTGCAGGTAAGTGGCTAAAAGGTCATCTTTATTCTTTCTGATTATGGTGGGGATGTTTTTTGAGGGTGCAGCTCACTCAGTATGGTTGGCAACTGTCTCGGAGAAAGAGGCCTGTCCCTTTAATGGAGGCTTAATGCGTAGAAATTGGCTGTTGAAGCTGTTCATGGCATGGAGATAAATAACATTCTCTAGTGTTTGCTGCAGATCAAACTAATATTAAAGGGACAGCTAGAGAGTCCAGTTTAAAACTTTGCATCCCTGTTATTTAGGCAGTACATGAAATGGCTTCTGTGGCCATGCTGGAATCCATGTACCCAAGTTGATCAGAATTGAGCAGAAGTGATGCTGGGACCGGTCCTTTTAAAAAGTGGCTGTCAGAGGGTTGAAAGCCAGGACTGATGACCAGATGAGAATCACAAAGCCATCATTGAAGCCTAACAGCATTGTCAAGGGAGGCTGTAATTATAGAACAGAAGAACAGAAGAGAAGCTACTGTTGGATCAGGCCAATGGCCCATCCAGTCCAACACTCTGTCACACAGTGGCCAAAAATACCTGGTGCTATCAGGAGGTCCACCAGTGGGGCCAGGACACTAGAAGCCCTTCCACTGTTGGCCCCCCCAAGCACCAAGAATACAGAGCATCACTTGCCCCTGAGACCCTATCTATACCTTGTAGCTAATAGCCACTGATGGACCTCTGCTCCATATATTTATCTAATTCCCTCTTGAAGTTGTCCATGCTTGTAGCCACCACCACCTCCTGTGGCAGTGAATTCCAAATGTTAATCACTCTTTGGGTGAAGAAGTACTTCCTTTTATCCATTCTAACCTGACCGTTCAGAAATTTCATTGAGTGCCCACGAGTTCTTGTATTGTGAGAAAGGAAGAAAAGTACTTCTTCCTCTACCTGCTCTATCCCATGAATCCTGTCCTTATTAATATTTGAATTTTGGTTCCGCAACATTCTGTGGTCGCCATAATTGTTTGGGCTCAAGAACTGGCAGTCAGAAGATGCTGGACAGGGCTGACTGGCTGCTTGGCGAAGTCCCACCCACATCAGCCCTGGTCAGTGTATTTGGCTCAGTCTGCTCCGGTCCTCTGACAGGAGAGGACCATCTGCAGAGTGAGCGCAGGGACAGGCAGGTGAGAGAAGCCCTTTTCCGCCCCCCGCACACCATCCCCTGGGCCCTCTATGGGGGCAGTAGGCCCAGAGAAGCCCTTTTCCGCCCCCCGCACACCATCCCCTGGGCCCTCTATGGGGGCAGTAGGTCCAGAGAAGCCCTTTTCCGCCCCCCACACCATCCCCATGCCTTCTATGGGGGCAGTAGGCCCAGAGAAGCCCTTTTCCGCCCCCCACACCATCCCCTAGGCTCTCTATGGGGGCAGTAGGCCCAGAGAAGCCCTTTTCCGCCCCCCACACCATCCCTTGGCCTTCTATGGGGGCAGTAGGTCCAGAGAAGCCCTTTTCCGCCCCCCCACACCATCCCCTGGCCTTCTATGGGGGCAGTAGGCCCAGAGACGCCCTTTTCCACCCCCCACACCATCCCCTGGGCCTTCTATGGGAGCAGTAGGCCCAGAGAAGCCCTTTCCCGTCCCCCACACACCACCCCCTGGGCCTTCTATGGGGGCAGTAGGCCCAGAGAAGCCCTTTTCCACCCCCCACACCATCCCCTGGGCCTTCTATGGGGGCAGTAGGCCCAGAGAAGCCCTTTTCCACCACCCCCACCATCCCCTGGGCCCTCTATGGGGGCAGTAGGCCCAGAGAAGCCCTTTTCCACCCCCACACCATCCCCTGACCTTCTATGGGGGCAGTAGGCCCAGAGAAGCCCTTTTCCGCCCTCCACACCATCCCCTGGGCCTTCTATGGGGGCAGTAGGCCCAGAGAAGCCCTTTTCCCCCCCCCACACCATCCCCTGGGCCTTCTATGGGGGCAGTAGGCCCAGAGAAGCCCTTTTCCGCCCCCCACACCATCCCCTGGTCCTTCTATGGGAGCAGTAGGCCCAGAGAAGCCCTTTTCCGCCCCCACACCATCCCCTGGGCCTCCTATGGGAGCAGTAGGCCCAGAGAAGCCCTTTTCCATCCCCCCACACCATCCCTTGGGCCTTCTATGGGGGCAGTAGGCCCAGAGAAGCCTGTTCCGCCCCCCATCCCCTGGGCCTTCTATGGGTGCAGTAGGCCCAGAGAAGCCTGTTCCACCCCCACCTTCTGGGTCTTTTCAGGGCCCAGTAGGCCCAGAGAAGCCTGTTCTGCCCCCCCATCCTCTGGGCCTTCTCAGGGCCCAGTAGGCCCAGAGAAGCCCGTTCCACCTCCACCAAACCGTCCTATGGGCATTCTCAGGGCCCAGTATTCCCAGAGAAGTCCGTTCTGCCCCCCCCAACCATCTTCTGGGCCTTCTATGGGCCCAGTAGGTCTAGAGAAGCCCATTCCGCCCCTCTTCCCTTCCTTTCCCCCCTTTTCTTTCTTCCTCTCTCCTTTCTTTCACTCTTCCCCCTCTTCCTTCCTTCCTTCCTTTCTCCAACCCTCTCTCCCTTCCACCCTCCCTCCCTTCCTTTCTAGAGCCTGTTGTCTTCCACCACAATGGGCTTTGCCCCCTAGTAATCTTATAAACCTCGATCATGTCACCCCCCCAGCCGTTGTTTCTCCAAGCTAAAGAGCCCCAAGCGCCTCAGGCTTTCCTCATAGGGAAAGTTCTCCAACCCTTTTATCATTCTAGTTGCCCTTTTCTGCACTTTTTCCAAAGCTATAATATCCTTTTTGAGGCATGGTGACCAGAACTGTACACAGTATTCCAAATGTACACAGTATTCCAATCCTGTAAACAGTATTCCAATCCTAAAAGCAATTTCTCTGAAGTAAACCCTGTGGAATAAAATGTTACTTCCTTCTAAGTAGACCATTTTAGGATTGCTCCTTGAACTGCCTACCAGTGTTCCCTCTAAGCGGAGTTAGTGTGAGCAAGCTCACAGCTTTTCAGCCTCCAGCTCACACATTTTTGCCTTGGCTCAGGAAGGATGGCTTCAAAGCAAACTGATTTATACAGCAGCCAAATGGCTTGCTCACAACTTTAATGCTGGTAGCTCACAAAGTAGAATTTTTGCTCACAAGACCTCGCAGCTTAGAGGGAGCATTGCTGCCTACGCATGGCCGGCTCGCTCACTAGGCGAGCTAGGCGCTCGCCTAGGGCGCGCCAGCCACTGGGGCGCCAAAGTGCGCCCCGGCCCCTCCTGTGAAAAGCGCCCCCACCTCTCCCGCCACCTCCCCGAGGGCCCTGCCGGGGCTCAGGAGATGGCTCAGGAGCGGGGGAGAGGAGATGTGGGCGGCGGCTAGCACCACTAGTGAAGAGCGCCCTAGCGGGCGCTCAATACCAAGATAACACTGAACAGGACGAGGCTTGGCCCTGGGGCGGGTGGGCAGGCGGCGGCGGCATGGCTTCTCAGCCAGGGACGGCAGGACGCGGCCCACTCTGCTCTCCCCGCCGAGGCGCTCGTCCGCCCACCCGGCCCGGCCCCTCCCTGGCTGGCTCCCCCGCCCGCCCCCTGGAAGGGGTGGTCCTCTGCGTGGGGCCCGGCCCAGCTGTCCAGGGAGGCGAGGGGGGGGGTCGGAGCGCCCTCTGGGGAGGGCGCTGCCAACTCCAGGCTGGGAGACTCTCCGGGGGCGGGGCGGGTTGGAGAGGTGCCCTGACCACGCCGTGGGTTTCTGCCTCTTGCTTGCCTTGGGCAGCGGCGGCGGCCCGGCTTACTGGAAGGGGGGGGGAAACACCTAGCCTCTCCCCCCTGGAAACACCTATCCTCTCCCCCCGCACGGCCCTCCCAGTCCCAAGCCCACCGCTGGGCCGCGGGGCTGGGATTTTTGGGCTGGGCCGTGGGGCGGGCGGCGGCGCGGCTTCTCCCCCCCCGCCCTCCCAGTCCCAAGCCCACCGCGGGGCGGGGGCTGGGATGTCCGGGCTGGGCCGTGGGGCCGGCGGCGGCGCAGCTTCTCCCCCTCCCCCGGCCTTCCCAAGCCCACCTCTGGGCAGAGAAGAGGTTCCCCCCCCATAGCCCTCCCAAGCTGCGGCCCAGCTTTCGGCACTCTGGGGGGGGGAGCGCCAGAAGGTAGCCTGCCTAGGGCGCGAAGAACCTTAGGGCCGGCCCTGTGCCTACGAGGGCTTTCTTTGTGCAAATATTTTATTTATTTATCTACTTTAATTCTATCCCACCTTTCTCCCCAATTGGGATCCAAACCAGCTTACATCGTTCTCCTCTCCTCCATTTTGTCTTCACAACACTCCTATGAGATAGGCTAGGCTGAGTATGTGTGACTGGCCCTAGGTCATCCAGCAAGTTTCCATGGCAGAGTGGGGATTTGAAACTGAAACCAATTCCCCACAAGCAGCTGTGCCACCCTCACTCTTCTGTTTTCCCCACTTGCATTGGTCAATTTCACAGTGTTCTCTGTGTGGCTGCATTTTGACCCGTAGCTCCCCCCGATTTCCCCCGCATCTTCTCAGTCTCAAAAAAACAAGGATCGAGAAGATGTGGGGAAATCAAGGGAGCTGCGGGTCAAAATGCAGCCACGCAGCAAATAGTGTGAAATTGACCAATGCAAGAGGGGGAAACAGAAGAGCGAGAGAGGCACAGCTGCTTGTGGGGAATCGGTCTGGGTTTCCCAGATACCACTTCAACACTTTTAACCTCTACACCACCATGCTGGCTTGCTACTGTTTGCTGTCACTGGGAACAAGGTCTTGCTTAACTGTACTGCAGAAGTAGCCACCAAACGTCCAAGTAATTTCTAGCAGATAATGTTAGCTAACTTAAATCAGAAGATACAAATTGTCTGCTTTGCTGGATGAAACCAATGTTGAACAGATTGAGCCACGTGTTTGTTTGGTGGCCTTCTTTAATGAAGCTGAACCAACTCCTCCCCTTCTGTTTTGTCATCCCATATCCCTTCACCTGCCCCTTCCAGTCATGCTACTATTCTACATTTAGTATTTACAGCTGTTATTGTAAATGTTGTGTAATGACAGATACTGCAAAGAGAACTAGCTGTGCATATTTGTACCCTTTACTGGGAACACAGAATTGGGTTTCTTGGCAAAGGATACTGGCTTCAGCCCCAGCCACCTTGAAATGCATTCCCTCCATCCTAACTTTGTGCTCTGGGAATGGGAAGTTAAGACAGACTGTGCCTTATACATATGCAGCTTCAACTGTTTGTGCCAACCATCCCTCAACCTTCCCCACTTATGCAGACACCATATGATTTCATCAAGTTTAAATGTGTTCATAAGGCTCTTTCCGGATTATCCATTGAGCAGAGTCTCAGAATTCTAGGATTTTGCCCAAAACTCTTATATGTGGTGAAGCATGGGGAGAGAACCTGGGCAAAATGAGAGACAGGGAATCACTGTAGTCATACAGTTGTTACTACAGGAGTTGGGGCTGCAGCACAGCAGACCATCCCCAACTGGGTCAACAGCAGCAGCAGAGATGGGGGGGAAAATCCCTCCCTTGTATCTAGCATACTTTCAACTGAAACTCACAAGCCACAGTAGGAACATGGTAGAAATACAACTGTATTGTACTGAGCATTCCTCTGTTCTGGTTATCTTATAGTGAGACTAGGAATAAGGCCCATTGTGGAAATAAATACAGTGAGCTCTAGAAAGAGTCTCTGAGCGAATGCCCTGGCCTTAGGCACTCAGTGTCAATTTACTGTGGTGACCTCAGCAGGTATGACATAGAGTCCACCATTTTCTCCAGGGGAACTGATCTCTGTCATCTGAAGAGTAGTTGTAATTCTGAGAGATCTCCAGTTCTCACCTTTATCTTCCCCTCTGATCTCAGCTTTCCAACTCCTCCCCCCTCCCTGCAGCCTCTACCTAGGAAGAGTACAGTCTTTCTCTGCAGTGGGGCCAAAGCAGCTTACATCATTCTCCTTTCCCCTTTTTGATCTGCACAACAACCATGTGAGGTAGGTTAGGCTGAAAGTCTATGACTGGTCCATAATCACCCACTCAGCCTCCACAGCAAAAACCTGGATCTGGAAGACCCTACTCTGAAGTGCTAACTGCTACACCACACTGGCTGTGGTATTGCCTGGTATCACAACTGAACTCCAGAAAACAGATCTGTCTCTCCCCCTGGAGAAAATAACTGCTTTGGAGGGCAGGCTCTATGGCATTCTATTCAGCTGAGGCCTCTCCCCTTCCCAAACTATGGCTCCCGTAGACTCTACCACAAAATCTCCAGGAATTTACCAACCTGGAGCTGGCAGCCTTAATCAGGACTGGCCCCAAAGGCCAAAGTAGGCCTGGAAAGGGCCTCCTCCCCATGCCTTTTTACTGACAGAACCAAGCTTGGTTGCCTAGCAACAGCCACTGAGGGGAAAGTGAGCTGCACAGCAGGAGAAGAACAGAATGGTTTGACAGCCACTGGACCACCTCAGTAGCCAGCCAGCCATGGAGAAGCCAAGCAGGAGAAGCATTTTCATTAGGAGAGACAGCTGTTTTGGCAGTTTTTTCTGACAGGGAACAGTGGCCAGGCTACCAGTTGGCAGGAGAGAGGAGTGGACCCAGCACCCAGCCAATGGCATGCAAGTACTCTTGAGCAGCAGTTGATGGGCTAATGGCTGATGGAGCACACAGCACAGCCAATGGGAGAGCTGGAAAGTGCCAATACACCAGGGCTTTTAGATATATCAGATTGTTGGTTCTTGTATTGATATTGGTCTGAAAATTCCCATATGCAATGTTGTTCTAAATCTACACTGTCCCTTCCCTGAATGCATCCTGTCATGATGCCCTGTGCTGATTCTTGTGGCTGTTTTCTCTATGCTTGAGCTTACCTTCCACCATAATTTTTACTGACAGCTGTAGCCTGACTTCCAAGAACCTGAATATTTTAAGGTCCTGTAAGGAAAACTCACACTTCCGTGGCCATGGCTTGAATCCCACCATGTGACACCAGAGTCCAGTAGTTGCCTGTGTGGGAATGGAAGATGCACTTCTTGGTTTCTTTGTCAATCTGCATCTGGAAGGTCTCATGGTGTGTCTCTTCATCCTGATTGGCTGAGACATTGACACCTAGAAGAGAGGACATTCTCATCTGAGATGTACCATATCTGGACTGCACTACATTAGGCTGAAAACAGATATATCTTTACCACACATTCATGCTCATAAAACCTCATGTCAGAAGCAATTGGCTTGGATCCACTGGAGGACTTCCATGGATGAAGGGCATTTGTGTGTAATTTTTGCAGTCCCCCCCACACACACTTATGACCTCTGACTCCCATCTCAAGTGGTCCCTGCCTTCCAGAAGTAGCTGTTTTAGGGGCATTTGGGCTGTAGCAGGAGACGGAAGGCAAGGAAGTTGTACTCCAAGGATGGAACTCTCTTCCATTTGTACAAATTACACATGGACCCGAGTGATTGTTTTATGAAAGACTATCAAATGGGCAATAAAGACATCCTTTTCAAGTATCCCTCCTTGATTTAATCCTCATTTAAGAAGTTCTTCCACAGTAACTGTGCTGAGTCCAGGTTTCAACAGTCCCTCAAGCAAAATACCCTCAAAGGACCCCTTCCCTTGCTACCATTGCTCACTCCTTCTCCTTCTGGGCCCTGGTATCCCCAGCAACAGTAAGGAAGAGGAGGAGGAACAGCAGGAGGACCATGGTTGGCACTTAGCAGTGGGCCCTTTCTGGAGCATGGGCCTCAGCAAATGACTGACAGTGCCAATCTCTGGCAAGGCCATTCCTTGCTATGTCATGTAGTCCTGATCTGTTGTATTTGCTTCCAACTGATTCTAATAGCTGCTAAAGATCCTTGCTGACCGTGCTTCTCACATGAACACTGAAACTCCTTAGAGATACCTCAAGCTGCCCTGTTCTTTCTAGGGAAGGCATGATTAGGAGGAAATGTGTCTTATTTCACAACCACATTCCTGTTCCATAGATTAGAATCTCTGGCTCCATAATGCCCTGTGCAGGGAAATACTTCCCTCACTATATTTTTAGTATGAGTCAGATAACTCAGTATAAGTTGCCAAGGCTGTACCATGTGTCATTTCTCCCTTGTAACATGTTTATGTCCATAATGTGTCACCTCCCCTTCTAAAATATGAGGAAGGACCTTGAGTTGCTGCTTTCATGCATTTTAAGTAAAAAAAAATAGCTATTAAATAGGACATACTTGGCTTTTGGATTAGAGCATCTGTTCTTATATTAGGGCATCTGTTCTTGAATACAAAATGTAGCATGGGAAGCTCCTTGTAAATGCTATAGTTAGATGACCAGGAGCCATATGATAGCTGCTTAAAAATCTAGCACATGGTAGCTGTACCTCTGTGGGAAAGTGGTCTTCCATAGCCGCCAAAGCATGGTTAAATTAATCCAGCTGTAGAAGGAAGATAATACTGGTCTTAACTGCCTAGTCAGAACATAGAAACAACTGCTTTTTCACTTTATCAGTGTGGTTTTGTCTCTCGCATATGTTGTACTCATCAATCAGGCAATATCAAGTTGAGAAGGAATCTCAGAATTGGTACTGACATGTGGTTCCTGCATCCAAATATTACCAGAAAAGTGTGAGAACTGGCAAGAAGCCACAAGAATGCAGCTCCACACCTGTGAGGTAACATACAAATCAATCAAATAAAATTGGCTATGATCAAAATCACTGGTCATCCTGAAAGATCTAGAACAGGAGTATCAAACATAAGGCCCGGGGGACAGAACTGGCCTGTCCAGGGCTCTTATGCGGCCCACGAGCAGCTAATCCAAGTGAGGGAAGAGGAGACTACTGGGGGGGGGGGAGTGGGTGGAGCCACTCTGGTTCTGGCTTCAGCATGGCGAAACAACCTCATCTGCAGCAGTCAAGCAGCATGGGAACATCTTGCCAGTGCTGCACCACTGGCTCTCTGGTCCACCCATCTGGGTTTTCCATTGCATCCCCCTCCCAGCCCATGGGGCGTTGCAGTGAGGATACACCAACTCAGAGCTTACCTGCTGCTGTCCTTTATGCAGTTTTTATATCTCTAATGCCTGGTATTATGTTTTATGGAATACATGGATGGCCCAGCCCAATAAAGTGACATTTATGTCAGATCTGGCCCTTGTGACAACTGAGTTCGACACCTCTGATCTAGAAAGATGTGATCCCACTGCTCCTTCCTCTGCTATGTTGCAGGATTACCTCTTTGTCTAGACTCTGCTTGCTTCTGGATCAGATCAGTCCCCCGGCCCTGTTGGCAACCCAGCCATGGAAAGCCCACAAGCCAAGTATATGCTGTTCTTCTCTGCTTGACCTTGCCTTCCTCATTTTGTTCCTGAGTCTTACTTCACCTTGTCCAAAACTAAATTCTTCATGTCCTGCTTCTTTGGATTTTGACTAGCTCTGGGTGTGTGACATGCAAGATTTGCCTAATTCCTCACGTGGACTTGATGGATCCCACTGCTGGGTGGTCGGGCTCCTAAAGGGTAAATTGGTGAGCCTGGATTATGGTTGATCTCTCTCTCTCTCTCTCTCTCTCTCTCTCTCTCTCTCTCTCTCTCTCTCTCTCTCTCGCGCACACATATTGATTATCCTGCCACCTGATGAATCCTATTCTGACCTGTTGAGTGCATGTGGAAAGCTGCATCTCCTTGATGACTTATCAGCACCTTGGCAGGGGTAGCTTGGGCACAGGTCTGGCACTTGCCCAGGACCAAGTGTTTTTGTAGCTGTTTGTCACAAACACACACAGTATTTGGACCCAACTGCTGGTATAACAGTGTTGCACTTACCTGTAATTGTTGTTCTTCTAGGTGTCCTCTGTGCAGTCCCATATTGGGACTGCGCTTGCACAGGCCAGCCACTGGAGGCTCTCTCTACAGCTAAACCAACAATTTTTAACACTCAGAGGGGAGGCCCCATCTCTCTGTTCTCCTGTCCTGAGCCACCTCGAGCACCAAAAAACATGCTAGGGACTCACAGCAAGGTAGGAGGGAGGGATTGTGTGCCTGCACAGAAGACACCTCAGTGAACAACAGTTACAGGTAAATGCAACACTGTTCTCATCTTCAGTCTTCTGTGCAGTCCCACATGGGGAGACTATAGAGTTCCTTACCCTGGTGGTGGGGTGAGTTTCACTGGAAGAGAGAGTGCAGGACAGCTCTGCGAACTGCTGACCTCCTCCTCGTATTGACATCCAGAGAATAATGCTTGATAAAAGTGTCTGAAAATGACCATGTCGCTGCACAGCAAATGTCCTCCAAGGAGGTGCCTCTTCAGAATGTTGCAGATGCTGCCCGTGCTCGAGTTAAATGTGCTCTGAGCTCCAGAGGGCACGATAGATTGGCATTTTCATACCCCAAATGGATGGCTGACACTATCTACCTAGAGATGGATTGTGCGGATGCTGCTGTCCCTCTTGAACTACCAGAATAGCAAATGAAAAGTCTTTGTGACTGTCTGATAACCTTAGTCCTAGCTAAATAAACAATAAAGATCTTTTAACATCTAATGAGTAGAGTGTTTTCTCAGCCTCTGATGTAGGTGATGGAAAAAATGCTGGTGACACAATATCCTGTTATAGATGAAAGCCTGAGACCACCTTGGGTAAAAACTGTAAACTGGGCCTCTGTACAACATGACTAGTCTGAAACTTTATAAATGTTTGGTCAGCTCTAAGGGCTGCCAACTCTCCTACCCTTTGGGCTGATGTGACTGCACCAAAAAGGCAACTTTTAAAGAAAGAAGCTGAAGGCTACAGGGACCTAGTGGCTCGAATTGGGGCAACACAGGCTAGGACAAAACTACCGATAATGACCATTGTGGTACTATAGGTGGGTGCAGTGGGAATAAATTAAATAATCCCTTTAGAAAATTATTGGACGCTGGGTGTGAAAATAGCATCCTGTCTTGGACCCTGTCATGATATGCTGAGATAGCTGCTAAGTGGACCTTGACCAAAGATACTGTTAAACCTGATTCCTTCAAGGATAACAGATATTCAAATACCATTGCCATAGGGCAATCACCAGCCTGAATTCCCTGAGCATTTGCCCAGTTAGTGAAACAGGCCCATCCATACTTATATGGCCTCCTAGTGGACGATCTATAGGCATTCAGGAAAATGTTAACTACTAGTTCCGAGAACCTGGGTTGTGGTTATCTACTAGCCAAGCTGTCAATCTGAGCTTGCCCACTTCCCTGTGGAGGAAAACCACCACTAATGGCAGGTGTACAAACTTCCCCTTGGATAGGTCCAGAGGGATCTGGAACCAATGTTGCCTGGGCCAAAAGGGCGCTCTCAGAGTGAACTTAAGATAAATCTTACATGTGGCCATGCTATGAGACTCCCCTTGGTAGAGAAGGCACAAAAAGTGCTCATCCAAGCATGGCATTTTGGCACTGCACTGAGTGCAGTTTTTTTTTTAAATAACTATTTTTAATTGAATTTTTGGAAAACTGATAACACAACAACCGTACAACATAACCAAATAACTTAACATCAAACAAATAACAATTAATTAATTATAAACATGTAAAACGTTTTAAAACTGAAGCATCAATCTTAATATATCATCACTATTAAGACTAATACAATGCAAACTTTCTATATTTAACAGGAAGAGCATTAAATTGACTCCCTTCTATTTCTATATATTGAAAAAAGGAAAACCATTTCTCCAAGAAATTCAAGTTCTTTTTAACATAAACACCAGCAATTAAAAGTTGCATAGCAATTTTATCATTAACTACTACATCCCAAATTTCATTAAACCAATGTCTCAATGTTGGTGCTTTAGCAGATTTCCAAAGTTGGGCTAAGGAGGTCTTTGCTGCAGGTAACAAAAGAGCCACCACTTCAGTATCCTGTTTAGTCATAAGTATATCATCCCAACAATTTAATAGAAGAGACTCTGGAGTATTTAGAATCCGTATACCAGTTATTTTCTCTATTATCGACAACACCATACCCTAAAATGCTTGCACCTTTGGGCATGCGCACCAACAGTATATATAAGATCCAATATCTAGAGCATTTCCAACACTGAGGTGAATTAATGACTATAATAAAGCCTTTGGGGTGTAAGGTACCACCTGGAGTGCAGTTTTTAAACAATGCCTTCTGCAACATGGTCAAGAAAGATAAAAGCAAGCTGACAACAATTATTTTTGATAAGACTCATGAAGTTCTTTGTGTTGGAGAGAAAGATGTCCTAACTACCTGGCAATGAAGAAAAGACTGAGGGATGGGAGGGGCCTCCCTGCGGAGCATGTGACCATTTGGGCAGGAAACGGCCGCTAGCGGGCTCTGCAGGGGAGGGGCTCCTCTAAATTGCTAGTATAGCTGTAGAGAGCGCCTCCAGTGGCTGGCCTGCACAAGCGCAGTCCCAATGTGGAACTGCACAGAAGACTGAAGATGAAAAATGTGGTTAATCTTTAATGTGCTACTGGACTCCCTGCTTAGTTTAGCTACAATATGGCGACCCATCTGAAATTCACATTAAGAGACACTTTGCTGCCAGCCTGCCAGGGCTGCCCTTCTCCTCCTATGAAGTTTGAAGCACAACTGAAACATGAATCCAGGCAGATCAAAGGAATACACCTATGCAGCATTGCATACACCTGGCATCCCATTTCAATCAAGCCCTCTGCCTCTCACTGTATCATGTTAGCAACCAGTCCAGCTCCCGCCTGAGTTATAAATCCCTGGTGTGCTATTAGTGCACGTGCAAGTCAGACAAAAAATGCTGGTCATACACAGTGACGTGTGTGTGTCAAATCTTCTTGCTTGCATGGCATTTAAGTCAGTCCTCAGCTTCTCAGCACACAACTATCATGAGGGTCCTGTGGTTCAGACCTGCCTGAATAGCTTCTCTAGTCCTAATGGAGCACACACACAACTGAACAACCCAAATTGTGCTTTCTCCTCATTGCTTTGGGAATGTTACCTTGGGGGAGCAAGATACAACATACTGAATAATATAACATGTTACTTGATTGTAATTCCAAATCTGATTCTTGTGTGTTGACATGTTTGTATGTACTTTAAACCTTTCTCGTCCCTTTCCTGTCAGTTTGTAATCCTTATCACAGAATTGCATAGGAGACAGAAAATCATTTAGTACATAAGATAGCAAACAGAAGGCACAGGCTATTTTAAGAAGGAACCAGTCTTCTAAGGCAATGTGCTCAAAGCTTGGGAAACAAGACTTGGGCAAAATAATCAGAAAGGGAGCCAGTGTGGCATATCGGTTGGTGTCAGACAATGGTCTGGGAGACCCAGGTTGCAATTTCTGCTCTTTCATGGAAACTTTCTAGGTGATCTCAGGCCAGTCACACACACTCAGCCTAATCTACCTCATAGGGTTGTTGTGAAGATAAAATGAGCAGAAGAGAAGATATAAATGAAGTAAATAAATACATTTGAGTATCGAACCAAGAGTGGGAGTTCAGATCTGCAGTCAGCTATGACTTTGGCCCTGTCAAACTTCTTTAGCCCAACCTAGGATAAAGTGGAGGAGGAAAGTAACACATATGCTACCCTCATTTTGTGGAGGAAGAACTACATTATAAATGTTATGTGTTTATTGGATGCTATTTGACAGTTCTGACGTGCACAAAGTTTCTTAGGCTAGATTCTGTCAACTAGTTAGCCATGGAGGAAGCTAAAATAAAAATGCTGAGTTAGAAGGTTACAGCCTATTATGCCAAGAACTACACTGAATTATGTGACTTGTATGAATCATGGACATTAAGCCAATTTGCATATCACCTCTTAGTCTGCATAACTGGTTCTTCAAGCTTTACTATTTTGCACTTTATTCTGTTTCTTCTGTGCCTGAAAAGGGGGCAAGGAGATCTGCAGGACACTGAAACCCTCACCTCTGGCTTCTGACCATTAGTCAGCCATTCATCCACACATTTATGGGCATTTCACAACCCCATGGGCTAAAAGCACAGAAGAGGGAATTAAATGACAGTTGTGATTCTCAGGAAATGAAATTCTGCACCCAGTAGAGCCTGTGCTGCTTTTGGGGGACTGCAGCCCTGGGCTAGTTTCCACTAAGTTCCTGTGATCTGCCTCTATTGTCTGCTTAACTTACATGCTGCTATTACATCTCTTCCCCTGGTTCCTGTTCACATGTTGCCTTAGGCGTTGAATCTTGGCTCACCCCTTTCTTTTTTCAATGGTTTCTTCTCGCTCTCTCTTTTAAATTAAATTTTATTAAAAAACAAATAACATGCATGCATAAACAGGAAATTACAGAAGATACATTGCAAATCTATACCCTCTTATGTCCTACCTCCATGGACATAGAAAACTCTTTGTCAGCAGCTGACGATTTTAATACTAATTCCAATTATACAATTGCCAGTTCCATTCTTTGTATCGTTCTTGACCATAGAAGGCCCACTCTATGTGTATCTCTATTTTTCTCATAAGCAGTTCATTTCACTAAAGTGCAGATCTCCTTTATTTTCAACAACCAGTCTTGTAGTTTAGGAATATTTTTTTGTTTCCATTGCCAGGCAGAAACCAGTCGGGCAACAGTAATCATATGTAAGGCAACCATTTGCTCATCTCCAGGGATATCAGGTAGCAGTGCCTTTAGTTTATAGGGGATCTGTTTTTCCAACCTGATTGATATAATTTTCACCATTTGTTTCCAATAACTGGAGACACATATGCATGCCCACCACATGTGAAAGAAATCTGCCTTGTCTTCTTTACAGAACCAGCATATGCTGGTACCAGTCTTAATAGATCTTTGCCAACCTTAAAAGAGTTAAATACCACCTGTAAATCATTCTCAACAGGTTTTCTCTAAAGGAGAGGCAAACTGTAAAGGTAGTACAAATCTCCATTTGGAGTCATCTAAGTTGTTACCTAAGGGTTTTTTGCTACCTAATATGGAAGTTTTGATTAGGTTTGAGTGTTGTCTTCAATAAACTATAATACATGCTCGAAATAAAACTTTTACCAGCTGCTAGTAGCAGTTCCTCAAACTCACCTATGTATTTTAAAATAGCATTTTTTGTATCAGTTCGCAGAGATATTTCAGTTCACGGAGATATTTACATACTAAAATACTAGGCTCCAGAGTAGACAATCCTTAATATCACTACATAGGATTACTTGGTCGTCAGTTATCAAGTTGTCAATTATCAAGTTTCTATAATCACTAAATCCTGAGAACTCCCACCTTCTCAAGGGGAGAGTTTCCAGGCTCATCTCATCAATCATGTCACTAATAACAGATGCTAAGGGAGAGAATCTTGGTAACTTTATTTTTACTTGATCCCATACATTAAGTATTACATCTATGATAGTGTTATCATTATTATAGTGTTTCTTCCTATTTTCTTTCCTCACCCAAGGCCAACTTTTCAGAGGTATCTTTATAAAGAATTGTTCTATAAAGGTTGGTGTATTTTCAACAGTATTTGATAGCCAGTCTTTCAAACATTGTACTCTGGGAGCTGGTAAGATTGGGTATCTCCAAGCCACTATTTAAGTTTTTTGTCATACATGCTGCTGCATAGTATCCTAGGTTTCTTTTTATCCCAAATACATATATTTAATAATAGCTGCAGCTCTTTTAATATCTTTTCTGGAATCTCAGCTGGGAGATTACCAAATAAAAAAATTAAAAATTATAATTTTTATAATGTTTGCACATCCATGGAAATATAAGTTTAAGGTATCTCAAAGTTGGAACTTTTTTCTATTTTGGTTATTATTTTATCACACAATTGATCTTTAATAATCCACCATTGTTCTTATTTAACCACATACCATCTGTTTAAAAATAACAATATTTCCCTGACCTGGATAGCTCAGACAAACCCAATCTTGTCAGATCTCAGAAGCTAAGCAGAGTCGACTCTGGCAAATACTTGGACGGGGAGACCTTGGAATACCAGCAGTGACGATCCAGAGAGATCCGGTTCCGGTCGCGGCGAGGTCAGACGCGGAGGGACTGAGCCCCGTTCTGCGCTGCCCTTCACCTTACCTTCGGGGGAAGACAGGCGCCCCGGCCGGGGGTGCTTGGGGTACCCTACACGAGGCGAGGAAGCCTCTTAGCAAGGAGCTCTTTTTTTCGGCGACGAGAGTGGCGGCGGCTGCCTCGGGAGGCGAGAACACGCTCCAGAGCAGAAGGTGGGGCAACACCCAGCCGGCTGCTGGGTAAACGCAGCGACGGGAACCAAGGCGGAGATTCTTCATTAACAACACGCCACATTAAATGTAAACTGTCAACTTTTTAATGTGGCCAGAAAACCAAGCGTTTTGCTAACTAAAGGAGACAGAAGAAGAAAAGTGTTGGTAAATCTAAAAATAAAAAGCTCGGTCTGTGACTAGGGCTTGAAAGCGGCGAATCAGAGGACACAGATCGGCTGATAAATTTACTTTCCTTTGCAACTATCAAGTATGGCTAAAGTGACTGACTGAAAGAAGAGACACCGGAGGAGGAGTGGAAGATGACTTAGAAGTGTTTGTCTGGGACTATTATAAAAGTAAATTAAGAAGCAAAGGTTTAAGGGACTTTTCAGGGCTAGAAGTGCCTTTAGCCCTTAATTAAAACATATTTTCTAGTAAACGACTAAGATAGTCCGCGGCTTTCTGGAGACGTTGGAAGAAGTGGCAGAGAAGATTAAGGCACGGAAAAAATGGACAGTGGATCGATATAAGTTAGTGCATTTGATTTAACTCAAGGTCTGAACACGTATTTTTTTTCTTTTCTTTTCCTTCCCTCTTCTTTTTGGTGTGTTTAAATGAACTATTTCTATGCCTAATTTTTTGATTGATTAATTGCAAAATGATATGTCTATGAACTGTTGAATTTGAATGTTGCTTGCTTCTAGGTTATATATGCTTAATGAATGTTCATTGTGAGTAAATTGTAGGAACCTATCTTAGTGGGGGCCACTGAGTGGAACAGTCTAGTTTGGGTGCTGATTAAAATAAATAAGAAAAAGATAAGAGTGCAAGAATTAATGATAAAGATTAAAAGAGAAACTGACAAATTTAAAGTCAGATAAGAAAGTTAATTAGAAAATAAGTTAATTGAAGTACTTTAATAGAGTTTATATAAAGAAAATGGAGAAAGGGGCTGGAGGTAGACGCTTGTCGGTATCGACGCCTGCAACAAATCTTCCACAATTCTCTTTGAAAGATTTACAGTCCTTTATTCAGGAATCTGTGACAGCAGTGGTAAATAGTGCAGTAGAAGCAGCTGTTACAAAGGCAGTAGAACCAATTCAAAGGAAATTGGAAGAGTTATCCAAATTAGATGATATTTCTACTCAGTTATCAGTTCAAACAGAGGAGATCAAAAGGCAATTAACGGAGAACAAACAGGAACTAGCTATCTTGACTAATTTAACAAATAAGTTGGAGACTAAAGTAGAAAACACAGAGGAGCGACTTCAAATTGTGAAAGAGAAGCAGGAGGCTTTGGAAGATTCAATAATTAAGCTAGAACTGGAAAGAGTAGCATTTATGTTAAGAATCCAGAATGTACTGGAGAAGAAGGAGGAAAACCTGAAGAAGGATATTAGTCAAGTGCTAGCGGAGTACCTAGAGATGGAGTCTACCTCGGATTTGGATAACAATATAGATACTATCTACAGAATGAACTCTGCATATGCCAAACGAAACGGATTGCCAAGGGAAGTCCATATAAAATTTTGTAAAAGGGAATTCAAGGACAGAATTTTAAAATTGTCAAATGAAAAGATTCTTAAAGTATACGACTCTGAAACCAGAATTTTGAGAGAGGTCCCTTGGAGGATCAGAGAGAAGAGATACCAATACTCAGGTCTGGCCAACCTTTTAAAAAAGAATAATATTCAGTTCAGGTGGTTAACCCCCGAAGGTATTTTCTTTATATACAAAGCAAAGAGATACAAAATTAACTCTACTTTTAAATTAGAAGATTTTTTGGAAAAATGTGGGGCGGAGCTGGGTCTACAAGAGGAGGAGGAAGAGAGTACTGCTTCGGAAGAAGAGTCCCAGAAACAGCAGCAAGCACAGAGCTTAGACATTAAACAAGGAAAGAAAAAGGGTAAAAGAAAGCCAAAACCAATCCATCCGTTTCAAATGGTAACAAGGCAACAACAAAAAAATAACAAGGATGGCACGGAAGATGATAGAGTCGAATGAACAAGGAATAAAAGTAATATCCATCAATGTCAATGGCCTAAATTCGCCCAACAAGAGAGCAAGAATTTTTCACCAAATAATAAAATGTAATGCAAGTATTATTTGCCTCCAGGAGACACATGTTAAAAGAGAAGATATAAGACTCTTGGAGAATAAAAAATTAGGGAAAGCGTTCATAGCAGCAGACGACAAAAAGAAAAAAAAAGGAGTGGTTATTTACGCTAAGGAAAACCTGCAACCGGAACTTATATATAAATCAGAAGATGGTAGAGTAATAATAATTCAAATCCGCAGACATAATAAATTAACATTGATTGCCAATATATATGCACCGAATCAAAGTCAAGGAAAGTTTTTTGAGCAACTTAGAGAAGTTATAGGTAAACAGACATGTGATGAGATATGCGTAATCGGAGATTTCAATGCGGTATTTGATAACCAAATGGACAGGAAGACTCCGAACGTGAAACTGAAACAAGGAAACCAGCTACCAAAATCATTTATGGAATTAGCAGAAGAATTTAAACTCATCGATGCTTGGAGGACAAGAAATATTCAGACAAAAAATTTCACCTTTTTCTCCAATAGACACTTGTCTTGGTCAAGACTGGACATGTGTTGGGTATCAGTAGATTTAATTAATGATATGAAAGAGGTAGAAATTCTACCAGCAACTTTCGCGGATCATAACCCAATTATGTGTGTAATATCAGATACGCAAAGAAGAAAAAGATGGTCTTTGAGCACTATGCTCCTAAAGGATAAAAAATTTGTAGATGAATCCAAAACTGAGTTTAAACTGTTTTTTAAGGAAAATACCCAACCTGATGTATCATTAGAAATCGTTTGGGACACCTTCAAGGCTTATGCAAGAGGTTGGTTTATCAGACAAAATATATGGAAGTGAAAACAAGAAAATAGAGAGTTGAATACAATCAAAGAAAAAATAAGGCTTGAAGAAAGTAAAATGAAACAACAAAATGGAAATCTTCAAGCAATAAAGAATAAAATTAAGTATTTACAACATCTCTTAAATTCCATATTGACACAAGAAATTGCCAGGAAGATAAATTATCAAAGACAGTACTATTTTGAACACGCCAACAAACCTTCAAGGTGGCTGGCTTATAAACTAAGGATGGAAAGGGAAAAAAAGATAATAAGAAGTCTGAAAGACCAAGAGGGGAAGGAGAGATTTTCCCTAAAAGAGCTTAAGGAACTAGTCGGACAGTTCTATGGGAAATTATATCAGAAAAACGAGGTTGATTTAGAGCTAATAAAAAATTATTTTGATAAATGCCCAGAAGGATACTTTTCTGACGAACAAAGGAAGATTTTAAATGATCCAATTTCTATTTGCGAAATTATAGAAGCTATAAAGAGTCAAAAAAACAATAAAACACCTGGACCAGATGGGATACCTGCCGAATTTTATAAGATATTTGAAGAAATCATATCATTACCCTTCAAAGAAGTAATAAAAAATATTTTAGATAAAGAACAAATACCACCGTCTTGGAAAGAAGCTCAGATCACCCTTATACACAAACAAGGGACAGAGAGGAATGATATCAAAAACT
The DNA here is from genome assembly GCA_029375565.1 of Gekko gecko. Lineage (NCBI taxonomy): Eukaryota > Metazoa > Chordata > Lepidosauria > Squamata > Gekkonidae > Gekko > Gekko gecko. The sequence continues at coordinate 236,117,285 of JAPDNY010000002.1, read as the reverse complement.
ACCGTCCGATTTCTCTCCTGAATAGCGATTACAAAATCTTTGCTTGTATTCTGGCTGGAAGGTTCAAGAGAGTATTAACACAAGTGATCCACAAAGACCAGGCAGGTTTCCTGCCTAAAAGGCAGATCAAAAACAACATCAGAACAGTCTTAGATATTTTAGAATTTTATGAGCAACACCCAGAAAGGATACTTGCGTTGATATTCGTTGATGCAGAAAAGGCATTCGACAACTTAAATTGGGAATTCTTGCTGAGCAAATTAGGAAGTTGGAAATGTGGAGAACCCTTTTTGAAAATGATTAAGGCGATTTATGATAAGCAATCAGCAAATATAACAATTAATGGAGATACAACGCAAAAAGTAGAAATTAAGAAAGGAACGAGACAAGGCTGCCCTTTGTCCCCTTTGCTTTTTATTTTTGTGTTGGAGACGTTATTGACACGTATTAGGAATGATAAAGGAATCAAAGGGTTACATATAAAAGGTGAAAATATAAAAGTCCAAGCTTTTGCGGATGACATGGTGTTTATCCTGGAAGACCCACAAGAATCCTTGCTGCATTTATTGAGCACTCTAGAGGAATATGGGAAGGTAGCAGGACTGAAAGTTAACAAAAAGAAAACCAAGATACTATTGAAGAACTCCAGAGATGCATTAGAAAAAGTTTTGCAAGAGACTTCAGGTTTTGCTATTGAGAAGAAAGTCCGCTATTTAGGAATTATTTTGACAAATAGATGCTGCTCTTTGGTCGAAGACAACTACAAAAGAGTACTATTAGAGATTAAAAGGGACTTGGAAGTATGGAAAAATTTACAAATCTCGATAATAGGTAGAATTTCGACCATTAAAATGGATATTTTGCCTCGGGTTTTGTTTCTGTTTCAAAACATTCCAGTTTTGAGAAACCAAAACTTCTTCAAAGATCTAGAAAAATTGATTAAAACTTTCATATGGCAGAATAAAAGACCAAGGATTAAGATAAAATATTTACAGGAAAAAAAAGAGAGAGGAGGATTTGCCTTGCCAGATTGGAGACTTTACTATAAAGCAGCAGTTTTGAGCTGGTTAAGAGAGTGGATTGTACAAGAAGATAGAAGATTACTAAATCTCGAAGGACACGACTTACAAATGGGATGGCATTATTATATTTGGTACAATAAAAATTCATCCCATTTTAAACAACATACGATTAGGGCTGCTTTATATAAAGTATGGGATGAGATAAAATTCAAATACTATAAAAAAATCCCCAAATGGCTCTCCCCATTAGAGGCTTTCGTAAAACCCACATTATTTGTAAAATACAGTAAATGGAGATATGAAGATCTTCTGGACAAAAGGGGAATTTAATCGATGGCAAATTGCTTAAAGAACAAGGAACGAAGCTAACCTGGTGGGAGAATAACCAACTTATTTCGAGATGGACACTTGATAGAAAAGTAGGTTTCTATGATGTCACCACTGAATTGGATAAGATATGGTTAGATTCCAATGAAAAACTCATCAGAAAAGTCTATAATTTTTTGTTAGAATGGAAGATGCAAGATGAGTGGGTTAAACCGTGCATGATAGCATGGGCGCAAGATATTGGGCATAGTCTAAACTTAGAGCAATGGGATAAAATCTGGATGACAAATATCAAATTTGTAAGGACTAGTGCCTTTAAGGAAAACATCTTGAAGATGTTCTATAGGTGGCATATTTCACCTGTAAGATTAAGTAAATACAATAAAAACTTGGCTAAGAATTGCTGGAAATGTAATTTCAGTAATGGCAGTTTTTCCATTTATGGTGGTCTTGCAATAAGGCAAAAAAATATTGGACCATGATAAAAAGATTTTTAGATAAAATTTTGATCAAGAAATTTCGATTTAAACCGGAATGTTTTTTGTTGAATGTAATCCCGGAAGGATTTAAGAAAGAGGAGATATATTTTATAATGCATACGTTAACAGCAGCCAGAATTGTATTCGCTAGAAAGTGGAAGGATAGATTGATCCCGACTAAAGAGGAGCTTATATTTAAGTTATGTGATGTTGCACAAATGGAAAAATTAACTTTTATTGTTGAAGGAAAAAACCTGGAGATCTATGAAAAGTACTGGTCTAGCTTTCATAAATGGTTGAAAGAATCAAATTTTGGCACTATGTATTAAACTAAGAATTACCTGTCTGGCATGTTTAAGCGGTGGTAACAATTTGATTGTTTTGATGTAAGATGAAGGTCTCTGTAATTGTATATGCTATATTTCCTTGTTGGGAGGATTTTTGTTTTGTTTTGTTTTTGTTTTGTTTTGTTTTGTTTCTTGAAAATCAATAAAAACAGTGTTAAAAAAAAAAAAAAGGAATACCAGCAGTGAGGAAGCGGGGCCAGGCTTTATTCAGCCATCTCTCTGAATATCCTCCAGGCCCCCAGTAGGGGTCAGTCACCAGAGGTCTCCATGACTTCCAGGGGCACACACAATCAGTCACCAGAGGTCACCATGACTTCCAGGTGCGCGCGTGCGCGCACACACACACACACACAAATACAAAGAAACCAAAAGAAAACAATGACAATATTATTTGCATAAAGACCAATTTTATATTGGCTTGCTTCTATGTTTAATGGCTCCTTCTCTTATTTCTAGTGATTTTATCATTTATATTGATCCTTTTTTGGGTTTCTCTACTCATCACTTTGGATCTCTTCCTAAATCCTTCTATTTTTTTAAACTGTTTTTATTTGTCTCTCCCTATCCCAGGTGCTTTGCTTGGAGGTGAGAAGGAGATTATGCAGATCTACGTCTTTGCCCGTGTATGCCAGAAGGGAGCAACTTGGAAGATGATTTTGAGATTCTCTACCCACCCTTCACTCCTGACTAGCACCTCCAGTGACTGTTTTTCATTTTAAAAAATAACTCAATGTAATGTGTAGTTTGGCCCTCTATGAATTTTCTTTAGATATTTATGCCCTGCTTTTCTCTCCATTTAGGACTCAAAGCAGCTTACAATGTGCTTCTTCTCTCCTCTATTTTACTTTCAGAACAGCAGTCCCATGAGGTGGATTATGCTGACACAGAGTGACTGACTCAAGATCAGTCGGCAAGCTTCCATAGCAGAGTAGGGATTCAAACCCAGGCAGGAATCATTTATTTATTGATTTTAAAAATTGTGTGCCGCCTTTCCACCCAGGTCAGGGCCCTCCAGCATTCATTGGCAATACAGGGGAGCCATGCTGCATTCAGCAGTGGTGATGAAGGTGGGACCCTCACTGGGCCTGGCAGCAGTGGAGCCCAGGAGTTTGCCTAGGGTTGCCAGGTCTTACCTGGCTGCTGGTGGGGGCACATGCTCTGCGATGATGTCACCCAGAAGTGAAGTCATCGCACAGGGCATGTTGTGGGGGGGATGCTCTATTGTTTGAGGAAAACCCTACAGAGTGCCCCCCCCGCAACATGCCCTGTGTGATGATGTCACCTCTGGGTGACATCATTGCGCCAGGCACATTGGCTGGCGGATCAGGGGCCCTGAAAGCAGGCAAACCCCCGCCCCAGTGAGGGAATGGCAACCCTAAGCATGCCACTAGCAGCAACACTAAATATGAGTTGCAGGGGGCCTGAGAGTGGGTGGGGGAAGGAAGCCTTGGCAAGTCCACCTCAAGCAGCTCCAGGTGAGCCACCAAGAGTGGGGAAAGGAAACCTCTGTAAGCCCACCAGGAGCAGCTCTGGCCAAGCCACCAAGATTGAGGAGGGGGGAAAGGAAGCCTTGGCAAGCCCACTGGGAACTGTTCTGGGCAAGCCACTGTTATCTACTGGGTTCACCACGTGCGAGGCAAGGCCCGAACATGGCCAGGCAAAGAGCTTGAGCTTTGGACCCGGGACAATAGCATGAGCAGATCCTAGCCCACAACTATCAGAGGGCTGGGATCCGAGGAAGACCTATGGAACTCTGTTCCACTGTAAATAACCCTATCCCAGGTATGAGTGTGTGTTCGGGTGTGGTTTGATCCCAAATATAAGATGACCTGCGAGCCGGTCTCCCCTTGTCTTGTTCCTCCCTACCAAATAAACTTATGACCTGAAATCACATTACTCTGCTTCAGGCTCGGTACTTTTCAGCCACCAAGAGCAGGGAGGGGGGAAAGGGAGCCTCAGTGAGCTTGCCTGAAGCAGCTCCGGGAGAGCAGGGGCCGGGAGAAAGTGGTGGGCCTGGAGAAAAAGTGTGTGTGTGGGAGATGGGATTCCTCCTCCCATGAGTATCATGGGCTCCCATTTGTATATATATAATTTCAAAACAAATAAAACATAACAAATATATAAAAACACAAAAAAATGTATACTTGTCTTAATTTTACCTATATTTATCCTACTTTTGAGGGAACATTCAGAGGACTATAGCAGCTCTCACACCTGAGATCTCAACCATGTACTTTACTCTCCAGGACCCACATGTGATATCTGACTTCATAGTTCCTCTTGAATACCTTCACATTTCCCTCCTCTCCTGTTACAAGCCACAGCCTTCCAAAGTATCCTTCTGCTTTAACCATCAAGCCAAAGATTATGAATCAAATGGAACTAGGTAGGATGGCTTTGTTTTACTAGGAACCTTTGCTGCCAGATTCAAATGTTATCATTCAAATCTCTCCTTATATAGAAAAGAGTTTTGATGTCTCTCCTGGACACGCTTCCACAGCCTTTGGCCTGCTCAGCTGCCACTCTCACAGTCTCCCAATCCTATGGCTGCATTGGTTTGCTGCGTTGGCTCGGCCCCACCCACCAAGCTGGTGTCCAGCATTTTGCCCTCAGTCTGGAGGGAGCCGGCGAAGGGGATGGATGGGCTGCCGAGAGAGCGGCAACTCCTCCACGGGGAGAAGGAGGCAGACCTAGCAAGCGGCAGCAAGCCTTCGCTGCCCTTCGTGGCCCCTCTCCCTCAGCCGCAAGGCCTGCACTTCATCAGGGTGATAGCTCAATGGGCTGCACCGCAGAGAAGGCTGCCCAGCGCCTATCAAAGGCTCCGTCACCTTCCTTCAGCAGCAGCAGCAGCGCCAGGGAGGGTCTGGCTTAGAGGAAACAAGCTGCGGCTCCTGGAAAGCCGGACTCTCTCCTGAGGAAGACACTTCTCTTGACTCCTATGTGGGACTAACTATGACTGTCTCCTCAGTGGCTGTTGGTAGGCAATCAAACCACCAAGCTTGCTTCTGTGAGTAAAAAAAAAGGACTTTCAGCATAACCCCCTCCCCCATTTGGCCACTTTCCTGTCAGAATAAATTTAACATGCCTCTCCTTTTTTGCTCCACCATGGCTAGCTGGCTAATGAGGTGGCCCAGTGACCATCAAACCATTCTCTTCAACCCCCTGTTGTGTGGCTGACTTTCCCCAAGGGTTGCCACTGTTACAATTGATCTCCAGATGACAGAGATCAGTTCCCCTGGAGAAAATGGCTGCTTTGGAGGGTAGAACCTATGGCATTATCCCCTGCTGAGTCCTTTCATCCCCCCCAATGCTACCCTCCACAGGATCCACCCCCCAAATCTCCAGGTATTTCCCTAATCAGAGGTGGCAACTGTGCTTTCTCCTCAGTACCTGTTGCTAGGCAACCAGGTTCTGTCACTAAAAGGCCCTTTCCACACCTATTTTGGCCTCTGGGAGAAAACTCATTGAGGCCAGTCCTGATAGGTTTGCCAACTCCAGGTGGGAAATTCCTGGACATTTGAGGGATGGAGCCTGAAGAGGGTGAGGTTTGAAGAGGGGTGGAACCTCAGACAGGTACAGTGCCATAGACTCTACCCTCCAAACCAGCCATTTCCTCATGGGGAACCATTGTTGCCAGTCTCCAGGGGAGGGATGGAGATCACACAGAATTACAACTGCTCTTCAGATGACAGAGAAATGGTGGACTCTGTGTCATTATACCCTGCTGAGGTCACCACAGCAAATTGGCACTGAGTGCCCAAGGCTGAGGCACTCTGCCAGAGCCTCTTTCTAGAGCTCGTTGTATTTATTTCCACAACGGGCCCTATTCCTAGTCTTAGCATATTTTATAATCATCTTAACTGATAAAACTGTATATTTCTATCATACTTGTAATCTTCCTGGAGTCCCACTGAGAAAGGCAGACTATGAATGAAAATAATAAATAAATAAATAAATACCCTGAAATGGAGTGAGTTTTTTTCTCCCTAATGCTTGTATAGGTCATTGGAGACAAAACTGGCCCACCTCTGGAATCTGTTGCCTGAAGCAATGGCTTCCCAGTATGACTGGCCCTTTTCCTCTGAAGGGATTTGCCTCAGTGGGCAAGCTAGATTTTTGTCAATGTATCAGATCAGCATTAACTGCTGTGAAGATCATTGTGTAGTGGACCTCTTCAGGCAAATTAGCTGGATTTCAGTCCCTAATGCATGCTATCCTGACCTGGATAGCCCAGGCTAGCCTTATCTTGCCAGATCTCAAAAGCAAAGCGGGGTGGGACCTGGTCAGTATGTGGATTGGAGACCATCACGGAGTACCGGGGTTTATTTATTTATTTATTGTATTTATATCCTGCCCTCCCCACAAATGGGCTCAGGGCAGCTCACATTTATCGGCAGCATGTGCCAAATCAGCATAAAACATTTAAAAGCAAATTGAAACAATCATACAGTAAATAGTTAACAATTTACTGCTTGCAATGGTGGTCATTCCTTCAGTAAATTTAAGGTGGCATGCTATAGAATGCAGTTCTAAAATCCTGAAACAGAGGCAGGCAATGGCGAACCACCTCTAAATGTTTCTTGCCTTGAAAACCCTGAGAGGTTGCCATAACTCATCTGCAACTTAACTACAAAAAATCCCCAAATATGCTACTTGAAAGACTGCATGGGGGGGGGGTGAATACATCTGAATCCACACATCAGTCTTTGAACAGTTTACAGCCTAAAAGAGAACTGGTTAAGCCTCCAAACTGGAGGGGATGTGACTTTCCCTATGAACCATCTAAAATTATACCCACACATAAAAAAAACAACACCAACAGTGGGCCCACTCTTGTAAGATTGATCCATGGGCATCCCTTTCCCCCACTGCTGAATTAACAGCAAATCCCTCAAACAATTGCGTTAATTGGCCTCATTAATCTGATTGCCGTTGTTTCCATCTGGCTGACACACAAGCCCCCTATTAATAACTTGCCAGCCAACGTCAACAGCTCCTAAGTGGCTTGGAACAGGCAAAGGAATACTGTGAGCCTCTATTCCAGCTACTGCTCATTGCCAGCAAAGCAACCCTCTTGCCAGATATTTTGATCTCACTGGCATCCTGCACTCCCCACGGATACAATCCAGATGTGGGATGAATTTGGGGTGAAGGTAGTGACTGGTATTAATGTGCCTTGAGCCAGTTGAGCAGAGATGGTACCAGTGTGGCTGTATGATAACCCTAGTGAAAGATGCTGCCCTCTTAGCTTGTGGATAGCATTCAGAAAGCCTTTTTCCTCTTAAAAGCTGTATCTGGGTATCGTTTTGCTCCTTGTTCATGCTGTCATCACCAGGCATCAGTTAATGCTGGGATTTAAACAGATGAAGCTGCCTTATACTGACTTAGACCATTGCTGCATCTAGCTGAAAATTGGACAGGAAACAGCTCAGCTCTCCAGGGTCTCAGGTAGGAAAAAGGCCCATACCTACTAAAAAAGATCATTCAACTGGATATGCTGATGTTTGAACCCGGGACATATTGGGCAAAAAACTGGCACTCTTGACTGAGCCACAGCCTGCCCTTCCCAATGGCTAAATGGGACTGAATGCTATCAGCAAAGCTGGGCAGAAAAAGATTAGAGAGAAGGGAGCTCCAGGCTGGGATTAAGGAGCTCTACAGAGAGGATTACTATCAAGCCAATCCAGTGTTCTTTTGGATAGTTTCATGTTGTCCCAGGTTTAAGAGCTGGTATAGACGTAACTGGAGCCAGTTAACTGTAAGTGGTCTGCTCGCTTGAGCAATGTCTCATCTGCAGAGGGGGTACACAGAAGACAGCAGAGGGTACTTCTCTGACCAGAAACACTGGAAGATGTAATTTTCCCTAGTCATTGAAGTAGCTGCTCCCTGCTTCGCTAATGCATTATTTATTTATTTATTTATTATTTTCGATTTATATCCCACCTTTCCTGTGCAGGCAGAAAAACAAACTAGACACTTTTCACAATATAAGATCAGAATAGTACTTGATGGTGGGGTTCATCTACCTGATTCAGTCAACCCCAATCACTTTGAAATCAGGGGATGGGAATGTCTGATTGTAAAGGGTATGCAAGTAAACGCCGCGGTACCTTCCCATTGCCCAAGGTTTACTTCTCACAGTTTGTCCTCTGCTATCCCATTTTTTCCCTCTCAGACAGGCTCTCATAGCACAGCTGGAAGAAATGTGTAGGGAGGGGGGGAGAGTTCAGTACCACTCATCCACACACGCTTTTTGTATTTAAGCATTTTGCTTTGGAAATTGGACCGTGCCCCACTGTTTTATATGAGATTTGGATCTGGGTGTAAATGCAGAAATATGTTGCTGTCCCATAAAGTACTTGAAGCCACAGATATGTATTATAAATACAATAGGATACATATCAATACATGGGAGACAGGTGTGCAAAGCACTTGAAGAGCCTATGAAGCTCATGGGATTTTTACCTGTAGTGCTAAACTACCCCGATCCAGAGCTAGGAACCATTCCCTGCCCATGTCTGTTCCCTAGCAGCTCCCTACCACTGGAACGCCTACCCACCTGGCACCCCACTCTCCTCCTTTGTTTTACATTTATGCTCCTTCTTAGAGATCAAATCTAATGAGACACTTGAAGATCTATTAGTGGGTTGTGAGCACACTTTAAAATTGTTCAATATCAGCTGGATGCGGGGTTCTGAGCATGGGATTTCATTAGAGAGAGGAGTTTCACTTTATCCCAGGCCTTTTCCTGAGCTCTTGATTTGTATTTGCCACTCTGGGGAAAACAGATTGTCTTTATTTTCCTGGCATGCTTCCTACAGCAGGGCAAACAGCAGCACAGAGGAGCCATTTCAGGTTCAGAAAATGACAGATGAGGAAGAGCTGAACTCCCCTCCAGTCCTTCCTACCCATCTTGCAGTTTCTACATGCAAAGCAGTACTTCCAAGGTTACTGTTTAGCAGATAAAGTGCCTGGGAGATCTAATCACTGATCTTCTGGCATCTAATTTGGTTTGGCCATAAGACAGTTCATCAATGCACACATGAACACATGAAGCTGCCTCAGATTATATTGGTACATGAAGGTCAGTATTGTCTACTCAGACTGGCAGCAGCTGTCCAAGGTCTCGGGTGGAGGTCTTTCACATCATCTACAATGCTCCCTCTGAGCTGTGAAGTCTTGTGAGCAAAAATTCTACTTTATGAGCTACTGGCATTAAAGTTGTGAGTGAAAGATTTGGTTATTGCATAAATTAGTTTGCTCTGGAGCCATCCTTCCTGAGCTAAGACAAAAATGTGTGACCGGAGGCTAAAAAACTGTGAGCTAGTTCACACTAACTCAGCTTAGAGGGAACACTGGTCACTTACCACCTGATTCTTTTAGCTGGAGATGACAGGGATTGAATATGGGAGCTTCTACAAGCAAAGCCGTACTTTTCTCTTTGGCTGGTCTCATCATTTCTTTTACCTCCCTTTGTCTTTCTCTGTAACATGGCCTCTCTTTAATTAGGTTGTGTGAATGTGCAGATGGGATCTGTTTCATTGTGTACAGTACCTAGTAGTTTTAGTAATTATTGTCATCAGAATCACCATCATTAATAACACAATACTCTTTCCGTAAGGTACTTATTTATTTATTTATTTATTTATTTATTTATTTATTTATTTATTTGGATTTGTGAATCACCCAATCCCTGTAACCACAATGTACAACCGTTAAAAACAATGTTAAAATTAATAAAATCTATAAATCAATTACATAATCTCAGATGGTGTCAATAATTTTTTTTATACCTACTGTGGACTGTGTTGCCATTTCATGGGCAGGGCAAGGAGGGGGGTGAAAGGCAAAGATGGAGGAAGAGAAGAAAAGGGTGCCAGCCATGACAGAACCATTGCTGTCCTAAACCAAAAGCCTAGTGGAACATCTCTGCTTTACAGGCCCTGTGGAATTGCATTAAATCCCACAGGGCCCTGGTGGTATTTGGCAGAGAGTTCCATCATGTCAGAGACAGGGCCGAAAAAGTCCTGACTCTGATTGAGGACAGCCGGATATCTCTGGGGCCAGGGATCACCAGTAGATTGTTCTCAATGGAGCGTAATGCTCTCCTGGGGAAATACCAGAGGAGGTGGTCCCAAAGATATTCAGGTCCCAGAATGCTCAAGGCCTTGAAGGTCCAGACTAAAACTTTGAATTTGACTTGCTATTCCACTGGAAGCCAGTGTAGCTGGCATGGCACTGGTTATATATGTGCCATCCATGGTGTTCCCATCAGGACTCGTGCCACCACATTCTGGAGCTTCTGGGTCAGTCTCAAGGGTAGGCCAGTGTACGGCGAGTTACAGTAATACAGCATGGAGGTGGCCATTGTGTGGATTACAGTGCCTAGGTCAAGGTGGGACTAGCCGTTAAGTGAGGGTAGCTATTTTGTTGCCGTTTTCTCTTTTGGGGATTAAGGGTGGTGGCAGCAGCAGCAGCATTGCTGGTTTTGCAGAAAGATCCTTTAAAAAAATCTTTTCAAAGGAAGAAACTTGGCATGGCAAGCATTGGTGGTAATGAATGCTGGAGCTCAGAGTGGGGTTTAAAATCCCCACTTCCATTTACTCTCATAACAATCCTGACCCCAGGCCCCAGGGAGGCCAGGCTTGCGGCAACCAGGGCCAGGGCCTTTTCAGTGGTGGCTCCTACCTGGTGGAACGAGCTCCTGGAGGAGATCAGGGCCCTGCGGGACCTCTCACAGTTCCACAGGGCCTGTAAGACGGAGCTTTTTCCACCAGGCTTTCAACTAGGAGCTGCCACTACCACCAACAACAACTATTTTGTGGTAACAATGGGGTGATGGGATGGCCCATTATAAAGATCGAGCCCCAGTATCGCGATGGATCGGCACCGCTGAATTGGCTTTTTTGGGTAATACCTACAGGTCACCATCTTGATTCGATCGAATGATCAACATCATTGAGCACTTTATTTTGTTAAACGTGGTTGTTTTTATTCTGTTTTTAAATGTTTTATATTTGGCACATGGTGCCCTGACTGTGATCCGCCCTGAGCCCGCCCGCATGGAGGGCGGGATAGAAATTTAATAATAATAAATGAATGAATAAATAAATAGATAAATAAATATAATTACAAAAACAACTAACACACCAGGGAACTGCACAACCACCAACATTCCAAAAGCTCACAAAATGGCAAGGGCTACATTGCTCATCAGTTGTGCTATCACTCACTATATCCAATAGGTTCTTATCAGAGGGGCTCTGATTATTATTTACATCGTTATCCCACAGCTCCTCTGAGGAGCTCAGAGTGGGGTTTAAAATCCCCACTTCCATTTACTCTCATAAGTGTGAGGGAGTGTGACAGACAGACCCAAGGTCACCTGGAGACCTTCATAGTTGAGTGGAGCTTTGAAGCCAGATCTCCTCAGGTCCTACCCTCTCCTCAGGTCCTACCCTAGCACCCTAACCATTGCACTCCACTGTATCTCACAGTGTGCGTACCAGATGTTTCTGGAAAACCTACAAGGTGAGTATGAAAGCCTTCCCTGTTTGGCCCTTCTCCAGTTGCTATTTGGAGATGGATTACCACCTCCGAACATGAAGGTTCCATTTATCTACCACAGCTAACAGGCATTAATAACCCAACTTCCTACACACATTTCAAGATCAGCAATGCACATGTCAGCTATGGGAAGGATCACTATTTTCACAGAGATCAGGGGCTGGATTTTGATGCTGGGAAAAGCAATACCTCCACAAGTGCTTCCATGTATGCATGTTAAATGCCATCAAGTCACTTCCAAATTATGGAGACCCCCATGAATTAATCCCCTCTGAAATGTCCTATCATTAACAGCCTTGCTCAGCTCTTGCAAACTGCGGGCCATGGTTTCCTTTACTGAGTCAATCCATCTCATGTTGCATCTTCCTCTTTTCCTGCTGCCTTCAACTTTTCCTAGCATTATTGTCTTTTCCAGTGAGTCTCCTTATAATGTAATAGCCTGTAATAGTTTGGTCATTTCAGCTTCTTGGGAGAGTTCAGGCTACCATGGGGGGGGGAGATATCTGTATCTCATACAATATATCAGGTATCACTTCTTGTGGAAAATACAGGTTGTCTGGGGAGGCCCACAGACACACTAACAGACAAAGATGTACATGTGCTATCATATGAGGAATGCACATTGAAGCAACCACTATATGTGTGTCAGGCGCAGTTATTTATAATAACAAAATTAAGCATGTGGGCAAGAGGAGCTAACTCCTGCCCCTTCCTGCACCTCTTATCCCAGTCCTGCTCTGATACTGGCAGTTACCCTGGATTGGGGGGGGGGGTTCATGCACTGTAGCACTACCTACTGCTGGATGGATGGCAAGGATAACATTTACCACATCCTCCAAGTCTCCCTCTAGCTTGGAAGCCAAGTTGAGCAAACAACGTGTTTCCTCATGCACCAATCGGTGCAGCATCAAGGAGAATAAAACAGTAAGCAAATAATGCATCCCCAACCCAGTGAGCCAGCAATGGGATTGATGTTCACTTTGGAAAAACAGACCTTTTGGCACTTTCGGGAGTCAGAATGCAAGTGTAATGGTGCTGACTGGACAATGTCCTCTCCCCAGCCAGCCCATTCTAAAGCAGACAGTGAGGCACCAGAATAACAGAAATTTCCTGACTTTACTGACTAAGGCAGACAATGTGAGGCCTTTGGTTCCTTTGGCATCTCTTTTTTGCTCACATCCACTTTCCCTTTGAAGAAAGGTTAAAACACTTGGGGCTCTTTAGCTTGGAGAAATGATGGCTGAGGGGTGACATGATCGAAGATTATAAGGTTATGCATGGGATAGAGCAGGTTGAGAAAGAAGTACTTTTCTCCCTTTCTCACAATACAAGAACTCGTGGACACTCAATGAAATTGCTGAGCAGTTGTGTTAGAACAGATAAAAGGAAGTACTTCTTCACCCAAAGAGTGATTAACACATGGAATTCACTGCCACAGGAGGTGGTGGCAGCTACAAGCATGGACAGCTTCAAGAGGGAATTAGATAAACAAAAGTGGAGACCCGCAAGAAACTTGCGGGATGGTTATCTCATTCGTTACACCTTTGCTTCCTCTGCTCACCCCCTACTTCTCTCACACCATTTCTCCCCTCTGCCCCCCTTTTCTTACTCTCTATTTCTCCTCCATGCATGTGACTGCCTCTCTCTTTCTGACCTGTCATCTTTCTCTTTGTTTTTCTGCCTCCTCACCCCATCATTCTTTCTTTCTGCCCCCCATCATTCTCCCAGCCTCCTACCTGCTTCCTCCCCGCAGAGCAGCAGTAGCAGTGGTGGCAGTGATCTCAGCCACCCACCTGATTCCTCTCCCCCCTCCACAGCAGCAGTGGCAGCACTCTGGGAATCACAACAGATCTCCTAGCTACAGAGATCAATTCACCTTAGGGCTGCCAGCTCCAGGCAGGGAAATTCCTGGAGATTTGGGGGTGGAGCCTTGGGACAGTGAGGCTTGGGGAGGCAAGCAGCCTCAGCAGGGTATGATGCCATAGACTCAACCCTCCAAAACAGCCATTTTATCCAGGGGAACTGATTTCTGTCTCCTGGACAACAGTTGTAATTCTGGGTGATCTCCAGTCCTCACCCAGAGGCTGGCAATGGTGGTTCTCGTGGAGGAAATGGCTGGAGGGTGGAGTCTATGGCATTACACCAGTCCAAAGTTCCTCCCCTCCTCAAATCCCACCCTCTCCAGGCTTCACCCCTCAAACGTCCAGGGATTTCCCAACCTGGAGTTGGCAACCCTATTTCCTTCCCAACCAACAGCCAACCTACCTTTATCTGCCTCTCTGTCTCCTGTTTTCCATCTCCACCCCCCAGCCTCTACCTAGGAAAATTACAGTCTTTCTCCACAGTGAGGGCCAAAGCAGCTTTCATTATTCCCTCCTCCTTTTTATCTGCACAACAACCTTGTAAGGTTGGTTAGGCTGAAATATGTGACTGGTCCAAAATCACGCAGTCACCTTCCACTGCAAGATGGGGATCTGAACCTGGGTCTTGCAGACCCTACTTTGAAGCTCTAACTGCTGCACCTCAAAGGCTTTCATAGGGTGGCTGCTGATGAATGGTAGCAAGCAGCCAAGGCTAGGTGAGTCATGCAAATGAGGGGGAACCTGGCAACCCTAGACTACTGCCAGGCCTAGAGTGGCCAACCTCCAAATGGGCCCTGGAGACCCCCAGAATTACAACTGGACTCTAGACAGCAGAGGTCTGTCTCCCTGCAGAAAATGGCTGCTTTGGAGGGTGGACTCTGTGGCATTATACCCAGCTGAGGCCTCTCCCTTCCCAAACCCAGCCCTCCTTAGAGTCCACCACAAAATATCTAGAAATTCCCCAGCCTGGCACTGGCAACTCTTGTGAGGCCTGGCCCCAAGGCGCCCTCCCTCCCTCCCTCCAAGGCTGAAAGAGGCCTGGAAAGGGCCCTTCCCCTACCCTTTGACTGACAGAGCCAGTTAGAAGCCTTCCCCTCCCCCCACCCCCAACGTTCTAATCTCTCACCGTTGATGCCTGGAGTTAGGTCCCTGCAGAGGCCAGTTCAAAAGGCTTTTTGGGGAATTCAGCCGTTCCTGAAGGGATTTCTTCACTTTTTGGATTTTTCTACAAACCCAGGAAGTCTACTGACTATGCAGGAAAAGCTGTTGGGGGAGAGTGAGTCCCCTGTTGGTGGGAATAGGTATCCACACATTTTGGCTATTAGAATAAGGATATGGATCAGAAGTCCATCAGTGGCTATTAGCCAGAAGGTATAGACAGGAATTCTCAGGCTGGGGCAAGTGATGCTCTGTATTCTTGGTGTTTTGGGGGGGCAACAATGGGAGGGCTTCTAGTGTCCTGGCCCCACTGCTGGACCTCCTGATGGCACCTGGTATTTTTGGCCATTGTGTCGCAGAGTGTTGGACTAGATGGGCCATTGGCCTGATTCAACATTGGCTTCTCTTATGTTCGTATCCCATCTGGGTCATACACCAGATATGGGAGCTAAACATCATTACCTGCTAATTGCTACAGATCCCAATTCGAAAGTGGCCAATGTTTAAATGCCCATATTCTGATCTGAAAGCTCGAGTTTTACTTTTGGTACAGAACTCCGAGTGTTTATTACTTTAGCAAGATTAGTCAAGAGCCTGATCTCATAGAGCACCTGAAAACGGCACCATTAAAAGGATCCCTTTTTCCCAGGGAGAGACAGGAGGCACTTCTGCCTGAGCAGGATTAAATCAGTCTTATTATACTGGTTTGAGATAACACAGGTATTCTGCATTGTCTAATAAGACCCTTTTGCAGTGCAATCCTAAACAGAATTACATTGATCTAAGTCCATTAGCTTAGAAGGATGTAACTCTGTTTAGGACTGCACTGTAAATATTTTAATTTTTTTTTTCAATTTTGGCTAATAGACTTGGTTTTTAGATTCATTCTCAATTCTCAGGCAGTCAAATATGTGGTGACTAGGGCCAGGGCCTTTTCGGTGGCGGCCCCCACCTGGTGGAATGAGCTCCCAGAGGAGATCAGGGCCCTGCAGGACCTTATGCAGTTCTGCAGGGCCTGCAAGACGGAGCTCTTCCGCCAGGCCTTCGAGTAGGGGCCGCCACCACCTCTATTACCACCTTCATCACCATCATACCATTGTGGCATTGTCATCTTGAGGCTTACTGGCCCCGGCACGGGATTTCAGTCCCACATGATATTATGGGTGCAACAATAGATGAATGCATTATAGAGCAGAATGTGACCGCTGTTTTAATTTTTTAGTTTATATCTTATTTATGGTTTTAGTATTTATTCTTAGCGTTGCCTCGGTGTTTTAATCTTAATGTTTGGCATTATGCCCTTGTTCGCTGCCCTGAGCCCACGTGGAAGGGTGGGATATAAATCAAATAAATAAATAAATAAATAAATAAAATTCTAGGCAATGGACAATTTATTTTTGTATACATTTAAGTGAATGAAATTGGTCCTTTTCTCCTAGGAACTGGCAGCTCTATGGACGGGCTAAGAAAATAATTACACTAATTACTGCGAAACAAGTGTTTACACTGTGTTACAGTCATGAAGACCAGATAAGCAACTCAGGACTGGAATTCAAGGTCATTTAATGTGGATTAGCTGCCCACTAAGACATTTCAGCCACCCTTTTGAACACCCCAGTCAAAGAGTTAAATTAAATAATGGTTGACGTTTTCTTCTCTCTTATAAAGTGGTAATTCTGAACTATATTAATAGTTTAAGCAGGGTTGCCATTCTTGATCCTGAGCCTTTACCAACAACCTGCCATCAGGTGCAGTTTCCTCTTTCTCAGTGCCAGGAAACAATTTCTTCATTGGGTGACTCTGAAAGCACTGGGATCGTGGCCAGTAAACCCAGTTTGCAACCTTAGGGCAGAAGCAGAGGACAGTTATTACTCTGGATTAATTTGCCTTTTTTACTGCCCTGCTCCTAGGGTCCTAATAAACAGCTGCTTGGCTTGTGGAAAAGGTAAAGTTTTCTTTGACATGCAAAAATGATGGGGAAAGTTTCATAAGCCAAATTTCTGTGTCAGAATACTGCTTTCATAGGACAAGAAAACAGGAGCATTTACAGAAGAACTTGCTCCCTCGCTGTGATCACACACACTAAATAATCTACTTTCAATGTACTTTCCAACTAGATTTTTACTGTGTGAACTGGCAAAATCCAATTCAAAAGTGGATTGAAAGTGTACTGTTGAGTGTGTGTGATTGCAGCCCCTGTGAAAAGAGTTGAAAAAAGGGAAATGTCCTTGAAAAAAGAGCTGCAACAGCAGCTTTGAATATATTCTCTTTTCCTTGCAGCATTCCTCTGTAGGTTTTTTGGACAGGGCTGATTAAAATGTGCTCCATAAGGGCTGATCCTTAGAAACACAGAGGAAGTCTGAAAGTGAAGAGCCACTCGACTTCTCTCGCCCATAAGGCCATTCTGCTGGACTCAGGAGGGTGGGAGAAAGTCTCCCATGCTACTTAACTAAGGACTGACCCAGAAATGACTAGGGATAGTAACAGAAACAGGCAGCCGGAGCTGGCAGCCTTAGCAAGGAATGTGAACTGCACTTGCAATAATGTTTGGTAGATTATATTTAAACAGGGACTTATCATGTCCCCTGCTGGCAGAATCAAAGCAGATCCTCAGTCAGGAAAAATGACACTGTTGTCTACAGGCTCAAACCCAGTGTTCCTGATGGAGCTACATCTACCTAAAGAATCTGCAGAAAAAAACAGAGCAACCAAGAATGACAAAATTTTGGGTGCAGGCAAGTAACCAGTCAAGCTTAGTAGTAGAGAATAAAGGTGGCACACTACATTGCCGTGCAGGAAGGTAAAAGGGAGGAGAAATAATGTTCCCTTTATCCAAGAGTGATAAGGGTGATACCGATGGCCATCTTTGGAGGGCGCATAGATAGCCTGGAAAAAATCGAGATGCTGCTGCACTGTGGCTGATTGGAAGAGAATTATCAAATTGAGCAAGCTGTTCTTTAAATACTGAAGGCAGAAATTTTTTGGATGATATGATCCAACTGCCATTGCCTAATGACACAGAAGAATGTTTAAACATGATGAGCACATCCTCTGGACAGATGCCATTGAAACTAATGGGAGTTGCTTGAGAGCACTCATAAAAACCCCATTCCTTTTCAGTAGGGCCTGTGCAGAAACATGCTATTGTGGATTGCCTCCCATTTTTGCTGGGAGGGGGCAGCACTTTACTAGTGTGGTGTGGCATGTATCGAGAAACAGCACTTAGTTAATTAAAATGTGAGAGGTCTTTCTTGTTCAAAAAAGTCATCAGATCCATGGCATATCCCTAGGAACCACCATAACAAGCTTTAGTGAAAACCAGGCTTGTGGGTTTCACAGCCTTCTCTGTGGCCCATTCTTGAAGTATGAGGGAATCTGCAACTGATCCTGCTTCTTTCTCATGAATCTGCCTGCTGCTTCTGTGGTGGTCTGGGGCTCCACAGTGGCTGTCAGGTGTGGACTGGGGAGGCTTTCTCTTGAGGAGGACACGTAGCCGTACAGGCAGCAACAAGTCTGAACTACTCATCCCATTGCACAAACAATAGGTCCTCTCTTCTCCACCCCTGCACCCAGATAGGTAAAGAATGCTGGGTAAAGGCAAATGCTGCAGAGGTTTCCAGAATGTGGGAAATTGGAAACAGAAGGGCTACAAAAGTGCAAAGAAGAGGGATGTGCCAGCCTGAAGATTAGAATCCAGCTGTTGGAATCAGGAGAATGAGCATCTGCCACAGTCTACTTGTAAGATTATCATCTGGTCTTTCAGATCACCATCTGTGCAAATGGAGGGTAAAAGACAGAGCCCTGCCCTTCATTTAAACTCCACTAATATGCATACAGTTACCCACAGTTAGGCAGGAGTTTCTGTTTTACAAGACAGGCAGACAACAAAACATTGACTTTTTGATCACTGAGACAGGAAGGGAAGGGAGTGTATTCCCTAGCTATACACAGTCCCACAGAGCAAAAAAGGTAATGGATTTACCTTGCCGTATGGAGACGTATCTGCCGTTGGATGCCATGAAAACTACTTGTGGGTGACTCTCTTCCAGATCAAAGAGTTCATCTTTACCTGGCTTGGAGCTCCTGCCAGATTTGAGAGTGCCAGTAGGACCCATGGGTGCAAGGTATTTCCCATCACAATCCTTGAAGGCCAGCTTGCCTGCCTTGAACTCCAGTGTATAGCCAGCACGAATGTCAGGCTCCTTGACCAGGGTACCATCATTGCGCAAGTAGCGATTGTCACAGGTTCGCAGACAATACTTCTTGTTCTGGAAGGTGAGTGTGATGAGGGAGTCCACACCCCAGGGAATGTTACTGTCAGTGGAGATCTCGTCCTCTTGGGCACTGAGATGGGCATATCTTCTCCTGCTAATGCTCAAGAGATTAGCTTGAGGGTGGATGGCCAAGTGGACTGTCCAGAGCTCTGTTTCAGTGATGGTTTGGGCAAAGCAGGACAAATTATCTTCAGAGCCACCGAAGAAACGCTTGTGTGGTTCTGACTGAAGTGCCCAGCGCCCGTCCGACTGAGTGATACTAATGAAACGTTCATCACTTCCCGGCTTCTCAGCTTCACATGAGACCTTGCCATCTTTGTCAGCAGATAAGTACCTACCTAGGTGGCTCTTCAAGAAGACCACAGAGCTCTCTCCATCCTGCTCCAAGGTCCATATTTGCTTCCTTTTCAGGCTGGGTGCAGAGGCATTGACCTTGTAGCCAAAGCTCTCTGCCGTTAGGTATCGATTATCACAGTTGATTAAGCCAAACTGGATCTTCAAGACCTGGTGGATCCCATTTGTTGGCATCTTCTATTGGGAGAGGAACTATCCCTAAGGACCAGGGTGAAAGTCTAGTTTTCCCAGTCCTTCCTAAGGTACAAAAATGTTTGTGTACATATGTACACCCTCCCAACAGAGAGAACTGGATTAACGCAAAATGAACCTTACACCTCAATCAAAGCCACCGTGACGTGCAGCTGCCCCAGTTCCCAGTCCCAGCTCTTCCTTCATTTAATCTGCAGCCCATAAAGCCAATCTTGTTTGACTGTCTCTTCCCCCCTGCTGGCAGCACTGTTGCTTGCTCCACAGCTCACACTGATCTCTTCCTAGTTCTCCTCCTCCTCTTCTCTGACATGGGGGGGGGGAGGGGAGCTCAGAAAATGCACATGCTTAGGCGCCGCAGCCTGCTTAATTAGCACAGCTAGGATTACAAAGCTCTCAATGAGCTGCCAGCCTCCTGTAACCAATAGTGGGGCTTCTGCATAAGCCATAAAGAGAAGGGGGTTGACAGGCCAAACAATGGTCTTTTGAAGAGGCCTTTTCTTCATAGTTAGCCTGCTTCTCTATGGTTGTGGTGCTCTGTACTGTATCTATGTCTCTCGTGCCTTTGCAGTCTCAATAACTCCTTCCTCTCATGCTTGATAGATCCCCTCCTCCTTCATGTCCCCCCACTGCCAAGGTGGAAAATTTGCCTGTCAACGCAATCTGCCACCTCCCACTGCTGATTCCCTTAGTGGTGGAGTTATTCCCCTTTACAGGGCTCTCTGATTCCGTGCTGTAGGTCACCTCCATGCTACATGCTTTCCCAGTCCAGCCTCTAATCTCCTTAACAATTAGCCAGGCATTTCTATTAGTGTAAACCTTTGATCCTTCTTTGGCCCCTTTGCCTCCATCTGTCCCGTAGCCCCAAATCCATAGTTCTGTTAAAGGATAACTGCATGGACCCTTAGCCAATGAACAGCACTGCCAAGAGTCGAACCAGGGACGGCAGTTAGTCAGGAAAATGGAACCAGGTCTGCTCTGCTGAGGGAATACTGAGGGAACAGAGATTCATTTAAACATAGTAACTTAGAATCTGCTACAACAAAAATGGCTGAACTACAATATGGAAACCATATTGAATAATTTAGCTCTCTTATCTCATCATTGGTAGAAGCAAGGCCTCCTTTCCCTCCCTTGCCAAGACTTTACAATTGGGGTGCAAGATTTGCCATTGGGCACCATTTAATTTTTTAAAAAGGCTGGCATACAGAAGGGCTCTGTGTGGATGAAGCCACAGTTGACAGTCAAGAAAAGCCAGGCTGGGGAAAATATGGTAGTAGGTGGTGAAGACCAAATTGTTACCTCACAAGCAGGAACAAGATACAGAGTCAATCAAACGTGTTATAAGCACCATCAATTTATTCCTCTGTAACTAAGAAATGAAGGACAATCACAGTGTGTATGGAAGCAATTTACAGTGTAGGCCAGTGGTTCTCAGACTTCCTAATGCGTTGGACCCACATCTAACTCATGTACTTTTCAGGAACCAATTGCAAAGTGACTCCTTTCTCTCTCCCCAACATTAAACATAAGATTCTCACTCACATCAGTCTAGCATTGAACAAGTCTCTCTCTCTCTCTCTCTCTCTCTCTCTCTCTCTCTCTCTCTCTCTCTCTCTCTCTCTCTCTCTCTCTCATACAATTAAGCAATAGGCTATACAAAGTTCTCAAGACTTTTTTTGCACATTATGGGAAGGAAATCCAACCTCTGTCATACAGAATACACTCAAGCGAAACTGCAGACAATCATATATTCCTGATGAGCATGATCTCCAAAAGTCATATTTATAAAAATGAGAAATCAAACTGCATTTTATACTGCATTTTATACACGCAATTAAGGATAAGTTGTCTTGAGACAAAATGTGGGCATTTTATCACATTTTAACACCTCTCCGAGTTCAGGGTAGCATACAAGATTCTTTCCTCTCCATTTTATCACACTCCAACTGCATGAAGTTGTTTGGGCTGAGGCCAATATGGTTGCCAACTCTAAGTTAGAAAATTCCTGGAGATTTAGAGGTGGAACCTGGGGGAGAGGGGGCTTAACAGGGTATAACGTCAAAGAGCCCATCCTCCAAAGCAGCCATTTTCTACTGGGGAAATCTGTGTCATTTGGAGACAATCTGTAATTCTCCAGCCCCACCCTTAGGTGTAAACTACGGGGAGGCTCAGGGGCCCGGCCCTTCTCCAAATTTTTCCAGAGAGGCCTGAGCCTCCACCAGCCAAACAGTGCCTGGCACTATTGAGTTTAAAACTTTCCTTTGGGCTCACTTTTCTTCTTTCAGGCTCACTTTCTTACAAATGCTAACTGAGCTAGCAGGATAGACAATGGGATTGTTAAAAATTCCCCTTCTCCCCTTCCTCTTCTCTCAGGACAGAGGTGTCAAATGCTAGTCTTTAGGAAGACAGATCTCTGCCTTTACCTCAGTGGGAAAAAAGATTTGATAACATTCCTTGCCAGAGAAAGAGAAGGTCTCTTGCAGCTGGATCCATCAGGTGAGACAGACCTCTGATTTGAGGTCTAGGAAAGGTGGCCATTTTTGCCTATGTAGCAGGCATAGAAAGCTAAAGAGCATTTGATACTATAAACAGTAAGATCTGCAAGGGTTTTCAGTTGTATCTTTGCACTCTCTAGATTAATAACTAAGGTTTTTGATATCCAGAAGATATCAATTCTTGAATACGTTTGGTGTCTGTCGGAAAAGAAAGTGTAGTCCTTAACCCTGGCTGGCTCCACACACTTTCAGTATAGCAGCAGTCAGACTGCAGAGCCTCTGTTGGGCTCAACATGCTTGCTTGACTCCAATTTACATGTGGAAAAAAAGTGTATCTCTATTTTATTTTACTTGGGTGTATATGTCCTTGGTTAAGAATAGTGGTTTTTTTCATGGTAGTGAAGGGGAGGACTGCTTCAGTTACTCCTAGGCTCCTCTTTCAAATTCCATTTCATTTTTAAATTGTAAGCCTATCTGTATGAACAAGATTGGGGAGGAGCGTGTAGATCAGAGGTCTTTTAAAATTTTCTTTTGCCATGTGTGCATCCCAGAGAGAACATTGGCAAGGACTGTGCACTCTGTATATGATAACCCTCTTCTATTGGTGTGGTACAGTTTCAAATTGGTAACCAACTCTTTTAAAAAACTGCTCCTCTCCCATCACTTGTAATTTGTCCTTGTTATGTAGGTCATCCATGAGAGCTGGGGCACTCAGGTAGGTCACAGAACCCCACCTCCTGGATCATGAGCCCCTAAAGATACACTATATTTTGTATTACTTTGGGGAACAAGTTTTTACTAGCATGCATGCGTAGAAAGCAAGGGAACCACAACGCTGTTTCTCTCTGCAGGCACCCTGAGGAAAGCAACAGGAGATTGAGGTTCACTTCTAACTCCTGGTGCTCAGTTTGTGTTTCTTCTACCCAGCTCTCTTGGTATGCTGCCCGCAGTCCTGGCCTTGAAACTGGTGAGGTCAAAACTCTGGCTCCTCTTCTTCCTGTTACGTTGCCAGGATGTCACACAGTTGCAGCTTCATGTGTCCCATGCTGATATCTAGAGTTAAAAGTAGGCCCCAAGTTTGCAACAGCTGAAGACCAACAACTGATGTATTCGCTTCATTTATATCCCATGTTTTTATCCAAAGGGGATTCTAAGTGGCTTACGACTTTCTTGTCTCCTCCTTTTTTAATCGTCACAGCAACCCTATGAGGTAGGTTAGGCTGAGCGTGTGTGACTGGCCCAGTGCAGATGATGGCCCAAAGTAGAAGTGCCCCATAATCTCTTTGTTCTTTACAGTACTTATCATGCTTATGGAGCTCAATAAATATTCATCATGGTTATCTGATATATTTAGATTACATCCTTCATAGGCTGAATAGCAGCAGTTACACATTGCATGATGAATAAAGGCCTGCCCCCAAAGTTGCCTAATCTAAGGGCCTAACTACACTTGATTTTTATCATGTAGTTTCTGAGTTCCTCTGATTCAATCATTGTCACATGCAACAAAATTCATTTCCCAAGTGCAGGGGCTCTGATACAGAATCAGTGCAGGGTGTGAAGGGCTTCAGCTTTCCCCCAGCCTGAAACAGCTGTGGGGTGTGCTTGTTGCCCCATTTGGGGACTGCATGTGCAGCTTATAAATTGGCCAAATTTTGGATCACAAAAATGGTGTAGGAGGAAAAGCTGAAGTCCCTCCTCTCCTTGCATTGCAATCCTGATCCAAATCAGGTTCCTGCATGCTTGTGAAATGCGTTCCCTTGAATCTGACACTGGCAGAGTCACTATCAAGTCAGGGGAACCTAGAAACTACTTGTTAAAAATTGTAACGTGTAGTTTGGCCCTGAGACATGAACACCAGACAGGGTTGCTAAATCCAGACAGCATATGTACATTACAAACCTATATCCATTTTATTCTACGTTAGCAAGGAATAGGCAAGGAGAGAATAATGGGTTAACAAATACCAGCACTTTCTCCTAATACAGAGACACATAAACAAACATCAGGCTAACAAACCCAACCCTATCATTTCTTTGTACCAGTTTCATAGTCGTGACTTTGGTCAAAGAATTCCTAGAACTGTATTCTCCTGTAAGTGCTTTGTTAGGGATCCTTAGGTCTGTGTCACAGAATTATAGTTCCAAGATGGAAATGACCATTCAACCATTTCCAGTCTGTTCGATAGATATGTCTGTACTGTAGTTGAAGCTTCAAGATAAACTCTTCTCAGGCTCCTATATAAATCATTGGTGCAACCTCATTTGGAATACTGTGTACAGTTCTGGTCGCCACATCTCAAAAAGGATATTATAGCATTGGAAAAAGTGCAGAGAAGGGCAACTAGATGATAAAAAAGGTTGGAACACTTTCCCTATGAAGAAAGGTTAAAACGCTTGGGGCTCTTTAGCTTGGAGAAACGACGGCTGGGGGGTGACATGATCGAGGTTTATAAGATTATGCATGGGATAGAGCAGGTTGAGAAGGAAGTACTTTTCTCCCTTTCTCACAATACAAGAACTCATGGACACTCAATGAAATTGCTGAGCAGTCGGGTTAGAACGGATAAAAGGAAGTACTTCTTCACCCAAAGAGTGATTAACACATGGAATTCACTGCCACAGGAGGTGGTAGCAGCTACAAGCATGGACAGTTTCAAGAGGGAATTAGATAAACATATGGAGCAGAAGTCCATCAGTGGCTATTAGCCACAAGGTATAGATAGGAACTCTCAGTCTGGGGCAGGTGATGCACTCTATTCTTGGTGTTGTGGGGGGCAGCAGTGGGAGGGCTTCTAGTGTCCTGGCCCCACTGCTGGACCTCCTGATGGCACCTGGTATTTTTGGCCATTGTGTGACAGAGTGTTGGATTAGATGGGCCATTGGCCTGATTCAAAATTGGCTTCTCTTATGTTCTTATGTTCTTATGCCCCAGACTGAAAAGAAACACAGGATAGCACCATGACAATAAATCACCTCAATAGACACCCAAAGCAGAAGTGTGACTGGAGAGAATCGCTAATGTGATTGAAAATGTATATACCTTATACGTACCATTGGAATGAGTGTTATGAGGAAAGGGGATGGGAATGGGGAAAATATAACATGGTTAGGCCCTCATGAGATGCAGCTGCAACAGCACATCCTGCCCCACAGCTAAAGCAACCCGCTTGTACTGCTGTTGGATGGAACTAAAGACCTGCTTACTAGCACAGGCAGTCTAGAAAGGCGGCCAGATGGATTATTTAATCACCTGAGTGGCTGGAGCTGTGGCTGACTGTCTGGCTCTCTTAGAGCTTCCAGAGCTGGCAGCTCTCAGGAACAGAATTTTGGAAGAAGTAGAGAGATAGAATTCAGACCCTGTATTGAAAAAGCCATGGCCTTCCGTTTGCAAGACCTGAGGGTGTTAGCAATGGAACACTTTGGAGGTCATTAATTCACTGGGTCATCTTAACTCAGAAGCAATTTGATGGCACATAATGGGCACCCATTTAAAAGCTGATTTGGGTGGGTAGCTGCATTTGTCAGAAGCAGCAGAACAAAATTTCAATCCAGTGGTACCTTTAAGACCACCAAAGTTTTATTCAAAATATAAACTTTCATGTGCCTTGAATAAAATGTTGTTGGTCTTAAAGGTGCTGCTGGACTTGAACTTTGTTCTACATTTAAAAGCAGCCACTGGGGAAACCAGTCTCCATCTCCTTTTAACTTCTCTGTAACTACATCCTATTCAGCCATTGATATCTTTCATAAAAACCTTTCATTACCTCTGGTCACTCTACAAAACTGCATTGTCATTGTTCTTAATATAATATACGTCCCCCTTCCCATTTACTGAAGATCTGAAGCTCTGCTTTAAGAGCCAGTGTGAGGTAGTGACTCAGTATTGGATTAGGAGTCAGGAGTCCTGGGTTCAAATGCCCATGCTGCCATGAAGCTCACTGGGTGACCTTGGGCAAATTACGCTTCCTCTGCCTAATTGATTTCACAGGGTTGATGTGAGGATGAAACAGAAAAAAGAGAACCATGTATGTGACTCCTTGGAAGAGGGACAGAATAAAAATGTACTAGATATCCTATTTAACTGAAAGGAAGATTAGATATTGTTCCACATGCCATCAAGAAAAAGAGGGGAGGCATCTTAAATTTGCATGCAAGTTCCAGCTATGTACAGTAATAAAAGAACTATTATGTAACCTTTGGGGTAGTGGTTAAGGAACCTTTGGTGTAGTGGTTAAGTGTGTGGACCCTAATCTGGGAGAAACGGGTTTGATTCCCCACTCCTCCACTTGCACCTGCTGATGTGACCTTGGGTCAGTCACAAGCTTTGGCACAGCTGTTCCTGAAAGAGCAGTTTGTGTTAGAGTTCTCTCAGCCCCACCTACCCCACAGGGTATCTGTTGTGGGGAGGGGAAGGGAAAGGAGTTTGTAAGCCGCTCTGAGACTCAAAAGTGAAGGGTGGGGACAGGGTATAAATCCAACCTCTTCTTCTTCTTCTTTTTTAGGAGTTGCCTTACATTTAGGATCATCTTCCTTTTGGGTAACTACAAGTAGATACATCAACTACTTTATCCTAACCTTTGTCTAGAGATAGAAATATTTCTTAATTCTGGAACCACCAGCATCTAACCTAGAGTTGCTAGCTCTGGGTTTGGGAAATTCCTAGAGATTTGGGGTGAAATCTGGGGAGACTGGGGTTTGGGGAGGGAAGGGACCTCAGCAGGGTGTAACGCGATAGAGTCACCTCCAAAGCAGCCATTTTCTCTGTAGTCTAAAGATCAGTTGTAATTCCAGGAGATCTCCAGGCCCTACCTGGAAATTGCCAACCAACATTCTAACCATTTTTCTAAAGTCCAGCACCAGGCTTGGTTTACAGTACTCCTGCCACCCCCATGTTTAAGTATCTCCCAGTCTTGGGCTGATTCCGCACATCAATTGCCCAGCCTTCTCCACAGGACCCATCAAACTTGTAAGACAAGAGCAACCCATAGCATTACCCTTTGCCTGTGTTAACAAACAGGAAGTTTCCAAGACATGTGTGAACCTAATGTTAACAGAAGGTATCTCCCAGCGGTAGCTTGGAAACCTTTTGTTTCAACCACCTTGGCTTCCTTCTTTGCTGCTTGAAGGAAACCACAGATATTTCCTCCAGCACAGCCTGTTTCCGTCCCTTTAAAAGGATATCTCCTTCCCGTCCAACAATACATGAAGGATACCACACATCCCTTGCCTGCCTTTGTAAATGGTGAATAGAAAAGCAATGAAAGTGGGAAGGAATTTTATTTCCCTGCAATTGCATTACACCTTACACAGAGGAAGGAAATCAATACGACTGGAATATGCTTCAGAATGGATCTAAGTATGTCTGAATCTCCTTTGCTCTGTACAATAGATCCATTATAAGCCCCCCCACCAATAAGTTCATCCTATTGCAAACCAGCTTTTGTGAGTCTTGTTGTTTGTCTGAGTACACATTCCTGCATAAGCAACAGGTAGCCTTGCCTAGTTCTTGAGCCTTGCTTTCTTCCCCTCTGCCCTCATACCTATGTTCCAGTCGTGGTATTTTTCTCCCCTGGACCCATGCAGGCCATTCCTCCATCGGCACCTGTATCCTGTATGTCCAGATTACTTATGCAGCAACAGATTTTGCTTTCCCACTAACTTCAATCTTGATTCTGTATTCTGAACAAATTCCACAGCTGCTGACCTTGCCTCATGACCTCTTTTTTTGTACCTCTTGCCTCAGGGATAGACCTTTCAGCTACTAACCCCCAGTCATCTCAGACCACACAACACTTCTGTACCTGGAATTCAGATCAGATCGTGCCCCTAGAACAGCTGTCGGCAGTGCTTGTTGTGACAGTAATGTCATAGCCCTTTTTGCATATACTATAAGGTAGTGATCTTCTCATTGCATATCCCAACATGGTGCCTTCCAGTGGGCTTCCTGCTTCTGATATGCTTCCTCAACAAAGTATCTGTTCCCCCAAACAAAGAGTCAGTCCTGGTTTTCCTCCACCTTATTGGAACAGGATGTGCCTAAGAAGAACCCAGGAGGACATCACCTTTGTGTCTGTAGGAACCAGCCATTTAAAAACCAGCTACCTCTGTCATAGGAGGAGACTTGGCTGGTGACATCCCAACATTTTTGATTGGCCCTGGGACCCCATGACAGCCATTTTGTGACTGAGGGCATCCATTTTACCACGGTGCCCACACCCTGTTCTCAAAAGTCCAAAAGTGCCTATAGGATTAACAAGACTGGGAACCCTTGACATGCAAGCATAAGTTGATTCGTTTGCTTATTATATTTATATCTTGTTTTTCATACAGTTCTCCCAAAGTGGCTCAAGAGATACAGGCAACAAGACATACCAGAGAAGGAAGCAGAGTAGAAGAGGGAGATGAGTTTGACAGGTCAGAAGATCCAGCTGGGGACTGGACTGAACTTCCTACACTGAATTTCTTGATTAGATGGAGGTGATACAATTAGCCTGCAGTTCTCTGTTCCGAGTGCTTGTTTACTCAGTGCAGCTTACATGGAGCTCCCTGCTCCAGTTTTCCTCACAACAACCCTGTGAGGCAGCCCAGGCTGCAAGGGAATGTCCCCCAGTAAGTTTCAAGGCAAGCAGGGATTCGACCCCAGCTCTCCGCAGTCTCAGTCCCCTTTTTTAATCATCACACTACACTGACTCTCTTGCTTTGGCAGTCCTAAAAAGATGGCAAGCTAGAGCTCTTTCTGGTAGGGAAGAGGGAAGAAAGTGTTTCAGATGCTGACTACTTCTCCAAATGGCAAGAAGTTTCAGGAATGGTGTTTTCTTGGGTTGGACTCAGGAAGAAGCACTGGAGACTTTTGGTGCATTTGTGGTAGTCACTTAATTTACTGATATACAAATGGAGGCAGAAGAGCGCTCCTACAGGGAAGCAGTTCTGTTACCCAACAGCAGAGAGAGATCCTGCAATCTCAAGACACTTCTGCCAACTCATAGCATTCTCCATCTGCTTCCTTCTCTGCCTGTTTCCAAACTGAGAAACAGACTTAGGCATGCCAGCCTCCAGGTGGGGCCTGGGAATCTCCCAGAATTAGAGCTCATTTCCAGACTACAGAGATCAGTTGCTCTGGAGAAAATGGATGCTTTAGTTTGGCAGGTGGACTTTATGGTATTTCCCCCCACTTGGGTTCTCTTGTCCTTCCCAGGTTCCATCCCCAAATCTCCAGGAATTTTCCAACCTGGATCTGGCAACCCTAACCCCTCCAACCCCTGCCAATGGCCAGGGGGGACTTGGCAACCCCAGAAACAGCTTGAAATCTCATTTGCACCTATCACCTTGTAAGCCAATTAAGTCTGCAGCACCTCCCAGTTTTTATGTTCTGGAAGTTACAAACTGCACATAGGCTTTGGGCTTTTTGTTATGACCTCACCAATGTTCCCACCACCTTTTTTGTATGTGTGATTAACATCCAACCTGATGGAGAATTCTGGGGAACTTAAAGCCTTGCACTTACTATTTTATTTTGTAACATTTTTACTGGTTCTAATAAACAGGTAGTACATTATGTTTGTTTTTGGGATTCTTCCCCCTCCCCCAAGACAGTTAGCTGCCTACAATTTTAACAAAACCTGCTTGTTTCTTTACACAGATTTACCTTCCCCACCCTTCAGCAGGACTCTTAACATGTCCATAAAAGGACCATCCCTTAACTATTAGCATCCATTGAAAAAAGGTCAGGTGACCATTCTGAGCCATTAACCTAACAAAGAAATGGCCAGCCAGCTTGCTGTGGCTGCTAGATCTCTGGTAGATGGCTAGGCCTCAGGCCAACAGCTGAACACCATCTGCCCTTGACATGATTTTGGGGATGGGGCTGAGGAAGCCCAAGAGAGAGATCCTTACAGGGAAAGGAGGTACAGGTGTCTGTGTGCCAATACTAGAAGCCTCCAAGCCAAGACAGAAGAGATGGAGTGCTTTGTTCTCAATGACATATTAGATACAGTGGGCATTTCAGAAGCTGGTGGAATGTGGAAAATCCATGGGACACAGTTATTCCTGGTTCTAAAATATATACAGAACAAAGTGGAATGTTTTGGGGCAGTTTTGATCTGTCTATAGAATAGGCTAGAAATCATCAGGAGAATAAACTCCCACACAGAATTGCTATGGGTGGAGATACTGGGCCCTATGGATGACTTAAAAATGGGCATGTACTACCACCCCGTCGATCAAAACCATGAGGCAGAGCTCAGGATGGAGAAAGAAATAAGGGAGGTGACTAAAGTGGAAAATGTTGTAATATTGGGTGACTTTAACTACTCACATTACCTGTGCAAATGTGTAAAGTCATGGTATAGAAATTAGGTTTCTAGACCTCATAAAGGACTGTGCATTGGAGTAGCTGGTCACAGAGCCAACTACAGGTAGTGACTGTACACTTGTTTAAGAACATAAGAGAAGCCAATGTTGGATGAGGCCAATGGCCCATCCAGTCCAACACTCTGTCACACAGTGGCCAAAAATACCAGGTGCCATCAGGAGATCCATCAGTGGGGCCAGGACACTAGAAGCCCTCCCACTGTTGCCCCCCCCCAAACATCAAGAATACAGTGCATCACTTGCCCCAGACTGAGAGTTCCTATCTATACCTTGGGGCTAATAGCCACTGATGGATCTCTGCTCCATATGTTTATCTAATTCCCTCTTGAAGCCGTCCATGCTTGTAGCTGCCACCACCTCCTGTGGCAGTGAATTCCATGTGTTAATTACTCTTTGGGTGAAGAAGTACTCCCTTTTATCTGTTAGAACCACACTTTCCCTGGTGTCTTTTAACTCCAATTCAGGGGTGGGGCAGAACGGGGTGCCAACGACTGCAGAACCTTTCACAGATGTTGTCGTCTGAATGTGCACTTTAGATCTATCAGGCATCAGCAGCTAAACATATGTCTGACTGCAGCCTTTGAGGAGCAGGTCTAGGAGGATCTCTCTAAATTGGGTGAGTGGCAGTGGAGGAAAGGAGAATCATGTAAATTGCTTTAGATCCCCATTGAGAGGAAAGGTGTGATGTAAATGAAGTAAATAAATAAATAAAATGTGGCAAATGAAATTCAGTGTAGTTAAATTAAAGTGATGCACATTGGAACAAGAAAGCCTAACTTTAAACATGTGCTGAAGAGGTCTGAACTGGCTGATGTTGAGATTGAAATGTATCTTGGGATTGTAGTAGACAGCTTGGTGAAAAGATCAATTCAGTGTGTAGCATCAGTGAAAAAGGCAAATACCATGGTGGGGATTATTAGGAAAGGAATTTAAAATAAAAGAGCAAATATTGTAATGCCCTTGTATAGATCTATGGTGTGGCCCCATTTGGAATACTGTGTACAGTTTTGGTCACCACGTCTCAGAAAGGATACTGCTGAGCTGGAAGATGTCAAACTCACTGTCTCATTTGTCATGTGATTTGGGGAAATTCCAGGGGAGGGGGGGCATGTGAATGTGTGTGAGTGAGAATGGCTTTATTGTAGGGCAATGCATCTCATGTAACGTTTGAAGATACCTCCCTTTCCCAGGGATGTCGGCCAGATAGCCTTGGTCTGTCTCTGTTTGCCACCTTACCTGACATAACAAATGGAAATGTACAGGTGTGGGGAGATTAGAGTCATGCAGGTTAGGCAGGAATGAATGGTTATTGTGTGATAGGAGGGGACTATGTTTGAACCAGGTATAATTTGGGGGTTTCGCTCCAGAATCTCATTTCTGACTCAACAATGGTTTTAGCTTGGAACATCTTTATTCTTCAATAAACAAATCACCTTTAGTGAGTGCTGATGAGAGTAACTTTGTCCAGGAGTCTGACATAGAGTCAGAATTCCCACTATCCCTGAACCATTGCACCATGATCCTGATGAGCAAAGGCAACGAGGACACTGCATCCGGTGGTGGGTCTGCACCCAATCCCCGGAACACCACTGAAGCCATCATCCCAATATGTGATGGGAAAGGCCCAGTCACGGGTGCATTGCCAAGAGCTCCTGGGCCTCCCTTCCCAGCTGGGCTGAACTCAGTTGGGTGATGACCCCTGGACCCTTACAAGGGGTGATTTTGGACTGAGACAGACCAGAGACATGTCTCCTACTCATTCCATGATGATCCAGAGCATATGCAGATTGAAGAGGATAGCGAGCTTACCCAGTTTTGCATGGATCTTTGGGGTGACATTGAGGGGCTCCGGAGGGAGATGCACATGATGATGCTGGACCTTCCTGCGACCATTCGTGAGGTGATACAGAGAGAGCTCTGGGCCCAAGGTGGGGCCAGGGGCACCATGGGTACAGCAGCAGGAGCTGCAGGTGAAGCCGTGGGGGTACAAGCCCCAGCCAAAACCCCTCAGGAGTGGCCAGCTCTGGCACCACCCACAGCACTGGTGATACCACCCAAGAGAGGTTTTTTGAGGCCATGTTTGACAGGACACTGGAGAAGCTGGCGTTCTTCATACTGCAGGTCACAAGTTTCTGAGAGGCTGGGGCCCCACATTCACCTTGGTTGAGCACCGAGTGGATTACATTGGATCCAGACTCAGGAACTGGGCAGCAGATTGGTTCCTGGGGCTGCATAATGTCCAAGGTCTGGAACTGAGAGATGTGAATGCATTTATGTGGGCCCTCTGATGGCAGTACGAGGACCCTCTAGAACTGGAGAGGGCATGGATGCAAATACAAGGAATGCATCAAGGAGCCTGTAAAGTATGCAAGTACTTGGATGAGTTCGAGTTGCAAGCCGCAAAGCTCCATGGATGGCCAGAAGAGGCCTGAACCATTCCCTCTTGGAACGAGTCTTGGCCCAGGACAACCCCCTGATGCTGAATGGCTGGATCCAGGTGGCCTGCGAGGCAGAGAACTGCTCAAACATTGTAAGGTTGTACCAGTCAAAGCAGTCCATCAAAGCACCCGGTGGAGAGGCCAAGAGCCAGTGCACCCAACACAAGGACAGCACACATTACCAACATAGTCACCAAGGACTGTCTCCCTGGTGTGGGGGTGCCAGCCACTTTGCAGCGGCCTACCCTTGAGACAAGAACCCGGGCAAGAGTAAGAAGATGGAGTGGCAGTCCGGGAACAAGAAGAGCAAGCTCAGGGTGCCCCAGATGAAACTATCCAAAGCTTTCCAGGTGGGAGAGTGGGAGGGACCCGAGAGTAACTCATCTAGTGGAGAGGAGCAACACCAGCCAATGGGAAAAGGCTGGGACCTGCTGTAAAAAGTGTGGTACAGCAGGTCCGAAATTCTCCAGTGTGAGAATCAGTGAGACACCCCTCCCCCCTATTTTACATGACTGTGACTGTAGTGAACCCCGCAGCCAGCAGGCTAGTGAGTATGAGGGCACTTATTGACTCAGGGTGTTCCCAGGACTTAATTAGCCCGGCCCTGGTCATTGGGCTAGGCGTAAAAGTGCAGGTCCTTGAAGAACCCATAGTTTTCACCCAAATGGATGGGACAGCAATGAAGGGGGAGCCTTGCAAACACCAAACCATCCTGGTACCTGTACAGATGGCCACCCATTGGGAACAGCAGACTTTTGTGGTGAACCCAGTGGCAAAGTTCCCAATGGTACTGGAGAGTCCCTGCCTCTGGGATCATGACCCCTACATGCAGTGGAGTGCGGGCATCTTATGGTTCCCGGACCCCCACTGCCTCGAACATGCGTGGACCCTGGCACTTGAGCAAGTGTGCCTGGCCAGGGAGGAGTTAAACCTCATTCCCCCTGAGTGTCAGGACCTGGCCTGGGTGTTTGAGGAAGGGGAGGCAGATGAACTACCCCCCCCCATCGAAAATCGGACTATGCTATTGAAATTTTACCCAGCCAAAAAATGCCCAAGGGAAAACTGTATGCAATGAGCCCAGCTGAGAAGGCGGCACTCAGATAGTTCATTGACAAAAATGGCACGGGGTTAGTCTGGCTGGCTTCCTTGCCATTTGCGGCCCCGGTGCCGTTTCAGAAAAAGGAGGATGGGGGGGTTAAGACTGTTCTGACTACTGCGGTCTGAATGCAATGTCGATGTCCAACGCCTGTCCCTTCCCACTAATCAAGGACCTGATGGCGGAGGCGTCCCAAAGATGGATTTTTACCAAGCTAGATCTCTGTGATGCCTATTTCCGAGTGTGCATTCAAGAGGGGGACAAACACAAAACTGCCTTTAACACATCGTTGGGGTAGTTCAAGTACTTGGTATATTCATGAACTTAATCAATGAATTCTTGCATAAGCATTCGTTCAAAGGGGTGTTGGTTTATCTTGATGACATTTTGATTTATACCAAAAATAAGGAGTCACATGTGAAACTGGTGTGGGAGGTGCTTGAAACCCTCCACACAAACCATCTCTGTGCTTAGCTCTCCAAGTGCGAATTCCACAAGGAGGAGCTGGACTTCCTTGGGTACTGGATCTCAGGGAAGGGATTGGGCATAGACCCATGTAAAGTTCAGGACGTGGTGGGGTGAGAACCCCCCAAACCTGACACTGACTACAATCCTTCTTGGGATTTGCCAATGTCTACCACCCCTTCACCCCCAATTTCACCCAGGTCATCCTACCCCTAACCGATTTGCTGAGGACGAAGGGGAAGGGGGTGGACTGCATGAAACTGCGCTATGGTCCCCCGAATGCCAGCATGCCTTTGACCAATTAAAGATCTTGTTCACCTCCAAGCCCACCTTCCTCCACCCAGATGAGACTAAGCAATTCATAGTCCAAGTGGATGCTTCGCATGCGACTATGGGTGACTATTGCAAGTGCGGGATGATGGAAACCTGCATTCACTGGCGTATGTGTCAAAGAAATTCTCAGCAGTGGAGCAGAATTGGGTGGTGTGGGACAAAGAGGCTGCAGCTATAAAACTAGTGTTAACAATCTGGTGTCACTGGTTTGAGGGGACTCAAGTGCCTTTTGAGGTCTGAACTGATCATAAAAATCTCAAGGTGCTGCGGGCCCCTCGGTGCCTAAATGCAAAGCAGTTGTGGTGGGCAGAGTTTTCCTCTAAGTTTCATTTCATCCTCAAACACCTCCCTGGAAAATTGAACTTCCTAGCAGATGCTCTGTCCCGCCTCCCTCAACATGTGAGTCAATGGGAGGAGGTGATCAGCTAGGAAGGGCTGTGACAACATGCAGCCAGGCAAAGGGAGGGCCCCCACCAATGGCTGACTCCTGGGCAGAGAAAATAGAAGCCGCTCTGACTGAGGCTGACAAAGAGGACATTAAAAAGGAGGGGTCCTTGGTGGTATCGCCAAGACAGACTGTTTGTCCCTAAGTCCTTGAGGCAAGAGGCATGATATCAATGGGGCATGATAACAAAATGGCTGGACATTTC
The DNA here is from genome assembly GCA_029375565.1 of Gekko gecko. Classification (NCBI taxonomy): domain Eukaryota; kingdom Metazoa; phylum Chordata; class Lepidosauria; order Squamata; family Gekkonidae; genus Gekko; species Gekko gecko. The sequence goes on along the minus strand of JAPDNY010000002.1, from coordinate 236,081,854 downwards.
GGATATCTAAAGATTCTAAATCTCATCCAGAGGCAATTCTGGTGGCCCCAAATGTGAAAGGATATATCTCAATACATAGCTTCATGCTAGACCTGCCTAATGGCCAAATGGCGGGGTGGGAAGGCTCCAGGTCCACTTTAATCTCTAGATACCCCCACCTCTAGATACCCCCCACCGGCCATGTTCTACTATTTCTATGGAACTTTATCATGGACTGTTATTTGGGTAGTAGTAGATTTGTTCTCAAAGCAAGCACATTTCATCCCCTGTAAGCAACTGCCCACTGCCCGGAAACTGGCTCAGTTGTTCCTGCAGCATATAATTAGGCTGCATGCCTTGCCCCGTAAGATAATATTGGATCGGGGATCCCAGTTTGTGGTGGGATTTTGGAAGGAACTGCTGAAGCTGTTGGGGGATGAAGCAAGAACTTAGCAGCACTTACCACCCCAAGATGGACGGCAAACGGAATGGACAAATCAAGTGTTGGAGCAATTTCTTAGGTGGTTCATAAACTACCAGCAGGATGACTGGATTGACCTGCTTCCATTTGCTGAGTATAGCTACAACAATTCAGTGCACAGCTCCATTGGTATTTTCCCCTTTAAAGCAGTGCATGGCTATGAAGGGGGGCCCCTCCCTACTCTGAGCCCTAGGAAAACTGATCCAGAAGATGCTCAAGCATGGTGGTCCAAAGTAACTCAGGGGTGGGTGGCCCTCAAAGAGATTTTGACTAAAGCTAAAGAGGATTACAAGCGGCAAGCTGACAAAGGGAAAGGCCAAGAGTGGGACTTGAAAGTGGGAGACTCTGTGTATATTTCCACAAAAAACCTCAGAGGCATACAGCTAGGGAAAAAGCTGGGGTGGAAGTACCTTTTAAAGTGGTGCACTTAATTAATAAAGCGACTGTTGAGATGGAACTGCCGAACAGTTTGCATCATGTCCATCCTGTTTTCCATTTAAGTCTACTGAAGAAGGATCCGGGAGGAACATCAACATGGAGACCTTGTTCTGCAGCTCTCCCTCATCTGAATGTGAAAGGAGAACCACACCAAGAGGTGGAGGACATTCTCGATTCTAAAATGAAACATGGCCACGTGTATTATTTCATCAAGTGGAAGGACTTTGATCCCTGCCATAATGAATGGGTGCAGGAGAAGCATGTTAACGCTCCCAAACCAGTGCACACATTTCATAAACGACACTCCCGCAAACCGGGAGGGTGAGGCCTTTGGGGGCAGAATGTCAAACTCGCTGTCTCGTTTGTCATGTGATTTGGGGAAATTCCAGGGGAGGGGGCATGTGAATGTGTGCAAGTGAGAATGGCTTTATTGTAGGACAATGCATCTCATGTAACTTTTGAAGATACCTCCCTTTCCTAGGGATGTCGGCCAGATGACCTTGGTCTGTCTCTGGTTGCCACCTTAGCTGAGATAACAAATGGAAATGTGCAGGTGGGGCAGGATTAGAGCCGTGCAGGTTAGGCAGGAATGAATGATCAATGTGATTGGAGGGGACTATGTTTGAACCAGATAATTTTGGGTTTTCGCGCCAGAATCTCATTTCTGACTCAACAACCGTCTTAGCTTGGAACCAGTGTTCCCTCTAAGCTGAGTTAGTGTGAACTAGCTCACAGTTTTTTAGCCTCTGGCCCACACATTTTTGTCTTAGCTCAGGAAGGATGGCTCCAGAGCAAACTAATTTATGCAGTAGCCAAATTGCTCACTCACAACTTTAATGCCAGTAGCTCACAAAGTGGAATTTTTGCTCACAGGACTCCACAGTTTAGAGGAAGCATTGCTTGGAACATCTTTATTCTTCAATAAACACATCACCTTCAGTGAGTGTTGTTGAGAGTAACTTTGTCCAAGAGTCTGACAGAAGAGAGCAACCAAATTATTACATGGTTAGAGTCTCTTTCCTATGAGGAAAGGCTAAATGGTTGGTGTTCTCAAATTAAAAATTAAAAAAAAGATAATGGGGGGGCATGACAAAAGTTTATAAATTTATGCATGGGTTGGAGAACCTGGATAGACAGAGCTTGCTCTTTCTCTCCCTTAATATTAGAACTTGGAGGCACACAATGAAGTTGATGGACAATAGGTTCAGGACTATCAAAAGGTAATACTTTGTTCAACAAGTAATTAAACTGTGGAATTCACTGCCAGTGGAGATAGTGATGGCCCTGAGCATAGATGGCTAAGAAAGATTAATGGAGGAACAACCATATGCAGGTACTAACCATGATGAGTAAAGGAAACCTCCATATGCAGAGGCAGCAAACTTCTGAACACCGGTAGTAGGAGGCAACCACACAGGAAGGCTTTTGCTTCTGTGCCTTGTTTGTTGGCCCTCCACAGCAACTGATTTGGCCACTGTGTGAAACAGTATGCTGGATTAGATGGACCACTGGTCTGATTCAGCATGGCTCTTTTTATGTTCTTGTGTGTGTGTTGCTTAGCAAACCTTTTTTGTGGCCTAGTACCATTGGTGGACATATTTGGAAAGCTGGTATATATACTGAGAGAAACTGTGATGCATGTGTGTATTCTCTACTGTTCTAGTCAGCTGGGAAGTTCTGAAATAGATCCCCTTAACGAAGAGCCATGTGGCATACCCTGAAATGTGTTAAGCCAGCAAAATGTATTCCAGCTGTTAGCTTGTGAATCATGCAAAACTTGTCAAACACCAAGACACAGAGACTGGTGCAGGTGAAATTGCTTGTGCATACTTCTGATTTTGCCCTAACTTGAGGACCAGTTTACTAGTACAAAAAAGCACTCAAGCAGTCCCTGAAATGAAAACTTCCACTGCTATTTTGCTCCCCAGAGGCCAGTAAATAATTGCAAGGTGGAGCTTGTGATCTGATGCTTCCTGTGTAGGCCCATCTCCCAAGGTGGGCACATAGGAAGCCTAGGCTCTGATTTCTCCCCGAAGGGGCAGTTCAAGTTTCACTGGTACCAAGAGGCAGGCATTGTTGCTGAAAATAGGTCCAGAGGATTGGTTGCCTAATAATTTTTTCATGCTTGAGAGCATTCTCTTTCTCCACAGGCTCCACTTACAGTCGCTTGAGACTGGCTGATCTCCTCCCTGAAGGCAGGTATAGGTTACCTGGACAGCACAGCAATGGTTTAGTGTAACAGCCTCCTGTAACACTTAATGTAGCTAAGTGAGCACTGTAATAGATACATGACACATGGATTATTTTTCCAGGGATGGAGCAAGGAGAGGTTCAGCTAGCTGTAACATTTGGATCCATACTTTACAGCGGCAGTGTGATCATGAGGTTAATGGTCCTAGGGAACTGGAATATTAGAACAGTTCTCTGTCAATGGGCTGCTGTGTTGTCTTGGACATGTCACTTTGAACACTTGTACATTAAATTATTTATGGGTCAGAGAAATGGATTATAAAATCGTGGTAGGAAGCAGAACAGCACGCTGTGGTTGTTTTTGCTTTCTTTGTACTTTGAAACCTCCATTATACTTTTAAAAAGCAAGGAACCATAGTTTTATATTCTGATCTACTGCAAAAGTTTATATTGACACAAAAGAGCTGTTTGTTCACAAAGCCAGTGCACTTGTCAAGATTCCCAAATGTTAGGAATAATGCAGTTCTCATATGTTCAGCCTTGCATTCCAACATGTACTGTCAGTATTATGCTGACATAAGTATTTGCTTGGTATTTCTGTTCTACCCACTGAGCCTTCTCCTAGGTTGTAGCTGAACTAAGATCCCTCTGCAAGCTTCTCCATATAACTTGATGATGAGCCAGTAATCTCATGCTTTACTTGAATCCATGTATTTTCATGAGCATCCCTGTCAAACATGGAAAAACGTTTGACAGGGATTTGCAAGTGCTCAATGGAACATTTGCAAAATGTGCACATGTGCTCACCTTTGCACAGGTACTTCCAGCAGGGCTTAATCTCCTCCCACAACCCCAAACCTTAACTTAAAAGTAACCAGAGAGGAGTGCATGACTTTTTAAGAGGACAGGCTTCTACTAGGATCTGTCCTGTCCAGCAAATTACCCTTCCCAATTTTCTTCAGCGTGACTTCCTGCCAAGGTTAATGGAAATTATTATTTTCATGGCCTCCCAATTGAATTGGAAGACTAAGAAAACGACAGTTTCCACCACACTGAGCAATTCAGTCAATTCTGAGCAGGCCCCCACAGCCAGCTGCTTGTGTGATAATGCATACCACCAGTACAGAATTAATACACTCGAAATATTGCTTATTTTAAATTGTGAAGAAGTTATCACTACAAGAACAGGGGTGTTGTGATGAAAGAGAACAAACATTGTGAGCAGAGTAAGTTCAATTTTTGAACATTTATTTACAAGGATCACAGGATTACTGATCTCATTTAAAGAAAATATAATACAGTTCTGAGTCCAAATCCATTAATGAACTGGGCTAGTCTTAAAATAATCAGATGTTTAAAGCTCACCACATACTTTAGGTCAGTAACCTTTACAAATGCCTTGTAAGGTAGACCAGTGCAATTATCCTCATATTACAGACAGGGAAGGCTGAGAGAATAGCGGCTTGCTATTAACTATAGCGAAGAGAGCAGAATCTCCCAGGGCTACCAGTTCTTAACAAGCTATCATGTGCTGTTATTTTTGGTCAGATGTGGCCACATTTTTGTAGTGTGTGAAGTCATTCTTAAGAGAAACAGCCCTATATGTTTAACAGCGTGTCTGCATATGTAATCCCTTATGGCCTTCCATTATTTCTCCTTCAGTTCATTTATAGTCATGGATACTTTCTGCAAGAGACTGGATGGATTGGCAGAGCTAGTCTAGAGTCCTTTAAATTTTGTTAGACGTCATAGAATGAGCACCTACCTCTCCCTCCTCTCTTCAGCGTGTGGTAGTCACATCAGCAGGAAAGGATTCCATCAGGGACTAGACTGAGCCCTGTCAGTCCACGGACCCACCTGGTGGATTGGACAGAAACTGCAGCACCTCCAGGCCAGGAGAAAATTGCTGCCAAAGCATCTCAGATACTCACCAATGGCTGCAGAGAGAATGAGTTCTCAGGCAACAGGCAACAGTAATGATGTAAGTAATAACTCATATAGCACATTTTGTGCGAAAAGAATTATCTAATTTCTCTTCAGGACAATCCTGAGAGGTGGGTAATTCTTATTTCTCTCATCCTGTTGTGGGTTTGCTGGCTGATCATTGGGAGTGGCCTTGGCCTAAAGCAATGCATCTGGTGACAGCCGGATCCTCCTGTGGCAAAAGAATATTACTGTGAAACTGGGTATGGTCATCTCTGATTGAGCAGGAATATGACCCACATCTTCTGTCTCTGAAGTCAATGCCCTAATAACTACCGATATGAGTCTGATTGTCCTCTGTGTATTTTCTTATCCTGATCATTAGCAGTCCCTTTTGCATGAACAGGGAAAAACCCATTGCTGAGGATGAAACCTGATGCAAGGCTGTGAATAATAGAAGGCTAGCATTTCTGCGTGCTCAAGGATTTCCACCCACAAAACGTGATTTTCTCACTTCCTCTGTGGCAGGCTGAAATGGGCCTCTGATATCTTGTTCCTGGAGGATGCCCAGGAACAGGATTTTGAGAGGCATTTGGGGCTGCTGTGGGAAGGAGGAAGTGAGGAAGTTGCAGGAAGTTTGCAGGCACAAATCTGTACACCTGCAGAAACTCTAGTCTGGATCCAAGTCAAAGATTCCAAAATAGGCTCTTTTGATAGGCACCCTTCCCCATGGAGTTCCAAATAAAATGTAGTGGGCTAAAGAAATTATGACCTTGGGACTGTGTAGCAGCAGTTACATTCCAGTGAGTAATGTGATTCAAGCGTGCTTTCTGAAGAACAGAAGTTACCAATCCGTGCATATATGTAGAGGGTGAGCAGAAAATTAACACACAGCATAATGAAGATGTTTAACGGATGCAAGGACCAAACAGGAGTAACAAGCTTAGTTTATGTGGTCACCATTTGTTTGGATTTAATTCGGGGGGGGGGTATAGTGAAGCAAAGAAATATATCAAAATTGGAGACTGATTTATAAATGTGTTGTTCTTAATTGTGGGATGCTGAGAGTAATTAACTGAGACTCTGTTGTTACACTCCATCCGTCTCCTCTCAAGCATGGAGGTAACTAACAGCATCCTTTTCTGTAAGGTGGGGTGATTGGTTGTGCAGTGTTATGTCTCTTCTGTCACCGGACAAGAGAAATACATTCCAATCTACCATTCCAAATAATATTACATTCTATTATCCATTACATTACATTACAATCACTATTCCAAATAAGAAATACAATAGAATAAAGAGAATGTACGGCCCTTCTTGGTGAGAATATAGATGTAAGAACTGAATGAGATTAGCATATGTAGTGAGATAACAAAACAATATCCCTATTAAATCCGGGGGTGGGGGGTATTGTTCTGAGTGCTGTAATAATTTAGAAGAAGAGATTGGATTTATATCCTGCCCTTCACTCAAAGTCTCAGAGCGGCTTACTTTCTCCTTTCCCTTCCCCTCCCCACAACAGACACCCTGTGAGGTAGGTGGGGCGTAGAGAGCTCTTTCGAGGACTGCTCTTGAGAGAACAGCTCTGAAAGAACTTGTGAGTGACCCAAGGTCACACCAGCAGCTACATGTGGAGGACTGGGGAATCAAACCTGGTTCTCCCAGATTAGAGTCCACGCTCTTAACCACTAGACCAATCCGGCATAATTCATCAATTTCCCTTTTCAGTCTGTTCTGAATTTCTTTGCAATAAAACCGCTACTTTGAGGTCACTCACTAAGAACATAAGAACATAAGAACATAAGAGAAGCCAATGTTGAATCAGGCCAATGGCCCATCTAGTCCAACACTCTGTCACACAGTGACCAAAAATATCAGGTGCCATCAGGAGGTCCAGTAGTGGGGCCAGGACATTAGAAGCCCTCCCACTGCTGCCCCCCCCCCCCGCACCAAGAATAGAGTGCATCACCTGCCCCAGACTAAGAGTTCCTATCCTATCCAGACTGAGAGTGGCTAATAGCCACTGATAGACTTCTGCTCCATATGTTTATCTAATTCCCTCTTGAAACTGTCCATGCTTGCAGCTGCCACCACCTCCTGTGGCAGTGAATTCCATGTGTTAATCACTCTTTGGGTGAAGAAGTACTTCTTTTTATCTGTTCTAACCTGACTGCTCAGCAATTTCATTGAGTGTCCATGAGTTCTTGTATTGTGAGAAAGGGAGAAAAGGACTTCTTTCTCAACCTGCTCTATCCCATGCATAATCTTATAAACCTCGATCATGTCACCCCTCAGCCATCATTTCTCCAAGCTAAAGAGCCCCAAGCGTTTTAATCTTTCTTCATAGGGAAAGTGTTCCAACCCTTTTATCATTCTAGTTGCCCTTCTCTGCACTTTTTCTAGTGCTATAATATCCTTTTTGAGGTGTGGCGACCAGAACTGTACACAGTATTCCAAATGAGGTCGCACCAATGATTTATACAGGGGCATTATGATACTGGCTGATTTGTTTTCAATTCCCTTCCTAATAATCCCCATAATCCCCAGCATAGCATTGGCCGCCTTTACTGCAATTACACACTGTCTAGACATTTTCATTGAGTTATCTACTATGACTCCAAGATCTCTTTCTTGATCAGTCTCTGCCAGTTCAGACCCCATCAATGTGTATTTATATTTAGGATTGTTGGCTCCAATGTGCATCACTTTGCATTTGGCCACACTAAACCCCATTTGCCACATTGACGCCCACTCACCCATCCTCGACAGATCCCTTTGAAGTGCCTCACAATCGCCCCTGGTTGTCACCACCCTGAATAACTTCGTGCCATCTGCAAATTTAGCCACTTCACTGCTTACTCCCAATTCCAAATCATTAATAAACAGTTTAAAAAACATCAGACTGAGTACTGATCCCTGTGGTACCCTACTGCTTACCATCCTCCATTGAGAAAGTTTCCCATTTATACTCACTCTCTGTTTCTTATTTATAAGCCAGTTTTTGATCCACAAGAGGACTTGTCCTTTTATCCTGTGACTATTGAACTTACTTAGGAGCCTTTGATGAGGAACTGTATCAAAAGCTTTCTGGAAGTCAAAGTAAATAACATCTATTAGGTCCCCCTTGTCCACATGTTTGTTCACTCCCTCAAAAAACAGTAACAGGTTAGTGAGACAAGATCTTCCCTTACAGAACCCATGCTGAGTCTGCCTCAATAGTTTTTGTTCATCAATGTGCCTACTAATTCTTTCCTTAATAACAGTTTCCACCAACTTACCCGGTATTGACATCAGATTGACTGGCCTGTAATTTCCCAAATCTCCCCTGGAGCCCTTTTTAAAGATGGGAGTGACATTAGCTACCTTCCAGTCCTCAGGAATGCAGGCAGATTTTAAAGAAAGATTACATATTAATGTAAGGAGATCCACAAGTTCACATTTGAATGCTGTCCGGGCCTGGTGATTTATTAGTTTTTAAATTGTCCATCAGTCATAGGACTTCCTCTCTTGTCACCTCAATCTGATTCAGGTCTTTCAAACCCCCTCCCAAAATCGGTGCTTCTGGAGTGGGCAAGCACATCTCATCTTACTCAGTGAAGACAGAGGCAAAAAATGCATTCAGCTTTTCAGACATTTCCCTGTCATCCTTCAGTAGTCCTTTTACCCCTTGGTCATCCAAGGGCCCCACTGCCTCCCTGGCTGGCTTCCTACTTCTAATGTATTTGAAGAAAGTTTTATTGTTGGCCTTTATGTTTTTTGCGATATGCTCCTCATATTCCCTTTTTGCCTGCCTGATCACAGACTTGCATTTTAATTGCCACAGCCTGTGTTCCCTTTTATCAACAACACTGAGACTAGCTTTCCACCGCTTAAAGGAATCCTTCTTACCTTTTACAGCTTCCATTATTTTATTTGTTAACCATGCAGGCTTTTTTCTATACCTATTTGTGCCTTTACTAACCTGTGGTATATATTTTTTCTGAGCTTCTAGGATTGTCTTTTTAAATAGTCTCCAAGCTTCCCCAATGGTTTTGACCTTCTCCACTTTTCCTTTCAATTTCTTCCTCACATGTCCCCTCATAGCAGAGAAGTTACCCCTTTTAAAGTTTAAAGTGGTTGCGTCAGTCTTTTTGGGCAACTCCCTATTTATACAAATGTTAAACTCAATGACATTATGGTCACTGTTCCCAAGCGGTGCAATCACTTTTACATCTCTCACCAGGTCTTGGGCATTACTTAGGAGCAAATCCAGGATCGCCTCTCCCCTGGTAGGATCTGTGACCATCTGTTCCATAGCACAGTCATTGAGAGTGTCTAAAAACTCAATCTCTTTTTCCCGACTAGAACTCATATTGACCCAATCAATGTGTGGGTAGTTAAAGTCACCTATTACGACACAGTTATTTTGTCTAGCCGCTATCTTCTTCTTTTTTTTTTTTTGAATAAACTCTCCTAAAGAGGAGAGAATTTTATTGCTTTTTATAAAAAGAAAAGGGGAAGGTATATAGTTGTATTAAGAAAAAGAGTGGAGTGAATTTTTTTCTGTTAAGAGATTAGTTTTAGTTAGTATAATTATAGATTTTGGCAACCACCACAGTTGGAAGATCTTCTTTTCATCTTTCAAAAGTCCAAAATAACTCTGTTAATAAAGTTAGTAAAGTCCATTGGGGTTAGTTATTAATCAGCTCCTTTCTGACGTTCCACGAACTATTTCTTTGGGTGTCTTCCTTTTATATCTCTCAAGTTGTAAGATGGGCCCTCTTTAGGCTTCTTGTCTCCCACTCCAGCACCTCCCTCCTCCGGATCGCTGTCTTCTTCGCTGCTTGAATCAGTCCAAATTGCGAGTGCTGCATCTTCCTCTGTACTGGCGTGTCTCTTCAGAAATTCTTGTGCTTTGAAGACGGAGTCTATCTTCTCTCTTTTATCATTATATTTAAAAATTAGTCCTTCGGGAATGCACCATCTGTAAATTGTCTGATGTCTTTGTAAGAACGTGGTCAATCCTTTATATGCTTTTCTTTTCATGCGGATTTCATAGGGAACATCTTTCAAAGTTCTGATGATCTGCTCCCCAATTTTCAAGGGCACCGCTGAAACTGAACGCAGAATTTGATCTCTAGTACGCTGCTTAGTAAACTTGACAACCACTTCTGCTGGCAGATTATTTTTCTTTGTAAAGGCTGAATAGGCTCTATAGGCCATATCCATCTCTTCTTTCAATTCCAACGCTTCTCTGCCAGTTAGGGGTGCCAAGGCATTCGCCAATATAGTTCTGAGATCCTCTTTTTCTTCTTCTTTAATGCCCTGGAAGTGGAGAGTCCGAATTGATTTTTCCATCTGTAACATTAAAATTCTTTTTTCTTGCATATCCTGATGTTTTTCTAATTTATTGACCTTGCTCTTTATTTTCTTGGTGTCTTCCGTTGAGACCAAACATTTTTGCGCAATCTCCTCCATCTTCTTTGTTGTTTCTGTTAATTGTTTTTGTTGACTGTTGAGAGCACTTTCCATGTTACACAAAGTTTCGCTGATTTTCTGCATTTGACCCAGCAGAGGGCGCAGTGACTCGCTTTTCTGTTGATTGACAGCTAACTCCGGTGTGGGGGGGTGCCCAGATCGGAAGTTCCTCCTCCCTTCTTTTCCGGCTTCTGCGGGACCTTTTTAAATGCCGACATCTTTTTAATTGTTTACTTTATCAAAGTTCGTGCCGCGTCACTCAGGAGACCAACAAACTCTTAATCTTCAATGCTTCCCCAAAGGTATCTTCACCAACTCTTTTTTCCCTTTACCCCCTCCGCTTTTCTTTTATAAGTCCCGTTTCTCAAGGGGGTGGGGATTCCTCCCTCCTCCCATCCGCTTATACGCTTGCGGGGGGTTTCAAATTTTCGCTTCAAAATAGATCTCCAACTCACAGTTCGATGCCAGATCTTTCCGTTTATCTTTAATTCAATCGCTTTATTCACTCTTGGAAGTCGGTGGCGTTGCTGAGTCCCATTACGGGCACAACGCAGCGGGGCCGATTGGGGCGGGGAGAAAGCCTCAATTTCCCAGCTGTTTGCCGGCAAAGAGGCTACTCCCCAAGCGCCCCCGGTTCGGAGCCTTTAACTAAGGCTCACTAGGGTCTTTCGCATATGCGAAGACCCCCCCAAACTGCGCTTGGGCTAACCATCTCCGGGAGCATCCCGAGAGGTGGCCGCCATTCGCTCCGCTGAAACCGAAACCACTGTCTAGCCACTATCTTCAATTCATTCATCATTTTATAATCCTCCTCTACCTTTTGATCTGGAGGGCGATAACAAACTCCCACTGTTAAGCCTCCTTTTGGACCCACTATTTCAACCCATAGCATTTCCAGAAGCGAATCCAATTCTCTTACCCTCTCAATCTTACTAGACTGTATACCCTCTCTGACATACAGAGCCACCCCACTTCCAACCCTTCCCCCCTATCCTTCCGATATAATTCATAACCAGGAATCACCGTATCCCACTGATTTTCCTCATCCCACCAAGTTTCTGAAATACCCACAATGTCTATTTCCTCCCCACCCAACGCCAAGCATTCCAACTCCCCGATTTTACCTCAGAGACTTCTAGCATTTGTGTATAAACACCTATAGTTTCCCATGCTTGTTAAGCACACAACCTTCCTCTTGCTTCCTCGAGACCTTGCCAGGCAGTCCCTATCATTATCCACAGTCTCAGTGGACAATTGTAATCCATTTCCTTGTACAAAAGTAACAGCTATCCCTTCATCTCTTTGAGATGAGCCATCCCGAACCAGAGACTTTTCATCTCCTGTCGGCTTTCCCCCAATATTCAGTTTAAATACTGCTCTGCCACCTTTTTGATTTTGAGCACCAGCAGCCTGGTTCCTTCTTGGGACAAGTGGAGACCACCCCTTTTGTACAGCTCCCTCTTGTCCCAAAAAGCATCCCAGTGCCTAACAAACTTGAACCCTTCCCCCCTACACCATCCTCTCATTCACACATTGAGACTCCTGATCTATGCCTGTCTCTCCGGCCCTGCGCGTGGAACAGGTAGCACTTCTGAGAAGGCTACCTTGGAGGTCCTGGCCTTGAGTTTCCTGCCCAGCAGCCTAAATTTCTCCTCCAGGACCTCACAACTGCATTTCCCCACATCGTTGGTGCCGACATGCACCACAACCACTGGCTCCTCCCCAGCACTATCTACCAGCCTATCTAAAACACGCGTAATGTCCGCTACCTTCACACCAGGCAGGCAAGTCACCATATGCTCAGTACGCGGGTTTGCCACCCAGCTGTCTACCTGCCTAAGGATCGAATCACTAACTACCAAGAGCCCCCCCCCACCCTTCCCAGGGATGGTTCCTTGGTATGAAAGGATACCCGTTCACCAGCTGAAGAAGAGGTCCCTTCTGAGGGTACATTCCCTTTGTCCTCAGCATGGTGCCCCGTGTCCCCTTGACCCTCATGCTCCCTGGCAGCAGCAGGGCTGCCAAATCCAGAGTGGGACATATCTAACAAGTCCCCGAGAGTCTTCTCCATGCACCTAACTGACTGTCTCTGCTTCTCCAGGTCAGCCACCTTGGCCTCAAGGGAGCAAACTCACTCCCTGAGAACCAGGAGCTCCGTGCACCGAGCACACACCCAAGACTTCTGCCCAGTTAGCAGATAGTCATACATGTGAAACTCCATGCAAAACACTGGATGCGTGGAAACTCCATGCAAAACCCCCTGCTGGCATTCTGGCTTCATAATTGCTTTTAAAACAATACTTTTATATAACCCCCCCTTTTAAAACCCTTTGTAATTATATTGTTCCTGTTGCAGAAGTCTACTTACCTTACCGGGAACCCAAGGAGCCTAGGTCCCTGGCTTTCTGGCTCTTCCTGGGCTTTTTACAGAGCCCCTAGTCTAAGAGCCACAGGCCAAGGGCCACACCTTTTGGCTCATGCCTCTTGCAAGCTTCCTGCCTCAAATAGAAGCTTCCCCCAGGAGAGGGTGTGGCCAGCAGCTATTCAAATCCACCCAGGCACTCAATTACAGGCAAACAATGACCCTTTCACACCCTAACTCGTGCAACCAGGACTCTGCAACAACTCACAACTCACCCACACACTCCCAAATACAGTCTCCCACACAGTATCTTCTCAGCTAAATCACTTCAGCTGAAAGTAAATAATAATAAAAAAACATTCACCCCTCTAGCAGCTCTTGCTCCTTCTCAGAGCTCAGCTACAGGTTTCTCAGTTTTGTGATTCTGTCAGATTTGTGTCTCTTTATCCTTTGGCATGGGGTTTGACCTATTTGCCCTATTTAGAGAATGGAAAGATATTGTTGGCATTAAATGGCATATACAATGTTAGAAGATGAACAAGTGAATGCGCCTGAGATGGTGTAGTTGATGTTGTTAGGTTCAGTGATGGCCCTCTCTGGGTGTATGTGGCAGCAAAGTTGGCATCTGGGTTTATTGCAAGCTCTACTACCAGCGTCCATGTTCAAATTAGATGTTGTATTATTGTGGGTGAGTTGTTTGAGTTTGGGGGGGCTATGTGCAAGAAAAGGTTTGCCCCTCCCCCCAGTACTTGTGAAAGAGAACTGTCATTCTTTGGTAGAGGCTTTAGGTCACTGATGATGCATTGAACTGTTTTGAGTTTAGAGGCATCAGTGTGCAAAGCCTATAATCCTAAACATATTTACCTCATAGTAAGGCCTACTGAAATCAGGGATTTGTGTAAAGTAGTTTAGGATTGGAGTATATGTTTCCAAGCCATGCAACCTAGGTTTGTGAGCAGCTCAGCCATTTTCTATCAGGTCATTGCTGAATTATTTCACAGTAATTGCCAGCACCCACTTCAAAGGTGCACATGAAGGAAGATATGGGGTCAGGAGGGTGTCATTTTAATGTTTTGCAGATGGTTACAAATGGGCTTGGATAGGGAGGCACTGCCAAGCCTGGCTTGGGGAACAAATTTAAACTACTGCATTGGCAGACCTCTGTGGATGGCAGGGCATATCTGTTTTTAGGAAGCTGTCCAGAGCAGTGAAATTGTTAACAGAAATGTTTTAATAAAAGGGGCTTTTGTCACTTGAACAGCTGCATCCAGGGGTGTTTTCGTAGAAAAATAGCTGCAGGAGCTCATTAGCATATGGCATGCTAATGAGCTATTAGGCTATTAGCATATGCCACGCCCCCTGACATCAACGGAAGTGATGTCAGAAGGGGAAGCAAAAGGGGAGGAGGCATCTTCAAAAGCCTCCCCTTCCCTTCCCCAGGTGGTCTGGGTGGGGGAGTTAAGAGAAGAGGTTTAAAGAAGGAGGAAAGAGGGAAGGAAAGAGAGAGAGTAGAGAGGAGGAAAGAAGGAAGGAAAGAGGGAAAGAAAGAGAAGGAAAGGGGAGGGGAGGGGAAGAAGGAGGGAAACAGGGAAAGGAGGAAAAAAGAGAAGAAGGTGGGAAAGAAAGAAAGAGAGAAGAGAAGAAGGAGGGAAAGAGGAAAGAGAGAGAAGGAAAGGAGGGAATGAAAGAAATTTGGCGGCAATTTGGCCCCATTATATCCTATGGGCCATTGAAGTCAATGGTGAAAACATAGGGTATATTCTAGGGGCTGGAGGGGAAGGGGTTTGAGGGAGAAGCTCCAAACTCACAGGGTAGCTTATGGAGCCTCTCCCCAAGATACCCACCAAGTTTCAAGAACATTGGACCAGGGGGTCTAATTCTATGGGCCCCAAAACCGGTTACCCCTATTCCCTCCATTGTTCTCTCTGGTGCGCTTCCCCCCCAAAAAAGACCCCTGGCTGCATCTATTGTTTCTGGAGACACGCTGTTTGCTCTGCTCCTGGAAGTCTTGCTCACAAGGGTAGATTCAGCTCTGAGGCTATGATCTGTAGATGCACAGTTCAGTTTGTGTGGCTGAGAGCCTGAGAAGAGAAAACACGTTGTTAAAACATGCTGCATCTTCCAGGAAAGGGACAGAGGACATCTGAAAGCAGCAACCTGATGGCAAGCTGGGCAGGAATCCAGCCAGCCTGGATATTAAATCAATATGTGTGTCTGCTTGCTTTTCCCAGTGATTTCTACATTTAGATGTTCTGTATGCATTTGGGGAGAATATGAAAACATATACAATCTGTAATCCAAAATCAATGTTTTCAGAATAGAACTCAAGATTTTGCAAGTGTTTGTAATCTTCTTGCTGTTCATATGCAGGCAGTTGAAGCCCCACAGGGAAAGGAGCAGTTTGGCAGTGTGTGAGACTTTTTGTGTGGAGAAATGGATGGCAGGGAAAGAGTTAAGTGCCCCCCTGCTGCTCCACAAAAAGGCAAAGGCCAGAAGGTGCTACTATACAAGTGTTTGCACTTAACACACAGCCCCGACACTGCCACTTTTCTAGAATTTCCAGCCTATGAAAGGGCATCTTTATTATTCACCTACCATGAAACATTCAGAAGCAAATTATTTTCTCTTTCTTTAATTTTTAAAATAGCTCTAGAATACAAGGAGCAGAATTGCCTTCTGATGGAGACAGAGCCAAATTCGGCCAGTTCTTCCTTTCCCTAGGAGTTCCAAAGGCAGCAAAAATGTTTGGAAATGGCAGCAGGGCCTCATGCCTGTTGGCTGCCTCATCTCTGCCTGCTTGTTGGCTGCCTGTCAGACCTGAAGCCCTGGACTTTAACTGAGAGGGCCAATGAAAGCTGTCTGGGAGGGTGCTTATAAGCCTGCCCTCATGAAGAACTTCAGGAACCAAAGCAATGTCTTTGTATGCAGCCAGCGCTGAGTGCATGCTTTGTGGTGCACTTGGAGTTTTATGGGAGGAGCAAAAAGGGCCATCTGCACTTGAAGATGAGGATATAGTTGGTGTGGAAGGTATTTTTTTTCCTTCTTCAACCCATTGAAATATATAGACTTTTCAAAATATCTCTTCATAGACTCTGAAATATACCCTGAGGCAAAGATATAATTAAGTATAATACGAACTTCTGCTTAGTACCATCATACCTTATTGCCAAAGGACAAATTATAATACTTTGTACCCAAAGGCTAAAGTGCAGCTTTTTAAAGCATTCTTGGGGCTAAAATGAAGCATGGCATTTGTGGTCTTCATATCTTTATAATTTAGGCCTGTAGTGAAATAACTTTGAGATTTGGGATAAGAAGTTTTTAATCTTTCTGAATGGGAGTTTGACTGGAAAATTTCTCTTTCTATTTTGAGGGTTCAAGATTTATGAATAATATTCCAAGGAAATTGAATGCTTTCTGGAAAAGATATTGATAAAGAAAAAAATAAGAGTGCTAACTAGGGCAAAAAAACCCAAACATAGTGGAAGGTAATTACTGTAGTCTAGAACCATTTCAATGAATGAGGTTTTGTCTATTTTGAAAGGAGATTTTAAGTTGTTTTTGTCATAGGTCTGTAAAAAGATGAATAGGATCTGGAATGAAGTAAGAAAAGAAGGTGAGTATCCATTTTTGAGTGTGGAAGTAGGACTTCAGAACAGGAAAAGAAAATTAGGAGAATTCAGTTATGCAGCAAGGAGATGATGAAAGTTCAATGGTCATTTGAAAAAAACAGAATAAAATGATGGTTAGGTTGAAAGAAAATTTGTTATGACTGAGAGAATTCATTTAGAAATATTATTTAGAATGATATTATTTTGAAGGGAAAGTAATGATGGGCTTTCCCCCCATGCTCAACTTACTCCTGATTCTTTTGGGAATCAATCCACAATCTTTGGAATTGGTCTGGGCATGATTGCATTTTTACAGTTGTGGAGTAAGTTTATTTTCTTCCACATGTGCCTTCAGTAATAAGGATTTTCACAGGGCAGGTGCTATTGTCAAAGATATTTTAGGGCTGTTAAAAAAATCACTTACAGGGGGGCGGAGTGTTTTGACTGTGACAGTCCAATAATCTAACAGTGTGCTGGAGGTGGGTGGGAGTGGGCAAGACAAAGAAAACTAAGAGAAACATTATGTTTTGTGGTTTTTATATTGCCTGAAAAGTTAGAGATAGACCCCTTCTACATACATACATACATTCTGCAAACTAAACACCCAGTCTTCACAGTTTTTTGGCTATTTTTGCTTTCTTGTTTAAAACAAAAGCTGGGTGAAACTGAAAGCTGAGAAAATCCTTCTCTTTGGCCCAATCTGCATCTAGCATTTGCTCTGCTGTCTTACCAAACCCACACTGGAACAGAAATTCCCATCTATATTGCATGCCACTTTCACCTTGACTGAGTGTCGCATTTTATGGCAGTATCCAGACTGCACGCTGCTTTTCACTTCGTTTGATCTCTAGCTTTATGGTGGCTGTCTGCATAGATTTATGGCGGGTTTATGGCCATTCGGGGGTAACTCTGCAGTCAGTACAGTGTTGGCCTGGGGTAGCTGAATGTGGTTTTGAACTGCATCTTTTTCTGTTCCAGTGTGGGTTTGGTAAAACAACTGAGCAGATGCTAAATGCAGATTGGCCCTTTGAATTTAAAGAGAAGTTTTGTCAGGTAGCCCTGTCATGTTAATGGTATGCGGGAGGTGTGCTGCTGCCTCTTTCCTTTCCTCTGAAGTTTTTCCACACCGTCTCTTATCAGGTCACTGACCTGGTTGCTCCAACTGCAGGAGCCTTGCTGGGAATTATAATGGTTCCTAGAATGTTTTGCTTCTTAGCCCGCTTTAGCTTCCCACATGCACAAACTGTATCGATTGGCTTCTGCTGAAGGGGGGCTTATTTGAATGTAGTATAACCTAGTAGACACTGCTGTATCTAGTCATTGCTGACACAGAGAATGTACACGTGTCTTTAGTACTGTTCCATTATTAAACACTGTCTTCTGGAGAAGCCCTGTGTTGTGTGACTGACTGAAGAACCTGACAAGTTTATGGCTTGTTGGCTTGTTGCCTTAAGTAATTTATTGCCTTGTGTAAAATGGGTGCTGGCAAACTCCGGCATGCTAGAGAAGAGGAGGAGACAACAACAACATTCTTGGCCAGCAAGCAGAAAAAAATAGCAGATTGGAAGAATTTCTTGTACCACTTTGAAACAAACATCACTCCAGCATAAAGAAAGACAGTGTCAAGACTGCTTTAAAAATGAAGATGCAGACATGGAGAGAGAGAGAGAGAGAGAGAGAGAGAGAGAGAGAGAGAGAGAGAGAGAGAGAGAGAGAGAGAGAGAGAGAGAGAGAGAGAGAGAGAGAGAGAGAGAGAGTGAGAATGAATGAATGAGTGGGGGAAGAAGTGAGGAAGCAAAGGCAGAACTGGAGCTGGGATTGGGGAGGATTCCTCCTGCAGTATGGATAGCTAAATAGCAGGGGGACATTTTAAAAGGACATCTGAGCTTCTCACTCCTCCACTGTCCTCTTAAAACTTTCTTGGAGGGGTTCTAACTGCTTCTCTACATCCACCAGTCTCGAGAAAGACTTGCTGAGAGTAAGAGAAAGAGACACACAGAGAGAGACAGAGAGAAATAATGGGTGGGGGAGGAGGGGAGGAAGCAACAGCAGAATTGGAGCTGGGATTGGGAAGGATTCCTCACTGCCACTCACCCATTTCCAAGGCTGTTTGTCTTGCAGTATAAATGGCTAAACAACAGGAGGAAGTTTTAAAAGGACATCTGAACCTGCAACTCCAAAGCCTTGCAAGTGGGAGAGAAGGTTCATTTTTACCCCAATCTCTTTTACCCCAATCTCTGTGAGAATTTTTGCTCACAGGACTCCACATCTTAGAGGGAACATTGGTCCCTGCCAATCAGCTGAAGCCCTTTAAATAGGGTGGGAGGGGAGGGAGAAGGGTGGCTGAGCAGGTGGTTGCTTTTGGGGCTGGGGCTTCCCCCAGCAGCCAGCTGGCTAGGTGTGGATTGAAGCCCCCTGAAGCAAGGGAACCCACACCCAGGCCTGGGAGCTGGCAACCCTAGTCTTCTAACTGCTTCTCCTCCACCACCATCACCAGCTTGAGCACTGCTTCTTCCCACTGCTTCTCTCTTCTGATTGACTAGAAGCCAGAGGGAAGTTATAAAAGGACAGCACAGCTGAGGCATCATTAATGGATGGGTGGACACAGTGACTGAGAGGTGGGGACAAGTGGAGAGGAGGTGGGATTTTCTCCAACCACTGTCAGTTTGTATACACCACCTTTTAAAACATTGTTTAGCAACCCTACCAGAAAAATAAGCTGTCAAAGACAGCTGTGGTGCTGTGGGTGAATATGGACTCATCTCAGGCTGAAGAAGACTGGAACCCTGCAACCACACATTTCTCCACAGCAAGGCAAGAGACCGAACAAGCAAAGGTGCTTCAGGCTGATCCATTGATAAACCGGTGGCCATTCAAACAGCTGCTTTTGGCAAGGGCACTCAGAAGGAGAGTGGTAAAGGATACCTGTAGCACCTCAAGACCTGCAGTACTCAGTAAGGCAATCTTTGAAATCTCACCTCACATAAAGTGATTGTAGTTCCCTGACAAACTCCTCTTTGAAGCCAACTTCACTCGGCTGGCTGCCTATGCACAAGGGAACTGAGCAAGGCTAGATGGCTCTCTTTCCAGTGTTCAATAAAGAAAAAGAAAAAGGGGGAAACAAAGGGGGAAAGGGAAAAGTGGGCTCCAACTGTCACTCCCTTCCCTTCACAGGTGAAGCAACTGAAAAAACTGTTAGATGACCAAGAATCGATGTAATACCAACAGATACAACATTTCCTTTCATGCTATAAAGACAACAATTTCCAATAAAACTAGCCTTTGTAATTACGATTAACAAAAACCAAGGCCAAACATTGCAAAATGTAGTCATATACTTGAAGGAACCAGTCTTCATCTATGGACAATTATATGTTGCAATGTCTAGAGTAAAATGCTTTGAAAATTTAAAAATCCAAGTTTGCAGCACTCCAATCCAAGAATATTTTAGAAATGAAGAAGGAACATTTACATCTAATGTGGTATTCAAAGAAATACTTTAATTAAAAGCATCAATAACAAATATTACAAATAACAGAAGAATACAGAAATGAAAAGAACCGTATCATTTAGAATTAACACACAAAACCAACAAGGAAACAAAATAAAAGGATTAATGCTTTGCATACATTCTGGGTACTGTATTGAGGGGGTCTCATCACAAGGAGTGTATATATTTAGTAACTACAAATCCTGCACTGCAGTTCTTTAAAAAAAGTGATTACAATTTAAAACAAATGCAACATTTTCTTGCAGGTCTCCACTTGTATACTATATCTATAATTCAGGATACCCAGCAGGAGAATAATGGAGATTATTTGAGAAGGCAACAAGAGTCCCCTACTGTGATTTATCCATAACAAAGTCCTCGTAGCTGTAATGAGGCATCACAGGTCACACACTTGCAAGCACATGGGGACCTGATCTGAATTGGGAGTATGGTGAATGTGGAGAAGTGGCTTCAGTTTTCCTTCCCTGTGTTATTTGCCTTGCCTGAGCCAGCCCAATGGGCCAAACTTCTCCAGTGCACCTCCCCCCACCACCAAATATGACATTTGATAAATACATGGTTGGGAGAATTTGGTTAATATATAAGAACTCTAAGACCATTTGAAAAGATAATAATCCCATGTGCCTCAGTGTCTAGTCATGCCGGCCATATGACCATGGAAATGTCTTCAGACAGCGCTGGCTCTTTGGCTTGGAAACAGAGATGAGTACCACACTCTAGAGTCGGATTCGACTGGTTTTTGAGCAAGGGAAACCTTTACCTTTACTTTTATACATTCCCATAGAGATATCATATATTTTTGGGATTGGAAAATGTTAATTCCCCTAGATATATAGATATGTAGGAGAAATATTTGGAGAAGAATCTATCAGTGAATGTCTAGGAAGGTCTATGGAGGAAAGCTCCCACTCTGTGAGGGAAAACTGTTGGGAAACATCTACACAAAGCTACTTAATAGTCGAAATGTATGAACAATGTTAACTCTTGGAAATGTGGTTTTTAAAGGGGTCTTTATGCAATATTGGTGGTCATGTAGTAAGTGAAATTTTATTGGTCTAAATAATAACCCTTTTCAGGCATTACATCTCTGTCACTTCTATCTCATCTAGCTGGAGAGTGTGCTATGGACAGTCTTCTTGTTCTGTGTGATTGCCATTTCGTGTGAAATGGGCAATGTTGTGTCCGCTGACCACTACAGGCCGTCAGCGAAGGAGCCTGAGCTTGAGTCCCCGAGAACAATGGGACTGGGGCTCCTGGCTCTGGCTTAGGGGAACCAATGGGAACGGTGGCAGGAATTCAAACCCGCCAATGGTACCAGGGGGTGTTCCCCTTCGTGTGTATATGGTTGGCGACCTGGCCAGGTAACTTTGTCTCGTGTTGTATAATAGTGAACCATGCTGATCACTACATCGTTGTCCGTGGTTTCATTATGCGTCTAACCCACTATACAACAATGGTGACAAGGATGGGATCCTGTTGAGCGCTCCAACCGGGCTGTCAGACAACGCTACCGAAGACTTGCTCTGCCACTCCACGTGCTTCGTCCATGAGCACCGCTGAGGGTGAATCCAGAGCCGTGTCGCAGCTGCCGACTAGCACAATGGCCATCGCTCCAGGATCCGGGCTGCTGCCGCCGTTCGACGCCTCCCAGCCCCAGCAATGGGGAGCCTGGGTTACGGTCTGCGGCAAGCCTTCATATTCTACCAGATCATGGACGAAGATCGAAAGAGAAGCCTGTTGCTCTGCTCTTCCAGTCCCGTGATCGTAGGACTAGCCCAGTACCTTCTATCTCCGAAGAAGGTGGAAGAATGCATGGTCGATGAGATTGTCCAGGCCGTGCAAAACCACTTCTCCCCGAAGCCGTCGGAGAAGACCTGCCACATGGTCTTCCAGCATCGGAACCAGCAGGGCAAGGAGACGGCCGTGGAGTTCCTTGTGGAGCTCCGCTGCCTGGTGGCCGACCCGGCTTCCGGGGCACATCTGGACATGGCTCTCCGTGACCGATTTGTCGTGGGCCTCAAGGAAGAAAAACTACGACGCCGGATAATGGAGGGGGAGAAGGTGACCATCGTCTCAGCCACCGCCACAACGTGGGAGAGGTCCCACACGGCCGCTACCGCGACACACCACGTGGCCTTCCCCAGTACCAGTGACTCCGAAGACCCCGAGGTACACTGCGGGCCAGGACAGTTCCGTTTGCCCTAAAACCCAAGATTGATGTGGAACTAGACCACCTGGTGGCCCAGGGGTTCCTGGAACCAGTCTCCCACATGGCGTGGGAGACCCCGATCATGACCCCAATTAAACCTAATGGGGACGGCCGGATCTGCGCATATTATAAATGCATGATCAACCGGGCATTGCAGGACCTTTCCTACCTGGTTCCGGTGGTGAGCCACGTTCTGGCCACCTTGGTGGGGGCCAAGATCTTCGGCAAATTAGATCTGGCCCAAGCTTACCAGCAACTGCCAGTAGACGGGCTGACCGCAGAGGCCCAAACCATTGTAACCCACCGGGGGGCCTTCAGGGTCAATCACCTGCAATTCGGAGTGAGCGTGGCACCCGGGATATTCCAGAAACTGATGGACTCTCTCCTCAAAGGGATTCCTGGCGTCACACCATTCTTCGATGATGTGATGATCGCCGCTGCCACACCGGACGAGTTCGCCACCCGCCTCCGCATGGTCCTCAGCCGTTTCCAGGACGCCGGCCTCAAAGTCAAGCACGAAAAGTGCCAGCTTGGGGTGTCATCTGTGGACTTCTTGGGCTTCATAGTGGACGTGGAAGGCCTCCACCCAGCCCGGGACAAGGTTAAGGCCATTGTGGATGCACCACCCCTAACCTCTAAAGCCGAGCTCCAGGCTTTTCTTGGACTTTTAAATTTCTATCACGCCTTCCTCCCCCACAAGGCAGCAATAGCTGAACCCCTGCACCGGCTACTCGACAAGAAGGCGCCCTGGGTCTGGGGGCTGCTCCAGGCCACTGCATTCCGGGCCATCAAGGCCCTCCTCATCTTGAACTCAGTCCTCTCCCACTTCGATAAGTCCCTGGCCGTGGTCCTGGCTTGTGACGCATCTCCTTATGGGGTGGGAGCTGTGCTGGCACACCGTCTCCCAGACGGCCGGGAGGTCCCGGTCGCGTACTACTCGCGGACCCTATCTGCGGCCGAACGAAACTATGCCCAGATAGATCACGAGGGACTGGCAGTCGTGGCCGGGGTGAAGAAGTTCCCCGACTTCATCTACGGTTGTCCCTTCACCATCACCATGGACCACCACCCACTGCTGGGCCTTTTCGCAGCAGATCGCCAGACGCCACAGGTACTCTCCCCTCGAGTCTTGCGGTGGTCCATCTTCTTAGCGGGCTACAATTACACGCTGCAGCACTGGCCGGGCAAGGCGATGGGCCACGCGGACGCGCTGAGCCACCTCCCCCTGCCAGACGAGGGGGAGGACCCGGCCCCAGCTCATCAGGTCCTCCAGATGGAGAGTCTTCTGGACGCCCCCTCCAGGCCATGGACGTTGCCTGCCGCTCGGCCCGTGACCCCATCCTCTCCCGGGTTCTCAGCTGGGTGGTGAGGGGGTGGCCTGCGGCCCCAGCAGGCCCTGAGTTCAGTGTGTTCACAATGCGGTGCGAGGAACTATCAGTGCACAAGGGCTGCCTGCTGTGGGGGGACCGGGTTGTAGTCCCCAGCGTGCTCCAGCACGAGGTCCTGCAGGCTCTGCATGAGGCACACCCTGGCATCATGCGGATGAAGGCTCTCGCCTGGAGCTACGTCTGGTGGCTGGGCATGGACAGGGAAATAGAGGCCTGGGTAAAGCGTTGCCAGATCTGCCAAGAGGTCCGGCTGAGCCCACCAAGCGCGCCTATGCAGTCATGGGAATCGACAAGGACCCCGTGGTCCCGGCTTCATATCAACTTTGCCAGCCCCTTCCACGGACTGACGTTCCTAGTAACCGTGGACTTGTACTCGAAGTGGCTGGAGGTGAGTCCTGTCTCCACCACCTCTGCGAGCACTACCATCCAGGCCCTCAGGAAAATCTTTGCCACGCACGGGTTGCCGGACATGATCGTCTCGGACAACGGCCCAGCGTTCACGTCCAAGGAGTTCCAGTGGTTCCTGAGGGACAATCTACTCCGGCACATCAGGTCGGCACCTTTCCACCCCGCAACGAATGGCCAGGCTAAACGGATGGTTCGTATGGCAAAGGAGGAGCTGAGCCGCCTGACGGAAGGGGACTGGGAGTCTCGCATCGCACGATTCCTCCTGACAAACCGGACTACACCCAACCCAGTGAGCAGCCGCTGCCCTGCAGAGCTCCTGATGGGCCGGAGACCCGTGATCCTACTTGACCGCCTGCACCCCGACAGGGCACCCGAGGCACGTGACAGGTCAAAGCAACGGGAGGTGCCACGGGGGTTCTTTCCAGAGGACCCGGTGTTCGCGTGGAATTATGGCAAGGGCCCTGAATGGGTTGCGGCCAGGGTCATCCGTGTCACCGGGCCGGTCTCCTATGAGGTGTCGACGGACTGCGGCCAGATCCTGCGGCGCCACGTGGATCAGCTGAGGCAGCGCCTGCTTCCAGAAGAAGGTGAGCTTCCAACTCATGAGGGAGGACGCGAAACCCCGGGAGTGGACGTGAGCCATGGTTGGGAACGGGATCCCAGGGAGGTGGCCCCAAGCGATGCACTAGCCCCAACTCGGGAGGGACAGCCAGAGGAGCGGCAGCCGACGTCTCCCGCACTGGAGCTGAAAGAAGCAGTGGAAGCTCCCCCCATGCAGCCTCAAATCACTGGGGGTGAAGCTCCGACCCCAGCACCACGGCGGTCCACTAGGGAATGCCGCGCCCCAGCCTACCTGAAGGACTATGTCTCCTAGGGATGGTCCGAACTATGGGGGGAGGGGTGTTGTGTCCACTGACCACTACAGGCCGTCAGCGAAGGAGCCTGAGCTTGAGTCCCCGAGAACAATGGGACTGGGGCTCCTGGCTTCGGCTTAGGGGAACCAATGGGAACGGCGGCGGGAATTCAAACCCGCCAATGGCACCAGGGGGTGTTCCCCTTCGCATGTATATAGTTGGCCACCTGGCCAGGTAACTTTGTCTCGTGTTGTATAATAGCGAACCATGCTGATCACTACATCGTTGTCCGTGGTTTCATTATGCGTCTAACTCACTATACAATAGGCAACAAGTGTATTTGCCAGCCATGGGAAGAGCTACCTGAAATCTGGGTTTTTGAGGGCCCATGTTCACATGTACCAAAACTGCAAAATACACATTGCCCTGTGGCAGGCTGCCCAACAACAAACTGCCTGGCAGGACAAGCTCTTGGACCCAGCAGCAAGGCTCACCCTGGGTGGAGCAGGGAGAGACCAGGGGCACGAAGTTGTAGTCAGGATAGTCTCAGCGACAGGGCAGCCTTGGTCGTCTGCTCCAGGGAAGCACAAAAGGTGTGCAGGCAGCGAGGAAGCCTGGATGGGAGAACAATGGTTCTCTGGGCTCAGGTGGCTAAAGGCAGTGTGTGGCTGTAGAGAGCAGGGGGCAGAGCTTAGCTCAAGGACCGGGTGCAAAGCTGTGGCTATAAAAAAGGGAGGAAGGGGGAAATGGGAGGAGGCTGGCTCGAGAAAAAGAAGGGGAAGAAAGAGGTAGATTGCAGCATCCTGGCTCATCTCCCATATAATGCACTGTAGTCCTGAGGTGGATGAAGTTAACCACAACTTCAGGTGTGTGGATTGACGAATAAAGTAACCTACATAAGGAAATAGTGACTGGGCTGCTGATAGAGTTGCCAACCTCCAGGTGACACCTAGGGATCTCCCACTATTACAACTGATTTCCAGATGACCCAGATTAGTTTCCCTGGAGAAAATGGCTGCCTGGGAGAGTGGATTCTATTGCATTACATCCCTGCTGAGGTCTCCCCTCCCCAAACCCTGCCCTCCCCAGGTTCCACCCCCCAAATCTCCAGGTATTTCCCAACCCAGAGCTGGCAACCCTAGTTGGTGATTTCGAGACATGGACCCCCAGTATGATGTTCCCCTGCCCCCAGAGAGGGCTGCATGCCCTTTTAACACAAAATGACTGGTATGTGAAATTGGACTGCCAGAAATGTGATGTCTGAAAAAGGCTAATTTATCAGACAAGTGTAGTATTGAATAGCAGTTTGACTTCAGACTTCAGAGCCTAAAATGTTTTGCTGACCTATTTGTAATGTGCTGTATAAAAAAAAAGTGGAGTCTTGAGTTTCACATGACTTTAGCAGCAAAATTAAAGCATGCAACACACTGGAAGAATACTGAAATTCCTAAAATGGGTGTGGTACACGAGATTATGAGGACTGGCAATAATAAATAAAATAACTTCATATATTTGTATAAACAAGGCCAGCAGAGAATGGAAATTACAAAAATTAACTGGAACTGGTTTATCACATATCGGTCAAAAATATACTAAGATTATTGGCTTTTGTCCTATATTGGCTTTATATCCTATAAACTGTCTGTGGTGGTGGTCATTGTTTTGTGCATTTTAAATTAAAAATAACATTTAAAAAAAAAAAAAAACCGAGTAGCTTGAAGTAGAGAAATCAGTGAGTACAGTTTTTAATGACAGAGATAAAAATCTCTGTCTGTGGATCAAACTGATGTTAAGGGCACTGCTATAGAGGCTATAGCCTTACGAATTTTTTGAATATTTAATCTGCTTTCATTTCAGCCTCTGTAAGGGCTATGAAGACACAGCTCACAAATATATGTTCATAGCATCAACTTAAAAAAATGATTGTATGTATGCACTCAGAGAATTAGATCTGAGGAGTTATCAGTGTAATTCTAAAGTGCATTACCCCTTGATTTCAAGGGATTTAGAAAAGCATAACTGTGCTAAGGATTCCACTGAATAATTCTTCCTGACACATTGTAATAAACTTGTTGCCATTGGTGATCACAAACACTGATCATAGAAACTTTTTTTTTAACAGGGATTAACAGGAGATATGGGAGCCCATGTGGAATAATGGTTGGAGCATCAGAATAGGATCTGACAAACTGAAGGTCACATGCCTACTCTGCCATGGAAGCTAGCTGGGGTGACTTTGGGCCATTCACACACTCTCAGCCTAACCCACCTCTGAGGGTTGTTGTGAGAATAAAATGGAGGAGCCACTTTAGGTCACCACTAAGGAGAAAGGTGGGATATAAATGTAGTACATAAGAGAACATAAGAGAAGCCAATGTTGGATCAGGCCAATGGCCCATCTAGTCCAACACTCTGTCACACAGCGGCCAAAAATACCAGGTGCCACCGGGAGGTCCATCAGTGGGGCCAGGTCAGTAGAAGCCCTCCTACTGTTGCCCCCCCAGCACCAAGAATAGAGTGCATCACTTGCCCCAGACTGAGAGTTCCTATCTATACCCTGTGGCTAATAGCCACTGATGGACTTCTGCTCCATATACTTATCTAATTCCCTCTTGAAGCTGTCCATGCTTGTAGCCACCACCACCTCCTGTGGCAGTGAATTCCATGTGTTAATCATAAATATTCTGTCATAAATAAATATTCTGTCAGTGCTCTTTGGTTGTATTCATGTAGCTAATAAGTACTATAGCCCTTCACTCTCTATATGCAGCAGAGTGTGGAAGTCATATGCAATCAAGGGCAAAGCTGCCAATCATGTTGCAGCTGTACCAAATTGACAGAGCCGGCCTCACCATGAAATCGGCCACCCAAACCAGCCGCTTCAGAGGAGGTGCTATTTCTCTGCTTCCAGCCTCAATCTGCGTGTGTCATTAAAAACACAAGTGATGTTGTGTGTGTCGCTTTGGCTTTTCGGTGTGGATATAAAGGGGGGGAAACATGGATTGGATTGAGTTGCTTCTCCATTGGGAGGAATGGGAAGGGCTTCCAGGTCTATCACCCTCGGAGCTTCATTTCTGCGAATCTTTGACAATGGTTGTATTGTTGCATTATGATGGAATTCCAGAACAGCACAACAACACAGAAGATAAGTAAAAATAAGAACCCTACTTAATCAGGGAAGGACACAAGCAAAGCCACCCACTGGAGACAGCCACATGCAGAAGTTCCATGAACACAGTCTGTGAAGCACAATTAATTGAAGTGGGGATTTCCCCCCTCACCTTTAAAACAGCACATAAATGAAGGTGCCACCATAACGTTCATGGTGTACATTGTTCACGTTGTAGCTGAATCCAGGACATGGTCTGAAGGCACCTGATACAAAAGCTAAACATCAGGCCTGGGTCTGATCAAAGCTTGGATGGGAGACTCTCTGTGGGCTGACATGAGTTCTGAGAAGAAAGATTATAAGGGATAAATAAATGGCTTGTACTTACCAGATGAAAGAAGATGCTGGTCTACATTAGCATCTGTCAAAAAAACCTATAGCAGACATGATCTAATTGTTTTGAATTTCTTTTTTCTTTTTTGTATTTATGTGTATGTGTGCATGCCTGTGCCTGGAAGTCAAGGCGACCTCTGGCGATTCTTGCTGGAGCATGGAGGACATTCAGACAAGTGGCTTGATAGCCTTCCTCTGGCTTCCCAGCCCTGGTATTCTCTGGAAGTCTCCCATCCAAATACTTGCCAGGGTTGGGCCTTCTTAGCTTCCAAGGTCTAACAAGATTGGGCTTGCCTGGACCATCCAAGTCAAGGTTAATTGTTCTGAATTTATGTATTCAGTTTAAATGTTGTATAACAATTCTTATCTCATTAACTTTTTGTACAAATGGACTGAGGCAGTAGTTTGCCCAAGACAACCTATGGAGGAACTATATATTGTTTGTTTATATTGTTCTGATTATTTTCATGCCCAATTTTGTTCTAACAGAATGCATCCACTGAAGATGTGATTTCAGAGGGAAGGCTATTGAACAATTTTTCCTCACACCATTTTCCTGAAAATGTATTCACATCAAACTGATCTAAGCCCTCTGGAAAAAACCTGTATGGGTACTTGTATTTCTTGTCTACAGCACAGATAAAAGCACTTTGAATGTAGTAATCTTTGGTGGGAAAACGATATGAAGGGAAAGTGTTAAAAAAAACCACTTCTCCAATAAACCAGAGCTCAGATGTGGAATTTACTTTTAAATATCAGTGGGAAAAAATAATCATGGAACTGCACATAATGGGCTGTATCCAGCTAACCAGCATTACAACTTGTGTGACTTTTACCTGCATTTCCCTCCTTCCACTGTGTCTTTTGATCCCTGTAAAGATGATTTCTAGTGTCACAAAAACAAAACTGGATAAAAGGCTATGGAGGTCAGGGACTGTAATGAGAAGGGGCTGAAATCACCCTTCTTCCCTCTACTGCAAACCATGCTTCACAAGTGTGAGAGACAGAAGCAGGACAGTTTTGCTCAGTTCCCCTTCCTTACTGCAACTCCCCTGACCCGAGGTTTTTTTGTCCCCACAAGTCCCATAATAATAGGAGTCATCTTTCTGAAGGTCAAAAAGGACTGCCTGGGGAAATCTGCATCTGCCAGGACCAGTGTTCCCTCTAAGCTGAGTTAGTGTGAGCTAGCTTACAGTTCTTTAGCCTCTAGCTCACACATTTTTGTCTTTGCTCAGGAAGGATGGCTCCAGTGCAAACTAATTTATGCAGTAGCCAAATCACTAGCTCACAACTTTATGCCAATAGCCCACAAAGTAGAATTTTTGTTCCCAAGACTCCACAGCTTAGAAGGAGCATTGGCCAGGACCTTCTGCAGCCAATGTGTGGTTCTATCCCCCTCACACACACATACACACCTCCTACCAGTGAGCTTCATGGCTGATCAGGGATTTAAAGTCTCCTGGGCTCAAGCCTAACACTTGGTACATTGCACCATACTGACTTGCAGTAAGGGCTGATTCTCTGGTTTTACTTTTTGTGCATGTAAGTATATCCCTGTGGGAAATAAACACATGTATTTTAAAATTGGGGGGGAGTGTCAGTGTGATTAAAGCTATAGTTCTCACAAACAGCAGATAAGATACACAACCTGTACCATTTCTTCCTGCAAGTATGCAGCAGGAGGCATGTGACTGAATGTTTCTGCATGAAAGAAATCCCTAAAAAACAAACATGCTGAGAAGACTAGTCTAGAACCCTTTCCTGCACTATGTTTGTTTTCTATGTGTAGTGGTTTTATATCTATCTACCTACCTACCCAGTTATCTCAGCCTACAAGTGGAGGTTTACATAAACCTTCTTGTAGAGAGTACTGTCTTCTCAATTTGCTAGGCAGTTCTGGAAATGGTGTTGTATGTGGGCTGAGGAAACTCCGATCGATGACCAGTCAAAAAGTTCACTAATTGTGTATCTGAAGAAGTGAGCAGTGACTCATGAGAGCTCATGCCCTGCCACAAATTTTGTTAGTCTTTAAGGTGCTACTCATGAAATTGAGCACACTTCAACGGACAGCGGAAGACAGGAGGGCCTGGCGTAATCTGGTCCATGGGATCGCGAAGAGTCGGACTCGACTGTGCGACTGAACAACAACAACAACAACACAAGGTGCTACTGGATTCTTGCTCTTTTCTACTGCTGCAGACAGACTAACACAGCTACCCATCTTCATCTGTGCTATCCTAAGCAGAGTTACACCTTTCTAAGTCCATTGAAATCAATGGGCTTAGAAAGGTATAATACTGCTTGGGACGGTATAGTAAGTGTCTAGACCAGTCAGAGAACTGCTGTGAGGATAAAGCTGGGCAACACCCTATCTGTGATACCCTGGGTTCTTAAAAAATGGAGCAGTATACAAAAGTCATTAGTATTAAAAGGGCCACACTAGTGTATATCTTTTTTCCTAAGTTGAAGACACATAATCAAGATGTATGCTGAGAATCAGTGAAATCCCAGAGAGTCTGAAGTTGTGGGCCAGAGCACTATGTGCCTTGAAGGTCCACAATATCATATTGGATACCTCCACCATCACTCTGTCCACAGGAGTGGTGAGGGTCCCTGCTGCCTTCATCCCCTCTTTTTGCTTATACAGTATGTAAACAGCAGCATCATCCTGAGGAAGGGAGTAAAGCTGCTCCAGGATTTCCCAGCACTGCCAGTGCTATAGATCAGGGTTTCCCAACCAGTGAGTCAGGACTGAAAAGTGGGTTGCAGGCCAGCCAGCCCTAATTATGGCTCCTGTCCTTTCCATTCTTCTCTTTCTTTCCTCCTCGCCAACTTCTCACATTCTCTTCTCCCCATCCTTCTTTGTGAAAATAATGAGGAGAAAAAAGCTATTGGACAATTAGTAACTTCACTGTGGTACGTAAAAGAAGGAGGGGAGTTTGAAGAGCAGGTGGGACATGTTCAGCATACCGTGGTGAAACCAGAGGTGGCTCAAAAGAGGTATGTGTGGGGGCTCTGTCTTGGTGCTGCTCCTTCAGCAGCCCAACCTCTTGCCCAGCCACCTGCATTGCTGCACTGCCTGCTGCCTGCTGTGGGAGATGCACTGCACCGAGCCTCTTGATGCCAGCCTCCTTACTGCCATCTTCATGTACCTCCTCAACCCAGTGTGCCTCCTCAAACTCTGGCTCTGGCCCAGCTGGCAGAGAAGAAGAGGTTGGGGTTCATAGTGGGGGCATCTACACCCTTCGTGTGATATTTGTTGGTCTGGTTGAATTCTATATACAATGGAATGCTGGAATAGATGGTTGTCAAGGTCATCATATGCCTAGGGTACCAAAAAAACTGTGGCCAGCTCTGGATGGGTCATTGTACAAAGTACACTTGGACATACATGTCACCATGCAGAAAAGCTTGGGAACTACTGATGACAGATATGGGGAACCACTGAAGAATCACCATAGTACACGAAGCACAGTCCCATCCCTGAGTGCTCATTGGCCCTGCAAAAAGGAGGGTATAAAAGGTGTGGACAGAAAATGGGCAGTTCTGAAATTACTAGGAAGATACATAGCCATTGCTTTGGGAACTTATCAAGAATGCTTTGGACTTTGTTTACCTCCAGTTTTAATTCATGTAGAAAAACACTGTGCTCCAGGTATCAAAACATGAGAAGAACTGCATTAGTGGCTTCAACTTTTCTTAAGGGGTGGCAAATGAAAAGCTGGATGAACTTTTCAGTGCAGTGAGGTTTGCTAAGGGAAGAGCTCAAACTCCTGCTAGAAGCCAAGAACAGACTCCAAAGGGCTTGAGTAGTTAGTCCTTAGCAGGACTGCCAGAAACTATTTATTTTAAGAAGACATCTCAATTCCCTCTAGCTCCATATAACATAATGACCCCTCTTTATTTAAAAAACAATACTATCAGCTGCTCCCAAACTATACACTGTTGTACTGATCAGTCATTCTATATTTCCCATAAAAATCCAATAATTCCCAACCCATGGGTGAGATCCTACTATAGGTTTATTCAGAAATAAGTTCCGTTCAGCCAAAGTTCAATCTCTCCCTGCGAATATATTTCTTTTCAGCCCAGTAAGTCACTCTTTATATTATTCCTGAATCAATAGTCAATTATCAGTTCCCAGGGAAGGAGGACTTAATTGCTACTTTTCACTTTGTAGTCTGTTTCCACATTATTATTTAATTTTTTAATAATTGTCTTAATAGTGCTGTAATTATCGTAAAAATTAAAGTAAAAAATGAGAGTTGCTTTGGCTGCAAAGGAAAAGCAGTAATTATTCCCACCACCCTCAGTCCTCCCTGATAATTAAGCACTGATTCATCATAGATGTCATGGCCTACTTCTGGGAGAGAACAGGAAATAATTAAGTAAGCTGGAATCAGAAAGAAAGGAGGAAAATGGAAAGAGACAGTCGCCCTTTAATAATGCTTTCACTGTCCGCTGTGGACAGCCTGAAGTCACAATTGTGTTTCATGCTTCTTAAAATTGCCACACATTAGGTAAAAAAATAAACTGGAGGATGAGAGGGGAAACATGGTAGCCACTAATAGATTCCTGTTAAAATGGAAGCAGTTCCAGACTAAATATGTGGAAGATGCCCCCTCCCCAGATCCAGGAGTCACAACAGATTTTCCCCCAGGGAGATGAGCTTCCTCATGTTCGTTTTCAAATGATAGACTCATCAACCAGCTGAGCACCAATCTGGTTGATTGTCTTGGCCCTCCCAGCTTGGCCAAGTGGTGTGCAGCTTTTCTATTTTTAAACCACCATTAGTACCATTTATTAAACACACATTCTTCCACTCCCCCCCCCAACCCAGCAAAAATCAGTTTTTAAATAGTTGGATGGAAACTATGTGGTTTTAAGGCTTCAGGGAGGTGGATTTTTCATATTACAAGTTCCAGCCAATCAGCACTGTGCACAGCTGGCTTCACTACAAGCACACAGAATAAGTTTCTCCGGAGTTAGAGGTGGGGGAGAAGGTATCTTTGAGCAAAACATGAGGAGTGCACCTCCACAGCAGGCTCATTGCTGCTCAAGTAATGTGCATCTGCATGCACCCAATTGATCAGTCAATGCAGTGCTCTGAAAATCCACTCTTTTGAAGGGCTGTATTTTCACTTTCACTCTGAAATAGCAGTGGCACATTAGGTCAGTCCTTCACCACTCCCCTAGGTAGTACATGTATCACCTAAGTCTACATGAGTTCTATGGGGTTAAATCAGAAACAGAACTCGGAAAGCAAATTAATTTAAGACAAATTTCTTGAACTTAAAACCCTCAACCCTACAAACAGTACAAGAAAGATTTATATAGTTAAAAATATACATAGAACAGCAGCTTGCAGCAGAACTGGTTTCTCAGTGTTCAGTTAAACAGCAGGTTCTTGCTTACAAACATTTTTAGCAAACCAAATTCAGTTCCTCTAATCCACCAAAGTGCTGGATTCTTCCAATACACTCTTCTTTGAGAAACAACTCCATTCTACCAAATTGGACAACACAAAAACCAGGTTACACTCTGCAACTTTGCAGACAGAACTCTGAAATAACAATAAAATTACAATAATAATGCCAGTAATAAACGTAACCTCCCTTTTACTAATTAAGTTGGTACATACATAACTTTCCAGCTGCTTTCTACAAAAAGTGATGATCCCAGAAAAATCTTAACCAGCTCCACAGGAGAACACTGTCCCTCACTGCTAACCCCCATTCATGGACTCCGCCCCTGTTTGGCAAAGCCACCCAGTTCCTGGGGTTATGCTTGCAGCACAGAAGGGAAATACATTACTGCTGTTTGAAAACATAGGTGTGAATGTAAAATGATAGCATTGGCCTATGTAGTACTCCACACATTCAGATTTAGACTTCATTCTATTATGCTTTGTAAGGAAAGTTATAGATTAAGAAAAACATTGAGCAATACCTCTGGAATGTAAGTTTGCCAGCTGGAGAGAAGGGAAAGTGTCCTATGCCTTTAACAGAAATTTAGTTAGTAGCAATTGGCAGTTGAAGCTTTTCATGGCATTAAATTAAATAACATCAGCTGATAATTACTTGCAGCCCAAACTTACATTAAAAGGACCAGTTTAAAAACTGACAGCCATATGAATGGAGATCTATGTATGGTAAATTCTTTCCTTAGAGCCACAGCTGCATGTTTGCCAAATAGATCAAGTAGTTAGGGGTAGTAAAGGTGTCTTGTGTGGTACAACAGAACCTAAATCTCACCTGGGATACAATGGAGGACAAAACTCCCATATGCTTTATAGCTGTGTGGAAGAATGAAGGTATAATCTGGTGCTGCCAAGATTTAAAAAAAAAAAAAATCACCCACACAATGAAGTTCAGTTTTTGTACATGACTATTAAAAATCCAGCGGCCCAGTGCATCTGGCCTGTTTTAGCTCCTTTATCAAAACAGCATGCCTTGCTCCTCCTTCCTATTCTTCCGTCATGTCCCAGCCACCACTTCTCCCTATTG
This sequence comes from Gekko gecko, assembly GCA_029375565.1. Classification (NCBI taxonomy): domain Eukaryota; kingdom Metazoa; phylum Chordata; class Lepidosauria; order Squamata; family Gekkonidae; genus Gekko; species Gekko gecko. The sequence continues at coordinate 236,047,035 of JAPDNY010000002.1, read as the reverse complement.
CTTCCTTTGTCATGTGGAATAGTTAACTGCAGAAGGACTACTCTGCAGCAAGTGTTTGGAGGATTGCGGGCCAGTCTGTGTCCCAGTGGTCTTTTGTCCTCCACATTCTATACCCAGCTACCATTCTTTCACAGCATTGATCCTGCAGAACAATTTGCACTGAATGTTTATTGTTATTAACACTTATTTTAGCTTTCTGTTTACATCCCCAGGGAAAAGAAAACTGAAGTTGCCACTTGGATTTCTTGCCAGGTGATTCCTTGCACCAGAAACACCCCAAAGTGAGGATCTTATAAAATATATGGGTACTTTTGCCTTGTCAGGAACACATGTTAAGAAAGCTTGTCTGTAAGAGGAGCAGAGAGTTGTATCTCCTCATCTGTGCAAAGCAGACAGATAGAATTACTCAGGCCTGTAAAGGTTTCCCCATGCCAGTTCACTCTCTTAGTGATTAATAGGATCCCCAAGGCAAAAACAAAAACAAAAACACAAATTAAAAAAACACTTCCTCCCTTTTTTTGATGAAGCAGATGAGGAAACTGAATAAAAAAGATTCCTGTTTGTGGCAAGAAGCCAGAAGATACAGTTTTGGTTTTTAGTGTGTGAGTGTGGTAGGGTTGGATGGGAGAGAACTGTACTGGACAAAAGGAGCAACAAATTTTCTCTTAGTAAAAGGGAGTTTCAATCTGTTCTGGGAGTTGAACCTTGAAGCAAAACACTGGAGGGGTTTATTATTATTGTATATTCAATAAAATATTTTTTGGGGGAAACCACTGGAAAAGAATTGCTTTCAGTGCTCCTGTGGAACAATGCCTAATACAGGGACTGGTTGGAGTTCAATTCTCCTACAGCTGGAGAATAGCTGCTCCTCCCAGCCCCCATCAGGCAAAGCTACTCCTTTCTCTAAAAATGATTTGCTAACATTTTTTTAATCTATGTTTACAAAATATGCTACTTGTGGAAGGGAGAGGTGATTTCCGCAGCAAAAAAGTACAGGATGGATGTCCCTAGAACGTAAGCCTGTGCACCAAATGGGCCATTGAGGGTATCTTGGCCATTCTGTACATTAATTTATTGATGTTATTTATAGTCTGCCTTTCTCACTTGGATTCAAGGTGGATTACACAGCTTGAATCAATACATTTGACAGGCTGGGAGAGGGGAAGGGGAGGTGGGCAGACATGCCCCCCTTTCCCCTGAGCCTCTCCGCTTTTGCGGAGAGACTCAGGGAAGGGGGGGAGGATAAACTCATTTGCATATGCCTTAACTCATTTTAAACATGGCTGACCCTGAGGTAACAGCAGTGTCCTCAAAGGAACTGGCAGATCTGGAGCTGAAACTGGTATCTCTGTTTTTGCTTCTAAATGCAAGGACAGGAGTGGTTATGTAACTAAGTGATCTCTGGATGACTAAAGGGAGGGAGGAAGGAGTTCCTGCATTTCAGCTAGGATGCAAATATCAGCACCAGGCTGACCCAGCTGGGCTCTGAGAAGCAGCAGGAGACAGAGCTGCTGGAGAGGTATTTTTTATTTGCTTTCAGCTAGGAGATTTAGCTGAGGGTACTTTGTGGGAGGATAGTGTTTGGGAGTGTGTGGGTGAGTTTTAAGTTGTTGTAGAGTCCTAGCTGTTTGAGAAAGAGTGATTTGTTTGACTGTAATTGGATTGCCTGTGTGTAATTTGAATAGCTGCTGGCCCTGCCCTCTGCTGGGTGAGGCTTCTATTTAAGGGTGCAGCTTGCCAGAGGCATGTGCCAAAGGGCTCTTGGTCTGTGGCTCTCAGACTAGGGGCTCTGTAAGAAGCCCAGCGAAGACTAAGAAGCCAGAGCCCGAGTCTCCTTGTGTTCTGAGTAAGGCAAGTAGATTTTCCAAAAGGAGAGTCACATAAATACAAAGGGTATTAAAAGGGGGATTATATGTAATTTTTTAAAAAAGCAATTATGAAGGCAGAATCCCAGCAGAGGTTGGGGGCTATCCAGTGTTTTACATGGAGTGTCACATGTACAACTATCTGCCCACTGGACAGAAGTCTTGGGTGTGTGCCCAGTGCAAAGAGGTCCTGGTTCTCAGGGAACACGTTTGCACCCTTGAGGCCAAGGTGGCTGACCTGGAGAAGCAAAGACAGTTAGTTAGGTACATGGAGAAGACTCTTGGGGACTTGTTAGACAGGGGTCATTTCCTAGAAAAAGAGGTGCAGGAACTCATTTACATAGCTTATTTGCATATGCCACATCCCCTGACAAAGGGCAGGCTTGTTTAAAATGAGTTAAGGCATATGCAAATGAATTTATCCCTCATCTTCCCTGAGTCACTCCAAAAAGCGGAGAGGCTCAGGGGAAAAGGGGCCATGTCTGCCCGCCTCCCCTTCCCCTCTCTATCCAACCCGCTGTGGCGGGCTGGCTGGAGAGGGGAAAGGTAGGGAGGCAGACATACCTGGGTTCCCTGCCCGATCTTCTCCAGGTGCCCTGTGGCTGCGGGGCACCTGGAGAGGATCAGGTAGGGAACCCAGGCATTTAAATCCCCCCTCCAAGTCCCTCCACAAAAGCGGAAAGGCTCAGGGGGAAAGGGGCCATGTCTGCCCACCTCCCCTTCCCCTCTCCAGCCAACCCACTGCAGCGGGCTGGCTAGAGAGGGGAAGGGCAGGGAGGCAGACATACCTGGCTTCCCTGCACGATCTTTTCCATGTTAGATATATCCCACTATGCAAATGGGAGCCCTGCTGCTGTCAGGGAGCATGAGGGTTGAGAGGAAACAGGGCACCATGCTGAGGATAAGGGAATGTGCCCTCAGAAGGGACCTCTTCTTCAGTTGGTGAGCAGGTATCCTTTCGCACCAAGGAGCCATCCCTGGGCAGGGAGGGAGAGAGGGGGGCTCTTGGTACTTGGTGATTTGATCCTTAGGCAGGTAGACAGCTGGTTGGCAAACCCATGTACTTACCGTATGGTGACTTGCCTGCCTGGTGTGAAGGTAGCATATATTACATGGTTCTAGATAGACTGGTTGATAGTGCTGGGGAGGAGCAAGTGGTTGTGGTACATGTTGGCACCAATTGTGGGGAAATGCAGTTGTGAGGTCCTAGAGGAAAAATGTAGGCTGCTAGGCAGGAAACTCAAGGCCAGGACCTCCAAGGTAGCCTTCTCAGAAGTGCTACCTGTTCCACGAGCAGGGCTGGAGAGACAGGCACAAATCAGGAGTCTCAGTGAATGGATGAGACAATGGTGTAGGGAGTAAGGTTTCAAGTTTGTTAGGCACTTTTGAAAAAAGAGGGAACTGTACAAAAGATACAGTCTCCACTTGTCCCCAGAAGGAACCAAGCTGCTGGCGCTTAAAATCAAAAATGTGGCAGAATAGTTTTTAAACTGAATATTGTGGGAAAGCCAACAGGAGATGAAAAGTCTCTGGTTTGGAATGGCTCATCTCAATGAGATGAAGGGGTAGCTGTTACTTTTCTACAGGGAAATGGATCAGAATTGTCCACTGAGACTGTGACAGACAATATGGACTGCCTGGCAAGGTCTTGAGGCATCAGGAGGAAGGTTGCAGGCCTAACATGTCTGGGAAATTATAGATGTTTATATACAAGTGCTAGAAATGTCAGAAGTAAAATCGGGGAGTTGGAATGCTTGGTGTTGGGGGGAAACATAGACATTGTGGGTATTTCAGAAACTTGGTGGGATATGGTGATTTCTGGTTATAAATTATATCGGAAGGATAGGGGGGAATGGTTGGATGTGGGGTGGTTCAGAGAGAGTATACAGTCCAGTAAGACTAAGAAGGAAAGATAATTAGATTCGCTTCTGGAAATGCTATGAGCCGAAATAGTGGGCCCAAAAGGAAGCTTAACATTGGGAGTTTATCGCCCACCAGATCAAAAGACAGAGGAGAATTATAAAATGATGAATGAATTAAAGATAGCAGCTAGATGAATTAAATGTGTCATAGTAGGTGATTTTAACTACCCACACATTGATTGGATCAATATATGTTCAAGTCAGGAAAAAGAGATTGAGTTTCTAGACACTCTCAATGACTGCGCTATGGAGCAGATTGTCACAGAACCTACCAGGGGAGAGACGATCCTGGATTTGTTCCTAAGTAATGCCCAAGACCTGGTGAGAGATATAAAAGTGATTGCACCACTTGGGAATAGTGACCGTAATGTTATTGAGTTTAACATTTGTATAAATAGGGAGTTGCCCAAAAAGACTTACACAACCACTTTTAACTTTAAAAGGGGTAACTTCTCTGAAATGAGGGGACATGTGAAGAGGAAACTGAAAGGAAAAGTAAAAAGGGTCAAAAGCACTGGGGAAGCTTGGAAACTATTTAAAACTATAATCCTAGAAGCTCAGATAAAATAATACTGCAGGTTAGGAAAGGCACAAATAGGTATAGAAGAAGGCCTGCATGGTTAACAAACAAAGTAATGGAAGCTGTAAGAGATAAGAAAGATTCCTTTAAGTGGTGGGAAGCTAGTCTCAGTGAGGTCGATAAAAAGGAACACAGGCTGAGGCAAATAAAATGAAAGTCTGTGATCAGGCAGGCAAAAAGGGAATATGAGGAGCATATTGCAAAAAGCATAAAGACCAACAATAAAACTTTCTTCAAATACATTAGAAGCAAGAAACCAGCTAGGGACGCAGTGGGGCCCTTGGATGACCAAGAGGTAAAAGGATTACTGAAAGATGATAGCGACATGGCTGAGAAGCTGAATGCATATTTTGCCTCTGTCTTCACTGTGGAAGATGAGAAGTGCTTGCCCACTCCAGACGCACCGATTTCGGGAGGGGTGTTGAAAGACCTGAGTTAGAGTAAGGTGATGAGAGATGAGGTCCTATGACTGATAGACAACTTAAAAAGTGATAAATCACCAGGCCCAGATGGCATACGTCCAAAAGTTCTGAAAGAACTCAAAAGTGAACTTGTAGATCTCCTTACAAAAATATGTAATCTTTCATTAAAATCTGTCTCCATTCCTGAGGACTGGAAGGAGGCTAATGTCACCCCCATCTTTAAAAAGGGTTCCAGAGGAGATCTGGAACATTACAGGCCAGTCATTCTGAAGTCAATACTGGGTAAGTTGGTGGAAACCATTATTAAGGAGAGAATTAGTAGGCACACTGATGAACAAAAACTATTGAGGCAGACTCAGCATGGGTTCTGTAAGGGAAGATCTTGTCTCACTAACCTGGTAGTGTTTTTTGAGGGGGTGACCTTGACTTCCACAAAGCTTTTGATAAAGTTCCTCATCAAAGGCTCCTAAGTAAGCTCAATGGTCATGGGATAAAAGGACAAGTCCTCTTGTGAATCAATAACTCACTAATTAATAGGAAACAGAGAGTGAGTATAAAGGGGAATTTTCACAGTAAAGAGGGTGGTAAGCAGGGAGTACCACAGGGCTCAGTACTGGGTCAAATGCTTTTTAACTTGATCATTAATGATTTGAAGTTGGGAGTAAGCAGTGAAGTGGCTACATTTGTGGATGACACGAAGTTGTTCAGGGTGGTGAAAACCAGGGAGGATTGTGAGGCACTCCAATGGGATCTGTTGAGGATGGGTGAGTGGGCGTCAGTGTGGCAAATGGGGTTTAATGTGGCCAAGTGCAAAGTAATGCACATTGGGGCCAAAAATCCTAACTATAAATATACACTGATGGTGTCTGGACTGGCAGAGACTGACCAAGAGAGGGATCTTGGAGTTGTAGTAGATAACTCACTGAAAATGTCAAGAGAGTTTGTGACTGCAATAAAAAAGGCCAATGCTATGCTGGGGATTATTAGGAGGGGAACTGAAAACAAATCAGCCAGTATCATAATACCCCTGTATAAATAGATGGTGTGGCCTCATTTGGAATACTGTGTGCAATTTTGGTCACCACACCTCAAAAAGGGTATTATAGCACTGGGAAAAGTGCAGAAAAGGGCAACTAGAATGATAAAAGGGTTGGAACACTTTCCCTATGTAGAAAGGTTAAAGCACTTGGGGCTTGTAAAGTACTGGGTTTGCCGCATGAAGGACTCAGACAACTTTACAACAAGAGTGCAAAATGGCCCTGCAAGGCTAACTATATACACCCACACCCGGCACGCCTACAGTCCCATTGAGGGGTTCGAATTTCCTGCCAAAGTTGCTATTGGTGAATGCTGGGGGGAACTAGGATCCTAGGTTCTATTGTTCAGAGGAGCGAAGCTCTACACTGTAGCCATGGACGTACATGACACCCCTTCCCCCATAGTTCCGATCCCCCCTTATGTAATATAGTCCTATAAATATGCGGGGGGGCGGCACTCCTTGAGGGAATGCCGGGGGGCTGGCACTGGGTTACTGGTGACGGCCTCAGGTTGACTGGCAGTGAACTGTGGTGGGGGCATCTGCGGAGGCGGCTGAGGTGCCTCTGTCTCTGTTGGTGCTGGTGGGGGTTCGCTTGGAGGGGCTTCTCCTACACTCAGGGTTTCAGGCTGTGCTCTTGGCTCTGGGTTGTATGCCCTGGGTTCTGCTGCTGGGGTTGGCTCTCCTGCCTCAGGAAGTTGTTTTGCCTCAGTTGGTCTAGGTGTTTCTTTAATAGCCAGCCATCTTCCATAGAGACCTCGTACGATACCAGGCTTGTTACTCTGATAACTCTGCCTGTGATCCAAGGGGGCCCGGTCCTGAAGTTCCAGATGAACACTGGATCCCCTGGAAAGAACCTTTGCGGAGCATCGCGCTGTTCGACCATCCTCCTTGATTCTGGTGCTCGGTTGGGGTGTGGCTGATCCAGCAAGGTCATGGGGCACCGGCCCATTAACAGTTCAGCAGGGCTGTGGCCGGTGATGGGGTTTGGTGTCATCCGCTATGTCAGGAAGAAGCGGGCTAGCTGGAACTCCCAGTCCCTGTCCGTTATCCTGCTGAGGGCTTCCTTCGCAGTGCGCACCATCTTCTCTGCCTGTCTGTTGGTCATGGGGTGGAAGGGGACAGATCGGACGTGCCGGATCAGGCTCCACTGGAGGAAGTCCTGGAACTCCGCCAACGTGAAAGCCGTCCTGTTGTCGGAGACTATAGTGTCCGGCAGGCCATGTGTAGCAAAGATCCGGCACAGGGACCAGATAACAGCCTTCGTGGAGGTGGTAGACATATCCAGCCACTTCGAGTAGGAGTCAACCATCACTAAAAACAACAGTCCCTGAAATGGTCCGGCAAAATCGATGTGGAGCGGGACCATAGTCTTCTGGTTGACTCCTAAGGCTGTGTTGGCACGCTTGGTGGGCTTGGCCGGACTTCCTGGCAGGTTTGGCATCTGCGGACCCATGACTCGATCTCGGCGTTGATCCCTGGCCACCACACATAGCTTTGGACCAGTGCCTTCATCCTTACAATGCCAGGATGTGCTTCGTGGAGAGCTGTGAGGACCCGTTGTCTCAGGGCATTGGGAACCACGACCCGGTCCCCCCATAGGAGACACCCCTTGAGGGCCGATAATTCTTCCTTGTGGGTGACGAACACCATGAATTCTGGCCCCAGTGAGGCCTTGGGCTATCCTCTCACCACCCAGCCCAAGACCTGGGAGATGATGGGGTTGCGGGCCTAGCAGGTGGCGACATCGGCGGCTTGCAGAAGAGGTTCCGGAACGCTTTCGAGAAGCAAGACTCCTGGCACAGGGGCAGGATTGGGGTCTGTGGAGGGCAGCAGTAGCCGGCTCAGGGCATTGGTGTGTCCCATCGCCTTGCCCGGGCGGTGTTCTAGGTGGTACTGGTAGCCAGTGAGGAACAGGGACTACCGGAGAACGTGGGGCGACAGGACTTGGGGCGTCTCCTTGTCTGCTGTGAAGAGGCTGAGGAGAGGTTTGTAGTCTGTCACAATCGTGAAGGGGCGCCCGTAGACAAAGGTGAAACTTCTTGACCCCCGCCACGATCACCAAGCCCTCCCTGTTGATTTGCATGTAATTGCGCTCAGCAGCCATCAGGGTCCTGGAGTAATAGGCCACTGGGATTTCCTGGCTGTCAGGGAGGAGGTGGCCCAGGACTGTGCCGACACCGTAGGGGGAGACGTCACACGCTAGGACCACCAGCAGGGACTCGTTAAAGTGTGCCAGCACGTTGTTTGAAATCAGCAACGCCCTGACTCCTCGGAACACCGCTGCTTCCTTCGGGCCCCAGGACCAAGGAGCCAACTTGTCCAGGAGACGGTGGAGGGGCTCAGCAACTGCAGCCTTATGTGGTAGAAAGGCGTGGTAGAAATTTATTAGTCCCAAGAACGCCTGTAGTTCTGCTTTACATGTGGGTGCCAGGGCCTCCATGATGGCCTTCACCTTGTCCCTGGCAGGGTGGAGTCCAGACACGTTGACCCTGAACCCCAGAAATTCCACTTCCAGAATCCTGAGAAGGCATTTCTCCTGCTTCATCTTGAGGCCAGCAGAGTTGAAGTGTTGCAGAACAGCACGGAGGCAGGAAGCGAAGTCGTTTGGGGTGGCTGCGGCGATGAGGATGTCGTCGAAGAACGGCATCACTCCAGGGATCCATTTTAACAAGGAGTCCATTAATTGTTGAAAGATCCCCAGGGTCACACTTACACCGAACTGCTGTCTCCTAACTGTAAAAGCCCCCCATGCTTGACTATTGTCTGTGCTGTGGCCTCATCAACTGGCAATTGTTGATAGGCCTGCACCAGGTTGAGTTTGCCGAAATTCTTAGCCCCCGCCAGAGACGCCAGTATGTGGCTCATGACTGGGACTGAGTAGGAGTGGTCGTGAAGGGCTTTATTTAAGGTGCATTTATAGTCCATGCAGATGCGGACTTCGCCATTTGGCTTAACGGGGGTAATGATTGGCGTCTCCCAAATGGCGTGTGATACTGGCTCTAGGACCCCCTGCACCACTAATCAGTCCAGCTCCGCATCGATTTTGGACTGGAGTGCAAGCAGAGCTCTGTGGAATCGCATGCGGATAGGGGCTACGTTGGGGTCTAATTGTAAGGAAACCAGGGGCCCCTTATAACATCCCAAAGCCCCATCGAAGACAGCAGGGAACTTCCCACAAAACTCCGCAAAGTCCCGTGATACACATTTGTTAGCACCCCCGATTGTGATGCCCAACGGCGTGAACCAGGCCCACCCCAAAAGACTAACAAGGTTCCCCTCTACCACAATCAAGTCCAGAGACCCCTCGAAACCCTGGTACTGCGCCCAGAAAGTCCCCACACCCCGGGTTGAAACTGGGTTCCTCTGAAAGTCCACCAAGCTCAGAGGCGAGGGATGTAGGGGGAGTCCCCTGTTAGGGCAAAATCTGTTCAGTGTGTCCACCGAGATGATGGACGCCACCAACCTCAAGTCTACTTCCATAGTGCAGGGGGACCCCTTGATCCGGACCTGGACTTGGATCTTCGGGATCACAGACTGGTTGGGGAGACGTAGTGCCTGGAACGATGGCCAGTCGGTGAGGAGGTAGAGGTCAGAGAATTCCACGGTCTCATAGGTGGCGGCGGCCTGGCTGCATGGCAGAGCAGGTGCCAGCTTCCCTTGGACCAGCAGACACAGGCAAGATGTCCCTGCTACCCGCAAGTGTGGCACGTGGCATTGTGGAACCGGCAAGTTTTACGGTCATGCGCAATCCCACAGCTGGTGCATGGTGCATATCCTGCAGCCTTTCTGAAGGATCCCGCAGCTGTGGTAGCTGGTGGTCTCTGGCAGGTGGGTTGACAGATGAGATGGATGTCCTCCTCATCTGAATTTTCCAGTGCCAAGTCAGGCAGGATGAGGTGCAAAGCTGCCAATGGTTGGTCGCGATGCGAGGCCTCGTGTGCGAAGGCAAGTTGTAGGGCATCTTCTAACTTGATGTCGGGGATGCTGATTACCTTCCGGCAGAGCTTGGTATCACTGATGCCCCAGGTGAACTGTGTGAGGAGGTTTTCTGTGACCTTTATGAAGGCACACTCCATGGCCAGCTGGCGTAGTGCTACCAGATACACTGAGGCCACTTCCCCAGGCTTCTGGAGGCGGCCCTGGAATTCCATCCGCTAGGCCAGTGCGGTTGGCTTGGGTGTGAGGTACTTCGTCAGCGTATCGATGATTTCCTCATAGGAACACTCAAGGATGGACTTGGGGGCCAGGAGGCTCTTGGCTAGCCTAATGGTGGCTGTGCTGCAGGAACTTAGGAGGAGGTTCCTTCTCTTAGCTGCATCGGTCACCTGATGGTAGGCGAGGTGGCAGGTAAGCTGGTCCATCCACGAATCCCAGAGCTTGGAATGTATGGGGTCGAAGGTTTCAGTGTTTCCCTGAGTGGCAGCCATGGTCCTAGTGCAATGCGGGGAGTGGAGACGAGAAGAGCCGGGTGCGGTGCTGCTTGGGAGTGGTGCGGTTGAGATGGTTTCTTCGGTGTCAGTGCTCATGGACGTGCTGGTAGGAAGTTCAGGCCTGCTCCAGGGATCCCATCCTCGTCGCCACTGTAAAGTACTGGGTTTGCCGCATGGAGGACTCGGACAACGACACGCAGTGTGACACGTTTATTAGTACTTCACAGCAAGAGTGCAAAATGGCCCTGCAACGCCAACTACATACACCCACCCCTGGTACACCTCCAGTCCCATTGGGGGGCTCGAATTTCCCGCCAAAGTTGCTATTGGTGAATGCTGGGGGGAACTAGGATCCTAGGTTCTATTGTTCAGAGGAGCGAAGCTCTACACTGTAGCCGCAGACCCCTAGTGGCGGCCCGCGTACATAACAGGGCTCTTTAGCTTGGAGAAAGGACAACTGAGGGGTGACATCATAGAGGTTTACAAGATTATGCATGGGATAGAGCAGGTAGAGAAAGAAGTACTTTTCTCCCTTTATCAGAATACGAGAACTCGTGGGCACTCAATGAAATTGCTGAGTAGTCAGGTTAGAAAGGATAAAAGGAAGTACTTCTTCACCCAAAGAGTGATTAACACATGGAATTCACTGCTACAGGAGGTGGCAGCGGCTACAAGCATGGATGGCTTCAGGAGGGAATTAGATAAACATATGGAGCAGAGGTCCATCAGTGGCTAGTAGCCACAAGGTGTAAGTAGGAACTCTCGGTCTGGGGCAAGTGATGCACTGTATTCTTGGTGCTTGGTGGGAGCAACAGTGGGAGGGCTTCTAGTGTCCTGGCCCCACTGGTGGACCTCCTGATGGCACCTGGTATTTTTGGCCACTGTGTGACAGAGTGGACTGGATGGGCAATTGGCCTCATACAACATTGGCTTTTGTTATGTTCTTATGAATGTTAGAGAACCATTGTTCAGTGGGTAGTTTGGGAGCCTGACTTGTTCTTAAATTTTAGCCCCTTTCTTAGTAAAAAAAAATAAAAAATGGTGGTGAGGCATCCCCGGAGGAAAGCTGTTGCTGAACATTAAGAAGAATTAATATAGCTCAGTATCCTGATGTTTGATCTTTAATTTGGTATGATTTCCCTGTATGTGGGATTCTAGGGCCTTGGGACTGGAAACTGAGAACTGGAAATCTTTATGCCAATGCCAAGAGCCAGAAACTAATGTGGGAAAAGTTAGTAAGAACTGCAAACTTTGTTGTAATCAGTACAGTTAACAGTAGAAGGTTTTGTTGATTGATCAGTAGGGGGCAATTTTAATTGACAAGGGTATATTTTAATCAGTGAGGCTGAGAATGAGGGGTATACTTGTTTATTTTGGGAGCCTATTTTGGTTCTGGTGTGTTGCTGTGAGAGAAAAAGGGGGTGGGATTTCTTATAACAATGTGGCTTTTGACTATTCAATTATAATTTATCCATCTGTCTCAAAAGGGTGCCGATATTTTGAAAACATGCACATTTATTTAAATATAATTGGTCCATGAATCTCTTAAAAGGCATATGATTACTCCATTACAATAATTTAATCAGTTGACTGTGCTACTTAGAATCACTTCTTAAACTATTCACAAGGGATTGTGATTCTCTAGCTAATTCTCTGGTGAATAAAGTAAGTTTATAATGGGACTAAAGACTGTAGGCCTAATGATTCAAGGGGGTAAGGGAGTGATACTTCAGAGTAAATGTGCTTAGACATCCCCAGCAATGGAAATAATTCTGATGGGCATGCATTATCTCACCCTGTCCTGATGCTTGGTGCTTGCTTGGACAGAAAATGAAGACATGGTCAGCAAATCAACAGTGGTATACTCTGGGGCAAATCCTATGTAGGCATGTGTTGGGGAAAGCATGCCTAAGGAAATTCTTCTTGACCTGCCTTGCAGTCTCATCAATGTGTCCCTGCCTTCTTTAGCATACAGAATGTTACACAACAGGGTGTTCAACCTTGGATCAAGAAGCTAATTAGAGAAACAACCTTTTCTCCTTCACCTTTGCCCGAGGTGCATTATTATATGCATTATAAAACCAATCCAAGATTGACCCTATATGGAGATATCCAAGGGCCAATTATCTGAAGTGTAAAATCAGCACACACACACACACACAGAAATGCTAAGATGGTGATTGGTGGTGGAGGGTGTGAGACTGTGTTTGCTCATGGTTTAATCACAGAGTGTTATTCACTGAGTACACTTACAGACAGACAGCTAACAGCCTTTGCCGAACATATTCTTCCCTCCAAGTCTAACTTTTGTTTGCAGGATCCAAACAATTGGAAATGGTCAATACAAACTTTATTTTTTTGCTTCATGTCTCCTTTAAAGGTGCAGTTCCATCCCAAAGGTCTCCCTCATCACTTCTTTCAGACTATGCCGTGCCCAAGATCTTCTTGCCCCAGTCTCTAGGCTCTTTCCATGCTCCAAGGTTTCTACAGACCATGTTGTTTGTTTACTTTAATACACGAAATCTGCAGTTGTTAGATAATGCACAAATGTTGCATAGATGACATTCCTCCATCATGTGTATCCCTTTTAGGCAAATAAATTATTCTTTCTCCCCCTCCCCTTTTCTGTTTGGGCCTGTTATTGGGATTGTAATTATGAAAGTGTCTGAGTTATAGTAGGTGCATTTTATTCACATTACCATTTTGTTTTTAAACTACAGGGTTTCTGTTCTCCTCCATTCCATTAACCTTAAATTAGGAAAGGGTTCATGTAGTCATTCTCTTTTTCTTTCCCAGCAACAATGTTGGCATTTAACAGACCTTTTCCATTTTGTATGGGCGCATTTTAATATAGGCTTCATTTTCCCTAGCACTGCAGTGCAGACTGCAGGACAGATATTAAAAGGGTGGAGGAATAAGGACCACTAAGACCTGGAAGGCAAAAATCCATCAAGGAGCAAGGACACTCAGGGCAACCTTGGCCTAGGGTCAGCTCACCCAAGGCCAGGACCGGTAGGGTCAAGAGGTGCAATACATATGCGCAGGGACTGCGCTGAGGGGGAAAGTCAGGGTGAAGGTGCAAGTGCCAATGGAAAATACTGGAGAGCCAGTTTGGGGTAGTGGTTAGGAGCACAGACTTTAATCTGGGAGAACCGGGTTTGATTCCCTGCTCCTCCACATGCTCAAGAGCAGTTTCTGTCAGAGCTCTCTCAGCCCCACTACCTCACAGGGTATCAGTTGTGGGGAGAGGAGGGGAAGGAGATTGTAAGCCACTCTGGGACTCCGAGTGGAGGGTGGGGTATAAATCCAATCTCTTTTTCTAGTTCATCTAAGGGTGCACAGTGCACTCTCCCTCTGACTGAAGTGGTATCAGGAGGGAAGGGGAGGAAGAAAAGGCAAACAAAGACAACTGTAGAGTTTAGAGGAGCTACTTTTGGTGTACAGAAAAGCAAGGGCTGAAAGTTAAAACTGGCTGCAAGCCTAGTGCTGCAACAACTGTAAAGGCATAGCACAAGAAATTCCTTTGACTTAAAAAGCACTAAATTATTAAAAAATAGCATCTAGTTAATTGCCGAACCTAGTGGTATTATCACACACACAGCTGTTCCTGCAGCAAAATCCCATCTATTACTCAGAGGCAGGATATGGCACTATGAGTACAACTTTTGCATTACAAAAATAATAAAGGCGTGTGTGTGTGTGTGTTATTGTCTGGGAACCAACTCACATGTCCTGCAAACCCTCATTCTTCTCAAGACTAACTACCACCTAGGTAGCAATGTGCATATTTGATTCTGCAAAGTCCCTAAATAACTCTATGATTCTCTGATTATTCCATGTGTCCTTCCTTTGCTTTATCTCAGGGGACTGGGTAAAGTAGATATATTTGGTCATGGTCTATATTAAGGAGCACAATGAAAAGGAAATGGGAGGAGAGCCACACCTACACAGCGACATCAAAACTGATGAGGGGAATGCTCCTCACTACATGCTCTCATCCACTGACAATAATTCTACAACCTGAACTATGCTCTTATCTGTCCAGGCCCGAAGGAATGGGACAAATTGCTGACAGTTTGACAGTTCAAGATCTCTGGTGGGAATCAAGACTTCTTTAAGCGGTACAAAATGACTATAGGGATATCTACATGCACTGAGTGAAATGCACATGTGCAACCACTACATGTGACAAACTACACATGGACTCATTGCTACCTGGATATCCTGCATAAGAATTTTTTGTTTAAAATAATCCTCATGTTAATCACTGCTTTTGCAGCCTATTCCTGCCCATTAGTGCTTCTGCTTCTTTATTTCCTTTTGGGGTAAGGGATGCATGTGAGGGGAGGGCAGGGTCTGGTGTTCCATTCTCTTAAACCGCTGCAACTGAAAGCAGGATCTGGGCACGGCAGGATTTCAGCTGAGCTGGGACTTGGATCCAGAGCCTGTTTCCAATGCCATGGCTCAGGCCTGGTTCAAGAGGGCTTACCCCTAGGGAAGTATACGCTGGACTGCAGCCTTAGAATTCTTATTAGACCTTGTATTATATTGTATTATATAGATTAAATGCCCAGAATGCTTTATAAGTAGAAGGGCAGGGTATACATTCTGTGAATAAATGCTTTTTATTTAAGGGTTGGCATTTATTTTGCCATCTGAGATTACTTCTCTCGCTAGATTGGATGGCTGTGGCTGTGGTAGCGATGATATTTCTATCCTGCTGAGTTGGCATCCAGGCTGGTGGGAGATGGGAGGGATAGGGTTGACAGCTTCAGGGTGGGAAATGCCTGGAGATTTGGGGATGGAGCCTGGGGAGGACAGAGAGCTCCATGGGGTACAATGGCGCAGAGTCCACCCTCCAAAGCATCCATTTTCTTCAGAGGAACTGATTTCTGCTGTCTGGAAATGAGCTGTAATTCCTGGAAATCCCCAGGTCCCACCTGGAGGCTGGCATCCCTACAGGGTACTCCTTTCCCAATTTTATCCTCACAACAATGGCTAAATGTGGGTGGCTGGCCCAAGGTTACCTAGCAAGTTTTATGGCCCTGTGAGGACTTGAATCCATGTCTCCCAGATTCTACTGTAACCACTACTTTGCATTATCCTTACTAGAGCTACAAATGTGCCCTGGGGCTGGATGGAGAACGGTGTTGGGGGAGCAGCAGCAGCACCATGGTGCTTCCGTGTTCAAGTGACTCCTTCCTGTAAAAAAATAACACTGCCTTTTCCTCCACCCTTTCCTTTGTCTGATCCCATCCCTTTGATCCGTGATCTGGGAACTAAAGTCCGATAGTCACCGGCAGCAACGATCTGCGCCTGCCTGCTGCTTTTGCAGGAAGCATCATCGGTGTAGGCGCCTTCCCAGCACACCAGGGCGGATCTCCGAGGCAGTGGCCAGAAATCTCCAAATATAGGCATGCGAAGAGCCTTTTGTTTTCCCTCCCAGCTCTCCGTGTCACCTGAACTACTTAGCACCACCTTGCTCTGGGCGGCATACACCCACGAGGTTTCGGTTCGCGGCTACCCCCTCCCCGCCCCCGCCCTTTTCTGTCAGGCTGTCAGAATGACAGGGCAGCCTCCTGGGTGCTGGAGGATGGGCTACAGCAGCCGGGGCTAACGAGGAAATTACATGACGAGCGAGGGGCTGCAGAAGTGCTTCCTTTCGCAAGAGAGGACACGCAGGAAGGGGCTGGCATTCTATCTGATTTATTTATTTGAAAGAAGTCAATGGACGATCTGAACGCTGGAGGTCTACAGCTGGGTCGGG
Source organism: Gekko gecko (assembly GCA_029375565.1). Taxonomy (NCBI): domain Eukaryota; kingdom Metazoa; phylum Chordata; class Lepidosauria; order Squamata; family Gekkonidae; genus Gekko; species Gekko gecko. The sequence continues at coordinate 236,031,010 of JAPDNY010000002.1, read as the reverse complement.
ACTAGGACCCGTACCTTTTTTGCAATGCGACGTTAGATTAGGAGAGAATTCCCTCGATATCCAGCCTGTCTAAAGGCTTCCTGTGCAGGAAAATAAACGGAAGTCCCCGCCGCTTTCATTTTAGACAAGGGGCCATTTCTCCTGACATCTCACATTTGGAGGGAGGCGAAATTAAAAAGTCAAATGGGGAGGGAGGAACACGGGGAGACGTCAGCGCTGAGAGCTCCATCACTAGTCAGACACCAGGTAGGTTCAAGGGAACAATAGTGTGTTTTGGAATGAAGAAACTGCCTTTGATAAAGAACTTCATTTCCAGAAAGGAACATCCTGAAAACCAGCTGCACCTCGCCCTCCCATGAGTCATGTGTAAAACCCCGGAAAGTTGCCCCATCATCGCCTGCATGTCTGATCACCTGCGAGAGTCGGCGCTGTTCCTTGCCCTAAAATCCCATCTCTCACAGAGACCTGCGTTAAGCACCCTAATCTAGCCAGTTTCTGCTGCTGCAGTGCCATGACGTGGCATAAGCACATGCCGATGGCGCTGTCATGCTCCACCGGCTTTAGTTGACGGGGCGTCGTCGTCCATTTTTCGCCCTGTACTCGCCCCTAACTACGTTGCTTCCAGCCATCCTTCACGCCCGAGGCCTTTGCAGGTTTCGCGCGGCAGCAAACAGTTCTCTGCGAACAGGCTTGCCTGGCAAACAGCAAGCAAGCTGAGAGTAGCGACGAGAAACTAGCGTAGCTGGCAACGGTAGTGGAAATTATGTGGTATACAGATTCTGGGGCGGCCGAGTGCCTTGCCTCCCAGATCCGGTGCTCCCGGCCATTGTTTGCAGCTTGAGACCGGACTCGGCGTTGGCTGCTGCCTTGTGCTGGCTCGCACTGAGGCGGTGGTCGGAGCCTGGGGCAAGTCGGCAGCGGCCGATGTGGGTCTCACCCCACTCTTTTGCTGCGCGGCGTTTCTGTACCAGCAAGGGCGCAAGGCCATCGCTCTGTGCAGCTGTTAATAGCACGTCGCGGGAGAACCGGCAGCAGCCTGTCTCATGAGAGCACCCGTGGCTTCTCCAAAGGAATCACGCCCTTCCTTTCAGCACAAAGGAATCTCGAAGGAATGCAAGTGACTCTGAGGGAAGAGGCCATCGCTGTACTCCGGCCTGCAGGAAACTACTAGGCATTACTGTCATCGGCTTCAGGCCCCTCCTTCAACCCCTCCCCCTTACAGGAATATGTTTAGTTTATTAATTGGAAGAGCTGGAGGGCAAAGACTGATGCTGGTTTTTCCTGCACCATAAAAGATTAGGAACAGTCAAATGGTCCAGTGTTATTGCAAGTCCATTCACTCTCCTGTAAATTAGAAGCATTATGCTGTAAATTATAAAACCGAAGAGGGAATCCAAATAAATATTTTGTACTTTGTTTAGAGAGCATATTTGCAGAATGGTGAGACAAAGATGTGTTTTAAGAAATACATTCTGGCTGCAATTAGAAAATGGGGGTCAGCTGGCTATGGGATCAAGGCCCATTGACTAATGCACTTAGTTTTGAGTGGACCTTCTTAGGACTGATCCCTGTATTGAATTCTTGCATTGTAGTTTTTGATAGGCAGAAAAATATTAAACACACACACTATCAGGTGCTGTCTGAGTATGTGAGCTTGCTGTTCAATTGTACATTACGGTCTAGGCTAGAATTTTATACCTTCCGATCTACAAAAAGTTCCTCTTTTTATCTGAATTATTGCTAACACTTGACCATGGCATGTATTTTTTTCCCTATTGCCATATAACTTTAAAGGGAAATATACAACCAAAATTTAGAGAACTGGGATTAAAAGAGATCACAAGATCAGGCCTTCTTGTAAGGATTAGGGCCTTTCCTTTAAAGCCTCTAAACATTCCCTTTCTTCAAGGGTTTTAGAAGGAAAAAAACCCTCCTATCTTAATTCAAGCTTTACCAGGATGGACAGCAGCTATCAATGACTAGGGATGACTAGACAAACAAGGAGATAAAGGGGACCCCCCCCCCAAATTCAAATACCTTCCCAGTTCCCAGGAATTTGTTACTTTTAGGGTTGTAGATGACCTCACAGAAAGATACTTCAGACCTAAAAATAATCATGTCTACTAATGTGGAACCATTAGCAATAAACTGGTGACTATCTTTTCAGTGAGCTTATGAAAAGATCTGTGATTTTTAACCAGCACAGAACACTTAAGTTATTATTTTCCAAAATTAACAATGCAGTCCTGAGCAGAGCACATAAGTCCATTTAAATCAATGGGCTTAGAAGGGTATTAATTTCCTTAGGTTCAAACTGTAAATAACCCAGAATAAAATATTGTGATTTTATAAATGTGCATTATTAATAGAATGATCATTATTATCTCATTACAATTTTATGGTTCTGATTTCCATTGATTCAGTGCTTGTTACTCACTGAGGCCTTCTGGTATCTTAGCTATCAGTAGAGCTGGCAGACAGCTTCCCAATTTAGGAAGACAACTGGTTGTGTTTCTGTGAGAAGGAACAAAGGAACGACTTACTCACTTGCATATAGGTGAGGTCTAGTTATTTTTCTAGGTGTGTACACTGAACAGGGATGGGCAGAGACCAGCAGTTTTACTTGTGTTCCATGGCAGTGTTGTTACCTTTACCTTTGTAAGCAACACTGTAGTTTTGTGTGGGCCAGGAAAAGCATTCATAAGACTGGTTTCCTTTTTCTTTCCAGCCTCTCTTACAGCAGCTAAGCAGTCTAGTTTAAAATGTATACAAAGGCTTGGTTTTTCCCCTAATTACATGATGAGTCCATTCCCCCCCACCCCAGGCACACAGGCATACGCAACAGAGGCGTACATATGCCTCATTTTTAATGCTCTGAAAAGGAAAGGACTTCTTCCATTGTAAGACAGAACTGAACAGGGCCATCATTCAAACACAGTGAGATATGCTGATACCATGCAGAATTTAAAATGGACTTTTCAGCCATAGGCATAGTGGGCAAACTCTCAAATAGGCTTCCTCACTGTCTATATTTGTCATTGTAAAAAATAACAACAAAAAACCAACAAAAAATGAACCCTGGACTTTATGGCCCATGTGAGCCCCTTTTTATTTATGAAATTACTTATTCCACTTGTATCTTATGGGTGCACCTTGGATCTGTTTTCCATGTTTATTAGAAGCATATTGCACACCACGTTCAAAGATAAAAAGGGCATTGGTGCACTGCGGGACCCAAATATCCATAGTGGATTAGTAATCACCTCTGCAGCCTGGATCCCATAGATTCCATGGAACCTGAGATGCAAATCCAAGCAGGTTAGAAATCCTTAAGGCCTTCTGAGGCCTGCAGATGTGTCTGAACATTTTCTATGAGTCCAGTCATCTCTCTGTCCCTCTTGGCCTCTACATCCATCCTGAAGCTATGTACCCTGATGACCTTGGGCAACGTACACCTTCCAGGGCCACCATCCAGAGCAAAGTGTTGTTCCACAAACTGTTTTTGTATTGGAAGATTTTTGCTATTTTTTTTACTACCTATACTTATTAAGTGGGCATTTGTTAGTTATTGGAACAGCAGTGTCAAAGAGGGATTGTTACTTCCCATTTGTGTCCCTTAGCAATCCTCAAAACATCTCTGAATATCAGATTAAGTACTGATGCCTTTGAGTGTGAGAAGTGTTGCAGGAATGCAATAATTCTTCCCCCCCTTTAAAGGTGTGCTAACAGGACCCTAGGTAGGCTGACACAAATAACAACATGGTGGTACTGTTAATCTAAGGAGAAGTACTGCATTGCCTAGCTAGAAAATATTATGGCTGCTACAAACCAAAGGCATCACACATGTCCTATGTTAAGTCTACTGCAAACTGATGTACATAAAGAGTAACACCATAGTTGCATCATAGCAGAACTGCACAGTGGTGGACTTTGTGAGCCCAAGTGCTCTATAATTCCCCCATACTTTAGTAATCATGCTATGCCAAGGACACCACCATTGCAGTGTGGAAAGCACAGCGGCCTTCCAGTGGCAAGAGATGTCACATATATTCGTAGGCCTAGGCCATTACAGTTCTGGTAAAGTGGCTACCCCAGCATGATGCTATTGCAAGGCCCCCCTCCCACCAACTACAGTTGGTGCGTCGAAATTGACCACAACAGCAGTAAAGGCGCCACAAAATACAGAAATGACTGAATTAGACAGTATCCGATCTCACGACATCGAGAGACTGGCTTTGAAATGGTGGCAACTGCCTATGCTTCCTCGGACTCTCATAAGCACGAACTGATTGCAGCTAAAATATGGTCGGAGGGAGACCCATGGAGCCGCTTGTTACAGAAGTGGGGCCGTAAGGTGCAGACCTTGGCTAGACCTCTCTAGGCATACACAGACAACCCATTCCCCCTCCCCCGCTTCGTTATACAGATTCCGGGGTTCAGACGAGAGGCGGTGCCAAACTTCTTTCGTCTGCTCCACGTGGCCCGGCCCGCGCCAGCCAATAGAAATCCGTGTTTCTGAAAGATCTCCATATATGGCGATGTTCTCAGCCGTCGAGGCGGGGGCTGGCGCCCCCTGGGTATAAAAGGGGCGGGGCTGGCGCTCGCCCGGTCTCACTCAGCCGGCGGCAGCGGATCTAGCAGTATCGGATCGCTTTTTTCTCCTAGCACCAAACGCTCACACCTCCTTACAGGTGAGTTTGGCAAATGTTCCCTTGTTTCTTTTGGTGGGTCCCTAAGTCTGTTCTCCCCTTACCGCGAAGACGGAAGTAGAATTTTTGTAACTTTTTGTTAGGCGTTTGTGTTATATGTATTTTTCCCTTCGGTTGGTGGTCCTTAAAGTATGAGTTTCCTCCTTTTGTTTCTCATTATCCTTCCAAACATTTTCCCAGGGCTTTAACAGTGTAGATGGTTTATCGTGAATATTCCTCAGAGTAGGCTTGGCTCACGTAATTCGCGCGCTCGTAACGGTTCTTTGAATGGGGTGAGCGGGAGGAGGTGGGGCTGATCGCCGATTTAGGGCACTTGACAGGTGATTGGCTGTCTCCGTAGCTGACGTAATGGGGCGGGAAAATTTCCCCCCTTGTTCCTATTGCAAGGAAACGAGGGGGGGGGCGCGCGCGGGGATGGGATCTTGGCTGAGGCTTGTCCTTGAGGAGGGTGGAGGGAGGGGGGTGCAGACGTCATCCGTGATCAGCGAAGCCTTGTCCTGGATAAACCGCCGTGAAAGTTTTCGGGTGCCTGGTGGTGGTGGGGTGGTCGTGTTTGAAGGCGGTGGCCCTGGGTAAGGTAGTTTTGGGGCCTAGGAGGCGTCTAGCGCTTCAGAATGTATTTCGACGTAGTGATAATCGTGGGAGTGGGTTTCTTGACGACTAGGGGTGCTGGGGGGGGCGTTCCCGGTGGTTACTGGATGTTAAGTGATAAGGTTGTGTAATGCACTTGAACAGGCTACAAGATTGTAGATCGTGGTAGGAAACATCTGGGGTTGACATTGTTGACTAGCAGTTTTTCATACAGCAAAGCAACCCGAGCAGGTACGAGAGGTGCTATATGGGAAGGCTGGTGGTTTTTATTATTTGAGTCCAGTTAGCAAACCTGACGCGGGGGGCGGGGTGCCAGTGATTTCTGCTGGGCTGTCGAGCAGGATTAATGTTGAAGTGGGGAAAGCAGTAAGGCTATAGCCAAGAGGGTGGGGCTCCTAGAGGGAGGATGGTAAAAAGCTAGAGGAGCCTCTAGTGGTCAAAAGTTGTATTGTCTGCTCAGCTTTAAGGCTGCATTCCACTGGTAAATAGCTATATTGTAAAGCACTATTTAATGAAAATTATTTTGTTTAAGCAGATCTGCAAAATGGAAGAAGAAATTGCAGCGCTTGTCATTGACAATGGTTCTGGTATGTGCAAAGCAGGATTTGCTGGAGATGATGCTCCTCGTGCTGTGTTCCCTTCAATTGTTGGGCGCCCCCGCCACCAGGTTAGTGGCAAAGCAGTAAATTATGTGTGCAAAATATTTGGCATTTTATTGTTGTAATAAGCTAAAGGTTTTTTTTGTGTTATCTCTTATAGGGTGTCATGGTTGGCATGGGCCAGAAAGATAGCTATGTGGGGGATGAGGCTCAAAGCAAGAGAGGTATCTTGACTCTGAAGTACCCTATTGAACATGGCATTGTTACCAACTGGGATGACATGGAAAAAATCTGGCATCATACCTTCTATAATGAGCTTCGTGTTGCTCCTGAAGAACACCCTGTGCTGCTCACAGAAGCCCCCCTGAATCCTAAGGCGAACAGAGAGAAGATGACACAGGTACATTGTAGTGTTGGCAGCTGTTGTACTTGCTGCTTTCACCCATTTCACAACCTTTTTTTTCCTTTTAAGTTACAGTTTCTTTTTTTCTCTCATTGTTTTCAGGGTTCTGTACTCTCCTGGCATTTCCTTCCTTGAAGTCTCAGGTTTCTGTTTTTCTGCCTGTTTTTTTTTCTCCTTGGCTTTCCCCACATCAAAATATCTTGCATGTCTGCATGTGTGTGTGTTAACAGCAGAAGTGATCACTTTTTTAATGGCATGCTTCTTTTTTTTAGATTATGTTTGAGACATTCAACACTCCAGCCATGTATGTGGCTATCCAGGCTGTGTTGTCCCTGTATGCCTCTGGCCGTACCACTGGTATTGTAATGGACTCTGGAGATGGTGTTACACACACTGTGCCCATCTATGAGGGTTATGCCCTTCCTCATGCCATTCTGCGACTGGATTTGGCTGGCCGTGATCTCACAGACTACCTCATGAAGATTTTGACAGAAAGAGGCTACAGCTTCACCACCACAGCTGAAAGGGAAATTGTGCGAGACATAAAGGAGAAGTTGTGCTATGTTGCCTTGGACTTCGAGCAGGAAATGGCTACAGCTGCTTCTTCCTCATCCCTGGAGAAGAGCTATGAATTGCCTGATGGTCAGGTGATCACCATTGGAAATGAAAGATTTAGGTGTCCAGAGGCCCTGTTCCAGCCATCTTTCCTAGGTGAGTTTTTAATAACAGCAGTAACATGAGTATTCTCAAAAATCAATGTGTACACTGAATAGATATGTCTGCTGGAAGCAAGGTATTGTGCAGTATATTTATGGGAGTTGTTTTGTTTTCAGGTATGGAATCCTGCGGCATTCATGAGACCACTTTCAACTCTATCATGAAGTGTGATGTAGATATCAGGAAGGACCTGTATGCCAACACAGTATTGTCTGGTGGTACCACAATGTACCCTGGAATTGCAGACAGAATGCAGAAGGAGATCACAGCTTTGGCTCCTAGCACAATGAAAATAAAGGTGAGAATAGTTGTTGTTGGATACTCTTGACATCTCAGGGGGAAGGTGACCTGAATTTACTAAATATTTCTTGCTTTGTTTTTGCAGATCATTGCCCCCCCTGAGCGCAAATACTCTGTCTGGATTGGTGGCTCTATCCTTGCATCTCTGTCTACCTTCCAGCAGATGTGGATCAGCAAGCAGGAATATGATGAATCTGGCCCATCTATTGTCCACCGTAAATGCTTCTAAATGGACTACTGGCAAATGCGTAGCGTTTGCTGCATGAGTTTTTTTTCACCACCAGTATAAATTTGCCTGGGCAAATATATACACCTCATGCTAGCCTCATGAAACTGGAATAAGCCTTCTCTTCAAACATTGTCATTGGGAAGTCTGTCTCCGATAATCCTGTGAGGATGTCTACATGTTGCTGATATGACCCTGTTCTCAAGTTAATTGTTCCCTTTGTACATAGAAATATAACATACCCTGTATACATCTGGCCCAAGACTTGGTACAGGTGGCACTCATACATTACAAAGGTTTAACTTGTGTCCCACTACTAGGGACGGTGGTCTTGGCATAACTAGTGATGTAACAATGGAGCTTGAGGCTAGATCTGTACAGGGTAACAAAAAAGGTCAGACTTCCACTACACAAAGCGCTAAGAATTCCAGATCACTATTGTTGAGGCTGGCAGGAGTTTTGTGAAAAGGATGGCTTTGTCTTGCCACTGTTCCTAGCAGGGTTGGAAACATTTCATCCAAGCCTTATGAACCTGTTTTTCTTTCCTTGCCCGCTTGTATCCCAGCAAGATATCACAGGGCAAAATTGCTCTAACTTGAGTTGCTCTAATGTTTGCATTGACACCTGTAAATTTAATCATCAGGTTTAATTTATGTAAGATTTTTGTACGTTGCCTTAATGTTGTCACATGACAGTAGAAAACCAAAATTTGTAAGTCATCCTAAAGTTAAGAATTGTAATGCCCAACACTTCATTGTGAAAGGAAAAATAAAAGCGCTGCAGTAAATGAAGTAGGCCTGATGTTGCTTGACTAATGGGTAAATAATAATTGGTATGTACTCAACTGCCATGTCACTGTACCTAAGAAGTCTAGCCCATCAATCTTCATTTGGGAATAATGCATAAATACAATAATGAATTTTTGTGTTTACAATTCTAGCTGTTTTAGCCAACGGCTTCTATCCAGCCGTTTTAAAGTTACAAAAACACTGCATTTAGAAGGGTAAAACTTGGAATTTGAACCTAGAATGGAAGTCCAACAAAACTAGCACAATTGTTACTGTGTGGTCACATTCTTCCATGCATTTATGTTCCGCCATGGGTTGAAAGATGTGTGTACTATTCATAAAGTGGTACTTCAGTTTGATAGGTGACTGAAGTTTTTTGCAAGGGGTTTATGGGAGATTACAGTGGAAAATTTTTAGACTACATTTGGAAGTTTTGTCAGGTTCAAAGACTTCATGTCATTTTAACTATTTGGTTGGATAAGTACTGCTCTTGGTAACACTTAACCTTTAAAAGATGTTGCTTGCTGAAATACTTCAGTTGGTAGCAAAATAAGTTTGGAAGACTTAGATTTCACATTTATTTTGGTGCTCACTTCCTCAGATGCTTCTGTGTACCTGAGGAGTGAGCTATGACTTGGAAAAGTTATGCTAGATAAAGGTAGCTTGGAAACCTCTGTTCTTCTGAGTGTCCAATCATTTCATTACAAACCAATCCTTACTGTTACACTATTGTTTGCCAATAAGCATGCAGATAGCCTGTGCTGTACTGCACCCCTGGAAATGGAATGCTCTGGCTTGTGTTGCATACAAGGCTTTATCTTGCAGGAGTCATGCAAGTTATGGGTAATTCAAAGGGCTGTATACGGAACAGGGCATTATCAGTGCTTATGGGATTTGAGGTATCAGTGAATTAAGCAGCAAAATCTTTACAAAGGTTGCTATAGCTCATACCTAGAATTAAACTTCATTGATTTGAAAGGTGCTACTGAACTCTGTTCTATTGCTTCAGACCAACATGGCTACCCACCTGAATCTATTTCTGCTTAATGCAACCAGTAGTGATATCACAGCACTGATGGTGCTGTTTACTAGAGCAGGAAGGCTTTTATGCTTAGAAGCAAGTTTGGTCTGTGAACCAGTTCTTGGTGACAGGTTCTAATGTGTACTATTACTGGGATTTTTGGAAAACTGCTTCTCTCAAGTATCTGAAGGTAAAGCTCCCCGTGGTATGCGAAAAAGCTTCAATGCAATAGAGGAACAATTTCCCTAAGGTTGGGGGTGGGGTGTTAACAGCTGTTTCCTTCCAAGTGGGGGTGCCAGCTCCTTTTCCTCTAGAATATATTTTTGCTATGTGACTACCCACCCCAACAATTAGGATTTTGGGGCAGAGGTTTGGTAAGGGCTGTAAAACAAAGTTTTGCCTGTGTGCATGGCAATCCCTAACAAATTACTTCTGGACTGTCATCTATTAAAGGATGCCCGAACATTTCAAAAAGTTTTCTGAAATGAGATTAGTTTATTTTCAAAAAAATAAGAGCATATCACCAAGAGAGAAATAACATTATGTAAACAACTACTGACTGAGGAATGTAAAAATAGCAACTAGCAGTAGCATGGAGGATGTGAGGAAGAGTTGGCTATCAAAATTATGAGCTCGCTCTTGTCTCTGCTGTTTATTTGCTTCATTATTTTTTGAAGTTCACATTTGTTAGGTGGCTTCACATAACACTTCCATGGGCTTAGGGGAAACTGCCTCTGTTCATTGTTACCCCAAACAAGATATATAATCCCATATAGACAATCTCAGTAAGGACAGAGGATAAAAAGTAGGAACACAGGTGTACAGGGTGGTCACAAGGGTTGTAGCTGACAAAGGTCTTTTCTGCTTGCTGCAGCACTTGTGCATCTTGAGCCTCATTGTTTCCAGTCCTTCCCAGTTGGGAAGACTAGAAACTTGTTTTCATCATGGAATACTGTTCAATCAAAAAACAAACTGCAATCAGGTTTGTGCAAAGAACATTTATCATGCTTTGTGTGCTGGTGTGACATACCCAGGGCCATCTGCAATGAATTTATAGTAATCCATTCTGTTTCATCTGAACCAATTTTCTGCCTGTTTAGTCATCCATATTCTGAAGTTTAGTTTTTTGTATTTGGTGGATGATGATTGCTCTGACTGGCTTGATGAAGGGCCTCCTTAGTCCATTTTTCAGTCTCTGATAGGCTAGGTATCAGATTTTTTAAAATGGTTATGCAACATCTTTCTCGCTTGCTGGAGTAGGGTTTTTTACTCAAGCAATTCCTGAGACTCTGGAGAACCTCTGCCTGTCAGCAGACATTACTGAGCTAAGTGGACCTATGGAGAAAAGTAGGCTATTTTACATGTTCAAATTTTTGTTGGCCAATTGCATTACATATAACTTTCACCTCAGTATTAGGCATTATTGTTGCCTACTTTGTGAAAAGTCAAATACAAGCCAAGTTATTTTGGATTTATTTAGCCTTCCATCATACCCTGAAGTGTGTTTTATTTGTAACCAACACAAGCTATCAATTGAAACAAAAGGTCTACAACAGTTACTGGGACCAGAGTATAATTACATGGGGGTAGCCATGTTAGCTTGTAGCACGAAAATAAAACAGATCTAGTGCCACTTCAAATACTGATGGTAACATTCCAGCAAAAGTTTGTGAGATCAGAGTTCACTTCATCAGACAAGAGGCTGCTTCTAGAGATGTGACTTTTATCAGCTCTGAAGTGTTTGGGATTTGCACAATCACACTTTCTTGGTGCTAGAGTCGCATTTAATCAGGCACTGGGTTTTATATTTTCACGTGGATGCTGCCATTTTTCTTTCTCCCAAGTAGGCTGAAGGTGTGACTTGGCACCACTTTCACTTAGACAATCCTCATGGCTGCTATGAGGATGCTGCTGTTATTTTAAAGTCATTTAAAAATGCAGCCAGGGCAGGTGCTCTTGCCCCCTCCCCAAACCTTATCAAGTGCCAAAAATGGCTGTGCACATGCTGTACCTCAGACCGCTGTGCTGTGGGTCTGATTTCTCTGCATGTCAGACTGAGCCCTCTTCCAGCAGGGGAAAGGAAAGGAAATGATGGTGTGCTAGCAATGCCAGATCCAACATTTTGATTTCAGTAACTGCTTACTCATAAACTAGGCACACCCAGAAAGCTTGTTTATGCAATTACAGAAAAACTGCAAAAGGAAAAAGAAAAGTTGACCTATACAACCCGTTGTAAGTAGGGTTGGCAGTAGGATGGGAAAAAACATCCTGTCCCTTGAATAGATGTTTAATGAGCAGCTGAAGCTTTTCACAGAAAACATCACCTGATAATTGTGGCATGGTGTTAGAGGGATAAGTTTAAAAGTTGGCAACCCTAGTTGTTAACTGATTGTAAGGCCCTGTCAATCCCAGTCCAGTTCACTTTTCAGATAGCCTGCTTCTTGACCAGTCACCAGTATATTCCATTATGGCCCTTGTGCCTGATTACCCAGTGCAAAAGGAAAGTGGGACAGGCCTAGCAGTGATGGTTGGGAATAGGAGGCACAATAAGGGAGGCTGATATGGTAAACTGTGCTGTAAACTGCTGAGTAATACGATTAGATAAGGGGAGGATGCATTGCTTGCTGCTAATGCTGTGTGATGCCTGCCCCTTGATTTGAGGCTCCCCCCCCCACTGCCTGCATTCCACACCCTTAGATTTCTTTGTTTGGGGATAAAGGGATCCTCATCCAAGGGTATTTGGCAGCCAGATGTCATGTACTAAGCATCAGTGGAGCCAGGCTAATAAATTCTGCTCTCCCCTGGCCTATTGAAATGTCTGTTCCCAGTTTCAGCACTTCCACACTCAGGCAGAAGTATTTTCCCTTTCAGTCTTTCCTGAGCACTGAGAGGGCAGACTTCTGGTGATATACCTATTCATCTATGACCCATCTATATTGCATGAAGGTTTATATGTACCATGTGTGTTCACGCAAGCACTTCCTCTTTGCCATTCCCACCCCCCATGCTTTGCTCAAAGTTGTGCAAATTTTAGGAAGACAGAAGTCTCAGTAGTTCCTTTACTTGTACGTGTATTTATTTATTTATTTGATTTATATACCGCCCTCCCTTTGAGCAGGCTCGGGCAGTTTACAACAATTCTTAAAACAATAAAACCCTAAAATACCATGCAAAAATTCTGATGTCAATAAACTTATTTGAAATTCAGCAGTGTCCTAATATTGGGGTCCAGGCCACTGGAGGGGAGATAGCCAGGAGGAAAGAGGGACACCCATCAACTCAACCAAAAGTGGAAGAGCTTTGTCTTACAGACCCTGCAGAACTGTAATAGATCCTGCAGGGCCCAAATCTCAACTGGGAGCTCTTTCTACCAGGTGGGGCCAGGGCCAAAAAAGCCCTGGCCCTGGTTGACGCTAGTCAGACGTCCCTGGGGCCGGGGATTGCTAGAAGATGTTGATTTGCGAACCTCAGTAACCTCTGGGGCTCATATGGGGAGAGGTAGTTTTTAAGGTATGCTGCCCCCTGGCCATATAGGGCTTTAATGGTGAGCACCAGCACCTTAAAACGGATCCAGAATTTGATAGGCAGCCAGTGCACTTTATGCAGGACTCGGTGGATACGAGCCCATACAGGTGTCGCCATCAACACCTGTGCTGCCATGTTCTGTACTAGCTGCAATTTCTGGAGCAGAGTCAAGAGCAGCCCCATGTAGAGAAGGTCCCTGTTGAGAGGCAGAAGTTGATAATCTCCCTTGGGCAGGGGGTCTGTACCTCATTGCTGCAGGCTTTAACCAGCCACGATGGGCAGGGATCTAGGAGGCAAGTAATGGGCTTCATAACTGCCAGGATCTTGTTGACTTTGTCCTGGGAGAGCAGACTGAAGTGATCAAGACTGGACCTGGAGACGGCCAATGGGCTTCCAGTTCTCTTATTGCATCAATTGTGGCCAGGAGCTTTCTCTCTGCTGTCAAGGGGAAATTGCAGTGCCTGTGGACAATGGAACTATTTTGCTGAACTCACTATGGAGATGGGAGTTCCCCTTATCTTCCTAGAATCTGACCTAACCATGAACTTCTTTTCCTGCATTCTCATTAATATATGCATATGTGTGTTCATTGCCATCAAGTCACTGCCACTTTATAGTGACCCTATGAGTTCATGACCTCCAAAATGTCCTCTCGTTAACAGCCTTGCTTGGGTCTAGCAAACTGAGAACTGCAGCTTGCTTGATTGAGTCAATCCATCTCATGTCAGGTTTTCCTCTTTTCTTAGTATTATTGTCTTTTCCAGTGTCTCTTCTCATAATGTGATCAAGGTACAATATTCTCAGTTTGGTCATTTTAGTTTCTAGGGAGAGATCAATCTTGCTGTGATCTAGAACCCATTCATTTGTCTTTTTGGTGGTCCACAGTATCCATAAAACTCTTCTCCAACATCACATTTCAAATGAATCAACTTTCTTCCAGTTTTTAGAAGAAGAAGAGGAGATTGGATTTATACCCCGCCCTTCACTACCCAAAGTTGTCTCAGAGCGGCTTACAAACTCCCTTCCCTTCCCCTCCCGACAACAGACACCCTGTGAGGTAGGTGGGGCTGAGAGAGCTCTTGACAGAAATTGCTCTTTTTCAAGAACAGCTCTTATCAGAACGACGGTTTGCACAAGGTCATCCAGCCAGGTGCACGTGAAGGAGTGGGGAATCAAACTCGGTTCTCCCAGATTAGAGTCCATGCACTTAACCACTACACCAAACTAAACTAGTTTAGAAAATTAGTACAGTGATGCTGTGCCTTTTATGTAGGCTAGAAATAAAACAATGGGTGAGTGGGATTTTTGAGCAAAATGCTGGTTGATTTGAATGTTCTTGCAAAATATTTGTTTTTTGATAGTCATGCTTCAAAAGCAAGATTTGAAAATGATTAGTATTTAAAGTGCTAAACTAGTTTGCCATTTTACAAAACTTCCAAGTTTGCATAAAATTTCGTCTTTAGCCAGCTCCTAACTGATCATGATAGAACAATAGTCTGCATACGTTATGGTAACTACATAGCCAAACAACATAACTAGTATTTGGGAATAATACTGGGACCTGAGAAATTCTTTCAATGCCAGTGTTAGAAATGGATGGGTTGGTCTTTTTTTAAAATGCTAGAATCCCCAGGGTCCACTGATAATATTTAAATTTACAATGCATGAGTATGTACTTGCAATCTCTTAACAAAGTGTGACCAAAAATTGCCTAATCATTCTAACTATTCCCTCTTGTTCAAGAAAAAAAATGACTTTCTGGATCCAATCAAAGCTTCTTCTAGTTTAGCTAGATGGTCCATCAAAAATTAGCCATTAATCTTTCCATAGTTACAAGCTAACCTTTTCCCCAGCCCTAAGAAAGTGCAAGAAGGTTACTTTTTCTTTTGGGGGCACTTCATAGATGCACGATCATCATTTGAGTAAGGAATTATGTAGTGACACTTATGTAGACTCTAAACCTGCAGCCAGTGCTTGCTCTTTGGATGCTACTTTTAAATGTTATATTTTAATATTGCACTATGCTTATTATCTCCATAGATGCTTGATGATGACGATGATAAATATTGCTGATGGAAAGTGCTGTCAAGTCACAGATGACTTATGAGTGACCCCATAGGGTTTTCAAGAGAAGGATAAATATTATTTGCATTAATAAATGACCCCTCACAGTTCAGATACCACAGGCAGAAAGAATCTGAACATGGGTCTCTTTGGTCCTAATCTGGCCTGGCATCTTAAATACTACACCACATGGGTAACATGAAAGCAGGTTATCAATATGCATATGTGAACTGCTTTGTTGCCTTTGTCAGCAACTAGTGTTGCTAGAGAGCTTTCCAAGAATGGAAAGTGGGTGATAAATAGGGATGCCAACTCTAGGTTGGGAAGTTCCTGCAGATTTGGGGGTGAGATGGGGAGGACAGGATTTGGAGGAGGAAGGAACTTTAGCCAAGTATAATGCCATACAGCCCACCCTCCAAAGTAGCTGTTTTCTCCAGGGGACCTGACCTCAATTGTCTGGATTGTAATTCCAAGAGATCTGCAGGCCCTATCTGGAGGTTAGCAATCATAGTGGAAGGCCAAGGCTCCCTAGTACACCCTGGCAAGAACTTCTGCTCCAGCAACTGCTCTTGCCATTTCCTTCAATGCCTTGATTTGGTCCAGGAGCTGCCTGTTACTGATCTTGTTGTCAACAGACTATTGGAGGTTTCTTAACAATACTGGGAAGAATTTGTATCTCGTATAGGATTAATGACATGACTGATCCAGGAGAACCCACCACAGCATCAGAAATGAGCAAAAACATCAACAATACCCTCTTATGAACAGACAATCTGGGCACCTTCTGTGTAGGGATGCCAATAGGCCTGGAGAAAAATGCCCTGTCCCTTCAATAGGACTTCTCTTTCTCCAGGCAGTTGACAACCTTACATCTGTGTGGAAAGACACCTGCTGTCCCCTTAAAATCTTACATTTCTTTGATCATGCCTTCAAACTAGACTGTAACCTGCAATTTCCCTCCTTTGCCAGCCCAGGACACCTTTTCCTTCTTCCCCCAAACAAAGAATGCAGCTGACACTCCTTAGTCTTAATTCAAGATACTTTTCTTTTGGGGGAGTGTGGGGGGTGAGACGTTAACAGTGATAGGCAGTCTTGATGTCTGCATCTACTGACATCTCTTTCCATTTTCTCATTTCATAATAATCCATCTTCCCCTCACTCTGGCTGGCACATAAAAGTATGACTCAGTTTTCCACCCCTTTTTACTCCTCCTTGGGGCTTGATTCCTATTTATGAGAACTGCCCGGAAAATCACCCTGCTCTTCAGCACAGTGAGGAAAGAGTGTTCAGTAGTATAGCAAGTTTAAAGGCTCCTTTGCATGTTACAAAAGTCCTGCATGATGGGGACTTCTGTTTAGACATGAGTGCATGTTACACATAGATGCAATGGGAAGTCATAACAGGTCTTGGCTTGCCAATATGTTTACTCATAGTGGGAAACTGGTGTGTCAAATAATTAACCAACCAGCATGTTGTAATTGTTAGAGCAGGGGTGTCAAACATATGGGCTGGTCCAGGGCTCTTATACGGCCTTCAAGCAACTGGTGCGAAGGAGGGAACACCGGAGGCTGAGCCAGTGCACAGAGTGAGGTGTGTGTGGTTGAAGCTGTCCAGAAATAGAAAGGAAATTGCTAGGGGCGGGACTATGAGGCTGAGGTAAAATGGGGGGATGGAAGTGAAGGTGGAGAAAGAGATGAAGGCTGACAGGGGAGAGAGGCAAAGGAGGGCTAGTGCCTGGATGAGTAACAACTGGGCTGTCTTGTGCATGCTGCTCTGGGGTGAAAGACGTCTTGGCCTCAGGAGTGAGTGGAGGAGTAAAGAGAAAAAGGGGTACTGCTGTCGTCACTGCACATCTGAACAACCGCAGAGCCAGGAGGCAGAGTGAGTGTCAGGGAGAGTGGGGGACAGTGACCTCTCTTCTCCCCCACACCTGGAATGGGGGTGATGGGAGGACAAAAGGCACCCCTTGGAGATATTGGAAACTGCCTCTCCCTCAGCCCCACCACTTCTGTGGGAAATGTAGGAGGGGATCTGGGAGATCCAGGTTCAGAAACCCTCCTGAGCCAGGATTCATTGTCTGGGTCATCCGGCTGGTCACTCAGCCTAGACGACCTCACAGGATTGCTGTTGGTGGTGGGGATGGGGTAGTGGAGAGGGAAATCTGGTATGCCTCTGAGATCCTCAGAGGTAGGATGGGGGGAGATAGGCAACAAAGAGCTAGAGACTAATCGTAGCTGTCCTCGGCTACCGAGGGCAGGCATATGGTGTATGTGTGTGCTGAAAAATTACCTTATTTACTTGCAAGGAAGATTACTCTTCTCCTAAAAGTGCTATATATACAAAAAGTAACTAATTTTTATGGAAATGTAAGATACCCCCTCTTATGGTATGCCTTGGGGGGGGGGGAACTCGTCTTGCATATGATTAAATACATTTATTGGGGCTCTTATGGATTCCTGAATAAATCAATTGCTTTCACTGCTAGGAAAAGCATGCTTTTGTTTGTATTTTGAGTAAAAAATGTTTATCATTAATTGGGTTTGCCTTTGTAATTTATAAAATTTATATCTTCAGTATTTGGCATTACGTTTTATGGCACACATGGCCCTGTCCAACAAAGTGACATTTATGTCAGTTTTGGCCCTCCTAACAAATGAGTTCAACTCCTTTGAGTTAGGGTGTTGGACGAGGGCTACAGAGCAGGATCCAAATCTCTGCCATTAAACTTACTGGGTGCCCTTGGAAAAAGGAGAACCATATACACTACCTTTACCTCCTTGGAAGAAGGGAGGGATAAAGTAAAAGCCACTGGGTTTTATCTGTATGTAAACAGTACACATTTCCTCCTTTCCCTGGTAAAGACAGCTGAAAATGGGCAGAGAAAATAATTGCATTTTTAATAAATTTACATATTCAGTGTTATCTAGATTACAAAACATGGTCAAGATCGACAGCAGCTGTGCCACTATTTCAAGGGAATTAGGCTTGTGTTCCTCAAACTGTTTCTTCCCATGTGATCTGGTAAATAGCTTTTGAAAAGGAAGAGACTTTCAAAAGGTTTGTGATATAGCTTGGCAGAATCTCCTGTTCAAAGGGGAGAAGAAAAATCCCAAGGGACATCCTAAAGCAGTTCTTTGGATCCCAGCCTGTGCCCACAAGATATAAACACAGGCCTACAGCTAGGGTAAATGATAGCTTCCTCTTTGTCACTCCAAGTCTACAGTGAATCATGGAGGATTAACCCACGTTCCCCCACTAGTACTTAAAAGTCAAGTGCTCAGTAGCTTGCTATTCTAGAACCACAGCTCCTTGTCCCAGCTGTGTGTCCTCTAGGTCCAGAAAGAGTTCATTCTGACCCCATGGGCAAGCTACCAACTGCAGGTTTCTCCTTGTGGCAAATTTCCATACCAAATCCTCCAAGAGCTTGCAGAGCTCTTCTTACAGGTGCTACTGTAAGCTCTTGGAGGATTGGCTACATTAGGGGTGTGTCGCCTAATATGCAAAAGAGTTCCTGATACAAAAAGAGCCCTGGGAGACTAGGTACTTCGCACAAGAAAAGAGACAGGTAGGTACATTGTTAAAACGGTGGCTATTTTAAGGTTGTTGAAATGGCCCAAATAAATAGTTGTTTTTCCTGGTGCTAGAATATTCTCCTGAAGAGTTGGTCTCCTAGGAGCATTTGAGAACAGTGCCTTCATGTGGCTGCTCTGCATTATTATCTTCTGAGGATATTCAAAGAATGTCTGTGGGACCTGGAATAAAAAGCTGTGTGGCATGGGTTTCACACTGAATGCTCTTCTCTTCTGTGTACCAGAAGGAATCTAGGAGTTGTCATTCAGAGGTTTGGGTGGGAGAAAATGATGATGAACTAAGCCTTTTCTAGAAAGTTATTCATGGGGGGGTGCTCTGTAGGGCACTTCAGGTGACTACTTGGTATGTATGTATGGTAGAGAGCGAGCATGCAGTAGTAGGACTATACAAAGTGATACCAGCTAGTCAGACCTCTTTCCTGTCTAATGACAATTGTGAAAGTTCAGTGTGAAGCATGTGAACTGTTTTAATGCCATTGGTCAGCCCTAGTATATGTGACGGAATGGTAGAGTGGGACTCTTTCTCGCCTTCCATATGTCATTTGCCCACAGCTGAGTCATTATGCACACACATCTGGAATTCAGAGACATCCTGCTCAGAGGGCAGCCATGATTCCCCAGCTTTCTTGAGACCAACATCTCTTTCTAGAAACCTCTCTAAAAGTTCCCAGTGACATCTCTTAGCATCCCAGGATGATTGTAGTTTTATTGTGGATTGCCCTGAGAAGCAAAACTGAAGGTGCGAACTTTATGGAGTGGACAGACTTAACTCTGACATCCTATGTCATATATAAAGGTACTCCTTTGTCAGGTATAGACTAATGTGGAACATCCAGCCAACTACTGGAAATCAATCCACAGAAATGACTCCCAAACTCTGCATTGTTCCTTGTCTGAAATGCTGGAACCCAAGTTCTCCCCCCCCCGTACATTGATGCAAGACCTTCACATGTTCAGAAGTCAGAAACACTTATCAGATTTCGGAAGCTAAGCAAGGCTGACCCTGGCAGGTACTTGGATGGGAGACCTCCAAGAAATACCAGGGCTGGGACGCAGAGGCAGGCAATAGCAAGCCACCTCTCTGAAATGTCCAAGCCCCACTAGGGGTCACCAGAAGTCAACCATGACACACACATAAAATAAAATAGAAAAAAGAAGTCAGAAACACCACAAGTGTAAACTCTGGATATTCTGATTTCTGCCTGCCTCATCTATGTTTAAAAGGCAGTAAGGCAGTTATGAGCAAGCAGCTAGATCATGCATGCTCTTCCAGTAGCTTTGGGGCTGAGAGACAGTGGACTTCTGAAGACTGCTGATTCAGAAGCCACGGGGAGTGCTTGGTGCCCAGCACTTCCCCAGCTTAGATGTAGTTCTGAGGAAGCCTAGAGTTTTTCCCTCATCCCATTTCCCAGGAAGTCCTCACACCCCTGCAAAGGCTGACTCCCGTTGCTAAGGCTGCCAGCTTAATCATTGCTCTTTCATTGGCCACAGTGCAGCTGTTCTTCCCTGACAAAGCCACAGCCGAGAATGCTTAGACAAATTATCATTGATTAAAAAATGCAGATGTCAGCAGTTAAACATTTCTCTCCCAGCCTTGGTGTTCCTCAGCGGAAAGCAGATATCTAACACAACACATATTATGCCCTTTATTAGGAGAAATCAAAATATTTATTTATTTATTAAATTAGATTTGCTAGGCCACCCTTCCCTACAGGTAGGGTTCAGGGAGGCTTACAACAGAGTGATAACAAAAATCTTTAGTTTAAAACAACATTAAAACAATTTTAAAAACAGATCAATAAATAGAGACAAAATACATATACCGGATGCCCAAAAAATCGGCTCCCCCGGCTTCCTTGGGGGGGGGAGGTTATGAGGGATGGGGAAGTGTATGAGGGTGCCAGATGTCATATTATCCCCCCATCGCTCTCCTCAACAAAATGCCTGATGGAAAATACCACGGATGAGAAAGCATTCAAGATGGTGTTTTTTGGCTTCCTTTAACCAGGCCTCTGAGAAGTGGTAGGGTTTGGTGGTGGAACCCTTGATTTAGAGTAGCTCAGATGTGTACTTGTATGGGCAGGTACCCCAGAAGATGGCTCAGGTGTGTGGCAGGTAATTGTGACTGAGAGGAGCCATTTTGCAGTTGGCTCGAGATCGTGGATTCAAGGACTGTGGCATACAAAAAGATCTTTCAAGCATGATCTGCCCAACCCTGGAGTAAGAGACAGGGGTAACTTTTAAACTGGACCCTCTAACCATCTCTTTAAAATCAGTTTGATCTCTCACAAACATCACGTGATGTTATTCAGCTCCATGCCATGAAAAGCTTCAGCTGCCCATTTCTGCCCGTTAAACTTTTATTAAAGGGACAGGGCTGCTTTCTCCTGCCCAGACATGGTTCCTGTTTCTTTAAGAGCTGTGCAGAGATGGGCAATTTGGCAGATGCAGCAGACATTACAACAGAAAGTTAAGTCATGGGAGCTAAAAACGATTGAATCAAAGATATCAAATTGATGCACTGTGGGCAAATTTACTCCTTACTGGCAATATATTACACTAGGAATAAGGCCCGTTGTGGAAATAAATATAACGGGCTCTAGAAAGAGGCTCTGGGAGAGTGCCCCAGCTTTGGGCACTCAGTGACAATTTGCTGTGGCAATCTCAGCAGGGTATAATGACAGAGTCCACCATTTTCTCCAGAGGAACTGATCTTTGCTACCTGAAGAGCAGTAGTAATTTTGAGTGATCTCCAGCCCACCCCCAAGATTAGTAACAGTGGTTCCCCAGGAGGGAGTGGCTGGTTTGGAGGGTGGAGTCTATGGCATTGTACCTGTCTGAGGTCCCACCCTCCTCAACACTCACCCTCTCCAGGTTCGACCCCTCAAATCTCCAGGAATTTCCCAACCTGGAGTTGACAACCCTACCTCCCTCCCAGCCAACCATCAACCTACCTTTAGTTTTCCATCTCCTCCCCCATCCCTCCTAGAGAGCAATTGTAATTTTGAATGATCTCCAGCCCCCACCTGGAGATTGGCAACAATGGTTCCCCATCAGGGAATGGCTGGATTGGAGGGTGGAGTCTATGGCATCGTACCTGTCTGAGGTGCCACCCCTCTTCAAACCTCACCCTCTCCAGGCTCCATCCTTCCAATCTCCAGGAATTGCCCACCTGGAGTTGGCAACCTGATCAGGACTGGGCCCAATGAGTTTTCTCCCAAAGGCCAACATAGGTGTGGAAAGGGCCTTTTACTGACAGAGGAGAAAGTACAGGTGCCAACTCTGATTAGGGAAATACCTGGAGATTTGGGGGGGTGGATCCTGTGGAGGGCAGCATTTTGGGTATGTGTGGAAGGAATCAGCAGGGTATAATGCCATAGAGTCTACCCTCCAAAGCAACCATTTTCTCCCGGGGAACTGATCTCTGTCATCTGGAGGTCAATTGTAACTGGGAGATCTCCAGGTCCCACCTGGAGATTGGCAACCCCAGGGGAAAGTCAGCCGCACAGCCGGGAGTTGAAGAAAATGGTTTGATGGTCGCTGGCCCACCTCGTTAGCCAGCCAGCCATGCTGAAGCTAAGCAGGAGAAAGAGCCTTTTCCCATTTATTCTGACAGGAAAGTGGCCCTTGGGGAGGGGGTTATGGGCAGGGGAGGGGGTTATGCTGAAAGTCCTTTGTTTTTTTAATTCACAGAACCAAGGTTGGCTGCCTACCAACAGCCACTGAGGGGACAGTCCCTCACAGGAGTCAAGAGAACTGTCTTCCTCAGGAGAGAGAGCTGTCTGCCAAGGGGAGTGGGTGGGGAAGAGGAGCAGACCCAGCACCTGGCCAATGGCACGCGAGTACTCTTGAGTGGCGGCTGATGGGCCAATGGCTGAGGGAGGGCATTTTACAGCCAATGGGAGCGCATGGAATCCTGCGAAACCAAAAGATAATTATTTATAAGGAGAGATGTGAATTTGATCATTTTTTACTTAGATAGTGTCAACTTTGTTATGTGTCTGTTGTGTTATAAACTCTGTAGCAGTCTGTTCAGAAACTCCAGTTAGTCCAGTATTCAGCAGCCTGTTTGTTACTGGGATTGAACTGATGGGAATATTTAGTAACACTGCTGAAAGATCTCTCCTTTATCTTTCAGACTGTTTCATGAGCAATTCAGAGTGCGCATCTAAAGCTTTATGCAGCCTGAGTGCAGATTTACTCAGAGAATGTTGCCCTACCACCACCTTTGCATGTGAACCTCCTGAAGTCCTCAGAGCAGGCCGCGCTTTCAATACTCTCCTTGAACCCTCTCAGCGGGTACAGTTCCTTGAAGCTTCTCCCTATGCTAACTTGGGGAGAGCTTTTTTGCCTGTAGACAGGGCTAAAAACATTAAGGCAATGGTGTTAAGCTGTATTATAAAATTTCAGAAGCCAGTGAAGGCAATTTAACGGCTATTATGGCTTATGGTCTTGACCACTGTAGCAATTCCTTTAGCAAGACTGCATGTGTGGGGCTTGCAAATCTAGTTTAAGAAGTATGACCCTCACAAATATCCTCCAAGATGCTGCTTTTCGATACTTAGGGTGGTAGTTAGGTCTCTGTAGTGGTGGCTAGATGATGCTAACTTGTTCTCAGGGATCCAGTTTGAATTCTGGGTTCCCCAGGTCACTCTGACCATGGATGCTTCACTATCGGGTTGGGGTGCCCACTGCAAAGGTTTTTTGGTGCAAGGTCAGTGGCCTTTAATGCAGAATGCTCCCCATATTAATGTCCTGGAACTTTGTGTGGTAAGACTTGCCCTTACCTCCTTTACAAATACTCTCAGAGGCAAGAGGGTGCTGATTCAAATGGACAACACCTCAACAGTGTATTATTTTAACAAACAAGGAGGCACAGGTTCACAGAGGCTTTGTTTAGAGAGAATAGCAGCTTGAGAAATAGCTATGAGCACTGAAACTCTTCCCAGAGTTATCCACATAGTGGGGACTTTGAATACAGAGGCAGACAGCCTGAGCAGGGTCTATCAGACCAACTACGAATGTTCTATCCAGCACAGATACATCAAGGTGATTTTCGACACCTGGGGGTATCTTCAGTTGGACCTATTTGCCACAGCTGAGTCCAAGAAAGAACCAGAATTTTGCTCCCTAATGCACAGCAATTCAACTTCCCTGGGAGATGCGTTCTAGATCCTTTGGCCAGGCATACTCTTTTATATATTCCTTCCCTTCCCTCTCCTAAACGAGGTTATAGAGAAAATGGTGGCTAAATGGACGGATTGTATTCTAGTAGCTCCCTTCTGGTCCCACCAGATCTGGTTCTCAGAGCTGTTCCACTTAGCAGGGGTGGACTACATACCGTTCCCTCTCACCCCAGATCTGCTGATGCACAGTCCGCTGTTGCACTACTAGTTAGAGCATGGAGGATCTGGCTGTAGAGCGCTCCTCCCCAGGTGCATGGGTTACCTTGCTTCAAGCCTGTAAACCTTCAACCAGATATTCTCATGGCAGGAAGTAGGCTCGATTTGAGTCCTGGACATCCATGAGAGGAGAATACTCTTTCACTGCCCACTGCCATCAGTTTTAGAATATCCATTGTCATTAACATGGGATTGTTTAATGGTGTCTTAAGTGAGGACCCACCCATAGCTGCTCTTTATGAGGTGGTGCAGGAAAGTTCTGTTTTTGCTTGTAAGTTGGCTCAGCGTTTTTTAAAGGGGCCGTCTGCTCTGTTGTGGATGTGTCTGACGGTGAAAGGAAAGTTCGATGCTGCAAAGAACAATACTGCATAGGAACCTGGAATGTAAGATCTATGAATCAAGGTAAGCTTGACGTGGTCAAAAATGAGATGGCAAGAATGAACATCGACATCTTGGGAATCAGTGAACTAAAGTGGACAGGAATGGGCGAATTTAACTCAGAAGACCATTATATCTACTACTGTGGCCAGGAATCCCGTAGAAAAAATGGTGTGGCCTTTATAGTCAACAAGAGAGTGAGAAAGGCAGTATTGGCATACAATCTCAAAAATGACAGAATGATCTCGGTCCGAATCCAAGGCAAACCATTCAATATCACAATAATCCAAGTCTATGCCCCAACCACTGCTGCAGAAGAGGCTGAAGTGGACCAGTTCTACGAAGACCTACAACAGCTCGTAGAACTAACACCAAAAAATGATGTCCTCATCATCATAGGGGACTGGAATGCTAAAGTAGGAAATCGAAAGGTAACCGGAATAACAGACAAGTTTGGCCTTGGAGAACAAAATGAAGCAGGGCAAAGGCTAACAGAGTTTTGTCAAGAGAACACGCTGGTCATAGCAAACACCCTTTTCCAACAACCTAAGAGGCGTCTCTACACATGGACATCACCAGATGGGCAACACCGAAATCAGATTGACTATATAATTTGCAGTCAAAGATGGAGAAGCTCTATCCAGTCAGTAAAAACAAGACCTGGAGCTGACTGTGGCTCAGATCATGAGCTACTTATTGCAAAATTCAGACTTAAATTGAAGAAAGTTGGGAAAACCACAAGGCCATTCAGATTTGACCTAGATCGCATCCCCGATGAATATACAGTAGAGGTGAAGAATAGGTTTAAGGGACTAGATTTGATAGACAGAGTGCCTGAAGAACTATGGACAGAGGTCCGTGACATTGTAAAGGAGGCAGCACTCACCGCCATCCCAAAGAAAAAGAAATGCAAAAAAGCAAAGTGGCTGTCTGATGAGGCTTTACACATAGCAGAGGAAAGAAGGAAAGCTAAAGGCAATGGGGAAAAGGAAAGATTTGCCCAACTGAATGCAGATTTCCAGAGAACAGCAAGGAGAGATAAGGAGGCTTTCCTGAATGAACAATGCAAAGTAATAGAGGAAAACAATAGATTGGGAAGGACTAGAGATCTCTTCAAGAAAATTGGAGAAATCAAGGGAACGTTCCATGCAAAGCTGGCCATGATAAAGGACAAAAACGGTAGGGACCTAACAGAAGCAGAAGAGATTAGGAAAAGATGGCAAGAATACACAGAAGAACTATACAAGAAGGACCTCGATGTCCTTGACAACCACGATGGTATAATCACTGACCTTGAGCCAGACATCCTGGAAAGCGAAGTTAAATGGGCCTTAGAAAGCATTACTAACAACAAAGCTAGTGGAGGTGATGGTATCCCAGCTGAGTTATTCAAAGTCTTAAAAGAAGATGCTGTTAAAGTGCTGCATTCAATTTGCCAACAAATTTGGAAAACACAACAGGATTGGAAAAGGTCAGTTTACATTCCAATCCCAAAGAAGGGCAACGTCAAGGAATGTTCAAACTATCGCACAATTGCACTCATTTCACACGCTAGCAAGGTCATGCTCAAAATCCTACAAGCTAGGCTCCAACAGTACGTGGATAGAGAACTGCCAGAAGTACAAGCTGGGTTTCGAAGAGGTAGAGGAACTAGAGATCAAATTGCCAATATTCGCTGGATTATGGAGAAAGCAAGAGAGTACCAGAAAAACATCTACTTCTGCTTCATTGACTATGCTAAAGCCTTTGATTGTGTGGATCACAATAAATTATGGCAGGTTCTTAAAGAGATGGGAGTACCAGACCACCTCATATGTCTCCTCAGAAACCTGTATAAGGGTCAAGAAGCAACAGTTAGAACCGGATATGGAACAACTGATTGGTTTAGCATAGGAAAAGGAGTACGACAAGGATGTATATTGTCACCTTGCTTATTTAATTTATATGCAGAGTACATCATGCGAAATGCTGGCCTGGATGAATCACAAGCTGGAGTTAAGATTGCTGGGGAAAAGATCAATAACCTCAGATATGCAGACGATACCACTCTGATGGCAGAAAGTGAAGAGGACCTAAAGAGCCTCTTGCTCAGGGTGAAAGAGGAGAGCGCAAAAGTGGGCTTGAAGCTCAACATCAAAAAAACTAAGATCATGGCATCTGGCCCCATCACTCCTTGGCAAATAGAAGGGGAAGTCGTAGAAGTAGTGACAGACTTCACGTTCCTAGGATCCCAGATCACTGCAGATGGTGACTGCAGCCATGAAATTAAAAGACGCCTGCTCCTTGGGAGGAAGGCGATGGCAAACCTAAACAGCATGATAAAAAGCAGAGACATCACCTTGCCAACAAAAGTCCGCATGGTCAAAGCAATGGTATTCCCCGTAGTAATGTATGGCTGTGAGAGTTGGACTATAAGGAAGGCCGAGCGCCGAAGAATAGATTCTTTTGAACTATGGTGCTGGAGAAGACTCTTGAGAGTCCCTTGGACTGCAAGGAGATCAAATCAGTCAATCCTAAAAGAAATCAACCCTGACTGTTCCCTGGAAGGCCAGATCCTGAAGCTGAAGCTCAAATACTTTGGCCACCAAATGAGAAGGGAGCACTCCCTGGAGAAGAACCTGATGCTGGGAAAGATTGAAGGTCAAAGAAGAAGGGGACGGCAAAGAATGAGATGGTTAGACAGTGTCATCGATGCAACGAACATGAAATTGAGCAAACTTCAGCGGACAGCGGAAGACAGGAGGGCCTGGCGTAATCTGGTCCATGGGGTCGCGAAGAGTCGGACTCGACTGTGCGACTGAACAACAACCAATGTTCTCCCTCCTACACCTTGTATTGTCCCACAGTGGTCATTGCCCTTAACGTTAACCAGACTGATGAAACCAACCTATGAGCCTCTAGCCTCTTGATCCTTAGTTTTCAAGGAAGGTAGAGTTCTTAGTGGCTATTACCTCAGCCAGAAGAGTCAGTGAACTGGTAGCCCTCAGGGTTGATCCTTCTTTTCTCAAGACATTCAGTGAGCGAGTCGTCTTACATCCAAGTCCAGACTTCCTGCCTAAGATAGTTTCCCGGTTCCACCTAGTACAGGAAATTGTCCTACCAGTATTTCCCCCCACTCTCAGCGCGGAAGCAGAAAAGGCCCTACATAACCTTGATGTTAGGAGGGGTCCTCCTATACTCTATAGGTAGAACCAAACTGGTGTGTAAAAACAAAGCACTATTTATTTGTTACTGGGGCCTCAAGAAAGGCAAAGCTGCTCTGGCCCAGTCTGTGTGCAGATGGGTAGTTGCTGCCATCCGTTCCTGCTACATGGTATTCAGAGGGCTGTGTTTGTTCGATGTGAAAGTAGATTTCACCCGAGTGCATGGTTCATCTGCCATTTTCATCAATGAGTTCTCCTGCTGGACATCTGCAAGACGGCAGCCTGGTCAAGAGAGGGCACATTTGTGAAGTGCTACGCTAGACCTTCAGGCAAGGAAAGAAGCAGATGTGGGCAGTGTTCCCCCTAAACTGAATTAGTGTGAGCAAGCTCACATTTTTTTAGCCTCCGGCTCATACATTTTGTCTTAGCTCAGGAAGGATGGCTCCGGAGCAAACTAATTTATGCAGTAGCCAAATCTCTCACTCACAACTTTAATGCCAGTAGCTCATAAAGTTGAATTTTTGCTCACAAGACTCCAAAGCTTAGAGGGAGCATTGGATGTGGGTAAGGCTATTCTATAGGCTCCAGTGAGATGTGGGCAAGGCTATTCTACAGGCTCCAGTGAGAGATTCACCCCACCTCCTCTGGTGACTAGCTCGTTAATGGTCTAAATGTGGGACAACACGAGAAGACGGAAGATGAAAACAGAGTTGCACTTACCTGTAACTGGTTTTTTTTAGTTTTTTATTTTGAACTTTTTGAAGGAATTCAGAATAAAGAAAAAGGGGTAAGCGGAAAGAATAAAAGGTAAAATCACCAGCATAGTATAAAGGGCATTTTTTTTTGCAAATATAAAGGATAATTCTTATTCACATACTTGAATTTTTAGGAAAATTATATAACATTATAACTTTAAAAGCCACTAACAACCTACTCGATATTCTACCATTTTCTCATAATATAAACATTTTTATCCTGTCAATCTTATCAGTTATATGATAAACAAGGAATAACCTCATAAAAATTTGTGTAAAATTTTAACATAATTGTTGTGCTAAGAATCATACAAAAGAAAACATCTTTAATATTTCATACTGAAACAATCACATAATATAAACCATTAAACTGCAAGACTACAAAGATTGGTTAGTTTAACCAATTTCTGTCATTGCTATCACAGAAACTCACCAGATATTTTCAAATTCGTCTTTCAGGCTCTAATTAATGAAATTTGTCAGTTTTGAAATAACAGCACATTCTTGCATTTTATTTATCCAATTCTCAAGAGTTGGACAATCTTTGCTTTTTCACTTTGCTGCAATTACTACTCTTGCTGCAGGACAACTTACCTGTAACTATATTGTCGGCCAGAGTTAATTAGCTGTTGTCGATTTTCTGGGTTGTCTGGCTGTGGTCATGGCATTGTAGGACCTGATGTTTTGCCAGTAGCTGTGACTGGCATCCTCAGAGGTATAACACAGAAGTATAACTCTGTCTTTCTGTGTTATACCTCTGAGGATGCCAATCACAGCTACTGGCAAAATGTCAGGTCCTACAATGCCAAGACCATGGCCAGACAACCCAGAAAATCGACAACAGCTAATTACCTGTAACTGTTGATCATCAATGTCTTCTGTGCAGATATACATTCTCTCCCTTCCTTCTGCCCCACCATGAGCTCTCATAGGGCTCACAAGGAAGGAAGATTCACTTGCCAACAGAGCATATGACATGCTTGACAGGAATCCCATGCATGCATCAGCTCTGAAAGGGTGGCAGGGTGCTCCCTCTTTGGAGGGAACTAGAAAGAAAATGTCCCACGGCCAGCCTGCCCAAGCACAGTCCCAGCCCCATAGCCATGGGGGGGCTCACAAGGGCAATGCCCCCTCATGAATGTGCCCTGCTTCCTCACTAACCAGCAGTGCCTTCTCTTCCTCCACTGCTCAGCAAGGTGCAAGCCAAGTTGAAGCCTCGTGAGCGTGGGGGAGAAGCAGGGGTGGCAGGCTGGAGGTGGGCACTCTGAGAAGTGACATCCTGGCAGCTGGAAGAAGCAGAGGGCAGGGGTGGGGAGAAAGAAAGACAAGATGGGGAAAGCCAACGGGATATACTCCAGCCCCTGCCCACCTCGGGTGGCTGCTACTCCTGGCTCTGCCACCACTTCGGAGTGAGGGCATGACCGCCCCGGAGAGGATGCCACTTCTGCCAGGGCCAGATTGCCCATTGGGCGAACTAGGCATTCGCCTAGGGCGCCCCGGCCTCAGGGGTGCCAAATGGTGCCCCACTCCCCCCGAAAAGCACCCCCCCGCTGCCCTAACCAGGCGCCCACCACCACCGCCGCCACCGCTAGACCCCCGCCCCTTCCCGGCTTTCCTGGGGGCCCCGCAGCCACGGATCCCCCAGGACAGTGGGCTCCGGGAGGGAGGGGGCGGTGGCTAGACCCCCCGCCCCCTTCCCGGCTTTCCTGGGAGTCCCGCAGCCACGGAGCCCCCAGGACAGCTGGCGCTGGGAGGGAGGGGGTGGCGGCTAGACCCCCCCGCCCCCTTCCCGGCTTTCCTGGGGGTCCCGCAGCTGCAGAGCCCCCAAGACAGCCGGCGCTGGGAGGGAGGGGGCAGTGGCTAGACCCCCCAGCCCCCTTCCCAGCTTTCCTGGGGGTCCCGCAGCTGCAAAACCCCCAGGACAGATGGCGCTGGGAGGGAGGGGGCGGCGGCTAGGCCCCCCGCCCCCTTCCCAGCTTTCCTGGGGGTCCCACAGCTGTGGAGCCCCCAGGACAGCTGGTGCTGGGAGGGAGGGGGCGGCGGCTAGACCCCCGCCCCCTTCCTTGGCTTTCCTGGGGGCCCCGTAGCTGCGGAGCCTCCAGGAAAGCCAGCGCTCCGCCGCCGCCCCCTCCGGTCTCCAGGCCCCACAGGGAGGTTGGCATCCCCAGTGGGGGGTGCCCCAGGCTTCCTGCCTAGGGCGCCCAGACACCTGGAGCCAGCCCTGACTTCTGCGATGGAGCCCTTTTTCACTGAGGTGAGCTGAGCAGGAACAGGGAAGGGGTCCAAGCCAGCTTCCTCAGGAGTCAGCTGTACTGCACTAAACTGCCCCCTTGTTGCCTTCCCTCAATAAAAGCATCTGGCTACAGGCCTGCACAGTCCCAATGTGTGTCTGCACAGAAGACATTGATGAACAAGTTACAGGTAAGTGCAACTCTGTTTTCTTAGATATTTTAGTATGCAATATATTTTACTGGAGTTTTGATATAATGTAATCTGCCTAGAGGCCTCTTCAGAGATCTCTAGCAAGGGTGATTATGCTTGCAGAATTCCCTTCACCATAGACAGGATACTCCCCATTGTTTGTTCA
The DNA here is from genome assembly GCA_029375565.1 of Gekko gecko. Lineage (NCBI taxonomy): Eukaryota > Metazoa > Chordata > Lepidosauria > Squamata > Gekkonidae > Gekko > Gekko gecko. The sequence goes on along the minus strand of JAPDNY010000002.1, from coordinate 236,000,212 downwards.
TTAAAGGTACAAAAAACCCTCTCTCTTTCTTTTCATCTGATTACCCAACGTGTCTTTCTGGAGCAGATACTGCCAACCACTTCCAGTTATGGTTCTCTGGAGAGATTCAAGTTCCCTATGAGCACCCCGAGCTCCTTTTGCTAGCAGAAGGAAAATGTACTATTTTATCTTGAAATATCTTTACTTGCATGGCTAAAATGCACAGCTTTCTGCTCTCCCTCTCCATGCAAACCCTCCTACTCTCATCCCTTTCATATTCAACTAGATTTCTGATTCTGTGGGGAGAACCCAGTATCCTTCTACTCTCCCTTGGCGTTGGGTCTTCTCTCATCCCATGCTTTCTCCACATGGAGTCAAGCATCCCACTTCTAGATATATTGGTCTGGAACCATGGTCCACAAAACAAGGACCTTCCAGCCCAGATGGCTGATACAAAAGGCACAAGCTTCAGCCTGATCTTTCCCTAGGACAGTTTTGTTTGTATGCTTTGAATGGGGCAGGAGATAACATTTCTACCCATCTTTTTGCAATAGGCAACACAAGCAGTCATCCCAACTGGTTGACCTTGACTTAAGAAAAGTTGGTTTTTATACCTCACTTTTTACTACCCAAAAAGAGACTTACAATCACCTTTCTTTCCACTCCCCATAACAGACACCCTGTGAGGTAGGTGCGGCTGAGAGTGCTCTAAGAAAACTGTGATTGACCCAAGGTCACCCAGCTGGCTTCATGTGGAGGAGTGGGGAATCAAACCTGGTTCTCCAGATTACAGTCTGCCACCCAACAACTACACCAAACTTAAGAAGGCTTCCTAGCTATCCCAGTTTGGGAGAAAATGGAGACTAACCCACTGCAGGACAGAAAGGGCTGGGGCATGTGACCTAGTCTACGGAATTGCCCCAGTGTCCTTTGTGACATAAGAGGGAAATCTGGGGTTCTGGTTAGATGATACAGAGTGCTTGTATTATAGGCTCATTCTGTTGATACAAAACCTAGGAAAGTATGAGAGGATGCATACTGCCTCCATCTTAGCTGGATTGTGTTCCCTGTGATTGCCAAAATAATGATCTTGTCTCTTAAACTGGTAAGCTCTTAATTGGCTGTGGTTCTTGCATCTACTAGACTTTGCCAGTTTTGGAGTTGGCCATGCCACTTGTTAAATATCATATACTAGTAGCAAAGCCCATTGTAAAAGGAATACAATGAGCGCTAGCAAGATGTTGGTATGGGCCTCCTCCTTGGCGAGGCTTTTAAAGGTGCTGCAAGCCTTGCCTCTGGGTTTTGTTGTGCCTGGATTCCGCACATCACCACAGAAAGGGCAGCAAAGTAACCCCCCCACCACATGAAGGGGGCACTCAGTCTCTTCCACCCACCTGCCTCCCTCCCTCGAGAGTGGTGGTCCTCTCACTGTGGAGCCCTGGCCGGAGGGGGAGAAAGAGCACGAGCTCAGAAGCCTCTCCGCGATAAGCAGGGGGGAGAGCAGGTGTGGGGAGAAGGCTTTGTGCCCGGCCCACTGTTTCTGAATGAACGGAGGTGGTCGCTGAGTGACAGGCAGCCCCGGACCCTCCCCAGGGTGCTCAGCCACCTCAGTGAGGCGAGAGAGGGAGTTCCTCCAGCCACCCTGCCTGCCTGCCTGGCAGCCCCTTGGCAGCTCCTGCCAGGGCTTCCTATGCCTCTTCCCTGAAGTTCCTGCTCTGCCCACAGTGCCACCTACCACTCCCACAGCACTTTAGGCTCCAGCTTCTTCCTGGTCCTCCTCCTGGTATCCAGCTTTCCAGGAGCCACAGCTCCTTTCCTCTCAGGCAGACCCTCCCTGCCGCCACTGCCATTGAAGGAAGGTGAAGGGATTGTTTGAAAGGCAGCAGCCAGCTTTCTCCATGGTGCAGCCTGCTGAGCTATCTCCCTGAGGAAACGCCATCCTTGAGGCCAAGGGAGATGGGCTGCAAGGGGGAGCAAAGGTGAGTGCTTCCCATGCTTGCCACTGCTCACTAGGTCTGCCTCCTTCTCCCCTGCAGTCTTTCTAGCCAGTCATCAGGGTCGCCTTATGAAGTGCCCCCCCGGCACCCTTCCTCTCTTTCCCTTTTGGGCCATGGAGGGGTTGCTGTTCGCTTGGTGGAGCATCCATCCCCATGGCCGGCTCCCTCCAGACTGAGGCCAAGATGCTGGGGCAATGCAGTGAGGGAATGCAGCCAGGGGATTGGCATACCTTCAGAGTGGCAGCTGAGGGAGCCAAAGGCTGTGGGAGCGTATGGAATGTTCACACCAAAACAGAATTATAGACAAGGAGAGATTACAACTGAGGCACTGCCTGCTTCCTTGCATATGCCTCTTCCCTGGAACCAGACTAAGTGACACTCTCTGTGTAAGGCCCCCTAGATGCCTCTACAAAGGGGAGCAACTGGCAGAAAATGCCCTTCATCATCTTTCACCCCTTCCCCAAAGCATTCCCCCAGCATATGAATGCCTTGTGGCCTGGAAATGTAGATGGAACCAAGATGGAACAAAGCCAAACAAAATGGTTCCTAGCAGCAAAGAACAAATCTGAAAGGTGGCTTTAGGGCATCTGTCAGACTAAGAGATCCCCCCCAAAGAAAACAATGAGATATTTCTCTACATATTGGGGCCCACAGGAAAGAAGGTCTCCTCCCCCTATACAAAATCCTATCACCTGGCTCATCCCTTCCTGGTCAAATCACCCTAATCCAGGGGTCCTCAAACTATGGCCCGCGGGCCACATGCGGCCCGCCAAGGACATTTATACGGCCCGCCGGGTGTTTATGCCCGCCCCCCCGCCCGGAGCCTCCTCCTTGGGGAGCGCAGCAGCAGCGCCCCCACCCGAGTAGCCCCATTGGGAGAGGTGCCTTCGAGGGCATGGTGGAGAGCAGCCCGGGCGGAGCTCCTCCCGGCGGGGCGGGCACCTCCCCCTCCCTCCCCAGCCCAGGTGGGGTTCAGCCGGAGTGTCTGGGGACGGGGGGCTGCAGAGAAGAAGCCGCGTGGCGCAGCTGAGCAGGGCAGCAGCGGTGAAGGGGAAGGGTCCTGGGAAGGGAGTCGCTCGTGGGGGGGCAGCTGCCGGGAGGTCCTGGGAGGGAGGGAAGGAGGGAGGCGGGGGGACATGCTCGGCCATGGTTGCCGACTCTGGGGTGGAGAATTCCTGCACATTTGGGGGGAAGGTGCATTCCGGGAAAGGTCTGTTTGGGGGGGGAGAGAACCCCCCGTGACAGCAATGCCGGCGAGCCCCCCTCCAGTGCCACAAGGGCCCCCGGGGGACTGATCCCTTTCAGCCGGAGGGGGATGTCATCCTGGGGGCGGGGGCTAAGGAAGTCCCATTGAAATACTGGTAAGTTTGTTGATTTAACTTTACTTCATTTTAAATATTGTATTTGTTCCCGTTTTGTTTCTTCACTTCAAAATAAGATATATGCAGTGTGCATAGGAATTTGTTCATAGTTTTTGTTTTTACTATAGTCCGGCCCGCCAACGGTCTGAGGGACACTGAACTGGCCCCCTGTTTAAAAAGTTTGAGGACCCCTGCCCTAATCAATAGGCTATTCTCACAACTGGATAGCCTTTTCTCTCCTGTAATCAGGGATCATCAGTGAATTGTTAACTTCTCACATTCCTAGCTAAGTTCCAACAGAAACATTAACAGTTCCTGTTTGTGCCAGGAAATCCATTCATAAGAACATAAGAACATTCATTCACATAGACAGAAAATATAGCAATGTCTTTTCTCTTCTCCTGGGAACACTACTCAGAGCCTCCCCTGCACATTGTTCTGGTCCCAGTTAATCCCTTCAGTATGTTGTTTCAAGGGGTAGGTACAACAGCATGCCCTCAGGTCCCATTTTTTCTATACCTAGGCAGCCCCAGCTCTATTGCAGTGTGCCTGCCCCAGGCACCTACTGGCAGCACATCCCCAGACTTCATCTGAGTCACTTTCCATCTTCACAGTCTCTGCTCCATGGACTCCTGATCTCCTGGATAGGTGAAATATAATTCCCCCAACACCCTCCTATTTTTTCTGCTTGCCTCTGTACTTCTATTACTTATGTGTATGTTTTAATGTGTGTTTTATTTCTGTATGTGTGCATTTTATTAGGATTTCTTTTAATAAAAAACAACCCTTTTGGTTAAGCAATGAACTGGTTATTGAGAGCTCTCTTAAAGGAAAAGATCCCTGTAAATATAGGTAGTAGATCCTCGCTAATACCTCCCCATTTAGCTAAATTCCCCCAGAAACTGAAGGCTTCTTAAAATCTACTCTGGTAGGGGTAACACTTGTGTCTTTTGTTTTAGTTTTTAATTGATGGGCTAGAACAGAACTCCCTTCACTGGACTCCCTCCCCCTTTGCCTAAGGAGGTCCACTGAGAGTTAAAATTTTTGAGAACCCCTGGTCTAGAGAGACGACAGAATGATGGACTGATGCAGAGGAAAGGGCAGCAAGCTAATCATGGATGTATGATACATTGTATTGTGGGGCAAAGACCTTGGGAGCATTATGTTACCTGTTTACAGCACAGCAAGCACATCCCAAATAACAACAATCCCTACCTATGCAACATACGATCAGTGATTGATACTTGCATCCTTTGGGCTCAACTGCTTTCACGCATGAACATTGGTTTGGCAGCTGCATACTTTTGCTGAAGCTAGAAATGTTGCCAGATCTATATAAGATTTTATTTCTTTGAAATCAAAGTTGGTTGAGCAACAATTATCTTCTTGGGCTGCATGTCTTTGGCTCAAGAGCTGCGTCTAGCCAAACATCTCACTCACCCAGACTAGAAGGATCGGTTTATCCTTGGAAATAATTGATTGCAGTCTGTCTCTTTGCATAGTTACCAGGCCCTGGTTCTTCACTGGCGATATGTACTTTTAGGATCCCCACTCCCTCCATAAGCACTCATGGAAAGGGTAGGGGAAAATAGCCACCAAGGTAAATATGATAGGGTGAATGTGATAATAGGGTTATTGCATGTTTAGGGGAAACATGTTCATCTTAATTGGGCTTGAGCAGACACCCATACAGTTAGGGGGTTGCTTTGTCCATTTTCTTGACACAATGGAGTCCTTCTAGAGAGGCATTCCACAACCTGTGGATCCTGACCCAAATACCTGAGAAAGAAGGTTTCATTGCTTTGTGCATGCTTTTTTCCTAAATGTGTCACATACCAAAGACCATTGGAAACCACTGTTCTAGACCTCTGGTCATCTATTCTAGATTTTCTCTAAATCTTTTTCACAATAATATCAGGGTTAAGAACAAAATACAGTATTCCAAATTTTTAAAAAATAAATGGATGACTAAAATGAAATTAAAACTAAAACTACTGGTGGGTTATTTTATTCATTTCAATTTTTATCCTACCCTTCTTCCAAAGTACATGATTCCTCCATTTTACCCTCACAATATCCTTGTGAGAAGGGTTGGTAAGATATAATAACCGGCCCAAGGTTATCAAGTCTTTGACCCTCTGGCAGAGTAATCCTGGGGGTGGTGGGGAGTGTTCAGGGAGCCAAGTAGCTGCTACATTGGTGAATTCCCGAGATATGTCAGCATAAGCATAAGTGGGAGCTGTGTCAGTGCAGTATGCCAGTGCCACCACGCTGGTTTCACCTACTGACCAGAGCCCCAGGAAAGTGTAACCAGGGGAGCTGCCTCTGGTGGGGGAGTGGGGATGCTTGTTTGCCCCCCTTGGGCAGTGGACATGGCATAACTGGAAGTCAGGGTGCCTGGGAACTTCCCCAGTGCACTCTGTGGGTCAGCTGGCCAAGCTACCCAGCAACTCATTCCCTTGCAGGATGAGAGCTCTATGCAGCAGCAGCAGATGCCGCCTCCAATACACCAGTCATTTGCAGTCACTGAGCACGTCCATCCAGGATGGCAACACCATCTGCCACGGGGGTCTCCTGGCCAATCCCCAGCTGCACTACCACAGACATGGCTGAGCCCAGCATGGTGCTTGGATTAGTTGCCATCACTGTGTGTATCGCTGTTTTGCTTTCCTGCAAGTGATGATTCAACAGGGAGACCTTGGGCATGGCCAACACTGTCGTCCCCCCCATTCTGCTCAGTCTGTGTTTTCAGCCCACCTCCTGGAGCATCACACCTGGGAGTCTGCCACACCCACACCCATGCCGGGCCATGCCAGGAAAGGCTCCAAGGAGTCAGCAGCTTGAGTCATCAGACCTCTCCATGATTTGCAGTTCAATAAACAGTGGATTGTACCATAACTATGCCTCTCTCTGTTTGGTTTTGCCTGCATGACAGCAGCTCCACACACCCCTCCCTGCCTCAACCCTATCCATGACTTCCCCCTTGGGCTGCCCAATGTCCAAGAGGGAAGGTTCTGACCCAGGGATGCCCATGCTTGGGGTGGCTGTGGTTGGTTGTTCAGGTGCCACTGTTTTCCCATCATAGCTGTTATGGAAGGAAGGGGAAAATGGTGTCCATCCTTGTGGGGAAATGCCCTTAGACTAAGGATTCCCTGGAAAGCACCCTGGTGGCCAGCTGCCACCACTCAGGGGCATCCCAAGAACATCTAGCCTGACTCACTGAGAAGTTATCCTTCTAGCCAGGGGTCTTTTCCTAGACAAAGAGCTGCAGGAGCTCATTAGCATAAGGTATGCTAATGAGCTACTAGGCTATTAGCATAATAGCTAATTAGCATATGCCACACCCCCTGACATCACCAGACATGATGTCAGAAGGGGAAGCAAAGGGGGAGAAGGCATCTTCAAAAGCCTCCCCTTACCTTCCCCAGCCAGCCTGCGGGGGGGGGAGAGTTGGGTCACAGAAGGAAGAAAGAGGGAAGGAAAGAGAGAGAGAGAGTAGAGAGAAGGAAAGAAGGAAGGAAAGAGGGAAAGAAAGAGAAGGAAAGGGGATAAAAAGAGAAGGAAAGAGGGAAAGAAAGAGTAGGAAAGAAGAGGGGAAAGGGGAAAAGGAGAGAACGAAAGGAGGGAAAGAGAGAAGGGAAGAAGGAGGGAAATAGGAAAAGGGAAGAACAAAAGGAGGGAAAGAGAAAAAGGAGAGAAGGAAAGAAGGGAAAGAAAGAGTGGAGGGAAAGAAAGAGAGAGAAGGAAAGAAGGAGGAAAAGGGAAAGAAAGAAAAGGAAAGAAGAGAAGGAAAGGAGGGACAGAAAGAGGGCAAAGAGATGGGGAGAGGGAGGAAGGCTCTCCCACCCACTCCAGCGTGGGCCCCGAGTAGCCGGAGATGGGCCTCTTCAGGCCACCCTGGGGCCACAGCGCTCCAGCGCGGGCCCTGGGAGGCCGGAGACGGGACTCTTCAGGCTGCTCGGGGCCGCAGCGCTCCAGAGTGGGCCCTGGGAGGCCGAGGATGGGCCTCTTCAAGCTGCCCCCAGCTGCAGCACTTAGGTGTAGGGAGCTGGAGCTGGGGCTTGCCGCCACTACCATTTGTGGGCAGCCGGAGCAGTGCTCCAGCACGCTCTGGCCCCAAAAGACCCCTGCTTCTAGCACAGAATTAGAACAATAACAAAGTGACAGGATAGAAACCCTAGAAAATACTTTATAACCAATTACATAGCATCATGTGGCCTAGCATGTAGAGAAGAGATTCAGAGAAACATCTCAGAGAAATAAGTTGGACTAAGCAGAGCCTAAAAACTGACTATTTTTTTAAGAAAAGGTTCATTATAGAAGAGATGGTTCAAAAAGGGGTGAAAACAAGGACAGAACAGAATACGAGGAGGGGGGAAGCCACATAAAAACACAGAATTCCAAAATAAAAAGCATTATAATTGAACTAACTCATCTAAGTACACTTTACCAGGCTGTAACAGGTTCTTCAGAGCATGTAGAGTGTTCATTACAGTAAAAACATGCTGGAGGAGTTTCCACTGAAGACAAGGGAAACTCCCAAATGTCCAGTTATTTATGGCCAATGGGATTGGATCTAAGCGAGCCTCTAAGAGTTGATGAACTGATTTCATCAATCCCATGCAAAGCCCCATCTCTGATGTTAGAGGCTACTGTTACCAATCAGAAACTTATGAGATGTAGTCCCATACCCCTCAAGCATCTGGTAATGGTGCTGAACTTCCATGACAAATAGATGGTCTGGCCAGAAGGAGATTGTCCTTTGCACAAAAAGGATTAAGTCTGGCAGGATGGTCCAATGTGGATAGAAATGAATGGATTATTCTAATGTTAACATTGATTTCCAGGGCTTCTGGTCTGGGATACATGGCGTCCTGACGTGTTCTGGCTTTGCTCCCAGAGCTCCCAGAGCATATGGAGGGTCTTTATGACAGGGTGGGCTATATAGCCCACCGCAGATCTCCCCAGGCAGGGGAGTGACCAGCAACGAGCATCGACCCAAGAGGGAGTTGAGATCGGCTGATAGCGGGGCTTTAAAGAGCGTCGCGACCAGCCTTGATCCCCTCCCCCCAAGAGGGCACTTTGGAATTTCTCTAAAAGACCCCACCGAGTTGGATTCTCAACATAAGAACGCATGACCCAGACCTCCAAGACATTCTACGGAGATTGATAACAAGGAAACACTGCTATAACAAGACACGGACTTCGAAGGTAACTTTTTAAAATTGCTCACCGGAAACGCATTAATCCCGAGAGTAAACAACATCTGATGAAGCGCATGATCATGCTGTATTTTGTGTACTAACACCGACTCCGAAAAAACACGGCTAAACAGTAAAAAAAGGCCAAAAAGCCGGTTTGTTGATCATTCCTGCGGTTGGAATATTGACTTTAAAATAGAAACTAACATCAAGCCCCGCGAGAACTAGTGTGGAAAATTCCTCTAGCTGCGACAGAAACCACCAGAACAGGAAGTGACCTCAGACTAGACAAGTAGTATTTCCTAGAGACGACCAAGGAGGCTGGAAGAAGGGAAGAAACCAGAAGGGGGATGATTAAGATTGCCGGACACGAAGTAAACAACAGGAAGAGGTATTTACCATAGAGAAATTGCACCCGCCATTTTGAGAAGGTCGGAATGATTTATTTGAATTTTAACCAAAAGACTCAACAGAAAAAAGCGAAAATAGAGCGGTTTAACTGGGCACAAGAAAGACTTTAATTTGATGTGAGTTTTATGTGAATTGTAAACAACGGCTTACGATCTTCGGCAACGACAGAGGGCGAACTCTTGGTCCTCCCCGAAAATGGCTGCTAAAGAGGAATAGAAATTACAGGGCATGATGGAAGCCATGGAAAAACGAGTGATGGACGCTATACAAAAAATGGAAAAAACTCTAGTAACAGAAGTAACAGATTTGAAAAAAGACTTGTCTGGGATTACAAAAGAAATACAGGCGTTGAACAAAAGAGCAGACGAGGTGGAGGAGAGAGTGAAAGGAGTGGAAACTAATGTATCTGAGGTTGCTAAAGAAGCAGCAAAAGCTAATGTAATGGTGGAATACAATGGATTGCTTAATCATATGAGATTTAGGGGAATCCCTGAAGATAAAAATGAGAATATTCATTCTGTTATGGTGGAAGCTGTTGCAGATTTCTTAAAACTTGAAGAGGAGAGGGTGGCGGCACAGATTGATTTGGTGTACAGAGTCAACTCTGCGATTGCACAAAGGAAAAAATTACCCAGAGATGTGATTGTCCAGTTTATATCCAAAAGATTGAAGGAAGACTTGTTCAAGCAACAATTCCAGAAAGATTTCACAATTGATAACAAGAAAATTATGATATTAAAGGAACTACCCAGAACAATTCTTCAGGACAGATGACTTTTTAAAGACTTGATTGACAAACTGAAAACAGAGGGCATAAGATACAGATGGGAAATTCCAAAAGGTGTCAGTTTTACATTTAAGCAGAAGAGAGTCACCATCAAGTCAGTAGAGCAAATGAACAAGTTCATCAAAGACAATTTTAAAGACTCTGATAAATAAATACAAAGCCAACATGGAGAGTCAAATTATATCTTGGAATGTTAACGGACTCAATTCACCTCATAAAAGAAAAAACATTAGGCTTTGGTTGGAAAAACAAAAATGTGATATTGTCTGTTTGCAAGAAACACATATTAAAAAGACTGATGTTAAATTTTTGATTCAAAAAAGATTAGGAGAGGAATTCTATTCCCTCTCCTCACAAAAGAAAAAAGGAGTTGTTACATATGTTAAAAAAGAATTGGAGCCAAAGGAAATTTTTAAAGATAAAGAAGGGAAATTTTTGGCAGTGGAAGTTATACTTCAGACTAAAAAACTTTAATTGTTAATCTCTATGCTCCGAATGGCGCTAAGGAAATGTTTTTTCAGGATCTGTGGGAACAGTTACAACAGTTAACCTATGAGCAAATGATACTGATGGGTGACTTTAATGGTACTGTTAATAATGTTATTGACAGAAAATCAAAAAAAGGAAACGAAGGTATAGGTAAACTTTCGAAGGTTTTTTTTCAAATGGTAAAACATGAACACTTGGAAGATGCATGGAGAACTAAAAATCCTAAGGACAAAGATTATTCTTTTTACTCATCAAGACATGAATCTTTTTCAAGAATAGACATGATGTGGATGACCGAGAATTTGATCTTGCAAACACATAAAATTGAAATATTACCTAGAATTCTTTCTGACCACAGCCCAGTAAAGTGGTCAACATATGTTAAAAGAAAGAAATTTCGATGGAGACTCAGTGAGGATTTACTGGACAAACAAAATATTGTAGACAAAATAAGGACGGAAACCAAAACGTATTTTCAACTGAACTTAAACAAGGATGTACAGACGCAAACGGTATGGGAGGCGTACAAAGCTGTGATGAGAGGACATCTAATTGCAATTAACAACAATGAAAGAAAACAACAATTGAAAATAGATAAAGAGATTATGGAAAATATTCAAAAAAAGAAGCAGAGCTCAAGAAAAGACCTGGCAAAAAGAAAATTTTGAGGGAGCTGAGGATCCTAAGGGAACAATACGATGCGAGGCTAAATAAAGAAGTATATTGGAATTTGAAAAAATTGCAACAGAAGTCCTTTGAAGGAGCAAATAAACCAGGGAAATATTTGGCATGGCAATTGAAGAAAAGAAGAGAGAATAAAATAATAACTAAATTGAAAGATGGGAACAGAGAAATCATAGACCCAGGAGGGATCCGGAGGGAATTTTATAAATATTATGCGACTCTTTTTCAAGCAAAACAAGTGGACCAGCAAAAAATTCAAGACTATTTATCTAAAGCTAATTTGACACAACCAAGCCCAGAAATAAAAGCAATGTTAAATGCTGTGATAACTAAAGAAGAAATCAGTAAAGCAATAGGAGAGGCAAAGATCTCCAAAGTTCCAGGACCAGACGGTTTCTCAGCTAAATTTTACAAAAAATTTCAAGAAGACCTGGTACCGGTTCTAGAGATTCTTCTAAATGAAATTAGACAAAATGGGAAGATCCCAGATTCTTGGAATGAAGCTGCAATCACCTTAATACCGAAAGAAACTCAAGATTTAACTAATGTTAAAAACTATTGACCAATCTCACTTTTGAACAATGATTATAAAATTTATGCAAAAATTTTAGCAGAACGCCTTAAAGGGTTTTTGAAAGACACTATTGCCGAAGATCAGGCTGGGTTTTTGCCAGGTAGACAAATAAAAGACACTATGAGGGTTGTTTTAGACGCAATAGAGTACTATGATAAGCACCCGGAAAAAGAAGTTGGCTTTTTATTTTTGGACGCAGAAAAGGCATTTGATAATTTGAATTGGGAATTTATGTTTAAAGTGATTGAGAAATTGCAGATAGGCGCAGAATTTATAAGAATGATTAAATCAATATATAAAGAACAAAAAGCTACGGTGATTGTGAATGCAGAATCAACAGAAGCGTTCCGGGTCAGAAAAGGAACCAGACAGGGTTGTCCCTTGTCGCCATTGCTATTCATCTGGATTTTGGAGATATTGCTGCAAATGGTTAGAGATGATGATAATATAAAAGGTTTGAATATTAGAGGTTTTTCATATAAATTAAGAGCGTTTGCTGATGATATCATGTTTATTGTTGAAGATCCTGTTAATAATATGCCTTTGGTATTTGAAAAAGTAAAAGAGTTTGGTGACTTCGCAGGGTTCTATGTAAATAAGAATAAATCAAAAATATTGTGTAAAAATATGACAGCTACAAAGCAACAAATTTTACAAAACTTGACAGAATGTGAAGTGGTTAAAAAGGTTAAGTATTTGGGAGTTGAAATTACAATGAAAAATATTGACTTGTTTAAGAATAATTATGAAAAACTGTGGGTTTTGATAAAGAGTGATTTAGAAAAATGGGAAAAACTTAGATTATCTCTTCTTGGAAGAATTGCCGTTGTCAAAATGAACATATTGCCCAGATTGATGTTTTTGTTTCAGACAATACCAATTGTAAAAGATGTGAAAGTGCTGGTAAAATGGCAAAGAGAAATTTTTAAATTTATCTGGGCAGGAAAGAAGCCAAGAAGTAAAATGAAAATAATGTATGATGTTAAAGACAGATGTGGCTTCCAAGTCCCGAATTTATGTTTGTATCATGAAGCTGTATGTTTGTCTTGGTTAACTGACTGGGTTAATTTAGAAAATAGAAAGCTTTTGGCCCTTGAGGGCCACGACTGCAGATTTGGCTGGCACGCCTATCTTTGGTATGGGAAAAATAAAGTAGACTCAATGTTTAAGCATCACTATGTAAGAAGAACACTGTTTGAGGCATGGACCAGATACAAGAGCACAATTCCTGATGAAAGGCCTTTGTGGATTGTTCCTGTTGCAGTTATTCATCCTTTTTCGGAATATAAAGGTAATGATTGGCTGAAATACCAAGAGTTGCTCCAAAAGGAAGGGAAAGAATATGTTTTAAAACCAAATAATGAACTAGAGTTTGAGTATGGATGGTTACAATATTGTCAAATACGGGATATTTACAAGAAAGATTGTAAAGAGGTTGGTTTTAGAGCTAAGAATGATGAGTTTGAAGATATATGGTTGAAAAAAGAGCGAAAAATAATATCAAAGATGTATAAAACTTTGTTGACAGTCTATACGTTGGATGAAACTGTTAAAGAACAAATGATAAAATGGGCCATAAATATGAACAAAGAAATTTCTATGGAAACATGGGAATTTTTATGGAAAAAAGCCTTTAAAATGTCAACCTGTGTTAATGTAAAAGAAAATTGTTATAAGATGATGTACAGGTGGTATATGACACCAAAAAAGATTGCTAACATTAGCATGGATAAGAACTTGAGTAATAAGTGTTGGAAATGTAAAAAAATAGAGGGTTCTTTTTACCATATGTGGTGGTCATGTGATAAAGCTAAGGTATACTGGTCAAATGTACATTGTGAGATGCAGAAAATAGTAAAAATTCCTATTAGGAAAAGTCCGGAACTTCTTCTCTTAGGTTTGACGATGGAAAAGATTCCACAAGAAAAAAGGACACTATTATGGTATATGGTTACATCGGCAAGAATGGCTTTTGCTCAACAATGGAAAACGGAGAAGGTGCCAGATATACATGATTGGTTAAGAAAACTGCTGTTTTTAGCCGAAATGGACAAAATGACAAAAAAACTAAATGGACAAATGGCAGAACTGTATTTAAAAGACTGGGAGGGCCTGAAATTGTATATGGAAACTGAATATAAAATGAAAGGGAAAATGTACAATCTTGATTTGTATTGAGAGTGAATGAGAAATGAAATGAATATTTGATTGTACTGTACCTTGGTTGGAAATTATGTTTGTAAAAGTCAGGCCTTTATATATTTGAAATTAGGTTACCTGGTTTGTCGATTGTTATAAGTTTAAACTTGATTACCTTTTAATTCTCTTTTTTTTTGTTAATAGCAGTGTTGGAAGCCTATTGGGGGGGTGGGGGGATAGGGTAAAAATTTTGTGAAATTGTATTGGTAACGATGTTTAACAATGTTGAAAGTAATCCAATAAAATTTTGTTTTTTTTAAAAAAAGACAACATCGATTTCCAAGATCACACATACTTTAGGTGGTGCTCTTGAGCTCTAATATGGTTTTAGGGTTTCTGTCATAGTGTCCATCTGCCAAACATAGTGGGAGTCCAGTGGAAACTTCAAGGCTGAACTCACACTTAGGTTCCCATCCAGCTCAGCCCACACACACCTTGCTGGCTTGAAGTTTGCCGGGGGTGGGGGGGGGAATGGGCCATTGGGTGGTCTGGGTGAATGTGTGCCTGCTCTAGAAAGAGGGATCTCTGTCACCGGGGGAGGGGGCAGCCACCTGGAGGGTGTAAATGAGGGGGCTTGTGACTGTAGGGATCAAGCTAGCCCTCAGCCCTTGGAAAGAGCCAGCGGCTAGGAGATGGGGGAAATCTTCTGCGAGACAGGGAAGGTGGAGGGGGCAGGAGCCTGGCCCTGGAGTGCCAGCCTGAGATCCTCATACAGGACTTGGGTGGCTACCCTGTCCAGGTGGAAGCAGTCCAGGCAGGTGCTGTTGGAGAGCTGTGGCATCCTGATGTATTCCTGTGATTGCCTGGCATGGCGTCTTCTCCAGCATTGCTGTGCCACCCAAACATACAGGGAAGACAGGTGGATGAGATGGACCCCTAGTGGGGGGAGGGGGCAGTAGGGGGCAGCTCCCCACAAGGGCCTCCTTCCTCTGTCCTCTTCCCAGGGTCTCTGTCCCATGCGCCCATGGCATCTTCCTGCTGCCCACGTGTGCAAAGGAGGGTGGAGTGCATTCTGAGGTCCTAGGGTTCCCAGGCAGGTGGCATGGACAACACAATGCCCACTGGCAGCTTAACTGGATCAAGGCAGAGAGGATGCTGCTGTACAGGTTGTTGGTGGAGCATGCCAAAGTGGCCCTCACCACCGCTGTGACTTCTGGCGCATGGCAGTGGAGTGGGTCTCCAGCTTGGAAACGAGTGCATGCCCTCATGGCCCAGGACATCCCACGTGAGCAGGCAGTGGAGAAGGGGCTGCCCTGAGTGGAGGACAAGCACGTGGTGATGCCACTTGTGGTTGTAGGCAGCTGTGACACTGAGGTCTTGTCTGGTGTGTGTGTGGAGTCCTAGCCATGGTTTACCCCCAGGTGGGGGCTGGCAAATCTCTTATGCTGCTCCCAGCCTCCCTGCCCCCCCATCACTTACTCACACCTGCCCTTCTCCCCTGCAGGCCAGTGTTGCCAGGCTGTTGACAGCCGGGCCTGAGGGGGTGGCTGGGGCAGCCAGTGTCAGTGCCCTGGGTATCCAGGAACCAGCCATGGGTCTGGGGAGGAGAAAGTCGGTGCCATTGTGGGCACCCTCTCTGCCCTGCTGGGGCACTGCACCCAGCAACTCCATTGTGCTGAGTCAGGAGGAGATGGAGGTCAGTACTGGGGTGGTGGACCACAGCGTCCAGGCTGTGGAATTGGGGGGCAAGAGAGGTGAGGTGGCTGTGGGCACAGGCCATGGATGTGGGGGGTATGGCATAGGTGCTGCCCTTTGCTCCCCCTGGACCACGTCCCTTTGCCCTGACATTCGCTGCTGATGTCATGGACCATCTTCACCCCTGACCCCCTCAGGATGAGCCATAGCGACCGAGGCAGTTGTCTTCCAGGTGCTGGGCATCACAGGCTCCCAGAAGCCAATGGCTGAGGCTAGCCAATGCAGTAGGGGAACTTGATGTCTTTGGAGGGGGGGCAGTGGGGGGTGGAGGGGGAAGCAGGTGGCTGCCTTGGGTCCTGGGTGCTGTTGCTGCTGCAGCCCTGTGGGACGCGGGGGCTCAGATCTGTGGCCAGCATAACCAGTCCTTCCCCTCTCCTCCATGTGAGTGGCAATTAAGTGGGAGTGGCTGGAGACCCACTGTGAACAGACGGACGCTCTGTCCCAGGGTCACCAGTGCATGGAGGGGCTGGCAGTGTCTGTAACGGCTGGGCTGTGGCACTTGGAGGGGCTGCTGTCGATCACAAGGAATGTTGGGAATGGACAGGTGTGCATCGAGAGGCTGTTGGGGGATCCTTCAGCACTGATGCGTGCACCTGCACCAAGGCTCACCCTGGTGACCCCCTTCTACTCTGCGTCCAGTGGGGGTGGCCTGGGGGAACCTATAGTGGTGTGACTGGGACACTAAGAGATGCCCCTGTCAGGGAGTGGCAGATGCCCCTGGCTGGGCACACTCTCCTTGTTGTCTCCTTATGCTCCTTTTTTGGTGGTTGTGCCGTTTGGCTCATATGAGCCATGGACCTATTTGGGGCCAGTGCCAGCAGGAGATCTCTGGGGACCCTTGCCAACTTTTCAGCTGTCCCGTTACTGTTTGGCAGGGCCGTTTTCCTTTACAGGGGTGTGTGCAGCTGTGCCATGGATAGGGCTCTGGGGTTCCCCTTGTCCGTGAAGGGCTGGGGCCCCATTCCTGCTGGACCATGATTGGTTCTGTTCACTGGCACAGCCCTACCGTTACATCTTGTGACCTTTTTGGGGCAGAACAGAGTGGTTGCTGGAGACGTTTGCATGGTTGCAGCCCATACAGGCCCACTTCTCAGTATTGGGCTTGCCTCCCAGTGTCTGCTGGAACACCTGAGGGGCAGACCAGATTCCTGTACCTGAGCAGCCCTCAAGATTGCCCTGTGAGTCTCATGGGGAGCAGGGATTTGAACCTGTGTAATCCCAGGTCCTGGTCCAATACTCCAACCACTATGCCACAACAGCACACTGACTTCCTAAGGTATGGGTTATTGATTTATTCAGCCAAATGTGGCATTGATTGTCTGAGCCATGACAACAGGTTGGTGACTTAAGTTCACTTCAGCAGATTTCAAACTTCCTTGCTCCCAGTCACAAGTGGCTAAGCCTTGAAATGTCCTGTCCCTGATGCACTCTCATGCCCCACCAGAAAGTTTGGCTAGTATTGAGCTGCCTTGGGTTGCCAGCTGCTTGTGCGGGGGTGGGAATGCCCTGCCCCTTTAATGGGATGTTATTTACCAAGCCAGAAAAAGCATTAGCTGTGCATTTCCATGCATCAAGCCTCCGTTAAAAGGACAGGATATTTTTCTCCAGGCCTGTTGGTAGCCCTCCCTCTGAGCTCCATGGAGGAAGGGCAGGATAAAAATGTGCTAAATAAGTAAAATAATAAAAAAATAATTCTCACAACCAGCTTTCATATCATGCTGAAAATATGCTAAGATATCACATTTTAGTTGAACATGTTTCTGTCCAAGGTACCCAATTGCAAAGTGACTACATCATTTTTTTTTAAGTTAGCACTTTTGTTCTTTATTTCATCTTTGTGGGTCCTTCACAGTTCTCTAAGGCTGGAAATTAGCTGTAATTTGACACAGCTTGAGTAAACTGGCCCCACCACTCCTGAATCAAACCTGATCAAATAGAAATAGATCTGCCAAACTAGTGGTGCTGGGTTGGTCTCTGTACCTCACTCGCTTCTACATGACAAAAGGAAAGGTAATGAGTCTTGATGATTGTAGATATCCCCTTAATGAGCCTTGAGGATTGGGAAATGGGCTTGCTGAAGTGCCCATCATGAACTTCCTGCCTATTTGCAGTAGGCAGGGAGGCTACCCCCCCCCCACAACTGAGATGCTGGAAGAGAGGGAGGGGGGGAAACAGGGAGCCGTGCTGTCAGTTGTCTGTCTAAAGCACTTTGGAAGTAGTTTACCAACAGTCCTGGAGAGGGGAAAAGATATTTTGTTCTTTAACAGAGGCTTAGTATGTAGAAATGGGCAGCTGGAGCTTTTCATGACACAGAGAAATATCATTGCTTGGTAAACAATATACCATTAATCCTCTGGTGAAAGACAGGCCATATTTCCCCCCCTGTATGCAGTTGCCACCCCAAGTTTTGCTGCCCTCTAGGAGTGCTCCTGTGCCTTCACTTTTGTTCTACCTGTATATCTGTAAATAAAGAAAATACTATAAAATATCATAAGGATCCTTCGACCTGGAACAATGCTAGCCCTGACACTTTTCACCGCTTGGAGGAGCAGGGCTTACTTAAAACTGCATTCAACTGGTGGTACCTGACTAATGCAAATCAAGCTTGGTATTTTTACAGGTGGCCACTAGAGTGCAGTGTGGCACTGCTGCTGTCAACCTGAGAATTGCTCTCTCTGTGTTTGGTTACATGTGAGCCATTGATCTCTGGAGTCTGTAGCTAGTTTAAAGTCATCCAATGACGAGGAACTGCAGACGTGCACAAAGGGTGAGCATCATTTGAAACCTCTTCCGACCTCTGGACCATCTTCATACTCATTAGCTGCTATAGGGCAGCTGCTGCTATCGTTGCAGACAGTAGATAACTGAGATCCCCAACTGAAGGAGACCTGACGAAAGTCATAAGCAACCAGTTGAAAGCCAAAGGGAAGTTCCTTTTCTCACGACAAGCTTCTTGGGCATGGAACCCTGTGAAGGCCTTTTGCATAGCTGAGTTGTGTGTGATTTTTAAAACAACTAGAAACAGAGACATTCCTTATGGATAGGAACATCAGCTGTTCAGCGGACTGCTCAGAGTCTGCAATGTCTTGCTCAGACTGTTCCTGTTCTATTATGTTTTTATTGGGCCATTCTTAGGGCTTTTCCCCAGATCCCATTTTTAGCACAATGCAGTTGTTGCCCATTTGCTGCCTGTAGACTCCAGATACCCTTCCTCAAGGTTCTGCTTCTGCTCAAGGCTGTAGTGTTTCCCCAGCCTTGGACATGTTGTGTTTTGCACCTGGGGAAAATGGAATTGTCTCCCTGCCCCTCCCCCAGCCTATCACTATGGTGACTGAAATGTGGAATGCAGTTGCTGTGGACAGCTATTGGGTGTCATGGGAGCAGTGGCAAGCAGCATCGCATTCTTCCTGTCCCAGTTCCAATGTGATTTTGTAGAGCTGTGTCCTCCCCTAATGTCCCCCTTAATCTGGAGCTCAAAGACCAGGAAGCCTGCTTGCTATTTAGGGACAATGCATGACATTGTTGGGGAAACGTTATAGCGAGGTGCAAATTGCAGTGGGGCTCACTCTTCTTGCCCATCAGAGGCAATTGCTGATGGTGTAGAATGGAGGCCTGTGAGAATATCATTTGGAATACTGTGTACAGTTCTGATCACCACACCTAAAAAAAAGTTATGATAGCATTGGAAAAAGTGCACAAAGGGGCAACTAAAATGATTAAGGGGCTGGAGCACTTTCCCCGTGAAGAAAGGTTAAAGAGGTTAGGGCTCTTTAGCTTGGAGAAACGATGTCTGAGGGGGTGACATGATAAAGGTTTCCAAAATTGTGCATGGGATAGAGCAGGTAAAGAAGGAAGTACTTTTCTCTCTTTTTTACAGTACAAAAACTCGTGGGCATTCAATGAAATTAATGAGCAGAAGGTTTAGAACAGATAAAAGGAAGTACTTCTTCACCCAAAGAGTCATTAACACATGGAATTCACTGCCACAGGAAGTGGTGGCGGCTACAAGCACGGACAGCTTCAAGAGGGGATTAGATAAATACATGGAGCAGAGGCCCATCAGTGGCTATTAGCCACAAGGTATAGATAGGGTCTCAGGGGCAAGTGATGCTCTGTATACTTGGTGCTTGGGGGGGGGCAACAGTGGGAGGGCTTCTAGAGTTCTTGTCCTGCTGCTGGACCTCCTGATGGCACCTGGTATTTTTGGCCACAATGTGACACAGAGTGTTGGACTGGATGGGCCACTGGCCTGATTCAACATTGGCTTCTCTTATGGTCTTAGAGTAGACAATACTGCCCTTGATAGACCAATGGTCTGACACCATATAAGGCAGTGGCATATGTTCCTGTGTGAGACGGCCCACAGTAGCAAAAGCAGAGGATTACAGATTAAGAAGGCGGGGGGGGGGAGAGAGCTAAGCAAAGGGTAACAAGAATGGAGGCCCGAACAAAAGGCTACAAACAAAAGTGGTTTTAGTACTTAACATCAAATTTGTCAAGTAATGAAATCAACATCAAAGGTGAGAAGATTCATTTTTTTGGCCATGTGAGAGCACTGTGAAGCTTCTGTCCCTTTAAAGAATGAGAAGCCTGGAGCTCAAGAACTCCTTGGCATAGAGGTGGCCTGGGTGAAGGGAGTGAGATGACAGGGTTTATTAATAATGAGTAAACATACACTAGCTGTGGAGTGAAGTGATTTACGCACAAAGTGGAAGCAGAAAGAGGGGCAGCAGCTGCTGCTGGCTGGGCTGAGTGCACTGCTATTGGAGGCAGAGTGGCCCAAAGGGGATCTCAGCTGCTATGGGCAGCTGCATGTCACTCCTGGGCCCTGCTGAGAGCAACTCAGTCAGGGAGCTACCATGCACCAGTGAGATGTGCAAAGCTCAGTCAGTCTCTCATCAAACAGGCATATAATAAAGAATTGGGAGGCAGGACTTATAAAAAAATGACTTCTAGCATGGAAGTTAAAATTTCCTGTGTCCTGAACTTCATGGGACTTTCAGGTATTGTATGATTTCTGTACAACACAGAGCATCAGTGTCACATGGTGGTTGGGTTATGATCTGTGAAGAATTAGGCTCAAGCTCTGTCATAGAAACTGCTGGGTGACCTTGAGCTCAGTCATACTCCCTCAGCCTAACCTACCTCACAGGGTGGTTGTTCTGAGGATAAAATGGAGGAGGGGAAAACAATGTTGTAAGCTACTTTGGGTTCCCATTGGGGAGGAAAGCAGGGTATAATTATCCTGGTAAATATTTATTTATTTAACATTATTTATATGCCTTTCTTTTTGAGACTCAAAGCACATTACATAGTGTAAGTGTAAGGGAGGTGTCCAGTAGGGTGCCACAAGATTCAGTTCTGGGCTTGGTACTTTTCAATATTTTTATCAATCATCTGGATGAGGGTGTGGAGGAGCTACTCATTAAATCTGCAGATGACACTAAATTGAGAGGAGCAGCAAACATACCAGAAGATAGAGAACGAATTCAACGAGATCTGAACATGCTGGAAAAGTGGGCGGATGTGAACAAGATGCAATTTAACAAGAATAAGTGCTGAGTTCTACATCTGGGTAACAAAAATTAGGAACACGCATACTAGATGGGGTTACGCTTCTGAGTAGCAGTGTATGTAAACAAAATCTTGGGGTAAGGGTGAACCAAAAGTTAAACATGAGTAGCCAATGTGATGCAGCAACAAAAAAGGCTAATGTAGTCTCGGGGTGTATCAACAGAGGCATAACATCCAAATCACAAGATGTCACAGTCCCAGTGTACACTGCATTAGTCCGGCTGCACCTGGAGTATTGTGTGCAGTTCTGGAGGCCTCACTTCAAAAAGGATGTGGATAGAATGGAGCAGGTGCAGAGGAGAGCAATGAGGATGATCAGAGGCCTGGAGACCAAGCCCTATGAGGAAAGGCTGAGGGACTTGGGAATGTTCAGCCTGGGGAAGAGGAGGTTGAGGAGGGGACATGATTTCTCTCTTTAAGTATTTGAAGGGCTGTCACTTAGAGGAGAGCAGGGAGCTGTTCCTGTTGGCAGCAAGGGGAGAGGACTCACAATAATGGGCTTAAATTAAGGGCAGGGGCAGGGATACTGTAGTGTAGGCTGATCCTGCATTGAGCAAGGGGTTGGACTAGATGGCTTGTACGGCCTCTTCCAGGGCTATTTTTGGGCAGGTGAGCACAGGAACAGAGTTCCAGCTGGCTCCCGAGTTGGCCATGCCCAGCAGGAACTCATTAGTATAATAGGCCACACCCAACTTCAGAAACTCATTAGGATTGGCTACATTTGGGGTGTGTGGCCTAACATGCAAAGGAGTTCCTGCTACAAAAAAAAGCCCTGGGTTTTGACAACAAACAAGGTAAACAGAATAAGAAGCAAAAGGTAGGTGCGGCTGGATGACCACACTTCTGGTAACATGGGGTGTGTGGTCTAATAGGCTAATGAGCTGTGTTGTCAGGGGTGTGGCCTAATATGCTAATGAGTTTCTGCTGTTAGGTGTAGCCTATTATGCTAATGAGTTCCTGCTGGGCTTTTTCTACAAAAAAGCCCTGGCCCCTTCCAACTATGACTAATGGAATCACTGGGTTGGGACACCCGATAAATAGTGCAATAGGATTTGGACTGTAGAAATCTGGGGCCAACCAGAAGTCTTGAACAAAGCTGAAACAAACCTCACCACAAAGCACAAGCATTTAAACATGATGTGTTAAACAATGCAGAAATTACATAGCAGAAGCATACTTACAGAGCAGACAGATCACAGTGGTATAGTCCCCATTCACTATCCCTTTACTAACACAACTTTCTGAACCATTTAATTGCAGTACAGCCCTATTAAAAAGGTAAAGGTTTCCCTTGCTCGAAAGCCAGTCAAATCTGACTCTAGGGGGCAGTGCTAATCTCCATTTCCAAGCTGAAGAGCCAGCACTGTTCGAAGACTTCTCTGTGGTCATGGGGCCCAGTATGACTAAAAGCTGAGTGGCACAGAACACTGTTACCTTCCCACTGAAGCGGTACCTATTTATCTACTTGCAGTTTCTTGCTTTCGAACTGCTAGGTTGGCAGGAGCTGGGGCCCAAGAGTGATTAACATATGGAATTCACTGCCACAGGAGGTGGTGGCGGCTACAAGAATGGACAGCTTCAAGAGGGAATTAGATAAGCATATGGAGGAGAAATCCATCAGTGGCTATTAGCCACAAGGTATAGATAGGAACTCTCAGGCTGGGGCAAGTGATGCTCTGTAGTGGGAGGGCTTCTAATGTCCTGGCCCCACTGCTGGACCTCCTGATGGCACCTGGTATTTTTGGCCACTGTGTGATGGACTAGATGGGCCGTTGGTCTGATCCAACATTGACTTCTCTTATGTTCTTATGTTCAGAGACGGGAGCTCACTCTGTCATGCGGTACTCAAGTCTCGAACTGCCGAGCTACTGACCTTCCGGTCTGCAGCTCAGCGTCTTAACCTCTGAGCCACTGCAGCCCCAGCCCTCCAGTACAAGTCAGCTTTGCATAGTTGCAGAAAACCAGGACAGCAGGAGTCTTCCTAATCTTGTCAGGCAAGCCACTCCATAAAGTGGGGGCCACAGTGAAGAAGACACGTCTATGGGCAGTTGTTGATTTTGCCTATTTGCTGGATAGTACCTCCAAAAGGCCCTGCAGACATGAGCGATGCTGTCATGGCAGAGATTAGGGAGAGAGGTGTTCCTGCTGAAATGAGGGTCCAAAGCCCTTCATGTCAAGGCAGGGGGCTATTTTCCAGGCTAGACTGAGTTGGAAATGTGCAATCAGGAGACTGAGACAGTATGAATCTATTCTTCTGCAGGTTTATGAATGCTGTCAAGTTTGAAATCAAAGTTTTGCTTTCTACCTCAGCTAGAACCAACCTTCATTCATACTAAAGGTGATGAGCAGATTGAGGTACGGGCTAAGACTTATAAGACTTATAGCCTTTGACATGCAGCCACAAAGTCTGAAAAGGTGCACCAGCAGGGAGTACTGTCCCCAGGAACAGAGAGCCCTGAATAGGATTTTACCCATTTCCTGGAAAAAGCTGCTCCCCCGCCCCCACCGCTTCCCCATTGTTGCAAATGTGTTTCTTGTCTGTTGATGGTCATGCCCTAGGCCAGGATCCATGATGGCTTAAGAACAACCTGACACCCATTTTTCTATGCATCTTTCAGTGATGTGGTATCTTTTGGAAACCATCGATGCATTCCAGATTTTCTGCAAATGTTCCTTTTTCATTGGGCCCATATCTAGATTTTGGTTACAAACAAACAAACACCAGAGAAAAAACAGCTTGACCCCCCCCCAATAATTATTTGCATGCTGCCTCCATGCTTTGTGACTTGTTATCAATAGCACAGTCACATGTAAACTATCCAGAAAAGAAAGGCAGGCTGAAGGATGGTTTATGTCATCTGGTGCCAGAAATGCCCCCATTTAGGGGGAACTGTATGCAAAGGAGGCAAGTTGCCAAAAAAGTTGTTCACATGGCATGTGAGAGTGGTCAACAGCAGCAAGCGAGGCCCTGATTGGCAGTTGGGTTTTGGCCAGGGCAGGAAACCTGGGGATGGGCAGCATTGTAAACATTGCTTTTCTTTGAGAAGCAATTTTCTTTGGTCTTGGATTAGCCTCTGATTATTCACGTCTCGCAAGCAATGGAGCATGATGCGGCACACCCCGCCTGGATTTCTTGTCTGCTCATGACAGTAGTCATGCAGTGAGATGGGCAGGGAAGAAAGCTCTTCTGACATCCTCTCCTCACTGTTACCTGCCAGCCATTGTGGACTTCACCTGGATGGGCAGACAAAAAGCACCCAAGAAGGGACAGTATGCCAGGGAGCGACCTGCAAGGGACTTCAGACTTCGTCAACTTCCAAAGCATCCTGCTTAGGCTTTCTGTAAAGGACATACAGTGGGATGGGGGCCACTTCCAGGCCAGGATTCCAGGTCTCCCCCTTGCTGTTCACCTTATTTTGAAATGCACTGAAACCTGGCAAAAGTGATGGCCATGAAGACCAGGCAGCATGTCCACCTTGAGTGAAATCTGGAAGGGAATCCATCTGTCCTGTTTTCTTCTTTCTCCAATCAATCCAAACATGTGCTCCACCTGCCAAAAAGTGAACACTGGTGTAGGCTTCCAGTATTCCAAAGCCGTGGGCTGGGCTCCTGGTTATTCTGTGTGCTGCCTATGGAAAGTGGCCCTGGTGCCATGGTTAGCATGCTGGACCGTGACTGGGAGGACCCCAGTTCCAGAAAACACACTGTGTAACCTTGAGCTAGGCGCTCTCAGTCTAACCTGCTTCACAGGGTCATGGCGAAGATAAAAGGGGGGCAGGTGAGTGAGAGAGCTGTGGGCACCACCCTGAACTTACTGGAGGAGGAAGGCAGGAGATAAAATGGAGGAACCGTTGGCCAGTAGCCAGAGAGGTTGCATTTTCTACAGATGTGATTATTAAGGCTACCACCTGGTGAGTGTTTTAGTACCATTTTAATGCTCCATTTTAAATGTACATTAGGGTTGCCACCTGACTGGTTTTATACTGACTTAACTTGACTGTCTCTCTCCCCCCTTCCCCCGATTTTGAAAAGGTTTGGCCCCAATGCTATAAAATAAGATTGCATAATTTTTACTGGATTTACAAACAAATGAATACTGTCCCTTTTTCTTCAAGAAGAAAAGATGGCAACTTCAATAAACATAAACGTAATAAATTAGCAACTGGCTGCCATGGAGATGTGGTTATAGATGTAGGAGTCTGCCTTTGGCAAATTGTGCTCTAAGAAGTAGTACGTGTGTGTGTGTGGGGGGGTCCTTGGCTTTAAAAAATGTCTAGGAAGTCCAATTACTTTGATAGGAGTGCTGGATGCAAACTGTATCAGTCTCTTTTTGTTGCAAACTTAGGTCTTCCCTTGCTTTAAGGACTAGGGTGACTGTAGAAAAAAAGGATGGAGTTCATGAAGCACTGGCTTCAGTAGCTATAAGTAAGGGCAAAAACTGAAGGCATCATCTCATATGATTTGTTTACGATGGGAAAGAAGGTCTCTGTCGCTGAAAACATCACAGAATAAAGCACACTTGCACTATGCACACATGTTTCTGTCTGCAATCATAAGGATAAGAAACCTGCATTTTCCACAGAAGCTGAGCCAGATGGAACTCTTAAAACAAGCTACCAAGGTGATTCTTCAAATTCCAGAACCAAGGCAAAATTTGATCATAATGATTTCTTTTCCCCTTGCCCCAAAGTGGGGGAGTAGCTGGCATCACTGTTTCCCCTTAGGAATAACTTTGGAGATTCAAGGTCACATAATGTAGGCTAACCTTATGTTAATGAACTAAAAAATAAAAGATCTGACAACCAGGTTTATTATAAGATTACAAATAGGTAGATTATTCCACCTTCTACCATTTTGCTGTCATGCAGACCTTTCGATGCATGCTTATAAATCTAGTAGGGTTCCAAATGACTGCAATGTTACAGTGCCATCCTAGGCAGACTTACACCTCTCTAAGCCCATTGATTTCAGGGGACTTGGAACAGTATAATTTTCCTTAGGATGCTGCTCTAGTGTCTGTGAGGACAGAACCAGGAGTATGGCTGATTTATTAATCAAGAATAAATGGTTGTGATCTTGAGTATACACCAAAGATGTTCCCTGGCCCCACGTCTCAATGACAGGCACACATGTTCCCATACAGGAAGGACAATTGCTTTCCCCCCTTCAAAATGTCCTTGTATGGCTGATTCTAGAAAAACCATGTTTGTCTGCAAGTGCAAGATGGCAGAGGCTGTTGTGGTACCTTCAGCGTCTGCAGCAGCAAGCAGAAGCATATCGAGTAGGAAGTCAGTCCATTCAGTGCAGCAGAACCCGAGTAAACGTACTTGGATTGAGCTGTAATTTTTTTAAAAAATGTGGCATAACTCCTCATACGTGGCAGATGTGACAGATCTGTGAAAATTTGTGCCACAGACAAGTCTTGAAGACTCAATTTAAACACAAAGCAAAAGATCTTTTCCCCATGCCATGACCTGGCACTGGCTCAGGGCCCTGTTTAAACTGAGCAGCAGCCCACAGGAAGCTCCCTTATAGGAGCCCTCCTCACAAGTTGCAGTGACGCCTCAGATGCACATGCACACTTCTGTTTGTAAGATAGAGCCAACATATATTCGCTTTACAAAAGACACAGGGGAACAGTACCTGGACAAATGCTGAGGCTAAATTCACATTTGGCCGTACACATGGTTAGCTGTACTGAATGTGAGAATTACTCAATGAACATATACAGAAAAATCAAATGAACACTGTAGACAGATTGTACATGGGTTCACTGTAACTTTTGAACAGGGCTACTGGGTCAGAACGCTGGTCTATCCAAAGTCAGTATTATCTCCTCGGACTGGCAGTGACTATCCAGGGTCCTAGGTCATGATGATATTTCACATTCCTGATTCTTTTAATTGAAGACGCTGGGGATTGAACCAGGGAACTTCTGTATGCAGAGCAGGTGCTCTAGCCCAGGGCCAATAATGCAAGAGCTATATATCTTTGATGTGCAAACTAAGGACACATAGGTGCTGTGCTCAGGTTGTAGCATAGTTTAAACAAGATGCTGAATATGTGCAAAGTCACAGAGACCACACAAGTAGTGCCTCTGCCAGTGGCACACAGACATCTGTCCTAAGATGACAAAGCACCCCTCCTTCACTATCTATTTGGACTTCAGCACTGTTTGTGTGTGTGTTAAGTGCCATCAAGTTACTTCTGACACTGTGACCCTATGAATTAATGTCCTCTAAAATATCCTATTGTTAACAGCCTTGCTCAGATCTTGCAAACTGAGGGACGTGGCTTCCTTGATGGAGTCAATCCATCTCATGTTGGGTCTTCTTTTCCTGCTGCCTTTAACTTTTTCCTAGCATTATTGTCTTTTCCAGTGACTCTTGTCTTTTCATGATGTGAACAAAGTACAATAGCCTCAGTTTAGTCATTGTAGCTTCTAGGAAGAGTTCAGGCTTGATTCTGGTATAGAACCCCCTTATTTGTCTTTTTGGCCGTCTACAGTATTCGTGAAACTTTCCTCAAACATCACATTTCAAAGGAATCTACTTTCTTTTTGTAATATAACATTTTTATTTCAGTTAACAAACATACAAACATAAAACTTACAGGCATAAAACACAGACTACACGTTTTGAGGGATACGGAATTAGCTTGATCTTGGTCACCAGCAACATCCTTACTCATAAGGATCTTTTCTAGCTCCTTTGTGGCTGCCCTTCCTGGTCCCAGTCTCCTCCTGATTTTTTGGGTTCAGCCTCCCTTTAGGTTGATGATGGAGCCAAGAAATAGAAAATCTTGAACAATTTCAGTTTTTTCATCATCAGCCTTAAAGTTGTGTAATTCCCCAGTAGTCTTCCTGATGTTCAGTTGTAATTTTGCTTTGGCACTTTCGGTAGTTGTTTCAAGTCTTCACTGTTTTCTGCCAATAATGTGTTGTCATCGGCATATCTCAAATTGTTAATGTTCCCTCCACCGATTTTCACTCCATCTTTATCTAAATCTAACCTAGCTTTCCTTATGATATATTCTGCTATATTCTGTGTTGGATTTTTGAGCCTTTAAATATTACTAGGTGCATAAGCAAGAACCATATGCCATGTATTTGATTATAAAAAGATTACTAAAAATGAAAGGGCAGGGGAACTTTTGGAGAGAAATAAACAAAGAATACTTCCTAGGTGCTAACTATATCCTACCAGTTACATAGCTACAGGAATAGCAATGGTTACTCCACCCCTCCTTGCTCAGGACAAAGAGCAGAAGATCAGGTATAAAACCTGCGAATACATGCATGCAAGATCAAAGCATTTTCTACAAACAAGATGCTAACTGACCAATAGAAGGGTTACAGGTCACTTAATCAGGGTAAACAACTCCTACTAATTCCCCCCCAACTAATCTCTGTTCTTAGTGGTTACAGGTAACAGTATGTAATATCCTGTTTACTAAAACATCTAGCAGTATCAGTTAACCCTACAATGACTGGAATGTAAGCAACTTGTAAACTCCAACATGTTTGAACATGCACAGACACTTGTGGTAAAACTCTGCACTGTGCATCAATTTGTGGATGAGAAACAAGCTTAGGTTGGATGAGCTTGATCAAGGGGAAAAAACAGCATCTATCTTGCTTACTCATCACTTCAGTAGTGGATCTCTGGACTTTGAATGGTTATCTGAAGTTGCCATGCAAGAATGGTCTTCCTGGAATATCCAACTGGGGAGCCAATGTAAAACGGAACCAACAGGGAAGAGGGCACAATACAGGCGGCTGCTTGCTGGCGCGGCACGTGTCCTGTCCTTGCCCAGGTGGTAGCACAGGCTCCCTGTGCCAGTTTTGTTTTTCCTCCATTGGCATCCGTCACAGTACAGCTCTAGCCAAATTGGCTGCATTTGACTGTTCACTTGTTAACTTGCTTAGCCGGTCGTGGCGCTGGAAGGAATCTCTGCCAGGCTGCTATACCACATATTGGGGGGAGAGGGGTGGGGAAGGGGAGAGGTGATCTCAGGATGCATGGGAAGCGGGGAGGGCTTAACCATGCAAAGGCTGGTGAGAATTCCAGACTCTACTGCTGAGGATGATTTCTGCAAAAACTGTTGCACTTGAGCTGCTGGGGAAAATAAGGCTGTTGCTTTTCCCAGATGATGGGAGAAAACTTTGGAAAGCGAGAAGCTGGGAAAAGTGAAGGTGCTCCATGGTCCCACCAGCTAACCTGCCCCCAGAGGACTGCTGTGGAGGGCAGGACGGCATTTATCTGCAGCAGGAGTTTATAGCAAACAGCATCTTTATGTGAGGGCAAACCTGCTTGCTGTTGCTGTGAAATTACTGGTGGGGTGGGGGGGTGATTAAGAGGAGCAATGGGAAAGCATTGGCATTGGGGTGACTGAACAGGGCATAAGGAGATGAGGTGTTTTGGAGGGCATGGAGCTTCGTATGGGGTAACTGAGGTGCTACAGCCTGGCCTGAGACAGGGACACGATGGGCCATACCTACAACTAAGTGGCAGATGAGTTTGGCAGCATCAGGGAAGCTGCAAAGACCAGCAGTACTGCAGGGATCTATGCTAAGCGGGGTCATACAGCTAGTGCTGTGACTGGGAGCCAGGCACAGCTAAAAGTGGGCCAACATCTCCCCCATGTGTGATCACCATTTTGTCTATCATGCTGAGCCATCTAGTACACACCAGCTTACTCACTCCTGTCCAAATTGGATGGATCCACCACCATGAAAGAGCCCAGGAAGTGGGTCATTCATTTCCTAATTAATATGTGGCAATACTGCCCCTGCTATACAAATGGGGAGACTAGGCTGGGTTGGTGTACTGCCACCCTGTGGTGGGAAGTAGAACTGAGCCACAGAAAGCACTTTATGCATGGCTGTCTCTTTGTATGACAGATCCATGTTGGTCGGAAGCAATAGAACCAAGTTAGAGTCCAGTAGCATCTTTCAGACCAACAAAGTTTTATTCAAGATATGAGCTTTCCTGTGGACGCACACTTCCTCAGATACTCAGAAAACTCATACCTTGAATACCTTGAGTAAAACTTTGTTGGTCTTAACAGCCGTCCACCTGGATCTATCTTCATGGATTGCACCACGTTAAGTCGCAAGGAATGGAACTCCAGTATCTGGTGAAGTGTGCATGCAACCGAAAGCTCATACCTTGAATAAAACTTTGTTGGTCTTAAGGGTGCCACTGGACTCAAACTTCCTTCTTTGTATGACAGTACTTTGTGGTGTCCATCCTATTTGGAAGTAACCTCCATTAACCTGTTGCTTTTGGATTTGTTCTTGTATGGCACATCAGGGCGATCGACGTCCCCTCTCTGCCCGCCAACACTGGTGTAGTGTTAGAATATGGGCTCCACTCTGACCCACAGAAAAACAAAGAGGGGAAACCACTTTCTGACCCATGTGCCCAGCCTTTCCTCTTCCGTTGCCTTCATTCTAGCCGTGTCTTCATGGCTTCTGTTCTCTACTCTTGACAGTTTATACCCCCAAAAAAGCTTGCTGCTCTTTAAGGTGCTACTGGACTAATCCAGTAGCTAATCCAAATCCCCACTCTTACCAGGAAGCTCACTGGGTGACTTTGGGCCAGTTCCTCAGAATGAGGTGGTCCACTGCTTCAAGCCCTGCAGGGAGATTTGTTTTCTTTACTTCGTTTATACCTAGGGTTGCCAGATTGGAGTTTGGAAATTCCTGGAGATTTTGGGGGTGGAATCTGAGGAGGGGATGGACCCCAATGGGGTACAAGGCCATAGAGTCCTTCTAAAGCAGCCATTTTCTCCAGAGGAACTGATCTCTCATCTGGAGATTGGTTGTAATTCCAGGAGAGCTCCAGCCCCTGCCACCAGGAGCCTGGCAACCCTATTTATACTCCACCTTTCTTGCTGAGACACAAGGCAGAGGACAGAATATAAAACCATCAGACCTCCAGAGAACAGTGCTGTAGGACGAGGCCTGTCGTTTTTGAACGCTTTCCCAAGTAATAAAAAGACACTTGTTTCTTCAAAGCAGCAAGTTAGAGAGAAAAGATTTAAACTCGCCTGCT
This sequence comes from Gekko gecko, assembly GCA_029375565.1. Lineage (NCBI taxonomy): Eukaryota > Metazoa > Chordata > Lepidosauria > Squamata > Gekkonidae > Gekko > Gekko gecko. Next base: position 235,969,203 of record JAPDNY010000002.1, on the reverse strand, counting down.
TCCTTCTCTGCTACTTTTGTCCCGGCAGCCAATCCTTTGTGCAGGGGAACACTGGACACCCCCCCTCACTCTGCAATCGGACAGGGCACAGTCCAGTCGTCCCTCGCCCACCTTGGAGCTCTGGTGCCTCAACGCCTTACATGTGCAGAACGGGCCGCTCTCAGCTCTGCCTCACTAGGTTGTGATGAGGATAAAATGGGGAACCACAAGTTGCCCTGAACTCCTCGGAGGAAAGAGAAGGAGCGCCTTGTCTGTTCCACTCCAGGCTGGCCGCGGCGCCTGCGGGCATTTGGTTCTTGGGAGACTGGAGACATCCTAAATTCGTCTGCTGAGCGATAAGCGCCGTTTTATTCGGTGGGTCTCGCTTGCTCCTAGGGAAGTGTTCTCAGGATTACAGTCTACCTTCTTCCTTTCCCGCTGGCTATAAATCGGGCGATCCCCAGAAACGATCCTAACGAGTTGTGATGCGGACGTTATTTGACCATTAACAGTGGGGACCGATCCCAATTGTCAGTGTTACTCGCCCCCTTCTCCCGCGTCGGTTCTGCTGCGGGTGAAAAGAGGGGTTCTCTGCGCTCGCCCTTCTCCCCTCTGCCTGCTCATCTTTACAAGGAGGGGCTGTTCTAAGAGCAGAGGGGCGAATTCTCTACTTATTGCCTTGGGACGTGGCTAAAACGCTCTTGATCGCTTTGGCCCGTGAAGACCGGGGCGAGCTCTGAAAGTTTGTAGCTCTTGACTGATGCCCGCCCTGGAAGACGCTCTGGGGGTCTGTCAATAACCGGGATGCAGGTACGTGGATGTGGGGTGGACAAGGAGCATCACGGCCCGTGCCTCGAGCCAGACGACAGCTACGGAGCTGAGCACCCTACGGCGTCACAGTGCCAAGCCTGAAGCTGGCACCATCTGCCCCTCTCCAGCCTTCTCCGGAGGAAGAGAAGAACGAGTTAACTGCTCGAACATGGTGAGAACAAAAGGGAACGCGAGTAGCCAATAGGAGCGCGAAGCTTCTTTTTGACACGCTCTGGTTGGCTGTCAGTCTTCCAATGGCCAGGATGCGGTGGCTGCCTGTCTCCCCCCACGTGGGGAGAATGAGATTAGAGGCTGGTATTTATTGGCTGGCTGGGGGCCCCCTCATTGTTCAAGCCTGTCTCGCTGCCAACCCGGGGCCCTGCGCGCGTCGCCCTTCATCAATCAGCCTGCGTGTGAAAATAGCACATTTCTGACACTCCCTAACTCACTGCTTAACAATGTTAATGGGCCTAAATGTTTGGAGAAGGTGCCTGCTTAGCCGTCGCTCGGGATATTTAAAGGCGCAAAGACCTTGCAGTGGGAATGCCGCTGGATGCGGCCAGATCCAGGGGAGGCGGGCTATTTGCTTGCTGCCTGGTTGGGAGCGGTGGATACGTCCTCCGCTTCTGAATCACTTTTGAGCTCCGTTCCGTTGAAAGCTCTCGTGAGAACGCAGTCACAGCCAAGGCGTTATGAGACGAAGGGCATGCTGTCCAGGCAGGCACAGACGCGGCGCTTTTGGGCAGAGACAGCAGCAGAACTAGCTCGACTCTCCATTAGATTCCCGACCTATCAGCGTATGAATTGGTTGCCCACGTCGCAGCTATTGGGTTCCTCACTCGGCGCGATGCTATAACCATGTACACGTATCTGCATACGTGGACAGCACATACGATGTATCAGCGGGGAAGGGACTATAATTTACAGCTGTCTCTTCTCCTTCGGGAGCACCGGAACAAGGCAGCGCAGAAAGGCGCTACTGAAGTCAAAAGGACAGAATCCTGCCACAAAAGAAGGTGGACGCTATTGCCTTCCTGTGTTTTAAACAGCTACGGCACAACATGCAGAAATCCGGCAGGTACAGCTTTACCCCTTACGAAGTACAGCAACGTGCCCTGTCAGGAAATTGGGGGAGACTCGGGGTTGCAATCCTGCGACCCCAGTGTGTCCCACAGTCACACTGCAGTTCTCACCCCGTTCCCCATGTAATTTTGGAACCTTGACAAGATTCTGCTCTTGTTCCCCTTTTCTCGGCAAACCTGAGAAGTCTGAATACTTTGAATCAATCAGACCCTAAAAGCCAAGATTCTCTGGAGTCTGGACAGTAAATTCTCTTGTGGATTTCTGAGTTCCGTGGTGGTGTGTGCAAAATGGCATTCTGCTCAGTTCATCTTCATAGTCTGTTTTTTAATCGAATTGTATTGAATCCTTCAACATCTTAATACACCAAAAGATAGTGAGGGGGGGTTTCTTAAGAAGGAAAGTTGCCTCCTATATTTTCAAGATATATATGTATATATTTGCTATGTTCTTTCTGGGGCCTTGAGTAACCCGATCCCCCCCAGCAAGGCCAGACAGCTTGCAATCAACAGAATGCAGTCCATTTTTAAACCCACTAGGGCTGAATTTTTGACCATGAAAATGTTCAGGGTGAAAGGGGAGGGTTTCTTAATGGAAGGGTGGAGTTTAATGAAAAATCTCTTTGCTTTTTTTTTTTTTGGCATGCTGTTTGCCATCTGTTCATAACTATTTCCCTGAGCAGCAGCTTTGGTGCCTTTAAAAAAAAAAAAAAGGCTGAGACTTTTTCGGGGGACCATCACCGCAACTGAAAGCTTATATAGAATGATGACCTCACTTATAGGAATGCAGCCATTCAGATCTGGCTACATGACAGTTCACAAAGTCAAATCAGAGTGAGGGAAGGAAACATTGTAGAAGAAGAAGAGATTGGATTTATACCCCACCCTTCACTACCCAAGGGAGTCTCAGAGCGGTTTACAAACTCCTTTCCCTTCCCCTCTTCACAACAGACACCCTGTGAGGTAGGTGGGGCTGAGAGAACTCTGACAGCAACTGCTCTTTTTTCAAGAACAGCTGTGCCAGAGCTTGTGACTGACCCAAGGTCACATCAGCAGGTGCAAGTGGAGAAGTGGGGAATCAAACCTGGTTCTCCCAGATTAGAGTCCATGCACTTAACCACTACACCAAACCGTCTCTCTTGTCCTTGTTTTGAACTGGCTAGCTGGTGCCATTTATTTATTCATTATGTTTATAGTCTGCTGTTCTTACTTGGACTCAAGTCAGATTACACAGAGTAAGTCAATACAGTCAACCAGATGAGACATTCAATGAACAGTGCAATAGGAATTAGACTTCTGGTTCATTCTACAGCCCTAAAACAGATTTGAAGCAAAGCATAAGTATTAACTCAACATATTAAATGGTACAGAAATTACATAGTAGGATCCTAGTTTCGGCAAGCTATACACAATAGTACAGACTACAGTCCCTCATAATTTATTCAAGTAACTTTGTGACATATTTAGTGTAATGTGATTCTATTGCCTGCTTAGAAAAGTCCACTTGAGTTTTGCATAGTTTGTGGAAAGCCAGAAGACGGGGAGCATTCCTGACTTCCTCAGGCAGGTTGTTCCATAAGGTGGGGGCCACAATGGAGAAGGCAAGTGTATGGGCAATTGTTGATTTTGCCAGTTTGCAGGATGGCACCTGCAGAAGACCCTGGTCCACAGAGCATAGCTTGCGGGAAGAGGCAGCCTTGCAGATATGAAGGTCCAAGTCCATGAAGGACTTTGTATGTCATAGCTAATACCTTAAATATGTTGGATTCTCTTGTTTTAGTAGAGCCAGGAAGGACTATTAATGTAGCAGAGTGCAGTAGGCATTTCTACGCAGCAAAGCTTTGGTATCGAGTGTGCTAGCAGACTTACAAAGTTATGCAGAGCCAGTAGTCAGATTTAAAACTAATATGAGTTCTTTATTATATGGAACTCCATTCTAGACAATATAGAGGCAGAGGTAGAATCTATTATAACTACCTTGGATGGGTATGGCTGCAGGGAAGAGTGCCCCTGCATCCATTGTTCAAAGATGGAGAGAAAACATGCTCCTTCATTGTGTGTGTGTGTGAGCGAGGTGTCAAGCCAGAAGGAAGGAAACTCCTCCCTAAGAATAAAATTCTACTTCAAAGGGGATAGGATCAGATAACAGGAAGGAAAGGATGCTGTGTGTGTCCTGACCTGTCTAGCTAACTAAATCCATGGTGACCTCTAGAAGACTGAGGCAGGGGACAGCACATAGTCTTTCACAGATTCATCTTCTGTCTTAGAGCTTTGAAACGTTCTCTAAGAAGTGGCTAGGTGAGAACATCTGCAGTCAGATTGATGATGTTTTCTTTTTGCAAGTTTCTCACCAGGTGATATTTTACGTCAATGTGCTTGGTGTTCTTCACATCTTCTTGTCTAGACAGATGGGTGCAGCTTTGGTTATTTTCATGCACCTGTACTAGTAGTGGTACGTCCACACCTAGAACTTTCAGTAGCTGATGCAGGCACTGTATCTCTTGACTCCTTTGTGCAGCAGACATGTCTTCTGCTTCAACAATGGATATTGTAAGTAAGTCTTGGTTCTTACTGACCAACTTATAGCCCCCTCTCCAAATAAAATTATGTGACCTCTGGTGGATTTCCTGTCTTCTAGATCTCCTCCCAGCAGTGTTCCCTCTAAACTGAGTTAGTGTGAGCTAGCTCACAGTTTTTAGCCTCCATCTTACAGAATTTTGTCTTAGCTCAGGAAGGATGGCTCCAGACCAAATTAATTTATGCACTTGCCAAATTGCTTGCTCACAACTTTAATGCCAGTAACTCACAGAGTAGAATTTTTGCTCATAGGACTCCAAAGCTTAGAGGGAGCATTGCCTCTTAGTCAGCATCTACATACACTACCAACTTAGGGCTTTCATTGGTTGGTAACTTAAGTTTGGAGCACTACCTTTCAAGTACTTAACAAGTCTCTTAATTGCATTCCAGTCTTTGTTGGTTGGTTTTTCAGCCTTCCTGCATAGTAATCCTACAGCTGTACTTATATCTGGTCTGGTCAGTGTGCTTATGTAAAGAAGTTTGTTTAGGGTTTCACAATACCTATTCTTGGTAGGCGGTTCTGAAGTATTATCTCATTGTTTGATGCAGCTTCCATTGGTGTAGTGGCAGGTTTGACTTCTTCCAATTTCATGGAGTTGATCAGTTCCTTGATCTTTTGTTCTTATTTAATGAAAAAGCTTCCATCTGGTTCCCTTGGGACCTAGATGCCAAGGTAATGGGTGACATTGCCCAGCTGTTTAACTTCACCTTGCTGGTTGAGGTGATTTACAATTTCCTTGATGTTATCTGGATTTTCAGATGCTAGGAGAAGATCATCCACCTAAGTCAGAACATAAGTCAATTTGCAATCCTTGCATTTAGTGTACAGGCAAGGATCAAATTCATTCTTCTTGAAGTCTGCATGTCATTCAGTTTTGTGTTCCGTGCCCTTGCAGTTCATTTGAGACAATAAGTGCATTTCTGAATTTTTTATACAAGGACTTTTTTGCCTTTCTCTATGAAACCAGGTGGTTGTTCCATGTGGATTTCTTTGTCTAGTTCTCCATGTAAAAATGCAGTCTTTCTATCAAGGTGGTCATCCTGCATTCTTTTGCTTTCAGCAACACTTAAAAGTTTTCATACTGTTGTATGCTTGACAACTGGTGCAAAAATCTCATCATAGTCTTGTCCTAATTTCTGTGAGTATCTTTTAGCTACTAGTCTGGCTTTGTAGCACTGAAACTCGCTGTTTTCATCATGTTTAATTTTGAAAACCCACATAGCCTACAGTTTTCCTCCCTTCTTGTTCAGAGTAATCTGGTGAATCACTGGAGGTCTCTGCATCAATCAGGGTTGTGTCAGGATAAGCTGTCTTTTCTTCTTTAATGTTGGTCACATCAGGATACACAATTTTGCTGCCCACCTCAGCACTGCCCCCCACTGAAGCTGGAGGTTTTTCAGATTCATCAGAATACACATATCTGCTGATGGTAATCTCATATGTACTTGGATTTAGGGTTCTGTAGCTTTTACAATTGACTGAATATCCCACCATTATTCCTGCAAAAGCCCTATCATCTAGCATAGACCTTTTCTCTTTTGAAAAGTGTGAGTAAGCCTTGCACCCAAATACTCTTAAGTGTCCCATAGAAGGTTTGCAGTAGTGTCTATAGCCTTTGTGAGAAGCCTATTCTGTATGTATGTAGCTGTGACAAGTGCCTCTCCCCAAAATTTGTCAGGAAGACATGCATCTTTAAGCATAGATCTTACCATTTCTAAAAGGGTCTTGTTCTTTCTTTCCATGACACCATTTTGCTTATGGTTGGGTTGTGGGGAACTGTTCTCTGGTGCTCGATGCCTTGTTATCTCAGGAGTTGCGTGTGCTGTATATTCTCCACCGTTATCAGTTCTCAGGACTTCTGCCAAATGTGTTGCTGACTAAAGCCACAGTCTTTGAACTTATCTAGAACCTGTGAATGATTACTAAGCAGATATATTATTGCATGTCTTGCATAATTATCAGTGAAGGAAACAAAATGCTTGAACCCCCCAACTATTGGAGTTTGAACCCCACACTTGTTGGAGTTTGCAGGGGTCCACACACATCAGAGTAAACTAAGTCCAGTGGTTCCTTGGATCTGGAGTCAGTCTGCTTTGGAAAGGATTTTCTTGTAGCTTTGGCTAAAATGCAACAGGAACAGTTAGTTTGTTTGCAATCAACAAAATTGAATCCACTTGTCATAACTCTCCTTTCCATATTCTGGATGGCCTGAAAATGTTTATGGCTCACCTTACGATGCCAGAGACATACACATTTCTTGTGTGAACATGATTCTGCAAGGCTGACCTCTTGGTCTGATTCATCTTGGACTTCAGCATCAAAATCACAAGATTCAGAGTCAGAGTCTGACACAGAAGCAGCACTTTCTTTCACACTTTAAAGTCCTTTATGCTTGTTTGCAAGAAAACATGTTTGTCCATTTCTCAAGACTATACATTTTCCATTTTTGTTGGAATTTTGTTATAAATAGAGTCTGTGTTCCAAAAGAGAAGTGCCACACTCTGCGTAAGTTTTAAAAGAAACATAACTTTACTAAAGGAAACAATGGAATGGTACTTTGGATAAAAGAAATTAAGGATTACATATTTGCAGCTGACTACATCCTATCAGTTACATTGCTAATGAGAGAAGATGGCTTGGTGCTTCTTGTTGCTGAACACAAAGAGCCATACACTTGTGAATACGTGCATACAAGATCAAAGCATTCCTACAAACAAGATGCTAGCTGACCAATACAAAGGTTATAGGTCATGTCATTAGGGTAAACAACTCCCACAAACTTTCCCCTCCTTGACTTGATTAGACAACATAACATCCTACTAACAACAACATTTGACTCTACAGTGACTGAAATTTAAGCAACTTGTATTCCAACAAGTTTTAAATTCCATGTGAAAACCTTCTGCACCAAGCATACTAATGGAAATTAAAGAACTGGAAAAAATTCTCCACACACAAAACTTCCTTCAACAGAAATGCCATCTTTGGGGCAGCATCTGATGGTTGTAGCAGGATATTGTCCTTAAAATAAGACCTTACTGATGTGCTGTTCCCTAAATGTATATTTATAGGGCTCTCCAGTTTTTGCAAGTTAATGAAGAGTTCCTTATTATTGTATAAATGTGAGCTGGCCTCACTGTCTAGAATAAAATCAGCACTTTCTTGTTCTAAAAATGCAGTAAAATTGTGCTGTTTGAACTTATGCTTTATGGGGTCTGAGCTGCTTTCATTGTTTCTTTTCTGTTTCATGCTTGGGCAAATGTTCATCTTGTGGCCACATCCCTGGCACTGAAAACATCTCAGCTCAGGTTTCACTGCAGCAGCAGGAAGAGCTTGCTTCCTTCCCTTTTCCCTCTGCATGGTTCCCTTTGTAACAAAAGGCTGTCTTAATTGGTTCAGTTCCCCTTGGTTGCCAGCTCTTGTAACCAGTGTTCCCTCTAAGCTGTGGCATCTTGTGAGCAAAAATTCTACTTTGTGAGCTACTGGCATTAAAGTTGTTAGCAAGCGATTTGGCTACTGCATAAATCAGTTTACTTTGGAACCATCCTTCCTCAGCTAAGACAAAAATGTGTGAGCCGGAGGCTGAAAATCTGTGAGCTAGCTCACACCAACTCAGCTTAGAGGGAACATTGCTTGTAACTTCCCTCTTGAACTCCCGTCAGGAGTCCTGCAGCAGCCACAGCTGAACTGAAGTTTTATGCACAAATATTGCAGGCAAACAGGGGCCTAGGCAGAAAATGTTGATTGGGAAATCCTGTGAGGCACTTGCACATCCTTCAAAAATGAAATGTTCAATCAGCAAGTTTTTTAAAAAAGCAACTAACGAGTGCCTGGTTGCTGCATTCTGCCTGGGGCTTGGTGCAACACCCAGCCCACTGTGGCAAGTAAGAGGGACTCCCTGGTCACTGGCGCAGCTCATCACAACCTAGGCTTGGTTGGTGGCTTCAGGGTGGTGGTGGTGGGAGGGCTGAACAGTGGGCAAGGGCAAGACAAGGAAAACTGTGGAGGAAAACTTCTTGACTTTTTGTCTCCCCATGACTCAGGGGCTGAATAATAAATGACCCCCACCCTTCAGCAGTTTGCCGGCAGCCTTGCAAACCCAGCAAGCACTGAGGAGGATGGAGAAAGAGAAAGAGAGAGGTGCACAAGAGGTAGAGGAGGAGGCGGACGCCTGGTTGCTGCCGCTGCTACTGCTACAAAGCACCTTGACACATTTGAGCTGGGCTGGTGTGATTAATACTCAGCAAGGTGGCTAACAAGCACTCCAGCTGTGCTCCAGCCACACAGCCTCCACCTCCATGGCCATTGCGAGGCCGGCAGGTAAGGACATGGCCAGGGGCAGTGGGAGTTGTGGTGCCTGGGCCCATGAGTGATGGGGCACATGCCCCTAAGTGCCCTGCCATGGCTATGCACCTGCCGGCAAATGATCAACTTTTCTATGTAAGGTTTGGTGGTGTTGGACTTCCAATTCCAACTCAGTAACAGCATCATTAAAGCTTAAATTCTGTCTCATCTCTAGATACATAACAACATACAAGAAACTTTCTGGCAGACTCAGAAAAAGAGCAGCCATCTGGTCTAGTGTCTCCCCACAGTCCTGTAATGCTGAAAATAGATCAGTCATTTTCTGACGTGAGATATGAAGGTTTTTTCTTGATATCTCATAGCATTTAACTTTTGATGCACAGCGTATCTGGATGTCCATCCTTTCTTTTGGTGCATAGAAATTAAAGACTTATTTCTTTCACTGTGCTGAACTCTTGTATATGAGACAAATAATCTGAATGTACAGAAGATGCCAAAAGAACAGAAGTACAGAAGATGCGATCCTTCTTCCTTCATGTCTTTTTTCATATTCTTGTCTGCTTGATCATCAGGAGGAATCTGCTTCAGGCAATTGTCCAGATTCCTCCAAGTGTAGAATAAATAGTAAACAACTTTTCCACTCTGCAAATGTCTCCAGAGAAAGGGGAACAAGTCTCATTTTCCCTTCAACATACACTGACTTCGTCATTCTGTCTCTTTCTCAAAAACTGGCTCTGTTTTTGCAAGCACACACCTTTTTGCTTATTTGGTTAAACTGCACAAGTGCTGATCCTTTGTTCTGGTGGCAGGAGGTGAGTTTAACTCCTTCTAGACCAAAATAACCTGGGCCCATAACCTGTTGGATTCTCTGGTTTTAGTAGAGCCAGGAATCACTATTAATGTAGAAGAATGCACTAGCCATTTCCACACAGCAAAGCTGTGCACACGGAGTGTGCTAGCAGACTTAAAAAGATACGCAGAGCCAGTAGTCAAAGGTGGAATCAGCTGCCTAGAGAGGTGGTTAGCTCCCCTTCACTGACAGCTTTCAAGAAGAGGCTCTGACATATTTGTCAGAGATGCTTTAGGCTGGTCCTGCTTTGGGCAGGGGGTGGACTAGATGGTCTGTATGGCCCCTTCCAACTCTATGATTCTAGTCATATTTAAAACTAATATGAGTTCTTTGTTATATGGAACTCCATTCTAGACAGTATAGATGAGAGGCAGAGGTAGAATCTGTTCTAACTACCTAGGATGGGTATGTCTGCAGGGAAGAGTGCCCCTGCATCCATTGTTCAAAGATGGAGAAAAACTGTGCTCCCTCACTGTGTGTGTGAGAGAGGTGTCAAGCCAGAAGGAATGAAACTCCTCCCTAAGATTAGGATTCTACTTCAAAGGGGATAGGATCAGATAACAGGAAGGAAAGGATGCTGTGTGTGTCCAGACCTGTCTGACTAAATCCATGGTGATCTCCTGAGGCAGGGGACAGTGCATAGTCCTTCACTTTTCTAACACAATTGAGCCCAGTAACTGATGGGCAGCAGTGTAGTGCCTATAGGATGGGAGTAATATTCATGCTCCATCTAGCTCCTGATGACAGCTGAGCCATTCTGGACTTTTTGATGCACAGTACATTACAGTAGTCTTATCGTGGTGTGGATCCAGTTGACCTGATCAGCCATATCAATGTAAGGGATCATCTTTAGGCCTAGGCCGAGTTGGAAGAAAGCAGCTGCATTTACTTGCTTCTCCAATAATAATGTTGGGTCCAGTATAACTCCAAGGCTCTTAAATGAGTCGGCAAGGGTCAGCTGCACTCCATCAAAAGTGGGGACCACAATGTCCTTCAAAATCTCCACTTTTCCAACCAGCATTACTTCTGACTTTTCAGGGTCTAGTTCCAATTTGTTCACTCTTAGCCAATTTATAACAGCAGCCAGACAGTGATTCAGGACCTCTACTGCATCACCAGGGGATTTGGATAAGGAGATATAAAGCTGGGTATGATCCACATATTGATGACATCTAAGAAGAAGAAGAGATTGGATTTATACCCCGCCCTTCACTACCCAAAGGTGTCTCAGAGCGGCTTACAAACTCCTTTCCCTTCCCCTCCCCACAACAGACACCCTGTGAGGTAGGTGGGGCTGAGAGAGCTCTTGACAGAAACTGCTCTTTTTCAAGAACAGCTCTTATCAGAACTACGGCTTGCCCAAGGCCATCCAGCCAGGTGCAAGTGGAGGAGTGGGGAATCAAACCCGGTTCTCTCAGATTAGAGTCTGCACACTTAACCACTATACCAAACTAGCTCTCAAGCTGGCTCTCAAACTAACCTCCAAGCTATGAATGATTTGTCCTAAGGGCTTTATATAGTGATTGAAGAGCATGTGGATAGGATTGCACCCTGTGGAACTCCAGAGGATTGGTTGTGACAACTGATCTCTAACAGCAGGCCTTTGAGTCTGATCTGTGAGGAATGCTTTGAACCAGTTCAACGTGCATCCCCGATACCTACTTCTGCCTCCAAGCACCTCAGCAAGATGGTATGATCTACCATATCAAAGGCTGCAGGTAAGTCCAATAAAAGCAACAAAAGAGGCATGACCTTTGTCTACAGCCAGACAGAGATTGTCAGCTGAAGCTAGCAGAATGGTCTCTGTCCCATAGCATGGCCTGAAGCCAGTCTGAAAACGGTCTAGAGCAGCTGAGTTATCCATGAAGACTTGGAGTTCATCCACTACAGCTCTCTGTCACTTTGCCAAGAAAGTGCAGATTAGAGAGTGCAGATTAGAAAACAGGAGGTAATTGGCTGCGTCATTTTTCTGTAGCGATGGTTTTTAAAGTAGTGTACAGAGAACTGCCTCTTTGAGTAGTCAAGGGAAGGTGCCCTGAGTTACTGACTCTAGGGAGGCTACTGGGTCTGACTAAGTGATAGCATCACAAAGTACAAGCAAGAGGAAGGACAAGAAGCACAGAAAAAAGGGCAAAAATATTTGCCAGTTCAGAATGATGTCATAATGAACAGATGGACTTTTTTATCCTTTCTAGAAAATAATAGCTAAAACAGTTGCTGAAAGTGAGCACAAATGTGTATGCATTTCATACCCCTCATTTTGACTCAGCTCTTTTTTCCTGCTCCTTTATTTTGAATGACGTTGCTTTGCTGCACCGTTGTCTACTGACTAAACCCGCTGTACTGCATGTTCTATGGTTTGCTTTGAATGCTTATGAAGACAGTGGTCAACAAACTCGCTTGCTGTTACAGATGCCCCTTCCTCCTCCAGCCCTCCTGAGAGTGGAGCTAGGTAGGGGTAGAGAATTGTCCTTGTCACTGTGCTGGTCCAAATTCAATGTAATATCAGATCTGTGATCCCAGCACTTGCTTTTTGGAAGAGGGGCAGGCTCCTGGAGATGGCACATACGAGCTGGTTACCCAGGCCAGCCAAAAACGTTTTCCCATCCTTGGAAAAAAATTCTGAGTAATTCAAAAAATCAGCTCTCTGTGTTGGAACATTTTCTGATCCACTACTCGTTATACCTGCTCTAAACCAGCAAGCTCAGCCACTAAAAGGAGCAAGGCTAAGTAGGTCTACTCAGAAGTAAGTCCCATTTTATTCAGTGAGGCTGACTCCTAGGTAGATGTTCATAAGACTGCAGCCAAAGGCAATGATACTGTATAAAAGTTAAGATTAGTCCTTGTGAACTGCTTTTCGTCTTCCAGCCCTTGTGTAATATTTAAAGCCTCATCCCACAGCTGCAGAGTATTGTGGGACAAAAGCACCTGCTATTGTGCATCTGTTTCAAAAAATTGTGCAAGAGGATGTAAATCTATATCTCAGGGAGTTCAAATATATCCACTGGTCCTGAGCTTTAATTCCAGCATTCTACTGTATCAGTGAGACACTTTTTGGAATATTTCCTAGGGTTGCATGTATGTTATATCAGAATATCCCCCAGGTATTCTCTCGGTGCCCAGCTCTTCTCTGAAAAGTCTTAGAAAATTTGATATCTATATTTGACATGTAAGGATATTTGGTTTCAAGATGTGATGTGACAGTTGGTATGCAATGGTACATTGTGGTGATTTTCAAACTGTCTACCTTCAGGGAACGTTCTCCTTATTAATATCTGCCATGGAACTTCTGCATGACTGACATGTGTTGCAGAGGATTCTGGGGCATGTTCTAAGGTGCATGCTTGGGGCACCGTTGCCCATTGTGAATGGAGAGGGGGCCCTAGGAGAGACCCATTGCAGAGGAAGTTCAGTAGAGGAAGCAAGGTTTTTCAACTTGTTCTTTCCATTGAGGAACCTGAGCTAAGTTTCCAGTGAACTCTAGCTTCTCCCACAGACAGACTGAATTGTACTGCTGTATGTATTATATTTGACAGTGGTTAATGGTTGGTGTGTAATAGGATTTAACATTAAATAGCATGGTCTGCTTATCATGTAATGGCATTTTTGTAGTATTTCATATATAACACACAATGTCATTTACTATCTAGTGGTAGCTAAGATGCAGTGGTAACCATTGGTAAGTAGTGGTAGACAGTTTATAGGTCATAAGAAACTGTACTGGAGACCTGCCTAAATCAATGAAGAAATGCCAACAAATCTAAAGCATTCACATTTTGCATTTTCTTTAACACTTCATGTAAAAAAATGTGAATGCACATTTTGGGGTGAATCCCATGAAGAATTTCTATGGATGGATGGGATTTCTGTCTATGAAAGTGTGACCTTCTTGCCTCCCCTTTGCCACTGGATTCCCACATGTTCCCCCCAATGCTTCTTCTAGGGGACAGTGAAACCCCTCCAGAAACAACAGCAAGGGCAAGGTGGAGGTCCGCAGGAGAGGGACAGTAGTAAAAACTGCCCTCCTTCTACCCATGGACATTCTCTGTGGGATCCAAGCAACTGCTTTGTAATTTTGCATCCATAAAATTGAATAAACATTTGGAAAACATTGAGTTTACAGGTATTTCTTTCAGTTGTATTCTTCTCAACCGATGTGCCAGCTCTTGAATGTGCAGTGTCCACAAGCAGCTATAGGTAATTGGCATTTGAATGCTGCAAACATAGGGGCAGGTACTGTGGATTGATTTAGAACCATGCATCAGTAAATCCAGGCTTCACACATTTTGTGACTAAGGCTTCAATGTTAATAATATTTACCTGGGAGTAAGCATCCTTGACTAGAAAGGGACTTACTTCTGAGTAACCATGCATAGGCTCACACTGTTAGCTTTCTGGATAACTTGAAATCTTGCACGCTGTTCTGTGTTATTTCTGGTTCATCCAAATAAAGGAAGATACAAGACTTTCGTTTTTGGATTTTGATTTGGACCAATATGGCTACTTTTTGTCGGCTTTGGGAATACCAGAATATAGCTGATAACTGCAGGAAAAACAAGTGTGGGAAGTTTTGCTAAGTAATATTTCTACAATATGGCTGTTACTTGATTCTTTACTTAAGTGTATCAGATAATATTAATCTCCAGTATTGCTAACATAGGGATGCCTACAGTTTCCTTTTGCTCTTGGTCTTTAAAGGGTCTTGCCTGTTCTGTTTACCATCAGAGAAACATTTGATCAATTCTTGGTTATGTTTCAATTGGATGGCTTATATTGTTTGCTTCTTTTTTTGGCATGCTAGGGGTACAACCTGATGCTAGCCATATTCCATGCCCGATGAAGGCAGCACAGCATTCTGCACAAGATCCTGATGAGAAGGCCTGAGAGAGGCCTCCCCCCCCACACACCGCCTCTTTAAGTCCAGCATGATGAAGATCTCTAGAGAACTTGAAAGCTTGCACACTGTGGGGTGTTATTTTGGTTGGCCTTAATAAAAGGTATGTCCTGCTTTTATGGAGGGTGGGATTATGTACAGATAAGTGATTTTTCTTGTACCCAATATCTCACTACTTACATTGCAGAAGTTGGTGGTTTGATGGGAGCTACAGAGTTGAGGCTCTGTCTAGCTCTATTTGTCTCTTTCCATCTCTCCTGTATTCTTGCTTGGCCCTTCTGTTATGATTCAGTCTTTCACCGGATCCACACCACAGGGAGACTGTGCTTGAAGGGAAACAAAATGTTTTACTTTAATGTTTTAAATAGAATTCACTGATGCTGCCAGAGCTGGCATTCTTTGTTTCATTCATAGAACCAAAGGTCTGGAAATGTACAGTGAGATAACAAAATCTCTCATAATGGCCATTGCAGCAGGATCCTCCATATGCAACAGTCCAAGCAGCCCATTTCAACTAGATTATGGCATATCAGCACAATTCAGAAAACAGAGCCAAAATGCTCCATTCCTCAGGTGCTTGTGGCTGTAGGCCGGCAAATCAGGGTTAAGAAAGTTAAACACTGGTTAATCTAGCAAGGAAATGGAACTATTTTGTCAGCAAAAGATTTGTGTATTTTAGCACAATGATAACACTGCTTTGTTAGTGTCAGTTGATTTTAAGTAGGAAAGTTAACAATGGAGAAAAATGCACAGAAACTCGCTGCAGAGACCTACAACATTTGTGCCCGGTATAACTATGTTCTTAGAGACTGAAAAATAACGACAACAATAATTAATAACAGAATCCTATCCCATGTGTTGGTGTCGCCTGTGCTACACAGTCCCTAACCAATGGGTCAAACCTCAAACACACCCAAACTGGTTAATGAGCTCAGTGCTGTTCTTGTACTTCTAGATTCTGCCCCCTGGCAGCCTGTTTTCCTTCCAGGGATCTCTGGCTTCAGAGCTCGGGGAAATCAGGATAAGTTTGACCAAGTTGGCCTCTGGAATAGGATTTTTCAAGCAGAGGAAAGTGATAATTTTGTAGTGGTCAGAAGAAGTTAGAATGGTTAATTTGCCCCCACTTCCTCCATCATCTGTGAACAATATACACTCGTATGCGCAGAAACTGTCAGACATACATGTGCTCCTCCCACATATGTATACATAGCTCTGCATCATGGTGACAAAGGTAGGGTTGCCAGGTCCCCTCGTTGCTCTAGTGGGGGGATTTGGGGGTGTTCTGGGGGTGGTTGGGGATGCCCCCAAGAGTGACCACCCCCAGCCATCACTCTCCCTCCCCTCCTGCTCAATTTAAAGAGCTTCAGATGATCTGCGGGGACCATGTGGCCCCCCCCCAAGCAGCTGGAGGGAGGGAGAGGGGCAGTCTCAGGCTGCATGCTTGGCTCACAAAAAGACCCGTTAAAGGGTCTTTTTGCGAGTTGGGTAGGGGCTGTGGTACACTGAGCTGGAAATCAGCCCTGCACATTGCAGTCCCCACCCTGCTAGCAAAAAGACCCTTTAAAGGGCCTTTTTGTGAGCTGTATGCCTGTGACCACTCCTCTCCCTCCCTCCTGCTAGATTTAAAGGGCCGTCTCGCTGATTGGTGGGCCACATGGTCCCCACAGCTGAAGCCCTTTAAATTGGGCAGGAGGGGAGGGTGAGTGGGTGGTTGCTCTTGGGGGCGTGGCTTCCCCCACTGGCCAGCTGGCCTGGGGGTGGATTGAAACCCCCACCCAGACCTGGGGGCTGGCAATCCTAGAAAGGGGATGGGGCAGAGAGAAGGAACCCTCTCCTTTCTTTTTTTCTTCACTTATACCCAAACATTCTCTCTCCTTCCCCCTCATTTTTCCAGGAGTGGTGGCATGAGCAAAAAGGAGGAAGAGGGAGAGGGTAGCAGGCACCCCAGGCCATGGGAGTATTGCTTCAGGATTGGGCACAGGCAGGGTATATGCTAAACGCAATCCCATGCCAATATGGTAAAATAATTACAGCAAGGGTCTCCATCTCTGTTGAGACTGTGGGCACTTAGGGAATTTTCAGTTCAATTCAGTTCAATTTACTACGATCAAAGATCAGCAATGTTACATATTAAATGTTACAATGTTAACATACAATGTTAAAATGTTACATATAGTTAACAGCAAAAATATAGACAGTTGATACAGATACAGATAAAAATTTCAAATAAGGCAAAGTGAATTTTAAAATTTCCTAAGAAGTAATAGGCTTCTGTCTGATTAGGATGGCCATAGCACAAAACCTTGCTACCTTAGCAGTGGTTTCATTACAGATATCAGCTAAAAGAAGAGTAGAATGAAGCTGGTTAAACCTGCCTGGGTAAATGACAATTATTGGAGTAATGTATTTAGAATGATTCTCATGATAAAATCGGCAAGATAAAAGAACGTGCTCAATTGTCTTGATCTGTCCAGAATTACAATGACAGAGTCAACTTTCGTATGGGGTGTGAGCGTATCTCCCTTGCAGGAGGGCAGATGAGAGAACATTTAATCGTGCTAAGGTAAAAGCTCTGTGGTGCTTAGGGAGTTCTAACAAATAAAGGTAACTGGATGGAGCAAAATTTAGTTTTTTATTTCTCACCACTAAAAAGTGTGAGACTCATGCTCTGTCCATTTGGAGAGAAGTGTCCCATAATCTTTGTTTAACAATAGCTTTGGCTCCTTCAAATCCAAGATGTATGAGGGCGGTGCTAGAGAAGCCTAGAAGTGCCAGTTTGTTTTCTATTGTGGAGACCCAGCTTGAGCAAAAACCATCTGAAAAAATTAAGGGGGGCTTTGGGAATTTTAAGAAAAGGTAGTGGGTGCTACAACAAAATGGCTACCAGAGGAGTGGGGTCAGTCACAAAATGGATGCCATGGGGGGGCAGCACCATTGACAACATGGGTTACTCCTGGGCAAATGCCCTGTTTTGGCGAGAAAGCAGCTGTTTTTGAATGGGCACTCCTTGAAGACTCAACAGTGATGCTTCATTTATTTATTTATTCAATTTATATCCTGCCCTCCTCGTGTAGCAGGCTCAGGGCGGCTTACAGTGACTAAAATATGTTAAAACACAGATGCATTGAGACAATGAAATAACATAGTATTAAAAAAAATGGCAATCATAAATACATATAGAAACAGATAAAATGGTGATGGCGGTAGTATCCCATAAGGTCATAATACACTGGCTGTAATTGTTCGAGTTAACAAAGAGGGCCTTAACAGTTCAGATGTTATCAGTATATAATCAGTGGTGGCTCCTAGTTGAAGGCCTGGTGGAAGAGCTCCATTTTACAGGCCCTGCGGAACTGTAGGAGGTCCCGCAGGGCCCTGATGTCTTCCAGGAGCTCATTCCATCAGTGTGGAGCTGCCACTGAGAAGGTCATAGCCCTGGTAGAGGCCAGTCTGGCATCTTTCGGACCAGGGAGAGTCAGACAGTTTTGAGACTCTGACCTCAGTGCTCTGTGGGGAACGTGTGGGGAAAGGCGGTCCCTCAGGTAGGCAGGCCCCTGACCATATGGGCTATTTGGTCTCTTCCAGTTTGAGGTAGTAGAGCCAGTTTGGTGTAGTTGTTAAGATCATGGACTCTGATCTGAGAGAACTGGGTTTGATTCCCCACTCCTCCATATGCAGCTGCTAGTGTGACCTTGGGTCAGTCATATGTTCTTTCAGAGCTGTTTTTGAAAGAGCAGTTCTTGAAAGAGCTCTCTCAACCCCACCTACATCACAGGGCATCTATCGTGGGGAGAGGAAGGGAAAGGGATTGTAAGCCACTCTGAGAGTCCTTCAGGTAGTGAAGGGCAGGGTATAAAACCAATCTCTTCTTCTTCTTCTTCTGCAGTACCTCTTGCTCCAAGGAGGTAGATGAAAGTTAGGACTAGATGCATGGTCGAGAACATGGAAGACCGCCAGACTTATGAGGGCTACAGCTTATAAGGAGAATATATTTAAGATGTTTTATAGATCGCATTGGACGCAGGGCCGGCCTGTGGTGTCTGGGCACCCTAGGCCAGCTTGTGGCCTCCCCCCGCGATGCCAACCTCCCGGTGGGGCCTGGAGACGGAGAGGGCGGCGCCGGCAAGCCAGGGAAGAGGCGGGGGTTTAACCCCCCATCTCTTCCCTCTAAGCGCTGCTTGCCTGTGCCATGAGGGCCCCCTCGGCCTGCCGTGGCGCTCCTCCTGAGCCCTTCCGGGGCTGCCTTCGTGGAGAAAGCAGGCAGGCAGGCCGCTCGGCTGCAGCGGCTGTGGTGCCCAAGGACTCGGGAGGGGCAGGCAGACGGGCGGCTGCTGCATGGCGGGCGCCAAGCACAGGGAGGGGAGGGGGAGGGAGGGTTAGGGTTCCCTGCCCGCCCCAGCCAGCATTCGTCCCCATCCCCCCATGATCAAGGGAAACAGGATGAAACCAGGGAGGGTCTCCGAGTCCAGCTTCCTCCGCTGCCCTGCCCCCCCCCAGCAGCCAGCCAGATGTCTCCGGGATGCCTCTTGGCTGGGCACGAAGGCCTGCCTTCCTTCCTTCCCCTGCTCCAACCTGGCACCCAGAGGCACACTGCACCTGAGGAGGGAGGTTCCACTGAGCGGCCATGATTAATTGCCCTTGACAGAACACCCCCCCACACACTGTGTCCTCCCCTCCCCTTTCCAAACCGTCGGAGCAGCCAGGGTCTCTCCTCACCTCTTGTGGCAAGCTCTGCTGCCACCTTCTGCGCCCTGCTGGGGCGCTCTTCACAGGCGGCAGCGGGGGGGTTGTGGGGGGAGCAGGCACAGTTGGGCACCCCTGTGACTGGCACACTCTAGGCAAGCACCTAGCTTGCCTAGCGGGTGAGCTGGCCCTGATTGGACACCAGAAAAAATTGTGAAATGTTATAAAAAGTCTACAAATAAATGTTGGAAATGCAAAAGAGTGGTTGGTACATTCTATCATATGTGATGGCATTGGACAAAAGTCCAAAAGTATTGGCAAAAGGTACAGAAAATAATTTTAGAAATTACAAAGGTAAATTTGAAGTTAGTACCTGAAAGTTATTTGCTAAATATGATTCCAGAAAATATTAGATAAAATGATATGTATTTAATAATAATGATAGTAACATCTGCTAGAATTTTAGGGTCTAAATATTGGAAATTGGATAAAATTCTGAGTGAGGAAGAATTGACTAACAAACTGCTAAATGTAGCAGAAATGGATAGAGTGAATGTATTAATGCAAAGCAAAGATGATGAAGTATATCGGAAGAGATGGTCGAGGGTCTATACATGGATGAAAGATAAAAGAAAATAACAGACTCAAATTGTAGTAAATATGAAATATATATGTTTGTATATATTATTAAAAAACCAACAATAAAAAAAATTGGGGGGGGGAGGAAAGTTAGGACTGGGTCTTTGATCTGGCGTAGAGACTTAAGGCTTGGGTCATGAGAGTCACTGCATGATCGTGGGCCACTTGCACACCCCAGCAGGCTCCCTCTCAGCCTAGTCTACTTCACAGGGTTGAAATGAGGGGGGAGGAAACCTTGGAATCACTGATCCATGTTGGGTATTAATGTAATGAATAAATCTTTCCAGGGTTTTCTCTGAGCACAGCTCAGCCTTAATATCTCTTTGCAGTTCCAGAAGTCTGACAACATGCAACAAGTTCTTGTATTGTGAATTCCATGTATTACTATTCCCACAGGACGCTTTCAAGGAGCAGAGCATGTTGCAATTCCTGCCCTGTTTAAGCGGACAGCTTTGAATGACTATGCTAAGAGTCGCTTGCCCAAAGCCACCTGGCTTAAGTTTTTGTGGCTGAGGAGAGATCTGAACCAACACATGGCTTCCAACTTCTCCGCCCAAAATGCAAGCAAAACTGTGGCACCTTAACTCAACAAAGGGTTCCCAAAGCAGCTTCCCATTTTGTGCAGCCACCACTTTGATGGGAAGTTGCTGGAGTCTGCAAGTTCCTCCTTCAGTCATGAAAGAATTAATATGTTTTATGTATGTATGCTAATGTTAGTTTATTTAGCTTAGGACCCATTAGATCTTACAGAAGTACAGGGCAGGGAAACAGAAGCCGTGGGCCTGCAGGAGGGTGGAGAGGAGGGGTGGTAATCTGGCTGAGTCCATTCCTTTGTTTATTCCAGTTTGCTTTATTCCTCTCAGGATGTGGAGAGGCAGGGGGAAAGTCTGCTTCCAAATCCACCACATCTTTACAAACTCAGGAAGGGGAAGCAGGAATAAAAATGGATTTTGTAAAGGAAGTTTCCTTTCCCCCTTCACAGTACAGCTTGGAAACATTGCAATGCGACCCCCAAGAACTGGGAAACCAGAGAGCACAGAAATAGAACCCAGGGTATGCTTGAACTCTTGCCATTGTTAAACTAACCTCATGATTTTGGGCCCTCCGGGGACAATGGCATTAAGCCCAAGTTTATTAAAGACAGTTTGTGAGCGGCCTCCTAAGCCCGTCTCCTCAAACTGTCATATTTCCTCTACCATGAATGGCGTAAATACTAGGGGCCCTACATTCGGCTTTGGATGAGTGCCAAACAGAGCCATAAAAGCACTATTTAGCTTCCACATCTGAATTCTGAACAGCACGACTACAAACAGAGTTCAGGTAGCAAGGAGGGATGGCTGAGGATGCAATGTTCATTCAAAGAAGAAGAACTGCAAAAGCTTGCTACTAAGAGGTGTCCATTAGTGGTCAATGAATGAATAGAAAAATAAAGGGATTCAGGAAGATACAGGACATGTAGATCGCAAGACTGTGATGGCTGGATGTGCTTGGGAGGCAGACAAGGCTCTGGATTGTACAAGACAAAGTTAAATTATTTATTATTCTAGTTTGGTTTTGAAGAGAGTAAGTAAATTAAGTTAGACAGGGCATTTGGCTATATACTAGCTTGAGTGACTGTTGGAATTTTACTTTTTTAAAAAAAGTGCTGTAACATTTTAGAAAGGTTGCTGTCGCGTATTGGGGCACAGTTGCTGCCGGTTCCCCTTTCAGTCTAAACTGGGTACAGAGATCCTTTTCTGGCTCTAAGTTGGAACCGGCAAGGAGATGATTTGAGGATGTTAGCTCTTGATACACAGTTCTGGAGGGATGCTCCTCGTGATGTGTGCCAGTCTTCCCTCCCCCCCCCCGCCATGCATGACATAGAGTTCTTTTATGCTACAGTGAGGTTTATTTTGAGATGACGGGGGTTTAATCCAAACCAGATCTGAGCCATGGAACCTGTTTTCAATGTTAGGGTTCAACCCTGGAACATGAGAGTAAAAGAGAATGCCTCTAAGGGCCAGTTCACACATGGTGTTGCCTCATGATTTCTCATCGCTGGATTGCTCAACATTTGATGACTTACAGCTGAATTCGTGACCTAAATATATTGAATACAGGGCAATAGCCAGCCTGACTCACTAGGTGGGGCTGCAACATTGGCAGGTGGGACTTCAGCCCTCCCTAGTCAGTTTGTATTGGGGGAGGGGGAGCAGTGATGTCAAGACCAGAGAGGATGCGGTCCCTGGCTGAACAGCTTTCCCTGCTTTTAACTTCTTATGTCCCCTTGCCGTGCTCATGGGGATTTTTCCCGCCCACCAAAAGTGTTCCTACTCTAAAAATGAACTCAGATTCTTTAAATGGAAACTGCCATGTCACAAATTAAAAGCCCATTTAGAGGGACTGAAACAGTACTCCATGCGAGGAAGTGCCCCTGCTAGCCCAATCCTGGCCACAGCCCTGAGGTAGTATGAGGCTTTTGATTTGTGAATGGTTTGTTCACATGTGCCACAGTCATCAAGGGATGCAAATATGTGTGTGAACTGGTTTTAAGAATGAACAGAGGACACTCCACTAAGTTCAGATAGTTTCTGTGCATCTGAAGCTACAGGTAAGGGATTGTAGGTCAAAAAGTGTCACCTCCAGGGATGATTGAGTTCTACCTGTTTTGAAAAATTGACTACCTTGATGAGTTAGCTTGTGGGACTTACTTGTTTTCCAACTATGCATGCTCCCTTGTGTAAATTCAGTATCCTAATCCTCACACACATAGATCTTTTAGACAGACATATCCTAACTGGGGATTATTGAACAAGCCAGTTAGATTTTGGAGCACATCTTGACTCTTTCTCCATCAGTTACTCTAACTTTGAGCCTCATGTATACATATCAATCATTGTTGGCTGCCACTACCACATCCTGGGGGATTATTTTGAGGCCAATTGGTTTTTGGAGCATACCTTTGTGCTTGTTGTGTTATATCTATTTATTTTCTGTTTTTGCCAAGACATTGGCCTAATAAAAGAGAGATCATCTTCCAGAACAAATGCAGCAGGCATCTTTAATGGACAGCTCTCACACCAGACCTTGAAGGTGTTTCTTACTTTCAATTTTAACATTTTACTCTTTTTGCCCTGGTTCCTCGAATATGTTGAGGAATAGCTTTGGGGTGGTTTCTGCCATTGGCTGTGCTAGATAAATTCACCTTCTTGGTGTTTGACCCTCCTGTGCATCTCAAAGTGCTTGTTTACATATGCATGTATGTTACTTTGGATTGGTTCAGAGGGACTCAGTGGTAAAGCATCTGCTTGGCATGTGGAAGGTCCCAGATTCAATCCCCAGCAATTCCTATTAAAAGAATCAGGGAGTAGGTGACGTGAAAAACCTCTGCTTGAGACCCTGGGGAGCCATTTCCAGTCTGATAGACAATATTGACCTTGATGTACCATTGGTCTCGTTCAGTACCAGGCAGCTTCATGTCTCCACTAAAAATGTGAAACTCTTGGGACCATGGCAGAGGGGGGAGGGAGGGTTCCGGTCCTCCCTCCTTGTCATTTGCATGAGTTGAAACACTCCCGGGGGAGTAATGTATCCTGAGGCTATAATCCTGGTGGGGAGGCAGGAGACTCTCCCCTCCATGCTGAAGACCTGAGTGGAATGCCCCTATATAAATTGATGGTGCAACCTCATTTGGAGTACTGTGTACAGTTCTGGTCACCATACCTCAAAAAGGATATTATAGCATTGGAAAAAGTGCAGAAAAGGGCAACTAAAACGATAAAAGGGTTGGAACACTTTCCCTATGAAGAAAGGTTAAAGTGCTTGGGGCTCTTTAGCTTGGAGAAACGACAGCTGAGGGGTGACATGATCGAGGTTTACAAGATTATGCGTGGGATAGAGCAGGTAGAGAAAGAAGTGCTTTTCTCCCTTTCTCACAATACAAGAACTCATGGGCACTCAATGAAACTGCTGAGCAGTCAGGTTAGAACAGATAAAAGGAAATACTTCTTCACCCAAAGAGTGATTAACACATGGAATTCACTGCCACAGAAGGTGGTGGCAGCTACAAGAAAGGGAATTAGATAAACATATGTGTAGGGAGCAGGCGATGCGATCAGCTGTAGTGCTGGCAGACCACACCGCGGCTGCGCATCCTGCTGCCCCTCTCACCCTATCAGCGGTGGACACCTTGTACTGCACTGTCCGTCCAATCCCCTCTGTACACGTTGCCCTCTGACCTATAAATAAAGCAGCGCTCCTAAGTCGGGAGGTCAGCTTTCACCACACTCGTCTCGTCTCGTTTCTTCCCGACAAGTGGTGACCCCGACGTGATTCCTGGCGCCTCCCTGCTTGCCCGACTGTGATAGTCTACGGTGCACCTCAGCTTCGGCTCCCTTTTTTCAGGTAAGTATGGGGGAATCATTGTCCAAAGAGCAGATTGAGCATGCGACAGAACTGGCGGCGCTGATAAAAACCATGGCCCGCGACGAGACGGTGTCAGCAAAAGAGATCCAAGAGCTTCTCCGAGAGGTGGATTGCCAATGTCCTTGGTATCCCCTCCGGGGTAGCTTAAAGCCGCAGGATTGGGAAAAAATAGGGCGGGAACTTAAGGGCGAACCCCGGGCCCCCATAAACCTTCTGTTAACATGGCAGAAGGCCTTTGCGGCGGTCTGTGCATTCTCACCGGCAGAGAATGCCCTCTTACAATCTACTAAGCCGCCGCCGGACGACCCTGGGGCATCGCCGCCTCCCTACCTGTACCCTGCTTTGACTTCTTTGAATATTTCTGATCAGCCGTTGGCTCCGCAGGCTTTGCCTCAATATCCACCACCAACTGTACGCAGTAAAGTGGCACAGGCCATCGCTACCGCTCGTAAAGAGGGTACGTTGGACCCCACGGAAGAATGGAACGGAGAGTCACCCGCCTTCTTCCCCCTTACACGGACTAGGAACCCCAATAATGCTGACGAGCTCCAGCTTAACTGGGAGCCACTTCCGTACAGCGTGCTCAGAGAGCTCAACAAATCCATCAAAGACTTCGGCCTCAAATCCTCCTACGTGCTAGGAACTATTGAAGGCCTCTCGAATGGTTATAAAATGCTCCCACGAGACTGGAAGGATCTGTTTCGCATGGTCCTTTCCCCCTCTCAATACGTGGTTTTTGACAGCGAGTATAAGGCTGCCGCTACTGCTTCAGCCTCGGCGCAAATTACTTACGATCAGATGTATGGCGCTGGTCCATTCGAGCCGATAGAAGCCCAAGTACAGCTCCCCGACGAGCACCTCGCGGCTACTGGCCTATGTGTATTACGGGCCATCCGCCGCGTCCCCGTCACCGATCGGCCCGCCAAGTCCTTTAGTCTCATCAAACAAGGCAATGGTGAACCTTATGGTGCCTTTGTAGATCGCTTGCAGGAGGCGATAGCGCGCCAACTTGACAATCCACAGGCCCAAAACGAACTCTTGGTTAAGTTGGCTTATGAGAATTCCAACACTGACTGCAAGCGCATTCTCACCCCTATCGTCCACCGCCCGGACTACACCCTCGCTGAAATGCTTACAGCGTGTGCTGAGGTAGGGTCCAAAAGTCACGAAATGGCGCTCCTCGCCGCCGCCCTTCGAGGGGGGGGGAGGAGCGGGGGAAAGCCCACCGGGAACTGCTTTAACTGCCAAAAGCCCGGCCATTTCAGAGCTCAGTGCCGCGCCCCTGGGGGTGGGGCAGCGGCCGGAAAAAACACCTCTCAGCGAAACCAGCAGAAACCTAACAAGAAGTGCCCTAAATGCAATAAAGGCTATCACTGGGCTAGTCAATGCCGGTCCGGGCCGCATGGAGAGGGGGCAAAAAACTAGTCTCCGGGCGTGATTCCCGCCCCGGTCAAATGGAATCTGCATCCTCTGTCACCATTGCCCTCTCGACCATCGCACGAGCCACGCAACCCCTCCCTGGGGAAGTGACTTGCATTCCTATGCAATTCTTGGATCACGTTCCAGGCTCTCATGTGTTGGTCCTGCCGCTCTCCTCGGCGGGAGAGCAAGGAATTTTTGTAATCCCGGAGGTCAAGGCTTGCCCCGCCCCGGAGGTTCCACTCGTGGTGCAAGCCTGGAGTAATCTCCCTTTGATCTGCCCGGCGGGGGCCACTATTGCTAACTGCGTGCCCCTCACGGGTCCGCAGGGCCCGGCGCCTTCTTCTTCTTCTTCCTTGCAGATCGCTCTCGTCCGCCAGGACATCCGGACGGAAAAGCCCTTGCGTGAGTATGCTGTAAACGGGAAACGCCTCTCTGGCCTCCTGGATACGGGCGCTGACGTGTCGGTCATCACCAAGGAACAATGGGATCCGAAATGGCCACTGGAAGCCAGCCCATCTGTCTGGGGGTTGGCGGGGAAAGTAGTGCCGTGCAGAGCGCCTCTCAACTCGCAGTACGCTCTGTCCTCTCTGGTGATCTGTTGGGATATATCCAACCGGTCGTCGTCCCCATCGGCGTCAACCTGTGGGGGCGGGACTTGTTACGGCAGCTGAGAGCCCACGTCGTCCTTGATGAGTGACCCTCCCACTCCGCCCCGCGCAGTTGCGCCCGCGCAGTTGCGCTCACTTGGGTCGCCTCCGCCCCCGTGTGGGTGGAGCAATGGCCCCTGCCTCTGGACAAGCTTACGGCTCTCCATGCCTTGGTGCAAGAACAATTGGACAGTGGGCACCTTACCCCTTCCACCAGTCCATATAATAGCCCCGTGTTTGTCATCAAAAAGAAATCAGGGAAGTGGAGGCTTCTGCACGACCTCCGAGCAATCAATAAACTCTTACAGCCTATGGGTCCCCTTCAGTGCGGGCTACCTAACCCCAATCTTATCCCCGCACGATGGGAAATGGCTATAGTGGATCTCAAAGATTGCTTTTACACTATTTCGCTGCAGCCCCAAGATCAACCATATTTTGCCTTCACGGTCCCAGCACTGAATGCGGAGCGCCCCACCCAGCGCTTTCAATGGGCCGTCCTCCCTCAGGGGATGCTCAATTCGCCCACAATGTGTCAGCTGTTTGTGGATCAGGCCCTATGTGCGTTTCGCACCCAGCACCCGCAGGTCCGGGTGCTGCATTACATGGATGACATTGCCATTGCCGCTCCAACTTTACCTCAGGAGTGGAGGTCTGATCTTCAACGTGCCCTTGCAGCTTTTGGTCTTCAAATAGCCCCAGAGAAGGTCCAAACGCATGAGCCCTTCTTATATTTGGGTCACAAGGTGTTTGCTTCATATGCTATGCCTGTTTTACCCTTTTTGACCCTGCCCAACCCATTGACATACGTTCAATTGCAGCAATTTCTGGGCTCAATTAATTGGATTCGCCCTTATTATCGGTTAACCACTGATCAGCTTGCGCCTTTATTCAGTGCTCTCCGGCGCGGTCGGCAACCCGACGATCGCATAACCCTTACGGATGCTGAACTGGCGGTCGTCACCTTACTTAATAACCACATGGCGACCCGCTGGGTTGATCGGTGTGAGCCGGATGAGCCCGTTCACCTCGCCATTATGCGGCCTCAAGCGCAATGCCTTGGATTTCTGTTTCAACAGCCTTCCCCTGGCCGCCCCTCTGTTGTCATTTTAGAATGGCTCCATCTCGCTCATACTGCGCACAATACCATCTCTACTCTGGAAGCCATGACGGCGGCTCTGATCTCTCGGGGCCGTACCCGTTCTAAAGCCCTCCTGGGACAGGAACCTGCTACAGTGGTAGTTCCTTTCCTGAAGGATCCGTGGGATCACGCCTTCCGCAACAGTGATCTCCTGCAACTCAGTCTCATTGCCTATGTCGGGGAAATATCTCACCATCTCCCCAAGGATCCCAGGATTCAGATTGTTCCCTTATGTCCCTTTCAATTTGTTCAATTGTTGTCTCCTGTTCCGCTCCGCGGCGTCACCCTCTTTACTGATGGGGGCCCACCAGGGGAGCAGTTACATGGCAAGACGCTTCCGGCCAGTGGTGTAGCCGCCACACCGGACCCCAAATTTCTCCGCAACGTTCTGAACTTGCCGCCGCTGTCGTTGCGGCCTCGCTTTTCCCTGCTGAACCCATGAACGTCATCACTGACAGCCTCTATGTGGCCAATGTCTTGCGGCGCATTGAGGGCAGTTACGTCTCGCCCGCTTGTGACAGGAACCTCCTGTCCCTTTTCCTTTCCCTCCAACAACACCTCTCGCGTCGGACGGCTCCTTTTTACGTGGCTCACATTCGTAGCCATCAGCCGTTCCCGGGGTGCTGACTGAGGGAAATGACCGTGCTGACGCCCTCACTAGCGCCTATCCCCTGTCGGCTATCACCGACCATGACATCCACCATCAAAACGCCAAGGCTCTGGCTCGGCAATTCGGCCTCCCTCTTTCCGAGGCACGGGCCATCGTTCAGCAGTGCCCCCAATGCTCTGGGAACTTCTCCTTTCCCTCCACGGGCGTCAACCCCCGCGGCACTGCTGCCAACGATCTATGGCAGATGGATGTCACCCACTTGCCAGGTTTCGCCCCGTGGAAGTACATCCATGTGTGTGTTGACACCTACTCTGGATACATCCATGCCACCCCGCAAAAGGGTGAGCAGGTTAAACATGTCACTTCCCACCTTTTGCGGGCCATCGCGGTCATGGGCAAGCCACTCGCCCTCAAGACCGACAACGGTCCCGCCTACTGCTCTACCCTCTTTGCCGACTTCTGTTCCAAGTGGTCCATCCGCCACACTTTTGGAATCCCCTACAACTCCACGGGCCAGGCCGTCGTCGAGCGTGCCAACCGGACCCTTAAGACGGCCCTCTCTGCTCATTCGCAGAAGGGGAACTGCCTCCTCCTTGCTGGCAAGGGAGTCCGCCCTTGCCTCGGTCTTATTTACGCTCAATCACTTGAACCTCTGTACGTTTAACTCTCAACTTTTTACCCGCACACAGCGTCATTTTCAGCAGGACCTCCCCCTCCCTCGCGCACAGGTCCGATATCGGCGTCCACCGAGTCCCGAGTGGCTCGGTCCTGCACCGCTCATCACCTGGGGCCGTGGCTACGCCGCAATTCAAACATCAACCGGTCCCGTGTGGATTCCAGCTCGCTGTGTCAGACCGTGGAACCCGGATGGCGTGGCACAACGGCCTGGAGAATCCCATTCCGGAGTTCAACAGTCGCGCGACTCTCCGTGTTCCAGTGACGCAGCAGCGACGTCGTGAGCGAGGACATCGGGCTGCGCCCATTACCTGGGGCGCAGTCAAACGCCTCACCGACCAAGCCACTGCCCTGCTGCACGAAACTGACAAGGAAGCAACGCCCGAACATCTTTTCCTAGCCCTGATAGCTTGTATTAACAAGAACTCTTGTCTCGCCCTTATCTGTTGCTTATCCCTCCTTTTGACTCCCGCAGCAGCCTTGCCGCTTCAGCATGACGACAACCCACACCCCAACCTGTGGCTTCGTCATGCCTCGTACATGTTTCATCATCACGGGACCAATGTGACTCTTGTTTATGAGCCTCCAATGGCTGCGGCAGGCATGTCCTTTCTACCTACTCCCTTTAATGTTCCTGAACTGGTACTCAGTCACCTACAGAACTTGAATCGCTCTAATTTGTTTGTACCTCGGGTAACTGATCTTAATCAAACTGCCTTTCGCACCTTTTCCTACCATCGACAATTACCAGGTCTGTGTTTTTGCTGTTATGCCGCCAATGCTGCCTTTAGCAAATGGCAATATAAGGCTGGCGCCGATCGGCATTGGGGAAGCAAGGCAAAGAATCAGACCGCTTGCCTTGATCATTTTTATCTTCACGGCACGTATAATTCCTCTTTTGTCCCTAATGTAACCCTTATGCATGCTTCTCTGGCTGATATTTATTATCGGCTGCCTATGTTTTCTGCAAAGGCCTCTACCCTCTTAGGTGGTTCTATATGTGGTAACTGGGTCATCAAGGACCCCAACTTATGGTTCTTCTGGGGCGGTGGGATTGCTACCAACTACCACCCTGGAAGATATCAGTGCGCCTCTGTCGGATATCTCACACTTCCGGTTCAAGTGGTAGCGCTCACATTCCGGCCCCAGGGCTCGCCGCCGGTCCTGGGACCGCAATGTTCCGACGAAGTGATTGTTGAGAAGCAGCTGAGTGGCGGCTCCACTGGGCTCCGAGCCTTCTTGGGCTCGCTCACTGGTGTCCTCACTCTGGGCTCATACCCTGGAATCATGGTCCAGGAGAACAGGGCCTCCATCATCGGTCTCACTTGTCGTTTGGAAAAATCCATCAACGCTACCACCGAGTTAGTCAGGGATCTGCAGACTGAAATCCAGAGTCTGCATCAGGTACAACTCCAACACCGCTTCGCCTTAGATTTCCTTCTTGCCCGGCAAGGAGGTTTTTGCCGTTTCATCGGCTCAGCAGGGTGTGCAGTTCGCTTCCAGGACCTAAACAGGACCATTGAAGACGAACTGGCACAGCTGCGAAACTCTATCACCAACAATGTCGTGAGCACGGGTTGGAGCCCCTTGATTGGTTCTCTTCGTGGCTCCCGGATGCCACCTGGCTCCGACAGTTGTTATTTGGCCTCATATCATGCGCTGCTGTCGCTATTAGCCTTTGCTGCTGTGTTCAATGTATTCCTGGCCTCGTGGCCATGCTAGGATCTTCTAAAGAAACCTTGCAACGCCGCGCTATGTATTATGCTTACCACCAGCTTAAAACAACAAAGGGGGAGATGTAGGGAGCAGGCGATGCGATCAGCTGTAGTGCTGGCAGACCACACCGCGGCTGCGCATCCTGCTGCCCCTCACACCCTATCAGCGGTGGACACCTTGTACTGCACTGTCCGTCCAATCCCCTCTGTACACGTTGCCCTCTGACCTATAAATAAAGCAGCGCTCCTAAGTCGGGAGGTCAGCTTTCGCCACACTCGTCTCGTCTCGTTTCTTCCCGACACATATGGAGCAGAGGTCCATCAGTGGCTCTTAGCCACAAGGTATAGATAGGAATTCTCAGTCTGGGGCAAGGGATGCTCTGTATTCTTGGTGCTTAGGGGGGCAGCAGTGGGAGGGCTTCTAGTGTCCTGGCCCCACTGCTGGACCTCCTGATGGCACCTGGTATTTTTGGCCACTGTGTGACAGTGTTGGACTAGATGGGCCATTGGCCTGATCCAACATTGGTTTCTCTTATGTTCTTAATTAGGCTACTCCAAACCTTTATTTGCTGGGGAAAACCAGGATCTAAGTGATCATGTGCAAGCCAAATCCTGTTTTCACAAACTAACCCTAATTAAAATGAAACATGGTTTGGCATTATGTCTGGACTGTACGTATATCTCTTGGGAAGTGAAGGATACAGTGGCATGCAGAAATTACCTTCCCTAAAAAATACTCTACTGGAACTGATGTGTTGCTTGAACATTGGTGATGCTTCTACATAAAGTTGCCACTTGATGCTGAAATTTCCAAGGGATGTGATAGATTCCTACTTTATTTTTACTCCAGTCTTGGGTTAATATAGTGGTGGGAGAATTGTGTTCCACATTTTTGGCCAAGCACTGAATAGGATGAAGGGGAAAGCAGAATGGGATGCAGTCTGGGACACAGTTGAAGAGTGGAACCTTTCCAAGCATCAGAGACAGCAAGGGCAGGAGGCAAATGTAGTCCCAATGCAATGTAGTCACCAAATGTACCTTTTTATTTTTCCCATATGTGAGCTGCCAATCAGTCATATGGAGCAGAATAAACTGTTGCATGGGGGAACAATCAGGACAAAAGCTATCCGCTACCCTTGACAGCTTGGCCTGTACTGAGAGGAATCTCATGGTACATATGTGAGATATGTCATGGTGTACAATATGCAGAGAGCGGCTCTTCACCCACACTCATGTGATATTTGCAGTATACATAGAACCTTTATTCACATCCTCCCTGTCCATCATGATGGTTGGTATTTTGCAGGTAATAAAGCAGAGAGTGTGGTCCGGCTTGTGTGCATGTGTATATAATATCTATCTTTTTTTGTAAGATCCTAGTATTTGGTGTGTGTGTCCGTTAGCTTGCTATAAGTATGCATCTTTGTGGGCCAGGCTGTTTGCAAGCCACTGTTTCTTAAAGACAAAATCAGCTTTTCTCAAAACAACTGATTTTCTAACTGGTTCTTGTAAGCTGCCTCTGATCTTAGCAGACTTTGGACATTCAATGGGTGTTCATTCTGACTTCACTACCTCATTATGTCCTCCCCCCCATCCCACTCCCCATGGTAAGTATAGAATTCTCCGTCTGGAACCGATCATATAAAACTGGCTGCACCAGCCTCTCCCTGCCTCCTCTGGAACAATAGCTGGCTCCTGCAGCCTACAGGGACATGCCTGTGCAATGTGTTTGAAAGAAACTGACAAGGTCCCTTTGTAGCACTCCAGCTGCAGGTCAGGCAGATGCAGACACAGCCATATAATAGAGCTGATAAAACAGCTGGGTGATAGAGACAGCAATGCACATCCCACTGAACAAGATGGGTGGCCCATCCTCTGAACTTAGGACAGCACTGATGTTCTGGATACCCTTTCAGTAATGGTTCTGGCATCCTGACCTGGATAAGCCAGGCTAGCCTGAACTCGTCAGATCTCAGAAGCTAAGCAGGGTCAACCCTGGCTAGTATTTGAATGGGAGACCACCAAGGAACACCAGGGTTGTGATGTGGAGGCAGGCAATGGCAAACCACCTCTGAACGTCTCCTGCCTTGAAAGCCCTACTGGGTCACTGTAAGTCAGCTGTGACTTGATGGCAACAACAACAAATGGTTCTGGCAGAGGTGGCAAAATGGTCTTGCATGCTATCTCTCTCAAACCGGCCCTGAGCTTGAACTTGGGTGCCACACTTTTCCCATGGCAATCTGTCTCTCGTGATGCACTGTGACACACCCTAAATACTTGCTGGAAAATGGGATGATGAGATAAGAGTGATGCCATAGCCCTTGAAGTTGCTGTGTCTCTTTGCAGGTTCTTACTTTGGGATATGCTGACAGGTTCTTGTCTCTACTGTTTCTGAATACAGCAGGTCACCTCCTGTAATCAAGACAGAGCACATGTTGATTCATGTGCCTTAGGCAGAACCAGGTTATAGACACTCCAGTAATTATTGTCACCCTGGAAGGAGAAGTTTTCTGTTGTGGGCAACTTCCCAAGGTATCAGCCTCTAGGCTGCAGATCAATAAGATAGATCAGCAGTCAGACTCTCAGTATTGGTGGTCTAGAAAACTTGGAGGTGGAATGGTGGATTGCTCCTCAGAGGTTCAGATTTCAGAAGTTAAGTAAAAAGAATAGATGCCAACATTAATTTTTAAAAGATCCTGTGATGAAAGCAAAAGGGCTTGGATAGGATGGGGTCAGGTGATGGTATCCACTATTTTCTGTCTTGATCTCTATGCACCTTTAATAATTTTATGCTGTATCTGGTATGTTTTTATCAGTGCTTTTGGAAATGGGTGTGCAGTGGATATTCCATAAGGGCAAATAAGGCTTGTATGTTTTCTGCCCCCGTCTTTTCTGGGTTTTGGGCACAGTGCTGCACTGGTTCTTTTAAATTTCTGGGTTCTCTTGTTGTTTGATCTCATCTGTTCCCTTAGAGTAACAGGTGGCATTCTTACCTGAGATCCTCTGTGAGCGTCTCTTTCTTCCTGCTCAACCCTCAAAAAATCTCAATTTCATCAGCAGCGACAAGAATTTTAAAGATGCAGGCTTATTTCTGTATCTCCGTCTCTACTCTAGAGGACATGTACCCCCCTCTTTCCAAAAAAATCTTTTGTCACTTGGTTTCCCAGTTTTGTGTTGCGTGGTCCCAATTTTGTGTTGCAATCTGAGTCTCTTTTCTGTGTAATTTCTAATTTGATTTTCTTCGTGTCTACATCAGTAATGAAAATGTTAATGAATAATCCATTTCCCAATGTAGATCCTTGGGGCACTTTGCTGTTTACCTCACTTTACAATCCTGTATTTCTTCATCTGCATGTGGTGTTTCCTAGGCTGCTTATCAGTGAAAGATGTTTTGCCAGAAAACAGCATCTGTGCTCCTTAAGAGATTTCATCTGTTCTGTTGTTTGAAATATTTGCCAACCAAGACACACACACACAGAATACTGGGCCTTCATATGTGCAACTTTACTGAGGCTGTTGGTCATGTCAGCAAGTTAATTGAGGTTTGACATAGAATATAGCTCTGTGTAGGTATGCACCTGTTGTAAAAGGCAGATAGCAAAAGCTTTTGGATTCTGTTCCTGAATTTGAGTTTGATAGGGCAAGTGATGGAGGAACCCAGATACAAGACTCCTGTGCCAAGATCATACTGTTTTTAGTGTTAGCTAATTGATAATAATTATCACCTCCTGGTACTGTATTCAGATTATTATTTTTAGAAATGTGAAAGTTATATAATAAAGCTATCACTGCTTATAAAATATGTTAATCCCCCCACCCCTATCCTGCTATGGTCTCTAGTTTGGCAGGTTTCCTGTGTCATTTGCCTTCTAAATACACTGATACAGAGCAAAATAGTTCATGAACCAAGACACAGGATAAATGTACTTTTGGTCTCACCTAAGCAGGGTTGCTAACAATCTGGAGGAAAAAAAGTTTGGCCCTTTTAATAGTGGTTTAATGTGGAGAAATGGGCAGCTGGAGATGTTCATGGCATGGAGGTAAATAACATCACCTGGTAAATAACAGCCCATTGAGCCTCCATTAAAGACTCAAGAAATTTTTTTCAGGCAATTGGCAGCCCTCCATCACCTAGAGGTGCCAGCTTTTAAAATCATCCCTCTAGCTGTCCCTTTAATATCAATTTGGTCTGCAGCAATTATCAGGTGATGTTATTTAGCCAGGAGGTGAAAAGCCTCAAAACCAATTTCTGCACACTAAACTTATATTAAAGGGACAGGACAATGTTTCCCCCTGACTGTGGCAGCCTTTACTCACCAAATGTTGATATTTCTACAAAGTATTGAATATTAAAATTGGAGTTCAGTATAAACAAGCCTGTGGCAGAAAGAGTTCGCTCTGGCCCACAGGCTCTGTTTCACCCTGCCCTCTATGGTTTTCCCAACACTTGGAAATGCTTTTCTTTCTCTCTCAGGTAACCACTGCCACAACCTGACTTCTGTAAGGAATTGCCCACTGGGAGGGTTCAGGACCCCCAGCGTCCCTTCCAAGTTCTGTGGCCTTGCCTCTGTGTCTCCTGCTGCCCAGTGCCTGGTCACCACAGGGACCGTATACTACTGCCTTGTGCTCCCCAGAGAAATAACCACTTGCCAACTGCCTGCCTTCCCCCAGCACTCCTTTTAAAAGTCTATGTGCTACAGAGAACCACTACCAGAATCAAAAGTTATAAAGTATTTATTAAAAATAAAATGTTCACAAGCATACTTTTAGCACAGCAGCAGATTGACCAAGGAATTCAAAAGAAATGGGTAGAACACAATTCCTCGGTCCCTCTCTCTATACATGCCCTATCCGATATTAAACTATAGGACAGGCACCTTAGCTTAGGAAGTTACAGATCCCTACAAAGTGTCAATGACCTTGAAGCTTACTCCAGCTCTCCAGACCAGCACATGGTTAATGACTGCCTCCTCCAGACCTCAGTTAAAGAGTTCTGTCTGTTCTGATGGACTCAGCACAAAAGAGAGCTTCTTTTCTCCCCTGAGTTTTATCACCTCTCTTTTCCCCACCCACTGACCAGGGCAGGCTGGGTCAGAGAAGCTTTTCCTGAAGATTCTTTCTGGAGATTCTTCCTGAAGTCTCTCTAGCACTTAACTCCAAATCTCTGTTCCCTGTTTAGAGAAGGGGGGATGGACTGGACCCTCCTATTGTCTCTAGCTAGACCTATTAACATTTCTTAAGAGGTAGTTGAGGTGAGCCTGGAAAACAATTGACCTGTCTTCCTTCTCCCTGCCTGTTCTCTGCTGAAGGAGAGGGAAACTTTTTAAAGCACAAAGTGAAGGTTTTGCTCATTTCAACCTCCAAAGAAAATATGCATTTCTTTACAAAGCCAACTAATGACAACTACATAGCACAAGATATCACCCCCCAAAAAAAGTTTGGTTTTTTAAAAATCTTTAATTCCACTTAAAAATAAAAGATTTTAGTAACATCTAAATGCCTCTATGGGCAAACTGTTTTGCAGTATGGGAGACTATTAAAAGAAGGCATTATTTTGTACATGTGCTTAGGAACATCTTTAACCAAGGGTAAAGGTAAAGGTTCCCTGTCGAAAGCCAGTCGAATCCGACTCAGGGTTGCGGTGCTCATCTCCGTTTCAAAGCCGAAGAGCCAGCGCTGTCCGAACGTTTCCGTGGTCAGTGGCGCATGACTAACACCAAGGTGCAGAACGCTGTTACCTTCCCACAGAAGTGGTACCTATTTATCTACTTGCAATTTCTTGCTTTCGAACTGCTAGGTTGGCAGGAGAATTAACCAAGGGTAGAAAGGATTAAATCCAATGCTATGGAGCAAGGTTGCTGCTGGTCCTCACCTTTTGCTCTGCCAGGAAGTTCTTCCCAATCATCCATCATCTAAAACATGGTCCCCAGGCTCACCATGAGTTGGGTTAAGATTGCCAACTTCCAGGGGGTGGCTGGAGACCTCCCGCTATTACAACTGATCTCCAAGCAGTTTGTTGGGAAGGAAGGTCTAAGGAGCTGGGAAAAGTTCTGGTGATTTTTAATTTTTTTTTTAAAAAAAGACCTACTTTTTGAAGTCCTCCAGAGTTTGTTCTTTTGTCTTTATAACTAACCTTGTGGGACCCCGGCAGGCACCAATCCATCCAAGGCAGCAGCACTCTGATGAACCCCGGCGACTTCGGCGTCCGCGCCTCTCCACAGGGCAGCACAGCCCGCAGCAGCAAGGGGAGTTGCTCTGTCTGTACCCTCTCAAGAAACTCATCGAAGAAGGGATTTGGGGGGGGGGGTTTGAGATCCAGTCTCCAAACATGGTTGTGGTGGGTGATTTGAGGATAAATTGGAAGGGGGCTTAATGCACCAAGGAGGATGGGTGAGAGCACCTGGAAGCGCCGGATGCCTGCCTTGCATGGGTGCTGTCAATGGGGGTGTCTTGGGACGTTTCTTTGTGACAATCATGGACATTCAGAGAGCTCCATTGACAATCCCCGACAGCCCACGGGGAGAAGGGGCTCGGCAGGCGGAGCGCTCCTTGTCCTTCCGCTCTGGCTCCTGCCTGGCTCAGCCTGCCCTGCATCCCAAAGAGCTGCGCAAGACGGTGCAGAGGGGCGGGAGGGCACCCACAACTTCACCCCGCCCCTGTCCAGGTGTCAGGAGAAAGGGGCGCCTTTTCTGAGGGAGCACAGCATGGCCGCCCCACAGACGGGCTCTGGCTTCTGCAGCCGAGAGCTACTTGCCCGACCCTGTCCATGGCCACATCAGGCCCGTAGGCAGGATTTTTTAAATTCAGGGGGCCTTTAAATAAGTCGGGGGGCACCCGGCACCCCCCCAAGGAGTGCCACAAATAAAATAAAAAATTATAAGTCGGGGGGCCTGGGCTGGATGGGAAGTCTTAGCAGTAAGTTGGGGGGCCAGGCCCCGAGATGCCCCACTGTAGCTATGGGCCTGGGCCACATTGCTTCTCTTGTGGGCTGTGAGGATCCTGCTGGCAGCGCCCTCCACTGCCCGGCCTGCAGCCGCCAGTGCTCCCCGAGGGGGGTGGTGGTGAGGGTGGGCATGCTGCTGCCTGAGCACAACCTGCGCTACCCCTGGCCCTGGCCCTGGAGGTGCTGGAGCCCGAGTTGCACCATGCCGGCCTCACCGTTCGCACCGCCTTCGCCTCCACTGAGGAGGATGGCACCTGCCACTTCAGAGAGGCCCTGCTCAAGGCCAAATATCTGATAAGCTCCCAGGACGCTGACGTGCTGCTCGGTCAGGGAGATGCAGGGCTTTCGGTGGGGGCATGGGGACTTTTGGTGGGGGGGCAGGTGCAGTTTGGTGCCCTAAGGGCCAGCCCACCCTAGGTGAATGCCTAGTTCACCTAATGAGTGAGCCGGCCCTGGGTGTGACTGTCAGTGAGGTGTGATGTTGCCTATAATCCTTCTTCTGGCTACAGCCAAATGCATTTTCCATGGCACTGGATAGCTTCATGCTTGGGATGTGAGTCATACACACCCCTTTTTCCCTTCCTTTTTACTAGCCAACAAAAGGCACTTTATAACCTTTGAGGCTGGAGTATAGACCTATTTATGAGAAACCTTGATATACATATCCGGGTGTTCAAATTCTGGGGTGTAAGGCATTTCACCACAGCAGGGAACACCTATTTTTAAACAGCTGCCTCCGTAGTAGGAGAATGTGTCTCTTGCAACCTCCCAACATTTTGTGATTGGCCCCATTAGCCTATGGCAGCCATTTTGCAATTCCCCTCTTCCTATAGCAGACATCTTGTTGTGGTGCCAACTACCCACCTTCAAAAAAAATTCCAAAAGTGTTGTAAGCTCAAAAGATTGGGGACCTCTAGCCTGCCATTTTGGCCCACACCATGGGGGAGGAAAGGTAGTCAAGAGAACCAGTGGAGGGGATGTGATACGAGTGGTGGGTTTATTGTGGATGAGGACCTGATAATGGTATGTGAAACTGCACTCTGTCCAAGCACTGAGCACAAGGTCGACATTCAATCAACCTGAAATAGTTGTTGCGGTGGCAGCAGTTAGGTAGCCTTTTCCATCATAAAACAAAGTGATCTCAAAGCAATGCTGCATGGAGCTCAGAATCATTAGCCTTCTGAAGAGATCTTTCTTTACATCAGGCCTCCCAAGACAAGAGGCCTACTGAAATGGGACACTTTCTGTGTGCCCAACCAGAGCCAGAGGGACAACAAAGCCTTTTTTAAAAACAAAGACCAGGTAGGAGAATAAATCAGCCATGAGATCAAATTTCCGGTGTACCAAAAAGCCCCTGTAAAATACAAGAGAAAATTGACCTGTCAAGGGAATAGATGGACAATGAGATCACGCATGCCTTCCCCAGACATCAGCGCCCTCTCTGGCTCTGGGAAATCCATGTGGTGATGCCCGCTCTATCCAGAGAGACGCACCCATTCCCATAATGCGTGCTGAGGGAGGTGATGCATTTAACAGGCCTCTGAGTCCTCCAAGGGGCGGATGGGCCTCCTGCACAGCCGTGGCACAGCTGTAGCAGCAAATAAGACAATAAAACAGATGAAGACCAGCGATCCTGTCAGCAGACAGTTATAGGACCTTTCTTTAATTTAATCTCTCCCCCCTCCCCCTCTTGAACCACGCGGGGTAACCTCTGGGTAACCTCGTCCTCTTTCCTGTGCAGTTAGTTGACACTGATATCACAGGTGTCCTTGGAGCTGTTGCAAGTTTGCCTGGTGCAGACAATGTAAGTAAACTCTCCTGGATGTCTTCCTCAGTCTTGTCTAGTTTATGCTGTGTTTTAAAAGACAAACAGGGTTTGGTAGGTGGGGGCGGGGGAGGGAAGAGGAGGGAAGAAAGTCGGAAGTTTCCATTTCCTTCATGTTGTCTCCAGTTGAGAGTTAATTGGTCTCAAAGTGCACATTTCCATTAGGTTTTTTTTTTTGGTTTTTTTTGTGAGAAGAAATATATTAATAGTTTGGAGATGTGTTAAAGGTTGCAATCCGTAAAGGCAGTTTAAGGCTGCAAGCCTTTGTACACTTACCTGGGAATAAGCCCCATTAATTCAATATACTTATTTCTAAGAAAACATCCCTAAGATCAGGCTGCATGAATCCAAACTTAAGCACACTCATTGGATATAAAACCTACTGGATTCAGATGAGTTTACATCTGAGTAAACATGCATATGATTGGAGTACTAGAAAAATATTAATGAATATGAAAAGGAAACAGGGTTCTTTGTAATGGGGAATGATGCGTTTTCATCATTCCCCATGTATGTTCTTATAGTTTTAAATAAATATACCACAGATTAGTCATTCTTAATTGTCAAGAAAACAAATATAACAGCTGCGAAATAGGTAAAATGAGAACTATTGTGGTGCAGCAGTTCAAGTGTCAGACAAGGATCTGGGAGGCCCAGGTTCAAATCCCCACTCTGCCATGGAAGCTGGCAGGGTGACCTTGGGCCTGTCATGCACTCCCAGCCTCACCTGCCTCACAGTGTCCTTGTAAGGATAAAAGTGAGGAAAGCAGACCGGTATAAGCATCTTTGAGGTCCCTATCTGGGAGAAATGGAGGCTGTACTTAAATACATAAAATAAATGATAAAATAATGTTTAGCAGTACACCTACTGGTGAGCTCAACTGGTGAGATCAAAATGAGTGACCAAAAAGAGCTTTCCTGATAATCCCCCTCCCACCCCCAATTTCAAAACAAATCACATTTCCTGCCTAAACTATCTCAAATCCAGCATCAGGGAGCAACCTACAGAACAATGCCTCATTTTATTCTACAGGACTTACTTCTAGGAAACTTTTCTTAGGGTTGCAGCCTTAGTAGGATTGTCAACTTCTAGGTGGGGCCTGGGGATCCCCCAGAATTCCAGGTGACAGAGATCAGTGCCATGGAGAAAACGGCGGCTTTGGAGAGTGGACTCTCTGGCACTGTACCCTGCTGAGGCTCCCCCCCTTCCCAAACCCCACCCTACGCAGTCTCTACCCCCAAAATCTCCAGGTATTTCCTAACCCAGAGCTGGCAACCCTAAGCCTTAGTGACACAGTACCCTTCTCAGGCACCATCTAATGGAGGGCAACCAGCAGCCTTGCTGTGTGAGTAGAGAGCCATTTTTCAGGGGGACCATTCCATTCACTACTTTCTTCACTTTTTTAAATTAAAGAGTGGACAGTTGATGGTCTACCAAGAACTAGAGAAGAACAGAGCACTGCCTAGAACCATTTTTTGAAAAGCTTATCAAATGTTCCAGTGTGTTTTTTACAACCAACAACTTATGTCAAATATAACAACCCCCCTCCTTTGGATTTCTTCTTTCATTCATGCCTGGTGTTGCAAGCCTTCCCTCACACACAGACCAGGGGTTGCTACATACAACTGGGGGAGGGGAGAAGCAAAGAAGTAGTCCTCAGAGAAGTAGCTCTGCTTCAGGGGCCCATTTCGCAGGCACCTCTTTCTGTCGATTTTCAGAGCAGTAAGCCTTTAATCCTGACTTCAGATTCTGTGCCCACCTTACGCACTCTTCTTTTTCTGCTGGTGTATTTATTCTGCAGCTACAATTTTTTAAAAATGCACTTTTTAAAATCAGGGTGAACATCACTTGTGAGTGTGGGGGGGTAGTGTCCAGAGGTTTTTTAAAAATTGCAGCTGCGCAGTAGCATCCAGCAAGCTCCTTCCATTTAAATCCTCGTGGTTCAGGTTTTGTGCATGCATTTTAGTATTAGTGCATTGAATGAAAGGGAACAGAAAGGAATGCAGGCAAAGGGGGAAAACCTGATATTAAAATTGACAAGACTTTTCTGACAAGACTGCAGTTTATGACAAGCAGCTGCAAAGCCCCATTTTCCATATTGTGGAGCACTAGGGAAATCTCTGCTGTGTTATCAGCCTCTGTGAAAAATGGGAAATAGTCACATGATGGAATAATATGGGAAAACATGTTGAGTGTACAGAATGCATGATAGAACCCACTGACACTGGCACTGCAAGCTGTGATTGTTGGCAATGTATTTGTGTGTGTGCACATGCATCTGTGCAAAGTCAGCTGCAACTCCACCACACTTTTCACAGGGCTGCAGTTTGTATGGGGGAGGAGTCCTCTAGAAGAAGTTCTGGAGAGCTTTTTTAGTCTTGTGCCACTAAATTGAAACAAAAAGACGGGGGGTGTTTTTGCCAATGCCCTAGTGCAGCTGTATAGCAACGCTAATTTCCTGCCCTTCCTTGAAAGTTTGCATGGTTTTCTCTTTGTGATTCTCTGATTTGAACCTGCACAGCAGTTGTGAGCTTGGCAATTTTTTAACGCCTGTCCTGTGCTGATTGCACTCTTCCTCTAAATGGATTGATCCCAAGCGATTCTTAAGTTCGACAGTTTGCAGAAGGTCCATGTGGCTCAGCTGCCATTTTAACGTTAGGCATCCAGAGACTGCCAAAATGCCCCCCCCCCAAAAAAAAAACCTTTGTTCACTGAAGCATTAAAGGGAAAAATGTTTTCAAGGCTTTAGGCTTCCCATTCCAGTGTCTCTCTTTGTCTTTACATCTCATGTCAATTTCATTCTGCACTGATGATTCCCGCCCTTTATTTTGTCTGCATGCAGCACTGAAATCCTTTTTTCCCCATTGGGGACACTACTGTTTGCCTCCTCTCTCATCCCCCTTTCAAGCCAATACCAGCAAGGAACTAAACCTCGCACAGGTCCCTTTAAACTTCCCCTTCGTCGTTTTAATTTTTAAAAATTCAGTAGTCCAAAACCAGTAATAGTCTCGTATCACTAGACTCATGCCATTTGTAAAAAAAAGTTAAAATGAGGGGGAAATGGAGCTTGTATACTGATGAAGGGGGGAGGATGGCCGAAGAT
The DNA here is from genome assembly GCA_029375565.1 of Gekko gecko. Lineage (NCBI taxonomy): Eukaryota > Metazoa > Chordata > Lepidosauria > Squamata > Gekkonidae > Gekko > Gekko gecko. Next base: position 235,926,903 of record JAPDNY010000002.1, on the reverse strand, counting down.
ACAGAGTGGGTGGAATGATCTTGATGTGGGTGGGGAGTGACCTTTGAGGGGCAGCAAAAGGGTGAGGACTATTGACATCAGTTCCCCTGGAGAAAATGGTTGCTTTGGAGGATGCCTTACTGAAGTCCCTGTCCTCCATCCCTAAATCTCCAGGAGTTTCCCAACCTGGATCTGGCAAGCTTACCACCGATCCCCTACCAGTGGGCAGGGAGGACCTAGCAACCCTATGGCTCTGATCACACACACCATTAGGGACACGAGAGGGACAAATGCCAGGTGGAGTTAATGGGCGCAATCACATGGACACATCTGGCAAGCATCATGCACCCGCCCCCAACCCGTGCTGCCTGGCCGAAGCTGCAAATTAAAAAACTACCTCGGAAACCCCAGTAGCAAACGCTTGCGGCGGGCCACAGATGGACGTCCTCCGTCTGATTGCTCCAGCACATTCCTTTTGCGGCATTGATGCACCCTAGGAATACGCGCTGCTGGAAACAACCCCAGTCCGCCGCTGCTGCCGTCGGACCAGGTAACAGCGGCTTAGATTGTGGCGGCATAAATAGCCATGTCTCCCCCCCCCTCGTTTTCCGTGACGTGTGATCGGGACCTATATCTGGTGTGAAGTGGAGAAGGTAGGCTAGCAAGGTCTCGAGTCTCCCCCACTGAAGGAGAGCAGGCTTTCTCAGGGGCAAGGCATGCTTGGCCAGGGGAAGGAAGAACTGATGGTTGCTCCAGCACGGACAGTAGAGAGATAGTTCACTCTCTGGGTCTAGTCCTGAACAGAGGCAGCAGCTCAAGTCCTCTGAAAGGGATCCTGTGTCACGGAGCAGACTTGGAAACAGGCTCCGAGGCAAGCAACAGACAGCTTGAGTGTTATTTGGCAAGTAAGCCTCCTTGTCTTAGTGTGGCTGTTAAGCCCACTAATGCTCTAATGTTTGTTGCTGGGAGGGCTGTTCAATTATGGGATACCCTTGTGGGGATTAGGTCCCACTCCTTAGCCAGGGAGCTTCTTAGATACCCCCACAACAAATGCTATTGTATTTTCAAACCATCTATATATCTAATTCCCAAGTGGCCCCCTATGTGCGGATATCTAAATCCGCACATCGGGGGCACCTGGGGGGCAGGGAGATTTTCCTGTGCACGTGGGGCAGTCCCCACGTGTGCAGAAAAATCTAAAAGTGTTTAAAAGTCTAGGGGGATATCAGAATCCCCCCAAAATAAGAGCGTTCCCTGCGCATGCGCAGGGAACGCTCTGGGAACTCTGCGGCGGCTGGCGGCTAAAAGCCGCTCAGTCCTCGCCACCGGAGCCCGGGGGAGAGGAGAGAGCTGAAGGGGGGGAGGAGATCGGCGGGCCCGGCTGCTGGAAGCTGCTTGGCCTCGCCTCCGGAGCCGGGGGGGGGGAGGAGGATCGGCGGAGCCGGGGGGAGGAGGATCGGCAGAGCCGGGCGGGGAGGAGATCGGCGGGCCCGGTGGCTGGAAGCCGCTCGGGCCTCGCCTCCGAAGCCGGGGGGTGGGGGGAGGAGGAGGATCGCCGGAGCCGGGGGAGGGGAGGAGATCGGCGGGCCCGGCGGCTGGAAGCCGCTCGGGCCTCGCCTCCGAAGCCGGGGGGGATGGGTTGAGGAGGAGGATCGCCGGAGCCGGGGGGGGAGGAGATCGGCGGGCCCCGCGGCTGGAAGCCGCTCGGGCCTCACCTCCGGAGTGGGGGAAGGAGGGGGACAGCTGGAGCGGGGGGGAGGAGATCAGCGGCGGCAGAGGAGGGTGACAGGAGCCGGGTGGGGGAGGGAGGAGATTGGCGGTGGCAGCAGAGGAGATTGCTAGGGCCGGGGGTGGGGAGGAGGTGATCGCTGGAGCCGGGGTGGGGGTGGGGTGGGGGTGGAGGAGAGGACATCGCCAGAGCCTTCCCCGCGAATATCGCGGGTCCCTCTTCTTGTTAGAATCTAAAACTAATTGAACCGTTTCTTCTTTTTTTCAGAAAGGGAAGCCTTAAAGAGGAGAACTTTGTTCACATAGGAAGAGGCTATATGAGATGAGTGCTCCTTCTAAAGTGGTATAGCAAGCAGGACTTCAGCTTGGGAAAAGGGCCAGAAAATGTCATTAGTGCCCAAAAAGTCTTGGGCAGAAAGGGGTGAGGAACTGTGTCATCTGTATAAATTATTGGTGCGATCTCATTTGGAATACTGTGTACAGTTCTGGTCGCCACATCTCAAAAAGGATATTATAGCATTGGAAAAAGTGCAGAGAAGGGCAACTAGAATGATGAAAGGGTTGGAACACGTTCCCTATGAAGAAAGGTTAAAACGCTTGGGGCTCTTTAGCTTGGAGAAACGACAGCTGAGGGGTGACATGATCAAGGTTTATAAGATTATGAATGGGATTGAGCAGGTTGAGAAAGAAGTACTTTTCTCCCTTTCTCACAATACAAGAACTCGTGGGCACTCCATGAAATTGCTGAGCAGTCAGGTTAGAACAGATAAAAGGAAATACTTCTTCAGCCAAAGAGTGATTAACACATGGAATTCACTGCCACAGGAGGTGGTGGCAGCTACAAGCATGGACAGTTTCAAGAGGGAATTAGATAAACATATGGAGCAGAAGTCCATCAGTGGCTATTAGCCACAGGGTATAGATGGGCACTCTCAGTCTGGGGCAGGTGATGCACTCTATTCTTGGTGCTGGAGGGGGCAGCAGTGGGAGGGCTTCTAGTGTCCTGGCCCCACTGCTGGACCTCCTGGTATATTTTGGCCGCTGTGTGACAGTGTTGGACTAGATGGGCCATTGGCCTGACTCAACACTGGCTTCTCTTATGTTCTTATGTCAGTGCTAACCAATTACCAGTTGTGCCATAGGCTCTAACCACACCCACTGGACTCTCCAGCAACCATAGTACTCACAAGCACCCCAAATGGCAACACATGTTGGGGTAGTTTGGGGGAGGGGGTTGAATGGTTTACATTCCCTGCTGAAATTGTGGGATTTTCAGTGCAATAAAGCACTTCTCTGAACAGACTTTGTGAAGATCATGCAGGTTTAATAAAGTTAATTCTGAATACATGCTGGAGATAGAAGGAGCGATTTCTTAGCATTCCTCTATCAGAAGAAATTGATTGAGTATCCTGGACCTCTGGGGGATTTTCAGTACAAGCCTATATAGATTTAAACCAAGGGAATAAGTCACATATGCCCGCACTATTTAATAGTTCTATGAACTTCTCTTCCCACGGCAGAGTGCTCCATCATGCCCTTGTTTATCCCAAGCCTGACTGAAACCTGTGAATCCAATCAAGAGGAACAAAGATGTGGAGAAACCTCCATTACTGTTAGAGTCTGTCCTGTATAAAGACTTCAGTTGAAAGCTACAGGCATGCATAAATTCAAAAATTCCATCCAAGACACATGACATGTAGGAGGTATAAAAGGATCAAAGCAACTATATTTGCAGAACTTCCATCATCACTAATTGCATGATTTGACCTTCCATGTCTATTGCCTTGGTAAGTTTGGTGCATATTTGTCAATAAGGTGAACCTTAATTCCACTATGCTAAAATCCATTCACCCAGTCAAATAACATTGGGAAGCCAGGGTGTTGAACAGATATAAAGGAGCAGATCTTGGTTCAAATACTAGGTCAACCAAGAGCTTGCTGGGTGGCTTTGGGGGCGATTTACTATCTCTCAGCCTCAGTTCCCCATATATAAACTAGGAAGCATAATGACTTGCCTCCTCCCAGAGTTGTGAGAATGAGCAAGATAAATATTGTAAAGCAAAGTGTCCTTTAAGTGTGCTATATAAATGATAAATTGTAACATGCCCTGGGCCATGAGACACCCACTAACCAATCTCAGATTACAGACTTATTGATTATTGGACAGTATATATCAAATTAAATAAAAATAGGCAAATGTAGCCATTCCAATGTGTTGCTTCACAGCTTTGACTATCCAGTTCAGCCCTAATCACAGGGGTGCCTTCATGGAATAAGATGCTGGAGGGTGGGAGCTGGCCCTTGGTTTATGGGAGACTTCAGCCACACACTCACATCTACAGAGTCCTGCAGCTTGCCCTTCTCTTCACTTGGTATCTGTTCCCCAGAGGCACTGGTGTTTTTTACAAAAACCACCTGGGCTCTGCAAGGTCTAACATGCGGGAGACATCTGCAGTGAAGGTTTGGGCGGGGGGGAGGTGAGGGGAAATCATGTTAATTCAATTAGCATGATGCATAAGCCCTTCACAATTTGGTAAAGTTTTAAGGAAGGTCTCAGATAGTTTCTCTGTGAGACAGAAAAGAGTTCAGCATCCAGAAAGTGGCCACTGATCAAGTGCCTGGCCCCTGCAAACTGTACCCACCATCTCTTTGCATCAATCAGCCTGGGAATCAGCCTGAACAACTGGAGTTCTTTCTCTGGAGCCTGCAAAGCCAGACACACAAGCACATCAGTTGATGTGAGAATCAGATTTACTTTTTGTGTGTGTGTTTAACCCTAACCAAAAGCAATTGCATGTATCCAAGCAACCCAAGCAATAATATTACAACTATAATGAATCGGGTAGACGTTATCATTCACAATACTTCTCCCTGGATTAAGCTGGCCTGTATGCAGGGCTGGCTCCAGGTATCTGGGCGCCCTAGGCAGGACAGCCTGGGGTGCCCCCCACTGGGGATGCCAATCTCCCGGTGGGGCCTGGAGACCGGGGGGCGGTGGCAGAGCGCTGGCTCTCCTGGAGGCTCCGCAGCTGCGGGGGCCCCTAGGAAAGCCAGGGAAGGGGGTGGGGGGTCTAGCTGCTGCCCCCTCCCTCCCAGCGCCAGCTTTCCTGGGGGCTCCGTGGCTGCTGGACCCCCAGGAATGACGGGAATGGGGGCGGGGGGTCTAGCCACCATCCCCTCCCTCCCAGCGCCAGCTTTCCTGGGGGCTCCGTGGCTGCTGGACCCCCAGGAATGACGGGAATGGGGGCGGGGGGTCTAGCCACCATCCCCTCCCTCCCAGCGCCAGCTTTCCTGGGGGCTCCGTGGCTGCTGGACCCCCAGGAAAGCCGGGAGGAGGGCGGGGGTCTAGCCGCCGCCCCCTCCCTCCCAGCGCCGGCTTTCCTGGGGGCTCCGCGGCTGCGGGACTCCCAGGAAAGCCGGGAAGGGGGCAAGGGTCTAGCGGCGGTGGCGGGCACCCGGTTAGGGTGGCGGGGGCGCTTTCGGGGGGAGTGGGGTGCCATTTGGCGCCCCTGAGGCCGGCACACCCTCGGCAGGCGCCTAGTTCGCCCTATGGGCGATCCGGCCGTGGCTGTATGTATATTTTCTTTTAGCATATGGGAAGGAAAAGGTTCCTCTGCAGTTCATAGTATGAGACATTTGGCTTCAACTTGCTAACCTTATTCCTTGCTCCCCCAGGGGCCTCTAACATGGTCATCTTGCTCACTCCTGATCTCTGCTTATGATATACTGTCTGAAATATTTTGTCTAATCGTTTAGGCATGGAATCCTTTTTTCATCTGGGGTCCACACTGCCAGTTTCAGGCTGCTTCCCCGTGGGGATGATTCCCTATCTTGCTGTCACTGGTGACACTGCTTGCATATGCAGATTTATTCAGTGCTTTCTCCTCCTACCTGATATTTCCCCATTGCTACCAGAAGGCTTTTTGCTAGGTTTTCTTTTTATTCCAATGGTTGTTTTTAAAAAAGCCTGCTAGCGGTGGGAGAAGGTGAATGATAGATAGGGAGGGGGAGAAATGGTGCTGGATATTGTCAAAGACGTGCAAAAATCTTCACCTTCTCTTTCACTCTTTCCCATACCTGCTTAGGGTAAGATCTCCCAAAGGAGATTTAGAAAAAAATTGCAGTGGAGCTGGGGAAAACTCAGAAGGCTGGCAGAAGCATAGTGATGCTGTATGGAAGCCAATGTTAGATCTGCTGCAATTTGGGAAGAGAATGTGGAGCAAGGAACTTCAGTCTTTTTCTTCCTCTCCTGTTCCTTGCCTTGTTGTGCAGCTCCCCGCTCCGCTGTTCTTCATCCAAATGGTCCTCTGTGCAACAATTTTCTGTCCATCCTCCTTGCAGCATGGATGCAACCACACCAGCCTTCTTAAATATTGGCATCCTTTGCTTGCTCATTTGATCCTGAGAATCCAGATTGTATTTCTCTCAAACCAATGCATTCCCACACCCTATCCCCCCTCATCATTCCTGATTTTTAAGCATTCTTTTCAAGCAAGAAGCTGTTCATAGCAATTTTTGCAGCTTATTTTTGCAATTATACTGCAATCACTTCAGATGTGAGCAGACTCAGTGCTATCATTTGACCTGGTTTTGAGAGGTGTCTTGTGATGTACTTGGTAATGGTGTGTAATCCCATCTCCATCACCTGGCCTTCTCCACACCAGCTCACCCTGTCACTATTACCTATTCTGAAATGCTGTCCTTCCTGCAGTTGAAACTAGAGTGAGTCCTGCTATAACATCAAGGCAAAATAATGTAACATTTACAAGGGTTTATCCATTTAATCTAATTTTTGCTTAGAAAATATAGAGGGACTGCAGAAGTTAAAGTGGTAAAGCTTGTAAATGTCACAATTTTTATTAAAATCCCTAGTATGTGCTCTGGTGCTGGGGCTTGTTCACTGTATTTGATGGGATATGGTGCTTTCCATTCTTCTCCTCTGTAGTGGGTCTAACTGTAGTTTCAGAGAGATGAGAGAGAGAGAGAGAGAGAGAGAGAGAGAGAGAGAGAGAGAGAGAGAGAGAGAGAGAGAGAGAGAGAGAGAGAGAGAGAGAGAGATATAAAATTCTCAACCATTTCCCTCCTTTCTGCTTTCTCCCGCCATGGGTCTGAAGCAACATCACCACAGAACTTCTTTCAGGGCAAGCGCTGGGCTGAGTAAGGTCCTCTCCCCACAGTAGTGGGAGCTATGGGAGCTCTCCTTAAGCGGGGAGGGCTGGGTGAGGTTTCCCCAGAATAGCTCTCTTTTTTGGAAAAGGCAGACAATTGAGAGGGGACCAGATATGGTGCAACTGGCATGGAGTCAGGCTAGTGCTTGAACAGCAGCTCCACCCCCCATTTTGCTGTATTCTTCAGGGAGGTGCATGTGTATGTGTGTTATGTATGCGTTGCCCTCTCTGATCTTGAGGTGGAGACCTGAATGTGCGTACATGGAGCAATTGGGTGCTATTATTATTTTTACATTTATTTTAGATTGCAAGGTGTTTTGGTGAGGACTTGTCTTGTTTTCATTACTTGTACAACACTTAGTACAATGTTTAGCACTTAGCAAATAGTGTAAAATACCCTGGCTGCTGAAAACCCAGGCAAAATATGCTTCTTGCCTTCTAGGAGGGAGAGGTGTGAAGACAGGAGCTCGAAGTGCACCTATGGCTCAGGAAGAGCAAGATCTAGCTTCGGGCCCCAGATACTTAGGATCAGACCGTGGGGAGGTCTGTTGTGGATTTATTATCCTTGTTTGCTTTCATATCACAGATACAGTTCTCAGGAATTCCATCAAAGACTAACTGAACTAAATCAGGAATACAGATGGGGTTCAGGGATGCTGCAGATTTCCTTGTGAATGTATCTGGCAGACAAACATACCGTATTTGAAGCTGCAGTCACTCACAAGCGGAGCCTCAGATCTCTGCATCTAACCACTGTCTGACTCAAGCAGCTGCTGAACAGCTTTGTGGTAGTGCAGTAGTTGTGCTGTTACAGTTTAATTTTCTTCTCTCTGGCAAACTGCTTTTGTATCTGTGGAGTATGATCATGGAAGGCTGTGTCAGGTAATTAAATGATGTGGGGAGGTACTGTGATTCCATAAGGCAGTGTGAAAACATGAAGAACCTTGACGGTAACACATTTCAAAACAAATAAACAGTAAGACTTTTTAAATGGTGTATTTATTTACCACCAGGGCTCTGCGTGATCATATGCAATTCTGCAGGGCCTGTAAGGCTGAGATGTTCCACCGGGCTTTTGGCTGAGGGTAGTGATGGTTTCTACTCTAGATGGCAACCTTTTATGTTCTCCAGATTATGTTGTCCCCTCTCCTCCACAAGGTGGCCGGGCAGTCCAGAATTGTGTGTGTGTGTGTGTTAAGCTTGCCATCTGGAGTTTTAATTTACCTACTGTTATTAATGTATTTTATTTTTTATAGGTTTTTTTTCATTGTTTATATAGCCCAGAGCCCTATGGATATTCAGAAATATTACCACTACTAACAACAACAACAACAATAATAATGAGCTGATTGATTGATTTGCTCACTGTATTATTATACTATTGGCTTCTGAACAGTATGCTGCAACAACAGGACTGGGGGGAAATAGGGGGGAACTAGAACTTCCACAAGGCTAAGACTGAAACCTGGCTGGAGGACTCCAAAACTTGCATGGTTGGTGCACTTCAACATCTGAGGCCTCCTTGACTTGACTGGTTCAGCTCAGGACCTAGTGACTGCCATGTCCCTTTATATGACAGTGGTCATGCATTGGATCTTCTTTTCTGTGCTGAGGATGATCTGACAGGTAGCTTGATCATTACTTGCTGAGCATAAACGTTATGATGCTTAGCTCCCTCCACAAGGGCATAGAACCTGTTAGGATGGTCTAACCCCATAGACTGATGGATTCGATAGATTTCCAAATGGCTCTGGGGCCTTTTGAGAGCCTGGACATTGACTCTGTAGAGGCCCTTGTATCAGCCTGGTATGTTGGTTTGCAGGGTGCTACTGACATAAATGTTCTTCTGTGCCTTGTCCTCCCCACATTAAGAGGGAGTACTGGCTCCTTGGCTTACCAGTTAGCCAGGGGCTATTTAGAAAGGTTACAGAGCTGGCTACAATGCCATTGGTGGAACACTCATGTCAAATCAGACAGATCCCATTATCAAGCTCATTTAAGGGCCTATGAGGTGGAAGAGAAGGTGGCCAGTTCTTTTCCACTGTCATTGTGTCACCTGAATCTCATCCATCAAAAATATTTAGGGTGGTTTAGGGCTTAATGTCCACTAGTCTGCATGCATCTGAATCAGATTTGGAAATTAGCTGTGATGATTTTGCTTGATTATATGCTGATTAAATCTAAATGCTGATTTAGATGCTGGTTTGAGGGTAAATCCTGTGCTGGGGGTACTGGTGGCAACCTCTTATCAGAGTTCTATGGCTAGCTTCTAGTGGGTTTCCCTGACTGATATTGACAGAATGTGTGGGGTTGTGAAGGACACTTCTTGCAGTGGATCCTTGGCCATTCTAGCTATTAAAATCCTGATGGGAAAAGGTTCTAAAACTTTTGGAGAAGGCTATTAATATGTTCCTTTCACAAGAGGAATTTCTTTCTCAGTTGAAAAAAGTTGTGATTAGACTCCTTATTAAGAAGCCATTTTTGGATAAGACCAGTGAGATTATCAGGAGCTTTGCAGTGGATTGCCATCAGTAGTAGCAGCAAGTAATGATCAGGAGTGGGCAGGTAAGTGAACAGAGGCTGTTACTCCTAGCAGTGGTGGCCACTTGGCCACTTGCTTGGCAGGAGAGTGAGAAGCAACGGTAGCAAGGAGCAGCCACTGTCATTTACTTGACTGTGTCATGGCCCTAAGTTCAGAAGGGGATCCAGCAATCAAGCCATCTTGCTGAGGGCCTCCAACTAGAAACCAGCCCTGAGTATATTGGAGTTGGACTAGGAAGCTTGGATTCACAGTCAGCAGTGTCGCTCTCTGTTGTTGCAGTTAGCATCGATTCTCATATGTTTCTTCCCTGTGTTGTGTGCTATAATCATCTGAGGACATCTTAATATGGATTCCTCCATTCTCAGTAGTTTTTACTGATATCTACAAAAACCATGGCCTTTTTGATGGTGGCACTTCTCTTTGCAATGCTGTCTCCCAAGGGATCTGTCAGACTAATTCTGCTAAAGTTTTTTGGATGTGTGTGAAGGGTTCCTTATTTTGCATGGTATTTGAAAGCTGGCTGACTACTACTTTGGACTCAGTGCTTTGGTCTTAGAAAATTAGATATTGTTGGCTAATTCTAAATACATTTACTTCATTATAGTTTGATATATTTATTTTACATACCTTGTATATTTATAGGTGGGATAAAATGTAAACATAAAATTTTTAATGTTGAATGGAAACAGGTCCATATATGTTACTATGAAATCAAAGTTCTGTTAAGTTTTCTCATTCCTGACCTTCAGTCTCCTTCTTCCCTCAATCTAGTCCTGTGGGACCATCTTGGTTCTATTTCAGGGGTCCTATTGCAGAAGGTTTCAGGTTCAGTCCCTGGCACTTACAATTAAGAGGTCTCTGCTTAGGATCCCAGAAAGAGGTTGCCAGTCAGGGTAGATAATATTGGTCTAGCTGGACCAGCGGCTTGACTTGATGCAAACAAATTTCATATGATTCTCTTCAGTTCCAATCTTCTGCTCTTTGATTATGTTTGTCCCTCAGTCCTCACCCAGAGTAGTCTATCCCAGCTGTGCTGACTCTCATAAATCCCTTTAACGTTTTACTATGAACCAAGACAAGATCTATGCAAAATGTAGCCAAGATACCAGCAGAGACTTGTCTCTATTTGTGTAGAAAGTTGCAGTTCAGGAGTCCCACAAGCTGCATATCAACACTCATTTTCCAGTGAATCCAAAATGTCTTCCTAGTTTACCCTGACAGTATTACCCTAAGCCAAAAAGTACATTGCTTGGAGAGAGCTATTTTCACTCTGATAGCAGTCAGCCTCTTTAAACCAATCCAGCTCTGCAATCTGGGATTAGGACCTTCCAATCAGAAAGTATGGGCTTTCCCTCAATAAATAACTTTGTGCAAGTTAATGGTCCATATAAAAATGATGCAGAGTTGGGAGGGGAAGGAGGAAGGGGGGGAGAGGCTTTTGAAACTATAATTGAGCTAATGGAAGCTCAGCAAGTGCCTCATTTTGGGGGGTAATTGGTCGCATTTTGTCACTTGTGTCCATTTACAAACTTAGCTTTTCTTTTCCTTATTGATTTTTTCCCTTTACAAAGCGAGGCACTTAAAGGCAATTTCTGAAAGCCCCAAATGATTAATAAACCCCCATTTCCCTCTCTCATTAGAACAAAGGAATTAGGAGCTACCACTTGATTTGTTTAAAAATCCTGCAAAAACTTCAACCGGAAGCTGTTAACAATGGCTGGTTCCCTGTTGAAGTAATGGATCAAGGAATTAATTAAAAAAAATTTAGAAAGACAGCAAGAGGGACAGCTCTCTTTGTTAGGAGTGAAGTATGACTGTTATCAAGTCAATTTCTCTGCTTACCAATAGAATTCACTGCCATGGTTTCTTGGCTTCTTATACAATTTATTGACATAAAAATCACACCTGCTCTATCTCCTACCCCTCGTTTTTATGGAGCCAGAACCACTAGGGACTAGACCTCTATGTAGCTGATTTAAACTGAATCTGACCCTTGATCTCTCTAGTCCTTTGTTATCTCCTCTGACCAGCAGCAGTTGTCAGAGGCCTTGGGCTGTGTCCTCCTCTGCCCTGCTACCTGGGATCCTTTAATTGTGAGTGCCAGGATGTGCCTGAACCTGGGACCTTATGCATGCACAGTACTATAAACTCTCCTGTTGTGCTGTGGCCTCTCTCCATAAGGGTATAGATCTCTTCCTCAACTAAGACACACAGCTGAATCTCAGAGTCTCTCACCTCAGCAGTACATTTAATTCTTTTGCCCTGGGCAAATTCCTCTCTTTTAAAAGTGATGATATTAGAAACCTATTGCATGGTGTCATTGCAAGGGCAAATACAATTAAAAACAACCAGAGACTTAGCAAGTTAAAAACTAAGTCTGGCTAAATGAAGGAAGACGAATCCTGTTGATTCCCCACTCCTCCAATTGCAGCTGCTGGATGACCTTGGGCAAGCCATAGTTCTGTCAGAGCTGTTCTCTTAAGGACAGTTCTAGAAAGAGCTCTTTCAGCCCCACCTACCTCACAGGCAGTGTTCCCTCTAAGCTGCGTTAGTGTGACACAGTTTTGTCTTAGCTCAGGATGGATGGCTCCAGAGCAAACTAATTTATGCAGTAGCCAAATTGCTCACTCACAACTTTAATGCCAGTAGCTCACAAAGCAGAAGTTTTGCTCACAAGACTCCACAGCTTAGAGGGAGCATTGCTCACAGGATGTCTGTTGTGGGGAGGGGAAGGGAAAGGAGTTTGTAAGCCACTCTGAGGCTCCTTCGGGTAGTGTGTCAGAGTCCCTAGTCAATCAAACTCAACAACAGTCCTTCAAGGAAGTTCATTTTATTGAGAGAGGTACTTAGGTCATTGTTTGACACACTCTGTGTCAGGAATGGGGGTTAAGCAGGAAACCTGATATTATACACAGTTCATACCGGGGGCCCTGATGGAAAGGGACCAATAAGGAGGGCACCTGAGCGTGCCCAAAAGACAACTGCCCACGACTGCCAGTGGGAAAAAGCGGCGTGGCAGAGCTGAGCTTCAAGGACAGAGACAAGATAAGGGAAGAACCAGGCGCACATACCAAGACCAGGGGGAGGGGAAGGCTGAGCAAGTGAGAGACGGGGGAACCGAAAATACCCATGGCGGCATCAGCCGACATAGTGAAGGGCAGGGTATAAATCCAATCTCCTCCTCCTCCTCCTCTTCTTCTTCTTCTGTGCCCCTGCCCAACTTCCTTTCCCTAGGATTTCATGGGGCTTCAGTTTAGCCCTGGTCATTTGGCTGAGATGAGATATGTCTATAATTTTGACTGGGTTAGATCCTGACTAGCACTTCTGCAGGTGCAAGGACTTCCATCCAAAGAATGTGATCCCCTCACCCGTAGGAACCCAAGATGTCCCACAAGTCCTGTGCCTCGGATTTCAGGGGCCATTTGGGCTCCTGAAGGAAGGGGAGGGGAAATCATCCTCTGTGAGTAGAAGTCCTTGCACCAAGAGAGGCACTGATTTGGGGTGCAAGGTATTGCATCAGTCCCAAACTGATTATTCTGTTGGATCCATGAGGGCAGTGATCATTTTGTAGTCAACCATTGTGGAAGATACTCTGTGCTGAGAAGGTCCCTGGGTTCTGATCGAAAGCTGCTCACTTTTCATGGCATATAAACCCAAACTCCTTAAAAAAACCAAACCAAAAAACCAAAAAGCCCTAAAAGTTTTATGATAAATACCAAACAACTTCAGGAATTTTAATATTTTTATTGCATAGTATATGATAATATTGCACCACCCACAACATGAGACAAAGAATCACAATGCTAGTGTCTTTTATTAAGCTGTATTGCTGTTGCTGGGAGACCATTTATGCAGACTTCCAAGTCCACGGTAAGTTATTTATCAGGCCAAATGAAAAGTAGTTAGCTTTATACAGAGAGAAAGCAAAGTTATTCATGTTCACAGTTACCAGTAGATGTTGCTGTTTTGGAAAGCAGAGAGATGAAACCTACAGTAGGATTGCAGGGGGTGGTGGTGCATGAAACATCCCTAAAGAGATTAGAATCAATTTTCTAAAACCAAAGCCAAAAAGCACTGATGAGTGACACGTTGGGGCTGTGCTCTCCCCTCAGGTTGTCTCCATGTTGAGGCCTGGGAACTGAAGCAGCACAAAAGATCATATTAATTGTCCACCCTATCACCTTGCAGAAAGGAGGGACTCATATCAAGTGGGGATGAACAAAGTGTTACAAGGCAGAGCACTGCAGTTAGTCCTTCATCCCAGGATGCTTGTGGAGTTAGGTGGTGTGTGTAGGGGAGTGGAAGTGAGAGAATATGCTTAAAACTCTGTGTGTGCATGAGAGAGACTACAGTAATTATGTGATGCCAAACAAAGACATTTGAGGCAAAGCAATATCTCTATGTAAGTGACAGATCTTTCAACATCTCATGCAGTAGAACAGGGGCAGCACTCTTTATTACCTGCACACAAGTCAATATATGTTAATTTATTAAAATGTAAGCAAAATTTAAATAATGACAACAATATGGAAGATGAGAGGAAGACAGTAAGGCCTGGTAGTATAAGGGAAAAAACCTTAAATGACTATTTGAAAACTGGTGATGTGGCATATTTCAAGCTGGATGTAGACTGTAGTTTTTAAGAGAGTGAAAAGTGGTTTCCATGGTATACAGATACCTTTTCTTTGTTCCACAGCTGCCTTCGTCCAGCAGATTTGCAGACATTTGAAACAATACAAAAACCAACAAAACTGAAGCAGAGAGTGGTACACTGAACAAGCAAAGGTCCCTTTTTGAACTATACTGAACTTTCTAAGGGTAAACAGTAATGCAGTATTTAAAAAGAAATTGCTGCAGGTTGCTCACCTGGCTTCTTTCTGGTTTTGTAGTTTGCATGACAGATAAATTAATAGATCAAAAGTTATTTTAGCAGGCAGGTTGCCCAACTCGTTTTTTAGCTTTTAAAACACCACATGTATATTATACATTCATTCTTTACCTTTCCCCATCCTCTCAATCCAGTCATTTTAAACAGACTGCCAATACTACTCTGTGTGGGTGGGTGGATGTGGGACTGAGCTGTGATAATACGGGCAGAAGCCAACAGATGCCCTATATAGGCACATCTTTCCCTTTCAAATACTATCATACTGAGAACCTTCACAATTGCTTTTTTTAAAAAAAACTTGAAACATAACAAATATGTCTGTTTAAAAGAGAATAAAACTGCCGTGTGGCAGAATTTTTGTTGGTAACCTCAAAAAGTCTTCAACTTCAGAAAGGGAGAGGGAGGTACCAGAAAGCCATGTGCATATGACTAGGTGTACGTGAAAAGCACACATGTACATAAGGTTATACACATGGAAGAGGGCTGAGAAGAAGCTTGCATATATTTACTGTGGAACTGCACATGCATAGTTTACACTTGGTTTAAAACACATTTAATTTAATGCTTTTTCTGATTTCATGATACAAGGCCTGTTTGCCCTTGCAGATGTAAATGCTGAGAGGTCGTCCTCATGCTAGTAAAGTATAGTATATTTAGACCAATATCACATACAACTGTTTGTGTCTATTAAAACATTTCATTATATTGTATACTAATTTGCTGTTCAACCTCTGCCTTATCTGTATGGACTGGTAAGTTTCATTTCACTTTGTCTGAGGACGTGTGCATGCACATGGAAGTTCACACTTTGAATAAAACTTTGTTGGTCTTAATGGTGCCACTGGACTCAAACTTTGTTCTACTCACAACTAGAATTAGGGTTGCCAGCACTGAGTTGGGAAATACCTGGAAATTTGGGAAGTGGAGTCTGGGGAGGGCAGGGCTTGAGGAAGGGAGGGACCTCAGCAGAGTACAGTGCCATAGAGTCCACCCTCCAAAGCAGCCATTTGCTTCTGAGAGTCACACAGCTTCCCCTCTGGAATTAATTAAAAAACAATTCATTAATAAAAACTGCTCACTAACCTTACATTCGCAGCCTCCCAAGTCCCACATTGTTCAATGGCCTAGTGATAGAACGTGTTGCTTCTCTGTAAATCAGAGCAGCTAAGCCAATAGCAACCAGGAGAACTGTAATTCCGCTTGAATCTTCTGCGATACTAGACCAGATCAGCTACTGACTTCTGGACAATGTTCATATGGCCTATCGACATACTAGTGCTACTTAAAAGCTTAGGGAACTGAGGCATATATTTAAGAGATATACAGTGCCATCACAACTGAGTTACATGCATTCTAGGAACATTTTCCTAAGAGTGAGACTTACGTAAGATTCTGGGTTGACCTGTTTAGGACTGCTCTCTAAGGCTGCAGTCATGCACACTAAATAATCCACTTTCAATCCACTTTCAGTGCACTTTCCAACTGGATTTTACTGCCACTTTTTCATTGTCATTTTTGTCACTCATTTGTCCCTATTGCTTCAGGGGTTTTCCCCTCGTAATGTGTTTTGCTCTCTCTAGTAGCCCCAGAGTAGCCCCAGAGGGAGCAAAACACATGTGGAAAGGGGGACAATGACCTAAAGCAATAGTGACAAACGAGTGACAAAAATGACAGTGCAGAAGTGTGAACTGGCAAAATCCAGTTGGAAAGTACATTGGAAGTGGATTATTTTGAGTGTGTGACAGCAGTCTAAATTCATTGAAGTCAGTGGGTTTAGAAGGCTGCAACAAAGGTTGCCAGTTCTGGGTTGGGAAATACCTGGAGATTTTGGGGGTGGAGCCTGGGGAGGGTGGGGTTTGGGGAAAGGCAGGACCTCAGCAGGATAGAATGCCATCGAGCCCACCCTCCAAAGCAGCCATTTTCTCCAGGGGAACTGTGTAAGTATGCCGACCCCCTGTCTAGCAGGAGGTGTATTTTCAACCATAAGTGGGTCTATCTATCTGCTAACTCCACAGGGGTGCCCCAGAAGTTCATACAACAGGCAATGTGGCACAAGTGGACATAAAGATGGAGGCCAGGATTGGTAGACAAATATGCCAAGGATATGACCCTGGAAAAACACATGAGATCTTGCCCTAACAGCTGCAACTACCCCCCCCCGCCAACATTTGCATACTTCAGACATTGGACTTGCCAATCCTAGAGTAACTTCTTTTCTGTCTCCACCACTAATCCTATCAATCTGATGTCATCTTTCCTTCCCATATTTCCTTGAAAATGACAAGTCTTGCCTTTTACCTCTTACCCTCTCCCACACCCCAAGACCAGGTAGTTAATCAAGCAGTATTATTTTCTTTTGATTAGTTCAAATGGACTATCACATAACCTTTTACCATAAGGAACCAAACCTGAACTTCTACTTTGCATGTAAAAGAAACCTCCAGGTCCTTTTGTTCAGACCTGGGAACTCATCACCACATCCCCAAAGTGACATTGTTTTACCAGTCTTTTGTCCCTTACCTGGGAGCCCCTGGACACTCCCAGCCCAGTCACCCAGCACCTGGCTAATCCCATCATCGCTACTGTGAACCCAGACTCTGCCCCTCTGAAGCCTCACCGATTACACCTAGGTCTTGCCCCTCCTGACGTCACACCCCCGGGGACTCCTCATTGGTCCAGGTAATCTGTCTTCACCTGGGACAAGCCCCTCAAGCCTCCCATTGGTCTGCACTGTTTTTCCATGTCTATATCTACCAAAACACATGGCCTTGACCATGTGACTTAGCTGGACGTGCACAAAGCTAACATCCCTTAATCATCTCAGGTCCTCTGTGGTCTTGCTGGTTGAACCCACGTACCTTTTCTCTTCAACCTCTGGATTTCTTCATCTCTTCAGGATAGGTATGGTATTACCCTGATTTCCCCAACCCTCTCTATTTGTCTGCTAACTCCTTTTATTTCTTCTTGTCTGCTTGTGATCTCTGAATTGTGTGTAGATATCCAATTTATTAATTTTCCCTAATAAAACCCATTTCTTTTACAATTTGGACTGGTCATTGACTCTACCAGGGGTCTTAAAGGAACTATATCCATAAGCACTGACAGCCAGATCCTCGCTTTACCCCAGCCTTTCACTAGCTCTGCCTCTGTAGCTAATTTCCCCAATCGAACCAAAGGCAAGAATATTATTTTAATAAAGCTGGTAGGAATAACAACCGATCTTGGTCATCTGGAGATCAATTGTAATAGTGGGAGATCTGCAGGTGCTACCTGGAGGTTGGCAAACCTAACTAGAGTTGATTTTACTTTGTGTGGGGGACACTGTGAATTATTTTGATTTAGTTTCCAGTTCAGTCTGTGGCAAAGATATCAGTCTCCCACCTAATCCTGTAGCATGGCAGAATGGGGCCTAAGTCCAAGCAGTAGACCACCAGACAACAGGAGGAGAAGCAGAAAAGTTTATTGATGTCAGGTTCAGCAGCGAGGAGCGCTTAAAATGGCTGAACCCCTCCTGGCACACTTATAACGCTTATATACAGTCAGCAGTTCTGGGTACACATCACAGCAGTGGAATTTTCCTTCAGCCCACCCCATTTCCTGCCTGCTCAGTGAAACTTGCTTTAGCCCTTATTTCAGGCTGGAATGTTGCCAGCATCTGTTTCACCTGTTTTACCTGAGCCAGTTTGGTGTAGTGGTTAAATGCACGGTCTCTAATCTGGGAGAACCGGGCTTGATTCCCCACTCCTCCATTGGCACCTGGCTGGAGACCTTGTGCAAGCCGTAGTTCTGATAAGAGCTGTTCTTGAAAAAGAGCAGTTTCTGTCAAGAGCTCTCTCAGCCCCATCTACCTCACAGGGTGTCTGTTGTGGGGAGGGGAAGGGAAAGGAGTTTGTAAGCCCCTCTGAGACACCTTTGGGTAGTGAAGGGCAGGGTATAAATCCAATCTCTTATTATTATTATTATTATTTGGTCAGAGTGTTAGCTGAATGGAGATTGCTTCAATCCCACAGCCAGATTTCACCACACCATCCAACATACAGGTTCTCAGCAAAGGTCCTGAAAGTGGATTGGCAGTGGCCAGTCAGCTGACCATATCACTGTAATCTGAACAGCAGTACATGTCAACCCATTTTTCATCACAATAAGAGAATTCTGTGGAAGTCAGGGCCAGCAGTCCAAGGATTTTTGGTGACCTAGACCAGGGGTAGCAAAATGGTGGCTCGGGAGCCACATGCGGCTCTTTCTCACATATTATGTGGCTCCCGGCAGGGAAGCTGGGGAAGTGAAGGGGAGGCATACCTCCCCAATCGGTCTTCCCTTACCCAGCCAGTGTTCCCCTCCCTGAGTAGGCTTGAGGTGGGAGGGAGCAGAGGAAGAAAGCAACTAACTTTAAATGCATTCTCAAAGCTCCCCCCCCACCTACAAATATCATTGGATAAATAAATATCAGTATCAGTATCTGTTTTTAACCCCATTTGTTTTTATTTTTGGCAGTCTCATTTAATATTAATAAAAGCAAATTTGCATATTTTTCAGTAAATGCATGTGTGTAATATTTGTTCATGTCTTGTGGCTCTCAAACATCTGACGTTTATTCTATGTGGTTCTTATGTTAAGCAAGTTTGGCCACCCCTGCCTTGACAAATGACTTTCTTCTCTGCCCCCACACAGGTATCACAGGGAAGCTGTCCCCACTCACGCTGCCCTTACTGGAGCCAAGGCTGTTGCTTGCCATGGTGCTCTCCACTGGGGTAACTTGGAAATAGCCCTGATATTACCCCTCCGTGATGGAGAGAGGAGGGAACAAGGAAGTGGGCCTACCTGCTCAATAGAGGGAGTGAGGGAAACGGCTTGCCACAAGCCACCCAATCGGGATGGAGTCACTGCCTGGAATCTTCGCTTGCTGTGGCATGCCTGTTGGTGGACAGGCATGTAGGCAGCAGGGCTTGTTTTGTGGCTCTTCCACCTCTGGCGCCCTAGGTGATCACCTTCATTGGCCAGAATTGTAATCCAGTCAGGCCTGGTTATGGCTAGGAGAGACAAATTTTGATTTCAAACAGATTGGCTTCCTGGCTGGGAAGGCCCAGGACAGATTATGGCTGGCTACAGGTGGAGCCTGGAAGAATCTGGAGTTTTCTGGCTTTTACCATTGATTACCTCACAGAATGTGTTTTTATTGGTTGGACTAGTAAAATACTGGCTGGTTGGCAGTCCTAATTAGGGCCAATTCTATGTTAACAGTCCCCACAGAGGAGCCTGCTGGAATGGTTTCCCTGCAATGGCAGCTCCACGGGATGGTGGTAACATTTGCAAGCTGCTTTGCTTGGGAGACAGCCTGGTTTTCAGAGAGCCCCTTTTCCTGATCTGGCTTTCAGAGAGGGCTCTGCCAAATACTACCATAGGCTTCCCTTCGCTCCTTATTAGAGCTGCCAAGGTCTTGCTGGCGCTTGTCACAAATGAAATGAGTAAAGAAAAGGGTGTTGGGCTGCCACTGGAGAGAAATAGGAGAGCAACACAACACAGCACAAGCTGAGGCATGGGACACATTTATTCAGTAGCTGTGGCTTGATTAGTTGCAGGTGAGCTGAAGGCACGTGGTTTGGATTTCAGTGAGATTTAGGAGGAAGAGATTGGAAACACATTGCCAGTGAAGTCAGATGGCTCACTGGAAAGAGAGTGATGCAACTATACACACAGGGCAGGAAATGCTTGCTAGAGTAATGGAGCTCAAAGAAAGCACATACCTTTGAGTCTGTCCACCTTTGGGCAGGAGCAGCCAATCACAGCTGTTCAATCAAGACCAAAAGTGTGCCGTGGTCATACAGCAAATGCACATTACAGAAAGGGTTCCTACAGAGCAAATAAGTCCCAGGGACTCAAGCAAGAGAGGCAGGCTATATTTGAGAATTGGTGTAGCATAATTACTATGGATGTGACTTGGGCAGTCCTCAGTTCAAAATTCTCCTCTGCCACAAATTCATGAAGTGATCTTCTTAGACACACCACAGTGTCTCAGATACTGCCCCCCCGCCCTTAACAGGGCTGTTGTCAGGATTACTGAGGTAAGGCACATGACATTTTTAAGTGCTCAAAAGCACTAAATACTTCATGAAGATGTTACTAAAAGAGAAAGCAACACCCCCCCCAAAAAAATGAGCCCCAAAGTTTCTAGCTAGTATGACTTGTAAGAATATTTCTTCCAAATGCCAAATGTCATAATAGGTCAGCCCTGGTGGCACAAGCAAAATCCATTGGGTCTTCTCAAAATCCCCAGTCTTGGTGGATTTTCAGTGCAGTCCTAAGCAGAGTTATACCCTCATTG
Source organism: Gekko gecko (assembly GCA_029375565.1). Classification (NCBI taxonomy): domain Eukaryota; kingdom Metazoa; phylum Chordata; class Lepidosauria; order Squamata; family Gekkonidae; genus Gekko; species Gekko gecko. The sequence goes on along the minus strand of JAPDNY010000002.1, from coordinate 235,906,276 downwards.
TACTTAGTATCTCCTAGACAGGGCCCAGAAGCTGGATGCATTTAGTGGGGAAAATAAAGGGTGCACTTGATGTGTGAATGTGTGGGTGTGCAGAGCTCCCTTGAAGAAGGCTAATTCCTGTTCTTGATCTAGGTTTTTTTAGGACACTTTGTATATCATTCAGTACCTCTTCATTCACATCTTGTGTTTAACTACACTTTTTGATGATGAGTCAGCAATATGCCTAATGCTTTCAGGTTTAGTAAGATTCTGATCTCGCCTAAAGGACACAGGAAGAAACGAGCTCAAAAGACAAAATAACAGTTTTGTTCATTGTACTAATTTATGTTTTGCCCTGAATCTTTCTAGATACGTTTCTATAAATACTTCCAGGTTAAGTATAACGAATTTTTTTTTTAAAAAAACAACAGTGTCTTTCCTAACTGAGGCTGCAGTCACACTGGTAGCTTGACGCAATATGGTGTCACCTCTAATTGTACCGGTTGAAAGTGTTGCGGGGCGTATCATCCAGATAGCACACCCTGCTGTGGGTTACCCACAAGGCTGCCTTGTAGTCAAGCATCCATGTTACTGCAGCACCTCAGCCATGAAGCGCGCTGCCCAGTCATTTTTAAAAATGCATGCACATGCACCCATGCACAGACATATGCGCTAATGTGTATACATTCATGCATATGTGTACATGTGCGCTCATACGCATATAGGCAAAAACTACAAAAGATCCCACCTCAGTGGCAGAAATGGATCTGCAGGTTCAGACATCCCTTCCAGGTTCCTTTCGCTATTGTCAGAAGCCCTAACTTAGTCAGCCAAACACCAGGTCTTGTTGTTCAAGCAAGAATAGTGTTTATTATTATGCTGCAATGGAAAGGTTACTGGAGCAGATACATTGTTCAGAATAACTTGGTTACACAAAGCAGGCAGTTATACAGGAAAGGGGGTGAATGGGGACCCCCCCTCTCTACCAATCAGGAATAACATGTGAATGGGAATCGAAAGTTACTACGCTAATGAAGTTCCCACCGCCCCCATTATTCTCAGCAAAGCTGCAGCTTTGAAAGCGATAGGAAAGCTCGCAGCCTGTCTCCTCCAAGGTCAGAATGTTAAGTCTACCCAAGATAGAGCCTGCCAGAATCACATTCCATTCTCACACACCAGGTGCATAAATCTACACCCCCACGATCCCAACCTCCCGCCCTCCACGCCGCCATGGCGCCCATAGCCATCCTCCCCTCCCCTCCATCCATCATGGCAGGAGAGTTCAGACACTGGAAAACTCAGAGGGAACCCCGAACAATCTGTTAATACCAGTATCTGTTTATTCCACTCCCATTGCAGAACAGCATGGGTTGCTGATTCCTGTGCCACAGGAGGCAGATGTTCTAGTCTGGAGGGGCCCATTTATTCTGCTCAGGTAATGCTACTATGGCGCCACAAACTGCCAGTGTGACCACAGCCTGAGATTCCTACTGTACTCCATGTTCCATCCCTAGAAGCTTCTTCTGTCTGGTTTCTTCAAAGGGTTACCAACCTCAAGGTAGGGCCTGAGTTCTGAAATTATAACTGATCTCCAGACCATTGAGAGCAGTTCCTGTGGAGGAACTGACAGGTATGGAGGGTGGACTCTATGGTATCTCATCCTTGCTGAGCTCCCTCCCTTCTAGGAGACCAGGTTGCCTGCGATAATGGGCAACCTTTTGCATCTGGCTCCCAGGCTCCTGATGCTGCTCTATGGAGCAGTGGGAACAAAGGCTCTGTCATCAGGCAACACTGCAATGTTCCTTCCCAAACTCCAGCCTCCCTAAGCATTACCCCCAAATCTGCAAGAATTTCCCAAGCTGGAGCTGGCAACCATACTTCAATGGGCTGGAGCAACTAATTCAGCTTCTGAGAGGAAGTACAAGAGAGCAAAAAATCAGCACACTTATTTAAGAGAATGTATTTTATGCTTCATTAATTTATGTGATCAACGATTGTGAGAAGAAAAGGAAGGTCATTTTAATTTCTGCTTTGCACTAGAGAAGTGAATCATCCCTACTTGACTCACAACTTTCCACCTACTTATCAGAAAAGAGTCCCTCATATACCTGATCCTTCAAAGAGTACAAACCCAAGAATTATCCTTTGTGGCTGCAAACTTTGGCACTAATCCTAGAGTAGAAGGCATTTACCACAAATACATTGATGAATATGTGAATTACTAGGTCCAGGAAGAGACACACAGGGAAAGGAGACTGCACAGAGCTGATCAGGATATCAAAATGGGGGCATCTTATTGGACTGTTTTAATGTAGCAGTATGTGACTGTATAATACTATTGTAAGCTGCCCTGAGCCTTGCTTGTAGGAAAGAGCAGCCTAATAAATCTAAATAAATAAATAAATAAATAAATAAATAAAGGATATTGGAATTGCTTAGGATCTGGACAGCAGGAAATGGGGCTTACTTCTCTGGGCTGTCCCACTAGGTGCTTGGATATTCTTAATCCTCATTCATATTTATTGTCTAGAGGCCTTGGTTGTACCTTCAGAGGCAGCTGAGGTGTTGGAGAAACCATGGTGCTAGCTAACATTTAAAAGCTTTCAATGACTTTAATCCATTGGAAGCCACCCTAGAGGATTCCTGTCAGCAGGAGAGATGTGATAAATGAGACTTTGTTATTGTGTTATGAGATTATTCTGTTGATCCAGTTTTCAAGTTAATAGCAATTATTAGCATCTCAGATATTTCTGGGAGTCTTGTCCCAGAGGAGGGAGCAGGGATTCTTGGGCAGTCAGGAAACTAGGTTAGGTTTCACCTTTTCACTTCCTTCTCTTTGCTATTCAAATTGTTCCTCTAGTTCCAGGAAGGTGCTTTAGCTGGATTTTTGCCCAGGTGCTGCCCATTTCCTTTGAAGTGGAAGGAGCTGTTACATGGGTGGAAATCTTGGATGAAGCCAAAGGCTTTTGACAGACCTAAAAAATATTGACAGAAATCTGTGGCAACATGTCTTCCAGAAAGGGCTGGTCTTTTGAAGATTAATCATACATCATCTTCTCTGAGCCCTGTGGCTGTCTTGATTTGTACATTTGGGATGACAGTTCTTCTCATCATAGGAAGAAGTTGTGTGGATCCATGCAGTCTCTTGCCCTTCAGCTGATAAGTTTTGTGTGTCTCTTCATTGACGATTTTCTCCCAAAGAGAAAGAACTAGGATCTCAGAGAAGTACAGGTTAAGAATGAAAATAAGCTGTCATCAGGCTTCCTCCAACAGTGGAAGCAGTGACAAGAGGTCTGGAAAGGGAACTAAGACTCTTATTAGGCTCTGTAAGAATGTGCCTGTGTTAAATGGTGCTGATTACACTGTACTGTAGTCTTTGAGAAGAGGGTAAGTACCACCAAACAGACTTGAGCTGCTCACAAACAGCCAAACTGCTCAAAGCAAAATCAGTTCCCTGCTCACAGGATGTGAGTCAAACCAGTGGGTGTTCAAGCATTCCTAACAGAAACTTTGTGGCCTTGATTTAGATTGGGGTCAGTTGCAGTGTTTCCTCTAATCTGAGTTAGTGTGAGCTAGCTCACAGTTTTTTAGCTTCTAGCTCACACATTTTTGTCTTAGCTCAGGAAGGATGGCTGCAGAGCAAACTAATTTATGCAGTAGCCAAATCACTCGCTCACAAAGTAGAATTTTTGCTCAGAAGACTTCACAGCTTAGAGGGAGCATTGGTCCGTTGGGGGGAAAGACAATATTTAACTCATTTGCCTTGTAATTTGTAATTAGGGAAACCATTTAACTCACTGATCAAAACTTCTCACACATCACATTGTTATCAGTCAGTGGAGTATAGTTGTTAGAGTGTCAGACTAGGATCTGGGTGACACAGGTTTGAATCTCCATGGATTGCTGGATGATCTTGGGCCAGTCATATACTCTTTAGCCTAGCCTACCTCACAGGGTTGTTGTGAGTATAAAATAGTGGAAAGGATAATGATGTAAGCCACTTTGGCCCCTGTCATGAGCCTGACCCTGCATAGTGAGATCTAGTGACTCTGGGAAAGCTTGTATTAGAGTGACTACTGGGCCTACATTTGTATCCCAGAGGTGCTGCCTTCACCCTAGGGTACCCCCAACAACAGGGGCACCCCACTTTCTAACCTGAGCCAGAGACCCACAAACCCAGACCAAGGAAGACACTCCTGGTTCTGAACCACAGAGCTAGCAAACACCCTGAAAAGGGGTCTCCATTTTCAGGTGGCATAAAAGGCAGCCCCCAGAGGAAAAAACCTCCATTCTTCTCTCCCACCCCAGCAAAAGGTATGCATATGAAACAATGGGTTCCACCAGGTAAGTATCTGCATTTCTAAAGACTGTTCAGTTGCCACCTGGCACATAGCCCTTCTGTCTTCAGAACTTCACCTAGCCCTTTTATGTGACCCCATGTCTATGTGAGAATCTTTTGTCTCCAAACCTGTTTTTCCTGCTCAATTTCTCAGGATAGCAAGATAAACCAATCATACATTCAAATGTTTAGCGATCCTTCCTGATGTTAATTAGGGACTCAACTCCCACCTTTTGTCTATACTTGGGGACCTTTTCAAACTGCCTTGACTGGACCCTTAGTGGTCAGAAAACCCATTCAACTAGCCAGCCAGCACCTGGCTTAATCTCATCAAGGCCATTGTTAAGCCTGACTCTGTTCCTCTGGAATTTCATTGGTTGCATCTAGGTCTGGCTCCTCTTGGTGCTGCACAGCCTGGGGACCTAGGATTGGCCCAGGTAATCTTTTGTCTTCATCTGAGACAAGCCCCTCAAGACCTCCTATTGGTCAGCATTGTTTTCCAAAGTCTATATCTGTTCACGCAAAAACCCCCCCACTCTCTCTCTCTTTTTCTCTGGGTCCCCCCTATAATGCATAATGCTGGCTGTTGGCACTATTCTCTTCAAGGACTTCTGCATGTCTGAACAGGTAGTATTACCCAGTAACTGACCCCTCTATTCAATATCAATCACCTCTGCTTTCTTAGTTCTGTATTGTTCGCTCTTTTTGAATGCTTAGTGTGCTTGTAATTAGGGGAATACTTTAATAAAAACTATTTAATCTACTCTTCCAATTTGGAGTCCTCCTACCGTGCCAGACCTTGGTATACAATTGGTGTGTGGTCCCTGTACCCCTCTGGCCTGGCTTGCTGCCTAGCTAATTTCCCCAAACAACAAGGCAGACCATTGGCAGTAACACATTTCCTAGGCCACCCTTTGGACCCTGTGACTGGTTAACAGGGGATATGGAGGGAAAACTTACACCAGTAGAGGAATAGAGGGTGGTGCCTGGGAAGAAGGAACAAAAGGTCTTGCCCAAAGTGGGAGGTTGTTCACTCCTAGGGAGCAGAGCTAGGGAAAGGCTGCTTCAGACGGAGGGATCCCTTATCCAGGAAGGGGTGAATCAGCTTGAAGCCAGTCACCAAGAGACAGCTCAGAACAGTCTAGATAGATGCATTAGGGTGTTTTATTTTGTTTGCTTACCTACCTTTACTGTTCTCAATATTTTACACATCACTTGAATTACAGTTGTTACTAGTCATCTTAAATAAATTTATTATTCTGCCTGGGTCCTCACACCTTATTTGGTCACATATAAAGTATACCCCATTGGGAAAGAGTGGATAAGAGGTTGAGTGGGTGCTCTGGGCTCTCCCAAGGAGACCCATAACAGAGTGGAAGCAGTCTGTGGAGAGCCTCCCTAGTCTCTGCCTGTGACAGGCCCTCATTGGAGAGAAAGGTGGACTATAAATGAAGCAAATAAATAAATAAATAAATAAATAATGTGCTTATCTGTCTAAAAACTCTGCAAATAGGATTGCCAGTCTGGGTTGGGAAATACCTTGAAATTTTGGGGTGAAGCCTGAGGATGGTGGGATTTGGGGTGGGGAGAGTCTTCAGTGGGGTACAATGCCATAGAGTCCACCTTCCAAAGCGGCCATTTTTTCCAGATGACCTAATCTCTGTCACCTGGAGATCAATTGTAATCCTAGGAGATCTCCAGCCACCATCTGAAAATTGGCAACCCTATCTGCAAATAATTTTTTAAAAACTAACTTTTCAAATGCTGTGTTAGTTTTACACTTACAGGAAATTATTGTAGGGGAACTTTGAAATATGTAGTCTCTCACCTGTAAACTGAAGTGGTTTAATCCATTTAAACCACCTCAGTGCTTTACTGCTTCATTCTGCTGCCTGTCTAGGCTAGGCTACATCCCTCCCACTCAAGGGGTTCTGATCCTCATCAGGTCTCATATTGCTTCTATTACTGTTTTTAAAATGAGAGCGATCTGACCATGGGTCTCCCAGTATTGTGTCTGTTTTGACCCTGGGTTATATGAGATGCTATGTATATTCATGTGTGAACTAGCCCTTAAGAGACCGTTTAGAGGCTGCTTCCACACAGGGATGATCCCCCATTGTATTTTCATGACCACCTGGGAAGAGCAGTGGTGTAGAGCATCTGCTTGGCATTCAGAAGGTCCTAGGTTCAGTCCTTGGCATCTCCAATTAAAAAGATCAGGTAGTAAGTAATGTGAAAAACCTCTACTGGAGACCCTGGAGAGTTCCTGCCACTCTGAGGAGACAATACTGACACTGATGGACTATTGGTCTGATTCAGTATAAGGCAGCTTCACATGTCCATTCAACTGAGTGTCCACATTTGGGTATTCCACATGGTATTCCTTCATATCACCCCCCTCCCCCAGCTGGAGTACTTTTTGCAGGCTTTTTATATCATTACAGCAATATACCTAGTACCAAGGTTTTAAAAGCGTCCCCCCCCAAAAAAAAAAAAAAAAAGATCAAAGCCAAGGAGGTTTGGAAAAACATCAAGGCAAGCCAGGGTAATCACAGAAGGAGTTGTAAGGAGAACAATAGCAAGATGATATCATGTAGATGCTCTGAAAAACTAGACTGGAGTAAGTCGTCTGACGGAAGTGGTGAGAGGCTGTTTTTGCATGCATTTTCCCCCGACGTTTCTCTGTGCCCCAAGCCTGTTTTCCTTTAATCCAGCTTTAGTGCTCTCAGTTCTGCACTTACAGTTTCCTCCTCTGGAATCTCAAATTATCCGGATCATGTGTTGTGCACTACTCTACATAAACTCATCAGATTCTGAACACGATATCCATGTTTCCCTTGGATCCATTGACGACACGCTAGGTGGCATCAGTGTCTCAGCAGGAAATGCATGAACATTTGGTACAATTAGCTCCAATGTTGGTGTTTTGCATTGGTCAGTCATTTGGCAGGTGTTTTTAAATTAGCATGCATACCCCTTCATTTTTGTATGCTGCAGGGTTGTGCACTGTGGTGGTGTCCGTCCAAGGTGGTTGTGATGGTGGTTGCGATGAGTTCACTGCATGTTTTCACAGTGTTGGTGGATCTTGTTCTGGTGTTTTCGGAAATATACTTGGTCTTGAGCCCACCAAATTGCGAGGTGCACAACTGAGTGTTAATACAGAATGGAAACACACTGTTCTCACCATAGCTAGAAGGAGAGTGAGAAGGAGAGCTCCTCGCTAACCGGTCTCATCACTCCAATTCTTTGTGTGGGCTGTAGCATCTTCATCATGTCTTGCAAGCTACTCTACACCCTCACCCTTCCTTCCCTGTCATGGCTGGTGGGAAACCTATGGTCTTCGGAGTGATTATGGGGCATCACTTCCAAGTCTCAAAGGCAACCTTTTCCCGGATAGTGGAAGCTTTGTGGGGGCACCTGCTATGGCCAGCCCTTAACAGCTGATGGCAAGTCGCATTGGAGAAGACAGTTGTGATCGCTCTGTTTTATTTCGCCAACAGCTGCTCGATCAGAGAGCTGGCACATCTTTTTCATCTTCGTCCATCTGTTGTGAAACATACCATCATCGACATTACTTTGGCTGCTACTGAGGACTGTCTGCCTGGGTTGGGATGTAACCAAGGTACCATTTACCAATTTATGCTGTGATTTGTCGCTGCCATGGATCAGTGTTTGGCCACCATTGTTGCTGGTGTCTTAAAACTATACCTTAACAGTCTATTCTTGCCATCAATCTTGTATTGTGTGTTCCTTCCTGCCTCATGGAATCTGTTCATCCTCACATGGTCTGATCTATGTTTTGATCTCATTTTTTCTCTAAAATGATTCACCGTGTGCCATATAGCAGTGAGTGTATTTCAGAATAGTTCTAGGAGTGACAGCACCTTTATTTTCCTCATTGCTTACTTACTTGTGATTTGCCTGTTAATGTTCTTTCAAATCATGGATGGATTCCAAAGGCTGGGATTCATGCACTGCACTGGTGCCATAGACGAGATAGTGCTTCCCCACTGAATAATATCCAATGTATTGTGTAGGTATCATGGTTTTCCCAAGAGACACCTTTTCATACTGCTGCAGGCTGCCATGGATGACACTAGAAGATTAATCTATGCAGAGATCCCGGGGGTTGCACGCATGCGTTAAACCAAGCCGGCTGTGTTTCCTCCGAGCTCCTCCTTCGAACTAAAGAATTTATAGCTCAAAGTTTGTAAATACTACGCAAACCCAGATAAGAGGCTGATAACCAGGAAGCAGCTGGCTAGAACAACTTCAGAGTGGTAAGAAACTAATTTACTGCTGTGCTAGAAAGGAAAGCCTTGAGATTCTTAAGGCCGCTCCCAAAGCTTTGAACCAGATATGGCGAAGACAATTAAGGACCTATCTGAACAAATTTCAGGACTCCAAAATACAGTCCTTGCCTTTCAAGAAAAAAGCAGTAGTGAGTTAATCTCACTACGTGGAGAAATTAGCAAAATAGGCACAGAAATAGCTTCTATAAAGCAGACAGCTACAACAGCCAAAGAGCTTGCTGAAGCTAATGAGCAAAAAATAACCGCTCTGAACCACCAAATAAATGACTTGTCAGACAGAAACAGGAGAGCTAACCTTATTTTATCAGGGATATCTGAAGAAATTTCCGTAAATAAATTGGAGGAATCGCTGATACAGTGGATGCAGACAAACGAAGTAGAAATAAAAACAGAGGATGTTGAGAGAGTGCATCGACTACAAAGGAATGGGAGGGGAGGGGCCCCTAGAGATGTAATAATTAAATTTGCCAGAGAGAAAATTCAACAGCAAATATATACAGCACTAAAGAAGAGGAAAGACCTGACTTTTAGAGGAAGAAAAGTCTGGGTGAGACAAGACTTTTGTCAAGAGACCTTAAGGAAAAAAAACCTCATGCGCCCCTTTGCCCAAAAGCTTTATGCAAATAACGTGAAATTTTCATGGGGCTATCCATCCTCGATAATTATATTTCGGGAAGGAAAGCAACTTATGGCAAGGAACACTACAGAGGCAAAGGAACTACTTAAACAATTAGGTATCAACACAGACGATATGGGAGAGCAAGAAATGGAAGAGGAATCGGGGGTTCCTGAAGATGGCGACGAAGGAACTTCAGAGAGAGGAGGGAAACGCCTCAGGACCAGCTCCCGATAACCAATTAAGGGAAGTATACCTTTATTGATTGAGCTAATGACTATTAATAGTATTATCATTTTTTACAGTATCAAGAAGGAGGAGGAGGGGGATGCGTGCACCCCATGCAGTGGAGAGAGGGGAAGAGATTTTCTTTCCACCTTTACTCTCAACCATGGGGGGGGGGGAGGGGAAGGGTAAACTAACTAACCATTCAAATTTTTCACAGCCACGAGATGTCAAAGCCTTAATTGATGTGGGATATGGATAAAACAATAAAAATTTTATCACTGAATGTCAATGGTTTAACATCAGAAATTAAACGATATAGGATAGCCAAGTTGGCAAGAGAGCAAAAAACTGATGTTCTGTGTTTACAGGAAACACATAAGAAAAGAAATGACAACAAGCCTTTGCTAAAAGACTCGACCTGGATGATGTTAGCGGAAGCTAGGAGCCACACCAAGGCCAGAGGAGTGGCAATAATGACTCATAAGAAACTTAGAGTAGAGGTACTAGAAAGAAAGACAGACAGGGAAGGGAGATATGTGATGGCTAAATTCAGATTAGAGGGGAAGAAATTTACATTGGTAAATATATATGCACCCAATAAAGGCCAAAAGAAATTTTTAGCCAGGCTAGTTAAAAAAACTAAGCAATTCGCAGAGGGAGAATTAATTATGACAGGAGATTTGAACATGGATCTGACTAAAAATAAGGCAATTAAAATAGGAGATTGGGGCTTGAGGGAAGCACATGAATTGATAGGACAGCAGCCAAAACCCACCCATGTATCCAGCCGGCACAAAACCCCATCATGCATAGATTACATAATTGTAGAAAAAAGCAGCAACCTGACTATAAAAAAAATTACAACGCACCCAATCTGGATATCGGATCATGCACCAATCACTATAGAAATAGAAGGCAATCAAAAACCAAAAAATAGAACTTGGAGGTACAATAATTTAATAATGGCTAAAGAGGAAGATAGGAGCTATATGATGGAGCAGATAAGATTATATTTTGAGGAGAGTAGAGGGACTGTCCCAACTAATACCCTGTGGGATGCCGCGAAGGCGGTGATAAGGGGACACTGCATAAATAAGGAAAAGTACATCAAAACAGAACGCTATCTAAAAAGACAATCTAAAATTCAGGAACTGGAGAGGTTGCAAAAGGAACAAATCAACAATCATGATTTAAAAGTACAGAGTCAGATAACAACAATTAAAAAACAATTAGATGAGTTGGACTCAGTTACATTATGGAAGATAGAAGCAATGGTAAGAAATGACTTCCATAGAAATAGTATTAATTCGGCCAGAAGGTTAGCTAACTATTTGAAAAACAGGAAGGTAAGGCAAAAGATAGAAAATATAAAAGTGAATGGCCAAAGAACTGGCAACTCAAAAGATATAGTAAAAGCCTTCGAGACCTTTTATAAAGAGCTGTATAAAAAAAAGGACATAGTTATATATGAGGAAGATATAAGAACAACACTCAAAGAAAATGATAAAATTATGTTAAGGGAGGAAATAACACTACAGGAGATAAAGGTGGTAATTAAAGAATTGAAAAAGGGCAAATCCCCAGGCCTAGACGGTTTCACAAGTGAATTCTATAAGGAGATGGTAGACATATTGGCCCCAGAGCCCCAAGAGGTATTTAATGGAATATTGAAAGGGAAAAAAGCCCCAGATTTGTGGAGGCAATCAGAAATAGTGGTAATCCCTAAACCACATAAAGACCCAGAGGAAGTGGGCTCAAATAGACCTATTAGTTTACTAAATCAGGATTATAAAATCTTTGCAAAAATATTGGCAAATAGATTAAAGAAGATCATACCTAGCATAATAAAGGAGGACCAATATGGATTTGTAAAAGACAGGAATATAGCCCACCCCATAAGGAATATTATAAATGTATTACAACATGGCCACAAAAAAAAGCTAGGCCTCTTGAAATTAGATGTCTACAAAGCATTCGATACACTCTCCCAGGATTTTCTGTGGCAGGTAATGACTAAATACGAGATGGGGGAGCCATATATAAAAGCGATCCAAGAAATGTACAGAGAAGGGACAGCAGTGGTGAGAGTTAATGAAGAACACTCACAACCCCTCAAGATTCAAAGAGGAGTCCGGCAAGGATGCCCGCTCTCGCCCCTCCTATTTATACTAGCAATAGAACAGCTAGCTGAAAGAATAAGAAATTCTGCAAGGGTGGAAGGATACAGGGTAAAGAAGGAAGAAATGAAAATCAATTTATTTGCCGACGACATTATAATCGCTATGACAAACCCCAAAGAGGCAGTAAAAGAAATAAAAGTTATATTAGAGGACTTCGAAAAATGTTCAGGACTGAAGGTGAACATGGCTAAATCAGAAATTATGTACCTTAATGTGACTAAAGAGGAAAGGGAACAAATACATGGGATTACTAATATTGGAATGGGCACCAAAAAATTCAGATATTTAGGCATTGTACTACAGAAGAATATCGATAAAATAGCAGAGAACAATTATAACAAGGTCTGGAAGAAAATAGAAAAAGATATGAAAAAGTGGAAAAATAAAATAATGAATATATCTACTAGAATAAAAAGTGTTAAAATGTTTTGGCTGCCAAGATTAATATACCTCTTTCAGACAATACCTCTAGGAATGTATACCAAAAAACTAGACCAATGGAACAGAGTGATTAAGGATTTTTCGGTAGTAAAAAATGCAGAATACAGAGAAAGATAATTTATAGCCACAGATCAGAGTTGGGATGGGGAGTCCCTGACCTGATTAGCTATTACGAAGCCTTCCAAATAAAATCGATACTGGAGATAGGCGATGGAGAGGGACTAAAATGGGTGAGTTTTGAGAACGAAATCAATAATAACATAGGGAGTTTTGGGGTATTCTCCAAAATGACAAATAAAGATCTTATACAAGTTAAGGGACCTAGGTATTCAACACTAACAGTGTGGAACAAGTGGCAGCCCTCATGGCTTAAAAGAACCTCAAAATGGGCACCACTAAAGTCCCTCTATAACGAAACAGAAGAAAATAAATGGTGCGAACTCCTGAGATCAAAGGGATATTATAGGCTAAGAGACTTATTTAGAGGAGGCACTCTAAAACCAGCACAGGAATTAATCGAGGAGATAGGCAAGCAATATTGGTTAAAAATTACAGGCCTTTATAGAATGATTAAGGAAGTTAATGAAAAAGGAAATATTTGGACAGAAGAACCAATTGAAGAAATACATAATAGGATGCAAAAATTTAAACAAGGATTAGCAGGATATATTTACAAGAAAATGTTATCCAATAAAGATAAGGCAATACTTTATTTACAGAAAACATGGTGTAAGGAAGGCCAGATATCGGAAAACGATGCAAATAGAATAATGAAGGGAATAGAAGAAACCAAAATTATTAAATTTAATGAATTGGAACATAAATTTTTCACAAAGTGGTATAAAACACCAGCGCAGATAGCAAACATGTTTCCGGGATCGAGTTCTATGTGTTGGCACTGTAAACAATTTAAGGGTTGGTTCTCTCATATGTGGTGGGAATGTCCAGAGGTGAGAGTCTTTTGGTCAAAAATAATACAAATTATAAAGAAAATATGTAGAATTTCATTGAATGTAGACTTTAAACTAATGTTAATGGGTATATTAGGAAATAAGGCAGTCAATAAGGAAACCCAGGCTATACTCAAAGCTATGGTGTTAGCAGGCAAGGCAGTGATAGCTCTGGGCTGGAAAGATAAGAGCAAATGGACAATAGATACCTGGCACACTTATTTGTTTGATTTTGTGCAGTCGGACATCATTGAGAAATTGCGCCAGAAGACCACATGGGAGGATAAAGCCGAAGAAATTAAAGCGAGATGGAAGACCTATCTAAAGTGGATAACAGTGGAAGGAAGACAGGACATTCGGTGGAAGATTCAGACTTTGTGCCCGTGGCTGTGAATAAAAGATCAACAAACAAGGGGTAGAGGGAGGGAGGGGGGAACTTATTGAGTTAAGTAAAGTAAGGAGACAAAAGATATTGTGTAATATATAGAAATTCAAAAAAATAAACCTATTAAAAAAAAATCTATGCAGAGATCCCTTGCTCAGGGTGTGGGTGGTTCCCTGTAGGATTTTTGGAGGCCTCCTTGCTCTGTCTGACCATGGATTCTGGGACTTTTGTTCCAGAAAACCCCATGCTTAAACCTGACAGGTTTTGTGTTCCACCTGTTGTTGTCACAGAATGTGTGTTCTCTGTGATATGATGGCTCATGAAACTGTACACCAGTCCTGGCATGAAAGGAACGTTAACCATGCCTTACGCCATGCACATGATGTTGCTGCCTCCACTTTTGTGAGGCTCAAAAAATGGTAGAGGTGCCTCACTTTGCCATTTCAAGTGGGGAGTGTACATGCAGCATCAATGGTTTCTGCATGCATGGCACACCACAACATCTGCAAGGAGGATGGCCATCACCGGCCGCTAGACTTCAGCATGTTATTAGCCTGATTGCTCTGAGTTATTAATTAATATTGGGGACTTATAATATTACAAACAGTAATCGGCAATAGGGAGCAATCACCAGTGTATACAGAGGTCCCGTCTTTCCAGAGATACCAGTAACAGACACGGAAGCTGGAATTAGTTCAAAATGATGTATTTACTGTAGTTCTTTTCCACATACAAACAATACACAATCATACACACAATTATTCAGCTTCTAGAAAAATTAGGTATATTAAGAGCCAGTTTGGTGTAGAGGTTAAATGTGTGGACTCTAATCTGGGAGAACTGGGTTTGATTCCCCACTCCTCCACTTGCACCTGCTGATGTGACCTTGGGTCAGTCACAAGCTCTGGCACAGCTGTTCTCTCAAGGACAGTTTCTGTCAGAAGTTCTCTCAGCCCCACCTACCTCACAGGGTGTCTGTTGTGGGGAGGGAAAGGGAAAGGAGTTTGTAAGCCGCTCTGAGATGCCTTTGGGCAGTGAAGGGCGGGGTATAAATCCAAACTCTTCTTCTTCTTCTAAGAGACTTTTGCATTAGCAGGAGATTCATTGATTGAGCAATACGTTACCTGATCTGATGAGATGAAGCATCCAAAATAAAAAATTAGGGGAGTTATAGAAAAATGGGGTTTATGCTAGGAAGAGGGAGCGTGCAAACTGAACTGGTAGAAAGCAGGTGGAAGACTCTGGCTGCAGTCCAAGAGCCTCAGGGTAAGGTAGGTAGCAAGGTAGCAACGAGTTCAAGAGTAAGAGAATATAGAGGTCCTTGAGGGGTATAGAGAGGGAGCACATGTTGCTGTGTACCCTCTTTTATGGGGTGACCTCATGGGGAGGGCTTACTGTTCACCTCCCTTGGGACAGCCACTTATGGTCCATTCCAAAGAGTCACCTAAGCAATGGAGGAGAGGAGCTTAGGTTGGGCAATATTGGATGCTAATTAAGATGGTAGCAGAGACACCTGGCTTAGCATGATGAGTCATCAGCTAGCGTTGATTGCTCCCTTTGTCTCAAGGCTGCAAAACCAGTTCTTCCAGGTGGACAGGAGAGCCAATTCCCTTATCAAGGGAATGCTGGAGATGATCCTTTTGTGTTCCTCACAGAGGCGAAGGTGTGGGGGAGGAATGTGCCAGCCTGATAGAAACAGAGTCCCTTAATGGCATTGTGAGCTCTTTAGTTTGAGCAGCAAAGGTAAATGGCTGCTTGTGCAGTGCTTGGTGTGTGTGGGTACATATCTGGAACAGGGCAACCTCTGGAAACCATGGGCACATCATCTCAGGCTTCTGCTGGTGCGTGTCTGGCATCTCATTCTGGTCACCTGGCATCATAGTCCTTTTACACACATTATGCACAGTTTATAGTTCATAAGAGAGCAAAAAGGTCCTTACTGGCTAACAATTCCTCCCCCTTGGGACTCTGGAGACCTTTGGTCAGAAGGGTCCTGAACAAGGCAACTGGAACAGGTGGTGTCCGTTGATGCTGCTGTAAAGCATGCACAGCTACCTTTCTTGGCTTGCAGAGACCTGCCTGTTGCACAGTGTTATGTAGTTGCCTCATTCCATTTCCAATTACTCACCAAATCATTGAATGTGGTGCTGCCCTAGTCCTCCAGAACAACCATGTATTCTATCTCAGTGTTGCTTGGCAACTGTTAGACTGTGGTTGCACTGCAACCAGGCCAACCAGCCATCAGATCATATTACCACAATCAGTGCACACAGTGCAATTTCTTGCCCCTCAACCCAAATAAAGCCATGCAAGAATTGCACTTTCAAGTGTTGACGCATAAAGCAAAACATACCACTAGCAAAGGGTGTTAGGACCCTGGACTCATCCATATCGTCTTCCCTGGCAGTTTCTGTCATCTCCCCGGAAAGCACTGCATGATCAAGAACAATGACGCTTAAGAAAATCAGTTACCACCACCCTGCAAAAATTGCAGAGCTCTCTCCATGAGTGATCTTTGGTTAACTCACCACCATCCGTTGGCATGGAGGTAAATATTTCCAAGGTATTCAGTGTCACAAGGTCCACCACTACCATGCTTACTGACAGATGCCATACTGCACGGCCTTGGCAGAGACAAAAGGGAAGATGGCTCCATGGGAAACCACTCTTCCTCACAGTACACTTAGCACGTATTTTAAATTTCCCACTGATGGACAAACTGATGCTATTGGCTGACAATAATGGATGGCTAACATGGTAGGGAAGAGCCCAGCTAACAATTGGCCCATTGAACCAATAATGGCATTGCCCCAGCCTGTTGTGCCACATTTAACTCCGACCCCACAGCAAAATGCTGGTTAGGTTAAATGGCACTCCCTGGCAGCAGATAGAGAGTGTGGAGGGGATGTCCAATAAGGAAGGAGGTTTGCCATGAGATGGCCCACTTTGGG
This sequence comes from Gekko gecko, assembly GCA_029375565.1. Lineage (NCBI taxonomy): Eukaryota > Metazoa > Chordata > Lepidosauria > Squamata > Gekkonidae > Gekko > Gekko gecko. Next base: position 235,889,894 of record JAPDNY010000002.1, on the reverse strand, counting down.
TAGGAATTAATACTCCAAAGGATACATTCAAGCCATGCAGGCAGTTAAAATTCACAGGGAAACAGCATCCAGATACCCTGCAGAAACAGCGGTGGAAAGCCGAACTGACATCTAAAGAATGCAGAATTGAAAAATAAGCCAGCGATAATGGAGAATGAACACTGGAGGTGATGCAGAAATAAAAATATAGGGCAACTTGAAAGAGGGAGGCAGTGTAGAATGCAAAAATACTGCAACGCATGATGGCTGTGACTGTGGGGTAACACCCAGTGTAGAAACGCCCAGAGTCTCAGCAGCCTCTCAGTCTCTCAAGGGGTGCAGATACCCATCCTTTTCTACATCTGTCCATTCAGGCAACCCAGGGAGAGACCATAGCTCTATAACTAGGCCAGTATGGTATAGTCCAGATCCAACTGTATTGTTTAATTATATGGATGAATGCAGGATTCCCTTGGGATTTTCTTCCACTTTGGCTTACATTTTAAGTGTTCAATGAGTAACATTTATTTTTAGCTGTATTAACAGTATCAAGACATTTGATGTGCATTTGTTTTATTTTTAGCTATTAAAATATTAGACCCAATCAGCTTTTCAGCTGGTGAAAAATGACGGAGCAGTCCTCTTGAATTACCCAAAATGGTTATGCTGGTGTTCATTGGACACCTGTGTACAAAAGCCACATGGCACAAGAGCTATAGTAAGACAGGAAACTGGGCAAGGCTGACAAAAAAATCTTTGCTGGATCCAATCCAGGACCTATTTATGTAGGACTCCCTACATAACAAAAAAAGAAATAATAAAATAGCAGATTAACAAAATCAAAATTTTCAACATATTGTTAACGATATCATAAAACAGCAGCAAAAGAGATCTAATTGCATTAGACAAGTGCATATATAGAACCAGATCAATTCCTATCAAGCTCACGTAAGAACATAAGAACAACAGTGCTGGATCAGACCAATTGTTCCATCTAGTCCAGCATCTGTTTCACACAGTGACCAGCCATACGACACCGGAAGGCCTGCAAGTGTGCCACAGATGCCAAACCATCTCTCAGCCTTTTCTCATAGGGAAAGTGCTTTAACCCCTTGATCATTTGGACTGCACTTTTCTACACTTTGTCTAGCACTTTTGAGATATAGTGAACAGAACTGTACACAGTATTCTACATATGCACACCAAAGATCTATACAAAGGCATTACAATACTGGGTGTTTTATTTTTAAACCCTTTCCTAAAAATCTCTAGAATAGAATTTGCCTTTTCATTCCTTCCATGCATCAAGCCAAAATTTCTTTATCCACTGTGACCCAAGGTCACTTTCCTGGTCAATAATCAAAATTTCAGACACCATCAGCATATAGTTAAAGATAACACATTTTTTGTCTCAATATGGATTACTTTACACTTATATTGAACATTTGCCATGTTGTCACCCACTTCCCCAGGCTGAAGAGATAAATCTTTTGGAGCTCTTCACAATTTGTTTTGGTTTTCACCATCTTGAATAATTGTCACTGCAAAATTGGCCAGTTTGCTGTTCATCCCCAATTCCAGATCATTTGTGAACAAATTAAGTAGCACTGAAGGGTGAAGTCTACAACATTATACCACGCTGAGGTCCCCTCTCCAAACCCCATCATCCCCACGTTCCATGTCTAAATCTCTAGGAGTTTACCAACCCAGAGCTGGTAACCCTAAATGCAAAGGACATAATACTGATGTAATATAGTCAAAGAATCTGGCCCCAGTCAATACTCTAGTGATTGCATTGTGTACCAGCTGAAGTTTCGAGTCACTCTTCAAGAGCGCATTACAATACTGTAATGGCAATGTGACGAAAGGATGCAGTGAAGGAATATGCAACAGTGGCCAGTACCCTTCAGGAAAGGGTGCAGCTGTCCTGCACATCAACTGGCAGCTGCCCTTGACTATCCAATGACTATCCTTTGATCAATCCCAAATTGTTTACTTGATTCTTATTGGGGAATGCCACACATCCAAAACAGGCCATTTCCCTGCTCCCTGATAAGCTCCTCCACTGAACAAAAGAACCTTTGTTTTGCTTGGATGCAGTTTCAGTTTGTTAGCTCTCATCCGGTCCATAACTGATCTCAGGAAGTTCCTTCCTAGCCTTCCATGGATCTGATGAAAAGAAGAGAAAGAGAGTTCCATGTAGATGTTAAATAGCTGGGGGTGGGGGTGCACATATTATCCATTCCCATGATTGTGCTGTTCAGTATGGTACAGATATCACAGCATGCAAAGCAACTAGTCTCCTTTTGCTTCCGAGATGAAAACTACCTTTGTTAGTAGATTTGCCAAAGTGTACACAATGAATCTTGAGCAAAGCAAGGAACTGCACAGGATTTCTATTCTTATAGTATGGTCCTTCCTGGGAGTAAGCCCTATTGAATTACTCTGAGCAGGATTCTGCTTAGAACTGCTTAAGATTGCTCTCTAAGGCTGCGTTCAGACGGCCAGTCAATCGCGCCATGAGCCCTCCTAAAATTTTATCCCGATTTTTTTAATCCAGCCTAGCACGACCAGACGCCCCCATGAAATAGCCTCACCGCGCGTTGTTCTCGCCGTGATTTGTCTACACGGCATCCACCGAGGATTTTTTAAAAAAAGTTTTGTACATTCGCATAGGCAAGGCTGTGCCTCCTTGGAGAACTGAGGCGATCACGGAGGGTTTTCAGCAAAGTCCCGGTCCTCCCCTTGCCATTGCCATCATGATCAATGGAGGGACTATTTTGCAAGTTAGAATAGTCCTTCCCACCCTCCATCTCCCATCGCGGTAACATCTTGTCCCTAAAAGAAATAAGCATGAATATTACATTCCTCGTAGCGCTTATCGCTGAATGCGTTTCCTCGTTAAAGCGCACATGGGGTTTCAATTTTTTAAAAATTGTGCCCCCGTCGGCTCGGTCTGACGTCAGACCGAGCTGACGGGAGCATCGCGCACTAATGGAGTGACCAGACGGAAGAAAGTCTGCAGTTGTTGCACGGGTAAGCGAAAACCCTACATTGAAACTGCTGCTTTTAAAATCAGGATTGGAGGCGCAGCAGAACGGGATGCCTATGGGACCGGAATATTTCCCAGATGTTTATGTCTGGTCGTGCATTTTTGATCCGCAAGGGAGTCGTTCCTATGGCAGATCAAAAGATCCGTCTGAACACACCCTCAGTTTCTGTACCATTTGCCATTCAGGCATGTAATAAATCCAAGTCATGTTTATTCCATTTTTTTCCTGGAGATCTGTGCTCTCATTCCAAACTTCTATTTCCCATTTTAGGATCATGTAAAGTTTCTTCATACATAAACCCCTCCACAGAAGGCTGAGGGAGAGGAAGATAGTGCCTTTTGTGATAAAACTCATGGGAGTGCTCAGCCTTACCCTACCTGCTGGGTGCCTGGATAGGATGTTGTTCAGAGGTTTAGCACAACCCCTATGAGAGTCTCCAGAGGCTTCACAATTTCTTTGTTTATGTGTTCAATAAGCAGGCACTTTATTGAAGAAGCATCAAGTGCATCCACCCAACCATCAGCTCCCAGCAAGCACTAATAAGGACCTTTCCAGAATGCCATGCTGTTGGGAGAGGGGTGGAGGCAGGGTTGTAAAGATGACAAATAATTTTAAACAAACAAGGAATAAAAGAAGGCAAAATGCATTGACCTTTGGCAATAAAGCTTGCAGTTCAGTATGGGCGAGGGGGAGGTTAAAGATGCAGACCTCAGAACAAAATGTGTGGGAGAGACTGAGAATTGTAATTACCAGCTGTAGAAAAATACTTTCTGGAAGAGATCAAAAATATTTATTGCTGGCAATAACTGGACCAATACTACAGTTGTGGCTTGCCTTTTCCTCCGATGCCCAGCTTCTTTTCTTTATTCATTTTCCCACCCCCTGAAAGAAAACTAAGTGCCTCGTGTGCCAGAATGTGCAGTTGCAGACAAAACAGCAGCTACCTGTGGCGTGGATGACTTGGAAATGCCCAAAGGGTCTGAAGTTTTCAATGAAAGCAACTGGTTGCTTTCCTGGTTGTTTAATTTAGGCTTCCCTGATGCTCTTGAACTTCTTCATGGTGAGGACATAGAAAAAGGGAAAGAGGGACACTTTATGGATCTGGAGGAGATATCAATTGCTGCTTTTTTTAAAGTACTCTCTTGTTTAAAAAAATCACAGTTGTAGTGTACATCTTCACTTCAATTTGTTTATATTAGTTACACTGAAGAATTCTGGGAGTGGTCATTTGCTGTGGTTACATTTTCTTGGAGATCTCTGGCCCCATACTCAGAGTTCTGTGGAGAGACAATGTCACTCAAGCACTGTTCTTCAGTCTGTTGGGTTCGTATCTAGTGTTGCTGCCAGCTGCCTGGTGAAAAAAAGTTCTGTTCCTTTCATGAAGAAACAGACTCACAAGCCCTTCCTGTTCCTTCTGGTTGCCCCCCAGGAGGTTGGAAAAACTCTGCTGCCATCCCTAGTCTCTGCTTAGCAACACTGTCCCTTCTCCTTGGTCTCCAGAGGTGCCAAAACAAACTGAGTACCCACTCCCAGCAATGACTCTAAGATTCTCTCTTATTAAACAGAGTCATACATCCAGCACTGTATACCTGCATTGCCATTTAAAGGTTCCACCTAGTTGCTGCACCTCTTGCTACAGTCTTACAACCAGGCATGGGGACAGTCTACTATAACTCTGCACATGCAAGCCATCATACTCCAGGACTGGTGAGCTGACCCACTGCCCATCCCCATTACTACACTTCAGACAGTAGTTTTCTAGAGATCAAACTTAAATCATTCAAAATATTTAAAAAGTTTAATAAATGAATTAAAGAATACACATTTTCTGTTCAAGTTTTTGGGCTGAGCAAGATAACAAAGAAAAAGTGAAAACACTGTCTGCCTTCCTCATGCTAAGTACTTCCAAAAGGATTCTTAATTAGGACAGGCTAGCTTTATTTGAAGCCATAGTTTTAAAGTTAATCATTACCTTAGTTTTCATGGTTGGGTTTTCTCTTCCTGATCCCTGCCACATGGACAGGATAGATTCCCTACGTAAAAGCTTAGTCCATCATTCCTTGCACCCACTCAAAGAGCTGCCCAAAATGGAAGAGTAAGAGAATTTCTTCCTTGTGCCCCAAGAATTTATAATCTACTCTGGGGAGTCTGTCCCCTTGGGGGTCATTTGGATCTTCCTCAACCCCCCCTTTCTTTACTTTCTAGATATTTGGCTCTTAGGGGTGTCCCTTTGGGTGTGACCTGACAGCAGCTTGGAAGGCAGTAAGCCTCTGGCCAGTGCTATTTGCATAACAGAAAGCTTGAGTGCTCTGTGCTGGAAGCTTGATGGCTTCTTTCTTCAATCCCCCCCTTTTTGCCAGTTACTAGTCTGCAGCTGGGCTCTAGTACAGGGATAGAGAGCAGTCACAATAATTGAAATATCGGGGGGGGGGAATTCTTGGCTGGAGGGCATTTACCCACCCCATTAATAGGATGGTTTTACCAAGCGATGTTATGCTTCTCCATACCATGAGAAGATTCTGTGGTCTGTGCCTTCACAATAAGCCTTTATCAGCATTTTTCTCCAGGACTGTTGGTAAGCCTAGCAGCAACCTCAGGTGGGACACAACTCCTGTACAGACATCATTTGTTGTTGTAGATTATGATGGATGCTCTGATCACATTTATGTTAGATTACCGTGATGTAATATTTAAAAGGGACAGATAAATAAGGAAGGGCAGAGGAGAAGCATCATAAGGAAATATGTGAATCTGAGCATGGAAGTCCGGTTGAGAGTCTCTGGGTAATAATAAAGGAATAAGAAATAATAGTGACATTATGGTGGAAGTCTGATACAGACCACCAGGCCAGGCAGAAGACTTGGATGAGACACTCCGAGAACAGATTACAAAGAGACAGGACACAGTGGTCATGGGAGATTTCAGTTACGCAGATATCTGTTGGAAGTCCAACTCTGCTAAAATGAAAGGTCAAATGAATTCCTGACTTCTCTTGCTAACAACTCCATTTTCCAGAAAGTGGAGAGGGAAACAAGGGGGATCTGCTATCTCGGACTTGATTCTCACTAATAGGGAAGAACTGGTTGATGAGGTGAAAGTAGAGGGCACCCTGGGTAGTAGTGACCATGTAATGTTGAAATTTACAGTATTGTGGAAGGGAAAAGCTGTCCATAGTCAGACATATAAGCTGGACTTCAGGAAAGCAAATTTTGACAAACTTAAAGTTATGCTGGGTAGAATCTCATTGTCAGAAATTCTTAAAGAGAAAGGAGTTCAAGAGGAGTGGGAGTTTCTTAAAAGCGAAAATTGAAGGCACAATCACAAATGATTCGTATGAGAAGGAAAAATGGGAGGAGCCTAAAGAAGCCAAGGTGGCTCCATAAAAAGCTTTCTGAAGAATTGAGAAATAAAAAAGACACATTTAGGAAATGGAAGGAGGGCCTTATAACCAAGGATGAATATAAACAAATAATAGTGCTTGTAGAGAGAGAGTTAGGAAAGCTAAGCTCAATATGAGCTTAGACTAGCGAGAGATGCTAAAAACAACAAAAAAGGGTTCTTTTCTTATGTTCAAAGTAAGAAAAAGAGCAAGGACATTGTAGGCCCATTGTGGAGACAGGAAAGTGAAATTGTAACAGGTGATGAAGAGAGGGAAGAACTGCTCAATTCCTACTTTTCCTCAGTCTTCTCTTGTGAGGGTAATGGTGCTCAACATGAGGAAAGGGAGTTGCAGCCTAGGATCGGCATAGGAGTAGTACACAAACACCTAGTTTCTTTAAATGAAACTAAGTTCTCAGGGCCAGATGAACTGCATCCAAGGATACTAAAAGAACTCATTGATGTAATTTCTGAGCCTGAAGATTTGAGGTGGGCAAATGTCCCCATCTTCAAAAAGGGGAAAAAGGAGGATCCGGGTAAGTACTGACCCATTAGCTTGGCATGTATACCTGGAAACATTTTAGAACAAATAAACAATCAGTCAGTCCTTGAGCACTTAGAAAGGATGACTGTGATTACTAAGAGCCAGCATGGGTTTCTCAAAAACAAGTCATGTCAGACTAATATTATCTCTTGTTTTCAAGAAAGTTACTATCTTGCTGGATCAGGGGAATGCTGTAGACATAGTTTATCTTGATTTCAGAAAGGCTTTTGATAAAGTTCCACATAATATTTATGTTGGCAAATTGGTAAAATGTGGTTTGGATCCTTTTACTGTTAGATGAATCTGTAACTGGTTGACAGATCGCACCCAAAGAGTGCTTGTGAATAGTTCCTCATCCTCTTGGAGAGGAGTGACAAGTGGAGTGCCTCAAGGTTCTGTCCTGGGACCTGTTTTGTTCAACATCTTTATAAATGTTTTGGATGAAGGAATAGAAGGAATGCTTATTAAATTTGCAGACGATACTAAATTGGGAGGGGTAGCAAATGCGGTAGAATACAAGAGTCAGGATACAGGATAATCTTGACAAGCTGGAAAACTGGACTAAAATAAATGAATTTCAATGGGAATATATGTAAATTTCTGCATTTAGGTAGGAAAAATCAAATGCATAATTATAGGCTGGGGAAGACTTGTCTTGGCAGTAGTCTCTGCGAAAAGGATCTGGGTCTTAGTAGGCCATACACTGAACATGAGTCAGCCATGTGATGCAGCAGTTAAAAAGGCAAATGCAATTTTGGTCTGTATCAACAGAAATATAGTGTCCAGATCACACAAAGTGATGGTATTGCTTTACTCTGCTCTGGTTAGACCTCACCTAGAATATTGTGTTCAGTTTTGGGCACCACAGTTTAAGAAGAATATAGACAAGCTGGAACATGTCCAGAGGAGGGCAATGAAGATGGTGAGGGGTCTGGAGACCCAGTCCTATGAGGAAAGGCTGAAGGAGCTGGGTATGTTTAGCCTGAAGAGGAGATGACTGAGAGGTGGTATGACAATATCTCCAAGTATGTGAAGCACTTTCATATAGAGGATGATGCGGAGTTGTTTGTTTTCTGTGGCCCCACAAGGTCAGACTAGAACCAATGGGTTGAAACTGAGGCAGACTCAGCATGGGTTCTGTAAGGGAAGATCTTGTCTCACTAACCTGTTAGTGTTCTTTGAGGGGGTGAACAAACATGTGGACAAGGGGGACCCAATAGATATTGTTTACCTTGACTTCCAAAAAGCTTTTGATAAAGTTCCTCATCAAAGGCTCCTAAGTAAGCTCAAAAATCATGGGATAAAAGGACAAGTCCTCTTGTGGATCAAAACCTAGCTAATTAATAGGAAACAGAGAGTGAGTATAAATGGGGAATTTTCACAGTGGAGGGTGGTAAACAGGGGGATACTGCAGGGATCAGTACTCAGTCCGATGCTTTTTAACTTGTTCATTAATGATTTGGAGTTGGGAGTAAGCAGTGAAGTGGCTAAATTTGCAGATGACACAAAGTTGTTCAGGGTGATGAAAACCAGGGAGGATTGTGAGACACTCCAAAGGGATCTGTCGAGGATGGGTGAGTGGGCATCATCATGGCAAATGGGGTTCAATGTGGCCAAGTGCAAGGTGATGCACATTGGAGTGAAAAATCCTAATTATAAATATACATTGATGGGATCGGAACTGGCAGAGACTGACCAAGAGAGAGATCTTGGAGTCTTAGTAGATACCTCACTGAGAATGTCGAGACAGTGTGTGACTGCAATAAAAAAAGGTCAATGCTATGCTGGGGATTATTAGGAGGGGTATCGAAAATAGATCAGCCAATATCATAACGCCCCTATATAAATCAATGGTGCGACCTCATTTGGAATACTGAGTACAGTTCTGGTCATCACACCTTAAAAAGGATATTATAGCTTTGGGAAAAGTGCAGAAAAGGACAACTAGAATGATAAAAGGATTGGAACACTTTCCTTATGAAGAAAGGCTAAAGTGCTTGGGGTTCTTTAGCTTGGAGAAACGATGGCTGAGGGGTGACATGATAGAGGTTTATAGGACTATGCATGGGATAGAGCAGGTAGAGAAAGAAGTGCTTTTCTCCCTTTCTCACAATACAAGAACTCGTGGGCACTCAATGAAGTTGCTGAGTGGTTGGGTTAGAACAGATAAAAGGAAGTACTTCTTCACCCAAAGAGTGATTAACACATGGAATTCACTGCCACAGGAGGTGGCGGTGGCTACAAGCATGGTCGGCTTCAAGAGGGAATTAGTTAAGCACAAGATGGGGGGGGCATGCAGATCAGAGCCCTTTTAAAATTTCCTTTTGATCTGTGTGCAGCCCAGAAAGAACACTGGTAAGGGATGTGCACTCTATGTTCATACTCTTCATTTTGCTGTTACTTAAAATGGTGTGGTAGTTTCAAAGGGGCAACCAACTGGGATGTACTAAAAGGAATGACAAGATTGCCCATTGGAAATAATGGGAAAGCCCTGAAGGCCCATTGGAGATAATGGGAACCAGGAATACCAATTGACTTGCATGGGCTCTGCTGAAATACACTACAGCCCAAAAAAAGTTGCAAAGAAAATGCAGAATGGTTTTTCCAATAAGGTTTTTGGGCCTAGATAGGCTATTCTAGGACTGTAATGACAGTTCCCAGGGTGGAAAAACAGTCCCTAGCAATAGAATCTGTGCTGCATTTTAAGGTGGAGTTTCTAAACAGTGTGCTAAGAAGGCACCTGTTCCTGGGGTTAGCCCAACCCAGGGGCATTGCTAGGGGGTTCCCAGGCCACCCTAATTTTCTGTGGAGCCCCTCCCTAAATGCCACATAGTTCCACCTCCATAGATAGTGACAATGGCCTGTGATGTCACTGGCTCCTCCCTATGATGTCATTGGGTCCCAGTTCTTTTAATGACTTAGCAATGCCTCTGGCCCAGCCCCAGCCCCCCCTGGGAAATGGCAAAGTCTACGCCCTTGCCTTGGAGGACAATATTTTCTGTGATGAAATCTGACTTGATTCTGTTTTCTCTTACAATGTTTGAATTATTCTTAAAATACAGTTCAAATATAGTTTAGAAGAATTCGTTCTGAGATTTTTACAAGGTTTTGGAAATAATACTCCTTTTTTAATGTTTTTATCGAGTTTTCAAAAGCTTTACAGTAAGCAACGTAAACACTTGTTGTTTATGTGGAAATAATATGCTAAGAAGCTAATTTATGCGATAGTCAAATGTAGACCCGCTCACAGCTTTAATGCTACTAGCTTCTTTCGCCCACGAGGTAGAATTTCTGCTCACAACACTGTGGAGCTGTGAGGGAACATTGCCCGGGGCAGCGAGTTCCACAAGTCCAGGGGGAGAGAAAAGCTATAAAAGAACCAGCCCAAGGAGGAGGGGGAGGTCAGCCACAGAAATGATTGTGGGGTTGGAACAGGTCCATAGGGGTCACCAGGGAGCAGGGAATGGGCCTTTTCATGGGATTCTTAATGACAATTGTGTTTAAGCAGAGTAAAAATAGTTAGAGTCAGCAGAGCAAGTATTGAGAGACTGAGTCCATGTGTACATAAAAGTATAAAAGTTTACTATAACACTAACATGGGAAAAAGGTTCACGGGATGTAAAATAATAAAAGAGCTATATTGCTACATCCTTACAGCTAAAAAGACAAGACAGGAATGGCGTCTCCTTCTCCAGCAACACAAAGAGTAAGGAGAACCCTCAGGGCTCTTTGTAGCAGGAACTCCTTTGCATATTAGACGACACACTCCTAATGTAGCCAATCCTCCAAGAATTTACAGCAGCCCCTGTAAGAAGAGCTCTGTCAGCTCTTGGAGGATTGGCTACATTAGGGGGATGGCCTAATATGCAAATGAGTTCCTGCTACAAAAAGAGCCCTGCGGAACCCCAGTATGCTAAATACCTGATACATTGATTTCCAATCAGAGAGATAAGGTTCTTACAAAAATCGCCAGCTTTCTATTGTGTAAACAGATTGGGTACAAACAAACATGTGACTTCCTGTTGACCATTACAAAACAACATTAACATTACAAACAACATTACTGAAGTGTTTTAAACTTGTTATACCCAACACCTTTTCATGAGCATGAAACTGCCAGGGAGTAAAGGCTTACTCGGGAGTAGGGTCAAAGGGAGGAAAAACGTTTGGCCAGGAGGCAGCAGCTTAAAGTCAGAGGCAGGAGGTGTAGGGATGCCAGCCTCCAGGTAGGACCTGGGGAATCCCCCGGAATTAGACCCCCACCTCCAAGCTAGAGATATCAGTTCCCATGGAGAAAACAGGTGGTTTGGAGGGTGGACTCTGTGGTCCCTCTCCTCCCCAGGTTCCATCCTCAACCTGGATCTGGCACCCTGAGGCAGGGAAAAGGACCAGTCCTCCAACCAGATGTTGTGACGCTTCACACGAGGGACCTGCCCAGATATATAATGATGACTTTGCCCTAGTTTTATCCCGCTGGCTTTTGTATCTTTAATCATAAACGACAGCTGAGGGGTGACATGATCAAGGTTCATAAGATTATGCATGGAATTGAGCAGGTTGAGAAAGAAGTCCTTTTCTCCCTTTCTCACAATACAAGAACTCGTGGGCACTCCATGAAATTGCTGAGCAGTCGGATTAGAACGGATAAAAGGAAGTCCTTCTTCACCCAAAGAGTGATTAACACATGGAATTCACTGCCACAGGAGGTGGTGGCAGCTACACGCATGGACAGTTTCAAGAGGGAATTAGATAAACACAAGAAGAGGGACCCGAGATATTCGCGGGGAAGGCTCTGGCGATGTCCTCTCCTCCACCACCACCCCGCTCCGGCGATCACCTCCTCCCCACCCCCGGCCCTAGCAATCTCCTCTGCTGCCACCGCCAATCTCCTCCCTCCCCCACCCGGCTCCTGTCACCCTCCTCTGCCGCCGATCTCCTCCCCCCCCGGCTCCAGCTATGTCACCTTCCTCCCCCCACCCCCCGGCTCCGGAGGCGAGGCCCGAGCGGCTTCCAGCTGCCGGGCCCGCCGATCTCCTCCCCCCCACTGGCGATCCTCCTCCTCCCCCCACCCCCCGGCTCCGGAGGCAAGGCCCGAGCAGCTTCCAGCCGCCGGGCCCGCCGATCTCCCCCCCCCACTGGCGATCCTCCTCCTCCCCCCACCCCCCGGCTCTGGAGGCGAGGCCCGAGCGGCTTCCAGCCGCCGGGCCCGCCGATCTCCTCCCCCCCTCAGCTCTCTCCGTCCCCCCCCCGGCTCCAGTGGCGAGGACTGAGCGGCTTTTAGCCGCCAGCCGCCGCAGAGTTCCCAGACTGTTCCCTGCGCATGCGCAGGGAATGCTCTTACTTTTTGGGGATTCTGACATCCCCCCTAGACTTTTTAACACTTTTTAGATTTTTCTGCACACGTGGGGACTGCCCCACGTGCGCAGGAAAATCTCCCTGCCCCCCAGGTGCCCCCGATGTGCGGATTTAGATATCCGCACATAGGGGGCCACTTGGGAATTAGATATATAGATATGGAGCAGAGGTCCATCGGTGGTTATTAGCCACGAGGTATAGATAGGGACTCTGGGGCAAGTGATGCTCTGTATTCTTGGTGCTTGGGGAGGACAACAGTGGGAGAACTTCTAGTGTCCTGGCCCCGCTGCTGGACCTCCTGATGGCACCTGGTATTTTTGGCCACTGTGTGACACAGACTGTTGGACTGGATGGGCCATTGACCTGATCCAACATTGGCTTCTCTTATGTTCTTATGAAATTAAATCAAAAGAGTTTTCCGCTAAACATCAGGAAGAACAGTTAAAGAATTTCCTCAGTGGAACAGGCTTTCTCGGGAGGTGGGGAGTGCTCCTTTTGTGGAGGTTTTTAAACAGAGGCTAGATGGCCATCTGACAGCAGTGCTGATTCTGTGAACTTAGGCAGAGAGAGAGAGAGGGCAGGAACAGTAGCATCAGTGCTTAGTTCTTGTGGCCCTTTCTTACATGCCCAAGGAAATGCTGATCATCACTTTGGGGTTAGGAAGCAATTTATCTCCAGACCAGCTTGGCCAGGGATCCTAGAGGCTTTTTGTCATCTTCTGGGCATAGAACAGGGGTCACTGGAGGTGTAGGGGGGTATTTATAAATTTCCTGTATTGTGCAGGGGGTTGGAGGTCCTTTCTAACTCTATGATTCTAATCTACATGAGTGTTGCCTTTGAAAAATAGGGTTAGGGTTCAAAGTTTATAAGTTTTTGGAATGAGGTTAGAAATTTGATATTAGAGATGCTTGATGTCAACTTGGATTTGTCGCCCGAGATTTTCCTGTTAAATATGATTCTGGAGGGTTTAGGTAAGAATGATATCTATTTGATAACTTATATAGTAACATCATTGAGAATGGTATTGGCTAGTTATTGGAAATCGGATAAAATACCTGTACTTAAAGAAGTGTATCTTAAACTGCTGAATATGGTAGAAATGGAAAGACTGACAATGTGGCTACATGGCAAAGAGGAAAGTGAGTTTGTGAATCGTTGGTCAAGAGTGTATGTATATGTAAATAACAAAACTTCTTCTAAGACTCCTGTGAGGTAAAATGTAAAGATATTTATGGCTAAAACATTGTGAAAATGATAACTATTTTTTTTAAAGAAAAATAGGCCAGAAATTCCAATTGGTCCGCAATACGATGGCCAAGCTATTGCAGGGGTTGTGCACTGGCCACCATCTGGCTCAGAAGATGCTCAAGCCAGATGAAGAGAATGCAGAGGTGCTGTTGGAGAAGATGGTTCTGGAGTAGCTTGTCCACCCTCTGCAAAGCCAGGAGTGGGTCTTCTGTCATAGTGAGGCAGTGGTATTGATGGATAATTTTGGGGAGTCATAAACAGCAATACACGGGACAGGAGCAATAAGCAGCCAAGAAAAGTCCTGAAATTCAGGTTGGAAGTTTGTGATACTAGGGAGGGGCCTAGATTGCTTTGATGGCAGCAAAGTACACTGCCACTATATCTGTGATGGTAGTCCATGGCCTAGTTGCTCTTATTCTTGTGGATTGGATTTTCCCATTGCAAACTGTGTCCCCTGTCCTATGGAATGGCCTGCCTGATGACATTAAGAAGGCTCCCATTTTCTTGGTTTTCCCCCAGCTATGCAAAACTGAATGATTTAAGAGGGCTTTTTTGCACAGGTAATAGGGCTGTACTGTAACAAAATGGTTCAGAAAAATTATTTGCTCAGGGGTTAGGGACTGGTGATAATACTACTGTGTATACTTTGTACTGTTTCTATAAATAGGATGTAATTTTTGCATCATTTAACATGTCATGTTATTCTTTTTCCTAGTGCTGTTCAGATTTCTGCTTGGATCCAGATTTCTACAATCCAAATCCTATTGCATTGCTTATTGAATATCAAGAGAACACAGGATGCTGGGGTTATACCTTCGAAGACCTCCAGAGGCCACAGAGCCTCCATGTTCAGAGGCAGTACACATCTCCATGTCATATGCTCTAGTGAAATGTACAGACCTTTGGCAGAGTTTGCTCAGTTATAGTGTAAAACAGAAGGAAAACTGTTCCCAGAGGAAGGTGAATAAACAGGGGAAACCTTTGAAGGTTTCCTAACACTGGTTGTTTTTAGACTTTGAAACTGTACAACTTTCTGCTGCTAATGGATAGTTTCTATGAACTTTCTCTCCACTGTGCTTTTAGGAATATAAGGAGCACAGAACATAAGAAGAAAAACTTTGCGGGACCAGACCAAAAGTCCATTTAGTTCAGCACTCTGCCTATAGTGTAGGCTAGCCAGATGCTTTCTGTATTTCCTCAATTGTCCTAGCACAGATTTTATACAGAATATAATGCGATCCTAAACAGAGTTACACTCTTCTAAACCCTTTGTCGTAACTATGTTTAAAAGGGTATAATTCTGTTTAGGATTGCAATGTCAATCTTCTATTTTTTAAAAAAGAAGCACTTTACCAGCAAATATTTAATGCAACCTCTCAGTAAAGTTTGATTTGCTTGGGTTAGTGTGAGACAAATTGGAGTGCACTGAATTCAGATTCAGTGGGAAATTTGACCTGGTCTGAGTTTAAATT
Organism: Gekko gecko; assembly: GCA_029375565.1. Taxonomy (NCBI): domain Eukaryota; kingdom Metazoa; phylum Chordata; class Lepidosauria; order Squamata; family Gekkonidae; genus Gekko; species Gekko gecko. The sequence goes on along the minus strand of JAPDNY010000002.1, from coordinate 235,874,865 downwards.
TGCAATTTGAGTTGGATTAAATTTAAAATGAATGGAGCAATTTAAATGCAGTTGGTTTAGGTACAGCCACTTTAATTTGGTTTTTGGCTAGAATGGGTTAAGTTTGGTTCGTTTGGTAAAGCTGAGCTTGTGGGTAGAGCTGAACAGAACTGATGGGAAAGAAATGGCTTGCCTTCACCCCTTCTGTCACTTCCAATTGGTTGCCTTTCTAATTCTTGCCTTGGTTTTAAGGAACACCCTTTTCGGTTAGGCAAGAAAGGGGTGGAGGCATTCATATACCTGACTAGGGAAAGTCCATTGCTATTGATTGTTGCCCTGTAGGTGAAATAAAAAAATGGAGTAGAAGCTTTTGTGCTCCATGCAAATACCTTTCTAAAGCCCAAGCTATGAGAAAGGATGATTCAGAGGCCTCTGGGGAAAGGTTCTTTTGTTATACACATCTGAAGAGAAAGGTCAATGTGTCTGTTAGACAAAGGATACTTAAACTATTCCATACATTTCCAATCATATAATCTCCAAGGCACACATTTAGCAGCATAAACATCCTTCTCTGCCCCTCTTTCTCTGTTTGTCATTTTTTCTGAGAAACACTCACCAAACCAATTTTGAAATTTGTGAAAAGTGCCGAATTTCAGATCCATAATCTTAGAGTCATCAAAGGCTTGAACTGAGAGAAGAGGATTGAATCAAGCATTCCATTTTGTTCTGCTGTTTGACTAGTGAGCAAAAGTTTGAGGCTCTGTGCAAGTCCAAACAAATATCGCCAATGCACTTGGCTCACACATTCTGAGGTTATCTGTCTTCACAGCCTTGAGGTCTCAGAAGAGGATCAGAAATAAGCACATGTTGGTTATAATGTCACAAGCCAGGATCATCCAGCATTTTCAGATATGTATCCTATAGTACCATATGACCCCCTCACTTCAATTTTTCAGAGTGAATAACCACCACCACCCCCTTTGTCTCAGGGCTATGTCAGCCTTCCCAAAGTTGACGTTCAAATGTCTAACTGCTGGGCAGTGAAACAGGACCACCCACAGACAAGGCAGGGGTTGCTACATATTTGGGGGACTCCTTAGGTATGCAGAAGGATCATTCACTGAAATTTTCACACACAGACACACTCCATAGCCTGAGGAAGGCTACGCATGTGCGTGCTCATTACCTAAGAGGCACAGAACGCTGAGGGCAGCTGAGAGTCCTTTTTAAAAAAGGGAGAATAAAGGAGGATGGAAAAAGAACATGTTCAGGTTTTTGTAGTATTATGGAAGAGAAGATTGCCCAATTATTTATCCACCTGCAATTTCTCATGGGCTTTAGCTTGTCATTATTACACATGAGAATTTAAATATGGCCAATATAAATCCAGGTGGGCAGCCGTGTTAGTCTGAAGCAGCAGACCAAAGTCTGAGTCCAGTGGCACCTTTAAGACCAACGAAGTTTTCTTCTGGGCATATGCTTTTGTGTGCATGCACACTTACGTGTATCTGAAGAAGTGTGCATGCATATGACAGCTTACACCCAGAATAAAACTTTGTTGGTCTTAAAGGTGCCAGTGGACTCAGATTTTGTTCTCATGACCAATATAAGATGAACTTCACACTTTGAAGTAAAGGGTCAAGTTCTGTAGGCAGCCCACACTCATACTGTGTAGCTGGGATATGGAAAGTGTGTCTTGAAACTGCTTCTGAGCTCATTATTAGTCGCATAAATGGTTAGGCATGCCTAACTATATACATGAGAAAACTCTATTGTATAGGCAACAATATATTTGGCCTAATATCTGCACTAGCTGCACTGCTATGAACCATTCTGCCTCCCTTTACTTAAATCACTACAGGGCAGCTATGGAAGACTCTTACAAATGCATCTCACAATCAGCATCATATGAGACAATACCCTGGGACTGAATTCAGTAATCTGGCACTGTAGTGTGCATGCACTGGATAAACAGCTTATGCATGCATACGATGTAAAATGGTTCTACTGGTCTTTACTCAGAACATCTGGTTTATGATAACAGAGATAGGTTTCTAGGTTTTTTTAAAAAAAATATGATATTCCAATCAATTTAGGAGAAAAAATATGGGTTATGTTGTGTGACAAAATACAATTCTAGTCCATCTCTCTCTGTTTCTCTCTCTGAATAATAAAATATCTCTTGAGAATACAGAAGTAAATCATTCCTGGTATAATTAAAGATGTATCTTTTAAACCATACCCCAGCAGAGATACTATCAGGCCAGGGTCCTATAGTTAAAACTTGGTGGCCAAACATCTATAAGGCATCATTCCAAAGGTCAGTTAGCTCCCCATTTGCTCACCTGCTAACATTTTAATTCTAAGTTTTAATGCTTATCTCCTAAAAATCAAAGGCATCCCAAACCTCTGCAAAATCTGTCCTCAGAAAGTGACTATATTATCTCAGGCTTATAGAACATCAGGAATGTAGGCTGGTTATGACCTCTCTCCATCATTGTTTGCAACACTCTAGCAGATTACAAACACCCATTTTCTGTGGCCTTTTCCCCACTTCTTCTTGGAAATATATGAAGTTTGCCTAACCCTTCAAAAGTGCGAATGGAGAGAATGCCTGCATCTAGGGTTGCTAACTTTTACAAGATGCAAATCTGGCAAATTCACTATGTATTTGCTACAAAGACAAAGGGGGGCAGAGGGAAAGGGAGCAAGGAAACACCAAGCCAGTATTTGTTTATTCAAAACATTTCTGTGCTGCCTTTCCTCCCAAATATGGTTCCTAAGGCAGTGAAAATCAAACATTAAAATACTTCAGCATCAAAAACATTGTTGCAACCCACCCTAAGCCTGCTTGCGGGGAAGGTGGGATAGAAATCTAAAAAATAAAATAAATATATAGACTATAATTCAGTAAAACATATAAGCAGACATATAACACCAAAAAGCCATGAGAAGGCCGATAACAGTTATTGGGGATATGCCCAACAGAACAAAAAGGTCTTCACCTCCTGACAGAAGATAGCAACAGGAGAGAGACAGATCGCCCTGGGAATGGAGTTCCAAAGTTTTGATGCCATGACAGAAAAGGCCCTTTTCCAGGCTGCCATCCTCAGACGGCAGGGGCACCTGAAACAAAGTCTCCAAAGTTGACAGTGGACTAGTAGGTTCATACAGGAGCAGGTGGTCCTCAAGGTATGCTGGGCCAAAACCATGTAGGGCTTTAAAGGTGTGTGTGGTGGAACAGTGTGGTGGAACAGCCTCTCTGAACTGTGCGTCCTGTTCAGTCTTTCAATCTGAGGGATCTGGGCACTAGCAGCCATCTGAGACTCTACCTGGCAATCAGTGTTCCCTCTAAGCTGAGTTGGTGTGAGCTAGCGCACAGATTTTTAGCCTCCAGCTCACATATTTTTGTCTTAGCTCAGGAAGAATGGCTCCAGAGCAAGCTAATTCGTGCAGTAGCCAAGTCGCTCACTCACCATTTTAATGCTGGTAGCTCACAAAGTAGAATTTTTGCTCACAAGACTCCACAGCTTAGAGGGAGCATTGCTGGCAATGTGCCACTTTCTTGGTTTTCCTAATCCTTGGGAGGGGGTTTTCTCTCCTTTCAGTGCACCCACTGCTACCACCCAGGCTTTGTAGGAAATATACACCGAGAGGACAAGGGTTCCTAGTCTCAGCTTCTCTTTCCTGTGTTGCCATTCTAAGGCCCCTCTTTGTGCCAGTGTCTCCCACTCCCGATCAAGTCTATGGCATTGCACCTTGCTGAGGTCCCACCCCTCCCCAAACCCCACCTTCCCTAGGCTTCTCCCACAAAATTGTCAGGTATTTCCCAGCTTAGAGCTGGCAACCCTACTCCCACTACCCAGTGTCTGGTGACCACAGAGACAGCATATTACACTTGTGCATCACTGTGGAATTAGCAAATTGCCAGTTGACTATCCCACTTTCTCCTGGTGCCCAGTTTAAATAACATGTTCGAACAGCGGAGGTACATATGGTACAGGAAACAACTACCAGCATCAGAAATTATAAAACATTATTAAAAAGAAAATGCCCCCACACTTACTGTCAGCACAGACACAGGTTGAGAAAGGGATTCCAAAATAAAGTTGTGAATATACAGTTCTTCAGTCTCTCACTCTGTACATGTCCAGCTAATTTTATTCTAAGGCTCTTCAAAGTAGAAGTTACAGAATTTAAAAGCTTTCCATTACCTTGGAGACTTTGTTCAGGCCTGCAGTCCTCCACATGGCAATGCGGGCCCGCAGAAACCCAGGTACGAGCGCTCCTTCCTCCGAGATGGAATCAGCCAAAGGGACCTTCCCCTCTATGCCAAGGGGTTTTATTATCTGTGTTTGCCTACCGCCTTTATCTGTGTTTGCCTACCGCCTTTGGGGGTCAAAGAAGCCTTTCCCAAAGTCTCCAGGAAAAGACTTTCTATCATTTTAAACCTTCAAAAGTTCTCTTCCCTGCTAGGTGTCATTGTCTCCAACCAGAGGTGTGAGCTGACCATCTCATTGCCTTCAGCCCAGGATGCCATTAGTATTTCTGAAGACTGGCTGGATGCAGCTTGATCTTCTCCCTCCTGCCTGTTCTCTGCTAAGAGAAGAAAAACTCTTTAAACATAAAAGTAAAGGTTTTGTAGTCCAAACCTCCAAATTAAAATGCATTTCTCCACAACCAGCAGCTTGAATTGGGTCCAGAAATAAATTGGGAGCCAGTGTAAATGGAACAAGACTAAAGTGATATGGTCCCCACAACCAAATCCAGTCAACATTCTGGCCACAGCACTCTCAATCAACTGAAGTTTCAGACAGTCTTCAAGGGCAGCCCCATGTGGAACATATTTCATTAATCTAATCAAGCCATTCCCAGGGTGGCAAGCTCTTTCCTGATCAGGAAGGACCACAGCTGGCTCACTACCCAAAGCTGGTGAGAGGCACTCTGGCCACCTGTTTATCCACCAGAACGCCAGGTCCAGGAGCACCCTGAAGCCACAAGCCTGCTCCTTTAGGAGAGAGTGCAACCCCATCCAGAGCAAGAGGTAACTTATTTCCTGGGTCAGACCTTCCCCCCACCAGTATCACCTCCAATTTGTTGAGATTAGGTTTCTGTTTGTTAGCCTTCATCATCCCAAAACTGCCTCTAGGCACCTGTTCACCATTTTTATAGTCTCTCTGGGATCTGCTGGAAGCAGGACCTGACTGTCATCTACATATGGATGGCAAAAATGCTCCCTCTAAGGTGTGGAATCTTGTGAGCAAAAATTCTACTTTGTGAGCTACTGGCATTAAAGCTGTGAGTGAGCGATTTGGCTACTGTATAAATTAGCTTGCTCCGGAGCCATCCTTCCTGAGCTGAAACAAAAATGTGTGAGCCAGAGGTTAGCTCACACTAATTCAGCTTAGAGGGAACATTGGCAATTCAGCCCAGATCTCTGGATGACTTCTCCCAGCAGTTTTATGTCGATATTGAAAACAATGGGAAATAAGATGGGAGATAGTAGCAGTGATGAAGGCATTGTAAGGCCTGTCCCCCTCATTTTCTTTCGATTAGACTCAACACAGGTTACTTCAGGTGAGATTTGGGGGATATCTTGCCTCAAGTGATCTAGTTCATTCCAGTCAAGAAAAGAACAATTAATATATAAATGGACTTTCTTTTCTTCCCTCCATGGTAAGAACAACCCTTCATACCACCATAGGTCAGAAGGAGGGGGGAACTGGTCATGCTGGTGGAAAACTGACTTGTTGGCAACCCTGCTTGTGTTACTGCCTTTTTATTATTCCAGCTTTATCTGGATTCAGAGGCATATTGTGGAGCTGGCATCAGTTTCTCCCCCCACACACACTCCTGCTTCTACGTGGCCCACCTGGGATTTTCTCACTGGAGTCAAAATTGCAGGAGGAGAGTGGAAAGCTTTGTGGGCTCTTGTTGCCATACTCAGTGGAGAGGACTAGCAATGGGTGGGGGGCAGAGCCAATAAAAGAGATTAAAGGAAGGGGAAATTAGGAACTTGTAAAGGAGGTTTCAAAAAGAACTATAAATTGAGAATAAAAGGGGGAGGGGCATGCAGCCCTGTACTGGTGCAGAAAGAGGAGAGAGTATGTGTGAATGGGATGGAGAGAAACACCCCCCCCTAACAAAGAGATGGGTTCACAAGGCTATGGGCATAGGGCAAGAAAGCAGGTTAGTGAAAATGGGTCCAAGGTAAACATTGATTTAAACTGTTTCATAATGCATTAGGGGAGTTAATGTAGCAGTGTGGACCTCTGAAATCAATAAAAATATAGAAGAGTTATTTGAATTGTGCACCCCAAATCTACAGTTGATTCTGGATAAGCCTGTTGAATATCCACCAGAGGGCGAGCTGAGACCCTTGAAGGACCGGAAGAGTCAAATGTGGGCTGGGGATCCGGTTAGAAAGCCCAACCCCTACTCCACTCCTATGGAGGAAGGTCATTTGAAGGACCCGCATGCAGATATCATGAACAAGATGCTAAACTGCAGATGGTGGCATAAACCATCCAGTAGATCTGCTATGCAATATAGCCCTGTGATCTTTAAAATTTAGGTTTATTTTTTGCCACCCAACCACTTAGGCTAGATTGCAATATTTTTTACTACATAAGTCCTTGAACTTTGTTTCCATTGCTAGAGTCCTTTACCTGCTTGGCCCATGCTTGCAGTGTCAAGCCCTGAATCCTTCCATTTTCATCCTCTGCCATTCCTGACTCCTGGTGACACAAAGAAACAAAAGTCCTTTACCATCTGCTATTGAAACAAAAGAGTAAACTCTCCCCTTCTTTCAGAGTGGTACTACCCATGCAGCTGCCTGTAGTCACTGAGCAGTAAAGCCCTGGTGATTATAACTAAAGCAGGCTTGGTAAGGGGTCTCAGGCAAGCCTAGGTCTCAAGTAACCATAACCGCACTAGACCAGGCAAATTGGGAAGTGTCTTTCCTGTCGAGTGGCTTGCTGCAATATCCAGGTGGTAACAGAACATAAGCACTCAGATAGAAATAGAAAGCTGACCTTAATTAAAAGGATCTATATGTTGTTTGCCTAAATATTTACCATCAAAACATTCCAGTAGCCCTTTAATTTATCAGTGCACTGTTAATTCAACTCAATGTTTTAGGGTTGCCAGGTCTGGGTTGGAAAATACTTGGAGACTTTGGGGGTGGTTCTGGGAGAGGGCGGGGTTTGGGGAGGGGAGGCATGGTACAACGTCATAAATCCCATCCTTTGAAGCAGCCATTTTCTACAGGGGAGCTGATCTCTGTCAGCTGGAGATCAGTTGTAAAGTGGGAGATCTCCAGGCCCCACCTGGAGGCTGACAAGCCTACAAAGTTTCCTTCTTTGTGCTTCCTTAGTTTGCCATCTCTGGGTTGGAAACTACCTGGAGATTTTTGGGTTAGAGTCTGTGGAAGGTGGGATTTGGGGAGGGACCTCATCGGCACATAATCCCATAGTGTCCACCCTCCAAAGCTGCCATATCATCCAGAGGAACTGATCTCTGTCATCTGGGGATCAGTTGTAATAGTGGGAGAGCTCCTGGAAGATGGCAACTCTAGAGCTTCCCAATATCAGTCTATTGCAATCCTGTTGTTTCTGGTGTTGCCAACTTTGGGTTGTGAAAATCCTGAAGATTTGGGGGTGGAACCTGGGGCAGGGGCGACAAACAGTCCACCCTCCAAAGCTGCCATTTTCTCCAGGGGAACTGATCTATATGGTATATAGATGAGCTGTAATTCTGGGAGGTCTCTAGGGCCCATCTGCAGATTGGCAACCCTAGTTGCTTCCTGTCTTCTGCTGAGGGCTGTTCCTTATGTGACATTTTCCCCACATGGGTGCAAGAAAAAATGGGTCAAGGTAATTCTCTTGTTTATTTTACCATATGCGTACACATTGGGAACCTGTTGTCATTGTGTCAGCTGTGTTCTCTCAAGGCCTGTGGATACAGCAAAACAGTTATGTGTGGGAGTGGCACACATGATGGTGCTTACAGGTGTTCCTGTCAAAATCTACATACAAAAAGCATGGCAAGTAGTTCTCCTGGATAGGGATGGGCACAAATCACAAAAATGCGGTTCCATTCATGGTTTGTGAGCAGAAACCAAACTGGGTTTATGAGGTTCATGCTTGAAACAGGCTGAGCTAAGGAGGCAGCCTGCTCCCATGACTCAGCTGTTTAAAGGGGCTTTCTTGGGGCAGCCTCAGGGCTGGCTGCCCAAGAAAGCCCTCTTAAACAGCTGAGCTGCAGGGTAGCCTGCTTGGCCCCGTTAAGCTGTTTAAAGGGGCTTTCTTGGGCAGCTAGTCCCAGGGGATGGCTCAAACAAAAGGCCATTTAAACAGCTGAGCCACACAGAGCAGTTTGTTTTGCATGGCTCAGCTGTTTCCCATCTGAACAGTTGAGCTACTGGGGCAGCCTGCTTGGTGCTACTCATCTGTTTAAAGGGGCTTTCTTGGGTCACCAGCACTGCTGAAGAAAGACCCCTTAAACAACTGAACCACAGGGGCTTGGCACCACTCATCTGTTTAAAGGGGCTTTCTTAAGCAGCCAGTCCCAGGCTCTGAGCCATTTAAACCCGTTTTCTGTTCCCCCTGACTTTTTGCAGGGAGCAGAGAGCAGTGGTTTAAATGGCTGCCAGTTATTTAAACCAAACAGCTGAGCCATTTCTGGTGAAGCTGTTTCTGGTGAATAAATGGCAGCTTTGAAGGGTGGACTCTATGGCATCATGTCCCTGCTGAGCTCCCCCCCCCCCATTGCCCTTCCCAGGCTCTGCCCCAAATGTCCAGGAATTTCCCAACCTGGAGTTGGCAGCCCTAACTGCAAATGAAGCAGCTGTTCAGAGATACATACTTTAGAAGTAAGGGCTGATGGTTCTGGATCCCAAGGAAAAGACGGGGGTGGGATGATTTTTGCCAATCCTCCTCTCACACCAGCCCGACCCCACTCCCGAAACTTCCCTATCCCCCTTTCAATTAGCATTTCAGGTTTCTGCAGGGGAGGGGAGGTGGGATTCACACTTCTGTGTAAAAAAGTTTTAGACAGGATCCAGCCCATGAAGTTTAGTATTGCAAAGGCCTGGCCATGAATCTGTGCGGTGGTTAAAAATAATTTATGTGCAGTTGTTTTTTTTAAAAAAAATACTGCCTCCAAGCCATACTAGTTCCATAGAATCTCATAAATAAAACTCCTCTTGAAGCTACACATAATCCAAATGCATAATATGTCTAATGTTTTAAAAATAGAACTTTATTAGAGTGCCTGCCAAAATTTGAAAATGCAAAAGTGAAGTCAATTTTGTTCCTCTCACTGACCAAAAAATGTCCATCCAGTTAAAAATCATACTGAAACATTTCATTTGTTCTGGTCCATAGTTTCCAATAGGTTGCAAAACTTCTCTGGATTATACTAATTACATTATTATCTAGAGGAGCTGAGGTCTTTCAAGGAGCTCTTACTGAATCTAGGAGCTGAGTACTTCAAATGTTACCTTGCTTATCCCATACTCTAATAACCTATTCAGGAACCTTTGTGAATAAATACAGTTTGTAAAAATTGAGATTAAATCAGTTAGGCCAAATGAAAAATGGAAACAAGGTGCCAGATGACAGTGGCCTTCACAGCGACAATTTTCCATTCAAAGAGGTTCCGCTAGTAACTCTGGATAGCTAGATAGATAGCTGGTTTCCCATCACCCAGGAAGCTACTGACTATTTGGCATTGGAAGTCTATGGCTGCGTTCAGACGGCCAGTCAATCGCGCCATGAGCCCTCCTAAAATTTTATCCCGATTTTTTTAATCCAGCCTAGCACGACCAGACGCCCCCCATGAAATAGCCTCACCGCGCATTGTTCCCACCGTGATTTGTCTACATGGCATCCACCAAGGATTTTTTTAAAAAAAGTTTTGTACATTCGCATAGGCAAGGCTGCGCCTCCTTGGAGAACTGAGGCGATCGCGGAGGGTTTTCAGCAAAGTCCCGGTCCTCCCCCTTGCCATCATGATCAATGGAGGGACTATTTTGCAAGTTAGAACAGTCCTTCCCCCCTCCATCTCCCATCACGGTAACATCTTGTCCCTAAAAGAAATAAGCATGAATATTACATTCCTCGTAGCGCTTATCGGTGAATGCGTTTCCTTGTTAAAGCGCACATGGGGTTTCAATTTTTTAAAAATCGCGCCCCCGTCGGCTCAGTCTGACGTCAGACCGAGCCGACGGGAGCATCGCGCGCTAATGGAGTGACCAGACGGAAGAAAGTCTGCAGTTGTTGCGCGGGTAAGCGAAAACCCTACATTGAAACTGCTACTTTTTAAATCAGGATTGGAGGCGCAGCAGAACGGGATGCCTATGGGACTGGAATATTTTGCAGATGTTTCTGTCTGGTCGTGCATTTTTGATCCGCAAGGGAGTCGTTCCTATGGCAGATCAAAAGATCCATCTGAACACACCCTATGAAAACTTCTGGTATTAAATAAATATTAACCATAATCGGTAACCATATTGGCCACTGAGAGGTGCCGTTCCATGTTTAAGGCTGGTCTTGTACAGAACAGGGAAAGCAGGATGCTTCTAGGGCCTGTCCTCTGTAAGGGGAGTTAGCTGATACGGATTCTCCAGGTGCTAGTGCTCAGGCAAGAATGTATTTATTTGGTGCATTTTCATGCTGTCCGTTCTCTAGGGTGCCTAGGGCAGTGTCTATGCATCTCCCTTCCTAGTCCAACCTTCTAATGATTTCAACACACTGATTTTCTTCTCCTTTTCTGAGGCTGAGTGAGGGTAAGAGGTGAAGTCTGAGATATAATGCAAGATAGTTATTGCACCCAGGGGTCTTTTCATAGAAAAACAGCTGCAGGAGCTCATTAGCATATGGTATGCTAATAGACTATTAGCATATGCCACGCCCCCTGACATCACCGGAAGTGATGTCAGAAGGGGAAGCAAAAGAGGGGGGCAGAAGGGGAAGCCTCCCCTTCCCTTCCCCAGCTGGCCTGGGTGGGGGACCTAAGAGAGAAGGGGTTTAAAGTTTAAACTCCTTCTCACTAGAGTTGGGCCACAGAAGGAGGAAAGAGGGAAAGAAAGAGAAGGAAAGGAGGAGGGAAAGAAAGAGAGGGAAGAAGGAGGGAAATAGGGAAAGGAGGAAAAAAGAGAAGAGAAGAAGGTGGGAAAGAAAGAGAGAAGAGAAGAAGGAGGGAAAGAGGAAAGGGAGAGAAGGAAAGGAGAGAATGAAAGAAATTCGGCGGCAATTCGGCCTCATTATATCCTATGGGCCATTGAAGTCAATGGTGAAAACATAGGGTATATTCTGGGGGCTGGAGGGGAGGGAGTTTGAGGGAGAGGCTCCATACTCACAGGGTAGCTGATGGAGCCTCTCCCCAAGATACTCACCAAGTTTCAAAAACATTGGACCAGGAGGTCCAATTCTATGGGCCCCCAAACAGGTTGCCCCCATTCCCTCCATTGTTCTCTATGGTGGGAAAAAATGAGCTCCTGAGCTGCTGGAGCTGCGCTCCGGTGCACTCCCCCCAAAAGACCCCTGATTGTGCCTAAAATTCAGGATGCAGGGAGGAAATCAGATATATAAATCCTGGTAAATTGGTTAGTGTCTGAGAGGCTGTAAGACTCTTTTGTTTCTGCTGCACTAGACAAATATGGCTACCCATCTCGAAGTTCTGCCCTGAGAAATTATATCAGCAGGATGAGTTATGTAAACATTGCCAAAATATTGATAGATGTACCTTGTGTATCTGTTAAGACAGGTACAGTGCACCTGGCTTTGGGATGGGGATTTGGAGTGGATCTTCTGCTGTTCTAGCATCTGTGAAATCAGTATGTTTGTTTGGAGCAACCACAAACTGGTTTTGTCTGTCTCCATCACCTTGTCAGTTTTATCATGTTGCAACTACAGACTAGTCATCCCCTAAACTTTGCCTTACATGTAAATTACATTGAGAATACCCAGGTTTTTGCCTGTTTTATTTCCTTCTACAAACTTGCAGGTTGGTCTTTCAGTTTCACATTCAGAGTTCCTTCCCCCCCCATCAGGCAAATCATGCAAATGAGTAGTACTAGGAAAGTCCATTTCTTCCTGCTGGACAAGCTATTAGCATCAGTAGACAGTCTTAATTCCCTTCCACAGCCCTGTCTTACAGGCTGCTAATACTGATTGGCATCATTCAGGGCAACTGGCTCAGCCATCTTCTTGGAATTGGAGCAAAAGGCAGGAAGGAATGGCAGGTCTGTTACTTGATTTGGTGACATCCAACATGACAGTGCTATACCTGTGCGGTGCTTGGAGGACAAGAATACTAATGCTTTCTGGAACCTGCCTGCAATCTCAAGTTGGAGAGATTCGATCAATGAATTACTGTGAAATTGAGGCTGGAAAGAAAGAAAGGTTGGGATTTGGCTTTCCCATTATGGTGTCACCAAATCAGCTGTTCTCAAATACCTAAAGAAATGCAGATACCAACCATACAGCTGCAACTGCATATTGTTTGATAGCAGAAGGTACAGATGTGCCTTTCATGCTCTCTTTATCTTTTTCTGGCAAGACACCGGGGGGGGGGGGCTGCTTTCTGCCAAGCTATATTCCTCCAGGCCAGACCACACCCTTTACCTGAAAAACGATTCCATGTTGGGGGGAAAGGGAGGTCACACTCTATTCCTTTCCCACTTTAGAGCTGAACCCATAGGTACATCTCTAGATATGGCTCCTGTTCCTGGATGCACTACTCAACTCACCCTGTTTCTTCAGGGCATGCTCAGACATCACAAATACTCTGAGAGGAGAGATCTTACCTCCCAGTAGCTTACTTCCCAGTGTTACTGACAGGTGACTCCCCACCACCCCATCCCAGTTCTTCATTGCCCCCTGTTAGCTGTTTAGTCCAGAGACCTTGAAAAGGCTTGGTAGCTGTCTAATGCACACCAATCCCATGTACAAAAGTGCCACTAAGCTTAGTGTGCTGATTTCCTAGGAAAAGTACATTTCAAAGTGGCAGAGAGACAAGCAGCTCAAAGGACAATTTTGAGAGAGAAAAATAGCTAGCAGGGAACAGGTTAAGCAACTACCTCCACCCACCCTTAACTCCCGACTGCAGCCTCTGGCTTTTTAAAATTACAATTCTTAAAACGCTGGGAGAGAGTTACCTGGAACTAATGTGTAGTTTGACCTTGAGAAGGGGCTTGAAGCTGTAGGTGAAGCAAAGCAAAATCAAAAGGGCAGTTTATAGGGAGCAGGGAAGGGCATGCATATTAGGGTCAGATGGACAGTAATTAAGCCACTGGAGAGGCATAGTAAGGTGGGTGGGTATTGAAATCTACCCCTGCCCCAGGTCTTTGGGAAGCCCTGCCTGAGCACCCTGGGTCCCCAAGACTTCAATAGGTACTGCGCATAATCAACAGCACTTCTCAGTGATTACAAACTCAGATTTCTGCACAAAAAAAAAACATTTTTAGCTGCAGAGTGAAAAAGTTTGGATGGATAAAATGTACACAGCTCTGCATGGAAGCTCCTGAACTTCAGCAGGAAAAAATGCAGCGAAGAGAGGAAGTTGGGCAGTTCCCATCCCAGTTATATCACACTGAGGGTTAGTTCTCCCCCACCCCTGGTGATTCAGATCCCAAGCGATTATTCATCATGAGCACCTATCCATGTAGTCGCTTACTGGCTCTACAAGCTGAGTAGAAGCAGTTCTGTAAGCAGTCAGGTTTCTGTACTTGGTATGGGTGAAGGGCATGAACCTTCACATTCAGAGGCACTAGTCCTCTGAATCTCAGTGCCAAGAGGCAAAATCAGGGGAAGGCCTTAGCCCCTGTTCCCTGTTGCTGGCCCTCCAGAGTAACTGGTTGGCCACTCTGTGAGGCAGGATGCTGGACTAGATGAACCACTGGTCTGATCCAGCAGGGCTCTTTTTATAGTCTTATGAACATTTTTTTCTTAAAGACAGAAAAGGGTGACTATCCTGGGGGTTATCTTGCTGAAGACATGCAGTATAAAATTAGACCAAACAATTTGAGACTGGCTACTTTTTTTGCAGTTAATCACTCTCTTCAAATGCAGACATTCAAGCCTAATTGTGAATCTTCTGTCCAGCTATCAAATCTGGCCATATCAGGCTACTCTAGTGCTACTGAGCAATTAGACAGCAGGACTGGGAGAAAGAACTGATCCTCTGATCCCTCCATCAAAATGGGATGTTTCTGACCCTGGTATCAAGGATGTTTCCTCTGCACCTACCTTGTATCGATCCCAAGTGGCATGAGGGGAAGTGTGTGCCTTCTCTGCTGCCACCCACCCAAGTTCTCCATCGGAGGTGGACTGCACAGTCACTTCATCTGCAACGTGCCTCAGATGGAGCTAGCATGGGCAGTAGAAAAGTGCAAACATACTCTAGTGTCATGGGGGACTAGGGGATGTAAATGTCCTCTTGTGCTACTCGGGCAAGAGCCAAGGTGGGGTGTAGATGAAGCCTCTCTGCCTCCTGCCTTGGACCCTCACCAGCAACAGCTCTGGTGAGAAAAGAGCAACAGGGACATCCCATATGTCACCTTCTCTTTTGTCAGCATCCTCCACCTGTTTGTACTCCATTACTTGGGCAATGAGCCAGTCCTTGCAGTAGGAGGTTGCCTTGGGGTTCTTTTTTTACCATAGTTGGAAGGGACCTTGCAAGTCATCTAGTCCAACCCCCTGTACTCTGCAGGAGCGTAGCTGAAAGATAGCCCTACAACATACATGAAAGATGATTGTCCAGCCTCCGCTTGAAAACGTCCAGTGAAGGAGCATCCACTACCTCCCAGGCAGTCTGTTCCACTGCTCAACCACTCTTACAGTTAGGAAGTTTCTCCTAATATTTAGTCAGTAACAACTCCATTGTAATTTCCACCCATTAGATCTAATCTTGCAATCCAGAGCAAGAGAGAATAGATCTGCTCCATCTTCTACATGACAACTCTTCAAATACTTGAAGACTGCAATCATATCCCCTCTAAGTCTTCTCTTTCCCAGGCTAAACATACCCAACTCTTTCAGCCTTTCCTTGTAAGACTTGGATTCCAACCCTCTCACCATTCTGGTTGCCCTCTTCTGGACACGCTCAAGCTTGTCAACATCCTTCCTAAAATGTGGTGCCCAAAACTGGACACAGTACTCCAGGTGAGGCCTGACCATAGCAGAATAGAGCGAGACTACTACCTCCCGTGATCTGGACACAATGCTTCTGATAATGCATCCTAAGATTGCATTAGCTTTCTTTACAGTCACATCACACTCCTGGCTCATGTTGAGCTTGTGATCAACCAGAACACCTAGATCCCTTTCACATGTGCTGCTGTCAAACCAAGTCCCTCCCATTCTATATCTGTGCCTTTGATTTTTTGTACCTAAGTGTAGGACTTTGCACTTATCTCTATTGAAATTCATTTTATTTGTCTCAGCCCACTGTTCCAGCTTATCTAGATCATTTTGAATCCTGACTCTGTCTTCTTCAGAATTAGCAATCCCACCCAGCTTTGTGTCATCTGCAAATTTGGTAAGCATCCCCTCTATGTCTTCCTCCAAGTCATTTATAAAAACATTGAACAACACCAGGCCCAGGACTGAGCCCTGCGGCACTCCACTCAAGACTCCCCTCCTTTCCCATTTACGAGGACTCGTTGGGTACAATTTTTCAACCAACCATGAATCCATCCAACAGTTGCACCATCCAGCCCACACTTAACCAGCTTATCCTCAAGGATATCATGAGAAACTTTGTTTATTGTTGCTGTTTTTGAGAAGATGAGGTTGTGGGTTGTGTTCAGCCTAGGAATTGGTCTGCTTGATGAATCAAGTTAGCAGAAGGAGCTGAAGTTCACTTTGTTGACTAGGATGAGACAACTTCTAAGATACTAGCCATGGTAGGGTTTTTAGAGTCAGTACTGAGAAAGACAGTACATCCCATCAGATTATAAAATCCTGCTGCTAAATGTCTGGTCAATCACAGGGAAAACAGCAGCCATTAAGGGTTTAATCCTGGATGAGAGGGCTGAACTGGCATATATCACTGAGACATGGCTGGGGAAGGGGTTAACCTCTCCAAATTGTCCCCTAGGGTACTTGTTGATATGTCAGCATAGGCCTGGCAGGAAGGGAGGTGGTGTCGCTGTAGTCTTTTAAGGACTCTGTCCTGCTAGTGCAGTGCCCCATCCAGGATGTTACTGGTTTTGAGGCTGTGTACCTAATGTTGGGACTGAGAGACAGGATTGGAATTCTACTGGTGTGCTGTCCATTCCACTGCCCAATACTCTCCATGCCTGAGCTGGTGTCAGGGATGGTGTTGAGGACTCCCTAGGCTGGTTGTTCTGGGTGACTTCAACATTCATGCTGAGGCTGTCGAGTCAGGAGTGGCTCCGTATTTCATGGCCTCTATGACAACCATGGGCCTGTCTCAGGTAAAACCTGGTCATACTCATTGTGTGGGTCATGGCCTTGATCTGGTATTTTGTTCAGTGCAGGAACATAAGAACATAAGAAGAGCCTTGAAGAATCAGACCAATGATTCATCTAGCCCAGCATCCTGTCTCACACAGTGGCTAACCAGTTCCTTCGGATGGCCAACAATGAGGCGTAGAGGCTGAGGCTTTCCTCTGATGTTGCTTTCTGGCTCTGAGAGTCAGAAGATTAGTGCCTCTGAATGTGTAGGTTCCCCTCAGTTTCCATGGCTAATAGCCACTGAAAAACTTATTTCCCATGAATCTATCTAATCCCCTTTTAAAGCTGTTAATTCCTATGGCCATCACTATATCCTCTGGCAGCAGATTCCACATTTTAATCACTTTCTGTGTAAAGTAGTATTTCCTTTTGTGTGTCTTGAACCTACTGTCCATCATCTTCATTGTATTCAAGCTTTAGTATTTTGGGAGAGGGAGAAAAAGTTCTTTGTCAACTCTCTCCATCCCATGCATAATTTTATAAATCTCTATCACGTGTTAGCCAAATTGCTCTATTATTTAATAAAGTTGGGGAATTATTAATCTGCAATTGGCTTATCTATAGGATCTGACCTGTGTATACCAGAGTTAGAATTCCCAAGAACCCAGGAACAGACATAGAAACTGGGTGGCTAAAATAATGATTTCTTTACTATTCTCAAGCATACAAACAATATTCATACAATATAGTACTAAGGAAGCAGAAGTTATTGATGGGTTATAGAGGGGTGATGCAAGCTGTCCAGATGTGCAGAGGTCCATGGATTCTGGCCTAAACTCAGAGAGTTCAGAGGTGGCCTGCCATTTTGGATCATGGCAAAAAACACATGGTCTAAGGCCATGTGTGTGCTGAGATATAGGCACTGGCAAAGAATGCAGGCCAACGGGTGGCCCTGGGGGCTGGTCTCAGGTGAGAACAATAGATTACCTGGAGCAATGATGAGTCCCAGGGGTGTATGATGCCAGTAGGGGCAGATCTTAGGTATGACCAATGAGCTTCCAGAGAGGCAGGGTCTGGATTTAACAATAGAAGCCAGGTGTTGGGTAGCTAGTTAAATGGATTATCTGACTTATTAATGGTTCTGGCCAGGGTAGACAAAAGGTGGGAGACATCCCTGATTAGCGTCAGGAAGGATTGCTAAACATTTGAATGATTGATTGGTTTATCCCAGTATCTTGAGTGACAGAGTAAGAAAGACAAAGAATTCAGACAAAGAATTACTGGAGACAGAGTTATCTGCCAGATGGCCTCTAAAAAGTTTGTAGAAATGTAGATACTGTACCTGGTAGAACCCATTGTTATTCCATAAGCATAATCTCTGCTGGGTGGAGTGGGAAAGACTGGAGGCTTGCTCTGAGGTTGCCTGTCACCTGAATATGAAATTCCTTTTGCAGAGTGCTTGCAGCCTGACTCTGTGGTTCAAGCTGAGAGTGCTTGGCTTTCGGGGACTTTAGTTCAAGTAGGAAAGTGGGGCACCCCTGCTTTGGGGCTACTCAAGAGTAAAAGGCATTGCCTCTGGCAACACACGCACACGAAAGCTCATACTTTGAATAAATCTTTGTTCATCTTAAAGGTGCCACTGGACTCTAAATATGTCCACCTTTAGTCGTCTCTTTTCTAAACTGAAAAGTCCCAGACTCTTCAGCCTTTCCTCATAGGTATGGGTGTACATTCAATCTATCCAAGCCAGAAAAAAGCACACCAAAAAATATCTTATCGATATTTTCTGGATATTTTTTCAGCCAGATATAGATAGCCGGTATTTGTTCAGCTATCCAAAATGGGATTTTTTGGGACTGCCAGATACCTGCCGTTAAAGTGCATTTAAAGGCCTCTCAGTCCCTTTAAATGCCTTCAGAGTGATCTCTCAGCTTGGAGAAGGCATTTAAAAGACTACAAGTCCTTTAAATGCCTTTGAACTTCACTCGCAGGATTGCAGCTTGCAGAAGGCATTTAAAGGGACTGATTCCTTTAAGCACCTTATTTTCCCCTCCATTGCAAACAATGGAGGATCGGGGCAGGATACACGAGCCTAGCCAGGATTGGCTGCGCCACACAGAGCAATGTGCTCCATTTAGTGCAGCAGCTCCTGGGGCTCGCTTCTCCTGCAGCCCAGTTTAAACCAGGCTGCAGGAGAAGCCAAGCCAGCCCCAGGATCTACATGTAGTGGGGAAAGACCTCTCTGCTGTGCACAGATCCTGAAGCCAGCTTCTCCTGCAGTGCAGTTTAAACCACACTGCAGGAGAAGCCAAGCCAGCCCCAGAATTGGGCCCCAATACTGATCCTTGTGGGACCCCCCACTTACTTCCCTCCATTGTGAGGTGTTTAAATGGCTCTGTTCTTCACAAAAAACAGCTGAGTGGCAGGGAGCAGAAAGTAGGGGGTTAAATGGCTTCAAGCTTGCTCCAGAAGAATAAGAGACATGACCCCAGCCAGGCAGGGGCACCCAGGGCCACTGGCAGACCTCTGCCAGTGACAGGCTGGGGTTGGGTCTCTTGGTCTCCTGGCATTGGGTAAGGCACAGTCAGAGTGTTCTCTATTAATGATCCATCTGCTGCTTTCTGCTCCCCATGAAAAGCGGTGGGGAGCAGAAGGCAGGGACTTAAATGGCTCAGAGTCATCTAAACCCCTGCTTTCTGCTCCCTGCAAAAAGTGGTGGGGAGCAGAAAGTTGGGGTCACAAACCAATATGAACCAGTTCAGTTTGCAGACCAGCTTCCCAGTTTGTACTGGTTTGTGGTACAGATAGTGGATTGGCCACGAACCAAAACAAATCACAAAAATGTGGTTCATGCCTAGAGGAATTGTTCTGGATGGTCAGAGGCCTTTTGGGATCTGTCCTGCAGGAGGAAGTGGTGGACTGTGTAGTGGATTGCTGTGACCTTTTTGTTCAACACTTCTCTGATGCGCTACTGGTGAGTGAAAGATCTGACCTAGGACTTAAGGTAGTCACCCATTCTGGATGGGGTTGCACTCAGCTTGATGAAACAAGTCTGTAGTCTGGGGATGCTCTTGGACCCAGTCCTACTGCTGGATAAGCAGATGGCAGCTTCTGGCCAGAATTGCCTTTTACCAGCTTTGACTAGTTAGCGAACTTTGTTGTTTCTTAGGCAAAAAAGATCTGGCCACTACAGTGCATGCTCTAGTTACATCAAGATTAGATTACTGCAATGCAATCTATCTGAGGCTACCCTTGAAAAGGACCAGTGTAATGTAGTGGTTAGGAGTGGCGGGCTCTAATCTGGAGAACTGGGTTTGATTCCCCACTCATTCACATGAAGCCTACTGGATGACCTTGGGCCAGTCACAGTTCTCTCAAAACTCAGCTCCACCTACTTTACAAGGTGCCTGTTATGGGGAGGGGAAGGTGATTGTAAGCTGCTTTGGGATCTCCTTAGGGTAGAGAAAAACGGGGTACAAAACCCAACTCTTCTTCTATTAAAAGTGTTTGGAAACTTCATTGGAACAGAATGCTGCAGCCAGGATGTTAACTGAAGTGGGTTGTAGGAACCATTCCAGTCTTGGCTCATCAGCACTGGTTCCTAAGTGCTAGCCATAATTCAAGTCCTATATGGCTTGGAACCAGCATACCTGAAGGACTGCCTACACCCTTACAAATCTATCTGACTGCTGTGGTCATCCTCTGAGGCCCTTCTTTGGGTGTCCCCACCTTCTGAGATTACATGGGTGGCAACTCAGGAGAGGACCTTCATGGTTGTGGCATCAAAACTCTGGAAATCTCTCCCCAGAGAGACTTGCCTGTCCCTTTCTGTCGCTGTTTTCTGCCAGTAGGTGAATATTTTTTTCTTTTGTTTTATCTGGCATGCCCTCAGTAATCCCTCCTTGCTTCTTCTGAAGTTCTCGCTCTCTTGTATAACAGCAATGGTCTACATGCCAAAAGCATAATGTTTTATCCTGGCTGCTGATGCTTTTAATATACACTTTCTAATGGTCATGGGGTTGGGTTCTTGCCTGATGCTCAACTGGCTGGACTGATAAAAAGGATAATCTCATATAAACTGCATCTCAACTGGTCTTGTGTGCTGCTCTTATCTTTTATGGCTGCATTGTCTGCAATAATCACACAAGTGTAGGTTGAAGGCTCCAAGTTTCAGGTGAACAGATGTTAGAATACAGGTCATCTATATTTTCATTGGATTCCGAGAGAGGGAAACTGGCAAGTCCTATATGCATGATGCTGGGGTAAGAGAAGCTGCACCTACCCAAAAAAAAATCAGTTCTCTTATTTACTGTCCACTTAGAGGAACTACAGCATTGTGGTAGAACATCTGCATGAGATCTCTCGCTTAGTTGGAGTAGGACATGCTGGGCTGGGTGGACTGATGGACTCTGACTTGGTATAAGGCAATTGAATGAACAGAGCCATTAAAGGCACAAAAGCCAGATTCTCTGTTGCATCTGGATTCTTCACCCAGGACAAACATCTTCAGGGAAGCATCTTTCTTGGCATGAACTCTAAGCAATGTCATGCGGTTTGAGGCTTCATAGCTTTACCTATACTCAGCAATAATGTGTATCATTCTAGCACTGAAATCCAGTAATTTTTAAAATTTAAAGGACAGAGGCCTGAAACAATAGTCTCCTTAGTTTGTGCATAAATTCAGCTCTGTTCCTCTGTCTGCTTTTGCATTCAGTTGGGAGGAAGCTGAGGTGTGGTTGCTTCTAAGAGTCTGGGCAGAGGGGGTCATCAACTATAAGTCTCGGGGGAGAAAAACATAGTTATGTGCACTTCCAGATTTTAATCTTAAAAACTTTCTTTAAAAACAAAACAAAAAACACCTCCCTCTGCCTCCCCAGGACCTGAGGCCAAGAGTAGTGTTTCCCGTCTGGCTCCCACAACAAGCTGTTAGTGCAGGCTTATCACAGCCTCCAGTACTAAACTTTCCCACTTCCCAAACTGCTGTCCAGCCTTTAATTTAAGGGCTTGTAAATCAAATGCAAGCTTCACTCTGGTGACATGGTAACAGAGAGAGACAGACATCTGGGAACAGTCCTCTGTTATCAGAGAGATCTGGGTGCCTCTGTGGGTAGCAGACCCAGCAAGATGAGGCAAGTAACTGTGAAGGTCTGGCTGCTAACAAGGATGGTCAGGGAGGCAACTCCCCCCCACACCTTTTTGTCTGTATCAAAAGCAGGTTGTCTCTTGCTCAGGTGCTCAAGTTAACCTGAATGTGGAGCAGGGAAGAGTAGTAGAGCATGAACTCCCACAACCTCCACCCACTATAAATTGTCTCCAAAACTATACATTTCATCAGCTCCCTGAGAATCCAGATGATGTATGGTGAGCACCTGTCACCTGGGAAGCTGAAAGAACAAATGTATGACATTTTCTCTTTAGGCAAGTAAACTAGAGTAGGGGATAAGAGGAATGGAGGTGAATGGGGGGCCCTTGAATTTGGCAGTGAGTGTTAAAAGTTTTGCAGTGTTTATACAACTTTGCTGTAAGGTTTGTGTTTCCAGTTGTGCATTGCACCTGTATTACATCTGTAATATTCTTATGGACTTATGGTTCTGGATACATTTATGCACTTTTTACATGCTCAGGATTTACTATGTTTTTAAATGCTGTTTTTAATGGCATTACATTTTCTATTTATATTCTTTTACATCCCTCTGAAGAAGCATAGGTAAAAAGAAGCCATGTACCTGAATAAAACAACTCTTTTTCCTACTGCCTCAGTTTTTGTTCTTTAGCATCACATTTAAGTGGGGCTATCTTTGAAGACTGTTTGGAAACTTCAGTTAGTTCAGAAGGTGGCTATCTAATTTGAGGAAACAGGTTAGGCCAGCACTAAAATAGTTCCATTGGCTCCCAGTTTGTTTCTGAGTACGATGCACCTTTAAATTCATACAAGGGCTCTCCCTTATCAGTTCCCCATTCACTAAGGCCTAGGGAGGAGGCTTTGCTCCTTGATGACTGACACAAGATTGATGGGGACGAGGACCAGAGCTTTTTCTGAAGTAATGCACTATCTTTGAAATTCCCTGCTCAGAGAATCCTGCCAGGGTAACTCTATCCTCCCCTTTCATAAATTAGTTAATATTTATTTATTTGGTTTTATTTCATATGCCATTCAGAGGCAGAAGCAGATGCTATTTTACGTTGCCCTGTCATTTGTTTTCTGCTGCTCTGAGATGGTTTATTGTTTTGTATAATTTTTATGGCTGCATTTTAAGCTTATGCAGAGTTTTTTTTACTGTTAACTGTTGATTATTTTATTGTTAGCTTTTTAGTTGTAAGTCACCATAAAGCTGGTTTTAAATCTATGTGGTAGTGCTTAAATACAAAACCCAAATATAATTAAATAAAAACTTGCACTGCCTTTCACCTTGATGGCTTCTTCCAAAGAATCCTGGGAATTC
Organism: Gekko gecko; assembly: GCA_029375565.1. Lineage (NCBI taxonomy): Eukaryota > Metazoa > Chordata > Lepidosauria > Squamata > Gekkonidae > Gekko > Gekko gecko. The sequence goes on along the minus strand of JAPDNY010000002.1, from coordinate 235,852,019 downwards.
AGTTCACTGAGCATGAAGAGAATTCTGCTAGAGATTCCTAGATTTACAGTAGATAGAACTGAAATGGTCTCTAGTTTTATACATAGACCAGGGAACAAAGCCCGTTGCGGTGGAAGACAACAGGCCCTAGAAAGGAAGGGAGGGAGGTGGAAGGGAGAGAGGGTTGGAGAAAGGAAGGAATAGGGGGAAGAGTGAAAGAAAGGAGAGAGGAAGAAAGGAAAAGGGGAAAAGGAAGGGAAGAAGGGCAGAAAAGGGCTTCTCTGGGCCCAGAGAAGGCATTTTCTGTCCCCCACACACCATCCCCTGGGCCTTCTATGGGGGCAGTAGGCAGTGTGTGGGGGAAAGGGCTTCTCTGGGCCTACTGCCCCCATAGAAGGCCCAGAGGATGATGTGTGGGGGACAGAAAATGGCTTCTCTGGGCCTACTGCCCTCATAGAAGGCCCAGGGGATGGTGTGTGGGGGACAGAAAATGCCTTCTCTGGGCCCACTGCCCCCATAGAAGGCCCAGGGGATGGCGTGTGGGGGGCGGAAAAGGCCTTCTCTGGGCCTAGTGCCCCATAGAAGGCCCAGGGGATGGCATGTGGGGGACGGAAAAGGCCTTCTCTGGGCCTACTGCCCCCACAGAAGGCCCAGGGGACGGCATGTGGGGGTGGAAAAGGCCTTCTCTGGGCCTACTGTCCCCATAGAAGGCCCAGGGGATGGTGTGTGGGGGACAGAAAATGGCTTCTCTGGGCCCACTGCCCCCATAGAAGGCCCAGGGGATGGCGTGTGGGGGGCGGAAAAGGCCTTCTCTGGGCCTAGTGCCCCATAGAAGGCCCAGGGGATGGCATGTGGGGGACGGAAAAGGCCTTCTCTGGGCCTACTGTCCCCATAGAAGGCCCAGGGGATGGTGTGTGGGGCGGAAAAGGCCTTCTCTGGGCCTAGTGCCCCATAGAAGGCCCAGGGGATGGCATGTGGGGGACGGAAAAGGCCTTCTCTGGGCCTACTGTCCCCATAGAAGGCCCAGGGGATGGTGTGTGGGGGACAGAAAATGGCTTCTCTGGGCCCACTGCCCCCATAGAAGGCCCAGGGGATGGCGTGTGGGGAGCGGAAAAGGGCTTCTCTGGGCCTAGTGCCCCATAGAAGGCCCAGGGGATGGCATGTGGGGGACGGAAAAGGCCTTCTCTGGGCCTACTGCCCCCACAGAAGGCCCAGGGGATGGCATGTGGGGGTGGAAAAGGCCTTCTCTGGGCCTACTGTCCCCATAGAAGGCCCAGGGGATGGTATGTGGGGGGCGGAAAAGGCCTTCTCTGGGCCTAGTGCCCCATAGAAGGCCCAGGGGATGGCGTGGGGGCGGAAAAGGCCTTCTCTGGGCCTAGTGCCCCACAGAAGGCCCAGGGGATGGCGTGGGGGCGGAAAAGGCCTTCTCAGGGCCTAGTGCCCCCATAGAAGGTCCAGGGGATGGTGTGAGGGGGCCCAGAAAAGGCCTTCTCTGGGCCTAGTACCCCCATAGAAGGCCCAGGGGATGGTGTGGGGGGTGGAAAAGGCCTTCTCTGGGCCTAGTGCCCCCATAGAAGGCCCAGGGGATGGCGTGGGGGCGGAAAAGGCCTTCTCTGGGCCTAGTGCCCCCATAGAAGGCCCAGGGGATGGTGTGAGGGGGACAGAAAAGGGCTTCTCTGGGCCTAGTGCCCCATAGAAGGCCCAGGGGGTGGCGTGTGGGGGACAGAAAAGGCCTTCTCTGGGCCTAGTCCCCTCATAGAAGGCCCAGGGGATGGTGTGGGGGTGGAAAAGGCCTTCTCTGGGCCTAGTGCCCCCATAGAAGGCCCAGGGGATGGCGTGTGGGGGTGGAAAAGGCCTTCTCTGGGCCTAGTGCTCCATAGAAGGCCCAGGGGATGGCGTGTGGGGGACAGAAAAGGCCTTCTCTGGGCCTAGTGCCCCCATAGAAGGCCCAGGGGATGGTGTGAGGGGGACAGAAAAGGGCTTCTCTGGGCCTAGTGCCCCATAGAAGGCCCATGGGGTGGCGTGTGGGGGACAGAAAAGGCCTTCTCTGGGCCTAGTCCCCTCATAGAAGGCCCAGGGGATGGCGTGTGGGGGTGGAAAAGGCCTTCTCTGGGCCTAGTGCTCCATAGAAGGCCCAGGGGATGGCGTGTGGGGGACAGAAAAGGCCTTCTCTGGGCCTAGTCCCCTCATAGAAGGCCCAGGGGATGGTGTGGGGGGGGGCGGAAGAGGGCTTCTCTCACTTGCCTCAGCCTTGAGGGCCTGTCCCTGCGCTCACACTCCAGACGATCCTCTCCTGTTGGAGGACTGGAGCAGACTGAGCTGAAAACACTGACCGGTGCTGATGTGGGCAGGACTTTGCGAAGCAGCCAGTCAGCCCTGGCTAGTGTCTTCTGACTGCCAGTCGTTGCCAGAGGCACTGCCTTTTATTCTTGGGTAGCCCCAAAACAGGGGTGCCCTACTTTCTAACCTGAAGTCCAAAAAGCCAGGCACTCTCAGCTTGACCAGAGTCGGGCTGCAAGTGGTCTGCAAAAAGATTTCATATTCAGGTTTCATAAGGTGACCTCAGAGCAAGCCTCCAGTCTTCCCCCTCCACCCAGCAGAGATTATGGAATAACAATAAGTTCCAGAGGTAAGTCTTTAGAAGCCACCTGGCACTCTCCAGCACATCACCCAGCCTTTGTGTCCTATGTGTAAATTCTTTGTCTTTCCTGTCTGTGTCCCTCAAGATACCAGGATAAACCAATCAATCATTCAAATGTTTAGCAATCCTTCCTGACACTAATCAGGGACGGCTCCTACCTTTTGTCTACCCCAGGCCAGGACCATTAGTGAGTCAGATAATCCATTTAACTAGCCACCCAACACCTGGCTTCTATTGTTAAATCCAGACCCTGCCTCTCTGGAAGCTCATTGGTCATACCTAAGGTCTGCCCCTACTGGCATCACACACCTCTGGGACCCATCATTGGTCCAGGTAATCTATTGTTCTCACCTGAGACCAGCCCCCAGGGCCACCCACTGGCCTGCATTCTTTGCCAGTACCTATATCCCAGCACACAGATGGCCTTAGACCGTGTGTTTTCTGCCATGATCCAAAATGGCAGGTCACCCCTGAACTCTCTGAGTTTAGGCCAGAATCCATGGACCTCTGCATATCTGAACAGGTTGTATCACCCCTCTATAACCCATCAATCACCTCTGCTTCCTTAGTGCTATATTGTGTGTATGTTTGAAAATATTTAGTAAAGAAATCATTATTTTGGCCACGCAATTTCTGTGTCTGTTCCTGGTTGCTTGGGAATTCTAACTCTGGTATACAAAGGTCAGATTCTATAGATAAGCCAATTGCATATTAATAATAATTCCCCATCTTTATTAAATAATAGAGCAATTTGGCTAACACAGTTCTTGAGCCGAATCAATTATGGCAAGCATAGAATATTGTGGAACCAAAATTCAAATATATATAAGGACAGGATGAGAGTCAAAAGCAGTAGATAAAAAAGGAAAACTACATCTGGGTCAAAATATTCCTACAAAGCAGAGTTTGGAGAAACACTATGATTTGTAAGGCACCAGATCCAGACACTGAAGTGATTTGTTCCAGGTGGTCAGCTGTGTTGCTCTGAAGCAATAGAACAAATTTAGAGTCCAGTGGTATCTTTAAGACTAACAAAGATTTATTCAAGATATGAGCTTTCATGTGCATGCACACTTTGTTAAATACATTGGAAAGGAAGCTGGATTTCAAACTTATAGATACAGGCCAAACAGCAAATTAACATGTAACATGAAGCAGGTGCTTTAAGATATTCAAAGTGAAACTAAATAACAAGCTAAGGTTATAAGGTCAAGAGTTGTTTTGATTTAATTAAGAGGGGAAAAGGACAGCAAGGTAATAAATATGTCAAAATAGGGAATAAATGTGAGAAGGCATCTTTTCTAATTGTGGGAAGTATACTGAGAGTCATCATTTGTCTCCTCTCAGGCGTGGAGGTAACTTAACAGCAAACCATTCCATTATTCCTTGCATTACATTCAGTATTTTAATATACTATTCTGAAAAAGAAATACATTAAAATACAGAGGATGTATAGTCCTTCTTGTTGAGAATACATATGTGAGGACTGAATGGGTTAGCTTACGTAATGAGATAAGAAACCAATATCCCTGTTGAGTCCTGGGGAGGTTTTTGTTCCAAGTGTAATAACTTGTAATTCAGCAATCTCCCTTTCCATTCCGTTCCTGAAGTTCCTTTGTAATAAAACAGCTACTCTGAGATCATTCATTGAATGTCCTGGAAGGTTAAAGTGTTCTCCTACAGGTTTCTCAGTCTTGTGATTCCTGATGTCAGATTTGTGTCCATTTATCCTCTGGTGTAGGGTTTGTCCTTTTTGTCCTATATAGAGAACCAAAGGGCATTTGGCATTTAATGGCATATATTATGTTAGAAGATGAGCAAGTGAATGAGCCTCTGATGGTGTAGTTGATGTTGTTAGGTCCAGTGATTGTGTTGTCTGAGTGTATATGGCAACAAAGTTGGCATCTGGGTTTATTGCATGCTCTGGTCGCAGTGTCCATGTTCAAATTAGATATTGCATCATTGTGGGTGAGGAGTTGTTTGAGACTGGGTGGCTGTCTGTGGGCAAGAAAAGGTTTGCCCCCCAGTACTTGAGAAAGAGAACTGCCATTATCCAGTAGAGGTTGTAAGTCGTCGACGATGCGTTGAACTGTTTTGAGCTGAGAGCAGTATGTAACCACTAGTGGTGTTCTATTATTGTCTTTTTTGGGCCTGTCTTGTAACAGGTTTTCTTCTGGATATCATTCTGGCTTTGTTAATCTGTTTCATGACTTCATCAGGTAGATACCTTAGTTCCAAGAAGGTGTGTTGCAGATCCCTCAGGTGAGAATCTCTGTCTGTAGGATTGCAGTAAATGCGGCTGTAGCAGAGAGCCTGGCTGTAGACAATGGATCGTTTGGTATGTGATTTTTGAAGTGATTTGTGTTTACAAATTATTTGTGTAAATATGATTTTTTTGAGAGTGATGTTGAATCACTAATGAAGCTTTCAGTGTAGTCTCTCCTTACTGATAGATGATTATTTGACATGAATTGTTTTCAGTGAGCAAATTATCCCCTGCTTTGTGGGTGTTTGCTACTTTTTGGCAGAATTCTCACCAAATAGCTACCAGCTCTACCTGGTAGTGTGGTCTCTGAATACCAAATGCTGAGGAGAGCAAACAGTCAGGAAATGGCCTTTATGACTGCCTGGCAGATTTCCTTGATGTGGCAAAGGGGCTTGTATGGTTCAATGAGGCTGCAGGAAGAGAACTCAGACAAAATGTGATCCACTGGAGAAGGAAATGGCAACCCACCCCAGTATTTTTGCCAAGAAAACCCCAGGAATAGTAACAAAATGCTAAAAGATATGATGCTGGAAGATGAGCTCCTCAGGTCAGAAGGTGTCCAATATGCTACTGGGGAAGAGCAGAGGGGGAAGTACAGGTAACCCAAGAAAGAGTGAAGCAGCTGGGCCAAAGCCGAAAGGATGCTCAGTTGTGGATGTGTCTGGTGGTGAAAGGAAAGTCTGATGCTGCAAAGAACAATACTGCATAGGAACCTGGAATGTAAGAGCTATGAATCAAGGTAAGCTTGATGTGGTCAAAAATGAGATGGCAAGACTGAACATCGACATCTTGGGAATCAGTGAACTAAAGTGGACGGGAATGGGAGAATTTAACTCATAAGACCATGATATCTACTACTGTGGCCAAGAATCCCATAGAAAAAATGGTGTGGCCTTTATAGTCAACAAGAGAGTGAGAAAGGCAGTAATGGGATACAGTCTCAAAAATGACAGAATTATCTCAGTCTGAATCCATGGCAAACCATCCAACATCACAGTAATCCAAGTCTATGCCACACCACTGACACAGAAGAGGCTGAAGTGGACAGGTTCTGTGAAGACCTACAACACCTCCTAGAACGAATGCCAACAAAAGATGTCCTCCTCATCATAGGGGGCTGGAATGCTAAAGTAGGAAGTTAAAAGGTAACTGGGATAACGGCCTTGGAGAACAAAATGAAGCCAAGCAAAGGCTAACAGAGTTTTGTCAAGAGAACATGGCTCAGATCATGAGCTACTCTTTGCAAAATTCAGACTTAAACTAAAGAAGGTTGGGAAAACCACTAGGCCATTGAGGTTTGACCTAGATCACATCTCTGATGAATATACAGTGGAGGTGAAGAATAGGTTTAAGGGACTAGATTTGATAGACAGAGTGCCTGAAGAACTATGGATGGAGGTTCATGACATTGTACAGGAGGCAGCAATCACCACCATCCCAAAGAAAAAGAAATGCAAGAAAGCAAAGTGGCTGTCTGATGAGGCTTTACAAATAGCAGAGGAAAGAAGGAAAGCAAAAGGCAAAGGTGAAAAAGAATACACCAAAAAACTATACAAGAAGGACCTCAATGTCCTTGACAACCACGACGGTGTGATCACTGACCTCTAGCCAGACATCCTGTCAAATAGGCCTTAGAAAGCATTAATAACAACAAAACTAGCGGAGGTGATAGTACCCCAGCTAAGCTATTCAAAGTCTTAAAAGATGCTGTTAAAGTGCTACACTCAATATGCCAGCAAATTTGGAAAATGCAACAGTGGCCGCAGGATTGGAAAAGGTCAGTTTACATTCCAATCCCAAAGAAGGGCAATGCCAAGGAATGTTCCAACTATCACACAATTGTGCTCATTTCACACGCCAGCAAGGTCATGCTCAAGATCCTACAAGCTAGGCTTCAGCAGTACATGGATAGAGGACTGTCAGAAGTACAAGCTGGGTTTCAAAGAGGTAGAGGAACTAGAGATCAAATTTCCAACATTCGCTGAATTATGGAGAAAGCAAGAGAGTACCAGAAAAAAATCTACTTCTGCTTCATTGAGTACGCTAAAGCCTTTGATTGTGTGGACCACAACAAACTATGGCAATTCCTTAAAGAGATGGGAGTACCAGACCACCTCACATGTCTCTTGAGAAACCTGTATAAGGGTCAAGAAGTGACAGTTAGATCTGGATATGGAACAACTGATTGGTTTAGCATTGGAAAAGGAGTACAACAAGGATGTATATTGTCACCATGCTTATTTAATTTATATGCAGAGTACATCATGTGAAATGCAAGCCTGGAATTAAGATTGGCAGGAAAAACATCAACAACCTCAGATATGCAGACAATACCACTCTAATGGCAGAAAGTGAAGAGGTCCTAAAGAGCCTCTTGCTCAGAGTGAAAGAGGAGAGCGCAAAAGTTGGCTTGAAACTCAACTTCAAAAAAACTAAGATCATGTTATCCGGCCCCATCACTCCTTGGCAAATAGAAAAGGAAGTCATGGAAGCAGTGACAGACTTCACATTGCTGGGATCCAAGATCACTGCAGATGGTGACTGCAGCCATGAACTTAAGACACCTGCTCCTTGGGAGGAAAGCTATGGGAAACCTAGACAGCTTAATAAAAAGTAGAGACATCACTCTGACAACAAAAGTCCGTATGGTCAAAGCAATGGTATTCCCAATAGTAATGTATGGCTGTGAGAGTTGGACTATAAGGAAGGCTGAGTGCCGAAGAATAGATTCTTTTGAATTATGGTACTGGAGAAAACTCTTGAGAGTCCCTTGGACTGCAAGGAGATCAAATCAGTCAACCCTAAAAGAAATCAACCCTGATTGTTCCCTGGAAGGCCAGATACTGAAGCTGAAGCTCAAATACTTTGGCCACCAAATGAGAAGGGAATACTCACTGGAGAAGACCCTGATGCTGGGAAAGATTGAAGGAAAAAGAAGAAGGGGGTGGCAAATGCTGAGATGGCTAGACATCATCTTTATGCTTGGTTTTGAATACCCATTTGCATTCAACAGGCTCTGCCTAGAGGTAACTTTGTAAAAGTCCATGCTTCTTTCTCATATATGGATAGTATTTCCTATTCCATTACTCCCATCCATCTGTCTCTTTCACTCGCAGGTAAGTTGCATACTTCTTTCAAGTTTTTAGGCTCTTTTGCAGATTGTACTGTTTCACAAAATCCATATTTCTGTGGTGATTGCCCTTTTGTGCTTCTTTCTGATTGTCTCACACTAGTTGTGGGTTCTGCTGCCTCCTCTGATGAGGTTTTCACTTCCCCTTCTGTTCTGGTAGTTTCTTCAGAAGGTAGACCTGCCCGTTTCCCGGTGGTCACCATGGTTCCTCAGGAGCAGTCTCAGAACTCTTTGGATCAGTTGCACTGGAAGCACATGGCAAATTGCTTTCATCTACATATACAACATTTCATTGCCCAACTGTGTGATTTTGGGGGTTGTATATCCTGTATCCTTTTTCACCAACAGGATACCCTACTACGAGTCCAATTTCAGCTCTGGGGTCAAGTTTTCCCCTTTTCTCCTTTGGTATGTGAGCATACCCTTTGGAACCAAAAGCTTTGATGAGCTTTAGTCCAGGCTGCTTTCCAAACGAGGCCTCAAATGGAGTGGTTCCAGTTACCTTTGAGGACCTCACTCCATGGGGTATTTGGTAGACCAGAATGTATTAGCATAGCCCTACACATGTCCTGGATTGTTCTGATCAGCTTTTCAGAAGAGCCATTGGATTGAGGTGAGTGCGGGAAAGACGTTTTGTGTTCAATCCCTTCAAGTTTTAGAAATCTTTTAAATTCTGCATTGCAATATTCTCCACCCCCATTGGTGCGTAAGCTTTGGGGTGCTTGGCCAAACTTGTTTTTAATTGTGGCCACATAGCATTTGAATTTATTGAGTGTCTCATCCTTACTCTTCATCATATACACAAAAGTATATTTTGTTTTGCTTTTAGTAAAAGTCACAAAGTATTTGTTCCCACCACACAATGGCATATTGGGCCAAGAAGATCATTATACACAGTCTCTAGGAACTTCTCATTGTGAGTAGTGGACTTACCAGTGTACTTTGGAGCAGTTCCTTTCACTTTGAGACATGTGTCACATCTCTCCTTTGCCTTGTCACAACTTATAGCAGAAATTCCACATTCTTTTAACAACTTTTCAACACTCTGCATCCCATGATGTGCAAACTTCAAATGCCATACATACAAGCAATTCCAATGACTTCAAGAGTTTGATAAACTTGTCTCTCATCAGTATCAACAACTTCTGAGTCTCCACTAACATCCAGAAGATAATGAAATCCATTTCTCTCCTCCACTTCAAATTCAATTCCAGACATTTCAGCAACAATCTTACTTCCTTTCCTCCCTTTAAGCAATACTTTAGGATTACTCTCCATAAGTCTTCTGGTTGAAATCAAATTATCAGCTGCTTCAGGAATCAGGAATCAGAGCCACATCCATCTCTTCTCCAGTTGTAGTGAGGAGTTTGATTGGCACTGTCCCAACAACCTCTACATTAAGAGGCTCCTTATTAGCTTGGTACACTTCAGGTCTATTGTTAGTATCAAGTTCACAAAACAAGTCCTTATATTTGCATATGTGTGTACAGGATCCAGAGTCTACTAAAAATACTGTCTTATTTTCATCATCATCATCACAGATTCTAAAAGCATAACCTCTGCTGGCTGCATTAAAATTTCCCTTTGAGGTCTAAAACCTCTGTGGATGCTATGATTTCATCTTCCACCAGGTGTCGCTCTTTCAGTCTGAACACGTGCACCAGTGGACTTTTGTCTGATACCCCTTTTAAATTCACAAATTCTGGCATTTTAAAATTCACAGTCTCTGGCCAAATGATTTTCACCACATATAAAACATTCAATTTTCTTTTCCCTTTTAAATCTGTGCACATGTTTCAAACTCAAAACAGACATCTCATTAGACAAAACATCCTGACTAGTTCTGGAGTCAAATTCTTCCTTTAAAACCATCAACAAACCATCAAGCATTAGATCCTTTTGGTGTCTTAAAGACATTGCTAGCCCTCTGTAACTTGTAGGGAGTCCATTCAGGATAGCAGCAATCATGTCTTCCCAGGTTCTTTCAATTGATTGTAAATCCCCCAACCCTGTAGCTAGGGATTTTTTTGCGAGGGGGCCTTTGGGGGACCCATCAGCTAAATAAATAGGGGGGAGCTTACCTCCCCCCAGCAAGGGCAGCCCTTCCCAAGAAGCTCCCTCTCTCCTCAAGGAGCCCCAGTACCCCTTCCCACATCGCTACACCAGGACTTCCACCCTCAGCTTCCTCCCAGCACTGGGAGAGGTGAGGTGTGCAGTGACTGGGCTGGCTACAAAGCTGTGATGTGTGGGTGCATTGGCGTGCCAGCTTGCCTCTTTGCCTTGCCTGGCTGGGTGTACCTGCTGCTGTTGGGCTGGGCGGCAAGCATCTCTCAGCCCAATGTTGCTGCCTCTGCTGCTTCTTGTGTCACCACAGCTGCTTCTGCTGCCCTCATCCTCCACACAGACAGGCCAACAGGCAATTGGGGGGAGGGGGAGCCAAGGCTCAGGGAGGGAGGCCGATAAAAACCTCTAGGGGGCCAGGCCCTGTGGGCCCTGTAGGCCCTGTAGTAGCTACAGGCCTGAAGTCCTCATTAGCTTCTTTAATTGATCAAGCAAATAGTCACTTTCCTTTACTTTAAAGTCAAAGATCTGAGCCTTCAAGTAGTAAATCTTACTAGTTGTCTCCCCTCCATACTTCTCTTTCAGATGTTCACTCATCAGTTTGGAAGTTTCTATTATATGCAGGCTGGGGACATCATGGCAATTAACTGAACCCATAAGGACTTGCCATAGCCATCGAGTCTTCTGAAGGCACTTTTTTCTGGCTCACTTGTAGGGACTTCCTTTGTTAAAATATCTTCAGCCCAATATAATTGCAATCTATTCTTTTGGGAGCTGAGCCACTGATTAAAATTATGCTGGGTCAACTTGAGAGGACATAACACCCCTGGGTTGAGATCTCCAGCTTGGAACATACTCACATCTGCTGCTGATCCAGAAGACGTGCTTGGATCACTCATTCTGATATGCAGTCTTTAGCAGGCACTCACAGGGTTAATCCTCTCTTCAAAGCTGGTGATGCGAATCCGATATGCTATTGGCAGCCAGTGCAGTGCTTTTAGCACAGGCTGGATGTGTTCCCGTGTAGAGAGACCCATCAACAGCCTGGCCACAGCAAAATCAAAGGGAAGTGACCCAGTTAGTGCTTTCTCTGGAACTTATTGGTGCTCAGAGGACGTAGGGAACATATAACAGAGTATAATCTTTCTCTTTTGCTTTCCTTTAAAGAAACCAAACAAACAACAAACAAAAGACATGCTCGTGGTGCTGCTGGTGCACTCTACCATAGGGGCTCAATACCATTTGCAATTCCTGATCCACCAACTGAAGGCCAATGAACTCTGTTGCAGAAGGTCCTACTGGGTGGGTGGGATCAATCTGTTTGGGATGGAGGCAGGGATGCCAAAATCCCCTGGTGGGGACAGGGATCCCCCACTCCCAGGCCCCACCTCTCCATCACTGCACAACAACCTATATATCCACCCAACGTTTTAGCGACACCCCCAATGTGACATCAATGTGATCTGGAAGTGACATAGACACATTGGGAATGTTGGGGCAACACATCAGATCCCCAGAGAAAAGCTAATTCTTGCCCCAAAACCAGAGTGGAGGCCCAACATCCTCAGTGTGCCTATGTCACTTCCAGGTCACGTTGGAAGTCATGTTCGGGACAACACTGAAACATCAGGTGAGACTCTCTGCTCCCAGTAATCCCACACTCCATCCCCTGCTGGCTGCCCGGAGGGACCTGTCAATCATAAATGGAGGGACATACGGAAAAAGATGGAGACTGTAGGCTGCAAGGTCCATCAGGTTGATACCCACAGCAAAGCAGCTATGGAGACAATTGAGGAAAAAATCAATCAGTTGCAGCGAAGGAGGTAAATCTAAAGGCTTGTTTGAGAGCTGGTGAGAATAATTATCTGGGTACCCAATATATCTTAGCAGTTTCCGTGTTATATCCTAGGAGGGAAACAAAGACTTTCCCTTCTGTATTTTCACCACATCTCTGTTGGAAATATGTGTGTTGCAAGGTCTAAAATTCAGCCATTATACGGTTAATATGCTTACCTTGCGAGCTATTGTTTTGACTGACTTGGAAGGAAACCTGGCACAGATCCAATGGAAATAAAGCCCACGAAAATGAAGTCTGTTTACTCACAATCATTGGTTAATATATTCAGGTGATTTCCTTCTAGAGGTCAAGAAGAAGAAGAATCTCCGTTGTTGTAGATCGTGTGGTCAAAGTGTAAAGATGTAATCTTCAGTGTCTTTGTTGTTTTGTAGATTTCCTGTGAACCCTTCCCTTAGAAATAAAGATTTTTACATAGAAGAAAATGCCTTCTCTCCAGTGAAACAAAGAACCATTGCAATCTCTGAATATTAAACTATTTTATCAATTTTTCCAACATATTCTGCTAGCAGATGATGGTTGGTTGCTTTTACTTAAGCTGGTGTGAGTATTTATTTATTATCTATTTATTTATCAAATTTATACCCCACCCTCCCCGCAGAGCTGGCTAAGGGCAGCTTCCATACGAGCATAAATACAGTTAAAACCATACAATTATTTAAAACACAACAGGTAAAACAAATACAAACACAAAGTGCTGGCAGCAGTTAAAAAATTAACTTAGATGGCACATTTTCAAAATGGATTTCCACTTCCCAGATGTTCTTCTGCTCATAATTTCTTGTGGCATCAGCCTGATGTTAAAAAACAGCAGGCCAGGGCTCTACGGCAGCGGTGGCCCCTAATTGAATGCCTGGTGGAAAAGCTCCATCTTGCAGGCCCTGTGGAACTGTGAGAGGTCCAACAGGGCCCTGATATCCTCTAGGAGCTCATACCAAAGTAGGGGCCACCACTGAAAAGGCCCCGGCTCTAGTAGTAGCTAGCCTGGCCTCCCTCGGGCCAGGGAGGGTCAACCGATTTTGAGACCCAGACTGTAGTGCTCTCTGGGGTATGTACGGGGAAAGGCGGTCCTGTAGGTATGTTGAACCCCAGCCATATAGGGCTTTAAAGGTAAGAACCAGCACCTTGAAGCTGATTCAGTATGCTATCGGTAGCCAGTGCAGTGTCCTCAGCACAGGCTGGATGTGCTCCCACCTGGGGAGGCCCATCAACAGCCTGACCACAGCATTCTGCACTAGCTGCAGCTTCCGAATCCATGACAAGGGCAACCCCATGTAGAGGGCGTTACAGTAGTCTAGTCTCGAGGTGACCATTGCATGGATCACCGTAGCCAGGTCAGCGCAGTCAAGGAAGGGAACCAACTGCCTAATCAGCCTAAGGTGGTAAAAGGCTGACTTAGCAGTGGCCGCTACCTGGGCCTCCATAGTAATGGAGGGATCCAGGAGCACTCCCAGACTCCCAACCTCTGGTGCTGGCACCAATGGAGCCCCCCTGAAGGTTGGGAGTGAGATCCCCACCCCTGAACTGCCCCGACTCAGGCACAGGACCTCTGTCTTTGCTGGGTTCAGCTTCAGCCAGCTCAGTCTAAGCCAACCAGCCACAGCTTGTAAAGCCTGGTCCAGGTCTTCCATTGTGGAGTCCGACTGGCCACCCAACATCAGGTAGAGCTGGGTGTCATCAGTGTACTGGTGACATCCCAGCCCATGCCTCCGGGCAATCTGGGCAAGGGGGCACATATAGATGTTAAATAACATCAGGGACAGCACTGCCCCTTGAGGCACAATGCATTCAAGCAGGTGTCTCCTGGACTGCTAGCACCACCCTTTGTCCCCAACCCTGGAGAAAGGAAGCAAGCCATTGCAGGGCAAGCCCCTGAATCCCCATGTCGGCAAGGTGGTGGACCAGTAACTGGTGGTCAACTGTATCAAATGCAGATGACAGATCTAACAACAACAGTACCACCAACCCGCCCCAATCCAGATGTCTCTGGAGGTTGTCAGTCAGAGCGACCAGCGCAGTCTCCGTCCCATGTCCTGGGCGGAAGTGGGACTGGAAGGGATCTAACATGGAAGCGTCATCCAGAAAGCCCTGCAGCTGTATTGCCACCGCCCTCTCAATTAATTTGCCCAAATAGGGCAAATTGGAGACTGGCTGATAGTTGGCCAATTCAGCCGGGTCTAAAGATTTTTTTTCAGGAGAGGGCGGACCATCGCTTCCTTGAGTACCCCAGGGAACTGCCCCTCTAAGAGGGACTTGTTGATAATTTCCCTTAGGGCATCTCAAAACCCCTCATGGCCAGTTTTAATGAGCCAGGAAGGGCACGGGTCAAGGTTGCATGTGGTTGGGCGTACACCTGCGAGCAGTCTGTCGACTTCCTCCAGGCTGAATGGGCTGAAGTGATCCAGGATCAAAATCAAAGATGTGCAATGGGCCTCGAGCTCACTCACTGTTTCAAATGTGGTGGGAAGGTCGCGGTGGAGTGCCAAGACTTTATCCTCAAAATAGCTCACAAATGCCTCACAGCCAATATCCAATTCCCTAGCATTTGGTCTGCCCTGTGGCAGAGTTGTTATCGACCAAATCGTCCTAAACAATTTGGCTGGGTGAGAGCTAGCGGACACAATTGCCGCTGCATAGAAATCCTTCTTTGCGGCAGTTTGACTGCCACCTCATAGGCTTTCATAAACATCCTATAAGATGTTCTTATTGCTTCGTCTGAAGCTCGGTGCCACTGTCTCTCTAGCTGTCTGAGCTCCTGCTTCATAAGCTGCAGTTCCTGGATATACCAGGGAGCCAGCCTAGTGCGGGGGCTTAGAGGGCACCGTGGAGTGATCTTGTTGATGGCTGCGGAGAGCCAGCTGTGCCAGTCCTCCACAAGCTCATCCAACAAGCCTCCAGGGGGCATTGGATCCCACAGGGTCATCTGGAACCACACTGGGTTCATCTGGCTCTGCGACTGCAGGCAAGCCAAAATAAGTTCGCCGCCTAAACTGGGTTGGGGTGAGACATTCAGGCAGGCCCCTAGGGCATGGTGGTCCAACCATGGGACTGCCGAAGCAGTAACCTGATCCACTGTTACCCCTGCTGCAAAGATCAAATTGAGCGTGTGCTCAGCCTGGTGAGTGGGGGTTGTTACATATTGGGAGAGTCCCAGTGCCACCATGGACGACACCAGGTCTGCTGTCTGAGTAGAGATCGCATCAACAGCATGGACATTGAAATCACCCAAGACTATCAATCTAGGGTGTTCCAATGCCCAGCCTGCTATGGCCTCTATCATGGATGGCAGGCTATTGGCTGGTGCGTTAGGCGGTCGGTACACCAGCCAAATCACCAAACTCTCCCCGGCCTCCCAAACCAGGCCAGCACACTCAATGCCCGTGATTTTCAGAGGCGGAAACGCCCTAAAGGAGTAAACCTCCCGGATGAATAGTGCCACTCCCCCCCTGTCCCCAGTCCATGATTGGTGAAGGACCAAGAAGCCAGGCAGGGCAAGTTGGGAGAGAGGTACTCTCTCTCCCTCCCACACCCAGGTCTCGGTCACGCACGCCAGGTCTACATTCTGCTCTTGCAGGAAGTCCCCAAAGACCATGGTCTTATTATTTATAGACCTGGCATTACACAGCACCAATGTCGGAGGGGGGTTATTTTTCCTAGCCCCACTGCCGACATCCCTTGGGATGGGATGCAGGCTGGAAGGGGTCCGAGCGTTCCTATTTCTCTGCCCCCTTCCCAAACCACTCTGCCTGCTCCCACCACTATACTTTCCCCTCCCCAGGAGCACCGGAATTCCCTGGCCTGTCATCATTGCCCTCGGTGGTCTCTGCCAAGCTTCAGACCACCAGCTGAGCAGACAGCAATGCGCTCAATGTATTGCTTAAGTTAATGGGTACCACCATGGCTGCTACCTAAGTATACCACCATAGCTGCTACCTAAGTAATACTGTTTAACTTGAAACCTCTACTCTTGCACTTTACTTGAATACTGTTCCAGCACTTCAGAATAACTAATATTTAATTTGTTATGATGTTTTATGAATGATTTTAGTTGTATTTATATATGTATTTTATGTAAGCTGCCCTGAGCCTGCTTTGGTAGGGAGGGCAGGTTATAAATTGAATGAATGAATGAATGAATGAATGAATGAAGACTAATGGAGTTGTTGCAGCATTCACTTTATTTACAGATGTACAAGACCACAGGTGGAGGCAAAAAGGCACTGCTAGAGGGCAGCAGATCCGTTATCACACATCAGATCCCCAGAGAAAGAGACCCTGCATGCCAGTGCTCCAGTAGCCAACTCAAAGCTGTCTCTATCTGCTCCTCTCTCTGGCTCTTCCCAAACTCAAAACCTGTTGTTTCTTCATACCACCCATGCACATGCTCCCACACCTGTACAGCTTAGGATGTCATTTGTTCTGTTTTATACAGAATTGTCCTATTTTGAGTAGATCTGTCTCCCTTCCTATACCTGCTGACACCATACATTTGGCCATATGGTGACGCAGCAAACACCAACACAAAACTGTTCAGCAACGCAAGACTGGAATCCAATGCCCACTTATCTTGAAGCAAGCCCCACTACTGGACTTACTCCTAAGTAAGCATGCATAGGATTGACACTGTTGGTGGCAGATGCCACATCCTTGGTTATATCAGCATAATGCCACACCATGGCAATGTTGGTCTTGGTCGCCATGATCTTGGACACCATCATGTTTCTGTTTATCCTACATGAGACCACACCTGAGCCCTTTGAAGGCCAAACAAAATATATGTTGTTGTGCAGTCTGCTAGAGAATACCTTCCTATTTTTCAATTAATTTTTATGATCCCTTCCAGAGTACAAAGCAATTAAAAATGTGTTGGAGATGATGATGTTCTTCAGTCGCACAGTCGAGTCCAACTCTTCACAACCCCATGGACCACATCACTCCAGGCCCTCCTGTCCTCTGCCATCCTCTGGAGATTGCTTAATTTCATGTTCATTGCATCGATAACACTGTCTAACCATCTCATCCTTTGCCGTCCCCTTCTTCTTTTACCTTCAATCTTTCCCAGCATCAGGGTCTTCTCCAGTGAGATCTTCCTTCTCATTTGGTGGCCTCAGCTTCAGTATCTGGCTTTCCAGGGAACAGTCAGGGTTTATTTCTTTTAGGATTGACTGCTTTGATCTCCTTGCAGTACAGGGGACTCTCAAGAGTCTTCTCCAGCACCATAATTCAAAAGCATCTATTCTTCAGCACTCGACCTTGGAGATGATAGGGTAGAATGATAGGGTAGAATTATTTCCCCTTTCTCCTTTCCAAAGCCCCCACCAACATTATTCAACTTTATTATCCCAGTTCCCCATTTGGCATCATCATACAATTCAACTTTGCCCACCCAGGCTCACTTTATTCATATGTATTTCTCTAAAAGGCATCAACACCATCTTTCTCCCAACAGGGTGTTATATAGCCTTTAGAGATATGAGCTTCTCCTCCTTCACTCTTTGCTTCCCCCCATATGCAATATTCCCCCTCCCTTTAGTATCTTGTCATCTGAATCCTCCACCAAAGTTCCCCCACCCCACAATTTTGTCTACCATTTCCTTAATAGCCTACCTTTCCCATAGATCCTCATTCATTAGCTCCATGAGAGAACTCTCTACTAAACCCACCTTTAGCCCCTGGCTTGGTTTATGTGTAGCCTTTTCTGTATTCTTACAGAATGGCCATCCAACATCAGTTGAGAAGGCTTGCCTCCTAGACAATCTCAGGGATATTTAATAGGAAACCATCTCCTAACAATTAGCTCCAACTGAGAAAATTTAATACAATTCATTTACCCTCCTGCTTGCCATACTGAAAGCTATTTCACTTTCCAATTTTTGTTCTATTTGGCTTTTGCTAGCAGACAATTCAGTTCAAGAGTTACTCCTGGTGTACTTTTGTGGTTAAAATACATTTCCTGTTGGATATGGACCTTCACTGCCTTTCATGTCATGATACTTTACATTAATTTTCTTTTATCATAAGTTTTGGTTCCCTTCACATGCATTATTTTAGACAAAGCTCATACACAGTGATCAGAATGCAAACCCACAACAATACAAGAAATAATTAAAAGTATATCCCTAGGCTGGGGGAGGAGCCATAGCTCAGTGATAATGCACATGCCTTGAATGTGGGTGGGCCCAGGCTTGATCACAGGTAGCAAGTGTTGGGAAAGTCTCTGATCACGTCCCTGGTGAGCTGCTACTAGACAGGATAGGGATAGAAGCAGGAATGACCTGCCTTGATATAAGATGGTGTCAGATGTTCATATGTGGTGATGAAAACTGCTGTCAAATCACAGTTGACTTATGGCAACTCCATACGTTTTTCAAGCAAGAGACGTTCAGAGGTGGTTTGTCATTGCCTGCCTCTGCATCACAGCCCTGGTATTATTTAGAGGTCTCCCATCCAAATACTAGCCAGGCCTGACCCTACTTAGTTTCTGAGATCTGACAAGATAGGGCCAGTTAGCCTGGGCTATTCCAGCTCAGGACTAGATATTCATACAGGTTAGGTTCGTGTTTAAACATAGGTTCCAGGTGTGAAAAGGCTGAATTCTAGAGGACAGTATCCATTCATTCATTCATTCATTCATTCATTCATTCATTCATTCATTCATTCAATTAATAGCCCGCCCTCCCCTGTACAACAGGGCTGTTGCCCTGCAAGCGCCTTGTGCTGCATATAATGCTATGGACTATGGCTGTGAGCTGAACTGTATAATAAGTGTGCCAGGGACTGAACTGTGTATTAGCCTGATGATGGTGCCAACCTCCCAGACTGTAGACACATGCCCAGCCGGGGGAAGCCTCACACTGAAGCAGTGTGCCAGCCAGATGTGGACCTATGATGCTCCTCACCCTTGCACCCATACAGGAGGCAAAACAACCTTCCTGATGCCAGAAATACACAATAGCCAGCAAGCAGAAGCCATGCTTTACACCAGAAGCCTGAGTGTTCCTGTAAAGGACTCCATTGAGAGACTTCTTCTCCAGCATTCAGGCAACCTTCCCCCCCCACCTTCTCCTAGCATTACTGCATGTACTCATCCTCAAGTCAAACAATAGAACTTGGCAATGACAAGATTACCTGAGCAGCCAAACACACCCACCGCCCATCAAAATAACAATGATGCAGATCACTGGATCGTTGGCTAGCCAAGCACCTGGAATCACTACCTTTTCTTTCTCTTTGTCTTAAATCATCCAATGTGTGAATCATTTAGTAAAAGTAATCATATTTAAGATCTGGCCTCCTGGTCTATTTCTGGGGATCTGAATAAATTGGATTCTGGTATGCACAGATCACTCCCTTTATATAGCCACTGCCATTTAATATTCATATTCTCCCACTTTATTAAAGAAATAAGGCAATTTGGCTAACAGGGCTCTGAGCAGGTAATAAGGTTGCCAGACCCCTGGTCCAGGCACGGTTCCCCCAATTTTTTTGGCTTCTGCTCGCTGCTGGCCAGTTGGCCAGTGGGGGAAGCCCTGCCCCCAAATAGGGAAGTTGTGTGGCAACATCCCTGATGAGATGATGGCACGGGGAAGTGATGTCATCATGTTGGGACATCACACAGCAATGCTCTGCTTTTTCAGCAAAACTCTATGATATCGCAAAATGTCCCTACCCACTCCAGAACATCCCCAAAGTCCCTCCACCAGCAAGTCAAGGGGACCATTCCATACAGTTAAAATTTTTAAACAATTCTATAATGCAATAAGATAACAACACTCAACAACAACTAATAGATGGCATATAAAAGGACGCAACCTAGTGTTCCTCATCCCAGGAGGGAGATAAATATCATAAATTCTGCCTGATATGAAGGAAACAGGAGGGGTAAAAGAAAGGGAGGCCAATCTAAGATGGAAGTGCTGTCACTGCCCTCAATCATAGGCCTGGAGGAACAACTCTGCCTTGTAAATCCTGTGGAACTGCATCAGATCCCACAGGGCCTGAATCTTGCCTGGCAGAGTGTTCCACCAGGTTGGAGCCTACTGGTTCTGATTGAGGATAGCCAGACACTCTTTGGGCCAGGGTGTTGCCCTGCAAGGCTTTTGAGCCTCTCTTTGGACTGTGATAAATAATAAACTGTGCCAGTGCGTGTGTAAGGAAATGAACCACATGGTGACCCTCCCAGATGCCAGCAGAGACTGCACCCAGGCAAGAGACGTTTCTCCTGACCAGCCCAGCAGCTCCAGTGCCCAACAGAGGTTACCAGCCTGTTTCTCATGAAGGAAATATGAAGCAGAACCAGTATACACCAAAGCACAGTAACATGTCTTGATAAAATACCAGAAATAGGAACTCCAAAAACGCCATTGAGAGTTCTTTCTACAGCAGGCAGCCTCTTTCCCTCCCCCACCTTCACCTGCAAGACCTCACGTAGCCTGGCAGGGTCTATTCATCGTTGCCTAGTTACTGATTGAGAGCCATCAACAGCCGGGCTAATGCCATCAAGAACACAATAGAAGTGGCCAGATGACTCATCCTGGCTATCACCTGGTGTCAGACATGAGTAAGTTTCTAGCTCTCAGTATTGACCATCCCTCAGGCACACCTCCACACACCTCCCCTACATCTTCCAACCAATAGGGTGCTTTCAGGGACGGACTACCAGGAGGCGGGAATCAGGGAGGTAACCAGCCCCCACCCTCCTGCTTATAAGGGGATGCCAGACCACAGGCCCTCTCTCTGCTCTTCGACCCCTATCGAACCTTTGACCCTCTTATGTCCAGCTTGCTATCCCCAACCTTTGCCTCCATCTTTAAACTCTAGGTCTGCAGCCTGAGTTTCCATGTGCTACCTGCTGGCCAGGCCATATGGTTCCCCATTTTTCTTAGTTTCCTTCCCCTCCATTTTTCCTGAGGAACACTCTGCACAAAGGGACCAGTAAGTATTGCCCACCAACAAGTTACCTGCTAATGCAAATGTGCTTTGCCTCTCTCTCTGTATTTCTTAGGCCTTGAATAATTGTGTGTGAGCTTGTGTAATTGTTTGCGTGTGCAGAACTTCAGTAAAAGACTTTATTTTCAACCATAAAAAGTCTCCTGGTCTGTTACCAACACCTCCCGGCAGGGCTGACCTCTGTATACACAGGTGTTTCGCTCTCGCAGCCGATTGCTTATTAATAATCAATATAATTCCCCTCGTTATTATTCATAATAACGCGCAATCAGGCTAACAAGGGATCACCAGTAGATTGTTATCACTGGAGCGTAACGCTCTTTGGGGGATGTACCAGGAGATGTGGTCCTAAAGGTATGCTGGTCCCAGACTGTTTAGGGCTTTAAAGGTTAATATCAAAACCTTGAACCTGATCCGGTATTCAACCTGGAGCCAGTGCAGCTGGCAGAGCACCAGTTGGATATGGGCTCTGAAAGAAGTTCTCATAAGAACACACACAGCTGCATTCTGGACCAGCAAGTTTCTGGGTCAGTCTCAAGGGTAGCCCTGTGCAGAGCAAGTTACAGTAATCTAATCTGGAGGTGACTGTTGCATGGATCACTGTGGCTAAGTCATGGGGAGATGGGAAGGGGACCAATTGCTTAACCTATTGTTCAACTTTCATGGTTTAATAAAGAAGGAATCTCAGCAGGTGTTTTCTCATCCCTGCAGCATTTTAACACAACAAGTTATGTCTGCCAAATCTTCTTGGGTGAGCTGTTATTACATGTAGCTTTCTGGCTCTGTGTTCAGGGGAGGGGAGGTTAAGTTAACCACAAGCTTCTTTTGCAACCAATGTGTCTGTCTCTGGGAAATGAACTTTCTTTCAGTTCTCCTCTAGCAGTCTATGGGGGTAGAGATAGACAATTGTTTGGGAGAAGCATGGTGTTCACACTTAAAAAAAAAAAAT
Organism: Gekko gecko; assembly: GCA_029375565.1. Taxonomy (NCBI): domain Eukaryota; kingdom Metazoa; phylum Chordata; class Lepidosauria; order Squamata; family Gekkonidae; genus Gekko; species Gekko gecko. Next base: position 235,830,189 of record JAPDNY010000002.1, on the reverse strand, counting down.
CCTGCATTCACTTCTGGTCAAAGTAGAGTGGCTAGCCTTGTGTTGGCAACAACATTCTGAAAGTAGAGCATGGAGATGGGGACTGTTGTTTATGCTGTGATGTAACTCTAGGGCAAGCACCCAGAAATGAAGGTACAGTGTATGAAACACTCCAGAAATTTCTCACAATGTCTATGGGAAAGATCATAGAGATTTGGGGAAGTTCCTAGAGTGTCACAAGCAGCATTATGTCACTTCTGGGTGCTTGCCCAGAAGTGATGTCATGGTGTCTGCATGGTCATTTTCCCATCTGTTGTTTCTCCCACTGCTCCGTTAGGAGAGTGCGGAGAAAGGAACGCAGGGGAGAAGGTGGGCGGGTGCCTGCTGTGGGTAGGAAAATTGTATGCCTAGGTCAAAGATGTGCTGCTAGTTTAGGAGAAAATAAGATGAGTAACATACATTGAGCAACTTCTTTCAAGTGACTTTCAGCTCTTTGAAACAATCAGGTGTCCGCAGCCTTAATTTCTACCTGCCAAAGGCAGGCTCCCCTGCTTTGCAGGAAACTTTTCACAAGCTGGGAGGAAAGCAGAAAAGCATTTGGATAATTCAAGTGTATGCCAGCTTTGCCTCCATGAAGGTCTCGTGTGGCCAGGTACTAGTATCAAAGAAGGTTCCACTCACTGACAAGTATAGGTTGTGGCCTACAAGTTATTACTTTGCAATGTTTTATATTGCTTCTCACAAAACCCAATGAAACTTAACTAGAATTGTTTTTTAAAAAATTAATGGCTCATAAAACCCTAAAGCTAGCAGTCATAAAAACAACCATATCTAGGGATTAGACTAGAGTTCGAATGCTCCAGGTCCAGAGGCCTGCATTAATTTCCGTGGGTTTAGACTGGAGGAACTCTGCATAGTGTACCATAGATATATTTTGATTTAGAAAAAGGTTTGGATGTACGGAAGGCCCATTTGGAGGACGGAGTTAGTAGTGGGTACTATAGTTGTACAGAGAGGTGTGGCCTATAAGGATAGGAGGGACAATTTTTAATACACACACACACACACACCATCTGAGTGTGAAATGGCAAGTCTTGAGCCTGTCTGGATATCCTGTCTAGTGATCTGGAAGCCTTTCCTGATCCTAGTGGAGAGGGGCTGGTTGTGGTTCATAAATGTGAATTTGTGCATGCAATGCTCCTCACTCAATGGCTGATATAGCAAGAGTCAGTGATGACTTTTATGAGTGAACTACAGGTTGATCACTCACCACAAAAAGAACCAGAGGTGGCCAAAACAGCCCTGGAGGGCCAATGTATTTCCAGCTTTCCCTAGAAGCACTTTAGCCTGCTAGTTGTGCAAGGACAAGGCGGGGCATTGTGCTGCCTGCCTCTGACTGGCAGCAGCATCCTCATTGACCCAGCCAGACTGGCCTGTTCAGTTTTCACCAGTAGCCAAAGTTCTGTAAAGTCCCGAAAAGAAAACTCTGAAAAGAGCTTTCAAAATGTCTGAAATCCCCTCAGACCGAATTACTTTTCAATGGAGGTATTTTGTGTGTTCATCTGCAAGTCATTGAAGCCCTGTTCACAAGTTACAGTGAATTCAGTTCAATCCATGTACTTGATTTTTCTTTATTCATGTAATTCTCATGTTATGTTCAATACTTGTGCAGGTGAATATGCAATTGAAACCACACATTTATCCAGATACTGGTTCACGATTTCATTCTTAAAGTGAACATTGTCTTGGCATTTCTTACAAGAGGATGTATATATATACATGCAGGATATAAGGTTGTTCACTGTAACATATGAACAGAATTTGAGTGTTGAATAATCAAGGGAAGAGACATTGAATCAGGGGTCTTTTTTGGGGGGGAGCGCACCGGAGCGCAGCTCTGGGAGCTCAAGAGCCAAGCCCCGCCCCCAGCCGGCGTCCTGGGGAGTCTCTCAGGCAGCCGAATGTCAATTTCAGCTCCGTTATATCCTATGGGCCATTGAAGTCAATGGTGAAAACGTAGGGTATATTCTGGGGGCTGGAGGGGAGGGGGTTTGAGGGAGAGGCTCCACTCTCACAGGGTAGCTGATGGAGCCTCTCCCCAAGATACCCACCAAGTTTCAAGAATATTGGATCAGGGGATCCAATTCTATGGGCCCCAAACAGGTTGCCCCTATTCCCTCCATTGTTCTCTATGGTGGGGAAAAAGTAAGTTTTTTTCCCACCATAGAGAACAATGGAGGGAATGGGGGCAACCTGTTTGGGGGCCCATAGAATTGGACCCCCTGGTCCAATGTTCTTAAAGTGTGGTGGGTATCTTGGGGAGAGGCTCCATCAGCTACCCTGTGAGTTTGGAGCCTCTCCCTCAAACCCCTCCCTCCAGCCCCCAGAATATACCCTATGTTTTCACCATTGACCTCAAAGGCCCATAGGATATAATGGGGCTGAATTGCCACTGAATTTCTTTCATTCCTTCCTTTCCTTCTCTCTTTTTCCTCTTTCCCTCCTTCTTCTCTTCTCTCTTTCCCACCTTCTTCTCTTTTTTCCTCCTTTCCCTGTTTCCATCCTTCTTTCCTTCTCTTTCTTTCCCTCTTTCCTTCCCTCTTTCCTCCTTCTGTGGCCCAACTCTCATGAGAAGGAGTTTAAACTTTAAACTCCTTCTCTCTTAGCTCCCCCACCCAGACCAGCTGTGGAAGGGGAGGCTTTTGAAGATGCCTCCACCCCGTTTGCTTCCCCTTCTGACATCACTTCCAGTGATGTCAGGGGGCATGGCATATGCTAATAACCTAATAGCTCATTAGCATACCATATGCTAATGAGCTCTTGCAGTTGTTTTTCTAGGAAAAGACCCCTGCATTGAATGATTGTCTATATATGTGTGAATCTGCCCTGAGTAGGGATCACACTTGAATTGGGAAATTCCTGGTCATTTGGGGCTGGAGCCTTTGGGAAGGACCCTCAGCAGGTTATAATGCCATGGAGTCCACTCTCTAAAGCAGTCATTTCTCCAAGGGAACTGATCCCTGACCTCTGGAGATCAGCTGTAATTCTGGGGAATCTCCAGTCCTCACCTGGAGGCTGGCAACTATAGCCCTGGAGGAAGGCACTCCCTGTGTATTCAAAGGAACTTTTTAATGTATTATAGCTTTGCACATTCCAGGCAAGTACGTAGCCAGAAAGTTTGTGCTGAAGGGGCCCAAAGGGGTCAGGAGTTGTTGCAGAACAGTCAAGACATAAAGTAGTTTAAAATGCATCAAGGTACTTAATTATGGATCAGCCTCATTGGAACACCCTGCTGTGTGCCTCCTCTGATGGCCTTATGACATCAGGTGAAAGCAGTGCCCCTTAGATGAGACTTCAAGCCTATCAGCTGAAGGTATTTGCTGATATTGACTTCCTTCTCATTTTCCCTTTTTTCATGTAAAAGAATGGTAGGTTTTATACCCTGCTTTTCTCTACCTTAAGGAGTCTCAGGGTGCGGTCACACCGGCAGGTAATCGCGCTTTGTTCCCCCTTTGTTTAAATCAGGAACATTTTACTTCGGGTTGGGCTGACTAGATGCAGCCGGCTCCTCTCTTCCAGCACCCGCTCGCCTGCCATTGCGCCATCCCTCCAGGTGATCCCGCCGGCCACGGGGCAGGCTCAGGCGGTTGCTGCTCTTGCCGCCGCTGTGGGGGGGGTTGCCGCTGCCGCTGTCTTTGCCCCACGAAAAAAGGTTCCACCGTCTCTGCCATCTTCCTTGCCGGCCCCCATCCAGGCTGCCGGAGTCTCTGCCTCTCGTTTCCACCTCCAGGGCCATCTTTGTGCTTTTTTTTTTTTTAAGCTTTGAGTTTGAGCAAACATGTGCTTAATAAATCCATTATTAAATATTAAATGAATTTTTTTATTTTTTAATAATTTATTTATGATTTTATCATTTATACACATAGCACTTCGATTAATATATACATATATACATGTGAGTCATTTTTATCTCATTTTATCCAACCATAGGTAGAAATTTTTCCATCTCATTTCAAATAGTTCATGGCTCTTCCCTTCTAATCTCATACTTAGTCTGTACATTTCCGCCATTGACAGCAATTTCTCTATCACATCTTCCTTCGAGGGTGATTTCTCTTCTTTCCAACATTTGGCCCATAATATCCTTGCCGCTGTAAGGATATATATAACTACATGTTTCTTGTTCTTACTAAATGTTCCTGGGAGCGTGTTTAATAACGCAATTTCTGGTAAGAATGGTATATCAGACCCGGTGACTTCTCTTATAATCTTATAAACTTTTCGCCAGTATTTCTGCACTCTGTCACACCTCCACCACATATGAAAGTATGTACCAATACTTTTTTTTACATTTCCAACTATTCTTATTGGCATCTGCATAACATTTTGCTATTCTATCTGGTGTTCAGTGCCACCTATATAACATTTTATATATATTTTCTTTATAAGGGATAGCTCTCATCAATTTAATGGAGTTCCATACTTTGGGCCACTGTTCTAGTTCTAAAGTATGCCCAAAATCCTTCATCCATGCAATCATTGAGGTTTTTACTGTTTCATCCAGAAGATAGCTCGATATCAAAAAATTATATAGGTTTTGTATCAGTTTATCATTAGAGGAGAGCCAGATTTTATCTAACTCGTTCTTATTTTTGTAAAAGCCCATTCTGTTGTCTTTATTGTATCTCACCATCAGTTGCACAGTATCCCATCACATTAGCCTAATATTCTGGGCTGCCAATCCTTCCACTCCTCTTAATTCATTATTTTTATCTAACAATTTCTCATACATCACTTTTTTCCACTTCTCACATAGAGATGATTTAGTAACTGCTTCTAGCGGGGCTACCCACTTGGGGATCTTATCATAAAATTCCCTCCTTACATCTTTCCATATTTTTAATAAGGCCCCTCTTATAGTATGTTGAGTGAATTTTTTTGAGGCTTTATCCTCTTCGTACCATATATATTTATGCCACCACTTAGGAATATCATGTCCTTCCAAATTTAGCAGTCTGGTATTCTCTAATATAACCTACTCTTTTATCCAGGTTAACGCTGCTGCTTTATGATATAAATTCCAATTTGGTATCCCAAAGCCTCCGCTTTCTTTCTTCTCCTGCATGGCTTTACGATTAATCCTTGGTTTCTTATTATTCCATATAAATTTACTGCATAATTTCTCCAATTCCTGGAAATAATTTATTTTCCTTAATATAGGTATATTCTGTGCAAGAAATAAAAATCTAGGCAACACATTCATTTTAATAACTGCTATTCTTCCCATAAAGGAGATTTTCATGTCTTTCCATCTTTGAAGATCTTTTTTAATTTCTATAAAGAGCCTATTATAATTATCTTCCATCAATGTAATATTCCTGTTCGATATCATTATTCCCAAATATTTTACCTTCTTTACTACTTCCATTCTAGATACTTGCTGGATTTGATCTATTTGTTGTTTGGTGCAATTTCTGGATAAGATATTGGGTTTTTAAGTTTATTTTTAAGCCTGCCACTTCTCCATATCATTGAATTTCCTTTACTAAATTTCCTATAGATACTAGGGGATCGTCTAAGATAAATACAAGATCATCTGCGAATGCTTGAATTTTTAATTCTTCTCCCTTTATCTTAAGCCCTTTAATTAATCTGTTTTCTCTTATTTGATCATTTAATGTTTCCTGTACAAAAATAAATAATAAAGGAGATAATGGGCACCCTTGCCTGGTTCCCTTTTGTATTTTAATATCCTGAGTTAAATCTCCATTTATTTGTATTTTCTCACCTTGCATTTTATAAATGGCTTTTATCATTGCTAAGAAATTAGGTCCACAATTCCATGCTTCTAGCTTCTTCAATATAAATTCCCAATTTATGTTATCAAATGCTTTTTCATTGTCCAAAAAACCAGCGCCATTAATTTGTCTGAATATACTTCATAATAATCTAAAATATCCAATATTGTTCTAATATTATTTTTCATTTGTCTTTTAGGGAGGAATCTCATTTGATCTTGATGTATTATCTGTGCTAGTATCTTTTTCAATTGTAGCAAGCACCAATGCAAAGATCTTATAATCTGTATTTAATAATGAAATTGGTCTATAATTTTTGATTTCTTTATCATCCGTATTGGGCTTGTGGATCAAAGTTATTGTCTGATTCCATGCTTCTGGCATTCTCCCAGTGTGGGCTATATTCTGAAATAGTTCTTTTAATATTAGCACAATCTGCTCCTCATATCTCTGATAGATTTCTATTGGTATTCCGTTTGGTCCAGGAGTTTTGTTTTTCTTTTGTCTCTTAAATGCTTCAACAATTTCACATAATGTTATTGGTTCATTCAATATTCTTCTTTGTTCTTCATTAAAGTTCTTAAAATTTCTACCCTTGATATATTCTTTTATTCTGTCTTTATCTTTTGTTGGTATAGCTTCGTATAAAAATTTTCTATTATTTTTTTCATTGCTAAGACATCATGTTTTTCCTCATTCTTTTTATTTCTAAGTGCTTTTATTACTTTTTTCTCCTCTTGTTTCCCTAGCTTATATGCAAGCCATCTTGTTGGCTTGTTAGCATTCTCAAAGTAATAATGCTTGGCCAATTCTATATTTTTAGCTATTTCTTGAGTTAAAATAAGACTCATTTGATGATGCAATAGCCTTAGATTTGCCTTTATCTTCTTGTTCCTTAATCTGATTTGTCAATTTTTCATATTGCTTCATTCTTGCTTTCCTTTTCCATGCTTCTTCATTGATAAATTAAGCCTCTTAGAAAGGCTTTGAAGGCTTCCCATACTACCTCTATCGATGTCTCAGGCTGTATATTCCGTTTAAAGAAATCTGCAATTTCTTGTTCTAATTTTTTATCATTTTTTTAATCTTTTATTAAATTTTTATTCATCCTCCACCTTGTGTTACGCGGTCTTTCTCTTAATGTTAGCATCAGCGGACTGTGATCTGCAAAAGTATTTGGCCATATTTCCACCTCTCTTATTTCCGTCACAAGTGTCGTAGTGACCCATACCATATCAATACGGGACCATGAACTGTGCCCGGCTGAGTAAAATGTATAATCGTATTTTCCAAGATTTCTTAATCTCCATGCATCAACCATACAGTGTTCTTCTACTAATTGTAAGAATTCCTGTGGTAGCAGATTTCCCCTTCTTTTCTGTGAGGCCTGTGTTTTCCTATCCTTTTTCCCATCCAATACTGCATTGAAATCTCCTATTATAAAAGTTTCTGTCAAGATATATCTGTTTATCAACTTTCTTAAACTTTTAAAAAAGATTTCCTGACCTTGATTTGGAGCATAAATATTCCATATTATACTTTCCTTCTGTTGCCTTGTGATCTTTATTGCAACTATTCTGCCATCTTCCAATGCATAGACTAGTTCTGGATTCAAGTGTTCTTTCACATAAGTTGCATCTCCCCTTTTTTTTTTGAGTATCTGATGCTCCAAAACTTTGCCCAATGTTTTACATTCTAAATATTCTTGATCTTGGTTTTTTCTATGGATCTCTTGTATACATGTTATTTCTGCTTGTAATTTGGTTAACTGCTGTAGTGTTCTTCTTTTTGTCGGACTGTTTAAGCCATTTACATTAACCGAAAATATTCTATTTTTTTTGTTTTTCCATCTTACTTCTTTCCTTTATCTTGTTCTGCTATTTTACGTTAATATCTAGTTGTTACCTGTGAAGAAACAAAAGAAGTCTTTCTCCCTCTTCTGTCTTTCCCTTTTTTCCCTTTCTGTGGCTCTTCTCCTATCTCCTCCTCTTCTTTTTCACTCCCCTCCTCAGTCTGCCAGCCTAAGTTTTCTCCATGTTTTTCCAAAAAATCTTCCAATTTAAAGATTGAATCTAATCTTTGCCTTCTTCCCTCATAATTAAATATTATCCCTTCTGGGACCAGCCATCTATACAAAATGTCGTTTTCTCTTAATAATTTTGTTAGAGTGGTATAATTCTGTCTTTTTTCCCTAATTCTCCATGGGACTTCCTTCAGAAATTTAACCTCAGAGTCTTGTATCATCATTTTAGTTTCATTTGCTTCTTTATTATTTTATTTATTTAATTATTTAATTATTATTTATTATTATTATTTTATCCTGCAGATTCTGTCTCGTAAATTTCAAATAGACTTCCCTTGGTAGTTTATTTCTTCTAGCGTATGAGCTGTTCTTTCTGTACATGTGGTCTAATTCTCTTTCTATTTCTTCACACGTTCCTACCTTTAATTGTTCCGAGATATTCTTTATCATTTCTTCCTTAAGATTTTTCCCTATAGTCTCAGGTACATTTTGGCATCTAATCACTAGGGAGGCTTTCTCCATCTCAAGTCCCATCAGAGCATCTTCGATTCCATCTGTTTTTAGTCTAACTTCTTGTACTTCCTGTTCTATTTCTTGCACCCTTTCCTCCAAGTCTGTATTTGCTGCTACTATTTTTAAAATTTCTTGTTTGTTTTCGCTTATCTGCTTCTTAATTTCATCAGTCTCCATGTTCAGTTGTTGCGCTAAGTTTTGCGTTTGGACTTGAATTGGTTCTATCTCCTGTCTAATCAAAGACAGCAAAGTGAATTCAGCAAACATCTTCATTTCCGCCGCTATACACTCTTGCATAAAGCTTTTAAGATCTTTTAAGTTCATCTGCGTTACACTCATTGTGTTTGTTTTTAGTAAACTTTGAATATTGGCTGTCCTGGTGACTTTAGGGATGGCTTTCTAGTTCCACTAGCACTCCCTGCTCCAGTATTCCCTGTAGCCATGTATATGTAGATTATTATTTTATTTTCCGCTCTCTACCATCCATTATCCTATTTCCCCACTTCTTGCTGTCTCTTATTGTCTCTTATTATTCTACTCTTGTTTATTTCCTGTTATATTTGTTTCCCTTTACTATGTTTTGTGTTTAGCAACTTATTAACTTTCTAATCTTTTCTTGGATATTATCTTCCTCTTTATCCTCCACTTTTACTAATCACGCTGTGCTCTTACTCTTGCCAGTCCTTGCACTCTTAATCTGCAGATTCCCTGCTAACTGTAGCCTTTCTGACAATTTATCTTTTCTCAGTCTCTCTTTGGCTTCTCTTGGGTCTTTCCGTCTCTTCTCAGGTCCTTTCAGCACTTCTTGGATCTTTCCGTCCTTCCCTCAGCACTCTCTGACTCTTCTGGCGTGTCCTGCCTCCTCTCCAACCTCTGTTGCGCCGCTCGAACTTCCCAACGTTGCCAAACACCGCTCCCTCGCTTCTCCGCCTCACTCTGTCCTCGCTCCGTCCTCCCCGACTCTGCCTCTAGACGTCCTTTCTGTCCCGGTCTCCACCAACTCGACCTCCTACTTTTCTCTGATTCCCATCTTCTCCCTCCAACAAAACCACAAAATACAAACAAGGTAATATCCGTATTTTCTAAATGGTCTCTCTACAGTAAGTTGCTCTCCCCTCTGCCTCATTAACTCATTTCTAGTTTTAATGGCCACTTTAAAGTCTAATGCTTACAATTTCTCCTCTTGGTTATTTAGAGCAAAAAATTATTTTTGCCACTTCTACTATTCACCTCTTCCCCCCACCCCCAGTTTGGAAAATTTTCCCCTTTGAATACTTAGCTTCGGCTGTTGCTTTTTGCTGCTACGATATCTTTTTGGTTGTTGACTCTTATGGTTCATAAAAGGCTTGTCTTGTGCCCGTCATTTAAACGCCAGGCGTCCTTCCGGCCTTTTGCCTCCAAGCACCTCCTAATTAATTAGCAGAATTGCCCTTTCTGCTTGTTTCTAAGAGAAAGCTTCTTGCTTGGAGTTCTTCCTCCAAAATAACTCTTCTCTGAGCGTTGACTAGCTCAAGAAGGCTGTGAAGAATAGAGCATTGGCGAGCCACGAAGTTGCTCATGTCTGCTCTCAGTGCTGCCCCAATGTTAAATGGATTTATTAAGTGCATGTTTATGCAAGCACTCAAACCGGAAGCTTTTTTAAAAAAATGCACAAAGAGCAGTCAGACGGCCCTAATCGCAATCATTGTGAAAGATGGCTGTCCAGATGGGCAAAATTGCGCATTCAAAGCACAAATGCCAGGAAAATACCTGATTTTCCAGGGGGCAGGAAAACCCAGGAGCATTGCGGGAGTGAGCCCGCTTCAGTGCGGGAGGCGGATTGGCACATGTGAATATGAAATTTACATGTGCGAGGGAACAGCAGTGAACCCTGATCAAAAGGTCTGTTGTGACCGCACCCTCAAAGTGGCTTACAGTTGCCTTCTCTTTCTCTCCCCACAAAAGGCACCTTGTGAGTTAGGTGTGGCTGAGAGAGTTCAAAGAGAACTGTGACTGGCCCAGGGTCACCTTGCAGGCTTCATGGGGAGGAGTTCCCTAGATTAGAGTCTGCTGCTCTTAACCACCACACCATGCTGGCTCTGTTATTATTATTATGCTTATTATTATTTTATGCTTTATTTTGTTCATCTTCTGTCTTCAGTATAGTACGCTCAGGCCAGCCCTGTGGATTGGAATTTTAGTTTTCCTATGAACTGAGTGGGGTGTCCCTCCTCTCTGGAACAGACGCAATGGCCTTTTTCCACTCAAATTGTCACATGCTCTGTAGGTGTGTACCCCTCTGCCTCTGTTCCTCTTTTGCCACTGCTGCAATAGGAGCTCCCAGGCTTTGCTATGTCTGAGAACTCTTTTCCATCAGTCTTTATCTTCATTTGTTGAGCTAGTAGACCTTCAGTGTTGTTCTCCAGCTCAGTTCAGTTTGTTTCTTTGGCACCGACATTGTTTTTTTCCCAGCTGTTTCTCTTGGGTGAGATAGCTTTCGCTGACCTACTCCCCACCCTGTCCCATGACCAGCGCCTAGTTTTGCTGGGACTGTTCCTCGCTCCAACTTCGAGGGCATGTCTGTGAAAGCCCTATTCAAAAAAAGGCACCCAGTGTGCCACCAAAATGATGCACAGTGATGAACATGCCCTGTGCTTAATGTGCCTGGGAGAAGCCCACAATTTCAGGGTTGGTAAAATCTGCTAGGGCTTTACCCCGAAGGCAAGGGCAGATAGAGCCTTTTGCTTAAAGGCCTCACTTTGGGAGAGGGCCCTTACCTCCTTGGCTCCTTCGAAATCCTTCAAAACCAGTATGATGGACCCCTGCTCCTTCTCTTCTGTGAGGCAGATTTTCCCACCAAAACACTGTTCACCACTCTGACTGAGCAGCCTCTTAGTAGCATGTTTGAATTATAAACCCTTTGGAAATGGCTCTTGACATGAAGTAAAGTTGAAACAGGAGCTGTGGTGGCTCAAGTGGTTAAGACGCTGAACTGCAGGCTGGATGGTTGGTACTTCAGCAGTTTGAGACCCGAGTACCACATGATGGAGTGTGCTCCCATCTCTGGTTCCTGCTCCTGCCAACCTAGCAGTTTGAAAGCAAGAAATTGCAAGTAGATAAATAGGTACCGCTTTGGTGGGAAGGTAACAGCATTCTTTGTACCTTGGCATTTAGTCATGCTGGCCACATGACCCCAGAAACATCTTTGGACAGTGCTGGCTCTTCGGCTTGAAAATGGAGATGAGCACCGCAACCCTAGAGTCGGATTCGACTGGCTTTCGAGCAAGGGAACCTTTACCTTTACCTTTTTAAAGTTGAAACAAACAGGTAGATTTTATTGAACAAGTACAGTTGGATAAGGAATAGGGCAGGGGGCGATGAGTTGAGGAAACTGTAGTTCTTTAAAAGAAAATTAGAATATCTTGAACAGGCAACAGAGTCTAACTGAAGCTTAAATTCTAAGATACTCAGTTCTTTACTGTGAGAGGTTTGTTTATCTTGTAGATTTCTTTCCATAGAAAATATCTTAATTTCCTGGAAGTTAGAACTTTCTTCCTGTATATCAATACTTCCCTTTTGGGAATATAACTTTCCCTCTTGATACTCTTGAGGAGACTAAGACCATTTCCCTTTTCATTTCTCAGACCTGAGGTCCCTTCTGAGTTGAACCCTCTGAATAACTGGGTAAGGAATATCCTCCTTTTCCTAAGAGTGATAACCCTTTTTCTGTTTAGCTAGGCTGGCAGTTTTCCACCAACTGCCCATCCTCTTCTGGCAAACCTAAACCCCAGTTCTGGAGACTGTGAACAAATGGAGTTCAGCTAGTGCTGACACTTAAATGTTAAGTTCTGATTTCTGAACTTTCCCCCAAATGTGTTGGTGTACAGTAAAGGCTAGGAGTTGTGTCCTTTCACTTCTCAAGTGACTTGAGTGTTTCCCTCAGACTGATACTCACACACTCCCTCTGACTGGCAACTGCCAAGTCAAAGTCCAAATGATGACTGAATTGTCAGAGGTCTTGTCACTCACAAGATTTTATAAAACTCTCTTCAGCTGGTGCTGACCAATCAGAGAGAAGGGGGTGCATGCAGGCAGCCCCCTGTCAATCAGAGTGCTTTCCAGTGAGACATTAACCCCTAATCTCCCAGCTCTCTGAGTTTGATGTCCTAAGCATCCTGCTTTTGGAGATCAGTTCATCACACCAGCTTCAACCTGATTGGTTCTGGTGATTCAGACCTCCAATCCACCCTCAAGGCCCCATTGGTATGGTTGGTTCAGAAGGCATCCTCTACCAGAAGACAGTGTTCCAACCCTAGTCCATCCATTCCAGCAGTGGCTTTCCCCATTCTGGAAGGCTTAACTGATCTTATGATCCCCATCTGGCAGAAGCCCTCGGGACAGGGTAAAAGCCGGAACGGCCCGGAATGGCCCGGAACGGGCACTAAACAAACAATAGTGCTGCAAAAAACAGTGGCATACATTACAGCCACTCCGGCTTTTACCCTGTCCCGAAGCCCTCCTCTGTTCACGTGACATGCCATAAGGTGGAGAACCTTTATAAGGTAAAATAAGATGCCTGCGATTTTTTAACCACTCATCCTCCCCTTCCTCTATAGTCGCATGAGAAATATAATCCAGACAAAGGTGCAGACAGCACTCCACACCTTCAGATAGGGAAAGAAGTCACCTTGATGCTCTGGGGCAAAAGCTGTATTCCTCTGCTGCCCTCACCTTTAGAATCATGAACTACTAGGTCATCAGGGGGCACTATCAGCTCTTCCTGTGGGAGAAACTCTCCCAGTATTTGGATACCCTCCATGAGGAGCCCCATATATTTATTTATTTATTTATACATTCCATTTCTACCCCGCCCTCCCCGCGAATGGGCTCAGGGCGGCTTACAAAAGGGCAACCAGTGCCAGGACAAACAAGTTAAAACATAACATATAGGCATATAAATATCTAAAACATATCCACATCATAAAGTGCTCTTGTCTCAACCCGATGGCTTCCGATGATCATTAAACACAGCAATATAACCCAGCAGAGTTGGTCGTGGCAGGCCCCAAGGACTTAACTCAGCTATCCCCTTCCTCCACCACACAGTTGGTAAAATAGCAGTGGGGGGGGCAGGCAGCGGCCAAGGAGGGAGGAAAGGACAGCGGCGGCTCCTACTCGAACGCCTGGCGGAAGAGCTCCGTCTTACAGGCCCTGCGGAACTGCAAAAGGTCCCGCAGGGCCCTGATCTCCTCCGGGAGCTCATTCCACCAGGTAGGAGCTGCCACTGAGAATGATCTAGCCCTCGTGGCCACCAACCTGGCCTCCTTGGGGCCAGGAACCGCCAGGCGATGTTGTGATTCAGACCGAAGTGCTCTTTGGGGCATATGTGGGGAAAGGCGGTCCCTCAGGTATGCCGGACCCTGACCATATAGGGCTTTAAAGGTAAGCACCAGCACTTTGAAGCGAATCCGGTATGCTATAGGCAGCCAGTGCAGCGCTTTCAGCACAGGCCGGATGTGCTCCCGCCTAGGGGTGCCCGTCAACAGCCTGGCTGCAGCATTCTGCACTAGCTGCAGCCTCCGGATTTGCCCCAAAGGCAGCCCCATGTAGAGGGCGTTACAGTGGTCCAACCTCGAGGTGACCATTGCATGAATCACCGTGGCCAGGTCTTCGCGGTCGAGAAACGGGACCAACTGCCGAATCAGCCGAAGATGGTAAAAAGCCGACTTGACAGTGGCTGCCACCTGGGCCCCCATGGTTAGTGCGGGGTCCAGGAGCACTCCCAAACTCCTAACCTCCGGCGCCGGCACCAACGATGCCCCGTCGAAGGTCGGAAGCAGGAGCCCCAGCCCCCGGCCGGTCCGACCCAGGCACAGGACTTCCGTCTTGGCAGGATTTAACTTCAATCAGCTCTGCCGGAGCCACCCAGCCACAGCCTGCAAAGCCCGGTGAAGATCTTCCGGGTCGGAGTCTGACTGGCCGCCCAACATCAGGTAGAGCTGGGTGTCATCCGCATATTGGTGACAACCCAGCCCATACCGCCGAGCAATCTGGGCGAGGGGGCGCATATAGATGTTAAACAACATTGGGGAGAGCACTGCCCCCTGAGGCACCCCGCATTCAAGCGGGTGCCTCCGGGACTGCTGCCCCCTAGCACCACCCTCTGTCCCCGACCTTGGAGAAAAGAGGCAAGCCATTGAAGAGCGAGCCCCTGAATCCCCACGTCGGCGAGGCGGTGGATCAGCAACTGGTGGTCGACTGTATCAAATGCAGCCGACAGATCTAATAGCAACAGTGCCGCCACACCACCCCGATCCAGATGCCTCCGGAGGTCATCCGTTAAGGCGACCAGTGCTGCCTCCGTCCCGTAGCCCGGGCGGAAGCTGGACTGGAGTGGATCAAGGACGGAAGCGTCATCCAGAAAGCCCTGTAACTGAGTCGCCACCGCTCTCTCAATCAGCTTGCCTAAATAGGGCAAGTTGGACACCGGCCGATAACTGGCCAATTCCGCCGGGTCCATGATTGATTTCTTCAAGAGGGGGCGGACCATCGCTTCCTTGAGTGCCTCGGGGAACCGTCCCTCCGAGAGGGATTTGTTGACAATCTCCCCCAAGGCACCTCGAAACCCCTCGTGGCCCGCCTTAATGAGCCAGGAGGGGCACGGGTCAAGGTCGCACGTGGTTGGGCGCACAGATACTAGCAATCTGTCGACTTCCTCCAGACTGAGCCGGTTAAAGCATTCTAAACCCAAGCTCAAAGATGCGCAAGGGGCCTCGAGTTCACTCACCGTTTCAAGTGTGGCGGGGAGGTCGCGGCGGAGCGCCGAGACTTTATCTGCAACATAGCTCGCAAATGCCTCACAGCCAATCTCCAATTCCCTACTATTATATCTGCCCTGTGGCAGAGTTGTCAAAGACCGAATTGTTCTAAACAGTTGGGCTGGGCGTGAGCTTGCAGATGCAATCGTAGCTGCGTAGAATTCCCTCTTCGCAGCCTTGACTGCCATCTCATAGGCTCTCATAAACGTCCTATAAGATGCTCTCGTTGCCTCGTCGCGAGCACGACGCCACCGCCTCTCTAGCCGTCTGAGCTCCTGCTTCATAAGCCGCAGCCCCTGGGAGTACCAAGGAGCTAGCCTAGAGCGGGTGCGCAGAGGGCGCCTGGGAGCGATCTCGTCGATGGCTGCAGAAAGTCGGCCATGCCAGTCTTCCACCAGTTCATCTAACGAGCCGCCAGGGGACATCGGATCCCGCAGAGCCATCTGAAGCCGCGCCGGGTCCATTTGGCTCTGCGGGCGAGCCAAAAACCGCTCGCCGCCTATACAGGGTCGGGGTGGGACATTCATACGGGCCTTCAGGGCATAGTGGTCCGACCATGGAACTGCCATAGCAGTCATCCGGTCCACTGAAATCCCCATCGTGAAGATCAAGTCGAGCATGTGCCCGGCCTGGTGCGTAGGGGTCGACACACATTGGGAGAGTCCTAGTGACGCCATGGACGCCACCAGGTCCATTGCCCGGCTGGAGGTCGCGTCATCGGCATGGACGTTGAAGTCTCCCAAGACCATAAGCCTAGGGTACTCCAGCGCCCAGCCTGCTACGGCCTCCAGCAGGGACGGCAGGCTACTATCCGGTGCGTTAGGCGGTCGGTACACCAGGTAGATCGCCAAACTCTCCTCGGCCTCCAGCACCAGCCCGACACATTCCATGCCCGCAATCTCCAACAAGGGGAGTGCCCTGAAGGAGTAAGCCTCCCGCACGAATAGCGCCACCCCTCCCCCCCACCCCCTCGTCCGTGACTGGTGAAGGACTGAGAATCCAGGTGGAGCAAGCTGAGCGAGAGCTAGCGTCTCTCCCTCCCGCACCCACGTCTTGGTCACGCACGCCAGGTCTATCTGGTGTTCCATAATAAAGTCCCGAAGGACCATAGTCTTATTATTTATAGACCTGGCGTTGCACAACACCAATGACGGAGGGGGGTTACTCATCCTAGCCCCACTGCTGGCCACCTTTGGGATGGGTCGTAGGCTGGAAGGGCACCGAGCCCTTTTGTTTCTCAGCGCCCTTCCTTTGCTACCTTGCCTAGACCCACCGCTATACCTTCCCCTCCCCAAGAGCACCGGAATCTGCTGCCATGGCATTGCCACTCCACACAGTCCACGCCGTGGCTCCAGACCGTCGGGGCCCATTCACAACAGCTCTCCTTCCTGGGGCTATTCCCCTCACGTTCTCGTCTATCTTCACTTTGCTGATGCACAACAACCAGTTCCCACCCCAATTAATTGGCCATATACATTCCCAACATACAAAAATACAATCTTATTATAAAACAGATACAAATTAATTACCCTAAGACCAATTAATTGGACAAGCCAGCTAAATCCCACCCACCTCCCAAAACAAACACCCCTACCCACTCCCAGCCATGTCACGATGGCTATAATACTCTACCTGGCCTACAACTCCACCTACACCTGCATCAGCTAATCCCCACTCCCTGCACCCTTCAGCTATTCTCAACTCCCTCCAAGCCCCAGGTCTCTGTCCACAGCTAACAGGAACGCCAGGTACCCCTATCAGTCTTCCTGCGGGGCAAACTTCTGTGCTGGTATTCCAAGGGCTGGCATCCCATTATTAGGACACCCCACTCTCTCCTTCGCCAGTCCTTTTCAGGCCCGCCACTAGGGGCACTCCTCTCTTCTCGCTCTTCCTGTTCTCCGGCTCTCCTGCTCTCCGTGCCCGTTCTTCCACCTCCTCGGCCACCCAGAGAGCCAGCCAACCGTTGCCACCTCCCCTGGCGAAAGCGTAGAATGCCGCCTCGCCTCACCTTCACTGCAACGCTCACGTTGTTCCCGGGACCGCCGCAAGCCCTCTCACAACTGCATCGGCCCACCGTCCAGTCACCCCTAGAGTCCCACCTAGGGGGGAAGCTGCAAAGGCCGGAGAAGGGGGGCACCCCCCTCAGCGTTTCTCCCCGCCGGTCCTCCTCTGCCACCGGAGTCCCCGCCACTGGAGTTCCCGCCGGCGCTGTCGCTGGGAGGTCGACTCGGCCGCTCCCACCGGCCGCCGCCAGCCACCCGCCGCTGCGCCCGCCACTGCGCTCGCTCGGCTCCTGGCCGCCGCCCTGTTCCAGGTCCAGCTCCAGGCCCCCTCCTCACTCCAGGCCCATCAGCTCCTCCATCCACCCCCCCCACGGCTCCGCTCGCCCCAGGCAACGGCTGCCACTCCAGGCCGAAGCCCAGGCCGCCTCCGGAGGCTGCGAAGACTGTGGAGACCGCGGAGGTCCGGCCAGGTAAGCCGCGTCGGCGTCCCGTCTCCAGGGAGAGCAGTCGCGCCCCGGCTCCTAGATAAATAGTCTGTGCTGTGCCGCTTGCCTCCCCTGGTTCCAGCATTTGTTTTTCGTTGGTCACTGTTGTGTTATTCGTTGCTGTTGTTATCGCTGTTCGTTGTTGTTATTGTTGTTATTGTTGTTAATCGTTGTTGCTGCTGCAGGATTATTTTAAATGCCTGTTGTTCTATCAGGATTGCTTGGAGGATAAACAGCATAACTTGTGGAAGTGAATAATATCAACATGGTTAATAGAAATTATCAGTGATGGCTGTTCTT
The DNA here is from genome assembly GCA_029375565.1 of Gekko gecko. Taxonomy (NCBI): domain Eukaryota; kingdom Metazoa; phylum Chordata; class Lepidosauria; order Squamata; family Gekkonidae; genus Gekko; species Gekko gecko. The sequence continues at coordinate 235,812,291 of JAPDNY010000002.1, read as the reverse complement.
GATATACCCTCTGCCTGCCAGAGCATCCATCCCATCGGGTTACATGAGAGCACCCCATATTGGCAAAGCTCATCCAGTCTGAGGCCTTCAAGTTATCCAAACAGGAGATCGATGCTGGGAGGCACGCCACAGGTGCATCAGCACAATGTTTGGCATCTGGCATCATATTACAGAGGCATTCTTGGTTACATACTACCACTCTCCCCCTGGACACTTGATGCAGGGCAGGGGACCTCCCTTCTGAGGGATCCTCACTCTTCTCATCCTTCACCAATCAGTTCCTCACAACTGTGAGGAAGAACAGACAGACTGCTAAGTCCTTGGGCATTCTCCCATCTGCTGCCTTACCATGCCAGCATTTTCTCCCCACCAGCAGGGATTTGCCACTCCCTTTTACCACAGACAGAGTTTTCAACAACAGCACCCCCAGCCCTATGCTCCACATTATGAGTTTCAGTCCCCTTCCTTTCAGAGAAGGAAGACCACCTCCAGGCCTAGATTTGAACAGCACCAGTCCATCAGGGACAGCCTACTCCAAACTACTGACTATCTGCCCAGGCTATAGAGGGCAACTTAGGTTTCCTAAACAAGCTTGCTCTAATAAGTGGGTCTTTACCATTGTACAGGAGGGTTATTCTTTAAAGCTTTCCAGATCACCAGGTGGTGGGAAGTCTTTTTTTACATGTTTCCCCCCTTCCCACTACTCAGCAGGGTCCTGGGGAATTGAACTTACCTGTAACTGTTGTTCATCAACATCTTCTGTGTGTTGGGACTGTGCACGCACAGGCCAGCCCTGCAGAGAGGAGTTTTAGCTACCCCCTCTTCCTGTTGTGGAGGAGCAAATGTGACTTCCCCCCCACTCAAGCCGTCATGTCCTCTAGAGGCACATGCCCCCCTCTCCCTTAGTTTCTGCTTGTCAGCAGCAAACTCTTGAAAAAGGTTTACAAAGTTAATAAAGAAGAGAGCTCAGAGCAGGGCAGGAGGGAGGGAATATGTGTCTGCACAGAAGATGTCAATGAACAACAGTTACAGCTAAGTGTATCTCTGCTTTTATCTTCCATCTTCAGTGCAGCCCCACACCGGGATTCTAGCAACCTACTAACCAGTAGCTAGGTGGGGTGATGCTCTCATGTAAACAACTGATGCACTGCCTTTCCCACATCAGCATCTCTTCTCAACTGTAGGTCTAACACATAATGCTTCATGAAGGTGTCCTCAGCTGACTAGGTTGCAGCCTTGCAGGTATAGAAGAGGGGAACCCTGCAATGAAAAACAGCCAAAGAACAAAAGGCCTTGGTGCAGTGGGCATGAACCTCCAGAGGACAAGGTTTTCCTGCAGCCTCATAACAAGAACAAATTGCTGTAACGACCCATTTAGAGGCCAACTGAGGTGAAGCAGCCCTGCCTTTCTTAGGGCTCCAATAACAAACAAATGAAGATTTGTCAGTTCTGAATGGCTTGGTTCTATTAATATAATATAACAAGGCCCTCCAGACATCCAGTGAGCACTGGGCAAGCTCAGCCTTGGTTGAGGGAGAAGGAAAAAACTCTAGTAAAGCTACCTCCTGGACTAAGCAAAACCTAGAGACCATCTTGGGCAGAAACTCTAAACTGGAATGGAGAACCACTTTTTTGTTGAACAGCTTTAGGAAGGGGGGGGTCAATTCAAAGGGAGGCCAACTCACTTACCTGCCTAGTGGATGTAACTGCCACCAAAAACACCATTTTTCTGGTTAATAGAGCCAACAAGCTTGAACCTAATGGTTCAAAGGGGAAGCCCCATGAGTTTAGATAGGAGCAGTGAGAGGGACCACTGAGGGACAATGGTAGGAGTGGGAGGAAAAACATTTACTAGACCCTTAAGAAAACGTTGCTATAATCGACGGGAGAAGAGGGGGGAACCTTCCAACAAATCATGGTATGTTGATCGAACAGCTAGATGTGCCTTGACAGAGGGCACAGTCAAACCCCTGCTCACCAAGGAAAGTAAATACTCAAATACCTCTGATGAAGATCAAGTAAGTGCAGAGACTCCCTCCTGGACTGTAGCCCAGGTCTTGAACTGAGACCACTTCCTGGAATAGGAGTATTTCATGGAGGGTTTCTTTGATTGGACCAGGATATCCTGGACCTCAGGAGAAAAGTTTAGACCTAAGAGTGCGCCCTCTAAGCAGTGAGGTGAAGATGCTCAGCATTGTGGTACACCAACAGTCCCCATGTTAGAAGGTCATGTGCTCTGGGAAGTGGAATGTAATCCACTCCTGCCCAGTAGAACAGCTCCAAAAACCAAATCTGCCTGGGCCAGAACAGGGCTATTAAGATGCAGTCTGTCCCCTATGCTATCAATTTCTTTTAGCTTGTTGCACCTTGTTAAGTTTTAATTGTCATGCATTATCCTAATCATTATACAATTACTAGGAATAAGGCCCATTGTGGAAATAAATACAGCAAGTTCTAGAAAGAGGCTCTAGGAGAGTGCCCTGGCCTTGGGCACTCAGTGCCAATTTATACCTCAGCAGGGTATAATGACACAGAGTCCACCATTTTCTCTAGGGGAACTACCATCTGAAGAGCAGTTGTAATTCTGCATGATCTCCATCTTTCCCCTGGAGACTGGCAACAATGGATCCCCATGAGGGAATGGCTGGTTTGCAGGGTGGAGTCTATGGCATTGTACCTATCTGAGGTCCCACCCCTCCTCAAACCTCACCCTCTCCAGGCTCCACCCCTCAAATCTCCAGGAATTTCCCAACCTGGAGCTGGCAACCTGACCTCTCTCCCAGCCAATCGTCAACCTACTGTTATCTGCCCCCTGGCTTCAGCTTTCCATCTCCTCCCCCTCCCTCCTAGAGAGCAGTTGTAATTTTGTGTGATCTCCAGCCCCCACCTGGAGACTGGCAACAATTGTTCTCCATGAGGGAATGGCTGGCTTGGAGGGTGGAGTCTATGGTATTGTACCTGTCTTGAGGTCCCACCCCTCCTCAAACCTCACTCTCTACAGCATTGGGGGGGGGGGTGGAAGGACTCAGCAGGGGATAATGCCATAGGGTCTACCCTCCAGAGCAGCCATTTTCTCCAGAGGAACTGATCTCTGTCATCTGGGGATCAATTGTAACAATGGGAGATCTACAGGTCTCACCTGGAGATTGGCAACCCTAGGGGAAAAAGCCACAGAATGGTTTGATGTTCGCTGGCCCACCTCATTAGCCAGCCAGCCAGCCATGGTGGAGCCAAAAAAGAATGAGAGGCGTGTTAAGTTTATTCTGACAGGAAAGTGGCCAAGCGGGGAAGGGGGTTATGCTGAAAGTCCTTTGTATTTTTACTCACAGAAGCAAGCTTGGTTGTTTGGTTGCCTACCAATAGCCACTGAGGAGACAGTCACAGTTAGTCCCACCCAGGAGCCAAGAGAAGTGTCTTCCTCAGGAGAGAGTCCAGCTTTCCAGGAGCCGCAGCTCATTTCCTCTAGGCCAGACCCTCCCTGGTGCTGCTGCTGCTGCTGCTGAAGGAAGGCGGGGGAGCCTTTGAAATGCACTGGGCAGCCTTCTCTGTGGTGCAGCCCACTGAGCTATCACCATGACGAAGTGCAGGCCTTGCAGCCAAGAGAGAAGGGCCTGGAGGGGCAGCGAAGGTGAGTGCTTCCCCTGCTTGCCACCGCTTGCTAGGTCTGCCTCCTTCTCCCCCATGGAGGGTTTGCTGCTCTCTTGGCGGAGCGTTCATCCCCTTCACCGGCACCCTCCAGAGGGCAAAACTCTGCCCGCCGGCTCGATGGGCGGAGCTGAGCCAACGCAGAAAGCTAATGCAGCCACGGGATTGGGAGACTGTGAGAGTGGCAGCTGAACGGGCCAAAGGCTGTGGAACCATGTCCAGGAGAGACACCAAAACTCTTTTATATAAGGAGAGATACTAATCATGCATTATACTAATCACTATACAAATCATTGGTCTATCTATAGCAATATTGTCTTTGCTGACTGGCAACAACTCCCTGGGGACTTAGCTACAGATTTTCATGGCACCCACTGACTACCTACCAATAAAGTGAGCTTTGAGTCATGGAAGTTTATACCAAGGAAAATGTTGTTGGTGTTTAAGGTGCTACTGAGATTTTGTTCTACTACTACCTGATCCTTTAAGTGGGGATTAAAAGTAGATGCTCTTATCACTGAGCCATGGTCCCTCCCAACCCATATTTTATCAACTGCTTTGGGAGCTTATATAAACCAGACAATGAGATACAAATATTTTAAATACAATAGTATAAACAGTGGTATTATCTAGTGATAAAATGTATGCTAAAGGGTAGGGCTAGTGCTTGTCAAGTATTCCAGTGCCTTTGCTCTCATTGTCCAGAATACTGGAAGAGGGGAACAGGTTTACTTCTTAGGGACCAATTTGGTCAAGTACTACCTCCATGATCTCACTTAAATCACCTTTTTCAAAAAAGCCTCAAGGTTTAATTGTTTTAATAAATGCTTCACATTCATAATATGGCCAGGAATATCCATGAGGAGGCCATGACTTCACAGATCACCTGTGGCTGGGTTCCTCGTTCCAGGGCTGAGTTGTGACAAGGAATACCGACATTAGGGCTCTCTGGTTCAGATTAAACCATGATTCTTCCAACCCACTTATGCTGATGATGAAAAATAAATTCTGTGCAGTTCCCTGTTTGTATTTCATGATTATTCCAAAAGCAAATTAGAAAAATGATTCTTTGATAAAAGAGAGAGAAAGAATAATTTCTATTTCAATAGTGGGGTGAGGGCAGAGCAAAAAAATCAGCCTTTGCTTCAAAGAGAAGCAACTGTTCCAGTCCTGCTTGAAATTCCAGATTCTTTTTAGTTGGCTTTCGAGAGCTAAAGTGAATAAATATGCCCCAAAGTGATGCTGGGAGGTTGTAATTATTTTAATTAGAAAAGGTGGCCTAGGAGAGTCCCTGGGTCTCAGTCTATTTTATGAAAATGCAAGGGGGGAAAAAGGAAGAAAAAAAACCACCAGGAGGTCTAGCACTTAATAAATGTGAACTGATTACAAATCTTCCTCCCGACAACTGTGCTTTTGTCTTAAATGGCTTAATAGGGTTTTTGTGCATGTGCCCACGTGTGTATTTAAAAAGGCAATATAAAAGGGCATGACAGCTTAGGAAATAGAGGTGGATTTGGAATTTTAATTTGTAACACTGTTCCTGGGGAAAACAACTTGATTTGTGTTTGGCCTGGTGGAACCCAGTTGCTGGAGTTTGGGATTCATGTCCAGACCGGCCTTTCCAGCCAACAATTGATTTCATTCCCACGGCTGATATTTTTCACTGTAGGCATTCATCTTGTTGGCAGGTGGATGTCCAATAGCTAGGGAGCCCTCCCTTCCCCAATCTCAAATATTAGAGGTTTCTCAGTGTGGTGAGACTCTCCTTGAGAAGCTTTGCTGAGGTCAGCAGCAACAGAGGCTTTCAGGAGGGTGTAAGAATCCCAGCTGGAGGTGGGGGCTCTGTCGACGCTGGCTTCTGAGGGGAACCAGGCTGGGGGCAGGGAGAGAAAAAATAACACACTGCTGTTGTCCCTTAGGATAGCCTTGTGAATCCTATCAACTTGGTAAGAAGCTTCTGGAAAAAGCAAGGGTTCTTGTCCTAGCTAAAGTCATTCCAGGCAGAAACACAAAAGCCAGGCCTTGGTTTTCCCTGTCACTGATAGAATGTACCTATTTGCTGTCATTTTTAGTACTTATCAGGTGGCTTTTTGTTTACCACAAGGGCTTTTATAAAGCTTTATGGCTAGGGCATTGTTCTGTGGAAACTTTCTAACACAGCCTTCTTACAAGGTTGCCACCTGGCCAAATTTAAAGAGCATAATTGATTTTCCAAACAGATCCATTCCAGCTTGAGGAATTCCTGAAGATTTGGGGTGGAGACTGGGGAGGGAGGTTGGGGGGGACCTCAACAGGATATAATGCCGTACAGTTCACCCTCCAAAGCAGCCATTTTATCCAGGGGAATTGATCCCTATCATCTAGAGATCAGCTGTAATTTTGGAAGATCTCCAGGCCCCACTTGGAGGTTGGCAACCCTATATCCTGTTTGATTTCTTTTTCAGCTCCCCTGTTTGTCAATGGTATTATTACCAACTTTTTTTAGCCAGTCCCTAGTTCTGTACTTTTAACAACAGTGTTATCTGCAGACATTAACGTAATAGTCCCCAGTAGGATTATCAGAAATTTCTCCAGGAAATTCGTGGAGATTTGAGGGTGGAAGTGCCCATAGGCTTAACTGGTTAGTGCAGCCCTGCATTGCCAAGCAATGCTGATCTGTTTCATGAAAAGCTGTGCATACTGATATCTGCTATACAAACTGTTGTTAAAGCCATAGGAGCAGGGAAAGCAGATGAGAGGTTAAGCTGGCAGCCCTCTTCAATATACAGTTCTGAGTTTTCATATGTTAACATGAATAAGGATCTGCAAATGATGAACCAATAGGAACCCCGTCACCACCAAGAGACACTATACTATTTCAGAATCTTCAGAACCTAACGTTGATGTTTTGCTTGGTTTTAGCCTTTGATGCTATAAATAAGAACTTCATGCTATAGGCAATTAACAGCTAAACAGTTACCTCTACAATAATGGGAGAGCCAATGTGGCCTAGTAATTTCAATCCACACTCTACCATGGAGCTTGCTGTGTGAGCTTGGACCAATTCATCTCTTTCAGCCTGACCTGCTTCACAGGGTTGTTGTGAGAATAAAACAGAGGAAAGAAGAACTATGTATGTTACCCTGAGCTACTGGGAAGAAGGGCAGGATAAGAAGGTAATAGAGAAATGATGTGGATATCTTATATTTATTTATTTATTTATTGGATTTATATCCCACCCTTCCAACATGGGCCCAGGGCAGCGAACAAGAGGCAAAAAGCCATACATCAACACTAAAACATAGAGGCGAAAGCCAGGAATAAATACTAAAACTATAAATAATCCATTACCACTAAAACAGTTAAAACAGCGGTCAACAGAACAAAATTCACAATATAAAATCCATACCATTCCACACTCTAATAAGCACATTAGTCACTGCTCCAGTAGTTTCCTAACAGAGCTGTAGTCCCATGCCAGGGCCGGTGCGCCTCGTGATGTCTATATGATGGTGGTACAGTAGCGGTGGCAGCCCCTACTCAAAAGCCTGGCGGAAGGGCTCCGTCTTGCAGGCCCTGCAGAATTGCATAAGGTCCCACGGGGCCCTGATCTCTTCCAGGAGCTCATTCCACCAGGTAGGGGCCGCCACCGAAAAAGCCCTGGCCCTGGTTGCAGCATACTTAACTGTCTTGGGGGCTGGAATGACCAGTAGGTATTGCCCCCCTGACCGTAGCACCCTTGGGGGTACATATGGGGATAGGTGGTCCCTCAGGTAGGCCGGACCCTAGCCATATATGGCTTTAAAGGTAAGAACCAGCACTTTGAAGAGGATCCGGTACACTATTGGCAGCCAGTGCAGTGCCTTCAGCACTGGCTGGATGTGGTCTTGTCTAGTAAGACCCATCAACAGCCTGGCCACTGCATTCTGCACCAGCTGCAGCCTCTGGATCTGCGACAAAGGCAGCCCCATGTAGAGAGCGTTGCAGTAGTCTAACCTCGAGGTGACCATCGTATGGATCACTGTGGCTAGGTCGTCACAATCGAGGTAGGGAACCAACTGCCGTGCCACAACTGATATATATCAGTTGTGAATTCCCTCCCACCTCTGAAAATACAGACTGTAGACTGTTGTAATGTTGATGCTAAACTAGGACAAATATTTTTTCCTAGAGTAGAGCTTGAACTGATGGTTCCTAATTATGCACACAGCCCTCCCAGTTGCTGAGCTATGGAATCAGGAGGGCTGCTGTTCCCTTGCCTTGTAATCCTCCATGACCATTATGTTGGGGAGATGGGAAAGAATGACTTAAGGGATGTTAGCCCTGATATCATGATGCTGCCTCTTGTTGACTAGTTCTTTTGCTTTATAGTTTCTAGGAGAGTATTCTTTGGGCGATGACTTGATTGGTTTATACCTGCACTGTTGCTATGGTGTCTCTGCAGCAGAGGTTGCCACTGATGTTTTTTTTAATGTTGTTAGCATGCTGTTGAGTTGCCACTGAGTGAGTGAAAATTTATGGGGTCTTTGTGAAGACTGTGTGGGAAGAGACATACATTTCAACACCTGTGATTGGGCCACCTCACTATAAAAGTGTTTGTAATACTGTTTTTAAGGTGATCTGAGGCATAATTAAGACAAAAATGTATAACTCCCCACAAGTGGTTTTTGTGTAAAGACATTGGATTATGATGGTTTCTGGTCATACCAGAAATGTTTTTGCTAGATTTTGCAGTTGCTGGATTTTGGGAAGCTAAGACTGTATCTACCCCAAACTGATTGGGTAAAACCTAGGGTCTCTTAATGGAGAAACTGCTTGTCATTTAGAAGTTGCAAGATATCAGGGTAAGCTGAAGGATTTTTTCACTTAACATATATGTATAGAAGTGTGTGTGGGAGGGGAATGAATAGGGTTGTTTTGCTAGGACTTTATTTTCCCTCTCTCTCTATTTTATATTATTTTGTGAAGACTGCCATCCCACAACTTTTGTGGTATGTTGCCTGAGCATAATCTTACCTGTTTGTTTACTGTAATGATATGGACTTTGATACAGATGTCTGAAAATGATGGAGAATGTTTAACAAAATACTTGGAAGGTCCCAAAAAGCTACTCTTTGGGACTTGTCTAGGATCTTCATTCTAGTCAAACTGACAACTTTCCAATTTATCATAGAAGTTGTATTGTAAGCATTCTGATGACAAACATTCTGACAGGCTTGTGCCCTGAGTAATTGAAATGTTTGTGGCTGTTTCATGCTGTAGCACCAGCTCAGCGCAATCAGTGACAAAAGTTTCTCTGCCACAGACACAATTAGTCTAGTGCTTACACGATGCCACTAGCAAATTTATCCTCTGGGCTCTGGCCATAATATTTGAACATGATCTGTGAACCATGGGCCTTGTGGAGACAAAGAATCTCTGAACCTCATCCATAGACAGATTCAGAATGGGCTTCAGATTGAAATCAATATGGAAGGCCATTTCTTCTTGATATGGAGTTGAAGCTCTGTTACAGCAAACAGCAGAGAATGAAACCAGCATCCAGGATACCTTTAAAATCAGGGGTACTATGTTCAGATGCCCTATGGCCAGCACAGCCCTGAAATTATATTAATTAATTAGTTAATTAAGACATTTGTATGCTGCTTTTATCCCAGAAAGCACTCAAAGCAGAACATACCATAATTTGAACAAGTCAGACAAGAAATAAAACAAATATATTTTGGGGAGTCTTCATTTATGAGGATGGCTGTTATAGGTCCCAGGCTGTAACCTAAGGGGCAAAATCCCTTTGGCTCTTGCCCTTTAACTTTCATTCCTTGGCACCACATGGTGAGAGAACACGCATGTGCAAAACAATATTGAGTGTTCAGTAAAAAGCAAACTTTTTTCCAAGTGCTCAAAGGTGCTGCTCTCCATTTGCAAACTGCCCATCAGTAAGCAGGTTTGAACTGACCTGAGGGCTTGAAATTGGCACAAGCATCACCCTAAGGTACTTTCATATGTCATCTCATCAGCCATATATCAGCATCTTCAAGGAGCTCATTCGGTAGCATGTGATAACCAGTGCCCAGTTTCTAAGTGCTAGAGATCAGGCTTGTCAGCAGTATCCACATCCTCTGAAGGTAGAGGTTGGCTATGGCTACCCAGTGACCACATGAAATGCATGCTGAACATGGACAAAAGTGTTCCCATATATTGTTACTTATCATCTTTGAGGGAGGAGCCCTGCCATTCAGAATGGGTTCTTCAGGGACTTCCAGTTAATGGCGGCTTGAAAGCAGATGTGTCTTTGGGATGCTCCTGGGACATGATCTGTGCGCCAGCAGATTGGAGGGGGGGCAAGTAATCGCTGCCCCCGGGAGCCTTGGGGAAAAGGCTCCCAGCCAAGGGGCTTCTGAGGGAGCTGCCTCTTCTCCAGTAAGATGCTGGGGAATCAAGGCGCTCCCTTGCCCCAGTGGTCCAGCTGCTGTGCGTCCGAACAGACCTAGAGACGCTGGCCGGGAAAAGCGGAGGAGATTGTGCGACCAGACAATCACAAGCGATGTCGTAAGACAAGCAAGGAGTGGTGAATAATTTAAAAGTGGAGAATTGGTGGTTTAAAAGGGAAGCACCCCCCTTGGGAGAAGCGTGGGAAGCGAGCGGGGGAGGGGCCCCTCCCACATGCAGAGACTTTAAAGCAGATTAGCAAGGTGGGAGTGGAAGATCAAGCATTAAAACCAACTTAAAGAACCTTACCAGTCAAAGCCAAAGCGTATTGGAGGCATTCAGAGACTTTACAAACTTTCAGTTAAAGTAAACAATACAGAAAGATGGCGAGCAGATGACTCGACAAAGGACAGAAACCGAAACCACCAGGAGGTATGAGCCCGAGGTCGGAAGAAACCATAGAGTTCCCTAGGCTTTTGGCAGATTCTCTACGCCCTCTGCTGGACCAGATGACCAACATCAACCAGCAACTGACAACTCTGAAGCAGAATTTTGCAGCACAGCAATTACAACTTGCTGAAACCACAAAGAAAACAGAGCAGGTGGTTGAAAAAGTAAAGGAACTTGATGCCAGCTCTACAAAAGCAGGGGAAAAGATGCAAGTGCTAGAAAAGAAGCAAGCTTCGATGAAAACACAATTGTTACAGCTGCAAATGGAAAGAGCAAGTATGGTACTCCGGTTCCAAGGGGTGTCAGAAGCCCCTAATGAGAATCTAAAGCAACTACTAAGTGATGCATTGGCCCCAATGACTGATTTGAAACTAAAAGATATCTTCAGAGAAATGGATGTGGCCTATAGAGCTTACTCCACGTATATTAAGAAGAATAATCTGCCTAGGGAAATTGTTAGATTCTCAAAGAGACATTTAAGAGATTTAATTTTAAAAGCGACTACAAATACACCCCTGAAAATCGGAGGCAACAACATAAGGATCCTAAAAGACATTCCATTTGAGATAAGAAAAAAGAGACAGAAGTATAAGGAATGAATCCTTTTTTTACAAACAAATAGCATTGCATACAGGTGCTTAATTCCCGAAGGCATCACTTTCAAAATAAAGGAAAGAAGAGAAAAAATTGACTCTGTTTTTAAAGCTCGAGAATTTTTGTGGCTGCAACTGGGAGATCCAGAAGAGGAGACTAAAGAAGAAGAAGACAGCAAATCTACTGGCGAATTGGATTCTGTATTCTCGGATGGGGTCTCGGATGCAGAAAAGGGGGCGGCTGCTCCCAAACAAAGATACCAACTGAGAGACCGCAAAGAGAAGCAAAAATAAGGACTGAGACCTTGAAAGCCTGTATGAAGCCTAATTTTATGAGATGACTTGGGGAGGGTTCTGAAATTGGGAAAATAGTTAAGCTGATGCAGAATTGGGACTATTAAGATCATGCTCAATGCCTTTTAAAGCTTTTAATGGACTATCACGGATATAAGCATTATTGAAGATCTCCATCTCTTGGGGTTTTAGTTAGTTGTGGTCATCTTTTCTTTCTCCCTAGATTTAGATGTTTTCCCTCCTCCTTTTCTGTTGTAGTTTGTAGTCTTAGAAAATGCAAATAAAAATCCCCTTCGGGGGGCCAAAAAAAACCCCAGAATGGGTTCTTCAGGTGACCCTGGCAAACCCTGATTCAGTTTATATCCTAGTCAGTGACCTGGTACTCTTCAAAACATTTTTTTGGTGACAGCGATGAAGGGATTTTTTTCAAATTTGCAGGTGATACAAAACTGGGAGAGATAGATAACTCCCTGGAAGACAAAAAAACCCCCAAAAAACTAAAAATGACCTTGATAGAGTGGAAAGCCAGACTGAAATGAGCAAACTGGAATCCATCAGAAACAAATGCAAAGAGCATCACACACACAGTATCACATACACAGGTGTAGGACAGGATATGCCTGACTTGGCATTAGTACACATTTAAAAGGATTTTGCATTTGTGGTTAGTCAAGCTGAACATGAGTCAGCAGTGTGATGTGGCTGTAAAGAAAGCTAATGCCACATAGTATCCAAGTCACAAGAAATAAAGTTCCATTCTACTCCATGCTAGTCAGATTTCATATAGTATACTGTTGTTACTATGAAGACACTTCAGATGGCATTATTAAAGATTCTTAAATATGACTGCTTTGCTGAACTGTGCAAAATGTGTGTCAGAACAACAAACAAAGCTGTGTTCCCAAGAGAAGTGCCATTATTCTGGACTATGGAATATGAAGCATGCCAAATCAGATGTGGACCTGGGACTACAGAAGCCTCCTGCCCCTGCGCCTCTACAGCCATACAAGAGCCAGGATGCAGACCAGAACCCCTGACCTCCATGCACGCATGCAGCAGCAGACCAGAGAAGGAAGCCATGCTCTGCTTCTTGACAGATGTTCCTGAACAGACACCATAAAGGAATCTCTTCTCCACCATGCAGGCATCCCCCTCCCTTCATGTGTTAACTTCACCTGGCAAGACACACATTCCTCTCCAGCCTAAGACAAAAGGATGTGCTCAGCTGTCAACAATAGCGAGCCATCAAGTCTTCCTGCCACCCATCAAGATAATGATGCTGTCAAACATCTGGTCGTTAATCCAGAGCACCAGCTCTACAATGTGATTGGTGCTCCTCTTTTATTATTTATTTGTTTATTTATTTATTTATTTATTTATTTGATTTATACCCCACCTTCCCTGCCAAAGCAGGCTCAGGGCAGCTTGCATAAAAATTTGTAAACAGATAAAACAACAAGTCAGAATATAAATATGAGTAAAAAATGACATAAAGTGCTTTCTGTCCTTTGTTTCACCCCAGAGGTGTTGCTCCCAGCCAGACGCCAAATTTCAGTTGCCCAACCATTAATCCCTTTTCTGCCCTATTCATATTTTAAGTTTTGTTAATGTCTCCTGGGGACCAGGTGACCACTGGAGCATCTAGCCTCAGGTCACATTTTAGATATATAAGGAGAGCCTTGTACCTTTGCTCTCTCTCTTGCTCTTGCCTCTCCCACCCCCACTCTATCTTGTTGGTTCCAAATCTAGGCCTGTTTGGAAACAGTCCACATGTGTTGCTGGTCAGCTCGTGATCCCTTCCCCCTCATTGTGTCCCATTTTTCGCTGCATGATCCAAGTGTCTCATCGGACAGTTAGAGTATTACCCCACCAACAATAATCCTACTCATGCAACTGTCTCTATCTTTTCAACTCTATATACTTAGGTCTGTCTTGTGTGTGTGAATACTTGATTTTTGTTTCTATGCCTGAAGAACCTTTAGTAAAGAAATCACTATTTTAGCTATACAGCCTCAGCATCTGTTCCTGGGTCCTGAGGACTCTAACGCCCGTAAAAATAGGTTGTTGTTGTTGTTCAGTCGCACAGTCGAGTCCGACTCTTCGCAACCCCATGGACCAGATTATGCCAGGCCCTCCTGTCTTCCGCTGTCCGCTGAAGTTTGCTCAATAAAAAAAAAAAAATAGGTTATGATCCTATAATTAATACCTTTTGCAATTTAATAGTCATAATTCCCCACATTTATTAATAAAATAAGGCAATTTGGCTAACCCTGTGTGCAGTTCTAGGTGCCACCCTTTAAGAAAGATGTAGACAGCCCTAACCTGGGTAGCCCAGGCAAGCCCGATCTCATCAGATCTTGGAAGCTAAGCAGGGTTGACTCTGGCAAGTGCTTGGATGGGAAACCTCCTTGAAATACCAGAGGTGGGAGGCGGGGCATGCTTTATTCAGCTACCTCTCTGAATATCCTCCAGTCTCCCAGTAGGGGTCAGTCACCAGAGGTTATTATGACTTCCCAGTTAACAGGTGTGCATGCGCACGCACGCACACACACATGCACATATAAAAACTAATATATATATACTAGGAATAAGGCCCGTTGTGGAAATAAATACAACGGGCTCTAGAAAGAGGCTCTGGGAGAGTGCCCCGGCTTTGGGCACTCAGTGACAATTTGCTGTGGTAATCTCAGCAGGGTATAATGACAGAGTCCACCATTTTCTCCAGAGGAACTGATCTTTGCTACCTGAAGAGCTGTAGTAATTTTGAGTGATCTCCAGCCCACCCCCAAGATTGGTAACAGTGGTTCCCCAGGAGGGAGTGGCTGGTTTGGGGGGTGGAGTCTATGGCATTGTACCTGTCTGAGGTCCCACCCCTCCTCAACACTCACCCTCTCCAGGTTCGACCCCTCAAATCTCCAGGAATTTCCCAACCTGGAGTTGATAACCCTATCTCCCTCCCAGCCAATCATCAACCTACCTTTAGTTTTCCATCTCCTCCCCCCTCCCTCCTAGAGAGCAGTTGTAATTTTGAGTGATCTCCAGCCCCCACCTGGAGATTGGCAACATAGTTCCCCATAAGGGAATGGCTGGATTGGAGGGTGGAGTCTATGGCATCGTACCTGTCTGAGGTGCCACCCCTCTTCAAACCTCACCCTCTCCAGGCTCCATCCCTCAAATCTCCAGGAATTGCCCACCTGGAGTTGGCAACCTGATCAGGACTGGGCCCAATGCGTTTTCTCCCAAAGGCCAACATAGGTGTGGAAAGGGCCTTTTACTGACAGAGGAGAAAGTACAGGTGCCAACACTGATTAGGGAAATACCTGGAGATTTGGGGGGGTGGATCCTGTGGAGGGCAGCATTTGGGGTGTGTGTGGAAGGACTCAGCAGGGTAAAATGCCATAGAGTCTACCCTCCAAAGCAACCATTTTCTCCTGGGGAACTGATCTCTGTCATCTGGAGGTCAATTGTAACAGTGGGAGATCTCCAGGTCCCACCTGGAGATTGGCAGCCCTAGGGGAAAGTCAGCTGCACAGCGGAGAGTTAAAGAAAATGGTCGCTGGCCCACCTCATTAGCCAGCCAGCCATGCTGAAGCTAAGCAGGAGAAAGAGTCTTTTTCCATTTATTCTGACAGGAAAGTGGCCATTGGGGAAGGGGTTATGGGCGGGGGGGGGGTTATGCTGAAAGTCCTTTGTTTTTTTACTCACAGAACCAAGCTTGGCTGCCTACCAACAGCCACTGAGGGGACAGTCCCTCACAGGAGTCAAGAGAACTTCCTCAGGAGAGAGAGTTGGTCTGCCAGCAAATCTGTCTGAAGGGGGAGTGGGTGGGGAAAGGAGCAGACCCAGCATCCGGCCAATGGCACGCGAGTACTCTTGAGTGGTGGCTAATGGGCCAATGGCTGAGGGAGGGCATTTTACAGCCAATGGGAGCGCATGGAATCTTACGAAACCAAAAGATAAGTATTTATAAGGAGGGATATATATACACACACAAATTGGAAGAGGTTCAGAGGTGGACAGTAAAGATGGTCAGATGTCTGAAAAAGAAATTCTATGAAGAAAGGAACTGTGAATGTTTAGCCTAGAGAAGAGAAGGGTGACAGGAGACATGGTCAAATACCTGGATGACTGTCACATGGAAGAGGCCAAGGACTTATTAACTGATGCTCTATTAAGCAAGGCTAGATCAAATAGGCATAAGCTATAGGAGGAAAGATTTTGGCTAAACATTAGGAGAAACACATTAAAGGTGAGAGCAGTGTACCAATGGACCCAATTATTCAGGGGGTGGGTTCGGGGGTGGATTTGACCCAGCTAAATGTTTTCAAGCAGAATCTGGGCAGCTGTCTGTCAGAAATGCTCTGTTTTTCCATCTCCTGCACTAAACAGCAAGTTGGAGTCTAGATGGCCTATAAGGCCCCTTACAGCCCTAGGACTCTTTAACATCAATAATAAAGGGACAATGTAGGGTGTGGAGTCTAGCACTGGGTATGGAGAACACTGTCTGGGTGGCTACCTGATTCCCCTTATCTTATATCATACATACCCATATTTGTACATGTCATGTTGGGCTGATCCAGGACTGGCTGCATGGTACACAAATGTATGTATGGCACATCATGTTGCTTCCTGCTATGTTTGTGTGCTGTATTTAAGGCCTTGTGCCTTGAGCACTGCAAAATTGTTGGTGGTGAGCCCACACCTCCTGCATTGCTTCCCAGCTGCTTTGCCTTGCCTGCAATGCTAATGGCTTTTTAGCTTTTCTCGCTGACTCCCTGTTCACCCTTAGCCCGCCCTGTTGGGCCTGATTAGTAATGAGGAGAGAGCCTGCCCTGCTCTCCATAGCAATCATTCAAGTTTCCTTCTGGGAAAGTTCAGCAATTAACTTTTGGTGAAGATTCTTTTGAAACACACAAGGCAACTGAGAGCCAAAGGGGAGGGCAGGGGGAGGAATAGAGTGATGAACCCAGGGTTAGGGTGGGGTGAGGCACACCAAACCCAAAGACATTCCACAAATTGGAACAGGCTGGGGCTCCTGGGAAAGGAAGGGAAAGGAAAGGAGGGGGCAGTCCCATGTGACAACAACAGATGTTGCTCCCCTCCACCCCTCCCTTCTTCTCCACTGCAAGGTCAACCCAGCTCCAGCAGCATTAAGAAAAGACTACACTCACTAGCTCAGGACACCAAGATATTGGAGCAGAGGTGTTTTATAAGGCTTTCAGGAACTAGATTAGGAAGGGGTCCATTCTATGGGGCAATGCAGAACTGGAGGCTGATAAGCCAAGTGTACTATAGTTATAGTTGTTTACCTGGTTCCTGGATGCTGGGGTCAGCAATGGGGGTTGACTATTTCTATCTTGCTTTGCTTGTGAGCTTTCCAGGGGCATCTGGCTGGCCACTGTTGAAGAGAGAACCCTGTACTGGATGGATCCAAGTCCAATCCAGCACAGGAGCTTCATATGAGTGTAACAGACTAAGCAAACTGAGGTTGCTACTGTGGTCTCATTGTCTGGGAATTTCTCAGTCTGGACTGTGTTTTTACCCAGCTCCTTGCACAACCCGCCCCCCCCCCAACATTCACAGCATAATAACAACTATATCATCATTAGGATTGTCAGGTCCAGCCCTGAAGATCTGAATTGTCCTTTTTCCTACCCTTCTCTCCTTTCTAAGGGAGTAAAGAGGACTATATTTTTGCCCCAGGTAACAGGTCAAAAAGATGACAAGACAGCCCATTGTCTTGCTATCCTGGGCTTCTTAAAGCTGCAGGCAGGGTCTCCAGGTCTGGATCTCTCTGTCTTATCCATCATCACAAGATGGGAGAATGAAAAGTTACTTACCAGGTGTGGGAAAATAGAGAATATTGTTACCCTGTCACAAAAATGAAAAACTATCTGTGAAGCCAAAACATACAGAAATGAGACAGGATGTTGTAGGGAAGGAAGCTGTATATATATGAATTGTGCAACAGTTGTGTATAGGCAGGGCTCTTTTTGTAGCAGGAACTCCTTTGCTATTAGGTGACACACCCCTAATGTAGCCAATCCTCCAAGAGCTTACAGTAGCCCCTGTAAGAAGAGCTCTGTAAGCTCTTGAATGATTGGCTACATTAGGTGTGTGTCACCTAATATGCAAAGGAGTTCCTGCTACAAAAAGAGCTCTGTAGGGGCTCTTTGCTGTTGGCAAGAGAGTAAGCATAGCTAATGTAGAGATAGGAGATGTGAAGGAAACCACAGTAACACTGAAGACAGGTCCCCAGTAGTCTTTTAAGTCTGAGGAAGCACAGTGGCATGTGTTTTTTCTGTAGCTGTGGAGTGTTTTTGCACTAGTATTGGATTGGCCAGGAGTGAACTTAGTCTGCTCACTTACTTGGTTGCTCTCATATTGGCATACCTCCAACATTGTCACCCCCTCCGGTGTATTCCCCTTCCGATGTACATTTGTAGTGGTATGTAGCAAGTTCACAATTCAACAGTTTGTTAAGAAAGCAAGGACTTTCGAGGCTTCCAGTTTATAGCGACATGCTGGCAGACGCACCTCTCAGACCTCCCAGGGTGTGATCTGTGCACTACTGGTTGGGGGGGTGATTGTCCACCCCCCCCCGGAGCCTCCTAGCCATGGGGCTTTTGAAGGGTGACCTTTTCTCCAGTGTGATGCTGGAGAATTGAGGCGCTCTTCCACCCCGACGGCCCTGCCGCTGATCGGGACAAGCGTCAGAGATCAAGCGAATGAAACGTACTCTAAGTGAGGTTGTATGACCAACAATGAACAGTGACTCGAGTTAAAGTGAAATACTGGCAATTTTAAAAAGAAAGTACCCCCCTGGGAATGGTGAGAAAAGCCAGCGGGGGAGGGGGCCCCCCACACGTATAAACTTTAAAGCATCTCAGCAAGGGGGGATCAGAAATAAAAACATTGAAACCTATTTAAAGAACCTTACCAGAGTGCGGATAGGCATTTTTGGCGATTTTCAGAGACTTTTGAAAGTTCTGGTAAAAGTAAACAATCCATAAAAATGGTGACAAAAAAACCAGAGAAAGACAGACTAGCAAAAGTGAAACCACCAGGAAGCATGAGCCCCTGAGCAAAAGAGACCACAGAGTTCTCTAAACTTTTGACAGATTCTTTGCACCCTCTACGGAGCAGATGACCAATATCAACCAACAGCTGGTAACTTTAAACCAGAACTTCGCAGCTCAGCAGCTCCAACTTTCTGAAACTACAAAAAAGACTGAGCAAATAGCTGAGAAAGTAGAGGAAATGGATGCCAATTCTAATTTTTTTTTTTAAAAAAAAGATGCAAATGCTGGAAAAGAAGCAAGCTTTGGAGGAGTTTCAGCTTTTACAATTGCAAATGGAGAAAGCTAATTTGGTACTTTGGTTCCATGTGGTTGCTGAAGCAAAAAATGAGGATCTAAAGCAACTTTTGAACAATGCATTAGCCCTAGTACCAGACTTAAAAGCGGAATACCTTGCAAGGGAAATGGATGTGGTCTATAGGGCCTACTCTGCTTACATTAAGAAAAATAATCTGCCTGGGGAGATAGTGGTTAGATTCTTGAAGAGGCATGTGAGGAATTTAATCCTGAAAGTGACTGCAAGTACACCCCTGAAAATCGGTGGCAATGTTATTAGGATCTTAAAAGATATCCCATTTGAAATAAGGAAGGAGAGGAAGAAGTATAAAGACAATTCTTTTTTTTACAAACAAACAGCATTTCCTACAGATGGTTGACCCCCGAATACATCATTTTCAAATTGCAGGATAAAAGAGAAAAAAATGACTCTGTCTTCAAAGCGTGTGAGTTCCTGAGAGTGCAACTGGGAGAGCCAGAAGAAAATGCGAAAGAAGAGGACGGTAAATCCAATGGTGAATCCAATGGTCTTTAAACAGTTAAAAATGGTTAAAAAGATAAATAACTTAGCTAAATCGACAATGTTCAATGTAATATGAGCTTCTTAGACTAACATGTATGTAAGCTGATGTAATGATCTTCTATTCTTGAGGTTTTAGTTATTAGTGGTTTCTTTTTACTTTCTCCCTAGATGTAGATGTTCCCTTCCTATTTTTCTGTTGTAGTTTGTAGTCTACAGAAAATGCAATAAAAAATCCCCTCCAGGGGCTTAAAAAAGAAAAGAAAGCAAGGACTTTCTATTATGGCACAAAGGAAGCTAAAATGAAAAGGCTAGGGACATGGAGATCAGATGTCATGTGCCCTACCCAAGTTGTGTCCCGGTCCAGGGTCCCCAGGATGTGCACCACAACCCTTGGAGCACCCCTCAGAGCCCAGGCAGCCCTCTGGCTTACCGCGGGAGTCCCCGGCCCGATGGATGGCAGGGGCAGCAACTGAGCCACTGCCCTTCCAGAGTAAGAGGCCTCATACAACAAGCACAACACAATGTAGACAGACATCCTGCTGTGGTAACCGTTCTCTATTGAAAGAATTTATGTTTTCTCATTGTCATAGATTGTAGGTAGCAGTTACATAGAACAGTAATAGGCTAGGACTAGAAACAGGAAATGATGCTTAAAACTGATTGAGAGAGTACATCATATGCAAAATCCTGTTGTAGGTACCTTCAGGATTGCTTGCTGCTCAGAGGGCTTCTAAAGCCTAACACTTCTGGGAAATCTCTGAGCATTTTGAGCTGGCAAACTGAACCCTGACGGAAGCTTTTTTCCTCTTTGCACAATATTCCTGCATGTCCCCCAGGAATGAGATAGAGATCAGAAGGAATGCCCTGGAGTGGAGTTTTGCCCATTCCCAGCTACCAATATTAGGATTCTGAAAGTGACAAGAGCCTTTTTTGAAGTCTGGACAAGATGTGGAGAGGGGCCCAGCATTCAGACAATCTCTGGTCAATGGGGAGGGGGCATTGCTGTGAGCTACAAGAAAGTTTTGCTGAGGATCCTCACTACTCTTTGTGTTTAACTGCTACTTCAGAGCTCCCATGCTTGAAAGAAAGAAGCAATAAATGTCCTACTAGGGAGAAATTAACAACCAGTAGACTACACCTTTTTAAGAGTAAGCAAAATGAATTCAGCAGGGGGTAGGGGAGCAGTGCTGCTGGATAATAATGTCATGTGCACATACTCAGTGTTGTGACAGTCATGCAACCACAGGCTTCATGCAGCACTATTTGCAGTAAATATTACATTTCCCCAGCAGTGGCAAATAGCTATTGAAGTACTAGGACCGCCTACGGGACCGCCTTTCCCCGTACATACCCCAGAGAGCACTACGGTCTGGGTCGCAAAATCGTTTGACCCTCCCTGGCCCACGGGAGGCCAGGCTAGCTGCCACTAGAGCTGGGGCATTTTTGGTGGCGGCCCCTACCTGGTGGAACGAGCTCCCGGAGGAGATCAGGGCCCTGCAGGACCTCTCTCAGTTCCGCAGGGCCTCAAGACGGAGCTCTTCCGCCAGGCATTCAATTAGGGGCCGCCGCCGTTGGAGTGCCCAGCTCGTAATACCACAACGGAGCAGCTGCCTGAGCAGGAACATCTAGTACCTACTACCAAGCAAGGGCCATTGGAGTTGGGAAGCAAGGAATACCAGCTCTTCAGATACGGCGAAACACTGGCCCAATGGTTCTAACCACTGCTTGCATTTTTGTACTGTTTTTGGTATTGTAATGGTTTTATATTCGTATTTAGAATATGTTTTAACTGGTGTATTTTTAAATATGTTTTATGTATGTATTTACACTGACTGACTGGGCCTGCTTTGTGGGGAGGGCGGGGTATAAATCTCATAATTAATAAATAAATAAATAAATAAATAAATAGGAAAATGTGATTTTCCTGCAAGTGAAGTTCTGTCATTTTTGACATAAAGGTATCTGGAGATCCACAGTATCACTGTAAACAATGGCTATAATCTTGAAGTTAGGTGTAGTGTCAATAATGAATGGAAGTGCCCTTGCACTGCTGAGTTTACAGTATAAACCATCAATCACTGCTGGCCTTACTCACCATATTGTGCCATGTTTGTTTTTGGTTAAGTATTTTTGCACTGGAAACAGGGCTAGGTAGGCAGATTAGGCAAAGATCAATATATTTCCCCAAATCAAACTGGAAACTAAGCAGTGTGTGTTGCTGCATCCAAACCCTGCCTTGAACCTCAAAGTCATTGCTCATTGGTAGCAGTCAGTGAAGTGGTTGTGGACTGCCAGACCCTGGCCCTTCCTCCTATTGAGCTACACATTCTATTTGGGTTTTGTGTTGTTTTTGAGTCACAATGCAGCAGAAAGGTATTCTGGTGCCCCTCTGACTTAAGCTACCACCCTGCAGCCATGGCCTTGAGCTCAATGTTAAGATCTCAGTGGGGGGGGGGGGATTTTAGCATGCTCAGTGACATAATGTTAAAATGTCCTCTTGACTACCACTTGCCAAGCAACTCTTCCCCAACTGTCTTATGCTAGCCTCACAGATTTGTGTCATTTACACTCGCACCAGTTCTCTGCCCAACTCTGGGAGCCTCTTAAGCCTGTTTCCTTTTTAAAAAAACACTAAATTAGTATTTTCATAACTTTGGTGTGCAAAAAAATAACATTCAATTTTGAGCTTTTTTAAAAAAAAAAAAATCTCCTGAGTCAGTGTCTTAAAATACTGAAATTTAATTAACCAGTCTGATAGTTCCACTGATTTCAGTAAGAAATACATTTCAAGGTATATACCCATCTTCAAGTTGGGATGAAATTCCCAGGGATTCCACCACCCACCTAAGGAGTCAGAAAAGAAAAAGGATCCCTGCTTGTTTTTAGAGAAAATTCATATTCTGAATGCACATCCCTAAAACATACAAAGGAAAGAGGAAAAAGTATCTCTGGTAGAGAGATGGACAGATTGCTTGCCAGTACCTGATGCATTTTACAAAGTACTTTTTATGAACTAATGGTCTCTGCTGATGCTCCAGAATATACAGAGTGCAATAAGCAAAGACAGAAAATGAAATTCTATTTGTTTCACACACATTTTACATATTTGAAGAAGTGAGCATTGACTCATGAAAGCCCATACTCTGTCACATGTTTTGTTAGTCTTTAAGGTACTACTGGACTCTTGCTCTTTTCTACTGATACACATGACATTTAGGGAGAAAATCTGAAATGGGAAAATGAATTCTGAGTAGGAATGAGCCAGCCAACTAACTCCCACTTCTCTTGTGTCCCTCTTGCAAGGATACAACATCATAGTCTTTCAGACTGAACCATACATACATTGGCTTACCTGACATTGACAGTCCTCTTACCACTGCCAATCAGGATGCAGCAAGTAGTATTCCCAGTGGCAAGATGAGACATATTATCTATGGCTACATTCACCCATCCATTATCTTAGCTTAGATTAGCTTCCTTGTCCCTCTGGGAGATATGGCAATATTACAAGTCATTGCAGGAAAGATCTGAGTAGTAGACAGGATTCCTTGGTTATATTTTCTCTAGCTATTTTGCCTCTGATCTTTTTACAATCATCACTTTGGGAGATGTCATTTCTCAGGTTGCTGTTATCCTCTTCCAAAGCACATATCTGGCACAGCTCTGAGAAGTTCTGCTTGAGATTTCCCATCAACCAGGTGGTGATGATTCCATGCCAGGTTGTCAGACATAAAATCATAGGATTCATTTGAAGATGGAGCTTGATAGATTTATGGTCGGCATCATTTAAGGGGCTGGGTATAGGAGGGAGGCTCATTTGTAATGTAGTATGTTGTCTGCAAAAGGTCAAGAAGAATTTCTACCCCCATCTATTTTTGCTTTGTCTGGTCCCCTCTCCCTCAGCTCTCTAGGATAATGATTCTTAAAGTATTATGCAGTCAGGCTTCCATAGGAAAACATGCTATGCAATCCTAATTAGAGTCACACCCTTCTAAGTCTACTCAGGTAACTTAGAAAGGTGTAACTCTTCCTGGGATTGTACTGATGAACAATTGTCAAGATAGGCAAATGACTTGGACAGGAAACATGGTGCAAAACCATACCCGCCTGCTTAATATAATACCTGGTTCAGTCCCTGCCTGTTGTACTTGTTACAATTTTGGATGCAAGAATTTGCATCCCTGCATTGCTTCATACAGGTATGAGATGCTAAAGATGATTGACTGTGCTTTTTTCCCTTGTTGTCTGTTTACACCCAGACCATTGAGAAAACAGAGCACTGCTGGGTGAACAAGACATCATGGCTACATCAGGGGAGTTCATTGTGATCAGCCTTGTCCTATAGCCTGAGAACCAGCAGTGACTGGAGATGGGATGTGGCTGAATGAAGTTCCTTGGTGTGGAAATAAGAGAAACCAGTTACAGCCACACACAGCTTTCTGATGGTTTTTGGTCATGTGTGGGATCCCAGTGGTCACCTGTTAAATACTGGGTTCCATGGATGGTCTGACCCCCAAACATAGTGATCAGCTCTGCTTTATTGGTGATTTAGCAAGAACAAGACAAAGACAAAAGACAAACTGCCAGGGCAATGGCCCTGTTAAATAGCATGCGACTCCACCCACTTCCCAAACAACTACCAATGATAGGCCATTATCAGAACCATTACTTCCCCTTTGGGCCACCTCCAGAGTCCTGGTGGGCTTTTGTTCTAGAGCTCCAAGCTCATCCAGTCTTTGGTAGAAACAGTCCTGGAATGTTCCAGTCCCAATACATAACATCACCTAATCCAAAAGAAAACTGGTTCACACCTCCATTTGCTCAGCCAAAAGTAAGGCTGATGGGTTTGCTTTTTACAAGTTCCTTCACCTATTCATCAACAGAACATGGTTTACTTGTTAGAAGTTATCTTGTGTGATGTGGCAAATGCTGTTTGGGCTGATGTACCTAAATGTAATCCATCAAGATTGTTGAGATAAGGAGGATCCTGTTTCAGTTCTGGTGGTTAGACCAAATGGCCTTCAAACCACTTCTAATATACTACTCTTTTTTGTCTGTAATGATGTGTATGCTTCTATGTTAACGTTCCTTCACTGACCACCAGAGGAATGAGGGTCACTGGGAGGCTGCATCCCTTCCTTCCCAGGAAGAACACAAGGACAAGGCTCCAGCCCTTGGCCAGGGAATGAACAGCTACAAGAAGTGTATTCTCCCCTTTCCTATGACAAATAACTCTGGCAGTTGCGCTGAGGCTGCAGAAGTAAGGGGAAGAGCACTTTGTCATCAACCAAAGGAATCAGAGTCTCAGGATAGTTGCGCAGCCTCCTTCCAAGCAAGCATACCAGCAAGGGAAGACCAGCTGCCCCAAAAGGATATAAATTTTACCTTCATTCTGACACTGTCACAATAGTCTCCCTTTCCTGTCTTTGCCCTCTGCTTTGCTCCACTTCCCTTGTGTGTCTTTCCTTTTTAGTCTGTGTTCCTAAGGGCAGAGGCCTGAGTCTCTTAAGAGATGATTGCCTGAGAAATGGGGCTGACATACAATAAATATATACCAAGTGGAGAGCAAATGCTAATGGCTGCAGTTGCAGTTGCTTTCTTTCCAAGTCTATTTTGTGTTTGGTGTGTTACTGCAACCATGAAGGGAGCAGGGATGAAGACTTTTCCTTGTACCAATGACTGGTCAGTTTTATGTCTTAAACTGCAAATTGTTTTTCACTTTCTTTAGTCACTCTAAAGGCAACCTGGGTTTGGTTATATAGAAACCTGTACAGAGGATCTGGTTATATGTGAATGTATTTAACTTTAATTGACGAATTAATTAATTGGTTAAGAGGCAAGTGATTATTCAAGTAAAAATAAATTTAACTGCTTGACAGTCCTAATTATTTTACATTTATATATCAACCTCCATTTTGTAATTGGAATAGACTACATGAATAAAGCAAAAACAGATTAGGGAAATTCATAGTGGTAACATAGTGTAACAGCTAAGAATAGAACCTCCAATTTACCACAGATCGCCAAATGCTTGGAACAAACAACAGGACATATCTGTTTTCCTTGTGCACTACCCAAATGCTTCCCAAAAGTGTCTCCTTGACCACTGTTGAAGACAGAATCCTGGACAAGGTGGACACTAGTTTGATCCAGCAGTGTTCTTAAATCAATGCAAAATTGCCCTATATTATTATGAATGTATTGTCCTTGGAGCAGATTTTCACCTTTCTTATCACAGATGAGGCTCAGCTCTGATAGCAGCACGGCTGCAATTTCTGATAGCAATCTTCTAGAATGCCCCTTATTTTGAATGCTGGTCTATTTCTCATCTACCAGTATTCTGAATCTAAAGGAAATTCTATGGCTAGGATTCAAAGAACCATGCAACTAGTTCCTCAAGCTGAAGAGGACTTTTTGAGGCATGGCATTCTACTTTGAAAAGGAGGGGAGTTTCAAAAGCCATTTGAATATATGAAGCTGCCTTATGCTGACTATCTTAACTCATTGTGTTCTCTGACTGGCAGCTTCACTCCAAGGACTCTGGCAGAGAAACATCTTTCCCTGCACCTGCTATCTGAGATCTTTTCACTGGAGATACCAGGGACATAACCTGGAACCTTCAGCACACAAAGCAGGTGTTCTACCACTGAGCCATAGCTTGTCCCTGTTTATTTGACATAACATGAGCTTGTCAGAGACAAGAAGTAAAAAAAAATTCCCTAGCCTAGTAGACACATTTCATGTAAGCCTAAGCAGATCCCCCCCTTCAAGCCAAAATGAATATGAGTTTAGGTAGAATTTTGTGTGTTTCCTTTTCTGCCATCAGAACTGTAGCAAAAGTGGGGTGAGATTGTATGTGTGTTTTCTTCTTGGATTTCACTTTTTTGTCTTCCTGAAACATGCTAAGTAGGAGCCCTCAAAGGAAGTCATGGGATTCCCGTATAGATCTGTTGTAATTTCTCTCTTCTCTTTCCCTTTTGCTGTATGCAAAACCCTCCTGGCATCAGACAGATGCATGGCAGGGCCCAATGAAGAAACTCAGTGAGGAGTTTGCAACATAAATTAAAACAAATTGCATTTTTATATTGCAAATAAGGGCAGTTTTATAGTTTTATTGCATAACAACCATTAATGAAGTGCAGTTTCAGTGGGCCTTAATTGCTCAGAGACTAAAGTTCAATTCATATCTTCAGTGCACTCTAGAAAGATGCAATGTGTCATTGGTCACATACCTGGTGTATTAGAAATGTAAAATAAATTATGGCCACTATTAGGAAAATGGGAAAGAAGGGGATATATTTATCCTATCTGTTTATATAAAGAGTGGTTGAACAGCATAGAAATATTTTTTAAACCTCCTAGAAGAAAAGCAAAGGCACCAAGTAAATTTTTCAAGTAACCTGACACATTGAAAATGGCCAAGCAGAATCCCAAGACTGGAGGCCTTGGGTGAATGTCAGATCCTGAAGAACCTGAAGACGTGGGAAAATGTAGGTGGTTCTTCAGGACAGTGAAACAAGAACACAATGCCATTCAACATGCCAAGGTTCTGTTTGCCAGAGTGTCCTAAAAATCATAAACATTGGGGAAGGAGAAGCAGTCTCTTGAAAATGTGAGAAGGACCATCCAAGAGCTGTGTTTCTCTGTGAACCTTCTGTAGTGTTGCAACACATTCTGAGATGCATCTCTCAAATGTAGGAAAGATTCTGCTGGATCAGGGTTTACCTAGTCCAGCATAGTGTTTTCAACAGTGGCCAATTGCTTGTCTTTTGGAGAGCCACAAGCCCTTGCCTGTTGTATGTCCCTAGCATCTGCAGTTCAGAGGTCATTGCCTCTGACCATGGAGGTTCCATTTAGCAACTATGATTAATAAATATATATTATGTGCATTTTCCTAATTTAATGCCATCTGTGCATGTGCTTGGTGTAGTGGTTAAGAGCACGGACTCTAATCTGGGAGAACCGGGTTTGATTCCCCACTCCTCCACATGCAGCTGCTGGTATGACCTTTGGTCAGTCATAAGTTCTTTCAGAGCTGTTCAAGGGCAGATCTCAAGAGAACTCTCTCAGCCCCACCTACCTCACAAGGTGTCTGTTGTGGGGAGGGGAAGGGAAAGTGATTGTAAACTCCTTTGGGTAGTGAAGGGCAGAGTATAAATCCAATCTCTTCATCACCATATCTTGTGGTTGTGAATTCCATACATTAATTATATTTTGTATGAAGAAGTACTTCCTTTTGTATGTTCTGAACTTATATTGGGTGACCCTGAGTTTGGGTATTAAGAGAGGAAAATAAATCTCTGTCTGCCCTCTCTATAGCCATAAGCCTGTAATGTCCCTTACCCTTTATCATCATGTTATTAAGAATGTGGCTTGTGTGGTGCTGCTCTTTGGACAGTAAAATATTCTGGGTAATGGCTTGATTACCTAGAAGTAAGGCTGGATTTGTACTAGCATCTCTTCACCCCCATATTCTGCTCATCTCACCATGAGGCTGGAGAGTCAAACTGGGCAGTCTGTTGCTTGTTGTTAAATAATTATAATTGTACAATGCCAGTAGGTGATACAAAGCATACAGAGGAAGCCAGTGGGGCCAGCCAAGTATTGAAGCTGGATAGTTTGCACCAACTTCTGCTCAGCAACAACTGCTGTATTACTTGGAGGCTAAATTTATAAATTTATTAAATAAGGTTCAAAACATGACAAGTCTAATCCACGTAACAAATTGCAAGAAGTGTATTACGCCCTGCAAT
This sequence comes from Gekko gecko, assembly GCA_029375565.1. Taxonomy (NCBI): domain Eukaryota; kingdom Metazoa; phylum Chordata; class Lepidosauria; order Squamata; family Gekkonidae; genus Gekko; species Gekko gecko. Next base: position 235,784,270 of record JAPDNY010000002.1, on the reverse strand, counting down.
GCACACCCATTCCATCACAAAGTGATCATGTTCATCTTCATGTCTGGTACATTACATCCAATACATTTGACATTGTATGTTAGATTACATTCAAAGCAATGCATTGCATATGATGTTATACAAGATATTCTTCTAACAGAGTCTGTCCAGTGATGCATATGGAAATCATTCCTTTGGTAGTATTACCACATCTTCTGGGTGTACACAATCAAGTGGTAGCAGTCTCTAATTATGGGATCTTTCATACAGTGATACCTATACTCAAATCTCTCATACAGTGATTCCTACACTCAAATATGTTTATACAAGCCCATATCAACATAAAGAACCTGGACAATGTCCTTGGCTTCCCATAGTTTGCAGCTAATGTGAAGGCTGGGATGAGCTGGTGCTGTTTCTCTTGGCCAATCAAGATGCTCAATTGGATGGATCAGAGAGAAGATTACAATGTCCTTAACAACTTCATGTTGCTTCCTCAGAAAACCAGTCTCCAAGTCTGAGAGCCACTGATCTATAGCTGTAATTCTGCCAGTGCTTTTCAAAGAGGGTATTGTGCCTCAGTGTTGCTGGCCTAATATTATCAGGAGCTGCCTTGCAGTTTTGTGGATTTCATACAGCCTAAGCTCGTAAAACTTGAGGCAGAATCTTAGAGAAATCCTGCTTTTCCCGACCCAAGATCATCCAGAGTCTCCTACAACAAAACATTTGGAAATGGAGTAGCCATACAAGTCTAGGGGTTTTGAAACAAAAATGTTCCAACAACTTGCTTTTTAAACACATCATTTTTTAATGTGTCATTTTTCATAGATCTTGGGGTTTTCAAAAGGATCGGGACCCCAATTTATTTTTAAAATATATTTAAGGGGGATGATTAACCCTGTACACACGGGGGGGGTGCCTTATTTTTCCCTGGAAGGACTGACACCCTCCTGCCCTTTGTGCTCAGAAATGTCAACGTGAAGGGAAGCCACAGACCCTGACTCTCTGCAGAGATTCTCCCACAAGGGGGTAAGTCCTATAATGTTTAACATCAAAACAAAGAGGCCCTTCTCTGCTAAAGGAGCCGAGCTGCTGAAACAGTAACTACACAGCCTTGTTATCTCTGCTCTCCATAGAATACCATCCTTAGCAAGGCTGGTTGACTTGTTTAATTTTTAACGAAGTTCTGATTGCTGTTTGGAAAAGGGGATGAAAAAACAGAAGAGTTGCCTCCCCAGCCCTGAAACTAATCTTAAGACTCTGATGCTGTTTTCCATTTGCCTCTTAAAATAACAATTAATTTTATTTTTGTAAGTAAGAAATGAAGACATTCCAGAAGAGTAGCTGTGTTTGTTTGCCACAAGAAAAAGAAGTGTTGTTCCACTTCATAAACTAATTTATTGTTGCTGCGGATTTTCATACTAAGCTAGGCCCTCGTGTGCCAGGATCTAGGGTAGCTGCTTCTTTAAAAAAAAACATAAAACCTAAGCTGTTATTCATGTTGATATAGTCATTCATTGAAGTTTACTCCAGATGAAAACTGCTCATTATGTAGCACTGAAGCTGCTTAAAAAGAAACAACAAGCTGGCAAAATAATAAAATCTTGCTTCACACCAGTTTAAAATTAGTCACATGACAGCAAGTCTTAGCCTGAGAGAATATAACAAAGGCTTTGTAAGATCAAGGCTGCATTTGGGCATCATGGTAAACCATAGTTTATGAACTCTCAAACCCCAAGGAAATTGTGATGTCATCAGAATGCCCTAAAGTAGGATTTCAGACTGGCGTTTATAGCAAGGTTGTTAACCGCAGTTCGCACGAATTTTAATTTGTTGTGTTGTCTAACTTCAGAAAACATGGTTTGTTGAGCAACACTACCCCTCATGGCTGCCTGGTGACAGATATGACAGTATGGAGAGAAAGTCGCTCCACAAACTGAGGTTAGATACTTACATCTGGCACATAGGGTGGGGCCAGGAGTTCTGCTAGGATTACAACTGATCTCCAGACTACAGAGACCAGTTTCTCTGGAGGAAATGGCAGCTATTGAGGTTAACTGGTGTGGTTAGTCCCATCACCATTAGTTAGCAGAGTGCTTAAATAAAGCTACAAACACAGAAGTGTCACTTTACCAGGTTACTCAGCTTACAAATCTACACAGAGCCACACTACAAGTTTAGAAGAGAAATACACTCTTTATTTGGGAAGTACACTTTGGACAGGAAGGAGCAGAGACTGATAGATTGTTTATTTATTTATTTATTTATTTATTTATTAGATTTATATACCGCTCAGGGTGGTGTGCAACAGTTAAATAATACAATTAAAACAGTATTAAAATAACAATTTACACATAAAATATCATAAAACATCATAAAATACCATGTAACTATAGAGGTAGTCAGATGACCAGTCAGAATCAGGCCACTGGTGGACAATTTGGCCAGAAAAAGCTGGGCCAAAAAATTAGGGCCAGAGAAGCTGGGGGGGGGGGACATCCGCTGCCTCGACTAAATGCCTGGCGGAAGAGCTCCATCTTGCAGGCCCTACTAACATACTAGCTAAAGGATGGAGACAGATGGGAAGAGGCCCATCTGCCTCATGGTGCCAAGAGAGGACCACATGTTCCTCTCTTGGTGCCTGCAGGTAGAGAGCACGTCTTCATCCAGAGTGAGAGCGAAATTGATCCCTGAGAACACAGTCTGCATTTCAAAGAGGATAGTGGCAGAAGAGTAAATACAGGAAGAAAGGTCAGTGTGCCTGTCTAGCTACTAGCTAGCCTGTCTCTCTCGCTACTCAGTCTGGAGGTCGGAGACAGGCAGCCCCATAACTAGGGATTTTGGGGGGAGGGGGCCGGGGGGGCAGCAGATAACCCAGCCCAGGGCATCTCGTGATCCGCACTGGAAGAAGGTGCAAGCACCGGATCACGCCCTCCTTGGGTCTCCTCTCCTTCCAAGCCAGGAGGGGGTGTGGCAGCCCAGACTTGCAGAACTCTCGAGGGAGCACCCGGAACCACCAGGAGAGCTCTGCACCCGGGAACCCAAATGCCTCCTCGGGAGGGAGGTGGCCCAAGAAGAAAAGCTATCCTCCCCGCCAGAAGTGCTCAGTGCCCCCTCACAGCCTTTGAGCCACGGGGGCACCCTCCCGCCCTCCTTCCCTCTCGCCTTGCCCCGCCTGCGGAGGACATAAATTGCCTCGCTGCCCCTGGCCCGCCACTCACTTCTGCAGTGCCAGGCCAGGCCCCGTCCCGCCCAGCCCGGCCCAGTGGAGGCCGACCCAGGGCCAAACCCTGCTGCCCGCCAGTCTGCTCGCTCACTCACCTGGCTTTGCATTGAGCCCAGCCGTCTGGAGCCAAGGGGGAGAAGAAGTGATTGATTAGGGGTGAGGGGGCCAGGGGAGGGAGGTGGACCTGAGGCTTGGGAGAGGGGCCCGCAAAACCTGCAGGGGGCTGGGCCTGTGGGCCCCACGTTAGCTACGGGCCTGGAGACAGGGGACATCACATCTGGAACTTCCAACAGCAGCTTGAGAGGGTGAACTCTGACTAGGGCATCACATCCCTATTAACTTCCCTCTACTCTACCCTCCACAAGCACTGCACCCAAATCTCCAGAGCTGGCAACCTTATGTGGTAGAATAACCAGTGTCTGATACATAAATCACCATTTAAGCAAACTGCAGTTTATTGTGACATCTGAATGCAACTTTTCTATGTGGATTAATTTATGCTACATTGTACTCTTCACAGTCACACTATTTAGGCAAGGCCTAGGGTGTCTGTCCCACCCTAAGCCTCCCTTCCCACATACTGTGTTTTAGACTACATGCTCATCCCTCCAGAGAAGCTATGTTAAATAGATGTTCAAAATGCCTATATTCCTTTGCTTTTGGAAAAAATGATATGTTGACCAGCTCTGGTAACATTACTCTACATGTAAAAAGGTAATCACGACAAAGATGTTACTGTGATCCAGTTCTAATCAGAGGCAACTAGTCATGCATAACAAGGGGTGGTCCTGGGTTGGGGGTGTGCAATGCATCTACATGCTCATCAAAAGATGTACTTTTCAGTGTGTCCCACGTGCATGTAGCAATGAACATAGGCATTTACATCTAGTTATGCATTTACATCCACATCACAGATAATCTTTGATGGCTTTTCCTTGATTATTCAGGACATTTGCTGGGGGTGGGGGGCGTATCAGCAGGTCTTTAAACTTTCTTGAGAAACTTCCATCCCAATCATGGAAAGCTGAAAGAGCACCACTGATTCCCCACTCTCTGCAGGAATCCACAGTTTTAACGGATAGATTTTACTAGAATTTGGTTAGAGCAGGATAATCTGTGATTTTCTACTGCTTCTCCCAGCAAGAGCGTAGAATAGAGAGGCATTTTTTTCTTTTGCCTTTACAAATATAGGTTCTAGTGTGTTGGTGGGGGAAAGACTAGCCTATGTTCCTTCTCAGGAAATGGACTTGGTGTGGAAGAACTGTAGCCAGTGCTAGACCTGAAAAAAGCAGGCCTAGCCCTGCCCCTTGCTGCTTTGCCAGAGGCAACAGCCTCAGTAATACACAGGAGGACAGAGTATAGTAGAGGAGAAATGGGGAAGTATGGTTGTCAAACAGATTAGAACTTTCCATCCTTCTACTGGGTCAGCCGGCTTTTATGATGGTCTTTATAATTCTACTAGGAATAAGGCCCATTGTGGAAATAAATACAACAAGCTTTAGAAAGAGGCTACAGGTGAGCATCCTGGCTGTGGCTGGTGGGGCAGGGAGGGAAGGGGAAAATAGAGGGAGGCGAGCCATGTTTATTTCCTTCTGCTTAGCTATAAGATAGGGCTGTCTCAAGTCATTTTGCTGCCCCAAGTGGGTAGTATGGGAGGAGAGCCATATGGTAACAGGTATGGTTCCCTCCACCCCTGACTTATGTTGATTTGGGGCTATGCAGTGGCAGCTAAGGTAGAAAAGTATCTCCTCCTATGCCATGTCTTCTGCCTTCCAAGGGTCTGGAAAGTGAAACTGTAGCCAGGTACAGGTTTGCAAACTCTGGGGTGGGAAACACCTGTAGATTTGAGGAGTAGAGCCTGAAGAGGGCAGGGTTTGGGGTGGGGAGAGACCTCAGCAGGATATAATGCCATAGAGTCCACTGTCCAAAGCAGCCATTTTCTCCAGGAGAACTGATCTTGCTCATCTGGAGATCAGTTGTAATAGCTGGAGATCTCCAGGTGCCACATGGAGATTGGCAATACTTAGGGGAGGGCCAGGTTTGTTGATGGGCTTCAGTGAAGTATACTCCCATAGAGCTCACCCTCCAAAGCAACTGTTTTCTCCATGGGGACAGATCTCTGTAGTGTGGAGATCCATTGTAATTCAGGGAGATGTCCAGGCATTCCCTTTCCCCCCAATTCCTGTTTAACAGTTTAACTGATTAACACTTCAACTGACTCCCTGATAATGCCCCAAAGCATCTTGGGACTCCCAACTTGGGAGCTGTAGTTTTAATTCCCTCTGCAGTAATGCCAGCAACTCCCAAGGTGGAATGTGTCAAAAGTGGGGGTATAAGAATGGAGCAGCCAGTGGGGCAGGCCAATAGGCACCAAGACAGCTTCCCCAGTGGCCAATGGGAGAGTAGGTGAGTCACTGTCAGCATGGCTTGGTTTTTATATATTAACAGGAATAAGGCCCATTGTGGAAATAAATGCAACGAGCTCTAGAAAGAAGCTCTGGGCAGGTGCCCCGGCCTTGGACACTCAGCATCAATTTGCTGTGGCGACCTCAGCAGGGTATAACAACATAGAGTCTACCATTTTCTCCAGGGGAACTGATCTCTGCCATCTGAAGAGCAGTTGGAATTCTGAGTGATCTCCAGCCCTCACCTGGAGATTGGCAACAATGGTTCCCCAGGAGAAAATGGCTGGTTTAGAGGGTGGAATCTATGGACCTGCCTGAGGTCCCACCCCTCCTCAAACCCCAACCTCTCCAGGCTCCACCCCTCAAATCTCCAGGAATTTCCCAACCTGGAGTTGGCAACTCTATCTCCTTCCCAGGCAACCATCAACTTTCCATTATCTGCCCCTCTGACCTCAGGTTTCCAACTCCTCCCCGCTCTCAGCAGCCATTACCTAGAAAAAGTACAGTCTTTCTCCACAGCTCACATCTTTCTCCTCTCCCCCTTTTGATCTGCACAACCACCCTGTGAGATAGATTAGGCTGAAAGTCTGTGAGTGTTCCGAAATCACCCAATCAGCTTCCACAGCAAGAACCTGGGTCTGGCAGACCCTGCACCACCTCAACAGGGTACAATGACACAGAGTCCACCATTTTCTCCAGGGGTACTGATCTCTGCAGTTGTAATTCTGAGTGATCTCCAGCCCTCACCTGGAGTTTGGCAACAATGGTTCCCCAGGAAGAAAAGTACAATCTTTCTCTGCAGTGGGGACCAAAGCAGCTTGCATCATTCTCCTCTCCCCCTTTTGATCTGCACAACAGCCCTGTGAGGTAGGTTAGCTGAAAGTCTGTGACTGGTCCGAAATCACCCACTAAGCTTCCACAGCAATAACCTGGGTCTAGCAGACCCTGCTCTAAAGCACTAACTGCTACACCACAGTGACTGTCTTGGGGGGTCTGCTGCTGGTGAACAGGAGCAAGCAAACAGGCCTTGTAAAGTCATGCCAGTCAGGTGTCATCAAGTCACCCAGAGGGCAATGTCAGGCCTAGGGTAGCCAACCTCCAGGTGAAGCCTAAAGATCATCTGGTATCTGTCGCGGCCCCTGCTGAGTCCAAGCACATGGCTCCAGCGGAGGAACTAAGTGCTGCTGGGGATGAACTCCCAATGCCAGAAAATCCCGCACCTAACAGCGCTGAGAGTTCAGAGGCTGCTCCAGCAACAGCTGAGGCAGATTCCCGCCTGGTCAGCACTCTCCCCAATTTGCCTCCACTGGTTTCCCGTTTGAGAGAACAGCGCTGGCGGGACATGGCAGCCCAGCGGCGAGAGGCACGCATGCACAACAGACGCTCTTTCAGTCCCAAGTATTAGCAGGAGCCGGGACATGCTTGGGGCGCATTAATTGCAGGCAGCTTAGTGAGCTATTTAGCCCTCACACTCATGCTGACAAGTTGTGCCAGCAACTAGTCACTTTGATGAAGCTTTGCACCTCCTCGCTCGTGTTCCTGCTTCCTGTCTCAACGTCCTCGGCTCCTTGACCTCGGCTTGCACAATTACGCTTAGACCTGCACCTCGAACCTTTGACTCTCTGACTCTTAACTCTTGGAAACTCTGGCTTACTGACAACTCTGACAGTTTGTGCTTTGGACTGTACCCTGACCACCCCGCTTTTGCCTTGCGCTTTGGACTTGGCTTCGCTGGTTGGTTTATTCACCTGGCTCTTGGCTGTGGACTGTACCTTGACCACCCCGCTTTGCCTTGCGCTTTGGAACTGGTTTTCCTGGTTGGTTGGTTTGCCTGGCTCTTGACCCTGGACCGTGCCTTGACTTCCTTGCTCTTGCCTAGCCCCGCACCCCGATTCATGACAGTATCACAAGTGAACTCCAGACAACAGATCTCTGTCTCCCCCTGGAGAAAATAATTGCTTTGGAAGGTGGACTCTATGGAATTTTATTCAGCTGAGGCCTCTCCCCTCCTCAAACTTTGGTTTCTGTTGACTACCACAAAGTCTCCAAGAATTTCCCAACCTGGCGCTGTCAACCCTAGTCAGGACTGGTCCCAATTAGTTCCTCACAAAGGCCAAAGTAGGCCTGGAAAGGGTCTCCTCCCCTCACCATTTTACTGACAGAACCAAGCTTGGTTGTCTGAGGGGAAAATTAGCCCAACAGCAGGAGGGGAAGGGAATGATTTGATGGCCTCTGGCTCACCCCAATAGCCAGCCAGCCTTGGAGGAGCCAAGCAGGAGAAGCGGCAACAGTTAGAAGCCTCTTCCTGAACAGGGAACGGTCATTTCAGTAGGCAGCCAGACGCAGAAGTGTCTTCATCAGGAGAGACAGCCGTTTGGGCAGTTTGTTTTGACAGGGAACAGCGGCTGAGGTGGCAATGGGCAGGAAAGAGGAGTGTACCCAGCACCCAGCCAATGGCACACGAGTACTCTTGAGTGGCAGTTGATGGACCAATGGCAGCCAGTGGGGGAGCTGGAAAGTGCCAACGCATTATGGCTTTTATATATATCAGATTTCAGTCTCCATATTACTAAAGTGTTCCATGTGCAGATATGCTGTTGCTAAAACCAGGGAAGGAACAGGACTGGAGAGGTTCTGTACAGATAAAACAGATAGATCGCCTCCCCAAAGTATGTGGAATAATCTGGTTTGACACATGCATTCCTTCAGCATGGAGCTTAAAGAGGAAGGAACTGAGCTCAGATAATACATACCTGAGCCCACTCCCACCAAGACCCACCCCAAGATCCTTTAGTAGGACACACACTTTGATGTGTATTTGAATCTGCATTTATGAATCTCATTCCTAGCAATGCAATGACAATCAGTTGCATCTGAAGTTGGATACGTATCAAGGTTTAGGCCTTTGATTTCTGATCCAGCAAGCAATGCATATGTGAAAGGCTGCTTCCATATACAGATCTCCTTTATTGGACTGTGCAACAGAAATACAGATCCTCTTTGCTCTGTACTTCTTCATAGATGGATATATGGCAAAAACTAAATAAATGAAAGGTAGTAGCAAAATACAAAAACTGAAAGAAATTTTTCACTCAGTGCAGTCCATTGGAAGCCCATGAGGAATCGTGGAGATAGAGATAACTGAAAAAATCTTCCTGGCATGCTCTTAGAGTTTTTGTCCTGCTTTTCTCTCCCCCCCCCTTTTAAATGACATTCAAATGTGCTTGGCATTCTGTGCCTCCTGAAGCATGCTCAGTCCATTGGGCCTTTGGGGGGAAGAGGAACTCTTTATAAATTTACAAAGTCATTTTTTTTCTATGCCTGGGGAGTTCTGTGAGCATTAAGAAATCTGTACCTAGTCTATAGATGGCTTAATTTCACTGCCCTACTAATAGGCACATAAGCACAATGTTTATAGTTGGAAAGAGTGATAAGGCAGACCCAAAACAAAAAGTTGCATTGTTTTTAGAACTGTTCAAATTATCTGGGGCTTTTTGTGCAATTAATGTTTCTACAAACATCTGAAAATGAATTCAGAAATCTAACCTGAAGATGGCAATTCTGTTGAAGGGATATCACCTTTCTCTATACTCAGAATAGAGATTTTAAAAACTCACTGTGTCCTTGGGAGAATATTCAGATCCTCCCATTCACCAGCTATATGGCATATTACTGTCACAACACCTCCATCACACAGTGCCTATGACGTCCATCATCAATGATTGATGACCCCGCAGTTCCTTTCTCTAGGCCTGCACCAACCTAAGGTTTTTTTAAAAAAAACACTATTTCTTTAGAGTGTTTCTTAGCCACCTCTCTGGAAATCTGCTTGAAGCGTCTATCAAATTTTAAACAATTAAACCCCCCCCAAACCAAAGAACAATTAATAGTAGTTCTAAGCTGTTATTAAAAAACAGCCTAAAATACTACAAAGACAACATAAAAATGAATATAACAAAAATAGTAGTAGCAAGCAATGTAATATTCCGTAAAAAGTGGACCAGACAGATAATTAGAGATATACAATGCAAATAAAATTGTGCTGAGTAATACAGGTCAGGAAAAATCAGCCAAATGCCTGGGAATGGAAATTATCTTTACTTGGTACCTAAAGGAATAGGGAGGGGAAGCAGCATAGTGGCTGGAGGGATATTGTTTGTATGTTGATGTTGCGATATAATGCATGATGACCACATCCCAGTGTGGAGTCACTGTAGTGCAGCTGTGGAATGGAAAAAAATTTAAAAACATAAAAAAGACTGAGGAAAGTGTCCAGAAAACTCCCTGTGTGGAAGGTCCATCACAAGAGGACATGCCTCTGCACTCACAGCGGTGATTAAAACAGTGCTGAGAATGCTTGCTGAGTGGAAGCAGCCATCGACAAAGCCCTATTCCTTATGGTGCCACTTGTCCCTTCCATAGGTGGGGGCACACAGCACTGGGTTTAAGATATTAGTTGGCAAAAATAATGGCAAGAGAGAAGGTGGTTCCTTCAGTAAACTGATCCTAAACCATTTAGGACTTCAAAGGGAGTGCAGCTCCTCCCAGAATGGGCTGATTTGTTAATCCCTAATTAGCTTTATGATTGACTACCTCAGTCCTGTCTACACTGAGATTTAGTTATTGGCCCTCATCCAGACCATTACTGTCTCTTGAAAGTTGCTCAGGATTTCCTCAGACCCATCTGAATTACATGTTCAGGAGAAGCAAAGCTGGCTGTTATCTACATTCCAATGGCACCCCACTCCAAATCCCCAGACAATTCCTATGAGTGGTTTAATGTAGATGTTACATAGCATAGCCCACAGCACTAATGCCAGATAGTCCAACAGCAGTCCCTCAGCAGCATCACCTTTTGGAATGGATTGATCAGGTAGGAATGACACACACATACCACTATCCCCAACTGCCTACCTGGAAAGTGGTATCGTGGTGAAAGGTATCATAACCCACCGAGATATGTACCCCCTTTTATGCTGTTCTTGCAAAGATTGTCAGTCGGATTGTTTCAATCTTAAAACTAGGCCTGAATTGAAACTGAAAGGGTATAAATAATCTGTCCCGAAGAACACCTGGAGTTGCTTAGCTATGGAGAGAGAGCAACAATGGTCAAGCACCCTTCCAAGCAGCTTGTCCCCTCCTCAGGCCTCCACATTCCCTTAGGCCAGCATCAAAGGGTCATTGTAGTAAATTGTTGTCTTCATTTATAGGCTGTCTCCCTCATTGAGACAGAAGAAGAAGAGGAAGAAGAACAAGAGTTGAATTTATACCCTGCCCTTTATTCAGAGTGGCTTACAATCTCCTTCCCTTCCTCTCCCCACAACAGACACCCTGTGAGGTAGGTAAGGCTGAGGGAGCTCTTTGAGAACTGCTCTTGAGAGAAAAGCTCTGAGAGAACTGTGACTGAACCAAGGTCATCCAGCTGGCTGCATGTGGAGAAGTGGGAAATCAAACCCAGTTTTCCAGATTAGAGTCTGTCATTCTTAACTAGTACACCAAACTGGCTCAAGGTGGATTTAAAAATATGAAAAACAATTCAGTGAAATCAGAAAGATCTCTAATTAATAAAACAGAGAATTTGAAAATAATGCAAGCAATAAACTGTATGAAGCAACAAAACATCTGAGACTTGACATATCATAATGAAGAAAGAGCTACAAGCATAGAAAACATTGTATTACAGTAAAAGTGTGTGTGTGTGATACAATAAACATTGCAATAAATTAGAATGCTATTCCTTCTAGAAGCAACCTCCTGAGCTGATTCATTATACTACAATTTTGATCCCATTGTAATAATGCCCTTCTGAACATTTATGTTTGGCACTGTCTATGAAGTGATAGAAGCATGAGGGCTTTCCTTTTAACCTCAGGCCGGCCATTCTGTTGTATATATATACTAGTGAGGAAAGCCCGTTGTGGCAGTAGACAACGGGCCCCTAGATAGGAAGGAAGGGTGGGTGGAAGGAAGAGAGGGAGTGAGTTAGAGGGGGGCCAAGAAAAGGGGGGAGAGAGAGAGGGAAACAGGGGGAGTCAGAGACAGAGTGGGGGAGGGTCATGGCCGTAAGTTTGAAAGAAAGAAAGGAAGGGAGGAAGGAAGAAAGGAAGGGAGGGAGGGAGGAAGGAAGGAAGGGGGAAAGATTGAAAGCCAGGAAGGAAGAAAGAAGGGTAGAAAGAGAGATTGAGAGAGAGTAGAAGGGAGGAAAGAAGGGAGGAAGCAGAGGAGAGAAGAAAGGGGGGGAACAGAGTGAGTGAGAGAGAGAGAGAGTGGGGAGGGGAGAGACAGAGAAAGGAAGACAGAAGAGGGGCAGGGGGGAGGCGCGGGGGGGGAGAAGGGGCGGGGGGCCCTGGGGAAGCTTCTCCCATCTGGCCAGATTGGCAGGGAGGGGAAGAAGCGAAGGGGGGCTGGGTGTGCTGCAGCTCCCTCGCCGCCACAGGCCATCTCCTGGGTGGGAGGGAGGAGGGCCTGATCCCGGAGCATGGGGTGGGGAGGAGCAGAATCAAGGCCACAGCTCCCTGGCCGTCGCAGCCAGCCTTGTCCTGGGCGGGGGGGAGTGGAGGCCGGCAGGCCGGCTCTCTGGCCGGTGCCGCTGGGCTTGTCCTGGGCGGGGGGAGTGGAGGCTGGCGCGGCGGCTCCCTGGTCATCGCGGCCAGGCTTGTCCTGGGCGGGGGGTGGTGGTGGAGGCTGTCGCGGCAGCTCCCTGGCTGGCGCGGCCGAGCTTGTCCTGGGGGGGGAGTGAGGGTGGCCTGATTGACAGAGCCACCAAACACTGTAGGCGTGCATCAAACGTTGTGGAACGAAAAGACATATATTATAAGGAGAGATACTAGGAATAAGGCCCGTTGTGGAAATAAATACAATGGGCTCTAGAAAGAGGTTCTGGGAGAGTGCCCCGGCTTTGGGCACTCAGTGACAATTTGCTGTGGCAAACTCAGCAGGGTATAATGACAGAGTCCACCATTTTCTCCAGAGGAACTGATCTTTGCTATCTGAAGAGCAGTAGTAATTTTGAGTGATCTCCAGCCCACCCCCAAGATTGGTAACAGTGGTTCCCCAGGAGGGAGTGGCTGGTTTGGAGGGTGGAGTCTGTGGCATTGTACCTGTCTGAGGTCCCACCCTTCCTCAACACTCACCCTCTCCAGGTTCGACCCCTCAAATCTCCAGGAATTTCCCAACCTGGAGTTCATAACCCTATCTCCCTCCCAGCCAACCATCAACCTACCTTTAGTTTTCCATCTCCTCCCCCCTCCCTCCTAGAGAGCAGTTGTAATTTTGAGTGATCTCCAGCCCCCACCTGGAGATTGGCAACATGGTGGACTGGCTGGATTGGAGGGTGGAGTCTATGGCATCGTACCTGTCTGAGGTGCCAGCCCTCTTCAAACCTCACCCTTTCAGGCTCCATCCTCAAATCTCCAGGAATTGCCCACCTGGAGTTGGCAACCTGATCAGGACTGGGCCCAATGAGTTTTCTCCCAAAGGCCAACATAGGTGTGGAAAGGGCCTTTACTGACAGAGGAGAAAGTACAGGTGCCAACTCTGATTAGGGTTTTGGGGGTGGATCCTGTGGAGGGCAGCATTTGGGGGTGTGTGGAAGGACTCAGCAGGGTATAATGCCATAGAGTCTACCCTCCAAAGCAACCATTTTCTCCTGGGGAACTGATCTCTGTTAACTGGAGGTAAATTGTAACAATGGGAGATCTCCAGGTCCCACCTGGAGATTGGCAGCCCTAGGGGAAAGTCAGCTGCACAGCGGGGAGTTGAAGAAAATGGTTTGATGGTTGCTGGCCCACCTCGTTAGCCAGCCAGCCATGCTGAAGCTAAGCAGGAGAAAGAGCCTTTTTCCATTTATTCTGACAGGAAAGTGGCCACTGGGGACGGGGTTCTGGGTGGGGGAGGGGTTATGCTGAAAGTCCTTTGTTTTTTTACTCACAGAACCAAGCTTGGTTGCCTACCAATAGCCACTGAGGGGACAGTCCCTTACAGGAGTCAAGAGAACTGTCTTCCTCAGGAGAGAGAGCTGTCTGCCAGCAAATCTGTCTGAAGGGGGAGTGGGTGGGGAAGAGGAGCAGACCCAGCACCCGGCCAATGGCACGCGAGTACTCTTGAGTGGCAGCTGATAGGCCAATAGCTGAGGGAGGGCATTTTACAGCCAATGGGAGCGCATGGAATCTTACGAAACCAAAAAATAATTATTATAAGGAGAGATTACATATACTAAAAACTAAGTAGTTTCCCATTCTACTAACTAGTACTAGCCTTTTTAAATAATGTTGTGACCTTAATTAAGGATGCCCTTCCCCTATTACCCAGTACTCCACCATTTTGAAAATGCTGCACTTTTGTTATTTCAAGTTTTGTGTATATTGTTGAAGGTTATAGACTCTTCCTTACCAGTCCTGTAATGCCCTTGATTGTTTTACAGCACTGCAGAGATGAGTACATTTCACCACCACACCCCAAACCAAGGAGGCTCCTACCTCTCCCTATATTATGTGGGACCAAGCAAAACCCAGTACTCCACCATTTTGAAAATGCTGCACTTTTGTTATTTCAAGTTTTGTGTATATTGTTGAAGGTTATAGACTCTTCCTTACCAGTCCTGTAATGCCCTTGATTGTTTTACAGCACTGCAGAGATGAGTACATTTCACCACCACACCCCAAACCAAGGAGGCTCCTACCTCTCCCTATATTATGTGGGACCAAGCAAAACCTTGGATTTTAAAAAATGAGGGAAGTCCGTGACATTGACTTATATAGCCTAGAGCTGATACATCTTCTGCATTTCTTTGGTGAGGACCAAAGCCCTGCCTGTGTGAAAGAACAGCAGCCTGAGCACCTACCAGTTCTTGGTGCTGTGTTGGGGGCAAGAGTGACAGGTCATGTCACTTATGTGAAATGGGAATAACAACTAATTCTGATCCTGTTCTCATGGAGGTGTTCAGAAGATCACCATTACATCATTACTTCCAAGAGATATAACTATCAATTTAAAGTTAAAATAAAAGGGCACCACATGCTCTGTACTGGAGTTTTATGTATGTTTTGAATCCAGATGCAGCATTCAACATAATCACCTGAGCCATCCTTGTGATATTTCTAAGAGAAGGGAGAGCTTGCCATTTTAAATCTCTTAAGCACAACGGCCAATTCCATTTTTGCTTCCAGCTCTAGGACATGTGAAGGTCACATGAGGAGAGACTGTGGCTCAATGGTAGAGCATCTGCTTTGCATGCAGAAGGTCCGAAATTCAATCCCCAGCATCTCCAGCTAAAAGACCTTGGAGAGCCACTGCCACTCTGAGTAGACAATGGCCCCAGTCACACGGGAGGATTTGCCCCATGAAATGGATGGGTTGAGGGTGCATCAAACAGATACGATCATATGGCAACATCTGGGAAGCGTAGCGCACCCGTCACCAACCCGTACCGTTGGCCCGAAGAAGTGGATTTAAAAAGTACCAGCAAAAGGGTAGTAGCAACTGGAAAATGCGGGTCGCAGGTAAGCGTCGGATTGCGGAAGCGGAGTTAATCCAGCACATCCAGCACGCGCATGCGTCCGGTCGCACCAGATGTGTTTTTTCCAAGCCTCCACAGTATGCAAAGAAACATAAGACTGCACATGCGCAAGAATGCAAAAGCGAAACCCTTTGATGCGCTTCAACATTGCCATGTGATCGCCAGCTATCAGCGTCTGCACGGCATCTTGGGGACCCGTCTGATTGCGCTACTGCGCATCTTTTTGCTGCAGCTCTAATTTGCCTCCCTTCAGCGGCGCAGTATTCCATTCATGTGACTGGGACCAATATTGACTTTGATGGACAGAGGTTTGATTCTGTGTAGGGCAGCTTCATGTGTTCATACCTTTAGAATGCCATGTGGCCCATTCAGAATTTGCCTAATCCTTTGTTAGCCCATGGAAATTTTAATTGTCAATCATTTTTAATTAATATGTGCAAATGTATCATTGTGCCTTGCTTTTTGCATATATAGTGCACCTTATGTCTGAGGTTTTTGTATACTTAGGCACTTATACCCTGCTTTTCTCCCCAGACGGGATCCAAAGAAGCCTACATCATTCTGCCTTTTTCCCTTTCATCCACCCAACAACAGCCCTGTGAAGCAGCTTAGGTTGAGAGAGAGAGGAACTGGCCCAAGATCTCCCAGTGAGCTTCCGTGTCAGAGTCGGGTTCAAACCTGCATCTCACAGATCCTCATCCAGCACTCTAATCACTGTAATATGCTGCAGGCAACATCCTCACATCAACTTCCTGAAGAAATTGTTCCATTTTTATACATGCGTAATGAAAGCTAGGAGGGGTATGATTCAAAGGAACATCCACTTAAGACTGCAATCCTAAAAACACTTTCCTGGAATTAATCACCACTGAATAAAATGAGACTTGCTTCTCAGTAGACCTGCTTAGAATTGCTCTGTAACACTCTCATTGTCTTGCTGACCCAGAAACTCCAACTGGTCCAGAATGTGGTGGCACATGTGCTTACAAGCACCCCATCTAGAGCTCACATACAACCAGTGCTCCGCTAGCTGCACTGGCTCCAAGTTGAATACTGGATCAGGTTCAAGGTTTTAACCTTTAAAGCCCTTCACAGTCTGGGACCAACATATCTTCAGCATAGTCTCTCCTGGTACACACCCCAGAGAGAATTGCACTTTATGAATAAAAATCTTCTGGTGGTCCCCAGCCCCAAAAATATTAATCTTGCTTCAATCCAGGCTAGAGCCTTCTCAGTTCTGGCCCCTTCGTGGTGGATTGCCCTTCCAGATGAGATCTGATTAAGTTCCATAGGGCCTGTTAAACAGAAATGTTTCGCTGGGCATACAGTTGAGGCAGCAGAGTTTCTATCTAATCTGGCCTCCCCCAGACCCCTTCCCGCCATTCACTATATTACGGTAACAGCTTTCACAAACACACAGGCTGCACAGCCTCACTCAGATATATTATATTATTAGTGTTAAGTATCGACTCAACAACGATTTCAGCTTCAAAAGTGATTCAGCTTTATTTAGCAGCAAGACTTCAACTCAGGAACACACAACAACAAGTGGAGCACAGCTCCCTTTTTAAACTCTCCCGGGCTGTCAAAGCCACACCCACAGTTAGCGAAAGGCCAATCACAACACAGAGATAAAGGCTAATCATAACACAGGGATAAAGGCCAATCAGGACCGTTCCCTCTTTGCAACATTCTCACACAGTGATTGGATATTTACAATGGTTTCGCTGAAACCAGCCAATGGTAATGTGACAGCTGAAGAGCCACATTCAAACTCAAGCTTAACATGGAAATGTATAGCAAGGATTCACATCCCAATACATAACAATTAGTGCCTAAGTCATCATCACTTTTGATTTTTATTATGTCTACCTGTTTTTAATAACTAAATATGTTGTTGTTTTAATCTTTTTTGTTACCCACCCTGGGCTTTGCAGTGCAGGGGAGGGAGGGCTAAAAGTCTAATAAAATAAATAAATAAATAAAATAAAGACACCCAGTGAATGCATGGCTGAATCAGGCCTTGAACTTGATTCTCACAGGGACAACACAGCCTTCTTCTCTAGCTAGGGCAGGACCTTTGTAACCAGTCTGTATGATGGAGGGAGGATGCCAAGGGAGGATCCAGCCCTCAGGTTAACAAGCGGTTTATCTTTATCCCATCATAAGATGTTTCCTGTTCACAGTTCTAACTAAAAGGGGGGGGGGTTTGTTTTGTTGTGTGTGTTTTTTTGGTCAGAAAATTTTCTACTCTGAAAAACCAGCTCTCTATTCTTTAAAAGGAAACTTTCATGTCAAAAATTAAAGGCCTTTTTAATACTCTATCTCTAACCTCTTTCTTATGAAATTTAATATGCACCTCCCTTGGGATCTTATATCTTTTCGCATATGCTGAATTTCTTCGGTACACTGCCTCTATTTCACTCAATAGTTCCTCCTTTGTTCCTATGTTCAGCTGCTCTGCTATGTTTTCCGCCAGGTCTTCTTTTAAACTTTTGTCAATTTCTTCTGACACATTCTGGCATCTCAATATTAACCCTGCCTTCTCCATTTCTAAATTTATTAGAGATTCCTCTATTTTTTCACTTTTTATCTTGTTCCTGGAATTCTTCATCTAAATCTTGTACTTTCCCTTCTAATTTACTCATAACTTTGACAATACTTGATATTTCTTCCTTACTTTCAAGAATCTGTTTTTTTAATTTCATCGGTTTCTACTTTAATTTGTTCTGCTATTTCGTCCATTTTTAATTGTACCGGTCCTAGTTCTGTCTTGATTAGTCCTGGCAAATATTATCTGTTAACTGTTGCATTGATTCTTGTAATGATTCACTTTCTTTTTTAATTAATGCCGGTAGTGTATTATCAGTTAAATGTTGTATGAATTGGGTTATACATTCCTTCATCAGAGCCTTAAGCTTTTTTACAGACATTCCAGCGACGCTCATTTTTAGGTGGCTAGCAACTACTATTTGCCCTGGCGAAGGTATGGAAGCTCTCCTGGTATTATCAAACCCTGTTGCCATAAACTCCCCTTGGTTTCTTTAATCTATTTTATTTAGAGCTCTTATATTCTTTATTTCACCAACAAGTATTGGTCTATTCCTTCTAATTTGCTTCCACTCTGTTCAGTTTCTAACAGACCACTTCTATTCTCCCCCTATTGAATGTCTTAGCACCCTTCTTTTATTTTTTACAACCGTCTAACATCACCTATCACCACCTTGTATCCACCTATTTTTGCCTTTAAATACCCTCACTTTCCCCGTTGAATGTTCACTTGCATTTCTCTTTAAATGTCCTTTGCCGGCTCTACACTTCGGGTGCTCTTGCGGGCTCCACCCAGTCTCTCTCTTTGCTCTCCAACTCCTTCCTTAGTCTTCCGCCCTTTGCGTCTCCTTCAATAACGTCTTCCGCCCACCTCTGCTTCGTCACCAGCTGATTTCCCTTCTCCACTCTTCCAATTGTCCTCGTCACTCCTCTGTTTCTCCTCGACACTCGTCTCCGCCCTGCCTTCTTCTCTGATGTTCGGCTTCTTCCACCCTTTCCTCTTTCGGCTCCAATAGGCTCCGTTGTTCTATGCCACTCCTCCACATCACTTCTTCTCTATCCTCAGGACTTCTGTGCCTTCCGGATGGGCCTCGCCTCCCCGCCTCTTAAAACCATCGCCGCCGAAGATATCCACATATGAAAAAGAAAAAACAAAAGAAAACTTATGCAGCACCCTAGGTCCACCGTTTTGAAAGGTCCGTAAATATTTATCTGCTTTCCTTCTATAGCACGGCAAATATCGCTCGAGCATTAAATAATACAGTAGCTGCTTTTTCCCTCTCCCTGCTCCAGCATCCACTCGGACACTCTTTATTTCTATGCGTTCTTGGCTTATCACCCCACAACTCTCCTTTTCCCCCTTGAAAGAAAAAAGAAATTACTTAGCTTTGTTTGTTGTTGTCACTGCTGTATCCACTGGTCATTCTTCTATAGGCTCCTTATCGGCTCTCATAGGCTTGGCTCAGCCCACCCGCACTTTGCGTTGGCGTCCAGAAAGGTTTCTTGCCTGGGACAAAACTGCTGAGCCAGGAAGGTTGCCACCATTCCCAGCTCAGGTTAAAGTCCCTTGCCCCTTCTCTTCCTACAAAAGAGCAGGGTAGGAGTTGGCATACCTAAAAAAAAAACCCTTTGGAAGAGCAAAACTTTGCGGAGCTAGTCACACACGTCTGCTCTCCGCCAAACCGGAACTGGATCCTAAATCTGCCATCCTTTAAAGGGCCAAGTTATTCCACTAATGTCAATGAATGTTTGGAGCACTCTAATACAAGATATAAAGGCCAAGTCTTCTCATTCTTTGTACTTTATTCAGCATTTCTTTTGTTTTCTTTTAAACAGGTAAAGTTGGACCAATTGGACCCCTCCTCCGCTTTCCCAAGTTCATTCAATAAAGATTTTAGCAGGCCCGCTTTTCCAAAAGTTGGCAGGTGATGAATTGGGATTGTTCCCCTCCCCCAAACTGTGATTTTCCTGAACTGACTTTATTAAAGAACAACTTGGATTGAAAGGAAAGAACTGTAAGTGGACAAGTGGAATGGCCAGGGCAGCTGTCAAATTTGACAAGCCTTGGCACTCACTTTTTAACCCATTCTGCTCATGCGCAGCTCAACACACCAAACTTACTATGACGGTGACGTGAAAACACTTATATAGAATGCATCTGGTGGCAGAAGTCTGTTTCATTACTCCCACCACCTGTTTGAAACACCATAAACTCTTGATATACACTTTCTCATGAGGTGGAATTTTTGTGTAGACAATCCCCTCTTGTATATTTAATAACTCACACAGTTCTGTGGAATGTCATTGTGATGGACTACATTTAAAACGCTGTTTCCTAGTACAGTCAAATCAGAGAAGGGAGGTGAATAGTTAACTCTACTTTAGAAATTTGAGCTTGAGTGACAGTCTGCTTCCTTTCTCTGATTGGCCAGTGCCAGCTGAGGAAGTCTATATAGCCCCTCAGTCAGTCAGAGAGTGAGTTGAGCAGCAGTTACTGTTCAGTAAAGTAAGCTACAGGAGTGGATGTCTGAAGAGTCTAACTAAAAGTCTGTCAGAGAGGTTCACCTTTTGAATAATGGGAGAGACTCCTAGTCTTAGCTGTGTTAAACATAACCTACTGTGTGAACTGCAAAATCCAATTTGAAAGAGCATTGAAAGTGGATTATTTAGTGTGTGTGACCGCAGCCTGGGTTAGGCTGAGGCATGACTGATGTAAGGTCTCCCAGAAAACTTCCATGGCAAAGTGGGGGTTTGAACCTGGGTCACCCAGATCCTATTTTGACACTCCAACCACTATGCGACACTGGCTGTCCTTTCATATTGTTATATGTTATATCTTCCTTCCTTTCATATGGCTCACTCACGACAAGCACCCCATTCTGCCTGATGCCACAGGGCTGATGTGTTCTCCTCTTCTAGTGGCTATGCACACACACTATTTCTTTTGGAAATGAGGGCAATTAGTGCATCAAGCCACCGGAATTTATCTGCTCAGGGGACTTTGATTCCATGCTGGCCCTTGCATACCAGGACAGGGTGACTGTTAAATAGTGGGGGTTCCATGGATGAGCAGGCTCAAGTCTAGTGATCAGATTAACTTTATTTGTGATTTCAGCAAGAGCAAGACAAGACTCCAGAGCCTCAGCTCTGTTTTATAGCATGCAATTGCCACAGTCAAACACACCCCACTCGCAATGATAGGCTATTTACATAACATTACTACTTGATTGGTTACTTTCAGAGTCCTGGTAGGCTATTGTTTTTGTGCTCTAAGCTCAGTCAGTCTCTGGTGTGACAGACCTGGAATGACTCAGTCCCAACACATAACAGTGACTCTGTGGCCATCACTGGTTACGTAGTCAGCATGTCCGGCTTTCTGCTGTAAACACAGAGATATCCCTGGGGAAAAGGTACATGCCTTTCCTAGGGAGACATAACACAGCAACACCTAACCAGCAGCTGTTCTATGGATATGTCCTTGGGAAGGGTCAAGCTATTCTCTCTCTCTTTCTCTTTTTTACTTCCTAAAGAAGGTTGGCTACTAAGACAAAGTTTAAGAACTGCTGATGCAGTTCTTTTCCTCCTCTCCAAACTGCTTATCTGTCCATCAATTGTCTACATCTGTCTGCTGTTTTATATAATATTTAGACTGAGAGCTTCTGCAGTGTGAAGGATGTTAACCAACAGAGGTGCCCTTTATGTAGGGCAGAGAGGACAGTCCTGATCCCAGTCTTGTCTTTCAGACCATGTGTGCTCAGACTTCAGGAGTGCTTCTATCTCAGCCCTATGGATTGCTTTGATAAACCAGCAGATGAATGTTATTCACCCTGCATTGAAAAAGGGCTCTTGCCTAGGCCACATTTTTTTTGGGGGGTGTCTCCTTGACAAGTAGGATTACTGACTTTAAACTCTCTCTAAATTGTCCCTTTAATAACAGTTTGATCTGCAGCAGTTATCAGGTGGTGTTATCAGTGAAATGCTACAACTGCCCATTCCTGCATATTAGCCCTCTATGAAAGAGACAGGACATTTCCCACCCACCCCAATCCAGCCAGTTGGCAACTCTACTCACAAGCTCCATTCAAATGAGCAAGAACATATTCCAATGGAGGAATCAGTTCTCAAATCCTTTACTAAAAGACTCTCAAATCCTTTACCAAAAGGTTATCTCACATACTGGTCCATTGAAGTCTGTGTATTACTCCTGAAATGCTTAAGATTGTAATTCAGGTGTAACTGGCCCGGATGCTGACATTTGTCAAGACAGGAGCCGGGCAGACCCTACTATTAGGAGCAGTGAGGCAGACCACCTCAGGCAGCAGTTTTCAAGGCACCATTAAATCTGAGAAAATTACCAGTTGCTTTGTTTTATGATGTACTTACCACCATAAGCATGGTGATGTTGATGTAGTGCCATTTGGACTTTTTAAATGGCTCCAATGTCCTGGGCTGTGTGGTTGTGTGGCTCAGTGGTACAGCATCTGCTTGGCACATCCCAGGTTCAATTTCCTGCATCTCTGGTTAAAAGATGCAAGCAGGACGTGATGTGAAAGACCTCTGCCTGAGACACTGGAGAGCCACTGTGAGACTGGGTATGTAATATTGACCTTGATGGACCAGTGGTCTGATTCAGTATAAGGCAGCTTTGTGTGTTCATATCCAGAAACAGCAAAAACTGGAGGGGAGTAGTAGGCCATACTACTTTTGCACCAACGACTGGAGCATTTTCCTTGTGAGGCAACCCCATGTTTTAAGTTGCTTCCATCACAAGATGTCCCCTTTGTCAGTGCTGCTGCAGAATTATCTTATCTGATGGATTTAGTAAAGGGCAGTGTGACCTGAAGGAGCTTTCCCCTTAAACAGGGCCAGATTTAGATGAAGAGAGGCCCTAGGCTACTCCACTTGTGAGGCCCCTCCCAATCCCCCACCCTCATGACTAGAAGAAAATGGAAGAGTGTTATAAACAAAATTGAGTGAAGCCAAGGATGATGACGGGTATTTAAAATTATTTAAGATGTTATTGTTAAATACCATAGTGATTGGAAAAAATGCGTAAATGTTAAAATTAACACTGAAAAACTTTTGCAGTAACTGACTTTGTAAACCTTTTGTGGAATAAACAATAATTTTTAGGAAAATGAAGTTGTAATGTTATTCTTTAAAAAAAAACCTTGAGTTTACAAATTATATTGCCTGGGAAGTGTAAATTACCTGAGTGTGGCACTTTTAGAATCTACTTTATGTTGTCATTAAACAGTCAGTTTTAAAATACATATTAAGAGGTAAACTACGACCATCAAATACAGTAAGACTAAAAATGTTTTTTTCTAGCCTTCCTCATAGCAAAATCATCCAAAACTTCATCAAAATTTGTTTGTCTAAGTTTGTCACTTAATTTGTCAGAATGCTCAGTGTGGACAACCTCTCTTGAGACATCGTGGCCCTTAATTCATTTTTAATTCTTTTGAGTCTTGAAAAACTCCTCTCTCCCAAGCAGTTAGTGTCCATCAAGCTAAGAAATAGCTGCAAGATTGCTTCCACATTAGGAAAGGGCATCTGAATTTTTTCCTTGCATATAATTTGATAAAGGTCTGTATGAGACATAGACTGCTCTTCTGTAAGCCTATGGCTTTGTCTCACATACAGGTGAAAGTGCAAACATTCATCAATAAGTTTCAGGTCAATATCTTCTGGGTATGCTTCCATCAACGGTTCAACACCTGGCTGAATTTCTTGCTTAGATGCTGTCAGATTACTAAGAATGGAAAACAATTGTGCAACATCACTGTACACAGTACTTTTTTTAAAACGGGCTTCAAGTGCATCTAATATGGGAATAAAGGATTTTATCCTAAACTTGTTTCTTGAAGAAAGTGCATCTAAGGCATCAGGTGCACTTCTGTCATTTCTTTGCCGTTCCCTTACTCTTTGACTCCTTGTTTTGTAGTTAACATTTGGCAAGGTGGCTTTTGCTTGTTTCTCAAGCTCATCAAAATCTTCTCTAATTTTCCTTTAAAAATCCAGAAGTGAACTGTACAAACTTGCACAAGAACTCAATAACAGGTCTGATTTCTGAAGGGCTTTGCTGACCTTGTGAAAATGACCTAGCACACGGGTCCAAAAATGCAGCATAAACACAAATTCCAGTTATTCCATTTTTCTGCAAAAGATAGTTAGCTTGAAGCCTGGTCTCACCCTTCCCATTAATGTCAGAGTACGAATGACTGAGGGCATCAGTAATAGCACTGTAACTTCCCAAAACAGCTTCTGTGGCTTTTGCATGTGTGTCCCACCTAATGTTTGACAAATATAGGCACTTTAGACTGAGGTGACAAAAATGATTTTAGAACTGCCCATCTCTTTGTGGAGGACAAAAAGAAGGTATAAATTTCATTGATAATGCCAAAACAGTTCACTGTATCGAGGCAGACAATCCACAGCTGAATGGCCCACCAGATTTAAAGAGTGACCTGCGCATGTAATAAATCTTGCAAATAGGGTTTTTTCGATGATTTTTTGCTGCATACCATTGTACTTACCAGCCATGTTGGCAGCATTGTCAGAAGATGCCCGCAGCATTTTCTAAAGTCAATTTCAAGCTCAGTAATGAAATAGTTGAACACTAAATCAGCCATGCTTTCTCCTGAGTGGTCTTTTAGCTCAAGAAAAGTTAAAAATCTTTCAGTTGGCAAACCATCTTCAGGTGATACATATCTGATAATTAAAGTCAATTGATCAGTATGTGAAATGTCAGGAGTGGAATTGACTGAAAAGCTGAAATATTCAGCCTTTCTCACATCAGCCGGAATTGCATCTTTAACTTTTTTTTGCCATGAGTTGAATTATTTCCTCACATATAGTTTTTGACAAATAAGAGGGATTGCCTGATCCAGAATGTCCATACCGATTGATATGAGCAAGTAAAAATGGATCAAATTTTGCCACTAGTTCTAAAAGACCAAGATAATTGCCATTATGTCTCCTCTGAATGTTAAGCCTCATTCTACAAGAGTGCTTATTACAGCAATAATTCTCTCCATGACATGCCACCAGTACTGCTGTTCTGCTTTTATTTGTACCTCCAGCTTGGAAGTTAATGTTTGCCTTTGCTTCCTTGTTAGGTAGACCAACATGGCATTCCTATGCTTCTCTGAGTTTTCATGAATTTGAATAAGATGGGGGGTTTGCCAGTCATCAAACCCTTCAGTAGCTAAAGCTGTGGAAGAAGATGCAAGGTTTGGAAAGGGTTTATAAACAAAGCAATAAATCCAGCCTTTTGAGGGTGAATATACAAGCCACTCTCGGCTATATGTTTCCCCATTTGCTTTTGTTGAATAAAAAAGAGCTTTTGTGCAAAACCTGGACTGCTTTTTGTACACTCGCTTGGAATTTGCAAATGGTCCACAATGATGCAGAACTTGAGAGGGACCCCTCTCTACCCAATAGGATACTTCCTCGTGTGATAATTCTGACCACAAACCAGCATCTGTTACAATAGATCTATGTTTGGAATTATCTTTACCTGCATCTGGAACAACTTGGACTTGGCCTATCTTACCAGGTGTGAACTGAAAAATCTATTTACATTATTTTCTTGTGGCTCTTTAGCCCCTCCCTGTCCAGTAAGTGACTCTTGAATTAGTTCTATATTTTCAGTTTGAGCCAGCATCATGGCTGCTTCCTCATAATCAGCTTGCTGTTCCACATCCTGCTTCACTGTTTCTCTTTCAGGGAGGTTTTGTCTGGTTGCATGCTAGTAGTTGGCTCAGGCTGGATAGCTTCACTGCTGGCTTTTGTTGCTTCAATGAGTGGTTGATGCAAGAAAGCAGTGTTTAGTCTTAACTTCATTACCATAGCGTTTTCAAGTCTCTCTTGCACTTGCTAGCACCACTTTAAATCTTTTACTCATGCTCAGATTAGAATCTAAAAATAAAAAGTAAAATTAATCTTCAACTGGATAAACACATTGATCAGAGGTCCATCAGTGGCTATTGGCACAAGGTATAGATGATTGTGGCTGAAGGGGTACAGAATACAGTTTTCCAATGTGGCAAAACAGGCACCCATCTTCAGCCCTAAGGGACTGAGTAGCCGGTTTGTGGCTTGTGAGCCCCACTTTGCCTTCCTACCTCCTTGGTGGGCTTCTGTCATTCTTCAGTAGCTGATTCAAAATGGGTGACAGTAACAGAATAGAATTGGTAACATCAAAATAACTGTCAAACACAAAGCACTTACACAATTGGTATATGTTATTATTACTTCAAAACATTAACAATACAAAATATATAATATTGTGTAGTTTCAGATGATCGTCCAGAATTTAACAGGACCAACAAGGAGACGGTGAACTCCGGAATGCTTTTCCCGTTTCGACTACAAAAGTCTTCTTCTGACCAAGATGAATCTTGTGGACTACTTTGGACTTCAATGATATGGCAACATTGTCACAGCAGTGCACAAACTTGATCACATTTTCAGACTGGATTTCATGTTCTAGAGCAAATTCTTTACAAACTGTCCCCTTGTCCCCTTGCTGTAAAGAACTGTAAGAAGACTTTTGTAGTCGAAACAGGAAAAGCATTCCAGAGTTCACCGTCTCCTTGTTGGTCCTGTTCATCTGAAACTACACAATATTATATATTTTGTATTGTTAATGTTTTGAAGTAATAATAACATATACAAATTGTGTAAGCACTTTGTGTTTGACAGTTATTTTGATGTTACCAATTCTATTCTTCAGTAGCTGCCACCACTCACTGACTTCCCTATGCCTTTCTTGAGGGGCAGTGAGACCCCTCTGGCTGACTCCTGGGGTTTGGAGATGAAAACCCCTAATTTTGGGTTTCTCCTGGAGGGTTGGCACCTGCACATTTTTGGGCTTTTTCCCTCCCAGGACCCTTCTTAAGGCACTGGTAGTGGGCAGAGTGGGGGAGACTCCGTGGTCAGAGCACCAGACTGGGGTTTTAAACAAAGAACAAAGATTTTATTGACTATTTACAGGTAACAGGATTTTAAACACAAAACTGCACTTTAAATCAAACACAGAAAGGAAAACACCACCGGGCACAAATAAAATAAGACAAAATGCAGCTCCTCTGTCCCTGAACTGATCACTATACTTATTTTCCCTCAGGATGAGGTTCAGTTACCAAACTGCAGCCTGACCTCCTGCCTTCGACAGGTCGTTCTGGATCCCTCTGAGGATCCCTTCCCACTGCTGCCTTCCCTGATCCACAAGGCCTTTCTGTGCCTGTGGGCAATCTGCAGCAAGAGCCTCCTGGCCTCTCTGACGGTTGCAGGACGACTCCCCCCTCCCAGGCTAGTTGGAGCATTTATATCTTCTGACTCTGCCCCCTGGCTTTCCCACACTTTTTGGCCATAGAGGCATCTGGGATTTGTAGGCCTACCTTGGAGTTTTGCCCTACTTCCCAGGGTGGATGACCCTTTTAACTAGACTAAACAACCTAAACTAAAGTACACACAAGATGGAGTCTATTCTGTCACATCCAACAAGCCAAACCTATAGCACAACACCATTTTCCAATCTAAACATTTTCAAAAATTTTGTTGTTGTTCAGTCGCACGGTCAAGTCCAACTCTTTGCGACCCCATCACACCAGGCCCTCCTGTCTTCCGTAGTGCTCTGGAGTTTGCTTAATTTCATGTTCGTTGCCTCGATAACACTGCCTAACCATCTCATTGTTTGCCGTCCCCTTCTTCTTTGACCTTCAATCTTTCCCAGCATCAGGGTCTTCTCCAGTGAGTGCTCCCTTCTCATTTGGTGGCCAAAGTATTTGAGCTTCAGCTTCAGTATCTGGCCTTCCAGGGAACAGTCAGTGTTGATTTCTTTTAGGATTGACTGATTTGATCTCCTTGCAGTCCAAGAGACTCTCAAGAGTCTTCTCCAGCACCATAATTCAAAAGAATCTATTCTTCTACTGGCAAAACATCAGGTCCTAAAATGCCAAGACCACGGCCACACAACCCAGAAAATCTACAACAACGAATCTATTCTTCGGCGCTCGGCCTTCCTTATAGTCCAACTCTCACAGCCATACATTACTACTGGGAATACCATTGATTTGACCATATGGACTTTTATTGGCAGGGTGATATCTCTAGTTTTTATTATACTGTCTAGGTTTGCCATCGCTTTCCTCCCAAGGAGCAGGCATCTTTCAATTTCACAGCTGCAGTCACCATCTGCAGTGATTTTGGATCCCAGCAATGTGAAGTCTGTCACTGCTTCCATGACTTCCCCTTCTATTTGCCAAGGAGAGTTGGGGCTGGATGACATGATCTTTGTTTTTTTGATGTTGAGTTTCAAGCCAACTTTTGTGCTCTCCTCTTTCATTATGAGCAAGAGGCTCTTTAGGTCCTCTTCACTTTCTGCGATTAAAGTGGTATGGTTTGCATATCTGAGGTTGTTGATGTTTTTCCCAGCAATCTTAATTCTGGCTTCTGAATCATCCAGGCCAGCATTTCACATGATGTACTCTGCATATAAATTAAATAAGCAAGAGGATTATATACTTCCTTATTGTACTCCTTTTCCTATGCTAAACCAATCAGTTGTTCCATATCCTGTTCTAACTGTCGCTTCTTGACCCTTGTTAAGTATGAGACTTCAGCCAGATCTTAGCAAGTGATTTCAGCTTTATTAGAATGTAACAAACAACAACAACACACAGAGTAAGAAGTTCTTTTTTAAACTTTCCGAGTTTGGATAACCCACACCCCCTAGTGAGTTAATAACCAATCATAATCCTCGCATAAAGACCAATGATTGTTGTTCCCGCCACAACTTCTCCTAGGCTCTGATTGGCCTACTGCACAGAGTAGCCAATCAGAATGTGTATTTTATGACTCTATGGGGTCCTGGTTGAAGCTCAGACAATACTGTATGTATACACAATACATAACACCCCTCCCCCCTAAGATAGATCAATCCCTGAGCACACAAAATCTTTTAAATGCGAGGGACGGCACCAATTCTGTTGAGACCGCCGCAATGTTCCGCCCGGGGGGTGGGGTTGTATCTGTGCCCACAGCCGCTTTGCCACTCTCAGCTGTTGCGGGGTTAAGTGCAGTCGGGCCGGCAGGAGCAGTGTCTATGACTGATGGCTGCCCAGTCTCCGATTCTGCCATTGGCTCCTGTATTCCCAGAGTTCCAAGGCTCCGTCCATTCGGTAGTCAGTACCGGACCCTCAGGTGCTTCTGAACAGACCTCGGTACTTGCATCTGCCCATTGCCGCCGTATCTGGTCCATGTGTTGCCTTAGGCTCCTACCATCCGCTGTTGTCAGTATGTAGGATAGTGGGCCAGTAACTGTGCTTACTGATGCCGGGAGCCACAGGTGTCCTTCACCATAGTTCCTGGCGAAAATGGCCTCACCCGCCTGGAACAATCATGGTGCTGTAGGGGCTTCTCGCTGTGGAGGCTTGTCAGATGTCAGGTCCAGATGCAGCTGATCGAGGAGTGATGTCAGACGTCGGTTCATTAGGAGCTCCGCTGGGCTCCTTCCAGTTGCAGTGTGTGGTGTGATATGTTGGTATAGCAGGAATGACGCCAGCTTCTGGTTCCAGTTCCCCTGGACCATTCGGCGGAGGGTGTCCTTGGTGATGTTCACCATCCACTCAGCCTGTCCATTGGTGGATGGGTGGAATGGCGTCGATGTGATGTGTTTGATCAGATTGTCATTCATAAAGTCCTGGAACTCAGTGGACATGAACTGAGTTCCGTTATCAGACACAATAGTGTCCGGCAGGCCGTGCGTTGCAATTACACGGTGAAGAGCTCTAATCACTGCAGCTGAGATCATCGTGGACATTTGTACAACCTCCAGCCACTTAGAATAAGAGTCCACTAGTATTAAGAACACTTGCCCCTGGAATGGGCCCGCGAAGTCAATGTGCAACCAGGACCATGGTCGATGTGTGATCTCCCAATGTTGCACTGGGGCATGAGGATGGTCTGGCCTAGACTCTTGGCAAAGTTGGCACGCCCTTACCCATTCTTCTATTTCCTGGTCTATGCATGGCCACCAAACATAGCTCCGGGCCAAAGCTTTCATGCGAACTATGCCTGGGTGACCCGCATGCAAAGCCTCCAGACCCACTTGTGTATTTCCCCAGACCCTATTTCCCCATAAAAGACAGCCCTTGTGAGCTGACAGTTCATGCTGCCTGGAACTGTAGGGCTGGAATTCAGTATCAAAACGGCCCACTGGCCATCCCCTCCACACCCAGTTCAGAACTCGGACAAGTGTGGGGTCTCTGGCCGAACCCGATGTGATATCAGAGGCATGTACCAGAGGCTGTGGAAGCTCTTTGATTGCCATCATGTCATAGGCTGGCGCAGGGTTGATAGTCCCAGAATGGGGCACCTACTCAGTGCATCAGCATGACCAATAGCTTTACCTGGGTGGTGTACGAAATCATATTCATAAGCTGACAGGAACATGGTCCATCACAGCATATGCGGGGACAGGATTTGGGGAGTCTGTCATTGTGGAGTGAAAAGTCCTAAAAGGGGCTTGTGGTCTGTGACCATAAGGAACCGGCATCCATACAAAAAGTCATAGAACTTTTTTACACCAGCGACCAAGGTATAGTTCCTTTCAGCCGGTGACAAGGTCCTAGAATAATACGCCACTGGCACCTCCTGCCCGTCTGGCATGACGTGACTCAGGATGGCACCAATGCCAAAAGGTGACGCATCGGCCACAAGAACAAGTGGCTTGCTCTCATCAAAATGGGTGAGGACACTGTTGGACACCAAGAGTTCCTTAATAGCTGTGAACACTCAGTCATGTCACGGCCCCCACCCCCACTTAGCTCCCTTTTCCAACAGCCGGTGTAGAGGCTCGGCGATGGATGCCTTATGGGGCAAGAAGGAGTGGTAAAAGTTCAGTATACCTAAAAATGACTGCAATTCTTTTTTATTAGTCAGCCATGGTGCTTGCTGGATCACCGCGATCTTACTGTCAGTTGGGTGCACGCCGTCTTTGTCAATGAGGAAACCGAGGAACTCGACCCTAGGAACCCCAAACTGGCATTTCTTTTGTTTGACCTTCAGTCTGGCCTCTTGGAAGTAACCCAGTACCGCCCTGAGGCATTCTGACAACTCTGTTGCGTCGGCCCCCGTGACTAGTATGTCATATATAGGGCACCACCCCTGGTATATCCCACAACAGGCCCTCTATTAACCCTTGGAAGATTCCCGGGGCCACATTTACACCAAATTGTAGCCGGTTGACCTTAAACGCCCCTCGGTGTGTGACGATTGTCTGTGCCTCTGCTGCACTCTGGTCCACTGGCAATTGTTGGTATGCCTGGGCAAGATCCAATTTTGCAAAGATCTGTCCTCCCGCAAGGGACACTAGGACGTGACTTATCACAGGCAGCGGGTATGAACGTTGCTGTAATGCTCTATTTATGGTGCATTTGTAGTCATCACAAATGTGGATAGACCCGTCCGGCTTAACTGGTGTTACAATTGGTGTCTCCCACCTGGCATGAGAAATGGGCTATAGCATGCCCTGTGCAACAAGTTTGTCTAGCTCCACTTCAATCCAGGGTCAGAAAGCAATTAGGGCCCACTGGGCCTTCAGTCTGATGGGCGCTACAGAGAGTTCTAAATCAAAAGTCACGGATGGCCCGGTATATTTCCCCAGGGACCCATCAAAAACTGCTGGGAACTCTGGACAAATTGAATCCAATTTATTGTGGCAGAACTGATTCACCCCCATTATAGCTATGCTGAGGGCCCAAGCAAACTGTCCCTACATCCAGCCCAAGCAAACTGGCCCTATACCCTTCAATGGCAAGGAGGCGCAGCGTTTCATTGAACCCCTTGAAATGTACCTTGAATGATGCTGCACCAGCCACCAGGATGCGTCAAACCTGGAAATCTGACAGATGCACCTGGCTGGACTCCAAGTGGCGATGGCTCCTCCTTGGAAACAGGCGATGCAGCGTTTCTGTGGAGATGACAGTCAGCGCTGACCCAGGGTCGACCTCCATTTCACACGGCTCCCCATCCAGTAGTACAATAACGTGGATCTTCCTTCTGGTCCGCATTCCAGTATTCAGGATGGTTGTAGGAAAGGAACAGCAGGGCGTCTTGTGACAATCCGCTGGCTTTGCTGCACTAGTGCCTGGTTCCCTGCGGTTCCGTTGTGGAGAAGACGGTGGTGATTTCTTCTTACTAGCAGTGTGGCACACCCTGGCCAAGTGCCCCCGCTTATCACAGGTCCTGCATTTGACATCGTGGGCCCAGCAGCAATCTTGGTCGTGGTCGCTTTGGCTTTGCTTTCTCCGCACTACGCTTGGGTCTGGTGAATCGGGTCTTGTGGACTTCATCGTCCTCACCTTTGAACTCACCCACAGACTTGTGGTGCACCGACTTCTCTGGTCGTTGACTGGTTGGACTGTTACATTGCCGTACTTCCCTTGTTGACCTTTCTGCGGCTTCAGCTGCAATGGCTTCTGCATATGCCGTGGCGTATGACAACTCAGACCTTGCAAACAGCCATTGTTGCAACTTCTCATTCCGCAGACCGCACACCAACCGGTCAAGCAATGCCGCCTCTAAGTCGAGGAAGTTGCAGGTCCTAGCTGCCTTCTGTAGCGCCGTGACATAATCAGTGATTGATTCACCCAGACCTTGGTTGCACTTGTAGAAAGCGTGTCAGCAGGCGATCTGTGAGGGCCTGGGTGAAAAATGATTCTTCAACTTGTCCTTGATATCCGTCGGACACTGTCAGGATATCTGTGGGTGCCACCAGGGACTGGGCCATGTCGAACACAGTCCTTCCACATGAACTGAGAAGCATTGCCATCTTCGTGGCTTCTTCCTCAATATGGTTGGCGCACAGATGGAACTCAAACCGGGTGATGTATGAGTCCCAGTTTTCCAGCTCTGGCTCGAACGCTTCGAACTTAGTGCTGGCTGCCATCCTGATGGCCGGTATAGGCTGTGGATTGGCAGGGTATTGGTCGTTTTCTTCTGGTGCCTCGACCGGCTCGGGTTCGTCCACCGTAGTGGCATTGGTTCAGCAGGGCTGCTTACCGCCTGGGATCCCATCCTGGTTGCCAATGTTAAGTATGAGAGTTCAGTCAGATCTTAACAAGTGATTTCAGCTTTATTAGAATGTAACAAACAACAACACATAGAGTAAGAAGATCTCTTTTAAACTTTCTGGGCTTGGATAACCCACACTCCCTAGTGAGTTAATAACCAATCATAATCCTCACATAAAGACCAATGATTGTTGTTCCCTCCACAAGTTCTCCTAGGCTCTGATTGGCCTACTGCACAGAGTAGCCAATCAGAATGTGTATTTTATGATACCAGCCCTCTATGGGGTCCTGGTTGAAGCTCAGACAATACTGTATGTATACACAATACATAACAACCCTTATACAAGTTTCTCAAGAGACATGTGAGGTGGTCTGGTACTCCCATCTCTTTAAGGACTTTCCATAGTTTGTTGTGATCCACACAATCAAAGGCATAGTCAATGAAGCAGAAGTAGATCTTTTTCTGGTACTCTCTTGTTTTCTCCATAATCCAGCGAATGTTGGCAATTTGATCTCTTGTTCCTCTGCCTCTTTGAAACCCAGTTTATACTTCTGGCAGTTCTCTATCCAGGTACTGCTGAAGCCTAGCTTGTAGGATCTTTAGCATGCCCTTGCTAGTGTGTGAAATGAGTGCAATTGTGCGATAGTTTGAACATTCCTTGGCATTGCCCTTCTTTGGGATTGGAATATAAACTGACCTTTTGCAATCCTGTGGCCACTGATGTGTTTTCCAAATTTGCTGGCAAATTGAGTGCAGCACTTTGACAGCATCATGTTTTAAGACTTCGAATAGCTCAGGTGGGATACCATCACCTTCACTAGCTTTGTTGTTAGTAATGTTTTCTAAGGCCCATTTGACTTTGCATTCCAGGATGTCTGGCTCAAGTTCAGTGATTACACCATTGTGGTTGTCAAGGACATTGAGGTCCTTCTTATCTAGTTCTTCTGTGTATTCTTGCCATCTTTTCCTAATCTCTTCTGCTTCTGTTAGGTCCCTACTGTTTTTGTCCTTTATCATGGCCAACTTTGCAGGGAACATTCCCTTGATTTCTCCAATTTTCTTGAAGAGATCTCTAGTCTTTCCCATTGTATTGTTTTCCTCTATTACTTTTCATTGTTCATTCAGGAAAGCCTCCTTATCTCTCCTTGCTGTTCTCTGGAAATCTCCATTCAGTTGGGTAAATCTTTTCTTTTCATCTTTGCCTTTTGCTTTCCTTCTTTCCTCTGCTATTTGTAAGCCTCATCAGACAGCCACTTTGCTTTCTTGCATTTCTTTTTCTTTGGGATGATGGTGATTGCTGCCTCCTGTACAATGTCACAAACCTCTGTCCATCGTTCTTCAGGCACTCTGTCTATCAAATCTAGTCCCTTAAACTTATTCTTCGCCCCCACTGTATATTCATCAGAGATGTGATCTAGGTCAAATCTGAATGGCCTAGTGGTTTTCCCAACTTTCTTCAGTTTAAGTCTGAATTTTGCAATGAGTAGCTCATGATCTAGTCACAGTCAGCTCTAGGTCTTGTTTTTACTGACTGGATAGAGCTTCTCCATCTTTGACTGCAAATGATATAATCAGTCTGATTTTGGTGTTGCCCATCTGGTGATGATCATGTGTAGAGTTGCCTCTTAGGTTGTTGGAAGAGGGTGTTCACTATGACCAGCGTGTTCTCTTGCCTTTGCCCTGCTTCATTTTGTTCTCCAAGGCCAAACTTGTCTGTTATTCTGGTTACCTTTTGACTTCCTACTTTAGCATTCCAGTCCCCTTTGATAAGGAGGACGTCTTTTTTTGGTGTTAGTTCTAGGAGGTGTTGTAGGTCTTCATAAAACTGGTCCACTTCAGCCTCTTCTGCATCAGTGGTTGGGGCATAGACTTGAATTACTATGATGTTGAATGGTTTGCCTTGGATTCGGACCGAGATCATTCTGTCATTTTTGAGATTGTATCCCATTACTGCCTTTCGCACTGTCTTGTTGACTATAAAGGCCACACCATGTTTTCTATGGGATTCTTGGGCACAGTAGTAGATATAATGGTCTTCGTTTATAAGTTTATAAACTCCAAAAATTGCCAAAAAGTTTCAAAATAATGTTCTCCAAGACACATGCAATTAGGAGGCTTGAAAATTATGCAAAAACATAGGTTAAAAATTAACTATCATTTCTCATCTAATAATTCCAGCAGCAGCAAACACCAGGCTTCCATCCAACAATCAATACTAGCCATTTAAAAGAGCCAACAGCCAAAAATGTTATATAAAATAAATATGTAAAACTTTGATTAGATTCTGCAATGGCTTTAGAACAATTAATCTACTATTAATGTATGAAACAGTATTGTTTGGATTATTGGCATGACAATTGACACCATCAATATTTCTTTCCATATCCAAGAAGTTCTGAGAAAGGGGTTGCAAGCGCATGCTGCAGGCACCAACAGGGCTCTGTGAAGTGTGAAAGATAGACTTCCCTGCCTGGGAGGGGTGAGGCCAGTGCCAGTCACAGGTGCTTGCTCTGTTCAAGCCAAGGAGGAGGGAAGGAATGGAAGGGACTTGGGAGAGCTTGTTTGCCTGGTCTATCTGCCCCAGCCAGTCCTCCACTCGCACTCTCCCACTGATTAAAGTGCAGCACGTACCACTACTGACCTGACCCTTGAGCTGGGGAAGGCTGTGCAGCTGGTTATTGACTCTGGGCTGCTGGCTCTGGAGTCCTGGAGTCTGTACTCTGAATAGTGGCACCAGGGACCTAGAAGGGGCAGGGCTTGTCAGTCCAACCCCTGCATAGTCTCATCAGGGCTGACCTTAAGGCAATTGGAGCTATTTGGCCAAATTGGGCCCTGCTGGCCACTCCTAAGGGGGGCCCTGCACCAGGGCAATCTATCTCTAAGATTCTGCAGACTTTGGCTGTGAACTGGGTGAGGGAGGGGGAGACGTTGGCTCTTACCCAGTTAGCCCCGCCGGGTTACTCGGACCTTCACCAGTCATGGACTAGGGGGCGGGGGGAGGAGTGGCTATCTTCATTCGGGAGGCTTACTCCTTCAGGGCGCTCCCGTCTGTGGAGATCGTGGGTACAGAATGTGTCGGCATGATGCTGGAGGCTGCGGAGGGTTTGGCAATCTGGCTGGTGTACCGGCCGCCTAATGCACCGGCCAGTAGCTTGCTGTCCCTTCTGGAGGCTGTATCAGGCTGGGCGTTGGATTACCCTAGACTGATTGTCCTGGGTGATTTCAACGTCCATGCTGAGGACGCGGCCTCTAGCCGGGCTATGGACCTAGTGTCGTCCATGGCGGTGCTGGGACTCTAACAGTATGTATCGGCCCCCACACATCGGGCTGGACACATGCTCGATCTGATCTTCACGGTGGGTGTGGAGGTGGACCGGATCACTGCTGAGGCAGTGCCATGGTCAGACCACCTGGCCCTGAGGGCCCGTCTGAATGTCCCACCCTGACCCTTTGTGGGCGGCGAGCAGATTTATGCTCGCCCGCGGGCTCAGATGGACCCTATGCGGCTCCAGAGGGCCTTGAGGTATCCAAGACCCCCTGGCGGCTCATTGGATGAGCTAGTGGAGGACTGGCATGTCCGGCTCTCCGCAGCCATCGACGAGATCACTCCCAGGCGCCCTCTCCGGGCTCGATTGAGGCGAGCTCCCGTGTATACCAGGTGATGCAGCTGATGAAATGGGAACTGAGATGGCTAGAGAGATGGTGGCGCCGTGCCCACGACGAAGCATCAAGAGCATCTTATAGGATGTTTATGAGAGCCTATGAGATGGCAGTTAGAGCGGCTAAGAAGGATTTCTTTGCAGCTGAAATTGCATCTGCTAGCTCATGCCCGGCCCAATTATTTAGTACAATTCGGACTCTGATGGACCTGCCTCAGGGCAGGCAAAATGTTAGGGAATTGGACATTGGCTGTGAGGCTTTTAGGAGCTATTTTGCAGATAAAGTCTTGGCACTCCGACGCGACCTCCCCGCCATGATTGAGACAGCTAGCGAACTCGAGGGCCCTTGCGTATCTTCAGGTCCGGGTTTGGAATGTTTCAGCCTGCTCAGCTTGGACGAAGTTGACAGATTGCTAGTTACTGTGCGCCCAACCACATGCGACCTTGATCCATGCCCCTCCTGTCTCATTAAGGCCGGCCACGAGGGGTTTCGAGGTGCTCTGCGGGAGATTATCAACAAGTCCCTTAGTGAGGGCCAATTCCCCAGAGCACTCAAGGAGGCGATGGTCCGCCCCCTCCTAAAAAAACCATCTCTGGACCTGGCCAAATTGGCCAACTATCGGCCGGTGTCCAATTTGCCTTATTTGGGCAAATTGATAGAGAGGGCGGTGGCGTTACAGTTACAGGGCTTTCTGGAGGATGCTTCAGTCCTGGATCCCTTCCAGTCCGGCTTCCGCCCGGGTCACGGGACGGAGACGGTGCTGGTCACCCTGACGAGCTCCATAGGCACTTGGATCGAGGCGGTGTGGCGGCATTGCTGCTGTTAGATCTGTTGGCCGCATTTGATACGGTCGACCATCAGCTGCTGACCCACCACCTCACCGACGTGGGGATCCAGGGGCGTGCCCTTCAATGGTTCGCCTCCTTTCTCCAAAGTCGGGGACAGAGGGTGGCGATTGGGGACCAGCGGTCCCGGAGGCATCTCCTTGAGTGTGGGGTGCCTCAGGGGGCAGTGCTATCCCCGATGTTGTTTAATACCTACATGAGCCCCCTCGCCCAGATTGCCCAGAGTTGTGGGCTTGGGTGTCATCAATATGCGGATGACACCCAGCTCTATCTGATGGTGGGCGGCCAGTCGGACTCTGGTCCTGATGACCTTCATTGGGCATTACAGGCCGTGGCTGGTTGGCTCAGGCTGAGCTAGCTGAAGCTAAACCCGGTGAAGACAGAGGTCCTGGGCCTGAGCCGGACCGGTCTGGGGTTGGGGCTCCCACTCCCGTCCTTTGATGGGGTGCCGCTCGTGCCATCATCGGGGGTTAGGAGTTTGGGGGTGCTCCTGGATGCCTCCTTAACGATGAAGGCCCAGGTGGCAGCCACTGTCAAGTCAGCATTCTACCATCTGCGGCTGGCACAGCAGTTGGTTCCCTACCTCGATCGCGACGACCTGGCCACGGTGATCCACGTGAATGTCACCTCGAGGCTAGACTACTGCAACGCTCTCTACATGGGGCTGCCTCTGTCGCAGATCCGGAGGCTGCAGCTGGTGCAGAATGCGGTGCCCAGGCTGTTGATGGGCCTCACTAGATGGGACCACATCCAGCCAGCACTGAAGGCACTGCACTGGCTGCCAATAGCGTACAGGATCCGCTTCAAAGTGCTGGTTCTTACCTTTAAAGCCCTATATGGCCAGGGTCCGGCCTACCTGAGGGATCGCCTTTCCCCATATGTTCCCTCAAGAGCACTACGGTCAGGGGGGCACCATCTGCTGGTTATTCCAGCCCCCAAGGTTGTTAAATATGCTGCGACCAGGGCCAGGGCCTTTTCGGTGGTGGCCCCTACCTGGTGGAATGAGCTCCTGAAGGAGATCAGGGCCCTGCGGGACCTTATGCAGTTCCACAGGGCCTGCAAAACGGAGCTCTTCCGCTAGGCTTTTGAGTAGGGGCTGCCACCGCTATGACATCGCTATGATACCACCAGCGCATAGCCACTAGAGGCATTCTGGCCCTGGCATGGGGCTCTTAGTTGTATATGCGCACCATTGAAGTAACACCAACTGGGTGTTTTAGTGTGATTGTGTGGTGCTTACCCTGTAATGGCTCTTTCCTGTGTTATTGTTGTTTTACCGTTAGCTGACTTGGAGTTTTATGGTTATTTATTCATGGTTGTTTTATGTTTTATCTGGTTGTATGGCATTGTTGCCCTTGTTTGCCGCCCTGAGCCCATGTGGAAGGGCGGCATATAAATCGAATAAATAAATAAATAAATAAATAAATATAAATAATAAATAACTGGGGCCCCACAGAAATTTTTCCAGTTGGGCCCCAGAGTTTCAAACTGGGCCCCACTGGCTGGCCCTGGGTCTCATAGTTGCTGGGCCCGAGTTGCCCTGCCCTCGCATGAAGTCTTGGGTTTGCAATTTTGGGAGAGGAGAGACTGCCTGCTGGGGGGGGCAGGGCTGTGGAAGCCCCCTAGATTTAGGGGCCCTAGGCTTCAGCCCACTCAGCCTGTACATAAATCTGACATTGCCCCTAAGCCATTGTTTTTTGCATTCACCTGGCAATCAAGGCACATTGTGTCAAACATTAAATTCAGACACAGTTTCTTGTGTGGATCAGCAAGCTGCCAAGTACAGTCTACTCCACAGAAAATGAGTGAAAGGGGAGTTGTTTTCTGAAGAAATCCTAGAATACAAGCCTGTGATGAAAACTGTGAAAGCATTTCAGCGTGGGATATATAATCTATTAGTATTATAGCAATAGACAGGCCTGGTAACAACGCAACAAACAGGTATGGGCTCAGAGAAGATGTTATGTATTGAACTGTGAATCAAGCCTATTCTTTTCTATGTTAAGCTTGATTCTGAATGTGGATTCTAAGCTGTCGCATTCCTATTGGTCGGTTTCTGCGAAACCAGTGTAAATAGCCAATCACTGTGTGATAATGCTGCAAAGAGGGAACAGTCCTGATTGGTCTTTATCCCTGCAATGCCATTGGTCTTTAACTTGTTATGGGTGTGGCTTTGACAGCCCGGGAGAGTTTAAAAAGGAGCTGTGCTCCACTGTTTGTGTTGTGTGTTCCTGATTTGGTGTTTGTAGTTAATAAAGCTGAAATCACTTGTTAAGCTTACTGCGTTGTTGAGTCTCATACTTAACAGAAGATGCACCTACAAATGTCTCTGTGTATGATCATTCTGAGTGCTCACCCACTGAAACTGGGCACAGTCCAACTAGCAGACATGGCCTCCATTCACATCTACGAGACT
Organism: Gekko gecko; assembly: GCA_029375565.1. NCBI lineage: Eukaryota > Metazoa > Chordata > Lepidosauria > Squamata > Gekkonidae > Gekko > Gekko gecko. Next base: position 235,744,588 of record JAPDNY010000002.1, on the reverse strand, counting down.
CCTCTGTCGACACAAACAAAAGGGAGTCAGGATAGCTTTACCAATCGGCAGACTGCAATATTGACTTCTAATGTTTCAAATGATTTAATTTGTGAATTTTAAAACTGAAAAAACGGTAACACCTGCCATGTTCTTAGACAGCCAGCAGCAGCAGCAAATTGGACTGCTTTCAAAAGTTTGCAAACTGTCAATTCCTGAAATTATTATTATTATAATAATAATTAGTAGTAGTAGTAGTAGTAGTAATAGTAGTATTTAAAGCATTATATCCTAGGCTTTCAATGGGAGCAGGATTTATATTTCCCATCTAAGGCCCCCAAATGCCTCACCTGAGCCCCCCAAGTGATCAGGGAGTCACTCCCTGGATGAGTAACATCAGAACAAGGTTATCATTTTTCTCACATGTTGACTAATCAAATTATCTCTTCCTCAGTCTTCAAAGTTTTAGAAAATATCTTAGCCCTGCAGAGAAAAGGGCAGGGTTTTTTTGTTTTTAAAAAATTCTTTGTGTATGAAGACATACATATTGTTCCAGCTTAAACTTTGAGAGTGTTTTTGGGATTACCTTTCCTTCCCCCTAAAACGAAACTGTTATTGGCCCATTGAATCTGTAGAAACAACCCAGCAGAGATTCAGGGCAGACTCCCTGCCTTCTGCAATAAATTCAGAACTGGAGGGGCAATCAAAGTGTGTTATAGCCATTCATGTTTTTACCCACTGGTTTCACTGGATCCTGGTTGAAGTTTAACACTGAAAACTTGGCCATTATATCTTCTGGTGTAATCTCATAGATGTCCCTGTGGGTTTTTTGGCAGATAAGAAATCCCCCCCTCAAATGAAAGGATTGTGTCTTTTGCTGGGAAACAAAAAGAAGTCTTGTGGCATATCAGAGATGAACAGATTTATTATGGTGTAAGCTTTTGTGAATCATCAAGAGCATGAAGTGCATCTTCAAGAAGCATATAGACAGACAAAAAAATAATTATAGACTGTGGGTTAAAAAAGCAACAGAAGATAAGAGGTACACTCTGTGACATTTCTATGCAAGGATCAGTTACATACAAGGTAAGCAAAATGACCATTCACAATAGCAATCACTGGTTATAACACAATCATCACTGGGATTTTTTAAAAATTGGGTTGCAAATGATGAGAAATGGTAGGTTTTAAGTTACCCAGAACTTTTTACCAGGCACTTATCCTACTTTTGCCTGTAGGGAACAGGTTTGGCAAGTTTTTAATATTGTTTCAAAACCCTACCACACTTGTTTGACCAGTGGTTAATATGGACAAAAGAAGTATGTACATACACCATGGGACATAAAGGCTTTCTTTAAAAAGATTGTCTATTCCCAGCTTGAGTTGAAGTACTAGTGAACCACTGGGCAAAAGAGACTTTTGCTACAGATTATAAGCATACCAACTGTAGATTAATGTAGTGCATTTAAACAACATTCAGGTACATTTTGCTGTGTACCTAGTTGAGGGTATTCTTTCCCCTCACCTCTTTGGCAAAGTTTGAAATCATATTTTCATATTGCTGTCCCAAATACATGCATCTGGAAGTAGTTCCAGTTGAGTTCTGTTGAACTTGCTAAGGGCCCTGTTCAAGGAATTTGAAGTGCCTTCCTTCCAAATACACCAGTTTACAACCACAGTGGAACTATTGTGGGATCTGATCTGTCATGAACCAAGAGTTTTATCATTTTTACTTTATTTGTCCTCATAATAACCCTGCAGGGTAAGTCACCACAGTCTCTATTTTAAAGATGGGGAACTGAAACAGGATCTTGACCCAGGGGCATCCACTGTGTCTGCAAAGGAATCTGGAACAGGGCAGGCCAGTGTACCATTCAGTGTGTGCCAGAGTGGCATGTTCATAGCTGCCTCCTCAAAACACATAACTCAGAGCAGTTAGAGGATTGTATACTTTTTATTTAAAGGTAAAAGGTAAAGGTTTCCCTTGCTCAAAAGCTAGTTGAATCCGACTCTAGGGGGCGGTGCTCATCTCTGTTTCCAAGCCGAAGACCCAGTGCTGTCTGAAGATGTTTCCATGGTCATGTGGCTGGCATGACTAAACACCAAGGCTCACAGAACACTGTTACCTTCTCACCAAAGTGGTACCTATTTATCTACTTGCAATTTCTTGCTTTTGAACTGCAAGGTTGGCAGGAGCTGGGGCCAGAGATGGGAGCTCACTGTCAGGTTCAAAAGCAAGTAGATCCAAGCATTCCTGAGGCAAAGAAAGGCTTTATTGGAATACAGTGCTAAAACCCACAGCAAAACGGTTATTGTCAGGAATGGCGGGATGTGCGGCTCAGGCATGGTTATAGTATGATGCGGAAATGCAACTAGCAAATGATCTTCAAGCGCGTGCGTGGGAAACTCCCGGTGGGAGGGTTACTTAATAGTCGGGAGACCGCTCCCCCCACCCCTCGGCTTCACAGGACTGGAAAATTCTCATAGACTTAAGAATAGCCCAAAGCCTGCATTCAAGGCCACTGTGATAACACCGAGCAGTAGGGTCTCAGTCTGCAGCTTTAGCGTCTTAACCTCTGAGCCACCACGGCCCCTAGGCTTTTTATTTATTACCATCTATATCTATAAATATAAAAGAAAGTCCCTTCACCATAAAATCAACACCCAGGCGAAACTGCCAGACCTAGAAACACCAAATTCGGGGAGAGCACTCCTACCATGACATAGCTGCTCACTAAGAAAGGATTTTTAGAAATTTGACCCCTAAGGGGGTCAAAAGAGGTAAAATGTGCTGCCTCCTTGCACCCCCCCACTCTCTAGTTGGTCAGCTGCAGAGCTCAGTGTTCTGAGGTTAAAAAAAAAAAAGTTACAGGAGACTGCAGAGAGCTCATGACAGTTGAGGAAATCAGGAATGGCCAGCAACCACCTGTGAGGTGCAGTAATGTTGTTGGCCCAGCCTCTCTGATAGCTTCCAACACACTCCCTCCACCTCCTACACCTAACAGGCAATTGTCTGTCAGGTGCAGCAGCAGTTGCAGGGTGCTTAAAGCCCCAAGGGAGCCCGTCTCAGCAGTAACGCCTTGGTGATCCTGCCAGCCCAGCCTCCATAATGGCTTCTAATACTCCTCCCCCCGCCCACACTGGACAGGCAGCTGCCTGTCAGGTGTAGAGGAGGTGGGATGCTTACAGCCACCCCGGAGGTTTGCTCAGCAGAATTGTCTTAGCCCTGCTGCTGGCCCAGCCTCTGTGATGTCTTTAAATACAATCCCCCCCAACGCCAGACAGGCCAGTGTCTGCCAGGTGTAGGAGCAGGACCAGGGTACTTTAATCCATCAGGGACGCCAACCCAGCAGGATGCAGCAGCAGTTGCACGGTGCTTAAATACTCCTCCCCCTCCTACATTGGACAGGCAGCTGCCTGTCAGGTGTAGGAGAGGAGGTGGGATGCTTACAGATGCCAGGGAGGTTTGCTCAGCAGGATTGCCTTAGCCCTGGATCTGCAGGATCACCTTAACGGTGCTGCTGGCCCAGCTTAACTACACTCACACCCATAATGGAAATATACCCCAAATTTGTAGAAAACTGGTTTCCTTTATTAGGTTATTTAACTTCTCACAATGTGGGTTCTAGAAAACTGGTTCATATGAACTTGCTTAATATCTGATTGCTCAGTTTTAAATTGTAACATAAATGAGAAGGATTTTTGTAAAAAACAAAAGGGGGTATGCCCTCCCCCCAAATTCAATGCCCAGGCCAAACCCCTGCACCAAGAAACCCAAAATAAGGGGAGTGCATTCCTACCATGATGTCAAAAAAAAACAAAAAACCCATGAAGAGATTTCTGAGAAACATGACCCCTGCTTCTTAAGTGACAGCTGCTTCTTAAATGGGCAGTTCTATGTGGCCTGCTCCAGAGTGAGCTCATCAAGCAGCCTGGTGATCCTAGCACCTGAGGGCAGAACCACCAATGTGGTCTAGAGAGAGGTTCTTCAGTACACTTCATTTCTTACACGACAATCTTCTCTGTTAGAATTCCTCCAACAAATGTCACATTTCAAATTTCACATCATCAGTATTATAACTGGATTTACGGAACTTAAATACCATGGTGAAGCACGGGTATCAGGCTAGTATATATATATATAAAAGAAAGTCCCCTCACTGTAAAATCAACGCCCAGGCCAAACCCCTGGCCTTAGAAACACGAAATTTGGGGAGAGCACTCCTACCATGATGTAGATGCTCACTAAGAAGGAGTTTTTAGAAATTTGACCCCTAAGGGGGTAAAAAGGGGTAAAATGTGCTCCCCCCATTGCTTCTTATGTGGCTGCCAGGTTGCTGCCTCCTTGCACCCCCCACTCTCTGATCAGCTGCAGAGCTCAGTGTTCTGAGGTGAAAAAAAAAACAGTTACAGGAGACTGTAGAGAGCTAATGATAGTTGAAGAAATCAGGAATGGCCAACCACCTATGAGGTACAGCAATGCTGCTGGCCCAGCCTTCCCTATGGCTTCCAACTCACTCCCCCCCTCCCACCTCCTATACCTGACAGGCAGCTGTCTGTCCCGGCAGTAATGCCTTACTGATCCTGCTGGCCCAGTCTCCACAATGGCTTGCAATACCCCACCTCCCCTCCCTCTCCTACACTGGACAGGCAGCTGCCTTTCAGGTGTAGAAGAGGGGGTGGGATGCTTACAGCCACTGGGGAGTGAGTACAGGCAGGAGGCCTGGTATAAAAGGCTGTGGGCCTTGAAATAGTAACTAGTTCAGTGAAATCAGTAGTCACATTAGATTTGATTATTTTCCCTTTAAACACTGTTATATATTTTAAAAGCACCTTGTCTGGTTTTCCTTGCCCCAGTGCTGTATTAATAAACCATTTGTTTAATTGTTCTCTGCCTGGTCATCATGTCTAAAGTTTCTCAGCTTAAAAGGTACATTTTGGTTGGGCTTGGGAGGGTACTCTGGGCCTTCTCAAGGGACCTGAAGTTCAGAGTGGTGGCAGCTGAAGTTGGCAACCCACTGGGGTCATGACACAGGCAAACTCTGCAATGGCACCAGACTGCAAGTGAAGGCCCTGCACAGGAACATCATCAAGGGCACCCTGCTCACCAGCAGTGCTCAGAAAGAGTTGGTGTTCATGCCACCCATACCACTCATACCGTCAGAAAACCCCTTTGAGTTCAAGAGGCTGCAGTTCCCCCTTAAGGTCTGTTTTGCTGTGACCATCAACAAGTCCCAAGGTCAGACACTTAAGGTTGCAGGAATTGATTTAACAGATGACTGCTTCTCACATGGACAGTTCTATGTGGCTTGCTCCAGAGTGGTGGCAGAACCACCAATGTGGTCTACAGAGAGGTCCTTCAGCAGAGAAAATAAATAGTATGTATGTCTCACTTCATTTTTTATACTACAATCTTCTCTGTTAGAATTCCTACAACAAATGTTACATTTCAAACTTCATATCAGTTTTATAACTAGATTTATAGAACTTAAATACTGTAGCAAAGCACGGGTATCAGGCTAGTAGTATATATCCACCCTTTGACTTTAATAAGTATACAAGGTGGCTTATAAAGAAAGGTAATGTCAATAAAAAACAAGAAAGACCAACAGCTGAAACTGGAGGTGAAATTATCAATGATTTCTGGTTAGAAATCCAGTACTGCTGCATTCTGGGAAATCTCATGCTGCAAGGATTCTCCAACATGAATCCATTAAAAACAAAGTAATTTGCAAAGTGAAGTGAGGCCTATGGTCTATCAGTTTGTCTGTCAGTTTTTTGTTACTGCATGATAATTGTACAGAATATTAAGAAAGCTAAATGAAATTTGCTACATATATGCAAGGCACAATTCTATCATCCATATCATTCAAGTTCAAACAATAGGCCTTGTTTTCAAAGGGGTATGTGTGGATATGAGATGCAATGCAGTGCAGTATTTCCTTTGAGCATCAAGTCACTAGAATGAAACATGGCATACAAGTTCAGGACAACATTCTCCATTTTGAAGACCACCACAGCTTGACCCACTGACACAAACCTGTTCTATGGGGGGACACTAAGGGTGGCCTATTACCACATCATTCTCCATTTGAAATGTGAACACCTGTTCTATGTTTGCAACACTGTTCGAAGGAGAAACCATGCAAAATACATTGTAATGCAATATATGCCTCAGATATTGGGATAATGGAAGGAGGATTGGCAAGCACATGCAGGAAACATGTCTAAATTTCATCTTCAAACATGAGCTCAACTCCCACATGGTTTTCAAGAGAGGCAGGAGCTAGTGAGGCTCTCAGACTGTGCTTTATTACTCTACCAAAGTATTTTTTCTTTTAAAAAATATCCAGTCAGTCAAGAGCCTCATCCTGTGCAGTAGTAGGCCTGCTTACCTAGGATGCGGAGGGGGTGGGGACAAAGACAGCATATAGTGGTTGGATTTGATTTATTTGGAGTGTCCTGTGCATCTTCCTCAAGCTAGCAAGAAAGGCCAGGAGAAGTAGGAAAGTTTCAGAAGTCTGTACCTAAGGCCGCTTGAAACTGACAGGAGTCATCCTGACCTGTACAGTTCCACAGAGACACCCTATGAAGGACTGGAAATCGGGGGGCTTTCCCGCAGGAGCAGCGAACGTTTTTGTGAGGTTTCCTGGCGCCTGTTTAGAGCTGGCCTCCTCAACTCTGGCTCCCTGCCTGCGGGGAAGACGCTTCGGGTAGGGCAAGAAGGAAAACGCCAGCCAAGGGGCCTCCTGGCCAAGGGAACCGCTCGCCTTCTCCTGCTCCGGCACACAAGACCGGACAAGTCCTGGCCGAGTCCTCCACAGGCCTCTCCTCAGCCCAGGCCAGCCCCGACTGCATTCAGGAGGCGCGGCTGCAGTGGGGCTGAGGCCCGGGAACAAACGGAACGGTTGGCGATGGAAAGGATGCCGCTGAGCCCAGGCCGGTTGCCTGCCTGCCTGCCTTGCGGGGACGGGGAGAGAAGCCAGGCCCGGGGAGTTGGGGAGCGAGCCGGCGACGGAGGCGGTCAGCTGCCGCTTGGCTTTCTCGGCAGGGTGCGAAAGGGTGAATTGGCTCGCAGTCAACTCTCCATCTGCGCTCCAGCAGCCCACACGGCGGACTGCAACCCGGCGAGAGCCACATTCCTCCTCTGCGTTGGCCGCGACGCAGCTAAGCGCTGCAGGGCAGGGAGGCGGAGAAGACTGCCGAGGGATTCCGTCGCAGGGCCAACAAGCTGCATCTTTTTCTGCACAATACCCTGGAAAAGATCCACGCCCTTTCTTCCCCTCGCACAGCCACATCCCGCGATGTACCTGAAGCAGAGCCCTTTCAAAGGGCCCTGGATATGCAAACGGGACATCTCAAATTCCAGCGGCGCTTGCATGTGAAAGAACATGTATGTGCGTGCAAATCCAGGGAGAGGGAGCCATTTTTAAAAAAAAGAATCCAGGTGCATGGGGCGTTATTGCGTCTCCTCCTGTATTCAAAGGAAATAAGTAATCAGCTAATCTGCAAACCCCGGGTGTGGTGGGGTCTCTCTCTTGTGTTCTGGAAACAGATTTCTTTCAGTAACCAAAAGCCAGATACGAATAGCCGTGTAGGCTGTCGCAAGCAGATAGTGAGCTGGCCTTGACGATGTAGCCTAATGCGTGCTATTGATGTTTTAGGAGGATGTGGTTTATATGAGAAGCAAATCAGCTAAACTCGATGTCCAGCATATATCTGGATTGGTAGGTAGGTAGATAATAAGAGTATTAAAATATTTTTATTCCACCTTCCTGCATAAGTGCCTCAGAGCAGATATCTGTCTATCCATCTAGCGTATACAAACATGTTATATTTACATAGACACAATAAATAAACTTAAGCATACAGTGCATGGTTGCCTAATAGTATATAAACCTGACTGGGTTCCTCCATTTCTGCATTCACCAGCGTGTAGTTCTGTTGCTAAATACACTTACAGACTCAGATCTTGTTCTCTTGAGTATATAATAAAGAATGCCTCTGTGAGGGGCTAAAAGGGGTATATTTTCAGGCAGGTAGACAGCACCAGATGAGGACCTCGGCCCTAAATAAGTTTTAAGTGTGGTCCATTACCAATGGCGGCAGGTTGGATTGGGGCTTACTTTTGGATGCAATCCAGAATATAATAAATATCCCGACGATTTCCAAATGGAGAGAAAGACATCGTTCGAATTCAGATCGAAGGGATTTTAAAAGCGCTCCACTTCGACGGGAGCCCGCCCTGCCCTTGCCCACAAGGGTCTTCTCGATTACACCAAGGGGGCCAGCCAATATGTTATGGTGCAGTCCTGTGCAGATGGACACCAATCTCAGCTCACTGAAATCTCCCCTGGCTCAGAGTGGAGTATCCCTGGACAGCACTACAGGTACCGCAAGATGCCTCTTGGTTGCTTCACTCAGGGGCACGCATCTCTCAGCCCGAGAGGGCCCCCGCGCCTTCCACCCCGGCAATGTGGGCGCCGCAAGTCTGCGGAGACCGGCCGCGGAGCCGTTCTCCTCTTCTCCCGGCAGCCCGCAGCCCTTCGGAGTGCGCGAGTGATCGGCGAGGCCTTCTGCTCGTAGCCCAAGGCTCCCTCCTGCTTGGCCTGGGTCTGGCTGGGCCTTCCTCTCGGGGCGCGTAAAGACGCCGCTCGCTGCCTGGGAGACGCGGGCCCGGGGGGAGGGGGGGCTGGCCGCAGTCCAGCTGCTGAGCGCGCGCCACACACGCACACACACACACACACACACACACACACAAAGAGAGAGAGAGAGACGGGGGGGGGGGAGGCCCGCGGGCCGCTCCAGCAGGGGAGGCTCCGCGCCTTTCCCCCTCGATCGCGGCAGAAGCCAGCCGCTCTCGGAGCCCAGCAGCCTCTCCCCGGCCCGCTTGGCCAGGCTGCAGAGGCGCCGAGAGAACCACGAGCGCCGCTGGGGGAGGCGAGGCACGCCCAGCCGCCGGGGGGGGGGGCGGGGAGCCGAACGAAGTGGGCGCTCGGGGTGTTGTGGCTGCGCCGCTCCCCGGCCGCCTTCCTACCGCCGGCTTGCCTGTGGCCTCCTGGCCGGCCGCTGCTGGAAGCTGGAAGCTGGACTCACTGGACCGCTGGGCTGACCCGGCCGGGCGGTTGCCGAAGACGCGCGCCCAAGCCTCTTCCCCCAAGGACGCCTCTCCACCCCCCCCCCCGCGCATTGTGTGTTTGTTCGGCGGCCCCTTCGCCTTCCCAGCAGAGCCCCCGGCCACCTCGCCCCGGCCCTATTCAAATGGCGAGGGGAGCCGGCTCAGATCCATCAATTACCCTCTCAGATGCCAAGCCTTTGTTTGCAAAGGAAGGACAAGAAAGAGCAGAGCTATAAAGCGCGCCCCCCCACCCCCGCATCGCGGTCCTTTGTGTGGCTGGGGAGATAGTGATGTAGAATCCATTGAGACGGGCGCTATCAAGGAATCCGCTCAGAAGCAGACGGCGAATCCGGCGACTTAAAAGACGAATCTGTGCCGCGGAAGAAGATACCAAATGTTTTTCTCCGAAGCGTTTGTGTTAAATTCCGTATTTGGGGACATCTGTTTTTTAAGCCCCCCTCCCCCATCTTCCCTGAAATCTCCCAGTGCTTTTTGCTCTTTCAAGGGACTCGAGGGGGGGGGAGCATTTAATGGCTCCCCCCCCCGCAAAACACACACAGACACTGTTTTCTTCTGCTAATCGTAAAATTGAGTATAGCTCTCTCTTAACAAACCAACCAAATATTGTAAGTTTGGAAACTCCTTCCTTCTCCGCGATTGCTATACGGAGGGTGAGAGACAAGTTGCATTTGTTGTTCTGCTTGGATTTTGGTTTCACAAAACGTTGATATGGGAAGGACGGACCCCGCCTGAACCTTCAGCTAAAATTAATTCCTAAACTTTAACACCTTTCGTTCTTAAACGAAGTTGCTTTTTTAAAAAAGCTTTCCTGTCCAAAAGGGTTCCGAGGTGTAATTCAGCGCCGCCCCGGTCCCTTCAGAGCAGGCGCTCCTGGAGCCGAGACGCAGAGCAGGCGGCGCAGAGAAACGATCTTCCGGGCTCGGCTCCAGCAGTCCGGACGAACTCCCGGCCAGTGCCCATCTTGCCTCGGAAGACAGCCGCCCTTGCCCGGCTGGCTGCAGAGCGTTTCTGCCCCTGGCGGATAGGCGCGCCGCGGGAATGGCCCGCTCCCCGACACTCTCCCTCTCTCCCCCCCCTCTCTCAGGGCACTCGATTGCTTCTACAACCCCCCACCCCACCCGGTCTTCTTTTCTTACTTAAAAAATTATATATCTTCATGTCACAACCATTTTCCTTTTAAAAGCAAAAACATCCAATTTGGCTCAGAGTAATAAAATCAGTCGGAGATCCTTAAACGCTACCATTCCGCTGAATTAAGTTGTGAAATCTAATCTATTATATCCATAAAGGAGAATGCTTTCATTGTAAATTCCGGTTATAAAGAAAACTCTACCTGGAGCAGTCAAGTTTCTCTCCGCAGCCCCCCCCCGCGTCCTCCCCCCTCTGTATTCGGATTTGCTACTTGATGGCTTATCAAATTACTTCAAAACGCCCGTCTCCCCCCTTTTTCCATATCTCATTGGAACCAAAATTAAATGTGGCAAGACGTTCCTTTTAACAGCATGAAAAGGTCATAAACTGGCAACAACAACACAGAAAAGAATAAGACACACAAAATTATCCGAGCCTTTTGCGACTGAGGTTCCGTGATTAATATGGACCCCCAAAATTATATATTTCTTCCCAACAACAAAGGTTTGCGAAATAGCAGCACAGCTCTGCGAAGCTGGGCTCCAGCCGGCCTGCGCTCTGGGCACACGTGGAGCTAAGAATCAGCAGCGATCCCCATCCCACCGCGAAATCATGCAGACAAAAGGGGAGCAATTTGAAAATTAATCTACTGTTCTGGAGGCTGGGCTGGCGGAGACTTCAGTAAGAGCACCGTTTTAAAATGCTCTAGTAATTCCTCAAACACAGAGAGGGTAATATGTGTGCATAACACCGATTTTTTTTTTTCCGGCTGGTGTGGGGGAAGAGAAAATGGACCCATCACCGGTTAAATATCCGAGGAAGTAAGAATAATGCTCTGGCGGCTGGCTTTATTCAGTTCAAAGAAATCTCTTTTCTTAAAAAAAAGTGAGGACAAATGCATCGTAGATTAATTGATCACATTTTACCTTTCAAAAGAAATTTAAAAATATAAAACCAAAAAAAACCCCAAAAGGACCCAGTAGCTCTAGGCCAAGGAATGGGGACAAAAAGAATTATAAAGCATAACCGCATAAAGTTTAGCTGTGACAGGGAGGAGAGGTGGGTGGAAGGAAGGGGGGGGTGACTGTAGGATGCAGCTTTGTCAGATCTGGGGAGAAAGATTTATTAATGTGTGGCTAATGTCCCCAGTGTTATATCCTCCTAAAGCCCTGCCCGATTTCCTAGTCTAATCTTTTATTTCCATCTAATTATTTTTTCCCAGCCACTTCCAACTCCGCGTCTTTAGAATGGGGGTGGGGGTAAGAGGGAGGGAAGGCATACTATATGAACTCAGCAAAATCTCCAGAGCGTACTCCCAGCACGGAAAAACTGAACGTCCCTGTCCCTGAGACGGAAAACTAAGAAGGGCTTCTCGAAGTAAGCCCAGAACAATATACAAACCCAAAAGGGAAGGGAAGGAGGGGGAGATCTTAACTCAAGAGGTAGCGGTGGGGGGGTCGTGGACGCTTAGCTAATATATTAACCTTCGGGTAAGAAAAAAAGGGGGGGTAGCGGGGAGAGAATCCTTCAATGATGGTTAGTTTTCAGGAATTATTTTTCCTCGAGGATTACAGAACTACAAACGTTTTTCAAAATAAGTATATAATAATGAAAAAAGAGAGAATGGTCAGAAGAGAATCTCGGGAAGCTCGTCTGAAATCTAGCGTTTGTATGGCAAGTTCAGCATTCCTGTTGCATAATTCTGAATAACGATGATGCAACAACATACGGGAGAAAACTAGAGTCTATATTTATTTTTAGCTGTACTTGAAAGCAGTCCATTGATCGCGGGGGGGGGGAGAAAGAAAGAAAGAAAGAAAGAAAGAAAGAAAGAAAGAAAGAAAGAAAGAAAGAAAGAAAGAAAGAAAGAAAGAAAGAAAGAAAGAAAGAAAGAAAGAAAGAAAGAAAGAAAGACCCCATTTTGTTGGACCCAGAGGAGTAGAAATTTGAAAGAGGAAGAGAAACAAACAAACCTGAAAATGTCCTCTAAAATGAAAACGGTTCTTCTCTTACGTTTATTCGGAAGTCCTGTTGATTTCAGTGGAACTCCCAGTAAGCAGATTTAGGACAACTTTTTTTTTAGGCATGTGGCCGATACATTGAAACGAAATTCAAAGTCTATAAATGCATAGATATTTTTAAACGCTGCACAAAAATTGGAAGTGTGTGCAATGCATAAACTGAAGCTGACATAATTTTAGAACTGGGGATTCCTACAAAAATTAATCTGCCGAGGGTCCTCCCCCCCACACACACCGTATTGGAATCGGGCTTTTTACGGGTTGTTTAGCTGTAGAGGTTTTGTATACTTGAAATGGAACTCCTGGATAAGGACACCGCAATGGCCGGATTTTTAAACTGCATGTTTGGCTAAAATCTTAATTATCACTTCCAAGGCCTTTCTGCTGTTATTATCAAGTTACAATCGATTTTAGCCTTTTAATTACGAGTATGTCTCCCCACACATAACACCATAAAGTTATATCGAATATTTACTAATTTCATATTGGAATTTCCCACGCCTTTAGGAAAGAGAGAGCACAATGCTAAGATTTGCTGGGGAATTTCTATAGTCGTTGTTCGGCCAACCGTTACCATTTTTATGCATGAAAACTTGGAAGAAAAATATTAAAACCTTGAACAGCTTCTATAAAGATCTTGTCAGGATATTTTGGGCGGCTGCAGCATCTCATGCATTGTAAACCTTTAAACTGATCTACTTTTTTAAAAATGAAAGAAATCAAGTTGTACTTCTTGCCTTGAATGTATTCCCTATAAATTTAGAAAATCTAGAATTTGTCCATCTTTTCAAACGTAAATAGCATTTTATTTAGTGTAATGGAACGTGTATTTTTTAAATCTTTGTATCCGTGTCCCTGTTTTGTACAATACATTTCCTTTATACATTAACAATGCCCTTTGATTATTTTCATCTGCCTTTTCTAAGGTTTTTATTCAAAATTTAACCATTTTTTATTATCAGTTGCACGGAACTGTTTTTAAAGATCAAATAGTATAGGAAAGAAAATACAAAATCAAATCGAACGAGGGGCCACCTCGGTCCAAATATTCCCATTTATTTATACCTCATTCACACAATAGAATTGGCAGTAATATTATTGATTATGATGGAAAATTAAGTAAAGTGCCAGTTAGCCTTTGCTAAATATAGATTAAGGGACTACTTTCTTTAGCTCAGTGCATTGCGATGGCTTTTTTAAAACTCTCACAAATCAAAAGTTTACGTCTGTCTCGATCCCACATTTTTTTAAAAAACATTATCTAGGTTTAAGGGGGAGAGATAGAGGGAGAGAGAGATATTTTCTTATTCTCATAATTAAGACTAGAACAAAGGATTTATTAGAATACCTTCCTCCTATGGTGAGGCGAGATATGGACTGTTAAAACCCTGCGATTCTGTTTGGAATTATTTCGTACTCGAATATAATTCTGAAATAGCGCCCATCCCTTCTATTTTTCGCTGCACGTTTTGTCTATGTGCATTTAGGCAGAAAATGTGGTGTAACGGCCGGTGTGATCTTCTTTGCGTGCACCACCTTTTTTCGAATCTGGAAAGCAATCTAGTTTAATGTATTGTTTTGTCTTTCAATAAGATTTATTTCTAGATTAAACAAGATATGCGAGTGGAGGGGTTGATGGCAAAAATCACAGGCCTGGGGGAAATAAATGGGGGGGGGGGGAATAAGCCACATACCTCAGATCCAGAAAGCCAGGCCTTTCCCCCAGAGAATTATGGGGGTGGGGGAGAAAGCCTGTCCAGTATTTTGTTTCTCCTGCCTTCCCCCCACACACACACCCCTTCCCCCAATAAAACATGAAAATTCAATGCTGATTTTTCTCTGCAAGCGGGATAGGCTTGCTTCCTCGCTGGGATATTGCCTCTGGCCAAAATATTTTACAACCTCAGCTGGGAGGTGGGGTAGGCAGCAGCATATAATTATATGCGATCCCTCTCCGTTCCCATCACCCACGTGTTTTTGCAGTCCCCAATCTTCGTACATCCGGGTCTCTGGCTCGCCATGCCTACATTTTCCACGACTTTTCCGTCCGCGGCTGGCAGCAGGAAGCTAGAGCGGGCGCCGCCGCAGAAGAGATGCTTCCTTGGCTTCCGTGCGTTCCTCCGTGCAGCAACGGCAGAGCTCCTTATCCAGGCTTCGAAGCATAAGCGCGCAGCTTCTCGCTCGGCTGCAGCGGGTCAATTTCCCCTTAGCTTGAGGGAGCAGATGGCCGATTCCCGAAAGAAGAATCCATAAAGATTCCCCCCACACACACACATACACCAGTAATCGGAGAGGGGGTGAGTCTCCTCTCCAACCATAAGTAGGACCTCCTTGCTCGGCGATCTTCGCAAAACTATAACGTCCTTTCTGCCAGCGCTTCCTCCGTCGCCCGGATCAGTTCTACAAACACCGCCTCCCTAGTCCATCCGCCAGTCGTGCTTTCTGTGCAGAATTCGGTTTCCCTCCTGCTCTCGCCCCCCTCCCCTCCCCGGTCTCCTGCAGCCGTCCTCGGCGGTTGCATTGCATTGTAGAGCTCCGGATCCATGTTTGCCTACTTCAGGGCCAAGAGAGAGAGAATTACACCGAGACGTATGTGGTATAAATAGATCGTGATAAATAATGATCTACAGTGGAGGCTGCCCGAGAGTCTTCGCTTGCCCGGCTTTGCTTCAGGTCTCACCCCCAGGGAGAACGAAACGAGAGAAGCAGCCACGGAGCTGGGGGAAGGAGCGCCCGGGGCGGGGGAGGGAGAGGGAGGGAGGGAGAATCGAAAGGAGGGGGCATCTTCTGGAAAGTCTCTCTGGCACCCGCCCTTCCCCCACTCTAGTAGTTTTAATCAATGGGAACTCCGCCGCCGTGCCTCTTTTAAGGAGGCGCAGATTCCCCACCACCACCAGTCCGGAATTCAATCGAGTAGGTGTTTACAATATCAGCTCCTCTCCACCGTCCCGTCCCCCCAGCAGAAAAGAAAAAAAGAACCGCCTGAGATCCCGTCCCATCTTTCTCTGGGATTCCAATAAATAAAAAGATAGCGAGAGATCTTTTCTTCTCAGTTCAAGGTCCTGTTCTTCCTCCAATGCTGCTCAGTCCAAGGTCCCCCTTAAATCCCTGCAGCCTGCTTTCTCCCCGCAGAGCCGCTCTCGGCCAATCAGGGAAGCGCTTGGCCTCGCTTGAATGACTCTTGTTCTTTGTTTGCGGAGGGAGGATCTCTCCAATCTGATCAAGGGGGAGGCCCAGCTGTTGGATCCTTCGGAGCCAATCAGCCGGCAGGCTTGCCTAGGCGTGCTGTGCTTCAAACGCCGGCCTGCCCGCTTGCCTGCGCTGGGGGTGTCCGTCTGAGCGGGATTGAAATCTCCGGCTCTCTGCTTATTTATACTGGCCTTTCAAACTCAACTCATCCAAGGAGCTATTAGGCTGTCTGTCTGTCTAGGGCAATAATGTTTGAACAGGCCTTCCAATCTGTGACCGTTTAAACAAGGACCGTTTCAAGGCAAGGCGTATGATTGATATTTCAAATATGCCTCTTAAACCCGGCCACACCGTCAGGTTTCAAAGGTAATCTGGGTCGCCTTTATAGCCCTGCTCTCCACTTGTGACCTTCCGGCCCTCAGCTGAACCCCCGGATTGCTGTGAGCAAGAGCAGAAAAACTTGCGCTCTCTTTCTCTGGATTTTGAAGGGTGATGTCAGCTCAAAATCAATCCCATCCAAGAATATAACAAGTTAAGAGAGTTGTTAACATTTCTGATTAAACCTATCAGTTCCCAGGGAGTTGGGTTTTTAAAAATTTAACAGGGAGCATTTGCCCCACCGAAGACATGGTAGCCATGCAGTTTCCCAGCGGGATCACACAGGCATATCTGGGAGGCGTAGCACTTCCATGGCCAACACGCAGCTTCCCTGATGCGGAATAAAAAACTACCACGAAAGGAGCACTAGTTTCTGGAAAACCCAGGGCAAAGGTCGGGGTCTGATCGCGGGAACTCCAGTATCCCGCGGCATCTGACGCCTGCCCATGTCCCAGACAAACTGGATGTTGTAAGTTTCCATAGGATGCACACCAACACCAAACAGCACATGCGCACACACAAGACACCAACAGCAGTCTGCCCCCCCAACAGCACATGTGCACATTAAGAAGTGCAGCTTGTGTGATCGTGCTGCGCCGCTTTTTTACCACGCTGCAGCATCAAGGTGTGATTGGTGCTAAGAGCTGGAGCGTGGCAACTTGGGGGACCATGTGATCGGGCTACCGCACTTTATTTTGTTCCAGGAAGAACAGCCACGCCTCTTCCCTGTGTTTTCTGGCCCCTATGTCTGGGGCCTTAGTTTATCATCTGTTTTGCTGTTAACCCATGGATGGATTAATTAATCAGTGGAAACAAAAATGATATTTAAATATAGGTGCCATGTTGATAAAATTAAAGATCAATCTTTTTATTTTAAGAAGCTAAGATTTTTAATGCTGAGGAAATCATTTTGTTACAATGACTCATTCTGAAATTTTTTGTGAGGAAGGGATAGCTGTGATTACAGCCTACTTTTTCTTAGATTAGTGAATGAATCCATTAATCCAATCAATCAAAGAAAGCTTTTAACTATAGTTTGTATCATCACTTCTCTACTCTTTCAGCCTTATTTCCACATTACAGATGGGGAAAGAATGACTTACTGAAGGTCACATAGTGAGAAGAGGTCTGAACAGTAACCTTCCAGATCATACCACATTCCTTTTAGCTTCTGTTCTTCTCCAGTTTCTAATTACCACAAATAAAAATATAAATGTATCTTATCTAACTTCACATAAATCCTAAATAATAGCACACGGGGCATCAGTGGCTCCTACAAAACACTATTCTAAGTTGGGACACCTTTTATGGTTGGAGGGCTTTAGACCAGACATGATTATTCCTCAGAAGCTCGTGTGCTTGTGGACAATTCAACCGTAATAACTGCTGCTGTAAAATATTGCACAAGGCTATGTACCAGATATGCATGCCAAAGGCACAAATATGAAGGATCATATAATAAAGGTGCTTTATGTCAATAAGATCATGATAATTTTATAGTTTTATTAGGTATAAAAATAAAAGCACAACAAATCTCTTAACAAATTCTCTCTCAGTCTACCTATGAATACATCCATTCAAAACAGGCCTCTGGAACAGGCCTGTAGGTACCACGGGGCCCATGGGGCCTGCCCACCTCATGATTTTTATGGGCCCCTCCCCAATCCTCAGCTCCCCCTCCCCCCGCCATCGCTACCCTCAGTCCAGCAGCTGGTACTCCACACCACCTCCTGCTGCCCCGACCGTCCTTGCTGCTGCTGGGAGGTCAGAGTGAATGGCTGCTGAGCAGGGACACCTGCCGCCCACCGCACCTCCCTCCCTGCCATGGCCAGCCGGACTCCCATGAGGAGGAGGAGGCACCCTGCTCTTTCCCCCTCCCCAGCATCTGCCACTGGAGACCAGCCCAGGAGCCTCTTCTCCTCACCGCCTCGGGAGCAGGTCATGAGGGACAGGCTTGGCTGTGGCCTTTCTCTCTCCACCCCTCCCCGCAGTACCACACAGACATATAATGTAGTTGCACCAGAGAGTGAAGTGGTAGTTGACACTGACAGGCAACAGCCGGGCAGCAACTCCTGCCTCGGAGATTTGCTGCGGGATGGGTGCCCACCAGCGCCATGCACAGAAGGGCGCCAGACTGCTCCAGAAGGCACCAAGAGGGCGCAGCAGGAGGCGGTGTGGTCTACCTGGGGCTGGGGAGCTCTTCACCTCCTTTTTAGCAAGCGCTAGTGGGGCACATGTGACCGGGGGCACTGCAGAGGGAAAAGACCAGTTTCGCTTTCCTTTATCGAAAAGCAAAACTTTGCTCAGGCTCTGAAGGTATGCGACGGTTGCAAGGTGACCCTCCCCAAAACTCGGCTGCCCATTCAAGCCTACAGTTGCAGGCGAACCACCCAGGAAGGGCCACCCCCTTTCGGAAGCATTCAGACCAGGAGAGTGAGGAGTTAAATAGATTGCACCACAGCAGGCTGCATGGCAGCCCCCCCCCAGCAAAACATTCCCTCCCGCCAAGCAAAAAGTTGTTAGCTATGGGGCTGCTCTGGAACTTTCTGGATCTTGTCACTTCACTTACATCTCCACACTCCCTGCTGCAATCCACAAAGGCCAGCCAGTTTGGAATTCTGAAAGGCCTCTCAATGAGTGAGTTTCACATTGCTTCTGAAAGAAATACGTCTTGGTTCCGCATATGATTCCTTTTGGCTGATGATCTCCGGAGGCATCTGGACCGAGGCGGTGTGGCGGCGCTGTTGTTGTTAGTTCTGTCAGCCACGTTTGACACGGTCAACCACCAGTTGCTGACCCACCACCTCACCAACATGGGGATACAGGGGCTTGCCCTTCAATGGCTTGCCTCTTTTCTCCAGGGTCGGGAACAAAGGGTGACTCTAGGGGAGCAGCAGTCCCGGAGACACCAGCTCAAATGCAGTGTGCCTCGGAGTGGTGCTCTTCCCAATGTTGTTTAACATCTATATGCGCCCCCTTGCCCAGATTGCCCGGAGGTATGGGCTTGGGTGTCATCAATATGCGGATGACACCCAGCTCTATCTGATGTTGGGTGGCCGGTTGGACTCCAGCCCAGAAGACCTGAACCAGGCCTTGCAAGCCATGGCTGGGGGGCTCAGACTGTGTCAGCTGAAGCTGAACCCAGTGAAGACGGAGGTCCTGTGCCTGAGTCGGGGTGGTCAGGTTGGGGCTCCCTCTCCCGACCTTCAATGGGGCGCCTCTGGTGCCAGCGCCAGAGGTTAGGAACTTGGGAGTGCTCCTGGACTCCTCCTTAACTATGGAGGCCCAGGTGGCAGCCACTGCCAGGTCAGCCTTTTATCATCTTAGGCTGATTCAGCAGTTGGTTCCCTTCCTCAACCGCGATGATCTGGCTACAGTGATCCATGCAACAGTCACCTCAAGATTGGACTACTGTAACACTCTCTACATGGGGCTGCCTTTGTCGCAAATCCAGAAGCTGCAGCTAGTGCAGAATGCTGTGGCCAGGCTGTTGGTGGGTCTCCCTAGATGGGAGCACATCCAGCCTGTGCTGAAAGCGCTGCAATGGCTGCCAATAGCGTACCGGGTTTGCTTCAAAGTGCTGGTTCTTACCTTTAAAACCCTATATGGCCAGGGTCCAACATACCTGAGGGACCGCCTTTCCCTATATATACCCCAAAGAGCCCTACGGTCTGGAGCACAACATTGCCTAGTGGTCCCTGGTCCCAAGGAGGCCTGGCTTGCCGCAACCAAGGCAAGGGCCTACTCAGTGGCAGCTCCTACCTGGTGGAATGAGCTCTGGAGGAGATCAGGGCCCTGCGGGACCTTGTACAGTTCCGCAGGGCCTGTAAGATGGAGCTCTTCTGCCAGGCTTTCGACTAGGAGCCACCACCGCCACTACCACCAACGGAGAGGCCTTATGATGACCACACTCCAGTGCATGGCGGATTGGTACTGTGGGACAGGGATGAGATAGCATCTATTGGTCCCCATCTTGGTTAATGTGAGAGTAACAACATCGAGCACTGTTTGTAATTTTGGGGTAATTTATTCTGTTTTTATCTGGTCTTATGCATTGGCACTTGGTGCCCCTGTTTGTTAGCCGCCCTGAGCCTGCTTGCGAGGAGGGCGGGGTAGAAATTTAAATAAATAAATAAAATAAAAATTATGTAAACTCTAGAGAGTGCAAGCTAACCAATGCAGACCAGTCTGTTGGATGTCTAATCCTGCCATCCTAAAGGATAGTTACATGCTTCTGTGTCCATTGCAGGCAATGGGATTTGAAAAGTAGTTCTGCTTAAGGCACTGTAAGTCCCTGGTAATGCTTTCATTCAGAACCTATAAAACATATGTGGGGTTAAGAGAGAATCCACCTCCCCTAATTGGCCATTAAACCTCCCCCAGTAACATTTTCCAAGAGACTTGGAGGGAGACACACAAAACCAAGCTGGCTGGCCAATATTTTGGCAATGTTTTTATTTTAAGGCTGTGCTTTGCATGTACACACTCCAGAGTTCATTGGTAGTCAGTGCCAAAAGGTTGTGTTGACAACTGGGGCAAGGGGGCAAGGGAGAAAGAGGAACAGGAGAAAGTAATAGGTTTCTTCCTTGTGAGGGATATTTTAGAGATTTTTTTTAATCAGTGGTCCTTACCCTTCATGTACTTTAAAACTATTGAATGATATCCCAGTACTGTGATGGGCAAAGGCATAAATAGAATACTTGCTCCAGTCCCTTTATTTTTTTTGTCCACAAGAGATATATCCCCTTCAGTTTGATGATAGGGAATGGTTCAGGATATGGCAGTTCAGGCCTCAGATGAGGCCGAAGCACCCCAGAGTGGCGCTCCGGGAGTGAGATGCCAGGGGGCGGGCACATGACAAAGCCCCACCCCCTGCTCCCAGCCACGCTCTGCTTCCAGCCACCCTTGATCGGGCCAGGAGGAGGCAGAAGAAGGATGGTAAGTTGGCTGGCGTTTTTTTTTTTTTTTGAGGGGTTGGCCACGGGCACTCCGGGCGCCGCAGCGGGGATGGCAGGGATGGTGGGGGCTTTTGCTGCGGTGGGGGGGTAGGCAGCAGGCACTCCAGGCGCCACGGCAGGGATGGCGGGGATGACGAGGGCTTTTTCTGGAGCAGAGGGGGTAGGCTGCGGGCACTCTGGGTGCCATGGTGGGGGTGGCAGGGGCTTTTTCTGGGGCAGGGGGATAGGCCGCGGGTGTTCCGGGCATTGCGGCACGGGTGGCAAGGATGGTGAGGGCTTTTTCTGGGGTGGAGGGGTAGGCTACAGGCGCTACAGGCGCCGCGGCGGGGTGGGGGGATGGTGGGGGCTTTTTCTGGGGCAGGGGGGTAGGCCGCGGGTGCTCTGGGTGCTGCAGCAGGGGTGGCGGGGGTGGCAGGGATGGCGGAGGCTTTTTCTGGGGCAGAGGGGTAGGCTGCAGGCGCTACGGGCATTGCAGTGTGGGTAGCGGGGATGGCAGGGTTTTTTCTGGGGTGGGGGGGTAGGCCATGGGTGCTCCGGGCACCTCGGCAGGGGTGGCGGGGATGGTGGGGGCTTTTTCTGGGGTGGGGGCCTTTTCTGGGGGGGAGCCACGGGCGCTACGGGCACCACAGCGGGGATGGTGGGGTTTTTTTTTCTGGTGCAGGGGGTAGCCCACAGGTGCTCCGGGCACTATGGCGGGGATGGCGGGGGCTTTTTCTTGGGTGGGGTGGTAGGCCACGGGCGCTCCAGGCAGCACGGCAGGGGCGGCGGGGGCAGAGTGGGCTTTTTCTGGGACAGGGGGTAGGCCACAGGTGCTCCGGGTGCCATGGCAGAGCGGCAGGGATGGTGGGGGCTTTTTATGGGGCGGGGGCATAGGCTGCGGGCGCTCCAGGCACCATGGCGGGGTGGTGGGGGCAGCAGGGGCTTTTTCTGGGGTGGGTTGCTAGGTCGTGGGCACTCTGGGCACCACAGCAGGGGTAATGGGGCCTTTTCTCGGGTGGGAGGGTAGGCTGCAGGCGCTCCGGGTGCCACGGCAGGGGCTTTTCTAGGGCGGTAGGGCAGGACGCGGGCGCTCCGGGCGCCGCAGCAGGGGTGGTGGTGGCTTTCTCTGTGATGGCAGATCTGCTCATTCCCCCCCCCTCCATAGCCAGTAAACCTTTAAGACCAAGTTTTATTCAGGAACCAGCTCTGGCTTCTTTGTGAGGGCAGCTTTCTCTCCCCGCCACCATAGCTAGCAATCCAAAACAGTCCAGTGGTGCCAGAGCAGTGGTTGTTGCCTTCTGACACACTTCCGGTGATGTCAGCAGGCGTGGCATATGCTAATGAGTTATGCTAATGAGCTCCTGCACCTCTTTTTCTGCAAAAAGACCCCTGTCAGTTACATCTTTAACATTATAAACATAGTTTTGAGTGTATATTTTAAAAAGTTTTGATGTGACTCAGCTGAGATCACATGGTATTCAGAACAAAACTCCAGAGATCTAGCAGGAGCCAGGAGCCACAGTTTCAGAAACTATGCTGCATCTATAATAAATACACCAGTTTACAGCAACCTTAGATTTCTACTAAGATTTTCTGTTTAGCATTCACCTAAATGTTTGCATTGACATTTTGACTGTAATGCCACTACAATGGCAGCCTGACATTTGATGACATTATTATACTGGTGTGTCAGTTGGTAACCTCATCCAAAGCACTCATGTGCTGTCTCAGCAAGTTGTAGGATGGGATTGTGCATGTGTGCATTGCTTCATTGGTTAATTGACTTGCCTGACGGGTGGTGTTTACTTAGGCAGAAATGGCACAGAGTTCAGTGACTCTTACTTCCAAGTTAGTGTGCAGAAGACGGCAGCCTGAATCCGAGAGATGTCCATTTCAAGCAAGTAAGGGGAAAGACCAAAGAGAAGGATGTAGTTGACTCCAAAAATGAAGAGACACATTTTCCATGCTGAGGATCTTACCTAAGACAGAACTTGTTTGAACAATTTAGAATAGAACACTCACACACGTCATGGAGCCTGCAGAAGGATGACTAAAAAGTTCCAGTGGATATAATGGGATCTGTGAGTGAAACTAATTTTACAATTACACAAGAAATTAATCTAACTAATGTGATCCTGTGTATGCAGAAAGCAAATGTCCGCCAAATTCCAGGGAATTTATTTTGTTTTATTGGGAGTTTGTAGCCTACCTAACGTAATTTCTTCTTGCCTTCGTTACAAGCAGATTTCCTTTTGACAACTGTATACTGCTGCTATAATCCTTTGCAAAATTCATGATGCATAAGCAGGGTGAAATCTATAACTTTTCAAATAAAGAAAATGAAAGTTTTAAAATTGTCTTTGATGATGTGATGTGAGCCACCCAGAGCCTGGTTGTGGGGTCCGGCGGGATACAAATAGCAGAAAACAAATAAATAATTTTTTTAAATGTAATACTGAATGCAGTCAGATTTCAAATTCTGGTTCAGAATTTAATTTTGTGATAATAAATCAAAATTCACACACAAGAAGAGTCTTTTAAATAGATTAGCAGCCTCTCCCAGATCAAAATATGGGAGTGATGAGTTTTGACCTGATTTTACTTGATATTCAGTTTTTGTACAATCAAAAGTATCTTGGTGAAGAGGGGGAGAAAGGAACTAAAGTATATTGAAGCATTCCAAGCAATCCACAGTTAATCAGCCCTGGATTTTCTCTTTTAATTATCTCCAGAGGGCCTGAAGCAGTACTCCCAGCCATTTTAAGACCTAGTTCCTCTTCAGAATGGCAGATAGAACAAAGTCTGATGCTTTTGGCAAAGTGAAATTGCTATCCCTGAAGAAGCAAAGTTGGGGAGCACATGCCTTAAATCCATTCACCCAACATGTTATTATTTGTTCCAGTTAAAACAGCTTTGGGTAATGACTTCCAATTCAGTCTTTCCCCTGGGTCGGGGCAGAACCTTGTTTTAGATATGGCTTGTGTTATTGGTAGCAGTGTGTCGAAGCTGATTACAAATATCAAAAAGCACCTATTCCAGGTGTTTACAGCACAAGGCAATTGGGCCATGGCACTGTTATTTCTAGCCATTTACTGCAAGGCAATACTCACAGTGGGAAACAGTCACACTAGGTATGCATTCATCTAGTCCAGGGGTGTCAAACATACAGCCCACGGGCCAAAACCAGCCCATCCAGGGCTCGTATCTGGCCCGCAAGCAACTGGACTATCTTTATTGCCAGATGACAGAGACTGTGCATTTTGTTCCTGTATAGTGTCCCAGTGCTAATGAGTAATGGATGGTGGAAGTGGGAGGGTGGGTATCAGGAGATGCTTTAAGGAAATTCTGTAAAAATGTTAATGTTTTAAGCATATTAGTATTTTGAATAAAAATAAGATCGTTAATCAGGTTTGCTTGTGTCCTTTGTAAAGTTTATATCTCCGGTACCTGGTATTATATTTTATGGCACACATAGCCCAACCAGACAAAGTGACATTTATGTCAGATTCAGCCCTTGTAACAAATGAGTTTGACACCTGTGTTGGCTAGACCAAGGGCCAGCACTGCCATTAGACAAGGTGAGAAGGCAGGCAACAGATGGGGGTGGGGTTGTTATTTTGTTTATAAGCAGGGGTCATTTGGAGCAGGAGCACGCAGGAGCAGAGCTCTGGCAGTTAGAAGCACAGGCGGTGGCAAGCCCCACCCCCAGCTCCCAGTAGGAGCGCAAAGCAACATGTGTAGCATTCCTCCTGGGGCCAGATAGGCTACTCTGGGACTGGAATGCAGCCCCCAGAGAGGAAACACAGCCCCTAGGGGTGGAGCCTGAGTGGTGGGTGTTGCCTTCTGATACACTTCCAGTGATGTCAGGGGGTGTGGCATATGCAAATAAGTTATGCTAATGAGTTATGCTAATGAGCTCCTGCACCTCTTTTTCTACAAAATGACCCCTGTTTATAAGTATATTTTTGTCCAAGGGGGAAAACTTTTCAGGCAGCATTTGCTTATCATCTGCTAGAGTCTATTACAGCTGCTCTTCCAGAAACCACACAGCCAGCAGCCTCTCACTGAGGAAGTCAAGCACTGGAAAACCAAGATTTTTTAAAAAAAGAAACTTGGTCACCCAGGCTTCTAATTGTAAACCTTTCCTCCATTCTGTATGGAACCAAATCCTAAACATTCAACATTCAGTCACTGGAATCTGAAACATTTTCCCCAGTCCTGGAAAGTCCTTCTGTTGGAGCACTGTAAAATGTACCATTGCCAATCTACAAGATTTAGGGCAGATCCTACCTAGATTTGCCCCAGGAATTGATGAAAGATTGCAAAAATGGTTAATGCTGCCTGCAGGGTATCCACTGATGAAAATCAAGAATCATAATAACTTGGAAGTGGGAGGCTGTAGCCGGGGCAGGGTTAACTAGTGAATTCAGCTATGAAACTAATGGCTGGTGATCTGTGGGGCAGGTGGACTATTAAAACAAAGTTTGTGTAGGGGAACTGGGGGAGAAGTTGAGATGACCAGAAACTAAAAGGTTGAAGAAAAAATGTATACAGGGAAAACTAAAGAGAGGGGGGAGGCACACTATGTCTTCAGAGACTATAAGGTGAGCCTTTGAGGGACAGGGTTGGATTGAAAAGGTGGAGGGCATTCTCCAGCAGTCTGCACAATTTAGTAATGTCCCTCTTGCTGTTAAGGGGATCAGACAAGGGTGGGGGGTAGGGCATAGAAATGGTTTTATGGGTAGTGATTATCAAGCACCAAGATCAAAACACAGTGCTGGTATGGCCAACAAATGGAGCCATGAACTGCCATGAGCTTCAAGGCCAGGCTCAAAATGCTGCACAAACCTCTGTGTATTTGCCACTATGCTCATTGAGTTTAACTCCAAAATAATTGTGTATAAAATTGTACCCTTAATCTGTAGGGCAGCTTCTTGTTGGCGTTTGCTAATTGCTGCCTTCCCGTATGGCTGGATTTATGGTGTCTGGTGTCATATTGGTACTGGATGGGGGACAGGGCAACTCAAAATAGGGTGGTCCACTATGAACCCAAACAAATGGGCCTCCCAGCTACCTGCTACACTGCATTGTGGTTAAGGATAGGAAGTGGGTACATGTCCTTGATCACAAAATTATAGCACAGCCCAGATCTATGGATGGGACTGGGAACCTTGAAGGGCTCTGATGACACACCTCTCTTCTTAAGCTCAACAACATTTACTACTCTCACTTTTGAGGTCAATGTTAATAGCCCTTCAGAAAGAAGTTTCCAAAGTCAGCAAGATGACCTGAAAATTAAAATTACTGATTTCTCCCCCCTTAAATGCCATCAGCTCTAGGCTTCCAAATAGACATAAATACTTCCAATGTAAGTATTTTTAGTAGGACAGCTGCTTACTTAAAATTTAGCAAAAACTTCATTTGAATTACTAATGTTATCTTGGGTGATAGAGACAGAACACGTGTTTATACTCATGAATTGGTTTCTCAGCATTTATGCTCCTCATCCAATAAGGAAATAAAAGCACACAGTTCCAAGTAATGGGTTTCATCTTGATTTCTCACTTTTTTTCTTTACTGATTTCCAGGCACTACTAATAAGATAATGTTGCAATCTTTGGGTTGGGCTGGTTGTATTTAGGTCCAACCCAACCCAAACTATTTGCATTGAAATGAATCTTTAAGGCAGTTAAATATCTCTGTTCAGATCCTGTTTGACAAACCTCAACCTCACCTTTGTTTGTTGTTGGGGGGGGGGTTGTAAAGAGTACAAGCATTGTACTGAGTCAGCATGATAGTTTACTAATCCCAGTATCATAACTCTAACAGTGGTAAGATCCAGATGCCTGAGGAAGTATATAAGTGCACAATGTATTAGTGCAGTAATCTTCCTTTTATTGTCTGTACCAACCCTGAGAGGGAACACTTTTTTTCTCCCTCCTGTCCAAGAGTTTCTATTCATTCTCAAGTAGGAACTTGCACAATATGTGATTCAGGAAATCACTGTTGGTTGTAGCAATTCCCATTTCTAAACTGGGGAAATATCCCATTGTAAAGAAATGCAAATGCTACGCTTCCCAGAATTTCCACTCAAAATTCACTGTAATTGGATCTACCCTACAGGGTTATTGTGAGAAAGCAATGAACACCTCTCAGGATTAATTAATGCATCATGGAAAAGCAGCTTGCACTTGACTCACCTTACAAACAAAGTGTAATTTGGTGCCCTACAAATGCAAATGACACCAACTGGGGAGGACAAAAAGACACTAGCTCACACCCCAGCTAGAGAATCAGACTTAGAGATACAGAGTTTAAATGACTAAAAGGTAGAGAGTATTCCTTCCCTTTGAATAGGAAGAGGAGGAGGAGCCACAAGAGGGTGAGCACAGGGAGAAGAAGAACCACAAAGAAGAAATACTTAATTCCTCTTAGCTATTTTATCTCAATCCAAGGACTAAGCCTTTACAAAGGGATTCCATTTGAACATGTGTCAAAGGACAGTGGGAGAAGTCCCAACTCTGAAAAACAGGGTAATGGAACTTTTCTGAGGTCTTGTACCTCCAAGGTTAAAAATTTTGAACAGGGTTAGAAGGATTTCATTTATTCACTTTTCTTTTAGTCTTTGCTCAGTTCTCTTGCATCAAGAAATTATGTGACTTATTCTTTTATTAAACCATTAGAATGTGAATACTGGAGTCTGATTTTTGTATCCAAACCACTCCTGACATATTCACATTTATCAAAGGAGAAGTAAGGGGAGGGGCAGTTTGATCCCTATTTCCCCAAGTGAACAAAGACAGTGCTGGGGTCCGAATCCTCCAGCGAGAAATGCTCTTACAATAAGGTAGTGGTGACAGAAATACCAAATGAGCAATGCTCCCTCTAAGCTCCCTCTAAGTCTTGTGAGCAAAAATTCTACCTTGTGAGCTACTGGCATTAAAGTTGTGAGTGAGTGATTTGGCTACTGCATAAATTAATTTGCTCTGGAGCCATCCTTTCTGAGGTAAGACAAAAATCTGTGAGCTGGAGGCTAAAAAACTGTGAGCTAGCTCACACTAACTCAGTTTAGAGGGAACACTGCAAATGAGTGGGTGTTACTGGGGAGTGATAAGCATTGTCGAGTGTTGACTTGGGATGGCTGCAGAATTTTCAAACTCCTTGTGGATGGAAATGGGGCCTTGAGAAGACGGTTTCTCCATAGCCATTATAGTAGTAACATCCATAATCTAGAGGCTGGGGAAAGTGCCTGAAAAATAACAGAATTTGCCCCCAGCATATAACTTCAAGGACATTTTCACATATGACCCTAAAACACCTTTTGCATTCTCCACCTCTGTAATGCAAATATGAAACACACTGGATAGAATGTACTTCCAGGTTTAAAATGTCTCCCTTTCACTTTCTATTCCTCATTGTTCACTCAAGCAAGAGAAAGGGTCAAGGTCTCTTTTAGTGTTATGTGTTAAAATGACCATTATCTGTCCATCCAGACATGCATTTGTAAATTTTAGAAGTGCCATCTGAACCAGACTTCAGCATGTTAAATTTGGGGAGGCCTTAATGTGAGATTGTTTGCTCCTAGTAGGTCTGGATCAAGGTTTTTCTCCCCTTTTATTTCTTCCCTGAGTGATGTGGGGATCCCTTCAGGAACTGATGCTGTACTCCACATCTCCCCTGGTGTTCACAGGGGAGGCCAGTCTTACACAGGATCACACAAACATATGAAGCTGCCTTATACTGAGTCAGACTATTCCTACACCAGCATCAATATTGTGTATTCAGTCTGGCAGTGGCTCCAAGGTCTCAGGTAGGGTCTTTCACATCACTTAATGCCTGGTCCCTTTTTAACTAGAGATGCTAATGGTTGAACCTGGGACCTTCCACATGCCAAGCAGATGCTGTGCCACTGAGCCACAGCCTTTCTTAAGGCCAATCTATATAAGGTGTTTAGCTCATAATAGCAGTACTTTACTCTCAGTTATGAGTCACAATCCAAATGACATTCCTCTTTGCTTTCTTTGCCATGTTTCTGCTTTTTTGTCTGTTTTTATGAATTATTTTCTCCTGAAACATTACTGATGCATAGATTAACTAGCGTGAACTGTTGCTGCACACTTCTTCCTCCCACCCAGGGGAAAGGAATTGTGGAGGCCAACCGTTACATTCGGAGAATGGCTTTCTCCTGATATAGTAGGTGTGCTTTATGACTGACTGACACCATCTTAATACTGAAGGTTTCTTTTTTTAAATCTGCAGATGCATTACAAAAATACTGCCTTGTTTGCCTGATAGGAAGAGAACCCTGAATGTGAGATGCCTCCCCCCCAAAAAATGTTATGCACAAAACATTTTTCATTACTGAAATATTTGTTAGTAAAGATAAAGGTTCCCTTGCTTGAAAGCCAGTTGAATCCAACTCTAGGGTTGCGGTGCTCATCTCCGTTTCAAAGCCGAAGAGCCAGCACTGTCTGAAGACGTTTCCATGGTCATGTGGCCGACATGACTAAACACCAAGGCGTTTTTCCAAGGCATACCTAGGGGAAAGCCTAGCCTTCTTTTTAGGAAATATAGTACAAACTTGCACCCAGTTACTGACCGTACCATTCAGACAATGGTGTTGCATTCCAGAATCTTTTTACTGTCCATGTGATTCAAGAACTACAAACTTAATACAAAGTAAGGTTCTGGAGTGCTATTTGTCATATATTATGGATATCTTAGAAGTCAGATTGACATCTATTTGACAGCCAGCCAAAATCTTGACCTCATCACAAGTTGTGAAAATATTCAAACCTGTGGCTAGGATCCAACATATTGTTTCTACAGATGGAATGATTTCCACTCATGGAGTGTGAAATTCTCATTTCCCTCTCCCTCCAAAACCCAAAACACCCTGAAATTCTGTTTCTGGGGTCCCCTACCCCCAGGAGCAATACTGGGGGCATTTTGAGCTGTAGCAAGAGGGGGGAGGTGAGAAAGTCATAGTCTGCCAGTGGAAATAGTTCCATCTGTGGAAACATTCTGTTGGACCCAAGCCTTTGTTTTTAAATTTGAATTTGATTGAAACACACCTGACCTGTGTAACTCCTTGCTATGTGATGTGCTGTTCGTAAAGTGCCTTTCTGGGCAGATATGATTTAAAGTCACTCTTGTGCAGCCCAACATGGAATAAGGCGTTCAAACATTACAACAGCAAAATACCCCACTCTGAAACAGTCCCATGGATTATAATGGAGAAAAGGGACTGTAGGGCCAACAAAACAGAAACATTTACCACACTACTGCTTGGATACCGAGATCAGTCTTTGGCTAGTTTTCATGCAGCCATTAGATCCATTATCTTGACTGGTTCCTCTCCTTCATAGGCCTGTCTGGCCAAAGGACATTGTCTAAGCCTAGGCTTGAACAACAATGGGAAATTGTTTACACAATCCACTTGGTTCTTCCATGCTTGAGTTCAAAAGCTGTAGATCATCTGCTTTAGATGTTGGTTGCAGCCCCTTCCTTTTGCTTATCTTGTTCTACTGTCCAACTGTCTTCCTGTTCCTACATCAATCTCAACTTGATTTCAAGCTCCTTTGGCTTTCTCCCACTGATTTATCTCCCAATTTTTGACCCAGTGGCCAGGCAGGTGAATCAGGGAAGCTCAGGAACAGACTACGAAAGTCACAGTTCAAACCCACCATTTGGTATTTGGAGATATACTGTCTCTGTACTTGGAGGTTCAGTTTAGGTGCTAAGGCAAGCAACAGTTGGTAGGCAACTCTTCCATGACTTAGTATAAAGCAGTCATCCCCAATATGCTGTCTACCAATGTATTTCCTGGTGCTTACTTATTTTTTTCCAAAGCAAAGAGCCAACCCTGGCTTTCTTCCACCTTAGTGGAGCAGGTGGTGCTTCTGCAAGGAGCATCTATTTGGAAAACAGCTGCCTCCATCAAAGGAGGATGCTTTGCTTGGAACCTCCGCACTTTTCATGGAACATTCCACCATTTTGTGATCCAAATGTGTGACTACCTCCCTTTGGACTGCAGCAGGCCTGCTTCTCATGGGAGTCAACCTAGAGGAGGCTGGGGAGTGGTCTCTGTTCCATACCAATCATGGGTGGAGAAGGACCACACAAGAAACTAGACAGTTGCAACAGCACACCAGCTGAGTTCTTTATTGTTTCATGTAAGCCAACAAGATAACTCCAAGCTCTCACTGGAGAAAAAGTCACCTTAATCCTCCTCACCTGCAAGCCCCAGACTTGATGGCTCCTTTTACCTCCCTCCCCAGTGTGCCTTGTCCACCTTCCTGGGCTACACCTGCCCCTGTTATGCTTTGCTTCAGCTGCGCTTATGCCCTTACTCCTAATGTATTAGAGGCATCTACCAGGAGGGGCTAACCAGCACCTTTCTAGTCTGCTAGTACAAAAACAGCCATGCCTGAGTAACTTTCCCAGCTGTCAACCTGACTTTTCTTCTCTACCTTGTCCCTGGATCCTTTACTCCTTCTGTTACGCGAGCATCCACAGCTACTGACCACAGCCCCTGGCTGGGCTGGTAGAGGTCCACCACTGAGAGAGCCTCATGGCAGCCATTTAGTTTTGTCCAGTGCCCACTACTTTTTCTTGAAATTTCAGAAGAGCCCATGTGTTCAACGATAATGGGGACCTCTGATCTAAACCTTTTTCCAAGCCTCAAAGCCTAGTGCTCATCACCACCACATCTTGTCAGAGAATCCCCTACCTTCATTATATTTGTCTGTCCTAAATCTCCTGACAAACAGTTGATCCCCCAACTTAAGTATGATGACAGAAGAGGGGAAATAGCATAGATGGCACAACAACGGTAGCACTGACCAGTCACAGTAATGCCAGACCCCTTGTGTTGGAAAGCATCTCTCAGGTGCCTTCTACTTGCAGCAGCCATAGTGCACAGGTGTGAAGTTGCACTGACAACTTAATTGCACACACCATCAATTATGGCTTGCCCCACCCATCATATCATTCCATTTTTTCTCTTTGTTGCTGCTACTGGGAGCAGGGCCAGCCCTACCCAGCAAGCAGAGATTGACAGATTTCCCAAATCAAACTGGAAATCAAGGGACACACATTACTCTAGCATTCCTGTCTTTATTCTCATTCCCACACTCTGCATCCAAACTCTGCCCCAAACCCACAATGTGACACCAGTGACCCTTCCCAAGGAACCTCACAACCTATTTTATTTGTTTTTTTTAAGCCACAATGTAGTAGAAAGTTTTTTGGTGCACTAGTACTGGCTTCAGCTGTCATGCTGGTACTTGAATCAAAACCTTTCTGTTTGTGACTGGGGATCTAGCCTAGTAATCTACCCTAACCCAGGCCTCCATGTTTAACCCTAGGTCATCTCTAAACAGATCAGCAGGTGTGGTATTCAAAGAGGAATAAGGCCTGGTACTTCTTTTTCAGAAAATTTTGATTTCTCCCCTAACAAGCAACAAGGTGGCCTCCCAATAAACAGATGAGCAGGCACCACACAGCTCTGGCTGTACCCATTTTTCCCCATACAAAATACCATGGGTTGGATTCAACACATGGAACTTGCAAAGTCTATGCAAGGATCCCCAATCTTCTCAGATATACCCTCTTCTCAGCAGCCATTTCTGACCCCAGGAAAGTTTATTCCTGTCCTGGTTCAGGCATAGTGCAAGAGGCATAGTGCAAACACAGTCCAGGGTCAAAGCACAGATATTCAAGAGTCTACACTGACCTGGATAGCTCAGGCAAGCCTGATCTTGTCAGATCTCAGAAGCTAAGCAGGGTTGACTCTGGCAAGTACCTGAATGGGAGACATTGAACTCCTAGAGGCAAGAGGTGGGGGCAGCCTTTATTCAGCCACCTCTCTGAATGTCCTCCAGGCCCCCAGTAGGGGTCAGTCACCAGAGGTCACCACCTTTTTGGGGAAAGCCGACAGGAGATGAAAAGTCTCTGGTTCGGGATGGCTCATCTCAAAGAGATGAAGGGGTAGCTATTACTTTTGTACAAGGAAATGGATTACAATTGTCCACTGTGACTGTGGCTAATGATAGGAACTGCCTGGCAAAGTCTCGAGGCAGCAAGAGGAAGGCTGTGGGCTTAACAAACGTGGGAAACTATAAGTGTTTATACACAAATGCTAGAAGTCTCCGAGGTAAAATCGGGGAGTTGGAATGCTTGGTGTTGGGGGGGGGAAATAGACATTGTGGGTATTTCAGAAACTTGGTGGGATGAGGAAAATCAGTGGGATACGGTGATTCCTGGTTATAAATTATATCGGAAGGATAGGGGGGAAGGGTTGGAGGTGGGGTGGCTCTGTATGTCAGAGAGGGTATACCGTCCAGTAAGACTGAGAGGGTAAGAGAATTGGATTCGCTTCTGGAAATGCTATGGGTTGAAATAGTGGGTCCAAAAGGAGGCTTAACAGTGGGAGTTTGTTATCGCCCACCAGATCAAAAGATAGAGGAGGATTATAAAATGATGAATGAATTAAAGATAGCGGGTAGACGAAATAACTGTGTTGTAATAGGCGACTTTAACTACCCACACATTGATTGGGTCAATATGAGTTCTAGTCAGGAAAAAGAGATTGAGTTTTTAGACACTCTCAATGACTGTGCTGTGGAACAGATGGTCACAGATCCTACCAGGGGAGAGGCGATCCTGGATTTGGTCCTAAGTAACACCCAAGACCTGGTGAGAGATGTAAAAGTGATTGCACCGCTTGGAAACAGTGACCATAATGTCATTGAGTTTAACATTTGTACAGATAGGGAGTTGCCCAAAAAGACTGACACAACCACTTTTGACTTTAAAAGGGGTAACTTCTCTGGTATGAGGGGACATGTGAGGAAGAAATTGAAAGGAAGAGTGGAGAAGGTCAAAACCATTGGGGAAGCTTGGAGACTATTTAAAAAGACAATCCTAGAAGCTCAGAAAAAATATATACCGCAGGTTAGGAAAGGTACAAATAGGTATAGAAAAAAGCCTGCATGGTTAACAAATAAAGTAATGGAAGCTGTAAAAGGTAAGAAGGATTCCTTTAAGCGGTGGAAAGCTAGTCTTAGTGCGGTTGATAAAAGGGAACACAGACTATGGCAAATAAAATGCAAGTCTGTGATCAGGCAAGCAAAAAGGGAATATGAGGAGCATATCGCAAAAAACATAAAGACCAACAATAAAACTTTCTTCAAATACATTAGAAGTAGGAAGCTAGCCAGGGAGGCAGTGGGGCCCTTGGATGACCAAGGGGTAAAAGGAGTAGTGAAGGATGATAGGGAAATGGCTGAGAAGCTTAATGCATTTTTGCCTCTGTCTTCACTGTGGAAGAGGAGAAGTGTTTGCCCACTCCAGAAGCACCGATTTCGGGAGGGGGTTTGAAAGACCTGAATCAGATTGCGGTGACAAGAGAGGAAGTCCTCCGACTGATGGACAATTTAAAAACTAATAAATCACCAGGCCCGGATGGCATTCATCCGAGAGTTCTGAAAGAACTCAAATGTGAACTTGTGGATCTCCTGACAAAAATATGTAATCTTTCTTTAAAATCTGCCTCCATTCCTGAGGACTGGAAGGTAGCTAATGTCACTCCCATCTTTAAAAAGGGCTCCAGGGAGATCCGGGAAATTACAGGCCAGTCAGTCTGACATCGATACCGGGTAAGTTGGTGGAAACTGTTATTAAGGAAAGAATTAGTAGGCACATTGATGAACAAAAACTATTGAGGCAGACTCAGCATGGGTTCTGTAAGGGAAGATCTTGTCTCACTAACCTGTTAGTGTTTTGTGAGGGAGTGAACAAACATGTGGACAAGGGGGACCCAATAGATATTATTTACCTTGACTTCCGGAAAGCTTTTGATACAGTTCCTCATCAAAGGCTCCTAAGTAAGCTCAATGGTCATGGGATAAAAGGACAAGTCCTCTCGTGGATCAAAAACTGGCTTATAAATAGAAAACAGAGAGTGAGTATAAATGGGAAACTTTCTCAGTGGAGGGTGGTAAGCAATGGGGTACCACAGGGATCAGTACTCGGTCCGATGCTTTTTATTAATGATTTGGAATTGGGAGTAAGCAGTGAAGTGGCTAAATTTGCAGATAACACGACGTTGTTCAGGGTGGTGAAAACCAGGGAGGAATGTGAGGCACTCCATGGGGATCTGTTGAGGATGGGTGAGTGGGCGTCAACGTGGCAAATGGGGTTCAATGTGGCCAAGTGCAAAGTGATGCACATTGGAGCCAAAAATCCTAAATATAAATACACGTTGATGGGATCTGAACTGGCAGAGACGGGCCAAGAGAGAGATCTTGGAGTCATAGTGGATAACTCAATGAAAATGTCTAGACAGTGTGTAGCTGCAATAAAGAAGGCCAACTCTATGCTGGGGATTATTAGGAAGGGAATTGAAAACAAATCAGCCAGTATCATCATGCCCCTGTATAAATCATTGGTGCGACCTCATTTGGAATACTGTGTACAGTTCTGGTCACCACATCTCAAAAAGGATATTACAGCATTGGAAAAAGTGCAGAGAAGGGCAACTAGAATGATAAAAGGGGTGGAACACCCTCCCTATGAAGAAAGGTTAAAATGCTTGGGGCTCTTTAGCTTGGAGAAACGACGGCTGAGGGGTGACATGATCGAGGTTTATAAGATTATCAATGGGATTGAGCAGGTTGAGAAAGAAGTACTTTTCTCCCTTTCTCACAATACAAGAACTTGTGGGCACTCCATGAAATTGCTGAGCAGTCGGGTTAGAACAGATAAAAGGAAATACTTCTTCACCCAAAGAGTGATTAACATATGGAATTCACTGCCACAGGAGGTGGTGGCAGCTACAAGCATGGACAGTTTCAAGAGGGAATTAGATAAACACAAGTGGAGACCCGCAAGAAACTTGCAGGATGGTCATCCCATTCCTCACACCTTTGCTTCCTCCCCTCTACCCTTACCTATCTCACACTCTTTCTCCCTTCTGGGGGTGGAGCCATAGTCTCAACCCTCCAAAGCAGCCATTTTATCCAGGGGAACTGATCTCTTTCACCCGGACAACAGTTGTAATTCTGGGTGATCTCCAGCCCTCACCCAGAGGCTGGCAATGGTAGTTCTCATGGAGGAAAAGGCTGGTTTGGAGGGTGGAGTCTATGGCATTATACTGGTCTGAAGTTCCTCCCCTCCTCAAATCCCACCATCCCCAGGATCCACCCCTTAAATGTCCAGGAGTTTCCCAATCCAGAGTTGGCAACCCTATTTCCTTCCCACCCAACAGCCAACTTAACCTTTATCTGCCTTTATCTGTCTTCAGCTTTTTGTCTCCACCCCCCTCCCCCACAGCTTCTACCAAGGAAAATTATAGCCTTTCTCCACAGTGGGGACCAAAGCAGCTTACATTATTCTCACCTCCTTTTTATCTGCACAACAACCCTGTGAGGTTGGTTAGGCTGAAAGTATGTGACTGGTCCAAAATCACCCAGCCAGCTTCCACCGCAATATGGGGATCTGAACCTGGGTCTTGCAGACCCTACTCTGAGGCTCTAACTGCTGCATCACTGCTGGCTTTCATAGGGTGGCTGCTGAACAGCAGCAAGCAGCCAGGCCAAGTTGAGTCATGCAAATTAGGTGGTATCAAGTCACCCAGAGGGTGCTGCCTAAGGATGCCAGCCTCCAGGTGGGATCTGGGGATCCCCTGGAATTACTGCTCAGCTCCAGACTACTGAGATAACTTCCCCTGGAGAAAATTGATGCTTTGGAGGGTGGACTCTAGGGCATTGTACCCCACTGAGGTCCCTGTCCTCCCCAGGCTCCATCCCCAAATCTCCAGGAGTTTCCAGACCTGGAGCTGGCAACCCCACTACCCCATCCCCTGCCAGTGCCCGTGGGGGGACCTGGCAACCCTATACTGCTGCCAGGCCTAGGGTTGGCAACCTCCAAGTGGGGCCTGCTGGAGAGTGAACTCCAGAGATCTGTGAACAACAGAGATCTGTCTCCCTGGAGAAAATGGCTGCTTTGGAGGGTGGATTCTGTGGCATGATACCCAGCTGAGGCCCCTCCCTTCCCCAAATCCTGCCCTCCTTGCACTCCACCCCAAAACCTCTAGGAATCCCCCAGCCTGGCCCCAAGGCTCCCTCCCTCCCTCCCCCCTCCCTCCCTCCAAGGCCGAAAGAGGCCTGGAAAGAAAGGGCCCTTCCCCCCACCCTTTGACTGACAGAGCCAGTCAGAAGCCTCTCCTCCCCCTCCCCCCCAACGTTCTAATCTCTCACTGTTGATGCCTGGAGTCAGGTCCCTGCAGAGGCCATTTCAAAAGGCTTTTGGGGGGGAATTCAACTGTCCCTGAAGGGATTTCCTCACTGTTTGGATTTTTCTACAAACCCAGGAAGTCTACTGACTATGTAGGAAAAGCTGTTGGGGGAGAGTGAGGCCCCTGTTGGAGGGAATAGGTATCCGCACAGAAAAAAAAAAGTCTGGAATTAGAATAAGGACAAGTGGAGACCCGCAAGAAACTTGCGGGATGGTCATCCCATTCCTCACACCTTTGCTTCCTCCCCTCTACCCTAACCTATCTCACACTCTTTCTCCCTTCTGGGGGTGGAGCCATAGACTCAACCCTCCAAAGCAGCCATTTTATCCAGGGGAACTGATCTCTTTCAGCCGGACAACAGTTGTAATTCTGGGTGATCTCCAGCCCTCACCCAGAGGCTGGCAATGGTAGTTCTCGTGGAGGAAATGGCTGGTTTGGAGGGTGGAGTCTATGGCATTATACTGGTCTGAAGTTCCTCCCCTCCTCAAACCCCACCATCCCCAGGATCCACCCCTTAAATGTCCAGGAGTTTCCCAATCCAGAGTTGGCAACCCTATTTCCTTCCCACCCAACAGCCAACTTAATCTTTATCTGCCTTTATCTGTCTTCAGCTTTTCGTCCGTCCCCCCTCCCCCACAGCTTCTACCAAGGAAAATTATAGTCTTTCTCCACAGTGGGGACCAAAGCAGCTTACATTATTCTCACCGTCCTTTTTATCTGCACAACAACCCTGTGAGGTTGGTTAGGCTGAAAGTATGTGACTGGTCCAAAATCACCCAGTCAGCTTCCACCGCAATATGGGGATCTGAACCTAGGTCTTGCAGACCCTACTCTGAGGCTCTAACTGCTGCATCACTGCTGGCTTTCATAGGGTGGCTGCTGAACAGCAGCAAGCAGCCAGGCCAAGTTGAGTCATGCAAATTAGGTGGTATCAAGTCACCCAGAGGGTGCTGCCTAGGGATGCCAGCCTCCAGGTGGGATCTGGGGATCCCCTGGAATTACTGCTCAGCTCCAGACTACTGAGATAACTTCCCCTGGAGAAAATGGATGCTTTGGAGGGTGGACTCTAGGGCATTGTACCCCACTGAGGTCCCTGTCCTCCCCAGGCTCCATCCCCAAATCTCCAGGAGTTTCCAGATGTGGAGCTGGCAACCCCACTACCCCATCCCCTGCCAGTGCCCATGGGGGGACCTGGCAACCCTATACTGCTGCCAGGCCTAGGGTTGGCAACCTCCAAGTGGGGCCTGCTGGAGGGTGAACTCCAGAGATCTGTGAACAACAGAGATCTGTCTCCCTGGAGAAAATGGCTGCTTTGGAGGGTGGATTCTGTGGCATGATACCCAGCTGAGGCCCCTCCCTTCCCCAAATCCTGCCCTCCTTGCACTCCACCCCAAAACCTCCAGGAATCCCCCAGCCTGGCCCCAAGGCTCCCTCCCTCCCTCCCCCTCCCTCCCTCCAAGGCCAAAAGAGGCCTGGAAAGAAAGGGCCCTTCCCCCCACCCTTTGACTGACAGAGCCAGTCAGAAGCCTCTCCTCCCCCTCCCCCCCAACGTTCTAATCTCTCACCATTGATGCCTGGAGTCAGGTCCCTGCAGAGGCCATTTCAAAAGGCTTTTGGGGGGGAATTCAACCGTCTTTGAAGGGATTTCCTCACTGTTTGGATTTTTCTACAAACCCAGGAAGTCTACTGACTATGTAGGAAAAGCTGTTGGGGGAGAGTGAGGCCCCTGTTGGTGGGAATAGGTATCCGCACAGAAAAAAAAAGTCTGGAATTAGAATAAGGATATGGAGCAGAAGTCCATCAGTGGCTATTAGCCACAGGGTATAGATGGGAACTCTCAGTCTGGGGCAGGTGATGCACTCTATCCTTGGTGCTGGAGGGGGCAGCAGTGGGAGGGCTTCTGGTGTCCTGGCCCCACTGCTGGACCTCCTGATGGCACCTGGTATATTTTGGCAGCTGTGTGACAGAGTGTTGGACTAGATGGGCCATTGGCCTGATTCAACATTGGCTTCTCTTATGTTCTTATGTTCTTATGACTTCCAAGTGCACACACAGTCAGTCACCAGAGGTCACCATGACTTCCAGGTGCACACATACACACACATATATGGAAAAAAACCCAGAAGGGCAAATTCAAAGAGCACAAGCCAGGTCACGGTCCCCATCCAACACCCTACCCTCACACACAGAGTTGTGGACAAGTTGCTTCCGTACTGGCTGAGCCCTGATCCTCAGTGACTCCAACTCACAGGCAGATGTTGCCTGGTGCTGGGCTGCCAACTGTGTACTACAGTGCTGCTCCTGTGTGTCCCTCTGGTCCCACCTTCTTCAGCGTTCCAAGGACTCTGGCAACCTGGGGGGGGTGAGGCTGCAGGACTGAGAATGTGGCACACTGACTGCTGTTGGAGGCTTCCATCTGCACCTGGTTGGAGCCGGCTTCCTCCATCTCTTCCTCATTGGAAGGAGGTGTTGGCAGGCAGGCCCACGACA
Source organism: Gekko gecko (assembly GCA_029375565.1). NCBI lineage: Eukaryota > Metazoa > Chordata > Lepidosauria > Squamata > Gekkonidae > Gekko > Gekko gecko. Next base: position 235,705,024 of record JAPDNY010000002.1, on the reverse strand, counting down.
AATCCCAGGATGTGGGATGTAGATGTACTAGCAGCCATGAGGGTTAGAAAGCTGCAATGGGTAGGGAGAAGGGAGTGAAATTGCCCTCTTCTGTCTTCAGCAGAAGTCTGCATATGCAAGAGGCAGCAGGGAATGATTTTGCCCCCTTCCCATTGCTGCCTCCTGATACAAGGTTGGGAATTGGCTGGGAGCTGGGAAGACCACAGCCATTAGCATTTTCTACAGACAGATCTCCATCAGGGCTGACTTCCATTAGGCACAGTGCCTAGGGTCCCCGATATTTTGGGGGGCCCACAGAAATGTTTTAATTTCTTTTGAAATCAGAAGGGGGGGGATGAACTTTCAGGGTTGAAGAAATTTTTAAAAAATTTTCCTCACATCAGAAAATAATGAAATTTTTAGGGCTCACGAAAATCTATTAAATTAAGTGTTGACTTAAGGTTTGACTTGTAAGACCTTGGAAAACAGCATCCTTACACTAGACTATATAGAGCTATATTTATATGTATAAAATAATATATGCAGGCTATATGTACACGCCTATCCTGTTGTTAATCTTGTTGTTAATGTAAAATGAATAAAACCATTTTGGGGGGGGAATTAAGTGTTGAAGTATTTAAAGTTATATTAAAAAAAATTTAGTGGAAGAAGGGGGCAGGGCTCACAAAGGCATAAGTGCCTAGGGCCCACAAAAGTCATAATGCAGCCCTGATCTCCTGGGGTCGTCTCAGTATCCAGAAATGTGATGTGGTAGGGAGAAGGTTCTCTCCCCATCTCAGTCTGTTTTAAGCAGAAGCAAGTCCCATTGTGGACAAGTCAATAAAGATGGTTAAAGAAGCATTTGTAGCTACATGGAAGTTAGTTTATGGCCCACTTCCAATAGAGGATTAAAAAATTCTAGTATTACCATGAGTCATCTTGAAAAAGCATCTATGCTGGTTTCTTCAGGAAGCCCAGAGAACAGGCTTCATATCCTGTCTTTTGAATGCTCATATGATCACAGCCAGCGAATGCACTTCAGTCAGAGTGTTCTGGTATTGGAAGGGTCTTCGTATAGCTAAAAAATGCACTGCATTAAGAGCATAAATTCTTTGGAAAGCAGCTGGGAAGCATGAGAAGAAGTTTTAGCCACACTGAATCTGGTTTGAGTGAAGAAACACAGGACCAATTAGTTCCTGACAGATGGATGCATGGAAACAGAGATAGATGTATAGATGAAAGGAGATACCTGGGTGGAAAGAAGATGAAACAGAACTCAGATGAAAATGCAGGCTGCTGTACTAAAAACGTGCTCAGATCTTTCCATCTTTGTTACTTTCTTATCAGATTGCCCTTCTGATGCTTTCCCCATTGAGGAGCAGGAAGATTTACTCTTCAACACATTTATTTTCAGCTGGGTTGATGGTTGGCTGTCGGCCAAACATGGTTGACCTGTTTAGCTAGTGGGTGATTTCTGATTCTGCATATTTTGACATGGGTGGTATTGCACTGCCAGGTCATTAGCTGCCTGTTAAGTTAGGTCAAAATTGGCCAACTGACATTTTGCATTGCACCCTTATATGATCTGCTTCTCTGCTATTGCCTGTACTTGTCTGGAAGTATGAAACGTGCCTCCCAGAGATCTCAGCAGCAAGGGACATGAGCTCGGCTCTTTAGTAATGGGCTACTGGATTTTCCCCAGTCAAGTTGCTCAGAGGGGGTATTCCTATGCCAGTTACTAAAATGGGCACATGGGAGAAAATGGAGTGATAGGAAGGAAGGAAGGAAGGAAGGAAGGAAGGAAGGAAGGAAGGAAGGAAGGAAGGAAGGAAGGAAGGAAGGAAGGAAGGAAGGAAGGAAGGAAGGAAGGAAGGATGGATGGATTTTCAAAATAAGAAACAAAGGGGAAATGGAAAGAAGGTTGGCCCCTGTGGCTCACCACTTTCCCCTCTACGGCTCACTTATTCCTTCAGTTTATTTTTATTTATTTAAAATATTCACATGCCCACCTCCCTGACCAAGTCAAGACTGAGACTGATTTCTTCTGAGGAAATTGCCAGATACATTGAAAAAAACAAATCCTTTTTCTGCTGTGCATTTCCCCCCTTCCACTGGCACTTCTTACAGCCAGCAGGTCTTCTTTCCAGCCCCTCTTTTACCTTAGAGCTATACCCTGACACAAATAGTAGATGAGCTAGGAAACAATTCTTGAACTATGCTCTGTTTAGATTGCAAGCTGGGAGACTTGCACAATTGAATGATTCTGCAGACAAAGACAGACAAAATATCTCCTAATAGAGAATGGTTCAAACCTAGCCATTCCCCACCAACCTGCACCCCCAATACACACACCCAGTTTGGATGTGAATTGACTTTTTTAAACATGAAATATGAGGGTTTCACCAGCTCATCTGCTGTTTTCATGTATGATGTTTTGGAAGCGTACATCACTATTGTGAATCATCATCTATTATATTTTTATCCTGTTCTTCCTCCTAGGAACTCATGGTGGTGTATGTGGCTCCCCCACATCCCATTTGTAACCCAACTACAGCAATACGAGGTAGCTTAGGTTGAAAGATAAAGAACTTACCCTGTATGTGATTACCCAGGGAGCTTCAAGACAGAGTCGGGATTTGTACCCAGATTTCCATGATCCAGGTTCCAAACTATCTGTTGCACCATACTGGCACTCTATAATAGTATTTGCTTCCTTGTATTTTTTTTAAACCCTACTTTTCAGGCAAAAATTAGCTCTCAAAATGGCTTATCTCTCTATATAAATAATGCCGTTTTAAAGTGGCAACATTCCATGCACTCCTATTGGCTGTGCAATGCCCTCCCTCAGCCATTGGCCCATCAGCTGCCACTCAAGAGTACTCGCGTGCGTGCCATTGGCCAGGTGCTGGGTCTGCTCCTCTTCCCTGCCCACTCCCCCTTCAGCCACTCTGCCCTGTCAGAAGTCCTGGCAAATGGCTTTGTCTCTTGACGCAGACACTTCTACTGCTTGCGTCCTGTGTGGGAGTAACTTTTCCCTCAGTGGCTGTTGATAGGTGTAACTAAATGGCAGTTACCTGTATTTGTAAGATGGCTGCTGTCTGTGGTTGTTTGTTGAAAATGTTCCGCCATAAGGTTTAATTGAGCTGTAGTTCCAGAGAGGGGCCTGTAGGGATATCACTCACTGGGTTGAATGGGGCTTCCTCATCTGCTGGACTACAGTTCCCAGCTGCCCCAAGGCAGAAAAGGCCAGGAAAATAGGGACTGTCCCAACGCGCGGGGCAGCATCAATATAGACTGCAGCCCATCCAGGGAGGAGGCCATCTTCTTCCTACAGGAGGTTAGGAAAGGCTCCTGATGCCTGTGCTGACCAGGCTGTCCAGGCCACAAGCCAGAGACGTGGGTGAACCCTGGGAGGCAGCAGAAATTCAGCCACTTCACAGTCTGCTGGACTGGGGAATGAATTGAAGTTTCCCTGCTCTCTTGGGCCAGAGAGAGAGAGGCTAGAGCAGAGAGCCAGAGGCCGGTGTGTAGGGAAAGAAGATGGCGTTTAACTCCTGTGGATTTATGCCCTGCTGGTTCATAGTGTGTTCTTACTCCTATATTGTGTATGCACCCCATAACTATGTAAATAGTTAGACAAATTCTTTTATTTGGACTAATAATCTGTGTTGTGCTCTGACCACATAGTCTCCCCCACTCTGCAAAATAACGAAGGGAGGGGGTAGCCCAAGGAGACAAGGAAAGGCCAGACCCTTGGGTTGCCAACTTTCCAGTGATCCCACAAAGATTGGGGATTCCATCTCCAAATACGGAGATTCAGTCAGAGGCGTCTCACTGTCCCTCTAAAAAGGCAGTGACAATTCAGTGAGTCGTGGCAGTGAATTTAAGAAGTGAGATATGCACACGGGACAAGGGTGGGAGGCAACCAGCTGAGAGGTAAACTGGAGCCCGTTTTACCACAGTAGGCAACCAAACTCATTGGGGCCAGTCCCAAGTCTAGGGTTGCTAGCTCCAGGTAGGGAGATTCCTGGAGATTTTCTGGAAGAGTCTATGAAAGCCATGGTTTGGGGAGGGGAGATGCCTCAGTTGAACAGAATGCCATACAGCCCATCTTCTAAAGCAGTTATTTTCTCGGGGGGGGGGAGATCTGTTGTCTGGAGTTCAGTTGTGATACCTGGTGATCTTCAGGCTCCACCTGGAGGTTGGCTGCCCTAGGCGAAGCAGTCGGTGCTTCAGAGCAGGTTCTGCTAGATCCAGGTTCTTGCTGTAGAAACTGAGTGGGTAATTTTGGACTGGTCACAGATTCTCAGCCTAACCTACCTCACTGGGTTGTTGTGCAGGTCAAAAGGGGGAGAGGAGAATGATGTAAGCTGCTTTGGTTCCCATTGCAGAGAAAGACTACTTTTCCTCCTGGAAAACAATTGTTGCCGATCTCCAGGTGACAGCTGGAGATCACTCAGAATTACAACAGCTCTCCAGATGGCAGAGATCAGTTCCCCTGGAGAAAATGGTGGACTCTGTGGCAGTCAGAGCTTCAGAGCACGGGAGAGGCTGCAGGTGTGTGTGTGGGGGAATGGAAAGCTGAAGAGAGAGGGGGAAATAAAGGTAAGTTGATGATTGGCTGGGAAGGAGATAGGGTTGCGAACTCTAGGTGGGAAATTCCTGGAGATTTGAGGGATGGAACCTGGAGAGGGTGAGGTTTGAGGAGGGGTGGCACCTCAGACAGGTACAATGCCATAGACTCCACCCTCCCAACCAGCCATTCCCTTTTGGGGAACCACTGTTCCCAATCTCAGGAGGGGGTGGAAATCACTCAGAATTTTAACTGATCTCCAGGAGGGAGGGGAGAGGAGATGCAAAGCTGAAATCAGAGGGACAGATAATGGCAGGCTGATGCTTGGCTGGGAAGGAGATAGGGTTGCCAACTCCAGGTTGGGAAATTCATGGAGATTTGGGGGTGGAGCCTGGAGAGGGTGAGGTTTGAAGAGGGTGGGTCCTCGGACAGGTGCAATGCCATAGACTCCAAACCAGCCATTTCCTCCTGGGTAACAATTGTTGCCAATCTCCAGGTGAGCGCTGGAGATCACTCAAAATTACAACTGCTCTTCAGGTAGCAGAGATCAGTTCCTCTGGAGAAAATGGTGGACTCTGTGTCATTATACCCTGCTGAGGTCACCACAGTACATTGATGCTGAGTGCCCAAGGCCTTGGCACTCTCCCAAAGCCTCTTTCTAGAGTTTGTTGTATTTATTTCCACAACAGGCCTTATTCCTAGTTGTAATATAAAACTGACACAGATAACGAAATCATAAAGGTGCTCAGGGAGGAAGTTCTTAGATCGGTCTGAGTCCAAGTATGTTGGAAGGAAGCCTAGCTGCTGCCTCTTCTCTCTCTGGCTTTGCCGATGACACATTAACTTACATTATATCAGTGATCCTTACAAAAACTCTGTTAAAAGAGGCCAGTATTACCACTTTTTTATATTTCTTTGGTGCAGACACATGGGTTGGAATACTGTGTACAGTTCTATCCCTTTATTATATTTTTATAAGTGGAAACCCGTAAGGACTTGCAGGAGGCACCTCACTCACCCCTCTCCCAATATGTCCTCTTTCCCTCCCCTTTTCCCATTTCTATCATTCCTTCTAGGGTTGCCAGCCTCTGGGTGGGGACTGGAGATCTTCTGGAATCACAACAGATCTCCCAACTACAGAGATCAGTTCCTCTTAGGGCTGCCAGATCAAGGTTGGGAAATCCCTGGAGATCTGGGGGTGGAGCCTTGGGAGGGCAATGTTTGCAGAGGGAAGCAGACTCAGCAGGGTATAATGCTGTAAAGTCTACCCTCCAAAGCAGTCATTTTCTCCAGGGGAACTGATCTCTGTTGTCTGGAAAGCAGTTGTCATTCCAGGTGATTTCTAGCCCCCCCCCCCCGAGGTTGGCAATACTACTTCCCCTGGAGGAAATGGATGCTTTGGAGGGTGGAGTCTATGGCATTAGACCCCTCTGAGGTCCCTTCCCTCCTCAAACCCCACCATTGCCAAATACCCTACCCAATTTTCTAGGAATTTCCTAACCTCTGTCCCTTCTCTTGGCAATCCTCCTATCCCCTTCCTGCCTCATTCGCTCCTTTGCAGCCATTCATCAACCTACCTTTTATCTGCCTCCCATCTTTAGCTATATTTATTCTTTATTTACTTCATTTACACCACACCTTTTGACCACAGTAGGGACCAAAGCAGCTTACATTATTCTCTCCTCCTCCTTTTTATCCATACAACAACCTTGTGAGGTAGGTTAGGCTGAAAGTATGTGACTGGTCCATAATCACCCAGTCAGCTCCCACTGGAAGATGGGGATATGAGCGTGGGTCTTGCAGACCCTAATCGGAAGCTATAACTGCTGCACCAGACTGGCTTTCATAGGCTGGCTGCTATTGAACAGTAGCAGAGCCAAACAATATGTGATATACAGAAATATGTGATATACAAAAATACAAACTGCAAGGGTAGACCATCAAAACATCCACAAACTTCACAAGTTACCAGTAGACATCAGTCTATTGCAACATAATTATAGTAAGTAAATTGATAAAGTAGAATTGGTGGTCACAATTCAGAAGCACATGTTGCACTACAAACATTTAACAAGAGAAGGTACGACAATTCATAGGTAGAAAAAGAAGAAAAATTCAAAGGAATCTCCTCTATATCCTTTCAGTATACTAGTATCCAAAAGACCTCAAAGTCCACAAACAAGGCAGAGGATTCCATTTGAGACATGAGCTGGGCCTAGATTACTATGGAAATCAGGTTCCATTTTTTAGCCATATAACTGAGGAAGAATGCTTTGAAACATCCGGCATACCTAGGAAGGACGTTTTCGGCTGCAGAAGTTCCTTTGTGCTATGGGACAGCCACTGAGGGAATGCATTGCTTAAAGCTACAGGTGCTTCTTTTACCATTTTCAGATTTTTTAAGCTGCTCAGTCTATTTTTTTTAGATTTCACATTTTCCTGCAAACCTAGGGCCCTTTTCAGGTTTGCACAAAGATCTGTCTTGCCCATTCACAGTTCCAGTCACTGGATTTAAGTATCCAAAGATATCCTGACTTTGCTATCCTATATACATAATTCCCTTACGTACTGGCCATTTCCAGCTCTCTCACTGGCTGTGCAGTGCACTCCATCAGCCATTGGCCCATCAACCGCCACTCAAGAGTATTCACGTGCCATTGGCTGCATGCTAGGTCCACTCCTCTTCCCCGCCCACTGCCAGCCTGGACACTCTTCCCTCACCAGAAAAAAAACCCTGTCAAAACAGCTCTCTCCTGATGAAGACACTTCTCCTGCTTGGCTCCTGTGGAACTAATTTTTCCCTCAGTGGCTGTTGCTAGGCAACTAAGCTTGGTTCTGTCAGTAACAAGGCAAAAGAAGGAAGCCCTTTCCAGGTCTTTGTGGGGAATTCATTGGGGCTAGTTCTGACTAGGGTTGCCAGCTCCAGATTGGGAAATTCCTGGATATTCTGTGGTGAAGTCTAAGGAAGCCAGAGTTTTGAGAGGGGAGAAGCCTCAGCTGAACAGAATGCCATAGAGCCCACCCTCCAAAAGCAGTTATTTTCGGGGGGGGGCGGAGAAATCTGTTGTCTGGAGTTCAGCTGTGATACCCAATGATCTTCAGGCTCTACCTGGAGGTTGGCTACCCTAAGTATAGCAGTTAGTGCTTCAGAGCAGGGTCTGCCAGACCCAGGTTCTTCCTGTGGAAGTGAGTGGGTAATTCCAGACCAGTTACAGACTTTCAGCCTAACTTATCTCACAGGGTTGCTGTGCAGACCAAAAGGGGGAGAGGAGAATGATGTGAGCTGCTTTGGTCACCACTGCGAAGAAGGACTGTACTTTTCCTAGGTAGAGGCTACAGGGAGTGGGGAAGAGATGGAAACCTGAAGTCAGAGGGGCAGATAACGGTGTGTTGATGGTTAGCTGGGAAGGAAATAGGATTGCCACCTCTGGGTTGGGAAATTCCTAGAGATTCAAGGAGTGGAGCCTGGAGAGGGTGGGGTTTGAGGAGGAGAGGGAATTCAGACAGGTACTATACCATAGACTCCACACTCCACAGCAGCCGTTTCCTCCTGGGGAACCATTGCTGTCAGTCTCCAGGTGAGGACTGAAGATCACTCAGAATTAAAACTGCTCTCCAGATGGCAGAGATCAGTTCCCCTGGAGAAAATGGCTGCTTTGCAGGGTGGACTCTTCCTGTACTTTTCCTAGGTAGAGGTTCCAGGTGTGGGGGGGAGATGGAAAGCTGAAGTCAGAGTGGTAAATGATGGTATGTTGATGGTTGGCTGGGAAGGAGATAGGGTTGCTACATCCAAGACAGGTACAATGCCATAGACTCTACCCTCCAAACCAGCCATTTCCTCCTTGGGAGCCATTGTTGCCAATCTCCAGGTGAGGGCTGAAGATCACTCAGAATTATAACTGCTCTTCAGATGGCAGAAATCAATTCCCCTGGAGAAAATGGTAAGCTCTGTGTCATTATACCCTGCTGAGGTTGCCACAGCAAATTGACATTGAGGGCCCAAGGCCAGGGCACCTTCCCAGAGCCTCTTTCTAGAGCTCATTATATTTATTTCCACAACGGGCCTTATTCCTAGTTAGAATATAACTTTCCATCTTTCCTCCAAGGAGCTCAGGGTGACATATATAGTTTTTCCTTTCCCCATTTTCTTCCCACAACAACCCTGTGAGGTAGGTTAGGCTGAGAGACAGTGAGACTGGCCCAAGGTTACCCAGTAACCTTCCATAGCAGAGTGAAGATCTGAACCTGTGTCTCCCTGATCCTAGTCTAACACCCTAACAAGTAGTCCTAAGCTGGTTCTATTAAAGTGTGAAGGCTTTTTCTCTTAATATAGCCTTTTTTCTTAGCTGTCTTTCTGTTAACCTGTGGAACTCACTACCATAGGATGTTGTGATGGTTTTTGTGGTTAGATTGCAGGGGGATGTGGTTAGATTGCTTTTAAGGGGAATTAGGCAAATTCATAGATGATAGCTCCCTCAATGACTGTTAACCATGATCAGTGCCCCCGTGTTCAGAGACAGTATACTCTGAAAGCCGGCTGCTGGGAACCAGAAACAGGGAGAGGCTTTGGACTCTGGGCCCTTGCTATGGGCCTTTTATGTTGTCTGGATGTTTACTATGGGAAACCGGATGCTGAACTAGATGGACCTTTGGTCTGACTGAACATGGCTTTTCTTAGTTCTCCATAATGCGGGAGGGGGTTGAAGCTAAAAAACAGTGGCTTGTCCAAGGCAATTTAGGCTGCATTCCTAAGAACACTTTCCTGAGAGTAAGTCACATTGAATAACATGGGATATACTTCCAAGCAGACCTGTTTAGGATTACTCACTTAGTAACAAACTCATAGGTCAATATCACAAGCACATGTTAAAGGCTGAAATGTGATTGTAAATCAGCCTTCTTGCATGGTCATCCATTAATTCAGAAATCTGATATAAATGGATTTGAAAATACCTTTCTGCAGTGGGTGGCAAAGTGCTCTAAGTGACATGCATGAGTTTGTATTAGCCTCTATGCTATACCATAGAGTTATGAGTAGGCCAGATCTCCAGAAAGCTCAGAAGGCACAAATTATCACTTGAAAAGACTCATCATAATAAAGCCTATCGACAAGTTCTCATGCTGGATAAAATGGCAAACATGTTCAGTCAAAACAGAGTTCCTGTCCTATGAAACTGGGAAGAAAAAATAGGAAAAATAATCACTGACGCTTCTGTAATAAACTGCTTATTCACGATTTAACTTTGAATGTGACCCTTGCTGCATATGCCACTCAATTATATCTAAAATGGCAACAAACTACTAATATTGCTTGCTTCATCCATTGGAGGAGAGGGGCTGTTACAGATCTGCAAGATCCTGCAGGAAAAATTGAGTGCAGTTGGGAATGCAGCTGGGAGCCATTCTAGACTCTGCCAGGATGCCAGTGGCAAAGACTTGGCCCTGGACCAACAGATGGGAACTGTTGCCTTAGACTAAAGAGGCATGGTTCTCTTCCAGTAGTTCCAAACAGTAAACTCCTGACACCTCAGAGAAGGCAAGGATTTTAGGTTTTTAGAGTAGGTCTTTGAGGCTTGTGAGAGATATGATACCTAGCCAGGGGTGGAGAACAGCCCCAGCACTTGGAGTGAGACCTTCCAGAAATGATGTCAAAGTTTTGTTGGCTTTCAAGTGGCCCTGCCTTGTCCCTGCCAACTCTGAGCATGGAGAGGCAGCAGAGCGAAGCCAGCGGACTGAATGCCACACGAACGGGCACCAGGCCCAAAAGCCTCCCTTTTCCAAAGCTCGTCAATCACCTGGGGGAAAACACTGCAATTTTCCCAAATCAGTGCAATTTTCCCAAATTAGCAGAGACTTTGTTGTTATTACCCCCATCCATCCCATGTTTCCCCTTTGGTGATGGATCACACAAGAGAGGCCTGCCCAATTAACTGAGCTACTCCCTGGTAGAGAACTGGGGTGGATGCCAGGTTAACTCTTTCAACATCAGAGGGGCACACGGAAGGCTTTGGCTGCTCTTTCTATTTCACAAAAGCCTCTTTTGTCTCTAAAATTGCCAGTTGGAAAGATGAAAAAGGAATCTGGGCTTTTATCTAATGTGGATTTTTAGGGATCCAGTATACTTTAAAAAAAACAAATTCAAACAACTACAAAACCCCTTTTTTTGTAAAAAATTCATAAAAGGTTTCCCATCTCTAGGAATCAAAAGACTGAAATGAATCTGCCTTGCTTGCCATGGGGGAAAAGGAGGCTTGAGAATAGGATCCATATGAAATAAATTTTCACAGACACCAGTAATAAAAACCCCTAATGGACATTTTAAAGCTATAATTTTAATTGCTTAGAATCACTGTCATTTTTTTTAATGTACATTTGTTGAGCATGTGGGGACAATTTATGGGGAGTAAGCAATCTAGCTTCCCTCTCATATAGTTCTGCAATTCCTATTATAGGACTGAGGAGCATAGCACCTAGTGTTAACACTGAACACAGTCAACTAAACTCTGAGGAATTTGTCAGAATGAAAGGCAGTAGGTAGGGCAGCCCTGCAGCCAGTGTTGCCACAAGATTCTTCCCTTTATGGAGACCTAAATATCTGGAAATAATTCTCCCATGGCCAGTCCTGCCTTCACAGGTGGTAAAGTGACTGCACATCACAAGGAGGCTTGAGCGTTTCTCTTGTCCTTGTACCAAGGGAGAACACTGTTTAGCACTTCTCCTTTGAGTCTGTTCATACTTAGCAACGAAGAGCTGTAATTTTTTTTAAAAAACCATAATGAGAATGGGTGATGCTTAGTACTTTACACCCTACTTCTGACACCTGCTTTTCATTTTCAACAGGTACACTGTTTCTGTGCTGAGAGGCAACAGAATCTTGGGTCAGTTCCCCAGCGGAAAGTAAAATGCAGAGACAGATCTTCAGAATATTTAACATTCAGAATATTCAGAATATTTAATTTATACCAATTACCTGCTTCTGAGGCAAAGAGCATACACAAATGAAAGCAGATAGAAATATATACATATTCTTGCTGTTTACCCAGTTTCCTTTAAATTCTTCATAATCCATGACTAAACAACAGTAGAGCCTTCCTCAATACTCAACATTTTTTAAAAGCCCTATAATTCTGGTCCAGTCAAGGTCTAGATAGATCAACTTTTAAATTCCTGCAGTAGTCAGACAGATACTTATAGAAGCTCACAGTTGTCATCCCTTGTTATATGCCTCCACCCACACTAAAAAAATTAGGTACTTTCCTCTGCTGTTTGCTGAAGAAATATAGTGAGTGAATCTGAGGGAGGGGTGGAATGAAAAAACAAGCTGGCAGTTTGTGCCATGCAAGATTCATACCTAAGATGATCATTTTACTATAATTATAGAGACAGCTGTTTTTATGTTCACCACTTGTTTTCAATATACAGGAAGGCATACTGGGGAGGAAAGAGGAACACCTTTTTAACTAAGTTAGAAAGAGTGGGAAGTAAAATGTATGCAAAATTGTGGAAACATTAATGGATACAGGTGTGGGGAGCAACCATGGAACTTGTAAGCTCTGCTGGATCAGGCCAAAAAGCCACCTATTCCACCATCCTGTTTACAACAGTGGTCAGCCATTTGTCTCTGGAGAACCTCCAAGCAGGGTATGGAAACAATTAATAGTCTTCCCTTGTTTAATGTCCCCATCATATGGTATTCAGAGGCATGCTAAATGATATAGTGAAGGAGTACTTATCCTAATTTTTCTGAAGTGCACACAAAGTTATGGGCATGATGGTGGAGTTGTAGCATTCATCGCTGGCAATATTATAGACACTGGCCAATAGGTGTCTGTGACTTTATGCAATCACATTCCACACAGCATTCATGATTACAATAGATGTGCTAGCTGAGAGAAAATTCATAATTTCCCAACAACAGTATATTGTGATTTGAACATGGGGAAAATGAGATTTTCTCATAATAGAAGCATTACCTTGGAGAAAGACATCTGGGTTCTTGACAACAACTGAATAATAACGATGCAATTATTGCTCTAAAATTATTTGGAAAGGCACAAAGATTTAAAATATTCCACCTCAGGCTTTTTGTCTTCACACCCAGTTCCTTCATGTTCCCTTCCTCCGAAAAATTTCTCATTCCAAATCCACAATTGCTTCCCAGTTCTTTTCTATTTAGCTCTCTCCAGTTTGACACTGTCTCCTTTAGAGAGGTTTGGTACACTCATTGAGGCCCAATCTAGTATAAGGTGGAGTGGATAAGTTCAAGTGTTTTGGAGACACTTGATCAAACTCATCTGCCCTATAAGCCATTTCCTGTCTCTGATGGCCTGACTTGTTGATCAGTAAAATGGAAATAATGATATTATTCTGAATAAGACAATAGTTTATGGCAAATATTTTCATGAGGCAGTCATCACACCAGAGTATATATCTCAGCATATATGTTCTGTGATAATGCCGGCTTTACTAACCAGCCATATATACATTCCGTAACAATCCTTGCTTTCTTCCTCATATGGGCTCAGCCATTGCACAGTCCTCTCTGTGTTGTCCCATTTCCTGCCTCCATTCTGGCACCCTTCCCCCCACAAGCTGCAAGATGAGGCTGCTCTCTCATTGCCATCACATACAATCACACCCTTTGATCAGCCAAACAGAAATGGGGGCCAGAAGGAGGGGGAAGAGGGACAGAATCAAAGGACATTGGTCTCAGTTTCTCCATGAAAGTATTTCTTCTGTCTGCTATATTTTGGTTTCTGTTCTTTGACAAATAACCCCCATTGCTAAACTTCAAGAGAGGGTGAGCCTGCTGGGCTTAGCTAAATTGGCCTTTAATGAAACCCTTGTCAGGATTTTGCACTGAGCCCATGAGGGAAACAATTCTCTGTTTCTGCACTTTGGGGGATGAAGATGGGCTGGAAGAGAAGAAAACATAATCCAAAAGTGGCCTTTCTCTTCCTGCAAGTCCTGAATGGTGTCAGGCCCTTGTTGTTGCCCTGTGACAAAGATCCATAGGGATACTAACATCCAGTGGACTTTTGGGACAAGAGCTGTCTGGTATGTTCTCAGACTGGCTATCATTTGGCACTAAAATCTCTGCTTTCCATCAGCAGCACTGAAGGCCAACAGTGTTCCTAATGTTCCCATGGTAACATATGGCTTTTCCACCTCAGGTCTAATTTTACACCTCTAAAACCTCATCTGGTAGTCTTGTCCCTGTTCCTATGCCTCAGCATGGACAACGTGAGATTATTTCAGCCATTTCAGTTTCCTTAAAATGCCTTTCATCCATCTGGCTTGTCCAGCTCTTACATTTTAGTTTTGTTCTTCCTATAACCAAGACAGGTTTGTTTGCCAACAAGTCTGCACTAATTCATCACAGCAATGCTTGAGGAGTCCAGAAGACTCATGGATTGGCCTTTCCTCTCCTCTAACAGTTGGTGCTGGTTAAAACTATAAAAAGGGAATACAGGCAGGTGTTGTGTTTTTAATCCCCAGCTATAGCGATAGATGTTTTGAGTGATTTTGGGCAAATATCTCAGGGTAACAATTCTTCATCAAACAAATGGATGGATTTTTCATTAGTGGTCACCACTGTATAGCAGAGGACATTGAAGTCTGAACCTTTATATCATTGAACAGCTATTTTTCAGCCATTATGGATTAAAAGAGGGGAGGTCCATCTTTGCCCATTCTCTTTAGACATTGACAAAACCAGCTGCACCAATGTCTTTCTCCTATATGGATATTTTCCAGTACAGATGCTAATTCTGTCTCCACATACCTCTTTCTCATGAGGTTCTTTCACAGGACAACAATGAAGGAATGCAATAACCAAAAGAACTGCTGCCTCACACAATGTTATGCATTTCTGTGGAACAGATAATCAAGCTAGTAGGTGGGACAAAGATGGAAATAGACATGCAATGAACCAAATTCTAGTCTAGAGGAGGGACTTCATTGGGAAAATCATATCTAACAGCAGCAGAAGGACTGAACACACATATGAAGCTGCTTTCATATCTATCCAGGTCAGTACTGTTTAGTCTGACCAGCAGTGGCTCTCTAGGGTTTCAGGCAGAAGTCTTCCATGTCACCTATTACCTGGTCCTTTTTTTAAGCGGAGATGCCAGGGCCCGAAACCGGGATGTTCTGCATGCATAGGTGTGTGCTTTACCATTGTGTCACCCTGGTTCTTCCTTCATTGTCTTTTTTATTTTTTTATTCAACTTATATCCCACCCTCCCCGCATAGCAGACTCAGGGCAGGTTACATCAAAATTTGGTAAAAATACAAAAATTAACACAGTTAAAACACCAATAAAATACAACAGTATCCTTAATCTGGTGCAAGTGGTCGTTAAGGCCTGGCAGATGCCATCTCTGGTATGCAGTTCTGACCCACTGAGGCCCAGTAAAGAGGGATGGATGTCCATCGCCCTAGTTAAAAGCCTGGTGGAAGAGCTCCATCTTGCAGGCCCTGCAGAACTGTAAAAGGTCCTGCAGAGCCCTGATCTCGTATGGGAGCTCATTCCACCTTTTCGGCCCCGGCAGTAGT
This sequence comes from Gekko gecko, assembly GCA_029375565.1. Lineage (NCBI taxonomy): Eukaryota > Metazoa > Chordata > Lepidosauria > Squamata > Gekkonidae > Gekko > Gekko gecko. Next base: position 235,689,915 of record JAPDNY010000002.1, on the reverse strand, counting down.
CAAGGCCAGGGACCACCAGAAGGTGTTAATTGGCAGATTGTAAAGCTCTTCGGGGCTCATAGAGGAAGAGGCGGTCTTGCAGATATGCAGGCCCCTGGCCATATAGAGCTTTAAGGTAACATCTAGAAACAGATCCAGTACTCAATAGGCAGCCAGTGCAGTTCGCGTAGCACTGGGAGGATGTGGGCCCACACAGGCAGCGACATCAGTACCCATGCCGCTGCATTCTGCACCAGCTGCAGTTTCCAGAACAGAATCAAGGACAACCCCACATAAAGAGAATTACAATAGTCCAATCTGGAAGTGACCATTGCATTGGTCACTGTAGCCAGGTCCCGGGGAGTGAGACACAGGGCCAACTGCCTGATCTGTCTCAGATGGAAAAAGGAAGACCTGGCAGTGGCGGCAACCTGGGCCTCCACAGTTAGTGAGGCATCCAGGAATATGATGCGTTTTTTTCAATAATAGACTTGGTAGACTAGTCTTTTATCTTTTAGGGTGAGTCCCTTGACTATCTTCTAGACGTAGCATCAATACAAAAAAAAATGTGGAGGGACTGTTTGCAGCACCATGGTCTGCTAATAGGTAATTCAGGAAAAGAGTAGAACAAAGTTTGAGTCCCGTGGCACCTTTAAGACCAACAAAGTTTTATTCAAGGTATAAGCTTTCATGTGCATGCACTTTTTCAGAGTGTAAATCAGCTCCAAAAATGTCTGAATGCAGCAGCAGCAAGCAGATGAACAGCTGGAAACAGTTGAAGAGAGAGGGGTTGCAGAAGCAGGTCAACATGTGGTCCAGCTGCTTTGCCTCCCATTAGCTGTTTGCAAGTAGGTAGCAGGGATGTGCACAAAAATATTTTGATTTCTTGAATTATTTTTATTCATTTTATTCATTCATTTTATTATAGCCTCTTTAAAAAAAAAAACCCGCACCTGCAGCACCTGTCTTGAGAGCATTGTGAGCACAACATTTGCCTCCATGCAGCCAGGAAGGCAGGTGGAACCCTAGAGCTGAGAATGGAATGCCTAGCAAAATAGGATTCCATTACTTATATAATTAAGAAAGCCTTCCCCAAATCAACAGGGAAGGGTGGTTCTCAGATAGTACTGACAGCATAATGACTGGCAAAAAGGAGAAATGCTGGGTGCAGAAAACCCCATGGGGATGGTTCTCTTTGGCAGGGACATGTGCCAACTCTTTTGGTTGGAAGATACCCTTGGCAGCAACCCTAAGCAGATCTGCTCAGAAGTTATTCCCATTTTATTCAACAGGCCTTATTCCCAAGGTAATGTTCTTAGAATTGCAGCCCTTGTCACTTAACTTCTCAGCTGAGTCACTCTTCCTCTCACTGCTCCTCCTGCTTCTGAATCTTCACTTCCACGTAACTGAGAAAATCAGACAGTGACACACCAGAATAGTCATTGCCGAAGATTTCCAGAGATTATCAAATGCTGTGTTTTTTTCACTAATTGGCTTAGAGATTTTTCACCTTTCCTATTCAATCTGTATGCCGAAACAATCATGAGGAAGTTAGAGCTGGAAGAGTCAAAAATAGGCATAAAGATTGGAGGAAGAAATATCGAGTCTTCAATATGCTGTTGACACAACCCTCCTCTTGGAAACTAAATAAGGCCTGGAATACCTGATCAAGAAAATCAAAGAGGAAAGTTTGGCCTCTTCCTAAACATCACAAAGACCATGACCACCGAGAAGAAGAGAAATGTCAAAATAACAGTTGACAATGAAGAGATCAAATGTGTGGAGAATTCACTTTCTTAGGATCACTGATCAACCAAAATGGTGAACGCAGTCCAGAAATAAAATGTTCAATCACACTGGGTCGCATAGCAATGATGAGCATGAATCGAATATGGAAGAGCAAGGACATCAGCCTAGCAACCAAATGCAGATTAGTCTGTGCTATCGTGTTCCCCATAGCAACATATGGCTGCAAAAGTTGGACCATGAAGAAGCAAGACAGGAGGAAAATCGACTCATCTGAGCTGTGGTGCTGGAGAAGGCTCCTGTGCATTCCTTGGACAGCAAAGGTGAAAAACAAGCAAGTATTGGAATACATATAACCAGACATGTCATTGGAAGAAAAAATCATAAAACTGCGACTGACTTATTTCAGCCATGTCCTATGGAAGAACTCACTAGAAAAAGCAATTACGCTTGGATTGGTTATGCGAAAAAGGAAACCAGGCCGTCAAAGAACACAGTGGCTAGACATCATAAAAGTTGGCACCAGCCTGAGCATGGAATGTCTCAAAGAAACAGTACAAGATTGGAAAACATGGTGAGAGCTGGGCCATAGAATCACCAAGAGTCAGACATGACTGAATGGCTAACAACAACGAGGTTTTTTTAAAAAAAGTAGAGGAGACTAAATTCATAGCCTGCTTTGTAAAATTTGTTATTTATTTGTTTAGAAATGTATATGCTGCCTCTCCTGAGACCAAATGTTCCAAGACACATCATGAACAGTACAATAGAACCACAAAGACAATCTAGATCAATAAATAATTAAAAACAAGTCAGTATAAACAGCTTAAAACAGGGGTGTCACTCATTTGTTATGAGGGCTAGATCTGACATAAATGAGACCTTGTTGGGCCGGGCAATGTGTGTCATAAAATGTAACACCAGGTAGCGGAGATATAAACTTTATGAAGGACACAAACACAAAGATAAAAATAAAATAAAAATATGCTTAAAATGTTAGCACTCTTGCAATATTTTGTTTATTTAACAGTATCTACCTTTAACAGTATTTACCTTGACTTCCAGAAAGCTTTTGATACAGTTCCTCATCAAGGCTCCTAAGTAAGCTCAATAGTCATGGGATAAAAGGACAAGTCCTCTTGTGGATCAAAAACTGGCTTATCAATAGGAAACAGAGAGTGCGTATAAATGGGAAACTGTCAGGTATCCCTGCCATAAGGCTGATGGGGGGGGGAGATGAGACAGTAATTGATGTATCTGTGTTTCTCGTTTGGAATGCGGGGAGGTGACAAGGTTGCCTGGGAGACCAGGCTACATCTCACCTCACCAGGCCGAAATGGCCTTGGAGCCAGGCTGTTCGTCTCCTTTTGCTTTCCTAAAGACAACAGCTAGGCTTGAGAACTTTTAGGTGGTGGGAACATAGTTATTTAGTGCTTTATAGTCTTCCCGCACGCGGGCTGGCCATCTATTGGTGGAGGGGTGGGGGCTCCTTCCCCCCCTTAGAGTATAACCCCAATGCTTCATGTATTCAAGTTATTCTTAACAATGCTTCTGTTCTAGTGACCTAGTATTGCAGTCTAATAAATACTATCCTTGTTTCAATGAATAAGGCCTGGTGTTTGACTGACTAACTGAGGACTCTGACAGAAACTTTCTCAATGAAGGGTGGTAAGCAGTGGGGTACCACAGGGATCAGTACTCGGTCCGATGCTTTTTAACTTGTTTGGAATTGGGAGTAAGCAGTGAAGTGGCTAAATTTGCAGATGACACGAAGTTGTTCAGGGTGGTGAAAACCAGGGAGGATTGTGAGGCACTCCAAAGGGATCTGTCAAGGATGGGTGAGTGGGCATCAACGTGGCAAATGGGGTTCAGTGTGGCCAAGTGCAAAGTGATGCACATTGGAGCCAAAAATCCTAAATATAAATACACGTTGATGGGGTCTGAACTGGCAGAGACGGACCAAGAGAGAGATCTTGGAGTCGTAGTGGATAACTCAATGAAAATGTCTAGACAGTGTGTAGCTGCAATAAAGAAGGCCAACGCTATGCTGGGGATTATTAGGAAGGGAATTGAAAACAAATCAGCCAGTATCATCATGCCCCTGTATAAATCATTGGTGCGACCTCATTTGGAATACTGTGTACAGTTCTGGTCACCACATCTCAGAAAGGATATTATAGCATTGGAAAAAGTGCAAAGAAGGGCAACTAGAATGATAAAAGGGTTGGAACACCTTCCCTATGAAGAAAGGGGCTCTTCAGCTTGGAGAAACGACGGCTGAGGGGTGACATGATTGAGGTTTATAAGATTATGAATGGGATTGAGCAGGTTGAGAAAGAAGTACTTTTCTCCCTTTCTCACAATACAAGAACTCGTGGGCACTCCATGAAATTGCTGAGCAGTTGGGTTAGAACAAATAAAAGGAAATACTTCTTCACCCAAAGAGTGATTAACATATGGAATTCACTGCCACAGGAGGTGGTGGCAGCTACAAGCATGGACAGTTTCAAGAGGGAATTAAATAAACATATGGAGCAGAAGTCCATCAGTGGCTATTAGCCACAGGGTATAGATGGGAATTCTCAGTCTGGGGCAGGTGATGCACTCTATTCTTGTTGCTGGAGGGGGCAGCAGTGGGAGGGCTTCTAGTGTCCTGGCCCCACTGCTGGACCTCCTGATGGCACGTAGTATTTTTGGCCGCTGTGTGACAGAGTGTTGGACTAGATGGGTCATTGGCCTGATTCAACATTGGCTTCTCTTATGTTCTAACTGACACCTCTTGCTCTGAATTACTGCATCAAAATATCTATGCTGTTGCAGTCTTGAGTATGCTGTTCAAGTGTGTATCTGTAAGCTGCAAACCTACTTTTGATTTATTGACATTCACCACAGAAATATCATGCTCAGAGTTCCAAGTCTAGGACAGGTTAAAACATGAAATGGCTGAGTGATTAAGAGAGTCTGGCGAAGCAAGCTATGATGCAGCAGCAGCATCAGAACTGGAAGCAGGAGATGGCCAGTTTCACTGCAGGCCTGATAGAAGCTCTCTGAGGCCCTGATCTGGCTCCTGGGCCGCATGTTTGACACCCCTGGAGTAAAACAACATTCAGCAATCAATGGAGCCCATGCAAGTTAACTATCATTCCTGGCTCCCACTATCTCTAATGGGTCTTCAAGCCTCTCCCATTGTTCCTAATGGGCAATCCTTTCATTCCTTTTAGTACAAGCCCCAGCAGAACCAGTGCAATGTACTAGTGCCCAGGAGAACCCAGTGCCACTGTGGCTGTGCAAGCAAAAGGAAGACTAATGTCAAACCTGAGAATCCATGCAAGTACAATGTGCAGAATGCCCAGCAGAACCCTGTGCCACTGGCATTGCAAGCTTAAAAGGACTCCTCTCAAAGCACAGAGTCACAACAAATCCAGGTTGGTGAGGGGGGGGGGATTTTGCAAACTCTGTGCAAGAAAATGGGAAGGAGCCACAACACTGGCAAAGGGGAAAACAACTTCTTGAAACCAACATTAGTTTGAAACTGACCAGAGTGTTTCCAAGGCTGTAGAATTCTGCCCCAGTTGCTTTGAAGTTTAGTAAACATTTTGATTGAGCAGAGACAGTCCATGCACCAACCACAGAAACCTTCATGAACCTTCCACAAACTTCACAAACCACAAACCAGCCACAGTTCATCACAAACTTTAGTTTGTGAGCTGGTTTGTGCCCATCCCTACTGTTAACCAACTGCCTCACCTCTGCAGACAGGGGCATAGAGAGCAAAGCTTGGGAAGATCTTCATTCATTTCTGAATGCACATCTCAAATAGGAAAGTTACAGATAGCGGTTCTTTAAGCCTGTTCTGCCACTGGAGAAATAGGCAGGTGAATGCTGTATAGGAGAGAAGAATACCTGAAACATCTTTGCCACTTGGAGCTGACAAGGGACCACATTTCTTTTGGGAACAAGAGATCTGCCTCCATAAAGCTCTTTCCTATAGTCAAGGACACAATCAGTCTTTCAGAAAGGGCATAAGTCCCTTAGTTTTCTTCCTTCTGTGCATATTAAAAGCATCTATCATGGAAGAGAATCTAATTTGAAAGCAGGGCAGAAAATATCAAGGACACATTAGAAGAGAATGCATCACCAGGTAGCAACATAGCTTGTAAACAGTGGTAAGCAGTTACATTAATAAAGACCAGGGCTTTCTTTCAACCCACACTTTCATACATTTCTGATATTGTACTTCACAATATATTGTTACAGTGATCATCATTCATTGATGGGTTCTGAAGTTAGATCAGGTCCCAGACTGAGGTGGGTCACACAAGAATCACCACCTGTCCATCCGTCTTTCTCTCTCTCTTTCAGAATCCCAGCCCCAGCAATCATGCACCAGAGCCTAATATGGTTGAAGAGCCTTCCCTTAGCTTCAGACAGGGAGGGCCAGAGGTTGGGTATCACCCTAATTCACCTCCCCTCCCTTAGCACTACTCCCTTCTAAGTTGGGAGCCAGAGCTGGTCTGTCTTCTTTGGCTTCCAGTCCTCCCTCAAGCCTTTTGAAGGCTCTAGCCAACCTTGAACATGCACAGGGGCATCCCAGAAGACTTATGGAGGTTTGGCCTAGCCTGTGAAGAACCAAGAGTGCCTCCTGAGCAATTTTTGTTGCCTAATTATCTTCCCTTCCCACCCTCAGGGTGGAGCTTCCCAAAAGCTGCTTGTCAGTCATAGCTGGCTATCAAAGGACCAGCTGTCAGCGGAGGACTAACTCTTAAAGGGCCAGCTGCCATTGATCAGTTAGCTGGTATCCAGCTCTTTATAAGGTGCATCAATCACCCCACTGGGTCTGGTGGATGCTGAGCTTGACCCTGTGGGGGCTCAGAATAAGAGAAGCATGGTGTTGTCTCCACCAGTCCCTGGATACTTTATTTCTTCTGTTGTTAAGGATAAAGGGAGTCAGAGAGGGAAAAACAAAGATGGAGGAAGAGTAAAAAAAATTTAAAGTCCCATGTTGCAGGTGGGAACCATCTCTGAAAAAGATGAATGCTTCTGCATTACAGCCTGCTGAGATATCAGAACCATGGAACATTATATCAAGCTATGTTAGGTCGGCAGGCTTTAACATGAGATTAAAAGAACATCCCTTTAAATGGTAGCCCTTACATCAAAGTGAGCTTAATGGTGCAATCCTAAATGTATCCTAGAAATGCTTAGGAATTTCTCTTATTTGCTCAGAGAGTATGGGATGCTGACTAGTGACAGACTTGGCATTGTGGGGTTCAGGACTAAGGCTGCCCATCAGCCTTTAACATGAATGCAACCACCACATTGATAATTACTAGAATGTACATTTGGGATGCAATCCAACCAACACAGAATTAGTAGCACTTGTCTTTTGTGGTGAATGAGTTAACATTTACAAAATAGTTTTCTGCTGCTATAGGTGGTATGGATTACTCCAAGTTGCATGTGTCGGTACTACCTGCTGGAATAACTGAAGAGGCAGTTAAGCCCTGGTGGCAGGGGTGAACTGGGAGGGGGCAATGGCCCTGGCCCAGGACCAGCCAGCCCTGCACTGTGTGTGGCTTGGCCAGGTGAATCCTTCCCTGTGGTCCCAGCAGGGTGGGGCATCTCCCCTCCATCTGTTGGTCCATCAGAACTTTTCCTGCTGACCTTAATGGCCAATCTGCCCCTGCCTGGTGGTTGCTTGTTCAACACCAGCAGGATATTTATTTACTGATTTACTTCATTTATACCTCACCTTTCTCCCCAGTCGGGGCCCAAGGCTACTTGCATTGTTCTCTCCATTTTATTCTCACAACACTGTGAGGTCAGTTATGCTGAGAGTATGTGTATGGCCCAAGGTCATGTAGCACGTCAGGGTGGGGATTTGAACCTGGCTCTCCCAGGTCCTAATCCAGCACTCTAACCACTGTACAAAACTGGAAATGAACATCTTTCCTCTTCAAAACATTTTAACATGTCACAGGTAGTTATTAACTATTGCCAGTGATTACTATGGGGCAGGAGTGTGTGAAACATTTTAAATGAAGCCTATCATTTATTTATTTATTTATTTTTATTTAACTTTCGATTTCTATACCGCTCTGATCCCAAGGGGTCTGTGAGCGGTTTACACAGAATTATGATTCCTAATCTAGGGCCACAATTCATAGGGGGATGGCATCCTACCAGTACCCAGGCAGCAGGGTCTTCTAGTTCTTTTGTCCTTATTCCGGTGGGCCTCAGACGTCAGCACTCCATCCACGATGTTCTGGGGCAGGTTCTTTCCGGCTCAGCAGCTTTCTTCCTGGAAGGCCTCGTCTTCGGTGTACGGCCCTGCGTCGGCTGCAGTTTCCGGCTGTGTCCCTTTTGGCTCCGCCGCACTGCGCCGACATGCCGCTTGTCGTTCCGCGACTCCGCCCTCCTTCTGGACTTGGCCGCCTCTGCTGCTGCCGCCATCCCCGCCGGATCGCCGATGCTTTCCTGCTGCACACCCCAAGGAGGGAGGGTGCCCCCTGCCACCTACAGGCAGGTACCCATTTATCTACTTGCTCTCTATATATTTTAACGCTTTCGAACCACTGGGTTGGCAGGAGCTGGGATTATGACTGGGAGCTCACCCCGGTCGCGGTGGGATTCGAACAGCCATAGTGGCTGTTCCCAGATGTTATAGCAGGCTGCCTTACTGCCTGCGCCACCGCTGTCTCCCCACCACCACCACCACCCAGAGTTGTCTCCCCACCACCACCACCATTAGAACAGTGGGAGGCAGTGGTGCGATTTATACCCAAGGATGATGTTAAAGCAAATTAGCATCTATTATGACAGCTACTGTAATTTACAGGAAAGTGAGTTGGGCTACAGGCGGGCTGAGTTCAAATCCCCCTCTAAGTAACCCCTTTCCCCCACAGTAAGATAGTGATACCGAAAAGCTCCTTCTAGGAAGGCTGTAGAATATCTGCAGATTCCACAGCACGCTAACCATTGGAAGCCCTGAGTACGCCAAGAGGCAAAGATGGACGCGAGGAGCTCGACCTCTGTTTGTTGAAGGCCGCCTTTGCCTTGGCCAGCCCACCTTGTTTTCCCGCTCGGCCGAGAGGCAGGAGCATGGCAGCATCAACGATCCTCCCACCCCACGCCGCCCAACAGTTAGCGGAGTTCCGGTGCAGCCTGAATAGCCCTGGGAGGACGCCTTCGTGGATCAGCGGCGGCTGCCTCTTAGCAGTCTCGAGTGCGGCTGGGAAGGGACCCGGGCGAGGGCTGGGCCGGCCCAGCCTCTCGCCGGCGCACGTGTGTGTACAGCGCGCCGTTTGTTTGCGGAATCTGTCAGGACTTGAAAGGGCCTCCCGTTTACAATGCGAACTTCCTGTCCCAGCCCCAGTGCCAACATAACCGCAGGCAGGTTCAGGGCGAGAGTGTCCGTCCGCCGCGCTCTTGGCAGCCAAGGGAATCCTCCCAGCAGGCTCGCCGCCGTGGATTCCTGGCGGGTGAATCAGCTCCTCGGGAATTCAGACGCTCTTCCAGGTCGGCGGAGCTCTATTTATATAGGCTTCGGCCGGGGGGCCCCTCCACCTCCCCGTCTGCAGAGCGACTTCCAAGCGCCGTCGGGGCGTGGCACGTCCCCTGAATGGGTAAATATTTGAGGACTCACAGCCAGTAGGAAAGCCGGTTGACGAGACGCCTGGTTTGAAGAGCACAGGAGGCCGAGGGGAACGTCGGCTCGCTCTCTGCTGCGCAGCCCTTCTCTTCCAGGGTTCCAGCTGAGCTGGAGAGGGACTGTGTGGTCCGCGCCTCGTTCTTTCTCTTAGCGGGAGTCTCCTCCCTCCCCGGCCCGGGCTGAGGAAGCTGAAGAGAACGGATACAGGCAAGGGAGGATGGAAGGCAGCAGTGGGTGGGGACAGAAGAGCAGCTGTGCTGCAAGGCTGAGGCCATGAACTATGCCCCCATAGCCCTTCCAAAAAAGGTGATTTATTGATCTTCTTGTTGATTTTAGAGGCTCATGGTAATTTGAGGCCCCAAGTTTCCTTGAAGAGGGGCTGTGGTTCAGTGGTAGAACATCTGCTTGGCATGCAGAAGGTCCCACCTTCAATCCCTGGCTTCTAATAGGTATTGTGAAGGACTTCTACATAAGAGCTTGGAAAGCCACTTCGGGTCTAACTAGAAGTGGACCAATGGTTTGATGCAATATAAGGCAGCTTTATGTGTATGCTTAAGCTATAGCTTACTTAGGTAAAGGTAAAGGTTCCCTTGCTCGAAAGCCAGTCGAATCCGACTCTAGGGTTGCGGTGCTCATCTCCGTTTCAAAGCCGAAGAGCCAGCGCTGTCCGAAGACATTTCCGTGGTCATGTGGCCGGCATGACTAAACACCAAGGCGCACGGAACACTGTTACCTTCCCATCGAAGTGGTACCTATTTATCTACTTGCAATTTCTTGCTTTCGAAGTGCTAGGTTGGCAGGAGCTGGAACTAGAGACGGGAGCTCACCCTGTCATGCGGCACTCACGGGTCTTGAACTGCTGAACTACTGACCTTCCACAGCCTGCAGTTCAGCGTCTTAACCGCTTACTTAGCTTGTACATAAATCCAGCTCTGCTGTGCTACTTTGTTGGGAAGCCTTGAATGTGTGGGGAGGTGGTCTATACAGACTAAGGCTAGTTGCTCTCAGACAGGCAACTGGTGCTTGGAGGTAGGCTTCCCTACATTTTTGGCCACCGGTTATCTCCAGTTTTAGATGTCCACTGGTTGCACAGAACGACCACATCTTTGGCTATTGGGCCTTTCCTCTTTTAGATATCTATTAGTTGCACAGAATGACCTTTTATCTCTGATTGGGAGCGTCTGTCTAGAGACCCGAGACCCAGGCAGAGTAAGAGTCTTGAAGTCAGGCCAGGGGAATTCTGTGGAACTACTGTGGGGGAGCTGTAGCATGAACTGAAATTCTAAAACTCCACAGTAAATGACTGGGGGGGGGAGGTGTTGGCTTTTACGGTTGTTGCTGCAACAGACTAACATTTATCTGGAAAGATAATAGATGAAAGATTTCAAAAGTAGTTCTTATTACAATAGGAAGAGGAAAGTGGTGTCTTTCCTTGCTGGGAAAGTCCCTTAGGCCAAGGGTTCCCTGGAGAATACCCTGGTCACCCGCCGCCACCACTCAGTAACTCCTGAGAACATCTAGACTGACTCACTGAGAAGATACCCTTCCAGGACAGTACTAGAATAATAACAAAGAAAGCCTAGAGTGCCAACCTGGTGGCACTCATGCAGTCTAGCACATGGGGAAGAAATTAAGAGAAATGTCCCAGAGAAATAAATTGTACCAACAAAGCCAAAAAAAGTATTTTACAGAGGTTTATTATAAAGGGGGGGGGGAAGGTGGTTAGATTCCAAAAGGGGGAAAACCACAATGCGGGGGAAAGGCACATAGCAACAATAGCACAGAGAGGTTCAAATGAAAAGCAATACCATTTGACTAGCTAAGCTAAACACATATTACCTAAACTGTAGCAGGTTCCTTAGAGCAGGTGCAGAGTTCCTTACAGTAACAAGAGGTTAAAGGGGTTGCTAACTCCTGCCCAACCTCCTGTGGACCCAGTTTCCACTGAAAACTGAAGGCAAGTGAAAATCCCAAATATCCAGGTATTTATACTTCATGGATTTGAACTTACACCAGCCTCCTTTCCAGGCCTGTAGCCAGGATTTTTTTTGTTCAGGGGGCATTTAAATTTTTAAGGGGGCTGTTAACTTACAGTTAATTAAATTAATCTGAATGCCCGTCTTTAAAGTGGATGGCTCCAAGCAGGGCTGGCTCCAGGTGTCTGGGCGCCCTAGGCAGGACAGCCTGGGGCGCCCCCACCGGGGATGCCAACCTCCCGGTGCGGCCTGGAGAACGGGAGCAGCGGCAGAGCGCTGGCTTTCCTGGGGGCTCCGCCGCTGTGGGGCCCCAGGAAAGCCAGGGAAGGGGGTGGGAGGTCTAGCCGCCCCCCTCCCTCCCAGCGCTAGCTTTCCTGGGGGCTCCACGGCTGCGGGACCCCCAGGGAAGCCGGGAAGGGGGCGGAGCCACCACCACCCCCGCCCCAGGCCTAACGACCCGTCGCCCTCCCAGAGCCGTCGGGGTCCTCCTGACCTCCCACCACACCTGCCCGGCCCCAGGAGGAGGAGCCGCCCTCTCCCGCTCACCTGCTGCCGGAGCCCCGCGCCTTGCAAGGAAGGCCCACGGGCGGGCACGGGCAGGTGGGCAGAGGAGGGAAACCAAATGGCCGGCCTCACTACCCCGGCGGGCCTGACGGCGCGGTCGCCCCACCCCAACCCGCCCGCGGTTCAAACGGGCGGGGAGAGGGAGGAGGAGGGGAGCCTCCTGGCCCGCCCCCCAGCCCGGGAAGGAGCCCCCCCGCAGTGCCTCGCCGCCTCCCCAGGCCCAGGGAACGGCGCCCGACCAAGGCACACACATACAACCCCCACCCTCCGGGGTGGTGGGCGGGGCAGCTGTGGTCCCGAAGGAGGGGGTGGCTCGGGGGTCCCCTTCCTTCCTTCCTTTGGCTGAGCCCCCCGCTCACCCCCAGCGGTCCCCCCCCTTACTCAGTCACTTCCTCCCCTCCTCCCTCGGTGCCTTTTCTCCCCCACCTCCTCCCCAGCCTTTGCACTGGGAGTCCCGGGGGGGGAGTCAGCCCGGAGGGCGCATCCTCGCTCCCCACCGTCCCCGCCGACCCCCAGGGAAACCGGGAAGGGGGTGGAGGTTTAAACCGCCGCCCCCTCCCTCCCAGCGCCAGCTTGCTTGGGCGCTCTGTGGGGTGCCCAAGCAAGCCTGGGAAGACGCGGGGGGGCGCCTTTTGGCGCCCCTGCGGCCACCGCGCTCTAGGCAAGTGCTTAGCTTGCCTAGTGGGCAAGCCGGCTATGGCTCCAAGCCTGTTTCCAGCCCTTCCTTTCAAGGGACATGGCAGCAAGCATGTCAGTTCATAGGAAAAGACAGCTCAGAGGACATTTAATTGCCTTCAGAAGGCATTTAAATGCATTTTGAGGTCCCTTTCACAGGGCAAGAAAGCTTAGGAGGGTACTCAACAGTGGCACCTTCAATACATCACCAACAGTCTCCCCTTCTGCTAGCCCAGTCCTGCTATATACCACTTAGGTCATGGTGAGTCTTTCAAAAGCATTCCTATGAGCCTTTGGGAACATGCAATTAAATGCCCTTTGAGCTGTCTTTTCCTAAGTCCCATGATGCCCCCCCCCCAATTCCATTGTGGGAGGGAGAGGGAAGTCTGAGGGCAAGCTGTGGTGCTCTCACCCTGGCCGCTGCCAGCTGCAGGAAGCGGGGGGGGGTGTCTCTCCTCAAAAACAAGATTTCAGGCATGGCTATTTGTGGGACTGGGCTTTTAATTAAGGGAGCGGGGGCCCAAAATGCCCCACTGTAGCTATGGGCCTGCTCCTTTCTAAGAGTGACAAGCTGATTTATCCAATCCCATGCAAATCCTCATCTCTGATGTAAAAAGCTACTGTTACCAATCAGAGCCATACAAAATATAGTCCCACCTCCATCAAGCATTTGCTAATAGCTCTGAACTTCCATGACAAATAGATGGTCTAGTCCAAACCGGGTTGTCCTTTGTCCAAATGTCATTAAGTATGCCAAGATAGTCCAACATGGAATAGAAATGAATAGGCCATTCTGATGGAAACCTTCAGGGATCCAAGATCCCAGACACTCTAGATGGCACTCTTGGGCCTTAGTTAGTTTTCTGGAACTCCATAGGCCCATTCCAATCTTTCTCTACCTGAGACCCAAAGTAGACCATAGCAAGCTATAGGTACCAATGATCCATTCACCATAAGGCTGCATTTACCCAGCAAGGATTCCCCATTTTCCAGTCATCTCCACTGCAAATTCAGAGGCATTTATACATGGCAGTAGCATGTCAATGCAGGAGTCTTCCATCAGCCACCATTTCCCCCATATTTTCCCCCTGCTGCACCATCGTGGTTTTTTCAAAACATCGGTAATGCAATGTAGTGCTATAACATTACAACAGTCTATTGCTAAATTCTACCAGTTGCTCTACATTCCCAGCTTTCATTTTTTGGAAAAAGTGAGTCCTCCAGCCCTCTAGAGACTTACTTTTTAAAAAAAAAAAAAGTGAGAGCTGGGAATTCAGGGGAACTAGTTGATTGTGGCAATAGATTGGTATAAGGTAGTGTGTGTGTGTAAAGTGCCATCAAGTTGCAACTGACTTATGATGTCCCCGTAGGGTTTTCAAGGCAAGAGATGGGCGGAGGTGGTTTGTGTAGCAGCCCTGAACTTCCTTGATAGGTCTCCCATCCAAGTATTAACCAGGGCTGACCTTGTTAAGTTTCCAGGATCTAATGAGATTGGGCTAGCCTGGGCCATTGCTTTATATGCAGTAGTAATTCCCATTGTGGACTGGATCTTTAAAAATGCACACCTTCCTATCCAGGCAGCTTGCTAATGCACCCCTACTGTGTTCTTAGTGAGAAAACAGTATGGAAGCCAAGACAGAGAATAACTTTTGTGGGGATGCTGCTTAAGGCAGTTTTATGTTTGCAGGAGGGGGGATCCTGAGCAATCCCATCACCCTGGTCCCGTAGCTTTGTCCTGGAAGCCTCTGGGACCCATCTCAATGAGTTCCCTCCACCACCCAGTTTCCTAGTACATTGGGCTACTAGAAGTCATATTTAATCAACCCCCACATATCTTAACTCTGCCTTTCTTCTCCTCCTACTGTTTATCCAATGTGTCCTGCCTTGGCTACATATACAGAGAACAATTTTCTTTTTAGAAGCCCAGAACAAGATAACAGAGAACTATGTAACTCCACAAAAAAAGTTACTATCTTAAAATACCAAGAATACTATCACATGGCACACTGTGATTGAAATGGCCTTTAATAGTGGCATTTATGAGAGCAGAAAGGCAAGACATAAATTTTATAAAAGAAAAATAATTAAATATATTGGTGGTATATCTAAAGTGCAGTCAATTTAACTTGGTCATCTGTATGTCTTTTAAGGCCTGCATTGAAAACCAACTGAGGTATCCATCAAATTCAAAAAAGCTTTTTGCTGTTGGGCTTCTTTCTTCAGAGGCTACTTGTGCCAGGTTACAGTAGCCAGCAAAATCCACCCTCATTTCCACCCCTTTTCAAATGCATTAGAATAAAGGACTCAGGGCAGAAGACTAGCACTGTGCCTTGTGGCCATCAGTGTGAAAAGCCATTTGGCTAAGAAATCATCTACTTTTTATGCTTTTTGCTACTTTGGGGGATATTTTGTTCTTTTTATGTATAAAGGGCCATGGAAATTCTGATTTTCTTAAATAAATCCTTAGAGTTTTTCAGTTCACACTTACTTGAGCCCTGCACTATTGAATAATCAGGTAATGTTGGAGGAACTATTGAATAATCAGGTAATATTGGAATGACCACATGGTGGAAGCTCATTTTTGAAGTAATTGTTTTTGAGAAATGGATAGGGGTGCAGTGATAGGAGAAAAGTTGGTGTATTCCCTGTGCTAGGGCAGACACCATACAAACTGGGTGCCTTGTGTTGAAATCCTATGCATAGTTACTCCAGTCTAACCTACGGAAACCAATGAGCTTAAAGTGGATTGATTCAACAAAGAATTGTACTGTCACTATTGTACTATTGGTGTCTTAATACTTTCTAAAATTATTTCATTGTCACACATATATGGCCTGTTTTTTTCCCCTTGGGAGCAGTATGCTAATGAACCAAAAGGAAGAAAGGTTCTATTAGCATTTTCCCCCCCTCTGGGTCTTTTCAAGTATTTTTTGAACATCTAGAATAATATTTTCTTCCTTTATATATTTGTGGAAAATTTCCCACCTCTCTTAGCATACACAAAGTAAAGTTTTGTTTTGTTTTTACAAAAAGACATCCACTTTTGCAGGAAAGACCAAACCAAAATAAAATATTTAAACTTCCTCGTAATAAAAGGGGCCAAAATCAAAGTATTCTAAATGAGCTAAAAATAAGCATTGTAACCTTGAGTTTCAGCTTGAACCAGTTCTATACATGCACACACAAACATGCATACATATCTGTAACAAATATATGAAGCTGGTCTAGTGTGAACTGTGAGACAGAAATCTCACCTTTTCTTTACTAGAACCACCTTCAGTAAGTGACTCTCTCTCTTCACCCCTTTGCTTCAGGAGATTATCTTGGTTGAAAAAGTGGGATATACATAAATAATATGATTGAAATTATTGTATGGCATTGTGTGTGGAATAGCCAGGAGACCACCGGGGGGACAGTTTGGCGGCCAGAGCTGTAGCTCTGTTTTTTGGCATCACGTAAGTGGCTAGCTATGCTTATTTTTACGCTGAATGTGTGCTGTGACTTGCCTAAGGTCACCCAGTTAGTTCCAAATGGGGAAGTGGGGAATTCAAACCTGGTTCTCCAGATTAGAGTCCACCACTTTAACCACTACACCAAACTGGCTCTTGTATAATATATATAAGTCAATACTACTTATCTACCCCACAGATGCTAGCATAGATGACTTTAATAACGAGGATTAGCAGATTTTGGAGGAAAAGACCATCAATAGTTACTAGCCATGCTAAGGGAACCTCCATATTTAGAGACCTCTGAATACCAGAGCTAGGAAACAATATCAGGAGAAGGCCATGGCATTTATGCCTTGTGTGTTGGTTCTCCACGGCAACTCTGGTCTAATCCAGTGGGGCTCTTCTGATTGTATTACAGGGTTATTTTCATTTTAAAGATTTGCAGTAATGGTCTCAGGGTATGGTCTAAAGGCACCCAATTACAGCCACCTTGCTGAAAGCTCAGCAGGAATGGGTCTGCTTGATGCCCGGATGGGAAACTTCACTGGGGAGCTTTGAATGCTGTCTTGAGTTCCCTGATGGAAGAAAGGTGATACGTAAATGCAATGAGTAAAATAATAATGTATCTAAGTGCTTTGAACAGTCTAAAGTGCTATATAAATGCTAGTAGTTGTTTTTCTAGCTAGTCAATTAAGCCTAAATTTCTTGAAAGCATGAGTAAACATATATCTGACTTAATTCACTATCTTCATAAATATTTGAGAGTAAAATATGTTTGCAATGTTTCACTTATTGTGTTGACATCTTTTATCCTTTTGTGGTTATATGGAAGGATAATGCCCAAATCTACTTTTCTGGCATTAAGTCAAATTCATCTGAGGGAGTGGATACAGTTGTCCCCTTTGATTCCCCTCTCAACAGACCTCAAGACCAGTCCTAACTATCTTAAATTTGAGGGATGAATGTGTGACACAGTATAAGCTAACATTAGAAGTCTGTGATATGCAATAGGACTTTATACTGTCAGATGGAAGTGTTTTATATGCTATTATCCAAACAGAGAGCTCTCCCTTGTCTGAAATACTGTGTGTACTTAGACGGCTCTTCTCAGAAAGGATATTGTCAAATTGGAGAGTGTTCAAAGGAGAGCTGCAAAAAATGATTAAGGACTGGGAGAAGCTCTCCTGAGAAGAGAGAGATTGGAAAGATCCAGATTGTTTACTTTAAAGATGAGACAATTAAAAGAGGCAAGACTAAAGGTCTGTAAAATAATGAATGGTATCCAGAAGGCAGATCAGCAGCAATTGCTTCCCCTATTTTGTGGCCAAGGAGTATTGTTGGAACCAAAAGTGGCATTCTAAACAAAGAAAAGGGTTTTATTTCTCATGTAAGGATAATTAGCATGCAGAAGACTATGACACTGGACATAACTAAAGCCATGAACATTTCAAGATGCTAGAGGGACTAGGCTGTTCTGAAGTATATTGGTAACAAGCTCTACCATCTTAATAAGGGGGGGATTTTCGGCACCCTTTCTCTGTCAGTTTCACCCACTAGTAAGATATCACAGTTGTCCTAAACTCAGCAGCTAGCAGCCCAGCATAGGGATCGTGCAAGAGTGCTCCACAGCCTGGAGATGCAAGACTGGCACAAACCAACAGGTTTTGGAACATCCACGTAGGAATCATTGTTGGAGATGCCGCTGCACTGTTGTCATACGTATTGATAAAGCCAGTGTCTCAACACTGCAGGCACGGGCAAGAACTTCATGTGAAGAGAGAATCCTGGCATCTGTCTGTTCTGGCATTCTGACATCCTCTGCTTCACCTGCCATTGGAAGCAGGCCACTCCATTTTACAAAGGACTTGTTAAGCACAGGCCTTCCAGATCATCATCTCTTTGTCTTCAGTACAGTGAGGAAAGTGATTAGGAAACTTGCTTGCACAGGAGCTCTGTATACTGCCAATATGATACTTTAGTGCTAAAGCAGAAATGCAGGAAGAGAAGACTTCCCACAGCCCCAGGAAGGGAGGTACGATATTGTATGGGAGCTTTGTACAATGTTTCCCTACTTACTCTATTTCCCACTGTTGCTGGGTATACAGTTGGGGATCAGCACAAGGATCAGTATAGCAGCCATGTGGTTTGTGAGGAGATGCACTGAGTCAGCACAGCTGAGCCCCAACAACAGCAAAACCTGTGTGGACATGCCAGCATATTCCCATCTGTACAGGTGGCTCTCTAGAATTTAGTGTGAAACATATTGTAGAAAATGGAGGAAGTGTGCATGCCCATGGAAGCTCATACTTTGGACTAAGTTTTGTTGGTCTTAAAGGTGCCACTGGACTCAGAATTTGTTCTACTGCTTCGAACCAACACAGCTGCCCACCTGGATCTTTTTCTAGGCTTGTCGTGGCCTGTCCACCAATGAGGGAAACTGGGACTAATGGGCAACTGTGACTACTTTTGTGTAAAATATAATGTACTTTGTGTCACACCCATCTGGAATCAGTTTTCCCTATCACAGTTGCTAAGAATTCTTTGAGGAGGGACACTGGAATAGCATCAACAGTACACAGCAGTGTCCTTGCCCTATCAAGTCTGCAGTGTTTATCACCAGTCATGGCTGGTCCCCACCTACCATGCTGGGTCACTTTCTGTTTTGCTGCTGGGAACAGATCTGCAGACAGGCAGATCGGACAGAGATTGTAAGATTTTCCAAATGAAACTGGAAACGGCACGGGGTGGGGGGTACTCTAGTACTCCTTTATCTAGTCTTTCTCCCACATTCTGCATCTAAAGCCTGCCCTTGACCTCAAAGATATTTCTCATTAGTGGAAGCCAGGTCACTAGGCATGAACACCAGTAAGTCTACCTAAGTTGTCTGATATTTTGTGTTGGTTTGCTTTTGAGCCACCATCCAGCAGCAACAAACTTTCAAGTGCAACCAGGGTGCTCTGTGTCTATTTGTGTGTGTGTGTGTGTGTGTGTGTGTGTGTGTGTGTGTGTGTGTGTGTGTGTGAGAGAGAGAGAGAGAGAGAGAGAGAGAGAGAGAGAGAGAGAGAGAGAGAGATGGTACCCACTAGTACTGAGTGCTGACATCTTTTTCAGCACTCTCCCTGATCCTCATGCAGTGGCCTGCCATATTCAGCCAGAGAAAGAGAGAACAGATGCTCAGGATATGCAGAGGGAAGAGGAGATTAGTTGAAATCAGTACCTCATATATGGGTGTGGAGAAATGCATTGTCTCCTGGAAGGTTGGGAGGCAGCAAAAGCCGCCTCATTGCATTTTACCAGTTGTTTTTTTTCCTCTAGTCACTGGCACATCAGCTCACTTTCATGCAGATGCTAATGATTTAGTCATCCCCCTTCTTCATGCAGGGACCCACTTCTTCATGCAGGGAACAGAGTGAGAAAGTGTTAAATTCTAGAGAGGCATGAGGAAGCAGCTCTTTCGAGACAACAGGAAAAGAAGCCTTGACCTGGGCTGACTGGGGTCAAGAGGGAGAGACACAGATTTGTTAAAACCACCTTGCAAAGGGAAGGCAGTCTCTCTTTTTCTTGGGGTGCTGAATTGAATAGACATCTTCTGAGGTTGGGAGCAGGCAGCCATTTTGGAGTGTGCAGCTGGCCTAAAAAGCTGGGACCAAGCTCTATGTAATGGCAGCTCTTTAGAGAACTGGAACACCTAAAATGAAGAGCCTGTCCTATATTGAAGAAGAAGACGGGGGGGGGGGAGATTGGATTTATACCCCACCCTTCACTCGGAGTATCAGAGCGGCTTACAAACTCCTTTCCCTTCCCCTCCCCACAACAGACACCCTGTGAGGTAGGTGGGGCTGAGAGAGCTCTTTCCAGAACTGCCCTTTCAAGGACAGCTCTTGTCAGAACTATGGCTTGCCCAAGGTCATCCAGCAGCTGCAAGTGGAGGAGTGGGGAATCAAACCCAGTTCTCCCAGATTAGAGTCTGCACATTTAATCACTACCCCATCAGATAGAGCATGTATAGCTGAGAGGGACAGAGGGTTTGCGTTTTACCCATTTCTTTGTTCTTCCTTCAGTCTGGTGTGTTGCTGAAAATATGCTTGTAGACATTTTCTTTTTAATAAATATTTTGAACTGTTGATGCGAGGAGCAATTCTCCATTCCTCCTAGATCCCCACTGTTTTGGACACCCTATTTTAAAGAGGAGCCTCAGGAGGAAGGGGGAAGGCAAGCAGTTGGCAACTGGCTATTCCCCCAGGGGCACACAAGGCATTAATCTGTCTCTGTGGTAGCCAGGTACTGGGCTAGCAAAAGACACTGAGACAAGGCCTCTGAGCTGGGAAGGGAAGCTGAGGGTACTGATGCCCTCAGTGGGGAATCCCTATATTGATCAGGTGATGGTGGTTACTGAAGAGTAAAAGGAAAAGCCCCTCCAGGGAATTGGGAACCCCCTAGGAGGGCACAGCAGAATGGGACTTGCAGGTCAGTTCTGCCAAGCTGAGTATTGACACCTTTTTGTTTTTACAAAAAAAAGCACTAAGTGCACCACCAGCTTAAACAATCTCACCACCCATGGAGAGGAATATTGGGTAGGGGGATTCCAAAGACACTCATTTCACTCTGGGTTTGGTATTGCCTGTTTAAGTGCATGCTGTAATACCCCTGTGATGCTTTGCACACTCTACACATTTGTAAATAAGCAGACTGTTATAAAGACACTGTCAAGTGTCCAGAGTTCTGTCTTCCAAATGATTTAGAAGATGACTTGAACTTTCCAGAACAATATAATGACCCACTGAATCTGTGATTCAGCTGATGTTTTAATCCAGACTTCCCCAGTTCAGAATCCATCACATAATCTCATGAGTTCAAAGGAGATCTGGCGTGATGTCCCCTGTAGCAAGGCCTGTTCCTGTTCATAAAGAACATTCAACAGGGCAACAGAATCCCCTGAAATCTGAAATGGGCATGTGCCAATTCAAAAGGAACCTTGGAAAGAAATCCAGCCAATACCTAGGCGCTCTGACATCTTGTTTGCCTGCATTGATTCTCCATGCTGCATGCTGAGTGCCATTCCTTTTAGCAAATGATCTGTGCAAGCAGAGCAGAGATTTACAATGGATGACAGCCGGCCCCTTCCACTCCACTTGTAACACAGTGTTCCCATCGATCCTCTCAGGACACTGACACTCCGAAAATGGAATGAGTGGCTTGTTCCCATTGGCAGTGAGGAAGGAGTCTTCAATATTCCATCGCCAGACAGGACAGAAGCAGCAGTAGCAGCCAACCGCAGAAGCAATCCCCAGCCCTCTGCTGCAGCCCGTCCTGTGTGCCAGCGCCACATCACAAGCTCCACAATCCACCACGCCCCTCAGCAGCCACCACAATTGCTGTGACATCCAAACCGCCTCCAGCCATGGCAACGTGCCACCTGCTGTAGCATCACTACTCACTGCTGTATCTCACTGAATTTCACAGGCAACCACACCACACACTGCAGAAAACCCATTTGACACCACACAGACCAAACAGTAGCATCTTTCAGAAAAAGGAAGAGTCTAGCTGGGACTCATTCATTAATGGAAACATTAGTGACTAGAACAAAATGGTATTGTTTTTTAATCCCAGAGACTGAAGAGGGGAGAGAATTTGAAGAGACCAGCTTCAAATGCTGTGGGGGAGCGGGGTTGGTGGTAAAATCTATAACAATTCATAAGCCAAGTGTTAAGCAGATTAAAAGAGTTTATAGAAAATTCTGTTCTTAGAGATGCAAGTTTTAACTGGTTTAAGCAACTACAAATTTTGTTGATTAATCAATGAGGGCTAATTTCAAAAAAGCAACTTTGAAGCATTGAGTCTATGAGTTCCAAGCACATAGGGGTATTTTGGAGGCTGTTAGAGTTCTGATATGTTACTACTGGAAGAATTAAGTGAAAGATATTAATGATATCTTTTCCTTGTCATACTGAGTGGTAGACCTTGTTTATTAATTTTTCCATTATTTTACACGTCCTTTAGTATCTCAAAAAAGCACATATACTGAGGGTTTGGTAACATATGATTTTATTTAAATATGCAGCATAATCCTCTTCACATTCACTCAGAAGTAAATCCCATTGCCTTCAATAGGACTACTCAAGAAAGTGTGTAGGCTTAATTAGTTAAAAAGAAGATTCTTTTATTCGAGAACAAAAGGAACAATTCTTTTATTGACTAACAGCACAAATATTGTGTAGAAATTTATTTTTATTCTACTGTACTTCAGAGCCTGAGTCATACATAGAAGAAGGGACCGGTTCTCATTGAAAGCTGTGTGTGGTCTGTGTCCTTATCCCAGAAGTGCAAGACTTGCTGTGGTTACTCAGTGGTGAGGGAAATGAATTCTGCTGATGCTCAGAGGCATTCTTAATTACGTCATTTTTTTCAAAGGGTGATGTTTGCAAATAGAAGCATATTTTAAGCCCTGGTGGGCCCCAGCTGAAATGAAATCCTTAATCCACAATAAATCACAGCCAGAGATGAGATTTATTGGAGAAGAGGATTTGCATGGTGCCGTGGCCCTCACACACCGTGACAGCGGGCTTTTCCAAGTCAACTGATCCAACTTCCTGCAGCCCCTCATGCAAGATGCAAAGGTAAATAACTCCACTTGCACCATACACTGTCACCCTTGGATCTGTGACTTGGGACCTTGACAGTCTTGAGACTTATGAAGTATTCCACTTCTGAAAAGAGCAGAGTTCAGTCCTGCACTATGTAATGGTAAAAGTGTAGGTTTTAAATTAAAATCTCTGATCAGCCATGAAATCTGCTAAGCAGTCTGGACAAGATAGCTGGTTAGCCTCCTCTGCAGGACTGTTGTGAGGATAAAAGCCCCACTCTTAGCTTTCTGGAGGAAGATTGAGTTACCAGTGTAACAGATACATAAATTAGCATACAGATCAACATAAAGAAGTAAGTCAAATTTACAGGCTCAACATAAGTTGGAAGTTGGAGATAGTCTAAAGAATTTTTCAAATGAAAAAATGCAACAGCACCTGTGAAATGTTCAAAAAAGTTTGAGTTTGGGAGGGGTGCTGGAAAAAATCAACTATGCTGCTTGGTACCTGTAATGTCACATGCACGATAGGTTCCAACAACACTCATGTAACTACATTCCCCTTAGTGCAAACTGCTGCAGTCGATGTGCCAGCTGCAGGGAAATGATTTGCCTATACTATACAAGTGTTATCTTCCAAAAATACTGTTCAGATCCAGTGCAACAGCTGAGTTTCCACTGTGAAATTCTGTGATGAAAACATTGTCCAGAAGGGTCTTCTCTAAGAGTGTCTAAGATTGTTGCCCAAATGAGTTTCCCCCAGAATAGCTATTACTTTGGCTCAAACTGGGAACCATTCTGAAGCTATGTGGCTTCTGGGCTCAAGTTGCTTCCCCAAAGGTGCCCCTAAGAACAATATCTTGTGTCTCAGAATCCATGCTGAGCTCAGAGCACCAGTGTACCACCAGCAGCATGGGAGAAATCAAGTAATTTTGCTGGGCAGAAATGGGCTCAGGCAACTAGTGGTTGAGAATGCTGGCCCAGCTGCACTGCAGACAACTAAGGATTGAAACTTACCAGGCTTTCTCCTTGATCTCACCTGACTCCCAACCTCATGACAGCCTCTGTCCTGAATGGTTTTTCTCAATATGGATCCCATGATCCAAGACATAACCATTTCATTGGTCAACAGGGGCCACTCCTTTCTCTTTTGCTAGCAGAAAACCTGGTAAGATTCTTATCAGTCACTTCTGGTTCTCTGTTATTAGCATATTAGGACTGTTAAGTCTCTCTTAGCCTGTAACTGTACAGAGTACACTTCAGACATTCTCCCATCACACCTATAAGTTGTTTGACTTTAAAAGAGACAACTCCCTGATAAAAGGTGGAGGGTATGCCAGCATTAATCCCAGAGCAGAGTTGGGAAGCCAGAGCAGAGGAACAGGCAGGGCCGGCTCACTCACTAGGCAAACTAGACTTTTGCCTAGGGCAGGCCTCTGAGGAGGGCGCCGAACTACCCTGCCACCCTTCTCCCTGCCACCAAAAAACCCCATCCCCCGCCCAAAGCCGCTGCTCACAAAACTCATTTTGTGGAGCTGGTGCACACACACCCCTGCTACTCTGCTGCATGTCCCTCAGAGCCCCCAGATTCAGGGGAAGGGGGCCGAGGGGAGTGCTGCCCAGGCCCGGTGGGGCCCCTGGTGAGGCAGGGAGGGAGGGAGCCACCGTGCCAATCAGTGCCCCCGAGTGGGAAATCCCACGTGTTAAATGCCCTGCGGCTGCGGCCACACCCGCCGGAAACCTCAGCAGCTGCCGCCTGGCAAGGCACTCCTGGCCAGCTCCAGGAAGGCTCTCCTCCTCCTCCTCCACAGGTAGTTCTGGGACGGGCGGCCAGCCGGCCAGCTACAGCCAGCCAGCCTGCCTGCTGAAGGGCCAGTGACTGGCGTCTGTCTGCCTTCTGCCCGGCCCTTCTTGGGCCCCGCTGGCTTCCCCTTCCCATCCATCTCTCTGTGGCAGGCAGCCGGAGGAGCAGGACAGAAAGGGGGGGCTGAGGAAGAGTCAGTTTTGGGGAAGGGCTGCAGAGAAGAAGCCACGTGGAGTGGCCAAGCAGCAGCCGCCTGATAGCGGCGGCAGGGAGGGGTCCTTGGAGGTTAGTCACTCACTGGGAGGTACCAAGCTTGGAGATCGAGGGAGGGAGGGAGGGAGGGAGGAAAGAAAGCGGGGATCACTCTTGGCCACGGTTGCCAACTCCCAGGAAGCAGATTACTGCACATTTTTGGGGGGTGCATCCCGGGAAAGGCCCGCTTTAGGGGGGAGAACCCGCACACGGGAGCAGAGCCGTTGAGCTCTCCCTCCACTGACATGATTGTCTCCTGGGACCCTTGCTGAAGGCTTTTGGAGGGTTTTATTATATGTGTGTGTGTATGTAGGGGTCCCCACAATCAAATGATAATACCAGATGCAGAACTGGGTGTTTCTAAGGCTGTTCAAAAGTGTGCAGAATCCTGTTGTTTGAAAATTGGTGAGTGCATGGGGCGGGGGGGGGGCATCAGAAGGTAGCCTTGCCTAGTGTGCAAAAAACCCTAGGGCCGGCCCTGGGAACAGGGTGAGCTGGGTTCTTGGAGTCAGCACATAAAGAACAGAAATCAACCTACATGACTCAAGGAAAAATCCAGTGCAGAAAATGAGCCTTTCTTCCACCAGTAGCCAAACAAACGGACAAGGAGGCAGGCTCTGCCCCTGGCCAGAAGGGAAGGCAGCCCAATGGCAAGCCTAGAAGTCTGACCCCTTGTCTTGAGAGGTTAAGTCTGTGACACTCCTCTGACATGTTTGATAATGAAAGGCAGCCTGGCTGGGTGAACCCCAAAGGAGGTGACCTGTGACCCAGCATGAGGTTGCATCTCATTAAAAACATATTTTCCCATTTCTGTATTGACAGGTTCACAAGGTGTCATTAAGGAACTATTGCAACCCTAGGGTCATGGCGTCAGCTAGTGGTTGCCCGCCCATCAATGCAGGCTAGGTAGCAAATGAAGCAGTGATGGCACAATGATGAACTCTCTGAACTTACAAGTAGATCCAAAAGATGCTCCAGGCTGGTGCTGTTATGTCCTAGACCCGGCATTTACTAACCCAGCTTGGAACCTAGAACAATAGAGGGCTAGGATCCTGAAAGGAACCAATGGACCTGTAGGTGCACTGTAAATAGCCTATCACGGGTAGTGGGGGTGTGGTGTGGTGCACAGATTTAAGCAGGGCTTCGGCCCTGCTAGCTGTCCTTAGTTTTGAGCTGATTCACAATAAAGCACGAGCTGATCACTAATCGCGTGTCGAACCCAGTATATTTCACTGGCAACAAACGTGGGATCCTTATGGGTGAGCCCGCTCAAGATAGCACCACACCGTGCAACGAGCCCCCAAGCCCCACACCTTGCATCGCTCCAGAGACCATGGCTGCCGCATCAGGATATCTGCCAGAGTTCGACCTCACACACCCAGAACTGTGGGAAACCTGGGTGGAATGGCTGAAATACTTCATCTTGTTCCAGGGCATCACCGATGCCGACAAGAAGAAGGCCCTCCTGCTCAGCACCTGTGGAATCACCACCCTACGGCAGGTCCAGGGCCTAACACCTTAGAAGCATCCATGTATGAGGCCCCCCTAAAAGCGCTCACTGGCCATTTCGCTCCACAGTCCACCAAGATGGTACACCGTGTGCAGGGCTGGATCGCCCATTGGGCGAACTAGGCGCTTGCCTAGGGCGCCCTGGCCTCAGGGGCGCCAAATGGCACCCCACTCCCCCTGAAAAGCGCCCCCCCACTGCCCTAACCAGGCACCGGCCACCGCCGCTAGATCCCCGCCCCCTTCCCGGCTTTCCTGGGGGCCCCACCGCCGCGGAGCTTCCAGGAAAGCCGGCCCTGGGAGAGAGGGGGCGGTGGCCATACCCCCTGCCCCCTTCCCAGCTTTCCTGGGGGTTCAGAAGCCATGGAGCTTCCAGGAAAGCCGGCCCTGGGAGAGAGGGGGCGGTGGCTAGACCCCCCGCCCCCTTCCCGGCTTTCTGCAGCCACGGAGCCCCCAGGACAGCCAGTGCTGGGAGAGGGGGGTGGCTAAACCCCCCACCCCCTTCCCGGCTTTCCTGGGGGTCCCGCAGCCGCAGAGCCCCCAGGACAGCTGGCGCTGGGAGGGAGGGGGTGGCAGCTAGACTCCCCCGCCCTCTTCCCGGCTTTCCTGGGGGTCCCGCAGCCGTGGAGCCCCCAGGGCAGCCGGTGCTGGGATGGAGGGGGCGGCGGCTAGACCCCTCACCCCCTTCCCGGCTTTCCTGGGGGTCCTGCAGCCGCAGAGCCCCGAGGAAAGCCGACGCTGGGAGGGAGGGGGTGGCGGCTAGACCCCGCCCCTTCCCTGGCTTTCCTGGGGGCCCCGCAGCTGCGGAGCCTCCAGGAAAGCCAGTGCTCCGCCGCTGCCCCCCCGGTCCCCAGGCCCCACCGGGAGGTTGGCATCCCCAGTGGGGGGCACCCCAAGCTTCCTGCCTAGGGCGCCCAGACACCTGGAGCCGGCCCTGGCCGTGTGGATTTCTTTTCACGCCAACAGAAACCCAACGAAGCAGCCACCGACTTCATTGCCCATCTTTGCTGGCTAGCCCTCCACTGTGGGTTCTTGAACTTTGACAAGACCCTACTCGACTGGTTCGTCATGGGTATCTGAGAACCGAAGCTACGGCACAAACTCATCGGCCACAAGGAGCTCACCCTGGTAACAGCACTATTTGAGGCCACCGCCTTCGATAAGGCCCACAGGGACCACCAGCTCTCCAACGCGCACCAGGCCTCCGTCCCATCGACTTCAGACACGTCTGACACGGAGGAGACACACTCACTGTGACCCGTGCTCATCCACAGCCACTGCACAAAAGACGGCCATGCCACCTCTCTGCACCAGCTACGGAGATGACCATGAACGTTGTTCCTGCCGTTTCCATGACACATCCTAGCAGACCTGCGGCAAGACCAGCCACATCACACGCGTCTGCTGCTTTAAAGGCACCTGGAGACACACAGCAACAGACCAAGAGTCCACTGAGCTACACACTACCACCGTCCGCCAGCACAAGGTACTGAACTTGCCCCAGGACACCCCTCATAAAATCAAAGTAACTGTGCTAATAGAGGGAGTGCCCTGCGAGATGGAACTAGACACTGGGTCCTCCATCTCTATCATATCAGAGGAGACTCTCTGGAGGTTCTGTTCACAGGGGGGTCCCCACCTAAAACCCGCTGGCTTCACCCTCAGGGACTTCCAAAAGAATGAGGTGGCCATCAAAGGGTGGGGCAAGTTCCATATCAAATACCGTCAATTTGAGGGATTGTTGAACTTGTTAGTGGTAGAAAGGCGGCTCACCAGCTTATTGGAACTATCGTGGTTCGCACCCTTGGGGTTCAAAGTTATGAGGGTGCACCACATGGCCTCCAAGGACTTTCAGAAAGTGTGCGACGAGTTTCCAGTGGTCTTTGATGGATCGCTTGGTTGCTACACTGGCCCTCCGGTGTCCCTTCAACTCAATCCAGAGGTGCGGCCAATTCGGCTGAAGGCCAGGCACGTCCCCTTTGCCCTTAAGCTGAAGATAGACAGAGAACTGGATCGGTTGGTGGCCCAAGGGTTTTGGAGCTGGTACCACATGCCTTATGGGAAACCCCCATTGTGACCCCAGTCAAGCCCAACTGGGATGCCCGCATCTGCGCAGACTATAAATGTACAATAAACAAAGCTGTACAGGATCATGCCTACCTGGTCCCTGTAGTCAGCCACATCCTGGCCTCCCTAGCAGGTGCTAAGGTTTTCAGGAAACTGGACTTGGCACAGGCCTACCAACAGCTCCCAGTAGACAATGTGACCGCAGAGGCCCAGACAATCATAATGCACAGGGGTGTATTCTGGGTGCAGCAGCTACAGTTTGGGGTCAGTGTAGCCGTGGGAATCTTCCAAAATCTAATGGACTCTTTCCTTAAAGGGATTCCTGGGGTCCAGCCATTTTTCGACGATGTTCTAATCGCCGCACCCATGGACGAGGAATTCGCCCATCATCTGCTCGCCATCCTACATCGGTTCCACAACACCAGCCTTAAAATCAAGAGGGAGAAGTGCCTCCTGGGGGTCCTACGGGTCAAGTTCCTGGGTTTCTCTGTGGATGCATGGGGCATCCATCCTGCCGCAGAGGAGATCCATGCCATCATCAACGCCCCAACCCCCACATCCAAGCAGGAACTCCAAGCCTTCCTGGGCCTGCTGAATTTTTATCATTCATTCCTCCCCCACAAAGCTGCAATTGCTGAGCCTCTGCACCAGCTTCTTGACAAATGGGCCCCCTGGATTTGGGGCCAGAAGCAGATCACCAGGTTCCAGGTTGTCAAGGAGCTGCTCACATCGAATGCCATCCTGGTACACTTCAACGAAGTGCTGCCCGTCATTCTTGCCTGCGACGTATCCCCATATGGGGTACGGGCCATCCTGGGACACCAGTTACCTGACGACAGGGAGGTTCCCGTGGCCTATTACTCCAGCACATTATCATCTGCCGAACGCAATTATGCTCAGATAGACAAGGAGGCATTGGCAATCATGGCGGGAGTTAAGAAATGCTACGATTACCTCTACAGGTGGCTCTTCACAGATCATAAACCCCTGCTGGGCATGCTGGCCCTAGATCACCAAACACCGCAGATGCTGTCTCCCAGGGTGCTGTGCTGGTCTATCTTCCTGGCAGGCTACCAGTACGCCCTCCTCCACCGTTCCAGGGAGGCAATGGGACATGCCAATGCCCTCAGCTGCCTACCGCTGCCTTCATGCGACCCGGACCCTGCTCCAGCCCACAAGATCATGCTCCTTGAGGACCTTCCTGACCGCCCTCTCCAGGTATCGGATATGTCCTGCCATACCGCCAGGGACTGTGTCCTCTCCTGCGTTTTGCACTGGGTGGGGAGGGGATGGCCCACTGACTAGGTGGGCTCAGAATTTATGGCATTCTCCTCCCACCGGGATGAACTGTCAGCACACAAGGGTTGCCTGCGGTCGGGAAGTTATGTAGTAGTGCCAACCCCATTGCACTAGCAAGTTCTAGCGGCGCTACACGAAACAAATCCAGGTATCATACAGATGAAGACGCTGGCCCGCAGCTACGTCTGGTGGCCCGGCATGGACAGCGAAATCAAGGACTGTGTTAAGCGCTGCCAAGCCTGCCAGGAAACCCAACCAGAGCCTCCCAGGGCATTGGTACGACAGTGGGAATCCATTCAATAACCATGGTCCCTGTTACATCTGGACTTTGTGGGGCCCTTCCAAGGACAGATTTTCTTCATTTTGGTGGACTCCTACACCAAATGGCTAGAAGTGGTGCCAGTCCCTTCCAGCTTGTCCAAAGCAGCCATCTGCACCCTCCGCTGAATCTTCTGCACCCACGGCCTACCTGACACTGTCTCGATGGACAACAGGATGGTCTTCACCTCAGGCTAGTTTCAAGACTTCATGGGCCGTTACTTAATTAGACACATTTGATCCACACCCTTCCACCCGGCCACCAACGGCCAAGCCAAATGGATGGTGAGGACCACCAAGGAATCCCTCAGGCAGATCATCCATGGGGATTGGGACCACCAGCTTGTGGCTTTCCTCTTTGCCCAGCAGGTAACACCAAGCACCTCCACCGGCCGTGTCCCATCAGAACTCCTCATGGGATGACGCCTCACCACACGACTAGACTGGATGCACCCAGACCATGCTGCAGAGCACCATGTGGCTCCCGAGAGCCAAGCAGCCCCCCTCGGGTTCTTCCCAGGCAACCCCATCTACTCCATGAACTTCTCCAGTGGCCCCATCTGGATCCCAGCCAAGGTCATCCGAGTCACTGGTCCCCTATCTTATGAGGTGTCGGCTGATGGAGGTCAAGTGCTTCACAGGCACATTGACCAGTTCTGCCGCCGTCTCTTCCCAGCCAAGCCAGGGCTGTCCTCAGCGACTCCAGACGAAGACGACGCAGAGCTACCAGACCTACCAGAGCTGGAGGCCAAGAGGCGGGTCCCAGCTGCCAGCACGCAACCCGCGGCCAGTGAACGACCAGAGGGTCATGTGGAAGAAATGCCAGAACAAGCAGCCATGGATGGCCCCGAGGTCCCACTGCCGCCACTCACAAGCTCCATGGCTGCTCCGTTGGGACCCTTTCCTGGAATCCTAGCCCCGCTGACAGAACCGTGTCACTCAAATGGCGAACGATGCAGACCAGCCTACCTGAGAGACTATGTTTGTTAAGGGGGGGTCTGAACCTTGGAGGGAGGGGTGTTATGTCCTAGACCCGGCATTTACTAACCCAGCTTGGAACCTAGAACAATAGAGGGCTAGGATCCTGAAAGGAACCAAAGGACCTTTAGGCGCACTGTAAATAGCCTATCACGGGTAGTGGGTGTGTGTGGGGTGGTGCACAGATTTAAGCAGGGCTTTGGGCCTGCTAACTGTCCTTAGTTTTGAGCTGATTCACAATAAAGCATGAGCTGATCACTAATCACGTGTCAAATCCAGTATATTTCAGGTACAGAAGGAACAGTTGGCTAAGAGGGTGGGATTTGCTAGGAAGACTGCACTTCATTTGCAGCTGCATTTGTACTATAGCTATGGACAGGAATGTTTTGGCATGCCTGGAATCCTCCATGAATCACGAAGGCCATCTCCATGTTTTAAGCCAATCTGAATGTTCTAGCCATTCGGGTTTTCGGTTTCGGTGCTGCGAATGGCGGCCGCTTCTCGGGACGCTCCCGGAGGCGGTCAGCCCACGCGCGGAATGGGGGGGTCTTCGCGTTTGCGAAAGACCCTAGTGAGCCTTAGTCAAAGGCTCCGAACCGGGGGCGCATAGGGGAGTAGCCTCTTTGCCGGCAAACTGCCGGGAAATTGAGGCTTTCTCCCCGCCCCAATCGGCCCCGCCGTGTAGTGCGTCCCGAATGGGACTTAGCAGCCCTGCCGACTTCCAGGAGTGAGGAAAAGCGGATGAATTACTATGAAAAGAAGAAATGGCATCTAATCGTGAGTTGAAGATCTATTGTGAAGCGAAAATTAAAAACCCCTCGCAAGCGGATAAGCGTATGGGAGGAGGGAGGAGCTTCCACCCTCTTCGAAGAAGCGAATTTTTAAAGGAAACACGAAGGGGGGTAACAAGAAAAAATGTTGGTGAAAGTACCGTTGGGGTTTTACAGAAGATTGCGGCTTTAGTTGCTTTCTGGGGGATGTGGCACGAACTCTGAAAAAGTAAATAAAAAATAAAATGTCGATGCTGGGGAAAATCCTGCTTAGAACGGAAGAGAAGAGAGGAGGGACTTCCGCTCCAGTCAACCCCCCCCAGAACTAGCTGTCAATCAACAAGAGACTGAGATACTGCGCCACCTGCTGGTGTAAATGTAAAATATCAATGAAACGCTTTTAAAATGGAAAATGTTCTCATCAGACTATAAAAACAAATGTTGGAATCAATAAGGTTGATGGCAGAAAATATATAGAAAATTAATTTGATGCTAAAGTTCCAAGTTATGGATGAAGAAGGGAAAGAAGATCTCAGATTTATTTTGACGAAAGTCTTGACACCTCTATCTGGCAGTGGAGCGAATAAATAAAAAGAAGAGGCGGATAAGGCTCCCAAAGCCTACTCCGCCTTTAAAAAAAGGATATACTCTGCCAGTAGAAAGGGGTGTTGAGCTTAGCAAGTAATGGAGATCTAATTTCAACTTGAGTGTTAATGGAGCCAACGAGAAATGACTGCCAGAAACAACAAGAAAAAAGAAGCGAAAGAAGATGGATTAAAAAATTTCTGAAGAGACATACCAGCACAGAGGAGGAAGCAGCACTCAAAATTTGGATTTTTGAAGAAGACGGCGGCTCGGGGGAAGGAAGTGACGGAACGGGAGACACTAAAGCTCAAAGGACTTAATGATAATTGGAGAGACTTAAAAAGGAATTTGTTCGTGTAACATCTGAAAAGATTTGATTTAACCCCAGTGGACTTTACTAACTTTACTAACAGAATTGATTTGGACTTTGTAAAGCTGAAAAGAAGATCTTTCAACCGTGATGGATGCCGACAACTGGAAGAAATAAAACTAACCTTTACTAACAGAAAAAAAAAAAAACTCACTCCGCTCTTTTTTCTCTTCCCATCTGTCTACCTTACCCTTTTCTTATAAAAAATAAAATTCTCTCCTTTTTAGGAGAGTTATTTCAAAAAAAAAAAATGAATGTTCTAGCCATTCCAAAACTTTGAGTCCTCCCAACTCAATAAGATGCCCAGTAGTGAAATTTAATTACTACCAAGTCATCCTAACTTGATGTCTTGAAGATCTTGCACCCAACTTAATGCTGGCTCCATTTATCTATGCCCAGTTGCTCCAAACAGCCATCCCTTCCTTCCTCCAAAAATGCATGTTCAAAAAATGTATTGTTTTGTTATGATTTGGTTACACCCAAGTTTGATGGCCATATGTGGCTTTAGCAGGGGTTTTAGTACATTGTCAATACCAATTAAATTCTTTGGGCTGGCCTTCTGCTTCCTTTACCATGGTGAAACTGCCCCCACTCATGCTGCTTTCATTAGGGCCAGGGCTGTATTGCAGTTGTGCCACAACTCCCTACAGGGGCAGATTGGGAGGAAAAAATGGCCCTGGAAAAGGGCCTTGCCTCACCTCTACACCTCATAACAGAGGGAGGAGGGAAGGAAGAGGGCCTGATCCCATGGAAGGAAAGAAGGAGCAGGCTTGTTGTGAGCCTCCTACTGGGGCTACAGTTGCCATCTCTGGGTTGGGAAATTCCTGGAGATTTTGTGGGTGGAGCCTGGGGAGGGTGGGGCTTGGGGAGAGGAGGGACCTCGTTGTTGTTGTTGTTTGGTCGCACAGTCAAATCCGACTCTTCACAGTCCCATGGACTACATCACGCCAGGCCCTTCTGTCTTCTGCTGTCCACTGAAGTTTGCTCAATTTCATGTTCATTGCATCGATGACACTGTCTAACCATCTCATCCTTTGCCGTCCCCTTCTTCTTTTACCTTCAATCTTTCTCAGCATCAGGGTCTTCTCCAGTGAGTGCTCCCTTCTCATTTGGTGGCCAAAGTATTTGAGCTTCAGCTTCAGTACCTGGCCTTCCAGGGAACAGTCAGGGTTGATTTCCTTTAGGATTGACTGATTTAATCTCCTTGCAGTCCAGGGGACTCTCAAGAGTCTTCTCCAGCACCATAATTTGAAAGAATCTATTCTTTGGCACTCAGCCTTCTTTATGGCAGTAGTTTGAACATTCCTTGGCATTGCCCTTCTTTGGGATTGGAATGTAAACTGACCTTTTCCAATGCTGTGGCTACTGTTGCATTTTCCAAATTTGCTGGCATATTGAGTGCAGCACTTTGACAGCATTGTCTTTTAGGACTTTGAATATCTCAGCTGGGATACCATAATATCCACTAGCTTTGTTGTTAGTAATGCTTTCTAAGGCCCATTTGACTTTGCACTCCAGGATGTCTGGCTCAAGGTCAGTGATCACTCCATCGTGGTTGTCAAGGACATTGAGGTCCTTCTTATATAGTTCTTCTGTGTATTTTTGCCATCTCTTCCTAATCTCTTCTGCTTCTGTTAGGTCCTTACCATTTTTGTCCTTTATCTTGGCCAACTTTGCAGGGAACGTTCCCTTGATCCCTCCAATTTTCTTGAAGAGATCTCTAGTCCTTCCCATTCTATTGTTTTCCTCTATTACTTTGCATTGTTCATTCAGGAAAGCCTCCTTTTCTCTCCTTGCTGTTCTCTGGAAATCTCCATTGAGTTGGGTAAATCTTTCCTTTTCACCTTTGCCTTTTGCTTTCCTTCTTTCCTCTGCTATTTGTAAAGCCTCATCAGACAGCCACTTTGCTTTCTTGCATTTCTTTTTCTTTGGGATGGTGGTGATTGCTGCCTCCTGTACAATGTCACAAACCTCCATCCATAGTTCTTCAGGCACTCAGTCTATCAAATCTAGTCCCTTAAACCTATTCTTCACCTCCACTGTATATTCATAAGGGATGTGACCTAGGTCAAACCTGAATAGCCTAGTGGTTTTCCAAACTTTCTTCAGTTTAAGCCTGAGTTTTGCAATGAGTAGCTCATGATCTGAGCCACAGTCAGCTCCTTGTTTTTACTGACTATATAGAACTTCTTCATCTTTGACTGCAAATTATATAATCAATCTGATTTGTGTGTTGCCCATCTGATGATGACCATGTGTAGAGTTGCCTCTTAGGTTGATGGAAGAGAGTGTTTGCTATGACCAGGATGTTCTCTTGGCAAAACTCTGTTAGCCTTTGCCCGGTTTCATTTTGTTCTCCAAGGCCAAGCTTGTCCGTTATTCTGGTTACCTTTTGACTTCCTTCTTTAGCATTCCAGTCCCCTATGATGATAAGAACATCTTTTTTGGTGTTAGTTCTGGAAGGTATTGTAGATCTTCATAGAACCAGTCCATTTCAGCCTCTTCTGCATCAGTGGTTGAGGCATAGACTTGGATTACCATGATGTTGAATGGTTTTCCTTGGATTCGGACCGAGATCATTCTGTCGTTACTACCTTTTCCACTCTCTTGTTGACTATAAAGGCCACGCCATTTTTTCTACAGGATTTTTGGCCACCGTAGTAGATATAATGGTCTTCTGAGTTAAATTCACCCATTCCCATCCACTTTAGTTCATTGATTCCTAAGATGTCGATGTTCAGTCTTGCCATCTCATTTTTGGCCACATCCAGTTTACCTTGATTCATAGATCTTACCTTCCAGGTTCCTATGCAGTATTGTTCTTTGCAGCATCAGACTTTCCTTTCACCATCAGACACATCCACAGCTGAATGTCCTTTCAGCTTTGGCCCAGCCACTTCATTCTTTCTGGGGTTACTTGTACTTGCCCTCTGCTCTTCCCCAGTAGCATATTGGATGCCTTCCAACCTGAGGGGCTCATCTTCCGGCATCATATCTTTTAGCCTTTTGTTACCATCCATGGGGTTTTCTTGGCAAAGATACTGGAGTGGGTTGCCATTTCCTTCTCCAGTGTATCATGTTTTGTCTGAATTATCTGCTGTGGCCTGTCCATCCTGGGTGGCCCTCTACGGCATAGCCTGCAGCCACATCAAACCACACAAGCCCCCTCACTGTATCAAGGCAGTGATCCATGAGAGAGGGAGGGACCTCGGCAGGGTATAATAATAAAGTCCACCTTCCAAAGGAGCCATTTTCTCCAGGGGAACAGATGTCTGTAACCTGGAGATCAGATGTAACTCCAGGAGATCTCCAGATACCACCTGGATGTTGTATCCAAAGGAAAGCTCACGGGAGGAGGTTGTATCAAAAGACAAACACTCCATGTATAACTTACAAACAGAAGTAGAAAGAATATATTATCCAAAACAATTTTAACAATTCTTAACAGTTCAAATATTTGTCAAATTCAAACACTCTTATGATTTCTTAAAGGGTTAGGATCCAACAGTACTTAATACGAAAGACAAAATCCAAGTAAAATTCACTAATCTTTTGTATAAGATGCTTCAGGAGAGCAAAAGTTCCACAGGAAAACAAAAATTCCACATTGTAGTAGTAGCAGCTATGCACGGCTGACTTCAGTACCACGTTCACATCCTGCTTCTTCAGATAGCTGGTACTCTTTTAGCTGTGAAACTGAAAGTATATTTCTATGTCATACCTATTCTTTATAACAGATTTACCATTTCCTCAGCTGTCAGAACATACATACTTACTCAAAAGATAATTTAACAAATCTCCTTAGATCAGTATTTCAAATCCAGTCACCCCACTCACATGTTGCTCTTTCTGTCGACAAAGCTTCCACAGTATTGTGGTGGTTAGCAATCAGGATTCCACTACTCTAGCCATATTCTGAGACTACTTACATCAGTACATGAAATCCTATTTTACAATTTTATATTTCCAGAATTGGTTAAAAGAGGTGGGTAAGCTGGAAGGAGGGATGTTATCCTAAAATATTTTGCTTATATAATCTACAAAAATTATAGGAAACAACTTAAATCAAATTCAGTGTTCAAACCATTAGGGATCAAGGTATTTAACTTAAAGATCTACCTGTGTTCCTGATGAAGCAACTCTTTTGTAGCCAATGGGCGTTTTGAATCTGCCCTTTAAGAAATCATAAAAGTGTTTGAATTTGGCAAATACTTGAACTGTTAAGAATTGTTAAAATTGTTTTGGATAATACATTCTTTCTACTTCTGTTTGTAAGTTATACATGGAGTGTTTGTGTTTTGATACAACCACCTGGATGTTGGCAATCTGAACTGAGGCCAGGGACACAGTTTGGGACTGTCTCTTGCTACAGCAGACCCTGATGCATGGGTGGGCAGGCAGGATGGCAATAGGGCTGGTTTTGGCCCCTTCCATCTTTGCTGCACCAAGCAATCTATTGCCTAAATATGTCTAACAGGTGGGCTGCAATGCAAACACCATTTTCTCCAAAGGAGAGAAATCTGATGGTGACATTCAGTTAGCTTTGTATGCCCACAAACAAACTGGTCCTCACAGAAGTATATCAAGATGGAAGTCTTCCTGCTGTGGCTAGAACAATCTGAATAGGATAAAATGGCTTGGTTTCCAGCATCGAAAGAGAACGCAGGCTTGAGTTTCTCTTTCCTGAAAAAGACATAACAGTAAATGAATGAGTAGGGACTGAGGATAGCACTGTTTTATTGGGATGTTTGCAACTCATGCTGAGAATGAATTTTGGTTCTGGACAGATTCAGTAATCCTGAAATTGAATTAGACACTCTGTTGATGCAGGGAATACAGTAGTGAGAAGGCCATTGTTTCGTCATCTTGAAAAATGGCTTTGCTTCCTCCTGATTTTGTTGCCAAAGAATCTACTCACTGAGAGGCTTGAAAAGACACACACACACACACCCGAAAATATACAAAGCACCTTTCTTTGGACAAGAAGAAAAAAGCATCAACATGGTACAATAACCCACACATACTGACACACAGTATGTTGTCTTTTGAACCAGAGGAATGCACACCATCACACAACCCTCTTGTGCTACCCCTTTTTACGTGAAAGTAAGGCTCGCTGATTTCAGTTGGGCATACTTTCAAACAAGGATATGTAGGATCGCAACCCTTTTCTCACCACCATCCCTGAGTGAAAGTGATATAGGGGAACTGCTTGCTGGGATTAAAGTTGCCACCTTTTCCCTGATTTTGCTCCTGTGTCTAATACGAAGAATTAAGCAAGTGAAGCTTTCCCTACCATTTTATCTCCATGCTAAGGAAAAACTTCATCTCATCAGCTTCTTCCTGCTGGCCTACTGTAAAGATTTGAGACAAGGCTCGGGGAGACAAAGGTGACACCTTAACTGATAGTGCAACTTGAGGCCTAGAAGCTTTATTTTCGTCTAATTAAATCTGAGATTGATATGATTCTTTTAAAGCATTAAAACCCTTCAAAACAGTCTATTTTTGTCCCAAGTGTGGCTGCAATAAAATGATGCTTTTTGGTATAGGCATCCTTCTATCCAATACCAAGGCAGTTAAGGCTGCCTCCACTTTTGCCTATGCTGGGTCTGTGCATTTATTTCCATGGCTTTTCTTACAGAGGCTTCCTGTTGGCAGAATGTAGTGCAGCCCAAATGCAACAACCTGAGCCAAATCCCTCAGGTGGCTACACGCTTCATGCAGCTGCCTATCACTGTAGCATGTCTAAAAGCAAAGCTAATATATGAAATAATTCTCTGTAGACTAGAGCCTGTTTAAAATGAGCCCTTTGCTAAAAAGGTGAAGGGCAATGTAATTTTTGCCATTACAAGCAAAGTCTGACTCCTGTGTTTGACTTTTCAAATCCCCTTCAGAGCTCCAGAATGGTCTGTTTGTCAAACCAAGAGCTCTGCTTCACTCTGCCAACTCCCAGTCATCTATGGAAATTTGCTTCCAGTGGGATAGAGCTTCCTGATCCACATAAGGGTCACTTCCTTTAATCTGGACCCAGAGGAGTTTCTGGACAGCTCCAGAGAGAATGTCAAGCGGCTTTTCTGCCTTAATTTTCCCCTAAGGTCTGTCTGTGACAGGCAAGTTCCAAAGTCTTTATGTGCAAGCACAGATTACAGGAAAGACAGGGAAAGCCTGGGCAGTACATGGAGGCACCACAATGCTGTGGGGAAGCAGAAAAAAGCCTGCCTTCCAGTACCACCTAAAACAGAGCAAGCAACCTGTGTGTAAGTGACCTACAATATCCTATGTGTGTGCCCATTTAGCCATCTCACGCATTGCCAGAACAGCAAATCTAGGTTTGCCATTCCATGTGTGCATTCAATGCTAAGTTATAACCAAACGTGTATTCCTTTTTCTATATCCATTAATGTTTTCAAACTTGTGTTTTATGTTTTGTCTTTTTATGTTTAAGTTACAACCACCACCACCACCCAGTGTGTACACCAGAAACCCATCGTGTGTGAAATGGCCAGTACTGCAGCAGTCTGTGCAGGTAATTAGTTCTTCCTCTTGTTTCATATTGGGAGCAATCCTAAGCAGGTCACTTTTGAGTTGTTATTCAGTGGGGCTTATTTCCAGGAAAGTGTTCTTAGGATTCAGCCACTGTCATAAAGCATTCCCAGCAGATCATTCCTCTGTACTGTGCTGTCGTGAGATATAAAATCAGTAAGATTTTTTAAAAAAATATTACTACTGAAAGTGAAAACTAACAGAATTTGAGAACAACGCAGATATT
Source organism: Gekko gecko (assembly GCA_029375565.1). NCBI lineage: Eukaryota > Metazoa > Chordata > Lepidosauria > Squamata > Gekkonidae > Gekko > Gekko gecko. The sequence goes on along the minus strand of JAPDNY010000002.1, from coordinate 235,650,571 downwards.
ATCCTGCCTATGCTGGATCAATTTCTGCTCTAAAACAATATACAAGCTTTTTATAGAAATGTACAATTTACAAGTTCACACAGAAATCCTTACTGGGTAGATTGAAGTATCTGTCACTTTAAAGTCTTCATATTTCCTTGCAAGAGGCAATAACCTAGGGCTGTTTTTTTAAATAACCTTAAATCTTTGGTAGCCATGGACCATCATAGCACATGGTGGCAAATAGTGCTGCTGCTCTTTCCCTTGAGATCCTTAAGACACAGTTGAGTACTCAAAGGCTGAGTTAGAAAAAAAATTTTTTTTGAGAAATAACCAAATACATGCATTTATTACAAAGTACACTAAAGCTGTGTTTTAAAAACATTGGCACAATCTGCCCTTGAAGTGGGAAATGTTTGAACTCAAAAGTTCTGAATCTATATAACCTGATACATTTCAATATTTCTAGGTGAAAAGCCTTGAACCAATAAAAAAGGATCAATAATTGAATATATTGGGGTTGATAACCTTGAACCATGTTAAAACCAGACCAAACACATTTCGGCCTCCAAGGCCTTCCTCAGTAGTCAAATGTTTGAGATATAACCATGCGTTAGTGCCAAGGCAGGTTGATTATAAGGCAAAAGAATTAGGTTGTATAAGGGTTTCCTTAAACTCTTAAGCACACATATCCAAGGAATGCAGGTTCAATAGCTCTTTGACAAATAGCTGTGTGGCAAATAGCTGTGTGGCAAAAGAATTAGGTTGTATAAGGGTTTCCTTAAACTCTTAAGCACACATATCCAAAGAATGCAGGTTCAATAGCTCTTTCTGACCTTGGCTATCGAAAGTCTCAGAGTGTGCATATATGTAGCAACCTTGGTTGATACACATATGCCCACTTTGAGAGTTTTGACAGCAACTTTGATTGATACATATATGCATACTCCAAGAGTTTTGATATCAACCTTGTTATATATATATATATATATATGCATACTTCAAGAGTTTTGATAGCCAAGCTCAGAAAGAGCTATTGAACCTTCATTCCTTGGATGTGTGTGCTTAAAAAGTTTAAGAAAACCCTCATACAACCTAATTACCACACAGGATATTTGGAATGTCTTATAATCAATCTGCCTTGGCACTAACACATGCTTATATGTCATATATACAAAAATTTGACCACTAAGAAAGACCGTGGAGGCCAAAATGCATTTGGTCTGGTTTTAATGTGGCTCAAGGTTGTCAATCCAGATATATTGAATTATTGGTTCTGTTTTATTAGTTCAAGGCTTTTAACCTAGAAATACTGAAATGTATCAGGTTATATAGATTCAAGACTTTTGAGTTCAAACATTTGCCACTTCAAGGGCAGATTATGCCAGTGTTTTTAAAGCATCTTTTTAGTGCACTTGGTAATAAATACATATACTTTGTTTAATTTATTTCTCAAAAAATTGTCTCACCCAACCTTTGGGTACCCAACTATGTTGTTTCTTATGTTTGAGGGTTTTCCATTCTGTTTTGGGTCCCTAAAATATAACCTGTAATTCCTATCCAACTATAGACTTTTTTTTTTTGGTTTCTTCTGTCATCAAGCTTTGATGAGCTACATAACTGGGATAAACTTGGATATTTATAGTATCTCACTACACCTATGAACACAGCTCACTAGATAATCAGTGGTATATTACCACTGACATGCATAATATTTCATCCTGTGTCTTGATTAAATATAAGCACTTAGTTTATATATCCCGCAGTACCAAGTTGTAAAACTTTTCCTGGCCTGTAACATTGTCAGTTGAAGGCTTCATATTTGAATGCTTCAAAGATTCCCTGTACAGGTAGGTTAGAACCTTTCTCCTCGGCATCTAGCATATGCATAGAGAGTTCATCACTGGGGAACATTTAACCATGAAATCCCCACTTATAGCCTGAAGTTAAGAGCAACATTACTACTTAATTATGCAACATGTGCAAACTTATCCTCAGTTCTACATATGTTGGGAACTGCAGGTGTTGTGAGGACCCCAGCCCCTCCTCCAGCTGAGATCCTCTTGGTTAGTGAGGTCCCCATTGTATTTTGGACTTAGTTGTTTTAATAGGCAACCCCTTTTACAGCCTAAGTGTCAAGGGGACCTGAAATTTGGGGAGTCTCATAAAGAAATTTGGGTTCAGCCATGATACTGGAAGTTCCTTGGGACAAGAGAGGAACAGTGTGCTGGCATTACAAACTGATTTAAGTGCAATCCCTCCCAACTCAGGGTTCTCAATAACAATAAGACTTCACTTCATTCTCAAGAACAAAAGACTTTTCAACACTGGAATATCCTGGCATACCCCAGAAGCATATGCCCAGTCCAAGGAAGTTGCTGTTATATTAACCAATGGCCATTTCCTCTTTTCCCTTTTTTTACTCAATCAAGAAGGGAAGTCATTAATTTATATTCCATCCTGTTTCAGGAGCTATCTTCCCTCATTGTGCCCATGCACATTTGGGTCACAATAAACTAATCTAGGTATTTCCTCCTTTTTCTCACCAAAGTTTGATAGAAGTTAACTTTAAACCAACTTTTTATCTTGACCTAATCCAAAGCCAGGATGGCTCAAATCCCACCAAACCCAGGAATCTTCTGTCCATAAAAGATGAACCCCATGTCATAGCAAATTGTTCCTCAGATCCCTGGTCCAGATCTCTGCTGGTCAGAACTCTGGTTTCCTGCTGCACTTTGCAGACTTTTTCTCCTTGCTTATCTGGCTCCTCGCTCTACTCCTTGGACCGCAGCTCCTGGACTTCTCCAGTCCTCAAATCCAGGACTTCAAGTCATATGCCCCTTTCCTAAAACTTCCCAATTTCCTGCCTTCTACCTTTTATAAGTCTGCCCTCTTGTTGGTGTGTATGCATGTGTGGTTAATTAGGGAATTAGTTCTCAGGTGCCCCGTGTAGTTTCTTTTTGTTTTGTTTTGTACACAATAAATCTTTGTTTAAAATCACCCTCTCTCAGTCTCTTTCTTCATAATTTTATTTTGAAGTACCACTGCCGAGATCCACCCTGGTGTACATAGCCAAGGTCCTGTGTTATTCCTTTCTGGAGCCCTTTTTAAAGCTAATTTCCCCTTCTCTAAGTCCAGTTTGGGTAACAGTGCCCTTGCTGTATTTGTGTGTGCTTGTTTGTAGGGGAATACATGCATGCACACATGTTGATGAACACATTAAAGGTTAAGAAGTGACCACATCCTGTGGTGATGGAGCTGGAGACAGGTAATAAGCATCTTATAAGATAGGTGTCCCATGCCTCATGCTTGCAGAATGTCCTTTTAAATTGTCTATATCATGGCACAATTACTGTTTAGGAAGTGGCTGGATGCAAGGCAACAGCATCCAATGCATGATCCAAGGCCTCTCAGAGTCCCAGAATACACAGTGATCCCATTGCAGAGTGTAAACTGCAGAACAAACTATGGTTAAAAAAAAATATAGTGGATATTCCTGTTTTCAGATTGGGGTAATTCACCATCCTCCCAGCATTTTAGCTCAAAACAACAGAGCCTTCTAGGAAACCAAAGCAAGCACTGAATTAGGAAAGCCAGTTGTAAGAAGGGGCTGAGGGAGTTGTTTTAATGTTGTGTGTAGCTGTATGTTTAAAAAAGATCCAGAAAGCCAGATAGGAAAAGGGATGGAGTTCTACTGGTTGCTTCTGCTGGCATGATCATTTCACACTGTAGCTTCTTACCAGGCAGAAGGCCAGATTCAGCACATTGAGAGCAGTAGCTAGTTCACAAAACCAGTTGTGTCCAGTCCTTACACGCAGCTTATCACTGTAGGATATGCTGTCAGTTTGCTGCTTGGTCAGCTAATTCATACGATCAATTTGCCAGCTATGACTTTAATCCCAGAGAGGAAAAGTCTGCACAGGCTGAAAAAAAATGACAAGATCAATTTGTAGTTGAATGAACTGCCACTTTGTCCAAGGTCAAAACAACTTAACAGCAGAGAAAAGAGACCTCAGGATAACTTTAAATATGCCAAATGCCAAATTCGAGGCCTTTTTCCTTGGCAGGCAGGAAAGGGAGACATGTTGCTTCATGAGTACTCCCATCTGTCCCCCATCCATACAGTCTGATTATGCTTTAAAATTTGCACCTAAAAGTGTGACTTGCTACACTCTTCCTAGCTGGCATGCCCCCCTCAGAAAAGTGTGTGTTTCTGGGCTTTGGAGTACAGGCTGTATTCCCTGGATGATAAGGAGGAAAGGCCAAATATCATGGATTCTTACTGACAGTAACTGACTTTAGTTGTGATTTTCAGAACCCCTTGTTGGAGGTAGACTCAGCTAAATGTAATAGCACTTCTAGGATTAGCACCACCATGTTAGATCCTTTGGCTGTTTCCATTAACTTCACTCCTCTTGCTTCCAAGCAAAGCTGTGCAGTCCATGTTGGCACATTACAGCATATGGTAAACCAAGGTGTGCATTGAAACCAGAGAAATATTGTGCCCCACACAACATTAATACATATTGTAAACACAGGGGAATTGCATGGTTAAGTGCCACTGTTCCTTGCCATTCTAATGACGGCATAAAACTTTGAAGTGTGGTGGGGAATACAGTGCAAAGGAAGTTAAGATGAACAGTGACAAAACTTGGCCTCAGCAACTGGTGGCTCTTGGTTCAAATCTGACCCCCTGAAAGATAGTGTCTGTCCTCTCAGTTATCCATCCAAAAGTAAAAGAGGGAGAATAGTAAGGATGGTGGTTGGACCTCCCAGCAGGTCACTCTGAAGGTAGGGAGGGAGGCCACTGGTCTTTCAACTGACTTTTCAAAATGCTCTTCCTTTACTGACTGTCACAGAACTTCCAAACTGTAGTAAAAGGTGATAACTTCCTTTCCTCTTTACAGTCCCCCATTAACAAGGAGTGATAGGAATGCATGATGTATGTGGTGTTCCTTGACTTTCCATTAACACAGTTGTTATTTTATTTATTTATTCAGTTTATATCCCACTCCTTTCCCCACCAAACAGGGCTCAGAGTGGCTTCCAACAGTTAAATATACAGTAAAATTAGCGTATTACAATTTTAAGATCCACATACTACAAATTAAAAACCTAACAATCAGTCTACTATGTCAGATGGCACCCCAACAATCCATCACAGGTGGGTAACTGGGGGGGCGGCCAGCACTCAGAGCCACGCAGCCCAACAATAAGGAGGGAGACCAGCTGATCTCTCTAACCATCACTGTCCTCAGCCAAATGCCTGGTTGGAACATCTTGGTCTTACAGGCCCTGTGGAACTGTCTGATCCAAGTCCTGCAAGGCCCAAATCTCACTAGACAGAGGGTTCCACTAGGATGGGGCCAGAGCTGAAAAGGCCCTGGTCCTGGTCGAGGACAGCTCGACCACTGGTGTCAGATATTACCGATAGGTTGTTATCAGATGAGCGTAATGTTCTCTTAGGGGTATATAGGGAGAGGTGGTCCTGAATATACAAAGGTCTCAGACTGTTTAGGGCTTTAAGGTAAGTATCAAAACCTTGAACCTGATTTGGTACTCAATCTGGAACCAGTGCAGTTGGCAGAGCACAAGTTGTATCTGTGCTCTCAAAGGGGTCCCAGTAGGGACCTACGCTGCTGCATGCTGGATCAGTTGAAGTTTCTGGAGCAGCTCTATGTAGAGTCACAGTAGTCTAATCTGGAGGTGACCACTGCATGGATCACTGTAGCCAGGTCAGGATGGGACAGGTAAGGGATCAGTTGCTGGGCTTGGTGAAGTTGGAAGAATGCCATCCTGGCCGTATTTGTGACCTGAGCTTCCAACCAGAGGGAGGTATCTAGGATCACACCCAAATGCCTGATAGAGGGACTTGGTACTAGCTGTACTCCGTCAAGAGTGAGAAGGTAACTTCCCCAACCCAGGTCCCCCCGGCCTAGCCACAGGACCTCCATCCCAGGACAACCTCCAAATAACTGGCCAGATTTTCTGGGATGGTATCTGACTGGCCGGCCAGCCATTAATGGGCATCATCTGCATATTGATGACACCCTAGCTGAAATCTCCTGACTAGCTGGGTGAGAGGATGCATATAGATGTTAAACAACATTAGGGAGAGGATTGCCACCTGAGGGACTCCATATACCAGTGGGTGCTGCAATGAGATGTTGGAAATATGTGTTGCAAGGTCTAAAATTCAGTCATTATAGGCCTAATGTGTACTCACCTTGTGTGCTATTGTTTAGACTGACCTGGAAGGAAACCTGGCACAGAGCTAATGGAAACAAAGCCCACAAAACTGAAGTCTCTTTACTCAAAATCATTGGTTAATATATTCAGGTGATTTCCTTCTAGGGGTCATGAAGAAGAAGAATCTCCATTGTTGTTGTAGACCATGTGATCAAAGTGCAAGAACGTAGCCTTAGGTGTCTTTGTTGTTTTGTAGATTTCCTGAAACCTTCCCTTAGAAATAAAGATTTTTACATGGAAGAAAATGCCTTTTCTCCAGTGAAGCAAAGATCCATTGCAATCTCTGAAAATTTGACTATTTTGTCAGTTTTCCAACATGAGACCCTCTCCCCAAGTGCCACCCTTTGTCCTTGTCTTTGGAGAAATGAGTGCAGCCACTCAAGGACTGTCCCACATAGTCCAATGGTGGTGAGGTGGTGCGTCAACAGATCATAGTTGACTGTGCTGAAAGATCTAAGAACAACAGTAGCACAGACCCTCCCTGACCCAGTTGTCTACACTTATCATCTGTAAGGGCGACCAGCACTGTCTCCATCCCATGTCCAAGTCAAAAGACAGACTGAAATGGATCCAAGGTTGATGTGTCTTCTAGGAAAGCCTGCAGCTGTTCTGCCATGGCCCACTCAAGGTGGTACTACTTCATTTCTGGGTGGGGCTTCAAAGAAATGAATGAAAAACCCATGATTTCCTGCTAAACAGGAACTTGCTGAAGCCCTTCAACAAGTCCACATGTCAATGTGCATTTTGGTATTTATGAGCTGTTGGTGTCAAAAGCATCTGAGCTGAAAAAGAACAGATGGGGTTTATTTGGTTTGGAAGCATTCATGAACACCTTTCTCACATAAATAATAACTTCCTGCTGAATTAAAATCCATCAAGGTATCTGAGTGCATTCCCTGAGGCTTGAACAAGGACCTGGAATTTCTCAGCCGTTGCAGGTATGAATCAGCTTAGCTAAACTAGGGAGGCTGCATTATCACCTGTTACTACTATTGTAAGTGGTCACTGTGTTTTTATTACATTTAATTTTACATAATAATGTTATTACTTCTTTCATTTTATGACCTTTTGATTCTGCTGTTTACAACTTTCACCCCTCCATAACTATGTATATTTACGTCTGCCAAAAGAGAATCTGCCTCATGCATCTGACAAAGTGGGTTCTAGTCCACAAAACCTTATGTTAGGATAAAAATTTGCTAGCCTTTAAGGTGCCATAAAGATTATTTAATTTCCTTCAGTTACTCTTTCCTAGCTAAAGAGGGATTATCAGGATCATTTAAGCATCATAAAGGTGACAGAAATCTTGAAAAATCCACCAGTGGTGATAGGGATGCAAACCTCCAGGTAGGACGACCATCAGCTACTGATCCACCGCCTCACCAATACTGGAGTCCAGGGACTGGCCTTGCAACAGCTTTTCTCTTTTCTCCAAGGTTGGGGATAAAGGGTGGCACTGGGGGAACAGCTATCCTGAAGATACCCCCTGGATTGTGGAGTGCCCCAAGGGCTGTCCCTGATGCTTTTTAACATCCATATGTACCCCCTTGCCCAGATTGCCCAGAGGCATGGGCTGGGATGTCACCAGTATGCAGATGACACCCAGCTCTATCTGTTGTCGGGTGGCCGGTCTGACTCTGAACCGGGAGATTTGGACCGAGCATTACAAGCTGTGTCTGATTGGCTTAGGCTGAGCTGGCTGAAATTGAATCTGCCAAAGATGAGATCCTGTGCCTGAGTCAGGGCTGTCCAAGAGTAGGGATCCCACTCCCGACCTTCAATGGGGCACTGTTGGTGCCAGTGCCAGAGGTTAGGAGTTTGGGAGTGCTTCTAGAAGCCTCCTTATCAATGAAGGCCCAGGTAGCAGCCACTGTGAAATCAGCCTTTTATCATCTTTGGCTGATCAGACAGCTGGTTCCCTTCCTTGAGCACAATGATTTGGCAACAGTGATCCATGCAATGGTCACCTTGAGACTGGACTACCATAATGCTTTCTACGTGGGGCCACCCTTGTCTCAAATCCGGAAGCGTCAGCTAATGCAAAATGCCACAGCCAGGCTTTTGATGGGACTCCCTGTGTGGGAGCACATCCAGCCTGTGATGAAGGCATTGCACTGGCTCCCGATAGCATACCAGATTCGTTTCAAGGTGCTGGTGCTTACCTTTAAAGCCCTTTATGGCCAGGGACCTGCATACCTGAGGGGCTGCCTTTCCCCGCATGTCCCCCAGAGAGCACTGTGATCAGGGACCCAGAACTGACTAGCCCTCCTGAGTTTAAAGGAAACTAGGGTGGTAACAACCAGGACCAGGGCTTTTTTGGTGGCAGCTCCATCCTGGTGGAATGAGCTCCCAGAGGAGATCAGGGCCCTGCAGGACCTTTTACAGTTCCGCAGGGCGTGTAAAATTGAGCTCTTCTGCCAGGTGTTTGGAGCCGCCACCAACACTAACACCACTGCTGGCAACTGATAGTTGAAGGTGAGAGCCTTGTTTCCTTGGAATCTTTAACTATAGCCTATGCGACCCCCTGGAAAGACAATCATAGAAGATCGAGGAGCCGGCTATGAGGAAACAGATCAGAGCAACAGCTGCTATTGTGGAATCATGGACATTGGCACTTTATTATATTATGTTGAACTGATTTTAGAACTGTTTTAATAGTAACTTATATTTCATATTTTATTGTACACTATGGATTTTATGTAAGCCGCCCTGAGCCAGCCTTGGCTGGGCAGGCAGGGTAGAAATTCAATAAATAAATAAATTAGATGTAGGCTTGTCAGGATTCACAGCCAACAGTTGGTGCAGAGCCACTGATACCCTCCAGCCCTGATTCAACAGGTGAATCTCAGTTGGCTGTTCTGAGCCCACCAGTATCTCCTACACCCTTAGAACGCAGACAGAGGCTGAGAACAGAACTACAGGCAAGAAGGCAGAGTGCATGCCTCCTAGCCCAACACCAGCTGCTTGTTGATAACAAAGATATGTAGTTGCAGGATTGCTTCTGAGCAGCTGGCTGCAAGCATGACCTTTAGGCATGGGGCTATAAAAACCAGCCAAGAGAGGCTGTTAGGCATGGGTGCAGTGATAGGCACTAAGCCGCTGACTTGCCTAATTCTTGGACACCTGACCTTGGACTGAATGACCTTGCCTAGCCTGATTTATGGAACCCTGACTTTGGACTGAATGACCACACCCTGCCTGACTTCTGAAACTTGGTATTCAGGGCCTGCAAGTCAGTACACAGATTTTTCGACAAACCTGAAAAATGCTCCGAGTTTGCAGGGAAACCTAAAACCTTTTTTTAAAAATTACACTGGTGGGTTAAAAAAACTACCAAAAAGATAAAAGGAGTGCCTGTAGCTTTAAAAAAATGGAAACTCTTGATGGCAGTTTCCAGGAAACCAGAGCATTCTAGGCTTAGGTTTTGTCAGTAAAAGGTAGGGGGAGGGCCCTTTCTAGGGCTGTTTTGGCCTTTGAGGGAGGATTCATTGGGGCCAGACCTGGTAGGAACCACCAGGCTACCTGCTACTACCTGACTTGCATGACTCACCTAGGCCTGTCTGCTTGCTCCTGTTCAACAGCAGACACCCTATTAAAGCCAGTGTGGTATAGCAGTTAGAGCTTCACACTAGGGCCTGGGAGATCCAGGTTTAAATTACTAGTCTGCCATGGAATCTTACTAGTCAATGTTGGGCCAGTCACTTAGTTTCAGCCTAACCTACCTAACAGGCTTGTTGTGCTGATTAAAAGGAGGGGAGGAGAATGATCGCAGCTGCTTTGGTCCACATTGTGGAGAGAGGCAGGGTATAAATGAAGTAAATAAATAGTATGTATAGCTGAAGATGATGGGCAGATAAAAGACAGATTGATGAATGGCTGAGGAAAGAATGAGACAGGGAAAGGGGAGAAGTTGTAGGGGTTATGAGGAGGAGGGGAAAAGGAAATAATGTGGGGAGGGGAACATGGGAAAGTGACATGCCCCCCAACATCCCTACCATGCAAGCACAGCAGTTGGCACCATACAACTGGGCCATAGTTTTCCTAGGTTGGGGGGGGGAGCTGAAGGTAGGTTGGCTGTTGAGTGGGAAGGAGAGAAGGAAGCAGGGAAAGGAGAGAGGCTGTGGGGGCTGCCAGGGAAGGGAAAGGGGAAATATTGGGGGAGGGGGAAATGAGACGGCCCCTGCAAGTTGATGCTCTTACTTGTATTTACTATTCCAAAAACGAGCCCTCATTTTTAATGAAATTGTGTCAACAATGTAAGTTTGTGTTTCAAAAAAATTCTCAGATGGGGTGATATACCAATTTTCCCCACCCTGCATTACTAGACATCACAAATTCTGCCATGTGGCCTGCAGGACAAATCAGAGGTTCTCTTAGTGATGCTGGGGCCCAGGGCAAAAGTCACAGATGGGGCACCAAAACCACTGGATTTGGGAGGTTGGATTTTGTGCCCCTCCTACAGCTGACTGCTACCTCCCTATGACTCTAGAGCCTCTGGAGTCATGGCAGCAGTGACTTCAGGGCAGCTCGGCTATAGGGTGGTCAGAGGGCAGCCCAACCACTAACTTACAGGAGTTTGCCACCCTGTCTGAAGTTGCTGCCCATGACGCCACAGCCAATAGAATCATGGGCACTGGTTTCACTCAGGCAGGGCAGCAACCAGCTGTAGGGCAGTGGGGGGGGGCTTCTGATTGTTCTACAGCTGAGTTGCCCTGGAGCCACCACCACTGCAGGGCCTCACCAGTGTGCCCCCCCCCCGTTCAGGGCCTGGGGCAGCTACCCCAGCTGTCCCATGGCTAAGAGTGCTCCTGGAAAAAAATGACCAATCCTTTTAACAGAAGCTTAATGGGCTGTCATTTACAAAGTGATACTATTTACTCCATGCCATGGAAAGATTCAGCTGAACTTTTCCTCTCATTAAGCCACTATTAAAGGGGCAGGACATTTTTCTCCAAGCTGGTTTGCAACCCCAGCATAGTCTGCCATCCCATGTCAATGCTTCTCCGATCTGTGTGTGTTAAGTGCCATCAAATCCTTTCCGACTTATGGTGTCCCAACAAATTAATGACCTCCAAAACGTCCTGTTACTAACAGCCTTGCTCAAGTCTTGCAAACTGAGGGCCTTTGTGGCTTCCTTGACTGAGTCAATCTATCTCATATGTTGGGTCTTCCTCTTTTCCTGCTGCCTTCAGTTTTTCCTAGCATTATTGCCTTTTCCATTGAGTCTTGTCTTCTCATGATGTGACCAGAGTATGATTGCCTCAGTTTGGTCATTTTAGCTTCTAGGGAGAGTTCAAGCTTGATTTGATTTAGAAACCGCTTATTTGTCTTTCTGGTGGCCCTTGGTATCCATAAAACCCTCTTCCAACAGCACATTTCAAATGAATCAACTTCCTTCCTGTCAGCTTTCTTCATGGTCCAGCTTTCACACCCATACATAGTAATGGGGAATACTATGCTATGTGTTATCTTGATCTTGGTCCCCAGCAACACATTCTTACACCTACAAAACAGGCTGAGCCTTCAAACCCTCCTTCTGCCCTGCGACACATAGATGATGATGTTGATGCCCTTTCAAGAAAGTTTTCTAAATGCTACACACCATGGGAGCTGCAGGAGCCAAGCAGGGGCAAGAAGTCCCAACAGCAGAGAGGGCCTATAGGGAACAGCAGGAGATTTCTTGTGTCTTCTTAGGCCCTTGAATAGCCTGACTGCACGGCATTCTTTTTTGCCCCTCTGGCTAGTAACAAAGGCCTCCTACACAGGGAGTGTGTCACTTTACCCAAATAATATCTCGCAGGCAGTTCCACTCTCAGAGCACACAGGAAGCTGCTTGCCTCTTTCTGTAGTCTCTGCAGTAGAGCGTATTAGACAGGAGTGGGAGGAAGTCTCTGATCAGGTGGAAATAAAATATAGTGGTGGGCAATTTGAAAGGCGGAGGAGAGACAAAGCTCTTGTGTCAGCATTTTGCATTGGGGGGGGGGGCTGCCCCGTGGCAATGGGAAGAAAAGACCTTCTGTTTAGTCGCTCAACAAGTGGGGAAGCTTTTGAAGTTGGAGAAGATAATTCATGTCACAAATGTCTGGGATGATAATAAATGCAGATGGGGAGGCAGGCAGCAGCACTGAGAGTCTAGCAGCTAATCCCCCAAGGCTTATCCCACCCACCAGAGCAACCACTCAGCCTGCATTCTTTGAAGCCCCATCTCATTCCCTCCTCTTGGGAACTCCTCCCTCCCTTTCCATGGCCTGCAAACCTCTCCTGTCTTCCAATGGGGGGACTATCTGTTCCTCTGCTTGATCTCCTGCTTTCTACAGCTGCCCTCCTGGATGGCATCCAACTTCTTTTGTTTCTTTAGTTTCTAGACAAACTGGCCCTGCATAAAGTGCATCCTCCTTTGGACGTTTAGGAGGAAACAAGGTGGGTGTTGTTGTCAATCTGGTCCTCTTCTCTGACTTAGTAACCATACACTTTTTTTTTTCAGATGGTCAAGTGTGGCTTGAAGGGCCATAATTATAACTGGAAACAAGCACCTTTAATTTTCTTCCATCCTAAAAAGCCATCCTCCATATTTGGCAAGTATCTAAACCTCATGAATCTCAGGAAGAGCTTGAAAATCTGAAGGCTTTGTATTCTCTAAGATCAGAAACTAGAGCAGTCTGAGGTGAGACTTTTGAGAGGCACTTTCCTACAGTTATCATGCATGTGAAATTTTCATTCAGGACTGAGTATAATTTGTTAATAAGAAATCTGCAGTTTTTGTTGTTCAGTCGCAGAGTCGAGTCCAACTGTTCGTGACCCCATGGACCACATCACACCAGGCCCTCCTGTCTTCCGTTGTGCTCCAGAGTTTGCTTAATTTCATATTCGTTACATCGATAACGCTGTCTAACCATCTCATCCTTTGCTGTCCCCTTCTTCTGTTACCTTCAATCTTCCCCAGCATCAGGGTCTTCTCCAGGGAGTGCTCCCTTCTCATTTGGTGGACAAAGTATTTGACCCTCAGCTTTAGTATCTGGCCTTCCAGGGAACAGTAAGATGCCCAAAATTCTGCACCTGGAAAAAACTGAATTCTACAACTTGCATCGTCTTAGAAAGTATATTTATATTTTCTTGTATTGCATAATTTTAATATACTTCTGCTGGGGAGGGATAAAAAACCCCCTGTGGAACAACTTTGAAACCCTAACCCTCACCACTGGAGTGAATAATAGACATCTGCTTACACGGAGCCACGTTACACAAGAAACTAAAGGGAGAGTGGCTGTGGCTCAGTGATAAAGGATCTGCTTCGCATGCAGAAGGTCCTAGGTTCAATCTGCAGCATCTCTAGTTAAAAGGACCTGGTAGTAGGTGATGTGAAAGGCCTCAGGCCCTGGAGAGCCCCTTCCAGCCAAAAGCGGACAACACTGATCTTGATAGTCAAATGGTCTGACTCAAGACCTAACTACTTGATACACTGTTTCTGGGTATGTGTCCCAGAGTCCACACTGGGTGCCATCAAGCAGCTGTTCACTGAGAGTTGTCAGTTGAAACCCAGGCTATCAAGCATGTGGGGCCTGTGTTAGATTAGGCATATGAGGAACAGAACCTTCCCTCCTATGCCTTTTTCTGAACCTGGAAAGGCCCAGGGAACTGCTTTTTTCCTTTTGGGGGAAAATTACATGTATCCTGTTGGTGTAGTCCATCTCTACACATAACGTTTCCCCAATGGGGAAAATAACTACACCCTAGAGCTGTCACAGGTCAGGAAAACAGCACTGAGGGAAGGCTTAAGCCTGCTTTCACTGCCCACAACATTCCCAGTCTGAATAAGGGTGCATGTTCCTGAGAACTTAAGTTTCAAGCAGAAACTTCAAGACTGTTTTTGGTTGGCAGGGTCCAGGGGCAAACTCAGAAAGAGTGCCTCGTGTAGTTACATCCTAACTATAAGGCTGCTTCCACATGATGATGAATCCCCATTGTGCAATCATTGCTACAGTGAGTGCCAGAGGTATTTGCAGTGGTGATGGAAGGTCCACACAAAGGGACCCTAACCCACCCCAATCTCCCCCTTTAATTTCAAATTTAGGCAGTATTTCTTCAGCCGCACCACTGCACATGATTAACCACCCTTGATTCCTCCTTTTCTTCCTTCTTCAGACCAAGCTCGTCACTGAGAGAACTAGGACTAGCAGCTGGACTTATTTTTTGTCAGTTTCTAGAAAGACTTGGCTTCACTTGTCAGTGGAAAGGCAGAGACTAGCCTCTAGCTAGCTTTTGGGATCTTCCAGAAAAACTTGGCTCGTTCTGCTCAGGCTCAATGCTGGCAGGCAGCTGAGGGGCTTGGAGTCCAGTTGTGTGCAGTGGGATGTGCGTGGCATGGGGGAGCTTGCTTGGGCATGGCGTCCCCCTCATAAAAGGGACATTGTGTAGGCTGCAGACCAAGGTGGTCTTTTAAGGAAAGGGGCTTTTAAGGAAAGTGAGAAGCAGAGGTGGTTTGCCATTGACTTCCCCAGCAGAGTCTTCCTCAGGGGCCTCCCTTCCAAGTATTGACCCTGCTCAGCTTCCAAGATCAGGCTTTGCCATACTGCCCTCCCTCTGTGATCCCCCTAGAGAACAATAAAGAAGACTGAGTCTATATAAATTAGCTCAGTGTATTTAATTTAATTTAATTACTGCCCACGCAGAAAAGTTCCTGGCTATGGTGGTACTGCATGATATCCTATCATGCCTGCCCCCTCCCCCCCATGATTCCAGAGGGCTTTGCCAGTTTTTTTAAGTAGTAGTTTTTTTGCTATAACAGCTACTTATTTTTTTTAAGAAGATGGCTAAAAGCCCACCAGTGGGGAGGCAGGCATAAGGGAACAGGGAAGGAGAATGGTGCCAGATGTTGGTGGGACAGTTTGGAAATCTGCAATAACCTTGCAGACAAAAGAGGGGAAAGCACCTTGGCCAAAATGATAGAACAGGGCAAAAATGACAGTACCTTTTATATTATCACAGGGCCAGCTTTTCACTGGCCTGTCATTCAGTTTTGCCTCTAGGCCAGTTTTAACTCAGCTTCCGTATTAATGTAGAGTTTACAGCCTGCAAGCATTTAAAAGGCTCACATATGCAAATGTGCAGTAGTCCTTCCCCCACCCTCAAGGAGAAGTGTAACCAGACAAGTGCCTAAGCCACTGCCTCTCCTACACTAATCACAGCCATTCAGGCAAGCTAACCACAGCCTGGCCGTTGTACTTTTGTCTATTTTTGCTCCAGCCTTCCAGAACAGCCTCTTGCCAACTTCCCCAATCAGCACAAACCAACGGTGTTTGCCACCCACTGGCAAATGAAAAAGCATTTTGGAGAGGAAGGGGGAGTTTCTTCCCCAGAGCTCTTAGTGTACCGTTTCCCAGCAGCCTTTGCATTGTTGCACATCCAGCAGTACCTACAAAAGGCTTCCTGTGTCTCACGTAGTCTGATTGGATCCTTTCTCCTTAAGAAATAACTAACCGTCCCTTTGTAAAGCAGCCACTATAGGGCTGTCTCCTAAAGATCTGGACCTTTATACTTTGCAAGCTAATTCCTGTCCTCATCCCCTCCCCAAAATGAAAGGGCAAATAGGTCACACCTGTGTGGGGAGGGGGGATTTTTTTTTTATTTAACCAAATGCTTCTGGCTGCTGTACCAGTCTTTTAAATGGGTTGCTCATACTGATCCAATAAACCTTTGAAGAAATTGGTTGCTTTAGAAGATTCTCTACTGCACTGTAACCAAGGAAGGTCTTTTAGAAAATAATAGTGCAGTGGCTGCACACAATGTATGTAAGAAGAGAAACTGCCATCACTTAACTTTCTGAAACACTCTTATATTGGGGATGTTCAGCTGACGAAGGGGCATAGCTCACTGAAAGTGTTCCATGGCTATGCTCTTCGCTTCAGAGAACCCCCGAATGAGTCTCCAGGGTCTCTAAAATCAAGAAAAGTGTTGACAACTTGGAAAGGCTTTAGAGGATAGCTACAAAGATGATAAAGGGTCTAGAAAGAAGGTTCATGTGAGGAAAGTTTAAAGGTGGGAGGTATGCTAATAGTTTTCAAATACTGAAAAGCTTTGGGCTGGGGGGGAGAAGAGGGAAGATGTTGGTTACCACTGCATGTAGAACATTTTGATTCAGTGATAAGATTTCTATGTATGGGCCTTTTTTCATATTCGGCTTGTTATACAATACATGTGTGTTTCTTAGAACCTTTTTACATCTCTCTTAGCAAAAACCCCAAGTGTATACACAACAGAGCTGCAGCCAGTCCTGGTGGTCTAATGTGTACCTCTACAAGAATAATGTTATCAAAACTTCATTGTCACATTCAAAGTTTACATTTTCAAGCATGCATTCTAGGGCAGAACTACACTTTATACCACTCAACATCCATTTCCCAAACATGTGTCAGCTGGTTTATGTGAATGTAGGGACAGAAAGAACATGTGTGGTAGACAATAAGCTACTGGAAGGTAAGTTTTAGCCCTAGCCAGTTTGGTGTAGTGGTTAGGAGCACAGACTCTAATCTGAGAGAACTAGGTTTGATTCCCCACTCTTCCACATGCAGCTGCTGGTATGACCTTGGGGCAGTTACAAGCTCTTTTAGAGCTGTTCTCTCAGGAGCAGTTCTTGAAAGAGCTCTCTCAGCCCCACTTACCTCACAAGGTGACTGTTGTGGGGAGGGGAAGAGAGAGGAGATTGTAAGCCACTCTAAAACTCCTTTGGGGAGTGAAGGGCAGGTATAAATCCAATCTCCTCTTCCTCTTCTTATTTTCCTCAAGAAATCCCCCTACCCTACTTTTTTTTTCTTTCAGAAACTCGGTGCCTTCTTTTACTGGACATCAAACAGTAAAAGATATGTCCAGGAAGAATTTGCAAGGGAAAACTGGAAGGTATATGAAACATTAGCCATTTAGGGATGCAGCAAATTTTGCTTTGGACATGTTCAGGAGCAGAATTTATTTTGTTCAACTGTAATGTTCCGATGTAAGTTGATCACTGGTCTGGGTCTGTTTGATTCGACACCAAACAACTTTGATACTTGCCAAACAGGTTTGCAGCTTTCTTTTTTTCCAAAACTGTGCATGTGCAATGATGGAGCAGCAGTCATTAAATCATTAAAGGATACTTATATAAACATTGAAGACAGAAGTTTTTTAAAAATAAAAATAAAATTAATAATAATATGTAAGCCATAAAGTGAGCCATTTTCTTCTTTGCCTCTTTGAAAGGTTTGTACTTCCACTTTCCTCAGCAGGTGCACCAAGTCTGGCTTTTTGAAGAGATTCACAATTACACAGTTATCTGTCTGTCAATCACATTTTTATCTTGCCTTTCCTCCAAGGAGCTCAGACCACCTTTCATGATTTTCCTTTCCCTTGTTTTATCCTTACCACAACCCTGCAAGGTAGGGTTGGCTAAGAGAGACTGACTGGCCCAAGATTTTTTCAGTGAGTTCCATAGCATAGGGGGGAAATGTGTCCAACACTCTAAGCACTGCCTGGGTTCTGAAGGGTAATGCATTCGAGCGGCATAGAATCTCATGCTGCATTGCTATCTGTAATGATCGGTGTGAGAAATTTCATGTGGCTTTGACATGTTTGAAACTGCCCTTAGTGATACGATATCTAGTGTAGGATGCTTCACTGGATCCTTTCCCATTCTTTGAAAATCACCAAAGCATTCACCTTGGGTAACATCACCTGGAAGCAACTTAGTCATGCCAACCCTCTCCCTCCCTTTTATATGAATAACCACTGTTCCCCTTGCTGTGTCAAAACTCTGCATTTCTTCTCCCCTTCTCGTCTTCCACTGACAAAACCCAGGTCAAATATAAGGTTACCAGAAGAGGACAGGGCTCTCGGCTGTAACAGCTGCAAAGAAGAGGGGATTTCAGCAGGTGCATCTTTTCTCCGGCCTGCATATTAAGCTGCAAAAATCCCCATATCTCTGTTCTGTAGAGCTGTTGAAGGCACAGGAGCCTTGTCATTCTTTGCATCAAGTCACCTTAGTAGACCAAGGCCATCATTGGCCCATGAATCAATCAACCCAAAGCCTCCCCCAATTTAAACTTGCCCCATGATCTTAAGTGAGTGATTTCCTTAGCCTTATTTTAAGAACTTAGGATGTCAATTCCACCACACTGCTTGTGATGTATTATCATTTACCCTCATGCAAGAAAATACTATGATGCAGCTGTGTGTCTTTACAGAACGTTATTATACAAGCACTGTCTGAGGCAGATGTGAATAGCAGCATGTGATACAAAACAGTGGGAATTCAGGCAAACAGCTCTGCCTCAAGGATTTTGCAATCGGTTCTCAAAAACATTCTGTTTTCAAAATAAGCTGTTCAGGCAACAGAAAAGGGCTAAAAATTGTTTTTCCTGAGCATTTTCCCTTAATTAATTTTTCATGGTTTATCTCTAAATATTTAGAGATGAATGGTAATGGGTGGACGTTATATGGCCTGACAGATATTAGCTGCCCGTAGTCCCCATCTGTGGATAACTAAATCTGTAGATCAGGACTATGTGGAGGCTATACACATTTTGTAAAGCAAACTTGGGGCACTCTCCAGGTTTCCAGAAAAATCTGAAACTAAAACAAAATACATGGGAGGGGGTTTAAATCTCCGCCAAAAGTAGACTTTCCCTCTAGCAGTCAATGGTGGTGGCACTGGAGAGCCGTGCTGGGTCCAGTGGTGATGGCTGTGCAGCCTTGGACTCCACACTGGTCCCAGCAGCAGCTGTGCAACCCAGGAGCCAGGCTGGGCATGCCCCCACTAGCACACTGGCCCCATCAATGGCCTGTCAGCACAGCCCAGGGAGTGCCTGGGGGGTATGCCAAGCCCAGCAGTAGCTGCCAGAGAACCGGGGGCTGTGCCAGGCCTGTCAGCAGCATCCCCACAACTCAGAAACTGTGCTGGGCCCGGTGGCAGTGCAGCCTATGGAGAACCCAGGGGCCATGCTGGGCCTGGTGGCAGATATCAAATAGCCCAGGGCACTATGCTGGAGCCAGCAGTGGCTACTGGAGAGCCTGGCAGCTGCACTGGACTCAACAAGAGAGTGGAGGGAAGATGGGATTCCCCCCATGAACCCAGGGGCTCCCACTTGTATATACTATTAGCCATGTGTGGCCACAATCTACAGGTAGCAAAATCTGAGGAGCAAGGCCACACAGAAGCTAAAGAAATTTTTCTGCACACTTGGAAGACTCTAGGTGTGTAGAAAAATCTGAAATAAAAAATTAAAGGGTTTAAATCACCCTCAAAATAAAACTGTGTTCTCTGTGCTTACCTCCAGTGGTCAATGGCAGTGGCGCCAGAGAGCTGGGCTGTGCCCAGTGGCAGCCACACTACCCAGGAGCCACGCTGGGCATGCTGCTGAAGCCTGGGAACCGCGCTGGTCCCAGAGATTGCACAACCTTGGGAGAACCCAGGGGCTGTGCTGGGCCTGGCAACAGCTCTTGGACAACCCAGGGCTCCATGCTAGACCTGGTGCTGGCTGCTGGAGAGCCCAGCAGCTGCACTGGGCTTGGCTAGAGAATGGGGGGGTGGAGATGGGACCCCCCCGAATCTTGCAGGTCCCCACTTGTGCGTGTGTGTTTGTGTGTATGTGTGTGTATGCTATCAAGTTGCAACTGACTTACGGCAACCCCATGGGGTTTTCAAGGCAAGAAATGTTCAGAGGTGGCTTGCCATTGCTTGTGTCTGCCTTGTGACCCTGGACTTCCTTGGTGGTCTCCCATCCAAAGACTAAGCAGGGTTGACCATGCTCAGCTTCCGAGATCTGAGAAGATTAGCTAGCCTGGGCTATCCAGGTACAGTGCTGATGTAGCATTATTTTATTATATTTTATTTACTTAATTTATAGCCCCTCTTTCTCACTGAGATTCAAGAAGGAATATAAAATATAAAACTATAAAAAACAGAGACAGTGAAATAGGACTTGGATCAAAGATTTGGACAACAATGCAAACAAACAAACAAAACTTTTTAAGGTGTGACATACCATAATACAGAAAGTGGGTAATAAAAGTAGAAGGTACTGCAGTGAAATGAAGGTGATACATACAAAAAAATGCAATAGACTACAAACTTATCCTATGTATATAAAAGCCCT
Source organism: Gekko gecko (assembly GCA_029375565.1). Classification (NCBI taxonomy): domain Eukaryota; kingdom Metazoa; phylum Chordata; class Lepidosauria; order Squamata; family Gekkonidae; genus Gekko; species Gekko gecko. The sequence goes on along the minus strand of JAPDNY010000002.1, from coordinate 235,630,220 downwards.
GATGTATTGGCACTTTCCAGCTCTCCCATTGGCTGTGCTGTGTGCCCCATCAACCTTTGGCCCATCAACCGCCATTCAAGAGTACTCACATGCCATTGGCTGGGTGCTGAGTCAACTTCTCTCCCCTGCCCACTATCAGCTCGGCCACTCTTCCCTGTCAGAATAAACTGCCAAAATGGCTGCCTGTCCTGACAAAGATGCTTCTCCTGCTTGGCTCCTCTGTGGGTGGCTGGCTACTGAAGTGAGCCACTGGCTGTCAAACCATTCTCTTCTCCTCCTGCACTGGGGCTTTTCCTTCAGTGGCTGTTGCTAGGCAACCAAGCTTGCTTCTATCAGTAAAAAGGTAGGGGCATGTGGCCCTTTCCAGGCCTACTTTGGCCGTTGTGGGCAACTCATTGGGGCCAGTCCTGAGCAGTGTTCCCTCTAAACTGAGTTAGTGTAAGTTAGCTCACAGTTTTTTACCCTCTGGCTCACACATTTTTGTCTTAGCTCAGAAATGATGATACCAGAGCAAACTAATTTGTGCAGCAGCCAAATCGCTTGCTCACAACTTTAATGCCAGTAGCTCACAAAGTAGGTTTTTTGCTCACAAGACTCCACAGCTTAGAGGGAGCATTGGTCCTGACTAAGGTTCCCAGTTCCAGGTTGGGAAATTCCTGAAGATTTTGTAGTGGGGAGGGTAGTCTACAGAAGCTGGAGTTTGGGGAGGGGAGAAGCCTCAGCTGAATAGAATCCCATAGAATCCACCCTCCAAAGCAGTTATTTTTTCCAGGGGAAGAGAGATCTGTTGTCTGGAGTTTGGCTGTGATACCAAGTGACCTTCAGGCTCCACCTGGAGGTTGGCTGCTCTAGGCTTGGCAGTGCCCTCTGCATGACTTGATAACAACTGACTGGCATGACTTACTAGGCATGGCTACTTACTCCTGTTCAGCAGCAGCAGCCCCACTAGGACAGCCAGTATGGTGTAGCAGTTAATGCTTCAGAGCAGGGTCTACCAGACCCAGGTTCTTCCTGTGGAAGCTGACTGGGTGATTTCAGACCACTCACAGACTTTCAGCCTAACCTACCTCACAGGTTTGTTGTACAGATCAAAAGGGGGAGAGGAGAATGATGTAAGCTGCTTTGGCCCCCACTGCAAAGAAAGACTACTTTTCCTAGGTAGAGGCTGCAGGGAGTGGGGAGGAGATGGAAAGCTGAAGTCAGTGGTAGGTTGATGGTTGGCTGGGAAGGAGATAGGGTCACCAACTCCAGGTTGGGAAATTCCTGGAGATTTGAGGGGTGGAGTCTAGAGAGGGTGGGGTTTGAGGAGGGATGGGACAGGTACAATGCCATAGACTCCACCCTCCAAACCAGCCATTTCCTCCTGAGGAACCAGTGTTGCCAATCTTCAGGGCTGGAGATCACTCAGAATTACAACTGCTCTTCAGATGGCAGAGATCAGTTCCCCTAGAGAAAACGGTGGTCATTATACCCTACTGAGGTTGCCACAGCAAATTGACGCTGAGTGCTCAAGGCCGGGGAACCTGCCCAGAGCCTCTTTCTAGATCCTGTTGTACTTATTTCCACAACAAGCCTTATTCCTAGTTTCTTATACAGCTCCTGTGCAATTCTATTATACTAAAATTCTAATTCCTTTATAGAAATGCCCTCCTGCACCTTTGTGTTTTGCATATTCTGCAGAGTGATTGAAGTGTTGGGGCCAAATACTGTATCAATCAATCTATGTATTTATTTTTAGTTATTACGTGCATATACTGCCTGTCTCCCATCATAGACCTCAAGGTGCCTAACAAATTCCAGAGTCTAGTCCACCATTTTGCTTATTAAGGTCACTTGTAGACAAAGCACATTTTTCTAGCATGTTTTCTTCTTCTGTTTCCTAGGAAGGACACTCTGCCATAGGGGAAGGGAATAAAGTGGAGGGGTGAGAAAATATGGGGAGCTTTACTAGGTCTGTGGGCCATAGTGGCTCAGAGGTTAAGATGCTGAGCTGCAGACTGGAAGGTCTGTAGTTCGGCAGTTCAAGACCCTATTGCCGCATGACAGCGTGAGCTCCCATCTCTGGCCAACCTAGCAGTTCAGAAGCAAGAAACTGCAAGTAGATAAATAGGTACCACTTTGGTGGGAAGGTAACAGTGTTCCGTGTGCCTTGGCACTTAGTCATGCCGGCCACATGACCATGGAAATGTCTTCGAACAGCGCTGGCTCTTTGGCTTGGAAACAGAGATGAGCACTGCCCCCAGAGTCAGATTCGACTGGCTTTCGAGCAAGGGAAACCTTTACCTTTTATTACTAAGTCTATGGAAGGTTCTGCTCAAAAGACATTTTCCAATGAAATGTTCTAACATGGTTCAAAAATGCAGGAGTTCTTTTTTTGTTTCCTTAAATGTGAAAGAAAAAATGTGTTCTTGCTCTTAAAAAAAGGTACATATCCTTGGCTTAAGCAGATATGTACCACTGAAAGTTGTAACAGGAGAGGCGGTCTTGTAGGTATGAGGGTCCCAGACCATTGAGGGTTTCAAAGGTTAACACCAACACCTTGAATTGGATCTGGAGACTAATTCATAGCCAGTGTAGCTGCTGCAGAACTGTAGTAATATGAGCTGACCATGATGTTCCAGTCAGTACCTGGCAGCTGCATTCTGGGCACTTGCAGTTTCCAAAGTGTTTTCAAGGGTAGACCTATGCAGAGTGAATTGCAGTAGTCCAATCTGGAAGTGACCATTGCATAGATCAATGTAGCAAGGTCTTACCCAGACAAATAAGGAGCCAGCTGGCAGGCCTGGCACAGGTAGAAAAATGCTGACCATGCTACCATGCACACTTGTTTATCCAATGGTAGCACAGAATCCAACTACACTTCAAGGCTCTTTACAGAGTCTACAGTTGTCAGTTGGAAACCATTGAGTCTTGTGGGTAACCCTCCAGCAAGCATTTCAGTCTTTTCCAGCCCCATGACCTCCATCTTGGATGGATTCAACTTCAGCCAGCTCCCCCTTAACCATTGGACTACTCAATCCAGACACTGGGATACTGCTGAGTACCCTGCCGCCAGCTGCTTATCCAGCAGGAGGAAGAGCTGAGTGTTATCAGCATATTGATGGTACCCAACTCCAAACTACCTGACAATTTCAGCAAGAGGATGCATATATAAGTTAAACAACATCAGAGAGAGGATCAAAGTTTTTAATAATGGAACTTCAGTTTAAAAAAACCCTTCATCTCTTGCTAATGGTTCTATGTAGGCACCTCATTTGCACAATGTATGATCTTTTATTGATGTTCACTTGTCCGTTGGTTAAGTCTTTACCAACAACATGGGGGAAATGCATACTTTAAAAGCATTATAGATATTCATCAGGGCTCTTTTTGTAGCAGGAACTCCTTTGCATATTAGGCAACACACCCTTAATGTAGCCAGTCCTCCCAAGAGCTTACAGTAGCCCCTGTAGGAAGAGCTCTGTAAGCTCTTGGAGGATTGGCTATATTAGGGGTGTGTCATCTAATATGCAAAGGAGTTCCTGCTACAAAAAGAGCCCTAGATATTCTCTTTTCTCATCTTTCCCTTGCTTGTTGGATGAGAAACTGCAGGAAGCTGTCCTGTTGGGGCTTATGATTGCCATTCAATTGGGTCTTACATCTTGCCATTACATCTGCCATTGGATTAGGTCTCAAAATTCTAGCCCCTTAATCATGTGGTCCTCCCCTCTGCCCTTTCCCTTTCTCCAAAATGTTAGAGATAAAAAAGATCCAGAGCAAAACCATCCCCTGACCACCATTTTTCCTCTACAAGCAAACTCTGGTGTACTGAGACTCCACTAGTGTCATACTCCACAAAAGTGTTGCCAAAACATATGCAGAGAGACAGACCCCTGTAATGTCAGATAGCACTAGAATCTGTGGCTGGTTGCCAAACTGAGTGCCTCTACAATGCAGTGCTGCTGTTGCAAGAGATCTGCTGTTATTTTCATCCCCAAATGCCCCTTGTTATTTTATTCGGGTAATTTAGTATTTGTTCCATCTCTAGTCTTGTGAGTAAGGCCCATTCCAGAGCAACAATCAGCCACTAAGCAATAGCAGTTAGCCTTGGCATGCATTTCAGCACATATATATAGGAGGAATACTTTGGGTGGGCAAAGAGATTTCACTGGGAGGGGGACAGATTCTCAGCAAGCTTTTTTCCCCTAAAAGGCCCCTTCTTGAATATGTTTAAGATCGAATTGCTCAAAAGCCAGGTGTTTGTTGTGGTTACGTCTTAATAGCTCATAATAATGATAGCAATATTATCAGTACAGGTCAGGCAGTCACGCCTTGGAATGAGAAGGCAGCACACAGTCCTACGTCATGCATACCGAGTACATAGATCCACTGCATTCTTAATGAGAATCACATTGTTCTTGCTTTATGTGTAAAAACGATGAATTGACCAGAGCATTGGTATTCCTGAGGAATCATCACATGACATCTAGCAACATGGTAGAAGAGATGGCCCCTTTCACCTCTGAAAATGTCTCTGCTGCTTCCCAAATGGCATATCTCTCTCTCTCTCTCTCTCTCTCTCTCTCTCTCTCTCTCTCTCTCTCTCTCTCTCTCTCTCTCTCTCTCTCTCTCTCTCTCTCACACACACACACACACACACACACACACACACACACACACCCCAAACCCTCAAGGTCATTGTTCAGAAACCATAGTCTGGAAATGGGATCAGACAACTGGCTTTCCATTGTCTGCCCATTGCCAGAGGTGGCCCCGACCTCTTCAGGACTCTTTTTGCCTATTCGCTGACTGACTTTTTTGCAGCCAGAGTGGGAAGAAATCTCCGTAGTGACTAAAAGCAGGAACTGGGAGTGTTCTGCAGAACTGATTGATCCATCTGGAGGGATGTATGGGGATCATTTCCGAAAATCAAGCCAGGGAAACAAAGACAAGGACATGCACTCAGATAGCTCAAGGGAGATACTTGGTTAGTTGCTTGGTTGGTTTTGGTGGGTGCTCCTTTCCTCTATCTTGAAGAACATATATTTCTGGAAGAAGAAGCACCCTTTTAAACTTCCTGGATTTTAAAAATGCCCTCAATCTAACTCCTGCCAGAAGCCTAAATTCCCAGTCTTCAGGCCACCCTGTGCTTCACTCCAGAAATAAATCAAGGTGTCTCTTAAACCTATTTGTGTTCCTTTGCTGTGAACATCTTCAGTGCAGCATCTCTGCCAAGCCCTTTGGGCTGAATCACAGGCAGACATTAGCAAAGAACATTCCATTTTACCAACCGTACGTATCTGTATTGTTGCTTTGGAGGAAAGAAAAAGAAGAGACAGATCAGTGGGGCGGGGGCTTAAGGAAAGGGGGGAACTGGAGAGGTGGTTCAGCACTGAAATGAAAAGGGCCTGAGTCAGAATAATGAATTGAGGACATTATCCTCGCTCTGTCACATAGCTCACAACTTTCCCAGACCTGCATGGGAGACACTGACCTTTAAAATGTCTGGCAAAGATGCACAGTGAGGGATTCTATAATCCAAAAAGCCAGGTAGCAGGGGAAAGTGGAGGGAGCCACCACAGTCATTTGTTCCCTGTTTCAATCATGTTTGCAAATGCAGCCAGAATCATGAAATTAGAATTGTTGTCCCAAAATGACACATCTGATTCCCCCCCCCTTTGTGATCTACTTATCCCATAGGAACTACTACCAGGTGTAAGAGATTCGTCTCATGTGCCCCCCCCTTTCTGAGTCCTTCTTATAGTCCCATCAAAATTCTTCAGACCAATGGCTTCACAAGTTAACTTCTAGACCAAGTCTGTTCCCAGTGCTGCTCCATGATTATTATGGCGGTTTATTTATTTATTAGACTTTTATGCTGCCCTCCCCACAAGTGCAGGTCACAACACAACTATAAAAACATGTAAATCAAAATAAATTGTCTTAAATAGAGATCCCTGGAGGGTCAGGAAGACCAGAAAGCACCCAGCCTTTCCTTAGTCAGTATGTAGTTCCATTCCCTCTTCAGGCATTCCTTCTTCTTATTTTCCATTTCCTTTTCTCCCCCCACCCCTCAGGCATTCCTTCATTTCCTTTCATTCTCCTTCTGAAATTGTTTTGTAAAGTCAGGAAGGAAGCACTGCATTTGGCTCTCCCTCCTGTGGCAGCCATCTTGGGTGTGGCTTCACCTCCTGTTGCAGCCATTTTGGGGTGGTTCCAAAGGAGTTCACAGGCTCAGAAATGTTAGAGACCCCCTGCAGCTAGCAGATATTTTCTTCCACCTGTCTCCCCATCCTACTTTGTCATTCAGAGCTCAAAACTGGAACCTGACGGAGAAAAGTTATGTAAAACTGGAGTGTAAGAGGGGTAAGTCTTGCTGGCCTCCAGGCCTGGTCTGAATGGCAATTATCTTTGAAGATTCAAGGCTGTTTCTTGCACAGACTGTGCCACCAGCTGCTCCCTGGAATGGTAGTATTAGCAGCTGGAATTTTTGCAGGGATGTATTTTAGCTTTGTGGAAGCCTAAGGAAAATTCTGGCTCAGGATGCTGTCCCCCTCCCTCCACAGCACAAACAAACTATTCCTCAACAGAAAAAAGGAATGGAATGGTTTGTGTATCCATACTGACAAATGTTGTACACGTACCTGAACTTGTCACTTCTTATACTGCAGTCACCTGAGGAAACCACATAAGATAGAGGCCTTGCAGTGGGGCCACCATGTCAACCAATTGAGCTCCCAAATATAATGGGTACAATGATAGCTTCTTGGAAGGGAGGTAGTCCAATAGAGAGGCAAATTAAGAATTGCATCATGGGTCCCCACCAACACTAAATATCAGCACAAGAATGCAGCTTGTGCAGTCTTTTGCATTGCCCCAATTTGGGAAGGAGCACCTACAGATTCCTTACAAATCTGCTTAGTGCAAGGAAGAGAGCGTGGTGTTCACATCTGTCCCTGCCCCATGTAGAGAAGTCCCCTTCATTCATTCCTATAGAAAGTCTTCTCCTCCTCTTGCCCTTTTGAGAGGGAGCAATGAAACCCTGCACCACAGCCACACACCCCCTCATACCTACCCAGTAACAATCCACAAAAGAACAACACACTCACCCACCCAAGATTCATTGGGAAGACTCTGATCCCCCAGTGCAGAGTGTTGTTTGTGCCTGATGCAGTTCAGAGACATCTATAAAGATTCCCACCTCTTGCTTCCGCTCCTGATTCAGCTTTTTGAACACCTATAATTTAGAGCACCGTGCAGCACACTTAGGCAGGACACTCCGAAATTTGGGTTTCAGGGCAAAAGACGAAGTGATGAGCCTCATAATGAAGGAGAGTTTGTAGGCTTTGCTCCAAGGGACACCGAATTAAACAACCCTCTAGTGCAGCTGGACAGGCTATTTCTATAATCATAGAGCTGCAACAAACTGCCTTTGCCACAGGCTTTTATTTGAGATTCTAATAACAGGCTGTGGTTTTGAGGAACTAGAGCTCTCGCTAGACAAGGCTCGGTCTTGTCGAATTATTGACTTTGTAGTGTATATCATTCCCCATTGTAGCGAGGTAATGGCAGCTCTCGCTAACACACTCGGAATATGTTAAGGAACTGCACAGTGCAGCGATGGCAAGTTTCTGTTTTATCTTGTTAGACTTACCCGACGTCACGTTGGTATTCAACCCGGCTAATGCCATGCCGTTAGGAAAAAAAAGTCTTACATTAACGACTTTTGTCACAAAAGTCATTAACATAATAGGACTTCCACATCAAAATTGAATATTAATGCTACACCAGGCTGAGGTAGTAAGAGGGATAATTGCTCTAATACATTTTCCAGTCGGATTTTCGCATCGTGGTAGCAATTGCATTAGCAAACCCGATTATTAACACATCTGATACAATAGCAATGGCTAATAGGAGTTAAGTTGTTTCTTTTTCTTTCCCCCACTCAGGGCCACAGCCCTTGTTCCAAAACAAAAAGCATGAATGCTGCCAAAATCTCTCTGTGTGTCAGTGGGAAATGTTTAAGCAGAGTGGTGAGCAATATGGTAGACCGGTGGCTAGGCAGACACACAGAAGACTGCTCCAGCACTCTTAGCTAAAAAGTCCGTTTTGTTACCCTGGGCGAATCATTTGGTGCATCCACTTTCCATCTGTAAAATGGGAACACATTCTTCCATGCTTCGATATTGTGATAAGCAACATTAACATTGCATAGGTAATGCTGGAGGTACTTATCACACAGAAACAAAAACTATGTGACAAACAGAAATCCATATTGTGTTCAGACTGCGTAATGCATATTGACTGCAATCCTGTGCCCAGTGCACCCTGAGCAATGAATCGCAGGCACTGCCATTGTTAACGTTACAAATAATTTCAAAAACAACTTTAGCACCTCAACCCTAAGCATGTGTAATTTGAAGTAAGTCCAATGAAGTGAACTTCCCAGTAAAATGGAAGGTCTGAGCTTTACATCCTTGTGAGTATGCTTACAGTTACAGCCATGCAGCCCAATCCTACACATATTCACTCAGAAGTAAGCCCTGCCGAATTTAATAAACCTGACAAGGCAATCCTATACAAAGTTATCCCAGACTAAGCTCACTGATTTCAATAGGCTTAGACTGAAGTAACTCTGCATAGGATTGCACTGCTACACCCAGTTAGGAGATCATGGGGTTGCAACCGTTTTGATGTTTTTCAATCAGTCCTACCACATCTTTCCAAACTATCCCTTTGTAGCAGGACTTTATTTTCCTGTTTTATAGACAGGCAGTTGAAGCAGTGGGAGCATGAGTTGCCTAAAGCTCCCCAAAGAAAGCTACATCAATTGCAGTGTTTGGATTTTTGCAGAATTCCAACATTTTGATATGGTTGAGATCATGGAAAACAAATAACAAGACAGACACATGTGGGGTAGGGAAGGGTATGGAAACAAGAGACCAGGGAGCATTGGGGAAGGTAACAGGGTTCAAGAGCCTGCAGCTATTCAGACTATACTTTGTAAAATCAAATTCCTTCCAGATAGTAGATTTCCAATGACACAAATATGGATGAGAGAAATATATGCAGCCTTGAATGATCAAAGCCTTGTGTCGGGGGGGGGGTTGCACAGTTTGAGTGTCAAAATGCCTTTGCTTAAACTTATTGAGTGTTCATCCCTGCCAGTCATGCTGTCTATATACCTCAACAGAAAGAACTATTCCTAGCTCAGGTACAATATGAGGATAATTTTTCGTGATACTGCACATGCAGGATTCAAGCCGAATGTAGAAGAGGGTGTCAGTTGACAGAAAGGTTATAACTGTGCATCCTTATCTGAGGATCTGTAAACAACACACACACTCGTCCAACTTGTATATTGTTTCCTGGGGTGTACTGTCAATATAAAACATATTTAAATATATCAGTTTAGTTTGAAGCATGTGTTTTGATTCCACAATTCAGGTTTTGAAAGAATGGAGGGGTCAGGTTATTAAAGCCACCAATGCCATTCTTGGTGCCACTATCATGTACAACATCTTTCCCTCCTCTTCCTTCCCTGGGGTTTTCCCCAGCCTTGCCATGCCACCTCTTTCCAAATTCCACTTGTCTCCCTTAGACTGTGGTCACACGGCAAGGTAATTGCGCTTTGTTCCCGCTTTGTTTAAATCGGGAACATTTTTCTTCGCATTGGGCTGACTAGATGCAGCTGGCCCCTCTTTTCCAGCACCCTCTCGCCTGCTGCTGCGCCATCCCTCCAGGCGATCCTGCTGGCCATGGGGAGACTCAGGTGGCTGCTGCTCCTGCTGCCACTGGGGGGGGCACTGCTGCTGCTGCTGCCATTGCCCCACGAAAAAAGGCTCCACCGTCTCCACCATCCTTCTTGCCAGCCCCGTCCAGGCTGCTGGAGCCCCCGCCTCTTGTTCCCGCCTCCAGGGCCATCTTTGTGCAGTTTTTTTTAAAGAAGCTTCCGGTTTGAGTGCTTGACTAAACATGCACTTAATAAATCCATTATTAAATGTTACATGGATTTATTTAACACATGTTTGCTCAAGCGCTCAAACCGGAAGCTTTAAAAAAAAAAAACAACCGCACAAAGAGCGGTCAGACAGCCCTAATCGCAATCATTGCGAAAGATGGGCTGTCCAGATGGACGAAATCACACATTCAAACTGCAAGTGCCAGGAAAACACCTGATTTTCCAGGAGTCAGGAAAACCTGGCAGCATTGTGAGAGTGAGCCTGCTTCGGGGCGGGAGGCAGATTGGCGCGTGTGAACGTGAAACCGACATGCACGAGGGAACAGCAGCGAACCCGATCAAAACATCAGTGTGACCGGGCCATTATACTCCTGTAGCCCACCAGCAGCTCTCCATTTGTTTGCTAACTGAACTTCCATGCAATCTTTGTGATGAGACCCACTCTTTGCTGTTCATAATTTTGTTAAAAATGATTAAAATATGTTTAAAATACATAAAAATCAGATTATCAACCATATTCTGCATAATGTGAAACAAAAATTCTAAGAAAGAAAGGTTTTGATTTTATATTTAAAGCTATGCATATCAAACAGGCCTCCTGGAGGCCATTCCAGAACTGCAATGTCAGGGCAGAAATGTCTTGCTCTGTTTCCCATAGATGTGGAATCTGGCATAGGGTTAGCAGTCTCAAGGTGGGGGATGGAATTCTCCTGGAATTACAGCTGATCTCCAGACTACATAGATGAGTTTCCTGGAGAAAATGGTTGCTTCTGAGGGCAGGTATGTGACATCATATCCCTGCTGAGCTTCCTCCACCCTTCCCAGGCATCAGCCTCAAATTTACAAGAACTACCTAAACTGGTGTTGGCAACCCTGATTCTGAAGCAAGAGCTCCCCAGAAGATTTCCAAGAATAGGAAGAATTCTATGAGAAGATTTCCTCCTTAAGATCTCTATAGACAGCTGATTTTACACTCTTGCCCTGAATCCAGTTACCTGTACTATTTAAGTTTTCAAGTCTTACTGCCTGACTCAAGTCCTTTACTTCATATGATACACAGCACCTGAAATGCTATCCTGTCTGCAGGACAAACCTCTTGGTTTATCTTCTCTTGCACAGTCTGAAGGTCCTGGTTCTGCATTTACGTAATCCCAAACCTAATCCTGTAAAGAATTCCCACAATGCTGACTCAGAAAAAAGAAGAAAATGTTGATTCTCTGCAGCCTTCAATGAATGGATCAAGGAGCTATTCCACACAGAACGGAATGCTTCAAAGAAAGGAAAAAATAATTAAAGAGGCAATCTTCTAAATTTCCAAACCTAGGACCCACCTTTAAAACATACCACACATCCAGACAGCTGCATGTGATTCACAGAGCTACAAGCATGTGACAGGAAGGCATGTGATATCGTGTGACAGGAAAAGCCAAAGTTATGATCTCAGCAGTGGCAGGGACGTCCATGCTGCAAGCACATGCAGAGCACTGGAAGAGTGATTGGTGGGATGGGAGTGGCCAGGCCACGCTGTGTGTCAAAAATGAAGAGAGACCGACAGGAGGTGTGGCACCCTTGCTCTTTCTACGCATATGCACAAGTGGCAGATCTTTCCAAAAAACAGCCCACAAAGATGGCTCTTTTGAGATTCATATCCCAGCAGGTGGCGCTCTGTGACCCACCTGAGAGTCATGACCCATGGACTGAAGACCCCTGCTTCAGATGGTAAAGAAGATGGAGTCTGTAGAGCAACGGAGCAGATGGAATAGAAGCCCAGCATAAAAATCACAAAATCAGGGCTGTTTGAAGGCTTATAGATGAAAGAGCTGAGTACTGCTTGGGGGCGGGGGTGGGGCAGGATAGCAACATTCTCTCCATGCAGGAATTCAGAAAAAGAATTCACCAGTTTTCCAGTGCCAGGAAGAGATTGAATTCATGCAGACCTGCTAGTTCTATTATTTGTGGAGGAAACTACTCCCAGTATTCAAGCAGCTCCAACACCTGTCCACAGCCAGTTTTCAGATGTTTGGCTCTTCGGCAAATATAGCCAAATAAAGAGGTTTTGCACAACCTCACCAGGTCGCTTTCAGGGGGGCCTGGTCAGAGAGTGCTCACTGGCCAAAGTTCCCTTCCCCTCCTCTGCCCACCACCAGGCCCCCCGCTTATGCCTCCCTTGCCAACCACTGATCCACGTGCCTGTACATCCTTCTGGAAACCCCTTGGGAGCCCTCTTACCACCTGTGCTCACAGATGCCTGCACTACACACATGTCCTATCCCTAATGATGCTGGACAGAGCATATGGCTAGGACATGGATGGCAGAGGGCTTCAAGCAAGCACATGGAGGCACAGTGGGCAGCAGGGGAGGTACATGGGCAAGTGGGTCTCCCTGCCAGTGCCAGAGGCCCTGGGACCTGGCAGCTGCCCCACCTCAGGATCTACTGGCGCTGGCCCTGCTTCATCCCCCTGCTAGAAGATAATTAAAATAAACTTCAAAATCTTGGCCATTAAAACAAAACAGATCTCCATGAAATACATGTCTTCATGTTAAGTAAAGATTAGTTGTGCAGTAAGTTAGTCAGTTTTGAGACCAGAAGTTTACAAATTCAGCAGAACAGGCAAGATTTAACTCTACTATTCAGCTCTAACACCTAGAAATATCAAAGCCTAGAAATCTCAATATTTTGCTTTCACTTTACTTTTAGGGATATTATAGAAATGATTATAAATACCAGAACAATCAGGCTAGTTTCATTGCCTTTCCTTTCTGAATGAATCAAGAGATGGCATCAGGGGATAGTAACTCTGAGGTCAGATGGAAAGATCTGCAGGTGGGCTGCGTTTCTGGACTTACAGCTGGTGGTTCCACGGGGCAGGTGGTTCAACCCCACTTGCTCTGTTGGGAGTCCTGGGGGGTATGCAGTAGGAAGTCATGCCCATACAGACATGAGGGCCCGGTATGTGGGTGATCCTATTCCTTTTCCACGTGTCCTCGAGGAAGGCCCTGTAGAAGTCAGTGGCAGAGAGGTGGGGCGGCCCAACTTCTCAGCCTGACCCAGAAGGTGTTACAGGGGTCAGGAAGTATTGCCTGAATTCCTCTGTTGGCCTGAGGAGGCTTCCTTGGCTGAAATGAATGCTGTCCTTGCAGTTCTGTTCCCACTGATGTCTCTCAGGTCTCCAGCTCCATTCGAGCTCTGATAGTAAGGCTGTTATACTTGACTATCTGCTAACATCACCACCTCATAGTTCCTGAGCTAGAAAGAAGCATTTTATAGGTTGAATCCAGTGAGCTGCTTGTGAAAGGATAGTATATCTTTTCAGTAGCCCCCCATCAGCTGTCATTTCCAATCCCTAGAAAATTCTGCCCCCACCTGCTGTTGAAGAGAAGGAATGCAGGAGTGGCCCAAGGGTTTTTGATGCCTTAGGCGAACTATGACTCTGGCGCGCACAGACACACATCATTCAAGAGAGAAAAGTGAGAAGGCATCCTGTTGAACCTCTATTAAAGGGACAGAGGTTGGCAAAACTAGACTAGACCAGCCAATAGCCTGACAGTATAAATCGCCCTAGATAATCACCCAGGTATGCCTAGTGGTTGGGCTGGCTGTGGGGAAAGATCCACAGTCACCAACACCTTCTGCTGATGGACTGCAAGGTCCAATCCTTATATTGACCATGGACTTAAATCTGGATAAATCTGAAATGAGAGTGAAACCTGAACAATAAAAGGTTTGCTAGACCATTGAGTGCCCATTTTACCAAAGGAAGATATTGGCGTAGATCCTTCCTCTATCCTACTACTCCATTGGACAAAGTTTGAAGCCTTCTTCCAGCTGCCTCCAACTGAAGTGGCTCTTCCATTGGAGGGGGAGCCACTTAAGCTGGAGGAAGGTTCCCAGGATTGTCAGCCTTCAGGTGCGAACTGGAGTTCTTCTGGGGTTATACCTAGGGTTGCCAGGTCCAGGATGGGAATCTCCTGGAGATTCGGGGATGGAGCCTGGGGAGGACAGGGACCTCAGTGAGGTACAATGCCATAAAGTTCACCCTCCAAAGCATCCATTTTCTTGGGTGGGGGGGCTGATCTCTGTAGTCTGGATATAAGCTGTAATTCCAGGAGATCCCCAGGTCCCAACTGGAGGCTGGAATCCATATCCCTGATCTCCAGACTACAGAGATCAGTTCTCCCGGAGAAAATGGCAGCTTTGAAGAGGGAGATCTATGGCATATTAATTTGGATTTCCTGGATCAGTTCTGGGCTGGGCTTCTGGATTGGAGACCTTTGGTTCCCCACACACTTCTCAAGATATCTTCAGTCATATGTCAGGGCTGAGAAGCCTTTGAGCCTGCTGTGCCCTCCTAAAATGGATTTGGCCCTCACAGGTCACTAGAATTAGGCAGAGATGAATTGCAGGGAGAATGTGGTCCATGCTAGGAATGGTTCAAGAATCTTGATATCCAGGGGGAGGGGGCCAGGAAAGTCAGGGTAGGCAAGGAAGCCTCCAGGTTCCAGGACATGTTCAGTGGTTCCACAGAAAACACAGAAGGCCAAGAGGCCCCTAGATTGGTCCGAGTCCTTTTGAATCTTTGTGGGCTCCATTTCAGGTCTGGCCATTCCAATCACAGTGCCCATATGGGTCTCAAAACTTCTCAGCTAACTCTATGTCTTGCATTCTTACTGCTGCACCTGTTTTAGAAAATGGAGTGGGAAGACACATTTGCACATATTAATTTCTTTAAATATATGCCCTTCACTACCAATGAACGTTGTCCAGTACAGAAGATGACCTTTAAAAAACTAATACACCTGTCAACTGAATTAGCTACACCCACTGAAAACAAGTCCCAGGGTAAGCCAATTTACAACCAAGCCAAGATGTACTCCCCATACTCACAACCCAAGATGACATCTGGTTCATACTGGTGATTACTGATTGGAACTCTGGGTTTTTAAAATTAAAATATAAGTTTCCAGCCAAGTTTGTGGAAAAGTCTTAAAAAGCATTCACATTAAAAAGACCTAGCACATAGGCGGGAGGGGGGGCTATAGCTCTCAAGGCAGAGCACATGCTGCACATGCAGATGGTCCAAGATTCAGTCCCCAGTATCTACAGTCAAAAGGATTGAGCATGAGATGATTTGAAAGACCATGGCCTGAGATTCTAGACAGCCACTGCCAGCCAATGTAGGCAAGACTGACCTTGACAGATGAATGGTCCAATTCTGTTAAGTACAAGACATCAGTCAACTCTTAACAAATGATTCAGCTTTATTCAAACATGACAGTAAACCAACACAAAAACAGGAGCGCAACAGGCTCTCTTTTAAACTTACTGGGCAAGTAAAACCATGCCCCTAAATAAGTTAACACAGGGGTCTTTTTGTAGAAAAAGACCTGCAGGAGCTCATTAGCATATGGTATGCTAATGAGCTACTAGGCTATTAGCATATGCCACGCCCCCTGACATCACCAGAAGTTATGTCAGAAGGGGAAGCAAAAGGGGGGAGGCATCTTCAAAAGCCTCCCCTTCCCTTCCCCAGCTGGCCGGGGGGGGGGAGCGAAGAGATAAGGGGTTTAAAGTTTAAACCCCTTCTCACTAGAGTTGGGCGACAGAAGGAGGAAAGAGGGAAGGAAAGAGAGAGAGTAGAGAGAAAAAAGAAGGAAGGAAAGGGAAAGAAAGAGAAGGAAGGATGGAGGGAAAGAAAGAGAGAGAAGGGAAGAAAAAGGGAAACAGGGAAAGGAGGAAAAAAGAAGAGAGAGAAGAGAGAAGAGAGAGAGAAGAGAAGAGAAGAGAAGAGAAGAGAAGAGAAGAGAAGAGAAGAGAGAGAAGAAGAGAAGAGAAGAGAGAGAGAAAGAGAAGAGAAAGAGAAGAGAAGGGAAGGGAAGGGAAGGGAAGGGAAGGGAAGGGAAGAAGGAGGGAAAGAGGAAAAGGAGAGAATGAAACAAGGGAATGAAAGAAAGAGAGAAGGAAAGGAGGAAAAGAGAGGAGGGAAGAGAAGGGAAAGAGAGAAAGAAAAGGAGAGAAAGAAAAGGAAAGGAGGGAAAGATGACAAAGAGATGGAGGGAGGGAGGCTCTCCCACCACCACCCATCAAGCCCCCGCCACCCCCACCCCCGCAGATCCCTTACTTACCGCTTCAGCAGGGGCTGGGGAAGCTGGTGGTGGGACTCTCCTGGCATCCCCCAAGCTGCAGCGCTCCTGCGCAGGCCTGGGGGATACGGCGGCGGCGCTCTTCTGCCGTCCCCCAAGCCACAGCACTTCTCCACAGCCTGGGGACGCCGGCGGGGGGGATCTTCATGCACCCACTAGGCTGCAGCACTTCTCCGCAGCCCAGGGACTCTGGCGGGGGGGTTCTTCACGCATCCCCTGGGCTGCAGCGTTTCTCCGCAGCCTGGGGACACTGGCAGGGGGGCTCTTTGCGTGTCCCTCAGGCTGCAGCACTTAGGCGCAGGCCGGGGATGCTGGCGGGAAGGCTCTTCGTGCATCCGCAGGGCCGCAGCGCTTCGGCATGGGCCAGGGATGCTGCCTGGAGGCAGGGCTTGCTGCCACCACTATTTGTTGTGGCTGCTGAGCTGCTGGAGTGGTGCTCTGGTGCGCTGCCTCCCCAAAAAGACCTCTGATTGTTAAAAACCAATACAACTACTTAGATAACAATCAATAGTTTCAGTTCCCTCCAGAACCTTTCAGTAATCTCTGATTGGTCTACTGTGCAGAGTAACCAATCAGAATGTGTTCGCTAGGATACCAGCATGATGTTGAAGCTCACACATGTTTTAAACACAAAACATAACATTCCTCCCCCCTAACAAGAAACACTTTCTGAGCACACAAAATTTCTAAGGTGAGATGGGTGACACTGAGTTCTTTGTGACCGCCACAATATTGTGGTCGGAGGCTTTGCCTCTGTGTCCCTGCTACTTGGACAATCCCTGTTTATTGTGGGACTAAGTGTTACGAGGTTGGTAAGGCTTGTGTCGGGAATTGAAGGCTGCCCAGTTTTTGTCCCTGTGTTTGGCTCAGGGTCAGGGGTAATATCAGGAACCTGAGGCTCCAACTGCTCGGTATGTGTACTGGGGCCTTCGTTGGCCTCTGTATAAATTACAGAGGGTGTGTCTGTCCATCGTCTCCACAGCTGGTCAATGTGGTGCCTTAACTCTCTACCGTCAGTTGTCCAGACAATGTAGGATAGTGTACCAGTGACCTTGATGACTACCGCAGGCATCCATAAATGTCCTTCACCATAGTTCCTGATGAACACAGTGTCACTGACCTGTAATGAGCGGGGTGTCCCCAGGGTGTCTCTTTTTGGAGGTTTGTCTGTAGTGAGGTCAGGATGCAGTTGATCCAGGAGTGACATCAGGTGTCGGCCCATCAGGAGCTCTGCAGGGCTTCTTCTGGTTGCTGTGTGTGGTGTTATGTGCTGATACAGCAGGAAGGACGCCAGTTTCTGACTCCAATCTCCATGGACCATTCTTAGGAGTGCTTCCTTTGTGGTCCGCACCATTCTGTTCGTGGAGGGGTGGAATGGTGCTGACGTGATGTGTTTAATGAGATTGTTAGACATAAAGCCCTGAAATTTAGTGGAGGTAAATTGTGTTCCGTTATCAGAAACTATAGTGTCCGGCAGGCCGTGGGTGGCAATTAGACAGCGCAAAGCTTTAATTACTGCAGTTGAGGTCATTTTAGACATTTGGACCAACTCCAACCATTTGGAGTATGAGTCAACCACAATCAAAAACACTTGCCCCTGGAATGGCCCCACGAAATCACTATGTAACCAGAACCATGATCTATAAGTGCTGTACGGGGGCATGTGGAGGGTCTGGTCTTGAGTTTTGGTACTGTAGACACGTCTTTACCCATTCCTCAATGTCAGAGTCAATGTGCAGCCACCACACATAGCTCCGGGCAAGAGCTTTCATTTGGACTATACCTGGGTGGCCTGCATGTAAAGCTTCTAGGACCCATTTGCATAGCTTGGGGGGAACCACCACCCTATTTCCCCACAACAAACAGCCCTTGTGAGCTGATAGCTCCTGTTGCCTAGAACTGTATGGTTGGAATTCAGCCTCAAAACAGCTGGCCGGCCACCCCCTCCACACCCAGTTGAGAAACAAGGCAATCGTGGAGTCTCTGGCTGATGCGGCGGCAATGTTGGAGGCATGCACAGGAGGTTGTGGTAGCTCTCCTATCGCCATTACCTCACATGCCAGCGTAGGATCAGCGCGTCTGCATGCCCAATAGCCTTGCCCAGCTGATGAACAAAGTCGTAGTTGTATGCCGAGAGAAATACAGTCCAGCGCAGCATATGCAAGGATAAGATTTGTGGGGTCTGACGGTGAGGCGCAAATAGTCCCAAAAGCAGCTTATGGTCATTTACCATTAGAAACTTTCGGCCATACAAGAAATCATGGAACTTTTTAATTCTGGTGACTAATGCAAGGGCCTCTTTATCTATTTGCACATAATTCCGTTCTGCTGGTGACAAGGTCCTAGAATAATACATCACTGGTGCTTCCCGCCCATTTGCCATGACGTGGCATGACCAAAGAGGGATGCGTCTGCTGCGAGAACCAGGGGTTTGTGTTCATCGAAGTGTGTGAGGACACTATAGGAAACTAACAGCTCTTTAATAGACCTAAATGCATGGTCATGCCATGGCCCCCACTCCCATTTTGTTCCTTTTCCCAACAACCTGTGGAGCGGCTCTGTGACGGACGCCTTATGGGGCAAGAAGGCGTGGTAAAAATTTAATATACCAAGGAATTATTGTAGCTCTTTTTTACTCTTTGGTCATGGCGCTTGCTGGATTGCCACCACTTTGTCATCAGTCGGGTGCACACCATTTTCATCAATGAGAAACCCCAGGAATTCAACCTTATGCACCCCAATCTGACACTTCTTTCTTTTTACCTTGAGACCTGCTGCTTGGAACCACCCCAATACCTCCTGAAGGCATTCTGCTAATTTGGTCTCATTAGCACCAGCAACCAGAACACTGTCAAAGTACGGTACCACCAATGGTATGTCCCAGAGCAACCCTTTCATTAACCCTTGGAATATTCCCGGCGCAACATTTACACCGAACTGCAGTCCGTTAACTTTAAATGCCCCATGGTGTGTAACGATTGTCTGTGCCTCAGCTGCAACGGGGTCCACTGGCAGCTGCTGATATGCCTGGGCAAGATCCAATTTTGCAAAAATTTGCCCTCCCACCAGGGACGCTAAAACATGACTGATCAGAGGCACAGGGTACGCATGTTGCTGTAACTCCCTATTGATGGTACACTTGCAGTCTGCACAAATGCGAATAGACCCATCTGGTTTAACTGGCGTTACAATAGGTGTCTCCCACTTGGCATGAGAGACGGGTTCAAGAACGCCCTGTGCAACAAATTTATCCAGTTCTGCTTCGATTTGTGGTTGCAGAGCAATTGGCACCCACTGGTATTTCAGCCTGATGGGCACCACTGAGGGGTCTAAGTCAAAAGTCACAGGCGGCCCCGTATACTTCCCCAGTGACCCATCAAAAACTGCGGGGGATTCAGCATACACTGAACTCAATTTACTAACAGAGATTTGATTCACTCCAGTAACGCCAATACCAAGGGCTTCAAACCAGTCCAGCCCTAACAAGCTGGCCCTGTGCCCTTCAGCAACGAGGCTCAGCATTTGCTTGAACCCCTTAAACTGTACCTCAAATGATGCAGCTCCGGCCATGGGAATGTGCCGACCCTGGAAGTCTGAGAGATGAACCGGGCTGGGCGTCAATCGGCGGCGGCTCCTAGTTGGGAACAAGCATTGCAGCGTCTCAGTAGAGACGATGGTCATCGTGGACCGGAATCGACCTCCATCTCACAAGGCTCTCCGTCCAGCAACACCATTACTTAGATCTTCTTTTTTGTCCGCACGCCAGTGCTCAAGACGGTCATTGGACATGAACAGCAGGTCGTCTTGTGGCAGTCTGCTGACTTCACAGAACCCTCATCTTGCGTCCTACAGTTCTGCCATGGAGAAGGTGGAGGTGACTACTTCTTTCCCGCAGCTCTGCAGACTCTGGCTAAGTGGCCCCACTTGTCACAGTTTTGACATTTGATGTCACGGGCACAACAATGGTCTCGGTTGTGATTTTCGCCGCACCTTGCACAGGCTTGCCTAGGCACTGTCTTTTCTGTGCTATGCTTGGGCCGGGTCACTTGGGTCTTGTGGATGTCATCAATTTCACCCTCAGATTCTCTCACAGATTCATAATGCACTGCCTTTTCTGGACGTTGGCTGGATGGGCTGCTGGGCTGCCTCACTTCCCTCGTTGGCTTCTCCGCAGCTTCGGTGGTGATAGCTTCCACATAGGCCATGGCATAGGTCAGCTCCGACTTCGTGAACAACCGCTGCTGCAGTTTCTCATCTCGCAGGCTGCACACCAGCCGGTTGAGCAAAGCTGCCTCCAAGTCGGGAAAGTTGCGGGTCCTTGCAGCCTTCTGTAGTGCCATGATGCAATCGGCTATTGATTCACTCGTCCCTTGGTCCCGCTTGTAGAAAGCATGGTGGCATGCGATCTGTGAGGGCTTAGGCGAGAAGTGATTTTGTAACTTGCTCTTTATGTCTGCCAATGAGACAGTCAGGATATCTGCAGGTGCCACCAGGGACTGGGCCATGTCAAAGATGGTTCTTCCACATGAACTGAGGAGCATTGCTGTCTTTGTGGCTTCTTCCTCAATTTCATTGGCATGCAGGTGGAACTCAAACCTGGTAATGTATGAGTCCCAGTCTTCCAGCTCTGGTTCGAATGCCTCAAACTTTGTGCTGGCTACCATCCTTTGAGCCAGTGCCGGCAGTGGACCGGCAGGGTGAAGGTTTATGACAGCCGGAGCCCCAGTCGGTTCAAGATCGTCTGCCATGGTGTCGATGGTTCAGCGGGGCTGCCTACTCACTAGTATCCCATCCTCGTCACCAATGTTAAGTATGCGACGTCAGTCAATTCTTAACAAGTGATTCAGCTTTATTCAAACATGACAGTAAACCAACACAAAAACAGGAGAGCAACAGGCTCTCTTTAAAACTTTCCAGGTAAGTAAAACCACACGCCTAAATAAATTAACAGCCAATAGAACTGCTTAGATAACAACCAATAGTTTCAGGTCCCTCCAGAACCTTTCAATAATCTCTGATTGGTCTACTGCGCAGAGTAACCGATCAGAACGTGTTCGCTAGGATACCAGCATGATGTTGAAGCTCAGGCATGTTTTAAACACAAAATATAACAGATTCCATGTAAGGGACCTTCATGTGCTCAAGAATGTTAGAGGCCACGCACAATGCCCTCATCAGCAGTATGTGTCCTGTGGGTTTGTAGGCCACCTTGTCATTCTCCCAAGTCATGGAAACTTGGTGCTAGTGATCATGGCAAGAATAAGGGGATAATGGGATTCTCTGCCTGCAGCGGCAGAAGTCTCTGTTACCAGAGTCAGTGTGTGGTGTAGTGGTTAGAGTGCTGAATGAGGGTCTGGGACGCCTCTGTTCAAATTCCTCCTCTGCCATGGAAGATCATTAGGGGATCTTGAGCCAGTCACTCACTCTCAGCCTAACCTACCTCATAGGGTTGTTGTAAAGCTAAAGTGGAGGCAGAAGAATGACGTGAGCTGCTTTAGGTCCCCACTGAGGAGAAAGACAGAGTATCAACAAAGTAAATACAATGAAAAACACAATAACTATTACAGCTTTGATTTCTAAAAATGCAAGGTGGATATGGCTGGGAACAATTCTGAAGAGCTATTTCAATACTCAGATAGATGGGCACCAGAAATATTGAATGCAATGGGGCTGTGTCCTCCCCACTTTCACAGTAGAAGGCTATAAATAATACATAAAGCAAAGTTTCTGGCTCCTCTGCAGCCCTCACCCCACCCACCCACCCACTTTCTGTATCCTTCTAAAGTTCCATGGATCAACAATCTGTCTTATCAGATGGTTTACTGTAAAGCAAAACCCAAAATAAATACCCAGACAAAAGTGTCTTCCTATGCACTTGGCTCTGATTTAGGATTGCATGGCATCAGATGGGCTACGGCTTGAGATGGCAGATCCAGGTTCATGTTATTATTCTGACAGGTTCTCCAAGATGGGAGAAAGCAGTGAAGCGACTAAATTTGCAGATGGCACTACATTGTTCAAGGTGGTGAAAACCAGGGAGGATTGTAAGGCACTTCAATGGGAGTAGGGGAAACTGGGCCTACAAACCCCAGAAGGCCTTGGGAAGTTTGGGCACCAATTTTGGCCAATAGGGAAGAAGAGGGCTGGGGAATAACAGAATTGGTGCAAGAGGACAAGCTGTTCTTCTTCCCAGGGAACAGGTCCAGAAGGAAGGCTGCTATGGGGAAGAAATCCTCATCCTGAGGGAAGGGTGAGTAGTCTAAGGCCATTTGAGATAGTGAGCCAGGGACCGTATATTTAGCTGCATTAGGGCATTTGATTTCTTTTCTTTTCACCACTTACTGTTATTATTCCTGCACCTTATTTGTTTTACCTATAAAATACACCATCTGCATTGTTCACTCTGCCTGGTCCTCATGCTCATTTCAGCTAAAAGGGAGATCTAAAGGCTTGTGAGGGTGCTCTGGGCCTTCTCAGAGGAGCCTGGAACCAGAGTGGTGGCAGCGTCAGGTGAAACCCCACTTGAGCCATGACACTGACCAAGAAAGAGATCTTGGAGTCATAGCAGATAACTCACAGAAAATGTTGAAACAGTGTGTGACTGCAATAAAAAAGGCCAACGCTAAGCAAGGGGTTATTAGGAAAGGAATTGAAAACAAATCAGCCACTATCATAATGCTCCTGTAGAAATCAATGGTACAACCTCATTTGGAATACTGTGTGCAATTCTGGTCACCACACCTCAGAAAGGATATTATAGCATTGGGAAAAGTGCAGAAAAGAGCAACTAGAATGATAAAAGGGTTGGAACACTTTCCCTACGAAGAAAGGTTAAAGCGCTTGGGGTTCTTTAGCTTGGAGAAACAACAGCTTAGGGGTGATATGATAGAGGTTTACAAGATTATGCATGGGATAGAGCAGGTAGAGAAATAAGTGCTTTTCTCCCTTTCTCACAATACAAGAACTCATGGGCACTCAATGAAATTGCTGAGCAGTCAGGTTAGAAAGGATAAAAGGAAGTACTTCTCCATCCAAAGAGTGATTAACATGTGGAATTCACTGCCACAGGAGGTGGTGGCAGCTACAAGCATGGGCAGCTTCAAGAGGGAATTGGATAAACATATGGAGCAGAGGTCCATCAGTGGCTATTAGCCAAAAGGTATAGATAGGAACTCTCAGGCTGGGGCAAGTGATGCACTGTAGTCTTGGTGCTTGGGGGGGGGGCAAAAGTGGGAAGGCTTTTCAGGTCCTGGCCCCACTGGTGGACCTCCTGATGGCACCTGGTATTTTTGGCCACTGTTTGACAGAGTGTTGGACTGGATGGGCCGTCGGCCTCACCCAACATTGGCTTCTCTTGTGTTCTTATGTTAAGGTATATCTAGATTAAACAGGGAGGGGAGAGTAGGAGGTTGGAAAGCTATTTAAGTAACTTGCCAGAGTGCAGCATGAACCTGGAGTAATTTAAATTGAAGTTAAGAGGATGGAAGTCTCAATATTAGAGCTCTGAAATGAGGGTGCCCTGATCTGGATGGCCCAGGCTAGCCTGATCTTATCAGGTCCCTGCTGCTAAGTAAGGTTGGCCCTGGTTAGTATTTGGATGGGAGACCACCAAGGAACTCCAGTGGCCTCTATGAAGAGGCAGGGAATGGCAAACCGCCTATGAATGTCTCTTGCCTTGGAAATCCTACAGGGTCACCAGAAGTCGGTTGAAATTTGACGGCACTTTCCACCACCACCACCACCAAATGGGGGCAGGGGTCTAAACTGGTCTCTAAGATGAACAGCCCACTGAGATCAAATGCAGTTGCTCAGAAGCATTCAGAGTCCTTGTGAGAAGTGCAGAAACCCTTTTTATTTGGGTAGGGGGAGACAGATGCTAGCTCAGCTTTTTTGCTGCCCCAAGGCAAGACCATGGCCTGGAAGGAGAAATGATCTCTCTGCTCATGCTGCTGAATGCCAAGATGTCTTGCCCTGGAGCTGGGTGGTAAGGGCAAGAGTGTGTGGGAGCTGCCTTCCTGCAGGTTCCAAGGTGGACTGCAGAGGGTCATTCTGCCATCTGTTGGAGCCAGCAGATATGGCAGAGGTGGGAAAGGAACATGCACATCTTCTCACTTGTGCCACCCCAGCTCCAAGGGGCTGTAGAGACTTTCCACAGCCATTTGGCGCCTGGCTGCAGTGTGGTGTGAGTGGCAAGGGAATATGATACTCCATGGCATACTATATAGATGGATTTTGCAGCCTGCCTTAGACCTGGTCTGGGAGGTGCCATCAGGCACAAACTATGCCCATCTCTACACCCCAAGGAGTACCCTCTGCCAATGTGGTGCAGCAAGTAAGCACCTGGGTTCTTTGGGTGGCAAACAGGCCCTGCATTTGAGAGGTATCTGATATGAGAAGAGTACAGTTCTAAAGAAAGATTGCTTGTGCACAGCAAAAATACACACAGAGAGAGAGACTAGCAATATGTATATAGAGGAAGCCAGGTAAGAAAATGCTATAAACTTCCACCTTGATTACTGTCCTGAATCTCATTAAATACTCACATTCTTCTCCATGTGGCTAAGAAATTCAAGGTGCAACCTAGTCTGGGGTGTTTGCCTCTCTGGGGTTCTCTGCAATGTTCAGAATACATTCTCTGTGGCCTCAGCTGCTGAACCAATCAGAACACCCCAGCACTGCCTCCATGGGAGGCTCATAAGGTACTCAGACATAACAGCAGAGAAGGGATGGCTGATAGACATGTTACTGGTATGAGTTCAAGGGTTTTTTTTTAAAAAAAAACTTCTTAACTATCCAATAAATTGAGTCTGCTTATGTTAGACCTACACAGCTTGTGACCTGCCAAGCCCAAACCAGCCCATGTATGGCAGCCTGCC
Organism: Gekko gecko; assembly: GCA_029375565.1. NCBI lineage: Eukaryota > Metazoa > Chordata > Lepidosauria > Squamata > Gekkonidae > Gekko > Gekko gecko. The sequence continues at coordinate 235,605,262 of JAPDNY010000002.1, read as the reverse complement.
AGTTGTTTGGCATTCTGTTCCTTTTTGCAGCCCCAGGCAGGCAAGAGAACCAGGTGGTTTATTCAACCTCCGGTGGATTGCCATCCTCGGCTGGTAGGTAGCACTGGTGGTACAAGCTGTGCAGGCTTTAGCAGGCTGAGGTGGTGGCTTCCAACACTGAAGGACAGACAAGCCAAAGACCAACACATGAAGTTTCCCTCTCCAGAGCTCAGCCCTGGGGTATTATTTCAATGTCATAGTGGAGCCCAGGAATGTGTGATAAAAATGCCTCTGGGCTTTTAACACTGAGTGGCTTTAGTATGAGGAGGGGTATCCAGGTCATGTGTTCCAAACTTGAACCCAGCACATCTCACTTCTGAAATTAAGCTCTGCATGGAATTCTTCTGTGTGTGAAGATCCTCCAGACTGCCCAAGTGACCTATGGTTCTCTCATACTGTCAGGTTTACTTTATTCTCTGTCTCTTGGAGAATGAAAGAGAGTCTTGCAGCAAGACAGTCTAGGACATGATCACTATGGTATGGTGGTACAGCTGAGTCAGAAACAGTAGGCAGAGTAATTCCAGCTGTTAAAGTTGGATGATGAGAAATCCAGAGATTATGTTACTTTTTACAGCTCAGATAAAGAGCAAGCAAGAAGTAGAACAACAGATGAACTTGAAAGCCAAGAGGGAAAATAGGTGGTGGTAGGTCTGGAGATGCAAGGCAAGGTCCAGAAACAGGAGAAGCAGGCAACAAAGAGGCAAAGCACTGAAAGTCAGAGAGAAAACAGGGATTGCACTTACCTGTAACCTTTGTTCATCCAGTGGCCTTCTGTGCAGGCACACATGGATAACAGAATGAAGGGAGACTTGCATAGGCTCTGCTGGGAGACTTGCATAGGCTCTGCTGACAGAAAAATACGTAGAGGCTGGGTAGGGCAATTCTCATGAATCGTACAAACACAAAAGTGGGTGATGCTCTCTGATCATTGAAATGGAGTTCTCACATAACAGAAACAACCCCCAGGGTTCAGTGCCAGGGATGGGGGCCTCACTTTGGGCCCACTCTTGAGCAGAACAGTCTTAATGTGTGTCATAAGGAGCTCCAGCAAAATGCCCCTCCTGGTAGGTCTCATTCCGTAAACGCTGCCTTCCCTGTTCCTGGGGGCAAGATGGAAGTCAGCAGCGCCCAGTGTGGGGAGAGGGTTACCCAGCAGGGACTTGCTACCGGGAGAGGGTGCCTGCTGACCTTCCGGATGTAAACACATTGGGGGGGCGGCAACTCCCTGCCCCTCCGAAGAAATGTAGCCTCCTCTCCAAGGCAGGAGCCTGATCCAGCGGGCCCGGGTTACGGCTGAGGCCAGGTAACCGTCGCGGATTTGTAAACTTGTAGCAGAAGGGGGTGGGGGTGGGAGAGATAACTTGAAAGTCGACTGCGAAGCTCTAGAGAGGCTGTAACGCCACCCCCTCCCCACACGGGCACTTTTGTGGCTGGAAGTGCGGGGAGGGGGGAGGGATTAATGGCGAGGATCGCGCGGCTGGGCGGTGGATGGATCTGCGCTGTGCCACACTCACCCAGTCGGCGCAGAAGTGACCGGAGAGCTGCAAATCTCCGTTTCCTCTTCTTATTTGGAGGGTAGCCTGGGTAGGGAGGCTGGGATTTCCTCCACGCTCTTCCCCCTCCCCGGCTGACGTTTGCAGCTGCAACAGGGACCGGACTTTGTCTGTATTCCAACAGATCCTGCCAGGGCTTCCCCCCGCCCCCCCCCCCGGCCTGTTCTTTCCTTCCCGTTCTGTGATGTGCGTGAAGAGCGAGGTTGCTTCTGTTTTCTAACCGAGCGGGATGTAGCCAGGGGAGGGAAATGCAGAACTCAAACTTCCCATTTTATACATGACGATTTTGTTCAGGTTCCAAAAGCTTGTGGTGCAACTGAAGAAGGCATTGCCTTTTTAACACACACACACACACACACGAAAGCAGGCGGTTCCGATTGTATCTCTTGGGCCGGGAAGAAAATGCAAGTCTGCACTAAAAAGCACAAACCCTATCAGGTAAGCCCCTCAAGCCCAAGGCACAGATTCGGAGTGGGGGCGGGGAAGGGGGGGGGAGAACCCCCCGGCTCCCCTAGCACATGCCTCAGTCGTGAAGGGATCGCGAGAGGGGAATGAATAAATGGGTCGGATCAAATTTGCCTCGGGAGACTGCGTCGTACCGCTCCTGTTCTCACACCCACCGCGCAGCCAACAAGGGAAAAAAAATTCTCTCTCTCTCCCCCCCCCCTTCCTCTCCCCAAAATCCCTGGGAAAAAAGGAGAGCGAGCAGCAGCAATGGCGTGGCAGAAGTGGGGAAAAGAGATTAGATTTCGCTTCTCTCTCATCAATTTTCTGTTTAATGTCACTGGTCTCCATTGTGGGAGAGGGAGGCACGTCATCCGGCCATAAATTTGAGATTATAGAGCCTCCAGCTCCGTCTTGGTGCCCTAATTGAATGGATTTACTCCACACGGGCAGGTAGGGGGACCTTGGCGCTAGAGCGAAAATACGACTGTCTCGATGCTAAATTCATAATCACAGCAACCAGGACTGGGCCGTCGCCGTAAAAACAAATCCTCGAACGCAGCGGCGGTGGGGGGAAAAGCTGGGATTTTTACGTGCGCACAGGCAAAAAAACAACCCGTCTCCAGTTTCCGCTTTCTAGAGACAGAGAAAGAAAGAGAGCTCCAAGGGAAGCAGAGAGAAAATCCTCACCTGTATTCTAATAGAGGCGTTTTCCAACCCAGGACCTGGATTGGGAAGTCTCTACTGGCCCACATTTTTTTTTTCTCAGTGGAGTGGACCCCCCCCCTTTTGTTGTTGTTTTTTCTGCGGTTTATTACACAGAACTTTGACCCAGGAAAGCAGCGATCTGTAAGTAATGATTTTGTCTCGATTTGCTCTCATTGTTCGCATTTGTGAAATCTCTCTGTTCCCCGGTCCCCCTCTGGAAACCGATTGTCTTGTCTACCCTTTCCCATTAATTGCCACATTAATGGGGATTTAATTCTAAAGCCAGAAAAATGCCGTCTTGTTCTCTCTTAACCCACCGTCGGAAGGCAGGACCTTTCCGTTCTCCAGTCCTGGGGCCACGGCTGCATCTGGCTCCCATCTTTTATCTCCAGAAGATTCTTGGAAATTCTCTGAACCCTTCCCCCGCCCAGCCCAGACCCCCTCCAAATTAAAACAACACAGTGTTATTTTAAAAATACTCTAACATTACCCATCGGTACAGAATTTGCCCTGTATTTAACGTTGCCCGGAAACTTTATTCACATGAGGACAGGAGAGATATTGCCCCAAGTCAGAACGTTTACATAGAGCAAAAGATTGGTGTATACATTTCTTCCTCTTCCCGTTTCAACCTTTTTTTTTTAAGAAAAAGGGGCCTCAAAGATCCTGTTTGTAGAAAGCCGAGCTTGCTCCCCACTGCGATATCTCCCCGTTTATCTCTGAATATATTTTAAATCTGACTGCAGTGGGTTCGCCCATATAACTGCAGGCACCTTTCTTTTCCCGAACTCTTTTAAAAGCCCCCCCCCCAATCTTTATCCCTGTGTTGACATATTTTTAATGTAGACACACACATACAAACACACACAGAGAGTACCTATTTCGTGATTATCGTTTGCATTTCCATTTTTGAATATTCTTAGCCCTCTAAACAATAAATCCTCAGGGCCAAATGCGCAGCGGTGCCTCCATGTTATCTGGAGACAGAAAGAGCAGAGTCGCTACTCGAGCCCACTGGAGTTTGCCGCAGCTCCCCGGAAAGACGGCGTTTCCGGATTGCCTTTGAATCCCAAGTCAAATCGCTCGGCGTCGCTTTCGTCCTCGCACGATCAAATCGACGATCTTTTTGCTCCCTCCAAAGTCTGCTTTTTCAAACCCTGTTCCCAATAGCTATCATCTTTTCAAGTCTGTTTTTTACTTAACTCCCTCTTCCTCCCCGTTCTTTTACTTTGTTTCCCTCTAGAAGCAGAAAAGTGATTAAAAATAAATGTAAAAAAAGATCCATGCCTCAGGGGGGGGGGGATCCCTTTCGAGACGCGCGCGCGGGCGTAAGAGAGCGAATGAGTCCTCAAATATTAACTTTTTGAGAGCCGTCGTATCTCCCGCTGAATGTGCATGCATCTTTCAAAGTCTCTTTTGTTCTCCCCCCCCCCCCCCCCGCGGTCTTTCAGATCAAATTATCTCCGGGCCCGGACGCTCGACTTTCTATCGATGTCGTTCCAAATTCGGCATGGAAAGTATATTTGTGCCAGTAAAGAGATAGATTTATTTAACGATTTTTAATTAAAGGGATCGACTTTCCTGTTAACAAAAGAGGCCGTGAGAGCAGCCGGGGCTGGCCGGAGGAGCGCGGGCGGGCGGCCTGGCCGGAGGAGGGCTGTGGAGCGCGCCAGGGCCTGGGCCTTGCGGGGCTCGGCCGGGGGGGGGCGGGAGGAGCCCAGCAGCTGCCGCCCCGAGGAGCCGAAACCCGGGAGGCCGCGGCGGGCCCCCCCTCCGGCTCCGCGCCTTGCACTGCCTTCCGGAACCCCGGCGCCGGAGAGGCCCGCGAGAGTCCCCGGCGGCCGCCTCTCCCCGGCTCAGGCGGGCGGGCCGGTCTGGGACTCCCTCCGTCTCTGGCCTGGGGCTCGCTCGGGGGCGGGAGGCGAGGCCTCCGGGCCCGCCCTCCGGCCACCTTTTCTCGAGCCGGGCCCCGGGCAGGGAAGCGGCCTTGGCCGGTCTGGCGAGGACGGAGGAGCGGCGGCTCAGCCCTCCCGCCGGCCTTTCCTCTCCCCCCCTCGGGCAGGATTTTTCCCGCCCCCTCGCAACAGGGAACTGGACGCTCCGTTTGGGGAGCGGGGCGGGGCGGGGCGGGGTGGGGGGGGAGGAGGCGAACGCCAGCCGCCAGGCCTGCTGCGGGGAGGCTCGGCGTCGGATCGTGGCCCCAGCGCCCTCCCCGGATCCCGGCCTGGCCGTCCCGGTTCGACCCGGGCCCCTGTCGACCCAGCCGAACTGCCCCAACGGGAGCGGGGCGCGCGGAAGGACCGTCCTCTGCCTCCTCCTGGCGGGAAGAGGCCGCGAAGCAGAAGTTCCGCTCCGCCCGGAGCGCCCCGGGCCTCAGGGCAGCCGGCCTCGGACTCGTGGCTCGTCCGGCGTCTAAAGGGAGAGGCCGAGACGGAGGCGATGGCGAACGGTCCTCCACGTCCCTTTGGCGCGGGGGGGGGGGGGGGCCGCACGGGCGGCTGTGAGGGAACCCGGAAAAGCCATCAGCGAATCCCAGAGCCGGGTCGTAGCCATGCCCTCGCATTTGAAACAGAAGAAACGGGCAGGGTTGGGGGGGAACTCCCCCACCAGCACTGTAACAATGGTGTACTCATGGCATGGGGGGGGCGTCAATCTGTAAATGAGGACTGGGGGCGCATTTAAATGGAAGGCGCAATCCAAGGTGGGAAATCCAAGGTCCTTTAAAAATTCCCGCTTCCTCCATTCGAATCTATTGATCTTAAAAAGAAATAATGGGAAGAATGCATCGCCCTTTGGCAAAGCTGGCCGGGTGCGTGCGCAGGCGCGCACCCCCCCCCGGTGTTCCAGTGGCTTTTAGTCTTTCACCAGCAACCCGGTGCAAACCCTCGCCGCTGTTTTTTATTAGAGAGCCGCGAAGTTAAGAGTGTTAAAAGTTGCTTGGGGTGGAGCGGGGAGCGGGGAGCGGGGAGCGGGGGGGAGATGCGGAGAAAAACAGGGATGTGATGTCAGCAGTCCTGGTACGAGCTCTTGGCCGGCTTCCTTCGTCTTATTCTAGCGTCGTGTTTCAAATTCTTCCCTTATGGTTTTGGTTGTTGTTGTTTTAGGTTCCAAGAGACCCAGTTTGAAGTGTGCGGCGGGAGGGGGAGATTCAGAGAGGCGGCGGGAGGAAAAACCCACCTCCCTGCCCGACCTCGACACCTATCACTCCGCGGGTCTGAGTTCCGGCTAGGTTGCACTGAGTCCGAACGACAGGCCAGAGGTGGAAGGGCGAATCTGTCTCGGTCTCCAGAGAGGGCATCTGGTGGAGCGGGGTGGGTGGGTGAGGAGCTTTCGCTGGGAACGACGCCCCCGCCCAACCGCTTCCTCTCCTTCGGGGTGGGAAGAGGCCGGCCTGCACCTCTGCCCAAGTCCCAGAGCAGAGCACGATTGAACCGCCAGCGGGGAGAAGGAAAGGGCCCTCCGAGAGAGCTCTTCTGGGTAAAACAAGAGAGTAGCCGGATTTTCACAGGGCCTTCGCTACCTAGGTAACGTCCTGGCTGGAAAAGTGGAGGCTTCACTCCCCCCCAACGCAACAACTCACTGTTCACCCCAGGCCTTTCCTTTGCATAACAATAAAAAGTAGTTAAGCATCAACAGCCACATTCTCCTCTCCCCCTCCCCACTTAACCCCCAAGGGAAGAAAGGGGGGGGGAGAGGAGGCTACCGCACCCTTCCAGCATTCAGTCCATCTTGGCCGGCGGAGACGACCTTAGGAACCGAGAGCCTCTCCTCCCTCCCTCCCTCCCTCCCTCCCTCCCTGTGTGTGTGGCAAGGTTCGCTCTGTGCCCCCACCCACCCGGCTCGGCCCCATTCAAGCGAAGGGGGGCCCTAATGATCGCTTTAAAAGTTCCGTTTTGCAAATACCGCTCCCGTTGGGTTTGTGCCGCGGCGGCTATTCTCTGGGCCGTGCCTTTCGACGCAGCTGCACACACATCCTGGCACTAATTGTGTGTTTATCAAAACAGGCACCCTTTGGACATGTCACAACAAGTTTGCGGGGAAACGGTCTCTCTTCTTCTGCCCCCTGCAATCCTGCACTCCCCTCTTCCCCTGCCAAATCGGACCAAATCCCAAATTTGGCTTGGATTAGGTTGTTTTATCTCCAGACAGAGTCGGTGGGTGACAGAAGTGAGCCCATCACTATTTCTATATTTGCAGGTAGTGTGGAGCCAAGGACAAGGGCATGGGGTGTGTGAGTGAGTGAGTGTGAAAAAGTGTGTAGTAATCCAGTGCACAGAGTCAAATACTCCAGAAACTACACGGGAAAGTTACATTTTCTATATAATTTTTTGTTTACATATTGTATATTCATCTACCCCTTACCACCTCTGCCCAGGGAATGTTTGCCCCAAAATCTGATTGCTTGCAATCTGCATAGGCAATTCCTTCCTTCCTTCCTTCCTTCCTTCCTTCCTTCCTTCCTTCCTTCCTTCCTTCCTTCCTTCCTTCCTTCCTTCCTTCCTATCATCTATCTCTGTCTATCATTTATTTCTGGAATGGGTTGGGGGAGACAGATTTGGCTATGCCTGGTGTCCTTTATTAAACTCGTTTTAATTTAACCCAGATGGGCTGGTTCCTTGATAACCTCACACAACAAACACATTGAATTATCCTTTCAGTGTGTGAACACACTGGGCTATATTTAGCTACAAATTACAACTCTGCATTTAACATGGTGTTAACTAAGGGTTTTTGGGGTGAGGAAGGCATCTCTGAGCACCTTTTTTTTAAATGGTGGGGACTAGATTTGGTATGATTCCACGAAGAACCTGGGTGCAATAAATCCACGCCATGTGGGACGATTTCATTAGGCCAATAACCTTTTTTAAAATATTGTGTTACATTTGCCCGTATACATTGGCATATATGGAAAACGCCATCGGAAAGGCAGCCAGAATGAAGCTATCTCCGTGTGTATTTAAATATCGTGTGGGTATGTAATATACGTGCACTAAAATTCTCGGTGGGTTATTAATGCTCATTACCTCTGAGCAAAGAACGACCCCTTATTTGTTAGAAATCACTCCTTGCTGTGAGCAAAAAAAAAAAAAAAAGCAGCAGCGTTGGAAGCAGCCGAGACGTCTCTTTTGAGATTAAAAATGTTGTAGACTTGGTGCAATATCGGTCTGTCTGCCTCTATAAACTTTATCTATGCAGATTTATTTGATTAACAAATTTGTCAGTTTCCCCTTGTATACGCGTAAAGAATCCGGCTAGGATCCCTGACTGCTGCATCCTGGTTTTGCCTGGGGATCTCCCTAGACAGAAATAAATAGATCTACTATTTTGAAGATGGAGGAGGGAGGAGTTTGACCAGTTAAATATCTTGCCCTGGTTCGATGAAAAGAGAAGCCAAAGCTGATCTTTACTACCAGGATCCCGCTCTCCCCTCCCCGCCTCCAGCAGTTCTTTGGCCTGCCCAGATTTTCCTTCATTATCTCTCTCTCTCAACCCCCCCCACACAAACAATACTCCTTTTCTCCCTCTAAGATGCCCCTCTTTCATTTCCCTTTCTCAACTGCAAGGCCTGCTCTCGACAACCTCTATAAATAATGCAACACCTAAAGTGTCCGGGCTTCAGTCCCTCACTTTTTAAAAAAATCGTGAATGCTTGGGAGAAAGAGGAGTTCTTTGAAAGATTTCGAATTTAGCGATATCTTGGTCGCTGATAGATCCAGGAAACCTGGAGGGCAGCAAGTGCCAGAAGATTCGGCTGGAGTTCCTCTTGGTCACTGCGAGAGAGAGGGCAACTCCTTGTCGGGGTGGGGGTATGGAGGGTGAGGGAATAAACCGGCCCCATTTCCTTCACTGGGCGAACGGGTCAGTCGGAAAAGACAACTCGCTGGCCGGGTCCGAGACGCCGGCTCTTGGGCCACACCACACATCCCAGCCGCCTCCTTTGCCCTTCGAACAGCCTGGGGCCTGGAGGGGGCTCGCTTCTGCCGGGTCAGCGGGGGCGCTTCTGCCGGGACCAGCCCAGGGCTTCGGGGCCGGCCCAGCTCGAAGGCCCCTTTGTACGCCTCAGGAGTCCATTGCGAGAGGGAGAGAGAGCAAAGGCTGGCTGGGGAAAGCGGCAAAGTGTGTCCCCCCCCTCCCCGCTTGCTCCCCGCTCGCGTTGAATTAAGCACAAGAATTAACAGTCTCGCAAGGGAACTCCGGTATTTATTCTGCGGAGTTCTTTGAAGAAAAGGAGAAGGATCCAAGACGGCCACCTGATATTCGACCGAGCTATTTCGGAATCCGGGGGGGGGGAATCCCTTCGAGAACAGGAACTCCACCCGCGGCCCGGCGCTTTGACACAAGCAGCAGCCGAGGCTGTACGCTGATGATCTCCAGCAGCTTCATGTCCAAAGAGGACCAAAATCGTCCTTTTGCTTCTGGGCCATCTTCTTTGGCTGAAGATGTGAAGCGGCTCTGCTTAGCCGACCCAGAAGAAAATTCATATATTCATATATATATGAATCTGAACTGGGTGAGATAAAGATTGGCGAGCAAGAGCAAGGCTAAAGGGTTGTTTATTGTTAACTGCTCCCCCATCCTTTAGATTCGGCAAGAGGAAGCATTAAAGCAGAGAGAGAGAGAGAGAGAGAGAGAGAGAGAGAGAGAGAGAGAGAGAGAGAGAGAGAGAGAGAGAGAGAGAGAGAGAGAGAACAAACAGAAAGCCACTTAAACCAGACTTCTCCCGTCTTCCCTTTGTCCTGGTTAGATAAGGAAGGAGGGCAGGTTTCAGATAATCAGTTCGGGGGGACGCGGGGTTTTGAGGATGAGGCGGGAGCTCGGCGGACCGGCGCCCTCCCCGCGAGGGGTGGCCTGGCCCCGGGGGACCGAGCCGGCAGGGCGCCCCCCTCGCCAGACGTTCTGACTCGGGAGGAAGCCCCGCCGCCTACCAGGGGACTGAGCGGACAAGCCGGGGCTGGCCCGGCATCCGTGGCCATCCCTCGGATCGGTTGAAGTCCGACCGCTTCTCGGCTGAGTTGACTTGGGGGTCGTCCCGGGGGGGGCGGAAAGAGGGTGAGTTTTCGCGCGTTGGATCCGGCCCGATGAACGTCCCAGCGCAGCCAGCGCTTTCCACCTTCTCCCCTTCCCAGCCCCCTCCTCACAGAAGGCGAAGCGGGGCCAGAAACTGGGGCGCTTCTGTCCCCCGCGAGAGAGAGAGTTTGGGGTTCGTGGGTGGTTTTCTTTTTCCCTTCTGCCTTTTTTAAAGCCTCCAGTAGTCTGTTTTTTAACAAGTAATATAAAACAGGGCCTGTTCGCGGGGCTGTTGGCAGCCAGAGCGCAGCACGTGCTGGGTCCCGTCCCCCCCCACCACCACCGTGGAAAGGCTCGGGAGGGGGAGTGGCGGGAGACGAGGGATGGCGGAGGGGTTCCTGCCTGGGACCAGATCTGTGTTGCCTGCTGGAAGACATCGGGGATTGGAACCAGCAGGGATGACGACCAGGGGACTAGCTGCAGAACCCGCCGTCGAGTATTACTCTGTTTAATGTAGCTAGAGCGTGGATTTCCATTGCGTTTACTCGTGAGTAAAGCTTAGGCTCGTAGGGGGCCACCCAGCCAATTCATTCCGCGATCTAGTATATTGGAAAGTTTGTTGAGTGTACAAGCTGGACAAATTTCCACGCTCATACCACTTCCCTCTGATTTCTGGTAAATGTTGTGTTGGTGTGTGTGTGGCGGCACGCTCTATAAGAATTAAGAATTCTTCCGAGCCAAGAAATTGTTTCTAATTTGCTCCTTGACCGAGGGGCCCACATGGAACAATGAACCCGGCCCAAACAATTGCATTAGGCGAGGCACCCAACATACAATTACCCAAATGCAAAGACTTGCGTCTCCCGGCCCTTATTAGGCAATTATTTAGCGTGCTGGGTTAATCCATAATTTTATTTAACATACGGGGGGGGGGTCCTCCTTGCTCTTCCTCCCTCTTCTCTCGCACCAGCCCTCTCTTTTCCAGATGGAGAGATATTAAATTGCAATATTTTAGCACATTTCCCTAGAGTGTGAAGGTTAGCTGAGGTCTGAGAATTTAAAATGACTGCATATTCATTTGGACATAAAAAGGAGATGTTTACTAGTTGGCCACCTTGAGCAAAAGGGCGGGGGAGGGAAGGCACCATTTCCTCCCTAACCTACTAGCATAGGTAAAGGGCGCTCTCTGAGCATTGACTCAGACCGGGAAGGGGCAAGCTGACCACACTGGAGAGTTAGCTAGCATTTATAAAAATCAGCTTGGTGGATATTAATATTATTATTGTTGTTGTTGTTATTGTTATTATTATTAAAGGCGCTTCACAGCAGAGTAAGATCAGCAAAAGGAGACATCCCGGCACGAGGAGCTTGCAACCTAAATTTCACCAGTGGAAGGGCGTGTCAAGGATAGGGCCACGATAAACAGGGGATGCGTCGGATGCAGTCGTGTGCGTTCCGACTGAATTGCCTTTGCGGGCCAAAATAGCTTCACGGAAGAAAGGGGTTTTGAAAAATGGGAGTCCATAGCAGAGTTTGCCAAGCATTTGCCAAGTTTGTCCCAATCCCAGCAGGGGGGGCTCCCTCTGCTAAACTTAGGTGTATTTCCGGGAAAGCCAGTCAGGGCCCCCCTTGATTTCAACCCCAAGCGAAAACAAGATTTGGGGGCCTGCCTGGGGCTGCCTGCAGCCTGCCACCCTGATCCTGAACGGGTCGATCCCAGAGGAAGGGATTCTACTGTTCTCATTTTCTTTATCTTGAAGCAAGTCCCTTCCCACACCTCTTACACCAAATCTGCTTGAAGGTTTCCGAAGTAACTTGGACTTTAATTGAATAACAGATCGGGCCGTGTAGCTGGAGAAAAAGCCTAAACAGAGCCACAAGCTTGTTCGCAACATAGATTCCTTGAGAGGGTTAAAAAAAAAACTGACCAAGATTTGCTGACCAAACATTTCTCGCAACTGCCTCCAACAGGAGTGGGGGCAGTTCTGACTTTTAAATCTAGCCGTGGGAGATGAACCAAATCTCCTTAATGTGTCCCGAGATAAACGAAGTTAATTCTCTGCAAGAGACCGTTCTGTATTAACTGAGGCCCAAACACGCTTTAAGTGCAGCTCAGTTCTACAAGACGAAGCTGACTTGCGAGTAAGCGCCCGCTCAGTCCAAGCTGACTTCTCCAGGGGCTCGCCAGGGCCACGGATCGATTCCTCCCTGTCTGCTTCTTTCACTTCCACTCACACCCTTCAATCCTTCTCTTAAACCGTGGCCCTTTAAAGCACCCCCCCTTTATTTTTTAGAAAGGTATGAAACAGTAAAGGTAAGCGACCCAGAGAAAAAAGGGGGATCCATCGGCAAAAATCTATAGAGAGAAGATCCTTCGCTGCACTTTCTAAAATATTTATTTTGAAGTGCATCACCCTGGTCTCTTGTAGGGGAAGTCTGAGAGATACCAAGGCTCTATTCCTTTTAAATTAAAAACATTTGTTAGCCCTGGACAGATTTTCAAAAATAGGGGGAAAGGGAGAAACTGTAACTTCTGCTGACAGTGCTGCGGCCCATCTAGAAGGGAGACAGCGACTCCCCCCCCCAGTCTCCCAGTAGCAGCATTCCCTTCATGTAGAATATAAAGTGATCTTCTTTTACACTCCCCCCCCAATCTGTGTAAGTGAGCAGGCAGAGCACGAGCGCGCTGGTAATTTGCCAACAGACCTCTGGTTTATACACCAGTCATGTCTAAAGTTATTTGCAGTAACAACTGTTTTGAAACAATAAAAGAAAAAAGGGGGGAACCCCCACCCCATTTAAAAAGAGGACGGAGGAAAGGAAGTGGAGTGGGCAGGGGAAAGAGAATAAATAGATAGAGGCCCCCTTTAACATTTACTATCGAAATCACACAGTTTTTTCGGGGAGGGGGTTGAAAAAAAGATTTGTTTAGGACAAATCCTAAAACGATTCTAATCTGGAACTTTTGAATGCTTAAAAAGGATAAGAAACAAATGCAGACATTCAGGATTTATGGGATTTGAAAAAATCCTTCGGGGGGGGTCATTTTTTTCGCTTTGGACCATCCCTGACTAATTTCCCCCTTCCCTTCGAACTGGTAATACGGATTTTTTTAAAAAAGGTTGTCATATGGCCCTCTCCTTTAAAACAGAAGTCCAAAACAACACACGCGCCCTGAAACCCGCCCGCCGCCATCGCTCAGAGTCCGCGATTTTGCAAGCCTGGGCTGAAGCCGCGGACTCAACGCAGCGCCCGGGTAGTTGCCTTCGGCTGGAAGATGGAAAGGAAAGTGTCAATCAAGCGACGCTTCAATGACCAGGGACAATCCCCTTTGCTAGACTGGCCTTCTTCAAGAGCAATCAGTCACTTTGCATTAATTACCCTTCCATCCAGTCCCCGCTGCAGGGCAACTGCTGCTTTCTCGGAGACCTGGCGCATTCATTACACAACGCCACCTGAAAGAATGGACAGCAACCCGCCTCCTTCGCCTACCCCCCCCATCGAATCCCCCCAGAAACAGTTAAGAAAGGAAAGGATACTGTCCAAGTAACTCACATTCTGCATTTCGAAGTTTTGCAATCTGCCCCTTCTAAAACTCCAAAGACCGCAGAATCCTAGAAGGATTTAATGAATTAATTAATTTGTTTGTTTTGCTTCCCCTACCCCAACTTTGTTCAGCGTCTCGCCAAATGTCCCTCCGTTAAAGATGCAATCCTATGGCTCAGCAGCTTTTCAAAGAATTCCCGAAGGACCGAGGAGGGTTTACTTCGGTGCAATCCTCCCTAAGATTGGAAAACACATCTACCAGTTTCAAAAAGTAAAGTTAAGGCCGATAACACCCCTGATCCCTCCACACCTACTTGAGAATCTTCTTCAAGCCCCATGAGCTGAAGATAGCGCTTCAGGTCCCTGAATTGGCCAGCTTGGACATGAATCTAACTTACTTCCAGGTAAATTAGAGGTGGTACACTGCGATTACTTTGGCTCAGTAGCTGCAGAGAAACCAGACAGCTTCACTCCCGAATAAACACGTTTAAAAGGGGAACACTGCAGCATCTCCCACTCTAAAGGGTATTACTATAATGACTGAAGGGATAGATAGATCGCATTTTCCTTTTGGTTTTATTATGGGCAAGTAATGGAAATCTTCCCTTTGGGCTTGAAGTGCATCCCTTGGACAACAGGACTCCTTGCATGATGCACCCATCACTTGAGGGAAGGGGCGACAAAGTATTTAATTCAAGTATTGTTGAACTCTTGATTCGGTGAAAAACAAGGAGGAACTGAGGGTCGATTTCATCCAAGGGCTTCAGTTAAAGTGGGGCAGGAATCAGGGGGCAGTAACAGGAAAATCACACCTCTGGGAATACAGGAAAGGAATTGTTTAGGGAGCCTGAGCCTTCACTTTCAGTTCAGAAGATGTTGTCTAAGAACACCATAGGCTGGTAGATAGCCACATGCCTAGGTAGATATGTTTATACATCAGGTCTGTCTCCCAGCAGAAATAACCTGGGATTCCAAAGTTTCTTACTTTTAAACCCTAACCTCAGATTGAAATTTGAAGGGTTTACTTCAAAGTTCAGCGCTGAGAGGTAAAATCTGTTTTAGATTTCTTTAGATTTGTGTCTGTTTGCCATTTTTAAACTGGTTTTTACATTTAGGTTAAATATTGGTACAGGGAGCAATCCCTGCAATATCTTTTCCAATATTCCAGTGGGGGTCTTTTCGAAACGCTTCTGTCTGAGACTGCAGCTTTTTGGTAAGACAAACTATCTACATCTGAAAGCCAGTTCAACTGCTCACTGCTCACACCCCCGCCCATGTTCTAGCTGTGGGCCTGGATTGATGGATAGATGGAAATATACGCACATTGTACAGATCGACACACACACACACACGCTCACACAAACAAGCTGATAGGTCCCTAGCTATTCTGTGCACGGGTGTCACATGTGTGCGCGGGAGCGCGTTTGCCCCCCTAATGCCACAGTGGAGAGATCTGCTGCGAATCGCCTCTCTATTTCCACGTTAAATCTGTGTGTCACCCGAGAGGGTCTTCTGTCCTCCCGGCGTGGTGAAGGGACCAGCTGAAAGACCATTTGCTTTCAGTTCTCCCTTCTCTCCCGTCACTTTTCATAAAAGCATTCCACGCGCCTTGACTTGCCTCCTCAGGAACGGCCCCCTCCCCAAAGTCCCTTTTCAGAATCCCATTTTTCCTTCTTAATGTTTTCTAAAGAATTCCTTGTTTGCACTTCTTTAATTTCTTCTTCTACTTGCCCTCCCACAATTCGGAGTAGCTCAAGCTTTCGCTTCCTTCTTGGGTTAAGAGAAATCTTTTAATTTCGACTGTAAAGCAAGCAAAGCTTAGAGGGATAAAATCGTTCCCTTCTTAGGGATTCGCTCGTGTGTGTGTTTGTTGTGTGCGTGTAGGGTATCTGTACTGTGTCTTCGGTTGCCTGCAATATTTGACCCTTTTGCAGTTCAATACAAACACAGCGCTGCTAACCGAAACAAACTTAGAAAGGGCAGTCCCCGAACAGCCGAGGTTTTCCCAGCGTCTTTCCGGCTGGCAAGTTTGTTCCACATTGTGCAGTTTCCTGGGATTTAAGAAGAGGTGACTTCGGACCCGCCGCCGCCCCCATTATCATTAGGGTGAGAAATGCACATGTGAGAGATATATATGAACCCACCTTGGGTAATGAATAGCTCCATTGTAATCGAATATCTTGTACCGGTTATTTTGATTTACTCTGCATTTTCATATCAGTTAAGTTCCTTTTAATTTTTATTTGATCCTCGTGACCGCCGATACAAAGGAAAGGGATCGCAGGGCTTCCCTACCGCCGCCACGGCTCTGTGACTGGAACGCCTTTCTTTCCCGGCCTCGCTAGATCATCAGAGCTGACGTTCCTCCTGGTTCGCTTCCACGCACACGCCGTGCTTGCAAAAGCAGGGCGTTCTCCTCCCCGGAAACATTCCCGGGGTAGGGACCTTTCTCGAAGCTGGGAAGGAAGATCTCGGGACTGTCTGCCGGTCTAAGCCGGAGCAGAATCCAGACCCCGCTGCTCGCCTCTCCGACCCGATTTCCTGGAGGAGCCGTAGCCCCGCAACAGAAGGCCCTCCTTCCACTTCTCCCCTTCCCACTCGGTCTCTCGCCGACTTGTACAGCGGAGCCCCCCCCCGTCTTTAAATGCAGTGCACTTCCCGTCTCCTTTGCCCGCAACCCTAGGTTGCTGCAGGATTCCCGATTCCGCAAAGGGAAGGAGAGGCTGAGCTGCCCCCCCCCTCCCCCGGTGCCCGATGCACCAAAAACCTGCCTGGAATGAATGGCTTTGCTTTTTTCAGATTCGCTAATAGTGATTCAGTCCGTTTCGCCTTTTCTTTGCTCCTTTTGATCCTCTCCACTCTTTGACCTTCTTTTGGCTCAAGGGACAGTGGGCTCTGCCTCGGGGGTGGGGGGGGTGTATTGGGGGTGTGGTGCTGGAAACAGTCCCCAGCTTATCTCCTTTCATCAAACCAGCCCCGGGCCCCCCTGCAAACCGCGGGGCCAGTAATTGCTTTTTTCAGGCAGCCCAGTGCGGACTGGCGAGCAGCCAATCAGCGCCTTGTTTACACTGGGTGATGGACAGCGGGATGGAGGGCTGCCAACCAATCAAGGCGTCTCCTGGAAGTGGGGAAGGGAGGGCTGGAGGAAAAGGTGGGGGGGGCAGAGAAACTCACGGGTAGGTGGTTAACCTCTACATTGCCAGTGCAAAATTGGCTGGACTGCGCGGAGCACTTGCTTATTAAAATAGGTTGTGGTTGTGGGATGTGTGAGTACAGGCAGGAAAAGAAGAAACTATGCAGCGTTTTAACTAGTGCCTGGCAACTGAGCAAGAGAGTCTTATGATAGTGAAAAGAACCATCAAGGGGAGAATCGTGATCGCTGTGGGTTTGTGTGTTTTTTGAAAAGAGAATGCGTTGGAAGGGGCTTTTCTTTGAAGCCGTGTGGAGAGTAAGGTTAATGGTGATGTGGAAAGGAGGGAGAGAGAGGAAAGCGGGAAAGAAAAAATACATCTCAATTTATGCTAGCCCACCGGGGACTTTGCATGTGTCTTAATGCAAAGCACAGTAAAGGGACTTCCCTGAGTCTGACACAATCATGCACTTAAGATGCGTGCTATGCGATCTGTCCTCCCTCCTCCCCGAAAAACCCTTTCCTTTCCGACCCTCCCCCGGAGACGTTTTTAAGCCCTGAGGAGGTAGCAATGAAATACAACTGAGTGCTTGGGGACCGATTCGACCGTAAATCTCTTTCAAGTTTGCCTTGTTGCTATCAGCTGCGTATGTACAGGCCCCATCACAGACAACACTTTCCACGCACTGCTCTGTTATAAGTACCCCATTGTGATAACACTGCTAGATTGCAACGCACCGTCCGGCCTAGGAAAGCGAAAGAAACAAACAACAATTAATAACCCTTCACTACTCAGCTGTGGGTGGGTGGGGGCTGGCGCAGCTCCTTGGCAGGACTCGCACCTCCTCATTTTGCTAAGCTTTCCCCCGCCTCATCTCCCTCCCTCTTCATGTTACTGCGTGTCCCCATTCAGCAATGCAAAGGGAAGCTGGGCGAGAGGAGCCGCGCAATTGTGGGGACTTGAATTAGGCGCCATTGGGCTGAATAGTAGCCCTGCTGCTCTCTGATTGGCAGCTCCCTGGCCCTACGCCAGCCTATTGGGAAGCCTGTTTACGCAGGGAGAGTGGCACGAGCTTATTACTGTAGAGGACCAGGCGGCCAATCAGCGAACGTGCTCACCCTGAGTGAGTGGCACGAGCTTATTAGTATGCAGGGAGAGTTGCTTGCAGGACTGAGCTGCGAGGTTGGGGAAGCTGGAGCCCGCGACAGGGTCTTTTTTCCTTTCTGCAAGGAGCAGCAGCCAGTGCATTTACAGTGCAACAGTCAGCACAGTGCAAATACCAATAGGAATACAACAAAGTCCCACTCCCTGATTTAATTGTATTGGGTTCCCTGTGAGCAGAGAAACACCCCTCCCTCCAGTAAGTAACCGAAATTTATTTAGTCTTTTTTAAAAAAACTGAATTTATATATATATATATCTATATATCTCCACACACACCCTCACGGTGGACAGTTCTGAAATATACTTTTTTGTGCATATCCGGCAGAAATTATTTTGAGCTTTTTCTTTCTAAAGGCAATTCAGAAACCTACGTGATTTAAATATGTAACAATTGTCTGTCTTTTTTATTTCCTGCCTCAGCTTAAAAAAACACTAATTTTGTAGGCTTGATTGGGGAAAGGATACATATAGTATTTCTAACGAAAAGGAAAGCAGATGAGTGTAGATGTATTTCTTTTAGAAAATTGTTACCATTCCCTGAAAATGTTGTACCCAGCTCCGGGTAGTACTAACAAAACGAACGATTGTTCGCATATTTCTTACTGCGATTCTAGGGTTTTAAAAATGGAACTGTGAATGTGTGTTTTGCGAGCGAAACAAACAGAGGCATTGTAACATTAAAAAAGGAATGCATGCAGATTTGTAGCCACCATTTTTAAAATTAAATCACAATAGGTAGCTGAATGCGAGATCAAGGGTTTTCTGAAGTCTTATCCCCCAGATGCGTAATGAATTAAGGTTTCTGAATTACCAAATATATATATATATATATATATATCTGCCTGTGCCCAAGCACGTTGATATTTATTTACGAGAAAGCTGTTTATTTTTGCAGTAAAAAATATATGTTTGTAATATTGCAAGGGACATCGCTGGTCGAATTTAATGTAAAGGTTCGTCTTGGTTTATTTGATTTGCTTCGGGGTAGGATTTTATTCTCTCCCGTGGAAGCGGATCTGGGATTCTCGTGGAACAAGGCAGTCGGGCTTGATGTCCTGTCTCTCTTACTCTCAGATTTCTCTCCCATCGTCCCTTCATATGGTAATGGTCCGTCTCCGATCACGTTAGAATAGTTTTATCTATACGTACTCCGAGGACGTTTGGTGATGGTGCTGCCGCTACACTAAAGACACACAAGAAGCAGCTTCGCTTACTCGGCATTTCCCCCCCATTTTGTTTTGTGTTAAAGAGAGATGTGGGGGAGAGCAAGGAAAAGCGACGAGAAGGAAATGGGGTGAATGGCAGAGGAAGGAGAGGGAATTCTCCTCTCGAAACCGATCCCACTTGCCGAAGGCTTTTCTGGGCTCTGTCTGCAGTCCTGAACGCTCGACCGACGTCTTCGCCGGGCTGAAGAAGCGGACAGCACGGCCGAAGCTTCCTCTTCCGTTCGCCAGCCATGGCTTGAGAACAATGCGCCGAACGTTTTGAACGCCGGCCGGATCTTTAGCCCTTTTTGCAACTCACAGGGAGAACATATTTCTATCAAACAACACACGCCAAAGCGCGGAAATCCGGTGGAATGGTCGAGACTGGATTATTCTACACACACACACACACACACACCCATTTCTCCCCCTCCTCCTATGTAAAAAAATAAAAAGGAGGTGGCATGACTCATTGGAACCGAACCTAGTAAATTTGCAATATCCTTGAATTGCTTCGCAACGCCCCAGTTCTCCAGTTCTGAGCCTTCCCGCTTTCATTAGTGCCCTGTTCCTCTTTTCTCTCGGCGACGCGGGAAGGAAACCCGATTAGATCGAAGGCTGCATGCAGCAAGTCTTCTGTTTTTCTTCCTCCTCTTATGAATGGACCTGGAAGCCCCCAGTGCTGCAGATAAGCTCCCCGTTTACTAGAGCAGGAGGAAGCCTTGAGTCCCCCTTTTCTCTTCGACTCTTGGGCTTCCCAAAATGGACACGATTTTGAATCAAACCTCTCTGCAGTACGTGGTGGTGAGAACTCCTCTCCAGAACACTAATATTGAAACTTTCCATGTGCCTAGATTTGTGCTTTCCAATCAGTGCGTTTATTTCAGGCAGTCTCTCCATCCTTTTTTTTTTTTTTTGCCTGTTTTTTCTCCTAAAGAGAAATGGGGGGGATCTCTATACATCAGGTTTCCTTATAAATTGATGTATGGAACCCCAAACTAGCTGAAGCAGCTATTGTCTACCAGCCCCCCCCCATTATTTCAGTTGCCTGTTGTGGGGGGTGCCCCCATTGCCAAAGGGGGGGAAATCCCTATAATTGCAAAATAGAAAATATTTCTTAAATTCAAAGAGGAGAGATTATAATTTCCAAAGATGGGAGAGTAAAGAGAGTCAGTCCTTTTGTATTTAGCTGTAAACCAGAGACCTCATTGCGTGCCAAACCATTTATTTACAATGCAAAAGCTGTTTGTGTGAGAGTGAACCTGTGTATGTGTGTGTACCTGTGTGTGTGTGTGTGTGTGTGTGTGTATATATATATATATATATATATATATAAATCTTATCAGTTGTGTAAATATATAGTCATTTAATACATTATGTTTCAGTTATGGATTAAATCAAACACCAAATAGTCCAGCATTGTAAGAGCTGGAAGCATTAATTCAAGCAATTTCAAAGTGGTATTCAGTAAATGGGGGGGAACCATTCTAATTGCTTTGTTATGGTCAAAGCATATTAAAATTTGTGTTTTTAAATTATTCTCTCTCTTATGCATGATTAATAATTATAATCAATATAGACTTACCTCTTATTTTGGTTTGGAAGTGATATGCATTCTTTGGACAATTCTGGAAAAGATCAGTTGGGTAGAATTAGCTGCCCAGATATATATGGGGGGGGGCACAGGGGTCAAGGGTGTGCAGAATTCTCAACTCCCCAACACGAAGCTTTGGGTTTTCTCCATTAATACTGCAGTGACTTTGTTTATGGAAGAGATGCACTTTTTTGTAATCAGAAGCCAATGACTTGTTCAGTAAATCAGAGGGAAAAGGGGGGGGGTGTCTTTTATTTCCCCTCTCTTCCTTTTGGCTTAATGTTACACCTGGGCCTAAGCCAAAAACTCCTTATGTGTAAATGGAATGAAGGCACAGGAAGGACCTTACACAACTGTTTTGTCTGGGAATACAGTTGTAGGATTTAAACCACTGTCCTTGGAAGAGGAATGCAGGACTTTGCCACTAAGGTGTCTGCAGTGAAAAATTTATTTCTGGGCTTGAGTGACTCAAACGCAGCAAGCTCCTTTCCCTAGCTTGGGGTCTGCGGCAGGCTTCTTCAAGATCACAGCAAGGCAACTGGTTCGAGATGAAGGGGAGTGAGATAGTGGGATATCGCCTGCTCTTCTCTAAAAATCTAACCAACTCATTCAAAATACATTCAAAGGCAAGCAATCGAATCTTAATAAACCAGGAGGTTGAAAAAAACGGTTTGCCCCCATTCCTCCCAGGAAAATAAAGGAATCCTTAAAGCGGTTTTGGTTCTCTGTTGTGTGTGTTTATGAATGAACGTGAAAGATCTCGAAAAACCCATCAGCTCTGGAGAGAATTCCTTATCAAGTGTAAACATTTCGAATTTTAAAAACAACAAAACAAGGTGTAATTCCAGCTCGGACTACCCAGCGGTAGTGTCCCCCCTCCCCGCACCCTGGTTTTGGTTTTAAAAAAGCAAAGCCTTCGTGGTACCGATCTCGCGTCTTCCTCCGCTTCGGTGCCTGGGGAGGTGAAAGTGGCGAAGGGCTGAGGGGCGCCGAGTCGCCGGCGCCGGTCTTTTGGAAACACATTTTGACCATTTTGTGGTGTGGGCTTGGCAGTCGGCAGGAGTGGCTGCCGCTTGAATCGCAGAGAGCTGGGGGAGTGGGGGGAGGGCGGCTGGTTGCGAGGCGCTTCTTTCCCGGGGCGAAGAAATGGGGAGCCGGAGGCCGGGCCGCGCCGCCGCCTTCCGGCTCCCGCGCGCTCCCTCGCAGGCCTGGCTGGTTTTCTCCTCACGCCTTCTCTCTCTCGCCCTCCCTTCTCTGCAGAGCATGAGGCTGGATCCCCGGAGCCCAGAGACGCGGCGGACCCTCCTCGGCCGAAGACTCCCAACCTCGTGGTGACTGAGAGCGGCCCTTCCTTCCCTCGCCGCGCCTGGGGCCTGACGCTTCCCCTGCCCGGGCCTGCAAGCCCGCCCGGCTCCTCCTGGCCCCCCCCCGCCTCGGCGCCGGGGCTTCGGCGGCAGGAGAGCGCCCCCCCCTCGGCATGGATGGCCGGGAGTTCGCGCCGCCGCCTCACCTCCTGGCCGAGCGGGGCCACCGCAACGCCTCCAGCCGCCTCGCTTCTTCCGCCGGGCACAACGCGGTGCAGCACGGAGGGCACTTCCAGCCTGGGAAATACTTCCCCTCGCCCATCTCCATGGCTACGCACACAGGTCAGTGCCGGGCTGCGCGGGGAGCCGACGGCCAGGCTTGGGGAAAGGGGCCGCTAGGCCGGAAAGGGAGGGGGCGCGCCGGGGCAGGGGGAGGAGGACAGTTCCCCCCCGAATGCTACTCGTTTTGTAACGTGATCTTGCGGGCGATCGATCCTTGCTTCGGTGGCAGAGCCGTGCAAAAATGATCGGGCGGCTGTCTGAGAAGCTGCGAAAATGAGCTCCGAAAGACAATGCGTTACCACGAGCAGCTCCAAGGGCGCGGGCTGTTCCTTGCAAATGCTCTTTCCACTTGGACGGCTGTTGTTTTTAATTATCATTTAAATGTCCCGTGTCTCTCTCCCTTACAACACACCTACAATGAACACGTAGGAGTCTCGGAAACAGCCTAAACTCACCTTCGGTTGTGTGGAGCTTTCAACACCGATTCCATCGCCTGGCTAAACGGGGGGGGGGGGGGCCGGCATGTTAGCGAGGGGAAAAAGGAATAATCGTAAGTCAGTAGGATTGGAAGGCTGGGGGAGGGGAACGGAGGCCCTGTTTTTGCAGCGTCTTTTATAAGGGAACGGGGGTTCTCCGAAGTGAAGGGGAGCTGGCCCCTTTGCCCAGGCTCATCATTCATAACGATAGGAGCACACGTGCGGTTTGGCTTTGTTGTTATGTGCCAAAGGAAGAGGTTGTATATTTTCCGGCAAATCTAGATATACTAGACTGATAAGGAGCAAAAAATAGTACTCTCTTGGCCCCTCTACTCAATATTCGTCATGGTGGCATCTTTTAAAGATGCATATCTATATCTATATACTGACTGAGGAGAGGTGGTTTAGAATAAGGCCTGTTCGAGCCCCCAACCCCACCCCGCTCAGTTGCTGGAACTGAGGAAAAATAAATCCCACAGAAGGGGGAGCTGGGGGGGGGGAGAAACCCTTTTTCTGCATTAACATCCTTAAGAAATTGTATTGCCTGAACAAGGAGGCACTTTCTGACTGAACAAAAAGGCTGTTATTTGCCAGGGAAGGGTGAGCACCCAGGAGCCGGCTGTGTGCTTTCAGATTAGGGGTAGTTGTATGTGCAGGGTTAGCGTTAATAGAGCGGGTGGTGTAAGACTAGAAAATCCTGTTTCTATATAAAGCCCTGAAGTGTCAGGGTGAGAATGGGTTTGCAGTGCATGTGTTAGCTTTAACAAGTGCTTGTGGTATCCTGCTTAAAGACACAAAGTTTGGCAAGAAAAATGGAGGGGGGTGTTGTATGTGCGAGGTTCTTCGGCGATTGTCTATGGCATCTCTTATAATCAATGAACTGTTCAGGAGGGGAGGGGTAAAATAGCTGGAATCAATAGGTTGGATTGCTTCATGAAAAACAGAGAGTGAATGCACAAAATGAAATGTCCATTGGATGCACATACAATTTAAGGCTCCTACTAGCCCAACTGCAGACCTCACTTGGAGGTAAGATACATATCGGGAGATATTGATAGGGCCACGACAGTACAATAAATAAATAAAAGGCCCTCATGTTTTGAATGCAAAAGCTCACGATGGGGAGGGTATGAGAAAATGCTGAATAAAGGATAATGGCTTTTTGTCTTTCTTTCTGGACATTTCAGACAGTGTTTCCTAAGGGGCTGATCTAGTTTTGTTGCATTTAGTTTTTGGAAATAAATTTTACTAATGAGGTCCTATCTGAAAAAAGTTTATTTGTTGATTATTTGGATTTAGATTTAGATTTGGTACAACCTAAACAGGTTCTGCATTTAAGCCAAAATGTATGTATGTATATATGTATTTTTCCCTCTAAGGACGGAGTCCTATGGTTGAGGTTTCAAATCTTGCAGCAGTCTCTGAATGAATAGCATGCATCTTCATTTTGTGTATGTAATTTCTGTTTATAGAAGTATGGATGTAATCTCAGATTCACAAAACCATATACAGGATCTTACATTTTTATAATTTGCTTGATAGTGCAAAAAAGAGTTTTGCCCCCTTTTTTGTTTTCCTCTAAACTCAGTAGTAACAGCTATTATTGCAACTTTGATGAACAGTGAATACTAATAAAATTATATCTGCTTTAATGGGATTACAATTAGTATGTGGATTAAAAAAGATTGCATGAGGGTGGACCAGAATGGGTAAAATTTGTCAGCTGGGAGTGCAATCAAACATTTCTTTCTTACAAAGACATACACAAATGCATAATTACTAATGGCTTTTAGCATGATGAGTTTTTAAAAAGTGCTAACAAATGCAACAAGCTACATACACGTACTTGTAAATGGGCTTTATTTGAAATAATTGAACCATGGGTTTGCAGCCTTTTTCCCAGGCTTTCTTTTAAAGAAAAACTTTGCTTTAAAAAAAAAAAGAAATAAAAAGAAAAACATTTTTTCCTTCAAGATAGAAGATTCTCACTGGTGTGAAGTCTTTTGGAAACTGTTTGGTTTTAGTGACATCAGGAAGAAATCTAAAAAATGCAAACCCAGGCAAATTGGATGAAGAATATGATTTGTGTCAGTCAGTATGCTTTTCTTCTGTGGTCTGGATTCAATACCCTTCGTCCTGCTTCTGAGCCATTAAAAAACCTTTCTGTAGGTCTTTTATTTTTTCTTCTTTTTTTCAAATGAGAATTTCAATTACATGCATAATTGGAAATATCATTTGGAAGAAATTCTGTTCTTAAATCTTTAAGATTTGTATTTAACATTTTTGTGTGTGTGAATGTTTTGGGTGTTGTTTTTTACTTGCAAGAAGCAAACTGACAATTCCCATAGAATCCATTATTGATGCAATCTTGACACTGGTGCACAATTACTATACATGGAAAACCCATTCCAGAACCAGAGGTTGTAACATGAATATACAGTCTGGTCTGTAGTGGATCTCTTCCATGTTTTTTTTAAAAAAAACTATTCAGTCTATGCAGGTACAATAAAGCCTTCCTAGTGTCTTCTCCTATTCTTTCAGCCTGAACCAGGGAGGTGTTCATATTCTCGTGTAACTCCCATTTATTCCAGGGAAATGCATTTGCCAGTATACAGCATCCATGGTGTCTTCAAATATTTAGGCAAACCTATTTAAAGAAAAAATGGGGAAGGGGCTTGGTCAGTTTGTAGCCTGTATCATGGACTTGAGAAGCAGCCAAGGCAACAACAAAAATTAAACACAGAATTCCAAATGGCCGGATGCAAATGAAATCTGCTGGGAATAGACTGGAACAAGATGTGCCCAACAAGAGATCGTAATTTTTATGTCCACTTGAACAAAATTCCACAAGGCATACATTCATTGATTAAGCATGTATTCTAACACCCGCTCCTCACTGGAGTTCTTTCCCTGTGGAGATATGTTGTACCCTCCCTATTCCTCCCCTCAAACAATTTCTCTCTTTCCTTTTAAAGCCAGCTGCAGAGACCTTGAGTTTTTGAAGTTAGCTTTTAACGCTTAGCAAATTGTTTTTCTTAAAGCAGAGTGCTGATAGTTTTATAATCCCGCTGTAGAAAATTTTATGGTAAAGCGCTGTTATAGTAACCTTGTCACAAAAGGTGCAATTAAAATGTTTTGTCTCATTATTTTTTCGTGCAGCATTAGAGTTGTATGTGTGTGCGTGTCTCTAATGCAGATGGTCCAAAGTCAAAGCTGTGAATTTTTTTTTAAAGAGAGAGAAGGATATTAGCAGTATTATTCATCATTACTCCTGCCTGGAGCTGTTTGAATTTTCACATTGTTGTTGATTTTGTTTAGTATGCAAAGGAAAGTCTTATCATAAGGGGTGGGACAAGGAGACCTAAATATTATCCCCCTCTGCCCTGTACTTTATTCTTTAAAAAAAGTTGGGTGGAAATACCTGTTTGTAATAAACTTTAAAAAACAAGTAGGGTGACTACCACTCATTTTAAAAATGATAGCCTTCGGAATGGACCTGGGTTTCAAATACGCACAGGATCTTAAGGGAAATGTTTCCTATTAACTGAAAATGCTGTGGTAGTTCTAACCTTAAAATTTTCTTGAAGTAATAGAAAGAACTTCATGTAGATTTAGTTATCATTAAACCCAACAAGAAGTAGAGACAATAAACTCCTGGGGAGATGTTCTCTGTACAGGATCCCCCCCATGGTCTCCTCTTTTGGTGTCCCCCCCTTTAAAGAAAATAAATTTTAATAAATACCTCATTAACTATATGACACTAGTGGATGTTTCTGCAACACAGTTACTAGCATTAAATAGGTGCTAAAGGAGTTACTGTTCAAAGGCATGTTCTAAAGACTCTAACCATCTTTACTTATAAATGACAAGTAGCATGAGACATCAAAGGCAATGCAGAGATAACAGCTAGGAACTGCCAGCGCTGATCTTTTGCACAAGAACTGCAGAGCATGCATGGTTATGCAAGGTGGTTGTGGTTGTACAAGAACACACACACACAAATTAAAGTTCAATTTTGAAATGTACATTATCCCACTGGGAATTGCTCCACCATCATGTCTAATTATTCCTATAAGAGGTGGGCTTTTTTCCATGGGAGCAACTGGGCTGTGTGTGTGACTGTGGTGCTAATTTAAAAATAAGGTAATGTTTCTTTACACTGAACAACTTTTTTAGTGCAAAATGTATACTACTATTCCTTCTTCCAAATGGGGCTAGCCCTAGAGCAGAGGCTGCACAATGTATGGGGAGTCCAAATGCAAAGAAGGTTGTTTAAAATAACAGCCAGAAGCCTAAAAATATCTCTTCAGAAACTCACACTTTCTTAAAAAAAAAAAAAGTGGGGGGAGCCAAACCCTAGAACAGAAAGATCTAAAAATATTCAAGGCTTTGGCAAGGCTCATGAAGTTAAATAAATTATACAAGAACCATTCATGGGAGAGACTCCACTTTCTCTTACAGGAACATTGTTCAAGCTAATAAAAATTATAATTTACTAGCCACCAAGCTTTACATGAGTCTAAATTTAATTGGTCAGGGTTCTGGAGTCCATCATTTCCTGCAGGATTAGTAGATTTGTATTGGAGTTTGTGACACAGCAGAGAACTGGGGGAGGGGAAGCAGAATCATGAAATAGCACATTTCTGGGCAAACATGCAATGGGATGGATGGGGGGCTGCTTTTCTCTACCCCAATCCCCCCCCCAGCATCTTGCACACTTGAGAAGGTAGGAGGAGACTTCAGAAGATGTAGAAATCCAGGGGAACACCAGAATACAATTTAGCTATTCAGAGAACCCTTTGAAACACAGCACAGTTATTTTAATTTGATAAATGATCGGGCACCTTTAAGAGTGTGTTTCAACAATCAAGATACACTTCAGCAAGTTGATAGGATGTATGCTGTCAACTTGCATGTGCCATTAGCACAGACTGCGTGCATAAATAATGGGAAAGCACAGCTCCTCTCTCTATCCTTCAATTCTCCATGCGGTACCTACTCACAAAAGAGCCCTGTACCCATTAAAGCAGGGGTCTGCAGAGACAAAAATCCTGATCTAGCTGGCTCCCCCTTCTTCGTCCTCCTTAAGAACAGACTTTTCTAGCTGAGTGCTTTTAAAACAGAAGCTTATTAAGAATAATAAACCCAAAAGTCACTCTACCTAGATTCCATTGTGTGTGTATGTGTGAGAGAGAGACTGCCTGTGTTGCTGATGAAAACTGCTTTCCTATCATCATTTCAGTTTTACCCATTAGCACAGTTGCATTCTTTTAACTGTTTTGCTTGTGGTTTGTAAAACAGGAGAGGGAGAGCTGGTATTTTAACTGTGGCATGTAATAATTAATTAGAACTCACTAATTGGAACCAATTATTCCCAATAAATAATAAAATAAAAACATTGGGTGAAAGTTGGAGAAACAAGGCAAGGGCTTGTGCCTTAATTCATAGGCTATTTAGAGGATATCTGTCTAGACCCCAGTGAAACTCACCAGGAGGGGGATACAGAAACTCATCTGCCTTGAGCCCGTCATTCAGCATTTTAAGGCTGCATAAGTTAGTTGTTATCTCTCTGACTTCAAGACTGAAGCCACCAGTCCGCTTATACCTGTAGGCCAAAGTGAAAAGACGCTCTCAAGACTTTTGTCCATCTTAAACAAATCTGCCTAACACCCCACACACACCCACACACCTTCTGGCCTCTGCATGTTTCCTGGGAAAGCAAGGGCCCACAACACCTCTGATTTTGAACTGAAAGCTTGGAGTTACCCAACAACTCAGAGAATGTGGGGGGAGATTTAAAATTCTATTTTTGCTTTTGGCTTTGTTAAAAGTTCAGTGTTCATAGTACAGTGGTTGTTAGAAACTGTGGGGTTTTGTCCCTGAAGTCATAAACATAAATGCAAAAACCGTGCTTAGGATCAGAAAGGTGGCATTTGGATGTCTGAATTTTGAATGTTCTTTTCTGTATGAGTAGTATTTTAAATAACTGTCTCTGTGCCTCAGTTTTTCTGTCAATGAAATAAGAATGCAAGTATTTAACCTGTTTCTGTCTAGTAATCTGAATCTCAAAGCAGAAGTTAAATAAAACAGTGATTTGTGTCCTTGTAGTCATAGTCAAATTTTTAATAATGTGAGAAAATAAGGAAAAATATAAACAGTAGAGCTAAAGTAGAAAAAGTTCAAAGGATCTAATTTGCAAAAAGTTTGTGATTTATAACTCTGGTTTACTGCTTTCTGCAATTTCTGAGGAAATGTCTACAAATTTTGGTTTACTCTGAACCAGAGGATATATTCAGCTGATACAAAAGGTATACAAAGTTGAACACTGGGGCTTTAGACTAAACAACAGGTATTCCTTCCTGTAAAGTAGCAGTTGTAAGAAACTGGAAATATTATTTGCACCTTAGTTGTAGAGTTCGTGAAATTTTTGAAATTCACAGCTTGCATCAAATGTATCTGTTCTGGTCCTTGCTTACTCAAATCATCATTTTTCATTCATATATGCACCTATACTTTTAGAACCTTATTACTAACATATCCCTTTTCCTTAACTGTTTTTAACCTCAGAAACCTGCAAAAATAGCAAACCAAGGTACTTGATGCTTCCCAACTTATAGGGCCAAACCGTGACCATTCTCCTAAACTGCTGGAATAGCTAAAAGGTCTCATTAGAATGTCACAATTAATAACGTAATAATGGCACTAAATAACAGTACCATTATTTATTTATTATAAATAATAACAATGGTACTAAAGCCTCTGAGCAATTAAAATGCTCTCAAGTGACCAGAAGGGCCATGGTAGCAGGCCTACAATCACCTTGTAGCTGTAAGGATATTGTAAATGGAGATTCCTTTTGAGTGCTGAATTTTAGGCAGGGGTAAATTAGTAAAATTGACTTTGTGCTCTCTCTGGTGCTGTTGCCAACAGAATATGTCCCTTCTTGTTTACTCTAGACTGCCATTTCAACACCCTGGATAAACATATAACATGAGAAATACCAGGATGAGTTATGGGGCACTAGGACTGATGAGGTCCTGCAAATTTAATATTAGACATTGGACATGAACTGGGTTTCTCCCACTATGATATTTTGAACAGTGTAGAGGGGCAGAAACTTCATTTCTCCAGACCCGTTAAGCTGAATCTCTTGCATATCAGAACTCACTGTGGGTCTTCCATGTTGATCCATACTATCCCAACCTCTCCATATAAATAGCACACCCATTTATCCAAGCCTCTGATTATCTGTTCAATTTGGATGTCCTCCAGGCTACGCAAATGAATGAGGTTCTGCAGCATATAATACAGGGTCTGCTTATTCTTTGCACATATCAATGTTTTCTGTTGCACACAGTACACTAAATAATACTTCTTGGATGGTGCAGTGATCTGCTCTGGTGGGAAAGGAGTTTGCTTAAGGAAACAGTGAGAGTTCTGTGCAGGCAGTAGAAGCCAATAGCTGGCTGAGGAGAAGATAGTGTCCTCTGTTTTTGGGCAAAAGCCTTCCTGATCAATTGTTTATTTCTTTTGCCTATCAGATGGTTGCTTTCAGTGCCAAAGTTGCGATTGTCTCTCCTTCCTTCCCTACAGCTGCCTCGATGGATTAAATTCCAAACTGGGCTCAGTTTTAAAAGAACAGGGGAGGGGGGAAATTGGCATGACTGAGAAAGCAGTGGGGATAAAACAGGTGGGGTTGTGTACTGCTTTAAAAATAAAAAAGAGAGGAGTTGTTGCATTTAATTTTGTAAGTCCTTGAAAGGCAGCTGAGCCCATGTCACTGGAGGCTGGTAGCTGAGAGAGGCAGGATCCCTTGATCTTTCTCTTACACTGATGTGCAGCTCTGTCTCCAAAGTGAGTCCATTGAGCATGGCAAAGAGGAACAAAGGCAGCCTTGGGTGGGAGTGAATAGATCTGGAAGCAAAGCTATCTTGAAACTTTTTCTTAATTACTTTAAGATTTCATCTTCTTCATTAGAGAAGCATGTGTACACACACCCCTCCCCCAGCTACAGTCAGTCAGTTGCAGTGTGAGATGATAACCCATCATCTTTTATGGAGCAAGCCTGAAGATCTCCCCAAGTCTCATTTAGCTATTTATCATCCTGGCAGCAGCCCCTCCCCTCTCCAGTCTATCTTTTCCTTCTTCCTGTCTCTCATATGCTATTTTTTCCCACTAGTGCCTTAGCAGACTACCTAGAACACAAACTCTGTATTTACTTTTTTTGAAATAATAATAATAAAAAGTGTGTGTCAAAGTTATAACAGATTTTGAGATTAACTTGTCTACTCCTTATTAGTGGCACTCCTTCTGAAGATTACAGAGAGTACTTGGGGGGGAGGACAGAAAGGGAGATAAAGATACGTGTCAGGCAGAAAGAAAGCAAAATCCCAAAAAGGCAAAATCTTGCAGAATTACAGCTGAGTAATTTAATCTGTTTGTTAGTTTTATTATTCGGATCTTCCCAGAGATGCTATTGTTTGCATTCTTGAGTAACAGAGGGGTTAGGGGTAGATTAGGACATGTTTCAGGTGGTCCTCTGTTATTGGAATGGAGCTCTGAAATATTGTCACTTATGCCTAGAATTGGTAGAAAGAGCATCAAATAGTTGCTGCAGGAGTCCTGCTTCAGATAAAGGCCCTGGCTTCACAGAAGACATTTCTTTGATTAATGGGAGTTTTATGTAAAACTCTAAGTTGTCATAGTAAAAATCAGGAGGGGTAATTTCAAGCAGTTGTGTGTGATCTAAGGCAAAGTATGTGTTGGGTGGGGGAAGGGAAAGTCTCCGAACAGACAACACACAATTGCGGTTTGATGGTAAGCAATTGCATATTAAAAACTAAATATCTTCATTCTCAGAGTAGGTATTTCCTGTTAAATATAAAGCCTTTATCAATATAGGAAGATAGCCCAGCAGTACAGGAGGTGATGGGTGGGAATTGTGGGTATGGTCCACCACCTGTGCGGACTCTGTTCATTTAAGAGGGGACAGGTATGGGGCTCTGTGAGGGAGCTGAGAAAGGGGGTGAAGCTTGGAAATGTGATTTATGGTTCAATCCTGTAAGCTTAGGATGGGATGACTCAACTGCTGTGTAAGCACTAAGCCATAGATCACAGTGTGCTTGCAGTGCAATGTTTCAAAGTGATACTCTGGGGATTTATAGTTACTACCCATTATAGCTAAATTGAACTGCCATGTTCAGAGGTAGTATACCTCTGAGTACCAGATGTTGGAGATAAACAGATAATGGTTTTCTCCATCTTTTCATGCTTTTGACTGTGCCCAGCATCATTAACTGGCCACAGTGGAAGCAAAATGTTGGGGTAGATAGGGTTTTTTTTTAGTCTGATCCAGCAAGTTGTCTTCCTATTAGAGTTGCCAAACTATAGTTGATTTGCTACTTCATTCCTGAGCAGTTCCATTAATATTGCACTGGCATTCATTGCAATGGACACAAGTTTGGGTAACATTAAAATTAATCCACTTTTTCAAATATGTGAATCTCATGAATTTATCTGATGGTTTTGAGGCCAGCACCTGTGATCCTGGGCCCTGAGTTGTTGCAGACCCTGCAATATGAATGGCTTTAGACTAGTGAGAGGGAAAAATATTTCCCAGAAGTCATCTATCATTGCTGCTCGCACCGTAACAAAAGCTTTCTACGAAAATGATCCCTTCAACCTGACAAACACCACATCCCAGGGGTGTGCTTGGATGCAAAGAGAAGGGGGTCGGGGACTGGAGACTCACTCCTGCAGGGCTGCTTCAGGACTCCAAAATCCAGAAGGGTGTGGGATGGACAGCAATGCTGGCAGAGCAACATCTGTTCTGCACACTTGCTGGGAATGTCTGCATACCGTCTCACATAAACTTCAGAAGCGTGTTGCTAGGGTTCAGTTTTGATACTGTGTTCAAGAGGTGGGGGGAAAGCAAGGGAATGCCATGTGCAATGTGGTGATAGCCTAATTAAATATTAAAACACCCTGGCATTACAGCATTTTAAAAATCTACTTTTCAGAAGCATATTTATGACAGTTCAGCTCTGTCAAGACTGACTCAGCTGTCTCCCAGAAAGGGTTGAATTCATCTTTGGCAAGAGTATCTCTCCAGATCCCTTCCTCCATATAGAGATGGAGAAATTTGGGTTCAATCAAAGGGGTCCAAATAAGTAAAACTATGTTCAGTAGAAGCAAAGTCTTTATCCAGTTGACCATGATCAAGGAAAGTATTTATCCCTACGAAAGTTCAAGACACTGACAATTTTACAGACAAAAGCATAAGCATATATAAGCTACCCTACAGACAAGAGAAGGGTCTCTGTCTACTCAGGGGATGTCACATCCCAAATGTGAAAAAAGTAAGATTTTAAATTAATTTTTGGGAAGGCAACCCTCGAAATGGGCTGAGGAGGTCTGGGCTTGCTTTAGGAGGCATGGAATGTTGCAAGCAGCTGAAAGTCAAGAGGGAAGAAAGTAGGGTGTGAGGACAGAAAAGGGGACCAGCCTGCTCAAGTCTTTTAGAACTTCCTGGTGAGGGAGACATCAATTGGGGTCCCAAGTTTAGAAATATATACTTATAGTACTAGACCAAGGTGAAAGTGCTGCCCTGCCCTGCCCTGTCCTAATCAGAGAAACAATGATATCCATGGCAAAGTTGCATTTACCAAACTAACTGAAAAAGCAGCTTTTTGAAACTTATGGACATACTCTTCCAACATCTCTGAACCTGTGGTGGTGCTCCACACTGCTCAGGTCAGTAGCAAACTCCCAGCAGGTCCCATGAAACAAGTCCCTACCAGCAATATGGTTAGTTTGTGGAATTCACTGGCAGACATAGCTAGGCTTGGAAGAGATATTGCTGTCAGATGTGTGTGGGGGGGTTATCTGAAATGGGTAACGTATGTTTTAGGAGTAAAGGTAGCAGATTTCCAAGGCTTTCATTTAGAGGTTTATACCTTTTTTGAAGCACTATGATTTTTTAGGGAACAAATAGGATCTATCAGAATTATATGGCATCAGACATTGGAGCGTCTGGTTTCTTATTTATCCACTCTGTTTTTCTGTACAGGTACGATTCACTTCTGAGATGTTTGAATGTGTATCCCCTCCCACTGAAACCACACAACTCCAAATTTGTTTCCTTTTGAATCAATTATATTTTGCTTTTCACTCATCTACCTGGATGTAATCAAATAACAGAGAAATGAAGAAGCCCTCCTCTTAAAGCTGAAGTGGGATTCACAGAATAAAAACAATATTTATCTTACTGGTAGTTGGAAGGCATACACCTATAAATTTTGTTTTATTGCATACAGACTGTTTTGGTAATTTCTTTCCCCCCTTCCCCTTTTCCCCCTCCTCATGTGAGACTATGATTTAAAAAAGCCACTAGACTTAAGTAGCTCTTTTCCAAAGTTTTATTTCTTTGAAACCCTTTCACAGTTTGCCTTCTAGTTGCTACAACATCTACCATTCTGGCTTACAGAGAGGCCCTTGTATATGCATGATGGGGAGGGCAGATTGTAGGCCTTAATCAAAGTATCTCTTTTGCCCTAAATGAATTTCTTTGGCTGCTTGTTTACATATAGATTGTACCATTTTCAATCCTTTCTTACCATGTTTTCCAAAATGTGGACTGTTTGATCCCAAGTCGAGCCACCCATTGAAGAAACTGACATTATAGAACATGATACTGAAGGATATGGCTTTCATTAAAGTTTTTAGCCTTTTGTGTGCAAATCACAAAAACATGATTATGGTGTTACATTGTCTCTGACAGTCTTATACACAACTCGTTGATTATATACCATGATCATGCTCTGTACTTTGTTGTTGTTGTTCAGTCGCACAGTCGAGTTCGACTCTTCGCGACCCCATGGACCAGATTACGCCAGGCCCTCCTGTCTTCTGCTGTTCTCTCTGTACTAGGAATGATAATTTTCTGTATTTGTGAGACTCCTACTCTGTGGAATGAACTCCCTGAATGGGTGTGGGGAGCCCCCTTGTTGGGGTCCTTCAGGAGGCTTGTTTGTCAATCGATGGGGTATGAACAGTAGGCATCTTTTAGTGGGTAGAGGGAGGTATTTGGGGGGTTATTTTATTTGGATTTAATTTGAAATGTTTTAATTATTACCTGTAAACCACCTTGACCCCAGAAGAGTTGGGGACATAAATATTTAAATAAATCAACAAGTCTTGGGGATTGTTTTGCCACACAACCTGTCTGCCTCACAAATGGTCTGGCTGCATAATAAAGAGTTGTGGAGAAAGAGTTGATTATAATTTGTTAGGGCCATAAGGGGGCAACTGAAATTGTTTCATGGGCCTGTGGGTCACCATTTGGCTCTTCTTAGTTTGTACTATTGGTATATTGCAGATAATAACTACTCGCAGGAAAGTGGGCTTAACTTCAGAAGTGATTTAGCCATAGCCAGTTCATGCTTTTTTAAAAAGGCCGAAGTTTTGTGATTGGAAAAGCTGGATTTTACAGTATGTTAAAATTATACATATTTTCTTATGTTGCACAATTTATTCTTTTTGCTGGAATGGACAAGGAATTGAACACTTTCCTGCTGGCCCCATATCTGGCTTTTGAAATTATATGAGACTATCTCAGACACTTTCAAGCCTTTCTTCACGATCACAAGGGCTAGAAACTTGAATCGTAAAACACAGTGTTAGGTGCACATCAGATTGCTGATTTTAATGGAATCAAGTGTGCCTGTATGTACTGGGCTGTGCCTTTGTCTTGTCTAGAAACAAATGAAAACATAGATTCTCAAGAATGTAGCATGGGTATAATTCATTCACTCTGGTTATAGATTTGTATCTCTCTTGTCTCTGTCCACTCACTTCTACTCTCCTCCTCTGCTTGGCACCCCTGTGATTCTTTGTTTTTCTCATTCTGTTTCTTTGAGTGACACCTACACAGGAGGCTCTCTACTATCCTGCTGTGGCTTTTATCTCTACAGAGGAGAGTATGGGCATTTTATACTTCAGACCCACACAGTATTTGTGACTCACCAAGCTGAACGCATGCTACCTGTTGCATTCTGGAGCTCACCAGGCACCCACTCCATGTTTCTGTGGTCCCAGAAAGATAGCCAAAACAACAGCTTCATTTATTTGCTTTGTTTATAGCCCACCTTTCTCTCCAAAGAAGACCCAAAGCAGATTTCATCATTCTCCTTTCCTCCCTGTGGGGTGGGTTAATCTGAGAGTGTATGGCTGGCCCAAGGTCACCCAGCGAGCTTTCATGGTAGAATGGGGATTTGAATCTGGATCGCCGATATCCTAATCCAACACTCTAGGTGCTACAACACACTGCCTCTTTACTGAGTCCCTGGAGGGCTGACTTTGGCCTGGTGAGTCACAAATAGTGCACAGTTGGGTTAAAAAGAAGGGTGACAGTTGTCCTGTTAAATTCTCATCTTGCCTTTTGTACAACAAATTCGGGCTGGTGCACAAGAAGAATTGTAAAAATATAGTGGTTTCCTGCCCCCTCCCCATTTCATACCTTTGAGGCATGTTAGGTTGAAATGGGTTCAGGGTTACTTAGTGATCTTTGGGGATTTGAACCCAGGGTCAGACCTACATTCTCTTCACACTAGTGTTTTTTTTTTAACAGGCAGACATCATACCTGCCCCTTTTCTATGCTACTTTTTGACTCACCATTGTAGCTGTGTAATGGCCCTGGGTGTGCTGGGAGCTAGACCGGCATCAATATAGTATGACCCAAAAACCCACACCATCAAACTACCCCCCATCCATGTATGCATGCACAATAGTCCATGCAGGTATATCTTTGTATAAATCTATCTCTTGTTTTTCTCATTTCTGCCGATAAAAGGGTTTGTATATGTATGTTTAAAGAGAATCATCATTGTATGTTTGGGTTAAACATGAGGGACTTCTCAAAGACCTATGTTAGTGAGCTAGGGGTGCTCCTCCAACATGCTGTAGATTTAGAGGCTTATCCAGTGACTGTGGAAATGAAGACACTGAAACACAGAAGAAGGTTCAGAGTACATTAAGCAGAGTAACTATTACCAAAAATGGCCTTACCAAAAAGGAATTACCAAAACCCATATCCCTCAAATCATGCTGAGAGTGCATGTACAGTGGAGAAATGGTAAGTGAGATGGAGTGCTTAACCTTTTTCCCACTCACTCTTACTCTCCTTTGCAAATGCCATCCCTGGCAGTTCTTAATCCTTCCCCCTCCACCACAGTTGTGTTCCAGAATGAGAGGTGAGCCCAGCTAGGGGAAGAAACAGCCTGGATGAGAATTTCAGGAGTGAATCAGCAGACATAGGATTGGCTAAGAGTCCTTTCCACCCATCCTTGACTGTCTCCTGAAAGTGCCCCCCTCCAGATTCCGTGTTCCCTTTATCTCAGTGAATAAGTGGTTGGGACCCCACATTTGCTGTAATAAAGTCTAGTTCTACCTTGCACGGACAGCTGTTTGGATACCTGGGAAGGCTCTGAAGGAGAATGAGGATACAGGGACAAAAATGTTTTGGGATCTTGCACCTTTATGCACTTCTTCACACTGCTGCTAAGGAGGTGTGAAAATTACCAGCATCACAGTAACAGTGTTTTTACACTCCATCTTCTAGAGTGTGAATTACACCACCCAGGTGAAGAGGGAACAATCACAAGTTGCACAGCTGCTGTAAAGAACTACAGAGATGCAGTAGGGACATGCTCAGGTTTTTAATGTAATCATATTTGAAGATCCTACCACAAGGCAGAGTTAAGGTTGACTGGTCTGACATCTGCTCTTGCATTGTCTATAATATATTGTGGAAGAAAAGGCTAAGGTAGTCTCTTACTGGGGAAGACCACACCACCTGTAACTTCTAGAAGTCAGTCTCTGTTCATGACCTAAATGAGCAATCTGGAATCTTCCATCCAGGCCTGGAATCTGTGTCTGCAAAATAAATGTGCTCAACAAAGAAGAGCTGTGAGAAGGATCTATAGTCCACATTATGGGCCTGATTGAGAACTCCCTAAGGAGCCATAGGGTTATATGTCAGTGAAAGAAAGTCAATGATTTATAAACATAGTGCAAATATGGATAATTTAAGAAGAAGAAGAGATTGGATTTATTCCCAACCTTCACTTGGAGTCTCAGAGCGGCTTACAAACTCCTTTCCCTTCCCCTCCTCACAACAGACACCCTGTGAGGTAGGTGGGGCTGAGAGAGCTCTTTCCAGAACTGCCTTTTCAAGGACAGCTCTTGTCAGAACTATGGCTTGCCCAAGATCATCCAACAGCTGCAGGTGGAGGAGTGGGGAATCACCCGGTTCTCCCAGATTAGAGCCCGCACACTTAACCACTGTACCAAGCTGTGTCTCAGATTTAGATCTTCTTAGTCTAGTGCCATGGTTTTCAAAATGGTTCTCAGCTATGGCTGCTGGTAAGGCCACAGAATATGCTTGCTGCCTGCAAGTGAGGATCATAGCATAGTCATATCCTATATAAGTCAATGGCTGCTTCAAAAGACTCTGATAACGTGAGAAATGCCAGTAAATCAAGTTAGATATCAAATGATGACATGATCTTTGGATCAATGGATAAAGTTATACTAGAGGTTAATCAATTGGTTTCTGCCGGACAGAAGGATAGACATTGGCTTGGATCCAGTGTTAATTTCTGCTGACAAAAGGGATTTCTGTCACCAGAGAGTGATTTTCTTGCCTTATTTCTTAAATGCATCCTTTACTCATCAGTTGCTTCCATGCTCCCAAGACGTTTTAATATGTTTAACTTCTCAAGGGGAGGTAGGATTTGAAGTCACATCCTGCTCTCCCTCATTGGTACTGATATGCAAGCTGGCATGTAACAGGCAGCGTGGCCATGATTAGATATTGGGGGGAGGGCATATAGAAAAATGGACAGTTCTGACCAATGTGCATTACAAGAACATTGCAAGAACTTTGTGTCGCGGGGGGAAACAAACTCTTAGAACTGATTCTTCTCTCCTGTTGCTTGGAAACAACTTGATGGCGCTCGCTCTCTCTCTCTCTCTCTCTCTCTCTCTCTCTCTCTCTCTCTCTCTCTCTCTCTCTCACACACACACACACACACACACACACACACACACAGCTCATGCTTATACTCTGTACATGAATTATTTTTTATTTTTATATAATGTCCCATCATGTAACTCCAGAGAAGCCTTCAAGGAGTTGAAAGTAGAGGTAAATTATTACCCCTCTGTCTGGAGTGCAAATTAATCACAGATTGCAAGCAGCATCCTCAGACTTGGGGGGGATAATTTGTGTGTGTGCTCCCCCCAAAACATTCAAAAATAGTTTGTAAATTCTTGTGCACATGCATTCTCATACTGCATGTGCAGTCCTCTCTTCTTCATTCAGTATCTTTATTAGGGGCTACAATGACCTTCGTCCAACTCTGGTCAAATAGGTTTTTGAAACTGTACAAAACCCTTCAAAACCTGTTTCCCTGAGATGATAGTAGGAATTGTGGGATGAGGGTACATACCACAAGCAAGGATGTCCCACACATGCAGCCTTCAACACTGGCAAATTATTGTCTGATTCCATTAATGGGTGACTTGTTCATATCCAGTGCCCTATATCCTGTTTTAATCCCCCCCTTCCAGGCTGCTAAAAATGCTTTATAGTCAGATTGCCAAAGGAGTTCAGGGTCGACTTTGGACTTCTAACCATTGGCATTGATCAGGACATCTATTCCGT
Organism: Gekko gecko; assembly: GCA_029375565.1. NCBI lineage: Eukaryota > Metazoa > Chordata > Lepidosauria > Squamata > Gekkonidae > Gekko > Gekko gecko. The sequence goes on along the minus strand of JAPDNY010000002.1, from coordinate 235,566,084 downwards.
GTTGCTCTCTCTCTTTTTTCCTCTCTCTCTCCTCTCTCTGTCAAAAGGCGACAGATTGCAAGTGGCACTTACAGCGTAGAGACTAGGTTGTGATTACCCATTGGATAACATTTTAATTGTGCTTCTGGCACTCTGTCAAGCTAATTTGAACTGCATTTCAATATTACAGCATTTATTTAGGGCCATAACAATATGGATTAATCTGAAATTATAATACTGGGAGAATTCTGTTGCACTTATTTCCTATTTGCCAAATATTTTACAAAGGAGGTCCTGACAACAAACAAACAAAACCTTTCCCAAAAAACTCCCTTTCCAACCAATGTGTGAAGGCACAGATGGGACCCAAGAGAGAAAGAGGAGAGCAAGGTATATTTAGTAAAGACGGGCAGCCCTTCTGATTACTAAACAGAAAGTAAATAAACTCACTGTAAGCTTTCCTGGTGCCATTTCATTTTCTTGGTCTGACTTTTTAAATTTCAAATGGAGAGCATGACAGTGACAAACCGCTATTCAAGCTAAAGAAAGGTTAGCATTAGTTTGCAGTGAAATTAAAACTAAGGGCAGATTCACACAGTGAATGTTCTACCTACACAAGCAGGTTGAAATAACACAGGCACACCCCTGGAGAAACATGCTGTATGAATCTGGCAAGTGTAGATATTGGTCTGTGGCTATTCCTATGCTTTTCCACAGCTGTTAAAGTTGTTGTTGTTGTAATCAGAGAATACCTGGTTCACACATTACCTTGTTCTAACATTCTCCAAAATGGCCAGGTCTGCTTTGTGAGGATGTGAACTAGCCCTGAGAAATGTGTTTTTGCTTGAACAGCTGAATCTATTACATGAACTTTACTTGTTATCTAGCTTCACATAGATGTTTAAAAATGTGATTTGTCTAAGCACTGTACATAATGTTTTTGTGAATTATTTTCTTTTTATAAATCATATTTATTTTAAAAATCAGCATTTACATGTTATAAAAACTGGGAACTCAAAAGAACATGAAATAGCTCAAAAATCAGATAAACAAAAAAAATACAATAAGTACTAAAAGCCTAATACAATATATATTCAAAATCATAAGATCTCAAACTCTTTATAATCTTGCCATTCTTCAAGTGTTTGTAAACATAGTTTTCGCCATTTAAAATATAAGCATATCTCTATACCAGGGTTCAGATGTTTTGTGAATTATTTTCAATGACATTGAGTTTATTTGTGTGTGTGTGTGTGTTAAGTGCCATCAAGTCGCTTCTGACTTATGGCCACCCTATAAATTAATGACCTCCAAAATGTCCTATCATTAACAGCCTTGCTCAGCTCTTGCAAACTGCGGGCCATGGTTTCCTTTACTGAGTCTATCCATCTCACGTTGGGTCTTCCTCTTTTCCTGCTGCCTTCAACTTTTCCTAGCATTATTGTCTTTTCCAGTGATTCTTGTCTTCTCATAATGTGACCGAAGTATGGTAACTTCAGTTTAGTCTTTTTAGCTTCTAGGGATAGTTCAGGCTTGATTTGATTTATAACCCACTTATTTGTCTTTTTGGCAATCCATGGTATACATAAATTTACTTGCTGTTTTATTCATATTCCTATAATACCTTTCAGCCAAGAAGTCATAAAGGTGACTTACAAAATAGCCATATTGTATTTGACCAGTGGGCCACCTAGCTTTGTAGGAGGAGGACACTGCTAGATGCTTGAGAGAACAAGGTACATAAGAACATAAGAGAAGCCAATGTTGAATCAGGCCAGTGACCCATCTCCTCTGTCACACAGTGACCAAAAATACCAGGTGCCATCAGGAGGTCCAGCAGTGGGGCCAAGACACTGGAAGCCCTTCCACTGCTGCCCCCCCCAGCACAAAGAATAGAGTGCATCACCTACCCCAGACTGAGAGTTCCTATCTATACCTTGTGGCTAATAGCCACTGATGGACTTCTGTGCCATATGTTTATCTAATTCTCTCTTGAAACTGTCCATGCTTGCAGCTGCCACTACCTCCTATAGCAGTGAAGAAGTACTTCCTTTTATCTGTTCTAACCCGATTGTTTAGCAATTTCATTGAGTGCTCGCGAGTTCTTGTATTGTGAGAAAGGGAGAAAAGTACTTCTTTCTCAACCTGCTCAAGCCCATGCATAATCTTATAAACCTCGATCATGTTACCCCTCAGCTGTCATTTCTCCAAGCTAAAGAGCCCCAAGCTTTTTAAATTTTCTTCATAGGGAAAGTGTTCCAACCCTTTTATCATTCTAGTTGCCCTTCTCTGCACTTTTTCCAATGCTATAATATCCTTTTTGAGGTGTGGCAACCAGAACTGTACACAGTATTCCAAATGAGGTCGCACCAATGATTTATACAGGGGCATTATGATACTGGCTGATTTGTTTTCAGTTCCCTTCCTAATAATCCCCAGCATAGCGTTGGCCTTCTTTATTGCAGTTACACACTGCCTAGACATTTTCATTGAGTTATCTACTACGACTCCAAGATCTCTCTCTTGGTCAGTCTCTGCCAGTTCAGATCCCATCAATGTGTATTTATATTTAGGATTTTTGGCTCCAATGTGCATCACTTTGCACTTGGCCACATTGAAGCCCATTTGCCACGCTGATGTCCACTCACCCATCCTCGACAGATCCCTTTGGAGTGCCTCACAATCCTCCCTGGTTTTCACCACCCTGAACAACTTCGTGTCATCTGCAAATTTAGCTACTTCACTGCTTACTCCCAATTCCAAATCGTTAATAAACAAGTTAAAAAGCATTGGACCGAGTACTGATCCCTGTGGTACTCCATTGCTTACCACCCTCAACTGAGAAAGTTTCCCATTTATACTCACTCTCTGTTTCCTATTTATAAGCCAGTTTTTGATCCACAAGAGGACTTGTCCTTTTATCCCATGACTATTGAGCTTACTTAGGAGTCTTTGATGAGGAACTTTATCAAAAGCTTTCTGGAAGTCAAGGTAAACAACATCTATTGGGTCCCCCTTGTCCACATGTTTGTTCACTCCCTCAAAAAACACTAACAGGTTAGTGAGACAAGACCTTCCCTTACAGAACCCATGCTGAGTCTGCCTCAATAGCTTTTTGTTCATCAACGTGCCTACTAATTCTTTCCTTAATAACAGTTTCCACCAACTTGCCCAGTATCGACGTCAGACTGACTGGCCTGTAATTTCCCGGATCTCCCCTGGAGCCCTTTTTTAAAGATGGGAGTGACATTAGCTACCTTCCAGTCCTCAGGAATGGAGGCAGATTTTAAAGAAAGATTACATATTTTTGTCAGGAGATCCACAAGTTCACATTTGAGTTCTTTCAGAACTCTCGGATGAATGCCATCCGGGCCTGGTGATTTATTAGTTTTTAAATTGTCCATCAGTTGTAGGACTTCCTCTCTTGTCACCTCAATCTGATTCAGGTCTTTCAAACCCCCTCCCGAAATCGGTGGTTCTGGAGTGAGCAAGCACTTCTCATCTTCCGCAGTGAAGACAGAGGCAAAAAATGCATTCAGCTTCTCAGCCATTTCCCTGTCATCCTTCAGTAGTCCTTTTACCCCTTGGTCATCCAAGGGCCCCACTGCCTCCCTGGCTGGTTTCCTACTTCTAATGTATTTGGAGAAAGTTTTATTGTTGGCCTGTATGTTTTTTCCAATATGCTCCTCATATTCCCTTTTTGCTTGCCTGATCACAGACTTGCATTTTATTTACCACAGCCTGTGTTCCTTTTTATCAACCTCACTGAGACTAGCTTTCCACCGTTTAAAGGAATCACGTTTTACAGCTTCCATTACTTTATTTGTTAACCATGCAGGCTTTTTTCTATACCTATTTGTGCCTATCGTAACCTGCAGTATATATTTTTTCTGAGCTTCTAGAATTGTCTTTTTAAATAGTCTCCAAGCTTCCCCAATGGTTTTGACCTTTTCCACTTTTCCTTTCAATTTCTTCCTCACATGTCCCCTCATACCAGATAAGTTACCCCTTTTAAAGTTAAAAGTGGTTGCGTCAATCTTTCTGGGCAACTCCCTATTTATACAAATGTTAAATAGATGGCATTGGGACCTTAGTGAGTGATCCATTCTCTCTGTTGACCATTCTTCTTCAGCAATCACATGCTTAGATCGGTTCAGCACAAGGTTACTTGCTCTCTTCTTTCATCCTCCCTTTTAAATCCAGTTATTTGGGGGCTTTCACAATGTCTAGTGGCAACAGCTTCCACATGCTACTATATTATGTAAGGGGGAAATACTTATGTAATGTGCCTTTCCCAGGCTCAAAGCAGTTTACGTAAAACTGCAATAGCAACGTAAAAATGCCTACTGTTTGAACATAATGAAAACTTTCTTCTCTTGCCATTTCTTCTCCCACCGGTTAGTAATTTGGCTGTTGAGGCCTGGCCTGGCCTTCATACTATTGTTTTGGTGTTCAAGAAGATGCTTTTATCTGAGTCCATATCTTGAGGTCATAATTAAAAGCTTGGGACCTAATAGACATCAAAAGATAGAGGCGTCTCTATTATATTTCTTTTGTTGATTCCTCATTTAATTTTTTAAAACTCCATTTTCTTTTTCTGGGATCTAACACCACCTGGAAGAAGAAGGAAGCAGGCCTGTTCTGAGGTATCTAATAGTCTCTTACATTAATGTAGAACTTAAATGGGAAATATCCCAAGTAGTGATATAAGCATGTTTTTTCTCTTTCATGGTTCCAATGGCAACATGGCACCAGAGGAGGGCCATGGGTGTGGCTAAGTGTAACTTTATTTCCTTCACTCCCAGTTCTTTTCTGGAAGTTTCTTTTTGGACAAAGGGCATTGGTTGAGGGCACTGTGCTCTTGGTTGGCAAGCAGCCAGACAGACCCCATGTAATTATAGTAAAAATCAAAACTATTCTCATGGGCCTAAATCTTTAAATCAGAACAAAGATCTGAAAGGCTGTTAAGAAGAGGGTCATATATACAATTCTCTCCTAGAGTGCACTGCAGAAGATGTCTTTTGAGGGTACTGTGGTACTGTATGTAGTCTCATTGTCTTATCATGTCCTCATGCTGAGGGGAAAAGAGCCAAGAACTGAATGAGAAACCAGGGAGTGTGAGTACAAGCTGACTGTATTGTGAACAGGCCATAGGGATGATCCTGATCCTGCCTGTAGTAGCCTGTTTGTTGAAGGACCTAGTAAATTTGTCCCTCTTTGAGGGGATGTGGCCGTTGGGGACAGGAGCCAAGTTGAAATGATGTCCCGGGTGGCTGTACTAATTGGTTCCTGAGCTGCAAACAAAGTCCTAGGTCAAGTAGCCAGCAAGAAGCTTCTTTTCCTTACTCTGTGACATGTGGGAATTTCTGTGTATTGATACTGCTGTCATGCTGTGATGAATCTGTGGGGAAGTGGTGTTGCACAGGACCTTTACCTTATACCTTTTGTTTACTGTTTGAGTTACCAAGCTGATTCTGCTTTGGTGGGTTTTTATTTCTGCAGAAGGGGATACAGTTGCTAGGTCTTGTTTTAGAAGTTCAGACCATACATGGGCCTTATCCGGATCTGAATAGGCATTTGGTCTAGAGGCTGTTTCTAGAACCTGTTTTCTTTCATGTCTGAGCTCAGTGGAAAATACAAAGGCAATACACCACCAACTCCTCTCTTCAGCTTGCTACCTTCTGGATGTTCTTTCATGAAAAGTGGCCCACCTGATATCAATAAGGGCCTGTGCCTTCTCAGTGGTTGTTCCCATTTTATGGAATGGACTGATCTCTCCAATCCAAGGAGATGAAGGAGGTGCCATGCTTGGAAGCTTTTCAGAGGCATTGCCAGGCTGTTTTATTCACCGGAACCTTTAATGGTGTGTAAGTTTCAGGCAATATATTAGGTGGGATTTTATTGTTATTTGATATGTATGTGTTTATTGTATAATGGTTGTGTACTTAGTGTAAGCCACCTTGAGCAATGGGGAAAGGCAGGATAGAAATGTTTTAATAAATAAAAGAATAACATACTAACTTTCTCCTCACCACTGGGGATCCATCAACAGCCAACATGTGGAAGTAAAGGTAGAGAATTCCATGGTGGAAACCATGCTTTGATGACTGGCTCAAGTCTCAGCACACCTCATTTTAAAAACATAAGTAGGAGGCATGAAACCCTGCCACAAATGGCCTGCTGTGCCCCAAGCTAGGATTTGTTCAAGACTGCAATCTTTTCACCTATGTTTGTAAGAAAACCCAAGGGCTTGTGTTTGCAATTTCCTCTGGTCTGTCCTTGGCTTCCCTTCTTGCTCCATTGTCAAGCTTTCCTTCTATCCAAAATTCAAGTGGGCACACTCTGTGAAATCCGCTCTACGAGGAAGGGGAGAAGCTGCCAAGGAAACCGAAATGGTGTCAAGAAAGAGCAAAATTTGGAGAGACTTAACTGTGTATAGCAAGTTGAAGAGCATGTCTGTTTCCCTTTTTGAAAAGGGGTAGAAGGGAGTGAACTGTAGCCTAGTGAAAGGCCCAAAAGGATGTTCATTGTACCTGAAAAGAAAAACCAGCATCTTATAATGGTTAGTGCATCGTAGTAGCACTGGGAGACTCAGGTTTAGTTTCCACTGTGCCAGGGAAGCTCACTGGGTGACCTTGAGGCAGTCACTATCCTTCAGCCTGAACTACTACTTCACAGTTGTTGCGAGGATAAAACAGAAGAGTGGAGAATGGTGCTATAAGTTGTTTTGGGTGTGGGACAGGGGCAAAATAGCTAATTAAAAAAAAACTCTGAATGATCCAGGGAAAAGGTTCTGCTCTCCACTCAGTGTTTGGAACTCTATGCCACAGGATCGAAGTCCAGGCCATAGATTTGACTACAATTGAAAAATGAACTGAACAAGAATATTCAGAGCTGGGAAACACCACTAACACTGTGGTGAAGTATCTTTCCTATGGGGACATATTCCATAACTGTCTTATTAATGGGGTGTCTGCCACCTTTCCCTGAGGCATGATTTGTTGCCACAGTTGGAAATGGGATACTGTCTTAGAAGGACAGAAGTACTACTGATTTCATCTGACAGCACTTCTGCAGTTACTCAGTTAAGTAACAAATCATTACAGTGACTTGGTTTAATAAGCCTCCAGATATTGTCCTCAAAGATAGAAGAGTTAGCACCCAAGTACGTTTCAGAAAACTGAAATTAATATTCTTCTTTTCAGCATGGGGGTTTACACCAAGCAAAACACTTCTTCCCACATTTTTGCCATAAAATCTGCAATTACCAGTGTTGGAGCAACCCAGTACCAGATCACCCAGGCTATAGACATGAGCTAAATCTATCTACAGGGTTGATGCTTGTTCCTAAAAATTTAAGGCTGGAACTTGAAATATTTTCCCAAGACTAGCTTTATCAACTCAGGGACTTGGACCCACTTGTAATTTCCACTGACAAAAGGGATCTCTGTCAGCAGAGTGTGACTTCCTTGCTCGCCCCTCTACTCTCACCAGCCCAAAATGCTCCTCAAAATACTGCTCCTATTGGATGGGAAACTCCCAGTAGGTGTCATATTCGGGCTCCCCCCCTCCCAGTATTTGAAAACACTGCAACTCTTGGACACGCCAGGTGGGGTCACTAGAGAGTTCTACACACCATGTCACACACAACTGGAGCTGATGTTCTGGTAGTATAGTATCTCCTGTCATTTTTATATGGGCTTGATTCAGCCAATGATAGAATGTCCAGTCCTCTGTGAGAACACAGATAGTCATCTAGGGGAAATGGAGCAAATTTCCAAATTGCCCTTTAAAATAATTCCATAGTGTTCTCTGTTCCTATTCTGAACAGGTTGGGCCTTGGAAAGAGCCTATCTGTGAGTACAATGGATGAGTTCCCTTGGAGGGTTCTTTGCTGCCTTGTTTCAGCAGGTGAAAACCATAGCAGTCCCTGGAAGTGGTCCTATATCCCAGGTGGAGGCGTTTATGCAGCTGTAGAAATTACTATGTTAAGTAATTGCCCATGCATCAGGGATGGGGGCCCTAAGGAGTTAATAGTTTTTTCTGTTTTTATTTGTTTGATCCAGGTCCTACAAATTTACTTAATGATTTTGACTTTCATCAGAAGGCTTGTTGTTGTTTTTACAAGTATATCTCTCTTGCATAGTGGGTGGAAATTTAGTATAGAGGTGAGATATCTTAGGCAGTACGAATACTCTGTGTTATTTATTTAATTTATATTTTTTATTACTTCCTTCATGGGACTGGTGGCTTGCATAGACTTCCAGGAGGTTTCCCATCCAGGCATTGACTTGCTTTATTTTAGCAATCATAAAATGTAGGACCAGGTTTTTCTGAATTAAAAGAAATCTTATGAACATGTGTCTGATTAAACTTAACCACCATGAGTTCAGTGTCCCTCTTGCTGTCTCTTTAATGCATTTAATTTTTAAGGTATATGTGTAAAGCTTTTCAATGCACATAAAAATGCAAACAGTAGCAAACACAGGAGTCATACAGATGCACTTCTCGAAGTTAGCCACCATGTAATATGTGAGCTGCCCTTTGGTCTTGATGTTCTTCAATAATGACACAGAAAGGAGCGTTCCTCTTATTGAGGGATTCTGTCCTTGCCAGGTCGGGTGGGGATGAATAAAAGGCCCTGTAAGAGATTCCACCCACCCACCCACCCACCCCTTCTCTGTCTCTAGCTTGTCATCCCTCATTTACCACAAAACATTCACCACATTTTCCATGTTGGTTGCAATTTATTTTTCAACCGCCAGCTGCTTTCCCAATCGCTCTTTTTCTCACTCTGCTCCTCCCAAGCACCCCCCACTGCTCCCAACTTTATTTTTATTATTATTGTAATCATCATCATTATTATTTTGCTATAAATTAGGAAGCATAATCAATATTTGGAGAAGCCTGGTGAGATTTGTTCTATTTGCATAAACTGATGGAGTGGATGTTTCTCTGATATTTCAGTGTGTCAGAGGGCTTTATGGGGCAGATTGATTGATGAGCAAGACAGGAGAAGATTACGTTGGGTGAATGTAAGGCTTATAGGGGAATACTTTTGAAGACCCAACTAAGGAAGGGGGGTGAGGTACCTCATCCTGTCTTGCAGTGCTACTTGGGTGCTAATTTGTAACTGTTGGCTTTTCCATTCTTATTACCGCACCCGCTAAACTGTTTGCAAAGGGAGCTGCCAGATTGCTGGTTTCACCCCAGGCCATTTCACACTTTTAGGGCCAAAACTTTAAAGAGATTGTCTCAATAAAATATAACATTATTGTCTCTGAATGCCGTGAAAATGAGCTGCTTTCCCTAACAGTGGGGCTGGTGTATTTTCTCCCTTCCTCAGACGAACAGCAGTTAATTATGTATAATTCTTTTATTTCCAATGTAATCTACCCACCGTTTTATTTGTAGTGATATATCTCTGGATTAGATCACTTGTCTCAACAGTAAATTGAGCCAGTGGCATTTTCATTTAGTTGTTATGCTCTCTTATTCTGTTTTCTGTCTCTCTCACACATTTTTGACCATAAAGCAAGATACAGGGGATTGTGTATTCTGGGACTTGGGAGCTGGTCCATTAGAGACATAGCCATGTGTCCAAAAATGATTAGTCAGCATCGTCTAGTAATTGGTACGGAGCCTAAGATTTTTACCTGGGAAGATCTGGGGTCAATTTGCACTTGAGCTGAGGATTCACTTGGCTGACTTTAAGCAAGCCTCAGTTTCTTAATCTGTAAAACTGAAATAATAGGAATATGTGTCACCAGACTGTTGTGAAGATAACTGAGAACAGAAAATGTTGCTGCCTACACATGCCTTTCAGAAAAACAACAACTGTTGATTACAACACGCGGCTCTGAGAGAAGCAAAGTCAGTTGCATCCATTGAGCCAAGTTCTTCCCTCCCTAGAGCTTGGTCTTGAGAAATGAAATTACTTTTCAACTAAGCATGTCTCTAGGGCACATTGAATGTCATTTTACAGATGGGAAACAGAGGCATGGCGAATGGGGGGGGGGTCACATTACACTTTCAAGAGCAGAAGTCTCACATGCCTTTCAAAAGACATGCAAATGCCTTGACGTAATGGGCACCATACCTCTGGCTTCCAGCCAGAACAATGATGCTGGGAATGGTTTTGCTGTTCACAGGTCTACTGGGCCGGGTGCACATTTTACTCATATCTGTATGTCTTTCCACAGAGAACAGGGATTCTCCTGGAGACTTCAAATCAGAATTATAAGAGGAAGACGTACATGACTTGCCACAAACCACACAGAAAATCTGTGGTAGGAAGGGCATATCAGTGTGCGATGTCCCAAGCTATCATTCTGAGTCCTGGACTAGTAAAGCTGGTTGTTAGTAGAAGCCATGAATACAAAAATATGAATTCTGCAATAAAATTAAATAACAGAAACAGAATAAATACGAACATTACACATTTCTGTTCATTTCTGATTGTTCCTACTTCATTTGTGAAACTGAGTTTTGTAGGCTTCTGTTGTCATCATGAGCTACATGTACATGCTTTGGGGAAGGAATGGGTATAAGAAGAAAGGCTACACATGTTTTTCTGCTCTGCTGTTTTCTGAATCCTTAGTAGAACCACTCAACACTTTCGCCCTTTTTTCTTTTCAACCACAAGATCTAGAAAACTTTCACTTTTTTAAAAAAAAGAAGGACTGAAGGATTCTGAATAGACCACTTGGGCTCTTCACCAGTCAGATGTATGCTGTGGTGCAACACACAATTATTGCTGAGCAGAGTTTGCACTGGTTGCCTATTACTACATGGAGGATAACTGACCTATGACATGTGTCTCTGTTTTGCTGTTTTTGCTTGGTATATTATGTGTTGCCTGCTACCTGTTGCAACAGACTAAGCAGCAACAGTGCCCAGATTTTGTGCTTAAAAAAAAAGATTCAGCATCGATAGCCCAAATTCTGCCAGAGTATGCAAATTTGCATATACTCGCTTATTTTGCTGTTTATTCTGCTAGTGCTTGAAATGGGCAAAGATGGTGAAGCCCTCCCCACAAGCATTCAGTTTTTTCTTCTTCTTTGTCTCCCACCTCCACCAGCATTTGGAAGTTCAGAAAGCATCGCCCACATACTTTCAAGTTATTTTTGCAGCAGCAAAGTTTTATAACTTGTTTAAAAACAAAAGTAAGAAAGAGTGGAGAATGTAAGGATCATGGAATACACAGTCCTAGCTGTGACAAAATGATGCCATTGGATGATTGCTGTGGAGAGTAGTAAACGTAGACAGAGAATAAAGAAAGGAGATGGAGGTGTGTTAAAGAGTATTAAGAGTCTGATGGGGACCCTCTTTGTTCTTTGCTGAAATCACCAAATTCTTATATCCCAATCAATCTTGTGTACTCTTCCCTTTCTTGCCAATTAAAGCTGCTGACCATGTCTTGTCAGTTAAAGTTGATCGCTCTAGCGCACAGGGGCCATGCTGGAGCACCAGGCTGAATCTGTTCTCACTACCAGGAGCCTGGGCTCTACCAGTTCAGACAGTACATGGGACCTCATATGACTGAATGTTTTAAAAAATCCCTGCATGTATTTTTGTATATCTCACCTTTCTTGCATGATGTAGAGAAGATTTGAGGCGTTGCAAAAAGACAAGTCTCCTACCCAGGCACTGATAAGATCCAGACTTCCTTAATTTCAGAAAGGCTGCTGTATCATGTGGCTTCAGACCATCTCCAGGGCTACTGGAGAGAAGGATTTTGACCCTGGGGGATCACGTTCTTGATATGCCATTTTTGTTTGCACAGTGCATTTTCAAGTGGTACAGTTCAGCCACAGGTTTACCGCTGAAGAGAGAACTAGAATTGCTTGTACCAAATGTTGGAGCTATGCAGGATTAATTGCTGCAATTGTGCTTGATATAATTGTATCCCAGAGGCTGGAAGCTGTGAACGTTCACATCCTTTGGGTAGTGATTGATGTATACATAGAAGGATATAAAAGTAGACAGTTGCATAAAATGAGCTGTACCCAGTTTTTTCGGGGGCAGGGGGGAGCAGGCACCATTCCACAGATAAAACTGCAGGCTAGGCAGCTTCTCTAGATAGGAGCCAATGTCATCTAGTGGGTAGAATGTTGAACTACGATCTGAAAGATTTGGGTTCAAATGTCTTCACTTCCATGAAACATATTGAGTTTATATACTACCTGGTGAGTATAATATGGGGATGAAAGAATTATATATGTTTATCTGACCTCTTTGTGAGAAGGGTAGGGTAAAAAACATACTAGATAGTGTAAATAGTGGGAAATGAATATTAAGAAAGATATTTTCTTTTTTGAACAAATCAGGAAAATGGAATGTTAACAACCATGATACTTGTCTCATTCATTTCATTGTTATGTGCTCAGGAGAACTTCCCCATGGACTGTGTCCAAAGGGATTCTCAGTCACTTGCACAGCACTTTTTTTTCTTTCTTAAAAGGCTCTGTCGTTCTTACTTCATTGTGACCTACTTCACATGCCACAGTTATAATGGGTACATTCTGTACAGTTTCCCAATTTTAACATTATATACCACAGAAACATATGTGACTCCTTGCAGAGAACTCTGGCAGTGTATACAAAATTTAAAAATGACATGTACACATTTCAGACATTATAGTTATACCAGGAACATTTTTTGACCTGGGGAGATCTTTGCATTTACCCGTTACATGGACCCTCATCCTCAAGTAGTCAAGTGAGATAGGAATTTGCCCATGGCTGAACAGTAAACTTTATTACCAAAGTGGGATTTGAACCTGGACCTTTTCCATGTGCTGTGTCACACTGGCCTCAGGGAAACATATTTTGGTTTGTTTTTCAGCAAACCAGTTGCATTTCTGATCACTCCCAGTGAAGGAGGTAAAGATCTGCCACAGCTCCACCCCAGTAGGAAGAGCCAAGAGATATATACAACTACAGGATTTTTGTATGTGTAAAATAGAACATCTGTATTGTATGTATGTAACCTTTGCCTAGATAGCAGTGTTCCATATGAGCCAGCGAAGCATCTTTGCTGCTGGCTTCAGTCCTGCATCCATGATGAAATCTGGGAAAAGCTGAAGAGAGACCCCAGCCAAAGGCTTAATGTTCTGCATTTGCTCCCCTGCCCCACTGTTGCTACATGAGCTTGCACAATGCTCCCTCTGCCTTTTCTCCCCACAATTTGTCACCTCTTCCCCACTATATGTTACCCTGTGATTCCCCCTGAACAGAATTACTCATCCAGGGAACATAGTGTTTGTGAGGGAGGAACCTGCTCTAGGGATTGCTGGACTGGCCAAGACTGGAGTTGTTTTCTGGCTGCCTGAATATGGGAAACCATGGATATACTGGAGAAGGGTGGAGGCTACCATAGAGGTACATTGTTCATGTTAGTGAGTGATGCCAGACTTCGCAATGCACTGGTGGTAGAATTTGTACCTATTGCTTAAAGAAAAACTGGCAGCCCTCTGCTGCTGGTGGGAAGACAGATTCTGGGCACTCATTAAAACATATTGATTTCTTAATTGAAAAAAGTGTGTCTGAGTGCATGCACACAGCTGGATATTGTGCCATACAATTCTCCTTGGTTGCAGGATCTTCTTTCTGGTTTCTGTGCATCACACTCATGGGATTATGCGGCTGCGCTGATCCTAATCGGTGGTATACAAAGCTCACAATGAGATTTTTGCGCCTCCATCCCTGGGAACCCCACTACGCATGCCCAAGGGGGTGAGGCGCAGACATCCCACCAGTTCTCTTCTTTCTCATTTTTTCCTTCCTTTTACTAAAAAGACTCTCTTTTGAAAAAAGAGGATTATTTCCTTTTTGAGGATTGCCGCTGCCTCTGGCGGCTTCCTGCACCCCTCAAAGGTAATTTTTTTAATCGCCTCACCTGAGGGAAATTTTCTTTTTCTTGTGCCATTGTGCTTTTTTATGGCCAAAAAGTGGGGGTGTTTTAAAAGGTGTGTCAGCTGCGGCAGCAAACTCACCCTCAGTGACGGCCACACACTTTGTATTCTCTGCCTTGGAGAGACCCATCATCCAGAGACTTGCCGCCATTGCTCAAGGTTTTCCAACCAGACCCGCAAAAACAGGGCCGCGAGACTTCAAGTGGCACTTTGAGAGTCCGCATTGGCTCCTTTGTCTCAAGGGGAGATGGCTGCTCAGACCCCTTTGGACTCTCAACCAACGGTGCTTCCATCGACATCAGAAGATGCCCCGACACCGATCCCACCTCTCCACTCTAACTCGGCATCAGACGTGGGAACATCTTCGAAACGTACGGTGCCAAACGAGGCTTCCTCCGCCTCTACGCCGGCTAAGGAGAAGAAGAGGGATAAGCATGAGAAAGAAATCTTCTCTTAAAAAACTCACGCATAAGTCCCACACTCAGAGCGGCGTTGGCGTGCAAAAGGGCTCTGCATTACCCCCTTCTCAGTGGGTGCAACCCAATATCGATAATCCTCCTGCACCGGAGCTGCCTTCAATGCAACAATTACCCCCAATTAATCTATCGGACTTGCCCATTCGGCAGCTGAACCCCCCGGTATTGGAGGTCTCCTTGGATGCTGGACCCGTCTCAATCTCACTGTTGGAGGTCGAGGAGGTCATCCCACACTGATCTCGTAGAGATCATTCCCCATCGGCTTCTTGGGCAAGCGATCGATCTAGACTAGACTCTCGGTATCGTTCTAGATCCCCTAGGTGTGGGGAGCATCGATATAGATCAGAGGAGTGCCCTGAGTATCATCATGCCAGACCCAGGCTCTCCTATTTGCCCAGAGGGGAGTTGAGACCGCACTCCCTAACCTACTTTGATCCACCTGTGTCGCCTCCATGGGACCATTGGCAGCATATGTCTTACTGGTTCAGCTCCTATCCAATGTCGACATCGATGCCATGGCTGATGCCTAGGCCACAGTTGGACTGGGACCATGGGTCACGTCGTTCACATTCTCCCCAATGCAAATCTAAACCTTCTGCATCTGTCTCCAAACCTCCGGAAAAACCTCATTGCCCACCCTCGCCTCTATGTCCCAATCCCATTTTACCATTGCAAACCGCTCCAATATCGGGTGCTCCTGCCCAAAAGGATGACGTACCCTTGTTATTGGCACCGGGGTCACCTTCAAGATCTTCTGACTCCAATTTTGGCACTGACGATTCGGAAAGACCCAGTTCACTTGAGGACCCTTCCCCCAAGCCTACGGTGTTGGACAACCTTCCAATTTCTCCCTTGGAAGACCTTTCTTCATACAGAGATTTAGTCCAGAGGATGGCACATTCCATGGGACTGTCGATTGCCCAACCCCAACCCTTGGTATCATTGTTGTACAACTCAATATCTCCACGTCAGTCACCCTCCCAATGTCGACCATCCTCCTCCAGGCAGCAAGGGCACCATGGGATAAACCATCCTCTGCCCCAGTGTCTTCCAGGCACCTGGATCACATGTATAGGGTCCAAGAGATGGAGGCAGAATTCCTCCATATCCATCCTAAACCCAATTCCATGGTTGTGTTGCCCTCCTCGAAGAGTAAACACTCCCTTGCTACACCTTCTGATAAGGAGAGCAAGAAGTTGGATTCATTTGGCCGATGTTTTTATTCAGCTGGAGCTCTGGGAATCAAAACATTAAATTATATAGCTTGCATGAGTCGTTATCAGTATTCCCTCTGGGAGTGCTTTACTGATCTTTTGGCCTCGGTGTCTAATGACAAACGTCAGGAGGCCAGAAAGCTGCAAAAGGAAAGGTTGTTACTGTCTAAGCAGATCATCAATTCTTCCAAACATGCTTTGGACACGTTCTCCAAAACAATGTCTTTCCACAGTCACCCTCTGTAGGCATTCCTGGCTCAGGACCGGTGTTCCCTCTAAGCTGAGTTAGTGTGAGCCAGCTCACAGTTTTTTAGCCTCCGGCTCACACCTTTTTGTCTCCGCCCAGGAAGGATGGCTCCAGAGCAAACTTATTATTGCAGTAGCCAAATTGCTCACTTACAACTGTAGTGCCAGTAGCTCACAAAGCAGAATTTGTGCTCACGAGACTTCACAGCTTAGAGGGAGCATTGCTCAGGACCACCTCACTCTCTGCCAATACTAGGGCATACATAGAGGACTTGCCTTTTGATGGCCAGGGTCTCTTTCAATCTTCCACTGATTTGGCCCTGCAGGACATAAATAAGAGCATCAAAGTATCCAGGTCGTTGGGGGTCTCTGCCCCTTCTAAGTCTTTTAGACCTTGCTCTTGGTCACGCTACACCTCTAGGCGCCAGTATACTAAATCGTTGCCAGAAGGAGGCTATAGGCCACGTCAGTCCCTGTCTGGGAACAGACAGCAATATCAAGCTTGACAAAGGTACGGCTCTGGACAACAAGTCAGACCGAAACAGCCCAGACCCAATGAACAGGGCCTTTTACTTCCCACCATCTGCCTCTTCCAACCCTACCCGCCTCTATCCCTGTCTATATGCCTGGACCACCATTACGTCGGACCATTGGGTCCTTTCCATCTTGACCCATGGCTATACCATCGAATTTCTGGAACTCCCACCTCTTCCTGTATTCGTTACCACCGCCCCCATCATCATTCCTCCTCAAAGAAGTAGCCACACTTCTATCGAAAGGTGCCATAGAACCTGTGCCTCTAGACCACCAGGGCCTCGGTTTTTATTCCTGGTGCTTCGTAGTGCCCAAAAGGGATGGTGGGCAGAGGCCGATCTTAGACCTTCGCAGCCTCAACACCTATATATGATACTGGAAATTCAAGATGACAACTCTACAGGTCATCCTACCTCTCCTGTCCAGGGGTTGCTGGATGGCCACTCTCGACCTCAAAGATGCCTAGTTCCATTTAACTATCCACCACTCCCAGCGACAATATCTCCACTTTGTGATAGGAGGCAGACACTACCAATACAGGAGTCTACAGTGTGGCCTCAGCACGGCACCACGTGTCTTCACCAACATAATGGTATAGTTGTGGCACACCTCTGTGGCCTGATGGTATTCCCGTATCTTGACGACTGGCTTCTGGTCGCGCCTTCCAGGGACCTTCTCATGCAACAGGTCTCCCAGGGCCTCTGTCCTTCATTCCCTGGGTCTCCAGGTCAACCACAAGAAATCACAGCTGATTCCTTCTCAAAGAGTGCAGTTCATAGGGGCAATACTCCACTCCATGGAAGGCAAAGCCTTTCTGCCCTGGGACAGAGCCCTCACTCTAGCTGCTCTTGCACAGCAGATTCGGCACCAAGACATGTCATCTGCTTTTCAAATTCAATGCCTTCTGGGCCTGATGGCAGCTACGACTGCAGTCCTTCACTTCACCAGAATGCAAATGCGTCTACTTCAGCTCTGGTTCCTACAGCACTTCAAGCCCCTATGATTGACCCAGTCAGTTCGTCTCTCTCCATCACAAAATGCATGTGACTCCCTTCTCTGGTGGACACTGGCAGACAACCTAATACAGGGTGCCCCCTTCCATCCCCTCACTCCTGGTCTCAGCCTCACAACTGGCGCCTGTGGAGATGGGGTGCCCACCTTAACGGCCTCTCTGTGGGTCACTTCACCAGAATGCAAATGCATCTACTTCAGCTCTGGTTCCTACAGCACTTCAAACCCCTACGAATGACCCAGTCGGTTCATCTCTCTCCATCACAAGATACATGTGACTCCCTTCTCTGGTGGACATTGGCAGACAACCTAATACAGGGTGTCCCCTTCCATCCCCTCACTACTGGTCTCAGCCTCACAAACGCTGCCTGTGGGGATGGGGTGCCCACCTCAATGGCCTCTCTGTGGGTCACAGGTGGGATGCCTTGTTCTCAAAAAAATCACATAAATTTTATTGGCACTTCTAGCAATCAAACTGGCCCTCCAGTGTTTCCAGCCTCTTCTCACAGGGAACTGCATGGCTGTATTGACCGACGACAGACAGGAAGAGATGGTCTCCCACAGTCTCTGTTACCTGGGTCTGGACCTTTGGGCCTGGTGCATACCTCGGCACATTTTTCACATTGCCTCACACATCGCTGGAAGTGCCAACGTGCATGCAGACCTGCTCAGCAGGGGTCTCTCTCAGTGCCATGACTGGGAGCTGAACTGGACCTACCTATGTCCCATATTCAAAAAGTGGGGTATGCCTCACATAGACATGTTCGCCACCTGATACAATGCAAAGTGCAGCCTGTTCTGCAGCAGGGGGGCACAAGATCCCAAGGCCTTGGGAGACGGGCTCATTTACCCTTGGAACAACAGCTTCCTGTACATGTTTCTTCCTCTGCCGCTTTTGCTAAAGACGGTCCAAAAGCTCATGAGGGTTCACACGAGATGCATTCTGATTGCCCCCTGGTGGCTGAGACAACCTTGGTTTGCCTGCCTCCTTTTGCTGACCAAGGATCGCCATCCGCTCCCACCGGTGCCAGATCTGCTGCTAGCGGAGGGCGGAGCTCTTCTGTTCCATGAGGTCCACAAGCTCAAGTTAACAGCCTATCTCATGGACAACTAACCTTTTCAGATAGCATTACTACAGTGTTACTCAATGCCAGGAAGGATTCTACAGTGGGAAATGGTCTTGTTTCTTTACCCTCTTACAGCCCTCAGACGTGTCTCCGGCTTCTGTCACCCTTGACTGGATTCTAGAATTTTTGTTTTTGCTGGCCAAGAAAGGCCTCTCACACTCCTCAGTCAGAGTCTACTTGTTGGCCATTTCTGCCTACCATTCTGGTTTCAAGGGCTTCTCGGTCTTCTCTCACCCAGACTCAAAGAAATTTCTGAAGGGTCTCCTCCACTTATATCCACCAATCTGTTCACGGTACCCTTGTGGGACTTGCCACTGGTGCTGCGCCATCTAACAGGGAGACCTTTTGAGCCTATGGCGACTTGTGAGCTGAAACATGCAGCATGGAAAGCTGGCTTTCTTGTCGCCATCACCTCGGCCAGGAGGGTGGGTCAACTCGTAACCCTTCATCATGATCCACCTTTCCTTGTCTTCCTACCGGATGGTGTGAAAATGGTGCCTGACTTCTCTTTCCTTCCTAAAGTGGTCTCCGAGTTCCACCTCAGCTCGGAGATCTTCTTGCCAAACTTCTTTCCTAACCCAAAAGATGGACAACAACATCTCCTCTATGCACTAGATGTTAAGAGAGCACTGCTTTTTTACCTGGACAGGACACGTTTGAGTAGGAGGGACAATTATTTATTTGTCTCCTACTCCGGTCACTCCACAGGACACAAGATCTCAGCACAACGTCTCTCTAAATGGATTGTTGAGACTATTAAGCTGTGCTACCTGTTGGCTAAACGCCCATTGCCTTTGCGAGCGCATTCCACAAGATCCATGGCTACGTCTACAGCCTTCTTGAAGGGTGCTTCCCTGTCAGTGATCTGTGAGGCTGCAACATGGTCTACTCCGAACACCTTCATCAAGCACTACGCTGCCGATGTTTGTGAACACCACAGAGTGGACCTTGGTCATTTAGGCCTTTCATCAGCAGAGCACTGAATTTACGACAGCACCCACCTCCAGGTGAGCCACTGCTTTTCAATCTCCCATGGGTGTGATGCACAGAGACCATGAAGAAGATAAACAGGTTGCTTACCTGTAATTGATGATCTTCGAGTGGTCATCTGTGCAGTCACACCGCCTGCCCGTCCTTCCCCACTGCTGTTGCTTCAGTTCTTTTCTCCTGTTGTTGACATGACAGCGGTCAGAAGGAACTAGTGGGATGTCCACACCCCCACCCCCTTGGGCATGCGCAGTGGGGTTCCTGCGCATGCCTGGGATGGAGGCGCAAAAATCCCATTGTGAGCTTTGTATACCACCGATTTGGATCAGCGCAGGCATATAATCCCGTGGGTGTGACTGCACAGATGACCACTCGAAGATCATCAGTTACAGGTAAGCAACCTGTTTTTTTGTTACCCAGATGGCTCTGAGTTCTTGGGAAGGGCCATGATAAAACATCTGTCTTGCATGCAGAAAGTCCCAGGTTCAGTCCCTTGCATCTTGAGTTAAAACTGTGGAGAGCCTGACAAGACCTGGGATGCCAGCACATCTGGTCAAGTTGAAACAATCATTGTACACAAACCAGGAAGCCACTATGCAAATACCATATGGAGATACTGATTGGTTCAGGGTAGAAAAAGGAATACAAAAAGGTTACCTTCTTTCACCTTTTCTGTTCAACCTGTATGCCAAAATAATCATGAGGAAGTTAGAGCTGGAAGAGTCAAAAATCAAGGTAAAGACTGGAGGAAGGAATATCAACAATTTTTGATATGCTGACAACACAACCTTCCTCTCGGAAACTAAATAAAGCCTGGAATACCTGATCAAATCAAAAAGGAAAGTGAGAAGTTTGGCCTCTTCCTAAACATCAAAAAGACCAAGTTCATGACCGCCAAGAAGAAGCCAAACGTCAAAGTAACAGTTGGCAATGAAGAGATCAAATGGGTGGAAGAATTCACTTTTTTAGGATCACAGATCAACCAAAATGATGAATGTAGTCCAGAAATAAAACTTCGAATCACACTGGGTCGCACAGCAATGATGAGCATGAATCGAATACAGAAGAGCAAGGACATCAGCCTACCAACCAAATGCAGATTAGTGGCTATTGTGTTCCCCATAGCAACCTGTGAAAGTTGGACCATGTAGAAGCAAGACAGGAGGAAAATCGACTCATTTGAGCTGTGGTGCTGGAAAAGCTCCTGTGCATTCCTTGGACAGCAAAGGTGACAAACAAGCAAATACTGGAGTGCATAAAACCAGACATGTCATTGGAAAGAAAAATTGTAAAACTACGACTGACTTACTTCGGCCATGTCATGTGGAAGAGCTTATTAGAAAAAGCAATTATGCTTGGATTGGTTAGTGGCAAAAGAAAACGAGGCCACCAAAGAACACGGTGGCTAGACACCATAAAAGTCAACACCAGCCTGAGCATGGAACAACTCAAAGAAACAGCACAAGATGGGAAAACATGGAGAGAGCTGGCCCATAGAATTGCCAAGCGTCAGACATGCCTGAATGGCTAACAACAAAAACAGGAGATGATGCAAAAAACCTTTGACCAGACCATGAAGAACTGTTGTCAGTCAGAGTAGGCAATACTGACCTCGATAAATAGTCTGACTCAGGATAAGGCACCTTCAGGTGTTCTTACCAGTTGTGAGGAAAGATAATTTGCTTAGGGGCAGATATTTTTTAGGGAATCCCTCCCTCATAACTGTGTAACAAGCACGAATTCAATAGTTAGCTTCCATGCCTCTTCCTGGTGGGAAATATTTGTTCACCAGTTGAATTGATGCTTGTTTGATAACTGCTCAAGACACAGGAGCCCTGCTAAAGGAAAAAGGTGTCAATGCTAGCTCTCATTCTACTTTTCCAGAAGAGCTGTTGAGAAAGAGAATTCTCTGTAAATTCTGGGTGTCTGTGTCCTCTACAGTATTAATGTAGAGTCTTGTACTGGGCATCCTAAGATGCACAGATAGAGGGTTGAGTTTGCTGAAACTGCAGAAACCAAGAGAGCTGCCAGGTGAGGATCTCAATGGGAAAGGTGGGAGAAGGGAATGTGTAACACACTGTCCTTTTCACAAAATTACTGTTTGTTGCTCACCTTCTCACCCCTGCAGATATCCTGTGCAGTCCCAGCATTGGCGTCCTTTTCTTGTTTGCCCACTCAAAAACTTATATAAAAATCCTTTGAAAACATGAAATTGGGAAATCACAGAATTAAAGTGTTAGTACTACACATTTTTAATTGGGTTGCACTTGTGAGCCGGGGACAAAGCAGAGGAGAGAAAAGCAGACAGGTAAAAATAGATCGCAGTGATGTTAAATTAGAGCCCCCTCCTCATTCCCCTATCCTGATTTGCTAAAAGACTGGAGAACCCTGCTATTACGGAAGGAGTGGCTGGGATGGGGTCAGCACACCATGCTTTTGAGCTTAAGGCTGCCTTCACCTCCTTTGATGTGGATTTTGAAATGTACACATTGCAGTTTTGCACCAACCTGTGTATGGTCTGAAAAGACCCAGTGAGAGCTTATATCCGATTACAGTTAATTACCTGTAATTCAGGTCAGTTTGAGGCTATTTTTCTCCTATGTTTGCCACTGCTGGCTATTAAGGCTGGGCGTTGATTATGGGCCTCACTCAAACGTCCTCTCTGATGAGATTCATAGGCTGGGGAGGTGGGGAATGGGAATTTCAGGGCAGAGGAAATCCCCAAGCAGGAGAAGAAAAGTAGATATAATTGGACAGTGCCATGTAGATAGTGTTCAGGTGTTACCTCATGCCACCACGTGTATACACAAACAGAGGCCCTAGTGGGAACTGCCTGAATTGGAAGGGCAGGATGGTGCCCGGGGAATCTTTATGGCTTGTTTGTTTTGGAAGGGAGAGGTCTTTTTGCATGCCCTTGAACTTGAACACAGGGGGCTGGCAGCATAATGGAGACCTGGGCACAGTATAGCTGGCTGTGCCTCTGTGTGGAGAGCTTGGGTCTGCCAGTGTTGAGCTGTACCAGAGGAATATAAATATAAATTGTTAGATGTGTTGCTAACAAGTCTTGCTTGCCAACATAGTGGGCTTGCAGTTCATGAGGTATGCCTCATTTTGCCCTGCTGTACTCTTGTGTTCTGAGGAAGAAGCTCCCATTTTTCCAGTGAAAAGACAGCTGATGGATTTTTGGCTTGGTTATGACTTATGAAGAATTTCATTCATCAGAACAGGAGGACTTACAGGCAGAATAAGGTGTGGCTTTGGTGATAAGAGTGGGTTTGGTGTTAAGAGTGTATATGTATGCACTAAGGTGCTAGTTGGGAGTGAAGACTATTTTTAATATATTGTCACAAGTACACAGTGAACGCAGAATTTCCCCAGATACTTCTTGTTACTATGGCCTCTTCCATTCTCAGAATTTTTCCAAATCAAAACTCTGCCCCTGGAACCAGGTTATAGGCTTCTTTCCACCCACTGGCACTGGCTATTCTAGCCAGTCTCTGACTCATGTTTTGGTATGTCTTAGGGCTAACGGGCTTGCTGGGAGAGAGGAAGCAGCATCTGAGGGGCTAAAGTGAGACAGGGTCCAGCAGAGCCATTTTGACCATGCTGCTTACTTATTAAGGTTCCTTTGGGTCAGGTTCCCTCTGGTTTTGAGGTTTTCTTTGTCCTGCTTCTCAAAAAGATGGTGAAGAAATACTTTCCTCTGTATAAAAGCTGAATAACTTTTATCTTGGTGCATTAGTTGGGGAAGTAACCTCAAACCAGGTACTTGAAGGGATTGGTTAATTTCTGAATTTCCCACTTTGTAACAAAGGAGCCTAGCTGAAGCTCAAATACTTTGGCCACCAAATGAGAAGGGAGCACTCACTGGAGAATGCCCTGATGCTGGGAAAGATTGAAGGTCAAAGAAGAAGGGGACAGCAAAGGATGAGATGGTTAGACAGCGTTATCGATGTAACGAACATGAAATTAAGCAAACTCTGGAGCATGACAGAAGACAGGCGGGCCTGGCGTGATGCGGTCCATGGGGTCGCGAAGAGTCAGACTCGACTGCGATTGACAAAAACAACAAAGCAGCTAATGCAAGAAATGTATGTCTTCCTGCTTCATAATGCGATAATGTGTAAATACAAATATAAGGATTTGTTATGTGTGTTCCTTCTGACTTTACGCTTCTGGTATGTGGTTATGTTTGATACTTGGCATTACATTTCTGTTATTTTTCACTGTGACTGAAGTCTCCCTATCCTCCTTTATCACTCTTGTATATACATTTTAATGTATTTCCTTCATTTCTACTCCACCTTTGTCCCCAATGGGGACCTAGAGTGGCTTGCATGGCTCTGCCCTCCTCCATGTTATCCTTTCAATAACTTTGTGAGGGAAGTTAGGCTAAGAGCAAGCTTCCATGGCAGAGTGGGGATTCAAATTTGGGTCTCCCAGATCCTAGTCTAACCATTACACTACAGATATGTTTATGATTGACTGCTTCTGGTTTTGTATTCCAGGACATGCAGGTGGGTGAGCTTGGTCTGTTATGGATAATATGCTGTCAGAAAGATACATGTATGCATCACTTCTTTGATATATGAAATGTATGCTCAATTGTTTATTAAGGGCTTACTGTGAGCCAGGGGTGTGACTCCACAACCTATTTTCAATTATGGCCAGTGTGATCTAGTGGTTAGAGTATCAGACTAGGATCTGGGAGACCCAGATTCAAATCCTCAGTCTGCTGTGGACACTTGCAGGGTGACCTTGGACCAATCACACACTCGCAGCCTAGCCTGTCTCATAGGGTAGTTGAGAGAATAAAATGAGAGAATAAAAGAGAGGAGAATGGCATAAGCCACTTTTGATCATCACTGGGGAGAAGGCAAGGTATAAACAAAGTAAATAAAAATAATAATGTCAGGGTTTAGCACTGAAAAGTGAAATAGTACACTTGAATATATACAGCATGCCTTTTACCTTTTACCTGGTATTAAATAGAAAGAATCCATATCACTTATAGATGATATAATGCCAAAGCAGGCTTCAGTTCCAGTGCCTCTCAAGTTTATATAAACATGAAAAGTATTTTTTCCTCTCTGCTTGGTCTTCAAGACCTAGTTTGAATCCACTGTAGTAGTTCTGGTCAGGGAGTCTGTCTGTAACTTGCAAGACTCTTTCTTTTAGGCCAGAATGGCTCCGGTTCAGTCTCCAGGTGTGGGCTAAGATAGTGGCCATTGTATTTGCAGTTGAATCTAGAGCTTAATTTTGAGCCAGGTTCTAGTTGCCACACCTCTTCCCAGCAGTGTTGCTTTCAGCGGGCCTCTCCCACAGAACTTGGCATCCTTCTCTAGCCACTGAATTCTGACTGGGAGCTGCACAGCTGTTTGCCTGAACATTTCCCACGCAGCCCCCAGAGGTTGGGGCTGGGTGGGGCCTCCCCCACATGGCTGTTTTGTGGAAGTCAAGCTCAGCCTCTGACCTGTGTCCTGGGCTCATCTACAACTTTCCAACCACTGAATAGCCTGCTCCCTTTTCAGGATGTGAGCATGAATCTGAATCTGAGTGGGAGAATCCTACATGGCTGTGAGGCACAGCTGTACTTTTCCCAGTTAAACATGCATGATCCCAGACACACTCAGTATGTCAGTCTTGAGCTTCTTCATTTCTGCCAGTCCTTCTCTTCTCTTTGCCCTCATCTTCAGCTCAGTGAAACACCTTATTCTGCTGATATATCCCAGTCCCAACACATGAACTTCCATGCTACCTCTGGCTCACTTCTAGAACTTTCCCATCTCCAGAGGGCAATCTGCTTTCTAAACTTCATATATCTTTCTCAGAGTCACTCAGTCCAAACCTGTAGATCTTCTGCCTGTAATTTCTCAACCCAGCTGAAGCCATTTGTACAGTTTAGCCACTAATAAATCCTAACTATAATATATTCAGTATTTTATTGTGCTTTTGAATGTTCAAAGTGGTTCGCATGTATATGGATGGAACTCAAGAACCTGTGCTATGAGATGCTATCCTTCCTTTGGACTTCTTTTTATTTTACTCAACATCCCTAGCTGGTAGAGGATGTGCAAAAGGGCCACAGCTTCATTTCAAGCCTTTAACAAAATGATAAACCCCTCCTTCCTCCTGGTGTTTGATTATGCCAGATTTGTGTACAGATTTATGTACAGATGATAGGATACTTAATACTTACTAATGGTAGAATACTTAGTGTGTACTGCTGGTAGAATACTTCACCTTGCAGGTAAATGGCCATGTCACAGGACCAGAATAACTAGTTGCATTTATAACAGCTTCACTGCCTATAGACCTGGAAGCCAGAATATTCTATTCTTCTGCCAGAATTTTGATTCTGTAGTTAGAAAAGACAGTCTAGTGAAAGAAATAGGTCATATACATTGCCATTCAGCAGTAGCTTTGCCTGGTGTTCCCAAAGTGTTAGAGAATAAGGCTTCCTCTGGGCTCTGTAGAGCAGAAGCCCCAGAGTGTGTTGGACAATCAGTTCTCTTTGGCTGGGTGGGCCAGGTTGGATGGTTGACTCTAATTTAAATTATTTGTGAAAAAAATTCAGCAAAATCCCCACAAAATGTATGAGTCACAGATGCCAGAGACTTGAGGCCATGGCTTTGTGTGTGTTTCTGTGTCTCATGTTCCAGTTCTGCTTTTAGAGCAACAAAGGAGATGCATCTTGAACAAGGAGACCTACAGAAAGGAGATGTGTGCTAGCTGACTCACAGAAGGGTTGGCAGCTGGAGAAGTGAGAGGCCTAGGCTGATGGGTTTGGAGCACTAGAAGGTAACTTGCTGATGATGCCCGGCAGCAGCAGGGCAAGTGTGAATAGCTGCCGTTAAAGCAACAGTGATAAAGCAAACTGCCTGTAAAAGCCAGGGCCAGCTCCATGAAGAGAGAGATTGTATGCATGTGTGTGCGTGCCATGTACTGCCGGAAGTGATGCTTCTTGGATTGATACAGTTAATTAGATAATATGGAAACAACCTGGGCCTAATCTCCACCTCATACACAAATGACCCTGCCACAGTGGTGGTATCCATTCCCTTTTTGGCAGAAATCTCAGTACAGCTGACATATTTGAAGTTTTCAAAATAAAGAATATGCTGAAGCAATGATGTCTGAAATTAAAGACATCTGTTTCTTTTTTGATATGTTTAGGTGGGATAGGGGAATAGTATTGACAGAAAAGGGTACTGCCTCTAAAATAAGGGATGTCTGTCAACCCTGGATCTCAACAGTTTGTGACCATTTAGATAACTTTATTTGAGCCTTGATTCAAATTAGAATCAGTGGCATGGAATGCAAGACGCTATGCTGCTTTGGGAGGAAGGTTCTGGAGCTCAAGTAATTCTAGCATTATTTTTGTACACACAAATCCTAGAAGCCTCCCAGATATCCTGTGATCTCCTCTTTCACTAATCACCACAGTTTTCTCACACAAGAAATAGGACAGCAGAAGGGCTTCAGCTAGCCTATGAAGCATTAGCTTGAAGGCCACATGGCCTTTAATAGAAAGGGGGTTTGTAGACTCCCACCATGAAACAATGATAAGCCAGGAGCTGCTGTTGAGATTTGGGCTTGGTGACACCTGGAAAGGCTTAACGGAGAGGCAATGATGGGATATGAAATCCAGAGCTGGAAATAATAGCCACCTTGGGAGGTAAGTGTTGAAGAGTGCTAATTTAATCATGGAGGGGAAGGAACCCAACATAGGTACCATGTACATGTCAAATCGTGGAGTTGTCAGTGAAGCAAGGGACAAGTTGCTCTAGCCCTAGCTTGGCATCCTTAGCAGTACCCAGTTTAGGTTCACTGATCCACACAGGAGATCCCAAAGTGTGGTTAGCACATGATGTATCCATTACAAACGTGTCCAGTAAATATTCTTGAGCCCTGCAGAGAGGGCTTTTCCATATACTGTACATATCTTAGGGGAAGTTCCTTCCCTTTCTTAGGGCCAAACTAGACATGCTTGTTTTTAAAGAGTGGAGTGTCTATGCACATGGCACAGCAACAACAGGGGAATAATCCCCCCCATCGCTGTTTTGGCGCTAGAAATGGCTTAGGGGGGAGGGGAGGAGCTCTTCCTTCCTTCACGATGCAATTCTGAGCCCAAATGGGTCTTCCTTTATTTTTAAAAAGACATTTGCTGCAGCTGCTGGGTAGCTGAGGGGAACTCAGACCCAGTTGTTTTAATAACAAGCACATCTAGTTTGGCCCTTAGTCTAGCCATGGAGAAGTGCTGACTGACTGGAGCACCTTCAGCTTTCGGAAAGTAACCGTTGCTCCCTTGCTTGGATGATACTGGCAGGTCTCAGTTTCTAGCCAATGGCTTTCTAGCTAGCAGCTATTGGCACCCTAATCCCACTGGGCTGCTGCTCACAGCCTCTCCAATGGGCTAATGCTGGCACTTCGGTTGGCTGCACACCTTTCTTTCTCATATGCTTATTCCTCAGCCCTAAAGTGAAGAATCTCCATGATCTTTGCAACAATTTGTGGTTAGTAAAATTTTTCCTGCCATTGGGCAGAAACACCAACACCATTCTGTGAACTTATTTCCATATGGGAATGAAAATGGGGTGCAGGAGAGATTTTTCTCCAGTCTTCAGAAAGTTACAGTA
Organism: Gekko gecko; assembly: GCA_029375565.1. Classification (NCBI taxonomy): domain Eukaryota; kingdom Metazoa; phylum Chordata; class Lepidosauria; order Squamata; family Gekkonidae; genus Gekko; species Gekko gecko. The sequence goes on along the minus strand of JAPDNY010000002.1, from coordinate 235,537,955 downwards.
CTTTTTAGCTGCTGGCAAGTTGAAAGTTTGTTGTTCAGTGCATAGGGAAATCTGGGAGCTTTCCAAATCTTTTAGGCAAAGCTTGAACTTCCCCTCTCACAAATCAGCAGAGTACTGCATCCACTGTCATTAAGTATTTTTGGCTGCACCCCTACCCCTCGCTGCACAGCATGAGGGCTATGTAGCACTGTCTTCCTTTGAAGAAGAAAGCTGCAAATAAGGAGATCCCCTGTCACAAGGAGCATGAGCAGAGAGCCACTGTGGTATAGCTCTGGAGCATGTCAAGAGAAGAAGGGAGAGGTACTGGATTCTTCACCACCAAATCATGTGAGGAGGGGTTCTAGACAGCCTTGAGCCCCCCTGCATCTCTCAGTTTATAAACTGAGCGGTGTACATCAGGGTGGTGTAAAGAAGGCACACATCAGCCTCATGCACTTCTCTCAATGATGCTTATTGACCAAAGAGCACTCCCACTTTCATGACAGCTGCTCTAGGAGGGAATATTTCCCCTCTTTTCCTCATTACAGTTTATGGTAATTCCTGCCCAGTATTAAAAGGGGAAAGTTTTTTTCCCCCCAAGGTGGAAATTCCCTTGTCCTGTCACTTAATGAACAACCAGGAAAACAGCACAGCCTAATTTTTCCATAGACAGTGCTGGATGGCATTTCTCCCAGCCCTAACCGTTTGCTTGCTAATATTTTGGGATCCTGTCTGCTTCTTCACAAATTTTATTAGAATTCAGATTATTAATTTTGAGGGTTTCCAGTGGCTGGGGAGGAGTGAAACTCCCCTACTGAGGGGAACCCAGCAAGCTTTGGTTTACTGGCAGCCACAAGAGAGTTTGAAGCAATGGAAAAACATGGGAAATAGTTGCACTCTCAGCCTTTCTTGGGTTGTTAAATGAATGTTCCCTCCCTCCCAAACGTCCTTCCATCTCTCCTGTTCACATATTGAAATGAAACAGTCACGTAAAGCAAACTGAATTTCAAGAATTTAGTTGGACAGGACCTTAGAGCTCTATTTGATAAATCAAACTTTACAAGTATAAAGTATGTGCACAACTTCATCAGTTGGCTCACACTGCAGTTCTTAGGAGTAGTGAATTCCAGAAAATGATTTGATCATTAAAAACCAGATCTGTGCAGTGGGGTGAGCAGAAATTGAGGGATGACTGAGGTTCCAGTAGAAGCTCGGCAGGTCCCCTTTAAAATGACAATGGGCGAATTCATAATTTCAAGCAGGCCTTATAAGCAAAGTAAATCCTATCTAGACCTTGAAAGCTCATGAGAAGATTGCCAGCTTCTTTACATGGTGCTACTAGTAAGGTTGCCAACTAACCAGCAAAAAAATCTGCCTGGTTCTTGGCCTTTAGCAATAACTTGAATTGGAGAAATAAGCGCATAAAGATTTTACTGCACCTAGATGAATATTGTCAGCTCCTGGTGTCTGCAGAGCAAGGAGACAAAGGGCTACTCCTGGCCAGAGGCACAGCTGAGTCAGCTGGACTGAGGCAAGGAATGGAGAGTACATGGTGGGTTTTCTGGGTACATCACGTAACAAGAGTTTACATTGGAGTTTGAGGAAAGTTCCTGAGGTTGTAGAAGATAGCATCGCACCTAAGAAGATGGATAACAAAGGATCTATTCCAGTGACCTGCCTGGGTTGCGCCATGATCATTTTTCTGCCATGCCAAGAAATGCATTATACTTGCTGCAAGTGCAAACTTATAAGAATGCTTGAGAAGAAAGTGGGAGAACTTGAGGCACAAATCTGTACACTGAGGAACATCAGGGAGGCAGAAAGCTTTTTAGACATGAAGGAAGAGGGGCTCCTGAGAGAACGGCAAGAGCTAGCAAATCCTATGCAAGAGGAAGACTGCTTAAGACCTCTGATCGCTACCCGCTCCTGCTGATCCATGTGGGAACAAACAATATGGCCCGAAGAAACCTTGAATGGATCTCCAAAGACTACAAGGCTCTGGACAAGAAGGTGAAAGATCTGGGGGCACAGGTGGTTTTCTCCTCCATTTTACCTGTCGAGGGCCATGGAGCTGGAAGGGAGAACAGGAAACTGGAGGTGCATAGCTGGTTATATAGATGGTGCCGTCGAGAGGGATTTGGCTTCCTGGACCATGATATGTACCTCCAAGATGAAAGACTGTTGGCGTCAGATGGGGTGCACTTTACAAAGAATGGGAGGAATGTCTTTGCTGTAAGACTTGTGAACCTGATCAGGAGGGCTTTAAACTGAAGACATCAGGGATGGGAAGAAAAAGACTGATGTTGTGCAGCATCCCCAACACTAAGTTTAAGAAGGGGAGTGACCAGAGAATAAATGAACGAGAGAGAGGTGAGTTCAGTAATTTTCAAGTAAAATCGAAGGGACCTACAGTAGGAAAAGATGTCTGTAATCTGAAATATCTTTATACTAATGCATAGAGTATGGAAAATAAATGGAAGGAACTTGAACTTCAAATACTGGAAAGTAATTATGATCTGATATGTATCACTGAGACTTGGTGGGATGACTCTCATACATGGAGCACAGAGATTGAAGGATATACCTTGTTCAAATGGAACAGAATAAACAAAAAAGGTGGCGGAGTGGCACTATATGTCAAGAATGAATACACTTGCACTTAAATTTAGGATTTTGAGAGCTGCCCTGTTGAAAGTGTGTGGGTAAGGATAGAGCGGGGGGGGGGAGAAGGGGATATTGTTTTGGGGGTATACAACAGACCTCCGAACCAACTGGAGGAACGAGATGATGCATTTGTACAACAGCTTGCTAAACTTTCACAGAGACAGGAGGTAGTGGTTATGGGAGATTTCAACTATCCAGATAGTTGGTGGAAATCTAACTCTGCTAGACATGGGACATCCCACAGATTCTTGAATAGTCTTGCGGACAACTTCATCTCTCAGAAGGTGGAGGTGGGAACTGCTATCCTAGATTTAATTCTGAATAACAGGGAAGAACTGGTTGATGAGGTGAATGTTGTAGGATCCTTGGGGAATAGAGACCATGTCAGCTTGGAATTTGACATAGTGAGGGATGAGAAACCAGGACATAGTAGGACTCGTATCCTGGACTTCAGGAAGGCTGATTTCAAAAAACTCAGAGAAATATTAAGTAGGATCCCATGGCTGGAAATGCTGAGGGGGAAATCTGCACAGGAAGGATGGGAGATACTGAAAAATGAAGTGCTTAAGGCACAATCGCAAACTGTTCCGGTAAGAAAGAAAGGTGGGAGACGGGTAATGAAGCTGAGGTGGCTGAACAAGGAACTCTCTGAAGAGCTGAGACTAAAAAGGGAAATGTATAGGAAATGGAAGGAGAGCCAAATTACTGAGGGTGAGTACAAGAAGCAGGCTCAAATCTTTAGGGATGGTGTCAGAAAGTCTAAAGCACAAATGGAACTGAGGCTTGCGAGGGATGCTAAAAATAACAAGAAAAATTTCTATGCTTATGTTCGGAGCAAAAAGAAGAACAGGGATGGGGTAAGCTCGTTGTTAGGGGAAGACGGTCAAGCCTTAACAAGGGATGAAGACAAAGCGGAATTACTCAACTCTCACTGTGTATCAGTCTTTAACCATAAGGCAGGCTGTATACAAACTGAAGAATGCAAGGCATATGAAGGAAGGAGGAACTGCCAGTTCAGAGTAAGCAAGGAAATGGTTAGAGAGCATCTAGCTGCCTTAAATACTCTCAGATCTCCAGGGCTGGATGGCTTGCATCCCAGGGTGCTAAAAGAAATTGCAGATGTTATTTCAGAGCCTGTAGTTCTAATTTTTGAGATGTCCTGGAGAACTGGTGTTGTGCCGGAAGACTGGAGAAGAGCAAATGTTGTCCCGATCTTCAAGAAGGGAAACAAGACAGACCCGGGAAATTACAGGCCTGTCAGTTTGACATCAATACCTGGAAAAATTCTAGAGCAGATTATCAAACGCTCTGTCTGTGAGCACGTTGAACAGAATGAGTTAATTGGTAGTAGCCAGCATGGGTTTATCAAGAATAAGTCATGCTGGACCAACCTTATCTCCTTTTTTGACAGAGTTACTAAAATGGTTGACTCTGGCAATGCTGTGGATATAGTGTATCTAGATTTCAGTAAAGCATCTGACAAAGTTTTTCATGATATCCTTGAGGATAAGCTGGTTAAGTGTGGGCTGGATGGTGCAACCGTTGGATGGATTCATGGTTGGTTGAAAAATCATACCCAACGAGTACTCGTAAATGGCTCTGCATCTACGTGGAGGGAAGTCTCGAGCGGAGTGCCACAGGGCTCAGTCCTGGGCCCAGTATTGTTCAATGTTTTTATAAATGACCTGAAGGAAGACTCAGAGGGGATGCTTATCAAATTTGCAGATGACACAAAGCTGGGTGAGATTGCTAATTCTGAAGAAGACAGGGTCAGGATTCAAAATGATCTAGATAGGCTGGAACAGTGGGCTGAGGCAAATAAAATGAAATTCAATAGAGATAAGTGCAAAGTCCTACACCTAGGCACAGAAAATCAAAGGCACAGATATAGAATGGGAGGGACTTGGCTTGACAGCAGCACATGTGAAAGGGATCTAGGTGTTCTGGTTGATCACAAGCTCAACATGAGCCTGCAGTGCGATGTGGCTGTGAAGAAAGCTAATGCAATCTTAGGATGCATTAACAGAAGCATTGTGTCCAGATCACAGGAGGTGCTAGTTCTGCTCTATTCTGCTATGGTCAGGCCTCACCTGGAGTACTGTGTCCAGTTTTGGGCACCACACTTTAGGAAGGATGTTGACAAGGTTGAGCGTGTCCAGAAGAGGGCAACTAGGATGGTGAGAGGGCTTGAATCCAAATCTTACGAGGAAGGGCTGAAAGAGTTAGGTATGTTTAGCCTGGGAAAGAGAAGACTTAGAGGGGATATGATTGCAGTCTTCAAGTATTTGAAGGGCTATCATGTAAAAGATGGAGCAGATCTATTCTCTCTTGCTCCAGATTGCAAGGCTAGATCTAATGGGTGAAAATTACAAGGGAGTCGTTACCGGCTAGATATCAGGAGAAACTTCCTAACTGTAAGAGTGGTTGAGCAGTGGAACAGTCTGCCTCGGGAGGTGGTGGATGCTCCTTCCCTGGATGTTTTCAAGCAGAGGCTGGACGACCATCTTTTGGGTATGTTGTAGGTATGTAGGGCTATCTTTTGGCTATTCTCCTGCAGAGTGCAGGGGGTTGGACTAGATGACCTGAAAGGTCCCTTCCAACTCTAACATTCTTTGATTCTAAGCTGTAGTTAAAGGCACAGGAACTAGTAAAGAAGTTGGACACCCTATGTACTGTAGTACTACCAGGGCCCTCTAGACCCCAAAAGAGCTCTTGCACCTTTGAAAGACAATTTCATCAGGTGTGGTTATAACTTTGAATTGCAGCAAACTGTGAGATGCAACTGTGAGTTGTTTGAATGATTTATGCATTTATTTTAAACATTTTGCTTTTTCCTATGTGAAAAGGTAACTTGAAATTAAAAATACACAGTTGAAAATAAACATACAATACTTAGCAATAAATAACTGAAATACTAAAACAAACTACACTAATGACATTTAACATCTGAATTGCCTTTACTTTTCATTAACAACTGCACTTGATCTGGAAATACCCTATGGAACAAAACTGTCTTGCAAGCCTTTTTGAAAGGCAGCCAGTGAAGATCCCCTCTTCATCTCTTCAGTAGTCAGTCTCATAATGCCAGTGCCACTATGAAGAAGATCCCTGAACTTAGCAAGAAATGAATTAATGCTTTGAATCGAAGGTACCACTAACAGGGACTGCTGTGGTGACTTAAGTCCCCAGACTGAGAATGGGGAAAACTGAGGCTGAGCCCGTTCCCAAGGACAATCAATGAATCTACAGCACAAAAACGTATTTAGAATACATCACTCAAGAAAGTGAGCCAATCTTCTATGTGCCAAGGTTCCCCATTCTCAGTATGGGGCCTTAGATCCTCACAGCATCCCTATTATTGGTATCTTCCATTCAAACCATGCATTATATGGTTAAGGGATTAAATAGGAAACACAGAAACACTCCCTCTCGCAAGGAAGTGTGCATATAGCAAACATTTTCATTTTCTAATCATGCATGCATGTGTACTCTCTCGTTCATTCTAATCCTCCTGGAGGTGGTAAATCAGATCACACTACTTCTGATTATAGGTAGGGGTTGCCTGCTGAAATGTGAATATAAAAACCCAACTGAACAACACTTCTAATTGCAGATTCTTCTTTTTGCTGGGCATTCATTACAAGCAGACAGGTGGGTAGGTTGTGGCCTGGCTTTGGGCTAACAGCAGTAGGCTTGCTTCACAGGCGGACTGGCCTAGTGGGATCATGACAAAACCGTTGCAGCTGCCCTGCTTGCTCTGCCTGTGACAATGCATGTCCGTCCCCGTCCCCACCCCCTGTATCTGGCCGCCACCGCCTCCTAGGCCCAGAACCTTCTCCATTCCTTTCCAGCTTCTCACCACCACTTGCCAAAGTGCATGCTTGAGCTAGCCGCAATGGAGCGGGCTCCTCCTTGCTACTTCCTGCCTGCTACATCAATACACCTATTTTAAGTTTTGTAACTTGCAGACATATAAACCTGGGCTTGTGCTACCTCCTGCATAAATGTGTATGTATGGTGATGGATTGGCTTTTGCCTTCTTTAGACCAGCAGCAGTATCCTTAAAGAAAAAAGGATCTGGTTGAGCCCCCCCCCCCAAGTCTGTATCTAGTCGTCTAGTCTCACAATTATCTTTTCGCTTTGGTTATCTCAGAACTCCATATATGTTCCTCTGTCTGGCCCCCATTCATTCACAACTGCGGCTGTGGGTTCTCCCCTACTCAGAGGCATATCCTGCTTTGCTTTTTTTGGCTTTTTGCTTAAACTGCTTGGGAGAAAGGAGCTGCCCAGGGCTGGCTTTCCAGTTCATGGGAGCCAGGGGCTCTGAGCAGAGTGCAAGACGTTTGGCTGTTTGAGGAGGGGGTGGGAAGCTGGCGAGGGGCTGATCAGCTGCAGAGTCAGGGGAGCAGACGCTGCCAGCAGTTTGTGACTCACAGGCTGGGAAATGCTGGCAAGTGTGTGAGAGCCGAGGCAGGGGGCTCTGTTCCCAGGAAGAGGCAAGCCAAGAGGCCTGCACCACAGCTTCTCAAACAGGCTTGGTCTGGAAACAGCAACTGCCCCTACGTCAGGCCCAACTGTTCCTCTCCATCCCATTTATCCCATCTCCTTGGCAGTTCAGCCTAAAAGGGCAACTGTTTTGCCTTGAGATGGCATCAGGATTTGTGTGGCCTGATGCAAGGGCTGGGGGAGGTGAGGTTTCAGTAATCCTGAGGCCTGCCCATACGTTGAACAGCTGGAAGGGGAGGAGTGAGTGAGAAGGGAGCAAAAGAAAACATAGCAGCCCAGCTGTCTAGAACAGCACTGACCAGTTGAATGGGGAGCTGACAGACATGAAGTGTTGCGTGGGCTGAGAGTCCGGGTGCAAGTGAGTGGATGTGGAACTGTGAGGGCTCCATGACTATCAGCTGCTTGGTTCTGAGCTGTGTTGCAGACAGGGCTGCTTGAGACAGCTCTATCAGTTGTCACAGAGAGGGACTACGGAGCATACACTAGCACGATGTGGGGCTAGATGCCTGGCAGAATACCAAGAGAGAAGGATAAAGGCCCATCATGGGGTCTCATGTTTGTTTGACATAGGGTTGCCAACTCCGGGTTGGGAAATACCTAGAGATTTGAGGGCGGAGACTGGTAGGGTGGGGTTTATGTAAGGTTGCTGTTAAGTATGAGACGTCAGTCAGCTCTTAACCGTGATTCAGCTTTATTCAAACTCGACAGTAAACCAGCACAAGAACAGGAGAGCAACAGGCTCTCTTTTAAACTATCCGTGCAATGAAACCACGCCCCTAAATAAGTTAATAACCAATTAAATTGCTTAGATAAAAACCAATAGTCTCTGTTCCCCCCAGAACCTTTCAATATGCTGTGATCAGTGTTCCCTCTAAGCTGAGTTAATGTGAGCTAGTTCACAGTTTTTTAGCCTCTGGCTCACACATTTTTCTCTTAGCTCAGGAAGGATGGCTCCAGAGCAAACTAATTTATGCAGAAGCCAAATCACTTGCTCACAACTTTAATGCCAGTAGCTCACAAAGTAGAATTTTTGCTCACAGGACTCCACAGCTTAGAGGGAACATTGGCTGTGATTGGTCTACTGCACAGAGTAACCAATCAGGACGTGCAGTTTAGGATACCAGCATGAAGTTGAAGCTCAGGCTTAAAACATAACAGTTACCAACCTCCAACTGGGGCCTGGAGATCTCCCAGAATTACAGCTGATCTCCAGACTACAGAGATTTGTTCCCTTGGAGAAAATGATAGCTTCAGGGGGAAAACTGTGTGGCATTATACCCCACTGAGGTCCTGCCCCTCCCCAAATTCCTCCATTCCTAGGCTCTACCCCCATAATCTCCAGGTATGTCCCAACCCAGGGCTAGGAACCTTAAGTTTGGGGAGGGGAGGGGACTCAATAGGGTATAATGCTATACAGTCCAACTTTTGAATCAGCCATGTTTCTCCAGGAGAAGTGGAATAAATGTGTTAGATAAATACATAATAAGCAATTTATGTATTCTGGAGATCAGATGTAATTCCAGGAGATCTCCCTCCCAACACACACATGCTTGGAGGTTGACAACAGTAGACAGTTATAACTTTCTAGTGTACAGTTCTGCTGGAAGCCCCGGTCTTACTCATAGAGGGTGGCTGTATATGGATGTCCTCATGGGCCCTTTTGACTTTAAGATTCTGAACCCCGAGTTTTAGAGAAGGAAGCAAGTTTGGCACTTCTAAATTAAATTATGGATTGTTCTAGGGTCATCCCAGCTGCAAAGTCAAAGGAGGAAGCTGGCTTGGATGCCAAGATTACAGCCCCCCCAAGCTACACAAAGCCACTTGTCAGCTCGGATGAGAACCCCTGAATTCCAGGGGACACCAGAGGATGCTATTTCTGATCTTCACTGAGCCAGCTGAGTGACATTATTTATTTATTATTAACTGGATTTATATCTCACCCTCCTCGCAAGCAGGCTCAGAGTGGGTCACAACAGTTAAAATACAAATATTGTAGTAAATCCAAATACAAGTACAAATTAATACAAAGTTAAAATTCCTTAAAACAGCAACAAATGGCAGAAAATTTAAATTTCCAGTATCCATGGGTGCCTTCGTTGCTGGGCATATGCTGACAAGAATAGGGACCTATGCAACAGATGCCATAGCAATCTCTAGAAAGGGAAGTTCACCCAGGCAGTGTAGACAGGGGAGGCCAGAGTATTTAGGCGTCTACCACCTCAACCGAAGGCCTGGCAGAACTGCTCCATTTTACAGGCCCTGTGGAATTGCATTAGATCCTGCAGAGCCCTGATCTCCAGTGGGAGCATGTTACACCAGGCTGGAGCGAGGGCGGAGAATGCCCTGGCCCTGGTCAAGGCTAAGCGGATGTCTTTCTGGCTGAGAACTACCAGCAGATGTTGCTTGACAGAGGGCAAGGCTCTACAGGGCACACAGGGGAAGAGGTGGTCCCACAGATATGTCGGTCCCAGGCCAATAGGGCTTTAAAGACTAGTACCATAACCTTGAACCAGATCCAGTACTCAGTTGGCAGCCAGTGCAATTGGCGTAACACTGGCTGAATGCATGCCCACACAGACGTTGCAGTCAGCAGGCGTGCTGCCGTGCTTTGCACTAGCTGTAGTTTCAGGGTCCGAATACAAAGGGAAGGAAATAAAGAAGCAACTGGCATTAAAAATTAAAATAAGAAAATAGCATTCTGCTTGTTATACTATTGAGTGTCCCATATTAAGTCATAAGATGAGGACCAACATTTTATTTTTCCCAAGGAGGACCAACATTTTAGTTTGCATTGAATTTTACCAATGACTATTATGGCAAGCCAGTAATGGCATAGTTTCTAATAGCAGTCTACACAGGGTATCCTTTGGGTACTGTCTCTCAGCATAACCTACCTCACAAGTTTGTTGTAAGAATAAAACAGAGAAGGGAGAACCATGTAAGTTGTCCTAAGAGGAATAGCAGGGTACACATAAAATAAATAGTAATAATGAATAATAGCTATTGAAAGTATACTGGGATAAAATGAGGGGCATGGGGGGGGTCTGTTCATCAGCATCATGAATGGGAAGCTGTGGTCAGCTTCAGATGTTTTAAAAAGTTGAGGATAGGGAGGAAGCACAAGTGGGTTAATGTTCCCTCTAAGCTGTGGAGTCTTGTGAGCAAAAATTCTACTTTGTGAGCTACTGGCATTAAAGTTGTAAGCGAGTGACGTGGCTACTGCATAAATCAGTTTGCTCTGAAGCCATCCTTCCTGAGCTAAGACAAAAATGTGTGAGCTGGAGGCTAAAAAACTGTGAGCTAGCTCACACTAACTCAGCTCAGAGGGATCACTGGTTGTACTTCCTCTTCCCACACTAACTTATAATATTTGAAACTAAGCCTGCATAGGGGGAGGTGAGTGATGGGGAAGTAATGCTGCATTTCACAGCAGAGTGAGATGAAAGCTACTAATACTTTCTCCTCATCACACCCCCCACCCCCAGTGTTTAGAATATCTGAAGCCATTGTCAGTCTTTCAGCTTGCTGAACAATGTGCGATTAAGATGCTTTCCCCACATATTGACCACATCACCAAGCAAGATGCATTGCAGAAAGCATATACAGCACCATATAAGAGAAGGACTCTTAAGCAGAATTATACTTTTTAAGTCTGTTGAAGTCAATGGTTTTAGAAATGAATAACTCTGATTTGGAATAGCTTTTAAATATCTAAAAGTTATTGAAAGCTTTTAGATATTGTGCAGGGTGTTGGGTGTCAAAACTCTATAATTCCTGGTCCTTTTTTCAGTGGTATTTTTTAAAATCACCTGTAATTTAATTATTTCTTCAGTGGTGTCTTTTAAAATTATAATTAAATTATTTCAATTATTATTTCTGTCAGCCTCACAGGAAGAGCCACTGACTCTGTCCCGACTAGGCTGGGGGCTACAGAAGGTAGGATTAGATCCCATTTTACAGATGGGGAGTTTATAGAAACGGACTTACCAAAGCCATTATTGCTTCTTGCTAGGAGAAAAACTAGGTGTAACTTGAAACCACCACTGTTTCAGTCTGTTCTGCAGACTTGAACTGGATTTAACACAATAATTTGAGGCATTTTCTCCTCTGAAAACCCTCTTTTATTTTTAATGTTTAATTGTAACATTCCAGACTAAATAATTGTTCCGAGGAAGTAAAAATCTCTCACATTGGTGTGTGTCATTTGGTTGGTCCTAATAAAATGTATTAGGAGGACTGTGTACTTACCCAAGTCCCCCGAGTGACTGAGTGGTTGATCTGAGACTTTATCCAGATAATTCCAGGTGCAATTCCAGTCACATTGCCTCTGTCTTCTTTGTTATGGACTACATGTCAAGCCTTAATTTTGTGCCTTTAGAAAACAAGGGGGTTTGGAGTGTAGCAAATTAAGGGGGGGGGTTGAGCTGGTACAGAGGTAAAAGCCAGTCTGGCAGTAGTATACCTATATGAGGAAAATGGAAAAAGGGAAAACTTTATAAGCAATTTAATATTGGAGTCAGAGTAAAAGAATAGCATATGCAGCCCTCATGGAGACAGATGTCCAAAGGAAGAAAGAGCTAGATCTGTTTACTTCTAGTCATTGTAAAGACCCTCAGGCCTCTGGACCTGACAAACTGGGTTGGATCGGAAATTCAGCAGCTTCACAGAAATCTCCTCAGTCCCAAGTAATCAGTGTTCAGCTCAGAGGAGAATACAAGGCAATGGGTTCTCAAAGCTCCAGCATGGACACACTCCCTCCAGATCTGACCTAGCCCCTGCACAATGTCCAGAAAGGGACTTCCCAAGCTTCCCTCCATCCCAGCTGTGGGGAGTAGCCTTGGCCCTGCCCTTGTAACCACATCCCCACACTCATTGCTAAGGCATCCCAATGGGATTAGCCAGGGAGCGTGGGCTGGCTTACAGTGAGGAGTACTTCCTGCTTCTTGGCTGAGTGCCTCGCCAGGCACTCGCCCACGTCAAATACCTAGGGGTGATGACTAAAAGGCCCAGGCTCATTGCCCATAGATAGCAGAAAGCAATATCTGCAAGCTCAGCCATAGCCATACCTTTGTCTTTTCTTTTTTTGGCAAGGCACTATACTTTTGATTACTGTGTCACAGGCAGAAATTCAGCAGATGGTGAATATTATATCTGCTTGTCACACAACTGTTTAAAAGACCCAGAAGTCCTGGCAGAAAAGGTGTGAGAACCCTGCTTTCTCACACTGGGGTAATTTTGTGTCTGTAGAAGAAAAAGAAGAGTTGGTTTTTGTACCCTACTTTTCTCTACCCTAAGGAGTCTCAGAGTAGCTTACAATCACCTTCCGTTTCTCTTCCCACAACAGACACCCTGTGTGGTAGGGGGGCTGAGAGAGCGCTAAAAGAACTGTGACTGGCCTGAGGTCATCCAGCAGGCTTCATGGGGGAGGAGTGGGGAATCAAAACCCGTTCTCCAGATTAGAGTCTGCTGCTCTTAACTACTATACCACACTGGCTATAGGCCTGGCTAGGTCCCTTCTTCAAATACTGACTTGGGAATGGTGGAAGACTAGCAAAATGATAACATTCTGAGCAAGGAGGTTCTATTACTACTAGCCTGAGTCTTATGCGTCCAGGAACAGCTGCAGCAGTGGCCACCCTGTTAACAGTCATATAGCTGCCCCAGCTGTCATTGTTATATATAGCCACCTGCCATTATGTGATGTAGAGATGGCAATGATCAATAGATACAAGAAAACCAGATTTTAGCCACAGATTCTGTGTATTTTCCTAGATACAGTATTCTATACTAACAGGTTTTGGTTCTGAAAATACACCAAAGCATAACTTGAGCAAATACACTGTTCATACAAGTTGTGTACTGGTTGTTAGAAGTTTAATGTGTAGGGCTATCATACTAAGCAAGAAACCTGCATGCAATTCAGTAGTCTGCTTGGTGGTACAAAATACTGAAGGAATTTTTAGCAGTTTGATCTTAGCTTGCTTTTTTAAAAATATTAAAATAATGTATAAAATTTATTCCCAGAATGCACTTTTATGCATTTTATTAGCTAAGTTGTGTAATGTGCCCTGAGCAGTGTAACAAGCCTAAATTTGTTGCTCTTAAAGGTGCCACTGGATTCAAACTTTGTTCAGAAAGCCTAAATTAAATAATTAAATGCCCACCACTGAGGGGAGGGTGCTGAGCTTTGTGCTTTCCATCTGTGTGCTGACTTTCTTCCTTCCTTTCTTTTTCTCCCCCCCCATGCCCTCAGCAGGAAGCGGGTTGATGGGAAACTCACCTGCCTCATCCTTTATGGGCAGTTTCCTGAGCAGCAGCTTGGGCTCAGCAGCACCCCCGCACCCCACAGGTCCTGCATCATCCCCATCAGAGCCGGCCTTCCGTGGCCCCCACTCCGGCACCTCCCAGATCTGGTTCTCGCATTCCCATGAAGGTAAAGAGGCTTGGTGGTGGCACTAATTCTGCCTTGGTGAGGGAACAATTGCCATATCTCAAGGATATTTTCTAGAAATAACATGGTCAGTGCTCCAGAGGGACTGTGAAATTTTCAGGTCTGTTCATATTCTGTGCTCCCCCTGTCATTCCAAATTATGTATCAAAGGAGCCAAAATTCTTGACTATTCACATTCTGCTATCGCCATAAATTATGCAAATCAGTAAATACATTCAAATGTGCTTCATTTGCATAAATGTGCTAAATATTTGTGTGTGCATACATGTGCATGTGTAGAATTTGCAAAACTGTTAACTGTTAAGGCAGGCAGACAGGTATGTGTATGTGAAAAAATTCCAGGGAGAATATAACTGAGTATTAAGGGAGGTAGGGATACTTTAGCAGAAATTCCACCTCTTTTGAAGATGCCGCATCACAGTTTTTTTGTACACACCATCTACTTTAAAAAAGTCAATGGAGTTTCTCAGTATTCTATGCCAGATTCCATACCTGTGGAATCACAGAAGACAAAATAACCCTGACTAAGAGGATCCCCATACTCTTGGACAACAACAAGCCAGGAAAACTTATCTCATTTGTGTTCTGAGCTTAGTTTCAAACAATTCCACCCACACTCTCAGGAAGGAGGGGGACAGATAAATTTTCCAGAGATGAAGATTCTAGAGTACAGGGGAGCCAATATTACGAGCCTCAGTTATTTGAGACTCTGTTTGAGGGGGCATGTGGAAGAATTCCAGTGGGGCAAGATGGAGGCTGTGGGTGAGAATGAAGTTAGAGATGAATGGTTTCTCCCCCCCCCCCCAATAGCCCTTAGACATTGAGGGAATGGCTGAACAAAGACTCCCTACTTCTTGAGGTCATTGCTATTATGCCTTTCCCCTTCTCCATCTCAATCCACTGTCCACAAATAACAAAATGACTATTTATACTGTTCCACTTCATGTAGCACAGAGTTAGAGGCATTTTCCTATCTAGAGAGGTAAGCTAAAAGGAATCAGTGGGGCAGTTTCCATTTTCTGTTCTCTGTTAAGGCCCTCCTCCCCTTCCTTTTGGCTTCCAGAAATTCCCTCAGAATGTCCCAACTCCCACCCAATTTCTCAGCAAAGGAATTGGAGAATTATTTCTCCATAGTTCTGACCAATACAAGGCGCCTGGGTGCCTCCTTCCCCTGCCCCAGCTCTATCATAACCCCTCACTCCCTTCCCCAAACCTCCAGGTTATCTTGGCCCAGAATGTTCCTTCTGCTCCTTTCCGGTTAATGTCCCTCAGTACACAAATGCAGTCACCCTCTTGTGCCAGTCTCAGCTAGTGGATACAAATGAAAGTATGGTCCATGCCTTCCATCCATAACTCGTACCCGAAAGAGTGCCTGGCCCAAGCCCATGGGCTCCTAAATAGCAAGTCTTCCTGATCCCTGTAAGGATCTATTCCTAGACTCCACAACTGTGCTATGTTGTTAGCTGTACAGCCTTTTCTCCTCCAACTATTTCAGCTCTTCAGAATGCTCTGTCTGTCTCTCCCTCTCCCTCTCTCTCTCCCCCTCTCCCTCATGCGCTCTCTCTCCCTCTCTCTCATCGCTCTCTCTCATGCGCTCTCTCTCCCTCTCTCTCTCCTTGTGGTGACTGGCTGTTATGGTGCCCTTCCCCCAATATCCTCTCCTCCGTGTGAGATGCAGAAAGTTAAAAGCGTGAGCGGCAAGGTGCTACTGGCACAGTGCCCTGGCAGCCAGCCCAACTGCTAGTTTGAACGGCTGCCAGCTGGCTTCCGGCACACTAGGGCTGCTGAGGGCGGGGTGCAGGCAATGCTGTCGGCATCATGCTGACGGGCGGCCTGTCCGGGTGGTGGGGGTGGGGTGGCATGGCTGAAAGTCCTGGTGTGTGGCTGACTGGGAGATTAGTTGGGCAGACATGGGGTGGGCTGGCTTCCTTCTCCTACAAGGTACCCTAGAGAGGAGTCAAATACTTAATGGGAACACTCAAGGGAAGGAGAGAGTTTTGCAACTGGCCTGACACTAGACTGTTTAGTGCTACCTCTGGGGTTTTAGCCTGGGAAGCTGTGAGTCACAAGTGTGGAAAAATCTTGTCTTTGGATTCAGCCGTGTCTGAAGAGGTCTCTGTCAGGGTATTTGGGCTACATCTATTATTATTAGTCATCTGTATTGTACAAACATATTTATATATTTGCTTTTCCTGTGCAACGTGTTTCCCTTTTCTATTTTTAGGTTTACAATTGTGTTAGGAGGAAGGGCCTATACCTACTTAGTAAGACATACTAAAAACAAAACCCACAACTACTCAGTACTTCTGGATGCACATATCTATTATTCCCATCATTTAAAAAGCAAATACAGTTTTCTTGAGGAAATGATATTTTTCCTCATTATGAAAGCAATCCTTAACAGATCTATTCAGAATCCTACTCAGGTGTATTCAATGGGGCTTACTTCCAGGAAAGTGTTCATAGGAGGATAGTGCTGTTTGTGTTAGTTTAATCATGCCAACATTATCCTGTTAAAAACATACTTATAGTATAGCAAACATTTCTGTACCTTTAGCTATAAACACATATTGTCTTTATCTTTAGTGTTAAGCCCATATTGCTTTTGCAAACTTTGGTGTAGCAGGTCATTACTTCATTTTACTTTACAAATGAGGGAGCTAAGGCTGATGTGCACAAGAGCACCCATATGGATGAGAGATTCCTCTGAGCTCACATAGGAGCTACATGGGAGAGTGGGAAATCGACCCAGAGCCTCTGAGCCTTAACATCCACAACCCAGGGCTAGCACTTGAAACCACATTTGGCAGATTCAGTAATGCTCACCTTGACACCAATCAAATACTTGACTCTCCCCTGCTTTTCTCCTAGTTAGAACCAATAATGGTGGCATTTGACACTTGACCAAGATGCAGACTGGCAGGAAGCCAGGGTTTACAATCCCGATAAAGACAGTCAACGCCTGTGCGTATTTCATGCACATGTGGTAGTTAATCTGCACAGGCACCGCATTGGTTGTATTGTGTACCTCCAGATGATTCACAGTCTCCAGAATCTCAGCCTGTATGTTAATATTTTAAAGAAACCAAGTTTATACCCTACAGACAGCAGCAGGATTGAGAAAAGGACTTACAATAGTCAGAGTATAGATCTTCAAATCACTCTACAGCTCTTTGTTCCTTCTTCATGGTGCTATATATATTGCTGACCTGCAATCCCAGTTATTCTTCTCTCTGTTCATTCCCTTTGTCTTTGTCAAAACATTCAGAATTCTTCAAAAACCTGAAGTGTACAAGCAGAATATGTTATTGAAAAGCATGCAGAACATATGCACATGCATTCAGTTTGCAAACCTTATTTTGATTGCAAAATTTTAGCTACCTTGGTGCAGAATTTGGATTTATTTTCTATTTATTTTATTTTATTATTTAGGCATCTAGCCTTGTTAAATCACTGCCATTTCCTCTGGGGCAGGCCTGCAATTATGAATTAGGCAGAAGTTTATACTTTTCACACGACTGTGCAACTAATATTCAAGGCATCCATGCTCTGCCTACTGAAGGATCTAGTGATCTGCATACATCAGAATTGTCTTATGCTATGATAGCTTGGATTGTTGTTGGTCTTGATGTTACCCCCCCCCCCTTTATTCTTGCCCTGTTTTATCTCTCTTTGCAAGGTGTTCCATAGAAGTGTCTTACACCATCATATGAGCTCGCTGGCACAGTGGCAGCAACTTAGAAATACCCTTTTCCCCCAGAATCCCTGCTGCTTTGAAACCCCAGTAATTTTTAGCTGTGGGCAATGGGTGGCTCTTAGTACAGCTGTGGCTATACTAAGCAAGGCTTGCTTGGACCTAACAGAGGTTTTTTATTCCCCCTTGGCAATCTTGTTTAGACATATGCGTAGAGACAGGTCAGATGAAGGGCCCAGCCAGTGACTTTGCTTCTTGGCCATTATATTGTGACATTGGCATTTCATTCCTCACTGCCTCTTGTTTTAGCTGCAGGTTACCCGAGGTTCTCTGGGAGCTTAGCATCCACTTTTCTTCCTATGAGCCACTTGGATCACCATGGAAACAGCAATGTCCTGTATGGCCAGCACCGTTTCTATGAAAGCCAGAAAGGCAAGTGTTGGGGCTTGGTCAGAAGGTGGGGAATGTGTGGGTGTGGGATGGGAGAAGAACTGTAGAATTGACCTCTCATCAAGGGCGTGGACAATTAAAAGGAGGAAAAGAGATGGGAAAGAGAAAGAGAGAAATTATCTGCCTGGATTAAAGCATTTAGGATTCAGTACCTGTTGCTAATTCTACCTCCGTCACATCCTCCAGGTGTACTGTTTCATCCTCTGCTTGCCAAGTGGCACAATTCTTGAAAGAGGGCTACTGCAGTATGCAGGCAGAGGAGGTTTTAGAGCATGGGGAGCCAAATTAGATAAGTTGTGAGAGGTTCACGAGACTTGTGGGGGGACCCCCCCATGACTCCAGTCCCTACCACCCGCCTGCAGTGATAGCATCAGTATCTGGGAGCTGCTCTGGGTGTCCTCAGCCACTGCAGCTGGCCCCAGAGGCTTTCCTGGAGTCCTCCGCCATGCAGCCAGGCTTCAAGTGTTTCCCAGAGTGCTCTGCCATGGCAGCTGGGCAGGGAGCTGCTCCCAGAGTGCTCCGCTTGCATGGCTGGGCCTGGAGCCTCTCCTGGCATCTGCCATAGCAGTAGCCGGGCCCATAGCTGGTCCTGGCATCTTCCGCCATGGCAGCCAGGCTCAGAGTTGACATCACTGGCAATGGCCATCACCAGCTCAACTGGTATGTGCGTTGTTCATGTATGCATGAACATTTGGGGAAATTTAAACACCCTGTGTATTTTTTAAACTTTTTGCATTTTTCTGCAAAGCTGGGGAGTACCCCAAGCTTGCAGAAAAATACGTTTAGCATCATTGTGTTCCCAATCCACAGATTTAAAGATCTGCAAACCAGGGCCACATGTTGCTATTAGCTATATAGATGTTTGGGCTGCAACAGGGAGGCTGGTTGTATAGGATGCTGTCTTTAGAAGACTGATTCTAATCACTTGTAGTTTTCCACAGACAATTTCTATCTGCGGAACCTGCCAGCTCAGCCCACCCTGCTGTCAGCCAATCACAACTTCCCCAGCATTGCCCGGGCAGCACCTGGCCACCCTATTGGCTCCTGTAGCCGGGACCGAGAGGCTGGGCCTGGACAAAAGTGCCACAAGGACTACGAGCGCTTTGTGATGTCAAAAGACAAAGGGTCCAAGGGAGAGGTCAAGGAACGGTCAGCTGATGAGGAGGCCAAGGAGCGGCACAAGTTGGTGATGCCTTTGACACCTGAGGGGAACTGCAAGGACGGGCCTCCCCAGCGGGGCTCTTGTGACAGCCGGCCCAAACACCTGCCCTCGTGTCTGCTGAGCTCCAAGGTGCTGAATGGTGACTCGGGAAAAGCTGTACTCCCCAGCTGTGGTGGTGGCATCTTGCCGCGCCACACTGGCATCCAAAGCCGTTGTACAAAGGAACTCAGCCACCATGAGCCTCCCCAGTCCTACAGTGAGTGCCTGGAGCGGCGGCAGATGCTGCACCACTCAGTCTCATACACCGTCCCTTCTAGTCTGCCCACTGGGCCCCCAGCCCTGAGCACAACAACGGGCAGCTTTCCCTGCCTGCAGCTTCATTCCAGTCCAGATGGGATGTGCCCTCTGCAGGATAAGGCCAGCCGGGAATTACGGATCAGTGGGGCCACTTTTGTGCCTTCTGTAGGCCACTTGACTGACAAGAGCCGCTCCTTCCAGGTGCCGTCTGAGCCCTGTGAGGGCAAGGAGCGCCCCCACGATGTGGGCCCAGAGCACCCATCCACATATGGAAACCACCCTTTCTCTCACCTCAAAGCAGAGGGCAAAGCCGAGCGGCGGCTGGAGTGGCCACAGAATTCCAATACCCGCCTCAAAGGCCTGGAGTACCTGAACAATACTGGGTCTGATGGCCATTTTGGTAGCTTGCCCCACCAACCTAAGAGTGGGCACTTTGAGATGGTACCACCTCAGGATTGTGCTCGGCCCAGCCCTCAGGAGACGTTATGTAAACTCAGCCAGTCCTGCTGCACTTTAGACAAGGCCCCCAAGGAGCCACCAACACCCGGCACCCAGAAAGTGGCTCGAATCCGCCACCAGCAGCATTTGCAACCAGAGATGGAGCAGGTGGGCAGCCATGCAGAGGCCAAGCGCAAATCGGTGGAGCTGAGCTCTCTGGGCTACAATGGACCACACTTGCCACCATGGCCGGTTCAGGGCCAGGGTCCTCCCTTGTCCATGGGAGAGGAAAGGAAAAACTCCTACTTGGACCCTTTTAGCAGCAGCCTTCAACAGGCCGCCCTCATGTCTCAGGGTTCGGTGCTGACCCAAGAAATGCAGACTCCCCCAGACGAAGTGTCAGCCATGAAAAACCTGCTGAAATACAGCAACCAAGCACTTATTGTGAGCCAGAAAGCTCCCTTTGTGGGCCTGGGCAGTCTCAAGGGCAGCTGTGCCCATCAGGATGGGGGCAAGTTCCTGGGGGCCAAAGGACAGCAGGAGCTGGAACGTCCAGACTGTGCCCGTAGCAGGGACCACGAATTGGGCCATGGTGATGGTGAAGTGCGTCAGCCTCCTGTGGGCATTGCTGTGGCTGTGGCACGTCAGAAGGATACACTGAGTCGGCCTGAGCCAGCCTATGGATCTGGTTCCAGTCGTCAAGGCCGGGCTGCCATGGGCCTCAAAGGTGAGCTTGACAATGTGCAATGGTAAGCAGCAGAGAAGGCTGAACTCCATACAGATTTGATGATATTGTTCTCCAGTCACCATCTGCTTGTTTATCCCCTTAAACATCATGCCTTCCAGCTTCTCTTTCTTTAAGCCAAGGCCTCTCATTACATACTTTCAGACCATGATACGTGAGCCACACTCTTACCACTCTTCTACTAAAGTCCCTCACTTGGGAGCCTTTGTCCCTTTCTTCACTGTAAGTGACAATCTCACTTCAATGCACGGTGTGGGAGAGGAATGCCAAAATGTTCAGCTGTGACCTATTTTCCAGTTTCTCGTTGTCCCCCACTCCTCTCCCCAGAAAAAAGGGAAGTCCCAATGTGGTGTGGCTGCCAGAGGTTGTTACTAATTTTGCCTGTCCATTTTCCCCCCTGCACAGCTGGTGCAGCACGGCCTGTGCACGTCATTGACCTGGATCCTGAGGAGGAACGGAGCCGGTTGTGTGAGGAACGTCTAGGGATTGCAGGGAGAGACCTTCTGCTCCAGTAAGGGCTCAGAACAACCCCAGGGCTGGGGCTAGGGCTGGGGCATAAAAGAATGTTGAGCTGGTGATGGGATATTATCATTGGGTCTCTGGAAGGTACAGAACAAGGCCCATATTGCAGTATGGTAGAACAATTTCTGCTGGCTGTCTTGGTGCCATCTATCAAGAAGTGGTAGGGGATTTCCCATCCAGTGCTCTAGGATCAGCCCAAGGATGGATGTGTTAATGTGAGAGCCACGCTTTCCATTACTCATGGATGCTGTCACTTCCAAACTGTGAGGATTATAGGCCTTAAGGTTTTGTAGTGGCCTATTTTGCAAACTTTTTGCCAGGAATGGAGGATCCAGCTGACCTGGCTTTTTTTCATCTGATGTTTTGGTCTAACAGGGATAACAAGGACCTAGTGGAGTTTGCTCGGATTCACCCATCAAGCAGCTGCCCTGGAGATCTGACCCCCCACCTAATGATTGCAGGCAGTTCATCGCTGCAGGCCAGCCAGTTGGGAGGAGACCCAACTCCCCACACCCATCCAGCTCATACCCATTGGTTGCCCCGGACACGCAGCCCTTCGCTTTGGATGGGTGGACACTCATATGGTCAGTACAAATTGCACTGGAAGCAACTGTAACTAAAATTGAGCCCCTAGCTGGGTCTAGGCCATGTGCAGCTGTCTTCCCACCCACCCACCCCCAATCTGCAACCCTCTAGGCCTGATTGCTCATCAGTTTAAGCTTCTTTCTATTCTTCCCTGCTAATCCCACCTATTTTTTTAGTTCTTGCCATTTGTTGTTCCATCAGTTCTACTTGGCAACTCCTCTCCTATTGTATCTGGCCCATTCTTTAGTTGAGCAAAGGCGAGAGATGTATTAATAGCCCCAATCTTCAGCTTCAGTTGCTGTTTGGTCCAAAGGGGACAATCATACTCCCCAGAATGACTGACACTCAGGGCTCCTGCACACATTTCCACATGGAAAATAAAGGTAACATGCAACCTGCCTGCAGATCATCACATATGGCTGTTAATCATTGGGAGGGGGCATGGCTCAGTGACAGTGCATCTGTTTGGCATGCAGAAGGTCCCAGGTTCAATCTGGGGCATTTCCTGTTAAAATGATTAGGCAGTAGGTGGTGTGAAAGACCTTTACTTGAGACCTTGGAGAGCTGCTGCCCATCTGAGTAGACCATAGTGACTTGGGTGGACCAGAGGTCTGATTCAGTGTAAGGCAGCTTCATGTGTTCACTTTCCAGCACATACAACAGAAACTTCCACTCATGCACAATATTTTCTGCATGGACCTCCATGCCATAGTAAGAGGCCCACAGACAGGGCAAAACTGGATTCTAGTCCACCCTACGGTTTGACCCTCACAGGTGTTGCCCTGGTGGGACCACTGCTAACTGCCAGGTAGAGACAAAATGGGTATGTCAGCACCATCCAGCCCAAACTTGTTATCTAAAGACACAAGAATTAATTTCCTTCATAGATATCATCTCTGTGCACCGAAAGCATATTAATGATGTCATATGTGACGAATTAAATGTTTGTTCATTTTGCTGCCTTATATACGTTACATTGAGTGACACATGAAAAAGCTTATCCTCAGGAAGACCAGAAAGACAAAGTCTAATCTTGTGGTGCTTGCTCCTTTCTTTGGGAGTGTGCTGAATGGATTGGGCTCCCTCACTAAATCTGGCGTGTTTTGCCTCTTCCCACTCCAGGCATCGGGCATCCTGCTCTACATCAGAACTTACCACCTGGCTTCCCAGCCTCTATGCCCAGTGCCATGCAACCAGTCTTCCCCCTGTCACAGGAGCCGCCTGCCCAGCTGGTCATCCTGCCATCTGAGCCTCCAGCCCATGGTGCCCCACACACACTGGGTAAGTAGTAGCTGGAAAGGGATTGGCTAGTAAATCCCACTTCTGTTGATTACTAACTGCAGTGGGGGATAAGACAGCACTGATGAGAGCAGATAGGTTTGATCCCCTTGGTTCATGGATCACGAAGGACTCTTTCAGGTGGACTGCCAGTGTGTATCTCACCAATTGACCCATATGTCTCCCAGCAGCTGAGGTGATGGATCAGGCATCTATTTGGCCACCCATGTACCCTAGCCGGGGGCCTGGCTCTCACCTGCAGCACACAGGTCAGCTCCCAGTCTACTCCCGCTCCCAGTTCCTGCGTCAGCAAGAACTCTATGCCCTGCAGCAGCAGCAACAGCAGCAGCAGCAACAGCGCGCAGCACAGGCAATGGAAGTGCAGCGGCACACACACAACCAGGTAAGTGGGTGGAGAACCAGCATAAACCCTCTGGGTGTCCAGCAGGACTCTCCTGTTGTGGGGTTATAAAGGCAGAGCACTTCTTGCTTAGAAACCTATTCCCTTTTCTTTGGAGAGAGTGGATAATCAGAATGGAAGGGATCAAATGGTCATTTGATCTTGCTCCCTGCTAAATATTTCTGAACCACCACCTCTGTACCTTGTCTGAAAACTGGTCAGTTCACACAGTCCAGTCCAGAGGTTCATTCGTTTGTTCATTTGTTCTCTCTCTCTTTCTTTCTCACACACACATACACAGAGTGTTGCAGAAAGATGACAGCACAGCAGATATCTGCAGATGACTCACCTAAGTCAGAACACATGTTGTCACAAAGGACAAAACAAAACAATCCATAGGTTCTTCAGTCAATGTGACCTGGCTCAAAATGTCATATATATTCAAATCCCAATGAGAACAAAGGAAATAGCATTGTATACCGTTCCCTGCCACTCAGCATCTTGGCTTGTATTCTTTCATTGTTTCAGCTGACAGAGGTGTCCTCCATCAGTGAAGAACGGTGTTGATTTCTGCTGCCCTCCCACTTTTCCTTGATACCTTTATGTGAGGGCCTACTGATCCCCAAGAGCAGAATTGGAGGGCCTCAGTGGACTACAATGGGAGGGAAGGAGGCGGCAGGAAGTCCCAATCCATGAGCTTTGTGCAACTCTTGATTCAATAGATACAAGCTGTATCTAGCTGTATTCTTCTTTATTATCCTAAGTGAAAATGGTGTGGCTATTCCAAAGGGAAATGATTAGTACTTTGCGCATGTTTAAATTCTGGAAGCAGGGCAGGATGGGATATACAGTATTATCCTGGGTTCAGGATTCAGCTTTCCTTGGAGCTTGCCTTTCTCAAAGACATATTTCTACAATTATAAAGAGGGGCTTGAAAGAATGAAAAAAAATGCCTGGTGAATTTTTGGAAACTTGGCTGAATAAGGGCCATATGACAAGTGGCAGAGGACACAGGCCCATTTTAAAAGCATTTGTAGTTTTTTAAAAAAAACTGAGGTCCCAGTCCAGATTGGGGGTGTAGCACAGCGGCCCTAGGCAATGCTTCCTCTAAGCTGTGGAGTCTTGTGTGCAAAAATTCTACTTCGTGAGTTCCTGGCATTAAAGTTGTGAGCGAGGGATTTGGCTACTGCTTAAATTAGTTTGCTCTGGGGCCATCCTTCCTGAGCTACGACAAAAATGTGTGAGCCAGAAGCTAAAAAATGGTGAGCTAGCTCACACTAACTCAGCTTAAAGGGAACACTGGCCCCAGGAGCTCTTGTCACCCTTCTCCCCTTTTTCAAGTGCCACAAGGCATGTGGTGGGGGTGAGGGTGGGGAATGCTCTTGGGGCTACTGTGCTGCACACCCGATCTGCATTTTTAAAGCACTACAAATGCTTTTAGAACGGTGTTGGGCAGGCATGGGAGGGACCTCTGCCCTCTGTGATTTGTAGTTTGGCTCTAGGACTTCCAATAGTCAGGGAATTGAGTTTTTGTACCTGCAGAACTTTTTGCCCATCCTGTGCACAGCAAACTTAGTAAATTAGACATAATATGCAGAATTCATACAAGTTGCATAACTCATCATTTCTTGGTTCAAAATTTTGGTATAGGATTTGTTCTTAGTTGTTGTTGTTGTTTTTAGGCCCTCAAAGCCCTCTCATAGTTTTGAATGGGAAAGACAAGACCTCATCCTTAAAAGCAGAGAGGTCCTTGTTCAGAGAGGACAAAGCTCAAACAAATGGTCACCGACTCAGTCTGCGCGTGGGATCAGGGGTGGGGTGTGTTTCAGAGCTGGTGAGTAGAAGAAGACCCAGGAGGAGTTGAGGACACGGCAGAGGCAGGGAGAGGTGCTTCTCAGTCTCATATGCAGAGCCCACAGGAGCTCCAAATGGCTTGACTGGCTTCCGCCATCTCTTGCTGACCTTCCTTCTCTCTCCCCGTTTCAGCGGAAGCCTGAGGAGCCGCCCCCTGAGCTGGAGGTGCCGGGCCCGGAGAAGCCACTCAAACCATCCCACAAAGCGGTTGCCTTAAACGCTCCCCCAAAGGGCCTGTCCCCAGCGGCGGCCTGCTCAGCCAAGCTTTCCCCGTGCTGCCACCCACCCAAATGCCCCGCCCCCTGCACTCTACCTGTCTGCCCTGCCGTGGTTCCCCGCTCGCCGGCTGTCAGTCCAGGGCCCTCACAGAGCTCAGCCGGTCCCGAAGCTGAGGGCAAACAGCCTGAAGGGCAGCCGGCCCAGGACTACCCCAAATCGCTGGAACCAGGTAGAGATTCATCACAGGCCAGGCATGGGGTGGGTGGGTGTGTGTGTCTGGGACAAAGCACGTGTGTGCAGTTTCTTTATCTGTGAGACTCAGTAAGGCAATCCTTTTTGATGCAAGACTTGTTACCAAAACTCTGGCATGGACTCCTTAGTAAGTTTCATGATGCATGCCCTGCCTTGGGCAAGAGCTATGCTTTGGCAAGGCTTTGATGTCAGCATGTAGCACTGATTATGGCAAACAGAGCCCAAATCCTTTTACTCCAAATACTTGTTCATAAAAATGCAAGTTTCTGGTCCTCATTGATGTAAGAGGAAAAAATATAATGTTATAGGGAGTGTCTATGAAAGGCTGATGAACAGAAGAGTTTCTACAAGCCATGTAGGATTTTCAGGATCAAGATCTCAGCCTCTCTTGGTCCCTAGCCATGTTACCTTAACATCCCATACCATTTTTTTTTTTTTTTTGGGGGGGGGGGTCATCTTGTAGAAGGGATATCTGCAAAAATCCAAACTATGTCGCTGGAATGAATTGGCAAGGGGTCATATGTTTGTTTGTATCCCCCTAATGTATTTACAGGATTTGGAGGCATTCACATGTAATTTACAGGGACTGTGGAAGACCTTGGGGTCGGGTTACATGGCTCAGAAAGGGTGCCCTACTACTGAATGTTGATATGTGTTCTGTGTGGTTTGGAGAGTTCAAGAAGACACTGCCACACTGTGTGTTCTGAGGAGGTAATATTGTTTAGCCAGTACTTATTGTTCTACTCTTTTTATCTCTTCCAACAGACCTTCCCCCTGGTTATTCCTATCCTGTGGCTGGACTGGGCTATGCATCACCGTTACCCCTGGACCCAGCTGATCCTGACACTATGCAAACTGTTTCCACGGCAGCTGAGCCAGAACAGTCACGCACTTTCCCACCAGAGCAGGAGCCAGGCTGTGAGACAGAACCTAGCCAGTCCCATGGGGCTGTGGACACCGAAGCGGCGGAACCTTCCCATCCTCACCCTCCCCATCTCCTTGTGCATCCCCAGAAGCCAAGCTCTGCAGAACTTAACAAGGAGATGCCATGTTGCCCCCTGCTGGTCGGGGACAGCCCAGACAACTTGGACTCTGCTCCACAAGAACATCAGGAAGAGGCCAGGCCAGAGGTGGCCATTCCAGGGTCTTCCCCAGAGGTCATGGCTGTGGAGGACAGCCCAGCTGCAGCACTGGAAGATGGCTTCCAGGAGGATGAGAGTGACATTGGCTCACCAGATGTCCCATCAATGCATACCGATATATCATGTGGCCTGGATGCTCTCATTGCTGCCAGCATTGATCTAGGCGAGCTCCCACCTTTGGAGCCTCCAGCCCCTGCAACTCCGCTTCCCTTGGCTTCCTTGGGCAGTTCAGGGATTCCTGGCATTGCCCTGCTCAGTGAGCTGGCTGAACTGGAACTCCGGCAGCAGCATTGTGACACTGCCACCCATGGTAAGAAAGTGTAGGGCTCTGGTGGCTGCCTTTCCCATTTCTCCCATTGAGGCAGTGAGTAGCAAGGGGGAGTGGAAGTGAAAAAGTGTGTTGTGACTCAGTGCCTTGTTAGCGATGTCTAAGGGCTGTTTGCTCTTCAGTAACAGAGCAGTTTCTCAGAGGGTTGCAGAGGCAGGGCCAAATTATCCAGTGTTAATTGAGAAATTGAGAACATCTGCTATCCTATACCTAGTGCCTCCTGACTGATGAGCAGGAATGTGATTGGGGAGGGACCATGGCTCGGTGGTAGAGCATTTGATTTGCGTGCAAAAGGTCCTAGGTTCAGTCCCTGGCATCTCCTGATAAAATAATCAGGTAGCAGGTGGTGTGAAAGTCTTCTGCCTGAGACCCTGGGAGCCACGGCCAGTCTGCATAGGCAATACTGACCTTGTGGGACCAGTGGTCTGATTCGATATAAGGCAACTTTGTGTGTGTGTGTGACCACAACTCATGTATCAATAGTAGGGTGGTCTACAGTATGAAATAGTGGTTATCAACTAGATGTTAAGATTGTTCACAGTAGTAACATTTTTCTTGAGGGATAGGATAGAGCTGGAAGTCCTGGAATCTTTTCTCAGACCTTGGAGAGAAAAGGTTTCAGATTTGCACCTTAGGCAAATACAGTAGATATATTTGAATCCATGGCCAGGGCAATCTCCTTTATTGTCTTTCATTAGGTATCCAATCTTATATTGGTGATTAAAGGATACATCTGCATCATTCTCCTGTGTGCTATACAGCTTCCTCCCTCTCCTGTTGCACTGCTCAAACAGCCCTGAGTACAGCCAAGTTTCTCATCATCTAACTGAAATTTGCAAGTCACCAGCAAGCCCACCTGTTAAGCCCCACTGCTTCTTCCCTAAGCACGCCATTGTTTAGGGAAGTTCTCAGCTTTTTCTTGTATCACTCTCTCATGAGAGCCAGGCCTGACATTGCCCACTGTCCAGATTTCTTACCCCTTCACACACACACACACACACACAATCCAAAAGTTATCATAGTGCTTTGGGAGAGAAAAAGAACAGCTGGGATCTCTTAAGTCAGAGTCGAAGGTTGCATGAGGAGCACTGGCATGAGGAGTTGGTATAGATGAGTTGTTCTCTCCTTGTAACTCTATACATATCACCATGTGTTTGGTTAAGCAGTCCACTCTGTCAGATACTGCCTGGGCTTGCAAAGCAATCTGCACTCACACTGATTGCCTGATTTCAAAGTGCATTTCTTACAGGCTTTCATTGCTCCATTCTGCTTTGCACTAGTGGTTGGGTAACATACCATCCAGGCGGTTAAGGGATGGAAATACCCAAGCCATGCCATTGCAATGGGCTCCTGGATGTTGAGAATGGTCCACTGTTACTTAGATGTGCTTTGATATGGAGTATGACTACCCTGAGTGTCCTTTACAGGGTGAGTGTCCATTACCAACATCCTGGTGGTTAGCTACAGAAAAAATTTCCTTTGAGAATTTTTCACTACTAATTTTTTACCGGAAGGCAAGGCAAGAACCTTTGAGACAACTACCGTGGGTTGCATGCAGAAAGTGATGGTTTGTGTGTGACGGGGATTTTCCAATATGGACCTGGAACTGGGGCAAAACAGAGACTTGGGATGGACCTATTATTACGAGAATCTTGTAGCCCCAGAGGCTTGGAAAATACCTGTCCCATTCATCTGTGTTGCCTAGTTTCATGGGGGAAGTAAGAGTTATCAGATATGAACACCTTCCAGCAAGAAATAGTTGCTAGGCCTCTGTTATGATGATGTCTCCTGTTTCACAGTCTCATCACCTTAGAGAACAAATTCTTCATCATGCACAAGTATTCTGACTTTGCAAAAAGAATTCATTAGCAAAACAAAAACTATAAGAGTACTCCTTTGTTTGGTCCCTACACCTTTCCACTGCCTTTTGAGCCTCCTGTCATCTCCCGCCTCCCCAGCAGAGAGGTGTATACCAACCCACATGTGCAGATGGTTATCACCCCCTGTGGCTACACAAAGTCTGTTCTTGTCATCTATACTCAAACGGTTACTGCTCACACACCGGAACCGTTTATTGCCCACAGTGGAACGGAAACCACACATAAGGACTCCCCTGCATGCCCCCTCACATGTGTGTTCAGGCACAATCATACGCACCTATTCTTGTACCCAAACATGACCCACAGAACAACAACCAAATAAGGTCCCTATTCATGCTTTTCAGTCACACTTAAATTCTCTTACAGCTAGGTAACTGCATTGCTCTTAACTCCCCCTTGCAACCTCCCCCCTCCAAGTTTAATGGTATCTCATGAGGCACCTCTTTCCCTTAAGTTCTACCAGTGCTGGCTCTGAGTTGCTGGCCCTTCGCTTGAATTACCCTCTCTGGCCTCCTCTCGAGGTATGTGGCATCCCAATAACTTCCCTCTGCCTGGATGGAAGTGTGGTATGTGCCTGAGATAAACACGGCTGTGTGCCTGTTGACTTTGAGCATTGGTGTATGGAGAACAGGACAGGCAGAAGCAAGTTATGATCAGGTTTTTCTTGTAAGCTATCCCAACTCCAGAGCTTGTTTAATGAGGAAAGTGACTAGGTTACTACCACTCTGCTGTTGTCTTTAGCAATGAATTAGGAAGCCAGACACGTCTAAGGAAGGAGCAGAGAAACTAGCTGGAGTTTTCCTGGAAAATCAGATCCATGGTACACAGCCAGTAGTGCAGACCAAGTCCAAGATGCATTCTGACACCCAATTAGCAGTGTTGATTCAGAGAGGACATATAGCTGACACCATGGAGTACTGGTAGCTGTGGTTGTGGATGGCTTTTTTTTTTTGAGTCTGAATGTATACACTAAATACTAAAGATTGAGATAGGGGTGTGTGAATGGTCTCTGATATGTTTAACATATGCTGAGAATGCTCTTCCCCCAATAATAACCTTTCACTTTTCCAAAGTGTTGGATGAAGACCTGGCGGCATTCAATCTGCAAAGCCTGGCTACTCTTGCTGCAGCCTGGGCCCTTGTTGAAGCTACTGGCCAGGAGGGCAGCCTTCCTGATCTCCGCAACCTGGCAGATGCTGCACCATGCATTAACCTGCGTCCTCGCACACGGGTGTCCCGCCGCAAATACATCTGGACCCCTAAGACCAAACCAGTAAGTATCTTTCAGCCAAGGTACTTCACATGAATTGGTGGAGGAGTTTGCCAAAAAAGAGGCTCCCCTCCAGTCTTCCACTGTCCCAGACTCTTTGTATTTTGGGTGCCAATCAGGACTCTCAGCAGCTTTGTGTTCTGTCACTTCCTGATCCACAGGTCTACTTTAAATCTTGTGTGTTGTGGCTCTACTCTGAATGTGGCCAGGTGCCAGAAGGATTAGTTGGGGTCATGCATTTCTAAAAGGTTTCTCCATAATACCTCACTGACTGTTTTTTCCTCATTTGGAGTCCATACTTTTCACCCTCAAGACTCAGTGAAATGAGACAAGAGGACCAGGCTATTCTGGGCTAGACCCTGGTTTGTCGGCATCTTCAAGTCAGATTTCTGGCATGCAAGTGGAAGCCTTCTAACCCACCCTCACTTCAGAAGTCCACTTAACTCTTGTGTCTGCTACAGGAAAGAAAAGAGAGGCTCTGCCAAAGTTAGGAATGAAATAATGGACAATGAGAGTGTGTGGTACATATGCCATGACACTTTCTTTCATAACTGAAAAGTGCCTTTGGTATTCCCACAGGTTTGCCCTCTGAAAGCAGCCATTGAGAACTTGGACACCCAAGAGGTAGAGATGCGTACACAGCTGGCAGAACTGCAGAGACGCTACAAGGAGAAACAACGGGAATTGGCCAAGCTGCAGAGGCGGCATGACCATGAGTGAGTCTCAACTTTCTTCATGTTCCTCAACAGATTCCTAGTGAGTTGGGTCTGCTTGCTTGCCCAAACAAATTTGGATGGCAAAATGGTACCATGAGAAGAGCTTGGAGTAAGTCTGTCTACAGCATCTGAAGGCCAAACAAGCAAGTCACGCACTAAGCGTTTAAAATAGATATGCAACCACATCAAATGAATGCTTACACAGACCCCAACATATAGGAGTGTGGAAAGTTCTTGCCCTTTTTCCTCTGTGTTTATGGTGATTATTGCTTGCAGGCGAGATGAGAGTTCCCGCAGTCCAGCTCGACGGGGACCAGGACGACCGAGAAAACGCAAGCACTCCAGCACACTCAGCTCACTGCGGCAGGGTTCGGTTAGCAAGAGTGACAGCAGGAAGGTCAAGTGAGTGATCAGGCATGACTCGTGGGAGGAAGGGAAAGAGAATGCCATAGCACTATCTATCCAAACTTGTGAGCAAGTGCATACATACGTGTGTCTTGCTTGCAGTTAAGGCAAGTTTTGCTGTATGCTGTGTGTGGCATTGGCAAACAAGTGTTGCTGCCATTCATCTGTTAAGGATGAGGAGGGGCCTTTCAAGGGGAAAAGCCTGAGTCAGAATGGGGGGAGGCCTCTCAGTCTTTCCTTAATCTACTACCCATAACTGGTTCCCCATAAGTATGTTTTTCTCCCAGTTGGACTCATTTTCAGTCTCGAAAAGGGGCCAGAGTGAGAGAAAGAGGCAGGAAGCAGGAAAGGAAAGGTTTAGTATCTCCCTTTGGCCTATGACTTTTCCATTTGAAATTGTGTAAAAAAACCCAACCATTCCACTCTTTACTGGTGTATGGTGGTGAATGATCTCTGTTCAAGGACATGGACTTTGTACTGTTGTTTTGGGTATTTTTGTCTCATATTTACCAGAGTGGTATTATGAAAGAGATTAATTGCCTTTTTGAGACAGCAACTGCAAGAAAAGAGAGAGAGTCTGTATGTATACACAGGGCATTGCAGATATATGATTGTATTTTGGGGAGAAGAGCATCTGTATGTTTCAGTACGCGGACACATCACACTTTAGGTTTTTAAAATGTTGGAAGCAATATGATTTACTACTCTGGATTGATAATTTATACATACCTGCTCTCCATTGCCTTATTGAGCATTTTTGTACTCCAGAATTCAGAACAAAGCATGAGAGACAGAAACACCCATTCCACAAAATCCTTTATATCCAATTCTGAGCATGGCCACAGAGAAATCCCACACAATCAAGCCATGTACAGATAGGGGAGATTTTTCTGCAGACTTGAGGAAACTTTCAGTTTTGCAGAAAAATCCCAAACCAATTCCGAAGATCTTGTTACATGCCATGAGATATTACTGGAAAAGGTAGGTAGAGGTGGGAGGCTTGTAACAGAAAGCACTCTCTGCCACCCAGGGGGGGTGGTCTGGACTGGAGATGCACTGCCCTGTACTCCTTTGACCTAGACTTCCTCTATCATTTGGGCAGCAGTGATGGGGGGAGGCAGCAACTTGGAGAAGAGGAACAGAGAAGTGGCCATGGGGGAGGAGAAAATGTTGATGGGAGGGTATGGAGTGAGCAAGAGAGAAAATGGGGTAGGGGGATGAGATGCCCCCTATCCTGAGTACATCTTTGTAGGACTCTTGCTTGTAATCCCCTCTCCAATTCTAGAATAATATAGCATAATATTATCGAACATACAAAATGCTTGTTTGGTGTGTAAGTGGTGGTGATAACATATTTTGAGATCAAGATACTGGGGTGGATGCAGCGGCCCTCCAACTTTTCCTCGGATAGAAGAGCCCTTTAAGTTGTTGGAAGCCTCCTTAGACTGGTGGAAGATTTCAAACCTGAGTTTGAAATGACTGAATAAATGAATAAATAAACAAACTTTTCTCAGTGGAGTGGTAAGATAGGGGTAGGATCCACCCACTCCTTTCTCTTATTCATAGCTGTTGTCTCCACCCTAGAAGCAGTTGCATTTCAGCACCAAGTGCAGGGCTTCTCTGGAATGTAACAGTGGACAGCAAAATCTTGGGAGATTAACTGGGCTGGAACGTTGCCTGTTTCACTGTGCTCCCCACCCCATGTCTCTCTTGCCTCCTGCACTTCTGTGGGGGAAGAAATGCCCCTTTTTGAAGAGGAAGGCAGCGTTGCATAAAAGCCTCTTTATCTGTGCTGTATAAAGTCATTGGTCACGCTGCAGTGGTGTTCATTGCTGCTGGCGCTTTATGATTATCCATTAGCCGCCCGGCACAGTCATTCCCGCACTCACGGGCCCTGTATAATTGTCCTTCTCTGCTACAAATTGCCTCTCCCGGCAGGCCCATTTGCATAAATCCTCCGAGCTAGTCCAAACATGATTGGAGCACGCGTGTGCGCGCTGCATCAATCCTGATGATTTGGTAATAATAGTTAAATCTGTACTAAATGGTTCCTTCAATTAAGACAGAAGAAAAAAATTAATCTCTAGGTTTTATGTCACAAAACATTAGCAAATGTAGTGAAGGTTACAGGGGGAAAAAAAGCAGTTAGTGTTGGCTTTGGGTTGCAACATGGCTCTGCCATATGGCTTATGGAAACCTTCCAGGGCTTGGTGGAGATCTTGCTTGCATTCTCCCATTCTTCCCTGCAACCCTCACCAATATATAAGAATTTATCCTGGGGAAAAAGAATTCCTCTCCCTTCCCCAGTCCTTGCAAAATCTGTGTGGGTTAATGTAAAGTTAAATTCAACAGGGAACCCAATGTTGGCTGCTTTGGTAGAGAGTCCCTGCCCTGGCATTACTAAACTATCCAGTGACATCTAAGGAAAAGGAGGGGGGTCAGATAAGTGCTACAAATGGGACCCTGAATGCCATTCTTTGCCCCACTGCATTTTTAATGTACATTTATAAGATTCCTGAAGCTGCTTCACCAGAATGTGTTCACAGCCAAATTTTAACAGCTATGTTTCCCTTTTGAATTATGGGATTCCATTCTTTGAGTTCCATTACATCCCAGATGGCGCACAATAGCATTCAAAATTCCCAGTTGCTTGTAAAGGGGAAATCCAGAGACACAAAACTCTACCACACAGAGGAAGGGACTAATATCTAGGGACAGTAATATATCAAGTAGATGTGCTACATGTTTAGAGACTTGAGGAAGGGATGTCTATGATATACACACTCTAATTAAACATGTTGCAGGTTTTCTTGAGGTGCTGTACGAACATGCCAAACAATTGACCATTCTGCAGCATGGATAGTGATGGCTCTGTCACACTGCCTTCAGGTCTCCCTAGTGGCAAATTATGCCAGCACATTCCAACCGTGGTATCACTACCAGTAATGTAATCTAACATCGGGGGGACTTACGTTGGGATTGTGGTTGTGAATGTATATTACGGCTACCAACTGCCTGAAGGGAAAATTACCCGTCCATTTAATAGAGTTTTAGGAAAATGTTATTTACCTCCATGCCATGAAAATTTCAGCTGCCCATTTCCAGGGGCGGGTCGTTTTTCTCCAGGCCTGTTGGCAAGCAACCCTAGTGTATTTACAGGGCATAGTTATCTCTCTTTTTAGTCCTTTGAGAAGTATTATGGCATGAATTAATTGTAATTCTAATAATAACTAGGAGAAGTATAAACTCATTTAGATGCTTCTTACACAGTGGACTCACTATGAATACTGCTAGTATAAAAGGCCACAAAAACAGCAAAAGCCAATGGCACATTCTTTCATATGCCACAGTTGCCTCTTGCTCACACTCTTATACTGTGCTGTGTCACAGACATACAAATATGTTTGTAATTTATACTTGCTTATTATAGCTGTGTTAGCATATTATATTTGCTTATTTATTTATTCAATTTATGCCCCGCCCTCCCTACCAAGGCAGGCTCAGGGCGGCTTATGCCACAGCACATCCTTATAACTTGCAT
Organism: Gekko gecko; assembly: GCA_029375565.1. NCBI lineage: Eukaryota > Metazoa > Chordata > Lepidosauria > Squamata > Gekkonidae > Gekko > Gekko gecko. The sequence goes on along the minus strand of JAPDNY010000002.1, from coordinate 235,503,177 downwards.
GAATATGCTCATATGCAATCGGGCATTGAATCCGCCCTTCCCACAGGTCAAACTTTTACAGTCAGGCTCCCAGAGAAAGGATAGTATTGCCACCCACGATACTTGAGCACACACCTGATTGCTGGCATGCATTAGTTTCTGTCTTGTTCATTTGCATGCTGACATATGCACTTGTCTTGTAAACCTGCCCCAACAAACAAAACTGTGGCATAGGATTCCCCTATTATGTGATGAGCCAAGGCTTCCACCCATAATGGCATCCCTGCCTCATGTCTCAGGCTGCGGTTTTTGGCCTCATTTGAGGGACACAGGCTCCTACAGCAGATGGAGGCCCAGCCTCTTGGCCTTCTTCCTATCAGGAACATTCCTGTTCCTTGAGCTTCCCATGCTGAGCAGAGCCTCCTGCCAAACTTGTCTGCCTCCAGCCACTCCCCGGAACTGCACTGTGGCCTTGAGCCATGGTAATTCTGTGTCAGAGTATGTTGCGGGGCAGCAGCTGGGGGGCTTGGCCTTCGAGAGAGCACTTAATTGCTGGCTGTTCCAGAGCCAGCCTGTTCCTTTTTCTGCCTGTGGCTCTTTGCCTGCTTCAGGGTGCTCTGCTCCCTTCCCATCCCTCCTCTTAACCAGGGAATTCCCTCCCTCCTTTCCTGCTGGCTGCAGCCGCCAGAATGGAATTTGGCACCAGCTCCAGGGTTGACACTGGGTCAAAAGGTTGCAGTACAAGGGCAGGGCCTGAGAGAGGAGTGTGAACAGAAGCTGTCTTGGGAAGAAGGGGGTTGTGCAGCCTCAAACCCTGGGCTGGATTCCCAGGGTGATGCAAACTGAGGCGACTTTTCTGGGTGCTGGAGTGGAGCAATTAGAACTAACGAGCATTTGAGATCAGAGCAGGCAGGCATCCAGCAGTGGGGGATGGGACAAAGCCTTCAGGGAGCTAATTTGTTCCATATTTACTATGGTAGCAGGACAAGTTGTAACAGCATCGCCAGACCCGAGTGGGGCAGATCCTTTAGAAGGTGTCAAAAGGTGACCCACCCCAGATAAATCCAAACCCAGTTTTTGTTTCTGTGAGTATGCGGTGAGGGTCCTCTCTCTTTCTGTCTCCCTCTCCCCCCCCCCCTTTTCTTTTCTTGATTTGGGCTGCTTGAAATATAATACAATGCTGCCTTTGCTGCTTCTTTCCTTTCGCCCAGCATCAAGCAACACATCCCTTCATTGCTTCTTTAATGTGCCAGATGGGATCAATCCTCCTCACATCCTCTCCATTATGCCAGTCCAAACTGGCTGCATACTGTCCCTAGGAATATACAGGAAGAGAGCAAAGCTTGCAGAGAGAATCCTGGAGTGCTCCTCCTATGGATTTTACTGAGCTTTTCTGTGGAAGAGCTGGGGGGAGGGTTGTAGAGCAACCACCTCAGTCCTTTGAGCATTTGTACATTAAGTCTTTGTGTGTGCTGCATTTCTGTGGGTGCCTAGAAGAGCAGAGTGATGGTACTGAGTGCACAACTCAGCTTTCTGCCTTCACTTTGGGGGGGGAAAGATGAGAGTATGGGCAATGCCTGTGGAAATCTCAGAAGAACTGCTGAATGAGCTTTCCCAGGATTAGGGGCAGAGCTTTAGTGCCCTACATAGCTCCTTGCCTCTCCTGTGAGTTGCAGAAGCAGAACAAAACTGTCCAGAACAGCAAAGATTGCAGAATAAATTCTGTACAATAAGCAATTTACACAAATGTGCCCAATTTGCATCCTATGTGCAAGTCACAGAATATACATTGCGAAGCACAGAATTCTTATTTTGTTACTGCAGCCACACTTTAAGACACACCAGAGTCATTACCAACAGCTGATTGGAATCTACATATTTGCAGTAATACTGCAGCATGCAGAATAGATTCCAGCATCTGATCCTTTAAGTTGTGCAGAAATGTTTAGCATTCTTCTCTTTTTTGCTTTAAGCAGATTTTGTCCCAGTGCTGGGAGAAAGAAAAAAGAAGAAAAGCTCAAAAGTACATTAGAAGTTTCTGCTAAATTATTAGGACTGTATTATTTGCTACTAGTGTTCTATGCAGAAGGCACTTTTGAATACGAATTAATATGCAGCCAAAATTTGGTTTATCAGTGTGTATAAGTGCAGCATGGAGGAGCATCATGCATCCCACTATACAGGAATTTCACTCCCAGCCTTAGAAACTAGATGGTGTTTCGTTGGATTTAGAGAGTGAAACAACTTTACTCTGCACCACCTCCAGTACTTCCCTATGGTCCCCAGTCCTTGTCTGTCTTCCCTTATTCTGCTTGACATATTTTTCCATGACCCCCTGTTCATCTCTCATAAGAACATAAGAAGAGCCCTGCTGGATCAAACCAATAGTCCATTTAGTCCAGGATCCTGTCTCATACAGTAGCCAACCAGTTCCTCTGGAGGGCTGACAAGAAGGAATAGAGGCTAAGGCCTTCCCCGGATGTTGCCTCCTGGCTCTGGGATTCAGAGGACTAGTGCCTCTGAATGTGGAGGTTCCCCTCAATCACCATGGCTAGTAGCCATTGACAGACTTGTCCTCTATGGATCTATCTAATCCCCTTTTAAAGCTGTTTATACTTGTGGCCATCAATACAACCTCTGGCAGCGAATTCCACATTTTAATCACTCTCTGTGTAAAGTAGTATTTCCTTTTGTCTGTCCTGAACCTGCTACCCATCAGCTTCACTGGATGCTCTTGAGTTCTAGTATTTCGGGAGAGGGAGAAAACATGCTCTTTGTCAGCTCTCTCCACCCCATGCATAATTTTATAAACCTCTATCATATCTCCCCTTAGTCCTCTCTTTTCTAAACTGAAAAGTCCCAGACTCTTCAGCCTTTGCCCATAGGAAAGGTGCTTCAATCTCCTAATCATCTTGGTTGCCCTCCTCTGTACTTTTTCCAGCTCTGCAATGTCCTTTTGGAGATACAGTGACCAGAACTGTACACAGTATTCCAAATGAGGCCACACCATAGATCTGTACAGGGGTATTACAATATTGGTTGTTTTATTCTCAATCCCTTACCTAATAATCCCTAACATAGAGTTTGCCTTTTTCATTGCTGCAGCACACTGGATTGACACTTTCATGGAGCTATCCAATAAGACCCCAGGACCTTTTTTCCTCTCAGCCTCAGCAATTCAGACCCCATTAGCGTAAACTTGAAGTTGGGATTTTTTGTCCCAATGTGCATCACTTTACGCTTACCAACACTGAACTTCATTTGCCACATTGTTGCCCGCTTACCCAGTTTGTGGAGATCCTCTTGGAGCTCTTCACAGTCAGCCTTGGTTTTCACCATCCTAAATAATAATTTTGTGTCATCTGCAAACTTGGCCACTACACTGCTCACCTCTAGTTCCCGCCCCAATACCAATCCTTGTGAGACCCCACTGCTTACTTCCCTCCATTGTCAGAACTGTCTATTGATTCCTACTCTTTGCTTCCTGTCATTTAACCAGTTTTTGTTCCATAAGAGAACCCATGACTGCTAATTTTATTCATGAGTCTTTGTTGAGGTACGTTGTCAAAAGCCTTTTGAAAGTCCAGGTATATAATGTCTACTGGGTCACCCTTGTCTACATGCTTGTTCACTTTCTCAAAGAAGTCCAAAATGTTGGTGAGGCAGGACTTCCCTTTGCAGAAGTCATGTTGATTTTCCCTCAGCACGCTTTGTCCCACTATGTGTTTGACAAGTCTGTCTTCAGTTTCAGTTTCTACTAAGTTGCCTGGGACAGACGTTAGGCTGACTGGCCTGTAATTTCCTGGTTCGCTTCTGGATTCCTTTAAAAAAAATTAGTGTAACTTTTGCCACTCTTCTGGTACAGTGGCTGAATTTAGTGATAGGTTATATATACGGGTTAGTAGATCAACATCTGAGTCCCTTGAGAACTCTCATGTGTGTTCCATCAGGACCTGGAGACTTCCCAGTTTTTAATTTCCCCAGTAGGTCTAGAACATCTCTGGACACCTCAGTTTGGCTCAGTTCTTCAGACTCCATTCCTAAAAATAGGGGCTGTGGCATGGGTATGGGCCCCACACTTTCCACAGTGAACACAGAAGCAAAAAGGTCATTGAACTTCTCTGCCATCCCTTAGCAATCCCTTTATTCCTTTGTCATCCAAAGGCCACACTACTTCTCTGGCTGGTTTCCTGCTCCAGATATATTTTTAAAAAATGTTTATTGTTTGTCTTGATGCTTTCAGCAACCCGCTCCTCAAAAATCTCTTTTTCATGTCTAATTATTGATCTACATATCTTTTGCCAGAATCTGTGGTGCCTCCTGTTTAATTCATTTGGGCAGACCTTCCATTTTTTAAAAGAAGCCTCTTTGCTTCTTTAGCTTCCTTGACTTGTGTTGTTAACCATGCAGGCCTTCTTTTAGACTTTGCAGTGCCTTTCTTAACCTGTGGAATGCATTTTATTTGGGCTTCAATTAGTGTGGTTTTAAATAGCTTCCAAGCATCCTCTAGGGATTTGACTCTCTGTATTTCCCCTTCAGCTTCCTTTTTACTATTCCCCTCATTTGTATGCTGAACTTAATAACACTGTGGTCACTGTTCCCAATTGGTGTCACAACCTCTACATCTCTCACCGCTCAGAACCAAGTCCAAGATCACTACCCCTCTGGTTGGCTCTTTGACCAACTGTTTGACTGCACAGTCATTTGTGATATCTAGGAATCTTATTTCTACAGTGTGACTCAAGCACATGTTTACCCAGTCAATATGAGGGTAGTTAAAGTCTCCCAGTATAACAACATTATTTGCTTTAGTTTGGTGTAATGGTTAGGAGTGTGGACTGTCATCTGGGAGAACCGGGTTTGATTCTCCATTCCTCCACATGCAGCTGATTTTTGAGCTTTTGTATATAGAGGAGGAGACGTGGGAAGGGGTTGGAAAACACAGTTGGTGAAGGAAGAGTGGACAGGTAGGGCATAGAAATCCCCTGAAAAAACAAGTATGTTTCCATCTCCCCTGACCTGGATAGCCTGATCTTGTCAGATCTTGGCTTTGATTAGTATTCGGATGGGAGACCACCAAGAAACACCAGGGTCATGACACAGAGGCAGGCACTGGCAAACCACCTCTGAACGCCTCTTGCCTTGAAAACCCTACGGGGGTCACCATAAGTCAGCTGTGACTTGAAGGCAAAAAAAAAGATATCTCATTTTCAAGTCTGTTTTCACAATCATGAGGTCTAGAAACTATTTTCTAAGGCACATCTTGGGCTAAGTGGTACAGCACAGAATTTCAGAAAAAAAGAGAAATTAATTATACTCTTTGTGTATATGTGGCCACATGCTCTAGGATCTCCAACATGGTACCTAGGGATGCCATGACAACCGCCCAACACCTTTTATGGTGCCTGCCAAGTGTTTTTAAAAGTAGGCTTGGCCAAGCAGGGCAGTTGCCCAGCAGGGTTTCTGATTGGCCACTGGAGATCTGATTGGCTGTGCAGATTAAAATAACATTGCTTCATCACAAACTGCCGCCATAGTGTTTGTTTTATTCTCTCTCTCTCTCTCTCTCTTCTACCTGGTGCATTTTTAAAAATTATGTCTCTTGTCTACTGCCTTTGGGCTTCCTCTGAGGTGTCTGTTTCTACCTCCTGCAGGCCATTTTGTGTTAATTGTGTCCAGGCCCATAGCCAGGATTTTTTTCTTTGTGGAGGGAGGAATTTACATTTTAAAGGGGGCAGTTGATTCAACTAAATTACATCAGACAGCTTTTGCTCGCCTGCTGCCCTGGCACCTGATTGGCAGCTGAAGAGCTGGCTGCTCACTTGGCCGCCATGACTTTAAAATATATATATATATATAATTTTAAAGTCTCTGGCATGGCTATTTGTGGGGCATGACTTTTAATTAAGGGAGCAGGGCCCCGAAGTGCTACGGGCCTGGCTGTGCCTCCTGCAGCAGCCATTTTGTGGTTGAACCCATCACCCTGTGTCACAATTCCCAAGGTGTCCACAGGTTCAAAAAGGCTGGGGACCACTGCTGTATGCTGATCATGTGTATAAGAATGCCTGTATTCCAAAGAAAGGTTTGTTTTACACTCCAACCTTAGTCATCAGCCTGTGGACTTCTCTCCATTATAGCTGAGGCAGTGAACTGACTATCCTTCCACTGAGCTTTCGCCAAGCTGAGCATCTCTCTCGCATTTTCAGGTCAGTAAAGGCCAGCTTATCTCTGCTGTGTGCAGAACTACGGGCTGAGGGAGAACCCAAGAAGAAAAAAAGGAAAATATCAGAGACAGTTTATGGTGGCATTAAGAGCTCCCAGGTAAGTCCAATGTTGAGGTTGCTGGCCTTGCCATCTTCTTCATCCTTTTAGTTTCCTTGCAGTTGACTAGGAAGCAGCCCACTAAGTCTTATGAACAAGCTGGATCTGATAGAGCCAAGGGAAACCCTGTTCTGCCCCAGCTTTTAAAGTGGTTTGTTTATAACTTGGAATATTCAGAGTCCATATATAAATGATAAATAATGCTTGATCTTCTTAAAGAGGCTTTGGGAGGCCAGGGAATTCCTAATCTTCATCTTCAAACATCTAAAAGATTACCATTAAAAATAGATGGCAGTTGTTTGTTCACACAGAAAATAGAGATACTGATTTAAATTGAAGAAAAATATGTGTAAATAAAACCGGGGGGAGAGGCTTCCTTACAGAGCAGCTAGGATATGTTGCAGAACCTTCTTTTTGGGTGGTTTGTGATTAATATTTGACAGCTGATTTAGATATAATGAATGCAGCTTCAACAGTGGTGGTGATGGAGCTAGGTAAGATAAACTTCCTCAGCTTTTTCCAGTTTCCTCATTTTGATATGTGGATCAGGGATGGGTGGGTAGGAGCAACAAGGAAATGTCTATGCATTTTCTGCCGAGAGTAATGTGTTTGCTTCTGTATATGCCTGACCTGCAGGAGAAGGTGCGTTGCAAGAAGAGCAGTTCCCAAAGCAAACTGGCTTCCAGTGTGGTACACAAAGTCTCCCATCTGAAGCAGAAAGTCAAGAGCAAAGGCTTGCCCACAAGCATTGGCCCATTCCGTAGGAAAGAACCTAGCCCTGGCACCCGGATTCCAAAGAAACTTTCTCAGCCGAAGAGCTCCAAAGCAGCAACTTCTGCAAAATACCCACAGCAGGACCTCGATGTCTTGGAGGACAAACCAATCACAGGGAACGCTGATGCAGGTACTGATTGGGGTAGAGGAGAAGAATCTGTTGGTACCTGGAAACAAAGGTGTTGTTGTATATGAGAGGGTACTGATAACATTGCAGTGGTTAGCTTTCACTACTGTTGTTGTTCCTAAGAAAGCACTCAAGCCCTGGGACTGCTTCTGATGTCTTATGCTCTGTACTTTGGGCTCTTTGCTGGCCTCCCAAGATGGCAAAATCCTTCCACCTGAGCACTGTGAAAGCCAACCACAATTAGATTCTCCCAAGCCATTTATGAATTAGTCCATCCTCCAGCAAAAGCTGGTCTCTTCGGCTTTGCCCAGGACTTTACAGCATAGTGTATTTCCTGCTGGCAAGCAGAGGAAGCTATGCAATTTAAAAATAACTGCACAGGACGGCCTCTGCTGGGGCCTATGTCCGTTCCCATTTGATTGCGGCCTTATGGGCTTCCCCTGGAGCTCCTGGGGCATTTTATCAGGAAGTCAAGACTGAGACAGGAATTCCACTTCCACTCCCCCAAAGCCAACAGAACAAAGACATATTGTCAAAGGGGCAAAAACCAGGATGTAGGAACTAATGTTTGAAAGGTCAGTCGGCCTTCCAGTTGGGTCAGCACAGAGAGAGGCAGTAGCTCAGAGAAGGCAGATTCAAGTTACTTTATAGCATGAACTTTTTTGTTTAAAAACTTTGGCTACCATTCTATCCATTTTTGGGGGGATGTTACCACCTACTTATACCTTTGGCCCTCACCGCAGTACTCAAAAGGTATAAAGTCCCAGACCATGGACTGGTCTAAATCATGGATTGACCATGATGCTAATAATGGAATGAGGGACAGGCAATGCTATACAAGGTTCCAAGTGAGACTGGAAGGTTTGGGTAGTAAAATATTTTGTGAACGACAGCCTAAACCCTTGGTTGTCAGCTCACATTGAAATGTGGTCCTCAAAAATAACATGGTGTTTGTCTTATTTGTCCTTGGTGGCAGAAGAAACTGGGGTATAGTTGTCGTTAACAAGACATGGCTGAGTCTCCTCCCTATACTGAGCCTTTCCCTCCATCCATGGATTTCTCCTGATTCTTCTCTGTCCACAGATGACAATCGCCACAGAGACTATGAGAGCGATGATGATGGTGGTGGTGATGACTTGACCAGCGACACTAGCTCCACCCTTCATGTGAGAGTAAACCCTTCTGTGATTGGCCCCTCTCCCTCCTCAGTTGTGAAAATGGAAGCCAATCAAAAAGCAAAGAAGAAAAAGGAGAGACAGGGGTTACTAGGTAATGTTTCAAATACACCCAAGCTGGTTGAGAGTAGGCCCCAAAAACCTTATAGAAAAATGGCTAGGGATGGTTGCTGTGAGAAACCCTAGCTTTTTAAGGTACACTGGGATTTGTAAAGTCCAGATCTGCCATGCCACGCCAAACTGCAGCCCCCAAACAGAAGAGGCCCTCAGATATGCCAACGAGCTGCTAATGAGAGTGGATGTGGTTAGGGAGACCCAGGTTCAAATTCCTACTGTGCCATTAAGTTCTCTGGGTGCCCTTGGGCCATTCTCTCAGCCTATCTCACAGGGTGGTTGTGAGGATAAAATGGAGGTGGGGGAAATAATGTAAGCTGCCTGAGCTCCTTGGAGGAAACTGCAGGATAAAAGTATACTAAATAGGGTATTGCATGAAATATGATTGGCATGTGCTTACTACTATTATATAGACTATGTCAGAGACATCCACTAGCTAAGACTTGGTCCATTTCTTCATTGTTGTACTCTTCTGTATCTACATAGGGCCCTGCAGAATCCCCAGTCCTGAAGGTCAAGTCAAAATCAAGCGTCGTCCTGTGAAGCCTGGTGTGGGGCGGTTAGAGAAGGTACCGGTATGCCGAGCAGGATCTTGTGAGGGTTCCAATAAGAAGAAGCTGAAGGCCAAAGCCAAAGAGCTGCACTGTGGGCCTGGAGCATCAACAACCAACGAGGGGCTCTTCTCTGCCAGCCAGGCTAGGTCATTCACAGCCCGGGATGATGCAGGAAAGCTTTGCAACGAACGACTTAAGAAAGCCACCCGCAAGAGCAAAGTGCTGCAATCAGCCCTCAGGGTAAGCAGGCAAATCCCCCTGATGAGGAGGGGTAGGCGAGATGCTGCTGTAATAGAATGGTCTTTTTGCCAGTTAGACTGGTCCTTGTGGGCGCTAGGCATTGAGAAAAGATGAGTCTTTTCAGCACTGTGCTAGCAAGGTCCTCTGTAGTCCAGGGAGAATTGTGTTAGCTGACTTCCTGTTTCTCCCTCCCACCCCACCCCCGACAGAGAAAGAACGGGTCATTGGCACTCTCACCTCGCAATGCAAAGGCCATTTTGAGCAAGGGCAAGAAGCTGGCAAAAGTCAAGAGCAAAGTGGTCAGCAAACAGGTAGGATCCAGAACATTATTTTTTTGCAGTGTAGGGCATGGGTACCTTGGCACCAGCTACCATCTTAGAAAGGCAGAGGGTGTATAATCTCAGGAGGTGGAAGAGCTGAAGGCTCCAGGGCCCTTTCTACTGCTGAGCATCTGCTTTGTTGATATAGTTTCCTGGGTGAGGCAGAGAGGAGCTAAGAAGGCAGATGAACCCATCCCCTATTCATTCAGGGCCCCCCCCCCACAACTTCCCTTTCATGGGTGATGTAGCATGAACCAGTATGATGCAGTGGATTGATTGTGGACATGGGAGACCCTTGTTCAGTCCCTTCTCACCTTGGGCAAGTGTCTGTTTGTCATGTGCTTGTATAGGGGCACGCAATGTGAAACAGGAAACATAGTTTTCTTTCTTTTCCCCACAGTGCAAAGGCCGGGCTGTCAGCCGGCTGATGGAGAGCTTTGCCATGGAGGATCACTTTGAGTTTGATGATAACAGCAGCTTCTCGGAAGAGGAGGAAGTGCCACCCATTGGTATAGAGCAAGACATGACCGTGGGTGAGTCTGTTATTTATTTAGCATTTGGTGGGGGAGCTGGGGCTGGTAAGACTTGCTACATGACTTGGTGGTCAGAAGCAAGGACAGACAGCACAGAGGAGCAGGAGAAGGCAGTACTGGCAATGGTGGTGCAGGTGTTGCTGAAGCTAAATCTGCTGTCGTGGTCAGTTTTAGGATACATGGCTGGCATGGCAAGGGTGGTGCCATGGGGTGGAAGAGACTGAGCCGGGCAACTCTGGGATTTGGCCCCTGGGTTAATTCTTGGCTGGGCTTCAATCTCCACATATGGGTGAGGCTGAGGAACCCTACCTCAGAGCCTCCAAGGGGCTGTGGACTGAAGTCTATTATAATCCATTGGTAAGCCCATTCTCTATCACACTGAGAATGATTCAAGCCTAGAACTGGTTCTCTCAGATGACTTTAGAGCTTGTGTAGATTTTTTTTGTATATTTCAAACAATGTGTTTTGAGAACTTTGCCAGCATAAAGAAGCAAAGGAAGATAGTGATCTGTGGTGTTCATGTCTTGACCTTATGGTTGCAGCCCAGCCATGCAACATCAACAAAGAGGATCTCCAGGATGGACTGCGTGTGCTTATCCCCAAGGAGGACAGCCTGCTCTATGCTGGTAGTGTGAAGAGTCTGCAGCCACCAGACATGTAAGGACCCTGCTTCTCAAGCATCAAGACAGGCAAATGATGTAGGCAGAGAGGGCAATTTCTTCCGAGAGCAAATGGCAGCACTGCTGTTGCTCCTCTAATGCCATTATTTAGGAGAGGGAGTAGTCCCCTTTCTCTCATGCATACCATGCACCTTTCCTTTCCAAGCCTTACTTTCTGCTCTTCTCTACCTGCTGGCTATGGACAGTTGCAATCCTTACCAAGTAGAGATTTAAATTTCCTTTACCTCCACAATTCCTACTGTGGCATTCACATTCAAAGTGGTGGCCCATTCCCTCTACTGAGAGACAGAGTGGCAGGTGACTCTACCCAAGCCTTGCCATCATGCATGACTATGTAGCTCCAGTGGCTTCTTCTTAACTAATCTGCACGAAATGGGACCTCTGTCAAGACCAGGACTGAAAGTTTGATCTGGGAGACTTGCATTCAGATTCCACCTTGGCTGTACAGTTGTCATGTCACCTGAACTGGCAGTGGTGGTGATGGGAGGGGAATGGGATTTCTTCTTTCCTGTGATTCCTCACTTGTATATCAGAATTAGCCAAGCTGAGTACTACTCCAGCTTTTCATCTATTTCAGCTGTGTAAAGCCTGCCATTGATTTGTCCCTCTCATAGCTACAGCATCGTCATTGAGGGAGAGCGAGGGAACCGGCAGAGGATCTACTCCCAGGAGCAGCTGCTACAAGAGGCGGTGAGTCCCCAGAGATCATGGCCTGGGATTAATGAAGTCTGCTTAGACAATTGGGGGTGGAGGAGCTGGGTTTTCAATACAGCTGGGAACAATAGCAAGGGATGTATTTGTGTATAAGGCACATACCTGTGAGGCTGGGACCAAAAAGGGCCAGGCCTCTGTAGTAATGTGCAAGGATAAGCTGACAAAAGACGTAGGAGAGAAGCACTTTTGCTGTGACAAGCAAGGTACAATAGAGAGGCCCACACCTTCTGGACGCTGGGGTACTTTGGATAGGATATGGGGAGGCAAGGTGTATTTAGGTAAGATTGAATCCACAGGTTATTAAGCTAGGGAATCAAGTGTGCTTGTGCAGAATATTGGGGGTTGGACTAGATGCTCTGTATGGCCCCTTCCAACTCTTATGATTCTGTGAATATCAGATTGCCATAGCTGATCCTCTACCAGCTGCACATTGCGGAATCTATATGGTTTTTGTAGTCCCGTAGCTGACTTCTTACTTTCAGTCCTGCAAAGATGGAGGACAATATTAATAGCTGCCTTTCCCAGAGACATTTCCCAGTGTCTAGTTGTGCATCCTAGAGCTGCAGTGTCCAGCTGGGTGTGTGTGCAGCTGCTGTGAAAGCCTGCCCTGTATATGGTATGGCTGTAGAGTTTTCCCACTTCCCAGATTCAGCAGAGCCCTTGGAAAAGCAGTTTAGCTGATGCCAGTGCTTTACTCAAGTCTATTCATCACAATGAGTACAGAATTTGAGCGAGCAGAGGTTCCCACATAGGAAGTGCCAAATTTGTGCTCATAATAAATCATATAAACCAAATCAATAAAATGTATGCAGAACTGCTGATTTGGGGATAAAATTGTGGTTAGCAACTTTGGCTTACTCCAGACCAGATCTCTGGTGCTTATGCAATATTTTCAGCTTGAGGAGCAGGACAGAAAAGGTACAGTTCAGGTTGAACAGAAGAGTGGGACAACTTGATTGAATACAATGAAAGAGGGGCAGGTAGCTACACAAGTCACAGAAATGCTGCCGTCTGAATAGTGGAGCATTTCCCCTCAGATCCCGCCTGTTCATTTTCAGATTTTATCTTGACTGTCATTGTATGATTCAAGACACAGAAGACAGCTGCCCTTCGCTTGGCAACCACTGTCATCAATGTTTCTGTGTCTAGCTTAGAGCATAGTGGACCATCTGCCAACTAGAGCCTCTGGTTTCTTTCCAGGTTCTGGATGTGCGGCCCCAGTCAAGTCACAGCCTCCCTGCTGGCACTCGGGTCTGTGCTTACTGGAGCCAGAAGTCCCGTTGCCTCTACCCTGGGAATGTCATTCGAGGTGAGAGGGTCTGGCAAAGATGGCCCAAGGTGCAATGAGCAACCTAGTCTCTGGGCTAGGCTTTCTCCCATGCCGCCAGCAATGAAGCTGGCCTAAAATATGCTTCTCTGTCCCCAAGGGTAACACAGCCTCTGTTCCACAGGTTCCTCGAGTGATGAGGAGGAGGATGCAGACTCAGTGCTGGTTGAGTTCGATGATGGGGACACAGGCCACATTGCTGTGTCCAACATCCGTCTGTTGCCATCGGACTTTAAAATCCAGTGTAAGTGTTCTTGGTAATGCAGGGCCATTCCATGCCTTTGGAGAAGAGTTTGTCATTTTGTTGTTTCATTTTGTATTAAAAGGTCCAGAGTTACTATTATAGTGCAGATCCTTGTATTTACTGGTGCCTTTGCTAAGAAGTTATCTTGTGACAATCCATGTGTCCTGTGTATCTGTCCTGAGCCTGGTTCAGAATCCTTGTAAAGTTCCCTGCACCTCAGATCATAGTGGTCATTCCTTTGGCACAAAGAATATCTTGTTTTCTGTACTGCAGAGTGAGAGGGACCCTCTGTGATGGTGCATCTGGCTAACTGTGTGTGGGCACATGCACACTGGCAGAGGAAGAAATATACGAGGCAAAGACAGAGGGCCACTGAACTGTGATTTCAGTAGAGAGGCTTAATGAGTATGACTAATATGACTGTTGTAGGAACTTGTATCTCACCCTGACTTCTCTTTGCTTCTGCAGGCACAGAGCCCTCACCTGCACTACTGGTCTCCACCTCCTGCCGTCGTAACAAGAGATCTTCCAGTGACATTCCCCATTCCAGTGAACCAGCACCAAGTCTGTGCACTGAGGGACGTGAGGGCTCTGAGCCAATCAAAAGCGCTGGCAAGAAGGCTACCAGCAAAGAAAAAGCTGGTGAGTCTCTCTCCTTCACCCCCCTCATTCACTTCCCAAGGTTAATTTCATTTTATCTTAACAACCCTGTGAGGCACGCTAGCCTGAGCACAGTGGACCACCCAGTGAGCTGTAGCTGCATCCTGTCCAACACTGTCCTCTCTGCCACAAGATTTTGACAGGAAAAGGAGGGTCACCCTCTAACCCCAAATCATCAATTCTGGTCCTGAAGACAGGCACGGTGGAGTATTAGGCAGAGGTTAGAAAGCACGGGTGGAGAACTGGTGGTCAGAAATGGGTGTCAAAGCAACAGGAGGCATTGGCCATGGTTGATGCAAAACACTGATGTGATGGGAGGGTTCTACATCAAACCTTTCATTGCCCCGCATATTTATTTTACACTAGGGCTGAGTGAATGTTCTCAAGGATCATTTTCAGATTAAAAGTAGTGATTTCAAAGTGGGGCAAAGTTTTAATCTTTCCTTTTTCATGGTTGTTTGCTACACTTGGTGCTGATTTCTTTTTTTCTTTATTGCTTTGCAGCCATTTTTCCTTTTTCATTCCTCCTCAAGTGATCTCAGCCAGTCAGGGATCACATACTGGATGTGATGATGCTGTCTAGCCAGTCAGATCTCTGACTGTTTGCTAATGTCACTACATTCTCTGTACTGATCATGTTAGTGATCCTAGCCAACTAGCATTCATTCTAATAATGATTATTTCTACAGCCTTTTTTGCAATTATCCCTGCAACTCACCAAAGTGGAAGGGAAACTTGAGATTCCACAAAGATGTGGGTTTTTTGGCCACATCATGAGGATAAGAACTGTTTGCAAATTGTGGAATGCTGGTGGGCTTTGCAACAGAAGGCTGGGGGAAGATGTCCTTTGTGGTAGTTGCTATTCCCTGACTCTTCTTATTCACAACTATTAGAAGGATTATGTAGGAATCATTTGATAATATTGGAGTGCAGAGTTTACTAGGCTTGCCATCTACATAACACCTGTGCCTTTTTTAATGCCATTTTTTTTCTCCTCCCCTCACCTCTTTAGATGGCTGCAATTGTAGCATGGCCCAAGCTAGCTTAGTCTAATCAGACCACAGAAGCTATGTAGGGTCAGCCATGATTAGTACTTGGATGGCAGACCACCAAGCAAGTCCAAGGTTCCTACTTAATGGTAGGCAATGACAAACCACCTCTGTTCCATCTCTTGCCTTGAAAACCCTACAGGGTCACCATAATTCAGCAGCATCCTGACAGCACTTTCCACTAGAGTGGTAGCACAACTTTTGATGGTAGTCAGTAATGTTTTAATTTGTATGCCTGAATCAGCATATGTGAAACAGCTGAGGTACCTTCCTCTCACAACTTTCTCAGGAAATGTAGCATCTTCAGCTTTGGGATTAAGTTGTGTGAAATCCAAGGCTCTGTCTGCCCTTGCTTGCCTGTTTGATCAGATCCAGATTACAAGAAGTAAAAACACAGTTGCCAGAGGATGACACAAGAAATGTTTTGATCCTGTTATTTAGTAGAGCTGATAGCCAATATTTATCTGACTCTGTCCTTTCCCACCAGGTAAATCTGATTTGTTGCACTCAAGTTCAAAAGCCCTGCCTGGAGATAACTTCCTGGGCCGTCGTGCCAGCCCTTTGTTGAGCTGGTCAGCTGTGGCCCAGAACAAGCGAAAGGCATCCAGCAAGAGCACAGCAATGCGACAGAACCTCTTCCAACTTAATGGCAGCAGCAAGAAGCTGCGGGCCAAAGAGGCACTCTTCCCCATGCACAGCATGGCAGCTCCTGTTTTTGGCAATGGCTTTGGCTCAGACTCATTCAGCCGCATTGCCAACTCCTACTCAGCTTTTGGAAGTACTGGTCTTGTTCTGCCTAGTGCCCAGAAGCTCCTGCGTGCCAAGAAGGCTGAGCGGTTGGATGCTGAACTGGGCAAGGGAGGACGTCGGAAAGTGGGCGGCGAGTATCTGATCAAGCTGGACCACGAAGGTGTGACATCACCCAAGAACAAAAACTGCAAGGCCTTGCTGATGAGTGACAAGGACTTTGGGTCACTTTCAGGCCATGGCTACACCCACCCTGCCTTGGAGATCAAGGAGAAAAAGAGTGCTCTGCATATGGGGCTGGCATTACGCAAGTATACGGGTCAAACAGAGTACGGGCTGCACTGTGACAGTGACTGTCAGAGCTCCTACTCAGACATGGATGAAGACGAAGAGGTGGATGACTTAAGAGGCAGTGTTCCCTCTCGCTTCCTGACACGCCTTTCTGTCTCTTCCTCTTCCTCTGGATCATCCACCTCCTCCAGCTCTGGCTCTGGTTCCACCTCTAGTCTCTGCTCATCTGATAATGAGGACTCGTCTTATAGCTCTGACGATGAGGACTCCACATTGCTTCTACAGACCTGTCTCACGCATCCTGTTCCAGCCCTGCTGGCTCAGTCCGAAGCCCTGCGTTCCAAGGGTGGCACTCTTCAGAGGTGCTTTGGTGCTGGTGCCAAGGCCAAGCTTAGGCGCAAGGAGGCCCTGAGCTTTTCTAAAGCCAAAGAGTTCTCCCGCCGGCAGCGGCTACCCTCGGTGGAAAACCGGCCAAAGATCTCTGCTTTCCTACCAGCACGCCAGCTCTGGAAGTGGTCTGGGAATCCCACTCAGGTATGGGAACTGGGAGCCAACCAGAACCTTTAGAGCTAACCTATTTTAAGAAACATATTAATTTACTATATTAAGACTATATGATGTAAATTAAGGATGTTTGAGTTTGTCTTGATTTTTGGTAAGCATTGCATCATCACAAAGAGGTGTTAGGAGGTTTTTAGCTTGAGCTGTTGTGATGGAGGGCCGCAAGAGAGGAACCACTAGTAAAGCTGGAAGGAAGTGATTTGTATGTGTGATTACTGACCCCAGTCTTTTTCTGAGTTTTGACAGGAGGACAGGCTAAAGCTAGGAGGTCTCCTCCCATCTTCAGACTCTTTTCCTGTGAACATCCTGAACGGAAAGATCCAATTTCCCTTTCTCTCTTTTGTGACAAAAGAGCAGTGAATTCCTGTTTTTCACATTGATCTCATCCTAGCTAATTAGAATGCTACTCCTGCAGTCCAATGTATGCTTGCTCAGAAGTAGGTCCCATTGATAACAAAAACATGCTGGTAAGGGGGAGGGGGGCTGTGGTTCAGTGTAACAGCCTCTGTTCTGTATGCAGAAGGTCTCACGTTCTGCCCCTAGCATTTCCAGTTAAAAAGGACCGGGCAGTAGGTGATGTTAAGGATCTTGATCTGGGATTCTAGAGAGCCACTGCCAGTCTGAGTAGACAATACTGACCTTGATGGTCCAATGGTCTGATTTAATATAAGGCAGCTTCATGTTCAGGCTACAAAACAAAATGCCCCTTTCTCAACTGGTGGGGAGGGAAGACTACTTAACTCTCACAACATAGGGATTGAAGTTTGCTAGATGGTATGATTCCAGCCTATAGGCAGGCTGGAGCTGCTGTGTTTTAGTAACTGGCATGCAGTGAGATATTTTACAAAGGAATTCTGCAACAATTGCTACATTCTGTAAACATTCCTACCAAGATGGGATTTTAGCAGAGGCGTGTTAAGCGACAACCTCCCTGGCAAGTGGGAGACAGCTTTTCCTGCAGTGGGTGGGGGTGGGGATGTCAAACTCTGGTGGTACAATGGTGCCAGCGCTTCAGCCCTTTTTGTATTATTGTGGCCTGAAAGGCACCAGCTGTGTTCTGCATGTCTTATTCCCAGACGGCTGTCCATGTCAATAAGCCCCTTGTGGATACTAATACCTACAGAGGATATAAAAGCCATTTGGTAACTCCATTTGTGCTTTTTTGTTGGTTATCCTCTCTCAGGCCTCCTCAAGTAAAAACATCAGGGATTCGCTCTGGAGCAGAGGTTGCTTTTGCTACTTAGTGGCCCCCAGTTAAGCTCTGTTGCTGTAGGTTCTGGAGTGCCTGTTGACACTCAGGGAGCTTTGTTGCCATGGTGACCCATCAGAATCCCTTGGGTAACTTCTTGGGGGCTTGCAGGAAGGAAGAAGGAAGACCCTGTGTGTGTGTGTGATGCAGGCCACTGGTTTACTAAGCATTCTCTGTCCTTCCCCTGCAGCGCCGTGGCATGAAGGGGAAAGCACGGAAATTGTTCTACAAGGCGATTGTACGGGGCAAGGAGACTCTGCGCATCGGCGACTGCGCTGTCTTCCTGTCCGCTGGACGACCTCACTTGCCATACATTGGCCGCATTGAAAGCATGTGGGAATCCTGGGGCAGCAACATGGTTGTCAAAGTCAAATGGTTCTACCATCCAGAGGAGACCAAGCTGGGCAAGCGACATAGTGATGGCAAGGTGAGCAGCTAAGCCTGAAAGTGGGTGGGGCAATCTTAGGAGCAGAGCTAGAGTGAGGGAGGAGAGGGGCTTGAAAGAGGGCAGAGTAGAGCAGAGAATGAGGAGATGGGAGACAGGTGGAGAGACAGATCCAAGATCCTCAAGAGTATGGGAAGGAGCAAACTTGAGAGCTTCAGAAGGGTGCAATAAGAGTTAACATGTTGCTGCCCATCTCTGATTTGAGGATGAGTCTGTATAATATACCTTCTGCTCCTCTGTAGGGGGCTCAGAGGATATAACAGGCCTTTAGAGCCTTTGCAGTGAGTTCTCCAAGCTCTGCTGTTCCTCTGCTACGTGCATTGTTGTTTCTTCCACCTGCTGTTAAGGAAATGTAGTGGCCATGAGCAATGGCCTCTGGGAAGGCTGGTCAAACATGTCTCACAATTTCATTGGGTAATGCTGCCATAGTGGGAGGGAGTCGAGAAGTTTTTGGGACATTCTCATCCCACCCTCTGTACCTCGGTGTTACTTTAAGTTGGAATGTGGTAAATTTTCAGTATGCTGAGTTCGCGCAGGCTGGCAAGCCTTTACAGAGGCCTTGTCCTCTAGTGCTGGAGCCCAGGTTTCAACTCAGCCCTTTTGTTCTTAAGCACAATGCCTGGGTTCCATTCTGATCTTTGACCTTCCTGCAGAATGCCCTGTACCAGTCGTGCCATGAAGATGAGAATGACGTCCAGACCATCTCACACAAATGCCAGGTGGTTGAACGTGAACACTATGAGCAGCTCACGCGCAGCAAGAAATACCAGGACCGGCAAGACCTCTACTACCTGGCAGGGAGTTATGACCCCACTACAGGCCGGCTTGTGACTGCAGATGGTGTGCCCATCCTGTGCTGAAACTGTGGGATGCAACCACTGCTCCAGGGCCGGAAAATGGCTGGGGGAGGCAGAAGGGCCAAGGGACAGTAGAAGGGTCCAGTCGCCTCACACTGTTTCCTGGCAATTAGATGCAAGGCCCTGAAATATGCAAGGTGCCCGGCTTTGCCATGCCCGGGGTTGCAGGCTGATCCCGGCTCCCCACACAGCTCTGTACAGATTTGAATCCAAGCCATACTTTCCCTAGTACCTCTGACTGTTTGCCACAGGCCAAACACAAATCAGGTTACCGCTCTATTTATTTTGTGTGTAAATAATGTATTTCTGATGGGAAGTTTTATGGAAATGAAACAAACAAGACGAAAAAGGCAGGTTTTAGGGGGCGGGAAGGGAGGGCTATTTGATGGGTTTTATTTTGTGTTCAATGCACTGTTTTCCTCCCAGCTTAGCTGGGGGTGTGGACGCCAGGCAAGCGTGTAAATACAGAAGGGGGCACTTGAATGATATGGCAGTGCAGCCTCCAAAAGGCTATGCTGACCTCCTCACAGGACTGTGTACTATAGACTCTCCTCACCCCTCCCCTCCCACCCTTTTTTATTGTTATTATTATTATTAATTATTATTATTATTGTTATTCTAATGATAATTATTCTGATAATGTCTGCGGATGTTAATATGCTCCTGTTAAAGAGAAGATTATATATATTATTATAAAATCAGGATTTTGAACTCTGGTCTTCACAGGGGAGGATGGGGCCGGGATAACTGTAATATTGAAAATATCTCGAGGTAGGTCACACTGGAGTGGTTGAATAGGATATGCCCAAGACCACATGCATCCACTTGTGGGTGTGCATCACATCAAGAGGATATGTACAGAAGATGTTTCTGGGGTCTTGGGGCCCATTGTACACTAGTGGGCTCCCTGGTGGGAATAAATTATATCTTATATTGCCTAAAGCTATGAGTACAGATGCAGAGAGGGGGCTAAAGGTGATATGTCTTTGTGTGGGTGGAATTGAAAGCGGCGATTATGCCTCAAGGAATTTCCAAGGACCTCTCCAACCAAGGTAGATGGCTAGAACAAGCACAGATGGATCTCACAGCTGAGATGTCTAAAGCAATGGATATTATTTTTTTAAGTGTTTTTGAGGGATGTTTCCTATAAAAATGGCACCAGTCAACCCACGCAAAGAGTGGCTTACCCAGGCTGAATTCCGCCCACTAGCTATGTATTGTGACTTGACAGGTGCTCTACAACCCCAGTTTTGCAATCCTGGAAGGCAGCCAAAATAGGTTTACAGAGCCCCTGGTGGACTACCGTACATGGCTGATAGGTGTTTTCAGTTTGATGAGTCACATTCTACCTATAGCAAGCATAGGGATCCCTAAACAGGATGCAAAGCACAGGAGTCAGAGCTTGCATGTAACATATAGATTATGTGACATCTACTTAATCTAACTTCCATTCTTCTCCTGATAGACGGTACTTAGACCATTTGCCTTGTATATGGAGCTGAATGTCCCACATGTGAAATGCAAAGTTTACACAGTAGCATGTAGGGGGTTGGCTTTGCTGAAGTGAGATCTTTTTGTATGTCCTCATATTTTTGTTAATCTAATTTTGTGAACCCAACAATCCCCACAGTAGTCTGCCTTGAAATGGTCCAGAAGGGTCTTCTCCCCCCGCTTTTTGGCTAGCACTAGCGATTGCTGGAAACTTCAACTCTTTCTAACAGACTGAACATTGAGAAGGCTTGTCTTGCTTCTGCAGGCTCGATGGAATGCTTGCCACTTTTCTGGCTTCAACTTAATGAAAATGCTTCAAATGTAATTTTCTGAGCCTTTTCTTGAGCAGTGTTATCCAATTCAGAAAGACCTGATCAGGACCAAAATTCTAGACCTTTTGGAATTCCTTCACAACAGGGGTTGCAAAGGAACCTCACATCAGGTATTGTATAGCAGAGCCCTTTTCACCATCATAATGAACTCTGCAGGCAGGAAATGGATTTTTTGTCATGTGCATGAGAGGAGATTTCTAATGTGGCTCTAGCCAGTGTTCACCTCCTGGGTCTTCCAGCTGGTGTCTAGCTGTGATTCAAACCCCTTAAGATCAGCCACTGAAGAAGTTTATTCTTAGCTGCCATTATCTCGGTGTGTATAGAGAACAGCTCAAAAGAAACTTGCTCTGGTAAATCTCCGTATCCCCTTAAAGAAGAGGTTCACCTGTTGAATGTCTGTTGCAGACAGCTATTAGCAGCTATTAAAAGCTACAGGAGCCTTACCAGAAAAAAATAGCAATCTTAGTGTAAGGAGCAGAAATCTCTTCCCTCTACCAAAATGTGAACCTTGTATTAGCACATCCTCTGTTTTTAGATCCAAAGTTTTTCACATTTCTTAAATTTAGGACCTAAAATTGTTTTTGTTCATAGCAATTGCTTGTGTTGGTGGTTGTAGGGATTACAGGTAAAAGACCTCAGTTCAGGGTGACCTGACCAGCCTTAAGCGGGGTGGGGGGCTGAAGTTCTCCTGGAATTACAATTTACCTCCAGCCTAAACAGCTCAGTTTCCCTGGAGGGAACAGCAGTTTCATTGGGTAGACTCTATGGTAGGGGTGTCAAACATAAGGGCCAGGGGCCAGATCTGGCCCATCCAAGGGCTCTTATTCAGCCCGCAAGCAACTGATGCAAGGGAGGGAGTGCTTGGGGGGGAGGGAGTGGGCAGAGCCACTCCATTGTGGCTTCAGCACAGCAGAACAACCTCGCCTGCAGCAGTCAAGCATCGTGGGAGCATCTGCCCAGCACGGCACTCCTAACTCTCCAGTCCACCTCTGTGGGTTTTCCTCTGCACCCCCCTCCCACCCCAGGGGGCCTTGCAGTGATGACACACCAACTCGGAGCTTACCAACTGCTGGCCTTCATACAGTTTCTGTCTCCAGTACCTGGCATTACGTTTTATGGCACACATGGCCCGGCCCGACAAAGAGACATTTATGTCAGATCTGGTCCTCATAACAAATGAGTTTGACACCTCTGGGAATCACATTCCCATTGAACTCCCTTCCCAATGTCTGCCTTCCCCAGGCTCTGCCCCCAAATCTCCAGAAATTTCCAAGCTAGGGTTGGCCACCCTACCTCAGCTGCAGTAAGGCATCTTTACAGTACAACCCTACCCAGAGTTACTCCTATGCAGACATGGAATGGCCTTGTGTTTAAACTAGAATAACTCTTCATAAGATTGCACTGCTAGCTCCTTCTCTTAATAAAAGCACTTCCCATCCACATACAAAGAGAATGGGAACTTAGAGGCAAGCCAAAGTTTCCTGTTCAGTGAAGGATTTTTTTTCTGAGCTGTTTGGTTGCAGTTCTAATTAATCATGAGTTCAGAGGACCAGATTCCATGTTGCACATTCATTTGCACTATGATTCCCCTAAAACAGGATTGTATGAATCCTCTTTTCTGATAACTAGCTTACTGAAAGCATAATAGCCTCGGAGCTGGTCATGTATCAGATGCCTTCACATGACATAGTTCAGATTATATATCACGGGGAGTTTGAAAATGGCTATCTAGGCGGCTTGCCAGATTACAAACCCAAAATCCCGCCTAAAGCATTTCAAGGCGAGGGTAGACAATACCCACCTCTGTACCAACCTCCAGCTTTGCTTCTTCAGCAGACCCTTTGCCCGAATCTCTTCTGCTGCCCCAGTGTACTGTTGCAAACACTCCAGCTTTACATCTCAGACTGAGGAGAAAAATGGACAAGACAACAAGAGAAGAAACTGTGGGAGGCATAGCAGGCAGGTACCATCCGCTTCACTGCAGTGGTTTAAGGGAAAGGCAGAATCTCTGCCACCCTCTTTGCACAGCACTGATATTGCCGAGATTAGGAAAAGTCCTTCAAGACAAATGGGAGGGGCCATGGATTTCTGGGATGAAACGCAGAGAATTGTATCATAGGGCGTGGCCATGATGGTGGCTTGGCACGATATAGTGCCACCTCTAATTGAACCAGTTGAAAGTGTTGCAGGGCATATCAGCGACAAAGCACACCCTGCTGAGGGTTACCCATGGAGACACCCTGTGGCAAAGCATCCACATTATTGCAGCACCTCAGCCATGGAGCGCGCTGCCAAAAAATCTCAAAATTAATGTGTGCGCATAAGTGTGCACATGCGCACATAGGCTTTAAAAAAAAAAAACCCTCCCTAGCGGCAAAACGGATCTGCAGGTTCAGACTGCCAAATCCGTTCTGCACATACTCCCCCGGGCTCAGACATCTGGCCATGCGCAATGACTGTGTGGGGAACTGAAAACACCACTTGTGATGTAGTGCCTTTTTAACCTGGCTCCAAGTCATCCTATGATGGGATAAGTATGGCTGAGGAATGCTTGATAGATGTGGCTGTCTGACTGCGCCCCTTTGATCCAGAGGGGAGGAGTGGCTGTGTTGGGCCAAACTGCCCGTATGATCATAGCCATAGTTTGTGCAGCAACCCTGGGGTCTCTTGTTCACTCTTTTTTTGTTGTTGTCGTTGTCTGCACATCTTTCCAGCTTTCTGTGTGACATAGCTGGTTGGTCTCCTGTTTCCTGTGACATCCAAGAAAAAGGAGGGCAGACAAACCAGCTCAGAAAGGAACAGGCAGGAGAAGCTGTGATGCCAGCTTTTCTAGTTGAATCAGTAAGCTACACTGTGAACCTCTTCACACACATGCCCACAGGTGCAGGAGCTCTCTCAACACATGTTTGGCAGTGGATTGCCTTTGTGTTTGTGGCAGGGTTGTTATGGTCACCTTCTTGTCAGTATCAGATATTTTCTCCATATCTGCATTTCCATGCATATCTACTTTTCCATATCTGCTTTTTTAATTTGTCATGATGCTGTTAAAAAATATAAGAGCCCTACCAGAAGAAAGCTGGCAATCTTGCCATTGTGGTCATGGGAAAGATGCCAACAGCAGACACACACAGAGCTTGGTTGCTTTCTGCAGCAGCCAGTGTCCTGCAGAAGGGAGAGAACAGGCCAGTCCTGATCTACTCTAGACTATTAAACTCCAAGAGAGGCAGCTGGCTATCCTTTCAGGTCTGGGGAAGTGGCTACAGTTCCCAGCAGGCTAAAACAACACAATTGGTGCAGTGACCAAGACAAATGAGGCCTCTTGTAAGCAAGGTGGAGGCAGTTGAATAACGGCAGCAGCAAGCAACTCAGATCAATAAAAAGGACATTTCATCAGGTAGCAGTGACAAGAGGGGCTGGTGGCAATTATTTTTTAATATTGCAAAGCAATTGGGAATGAGGTAGGCTTAATTATTCACACAAGAAAGCACCGGTGCGGTGCCTGCCCCTAACAAGGCAGGAAGAATTTGACAACACAAGCTTCCTCAGTTTTCCTCAAAAGTCCCAGACTGGGTGGGGCAGCTTCCAGGCCAGCAGGTAAGAGAGTTCTCATATCAGGTAGGTAGAGTTATCATAACCAGAAAGTGACTTCTATTTAGATCTCATTCTGCAAGTTCAAGCAGCTATTGAAAGTACCATTTTTCTGGCCATATAGGTTGTCAGCTATACTTTGCTCGTGCAAAGTATGGGTTAGCATTAGATACAAAGTTTGGTAAGCATTGGGCAGAAATTATTTTTTCTTTTCATTTAAAAAGCTTAAACCACCCAGACAATTCCCCATGTAGACAGCTTTATGATGTCCAGTTCTGTTTGCGGCAGCCACTCCACACGAATAGCATGAGCTGCAGAATGCAGTGACGTCTAGTTTAAAAGAGTTGCTGAAGTACCACTTGCCCTGGGCCTTGTCCAGACCTCTTAAAGAAACAGAAGCTTTATATCTTTTGGAATAAGAAAATATTCATATGAAATATTCATTCAAGACCCCAGACTGTAGGGAATTTATTGCAATAGTACCCAACCTACCCCTTTAGAACAAGTCCTTTGGAGGAGAGGAGACCAAAAAGGCTGTAAAGGCAGCTCTTGTTCCAACAGTAACACTTACACCTCTATCTCCAACTGTTCTCCAGGAAAGATTTTGGCTAAATCAAAGCCATACAAGACCTTTTATAAAGGCCAACCAAAATAATGTTATATAGTGTGCAAGCTTTCAAGTTTGCTAGAAGTTTTCATCAGGCTGGATGTTAGAACGCACAAAACAGAGCATGGGCACACACATTTGTTTTAAACACCAAGCCTGATGAGTTCTAGAGAATTCAAAAGTGTGTATAAATAAGTTGTGCTATTCTGATTGGTCTTAATAAAAGGTATTACATGGCCTTGTTTGGGGACTTTGCTATGGACCAAAAAGGCTACATACTCCCCACCCCCCAGCATTTAGGTCGTTAATTCTGTTTCAGTTACACATGATACACCTCTTCCTTGCCTGCACATTCTGCTTATCTGCTGGTCTAAGAGGCTTAGAGAAACCTCAGTATTATGAATCAACAACACTGAAATAGGATAGGAAAACTATGGAGAAGGGAGAGATCTCAATTGCTTTCTGGGGACCAGCCTGAAAGATAATTGCTAAAGTGATGCACTTAACTTTAATGAGTCATTTTAAATCTTGCAGGGTTTTTCCTGGGCTTCATAACAATTTCAAGACAAGACATACAACAGGTGGAGATAATCCCGTTGAAGAAATATTTCACTGTTGAATTGATTTCTGTTTCTTACATGCTAAAGGCACAAAAAATCACCTTCTCTCCCATAATGCTGAATTCCCTAACAATTGCATCTCAAGTACTTGCACATGACAGTCCTCTTTGGTGACTGTTGCTTCCCACCTCGTCCCTAGTAGTGGCTCCCAGCTCTTGAGGACTAGATAATCTAACTAATTTTACAACAAGCAGAAAGGTCTGCCCTGAGTTTGTTGTAACCTTTGGCTTGCTGAGAAGAGAGTGTATCAGCCAGCAAGGCAAAGAGGGGAACTGTTAGAACAACTACTTGTTGATGGACCAATCAATAAGCATTGCAGTGGGGATGCAGGCAGTGAAAGCAAGTGAGAGCTTTCTTAAGGTCTCTTGACAAGAGCTGTTACAGGGTATAGGTCAAGACCTTCAGAAGATAATACTCCAGCACGCCACCAGGGTCTGGTTATCCACCCCTAGGTGGGGCCTGGAGCCAGAATTATAATTCATCTCCAGAGTGCAGGTAACAGTTCCCCTAGACTTTTGAGGTGAGACTCTGCAGCATTACATCCTCCCCAGGAATTTCCCAAGCTGGAGTTAGTAGCTTGCCAGAGCTGGCTGATGATTAAATGCATCTGTAAGCATTGAGCAGCAAATGCTGCTGCATGAAAACCTGTGCCATACCTGTTTCCTGCATCAACTTGGATGGTATACATGCATTTTAAAACATCTATCCATGGGTGCCTGGAAACCTGAGAGGACCAGAGTTTCTGGATGCCTGTGCACTTAGGCATGTAATTCACCCTGCTTGGGAAATGCCAGCAATATGTTACATGTATTTGTTGCAAATATACACATAGTTGCCTTAATTTTGCTACCAAGGACAACACTTTGGGAGAAGCAGATAAACAGGTTATCACCACGCAAGTAACAAATGGTACTTAGGAGGGGTTTGGTGTCCTTTTTGGTCACATGACTAGCAGTGTTCCCTCTTAAGCTGAGTTAGTGTGAGCTAGCTCACAGTTTTTTAGCCTCCAGCTCACACATTTTTGTCTTAACTCAGGAAGGATGGCCCCAGAGCAAACTAATTTGTGCAGTAGCCAAATTGCCTGCTCACAATTTTAATGTCAGTAGCTCACAAAGTAGAATTTTTGCTCACAAGACTCCACAGCTTAGAGGGAGCATTGATGACCAGGTAATGGTCACATGACAGGCACAGCTATCGAGAACCACTGCAGGCCTCTAGAAAAAGATTCTCTCCGTGCCCCTGCTCACACTTTAAAGAAAGAAACACAGAGAAATATTATGTCCCTTAATGAGACAGAAGTAGCAAGGGGATCACTGCTTGGTAGGATTATAGGAATGACATTGATGAAGACCATCTTATTGCATGGGGTGGGGCATATTAATATTTTGCCTAGGTCCTGAAGTTCGAAATACTGAGTCACAGTATGTGACTCTCTGGGCATTGGTTATTTAGATCACCAAGTAGAGATCTATCATTTGTTATAACCCTATAAACCTCTGGTGTAATGAACAGAAATTCCAGGTTCTCTTGATAAATACTATGTGTGAAGAATGTAGATCACAGCCCAATATAGAAGGGAAGGTGATGGAAATAAGATGTAGGAATGAGAAATTAAAAATTAAGGAATGATGCTGTGGAAACGTGTAGAGTAGCAGACCACATCTTCCACATCTGTGGAAGCAAAAGCAAATTTAGAGTGAGAAATTACTGAGAAAGAGACTGAAAATAAAACAAGTATCACAATGAGGAATGCTTTCAAAAAACTCAAGTGGAAAATGTTATGTTGTAACCTGCTTGGATTTTAAGAAAATAATCTGTGAATGTTGACAAGGCATAACAAGCATTTGATTTACTGATCACACAAATGCTCATCGTTTTTGACCTCTAAGACCTGTTATGTTTTGTGTAGCCCAACTGTTACGGTTAAAAATGACAATTATTTACACCCTCATTTAGACCAACCGTTGAGAAGCTTAGTGGGACGAAAGGGGTAAGACATTTAGGGATAAGCAAAGTCCTTAAATGTCTAGGACGAGCTAAGAATTTAAATCCTTCTTTGTCACAGAGTGAGGATGACTTTACCTTACCCTGCCTATTGCTGATTTGCAACTATCTAAGAGAGGATGTACATGCATGCACACACATGTATGTAGGAAGGAATCCAAGGACCTGCTGATCTTGCGATGCAAGAATTTAAGTGGCACCTGGAGGGAATTATGCAGAAATGGCCCACATCCTTGCAGGCCTTTTGTAGAACAAATTCTTGTGGTTAGCCAGTGCAATTGCTGCAAATTATACAAGCGGCATGGAGTTTGTTCCAGTGGGAGTGTACAGTTGGCTCATGCAGAGCTAATTTGACACAGCATGACTCTGTGTGTGTGTGTGTGTGAGAGAGAGAGAGAGAGAGAGAGAGAGAGCACACACAAACTGTTCATCTGGATTTTACTCATGGCCGGGAGGATAAAGCAATGAAGAGAAGCCAGTTTTCTGGAGTCCTGGAAAGTGCAGCACCATTGTCGGCAAAAACAAAACTGCTTCTGTACATTCTGTTGCTGTCAGTTTGCTACTGTGTGAGAGCCACAGTTAAAGCAGCAAGTATGAGGCCTTTCAAAGAGTTCAATGCATCTTGGAGAGGTTTGTCCATGTGGATTTGATCTGCAAGCAGGTGGTTGGTGGGGGGAGGTATAATTCCCAAACAAGGCCCAGGTGAAACACATTATTATTTATGAGTTGTTTTACAGTAGCATCCAAAATCATGAGTCCAAATTGTCAGACTATAAAGAGTTGTGCTGTTTTTCTGTTGGCAGAGAAAAAGGTAAGAAGAATTATCTCTCCCCACTGCCCTCTCTAGTTCCTAAAGGGCAAACATGGCAGTGTGACTATTTCAGTGTTTGAACATAAAGTAGAAAAAGAACCAAGAATCCAGAGGGAGGGAGGGAGGAAAGGAGGAAGGAAGGAGAATAATATTGAGTCAACCAATATAACCATTATTGTTCCAAGTGGCCTCTGCTTCCCTCAGCACCTCAGTTGCTCCTTTCAATGTGTCCCAAACAGCCATGCTTCAGTCAAGCCTTGGAAATAAAATCACATGGTGCTTGGCTTCAGATATATTAAAAAGAGTATCTAAGATGCAGAGGGGAGAGATCCCTGGCCAGTACCAGCTCCCTGCCTAACAAGATAGCACCTGGCAGCATCAGCCCAAACCACACAGTAAACTGGGAGAAAAAGAGGAGGGGTCATGGCTCCATGGTAGAGCATCTGTTTTCTGTACAGAACATTACAGGTTCAGTCCCTGGCATCTCCAGTAAAAAGGACTGTGTAATGTAAAATATCCTCTCTGCCTGAGTTCCTGGAGAGCCACTGCTAGTCACAGTAGACAATACTGACCAGTGTTAGAAGGCAAATTCATGTGTGTATGTGGGAACTGAAAAATAAAGGGAAATTGAGATAATAGCAAAAATAATGAATACAAAGTTTTGCAAACTATATATGGGTGTATATACACATATACACATACTTATATGCTTTCTTAATTGTTGACCATAATATCTTTATTAATCACACAAAATGGCTAGCTTCCTAGGCACCCAATACTCTACACTGGAAGGTGATGCTAGCTGCACCCTATCTCACATATAGTGGTCATGGAAACCAGTCTGCCCTCCTGCATTAGCAAATGGCAAGCAGTGAACTTTGAGTGGTGACACAGTCCCAGGCATTTTCAGGCAAGCAGTGCTCTTCATGATTCTAGGGCCCTGGGAAAATGTCCAG
The DNA here is from genome assembly GCA_029375565.1 of Gekko gecko. NCBI lineage: Eukaryota > Metazoa > Chordata > Lepidosauria > Squamata > Gekkonidae > Gekko > Gekko gecko. Next base: position 235,473,807 of record JAPDNY010000002.1, on the reverse strand, counting down.
GATTGGGACCTAGAATCATCAAGCATGGGTGGCCCCCATGTGACGGGGGTTGGAGGTATCAGTGGAAGGTGGCTGCCTGAGCCCTGGTTGGAGCAGGAGCAAGTGGCTGGTGCTGTAAGCAGGCCGCCTGATTCCTGGACATCACCAGGCAGCCTCACAGATGCAATTACATCACCCAGAAGTGATGGCATTGTGTCAGGGACAATACTCTAGTTTTTGAGCAAATTCTATGGTTTTGAAAGCAAAAAACCCATAGAGTTTTGCTCAAAAACTAGAGCATAATTCCCTTGATGTCCCAAACAAGATGACCTCACTTTTGGGTGACATCACTGCACCATGCACAGAAGATCCCATAAAGGACCCAGGAGCCCCAAGCTGGATGGAATGTAGGACCTGGCAACCCTACTTCACAAGGTGCCTTGTGAAGGGAAGGTGATTGTAAGCTGTTTTGAGGCTCCTTAGAGTAGAGAAAAGTGGGGTATAAAAACCAAATCTTGTGGCAGGCATTTTGTCACCACACCCCTATAAAGTACTGGGTTCGCCACATGGAAGACTTGAACTACGACATGCATTCAGAAGCGTTTATTGTACTTCACACACTAGAAAAGGAAAAATGGCCCTGCAAGGCCAACTATATAAACTCCACCCAACACACTCATGTCCCCATTGGAAAGTTTGAATTTCCCGCCAAGGTTCTATTGGTGGATTCATGGTGGACTAGGATCCCAGGTCCCCTTTGTGTTTGGGGATTAAGCTCCTGCTTAGCCACAGACCCCTGGTGGCGGCCCACGTACATAACACCCCTCCCCCCTTAGTTCCACTCAACCTATGTCACATAGTCTTGCAGATAGGTGAAGGGTCTGCACTCTCGTTGGGAACGCCAGGGTGCTGGCACGGGGTTGCTTACGACCTTTGCCGTGCAGACCATCCTTTCTGCTTGGCTGTTGGTCGAGGGGTGGAAAGGTGCTGATCTTACGTCTCGGATCAGGTTCCACTGGAGAAAGTCTTGGAACTCCGCTGCCATGAAGACAGTCCCGTTGTCGGAGACTATCGTGTCTGGCAGCCCGTGGGTGGAGAAGAACTGGCGGAGTGCTCGTATGACGGCCTTTGCGGAGGTGGTGGATACGGGGCCGATCTCCAACCATTTGGAGTACGAGTCTACTGTTACTAAGAATATCAGTCCCTGGAAGGGCCCAGCAAAATCTATGTGTAACTGGGACCAAGGCTTGTGTGTTGACTCCTATGACTGCAGCGGCACACTTGGCGGGTTTGTGTGGACTGCCTGGCAGGTCTGGCATCTCTTCACCCAGGCTTTGATCTTGGTGTTGATTCCCAGCCACCAAATGTAGCTCCGGGCCATAGCCTTCATCCTGACTATTCCTGGGTGTGCCTCATGGAGAGCAGTGAGGACTCATTGTCACAGAGCAGAGGGGACCACGACCCGGTTGCCCCACAGGACACACCCCTTGAGAGCTGACAACTCATCCCTATAGGTCACAAAAGCCATGAACTCGGGACCAGCAGAAGATGCGGGCCACCCCCTTACCACCCAGTCCAAGACCCAGGAGAGGAGGGGGTCGCGGGCCAAGTGGGAAGCGATGTCTGCTGCCTGAAGGGGTAGCTCAGGGAGCCCCTCGATCATCAGGACCCTGGGGCGGGGGCAGGATCGGCATCCCCAGAGGGAAGGGGCAGTCTGCTGAGGGCGTCGGCATGCCCCATCACCTTGCCCGGGCAGTGTTCCAGGCGGTAATTGTAGCTGACCAAGAAGAGGGATCAATGGAGAACACAAGGCAAGAGCACCTGCGGGATTGTTTGTCTGCTGCAAATAAGCTGAGGAGTGGCTTGTGGTCAGTTACCATTGTGAAGGGGTGCCCGTACACAAAGTTATGAAACTTTTTCATCCATGCCATTATTACCAAGCCCTCCCGGTCTATCTGCACTTAATCACGCTTGGCAGCCATCAAAGTCCGTGAGTAGTAGGCCACGGGAACCTCCCGGAGATCGGGAAGAAGGTGGCCCAGGACCACGTGCCATAGGGGGAGGTGTTGCACACAAGGACTACAGGCAGGGACTCATCAAAGTGCACCAGTACTTCTTTTGAAATGAGAAGTGCCTTGACCCCCTTGAATGCCACCACCTCCCTCGGGCCCCAAGACCAGGGTGCTGATTTGTCCAGGAGATGGCTAAGGGGCTCCACAATGGCTGCCTTGTGTGGCAGAAAGGCATGATAAAAGTTCAGGAGCCCTAAGAATGCCTGAAGTTCTGCCTTGCTAGATGGTGTGGGTGCCTCCACGATGGCCTTCACCTTGTCCCCCGCCAGATGGAGGCCCGATGCATCGACCCGGAACCCCAAGAAATCCAGGACCCCAAGGAGGCACTTCTCCCTCTTTACTTTGAGACCCGCTGCATCGAAGTGGCAAAGGACGGCGAGGAGACGTGAGGCAAAATCGTTCGGGGTGGCCACAGCAATGAGGACGTCATCAAAAAACAGTGTCAGCCCAGGGATCCCTTTTAATAAAGAGTCCATCAGGTGCTCAAATATCCCTGGGGCCACACTTACGCTGAACTGCATCTGCCTAACCTTAAAAGCCCCCCAGTGCATTACAACCGTCTGGCAGCTGTTGGTACTCCTGCACGAGATCCAACTTGCCAAAAATCGTAGCCTCTGCTAAGGAAGCTAACAAATGACTCACGACCGGGACAGGGTACGTTTATAGTCTGTGCAGATTCAGACGTCGCCGTTGGGGGTAACAATGGGGGTCTCCCATGGCGCATGGGAGACCAGTTCAAGGACTCCTTGTGCTACTAAGGTCCACATTGATTTTCGGCCGCAAGGCAAGCGGGGCACTGCGGAACCGCATGCAGATGGGGGCAACCTGGGGGTCAAGTTGCAACAAAACCAAGGGTCCTTTGTAACAACCCAGAGCCCCATCAAATACCATGGGGAATTCCCTGCAAACCTCAGCAAAGTCCCGCGGCGCACATTTACTCACCACCCCTACTGTGATGCCCAGTGGTGCAAACCGCGCCTACCCCAGTAAGCTAACTAAATTCCCCTCCATAACAATCAAGTCCAGGAAACCCTCAAATCCCTGGTACTTCAGCCGGAAAGTCCCCACGCCCCATATTGGAACAGGACTTCCTCTGGAAGTCCACCAATTTCAAAGGCGAGGGCTGCAGGTGGGGCCCGCCATTTGGGCAAAGTCTGTACAGCGTTTCCATAGATATGATAGAAGCCACTGACACGGAGTCCACTTCCATTGAGCAGGGGGACCCCTCAATCGTGACCTGGACCTGGAACTTCGGGGTTGCGGGCAAGTTGGAGAGGTGCAGTACCTGTAGTGAGGTCTGGCTGGTCAGGAGGTAGAGACTGTCTGTGTCCTTGGTGGCCTTGTAGTGCGCGGAGGTCTGGCGGCGTGGATGTGGCTTGGAGGGATGGTTCCGATTGCCCTTGGACCTGCAAACATGGGCGAGGTGTCCTTGTTTTCCACATGTGGTGGCAGGTGGTGTCACGGAACCGGCACAACTTTCTCTCTTGCGACTCACCGCAACTGATGCACATGGAATGACCGGTGGCCATCTCTGAGTGCCCAGAGACTCTGCTGGTTGTCAGCAGCTTCTGGCGGTTGGGGTTGCAGACGAGATGGACATCCTCCTCATCTGAGTTCTCAGGCACCAGGTCGGGGAGCATGAGATGGGACGCTGCCAGTAGTTGGTCACGGTGGGAGGCCTCGTGGGCGATGGCGAGCTGTAGGGCCTCGTCGGGGTTGGTGTTGGTAGTGCCGATCATCCTCTGGCGGAGCTTCATGTTGCTGATTCCCCAGGCAAACTGGGTCACGGGGTTCTCCTCCATTTTAGTGAATTTGCACTCCATGGCGTGTTGACGCAGCACAGTCAGGAAGGCTGCGGCCATCTCGCCAAGCTTCTGGATGTGCCCCTGGAATTCCATCCACTTGGCCAGCGTCGTTGGCCAGGGCGTGATTATTTCCTTGTACGTGCACTCGAGGATTGCCTTTGGGGCCAGGAGGCTCTTCACGAGCTGGATGGTGTTCACGCCACAAGAGCTGAGGAGGAGAGCCCTTCTCTTGCCTGCATCAGTCATTTCATGGTAGGCGAGGTAGCAGGTAAGCTGGTCCGTCCACAAATCCCAAAGCTCGGGGTGAGCGGGGTCAAAAGCTTCTAGGTGTCCCGGAACAGAGGCCATGACTCTAGCACGGAGTGGGGAGTGGTGGTCGGAATTGCCGGGCACGATGCGGAGCTGCTCAGGAGCAGTGTGGGGTGTGGTGGCTTCCTCTGGAACGTTGCTTGGTGCTGCACTGGTAGGAGAGTCAGCCCACTCATCAGGATCCCATCCTCGTCGCCATTGTAAAGTACTGGGTTCGCCACATGGAAGACTCGAACTATGACATGCGTTCAGACGCGTTTATTGTACTTCACACACTAGAAAAGGAAAAATGGCCCTGCAAGGCCAACTATATACACTCCACCCAGCACACCCATGTCCCCATTGGAAGGTTTGAATTTCCCGCCAAGGTTCTATTGCTGGATTTGTGGTGGACTAGGATCCTAGGTCCCCTTTGTGTTTGGGGACTAAGCTCCTGCTCAACCGTGGCCCCCTGGTGGTGGTCCACATACATAACAACCCCCCACCCCATGTCAGAATTCCAAAGGTGGCTGCAGGCTCAAAAAGGTTGGGGACCCCTGATCTAAGTATTTACCATGAATACAAAAAGAGAAATCAGATTCAATGCATTAACTACCTCAACTTCCATATTTCTAGCAGCTAACAAGATCCTTGTGGTATTAATGCTATTGTGTAACTTCCTGTTGGTAGAGATTTTAAGAGAACAGCACATGTTTCATAAATGACCAATAAATGGAAGAAGGCCCTTAGCCAGAAACTGTATGGTGAGGGAGCAAGACTACACTGAGAGGGATAACATTCTGACATCTTCATGATCCTAAACCCCAGTATCACTGGGTCAGGCTTGGCAATGTCATGGGTAGGTGTCCAGTGATATCATGGGGAAATGCATGGTAATGTCACTTTGACTAGCAGTACAAACAATAGCTCCATACACTAGTATGTATTATACTGCACAAATGGGAGAACCATGATGACTCATGAGAATCTCATCCCCTACTGGTCCTCTGCCCTGCGCTATCTCAGCTTTCCCTCCCCCTTATAGCCCTTGCAGCTTCTCCCCTCTCACTGCTTCCTTCCCTCCTGCCCCCTTTTGCACCATTTCTCTTTCCTCCCCCTCCCTTTGCTTCCTCCCCCTTATTTCTTGTCTTTCCTACCTGCCTATATCTCACCCCCAGCTTACATCAAGTTTGAAAAAAAATACAGCAGCAATCTTGGATTATGTAGACAATCACAGATAATCCAAAATGGCTACCAAGATCACTTGAGGTAATCACTTGACATATCAGCATTTTACAACTTTTAAATTATCTTTTACCTCTCAAATTTTTCTGCAAACTTGGTCATTCCTGCAGGTTTTTAGAACCATCTCCCCTTGAGGACCCAGTGCCAAAGAGACAGGGAGATGGCTAGGCAAAACCACAACACATGCAAGAAACAACAGACACCTTGTTGGAGAATGGCCACAACTTTTATTGGTTACACCTTGGTGTAGTAGAGGGGCAATGGATGCTGACATCGGTCAGCCCTCCTGCTGGCCAATGAACAGACACACCTAGCCTGCCTGCTGGTGGATACTGTGGGATGGCAGGATGCAGAATTCCACACGGGCGCAAGTCACTGTGTGGTTTTCCTGCAACTTGAGTGTGAGCATGTCCTGACAGCCCTTGAGGGGCTTGTCCCCTGTAAGCCCTCGCCCCAAAATTCTTTAAGGGGATCCCCAAAGATGGGGGAAAGTGGCAGGCAGACTGTGTGTCCCCTGAAAATGCCTCATGCCGATACCCCCCAGAATGCAGTTGTGACAGAAAAAAAGGAATAATGCAATAACGCACTGGGCAGACAACACCTGATGCAAAACACATGCATAACTACTGCAAATAATGGAAGGGATAGGTGGGGAAAGACATGAGACCAACTGAGTCCAGTGGTACAGCAGGGCCCCTTTTAACTCAGTTGGGTGGACCAGAGGGAAGACTCCCTCCCCATGGTCCACCCATCTGAGCCCTGTGCCTGGCCATGCCAAGCCATGCCTGATTGTCCAGGCTGGGGGTGGGAAGAAGATGCAGTGGACTCATGCTGCTGCAGAGGAACAGGTAACACCACACAGCTGTACTGTTGGCCACAGATAGCCAGGTACCCACATCACTCCCTGCCCCCATGGCTCCACAAACAGGAGCCCAGGAGAGTCGGAGGACTCTCGCTTTCTGTACATGACCCTATGGTACAGATTTTTTGATCCACACTCTGAGACCAGATTCAGAATTAGAAAGAAAGATTACACTTGGAAAGGTATAGAGTCACAATCATGTTGCTTTGAAGAGACAGACTATTTAACAGACTAAAAAATAACATGGAAATTAACTATGTGCTAAATAAAAAATGTAGCTGAAGTGCTAGTGCCAATTACTGCCTCCCGTCTCCAATTTATATGTTCAGTAGTTACTATAGGCAGATATGCATAGAAGCGGTAAAACAAGTTAGGTATCTGTGATATGACACATGATCAGCTATGCAGGGAAAAGTGATTTGCTTATGAACATCCTACTGAGTCTTCCGTTGATTTAATTAGCATTCCTATATTCCTTCCTCAAGAGATGTTACAGGCATAAGACTGTGTGGTAGGATTCAAAACTATGTTGGGAAAAGTGGGGGTGAGGGAAATCGAAGTTAGACTTTATGGGTTGGATCCAGAACACAGACTGTCCAAGGACCACACAAGGGTCAGTAATCTTCCCAGCTTTCTCCTCCCCTCCAGCATCAATTTCGGAGACACCCCCCCTAAATTTTATTCCTGGGGCTGTGAGACCCACATAGAGTAACAACCACAAAAGTTAGGTGGCTGCAGAAGTGAGGGGGCAGCGATTTCACCCTCTTCTTTTCCTATTGCAACCCCCCAACCTGCATAGCAAGCACATCCATGTCCCTTGGAATAAACTTTCCTGGGTCAGAAACAGCTGCTGGGGGGCGGCAAAGCCAGGAAGATCAGTTAACATGTTCCACAGATGGATTGTGGGTTCCAACTCTATGAGTGTTAGAAACAGATATGAAAGTCTGGTGGTAATGTCCAGTGAGATCTCCAAAGCTCAGTAGGGTTTCTGGGGAGCTTCAGTCTCCCGCATGGCTCCTTGCCCCTCCCTCTGGCTAGCAGAAGCAGAATAAATGAAGTGGTCTATGCAAATATATGTACATTTGCCTGGTGTGCAAAATTTACATAAGCTTCAGAATGCAGCTTTTTGCCACAGATTTTGGGGCAATGGTGCAAAATGTTGCTTTTTGGGTAATTTTTTTTTTAAGTCAAGTACATAGGTCTGACGGAACAAGTCTGCAGAACGCCTTGATGTACAACATTATCCAGGCCGTGTTCCCCGGGACTCTTTCTTGCCAGACTTTACCAAACAATGTAAAGGTATGAATTTTTTTAAAATGCCCTTAGGAGGCTCTTCATGACAGGGTAGCCCAGGTAGAGCTCTCCAGACCTGCCATGTGATTCTCTATCGTTTGGGTTTAACCCTAACCATTATCCCTGGGACAGCATCCATGGAATTTCATTTTAGCATATAATCTAATTGAGAAGTCCCAGGCTACAGCCCATCTGTGGTTTTATAGGGGCTGCTGGCAGTAAATTAGATCCATCCCTTTCTATTGGATGTGTTGTCATTTTTATGACTTTGGGGGTTACATAAATAGGAGAGTTGGGAAAATGGGAGAGAGGGAGGCTCAGGCGGGCAGGCAAAGGACTAGCCCACAGTTGTCAAATTCCCTTCTCTCCCTTTTCAGTTTTGAAAATTCTGGCCAGTTTATAAAAATCTCACTCAATGTCAGTCCCTGGGTGGAACACAAACCTTGTTGATGTGGAGAACAAAAGGCACCTTCAAACAGATGTTGGCATGTGTCGGAAACAGATAAAGTGAAAAAAACAGAAGGGAGTCAGGGTGGGGTTCCTAGATCACAGGACAAAGCAAGAGAAAGGGGAAGCAGAATGTTTTAAATTATAGTTAATTGTGTTAATTGTGTGTGTGTGTGATATATATATATATATATATATATATATATATATATATATATATATTACACATACTTGTAGAGTTGCATATGGTTACTAGTGACAATCAAGTTTTAATTTTCTGCTCTCCCCATCCTGTACATGATGACTTCTCATATAAACCACCTGAACACTCAGGCTTCCCCATTCACCTCAGCAGAGGGAGATGCTCAGCATGTACTCATGTGCTCATCTGGAGCAGGATTCTCTATTGAAGTGGATGGGGACGTTCCGTTGGGTGATTGTATTCTATGGCTGCACTGCATTCCTGTACCTACAAGCAGGGCTTTTTTTGTAGAAAAAGCCCAGCAGGAACTCATTAGCATAAAAGGCCACACCCATAATCAGAAACTCATTAGCATATTAGGCCACACCCCATGTTACCAGAAGTGTGGTCATCCAGCCACACCCACTTTTTGCTTCTTATTCTGTTTACCTTGTTTTTGGTCAAAACCCAGGGCTTTTTTGGTAGCAGGAACTCCTTTGCATGTTAGGCCACACAGCCAATCCTAATGAGTTTCTGCTCTTGGGTGTGGCCTATTATGCTGATGAGTTCCTGCTGGGCATGGCCAACCCCAGAGCCAGCCGGAACTCCGTTCCTGTGCGTTCCTGCCCCAAAATAGCCCTGCCTACAAGAGATTGCTGGACCAGATATGTGAGCAATACCAGTGGGCAAATCGCTTCTTCATCCTCCCGTGTGTCACTCATCAAGTGTACAATTAAAGAAATTGTCCTGCTTTTCTTCATATGAGGCTCTGGAATGTGTGGCAAAATGGCTATAAATTGAAAGTTAATGTGCCCTAGACATTCTGTCATTGTAAAATTAACTAAACGAGCCGTTAACCAGATCAAGGAGTAGTCACACATGTGCACCATACCAGCATCAGAACAATAGTAATAACTGTCGGGTGAGCACAGACTAGACAGCAGTACCTAAGTGAAACCCTGAGCTTTGTTAACCCCAAGTATGAGACTAGAAAAATAATAATTAACTCTTAAGGAGATCAGACAAATTCATCACTGGCCATTAGCCACGATAACTAAATGGAACCTCATGTTCACAGGCAGGAACTTTTTGAATGCTAGTGCTGGCGAGCAACAACAGAGGGAGGCTTGGGTTGCCACCACCTGCTTGTATGCCTTCTGGGGACATCAGGCTAGCCTAGGGTTGCCAAGTGCCCTCTGGCCACTGGCAGGGGATGAGGGGTGGGGCTGCCAGCTCCAGGTTGGGAAACTCCTGGAGTTTTGAGTATAGAGCCTGAGGAGGACAGGGGACTCAGTGGGATGCAATGCCATAGAGTCCTCCCTCCAAAACATTCATTTTCTGCTGGGGAACTGATCTCTATAGTCTGGAGATGAGCTGTAATTCCATGGGATTCCCAGCTCCCACCTGGAGGCTGGCATCCCTAGGTTAGCCCTGTGTGAAAAAAGATGCTGGACTAGATGGACTATTGGTCTCATCCAGCAGTGACCTTCTCATGTGTTCCTTCATGCTCATTTCTACTTCTTAACAAAGGCAAGTTATCCTATCTCTACAAAATAAATGCTGGAATTGGTGGGGGGGGGGATGTGTATATATGACTCCTTTGCATTAACTTTTGCCATTTAAGTGAAGGAATTCTAGTTTCAAGAAGACCATGTTCCTCTGCCAGCACAGCCACACAATTGCTGGGAACCAGGTCTTTTTTTCTGGAGGAATGCACCGGAATGGAGTTCCAGAACCTCTTTGATAGAATTATTTTTAAAATGTGAAAAGTACTGAGACTGAAGCGTCGGGTACAGTGAAATCAGCTCATACTTTTATTTCAAGATCAGGAACAAGACAAAGTAGCCGGCTCGCAGGCCAACTTATATGCCCCAAGGAAAACACACCCCACATACCCCAAACACCCATGAGTGGTCTATTTACAGTAAATGCATTAACCTCTCAGATCCTAGTTCCCCGATTGGAGGGGACTCAGGATCCGAGCATCTATTGTCCTCATGGTCCAAGCTCAGGCACTTGGTCCAAAAGACACCTGCAAACAAAGTCCTTCAGATATGTGGGCAGTTTGCACTCTTGGATTGAGTGGCGGGGTCTCAATGCCGCTGGAACTGGAGCCGCCGCTAACGTTCTCGGCATAGGGCTGTCCAAAGGCGGCGGGGCTGGAACGACACTGACAGGTCCCTGGGGTTGCCCTGTGGGGTCCGGAGACTGGCAGGCAATGGCTGGGCTGCATGGTTCATCTGGCGGGCCCATTGTGGTGACTGGCTCTGTTGTCTCGTGCGTGTCCAGCTCCTCGAAGTCTTCTGGCTCCTCGAAGTCTTCTGGCTCCACTGGTCAATGTGTTGATGTAGTATTTGTCCATCCTCGCTGATGACCTCATAGGAGCGTGGCCCTCGTACTCTCACTACCCTCGCTGGAATCCAAGGGGGCCCCCAGGTGAAGTTCCGTGCACGCTTGGGTTCGAATCCCAACTTCGTTGCCAGTGAAAAGCACTGAGACTGAAGCATCGGGTACAGTGAAATCAGCTCATACTTTTATTTCAAGATCAGGAACAAGACAAAGTAGCCAGCTCACAGGCCAGCTTATATGTCCCAAGGAACCTCTTGGATCCTAGTTCCCCAATTGGAGGGGACTCAGGATCTGAGAGTCTATTGTCCTCAAGGTCCAAGTTCAGGCACTTGGCCTGGCCGCATGTCGGACCGGTTAGAACTGGTCAGGGCACATGGTTGGCTTGGGTATATTACAAAATGCTTAAAAGTTCATGAGTTTTCAGTATACAGATTGAAAACTTTAATTTTCCTCTTGAAAGTGCCGGCACCTCTTTAAAAAAAAAAAGCCCTGCTGGGAACCACAACATAGCATCTTAAGTGATTTCTGTTTTTGGAGCCACATCAGAAAATAGGACTTTCATTTTAGCTGCTGTTCCAGAATTCAGTCACTGGAGCACAGCGGTGCTTATTGGGCTGATCCAAGGTCACACCACCTCCTCAGTATATGCGATCCACAGCAATATAAAACAATAGCTACTGTTGTAAGCAGAGTTAAAATCAACTAACCCGTCAAGCTGGGGAATAAATGAATGTCCGCCTGGGTCAAGATTAGCACTAAAATTTGGGTAGCTGTGGCAGAAAATCCTGAAGACCTTCCTCCCACAAATGGGGTACAATACATTGTGGAACTGTTCTGCACAAGCTCATTGAAAAGCATGGGAGAGGTACATAATTGGAATCAAGCGTAATGCTTTTCCTGGATTGTACCACTTAAGGCTGCAAGAAGAGGAGACTATATCATGTTTGAATACACACATCTGAGAAGGAAGTCCTGTATATGGAAACTAGCAGGTCAAGGAGGAGGGTTTGACATCTTCTCCTGAGCTTGCTTTCTAAATTAGGGGAATTTTTCCCAAGCACAAAATCTCCCACCAGTGCTCTGAAGTTGTGCATTGCAGAAAAAGCTTCACTGCTTAAAGACTGTATCAACTTAATTGGCATATAGAGCCCTGCCTGTCAAGCAAAGATGTACTGAGGTTCATCCAGGATGAAAGGTTCCCATAAGATTTTCTTCGTGGTCTCTGTGCATCACACCACTGGGATATAGTGCACCTGCACCAACTCTGACCAGTAGATATTGAAAGCAAAAATAATTTTTGTGCTCGCTCCCCCGTCACATGCTGGGCTCCAGTGCACATGACTATGGGAGGGGCATGACAATCCTGCCGGTTTCTTTCTGACCCACCACGCTGTTCGGACCTCTCCGCTCCAGTCAGTAGTTATTTTTCTTTTCCTGGCCTACTTGTCCCCTTTCTTCTTTCTACATTCTCATATTCTGGATTTCCTATAAGAGAAAACTTTGTGAAGGACTGCTGTGTTCAAGAAAGTACTCTGCTCCGGCAGTTTTCCCTTACCCACCTGGCCTATGGCCAAAAGGTGGGGTTCCTTTAAATGGTGTTTACGGTGTGGCAGCAAGATTACCCTGCCTGACGGACACTCTCTTTGTCTTTTGTGCCTCAGGGATGCCCACCAGGTGGACTTTTGTACTCACTGTTCGAAGTTCTCGAGGCAGACAAGAAAGAATAGGGCTGCTAGATTACGCACTGCCCTGTTGGAACTAGCCCTTTTACCGATGGCCTTGTCTCAGGAGACATCTGGGCATGCTTCGATGTCGATGGCCGCCTCAGGATCAATGGTCGTGTTGTCCCCGGCACTGACCCTCACTGATGTCAATCGATGAATGCTTAAACACTCGGTTCCAACTCCTCAGTCTGAAGCCCATACTCCCGCTAAGAAACACCAGGAGAGCAAGGACATCAGACCTGTCAAGCAGAAGAAACATAAGAAGGGCTCCCTCAATAAGGCCCCATCAACTCTGTGTCGACAATCGGTGCTGACCCCCATGCAAGGGGCCACCTCGCTTGACTCATCAGGTCTTGGCCAGCCACAAGGTGCACCATCCTCACCTTTGCTGTGCCCGATTCAGCTCATGGACTCCAAACAGGACATGGACTTAACCCAAGTCTCTTGATCCTCCAGCGTCAAGAGCCTTCACTCGGGCTGAGGAATCCATGCATTTGCACATCCCTCGCCATGTCAGCCACAGTCTGGTGACTGACTGACCATCCGGGCCGTTTCCACTGCCACCAATCCCTTGGGATCAGTGACAGTGGCAGTACTTGTATGGGGCATAACCCTTGGCTGCCAACATGCCCTGGCTCCCACCTCATATGTTGATGGAGTGGGATCATCAGTCTACCTCCTCTCAGCTCTCTCAGTACTGAGAATCTCCACAAATGCAGAATTTTTCCCATCCCAGACATTGGTACTGATGGGCAGGCAACAAAAGCAAACCCCTTCAACAACTCAGCCGGTAGTGCAATCGGTACCGACTCAATTGATCCCGAAGCTCCCAGTACCATTTCTGGACCCTTCGGAACATTCTGCCTCATTGATTTCTTCACAGCACTCAGGGGATGAGGATCAGAAGCACCCGATCGAACCTTCCCCACCGCAGGATGTGTCGGAAGACTTGCCAATATCCCCCTCTGAGGATCTGAAATCCTACAGGGAGTTTATTAAGCAGATGGCCCATACCTTGGCACTGTCGACAGTACAACCTCTGCTGACAGTCATGGACTCAGTATTTGACATAGTCCAAATGGACATTTCAACAGCAGTTGCCCTCCCCATGACATCAGTCCTGCTGCAAGATGCTAAAGTACTGTGGGCTCATCCAGCCTCTACCCCCATTTCTAGTCGCAGAATTGGCCACATGTATAAGGTCCAAAAGTCTGGTGCTGAATTTTTGTTCACCTACCCCAAACCGAACTTGGTGTTGATGAACTCATCCTCAAAAGACAGACGCTCTCAGTCCTCTCCCCCTGATAAGGAAGGGAAGAAATTAGATTCCTTCAGAAGGAAGTTTTACTCTGCAGGAGTGTTGAGCATCAAGACCTCCAATTACACAGCCTGTATGGGCAGATATCAATATGCTCTTTGGAAGCAATTATCAAAATTCATAGCGTCCCTTCCCGAGGACCTGAATCGCCAAGCCAGATGAGTCCAGAAGGAGGGTATGCTTCTGGCTAAACACCAACTCAACTCAGCTAAGCACAAATTGGATGTGGCAGCCAAGACACTTTCCTCTGCTATTGCTCTTCGGCGCCATGCATGGTTGCACTCCACATCGTTGCAACAAGATACCAAAGCTTTCGTGGAGGATCTCCCTTTCAAGGGTGAAGGCCTGTTCAGCTCCACTGCAGACTCTGTTCTGCAGGACCTTGATAAGAGCATTAAGACGTCACACAACTTGGGAATTTCCCCGGCCCCCAGACAGTCCAGATCCAAAGCCTGAAATAAGTTGTGGTCACATAGATCCTCTTCAAAGTCGTCCCCTGAAATGCAATGGCAGAGATCACCAGGTGCATCTTCCCGCCAATATGGAAACAAAACATGGTTTCTATCTGCTCCTCAATCAAGAGCCAAGGCCCCCAAGGCCCCAAAGCAGAGCCTTTGACTCTGTTCTCCCACTCGCCACCCATCTCTCTCTGTACCTACCTGCTTGGGAGAGAATTACACTGGACAGGTGGGTTCTTTCTGTCATGAAGGACGGCTACCTTATGGACTTCCTCCAAGCCCCTTCGACTTCAATCTTTGTGGTCACCCCACTGTCGACCATGTTACTGGAAGAAATTCAAAACCTTATACTCAAGGACACCACAGAACTGGTTCCGCTCCCACACCAATGCCATGGCTTTTATTCCCATTATTTTACGGTCCCCAAAAGGGACGGAAGCCTCCACCTTATCATAGACCTCAGGAACCTCAACCATTTACTAGATTACAAAAGTTCAGAATGACTACCCTGCAGTCTATTCTTCCTCTCCTCCAACCAGGACTGTGGATGGCGATCAATGCTCCCTCTAAGCTACAAAGTCTTGTGAGCAAAAATTCTACTTTGTGAGCAAAAATTCTACTTTTGGCATTAAAATTGTGAGCGAGTGATTTGGCTACTGCATAAATTAGTATGCTCTGGAGCCATCCTTCCTGAGCTAAGACAAAATTGTGTGAGCTGGCAGCTAAAAAACTGTGAGCTAGCTCACACTAACTCAGCTTAAAGGGAACACTGATGGTGACCTTGGACTTAGAAGACGCTTACTTTCACATAACAATCTATTGTGCCCACAGGAGGTTCCAAAGATGAGCAACCACGACCACCATCATTTTCAATACAAGGCCCTCCTTTTTGGGTTGTCTACAGCCCCCCAAGTATTTACGAAGATGATGGTGGTCATGATTGCTCATCTTCGGCTTCAGGGGATTCGTATCTTCCTGTACATCGACGACTGGTTGCTGGTAGTGAACTCGGAATAAGTCCTCCTCCAGCACATAGATTCTACCTTGGAGTCCCTGAAAGAATTGAGTCTCTGCATGAATCACAAAAAGTCAATGCTTCGCCCTTCCCTGAAGGTCCAGTTTATCAGGGCAATATTGGACTCCAGTGCCTGCAGGGCCTTTCGCCCTCCCAACAGGGCGGGAGATATCACCATTCTTATTTAGCTCTTTCATCACCAGGGGAAAGCCTCAGCGAGACAGATCCAACGCCTTCTGGGGTTGATGGCCACCACAACCTCAGTAATTGTGTTTGCCAAGCTGCACATGCAACCACTCCAATTGTGGTTCCTGAAGCGATTTCGGCCCCAGCAGCAACCTCAGTCACAGCACTTCATCCTCCCTTCCCAGGTGTGAACTTCCCTGCAGTGGTAGGAGAACCCGCAGAACTTACTAGCGGGAGTACCTTTCCATTGTCCCTCCCCATCGATGACTATCACAATGGACGCATCTCTCTGGGGGTGGGGCACACACCTGAATGGCATGTGTGTAGGAGCCAGATGGGAGACTGCGGTGGCCCACAAGTACATAGATCTGTTAGAGCTCTTGGCGGTCCACTAGGCTCTCCGATCCTTTCACCGGTTGGTGGCCCATCAAACAATTGCGATATTGACGGACAATACCACAGTAATGTGTTATATCAACTGCCAGAGTGGAATGGTGTCCAGGGGACTCTGCGGGTTGGCTCCGAAGATATGGAAAAAGTGCCAGACCTGGGACGTTTTCCTGATGGCAGCTTACCTTCCTGGTTCTTTGAATGTGACTGCAGATTACCTCAGTGGGGGGAGCGTCCCTACACAAGTGGGAACTCAACTGGAGATATCTCGGACGGGTGTTCGACAGATGGGTTATCCAGATATTGATGTGTTTGCAACAAGGCACAACAAGAAGTGTCGCTTATTCTGATCCAGAGGAGAATGGATCCCCTCTCCCTAGGGGACGGTTTCCTATACCCCTAGTCAAACTGATTCCTATATCTGTTCCCACCAATTCCGCTACTTACCAAAGTGCTTCACAAGGTGATGGAAGAAGCTCCTCAGTGCATTCTTGTGGCACCCTGGTGACCTCGGCAGCATTGGTTTCCCACTCTGCTTCATATGTCAAAGGGCTCCTTCATTCACTTTCCAGTGGTGCTGGATCTCCTCCTTGCTCAGGAGAGCTTGGTGCTATACCACAATGTGCCGCATCTCAAACTAATGGCGTGGAGGATCCTGTGAATGTTCTCCGACGTAGGGTCAATTATGTGCTGCTGAACCGTTGAAAACCCTCCACCCGTATTTCCTATGATGGAAAGTGGAGAAAGATTTTGTCTTACCTTCAGGAGATCGGTCTGCCCCCTCCACCTTCAGACCTCATTGTTGTTTGTGGTTTTCTGTTGTCCCGTTTGGACCAGGGCCTCAGCTATTCCTCAGTGTGGGTATTCCTGGCAGCAATCTCTGCTCATCACCCTCCAGTCGAGGGCTGCTCAGTTTTTACTCACCCGCTTACTAAGCATTTCCTTAAGGGCCTGGTTCGTCTTTTTCCGCCATCGCGTTTCCCCACGCCACCTTTGGTGTAAGCCAGGCTTTCTGGGAAGCCTTTTGAACCTATGGCCATGTGCAGTTTGCAGCTTCTTTCATTGACAATAGCTTTCCTCGTGGCTATCACGTTGGCACGAAGGGTGAGCGAACTCTCAGCCCTTCGTTGTGATTTGCCTTACCTGGTTTTTCACCATGAAAGGGTCACCTTGACCCCAGACATCTCTTTTCTTCCCAAAATTGTATCAGAATTCCATATGCAACCTGACATTGTTCTTCCTGTGTTTTTTCCTGCCCTGAAGGACGATGCAGAGCATCACCTCCACACGCTTGATGTCAAGTGGGCCCTTCCCTTTTACCTGGATAGGACAAAGGGTTTTCGAAAGTCTCCTTCCCTCTTCGTATCCTATGCTCCCCCCTCACTCGGGGATAAGTTGTCATCACAATGACTTTCCAGGTGGATTGTGGAGACAATTAAACTCTGTTACTTGATGGCCAAGAAACCACTCTCGGGACTGCTCCAAGTGCATTCCACACGAGCAGTGGCCACATCTATGGCCTCCCTGAAGGGCACGTCACTACATGACATTTGCAACACGGTGACTTGGGCCACTCCTCACATGTTTGTGAGACACTATGCCCTAGATATACGTCTTCATCAGCGTTCTGCGGTGAGACAGTCTGTGTTGCAGTCGGCATGCAGTTGAGGACCTCCAGCTTCCTCCTCCAGATAAGTGTGTTGGTTTCTTTCTGCTTGCTACTCTCCCAGAGCACAGAGACCATGAAGAAGATAATAAGGCTCTACCCGATGGCAGCCTGAAAGGCTGTACGAGGAGGGAGGGACTACTTTGCAGGCTTGGAAGGAGGGAGACTGTTGGCAGAGTTTCCCACCCATACAGGTATCTGGAGGGGAGGGGCTTTCTGAATTTAATCATTGCGCCACCACCCATCGGGGCAGTTCTCTTGGAATTGGTCGGCGAGAAGGAGCATTTTTCCGACACGGTCCCTTCGGGCTTCAAGAGTTTTCGATTGTCAGGGTTTGGAGGTGTTGTGGGTGGAGGTTCTGGTGCTCAGTTGAGTTAGTGTGGGGGCTTGGGGAGAAGGGCACTGTGCGTGCTTCACTTTGCTCCAGCAACCCCCCTTTTTTGGAGGGCGGCCCAGCCCTCCCCTACTTATTGACCCTCCCCCCTCCTTTATCCCTTGTGTTGGGTTTTGTTCCTTTTTTATCCCTCCCTCAGTATATATTGGGAAGTTTGGGTCTTTGGTCCGCTGACGGGCTCCGTAGGCCATGGGGTCTCAGGTCGCTTCATGTTTGGCAGCTTTGCAAGTGGGTTGGGCACAGTCGAGTCAGGTGGTGGGCACCATTTTGTCACATGCCACCTCATGCAAGATGGCATTAGGAAAGGGAAAAGGGCCTGCTAAGGAGGAACAGCAGGCAACAAAGGCTGCAGAGCCAGCTAATCCTGTTCAGTCCTCATCGGCCAATGAGGAGACAGAGTTAGAGAGGCATCTCATTCTGGAGCACAGAGGCTCTGGAAACTGTGCGGTGCATTACGGTGGCTCAAGGGTGGGTGGAATTACCATGTTTGGCATGTCGGTCCCGTTCATCACAATCAAGCAGTTTTGGCTCGTCTTTCAGCTATAGGCTGCAGTTGGTGGGGGTGCGTCGACGCAAGGTGCAAGCTGCAAGGCAGTACCAGTTGGCGTGGGTGTTGCGACCACAGAAAGTTCAGGTAAGATTGGGAAATGCCTGGCCCTGAGAATATGGGAGGGGGTCAGGAGGGCTCCGCCCCCAGAATCTTGGGGTGTAATGCAGTAGGCCCTTGTTCAGCTTGGGCTCTCAGTGGGGTTTCTGCCATCCAGCTCTGCCCGGGGTTTGGCCCTTTGGGATGGGGAATTGGTGTCCAAGTCAACAATTCCCTTGGGGGGTGCTATGGCTTGCCTTCACCGCCCCCTACAGGCTCAGTGCCTTATAGCGCCATGCCTCGGTGGGGGGGGGATGCCCCTGGTTGATCACCTCATGCTGGCGACCCAGGAAAAAATATTGAAGGGTGAATTTGTGGACGTGTTTTCCTTGCTATTCAGTGACATAGAAAAGAAAGACAAAGGAGATTTAGCTGAAAGGGAGAAGGAGCAGCTTAAGCGTTGCTGCATTGACCGGGCTTGGGCTAATTGGCTGCCAGGTTTCTTGTTTTATGCTGGGGTGGTGGCACACACTCATCCCATGACAGCGGCTCCCTTTTTTCAATACATTGACATTATATACAGGACTTACACAGAGTTTTCCAGTGATGCCTGGTTACAATACAGTGAGGAGTTTAGGATGCAGGCGGCTGTTAATCCAGCTCTGCCCTGGGACCAGATGCACCAGCACTTGTGGCTCCAACTTATGTCTTCAGCCAAGACGGTTTCAGTCAACTGATCTGATAGCGGCCACATAGCTCAGAGGTCTGCTGGGTCATCCGTGGCTCACTCCTTAGGGGTCCAGGGCATTCAGCCACAGCTTCTTTGCTGGGAGTTCACATCTCAAGGAGTCTGTGGACACAAGCCCTTTAAGTTCAAGCATGAGTGTCCCTTGTGCGAGGGATATCACGCCTTTACTGATTACTCAAGAGGTAAGCACAGACTGGGGAACAAGAGGACAAGTGGAGGGGGACCGCCCCCCCAGGGGTTGGGAAAAGGGTCCCAGCCCTATAAACCTGATTCAGCTTAAGCACTGGTTGGGTTTTTACCCTAATGCTGCAGATAGTTGGTACCTGTTGGAGGTTTTTCAAATGGTTTTAGGATTCCTTATGTTGGCACCAGAAGGGCTTTTATGGCCAACTATCTTAAGTCAGTGCAGGGCTTAAAGCAGGTGGTTAGGGATAAGATAAGGAAGGAGTGTGGAGAAGGGAGGGTCCTTGGCCCATTTCCCTCACTTCCAGTGCCCACACTTCGAGTGTCAACCTTGGGAGTCATACCCAAGAAAGCGCCAGGGGAATTACACCTGATACATCACTTGTCCTTCCCAGAGGGTGACTCTGTCAATGATGTCATCCTGGAACAGCTCTGCTCCATGCGGTATACGTAATTTGATCAAGCAGTCCGGATCGTGCGTAGATGCGGTCCTGTGGCTGAGTTAGCGAAATGCGACATTAAGTCAGCATTCCGACTTTTGCCAGTCCATCCCGGGGATTTTGACCTGCTAGGCTTTGCCTTTGAGGGCCCATTTTACATAGACTGGGCTCTACCCATGGGGTATTCAATCTCATGCTCAGCCTTCGAAAGATTCAGCACTTTTCTTAAGTGGGCACTGCGGACAAAGACTGGGCTCAAGGGGGTCGTGTACTATCTTGATGATTTTTTTGTTTGTGGGGCCGGCAGGGTCTGGGCAGTGCAAGCAATTGCTTCAAGCCTTTATGGAGTTAGCTGATGATCTTGGCGTCCCCCTGGCTCACAAGAAAACCGAAGGGCCATCCACTTTTGGTGTGGCAACTTGGAGGTGGTGCAGGTAATCTACTCATTGACTTCCGCTTCCCCTAGGGTCATGGGCCTTGTTTGTAGTTTCATGTTACACTGTTGAATGTTCTCTTCCTTGCCAAGCATGTGCCAGGGATCAGTAACAGGGTGGCAGATGCTCTGTCTCGTAAATAGATGGAGAGGTTTCGCCAACTCGCCCTGGAGGCAGATCTACATTTAACCAGGATGCCTTAAGACCTTTGGTCGATTGGCGGGTTGAAGCTGACAGGGCCATCAAGCTTGCATTAGCACCCAGCACCCAAAAAGCTTATGGCCATGCAATACAACAGTTTCTGGCATTTAGGGGGCAGGTAGGGCTTCAGGATATTTGGCCAGTGCCCATCGATCATCTGCTACAGTTTTCGGTTATGTCAAAAGGCAAGGGTCTGTCAGTAAAAACTATCAGGTCCCAGTTGGCCAGTATTGCCTTTCATAGCAAAGCAAGGGGTTCTCCAGAGTTCACAGCCAATTTTCAGCTCAGGAAATGCTCAAGAGATGGACCAGGGAGGCTAGCTCCTATAAGGACTGCCAACAGCCTTTTCCCCCTAGTGTTCTTAAAGGCCTTCATAGGACCTGGGCTCAGGTTTGTGAATCTGAGTTCAAGTGCCTTTTGTTTCATGCTGCTGCCTTGACTGCTTTCTTTGGGGCCCTGCATGTTAGCGAGCTAGTTCAGCAGTCTACAACTAATCCACTGAAACGCGCCTTCCAAATGGGGGATCTTTCCTTTGGCAAGGGTATGGTTTCGGTACAGATCTGGTGATCTAAGACCAACCAGAAGGGAAAAGGAAAGGAGGTGGTCCTGGGAGTTTGTTCACAAGTTGAACTTTGCCCAGTGAAGGCCTTGTGCCTTTATATCCAGCAGCAGGGTAGCGAAGACAGGGTTTTGTTTCAGCACCGGGATAAGGCACCCTTGATGAAGTACCAATTTTGGGCAATCAGTACAAGAGCACTGCATAAGCTGGGCTTGTTGGGAGTCCGTTTTGGTACCCATTCCTTTCATGCAGCCATGGGGTACTCTGGCAAGGCCATTCAGAAGGTTGGCCCCCTAAGGGAGGTTACTGTCTCACGTTTTTTATTATTATTCTAGGTTTCTTAGATCCAGAGCAAAGGCTTTGGGTGTTTGTCATTGGGCACAGTATGGTTTTTTGGGCTGCCCACTTTGCATCGAAATCCTGTTGGGGGGCTCAGCTTGCCCTCAGCGATTGCGCCATAGTGGAGTGGCTGGGATGACAGGGCCTACGTTGGACTGGGCTCATGCTGCTTTTATTTTGGGAGCAGGAGGATCCCCTTCCTGATATTGTGGTGATTCATCTTGGGGGTAACGATCTTGACATGGTAAAAGGAAAAGCTCTCATCCTGCAGGCGCAGTATGATATGCAGGAAATTGTAAGCAAGTGGCCTTCTGTCCTGCTGGTATGGTCGGCTATCTTGCCAAGACATGTTTGGGAGTGGACATATGATCCCCACACGATCAAATGGGTGCACAAAAAAGGGAATCAGGAGCTTTCGAATGCCATGCTAAGGAGCTGGGTTTTTGTCATCACCCATCCTGGCATAGTCAGGACATGTGCCCATCTTTACCGGGAAGATGGTGTTCACCTATCTGACTTGGGCAACAGAATCTTCTTGGAGGATGTGAGGCAAGGGCTGCAGCAGATTGTTGGCTGATGTGTGGGGTCAAGGGCCAAAGCAGAGTCTTGACCCTTTTCTGTGGCGGAAATCTGGCCTGTTTTGTTCTGTTCAGGGGAACACCATGTGACAGACCCCTCCCTTTGCAAGGTGTTTGGCGCACCACACACAAACCATGCCTTGGGATGGCCCTTGGATGGGGACTGTGTGTGGCCTGTCAGGCACTTTGACTTGGGCCTAGCTTCATGCTCTATGGCTGAAGATGGGTTCAAGGTGGGATGCTGACATGTTTGCCGCCGGCAAAGGCCATGTTATGGTTGGCCTGCGCCGGGGCTATGGAGATTCAGCCTTGTTGAGGCTGGAGAGGGATCAAGGGATCCTCTGCCAGTTTTGGCGGCCCTTGCCAGTTACAGTTATAATTTTATTATTCACATTAAATAAAGCTGCCCTAGTTTTAATCCATTTACCTGTGTCAGTCTCTTTCTTCTGACTAAGTCTGCAAACAGGTTGCTTACCTGTAATTGATGATCTTTGAGGGGTCATCTGTGCATTCACACCATCCACCCTCCTCCTCTGCCGTTGGTCCTGTTGCTGTTTTTGTGACTAATGGAAGGAACTGGTGGGATTGTCATGCCCCTCCCCTAGTCATGCGCACTGGAGCCCAGCACATGATGGGGGAGCGGGTTCGAAAATCCTTTTTGCTTTCAATATCTACCGGTTGGGGTCAGTGCAGGTGCACTATATCCCAGAGGTGTGAATGCACAGATGACCACTCAAAGATCATCAGTTACAGGTAAGCAACCTGTTTTTCAAATATTTGCTATGACTACACACATTCAAAGATACCATGCAGTACAATTCCAAAGAGTGTGTAGAAGTGTTACTGTTGGTACTACTATTTAATGTGACATCTACAGGCCCTATCCCTGACATCACCAGGCCTTGTTTCATGAATCTCAGGGTTTGGGGTGCTGGGAACTTGTCAATTGCTCTTTCTTACAAACAGGTACAGATAAATACAGATAGGATGTATGATTGCTGTAGCATGTGAATGGGGCTAGTGAATGGGGCTAGTGTGATTCCCTCACCAATGAGATGAAATTATCAGGGATTGTACCTCTTATCCCATGTCCCAAATTTCTGAGGTAGGAGAAAGTGACCCTATTTAATAGGCAATAAAAATTGCCACTTGCTGAGTAGGCACAAGGCGGTATTAGGCAATCCAAGAAACCAGACAGCACGTCAGAATAGGTGCAAATAATATATTAATAATAAATAAAAATGCCATTGGGCAGGCACCAGCATGCAGGGAATAGAATCAGATTAGAGGATGGAGCCAACGCCCAACCCTTCTGACCACTGTATGGCATTGGTGTGTGAACTCTTTCCTCCTTTCCCTGAGGGTAAAAAACTGCATTATATGTAGCTCTGTAAATTAAATGTAGCTGCATCTCCTGGGGCGTTGTATTCTCTCTGTTTATACGGCACTTATCCTTGAGAGAAGGTGGCAAACGTTGCCTGGTACTCGGGCAAGGGCAAAGGCAGGGAATATTTGCCCCATCACTTCCCCTAATCTGCAGCATTGCCCTGCGAATCACAAAGGTGTGAGCAAAACATTTGCCTCTGTCTATCTGTCCCAGTGGCAGTACTGCCTGCCATGGGTTGTAAGCATAGCTAAGTATAGCATTCATCTCCCCCCTGTGCCCTTGTCTGTCACTGACTGCAAGTAGTTGCAAGCCAAATGTTTGCTCCTGTGCCTAGCAGGCAAAGCACCAGAGAACAGAGAGTGGTGAGCAACCAGTACCCACTGTTTATACAGAATCCCATGAAACCTGTAGTAGATGGGGATGCCAGCCTCCAGATGGGATCTGGGGATCCCCTGGTGAAAAGTACTGAGACTGAGGCATAGCGTAGCAATTTCAGCTCATACTTTATTCAAAGATAGGAACAACTCGACATTGGATGCTGGGCCGGAGGCCCGCTTAAATGCCAGTCCAAACCACACCCAACCCCCCTCCCCCGTGATAGGTCTATTTACAGTGTAACCCCAACCATAGGTTCCCTCTTGGATCTGGACCAGCCAATTGGCTAGGTCTAGGATCTTCTCTGTCCATTGTTTTGGGATGCGAAGCTTTGGTTGCTCGCATGACCATGTGTTAACCTGACCACGTGCGCGGTCCCTATTAGTACATAACACCCGTCCCCCCTGGTCCATATTCTCCCCTAGCAAACATAGTCTTCGAGGTAGGAGGGGTTCTGCTGCTCCCAGGCTGAGCAGCGTATGTCTGGAGCCTGGCCTGGAGTTTCTGGCACTTGTCCTGAAGGGGCCTCTAGGGCCGCGGCCTCGGCTGGTGTGTTCTGGGGTTCCAGGCTATGACCCATCTCGGAGCTGCCACCAACGTCTCTCTCAGGTGGAGCACTTGTCTGTTGCTGGGGTTGCGTGGATGCTTCTGGTTCCTCGGGTCTCTGGCAATCCTCCTCGCAGTCATCTGGTAGCTCAGGGTCCACGGGAAGGAGGCAGTGGTGGCATAGCTGGTCGATGTGCCAGCACAGCAGTTGGCTGTCTTCGCTTGACACCTCGTATGATAGTGGCCCAGTCAACCGGACTATCCTGGCTAGAATCCATGTGGGACCCAGGCATAGTTCCTTGCATACAATGGGTCTCCTGAGCCCCTGTGGGGCTTCCTGGTCCTCTGAGGTTGTGCTGTGTTCGAGGGCTCTGTCCGGATGGAGGTGGTCTAGACAGGTTGAGGTGCTGACTCATTAGGAGCTCTGCTGGGCTGCGGCCAGCGGTGGTGTGGGGTGTCACATGCTGACCAAATAGGAACACAGCCAGCTTCTGGTCCCAGTCCCTGTGGTCCATGCAGTGCAGGGACTATTTTGTTGTTTGGACCATGTGTTCTGCTTGTCCGTTGGTTGCAGGGTGAAACGGGGTGGAGCGGATGTGCCAGATCACATAGTATTGCATGAACTTCTGGAACTCCACCGAGGTGAAAGCCGTGCCATTGTCAGTCACCAGGGAGTCAGGTATTCCATGTGTGCTAAAAATCCACCACATAGCACGGATGGCCAAGTGGGAGGAGGTAGAAGGCACTGGAACCACCTCCAGCCATTTGGTGTATGCGTCCACCAAAATGAAGAAGGTCTGCCCCTGGAAGGGGCCTGCAAGGTCCAGATACAGCCTAGCCCAGGGTTTGTGGGATGACTCCCAAGACCGCACTGGGGCCCTTGGTGGCTCCAGTCTCAACTCCTGACGTGTTTGGCATCGATTTCACTGTCCAGCCCCAGCCACCATACATAGCTCTGGTCCAGTGCTTTCATTCTTACAATGCCCAGGTGATTCTCATGTAGTGCCATGAGTACTAGTTTGTGCAAAGAGGTAGGGATCACCACCCGACTACCCCAGAGCAGGCACCCCTTGTGGCAAGACAACTTGTCCCTCCAAGAGGAGAACATCCTGAATTCAGGTCCCACTGGACTGGTGGGCTAGCCCCTCCCCACCCAGTCCAAGACACGGTGATCTCTGGTGGTGCCACAAGACACCTCGGTGACCTGGACTGGGCAGTCGGGCAGGTCCTCCAGCAGGGTGATGTGATGCACCGGGGCCAGATCAGGCTCACAGGAAGGCAAAGGAAGGCAGCTCAGAGTGTTAGTGTGGCCCATCGCTTTCCCGGGGTGGTGGACGAGTGCATACTGGTACCCAGCCAGGAAAATGGACCACCACAGAACCCAGGGTGACAGCATCTGCGGGGTCTGGCAGTCCGGGGCAAGCAGGACCAAGACAGGCTTGTGCTCTGTGGCAATCGTAAAGGCCTGGCCATAGAGATAATCGTGAATTTTTTTTTACGCTGGACACAATAGCCAGGGCTTCTTTGTCAATCTGAGTGTAGTTGCACTCAGCCGTCGACAAGGTATGGGAGTAGTACGCAATTGGAACCTCACGGCCGTCAGCCAGCCTGTGCCCAAGGACCACCCCCACCCCGTATGGGGAGGCATCACAAGCCAGCACTACCGGAAAGGCCTCATCAAAGTGGGCGAGGACTGCATTGGAGGACAACAGTTCTTTTACTGCCCGGAAAGCAGTGGCATGTTTGGGACCCCAGACCCAGGGGACGTGTTTGTCGAGGAGGTGGTGAAGTGGCTCCGCGATGGTGGCCTTCTGAGGCAGGAATGAATGATAAAAATTCAAGAGTCCTAAGAAAGCCTGCTGTTCTTCCTTGGAGGAGAGCGTGGGTGCTTGAACAATGGCACACATTTTTCCCAGTGTTGGATGGATTCCCTGGGCATCAACCATGAATCCCAGGAACTCAACCTGCAGCACTCCCAGCAGGCACTTTTCTCATTTCACCTTCAAGCCAGTGTCGCTAAAATGTTGGAGCACCATCTTGAGTCACGCAGCGAAGGTCTCGGGGTTGGGGCCGCAATCAAAACATTGTCAAAGAATGGTTGGACCCTGGGGATTCCTTTAAGGAGACAATTCATCAGATTTTGGAACATTCCTGGTGCCATGCTCACCCCAAATTGTAGTCTGCGAACCCTGAAAGCCCCTCTGTGAGATACTATTGTTTGGGCCTTGGTGGCGGCCTCGTCCACAAGTAGCTGCTGGTACATTTGTGCTAAGTCTAGTTTATTGAAAACCCTCACCCCTGCCAGGGAGGCCAGGACATCGCTGACCACTGGTACCAGGTACGCGTGATCCTGGAGAGCCTTATTAATTGTGCACTTGTAGTTGGCACAAACTCAGACGCCCCCGTTGGGTTTCAATGGGGTGACTATGGGGGTCTCCCACTGGGCATGCAGCACTGGCTCTAGCACTCCCTGTTCCACTAGGTGATCTAGTTTGGCCTCTATTTTGGGCTACAACGCAAACAGGGGTCGCCTGGCTTTCATTCTGATGGGCCGCACTGTGGGGTCTAAGTCCAGGGCCACCGGGGGTCCAGTGTAGTGTCTGAGCATACCATCAAACACCCCCAGGAATTCATCACACACCGAATTAAAGTCCTGCGGTCGCACCTGGTTCACCTCTGTCACCCTAAACCCCAGGGGTTCAAACCACAAAAATCCGAGCAGGCTCGTGAGCCTCTATTCCACCACCACCAAGTCCAATAGTCACTCAAAGTCTTTGTATTGTACCCTGAATTTGCCCCACCCCTTGATGGCTACCGGGTTTTTTTGAAAGTCCCTTAGGGCCAGGCCGAGCGGCTTCTCTAGAACGGGTCCCCCTTGTGGGCATAGCCTCTGCAGGGTTTCCGCAGAAATTATAGAGAACGAAGACCCAGTATCTAACTCCATCTTACATGGGGACCCCTCTACCATCTGGGGGCAAATTCAGTACTGGTGCTGCTGGTGGTTGACTGTAGTGGTGTGCAGGTCTGTAGCTTCTTGGTGTGCGCTCGTACGCCATTAGGTCCCTTGGGAGCAGCACACTCTTGCAAGATGGCCGGCCTTTCCACAGGTCCAGCAGATCACGTCCCGGAACCAACATGAGCTACATTCATGGTCTTCTCCACAGCTGGCGCAGGTCGCTTAGCCAATGGGTTTGGGAAGCACTGGAGTGGATGGTCTCGCAGAGGGTGGCACAGCAGAGGATGTGCGTGGATTGTTGCGGGCTGGTCACAGCAGGTGATATACCTCGTCCTCATCAGAGATGTCCGAGCCTTGGGCGGAGGTGTCCTGATGTGTTGAACTAGTCAGCTAGTCCCATTGGGCTTTTTTGAATCCCGTGGCAGTCCAAAGCGCCAATTCCAAGTTGAATTTATAATGGCCAGCTTCCTCCGAAGCTTGGGCTCCCAGATGCCACACACGAACTGGTTTAAGATGGCATCCTCAACGGCGGGGAACTCACAGAGTCCCCAAACTTCGGCCATGAAGGCTGCAGCCGACTCCCCGGTCTGTTGGTTGCGTGCAAAGAAATCCATACGCATAGCCATCTTGGATGGCTTTGGGGCGAAGTGGTTGGTGAGGGCCATGACCAGTTTATCGTAGGCTGCCGTGTCCAGGGTCTTGGGTGTAATGAGGCTCTGGACCAAGCGAATCGTGGTGACTCCACACATGCTCAGTAACCACAATTTCTTCTTTGTGTCGTCGTCGGTCCCTTGTATGATGAAGAAGTGTTTGAGCTGTTGTGTAGACATGATAGAACTTTAGGATCTTTATTCCAGATCAAGAGCATTCATGCGGCAGTCCCATGGACCATGTTTGAATTCTATTATTTCTCTTAATCCGTTTCTCATTTTATTGGACCTTTTGTTGGAAGAACCAGATGTGATGTCCCTGTGCCTCAGCCTCCAAGAAGCAAGTGACCATAGAGTTACAGATGGATAGACAGAACAAATTTAGACAGGCAGACACTAAGTATCTACATGTTTACTCTTCTGTCACTGAACCCTTTGAAGTGTAGATTGCTACAGAGAAATAACCTCCTTCCATCTCCTGTCTCTTCTCCCACACACACAAAGAGGGAGGACATGTTTCTCCATCTTTGGCACCATGGATGCAGAATGCCTCTCTGCATCCACATCCCTCACTAGCTAGCTAGAATAGAAACTGTCACTGTCTCTAAGCTGTACTGTCCAGTATGTATTTCCTAAATAAAGTATTTCTTATTTTCTTTTACATTGATAGGTGTCTCTGCTGTGTTCTGAACCTTTAGTTCACTCTGCAAATTTAGCAAGGGATCTGGACTAACATACTAGCTCTCCCAATACTTTTGAAGTGTTTCGCTGTGTTTCAATGGAGACCAGTCAAGTCAATTGGTATTCCTGACTCCTGTTATATCTAATGGACTGTGAGAGAGCTCATGTCCTATATCCTGATATTGGTATTTTTTTATCCATAGAAAGACAGGAGCTAGTGCTCAGGCTTTCTTAGAAGTTGCAAGGTTGCTGTGTCCTATTCCTAGATTTGTGTGGTGGGGGAGGTGTGGCTTGTGTGTACCAGTAGTAAAGCGAAGACATACTGTGTATGCTCAGAGGCTCCTTTCCTTGATGAGAACGTCCATTAGTTCATCCATGTTGCTCTGAAGAAATCCAGCATCACTGCACCACACTGGCTCTTGATATTGGACCCTATGCTACAGTCCAATCAAACCTGCTTGATAGGCACAGAAGCTGTCACAGGATTAAGTAACCTGCACGAATTATGGTAGAGAGGTTCTTGTATTGGAAAGCATCAGAAAATGTTCTTTGCCACCTCTCAGTTAACGTCATCTTGTATTTCTGTCAGAGAAGTGATAGTCCTTGTTTCTTATCTTTTGCCGCCCCCCCTTGGATATGTAGAGGGTTCCAGATGGCAGAGCCCAGTAGAAGGTGAGCCATGGAAACACTTGTGTAATTTATCTCCTAGTGCCGTGTCATACTTTAAGAAATTAGCAGGTGTGAACCATGCATCTATCATCCCACATCGTGTAACTTGTGAGAGTGATCACTTCCTGACCTGCACTGATGCAGTAAGGGCATCCTCAACCATTTGCCCTTCTTGCACTCTTTACAAAATTAAACATATGATGCTTTTTCATGATATGGGGTATGATGTGACTACAGATGTGTGCTAATTGTGTGGTGCACTGCAGCTAGATAGAAGAAGTGAAAGGTAGACGAGTTGTGGCGTAAAAACGCGGTAACACATTTCTGGGCAATAAAGCCGCGACAACACCAAAACACTTCCTCCGCGCCCTCCCAGCAGTGGTGACGTTGCCGTGTCCCGACAGCCGGGCGTCATTCAGGTTTCCATGGTCACGTCAGTTGCTCTCTTCCTCCGGGAATGTCAGAGCGGTTCAGAGTCTCGTCAACTTTTTGTCGCTCTAGGCCACTTGCGCTCTGTGGTTTGGCATCCCGGAAGCGCCTGCAAACTAGGGGAAGTAGGAACTGTGTGCGACGTGTGCTGTTGGAGCCGGCCTGGAAGGGAGTTTGCTCTGGGGCAGTTCGCGCGTCATAACAGTAGCTCCGCCAGCTCCCCTCCCAGCGGCGCCCACCCCCGGTCCTCCCCCAACGAGGTTGCGTCTGCTCCGCCTCGTGTGCTGTCATCCCCTCCTGTCTTTCCCGCCCCGGGCATGGCTTCCACCTCGTCTTCGGCCGGTTCCAACTGGGGCCTGATCATGAACATCGTGAACAGCATTGTGGGGGTCAGCGTGCTAACTATGCCATTCTGCTTTCGACAGGTTAGTCTGGCTTTGCGCGGGCATTTCAAGTGCCCGCTTCCTCTTGAAGATTGGTTGGCTCTATTAAGACTTGTGCTGGGGGTTTAGTTCTGTCATGTCCTCACACATACCACCGGTGACTGCTGTTGTCCTTTTGTTTCCGGTAAAGAATCTGTGTGTGACAGGCGGAAGTTCGATAGGATAGTTTGAGAAGTTCACCCTCCTTGATATATATCCAGGTTTGGAATGCTGCAGCTTTAATAAGTATGTCTGGCTGTCACGAAGGTAGGTTCAGGAGTTCTGTTGGATAGCGTGCTGCGGTCAGGCAAAATAAATTAATTTTCACGGGGGTAGCAGCTTTGTTGACAGCTCAACAAAAAGTTGCTGTCTCTCTAGTTTTATTCTTGCAGAGTATTTAGCCCTTTCTACCATCTTCCCTGTGTCATTTGATTTATGTTAATCACTCTGGCCTTTTATTGGTTATGCTTCCTTTATTTATTTCTATAGCTTTGCTTGCAGAAAGTCCTAGGTTCAACAATTTATTTTAATTTTAATGTTGATAGATTGCCTTTCTACTAAGTGAATCCAAAACTTTTTTTTGAAAAAAATCTGTATTCCCTAATATTGTGTTTCCCCACTTTCTTTTACTTTGACGGACACAGTCTAACATGTTTTTAAGACAAGCCAGTTTTAGACCCATTCAGGTTTAGACAAGCACCCTGCTATAAGCATTAATGGTTATAGCTTTGCAGAGCATATTATATAAAATATTGCCTTAATTTTTATGCTACAATCTTGCTTTTACCCTTAGTTTAGGAGTGTTTTGGTGATTTCAATGACCAAGAGTTTGTCTTGATTTTCTATATTTATTGTTTTGTCTTAAAGCTAGCTATATTGTTCACTTCAAAACATTGGACTTATAGCAATGATGTCATCTCGCATATTATGTTCAGAAAAAGCATCTCTTTGTCAGCTCCACAGTATGGTCTTCTAATTTTTCCATTTTTGCGTACTTTCTAATCTTGATTGTCCAGATATTCACAACAGAACCAGTGTCGTAGACAAGGATGGCCTGGGAGTGATGGAACATGAAAGCTGCCCTGAGCTCCCTGGAGAAATGCAGATTAAAAATGTAATAGTTAGTATGTTTGAGGTAGTCATTTGTTATAGCTTGTAGCTTAGAAGAAGAAGAGTTGGTTTTATATCTGGCTCTTCACTACCTGAAGGAGTCTCAGAGCTGCTTACAATTGCCTTCCGTTCCTCTCCCCACAACAGACACCCTATGAGGTGGGTGGGGCTGAGAGAGTTCTGAGAGAACTGTGACTGACCCAAGGTCACCCAATTGGCTTCATGTGGAAGAGTGGGGAATCAAACCTGGTTCTCTAGATTACAGTCCACCGCTCTTAACCACTACACTACACTGGCTCTTGGTGTTGAATGTTATGCTACAGTCCAATCAAACCTGCTTGACAAGCTGTACTTTGAACTCGTTATGATGAATAAGGTGGCCTGTCTATAGATCCTTGATATGCCTTGCAAAACCTAATAATTGTTCTTGTTTGAAGGATAATGACTTGTTAGTATACAGACTTTTCAATGAAGTACTAAGAAATTATGGTTATTGCAGTTATGTATTGGTCCTCCTCTGAAGATTTACTAAACAAATATACAATCTGGAAACTTTGTTAGAAGACTCGATTTGACTCTGAACTGCTATTACAAATGTTTTTGTATTTGTTACAGAATATCACTATATATTTTTTGTATTAACATTGTTACTGGAATATACAGATATTTTGCCTTTTGAACAGCCTTTCTCTGGTCCTTTTATAGATCAATTTATTACATGAGTCTTTTGTGTGTGATAATGATGTACACCTCACCTTGCAAGCATCAACAGAATTGCAAAAGCATTTTGCTAAGGGAATCCTAGAATGGCAGTTGATATTCAGGATCCAACTGTTAGTGACGTATCTGACCTTTGTGATGTTTGCTTTCTTTCAACATTTTATCATTGGCTCATCTTCTGCAGTCTACCCATAGCACCTTCCTGTTTTTATTCATGTTCTCTGAGGTTAATAGAACTTACTCTTAAGAAAGTGTATATTATTTTATATTAGAATGCACTTTTTATTGTGATCAGAATCTGCAGTGCTTACTGACAGATGGCCTAATGTGACTTTAAAGAATACTTGAAATTTTGGAAGAAGATTCTATCCAATTAAAATTGGCATATCAGGAGTTTCCAGCCAATGAAGATCTTGAGCTGTTCATTAGTTCCATCTTTTTCCCAACAGATGGCATTAGCATGTAGCAAAGCAAAACACTTGAGTCATTTAAGTAGGTCCACTAACAAATGGCACCATGATGCAGTTATATTTTTCACATGTAGGTAGATCTGCATCAGGGTATTCTTGCTGAAATATTTGACTGTAGTTAAATAATAAACATATTCTTTGGTCAGACTGATTTGAATGACTTGCCAGCTTGACTGCTTGTTTGCTTGACATTTTCATTCTCAGTTAGTATTGCCTGTTTGTGTGAGTATCAAATATGTTTTGCAGTATCTCAAGACATACATTAGCCTGGGAGTATGTTTCCTGGCAGTGGGTTTTCACTTTTTCCAGCATGCATTGTGTGTTGGACAGAGGAAGATGGGGATTTCTAGGATAAGATTCGTTTTAATGCTTCAGGAAGTGATCAGTCTGTGAGAATGATCCACCTCCTGGAGTATGTAAACATCCCACAGTCCTTGATAGGTATTTTATTTTCAAACCTATTTTGGGGTATGTGTTTTTTCAGTACGTAAACAGTCATACACTCAATTTATATCCCACTTATATTTATAAACCATACTCTGGTTTCTCTTCAGATATCCACGTCCCTTCCCTACTGACATATTTTAAAATTAATAAGCAAAATGCAAGTAAATGTTAAGGCAAGAACAGAAATGTAAACAATATGGAGGCATAATGAATGTAAAAAATGGATATTGCTGAAATAATCCATCAACCAATAGTGCATTTAAAATAAATGCATTATAGTGTAAGGAAATGTACCTATTACATATGGCATCAAGGAATTAGAAGAGAATTAGAACTTCTTGCTCTGGGGGGGAGGGCATTTTGACATGGGCGATTCCATCTGTCCATCAAGGAGGCAGGACTAAAATTCTTCCAGTTTATTCCCTGCCTCATTAAGGATAGCAGGCTTTTTAGGAGCTGCTCAGCAAGGCCCTATGACTCAACAGAAAGCACCTAATACTCCTGTCTCCATGCCTTTATTACCTACTTCTTCTAATTTCTTTATTCTTTACTTCAATTCCTCCTTTGGCCTACTCCTCCCCCCTTTCTGAGGATAGAGTGACTGCGGCAATAGAGAACATGGAGAACTTCTACAAAACCTCAGATGGCTTTATTTCCAAGGAGGATGGGGACTGCCTTGTCCGCCCGAAAATGGGAGGAAGGGACTACTCCCCAGCGCGGTCAAGCAGGTGCAGAGCTGCAGAAGAGTGGCCAATGGCAGACAAGGAGAGGCAGCAAAAGGAGTGTGCTGCACAATTCAACTGTGCTTTGGAGGATACCTCAACAGCAGTGGCCAATTCAGGTGGAAGATCCTCTGTGCCAGTAAAGATCATGGATGCTTGAGCTCAGTACTCATGGCTAAAGCAGAGCAGTCAGGGAGACGGAGTGCCACCATAGAGCAAGGTAGAGATGCTTTCCCTCCCAATCTGCATTTTCTGGATGCCTCCTGGAGATAGCAAGCTGTCTTCACCATGCAATGTTGGAGGAAGTCCAGTCCCTGCAAAAGCAGACGGCATCTTCCCCATGAGGAAGATGGAAAAGATATTGTTCAAGGTCCTCCTTCAGATCACATTCTTTCCCGTCCCCTTTTCCTGTGGATTATTTAGGTGAGGAAGTGGGGAGGATTCCTCAGACAGGGAGCAGAGTGCAGGGTACCAGCCCTGGCTGAACAAAGGCAGCACAAGAAATTGGCAGTACACAGACTCCACCCTTCTCAAGGTGACCCAGCCCCCTCCTATTGGGACTCAGGGGAGTCAAACGGTTCTTCCAATAAAGAAGTGTCTGAGGAGGAGGTAATATTGCCAGAGAAACCCAAATGTCTCTTTAACCAAGAGGATTACCAGGGACTATTAGCCGACTCTTGGCAAGGCAGGGTATAAATGGAAAAAAATAAATAAATAAAGGCACTAGAACTCTCAGAGCCCCCAGAAGCTGGGGAAGAAGAGACCAATACTAAAGCCAAATCCAAAGGGAACAAGGAACCCCCCCCCAATTGCCTAGTGTGGGGAAAATGTAGTTTGCCTAGTGTGGGGAAAATGTAGTGTGGTTTCCATAATTCTTTGAGAACAAAATGAAAGAGGACTGGGCAAACCCTCTTTCTAATGAACAGACCTGGGTTTAGCAAAAAAAGGTGTTATTCTTTGCCTCTTACAGCTCCTGTTGTAGTTCTCTCAGAAGGGTTGGTTACTAAAGACAGGGACAGATCCCTATGTGACCAACTTGAGTGTAAATCAGATTATGCATTCAGAAAATCCCATGAGGCTTCAGCCCTTGCAATTAGGGTATCAGCTACATCATCTCCGTTCAGGAGGGCTTCCATTGTTTGGGCTAGGAAGCTAGTTCAGCTGACTGTGGTGGAGAAAAGAAAGACCAGGAAAGGTGCCAGTTGACTCCTTAGAGCAGTCACATTTATGGCTGATGCCACTCTGGATACGCTGTGCTGTTCCTCCTGTGCTATGACAGTGGTAGTAGTGGCATGTAGAAGCTTGTGGCTCAGAGCTTGGCAAGCTGATTACCATTCCAGCAAATATTTGTCCTTTCTGTTTCAGGGAAATAAACTCTTTGGAGACAGCCTGGATGACATCCTGGTGAAAACCCAAGGATAAGAAGGAAGCCATGTCTAGAACATATAGGAAAGAGGATAGAAGGTAGAACCCTTCACATTCCTTTCAAAGCCAGCATACTCTGTTGTGCTTCAGGGGTAACCAAAAAAATTGAACAGACAGAGGGGAGAATAGTCAAGGATATTTCTGTATAAAAAAACCCAACCAACCACCTCAGCCCTTTAGTTCCAATAAAGTAAAAAAGCTCTGATAAAAGAGAACATGGCACACAAGTGGGATCTCCACAAGTGGGAGGAAGATTAACCCACCAACATGGATCAATTGGTACTGGACATAATAAAAATAGGGTATGCAGTGGAATTAAAATGTTTCCCATCAGACAGACAGGTTGTCCTATCTTGAAAATCCAAACAGAGGGAGAAAATCTGCTGACTATGGAAGCCATTTGTTACCTAGTAAACATTGAGGCCACAGAACAGGTTCCTGACTGAGCGATTCTAGATTTAAAATACTTAACATATTTGTGGTTCGCAAGCATTTCAGGGTGGAGACACTCAGATCTATTGTGGAAATGCTTCACCCTCAAGATGTCATGGCTTCCATAGATCTCAGTGTGGCATATCTCCACATTCCCATTGTTTCATCTCACCACAGGTTTCTGGGATTTGGCTACAATAATATATGCTACCAGTTCAAAATCCTACCCTTTCGGCTAGTTCCGACCCCAAGAGTGTTTTTAAAGTAATATTGACGTTGGTAGCTCTTCTCTGTCATCAGGGGATCCATGTTCATCTGCTCCTGGATTACCTACTGATCAGATCTCCAAGCCTAATGAAAGCACACACAGACATTCTGTCCACTGCTCAATGCCTAGCCCACCATGGATTCCTTATCAATTCAGCCAGGAGCAATCTGAATCCATCATAGCAGATAAAACACCTGGGAATCACAGTAGATTTCCCTGTAAACATGCTGTGCCTGCTAGAGAAGATCCAGAAAGTCTCAGGCATGGCAAGACAGCTGATAAATTCCAGGTCATCATCATTAATGACCAATGCTCCCTCTAAGCTGTGGAGTCTTGTGAGCAAAAATTCTATTTTGTGAGCTACTGGCATTAAAGTTGTGAGCGAACGATTTGGCTGCT
The DNA here is from genome assembly GCA_029375565.1 of Gekko gecko. Lineage (NCBI taxonomy): Eukaryota > Metazoa > Chordata > Lepidosauria > Squamata > Gekkonidae > Gekko > Gekko gecko. The sequence goes on along the minus strand of JAPDNY010000002.1, from coordinate 235,437,959 downwards.
GCATAAATTAGTTTGCTCTGGAGCCACCCTTCCTGAGCTAAGGCAAAAATGTTTGAGCCAGAGGCTAAAAAACCGTGAGCTAGCTCACACTAACTCAGCTTAGAGGGAACACTGTTAATGACTCTGGCAAGACTAGGAGGCCTAATGATTACTTGCCTGCACTCGTTTCTTTGGATGAGATTTCACATCTATTCTCAGCAGTGGTTCCTGAGACCTTTTCAGCTGCAGATCCTTCAGAAGACAGACATTCCCTTAGTTCTTACCTACCCTCTTTGACAGGACCTCACGTGGTGGACCTCATGATCCAATTTGGCCAAGGGCAAGAAATAAAGCCCATCTAATCTAATACAGATGTCTGCCTGACAGGCTGGGGGTAACATGTCACGGAAGACCTGCACAAGGGAACTGAAACAATGTAAAAAAGAAGATGAGGATCCACTTTCCTGAGATCAGGGCAATCAACAGGGCCATAGCGAATGTGGGGTGTACAGGGTGCTGCCCCCTCACGAATTCCCGTGTACCCCACAGCTAATTCCCATGTGCCCCTCTCCTGGTCCCTGTTCACAGAGTGGCAGAGGAGAGAGCCGGCTGGCCATCCCTGGCTGCCACCTGCCCGAGAGCCACTTGCCTGCTGTCTGTTTCAGCAGAGGCAAGAGTGGTGCTTCACCTGGCAGAACCCAGAGGGGCGGGAAGAGAAGGGGACAGGCAGGCGCAGTGGTGGCTCTTTAGCCCAGCCCCCTGCAGTCCAGCCAGTCTTCTCCTGGCTGCATGGCAGCCTCTCAGCCAGGAGAATAAAGCCGAGCACAGTGGGTGGCTGCCTGGTCCTGCTGCCGCTCCTTCTGGGCCTTGGGGGTCAGCGTGCAGAAGCTGCGGTGGGTGCTCCACTCTGCCTTCCTTGGGGGAATGGTGAAGGCTAAGTTGGGGAGGGAGAGGAAGGAAAGAAGGGAGGACCTGGCTCTTCTGCTGTCAGCTGCCGCTGCCCTCTCACCCTCCTCCTCGGCCACACTATTGAGGGTACTGCTCACCCTGCCTTGGGCAGGTTCAGGCTCCAAGTTGCTCCTGCCAGGCCCAGGGCCCTCTTTGCAGAGGGACAGAGGGAGAAGAAGGAAGAGACTCTACTCCCTGCACCTGCCAAAGTATCCCATTCAGTTTGGCTTAGGATGATGACCAGGCCTGTAGCTGGAAGGGCGGGGGGGGGTCTTTGTATTTTATTTTATTATTTTTGTGATGTCAGAAGTGATGTCATACCTCCCATTGGCCCCCCCCCACCAAAAATAGTCTAGCTACAGGATTGGCAATCAGGCTAGCTCTAATTAGGTTCTGGGATGTGATCAGGAACAATTGTGTCTTAATAAGAACAGATGATATCTTGTTGAAAGCCTACATAAACAAGCAGGGTAGGTCCAAGTCTTTGACCCTGTGCACAGAGACAGCATGGATTATGTGTTGTTCAGAATGGTACCTTGAGTCCATATCAGAATACTTGGGCCAGCAAAATGTGCTAGCTGTGGAGACAACAGATAAACAACAGTGACTAGTCTATCAAGATGGAGATCTTCCTACAGATTATGAAATGCTTCTGCAACCCAGTTGTGAACCTCTTTGATTCAGACTTTAATCACCATGTGCCTGAGTTCTTCAGGTTCCAGATGGGGGAAGCAGAGCAATCAGATGTGCTAACGTCCCCCTGGCCACCAGGCATCCTTTAAGACTTTCCACATATTCCTCTAATACCAAAGATGCTGAGGAAATTGAGAGAAGAAAAATTAACCCTGATCTGCGTACCCTTCAGCAGGCCTCTCAGACCCTGGTTTTCAGCAATAGTGATCAATGGAAAATTGTTGACAGATTCCAGTCGGTCTGGCCGTGCTTCAGAAAGGGCCATTGTAGCACCCAGATCCAGCATGGCTACATCTGATTGCATGGAAATTTAATTCTGCAAGAACCTCGAGTATCATGCTGGTTTTTACAAGAGTTTCAACATCAAGAATTTATGACTTTTCATGGAAGGCATATGCCAGATGGTGCAAATGGAAGCACCTAGAGCTGTTCTCCCCTGTGTTACACTAAATCCTGGAGTTTGTGCAAATGGTGTTGACTAAAATATGCTACACAGATAAGTGGCACCTCTGGCTACACAGACAAGTGGCACCTCCAGAGGCTGATGGATGCTCTGTATCCAGACATTCTCACACAATCAGGTTTCTCAAAGGAGTAGCCCATGTCAACCCTCCAGTTGTCCACAGATTTCCTTCTTGGCAACTACATATAGTTCTCTTGGTTCATAATCAACTTCCATTTGAACCTCTGAGAGAAGTTACACTAAAATGGTTGAGAATGAAGGTCCTGTTTCTGACAGCTGTGACCAGCTAGAAGGGTCTTGAAATGAGGAGCTTTATCTACCAAGAAAAGTCTCTGTGTTTTTCATAAGGACAAGTGATTCTAAGAATGGATCCAGCATTCAGTCCAAAGGTCAATATTTGCTCCCACTGCTCCCAGGAAAAATCATTGCCTTCATTCTGTCCAAAGCCATTCCACCCCAAGGAAAAGAAGTGGCACATGCTAGATCTTCAGAGCCCTAAAGATCTACATGAGGCGCACAGCATCAACTCATAAAGCAGACCCTGTCTTTATCTCAGTGAGTTCCCCTCAACAAGGGACAGAAAATGTCTAGTAGAGAGGGAGAAAATGTCTAGTAGAGAGGGGAGCGGTGGCGCAGTGGGTAAAATCCCCTGCATAACTATAATGTCTGAACTGCAAAGCTTTGTTAGTTCTAGCCCTGTGCTGGTGTGAGCAGCCAAGCCTTGTCCCTAGCTCATCGTCCACCCAGCGATTTGAAAGTTTTGGCAAGTAGATAAACTGGGGACCACCCGCTAGGGGTGGGCACACCAATCCCTTTGGGGAGGTGTTAGCTGTCATTGAAAGACGTCTGCTGCGCTGCGAGATCATAAGGTAGAAAAATCTGTGTTGGCATTCCCTGTAGTGGAGCGAATCGTCCTGCAGTGGAGCAAATCGGCCAGGTGGTGGCAGTGTGACAATGCGACATCATGAGTCCTGATGTCATCAGCCAGCCGACAAAGAACGTGCCGTCAGATCACATCTGATACAGCTGCAGATGAATCCTCCCGAGCAGCTACAGTGTGTGATTAAATAATTGTAAGTTGTCTCCCTATCCCCCACAAAAATTGTTAGTCCATGTCTTCTGAGTAACTAAATCGCTCTGAGCCTGCATGAGTGGGAAAAAGCGATTAATAAATTGAAAGTATTATTATTATAGAGCAATAATACATCTGAGGCAGTGCATCTCATGTGCTTACCAAGCTAGCAAGCTCCAGGTACCACCTAGAACCACAGTTTGCTGTATTACTAGTGCTACAACTAAGACAGCACTGGATGCTGAAGCTTCCACTGAGGAAATCTTAAGATGGCACTGTGGTCATCTCTATTGACCTTCATCAGACCCTACAAAATGAATATCCTTGCTCAGTTGACAGAGCCTTCAGAAGGAGGGTATTACAGCAAGTGGTGCAGGTAGATTGATTTTCTCACCTAACATGGGATACAGCTGCTTTTGGATGTTCCATATCAAGATGCCCTCCTCCTCAGAGGGAGAAAGGAACTTTGGCACTTACCATGAGGGTTTCTTCTGCTCTGAGGAAGGGAGGACATCTTGACAAGGTGTTTTCTCCATGTTAATGCCTTCTTGTTTCCTGTCCTGTGTTTTCTGTTTCCTAAGATGTTGACTGATTTACTTAGAGAGCAATCCTAAACAGGTCTACTGAGAATCCTACTCAGGTCTATTCAGTGGGGCTTAGTCCCAGGAAAGTGTTCTTAGGATTGCAGTTAGTACTGCTTCAGGAGGTACCAAACTGAGGAAAGTGGGTGACTCTGTCCTGGAGACAGGAAGCCTGGAAGAATTTTAGTCCTGCCTCCTTGATGGACAGATGAGAATCACCCATGTCAAGATGCCCTCCCTCCCTCCCTCAGAGCAGAAGGAATTCTCACAGTAAGTGCTGATGTTCCTATTTGGATAGCAAATAATGCTTACCAGAGATACTCTGCATACCAATGTCTCCTTTGGGGGGCACAAACCCTTTGTTCCTGATGTATTGTGAGATCCTTGTCCATGCTATAGTGGCTAGGTTGTTGGACAGGGACTGATCAGTATAAATTCCCACTCTTGCTCTACAGTTTACTAGGTGATCTTGGGCCAGTCAGTCTCTCTGAATGTAACCTACCTCACAGGATTATTGGGAAGATAAAATGGGAGAGAGGGAAGCCATGAAATCAATAGATATGACTGCTGCAAGCAGGACTTTGTGGCACTTTCCTTTAATGTGGGCCACATAGCCAAATGCCTTCTCTTTGTTAAAACAAACAACAGACGTTGGTCTTGGGATGCCCATGGGCATAGTAATAGTTGATTCCCCCTCCCACTACTGGACTTACCAGGAGTTAGGGCTTCTGGTAGTAGTTAAGTCTTCTTGGTTGTAAAAAATGCTTACTACCAATGATATGTTGTTATGCACGTGAACATCTGGTTACAGATGCTTTCTCATGCACGGCAGTGCTTGCTGACAGATGCTGCTAATAGAGTCTGTGGTGCTCAGTTGCATGAATGCCTTGACAGAAGACAGTACTGGCACCATTAATACTACTATCCCACAAGGTTGTTTGTAGCCTTTGTATCAGCAAATCCTATGAGATAAGAGGTCACCTATCCTGTTTCAGCTCCTTGTACCAAACTCTGGAAATGGTCATGGCTGTCTTCATTTTGTGTGAAAAAGTATCCTATGACAGTTTTGTCCAAGAGTCTTTTGAGAGCTCCGGATCCTTTGTTAGTTGTTCCAGCACCGCAGCTGCCAGTTGATGTCAATAAGCCTTCCCTTGAGGAAGAAGTCCTTTACAGCTATTTGGATTTTAAGGCTCCTCGGAGCAGGCCATTGGTTTATTATGAATGCAGTTGCCAGGAGCTCCAGAGCTACAACTCTTTTGACTAAAACAGAACAAATAGCAGCTGTGATTAAAATTTAGCACCACTTGTTCCTGCCCAGAGTCATGCATTGTTTTCATAAATGATCAGCCATTCATGTCCTCTCCCCCTCCTTCCCTCAAACTCCTTCCGCTTCCTCTACAAATATGTCCAGAGAGTGAGCTAGCACAATGCTTTCAGGACAGGTAGCTCACAGAGTAATTTATGTTTGTGCTCTAAGTGGATAGAACAGTCAGTAACACTTTGCAGAGGAGTTCACTCCTGGATCAACAGCATGCTAACTTGTTTAACATGAATCTGGTAGAAACTAGAGACGGATCACTGTTCTGGAATATGCCCAGAAAATGTCACAACAGCAGGGTATGAAGGCTTGTTCCCTTCCATAAATTGTTCTGGCTTCCTATTCCAAGCAAAGAGGTATTGCAACTGAGCCATTTAGTAAACAGGTGGCTGCTCTATGTCTCTGCCGTAAACTCTCCCCCTCTGTGTGAGTGTGCGTGTGTGTGTGCGTGTGTGAATAAAATTGAACTCGTATGTCACGTTTTGGCTGACTGCTGTTCAGAGGCAGGGGATCTCCCTTAACAGGCTCGTGTGTGGCTGCAAATGTCCCAGGCAGCCTCTAGGTGATGTGGGACAGCAAGAAGAATGCATGAAATAAGAGCTGTATGTGCGTGTGGGGGGAAATTGCTTATTATTCATCCAGCTCTTTTATTTCTCCCCCCCCTCTTTTCTAGTGTGGCATCTTTTTGGGAGCTCTGCTGCTTATTTTCTGCTCCTGGATGACTCATCAATCCTGTATGTTCCTAGTGAAATCAGCCAATCAAAGCAAACGCAGGACCTATCCGGGGCTAGGTGAGAATGTTCAAGGTGGGGGGGGGTCGAGAGTAGTTTTGTGTCTTGCTTTTACTCCCATTGTATGATTTACAGTTCTCATACTGGTGTAGCTAAATTATTCACATTATTCTAGAGAAATATGTCTGTTTTTTCCTCGCTCTGCTTGTTCCTCTCCTCCTTCATGTGACAGCAGTCCCATAGCACAAAGATTTAACTCTTTGAAGAAGGATTGGAACAGCTTTGAATGCCTGGACCAGGAAGAGGAGAATGGTCCAAACATAAGCTCTTAGAGAGCTGGCATAGTGGGTGTCTGCTATAAATTATTGGTCTTTGCCCAAAACCCACTCATTTTCCCCGCCCTGCATGCTGCCGAGGACATTGGGTTCTGCCAGTACAGATCCTGGCATGGAGTGTGGGCTCCTTGGATCGTGTGCTTGTGGCAGTGCAAGGGTGGGGGAAGGTTAGTGGAAACAGTGTACAGGGCTTAAAGCGGCCAAGAAAGCTGAAACATCTGCAAGATTCATGTGTGGGTTTTTGGCAGAGCCCAGCATCCCTCTTCCTCATAGTTTGTCTGCTGTGCCTTGGCGCCAGGATCGCCATCTATTTTTGACCTCTCCTCTGATTCCCAAGGATTTGGGTGGGGGAGGAGATGCATGGACAGGGCTGTAGAGTGGAGCCTTCCTGAATGGTATGCTCTTCCTCTTGCTAGAAAACAAGTCATGAGCTGGGTGGAACAGTCCCTCTGAGGGGTTTCTCTTAAACTGTTGCTTCTTGAGCAGCAGCAGCTCTGCTGTACATTTCAGTTTGCTTGTTGCAAGAGGTGGGGTTTGTCCGTGGGGATGGCAGAGAAAACATGCTGTTTTCTGCCCTTCGACAACCGTAGCCCTATCTTACACTTCCTGAATTGCCTCTGGGGTAGTGGGGAACTGGTTGGTCTCTCTGCCTGCAAAGGGTTTAAAGAAATATGTAGCCTCCTTATTGGCTGCTGACAAATGGATACACTCAGTTCCTTTGTTACCTGAGGCTCCTTCACTTAGCTGCACAGTACAGCTATTGCAAAATATGTCTGTTGGCAGCACCCCCCCCGAAAACTTGTGTGTTCCTGAAGGTTAAACCTTTGCTATAAAAATAACCACCAAAAAGATATGCCTATAACTGGTTTTCCTGCGAGTTGGGGGGAGAGTCAAATGTAGCTCTTTATGCCCTTCTCCAGATGCCTGCAGTCCTTGATTTCTCTTTCTGTGTTACAGTAAGCCTTTGTATAGTCCTACTCCTTTGCCTGAATACATAGTGTCCCATTCACCTTGGAGTGTCTCCCAGAAAGAAGAGGTCCCCTTCACTTTCCAAAACTAAGCAGCTTAGATACCCAGAAGAGCCAATAAAGGCTTCCAAACTATCTGGCCCACAAACATTGGTGCAGAAAGAAATGGTTTCCCTTTCTGCCTGCCTTTGGTCTGGGAGAAATGCCATCTGACTGGGTAAGGAGAGTGCCTGGGAAAGGCATCCTCGCCCCCAATGAAGGCTGCACTACTTCAGTCATCCTAATGCATCAAGGTTGAGCAGCTATACACAGCAGCCTTTGTCACTCTCTTTCTTCTACACTGGTCCAGCTGCAAGAGATACTGGCAAAAGCAAAGCTGATTCTGTGGGAGGCATTGGCAGCTTTGAAGGGTGCAGGAAAGTTTTACAAATTAACTTAATCTAAGCAGTGTCTTCCGGAAGAACATTCACAGCTCTTACTGCAAGAGCCAAAGGGGGAATAAAACAATAGAAATAAACACCTCTGAATATAAAGGAGGAGGAGGAGGAGGAGGAGGAGGAGGAGGAGGAGAACACTTGATGTGCATCAAGTTCAGCAATTCAGTAGCACTTCTCTCTCAGAAAATAAGCACTATCTTTAAAATATTTATACACACTCTGTGGTTGTAAGCTTTGGTGGGCTTTGATCTGATTATTTAAAACAAACTAATTAACCATTTAACACAAAGTTTCCTTTTCATTTTTCAAACATAGAGGAAATCCCAATGTATTCTCACTTGCCTTGCTTGTGAGTTTGTTCTTTTATATCTGTGAAGAGTACCCTTGAATATCTGTTCCTGAGATATACCTAGCACTATTTACTCTTATTAATATGAAACCATTTGCAGAGGAATATACACATCACAAGAGCCTCCACAGACCATCTCCTTCCTTGTATACTATCAAATAGGAACTGGGTGTTCATTTAACACTACCATTTATTTGCCAGATTCAAAGACAGCATCATTTAGTGAGTACAGCAGTTGTTCCTTAGTTAGATACCAACTTTCCTAGAGATTTACCAAAGTTTGTGTCTACCTCAAAGAAGTCAGTTTACGTTTATGTAAGCTTGAAAAATTGGCACCTGGGGAATTTCTTTATATTTTTATCTGTTTTAAAACATTATTCATGCCATTTGTAAAGGTAATGGATAAACTTACTGTTCTGAAACAAAGAAGGGATGTTTATGTGTGAAATACATATATATAATATTTATATCTTGTCTGAAATACTAAGCATGGTTGTTCATTCAATACTGTGCCCCCCCATATTACAGAATACCAGTAAAGAAATCCGAATATGGATACACGTTGTTACCTGTCTGATGCCTGAGATAATTGAATTCAAATGTTAAATATCCGAAGCTAAATGTTAGTTCCATCAGTTGTCTGTACTAGTTTCTCGGCCACCAAAACATTGCACAAGATACTGGGTTATATGGAAGCAGTGATTGCAGAGGCAGTTAGAATCAGAGAATCACAGAGTTGGAAGTGGCCCTACAGATCAACCCCTTGCTCGATGCAGGATTAGCCTAGAGTTGAAAGAGACCAGTTGGTAATGCAAGAATGACAACAGTGAATGTAGTCCTTTCCTGTACAAGATAATAAGTGAATGCTGTTGTTTTGGTCAAGACATTGGCTGAAAGCCACCACCATTGGTACCCTGTAAGCAAGATGAAATCTTGGCTTGGATCCCTTCTGATATTATTTATAATACTGACTGGTACAGTCGTAACCACCTGAAGGCATGAGAACACGTCATGAGAACTGGAATACATATTTCCTTCTCCAAAGAAAGTCTTGTGTATAGCAAAATGCTCAGGGGTTCTTTTACTGAGAATGATTTTGTTGTACTCTGATTTCATTTTCATGCATGTTCAAACATGTATGAGACCTGTCAAAATGCTTGTGTGTCTTTAGAAAAGAACACAAAAGACAGCCTACAAAGATTTAGCTTTCACAGACAGCTGCAGAGAAGGTATACTTGAATCTTGACTGTGTGTCCTTCAGACTGCTCACAAGATTGAATATTCTTGCATACATTAAAAACCTATGCAGGCAGAAAATTAGCTGGCCAAGGAGAAGGGTGTAGCCTAGCTTTCTCTTTGTGCTAGTTTTCTGTGTGCAGGGATTTTCTTTTTATAGAGGAGCATTCCATCATGTAATTCCCCAGCTTATTCTCTAACTGCTTTCTGAAGTGATGCAGCCCAGACAGGCAGGTTTACTTCCTTATCTGCTCTTGATGAGATGAGCTTATTTGTTGTTAACCAGCTGATACAACATCTTAGAAAGAGGAAGTATTGCCAGCCTGGATCCTGACCATAACAAGTTTATGAAGTTCTTTATACTTTTGGATAGGCAGCCTTCCCTTCTCTTTAAAGGTATTCAATTAATTAGTATGTAGTCCTAAATAAAGTTGCTGATGTCCACGTGGGGGCTGCAGGTCTCCCATAATTACAATGGACCTTTAGACTACTGATACCAGCTTCCCTAGAGAAAATGGCAGCTTTGGAGGGTGGACTGTATGGCATCACATCACTGCTGAGCTCCTTCCCCTCTCCAAACCCTATCCTGCCCAGGTTCCATCAGCAAATCTCCAGAAATTTTCTAACCCAAAGTTGGCAGCCTGAGTTGTAAACAGACTTACATATTTCTAAGCTTATTGACTTGAGTTGGCTCAGAAGGGTACAATTCTGCTTAGAACTGGACTGTGTTTATCTAGGACCGTGATGGTCTGCCTCGATTTAGGTAGTCTGAGGTGTCTGCTCGTTCATTTTACAGTCCACTAACACTAATACTTAATATCCTAAGTTCATACCGTAGTTTTATCAGGAACAAATTCCTGCCCTGAAACAATTCAATACTGTTCTTTTAAAAAAAATCATTGGTAAGCTCATTTGATTTAGTAGATGTAATGTTGGTCTTGAATCTGGAGGACCTGAGTTGACGAAATCTCAGCTTTGCAACAGCCTTATTAAAGGGCCTTTGGCAAGTCACTGTCTCAGAGGCCTCATTTGTAAAATGAGAGTAATGATCTTTTTCTAATGGGTCATTGTGAGGATGAATGAAATGAGAACTGTAAAGTACTTTATATACTAAAGGACCATCTTAATGGTTACTAACAATTATCTATCACCTAACAGGTTATCTTACTTTCATACAGAGTTTCCTTTTTGTTCCCAGGCACTCATCTTAATTTGAGCACTTATTAGTTAGGAACCATCTAAGAGGAATGTCACTTTTCCTTCTACATGGCCATGGAGTTCAGTGCCTGACAGGATCCTTCTGTTTACACAGCAACCACTTTTCATTGAATCATTCTGCACCTTTACCCCCGCCCCTGAGTTTGTTTTTTGTGGGATGTCTGTTTGCATGCCATTTTCTTTCCCTACTGTTACACAGACAGTTGTCCTCTGACATTGATGAGATGCCAAAATAAAAATCTGAAAGGCTGATGATCCAGGGTAGGCACAGATGAATGAGCTTCATTTATTAGCTTGGATTTATAGTGTGCCTTATTGCCAAAACTGAAATTAGGTAGGAGCTCTTCCTTCTCATACTGCAGACACACTCCTACTTACCAATAGTGTACTGAGATAGCTAGTCCATATGTACAACTAATTGTTAACAAGCAGCAGTGTAATACTGGAGGAGGTACTTCCATACAAAAAGGGTATACAAGAAACCAGAAATCCTCTTTCATGGCATTAGCCCCTTCAGTCATCTATAAGTACATCATTTGATGTGATACTGGTCACACTTCTCACATGAGCAGTTGTTTACATATATCACCCACCTCAGATAACATATGAATTGGCTCTGAGAGAATAATTTACTCAATAATTTCTGCTGAATTAATGGCTATACTTGGGATTTGGACTGAATGCTTCTAGCTTTTTCAAGGCTCATCCATACTGAGCCTCAAAGTTGAAGATGAACTTGTGGCCCACCTGTGTAGAATTTCAGGAGAACAGTCAGGCATGTTTCTTTGTCAGGATCCCATTGTTCCAGTGCTTTTCATTTCTGTACATTGAGCCCCAAGTTAACAGAAGGTACCTTAGTCCCACAAATTACCAGTACCTTCTTGTATTCTACCTGCTTCATAGTAGACTCCCAGTTTTTAATCAGGTGCATAACCTTGCCAAAATAGCCTCATTTGGGGTTTGCTTCTGAAGCACTGACCCTATGTTGTTTCAACCAAGAGTATGCTCAGCAGGGTATTATCTCTTTTGTTATGAGTAACTTTCAGCCCAATCCTATGCATTTGTATTTGGGAATGTTCCATTGTCAGAGTGAAATTATAAAGGAAATATAAGGGAGGCATCTCTTTTAATCCACTGAGGGATTCCAGCCAATGAAGGGTGGCTTAATTCCTTAGGTCCTGATAGAAACCTGGGTTATGTAGCAGGGTTTTTAAAAATCAACCTTGGCTCTTACTTTGGGAAAATCAACCTTTCCATTGTCCTCCCTCTTTTTGTTACATTCCTGCACTAGGGTGACTGATCCATTTTTAGCACTTGGATTCCACCAAGAGAATATGAACATTGTGCAAACTAAGAGTTGAAATCCAGTTGGCCTTTGTAAACATTTCACATGAACGTGGCATTAGTAACAGGCCCAGTTTAAAAAGTTTCTCTCTCAGAAGTGGAGGTGGTAATTTTCCTCTTATCCCCATGTTAATGTGCCTTTTGAAAATACAAGCTGAGCTTTCCAGAGAAGTGGTGATTTCAAGGATGCCGATTGCTTTGTGCTGCAAGCGGTGGCCAGTGTATGAAATGAAAGAGAAATCTCTTGGTCAGATCCCTTTGGTGTGGCTTGTGACTCATGGATATGCTCAGGGTGGCTGAACATTCTGGGCACTGTCTCAATCCTCCCATCAGCAACCCAAAGTGGTTCAGTCATAATGGGGAAGGAAGGAATAAAAATGGGAACTTGATTGAAATTTTGCACTGAAGTAACTTTTTGCCACACAGTCTCTTATGCGTGCATATTTTCTTTTCTGTGCTGACTTTCTTCTTCTAATTGTAACCATGTGTTACTCCTACTTAACGCTGTTGGCCTTTTGGTGGGAGGGGGGAACTTGCTTTGAATCTTTTGCCCAAATTTGTTTTTATGTGGCTTCTGATTTGTGAATGGTATGTCAAGAGAGAAAAAAAATAAAGCAGGGTTTGGCAGAAGGGGGGAGAGAAAACCAACTCTGAAATACAAAACTGGCAGAGTCCTGCGTTCTGAATTGCCTCTGGTGACTGTTGTTCATTTTTTACGTTCCATACTTTGAACATATGTTTGAATAATTGTGGTGATGTGTGCATGTCTCTCTCCCCCTTTTTCTTTTTGCTAGCCTTCCATGCCTATGGGAAAGCTGGAAAAATGCTGGTGGAAACCAGGTAAATTCTTCTTTGAGGTTCTAGTCTTTTAAATTATTTGCTTGCAGTTTGAAATATAAGTTGTTCAGATATGAACCCTTTAGATATGGAGGTCTGTCTGCAGTTTTAGATCTAGCTTTTGTGTTCCTGTCTAATCACAACCACTGTCTTGGGAACCTTGCCATATTACCCATCTTGTTCCAGTCTATAGGGTGAGCGTGATGTCACTCTGGTCCCTATACTGCAAAATTGAAGATACTGGTCCTTTTTTGAAAAGTTCTTCCTAGTGCCCTGGACTCTCCAGCTATGGGTGCTCAACTGGTCTGAAGATTTGTATGGCTGCACTACTTATTTAAGCAGAAGTATTGTTGTGACTATTTAAAGCTTTGGACAGAACACAGCAATACTTCTGAGGGCAAAAGAAATTTGGAGTCAGTAATGAGTTCACTGCCATCTGGATATGGTGGTGCTGAATCTTCCAGGTTTGCAAGTGACCGTTCCAGCAGTGTTATATGCATACAGCTATTTCCCCATATTATTGTGGCAGGACCCTGTGCAATTAGCAGCGTCCTTTAATATTGCACTTCCAGATTTCCCCTCCTAAGATGCTTGTGGCAAATGGCTTCATGCACAGTCTCAAGTACTATCAAGAGGTGATGCGGGGGTCTACTTGGTGCATTTGGGTAATTGGATTTTATTCCTTCCCCTGCTGCCCACTCCATGACAAAATCTTAAGCAAGCCACATACGGCCTGGTATTTCACACAGGCAAGAACCGTTCAGCTTTCTTGCTTCAGTCTGTAAACAGAGTGGTACATAATTCAGTAGCTGCTTTTTATCCCATCTGTGATTGCTTCCTTCTCCATAGAGCTAGGATGACACTGGACAACATTAGTAAACTGCAAACAGTAACATCTTTGGGATAAAGGTCCGATGCTCTTATAGTTGTTTGAAGCCCTATGTTTTCTCTAAATGTAGCATTTCTTCTGTGTAAAGAGAAAAGTTATTAGATCTTACTTTGGCGTGCCCAGTGCTTGAATTGTGAAATATAAGCTTCTGGCTCCTCTTCCCCTGCACCTGTGGATATGTAGCTGTGTGTCCCTAACACAATATCAATAGGGCCCCCCCAACTAATTCAAGCTGTAATTTGAGCATTAGTGGCATCATAGGGTTGCTCTTTCTGACTGAGTTTCTTAAACTGTGATCCTTGGCAGGCTGGCCGGTCGTATGATCCTGGCTGTCTTCCCTACTCCAGCTGCTAAACTGCTTTGAGAGAGATGACTAAAAATATTCCATGTAAGCAATTGCTATAATTGCAGCTGGGATGTTATATGATCGGAAACGAGACAGGAAGTGGTCTATGTTGCCATGAAAGGGAAGGGCATTTGTGTTCCCAGGGTTATCTCTTAATTAAAATGTGGCTCACCTTCCATTGGGGAGGAGGTAAGTCCCCCCCCCCATCCACTGGATAAGTTAGGTTTCCTTGGCCCCCCTTTACTTTGATGGAATACCCTTGGGTAATGTGAGATTCACTTATTAGTTTCTACCCCCCCAAAAAAAAAACGTGTAAGTGAATAATAACCTCTTTTAGCGCGCACTCCCAAAGCAGAGCTTCCATCTTTGGCTCTGGGAAAGCAGTTAAATTAACATGCTTGCACTTGAAGGCTTTAAACTCTCCTTGCTGTATGGTGCTTCATGTCCCTTTTATTAGAGCCTCGTAAAACGAATGCCCCCATGGCCCTTTCTCTAGTCTCAAACTTATGGCTGTTTGAAACTATTTAATAAAGCAGTTTCATGACAAGAAAGCAATTGTACAGCTGATATATAATCTTTTTTTAAAGAAAAAAAATCCAAAATCATTTTAAGATACTTTCTCAGAAAAAGTCCTGAGGAGGCACTTGGCACCCCTTTCTGAATAAATTATAAATTTCAGGGGAAAACACCATACTATTGGTTGAAGAGTTAAAGAACCATTGTCTTTTCCAGTTTTGATGTACACATTCTTCATTTTTCTTGGTGTGGCCAAAATGTTGCATACAGATTGAACTATTTGGGCTTCACCTGCCACGTAAAGCTAATTCAGAGCATTTGCTTCCAGGCTTATAAAAGCTGAGGGTGAAAACATAGCAACAGATAGTGTGTCCTGCTGTGTGATCTATTCTCTATGACTGTATGTGGTCTCTCTAGAGTTCTGTAGGATAATATGTAATGTTGGGACTATTCAGTATACACAGGTGAGCCTGTTCGTATCATACTGATTGCTAGCAGTAATTCGATGCATACAAAAATATGATGCCATAGTCTCCACTACAGTCTCCCTAGCAGTGATACATTTGATTGTCAGCACCCAATATACATAATCAATGCTGCTCCTAAAAGTGCTCCATTGGCAAGGTGGTGAGAAATTCTCAGGAAAGATATCTAGGGCATCTGAAATAGAAGATGCCAACATGTTACAGAGTGCAGATCCCATCTGAATGCAACAGTTAATCACATATCTGGGTAGTAATAAGGGCTGCATTCCAAGGGAAATCTTTGCTCTGGAATGACCTCCCTATTTGTGTACTTTTGCAGTATGATTGGACTGATGCTAGGAACCTGCATTGCTTTCTACGTTGTTATTGGTGACTTGGGTTCAAACTTTTTTGCCCGGTTATTTGGAGTTGAGGTAAGCTTGCTTCTGTTGACCTGATCAGCATCAGAACATTCAGAACATTTTACCTTTCCTGTTGTTGTTTTGCATACAAGACATGTTACAATTTTGAAAGTATCTTTCACTGGTTTGCCATTTAGCAGCAAGCACTGAAGTAATGGAACGCTTTGCCCTGGAATAGGCTGACTCAAGGCAAATAAATAACCTCATGCTGTATATATGTCCATCTTCAAGGTCAAGGGTCAGTTCCATGCTTTGCAAAGAATGCTTCCTATGTTAATCCCTTTGCTTAGCACTGAGTCTGTGTCTTTCTGCCATCTGTTTACTTAGCAATCATACCTTCGTACACCCCATCATACCTCTTCAAACCCCCAACTACAGTAGCATGAGAGACTTCTTATGATGTTTAGAACACATTTATCTTGATGGTGACGTGGGGTAGGACAAGATAGAACTCAGCTTATTATTTTCCTTCTGTTGATGGAGAACTGAAAGCCAGAGATGTTCAAGTTGTCTTATTTAGGCTCCGAGGGAAGACTTGTACAGAACTGGAGAACTAAGCAGTGCTTTGCAGCTGTAGTGTAAGCCTTTGCATCTATTAGTCTGTTTGTTAATCTCAAAACTCCAAATAGCAGTTCACAGTTAGATGGTGAATAACCCAGCAAACCAGGTCAAGAAAGTGCAGTGCTGATACCATATCTGCTGTTTGTCAGTTCAATGTAGGAATAGCTTAATTCCCAGTGGAGAAACGGACCGGAGAACAATCCATAGGGGCAGGGGCAGGCCAGAAAAGCTAAATGGACATTCACTAGAGTTTTGGCATGGTTTTTATCTGTTCCGGCCTGATGTAGTTAAGCTCTGATTAAGAAGCTGAGAAGTTAAAAAGATGTGTCATAACCAAAGCCAAATTAGGTATTAAATATTTCTAGGCATTTCCAAGTCTTCCACTATAATAAATACCAGGGGAAAAGCTGCTGGTTAATTTTCTGGGTCAGAATTTCCAAGGCTTCCATCTCTTCCTTCATTTTCCTTTCTGCAGCAAGGTTAGTTTTATTTGCTGGAAGTGCATAAAAGATATTCAAATAGGTTCCGTTTGGATTACCATTTAAAAGAGCCAACAGGCTCTTGCTTTAAAATGGGATTTGTAAGAGTTTCACAGAGCAACAGTGGCACCCAGTGACCATCTGAGTTAATCACAGAAGGGTCTGCAGAAATCAACTTTGCTTATGCTCCTAAACCTTTTAATTTGCTTTCATAGAAAGGCAGGATGACCTTTTAAACTCTCAGTGCCATTGGGGGCGGGGCAATAAGTCTGGCTCTAGTATGTCTAGTTCACTGCTTCCCTTTACATCCCCTTAGGCGTTTTCTAGTTGTGCTCAGAGTAACTCTGTCTCCTGGCATTCAATTTTCAGGTGAACGGTGTCTTCCGGGTAGTCCTGCTGATTATTGTCTCCCTCTGCATTGTGCTTCCACTGAGCCTCCAGAGGAACATGATGGCTTCCATACAGTCCTTCAGTGCCATGGCTCTGATCTTTTACACTGTGTTTATGTTTGTGGTCAGTATTAATGACTGGAAGGCTTTCGTTTCTTCAGTGGTTAGTGGTTAATTCATCTAAAGAAAACCTCAGTACAAATTCAGTTCTCCGGTGTCCAAGCTTTTCCTTGTGGGTGGGCTCTCTGAGGACACTTAAATGGATGCCAGGTCTGCCTGTTGGCAGCAGTTTGTAGGCTCAAGGTTTCACTTTGAAAAGACTCTATTTAGTCTTACTGGCACTGTGCAGTACAAGACAACCTCTACCAGCAACAGGGAAACTGCTTACTATCCTAAGTGGTCACAGACGCAAGAATGTGTCTCCCATACATGACTTGATATTGCTTTCTGACTTAATACTACTGGGAGACTGTGCCACATCCCCAGCTTCCAACAATTCAGTGTATTTATACACCACAGTATACTCTGGGCTCTTGGGCCACCCAAATTGTCACAAGACTTCCTTGATTGCTTCCCTCATGTTCCCTTCCAGATTGTTTAATCAAATGCTTCCTTCAGGCCTTGATCTATCAAGATTTGCCAGGTCCTTCCTCAGACCCGGAGCCAGTTATCAGATTCTCCAGAAATTGGCATGTCTTAGGCTGTGTCTAATCTAACCTCTGAGGTGAGGTTAGGTAGAGCCTTTATCCTGTCTCTCCACTTGCCTTAAAAATGTCTCCGACTGATAGATTAAGAAATGCAGTGATCTAGAAGCAGCAGGGAATGTAGCATTGGCCCTTGTTGCAGAATGGAATAGGCCAGGTTGACGCCCTGTGCCAAAGCTGGAGAGGATCATGCAGACAGGTGTTAATGTTCACAGTCTCTTCTTTTTCATCCAGGCACACAATGCTTTTCCAAATTTTGAAACCAAAAACTAGATAGGTCCTTGCCCTCAAAGAGTCAACAGTCTTAAAATGAAAACAACAGAGACTGTAGAGGTCGAGATAAGAGCAACTGCAATTACTTATACCTGAAATTATTTACAGTTAGATACTGCACAAGGATTAGAGAAAAAAATAAAGAGTTCCGTGGCATATCTAGGATTGTTGGGCCCTGTGGAAAAGCACATTCTTCTTTTAAAATTTTGTCCATACTTAGTTGCACACCCAACCCCCACAATGAGATTTAAGGAAAAACCTATTGTTCAAAATCAAGTTTGTATTTTGTTTATGTAAATGTGAATGTTGCCCCAAGTTCTTCTGACTTATCCTGTGTCCCTGATGAGACACTTGTCCCTGCATGCATTCTTATCAGTAAATGCTCCTTCATGCTACCAACATCTAGTTTTTTTGTTTCATCTTGCTTGGTAGATAGTATAGAAATGCTTTAGAAATGCTTTTTAAATTGTTCCTGATACATGGTGCTACTTAGATATCAATGTTATCCATATAACTTGTGAAAAAGTACCTTTGACAGACAGCCTTCAGAAGCAAAAGGACAATGGTGCTCTTAAGGAGGCCAGACCGGACTTGCTGTGTCCCCAGTGGTTTTTGGGTTGTTGTTTTTTTTTGGGGGGGGGTGTCGCTCAGGACAGGAATGTGGAAACCCTACTAAGCTGCTGCTCCAATCAGGAAGGGAGTGATACTAGTAAGCCTAGTAAAACAGCAGTGCCACTGGGGTGGATCCTCAGAGACCTCAAGCCCTCGGTCACCTGCTCCATCCCGTCAAAAGCCTTGTGAAGAGCAGTGGGTTCTGAGGAAGGTTATGAAGGAAGAGAAAGATGGCATGGCATACATGTTCAGGGATGGAGTTCCACATATAAGAGGCAGTTAGGATGGAGCTATTTTAGAGAGCAAGATCTTTTCAGAGCTGAGTTTGAGGAGCAGAGATCATGAGGAGTTATGGCAGGGAAACGGGGCTAAAAATAGAATGGTGTGACGTGAGAGGTTTTAAAGTAAGGACAAAAAGTTTGTACTGGGTATGGATAAGTATAGAATGCCAAGTGAAGAGATTTAAGTGGCATACAAAACATCCACTTGACAGGATAGTATGTATCATCCTTTCACATCCCTCCTGATGTGGATTGCTGTAGTATGTGTAGTTCTCATGGGCACTTGCTTTTCCATTCACCTTGTGTGGGGAGGAAGTCTGAGGAGACTTGGCATAGTGCAGTCTCATTGAAGCAGTTCTGAGCTTCATAGTTTCCCTGATGGAATTGCTGCACCTTTGATCATTTTCACAGCAGTGGTAAAGTTGTTATAACCTGGCTTTCCAGACTATGGTTTTGTTTGGCATCTTTGTTGTCTAGCTAGTAACCTCTCTTTTCTTTTCCTTGGCTGCAGATTGTGCTCAGTTCTTTCAGACATGGCCTGTTTGGCGGGCAGTGGCTGCAGCGGGTCAGTTACACACGCTGGGAGGGCATTTTTCGCTGCATTCCTATCTTTGGCATGTCTTTTGCCTGTCAGTCGTAAGTACCAGCAATTCTGTCTACTCAGAAATTGTGGGGTGGGATGAGTTTTTGTTAAGGGCAAAGGGTCAGAGTGGCCTGTGTGGGATAGATACCATCTGGTCCCTTCGTCTTTATTTTAATCAAAATATTTTACAGCCCACTGAGGTACAGCATCTGACTGGGTTGTGACCCTTTTGTTACCTAGCTGGGAGAGGGAGTTATATTTCACTTTGGAGTCATTGTACTTAAGAAGCGTCTTGTTCGTAGGAGGCAAACACATCCCTAGTGTAATTTTCCATTGGCTTTAATGTCTGTCACTAGGGATGGTATTGACCCCAGTTCTTGAGAGGTAACAAGAACTTAGACATAATTATACCAAAGCCTGCCAAAAAGGGTTTACATGAGCACCTTCATTAAGCATAGCAACATTTTTAGCTGAGAATTTTTAAGTAAAAAGAAATCACATTTGGGCCAAGTTTACACTGATGATTATAGAATTCCAGTTGCCCTTCTGGGTTATGGGCAGGGCTCTTCACATTCTGTTTATGCAATGCACAAAGAAAAGCTTTCTTACTTTTTTTTTTTTTCAGAACAAGTTTCTAAAACTCTGGGTTTTAGGGTGACAACATGAGTCACTGACAGCTGAAGGTACTGGGACCTCAGTAGTCATAGTAGTTAGTGGAATTTCTGTGTCATAAGCCTAGCCATCTATTCTTCACTCTGGAAGGTGTTCTTTTTTCCTCTTGCCTGTGTGTCATTTTATGGCCTTCTTTCCTTCGGCCATCCTATTCTTTTCTCTATATATCTCAATCCCATCTCACTCCAAATTTGTCAGTAAAAATCAGTCATGAGAAGAAGTGCTGCATATAGGCACAATTTATTTTGGGTGGCTTTTTATGTTGGTGCAGGAAGATTATTGCAGAACATGCGTGTTGTTTAGGTGTGGGATTTGTAATTGTGGCAGGAAGCGGATGCACTAAGCAGTCCCACTTTCCATCATTCTGATAGCATTGGTTTCGTCAGCCTATGATTCATGGCTGGTCTGAAAAGGACCCCAGCTGAAAATAGAGGCATGTATTCAGTGGTGGACCTGAGGTGGACAGTTGTTTGGTGTTAGTTTGGCCCAGCTGGGCTCCTCTTGTCTCCCACTTATTGTGTCTTTCAGCTAGACCATGCTTTGCTCAGTTTGAAGTGTCTCCATTATAATTGGTGACAGAAGGGTTGATTCTTTCTTTTAGAGCTGTACCTACTGACCAAAGCAGGCTTTTCTAAAATCCAAAATTGTCCTTTTTTATTGTGGTCACCATTCAGTAACCGACCTTCATTTGTTGGGAATGGGAAACACAGGAAAATTATATGCTCTTGGTTAGTATAGTCACATATCTGTCTAAATATAGATTGCTTCACCATCAGTGTGGCAAGCCAAACTCAAAAGCTCAAACCTATAATTTTTTCCAAGAGCAAGAATAACACACACTTCTTGGCTCATGTGATGTCACATGTAGACGAATCCTGAAGTGGACAAGCAGTGTCCTCTCAATTGCCCTAGAAAAAAATTATGACAAACGTAAGACCTGAATTGCTTCCCTCTGCAGGTGAAAAAGTACTATGCATTGGAAGATGTGTCTGACCCTGAATATACAAGTACACTTCGTTTGTGAAGTTGGTGCTTTCTTGTGTTAAGGCTTATCACCTTTGCCAGTTTCAAAGAGAAATACCTTTGCTTCCCAGCACGCCATATGGTCTAGGAACCAGGAAGCCTAGGAGTTGACTTTTAGCTCTGTTACAGCCTTCTTGGGTGACCTGTGGATTGTTTTCCCTTCTCAAAAGTTCATGTGTCATGTGGATGAGGATGATACAACCTTTGCAGGGAATGTGTTCTGAAGAGTGTCATAGAAGAATCTTGTGTGAGGCTGCTGACCTGGCACTATGGCTGGTTGCTGTGACACATTGGTAATAAAAGTCATTCTGTGTGGCTTTGTGGCTGTTGGCATTTTTAAGGGCCTGTTGACCATGCTTCGCTTTCTTTGACTTCTGGAACATGAGAGATGCAGCCCTGTTTACAGTGGCCAACTTGCGTTAGATGGAATGAGACTCTTGCTCCCCTAACTGTAACGTAATATCGTAGCCCTTAGAGCTCTCTGTTTTGCAGGATTTGGTCCTTTCTCTGGGTGGTATTTCCTGCTGTACCTAATGGATCTAAGGAAAACACTGCAGAGGCACTCTTTCTATTTTCTGTACACAAGGGATAGGTTTTTATGATGGAGATGAAGATCTGTTAACAAAAGAAATAGCTTTCTCTTCATCAACAAGAAGCTGCCATTTTTTCTCTGTATCAAGCACTGAAGCTGCTTGTTTGTGCTCTTTCTCTCCTTGTGCTCATCTTGGGAATAGAGAAATAAATGTAAAGGGCATTTGGTCTAAATATCTTTCTTCAGTCTACCCTGAGGAGCTGTGTTTATGTGATTGCAAGTGAAGTGAAGAGCCCTCAGCTTGTAGCATACAAAATGTTTGTCAGACAAAGACTTCTGCACCCTGCACAGCTCAATCTTGTCTTGGCCTTTAGCATGGGCACTTTAGTTTAAAAATAATACCTGTGCACATTGAGGAGCGCTGCTTGGTGTGTGTGGATTGGAATCTTGACTTGCAGGCCTGGGGGGGGGACTTTGTACAGCTATGGATGGAAAGTCAGGATGTCTCAGGGCTTGCTTACATGGAGCAGAGGTGCTAAGCAATACGAGCCTGCTGTCTTCTGATCCCCCTCTCTTTAGGATATAAGAATTGCCTTGGTGTATCAAACCAAAAGTCCATCTAGCCAGTCATGTAATAAGGGCTGATGTTCTTTTTTCCAGACAGCAATCAGCCAGATGTCCTTGGAAAGCTCACAGAGCAGCACATGGTGGCGATGGCAATCTCCTTCCCCCTTTTCTGCCTCTGACTATGGAAGTTTCATTCTTACCTTTTGTTAAATGGATAATACCCCCAAGAGTGCTTTCCTACAACTCATTCTACCTTAGCCTATTGAGAATGAAAAGGCCAAAGACCCCTTTTCTGTGGAAGGTTTCCCATATTGTGACATGGGAACCTCTTTTAAGGTAGAATCATTCCCTAAATTATCTCCCCAGACTCTGCTTTTTCCAAGGTGTGTCGATCCTCTGTGTCCATACAAGCATATGTTCAGGGTGGTCATTTCTGACATCCAGCATTTACATTGTGTTTGAGGCTACGTTCCATTTCTGTCTGTTAGCAGGCTTTCTCTTTAGTTGCTCCCACCCTATGGAAGGAAGTAGGGAGGCCCTCAGCTCTGCTGCCATTTTATAAGGGCCACAAGACAGGACTTTTAAAATGAGCCTTGAGGGTCCCTTGATGGCTTCCTTAGTTTGTTGAGTTTTTAAGGGGTAGAAATCTCTTATGGATGTTGTTTACAAAAGTTTTGGTGGCAGTTTTAAAAATTCAGTGTTTTAAACTTTTTGATTTTAATCTGTTACCCACCTTAGGTCCCACCAGGCTTTAGGAATGTTTTAAATAAATAATTATGGTGATAAAGTTGAAATCTTCAGTGAGTCTGAAAGTATACCAGCTGTGGTCTCCATAAATGGTTAACCACCACCATGCTGCATGAATGCCCTCTGTTGACTAGTGTGATCATGAGTTTAATAACATCTTTTGCAGTCTTCAGTAGCTGAATTCTTTTTTCCCCTGCTTACCTTCTGTTGGATGTGGTTCAAACTGGCTTTCTGCCCATTAGCACTAGGAGGGTCCTTCTTTCTTCGTACCTTCCTCTCTACCCCCTCAAAGTATCTCTTTGTGTATGTCCTTGAGAGTACTGGTCGAATAAGGTCCAGGCAGCTTCTGGCTGCTGTAATAATGCATCCATCTGATGTTAGGAAAAAGTTTTCCCAAATACATAAGCACACCCAGTCCCTGTGTAATTGACTCTCCAAGTTTTCTTCAAGGTTGGACTTAAGCACCAGTGCTGAAATATGACAGGCACAGTGTTTAGAATTGGTTGTTTAACTTTTCTCTATGACAATATGATGTTTTAGCTCTCTTCCCACTTGTTATTCTGTAAACATCACATTGCTTTAATTATCAGCTTGTGGTGCTCCAAGAACAATAATCTTCAATGTGCTGTCTGGAGCTCTGCCACTGGTGTTTCAGGCAAACAAGCGGTCATTCATGTTGCAGCATTTTAAAAAATGGAATATTTACATTGCACACGTGGCAGTGATGGGAGAGGGAGAGCAAGGATATTTGTGCAACACTTCAACTTGCATTAACAACATGAACTGCTGTAGAGTGGCAAGTGTCTGAACTCTTATGTGGGGAAGATGCCTGCAATTACCTTCTGCTAGCTCATAGCAAAGAAACCTTTCTTTTCTTGACAAGAATTTTCTGACATGAGTTAATGTTTACCTGCTTTTCTGCAGCCAGGTCTTGCCAACCTACGATAGCCTGGATGAGCCATCTGTTAAAATCATGAGTTCCATATTTGCTTCATCGCTAAATGTGGTCACCACCTTTTACATTATGGTGAGAACTCTTCTTGAGTCCTTCCTTGGCTCGGCCATCCCCTCCTTCCCCCAAATAAAGATACTTTTTCTGGGTAAGTTTTGGAGCTGTAGAGCAACAGCTGTGGTAATGACACTTTTAGACATATGCAGTGTGCATTCCCGGGGGAGACAGTCACAGAACCCAAAAGAATAAATTCTATTCAGAAGGATTAGAGTAAGGAGGGGGTTTAATTTCTCCCTGTATTTTGTCTGAGCAATTAGCTAAATAGAGATACTGCCTTCAAACAGCCTGATCTGTAACTTCCACCAATGCCCATACAAAGAAGTGAAAATCCTGTTGGTGATCACGGAAATGATAGTTTCATCAACATTTCTCATATCCAGAGATCAGGATAAGCACTGCAAGCCCTCCCTGTATGCTGATTTATCCTTTGCTGCTAATGGAATTAGCAGTGAATACAAGGCTCTGGAGAGATATGGGACAGAACTTGTGAAGTACAGTTCCCAGTTGCCAATTTGAAACACAGCTGAAAATGTGTTAGCATCCCATTGAGTCTGGGAAGTGGCTACTTCTTTGAGCTGCAGTAAGTTCTCTCCTGAGTGGTCTCTGTCTGTTAGTACACATCATTGACTGCTTTTGGGGGCAAGGAGCAATGAGCCCTAGTTTTAATTCACCCATACTGGAGACTTTTGTGGGCTGAAATACTTTCTTTTAAGCCTGTTGCAACTAGGAGGACTTCAAAGATCCCATATTTCATTAAAAAACACCACTAAGCAGAACAAGTTAAAATGTAGAAAAGAGCCTGAAAAGGGCATGGAGAAAGTTCCTTTTAAAGAGTGGATTACATCCAGTCTTTTATTTAAGGGAGATGTTTTTAGACTCAGTTACGATCTTGCCTTTAGTAGTTGCATTCCAAGCAGTCTGAGATCATGACAGACAACACACTAACTGTTCAGTTCCCTTTCACCCATGTAGATAAAAATGTGGCTTGGCTTTTATATGAAAATTTCCCATTTTGCCATATAGGAAGCTGGAGAAAATTTGAATTTACTGCAATAATTTCTTTACACAAAGCAACTCTACATGTTGGCTTTAGCCAAGAGCTGTGGAAGGGGCTTGATGTCATCCCACTTCTTTCTATCACACTGGAGCATTTGTTTTGCTCAATCATAAGTCCATTGTGCATCTGCTCTTTAAAATACACATGCCGCTTTGGTCATCTAATCTCAGTAAGGATATACTGGAATTTGGAAACACATGGGGAAATGCAGCAACAGTGATGTGGAATTCCAGATGGTTCCCTTATGAACAGAGTATAAAGGATTAGTTCTAATCAGTTTTAGAAGTGTGGGGGGGAAATAAGAGGAATGTGATAAATTAAGGATGATGAGTGGAGGAAAAGATAGTTTCTCCATTGTCTTGAGGACAGGCCCAAGGGATGCCCTGGCTTCTACCCTTTCTGTTGAATGAATGGATGTATGCAAGCACTGTAAGTAATTCCTGTACCCTACTTGAACAGGTGGGGTTCTTTGGCTACGTGAGCCACACTGAAGAAATTGCTGGGAATGTACTCATGAACTTCCCATCCAATCCAGTGACGGAGATGATACGCGTGGGGTTCATGATGTCTGTAGCAGTTGGGTTTCCAATGATGATTCTGCCATGCCGGCAGGCATTAAATACCCTTCTTTTTGAGCAGCAGGTAAGCTTTTGTGTCTTGATATTTACTTATTCAGAAAATTTTTATGACACCTCCCCAAAACTCTGCCCAAGACAGCTTACAAAATAAAAATAATAAAAACAAAACATGAAAAGATATAAATTAAAATCCAGCCTTAAAAAACTCAGACCAGCAGAAAAAATAGACCATAAAAACACACTACTAACAGCTTATAATAACCGTTTCAAGTGTTGAAAGATTATCTCCTTAATGGTACAGTGGCATGCCCCATCCAGGTTATTCAGCTTTTAGATTCATACACGTGCCACATTCAGCTGAACACGTGTTTGCACTGCATTTTACCCTTGTCTTCCTTCCTTCTGATCCCAGAGAACTAAGCCAAAATCCAGACCTGAAGATGGCGGGATCTCCAAAGTAAATTCAGAGTTCTGCAGCATGCTAATGCTGTCCTGAAAGTCACCTAGCCCATGGTAAATTTGTGATTCTTGTGCCTTTCTAGTGCAGAGTTGTATTTATTTATACAAACAACACTTTTTTCACTCTGGCAAGCTTACAGAATCTGTAATTAGTGTTAACAATCTAACATTATAAAGTTATAAGTGGGACCCTCAAGGACTTGCAGGAGGCATCTCACTTCCCCTTCCCCCACTATTTCCTCTTGCCCTTTCCTGAAAGTGCCATAGCCTTTCCCCTGTTCCTGCTTCCTTGTCTCCTAGAGTTGCCAACCTGGCGGTCTCTTGGAATCACAACATCTCCCAACTACAGAAATCAGCTCCCCTTAGGGTTGCCAGCTCCAAGATGGGAAATTCCTGGAGACTTGGGGGTGGAAGGGTGAGTTTTGGGGAGGAAAGCAACCTCAGCAGGGTATAATGCCATACAGTCCATCCTCCAAAGCAGCCATTTTCTCCAGGGGAACTGATCTCTGTCATCTGGAAAACAGTTGTAATTCCAGGTGATATCCAGCCCCCTCCTGAAGGTTGGCAACCCTAGTTCCCTGGAGGGAAAGGCTGCTTTGGCGGATGGAGTTTATAGCATTATATCCTTCTGAGGTCTCTCCCCTCCTCAACCCCCCCCCCATCCTCATCCTCCACCCCTCAAATCTCTAGGAATTTCCTAACCTGGAGTTGGCAACCCTATCTCCTTTTCACCCAACTGCCAACCTACTTTGATCTGCCCCTCTGTCTTAAGCTGTCCATCTCCCCCCAGCAGCCTCTATCTAGGAAAACTGTGGCCTAGTTGTGTGGTACCGCATCCTTTCCCTTTCTGCTGCCTAATTCTCTTCTTCTCAGCCATTCATCAGGCCACCTTTTATCTGCCTCCCATTTTCAGCTATATTTATTATATATCTACTTCATTTATACCGCAGCTTTCTCCATAGTGGGGCCTAAAGCAGCTTACATTATTCTGCTCTCTTTTTTATTCACATAACAACCCTGTGCGGTAGATTAGGCTGAAACCGTGTGGCTGAAAATCACCCAGTGAGCTTCCGCAGGAAGATAGGGATTTGAACCTGGATCTCCCAGACCCTACTTTGAAACTCTTAATTGCTACACCACACTGACTTTCACAGGATGGCTGCTGTTGAACAGTAGCTAGCAGCCAGGCCTAGTTGAGTCATGTGAATTGGGTGGTATCAAGTCACCCAAAGGCCAGGCCTAGGGTTCTACCTGGAGATATAACAGAATTGCAACTGAATTCTGGACAACAGAACTCTGTCCCCTTGGAGAAAATGCCTGCTTTGAAGGGTGGACTCTATGGGGCTGAGGCCTCTCCCCACCCCAAACCCTGCCGTCAGGTTCGTAGCCAACAGTGGGGCACACGGGGCAGCACCTGCTTTGAGATCTGCAGTGCCCACACCCCAGCAGCACCTCCCACTGAGGCTTGCTGCCCAGTCAGAAGACTTTGTTGGTCCGGAAGGTGGGTGCTGACTGTAGTTGCTGGACTAAGTTAAAGCAGCTGCTGGTGAGGATAAATTGGGTTACTGCTTGCAGTGGGGGGCAGGAGGGTCCACGCCTGACCTCTTACTATGAAAGGAGGCGATCGCAGGCCTAGCCCCAATGAGTCCTCCCACAGAGGCCAAAAATAGGCTTGGAAAGGGCCCCATCCCCATCCCATGCCTTTCTACTGACAGAAACCCAGGATGGAATAGTATGGTTACATAGCAACAGCCACTGAGGGAATCCATTGCTTAAAGCTGCAGTTGCTCCTTTTATCATATTCAGTTTTTTTAAACCACCCAATGTATTTTTTTTTAGATTTCACATTTTTCTGGAAACCTGGGGCCTTCTTCAGGTTTGTAGAAAGATCTGCCTTGTTTGTTGACATCTCCGGTCACCAGATATATGTATTAAAAGATTTGGCTGACTTGGCTGTTAATATATAGAGAAGTGGGGGGCTTGTGAGATTCACAGGAGTGGGGGAATCCCATATTCTCCCCCCTCCGTTGTTGAGCCTGATGAGGTTCCAAGCCCCACCATGAAGCCTGGTGCCTGGGCCCACAGTGGCTGCATGTCTGCTGTTGCCATACCCAGGTCTGCAGCAGCTGCTGGCACCTGTCACATCTGGGCCTGCAGGAGTTGCCAGTGTCCACCAGCAGGCCTGGAACAGCAGCCGAAGTCCTCTTTTGCTGTGGCTGGGCCCACAGTGAATGCTGGCTTTCACCAGTGCTGGCCCAGAGCAGCAGCTGGTGTCCTGCTCTGCTGAAGCTGGGCCCTCAGTGGATGCTAGCTTTCACCACCGCCTGGCCCAGAACAGCAGCCAGTGTCTGATACTGACCCAAAGCGGCTGCTGATGTCTGCTGCCTTGAGCTGGAGCGGCTCCCAACATGCAATTTCTGTGCATGTGCAGAGAATGCAATTGTATTTGGGGGAGATTTAAACCCCCCTATATATTTTTGATTAAAGTTTTTTCTACAAATTTGGGGAGTCCCCGAGTTTGCAGGAAAATCTATGTAGTGTCCGCATGGCCCCGATCTGCAGATTTAGGTAGCCACAGATGGATAAAAACTATCAAACAACAACATCAGAATAGCAGTCAAGAATAATACTACCATACAAGCTAAAAAAAAATTAAGGAATATCAAGAATCAGAGGCGGGCCCTGGCTCAATGGAAGAACATCTGCTTGGCGTACAGAAGGTCGTAGGTTCAATCCCTGGTATTTCCACTTAAGGATCAGCTAGTAGGTGATGTGAAAGACGACAGTCTGAGTCTCTGGAGAACAGCTGCCAGTCTGAGCTGACAGGACTGACCTTGATGGACCAATGGTCAGATTCAGTATAAGGCAGCTTCATTTGTGTGCAGTTTCAACCCAGCCAACCCAGTGATATTATTCACCATTGAAAATATAATAATCTTCATTTGTCTCCTAAATGTGTCAGTCAACCAATCTGCCCTTTCCTGCTTCCAAATGCCATCATGTTGCATTCATGCACCTATCAGGGTTTCCGTGGCTTTCTTCACATCTTTCTCAAACCTGCTTTGCTCCTAAGTTTGCAGGGAAATTGGAGTAAAGCCTGAATGGCTGCCCTGTGGGTGAGGAAATTCAGACTTTCCTGCCTACTTGGCAGCCAATTTCCCTGACCTGTCCTTGCAGCAGCCATTTCTTCCCCCTGCTAACAGGGGGCTTTATTTTTAAAACAATCAGTGCCATAATATTGTTTTAATGATATAATATTGTAACAGTTACCTGAATTCTCAGTTTTCACTTGAAAAAAGCTAAGTCTCTATCCCCTTCCTTTGTATTTTCACAAATGTAGGGTTAAGAGCCTTTTTAAAAAAATGAAAGCTGGGAATTTTAAGAACCAACAACATCTGTTGTTACAATGGTATATCAGTGTAATGATATTCTACTGCCATTTTTAAAAAAAGCTGCAAAGATCTTAGTGGCCCAAAGGAGGGAACTGGTCACTGCTGGGGGACTAGTGGAGGGAAAACTGCCACGTGGAAGCCCCATTTCTGCTATGCTTTATTTACAACTGCTTCAGCAACATGGAAACCACACAAGCCCCTCCCCATGTGAAACCACCTTAGACCAACCTCTCTTGAGAAGGTGTTCCACAGCTTCATTGTCGACACTAAGAAGGCCCTGGCTCTTGTTGCTACCCATTGTACCTCCAGTGGTAGTGAGCACCTGGAGCAGGGGCTTAGAATATGATCTGAGAGCAGGGCATAAACCCAGAAATAGGTCCAGTGTTTCCACCCCCCAGTGGAATGAACCTGAACCAGAAATCTGCTTTGATCCCAAACCAGAATCAATACCTTAACCACAAAAAATGTTAACTGGTTCAAAAATAAATGGTTCAATAAATAGGCACTCAGAAGACAACTTTGGAGGGGTAGTGAGGGCTCCTCTCTGCTCCAGTTATATTTGTAGTGACTGAATTTCCCAGTGAGAAGAAGAAGAAGAGCTGGATTTATACCCTGCCCTTCACTCAGAGTCTCAGAGCAGCTTACAATCTCCTTCCCTTTCTCTCCCCACAACTGACACCCTGTGAGGTTAGTGAGGCTGAGAGAGCTCTGAGAGAATTGTGATTGACCCAAGGTCACACAGCTGGCTGCATTTGAAGGAGCCCTGTGGAATTTGGTGTAGGAAAGATGATATTAAAAAAGAAAGAAGTCTATGAGAAGGGAAGGAAAGGTAGGTTAGTTTGGCTAGGCCTAAAGCTTAGTTTTCACCTTTGGTGGCTACCTAAGAGGAGACTTTCCTCTTAAAATAGAATAATTGCATACTACATATTTGACGTGGATGGGGCCAGGTTCATGGTGCAGAAGCTAGGTTTTTGTGTGTTTGTTTTATGATATGCAATATAGGCAAAGCAATATTAGTAAAAACCAAGGCCTAGGGAAACAAAGGAACTGTGACTATGGTAATACTTCAATACCTAGTGTATGCACCAGAAAATTGTCAACAAAGTTTACAACACACACACACCCAAAATCAAGCAAGTGGTCTGCTGTGATTCTGTCCTAAGAGGAAAGCCTTTTCTTAGAGTGGCCAAAGGCAGAAAAATTAGGTCCAGTCACCCTCGGAAGTCTCAGACAAAGTAACAAAGTGATTAATAAAATAATTAGGTTAAAACTGTTAAACACAAATCTACCCTATTCTCTTTTCTGTCTATAATGTGATCTCATGAAATGTGTTTGAACCAGGTATGGAATCACTTTTTAAAATTAGTGGCTGAGCTGAATTGGAAAGTTAAAAAATCCTTGAACCTAAACCAAACCCAATTTTTTAATGGTTAGACTCCCTGCCTGTGGGTTTTGATTTGTTCGCAAGGGAAGAGGAAGGCAGTCTCTCTTGTGCACTTTCCTGTGCAGTCCTGAGCAGTTATGTGGAAGAAATGTCATGTAATGTGGGAATGAACACATATGAATACACACACAATGCAGCCTTATAGTGAATTGGACCCTTGGTCCATCAAGGTCAGTATTGTCTACTCAGGCTAGCAGCGGCTCTCCAGGGTCTCACATCACCTTCGACCTGGTCTTTTTATCTGGAGATGCCAGGAATTGAATCTGGGACCTTCTGCATGCCAAGCAGATGCTCTACCACTGAGCCACAACCCCTCTTCTATTCTCTAAGACGTATCCTGCAACTAGGGAAATGGAATTATTCTGTCATGCTGAAAACTTGGTGGTTCGTGCCTGCAGATACTCTGTATATCAGAAATGTTCTGGAATGTAAATCCTACTGTTTTGGCCTGGACTTTAGAACTTAATTGTAGCCCGTTTGAAAGGTATTTTGAGGCAGGCATGAGACCTTTGATAAGGATGTAATGTGAAAGAACACCACATAAAAAGACGTCATTTAGCAGCCCACATTTTATGCTAAGAAGTGATGATGCTCTCACAGGGCCAGCATGGTTTTAGGGGCAGAATCCTTAAGCCACACTTGTATGATTAATTTAGAAACTTGCAGGTATAAAGCTACATCTTCAGTGTATACGGTTTCCAATTTATAAGGCCATCACTGTTTAGAGGACACTCTGGCATAAAAAGGTTCCAGAAAAGGTTCCAGAAGTGTGACTAATAGACAGCTCCCTCAAAACAGGGGTGGGGGTGGGGTAGAGAATTGTATTTGTCTACTTCCTTAACTTTTTTAAAAGTGATAAATTTGAAGAATTGTTTGGTTTATTAGCCTTTTCTCTTTAAATAGCAAAAAGATGGGACATTTGCTGCAGGAGGTTATATGCCACCTCTGCGATTTAAAGCACTGACACTTGCTGTTGTCTTTGGAACTATGCTTGGAGGCATCATGATCCCAAATGGTAAGTAAAACTTTGGCCTTTAGTTAGTTATATATTTTTTTCTAATCTTAAAGTCATATGATTGGTTTCCATGCATCTAGGTGAAAACACACCAGGATTTTAAATATGTACAAAATAATAATATTTTCTGTTCTGTAATATGCTTGTGTCTAGGGGCATTGTCCTGCCCCAACCCTCACCTGCTTCAGAAGGGACTCAAGCAGCCCAACCAGGGGCTGTAGAGCAGGAGCAAGGGTGAGGCCACACCTAGGAGAGTGCCAGTAAGCAGCCTCAGAGCCTGGAAGGGCCTGGCATATACATCAGAAGGGAGACAGTGTTCAGGCAACAGCCTGCCCTGGGAACAGGCCAGAGGAGGAGAATGGTAGCAGCTTGGGTCTCCAGGGCCTGCATAGGCCTGAGGAGCAGCCTCTTAAAGCCTTAGAGGAGGGCAAGGCAGGAGAGGGGAGGACCCCAGCTGGGGAGGCAATTGGCCCAGATTCTCCGCAATCACTGTGGGCCTACCCCTGAGGAGAGGGCATTGGGGGAGTCCACAGTCTTTTATTAGGCCAGCCAAGGGAAAGCCAAGGAGGCAGGGCCAGGCCAGGCCTTTGCAGGTTGAGCTGCCCCTCTGTCCTCTCCCTAAACTGAGGCCCAACCCATGGGCCTGCTGAAGAAAGGATGCTGGCATGCACTCTCTGGCCTGCAGGAGTTGGAGCTTAACACCTTAGAAATGCTCATTCCATATTACTTGGAGCCACTGAAATGCTACCCAAAGCTCTTCTTAAAGGTTCTTGAGCATGGGCTACTCTCCAGTGGACAGGAGTTCTGAGATTCTGAAGCAGTCAGAGTTTCTCTCAGTGGGCCTTCCTTATCTCTGCTTGATGCTCGGATTGAAGGATAATGGGGCATTCCTGTTTGTGACATAATATGGAGAAGTAGGGCTCAAGCCATTTATGTGGTGTTGCTTTTTCTTTTTTTTTTGTTCAAAATGTCATCTAACAGAGGTGGTTATGGATTTTGTAAATGTTATTTGTTAACTGCCTCAGAACATGCCTTACAGCATGTGGGTATGGATAAACAGCATGCAGCTAGTTACCACCTCTTGAGTTGATGACTGTGGGTGTCATATAGCAGCATGTGTTAGAATAAGCTTGTGTGTGTGTGTGCTGTTTTTAAAGCTTTGCATCAGAAGAGTTGTATGTGTACATATATTGTATGCACTTAGAATTATTGTATTTGTGAACAGCTGTTCATTATATACACATCACTGTTTCGGGTGATCCACCCTATGTTTTTGTTTCCACACACTTCTGTTAGATTCTTGCTCCTAACTGTTTTCAGAATCTGGGAAATCTTGCTTTGAAATCATAGTATTTTAGTTTGGTTTGAATTTATGTGTTATATTTAAATCCCTCTTTTCTGACAGTTGTCTCCCAAAGCAACTTACATCCATAAAGAGAGACAGGCCCTATCCACAGGACAGAACAGGACATTGAAGGGGAAAGACAGGAAGGGAGACCAATTTCACAGAATTTATATACAGCTGGACTAGGCCGATCTTGTCCCTTGCTGGCAGTCTTACTTGGATGAAAGTGGTAGAACTGTCTTGTGCCCTGTAGTGCTCTGGAAAGAGATTTCTTAAACAGTACTAGACCTGACCATTCTCTTCCCTCGGCTACCTACAGCCATTTTGGTATAGTGCTGGTGATCATAAATGGTCTGAAATGCTTATTTGGCCTCTGTTTTCAGTTCTGTTCTCACAGCTGCTTTGTTAGTCAGGTCATGACTATTACCATTGTATGATCATGGGGAGGGGGTGGGTGGGCCTGAGCCCCAGAAGGATTGGTGCTGGTTCATGCAAGGAGCCTGTCACGGTAGAGAACTGAATTCATGTTTATGGACTTCAAGGTTAGTGGAATAGGCAAGGCAGGGCAGGTTCTAGTATGAACAGCTAGCTGGATGGATTCATTACAGAGTGATTTCACATGCAAGATATGTTCCAGTGACTAACCTTCTTACCTCATGGTCCTCAGCTATAACTGGGCGATTTCTTAATACAGAGTTCCAGTAAAGGATGAAGTCCTTTGCCTTGTTAAGAAATCCAGAAGAGGCACTATTCTTGGATTCATACTCAGAGCACATGTGCAGAATCACTTAATATAAGTTAGTCTCCCCTTCATTACTTGGCCATGGACATGTACTTTCCCCACTCTTTTAATGCATTCTTAAGTATCAAGGTACATTCTGCTCCACTTTAGCGAATGAGAAGGTGTGTGTTTATCCCCTTAAGTTATGTCATGTATAATAGCGATACCGTGCTTGTGGTGTCACAGGTGCTAAAGCAAATTACAGTCTGCACAAGTGTTTTGATGAAAGGGCAGAAAAAGCACCTTCTTCACAATCCTGGTTGTGAGTGATTCTTGAATCCAAGTTGCTTGTACTCCTAGACCCACTGTGAACTATTCCAGTACTTCACACTGTAGTCTCTGTCTTTACTTTGGGCCATTGCTTACTATTTGTTGTTTGTTCTTGCTCTTTGCCAGTGGAGACCATTTTGGGCCTAACAGGTGCAACGATGGGAAGCCTTATCTGTTTTATCTGCCCAGCTCTTATTTACAAGAAACTCCACAAGAATGCCCTTTGCTCACAGGTCAGTGCTGATTTAATTAAGCCCTGTCTCCAGTAATAGAGCCTGGGAACTTCATTATTTTCCCCATAGCCAAGAAACCCAGTCAGCCCTCCTGTTTGCACATGGAAGGGAGGCATTGCAGTCTGTTGCTCTGACCAGAATATACAGCCTTAAGGATGTGTGTGCTTGTGTGTTTGTACACAGAGGTGCATGTTTTAGTGTGCATAATCTTGGAACACCCATACTTTTACTTCTAGAAGCCATGGAAGTGCATTAAATAACTGCCTCCAGACATGGGGCCGGTATGTTCAAGCTTTCCTAGCACAAA
This sequence comes from Gekko gecko, assembly GCA_029375565.1. Taxonomy (NCBI): domain Eukaryota; kingdom Metazoa; phylum Chordata; class Lepidosauria; order Squamata; family Gekkonidae; genus Gekko; species Gekko gecko. The sequence goes on along the minus strand of JAPDNY010000002.1, from coordinate 235,403,497 downwards.
AAATACAGGCAGCTGAAGAAGCTGCTTGTTTTGATCTGTCAGGTTTGGCTAAAACAAACAGTCCTCCTTGACTCTGTGGGTCCTGCTGCTGACCCTTGACTTTTTGGTTCTAACCAAAAATAACAACCATGAAAAGGAACACACACACAAACAAGTGTTGCTACAGAAACAGATTTTTCTTTGCAAAAAGTGAGTTTTTTAATAAAGCCCTGTTTTTTTCCATTCAAAGGCTGTTGCTCCACTCCAATTCACCAAGGCTGATTTCAGTCTTTTGATTTTATTTTTCCTCATGTGATTTTAAAAAAAAACATTGCTGAAATAAAGGGGGCGTTCCTCTGGTATCCTCTTTAGCATATACATTAGCCATGTGGTTCTTGTTCATGTCAACATTGCTCAAAGTGGAAAAAGGTTGTTAGAATGCTGCATCAGGGCACTTTTGAGGGCCTGCAAACATGTGGGGTTTTAATTGGCATGGAAATATTGTGGTTGCTTCAGTGTTACTGATGCAAAGTGGTTTCCTCTGAGTCATGATGTGTCATAGAATTCACAGGGTTGGAAGGGATCCGAAGACATTGAGATTGACCACATGTCCTAAGGTAAAATCATTCATGCTTTCACATACATCTGTATTATAAATCCAGGTGGGCAGCCATGTTGGTCTGAAGCAGTAGAAGAAAGTCTGAGTCCTGTGGCACCTTTAAGACCAACAAAGTTTTATTCAAGGTTTGAACTTTGTTCTTTGTTGGTCTTAAAGGTGCCACTGGACTCAGACTTTGATTTATGTTATAAGTTAGCTTAGAAGTGTTTTGGACATTATAACGCAGGATTCCCAAATTCCACACATTTCCTGTTCTGGTGCAATGACCAGAAAGCAACCTTTGTATACTTTGACCACTGCTACCTGTACAGGTGTGCAAGTACCTCCAGGGCAGGGCCGATGCAAAGACTGTCTCGGTGACATGATGTTGCAAAGGACCAGGAAACAGGGAATCTGCAAAGGGATGCAACATTCAAAGCTGACTGGCATCTCTGTCTCTTTCTTACTCACATTCTTACTTTCACTCTCCACTTTCTAGTAAATTAATCTATGTTGTTCAGAGATAGTATATCAAGAGACAGAATAAACGAAGTGGACCAGGCTAGATGTAGCCTGCAGGCAATGAACAGCATAGCAATACAATCCATTAGGCCCAGATATTAGTTCTAACTCAGAATTCTGTGCTGTCCAGCAAGAGGAGTGAATTGCAGACTGGGATTTCAGTGGGAAGAAGCACGTTTGTCAAGATGGGTTTTTTTAATGCAGGCTGAGCAAAATCCTTCCCTTCAGCAAAGGAAACTGCACTCTGGTTATGACACTCTGTTAGATTAGCTGCCCTGAGCAAGTGTCAGCTAGTTCCAGTCAAAAACCGGGGCTTACTGACTGCCAGACCCTGGCAGGCTAGAAGGGCAGATGGCAAAAGAAAATGCCCATTGGTTAAAGAGCATGAGGCCAACTGGTTGTCTAAGTGGACTACGATTCTTTGGCCAGGCAGTCATGCACGGCTTCATAAAGGGCATCCATCCTTCTCTAAGCGGGAGTGGGTAGGTGGATGGGAGACCACCAATCATTCAGTTTTGTGGCAGTGTATCACATTTGAATATTCTGATTGTGGCTTTGGAGGTGCTGGTGGACAACCAGGATATACTGGAGAGGATTGGGAGTGGAGGGGAGGGGGCAATAGAAAAATGGTGACTAGAAGCTGGAAGACTTGTCCCAGAAAACACTTTGGTGCCTAGCCTTTCCACAGATACCATCCCCACATTTTCACAACTTTTTTGACAAGACTGAGCGCTGCATAGTTTCTTTTAGGCCCTGCAGAGCTCTGTACTCTACTGCATCATATATACTACCGGCATATATACTACTCTACTGCATCATATATATATACTTTTGCTTGTCTATCAGTGACAGACTTGACTTTATTTCACTTCTCTTATTTCTGTAGATCTCCCTCCTTTTCCCCACAGTCCTTTTGATATGTGCTCTGGATGCTCTTTTCTACATGCGTGTGAATGAAGCTGTCATGGAGCTCTTTAGTCAAGATGCCTGTGTTTTTCAGGCTGGTTCTTAAAGGACTGGGCTTTTGTCCCAACCAGGTGTACTCTCTGAGCTTGTTCCAAGAGCTCTTGGGCATAACAGACTGGCATCCCATGCTAGTGACAATGAAATCTCTGCAAGCCACCATCTCTGTTTTAGGTACAGGGCCCTCATGCTGCTTGATTCTTTTCTTCCCTAGCCTTTTACAGCTCTAGTGTGCATGGCACCAAGCAGATCAGAGGTGTCTGAGCAACATCTTAATCCTAGTTATGAAGTTATGTCCCCCGCCATGTGCCCCCCCCCAGTAGCTCACTGCTGCCCTTGCAGCCTCCGTGTGGGCCCTACGCAGCTTGCTATCAAGTTAGTTTACCTAGCCAACTTGTTTTTAAATCCATCCTAACGAGTTTTTTAATATGCTTAAATGAATCACTCCTCAGTCAAGTAGTTCTTCTTTAACTTGCACCTGCTGTTACGAAGATTAGACTAGTTGCCAGTCATGGGGGCTGTACAGGAAACGGGATGCCCTGTTGAGCTGTGAGCCAGAGTACAGTAGAGGTGCTATAGTTCAAGGTGGAATCTGTAGGAAGTGAGTGGAAAACGTATTTCTCCCTTCTTCTGTCCCTATCAAACCCATTCCCAAGGGGGAGGTGGAAATCCATCCCCAGATGTTTTTGTTGGCTGGCAAAAGGGTGTCTAATTCTGCCAACTGGAGTTGTTAATTATTACAGACAGCTGGTCAGTCAACAGCTGGCAGTGAGCCAGAGCTCAAGAACAGCAGCTTGGATTAAGTAGTGTGGGTAGCTCAGTTAAAAAGCCTGGAATGTTGGAAAGATGACTGAGTGAATGAGAGAATGGGGAAAGTATAGGAACACTTCAAGCCAGGCTTGTGGAAGCACAAACGACCAGGAGAACTGTCTCTTTTTGCTGTGGTTCCTGTTTCAGGCCTATATCCATTCTTGGCCTGTGGGGCAATATGGGGACAGACTGAGGTTTGGAGAAGGTCCTGTGAAAGTCTGTAAACAAAAGGACTCTGTTTCTGATGGGAAAGTTTTAGCCTTGCTCTCGTAAAAGGCCTCTCCAAGCAAAGGAGAAGTCATGGTGCTGTCCTGTGTTTGATAGGCAAGAGAAGACTGGGTGCCAAGGCTGCGTTCATGATCCTTTGTACCTGGCTGGCAAATGAATAGGGTAGTACATGGAATTAATGAAGGCAGTGGTCTCAGGCAATGTTCCCTCTAAGCTGTGGAGTCTTGTGAGCAAAAATTCTACTTTGTGAGCTACTGGCATTAAAGTTGTGAGCAAACGATTTGGCTACTGCATACATTAGTTTGCTCTGGAGCCATCCTCCCTGAGCTAAGACAAAAATGAGTGAGCTGGAGGCTAAAGAACCTCTGAGCTAGCTCACACTAATTCAGCTTAGAGGGAACACTGGTCTCAGGTAGCAGATGGGGGGGGGGGCAACAGCCTGTGTTCTTGATATTGTCTTGCCTCCTCCACCCTGTTAGATCTTAACACTCTAACCTCAGAGCTGCTGGTTTCCCTTCTCTCTAGGTTCCCCAAGCATTTTTAAAACAACACACTTTTCTATCCAGTCTTTAAAGGTGCCCAAGGAATGCAGAGAGAAGCAACACTTGGCTGCTTCAGCTCCTGGGTGGTGGTGGAGGAGAGGGGCAGGCAGGGAATGGGCAATTGAGAAGGGCAGAGTGGTGGACTGGGGTGGGGCAGCGGCAGCCTCAGAAAGGCCGCCCCTTAAACTGCTGCTGAGACAGTAGCTAGGACACCAGGCATGGAAATTATCCTGAATCTAGCTCTCTTGGTTAGAAGCTTGAAGTGTGTGACTTTTAACCTTTGTCTGCTGAAAGGCATTGTCTCTTGGGACAAGAGCATGGAATACATGGGAGAATGCCAAAAGGTATTGATGCAAAGTTACTGAGGCAAGAAAGCTGGATTGTGCCTTTTCCTTTTGGATGGTTCTTTTCTTCCTTCTTCCCCACATGCCTGTGGTTTCCATTAACTATTAATTCAGTTTAAATTCCGCTTTTTAAAACACCTCTTCCCTTGATGATTTTGGAGATGGATCAGTGGTAATGTATGTGGACTCACCTCTGATCTTGCAGGGAAGAGGGGACTGGAACCCTGGTTGGGTTAGGAGATACTGGCAGGGAAAGGTTAAGCCCCCCCTCTTCTGTAAAGCATCACCTCCCAAATGACTACTGGGCCAGTGTTACATCTGGTTCAGTATAACCTAGTTTGGCCCTTAGATAGAGGTGTAAAATTTCTGGAAATTTTGAAGCCACGGGGAAAAAATCCGGGAGAACTTGCAATATATGCAATAGTTATTGTCCTATTAAACCTAAACTAATAGTACTGCTTTAACAACATAAAATGCATCATTTATAAGTTACTTAGCATATAAAATTGCAACATTTGACATATTTATGGAATTTAAAAGTTAGAAATGCCTTAGTTTTCTATAAGCAAAATTGCAAATATACCCAATACTTGAGAGACAATTGAAAGCTGATGCTGTCTTAACTCATGTACCTTAATTTTTTGCTACCTGAGTTAGAGCGTGCTCAGTTCTCAACAGAGCTTTCAGAGTTTTCCTCTGAAGCTTTGGTGCAGTTTGTGCTCCACTGCCTTCTGATCTTTTTTTCCCTTCTGCAAGAAAGGGTACTAAGCGACTTGCTACCCAATCTGTGGGTATATGTGTCACAGTGGTTTGGGGCAGAGGTGAAAAGGTCAACCACAAGTCAGGTTAAAAGGACAACAGAAGGTATGTAACAGATGAAAAGCAATGAAAGGCCTGCATGCTCCCTCATAAAGATTATGCAGAATGCATATTGAATTTAAGAGCTGTATGCCACCTTGTCTTTGAAAGCATTTCACTTAATTCCAAAAGAGTAAATAGTTCATAGGAGGTTTTTTCCCTAGTACTCCTCAAAAAAAGCCTTGGGAGAAAATGGATTTTACCCCCATTTTTTTCCATTTCCCCCCAGGCTTTCACATCTCTACCGTTAAACAATGTATAATAACTTAATTGACAGCAAAGAATGATATCTGTCTTGGATGAGACTTAAGGGTCCATCTAGTACAGCATCCTCTTTCCAGCTGCAGCCAACCAGACACCTCTGCATAACCCACAGCAGAACATGAATGCAACAGCAAGCTGTCATTGTGTGGCCCCAGCATTTCGTATCCAGAGCTATACTATCTCTGAACATGGAAGTTCTGTTAAGGTATCATAGCAGATGGACCGACCCATGGATTTGAGTTACCCTTTGAAAAAGCTGTCTAAACTACTGGCCATAATCATGTCCTGTGACGGTGACTGTGAGGAAAACTAGAGTGTGTGAAATAGTGTCTCTTTTTGTCTGCTGTGAACCTAGTTCCTGTAACAGATGTCCTGGAATTCTAGTAGTATGAGAGAGAAGTCTCCCTATATGATGCATAGTTTTATAAGGCTCTTTCATACCCCTCCTGTAGTCATTGTTTCCTATATGAACAAGTTTGACATGTTTTAGTTTTTCTTCATAGGGAAGGCGCTGTACCCCTTTGATCATTTTGGTTGCCCTTTCTGATACCTTTATATCCTTTTTGGTATGGATCCTTTTGACCTATATACAAAGTTCCAAATGTGGATGCACTGTTGATTTATCGGGAGGCATTATGAAACAACGGTTTTCTATTCTCAATATCGTTTGCCTTTTTTATGACCACTGCCTGCTCATTTGATATCATCTGCCATGAACCCAAGATCTCTTTTCAAGGTTGTCTTGGCTGATTCAGATATGTCAGATTCCAGGGGAATAGCAGTCAGTTACAGCCAAAATAACAAAGAGCCTTGTGATACCTAAAAGACTAATGAATTTGTTGTTGCATAAGTTTTTTTCTGCCCACTTCGTCAGCTGATTTTCATTGGCAGTCAGGATTTCTTGCCCCCATATGCAACACTTTCCACTTACTTCTCCTGTATCTCATTTACCATTTTGTTGACCATTCGGTTAGAGGTTTGTAGAAGTCCTTCAACTTACTCTGCTTTAGTTTTCACTATGATGTTGGGCCCCTCAGCTCTGCCTTCGGTGTCCTTCATAACTGACCCTAAAGCTATAGATTGGTCTAGAAAATTCACAACAGTATCCTTTTCCAGGAGAGCTACTTTCCCTAGAATTCTGTCAGGTACTGGCCTGGCTGCTCAAGACTTTTGGTTAAAGGAACTTAATATAATATAAGGAAGAAAAGTGGTTACTGGCTTGGCTCTAACAGAAATTTGTGGAAGGGATTTCCCTCTTCAGAAACATGACTCTCTCCTCCTGTCCTTCTACAGCCCCAGGACCTCCCCCCCCCCCACTGCTCCTGGGAGATCGGGAGGCGGTGGAGTTGAAGGTGTGTCATAGGTAGAGGGAATTGGCTAAAACTGCCTGCCTCCTGTCCGCAGGAACCTTCTGTGGGATCTGTGCCTGTGTTTATCAATTGCATAAGATGCCCCCATACTGGGATGGATTGTGTCTCCAGAATGATACTGTACTTCCACACAGGATTACTTATACAAACAGGAGGCCTCTGAAGCTAGGTGACTGATATTGAGAAGAATACCAAAGCAGCTCCTTGCTGCTTACCTTTCAAAAAATGCTCTTATGTGACTGTTACAGGAAAGCTGGTCTCTTTAATTTTTTCCTTTTACCAGCAGCCGTCATGCTTTCAAGGACAAAATCTGCACTCAGGGAGGGCTGCACACACTTGCTTTGTATGTGTAGAGTGTATTTTCTGAGTGGTTTTTGGTTCTGGGATTGATGAGAGCCGGGAGTAAATAGGCTGACGATGCTGGGAATGTGGTCCTACAAGAATAGCCATCAGAATGAGGGCAGGCAGGGACGAGGGCATCTCTTTCCAATCCTGAAGCTCTTTGGAGACTCTCATAGGAGGGAGAGAGGCCCTGTGCTCTTGATACCAAGCAAATATGTTTGAAAACTTCCAGGGGTCTATTTCATTTCAGTGTAATCTGTGATTCCCAACGTATTCTTGTGAAATGAACCTCCAGTGGAGTTTTGGGGACTTCTTGGATTCTTTGGGGTCTTCCCTATCTCTGATTCTGGAAGTCATTTCTTCTCTTTTTCTTCCCCTATTGTTCCCTTTGGTGTCCAGTCCCTGTCACCCACTGCTGCCAAGGTATCTGCAAGGCTCCCGTGATTTCCTCCCGTCCTTACACGTGTCCTTTGATGCACTCTGTCTGGGAATGCTTCCGTTAGACATTGACCTCACATCACACACCTCAGCCTACCTAAGTGTCTACTGCAGTTCATTGCCATTCTGTGACAGTTTTTCCCAGGGGTAACACAGAAGCAGACAAAGTTCTTTTATTTTTATTTAATTTAAGTGCTCTCACCACCATCTTGTTAATTACTTTGCTGGCATTACGGGAAGCTCAAGAAAAAAGATTTTTTTCATTCCATTGAGGTCACTGCTGTTCGTTGTCTACAGATGCCATGTCATCTCCATTATATTTAATGGTTATCCACCTGCAAATGGGAAGAGGGGTTTTAAAAGATATTAACCCTTTCGGAAAAGCTTTCCTTGGGGGGGGGTTGGGAATTAATAAATCAAGTTGTTCCTGAGGGGATAAGAAACTTGAGATTTCAGGATACATTTTTAAAAAGATTGTCACAGCAAGAGCCAATATTTTCATGAAATCTGTATTGTAAGAGGATTCATATTGGTGATGACGCCTCTGGCAGTGATTGGCTCAGCTGCCTGGCTGTCATGGAGGGGCAGGCCTGGGCAGTCAGAAGGATCTCCAATTGCTGTTGGCTGCATTGTTCTGATTGCCACTGACAGAACTGCTCCAGACCTGCAGAAGTACACGCCAGAGACAAAGTTCTGGGCAAGGCAAAGATGGGCAAAGCACAGTCCTGTTAAAGAAAATGAGAAAGTGGTTCAGAGTCCACCGGAACAAGGAGCAAGCAAATGGAAGGGATACTGGGAAGTGAGAGAAGAAACACTCATCTCTGCAGGAGCTACTGAGGTGAGGGAGGCTGAAGTTCACATACTGGCTCAAAATAAGCAGCCAGATCTTCAGCTGCTGACCAAAGGACAGGGAAGAACTGGAGACGTTACTATAAAGAAAAAATTCTGAAAAGTTGACTGATTGGGTGCTGCCTTTTCAGTTTGTAATTGTGTCAGGAGCCGAAGCCAGGCACCTGGGCTTTATTGGCTTGGGTGTGATGGCTTTGTGCTTAATGAGATTGATACACCAGAGAAGCCAAATAAAGTTAATTTTCCACAGAGGACAGGACAGGCACATGTAGGACAGAACTGCATGTGCCACCAGAGCTTTGCTTTCTGTTTTGTTTCAGCCCGTGCTGAAGAAAGAAGCTGCTTTTTAAAGGAATAGTAGCTTTTCTCATCAGCAAGAACAACAAGCGAAGCCCCAGCTGCGTTTACACAGTTCCCACCCACAGAAGAGTGAATGTTCTTTGGATGCCAGCCACTGGTGCTTGCACCCTGCCTTTTTTTGTGTGGGTTACATTGTACTTCCAGGTGGGGAAAAACTGCCAGACTCCAGTATATGGGGAGAATTAACTTGATTTATCTTCTCTAGTGTATTGGTCTCATTAAGTGTGAATCCAGCACACCCATACTACAAACCCCCTAATGCTCCATTTCAATTCCAGCTGTAATTACCAGCAGAAAACTTCACAACCAAGCATCCAATTGTATTCAGTGTTCCCTCTAAGCTGAGTTAGTGTGAGCTGGCTCACAATTTTTTAGCCTCCAGCTCGCAGATTTTCGTCTTAGCTCAGGAAGGATGGCTCCAGAGCAAACTAATTTCTGCAGTAGCCAAATTGCTAGCTCGCAACTTTAATGCCAGTAGCTCGCAAAGTAAAATTTTTGCTCACAAGACTCCACAACTTAGAGGGAACATTGATTGTATTCCTACTTTTTCAGAACATTTTCTTTATGCTTTTATTTGATTTTATTTACTACATTTTCATAACATTGTGCCTCCTAGCCCTAAGCAGTGACAGAGCTGGGAGTTGGGGCTTTTCCATGTTCTCATTTTACTCAAATGCTAAGTTCCTGGGGTTTTTTGTTTTTGTTTTTTTGGGTGGGGGGTTTCTGTTCTGCAAGAGTTTTGCTCCCTCTAGTGGTCAATTCGATATCACACAGCTTTATTTCTAGCATAAAAACCTGCAGTTTAAACCTGCAGGGAGATAATGCTAGAAATTAAGCGTTGTGATATTGAATTGACCACTAGAGGGAGCAAAACACATGATGAACCCCCCCAAAAAAAACACAAGAGCTTATCAGCAAGTAAAATGAGAATGCAGAAAAGCGCTTGGTTGAAAGAGTAGTGATAGAATTAGAAGTGAAGATTTAAACTCAGGATCCGACTTCTTATAACCTGACTCAAGGAATGTTTGTCAAGGACTTGAAAATAGATGGGTGGATGTTCTCCTTTCCGTATCTGCCCTCCCTTTGTCAGTGTCTGATCTATTACAAACTGTCCTTGTAAAATGCAAATAGAGACTTGTACTGTTCATTCTGGATTTTTATGGGGTAGCAAGCATAGCTTATCTAGGCAAGCTGTTTTGCATGAACATCTAAGAAAAGATGGATTTATGCCAACAGCCATGCAGAGTTTTTGTGTGTGAATCCCAGTGTCAGAGGTGTAGTGATACTAAGTGTAGTGCTAGAGAGCACTGATGTTGGTAGCAAGGCTTTGAAGCAGTGAGTTTGCCCACTTTGTCTGATTCTGCGCAAGATGGTGGTCTCATAAATGCAAGCTAATTGTGATGTGGATCTTGCCTTCTGTAGCATTTTTTGACAGATCAATGATTGTTCCCTCTAAGCTGAGTTAGCGTGAGCTAGCTCACAGTTTTTTAGCATCCGGCTCACACATTTTTGTCTTAGCTCAGGCTGGATGGCTCCAGAGCAAACTAATTTATGCAGTAACTTTAAATTCACAAAGTAGAATTTTTCTTCACAAGACTTCACAGCTTAGAGGGAGCCCTGAGATCAACCATAAAAGATTCTAGTTCTCTGAAGTGGGAAGTTTCATTCCATGTTAAGGACTGGTCTCTGTCTTCCTAGGCTGTAGTTCCTATCAAGAATAATTTTTAAAATGTGTGCACATGTATGTAGATGTACCTCTAAACATGTTTTGCTCCGTTTTTTGTAAAGGAACATTTTCAAATTTGGTTTGCTGCCTCAGGAATCCCTTTGTGGTTATTCTGTTCTGTTCCAGTATGTTGTTTCTTTGGTGACCAATATAATCTATATATCTAATTCCCAACTGTGCCCCTGTGTGCAGATACTTATTTCCGGAGACAGGGAACACATGGAGGGAAAAGAGAGTATCTTGCACATATGGGCCACTTGCCAGGTGTGCAGAAAAATCTAAAAACTTTAAAAAACATAAGGGGGAGGTTTAAAACAGCCAAAAAGTAGAACAGTGTTAACAGCGCCTGCGCAGAGAACATATGTACATACTAAGCCAGGAGAATGTGCTGGAGAGCCCTAGGGAAGCCACCGCTGCTGTTTGGAAAGCCAGAAGAAGAAGTTGGTGCCTTGAGGACAACTGCCGTAGCTATAACCACCCCAGCCAATGCTCTACATACAAGACACCCTGGGAGCCACCGCTCGCTTCACCCCCTCCGCTGACTGATGCCTGCCAGGCCTTCGCCTCACCCGGTGAGGGAAGGGAGGGAAGGAGGTGTCTCAGCCAAGCTGGGCCGTGCCCTGTCCCCTCAGCTGATGCCTGAAACAACGAAGTGGTGCTCCTCCAGCTCTCCCCACTGCTGCCTCTTTCTCTCGCTGCTGCCACTGCTGCTCCGCCTGCTCCTCTGGGCACTCAGTGGGGAGCAGCCACAGCACAATGGCAGTGACTCTGGCCGGAGGGGTGGGAGGGGAGAGAAAGGGAAGGATGCTTAGACTCCCGGGGGGAGGAGGAAGCAAAGGTGGGGGGGAAAGTCCCCTCCCTGCAAATTTCTCCCTTCCCAAACAGGCAACAGGGCAGCCCCCCACTCCCCAACAGTTTCCAACACAGCGGTGTCCTCCTCCTGTGGCTCCCCCAGAAGTTGGCACTTCCCCCTTGGCCACTGAATCCTCTTCCAACCTTCCTCCTCCTTGCCCCCACCCAGTGGGGACCCACAATAAACTTACAGAGGGAGTGCATCTCTTCCCCCTCCCCTTCTCTGTCAACCTGCCCCCATCCCTTCTTTGTCAATCTACCCCACTTTCTCTGATAACCTACCCCCGTTTCCCCCTTTCTCCAATTCTTTTTATCTACCAACCTACCCCCTATTTTGCTCCTTCTCCCGTTTCCCTTATCTATCAATCTGTCCCCCTCTCTTTGGCCTCCTCTGTTTCTCCATCACTCTACCCAGTCCTTGGTGCTCTCCCTCCCTACCATCCACCCCTGAAACTTCACTCACCCCCACCTTTGCAGCTCTCCCCAACTACCCTCCATCCTTGGCATTCCACTCACCCCCCCAACCTTGCTGCTGTCCCCGCCTACCCCCTACACTTGGCACTCCCACCTTTGCAGCTTTCCCTATCTACTCCCCACCCTTGGCACCACTACCCACCCATCCTTGGCATTCACTCACCCCTACCATTGCTCTCTTCCTACCTATTCCCCCGCCTTTGGCACTCCCCCCCCCCAACCTTGCTGCTCTCCCCTTCTCCCTACCCATTGAGATAGCTCTGCCTTTAAACAGCTGTAAGCCTGCTGGATCACAGGAGCTAAGTTAGTACTTTGTTAGTACTTGGATGGGAGACCACCATGGAAATCAAGAGTTGCTATGTGAAGGACAGTCATGGCAAACCAACTCTGTTAGTCTCTTGTCTAGGAAACCCACAGTGTTACCATAAATTGCCTGTGACTTGACAGCACTTCCCATCACTAATGATTAGAGAATAAAATTAGGATCTGGAAGACCCAGGTTAAAATCCCCACTCTGCCAAGAGAAAACCCCTAGCAATAACATACAGTGAACTTATGGAACTCACTGCAACAAGTTTGGCACTAGAGGCCAATTTCTTAGAAGGCTTCAGAAGGAAGGACTTCTTCATACTGTCTTAAGAATTTACTTATACCCTACCTTGGTCCCCACTCTGTCTCATGACAAGGAGTATATACCTTTAGTCACTGTCACCAGACAGCAGTGTTGGGGGAGTAGTAGCAAGGCTCCAGGTTTTTCACTGCTCCTGATAGGAGTGATGCTCTGGTTGCCTCACACCTTCCCCAGGCTGAGGGGACAGACAAACAGAGAGAAGGAATAATAATACTATGTAGGGGAGACTGACAGTACACAAAACCTATACTGCAGTTACAAGTTAAACCAAGCCACAACACATTATGCAACATTTTGTTGTGGGTCCCCTCTTGTCTGTTCTATTTTCATTCTTGCCCAACTGCAGAGGCTTCAGAACCCTGGGCTAGCAGGAAAGGCTGAGGGCACAATATAGCTCTTCCTGAAAATCCACACATAAATGTCCTGTTCTTGAGAGTGGATGTAAGCCATTTCCTGCCCTTTTCCTCTGTGACCTGACCAAGGATTTGGGTTTTGTCTGTCAAGGCTTCTGAATTTGTTCAAAGAGCTGCCATGTCTTCCATCTTGGTGAACACTGTGTGTGTGTTTGGATCTTTTAATCTTCATGTGTGGTTCTTCAAAATGGCTGCAGTGACTACTTTTCAATGTCTCCCACGCATCTCCATCTTTGCACTAATTCTCCAATTCTGTCTTGTTCCTTGATCCTTTCTTTTTGAAAAGCTCTTGATCCCTTCATCCTATCCATTTGGGCTGTTTCTGAGAAGCAAAATCTTGCCAATTCCTGTCTAAAACAAAACAGAAACACCGTGGAAAATAATTCACAAATTCCTTTCTAAAAGCATCTTCCATTTTCTCCTTGTAGGTGGATCATCTCTTTCCATAGTTTTTAAATTGCAGAATGTTCAGATTTGATGCTTTCCAGATTTTTTCCTCAGTCAAATCTGTGAGAAGCTGCTGCTTGAAACAAATTCTGTGGAATGTCTATAACTAATTGTTGACTGCCTTCATGCTAGGTTGTCCTCTGCAAACAACTCTGCTGCTTACCCTGTTCCCTTCTACCTCATTCATACCCCATTGATTCGTAGTCTCAGAAGGTAGCAGTAGAACACCTAGATTTGAATCAAGTAGCACCTCTGATATCAAGATTTTCAGATCGTCACATATGTCACATGTGGTAGACTTGCTCATCTCAAGACCTGATGCATTTGTAGGCATAGGTATGTCTTGTTGGGATGTGGACAAGCAGTGAAAGATGCAGCTGTTCCATCTCTGATGAGCATTTGAACACTTGGAAGAGCAGTGCCTTCCGTGGTGATGGGGGGCAGTTGCAGAGTGGAGTTCCATCTGCAAAATATCTTCCGGATATCTCTTTCCTGGGTGAGTGGCAAGATAGTCACTGCCATTTTTCAGGCATTGATGCCTGTTCCCTCATATCTCCTACAGTTAACTTCCCCCGCCACCCCCGCCACTACGTCTAAGTCTGTTCTGATACAGTTATTCCACTTGATCTAATATCCCTTTGAAGAGGGAAAGGACAAAACAGAGGCTTTATTTATGCCTTAATGACCCCTTTTCTGCTTCCCTGCTGACTTCTTTGCCACCTTTTGGCCAGCCATCCTGGCGTGGTTTGCACCATGGTTCTCCCGGCACCTCTATTAGTAACATCGTTGACATGCAGACCTGGTTCTGTGTAAAGCCCTTGCAGTGACAATTACAGTGATTAACTAGGTAAAAATAATACATCAGAGTTTAATTAAATCTCCTTCACTGTCAGCCAACAATCCATTTGCTCGTCTCTCTGCCAGTACCTTTTTTCATTTGGAGCTTGGCAGCTCTGGCTGCTTGAGCGAGGCAAATTATGCCTGATGCCCACATTGTTTATCTGTTATTACTGTGTATCTGCTCAGCTGATCGCCCCCCCCCCATACCACATAAATCACTGAAACTTCCACAGGTATCTTAAATCAAAATACTATATGTGTGTCTTCAGAGCAAGCAATGAAGCTTATGCTATAATGACCAGGAACTCTATATTTCTGCAATGTTTATAAGCCAGAAACCCTCCAAATTCTGTAACCAAATTCTGCAACCAGTCATGCAAAGTAACTTTTTTGTTTACATTTTTTGTAATCTTTCCAGTTCTTCTTGCAGAATTATAGGGCAGGGATTATTGTGGTAAGTGAGGAAGAGATGAATAGTAGGGAATTGGAGAGCCAGTATATTGGGCCGGGAAGCATGTAGCAGAGTGCAGTGCAGTGCATGGAAAAGTCCTGTTTCTGACAGTTGTGAAACCTCTAGCCTGTAGCTGTGTTTATGAGTCAGTAGCACACATTGTTCCCTTGTTTTTAAGCTTCCCCACCACCTGAGGACACTGGGAAACTTTTTGTGGTTCCAAGTGCGATCCAAGATTGCATCTGACATAGCATTCTGTGTAAGATACCTAGATGGGATGCAGTCATAGCTGATGGCATCGTGTATTCCTGTTAGCCATGTACTTCCACACCACTTTTGTTCAGCAACTGCTACATGCCCTCAGGTATTGGGAGGGCTACACAAGCTTCTTCCCTCACACACACACCAAATGTCAGTGAACATTTTGTTTTCTAGTTGACTGTAGCAGAAGCTACATCAAATTACAGTGTTTAGCTGGAAGTCCTATATGGGAAGAGGCTTACTATACAGAGGCCCAGCTAAGCCCTGATGGAAAGTTTCTATAGATCTGTATGCAGTGGTTTGTTGTTCCAGTGGATAACTGCTGAGACAGCAGCTCCCAGGTTTCCAGAGCCTTTATATCTGATTTAGTAACCTTAGTAAGCAAAACATCCGTATTTCTCCTTTACAGAAGTGGGGAGAAACAAATTGGTACAAAGAAAGGAGTTGCCCAACATTGACTCTCACTTGTAAACTGGATATTGGTTTATTTGGTTTTTTAAACATCTGATACACTGGAGATTTATATGTTATGGTACAAGCCAGAGTCAAGTATTTAGGATTCCTTTTGAATCAAGGCAGCTGGGGTTTATTTTTACTGTGCCTAAGCCCCATTGACACATGTAAGCTCACTTATTTTTCACTTTAGGGAACACAAAGCAAAGCATGATTTAAATGAGGTGTAATCATAAGACCATAAGAGAAGCCCATGTTGGATCAGGCCAGTAGCCCATCCAGTCCAACACTCTGCCTCACAGTGGCCAAAAATACTAGGTGCCATCAGGAGGTCCACCAGTAGTGCAATGCACTAGGGATTTTGTAGTCATGATGAGGAAGCCTCTGCCCATGGATGGCTGAGCTTCCCAACTTCAGAGAAGGTCGACGTAGTGGGAAGAAGGGTCTGTGGCTGCTGTTGACTGTGTGTTTAGGTGACAGAGGGACAGGGAAGGCAGATGGTCTTTGGAGAAAAAGGGGGTAGAAGGCCCCTAGAAAAGGAAGAGACTGTGGCCCGAGAAGACAGGAGGCAAGGACATGACAAAAGGAAGGCTGGGCTAAGAACTGGTCCAAAAGAATGAGGCTAAGGGGAGAAGATAGAGGAGGAGGAGGAGGGAAAACTGGGAGAGGGAATATGCACGTGGCCAGGAGCTGCCAAGATGAAGAATATTGGTTTGAAATATCTAGCTAAGCTTTGGCTGCAGGCTTTTAGTTTTTTTGGGGGGGAGCTTTGTTACATGTCTTTCTCTTCCCGTTCTTCCTCTTTTTGTACTTTGCATTAAGGGATCTAATAAATTCTTTGCACCAGATCATACTATGGATCGGTTTGGGCGTTCTGGTCATTAGTACCTACACTACCTTATCAGCAGTGGAAGATACCCCAGCAAAAATAGAAGCTGTGGAACCAGGCAAGCTGCCAGAAGGGATAAAGAACATACTGGATCCAGACTCTGTCAGAATCTCAGGTATGTATTGGCATCCTGGCCTGGCCTGACTCCAAAAGGACCGAATTGAATGTCTTCAGGTATTCTTGTACCTTGTCAGCCAAATCCACGCCAATCCACAAACCAACCCAAAAAGAGAGGGCATCTTTCTACAAAGACTGAAGGCTGTCTTCATGTTTTTCCTTGGAGATTGTCTTTGAAATGTACAAGATGGGGCATCAGCATGTTTTTTGTCCTTTTGTGGGGGAGATTTGCCAGGTAGAGTGGCAGCAGCTTATACTGCCCTCTGGTGAACAAGTTAGGAACTGCACAGTCCCCTTTCATCAGAGCCTCTCTGTGTGAACACTCCTCTCCAGATAGCACTGTCCAGGCCACCTGTATGAAAGACATCAGCAGCCAAACACTCTGCTGTTTCCTGCCTCTCATCAATACCAATTTCAAAAATCAGTAATTAATAATAATAAACAAATAATTCATTTATAGACAAACAAACCATTTCTATAATTTCCAAATCCTAAGCAAAATTATTCATATAATAGCAATTCATAAATAATTTTGCTTAGGATTTGGAGATTTTATAAATGGTTTATTTGTCTATAAATGAATTATTTGTTTATTATTACTAATTATTGATTTTTGAAATTGGTATTGACACCACGCACAGTTAATTTCTTTGTGTTCACATATATACTGTGTGTTTCACTATTATATTGGGTTTCCAGCCTCTCTACTGATGTATTTGCCAAGGTTTCAGTGGTGACCCATTCGTCATGTTCAAAGAGGTATGTAAAGTTATGGGAGCCTGCTTTCTCTCCCCCCCCACTTTCTTTTTTATGTAGCTGGGATATAAATTTGGAGCTAGTTTTAACCCTGACAAAGGCCTGTGATTGTGCCTCAGCTCTGTTGCCTGGTTTGCATTATTTATTGTTTGTTTGTTTGCTAAGGCTGTGGATGGAATGGTGACCTAGCCTGCCTTGCTGCAGCTGCCGCCCCACCTCCCAGGCCCCTGCAGGCAGGTGTCTTCTGACCTTCTGCTGGCCCTCTGCTCAGGCCGTGTCCTGTTTGCGTGTGCTTATCTCCCCCACCCCTCTTCCACCTATTATGTGTGAGAGTGCCGGGAAATATCCTTGTGGAGGCTAAGAATGGAAGCAGGTAAAGGCAGGCCTGCATTCCCTTGGAGCTGTCAGTTGTGGCCCTGCTGTGGCTTGGAGCATTTCTGAGTTGTTAGAGCCCTGGCCAGTAATATTCACTCTTGGGTTTCACTCACCAATGCAGCCACTGGCCTTTCAAACACCTCTTGCTAGCCATGGCTTCTGAACTCCAAACACCTTTCCTATCCCCAGAACACGCAGTGTCCAGGGTGAAGGGGTGCCGTTGGAATGGCTTATAAGGCCTTTTGTGATGGTCTTTTTGAGGTAAGAGCGCAGCCCTGGGGAGGGAATACCTGGTCAGAATTTAATTGGGGAGGGTCCATGGTTCACTGGTGGAGAGTTGTGTGCAGAAGAACCCAGGTTCAATCTCTGGCACCGGTTAAAGGATTTTTGTTAACAGTCGTTGGCAAAAGACCTTCCGCTGCCAAAGACCATGGAGAGCTACTGTCCGTCAGAGAAGAAAATACTGTAATGGATAGGTCGGTGGTCTGACTAGGGGAAAGGCAGCTTCATAGGTTTAATTAATACCGTTGAATCAGAGAATCTTATATCGTTTCAGAGCATTTGTAGCTCCCAAGAGGCTCTCTCTAGTTTATGTGCTTAAATTACTTTTTAAAAATTGCAACAGATTTCTTGAGGTCTGCTCACTCTCCTTTTCTCTGTATTTCATTTTCTGAGGGGAAAAAACTGGGAAGCATCCTCACTACAGCACAATGAACCGGGGACTCAGTCTTGCACATGCTTGGCTTTTGCACTTGGTGCTGTGTTAAACTTGCATCCTCAAGGTGTCTCTTGTAAGGTACTAAGGATCCCAGTTTATGTATATTTTAAAAGTTGTTTGCCTTCATAGTAGCAGCAATACATTTACAAAATATACCAAAAGATTCCCCCCCTTTTCTCATTTTTTGAAATACAATTTTTAGGATTTCTGTCAGTTTTAGCTAAAAAATTCAAAGGACTGGATCAAATACGTCAAGTTTTAAGATACCCAATTCAGCATAAGGATATGGTTTGCACTAACTGTACCTAGATATCTTCCAGACTCATAAAACTGATGTGCAAATTGTTAATTAAATGCAGCTGAAATATAAAAATTAGCCATAGCCTTCCAGTTTATGGTATATTTACGATGCAACCCTGAGGGTTGAAAAGGTGTCCATTCTTGGATTATTGCAAAAAGCTGCCTTGGAGGAAGACAAACCACACCTTTTGTTTGTGGAGAACAGCCATGTAATCCCTTTCCCCCATGTGTATCGACATGCATATGAGCACCAAAATCTGCCAGCTTTCCTAATTTTTATCTACATTGTAGACAGCTACGATAGATCTCCCAGTTCTCAGGCCCTGCAACATTTTCATCCCTTAATTTGAGTTTCTCCCCTGCTATTTATGCCATGAGTGAATGTCGTTCATAGATGCTTGGATATGGCAGAAGAATGGGGTTAATACTCTAGCCAAAGTAGGTGTCCCACTTACTGAGTGTGATGTGTAACCCCTTCCCATAGTTGGGATCCCAAAATCTTATTCAGCACAACAGAATAAGTTTGTTCTGTGTGAAATTTCCCCACCCTTTCCTAATTTAGCAGGGAGTATTGAATCTTTTCCCAAAAGGCTCAGGTTGGAAATTTGGCATGCCTGTAGTGAGATGGAGTTCTGTAACTGAGCTACAGCCACCAAGAACATCCATGCCCTGGCACAGGAACCGTATTGCTCAGAGGGCATTCTTAGTCGATCTCAGCAATCATAAATCTTCAGGCTTTGTGGATTAGAACTAACACCCTGCAATGTATCTGGAACAGAATAGGGAGCCAGTGCAGACAGTAGAGCCTCCATGTAATATGCTGTTGCAGCCTGCCTGTTAAGAAGTAAGTCACTGCAATCCTCACTTATCAAAACTCTCATTCACATATGATAGGAAACAGAATGAAGAATTGCTTATGAAGGAAATACAACAGTAAACCAAAATCACAAGGCAAGATGGGAGTGACATGGATCCACAGTTGGTCACAGATCACTTGTTTCCAGTGCTTCCACTCTCCATACCTCATGAGATTGACTGCCAAGGAATCATGCAGTCTGGATTGACACCCTTCACCCTCTTACAGCTGATTTTGCAGGAGGGGCTGGCTTTCACCCAGCAGCTGCATCCTGTCATTCAAAGCATGTATGGACTGCAGGGTTGCCGGGCTTTCACCAGCACACCCTCCTTCAGCCCACATCTGTTTCTTATTTCTTGCACGAGCCTCTTGCGGAAACACATGGCTTTTCTTGTCAGGCAGTGTGCAGTTTGTTTTTAGTGTTTTCCTGATTTTGAGCCCCCCTCCCCCTCCTGGCCACCTCCACTCCCTTTAATTAAAGGATTGGCTTGTTGGCAATCCCTGCAACTACACTGTGCCTTTCCCCATTCTGGTTTGCTGTATGCCTCTTGCCTGTCAGCATACGCTAGGAGGGTCTTTTTTATTGGCTTCTTTGATGTTGCAGAGCCCAGAACTGTACAGACTTTCATTAAAAACCCTGCCCCATGGGTCCAGGGATTATGAATATTAGAACGCTGCCCTTTTATGTGAACACGTATTGACCAGCGAACTTTGAATAGTGTTTTCACTAACGACACCCAAGTGCCCATTACGCCCCCATCTGTATTGCTGAGGGTTTACTGTCAGCTGCTCTTTGGGAAAGGTATAAAACCCCTTTCAGAAAGGCTCTGCTATTACACACAGTGCATACGGATGTTAAAAGGTTGCTAAGCTGCCTTTGAAAGCACACGAAGGCAATTATCCATTTTTTTAAAAAAAATCTAATTAGGCAATTTCTTTCTGCTTTTGAAAGATATCTTCCCATCCCCCAGAAGGTCTCCCTGGGCGGATTAAGATTTTGTAATATTTTTTCAGCTCCTTACTTGAACATCATTGCTTGGGGGGTTTTCCCCCTCTTCCTCTACTCCCACCCCTCTGCGCCTTCATCAAAAGCCTGATTCACGTTATTTCTGTCCCGAGCAGTTCCAGAGTCATTTAAGCAAGCAAAGCTCTGGATGCTGTGCTGCTGTGCCATTTTGAATCCCTCCACTCAGATTCACTGTTTGTACATGTGATAAGATCTGGCTGTAACTTGGTGTCTTGCGCATGCTGCTGGCCTTTCTAACTCATGGCCTTCATCTGCAGTTATCAATGAGAGCCTGCAGTCCTGGCATCTGTACTGCTTGCTGGCCAAAGGGGATTTGGAGGGAGGAATACAGAGGGATGCAGCATGTGCTTCTGAGGTCACATCACATTTTGGATGCACCTGCTTGTGAGTTATTCTTTAGAAGAGAATCCAAGGCTGTGTATGGAACGTGGATGATGTGCTGTTCCTCCCTTTGCTTCCGATAGCTGCAGGAACAGCTTGGCTCACTGGAGCACTCCCTGGTGCTTTGGGAGAGCAATCTTTTAATAGCTCCTGCGACACAGAAAAAGTAGCTATTGCCCTGCTGTCTTTTTTTTTTTTTTTTTTTGGGGGGGGGGTCGGTTTTACAGTCTGTGTATCAGGAGAAAGCAGTGAACTAGTTTCCCTGATGCCATTCAGTAACCTTGTGAAAAAACGACCGTGGTTACAGTCTACACATCTTGGGAAAGTCCTTCTCCTTATTCTGGCTGGGTGAGCACATGCAGATCCTTCTGCAATCCCCCTTTTGTGAGATCTGTGTAATGTGGTTTGAGTTTGGGATATTGGGCTGCACACCATCAAGGATCTGGGCCAGCTAAGCAGCATTACATGATGACCTTCCTGAGCATACTAGGGGTCAGAATCTGGAAAAGTGCTCCACTGTGAATGTTTTCCCCCCTCACTCCTGGCTCTAGGTTGCATGTCAGATGACTGCTACCTAGGCTTGGGGTTGGTGCTGGGAAAGCCCTTACATAAGCAGCATCAAACTGCTGGATCCTCTCAGACAGACCCAACTTATGAACCAGACGTAGCAGTTGATATACTCTGTAGTATCTCTAAATAATTTCTCTTTTACTGAACGTATCCAATTCCCACCTACTTTCAGGTGATTGCCTTTGGTAAACATCTGATGTTCCGCATTCTTTTTCTTACATTCCTTCCCCCCCCCCGCCCCCAATCGTTGTGCCAATATCTTTATCACCTTGTCTTGGCTGCGTCTCAGTAGTTAACAGCTCATGTTGACATTGTTCCAGGTTGCACCATTCAGAACGGTTGGAACTGCTGAAATTTTAATTTTTATAGGTTGGAGAATTTTTTGCTAACTATTGGCAGTCTCATGTTTGTGCTCACACATGCAAAGACTTGGCTGTGGGGTGTTTTGTTTAAAGCTGCTCGTCCTAATTTGAGTAGGTCTTTCTCTCCTTTCAGTGTCTAAGAAGCACTGAAGACAGCAATGAAAGGCAGCCACCAATGGCATAAGCACTGGGCAGGATCAGTGCCTTGTGTCTGCACTGGTAAAAGCTCTTGAGGGGAACTGCTTGGGTTTTTTTTAAATTTTTGTCTGTTATCTAGGGGCTGGCTGGCTTGCTTGAGTACTTTATTTTTATTTTTCAAAATTTCTCCTTTGTATCACACATCCCTGGGGGCATTAGGGGCTGTTTGATCTCTCAGTCCCTCTGCCAGTACCCCATTTGAATGGTCTGCTACTAGTTTCAGTGTACCTTTAGTATAGGTTAATATTCTCATCTTCTGTGAGCACATTGAGCTGCTTGGTCGAACTTTAAAAGCACAGAAGCATGTGGATAGATGATCTCCCTTCCCCAAAATCTATGCTGAGCATAAAATTTAATCCTTGGGAAAAAATGTGAATAGCAGCAACAGTGGTCATTGAGAGGTGACACTATCAAAATCTGGGAGATATTTTTACAGCAGAGATGTTTGCACTGATGTCTCTTTTAGGAACCTATCAGGTCTTTATGGAGCTACTCTTAGTTTAGCAATAGCAGTGGAAGTAGATATTCAAAATAGAACCCATTTGCAGCTGTAATCTCTCTCTAGTGGAAAGAAACACTGTATCTTACCTACACTTTTAAACTGCTGCCCTTTCCTCCAAGGAGCTCAAGGTGGTCTTTGTAGTTCTTCCCTCCTCCATTTTATCCTCACCACAATTGTGCAAGATAGGGTTGGGCTCAGAGAGTGCTGGCCACCCAGTGAGCTTCTTTGTTGAGTGGGGATATGAACTCGACTCTTCTCCATTCTATTTTGACACTCTGACCACTGCACTATGCTCAGTTGTGTCCAGTTAGCAATAGAATGTGTGACTTTAGGCTGACCAGGGCAGCAGAGTTCTGCCAAACCTTGTTTTGGGACACACACTTCAATCTCTGACACATGTGCTGATGTTTTAGATCCTTTGGGATTCACATTATAAGGCTGGGTAAATGTATGTTTCCTCCTTGCTCCCCCCCTCCATTTACCAGGTTTCACCTGACCCTAAAATACCTTGCACTGCAGATGATGATCTGCTTATCATCCTGGCCACAGCCATTGCCTTAGTTCTCCCTCCCCCAACATGTTCTGTTGCTTCCCGATTTTATGAAGAATGATCAGCTTTGAGCTTGAAGGAGGTTTTAATTATTTATTTAAAAATTTCCACTAGTTTTCCCAGCTAACATCTCGCTGATGCTCTCCAAGTTGTGCACCAGGCAAGAGCTAACACACCACAACAAGCAAAGTTTTGTCCTTATTAAGTTAAGTCAAAGAAATAACAACAGGAAACAGAGAAGGGAAAGGAAAAGGAAGCCTTTCCAAGAACAAACAGAACCGAAAACCTTTCTTTGCTCTCTGAGCCATTTTCCTCTAGCCAGCAGCATAACAGGGTCTGCTTTTGTCACCTGGGGAGATGTTGACTTGGTGGAGCTGCTCCTTGCATACATTCTGCAGTCGTACAGGCCCCAAAGAGGGACACTTTATCACGTGTCTCCTTCTAAATTAGAATTGGCTGTAATGCGACAGGTGTGGTGGGCAAGAGTTAGTGCAAAGCCGTGTCTTTCTGGGCGCGTGGCTGCTCTCCTAGTCAGATTCTTGGAGAGAGGGTAGGAAAAGCTTTTAGGGTTGCTAATGATGAGATTTTATTACAGCCCAGAGAGACTGATAGTGTACCATTAAAAACAAAAGTGGATGCTTCAGGAACCTGTGAGAAATGTCCCTTCCTCACCCATGTCCTAATGCAGGCAGGGGAGTCCGATTAGCTTGGGTTGGCTCTGTGCACACCATTGTTCAGTCATCAGTGCTTGGGCTTCCTCCCAATGTTGGGCTCCCTCCCCCCTTTGCCTGCCCAACTCTTTAGCTCCGAGATATTTTTTCTTGTTGTTTTTGTAAGCCAAGAAGCTTTTACTGCCTCTTCGCCTTTTCCTGTTAAGCCCAGCACCCCTCATAAAACATTAAGAGGCACAGCATTACTGTAACGTTATCCAAAGGGACCACAAGGGTGACTCTACAGTTTCAGCGATTATTACACATCCTGGGCAAAATGGTTTTCTGCAAACCACATACAGCCCCTTATAGATTTCCAAGCAGCATGAGAGGCCATTAATTCACGCCCTGATGATGAACTTAATTTTGCTTCCTGCTGAGAAAATGACGGCTTAGAGGCAACTTTGTCTTATTACAGAGTGGAGATTTTTATCTCTTTCTCCCCTTTTGTTTTGCACTCTGCATGTGTGTGCGTGTGTGTGTGTAATATAAATTTGCAGCTTGCTGGTCGACCTTGAGCCAGCCCTTACTGGGGAGGACCCTCTTCTAGGAATTTGACTGTCTCTCAAAGACCTTGGGTCTTTCCCTTCCTCTGGAATGTTGGACAGCCAACAGGTTTATTTTGTATCAGTTCCTTGGCTAAACTGCTGCTGGGCAGTGAAAAATAGAAAAGATACTGCACATTTTGTGTTTCTTTTCCCTTTCTATGTTCTTCTGATAAGTTGAGAGTCTTTGGCTTTGCAGCTGCAATGTAAGCGTCTCCAAAGTTAGTCCTAATCAGGATTTTGGGGGGGGGAGAGGAGCGGAGAAGGTCTTTGCAGTCAGCATGGGTGCCAACATTCCAGGCAGTTGAGTTAGCTTGATATCTGCTCCAATCTGCTATTGTTTGTAAATATTACCATGGTGGAAGAAAACTTGGAAAGTTGTTGGCAGTACCTGCTTAATATGTGATGTTTTTCTAAGATGGGCAAAGGCGGGGGGGGGGGGGGCAGACACTGCTGCATTTGCAAATGATGTGCTGTGTAGGTGTTGGTACAGCCATAGTAGCAGTTTACAGCAGCTTCCAAATGTGTACATGTAATTAAAGGATAACAGGTTGTTTTCATACATGGTGGCACCTGTAATAAGAAAAGTGTCCTGTGCAAAGTGGTCCTCATCCCTTGAGACTTACTGAGCTGTGGCTTCCTGAGATAAGAGAACAAGGCTCCTGTTCTGTGCATGACTTCTGCTTCCTCCCTATGACTTCCTGTGCCTGTCCTCTTGCCAATCCCTTCTGTTGCAGTCCAGACATGGTTGTCCTTTCACCAGCTTTATATTGAGTAGGCAGGGGAGGAAAGCTGACAAGCTGCTTGACCAGAAGAAAGTATGGAAATGCAGCCATTTGAGCTCTGTTTGCATAACATATTCTGACTGCTGAAGTTGGGCTTTCAGGTCGAAGAAAGCAGAGTGCTTTAGAAGAGCCTTAGAGGTCCTCTTTCTGCAGTTCCATGGGGAATGTGAGCTGAGTTTCTGCTTAACACAACAGAGCATGAAAGAGGTATGACCTGCAGCATCTGACACCTTGCGGTGGGGGAGGCTGATGTTATTACTTCACCCCTTGACCTACAGTATGTTAACAGAGGCCTTGACTTGGAGCCAGGGTTTAAATCTCTAGGATCTCTTGCAGCAGAAGGGCACTGTGCTCTAGGGCAAAGATTCACCCATGTTCTGGGCAAGTTGCCATGCCAGGCTCCAATCCTGGAGCATTTCTTCTGTTTCACAACTCACCTGAGTCGTGTGCAGCTGAAATTGTAGCGTTCTTCCACTGTGCAGTTACAAAGCCCTCTAGGAGGATCAATGGCATATCGTGCTGGTCTCACATAAGAGCAAAAGAGGTTGGAAACACATCTAGAGGCTGGATATTGCACAAAATATTTTGGGCTTGCTCCTGTAGTGTGCTAGTCTTGTGCTTATGGGAACACCTGTTGCCTATTTTATAACTCTTCATGGCTGCCGTGCAAGCTGCTGCATATCAAGGGTTGCTGAACTGCCTGTTTTTTCTGCTCTAAGCAGTGAAGTCGGGTTCTCTTGAGTAACTCCTGCTGGGCTCTGAAAAGCCAGTCGTCTTCAGATGCTGCCTGTGTCACCTGACCCACAAGCTCTTCGCAGGCTGGCTTTGCTGATTTAGCCTTGCCAAGGGGCCGGTAGTGTTGCAGATCCTGTGCTGGTTATGTATTGAAGCCACACCATTCTGGACGATTTCTGGCTATCTTGTATATTTTTGGTTCATCTCATCCATTTTGTTGACATCTGGAACACTGTAAGGGTAAAGACACGATTCCAGACTGCAGAGCAGAGAGAGCAGCACAGCAGTCTGTTCCTCCAAACAAGCAGTCTTTCAACTGTGTGCCTTGCCAGATACTTTCCCCCTTATTATGCCGTGGCCTTGACCACTGATTCCTGTTGCTTAAGGCCTAGTTCTCTATGAGGTGGCACAACTGCATCTGAGCTGTGAGGGCTGAAGTAGAAAGGTCTCCCATGAAAACTTGTTGTCTAATTATCATGAGACCTGGCAAAATTTAAGGGGGGGGTATGGGGAGCACTCAGTTATGTGATTCCCCCAAATGCAAGACTGAATCCCCCAGACACAAGTAGCTACCTCAGTGAGACAGCAAGAAATCAAATATAGCCTCTCTCCCTATTTTCTTTTAAACTTAAAGCAGTCATGGGGGAAGGAATCACGTTGGGAGGGAGTGTTGAGGGAGGGATGCTTCACTTTTTTCTTCGTGCCGTTTTCTTCATTTAGATCTCTCTGTGTCTGTTCCTCTTGCTGCTGTGGTGCCTGTGTGCTTTCCCCTGTCGTACATACAGCAGCTGCAACGGAGGGGGCAATTTAGACCATGAAAAAGCCTGTTGTTGTTTTTTAAAAAAAGTTCCCTCCCAGTGCCACAGCCCTAATTTCTCCCCATACCAATGATTACTTTTCACTCTCCCCCCCTCCAAAAAAAAAAAGTTCACAGGAGTTCAATCACAGGCCTCTCCTGTCATTTGACTCTTACAAGTGGGTCAACCAGGATCTCTGCAGATGGACAGGAAGTACCTTTTATAATTCCTTGCCCCCTCTCATGGCTAGTAGAATCAGAATAAATTATACAAAAAGAGCTCCTATATGATTTGTTTATTGGGTTGTGCACCCATTCTAGGACCAAGTGCAGGCTGGCACATTTGCTGTGGCACCTCTAGAACAGAACCTATGGACAGGGACTGTCTGGTTGGACCTCACTGTGCTGGAATTAAAAAGTTTTTCCAGTTAGACTTCTGCCACAACCTTTCAAGCTCCAAATACTTTGGACCAGAATAGCCAAAGAATGGCCTGTTCCCATATGAACATGCCCATCTTTTGATGATATATTCAGAAGCACATTACCAGGTGTTTCCACCCCATTTCTGAAGTTAAACTGGTGTTGACTTGGGTGAGGACCTTTTCCATGGAAATTCCCTTCCCACAGATGTCTGAATTGTGCCTTATCTGTTAGCTTTCAGGCACCGAGTTAAGACATCTTTATTCTTCCAGGCATTTGTTGGTTGAGTTGTTTTCATATTGCTTACTGTCTTTGTGTTGCTCTGCCAGTTTTTGATAATTTTTGTTTAACTTCTGTTTTAAAGCTTTTGGGTTTTTTACTGTTTATCTTATTTTGCTAGCTGCCTTGAAGCTTTTTAAAGTTGAAAGGTGGGTTAGACATTGTTAATATCATTAAAAGTTTGCTTCATGTGGTTTATGCCTGTTGTAGAATTCAGCTTTCTTGGCATAGAACTCACGCCACAGAAATCAGTGCACGTAGTCAAGTATATTCATATATGCATGCATCAACAAACACATCTCTGTTCATTTCCTTAGGGATAAGGGAGAAGGCACCAGATTCCCTCTTACAAACAAAGTCCCGTTTTCCTATACCTCTTCCCATCTATTTGCATTATTTTATCCCACTCTTCTTCACATCGCTCAGAACAGCATGTGCTATCCTTCCCTCCTCCATTTTATCCATACAACAGAGTAGTGTGGACTGAGAGAGACTGACTGATGCAAGTCACCCATTGAGTTGCGTAGCTGGGAGGGGATTTGAACTTTGGCCTACCTTTTCCTAATCCTGGCACTAACCATTACTCCACATTGCCTAACTTCCTCTTATATTTGGCCAGCTTTTCCATCATCCCAGAGGCATGCTGCACCCTTGCGGATGTTTCTTACCTTCTCCCTTCCACTCCAAGTGCCTTCTGCCTACTGGAGATCACCTCCCCCTTTGAGGGAGTGCAGTTGTAGCCAGAGTTGATTCTCAGGAGTAGAGTGAGAATAGGACAAGGTGGAGGGAGGTGTTCATGTAAGTGTGAAAATGACTATTTCAGACTTAACTGTGCAGGAAATACTTGGTGTGATTTCAGCTTCCCAAAGTGAGGGAACAGTCTGAGCTGCTCTGTTTCTCTTGCAAAGAGACTTCCTTCCGGCTCCTCCATAATAGAAGACCCTAATAATGTAGGAAACAAGGTCTCATGTATTTGCTCTTTCCTGACATCTTTTTGTAAAAATATCAGCTGCTTTCATGGGACAACACTGAGGGTGTAGTGAAGCATTGGTTCAGCAAGAGCAGCTGCCAGTAAGATGGCTGCGCCCCACATGCTTCCTTGCCTATAGGGCACCCAGTATTTAGCTGGCACGCTGTCAAGAATAGAGAGCAGGCAGTAACACTCTTTCACTTGCTTTAAAGTAGGATGTCATTCATTGGAAAAGCCTGAAACTTTGTCCCCCTTTGTTCAACCATCTAGTCTGTTCTTTGCCCAGGTATTTCCAAGAGATGTTGTTGCTTCTATGGAAGGAGATGGAAATGAGAAGGCCCTAATCTGCTGCTTCTCTGCCATGGCCTTCCAGAATCTTTTGGTCCTTTCCTTCCTTGTTGCTTTTTCTAGATTCTCTCACCTGCTGTTTCATCTTCTGCCCTTTCCTTGCAGTCTTAAAGGCCAACCCTCTAATATGTTCACTCTTGGTTGTTATCCCTACCAGGGAAATGAATGCCTTTGGCCTTGCATGTGTGATAGTCCCACCCTTGCTGTGGAATGCAAATAAGCAAGAGCAATGCTGCCATCTAGTGGCCACGTGTCCCAAAAGCTGCAGTATTAGTTGCATCGAAGAGGGAAATCTGTGATTGGATTTCCCTGATGTTTATTCTTTTTTCAAATGAAATGCAGCTGCAGGGAGAAGAGGTGCTGGAGAAGGGGCTGCTCAATCCTTTCCTTGCACCTTGTTTGTCTCTCCTTCAGGATGCAGTTTGCCCCATAGCAGCCTAGGGAAGTGTGATTTACATTGGGCAACAGTGTTGTAGGTAAAGGATTTCAATCCTAGCACCACAATGCCAATCAAATTGGTAGTTGAATTTCATTTTTTTAAAGGGAGGGTGGGAGATCCAGGTGTCGTTCTCCTATATAATATGTAGATGGTGTCCATGCTTTTCAGACCAGAACCTAGCAGTGGAAAAAGTGGGTGATAACGGTGACAAGCCCGGAGCAGAGAATGAGAAAGAAGAAATGGAACAGCCGCAGATCAGGGTTCCCATTGATGTTCCCAAGAGAGATGAGAAGGAAAAACTGAAGGAGGAGGTGCAGCTGGACCGGCCTGATCAAGGTAGTATTGTGTTACGATCGGGAGTTCTGAAGGTGGAGAACATACTGATGCCCCCTCCGAAGGAGAGTAAGCCAGTTCTTCACGTCTTCCTGTTTACTTTAGTCTATAGCCAGATTAAAGAGATTGCTAGGCCCCTATATTAAGAATTCATGTAAAACAAGCCTTGACTCGTACTGTTTTTTGTTCTCTTCCTGGCTGATGGTCTCCTTTCTTCCCCTGTAGGCATTGCACTCCCTGTAGGAGAAGCCCACCGCCATGAGCCACCAGTGCCACATGATGAGGTGGTGGTGGATGAAGGTCAGGACCATGAGGAGCCTGAGGAAGAGAAGCATCCACCAGCCAACAAGGATGTCGTGGTGGAGGGGAAACCTGTGCTGGAGAAGGAGCAGGCACAGCCTAAGCCAGTTCCTGAACAAGCAAAGGAAGACAGTGCCCAGGAGAAGTTAAAGGAACATCCTGTGAAAGACCCCAAGCCCGTACCAGAGGTGGCTGCACATGAGGACGAGCGGCCCCCTTATAAAGACTTGGAACTGGACAGTCACAATAGGAGGAGAGACAAGCCTGTGGATGTGAAGGACAGTGCCAAGGAAGGAGTGAAATCTGTTGAGAAGGAGAATGAACCTGGTAAGTTTTTCAACTGCCCTTCTGTTCCTGGAGAAATTGGTTTATTCCTTGGGCTGCTGAGATTTTGTGATTCCATGCTAAAATACAAAGAGTTGCACTATTTGGCTTTGGTCATGGAATTCTTGCCATACCACTGGCTACAGGTGCACTTTCATTCTTGAGCCAGACCCATCCTGAGCTTCTGAAGGCACAGCCGGGTTCCTGCAGCTAGGAGAGTCTTGAAAGTCATTCCCCAATGAGCAGCCAGGTCCTTCTCGCTGCCTGGCCTGTGACCTTTCAACTCCAGTGCCTCTCTTGTACCGGATTCTTGCCCTGCTTCTTACTATCCCATCTCTTTGCTTAAAAAAACCCCCCAAGCCTTCTCTTATAATGCAACATCACAGTTTCTACATCCTAACTGAAGTAAACAGACGTTGCTTCTGTAACAATGCCATTTGTAAAATATGTGTTTTTATGCAAGGGGATTCAGAATTTTTAAGTGAACAATTCTTGGGGCCTCCCTCTTGTTTTCGTCTGCAGCCCAAGTTTCCTTATAACTAGCAGTGTGTAATTGCTAGGGTTGCCAACCTCCAGGTGGGGCCTGGAGATATCCTGGAATTAGAATTGATTTCCAGGTGACAGGATCGGTTCCCCTGGAGAAAATGGCTACTTTGGAGGTTGAGCTCTATGGCATTATAACCCACTGAGGTCCTGCCCCTCCCCAAACCCCTTCCTTCTCAGGTTGCAGCCTCAAATTTCCAAGTATTTCCTGGAGTTGGCAACTCTAGTAATTGCACAGCTTCTTATGGAAAAGCAAGACAGTGAATCTCCTAGCAGTGACAGATCCTGTGATATCTGTTGCACGGTTGTTTGCCTGCATCTGGTACTGTGTCTGGCTGCTGCACCTTGCTGTTCACAAGGGGCCCAGAGTTTGAAAGTGCTTGTCACATTGTTAAGTGCCCACTGCAGAAGTTCTGTAGGGGCTGGGCTTGTATTTTAATGAGTTTGAGCAGCAAGCCCCAGTTTGTTCCCAGCAGGCTGTAATGGTGTTAAATATTTTTATGCCTACTCCTGTGGACATCAGGTTGGACAAGAACTGCATACGGAGCTGAAGGCAAGGCAGGGAGAAGCTGAGAACACCTCTCATTTTTCTTGCTCCATCCAGTGACATCTGTCGGTCCCTCATTTGCAGGTGAAAAGGAAGAGCCACTGCCACCAGAGCAACCAGAACCTGCCCAACCTGAGCACAGGGAAATCCGTAATATCGAGGAGAATGCAGACAACAAGCTAGAGGGTAAGTTCTGTCCTTGCTGCACGCAGCAGGTGCAAGCACCAAAGTTTCCCATTTGCTTCCCTGTTTGTGCATATGCCCACCTCAAACTGCAGAGTTCTGTGTTAGAAGGAACAACTGAATCAAGGCTCCTGTGCTGCAAGCAGAGAGGTCATCTTGCCCTGATGTTTCGGAGCCTGTAATCTGAGGCTGTGGCCAGCTGGGCACCACAGTCCCATCACACCTCTAAACCAGTTGTGAGAGCAATAGTACTTCCAGGGGAAGGTGCTTGTAATGGAGAGCAGACCAGGCTTCTTCCCAGCGTGCACTGAAAGGTGTGTCCTCCATTGGCCAGAACAGGCAGCACCTCTTGTGGTTGCCTGGAAAGGGCTGCTCTTCTTCCTTGACTATAATGTTTCCTTTGTCCTGAGTTCTGGCTCTTGATTTTTCACTCTCTGCCTCCATCCCCCTTCCCCTCCACTTTTACCTACAGTTCCTTAAAGGCCAACAAGGCAAAGATGGCTGTTGGGCTGCATGGGCTCTTTCTTGCTCCACCAAAATGCACTGCCTCAGGCTCTGTCAGTCTGAGCAGGGTCCCTGCTTGATGACATTATAGAGGCCTAATGCTAGAGAGACAGGCATCCTAGAAACCAATTTCTTTTCCACCAGCCGTCTTGCATGGAAGTCTCTAACCTGAAAGAGGTTCTCTGCAGAGGACCTCCTTATGCCTCCTGGGAAGGATTTTGCCATTTCAACAGTTCAAACCCTGCCTGCACTTGGAGCTAATTCCAAAACCAACTGGGTAATCTTTGGTCAGACCTGTGTGTGCAGCTCACAGCTTTAGTGGCAATTACCTTTACATTTAATCCCTCAAAAGCAAGTAATGCTATAAGTCTCTGTAGGTTGTTAGCAGGAGGTCATTAGGTTAGTAATTCTCAGCCAGCTGAACAGTACTACGTTTGCTCCTGAAACAGAGTTTTTGGAAATTATGAGCACTTTCAACAAAGCAAGATCCATGATGGGCTATGGGCACTCATGTTCTAGATTAAGAGAGGGTCCTTTCCTTAGAATGGCCAGGAGTTTTAATCAAGTTGCAGAAGCCCTGAGGGTTAATTGGCAGTATTATGCACTGAGTGTGTTGGGAATGAGTAGATACAAGGGGAGGTAGTATGGACTCCATACAGGAAAGACCAATCTGGCACATTTCCCTATTACAGAAGGGTAAAAGGTAAATAAAACATATCTTTAAACATTTGCAAACTGCCCCATTGAGAAGTTTCGTGTACACACCCATGTTAAGACAGTGTAGGCTTGGCTTCCAAACAAAGTTGAGCTCCTGTATCTTGCATTTGAAAATTAAAGCCATACCACATGGCATTAGTGAACAAATTCATGCATCTTAGGGGAACACATGCCTGTTGCCAAACACACACATATCAAATGCACACATTTCAAATGTTATAGAAACACGTCTTTTCCTTACCCCTTACACCAATTTCTTTACCTGATTATATCAGCCTCATAGGCCAAGATAAGTTTAATTTGAGACAGGGCCTAGCAGAGTTTAGTAATTAGAGTCTGCTTTCAGTGCTATGGTTCTATTCTAGAAATATGAAATAACTTCTGACCAGGTGTAGAGCACCTTTCCCCAATGAGTAGTCACAGTCATACTCCATGGGATACTTTATGGGTTCTAGGTTTGGGAGTGATTGAGTAGCATTCACTCTAACATCTGGAGAGGGTTGAGGTCTCACAATTTTAATTCTACAAATTTACTGATAAACCTTCTCTGAAACTGTCTCACAAGAGAGGGGAGGGGGGCAATACAGAGCAGGCAGAAAAGCCAGCGCCTTCCTTGCCCTTTCACAGAGCACCCGCAACCAATGTTCCCTCTAAGCTGAGTTAGTGTGAGCTAGCACAAAGTTCCTTAGCCTCCGGCTCACACGTTTTTGTGTTAGCTCAGGAAGGATAGTTCCAGAGCAAACTGATTTATGCAGTAGCCAAATCGCTTGCTCACAACTTAATGCCAGTGGCTCACAAGATAGAATTTTTGCTCACAAGACTCCACAGCTTTAGAGGAAGCATTGCCCACAGCCTGCCTTGTTGCCCACAAGGGTGGATGGGTGGCTGTTTGTACCACGCCTTGTTCCCACAGCTGGTCTCATGCTCATTTTTCCAAAAAAGACAACCTAGTATGACAAGAGCCCCCACCTTCAAAAAATTTGAACCATACATGCATAGCGAAAGCCAGTTCTCCAAGACACTTATTTGAATAACAAATTAATGAACAGGAACATGGGAGCACTACCTCTTAGGAAACTGATCTCAGTTCTTTCAGCCAAGTAGAAATGGGAGTATTGCTGATCATATGCAAACTAAGCCTGGATCAGACATGGCCTGATATGCAGTTCAGTCTCAGGCTGCTAGGAGGAGGTGCTTGTAGAATGAGCCATGTGATTACTCAGATGGCCTCTTAACTCTTTGGACTGCAGCTGGACAACAAATCCCTCCCATTGGTCACTGTCAATGAGGAGTGGATGTCGGCTGTCATCTTGCAGCCAAGGTGCAGCTACTCTGTATGCCTTAGCATAGAGGATCAAAAGTAGGAGGAGCCTAAGATGCAGATAGTAGGCCAGATTCTAGCCACAAAGCTGGGGGTAGACAACAGCAGACCCACTAAATGGAATTTGTCCAAAGAGAGGATGCAGGCTGTCATGTGTCTCATTCTGCAGCCTCCCCCCCACCCTTTGCCAGGTTAAGTTTGAGCTGAAGATGAGTTTGGAGATCAAAAACATGGTTCTGCAGTTGTCTTTAATTGTATTTCTATCTCCTACTTGGTGGAGAGGGATTCTGCCCTGCCCATAATGCTAGAGCTGCCTCTGGCATTTGCAAGTTCTGCAATCTGTTGTCATGCAGCCACTTCAGGTGGCATTACAAAAGACTCTTAAATATAACTACATTGCTGAAATGTGCAAAATGTGTGTCAGGGCAATGAACAGAGCTGTGCCCTTATACTGGAATATGGGACATGCACTGTGTCCAAGGGGCGCCTTGTGCCTAAGAAGCAAGCCAAACCAGATGTGGACTGGGGACTATAGAAGCCTCCTGCCCCTGCACCTCCACAGCCATGCCAGCAGCAGAATGCAGACTAGCAGCTCTGACATCCATACATGCAGAAACAGCAGCAGATCACAGAAGGAAGCCATGCTCTGCAAAAAGGACAAGATGTTCCTGCATGGAAGCCATGAGAAACTCCCTTCATCATGCAGGCATTCCCCCCCATCTTGTGTGTTAACTTCCACCTGAGCCAGCCTAAAACAAAAGGATATGCCCAGCTACAGACAATAGCCTTCCTGCCATGCATTAAGATAACACTGCTGTCAAACATCCGGTCATTAATCTGAAGCACCGGCCATGCAATGTGATTGGTTCTTCTTCTTCTGTCCTTTGTCTCACCCCCCTTCCCCCAGAGGTGTCACTCCATGCCGACCATTAAATTTCAGTTGCCCAGCTATTAATCCCCCATCCAGAGTTGGGGGGGGTTTGTACTTCCTGGAGACAAGGTGACCACATGAGTGCTAGCCTCAGATCACATTTAGGTATATAAGGAGAGCGCTCTCTGGGCATGCTTGCTCTGCTCTTCTCCTTGCCCAATACCCACCTCTTGGTTCCATTCGGGATCCATTTGGAACCACTCCATGTGTGTCACTGGCCAACCCACAGACCCTTCCCTCCCTCCTTTTAGTTCCCTTTTTTAGCTGCATGATCCAAGTGTCTCTTTGGACATCACCCAACCAACGATATTTCCTGCTCACATAGGCGTCATCTTCAGGGGGGCTGGGGAGCTCAAGCCTCCCCGAAAGTACTGAGCCCCCCCCGAGGCAACTGGTGTCAGCCAGAGCCTTGCTACCCCCCTCCCGTCCTCCACCCCATTTTGAAAGCGGAGGGTTTTCCCCTCCGCTTTCTGAGACTGTTCGGCTGGGCTGGGAGGGAAGTCAAGGGGGTGGGGGCTTGCTTCCTCCTGGAAGCTAAGCTCCACCCACAGTTCCCAGCAGCCCCGTTCAACGTGGAGAGCTGCACGTGGAGGCTAGCTTCGAGGCAGCACATGCTGCCTCTGCTTGCTGCCGCCACCAGCCTGAAGGGTAAGTAGGTGGGGGTGTAAGGAGTGGGGGATTGTTTCAGGTGGGGTGGGGTGGGTGGGAGCCCAGGGCTGCAGCCACCCAGCCATCCTGCAAGTCCAAGCAGGGGAGGTGGGAGAGGATTGGAGGATTGGGGAGGGGAGCTGGGCAAGAATGGAGGGAGGGGGAAGGTGGGGGGCCCTTCTGTGGCCTCTGGTTGCCCCTGCCATCGGTGAGTGGCTTGCTTTCTCCTGCAGTCCAGTTTAAACTGGGCTGCAGGAGAAAACAAAACCCAGGAACCCTTGTGCTGCACGGAGCACATTGCTCCAGAATACAGAAAATCCTGGGCTCACTTTCTCCTGTAATCGGGAGGGGGGGGGCCTGCACTTTCTGTCCCTCTCTCTCTTTCTGTTTCTCTTTCCCTTTCCCTTGAGATGTGTGAGAGCTGGAAACGCTGGGAAGCTGCCCCACCCCCACTCCAGGCTGCTTCCCTTCCAGTCTGACTTTCTTCCCTTCCCTTCCCTCTGTCTTTCATTTCTCTCTCCCAATCTATATGTTTTTTCCCCCAGCTTCCCCCCTCTCCCTTGCTAAAATAGCCCCAGTTAGGATTGCCAGGTACCCCCTGGCCACCTCTGGGGGATGAGGGGAGGGTGGCCCAATCCAGGTTAGGAAACTCCTGGAGATTTGGGAATGGAGTCTGGGGAGGACGGGGACCTCAGTGGGGCACAATGCCATAGAGTCCACCCTCCAGAACATCATTTCCCCCCCAGGAAAACTGATCTCTTTAGACTGGCAATGAGCTATAATTCCAGGGGATCCCCAGGTCCCACCTGGAGGCTGGCATCCCTAGCTCCAGTGCTGAAATTGGAAGCTCTGGTTCTGCTGTGTGACTTGGTGCATGCAAACCTCTGGCATTGGCTTACATTTCCCAAACCACCCAGGTGAAGGAGGGGAGGGGTGTCATTCTACCAAAAATGAGAGTGTTTGGGTTTCTCTGTGAGTTTGAGGACTGGAACTGGCACTGAAGTGAGATTGGAAAAGTTTGTGTGGCTTTCTTGTGTTACAGTAATAATTATGCTACAATACAGTTTGTTAGTCCTAAAGGTGCTACTGAGTGTTTTACTATTTTGTATGCTATGGCAGTGATATGAGAGCCAATTGAGCTGTGGGTCCATCTCATGCTACTGACAGTAGTTATACATTACACCTTGCCCAAATGGTTCTGGGCATTAAAGCGCACTTGCCCTGGTGTGATGTAAAATGCTAGCAAGTCATAGCCAACTCATGGTAACCCTGTAGGATTTTCAAGGCAACAGACATTCAAAGATGATTTGCCATTGCCTGACTGTGCATCATGTCCCTGGTATTCCTTGGAGATCTCCCATCCAAATACTAGTCAGAGCTGACTCTGCTTAGCTTCCAAAATCTGATGACATCAGGCTAACCTGAGCCATCTGGGTCCATGGCATGGTGCTGTGTGGGTGCTTCCCAGGCAATCATCTTCAACCTATTCTTGGAAGCCACAATCATTAGGAAAGAGCCATGTGATAGAAGTGTAATAATAATTTACTCATAGTTGCAAGAGCCAATAAGATTTGAGTTTGATGGGGGATTGGGCAAATTGATCTAAGGAACTGAAAGAAGAGAAAGTATTAGCAAGCTCAGTGGTTAAGGATTTGAATAGAGCTCTTTATAGTCCAATCCTGAGGACACTGAGAAAGAATGTCTGAAAATGTCATACAGGTTTCTGTGGACCTTGCAATAGCATTGTAGCTAACCCCAACTAAGAAACTTCCATGCTGTTTCTATAATTTCTCAAATGTACTTCACACCAACTGTGCATCTCCATTCCTTTCTAATTCCTCTCAACTATGTACAGCTTTCTATGTTATGCTTCATTTGGACTGCTTTGCTTTCTCAGTTCCTAGCCCCCTTCTTTTCTATAACCATGGATCTACATCCCCTTCCTCAAGCCTTGCTGCTTGTCCCAACTCTCTAAAGTCAGACCAGTTTGGCCAGTGACAACCGAAAATACATCTGTCCAGGAAGTTCAACTAAATGCCACTAGAGGTTTTGTCACCACTGCTACATCACTTAATGCATTACAATATAGGTTCATGTTCAGGCTATAATTTATGATGTTTTAGTTTGGGAAGATCTGTGTTCTTGGTCACATCAGTTGGTGCTATTTTTTCCTGTAAAATCCTCTTCCATCCCAATGGACTCTGCTGCTCACATGTTGTCTGTCAATCCCCTCTTTATTCCACCCTTCCTCCAGTCTCCCTTCCCTTATATTGACCTCACAACAATGGCAATATCACCCAGCCTGATGAAGGGGGCTTTGACTCTTGGAAGCTTATTCCCTGAAACTCTTGTTGGTCTCTAATCTGCTCCTGGACTCAAATCTAACTGTCCCAGTATCACCGAGTAAGTGTCATGCAAAATGTAGATCTGAACATGGGTCTCCTCAGTCCACACTGGTCTTCATGCCATTGGTCCATCTACTTCAGCATGGTCTGCTCTGATGCAGGTGAGCTCTACAGGCTCAGACAGAGAAAGATCCTTTCCAACAGCTGTTCTCTTAGACCTCCTCGGTTTAAACCTTTATCCTTTGGCACGCAAAGCATGGTCTCTCTACCATCAGTCCATCAGTGTCATCATTGTCTGCTCAGACTGGCAGTGGTTCTCCAGGGTTCTTTGCAGAGGATTTTGCCCATGCCGTGCTTTGTTTCTGAGCCATTGGGGCTGGGGGGGGGGAGGATGCAGGCGGGCTGCTTTTATTTGTAATGCAAAAGTATATTACCTCTTTCTAACAACATATGTCCATGCAAGATGTACATATGTTCACTGTAATATGTAAACAGGGCTTTTGTTTCTCCGAGTGGTGAGCAGGAAGAGAGGGAAATGGCAACAGATATGTTCTTGGTATGTACACCATCCAGGGAGAACACCTAACACTTAACTCATGTTTATGCCACACATCATTATCCTTGATTGGCATGCAGATCAGAGGCCTTTTAAAATTTCCTTTTGCCCTGTGTGCAGTCCAGAAGGAACATTGGCAAGGAATGTACACTCTATACGTGTGGTACAGTTTCAAAGGGACAACTAACTGGGATGTATAAAAGAAATGACAGGATTGCCCATTACAAACAATGGGAGAGACTTGAAGGCCCACTGGAGATAATAGGAGCCAGGAATGCCACATGGCTCCACCTCCATAAATAGTGACAATGGCCTGTGATGTCACTGGCTCCTCCCTATGATGTCACTGGGCCTCAGTTCTTTTAAGGACCTAGCACAGCAATGCCTCTGCCCCAGCCCCAGCCCCAGCCCCCCTGGGAAATTGGAAAGTCTATGCCCTTGCCTGCTCATGCAAATGTCTCTATCCTTTCAACTTTGTATTCCTAGCTTTGCATTGTGTGGGGAATGCTTGGTTATTGTTAGTATGCTTGAAAAACCTTCAGAAAAAGAATCACTATTTTAGCTATACAGTCTGTGTCTATTCGTGGGGTCCTGAGAATTCTGACTCCTGTAGACATAGGTTCTGATCCCATATTTAATGCCTGTTGCCATTTAATACTCATAACTCCCCAAATTTATTAATAAATTAAGGCAATTTGGCTAAGAAATCTGCAGGTTAACTAGAGCTGCTGTGGCCTTGTCATGTGGCATACTAAATAACCTCTCTCTGCCATGAGGTCTCTAGCAAGGCTCTTTTTACTCCTTGTGTATTCCAGTCTTTGCATAATTCTGTCTTGCTGTTCATCCTGGAATCTTTTTAGATTCCATTCACTACTTCACAGCCTTCAGGCTGTGTAATCTTCATGTGCTTGAAAAATCCCTCACTTTTGAGGACAGGTCCATCAACTGGACAAGTGTATCTCCTTTCAGATACCAGGGTCTGCAGGTTCCTTTGCATGTAACCTGGCCTTCTGTTCCTTCCAACTCAAAATGTATTGCATGTTGCTTTCTTTCAAGGTACAGAGAAATAAGACACTGTAAGACAACAAATAAAGCCAGAGTTATTACAGCAAGGTCTTTCCAGAAGGTGCTTGGTAAATCAGGTTTCTTGTGGCCTTAGGCAAGGCATAGGTGCCAGCGTGGACTGTTGCCTCAGATTTAGAGAAGTGAAGGTGGAACTGTTGTGGAGACCAGAGCATGCACCCAGCATTTCTAGAATCCATCTTTGGAAATGCACAGTAGGGGAATGATAGTACAATTCTCACCTCTCACCTATCTCTTTTTCTCCAGAAGTGGGCAAAGAGAAGCTCCTCGACCATGAAGTCCTGCTGCAAGTGATTAAGGAACAGCAGGTTCAGCAGAAGCAGCTCTTGGACCAGCAAGCCAAGCTGCTGGCAGTGATTGAGGAGCAGCACAAGGAGATCCACCAACAGAGGCAAGAAGAGGGAGGAGAGGAAAAGCCAAAGCCAGGTAACCCCCCCCCCCAAACTAACAACATAATACAAGTAGGCAACATCGAGACTGCCTCTTCTCAGAGGCTTTCCTTCCCATTGAGTGACACATGTTCTTTTTGGACACCAGAACAACAGGCCAAGCTGATTTCATGGTAGGAAAATTCCAGCTCAGGTGTCACTAGAGACCACATTGGAACATGAAGTATCAGGAAAGTAATACTAGGTCTTGGAGAGCCATCAGCCATTACTCAGCAGTTGTTCAAAGGTGCAAGAAGCTTAAAACAGGAGTCTCTTCTTACTACGTTTATGATTTGCTGATGACTTCAAAATTTACCACCAGGAGAGTCAGATTGGTACCATGTCTAAGTGAAAGGGGGAGAATGGTGTGACTGTCCAAGAGGGTATTGTGTGAATTCTTCAGTTGCTAAAGTGTACAACAACTAGAAATCTGTATTTCTCTTCACAGTAGAAACTCACCAGGAACCTGGCCTGCCTCTTTTCAAGAACAAGATAAGAGAGGAAGGCTTTGCAAGTAGAACTGAAGATGCAGCAAAGCATACACTTAATGAGAGATCAGATCATCCTTTGCATGGGCTCAACAACCAACCTCTGGACTCAGAAGGGCAGCGAAGACAGCCGGCTGCAGGTCCAGAAGGAGAGCTGAAGCATAAATACAAATTAACTAGAGCTCCACCTAAAAATCCAGCATCTCTAGATGATGGTGAGAATATTGCAAAGCACCAAGTGGGGAAAAATTCAGCAGAGAAGTCAGTAGGGTCAGTCAGAAGCGATTCACAGATAGCAAGGGCTGACAGAGAACATCAAGAGAAGCAGAAAGAAGGCCATGACACTCACTTGGCCCAAGATGCCCAGGAGAAAAGGAAGAATGCACAGAAAATAGATGAAACTAGGGGAAGGGCTGCAGGCCAAAAAGAGATGCTTGGCGAAGCCAAAGTCCATGCAGTGGCTGGGAAGATTGCTCAGAGAGTCCCTGAGGGAGAGCCATTTGCCAAAGTTAAGAAAGAGGAGCTCCAGAATCAAGAAAAGCAAGCAGATGCTGCATACAAATCAAAGGTTACTGAAAATGTACAGCAGAACCAGGAGGTCCCAGGAGCTGTTAATGCTGACAAGACTGGGGAGAAACAGACCTTCCCTTTGGGCCAGGTTGATGGACTGCAGGGCCAGGGAGGCAGTAGCAGAGACAGGGCAGTAGCTGGATTCCATATTCCGCAAACAAGCCATTCCAATGAATTTCAGCTTGGTGCTGAAAGTGAGCCCCAAAACCCAGGGAAGTTGCATAAGTCTGACGGTGAGCCCATCTTAAAGACAGAGCTGATTGCTGCTGCCAGGGAACATGAAAATGTGAAACCTAACCGAGACCTGAAGCTGAAGGAAGAGCTGGACTTGCGCCGCAGGAGACGAGACCTAGAGGAAGAGGAGGAAGGGAAGGTACTAATTCGACTTAACCCCTCCCAGATATGAAAGTCAATGACTTACGCAGTGCACTGGAGACTCAGTTAAATCAGGCAGCGGAAGGTGCCCAGCAAGCACTTCACAGTCGACAAATAAAACAGATGCCAGTGGCAGAAGAAGAGGTGTGAGATCAGGATTTCATACTGTTGACCAGGTATAGGAGGCTGATGGCTATTTTGGGATGTCTGTTACTGTGCGAAGCACAATTGAGTATGTAACTGCGGGCAGTCTGAATCAGTTGGGTCTGCCTGAACCTGGTTCCAGTGACTGAACGAATGTTGGCCTGTGCATGCTTCACAGGGGCGGGAATTCTGTTGCTGCCAGCCAGTCTCACGTTCCAGGACTATAACACCCAGTCTCTCCAATGTGCTGGTAGCAAATCAGCAGAAACCAGGATTACCCACCTTCTCAGTTTTAAAGCATACTTTGTACTTGTCACCTTTCCAAAGAAGCATTTGAATTTGATGCTTGCTCAGTTGCCTTTAACCATATGCTTTAATTTCTGTGTTTTGGAACTTGAGTCTGATTTCATGTTAGCAATTTGCTCTTGTTGGAAACTTTCTATGTGTGTATACGTGGGTTTGTCACTTAATTTCAGATCCTTCTGTTCCAAGTT
Source organism: Gekko gecko (assembly GCA_029375565.1). Lineage (NCBI taxonomy): Eukaryota > Metazoa > Chordata > Lepidosauria > Squamata > Gekkonidae > Gekko > Gekko gecko. Next base: position 235,362,020 of record JAPDNY010000002.1, on the reverse strand, counting down.
CACCCATGGGTTGATCTGCATTTGGAAATCGTATCAGGAAAGTGAAAGAAGTTTTTAAAGTGTCTAAAGTGGGAAGATGATCCACTGGTCCTGGGTAAATTCTTAGGATTGTTAGTGTTGGGTTCATCTTTAAACACATTTACTATAAGTTGCTGTTCAGGTGCTTTTTCTAGTTAATTCGTTGATTAGCAATAATAAAGAGGTCACCCATCCTTTCTCAGCTATCAGATCAAAGGTTCGTTTTTAAAAATCACTATCCCAAGTGCATTATGGGATTTCATACTGTGCTTGAAATGGTCACTTGTGAGAAAGTGAAATGAAGGTTTTCCTAGGAGGCATTATCAAAGTTTGCATCTACTTCTTTCCACTGTTCTGTGAGTGCATGCAATGTGGTTTAAAGCTCTCCCTACCTGCGCTTCTATAGTTCTTGAATCACTTGTGTGAAATTTGGTAATGCTGATTCTGGATTCTGCAGTTGAACAGAGTTGTTCTGTTTCAGGTGTGCAGGTAGAATTGTGGCTTTTGCTTTTAACAGATGGACTTTTTAAACTCTTGTATGCAGCCAAAGGTATCTGCCCATTTAATCTGGTTGTGATTCTCCAAATTACAAACATGATGAAACTTGGCAACATGGGAGCCTTTTGTCACAAACAAGCCAAAAAACCCCTTGATTTTGGTACACTCATCTTTTATCTCATATTGGTCTGTTTTTCTAGAACAACCACGGGTCCAGGGAGTGCTAGTGAGGACATTGCCTCTAAGGCAATTGCCTTCCAGGTTCTTGCACTGCTGATCCTGATAAATGGAATTGAATGCTGTCTTTTCCTGCAAAGTGTGTTTAGTGTGTCTCCATTAAAGAAGATAGAGAAACATGGCTGGTTCCACTCAGCTGCTCTGAAGGTCATTTGCCTTGTCATAAACATAATGATTATTATAGCCTTAATCTTCAGGAGTGTCATTGAATGAAGCTGCTTAAAGCACAATTAACCAGAGTCAGGGTTACTATTGTTTCAGCTTTTCTAAAGTGGAAAGAATTATGTGTAAACGTAATTTCTGTTTCAGGGGGTTAGAGTTGGGTTTTTTTTTGTAAAAACTAGGAAAGTTGAATTTGTATGCAGTGGCTACAGAGGTGTCAGCCAAGTGTTAGCCTGTAAGGGTTTTTCCAACCAAGAATGGTATGACTGTGTGTTGTGCCTGCAACTAAAAGGACCAAAGATAATTCTGACATTCCTCCATAGAGCAACTGAATTTTAAACAAACTGTCTCCAAGCAACTAAGAGGAGGGAAGTGGAAGAAAGGGGACTGGGGACTTCTGCTGGAATTCCTCCTCTTCTGCCATAGCACCAGTTCAAGTTTACCCTGTTATACAATGACAAGTGGCTGGGTGTATAACCAGACTGCACAAACAAATAAAATAAATTCAAGCATTTTTACCTGAAGCATTCTTTTTTGTTGGAAATAGTTTCAGTTCACACTAAATGAAATGGAATAAGCGGGGACCTACATGTAATATATGTACCTTTCAGAGACCTTCTCTTGCTTTCTTGTATACATTGGCCTTTTAATTATTTTTTTAAATCACAGATGCCATTCATACAGCCAGGAGATCCATGCTGAGATTTATTCTCCAGAGTTTAGTTTTATGAAATTTACTAAACAGTCTTGGGAAGGTTACTTGACCTCTGCGAGATCTGCTGCTGAAGCATTATAAAGAATGTAAATCATTTGGTGAGACAATTAGTGGAAACAGTCTAGTACACTTTAAAACAGCTTCATACACATATCACAGAATTACAACTTAATGTTTTTCCTGCCATCCAGCCACGTGAAAAGGTCAGATCTAGCATTCTGTGAAGCAGCTTCCACTTAAGATACTTATCTGGCTGGCACTTGACTCCAGATCTGAGCAATCTCCACCAGCTCCCCTGAGGGCCTAGGCAATGCTGTGCTTTTATGACTAAGATGATGAAGCAGTGGCTGTCTTAGGTCAGCAGGAACCACAGCACTGCAGTAGTCTTTGCAGTTTTATTGGGCAGATTCCCAAGCCATGCTTTAACCTTGGCCTATAAAGCTGTTTTCTCCTTAGGCAGTTTCACTGATTAGATTTCTCCCCCCCCCCCAAAGATTCAATTAGGAAACCCATGCACAGAAGGGAAATTAGAGGTACAGAGTCATGGATCCCTCCATATGAGGGTCAGGGTTGTATGATGCCACAACTGAATTGGTGTTCTTACACAAATTAACCAGGCCTGCCAGGGAGTCCTGACACTTTGTGCCGCCGCCTTCTCTGCCCCAAATCTGCAGGAGCTAGAAGCAACAAAATCATACACCAGCTAAGTATTGCCCTACTTTGCATTCAGTTCTTTGTAAAGTGGGAAGGGAATGAGAAAATCTTCAGGGCAAAACTGATACCAAAAGCTAGTTTAGTTGTGGTACAGACCCTTACACTAAGGGAAAGAGGAAGTAGGTGTGTGTTTACTAAATCCTTGCTTTGCCAAACATGCTCTGAAGATTTTTTTAAAAGTCCTAACTAGAAAATCCATGTGAGAGATCATAGTCTTGGATTCTTCAGCACAGCTCTATAGGCCTCTAGCCTTGTTACCAGCTTTTCTTCTCAGCAGGGCTACATTCAGGCATCACAATAACCCTGTACTTGTACAAGGGACACAAATGCAACTTGTTCTACTGCTTATGTATTCCTGTCCCTAACAGAATGCAGGTGAAGGCTTCCTAACTGGGAAGCCATTAATGAAATTCCAGTTCACTGTGATGTCCAAAAGCAGCTACCACTATGAACTGAAGTTTGTTTCCTTCCACAAATCAGGATTCTAAACCTCAATTCTGGGGAAGAAACACATTCCATTTTACCCAGTTGCTAGCATGCAATCTGATGCCAGTTTTCCCAGAGCAGGAAGTCTTCAGTCCCAGTTTGTGTGCAAATGTGTTTCTGCCCATCAAGACACCAATTTGTCAAGAGGGGCTTAAATCAAAACCAATCGACTGAGTTTTAGCTTCAAAAAAATTAGTTCTAGACACAGCTTGTTGAGGTGCATGGCTCTTTGTATATCGTAAGCTGTTCACTTTAGAGATTTCTTCTCAGTGCAATATAAGATGAACTGAGCACTTTGTCCTTCTCCACCGAAAGCAACTATAAATCCAGGTGTGCAGCTGGTAATGTCCGCTTCAGAGCTTTACTTTACATTGCTCTTTGCCTATGAAGGAAGATCAGTTCTGATGAGTCACTGCTTTTAGGATTCACATCACTGACTGAGTACTACATAAGTATCTATTTATTTAGATTAATATATGCTGCAGGATATTTAACCCTTGGCTGAAGTCATGTCACAATAGCCAACCATTTCTCTTGTAAAATTAAGCTACTGTGAAATTCCTCTGTGCTGCTGATCAGTTGAAGGCAAGACTCCTATAATCCTGTAACAGGAGTCTGAATAATATGTGAATTAAAAATTTGCTCAAAAGACCACAAATACCTTTTTAGCAGCTACTTTAGCCAAACTCTCTTAAAAACATAAAAGTGACATGCAAGTGTCTTGGTGGCACAAGCTTTCATGAATTAAGAGTCCTTGATCAGAAAAAATGGGCTCTGGATCTAATGATGTATGCTTTAATCCCTTTGCCATATCTTGGGGAAATGAGGGGTGTGGGAACCTTTTCATGCACCCTCATTCCCACTGTGTTCAATTTTGGGAGGGAGAGAAGCTGGTTTCCCAATTGCATCGAATGTGTGAGAGAGAAAAGTAGTTATTCTAAACCAAAACTGATTTTATTACACACTCTAGAGTCAGAAAACATTTTTGTAGCATTTCAAAATTCAACATAGAATATTTCAAGGTAACTCCAATACATAAACAGTGCACTTGTAATTCTATAAAAGATATTCTTGGTTATTCTGCCAAGACCCATAACTGCTGGGTGGTTGATTAGAACAACCAGGAACAACACTAAAACCAGACATTAAGTACTCTTTTCCACTCATAGAAGCTACTGTAACTGTCAGCCAAGTCTGTGACAAGCATTTGACATATATCTGATGTATATGACAAAGTCAGCCCTTTCTTTCTATCTCTGGGGTCAGGAAAGGCAAGGAAAGCTGGGTTAAGCCAGGGTGACTCACAGAATTAAGGAAGTTAGTTTCTGATACTCTTTATCTATTTAGAATTTGCTACTGGGATCTGACTGCTGTAAAGTATAAACATTCCTAATAGCCAAAGCCACGTGAGTCAAAATCATGTCCAGTGAAGGCCACACACAGCACATAGCAGTGGCCAGACATTTCCTGGGAGCAGAAGAGAACCAAAGTTTCAACTATATAGGCTTATTACTAAAGATATTAAAGTATTACAGGTGTACTATGGGTTTTTCAGAGTTTTAGCAGAGGATTGAGACTCAATCGAGTCCTAATTCTGCAACACCATAACAACTGTGTTATTAGTCTCCTTTTTGGTTTTGCTGCAGCAGAGGAACATAGTATCCCCTCTGGGATCTGAACACGAGATTAAATTTCATAGAAGTACATAGTGCTGTCCATAGAGAACTGCCAATGGATTTTGGATGTAAGGCTGATATTCCCTGCCCATCCCATCCTCAGTGCCACCCAGTCCTGCCCCCTGCAGTGAGAAAGTTGCACTGGCACAGTGTTACTGTTATGCTAGCACAGAATCCTAAACACAAGTATATTTACACTGTCAACTGGACAGGGCAAAATGTTCTGTTCTCCTAATAAGTATTTCATGCATGGAAACGAGCAGTTGGCATAAAATTAAATAACATCACCTGTTAATTGCTGCAGATCAAATGAATATAAAAGGGCCAGCTCGAGGGACCAGTTTAAAAGTCAGCAACCCAAAGAGCCTGAGTAGCATACCAACTGAAGAAGCAGACAGACTTCATTCTAATGTTTAAAAAGATGTGACTCACTGCTTTTGTGAAGCACTCCATCAGCATCTGAAATTCCTTGGCACACACATCCTTCTTCAGCTCTCCATGACCTGTTGTCTTGGAGGCAACACACTTGCCATAGACTGAAGCCTGCAAAAATTAGTGCTAATCAGATATCAGGATACTAGCTGGCATCGGGGGTGTATGGCAAACTCCCTGATTTTAAAAGATTAGTGACACCTTCCTACCCCCATACACTGAAGACTGAAATAACCAATTATTTTCATTGGCTTGTTCTTTGGCTCCTTGTAGGTTTGCAGCCTCTGCTAATCTTAGAAGTGGCACTATGTTGTCTTTTGTTCTTCCTGGAAAATGTATGCTGATCATTGAGAGTTAATCTGTTATATGACAAAAGGAGCTTTGACTCTCTAAAGCTTATACCCCAAAAACCTTGTTAGTGTCTAAGGTGCTACTGGACTCAAATCTAGCTGTACTATCTGTTATCATATATCCTAGTATAATGCAGTGATTCTCAAACTGTAGCATGAACCATGAAGGAACACTGGGCACCTGCAAAGTTCCAGGGAGGAAGCCTCTCCAAAGCAATGTTGACTTCTTCCACCACCAGCAAGGATTTAAGTGTTCCCAGTCCTCAGTGACTGTCTGTGTGCTTGTATCCTAAATGCCTCATTACACCAAAGTAGTTAAGGAGAGGGGTTCAGAATCAGATGATGCTTTTGTTCTTTAAGAATTTCCCCTGTGCATGGCTTTAGGAGGGGGCCAGAGAAATCTTGCTCTAATGCCAGAGCAGAAGCTATGTAATGGGATATTACTACAATCCTCAGGCATAGGAGCAGGCTCTGGGCGCACAACTGTGCACAAGAACCTGTGCACGCTTTCTTACAGAACAAACGGCCTCTGCCAAGTTGGAGGGGCCCCCTCAGAGGGTATGTTAAAATTAGTGTGCAGCGTCTAAGAGAACAGGCTGTGAACTGGGATTTTCCAGGCCCTCTCCCAAAATCACCTGAGCTGTAAAAACGCACGCACACCCGCCCAGGGAGTTCCTAGCAGTAAATCACTCAGCATTCCACGGCACTGACTCGTGAGTAAACAAGCTTTCAAGGAGCGGTCGCTATCCTACCGCGTAGGATTATAATACTGTGAGTCACAGCAATCACTTCAAAGCATGCTTTATAGATCCCAATAATTATTTTCCCGAGGATGGGAAGAAGCGGTCAGGTCAGGAGAGAGAAAAATAAGGTTGCTATGACGACGTAGGACAAATGGTCTTTTCCGGCCCCCGTACCTGCTCCTCACAATTCGCCAGTAATGCGGGGAAGCGTCGTAATCTCTCCCGAACACGACCCCAGACCCCTTGGCTGGGCATAGCCATTAAAACACGCCCGAAGCCCTACAGTCTGGATGCGGCCATAATCAGGAAAAAGACTGTCTCACTGGTCCAGCAAGGTTCGTTGATAGGTCAGCAAACCGCTCTGCCTTCAGATAAAACTAGACTATTATCGCCCAGATTGGATACAACACATACGAAGAAACATCTGATTGGCTAAAAAGCAGGAAACGATTACCCTTCGTTCCGCCGTCCAACTAAGGCTTCAACTTAATGACAGTTATTTCCTGCTGTTCGAAAAGCTGATTGGCTTATTTGACAGAAACCGGCCGTTCGATTGGACAATTGGTCCTCCGGAAGGCGGGATTGCGAAGATTTATGTTGTGTAGTTGTGCTCGGAGCTTATCATGGCGACGGTACCTTTGAGGGATCGACTGAGCTTCTTGAGTCGGGTACAGCGAGGATAACGCGATTATTTAGAATCTGTTGGGAATGGGGAGTTCATAGTGGCCCGTTGCCATACTCTGATGGAGGTCGTCATGACCTACTGAGGTTCTCTGCTCTGCCATAGAGCCATAGAGCTTATCGCTTCTTTTGACAGCTCGATGCCCGTGTAATTCTTGCGACGAATCTTAAGCATACTTACTAAGGAGTAAGAACCATTAAATTCGTTGAGGCTTAGTTCTCAGTAAACATGCTTAGAATTACACTGTGAGAGTCACTTTATTCACTCCCCCCTTTTCCCCTCGACCGAAATGATGCATGTGATCGCTATCCTGAGGGGAAGTAAACGTTTACAGTGACTCTTAATTGGCTCTTTGCCTTAGGACGTGGATGCAAAGCCCAGAAATCTTTGTAACCTACATTATCATGGCAGCAACATGAACAGGTTCTTGCCTTTATGATTTGCATTGAAAAGTTCATTGGTTGGCCTGACTTTATAAGGGTGGAGTTGTTGCCCCCAGCAACTAGTGTCCGGTGACATATGGCCCCTGAAAGTGAAGCTCCATTAACCTTCCTAATTAATAGCTGTAGATAGGCCTAGCTGTAGATAGATCTTTTTAATAAACACCCCTTTCAGGTGATACAGCAAACACTAGCAAAGGCTGTTTGTGCTCACCCTTAGCTGTCCATAGAATTGCAACCCCTAAGCTGAACAAGGAGAGCAAAATTCTCCACTATAATTTAGAGCTTCATATTTGTTGCTTGCAGGAACAGGTTTTACCAGCTTTCCTCTCAGATAACCAGAGATGGTTCTGATTTATGTCAGCAGCTAGATAGTGAACAGGGGATTTGAGTGGGTCTGGATCGGGGCTACTTGTGAGTCATCTGCAAGATGCTCATTTTGACCTGAGAATGGGGACAAAATTGGATTTGTTTACTACCATATCCTGGGGAACAGATCATGTTTCTTTACTTTTCTTTGGGTATCAGAGATGTGGCCTCTAGGCAACTGGAATTTTGTTGGAAAATAAGGCTTCCTCAGTTGCTGTCTCAGATGTCAGTGGTGTGCTAGAACAGAAAGAGCAATCATTATCTTCTACAAATGTACCATGTACTATGATCTGGTGGCTTTTCATTTGTGTGTTTTCCTCCTAGCTACCCACTCTGATCAAAAGCACCTCAGATGATGAAATCCCATGTCCAGGATACTTGTTTGAAGAAATTGCCAGTATCCTTTGGAAGTTGGATGTGAACTGAAGAGAGTTCTGAAAGAGAGTGTTTCTGCTTGTGACGTCAGTTTTCCTAGCCAGAGCAGTGGCTAGCGATTAAGAGCAAAGGCCTGATAAATGGGATCTGACTTAAGCATAAGGTTTTTGCCTTCAATTCACTGCTGACATATGGCAACCTTGTAGGTTTTCAAGGCAAGAAGTGTTCAGAAATGGTTTGACATTGCTTTGCCTCCTCATCATGACCCTGAACTTCCTTGGTCATCTCCCACCGAAATACAGACCAGAGCCAGCCCTGCTTAGCTTCCGAGATCTGATGAGATTGAACTAGCTTGGGCTATCCCTGTCAGGGCCAAATATAAATAGCCCTATCAATTCACTTAAGTTTCTTTGTATGGTTTCTTGTTTGTCAGGTGACTTCAGTGGAATAAACTAAAACATAAAAGAGAATAGTGTCTCCTAAACTATTTAGTAGCCTGGAACAGGCCTTCCATATAGTTGGAAATAATGCAAGGATCTGTATGCTACCATTTCATTTCTTCCTCACAACAATTTCTGTACAATAACTTGAAACCAGATTTGTATAGAGACAGTTCTTTTATTACAGTACTATGTAGCTGTAAACTAAAACACATTACAGAAGATCTCTTATTCTGTTAATATGAATGAGAGAGGGAGAGCTATAAGGTGAATGACAGCAGTAAAACAAAGGCTAGGGACTAGCATGATGGTCTGGATGTCTAGCCATCAATCCATTACTCTGTTAGCTGTTTAACATGACAAAATTTCCAGAGATCTCTCATGATTCAGCAGGAAGCAGTCACTGTCTCCTGGAGTATCTTCTCAATCGCCTTCAGAACAACTCATGCCATGTCAAGTTGAAGGTAAATGGTAGTTAGTGCTGTGAACATAGACTGATCCTTAGAGTAAACATCCATGATGAATCCTGAAACCAAATGAGGCCTTGTTAGTGGACTTTTGGACCTATGCTGGTAGTCACCACTGTGTTCCTCTGGCATTCTCAGGTACTCAAGATCTTGCTGTACATGTGCACCTATGGCTCCTCACACTTCCTTCTGCAACTCAAGCGGAATTCTTCTCTCATCCAAGAAGCCACAGGTATGTTAGACATGGAGGGGTGTCCACATTGATGAACAAGGACAGTCAGGTTATATTCTTATCATGCTTTCTGGTAATAGCAATTACATAACATTTATTTTTTTAAAAAATAATATTTTGAAACAAATTGTTACAATCAACATGAGTGAGGCATATTAACGAACAAATGTCTTAGCATTAAAGATTACAGAGCTATGTCTAAGTTACCTACCATTACATATTTTACATTAACAAAGTAACATATCAGCTGACATTTATGCCAACCAACACAATTGCAATGTTTGTTACATGTAAGTTAAGACCTTTTTAGGGCCTCCCTCCAAGCCAAGCCATATTATCTATATCCTCATCCTTTTCAATGACAGTAAGCTGTACCGGAACATAATACCCCTTAACCTTGTCCAAAAGGTATCTTCTTGATGCTATTTTCTTTGTTTTCCACATCTTAGCTAACATCAGTCTAGCTGCTATTGTAATAGATAATGATATCACTTTAATTATTTTTCTAGATGGTGATTGCAAAATTTAATGCAGGTGAAATGTTAATGATATGCTAACATTACAATCAGCATTCTCCAATATATAACTGACTTAACACATTTCCACCACATTTCCACTACATGTGGCAGAAATTGGCATGAGATTCACCACAGTACCAGCAGCAATGACTAACATAACTGAATATTTTAACTAACCTTGCAGGAGTGAGATTTCACTGATGTATGCTCTTCAAAGCATTTTGTCTTAGACTAATTGAAAAGGATAGACCAGTAGACATGGGGAATTTTCATACATGATTATGTAACTTATAGCCTAATGCCTGATTCCATTTTTTCATGTATCCTTGACTGGAACCCCAGGTAAATACATGCATCATATTATAAATAATAAAGAAGATTTAGCATTGGAAACAATAATTGTCTCAAAAGGAGTCCGTTTTCTACTAAAGTGCTCCTTTCCACATTCTTGCTAAAAGCAAACTCCTGATTTGTATATATTGAAAACCTGAAATTTCTTCACTCCTCCTCCTAACCAAGGAGTTATTTTCGATTATCTGAATATCATTTTAGAGTGTTCAAAAATTTTGTATATGTCATGCAGGGGAAGCTATGGATACTGAATGGGGTACATGCAAGTGTAGGAAACAGCAGCTCGCCAAGACTGTTCAGAAAGCAGCATGTGGGGAGGCTTAAGCCCGCTCTCCCTGTGCAGCAAAGTCCCAGTAGAAACTAGGCTTGTATGTGTCCAGGAATTAAGTTCCCAGCACAGAACTCCAAACACTTCTTAGTATCAAAACCATTTAAAAGTGATACTTGGGCTGTTTTGTGTAGCTGCAAATGTATAAGGTTGGCTTCTGCTGTTGGAGTGCTTACTACTTTTGAGACAATATTAGGCAGCAGACCCCAGAGAGGCCTCCCTTCTTTCATGAGTAGGACAACTAGGGATCATCCCCTAACCTGCTTCACCCTCAACCCCTCTCTGCTTTGCAGTGTTCTCAGGGCCTCCTGATCCTCTCCATGGCAACAGTTTGTATCAGAAGGTGCGGATAACTGCACAGGTGAGTGGCAGGTCCCCGCCCTCTGGGATGTGGACAGACTCCCCGAACCCACAGTCCAGAAGAGTTTGCCACTTTGCAATTTTTCTTCTTTCCCTTATAGGACCTGGCAAGCACTCTATTTTCAGATGTCTTGTTGCCTCAGCCTGCCACTCAGTCACCAAAAGAGCTGCCTTCAACCGGTAAATACTACTGCTGTGGAGAACAGAGGTTCATTCGGGAACCAGACCCCATTTGAGCAGTGGAAATCTTGGATGCATTTGAACCTTTTTCAAGTAACAGTAACTTCACCAAGATAGCACTAAGTTCTCTCCTTCCATGGCCTATTATGCAGGGATTCAGTTCTCTCTGTTTTTCTTGTGAGTGAAACAGAAAAAGTACACCCCTATTCCCTTACATTGCTGAAGGTAGCATGGAGGATACTGCTGCCCTTGAAGAGGGCACTCTATCCAACAATTCCTGCTCAGGAAGACAAAGAGGTTGTGTGCCATGTCAGGCTATCTCAGATTCCCCTTCTGTTGGAGCCCTCTTTTAAAATCCGTTTATTTACTGTGTGATCCTAAACAGAGTTCACTGAAGTCAATGGGCACAGAAGGGTTTCACTGTTAGTCACAACCCAGTATCCTTTTTAGTAGGAGCCCCAGTTCTTTTTCAAACAAGCTTCCATAAGAAGTTAGAAGGGGCCTCTCCTCTGGCTCAATTTCACAGACAACATAAGGCCATCTTCTTTACTTCGATTAAATGGTAGGTGTTATGGAGGTGTTAGGGTTTTCTGCTATCATCTGTATGAAGTAGTTATACTGGTTTGAATGTTTTTTGTCTGCTAGCCTGGGACTGGCTATGTAAGCTGCTTTGGTCACCGTGAATGTTGAGAAAGATTGGGTTTATTTCTTTATTTATTTTTGACATTTCTACCCCGCCCTCCCTGCATGCGGGCTCAGGGCGGCTTACAAGGGGCAAAGCCCACATAAAACATAATAAAAACAATAAAACCATTAGATAACACACATACAGTAAAGTGCTCCATGAAACAGGATGGTCCCCGAATACATCTCATGATGGTAACAATCAGTTCTTTGGGGGTGATCTTGTCCTGTAGTTGGTCCCAAGTAAGTCCGGTGGTACCAGTGCCACGTGATGTTAAAAAGATCTTCCTGGGGCCGTCCCTAGCCCCATAGTTACCCACCCCATTGGTGGTGGCGGCAGTGGTGGCCCCTATGCGAAAGCCTGGTGGAAGAGCTCCATCTTGCAGGCCCTGCGGAACTGCATAAGGTCCCGCAGAGCCCTGATCTCCTCCGGGAGCTCATTCCACCAGGTAGGGGCTGCCACCGAAAAGGATCTGGCCCTGGTTGCAGCAAACCTTGCCTCCCGGGGGCCTGGAATCACCAGGCGATATTGTATCCCGGACCAAAGTGCTCTTGGGGGTATATATGGGGAAAGGCGGTCCGTCAGGTAAGTTGGCCCCTGACAATGTAGGGCTTCAAAGGCAAGTACCAGCACTTTGAAATTGATTTGGTATGCTGTTGGCAGCCAGTGCAGCGCTTCCAGCCCAGGCCGGATGTGCTCCCACTTGGGGAGACCCATCATCAACCTGGCCACTGCATTCTGCACCAGCTGCAGCCTCCGAATCTGTGCCAAAGGCAGCCCCATGTAGAGAGCGTTACAGTAGTCTAGCCTCAAGGTGACCGTCACATGGATCACTGCGGCCAGGTCGTCACAGTTGAGGAAAGGGACCAACTGCCGAACCAGCCTAAGATGATAAAATGCTGATCTGGCAGTGGCTGCCACCTGGGCTTCCATAGTTAAGGAGGGATCCAGGCGCACTCCCAGACTCCTCACCTCCGACGTTGGCACCAATGGCGCCCCATCAAAGGTCAGGAGAGGGTTAAAAATGTTTTCATATATAAACATTTAGTATAAATATCAGGGATCATTTCGTAGAAAAAGAGCTGCAGGAGCTCATTAGCATATCTAATAGGCTATTAGCATAATGGTGTATTAGCATATGCCACCACCCCCCGATATCATCGGAAGTGATGTCAGAAGGGGAAGCAAAAAGGGGGGGAGGCATCTTCAAAAGCCTCCCCTACCCTTCTGAAGCCAGCCTGCCAAGGCAGGCTTGGGGGGAAGCGAAGAGAGAAGGGGGTTAAAGTTTAAACCCCTTCTCTCTAGAGTCATCATTCCATTATCTTCTATGGGGCAATAGAATACAATGGAAACATCGCGCTGCCATTGCGGCGCGACTCCAGAAAGAAGGGGTTTAAATCCCTTCACTCTTTGCTTCCCTCCCCCCAGCACACCTTGGCTGGCTGGCTGGGGAAGGGAAAGAGAGGCTTTTGAAGATGCCTCCCCCCTTTTCTGCTTCCCCAGCCGGCCTGCTTCTAGAGCCCCCCCTTCCTGGTTCGCCTGCCTCAGCGGACGAGCCAGGAAGGGCTGGGGAGAGAGTGGGGAGGCATTTAGATAGAGCCACTTGGCCACTTGGATAGCATGTGCACTCTTTGTGTTAGAAACCAGTGTGTCACTTTGTGTTGGTGAGAGAATGCAGAACTGCTGCAATGTCAGAATTTCCCCACCAGGTGGAGCATCAGTTGTCAGGTAGAACCAGACCACACTTGAGCAGAGGTGTTTTCCATATGTAGTTTCCCTGTTGCTGCTATAGCTGCCAGCGCAGTGAAACTGCAATGGGGCTTTCACATGACAGATTTCCCCATGATTTCCCTGCTCCATTCCCCCAGCTGTGACCATTCTGCACCCCACACCACCAGGGCTTTTACAGGTTTTTTTTAAAATTGGTATCTAAATACTGTTATTACAACATGAAGTTATAACAGTATGTATACCATGTTCTCTGAATTCCCAGCTTTCATTTTTAAAAAGTCAGTAACCCCTTTTGTTGCCAAGATATGCCTTTCCCCATGTATCTCTGCAACAAAAGAAGCTAAAGACTTTTTTAAAAGCTGAGAATTCAGAGAACCTGTTCATATTAATGATATTAAATTGCTCTAGTAAAAAGAAGTAACCACACCCCCCCCCAGTTGTTGTGGGAAGAAATGGCTGCCGTCAGAAAAATGGACAACACAATTTTCCTAACGCAATAGCAGCCATTTAGGCTTTGCTGCAATCTTTTCAAAACTTTGAAACAAAGTAGATTTGAGGCAGCTCAGAAAAAAGCTGGAGAAAATTGGGAAGTGTACAATACACCACAATGCTGTGGGGAAGTGTAAAAGAAAACTGCTTCCCAGCAGCACTGAACTGAGGCAAATAACCTGTGTAGAAATGGTCAGAGCCATGTATCAGATTGGATTGAAATGGGATCAGAAATTGGAAGCATGGCATGGGAGGACTGAGCTTGATCCCTCCCTCTGCCCATGCTTTCCCTGTTGGAGTTATGTGACAATAAGTTATTCAGTTGGAGATAAACAGCTTTCAGAGAGAAGAGCACATGTTACGGAAGAGTTTAGTCCCCCCATGCTGTGCTTTTAAGTTTCCCAATAGTAGACAATAGTAGTTTCCCAATAGTAGACAGCTTTATTGGATTTGGCACAAACCAAGGCTGGATTGTGACGAATCTCATCTAGTTTCAGCCTCACTGCTCTCTAAACTTTGCAGAAGGCATAGAAAATCTTCCTGCCTTAAGTTCCTCTCAAGTTATTAGGCTGAAGGTCTTGCAAAGAAGCATATTTCTTATCAACCCAGAGCGGAAAGAAAAGTGTGGTTACAGATGCAGGTAAGCTGTACCTAAAAACACCATACTGGTCAATAACCCTCCCCTTATGTTTAATCTACCTAGGAATGGGCTCCAGGTCCAGCCCACACAGCTGCCTCCAAGGCTTTGGTTTTGAAAGAACCAGCTCCAGTAAGTACTGGGTACATGGGTCAGAATGATATCACTTTGTTTTCAGTGGGTTAGCCCTGGGCAAGGATGTGGTTCTCCCTACATACTAGCTTTCTGATGCTTGGACCAAACCTGCACCCAAAGCTTTGCTATTCATCAGGTTCTTAATTTCTGCTCTAATGCTACACGGTGATAACCTTTTAAGAGCTTCAAATCACAACCAAGTAATGTTGCCATCTCTGGCTTGGGAAATTTATGGAGATTTGGGGGCAATACCTGGGGAAGGCAGCGTTTATGGAAGGAAGGGAGCTCAGCAGGGGTGTGGTGCCACCAAGTCCACCTTCCAGAGATACACATTTCTCCAGGGGAATGGATCTTGGTAGTCTGGAGATCAGTTGTAATTCTAGGAGAACTCCAGGCCTCACCTGGAGGAGGATATGAGAATGATGGGACCACAGTGTCAGACAGGAAAATTGTAAAAACACACCATGCCGTGGAGGACCAAATTATGTATTATATACCCATAAATAATTTATTAAATGTTTATTGAAATAATCTCTGTAAGGATCAATAAAACCTATATAGACTGAACATCTATAGAAATTATACCACATGCAATAAATATCCAAAATCTCAAAATGATTCAGTCATGAATTAGACTCCCACAATGTGAGAAGTAGAAAGATACAGTCAATCAGTAGCTCAACAATAACATACCAAATACAACTTTAATAAGATTCAAATTGCTGAATGACAAAAAGAGACTCAACTAATTCTCAGATCTCATCTTAGTCCTCCCAAATTCATAACCAAGGAGAATCCACTGGCTAGTCAATGTATTTTCACTTTTCTGGTGTAACAGGTAATCTGGTCGCCCTGGTTTCTTGTAAACTTCTTCAGAAGCCAAAAGCTGAATGTTAATTTTCCATAAGTTCACTCAACTCAGGATGTCTGTTCTTCTTGTAATACAAAGTCTTCAACACATGACAAACGTCTACATGTAAATAAAAGGACAGCACAGTTGCAAGTGTGTATAATGAACCCAAGGTCCCTGCCCACATGCTGTATCTACTCACCAACCTTGCACAGAAATATCCTCAAGAATTCTCACAATCCACACCACCATGCCTGAATACTTTCTCTTGCAACTCGCCCTCCAAGGGTTCATGATGCCACCACACTCCAACCAATTTTTAAACATACTACCTTATCCTAATCACTTACAGCTCTGCTTGTCCTTTACAATCAAAGGTATATGTACACAAAAAATAATTCATGTCCGTTTACAAGAAAGCAGAAAATTCCATACTCTGACTCAAACCATGAGGCATGACTGTATTCAGTTTAGAAATCCAATAAGTCTCTTTTTGTAACAAAATCTTGGTGACATTCTGTAGGTTGTAGGGATGAAGATGGAATTTAAAAATCACACAAAACCTAATATCACCAGGGTATGCAATTTCTCTAAGAAATAGTGGACTAATGGGGCTTCAACCACTGCATTTTGTATCCTTGACCTGTGCTCCAGAATTCTTGTTTTAATAGCACAAGTGCTAACTCTCAAATATAAAAGATTTCATGGACATTTAATAAGATATACCACTTTTTTAGTATTGCAGTTTGAGAAGTGTGTAATTCTAATATGCATAAAGGGTGTTGAAACTTTCTGATTTATGGGTATATAATGCATAATTTGGTGCTTCATGGCATAGTGTGTTTTCACAATTCTCACCTGGAGGATGGCAACCATACAACCAAGCCACTTGGCAAATTCAAGCAAGAATGTGAGAGCCAGTTTGGTATAGTGGTTAGAAGTGCATACTCTGATCTGGGAGAACCAGGTTAGATTCCCTGCTCCTCCACATGCAGCTGCTGGTGTGACCTTGGGTCAGTCATAAGTTCTTTCAGAGCTGTTCTCTCAAGGGCACTTCTTGAGAGAGCTCTCTCAGCCCAACTTTCTTCACAAGGTGTCTGTTGTGGGGAGGGGAAGGGAAAAGGATTGTAAGCCACTCTGAGACTCCTTTGGGTAGTGAAGGGCAGGGTATAAATCCAATCTCTCTTCTTCTACAGAGGAGGACAGCTGAGACCTTGCAGCAGGGGAATGCAGGAGTGTGGATGAAATCTTCTCTTGTGATAGAAAGACTCCAAAAGTGCTCCCTGAAGGCTCCATGGTTGTCCTGCTTTTGAAACTAGGGACTTTAGCAGCCAAATGTATCCTGATATCTGGGACAGCCTAGCCTAATGCCTTCCAAGCCTCTACAGTGAGGAAATCCCTGCAGTGATTGTTCTGTTTTTCCTAGACTGTGGGCCTGCTCCTTTCTTTGCTGAGTTAACTGTGGTGTGATCATGTCCCAGGGAGTCCATATACAGACAGGGTGCCATGCTCAGGACCTGGGTGAACAGCCTACCTCTGTTTCTCTTGCAGCATCCACAAGCAAAGTTCTACTGGCCACCATCCAGAAGGCAGCTGAGGTGGTTGCTAGTGCCATGCTCCCTGGTCATGAACTTGCCAGCCCCCAGGGTCGAGAGCTGAAGGAAGATGCATATGAGCCAGTGATAGCACCCTCTCCCAGCAAAAACTGTGTGATACCTATAATGCTGCCTCCCATTGTAGCCCAGAACATGCGAGGTATGGAATGTTCTCTGTTCAGAACTTACAGCAAGATGAGTAGAAGCAGCCAATTCAAAAGTCTCATATAGCAGCTCATGCCTCACTGCTGGCTGCTCTATGGGAGAAGTAAACATTGCTATTTCTAGGGTTAATGCTTACCTAGTTCAACTGCACATAGAAACATTCCAGAGAGAATCCTCCCTGTTGTTGCTGGGCATCTTAAAGACAGATCTGTCAGCAAACCAGTAAGAATGAGGAATGCCTGGTTGTGAATTGTAGACTTTTTGATTGTACAACATATTATTGATTTATTTATAGTAATTTCTGTCCCATAATCTCTGTCATAGGTGATTGAGGCATCTTACAGTCAATTTAAAACAATGTTGTTGTTGTTCAGTCGCACAGTCGAGTCCGACTCTTCGCGACCCCATGGACCAGATTACGCCAGGCCCTCCTGTCTTCCGCTGTCCGCTGAAGTTTGCTCAATTTCATGTTCGTTGCATCGATGACACTGTCTAACCATCTCATTCTTTGCCGTCCCCTTCTTCTTTGACCTTCAATATTTCCCAGCATCAGGGTCTTCTCCAGTGAATGCTCCCTTCTCATTTGGTGGCCAAAGTATTTGAGCTTCAGCTTCAGGATCTGGCCTTCCAGGGAACAGTCAGGGTTGATTTCTTTTAGGATTGACTGATTTGATCTCCTTGCAGTCCAAGGGACTCTCAAGAGTCTTCTCCAGCACCATAGTTCAAAAGAATCTATTCTTCGGCGCTCGGCCTTCCTTATAGTCCAACTCTCACAGCCATACATTACTACGGGGAATACCATTGCTTTGACCATGCGGACTTTTGTTGGCAAGGTGATGTCTCTGCTTTTTATCATACTGTTTAGGTTTGCCATCGCTTTCCTCCCAAGGAGCAGGCGTCTTTTAATTTCATGGCTGCAGTCACCATCTGCAGTGATCTGGGATCCTAGGAACGTGAAGTCTGTCACTACTTCTACGACTTCCCCTTCTATTTGCCAAGGAGTGATGGGGCCAGATGCCATGATCTTAGTTTTTTTGATGTTGAGCTTCAAGCCCACTTTTGCACTCTCCTCTTTCACCCTGAGCAAGAGGCTCTTTAGATCCTCTTCACTTTCTGCCATCAGAGTGGTATCGTCTGCATATCTGAGGTTATTGATCTTTTCCCCAGCAATCTTAACTCCAGCTTGTGATTCATCCAGGCCAGCATTTCGCATGATGTACTCTGCATATAAATTAAATAAGCAAGGTGACAGTATACATACTTGTCGTACTCCTTTTCCTATGCTAAACCAATCAGTTGTTCCATATCCGGTTCTAACTGTTGCTTCTTGACCCTTATACAGGTTTCTCAGGAGACATATGAGGTGGTCTGGTACTCCCATCTCTTTAAGAACCTGCCATAATTTATTGTGATCCACACAATCAAAGGCTTTAGCATAGTCAATGAAGCAGAAGTAGATGTTTTTCTGGTATTCTCTTGCTTTCTCCATAATCCAGCGAATGTTGGCAATTTGATCTCTAGTTCCTCTACCTCTTCTAAACCCAGCTTGTACTTCTGGCAGTTCTCTATCCACGTACTGTTGGAGCCTAGCTTGTAGGATTTTGAGCATGACCTTGCTAGCGTGTGAAATGAGTGCAATTGTGCGATAGTTTGAACATTCCTTGACGTTGCCCTTCTTTGGGATTGGAATGTAAACTGACCTTTTCCAATCCTGTGGCCACTGTTGTGTTTTCCAAATTTGTTGGCAAATTGAGTGCAGCACTTTAACAGCATCTTCTTTTAAGACTTTGAATAACTCAGCTGAGATACCATCACCTCCACTAGCTTTGTTGTTAGTAATGCTTTCTAAGGCCCATTTAACTTCGCTTTCCAGGATGTCTGGCTCAAGGTCAGTGATTATACCATCGTGGTTGTCAAGGACATCGAGGTCCTTCTTGTATAGTTCTTCTGTGTATTCTTGCCATCTTTTCCTAATCTCTTCTGCTTCTGTTAGATCCCTACCGTTTTTGTCCTTTATCATGGCCAGCTTTGCATGGAACGTTCCCTTGATTTCTCCAATTTTCTTGAAGAGATCTCTAGTCCTTCCCCATCTATTGTTTTCCTCTATTACTTTGCATTGTTCATTCAGGAAAGCCTCCTTATCTCTCCTTGCTGTTCTCTGGAAATCTGCATTCAGTTGGGCAAATCTTTCCTTTTCCCCATTGCCTTTAGCTTTCCTTCTTTCCTCTGCTATGTGTAAAGCCTCATCAGACAGCCACTTTTCTTTTTGCATTTCTTTTTCTTTGGGATGGCGGTGAGTGCTGCCTCCTTTACAATGTCACGGACCTCTGTCCATAGTTCTTCAGGCACTCTGTCTATCAAATCTAGTCCCTTAAACCTATTCTTCACCTCTACTGTATATTCATCGGGGATGCGATCTAGGTCAAATCTGAATGGCCGAGTGGTTTTCCCAACTTTCTTCAATTTAAGTCTGAATTTTGCAATGAGTAGCTCATGATCTGAGCCACAGTCAGCTCCAGGTCTTGTTTTTACTGACTGGATAGAGCTTCTCCATCTTTGACTGCAAATTATATAGTCAATCTGATTTCGGTGTTGCCCATCTGGTGATGTCCATGTGTAGAGACGCCTCTTAGGTTGTTGGAAAAGGGTGTTTGCTATGACCAGCGTGTTCTCTTGACAAAACTCTGTTAGCCTTTGCCCTGCTTCATTTTGTTCTCCAAGGCCAAACTTGTCTGTTATTCCGGTTACCTTTTGATTTCCTACTTTAGCATTCCAGTCCCCTATGATGATGAGGACATCATTTTTTGGTGTTAGTTCTACGAGCTGTTGTAGGTCTTCGTAGAACTGGTCCACTTCAGCCTCTTCTGCAGCAGTGGTTGGGGCATAGACTTGGATTACTGTGATGTTGAATGGTTTGCCTTGGATTCGGACCGAGATCATTCTGTCATTTTTGAGATTGTATCCCAATACTGCCTTTCTCACTCTCTTGTTGACTATAAAGGCCACACCATTTTTTCTACGGGATTCCTGGCCACAGTAGTAGATATAATGGTCTTCTGAGTTAAATTTGCCCATTCCTGTCCACTTTAGTTCACTGATTCCCAAGATGTCGATGTTCATTCTTGCCATCTCATTTTTGACCACGTCAAGCTTACCTTGATTCATAGATCTTACATTCCAGGTTCCTATGCAGTATTGTTCTTTGCAGCATCGAACTTTCCTTTCACCGTCAGACACATCCACAACTGAGCGTCCTTTCGGCTTTGGCCCAGCCGCTTCACTCTTTCTGGGGTTACTCGTACTTGCCCTCTGCTCTTCCTCAGTAGCATATTGGACACCTTCCGACCTGAGGGGCTCATCTTCCGGCGTCATATCTTTTAGCCTTTTGTTACTGTCCATAGGGTTTTCTTGGCAAAGATACTGGAGTGGGTTGCCATTTCCTTCTCCAGGGGATCACGCTTGGTCTGAGTTCTCTGCTGTGGCCTGTCCGTCCTGGGTGGCCCTCCACGGCATAGCCCACAGCCTCATCGAACCACGCAAGCCCCCTCGCCACGACAAGGCAGTGATCCATGAGATAAAACAATAAGAACATATTAAAATGACATTTAAAACAATTGAGTAAACATTTAGTTGGTGTTGGTGTCCGTTGAATATCTATGCAGCAGATTAAGATGCCACTACAGAGAAGGCCGTGTCATATCCACTTTATTTCAGATTATGGTGGCACAGAGTAGGGCTGTTCCTGATCACTGTAATTATGAGGGAAGTTCATATGGGAGTAGGCAGTCTTTCAGATACCCTGCTTCCAGACTGTATAGGGCTTTAAGGGATGTGGCAAGAGTGGCAGTCAGATGCCTTCCCTGAACCTGATCCTTCCTGCCTTGATGTTTGATGGGGTTTTGCTTTTCCCACATGTTTACATTCTGAAATTCTCCCACAGTGAACCACCAGCCAGGGCAAGCAGGAGGGGGCTGGGAGGAGTTGGACAGTGGACAAAGCTCCCAGAATTCCTTGCAGGAAAACAATGAGCAGAGCAGGATGTCAGATTCCTACAGCAAATCAAGCAGTGACAATCATTCATGTGCCTTGGAACCAGGGAATGTTGCTGAAAGGTGAGTGGAGCAGTGACAGCAAGAGAGTGGGGTTGGGCAGACCTTCCCCCTGCAGGTGTAAAGCCAAAAATGTGTATGCCACCTTATGCACTGTCTCATCAACCAAGAGCCTAATAATGGATTATTTGATGCTCTACTGTATTTTCTTTGAGTTCCCCTACCCCTTCCTTCTTTTTGGAGCCAAACAGCTTCTGTGTGGAGAATACCCATTTGTGCTCTGCCCTGCAGCTTGAGCATATCCAAGTTTACTTGGAAGGAAGTCTTTCTGAATTCAGTGGGACTTATTCCCAAATAAGAGTGCATGGGACTACAGCCTTAGGTTTAGAGTATTGTATATGCATCTAATGGTACTGCTTGTGGGGTTTTATATGTTTTTCACACACACAAAAAAGATGGGGGGGTGGATTCTGCATCCATGATCCTGCTTTTTCTAATCATGTGGAAAGGCAAGGAATGTTGCTTGGCTCTGAAACCCTGCCCGCAGTAGATGCCGCTCAGTGATCACCTCACCCTCCAGCTTTTGGGTGATCAGTAGCTCTACTACCCACAGATTTCCATATCTATCTGAGCAGGTGGGTGGTGGGGAAGTTGCTGGGTCCATGTCCAGGACCAAATTCCATGCTTGCATGGTGTGAGCCTGAAATACGGACAGCTTTGTAATCTTAGATTGGGTATATCTTCACTGTACTGTGCAGAAAGATCCCATTCCAGTGTACTTGGCAGCACCAGTGTGCATGTGTTAGGATGCTTCCATATAAGAAAATATAAGGGGGTGGGGAGAAGGGAGCAGTCTTATAAGCTTGCTTGTCCCTATTTCTTGCAGGATGGAAGCAGAAAACCTTGGTGATTGCCTGCAGGAAGTGAGCCTTGTCAGCAGCCTCACTCAGGGCTCCAAAGTCTTCCTGACTCGTGAGGAGACCCAGTACTTCCTCAAGGAGTAAGAGCACTCTTTGATCCTTGTCCCAGGGTACTGCTGGTCCCCACCCTTTCTATCTGCTGTGCATCACTTGAGAAGTGCCCGTACAGATATTCCAGGCCCGCCTGCCTAATCTATATATTCACTTTTATCCTACCATTTTCCCAAAGAGCTCAGTGCAGTATGTAGGTACGGGTATGAACCAGGAAAATATGGTTCAGTTCATGGCATGCCCGGTTTGTGAGCCACGAACCGACACGAACTTTTAGGCACCAAATGAACTGGTTCAGTTCATGAAGTTTGAGACACGGTGGAATGGCCCCTTGGTGTGCTAGAGATACCAAACTTGCAGGGGATCTCTGGCTGAATCTCCTCTATCTGCCCTCCAAGTTTGGTGAGGATTGGATTTACAAGGCCCAAGTTACAACCCCCCCAAAGAAGGTGCCCCCAGGAAAGTGCTTTTTGAGGAAATGACAGGCACAGGTTTAGGGGTGTATAGAGACATCAAACTTGCAGAGGACCTCCCCTGATACTCCTCAACATGCCCTCCCCCCCAATTATGTGCAGAGTGGACGTAGGGAATCCAAATTATGGCCTCCCAAAGAAGATGCCCCCAGGAAAGTGCTTTTGGTGCAAATGTCAGGTGCTGGTTCAAAAGTGTATAGAATTGGACCCCCAGCAAGCTACACATACCAAATGCACAGGAGACCTCACCCTGCTGCCATGCTGCCCGCTTCTCTCCAATCTCTCCCCCCTATTGCTTTAAAGTTTGGTAAACATTTTGATTGAGCAAAGACAGTCTGTCTGGAAATGTGTCCATTCATAAACCGCCAGAACTGCTTGAAAGCTTGTGGAAAGTTTGTGTTGGTTGACCTGCCATGAACTTCTATCTGTGAAACACGAACTGGCCAAAATTTGTCACGAACTTTAGTTCATGAGCCAGTTCCTGCCTGTCCCTAGCAGTATGCATGCCTCTCCCCTCCCCCTTTTTATCCTCCTAACATCCCTGTGAGGTAGATTAGGCTGAGAGGGAGTGACAGACCTAAAGTCATGAAGTAAGCTTCCATGGCAGATTTGAACTTGTAGTAGACACTGCAGGATGCTGGCTGATTGAGCTGCACTCCACTTATACAAAGGCCTTCCAAAGGACTGTTTGTCTGTTGATTGTATTATGAGATGAGAGGCACACTTTGGCCCCATTGCTTCTATGGGCACTGGAAAAGCAGGGAGAATTAAGGCTTAGTCTTGTCCTCATGGCACTTACCTCATTGCTGTCCTTCTTCACAGGTCTGGGCGATTGAATTGTGAGGTGGTCTTGGCTATGCTGAACCGAACCCTGAAAGACCCCAGTGAGTGCGTCCGCATGGTGAGGGAATACTTGAGTCTCCCAGGAAACATGCTGCTGATAGGCTCATTGTGCAAAAAGCAGCCTTGGGACTACCTCCTTTAGGGTTGGTTACTAGCACTGGCATTCCTTTCTCATCAAACCAGGGTGGGCATGGACTGAAGGCAGTCAAGGGTTGGTGGCTTCCAGTTAACTATGAGGACCTGAAATTAGTACCCCTCCCCTTCAGCTGCCCTAAACTGGGCCCAGTGCATAAACCTTTTGTCTTCCTAATCTTGCATTTCCCCCCCCACAGAGGGCCATGTGTGCCATCTATTCCCTCATGTGTTCTGACCTGTTCTCCCATGATCAGATATTTGCCATTACCCAACAGCACTTGCAGGATCTCAGTCAAGAGTGCCCTGGTCCTGTAGCCAACAAAGCAACAAAGGTAATTCCTGCTTCTGTTGTTTCTACCCTTCAGTTTCCTCACTTGTAAAAGGCAACTCCTCAGACCCCTGTCCTTTGTCATTATATGGGATTTGCTGTCATCTCTTCACTATCATACTAAGCCTATGTGGTAGAAAGTGGCATCCAGTTACATCCGACTTATGGTTAACTGGTAGGGTTTCCAAGGCAAGGTGGTTTGCCACTGCTTGCCTCTGGGTAACAGCCCTGGACTTCTTTGGTTGTCTCCCATCCAAGTCCTGACCATGGCTGACCCCGCTTAGCTTCTGAGATCTGATGAGATTAGGCAGGCCTGGGCCATCCAGGTAATCCCTCGTTGAAGTGGGAGCATTGCATGGTCCTACACATCATGTTTTGCTTTGTTGTTGCTTGCTCTTACCTCTGATACCTTTTTTATTCTACAGGCCTACATAACCAGACTGGTTGAATTGCATGTGGTTCAGGTGCATACAGAATTTAATGGAGACAGCTAATAATGTTATGCAGCTTATGTATATTAACTTTAACAGAGATTATCTCAGCTGCTGTATGCTCCTACAGACCACCTGAAAAACAGGGCATTGTACAAACACAGATAGCAATCCTTGCCAAAAGTATGATGATGATATAGCATTGCTGAAACTCAGTGGAAATGCATACCTGATTAGTGCCTAAATGGGAGACATTTCATGTCATTCTTTGCTTTCCATGGAAGAGCAAGACACATTAATGAAAAATATGGAATGTTTAAATACAAAATAGGCAGACAATGAGAGGAATGAAAATTAGCGCAGTGAAGGGTGTGAAGATGATGTTTTCATGACATCCTGGTGGCCTCCTCATTGGGTAGAGTCTATATTGTGGTGGGAGGAGGAGTCTTCGTTTCTTTGATGCCACTGCTGTTCTCACATCTGGCATAATTCCCCCTTTCTCTCTGTCCTCTTGCAACAGATCTTGCGTCACTTTGAAGCACTGTGCAGGAGGCATCCCACTTTCAAGAACTCTCCCCCAGCTGTCAACCTCCTTGTCTCTACCAGGACCCAAGCCAAACATCCTAATGATCTGCTGACTGATACGATGCTTTTTGCAGAAGAGACTGTCCTTGAACCTACAAGCCTGGCACCACTACCTTCCGAAGCACCTAATGGCCTTGCAAGTGTTATGCACCTTTCAGAAGGATTGATGCCAGAATCTGGGTCCTGGAACCAGCTAGATGACTTGCCACCTACCCTGCACCAAGAGCTGGAAGAATGCAGACTTCAGGGCCCTAAACCTCAAGACGACAGGCCCCCAAGGGGGGATCCAGATGGTATAGTTTCACTGTTTGCTGGCATGGAGCTGGTAGCACCCTCAAGCATGATGCTGGCTGATGCGGCCGAGCCAGAATGTATTTCTCCAGCTTCTCGGACAGCACCTTGCACTGGGAACACCAGAGATAGTGAAGACAGCCAAGAGCCATCTGTATTCCCCTTTCTCAATGTGTAGTGGTTCTTGTTGCAGATTCAGCCGTGGAACAGCTGCCATGCCTTGGTTTTAGCTTCCTACATGTTTTGCAGAAGCCTCTAGCCAGGAAGTGCTTGTCCAACTGGCTGCCCTTTTGTTTATGTTGCTGCTCATTCCTGGAAAAGGGGGAGTGGCGTTTCCATTACACCTCTATTTCTGTTGGGTCACCTGCAAGGGTAAAAGAGGGGAACTGAATCCCTTAAGATTTCTTTTAACGTGAATAGTAGAAATGTCTCTGCTTTTGTTAAATAACAATTCTGTAACAACCTGGTATTACATCAAAAAGACAAAAAGGCTCCTGCAGAAGTGATAGAAATATCCTCTTTTCCCTTTCGCTCTCAAATTGTGCCTGATTTTTAAAAAACAGGCTGTATTATTCCAACTTGGTTTTGACCCCTCCCACTTACTTACCTTTTGTAAACAGTCCCATACTTTCCTCTCTTGTTGAGAACTTAGATTCTTATGGTACAAAATGGGGAGGTCTAAAAAGACATTCAACACACTGATGTGCTTTTGTTTTTACAGAGATATTCTGTGAAGGAAAGCTAAACAGAAGGAACTTGTCCTAGTTAACAGCTTTTGGCATCCTTGAGTTTATGTCAGGTTAGCTGTTCAAAATCTTCCAAGGGTCCCTGTGGACTATGTAAACAGATACTGAGAAAACAATTGTGAGAGT
This sequence comes from Gekko gecko, assembly GCA_029375565.1. NCBI lineage: Eukaryota > Metazoa > Chordata > Lepidosauria > Squamata > Gekkonidae > Gekko > Gekko gecko. The sequence continues at coordinate 235,335,982 of JAPDNY010000002.1, read as the reverse complement.
CTGACCCACAAATCAAGGTAGTCAATAAGACTTACAAAAATTGTTTTCTATATATTGCTGCCAATAAACACTACATAACAACAATGAACAAATTCCATCAAATCATAAGAAAATCCTTGTATAAGAATAAATCAACATCGTCTCCAGATTTTATAACAATGTTTCAAAAACTGGATCTTCCTCAGAAGATATTCTGTAGTGTATAAAAATACAAATCCTTAGAATATAAACAATGTAAAACATGCAGAACAGAGTACAAAATCCAAATAAGTTCTTATCTATACAGTGGTACTAGAGCTTTCATGCTCATATAGTGCTATCACAAAACCAGGAATGTTCCAATTGTTAGGAAGAGGTCCAAAGTATTTAAACAGGTGGCTTTTTGAGTTCTCAGGTACCAAAGCCTGAAATAGAACTAATGCTAGTAAAAGCCTTCCCTCCATTCTTGTACATTGAATAGGCAGATTATACAAAAGCTGCTGTCAAGATCCATATGAAGGTGGGCTTTGGATATACAAACCAGCAGAAAACTGAGTACATACACAAAGCTACTTTATACTGCATCACAACATTGGTCTATGTTGTCTTCTCTGATGAGCAGCAGCTCTCCAGGGTCTCGGGATTCACCTCAACTACTATCAGATCCTTTTCACAGACATCCCAGGGATTCTGCATGCAAAGCAGAAGCTGTACCATTCAGTGATGCTGGAGCTTACTCACACACTTTACTAGTTTGTTCAAGGTAGCACAGAAGTACATTAATATAAAAATGCTATGTTATTAAACAATTGGATTATTTAACAATCAAAAAATGCTGTAACGTTCCACTTTACAGCAATGGGTTATTTCTACCTCTGAGCATTGCACTCATAGGTCTGGTTATACAAGCTCAAGCCCAGAATACTGTATCTTAAAGGCAGCACATAAATACCTCACCGTGTATAATATAACATGACATGCATTGTGCCCAACAGCATCTGATTTCTGGGTGGTATGACTGTGTAAATTGTATGTAAAGGTGCCAGTGTGTATGCCCAGCATATATTGGCAAGCAACCATGTGTCAGTAGCAGACATGCTTTGTTTGCAGAAGATTCCCAGTTCGGTTCTGGGTAACTCCAGTTAAAGGGCTCTCAAGTAGTAGGTCTGTTTGACACCCTGAAGCTGTTGCTAGCCAGAAAGGGCAACACTAGGTGAGATGGATCAGTTGTTTGACACAATATACAGCTGCACCAAATGTTCATATATTATGTTATACATGCAACAGATGATATATGTGCAGTACTATACCCATCTATGGTGTAGTGTTTGGGGGACTGAATCTAAAAGAACTGTGTTACTAGGCAAAGAAGTAACCTTCTGTATTTTTAAAATGCTTATATTGGGACTCTTCAGCATGAATGTGAGGTGGCTTAGTTGAGAACTAAAGCATTATGAGCAGGTTGGAAAATTCTGGTATGGGACACAATACCAGATCTAGGTGACATCCAACAAAATATAGTATGTTTCAAAGAAGAAGAAATGTTTTCTGCACAGTTCAGAAACTGAGCCTTCGGTATTATGTGTAGAAAAACACAGTGGGGTTTGGCTCCAGTCTGTTTGGAAATGACATTGAAGGCCTTGTCCCTCATCCTTTCATGTAGGGATTCTCTGCCATTTGTCAGGGAAGGTGAAGAGAATGTACTATATATATAACTGCCAGGGTTGAGCCAGGGTCTCTATATATATAACTGCCAGGGTTGAGCCTCAATGGTGTGAGACTGAAGGTCAGAGCTGTGAACTGAGACATCCTGGTAGAATTGCCTTTTGCTACCAGTTTTTCAAGATTGTTGGTTTTACTAGACCAGTGCATGGGCCATAAGCATTCAGCTATGAGTAGGTAAGATGCTCATAGATCCAGGTGGTCAGCCATGTTGGTCTGAAGCAGCAAAACAAATTTAGAGTCCAGTGGAACCTTTAAGACCAACAAAGATTTAGAACAAAGATGCTCATGTCATCCATGGTCAGAGTGGCCATATTACCTGAAATGGTGGGCCTCTTGGCCAAAAATCTGGCAGGCAATTTAAAGTGGAATACACAGGTAGATGGCGGGGATTATTGACATGACTGCTTATGATGTCAGTGTCACCCTGTGGGTGGCTACAATATTAAGGCAACCACCCTTCACAAGAGCAATATCTTGGGATAGTCCTGCTTATTATGTAACAAATTAATTTCCTGCCAACTGAAGTTAGGCATCTGAGAACATGGCTCTCTGATAACTAGAGTTCTAGCTGAGATGACAACGTGTAGGTATGTCGGTGCTGGGTGTACAGTCTGCCAAAGAAAAGGTGAATTCCTGGAATTACGACCATTAGAAATCAGTGCCTGTCAGGGAGGGAGTACCCCATTAGTCCATTATTCTTCTAAGTTTTTTGAACTATTTAGACTGACTTCCCTTTGCTTCCAAAACTTCAAAGGCTCTGAATTCACAGAGCTACATTAGTAGTTGAAGGTCAGTTTATGTTATTGGAGAGGGCCCATGGCTCAGTTCTGGGACATCTGCTTTGCCTGCAGAATGTCCCACATTCATTTTCCAAGATCCTCCAATCAAAATCAGTCAGGAAGCAGAGGATGTGAAAGAACTTAACCTGAAAACTCGGTGAGCTTCTACCAGTCAGAGAAGACAGTAGTATGACAATGGTCTGATTCAGGAGAAGGCAATGAGCCAAAGAGATGCTTGATCTCTGTGTCAAAGGGGAAGAAAATCACCTGTAACAAGATACCACCGAGATAGCACTTTTGGAGCCATAGTACATGCTCTACTTTGGTCCCTATTCAGGATGGTTTCCACTGATACCATGTCATCTCCCTTAGTTTAGTATAGTTTTTCTTCTTTCCCAATATTTAGCTACTTTTTTTTTTTACAGATTCCTAATTTTGTTCCTTTCTGTCATTTAATGAGTAGGCATGGATGGAATAAGAGGGACTGTATGACTCTGGGATGACTTTGTTGTTTACTGATTCTCTACAAAAACAATAAAAGTTCAAAGAACAAACAAAAACAACCCAACCAAGTGGTTCCCATAGTGGGCAGTACACTGGGGGGCACTGGAGGTGGGCCTCTTGGACTGCGTTGTTCATTTATTTTACAATTGACCAGGCTAAAGCCTAAATGCTGGCACTCCAAGTTTCTGCCTCTGGATAGTGCTGAAATCTGGTGGAAACTATCATTTTTTTTTAGTAAATATGCCACCAGAGCTCTAATCAGACAAGTATATTGCATTTTGACAAACTGTTGTCACTGTGTATAGTTTTGTCTTTGTTGTTTTTCAAGTTTTTGCTGGTAAATGCTTAACGTAGTATTGAGTGTGGTATTTATTTTCCTGTGTTATCACTGACTGAACCTATTGATTATGAAGTGCACTTTCCAGCTATATAAATGCTGTTTGTTGCAGCCTGCCCAATATTGATATTTCTAGGTTATGTAAGTGCAATTAATTATTACTTTTGAATTTGTTATTATCTTCCTTGGTTGTGGAAACTACTATTCTGAATAATGCATTTTATTGTGTAGGGTAGGGGGCACTGGGGATGAGTTTACTGAAACAAATGGCACTGATCTAAGCAAATAACTTTACTTTGTCCAGGGATTTGGTGGTGGTGGGGTGAACATTCAGGGCTGTGAGCCCATACCTGCACTCTGATGTGGCACAGTCCAAACAGTGTTGCCATCTTGGAAAGAAATACTTGCAGCAACAGAGCAGTTAATCTGCTTTGTCTGCATCTCATCATGTTCTGCCTGGCTTGTTAGTGTAATATATTCCCCTCCCCCACCCCAACACTGATACCTTTTTCCTTTGACTTGACTTTGACTAGCTCCAAGCATTGCTGAGCTCTTCCAGTTGTGCTGAAACAAACAGGTGGAAACTATTAGACAGTTGACGGCATTAAAGTGCAACGGCGCAATACGGGTTAAGACCTTTTTACGTGTAGACACACACAAAAACAGACACGCCAACCGCAACAACGCTCTCTGGAAGTTTAAAGCTGCAGCTAACTAAGCAACCGCTCCAAAATCTGTCTGAAGAAGACAGCTGAATTACACAGCTCGTAAGCAGATATGGCCTTTGGGTATACGGCAGCCCCCTTTCCGCGCTCGCCTCGCAAATCTTTTTCTTGTTCCTTGTGCCGTCAACGTAGCTCTAGTGACAGAAAGACAGTGAAATTAGCCGCTAGGAAGCTGATCTCTCCAAACTCTAGCCAATAACATAGAAGAGGGAGGGAAGACAGGTCCCACTGGGTTGGGTTGCCTCCGTGTAGTTGTGGCGGCGGCTGGTTGCTATTAGCTTTCGCCCCCCCCCCCCGTCTCTGCCAGGCGACGCAAATACAGCAGCAGCAATAAGGGACTGGGGGCGGGAATTTCCCATCATGCTTTTGCCCGTGGAGGAGCGGGGGGTGCGCCTGAACTAAAGAGAAGAATGACCCTCAGCATAGGGCTAGGCCCCTAATAAAAAAGTCAAGGGTAGGGAAGTGGGGTGCAGTCTCACTGGAGGCCCGTTTGGACTTAAGTCTGGGATACGTAGAAAGGCATCCCCCCATCCAAGCTTAGGCCTTAGCTGTAGCTCAAAGGGAAAGAGTCCTATCACCTTCGGGGGGGGACGGGGACGGAAGGAGGAAGCTTCGTACCTTGGATACTTGTCCGAGGGATGTAGGGGAATAGAGAAGAGGTCTAAAGAACGACTACGCTCCGATTTATGATGTAGAATGATGATAGACCTCAGTAGCTTTCCTAGCCTCTGACCACCGTTTTCTAGCTGTTGCATGCTGGTGTGGTTTTCTTTCCTAATTCTTTGTGTAGGTTAAAGCAACACACCAGCTCACGTCTTGCAAAGCCACAGAAGGTTGGTCATTAAGATTGGGGTGGGGGGTGAGGACTCAAGCTGCTGGTTATATCTGTTAGGCAAACACCGGTTGCCTTGAAATTGGGAGAGTCTTTAGATGCTGTTTCCTTTCCAAGGCAGAATTTTTTGTTGAAATAAGCAACTCTGGTCCTCTCTGCACATTTCCAGTGCTGCAGGAATCTCAAAAAGGTAAGAGATGCTCTCATTTTTACCTGCTTGGTATAGTCTGACTGGCTATAGCGTTTGTTTTCATATTGCATACTCCTGTGTTTAGGGTAATGCATGGTATCATTTCATAGACCTTGAGATACATACTCAGGAGTGTATGGTTTATAATGACTCCAGTTGTTAAAAATGTGACTCTTTTTAAATATTCCCTATTCTTGAAAGATGTGAATGCTTATAAGGGGCAGCTGTTCTCAACATACATACTGATAATGTGTATGTGTGTTGGGGAAGGGCCATGGCTCAGTGGTAGAGCAACTTCTTGGCATGTAGAAGGTGCCAGGTTCAATCCCCAGCGTCTCCAGTATGTCATAGGTGATGTGAAAGACCTCAGTCTGAGGTGGTGGGGAGCTGTTGCCAGTCAGAGTTGACTATACTGACTTTGATTGACCAGTGGTCTTATACAGTATAAGACTGCTTCATGAGTTCATGTATGTAGAGCTGAAGGAAAAGACATTTTAGGCTGTAAAATTACCTACACAAGTGATAAGGGCCCTGCATCTATCTTCCTCCCGAGCCCTCTGTGTGTTTTCACCACACTTTCTGTTTCTCCTTTAGCAAGTGTAAAACTTAATCACTGGTATATTACAATGATTTACTCCTAGATTAGGAGGGTATCTCTAGCAGCATCATGCATAAATGTGTGAAATCACTGAAACGTGATCTTGCTACAATGTCAGTAAAATCAAATTTGACTGCTTTGAAACTCAATTAGTAGTCATGATTGTATTCCAGTAGCAGCCACTCCCCAGAATGGTGTTCTAACTTTAGGTGAAGAGACTCAGTGATAGAAATTAATACAGAAAAGAAAAAGAATCTGCAGCTATGCAAATTGTGTGCAATGAACAAATTAGTGAAGTGCCTGCAAATTTTTGAAGAGTTATATGCTGAGGAATTTAAGTAGAAGTTCATTTTGCTGGTACTTTATTTCATCTTCAGAGTTGATTAACATGTACTTAGGTCAAGGTTTCCATGACCATGTATCAGTTCACAGTGCCCATGGGGATGATATAATGTGCTTGAAATACCTCCACATCAATTTCTCATTTTGTATGGAAAGCTTATATGCTAAGAAGAAGGCTTCTTTCTGGGAGATGCTGTGGTCCATGTCAAAAACCCCAGCTTTAAAACTCAGCAACGAAGGTACCAACAAGATAGGGATCAGGGCCCATGCATAATTCCTCTGGGCCTAGTAGAATGTTGTAGGATGGCCCCCTTGCACAATCTCATCCCACCCACACATACAATCTCATGAGTCATGAAAAAATGTATTTTATTTTTGGAATGACATAAATAAACCCTACCATGGTAATGGGAATGCTGGGCCCTGATAAGTGTATCCTGCAGATGCTTGGGCCCTGCTGATGGGAATTATAACAGCACAAAATTATGTTCATTAAGTGAAAACAAGGATGGTGTTATGTATGCTTCATCTTTCAGAAGAAATAGATACATGGCTTTTCATTTTCCTGTTTTGTCACATGACCCTAAAACATAGTAAGCCCAGTCTGTAGTTCAGTTGTCATTCTGTCTTGACTGGGTAAGTGTCTATAGGTGTGTAGTATTAATGATATGTTTATCTGATAAACCAGCTATGTGCTGCCTAGTTGCTGGCCTCACCTGTAGTACGGAGTTGAGCGTTTGTCGTTTCCACAGAGAGTTGCTTGTTTATTTTTCCTCTGCCAAGTTATTTGATATCATTTGTGGGGGAGTGGATATGTAACAGTTGTGTTTTAAGAAACTAAGCAAGGATAATCTATTGGAGTTGGACTTACATTGTCTTCAGGAAATTATCTCATCTCCTCAGAACAGAATCTGCTTGGACAATATTGGAGGGCAGGATGGCATTGTAGCTGAGCTGCATAATTTAGCTGAACTGGAAGAGTGCATAGGGTTTAGCCTTGTGCCATATACTTTTGCGAAACTCTGAATACTCTATATCCTTTTGTCATTTGGGGTTTTCTGGCATTCCATACTTATCAAATGGAAAAAGTTGAAGGAGGGGCCAGTGTGATCCATTATTTTCTTATTTGTGCTATCCAGATAGAGATTTTGAACCACAAAGGAATATTCCAGTAAAACCTGTTCAATATGAGAAGATGAAAGAACTAGGGTCAAATTAGAGGATGTGTGAATAGTCTCACAGTGGGTCTGTATTAATTAAACTGCAAATCTAGGGGGCTTTCAGTTTCAATGGAGGACTGTCAAGGAAAGGGTTACTTTAACATAAGAACATAAGAGAAGCCAATGTTGGATCAGGCCAATGGCCCATCTAGTCCAACACTCTGTCACACAGCGGCCAAAATATACCAGGTGCCATCAGGAGGTCCAGCAGTGGGGCCAGGGCACCAGAAGCCCTCCCACTGCTGCCCCCTCCAGCACCAAGAATAGAGTGCATCACCTGCCCCAGACTGAGAGTTCCCATCTATACCCTGTGGCTAATAGCCACTGGTGGACTTCTGCTCCATATGTTTATCTAATTTCCTCTTGAAACTGTCCATGCTTGCAGCTGCCACGACCTCCTGTGGCAGTGAATTCCATATGTTAATCACTCTTTGGGTGAAGAAGTATTTCCTTTTATCTGTTCTAACCCGACTGCTCAGCAATTTCATAGAGTGCCCACGAGTTCTTGTATTGTGAGAAAGGGAGAAAAGTACTTCTTTCTCAACCTGCTCAATCCCATTCATAATCTTATAAACCTCGATCATGTCACCTCTCAGCCGTCGTTTCTCCAAGCTAAAGAGCCCCAAGCATTTTAACCTTTCTTCATAGGGAAGGTGTTCCAACCCTTTTATCATTCTAGTTGCCCTTCTCTGCACTTTTTCCAATGCTATAATATCCTTTTTTGAGATGTGGTGACCAGAACTGTACACAGTATTCCAAATGAGGTCGCACCAATGATTTATACAGGGGCATGATGATACTGGCTGATTTGTTATCAATTCCCTTCCTAATAATCCCCAGCATAGCGTTGGCCTTCTTTATTGCAGCTACACATTGTGTAGACATTAACTGTCTATTCAGAATAGTTATGCTTTTCTCCCTGGAGAGAAATAGATGTGTTTTTTGTCATCTGAGTATGGAGAATTTTTGCATGAACAAAAAGGGTTAAACAGGTCTTTCTTAGTTGCTCTCCCAATCACAGCCTCTGTTCCTTTTTTAGTTTAAAAAAGAAAATGGCAGGCAAAGAGTGTCCATGCATTTTCTTTGTATGAGATGTGTGTTTTTTCACAAGAAGTGTAGAGTATTATTATCTAGCCTCCATTTTTGTTGGCTTTTCTCTTTCCCCCTCCATCTTGAGGATCTGGGACCAGCTTATTTCTGCTAGTCACAAGGGACGAAGAAGCACAAGTTTCTGGCCTAACTGTTGAACAGACACAAACTAGCAGAAGGAGTGGGACCAAACTAAAGTCTTATCATGTTCACTGAACAGTAGCAGATCCTGTGAAAAACCAAAAACCAAATATTGTCTTACACCTAGCCTTCCTGTTGTCAAGCAAGACCACCATGGAATTAATAAAAAAATGTTTAGCACAAAGGATCTGAAGTCCCAGCACTCAACACCCAAATCCGCATCAGCATTGCCATCTAATTAGGATTGTGGGACTTTTTTGCATAAAATTCAACTCAGTGATTTATCCAAGATTGTCGTCAGTACGCCTCCCGGAACCTTCTCCTATTTTCTCATTTGGAAATATTCCCAGGACCCAGAACTGCCTCCTTCAGCTAGTCTGTTGAATCACCTGGGCTCTTCCCTGCTCTCCAAGCAGGCCCGTAGCTATGGTGGGGCATTTTGTGGCTCCACCCCCTCAAACAAGAAGCATGCCCCCACAACAGCTGCTGCCCCTCCTTCCTCCTCTCTTGTGGCATTAAAAGGGCCCTCCAGCTGATTGACAGGAGCACATGTGCCGCTGACCAGCTGGAGGGCCCTTTAAATCTTGTAGCCATCCCTTGAGCCTAGCGCCAGAATTTTATTCACAGTTCCCCTGCTTTTTACCCCCCCTTCCCATAGGAAAAAAATCTCCCAAAGCACATGCCCTCCCCCTTATCAGCATCTCTCTTTTTGTGTCATGCTTTCCCTGGGGGCATCCTAAGGCATGGACCTTCCCCAGTCCTGCTTTTCACCCTCACCCCTCCAGGGCTCCCTGCACCTGCATGCCCTTCTTGCCCCCTAGGCCCAGCCATTTCTGCAAACCAGCCCTGGCTGTCAGGATGCTCTCACTTCCTTCCCTCCTTGCTAGCCGCAGCTTGGGTGGAGGGGGGCTTCTCCAGGGCGATGGGGCTTGGTGCTAGGAAGGCAACAGGAGCCAGCTAGGCATTGGGGCCACAGGAGCGCTGGCCCTGTTCGCCATGCTGCTGCTTCATCTCTTTTGGGGGGGCAGGGAGAGAGGCAGGCAGAAACCACCAAAGCACACCATGTTGGAGACACACAAGCCTGAGCCAGCCCCACCGTGCCACAAAGGGGAAAGGGAGGGCGGCTGTCACTTTAAAAGCCCAGCCTCACTTCTCTCTCCCCACACCGCCAAGCCCTGAGTTGAGTTGCCAGAAGCACTTCCAAAAAACCCTGCTTGGCCCTTGTCGGAGTGAGCTGGTGCTGGGCGAGCTTGGGCCTCCGGGTCCTTTGTAGCTCTCACCGGCTGTTGCCACCTCTTCCTGTTGCTGCTGCTGTGAAGGAATATTAGAAATTCCAAGTTTTTCCCTTGCAAGCTAGGGAATTGGATATTGGCTGTGAGGCATTTGTGAGCTATTTAGCGGATAAGGTCTTGGTGCTCTGCCACAACTTCCCCGCCACAGTTGAAATAGTGAGTGAGCTTGAGGCCCCATGCACACCTTCAATTTCGGTTTTGGATAATTTCAGCCCACTCAGTCTGGAGGAAGTCAACAGATTGCTCGCAGCTGTACGCCCAACCACATGGAGCCTTGATCCATGCCCTGCCTGGCTTATTAAAGCGGGCCATGAAGGGTTTCGAGGTGCCCTAAGGGATATTATCAACCAGTCTCTCTCTGAGGGGCAGTTCCCGGGGGCTCTCAAGGAAGTGATGGTCTGCCCTCTCTTGAAAATAACATCTCTGGATCTGGCTGAATTGGCCAACTATCGGCTGGTTTCCAATCTGCCCTATTTGGGCAAATTAATTGAAAGGGTGGTGGTGATATAGTTGCAGGGCTTTATGGATGACACTTCCATACTAGATCCCTTCCAGTCTGGCTTCCGCCCGGGACACGGGATGAAGACAGCGCTGGTTGCTCTGACGGATAACCTCCGGAGGCATCTGGATTGAGGCAGTTCAGCAGTACTGTTGTTGTTAGATCTGTCAACCGCATTTGACACGGTCGACCATCAGTTGCTGATCCACTGCCTCGCTGACATGGGGATCCAGGGGCTTGCCTTGCAATGGCTTGCTTCCTTTCTCCAGGGTCAGGGACAAAGGGTGGCACTAGGGAACAGTCCAGGAAACACCCGCTGGAGTTCGGTGTGCCTCAAGGGGCAGTGCTGTCCCAGATGTTATTTAACATCTATATGAGCCCCCTTGCCCAGATTGCCCAGAGGCATGGGCTGGGGTGTCACCAGTACGCTGATGACACCCAGCTCTATCTGATGTTGGGCAGCCGGTTGGACTCCAGACCAGAAGACCTGAACCATGCATTGCAAGCCGTGGCTGGTTGGCTAAGACTGAGCCAGCTGAAGCTGAATCCGGCGAAGACAGAGGTCCTGTGCCTGAGTTGGGGCGGTTCAGGGGCAGGGATCCCACTCCCAGCCTTCGGTGGGGCACCATTGGTGCCAGAATTGGAGGCTAGGAGTCTGGGAGTGCTTCTGGATTCATCATTAACAATGGAGGCCCAGGTAGCAGCCACTGCTAAGTCAGCCTTTTACCACCTTCAGCTGGTTCCCTTCCTCGGCCGCAATGACCTGGCTACAGTGATCTGTGTGATGGTCACCTCGAGACTAGACTACTGTAACGCTCTTTACATGGGACTGCCCCTGTTGCAAATCTGGAAACTGCAGCTGGTGCAGAATGCCACGGCCAGGCTTCTGATGGGCTTCCCTAAATGGGAGCACATCCAGCCAGTGCTGAAGGCGCTGCACTGGCTGCCAATAGCATACCGAATTCCCTTCAAGGTGCTGGTACTTACCTTTAAAGCCCGATATGGCCAGGGTCCGACATACCTGAGGGCCTGCCTTTCCCCATACACACCCCAGAAAGCACTTTGGTCAGGATTATTACAACATCGTCTGATCATCCCAGGCCCTAAGGACGCCAGACTTGCAACCGCCAGGGCCTTTTCAATGGCTGCTCCATACTGGTGGAATGAGCTCCCAGAAGAGATCAGGGCCTTGTGGGATCTTTTACAGTTCCGCAGGGCCTGCAAGATGGAGCTCTTCCAGCAGGCTTTCAATTAGGAGTCGCCACACCACTATCACCAATACTGGTGGGGGTGGGTTGGCCCTGGCCTGGTGATTGTACCATACCATCGCACAGTGCCAAAGACCTTTGAATCGGAAATAAGTGAGGTTTACCATACAGCATGCCATCTTAAGTACTGAAAGATGACGAATATCACTAGCACTTTAATATTTGGATTGTGTAATGTTTTAATGTTTTAACTCTTGTATATGGTTTTATGGTATTGTTACCAATTAATGTAAGCTGCCCTGAGCCTGCTCGCGGGGGGGGGCAGGGTATAAATTGAAATAATAAATAAATAAATAAAATACTTCATTCACACTCACCTTTGCAGCTTTCCCCATCTACCCCCACCTTTAGCACTCCACTCACCCCCACCCTTGCTGTTGTCCCACCTACCCCCACCCTTGGCACCCCACTCACCACCACTCTTGCTGATCTCCCTATCTTACCCCCCACCCTTGGCATTCACTCACCCCCCACCCTTGGCACTCCACTACTCCCTATCCTTGGCATTCACTGACCCCAAAACTTTGCTCTCTTGTCACCTACCCCCCACCTTTGGCATTCACTTGCCCCAATCCTTGCTCTCTTCCCACCTACCTCCTACCCTTGGCACTTAACTACTCACAGGGGGAATCCCATCCCACCCCCCATTGTTGAGCCAGCACATCCAAGCCCTACCGCTCACCTTGGGGCCTCACCATAGCAGTGTCTGGGAGCCACTCCAAGCCTCAAATGGCTTCCAGCGTGTGTTGCAGTGGCTGGTCCCCAAGCAGCTCCCTGCATCCATCACCATGGCGGCCAGGCCCTGAGCAGATCCTGGTGTCCCCTGCAGCCAAGGCCAGGCCCCAGGTGGCTCCTAATGTGCACTGCAGTGGCAACTGAGACCCTTGCGGCTCCCTGCTTCTGCCCTGGTGGTGGCCAGTCCCCAAGTGGTTCCCGGTGTCCACCCAGTGAGCCTGTCAAGGCTTCCTTATTGCCAATGGCAATGGACGCTTAAAAGGTTAGCTCCATACTCCCCTCAATTCTAAACCCTAAAATCATCAGGAAAATCTGTTTATTTGACCATAGCTCAGAGAAAGCGGCACCCTCAGCAAGGTCTCAAAAAGACATAAAAGACTTTTTTGTAAAACAAAGAAAAGTTGAGAAAACAGATGGTGAGACAAGTGACACACAGAGAATGGCAGCTGAAAACAGCGCTACACCACAAACTGACAATGAAATGACGGTGATACTAGAGGCTATGGAAAAAAATATCCTCGAGAGCATGTCGGCTCTAATCAGTCCACTAGCCGAACTATTTGCTAACTTTAAAATAAATTTAAATAAGGTGACTCAGACGGCAGAAGATGCAAAAGAACTAAGCCTTACTTTGAAGGAAGATGTAAACTCTCTGTTTAGAAAATGGCCGCCTCAGAGAGTGAGTAGCAGCGGTTGAAACTTCCTCATGCTGGATAACTTAAAATTACAGGGCTTTGCGGAGCATGCAAACGAAAATGTTGATCTAACAAGCTTTGTGGCAGAATGGCTAGGCAAAGAGCTCCATCTAGAGGAGGGAGTCCTCCCAGTAATCACAGCAGCATACAGAATGGGTTCCACTGAAAATACAGCTTGCCGGAGCCCTAGAGATATACTTGTGACTATCCCTGATTTAAGAACACGACAGAAGATCCTGGATATAGCCAGGACAAGAGGATCTCTTTCATTTCAACATAGTAAGATCCTAGTTTTCCCGGACCTCCGCCCTGACGTCCTTGCTAGTCGCAGAGAATTGAAGCCAATTACTGAAGTGCTTATGCAAGCTAAAATAAGCTATAGATGGTTCAAGCTTACAAAGCTGCAAGTAGCACACAATAACAGGCTGTTTTATATTGATGATCTAGAAGCAGGCAATAGACTTTTACAAAACCTGAATATCCCAATACTACTGGAAACAAGCAAATACTCGCAGAAAAGGAAGATGCAGTTCTCGTCCATCAAAGACAGTAAAATAGTCATAAAGCATGCCTGATTTTATACGTGGTATCTGGTGCACTGGCATATTAAGGCTGAGATTGGTTTTGCCCTTTAATGTCATTCTATTATATCATTAAGTTTTTGTTACTTGAATTAAATCAATATTAATGAAAATCATATATCAAGGGTTTTTTGGGGAAGGGCTTTCTTAGAGTTGCTTCCCTTTTCACTCATGGTTTTTAGGTTTTTTTGGAGGTTGCTCCATTGACCATTGTAGGGACTAATCCTGTGTGGTCAAATGAGGCTGATTTTTACTATTACTCTTCTTAGGCAATTTTTAATCTCCTATTTCTCTTATTAATTACAAGAATTAATTGTGACTGTATTTTACGTTGCTCTGGTAGATTTTAGCATCATCATATTGTTTCATTTAAGACTAAAGCACTAGTTATTTGAATTAACTTACACACAAATACTTATTTACATGAGTCAAATTTTACTGCAGGAAATTTTTTAAAAGTGATTATACCTGTTGTAGCTCATTGATTCCCTAGATTTTCTAATTACAAATACCTCAAGGAATTAATTGGTGATCTTTTACTTTAATCGATTCAATAAAGTGTGTGATTCACTATATAGTATTTTATTTAATAACATAAGTATAAGTTTCTGTTTTTGTTCAAAATTCTGCCATTGCGTAGTGATATAAAATAAGTAACAAAAGTGACACAGAAGTTGTAAACACAAATTACCGTATAACTTGCAGTCATGTTTTAATAATATAATATTCCTTGTGGTCCTTTCATATAAAATCACTACAAGTTTTGGATCCATAACTGCACATTTTGTAGTGATTAAATCATCAATTTTGTTCCAGTTCTGGTTTTTGTATATTGTTTAAGTTAAAGTATTAATAAATACTGTTGGAAATTGTTGGTTATAATAGACAGGTGGGAATTTTAGTCCACCATTATTAGTTAATAATTTCTAGCACAGAATAGTCAAGTAAGTATCAAAAGGTATATCCCGAATTCCTACTTACAAAACACTACTAGTCCACGCAAGAATTTCATATAAAACACTCTAAAACACACTACTTAGTCCTTCAGTTCTCACGAGCACTCTCATATATTCCTAATGGAGCCCAGGTGGAATATCCTATCTCTTAATGTGTGAGGGCTGAACAATCCTATCAAGAGAAAGAAGATTCTAACCAATCTTACTAAATCAAAGTTGGAAATAATCCTCCTACAGGAAACTCACCTACACTCTCTGAACCAACCCCTTCTAAAAACTAACTGAATTCAGTACCAATATCATGCAAAGGGCAGTTCCACCTTAAGGGGCGTAACAATTTTAATTGCCAAAAACACACACTTTCATCACCACAGCTCTATAGTAGATCCCAGAAGGCGATACATTTTTGTCAAAGGCATCCTTGATGAACAAAAGGTCACCATTGTTTCATTCTGTGCTCCAAACGACAATCAATTAAGCTTCTTGGAGGAAACTTTACTGGCATTACAGTCCTTCCAAGAAGGGAAAGTGATCTTGGGAGGAGATTTTAATCATATTGTAAATACTGGATTAGATAGATCACATCCTCTCAGCAGAACAAAAAGTGGAATCCAGAGGAACACTAGGCTTGCTAGTCTCTTTGATAAATACCACTTAGTTGATATTTGGAGACATCTGCATCCATCGGTAAGAGACTACACTTATTTTTCACCAAGATTTAAAATTCACACAAGAATTGATTTTATCCTTCTTTTGGATATGCTGACTAATCAAGTGATCAACGCTGACATTAGTCCTATGCTGTGGTCGGATCATGTGGGAGTACAGTGCATCGTTAATGCCTTGTCGCAATCTTCATCTCCTAAATGTTGGACCTTTAATAAATCTCTGCTTTACAATGAACAAAACACTTATCAGATTGAAGCTTTTATTCAACAATATTTACAAGAGAACTGTAAGGAAGAGACTTCTTCAACTATAGTATGGGACGCTCTCAAAGTTGTTCTCCGTGGTCAATTAATCTTGATGACTTCACATCTGAAAAAAGAAAAAGACAAACTTAAACGTGAACTCCAAGCACAAATAAAACAGAACACCTTCATTAGATGGGGTGTGTGTGTGTGTGTGACAAGATTTACAGACAGCTCATGGGGAAAAAAAAAACTCTAGAGTCTATAGAAAGCTCGCAGATACAGAGAAATCTTATCTTCCTCAAACAGAAATACTGGTCCAACTCACCTAAAACGCTGAAGATGCTATCATGGAGGGTTAAGGTCTCTTCTAAATTTATAAAAGTGCTACGTGATACGGCAGGGAAAACTCATGTCAATTCTGCAACCATAAACAAGCTCTTTGTAGATTTCTACCACTCCCTTTATTCTTCCATGAACCCAAAATATGAGGATATCAAAAACTTTCTATCATCAACTACCCATATCAAAAAATTGGAAGACATTCACTGGAAAGACTAATTACCACTCAAGAAGTCCTAAATGTCATCCGAATGCTTAAAAACAATAAAACTGCAGGGCCAGATGGATACCCTCCAGAATTCTTTAAAAAAATTGCCAACAGCATAGTACGCCCATTGACAGAAACATACAATGCACTTATGACCTCTGGTATAATGCCACCTTCGTGGAAAACTGCTTCAGTAGTCTTAATATCCAAAACAGGAAAAGATTTGACTAACCCAACATCATTTTGACCCATCTCTCTCCTAAATCAGGATTATAAAATTTTTACAGTAATCCTGGTAAAACAGCTGAATTCTTTCATTGCGGATTACATCCACCTCGACCAAACAGGGTTTATCCCAGGTAGGGATATCTCTGATAACATCATCAAGACTCGGAATATCTTGTCATCAAGCAAGGAAACACAAACGAGGATTACTGCTTTTGCTCAATATCGAGAAAGCCTTCAATTTGGTAGAAACTAAATACTTAACAGCATTACTTGAATATATGGGATTTGCACCTTCTTTCCTTCGGGTGATCTCTGCAATTTACCACAACCCCACTGCTAAGATTAGGACCAATGGCATTGCTTCGGGAGACCTTCCAGTTCTTGGAAGGGGGACTAGGCAGGGATGCCCTCTTTCACCAATCCTGTTCACACTAGCCTTGGAACCACTGGCTGTACGAATATGGTAAGACCCACAGATATGCGGCATAGGAATTGGTCCTCACTTATTTAAATTGAGCTTGTTTGCAGATGACATGCTGATGTACTTGTCCAATCCAGAAAGTTCCCTTCAACAACTACATAAATCTCTTCAGATCTTTAGCAATATCTCAGGACTAAAAATTAATCATTCTAAATCAAACATGATTCCCCTGAACCTAACTGCAAAGATGGAAAATCACATTCAAGAAGTCTATAAATACCAAAAAGTCGACAAGTCCTATCTTATCTTGGAATCCAGATACCCCAGAAAATGACAGATATTATAAAGATCAACCACATAGCTAAATTTCAAGAAATCAAAGCTGATTTAAGGAAATGGAAAAGCATGAAGTTATATTTTCTAGACAGATTGCATCTAATCAAATCTTTTGCGTTCCCCAAGATGCTATATTAACTTATTTTTTATATATTTATTTATTAGATTTGTATTCTGCCCTCCCTGCAAGGCAGGCTCAGGGCAGCTCACAGTAACAATGCATAAATAACAATAAAATCCACATGTATCTACTAAAAACAATACGATTATACATTAAAAATCATAAGGTGCTGGTGATATTCTTCCATAGTTTAAGATGGCGTACAAATAAATGCGATAGCGGACAGATATTTACTTCAAACTCTATCTATCTCCATACTGGAAAAACTGCTAAAAGAGTGGCAACAGAATTTCAACTTCTTTCTGTGGAGTTATAAACCAGCCAGGACGAGCTTCCAAATATTAAAACGGCAGAACTCCCAAGACGGGTTGAATTTTCCAGACCTAAAATTGTACCACCATACATCTCTGCTTACCTTTGCAATCAAGATGATAAAGGCAGGAGACAAGGCTAATTGGTTAAACCACTCCAACCACTTCTTTATCTCAAGTCAATACAAGACGTATTATGGAATGACCCCAAAGAACGTCCAACCAAGGTAAAAAAAATCACATCCTACTTTCAGGGACTCTTAAAACATGGGATCGGTACAGAAGTAAACTAATACCATCACGACTTACCTCCTTCCTGTTCCAAAGCTGATTCCCTCTCAGAAATGACCTTGCAATAGCTGGCATCTGGAGGAAGGCTCAGAAGACCCGTTTAGTTGACCTCTCATCTAAAAAAAGGCCTTCTCTCTAAAGCAATGCTGGAAATCCATACAGGCCAAACCATACCATGGTATTTTTACCTACAGCTGAACCATGTTATGAAACATCTAGACATAGTATGCATCATGAATACTCCTCTGTCTCCATTTGAGCTTCTCTTAAACCCTGTGGGTCTAAGTAATAAGGGCTTAATCACAAAGGTTTATGATATATTGATAAATTTGGAAGGTGGAAAACCCATGGCCTTTCAACAGAAATGGCATCAAGATTACAAATATAGTGTTCACAGACTCACAATGGGAAAATGTCTGGAAATCTTCTCTGTTAACCTCTAAGGTCATCAATATAAAATGCCCCAACTTGCAACAACTGGATTAATAAAATCTAGGACCACTACATAATGGAGAAGATCACTGACCGATTGCAACAATCTGAAATATATCCTAGACCAGGGGTCCTCAAACTACGGCCCGCGGGCCACATGCGGCCCGCCGAGGACATTTATGCGGCCCGCCGAGTGTTTATGCCCACCCACCCCCCGCCCGGAGCCGTCTCCTCCTCGAGGAGCGCAGCAGCAGCGCCCCACGGCCTCTTTCTTCCTCCAGCAGCCCTGGGCGGCAAGAGCGCCCAGGAGCTGAGGAGGAGGAAGGGGTGAGCAGGCTGGTCTTGGGGGAGGGGACGAACGCGGCGGTGGGGCGAGCAGGCTGGTGGGGGGAGGGGGCGAACGCGGCGGCGGGGCGAGCAGGCTGGTGGGGGGAGGGGGCGAACGCGGCGGCGGGGCGAGCAGGCTGGTCGTGGGGGAGGCGGCAAACGCGGCGGCGGGGCGAGCAGGCTGGTCGTGGGGGGAGGGGGCGAACGCGGCGGCGGGGCGAGCAGGCTGGTGGGGGGGAGGGGCGAACGCGGCGGCCCTCCAACGGTCTGAGGGACAGTGAACTGGCCCCCTGTTTAAAAAGTTTGAGGACCCCTGTCCTAGACCGTCAAGTTTTAATGAGAAATGGCTCCCATTTTTGGAATATATCCTAAAAACAGAATGCCAACCATACAATCCAGTCTATCTCACTTTTTTACACTCATAAAGCACGCTTAGTATAAGCGATACCTCTATAGTTTAAACACCTCACTGACTAGTTGTGAATTCTTGCATCAACTCTTAGACACCACATAAATTAATTAAAAGCGTATTACACTTTTCACACTGAATCTAGTTTAAAATTTGGTAAAAAGTATTTGTTGTTCTTATATATTGTAACAAATCTATAAGGGTACAATGTGTTTAGTGATTTTGACATTATGATTTGTTCTTGATGTATATCATTATATATACCTATGTTGCTTTTTATATAGGTGAAAAACAATAAAAAATATTTTCAAAAAACAAAAAAAGGCTTCCTTATTCTTTGAGCAAGTTCGCCAAGGATCCCCCCCTGCTCTTGGTGGCTCACTCACAGCTGCTCCAAGTGGGCTTGCCGAGGTCTCTTTCCCCTCCACTCTTGACTGGTCACCTGAAGCTGCTCTGAGTGGGCCTGTGGAGGCTTCCACTACCCCTCGTCAGCAGATCCAACATTCTGTTGCTACAGCAGCCACCAAGCTTTTTCCAGCTGTACTACAGTAAATGTGTTGCCCATGCTTGCACAGATTTTTTTTTATTTTCAGAGGCAATATAACCCCCCAATATTGGTTTGTTTTTTACTTTTCAGGTTTTTCTGCAAACCTGGGGGGCCACCTAGGTTTGCAGAAAACCTGTTTAAGGTGAGTGTGCCCCTATATGCAGATTTAGGTATCTGCCCATAGGGGGCACAGTTGGAAATTAGATATATAGATGATCATGACTGCTTGAGTTTGCTAATTATTTCCCTCAGTAAACTCTCTCTGCCTCTGCCTCTGCCATGCCTAGATTCTAAGTATTCCTTCCAAATTTGTAAAGGAGTTTCAGAAGTTTGTTAGTAGATGTTCTTACTATTGGTGTATGTCACAGCCAAGACTGAGTGCATTTTTTTAAAGAAAGGGGCAGAATGCAAGACATAGCTCCTTTGGCACTGCAGTGAGAACAGGCAGAAAGAAGGTAGTGTCTTTATTTTCAGGTTATCCTAATGTGAAAGTTGAAAAGTGGGGCACATTCACACAGACATGTGTTTCTCAATATCATATACAGTAACAACAGCTGTTAAAACGTCATTACACATAATCCAGATGTCATTCATCTAGCAGATGCTTCCATTATGAAAAAACTGCAGTTTTGAAGCACTTGCATTACTAAAGCAAATCACTTGCAAGTGGCATTTTTTCTCCCACAAATGTATCTACTGCATTTCAGCTTATTGTGTGGAATGTGGTTGTGTGTCACAAGTATCTATTGGACACATGTCTGTGACATCAGTAGAGATGGATATTCCTCACAGAAGTTTCCCCTATTCCCTGGTACATTCTTTTTTTTGAAACAAAATTTTATTGGAGTATATTCAACATCGTTAAACATAGTTACCAATACAATTTAAAGATTACATGCCATCCCCCCACCCCCCCCAATAGGCTTCCAACATTGCTAATAACAGGGGGGAAAAAGAGTTAAAAGGTAATCAAGTTTAAACTTGTAACAATCGACAAACCAGGTAACACAATTCTAATATGTAAAAGCCTGACTCTTTCAAACATAGTTTCCAATAAAGGTACAGTACAATCAAGTGTTCATTTCATTTCTCATTCAGTTTCAATACGAATCAAGATTGTACATTTTCCCTTTCATTCTATATTCAGTTTCCATATACAGTTTCAGGCCTTCCCAGTCTTTTAGGTATTGTTCTGCCATTTGTCCATTTAGTTTCTTCGTCATTTTGTCCATTTCGGCTAAAAACAGCAGTTTCCTTAACTAGTCTTGTATATCTGGCACCTTCTCCGCTTTCCACTGTTGCACAAAAGCCATTCTCGCCGATGTGATCATGTACCATAGTAATGTCCTTTTTTCTTGTGGAATTTTTTCCATTGCCAAACCTAAGAGAAGAAACTCCGGACTTTTCCTGATAGGAATTTTTAATATCTTCTGCATCTCACAATGTACATTTGACCAATATACTCTTACTTTATCACATGACCACCACATATGATAAAAAGAACCCTCTATTTTTTTACATTTCCAACACTTATTACTCAAGTTCTTATCCATACTAATATTAGCAATCTTTTTTGGAGTCATATACCACCTGTACATCATCTTATAACAATTTTCTTTTAGATTAACACAGGTTGACATTTTAAAAGCTTTTTTCCACGGAAATTCCCATGATTCCATAGAAATTTCCTTATTCATATTTATGGCCCATTTTATCATTTGCTCTTTAACAGTTTCATCCAGAGTATATACAGTCAACAAGGTTTTATACAACTTAGATATCATTTTTCACCCTTTTTTCAACCAGATATCTTCAAACTCATCGTTCTTAGCTCTAAAACCAACTTCTTTACAGTCTTTTTTATAAATGTCCCGTATTTGGCAATATTGTAACCATCCATACTCAAATGCTAATTCATTATTTGGTTTTAAAACATATTTTTTCCCTTCCTTTTGAAGCAACTCTTGGTATTTCAACCAATCATTACCTTTATGTTCTGAAAAAGGATGACTAACTGCAGCAGGAACGATCCATAAAGGCCTCTCATCGGGAACTGTATTCTTGTATCTGGTCCATGCATCAAACAACATTCTCCTTATATAAAGATGTTTAAACATTGAGTCTACTTTATTTTTCCCATACCAAAGATAGGCATGCCAGCCAAATCTGCAGTCGTGACCCTCAAGGGCCAAAAGTTTTCTATTTTCCAAATTAACCCAGTCAGTTAACCAAGACATACATACAGCTTCATGATACAAACACAAATTCGGAACTTGGAAGCCACCTCTGTCTTTAACGTCATACATTATTTTCATTTTAATTCTCGGCTTCTTTCCTGCCCAGATAAATTTAAAGATTTCTCTTAGCCATTTCACCAACACTTTCACATCTTTCACAATTGGTATTGTCTGAAGCAAAAACATTAACCTGGGCAGTACATTCATTTTGACAACGGCAATTCTTCCAAGAAGAGATAATCTGAGTTTTCCCCACTTTTCTAAATCACGTCTTATCGAAACCCACAATTTTTCATAATTATTCTTAAACAAATCGATATTTTTCATTGTAATATCAACTCCCAAGTATTTGACCTTTTTAACCACATTCTGTCATATTTTGTAAAGCTTGTTGCTTTATACCATTCATGTTTTTGCACAATATTTTCGATTTATTTTTATTTACATAGAACCCTGCGAGATCACCAAACTCTTTTACTTTTTCAAACACCAATGGCATATTATTGACAGGATCTTCAACAATAAACATAATATCGTCAGCAAACGCTCTTAATTTATATGAGAAACCTCTGATACTCAAACCTTTTATATTATTATCATCACTTGCAGCAGTATTTCCAAAATCCAGATAAATAACAATGGCGATAAGGGACAGCCCTGTCTCGTTCCTTTTCTGACCCGGAACGCTTCCGTTGAGTCTGCATTTACAATCACTGTGGCCTTTTGTTCTTTATATATTGATTTAATCATTTTTGTAAATTCTACGCCCATCTGTAATTTTTCAATCACTTTAAACATAAATTCCCAATTCAAATTATCAAATGCCTTCTCCGCATCTAAAAATAAAAAGCCGATCTCTTTTTCCGGGTGCTTATCATAGTATTCTATTGCGTCCAAAACAACCCTCATGTTGTCTTTTATTTGCCTACCTGGCAAAAACCCAGCCTGATCTTCGGCAATATTGTCTTTCAAATACTCTTTGAGGCGTTCTGCTAGAATTTTTGCAAAGATTTTGTAATCATTGTTCAGAAGTGAAATTGGTCGATAATTTTTGACATTAGTTAAATCTTGGGTCTCTTTCGGTATCAAGGTGATTGCTGCTTCATTCCAGGAATCTGGAACCTTCCCACTTTCTCTAATTTCATTTAGAAGAATCTCTAGAACCGGTACCAGGTCTTCTTGAAGTTTCTTATAAAATTTGGCTGAAAATCCGTCTGGTCCTGGAACTTTGGAGATTTTTGCTTTTCCTATTGCTTTGCTGATTTCTTCTTTAGTTATCACAGCGTTTAACAATCGTTTTGTTTTTGAACTTGGTTGTGTCAAATTCACCTTAGATAAGTAATCTTGGTTTTTTTGTTGATCCACCTGTTTTGCTTGAAAAAGAGTAGCATAGTATTTGTAAAATTCTCTCCGGATCCCTCCTGGGTCCATAATTTCTCTGTTACCATCTTTCAATTTAATTATTGTTTTGTTCTCTCTTCTTTTCTTCAATTGCCATGCCAAATATTTCCCAGGTTTATTCGCTCCTTCAAAGGACTTCTGTTGCAATTTTTTCAAATTCCAATAAACTTCTTTATTTAACCTCGCATCATATTGTTCCCTTAGGATCCTCAGTTCTCTCAAAATTTTCTTTTTGCCAGGTCTCTTCTTAAGTTCTGCTTCTTTCTTTTGGATATTTTCCAAAATTTCTTTATCTATTTTGAATTGTTGTTTTCTTTCATTGTTGTTAATTGCAATTAGATGTTCTCTCATCACAACCTTATATGCCTCCCATACCGTTTGTGTCTGTACTTCTTTATTTAAGTTTAGCTGAAAATACGTTTTTGTTTCCGTCCTTATTTTATCCACAATGTTTTGTTTGTCCAGTAAATCCTCATTGAGTCTCCATCAAAATTTCTTTCTTTTAGCATAAGTTGACCACTTTATTGGGCTGTGGTCGGAAAGAATTCTAGGTAATATTTCAATTTTACGTGTTTGCATAATCAAGTTCTCAGTCATCCACATCATATCAATTCTTGAGAAAGACTCATGTCTTGATGAGTAAAGAGAATAATCTTTGTCTTTAGGGTTTTTAGCTCTCCATGCATCTTCCAGGTGTTCATGTTTTGCCATTTGAAAAAATACTTTCGGAAGCTTACCTATACCTTCATTTCCTTTTTTGGATTTTCTATCAATTGCATTATTAACAGTACCATTAAAGTCACCCATCAATATCATTTGTTCATAGGTTAACTGTTGTAGTTGTTCCCACAAATCTTGAAAGAATTTTTCCTTGGCTCCATTCGGGGCATAGAGATTTAAAATTAAGGTCTTTTTATTCTGAAGCATAACTTCCACTGCCAAGAATCTTCCTTCTTTGTCTTTAAAAATTTCTTTTGGTTCCAACTCTTTTTTTACATATGTAACAACTCCTTTTTTCTTTTGCGAGGAGAGGGAATAGAATTCCTCTCCTAGTCTACTTTGAATCAGAAATTTAGCATCAGTCTTTTTAAGATGTGTTTCTTGTAAACAGACAATATCACATTTTTGTTTTTCCAACCATAGCCTAACATTTTTCCTTTTTGTGGGCGAATTAAGTCCATTAACATTCCATGAAATAATTTGGCTCTCCATGTTGGTTTTGTATTTATTTATCAGAGTCTTTAAAATTGTCTTTAATGAACTTGGTCATTTGTTCTACTGACTTGATGGTGACTCTATTCTGTTTAAATGTAAAGCTGACACCTTTTGGAATTTCCCATCTGTATCTAATGCCCTCTGTTTTCAGTTTGTCAATCAGGTCTTTAAAGAGTTGTCTGTCCTGAAGAACCGTTCTGGGTAATTCCTTTAGTACCATAATTTTCTTTTGGTCAGTTATGAAATCTTCCTGGAATTGTTGCTTAAACAGGTCTTCTTTCAATCTTTTGGATATAAACTGGACAATCACATCTCTGGGTAGTTTTTTCTTTTGGGCAATCACAGAGTTGACTCTGTATACCAAATCAATGTGTGCCGCCACCTTCTCCTCCTTCTAGTTTTAAAAAATCTGCAACAGCATCCACCATGACTGAGTGGATATTCTCATTTTTGTCTTCAGGAATTCCCCTGAATCTCAGATGGTTAAGCATTCCATTGTATTCCACCATTACATTGGCTTTTGATGCTTCTTTAGCAACCTCAATTACGCCAGTTTCCACTCCTTTCACTCTCTCCTCCACCTCGTCTGTTCTTTTGTTCAACGTCTGTATTTCCGTTGTGATTCCAGCCAGGTCCTTTTTCAAATCAGCTACTTCATCAGTCACTTTACCTAGAGTTTTTTCCATTTTTTGCATAACATCCATCATCCGTTTTTCCATGGTTTCCATCATGCCCTGTAGTTTCTTCTCCTCTTTAGCAGCCATTTTTGGGGAGGACCAAGAGTTCGCCCTCTGTCTTTGCCGGAGATCGTAAGCCGTTGTTTACAATTGTTACAAAACTTATATCAAATTAAAGCTCTTCTTGTGCCCAGCTGAACTGCTCTATTTTCGCTTTTTTGTTAAGTCTTTTAGCCAAAATCCGAATAAATCGTTTCAACCTTCTCAAAATGGCGGGCGCAATTTCTCTATGGTAAATGGCTCTTCCTGTTGCTTACTTCCTGTCCGGCAGTCTTAGTCGTCCTCCTTGCCTTCTGGTTCCTCCCTTCTTCCGGCCTCCTCGGTCGTCTCTAGGAAGCGCTGCTT
This sequence comes from Gekko gecko, assembly GCA_029375565.1. Lineage (NCBI taxonomy): Eukaryota > Metazoa > Chordata > Lepidosauria > Squamata > Gekkonidae > Gekko > Gekko gecko. The sequence continues at coordinate 235,310,676 of JAPDNY010000002.1, read as the reverse complement.
GTCTGTTCTGAGATCACTTCCTGTTCTGGTGTTTTCTGTCGCAGCTTAAGTAGTTTTCCACATTGCTTCTCGCGGGACTTGGTGTTAGTTTCTATTTTAATATCCTGACCGCAGGAATGATCAACAAACCGGCTTTTTGGCTTTTTTTTGCTTTTCAACCGCGTTTCCCGGAGTTGGTGTTAGTACACAGTATGCCGCACGATCATGTGCTTCATCGGGTGTTGTTTATTTTCGGGATCAGCGCGTTTCCGGTGAGCAATTTTAAAAAGTTACCTTCAAAGTCCGTATTTTGTTATAGCAGTGTTTCCTTGGTATCAGTTTCCGTAGAATGTCTTGGAGGTCTGGATCATGCATTCTTATGTTGAGAATCCAACTCGGTGGGGTCTTTTAGAGAAATTCTGAAGTGCCCGCTTGGGGGGAGGGAATCAAGGCTGGTTGCGGCGCTCTTTAAAGCCCCACTATCAGCCGATCTCAACTCCCACTTGGGCCGATGCTTTTTGCTAGTCACCCCCCTGCCTGGGGAGATCTGCGGTAGGCTAGATAGCCCGCCCTGTCATAAAGACCCTCCATATGCTCTGGGATCAAAGCCAGAGCACGTCAGGACGCCATGGATCCCAGACCGGAAGCCTTCTCTGGTACATTCTTAATCATAACACAAGAAATGTGGGAAGCATTTTCTGGAGCCATCTTAAGGAAAGAAACTATGTGGACAGTGCTAACCATGGGTAGTTTGCATTTAATACCTCTGCTTGGTAGACAAGCTTTGAATATTTGTCATGTGCTCTTCAGGAGTCATGCATGTTCAATATGAATGTTTGAGAGATTTATAAAAATGATGTTGTGGGTTTAGAGAAGCTGAGGCAGTGTGGGGAGCTGAGGACATTGTGACCTGTAGCGTTTCTCCTCTTTGATTAAATTAATCAAGGATGTTGAAAGTTGAGTCATATTCATATTGTAGCCTTTTCTGATAATGAAATCTTTCACCAAGGTCTTCTGGCTTCATTCCATCTATCAAGAATAACTTTATCCTGGATTCATTTCTTTTAAAAGACATTTTTGTTTTGGTTTTTATGTAGCAATTTCTAGTGCACTCCACCTCAAGTCCTTCAAAAAATCAGGTGCAAGCTTTCTTCCAATGAAAATACAACCTCCTTATTTTTAAATGAAATTTGTCCAACCTTAGCTTCCAAGTTGTCATCTTCTTCAGAAGCATAAAATATTAAGCTCCTTGTGTCATGTTTAGAGAGTCAGTTTTCAGTATTCTCTTGTATCATCTCTTGAGATGCATAGGCGTACTTAACTTACCTGCTCCTTTACCATTGCTTACTGCAAGTAAAAGAAAAAAAAAACTCTTCCCCTTCCTGCTGAAGTGAAGTGTACATTGTCTGTGCAAGTTGTACAGGTTTTTTGAACCTTTTCACCTCCAGTCCAGGAGATAAGAAAGGCCCATTCCCTGATACTATGCCAGCATGTGCAGAATCTCACATCTCTCCCACGCCCCTCCAGGAATGAGAGATACCAAAGACCCACATGCTTCAGGAACACTTAAATCAGTATTCTGCCACCAGGACCTATTTAAGGACATTCCCAACTCAGACAGGAGTATAGGTCCCACCTCCTGCCAGGTTTCTGAGAATTAATAACTTATCAGCTCTGGGCTAGAGCTGCAGATAATTAATTCATACACAGTAGTAGCTTTCTATGCGAGCAGCGTAGACTACCAGATCTAGGCTTAGAGATCCAGTTGCAATACAGAATTCAAACTCAGATGAGATTAATCTATATTAAATCTTTATTAAGCAAAGCGGGCATATAATCAGACTTGCAAAGATTATAAAGCAAAGAACAAGGCCTGTAGCTTTATACAGCTCTGACTACACATAGATACTCATATTTACCAGTCATTCAATGCGTGTTATGGCACCAAGGAATCTTCAGGATGAAAACCATGTTTGCTGTGAGCAATTAAGTCCAGCTTCACTGCCCACTAGTCAAATTCCATGTTGTAGGTTTGTATTCCAAACAGAGACTAACTCCTAGAAAGAAGCTAACTTTTCAAGAGAACTCTGTCTCAGTTTTCATAGGGTGATCATAGCCCCCCTCTTTCTCCCATCACAACTGAATATGGCCATTTATCCATTCGCAAGGGGATTAAACAATGTGTCCAACTCTGTAGGTGCCGCCATTGCTTATACCCCTAAAAGCACGTCTGCGTGAGCTTTGATGTGTAACTCAGTGTGGGAAGACGTCTCAATGTCTGGTCTTCCCCTCAGAGGTGCCAAAGTGGCTTTTGAAATGGATATCTAGGCTTGGCATCTGTGCATACCATCTGTGCAGGTGACAAAAGTCACAGGGATATGTCCATGGGCAGACCATTTGGGCCTAGCAAGAATGGACAAGGAAAGTCTTTTCCTATACACAAGTGGTTTTTGTTTTTACATTTTTCTGCAAACCTGGGGTGGTCTCACGGGTTTGTAGAACAATTAGTCTTGTCTGTACTTGGCCCCATTCTCCATGTCTGTTAGTCCACACAGGGGCCAGGTGAAAAATTAGATACAGGATGAAAAATGAAAAGATTGCCTTGCCCTGTTCCCTAAAATAATCTTTTTGGGCCTCATGTTCTCAGAGACATATCAGTCAATGTCCTCCTTCCTTCCTGTTTTTGCGTTTAATTTTTTTCAACCACAAAGACTAGATTTCAAGGAAGCTAGAATCCCTACGAATCTAGTGGAGTCCCAAGAGCTATGCTAGGGTTTATTCAGAGTAATATATTTGGGAACATACCATACACTAGAATAACTTACAGTGTTATTCACTGTGTCTCTGTCACCTGTGTTTCTACAGCTTCCTGCCTTCCAGCTCATCATGAAGAGTGGCCGTGGCAGCAGTTCCTCCTTCCAGTGCGCAAGTTCCAGTGGTGTTGATCTTAGCCTTACTGGTCTACCTATGCAAGTGCTTCAACGTCCAAGTAGTGCCTCTCCAGGCAAGCATGTTGCTCGCTCCATTTCCGTCATCACAGAAAACAAACCAAAGAGGAATATCCTAGTGAGTATTAGTGGGTGGAAGGCTTGTTTTCCTGTATAATTTATGTGGTTTCTTTTTTCCTCTCATAAATATTGTAGATTTAAGAATAGCCTTGGTGTGCTGGTTTGAATGTACTCTATCACTGTTTTGAATAGAGTCCAGCACAGAAGTAGCCTAAGAGAAATTATCACTTTGTAATGCAAGAATTTTTTATTTGAAAAAATGTCCAAAACTACTGCAGCCCTCTGTAGGAAGGTTTCTGTGGATTTGTTTATTTGTGACAAGGGAGCATAGACATTATCTCACTAAATAACAAGGATAGATTCAAGGGGGTAGTTGTGTCATTCTGAAGGAGCAGAACAAAGTTTGAATCCAGTGGCACCTTTAAGACCAACAATTTTTTATTCTAGGTATAAGCTTTCGGGTGCACACACTTCTTCAGATACTTTGAAACAGAAGTCACCAACCATTACATATAGGTAGAGGGTGAGGAGGATGTTGCCAGGAAGGGCCAATTAGAGTCAAGATGCATAAGTAACATGATTATGGACCATGATTACGTGGTGTGGAATCTTTGTACACCAACAGCCCACACAAAGCCATAAGGAACATGATTTCTGACAACACAGCTGACTTTGCCACCAAACTCTGCCATTTTGTTCTCACCCATAACCACTTCAAATCTGATGACAACTTGCTCCTTCAGATCCATGGTACAGCCGTGGGCACCCACAAGCCCCATGGTATGCTAACATCGTCATGGCAAGCTTGGAGCAGCACTTTCCTAAACTTCTACCCACTCATACCTCTCTTATACCTGTGATACATTGATGACATCTTTATTGTCTAGTCACTTGATAAAGAAACCCTGGGCAAATTCCACCAGCATTTCATGACTTTCACCCGACCATCAATCTGACAATGAACCAATTTATGCAAGAAATACATTTTCTGGATACTACTGTACAAATACACAATGGAAGCGTAGGCACCACCTTATACCAGAAATGTACTAAGAAACATATCTGCATGCCTCCAGCTACCATCCTAAACATACCAAACAATCCATTGTATACAGCCAGGCTCTGTGCTACAGCTGCATTGGTTCCAATACTACAGACAGATATTCTCACCTGCGGGATCTACAGCAAACCTTTTTGGAACCAAAATATCCAAGAAACAGATTAACAAAGCCTGGATGGTACACCGAGAAAACCTGTTGCAAGACAGGCCCAAAAGAGACTATAAAAGAATACCATTAGTGGTCGCATACAGCTCTCAACTCAAAACAGTTCAACATATCATCAGCACCTTACAACTTCTAGTGGACTGATGACAGTTCTCTTTCACAGGTATGGGGGGGGGCAAACCTTTTCTTGCCTGCAGACAGCCTCCTCAGCCCCCAATCTTAAACAACTCCTCACCCACAATAATACAACATCTAATTTGAACATGGACACTGGTAACAGAGCTTGCAGTAAACCCAGATGCCAACTTTACTGCCACATACACCCAGGCAATGCCATCACTGGACCTAACAACATCAACAATACCATCTCAGGCTCATTCACTTGCTCATCTTCTAACATTGTATATGCCATTAAATGCCAACAATGCCCTTTAGTTCTCTACATAGGGCATATAGATCAAACCCTACATCAAAGGATAAATGGACACAAATATGACATCAAAAATCACAAGACTGACAAACCTGTAGAAGAACATTTCAGCCTTCCAGGACATTCAATGGGGGACCTCAAAGTAGCTGTTTTATTGCAAAGGAACTTCAGAAACAGACTAGAAAGGGAGATTGCTGAGTTACAAGTTATAACAACACTCAGGACAATGGAATCCCCAGGGCTTAACAGAGATACTGATTTCTTATCTCACAACACATGCTGAGGTCATTCAGTTCTCACGTCTGTTCATAAACTCCTTTATTATGTTGTATGTTGATTTGCTGCTGTTCACATGTCTTGCCAATCGCCTTCATCCAGTCTTAGTTGTATTTACTACTCAGTTACTTATGCTTCTTGACTCTAATTAGTCTTTCCTGGCAATTACTGACTCACTGCCTTGCCAATGTGGGAATTTGTGGGATGGCTTTGCAATGGCTTACCTCATTTCTCTATGGCTGGCAACAAAGGGTAGTGTTGGGAGGGTCAGTGTCTCTGAAGTACCCTCTGGAATGTGGGGTTCCTCAGGGGGCAGTTCTCTCCACAATGTTATTTAACATCTACATGAGCCCCCTTGCCCAGCTAGTTGGGCTAGGGTGTTATTAATATGCCAGTGACACCCAGCTATTTCTGCTGATAGGCGGCCAGCCAGCCACTGCTCCCATGAATTTAGCTAAGGGTTTGGAGCTGAAACTGAATCCGAGTAAGATGGGGGTTCTCTGGCTGGGTAGGGGTGAGCTGTGGTTGGGTTTTCAATTTCTGACTCTCGATGGTATGCCCTTGTCACTGACACCAACCATCAAGAGTCTGGGTGTGATCCTGGACCCCACTTTGTCTATGGAGGCCCAGGTCACAAGGATGGCCAAGCTGGCATTTTTTCAACTGCACCAGGTCAGGCAGCTGGCTCCCTACTTCTCTCACCCTGACCTATCCATGCAATGGTCACCTCCAGGATAGACTATTGTAATTCGCTCTACGTAGGCGTGCCCTTGCATCTGACCTATAAGCTCCAACTGATCCAGAATGCGGCTGTGCGGGTCCTTACAGGGACCCCTATGCTGCGTGAGCTCTACTGGCTCCCTGTGGAGCACCAGATCCCATTCAAGGTGTTGGTGTTGACCTTCAAGATCCTTAGCAGTCAGGGACCCACATACCTTCAGGACCGCCTCTCTCAACATGTCCCTGAAAGAGTGTTACCCTCTAGCAATAAGGATCTGCTTGTGGTCCCTGGCTCAAGAGAGGTCTGGCTGTTCTCGACTAGGGAACAGCCCTTTTCAGCCCTGGCCCCTGCCTGGTGGAACTCTCTGCCTGAAAATATTCGGGCCCTACGGGATTTACTACCTTCCCGTAGGGCCTGCAAGACAGAGATGTTCTGCCAGGCCTTCGGTTGAGGACAGCGACAGTTGGCACTCTCGTACCCTCCTTCCAATGCTCCCTCTGTGGAGCCTTGTGAGCAAAAATTCTACTTTGTGAGCTACTGGCATTAAAGTTGTGAGCGAGCGACTTGGCTACTGCATAAATTAGTTCGCTCTGGAGCCATCCTTTCTGAGCTAGCCTAAGACAAAAATGTGTGAGCCAGAGGATAAAAAACTGTGAACTAGCTCACACTGACTTAGAGGGAACACTGCTTCTACCCAGCCCTCCGCACCCCTTCAGTCAGGGAGCTAGTGGGAACAGAATTTTTTTGCCATCTTAAATAATGTTGTATTGTTAGAAGTATGTTTTTAGTAGTTTGAATTGTTATTTAATGGAGTATCACTATGTTTACTTGATTTAGGCCCCCCTGAGCCCTGCTTGCAGGGAAGGGCAGCCTAGCAAGTTGAAATTAATAAACATAAATAAATAAACATCCTCCTCATTCTGTCTATATCTATATGTAATGGTTGGTGACTTCTGTTTCAGTCTGTCTGAAGAACTGTGCATGCACACGAAAGCTGATGTCCAGAATAAAACATTGTTGGTCTTAAAAGGTGGCACTGGACTCAAACTTTGTTAAATTACAAGGATTTAGTCATTCCATTTCTACTGTTAGAGCAGAAGGCTGCTATGGCATATTATAATTCTTTTGGCCTGCCATGAGGAAACAATAGAGATTATGGAACTCCTCAGCTAACACAGGAAATTCTTGGAGGAAATAATTGCTTCTGGGGATGAAATTGAGAAGGCACTTATTTTAACAAGATCTCTAGGGATATAGCCTGCTACCTTGTGCTACATTCTCCCCCTTCCAGGAGAACTGAGAACTGGAGTTTTACAAGAACCTCTACTTTCCCCCCCAACCCTACAGGTCAAATACGGCAAAATGAAAGTTTAATATCTTATTCAGTTTTGGAAGCTGATTCAACCTAATTATGTATTTCAACTTATTTTCAAATATATAGACAATTGTAATTCATTATGAAAAGAACCAATTTAGCTTATCAATCCTCATTTAAAGAGTTAGGTAAACATAAGGAGAGAGTGCCTATTTTATTTAATATATACTTTCTCATTCTGAGGGGGAGGGCATCTTAGCATTTGTGATTCCCACCAGTCAGTCAAGGAGACAGGTTTTAATACCAAACTATTTATTTATTTATTTATTATAACTTTCTCCTAAAACTCAGAGAGAAAGGGCTGTGGGGAAGGACTGTGGTTCAGTGAAACAGCCAGGGGTCTTTTGGGGGTGGAGCGCACTGGAGCGCAGCTCCAGGAGCTCAGGAGCCAAGCCCCGCCCCCAGCCGGCTTCCAGGGGAGTCTTTCAGGCAGCCGAATGTCAGTTTCAGCTCCATTATATCCTATGGGCCATTGAAGTCAATGGTGAAAACATAGGGTATATTCTGGGGGCTGGAGGGGACGGGGTTTGAGGGAGAGGCTCCAAACTCACAGGGTAGCTGATGGAGCCTCTTCCCAAGATACCCACCAAGTTTCAAGAACATTGGATCAGGGGGTCCAATTCTATGGGCCCCTAAACAGGTTGCCCCTATTTCCTCCATTGTTCCCTGTTTGGGGGCCCATAGAATTGGACCCCCTGATCCAATGTTCTTGAAACTTGGTGGGTATCTTGGGGAGAAGCGCCATAAGCTATCCTGTGAGTTTGGAGCCTCTCCCTCAAACCCTGTCCCCTCCAGCCCCCAGAATATACCCTATGTTTTCACCATTGACTTCAATGACCCATAGGATATAATGAGGCAGAATTGCCGCCAAATTTCTTTCATTCCCTTCTTTCCTTCTCTCCTTCTCTCCTTTTCCTCTTTCCCTCCTTCTTCTCTTCTCTCTTTGTTTCTTTTCCACTTTCTTCCTCCTTTCCCTGTTTCCCTCCTTCTTCCCTCTCTTTCTTTCCCTCTTTCCTTCCTTCTTTCCTTCTCTCTACTCTCTCTCTTTCCTTCCCTCTTTCCTCCTTCTGTGGCCCAACTCTCATGAGAAGGAGTTTAAACTAAACCCCTTCTCTCTTAGCTCTCCCACCCAGACCAGCTGGGGAAGGGAAGGGGAAGCTTTTGAAGATGCCTCCCCCCTTTTGCTTCTCCTTCTGACATCACTTCCGGTGATGTCAGGGGGCGTGGCATATGCTAATAGCCTAATAGCTCATTAGCATACCACATGCTAATGAGCTCCTGCAGCTGTTTTTCTACGAAAAGACCCCTGGAAACAGCCTTTGCTTGGCATGCAGAAGGTCCCAGGTGCAATCCCCGGCATTTCCAGTGAAAAGGACCAGGCAGGAGGTGATGTGAAGGACCTCTGCCTGGGTCCCAGGAGAGCCTCTGCCAGTTTGAGTAGACAATACATAAGAACATAGGAGAAGCCAATGTTGGATCAGGCCCATGGCCTGTCCAGTCCAACACTCTGTCACACAGTGGCCAAAAATACCAGGTGCCATCAGGAGGTCCACCATTGGTGCCAGGACACTAGAAGCACTCCCACTGTTGCCCCCCACCCCAAGCACCAAGAATACAGAGCATCACTTGCCCCAGATCGAAAGTTCCTGTCTATACCTTGTAGCTAATGTGTAGTAACCTTGATGGACCAAGGGTCTGATTCAGCATAAGGCAGCTTCATGCATGTTTGAAACTATGGAGAGGCACACATGTCAAGTGAATACTGTGCAGATCTGATCAGAGCAGATAATAAGCAAAAAGACAGGAAGACAAATTAACAACATAATTAACAATGTAAGGAGAGTATCATCAGCCCAGATTGTTTCCCCCCTTAAGTCAGAGTGGGGTAATATGCCTTTTCCTCAGAATAGAAGGAACTTTCACAGTAAGCCTAATGTTCCTTTCACAGTCTGAGGGGGAGGACATCTAAGAGTGGGATGTACAAAAGCAGTTGCTCCCATCTTGGGAGGGAATGGCTGACATATTTAGCCTGGACAACTAGTAGGAATACCTATCAGCAAAGGCTGCCAAGGTTGAATGCAAATGTTAAACAATGGCAGATGAAGGAGCCTGGGTGGCGATTCTGCAGTTGCTGCTACCCTAGAAGCAGGGTGCCCCCACCACTGGAGATAGGAAATTTGGAATTAAAATCTGTCTCTTTGACTGATCGGTGGGAGTCACCCATGCTAAGATGCCCTCCTTTCTTAGAGCAGAAGGAACCTTCATGGTAAATCCAGTGTTCCTATTTTGTATATTTTTTTTCTCTTCTGTATTGATCTATATAAAAGTCCTGTTGTCCTCTCTTTCTTCTCTTTTTTTTGAAAATGTGATCAGTAGCTAAAGAGCACCAGCAAACACATCCTTTAACTTGCCTTCAAAAAGTATTTGCTGCCCTGTCATTGTAGATGTCATTGTAGGTTTTAAGATAACATTATCATCTTAGGGATGCTCTTAATGTCTAGATGAAAATGAGCTTTTTGTCCCAAAAGCATCCAATTGGTAAACAGTCCTGTGTCCTGAAGTATTGTTGGCATGTTCTCTGTCTACTAGGAAGACGCAGGGTTTGGCACCTCCAGAGCTATGAACAATTTACGAAGATCCAACAGCACAACTCAGGTTAATCAGCAAGTGAATGGTACCTTCAAGTGAGTCCTAAATAAATTCTTTACTGAAAAGCCAGACAACCTGCATTAATACATAGAACTTTACAGAGCCTATTTTGTTCACGCTGCTCTTTGAGAGCTCTTATTGGAAGTACCCTTGAAGCCTTCTTCCATGTTCTGGGAACCTACGCATAGTGTCTGGGATGGATGGGTTCTACTGTCTTGCACTGTAGTTGAACAGATGCTTCCTGGAAACTGTCCAAGAAATATAGTCCTCTATGAATCCTGGTTAATTCTTTTTTGTTCCTCAGCAGTGCAGAACAGCATGGAGACTTTCTGACATTATTTGATAGCAGCTCAGGTGGAAGGAAGAAATTAGCAAGTTTGAGCAAAGTTTCTCCAGAAAAGAAGACCACATGGAATATTCTGGTAAGGTCATATCAGGAAGGGCACAGTAGAAGGAACTGTTAGGATTAGTACTAACATTTAGTCCTTCTGTTCCTAAGGAGGACAACTCCATGAATATATTTGGGGGTCTTTCCAATTTTATACCATAAGTACACAGCTCTTATTGTGTTGTTACAAGTGATTAGTGAACTCCCTACAACTTGAATCATAATTGGCTTAGTAGAGTAGCAGTTGTGAACACTTGAAAAAAGTTTTTTTCTTAAGAATTATAAAATGACTCACTTTTGTGGATACGTTTTCTTACACTGTCATCTGTATGCATCACTATCCATTGGGAGATGTTCCCTCTAAGCTGTGGAGTCTTGTGAACAAAAATTCTACTTTGTGAGGTGCTGGCCTTAAAGTTGTGCATGAGTGATTTGGCTACTGCATAAAATTAGTTTGCTCTGGATCCATCCTTCCTGAGCTAAGACAAAAATGTGTGAGCCGGAGTCTAAAAAGCTCCGAACTAGCTTACACTAACTCAGCTTAGTGGGAACACTAGAGAAGGGGGTCATGGCTCAGTAGCAGAGCACAAGTTTGATCCCTGAAAGTTAAGAGGATCTCAGGCAGAAGGTACTGGGAAAGTCTTTGCCTGCCGGAAACCTGGATATCCATTAACACAGTTAACAGTACTGAGGAAGATGGCCCAATTGATTGTAAGGCAGCTCATGTAGATATATAGAATTTTCAACCTGTCTGCCAGTTAGGATTGGTATTTGACCTTGATTTGTTTGCCCCACATTTTGAAATAAGATGGGTGGCAAACAGAGGTAGGTCTTCTTAGTTGTGGAACCTAAGCTGTGGAATGCCCTCCCCAAAGTGATTTAGACTAAGTTTTAGGTCCTAGATAAAACTTTTTTTTGCTCAGATATTTGTTTCTTGTTTTGTAATGTTTAATGCTTAGAGAGTTTTCTTAACTGCCTTGTGATTAATTGTTTTTACAATATTTTTATCTTAGTGATTCTAATTCTATGCCCTACATTAAATTCTTTTGTGTAGAACAGTTTTTATAGCATCTTATATCCTGTTGTCTTCACCCTATTGCTTATGATTTTGTTCATAGTAATTTCAGTATATTGTTTTCATGTTCTGGTTTTTGCTATTTTAAGCTGCGGCTTACAAACAATTTAAAACCAACATACAATTTAAAATCAGCAGTTACAAGATATAAAATATAATTCCATACAATTCCAATAAATACAGTGAACTAAATAAATGCAGCGGCATCCTGTGATAAAGTGCTAGTACGACTCAACCGGTGCAGTCAATTCTTTTTGGAATGCTTGGCAAAACAGCTCCATTTTCACGGCTCTACGGAACTGCTGGAGGTCCCATAGAGCTCTGATCTCATTAGAGAGCTCATTCCACAGCACTGGCGCCACCAGGGAGAATGTCCTGGTCCTAGTTATCACCAGCTTGGCGTCCCTAGGCCCAGGGGGGCCAGGCGGTGTTGTGTTCCAAACCACATTGCTCTCAGGGGAATGTATGGGGAAAGGTGGTCTCTCAGGTAGACAGGCCCCTGACCATTAAGGGCGTTAAAGGTCAAAACCAGCATCTTGAAGTGTATCTGGAATGCTATTGGAAGCCAGTGCAACGACTTCAGCACAGGCTGGATGAGGTCCCACCTGGGGAGGCCCATCAATAGCCTGGCTGCCGCGTTCTGCACCAGCTGCAGCTTTCGGAGTTGCCCCAAGGGCAGCCCCATGTAGAGAGCATTACAGTAGTCTAACCTTGAGGTGACCATAGCGTGGATCACTGAAGCCAGATCATTGCATTCGAGGAAGGGGACCAACTGCCTAATCAGCTGAAGATGGTAAAAGGCTGCCTTGGCAGTGGCTGCTACCTGGGCCTCCATTGACAAGGAAGCATCCAGGAGCACTCCCAAACTCCTGACCCTTGGCGCTGGCACCAATGGTGCCCCACCAAAGGCCGGAAGAGGGACCCCTAACCCCGAGCCACTCCGATTCAGGCAAAGGACCTCCGTTTTCGTTGGATTCAATTTCAATCAACTCAGCCTAAGCCATCCCACCATGTCCTGCAGCGCCCGGTCCAGATCTTCCAGGGTAGAGCCAGACTGACTACCCATCAACAGACAGAGGTGGGTGTCATCGGCATATTGATGACACCCAAGCCCGTGCCTCCGGGCAATCTGGGCAAGGGGATGCATATAGATGTTAAATAGCATTGGGGAGAGCACTGCCCTTTGGGGCACTCCAGAAATTAGTGGGTGTCTTCGAGACATCTCCTCCCCAAGTGCCACCCTTTGTCCCTGACCCTGGAGAAAGGAGACAAGCCATTGCAAAGCCAGCCCCTGAATCCTCACATCGGCGAGGTGGTGGGCGAGCAGCTGATGATTGACCATGTCTAATGCCACCGACAGATCTAACAACAGCAGCACCGCCGCCCCGCCCCAATCCAGATGCTTCCGGAGGTCATCTGTGAGGGCGACCAGTGCTGTCTCTGTCCCGTGACCAGGGCGGAAGCCGGACTAGAAGGGATCCAGCATGGAAGTGACATCGAGAAAGCTCCTGGATTTTGGAATTGTAGTCAAAATCAGAGCATTGCTCAGGCAACTGTACAGTGCCTTTTGTTTTGTGTCTGTTATGCATCATGACACCTTGACCCTGGCTGGCTGGTTGGTTGGTTAGTTGGTTGCACATACTCCTTATTTGTCAAGGAATGATGGGTCATATTTACTTGATACCTTGGTGCATATGTGAATCTGGGTAGTGTATTGTTCAATAAATCACATTCCCATTTACCTTTGCAGGTATTTCAAGTCAGTTTCAACAATCTGCACAGTTTCATCCAATTCTGAGCATGATCCAGTAGTATTTACTAGACTTAGCTGTGTAGACTCATGAATGCTTGGAAGGTGTTAGAAATGTACATAAGCTTGAAATAATTTCAGAGGAATAATTTCAGAGGAAGGGTAATAATTTCAGAGGAAGAATGACAAAATTGAGAATGATAAGCAGAGGAAATCTATACTATGGGCCCATTTATTTTTATACTTTGTAGCTTCATTTGCAAAGGATCCAAAACCTTTCCCCCCAGTTAATAGCAGATGTGGTTAAATTTGCTCTCTCACAGGATTCAAATAGCAGTATTTTATCAATGGAAAACATACTAACCCCACCCGCCCTCCAGCAGCTGTGTTTTTGCCATAGTTAATAGAAACGGGGTTGTGAGTGTTGTGGGCAACTGCTGTGCACTCCTCCTCTACAGCACAGGAATGTATGTCTTTCTGCTTAAAATAGTGGGACAGTTACTATCATCTCTCGTTTTGTATCATCATGATGTAATATTCTCCACGGCTTTGACTTGGAGCGAATGCTAACACTGCATGATCTGCTCTTTTGTCATCTGGAAAAGCCCCTAGGCTGTGTCTAAGCAGCGTTTTCCACCACAGCAGTCTGAAGCACTAGAGTAGAAATGCTGGCTCCATAGAAGAGTGGGATAGGGGAAAATGTTGTCCAGCTACTATTCTTGCACTGTGCAATATGCACTGATGCTGCTAACTTCCCTTGAGATGTTTAGATTAGTAACAGTTGACACAGTGGTTAACTTGGCCCCTGTTTAGCTTACAGGTGTCATGCATGCAGAAGTACCTCTGACATCAATTCTTGGTTGGAAAATGCCGCTAGTGTTACCCAAGCATGCTACATTGCCATTACTTTTGGAAATTGTTGTCTCCAACAGGCATTGGCATGTTATATGGGATCAATTTGCATTACCATACATTTGATGAAAATCATGGAAGAGCTAGTGTGGATTGTGTGTTGAAATAAGGACACTTATTAAAGAATCTGGATGTGTGTTATTGTATTCAATGGCATTCTTTACTGAAAAGCTATGTTAACAATTGTCTATTTATGTTTTATCCTTTTGTAAGCCGCCCTGAGCCTGCCTTGGTGGGGAGGGTGGGGTATAAATAAAAAAATATTGGCTTCCTCTCATGCTTACCTCTGGTTACATTGTGCAGGATGAGCAGCCTAGAACTTTTCCTGTCCCATCCAGCACCAGGGAGACCCCTGCAGGCATGAGGAAGAAAGAAATCTATGTGCCACTTGCAGCCAACTTCACTGCCAATAACAGGTTAGAAAGGCATATTGGCAACCAAGCTTAGCTTCTGATGTTTCACATTAAAAAAAACAAAAAAAAATAATTAAGTTTGACTGATGGGTGCTCAGCTATTGCTGGAATAGCTGAAGATACAGTAGTATTTATGAAAAGGGCTTCTTACGAGAGCTGCAAATTGACATCTATAGTAGAGTTGATCCATAGTAGAGTTGATCCAAAACAGACTTCCTTAGCTTAACTTTCTCTGTGGGAGGAGTGCACTACCCCTTTGCCACAGAGTTGTATCCCAGCATTTCCCCTGCTAGAATGTACTGCTCAGTATCATACAGGTAGATTCCTAACTTTGTCTCTTGCATGTAGTATTTGAGAGAGCAGCATTAAAGGAATCTGAATAGAAGTCTAATGACCAAGAGAGATGCGAGTGTGCACAGCACATATCTTACTTTCCTGGGTGTGGTTCTGACTTAGGAAATTAGAAAATCATGGAGTACAACTTTTATCCACCATGTAGCAGACCTCTGTATACTTACAAAAAGTGTTTCTGTAGGCTAAACACACCCAGTTCTCCTACTTATGGCTCTTCTGTTCCGCACTACGGTTGCTAAGGCTTAGAGGTGGTTCATGGCCCTTTAAAAGCACCATATCACTGAGAGAATGCAGCTACTATATCTTCTGCTCTTCTTCCCGCCTGCTGTGGGAAGTGGGATATTGCTGCATGGGAAGCGGAAGAGAAGAGCAGATGAAAGGACTAGGGGAGCAAGAAGATAGGCTTGGCTCCAGTGTTCCCTCTAAGCTGAGTTAGTGTGAGCTAGCTCACAGTTTTTTAGCCTCTAGCTCACACATTTTTGTCTTAGCTCAGGTAGGATGGCTCGAGCAAACTAATTTATGCAGCAGCCAAATCGTTCACTCACAACTTTAATGCCAGTAACTCACAAAGTAGAATTTTTGTTCACAAGACTCCACAGCTTAGAGGGAGCGTTGCTTGGCTCCTATACCTTCATTCCACTCATAACTCCTTTGCCAGGATGGTCCTCTGATGTGGAAAATACTTTCCTCTTATGCTAGCCACTTTCCAGTTCCTTGAAATACATTGGCTTTGAATGAGCGGAAGTGCCTAGTACCTGAGGAAAATGCTGTCTGCAGCAAAGGTTTGCCCCTGCTATGGGTGAAGAAGTAGAAAGAAGATATAGGATCCAAGCCAGAGTATCTGCATCTGTTGTTTGCTTTGTAACTTTTTGTGTGTGTGCGTGTGCGTGTTTGTGTGTGCTTGTGCCTGGAAGTCATGGCAAACCTCTGGTGACTCCTACTGGGGCATGGAAGACATTCAGAAAAGTGGCTTGATAGCCTGCCTCTGCCTCCCGGCCCTGGTGTTCTTTGGAGGTCTCCCATCCAAGTACTTGCCAGGGTTGGCCCTGCTTAGCTTCTGAGATCTGATGGCATCACGCTTGCCTGTGCTATCCAGGTCAGGGTGTTCGCTTTGTAACTTTTAAAGGGATAGTCCAAATCTTTGAGAGATGACTTAGTTAGCTGGTTTCAAACTCTTTGTCATCACAGTCTTGAGAGGAAGCAGAGGCAGGAGAATCTGTTATGTAATGTGTTCCAGAGCTAAGCTTTACCTAAGCTTTGGATAAGGGGGTGGCCCAGTTGATAAGGCTTTGAGTGGTTCTCTGTTTGGATGGAATATTGAAGAAAGTACATTTAGAAAAAAATAAGCTAACCTTGTCTTTTTCTTCTGTGAGGAGTAACAAAGGTGCCATGGGCAACTGTGTCACCACCATGGTGCATAACAACTACTCCACTGCAGACAAGACCCCTGCACCCAAGAGCTCCAACCAGGCCACAATTTCCCTGAAGTAAGTCCTTGGATATATCTGTTAAAGCTATCCTTTCAGTGGGCCCTATAACTAGGGAGCAGCTAGAAGGCCTAATTGTAGCAACTACTTCTTCATTTCCAATACAAGCAAGTACAAGGATCAGAGAGGGTTTGAAGAAGGAAGACATATCTAGGTGTGGAAAAATTGTCAAGAATGAATGTTCACCTTCAGTGTCCTGCATAACCACTTACAAGTCTTGAATGACAAATCCCACAAAGAAAGCAAAACATATTTCTGAGTGTCAGGCTGTATGTGGCATTGGAGTTCTGTGTCTCTTTATCTTAAAAAGCAGTCCCGGGTGGTGCTGGGGATTTGTATCTCCTACATACATACAGCTGCTTTTAAGTGTCAAAAAACATGGTGGGAGTTCCAGTACTGTATTCTTGCTGGTGTGAAGTTTCATTTGTCTCTTGTAACTGGACTAGATGTGAGCAAAAGGGAGCTTCCTTTACCATATGCTAAATGTTCAAGTTTTCTTTCTCTTTCCAGCATGCTGTCACCCCTTGCCCCGGGCAAGTATAAATGTAGATGAGAGTACAAGAGCATTTTTAATGGATTGATGGCCAATAAGTTATTCTATATGACTGGATGCTCCTACTTCCAGCATGTTCATTACCCTAGCAATTTGTCTTTATATGGAAAGGGACTCAGTAGTTGTATAATTATCTTTTCCTTCAGGGAATAGAAAAGTGTTGTGAAAATGGGCAAAGAGCAGTTTCTCCTCCCAGTGCATTGTGGTGTCCTGTACCCCACAATCTGGAAAACTGGCAGATGGTTTCATCATGATTTCCCTGCTGTTTGTGACACCATGTGCATACTGGAGGTCCATTAGGAGGCTTCTGACTAGAGTCTTGTCTTCCTTCCTTAGCAACATTATCAAAGCCACCTCCAATGAAGATACAGAGAGCAGCAGTTATATAAAGTCCCAGAAGAACTTTTCCAGCAGTAACATCTTGGCTCGGAACAATAACACCACCAGCAGCATCCCCCTCAGGAGGCAGGAAGTGTCAGAAGAGGAGGCTGAGCGGTAAGCATGAAAGACCTGACTGGTAAGGGAAGAGAGAACTCCAGTGGCAGATTAGGTAGATCTGTTAAGAGGAAGCCACACAGTAGCTCAGAAAGGGTGATGCAGAGCATTGCTTGTTGGCAGTTTAACTGGGGTGCATCTGAACAAAGTTTGGGTCCAGTGGCACCTTTAAGACCAACAAAGTTTTATCCTGAGTATAAGCTTTCATGTGCCTGCACACTTCTTCAGATACATCTAAAGATGCATCTGGTTATTTCCAGTTCATGGATCAGATCCTTTACAGGCTTTTTGTAAGTGCTGTTGATGAGCAGTAGGTCTGATTTGGGGTTTAAAGGGTCTCCCATTCTGGATGGTGTTGCACTCCCCTTGAAAGAACAGGTCTGTAGTCTGGACCCAGGCCTACTGCTGGATAAGCAGGTGGCAGCTGTGGCCAGGAGTGTCTCTTACCAGCTTTGATTGGTTAGCCAGCTATGGCCTTTCTCAGTCAGAAAAAATCTGGCCACTGTGGTGCATGCCCTGATTACATCGAAATTATATAACTGGCATACATTTTACATAGGGCCACCCTTGGGAAGTGTTTGAAAACTTCAGTTGGCACAGAATGCTGCCACTAGGATGTTGACTGGAGTGTGTCATAGGGACCATATCACTTCAGTCTTGATCTTACTACACTGGTTCCCAATTTGTTTCCAGGAAGAACTCAAGGTGCTGATGTTGATCTTTAAAGCCCCATATGGTTTGGGACCAACATACCTATGCCCTTATAAACCTGCCTGACCACTACAGTCATCTTTGGAGGCCCTGCTTTAGGTGCCCCCGTCTTCTGAGATTAGGCAAGTGGCAGCCTGAGCGAGGGCCTTCTCAGTCATGGCATCAAAATTCTGGAACTCCCTCCTCAGGGAGATTTGCCTTTTCCTGTCTGTTGCCATCTTCTGCTGGTGGGTGAAGACTTAGTTTCATTTGGAGTTACCTCAGTGATCCCTCCTTCCTGAATAATGTTTCAATTGTTTTTATGCCCTTATATATACTTTAGCTCTGCTTTTAATTGTTTTAATGATGTGTGCGTGTTTGTTTGTTTGGTTTCAAAGTGTGTTTTTATTATGTATGTTTTAATTTGTTAGCTGCCTTGGTGGCCTTTGTGAGGGCAGAAAGGCAGGGTATGAATTTTGTAATGATAATCATAATTTCTGTAAAATACCACTGATAAACTCCAGCTTAGGTCTTGGTTTTTTTCTATGCTTGTCAGAAATATACCCTTCGGGAATGCCTAAATTGTTTGGGTGTTGTACTCCGTGTCTGGTAGAAGCATAGAAGAAATGGCTCTTTCCGGACATAGGAATCTGGTGGGCGAGGACGGTTCTTTGATTGTGGTGCCTCTTTAGGGCAGAAGCTATTTCATTATTGCTGGGACCTTTTCCTACCCTTTCAGGTTCATTAACCAGGTCAATTTGGCTGCTGTGACCATCCAGCGTTGGTACAGAAAGCACTCACAGAGGCACAAGGAAGGCATGACCCAGCTCGGGCGCTTGCTTACTTCCAAAAGAGAGGTCTGCTTTGCATATTTATTTATTCATTTATTTATTTATAGTCTACCTTTGTCACAGGGACTCAAGGCGGATTACACATAGTGAGTCAGTACAAATCAAGAAAATGTGACATTCAGTAAACAATGCATTAGGATTGTAGAAGTCTGAAATCAGTCAGAAAAAACTGAAGCACAGCATAAGTATTAACAATGACATATTAAGCAGTGCAAAAATTACTTAACAGGATCCTACTTACAATAAACTATATGCAGCAGTACAGACCACAGTCCCTAATCATATGTGTATTTTAGTGAAGTCTCCTCTGTACTCCTACCCTGTGGGAAACAGGGCAAACATTGTTTGCTCCCCAAGAAGGACATATTCTTCTTAGCATGCCAGAGTCTTCAAAGAGTCTTGATGGCCTGATAAGGATTTGTAGCTTATACCGCAAGCTGCTGAAG
The DNA here is from genome assembly GCA_029375565.1 of Gekko gecko. Taxonomy (NCBI): domain Eukaryota; kingdom Metazoa; phylum Chordata; class Lepidosauria; order Squamata; family Gekkonidae; genus Gekko; species Gekko gecko. The sequence continues at coordinate 235,291,598 of JAPDNY010000002.1, read as the reverse complement.
GCTAAAGTGAAGTAAACATTGCTAAAATTAAGGGGCCGAATGAGCCAGACACAGGTTTTTCAGATTATTCCCAGTAGCCAGATCATTTTGACCTATCTGGTGGCCTGTCTGTGAAATAGTACCTCCAAGCATGTCCCTGACATTTATTCTTCAGAAGGAATAACCTTTTATTGCACCAACCATTTCCAGACTAAACAAATGGGCCTGTTGGCTGCAGATTACCCAGGGCTGTGTATTTTTGTATTGGATGTCCCCCATCCACATTCTTTGCAAAGGAAACCTAAATTAATTATGTAGATTTACACATATGTGGATATTTGTCTATATTGTGTCTCTCATTCTGTTTCCTGAGGAAATTTTCAAAAAATGTGCAATTCTTTGGTGAGAAGTAAAAAATATGAATATTAGTTGAAGGTACAAAACAGGGAAAGATGTGAGGGAATGGTAGGGAGAAGGGAAGGGAGAATAGATGTGCAGGACCCCAATGCCTATCTCCTTGCTAAACTTGTATGGGTCTGCTCATCTCATCTCTGATGTTTATCGTTTCACTAGATGTGGGGGTTTTTCCTCACAGCTTTGGGGAAAAGGAGCTTGTCTTTTAAAAAAAACACCTAATTCATAGAGATTTACTTGTGCTCCTTTATGCAGAATTTAATCTTGTGCCTAATGTTCTAAAATAATCCTGACTTTGCAATTCTTCATTTTTTTTGTCAAAGCTGAAAATAATCTCATGAGGACAACAGTGGTCATGCTGGACTGCTGCAATACATTTGTTCTTCTTTGTCCTATAGTAGCAGACCTATGAATCTTAATTGCACTATGTCTAAAATGATCAGGGGTATATCATCTGAAACTTTTTTTTTAATGTATTGGGGGATGTAGCTGATGTATCTGCCTCTATTTTTAGGTAATTGGCTTTAATAGACCCAGATGGTAGATCATTAAGAATACCTTGATGTCTCATAATAATAACTCATTGTGTTTCTTGACAATAGAAATCAGGGTATAACTGACTAACAAGAATTTTAAAATCCCCTTACAAGTTAGAATTTCCCTTGGGGTTAACGAAAGGATTTGACTAGGGAGGTGGGACGGAGAGTCAGCTGTACCCTGCACTGAACAGAATGCTGATAACTTGAACTGTTCTCTTCTGTTGTGTATCACTTAAGGCAAGGCAACAGCATCTCGCAGAGGAGGGCAACCTTTCAGATTTGCAGCAGAGGCGAGAGGAGGAGAGGAGGAAGATTCGAGAGGAGAAGGCACGTCTGGCCAGGAAAGCAGCCATTCAGGTACAGGCTCAGTACAGGCCCGTAGCTATAGTGGGGCATTTGAGGGCGGCCCCCCCAACTTACAGCAAAGGCCCCTTCAAATGCTTCCTGACTCTGTCCCCAGTAAAGAGGCGGCCTTGGCCACATTCTCCACCCCATCTCCTGCCACTCGCACTCCCAGCCTGCCCCAAGTTGTGTTTGTTGCTTGACTCTCCATGGCGGTGCCTGCCTGGTTGTATGGAGGTGCCTCTTAGGTGGGCTGTAGCCGCGGGGCTCCTCCTGCTGGAGAGCAGCTCCAGAGGGGCAGTGCTGTTTCGGCAGCGGCCTCCTCTGAGCGGAGCGTGTGGTAGAGCACCCCCCCCCCATGCAGAGCGGGACTCCCTCATATTGCTCTGGGTAAAGAAAAAGCCCTTTGGACCATTCGACTTCTAAGAAGTGTGGGGGGAGCTGAGAGAACCAACCACAGCCACCCTTTGAAAGAGGTGCAATCTGCTATTTTAAATCCTTGCTGCTGTTTTAAATCTTTCTTATCGGTCCTAAAACTTTGTTGGTCTTAAAGGTGCTCCTGGCCTGGACTCAAACCTTTCTCCCCCCCCCCTCCCCAAATACACTGTGCATTTTGATACATTCCTCCACTCCTATGGGAAGTAGGAAGGTCGCAGCAGCTTCTCCAGTCTCCTAGATGAGCATCTGAAACTCCTCCTCCTTCAGCTGCCTGGTACTTACTCAGTGTAGCCAGCATGGATCTGACTGGGGCGAAGGCACTCGGAGGAGACAGGAGGGAAGCCTTGAGCCACTGCAGCTGCCTAAGGAACCTCTGGCCATGGAGAGTTCCTTGGAGAAGGTCAGCACTTGCTCGGCCTGTTTTGAAGGGGCATGGGGACGTCTGGTGCCAGCCTCGTGCCAGAGGGAGGTCATGGCAAGGAATGATCCCGGGAGATCTTTAGCACCAGTTGCCTAATTCCTCCGTAGCAAAAACACAACAACAACAATCCCCCCCCCCGAGGAAATAAGCACACTTGAAACTCTTCAGCCTCCATTTGCGGGGAGAGGCAGAGGGAGTTAATTAAATCACCTTTAAATTAGCCAGTGCCCCCCAAGAAATTAAAATGACCCCCGACTTAAAAAATCCTGTCTACAGGCCTGGCTCAGTATGAGCTTTGTGCACTTGGGAAGGTATTATTGGTCTGTTGTATTGAACTAAAAGTTAGGTCAGGTACATTTGCTGGTGCTTCATGTTGGAGGAGCAAGTGAATGAGGACAGAGCTTTCAGAACCGATTGTTTGTTCTAGGAACTGCAGCAGAAACGGGCCCAAAAAGTCTTGGATACACAATGCTTGGTTGAGGAGGAGCTGGCGATTATGAAAGAAAGCAAAAAAGCAGGAAGAAGAAAGCCTGGGAAAGCTGGCTCTGTGAAGAATAGCAGCCCTGCCAACAGTGTAATCAAAGCCAACAATGCAGGTGAAAAGTACTGACAGACTGGGAAAGTACAGGTCCAGATGTCACCAGAAGGTTCCTTTGGTCCAATTCCTGTGCACTAATGTGGACCTTGTAGATGAAGTAATTATATTGGATTCCCAGCTATTATTAACAGATGCTGCTTAATCATACAGGTTCTGGAGGGCCAAAAACTAGAGATGAGAAACAAATGCATGGTATTATGCTAGAGATATATATTGTGCAAAGAATAAGTTATAAGAGAAATCCAGATTATACGAGCAAGCTAACAATGTTATAGGAGATGATGCAGGCAGCTAAATGCCAAAGCTGGGGATGGGGGCAGGACCCTGGACCCTGGGTATTTTGAAAAACAGAACCCACCAGTTGTCTATAAGCAGAAGGCACTGATGGTTACAGACCTTCCCTGTGTTTCCCTTTCCCCTAGAAAAGTTTATTCCCAGGGTCACAGAACTAATGTGGAGTAGTAGCCACACTTGTCAGGAGTGTGGGGAGGGGATGAAATTGCCCTTCCTCGCTCTTCCGTCAGTCCCCGGGACCTCACAGTTCTTTTGCACATCTATAAAACACTAAGCCCTGACATTTTCATGGGTATGATGTGCCTGCTGTTGCAATTGCTATTTTTGTTATTTACAGATGCTAATTTCAACTTGGCAGCTACAGATGTAGAAGAAAACACTACCATGGCATGTCTCTCTATCCCAGGACAAAACAAACAACCTGAAGAGCAGGCACAGGTGCTGCCTTTTGTCTTCTCATTCTTCTAAAAGCTTCCTCCCCTTTTTTTCCTTTTTACCATCTCACTTCCTGGTTTGCACAATTCCCATTTGTTTTGGGAAGAAATGTTTGGCTGAGAAGTAATTCCCTTGCAAAACTTACTCTGTCCCCTCCATTTGAATGAAACATCAGTGATTCTGCCCATTTAGCACTCTGTGCAATCTCACCATACATGAATTCCCTCTCCTGCCTAGGATGTCAGCTCTGGAAAGATGGCCAGCGAAGACCTGGAGGCAATGTTCACTGCAGCAAGCCGGGCACAGCCCAAAGTGACCCTTAATGAGCTATTGGACACCTTAAAGCTGTTGGAGGAGGAGCCAGAGTTGCTGCCACAGCCAAAGACTTGCAAGGAGGATAAATATGCTTGGATTGATGGGGTAACTAATATTAGTGGGATAAGGCAGAGGGATAGATCTCACTACCTTTATCTGTTTTCTCTGACTTTTTCTGAAGTGATGAGCCTGAATCAGCAGACTGGTTTGGAGTTCTTTTTCTTTGCATGGGTTAGGGAATCCCAGAGAGTGAGAGATGCACCCCATTGCCCTTGCTGACTGTGTTGTGTTGCTTTCTGGTTAAAGCACGGTTGCTATGAATTGTGAGGTCCAGCAGCTTCCACTCTGATGTTTTGCTTACTCATCTCAAAGAGAAACAAAGTGGAGGAAAGAGTCCTTTCACTATCCAGGAGTTCCTTTCCTTCATCAAACTCACTCCAGTATCTGATTCACAGTGAGCTTGAGAGTGGTTCTTTTGGGAAAAGTGGTCATACAAACAAGCTTTTATTCACAGCAATTTTATCTGCCCATAATGCATGAAAAGTCTGATCTGCATTGTCTAACATTGATACCCAGTGTTTTTTCCTCCAACACAGGAGGCAGATTCAAATTCTCTTACTGCTGACAACCTGGAGAAATTTGGGAAACTGAACTGTTCTCCAGGAGTCCCTGAGGAAGGAACATTGCTGTCAGAGGCCAAACTCCAGAGTATCATTAGCTTCTTGGATGAAATGGAAAAATCTGAGCAGGAGCGACCCAGGTCTGCTGCCTCTGCTTCGCAGCGTGAGGTGAGTCTTTTGGGTTGACTTTCAGTAACATTGGGGATGGTCAGTTTGCAGGGAATGCATTGAGCAGGGAATATCTCCACCTGATGGGAGCAAAAAAGAGGACTGGATTTGAAAGTTGTGAAGTTTGTGTCTGGAAAAGGGCTGTAACTGGCTGGTCTATTAGCTTATTGTATAAATGGCTGACCTCATTTTTTCAATATATGGTTGTGGGGAGGGGGGAGCCTGGGATAACTAAATATGCCCTTGGAAGAAAGAATTTGCAACTAGTAAAATATGGATTGAATCCCTTTAGAACTCAGGTGTCAAACATGCGGCCCGGGGGCCAAATCAGGCCCCCAGAGGGTTTCTATCAGGCCTGCAGTGGAACTGGCTGTCTTCTGCTGCTTCTTTCAGTTCTGCTGCTGCTGCGTCATCGTAGGTTTGCAGCTTACAGATACACACCTTACCAGCAACAGCACAGACATTTTGATGCAATAATTCAGAGCAAGAGGTATCAGTTATCAGACACTGTTAAATAAAATATTGCAAGAGTGCTAATGTTTTAAGCATGTTTTTATTTTAAGTTAAATAAAACCTTTGTGTTTGTGTCCTTTATAAGGTTTATATCTCCGCTACCCGGCATTACATTTTATGACACACGTGGCCTGGCCCAACAAGGTCTCATTTATGTCAAATCCAGCCCTCATAACAAATGAGTTCGACACCCCTGCTTTAGAAGATGTTCCATAAAGAGACAATGCCTTGGATACATTACAAAAAATTATTAGCCTATTGAAGGAACTATCACCAAGACTTTATGGGTCCAGAAGCCTGAGATTTCAATCCCTAGAGAGGATTGCAGAGAGATGGAGGGACTGGTGTTTGTTTCTGATGCTGTTCCTTTCTGGTTGTGCCATTTACCAGGGGCTATTGTCCGAAGAAGAGTTAGCTCACCTGGAGCAGGCCTCAGCTGTTGCCACAGAAGTCACCAGCTCCATTATGCGCCTGAAGCTAGAAGTAGAAGAGAAAAAGAGAGCCATCACATTACTACAGACAGCATTGGTGGGTGATTAGAGCATAATTCTTGGGCAGTCTGCATGTGCTAGAGAAAAGGGAGACTGTATCATAAGGTATGGTGGAACCCAGGGTTTAGCTGTATTACATGAGTAGGTGCTTGGGTTTAAATCTTGTGCAGCCAAAGAGGTAGAACCCTACCTGCCTTGGCAGTTCATGCGCTTTTGCTCTTCAGTTTACAAGACCAGCTTGAGTCATGAGCATCAGTGTGGGCCTACAGATCCTCACTTGTTTGGGTATTTTTCTATATTCCCTTCTTTTGGGGTTTAATTTGACTGACTCTAAACAGCCAGGCTTTTAACTGTCATTAGTATGGCCTGATTATTGCCCCCCGCCCTGGCAGGCTCAGCAGCGGGAGCTGACTGTGCGTCATGTCAAAGAGACAGAGAAGGAGCTGAGTCGCCAACTAGCATTGCAGCGGGAGCAGTATGAGGCAGCTGTCCAGCGGCACTTGGCCTTCATCGACCAGGTAACCCTCCCTCATTCCTTTTGTAGATGGGGCTTGGGAAGGCTGAAAAGTTCTTCCGTCCCATGCCCTTTTGTCTACAGTCTCTTCCTAGAATCCCTTGCATTGAAAGCTAAGCAACAGTCTCTCATATGCATTTAACAGACCAGTTCAAGGTTCAGTGCTTGACTAGGATTGTGGGATTCAGAAGCATTGAGAGAACACTGAGAGAACCTTCTAGATATTCAGCCTCTCAGAATCATAAAGGCAAAAGACCTAATTTCAGCAAGTTGCAAGAGGATTCGATCTTACTACATCCCTGTGGAAATTGTAGAAGAAAAGATTAATATAGTAGTAGCATCTTTTGTTGATCCTACTACTGATCTCAATCCCTCTAAGGAGTGTGAAGCTAATCCCTTGATGTAGTAGACTGTTAATTTCTTTTGGAGCATTGTCAGAAATAGAGTGAAATAATATTGTTAACGGATTACAAAAATTACATTCAACCTTAGTGAGTATCACAAAAAGGGCATAAAAAAGAAATACAAGATGAAGGTGAGAAAAGGAAACAATTCCATTCTGACAAAGTAACTCTTAAAACTAGACTACACGAGGTAGATACCACAGAAAAGTTGAAGAACAACTCTTCTGGGTTTTATAATAATGGGGTGAGGATTATTCCATTTTTTGGTCAAGAAATTTACTCGTGAGTCCTCAGAAGGGAGTGATTCAGTTACAGAACTGAACAATCCAGAATGACTCTCTGATAGAACCACAATAAGCATATTATCTTGGAATCTGAGTGGTTGGTATTTCAAGATTGCAGTCCTGAAGATTAAGAAATTTCTAGCCACATTTGATATTGTCTGTGTCTCCTGTAATAAGATAAGTGATAATATATTTTTGCAAGGATTTAAGATTTATATGATAATAGCTTCTGGGGTGACAAAGGTGGAAGATCCAAGTGGTTGAGTTGCATGCATGGTGTCTGTCAGGTTTGATGTGATTTCCATATAAATCCTAAATTGCCATCCATTTGCAATAGCTATTCTAACAAGTTTTGAAAAGGATTGCTTGCATTGTGGTGTCAGTATACCTCCCCCCGTCTGCTTCAGCTTCTCTAGAAGAGAGGAACTGGCAGAAGTTTAATACTATTTATAGATGGTTTAATCATGGATTACCCTTCTTGGCCCTTGATAGTGGCTAGTGATTTTAATGCGAGAATAAGTCCCCACAATACCACTTTCTTTTGGACAAAGATTGGACAGGCATCAGTAGATGCTAAATTTCCTTCCCCCCCCCTTCAATCAGATCTAAAGGTCAGATAATTAACAAAGCTGGTGTAAATCTGATGGCATTGGTAGAAATAAAGGTCTGGTTATCTTGAATGGTCAGGCAGGAGTGGATTCAACAGATTTTGCATACATAAGGTCAGGAGGAAAGAGTGTAATGTTCAATTATGTTAAAAGCTTGAAGGTAGATGATTTCCAGGACAGTGATTCATCTCCTTCTCTGTCTTGCCATTGAAATCCCATGATGTGGCCATTTGAGAGAAAGTTGTGATTTAGAACTTGCCAAGGAACAGAACACACTTAAACCCTTAAAATGGACAGCTGCGTGGACACTGCATTTTAGACAGATCATAGATTCAAAACAATACAGGACTTCACATTCAAAAAGATAGAAACTGTGATTCATATTCTTTTTGAATGTCCATAGTATAATGAGGTTGGAGAGAAATGGATTACACCCCTTATTCAACAGTGGAATGATTCCCCTCGAGATCTTTTCATTAGTAAATATTTAATAGATTCTAGATTAGAAAGGAGCCGCGGTAGCTATGAGGTTAAGACACTGAGCTGCAGACGGAAGGTCTGTAGTTTGGCAGTTTGAGACCTTAGTGCCGGGTGATGGAGTGAGCTTGCGTCTCTGGCCCAGCTCCTGCCAACCTAGCAGTTCAAAAGCAAGAAATTGCAAGTAGATAAATAGGTACTGCTTTGGTGGGAAGGTAACAGCATTCTGTGCACCTTGGCGTTTAGTCATGCTGGCCACATGACCATGAAAATGTCTTCGGTCTTTGGCTTGGAAATGGAGATGAGCACCGCCCCCTAGAGTTGGATTTGACTAGTTTTGGAGCAAAGGAAACCTTTAGCTTGAGATTAGAAAACATTCTTTTAAAGATGAATTTCTTTTTCATGCTATGAGAACTTGGGCAGCCTGTAAGAGAACATCCTCCTTTATGTGGCATGCCTTTGTTCTCTCTGGCTTGAATTCGACCTCTTATTACCAGCTGGGTCAGACAGATACTACTCAAGACCTGTACGTCAGGTGAGCAGAATAAGAAGGAGAGAGAGAAGGAGAGAGAAAAGGATGGTGAGGTGGAGGTCTCTGCTCCCATTCACTCACTGGATAAGATAGCAACCTGAGTTTATTCTCTGATGACTAGTGTGGTATTGTACTGGATTCAGTAACTAGGCACATCTGGCTTGTTATTCTTTGTATTATCACTGCAGCTGATTGATGATAAGAAGGTTCTGAGTGAGAAATGTGAAGCCGTAGTGGCTGAGCTGAAGCAAGTGGATCAGAAATATACCAAGAAGATTGCCCAGATGCAGGAGCAGCATGAACTGGTGAGGAAAGTGAATAAGAGGATTACTCCGCCATCACCTATATTTATATAGATGTTTTATCACTGTTGCTAGTTTGAGTAGTTCCAGTTGGAGAGGAAATGGGACAGGCCGAAAACCATTTCTGAATGTTTTCCAGAGAGCTCCACCCTGATCAGTCCAAGCATATTGTGGAACTGCGGAATGAAAGTGGGGGTGGGGGTCTGCTAAGTGTTGAAATTTATAAATTTGTGTTTTCCATAAAATGTATCTCTTGTAGAGGCAATAGGCTTCTTTGGTATGTTGTACTTCGGTGGGGAAAAATGGCCTGAGTATAAAATCTCAGCTGTACCCATCCGTGCATTTTCCTGCTATGTTGGATACTTTGTACTTGGTCAGCATGATTATGATGGGGTGGTGGTAGTGATATAAATGCTGACTCTGTGGGATGCTGCAAGATGATGCATTTGGAACTCCATGCTTGTTCTTTAGTAAACAATGGCTTCCAAGTCTGTGTGCTGGGTAGAGATCCTCTTTTAGCTGAGATGAGATATAGGAATAAAGCAGAGAGACTTAACTACAACTGGAGATCTGTAAGTAGAAATTGGATCCCTCTTCAGAAATCTATAGCACAGCAGCTTTGACAAAATGTGTTTTGCTGGTTCTTGCTAGGTCCAGAGGACATTTATTTATTATAGATATTTATACCCAAGTTTCTCCCCAGTGGGCAGCCAAAGAAGTTTATAACAATATTGTTTTCTTATAAGTTTTATCATGACAACCCCGTGAGATAGGTTAGGCAGAGAGAATAAGTGGTGGAAGATTGGCTAGCGAACTTCCCCGGCAGAGTGGGGATTCAAACTTGGGTCTCCCAGAGTCCAATACTGTAACCACTAACACAATGCTGACTTCAGAAAATAGTCACAGTGGATCTGTCAGTTACTACTGAAATGACTTGACTAAGTGCATCCTCCTTTTCCCTTTCTCCCATAAGCTGCTTAGACTGAATGGAATTGGGTAGCATTAAACTATAGCACATTGCCCAGGGCCAGTGCAAGTTAGACTTTGTGTCTTACACCAAAGACAATGGGTTTGTGTCAACATGTCTATTGAAAGAGCATTGCACTGACAATACTATGTGAGAATAAAGATATACATCTAAGTGGGGGATATGTTGTTGCAAGCCAGTGAGTTTGTTCTTGGCTAGACCTGTGGGATCATCCTTCTACTGTTCATTCCTTTGGAACATGCTTGACTGGAAACAGTTGGATGGTCATAGAAACTGACCTGAGATTCACCATGTTGGCTTTCTTTACGTCTTTTGCCTATAAATGTATGTGAAAGGGTAGGTAATGCTGTTTCCCCCAAGGCATTGGAGCTAACTACTGGCCAGTCCTCCTTCTCTCTTGGCTTATTAACCTGTACGAGTGCTTGCAGAGGTCTGTAGCAATTAGTGAAAGGTGTGCTTTACTACTGGAGAAGGGATGCCTGGGTTTCATGCTTCCATCTTTCTCTAAAACCAGCAGCACTGCAAGGTAGTCATGACTGTCATTGTGGCTTAGTTTCTCTTGGAGGAAAACTGAAAGAAAAGGGTCCATCTACTAAAGGATTTGTACTGGCAAAGCCGCCCAAGCCCAAGAAGCTTCTTATTTGGTTTTGCTGCGTTGCATATCCCTTCCCAAAATAGGTGAGAACTTACTGGTGCTTCAATTGACCTTCTTTTGGAAAGCACTTTGAACAGATACAGTAGCTCAGCAGCTTCACCTCTTAGCACTTTCCCATATTGGATACCTTCAGGGCTTTATCCATGTGCCACAGAACCCCCTGCTTTCTGCTCCAGCAGCTTCTTTTTGCCAGTTTTCCAACACCCTTTTCTGTTTCCCTCTGTCTCTCATCTCTCCCTCTTTCTCTCTAGGTCTGGCGCACTCTGGGCCCTCTTTGTGAGGTAAACCTTTTCTGTGCATGTTCTTGGGCTTCAGCCTCTGTCCCTTTCATCTGCCTGACCCAATTGTGTAGGCACAACAGTTCTTAACTTCTGTGAGTGGTGCCCAGTCGATCCATTTTTCAGAGATATAGGCAGGGTAGGAAAGAAACTGTGGCTTGGTGCAGAGAAAAGTTCCACTGTTAGTGACATGCTTTGTGCTTCCCCTGGGTATCTGCTGCAGAAGTTGTTTCAGCCAGCAATGTCTCCTCTTCATTGTGAGGTAGAAGGTGCTGAACAGCCTTTTGGTGGAACTGTTACAAAGCAAACCAGTCAGCATTCAATATTGGCATACCTTACTGCCTTCACATATGTCTTTTGTACTAATATAGTGCAGTAGATAGATCCAGGTTCAAATCCTCATTCATTCAAAACATTCTTTGGATAGGCTCAGGGAAGCCTGGGATGATCCTTGTTTTCAGAACCTTAATGGTGGTATGAAAGAGGAATGGCCGTTCATACTGTACACACTCAACTTGTTTTTGTACCTGTTAAACAGGTTTGGTGAGTTTTGTTGTGTTTCCAATATGTGTTTGAGCAAAGGTAACAGTGTTTGTGTGTGCGAGCAAGTGTGTGCAAGCATGTGTGCCCCATATTAAATAAAATGTCTCCCAAACATCTCAAGTCTTCTTAAACATGATTGCCTGTCTTCAGCCCAAGTCACTGTCTCACAGGGTGGTTGTGACCAGTGTTCCCTCTAAGCTGCGTGAGTGTGAGCTAGGTCACAGTTTTTTAGCCTCTGGCTCACACATTTTTGTCTTAGCTCAGGAAGGATGGCTCCAGAGCAAATTGATTTATGCAGTAGCCAAATCGCTTGCTCACAACTTTAATGCCAGTAGCTCACAAAGTGGAATTTTTGCTCACAAGACTCCACAGCTTAGAAAGAGCAGTGGTTGTGACAATAAATTGTTACATAATAATCTGTCTAGGGGTAAGCACTTTTTAAGGCCCATGGATCCAGTGGGAGATATTCGAGCATATGCTTAATTTTTCAGTTAAATTAAAGGGATTTTAAAAGGTTTCCATTTCACTGACTAATGCCTATGCATACTGTAGAAATGCTAATGAGTTTTCTTTGATCACCAGTCAAAGAGATAGCCACCTGTGGGGTAGTCACTCTAGTATTCTTTTCTGCAATAGGACAACATATGCCATTTGAGTAAAGTAAAAATGGACTTTGTCTCATTCACACACAAACACAACATCTGAAGCTGGATTCAGACAGACATCTGGGGTATTAAAGTGCAAAGAATGAATAACATCTAGCAGAACTTGACATACTCCTTGATATTTCCAGAGACTTTGAGGTTTGACATATGTGGATGTTTTGAGCTTAGTGGGCCTCAAGGGGCATCAATAACTTTGCAGCATATCCTCCAGAATCTTGCATCTCATTCTGAATTCTTTACTAACAAGAAAACAATTAAATTATTCTTCATTAGAATACAAACTTTGTATATTTACTTCACTCACATTCATACCCCTTTCCTTAAATACAGTAGCAATAAGTGCTTATCAACTGATTGTCTTGGTTTATGAATTTCTGATACAGAATGAAACTTCTTTAAGCATCCTCTTTGCAATACAAACTTGATAGAAACACAACCAGCCACTTTCTCCGTCTATGAAAAGTACTGTTCGTGATTGTGCAGGCAGCTTCATTATATCACACTATAGTTACATAATGAAGATTGTATCTGATCTGTGTCTTGCCACTGACTTTGTCTTTCCCACACAGGAAATAAAGAAGCTGAAGGAGCTCATGAGTGCCACAGAGAAGATCCGCCGAGAGAAATGGATTGATGAGAAAACAAAGAAAATCAAAGAGATTACTGTTAAAGGTACACTAAGACATGTTTGCTGCTACCCTTATGCATCAACAGGTGCTTTTTCAATGGGGTGTTAGTACAGCAAAGGAAATCAATGTGAGTCATTCTGTTGCATCCCCTCCCTCCTAGGGGAGTATTGTGCCTGACCCGTAGGGAGGGAAACAGGAAGACTCTAGCCCTAAATTTGCATGGTACAAAGGCGTCTGTTTAAAGCAACGAGAATCAGCAGGGGTTTTCCAGTGGTCTTCTCTTTGTGGGACCACATAGTGGGCATTGTGCCTTTGTGTTGTGCTCTTGAGATCACAAGTCAGACTGTTCCTCATTGTTCCCTTTCCACTAAAGTATTGATGATGGTGTTTTGTTCAGAAACAAGCTCATGACCAAGGGAAGACTTGGTTAGATGTGCGGGTACTCTTATATCCATATCTACAGTGCACAAGTTCCCTTCATTCACCAAGTCAGCTAGAGCTTTCCAGTTACTATATATTTGTGAGAACTTGGTGCAGAGGTTGGCAGTTTTGGCAAATAGTGAAACAAGATGGTGTGGGGGAAGTGTGAGGGGAGAGGGCTGTCTGGTAGTGGCTCATTCACATTTGTGTGCCCTGTCATCTCCTCCTGATTGTTGTCCTCGTTTTTCCTCCAGGTCTGGAACCAGAGATTCAGAAACTTATTGCTAAGCATAAGCAGGAGATCAAAAAGCTGAAAGCCCTGCATGAGGCAGAGCTCTTACAGTCAGATGAGCGGGCAGCCCAGCGCTATGTACGCCAGGCCGAGGAGCTGAAGGAGATGCTGGAGCACGAGAAGGAAGAGCAGGGGCAACGAGAGAGAGAGCTGGCAAGGCAGCGGTATGAAGGGCCAGGGACATGGATGGCAGATTACCAGGGAGGAATAGGAAAATGGAAAGGGGCAGTTGCAGTGGTGCAAAGAGGGAGGAGCTGACAAGGCAATCCAGTGTGGGGGCAAGCAGAATAAGATGAATCTTGCATGGCAGTGGGACAAGACAGGAAAGGTGTGAGGCACAGAAACCAGGGTGATGACAGAAAGTAAGCTGTTTTATATTGTGTGTGTTTAATGATTGATGAGGAGCCACTGTACTGGAGGAGGCAACAGTCCTGCAAATATCTCATTTTGTGTTTATTACCTGGCTCAAAAGTTAGTTGCTTACCTTAGTGAAAGCTGTCCATGGGCCACTGGCCCTTTAAGGCCATGAGGGAGAAAACATACACACTGGAAACAGTAAAAAATTCCTTTTAGAAGCAGTATTATGGTGGTCTCTTTCAGAGGGCTACCACGGGGGTCCTGTGTAGTGCTACAGGGAGAGTTCAGTGGGGTGGGGAGGCAGTAGATGAACAGAGCAGGATATGCATGGGCATTTTCTGGAAAATAGTGTGCACAGCTACTCTTGCCTTCTGGTGTTCTTCCAGAGTCTTCACTCAAGGCAGCGGCATGGCCTCTGCTGTGAGGCATCTTGTCTTCCCACAACATTCCTGAGTGAGGTCTAGTGTCTTTTTTTGTGTGTGTGGTAAGCTCCACAGCTGGGTTTTTTCAATAGCCTTTTGTTGCCTCCTTTACATTTTCTCCAAAAGAGGAAGCTATTGGCCTCATTGCATTCCCCTAGACAGTAGCCTAAGTCAAGTATACATCTCACCTGATAAGGCTCCCTCTGAAAGAGTCTTTCTACACAGGTATGAGAAGCAGCTGGAGCAAGAGGAACAAGCTTTGCAGCAGCAGCGGCGCCGACTCTACAACGAAGTGGCTGAGGAAAAAGAGAGGCTTAACCAGCAGGCAGCAAGGTGAGGGAAGGCCTGCTGGGTTTGAAATCTGGTGGGGCATGTTTAGAGGTTTCGCTCACATGTTGTAGTTCAATGTACAAAACTGATGAGAGAATATTATCATGAACAACCCTTGTCCTGTTCGTTTGTTTGTGTCAAGATGGTGTACTTACAGCAATTAAATAGTAGAATTATGTAAAATGTAATCGGTAACATAAAATCAGCAGTGTAAAACTAATAAAAAGCCATAGCATGGTGGGCCACCCCAGCAGGACCTACTGGCTGGCCTCACACCTACTGACTGAGATCTGAGGAGAAGAGAGGAGTCCCTGTGCCCAGCGAGGGCTCACATGCTTGACTGGGCATTGAAGGAAGTCTTTTGCTGTTTGGGGTTAGATTAAGGCACAGCCAGTAGTTCAAACTCAGCTGCTATGGTGGTCCGGGAGGGGGGCTGCATAACATCTCCAGAAGGATGATCAATCCACCTTGGTGTCAGCATCTCCTTGGGGTCAGTATGGCACAACAACCCTTCGTCCATCAAAATAACATAAAGGCAACCATATTTCTGTAAAACAAACAATAAAAGCCCAGTGAATAAAATAGAACCTCCCTCCCTTCCCCCGTTAATTACAAGCATCGTAAGAAAGCAAACAGAAGCTGACTAAAAAACAGGTTCTCTGAAGATCTCAGTTGCTAGGCAGGTTCATATAGGATCTGACAGGGTTTTTTTTAAATTCCCAAATTTCAGACTAAGGACTTCAAAAGAAGAACTATGCTTGCTTTGTATCTAGAAATGAATTGACATCCAGTGTATTTTTTCAGCATTGGCAGGATATCTTCCTCCATTAATCTACATCAGTCAGCAGTTTTGCTGGTTAATGTTCAATGATCTGGTGTTTCCAGACTGTCTTCAAAGGAAGCCCCACACAGAGTGCATTATGGTCATTAACCTAGTTGCAGTTTAAAGTATGGATAACTGGTGAGATCTTGATTTTCAGTGAACTGTCACAGCTGGTGCACCAACCAAAGCTGGTGAAAAGGGACATGTCCCTCAGATGATGCCTGAAGGTCCATGTGCTGGTGAATGTCTAATTGCATCCTCAAGCTTCTCCTTTAGGACAACCTCATCTAGAACAGGCTGACTTGTTTCCCAGCTGGCTATGTTATCAACTGATTGTCCCTCAGGCTTGTCTGGATTGAGCTTCAGTTTATTGACCCTAATTTAGCCCATTTCTCACCTCTCAGATATGTGCTCACCTCAGTCCACTGTCTCACCTCACTCCACTGAAGAGGTAAAGTGGAGTCTTGTGTCATTGACATATGACTTCTAATTTCTAGATGACATCTCCCAGTGATTTCATATAGGTGGATCTTATGCCTAGGGCATACTGGTTTGGTAAACACCATCTCCTACTTGGTGGTTAATGTACCAGCCTGAGACTGGAGCAACTTGTTCCAGTTAAAGTGGGGATCATAGCCAGTTTGTTCCAGTTAAAGTGGATTCTACTTTTGCTTATTTCTTGCAGATATTATCAAACAGTGCCCAATTTTGTTGGGCTCCAGTATTTTCTCCTCATCCCTTCCTTTTAGTTCTGTACAAGTTGCATGTGCTGGGTAATTAGCTAGGAACAGACTGAAACTGATTCCCCATTTCTTCAGAGGGGTGAGGTCTGATCTGTCTCAGGATAACTTGTCAACTGGATAGCTGTTGGATCTTCGTCGTGGTCTCTGTGCAGCCCCACACATGGGTTGGGCGCCTGCACACGACCTCGTTTGGAGAAACTTCTAGAGATTTACCTCAGAAGAACTTTTGGCGGGCTCTCTTCCCGCCCTGGGGAGGAGATGTGCACTGCGCATGCCCAGAGCGGGGGAGAGAGCCGCCTCCCACTCAGTTCTTCTTCGACCGCCTTCGCGTTCACACCTTGTTCCTGTTGTTCCTCCAATATTGTTGCCTCAGCTGAGTATATCTTTTTTCTTCTCTTTCGCTTCTTCTTCTTTCCCCTTTTTGTCTTCGTCTATCTTATAAAACACACACACACACAAAATTTTTTGTCTTTCTCTCTTTTCCTCCCCCCCTTTCTTTGGAGGGTGGGTGGGGACTTTGTATGGGAAAAACCAGGTTTTTCAAAGTCTGTCGTCGTTGCCCCGCCAAGATTCCATCTAATGACAGGCACGACCTTTGTCTAACTTGTTTGGGAGAGGCCCATAGAGTGGATACTTGTCCTCACTGCGCGAGTTTCACTCGTCAAGCTCGGCGTAATCGAGAGACTAGGCTTAGGGCTCTTCTTTTAGAATCAGCTCTACGCCCTACAATGTCCTCAGCGGCTTCCCAGGCCTCTGCGGCTAAAAAATCGGACACCTCCTCGAAGGCACCGAAACAGAAACCTAAGTGGGCTGAAGATAAGACCCCTTCGAAGTTGAAGGCCCTGCCGTCTGCTTCGGTTTCGAGGGTGGACCCCATCATTGTGACCGGGTTGTCAACATCGATGCCGACATTGGCCTCTACCTCTCAACGATCTGCAGTGCGGCCAGCAACCCCGCAGCATACCCATTCGTCGCCTTCGGGTTTGATCCCTTTGGGCCAGTCGACGAGATCGCCTCCACAGTTGTCCCCTCGAAGACGTTCCCGGTCTCCAGCGAGGCGTTCTGCTACCCTGGTCCACACTTTGGACGAGGGTCCTGTTGTAGTGCACTGCCATTCGCGGTCCTGATCACAATACGACCGGAGAAGACTGATCTGTAGGCAGTCTCCATCGTCCTCCGGTTCCCCTTCTGACGACCAATGTTGGTCTTTCGAGGAGCGTCGAGAGCGCCCGGATGTGGCCTACTATTACTCCAGGCACCATTATGATCGTATCTGGCATTCCGAACGTGTGGATCGGACCCATCTCCCTGACCGCCCTCGGTGCTCCGCGTCTGTTGCCTCGGCCCATTCCCTTCCACGGGAACAACCTTCCGAACCCTCTAGAAGTCGAGATGCCCCAAAGAGTTCCCCAGTGGAACCTCGGTATCGTCCTTCCATTGATCACCCGGTTATTGATCTGGTCCAACCACGATCCTCCTCTCCCATGTCGATCTTGGACAGGTCGGATTCGGCGGAGTTCGATCCCGAGGTCACTCGGATCGAGGACGAGCCTCGACGCTCTGGGTCGATTTCACCTACTGAGGGCTCTAAAGCATATTTAGAGCTCGTTACTAGGATGGCAACTGCCCTTCAAGTCCAGGGCTCTACAGAATCCCCAGCTGTGACCGACATGGTTCACAGACTGGTGCAAGCCGACCTTCCTCCGTCCACTGTCCTACCCTTGCTTCCTGTGCACCTTTCGATCCTGAAAGAGTCTTGGGAGCACCCGGCTTCGATCCCCTCGGTTTCGAGGCGCTATGACGACCTCTACAAAATTCAACAAAATCCAGGCAAATTCCTCATCTGTCAGCCACCACCTAACTCGATGGTTGTCCACTCCTCCTCGAGATCGAAGCAGCCCGTTCGCCAGTCTGTGCCTCCTGACCGCGAGGGTCACAAGCTGGATCTTCTGGAAGATGTACTCTCTGGCCTCCATGAATCTCCGTGTCGATACTTATCTTTCCTATCTGTCGGCGTACACCTTCAATGTTGCGAATGCAGTCCGTCCTATCTTGGAATTCGTTCCAGAGGAGCATTGCTCCACACTTTCGGCTGCCTTGTCTGAGGTTTGTGCCATATCGAAGCAGCAGATCAATTTGGTTCGTCATGCTGTTAATTGTTCATCCAAACTCCTGGTCTCTTCCGTCGCTCTCTGGTGTCATGCTTGGTTCCGGGGCACCTCTTTACAACCTGACGTCAAATTCCGTGTTGAAGATCTTCCCTTTGACGGCGATGGCCTCTTCCACTCCACCACCAACGAAGTGTTGAAAGCTGTCGATGACAGTCGAAAGCAGGCTCGAAATCTCGGAGTCACTGCTGCCCCTTACCGACCTCGGAACCGTCCTTGGAAGCCTCCCGGCTCCAGACGATACCCGCCTCCGGCATCTAACTCCCAATGGAGAAGGAAGCCTTATGACTCTCGTCCTCCTTCCAAACACCTACCTAAAAGCCCAACCTACCAAAAAGCTGCCACAGCCCAAACAGTCTGTTTGACTGTCTCCACCGTCTTCCTTCCCCGACGTCGTATACTCTTCCCGTCCGGACCCGTCTCTTCCCCTTTCTACCAGCCTGGGAAGAAATTTCCACCGACTCCTGGGTCTTCACCATTATACGGGTCGGGTACGCCATAGAGTTCATTTCGCCTCCAATCCTCCCACACTTTGTCGTCACGTCTCCAGACCCTCTCCTCGATCTCAAGGTTTCCACTCTCCTTGCCAAGGGAGCCATCAAAGTCGTCCCGGAGGTGCAACGAACTCACGGCTTCTACTCGAAATATTTCCTGGTTCCCAAGAGGGACGGCGGGTTCCGACCAATTATGGATCTTCGAGATCTCAACTGTTGCATTCAGTATCAAAAATTCAGAATGGTCACTCTGCAGTCGATCCTTCCCCTGATTCCACGAGCGGCGTGGCTCGCGTCAGTCAACCTCCAAGACGCATACTTCCATGTCACGATCCGTCCCCAACACCGTCGGTTTCTCCGGTTCGCCGTTGGAGATACACACTACCAGTACAGGGTGCTTCCCTTCGGTCTTTCTACCGCTCCGCGGGTGTTCACCAAGTTGATGGCTGTCGTGGTAGCCGAGCTCCATCGATGGGAAGTCACTCTTTATCCCTACATCGACGACTGGCTTCTCGTAGCTCTGACGCCAGGTCAGTTGCTCCACGACACTCAGGAGACTCTTTCCCTCCTCCGTCAACCTCGCCAAGTCCTCTCTTCAGCCTCTCCAGACCCTTCGATTCCTCGGGGCTTGACTCGACACCAACCTTGAGGTGGCTTTCCTCCCGGAGTTGAGGGCTTCCAACATTCGGGCCATGGTGTCCTCATTT
The DNA here is from genome assembly GCA_029375565.1 of Gekko gecko. Taxonomy (NCBI): domain Eukaryota; kingdom Metazoa; phylum Chordata; class Lepidosauria; order Squamata; family Gekkonidae; genus Gekko; species Gekko gecko. The sequence continues at coordinate 235,272,396 of JAPDNY010000002.1, read as the reverse complement.
CAGATGTTCGCCCAACAATCCCCCCGTTCTGTGATGAGGCTCCTCGGTCACTTTGCCTCCATGGTGTTTGTAGTCCCTCATGCACGGCTCAGAATGTGGCCACTTCAGCTGTGGCTTCTCCACACCTTCGATCCTCTGCGGAGTCCTTGGCACACGATTCTGTTGATCCCGCAGAACGTCCTCGACTCTTTAGAATGGTGGTCTCAACCCGTCCACCTCCTCTTCGGAATGCCCTTCTGATCCCCTCCTCCCGACCTGTTGCTGACCACAGACGCTTCCCTCTGGGGTTGGGGAGCCCAGTGCGGAATGCTCACTGCTCAAGGGGCTTGGTCCACATAAATTACCTGGAGTTGCAAGCAATTTATCTGGCCCTTCGGTCGTTTCTTCCGACCCTTCGAGGCCGTGTCGTCCAAGTGGCTTCCGACAGCACCACGGCTGTTTATTATGTCAACAAACAGGGCGGCACTGCCTCTCTTCGTCTTTGCAACTTGGCGATCAACCTCTGGTCCTGGTGCCTCGATCACTCCATCACGCTCTCGGCGATCCATATTCCCGGAGATTGAAATGTCAATGCAGACCGGTTGAGTCGTTCTGCCTCATTGGACAACGAATGGTCCATTCCCCTCCGGTATCTTCGACCTCTGTTTCGAGACTTCGGTCACTCATCTGTCGATGGCTTCACGTCCGTCGACAATGCTCGATGTCACCTGTTTTTCAGCCGGGGTCCCCCGTCTGCTCGGTCGCTCGGGGATGCCTTTCTCCACAAGTGGACCGGAGCGCTGTTTTACCTTTTTCCTCCATTCCCTCTCATCTCTCGGGTCGTGCAGAAGATTCGTGCAGATGGCACCTCCTGCATTCTGATCACTCCATGGTGGCCGCGCCAGGTCTGGTTCCCTCACCTGCTCCAGCTCTCCTGTCGTTCTTTCCACCCTCTCCCCGTTGTCCCAGATCTCCTCTCTTGGGCCCGAGGGAGAATCCTCCATCCCAATCTGGGATTTTTCAAATTGACAGCCTGGAAGATCCAACCTTAGACTTCCCGACTCAAGTTTCCGAGATCCTTCTGAACGCTAGGAAGCCTTCTACTCGACGTTCCTATCGTTTTAAGTGGAACAGATTCCAATCCTACGCTTCTGATCACTCCTTCGATCCTCTTCGATCATCTCTCCGTGAGATTTTTGCCTACATCGTGCACTTGAAGGATACTGGCCTTGCATACTCGTCCTTGCGGGTTCATCTGGCGGCGATCTCCGCCAATCACCCCCTCATACAGGGATCCTCGGTGTTCTCCCATCGTCTCACCAAGACGTTCCTCAAGGGTCTTCTTCGGATGTGCCTGCCTAGGAAACTGTTGGTGCCTTCGTGGAGCTTGTCACTGGTCCTTTCTCAACTCATGTCTAAACCGTTCGAACCCATGGCTACCGCTGACCTCAGGTTTCCTGGAAAACGGCGTTCCTTGTAGCCGTTACCACTGCACGTAGAGTAGGGGAGCTAGCTGCCTTTAGGGCTGATTCCCCCCTTTACTGTTTTTCATAGGGAGAAGGTGGTCCTTAGAACAGATCCTTCCTTCCTCCCTAAGGTCATCTCTGCCTTTCACCTCTCTCAGTCGTCTGTTCTACCTACTTTCTTTCCGAACCCGACTGATGCTTCTCAGAGAGCCTTGCACTGCCTCGATGTGCACAGAGCGCTCTCTTTCTACCTGCATAGGACACAGCCCATATGTAAATCTCCTCGGCTGTTCCTAGCTTATGGTCCCCCAAGGCTGGGGGAACCAGTCTCTTCTCAACGTCTCTCTAAGTGGGTGACTTCCACCATAGCCCTTTGCTATGAGCTGGCGCATCAACCTGTCCCTACCTGTGTCACTGCCCATTCCACATGGGCGGTATCGACGTCCACTGCTTTCCTGGCGGGTGTCTGTGCGGCTGCTACGTGGTCCTCGGCATCAACCTTCATGACCCACTACGCCCTTGACGTCCGAGCCCGGCAGGATGCTGCCTTCGGTCAGATGGTGCTGCGATCTCTCTTCGCTTGATCCTGCTGCACCCTCAGGTAGGACCCGTGGGTGATTTGTTTTGCTGATGATGCTGTGTCTTAACCAGTATTTTTGCGTCTTTTGCAGCTGCCAGCTCCCTCCTCCAACTGGTTCAGCTCTTGTAATCACCCATGTGTGGGGCTGCACAGAGACCACGACGAAGATAAACAGGTTGCTTACCTGTAACTGATGATCTTCAAGTGGTCATCTGTGCAGTACCACAATCCCACCTGGCCTTCCCCGTTGCTGGCATCTCCAGATTTCCTTCTTTGGATTCTTTGGCCTTGACAGTGGCGGTCGAAGGAACTGAGTGGGAGGCGGCACTCTCCCCCACTCTGGGCATGTGCAGTGCATGTCTCCTCCCCAGGGCGGGAAGAGAGCCCGCCAAAAGCTCTTCTGAGGTAAATCTCTAGAAGTTTCTCCGAACAAGGTCGTGCGCAGGCGCCCAACCCATGTGTGGTACTGCACAGATGACCACTCGAAGATCATCAGTTACAGGTAAGCAACCTGTTTTTTCACAATACTGATCTCTGTTCCACAGGCAGAGAGCAGAGCTGGAGGAATTGCGACAGCAGCTGGAAGAAAACAGCTCTGTTGTCACCAAAGCATTGAAGGAGGAATATCAGAAGGGGAGAGAGGAACAGGAGCAACGCCATCAGGTCTGTGTTATCCTAGACCCGCAGAAGTGTCTGCTGGCTTTTGAGGGTTATTGTGTGTATGTGTGTGTGTGTGTTGCATCATCTGATCACTCTGGTTTCTGACACTGGAGCTCTGTGGTTTTAAATGCCCTTACAATTCTTGCTAATCAAAAGACCTCAAAGAAGCTCCTTGTTATGCCAAAAGACTGTGTAACACAGATTTCTTCTGTCCCCCTCCCCCCCATATACCCTGTTGGAGTGGGCCAGTTCTTTTCAAGCTATTGACTTCTGCATAATATAGGCCACCAGAAAATCCTTTCCCCCGATAATCAATCCTGCTTAAGGTATGATCAGTTTGGCAGTGGGAGGACTAAGCACCACACCATTTTGTATGGTTATCATTCACCTTGGTCATAGACTCTACATGCTATGGAGAATGTGGGCTTGCAAAACTGAGACTGAGGCTGGTTAAGAGGTGCTATGATAGAAGCGTTCTATACTAATTTCTCTGTTCTACTACAGTTTCTGGCTGAACTAGTTTTTGTAGTACTTGAAATGAGTGATGAGGACTGTCACTCTTATATCATTGTCAACTCTGGGAAAAACTATTGTCTGTCTCAAGCCTGACCTCTACTACTGTGGGCCTCAATTGCTAAAGGACAGTGCTGTCCTGGCTTAGATCCATGGACGTTGCAGTGGAGAAACTTAATATAACCTTATGTCCTTCTAACCTTCCTGTTGGGAAGGGCACTGTTCTTTGGTCCTTCTGGAGATTCATTTTGGTAATGACAGTGGCCAAATGCCCTGTTTGTTCTGGTGCAAGATCTTAATATAGAGACTCTACCAGGTTTAATATATTGTGGGTTGGAAGGAGATACTGGGACCAGTTTCTGTCTCCTTCCTCTCACTCACTGTCTTCTCTTTTCCTTCATCAAGGCAGAGGTCCAGGCCCTGAAGGTGCGGCTAGAGATAGAGAAGCAGGCCTGGGAAGCCAATTACCTGAAGAAGGAGGTAGTTCTATAGGCATTACCTTTCAGCCACACTCCTGATTGCTTGGATGGTGCTTACCAGGTCTCTCAATGTTGTCTCCAGGAGGCCTGGTTGCACACTCGTGAACGAGAACTGAGGGAAGAAGTACGGAAAGAGAGGGACAAAGAGATTGAATTAGTCATTCAGCAGCTAGAGGCTGATATGTCATCTGCCAAGGAGGAGTGTGAAAGAGCCACGGAGAACCGGTAAGATACTGCTGTGTCAAGGCCAGAGGTAGCTGCAAAGCTTCCAGCTTTGTTCCCAAGGTGCTTCCTGCATTGTTTAGTCCTTTTATAACCCATTTTGTTTCTCTGCATGGTATGCAGTTGTGGGATAAACCTATTGCCAGGGTTGCACTGCATCTAGTAAGAAGTAGTTAGATGTAGGCAAGTATATCTGTGCATTTAGTCACCAATGAGATTACCCGGGTTCTTAAACATTCTTGGCTCTTTTAGTTAGCAGGGGCTTCTGCTCGGCTGGAGGTTCCTCCATAGCTTTGCTGGTGACTTTTTCAGTGCTGTCCTAATCAGAGTTACATTCTTCTAAATCCATTGTCATAAATCGGCTTAAAAGGGTGTAATGCTCCTTAGGATTACACTGTCAGTTTGCTTCATTCATTTTCTATTGTGTACCCAGTGAGACCGCACATGTGGTTGGGTCTGCGCGTGGCCATGCGAAGGGCCCAAGCTTCGCTCCGAAAGACAATAGCTGGAACAGATCCTAGCGCACACCGATCGGAAGACTAGGATCCGAGAAGGGACTTATGGGATTCGAATGCACTGTAAATAGCATATCACCAGAGTGTGTGTGTGTGTTGGGTGTGGTTTGGCTACAGGGATATAAACTGGCCTTTGGGCCAGGTACAGTATCTCAAGATCTGCCTGTAACTAAATAAATTATGAGCTGAAATCACTCTCCAATGCATCAGCCTCAGTACTTTATACTGGCAACGAAGGTGGGATCCCGATGAGCGAGCCTGACTCATCCAGCACAGCACCAAGCATTGCTCCAGCGGAAGCCGCCGCAGCCCGCATCGCTCCCGAGCAGCACCACACCGTGCACCGCTCCCCAGAACACCACTCCCCAATTCGCTCGAGAATCATGGCTGTTGCTCCGGGACACCTCAAGGTTTTCGACCCCACATGCCCCGAGTTCTGGGAATCGTGGGTAGACCAGCTCACCAGCTTCTTCACCTACCATGAGGTCACCAATGCTGGCAAGAAATGGGCCCTACTCCTCAGCACATGTGGAGTGGCCACCATATGTCTGGCTAAGGGCCTCCTGGCGCCCAAGACACTAACAGAAAATACCTATGATGAGATCATCATGATCTTAATGAAGTACTATGCGCTGAAGCCCACCATGATGACCAGGCGCATGGACTTCCAAGCACACCTCCAGAAGCCCAGCAAGACAGCCACTGCATTCATGGCCGAACTCCGTCAACAAGCGATGGACTGCGAGTTCACAAAAGTGGAAGAAAACATCCTGACACAATTCATCTGGGGTCTGCAGGATGCCAAACTCCGCTGCAAACTGGTAGGCACCACCGACCTCAAGATAGATGGAGTCCTCCAGATGGCCGCCATGTTCGAGGGCTCACACCACGACTGTCTGCCATCTTCATCTTTAACACACCACGTGTTCCCAGCTGCGGCATCCGACAATTCAGACGAAGATGAGATCCAGCAGGTTCACCAACCCAGCTGCTGGAATCACCAACCCCAGGCTGGGGCCACTGCACACTGGGGAAAACCAGCATCACAAGCGCCCTGTGCTAGCTGCGGAGACTCACACAAGCACAAAACGTGCTGCTTCCGTGATGCCATCTGCCGAACATGTGGAAAGCAAGGCCACATCACCAGGGCCTGTCGATCCTACGGCAACCAGAGGACTACATCCACTCATCAGGAGGACCTGGACTTGCATCCACTGCCCATCAACCACCACTAGCACCAGGTAATGAATTTGCCCACAGAAGCCCCTAACAAAATGCACATTACTGTATTAATAGACGGGTCCCCCTACTGCATGGAACTGGACACAGGCTCCTCATTTTCCATAATTTCTGCAGAGACATTACGGAAACTCTGCCCCAGGGGGGGACCCCTCCTAAAGCACCGATGGGGTCTGTCACTTAGGGGTTTTCAAAGAAACCCATGGCCATCAAGGGCTGGGGCAAATTCAGGGTGCCATTCAGAGACTTTGACAGCCCTTTAGAATTGCTGGTGGTGGAAGGGAAATTCACGAGCCTTCTGGGACTTGCATGGTTCAGATGCCTGGGATTCGGGGTGACGGGCATCAACTCCATACAGCCTCAGGACTTTAATTCAGTCTGTGAGGAGTTCCCGATGGCCTTCGACGGTATGCTTCGCTGCTACTCCGGAACTCCAGTCTCTCTGGAACTTGATCCCACTGTACGGCCCATCAGAATGAAGGCCAGGCAGCCCCTGTTAGCCTTGCAGCCCAAGATAGAGGCCGAACTGGACCACCTGGTAGAGCAGGGAGAGCTGGAGCCAGTGACACATGCCTGCTGGGAAACCCCCATAGTTACCCCGGTGAAGCCCAACGGGGATGTCAGGATTTGTGCCAATTATAAGTGCACCATTAACAAGGCACTGCAAGACCATGCATACCCAGTACCAGTGGTCAGTCACGTGTTGGCCTCTTGGCGGGGCAAGGGTTTTTGGCAAACTGGATTTGGCCCAGGCCTATCAACAGCTGCTGGTGGACAACACCACTGCCGAGGCCCAAACAATAGTAACACACAGAGGGACTTTTAGAGTGCGGCAGTTGCAATTTGGGGTGAGTGTGGCACCTGGTACCTTCCAAAACTTGATGGATTGTCTTCTCAAAGGCATCCCAGGAGTCCAGCCATTCTTCGATGATGTTCTGATCGTGGTCCCGGACTCTGAAACATTTTCTGAACAGCTCTGATCAGTGTTGGAGTACTTCGCTGCAGCCGGGCTGAAGGTGAAGCGGGAGAAGTGCCTTCTGGGGGTGCCACAGGTGGAATTCCTGGGGTTTGTGGTGGATGCCCAGGGGATTCACCCTACACAAGATAAAGTCCGCGCCATCAGTCGAGCGTCCGCGCCCTCTTCCAAGGTGGAGTTACAGGCTTTCCTGGGACTTTTAAATTTTTACCACTCCTTCTTACCCCACAAGGCCGCCGTCGCTGAATCCCTCCACAGGCTGCTTGACAAGCACACTCCCTGGGTCTGGGGTCCTAAACACACCACCGCTTTCTGGGCGGTTAAAGAACTGTTGGTCTCTAACAATGTCATTGCCCATTTTGATGAGTCCCTGCCCATGGTTTTAGCATGTGACGCTTCTCCCTACAGAGTGGGGCACCAGTTGGCAGATGGCCGCAAGGTTCCTGTGGCTTATTACTCCCGGATGCTGTCAGCTGCAGAGTGCAACTACATGCAGATCGACAAAGAGGCCCTGGCGATTGTTGCCGGCGTGAAGAAGTTTCAGGACTTCCTGTATGGCCGGGCCTTCACAATTGTTATCAACCACAAGCCCCTGCTGGGTTTGCTCTCTCCGGACCACAAGACTCCCCAGATCTTGTCTCCACGGGTGCTCTACTGGTCTAACTTCCTTGCAGGATACCAGTATGCGCTGCTCCACCACCCTGGTAAAGCGATGGGGCGCACAGATGCCTTAAGCCGCCTCCTCTGACCCTGACCCTGTGCTAGCCCACCACATCGCCCTGCTGAAGGACCTGTCTGATTGCCCAGTCCAGGTGGGGGATGTGGCTTGCCACTCGGCCCAGGATCGCATCCTCTCCCAGGTCCTCGACTACGTGGGGAGGGGGTGGCCTACTGGCCTGGTGGGTCCTGAATTCACGGCATTCTCAGCCCGCCATGATGAGTTCTCTTCCCACAAAGGCTGTCTGTTGTGGGGAAGGCAGGTGGTGATACCACCACCCCTGCAAGGCCGAGTGCTCACTGCCTTGCACGAACACCACCCTGGAATAGTGAGAATGAAAACTCTGTCTCGGAGCTATGTATGGTGGCCAGGGCTGGACAGCAAGGTTGAGGACACAGTTAAGCAATACCAGAAGTGCCAGGAGTCATGCCCCGAGCCCCCGAAAGTACCAGTGCGACCCTGGGAGTCGTCCCACAAGCCATGGGCCAGACTCCACCTGGACTTTGCCAGGCCCATCGAGGGCCAGATCTTCTTTATTCTAGTCGATGCCTACTCAAAATAGCTGGAAGTGACACCAGTCCCATCGACCTTGTCCTGATCTGCCATCTGAGTGATGTGGCAGATCTTTAGCTCACACGGCATACCTGACTCACTAGTAACGGACAATGGTACCACATTTACCTCCTCCGAGTTCCAGGAGTTTGTGCAGTACTACAGTATTAGGCACATCTGCTCCACTCCCTTCCACCCCGCCACCAACAGTCAAGCGGAGCACATGATCAGGACGACTAAAGAGGTGCTGCGCTGCATGGACCGAGGAGACTGGGACTACAAGCTGGCCGCTTTCCTGTTCGGCCAGTGCACGACCCCACACTCCACCACCAGCCATAGTCCAGTGGAAATACTCATGGGCCGCCATCTGACAATCCGGCTAGACTGCCTCCATCCGGACCGGGCACCGGACCACAGCGCTAGCCCAGAAGAACAGGTGGCACTGAGAGGGTTCTTCCCAGAGGACCCGGTCTACGCCCGAAATTACAGTCGGGGTCCCACCTGGGTCCCGACTAGAGTGGTTCAGGTGACCAGGCCTCTCTCAGATGAAGTTTCCTGTGAAGAGGGCCAGCTATGGCGGCAACACATCGATCAATTACGCCATCGCATCCTGCTTACAGCCCCAGAAGTCACAGCCAATGACAACAGCTTCCCTGGGGAACCAGAAATTACTGACCCTCTGGCCCCAGGGATAGGCGCGATTCCTGGAGGGATGGACAGCAACAACCCAGAACCAATGAGCAACCCAGAACCCAGCAGCACACTAGCTCAGGCTCCAAGCCCAGCAGCAGAGACTCCATCCCCGGAGACAATAGGAATGATGCCAGGGAACCCAGCCCTGGCTTCCAATGTCTGCTGCTCCACAAGGGAGTGAAAGAGACCCGTGTACTTAAAGGACTATGTGTGCTAGGACCAAATGGGGAGGAGTGTTGTCTACCCAGTGAGACTGCGCATGTGGTCAGGTCCATGCATGGTCATGCGAAGGGCCCAGGCTTCGCTCTGAAAGACAGTAGCTGGAACGGATCCTAGCGCACACCTACCAGAGGGCTAGGATCCAAGAAGGGACCTATGGGACTCGAATGCACTGTAAATAGCGTATCACCAGAGTGTGTGTGTGTTGGGTGTGGTTTGGCTACAGGGATATAAACCGGCCTTTGGGCCAGGTCCAGTATCTCAAGATCTGCCTGTAACTAAATAAAGTATGAGCTGAAATCACTCTCCAATGCATCAGCCTCAGTACTTCATATTTTCTTTCTTTCCTTCCTTAAGTGATCAGCTGATTATTGTGATAGGTAACCATCTTGACTTTACAGATGGGATTTCCAGTGTTCCTTCATCACTTAGTTCAGGGGTGTCAAACATGCAGACCAGATCAGGCCCCCGGAGGGCTTCTATCAGACCCGCAGTGGAACTGGCTGTCTCCTGCTTCTTCCAGTTCTTCTTCTATTGCTGCTGCGTGGTAGCTTGCTTTACCAGATTCTTTCAATCACTCACTCAGGAGAGATAGATAGGCAAGCTTCTGTTCCCTGCACTGGCTGAGGCTCCTCCCCCTCCCTGAGGGAGAGAGGGAACAAGCCAGAACTTGCTCCCTGGCCTGGCTGCCTCAATCACACAGGAGACAAAGGCAAAAGCCTTTCTTCCTCTCCATTGGCTGAGGCTCCTCCCCAAAGGGAGGGAAGGAGGGAGAGCTTGCTTTGCTTGGCTGCCTCAATCACACAGGAGAAATATAAACAACCTTTAAGACCAACAAAGTTTTATCCAAGGTATGAGCTTTTTTGTGCCTTGCTACAGTGTGTGTATTTTGTTGGGCTTGTTATGCTGTGGCTCTTCTGGGTGCAACTGGGTTCCCTCCCCTTTTCACTGTATTCACACCCTCATGATCCAGTCTTTCTCAGCAGAAAAGCCATGTGAACCTTTTAGATGAGGAATAACAAGTCAGTGAGGTGGATTAGGCTGAGAGTGTGTGTCCAGACCAAGTTCAACCAGCACATTTCCTTTGGGGATTTTGAACTTAGACTTCCCAAATAGTAGGATGATACTGACCATTGAGGAAGACTAGTTTTGTAAACAAACACATAGCCCTCAGTCTGTGTCATGGTGCCTTCTCATGTCCTTGACCAGCACACGAAGCAATTTATGTACAAAAGCTCACAAAGCCCAGCCAGCTCCCAGGTGCAGAACACTGAGCATGAGATTTCTGTAATGAAAGTCAATAAATTAAAATTAGGTTTGCAGCTTACAGATACACACCTGAACAGCATACTCAGGATTGCTACAGCATAGATTTTTTGATGCAATAATTCAGAGCAAGAGCTCTCAAGTTCTCAGAGATAGTTAAATAGACAAAATTTTGCAAGAGTTTTAAGCATGTTTTATTTAAAGTTTAAAAAATCTTTAATTGTGTTTGTGTCCTTTATAAAGTTTATATCTCCGCTACCTGGCATTACATTTTATGACACACATGGCCCGGCCCAACAAGGTCTCATTTATGTCAGTTCCGGCCCTCATAACAAATGAGTTCAATACCCCTGAGTAGAACATGCTGACAAGGAGAACAGAACAGTAATAGCTGAAAAGCAGTATTTTTAGGTTTGGGTTGCAGCTTGGATCCTATGAAACATAAGAAATGCTTTACTCCCACATTCAAATGTTTGGGGAATCATGGCCCAGAAATATACTTGAGAGAATATGAGTCTGCATCTTTTAGATTGGGGCTGATGCTTTCATTACTAAACCTAGTTCTTTCATGCATCTGACAGTGTTTATACCATGACTTATTATGCGGGTGGTGAGTCTTACGCATTACCTACTTGAACAGATTGCAGCTGTAGACACACTCATTACAAGGAACAGAAGTGAAGCAAGGCAAATCTGGTTGCAGTATTCTCTGGCAGGAGTGAGGAGGGAAAGTGGTCTGTAGGCTGTGTGTGGATGCAAGCTGTGTTGTTTATTCAGACATAGGCACAGCCTCTCCCTCTCTCATACATCACCATATACTCAAAGACATGGTAAAAAGAATATGTCTTGATCCAGTATCCCAGGCATGGATTTGAGCCCAGCCACAAAGCAGCTGCACTATCTGCATTTTTGAGGCTGCAGAGAGTGCTGTGTCCTTCTTAAGTTGCCACATTGATAAAATGGTTTCAGATAGGTAACAGTGCTGGTCTGCAGCAGAAAAGTAAGATGCAAGTCCAGTAGTAGCTTAAAGACCAACAAGAGTTCCAGGGTATAGCTTTCAACTTTGTCTGACAAAGGGAGCTTTGACTCTCGAAAGCTGATACCCTGGAAACCTCCTTGGTCTTTAAGGTGCCACTGGACTCTAATCTTGCTATTTATAAAATGGCATTTTTTAATAAAAGTCCTCTGGGAGTTGATCTCAAGCCCTGTGTGAGCAGTGTAGTAGTGAGGTTCTCCCTTTCTCTCTTCAGAATCAAGAGAGTGCGAGACAAGTATGAAGCAGAACTGCAGGAGCTGGAGCGGTCAGAACGCAAGCTCCAGGAGCGCTGCAATGAGCTGAAAGGGCAGCTGTCAGAGGCAGAAGGCGAGATTGTCCATCTGCGGGGTCTGCTGCGGCAGAAGGAACAGGAGGCAGAGGATATCCGTAAGGTGAGTGCATCACAGGGAAGGGACCAGTGGCTTCCTTTCTCCTGATCAGGTGAGTTCCTCTCCTGGGTCTTCTCTCCAAAGCCTTTGTGAGAATAGGGGAGGAGAGAAGCCTGGCCAGGAGTAGTCCAGTGGTGCATGGTGCAGAGTGGATGAGGTCTTGTCTCTGGATAAAGCTTAGGACTGCTGAATACAGCAGGTGTAAAATGCTGGATGCAGGAATTTTCTCTGGGACTAGATGAGCATAAAGAATGTGCTTTGCCTTCTTTCAAGTCCACTGTTTCTGCCTACTCTAACAGGTGAGGGACCAGCTTGCTCAGGAACGTAGCAGCCTCTCTGAGGTTATCCGGCAGGAGTTCGCGGACCGGCTTGTGGGCACAGAAGAGGAGAACAAGCGGCTCAAAGGAGAGATAGCTGAGCTTCGTGCCCGCCAACGCTTGGAACTGGATAGAGTGACACGGGACAAAGAAGAAGAGCTGGAAGAGGTGCATAAAAGGTGAGAGTTTGTTTGCATCTTCTCTGCTAAGAGTTCAGATCTGATACAGAAGGATGCTAGAGCCATGGATTGGCTTATCTCATATTAGTGGCCATGCCTCTCCCTGCCCCATACTGCAAAGAAAATGGCACTGCACTGTGTGTTCTTAGCCCAGCAACATCTGCCAAATGTGCAGTGCGTAACTTTTGGCATTTGCTAATTGGCAGCTGTGCCCAGGCGCAAACATGCCAGATATTTGACTTTATGGTGCCTCAGCAAGTAGTCTTGTACTCCAGCTGATGCTATTGTGACATGCTCGGGCTGGGTAGGCCTTTGAAAACAAATTCTCAGTACTGAATTCTACACTAGATATAAATGTGTATGATACAAATAGGGAATTACTGGATGTACATAGCCTTGAGAATGGTTTGCTGTTAGCTAGTCCCCGCTTAAGAGGCATAGACCTGACCCCCTCTCTTTTCTCCCTCTCCCATTTTGTATTATTGTGTATATATTTTATTGTTTTAATTGCAAAAAGTGGAATAGATGTTGTAAATAACAATTTATCACAATAAGAGACAGTGCTTCTGTTTTTGCTTTTGTCTTATGGCATTAAGTAAGGACTGATTCATAGGACCTTAAGATCCGTGGCCGTTTGCTCAAAATGTATGTCTATATTGGGTTTGTGGTCAGGTGACTATTTGCAACTGCTGCTTCTCTCAGGATCAGTTTTTATGTGCCACCACACTACCTTTTTTCCTTTTGAAAACAAGGCAGCAAATGGGAAACTTTTGGACCTGCACACACACACGCACACACACTGTCCGCTGCACACACAAACAATGGATAGGAATCTCAAGTGGTTGTCAGTGGCCTACTGGTCATGTGAGCAGGAATCAACCTTACATTGGCTTGATTTTTTCCCTGTGGATCTTAATAATCTGTTTTTGTATTGATTGAGCACTAAACAGGATGAGAGACTAGTAATATTTAAATGGCCATGGGAGGCTCAATGTATGCTATTAGAGAACCTAGAATGCTGGGCTAGGACTGGGGAGATCCAGATTCAAGTCCCCCATTCTGCCATTAAGCTCACCGAGTGACTTTGAGTCAGTCATCCATTCTCAGCCTAATCTCCTTTTAGAGTTGTTTTAGGATAACATGGAAGAAGAGGGACCTTCATATGCTGCCCTTGGAAGGAGAACTACATAAAAATATAATAGAGAGAATCTGCAGGGGAGGGGTGCAGAGGAGACTAACATTGCCCTTGCAGAAGCTGGAACTCCTAGCAGGGTACCTGTAAGCTTTAAGCCCATGTTTCTCAGCCTCCTTTCATCTTCTCTGCAGAGTTAAGACAGCCATTGTGAAGAAAGAGGAGACTGTGAACACCCTTCGAAAGCAGTATGAGGTAAGCTTCTCTGTGGGTTGCAGGCCCTTTTGTCCTTTATCACCTTCAGTGTAGAGGAAAAAAACCAGCAGGGTGAAGAAGAATAACAGTTTTAATGTATGGAATCCAAGAATGCTACCCATTGCAAGGCTGTAAAGGAGAACAAATCATACTAACACCACCAACCATGGACGGATCGCCCATTGGGCGAACTAGGTGCTCGCCTAGGGCGCGCCGGCCTCAGGGGCGCCAAATGGCGTCCCGCTCCCCCCCCAAAAGCCCCGCCGCCACCCTAACCGGGCGCCCCGCCACGAAAAAGTGCCCAGCTATGGGGCAAGTCGCCCTCCCCCCCTCCCTGGGGGGGAGGAGGAGGAGGAGGAAGCGGCGGGCGGCGGCCAGCAGGATCTCCCTGCTGCCACCGCCATGGAAAAGCGCCCACCGAGGGCGCAAGTCGCCCTTCCCCTCCTCCCGGGGGGGGGGAGGAGGAAGCGGCCGGCGGCGGCCAGCAGGATCTCCCTGCTGCCACCGTCGCGGAAAAGCGCCCACCAAGGGCGCAAGTCGCCCTCCCCCTCCCTGGGGGGGGAGGAGGAGGAGGAGGAAGCGGCGGGCGGCGGCCAGCAGGATCTCCCTGCTGCCGCCGCCGTGGAAAAGCGCCCACCGAGGGCGCAAGTCGCCCTCCCCCTCCTCCCTGGGGGGAGGAGGAGGGGGAGGAGGAAGCGGGCGGCGGCGGCCAGCCGGGGCACAGCTTGCCCGCCCTCCCCCTCCTCCCTGGGGGGGGAGAGGAGGGAGGGCGGCATGGCTGGGTCTCCAGGCCCAACCGGGAGGTTGGGATCTGCGCCCACCTAGGGCGCAGAAATACCTGGAGCCGGCCCTGCCACCAACCCAACACCACCAACCTCTGAACCAACTGTTATAGGGCCAGAGTACTGTTAGGGGCTAAAAACACCAGAGCTTTGAAAGAGAAATTTTATTTGACTGTTCCTTTAAAAGTTTTAAAAAATCAATATAGTTATCATACTTGCACAAAATTGCTGTAACAGTAACTTTTATAAACAAACACTCCATTGGTCTTCTTCTCCTGATTATTCCAATATTTAACAAAACATTTCTCCGTTCTTTTAAAAAGTCTTCAGTGTTTTGCTCCTTTTTTTCTTACATTCATGGAGAGTTGATTCTGCATCTTAATAGTATCTCAGGTGTCAGTTACCTATGTTTTGTTTATCACACTTTGTGCATTTCATTTCCATCATCTTTGTAATAACTTCGACATTCCTAATGATTTATTATGGGTTTCTTGGTATTTCTTGCATAATGATATTTAATATTTTATTCAGGAACTGCTGGATTTTAGAGCTATTCCATTACAAATATGTATTGCTTTACCTCTACTGCACTACAGATTTTTGAGTATAACAAATGTGCCAGATCTTAACTGGGCTGCATTAAAATGTGTTCTTCCATATTCTGCATACAAGAGAAGAATACCTTTTCAACCAACTATTTTTCCACAATGTTCTTCCATTTTTTCCCTTTAACCCAGTTGGTTGTTGGTCTGTGTTTTCCTATTAAAGCCCCCATCTTCAAGAAGGGGAAAAAGGAGGATCCGCATAACTACCGACCTGTCAGTTTGACATCTATACCTGGGAAAGCTTTAGAACAAATCATCAAACAGTCAGTCCTTGAGCATTTAGAAAGGACAGCTGTGATTACTAAGAGACAGCATGGGTTTCTCAAGAACAAGTCTTGTCAGACTAACCTTATCTCTTTTTTTGAGAAAGTTACTACCTTGCTTTATCAGGGGAATGCTGTGGACATAGTTTATCTTGATTTCAGTAAGGCTTTTGATAAGGTTCCACATAATATTCTTGTTGACAAATTGGTAAAATGTAGTTTGGATCCTACGACTGTTAGGTGTTTCTGTAACTAACTGACAGATCACACTGAAAGAGTGCCTGTGAATGGTTCCTCATCCTCTTGTAGAGGAGTGACAATTGGAGTGCCTCAAGGATCTGTCCTAGGACCTGTTTTGTTCAACATCTTTATAAATTATTTGGATGAAGGAATAGAGGGAATGCTTATTAAATTTGCAGATGATACTAAATTGGGAGAAGTAACAAATACGGTAGAAGACAAAGTCAGGATACAGGATGATCTCCCCCCCCCCAAAAAAAACCCCCAATTTGTACTTTCCTTTAGGATGATCTTGACAGGCTGGAAAACTGGGATAAAACAAATAAAATGAATTTCAATGGGGACAAATGTAAAGTTCTGCATTTAGGTAGGAAAAATCAGATGCATAATTATAGGATGGGGAGACTTGTCTTGGCAGTAGTATGTGCAAAAAGGATCTAGAAGTCTTAGTAGACCATACACTGAACATGAGTCAGCAGTATGATGCCGTAGCTAAAAAGGCAAATGCCATTTTGGGCTGTATCAACAGAGGTATAGTGTCCAGATCATGTGAAGTGATGGTATTGCTTTACTCTGCTCTGGATAGACCTCACCTAGAGTATTGTGTTCAGTTTTGGGCACCACAGTTTAAGAAGGACATAGACAAGCTGTAACGTGTCCAGAAGAGGGCAACGAAGATGGTGAGGGGTCTGGAGACCAAATCCTATGAGGAAAGGTTGAAGGAGCTGGGTATGTTTATCCTGGAGAGGAGACGACTGAGAGGTGATATGTTAACCATCTTCAAGTACTTGAAGGGCTGTTATATAGAGGATGGTACGGAGTTATTTTCTGTTACCCCAGAAGGCCTGACCAGAACCAATGGGCTGAAATTTAATCAGAAGAGTTTTCGGCTAAATATTAGGAATAACTTCCTGACAGTTAGAGTGGTTCCTGAGTGGAACAGGCTTCCTTGGGAGGTGGTGGGCTCTCCTTCTTTGGAGGTTTTCAAACAGCGGCTAGATGGCCATCTGACAGCAGTGCTGATTGTGTGAACTTAGGCAGATCATGAGTGGGAGGGCAGGAAGGGTTGCCTCAGTGCTTAGTTCTTGTGGCCCTTTCTTACATGCCCAGGGAAATGATGATCAGGCAGCAATTTTTCTCCAGGCCATTTTGGTTGGAGATCCTAGAGGCTTTTTGTCATCTTCTGGGCATGGTCACTGCAGGTGTGGAGGGGGAGGTATTTGTGAATTTCCTGCACTGTGCAGGGGGTTGGACTAGATGACCCTGGAAGTCCCTTACAACTCTATGATTCTATGATTCTAATAATTAGAGAACAGTCAAACCATTTATCTTCCCTTTACAACAGTTTTCCAAAATCAGAATAATTTTGATTAGCCATAGTAGTTGG
The DNA here is from genome assembly GCA_029375565.1 of Gekko gecko. Classification (NCBI taxonomy): domain Eukaryota; kingdom Metazoa; phylum Chordata; class Lepidosauria; order Squamata; family Gekkonidae; genus Gekko; species Gekko gecko. The sequence goes on along the minus strand of JAPDNY010000002.1, from coordinate 235,255,734 downwards.
TGTTCTGTATTCATGGGTTGAGATTTTGCAAATATTGTGAAATAAAAGTTGCTTTCTATTACATCATCTTTTGTAATTTTGTGCCTTCTGGTGATTTTGTGCCTTCTCCTGATAACTCCTACCCCAAATTCCCTACAGGTACCTGACCACACTGCACTTCCTTTAGATACTCTCTGTGAACTGGGTTCTCTTGTCTTTACAGGCAGCCATGAAGAGGGCAGACCACCTAGAGGCCCTCTTGGAACAACAGCGTAAGCATCTGCTGGCAGCCAAGTAGCATCCGCAGGTCGCTCAGTACCACTGTAGCACTGCAAGGACAGAGCCAAGTGGTCATATGCAGCAAAACAGAATCTTCTGTTGTGGTCCACAAGATTCCAAGATAAAATGAACACTAACCTTTATGTAGATGGGGAGGGTTATTGTTCTTTTTATTATTTTTTTAACGTGTTCCTTTCCATGTGCCTGAGATCTGACCTCTTTCTTCAAGAAGCCTGGGTAGTATGCCAGATCTTATTGATGTATTTTCAAAGTAAAGTCCAACTGATTCGTAAGATGGCTACGTAGCAGTGATTTCTTTCTCTGTCTCAGGGCCTCTGTGTTCTCCAGAGAAGATAGTTTCTCCCACTCAGAAGTTGCTCATTAGTTACTATACTGGCTTTGCTTCACCAACTTAATACTTCATTTGCTGAGAACTGGTTGCCTGCGATCTTGGATTCTATTAGGTTTGGCATGAGCACTGACATCTGAGAAATCCCCACAATGAGTTGATCACAATACCCATTGTTACTGGGGAAGAAGTGAACTCATGATTTCAGTCCATTGGAATCAGCAACAGTTTTCCCCTGTGATCTCAGATTCCCCCTCTTCCCCACATTCTTATTGAAATAGTTGTTTGTTCATACTTGGAGGGAGCAGATGAGCTGATAACCTTATTTAGGATTAGAAGGAACTGTCTCCTTACATCAGATAGGTGAGTGACATCTTTGTAGTCAGTTTCAGTTATACTTTGCTAGTTGAAAGAACTGTTTTCCTCTTGTGACCGACTGGGAAAGTGAGAAGGATTCCATTTTAGGCTGCTGAATGCTGCTGTGTTGCTGTGTTCTTGATCTTCCAATTAGCTTCACCAGGGGTGCGTTCAGATGGGCAGCTAATCCTGCCATTGGCCCGGTTCAAATTTGATCCTGACCATTTTTATCCGGTGTTGCACGACCAGACAGCTCCCCCCCGTGAATCGCCTCACCACACGCTGACTCCGCTGTGAATTGTCTTGACAGCATCCCCCTGAAGGAGCTGCACGGTCAGGTTTTTAAAAAAAATTCCATTGCACATGTGCATATGCACTTCACTGTGTGCTTGGTTTTCCATGCATATGCGGAATCGTGTGGTTAAAGCACCACCTGAGGGTCACGTAGCTGAAATCCCTATGCCTCCCCATCTCTCCCCATGGAGCGACCAGCAAGACAGTCCAAGCATACCCAACTTCTTCTTTGTTTCTGTTCTGATGCAGATGGCCAGGGCTGGATGAAATAAGTCTCGACCATCCCCCCTGCTCTGGAGATTTGGGTCAGTGGAGGGACTACTTTGCTTCGGGAAAGACCTACGTTGTCCTCCCTCGAGGTCCAATTTCAGTTAACGAAGTTCATTAATTTAATGGGCCATTGATTACCATGAAATTCTCCTGAATGCATAAGCAGAGTTCTGCGGTCTGGAGCAGACCATCCCAACGGGCTGATTGCGCACTGGAACGATCAGATGGAGGAAAGTCCGTCATTGGCCCATCAGCAAGCAGAGCACCAGACTTTCACCAGTATCTTTTAAATACAGCTCCCTGGTGGGGCAAAACGGGTTGATCACGGGAGCGGCACCTTTCCCACATGTCACTGTCTGATCATTCCCTTTAAATCCACCAGGCATTCGTGCCTGGGTCGCATCTGAACACAACCCAGGACAATGAAGGAAATCAGTGGCCTCTTACAACTGAAGTGTGTTCTTTAAATTCAGAGGTAAATAATACAAAACTGATCAGAAATAAGACTGTATGGATTTTTTTTTTTTGCTCCATACCACTTCAATTTATCCCCTGATTTCTGCATGCATTTTTTGGGCCTTTAGTTTTTGATTCTCTGTGTGTGTTTTCCTCCCCCACCCCCGATTTTTTTTGAGACAACTTTTACCTCAGTCTTTTCTGGAAGCAGATTCTGAGTTGCCTTTTTCCTTGTGTGTAATGTTTCTTTTGATTCTTTGATTCTTCTGAATCACACATACGGAATCTTAAGTGTGCATGCACAGAGCCTCATAACCTATAAAAGTTTTAAAACTTAGAGCACAAGCCTCCCCTCCCACAACGGTTGCTCATCGCATGCCCACAAAGTGGGCAAGGCCACACTTTTTCATCAGTTCTTCCTTAACGGACAGACATAGCCTTTGCCTTTTCTGTTTGGGAGAGGAGCGTAAAGTGGACTCCTGCAAGCACTGCCTTAAGTTGACAAAACAAGCGAGGTGCAATGATGATAACAGACTAAAGACTCTGTGGTGGGAGAAACCTCTTACTGCAGATCAGATGGTTGCATCCTCATCCATGGTCCCCACTATGCCAGCACTGACAACATCAGATTCCATGGCTTCAATGTCAAGCAATCGAAACCCAAATGACTCCCACTCTAATTGGCAGAAACAGAGCTCTAGTGCAAAGAAGTCTGTTGAGTTTAAGCAGCAGAGAGCAAAGGCTGCTGAATGGCATACTTCAGAGGAGTTAGTGCACGATCATAAAAAGAATAAGAACAAATCAAAACACAGGGAGCCATCTGCACGCACTGACACTTCAATGGCACCTCAAAAATCAGTGCTGATACAGGACACTGAGGTTGTCACACCAGTCCTGGATGTCTTTCAAAAGGATTGGGAAGTGAGCAGTCAGTTGCTGGTGAAGGTGCTAAGATCACTGGCACCGTCCCTTTCATAGGGACAGATTGAAGATACATCACTAGATGTGCCTGCAGACTGGGATGCAAAACCTCAGTCTCGGGTGAGAGAAAGCTGACTCCCAGCATCAGAGAACTGATCAGTACCAAGACATGCAGCAAGGCAGTAGTTGTGTCTTTTCTTAGTATTGGGATTACTCTCCAGTGAGGGAGTTGATTCCACAGTCTGACATCTGCATTCATCATGGCTTTGACAGGGCCAGTTTCTTCAGAGAGATTTATGGAAGATCTTATAGATCTGAAAGCCATTCTCCTCTAAAAAGCTGTTCTCCCTTTTATATAATTGCCATGCTTGGAATATTATTCTTCACTGAGGAGCTACAGAGGCTACAGCCCAGCCTGTTCTCTGAGATGCTGCAGGGAGTCACGCTTTCCGGATTGAGAGGAAAGCCATTCCATTCATCAGCCTTGAGGGGGCGCCTACATTCAATATAGAGAGGACAATTCTGCTGGAGCACAAAAATGAGGACATAATGACTACACTGCTTCTGAGAGAAGAAAAACTACAAATCTGGAAGTGCACCCACTTAAGCAAAATTTTCCTTCGTCTACACAACACTCAAATAAATTACATTGTGTAGAACAAACAGACTGTGTACATAAACAAAAAGAAGCCCAGCAGGCTTCACATTCAGACATACACAATACAGAGCCTCCACTGTTTCAGTATTATCATCCTCAGATGGGGAGCAAGATTTGTCTTCAGATTCTGAATCATAACACTTCTGATTTCCTCCCTGACATCACTGGTTTCTGAATAGAAACCTTCCTCACCATCAGAGGTCTTAAATATATATACTGAACAGATCACAAAATGGCTGATGCATTTGGATTGGAAGTGAAACAAATGACAAATTGGAAATGACTACTGGACTCCACTGCTCAGGCCCCCATAGCTCTGCCAGTGCTGCCAGTGTTACTGCAAATGACAAAGAGTGCATGGGACAAACCAGCATCAGCACTTCCTATGGCACCACAGTTAAAGGGCATGTATAGAGTACAACAGGAAGACTGCCAATTCCTCTTTGTACATCCTGTATCAAATTTGATTGTGGTAGAGGCATCAGTGTCTCAAAATAAGCAACCCCCCCCAGCACCTACTGATAAAGAGGGCAGAAAGATATCTTTGTTTTGCCATAGGACTTACCAGTACAAGGTTCTACTTTTTGGCCTATCGACTGCTCGTTGGGTATCTACCAAATTTATGGCAGTAGTGACAGTATATCTCCAGTAGAATGGTATTGTCAGGGTGATTGGCTGCTAGTTCATATGTCTACCTAGACGTTGCTTCAGCACCTGCAGATAACACTGCGGTTATTAGATCAGTTGAAGCTGAGGGTGAATGTCAACCCTGTGGAATGTCTGCAATTTATAGGAGCAGTATTGGATTCAGTTGCAGACCAGGCATTCCTGCCATGGGAAAGAGCTGAGGGTATCATATCCCTCGTGAGGCAGAACAAGAGGCAATTTTGAGTCAGCAATTATTAGGACTCGTGACATCTACCACAGCATAACAATTTATATGAGACTGAGGATGAGACCATTGCAGAACTATTCTGTATACACCAAAGTTAGTGTGACACCCCCTTCTTTGGTGGCTTAATCAGGTGTTGCCAGTGGCACTGCCTTTTACTCTTGGGTAGCCCCAAAACAGGGGTGCCCTACTTTCTAACCTGAACCAAAGTCCACAGAGCCAGGCTGCGAGTGGTCTGCAAAAGGGATTTCATATTCAGGTTTCATAAGGTGACCTCAAAGCAAGCCTCCAGTCTTCCCCCTCCACCCAGCAGAGATTATGTTTATGGAATAACAATGAGTTCCAGAGGTAAGTCTTTAGAAGCCACCTGGCACTCTCCAGCACCTCACCCAGCCTTTTGTGTCCTATGTGTAAATTCTTTGTCTTTCTTGCTCTGTCCCTAAGATACCGGGATAAACCAATCAGTCATTCAAATGTTTAGCAATCCTTCCTGACACTAATCAGGGACGTCTCCTACCTTCTATCTACCCCAGGCCAGGACCATTAGTGAGTCAGATAATCCATTTAACTAGCTACCCAACACCTGACTTCTATTGTTAAATCCAGACCCTGCCTCTCTGGAAGCTCATTGGTCATACCTAAGATCTGCCCCTACTGGCATCACACACCCCTAGACTCATCATTGGTCCAGGTAATCTATTGTTCTCACCTGAGACCAGCCCCCAGGACCACCCATTGGTCTGCATTCTTTGCCAGTGCCTATATCCCAGCACACACATGGCCTTAGACTGTGTATTTTCTGCCATGATCCAAAATGGCAGGCCACCCCTGAACTCTCTGAGTTTAGGCCAGAATCCATGGACCTCTGCACATCTGGACAGGTTGTATCACCCCTCTATAACCCATCAATCACCTCTGCTTCCTTAGTGCTATACTGTGTGGATATCGTGTGTATGCTTGAGAACATTTAGTAAAGAAATCATTATTTTAGCCACCCAGTTTCTGTGTCTGTTCCTGCGTTCTTGGGAATTCTAACTCTGGTATACACAGGTCAGATCCTATAGATAAGCCAATTGCATATTAATAATTATAATTCCGGTTTCGGTTTCCGGCGTCGCGAATGGCGGCCGCTTCTCGGGACGCTCCCGGAGGCGGTTAGCCCACGCGCAGTTAGGGGGGGTCTTCGCATATGCGAAAGACCTTAGTGAGCCTTAGGTAAAGGCTCCGAACCGGGGGCGCTTGGGGAGTAGCCTCTTTGCCGGCAGACAGCCGGGAAATTGAGGCTTTCTCCCCGCCCCAATCGGCCCCGCTGCGGCGTGCCCGTAATGGGACTTAGCGGCGCCACCGAATTCCAGGAGTGAAAACAGCGCTATGGTTCAACATAAAAAGAAGTAGTGGCATCGAATCGTGAGTTGAAGATCTAGTTTGAAGCGTAAATCGGAGCCCCCTGCATGCGTATAAGCGTTGGGAGGAGGGAGGAGTCCCCACCCCCCTCGAGAAGCAAGCTATTCAAAGGGAGCGCGAAGGGGGGCAGAAAGAAAACAAAGTGTTGGTGAAAGTACCGTTGGGGCTGCATGGAAGAATGTGTTCATCTTAGCTTCCTGGGGGATGCGGCACGAACTTTTTAAAAGTAAACAAAAAAACAAAATGTCGATAATGGAAAAAGCCCTGCAGACACCGGAAGAGAAGAGAGGAGGGACTTCCGGTCCAGATAGCCCCCCCAAGAGCTTGCTGTCAATCAACAGAAAAAGGAGATGCTGTGCCCCCTGCTGGAACAATTGCAGAAGATCAACCAAACTTTGTTTAAAATGGAAAGTGTTCTCATCAGTCGACAGAAACAGATATTGGAAACAACTAGAAAGATGAAGGAGATTGAACAGAAATCGAATTTGATTCCAGGTTTCCAGGGCGCTAAAGAAGAGGAGAAAGAAGATCTCGGATTTACCTTGACAAATGTCTTGACACCCCTAACTGGCAGTGAAGCGATAAAGTTAAAAGAAGAGGTGGATAAGGCTCCTAAAGCCTATTCCGCCTTTATAAAAAGAAATACTCTGCCAGTAGAAGGGGATGTCGAGCATAGCAGGCGACAAACGGGAGATCTAATTTCATCTGCTGAATTTGTGGAGCCCTGGAAGCTTGAAGGCCAGAAGTTTAAGAAAAAAAGAAAAGAAAGAAGAAGGATTTCATCTTCAAAACACAGAAACTCCTGAAGAGACACGCCAGCAGGAAGAAGGATGCAGCATTCAAAATTGGGATAAGTGCAGAAGACAGCAGCCCAGGGGAAGGTGATGGAACGGAAGACTTCAAAGTTAAAATGGACTTAATCCATAACTGGAAGAAAATTAAGAAGAAGATACTTTGAGGACTGTTCGTGTTACATCTGGAAGGAGCTGTCTAATTACTAACCCCAATGGACTTTACTAACTGCATTAACAGAGTGATTTTGGACTTTGCTTTAGTTAAAAAGAAGATCTTCTAACCATGATGGATGCCAAAACTTGGTATTGGTTATTAACCTAAACTAACTCTCACTAACAGAAAAAAATTTCACTCCACCTTTTTCTTTCTCCATCTGTCTACCCTTCCCTTTTCTTATAAAAAGAATAAAATTCTCTCTTTTTTAAGAGAGTTTTACAAAAAAAAAAATAATAATAATTATAATTCCCTATTTTTATTAAATAATAGAGCAATTTGGCTAACACAGGACAATCTGTTAAGAGGCACTACATTCATCAAGACATCGTCTCTGGTCACATTGACAACAGATGCATCACTTTGGGGATGGGGTGTGCATTTCCATGGACTTTCAGTGAGCCAGGCTTGGAATCACAGAGAAGCTGCAATGTACAGTGACATAGTATAGCTTCTTGCTATAGTCAACGTGATTCAGGCTTTTTCTCCAATCATCAGGGACATGTCAGTTCAGATGGTGGTGCACAGCATTTCGTCAGTGTATTTACATCAACCAACAAGTGGGGAGGAACTCATTCGCCTAGTCTGTGGGAACAGTGCATGCAATACAGTGTCCATATCTTGGCAGTGCATGTCCTAGGGAAACAGAACACATTAGCAGATGCATTAAGCTGAAAAAGTGTGCTTTGCAAAAGTCTGTAGCAGCTTTCCTCAAGGAAAAATGCACATCTCCATGAGGGAGAAGCCTAGAGACTTACTTTTTACCTACTTTTCTCCCCACTAGGGCATCATAATAGTTTATAAAGAAGAAGAAAAATATAACTCAAAAAAATGCACCACCAATTCTTGAGCTGGTCTTGGATCCACTGCCATTTCAGTCAGGGCCTGTGCTTCTGGATATATCCTTGCTAAATCCTTACAGAAGTGGAACAGAACTTCTATCCCATGCAGCTGGCACCAGGATGTCCCTAACCTTCTTCCCCTGCCAGAAAAGCCCCAGCCCACACACATGCAACAGTGAAGGAACAGAAGCTCAGCCCCAGGTCTCTGCAGTGGGCAGATTTTTCCAAGAAATTCCTCCCTGTATTAGTAATGAGAAGCAAAGGCTTGTGTCAGGCACTGTGGCTGCCATAATAGACAATATGGAAATTAATAGACCAAAGTTCTGGCTCTGTATAACGGTAGTTTTCAGTATTCCGTGAAGCTCTGTGCCTTGAAGTGTTGTTTCCGCTCTTGGTCTGACTTAGATCCTAGCTAAATATTATTCACATGTTTTGAAGCTATAAAGGTAGGAACAAATGAATGCTGAGACTTCAGGATGCTGAATTCCATTTTATCTCTTCCATTTTTTGGTGACATGAACCAAGTATCAAAGACATCTGATGCACAGAAAGATGGCAGAGAGAGAAGCTTAATAGAGCTCGCAACCAATCCATGTTTCTATTTAGCCTTAGAGGGTACTTTTCTGAATAATAAACCTCCTCCTTCCAGTCTTTATTAATAATGATACATAATATTGTGTATTTCAGTTGTCCAAAGCACTTCACTTACATGATTTCCTTAATACATTATCTCAAGATTAATTGTAGTTTAAATTCAATTAAAGACCTAAAATAGCTAATTCCGGGGGGACGGACGGACTATATTTGCTTGCAGCAACCAAGAAAGTGCTGTAGTTCACCAATCACACCCTGGGGATTTTACTAAAAGCAAACCAATCTTAGCCCCATTATAAAGTTGTTAGTCTTTTCCCTTTATTACTACTACAGAGTTTTTTAAAAAACAAAAGTTTCTTGGCATGAAGCAATAAATTTGTAGCTTAGTAGGCAAAAATGATGCAGAAACCTTCAATCCAGGCCTTCTGTGCTTTATATCTGTCTGTCTGTCTGTCTTCCCACCCATGGCCTGGCTCCAAGATCCTTTTTGACAAGAAATCTTCACTTATTGTTTATTTGCATAATATTACGTCCAGATATGACAGACTGACCCCCTCTCGCATTTCCAAATGCTATGCTAGCGTTCTATCTTTCTCTATCCAGCAGATATGCATTCAGATATATCTAGCCTCATGTCCAGTGTTCCCTCTAAGCTGAGTTAGTGTGAGCTAGCTCAGTTTTTTAGCCTCCAACTCGCAGATTTTTGTCTTAGCTCAGGAAGGATGGCTCCAGAGCAAACTAATTTATGCAGTAGCCAAATCGCTCACTCACAACTTTATTGCCAGTAGCTCACGAAGCAGAATTTTTGCTCACAAGACTCCACAGCTTAGAGGGAGCATCTTCTAGTAATATCCAAAGCCACGTGCAGATCCTTGTGACATAAGTAAGGCAACATAGCACTATCTTCTGGCCTGTGGCATGTACTCCAATCAACTGTCCTTGCGGCAAGCAAAATCCCTGTGGCTTTTTTGTTTTTTGCTCAGAGTAAAAAGTGTAACCAAAGTGTTTATTTGTTTAGGACCTCTGGTTGCCTACTTGGAAGTGTTTACTTTGGACCAGACTAAGAAAGCTTAAACTGAAGTTATGTGCTGGTAATTCTATGATACCTCAGTTCACTTTATCAACACTTGTTGGGTTTTTTGCATGGTCGAAGTGATTCCTAGTAAAGCTTAACCAATTACAGAATTAGTAGAACTGAGCAGCCAAGCTTCCCATCCCAATGCTTCACTGTCATGACTACTTGATAAAGCTGCTGTGTTTTTTCCCTTCTCCCTTGCCTTTTGCTTGTTCTGCCTATCATTGCCTTTAATTTGGGAATGAATTAGGTATGCATTATGAAAGGTGCAGCCAAGATCAAAGAACAAATTAAGGTACCTGTTAACATCCTTTTGGCCATTGTTTAATGTTGCAATCAGGCTTTCTAAAATACAAAAAATGAATTTTTTTCTCAGCCTCTCTTGCCTTTGAGTGGAAAGGAGATTCCAGGGTTTGAAACAGACCTGATAACAACTGTGTTGAAATGTTTCTCTGAATAAGGCTGATAATTCTATGCATGCTTTTTTGGAAGAATAACCTATGGAGCTCAATGGGATTTACTTCTGGATAGGTTTGGGCTGTGTGGGCACCTGTACCACTGGTGTGTTTAACTACATAGTGCAGTTACACTAAGCACACATGAAGCCTAGTAAATTCCTGTTGTGCAAATGACTGTCCTTTTGGGGAGTGTGTGTGTGTGTGTGCTCATGCTTTCCCTCACTAAGTCTGGGACACTTTGGAGTAATCCATCCCTCACACATACTCTTTATCAGCCCAGGGTAGAGCATGGCAGTGCCAGTCATGATACTAATTGCAGCTCCAGTTCTTCATGAACGCCAAGGTTTTAAATATTTAATCATGTGAAATCCAGTGTGGGAAAACATCACCAGAAAGAGCCCTTTTGTTTCAGATGAGGGGTAGGAGTGCAGAGGAGGGATTTATTGTTTAAAGTGCTGTATGCAAAGTGGCCGCATAATGTTGCTGTGCCCAAAACAATCACGGGGGGAGTAAAACCTGTACAGCATGAGAGAAAGGAGTTGATTGTCTTCTTGTGCATTACCCATGCAAAGGGCAGTGGGGTGGGAGCACGCTTTCCAACAGTGAGATTCAGTATAGTACCCCCCCCTCAGCTCTTTCCGAACTCTTCCACTAAGATGCAAGACATCTGCTATAAAGAAGCTTTAATTAGATTATTATTGTTTCGGCTTTGAAGTTTCAATTTTTTGACAGGTAAAGTGAAGCTGATTACTGGGGAGATTGGGATGTGATTCTGGACTGACTGAATTTTGATCCAGATGGTCAGCCGTGTTGGTCTGAAGCAGCAGAACAAATTTACAGTCCAGTGGCACCTTGTTGTATTAAAGATGCCACTGGACTCTAAATTTCATGGACTGACTGAATGAAAATACCTTGAGAGCATGACTGGATTATTCTATCACTAGCCCCAAAGATTGCTTATGGACCCAAGAAATGGCAATAAGTGAGGGCCAAACTAAACAAGGTGGTGTCTCCAAGTTCCCCTTGGGAATGTGCCTCCATTTTGTAGAGTGAGTTCTCCTTTTAGCAGAGCCATAGGGTCCTGGTTCTGATCGGGGAGGAGGGGTTCCTGACTTCTTTGTGTGCCGTTTTCCTGGTCCAGAATAGCATGCAGGTGCATGTTGGCAAATAATGCCCCCAGCACTATTTTGGGTTGGGAAAACAGCATGGGGGAAAGGCAAGAGCTTCTGATTCCCCATGCCATGGTCAGGGCCAGCCCCAGGTGTTTTTGCACACTAGGCAAGGACATCTTCTGGCTCCCCCCGCACACATTCATTCCTTGGCAAGGGCCAAGGAAGGGAAGGAGGTTTAAACCCCTTTCCCTTCCATCTGAGCGCTGGCTTGCCAGGTGCCCTGTAGCTGTGGGGCGTGCCAGCAAGCCAGGGAAGAGGCAGGGGTTTAAATCCCTGTCTCTTCTGTCTGTGCGCTGGCAAGCCAGGGAAGGGGTGGCGGTTTAAACCCCCGTCTCTTCCATCTGAGCGTTGGCAAGCCAGGGAAGGGGTGGGAGGGTTTGGTGGGGGCGGGTTTTTTTTGGTGCCCCTAAGGGGTGGTGCGCTCTAGGCGAACGCCTAGTTTGCCTAGTGAGTGAGCCAGCCCTGGCCATGATGGTCCTGAGCAGAACCAGGTCTCCACAGCACTGTTAACAGAAGTTCCCCCGGGGGCAGTTCACTCCCTGGAGCAAACTCAGAGATGCTGTCTTGTCAAGGTTGGCCCTAAATCCTGGTCTACACATGAGATTGATTGAGATGGTGGAATTCTGAGGGGTACACTGGGCTTGTCACTTTGGAGGGAGAGGTCACATCTTTAATGGTCCTCATATTAAAATCTCTTTGAAAACAAAAAAAAATCAACACATCTAGGAGAGGTTATATGGGAATTATTATGAACAGTTGAAAAATGTTCTCTCTTGATTTCAGTCTGAAGTGGTAGTGTTGATTCTGCCACCTAGTGGCCGATGTTGTTCCCAGAAGAGGTCATAATGAGTTATCTTTGGAGGGAGCCTTTCTTCATTTCCCCACCTGCACCCCCTCACGGCTGCTTCTGTTGTGGGTGTGGCTTTTCCAGCTTCCTTGTGCATGCAGCAAAAATTATCTTCAGGGTTGTCATTGGTGCTAATTTTTCAGAGCTTGGAAAACAAGCAATTAAAAATCGAATCCAAATGCCGTGATGTTACAGTCAGATACCACATGCTGTTTGGCAAGTAAACTCATAGATTATGCAGAGCTCAGTGGGATAAGAGCTGCTCTTCTTGTTCAGAAGACAGGCTCCTAGCTTCTCTGTCATACTGTCTACATCTTTCACTCATATGAATAAATTGTTAGGTGCACATAGAATGCATCATCATGTTTTTATTCACCACACTTCTTGGAGCTACCATTGGACACCTGGCAGCAGATATACTCGCATAGTGGAGCAACTTTGGGCAGCTGTCAAAAGTTCTCCTTTTTTTTATCTAGGTGAGCTGTGATCTGTCCATATAACACTTGTGTGAAAGTATTTAAAATTACAACCTGCCACTTGTTCTAACTGTCCCTTGTAAATGTTAAAACCTTACCCAGCCCTACAATTTTAGTTTGGGGGTTACTGATTTTTGCATAGACAAGTCAACACTCTGGCTTGTGGTGCTTTTTATTTTGGGGATGAGGAGGAGACTTGTAATCCACAGCACAGTCAGCTGCTGTTAGGACAGACTGCTGCTCATTTAGGAATGTCAAAGTGATGTGTTGTAACTTTGTGCAAGAATTTTAGGAGCCCTCCTCTCCCCGCCTTGGCTAATCCTCTGATTTTTTTTTGTTTCCTCTACTTGATCTTTGCTAATTTCTAGGCCAGTAGTCCCCTTTCAGACATGAATAATACAGTTATATTACATAACAGATTATGTAGGGGTTTATCTTGGATAACAACCCAGGCCCTACAGTTATGATGAAGCCTGAGACAGAGCTAGCACCACTGGTGACAAGCTGAGGTCTGGGCTTTGAATGTTTTCTATCGTGGTTCCAACTCAGTTGCTGGAAATTCAAATTCAGATCAAAATGTTAATGAAATTAAATTGTCCATCAATTCTAACATTTCTGGCATCTTCTGCATTCAGATGTATGATTCAAAGCTGCAGTTATAATGAAGTGTTTGCTGTTTTTCAGTTAGCTTGATGGAAGAGAATTTCCATGGCAACATAGAATACATGTGTGAGAAACTGGATGGCTGCTTTGGTATGATCATCGTTATTTTTGGCAAATCCAGGGAGACAGACCAACTTTGCCCAGTGTAGTTCTCTGGTAGGTCTGTAAGTCCACTGAGGAGAGAAAAAATGGTGCCCTCAGGTCTCTGAATTCATAGGAACGACTTTAAGATAGTATAGCAAAGTATCTATCATGATCAACTTTTATTCAAGACCAATTAGCATGTGGAGGCTGTAATCTGAAGTGGTTATCATGACAGTAGGCATTTTGAATACTCAGGCCTGCATTGAGATCATGTGGCCACTGTAGCCTAGAAAAACATTTCAAATAGGTTTGGAAGTAGGAGGGGGTGTAAGATCAAGCATTCACAGTGTCCACCCTCTGAAAAAGTCCCTCCTGCAAGAACTTTGCAATGATCATGTGAATTTGTCCCCTTGATACTAGTCTGGTGTAGTGATTAAGTGCACGGACTCTACTTTGGGAGAACCAGGTTTGATTCCCCACTCCTTCACTTGCAGCTGATGGATGACCTTGGGCAAGCCATAGTTCTGTCAGAGCTGTTCTTGAAAGAGCAGCTCTTGAAAGAGCTCTCTCAGCCCCACCTACCTCACAGGGTGTCTGTTGGGGGGAGGAAAAGGAGTTTGTAAGCCGCTCTGAGACTCTGAGTGAAGGGTGGGGTATAAATCCAATCTCCTCTTCTTCTTCCTTCAAATATAAAGCCTACTATGGTATAGCTGCAGCCAGGTGGCATTATACTCTTAGCTCCAGTAGCAAAAAGGTATCAATTTTCTTGTGCTGGGTCAGAACTTCAAGCCCAAAGGGAGTATTTTGTCTTCTTCATTCACTCACATTTTCCTCTGCAGGAAATGCTTTTTAATGGTTTCATTTCAGTTTCCCAAGGGAGCCTATATGTACACTGACACTTTCTCTTCATGCCTAGCTTCCTGCCATGTACATTTTCTCTGCAAGAACCAAAGCACTCTGGTTCAGACAGTTCTTCTGAACCCATGATGATACAGGTTCCCATCTCTGGATATGGTAACATCTATGTGATGTTAAAACCTTTGCTCATGTCATGCTGCAGTTGCTCTACATTTGTTGGAACTTGTCCATCTGGGTGTGCCCCTTACTGCTCTGCAAGATCATCACACCACTGTGGCTATAATAAGGTCTGCTAGAGATGCTTGTCTTTGAGGAGGCAAAAAAATAGCCTCTCTTCTTTAATGATTTACTGAAGTTAATTGGGACCTATTAGCCTAATCAATTGTTCTGCTCCTTGGAGAAAGGTCAAAGTTTTATGATGATTTTTGGCAGCTGATCCTCATGGTACAATTCAGTTGCCTGCTCCGGCTGGAAATAGAGGGAAGAGCAAGCAGATAGTATTGTCGGACAATGGGAAAAAGAAAATCTCTAGAAAGGCTGTCGTTTTGGCAATGACAATAGGAATACCTGTTCAGCCTACTTGAACAGCAAGTACAGTCTTCCTTTCTAGTTGTTTTCATAACCAAGTATTAGATTGCTTCAAACAGACAATGGAGTAGTCAAGAAAGCAGTGATGAAGGGAACCACAGCTGTCCCAACACACACACACTCTGTTTGGCTGCTGGATTATCATCACTGGCCCACAAGCCTTGCCCTGGGCCCAAGGCCATTGGTTGCAGTGACTGCTGAGATCACACCTCAGGTGAGCACCTCGCTATAGCTGGTTCAGTCTAGACAAGAACTCCAAGAAAGGCAGAATGATCTGATAGCAAAGGTCACTTGGACCTAGAGGGAAAGGGTGCATTTAAAAATCCCTTTGCTACAGAGGATCAGTGGTTTATTTTCTTGTAAGGAGCTGGATGGAAGAAATTGTTTGAGTGTTCTCAGCTACCTGACTCCACCAGTTTACCAATTTACATACTTCTCCTAAAGGTTAAGGTTCCCTTGCTCGAAAGCCAGTTGAATCCGACTCTAGGGTTGCGGTGCTCATCTCCGTTTCAAAGCCAAAGAGCCAGCGCTGTCCGAAGACATTTCCATGGTCATGTGGCCGGCATGACTAAACACCAAGGCACACAGAATGCTGTTACCTTCCCACCGAAATGGTACCTATTTATAAACTTGCAATTTCTTGCTTTCGAACTGCTAGGTTGGCAGAAGCTGGAACTAGAGACGGGAGCTCACTCCGTCATGCAGCCACTCGGGTCTCAAACTGCTGAACTACTGACCTTCCACAGCCTGCAGTTCAGCATCTTAACCACTTGAGCCACAGCAGCTCCATACTTATACTTATCCTGGTGACTGATAAATAGGGGTGTGCAGGTGGAGGAATTCGGTATTTTTCAGATTCTAGTATAATGAAGCCGAATTTTTTCAGTATTCCTGAATGTACCTGAATACCAATACCGGTAATGTATTGGTATCCAGAATGTTCATGAATACTGAAAAAATTCAGCTCAATTATATCTTATGGGGACATTGTAGTCAATGGCAAAATCTTCTAAGGGTGTAGTGCTCTTCCCCTCTCCTGTCCCTGGGAAAGCAAGCAAGTTGGGCTTCAAGTTTGAAGCCAGCAGCAACAACAGCCTTGCAAGCTGCAATGCCATTTGAAAATGCACTGCAGTGATTGTCTGTATATAAGGTCCCTCTCCCCCCCCATTCTGGAAAGCAGAGCAAAGGAGGGGAAGAGACAGAAACAATGGGAAAGAGAAGGTAAGTGCAACCCTTTAAAGTTTAACACACACAAACCCCAAGCCTGTATGCAGCAATGCCAAATAAAAGAAAAATAGTTTCGGCTTTTATTCAGCATTCTGTATTCAGCAGCCAAATCAGATCAGAGATTCTGATTCGGCTAGTCAAATACCCCAAAATACCCAAAAGGATTTTTTTGGGTGTCCCCCCTCCACACACCAGTTTGGCTTTACCAAATGCATACCCCTACTGATAAACTAGAATTTCCAAAGTATATCAGATGGTAAAGCTGTGGAGTGTGTTGCAAAGAATATCCATGGCACTGTTGTGTTCTATGATGCGGGTATATTCTGGAGTGAAAGGCAGTATCTCAAAATAAGAGACAACAGGCACTTCTGCTGAGGTGGCCCCTCTTCAGGAAGAATGGAGCTGGAGCTGCGCCATTCTCAGCCCATTTCTTTTGTTTGCTTGTTTGTGCTTCCCATTAGGATAAGATTCAGATACATATTGGGCTTTTCTACATGAGTTTTTTCCATCATTTCTGGCCCCTTTTGCATAGGGTTTATTCCCCAATTTCCACGCACACTTTTGGGCCTTTAGTTTTCATTTCACTTTTTGTTTTCCCCTGGGATTTTTCTGGTTCTTTTGAAACCACTTTTACCCCAGTGTTTTACTGGAAGCTGATTTTGAGTTGGCTTTTTCTTTGTGTATAATTTACTGTCAGTAAATTACACACAAGTAGTGAAGGGAAGGATATAAAGCCAATCTCCTCTTCAGTTTTGATTATTTTTAAAAGCCCTAAAATATCAGTCTGTCCATATAGTGTTGCCCTCCCTATGCTTTTTCATAGTTGTGGAGTGAGTTTATTTTCTTCTGCTTATGGCTTAAATTAAAAAAGTAAGGCTCTATCCCCCTCCCTTGGGAAGATACCAGGAAAAAGGCATATCTCCACAAGGGCATGAGATAGAGACTTCCTTTTAAAATGAAAGATGGGAACTCAGAGAACCTACTTGAACTATCATTGCAACACTATATTGATATATTGATATTTAGGGCCTTTTTCTTTTATAAAGGGGGAGGTGCTGTGATGCCGGCAATGATGACACCAGTGATAGCAGCATTCTCCCTTGAAAATCCTGATTATTTAAGCCACATGCAGAAGAAAATAAACTGACTCCACAACTACGAAAATACACTGGGTGGGCAGAACCTTGCCTGAACCAGTTCCACTGTTTGTGGATCAACTGCCAAGAAAATCAGGAGTAAATCAAGCATGCTGAAAATCCCATTGTTGCAGGGAAACCTATTGGTCAACATTGCTGGACCCTTTGGCACGCAGAATGGACCTACTCTGTGGAATGTGACACGTCTATCGCTATTCCCCCTCCCATTTCTAGTATGCAAAAGGGAGGATCAAGTAAAGGACATACTAGCCAATTAGGAGAGTGGCTTTATTTGCTTTCCACCAGAATGTGACAAAAGTAGCTGATGTATTAGGCTTTCATAGCTCTCTTCCGGAAGGATGGCAATGGGGTTAGGAAAAAGAACACAATACTAGGATGTGGGCTCTAAAGACACACATAGATGTACATACGTCACTTGTTTTGTTCTCATGTTCTGCCTAATGCAGATATGTAACTATTGAATATCTGGCGAAGGCAGGAGTCAATGACAATAGGCATTGTCTTAGGGGGAAGGAAAGCTGCAGCTGATGGGCAAGGGCTGAGTAGTGTGTTGCTGCAATGCCAGTGGGAGCCTGAACCTCTGGTAACTACTTTCCTAAGGATTTGAAGAGTGGGATTTTACTCTGTGGAGTCTTCTACTGCTGAAGTGCATATTGGGCCAGATAATAAGTCTGTGAGATTATATATCTATATCTATCCATATATATAAAACCTTATGGAAATATTTCAAGGGGCATGAAGAATTTCATAATGGACTCCCTGGTGAGGAGAGAGCACAGTGAGAGTAGCACTGACTCACTCTGAAATCTTCCTGTCCTCAAAGGGGAAACCCTGGCTCTGTGCACTCTTGGCAAGACCTGACTCAGCGGTAAATTTCCTTCCTCCCATCTTGCAAAGTAATATGGAAGGGGCTGTACAAAAAGAACAGATAGATAGGCAAGCTCCAGTACCCCCACCCCGCACAACACTCTGAGTAGGGAAAGTTGAAAGAGGCTCATCTGCTCCTCTTCTATTTTTTCTTTGGAATCTTCTCCTTTGTGACCAGGTCAGAAAACTCTGCAATGGAAAACAGAAATCAACCAGAGTAGGTGGGCCTGGTTCCAACAGGGACTGTTTAAGGTTTCTGACTGTTTAATCCCCCATTTTTTATATAAATCAAGAGAAATGACAAAGGATGCTTCATCATGTTTTAGGAATGCCTCCATTCCCACCCAGAGAGCCACGAACCTTTGGCCCCATCATGTTGGGATCCCAAGTCCCAGTCCAAAAGAATCAACAGTTTGCCTCTAGAAGTCTGTGCTGCCATGCAAACAAATAAAATGGCCTCCCATTTGATGGGGAATATTTTATGTGGAATAGTTTTCAGCAGCCTTCATCCAGTGGCTGCAATGGGGAAACCCTCTACAAACCAGTGTGCCACTGAGAGCTAACCGAGGCTTGGTTTGCTAAGTGTCTGCAAGTGGGCACATAGCCAACAGATAACCTTGATGGCAACCTGCATGACCCATTATTCTTCCACTAAAAACTATAGGTACCTGCATTGTATAAAGTGGCCATCCAAGTCATGTAGGTAGACGGCATATCTAGTTTGGGGAATTCCTTCCTTTGGTGCTGCTTCTACCCCCCCCCCAACCTCTCCCAAGGCAGATAGTCACAGCAGTCTCTCCCTCATGGTTTAAACGCCTTGTCCATATGTCTCTCTCTGAATCACTCTGGTTCTAATGATATCTCAACTTTTCTCAAATTGAGAGTTTGAGCAGGAGCAGGACAAGTGCCTAGGTATACTAATTCATTTTCCATTTGCCCAGGTTTTCATACCATCCTCTAAAACACGTGAGCCAGATTTTCAGCCTGAAAAGTGCATCTGCATCTCTGTCTGCTTTTGCAGGCTTGGAACTGGATGTCACCTCTTCCCATTTCCACAGCTGGCAGTCCAGGGCTGCTTCTGGCTTGCCCATCTTTACCTTTAGGCAAGCCAGCAGTGCTGGGGAGCTGTCTGTGGCTACTGCCTGCTATGGGCAAAGACCCACATGGGACCCTCTCTGCCACAGTCCTGTTCTTCATGGTCTTTCAGCTGCTGAACAATTTTGAAGTGAGGATCGGCTCCCTTGCAAGTTGCTGATGTTTCAGACTAATGTGCTGATGTTCCTGACAAATTACTAAGCAATTCAAGGGCCATTTGAAAAGTTCCTCTGTGTTTGCATGTAGCCTTTGGGCTAAAAAATGCTCCTCCTAGGCAGAGGCAGAACTGAACCAGCTGGGCTGAAAGAAAGAACCCAGGAGAAAGCTGCTGGGAAGAGTTTATTTTTTTGCCTTTCCTAAACTGCTAAACTAGTGGGGAGCATTAATTGAGGCTGCTTTGTGAGAGGACAGAGTTTGAGGACGAGTGGGTGCTTGTAGCCTGCTGGAGAGTGGTGCTTTTGTCTGGATCTGTTTGGGTCTTTTGTTGCTCACTGAGCAAGGTCTGGTTGCCGGGGGCTGATTGCAGGCCCCGCCGTCTGCTGTTGCTGCCGGGAGGTGGGGGCTGTGGGCCTCTGAACTGTAAGGCTCCTCCTAGCCAGAGGCACAAACTGAAAGGCAAGTGTCAAAGGACCCTGCCTCACTCTAGATACCTTTAAACCACTAACCAGTTATGAAGGCAGAAAGCCAGCAGGGGAGTGGGGGCTATCCAGAGTTTTGTAGAGAGTGCCACATGTATGATTATCTACCCATGGGGTGGAAATTGTGGGTGTGTGCTCGCTGCATGGAGCTCATGGCTGCCAGGAAACTGGTTCATTCCCTTGAGGCTAGGGTTGCCAACCTGGAGAAGCTGAGGCAGAGAGAGAGGTTTGGGGAAGAGAAGAGACCCTCAGGGACTGACCAGAACAATCCCACTCCTGTGCTGACAGGTCTTATGCTATTGTGGAGAGTGAGAGTCTCGGGGTTCAAGGACATCAGTCTGAGGAGGAGGGATGTGATCCCTTAGAAGGGACCTCTTCCTTGGGTGATGGATGAATATTCTACCATACTGGGTAGGGAGGTGGGCTTCTGGTACTGGGTAATTTGATCATTAGGAATATAGAGAGTGGGGTCTGTGAAAGGCATTTTGACTGCATGGTGACTTGTCTGCCTGATGCGAAGATTGTTGACGCTGGGATACGGGGGCTTTCCTTGCAGTGGCTAACCTCCTTCCTTCAAGGTCAGGGACAGAGGGTGGTGCTTCCAAGCACAGGGCCAGCTAAGTAGGCACAGACCAGGGCTCTCAATGCATAGATAAGAAAGTGGTGCCAGGAGGAATGGTTTAGATTTGTTAGGCACTGGAAAACTTTCTGGGACAAACTGAACCTGTTCAAACGAGATTGCTTCACTTGAACCAAGAAGGAACCAGGCTGCTGGTGATTAATACCAAAAAGGTGGCAGAGCAGCTTCTAAGCTAATCCCCGGGGGAAGCCAACTGAGGGCCATGTGTGGAGATTAAGGGGCTGAGGGAGGTGAGGGTTACTGGAGAGGGAAACACGTTATAGGTGTCTGTATGCCAACGCTAGAAGTCTCCGAGTCAAGATGGGGGAACTGGAGTGCTTGGTGTTCAGTTACAATTTAGATATAATAGGTATCTCAGAAACATGGTGGAATGGAGGAAATTGATGGGATACAGTCGTTCCTGTGTCTAAATTCTATAGGCAGGACAGGGAGGGATGGGCTGGGAGAGGTGTTGTATTGTACATCAAAGAGCACATAGAATCAAGTAAGTTAGAAACTATCAGGGGAATTGACTTTCCAATGGAAGCAATGCGGGTGGAAATACTGGGCCCTAAGGGTTACTTAAAAGTAGTATTGCCCACCTGATCAAACCCTTGAGACTGATCTTGAGATGGAGAAGTAAATAAGGGAGGCAACTAAAGCAGATAATGTTATACTGGGAGATATAAACTACCCTCACATTGACTGGATAAACATGTGCTTGAGTCACGCTGTAGAAATGATATTCCTAGACATCATAAATGACTGTGCACTGGAACAGTTGGTCACAGAGCCAACCAGAGAGGTAGATTCTTGGACTTGGTTCTGAGTGGGTCTCAAGACCTGGTGAAAGATGTAGAGGTTATTACATCAGTTAGGAACAGTGACCATAATGCTATTAAGTTCAGCATTTGGGTCAATGGAAAGTTACCCTTAAAGTCCAAAACATTAACATTTGCTTTCAAAAGAGGGACTTTTACAAAAATGAGGAGAATAGTAAAATGGAAGCTGAAGGGGAAACAGAGAATCAAATCCCTGGAGGATGCTTGGAAGCTATTTAAAACCACACTAATTGAAGGCCAAATACAATGCATTCCACAGGTTAGGAAAGGCACTGTGAAGTCTAAAAGAAGGCCTTGTGGTTAACAATGCAATTCAAGGAAGCTAAAAAAGCAAAGAGGCTTCTTTTAAAGAGTGGAAGGTCTGCCCCAATGAATTGAAGAGAAGGGACCACAGGTTCTGGTAAAAGAAATATAAGTCAATAGGCATGCAAAAAGAGATTTTGAGGAGCTAAAAGCATCAAGACAAACAAACATTTTATAAAGTACATCCAGAGCAGGAAACCCACCAGAGAAGCAGTGGGGCCTTTGGATGACAAAGGAATAAAGGGATTGCAAAAGGAAGATGGGGAGATGACAGAGAAGATCAATGACTTCTTTGCCTCTGTGTTTACTGTGGAAAGTGTGGGGCATGTACCAATGCTACAACCCCTATTTTCAGGAAGGAAGTCTGAAGAAATGAGCCAAATTGAGGTGGCCAGAGATGGGGAAATTAAAGCCCACTAAATTTCCAAGTCCTGATGGCATACACCCAAGAATTCTTGAGGAACTCAGATGTGAGATCGTTGATCTACTAACTCTTATATGTAACCTATCACTAAATTCAGCCTCTGTACCAGAAGGCTGGAGAGTAGCAAATTGTTACACCGGTTTTTTAAAAAGGGATCCCGAGGGAAACCAGGAAATTACGGGCCAATCAGCCTAATGTTTGTCCCAGGCAAATTAGTAGAAACTATAAGCACATGGGGAAACAAAGCGTGCTGAGGGAAAATCAGCATGGCTTCTGTAAAGGAAAGTCCTGCCTCACCAACCTTTGGATTTTTTGAGAAAGTTACCCGGTAGACCTTATATACCTGGACTTTCAGAAGGCTTTTGACAAAGCATCTCACCTAAGACTCCTAAGTAAACTTAGCAGTCATGGGATAAGAGGATGGGTCCTCTCATGGATTAAAAACTGGCTAAAAGACTGGAAGCAAAAAGAAGGAATAAATTGACAGTTCTCACAATGGAGAGAAGTAAGCAGTAGGATTCCACAAGGATTGGTATCAAGGCTGGCACTATTTAATTTATTCATAAATGGCCTGGAACTAGGGGTGCATAGTGTAGTGGCCAAGTTTGCAGATGACACAAAATTATTTAGGATGGTGAAAAACAAGGGTGACTGTGAAGAGCTCCAAGAGGACCTCCACAAACTGGGTGAGTGGGTGACAGCGTGGAAAATGAAGTTCAGTGTTGGTAACTGTAAGGTGGTGCACATTGGGACAAAAAAATCCCAGCTTCAAATATAGACTAACAGGGTCTGAACTTGCTGAGGCTGAGAAGGAAAAAGATCTTAGGGTCATAGTGGATAGCTCAATTAAAGTGTCAACCCAGTCTGCTGCAACAGTGAAAAAGGCAAACTCTGTGTTAGGGATTATAAAGAAAGGGATTGAGAATAAAACAGCCAATATTGTAATACCCCTGTACAGATCTATGATGTGGCCTCATTTGGAATACTGTGTACACTTCTGGTCCCTGTATGTCAAAAGGACATTGCAGAGCTGGAAAAAGTACAGAGGAGGGCAACCAAGATAATTAGGGGGTTGAGGCACTTTCTTTATGAGGAAAGGCTGAAGAGTCTGGGACTTTTCAGTTTAGAAAAGAGACGACTAAAGGAGGGACATGATAGAGACTTACAAAATTATGCACGGGGTTGAGAGAGTTGACAATGTGAAATTTTTCTCCCACTTACAAAATACTAGAGCTCAAGGGCATCCAGTGAAGCTGATGGGCAGTAGGTTCAGGATGGACAAAAGAAAATACTACTTTACACAGAGAGTGAATAAAATGAGGGATTCGCTGCCAGAGGATGTAGTGATGGCCACAGGAATAAACAGCTTTAAAAGTGGACTAGATAGATCCATGGAGGACAAGACTGTCAATGGCTACTAGCCATGGTGACTGAGGGGAACCTCCACATTCAGAGGCACTAGTCCTTTGAATCCCAGAGCCAGGAGGCAACCTCAGGGGAAGGCCTCAGCCTCTATGCCCTGCTGTTGGCCATCCAGAGGAACTGGTTGGCTGCTGTGTGAGACAGGATGCTGGACTAGGGGGGCCACTGGTCTGATCCAAGCAGGGCTCTTCTTATGCCTGCCTCTGCTCTGAAATAGTAAGAGATGGAAAGCTGAGATTGGTGCCACCCCTATGCTAACTGGCTATTCTTTAGGGCCAACCTATATGTTATTTTGAAATTTTGTGTTTTAAGCTCCATAGGTGTGATCTGGCCCTAATAAAGAGCTGGGGGAGATATGGATCAAGGCTGCAGCACCATAAAGGGGGGGTGGGATAGCACCTTCTGCTTCTGCAGTTTCCCAACTGGAAATGTTCTCTCTAGCTGCTTTAAGTCCCACTAGGGAAAAAAGATAGGTACCACTATTGTGTCTGCCTTCCCCCACCCCACCAGAGCTAATGGCAGCCCATGGAAACGGCACATGGAGAAAGTATTGATCTTCCTCTGCCCTAGTGCTGTAGTTCATATCCATCCATCCATCCATCCATCCATCCATCTCCCTCACACATACATTTGCTTTTAAAGTAAAATGCCTGGAATTCCAGTCTCGGAACTCCAGTGTCATCTGTAGCTTGGCCCTAAGGATGTTCTCTGTTTTAGAGAGACTGGAATATTAATGCTATAGTCAGACAAACAGTCCTTGTGGTACATTCTCTGCCCACCTTGGAAATCAATCCGCCCATCCCCATCTGTATCAGCTGCTTGGATGATGGCTTCAGCCTCTTCATCTGATAAGGGAACCACAGGCATGTTGCTGGGCACTGTGGATAAGATGTACCTGTGGGCAGGAGAGATGAAAATAAGCCAGAGAGAAGGGGACGTGTGACTATTTAGCCCATGGTAGAACCAAAGCAGGCTAGAGCTTGTTCCAACAGGCTGTTCTGCTAAGGCAGGGAGGGATGAAGCCACCTTCCCCATCTCAGTAAGCATTGCTCTCTAGGGATATCCTTTTTCTTCTCCCCAGAAGACAGAGGGCTGCAGAGGCAAGGGGGAAAGATTAATGGCTAGGATTGCCAACTTCCAGCTGGTGATTGGAAATCTCCAGGAATTATAACTGATCTCCAGACAACAGAGATTAGTTTCCCCAGAGAAAATGGCTGCCTTGGAAGGTGGACCCTCTGGCATTATACCCCTCTGAGATCCCTCCCCAAACCCCACCCTCCCCAGTCTCTGCCCCCAACATCTCCAGGAATTTCCTAACCCAGAGCTGGCAACCCTAAATTAATGGCTGACATATTGCAAGGCACTAGAGCTTGCTCTTTTTACTCAGTGCTTTTAAAAATATTTTAGGGGATCTGCTGCTTGGTCACTCTTTTAACTGCTTTATTATAGCATTTAAGATGAAAATGTCTCAAGAGAATATTTTCCAAAGAGTTGTGATTAACAATAAAATAAAGGGCTGCAGTTGAGCAGGTGTGCCAGCGGGGCATGGGCCTGCAGTGAGATGACTTGATACAACAAAGGACAGGGTTCCTTCTGCATGTTTTGTACAGGACCAAAGCAGGAAGAGTGGCAGGCAGAGATGACACAGGTTAGGTCTGCTGCAATGTCCTTTTCTCCATAACTATCCCACTATTCCACTTAAGAGCCCTGCTCTCTCTTGCCTCAGGCCACCCCCCCTACCAGATAGGTAAGATCTCTGATCCCTAACTGAACTGGACTATTGGGAGGAAACCCTCTTGATTTTAAGAGTGGGAAAAGGGCAGAAGAGAGACAGGGTGCAAATCTGCAGGAGGCTGAAGCCCTCCCTTAGACAAAGGGATTCTGCAGCAGATTTTCTCTGAAGGGGGCTGAGGAATTGGCTGGAAGTTCCTCCTCAAGAATTGTTGAAGAGAGCTACATACCCCTGCTACCCTGAACAGGGACAAGGACTGTGTGCCTAACAAGCTATATTGGTTCAAGGAAAGTCTTTCCTCTGTGAAAAGTATATTACTCTGGGGAAAGTAAATAGTGTCTATGGGGTGTATATCAGAGCTAGAGAGGATGTAGTAACTGCATGGATCACTGGGGTGATGTTAAAAAGAACGTCAGAAAGTGACTACTGAGAAGCACTGGTTCCTTTGATTGCCCCAGGGAAGGACATTAGAAAGCATTAAAATACACATGAGGCAAAAGAAGGAACACAGTGGTTATAAAAGGATTGTTAATTGTCCGGCTCTACCTCTGTATATTGTCAGTCCTGAGACAGAGCTATGCTTGCAGTTCAATATCCCAGGACCTCAAGCATGCTGTTCCCAGCCCCGATACCTCAGATCCTCTCCAGTTTGGACTTGCTGGCCCATGAAGAGCTACCCCAAACCACCTGAAGGACACCTGCAGATCTGCCCCTGTCGGTCACCTTCTGAGTTTCACAGTGAGTGACTTAGGGCACAATTATCTTACTTGATTTCATTCCATTCAATGAAGCCACTGCCGTCCTTGTCAAGCACCTGGAAAGCCTTTTTCAAGTGCACTTCCCGCTCATCTGACGTCAAAAACTTCTGCATATATTCGAAGAATTTGGCATAGTTGAATGAAGCTGCAACAGAGAATGTGGCCTTTTATTTGAAAAGCGGCTCTGTTTTTAAGTAAAGTGGATTTTGGCTGCTGGTCTTTATAGGAGACCAGTGTGTAAGTTCTGATTTTCCGTATGAAAATTAACAGTAAGGGCCACTTGACACATTATTCAGAGGTGAACCTGTATTTGCTACCAAATCTACAAAGAGAATGTTCACAAACACATGGTTACTATATTTTCATATTATATTTTCTGAGGAAAATGTACAAATTACACAAAAATTGTTCAGCTATCTTGAGGGAAAAGGTGTCTCTAGGAAAGATAAGTGTTCTTTTACAGGAAATCACTTCCAAGCTGTCCCTGCTGGGGAGGGGGTTTTAAATGTAAGCAAATGTACTTGGAGCCCTGTGTGGGAAAAACAGCCTGGGGAGGGGTGGCAATTTGAGGCATAAAAAATGGCTGATGAGGCAAGGATTAATATTTCCCCTCCCACCCGCCAGTTTTCTGCTCACAGTATGCCCTGCAAAAAGTGCTTCTCTTTGGAAAAATAGGTCTTTGAGGCTGCATTATACTCATTGGTGTATAGTGTGTAGATGGGCATTTACAATATCTTGAATCTTTGCCTAAAAGATGTAATGTGTGAAACGGTCCCTGTTCATGTATGGAGTTATTATGGAATTCCCCATTTTCCCTTTTCATATGATTTTGGTTCCCTTGAGGCACTAGGATGTTATTCTCCCACTAAACATATTTCTTGCCCTACAAGCATACCCATATGGCATTTTTCCTCTTTGCTAATATGTGCTGAATAAAGTTGCAAACAGATACATAGTAACTTTTTATTGTTTAGAGCCATAGGGCATATCATCTGGATTTGTTGTACTAAAAGGGCATTGAAATCCTTCCCACCTATAAATTGTGAGAGATCTTACAGATACATATATTGCCCAGGAAAGGTGACTGACTTCTAAGGCATTTGTGAAAAGGCACAGACTTGCTTGGAGTCTCTCATTCCATACATGTCTGCTGAATCTGGTTTTTCAGAGGTAGTTGTCTCCCTCTTTTAGTATGGGCCCAGGTCCATCCCCCTTGTGAGTGAAGGTGAATCTCTGGAGACAAGCTTCACCCACCCAGGAGACACCAGACACTATGGAAATCTTCTGTGTGGTTTCTCATTATTGTTTGCTCTTGATCACATGCCAGATGGTCCATATATTCAGTGTTGCCTCAGCTACCTAACCCTCCTAAACAAGTTCATGCAAAGTTTTTTCTTCTTAGTACCCTTTGAGGAGATGCTGTGTTTGTTTTATGATCATTTGAGGAAACATCTATGGACCAAGGTACCATGGATAAAACTCCAAACATGTAATTTGGTCTTCAAAAGCAGACATGGTAAGCAATCTAGGTTATGACTGTGGTGCTAGGAAAGGGAGATCGTAGTTCACTTTCCCTCCTGTATGGTTTCCCTGAGCAGAAATGGCCTCCTTGAGCTGGTTTGAGCCCCAGTTGGGAAAAAGGCAGTGCAATATAGGACCCACTCTACCAGGACTTGAAACAGAGGGGGTGGGGATTTCCAATATGGCAAACACCATGAGAGGGATAACCCCTTTGTTCCTCAGTACCACTCCAGACTGGGTACCCTCCAAATGCTTTTAAAGGTCTAATTGAACATTTGGTGTTCCAGTAACAGAATTGGAGCATCACATTTAGTTTAGTCCTAAGTTTGAAGGAGTGACAAGGAAGACCTACCATGCAGATCGTGTGACCTGTCTTTATTAAAAGTGTGGGGCCAAAATAGGGTTGCCAGCTCCAGACTGGGAAATATCAGGAGATTTGGGAGTGGTGCCTGAAGAGGGTGGTATGTGGGGAGGGACCTTCCAAAGTGGCCATTTGCTCCAGGTACATTAATCTCTATCACCTAGAGATCAGTTGCAATAGCAGGAGATCTCCAGTCACCACCTGGAAGTTGACAACCCTAGGCCCAAACACGATCATGTGGCCTTTTTGTGTGTAGTCTAAACAAGTTGAACAGCTGGGTGGTTAAAATTCCACCGCCTATCAATGGGTGAATTTCCCAGGCATCTCAACATAGCTTCAGACAATGAGGACTAGTACAACGATACATGTTCAGGATTGCTTGATATAGATTAATTACCGTTTCCCATTCATTATTTACACTTGGATGCTAAAATATCATATGTCTACTCTTTGAGTTAAGGCTTCTGATGGTGGTTGTTCTAAATGACTGTGTGCATCTGTGTCACCCAGGAATGCTGGTTTCTTCCAATGAACTTTGATGTATGTATTTACCTACCCCTTAATCTCTTACGTTCTGTTATTATACTGTTCCCTCCCTCCCTCCCTCCCTCCCTCCCTTACCATGATGCCTCATGTCTGAAGGCAGCAGGTCAAGATCCTTGTCCGTCAGGGATGCTCCCATGGCCAAGGCCATCTTCTTGACTTGGCAAGCAAAATCGTCCTCCATGCTGCCACTGCAGTGGAAATGGAAAGTGAATGTAGGGAATCATAGTTATATCACATACATGGGCAGTCCTAGTCTGACTCAAGCAATCCCTTTGACAGATCTCCCTTCCTCTAAACAACCTCTCTAAGAACAATAAATAGAGAGATAGCAGCAAAAGGACCTGCTCCTGAACAGCAGCAGTAGCTGAA
The DNA here is from genome assembly GCA_029375565.1 of Gekko gecko. Taxonomy (NCBI): domain Eukaryota; kingdom Metazoa; phylum Chordata; class Lepidosauria; order Squamata; family Gekkonidae; genus Gekko; species Gekko gecko. Next base: position 235,227,329 of record JAPDNY010000002.1, on the reverse strand, counting down.
GCTTGTGATTGTCTCCGTATAGCTGAAGGCTTTTCTTTGCCTGCTGTATGCTACATGCATGCACTCTGCTACAGTCTCTGAAGCAGGTGTTGCTGGATATCCTTTAAAAAACCCTTGTAAGAATGTTCACTAGGAAGTTTAATCACTCAGTGGATCTGATCGCTCTCATAGAATTACTACAATTCAGGCACAGTTAACCTTTTCTGCCTGGAAATCCTGTTTGTGGGGCTAGAAAGAAATTGTAATTTATGACTATGTGCATTTGTGTGCATATGCAGTAGAGGTGAGATGTATGCATTCCCTGATAAAGGTGAAGAATGACCTAAACTGTTTAGAGCAGCAGGGCCATGCTGGAAGAACCTTTAACTTCATTAGAAATGGTCCATCTTCTCTCTCTCTCTCTCTCTCTCTCTCTCTCTCTCTCTCTCTCTCTCTCTCTCTCTCTCTCTCTCTCTGATATGCCAGTGAGGCCCCGCTCAGAGTACCATATTCCGTGTGTTCAAGATTTGCATCCATTAGGAGCATGGATAACTGTCCCAGTTGTTATGGAAGGTCTCTGTCAGGAGGCCCAATGCATGTCTCCTCATTCTTGTTTCACCTTGCTTTTGGTCTGCATGATCTGTTTCTTACTGGTTTCATTGGTCTGCACATCAGGTTGAAGTGATTATTGCCAGATGATATTAGTTTATGTTTTACAATGCCAACTTTTTAATGAACCATGGAGGAAAAGCAATATACAAGTTTTGTAAATAGATAAAGTTAAAGCGAGAGCCAGCTGTGCATGATGCTGACTTGTTGGCCCCCAATGATGCCATGAAGAACCTTGACCCCCATCTCCACCCTGGAACAGTTTGGCATTCTTAAAAAGTTCTCTTTTAAAGTTAATTAAGTAACAAATAAATGCATGGATATTCATGAAGTGCTTTTTAAAAAATTAACTGCTTGTCTGAAGCAATGCTGGAGGGGAAAGTCTGACAGCTGTGCCAGCATTTGATTTCCCAGTAGGTACATTTGGCATTTCATTTGTGAAGGCAGGAGAAAGCAGAGCTGTGGCTGAGGAATGTACTGTGAGGTGTCCTCTTATGTTACATTTGTCTTCACCCTAAGGGAGTCTATAACTAGAGGCTGCAGAAAAGACCAAGGCCTGAAGAATAACAATCTTTGTGCACGCATTTGTTTTGGGAGCCAATAATGTACAGAACTGTGTCAGGACAAACTTTTGAAAAGCCACCCCCAAAACCTCCCTCAATGGGAGAAACACAAGGCATGTTTGTTAGGAATAGGTAACAGAAAACCAGGACTATTCCTGGTCTGACTTAAAGATGTTATTACTACCAAAGTGAGAAGAAAAATAAACATCTGCCTTAATCTGCAGCAGCACAGATTTTGGGGTAGAACATTCAGGAAATCTTTCCTCGTGCAAGAAATAGGCGACTGAATGCAGCAGTTGGAGAAACTCTGCCAATTCTGCCATTGGCAATTGTCATGGACAATCAGGGTTAAGTTACCTTTCTTGATGTGTGTGTTAGAGTAAGCTGTAGTTAGGGCAAACCATCCCAATGGCCTGAGAGCACACTTGGGGTGAGGTCACACTGACATTTTGATCGGGGTTCGCTGCTGTTCCCTCGCGCATGTCAATTTCACATTCACATGCGCCAATCCGCCTCCTGCCCCGAAGCAGGCTCACTCCTGCAATGCTGCCAGGTTTTCCTGACCCCTGGAAAATCAGGTGTTTTCCTGGCACTTGCGGTTTGAATGCACGATTTCGCCCATCTGGACAGCCCATCTTTCGCAGTGATTGCGATTAGGGCCGTCTGACCGCTCTTTGTGCATTTTTTAAAAAAAAGCTTCTGGTTTGAGCGCTTGAGCAAACATGCGCTTAATAAATCCATTTAACGTTTAATAATGGATTTATTAAGCGCATGTTTAGTCAAGCGCTCAAACCGGAAACTTAAAAAAAAAACCATGCACAAAGACGGCCCTGGAGGCGGGAACGAGAGGCGGGGGTTCCGGCAGCCTGGACGGGGCCGGCAAGGAGGATGGAAGAGATGGCGGAGCCTTTTTTCATGGAGCAATGGCGGCAGCAGCAACAGTGCCCCCCCCCAGTGGTGGCAGGAGCAGCAGCCGCCCGAGCCTCCCCGTGGCCGGCAGGATTGCCTGGAGGGACAGCATAGCAGCAGGCGAATGGGTGCTGGAAGAGAGGGGCCAGCTGCATCTAGTCAGCCCAATGCGAAGAAAAACGTTCCCGATTTAAACAAAGTGGGAACAAAGCGCAATTACCTTGCCGTGTGACCATGGCCTCAAGTGATCAGACTAGGGAAACTCCATCTGTGGCCCATTGGTAAGCGTTAGGACTGGAGTTTCCCAGGTGTCTTTTTACTCCATTTCAGGGGCAGACCAGGACAGGATGCCAATGACTGCAGACCCTTTCACAGATACTGCCGTCTGAACGTATACTTTAGATCTGTCGGGCATCAGCTTTGAAGTTGGATCTAAAGTCACGTCTAACCGCAGCCTCAGAGTTGTTTCCACATTCCTATGGCAAGTCACTAGGCTTCTCAGCTCCTTCTTCCTCTACAATACAAGAACAGTAGTACTGACCTTAGTGTCTGTCTCCTAAACCATTTGCCCTAGCTAGAGGGGGAACTAGGGAGATATTCAGGCCCATACTGCTGAATTCAGTAGCACATCATTTGCTGAGAGTATCTTCTGTTTAATACAAGGGAAGGAAGCTTTTGACTGCCTGCTAAAACCACAGGCAGATTTCAAATTCCAGTAAATCCTGTTGCACTGAGCTAGCTGCTCATCCTGCCAATCAAGTCACCCAGATTCATTCTCTTTGGCTCTTGCCCTCGTCACTGGCAGCCAAGTGTCTGCCAGCTGAGCTTAACTCCTGGGTGAGTCAGCCTCACTTCCCAACCCGCGCATTGTGCACTTCATTTAACAAGAACGGCAAGATTTGAGATTAGAAAGGGATGCTGAGTGATGAAAGGGGAGGCTGGGGATGCGTTCACTGAAAGGCCAGGCCAGCACCCAGCTCAGTTGCAGGATCTGGAATCTGAGCAGTCATAATTACAGAAAGCCCTTTTGTCCTCGATGCAGCCTGTGGACTAGCCATAGCAAAGGCTGCTTGCTATTAAGGGCAGGCATCCTCCAGGTCCCTTCTCCCTTGGTATCTGGGCTCCTGGACTTAGGAAGCTGCATCAAGGCATTGCACCCTTAGCATTGCATCTTCCAGAAAGCAACTAGTAACTGAGATTTTTCAGTTTGTTTATTGTTTTGCAAAGCAGTTAAACCAGAATATTTGGATTTAGGTTGTAACTTGGCAAGCAATACATTTTTATTCTCAGTGCATTTTTTTGTCAAATGCAAATTTGGTGTTAGCATGTATGGATATACAAAATGTAAAGCATATGCATTTTTAATACCAACAGTAGGTTCTTAAAATGTGGCAGAGTAGTTTGAATGATATATTGTGTACAAATTGTATTTATTATTTATTTATTCAGAAGAAGAGTTGGTTTTTATACCCCTACTTTTCCCTACCCTAAGGAGTCACAGGCTTACAATCGCCTTCCCTTCCTCCCCACAACAGGCACCCTGTGAGGTGGCGGAGGCAGGCTGAGAGAGTTCTGAGAGAACTGTGACTGGCCCAAGGTCACCCAGCTGGCTGCATCTGGAGGAGCGGGAAATCAAACCAGGTTCTCCAGATTAGAGTCTGCCGCTCTTAACCACTACACCAAACTGGCTCTCGGGACATTTATATACTGCTTCATATAGTGAAATGTGGCATCTGGCCCTATCTCCTGAGGGTATGGCTCCTCTTGAGTTAGAAACACTGAATGAGATATTTCTAAGACTGTAGAAATGTTAATATTTCATCATGTATGATACATATTTATTTGATGCAGGAAATTCCAAACCCTCTTTATGTATCTGTTATGAAAACACCGTAAACAGACTTTATGCCCCCATAAGCTCTGCTCATTAGTAAAACTGTAGGTTACCTTTCTACTGGCAGGATCTTCAGGGACTGAATAAAATTGTGCACAGTTCTCAAGCTTCCAGTTGGCCACATCTACTTTAAATCACTGTCAATCAGTTTTAGATCAAAGTATATCAGATAGACTAAGCTATATATGTCAGGAAAAACACTAAATGGTCTTTGTTGGAAGGCACTTAGATACTAGATATGTATGTTAATGCCAGGTCTCAACTGAGCTCTGTTGAATGCAGAGAAAAAAGTAAAGCCATCTCTGGAGATGCTCCCTTTTCTTTAGAAGAAGAAGAAGAGAAGAAGAGATTGGATTTATACCCCGCCTTTCACTACCCGAAGGAGTCTCAGAGTGGCTTACAGTCTCCTTTCCCCTCCACACCCCTTCCCACAACAGATACCCTTGTCAGGTAGGTGAGGCTGAGAGAGCTCCCTCGACAACGACCCTTGATAGAAAAGCTCTGAAAGAATTTATGACTGACCCAAGGTCACACCAGCAGCTGCATGTGGAGGAGTGGGGAATCAAACCCAGTCCCTCAGGTTTTTCAGCATGCAAGCGCTTCTTTGCTGGCTGAATGATAACAATGGGTGTTCTAATGCTGCTAGGACAGAAGGAACTATGTTTAACTGTAGCAGCAGGTATCTTGCTACGGGCAATTCTGCATTGGCTTTCCCCTCCATTGTTTTAGCAAACCCATGTTGGAACAGAAATTCCCCTCTGCATTGCATGCTGCTTTCACTTCCTTTGATTATTGGATTTTATGGTAACCTCTGCATTGCATGCCACTTTCATTTTCTTTGATCATCGGGTTTTATGGTATCTTCTGCACAGATTTATGGCTGTTTTACAGCCGTTCAGGGGTGACTTTGCAGTCAGTACAGCATTGGCCCAGGAAATTTGAATGTGGTTTTGAGCTGCACCTTTTCCTCAGTGCTGAGAAAATGTGGAGCAAATACCAGATGCAGAACTAGCCTATGTCTACTAGAAATGGAGCCTGTACTTAGCTATGGCTTCAAAAGAGGGGAAACACTGAGTCACAGTCAGTGACAAATCTTGGCAACCAAGCTCCTTCAAAGTCATGGCAATGTCCTTGTGCTGTGAGATGTCCATGAGAGTAGTGGGGTCTAATAGGTTGCTTTAATGATGACCTTTTTTACTTAAGGTGGTCGTCTGTGGGAAACCTGCTAAGTCCAAAGGTTGCCCAAATCCCCTAAGACCTGCCTAAATACCCCAGAAATGTGGTGCTTCAGAACAATGCTATAATCAGAAAGTGGCAGGATAAACAAACAGCCATCAGCACAGTTGTCACTCCATCACTCTTCAGCAGTTCTGTTCTAATGAACCTTTTATGGGATGAACACACTCCAGATGTTGAACAAGCAAGGAACAGAGATAGACAACAAAGGCTTTGCAACTTAAAGCAAACCCCAAGTGCTTGTACTTTTCCTGTGGCTACCTGCTATGTATTTTGGATTGTCAGCCTGAACTTCCGTGAAACAGGGACAGTGTGAACAATTCAGTAATCCTGGCCTTGCAGGCAACTGTGTGGACCTCACACCTCATTCAAATCCTCTACTTCCCTGCTCTGCTGGGGAAGGGGGAGCCCCACCAGTCTAAAGGCCTGCCTTGGCCAAATCTTAGTCCTCCCTACCTTTTAGCCCAAGAAAGTGTTTCTGGGCACCTGCTATTCCTGTAAGCAGGGAGGATGTTTATTTCTTGGCTGGTGCTCTGAAGAAAACTACCCCTCCCACACACTCCTTGACCCTTCAATTCTTTCCTCTCAGGGACTCTTAGATTCACAAGGCAATGTCTTGTGATGAGAGCTAGCTCTAGGATTACACTCAACCTAAATAACTTCGTTTCCCCAATGGACTTCTTTCCTTTCAGACTGAACACAGCCAACATTTGGGAAAGGAGAGTATTTTTCTTTTTCCCTTTACTTTTAAGTGCTGGGGGGGGGGTGAAGTATCTGCCCTGGAGATAATTTTGCTGCCCAGTTAATAGAAAAGTGGTGGCAGGATGCTGGTGTAATGCACATATCCCTCCCTTCCCAGTATGCTGACCAAAGTCTAGTCACTTGGTGCTGGTTGCAAAGCTACCCGACACTGTCAAAGTTTTGTTTCATGTTGTCTATAATTACCGCGTGAGGTTGTTCCCTCAGTATCTGCTGTATTTCCTCACCTCTGCTAAGGGCCATCCTGTGCTCTTCATTTATTTTCCTACCCATTCAGGGGTCTATAGGTTTGAGTTATGTTTATGACAAATACATATAAATACTTAGCGATGACATGTTTGCTACTCTATTTTCCTTCAGAAGCAATTTCTTTCTTCTTGTGAAAATAAATCACATTTCCTAAGCCCTTAGCAGCACTGTCTTATCCTCTGTCTTAGCAAAAAGGGTGCAGTTAGCCAACTGTTGACACTAAATAACCATGCAAAGGTAAAACCCAAAACAAAAGTCACATCATACCTTTTTGTTAGGCCCTCCAAGATGATGCAAAACTATGTAAAAGCATTTGAACAGAAGGAACAGTAGCAGACTGCTAGAGCAAAGGAGCAGACCTGGAGTCATAAACCCATGTTTATAATTTAAAAGACAACAAACTCCATTCAGTTGTTTCCTTCTTCTGCTCCATACTGAAACACCAGAAATGCAAATACTCACCACTATTTCCTCCTTGCTGCCCCTTCCCATAGCAATGCCATCGAAAGTACAACAGCTTTCTGATACCGGAAACACCTAGAACTGTTAACTTCTTAGTGGGCTGACTTACATAGCCCTGCCTATGTATTTGGGTTTTATATGTAGCACATAAGCTACACTATGTACTTCACTAGCTGCCAAAAGCTTTTGCAGTCAACAGGACATCACTGTGATGAAGCTGGCACACCTTAATTAGCTTACTGACCCTTCAGACTTTTCTCCACTGCAATGCCAAAAAAGTCATCCCCCCATTTTCAGTCATTTCCCCGTTTATTGATAGTAATGACCTTCCAAGCATAACCCACATGCTGTTTGTTCTTTAACTATGCTCCATGTTGCAACTACAGTAACAAAAGAGCTTGTCCAGCCATTGAATATATCCGTACCAAATATTTACCTGATGTAGACTTTCTCAGCCTGAGTCTTGGCAGGTCCTTTTTGAAAATCTAAATCATGTCCCTGGCTTTTTATAGGGACAGGTCCCTTTGCTCAGCTTTGCTATTTATGGAGAGATGCACCTGTCAGAGATGCATCCTTCAATTCTCCAGGGCCCTTTCAATGAGTTAATGGATAATCTTCGTGGGTTGTGGTATTATCAATTGTCACTGGCAAGTGGACATTCAGCATCAGATATCATACAGATCGAGATGAACATGCTCCCTACCCCACATACAACCACACAAACAAGCAAGTTTGTCACTGTGCAGCAGAACTATTTCTTGCCCAAGACATGGGTTGGGATGAGGAAGATACTGCTATGGCTTCTGTGGTCATCTTTTATGCTACAACCAGTTCTTCAGAGGTTTGTGGTCTCTTCATACTTGGGGCAGTCCCCAGATATGGAGAAAAACATGACCTTATACATTAACCAAAAGGAACCTTCCAAAGGGGGGGGCACGCTGAGAACTACATATGCTCCAGAAAGAACAGAATGTTGAGAGCAGCCAAGTATCAATTACCAGGGGGTGGGGGTGGAGAAAGCCAACCCACATAAGCTTCAAGACGCACGGAAGGGAAATTTAAGGGTGGGATTTCCAAATTGTTTATACCCTCTCCTCCTACAACTCCTCATGAGCTCTGACACTGTCAACTTAAGAGTTGCTGGCCTCATTATGGCAACAAAGCCATGCCATACACAAACAAGGTAGTGGTACTTCCAGGTATATGTAGAAAATCAGGTATGCACTAGGTATGTGTAGGTTTAATTCAAAGTAGCATGAAACTGAAAATGCTTCAGAAGGGATGAAATATTGAGACTGGCTGAGTGCCTGTTGAAATTTGGAGTGGTGAAGAAATCAAGCTATTCAAGTCCCTGAGAACGTAGTGGATCCTGGAGGCAGAGGTTTAAGGAAATGGCAAGGGAATATCCAAACTGTTACTTCTCCATTATCCCATTGCCAGCTCTCAGGCTTAAGAACATAAGAGAAGCCAATGTTGGATCAGGCCAATGGTCCATCCAGTCCAACACTCTGTCACACAGTGGCCAAAAATATCAGGTGCCATCAGGAGGTCCACAAGTGGGGTCAGGACACTAGAAGCCCTCTCATGTTGCCCCCCCCCCCATATATAATAATTCCAAGATTCAGTCTAAGGTCACCGACACACATTTTTTTTGCTCCCAGCTCGGATGCTACTGTGAAGTGAGATTTTGTACCTGCTTCTCCAAGGAACTGTAGTTTCCATGCACCTCCCATAATAGGTATCTTTCTTCTATACCATCTCTGAATGAGCAGAGCCCTTCAGTTTCTTATTACTATTTATAATATCAGAAATCCAGTTATAGGCTTTGCTGTGTTGGTAGTATTATCAGCAGCATAGTTGTACTAGTTGTACAATGAATAATAGGACAAGTGTAGGAAATGTTTGTCTTATTTACTTATAAAATATGTAAGTTGGGTAAATTGATTAAAATCAAGGAGATCTAAAGTGACTGAAATCACTAAAAAGACTGAAATCAAAAATGTCTATTTATTTACGTAATTCCTAAATGAAAGTACATAAGAAAGGTACCCACGAGGACTCACAAGGGAAGAGAAATCATATTCCTACCTCCACCTCTGCTCTCCTTCCCTCCCCTTGTGATAGATCTTTTCCTTCCCCCTCCTCCCTGACTCTAGTTCCATTTCCCTCCCTCCTCACCTCCTCCTCCTCCTCCTGGTGGTGGCTGTTTCCATAATACTTGATGCTGTTTTGGGCTGCTATGGCAACCCAATATGCTGTCTAAACAGTTTTTGTTGTTGTTTTTGTCTGCAGGCATCAATGGAGGGGGTGTTGCTCCAGACTTGTTTTTTTCTTCTTTAAAAAGTAAGATTCTTCTGCAAAAGTGGCCCATGGCTATTAAATATAAGGATACTAATTCAATGCTAAAACTACAAAACATATTGATTTACAACTGAGTAGATAATTGATATAGCTTCAGAGATATACACTATATAGTTAAATGTTTTAACTTAGGGTATTTCCCTATGGAGGTATGAAAATGCCACCCTGGCGGTGGCAGCAGCGAACAGCATGGAAGTGAGCAGGCACAATGTCCACATGCCCCATCCCCTGGGTGTCCCCACCCCCGCCCCACCTCCTGCCCTCCCCTTTCCCTCTGTTACATCAGTGCAGAAGTGCCACCCTGACAATAATTGCATGGGTTCTGTGCAGCCCACCAGTCCCCTTCCCTTTCCTGCCTGAGCCACAGTATAAAGATGTGCTGTGGCTCAGCTGGGGAAGTAAAAGAGCCCTTCAAAGGAATGAAAAGCAGTGGAAGGTAAGGAAATGCAGAGCTGCTTCCTGCTCTCCACACTGGCTGCAGATGAGGAGCAGATAGCTTTGCAACTAGTCACCCTGAGTTTAAAGGAGGTTTTCTTAAAATCTGGCTCATCAGAGGAAAATACAGGAGTGACGTGTGTCATTCCTAGATTGGTCATAATGTCATGTGGATCCTCCCAAATACAGCACCAGTTTCCTGCTGATCACATATGGTAAAATCTCTACATGGAAATAGCCTTAGTATCACACCAAAATAGAATTATATATAAGTTCCACATGCTACCACAGCCTTTGGCTCCCTCAGGTCTGCCAATCCCCTGGCTGCATTGCCTCGCTGTGTTGCCTTAGTCCCGCCCACAGAGCCGGTGGCCAGTGTCTTGGCCTCAGTTTGGAGGGAGCCAGCAAAGAGGATGGACACTCCACCGAGGGAGCAGCAACCCTTCCATGGCCCAAAAGGGAAAGAGAGGAGGGGCTGCCAGGAGGGATGCTGAGGGGGGGGCACTTCATAAGGCGACCCTGACAACTGGTCAGAAAGGCCATGGGGGAGAAGGAGGCAGACCTAGCAAGCAACAGCAAGCATGGGAAGCACTCACCTTCACTGCCTCTCGCAGCCTCTCTTCCTTGGCCACAAGGCCAGCGCTTCATCAGGGAGATAGCTCAGCAGGCTGCACTGCAGAGAAAGTTGGCTGCTGCCTTTCAAAGGTTCCCCCCGCCTTCCTTCAACAGCAGCGGCAGTGCCAGGGAGGGTTTGGCCGAGAGAAAAGGAGCAGGACAGAGCTGGCACCTAAAGTGCTGTGGGAGTGACAGGTGACACTGTGGGCAGAGCAGGAAGTGCAGGCAGGAAGCAGAGGAAGCCCACCAGGGTGGCTGGAGTGCAGGCAGCCAGGGTGGTTGGAGGAGCTCCCCCTCTCACCTCACTGAGGTGGCCGAGCACCTTGAGAAGGTTCTGGGGCTGCCTGTAACTCAGCGGCCACCTCCATTCATTCAGAAACAGCAGGCTGGGCACAAAGCCTTCTCCCCACATCTGCTCCCCCCATCACTTATCATGGAGAGGCTGCTGAGTGCACTCTCTCTTTCTCCCCCTCTGGCCAGGGCTCTGCGGAGAGAGGGCCGCCACTCTCAAGGGAGGAAGGCGGGTGGATAGAAGAGACTGAGTGCCCCCTTCATGTGGTGGCAGTGGGGGTTACTTTGCTGCCCTTTCTGTCTTGCTAGCGCTCGTTGTATTCCTTTTACAACGTGCTTTGCTAGTAGTTTTTAATATTTTAGAAAATGATATACAGTCCATTACTTGTTTTTAGAAATCTTCAAGCTCTTTTTTTTAACACATAACCATGGTAGTTATTGTCCATCTGTGCAAGCTGAAATCTGTCTAGTATTCCTTTCTACTGTAGTTTTATGCCTCTTTCCTTTAATAACAGCTTTGCCCTACACAACTAAATAATCTCAATCAGAAGCAATAGCTGGTGGTAGTTATTAGGCAGAATATTGTTGTGTATGACACAATAGATATTTTAATTTAGCCTAGAAGATGGCCCTCTACTGGGAGAAGCAGGCTGCAGCATGGCAAGACGGTCGCACCTGTGTGCACTGGCCACTTCTAGGTTTGTTTAAAGGGTCTTATGATTTATCGGTGACCCCCCCACACTCCCTGGGGAAGGGGTGAGTGGACTGCTAGAGGCTTGATCTGGTACCCTGTGTCATGGCTATTCACAGGGAGAACCAGGGATCACCTCCAATGCTGGATTCGAAGAGGAGCCCATTCCCATGGGCAAAGCTGTCATTCCTGCGCTGGGGGGGGGAGGGGATAGAAAACACTGCCGAACAAGTGCTTCTGTGAGCAAAAATTATATTTTGGGCATACAGAGACAGAACTGTCAAAGCTTTAGCCCTAAAAGAGGAAGAAGCTAAGGTGGGTGATTTCGCCCCCAAGGCATGTGGCCAGCGAACAGAGATAGACGGAGACAACTTTACTTTCACTTACTAATATAGGGCGATGATTGAAGAGGAACTAGCCTAACTAACTATTCAGCTTATAAAATTGATGGCCAGTTTTACCATTTGACTGAATGCGGAGTTTGTAGAGACCCCTTTGCTATGACCTCAATTTTTACCCCAACAGGGGCAGGGTATGGAGCATTAGGAAACCCTTTGTAAATTTGTTGGGGTCCTAGGGAAACAGAAACAAGCAAAAAACTTCACTTTTTGATGATTTGTGGAGTTTGTAGAGACCCCTTTGCTACGATCTCAAGTTTTACCCCAACAGGGGCAGGGTATGGAGCATTATGAAAACGTTTGTAAATTTGTTGGGGTCACAAGGAAATAGAAACAAGCAAAATTGATGGCTAACTTTACTTTTTGATGATTTGTGGAGTTTGTAGAGACCCCTTTGCAATGATCTCAATTTTTGCCTCTATAGGGGCAGGATGTGGAAAGGAAACCCTTTATAAATTTTTGGGGGTCCAGGGAAATAAAAATAAGCAAAGAGATTGAAACAAAGTAAAACTGGGAACTGTTATTATTAAAGACTCAACATCTGGGAAGTAAAAATTGGTTGCTTTAAAAACTGCACCCCCCCCCCAGATATTTTGCTTTAGAAAGTGGCTGAAGGGGAGAGGTGAAAATCTGACCTTGGAGTGCATATCTGTGGTTTATGCTTCAAAAACACTGTGCTTGAGAATGTTGGCATGCAATGCCAGTAAGACATCAGGCTTGGTGATCTTAATGATCTAGACTGACAGTTGTGACAGCCACTGTAGCTAGCTCAAACCGGTTCTGGCAGGAGCTAGCATGCTTACCAAGAATGCCTCAGCCGTGACTGCTGATTGGCTGTTAGTTGTATATATGTGTACAGACACTGTATAGCTGTTTCCTTCTCCTAAATGACTTGTCTGGGGAAGCACCTTGTCAGTGTATACCAGAATACTGTAAATCCTGTAAATAAACTATATATAATTAGCACTACACAGTGTGGTCTGTGTTGCGTTCTATGGCTGGCATCTAGTTCATTCTTGGCTAGACCAAATGCAACTAAGCCCCTGCGCAACAGAGAAAACTTAAACAACTAGCTGGGCTATTAAAAACAGGATGTGGGCAGTCAGCCAATGACTTTTGAATGTTCCAAAACAAAATTGTAGAGAAGAAAACAACTATTTGAGTTAAAGCAGATGAAAAATCTTGGGCATTCTGCCAAAATTGGGCAAATTTAATTAACGTCACACTACATTTAAGATGGCAGGCCAAGGTAGTCAAGCTAAAAATAAAACACTATCCTCTTCACCAGGAATCCCTAGTGTGGCCACCTCTAAATTTTCAGCCCCAGCACAAAAAGAGATGCAGGCCCTGGTCCAGGCAACTATCCAAAATTTGATAAGCGAGGCGGTTGAGCCAATCAAATCAACTATGGAGGAGATTCAAAATTCTATAACTGAAGCAGTAGATCCCATTAAAAATGCAATGAAAGAAATAACTGAACAGTTCTCCTTAAGCTTGCAAGCACTTCAGAAACAAATAATGGATAACACCCAGAAGATCACTGAATTGAACATTACAACAGGAAAAATAGAAACTACGACAAAAGAAATGGAGACTAAGATTAAGGAAGCAGACAAAATGCAGACTACACTACAGCTAGATGTCACAAGATTACAGGTGGAAAGGGCAGCATTTATATTAAGTTTCCAAAATGTACCCAAGGAAAGAAATGAAGATCTTACCATTAAAATGGCCAAACTATTTGTGGAACATATGATCATGGAAGATGCAGATAAGATTATTCAGGAAATTGATGTAGCTTTCAGAATGAACTCAGCTTACACAAGATGATTTCAATTACCAAGAGAAGTGCAAATCCATTTCCACAAGAGGGCAGTCAGAGACAAGATACTAAGAGAAGTGAATGCCTCATCACTGATGATGAAAGAGACGGAAATAAATGTTCTGAAAGAAATTCCGTGAAGAGTTAGAGAAAAGAGGAAAGAATACTCTAATTTGACAACACTGCTGAGAAACAACACCATGAATTATAGATGGATCCTGCTTGAAGGCCTGATTTTGACTTTCAAATGTTAAAAATATAGAATAACATCAATTTTTAAAGCAGAAGACTTCCTGAAAACTCATGGAGATGAGCTCTTAATAAAACAAGAAGAGAAGGAAGAGGGAGAGGAAGAGGGAGAAGAAGAGGAAGAGGAAGAGGAAGAAACTCTACAAGGTGCAACAGCAACCGGCATTAAACCACAGAGAAAAAGAAGACCTAGAACAACAAGGAAATCACCAGTTAACACAAGACAACAGACAAAGGAGAAACAGGAACATCAGAATCGTAATCAGTATGGATAGAGGCAAAATAAAAATTATATTAGTTAATGTAAACGGCTTAAATGGACCACAGAGAAGAAGGAGAATATTCCATCAGCTTAGAAAACAAAAGCTGGATATAATATGTCTTCAAGAGACACACATTAAAAAGGGGGATGAAAAACATTTACAAGTAAAAGGACTTGGAAAGATTTTTATAGCATCAGACAAGGAGAAAAAGAAAAGAGGAGTAGCTACACTTGTAAGAGATCATTTACAGTCTGAACAAATATATGCATCACAAGATGGAAGAATTTTAATAGTTGCAATACAAAGACAAATGAAAAGAATGCTTATTGTAAATATCTATGCCCCAAATCAACATCACGAAAAAATGTATAGAAGACTACGAAACCCGATTACCCAACAAGATTTTCAAGAGATCTGTATTATAGGGGATTACAATACAGTTTTTGATAATAAGGAAGACAGGAAAACAAATACGCAGGGGAAGAAGAGAGGAGGTAATGAATTCCCACCTGTTTTGTGTCAACTTATGGAAGAACTGAAATTAGTGAATGCTTGGAGGGTAAGAAACCCTAATAAACAACAATATGCATACTTTTCAGCTAGACATGACTCATGGATTGGATATGTGCCGGATTTCAAGTACGGTCATCAAAGACCTTTTGGAAGCAGAGACTGAAGCTGGAACCTATGCAGATCACAAACCCATCACCTTAGAACTACAAGAAATGAGACCTAAAAGTAGACGGACACTGAATATTTCTCTTTTGAAAAGTGATACATTTGTTTAAAAAAATGAAAGAAGACCTTCTGTTGTTTTTTTTTTTAAAGAAAACATACAATCTAATATGCCCATAAAAGTGGTATGGGACGCCTTTAAGCCATTCTCCAGAGGACAATTGATAAAAGAATCTGCTTGAATAAATAAACAAAGGAAACAGGAATACATTAATCTTAAGAAATTCAGATTCAAGAAGGGAAAATGATGGCGAATTTAAACGAAATTTAAATTCGAAATCCAAACTTAAACTTTTACATCACAAGATGAAGTGTGTACTTACTCATAGCCAAAAAACTGGTATTTGCTAAGCAAAATTACTTTGAGAATGCAAATAACCAACAAGGTGGCTTGCCTACAAAATTTGACAACAAAAAGAGAAATCATATATAAAAGTTTTAAATAAGCAAAATGGAACAGAAACAAATAAACTTCAAGAGATGAAAACTATAGTAGAAAACGTTTATAAAAATCTTTATAGGAAAGCAGATACAAATATAGAACAAATAAAGGGCTAGTTAGAAACAGATCAGCCGAAGAAATTTACAGAAGACCAAAGAAAAATACTCAATCAGCTAATTGCGACAATGGAACTGGTTGAGGCATTGAGATGGCAAAATAAAGGCAAAGCACCAGGGCCGGATGGTCTCCCAACAGAATTTCATCTTATATTTGAGGAACAATTACTGCCTCATTTAAAAGATATCTGTAATAATGTTATGGAGAATGAAGAAATACCGGATTCATGGAAGGAAGCAATAATTTGTCTAATACATAAACAAAACTCTGACAAAAAAGAAATTAAAAACTATAGACCGATTTCACTATTAAATGTGGATTACAAAATTTTTGCTTCAATAATAGCTGAAAGATTTTAAAAAATATTGTCAAAAACAATACATAAAGATTAAGCAGGATTCTTACCTAAAAGACAACTAAAGAACAATTTAAGATGTATTATAAATATTATAGAATACTATGAAGTACATCCAGAAAAGCAACTGGCTTTAATCTTTTTAGATGCAGAGAAGGCCTTCGATAATGTTAACTGGGACTTTGTGTTGGAAGCTTTAAAAATGGCAGAGGCGGGAATGAAGTTTGTCAAAATGATCCAAGCCATTTATACTAGACAAAATACAACTGCTATGATTAATGGGGATCGGACCCAAAACTCTGAAATTCAAAAAGGGACAAGAGAAGGCTGCCCTCTCTCACCACTTTTATTTATTTTTGCTCTGGAAATTCTCAATGATACAATTAGATATGGAAATCAGATTACTGGATTTAGGATGAGAGGAGAAGAGTATAAACTATTGGCATTCGCGGATGATCTAGTATTTATTTTAGAGAATCCGATATACTCAGTAATTAAACTGAAGGAGGAACTTCAAGATTATGGACAAGTAGCAGGGCTGAGAGTAAACATTCATAAAACAAAGATTTTGACCAAGAATATGGATATAAAACAGAAGGAAAAATTACAGGAAATTTCAAGCTTCCAGATACAAGAAAAAGTAAAATATCTGGGAATCATGATGACAAACAAATGTAGTGCCTTACAAGAAAACAATTATAAAGAACTTTTGAAGACAACTAAACAAGATTTAGAAAAATGAAAAAACTTACAAGTATCTCTAATGGTACGAATTGCACTAATTAAAATGAATCTTCTTCGTAGATGGATGTTTCTATTTCAGACAATACCTATTTTGCAAAATCAATTTTTTAAAAAGATTTGGATCAGCTAGTTTTGAAATTTATTTGGCAAGGCAAACGTCCCAGAATAAGACTGAAGGCATTACAAGATTTTAAAGAAAAAGGAGGTTTTGGACTACCAATTGGACTCTATACTATAGAGCGGCGGTATTAGCTTGGACTAGGAACTGGATTATTCTAGAGGATAAAAGAACATTAAAATTAGAAGGTCACAACCTTATGATGGGATGGCATGCATTTTTATGGTACAGGAAGGTGTCTACACAAAAGTACTTTAAACAACATTGGCTTTGAGCTTCTTTACTGAAAGTTTGGGAAATCATACATAAGCAATTTTTCACAAAAAACTCAAAATTAATTGCTCCTCTGGAAGCTTTTACGTTACCGAATATCTACAAGGAAGAGAAACCCAAAATATATCAGGATATTTTGGACTCAAAGAATGAGTTGAAACCATTAGAGGATTTATCGTGGTGGCAAAAAGCTCAAATAGTATCCAGATATGCCAGATAATAGGCTTCCATGAAAATTTGACAGAGATTGAAAAGATGATAACTACTGACCAAAAATTTATAAGAAGAATCTATACCCTCTTATTCAATGATATGATGTTAGAGGAAACAGTAAAAGTAAATATGATTCAATGGGCTCAAAATATAGGTCATAATATAGACTTAGAACAATGGGATCAAATGTGGAAGAAAAATATAAAAATTACAAAAGCTACAGCCTACAAGGAAAATGTATATAAAATGTTTTATAGATGGTATGTAACACCAGAGAGACTAGCAAAATATAACAGTAAATGTTCAAATAAGTGTTGGAAATGTGAAAAGAAGGTGGGCTCATTTTATCATATGTGGTGGCATTGTGAAATAAGTAAAAAATACTGGATATGGATTCATCAAATGACCCAAAAGGTGTTAGGTACAGCCATACCATTCACACCAGAAGTATTACTTTTGAACATTTTATATACTTTATTGTATATTTGACTACCACAGCAAGAATTTTATATGCTAAATATTGGAAAATGCCTGAGACACCCACGAAGCAGGAATATTTAAATAAAATTTTAGAAGCAGCTGAAATGGACAAATTGACTGTATTGATGAAAGGTCTCTCGGACTCTACATTTCAGAATACATGGGCACGATTTTATAATTGGTATAACAATTATGTTTAGACAGATATAACTCAAAGACGATTTACAAGATAAAGTATATTCATATAACCCAATAAGAGAGAAATGAAATAAGATGTACTCACTTAGGGTAAAACTAGTAAATATTGAGTAATTTTAGGCATAGCTAAGGTATTAATTATGAGATTTTACTACCCCCATCTGTGTTATATGTGTTTGTTTTATTGTATGTTTGTTAAGTGTTGTATTGTTTTGTATTGTTTTAAAAATTTAATAAAATTCTGTCCTTAGGGACAGTTTAAAAAAAAAAAAGATGGCCCTCTACCTTGACTTGACAGATCTGGCCACATATACTTATGGTTACCTTGAGTCTAGACTACTGTAAAGCAGTGTATATGGGTCTGCCCTTAAAGTCAATTTGAAAACTCCAGTTGGTTCAGAATGCAGCAGAATGTTTATTAGCATGTGCTAGGCAGAACATGCATGTTGCACCTTTCCTGCAGTCACTCCATTGGCTACCAATCAGTTACTGGTTTCAATTCAAGGGACTTCCATGGCCTGGGACCACCTGGGATTATCACTTCCATGGCCACATGCCTGTGGGACCACCTCTCCTGCTATTCTGTGTCATGACAATTCCACACATCTGAGCAAAGCCTTCTGAAGGTTCCTCCTGGCAAACAGGTAAGATCAGCAATTACCTGTTCATATGCATCTTCTGCCTTGTGGAATGGCTTGCCTGAGGAGGATAGGAAGGCTGCCACAGTATTATAATTCTGCAAAACAGAAATTTCAGGAGGGCATTCTTATAATGGAATTAGAACTGCAGTAAGATGGAACAGTCCAGTAGGATACCTTCATATGGGGAATAGGTCAGTAGTCCACTGCAATGATCATTGTTGGTATCACGCATCATTGTAGGTATAATCTGGTTTTTACTGCATTGGTTGATACCTTGTAATCCCACATTCTGCACTATTCACATGATACCTTGCTTTAGGTGGTTTGCTGTTCTCCCTGTTACTCACATCGTCACTTAACAGTGTATTCCTAGTCCTATTGCATTGCTCATTGGATGTCCTGTGCGGTAGGAATATATCATCCAGATGGATCAGTGTTTGACATCTGTGGTGGTGACAGGCTGATCCTTGGCTCCCAGTATTAAGCCATAATATATGAAGTATTGTGCTACATGATGATCAACAAAGTTGTTCTCCCCACAGTTCTTTCTTTCCAAAGAAAAATAGATGTATTTAAGTTAATAACAGTGCCATACATTCAATTTTACAACAGCAAATTTTGCATTAACTTGAGATTTCATTTTAATTCATTATTTTTTAAAACCAAAACTTCAAAAATAATTAAAACTTGGCATTCAGTTTTTAAAATCTAATGTTCATTTTGTTTTTTAAAAACCTTTAGTTTTTATCCATGTTTATGTTATTATTAAAATAAAATTGTACCCACGGCAATACACAATTCATAAATATTAAAAGAACTCATTAAAACCAGAACTTGGGAACAATGAAAACAGCAACAGCAAAAACCTCCAAGAAAGGGCAATTTTCAGTGACTTTTATCTAGGTACTAGGAATAAGGCCTGTTGTGGAAATAAATACAACAAGCTCTAGAAAGAGGCTCTGGGAGAGTGCCCTGGCTTTGGGCACTCAGTGACAATTTGCTGTGGTGACCTCAGCAGGGTATAATGACAGAGTCCATCATTTTCTCCTGAGGAACTGATCTCTGCTACCTGAAGAGCAGTTATAATTTTGAGTGATCTCCAGTCCTCACCTGGAGATTGGCAACAGTGGTTCCCCAGGAGGGAATGGCTAGTTTGGAGGGTGGTCTATGGCACTGTACCTGTCTGAGGTCCCACCCCTCCTCAAACCTCCCCCTCTCAAGGCTCCACCCCTCAAATCTCTAGGAATTTTCCAACCTGGAGTTGACTACCCTATCTCCCTCCCAGCCAATCATCAACCTACTGTTATCTGTTCCCTGGCTTCAGTTTTCCATCTCCTCCCCCTCCCTCCTAGAGAGCAGTTGTAATTCTGAGTGATCTCCAGCCCCCACCTGGAGATTGGCAACAATGTTTCCCCATCAGGGAATAGCTGGTTTGGAGGGTGGAGGCTATGGCATTGTACCTGTCTGAGGTCCCACCCCTCCTCAAGCCTCACCCTCTCCAGGCTCCATTCCTCAAATCTCCAGGAATTTCCCACCTGGAGTTGGCAACCCTATCAGGACTGGCCCTAATGCGTTTTCTCCCAAAGGCCAACATAGGTGTGGAAAGGAACTTTTACTCACAGAACCAAGTTTGGTTGCCTAGCAACAGGCACTGAGGAGAAAGTACAGTTGCCAGCTTTGATTAGGGAAATACCTGGATATTTGGGGGGTGGATCCTGTGGAGGGCAGCATTTGGGGTGATGGTGGAAGGACTCAGCAGGGGATAATGCCGTAGGGTCTAGCCTCCAAAGCAGCCATTTTTTCCAGGGAAACTGATCTCTGTCATCTGGAGATCCATTGTAACAGCGGGAGATCTCCAGGTCCCACCTGGAGACTGGCAACTCTTGGGGAAAGTCCACCACATAGCAGGGGGTTGAAGAGAATGGTTTGATGGTCGCTGGCCCACCTCATTAGCCAGCCAGCCATTGTGGAGCCAAAAAGGAGAGAGAGCCGTTTTCAGTTTATTCTGACAGGAAAATGGCCAAGTTGGCAGTGGGCGGGGGAGGGGGTTATGCTGAAAGTCTTTTGTCTTTTTACTGACAGAAGCAAGCTTGGTTGCCTAGCAACAGCCACTGAGGGGAATGTTATTACCATACAGGAGCCAAGAGAAGTGTCTTCTTCCTCAGTAGAGAGAGCTGTCTACCAGTAAATCTGACAGGGAACAGGGGCTGAAGTGAAAATGGGCAGGGAAGAGGAGCAGACCCAGCACCTGGCCAATGGCATGCGAGTACTCTTGAGTGGCAGCCCATGGCCCAATGGCCGATGGATCCACTCTGCACAGCCAATGGGAGAACTGAAAATCGCCAATACGCTAACTCCAGCAACGCAGCCACTGGATTGGCACACCGTTGGAGTGATAGATCAGCGAGCCAAATGCTCTGGGAGCTTGTGGAACGTTCACCCCCAAACAGGATTATATATAAGGAGAGATTAGGTAGTACGTTCCCATCTGCCTTCTAATCCTTCCAATGTCACTTTGGATGAGTTCACACAAACATACACACACTTTCACATTCAAACATATGTCACAGATCTAGTACCACACGCAGAACTTTCATATCACCTAACCTCATTTCAAGTACAATGACTTGCAGCTCAGTCTATGAAAGGCATCAAGTGATATATGCATGTGTGAATGAGTGCTTATGTACTGAAGGTCTTAGAGAGGATCAGTGGCAAAAAAATGTGCCCTTGCACCCAGTTCACTTTTGCCTCACATTGGAAAACATCTCCTTCCCCATCCTGGGAAGCAGAAGCCCCCTGCTTTGTAGCTTAGATAGGTCTCTTCCTTTCCTTTTAGTGAAGTACTCTGTGCATAAGGAAGACATGCAGGGTCATGGGAAGGTCAGCACACCAGAGTCAGAGACTGTCACTGCGTTGTCAGGGCCAGAGCTTCTTGTGCAAGAGGAAACAAGAGATTTCATTCAGGCTAGGTGCTTTCTCCACTCCCCCAGCCTTGTTCTCTGTCATGCCCATTCTATTGACAAAACAGCTGTGATGCAACCAACGCTAAAAAAAGGTTGTTTCTTCAGAAGCATGATACGTAGCCAGTGAATCATTGTGTGACTACTCGCAGGCCTCCAACCTCCAACCTCTCCCCTATTCTACCCAACAGAAGGGGCAAGGCCGCTACCGGAGTCCCCTAAATGGGAATAGGAATAGCACTATCAGGCACATCAGGCACTCTCTTTCAGCCTAACCCAAACTCACAGTTGATGTTGTGAGGATAAAATGGAGAAGGACAGAATGATGTTGCAAGCCATTTTAGGTTCCCACTGGGAAGAAAAGTGGGGTTTAAATAACCACATGCTTGATGTAAGATTATGTAAAAAATCACTGAAACTACTGTTTATATAGTGATTTAACAGATTATATGTACACATCAGTTATACATTTTCCATAGCAATCACAGTTATTTTCTTGTGATTTGCATATTACTCTTAGCATGTATGGAGCTGCGGTGGCTCAAGTGGTTAAGACGCTGAACTGCAGGCTGTGGAAGGTCAGTAGTTCAGCAGTTCGAGACCCGGGTGCCGCATGACGGGGTGAGCTCCTGTCTCTAGTTCCAGCTCCTGCCAACCTAGCAGTTCAAAAGCAAGAAATTGCAAGTAGATAAATAGGTACCACTTTGGTGGGAAGGAAACAGCGTTCCGTGCACCTTGGTGTTTAGTCATGCCGGCCACATGACCACGGAAACGTCTTCGGACAGCGCTGGCTCTTCGGCTTTGAAACGGAGATGAGCACCGCAACCCTAGAGTCGGATTCGACTGGCTTTCGAGCAAGGGAACCTTTACCTTTACCTTAGCATGTATTTTGGTTTCATTTTCTGATGTGCCTTTACTCTGATCAGTTTAATTTAGAATCTTACAAAGTACTAATTTTATTCAAGAAGTTATTCGCTAAATTATGTTATTAAATTTTTTGATAATTTTTGTTACTCCTGGAATTTTGGTAGCATTTTGTGTCCTTTTGAGTGTCCCTGAGCCAATCTGAAACAGTTAATTTCTGGTTTAATATTGGCTTTGGTATATCTGAATGCACACCTTTTTATGCAGGAGTATACAATTATCCATGTCGGGTTGACACAACAGAGGAGAACAAAAATACACATATATTCTGCCATGTTTTAAGATTGCCAGCTGGCCAGGAAAATATGTCCTGGCCCTTTAACAAAGGTTTAATATGCAGAAATGGGCAGTTAAAGCCTTTCATGGCCTGAAACTAAATAATATTACCTGGTAATTTGCTTCAGTTCAAACTGATACTAAACAGACAGCTAGAGGGACCAGTTTAGAAGTTGGCAGCTCTAAGAAATACTTCAGCTGGAAGCTTACCTCATTCTGAACACACTGTATTTGCTTTTTACATGCCTTTTAAAATGAATTCAAACAGTAATACAATTGACTTAATATGTTGGTTGAACTTTTCGGGGTAAGAGTTGAGATCAGCCTATATCTAGCCCCAGTTTTAGTGACGGGAAGTGTGGCTAAGCTCAGATCAATGGGAAGAAAGAAGTGGCCGTGAAGAGAAACTGAAGGAGTCCTCACCATAATTCGGAATTTAGACTCATTACAGATTACAGGCAGCCTATTGCAAAGCTCCAGGAAAGGAGAGCTAGCCCACCTTTCCTTGCTCCATTCTGGACACAAGAACCCCCAAGCATTCCCCTCGAGTCTCTTGTACAAACAGCCTACCGAGTGATCAAAAATTTGCTCCTGGAGAGGCCTTCTCCCCGATAAAATTAACATGTGATGTGATTCAGTGTTTCTAGGATCTGGTGTAGGTCTCATGTTTTCCTTTGGTGTAACTATCTTGCTGTTGAAAGATGAAACTAAGAGAGGCTCTCCGCTGTGCACAGCTGGTGAGTTGCTCTGCTTAGCATGCTGTTAACAGTTGGATTCTCTGGTTCCTCTTGAGCAATTCTATTCCTCAGCACCAGGAGGTACTTTGATTTTTAAAATAATCTCCATAGGATTCCTCGCTGTTATTAGATCAAAATTCTTAGTAGGCTGTTTAGCAGCAAATCTGGAAGGGCCAGGTTGCTGTCTGGTAGCACTATGAAGATGAATATGTGATTTAGTAGTAATATTAGGGATAAACAATCCTGGGAGTCAAGTCCCAAGCCCTTGCTACTAGTTTACAAATAATCTACAGAGACTAGATATCTCTTCCTATGGACTGAAGATAACTATTAATTATTCCTTACCTTATATTTTGATAATGGTTGTGACACAAATGTAGAATCGCCTCTCCTGGAAATACCACAGAGAGCTACTGAGTTCAAGCCAATCATGATTCAAGTATCCCAGCACGTTCTCATTTAGACCATTTTACATGTTACATTTAGGAAAACCCAAATTTGCTGCAAAGTGGAAGGGAGGTATATCAGCTGTGGTTTCACTTTGTGAAGAACATGCAGTCACAGTCTTTGTTTTTAGGTATGCACTTAAAACATCTTAGGGGTTCACCTAAGAATGTTATGTGGAAAGCGGCACATGGCAGCCTTGTAATGGCCAACATTAATTAATCATGCTTTAATAAGGCTTTGCAATGAATAACAATACCTAGCATGTATACTTTTTCAAGCATTATTTGGCACACTGTGTCAGTAATGTTGTGATGCCAATCAACCACCCTGGGATAATAACCCCTGAGTTAATTTCAGTCTCCTATTTATTTGCATGTCCCTGGGTAAATTAGAAATTGAAGTGAGCTGAAAAGATAGCAATACTTGACAAGATTAAGGGGTTCAGAGTTATCGTTCTTTCATCTCAGAATAAGAGCCACTTCAAATGTCATACACTTCCTACACAGAAAACACCTGTGTGTAAGAAGAAGTGTGAAACTTGTCCACTAATCAAGCTTGCTCAGTTTTGGGACCCACAAATCCAAATTCAGCTTTAGCCATTTATAGCAGCCAACTAGAGGACAATCAATATATATTGGCTGCATCTATACACCTTTGATTATTTGCTATAGCAATCATTTTTAGTAGATTGGCTTGTCTACCCTGGAGAATCTAACTGTGAATGGTTTGTATACTGAAAAGGTAGTGATGTGTGGATGCAATCCTTCTGATTCTTTTCTGTTCACCAAAGCAGCAAAAATTGGAGGGAGGGATATTACTAAGTATCTGAAAGGCCACAACATATGGTGGGCCATGGATTGTATAGGGCTGGTGTGTCTTGTGATGATCACATCCATCTATATTTCACTAAGGCCCACATTACTCCGTATGATTTTTTATTAGTCAGGCCCAGGTTCCCCAGACCCAACTCACTTTCCCTAAAATGGTGGGAAGAGAAGGCCAAGATGCTGTCTTAAGCCTCAGCCTCCAAAGGGAGTTAACTGGTTAGTTAGTCCAGTAAAAACCACACACCAGCTGCAGGGAACAGCTTTTAAAAGCTACAGGGATTAGGATTGGGACTGCAAGCATGCAGAGGAAGGGCTCCTGCCTCCCCCGTGCCATTTTCCCAAGCCAAAATGAGCAGGGGGTGGGGGTGGAATTTGCCCCATTTAGGAGCTGCACATGAACAGACTACTGCACATGCAGCTCCAAAGTGAGGCAAGTAACTTCACCCCAGAACCTAGTTCTGGCTTTTTAAAGACCATATTGTGTAGTTTAGCCCCCAGTGTGGCTGTAAAAAGGAAGAAGCTGTAACTAGTTACAGCTGTAATTAAATTGACATATATATCATTGTCACATATGCTTATTCATATACAAAAACACATAATTTTAAAGGAGGCTTAATTATTATTTATGTATTTATTTAGACCATTTTTATGACACCTCTTCAGGTGTTCGAGGCAGTTTACAATGAAAACAATAGAACTAAACCATCCAGGAAGGATTATGTAAACAATAACAGGATGGTCACTTTCCATTTCCCTAGAAAAACAGAAAGACGTATGAATGGCCCCCAGACAGTTAACAAGTGTTTATGAAATGGCCTTTGAAAATGGTGGTTATACCTTACTACACAGGAGAGGTTTGTTGTTATTGTAGGGCAATAGGGAAAATGCTGATTTCCTTCCATTGTTTGTGGTTTGGAATGAAGTCTGGAATTGGCTCTGCTAGTATCATGAGCAACAAGTGGCTAATATTTGTGACATCCTTGGTGATGAACCCTGAGCTCTAAAAAGAATGTTTATTTTATTAGTTATGTTCTGAACTTCTGTTGACTACTCAATGCAGTATCATTTCAGTGTAGGGGAGTTCAAAAAATCTTTTCATTTTTTAAAAATTGAGACACCTTCAAGGCTATCTTCTCCTCATTAGCAATGCCCTACCATTTTGTAAATTATTTTTTATACAGTTCTAGACTGTGTTCTTCCTCCCTCCAGTTTTGCATATCTGATCTCTCATCCTTAATACACATACTCGTGACAAACAAGTTATCTCCCCAGCAGCAAGGCTACCCCATTCCTTTGAATGGGGATGAGAAAATCTTGTGACATCTTGCTAGATCAAGGCAAGGTCTAGTACTGTGCTAAATTTAAAAACAGAAAAAGAGTATGAAAGAACATGAGCAAAACTGAAAGCATTTTTAGTGACTGCAGTTCTCCAAGATTCACACCCACTTCTTCCAACTGGGGTCTTGTCTCAAAGCAGGATGCAATTCACCTCTCTTAACTTTGAAGAGCTTGCTGTCTCCCTGCTGTTTAAAAGGAATATTATTTGAAGCAGATTGTATTCTGTGCATTTCTGCTCCCACTTAGACTAACTACCTCTGTAACCACACATTAAGGCTGTGGCCACACCGGCAAGGTAATTGCGCTTTGTTCCCGCTTTAATATAATCGGGAACATTTTTCTTCAGGTTGGGCTGATTAGATGCAGCTGGCCCCTCTCTTCCAGCACCCGCTCGCCTGTTAGCTCCTAAGCAAAATCCTTCCCCTGCCTGCCTCCAGCAAGCCGCCTCTTGCTGCCCAGCCAGCCAAGAGGGCTGCTGCACTCAGCTCGCCTCGTTGGGGCTGCGGCAGAGCCTCCACCGCAACGAGTCCCTCCAGGTGGTTCTTCCAACCACGGGGCAGTCTCGAGTGGCTGTTGCTCCTGCCGCCACTGTGTGTGGGGGGGTGCCGCTGCTGCTACCGTTGCCCCACGAAGGCTGAACCCCGCCATCTTCGCCATCCTCCAAAAGCCAGCCCAGCACTCCCCCCCATCTCCCCCCAACAACTTCCACCTCCTGCTGCCCGTTGCAGCTTCACTCCTGGGGCGGGCAGGACTTTTCTCCAAGCAGGATGAGTGCTTGTTTGCTCAAGCACTCAAAGCTGGAAGTTTTTTTAAAAAATCGCACAAAGAGCGGTCAGACGTCCCTAATTGCAATCATTGCGAAAGATGGCTGTCCAGATGGGCGAAATCGCGCATTCAAAGTACAAGTGCCAGGAAAATATTTGATTTTCCCAGGGGCAGGAAATCCCAGAACCATTGCGGGAGTGAGCCTGCTTCGGCATGGGAGGTGGATTGGCACATGTGGATGGAAAATTTAAATGCAAGAGGGAACAGTGGCAAACCCTGATCAAAAGGATTGTGTGACCGCACCCTAAGAGCTCCGCAGTTAGGTTTTACAAGCAGGAATTGTAGCTATATACAATGCAATATTAACTTGAGCTCCAGGAAGGTAAAGAACAAGCTTGAAAAACATCAGGGGCAGCTTCTGAGAGAACATTTATTCACAAGAAGACCTTTTGTTTTTTTCTTCTTCCTTCTCTTCCAACATAAGATCTATTTATGACAAGCTGACATCTGCAGCACCACGTTCTTTGCAAACTTGGCTCTTCTGAAAAATTAATAGTGTATGCAAATTCAGCTTTAAATATTAATATGGATTGTAGGGGGGGAGATCTGTCCCATGTTAAAAATTGAGATATTTCTGGATGCTTGCTGCTGTGCAACAGCACTGAAAGGGTACTTTCCATTGTTGAAAATTTTCACTCACAGTGGAGGGGAGTGGGAGCTTTAATTAAAATGGCAGGGTTTTCAGCATCAGATGTCTTTGTCAACTGTTATCTATGCTTGGTCCCAACCTCCAATATTACATATTTAAAATAATGGTATGACATAAACCATGATGTGTGATATAGCTGGGAGGCATCTGCTCCTGTAGGCCTGGCGCTGATTCCAGAGTGTCACCCAAGCCAAAGGAGGAGAGAAGGGAAGGCATGGCACTGATCTTAGCCATCATGTGTGGCTCCTCTAAACACATCCCAATTCTTTACAACTGGAGGTTCAAAAATAGGGGTGACAGCCCCCCTCCTCCAGCAGCCTTTGCCTAGGAAAACTATGACCCCGATGTGTGATGTAGTTCACTGGGCCAGGCCCACTTTCTGGATGCAGAACACATTGTACAGATAAGAGATCATCTGTTGTGCTCGGCATGAGCACAGGAACAAGATGCCAATCCAATCATTGATTTCAGAAACCTCCCAGACCTCAAAGGCAAACAGCAGAGGAGATCACTAGCAGGAGAGAGTGGGGAGGAATATAAAAGCACCCAATAGCTATGTCCCTGTACTCAGCATGAGTGTAGGAAGAGCAAACCCAGATCCCTGGTTCCAGAAAACTCCCACACTGCCATCACCAAGAGCAGAGGAGATCACTAGCAGGAGAGGTGCAGGGATAGAAAGGCACCCAATACCTAAGTCCCTGTTCTCAGCATGAGTGTAGGAAGAGCAGACACAGATCCCTGGTTCTAGAAAACTCCCAAATCCCCATAGTGGAGAGCACAGCTGATCATGAGCATGAGAGGTGTAAGGAGGGAAGGCACAATAGCTAAGCCCCTGTGCTGAAGGTCAGAGCCCAGAGTCTACTGCACCCTAAGCTCAAACCCCAACAACAGTGAGCAGATCAAGTAAACAGAAAGCAAAGCAATGAATCAGCTCTGCTAGCTTCGTGCCTCTCTGTTGTTTCACAAGCCAACAAAAGAGGGGGCAGGAGGGAGCTCAACTCAATAGATAGCCTTCTGCACCCATAGACCAGAATGGGAACTTAGTTATTGGCAGCCAGCAGTGCCGGTTAAGCTTCAGAAGGCTCCTATTGGTGTTTCCAAGACTGGAGAATTCCATCCCCATTGTTGCCTTGGAGTTTAGTAAACCGTTAATTGATTGATGTCAGTCTATCTCTGCACATGAACAGCCATGGACCGCCACAAATCACACTAAAAATTCATGACAATTCATGACGACAGAGCCTCCATGGACATTGCTTCACAGACTGCAGACTCGCCAAAATTTGTGACAAATTTTGTCTATGAGCTATTTTGTGCCTATGCCTAGGAGCAATAGAGTCCTAAACTCCCTGGGCAGTTACTCACTACCATGTGTCCACAGCTCCTCTGGGAAGTGCTCTGGGTGTTGGGTTGTTGCAGGAACCAGTAACAACATTGTGGGTGCCTTGCCTTGATTTCAGGAAGAGATGTTTCAAGTGCTGGCCCCCAATGCGAACCAACACCCATACCACTTCCTGGAGAAGCTGTGGACACTTGGTAGCAAATGATTGCTCAGGGAGTTTGGGACACCATCTTGCAGGCAAAGTTAAGGTGGCTGAGGAGGGACTGCATCTCCTCTAGCATACATTTCCAGCTTTCAATAACCTACCTAAGCAGATAATTAAGGGAGACTAGCTTATCCTCCAGGAGGCAAGAGATACCCTGAACAGAATCAAGCAGTATACCTAAATATGTCAGCCAGGTAGTGGGGGCCTCAGTCTTGCCTTGTGCCAGTGGAACACCTTTTCAGCTGCCAAGGCCTGAAAAGTGGCTAAGAGAGTAGTGCAAGTCAAGGTACCGGTGGAGCCTGCAATCAAAAAGTCATCCAACTAATGGGTGAAATGCAAACTGTTTGAGCAGACCTTGACCAACCACTCCATAAAGGTGCTGAAGGTCTGAAAGGCAGCACACGCCACTGAGCTGCCCATAGGCATTGCTTTGTCCACATACCAGCAGCCATTAAACTTATACCCAGCAAGCAAAAGTCCTGGGGTAAATGGGAAGAAGCAGAATGCTGACTGCATGTTGCACTTTGCCATAAGGGTGCCAGTGCCAAAGACCTAACTATTTGAATGACCTTGTCAAAAGAGGCATACCAAACAGAACAAAGCTCCAGGGTGATAGAGTTGTTCACAGAAGACCCCTTGGGATAGGAAAGATGATGAATTAGCCTTCTTGGGTACCACACCCAAGGGAGAGACCTAGAGATTAGGGAGGGCAGAGTTGAAAAGGGGCCAGCAACCTGCCCAGCCGCACATTCCTTGGCAATCTTTTGAAACACTATGTCAGAAAGCTCCCTAGCAGATTTGAGGTTACTACAGTCTGTAGAAACCCATGGGCCTGTAAAAGGGATGTGGAACCCCCGGATGAAACCTTCCCAGCTGGTGGCCCTGTTGGGATAGTTGGTGAGTAAGGGTAAGAGTACCTGCAGGTGAACTGGGGTCTTGGCCAAACACATATAAAAACTGGACAATCAAAGTAGTTATTTTGCAGTGCTGGAGGCAGAAGTGACAGTGGCCCCTAATCCTCCCTCTTTTCTTCTGCTGGAGCTGGAGGATTGGAAACCACAAAAGGGCCATTGTGTGGAACCATCATATGGGCATGATGGCCTAGGGATGTGCATTCAGTTTCGATGAACTGAAAAAAACAAATCTTCCACCAGGCCTTCGACTAGGAGCCAGCACTGGAGCCACTGGAAACTGAACATACTATAGTCCTATGTTATAATGTTTATGCATGGCCTCCTTGCCTCAGACCATGTACACTAACTGCCACCATATGTACTTGTGGTTTTTGTGAATTTTGTGAATTTTGTCAATTTTAATGTCTTTATTGTTTTATCTATCTTATCATGTACGCTGCCTTGAGCCAGTTTGTTCCAGCTAGGCGGGATACAAATCTAAAGTAATAAATAAATAAATAATAAATAAATAAATTCCCCGAATGGATGCTGTATATTCGGCATCCATTCGTGGAATCCCTTTGCTGGACGAGGAAGGGAAAGTGTTTAAACAACACTTTCCCTTGCTTCTGGGGCTTGTGCCGCCTCAGCGGAGTGACTCCCCAGCCAAGGGAAGGTATTTAAACTTAAAATAGACTTTAAATACTTTCCCTTGCTGGGGTGTCATGTCATGAAGGCAGCATGAGCCCCAGAAGCAAGGGAAAATGTTTTAAATTTAAACACTTTCCCTCCCCCCACTTTGGTAGGCAAGCTGAAAAAAGCATGGGGAAATATTTAAAATGCCTCCCTGCTCTTTCCAGGTCTTCCCCAGCTCGCCCGCTTTGTGCGGGCCAGGGAAGGCAGCGGGGGCTGACTCTTGACCTTCCCCTGCTCACCCACTTCAGTGGACAGACCAGGGAAGGCAGGGGGGCTAGCTCAGGGGGCAGTGGGCTCTCATTCCTGAAGTTTAAACCTCTCTGGAATCATGCTGCAGAGGCAGCATGCTCCCTTCATTGAAGGGAAGGCAATTTGCCTTCTCTTCAGTGATAG
The DNA here is from genome assembly GCA_029375565.1 of Gekko gecko. Classification (NCBI taxonomy): domain Eukaryota; kingdom Metazoa; phylum Chordata; class Lepidosauria; order Squamata; family Gekkonidae; genus Gekko; species Gekko gecko. Next base: position 235,196,713 of record JAPDNY010000002.1, on the reverse strand, counting down.
GAAACCTTTAAGGGGGGATTATTATATCCTTTGGGGACAATCCCCATAGGGTATAATTGAGCCGAATAAATTTGGCTAGTCCGATAATTCCCAAACCCCTACCTAGGAAATATCAGCAAATACTGAAACACCCCTACCTAGGATATCAGGTGAAGCAAGCATTGTAGTTGTGCTCAAATTTGCATTGGCCACACTGGCATTTTTCTTAGTTTCCTGGTTATATTCCTAGCATATCCATCAGGAAGTATCCTGCCTGAAGCTAAGCCTGGCCTTGGTCAATTCGGTCCTTACCCTAGCATGCAGGCCCACTATAATAAGCCATAGTTTATCATTCAAGAGGTCCCATCTAGAAAGCTCATTATGAGACACCAGTTTTCTGAAGGCCTTGTCATAGTCAATGGTGGGGGCGTAACCCATCAGGGCCAGAGCTCTAAGGACATTTATTACGTGGCTGAGCAAATGCTAGCCATGTTCAGTGTATGCAGACTGTATCACCCTCATGAAATCCATGTAGCCTGATAACCAATTCTGGAATGTATGCTCTGCATGGACCCTGGCTGACCCTTTTTTATCAGGGGGGACCCACCTTGCCCACATGGCCCCCAAGTTTCAGGAAAGCGAATACATCAACATAATAACCATTAAAATCCATTCCTGGACCTTACATGAGAGGTGAATGCCGGGGGCTTCTCTCCTTTACCATATTTTGGAGATGGTCCCCAGACCATGCCTGGCCCAGGTGGCATGATACCCCTATGCCTAAGACCTCAAGTAGGCAAACCCGAAATATAGGCCCTGGCTACCCAGTAATTCCCCAACATGGTGGCAGAATCCTCCTCATAGATTTCCATAACTTGTGCCATTTTGTGTGACTCCTCACAGAGGGAGGTCTCTCTGGAGTAATTTCCCTTGGGACATTTGACTCATTGCAGTCTGTTTGTGAGCACTGTCTCCTGACATGAGGGTGGTGAACCATGGGTGTTTCAGAGACTGCCAAGTGGGCATTCTGCTGGTTAAATTGCCCTGAGAGCTGTGCAATGGCTTGCGTAATCCCCTGTAAAACAGCTGTAAAGGAGTCTGTGTAGCAGGAGGTGCTGCTGTCATGGGTGGCACTTGGTCAGGTACACACTGTGCATTGCCTGAAGGGGCGACTTGCATAGCCCTGCCCCAGCAGGAGAGACCCCACGTGCCTTAGGGGGATTTAGCGATGCTTCCTGATGCTAAACTGCTCACAGATTTAGAAGGGGCAGCCTTGCTAGTGGCCACAGTCCTCTTGGGAGGTATGGGCTGGATAACAGCATTTCTGCATCAAAATAACACCAAGATGGCTAGTCCAGCATGTTTTTGTATGGCTAACAGACTATTAGGCCCTTTATGTTGCTATTATGGCAGACCAATTCATCCTATGTGCCTATCCCTATGTGCTTAATCTATATGTTTATTTTTATTTATATGTATAACTAGAATGTATTGTTATATATTAATTTATATATTTGGTGTCTACTGACTCACTTATCTATAAACTTAAATAGGACTTACAAAATTATACCTATCAATAGCTGTGTGACTAACTGCTCTGTGAATAAACAATGACACTAATGCAGCCACACGTACCTCTGAGCTACAAACCAAAAAGTTTATCTGTCCATCCTCTACCATATCAACCCCCTCAACTAACAGCATTGTGTGTCACAAGTAGAGCAGGTGTCCATGTGGTTGGAACCAACACAAAAAGGGCTGCTATGAAATCTGTGAAGCCTGCGGACCAGGCTATCATTCACCAGCCAATGCCTGACTCTTTGGAGAGCAGTTGCCGGCACCGATGATCTTTTATGCCAAGCACATGGAGGTAAAGGAGGAAGGTCCTGAGATCTGATTGAGCAAAAAAAACCCAACAATAACAACTGTGAAAAGCACTGAGGGCAGTAGCCCAGTGGTAGCCAGCTAAGTGGGGGTGAGTGGGAAGGAAGAGCCTGCTGCTCATGTCTGAAATGCTAGGGTCAGCCTCTGATGCCTGATGGATCCTGCCCCCAGCTCCTGACCATGTGGCCAGAGGACTGCATGGCCACTTCCTCCTGTGCTCTCTAGCCCCGAGGCTGCAAAGGCAGTTTTGAGTGAGTCCATACTACGGCTTGTAGGGAGTCATTTATAAGGAAGTGGCATATATGAGGTCTCACGATAAGTAATAAATGTACACAGGAGTGCCCAGCACTATTATTTTAGTGCACTGGTATAAATCTATGCATCATTCACACTTGGATTACTGTTAATTGTTTACCTCTATCCTTCAAATTAAAGATTTAATTTTTTTAAAAAGAGCCATATTTGGTTTTACACTGAGCCACATTTGGCGCTGAAGCCATAGGTAGCAGACCGCTAGTGATAGTTTCATATAAAAAGTAATTATCAGAGGGCAGTGGGCAGAGAATGTGAATTCATTGTCTTGTAGGCTATCTCAAGCTGAGAGTGGAGCCTAGAAATAAGTACAGTAAATTAATGCAAAAAAATAAAAAGCAGTTGTGAAAATGTGATGTGGGAAAGAGGAGCACCATGAAATTGGTGTTGGAGAGAGAAGAGAAAAAGTAATCCTCTAGTAATATTAGGGGGCAGGAACTGATGTATTTAAAACTAGGAAACTGCTTATTTTAAAATATTTCATCTCTTTACCTTATGATTTGCTTCACTTCTCTGGCTAGGTTCACTCATATGAGTAATCTTGGGCAATTTCCTCTACAAGCACTGGTGTATACCTGCTTTACATGTGGCACACAATGCTGAAGGTTGCATGGGTGGATTGAAGGGGTTGGTAGTGGATGGACAGAACAGTTTTCCTGCAGGATGCTGGTCCCAGTAGTCTTTTCTTCTCTTCCAAGACTATGGTTATCCCCCCTTTAAATTCATTTTTAAAATTTCAGCACAGCATAGTCATTATGTGCATCCATTTCCTTGGTTTTTCTGCTATTTAAATGTTTCTAATTATGCCTTAACTCTACAGTTAACTGAAACATTTAATTGTTGTCTTATGTATTTTGTTCTGAGCCCTTCTTGGACTCACACTTTAACATGGTGAGGGGGATTCTGTGTGTCTGTGAAGATGACAGCAATACCATAAGGAATTTAGACTCTGTAAAGAGCAGAGTCACTCAAGGTGGAATGGTCACAGCTGAGACACTGATGCATCCACCCCGTACAGGAGCCAGTGGCTACATCAGCAGAAGAGAAAGGACAGTTCCAGTGACGATGGGGGAGAGGAATCCTTGAAGTATGAATAGCACTATTAATAATGACACAATTGGATTAAAGGCGAAAGGATATTCAATTGTTTATGTGAATGAATGCAAAAGGAAAGCTCAGAGCTGTTCAACACATATAATAGGAACATGGAACATAAAAAGTATGAATCAAGGTAAGCTCAAAATTGTAAAACAAGAAATGGAACATTTAAACATTGCAATCCTGGGAGTGAAGGAACTAAAGTGGGCTGGAATAGGACCTTTTCAATCAGAAAATTATAAAGTTTTTAACTCAGAAAACACAGGAGAAACTGAGCAAGGCGAGATGTAGCAGGGGCAACCAGGCTATAACGTAAAATCTGACTGAATAATATCAAACATTTTGGAGGGCCTATCAACATAATTATCAGTCAAGTTTATGAATCAACTACAGATGTTGAAGAGGAAGGAACTGAAAGCTTTATGCAAGTATTCAGGAAAATTTGGGCTAGGATAACAAGATGAAGCAGGAAAGCTACTCATAGAATTCTGTGGAGAGAAACAAGCTGTTCATTGCGAACACGCTTCAGGCAATCAAATAGACATCACTAGATGGCCAATACAGAAATCAAATAGATCACATAATTAGAATCAGGAGAAGCTCTATCCTCTCTGCTAAAACAAGACCAGGAGCTGACTGTGGTACAGACCATTAATTGTTAATTTCAAAATATAGAATAAAGTTGAAGAAAAATACCAAAACATTCATATTGCCAAAATATGACCTAAACTGCATTCCTGAACAGTTTAAAGACCATGTAAAGAACAGATCTGCATTACTAAGTTCAAGTGAATGGGATCTGTTAGAACTATGGGTTGAAACCAGAGATATTATCAAGAAAGACTGCACAAAGACTAAGTCTCAATGGATGACTGGTGAAACTCTTAAAATTGCTAAAGATAGACAAGAAGTAAAATAAATGGTGACAGAAATAGAATCAGAAGTCTAAATGCAACATTCCAGCAACTGGCATGCAGAGACAAAGAAAACTATTATCATAACCAGTGCAAAGAAATAGAAGAGATCAAGAAAAAGGAAGAACAAAAGATCTTCTTCCACAACTTCCAAGAAATCAAGGGGAAATTTAAAGTATAGTTACAAATGCTGAAAGAGTAACATGGAAATACATTAACTGAACAGGATGAAATAAAGAAAAGATGGGAACAATCCACCGAAGAAATATACAGAAGAGATGAAAGGATGGCAGATTCCCTCCAAGAAGAATCTTTTCAAGAAGAGCCTACAATTTTAGAAAGTGAAATGAAAGCTGCACTCAAAGCAATTGGGAGAAACAAATCACCAGGAATAGATGGGAATGGGATATCAATAGAGCTATTTCAAGAGACAGAAAAGGAATCCATAAGAATCTTGACAAGAATATGCCAAAGAATATAGAAAACAAAACAATAGCCCACAGACTGGAAACACTCAGTCTACATTCCAGTTCTGAAAAAGGAGATGTCAAAGACTGCAGCAGCTATTGCACCATTGCATTAATTTCTCATGGGAGTAAAGCAATTCTCAAAATCTTACACCAAACACTGTTACCGTATATGGAATGAGAAATGTTCAAGTTGGATTCAGAAAAGGAAGAGGTACTAGAGATCATATTGCAAATTTACAGTGGTTATTGGAGCATACAAGATAATTTTGGAAGAAAATCAGTTTGTGTTTCATAGATTACAGCAAAGCTTTTGACTGTGTGGATTATGAAAAGTTATGGGTGGATTTCGAAGAAATGGATGTACCACAACATATGCAATCTGTACTCTGGACAAGAAACTACTGTTAGGACAGAATATGGAGAAACAAAATGGCTTTCAATTGGGAAAGGTGTCAGACAAGGATGTATTTCATCTCCTATCTGTGCAGTTTATATGCAGAACATATCAAAAGGAAATCTGGATTAGATTTAGATGGAGTTGGAGTGAAAATCTGTGGAGTGAACATTAATTTGAGATATGCAGATGACACCACATTGGTGGTGGTGGAAAGTGTTGCGAAGTCACAGCTGATTTATGAGATTGGGATAGCTATGGCCATTCAGGTCTTGGTGAGTGACACCACATTACTGGGAGAAAATAGTGAAGACCTGAAAGGAGTACTGATGAAGGTTAAAGTAAAAAAGCTCCAAGCAGGATTACATTCTGAACATCAAAAAGACAAAAGTAATGACAACTGAGGAATTATATAGCTTTAAGGTTGATGATGAAGAGATTGAAATTGTTAAAGAGTTTCTGTTCCTTGACTCCATCATCAACCAAAACAGATACTGCAACCAAGTAGGAAGGGCAACGAGGCTTCTGGCAGAGATGTAATGGTGGGCTGACATCTTCACAGGGAGTGAAGATGCGACACAGCTAATTACCAACTAGGAGGGCTCTCTGGTCAGCAAATTCTCCCTAGATTAAAGGGAGAGCAAAGAGATAAACTACACATACCTCTTTAGGTTGCTCTTTGGGTGTTTTCTGCTGAGCGGTGGCTTTACAGACACCTCCCAATTTAGAGTGATCAGAGGTCTTGGAATTTACAATCTTGCTACCAGCTGTGTTTGGAATCCTGATAAGGACTAAAGCCTCTTCCACTTCTTAAGATTTATGGACATAATTATCTACAGCCAAAGAGAGATTTTCTTGAAGACAAAAGAGACAACCCCTGTTAAGTTAACCTTCCTCATGGGATTTTAAAGAACTTTCTGAAACAATAACTTTAGCAAAAAATGTAATTAAGAAATCAGGAAAGCTAGAAATGAAATTTGGAAAACTAGAGAACCAGTTTGGTGTAGTGATTAGGAACGCAGACTCTAATCTGAGAGAACCAGGTTTGATTCCCCACATCTCCACATGCAGCTGCTGGTGGGACCTTCAGTGTCATGGGCTGGGGTGCAGGTCAGAGGGAGTCCAAAAACAGGCCAAGGTCAGGAGCTGGGAAGACAGTGCAAAGTCCAAAGCTGAGCTGGGGTTAGGAGCCAGGAACACAGAGCCAAGTCCAAAAACACTAACCAAAAATGTAGTCCAAAGCCAGAGGGTCCGAGAGTCTAGGTAGCTGAGCCAAAGTGGATGCGAGGCGTCATGAAGCTGACTCATTACTTCCACAAAGAGCTCTGCCCAGCATGTGGAGCCAAATGCTGCTACCAATTAGCCAGCAGTGTAAGCGTCCAGGCTCCTGTTAAAACTCTGGGCTAAACAAGCGTCTTCCCTGTAGCCTAGCCCCTCACTGCCTGATTGCTAAGTTTTGACGCAGCCGCTCCCTTAGACAAGTCACTCATGGAGGCGAGTTGGGAGGGCTTTCATCTTGTGATTACTCCCCCTCATCTGGGCGAGGTGCAAGAAATGCTGATGCGGGCGGCAGCTGCAAACTATCTCCTCCACTGCTTCAGAGGGGCCAGCTATGGTTTCTGCAAGGTCTGGCAGTTCTGTTAGCTCTCTCTCACCCATGCTCATGACATGGGGTCAGTCACTAGTTCTTTCAGAGCTGTTCTCTCAGGAGCAGTTCTCAAAAGAGCTCTCTCAGCCCCATCTACCTCACAGAATGTCTGTTGTGGGGAGGGAAAGGGAAAGGAGACTGTAAGCTGCTCTGAGACTCCTTTAGGTAGTGAAGGGCCGGGTATAAATCCAATCTCTTTTTCTTCTAAATGGATGAGGGATTAATTATTTTCCCCATCCCTAATTTTTAATCTTTAATTTCATTTTTGATGAAACAGAGAATCTTGGGAACAAGATAGAGTCTTTGGGGAGAAGAATGAATGAGTGTCTTGGGAGATCTAAACAAGAAATGAAAGATGATGTGAAAGAACTTGAAGGAACATTAGGGCATATTACAGAAGAAGTTAAGAAAATCAATGATAAAGTGGTTGCTGTAGAAAATAAATCAGAAGAGATTGACACAGTACTTGAGAGGCATGTGGATTTCTTAGCCCTTATAGACTTGAGAGAAAAGGAGTATTGTCTGAGACTGAGAGGTATCCAAGAAGAAACTGATGGAGATTTCAGAGACAGGATTATATTACTTTTGGCCAATTTTCTACAAAGGGAAGAGGAAGATATGGAATTTGCAGAATATTCTGAAGACTAAGATACAGCTGAAACCAGAGACTTTTTTTTAGGTTTAATGGACAATCAGTTGGAAAGAAGTTATGGAGTTTTGTTCCTATATTGGACTACAGCTGCAAAAATTATATATGCATAGAAATAGAAATGTCCAACAATACTTACAGTAGAAGTGATTGCACCACTTGGAAACAGTGACCATAATGTCATTGAGTTTAACATTTGTACAGATAGGGAGTTGCCCAAAAAGACTGACACAACCACTTTTAACTTTAAAAGGGGTAACTTCTCTGGTATGAGGGGACATGTGAGGAAGAAATTGAAAGGAAGAGTGGAGAAGGTCAAAACCATTGGGGAAGCTTGGAGACTATTTAAAAAGACAATCCTAGAAGCTCAGAAAAAATATATACCGCAGGTTAGGAAAGGTACAAATAGGTATAGAAAAAAGCCTGCATGGTTAACAAATAAAGTAATGGAAGCTGTAAAAGGTAAGAAGGATTCCTTTAAGCGGTGGAAAGCTAGTCTTAGTGAGGTTGATAAAAGGGAACACAGACTATGGCAAATAAAATGCAAGTCTGTGATCAGGCAAGCAAAAAGGGAATATGAGGAGCATATCGCAAAAAACATAAAGACCAACAATAAAACTTTCTTCAAATACATTAGAAGTAGGAAGCCAGCCAGGGAGGCAGTGGGGCCCTTGGATGACCAAGGGGTAAAAGGAGTAGTGAAGGATGATAGGGAAATGGCTGAGAAGCTGAATGCATTTTTTGCCTCTGTCTTCACTGTGGAAGAGGAGAAGTGTTTGCCCACTCCAGAAGCACTGATTCCGGGAGGGGGTTTGAAAGACCTGAATCAGATTGCGGTGACAAGAGAGGAAGTCCTCCGACTGATGGACAATTTAAAAACTAATAAATCACCAGGCCCGGATGGCATTCATCCGAGAGTTCTGAAAGAACTCAAATGTGAACTTGTGGATCTCCTGACAAAAATATGTAATCTTTCTTTAAAATCTGCCTCCATTCCTGATGACTGGAAGGTAGCTAATGTCACTCCCATCTTTAAAAAGGGCTCCAGGGGAGATCCAGGAAATTACAGGCCAGTCAGTCTGACATCAATACCGGGTAAGTTGGTGGAAACTGTTATTAAGGAAAGAATTAGTAGGCACATTGATGAACAAAAACTATTGAGGCAGACTCAGCATGGGTTCTGTAAGGGAAGATCTTGTCTCACTAACCTGTTAGTGTTTTTTGAGGGAGTGAACAAACATGTGGACAAGGGGGACCCAATAGATATTATTTACCTTGACTTCCGGAAAGCTTTTGATACAGTTCCTCATCAAAGGCTCCTAAGTAAGCTCAATAGTCATGGGATAAAAGGACAAGTCCTCTTGTGGATCAAAAACTGGCTTATAAATAGGAAACAGAGAGTGAGTATAAATGGGAAACTTTCTCAGTGGAGGGTGGTAAGCAGTGGGGTACCACAGGGATCAGTACTCGGTCCCATGCTTTTTAACTTGTTTATTAACGATTTGGAATTGGGAGTAAGCAGTGATGTGGCTAAATTTGCAGATGACACGAAGTTGTTCAGGGTGGTGAAAACCAGGGAGGATTGTGAGGCACTCCAAAGGGATCTGTTGAGGATGGGTGAGTGGGTGTCAACGTGGCAAATGGGGTTCAATGTGGCCAAGTGCAAAGTGATGCACATTGGAGCCAAAAATCCTAAATATAAATACACGTTGATGGGGTCTGATCTGGCAGAGACTGACCAAGAGAGAGATCTTGGAGTCGTAGTGGATAACTCGCTGAAAATGTCTACACAATGTGTAGCTGCAATAAAGAAGGCCAACGCTATGCTGGGGATTATTAGGAAGGGAATTGATAACAAATCAGCCAGTATCATCATGCCCCTGTATAAATCATTGTCGCGACCTCATTTGGAATACTGTGTACAGTTCTGGTCACCACATCTCAAAAAGGATATTATAGCATTGGAAAAAGTGCAGAGAAGGGCAACTAGAATGATAAAAGGGTTGGAACACCTTCCCTATGAAGAAAGGTTAAAATGCTTGGGGCTCTTTAGCTTGGAGAAACGACGGCTGAGGGGTGACATGATCGAGGTTTATAAGATTATGAATGGGATTGAGCAGGTTGAGAAAGAAGTACTTTTCTCCCTTTCTCACAATACAAGAACTCGTGGGCACTCTATGAAATTGCTGAGCAGTCGGGTTAGAACAGATAAAAGGAAATACTTCTTCACCCAAAGAGTGATTAACATATGGAATTCACTGCCACAGGAGGTCGTGGCAGCTGCAAGCATGGACAGTTTCAAGAGGAAATTAGATAAACATATGGAGCAGAAGTCCACCAGTGGCTATTAGCCACAGGGTATAGAATGAGAACTCTCAGTCTGGGGCAGGTGATGCACTCTATTCTTGGTGCTGGAGGGGGCAGCAGTGGGAGGGCTTCTGGTGCCCTGGCCCCACTGCTGGACCTCCTGATGGCACCTGGTATATTTTGGCCGCTGTGTGGCAGAGTGTTGGACTAGATGGGCCATTGGCCTGATTCAACATTGGCTTCTCTTATGTTCTTATGTTCTTATGTTCTTAGAAGAATGACTAGAGAAGATGTTGGACTTTATAGCTATGGCTAAATTTATAGTATTGGTGAGGGATAATTATTTATTAGAGATTGGCTTTTTGTATGAGAGAGATAAGGATGGCTTGATGATCTGTGGCTTTTCTGAATAAGAAATTTGCTTAAGGGGAAACAAAAAGAGAGTCCTTGTTTTTATATATAAACAAGGAAAATTTTGTAATCCAAAGTATATTTGTTGTAGAGAAAATTGGAAGGCTTTTATTATCCCTGTTCTGTTTTTTCTTTTTCCTTTCATTTTTTTGTTTGTTTTTCTTCTTCGTATTGTATTTTATTGATGCTTGTGCATGGTTTTATTTTTTTTAATGTCTGCCAGTTTTAATCCTTTAATAATATTAACATTCTCATGTAAAAAAACCCAAGAGTAGGAAGGACAGCCTTAGGATGTATTACTGGTGACCAAGATGAAAATACCTCATACCATAGTATTCATTACTATGTATAGGTATGAAAATTGGACAGTGAAGAAGCCATGGCCGCTGCTTTTGCATCTGCAGGCCTTGGGCTCCCATGAGGTTAGAGGTCACATGCACTACCACAGCCAGCTCCAGCTAGCCCGTGGCAGTTTTCGGGCCTCTGGGTGGCAAGGGTGGTCTCCCTGGCTGTGGGCCAATTGCAGGCTGTTTGCTGGCTCCTCCCCTTGGGCCAGCTGGGGGCAGGCTTGAGCGAGTGTTTGTGCTGCCCAGCCCTGCCCCTGGCTTATTTAAAACCCAGCAACCAGGTGATCTAACTCCTTTTGCCACCTTGGACATTACTGGATTGGACGTTTTTTGGTTTTCTTGATCCCAAGCACGTGACTGTGTCCAGGGCGATTTCTTGGAGGCACTGAATGGGAAACAGTGGTTGCTTCTGAGTCTTCTTGTTGCATTGGGAGGAAGGGAGCTTCTGAGTGGCTAAGGCTTTTGTGTTTTTTTAGAGAGAGAAGTGTTGTATATGGTTGTGTAATAGTTTTGTGGGAGGTCTTTAGCCTACACCTCTGCTACAGTAATGGCCCTAAGACTTGCTACCCCATGGGCTGCTGACCTAGTTTTTAAAAAGAAAAGAAAATAGGAAGCAATTCAGTTTGATAAATACTGGGGCCATTAATACGAAATCAGTTTAATAGCAAGTAATAATTAAAGTTTTATTTATTAGTGCTGGGTGTAGGTAATACTTTTGGTTGATTACATTTAGTGGGTGAAGTTCTTCAATTTGGGTCACTGTATATCAAAAGGGAACTTTCATATAAAGTAATCAGGGCATGCCCTTAACACGGAATTTGGGTTTGTGGTGCTGCACATAGTTCCATCTCTGGTGTTAACCTGTCCCAGTTTTTTGGGTTTTTTCCCTTCAATTTATAGTTGGGTTGAATCTTAGCATGCCTCCTAAAACTAGAGCTGCAGAAGCAAAGCATGCACAGCCAGTCCCATGGCAGGTAGGGGCCATAATAAGAGACCCACTAAGACTGCCTTTTCTGGGCTGAAGCAGCCCAGGGCCGCAAGGGCTGCTTCTGTTCCTAGGGGGTGCCAGCCCCTGGCTGAATTATCGGTGCCTTCTGTGGTCCCAGCACCTTCAACAGTTCACAGTGATCCAGTTTTTGAGGGCATTTCACAGGCTTTGGTCTACCTCAATGAGCATTTTAGTCAGATTGGCACTCAGCTGGTGACTGAGCCTATTAGGCCTTATAGCTCTTGCCCCATTGCAAAAAAATCCCCCTCAGCCACCTAAGGGGCATAGGTGCACTGATCACTGAGTGAATCCTCATGTGAACCCTTGGCAACTGAGTCTGTCAGGCCTTCTGGCTCTTGCCCCATTGCAAAAAAGCTCCCTCAACCACCAAAAGGGCATAGGCACACCCACTTGCCGAGTAAATCTTTGAGTTCCAGCTCGTCTGAAGACTGTTGGATTCTCTGGGTCTAGTAGAGCCAGGAATCACTATTAATGTAGCAGAGTGCACTAGGCATTTTCACACAGCAAAAGTTTGGTGCTGAGTGTCCTAGCAGACTTACAAAGTTACACGGAGCCAGTAGTCAGATTCAAAACTAATAAGAGTTCTTTATTATATGGAACTCCATTCTAAACAGTATAGATGAGAGACAGATAGAATCTATTCTAACTACCTAGGATGGGTATGGATGCAGAGAAGTGTGCCCCTGCATCTATTGTTCAAAGATGGAGAGAAAACGTGCTCCTTCTTTGTGTATGTGAGAAGAGGAAGTGTTTGTGTGAGAGAGGTGTCAAGCCAGAAGGAAGGAAACTCATCCCTAAGAACAGCATTCTACTTCAAAGGGAATAGGATCAGATAACAGGAAGGAAAGGATGCTGTGTGTGTCCTGACCTGTCTATCTGACTAAATCTATGGTGACCTCCTGAAGTCTGAGACAGAAGACAGCGCATAGTCCTTCACTTGTCTAAAAAGGAGGAGGCTCCAAAAGGTCGAAAATCACGCAAGAAGCATAACTACATAAGGTGTAAGGCCCACTGCTTGGCTAGAGCCCCTGAGTCTTCTTCTAGTAAGCAGTCTTTGGGTGACTCCTCCTCTGACGAGGAATCTTTTCATTCTTCTGGGGATTATTGGGTTACAGCAGCCTGTGTCCTGGGTTTGCCATCTTGGGCCATTAGGAGGAGAGGGAGGCAAATGGCCCTGCAGCTGTGCAGGGATCCACCCACCCATTCAGGGCTTCACCTGGCATTTATTTGTCACACAAAGTGAGGAAGCGGATACTGGATGGTATTACATTGATGTATTTACCCTGCTCAAGCCCAAGGCTGATGATGGTTTGCTTGTCCCATGTCCAGAGAAAAAAGGGAACAAAAAAGGGGCTGTGGAGTGTACCTATTTAAATTGGAATGCAGGGTTTAATGTTTTCACAGATGTGATTCTGTCCATTTATCCAGAGTGGGGATGGCACCTTTCCAACCATCTTGGCAATGTTTTGCATGCTCAGGCTCTAGCTGGGGATTCTGCTGCCATCAGCTATGATGAAGCTTTTTCATAAATGGGCTTCTCACAATGATTTAGTCAGGTGGGATTTAATCAATGATAAATCGAGGTTTACAAAGATGGGCCCACACGTGAAGAGCAAAGCTGGCCCCTCCTGGGTCTCTAGAGTTGCTTTCAGATGGGATTCCTGCCGCGATGTGTGCTGGGAATCTAATCAGAAGTGTCAGTGTACCCGATGTAAGTTCAACCATAATTGTGACACTTGCTTTGGGCGTCATGCTTGTCCAGCTTGCCCAGAGGGTGGTGGCGATGAGCATGCCTTTCATGGCAGCCAGTCCTCCAACCGTGACAGGAAGGAGGGTGGAGCTGGGTGAGCTGCTGCCTCCAGCTCCAAATCCAAATAATTCACTCTTAGCAGAGTCAGGATTAGGTTTGACATTACAACCCCATTCGCCCAGGTCCTCTTTGCTTACTTCTTGTTATCCCAATCATTCAGCAATATCTTTTCTGTGGGAGGGTTTCACACAAGGCTTCCACATTCATGGTTCCTCACATGCCTTTTTATTTTAGTAATTTAAAATCAGCCTGTGATTTCCCAGATATTGTAGCTGCTAAGGAGGCCAAAGAGTGTGCTGCTGGCCGGGTTGCTGGCTCTTTCTATTCCCTTCCGTTACCAGATTTGAGCGTTTCTCCCTTAGGGGTGGTCACTAAGAAGGCCCTGGGTGAGTATCACTTGATCCACCACCTCTCCTGCCTGAAAGGTTCATCTATTAATGAGGCCATCCCCCAGGAATGCTGCTTCATTTGGTACACATTGTTCGATCATGCTGTCAACTTAACTAGGGCTTTCAGCCCTGGTTCTCTCATGGCAAAACATGATGTACAATCTGCTTTTTGGCTTTTACTGGTCCATCCTGGTGATCACTGTTTGATGGGATTTAGGCTTAATGGGTTTTGGTATACAGAAAAGGTTATGCACATGGGCAGCTCGGTTGCTTGTGCGGCCTTCAAGGCCTTCAGCTCCTTTTTGGAGTGGACAGTAAATGACCACATTCATTCCCTCTTCTTCACTCACAATCTGGATGATTTTCTGTTTGCAGGGCTTTCAGGCAGCCCTTCTTGTGCAAAGCCTCTTTTCAGGCTCTGGCTGGGGAGCTGGGGGTCCCTTTGGCAAAGGATAAGATGGAGGGTCTGTGCATTCACCTGGTTTACCTTGGGATCTTACTCAATTCCATGTAAGGTTCTCCTGGCTTCCTGAAGATAAATTGGCCACCCTTATCACCCTTATCACTCTGGTCATACCCCAGCAAAAGTGTACAATCAGGCCGTTTTGGGCCTCTTCAGTTTTGCTTGCAGGGTTGTTTCCTTTTGTGCCCGTCTGGCCAGGATCACCTCTAGGGTTCGTTCTCATGTTCAGGTTAATAAGCGTTTGAGGGCAGACTGTTGGGTTGGTTAACCTTCCTTGCATCTTTCAATGGTGTGTCTATCTGGCAAATTCCTTTTGACTAGGGCCCATCCTTGTAATTTCATTCGGATGCCTCCGGCAGCATCGGATTGGGCATATTTTTCCATGGCCACTGGTGCACTAGTTGTTGGCCTGTTAGCTGGGCTGGGTCAGACATCATTAGGGATCTTATCTTCTTGGAGCTTTTCCAAATTCTGGAGGCATTTACCATCTAGGGGGATGCATTCAAGGACAGGAGGGTTCACTTTTGGTGCGATAACCAAGCTGTAGTGTTTTATTTATTTATTCCATTTGTATCCTGCCCTCCCCGCAAACAGGCTCAAGGTGGCTCACATTAGTCGGTACAAGGTACCATAAAATCCACATAAAAACATTTAAAACATTTTAAAACAATCAGATAATCATAAAGTGCTAGTAGTGATCATCATTCCATCATTAATTGAAATGGTGTGCTGTATGATGTACCAAGCAGACAATTTCAGACTCAGTGATCTTCTGGCATCACACAATGGTCTGGCTTGATCTCAAAGCTGGGGCTGGCCCCTAACCACAGATGTTGGTGGTACTGGTGAGGGCGGCTCCTAATTGAAAGCCTGGTGGAAGAGCTCTGTCTTGCAGGCCCTGCAGAACTGTAGAAGATCCCACAGGGCCCTGGTCTCTTTTGGGAGCTCATTCCACCAGTATGGAGCCGCCACTGAAAAGGCCCTGGCCCTGGTGGCAGCGAGCCTGGCATCCTTGGGGCATGAGAAGGTCAATCAGTGTTGTGACCCCAACCGTAGTGCTCCCTGGGATATATATGGGGAAAGGCAGTCCCTCAGGTATGTCAGACCCTGGCCATATAGGCCTTTAAAGGTAAGTACCAGCATCTTGAAGCAAATTCGGTATGCTATTGGCAGCCAGTGCAGTGCCTTCAGCACAGACTGGACATGCTCCCATCTAGGAAGGCCCATCAGAAGCCTGGCCGTGGCATTCTGCACTAGCTGCAGCTTCCAGATTTGTGACAAGGGCAACCCCATGTAGAGAGTGTTACAGTAGTCTAGTCTTGAGGTGACCATTGCGTGGATCACAGTAGCCAGGTCATTGCTGTTAAGGAAAGAAACCAACTGCTGGATTAGCCAAAGATGGTAAAAGGCCAACTTAGCAGCAGCTGCTACCTGAGCCTCCATTGTTAAGGAGGGATCCAAAAGCACTCCCAAACTCCTAACCACCAGCACTGGCACCAATGGTGCCCCACCAAAGGTCAGGAGTGAGATCCCTGCCCACAAACCACCCCGACTCAGGCACAGGATCTCCGTCTTTGCCGAGTTCAGCTTCAGCCGGCTCAGCCTAAGCCAACCAGCCATGGCTTGCAGTGCCCAGTCCAGATCTTCCAGTCTGGAGTCCGACTGGCTGCCCAACATCAGATACAGCTTGGTGTTATCAGCGTACTGGTGGCATTCTAGCCTATGCCTCCAGGAGATCTGGGCAAGGGGGCACATATAGATGTTAAATAACATCGGGGAAAGCACTGCCCCTTGAAGCACTCTGCACTCAAGCAGGTGTCTCCTAGACTGCTGTTCCCCTAGCACCACCCTTTGTCCCCGACCCTGGAGAAAGGAAGCAAGCCATTGCAAGACGAGCCCCTGAATCCCCATGTTGGTGAGGCAGTGGGTCAGCAACTGATGGTCGACTGTGTTGAATGTGGCCAACAGGTCCAACAACAACAGTGCCGCCAAACTGCCCCGATTCAGATGCCTCCGGAGGTCATCTGTAAGAGTGACCAATGCCATCTCCATCCCATGTCCCGGGCAGAAGCCGGACTGGAAGGGATCTAGTATGGAAGCGTCATCCATAAAGCCCTGCAACTGTATCACCACTGTCCTCTCAATCAATTTGCCTAAACAGGGCAAATTGGAAACTGGTTGATAGTTAGCCAATTCGGCCAGATCCAGAGATGGTTTTTTCAGGAGAGGGCAGACCATTGTTTCCTTGAGTGCCCCTGGGAACAGCCCAACAGAGAGGGACTTGTTGATAATTTCTCTTAGGGCATCTCGGAACCCTTCATGGCCAGCTTTAATAAGTCAGGAAGGGCACAGATCAAGGCTGCACATGGTTGGGCATGCAGTTGTGAGCAATCTGTCAACTTCCTCCAGGTTGAGCGGGCTGAAATGATCCAAAACCGCAATTGAAGACATGCAAGGGGCCCCAAGTTTGCTCACTGTTTCAATTGTGGCAGGAAGGTAGTGGCAGAGCACCAAGACATTATCTGCAAATAGCTTGCAAATGTCTCGCAGCCAATGTCCAATTCCCTAGTGTTTGGTCTGCCCTGTGGCAGAGTTGTTATAGACTGAATCGTTCTAAACAATTGGGCTGGGCATGAGCTCTCAGACGCAATCATAGCAGCATAGAACTCCCTCTTAGCAGCTTTGACTGCCATCTCATAGGATCTAATAAACATCCTATAAGATCCTCTTGTAGCTTCATCTCGAGCATGACGCCACCATCTCTCTAGCCGTTTCAGCTCTTGCTTCATAAGCTGCAACTCCTGGGTAAACCAGGGAGCAAGCCTAGAGTGAGAGCACAGAAGGTGCTGGGGAGCGATCTCGTTGTTGGCTGCAGAGAGCCAACTATGCCAGTCCTCCACAAGCTCATCCAATGAGCTGCCAGGGGCCTTGGATCCCACAGAGCCATCCAGAGCCACACTGGGTCCATCTGGCTTGACGGGTGAGCTAAAATACTCTTGCTGCCTAAACAGGGTCAGAGCAGAACATTCAAATAGGCCCTCAGAGCATGGTGGTCCGACCATGGGACTGCTGAAGCAGTGACCCGGTCCACTGTTACCCCCGCCATAAAGATCAGATCAAGTGTGTGGCCAGCTTGGTGAGTGGGGGTCGTTACATATTGGGAGAGTCCTAGCACCACCATGGAGGACACCAGATCCATTCCCTGAATAGAGGCCACGTCATCAGCATGGACGTTGAAATCATCCAGGACTATCAGTCTAGGGTGTTCCAATGCCCAGCCTGATACGGCCTCCATCAGGGACAGTAGGCTATTGGCCGGTGCATTAGGCGGTCGGTACATATGTCATCAGTCACCAAACCTCATGCTCTGAGTGGGTTATGAGTTTGTAAATTTGTGTCTAAATTTGTCCTTCTGTGCCTGTCACATTAACATCTCCTTTTCAGCACGGTATACTGCAGATATTAGTAATGACATCTCAGTTTCAGGAGCAGAGGTTCTGAATGTTGGCCCCGGAAACAAACTGCCACCCAGACCCCTTCCTGGAGGAACTGTGGGACCTTGGCGCAGATTGATCATGCAGGGAGTATTTAATTCTATTGCTCCCTCCTCACAGCATTCATACTCTTGGCAGCTGAGGACTTCCTGGCTTGTTGGCCTGTTTCAGAGACCTTGGTCTTTTGATATCTTGCCTTCATGAGGAAACATGGTCTTGCACCTAGGACTGTGGCCATTCACTTGTCTGCCATATCTTTCTTTAGCAAGGCTACCCAGATTCCTGCTGCTCTTTCATGGCCCACGGGGCAATTGAGTGGTGAAGGAGGCTCACTCCTTGTGAGCCAAATGCCTGCCTTCCAATCTGTTGGCATCCTGGTGGCACTTTTATCGTAGCTCCTGACAATTTGTTGATCTGAATACGAGGGCAGCCTGTTTTGGGCCTCCTTTACACTGGCATTCTTTGGCGCTTTCCATTGCAGTGACCTTGGCCAGGCCAGGTAACCACCATGTGGCTACTCCTTAAATTCAAGATGGATCAGAAGGGGTGCAGGTCCCACCTTTTACTTAGATCTGTTGGGTTCCGTCAGCCTTGCCCTGGTTGTGTCACTGGGGAATATCTGGCCATACACCCTTCTGGGCAAGGTCCTCTCTTCTTGCACTCTGATGGTTCCTTTCTTACCTGATTTCAGTTTGCTAGCATACATAAGGACGGGATTGCTTTTAAGGGACTTTTCCCTGGGGGTTTTGACACACACTCCTTTCCAACTGGCATTGCTACCTCTGTCACTGAATGTGGGCTGTCCCCAACACTATTCACTCAGTAGGCTGCTGGAGGTCCTCAGCTTAAGTCTGCCCTCATGTTGATTTTTCTACTCATTTTTTTCTAATTTTTAGTTTCTTCAGGCCTCATCAAGATGGATCGTTGGGCACAGTATTGTACACTGGGCTGACTGCTACATTTCCACTTCAGGATGGGGGACTTCACTGGGTCTGGATGACCACCTGTGGATCATCTGGATGGAACAAAGAGGTACCTGCTGGGACTCCTTCCTGCCTATAGTGTGGTGTGCTGTTGCCTCCAGCAGACCCCCGGACGCATTGGTGATTCATCTGGGAAAGAATGATCTACCCAGTTGGAAAGGTGTTGACCTCACATTGGCCATTTTGGCGGACATGCAGGCCTTGCATTCTTGGCTTCCTCGGGTTGAATTCTTCTGGTTGGAGCTGCTGGAAAGGAGGAATTGGAGGGGTGATGCTCCCCCTCACAAGCTGGACTTGGCAAAGAAAAAAGTTTGCAAGGCTGCAGCTCGCTTCATGGAGTTGGTTGGTGGCTCAGTAATTCACCACCCAGACATTTCTTTTAGGCTCTCCGCTCTGTACAGGGCAAACGGGGTGCATTTGTCTTGTTGGGGTCAGGGCTTATGGCTTCATAGTGTTAGCAACTTCCTCCTTTTTTGTTGCAGCGCTAGGAGCTTTTGGCAAGAGTAGGGCATACACCCAGCTCTTGTGACAGTTTTAGGCATTGGGCCAGATACATTTTGTGGGGAAGCTGCACCTGCATGCCTGTTTCTCTGGATGGGTCTTGGGGGTTAAGTTATTTAGCAGCATGCCCAGCTTGGGATGGTTGCCTAGCTTCACTCCCAGATGTCAAGGGTTCCACACAGAGGCTTGTGCCTTTGTGGATCCACCTTCTTGTCACTCCTGGTTTTCCCCAGCATGTGGGCTAGGATGTGGTTCATCAGCTGACAGGTGGTTCACCTATGCTGCGCCAAATGCTCTGAATGCTGTAATCACTAAAAGCTGTAGCCTTTACAGACCTGGTGTCGTCCATGGCAGCGCTGGGACTCTCACAATTTGTATCGGCCTCCACGCATCGGGCTGGTCACATGCTCGATTTGATCTTTGCAGTGGGATGGTGAGCAGATTTTTGCTCGCCTGTGGAGCCAAACGGACCCGCTGTGGTTCTAGATGGCTCTGCGGGATCCATGCCCCCCTGGTGGTTTGTTGGATGAGCTGGTGGAGGACTGGCATGTCCAGCTCTCCACGGCCATCGACGAGATCGCTCCCAGGTGTCTTCTCTGTACTCGTGTTAGGTGTGCACCCTGGTATACCCAGGAGTTGTGGCAGTTGAAACAAGAACTGAGGCGGCTAGAGAGATGGTGGCGTCGCACTCATGATGAAGTGTCAAGAGCATCTTATAGGATGTTTATGAGGGCCTATGAGATGGCAGTCAAGGCTGCTAAGAAAGATTTCTATATGGCCGTGATTGCATCTGCGAGCTCACGCCTGGCCCAATTATTTAGTATGATTCAGACTTTGACAGACCTGCCACAGGGCAGGCAAAACGATAGGGAATTGGATATTGGCTGTGAGGCTTTTGCGAGCTTTTTTGCAGATAAAGTCCTGGCACTCCGCCGTGACCACCCCACCACAATTGAGACAGTGAGCGAACTCAAGGCCCCTTGCGCACCTTTGGAACTGGGTTTAGGGTGTTTTAGTCTGCTCAGTCTGGAGGAAGTCGACAGATTGCTCATATCTGTACACCCGACCACATGCGACCTTGGTCTGTGCTCCTCCTGGCTCATTAAAGTGAGTCACGCGGGGTTGCGAGGCGCACTGTGGGAGATTATCAAGTCCCTCTCTGAGGGACAGTTCCCCGGTGCACTCAAGGAGGTGATGGTCCGCCCTCTCTTAAAAAAGACATCTCTGGACCCGGCCGAATTGGCCAACTACCGGCCAGTGTCCAATTTGCCCTATTTGGGTAAACTTATAGAGAGGGCGGTGGTGCTAGAGCTACAGGGCTTTCTGGATGATGCTTCTATCCTAGATCCCTTCCAGTCCGGCTTTCACCCGGGCATGGGACTGAGACAGCATTGGTCGCAATGACTGACAATCTCCGAAGGCATCTGGATCGAGGCAGTGTGGCCAGTCAGGCTCTAGTCCTGATGACCTGCACTGGGCATTGCAGCTGTGGCTGGTTGGCTCAGACTGAGCCGACTGAAACTAAACCCGGTGAAGACGGAGATCCTGGGCTTGAGTCAGGTTGGTTCGGGGTTGGGGCTCCCTCTCCTGACCTTTGATGGAGCGCTGCTGGTGCCAGTGTCAAGGGATAGGAGTTTGGGGGTGCTCCTGGACTCCTCATTAACGATGGAGGCCCAGGTGGCAGCCACTGTCAAGTCAGCCTTTTACCATCTTCAGCTGGTGCAGCAGTTGGTTCCCTTCCTCGACCGCGATGACCTGGCCATAGTGATCCATGCGATGGTCACCTCGAGGTTAGACTACTGCAATGCTCTCTACATGGGGCTGCCTTTGTCACAGATCTGGAAGCTGCAGCTAGTGCAGAATGCAGCGGCCAGGCTGTTGATGGGTATCACTAGGAGGGACCATATCCAGCCTGTGCTGAAGGTGCTGCACTGGCTGCCGATAGCATACTGGATCCGCTTCAAAGTGCTGGTTCTTACCTATAAAGCCCTATATGGCCAGGATCCAGCTTACCTAAGGGACCGCCTTTCCCCAAATGTTCCCCCAAGAGCACTACAGCCTGGGGCACAACATCTTCTGGTTGTCCCAGGCCCCAAGGACATCAAATTTGTTGCGACCAAGGCCAGGGCTTTCTCTGCAGCAGCTTCTACCTGGTAGAACGAGCTCCTGGGAGAGATCCGGGCCCTCCAGGACCTTATGCAGTTCTACAGGGCCTGCAAGACGGAGCTCTTCCGCCAGGCTTTCAAGTAGGAGCCACCGCCCCGCTGCACCACCACTGTGACGTCAACTTAGATAGTGTGGTGAGATGGCCCTGGGAAGAAGAAGAGCAGAAGCATCGGCAATATTAGGGGAGAATCGCTAGAACAACATCTGGAACTGTACTGGTTGCGGAGATTGGCAGATCTTTGGACCCCATCTTGGTTTTAACAACAACTGTATTCGAGCACTGATATTTTAATGTTAATGGATGGAGTATTTTATTTGGATTCAATTGTTTTAGCATGGCACATGCCTCTTGTTAGTTGCCCTGAGCCTACGGGGAGGGCAGGATATAAATATGAAAAATAAATAAATAAATAAATAGCCTGTCTTTGTTCCAATTATTGTTTGCGGTGTTTTCCTTGCTGTATTTGGCCTCCTTCCTTCCACATTTTGTGCCCACACTACCCTCAGGAACACAAAACAGGCAGGAAGAAAGTTGATTCATTTGAAATGTGGTGTTGGAGGAGAGTTTTACAGATACCATGGAGTTGCTAAAAGATAAATAAGTGGGTTCTAGATCAAATCAAGCATGAACTCTCCCTAGAAGCTAAAATGTCCAAACTGAGGTTATTATACTTTGGTCACATTATGAAGAGACAAGTCAGTGGAAAAGACAATAATGCTAGGAAAAACTAAAGGCAGCAGGAAAAGAGAGGAATCCAATATGAGATGGAGTGACTCAATCAAGGAAGCCAGAGCCCTCAGTTTTCAAGACCTAAACAAGTCTGTTAGCAACAGGATGTTTTGGAAGTCATTAATTCATAGGGTCACCATAAATTGGAAGTGATTTGATGACACTAACGCGCACACGCATTTTGCTCTGAATGCAGTGTAGCTTCCAGGCTCCTGCACTAGCTATGATAAGCACAAGTGTGCAATTGTTACACATGACTGTCTGTAAACTTCTCCCACTCAGGTAATATTGTTGAAGGCAACGCCCTGAGGGTGCTGGTTCTTTGACTAGCCAATTGAAACCCACACAGTGAGATTTTAATCCAGGGAGCAAATAGGTAGAAAAGGTTTTATTTGAATAAGGGACACCATACAGCCAAAAGTTCAGCTCAGATGTCCAGTGAGTAACAGCAGGGATCTGGCTTATATGCTTTTGTTGCAACTCCCAACATTACATCACTGCTGACATCATTTACTTGCTCAGTCTGATTTTCTTTGTTTCAACAATCATTAATTATGCATTTGACAAACAAGATGCTACTGGCCACATTTCAGCCTTACAATGCAGGTGGTTGTCTTGTTAAAAATGATAAATGTATCTACTTGGCTGTTTCCCCAGACTGGTTCACCTTTGAATGAACTTCCAGGCTGAATTCATTCTCAGGATAAATTCCAACTGTTCTTATTACAAAAATGTTTCCTTTATATTGATATATGCATATGTGTATATGAAATCACTCTTAGTAACATTTTGTAAGCTATTTCTACTAAAAATATGTGAAGCATATGTTGAATTCTGGAAAAATACAAAATTATAGTAATATTTTAAAAAATTAAACCCTTATATGTATTTTCTAATGTTCCAAAGTGGCCTATAACATAAATCTTTTATAGATACCTTGAATTCACCTATTATTCTTCATTTTGATCCATCAGAAGATTTTTGCTGAATTTTTAAAAATATTAAATCTGAATTAAAGTTTTTGGTTTTGTAAAACATGCTATTTTACCTTTGCCAGTAGGGGTCCTTCTCATATAACATAAGTTCTGCATTCTTAATTAGCCTTTTTAATTGAAGAGGACCTGTGATTCATATCTTTGGTTTCTGGCTGAACTCTGAGATGACTACATATTTGATTGGCCATGTTCCCATTCTCTGCTTGTTAGTAGTTTGCTAGTCTTAAGCAAAGTTTATTAGAGAATTAAGAATCTAACATTCAGAGATATTTACTCTTTAATAGTTATTCTTTGCTACAGACAAAATATCAAAAGTTATGTTTTTACTGTTAAAAGCATACAACAAAGAAGGAAAAGAGGTTTTATGCTTAGAGAGCATAGTTGCACTTTAGTTCAACTCAGTCATCTTGATATCTTATTAAGAACAGAGCATCTTCCTGAACCAATTAGTTCCTTTCACTGTGTTCTTTTGCCAGCTCAGTTTGTTAAGTATATATGGCTATCTCTCTATGCAAGTAAACAATCTTTTTGCCTCAAAATCATAAGCTGCTGAAAGGCAGATTTTTTTATACATATATATATGTATGTGTATGTGTGTATACATATATACATTCAACAATCCAACATTTGCTGGATTATGGAGAAAGCAAGAGAGTACCAGAAAAACATCTACTTCTGCTTCATTGACTATGCTAAAGCCTTTGATTGTGTGGATCACAATAAACTATGGCAGGTTCTTAAAGAGATGGGAGTACCAGACCACTTCACATGTCTCCTGAGAAACCTGTATAAGGGTCAAGAAGCAACAGTTAGAATATGGGACAACTGATTGGTTTAGCATAGGAAAAGGAGTACGACAAGGATGTATATTGTCACCTTGCTTATTTAATTTATATGCAGAGTACATCATGCAAAGTATGAATCACAAGCTGGAGTTAAGATTGCTGGGGAAAAGATCAATAACCTCAGGTATGCAGGCGATACCACTCTGATGGCAGAAAGTGAAGAGGACCTAAACAGCCTCTTGCTCAGGGTGAAAGAGGAGAGCACAAAAGTGGGCTTGAAGCTCAACATCAAAAAAACTAAGATCATGGCATCTGGCCCCATCACTCCTTGGCAAATAGAAGGGGAAGTCGTAGAAGTAGTGACAGACTTCACGTTCCTGGGATCCCAGATCACTGCAGATGGTGACTGCAGCCATGAAATTAAAAGACGCCTGCTCCTTGGGAAGAAAGCGATGGCAAACCTAAACAGCATGATAAAAAGCAGAGACATCACCCTGCCAAAAAAGTCTGCATGGTCAAAGCAATGGTATTCCCTGTAGTAATGTATGGTTGCGAGAGTTGGACTATAAGGAAGGCCGAGTGCTGAAGAATAGATTCTTTTGAACTATGGTGCTGGAGAAGACTCTTGAGAGTCCCTTGGACTGCAAGGAGATCAAATCATTCAATCCTAAAAGAAATCAACCCTGATTGTTCCCTGGAAGGCCAGATCCTGAAGTTGAAGCTCAAATACTTTGGCCACCAAATGAAAAGGGAGCACTCACTGGAGAAGACTCTGATGCTGGGAAAGATTGAAGGTCAAAGAAGAAGGGGATGGCAAAGGATGAGATGGTTAGACAGTGTCATCGATGCAACAAACATGAAATTGAGCAAACTTCAGTGGACAGTGGAAGACAGGAGGGCCTGGCGTAATCTGGTTCATGGGGTCGCGAAGAGTCGGACTCGACTGTGCGACTGAACAACAACAACACACACACACACACACACACACACACACACAAGTTTCCAATAACTCAATATTAGAATGTTAAAGCATTTTAAACTTAAAGAAAAAGAGTTTAGTTTAATTTTTCCTTATTTTAAATTAAACCATAATGAACTTTTGAACTCATTTCTTTGAAGTAGCAAGCTTGAACATAGATCTTCACTATGACAGGTCATTATTGTGATGGACTGTACCATCATAATTAAAAGTGTACTGATGCCTTCTAGGTGCTAGAACACCTGTTCATTAGGTAATTCCTTTCTCTGACTATTAAATGAGATATAAAACACCTGTTTCTACAATTCTGCTTAGTTACCAATCTGTTTCTGGAAATCCCAAAGTCTTTTCCCAAAGGACCTCTGGAATCCCAGGAATAATCAGTAGATTATCATTTGAACCTCTGAGCTTCCTCTACATTGTCATCAGGAAAAAGTATAATCAGTGGCATTATGGATTAGGAATATTTACCATGGGCATACTCTTAATCCGTAAGACCAGTGAAATGACTACATTTATCTATCACATTCTTTCTCATGGATCACTACCTTGATGTGGTGAGGGGGTTTGCATGGTTCTATGAGGCTGTGAGCTATGCCGTGGAGGGCCACTCAGGACAGACAGGCCACAGTGGAGAACTCAGACAAAACATGATCCACTGGAGAAGGAAATGGCAACCCACTCCAGTATCTTTGCCAAGAAAACCCCATGGACAGTAATGAAAGGCTAAAAGATATGATGCCAGAAGATAAGCCCCTCAGGTCAGAAGGTGTCCAGTATGCTTGTGGAGAAACCCCTCCTCCCCATTCTGAGTTTTTAAAGTGTTCCTGTTTTTTCCCCTCTTCTCTTTGGAAGGGCAGGAAGCGAGGTCAGTTACCTGCCGTAGTTATATAAATGGATTGACTTGCAAAAAAACCTGAGGATTTGGTGTTAGGAATCTCCAGGAGATTTCCCCGAATGTCTGCAAGGAGGGCTCCCAGGATACACCTGAGTGGCCCAGGGTCCACTTGGGTGACCTGGGCAGACCAAGTCAAAGGGGTTGGAGAGTGTGATGTAGAATGGGTGGAATCAGAGGTTTAATAAAAGTGCTTGCTCTCAGTTGGGAGAGTCTCTCTTTACTCTTGGTGCTGAGCCAGTTTGGTGTAGTGGTTAAGTGTGTGGACTCTAATCTGGGAGAACCGGGTTTGATTCCCCACTTCTCCACTTGCACCTGGCTGGATGACCTTGGGCAAGCCGTAGTTCTGGTAAGAGCTGTTCTTGAAAGAAGAGCAGTTTCTGTCAAGAGCTCTCTCAGACTCACCTACCTCACAGGGTGTCTATTGTGGGGAGGGGAAGGGAAAGGAGTTTGTAAGCCACTCTGAGACACCTTTGGGTAGTGAACATCACAGTAATCCAAGTCTATGCCCCAACCACTGATGCAGAAGAGGCTGAAGTGGGCCGGTTCTATGAAGACCTACAACATCTCCTAGAACTAACACCAAAAAAAGATGTCCTCCTCATCATAGGGGACTGGAATGCTGAAGTAGGAAGTCAAAAGGTAACCGGAATAATGGACAAGTTTGGCCTTGGAGAACAAAATGAAGCTGGGCAAAGGCTAACATAGTTTTGTCAAGAGAACACGCTGGTCATAGCGAACGCCCTCTTCCAACAACCTAAGAGGCAACTCTACACATGAACATCACCAAATGGGCAATAGTGAAATCAGATTGATTATATAATTTGCAGTCAAAGATAGAAAAGCTCTATACAGTCAGTAAAAACAAGACATGGAGCTGACTGTGGCTCAGACCATGAACTTCTCATTGCAAAATTCAGACTTAAACTGAAGAAAGTTGGGAAAACCACTAGGCCATTTAGGTTTGACCTAGTTCACATCCCTGATGAATATACAGTGGAGGTGAAGAGTAGGTTTAATGGACTAGATTTGATAGACAGAATGCCTGAATAACTATGGACGGAGTTCGTGACATTGTACAGGAGGCAGCAATCACCACCATCCCAAAGAAAAAGAAATGCAAGAAAGCAAAGTGGCTGTCTGATGAGGGTTTACAAATAGCTGAGGAAAGAAGAAATGTGAAAGACAAAGGTGAAAAGGAAAGATTTACCCAACTGAATGCAGATTTCCAGAGAACAACAAAGAGAGATAAGGATGCTTTCCTGAATGAACAATGCAAAGTAATAGAGGAAAACAATAGAATGGGAAAGACTAGAGATCTCTTCAAGAAAATTGGAGGGATCAAGGGAACATTCCCTGCAAAGTTGGCCGTGATAAAGGACAAAAATGGTAGGGACCTAACAGAAACAGAGGAGATTAGGAAGAGGTGTCAAGAACACACAGAAGGACCTCAATGTCCTTGACAACCATGTAGTGTGATCACTGACCTCAAGCCAGATATCCTGGAGTGCGAAGTCAAATGGGCCTTGGAAAGTATTACTAACAACAAAACTAGGGAGGTGATGGTATCCCAGCTGAGCTATTCAAAGTCTTAAAAGTTGATGCTGTTAAAGTGCTGCACTCAATATGCCAGCAAATTTGGAAAACACAACAGTGGCCACAGGGTTGGAAAAGGTCAGTTTACATTCCAATCCCAAAGAAGGGCAATGTTCAAACTATCACACAATTGCACATTTCTCATGCTAAGAAGGTTATGCTCAAGATCCTACAAGCTAGGCTTCAGCAGTACGTGGACAGAGAATTGCCAGAAGTACAAGCTGGGTTTTGAAGAGGTAGAGGAATTAGAAATCGAATTGCCAACATTCGCTGGATTACAGAGAAAGCAAGGAGTACCAGAAAAACATCTACTTCTGCTTCATTGACTATGCTAAAGCCTTTGATTGTATGGATCACAACAAACTGTAGCAAGTCCTTAAAGAGATGGGAGTACCAGACCACCTCACATGTCTCCTGAGAAACCTGTATAAGGATCAAGAAGCAACAGTTAGAACCAGATATGGAACAACTGATTGGTTTAGCATCAGAAAAGGAGTACGACAAGGATGTATACTGTCACCCTGCTTATTTAATTTATATGCAGAGTACATCACATGAAATGCTGGCCCAGATGAGTCACAAGCCAGAATTAAGACCGCCGGGGGGGGGGAATCAACAAGCTCAGATATGCAGACGATACCACTTTAATGGCAGAAAGTGAAGAGGATCTAAAGAGCCTCTTGCTCAGAATGAAAGAGGAGAGCACAAAAGTTGCCTTGAAACTCAACATCAAAAAAACAAAGATCATGTCATCCAGCCCCAACTCTCCTTGGCAAATAGAAGGAGAAGTCATGGAAGCAGTGACAGACTTCACATTCCTGGGATCCAAGATCACTTCAGATGACGATTGCAGCCATGAAATTAAAAGACACCTGCTCCTTGGGAGGAAAGCTATGGCAAACCTAGACAGCATAATAGAAAGTAGAGACATCATCCTGCCAACAAAAGTCCACTTAGTTAAAGCAACGGTATTCCCAGTAGTAATGTATGGCTGTGAGAGTTGGACCATAAGCAAGGCTGAGTGCCGAAGAATAGATTCTTTTGAATCATGGTGCTGGAGAAGACTCTTGAGAGTCCCTTGGGCTGCAAGGAGATAAATCAGTCAATCCTAAAGGAAATCAACCCTGACTTTTCCCTGGATGGGCAGATACTGAAGCTGAAACTCAAATATTTTGGCCACCAAATGAGAAGGGAGCACTCACTGGAGAAGACCCTGATACTGGGAAAGATTGAAGGTAAAAGAAGAAGAGGACGGCAACGGATGAGATGGTTAGACAGTATTATCGATGCAATGAACATGAAATTAAGCAGATGACAGAAGACAGGAGGGCCTGGCGTAATATGGTCCAGGTCGCAAAGAATCGGACTCGACTGTGCAACAACAACAACAACAACTATCTATCACATTACCTTTACATACATGGAAGCTGTGACTGGTTGTGGCTCCTCCATACACATATGGTGTGTTAAACCCATTGACTTCCTATAGTTTCATTCACACAGTGCATCAGAACAGTGAAGTGGATGCCTCAAGTATGTCAAGGTATGTATGCCTGCACCACCGGTTCATGTACACAATGGGGAATATAGATGTTGTGCACACCTGTGTAGGTGTGGGAGACAGAGAATTGTTCTGTGGGAGAATCTAGGTGTAAGCCTGCACTTGTGAGAGAAGTCATTCATGAAGCACCACCATTTACTTTAGACTTTGGTTTCTTTATGCTTAGCCAAAGCAGACCCCTGATATTCCCAGGCAGTGTGTGAACTTGCCTGAAAGCTGTACAAGACCGAGGGGGAGGTGTTCGTTGCGCAGGCAGTGAAGAATGCTGCGGGAGTCCCATCCGCCTGCCCTATGTGCGCCTTAGAATCCAGCGTGTATACCCGCCGGCGTGGATCGCGCGCGCGCAACCTTTCCAGGCTGAAGGGCATTCAGCATGTGTGCGCGTGAGCAAACCCGGGTCACACTTGGCTGCACGTGCAGCAACGCCCCTTCTTCACCCTTGCGCGCGCCAGTCCGTGCCACCTGGGCGAGCGCTGCCCGGATCCTTCCCTCCATCCGTCCCCTCCGCCTGTTCTTTGCTTGCTGCTTACTGCAGTGTTGGGGGGAGGGCAGAGCTGGAGCAAGATGGCGTTGCTGTTTCTCTTAGGGTCAGCACTGGAACAGCTCCTTCCTTTGCACTGCCACTAGGACCGGCAGCTGCTCTTGAATGGTGCAGCAGCTCCGCAGCCTCCTATCCTGCCCTGGTATTATTGCTGCCGTGAACGACCCCCTCCCCTTCAGCGGCTTTTGTTTTGGTGCAAAGCTTTCCCTCCCCGTGTGGCTGCCGGGGAGGGGGGGCCAGTGAGTGTGTGATAACATTTTTCTTTTTTTGCAAAACACTCACTAGGCTGAATCTAGGCTGGACCCTACACCGGGTCAGGTGCAATTTGATTTTGCAGGCAGCTGCTTCAATTTTTGTTAGGTGTTTTGTTTTTTAATTTTGCATTTGGAGCCCCGAGTGCCAAGGTGTTTGCAGTTTTAAAAAGGGGGTGAGCAGCTCTCTTATGTTACCACTTGCAACTGTGGCAATTACTACCCGACCCCCCCCCTTAATCTTCCCATGGAGGATCTAATCTGCTAAAAAAAATACCTGAAGGAGACGCATTGGGATAATAACATGGAGGAAGAGGAGGAGCTGCAGTACTGAATTCCCCGGCTGCGCTATCAAGAGGAGAGATGGTGGTTTTTAATGTGGCACCAGTGGAAGTTCTGGAGTTGTGAGAGCTTTGAAAGCCCCCCTTTCCCACCGCCTCACCTGCCCAGTGCCTGCTGCCTCTGTCATTTATTTTTGATTCCTTTTCTCTCTTCCCCTCATCCCCCATAACCACCCCCCTTTCTGCTTTGCCATGGGAATGGTGGCAAATCTTTTGGCTATTGTCATGTCGGCTTCATTTTTCAACCCCAGCTTTGCCTTCAGTTCGCACTTCGACCCTGGTAAGTTGATTTATTTTTGTAGTTTTGGGGCAAAAACAGCCAGCTAATGATTCTTTTCTTTTCCCCAGTGAAAAAAACTACTCCTCTTTCTCGCTTCTTCTCCGGTTTTGATTCTCTCCCCCTCCCCTCTCGCAGCTCCAGAAGGACTTTGATTTTGGAGCATGTTATTCTTTCCTCTTGCAGGCACCTAACACCCCCCAGCTGCGCTTTTGCATTGTTTAACCCTTTGTTGTGCCAGGTCCCTTGTATCGAGTTGTTTGGTAGCGGGCTAACACAAATGAACCTTTCGTTCCCCCTGAACCGCTGGATTTGTGTTTTAAGAAAGAATCCAGAGGGATAGATTCTTCCTGCAAAGTTACACCACCATTTTACAGCTCTTCTGCCCTTCCCTTCCCACCATCCTTTGTGGAAATTTT
Organism: Gekko gecko; assembly: GCA_029375565.1. Lineage (NCBI taxonomy): Eukaryota > Metazoa > Chordata > Lepidosauria > Squamata > Gekkonidae > Gekko > Gekko gecko. Next base: position 235,166,115 of record JAPDNY010000002.1, on the reverse strand, counting down.
GGGGGTATGTGGAAAGAGTTCCTGGGGCATCTTGAGACAGTTCAAAGCCTGATGTTTGACTTCCTTGGAGCCCTATTTTGCACCATATTCCCAGTAGTCACTATGTGTGTGTGTTAAGGTATGAGCCATTGCCTGGAATTTGCCAAAAGAAACAGTTGCATAAGGTTTATGATGACCCTTTCTAGGCCTTCTCTCTGCATTCTGGAAACGTTTGCTTTGGGTAAAGTCAAACCAAAGTGGTGCTGTGGGTAACAGTTTGGCTTGCACTGGGCCTTTTCTGCCCATGGGCTTAGTCTGAATTAACCTCCCTTGGCTAGGGGATGATTGATAAACCTTTTGAATGGGTAATTGCTGGTCCTTGATTTGTGGAGGGACAGCATGCTGTCTCTGCAAGGTAGAGTTATATCCCAGAGGGACTCGAATCTCCTGGTGACAGGTTTCACTGCTTTTCTCAGCCAGAAATTCTGAAAGGTAGAAACAAAACCTCTTTGTTAGCCTGGTTTGCTCCTGAAGTGTTTTTTATGTCCATTGTTTTACTAGCTTATGCTTTATGGCTGAAATCACTTCAAGTTCCCGCGGGGGTGTTGTGCATGAAACTGCCACCTCATCTCTTTCCATGCGGTTGTGCATCCCTGGTTCTTACCTGCATGCTGGTGGAAGACTGATTCCATTAACTATGAATGAAACATGATTTTGTCCTTAATATCTCCAAATGTCACAATTCCAGCTCTCTGCTGGAATTGCCATGAAAAAACAAACAGGCTATGATCTGCACCGATTTAAAAAAAAAAAAAGATCATGGCATAATTTTATGGATTCCAATGCAGTTGGATGTTGTGGGTCTGAAGTGATGTGCTTGGCTCAGCTATGGGCTGAATTTTATCTAAAGGCATTTATCTGATGAAAAGTATGTCGGAGAAATCGGGAAAGATAAACCAGCTAAATTCAGCCGACATTAAGCACAGTTATTTGATTATGCCTGGCTGCTTTGGTGCTTTTCTCTATGTTATACAATCTTCTGGAAAGACAATAAATAGTTAAACGCTAGTTTGCTGGAATACAGTTTTAGCATGTAAGAGAACTTAGAAGTCTGTCATTGTAGGCAATAAGGAGCTGTGTGTTATATAAGTAGATATTTTGCAGTTTTTATATTACGTCTATAGCACATGCCCAAAGTGAATATAAGTCTAGTCCCTTATTTATGTTAGTTACTGTTGCAGTAGAGGGCCTGACCTTGCATTAACCAATCTGGCCACAGATGGAGATTCATAAATAGAGGGGGTAGGATTACTTCTTTGCTTTCATTGTATGTTGAAGTCCATGTGCAAAGATTACTTAGATTTTCAAAAAGCCCTTGTCAGTGTCCCTTTCCTAAAAGCAGCAGAGACATCTAGAAATAATAGGTGTAAAGGAATGTACATGTGGTACCAGGGAAAAGATTTTGATATAATTTGTGGATAGCATACTGAAAATGTTGACTTAATGCATCCAGCCACCAAAATAGCAAACATTGTTAGATACACTTATGAAAAGAATAAGAAATAATGCAGAAAGAATCAGAATGTATCTGTATTAATCACTGGGTGTGTTGCATGTTTACATCGTGAACAGTGCATGAAATTCTGGATGCTTACCTTAAAAAGTATATAGTAGCACCAGAAAGGGTATGAATAACAGCTGCAGAAATTCTGTGGGGGTAAGGCAAAAAGATTGGATTTCCTTTTTCTCTTTAGAAAAAAAGTGAAGAGAGTCTAAAACAGAGGTTCCCAGACTTATTTGGCCTATTGCCCCCTTTTCAGGAAAAAAAATTACTCAGCATCCCCCTGGACATCTACCTTCAAGAAGTGGACAAAAAGATGCAGTTTCTGGATCTGCACCTGGATCGTTCCAGCACACCTGGATCGTTCCAGTGGGGGTGGTATTGCCCACTTTAGGAACAAGTGGTCTAAAATATGAACTTGAAAGAAAGATGACCCTGGATGTAAGATGACCCACCCAAATGTTATGCCCCAAAAGATTTTTATTATTGGACATAGCTGTAATTTGTTTGTGAATTAAGGCAACCCCCTTTTTTGATGGCGTATTTTGAAAGGACCTAATCATCTATATGAGTAAATACAGTAACATATGGGTTGAAGAAAGTGGATAGGGAGCTATTACTTAATTTTACGTAATGGTGAAACTAAGGGGGACTCAGTGAAATGAACAAAAGTGGGTCCATTGGAGACATTGAACAGTTCTTTGCCACCAGAAATGGTGGCTTTGGGCAGAATTCTCTGTGTTGGCTTTATGTTGACTATATGCAACTGACCTGCATGATCCACAGCGTGTCCTGGGTTGGTTGCTTCATCAGTTCTAAAGTATGCCATGGGATCCGCATCACAACAGTGGTACAGTTGCTTCCCTGACATTTGCTTGACTTCCTGAACAGGGTTGCCCTGGGTCATCCCATGCAGCATCATTCCAGATTTTGGCATAAGTGTGCAGGGTAGGGTGGACTTAAATTTTCCATAGGGAGGTTTAGTGAATGGGCTTTGCCCATGCGTAGAGTCTGACCAATTGCCATTGCTGGATTTGGCAAGGAGATATATAATTTTTTCCCTGAGATCAGGTTAGCAAGAGGGGCCTTATTTGTTGTTGTCCAGTCCTGGACTCAATCGCTCTCACAACACTCTTGTAGCAGCAAGATTTGTTTATTTGGCGGTAAAGAGATTCCAAGCATAGACAGACTCTGTGTCAAAACTGGCCACCAGATGCCAGGTCCAACCCTGTACAAAAAGCAGGACAGCCTCTATGCAAACCACCCAATCAATGTTCGCAGTCAGCCTGCCAAAGCTCTAGGCCTACCCTCAGGGTCAGCCCAACACCTGCAAAACTGAGATCATGCGCTTCCCATGGTCCCCTACATACTACACAAGCTCAAGCAGAGAAGATAAATGGCATGGGAGATAAAACAGTGAAAGAAGCATGTCTAAGAAAGCAGCTAACCCCTAACATAACAGACCAGGAGTTTGGCTGGACAGCATTCTATGGCAAGCGATGCCCGAGCTTGACAGTTGTTTACCTTTCCCTGTAAGTATATGATTGGGATCACTTGCTTGAGCCACATGGAAGTATTTGCTCTGCAGGCAAATATTTCTGTATTGTAGGTGCTGTATGATTGGTGCACACAATATTCTGATTCCATGAATGGATATGGGGGCTTGTGAGAGGTGTTTGGTATATGGATAGTCCTGCCTTATAGTTGGTCTTTTTGTGGTCTTTTTGACTTTTCTTAATTTCTTACATTTCCTGGTAATATTATTTCATCCCATTCTCATTGTATGGGAAAACATTGTTGGGACCAAAGAGGAAAGCCATCCTGCTAATGTCACGTCTTCTTTCCTGACCTTGTGTGTCCCCCCAGAGATCATACCTTATGAAGGTTTGGTAAAGTGAACAATGATTTGACCATTTCTTCAGTTGTGTATATCCCACAGTTTCTGATAGGAACTCAGGGATGGGATGACCCTGTTTTGTTTTTTTCTCACAATAGGTCCTATGAAGTAGGTTAATCTGTGAACAAATGACTAGACCAAGGTTACCCAGTGAGTTTAATAGTAAATTGCCTGGGTGGGATTTGAAACCTGGTCTCCCCAATCCACATTTTAAACATGGTGCCAGCTGGCCTCCCAAGAGATCACAGACTCACTCTTTGAAGCTAGTGAACTACACCAGACAGAATAAGAGTTTCAGACAGATGAAACATAGCAGTGCAAGTAGATTTTCAATCAGATAGGTATGTCACTAATAATTATTTTGTTTCTACATCCTCTAAGGATCTGGAAACAGGGAATGGGTTCACACAACTAATTTTTTCCTCAGTTATCTTTTTTTTTAACTTAAAACATTTCTATGCTGCTGTTTCACCCAGTTCGGTGGTCTACAAGGTGGCAAACATGAAAATGAAATATTAAGCTGGTGGAGGCACCCTGAAGCAGGAGTAGTCAGGTAAGGGAATAGCAGTCCTTCAGGTATACTGGTTCCCATCCATACAGGCTACTGCCAGTCTGAGTAGACTTTACTGTCTGTGATAGACCAATGGTCCTCTGTTTTGTTGGGATTAAGTTTCAGCTTGATGCGATATTTTTGCGCTTTTCTTAGTGGTGCAGATTCACATAGAACGTTTTACATGGAATGTTTCTTGAATGCTTCTGAATGGGGTGTGATTTGAAGCTGGCACAAACTGACTTTCTTCTGAAATCAATATGGCCCAACTCATAAATAGCCTGCAATGATTTTGCATGGTGATGCACTCCAAAGAGTGAGAACCATATGATTTTCCATTGTAAGTAACTGAAAAAGATTGCATTATGGTGGAAGAATGGGTGAAAGTGAATGGTAGGGAAGGGCATGCCTGACTGATCTGCCACAACTTCTGATGCCATTTACATCTGGCCAGTATCAGAAACAGTACACTGGGCTGAATAGTTTGATACCGTAATGGCCAGTCATGTGTTCTCATTAGTGTTGCAACCAACATTTGGCTGTAGATCTAAGCTCTGATATAGTACTAAAATAATACAATGTTAACATTTAAAACATAGTTCCTAAAAACAGTAAAAGGCCACAATGCTATTCTACAGAGGACTGACAAAGCCATCTCAGGGGTGAGTTCGGCCTTGTAGAGAAGAGTATTCTGCAATAAGAGTGCTGCCACCAAAAAGGCCCTGTTCCTTGTAGGTGCCAACCTTGACTAAAGAAGGCTCCCATGACAGGACTCTACTGGCAGATTTTAATGCCCTCCCCAATCATAAATTGCTCTGGTCCTAGCCATGTAGGTCTTTTAAGGTGAACATCAGCATCTTAAATTTAGCCTGGAAACAAATTGGCAGCAATTGTGACGCTATTCATATTAGCAATTCATCATCCATTTGACTGTCAACAGTTAGCAGTTGGACAGTTGCATTTTGGACCAATTGAAGTGTCTGAATTACCTTGAAGGCCAGATCTGTATTGAGTAGTCTAAATCTGGACATTACAAAGCCAGGTGTGATGGTTGCAAGGTCACGTTCCAGTAGAGAGAAAGGCTGGTGAATCACCAAAGACAGAAAAAGTCACTCCAAGCAACAGCTGTCGCCTGAATATCTAGGAAAGTGCTGGATCGAGGAGCATCTCAAAAGCTGTTTACTTGGTCTTACAGGTGACTCTGTTCAGAACAGCCAGGGCCTGTACTTCATTGCTTTCTATGCCCTGGCTCCATCCTGGTGGAACTCTTTACTGAGTAACATCCACACCCTGCGGGACACATTATAGTTCTGCAGGGTGTGCAAGGCAGAGACTTTTCACCAGGCATTTGGTTGAGGACAGTGATGGCTACGTCTTGGCACTCCAATCTCCCCCGCCCTCTACCCATGAGGCAGTGGTGCTGTTAGGATTTTAGCACCATCTTTATAAACTGGACTATTATGTTTTTACTGTTTTACTTAGTTTTAACTTGTTTAACTTGTTTATTTGATTTTGTTGTACACCACCCTGAGCCCGGTCCCACTGGGGAGGGTGGTTGATAAATTCAATTAAATAAATAAAGAATCAGGTGTGCAGCTTTGGGGTGTTATAAAATTCAGCCCTGCAGTGGCTGCTCATGTGTTGTCAATGGCACAAAATACATTTAAGCAACATTGGATGATATGTCAGTTGTGGCCTTTCCCGGAAAACATTATTGGGTCATGATTATCCATGCTATGGTGACATCCAGGCTAGATTAGTGAAATACACTACGACTTGAATTCCATGGAACATTTCCACTGATGGGAGAGATTTCTGTCAGTTGAGCAGCCCTTACTTGCCATTTCCTTCCTGCAGCAGTCCCAAATACTCCTCTAAAATATTGCTCCTGGGTGGACAGGGAACCCCAAAGGACAGTGGTGGTGTGTGTGGGAGAGTCAGAGGTCTGCAGTGGGAGGGGCAAAATGGTATAATTTCCCCCCCTTCAGTTAGTTGAAATCCTTCATGAGAGTCAATCCTATATGTGGAATTTTTGTGTGTGAAGTATTAGAAATTTTTGTTTGGTTCAGAATACAGCTGTGAAGCTATTGCCTGAAGTGCTTAAAGGACTTTACTGCTATCAGATGGTTCTTGGGCACAGTTGAAAGTGCTGTTTTTTACCTATAAATCCCTAAGTCTCCTTCATCTTTGGGCTCTTTTATTACCATGTCTGTCAAGAAAAGGTAGCTAATGATTTGCATAAATTATGTGAATTAAGTTCATTGGAGTACATGTACTTAAGTGATATAATTTAGTCTGTTTTTGCTAGTAATTCAAAGGAACAAGCTGTGCAGAATATGAATCAAAATTCCTGACTATTGGCAATTGTATTGCACTTCCTTCTGGTTTACAGGGATGTACCAGTGAATGCTCCCCCTGCCGTTGTTTTCAGCAAGGAATATATCTTGAAAGAAGGAAGATGTCCAGAATTGTAGCACTCAGAATTATTGGGCAGGGGCATGAATAAAGGGATTTTTCTGCTATAATTTTTCACAGTACTTTGATTTCAAGCACAAGAGGATGTATAGCTAAATATGCTGAGACAAGAGCCAGGCTGGGCATGTTTCCCTGTCTGGGAAACAATGGTTGTCAGGGTTCCATTGATCTGGAGCCATTTTATTGACTCACAACATTGTTTACACAGTGCATGGGGGCTGTCAAAAACTATTTTGCCCGAGTCCACTTGGCTGTTCATAATGTCTCAAAAGATTGGCATTGGGGCCCAGTTTCATCTGCTGAGGAGTAAGTAGGGCTTCACCAGTTAGGTTGTTTCTCATTTATCAACAGTGGAAAGGCTGCGGCTTTAAAGGCCAAACTAGACGTAACAACAGCACATTCATTCCCTGTCTCCCCTGTCCATCTACAAGCTGAAATGCCACACAAAATGCTGATCCTGAGGAATGGACCTCAGTCATGAGGGGGAGGGTTTATGCAGGAGAAGGGAATCAGAAAAAATTGTCTCCTTCTGTCAGTGGAAATTTCTGCTGAATCCATGCATCTGGGAGATCTAGGTTCAAATCCCCAAACAGCCAGGAAAACTTAGTTCTTGACCTTCGGCCAGTCACAATCTTTTACCTTAACCTTATTTGTTGTAAGGATAAAATAGAAGAGGGGAGAATGATGTTGTAGGCGGTTTTGGGTCCTCACTGAGTGAAAAGGAGAATATAAATGTCTGAAATTAAACAAATGCCATTACTTTGCTTTGGCTTTTAAGGTTTAAATAACTCAATTGTAAAATTGTTAACCTAATAAAAACATGCAACTAGTCTTTAAAATTAGGCTCCTTACCATAATATTGGGAAGTAGCAAATGTAATGCTGAGTTTAAAAAAACCCAAAGGAGATTCAGAAAATGACTAACCTTTCTATTCCTGTCTTGTGCAGGGGGTTGGACTAGATGACCCAGGAGATCCCTTCCAACTTTATGATTCTATGATTTTATTCTGGTTAAATTGGGGAAAACTGTTATTTAAAATTATTAGACATACAACAGAATAAGCCCTATTCTGGAAGAATCTGCATGAGTCCTCACTATACCTTTTGGATATTTTTGAGATAATTGGCTTTTCTGTTAGTGACCTATGTTATTTGCATACTCTTACTAATTTGGGGAGGGAGATCCACCATTCATTTGTAAGGTAATTAAGGACTTATTGAGGTTCAAGTTCAAGTTTATTAGTACGGTCAAGTGACCAGCCAATATAAAACTTATTGAGGTTCATTCACCATCACAAATAATTAATACTTGTTTTATTGATAAAAACTTTGTTTTGATTTGCACATACTGCAGAAATAAAAACTTTGAACACTTTTGAAAAAAAGAGTTATTTATAGTTTGCAGCTTTAAGCTATTGTATATGGGAAGTCTTGAAAACAAAATATTTTTCCTATATTGATAATTCTTTGGAAAGTAAATCTTTATCACTGAAACATTGTAGGCAATAAGATGGAGAGTTGGTTCCTCAATCCCTGAAAAAATAGGTTTTGGGTGATTTTTTTTTGCTTTTGGTGGCATTTAGTTTGTCATAGTTTTCAAGGATGCAGTTGCAGCAAAAACACACTTTTCTTTTATGTATCATCTGACTTTATTATTTAGATAGGGTTGCAAGCAAGCATCATGTTTTTTGTAGGCATTATTTGATGGTAGGTTGTATTTTGGTAGATAGTTAATATGCTAGGAAGTGAGAGACTGGGAAGTTGAGAGTGAGGAAGCTAGATTTCATACTAGCCCTCCACACACAACCCTATATTCATTGAAATCAATGTGCCTGGAGTGGCTGAGCATGAGAGCAACGGCTAGGGTTGCCAGCTCTGTGTTGAGAAATTGTTGGAGATTTGGGGGTGGACCTTGGGGAGGGCAGGGTTTGGGGAAGGAGGGACCTCAGCAGGGTATAAAGCCATGGACTCTACTGTTCACAGCTGCCATATTCTCCAAGAGAACTGATCTCTGCAGTCTGGAGGTTAGTTGTAGTTTCCAGAGATTTCCAGGCCCCACTTGGAGGCTGGCAACCCTAGCACAGTCCTTGTTTCTCACTAGGGTGGGCTCACCAGCTCCTAAGGATGGAGCTGAAACATGTAGCATTGTTGTAAGGGCTATATGTTCTTACCACTCCCTGTTCTGTTAAGTATGAGACTCAACAAAGGATTCAGCTTCAAGTGATTTCAGCTTTATTAAACAGCAACTGTAAGTCAGGAACACACGACAACAAGGGGAGCACAGCTCCTTCTTTTAAACTCTCCCGGGCTGTCAAAGCCACGCCCATTACAAGTTAAAGACCAATCAGAATACAGGGATAAAGGCCAATCAGGACTGTTCCCTCTTTGCAACAATATCACTCAGTGATTGGGTAATTACACAGGTTTCGCAGAAACCGACCAATAGCAATGCGACATCTGAAGAGCCACATTCAGACTCAAGCTTAACATGTGAATAGATAGGAGCGATTGACATTCAGTACATAACATGTTTCATTGTTACTATTTTGCCAGTCCAACCTCTGAATCTGGGAAATACACACATTGCCTGGTAACTGCATGTATTAGGACAATCATGGGTAATAAGCTCTATCATTACATGAGGTTGGAGCACCAAAACTGTCATGTCTGAACTGGGCTACTCACTCATTTCAGAGTTTTTTTTTTTTTTTTTTTTTAAAAACACCTCTCAGCCAGGGAATTATAACTTTTTAAGATGGCAAAATGACAAGTCCACCTTCCTTATGGGAAAAAAGAAATGGGAAGGCAATTTCTTTTCAAAGAAGATGACATAAAGCACTTTACAACACGGTATGCCCAGTCTAATCCACTGTTTCCCAGAAAATTTCCATAGTAGTTTTGCACTTTGCAGTGTGTCAAAAACATTTCCCCAAAGTACAAGACTTTCTTTGTGCAGCCACATATACTGATAGGCTAAAATATATAAAGTCCTCTGTAATCTAGATTTTGTAATCTAGATTTTGAACAGATGTGCTCCAAAAGTGTACATGAAGTCATTTAAACTCTAACAGGGCATGGAAATTAATGTTTTGAGTGTGGTTGTTATCTAGTTTATCCAGAATGCCCAGAAATCAGCAAGGCAGCACAGTGTTGGAGGTGCTTAGCACACATGGCTATCTATGGCCCTTGTGGCACTTTTTAAGGGCAGGGAGGGACCTCTGCAATTTCCATTTGTGTATCTATGTTTAAGCATGCAGTACCAAAGGTCTCATCACTATCTTAATTGGGGGAGTGGAGCCCAGTAAAAACCAGTTGATTCCCCCCCCATGGGATTGGGGGTTTATGCCCTCAAGATGGTGGCCATTTGGTATACCATAAGGGCTTTGAGAATAGCTGCAACTGGGCTCATTACATGTTTAAGCCCGTGTTTGCTCTATTTCCCCCAGCATTTAACAACTGCTCTGTGCTCCGGTATGATCTTTAGGGGACTGAGTGTAGCAGGTCTTGGTTTGGTCTGGTATTTCTGGTGAAGTTGACGTGCATTTACATTTTTTTTTAGGCCCCCCGAAGGGGATCTTTTAATATCTATACTATGGGGTTCAGGGAAGGGATACTAGTTTCCTACCTCTAAATTCTATGGGAGATGGAGAGGGCAACTAATATACCATCAACTACTGGAATGGGGAAGGAAAACTAAGACCCTACCTCTAAACATATTAATGGATATAGGGAAGGATCAACTAACGAGGTGACACGATCTGGTTACATAGATATATATCCTTGTCACCTAGTAGTACAAAAAATTGTTGCTGCTTATAAAATTTTAACAAAGATTGGTAAAAAAAAGAAGAAACATTAGTTAGCTGGTTAATAAAAAACTGCATTATCAACAATTATCTTGGTTTTAGAGTCTTTTCTTCTTGCGTTTCTTCTTTCCTCAGGATTTGGGAGCGGCTGCTCCTTTCTCTGATTGCAAAGTGTCTGGAGAACTGTAAAGTTTAGAACTATTGCTTGATGAATCCTGTGAGTAGGATTCTTCTCTGTCTGTTTTTCCATCTTTTTAAATGTCTTTTCAGTTACAGAAGTTCTTTTGTCCATTTGAGTCAATTGTTTTTGCAAATTGTCCATTTTGGCATTGAGATTAGTCATCTGTTCCATTAGGGGGTGCAGTGCGTTCGCCAACAGTGCAGACATATCTGCTGCTACTTCCTGGTTCTGGGAGGGAGTTGTTGGTAGGCTATTTCCGGCCGACGTTTTTTTCTCCAGTCTCGCCTTCCGCCCTCTCCCAGCCATAATATCAACAAGAAGCAAGTTTCCCAAAACAAAGTAAATGTTAGCTGAATTTAATCGGCTTAACGTTCTTATGCAGCTTTTGATTTTGTTAGTAATCTGATGTGTTTAGCTTGACTCAAAGTTCTTTATTTGCACTTTAAAAACGCCTTGCTTGAAGTGTGGGGGGGTGAAGTCTTGAGTTTCCCTCTCCCCTACCGCTTTGCACGTAGGCACTTCTAATTGCTACTAAGGTTCTTGTAGTTGCTTTAAATCACCTGAGCATTGCTTAACTCATGCTTTGAAGCCTTGGAAGTCTTTTTAGAAGCATTTCAAAACTTTTGACTGTGTCCGCTTGTCCGGCAGTCGTCTCTCGGCGCCATACTGGCTCTACAGCGATGGGACCTTTTGGGGAAAAAGGTGAGGCTCAGTTCCTTGGCTGTCACTTTGGAAGAGGCTCTCCTCAGCTCCCCAGGCTGGGGGTCTCCTACAGAGACCTCGGGAGGGTCCGGGACAATCTCAAACCCTTCCCGTCAGCTGAGTCTCAGCTCCCCCCTATCAGAGCCAAGCAGCTAAATGCTTAAACCAGAAATCCCTGCATTTTAATTTAAAATGGCACCAAAAGGCACTTTTATGAAGCAGAATCCCTAGGGATTGGAGTAAACTTGAATAGGAGTGAAGGTACATTTCTAACCCAGATTTCTTCAGCATTTCCATTTAACGTTATCAAATATCCCCATAAACCTTATTAACACTTGCATGGAGCAATTCACACCATGTGAGAATTTAGTAGTAACCAGAACACTGATGAGAGGGCTGCATTGTTCTAACCAAACCCACAATGGCCTTGAACATATTTGGTGCAGGGAAATGAAATCCAGGTATTGGTTCAGAACTGAGAGACAGCTGCTTGTTGAAACAGAAGTGTGGCAGGAGGTTCATGAATCTCAGAATAACTGGATTTCTGCGAGGCCTTTGAATTATTCAAGGATGATGTCTGAAAGGTTCTCAGCATAAGATAAAAGCCAACTCTATGTTACTTAGGCTGAGACTTTTTCAACCAGGCATTTGTTCTCTATGAACTGCGTCTTGTCAGGCTTAGCTGATTATGAAGCAAGTATGAGAGAAATTGCCTTATTCCATAAACATGGGGATGTGCTGAGGGAATAGTTTCATTTTTTATTTTAAGAGATGGCATCCTACAAGCATAGAATTGCCTTTGAATGAACCTCTTTCCATGACATGTGTTTCCTTTGGTTGACTGTACAGAGCTGAATCTTTTGCTTGTTATGCTGAGAAAGCCCTAATGCAATTTGGTTTTGAAATTAGCTCTGGCCGTTAGTGAGTTCCTGATGCTGAGCCTTGGTGGAGGGACATATCTTTTCAAAGAATAGGCTGTACATTGGTTAAGAACATAAGAACATAAGAGAAGCCAATGTTGAATCAGGCCAATGGCCCATCTAGTCCAACACTCTGTCACACAGCGGCCAAAATATACCAGGTGCCATCAGGAGGTCCAGCAGTGGGGCCAGGGCACCAGAAGCCCTCCCACTGCTGCCCCCTCCAGCACCAAGAATAGAGTGCATCACCTGCCCCAGACTGAGAGTTCTCATTCTACACCCTGTGGCTAATAGCCACTGGTGGACTTCTGCTCCATATGTTTATCTAATTTCCTCTTGAAACTGTCCATGCTTGCAGCTGCCATGACCTCCTGTGGCAGTGAATTCCATATGTTAATCACTCTTTGGGTGAAGAAGTATTTCCTTTTATCTGTTCTAACCCAACTGCTCAGCAATTTCATAGAGTGCCCACGAGTTCTTGTATTGTGAGAAAGGGAGAAAAGTACTTCTTTCTCAACCTGCTCAATCCCATTCATAATCTTATAAACCTCGATCATGTCACCCCTCAGCCGTCGTTTCTCCAAGCTAAAGAGCCCCAAGCATTTTAACCTTTCTTCATAGGGAAGGTGTTCCAACCCTTTTATCATTCTAGTTGCCCTTCTCTGCACTTTTTCCAATGCTATAATATCCTTTTTGAGATGTGGTGACCAGAACTGTACACAGTATTCCAAATGAGGTCGCACCAATGATTTATACAGGGGCATGATGATACTGGCTGATTTGTTATCAATTCCCTTCCTAATAATCCCCAGCATAGCATTGGCCTTCTTTATTGCAGCTACACATTGTGTAGACATTTTCAGCGAGTTATCCACTACGACTCCAAGATCTCTCTCATGGTCAGTCTCTGCCAGATCAGACCCCATCAACGTGTATTTATATTTAGGATTTTTGGCTCCAATGTGCATCACTTTGCACTTGGCCACATTGAACCCCATTTGCCACGTTGACGCCCACTCACCCATCCTCAACAGATCCCTTTGGAGTGCCTCACAATCCTCCCTGGTTTTCACCACCCTGAACAACTTCGTGTCATCTGCAAATTTAGCCACATCACTGCTTACTCCCAATTCCAAATCGTTAATAAACAAGTTAAAAAGCATGGGACCGAGTACTGATCCCTGTGGTACCCCACTGCTTACCACCCTCCACTGAGAAAGTTTCCCATTTATACTCACTCTCTGTTTCCTATTTATAAGCCAGTTTTTGATCCACAAGAGGACCTGTCCTTTTATCCCATGACTATTGAGCTTACTTAGGAGCCTTTGATGAGGAACTGTATCAAAAGCCTTCCGGAAGTCAAGGTAAATAATATCTATTGGGTCCCCCTTGTCCACATGTTTGTTCACTCTCTCAAAAAACACTAACAGGTTAGTGAGACAAGATCTTCCCTTACAGAACCCATGCTGAGTCTGCCTCAATAGTTTTTGTTCATCAATGTGCCTACTAATTCTTTCCTTAATAACAGTTTCCACCAACTTACCCGGTATCGATGTCAGACTGACTGGCCTGTAATTTCCTGGATCTCCCCTGGAGCCCTTTTTAAAGATGGGAGTGACATTAGCTACCTTCCAGTCCTCAGGAATGGAGGCAGATTTTAAAGAAAGATTACATATTTTTGTCTGGAGATCCACAAGTTCACATTTGAGTTCTTTCAGAACTCTCGGATGAATGCCATCCGGGCCTGGTGATTTATTAGTTTTTAAATTGTCCATCAGTCGGAGGACTTCCTCTCTTGTCACCGCAATCTGATTCAGGTCTTTCAAACCCCCTCCCGAAATCGGTGCTTCTGGAGTGGGCAAACACTTCTCCTCTTCCACAGTGAAGACAGAGGCAAAAAATGCATTCAGCTTCTCAGCCATTTCCCTATCATCCTTCACTACTCCTTTTACCCCTTGGTCATCCAAGGGCCCCACTGCCTCCCTGGCTGGCTTCCTACTTCTAATGTATTTGAAGAAAGTTTTATTGTTGGTCTTTATGTTTTTTGCGATATGCTCCTCATATTCCCTTTTTGCTTGCCTGATCACAGACTTGCATTTTATTTGCCATAGTCCGTGTTCCCTTTTATCAACCTCACTAAGACTAGCTTTCCACCGCTTAAAGGAATCCTTCTTACCTTTTACAGCTTCCATTACTTTATTTGTTAACCATGCAGGCTTTTTTCTATACCTATTTGTACCTTTCCTAACCTGCGGTATATATTTTTTCTGAGCTTCTAGGATTGTCTTTTTAAATAGTCTCCAAGCTTCCCCAATGGTTTTGACCTTCTCTACTCTTCCTTTCAATTTCTTCCTCACATGTCCCCTCATACCAGAGAAGTTACCCCTTTTAAAGTTAAAAGTGGTTGTGTCAGTCTTTTTGGGCAACTCCCTATCTGTACAAATGTTAAACTCAATGACATTATGGTCACTGTTTCCAAGTGGTGCAATCACTTTTACATCTCTCACCAGGTCTTGGGTGTTACTTAGGACCAAATCCAGGATCGCCTCTCCCCTGGTAGGATCTGTGACCATCTGTTCCACAGCACAGTCATTGAGAGTGTCTAAGAACGCAATCTCTTTTTCCCGACTAGAACTCATATTGACCCAATCAATGTGTGGGTAGTTAAAGTCGCCTATTACAACACAGTTATTTCGTCTAGCCGCTATCTTTAATTCATTCATCATTTTATAATCCTCCTTTATCTTTTGATCTGGTGGGCGATAACAAACTCCCACTGTTAAGCCTCCTTTTGGACCCACTATTTCAACCCATAGCATTTCCAGAAGGGAATCCAATTCTCTTACCCTCTCAATCTTACTGGACGGTATACCCTCTCTGACATACAGAGCCACCCCACCTCCAACCCTTTCCCCCCTATCCTTCCGATATAATTTATAACCAGGAATCACCGTATCCCACTGATTTTCCTCATCCCACCAAGTTTCTGAAATACCCACAATGTCTATTTCCCCCCCAACACCAAGCATTCCAACTCCCCGATTTTACCTCGGAGACTTCTAGCATTTGTGTATAAACACTTATAGTTTCCCATGTTTGTTAAGCCCACAGCCTTCCTCTTGCTGCCTCGAGACCTTGCCAGGCAGTTCCTATCATTAGTCACAGTCTCAGTGGACAATTGTAATCCATTTCCTTGTACAAAAGTAATAGCTACCCCTTCATCTCTTTGAGATGAGCCATCCCGAACCAGAGACTTTTCATCTCCTGTCGGCTTTCCCCCATTATTCAGTTTAAAAACTGCTCTGCCACCTTTTTGATTTTGAGCGCCAGCAGCCTGGTTCCTTCTCGGGACAAGTGGAGACCGTCCCTTTTGTACAGCTCCCTCTTGTCCCAAAAAGCATCCCAGTGCCTAACAAACTTGAACCCTTCCCCCTACACCACCGTCTCATCCACGCATTGAGACTCCTTTTTTTTGGTAAATACAATTTATTATTGGATATATCACACGTTCAAACATTTTCAATCCACCTACATACCCATTTCTCTAATTTTCCTCCCCCCCCAAACAAGACTTCCCGCACCGCTCCAACCCCATTAATATCTCTCTTATTCTGTTACAATTATTTCTAAACTTATTTTCTCTATCAAACGGTAACAATTCAAAAATCTAATTCTATTTCATTTTCCACTTAATAACTATCAAAACAAACCAAACCACGCTTAATGTCCCAATTTTTCAACAAGTATTTTTGAAAGTCTTTCCAGTCTTCAAAAAAGTTTCATCTTCTTCGTTGTTTAATTTTCTTGTTAATTTATCCATTTCTGCTAAGAACAACGTCTTTTTAATCCATTCCCATGTTTCAGGTACTTTATCTTGTTTCCAACATTGAGCAAAAGTCAGTCTTGCTGCTGTAGTCAAGTACCATAATAATGTTCTCTTGGCTACATTTATTTCTTCCATTTTAAGACCTAACAATAACATCTGTGGGTCTTTCTTAAAAGTACAATTCAAAATTTTTTGTATCTCATTGTGGATCTCTGTCCAATACTTTACTGCTTTATCACATGTCCACCACATATGGTAAAAAGACCCCTCATGTTTTTTACATTTCCAACATTTGTTGGACATACTTTCATTTATAATAGCAATTTTTTTAGGCGTCATATACCATCTATACATCATTTTATAACAATTCTCTTTAACATTTACACACGTTGAAATTTTCATTGATTTTTTCCACAAGTATTCCCAAGATGTCATTAATATCTCATTATTAACATTTACTGCCCATTTTATCATTTGCTCCTTTACAACTTCATCCTCAGTATACCATTTCAATAACACCTTGTAGAGTTTAGAAATCATTTTTTTATCTTTCTCAAGCCATACAGTTTCAATTTCAATATTCTTTTCTCTAAAACCATGTTCTCTTTTATCGGTCTTAAATAAGTCATAAATCTGTCTATACTTCAACCAATCATATTCAAATTCAACATCAAATCTATCTTTTAACACAAAATTTTTCCCTTCAGATTTTAAAAGATTTTTGTAAGGTAGCCAGTCTAGTCCTTGGTTTCTTGAATATGGATTAATCACTTCAGCTGGTACAATCCAAAGTGGTCTTTCTTCTGAGAAGAATTTTCTATATCTCGTCCATGTCTCGAACAGTGATTGTCTTACAAAGTGGTGTTTAAAAAATTTATCCATTTTTACTTTTCCATACCATAAATATGCATGCCATCCGAATTTATTATCATGTCCTTCAAGAGCCAATAACTTCTTATTCTCCAAATTAATCCACTGTTGCAACCATGTTAAACAGACGGCATCATAATACAGTCTTAAATTTGGTAGTTGTAAGCCTCCTCTCTCTCTTGCATCACATAAAATTTTCATTTTAATCCTTGGCTTTCTTCCTGCCCATACAAATTTGGATAATTCTTTCTGCCACGAATCCAGTATTTTCCTTTGTTTTAGTATTGGAATAGTCTGAAACAAAAACATCAAACGCGGCAAGATATTCATTTTTACAGTCGCGATTCTTCCCATCAATGATAAATTCAAAGTATCCCATTTCTTCATATCTTGCTGAATCTTATGCCACACCTTTTCATAATTGTTTTTAAACAAGTCAATATTTTTCATAGTTAAGTCAATTCCAAGATATTTAGTCTTTGTGACTACTTCGCATTGTATTTTCTCTTGAAGTTCTGTCTGTCTTTGTTTCGTCATATTTTTGCACATCACTTTAGTTTTATTTTTATTAACATAAAATCCCATAACTGAACCAAATTCTTCAATTTTTTCCATCAATTGTGGTATTTTCTCAATTGGGTCTTGAATCATAAACATTACATCATCTGCAAATGCCCTATACTTATAGGCAAAACCTTTCACTGTAAGTCCTTCAATACTGTCATCTTTTCTTATCGCTGTTAGTAATATTTCCAATATCCAAATAAACAACAACGGGGATAACGGGCAGCCTTGACGCGTTCCCTTTTGGACTCGGAAGAAGTCCGTCTTTTCTTTGTTTATGTTCAAAGCCGCTTTTTGTTCTGAATATATTGCCACAATCATGTTTAAAAAGGACTGTCCAATATTCATTTTTTCAATAACTTGCAGCATAAACTCCCAATTTAAATTATCAAAAGCTTTTTCCGCATCTAAGAAGAGGAATCCAACTTCTTTTTCGGGATGCTTGTCATAATATTCAATTGCGTCTATCACCACTCTTAGATTATCTCTAATTTGTCTATTTGGTAAAAATCCCGCTTGTTCTTCCGCTATCGTATCTTTCAAATATTTTTTCAGTCTCTCTGAAATTATTTTTGCAAATAATTTGTAGTCATTATTTAATAGCGATATTGGTCTATAGTTCTTTACTTGAGTCAAATCCAAACCTTCTTTAGGTATCAATGAAATATTTGCTTCCTTCCATGAATCTGGGATCCGCTTGGTCTGTCTTATCTCATTTGACAGAAGTACTAAAATAGGGGTTAGCTCCTCTTTAAATTTCTTATAAAATTTTGCTGTAAAGCCATCTGGTCCTGGAGCTTTGCCCAACTTTGCATCTTCTATCGCCATTGTCACTTCTTCTTTCGTTACTAAACCATTTAATAGTTCTTTAATTTGTTTTCCCAGCTCTGGAACTTCAATCGTGTCCAAGTATTTCTTGATTCTCTGTTGGTCAATTCCTTTCTTTTGAAATAATTTGGCGTAGTATTTAAAAAAGCTCTTTTTATACCATTCAGGCTCATCACCTCCTTTCCATCTTCAACAATCTTGGATATAAAGTTCCTATCTTTTCTACTTTTCAATTGCCATGCCAAAAACTTTCCTGGTTTATTTGCACCCTCAAATGCTTTTTGCTGTAATTTTTTTAAGTTCCAATATAATTCTCTGTTTAAAAGAACATTCAGCTGATCTTGCAGGAAGTGGATCTCTTTAACAATTTTCTTCTTCCCTGGTCTTTTTTTTAGTTCCTTTTCTTTTTGTCGAATTTTTTCATGAAGATCTTTCTGTTGCTGAATCTTTTGCTTTTTATCTTTGGAGTTCAGAGAGATAAGCATGCCTCTGATTACTGCTTTGTATGTATCCCATACAACTTGTATGTCCGTGCCTTTATTCAAATTCAGTTCAAAAAAACTTTTCGTTTCCTTTTTTAAGATTTCATTAATTTGTTTTTGATCCAGTAAATCTTCATTAATTCTCCAGAATAGCTGTTTAGGTTTTGCTTTAGATATCCAAAGTAGGGGATTATGATCCGAGTTAGTTTTCGGTAGAATTTGTATTTTATAAGTTTTTTGCGCCATCTCCTCTGACATCCAAATCATGTCAATTCGAGAAAAAGAATTATGTCTATTCGAATAAAACGTGTAATCCTTAGTCTTAGGATTCCACTTCCTCCAAACATCTTCTAACTTTTCTTGCTTCATCAATTGAAAGAAATTTTTTGGTAACTTTCCAACTGTCTCTCCACTTGCTTTGGACTTTCTATCCAATGTGTTGTTCACTGTACCATTAAAGTCTCCCGCAAGAACAATTTGGTCATAATTTAAACATTCCAACTCTTTAGTCAAATCATTGAAAAAGGTCTCTTTTGCACCATTGGGTGCATATATATTAACAAGCAATGTCTTTTTTCTATCCATACAGATTTCCACGCCAACATACCTTCCTTCTTTGTCGGAAAAAATTTGCTTAGGATCCAAATCATTTGAAATATAAATCACTGTTCCTTTTTTCTTGTTAACTGCTGAAGAATGAAATTCTTCTCCCAATTTTTATTAGTCAGATATTTATCGTCTTGTTTTCTTATGTGTGTTTCTTGTAAACAAATTATATTACATTTTTGTTTTTCCAGCCAATGATTCACCAGTCTTCTTTTACCTGGTGAATTTAATCCATTTACGTTCCAAGATAAAAATTTGTAATCCATAATGGTGTTAAATTAAATATCTTTAAAATCGTCCAGATTATTCGCTTTGAATCTATATAAGTCTCCTTCAGTTTTAAGAGTTGATCTCACCGAGTTGTACATAAATGTAAGTCCATATGGAATCTCCCATCTGAATCTAATATTCATTTCTTTTAGCCTGTCTGTCAATTTCTTGAATTTCTTTCTATCTTGTAGAATTGATCTCGGAATTTCTCTCAAGATTATTATTTTCTTTCCATTAATTTCCAACGGTTGTGAAAATTGTTTCTTGAAAACGTCTTCCTTCATCTTTGTTGTCACAAATTGAACAATTACATCTCTGGGTAATTGCTTTCTTTTGGCATAAGCTGAATTTACTCTGTAAATCAAGTCAAAGTCTGCATCCAAATCTCCTTCATCTTCCCCTATGTAAGTTGTCAATGTCTTAATTACTAGGGCCCGTAGATCTTGATCTTCCTCCTCTTCTATCCCTCTCAATCTCAAGTGATTCTGAGTAGCCCTGTAATCCATCATGGTCTCCAACCTTGCATTCTCTGACAAGGTTTTTTTAACCTTTTGTTCCATATCTTCAGATTTTGTCACCAGACTTTTGACTTCCTTTTTAAGTTCTTCTGTATCTTTTTTAATCCCTGACACTTCTGCAAGTACCAGTTCTTTCAATTCTTCCATATTTTTTTCTGTACTTGGATTTGCACTTGCTCTATTTGCTCCAATTGTTGTTGCAACTGTGATTCTATTTGTTTTCCAAGATTCTCCGTCATCCGTTTCTCCATCGCTTCTATAGCTGCTTGCCACTCTTTTTTTCCTTTGCAGTCATTCTTGGACTAGGTGATGAAGCAGCTCTAGGTCTTGTTCTCAAATCCGTCTTGGAGGCCACTTCAATGTTAATCAGACTTTATATTAACAATCTTCAAGCCAAATCGCCACCTTTAGAACTTGTTTAAACGCTTTTTCGGCTTGAAAATAACATTTTAAATTTTAGTCCTCCCCAAAATGTCGGGCGCAATTTCTCTGTGGTTTTTTTGGCTAGAGTAGGCTCCTTTCAAACTTCCTGCTCACCGGTCCGTCTCTGTAATCCAACTTCCAGTAAAGGTGGTGTCACACAATAAAATGTCCCTCCGCTTCAAACACAGCAGCCTCTAAAAGCCTCCACTCTAGCCCACTTCCTGTATCACAGAGTCACAGTTAGTTTCGTTTCTACTACGTAGCGTTTAGACTTGGCTGACCACAGGAATGCAAAACAAAGTCTCTTTTCAGCCTTTTTCACTAACGGAAAGCTTTCTTTTTACTTTTAATTCAAGCGAAATAGTTCCTTAAAGGTTTCAACGCTTATCCATACGTTTCAATATCACAGTCTCCTTTAAACCGGTAAGCGCTTAATCGTTTGTTTGTTACCTTGCTTGTAGTCTCGGGGTTTCGCGGTGCTTCTTCTGTAAACGATGTTAATCAGATGATAAAGAGATCGGTAGATGGCGAATTTATGCTGAATTCTCAGCCCGGCTGGCATCTGTAGAGTTGATTTGCAACTGCCCTCTTCACGGAGGGAGATCAAAGTGTAAACAAGCTTCCTCCGAAGCTTATCCACACCGATCTCAACCCCCCTCAGGCTTCGCTGCTTGCTTGCCACTCCCCCGCCTGGAGAGTGCTGCGCTGGGCCAGGTAGAGCCCAGACTGTCGTCAGATGCCGCAGTACACTCTGCACAACTCGCAAAGTGTGTCAATTCGCCATTTTCTCCGACCGGAAGTCCACGCATTGAGACTCCTGATCTGTGCCTGTCTCTCCGGCCCTGCGCGTGGAACAGGTAGCACTTCCGAGAAGGCTACCTTGGAGGTCCTGGCCTTGAGTTTCCTGCCCAGCAGCCTAAATTTCTCCTCCAGGACCTCACGACTGCATTTCCCCACATCGTTGGTGCCGACGTGCACCACGACCACTGGCTCCTCCCCAGCACTATCTACCAGCCTATCTAAAACACACGTAATGTCCGCTACCTTCGCACCAGGCAGGCAAGTCACCATACGGTCAGTACGCGGGTTCGCCACCCAGCTGTCTACCTGTCTAAGGATCGAATCACCAACTATCAAGAGCCCCCTCCCACCCTTCCCAGGAACGGTTCCTTGGTACGAAAGGATACCCGTTCACCAGCTGAAGAAGAGGTCCCTTCTGAGGGCACATTCCCCTTATCCTCAGCATGGTGTCCCTTTTCCCCTTGACCCTCATGCTCCCTGGCAGCAGCCGGGCTGCCAGATCCAGAGTGGGACATATCTAACAAGTCCCCGAGAGTCTTCCCTGTCCACCTAACTGACTGTCTCTGCTTCTCCAGGTCAGCCACCTTGGCCTCAAGGGAGCAAACTCGCTCCCTGAGAACCAGGAGCTCCTTGCACCGAGCACACACCCAAGACTTCTGACCAGTGGGCAGATAGTCATACATGTGACACTCCATGCAAAACACTGGATAGCCCCCAACCCCCTGCTGGCATTCTGGCTTCATAATTGTTTTTAAACAAATACTTTTCTATAACCCCCTTTTAAAACACTTTGTATTTATATGGCTCCTGTTGTAGGAGTCTACTTACCTTACCAAGGAGCCAAGGTCCTGGCTTTCTGGCTCTTCCTGGGCTTGTTACAGAGCCCCTAGGCCAAGAGCCACAGGCAAAGAGCCTCGCCCTTTGGTTCTCGCCCTTTGGCTCGTGCCAGAGGCTCGTGCCTCTTGCAAACTTCCTGCCTTAAATGGAATTGTCTCCCAGGAGAGGGTGTGGCCAGCAGCTACTCAAAATTACCCAAGGCACTTAATGACGGTCAAACAAAGCCCCTTTCACACCCCAACTCCAGCAGCCAGGAGTCTGCTATTCAATCTCACCCAAGCACTTAATTACAGGCAAACAATGACCCTTTCACACCCTAACTCCAGCAGTCAGGAGTCTGTTACAACTCACCCACACACTCCCAAATACAGTCCCTGACACAGTACCTTCTCAGCTAAAGCACCTCAGCTGAAAGTAAATAAATAAAAATACCACTCACCCCTCTGGCAGCTCAAACACCTTGCTCCTTCTCAGAGCTCAGCTGGGTCAGTTACTGTAATTAGGGTCCTCATCCTCCAAGGTAGTACCTGGAGATCTACTATTATAGTTGATTTCCAGATGACCAAGTTTAGTTCCCCTGGAGAAAATGGCAGCTTTGGAGGGTGAACTCTCTGGCATTGTACCCCACTGAGGTCCCTCCCCTCCCCAAACCCCGCCCTCCCCAGGCTCCACCCCCAAAATCTCCAGGTATTTCCCAACTGGCAAACCCATGGGTAATTCTTCTTCTGACTGGCTTCTTAAATTGCGCATGATAGAGTTTCTGCTTTCACATAGGTGCAAAATGGCACCCCCCCTTGGGGATGTGGCAGAAGGGGGGGAAGTGGGCAGGGATTCCCTTCATGCACTGTCTGTGCCATGGTTAAAGGGACACTGTGGCTTAGCAGTGAACAAAAACAAAGGAATGTTGAAAGACTGAAAAGGGGAACTGGAATGCAGAGCTGAGCTTTGTAATTTTGAAGGTAGATCTCAGCTCTGTCCCTTTCCCAGATTGGCTGCAGGCACAGAAGATCCACCCACCACAGCCACCCCAACACTTCTTGTTTAATTTGAATTTAAAAAGGTTATACTTTGATTTGGCTTTAAGGAGAAGGTTCTGGGAGACCTGCTGGCAATGCTTGGAAACAGCATGATGTTGTATGGAAATTCCCACTCAAAGTGGTGACATCCAGCTGTCCATATGTGCAAGGTTGCCATGTGAAATTGACCAGGGTAACATCGGAGAAACTTATTGATCATGTTCAGGGCTGAGTTTCACTGGAAGTGAACATAGCTTAGACAAATAATATTGGTAGATTGAGCTCCAAGAAGACTAGCTAGCAAATAGCAAACATCTTATTTAAAAACAAAAGGACAAAGGGGAACATGACTATACCTTAACCTGAATGCATGATAAGTTTCTGGAATAAATTGTTAAATAGTAACTTCGAAGACTTAGAGTGGCAAGGAAAAATGCAGGGAAAATGGTGACTGGTGGAGGAAAAGTACACAGAAGACTCCTCTGTGGATACTCTGTTGTTAGAGTGAATGACTCTTTATTTCTGGCGGTAATGAATGCAAAATGGAATGTCATCAGTGTGTGGATGCAGCCTTATAAAAAAAATTGGGGTGGGGAAATGTGAATCTGCTATGAACAAATCAACTAATTCAAACCTTTGATAATAGTACAGGCATTTAAGACATTTTTCCTTGTCACTGCACATTTTCTTCTATGCTAGGTGGGCAGTTAATACCAAGCTAGTTAAGGGACAGGTTTATGGGACTGCTGCTCCATCCCACCACTCAACTGAGGTGGGAGAGGGGAGGGGTTTGCTGGCACCACAGCAGACAGGAAGCTGTGTGCCTGTTCCAGTGTTGACACAGAGATGTGCCAGTATCAGGGAGGTGGAGGACATGAGTTTATAGGCCCACTGGGGCCTGTCCTCACTCTCTTTGTGCATTCTGTAATCTGTCACAGCAGTGTCCATCCTCAAGCCTCCGGTAGCAGTGGGGGGCCATGGGGATGAGTGCTGAGTGTTGAGGGTTGGTGAGTGGCTTGAGAGCTGGACAAGGAACAACTTGCCAGTGAGGTTCAACTGGGCCTCTGGCTTTTGGTGACAGGTTATAGATGATTTCAGACAAAGAAATAGTCACCCCCTATCCAATGGTCCCTCCCACAGTGGAGTCCTATGAGCAAAAAATCTACTTTGTGAGCTACTGGCACTAAAGTTGTGAGTGACTGATTTGTCTACTGCATAAATTAGTTTGCTCCGGAGCCATCCTTCCTGAGCTAAGACAAAAATCTGTGAGCTGGAAGCTAAAATACTGTGAGCTAGCTCACAATCATCTGAGAGGGAACTCTGCCCCTATCCTATAGCGGGAGAGTGTGGGTAATGTTGGGTCCATGGTATGTATGGGAGTGGTGCCATTATCCTTGGGAGTTGCCATTATCCAGAGTCCTCCCAGCTTGGGGGACAGGTGATGGCACACCTCCCTCCAGCACTACTAAATGCTTGGCAAGTAGGACCCAGGGCTATGTACAACTTGACAGTCTAGGGCATGGAGCTAGGGTGGCCTTGCCCAGAAGTCGTGGATGTGAAGACATGGGAAGCCTGACTGTTCTCCATCAGCATAAACTGCTGAGACAGTTATTAAATGATGCGTTATGTGCCCATTGGCCCCTGCAGGTATTGACTGGATGAAAATCAATAAAGTTAGCTCTTGATTATCCCAACAAATGGTTTCAGTTCCCCTTATTTCTGTGTCTGCCTGCAAAAATGGTGCTTGGCTCTTGGGTTTACCATTCTCTGAGGACAGAACTATGTTTTATGAGGAGTATGGTAGTGCTGTGGCTCTGTGTCTATTCCCTTCCTTATAACAGCAAATTTTACTCAATGCATGATATTAATGTGCTGTGCATGGCCATGCCCCTGCCACCAGCAGTCAGTTAATGTGCGTTAGTAGTGGTGAAGCAAAAAACATGATGGTGTCATATCTGGTATGTAAAAGTTTACATTATGAGGAACAGAGGTAAAGCAGCTGGTTGTCTAGACCCCCCAGCAAATTTCGTCCCCCTAGAGTTTTTCACTTCTGGCAGTTCTACATGTAGTTTTTATTTGTCTGGTGTTTTGTAAGGCACCAAATGGTTTGGAGGAGGTGGGATGTGAATCAATAAATTTAATCTAATCTTCATCTAAAGTGGAAGTGCTGGAGAGATGTAGAAGTAATGAGGAAGTTGGCATAATCTTGACATAATCCAATGCTATAATTAGAGAAGTAACTGGAAATATTGAAGCCACTGGGAGGGAATTTTTTTTCTGAAAAACGGAAACAGATGTTGAAAAATTGACATACATGCTATAATTTCCTATCAAACGTAAACTTCTTTTACTGATTTAACAACATAAGATGCATAATTTCTAATGTAGAGTATAAAACTGTACTATTTGGTATATTTATGGAATTTAAAACTATAAATGTCCTCATTTTCTATAAGAAAAAATGCAGTCATTGCAATTATTCTCAGTACCGGAGGGGGGAAAATTGCAAACTTCTGCACCCTGTGCTATCATAGCACATGTATCTTAATTGTTGCCATCTGAGAGGTAGGAAAAGGTAAAAGTTGATAGAAAACAAATTATGTCATAAACAAAAGAAAGTGTATTATTTGGACAGAATAGTCTCAAAGAGTCACAATTGGTGGGACTATTAGCATAGTTGGATATTGTTAAAATGTATAACATTGAAAACACTGACCTCTTTAAGAGTGCATTGTAATTAAATACATTATACCTTGTTACCAGAATTATTTAAACAAAATTCTTGAAAACGTTATATGTATCTACAGTATTCATAATGATAAGAATTATCATTATGATAAAGATAGATAAACCTATAGATTGTCTTATGTACAAATTTTAATATTATACATTTTGGGCAAAGCCTCATCTTTCATTTCACTCATACCAAAAGGGAAGAAATTATCCCCCCCCCCTGAAAAAGTCCTCAGACATGGGCAGAGCAATCTTGTGTTGTGCCTGTGCTGTGCTGCCACTAGTCACCTCCCCAAGGGGAGACTTATGTGGCAGTCGAATGGGAAAAAGGTACTCCAACACTGTTGCTGGGTGCTCCTGTGGCAGAGTCCATGGGAATCCCCTTGTAGCATTCAGTTCCAGTGTTGTTGTGAGACAGGGCAGCATGATAAGGCAGGCAGGACCAATGGGAGTCAGGAGTCGAGGAGGTTGAGCCAAGTGTCCATCACTGGCATCTGTCACACACACCCCTTAAAGAGACCAGCTCCCATTACAACCCCCAGCCACCTGTCAGTGGGCAGGGAGGCATCACCTGTTAGCCCCGTGGGCACCCCACAGTGGTGTTCCACACACAGAGTCCTCAGGGCTCCAGAGGGTAATGATGGCAAGAACATGTATGTGAAGATACCCTCCAGTCACCACCGATTTCGGCATCCCACGCTGTTGAAGGCTTCCCTGCGCCAACCCATATGCCACCCCCACTGGAGAAACAGCAGGAGGAGGGGCGTGGAGGTGCTGGGGCCCCCCAGATAGACTCAGACAGGTCCATCAGGAGCGTCTCAGTGCAACTCTGTCCCTCAGCCATTTCCCTCACTGTGGTAAGAAGTCCCTCCAGATGCCCAACAGCCCCCTTTACAGATCCCTCCATCCATTGCTGCCTCCTGGAAAAGGCTTTCTGCCACTGATGACAGCTCTCCAGCCACTCCTGCTCAGTTGCTGCCAACATGGAGGGACTGGTGGGTGGGATGGGTTGTGCTGGATGTGGGCCCCATGCCTCGGAACCTAGCAAGGGGCCAGAATCCCCTCCTTCCTCTGGACCACCAGCATCTGCAACACCTGGCCCAGGGGCAGCTTCCCTGCCACTGTTCCCCCAGCCTCCCTCTGTCTGCCAGGGCAGGGCTGCTGCCATCTGAAGACACTGAATTGGCCTCTCCCCCAGCTTGGGAGCCTGGCCACCTTGGTCTTCTTCCTTGTCACTCAGCTCCATCTCCTCGCTAGACATGGTGTGGGGTCCTTGGTGACAGGTTCTGGGGATGTCATAGGAGTACCCCGGCTGTAGAGATGGCAGAGTTGACCTCCTCTGTGGGGGTGAGGGGTTGGCACCTAGCTGCCATTGCATCCTCAGCCCTCCTTGCTGACTTTGGAGGATGGATCTGTGGCGGCATCCCCACCCTGTGAGTTGCCTGCAGGGTGGAGGGGCATTGGTCAGGACAATAGGGGAGGCAGTTGAAGGCTGCAGGTGGCAGTACCTGGCCCCCAGAAGACCATGACACTCACCACACAGGTGAGGGGAGAAGAGCGCCCGCGCGGCCTGGCTGGCTGCCCTCGGGTTTGTCTGCTTTTTCAGGTGAGGCACGCCGAGGAGCCGCCGCCCGCCCGCCGCCCCGCCGTCAAAGAAGACCCGGGGCCCCGGCAGGAACTGGGAGGAGGGGGGGGCAAGGAAGAGGGCTGGTTGGCCCGACGGCTCCCCCCTCCTGCCCTCCGGACTGCGACGTTCTCCCCCCAGCTTCGTCTTCTGGGGAGGGGGGGTTGTGTCCGTAGCCGTTGAGGGGAGCGCTGGGCACCTCAGCCGGCTTTCCCGGGGCCTCCGCGACTGCAGGGTCCCCGGGAAAGCGGGAAGGGGCGGGGGGGTCTAGCCGCCGCCGCCCCCTCCCTCCCAGAGCCGGCTTTCCTGGGGCCTCCGGGGCTGCGGGGCCCCCAGGAAAGCCGGGAAGGGGCAGGGGTCTAGCGGCGGCGGCGACAGCAGGCGCCCAGTTAGGGTGGCGGGGGACGCTTTTGGGGGGGGAGTGGGGCGCCATTTGGCGCCTCTGAGGCCGGGGGCGCCCTAGGCGAGCGCCTAGTTCGCCCAATGGGCGATCCGGCCCTGGTGACATTGCCCAGTTGTCACTGTTCTTTGCTCTTCAAGCCCCTTATTTTCATACCCAAATATTTCCTGGAGTGGCTGGGATTTGGATTGCCCTAGTGAAGTTCTGTAGGGCTATGCCCTCTGAAACTGAGCATATCTGCTCTGTAGTGCTTTCAGCTGTGGTTGAACCTCACTGTGGTGGTGGGCCTTTATGTCAACGGCTTTGTTCCAACAACAGGTCCAGCCCTCCTAGTTGGGCCACACCAGTCCATGGGGCCAGCCACCTCCCCTAACGCCGCTCCAGAAGTGCCCACCTATGGCATTGACCCCACAGAACCCTGCCAGTATACCTCCGCCTCCTTCTTTCACAAGGTGAGTTGGCTGACCTGCCAATCATGCCACTGTGGCTGGGGGAGTGGTGGCATTGCCTTACCATCCTGTCCATCTGTGTCCATTTCTGCAGCTGCATTCTTGCCAGGACGAGGCCTGCACCCCTGTTGTATTCACTGGATCCTTGTTGCTTCCTCCCTCCTGCAAGCTCCCTCCCTCATTGGTCCCCAGCAGACACCAACACCTCAGATGGGCAGAATGATTCAACTTTATTAAAGGGATCCAGGAACAATGGAGTGGTTCTTATGGGATCATGACCCCTGCCACCAGTAGCCCTCTTAGTCCAATGCTGCTAGGGGCACCTCTGATGGCATTGGGGAGGGAATGACAAGGATGCGGGATGTGTCTGGGCACTTAAAAGGGGTGGTTTCTGTTGTGGTATGAGTGCTTGATGGTGTTTCAGCTCTGCAGTTGGGGTGTTGCCTCTCCCTGTTGGATTGGCACTTGCATATGGGCCAAAACAGACACAGGAGCAGCTGGCAATGTTCTGTTGTGGCAGAATGAAGGACCATTGGCAGTCCTGCAGGGGCCTCCATGAGGTAAAAGATAAAAGGGGCGCCCTGCCTGGTGCTCTGATGTCCCAAGGAAGCCCCTGAGGTGGCAGGTTCTGCATCCTCCTCACCTGAGTTGCTGTCCTGTCAGTACCTCCCTGCAATGGAAAAGGAACAGTGTTAGCACCTTCAGGGCAAACTGCTCCTGGATGGGAAAGGGTGTGACCATTGTGCAGAACTGCCCAAGACATAAGTTGGTGGTGCTTGCCAGCCTCTGCAGGATTTTGGCCAGGGGGGTGTTGCCACCTGGCTAGGCGAGCAGCCTAGTCCATGGTCCTCAAAGTGGACCCTCTCCCCTGGCAGCTCCCCTGGTATGTGGCATCCATGTGCCTTTGGGGCCCCACTGCTTGCCTTCATAGCTGCTGGGTTCAGGAGGGGGAGTCACTGTGTCCAGTGTGGCTCGGTGGCACTATGATAGGCCTTGGGGAGGTATGGAGGGCAGGAGACTGGGAGCCTTGCTTACCTCTTCACACACAGCTGCCCTTTGAGATCCTGGTGGAGGGTCTGGTGTACCTGTGAGGGCTGAAATCTGGAAGAGGTAAGCCACAAAATGTGGACTTCTCTCTCTCTATGGTGTATTTCCCCCAAGTGCTTGCCTGGAGGTGGTAAGTGCCCTGTCTGTGCTGTGCCTACTGCCAGAGTACATGTATACTTGCTCTAAGATAGCACATCAGGGAGCTGTCAGACAGCATTCTGTGCCTCATGCCTTACCTCTGCATTTCTGGGGCAACCTCCTGGAACCATTTGTAGGGCAGAGGAGTGTGATTCAGTCTCAATGAGGGGCGCGGATGGGGTGGAGGAGTGTGCTGATTGGGTGCACACTTAGTCGATTTCCTGAGTGCTTGGGGTCCCATGGGCCTGGCTGCAGCTCTGTGTGGGGAAGTAAATTTGAAGTTACCATGGCTGTCAATGGGTTATGATGCCATTTTTGCCAGTGCAACTTTGTGCCTGCTGGGGGGGCGGTATTCCTGTGCTGAAAATCAGGGGTCATTTCATAGAAAATGAGGTGCAGGAGCTCATTAGTATACAACTATTAGCATATGCCATGATATTAGCACATCACCAGAAGTATGTCAGAAGGGGAAGCAAAAAAGGGGGGAGGCATCTTCAAAAGCCTCCCCTTCCCTTCCCCAGCAGGCCTGCCAAGATGTGGTGGGGGATAAGCAAGGAGAGAAGGAGGTTAAACTTTAAACCCCTTCTCTCTAGAGTCACCCCACAGGGTGGCACGATCTTTCCATTGTATTCTGTGGCCCCATAAAATACAGTGGAAAGATCATGTCGCCGCTGTGGCGCAACTCTAGAGAGAAGGGGTTTAAACTTTAAACCCCTTTGCTTCGCTTCCCCCCTGCCTTGGCAGGCCAGCTGGGGAAGGGAAGGGGAGGCTTTTGAAGAGGGGGGGCTCCCCCCCTTTTTTGCTTCCCAGCCGGCTTGCCAAAGCAGGCTGGGGGGGGAAGCGAAGAGAGAACGGGTTTAAACTTTAAACCCCTTATCTCTAGAGTCGCACCGCAGGGGAGCCAGGCAGACATGCCAGGCTGGCTTCTCTGCCTGATCTTCTCTAGGTGCCCCACAGCTGCAGAGCACCTGGAGAAGATGGGGCTGGGAAGCCAGGCATTTAATTCCTCCCCGAGTCTCTCTGCAGAAGCAGAGAGGCTCTGAGGGAAAGGAGGGCATGTCTGCCTGGCTCCCCTTCTTTCTCCAGGCTGGAGAAGGAAGGAGAGCCAGGCAGACATGTCCAGCTGGCTTCCCTGCAGCCATGGGGCACCTGGAGAAGATCAGGCTGGGAAACCAGGCATTTAATTCCCTCCTGGGGGGCAGGGCCTGGGCTCCTTACTGCCGGAGCACCACTCTGGGATGCTCCAGCAGGAAATTACCCCTGCTGAGAAGACTTTAGAAGCTGCCTAAATGCCACCACATCCTTGCTGGCAGTGTGGTTTGTGCTGTTGTTCCACATGGCTGCAGCACTCCTGTGCCAGGGGGACTCAGTGGTGCAGTGCCACTAGTGCCCTGTGCCAGTGTAACTCTGAGTTATACTGGCGTAGGGGTCAGTTGGGTCCGTATTCCCATTTACCCCCCCCCAGTAGGATTGCTCTCTTTGAGTGAGAAGAGAAAATATTTCATTGGGTTTTTTTTCCAGTGCTCCCCAAATTTCCAAAAATCTTCATCAGAAAATTGAAAAAAAAATCCTCAGGGAAAGACCTGGGAGAATAAAAGCATTTTTCCTCTTAATTTTGTTTTGAGGAGGTTCTGGGCATTTACTTTTCTTGTTATTCCTTCTTCTTTTGTTGTTCAGTCCCACAGTCAAGTCCAACTCTTCGTGACTCCATGGACCACATCACACCAGGCCCTCCTATCTTCTGTCATGCTTTCCTGCTTAATTTCATGTTCCTTGCATTGATAACACTGTCTAATCATTTCATCCTTTGCTGTCCCCTTCTTCTTTTTCCTTCAATCTTTCCCAGCATCAGGGTCTTCTCCAATGAGTGCTCCCTTATCATTTGGTGGCCAAAGTATTTGAGCTTCAGCTTCAGTATCTGGACTTCCAGGGAACAGCCAGGGTTGATTTCTTTGACTGATTTGATCTCCTTGCAGTCCAAGGGACTCTCAAGAGTCTTCTCCAGCACCATAATTCAAAAGGATCTATTCTTGGGCGCTCAGCCTTCCTTATAGTCCAACTCTCACGGCCATACATTCCTACTTCTATTTCCTTATAATTCCTATTTTTGTGGAGAAGGAACTGTAAACACACCATCAAGGCTCTCCCTTGGATCTGTTAGAAACATCACCCTCAGCTAATAAGCTGTGGCGTGGTCACCCATTTTCTGTTTGGTTACCTATCTTTCCCTTTAGACACAGAACAATTCCATTCAGTTGTGAAAGGCATAATGTGATGTTGAGAGATACAAAGAGTTCTATGGTAGCAGTTAGTATGAAGCATGTAGGAGAGAGACCACAACCTCCTCAAAACAGGAGCAAATTCACATTGTCAAAACTGGCTTCTGATGAGATGGACCTGAATGTGATCTTTTAGACATTTTTAAGCACAAGAGAATTTTGCAATTCCTAATGAGATTCACTGAAGTATAAGCTTTCATGGGCTACAAATCACTTGATCAGCATGTTGGTGATCAGATGATGGAAGGGTGTGAATTGTAGTGTTGTATGTCTGCAAAGCATCCAACTATCATTCTCAGCTATCATCTGCTCATCATCCTATGAGGCTGATGCGTACTGATTGCATAGATTGAGTTCCAGGATAATTCTGTGTGGTACTCGCTGGAACTGGTAATCATGCACATTCCTGCATATATCAAGAGCTGGCATTTGCTCCCTACTGTGCCAGTCAACTGTCCTGAATGAAGAGAGAAACAGAATTTAACATTTGAAGGTTATGATGCTCTTACTGTTCTTGTTGGTCATTGATATAGTATCTTTAATCTCAGTATTGGACTTGGCTTAGACCTTTATAAATAACACTGTTTGGTCATTGCTAGCTTGTTTCTCTCAGAGAGAGATGATAATTGGAACATTAGGGTATCAATAAGGCATTGATTAAGCCAGGAAGGGTTTGGAACAATTTGGCTGTTATCCGATGGGTTAGCCATTATGGCTACATTGACTATTTGCCTTAAACAGGTACTTTACAGGAGGAACTTGAATATGGACCAAGAAAAAAAAGGATCAAAAACTGGCTAATTAATAGGAAACAGAGAGTGAGTATAAATGAGAAATTTTCTCAGTGGAGGGTGGTAAGCAGTGGCGTACCACAGAGATCAGTACTCAGTCCCATGCTTTTTAACTTGTTTATTAATGATTTGGAGTAGGGAGTAAGCAGTGAAGTAGCTAAATTTACAGATGACACAACGTTGTTCAGGGTGGTGAGAACCAGGGAGGATTGTGAGGCACTCCAAAGGGATCTGTGGAGGATGGGCGAGTGGGGTTCAATGTGGCCAAGTGCAAAGTGATGCACATTGGAGCCAAAAATCCTAAATATAAATTACACATTGATGGGATCCAAACTGGCAGAGACTGACCAAGAGAGAGATCTTGGAGTCATAGTAGATAACTCAGTTAAAATGTCTAGACAGTGTACAACTGCAATAAAAAAGGCCAACATTATGCTGGGGATTATTAGGAAGGGAATTGAAAACAAATCAGCCAGTATCATCATGCCCCTGTATAAATCAATGGTGCAACCTCATTTGGAGTACTGTGTACAGTTCTGGTCACCACACCTCAGAAAGGATATTATAGCATTGGGAAAAGTGCAGAAAAGGGCAACTAGAATGATAAAAGGGTTGGAACACTTTCCCTATGAAGAAAGGTTAAGACGCTTGGGGCTCTTTAGCTTGAGAAACAATGGCTGAGGGGTGACATGATTAAGGTTTGTAAGATTATGCATGGGATAGAGCAGGTTGAGAAAGAATTACTTTTCTTCCTTTCTCACAATACAAGAACTCGTGGGCATTCAATGAAATTGCTGAGCAGTTGGGTTAGAACAGATAAAAGGAAGTACTTCACCCAAAGAGTGATTAACACATGAAATTCACTGCCACAGGAGGTGGTGGTGGCTACAAGCATGGATAGTTTCAAGAGGGAATTAGATAAGCATATGGAGCAGAAGTCCATCAGTGGCTATTAGCCACAAGGTATAGATAGGAACTCTCAGGCCAGGGCAAGTGATACTCTGTATTCTTGGTGCTTGGGTAGGGTCAACAGTGGGAGGGCTTCTAGTGTCCTGGCCCCACTGGTGGACCTCCTGATGGCACCTGGTATTTTTGGCCACTGTGTGACAGAGTGTTGGACTGGATGGGCGAGTGGCCTGATCCAACATTGGCTTCTCTTATGTTCTTAAATAACTGGCAACATTTGTGTGTCACAGGACAGGTTGTGCTCTTTATGCAAGAGGGTTTTCCTACATGTAAAAAAGTTTCAGGTTGGTTGCTTGGATGGGGTGTTTGGGAAAGAGGCCTAGAATGTTCCCTGTTGCTAGTGTTTTTGATACTGGGGTGTGTGTGCATTACAAACCTCCAAAATAATGCACCATGAATGCCACATTGTTTTTAAAAAGAGAGGATGAGTAAGCTTGTTCTGTCAAATTTTTGCAGCTTACAGGTACTAAATAAAGGCTGAAATATTGATTATGCTGGGAAAACGTATGTTTTCTGTGTGCAGATGACTGCAAAAATATATTCTCTTAGGAGAATACAGCAGGAGAGAACCGGAAGTCAGACTGTATGTACTTGTGTTGCAACCTGCCTAGCACATCAATGAGGATTAGCTTGATTGGGCATTTGAATGTTTATACTCACAATCAGGTTAGATACAAGTAGCATGAGTGTGTAACCTCCACACACACACATACTTTTTCAATGCATGACTGGACTAGAGTGGGGCTTCTAATCTGCATTTGCCATTTTCAGTTGTTTGGTGCTTCCGCTTTGGTTGCTGGGAGGGCATGCTACATGTGATTGTCTTGATATACATGCCTGCCATTTTATATAAATTGAGCAATGTACATATTTTTTCACTTTGCAGTATGCTTGAATATGTATCCTTAAAATTTCTGGCTTTCCAATTGTATGTACCAAAGCTGGAAAATATGCATCTACAATGGACAGTAAATGGTTAATGTGTTACTCTGGTCTGAGAACCTTGAGTGACAGTGGATTCAATTTGAATTCTACAGTTGAGAGTGGCAGTTAGGAGTGGTAGTTAAGAATGACAGTTGACAGTGAAGAGTAGTTAAGCAGAGGGAGAGGATCAAGAAGGATCCTGAGGTAGAGAAGTGGGACGAGGGACCCTTCCCTGAGGGAATTAGCTCCTATTAAAGGGGAGTGATCCCTATCAAGTCTGAGGAAAATAGCTCCTAGTAAAGTGGGGTGGTCCCTATCAATTGGTTAAGAAGGAATATTGGAACTGTGTGAATGTTCCTGCCTTCACCAGCTTAAGTATCTTTGAAACAAGGAAGCTTATGCTTGTTTATTTAAGCAGAAACAGCCAAGAAATCTCTCTCCTCAGTTTTAAGGACCTGTCTGTATAACTAAACAGCTACTTGTTTGAGACAAACTATCTATCGTTTAGTATCAGTATTCTTTATTGTGGTCATAGACCAGCATAACACAAAACAAGATATTATACTTCCTTGAATTTCAGGTAAAAATGTGATTCCAATATACATTAAAATTAAAAGAAATTATATACAGATATGATAATTTTGAGTGAGTACATACAATAGATGTAACAATATTATCTTATAAAATTAATATACTATTTATGCCAAACCAGTTTGTGTATCAAGTTAAAAATATGTCACTACTATACATTGATACTATTCATTGTTATCTAAAATATTCTGTTGCGCTTTGCAAACTGCTGCACAAAATTTTGTGGTACATGCTGTAACCTGTGCATTTTCTCCCATGAGCAGCATTCTAATATATGCTTGATTTGAACAGCCTTGATTTCTGTTGAGCAAAGGGGATATATACTTTGAGTGGATCTTTGGATGGAAAGGGCAAAAAAGTCAGACATGTTTTGTTGTTTCTACTTCTCTTTCACATGAACAGAATTTCTCATCCAAGGGGGTCTTTTTATATCACCCCTCTACTTCTGCTGTAAGGAAGACTTGCCATCTAGCTAGAGAGAAAGTCCTCCGATGTCTTGGAATCTCTAGTGGAAATAAATAAGCAGCTGGGGTGACTACATATCTGAATCAGGGAGAGGCCAGAAAAGTTGGTGAGCTCCCTATATCATGTTGCCACTCAATGTCAAATGCCTTTGCCAATGCCTTTGCTTGATCAAACCCCACTTTTAAAATCGATTGAGAGGAGAGTCCCAAGGCAGCCAACTTACCATTTATAGCCTTCTCCCATGATGATTTAAAACTGTCCTTAAGAATAAGGGGGATTAATCCCTCAGGATCATAATTTAATTTTAGCCATTGTATTATGGAGGCTAGGGCCACCCTGGCCGATACTTTAATCATGCCAGCCTACAGCCTTAGGTTTGCATTTGATACCCACTTAGACATTTGAAGGACTGTTCTAATAAATTTTGACTGTACTAACTCTAGCAGGGCAAAATAAGAAAGTGGGCGCCCAAGTATTGTTCCATATAAAAGTTTGCCTAATGTTGTAGCCTGAAAGAGTTTGAGGGTGGCAGGTATGTAATGCCCTCCCTTAGTATGTAGAAATTTAACAATAGCTTGGGCAAATTTATACCCTATTTCTGCTCTGTGCTCACAATGGGTCTTCATCACTCCAGTTGCTTGCATTACCATGCCTAAGTACTTAAAGCTAGCCACTTGTTCAGTCTTTTGCCCATCAATACTCCATCCCCTTATTTTAGTTTTTTTCTTAAAAGCCATTATTTTAGTTTTTTGATTATTTATTTTTAGATGCTCATTGCTACAAAAATGGCTAAAAGCTTTTAAGGCCCTTCTTAAACCCACTGGGGTTCTGGGGAGAATTACTGTGTTGTCGGTGTACATCAGTATTGAGATTTTACGATCTGATAGTTTAGGAGGATGACAATCAAGGCTGTTTATCTGGCTTACTATACTGTTGATATCAAAGATGAATAGTAATGGGGCTAGTAGACAGCCTTGTTTTACTCCCTTTGATGTTTTAACAGGGTTCGACAAATGCCTGTTCCTGTCACATCGGACCTTGAAAGAAGTATTGGTATATAGGGCATGGATTAAAGAAGCCTTCGGTCAGTGGACGTTGCCTCAAGCTTTTCCCACAGTTTAACCCTGGAGATGGAATCGAAAGCTATTTTCAGATCTATAAAGGCGACATATAATGATACTGGACTTTTTGAGGTGTATTTTTCAACGAAATGCTGCATAATTAAGTGATGTCCTAATGTTGCTCTTCCTGCCCTGAAACCTACATGCTCTTCTGCAATAATGTTTTCCTGTTCCAATGAGTTCTTAAACTTCTTCAATAGGTGGTTAGCATAAAGTTTGCTGATGGAACTGAGCAGGCTGATCTATTGTTTACATTTATACAAAGTTGCCTTATTCCTGTTGCTTGTTCTTCTAAGTCCTAAATCTGTTACCTACCTGAACATTTCCCCTCAAAAGTGAAATAAAGGAGTTTGTTAGTTTTGAGTTACAATCAGCCTCTCACGTGCCATGATCAGCCAAAGACAAAATAAGGGTATTAGTTGGTCCCTCAGTTCCCTAGGCTTGGTCAACATATATCTATATAAATTTAAAGAACAGGGTGGGACAGACAGAGAAACAAAGAAGAAAAAAAAGGGGCTGCTCAGCCAAGAAAAAGGGAATGTGGGAAGTGTGGGGAACGTTACAGCATCTTACACTGTTCACACAAAATCGTGAAAGTGCCTATTAAGAAGATATCAACATGATGGAACTGGGGGTGGCTGGCTCTCTATATTAGGGATGATCATTCAGAGATCAATAAATCAGATGAGTATCAATGTGGACTAGTGATCTGAACATTGAACTAGACCTGGGGAGATTCAGGTTCATCATTAACGTGCTCATCATTAACATGCTGGATGACAGTGTTGGATGGATGTGGACTTGGGGTGGTTTCTGTGTTTCAATAAAAGGTCAAAGATTTGACAACATGGACTGAATTTAGCTTACCAGAGAATGCACTGTAAGATGACAACATATCAGCAATAAATTAAGCTAATTGCCTGCTTGCATTCCTCGAAGGATGCATACAAGATTGGACCTTACAGCATGGCCTGAAGAATCTGCTTTCCATACTTCTAAATTTTATAACATCCAGCCTGATAAAGAGTTCTGGTGAGCTTGCAAGCTTGCACAAAAGTGATACCTGGATTTTGTTCTTGTTTTTGACTTTAGACCAGTCACCCTCCTCTCAGCCTAACCTAACTCATATGGTTATTGTGAGAATAACAAGGAAAATGGGATATGTGTGCATGCTGCCCTGACATCCTCAGTTGAAGGATGTGATAAAAATGAAATAATAACCTCCTAATATGGTTACAGTAGTACTCACCAGTACTGAGTCCCGGCCCCTTTAGGGAAAGCTGTCCTATGTTCTGAGGGGGAATTGGTGGAAATCAGTGCAACCTTATATATGAGTACTGGTAATGTGTTGGATATTTTTTTATAATGAAAAAGTGCTATGCTTTATCCTGACTCAGTGTACATTTACCTGAATTTAAGTCCCCATTGATTTCAGCGGCACTCACTTCCAAGCCAAAGCGTTTAGGCTGTCAGCCATAATCCCTAGTTTTGTAATGATTGATGCTTTCTTCATATGAACAAAGGCAAGCAGCACTGAGTATTGAACAGGTTATTCAGTATGATTTCCATACAGTTTGTTGTGAGAACAGCAGACACACTATGACACACCTCTGTGTTTAAACAAGAAAATATTGATTTACAGCAACTTTCTGGAAGTTCCAGGACAGATTTAACCTGTGCAATCAACAGCAAAGCGTGTATCTCATTCTTCCTTGCCTTTGGGACCTAGCTCCTGTTGTATCCTTACTCTTGAAAGCAGTGTTCATTTTGCTTACTGTATTGAAAAACTTCTGTAAAACAGTTTTAAGGTACATTGCTGAAAAGTACACTAAAAGTACAACACAGTTTGTGTGCTCTTTATTTACAAGAATACATTTTTCAAAAGGAGAGTGAAGTTTATCTTAAGTCACATTAAGTTGTTCTGGACGTCCCCTCTGCTCTGCTTTCCAGAGAAGGAGTTGTTCTTTATTATTGAGGAACCCAAGGAAGGTGTGGAGTTAGTCTGGTTCTGCTAATGTTCTTCACTAAGAACAGATAAGGAAGGGCATAGGATACTGCGATTTCTCATAATATGAACAAATAGTCCAAACAAGTACAGAGCTTCCATTTGTTGGTGTAAGTGAGTGCTATTCTTCCATCACCACAGCTCCCCCCCGCCCCCAGAATTCTAAACCTGGATTAAGCCTTTGTTTAGAACTCTAGTTTGTCTGTGTGTGTGTGGGGGGGGGACGACACATTTAACCCATGCAGTTCCATTGTTATATAACAGGTAACAGGAGTTAGTTTTTAATTGCAGTTGTCTATACAAAAAGGGTAGGGAGTTAAAGTGTGAGGTACATGTGTGAGTCTGGCAACAAATTGACAACGTACTTGACCATGGTTAAGTAAAGTGCCTCAGTACAGCTTGTGTGTGTTCATGAAAATGTTATCTGAGTGTCTCTGGCTGCTTGTTTTCCTTGTCTTTGCGTCCAAACTGGAACACTGTTTTTTGTTGTTTTTTGGAGCATCCATGCAGTATCATCCTATCACTGTTAACTTTCCATGTTTTCTCTGTCCTTGGTACACTCTTCTCAAACCCACTTTACTGTGATCTTGCCAGAAAGAAAGCAGTCCAAGCATGTTAGTGTGTCATCTGGATGAAAAAGTTTGGATTTTTTACAGTCCCAGCAACATCTGCATGATTTTCCTTTGGTCAGTGTATCATGGCTGCCATTTTCCTTGCCATGCCACTGGAGGGTTTTTTGAGGGCTTTAAGAAAATCAGTGATTGCTAAAATAGTGTAGTATTTACCAATTTTTTAAAAAGTCCTCCAGTGATGAGATGGGGGAAACACAAAATGGTGGATGATGGAGGAAAATGTGCAGAAAACTCCTGTTTGGATGCTCTGTTGCTAGTGTGATTGCCTGTGGGTTCTTTGTGGCAGTGAATGCAAAACAGAGGACCCTCACTTTGTGAATGCAGCCTTTTCTGCCTGAGAGATTATGGCTGTTTCTGTATTAGGATCAGAGCAGATAACTCTGGGCTATTAAATAAATTGAACATGAGCTTCCTTATGGGGGGTACATCAGCACATACAGTATGTTTAAACAGTGCTCTAAAAAGGCTTGTGAATGAAGCTTAAGAAGAATATGACTGTGACAGTAGATTCAGCTTGGCAATCAGTTCTATGCTGCCATACATCCTGCTGCAGAACCGAGTATTTTCTGTTTTTTCAGATCTTATTAGCAAGAAGCTGTCTTTAATCCCAACAGAGAACACTATGTGCAGTCTTGCCTTAATGCTGTTATATATTTCAGCACTGGGTGTATGCATACCTGCTTACTAACTAAAGTCCTGCGGTGAATACTGCAGAGAATGTGACTGATCAGAGGTAGAGGTGGAAAAACTGCAGGAGGATGCTTGGCCACTTAGTGGTCTTAGACAGTGGGCAACAGGAGCAGCTACTCGGTCCCTCTGCCTGGGGAACCTGACTGCTCATGGCTCTGCTCCCTGACAGAAGGGGGAAAGAAAAAAAAAAAGGAGCAGGTTCAGATGTTGCCCCTCACAATTCCCACCTGTTTTGCACAGGGTGAAGGATGCCCCTTGCATGGCCCTAGTGGGGATGATAGTGGGGGTAGCTATGATCCTGCTTCCCCCAATCTAGGGCCCAGGGCCCTGGAATCACTAAGAACACCTTTACTCCTTAGTGCAAATTAGGCCAGGTGTCTGTAGATCAATTGGCCTTCTCAGTTCTTTGATAATATTACCAGAATGGAGGAGGAGATGTGGATAGCACTGTGAAAGGGCCCAACCCAGCTGGCACTCCCATCCTTCCCCATCCCATCATCAGTGCTACCTTTCTGCTGTAGTAGGGCAAGTTGTCCTGTGCAGTTCTTCTCTAGGGTCTTTTGTGAGTTAACAAGAGGTTCAAAATCAGCCCGGCTGCCAATATTCAGGGCTGATTTCCAAAGTTGTGCTGAGCACATGCTGAGTCCTGTTCAGGCCTGTAGCTGCAGTGGGGCATCTTGGGGCTAGGCCCTCTGACTTGCTGGCAAGGCCCCCTGACTTCCCAGCTAGCCCAGGGTGTCATGGCCTTCTGCCCCAGATTAAATTGACTAGCCAGTGCCCCCTAAGAAATTTAAATGCCCCCTGACTTAAAAAATCCTGGCTATGGTCCTGGTCCTGTTGCTTTCCAAAAGCTTCCTTGCGGCATTGGGTCACTGGGAATAGAGCTGTACTTGAAATGTAACAAGTCTCTTTGTAAAAGCTGGTGAAATTGTGCATGTTTGTGGTGGGGTTTGGGATTTTGCAATAATGTTTTTGTAAAGGAAGGAAGAAAATGAGGGAGGATGGGTGAGTGTGAACATTAAAAAAATGGTTTCTGGGATCATCCTTCAAATGTGTATTGCAGGAGCAGCCATAGTGTAGCTAGTAGTATGATAAGGGGTGAATCTCTTTGCTTCTAAGCAGATTCTTGCTGCAGTGCTAGGAATGGTATGCTTTGCAAGCACTGCACTGCAGCAACAAAGGACTGATGCCTCAAGACTATTCACAGCCTTAAAGATTAAAGTGGAGATTGGGGGGGGAGAGAAGAAGAAAGTCTACAGTGGCTGCTCTTTTTTTAAGGCTATCTTGTCCATGCTTTTGGTGATCTTTCTTTCTTCTCCCAACCGCCCTCCTCTGCCTGGCACGGATGATTACATTTTGGATGATGACAATACAAATTCCTGTCAA
This sequence comes from Gekko gecko, assembly GCA_029375565.1. Lineage (NCBI taxonomy): Eukaryota > Metazoa > Chordata > Lepidosauria > Squamata > Gekkonidae > Gekko > Gekko gecko. The sequence continues at coordinate 235,124,763 of JAPDNY010000002.1, read as the reverse complement.
AGCAAATTAAGAGAAATTAATATGTGGGGTTTGAAAAGGCTCAGATCTCTGGAACTGTTCAGAGTACAAATTATGAGTCATGCAATCTTGCCTTTCTCTGGCTATTTGGGATGCAGTGAGATGAAAAAGCCCTGGGTGCAGGAGTGAGGAAGGGATTGTTTGCACTTTGTATTTCATTGGCAGCTATGTTTGTAGAAAAGGCTCTTGGCTTGCAGGTCCTGCCATGGAGAAAGGGGATCGTTTAATTGTAAGTGTGGGTATATATCTCACTTTCATTCAAACAAAGAGGCTAAAAAAGTCTCTCTAGCTGCTGTGACTGCATGCTTCCCCTTTTCCTGCTTGGCTTACGCATAGATTAAATTTTGCATACCGTTGCACATGTCTTTGCAAAACATCCACATAAATTTGTCCTGTTTTACGTGTAAAATCTATTTCTTTGTTGCTAAAGGAATGTTTCACTTTTAATCCCTGGTCTTTTATTGATTCAAACTGGCTGGAAAGGGGAAACAAAATATGAGGGTCACCAAGTCTAACTACCTGCATTAACGCAATTTACTAAGGAACATATGTACCTAACAGTAGCACTAGTTTAGTTCCTATGATATAGAATGTAATGTGTCATATGCAGAACTTGGTAGAATGCTTGACAATGCACACACACAAAAATCAGTGAAACATAGCTGTACGGCTTAATCAAGGAACATGCATCAAGAAGAGATGCTTCTTTTGTACCCCTTAAAACTGTTAGTGCCTTGGCCCTGGATAGCCCAGGCTAGCCCAATCTTGTCAGATCTCGGAAGCCAAAGCAGGGTTGGCCCTGACTAGTATTTGGATGGGGGACCTCCAAGGAATACTAGGGTCATTACATGTTAGTAGGCAATGGGAAATGGCCTCTGAACATCTGTTGCCTTGAAAACCTTATGGGGGTCAGCTGTGACTTGATGACACTTTCCACCACCAGAACAGTTATTGCCAATGTTGACTGAAGTAACCAACTGTGCTGGAATTATAGCAGTTAATTATCACTGTGGAATACCACTAGGTTACAGTATTCTTGGCCATGAGATTATGAAGTTTTGTGGCACCTTAAAGACTAACAGATGTATTGTAGCACAAGCTTTTATGAAGCAGAGCCCACTTTGTCTGATGCATGAAATATCACCTCAGCTATATGCATGGATACAAAACAACAAGTGTGGCACCAAAAACCATGCAAGCAAAGATTAGATCTGTAACATTGCTATCCAGATCCTGTTATGGGAGGGCTGGTCCCATACGTATGAGGGGTTCCAGACCATTAAGGGCTTTAAAGGTTAACATCAACACCTTGAATTGGATCTGGAGACGAATTGGTAGCCAGTGCAGCTGCTGCAGAATTGGAGTAATATGAACTGACCATGAAGTTCCAGTTAGCAACCGACAGCTCCATTCTGGACCACCTGCAGTCTCCAAAGCATTTTCAAGAATAGTCCTATTTAGAGCAAACTGCAGTAGTACAATCTGGAGGTGACCACTGCATGGATCAATGGGGTGAGGTCTGACCCAGACAAATAAGGAGCCACCTGGTGGGCCTGGCTTAGGTGAAAAAACACTGACTGTGCTACTGTAAAGTACTGGGTTCTGGACGCCGTAGTTGGTGAATCAGCTCATAATTTATTTATTCCGGACACCAAAGACAGAAGGTCAGCAGGACCTGAGGCCTGCTTAAATCCCTGCCACAAACCACACCCCACACACAACCACACCCATGACAGGCTTAATTACAGTGCCCCCAATTCCCCATAAGTTACTGCTTGGATCCTGGCTGACCAATAGGTCTGTCCTAAGATCCGTGCTGGCTATTGTCTCAGGAAGTGAAGCTTTGCCCCTTTGCATGACCGCATGCGAAGGCGACCGTGTGTGCATTCCTCAGTTGGTACACAACAGCTACCATGGACACTTGTTTATCCAATGATAGCACAGAATCCAACCACACCCCAAGTCTCTTTACAGAGTCTACAGCTGTATCCTTCCTGCTACTGAGACAAATTGCAGCAGCCAGACTCCACCCTACTAGGTGACAGCCACACTCCTTCCCTTAAGCCATGGAGCTGTCCTGTACGGGAGGGAAACAAGCAGACCAGTTACCCATGCGTCCTTGGGCAGAGCTGGCTCTCAACAACTTGAAAATCATTTCTAGCCTATCCAAACAATAAAGAACAATGTCCCAAATATAAAAAGTATCTTATGATAGAGTTGTTCATTTAACACATCTGTAAGTGTATCCTGCAAAGCTTAGTATGTCTTCCGTGATACGGTTCTACACCTGGCCAGTTTTCCATGCCATTTCAATGATTCTTCCTCAAGAATCTATCACTGTAAAAGATATTTCTGGCTGTGCTGAATGTTTCACTGTTCCTGTAGAAAACTCTCCCAGTTGCAAAATTCCAGCATCTCCATAGAAAACTCTCACATTGCTAAGCGCAACATAATAAATCTGATGTATTTCTTCAAACACCAAGGCTCCCCGGAACAAAGAAGTGATTAGTGTATAATTAGGTCCTCACTCCTCTCCTTATCTTGGAATGTTTCAAAACCAGTTCCTATGGAAGCCCAGTGTTTACTTCCGGCAGTTGAGAGAGACCTGCCCATTTATTCCTACTATCTGCTTCTTGTCATTTAACCAGTGAGAGTAATCCATGAGAGTACCCATCCTCTTATCCCGTGATTTCTAAGTTTACACACAAGCCTTTGGTAAGCGACTTATATACTAAGTTTTTTGGAAATGCCACTGTATGAAGTCTACTAGATCGCCCTTGTCCATGTGTTGGTGAACCCTTTCAAAGTACTTCAGAAGGCTGGAACCTTCTGTTTAGCTGGAACAGACATTAGGCTACTTTCTAATTCCCTGGTTCTCCCCTGGATTCCTTTTTAAGCAATGATCATATATACTATTTTTCCATTTTCTATAAGGGAGGGCAATTTTTGCAACACTTCGCAATTTTGGGGCTATGAGATCATTGGTTTTGCATTTGAGTTCCTTCAGAACCCTCAGGTATATGCCATCCAGACTTGGTAACTTATTAGTTTGTAATTTGTCCATCAACCCCAGAACTTCGCCTTTCATCACCTCTGTTTGATTCAGTTCTTGCAACACCCATCCTGAAACTGCCCCACATTTTCTGCAGGGAAAACCAACACAAACAATTCACTCATTTTCTCTGCAGTTTCCCCATCTTTTTTCAGCAGTGCTTTTACTCTTTTGCAATGAAAACTGTCACAAAGAATTCACTCAGTTTCTCTGCTCTCCCCATCTTCCTTTAGCAATCTTTTCACCCAAGGGCCTGTCATTTTCCTTGCTGGTTTCTTGCTTTTGATATACTTAAATAAATTCTGATTATTTGTCTTACTGTTCTAAGGAATATACTTCTTATAGTCACCTTATCATCAACTTACATTTGTTTTGCCAGAATCAGTGTTCCTTCCTGTTCGTTTCATTTGGGTGAGATTTTGACTTCTTGAAGGTATCCTTCTTGCCCTTTATGGCTCTCTTGACGTTGCTCCCTAACCATAATGATATGCTGTTAGGTTTGGTGGTACCTTCCTAACCTGTGGTACACATGAGCTTCCATATTATGGATTTACATCCTTTCCAAGCATCCTGAAGGGGTTTGACCCTCTTTACTTTTCAGCTTGCTTTTAAATAATGCCCTATATGTTTGTGGTGTTTCCTTTTCTGAAATCAAATGTGTTCTGTTGAACTCCTTGGACGGCCTTCCATTTACATAAATGCTGAACGTAAAAGCCCTGTGAGCATGATAGCACTGTAATCACTGTTTCCAGTTGGAGCAGCAACACTTAATGCCAGGTCCAGTGTCCCGCTATTTGGCTCCTTAGCCATTGCTCCAAGGTACTATAATTTATGGTAGCTAGGTACTCTTTTCAGATCTTGATAAACACATTTATATATGGGTGGATATATCTAATTATGATATTGGGATGAGTATATCTGAATTCTGTTTCTCTTGCAGACAATCCAGGGTAAAAGTTACATGGCACATTTATAGTCTGCCTAATCTGTAGGCAGTACTGTGTAACAGAATTTGTGAAATGGTTATAAATTCGACATCAGGGATGATATCAATATCTGGTGCAAATCTGCTCCTGGAAAAGTGCAGATATATCAACAGCCATTCCAGTCTCCCGATTTGGTTCCCCACAGGGTGTGCAGGTAATGGTAAACAGACCTCTGGGTTGTTGTTTTTTGTACAGCTACAGTATGTAGGAATACAAAAAAGATAAAAGTAAAGTTTTATGACCAGTGAGGCCAGTACTGTGTAGCCAGAGGGTCCCTTACCTTTGTATTTGAAGGTCTTGCCAGTCTGACTCCATTGTGTCCATTTCCTCTTGACTTCAGCCCAGTTGGGCTGAGCAGTCTGTATTGTTTAGAGTGAGAGGGCTGAACATGGTTATCTGTCTCCCTCCACAACAATGTAACTCCTCCTGCAGTTAGAACACCATTGCCGTACAGCTTCAGGAATGTGCAGTCCTGAGTTGCTGAAATCTTGTCTGAGATTCATCAATCTTTAAAAGCTCTTTTATGGCATAAATGATTAGACTCTGAGAAGGGGCATGAATGAAAGCATCTGCATTCAGGTCACAAGAAGAAACATAATGATGGGTAGAATAAGAATGTTTTTGCAAAGGGAGCTTTCCGCCCTGGCACCCCAGTTCTGAATATTATTTTCTGCCAGCCTACAGTTGTACTATCCTTCGAGTCTCCTGGGATCCCTACAGTCCCATCAAGCCCATCAAGAGTGGTTTGCCTTAGCTTCTCCTCAGGTAGCGGTGTGCTATACATAACAATTGCTGTATGGGAATACTGGCATCACATTGGGCTTTTTCCCCACAGATAAAAAAATGGAAGTAAATTATACATCCTACCAATAACTCTGCAAGGTAGGCTCAGTGTGGATAAGAGGCTGAGTTTGAGAGAACAGCACCTTGCCTAAGACTACCTAGTGCATTTATAACTCTGGTGAGATATAAACCAATGTCTTCTTGGATTATAGTTTGAGCTGTTGGCTAAAAGCTGCAAGCACCTATGTTGGTTCACCAAAAGGAATCCAAAAAGCAACAAGAGTGTAGCATCTTTTATTATAATGAACTACAAGCCACCACAAGGGGGCAAGCAAGCTTCTGAGTGTCCTAAAACTCTTTTGGTAAGGCTGAAAGCTTGCTTTGGGATGTTTGAGTTGATCCTAATAAAAGATGTCATCCTATTTTACTTTTAGCTAGTATATTTTGCCACCATTATGCAGGGTGGGAGCAATGACAGGCAAGGGCCACTCTGTTGTTTGGCAGGCAGTAGAGGATGGAGGGTTGGTTATTTGAATATTTTTTCCCAGTGTTATGGCAGCAGAGCAGTATGGTCAACCTCTACCAAAAGTCTCAGCCCTGTGGATCAAAGCAGGATGGAAAAAGTAACTGGAGCAGCATATAGATTAGGGTTCATTTGCTTGCTTCGTTGTTTGTTGGTGTTCTTTCCAGCACAATCTCCTGTTTGGCAAAGTTAGCAAAGTACAACAACACGCTGTGCAGTCCTGCTTACTGATTTCAGTATTGGCTTCATCCTGTCTTTCTTTCTACACTAAATTGGGACAATATATTTGTCACTTCTCCATGTTAAGTAGATTATTTTACACCAAAACTTTCCCCGAACTTTGTGCAGCCTTTTGCTGAGATCAGCAAGCATACTGGGGAAGATGAAAATACAGTTTTCAGGGGCAAAGTCATTAGTAAAATCTCCCCAAAGCATTGCTTTTGGAGGTTTTTAAAACATTTGAGTGTGGAATGTGATAAAATATTTGGTAAATAAGTGCCTTGATGGGTCTGTTCTTCCACAGATATGTATTGCTGTGAGGTAGGTTAGGCTGACTGTGTGTGGCTGTCCCAAGGTCACCCAGCAGACTTCCATAGCAGAGTGGGATTTGAACCTCAGACTAGGGTTGCCAGCTCCAAGTTGGGAAATTCCTGGAGATTTTGGGGGTAGAGCCTGAGGAGGGCAGGATTTGGGGAGGGGAGGGACTTCAGTGGGGTATAATGCCATAGAGTCCACTTTCCAAAGTGGCCATTTTCTCCAGGTGAACTGATCTATGTTGCCTGGAGATCAGTTGTAATAGTGGGGGATCTCCAGCTACCACCTGGAGGTTGGCAACCATTCCTTGTCTGACACTCCCAGATCCTTGTCTGATACCCCAACTATTGGAGGGGGACTATTTTGCCAACAGGCAAAATAGTGTGTCCCCTGGACCATGCAGGCCACAGTGATGATATGGACCTGGCGCTGCACATGCAGGAACAGAAGAATTTGCAACTCATATGTGATTGTCTCCCAGATCCTAGTTCAACACTCTGGCACCCATACCACACTGGCTGTTGTATGTTGACTTATGCCTTGGGTCAGTAAAGGATTAAGTGTCTCCCAAAGTGCCTCTGCTGCTGTCCAGTGATGACCCCCTCAGTGATGTGTAGGGCATGTGTGCCTTTTTACTTATTTTTGTTACCAGTATTCTTGATTTTTTAGTTTCTTTTACACCCTTTTTACATCATTTATAAGTAATACACCATTTATATGCAGTTGCTGCTGATCCAGGATGAGTTATGATCCTTTTGATTCCATCTTTGTTCTTTAAAAATAGAATTAATAATATATTGCTTTTCATGGTTGTTTGATGAGAATAAACTAGGGAAAGAGGGGGGCTGTAAAGTACTTTGCATATTTAGAGTTCATGCAACACTAATAATATTGTAACGAGAGCTATAGAAAAGGGAGAGGAGAAATCAGACATAGGCTTTCAAACATGGCAAGGCTTAAGGTTAGACAAGACATTAGATTAGAAGATCAGTGAATGGATTCTATGTAGTGATTTCTAAAGGTAGGTTGTAGCAGCAGGGGATTCTGATTCAGTTCGGAACTTACGGTGCAAAATGAGATTTTTGACCTTTGTTCCTTCCCTGCAGTTCTGTCAACTGAGTTTTGGGGTTTTTTGCCTCCTCTTCCAAGGGAAAAATAGCCTGGGGATGGGTGGAATTTTAATAAATAAAGCTGAATGGTGGAGAAAGATTAAGCTCTGTCGACAAGGTACCACCCTATCCCCAGTAGCTGTGCCCCTTAGCTCCAAAGACAGAGAGGCACCCACTAAGGCCCCTTATGTAGATCTGAATTCTTGGGCAGGTTCATATGGGACCATGGGAATGCTTACAGCTTCTGCAGCAAACTACATATTTTGTGGAGGCTGGTGTGTGTAAAGGTTTCACTCGTGACACACATTATAATGTAACAAAAATGAGTTTCATTCATGCTAGATGGTTGAAGTCAAGTGACATGTGCGACACAGTGCAATATGAAAATAGGCAAAAATGATCTTCTAGCATGATGGTTTATTAGCACCATATTGAAGACAGCAGAGACATTTAACAACAGCTCCAGAGCAAGTGGGCAACCAGGAGACAAAGATTCTGCTGTGCATTGAGCTGTGTGAGCCATTTACCAGGTATGCTTATTAACTTTTCTCATCTCCTACCGTGCAAGTCTGTCTTATTCAAAGCTGCTTTGGATATATAATTCTTGCAGGGGCTGCTCACTAACCATCTGACAGGCTTTAGCACACTGCAGCTAAACAGTGTAGGATTAAGAGATCAAGGAAAATAAGGGATGCTACTTTTCCCAACCTTCTCCTTGAATATTCAGATCCCACATGTGAGTAAAGTCCCCTGAAGCTGCCTTGGTCTATCAAGGTCAGTACTGTCTACTCTGACTGGCAAAGATTCTCTAGGGTCTCAGGCAGATCACATCACCTACTATCTGATCTTTTTTAAAATGGAGATACCAGGGATTGAACCTGGGGCCTTCTGTACCTGTATGCAAAGCAGATGCTTTACCATGGATCCCCAGTCCCTCATCCTTACAAATAACATCTTTTTTTTTTTTTGTATTGCTGTGGGTGGTCTTTTTAGAAAGTGAGTGTCATATTCTCATTTGAGGACATAATGACGTTTGGGTACTCCTTCTCCTACAATCCCTGGAGACAGAATATTAGGTCACGTTCTTCCTGCTTTTGAGGAGAGGAGGACCTCCTTCTCAAGTTAAATTCCTGCCTCCATCACGTGTGTGGGGCTCAGAGGAGTTCCAGTTGCCTTTTGGCCTTTTTTTTGGCTGCAGAGGGTTTTTTTAGATCATCTTTTCTTTCATTCTGTGCCTTATTTTGTGTTTTTCTTCTCTATTGCCTTCATTGGAGGAGATAAAAGGGGGGTAGCTCTCCCAGTTTGTTTCACCTCCCACATACTAAGCAGGCCACGTGCTGGATCTTATCTTTGCTTCGGGGATTATGGTGGACCAAATTACTGCTGATGCCCTGAAAGCCCGGCTGGGTATGCTTAACCCTCCCTGTTTAGGTGGCGAGTGAATTTATGCTCGCCCGCAGAGTCTAATGGACCCAGGTAGGTTCCAGGAAGCTCTGCAGCATCCGATTCCCCCCCAGTGGCCCTTTGAATGAGCTAGTGGAAGACTGGCAGGACTGTCTTTCCAAAGCCATCGATGAGGTCACTCCCTGGCACCCTCTTTGCCCTCGTGCCAAATTGGCACCGTGGTATTCCCCAGAGCTAAGGCGGATGAAATGAGAACGAAGACAGCTAGAGAGCTGACAAGCCCATGACAAAGCAGCAAGAACTTCCTTTAGGTCATTTATGAAGACCTATGAGATGGCAATGAAGACTGCAAAGAAGAATTTCCATGCAACCTCCATTGTGTCTGCAAGCTCACGCCTGGCCTAATTATTTAGAATAATTCAGTCACTAACTGCGTTGCCTCAGGACATTCCAAGTGCTAGAGAATTGGCTATTGGCTGTGAGGTATTTGCAAGTCATTTTACAGATAAAGTCTTGTCACTCCACCATGATCTTCCAGCCACACTTGATACAATAAGGGAACTGGGAGCCCCTTGGCTGTCTGCTGGTCCAGTGTTGGACCATTTCAGTCTACTCTCCTAGGAAGAAGTTGTCAGGACCCTGGCGGCTATGAAGCCCACTACATGCCTCCTTGACCCTTGCCCATTGTGGCTGGTGAAGGCCTGTGGCAATGAGGTACAGACTCCTCTGAGGGAGATTATCAATCTGTCCCTATCAACAGGAACCTTCCCAGAGGGATTAAAGGAGATGTAGTCCGTCCCCTCCTAAAAAATGTTCTTTGGACCCTACGGTCCTTACAAACTACTGCCCAGTGTCTAATCTACCGTTTCTGGGTAAGGTAGTGGAGAAGGCAGTAGCAACACAGCTCCAGGCTTTCCTGGAGAATGCTAATATCCTGGATCCCTTCCAGTCCGGTTTTTGCCCTGCCCATGGGACAGAGATGCTGATGTGGGGATAAGGGGGCTTGCCTTGCAGTGGCTGACCTCCTTTCTTCAAGGTCAAGGACAGAGGGTGGCACTTGGGGGGGAATTATCTCAGCGACACCTGCTAGAATGTGGTGTGCTGCAGCGGTTGATTCTCTCTCCAATGCTGTTTAATATCTACATGCGCCCCCTTGCCCAGATTATCCGGAGGTATGGGCTGGGTTGTCATGGATGACACCCAGCTCTGTCAACTGATGGATGGCCACCCAGACTCTGCCCCAGAAAATCTGGACAGGGCATTACAAGCCGTGGCTGTTTGGTTACAATAGATCAGACTGAAATTGAATCCATCGAAGATGGAGGTCCTGTACCTGGGCCATGGGGGACTGGGATCGGGGATCAGGCTTCCAACCTTTGACAGGACCTTACTGGTGCCGGTGCCGAAGGTGAAGAGCCTGGGAGTATTCCCGGATGCCTCACTAACTATGGAGGCCCATGTCGCCGCCACTGCCAGGTCTTCCTTTTTCCATCTGAGACAGATCAGGCAGTTGGCCCCGTATCTCACTCCCTGGGATCTGGCTACAGCGACCCATGCAATGGCCACTTCCAGATTAGATTATTGTAATTCTCTTTATGTGGGGCTGTCCTTAATTCTGCTCCAGAAACTGCAGCTGGTGCAGAATGCAGCAGCATGGGTACTGATGTTGCTGCCTGTGTGGGCCCACATCCTCCTGGTGCTGTGCAAACTGCACTGGCTGCCTATTGAGTACCAGATCCATTTCAAGGTGTTGGTGCTTACCTTTAAAGCCCTATATGGCCAGGAGCCCGCATATCTGCAAGACCGCCTCTCCCTCTATGAGCCCCAAAAGGCTTTATGATCTGCCAGTCAACATCTCGTGGTCCTGCCTTGCCTCAACTAGGGCCAGCCCTGGCTCCTACCTGGTGGAATGAGCTCCCATACAAGATCAGGGCCCTGCAGGACCTTTTGCAGTTCTGCAGGGCCTGCAAGATGGAGCTCTTCCACCAGGCTTTTAGCTAGGGTGACAGACATCTCTCCCTCTTTATTGGGCCTCCCCTCAACGGATCAGAACTGCATACCAGAGTTGGCATCAGATGAAGGCAATTAATGACAATGGCACCAGATGAAGCCCATTGTGGTATTTTACTAGTGTTTTAATTGTATTAATTGTGTATATTGTATTTTTATCTAATTTGATGTAACCTGCCCTGAGCCTGCCATGCGGTGAAGGCGGGATATAAGTTGAATAAAATAAAGCTCCTCCTTTTTTGTCCTCCCACCTCCACCTCTGCTAGGGTTGCAAAGTCCTACCTGGCACCCAGCAGAGGGCTCCTGGGTCTTTCCCAGGATCTTCTGCCGCACACAACCTGGAAATGTCGTCATTGCATCACCAACGTTGGGTGGTGATGCTCTAATTTTTGCCCAAAAAACTAGAGCATCACCCTCAATCGCAGCAACGTGATGATGTCATTTCCAGGTGACATTCATTGCATTGGGGACATCACCCTGTGACTTCTCTGTTCGGGGGTGGGGCTTCTGAGAACTTGGAGTCTGACTCAAACAGAGAGGAAGGGGAACTATCAGATGAAGACTCTCCTCAGCAGGCTCCTCATCTCACTAAAGGAGTCAAGGAGGAATGGACTGAAGCTTCAGGTCAGCACTTCCACAGTGAGCATGCCAAAAAGTTATACTCCAAAGGTCTCTTAACTCCTCAAAATTCTGGTGGTAGATGCCCCAGTGCCCAGTCTGGCCTCAGGCGTGGCCTTCCCTAAAGAAGGGGAAAGCTCCTTAAAGGTTTCTGTTGCCCTGCAAGGCACTTAATATGTTCTTATGGACTACAGCACATAAGTGATAAGAATGGACTGTGCAAAAGTTATGCTTAAGGGACTGTACAGCATGGTAACCCAACATGATGCCAGTTGAGAAGGCACACCTGAGAGAAGGATACCTTCCTTTTGCATTGCTGTTCCAGTGGATTCTTCAAGGTTACCAGCCCTCTTATCTGATGGGATATGGATTGGTTCCATAGTCTGCACAAAGCATCAGATGCCATACCAGGCCAAAGCATGAGGACAGAGAACTCCAAATGCCATTAGGACCTCCCTCCAAGACACACAGGCAATCCCCTTCCCTCCCTCCACCTACCTGCAAAGCTGCACATATCTCAGAGACACTATTCATGGTTGCTTGGCAACTAATTGCTCGCCCATCAACGAGTTGGCTAGGGCTATCAAGTGACAATGGCCTTAGCCCAATGACTCATCTCACCTACATCCAGGTGCCAGACTCTAGTCTAAGTTGCTAGTTCTCAATATTGCCTTCCCCATTGAACCCAACACCAATCAGCATGTTTTGGGGACAGACTAGTAGGAGGTGGGCCAAGACATGTGACCCACTTAGGCCACCCCCAAGAGACATGTGACTAGGACATGTGGCCAGCCTGGCCTAATGTCAGAAATGCTTCTTTGATGTTTTCTTACTGAGTCTATTGTTGTGTGTGTCCCTAGCCCCGCTTTGCGCATGCGTAGGTATGCTGGCAGAAACGTGGGAGCTTCTTCCCTGCCGCTTCTCCTTATCACAGTGGCCTTGTATGTAGGCTTTGGGCTATTCTTGTGTTCATGAGAAATTTCCAGTTCTGGGAAGGTGTGGGGAGGGGGAAAGTTGTCTCCCACTCATGAAGTATGTCTCCCGCCGGGAGTTTTCCCGCGCGCACGCTCAGAGCTCATTTGCTAGTCGCTTTTTTGCATCACACTATAAGTTTGCTTGCGTTACTTTTGCCCCCCATTCCTAACAATGACCTCCTACTGTGGGTAATAGCACTGTAATCCAATAAAGCCCTTCTTTTGAAGAGAATGCCTGGACCTACTTGCTTTTAAACCTGACAGAAATTGTTAGGAATCTTTCATCAAATCCCCACCTTCAGTACCTGCCTTCTACCACGATGAGCGGAGCTGGGGGGGGAACACTGGTAACAGTCCCAGTGACTACCACACCGGTAACCACGGTCCCGGTCACCACCGTGGCAACTCCAGTGACTCCCATTCTGGTTACCACCGTTGTTCCAGTGACTACGAATCCAGTAACTACAGCTGTGGTCCCGCACTCCACGGCTGGACCGGTCACCCCTCCTTCGATCAGCACAGTGGGAGCCTCGTACACTCTCCTGATCTACAGCCCGGCCGGGCCAACGCAGATTCATGGAGGAGCAGTCCCACGAACCTACATCCCAGGGGCCCAAACCCCTTGGGACAAGGGGGTGACCTACAGGTGGTCGCACGATTGGACTAAGAACTTGTTGGATACTACCCAGACAACCTGGTCCATGCCAGGGAGCCAGAGCCGGGATAGCTTACTGGACCCACGAGGAAGCTTTGGACTTCCCCAGGGACGGATGTCTCGCAGTTCTCCCAGAGCTTGGTCCAGCCCCGATACGGATGCTCGCATGGATTCTATTCAGGATGACACCCGACGTTTGATGCGGGACATGGGCAAACTGATGCAATCTCTACCGCAGATGATGGATCAAGCAATTCGTGCCCACCCGCTAACTCAACTGAGACCGGCGCCAGTACCCGCGCCACCAGTTTTGCCAGGACAACCACCTCCTGGTCCACCAGCTCCGGGGCCGCCAGGTCAGCCAGCTCCGGGCCAACCTCCGCCCACCGGTCCACTGCCGGGAGGACCTGGGTCCGGGCAGCCAGGACCTATTCAGCCACCAGTTCTGCCCCCGCCTCCTATACCGGTTCCAGCACCCCTCCTGCCGCCAGCCCCAGCACCCATGGTGGGCCCCGTCCCTCCAGTAATACGCCCCAAAGACATGCTAGAGATTACATTTGACGGGGACCCCGAGACTGTGTCTTTTTTCATATTACAAGTCGGGAAATTCGTGCAGAGATGGGGCTATGTGTTCCCAGATGAAGAACAACAGGTGGAATTCATCGCTTCAAGGTTCCGGGGAAGTGCTACCAGCTGGTACGTAGCTCTCCATGATCTGGAGGCGGCAGAGCTGGGGAATGTGGATGACTTCATGTGGGCCTTGAGAAACCGCTTCGAGGACCCGGGGGCAGCCCAAAAGGCGGAAGCTTTCCTTCGCACCTTCAAACAAGGCAAGCTGACCGTGCGGGAGTATTCACGGGAATTTCAACAACATGCCGTGAAAATTCGAGACTGGACTGACGCCGTCCTAGCCCAACAATACCGAATGGGGCTCGCAATTGATGTCCGCAACAATGTTCTCAGCTCTAAACAGCCCCGCACTCTCCAAGGCTGGATGGAGGAAGCCGAACAAGCTGAAAGCCGGTTGCATGTGATGAAGCTAGACCTATCCCTGGGAAACAACCGTCCAAGCGCCTCGGCGGTCCAGAGCAGAACCAAGCCAACCCCCACCCAGAGTGGGGTGAGAGACCAGCGCATGCGACAGGGCCTGTGCCTGCAATGTGGAGAGAAGGGGCATTTCACAGCATCCTGCCCCCGAGGGGATTCCAGCAGAGCCCTACCCCAAGAGGAGCCCCGACGCTGGCCAACCCCTACTCTGAGAAAGGGCACAGCAAAGCCACGCAACCCACGGGCCCTCTTCGCCAACCCTGACCCAGCGGATGCCATGATGTTGGAGGAAGAGGAGGGTGAGATGCAGGGAAGAAGTTCCCACGTTTCTGCCAGCATACCTACGCATGCGCAAAGCGGGGCTAGGGACACACACAACAATAGACTCAGTAAGAAAACATCAAAGAAGCATTTCTGACATTCTGCCCTTCCCAAAATACCACCCACCCACCACTCAGGAAAGGGGGAACAAGGGGGCCCCTGGTTTGGTTGGGAAACGGGCGTGAAAATCCCTCAGTTGATCAGGTGCATTTATATCAGAGAGTTTCACCCATTCCCTGTATTGAGGCCCAAAATGTACCCATTCAATAAGGTAATACAATTGTCCATGGAGAATTTTAGAGTCCAAAATATCAGCGATCTCATAGTGTTCCTCAGCATCAATCATCAATGGAGGCGGGGGTGCTGGAAGCTCTGGATGCCACTTAGTTGCCAAGCCCTCCTCATAAAAGGGGGCACCCAGCCATATGATCTCTCTCTCTCTCCCCCCCTCAACGACCTATATATTCTCTTACTCTTGAACTTGTGGCTACCCTGCCCTAAGGCTCTTGGACTGCCACCAGAGTCTTCCATGTGCTTTCTGCTGGTTCAGTTTGCACTCTCCATTTTCCTAGCATAATCCCCATTTTTCTATAATTCCCTTATTTTTCCATTTGGAAGCCTTCATCTCATCGGAACAGGTAAATATTGCCCAACCAACGAATATCCTGCTCATGCAAACGTGCTGATTATCTATCTTTATTTCCTAGTACTGAATAATTGTGTGTGTGACTGTGTATTGTCTCTGTGTGAAGAAAATTACAGTAAAGACATCATTTTAACTTAACTGCAGCCTCTATGTCTGTTACTGGTACCTCTGGAAGAGTGGGACCTCTGTAGACAGTGGTGTTCATTCCCTAATTTGCCTATTGCCAATTAATAATCATAATTCCCCTATATTAACAAGAAATTAAGGCAATTTAGCTAACATTTCCACAGATTAAAAAGTGGGGTAGCCTTATGCAGAGCTCATGAATCGATGGCCTATACCATTATTCAGCTTCCACATTCTTCATGGCTAGAGCTTCTATCACAAACTTTTGAGGGAAACTCCCAATTTTCAAGGAAGCTCACTGTCTACCTCCAGAGAGAGCTGTAGCCTCTATGGCTGATGCCAGTTTTGATTCTATGAAATTTTCCTCAAAGGCTGTGGCATCCACTGTGGTGGCAAGGAGGAATTTAAGGCTGAATAATTGGACTGTGGACATTACTTAAGAACATAAGAGAAGCCATGTTGGATCAGGCTAATGGCCCATCCAGTCCAACACTCTGTGTCACACAGTGGTCAAAACCCAGGTACCATCAGGACGTCCAGCACTGGAGCCAGAACTCCAGAAGCCTTCCCACTGTTGCCCCCAAGCACCAAGAATACAGAGCATCACTGCCCCAGACATGGTGTTCCATCTATACCTTGTGGCTAATAGCCACTTATGGACCTCTGCTCCATATGTTAACCAGTCCCCTCTTGAAGCTGTCTATGCCTGCACTGCCACCACTTATTGAGGCAGTGAAATTCTTTGGGTGAAGAAGTACTTCCTTTTATTTGTTGTAAGCATACTGCTCATTAATTTCATTGAGTGCCCATGAGTTCTTGTATTGTGAGAAAGGGAGAAAAGTACTTCTTTCTCTACTTTCTCTATCCCATGCATAATTTTGTAAACCTCATCCCTCAGTCATCTTTTCTGCAAGCTAAAGAGCATAACCTCTTTAACCTTTCTTCACAGGGATGGTGTTCCATCCCCTTAATAATGTTAGTTGCCCTTTTCTACACTTTTTCCAATGCTATAATATCTTTTTTGAGATGCCGTGACCAGAACTATACACAATACTCCAAATGAGGTTGCACCATAGATTTATACAGGGGCATTATGGTACTGGCTGGTTTCTTTTTTTGGTATTTTTGTGAGTGTGTGTGTGCCTAGAAGTCATGGTGACCTCTGGCGACTCCTACTAGGGCATAGAGGACTTTCAGAGAAGTGGCTTGGTAGCCTGCCTCTACCTCCTGTCACTCGTATTCTTTGGAGGTCTCCCATCCATATACTTGCCAACTCTGCTTAGCTTCCTAGATCTGACAAGATCAGGCTTGCCTGGGCTATCCAGGTCAGGGCCTGGCTGATTTTTTTTCAGTCCCCTTCCTAATAATCCCCAGTATTTCATTTTCCATTTTTTTTATTGCAGTTGGACACTGAGTTGACATTTTCAGTGAGTTATCTACCACGACTTCAAGATCTCTCTCCTGGTCAATTATCGCCAGTTTGGACCCCATCAACCTATATTTATAGTTAGGATTTGTGGCTCCGTTACTTTGCAGTTGCCCATGTCAAACCTCATTTGCCACATTGATGCCCGCTTGCCCAGCCACAACAGATGCCTCTGGAGTGCCTCACAGTCTTCCCTGGTTCTCACTGCCCTGAACAACTTAGTGTCATCTGCAAACTTAGCTACTTCACTGCTTACTCCCAACTCCAAATCATTAATGAACAAGTTAAAAAGCACCGGACCTAGAACCGAGCCCTGCAGTTACCCCACTGCTTATCACCTTTTGCTGTGGAAACTGCCCATTTATACCCACTCTCTGTTTCCTGTTAGCTAACCAGTTTTTAATCCACAAGGGAACTTGTCCTCTTATCCCATGACTGCTGAGTTTACTTTAAGAGTCTTTGATGAGGAACTTTATCAAAAGCCTTCTAGAAGTAAAAGTAAACAACACCTACTGGGTCACCCTTGTCCATGTGCTTGTTCACCCCCTCAAAGAACTCTAAAAGGTTAGTGAGACAAGATCTTCCTTTATACAATCCATGCTTTTGTTCATCAATGTGCCTACTAATTCTGTCTTTAATAACAGATTCCACCAATTTACCAAGTATCAACATTAGACTGACTAGCCTGTAATTTCCCGAATCTCCTCTGGAACTTTTGAAGATGGGGGTTACATTAGCCACCTTCCAGTCCTCAGGAATGGAAGCATATTTTAGTGATAGATTGCCTGTTTTTGTTAGGAGAGCCGTAAGTTCACATCTGAGTTCTTTCAGAACTCTTGGATATCTGCGATCTGGGCCTGGTGATTTGTCAGTTTTTAATTTGTCCATCAGTCATAGGACCTCCTCTCTTGTCACATCAATCCAACTCTGGTCTTTCAAACCCCTCCTGAAACCAGCGGTTTGTCAAACTCTGTTTTTAGTTTACCATGATTATAAGGGGGAAATTCCTGAGGGGTGTGTGTGAATGGCTGAGTGTGTGAACTGCTCTCTATCATAGGTGCCATAATTCATTCCAAGATACCTCCCTGTCTAGGGACAACCTTGAGCCACACTGTGCCAGCTTACTTTTCTAGATAAAGAAGACATATATTCTCATGTGTATGTGGGGGTAGTGAGCACTGATGCTAGGTGGGATGGCTAAGACGTGTGATTGGTTGTATGGAAGGGGAAGCCTTGTTTGAACTATCTATATATCTTTGGATTTCCCCAACAGAACCTCAGTTCTGAAACAGTACTGATCTAGTCTGGAATATGATTATTCTTCAATAAACAAATCACTGCCAAAGAGAGTGTTGTTGAGAGTAACTCTATCCAGAATCTGACATGGTTCTGGAGAAGGCAGCAACTCCCATCTTCCACAATGAAGACAGAGACAAAAAAAGGCATTCAGCTTCTCTGCCATTTTGCTATCAGCGTTCAGTAATCCTTTTACCCCTTGGTCATCCAAGAGCCCAACTGCCTCCCTGGCTGGTTTTCTGCTACTAATGTATTTGAAGAAACTTTTATTGTTGGTCTTTGTTTTTTGCAGTATGCTCCTCATAATCTCTTTTTACCTTTCGGATCAATGACCTGCATTTTATTTGCCAAAGCCTGTGCTCCCTTTTATTTATCTCACTTGGACTAGCCTTCCACCTCTTAAAGGATCCTTCTTACCTTTTACAGCTTCCATTACTTTGTTAACTATGCAGGCCATTTTTTATACCTATTTGTACCTTTCCTAGCCTGCGGTATACATTTTCCTGAAGGGCTTCCTAAAGGGATTTGACCCTCCTTACCTTTCCTTTCAGTGTCTTCTTCACAATCCTCCTCATTTGAGAGAAGTTACCCCTTCTAAAGTCAAATGTGGTTGTGTTGGTCTTTTTGGTCAACTCCCTATTTATCTAAATGCTAAACTGAATAGCATTATGGCTGCTGTTCCCAACTGGTGCTGCCAAATTCATAAACTTTATTGCATTGGCTCAGAGCCTTAGCAACTATCATATTTACATCTCTCAACAGGTCTTGAGCATTACTTAGGAACAAGTCCAGGATCACCTCCCCCCTGGTAGGTTCTGTGACCGTCTGCTCCATGGCACGCTCATTGAGAACACCTAGAAATGCAGTCTCTTTCTCTGGACTTGAACACATGGGTAGTTAAAATTGCCTGTTATGACAATTATTTCATCTAGCTGCTTTCCTTAATTCTTTTGCTGTTTTAAAATCATCCTCTAACCTTTGATCTGGTGGGTAATAACAAGCACTCAGAATTAAGCTTCCTTTGGGGCACACTATTTCCACCCATAGTGTTTCTGTAAGCAGATCTATTTCCCTCCCTATCCTTCTGATATAATTTATATCTAGGAATCACTGTATCCCACTGATTATCCTCATCCCACCAAGTGTCTGAAATGCCCACAGTGTCTATGTTCTCCTCTGACACTAAGCATTCCAGCTCCCCCATTTTACCTCAGACACTTCTAGCATTTGCATATAAACATCTATGATTTCTCAGACACATTAGGCCTGCAACCTTCCTCCTGTGGCCTTTAGACCTTGTCAGGCAGTCAATATTGCTTGTCACCCTCTCAGCGGCCAGTCCTAATCCATTTCTCTCTAGAACAGTAACAGCTGCCCCTTCTAGAGATGAGCCATCCTGAACCAGAGACATTTCATCTCCTAACAGCTTTCCTCCAAGATTTAGTTTAAAAACTGCTCTGCCACTTTTTTAATTTTAAGCACCAGCAGCCTAGTTCTTTCTTGGGACAAGTAGAGGCTGACTGTTTTATACAGATCCTGCTTGTTCCAAAAAGTATCCCTGTGCCTAACAAACTTATACCCTTCCTCCCTACACCATTATCTCATCCACACATTGAAACTCCTAATTTGTGCCTGTCTAGCTGGCCCTGTGCATGAAACAGGCAGCACTTCTGAGAAGGCTACCTTGGAGGTCCTGGCCTTGAGTCTCCTACCTAGCAGTCTAAAGTTTTCCTCCAGGACTACCTGACTACATTTCCTCACATGGTTGGCTCCTCTCCAGCACTGTCTACCAGCCTATCTAGACCACGTGTAATGTCTACTACCTTTGCACCAGGCAGACAAGTCACCATGCAGTCAGTACAAAACTTTGCAGCCCATCTATCTACATGCCTAAGGATTGAATCACCACCTACCATGAGCCCCCCCACTCCCTCCCTCCCTGCCCAGGGATGTTTCCTTGGTGTGAAAGGATACCTGTTCACCAACTTCTTCTCTTCTGAGGGAACATTCCCCTTTTCTTCAGCACTGTGCCCTCTTTCCCCTTGACCCTCATGCTCCCTGACAGCAGTGGGGTTGCCATTCTCCAAGTGGGACACATCTAACAAGTCCCAGAGAGTGTGCTTAACTTGTGGTTTCTGCTTCTCCAGGTCAGCCACCTTGGCCTTGAGAGTGCGAACTCATTCCCTAAGAACCAGGACCTCCTTGTACCAAGCACACACCCATGACTTCCATCCAGCTGGCAGATAGTCATACATATTGCTCAGTGCAATACACTGGGTAGCCCCCAACCCCCTGCTGACATTCTACCTTCAAAATTGCTTTTTAAAAATATCCCTTTTAAAAATAAATTTCCTATTATAAATTTCCTATTTATATAGATTTGTTTCTGGAAAGTGTACTTAACCTTTTTAGGGGCATGGAGAGATTAGTGCCCTGGCTTCCTCACCCTGCTGCTGAACTTGTAGATTTGCTAAACTTTCTGTTTATTCCCCTGTTCCAAACACTTCATCACTGGAGCAGGGCCTGCTGCCTCACAGAGGTAGGAACCCTAAATAAATAGCTTGGTCCAAAATGCCACCTCCCACTGGAGCCAATCACACTGATTGGGAGCTAACCAATAAAGGAGGATGAGTGAGTCAGACTCTGGCTGATTAACAGTATGTATTGCTGAAACCAGCTGATTGGTTTAGCATAGGAAAAGGAGTATGACAAGGATGTATATCGTCCCCTTGCTTATTTAATTTATATGCAGAGTAAATCATGCGAAATGCCAGCCTGGATGAATCACAATCTGGAATTAAGATTGCTGGGAAAAACATCAACAACCTCAGATATGCAGACAATGCCACTCTAATGGCAGAAAGTGAAGAGGACCTAAAGGGCCTCTCGCTAAGAATGAAAGAGGAGAGTGCAAAGGTTGGCTTGAAACTCAACATAAAAAAAACTAAGATCATGGCATCTGGCCTCATCACTCTTTGACAAATAGAAGGAGAAGTTGTGGAAGCAGTGACAGACTTCCTGGGATCCAAGATCACTGCAGATGGTGACTTTAGCCATGAAATTAAAAGATGCCTGCTCCTTGGGAGGAAAGCGATGGCAAACCTAGACAGCATGATAAAAAGTAGAGACATCACCCTGCCAACAAAAGTCCGTATGGTCAAAGCAATGGTATTCCCAGTAGTAGTGTATGGCTGCGAGAGTTGGAGTATAAGGAAGGCCGAGTGCTGAAGAATAGATTCTTTTGAATTATTGTGCTGGAGAAGTCTCTTGAGAGTCCCCTGGACTGCAAGAAGATCAAATCAGTCAATCCTAAAAGAAATCAACCCTGACTGTTCCCTGGAAGGCCAGATACTAAAGCTGAAGCTCAAGTACTTTGGCCACCAAATGAGAAGGGAGCACTCACTGGAGAAGACCCTGATGCTGGGAAAGATTGAAGGTCAAAGAAGAAGGGGATGGCAAAGGTTGAGATGGTTAGACAGTGTTATTGAGGCAACGAACATGAAATTAAGCAAATTCTGGAGCACGACAGAAGACAGAAGGGCCTAGCATGGTGTGGTCCATGGGGTCACAAAGAATCAGACTCGACTGTGTGACTGAACAACGATATTGCTGAAAGGGAGGTGCTCAGATAAGAGTCCTCTCCTTCACAGGCTACCTTTTACTTCAAATGCTAATTTAATTTAAATGTTGATTTAGCCCTTCAAGGCTTGGATTAAAGGGGACTATACCTGAATAGCCTCAGCAGTTACAGGAAGTATATAACTGTTTGTTTTCTTGTAGGGAAAAAAACCCTTCTTTAAAGAATGTGAGAATTAGCTTAAAATTTAGTTTAAAATTGGACCTCCTGTTTTTTAAGCCCTAACTATATTTAAACCCTAGCTGCAGTTTGTTTTGTTGTTTTCCATTTTCTATTACAAAAACCTGCATAAGATTTAGCCTTATCTGTGAACGCACTATCCTTAGTCTCTGGTATTAGTACTTTATATGTGTAATAAAGTTTCAAAATTATATTAGAGCTTAAGATATTAGAGCCCTGTGCCTGCAGTTTTAAACCTTGTCCTTTGTTTAACCCCTCCCATACTGCAGTAAAACTAGCCAAGAACCTCTGAGCCTGTTTAGAACTAGAATTAGCTACACCTGCATAGTGTGAGCAGCTACAACAGAACTAAAATTAGAACAAGACCAGAAAATTAGAACAGAACTAAAATTAAAATTACTTCCAAGGCTAGTGTAGGCTCATGGTCTTTCCTAGGGGGTAAACTATATGGTGATACCCTGGATGATATCTTTATAGAGAGCAAGGATGAAAAAGAAGGCTATGCCCTTCTCCTCCAAGAAAAAGGATAGGTGACAGAAGGGGTTTAACTCCCAGTCATT
The DNA here is from genome assembly GCA_029375565.1 of Gekko gecko. Classification (NCBI taxonomy): domain Eukaryota; kingdom Metazoa; phylum Chordata; class Lepidosauria; order Squamata; family Gekkonidae; genus Gekko; species Gekko gecko. Next base: position 235,102,858 of record JAPDNY010000002.1, on the reverse strand, counting down.
TTGCAGCTACTGTACAGACTATAAAGGTAAACCTGGTTCAAGCCAAAGTCTTCCTTCAGGACCAACTATCAGTCCACCCAGGCCTAAAACTTATGCAACAGAGGCAACAAACCTTGCCCACAGTGCTTCTAATGCCAGGCCTCTACCAGTGGGGGGCAGACTGTTTCCCCCCATTACAGAAATGCATTACAGAAATACAGAAATTAGCAGAAATGGACCACATCAATGTCCAATGCCTGGGTGCAGCACACCATCATGCCAGGTTATGCCATCAAGTTTGTCTCCCTCCTGCACAAGCTCTTCTTACAGTCAGTCCCCTTATTTCAACAAATTTGTTATATACAAAAAAATTCAACATGGAGACAATTTTGGAGGCCATTACAGCAAGAGACTTCATGATATCCAGAGGCCTCAAAGAGGCCTACCTACATGTCCCTGTCCCCCCCCCTTTTCCCCACCATAGAGAACAATGGAGGGAATGGGGGCTACATGTTTGGGGGCCCATAAAATTTGACCCCCTGGTCCAGTGTTCTTGAAACTTAGTGGGTGTCTTGAGGAGAGGCCCCATCAGCTACCCTGTGAGTTTGGAGCCTCTCCCTCAAACCCCCTCCCCTCCAGCCCTCAGACTATACCCTATGTTTTCACCATTGACTTCAATGGCCCATAGGATATAATGGGGCCGAATTGTCGCAGAATTTCTTTCATTCCCTCCTTTCGTTCTCTCCTTTTCCTCTTTCCCTCCTTCTTCCCTTCTCCATTTCTTTTCCCCACTTTCTTCTATTCTCTTTTTTCCTCCTTTCCCTGTTTCCCTCCTTCTTCCCTCTCTTTCTTTCCCTCCTTTCCTTCTCTCTACTCTCTCTCTTTCCTTCCCTCTTTCCGCCTTCTGTGGCCCAACTCTAGTGAGAAGGAGTTTAAACTTTAAACCCCTTCTCTCTTAGCTCCCCCACCCAGGCCAGCTTTTGAAGATGCCTCCCCCCCTTTTGCTTCCCCTTCTGACATCACTTCCGGTGATGTCAGGGGGCGTGGCATATGCTAATAGCCTAATAGCTCATTAGCATACCATATGTTAATGAGTTCCTGCAGCTCTTTTTCTACGAAAAGACTCCTGCCATGAAGGTTTCTTCTATTTGAGGTAGAGAAGGACATCCTGGATTAGGGGAATCTGATTCCTTTGTGGATAATAGCCCTCTTGTCTCAATTATCTTAAAATGAAGAAGTGTGCATGCACACCAAAGCTTATACCTTGAATATAACTTTGTTGGTCTTAAAGGTGCCACTGGACTCAAACCTTTTCCCCACTGCTGCATGTTGATTCTTCTCTGAAATGAGGCTGGCCCTTTGGCCTTGTCCCATAGTTGTTTAATCTTCAGATTAAGTCCTGTTGGCAGTAACAAGCAATTGTACACTTTGTGGTTTTCTATGGAAAGTTCTGGAAGCCCCTAAACTGAAGAAGGAGATATTCCTCTCCTCAGGAGCAGGAAGAAAGTGAGCTAATATCCTCCCTCCAGGGACTGTGGGAGAAGGAGTACACAAATGTCTGGATATTCTCCTCTACCTCAAATGGAATCTTCATGGTAAGTCCAAAGTTCTTTTCCAGATGGTTTGCTCCAGACTGACATACTGTTCGGGTGAGTAATCAGAGCACCTCACTTGGATGCTTTGTTTAAACAATCAGGATCCAGAGATACCTATTTTAGCATTTTTGTTTTGTGCCCATGCTTACAGGAATAAGGGCTTCTAATACATTTCAATTACACTGTTCCTCATTGGCTAGTTTGGTTCAGTCACAGATCACTGTGTTTAGCTATGGAATGAAGTCCACCCCTCAGAGTTAATAACTTTGATGTGGCTTGCATTGATCATTCTCCCCCCCCCACAACTGAGAGAGAGGTTAGTCAAAAGCTTTCTGATCTTCTCAAGGGTTGTTTATTCTCTTTTCTTAGAAGTGTAAACAAATTAGAGGTTGAAATTAGTTCAGGAGATATATAATATTGATTGTAAAAATAGGCCCTTTCTAAACTGGTGCTGAAATCCAAGAATCCTGTGATAAATATGCTTGAAAACTGTTGTTGGGTACAGAATTGCCCAATCCTTCTTCAGATGGAGGCTGGGTGAGATTTTCTACAGGGGTAGCAAAAACCCATCTATGAAAGGTTTCGAAAACCCCAATATCATGATGAGTTGCTTCCCTGTAGGATATAGTGCATTCATAAACACATGAACCTGCTTCATACTGAATCAGACTGTTAGTCCATCAAGGTCAGCATTGTCTACTTTGACTGACAACAGCTCTCCAGTGTCTCAAGTAAAGGTCTTTTGCATCACTTTCTTCCTGATCCTTTTAACAGGATACGTGGGGATGGAAACTGGAACATTCTGCATGCCAAGCAGATGCTCTACCCAGGGCTTTTTTTGTAGGAAAAGCCCAGCAGGAACTCATTAGCATAATAGGCCACACCTAACAACAGAAACTCATTAACATATTAGGCCACACCCCTGACAGCACAGTTCATTGGCATATTAGGCCACACCCCCATGTTACCAGAAGTGTGGTCATCCAGCGACACCCACCTTTTGCTTCTTATTCTGTTTACCTTGTTTGTTGTCAAAATGCAGGGCTTTTTTTGTACCAGGAGCTCCTTTGCATGTTAGGGTACGCACCCCTAATGTAGCCAATCTGATGAGTTTCTGTTGTTGGGTGTGTCCTATTATGCTAATAAGTTCCTGATAGGCATGGCCAACTCAGGAGCCAGTCGGAGCTCTGTTCCTGTGCGTTCCTGCCCAAAAATAGCCCTGGCTCTACCACTGAGCCATGATAGGTGCAGGACATCAGTGCTCTGTTTAGTATATTTTGTTAGAAACTTGGTATGAGATACCATTAATTATGTTTATATTTAAAAGAATGAAATTTATACTGATTCTTGCTCTAATATATTTTATGTCTGTGTGGTGGAAACTCTCATAAGGTGCTATCGTATTTAGGCAGAAAAGCTGAGTCAGTGAAAAGAATAGTCCATAACCTAGTAGTAGAATGCATGCTTTGTATACAGAGATCTCAGGTTCCTTCTTTGGCCTCCCTGTTAAAAGATTTCACTGCCTGAGTCTCTTGAAACATATTGCCAGTTTGATCAGACCACAGTGAGCCAAGTTGGCCCAATAGTCTGATTCACAAAAGGTGTGTTCATCTGTTCTTATTTTTTGGTTTTATGGTTCTTTTAAATTTATTATGTTGGTTGTGTTTATCTGCTATATTTTTCCTCTGCACTCTGATAAGTAATTGATTAAAAACTGAAGTGGTAAAATGTCGGCTGGGCAGAGCAGGGCAGGTAGTAAAAAGAAACCAAGTAGAGTCCTAGCTGTCAGTCAGTGTAAGTAAATGAAAGATCCAATCTCCTTTCCTGGCAGTGTTCATGCCCGCAGAGTGGCTAACCTGTGAGGTGTAAAATTACTGTTCTGGGAGCTGCACACACATTTTGGCTCTTTGCCTCTGTGGGGATTAAGATATTTATGTGTCTGTGTTCATTTTAGAGAGGGCTCTGATAACGGTCATAACCTGTGGATTGGAAATGGCAACCTGAGTTTGGATCTCTGAGTTATGTCGTCACCACATTTAGTAATGAGCAAATGCTGAGGATTTTCCTATTTTGATATCTTAATCTGGAAAGATCTCTTATGCTGAATATGACTCCATGATGGCATAAAAGATGAAAGCAGGCACATGTCAAACCAATGAATGAGTTTTGATTTGTATAACAGTTTGGCTGAATACAAAGTTTGACTAGTGTGAACCTGGTATAACTGTTGGGCTCAGGGAGAACCCTTGGTTGGGAGCAAGGAAGCCATCTGCCTCCTGACAATTCTTCGATGTATCTAGGAGCATTTCGTGAAGGTGGGTGATGGCTTTCCTGCTGTTGATCTAGCTAAGCAGGTATCAAAGTATTTAGGAACCAAACCTTTAAAAACTCTTCCCTTTAGTCATTATGTGTCACTATAATAAGGCACCTTCCCCCCCCCAAAAAAATTTGTGGTGCATATTATGTCACTGATATAACCCTCAGGAATATGAAGCAGAGGAGCCAAGGATTAAATCAAATATGAAAAGAGAGCAAGTAAGGGAAAGGAAGAAAACGAGCCTATGTATTAAAAAGTATGCAGAAGCAAATGATGGAGTATTTCAACCAACAACTGTTTGTCTTAGCTGTTGAAAATATGGGCAGATACCTACTGCTCTACTAGTGTTTCTGAGGCGGGTGAAGAACTAAGTCAAACAGAGTTGCCAAGGCGAAATTTTAGGACTGATGGAGATATTACCACTTAACAAGTCATCAGTTCTGGACTTCAAATATCCAAGGATCTGTATTGGGACTAGTACAATTTAACATTCATAAATGGTCTTGAGTTAGGGATGAGCAGTGCCCTTGTTTGCAAAGAACAGCATTTTTTTTATGATGGTGGGAACCAAAGTATACTGTAGAAAGTTTTAAAAGGACTTCACCAAATAAGGTACATGGGTAACAGAATGGTAAATGTAATTCAGTGTGAGAAAGTGTGAAGTGATGCACATTTGGGGCAACCCAGACCTCTCCACTTCACAACTTCAAGAAAGACATCTTGAGGACATGATGACAGCTTAATGAAAATATCAGCTCGATAGTGAAAAAGGCACATTCTGTGTTAGGGATTGTTAGGAAAGAGATTGAAAATTAAATTATCAATAATGGGTGGCCCAGTCCTGAGGGTTACTGTGGCAGAGTTAGCCATCCATTAGTACAACAGCAGCACTGCTGGACCATATCCTATACTGCACATGCCAAGAACGAGGCAAACACCCCTGCAGTGGGTCTCCATGGGCTGCGATTGTGTCCCCAGAAAGTGCACCTTTGCACCCAAAAGATGTCACAGTGGTATGACAGTGTTGCTGTGACAGACGAGGGGGAACCAACCAACCACAACCAGAGAGTGGCAGCCATGGGGAGCCGGCCATGGGGACATATGGAGAGGAGTGGATGCACACAATGCTGGGCCATGCCTGTGGCCCCCACTGTTTCTCCTTAAAGGTATGGACCTCCACTCAAGTTCATGGAGGCAGCAACACAAGAAGGCAGCAACATCCCCACACATCATCATTGAAAGCATGCTCGCACTCCTCTGCCCAGCCCACCAAGTATCATCCCAGGAACACAAGGCCAGCTGTAGGCACCTGGTGATCAGTGATGGGGTGCCTCTCAGCACGACAGACATAGACTCTGGCTAAGACAGGATGTGGCTGGGGGTGGGGAGCAGAGGTGTGGATGGGGGCCTGTGTCAGGTACTCCAATTACTAAGTATCAACAGCAGGTTCTTAAACAGATTCAGCTTTATTGATCAGAGAGAGATGAAGTCATGGACATTTGAGTCAGGAATAGAGCATACAAAATGGCCATAGCACTTATAGTGGTTTCATACAATACCCCCTGATACCTAGGGGCCAATAAGCAATCATTGCAAAGCACGGGGAACTGTATAACAGTTCAAGGGTGAGTGGGAGACAGCAGAGGCTTCACGCCGAAGGAGTCAAGCACTCAAGGCCAGCAGGCAGATAAGACACACAGAGAAAGAGAAACAGCTGCACATAAAAGCACATTCCACAGAAGGAGCAGAACTCCATTGCGGGGCTACCAGGGCCGGCTCGCCCACTAGGCGAGCTAGGCGCTTGCCTAGGGCACCGGCCCTGCAGGGGTGCCAAAATGCCCCCCGGGCCCTCTGTGAAAAGCTCCCCTTCCTGCCCAGCGCCAGCAGCCCCAGCTTTCCTGCGCGCCGCCGCTGGCAGGGAAGGGGCGATGGTTCTAACCCTGCCCCTTCCCTGGCTCTCCTGGGCGCCTCGCAGCTGTGAGGCACCCAGGAAAAAGGCGCTGGGCCATCTCCAGGGCCCACCGGGAGGTTGACATCCCAGTGGGGTGGGCGCCCCAGGCTGTCCTGCCTAGGGCACCCAGACACCTGGGGCCGGCCCTGGGGGCTACCCGACATCCCGCCTCTCCAAGGCCCCCCCACCTTGTCCGGGAAGCAAGACTGGAAGCAGTGAACCAAGTGGGGAGCATTAACATCAGAGGCTTTAACCCATTCCATGTGTTCAACCCATTAAATCAAATAATACAAGTTATGTTTCAAGTGAGAGTCCAAAATTTGCGCAGCTTCAAAGTGTGGCTGTTCATCCACCATCACAGGGGAAGGGGCCTCACCCAGATAGGGTGCCAGATGTTGGGCCCGGGGTCCTTCCTGAGGAGAGAAAAGTGAAACACAGGATGCACATGTTTAAATGTCTTGGGCAACTCCAGTTCAACAGTGACGTCATTGATTTTCCGCACCACAGGGAAGGGACCAACAAACTTCTAGCCCAGTTTGTGGCTGGGCTGCAGGCACGAAGGTTCTTGGTGGAGACATACACCTTGTCCCCGACTTGCACCTCCCATGCTGGGAGACATTTGCGGTCAGCCTGCACTTTATAAGTAGCTTTAGCTTTATCCAACGTTTGCTGGAGGAGTGGTCAGGTGTCTTTGATGTTGCACCACCAGTCCTCAACAGTTCCCCCGGGAGGAGTATCAGTAGGCAACCAGGTAAGGGGGGAACCCTCATAACCATGCACTGCCTGAAACGAGGAGACTCCCATTGATGAATGGACTGCATTGCTGTAACAGTATTTCGCATAAGGGAGCAACTCCCCCCAGTCATCCTGTTGAAAATTGGTAAAACAGTGCAGAAATTGTTTCAGGGTCTGATTAACTCATTTGCTTCGACCATCAGTTTCCGGGTGGTAGGCACTACTAAGAGCACGTTCAATGCCGAGAGCTCCCAACAATTCACCCCAGAATTAACAACGAATTGAGAGTCCCGTTCAGAGACCACCTTCTTTGGGATCAAATGGAGCTTTATAATATTATGCATAAACAACTTAGCCAGGCGCTTTGCTGTAGGCAGTTGTTTAAGAGGGAAGAAATGCGCTTGCTTAGAAAAAATGTCCACCACCACTGAAATGACAGTTCCCCCCCACTCGGGGGTAAGTCAGTGATGAAATCCATAGAGATCACTTCCCACCGTCGGTAGGGGTTGGAAGCAATTGCAAAAGTCCAGGGGGTTTCCGTGGTCGGGGCTGACACATAAGGCAAGTGGGACAAGATTGCACATACAGGGAAATGTCCTTCCGCATGCCCGCCCACCAAAATTGCTGTTGTAAAAGATGTAATGTCTTGAGATAGCCAAGGTGACCCGCCAGTTTCGATCCATGGGCTACCTCCTTCAGTTTGCCCCATAAGGACCCTGGGACAAACAGGCAATGGTCCTTGTACCAGCAACCTTCCTGTCTTTGCTTGAGACCCCCATCCAAGTTAATTTCCGAGTGGTCAGATTTAGAAAAGGCAGAGGCAAATTCAGATGCCCAGTCCCGCCCTCCAGTGTCCCTTTCTGCATTTGCCTGACTCCATGTCATGTCCGCCCCTCCCAGTTGGGCAAGAGTGAACATCGAGTCCACCACTCCCTCCTGCTGACTGTCATGCTGAGGGAGGCACGAGAAGGCATCAGCTAAGGAATTTGCCTTTCCAGGGAAATGGTGCAGCCTGAACTGGTACTTAGAAAAGAAATCAGCCCACCTCAGCTGCTTTGCATTAAGATTACAGGGAGTGTGAAGAACTTCAAGGTTTTTGTGCCTTGAATGGCACTTGTGCCGTTTCCAACCAATGTCTCCAGGTAGATAGGGCGAGCCGGATGGCTCCAGCCTCCTTATCCCAAACAGCCCAGTTGCTCTCAGTGGCATTAAAATTTTGTGAGACAAAGGCCAGGAAGTGCAGTTTGCCATCCTCCCCTTCTTGCAGGATGGCCCCTCCCATCACTATGTCTGAAGCATCGACATGTACAATGAATTTCTTATTTTCGTCTGGATGGGCTAACACAGGTTCAGATATGAACAAAGCTTTAAGGTTGTCAAAAGCTATCTGACATTCTGTGGTCCACGCTAATCGGGCACTAGGTTTTGTGCTGTCTGAACCCTTCCCTTTAGTTTTCAGTAAGTCAGTAAGGGGGAGGCTGACTTGGGCAAAATTGGCAATAAAATTTCGATAGAAATTCGAAAAACTGAGGAAGGATTGGAGTTGCCTCCTAGTGCAAGGGGCTTCCCACCCCAGGACATCCCGCACCTTCACAGGGTCCATCTCCAACTCTCGAGGAGAAATGCGGTAGCCTAGAAAGTCAATTTCTTTTTTGTGAGACTCACATTTGGAAAGTTTGGCGAACAGTTTGTACAGAGTCTGAAGTACCTCCCTCACCAACTGGATATGGGATTGTTCATCAGGGGAGTACAGTAAGATGTCATCCAAGTAAACAAGAGCCCCCCTAAACAGGTGCTTGTGCAACACTTCATTGATTAGGTTCATGAACACACCATATGCCCCCTGGAGGCCAAAAGGCATGACCTTATGCTCAAACTGCCCCCTCCCTGATGCACTCAGAAGTATGCATCCCTCAAGTCCAATTTGGAAAAGATCTTTCCTTTGGTTGCCTCTGCCAGTAGATCTTTTATGAGGGGCAGGGGTTAAGCATTAGTGGTCGAGACCACATTAAGCCCTCTGTAATCCGTGCAGAGGCGGAGGCTCCTATCTTTCTTTTTTTCTGAACAAAACCGGAGCAGCGAACAGGGAGGAGGTGGGGTGAATGAACTTCCGTAGTTCCTCCTTTTCTATTGGGCTCATGGCATAAAGTTTGCCCTTGGGCAACTTATGTCTGGGTAGCAGTTCAATTGTGCAATCTGTATTACGGTGAAGAGGCAATTCATCCACCTCCTCTTCCTCAAACACCCAGGTCAGGTCTGGGTAGGCAGGGGGAATGATTTGTAGCTCCTCTGTTGCCAGGCACGCCCGTACTGGCTCATCAGGAAGAGTAGGTCCCCAATTGGAACCCCAGCCATGTTTTTGGCACTTGGGGGAGATTAATTGCACCCTCCCTTCATCCCACAGGATGTATGGGTCGTGGTTGTGTAGCCAGGGAATTCCTAGCACCAGCAGGAATCTCACAGCTGGGGTGATGAAAAATGGGCGGTGCTTCCAGTGTTCCCCGGCTCCCATTCTCAAGGGCCCTGTCTGGTATTTACATGGTTCTTTCATAGAGGTACCATCCATTTGAGTGAACACTATGGGTTCTGATAATGTCACCACCGGGGCTCCCAACCCTGTTACCAAAGAGGGGTTTATTAAGTCTCTAGCACACCCTGAGTCAATGAGGGCTTGTACACGTACGTGCGTGCCCAGGTCTTGATTCATCACAGTCACAAAGGGGGGGGGTAATTGCTAACCATGCATGGCATGGGGGGTGTTGGACCTGCTGTTCGGCACCACTTACAGCAGGTCCCAGCCTTTTCCTGCTGACTCGTCCTCCTTGCTGGTGGTGGAGCTGGAGATTCTTCCACGACTCCAAATTGGAGAGCTCGTTGCACCTTGGCTTTAGCAGTCCCCTTCTTTAGTGGAGTATCGGGCTTCTTCCTTCCCGTAACTTTAGCCAGAGCCAATACTCCCATAGTCCTGGGGCAGTCTGTGGTGAAATGCCCGGCTTCTCCACAGCGGAGGCATAGACCTTGCTTCATGCGCATCTCCTGGGTGCCGTCTTTCAGCTTTGGGGCCTTTGACTTCGCTCCCATGGACCCCATTTGAGGGGCCTGGGCAGGTCCATCTATCTTGATCATCTGGAGGTGGGCCTTGGCATCAGCAGCTTCTCACAACCATGTGTTGAATGAGATGGGGTGCACACTCCGCAGGATAGTCTCACGGATCTCCAGGTGAAGTCCCACCCAGTACTGTTCTGCTAGCACCCCATCTGGCCAGCCTTGCCCTTCGGCCGCGTACCTCTGGAACTCTTCTGTATACTTGTGAACCATGCGTCTGCCTTGCTTCAGGGTGCGCAGGTGATTTTGTGCTCGCTTACTCTCCAGCGGGTCTTCATACTGCACTCTTAGAGCCCACATGAAAGCAGCTACTTCTTGTAGCTCGGGGCCCCACGCATTGTGCAAACTCACATACCAGTCTGCAGCCCCACCTCTGAGCTGCACTTCTATGTAGTCCACTCTTTTGTCCTCGGTAGAGAACAGGTGGCCCCAAGTTTGAATGAACTTCTCCACTTGCACAATGAAAAAGGCCAGTTTCTCAGGGGTGCCATCAAACTTTGCATCTAACAACCCCTTAGGGAGAATTTCCGGCATTCTAGACCCCGGTACCGGCCCTACTGGTGTTGGAGCCAGGACCAGGACTGGCACCTGCTGGTCGACTGGTAGAGGGGGGGTGGGGGTTGTTGTGGGACCTGTTGCTGCTGCTGCTGTTGCAGGCATATCTCGGCTAGTACCAACTGAACGACCATGCCCGGGATGCCCATCAGGGCGTCCTCCACTGCCTGGATCATCCGTTCTTGAGCCCATTTGATTCGGGTGAGGCGTTCCTCTCAACCCTTCTCCTCCTTGGGCCAAGTACATGCTCCCATCTCATGAGGTGGCTGGTACTCATAATGGCTCCCCGTGGACGGGCTGGGAGTCAGTGTCCACGATTCATGAGTGTTCGTATCGAACGTGGACCACTTGAACCCTTGAGGTTCCTCGCATTTCCTACAGAAGATCCCACCTTCTGCTCCTAGTCCCAAACTCATGGAAACGGGCACCAGCAGTGGTATGGTGGTTGTGGGGACTGTAGTCACCGGCGTTGTGGTGGTAACAGGCATGGTGGTAACCAGAGTAATGGTTACCGGTATGCCCAGTTTCCTTGGAATTAATGTTTCCTCTTGTGCACCGTTCATCTTCGTGATGATACGAGTAGAGGAGAGATAGATTCTTAACTCTCTGTCAGGTACTCCAGTTACTCAATATCAACAGCACGTTCTTAAACAGATTCAGCTTTATTGATCAGAGAGAGATGAAGTCATCATGCACATTTGACTCAGGAATAGAGCATACAAAATGGCCATAGCAGTTATAGTGGTTTCATACCACCCTACAGAAGGTATGTTAGCCGCCCTGAGATACCGGATAGGGCGGGGTATAAATCTCAAAATAAATAAATAATAAATAAATAAATAAATACAATACAATACCCCCTGACACCTAGGGGCCAATAAGCAATCATTGCAAAGCATGGGGAACTGTATAATGGTTCAGGGTGAGCATGAGACAGCAGAGGCTTCGTGCCGAAGGAGTCAAGCGCTCAAGGCCAGCAGGCAGATAAGACACAGAGAAAGAGAAACAGCTGCACATAAAAGCACATTCCACAGAAGGAGCAGAACTCCATGGCAGGGCTATCCGACAGCCTGGAGCAATGGGGGATATTGCACTCACCTTGCTCCATGCTGGGGCTCCTTGTACCATGGCTGCTGGGCCAGAGTTCTGCTCTTGGGGGTCTGGCTGCTGACTTGGCTGGTCCAGGTTGGCATGACTGTGAAAAGATCCTGGGGTATGCCAGTGCAGTGGGATTTTCCTACAGGCATGCTGACCTGGACCAGACAGGGCTGCAGCTGCCCACTGAGATAGAACCCTGGGCCAGCAGCAATGCCACAGATGCCCCAGCATGGAGTAAAGTGAGTGAAATGGACTGCACAGTCCACAGGGTTCCTCCCTCTGTAGGGGGGAATGAGGTATGCCGGAGTCTGCTGGCCTTCTGCGCTGATTCCCACCCACAGCTCTGCCCTGTTACTGGGTTATGCTCCTGCATGGTGTGCGTGTTCCTTATCCATATATTTAAGCCACCACCATGGTGAGAGGTGCTAAGTCCTGCTGTCATAGAGCCAACTGAGCCCCATGTCACTTGGCTTCTGGCCTGCCCATGCACAAGCAAGAGTTTATATTGGTCACCAGATACAGCATTGGCTGGGGGAGGGGTTCAGGTGTAGGCAAATGGGTACAGGCTGCACTACTTATTGGCTTCCTGTTGTCCTCAGAGTCTTGGGGGCGTGGTGGTTGGTGGGGATGGATTGTTCTTCCCAGACTCAACAAGTGCCAATGGTCTACATTTTAGTTTTTGCAGATGTAGTTCTGTGTAGCTGGTGGGAGACATTTCTGGGTAGCTTAGGGAGCTGACTAACTCCTGACATGCCCCTGGGCCTGTCCCTTCCGCTGCCAATGCTGGGGGCTGCATTGGTGGCTCTCTGGAAGGGTTAAAGTAGTTGGGTTTTTTAAATTTAGAGAAAAGATAACCAGGGGGACAATGGGACATCAGTTTATAAAATTATATGAGGGTAGAGAGAATCTAGCATAATATTAGAACTCTGGATTACCCAGTGAGATTTATGGTCAGTAGATGCAAGACAGGCATACACATTTTCACACAGTGCAGAATTATCTTAAAGCCACATGGCTTTAGAAAGGACTTGGGCAAATCCATGGAGGATAGGTATATTGATGGCTACTAGCTATAGCTAATGGAAACTGTGCATTCAGAGGCACTATACTAGCTCCAGGTTGAATACTGGATCAGGTTCAAGGTCTTGGTATTAACCTTTAAGGCCCTATATGGTCTGAGACCAGCATATCTACAGGACTGCCTCTCCTGGTACATCCCCCAGAGACCATTACACTCAATGGATGGCAACCTACTAGTGATCCCCGGCCTGAAAAGTATTTGGCTGTCCTCAACCAGAACCAGGGCATTTTCAGTCCTGGCCCCAGCCTGGTGGAACTCTTTGCCCCATGAGATTCGAGACCTGCGAGACCTGATGAGATTCTGCAGGGGCTGTAAGACTGAGATGTTCTGCCAGGCTTATGGGTGAGGACAACAATGGCTTCCACCAAGACTGACCTCCCTCCCCTTTCCCTTTTTCCTTTCTTTTTCTTCCCCCTCCCCTTCCCCCCTCCCTAATTGTTCCTTTATTTATCTTAATTTTATGACATTACTTCCCTTTCTGGATAAGGGGATTATGTTGTGCTATGATGATATTTGACTGTAATCAGGGGTCTTTTTGTAGAAAAACAGCTGCAGGAGCTCATTAGCATGAGCTATTAGGCTATTAGCATATGCCATGCCCCCTGACATCACTGGAAGTGATGTCAGAAGGGGAAGCAAAAGGGGGGGAGGCATCTTCAAAAGCCTCCCCTTCCCTTCCCCAGCTGGTCTGGGTGGGGGAGCTAAGAGATAAGGGGTTTAAAGTTTAAACTCCTTCTCATTAGAGTTGGGCCACAGAAGGAGGAAAGAGAGAAGGAAAGAGAGAGAGTAGAGAGAAAGAAAGAAGGAAAGAAGGAAGGAAAGAGGCAAAGAAAGAGAAGGAAAGGACAGGGAAAGAAAGAGAGGGAAGAAGGATGGAAACAGGGAAAGGAGGAAAAAAGAGAAGAGAAGAAGGCGGGAAAGAAAGAGAGAAGAGAAGAAGGAGGGAAAGAGGAAAAAGAGAGAAGGAAAGGAGGGAATGAAAGAAATTCTGCGGCAATTTGGCCCCATTATATCCTATGGGCCATTGAAGTTAATGGTGAAAACATAGGGTATATTCTGGGGGCTGGAGGGGAGGGGGTTTGAGGGAGAGGCTCACAGGATAGTTATTTTTTTCCCACTATAGAGAACAATGGAGGGAATAGGGGCAACCTGTTTAGAGGCCCATAGAATTGGACCCCCTGATCCAACGTTCTTGAAACTTGGTGGGTATCTTGGGGAGAGGCTCAAACAGCTATCCTGTGAGTTTGGAGCCTCTCCTCAAACCCCTCCCCTCCAGCCCCCAGAATATACCCTATGATTTCACCATTGACTTCTATGGCCCATAAGATATAATGGAGCTGAAATTGACATTCGGCTGCCTGAAAGACTCCCCGGGACACCAGCTGGGGGCGGGGCTTGGCTTCCGAGCTCCCGGAGCTGCGCTCCAGTGCGCTCCCCCCCAAAAGACCCCTGACTGTAATAGTATTGTTGAGAGCTGTTTTTAATAATTTAATTTATGGCTATGTTGTTATCCACTCTGAATCCTGTTGTACAGGGGAGTGCTGGCTATAAATCCAATATATAAATAAACAGACTATGCCTCTGAATATCAGTCATTGTGAGACAATGAACAGGGGAGAGCTGTTGCTTTCATGCCTTACTTGATGACTGTCCTAGCTGGTCAGTCTTGGCAACAGGATTCTGGATACTTCCCTAATCTAGCAGGGCTTTTTAAAGATTCTATACGAGCACCCACCCTTTTGCTTAGTTATTTCAGTATTGCTTCATCTCCTTTCCACTTGATATGTGACTACTTCATGAATAATCCCAACCTAAGTGATCTCTGAGTTCTTTCCTGGACATGTTTTCAATGTTGTGTACTCTCCTAATAGTGGCTTCAGATGTTGGGTGCTGGAATAGTGATATCTCACAATGTTTTTACCTGATTTCATGGGTTGATTCACAAACAGTTTCTATTCACAAATGTTTCGTATTTCAACCAAGAATACTAAAGGTGTTGCCTTTGCTAGACTTGATATGCAAAAGATGCCCGTGTTGATATCATGAAAATTGAGACATACGATAATCATGCTTTCTTATGTTCTCTCTTTATCATTGACTAGATCTTTGGAAACTTTCAGTTTAAGACTCTCATACCTTTAAAGAAGTTGCAGTCAAACTGGAGAAATTTAAAAGGAACAGAGTAAAGTCAGTGAAAGAATGATAGGATTTGTACACATTTATTCTCTATAGATGATTATCATTTGGAAACTGCATCATGTCATAACAGTCCTTACAGCCCCCACTTTGTGTTTTGGAAGACTGGAAACAGACAAGTGTTAGTTGAAATGGGCTTACATTAAGGAAAAATAACATTCAGACTATAAGGATAGCTTTGCAATGAAACAAGTCAAGGTTTCTCATTGCTCATGTTTTTAACATTCAGAAAGCAACGCAGGTAAACATAAATGATCTAGACACCATTCATTCTTTAATGCATAGAGTGGAAACCCTCAAGTGTGATTCAACCAATAATTCTCAAAAACATCAACAGTTATGAGGATGGATCTCTCTAATGTATTTCAAGCTCTTCTTCCTGGAGTCTACAGGGTGAAGAACGTTGAAAGCATTTAAAAGTTTGTACAAAGAGTAATTTTGGGAATTGTAGTAGGCATTCACAAACTAGTATTATTTATTTATTTATTTATTTATTTATTTATTTATTTATTCGATTTATATGCCGCCCTTCCACGTGGGCTCAGGGCGGCGAACAAGGGCAACAATGCCATACAACCAAATAAAACATAAAACACCATGAATAAATAACCATAAAACTCCATGACAGATAACAATAAAACATCAGTAACACAGGAAAAAGCCATTACAAAGTAGACACCACACAGTCACACTAAAACACCCAGTTGGCGTTGCTCCAATGGTGCATACAACTAAGAGCACCATGCCAGGGCCAGAATGCCTCTAGTGGCTATACGCTGGTGGTATCATAGCGATGTCATAGCGGTGGCAGCCCCTGCTCAAAAGACTGGTGGAAGAGCTCTGTTTTACAGGCCCTGCGGAACTGCATAAGGTCCCGCAGGGCCCTGATCTCCTCCAGGAGCTCGTTCCACCAGGTAGGGGCCGCCACCGAAAAGGCCCTTTGTCTAGGCCTGCAGGGCTAAAAGCATAAACATGGCTTGAGAGAGTGTTATTTTTGAAACCAAGACAATGAACCGCAACAAGAACAAATTCCTTCTGCAGCAGCAAGTTGGCAAGAAAGTGGGTGGGAATGGCTCCACTCACTGCTGGTACCGCCTTTCCCCTTTCACCTCCATTACATTGCTGCAAAATCGCCTGAGTTTAGCTCCACCACTTTCAAGGTTTAACTTAGCTCTGCCCCTTCCCTGTATTTCCAAAAAAAACAAGGGAAAAAGAGTAGCATCACAGAAGTCCCAAATATACAAATTCCACTAGTAGAAAACACCATCAAAGATTGCCAACGGTTTCGGTTTCGGTGCTGCGGGTTTCGGTTTCGGTGCTGCGAATGGCGGCCGCTTCTCGGGACGCTCCCGGAGGCGGTTAGCCCACACGCGGAATGGGGGGTCTTCGCGTTTGCGAAAGACCCTAGTGAGCCTTAGTCAAAGGCTCCGAACCGGGGGCGCATAGGGGAGTAGCCTCTTTGCCGGCAAACTGCCGGGAAATTGAGGCTTTCTCCCCGCCCCAATCGGCCCCGCCGCGTAGTGTGTCCCGAATGGGACTTAGCAGCCCTGCCGACTTCCAGGAGTGAGGAAAAGCGGATGAATTACCATGAAAAGAAGATATGGCATCTAATCGTGAGTTGAAGATCTATTTTGAAGCGAAAATTAAACCCCCCCCGCAAGCGGATAAGCGTATGGGAGGAGGGAGGAGCTTCCACCCTCTTCGAAGAAGCGAATTTTTAAAGGAAACGCGAAGGGGGGTAACAAGAAAAAATGTTGGTGAAAGTACCGTTGGGGTTTTACAGAAGATTGCGGCTTTAGTTGCTTTCTGGGGGATGTGGCACGAACTCTGAAAAAGTAAATAAAAAACAAAATGTCGATGCTGGGGAAAATCCTGCTTAGAACGGAAGAGAAGAGAGGAGGGACTTCCGCTCCAGTCAACCCCCCCCAGAACTAGCTGTCAATTAACAAGAGACTGAGATACTGCGCCACCTGCTGGAGTAAATCTAAAATATCAATGAAACGTTTTTAAAATGGAAATTGTTCTCATCAGACTACAAAAATAAATGTTGGAATTAACAAGGTTGATGGCAGAAAATGTATAGAAAATTAATTTGATGCTAAAGTTCCAAGCTATGGATGAAGAAGGGAAAGAAGATCTCAGATTTATTTTGACGAAAGTCTTGACACCTCTATCTGGCAGTGGAGCGAATAAATAAAAAGAAGAGGCGGATAAGGCTCCCAAAGCCTACTCCGCCTTTAAAAAAAAGGATATACTCTGCCAGTAGAAAGGGGTGTTGAACTTAGCAAGTAATGGAGATCTAATTTCAACTTGAGTGTTAACGGAGCCAACGAGAAATGACTGCCAGAAACAACAAGAAAAAAGAAGCGAAAGAAGATGGATTAAAAAATTTCTGAAGAGACATGCCAGCACAGAGGAGGAAGCAGTACTCAAAATTTGGATTTTTGAAGAAGACGGCGGCCCGGGGGAAGGAAGTGACGGAACGGGAGGCACTAAAGTTCAAAGGACTTAATGATAATTGGAGAGACTTAAAAAGGAATTTGTTCGTGTAACATCTGAAAAGATTTGATTTAACCCCAGTGGACTTTACTAACTTTACTAACAGAATTGATTTGGACTTTGTAAAGCTGAAAAGAAGATCTTTCAACCGTGATGGATGCCGACAACTGGAAGAAATAAAACTAACCTTTACTAACAGGAAAAAACTCACTCCGCTCTTTTTTCCCATCTGTCTACCTTACCCTTTTCTTATAAAAAAAATAAAATTCTCTCCTTTTTAGGAGAGTTATTTAAAAAAAAAAAAAAAGATTGCCAACAAATATATTAATATATTGTCTTTGATTTGAAAACATATGAACCTTTTGGCTTGAACATGGAAATTGATTTTTCAGCCTTTTTGTAAACAAAAAGAATATAATGAAATGTTTATTTTAGAAAAATAGAGCCCTTTAAATGGGTCTAATCTAAATTGGATACACCTGTTTCTTTCCCTGTTGAGCTTTAAATTCGCCTGTATCTTTGAGAACCTATGATTCACTTCTTACACTATGAACCTTGTGGTCTGTTGAAATTGCTGAAATCAGGGTGGGTGTATTTGTCAGGCAGGTTTTTTAAAAAACAGTTCTGTTTTTATATGTGTTTTCGAGGTTAGGCATTCATGTAAATCTCTTTACAGTTCCACTTACACAGCCAGCAAACTGAACAAGTTGAAGGAAATGCATCTTCTAGGTATCTAGAATAGGCATCTTTGCAAAGGCTGTTTGGACAATATTATGACTATGTGGACTCCTCCTATCAAGTTACACTGATTACATGGATTTTGTCTTATCTACAAAGGAGGAAATATTCTATCTTATGCCTTATAGTTATAGTATGCACTAATGTTGTTGTTGTGACACCACCAACTTAATAATTGCTTGGAAATCTTTGATGGTTTTTTCTACTAGTGAAATTTGTATATTTGGGCCCTCCCTGTTATTGGCTGGATGCAGAGTGTCTATCTTCATAGATACAGATCTGCAAAAAAAACACCCACCCCAAAATTCCCCTTTCAGCAAGTTCAAATGAGGGTTATATTTGATCTGGGTTAGAGGGGAAAGCCCTGGGAGCCCCATGAGTAGTGCTCAATTGAGCACACCATAGCATGGATGCTCCTTGGAAATGCAAGAATATATGCTGTTTTCCATTTGGAGGAAGAAGAAAAAAAGTGTGGAAGCAGCCAAGGTTAAATTTTAGGTTGTGCTCTCTTTCTGATCATCACAATGAAGTCATCAAACCAGTGTACCATATCAGTTCTGAGATATTCCATGAATAAGTTCTGTAAGAGGAGGGGGAGTCCAAAGAGACTTCCCTTTTGGGGGAGGTCAGGTTGGGGCTTTTGTCATTAAATGCTGCAGGCTCTTCCACTTCCTCTTGCTGGCTGGCCCTTCTTACCTTGCCCATTGCATTTACATCTAGATCTTTTCCGTTTCTCTGTTGTGAGGCTTCTACACTCCACCGTTGTTTTTTGTTGTTGGCTCATCTGTTGTTCAGCAGAACAAGTGTTGGGCCAAATGGGAGACTTAGAACACAGGCAACTGTGACAGGGAAGGAAATGGTGCATGGAGATTGTCAGAGCCTTTAAGGAGCTGCTTGGCAGGAGGCTAGGCAGGGGTGTTTTCTAGAGAATAGTGGTACTGAGGATACTGCTTAACTACTCCTGTCATGTTCCATTTTAAAGAAGCTGTGGTGAGTAATACACAAAATGTTATGGAGAGGTATCTGATTTGAAGAGGAAGCCGTGAACTCTCCAGCTGCTTTCAAAATTTTCATGAGGTAAACATGTAATACCACTTGTGAGAGAGGCAGTAAGAGTCCTTTAACTGTAGGTAATCGGAAAGACAACTGGTGCCAGCCTGGAAGCAGCGGGATAGTGATGTGATAACAAGCATGGCAATTTCAGCCTTCTCTGAAGGGAGCATTCAGTCCTTATGACTCAGGCTAGCATGGTGGTGGTGATGTAATAGAAATGATCACACTGTTTCTGTATTGCAGTGAATGTCTGGGATCTGGTGAAAGTCAGCAATGAAAGAGTGTGGGCAATCCCAGATTGTCAGATTTTGCAAAAACTCAGAAATGTACCAGGGTATTTTAGCAGTTGCTGAAATTCACAAAATGTTTCTGAGAGACTATCAGCATTTCCCAGATTTTGGACATTTACTGTTGCATGCACTCTTTATTGTGGTGTCATATGATAGAATCATAGAGCTGGAAGGGACCTCCAGGGTCATCTAGTCCAAGCCCCTGCACAATGCAGAAAATTCACAACTACCTCCCCCCACACCCCTAGTGACCCCTGCTCCATGTCTAGAAGATTACAAAAAAAATTCCAGGATCCATGGCCAAACTGGCCTGGAGAAAATTGCTTCCTGACCCCAAAGTGATCATCAGCATTTCCATGGGTGTGTAAGAGAGGGGCACAAGAACTAAGCACTGATGCAACCCTTCCTGTCCTCTCTCTGCCTAAGTTCACAAAATCAGCATTGCTGTCAAATGGCCATCTAGCCTCTGTTTAAAATCTCCAAAGAAGGAGAGCCCACCACCTCCCAAAGAAGCCTGTTCCACTGAGGAACCGCTCTATCAGGAAGTTCTTCCTAATGTTTAGCTGAAAACTCTTCTGATCTAATTTCAACCCGTTGGTTCTGGTCCGACCTTCTGGGGCAACAGAAAACAACTTTGCACCATGCTCTGTATGACAGCCCTTAAAGTACTTGAAAATTGTTATGATATAACCTCTCAGTCATCTCCTCTCCAGGCTAAACATATCAAGCTCCTTCAACTTTTCCTCATAGGACTTGGTCTCCAGACCCCTCACCATCTTTGTTGCCTTCCTCTGGATATGTCCCAGTTTATCTATATCCTTCTTAAATTGTGGTGCCCCAAACTGAACACAGTACTCTAGGCGAGGTCTATCCAGAGCATAGTAAAGCAATACCATCACTTCACATGATCTGGACACTATACTTCTGTTAATACAGCCCAAAATCGCATTTGCCTTTTTAGCTATTGCATCACACTGCTGACTCATATTCAGTGTATGGTGTATTAAAACTCACTAGATCCTTTTTGCACATGCTACTGTCAAGACAATTCTCCCCCATCCTATAATTATGCATTTGATTTTTCCTACCTAAATGTAGAACATTTATCCCCATTGAAATCCATTTTATTTGTTTTAGCCCAGTTTTCCAGCTTGTCACGATCATACTGTATCCTGACTTGGTCTTTTTCTTTTTTGAAAGTACTGGGAAGTCCAATGCCTGTAACAGTAAAATAAAAATGGGGTGTATCCAACTGTTCCATTAGGTAACATATCAAAACCTTTTTCTTTCTTCTTTTTTTGGTGAGTATTGTGTGTGTGTGTGTGTGTGTGTGTGTGTGTGTGCGCTTGTGAGTGTGGAAGTCATGGTGACTTCTGGTGACTCCTAGTGGGGCTAGGACATTTCAGAGAGGTGACCAGGGCCAGCCCGAGGTTTTCTGGCGCCCTAGGTGAAACTAGCGCCCCCCCCCAAGTTAGGCTGCCTTGTGGTGCCCCCCCACCTTATGTCTCCCCCGGCCGCCACATGCCTCTCAGGTGCTCAAGCCGGGTGCTAAGCTGGGTGCATCGGGGGGGGAGAGGAGGCTACAAGGCTCTTCCAAGTGCGGCCCTTCTGCTTTTCTCCCCCCCGCCCGCTTCCCCCTGTCTCTCCTTCTCCCTGGAGGAATGGGACCCCCCAGCCGCGTGCACCCTGTCCCCTCACTCCCAGTGGGGGCAGCACCAAGAAGACTCACCAAGGGTGGCGTGGAGGAGTCGTCTGGTCCGAGCAGGCCCGTCTCGGAGGAGGAAGCGGTGGTGGGTCTGCTCCAGCCCCCTCTATGCACCACGCATGCCTACCTGAGCTGCCCTGCTGCTGGGCCCTTCAGGCGGCGCCGTCCACCTCCTCCCCACCCTGCAGGCCACCTGCGCCTCAGGATAAGCCCCGAGTGCAGTGGGGGGGCACTTCCTCCCTCCTCGCTTCCTTCTCTGCCCGCTTCTGGGTGCACTGGGCACCAGACTCGGGGTGAAAGAGGCAGTGGTGGTGGTCCCCCAGTCAGGGACTAGATGAATGCAGGGCTTGGGGGGGCTTTTGGTGGGGTGGGTGGGTGCAGTTTGGTGCCCATAAGGGCCAGCAGCTCTAGGTGAACACTTAGTTCACCTAGTGAGCAAGCCAGCCCTGGAGGTGACTTGATATTACCTGCCTCTGTGTTCCGGCCCTGGTATTCCTTGGAGGTTGCCCTTCCAAGTACTTGCCAGGGTCAGCCCTGCTTAGCTTCCGAGATCTGATGAGATGGGCTATCTGGGTCAGGCAAATCTTCCTCTTTCTTAAGGGGCTGCTTAAGTTGGAGGAAGAATCCAAACCTTTCTGAGTGGAGTGGCTGGTTACAGGCCAATGACCTAACTAAGCACCAAGCTAGACGTGGCTCATGCTGAAAATGCTGTATTCTTGGTGCTTGGAGGGGCAAAAGTGGGAGGGCTTCTAGTGTCCTAGATCCACTGGTGGACCTCCTGATGGCACCAGGTATTTTTGGCCACTGTGTGAGTGTTGGACTGGATGTGCCATTGGCTTCTCATGTTCTTATGTTCTCCCACTGTCCACCCCACACCATCAAATAGAATTTATCTTCTGTTGTGATATCATGGCATTCTAAAATTCCTTACCTCTGCTGTGAGCAGCCAGTGATGTGAAGCTGGAGAAGGGGAACTGCACAGTGTTGCAAAGTCACATATGAGGTAAGTTCTCCTAGACATTACAGACTGGGAGGGTGGACTTGTATGTGACTGCATTTTCTGGCAGCAGCCCGGTGTTTAATCACACATCTATTATCTCTCAGATAGCTAGTGTAATATATCGATTAGAGTGTTGGACTTGACCTGGGGAGACCTCGATTCAGATCCTTGCTCAAACCGTGGAGTTTACAGGTATTCTAACCGGACATACAGTGTCGTTGTGCCATTAGTGTATGGTATCCTGAGCTCCTTGGAGAAACAGTGGATATAAAATAAATATAATAAAAAGATTACATGGCTTTTGAGTTTTGTTTTGGACCCACACTGTTAACTGCAGCCTCTGTTTATTTTGGAAATATCTGAATCTAGCCAATTAAAGAGAGGGATCCCTCAAATTACCCAGGAAGAGACTATGCTTATGGGCTTTCCTACCCAGTAGGAAATATTACCCAGTTTGGTTCACATTCACTCTTTATCTAGTGCATCCTCTAAAACAAATCTTCAGTTTTAGTAATATAATGACCACTGCATTTCCTCCTGCTTTCAGCCATTTAAGGGACCTGTGTGTTCTGTTTGGTGTTAGAAAGGCATTTGATCCACTGTTGTTTTTTATATTTTCAATCAGACAGCTGCCATTCTTTGTTCTGCTTCCTAGAAGGCTGAAAGTGCAACCTGATACCAGCTCCGCTTAGCATCAGTTAATCTATTCAGATTCTAAACAGCAAGTAGGAAAGTGGCCTTAAGCCTGAAGCACTTTCTCCCCTCCCTCACCTTTTAAGAAATGTCTGGACAAAGGAGAGTTCTAGAGAAGTTGAATGCTTGTGCACTGTGTTTTTGTCTTTTTTTAGAGTGGTTCTAATAAAAGGCATTACAGTGATGCATGTTCAGTTTGCTTTCTCAGGTCCTGGTCATGCAGTCAGTACGGCTCTTCATGTAACATGTGACCTAAACCTCTTGAGATACAGTAGCCATTTCCCAAAAGTAAATTTACACAATAAAATGTTTGACTGTGACATTTCTCTTGAGCAATACATGTAATGTTGTGATAGTGATATAAAGTTGAGCTGCAGTACACCTTGCACAACCGTGACCCATGTAGCTGCCATGGGAGCTGTGAGAGGTGCATCCACCCCTTAACACTGGGTGGTGGAAGCCCAGCTCTGCACCAATGTCTACTCCTGTCCTCCTCCTCCTTCCTAAAGCTGAAGAGGCTGTGAAGGAAGCCATAAGAGGAGCAGCTGCTTGTAGCACTAAAAATGTCACTCCGTTCACAACGCTCTTGTCAATTTTCTGGCTCTCTTCTTGCCTCCTGTTATACTGATGAGTACATAACTGGTTAATAATATGGGGCCCATTTCTAGTTTATACTTATCTTTCTTTCCATTGCTGTTTTGAAAAAGTGTACTTTCCTGGCTTTGCCCTTTACTTGAAGAAGAAGGAGGGAAGAGATTGGATTTATACCCTGCCCTTCACTACCCGAAGGAGACTCAGAGCAGTTTACAATCCCTTTCCCTTCCCCTCCCCATAACAGACACCCTGTGTGGTAGGTGGGGCTGAGAGAGCTCTGAAAGAACTGCTCTTGAGAAAACAGCTCTGAAAGAATTTATGACTGACCCAAGGTCACACCATCAGCTGCATGTGGAGGAGTGGGGAATCAAAACTGGTTCTCCCAGATCAGAGTCCACGCTCTTAACCACTACATCAAACTGGCTCTCAAACTTGGTGACTGAGAGGCAGAATTTTTGGAAATACTCAAGCCACGGAATGTGGGGGGGATGTGGGTTTTTTTGTTTTTTTGTAGTGGGGTACAGACAGTGGATCAAGTGGTTAAGACGCTGAACTGCAGGCTGGAAGGTCGGTAGTTCAGCAGTTCAAGACCAGAGTGCCGCATGACAGAGTGAGTTCCCGTCTCTGGTTCCAGCTCCTGCCAACCTAGCAGTTCGAAAGCGAAAAATTGCAAGTAGATAAATAGGTGCCGCTTCAGTGAGAAGGTAACAGTGTTCTGTGCGCCTTAGTGTTTAATCATGCCGGCCACATGACCACAGAAACATCTTTGGACAGCACTGGCTCTTCAGCTTGGAAACAGAGATGAGCACTGCAACCCTAGAGTCGGATTCTACTGGCTTTTGAGCAAGGGAACCTTTACCTTTACCTTTACCGACATTTTGGTCATTCTTTTTTTTTTTTTAATTATGGAACTGATTTCTCTGCTTTAACTGCATAAAATGAATAATGTACTAGTTAGGATATATAAAGTGTACCATTTGGCATGTTTATAAAATGCAAAAGTACCTTAGTGTGCTCAGTAGTACTGTGAGAGAGATATGCAAACTATTTTACACCTGAGTACATAGCTGTACATTTAGCTGTGGCCAAGTGGTTAAGACGCTGAACTGCAGGCTGGAAGGTTGGTAGTTCAGCAGTTTGAGACCTGAGTACCGCATGACAGAGGGAGCTCCCATCTCTGGTTCCAGCTCCTGCCAACCTAGCAGTTCAAAAGCAAGAAATTGCAAGTAGATAAATAGGTACCTCTTCAGTGGGAAGGTAACGGCATTCTGTGCACCTTGGCATTTAGTCACACCAGCCACATGACCACAGAAACATCTTCAGACAGCGCTGACTCTTCAGCTTGGAAACTGAGATGAGCACTGCAACCATAGAGTCGGATTCGACTGGCTTGAGCAAGGGAACCTTTACCTTTACCTTTATATATATCTTAGTTTTAAAGGTCACTAGAGGAAGGCAAGCAGCAATCCACAAGCGAAAAAGAGACCTGTATACTCCTTTCACTAAGATGGCAGCATCTTCTGGGTACAGAAATGCATCTTGGATTTGAGCATTGTATCTTTCTACAGTATACTTATTCAGTGCTCTGTGGATTGCCTTATATGCTAAAACCACCTTCATGTTAAACATTGCAAGTGAGTAAAACCTTGTTTTAAAATGGATCTCATTTCATAAGAGAAAATATTTCACATGAGTTCCCCCCTCCCCGCTTCCCCAAATTACCAGTTTTGCTGTTCCAAAAAATGGAGAGGGTGGTCTGGAAAACATACTCCTCCACCATGTTTCCATTTACCACTCAGGTCTTTAAATGTCTACCTGGTGATGAGAGTTTCTGGAGTGTATTTTTGACAAGGAGATGGAGCATTATTATTGGATGTTATGAAATACAGCCTTAAAATACAGCAAGAGGGAAAAATCTTGGAATTTGAGATGCAGAGTGTTTTAATTGACTCAGTTGGTGGCTTCTCTTACAAAAAGGTTGGTGCTTGCTTCATTATCACACTGTTCACTGCAGAACACTTGGTAAAAAGATGAAAGAATATTTCATCTCTGCATATAGTGAAAGTTGAGTAGAATCTTTCTACTGCTGTGATTGCCTGATCTCAGTGAAGAGCATTGAACTATGTGTTGGGAAACAATTCAAAACATTCATTAAGCTTCTCCACTGTACAGAAGAAGTCTGCCTCAAACAGCCGTATATGAAAAATTCCCAGTAAAGAGCCTCTCTTACTGTTAGGTATTTGAAGATGGGCACAATCAAAGCTGGGTATACTCTCTATTTTTTTAAAAAAGACACAGGAAATCAGTATTCTGTTTTGAGAAAAGCTGGTTTTGCAGCCTACCTAAATTATCCAGAGTTCATTCTTTTATTTTACATATTTGATCAAACAGTGTTTACCATTCTAATTTTGTTAGTTGTGGGGAGGAGCAGGACAGAAGAATTTCTGCTTGTGGAGTGTGGCCTTCTTGCCTCCCCTTCTCATTGCAGCCCTAAATTCCTTCTAAATTAGGAATGTCAAACATGCAGCATGTGGGACGGATCTGGCCCTCAGAGGGCCCCCCCAATCCAGCCTGCAAGGCCCTGGCTGTTTCCTGCTTCCTTTTCCAGTTCTGCTGCTTGCTTTACCAGACTCTCTCAGTTGCACAGGAGAGATACATAGGCAAGCCTCTCATGTGCGATTGATAGAGTCTGGTAAAGCACTGGCTGAGGCTCCTCTCCCTTCTGCTGCCAATGGGAGGGAGGGAACCAGCTAGAGCTCACTTCCTGGCCAGGCTGCCTCAATCCT
Organism: Gekko gecko; assembly: GCA_029375565.1. Classification (NCBI taxonomy): domain Eukaryota; kingdom Metazoa; phylum Chordata; class Lepidosauria; order Squamata; family Gekkonidae; genus Gekko; species Gekko gecko. The sequence goes on along the minus strand of JAPDNY010000002.1, from coordinate 235,076,888 downwards.
ATACAGGAGACAAAGGGAAGCCTTTCTTTCATTACATTGGCTGAGGCTTCTCCCTGAAGGGAGGGAGGGAACGAGGGAGACCTGCTTTGCTGGGCTGTCTCAGTCACACAGGAGAAATACCAGGCACCTTTAAGACCCACAAAGTTTTTTTCAAATGAGCTTTTGTGTGCCTTGCTATAGTGTGTGTGTGTGAATTTTGTTGGGCTCTTTATGCCAGGGCTTTCCTGGGTGCAAGTGGGTTCCTTCCCCCTTTTCACTGTCTTCATGCCCTCATAATCCAGTCTTTCTCACTAAGAAAGTAATGTGAACTATTTTAGAGGAGGAATAACAATAAGCCAGTGAGGTGGATTAGGCTGAGGGTGTGTGCCCAGACCAAGTTCTCCCAGCACATTTCCTTTGTAGGATGTTGTTGTTGTTTCTCTGGGGAAAGACTATAGTTTTGTAGACAAACACATGGCCCTCAGTCTGTATCAGGATGCCTTCTCATGTTCTTGACCAGCCCATGAAGCAATTTATGTACAAAAGCTCGCAATGCCCAGGCATTTCATGTCTTCCCCTGGATCCTAGGCTCAGAACACTGAGCATTAGATTTCTGTAATGAATGTCAATAATTAAAAGTAGGTTTGTATCTTGCAGATACACACCTGAATGGCATACTCAAGATTGCTACAGCACAGACATTTTGATGCAATAATTCAGAGCAAGAGGTGTCAGTCATCAGACACTGTTAAACAGACAAAATATTGCAAGAGTGCTAGTGTTTTAAGCATGCTTTATTTGAAGTTTTAAAAATCTTGTCTGTATCCTTTATAAGGTTTATATCTCTGCTACCTGGCAGCACATTTTATGACATGAATGGCCCAGCCCAACAAGGTCTCATTTATGTCAGATCCAGCCCTCATAACAAATGAGTTTGACACCCCTGTTATAAATAGTACTTTTGGAACTCCCTTATCCTCCAGGAGCAGTATGTTGGGGCCATTTGGGCAATATTGGCAGGTGGAGGCAAGAAAGTCACACTCCACAAGTGGAAATCCATCCACAGAAACACTGCAGTTGATCCAAGCCAACATATGGGCTATGAAGTGTGAACAAGGACTGCCTTTCTGCACTGTCGTTTTTGTCACTTGTTTGTCCCTACTGCTTCAGGGTTCCCCCCCGCAATGTGTTTTGCTCTCTAGTAGTCCCAGAGGGAGCAAAACTCATGTGTAAAAGCAGGGGGGACCCAAAGCAACAGGGACAAATGAGTGACAAAAATGACAGTGCAGAAGTCTGCCCAAATTCACAATCGGCCCTTGTCCATGGTGCTGATTTTGTCTTTGTGCAGTCATAACTCTGTTATATAAAAAGGACCATGGAACAGGTTCCATCCTCTTGGATTGTGTTGATCAGCATGTAGTATTCCATGAAACTATTTACTCATTAAATAACTCAGGAATGAAAGCCTCTGAGTTGTATATCCCCTACCCACTACCAGGTGAAAAGTGTTATTGCATTTTTATCCCTCCTGCTTGATGGATATCATAGGGATGCATTCTATATTTGTTTCCATTCTCATCTCATGTCTTAAACCTGTTGAACTACTTGGTGGAGTGCCACACACAACACTGTATTGCAGAATGTCCTCAAAACCCCCTAATGCTTACATTTAAAAATAAGGCAGAATAGTTGGGAGGTCCTTCAGTTCAAATGTTCTCACTCTGGCAGTTCTTATTATATGATACAGCCTTTATCTATTAACCTAGAGTGCTGTTGGATTGGCCCAGAAGAGTCATTGAAGCAAATCGATGCTTTTTGGATGACTGAGATGGATCCTCAACTCCCGCTAATGGAGCCTCATTGGAGAGGAAGGAGGCAATGTACCAGTGCATCTCTGTACTGGGCTATGAATTGCACCTGCTGTAGAGAAATAGTGGAGATTAGTTTCTTCCAGGGATAGTGTTGATGAAGCAAATTTAAAAAGTGCTTCTCTTGAGATAAATTCTGCAGCCATTTAAACTCTCAGTTTGCAAATATTTACTCAACTTTCCATTTCTGGTATTTATTTCTGTTTGTATTGGAAGCAAAGTCACTGAGATAGTGCTCTCTCTTTTGGAGGATAAGCTACCCTTGTTCTGTGACACTTATTACCTCATTGCATGTGCTTGTCCCTTTGAAGAAAGTCTGGTTCTGCAACAAGAAAACCCAAGGCATTTGTTCATAGCAAATTTTGCTTATCTTGTATATCTGTTTACTTGCTTAGAGTTGTGTGTTTTGCTCTTATTGCTGTATTGGGATTTTTACAATTCTGAATATTTTGGCAACTGTTCATTGGTAGTAGAGATCACAGCCAGTGGAAGATGGATAGACTTGACAGTAGGCATGTTAGCCCCATTCTTTGTAAGGCTGCACAAGATTATGGGTGGGGGGGTTGTATGACATCACTCATGTTTTTCCAACTTATCTCTGTATCTTATGTGGATTAGAGGCCTGCCTGCTCGGTTTATTAAAATGAGAACTGAGATGCTCACAAAGCCAAATTTCACTTTGTATACTGCATGGTGAAATGTGCCAAATGACCTGTAGCCTTGTGATTCAGTTTATCTGCTTTATTAATTTGATGTAATGTAATTGTGGCAGTGGCTATTAGGTGGCCAAATAAAGACATCACATGTCCCTCTTCCCAGGTGAGATTTAAATCAAATAAATTTTAGTTGCTTTAGTCAGTATTTCTAAGGAAAGATAAAGTGGTGGCTTCATTGTGCTCTCTGTGAATCCTCGTGGGATAACAACTTATGTCAGTCACGTCGGTCATATATTGTGCCATGCAGTAGCTCTGCTAAAGGCTATAACAGCACAAAACTGAGACTACAATTCAGTGACATATTCTTAATGTTAAAAGACGTTAGCCATTAGGAAAACCTGCACATATACATGTGTATGTGTGTTTGTTTGTGTGTACAGATTGTCATTTAAACATTTTGTCCATGACTGAAACCTGCTTTATATTCTGTAAGGATTATTCTTGATTTCACTAGAAACTCAGAAAAAATCTAGAATAAACTTGGTAGGTACAATTCAAAATGCAATTTATCTTCCTTTTGGTATTATCACCATTATTCTAAGCCTAAGATTTAAAAAACCCTGTGTACTTTGAACTGGATAATATCTTCATCTGGACTGCTTCCTATATTTTGGACTCAGTATATCTATAAAGGACACTGGCAAGGTGGAGAGAAAATGCAGTGTGGAGAAATACAAAAATTTGTAAAAAATGGACCTGGACAGCCTATGAAAATGGAAAGGTGTATAGGGAGATGTTTATACAAGTAGTATTTTAAAAAAATATTTTTTACTATTTTCTCAAGGGAAAAAAAGGTGGGATACGGAAGGGAAGAAGGGGAGAGGGAAAATATAGATTCAATAAGTTTGTTAAATATTGTGAATTGTTATGTAAAACAAGTAACATCAAATATATTAGCAAATGTATTACATAATTCAATACTTACCTGGCAGGGGAGACACCTTGATTACCTGTATTATATAATTCAAATATAGAAACAATAAAGCATCAATTTTACAGAATTTTGGGTTAGATCTCTAAGGAATAAACAAAATCTCTCCTAAAATTAGCAATAATATATTAATGATAAAGGAGAATACATCTTTAACAGTAGAATGGACTTCTGTACTAAAAACCTAAATATTGTCTTCTGTATTGTTCCAAATTTAGTATATGTGTGGCCAAAGTGAGCACCTAAATATTGTCTTAATTGTTTATCTAAATCTGAATTTTATTCTTACTGATTTTTTAAATACTTATGGAATACAAAATTATAATCAATATCTTCATAATCTATAATGTGGTATTCAAATAATTCCAGAACTAAAAAAGAAAAAAGTTAATTATTCCTAAAATATGAGTAATAAGCTTGCCATTTCTGCCAAAACTCAATCAATGGTCTTTTGTTAATAGGTTAATTTTGCCAATGTTGCATACTCAGCTAGTTTTTCTTCCCAGATCTCTATTGTAGGACAGTCTTTTGTCTTCCATTTCATTGCAAACATTATTCTGGCAGCTGTCAACAGATATCAAAGGAAGTCTTGTGAAATTCTGTCTACATTATCTGGAAGGATTCCCAGTAACACAGTCTGTGGGTTAATTGGGAGTTTAGTTTTTAAAATACCTTGAATTTTTTCATGTATGTTTTTCCAGTATCTTTTCGTCTTGATGCAGGTCCACCATATATGATAAAAGGTGCCATCTTCTTTTTTACATTTCCAGCAAGCCCCTTTGTAATTCTTGTCCATCTTAGCAATATCTTTTTGAGGTGACATACGATCGATAAAACATCTTGTACTGATTTTCCCTTAATGCTTGACTAGCAGTGAATCTAATACCTTTAGTCGATACAGTCGACCATCAGCTGCTGACCCGCCACCTCGCCGACATGGGGATTCAGGGGCTTGCACTTCAGTGGTTTGCCTCTTTTCTCCAAGGCCAGGGACAGAGGGTGGTAATCGGGGATTGGCAGTCCCGGAGACATCCCCTTGAGTGTGGGGTGCCTCAGGGAGTGGTGCTGTCCCTGATGTTATTTAACATCTATATACACCCCCTCGCCCAGATTGCCTGGAGTTGTGGGCTTGGGTGTCATCAATATGCAGATGATACCCAGCTCTATCTGATGCTGGGCGGCCAGTCGGACTCTAGTCCCAATGACCTTCATAGGGTGCTGCAAGCTGTGGCTGGTTGGCTTAGGCTGAGCTGGCTGAAACTAAACACGGTGAGGACAGAGGTCCTGTGTCTGAGCCGGACTGGTCTGGGGTTGGGACTCCCTCTCCCGACCTTCGATGGGGCCCCTTTGGTGCCAGCGCCGGGGGGTAGGAGTTTGGGGGTGCTCCTGGATTCCTCCTTATCGATGGAGGCCCAGGTGGCAGCCACTGTCAAGTCAGCATTTTGCCATCTTCGGCTGGCACGACAGTTGGTTCCCTACCTCGATCACAATGACCACAGTGATCCACGTGATGGTCACCTTGAGGCTAGACTACTGCAACGCTCTCTACATGGGGCTGCCTTTGTCACAGATCTGGAGGCTGCAGCTGGTGCAGAACGCAGCAGCCAGGCTGTTTATGGGTCTCACAAGGCGGGACCACATCCAGCCAGTGCTGAAGGCACTGCACTGGCTGCCCATAGCGTACCAGATCCACTTCAAAGTGCTGGTTCTCACCTTTAAAGCCCTACATGGCCAGGGTCTGGCTTACCTGAGGGACCGCCTTTCCCCATATGTTCCCCCAAGGGCACTATGATTGGGGAGCAACATCTGCTGGCTATTCCAGCCCCCAAGGCAGTTAAATATGCTGCAACCAGGGCCAGGGCTTTCTCAGTGGCAGCCCCTTCCTGGTGGAATGAGCTCCTGGAAGAGATCAGGGCCCTGTGGGACCTTATGCAGTTCCGCAGGGCCTGCAAGACAGAGCTCTTCCACCAGGCTTTTGAGTAGGGGCTGCCACCGCTACTGTACCACCACCATTTTGATGCCATGTGACTTACTGGCCCTGGTATGGGACTACAGTTATGGCGGGACACCATTGGCGCAATGATGAATGGGCTTACTGGAGTGTTTAGTGGTATGGGTTTTATACTGTGATTTATACACTTTGTTGACCACTGTTTTAATTGTTTTATCAGTAATGGACTATTTAGGTTTTAGAAATTAAGTATGGCTTTGCCTCCATGTTTTAATGTATGGCATTTGCCTCTTTGTTTGCTGCCCTGAGCCCACGTTGGAAGGGCGGGATATAAATCCAATAAATTAATAAATAAATAGTCTATAGGTTTTCCCAACACTGAAACTGTATTTCCTCACAAAAATTTTGCATCCATTTGATCATGCAGGATTTAACCTGTTCTCCTTCGGAATCATATTGAAGCAATAGCTTGTAAATTCGTCCTAATAAATGGTCTTTAGATTGTGAGACAATCTTCTCATATTCAGTCAGTTCATTAATAGCGCCTCTCTTAGTACAGATATAATTTTTGAACCTGGAAGCAATTTGAAAGTATATCAACCATTGTATCCCCTTCTTCCTTAATCTCTTGCCACGTCTTGATGCCATCTTGCAAGTTTATCATATCGCCATAAGTTATAAAATTATTATTTCTCCTTGTGTAATTGCTGTAATAAGCATCTTTGGGGACATTATTCGTGGAATTGTAGAGCTGATTCTCTTTCATAGCAATTCCCAAATTTTAAATAGGCTATCTGATTATATATCTTTTATTTTGGGTTTTGTTTTTTGATATAGATTTTTAAATCCACAGATTGCTATGTAGTCCATCATCATGATCTGAAGATTCTAATTTTATCAATCTTTCATTAGGGCTTCTTATCCAATTTAAAATTCAAACTAGCCTAGCAGCTTGGTAGTATAATTTAATGTTAGGTATTGGCAGACCACCTGTCTTCTTCTCATCCTGCAGTTCTTTAAATCTTGTTCTTGGCTTCTGTTTATTTATTTGTCTTTGCCAGTCGTTCCAAGTCTTTTCAGGAATTGAAATTGGAATAATCTGTAACAAAAAGTTTAAATTTGGTAGAATATTCATATTTATAGCAGAAATTCTTCCTAGCCAGGATAGTTGTAATTTAGACCATATTTAAAAATCTTATTGTATTTTAGACCAGGTTGTCATATAATTGTCCTTAAATAATGTGCCATTCTGTCCCGTGAGATATATTCCTAAATATTTGACTGGATTATTTGTTATGTCACATCCTGAAATTCTCTTAATCTCTTTTTCTTCTTGAGTAGTTAAAAATAATCTTGGTTTTCTTGCTGTTGATTTTATAACCTGAAAAGTATCCAAACTTGTCAATCTGCTCCATTGCATGTTGGAGAGATTGTTGGGGGCTCAAAATTGTAAGGACCATGTCATCTGTATAACTCTTCAGTTTAAACTCCTCTCCTTCTACTTTTAATCCTTCAATTCTGGAATCTTGTCCAATTTTAGAAGCAAAGATTTCCAGCACAAGAATGAAGAGAAGTGGAGAGAGTGGACATCCTTGACAGGTTCCTTTTTCTATTTTGAATCCGTTTGTCAAAACCCCATTGATTAACATTTTTGCATGTTGCTTATTGTAGATATTCTCTATCCAATTCAAAAATCTGGAACCACATTTGAAATATTGCGCTTTTTTTGTAGAAAAGTCCAAGATACATTATCGAAGCCTTTTTCACCATCTAAAAACAGAAAGGCTGTTTTTTTTGCCCTTATGTTTAACATGTTCTATTGCCTCAACAACAAAATGAACATTGTCTCTTATGAGTCTTTTTGGTACAAAACGAGTCTGACCAGGATGAGTTACTTTGGAGAGACATTTCTTTAATTTATCAGCTATGATTGAAGCAAAAAAATTTATAGTCCACATTCAGCAATGAAATAGATTGTGTGCTTAGATGGAGAGTTAAATATATCATGCAATTTTTTCATTTAAATATACAAGTAGTATGTTTAGATGTAAATGGAGCTCTTCTGCAAAAGGGGGATGGAACTAAATTTCAAAGAAAGGTGTCAGATATAAGGAAGAACTTCCTGACAAGCACCCCATGGTTTTCTGCTCTCCCGGTCCCACCTTTATAAGCTGTGTACTCACAACAGTCTTCTCTCCATAACAGGCAAAGGGAGTCTCATGAGGGTGCTCCTACCTCCTAGCAGTGTAGATTATAGCAACATGGTACCGATGAGTAATTATCTGTGCATATCTGCCATTGAGGCTAGTGAATTCCTTTTGTGTATCACTACATTAAGCCTCTTGAGACTTCTTATAATAATCTGGTTTTTAGATTATATAAAAAGGATGAGTTGCTACTGAAATTGTTTCATTATTTTAGACATGTTCTATCATTCCTTAGTTCCTCCAGTGCTTGCTTCTTCCTCAGTTCTGCCACTCTGTAAACATTGTCTGTACTGATGCATTGCAGGAACATATTCGGTAGGGGACCAGTTGGGTACTTAAATCAGAGGGAATGGGATGCCGGAGCTTTGGAACCCACCAGACAAAGCTCAAGAGTGCTATTAAACAGTGAAGATTTATTCTGAAGGGCGGGGAAATAAAGCATGTAAAATCAGGGCTATGGAAAAAAATACTGGCAAGGAACAGCATGTTTGTGAAATACAATACCATACCATAGATTGTCCCATCGTTTTGTACATGCAGACTCCACTGTGCAGCTGGATCCATGCAGCATTTTACTGTTTAGTTTAGGTCACTGATTGTGGCTTGGGAACCACATGGCTTTTCAACATGCCATCTGTGGTTCTTCTGAGCACCATTTCCCAGTGTGGCACCTACCACACATTTCAGGTAAGTTGGCAAGGTCCTTACCTGGAAGACTGGCAGTTGGTTCCCACCATGAAACAGCTGTAACCAGATGAAACAGGTAGGCTGCAAGTCTCCCTGAGGTGCAGGCATCATGCCAGGGATGGAAGTAAATGTGGCTCTTTTGGTTGATGGGAATTATGAATGTGGCCCTCTGTGAGCCACAGGGTGAATATCACTGCTTTAAGCCTTGTAGATGTAAGATCATAAGCAGCTGTTGCATATACTGACACTATAAAGCGTATCTTTTAAAAATCTCTTCTTTGGATACCATAGTTCATCATTCCTTGCTGTAGAGTAAAAGAAACAAAATAAAGCCTTGGCAATTCTAAGATTGGTCAAAGTCTCAGAAATTTTGGAGAGCCCACAATTGCTGCTTTAGTGTACTTCTACCAGGATGTGCCACTCTCATAGAATGTATGCTGGTGGGTGACTAAAGCAATCTCTTACTGACTGCTGAATAGCGCTTTGCTCTACCTAAAGCAGTACTAGGTATGTGTCTAAGAAATTCCCTGTAGAATCAAGTACTGGTTAAAGTTGCTATGCCAGGCCTGGCTTGGCAAAAAACAAAACCAAGCTTACAACCTGGTGTTAAAATCTCTAAATCTGTTTGTCTAAGTGCAGTCACGTTGCCACTTATGCTACAGATAACCAAAGTGCTTTGAAAACAAACAAGCTACTCAAGGACGAAAAGTAGATAATTGACAGTTCTGTATAGACAGAATGATGGGCAGGAAAGGATCTATCTCAGTTTAGCCTAGTTTGCTTTTTCTATCAGTTTAGCAGGAACAGAGAATAAGAGGACATTGGCATGCACACATATGACATTACCCCAAATTTGGTGCTATTTTGTGCTTTGAAGCAGGTAGGAGATTTCTCAACAAACAGCTGGAGACTAATCATTAACTACCTTAGTGAAGATGGGAACTTGCTCCTAGGTTCTTCCTCAGGCTGGTTATATTGCAGCAGTTTCATCTAAATCCCTTTGAGCTTATTAAAATTACTGTAGAGCTGCTAGAATACTGATATGACAGTTGATGATTTAGTAATTACCTTTCCCTGCATTTATTGTAGCTATTTGAAAACAACTCAGTGGTTTGAATTCCTACCAGCCATTTTTGAATGTATGTAGCTCCTGTGAAAGACTGCTTGATGCAAAGCTTTTGCACAGTTCAGAATGTTTTCCACTAGTTTTTTTTTTTTTTAATTGTCACCAGCTGGTTTAATTCTGCCATTTAATACATGAACCTAAGACTGTTTGAGAGTACTGAAACCACAACTGATATTGGTATTAACTAGTGTCAGAAAGGGTTCTGGTGAATTTGCACTGTAGTAATTATGTTATTTGTGTAATTGCACAGTCTGGAGTTCTGTCCTTATGATGAACACAATCAGTAAAATCTTCTTGACTTGCTTCATCTTCTTGTTGTGGGAAGTCCAGAATAATCAACCGCTGCTATGATCACTAGGGAGGTGGAGGCAAGGTAAAATGCCTTCTCCTCCTAAATCATCGTTAATGAGAGTGTTGCTAGTTTCTCTGGGCTGGGCAGCAGTAGCACACTCCCCTTCCCCAAACTCCATGCCAATCTGGGAAAATTTGGTTTCATGACAAATATTACACCAGTACAACAGTTCTCATTAGCTTAAATGAAGAAGTTATGTTCCTCTGTTTAGAAGCCCCGCCAGTGATGGTGTTCCCATGCTGCTGCTGGTGGTAGCATGTACATAGAACCACACCTAGAGATGACTTATTAAATGTTTAGATTGCTTCTTTGCAGGACCCTAGGTGGCTCACACCCCCAAGTCAACAATGCAGTGAAAACCTCCAACCGATTAAACATTTATCAGTAAGAGCAGAAATAATAACTACAAGAAAAATGAGAGTAGCAGTATAATTAAAGCCAGCAGTAAAATAATTCAGCAGCAAAATAAAAACAGCAAGTGGAGAAATAAGAGCAATAATGCAGCATCTGTGGTAAGCTGATTAAAACCACCATGAAAGCTATACTTAAAAAGTATAAAATCAATTAAGTCTCATTAAGTAAATATCTAACATTAATAAAAACACTTCAACATATCATAATAAAATCACACTGTAATAAAGTATAAGCAAAACTTATCAAGACAGCATTATCACCATTTCTTCAGTTCCTCAGTTATATAGATGTGTCATACAAATCACTTACTAAAACAGTTGTTGCATGGTTTAAATGTAAGTATCTCAATGAAGGGCTGTTTACAGTTATGGTCGTCCCTTTCTGTTATTAGATTATTTAGTAGGATTGGCATGTACCTAGCATTGTACAGCTATTCCCTTAATGTGTGTATACTTTTACGTCTTCCAATAAAAACTTATTTTTTTATAAAAAAAAGGCAGCAGAAGAGGTAACCCAATAATGAATACTTCAGCAAGTTTATACATACTTCTATTTAGCCATCCAATTAAACTAGCAATAAGCCTGGGTAAATACAAATGTCTTTGTATTTATTTAGAAAATTTATACCTTGCTTTTCTACTTCCTGGAGCACTCAAGGTGATTTACAATAAGAAATAATCATAAACCCTACACACAGTAAAATAACCATGTCAAATACCAAAGCAGATCAATGCTAAAAGCAGCAATATTGTTAATCAAGGTTTGAATAAAGACAAAGCTTTCACCTCCCACTGTTATTTCAATACAGTCTTCCTAGTTTTGCTTAAGCTGCTTATCACAAATTAACAATATTTTGAATGATCACTAACACTAATCTTCTAGGTCTGAGTTTTGCATAGAAGTGTCACAGCCTGTACCTCTTACGTTTTGTGGCCTTTTGACTCCACTGTTCACAATTCGTGTGTGTGTGTGTGTGTGTGTCTGCCGACTGAAGATGCACTCTATGCTTCTGATAAAGTGAAATATGTCTGTAACATGTCACTAAATTCCTTTTTTTGTTTTGTTTTGTTACAACAAACTAGCACAGCTCCTTTCCTGAAAGCAGAATCAAGTCCAGTAGCACCTTGGAGACCAACAAGATTTTTGGGATATAACTTTTAGAGAGTCACAGCTCCCTTAGTCAGATACCTGATCTTGTTGGTCTCTAACATTGCTACTGGACTTGATTCTGCTGTTCTACTGGAGGCTGACACAGCTACCCTCTAAAATTTCTCCCAAAGTAGTGTACAAATAATAAGGTCACTCACCTTTTTCTTTTATATGTTTATTTTGTTCAGAATTGCAGTTTTTTGTTTCACCTTCACAACTAAAGAACATATTTTATGCTGCAGTCCATATACCACTTACATTGGAATCACTCAGGGGTCTTTTCGGGGGGGAGCGCACCGGAGCACAGCTCCGGGAGCTCAGGAGCCAAGCCCCGCCCCCAGCCGGCGTCCCGGGGAGTCTTTCAGGCAGCCGAATGTCAATTTCAGCTCCATTATATCCTATGGGCCATTGAAGTCAATGGTGAAAACATAGGGCATATTCTGGGGGCTGGAGGGGAGGGGTTTGAGGGAGAGGCCCCAAACTCACAGGGTAGCTGATGGAGCCTCTCCCCAAGATACCCACCAAGTTTCAAGAACATTGGACCAGGGGGTCCAATTCTATGGGCCCCCAAACAGGTTACCCCCATTCCCTCCATTGTTCTCTATGGTGGGAAAAAAGCCCCCAGAATATACCCTATGTTTTCACCATTGACTTCAATGGCCCATAGGATATAATGGGTTCGAATTGCCGCAGAATTTCTTTCATTCCCTCCTTTCCTTCTCTCTTTTTCCTTTTTCCCTCCTTCTTCTCTTCTCTCTCTCTCTCTTTCTTTCTTTATTTCTTTCCCACCTTCTTCTCTTATCTTTTTTCCTTCTTTCCCTGTTTCCCTCCTTCTTCCCTCTTTTTCTTTCCCTCCCCTTTCCTTCTCTTTCTTTCCCTCTTTCCTTCCTTCTTTCCTTCTCTCTACTCTCTCTCTTTCCTTCCCTCTTTCCTCCTTCTGTGGCCCAACTCTCATGAGAAGGAGTTTAAACTTCAAACCTCTTCTCTCTTAGCTCCCCCACCCAGACCAGCTGGGGGAATGGAAGGGGAGGCTTTTGAAGATGCCTCCCCCCCTTTTGCTTCCCCTTCTGACATCACTTCCGGTGATGTTAGGGGGCGTGGCATATGTTAATAGCCTAATAGCTCATTAGCATACCATATGCTAATGAGCTCCTGCAGCTGTTTTTCTACAAAAAGACCCCTGGAATCACTTGCTCTTGCAATCTCATGCTGGTGGCTATTCATAAAACATTGGCTCTTAGGGGGCCTACCAACATATTTTGTGCTTTTAAGGCCCTTTGAGTAAAACTGGCTCTTTCAAAAATACTTCACTTCCCTACTGTTCCTTTCTTTTTTCCCCAATTTAATTTTATGGGATTTTCAGAACTTTAACAAACATAATGAATCACGAATCAAACATTACAGAGTGCGAGATAAACATCATTAAACCAACATTTGAACTGAGTTTACAAAAATGGTTGCACAATAATGTATTGATAACTTCAATATTTAGCAGTGTAAAAATGTATAAAAACCTGACAATCCTTTAGTCTGAAATACCCAGTCTGTATTGATACGTGATAGAATAAACACATTTATGTAAACAGCCATATCTTATAGTCAAATCGATTCGGTATAACATTGTTGGACTTAAAGTGAGCAATAACTGGATCCTAGTAGTTATGCATACAGTCAGTTGAAGTTAATAGTGTCCTAAAAAAAACAAGTTTTGGGTAATTTGAGACACAATGAATGTTTCCCAAATCCTATCATACCATGCATCAAGTGTGAATTATGCTGAATCTTTCCAGCGAATGGCAATAATGTACCTGGCTGCAGCTACGAGTAGAGAAATAAACACTTTCTTGCATTTTTGCAGCAGTCTAAAAGCAAAAATTCAGGACTAAAAGGTATATTCACTCCCAACCATTCTACAATTTGGTTCTTGACTTCCAACCAAAAGGATGCCACCTCCTGACACTCCCACCATGGATGAAAATACATTCCCAACTGGCCGCATTTTTTCCAACAATATGGAGAATGTTTAGTATCAGTCCTATGGAGATGACTGGGTGTCACATACCAGTTTGCTGTAAGTTTAAAAAATTGAGTTTTAACACTAAAAACTGGAGATTAATTAGATGAGGAAAGCCATATCTCATCACAATCCTCTAAAGACAAATCTGTTGGGAGGATTTTTGCCCATTTGTTTACATATGATGGAGGAGATGACAGATAAGTATCCAAAATAGTTTTGTAAATGTGAGACAGAAGTCCTTTTGTACTAGAGCCATTTTTGTCAATAATGATCAAGGATTAAGGGTGTATTTCCTGAGGTTGATTTCCAGCATGATATTATGGATTTGAAGTGAACTGGCTTATGTAATATTGATTCCACCTCTGCCTTAGTTAACACTGCATTGGCTTTGAACCATTGAATAGGTTTATCAAGACCTGCCCCTTTCCATGGCAAGAAAAACTTAAAATCACTACTCTGCGGGAGCCAATGTAAGTTTGAAATGCTCAAGATAGGTGATAGTGGAGAGATTCATATCTTCCTAAATCTATCCCAGATTTTGAGAGTATTGTTCAAAATTGGGTTTGAGGCAACTGTATGCGATCTAAGGTTTGGTTTTGACTATATTGTCCCAGGCATTGAGAAAGGTGAAGCATAGACTGATTCTATAGCCACCCATTTATTTGTTGGGCTAGATTGCAAAAGTTGCATCAATTGAATGAGTTGAGAAATATAACACTAGGAGCAAAGCTCATTGTGGAAGAAGACAATCAGCCCTAGCATGGCGCGACTGAGATGCCCCCAGTCTCCTCTTCCCCCCTCGCATGACCCCCCTGGAGTCCAGGGGCAAGGGAGTAGCCTGTGAGCGTCTTCCTGGCCAGGTGTGGCTGGCAGGGTCCAGGCGACCTCTAGCAGCCTTGGGCTTGGTGGCACGCTGATCCCCATCCAGTGAGGGCCCAGGCCACCACTGGCAGTGGCAATAGGAGTGGGCTCGGCCTGAGGCACCCCCCCCATGCGCTGGAGTGGCCGGCACACCTGTTGTCTGGTTGCAGCCCGGCCAGCAACCTGTAGCTGGGCTCAGGCTCAGACGGCGGCAGCAGCAGGACCAGGCCAAGCCCCCCCCGGAGTGGCTGGTTTGTCCATCATCAGGTCACATGCAGCCTGGGCAGCAATGTGCATTTGGGTGAGGATGGTGGCAGCGGCAGCAGGATCGGGCTGGGCATCCCCCCGCTGTATTGGGCAGCCCGTCCGTCATTGATTCATGCGCAGCCTGACTGGCTAGGAGAGGACGCCCGCAGCAGCAGCCTGTTCGGGCTGAGGCCCCCGGCTGCTGGAGCATCTGACCTGTCCGTCCACTCGAAGGAGAGTGAGGGCAAGATGCCAGGGGCCGCCTCTGTGGGCAGGACCATGGCCACAGAGGCAGCAACGCAGCAAGTGGAGACAGATGGCCTGTGACTGACACACCTGCAGGCCAACTGATTTTGGCATGAATCAAATCTTGCCACCCCAAATCAACTTTATAATAGAGGAGAGATATTCATATCATTATGGGATGTAATTTATCAGAAAGACTGGAGACAGTTCTTCTTGCATACTGGCTGAACTCTAATGAGAGCAAAAATAAAACAAAATTAATCTCTCATTTGCTAGCAATTGCACAAATGGTCATTGCAAAAAAATGGAGAAAACAATCTCGCCCCACACTACATATGTGGCAAAACAAATTATGGGATCACTTTATTTTAGGTAAAATTACATGACAATCAATCATGCTTAATTTGCTTAATTATCAAAAGTCTTTCCAAGTGCTTGGTTTCCAGTTGTAGAATATTTAACAGAACAAGCTATAGTTCCTAATAACCCTCATTATTGAGACCTCTTATATTTTTGAAAATAGAGTAGGTGATTAAAATATGTATACAGTCATATCTCCTTATGAGATTTGTTGTGATTCAAAAGAGACGTAGTGGAATCCTTTTATGTTTGTACAGGGTTTAATTAAAATTTTTAAAATTGTTAATAAAAAAGAATTGAACAAGTTGAGCAGCCCAATAGTAAAATTTTAAATTGGGCATATATAGGCCTTCCATTTGGTGGGTCTACATAAACTATGGAATTGAATCTTTGATCCCCCCCCTCAGAAAAAAATTGTTGAAAGACTTTTGCCATTTTGCCATTTTGGAATCTGGGAGTTCAATAGGTATCATCCGAATAAAATAAAGGAATTTAGGAAGGGCAAATGTTCCTACAGTTCCTTTCCGATAAATTCTCAAAGACTTACTTCTATTCTCTGGGTTTTAAAGGGGGCATTTTGTGCTCTCCCTCTTCTGTTCCTCCTTTACATATTTGATTTTAAGTGGATTTAAAATTACGTTAGATTGTTTTATACTGTCTTGTGCACCATTTGGCAGGGGTTCTCATTTTCACTTCATTGTATAAAGTTCTTAATAATCTTACTGCACTCTGTGGGATTATTCCATAACTCCTGTGTCATAAGTGGTTTGATGGCTGCAGTTTGGGCTTTCAGACCTCTGTTTCTACGAAGGGCCTTAAACATTGCAGTAAAACGACTTCCTGTAACTCCTTAACAGATTGGTGAGCTGGACAGCTTCCCTTCAACAGTGCATTCATATGTTTCCCACCCTTTATTCCTTCCTAATTCTACCGTGCCCGTTTACTTCTGTGATGCCATTTTAGTAGCTCGAGCCCCACCCATCCCTTCCTGCCTTGAGGAACCTTTGTAGTTTAGGCTACCAGTCTCCGTGATATATACATATGTTTGACAATCTGGAAATCCATCAGTTTGCTTTAGGGAGCCTAGGTCTACATACCATCTCCCTGGCTACATTATAGAGTGGGGAATGGGATCTATCATAGAGCCAGAGAAACACTTCTCCAGTTGCTGATGCTTTTATAGAGCTCAAACTGGCAGTGATCTGAGTAGTTAGTTGCTTCCCCCTCCTTCTCCTAGTGCTTCCTCCCACTCTGAACTCTCCATTTGTTGTGAGAAATTCTGGAACAGCACAGTGATAGCCCAGCTGCAGCTTCTAAGGCAGAGGAAGCTGCCCAATCAAAAGCTCACAAAGCAAACTCACAGCTGAGCAATAAAAGCCATGAGCTGCTCTCACTGCAGGTGCCCCACAAACATGGTGCATGAAGGCTCTTTTTGTCAGGAATCTGTGCTGTGCTGGCAGTCCTGCTTTCCTCCATACAGGACAGGTCCCTTCTGCTTGTTCCAGGAAGGTAATGCCTAGCAGTTAATTCAGAGATTATTTTATATCAGTAAGCACTGCAAAATAAATAAGATATTAAGGCAATCCAGAAGATTTGTTTTATAGCAGAAGAAATGTGCAGGTGTTGCTCATATATTACATGGGCTTGAAGCACCTCCTGTTTCGGAGGGACTGCCTTTTCTCAGTTACTCAAATATACTCAATAATAATGTATATTATTGCTGGAAAAAGCGGGTTCTTTTTACACCTTGTGTGGCCATTGCAGTATGCAGTGCTCTGCAGAATGTGGCTGCATGCCCTTGACATCAGTAATGATGAGCAACATAACCCTGTCCTTCCCCTGACTGTATGCTGGGTTGCTATTTGTACATGGGTTGCAAAGATGGGGCCTGTGTGAAATCCATTCATCTTCAGGGAAGTGTGGGGAAGCCTCCCTAGAGGATAGCTTTGTGAAATAAATGTAGGAGTTATGTACAGTTTCACTTTTCTCATTGCAAAGATGAACTTGTGTATGCCCCTCCCCCATTGTGAGATGCATGATTTTCTCCTTGTGCCTGGTGCCCATGCATTTTACCAAATAGGAGATACACTATAAAAGTTCCAATTAAAATATTAAAAAGTGATGGGATTCACACAACTGGTCCTTGGGGCTTTTTTGCAACTGCATGGAGCTGATCTTGGCGTCTCTCAGTGCACCGACTTTTCATATTTGTCTTTGAGACTTCAGCTGATGAGGGTAAACTAACTCTACTGCAGTAAATCATATATAATATTATGGAAATAATATAGCGATATTGTGCATGCTTTAATGTGGATTTGATGTCTTGTTAGGGTATTTGCTTATATAAAGGCTACATTACATTAAAAACACTTTCAGTAAAGTATTAACTAAACGAAGGAGTGGGGGGGAGCAGAAGTTTAGCTGTTCTTCAACACATACTTATGCACATGAATAGCAAGGTTCTGCCGCAGTCCATTATGTGTACACTGGATATTTTACATCTTTACATCTATCCTGTAAAGGCTGAAATATGATAACCTCTGTTAACGCTGCAGGTCCATGCCAGGAGAGGTACATTATGCCTAGTGCAATCATCTATCCGACTCATTGTTACCCAGCCCAGAGGGATGTTTCCACAGAATCTCTGCATCTGCTATTTCATATTTTATTAGTGCTACTGTTATTCATGTAGAATTGTTGTAGTATTAAATTTTATAAATGTTATTGACAAGTGCCATTTGTCTCACCGTAGGGTTCATAACAACGTAAGAACATCAGAGAAGCCAATGCTGGATCAGGCCAATGGCCCATCTAGTCCAACACTGTGTCACACAGTGGCAAAAGATACCAGGTGCCATCAGGAGGTCCAGCAGTGGGGCCAGGACACCCGAAACCCTCCCACTGTTGCACCCCCAAGCACCAAGAAAACAGTGCATCACTTGCCCCAGACTGAGAGTTTCTATCTATACCTTGTGGCTAATAGCCACTGATGGAACTCTGCTCCATATGTTCATGTAATTCTCTCTTGATGCCATCCATGCTTGTAGCCACCAGCACCTCCTGTGGCAGTGAATTCCATGTGTTAATCACTCTTTGGGTGAAGAAGTACTTCCTTTTATCTCTTGTAACCTGACTGCTCAGCAATTTCATGGAGTGCCCATGAGTTCTTGTATTGTGAGAAATGGAGAAAAGTACTTGTTTCCCTGCCTGCTGTATCCCATGCATAATCTTGTAAACTTCTATCATGTCATCCCTCAGTTGTCATTTCTCCAGGCTAAAGAGCCCCAAGCGCTTTAACCTTTCTTCATTGGGAAAGTGTTCCAACCCTTTTATCATTCTAGTTGCCCTTTTCTGCACTTTTCCCAATGCTGTAATATCCTTTCTGAGGCGTGGTAACCGGAATTGCACACAGTAATGAGGTTGCACCATCAATTTATACAGGGGCATTATGATAGTGGCTGATTTGTTTTCAGTTCCCTTCCTAATAATCCCCAGCATAGCGTTGGCCCTTTTTATTGCAGTCACATATTGTCTCAACATTTTCAGTGAGTTATCTATTATGACTCCAAGATCTCTCTCTTGGTCAGTCTCTGCCAGTTCGGACCCCATCAATGTTTATTTATAGTAAGAATTTTTGGCCCCAATATGCATGACTTTGCACTTGGCCACATGGAACCCCATTTTGCCATGTTGACGCTCACTCATCCAGCCTTGACAGATCCCTTTGGAGCACCTCACAATCCTCCCTGGTTCTCACCTCCCTGAACATTTTAGTGTCATCTGCAAATTTACCCACTTCACTGCTTACTCCCAACTCCAAATCATTAATGAACAAATCAAAAAGCATCAGACCCCGTACTGAGCCCTGCGGTACACCACTGCTTACCACCCTCCCTTGTGAAAATTGCCCATTTATACTCACTCTGTTTCCTATTAATTAGCCAGTGTCTGATCCACAAGAGGACTTGTCCTTTTATCCCATGACTATAGAGCTTACTTAGGAGCCTTTGATGAAGAACTTTATCAAAAGCTTTCTGGAAGTCACGGTAAACAACATCTATTGGGTCCCCCTTGTCCACATGTTTGTTCACTCCCTCAAAGAACACTAACAGGTTAGTGAGACAAGATCTTCCCTTACAGAACCCATGCTGAGTCTGCCTCAATGGCTTTTGTTCATCAGTGTGCCTACTAATTCTCTCCTTAATAATGGTTTCCACCAATTTACCTGTTTTTTGTTTTTTTTAATTACATATCCAACTTACCTGGTATTGACGTCAGACTGACTGGCCTGTAATTTCCTGGATCTCCTCTGGAACCCTTTTTAAAGATGGGGGTGACATTAGTTACCTTCCCATTCTCAGGAATGGAGGCAGATTTTAATGAAAGATTACACATTTTTGTCAAGTTCATATTTGAGTTCTTTCAGAACCCTTGGATGTATGCCATCCTGGCCTGGTGATTTATCAGTTTTTGTTGTCTATCAATCATAGGACCTCCTCTCTTGTTACCTTAGTCTGATTCAGGCCTTTCAACACCCCTCCCGAAATCAGCGGTTCTGGAGTGGGCAAGCACTTATGTTCCACAGTGAAGACAGAGACAAAAAATGCATTCAGCTTCTTAGCCATTTCCCTATCGTCCTTCAGTAATCCCTTTACCCCTTGGTCATCCAAGGGCCCCACTGCCTCCCTGGCTGGTTTCCTGCTTCTAATGTGTTTGAAGAAAGTTTTATTGTTGGTCTTTGTTTTTTGCTATATGCTCCTCCTATTGCATTTTATTTGCCACAGTCTGTGTTCCCTTTTATCAACCTCCCTGAGACTAACTTTCCACCACTTAAAGGAATCCTTCTTACCTTTTACAGCTTCCATTACTTTGTTAAACATGCAGGTCTTTTTCTATACTTATTTGTGCCTTTCCTAACCTGGGGTATATATTTTATCTGAGCTTGTTGGATTGTAGTTTTAAATAGTCTCCAAGTTTCCACAGTGGTTTTGACCTTTTTTACTTTTCCTTTCAGTTTCCTCTTCACATGTCCCCTCATTTCAGAGAAGTTACCCCTTTTAAAGTTAAAAGTGGTTGTGTTGGTCTTTTTGGGCAACTCCCTATTTATACAAATGTTGAACTCAATAACATTATGGTCACTGTTCCCAAGAAGTTGCAATCACTTTTACATCTCTCACCAGGTCTTGGGCATTACTTAGGACCAAATCCAGGATTGCCTCTCCTCTGCTAGGTTCTGTGACCATCTGCTCCATAGCACAGTCATTGAGAGTATCTAGAAACTCAGTCTCTTTTTCCTGCTTTGAACATATATTGACCCAATCAGTGTGTGGGTAGTTAAAATCACCAATTATGACACAGTTATTTCATCTAGCCCAGGGCTATTTTGGGGCAGAAACGCACAGGAACGGAGTTCCAGCTGGCTCCCGAGTTGGCCACACCCAGCAGGAACTCTTTAGCATAAGAGGCCACACCCAACAGCAGAAACTCATTAGGATTGGCTACATTAGGGGTGTGTGGCCTAACATGCAAAGGAGTTCCTGCGCCAAAAAAAGCCCTTGGTCTTGACAACAAAGTAAATAGAATAAGAAGCAAAAGGTGGGTGTGGCTCGATGACCACACTTCTGGTAAAATGGGGGTGTGGCCTAATATGCTAATGAGCTTGCTGTCAGGGGTGTTACCTAATATGCTAATGAGTCTCTGCTGTTGGGTGTGGCCTAATATGCTAATCAGTTCCCCTGATCTAGCTTTAATTCATTCATCTATATACTAATAGCCAAGTGTCCCCAATGTGTGCGGATACTTAATTCCACAGATCAGGGACACATGGAGGGAAAAGTGATTATCCTGTACATGTGGGCCACTCCCCACATGTGCAGAAAAATCTAAAAACTGTAAAAAAATATACGGGGGAGGTTAAAAATGCCCAAAAAGTAAATCAGTGTTCACTGCAGGTAACGAACTTACCGAGGCAGAGGATGAGGAGTGTTTTCTCCCCCTCCCTCCCCCTCCTGTAGTTCTGATTGCATTGAGTCATCCCGCATGGCCACGCCCCCTCCACCAAATGTTCAAGCCTGCAGCAGCCGACAACAGGATCTACCTTGAGATTTAAAAAGTGACTGAACAACAACAAAAGCAAACCACAGCAGCTTTCAGCTCCCTTCACTCTGCTCAGGCAGCTTTTTCTGCTTTCCATGAAATTGCAAGAAGAAAGTGCACACTTATGCCAAAAAGGGGGGGGGGAGCCAGCAGAAAATAAACATGTCTTTGATTCCGCCCTTTAGAGCAGGCGAGAGAAGTTTCCAGTGCCTCCGCTCTTCCCTCTTTCCCCGCCTCCTCCCAGCCAATTAGTTTTATGGTTTACTGTTACAGGGAGAAAAAAAAACAGAGTGGGCGGGAAGAAAAACCTTTTCTCCTTCAAAGACTACAGGAGTGTGAGTCTGTGTGGGCTTGGTCATTTCTTCCCCTGCACTGAAATGCCAATAAGGAGGGATGGCAACATTTTGTTGCGGGTCCCCTCTTGTTATTTTATAATCCTCCTATATCTTTTGATCTGGTGGATGATAACAAACTCCCAGTGTTAAGCTTTCTTTTGGGCCCACTATTTCGACCTATAGCATTTCCAGAAGTGAATCTAATTCTTTTACCTTCTCAATCTTACTGGACTGTATACCCTCTCTGACATACAGAATCACCCCACCTCCAACACTTCCTCCCATCCTTCCAATATAATTTATAACCAGGAATCATCATATCCCACTGATTTTCCTCATCCCACCAAGTTTCTGAAATACCCACAATGTCTATGTTTCCTCCCAACACCAAGCATTCTTTTTTTTTAATAATATATTTATTGGTTTTTAGACACAAACACACACACACACACAAAGACATTACAGCATTTCCTCCTCAAACATTTTTAACACAACATAACTAATTTTGCATATGTTTTTCCTTGCTCTAATTACTATACAACATCCCGTATTTACAACAAAGATGTACAGTTAAACTAATTTCTATTTAATTAATTTTCCAGATATATCTTTTACATTATTATTTTTGGAATTTCATTCTGGCTTTCCCACACCCAAAAGCTACTAATTAATAACAACAAAACAAATTTAACAAGCACTTTTAACATAATTCAAATCACTAGTATAAATTTTATCTTTATTTTACCCAGAAGTACCTATTTTCTTTAGTCAGTCTCATAAAATTTTCATAACCTCACATAATTTCTATTCCTGTTTTCTATTCCCTCAACCAAATCACCTATTTAACCTTAGTTCCTTAAATAGTTATCTCTACTATGACCATATTAATTTAGCTTGCCAGCATAGTAATAATTATTTTAATGTACATCTTTTAGTCACAAATCAGACTACTACTAATTCATTTCATCTTAGATCATTCTTTTCTTCTATACTTCCATAAACAATTGCATCCATTCTTTAGCATCATATGGAACATAAATCAGAGTATTCAGACAAACAAAATTATTACACTAAATTTTGGGAAAAGCAAAAAGGGGGAGCTTTCCACGTAAATAATAATGTTCACCCTTTTCCTCTTCACAAATTTTCTATTTTTAGCTTTATATATTTGAATATCCATTTAAAATGCTAATCATTCCATTTTAATCTTCTCCATCCCATGAACAGTACAAAATTAATCAGAGACATATCCAAGCAACTTTCTAGTGCCTTTAAGACACTATTCCTATCATTATTATTCTTTTCTTAATTTTCTATAAATTTCTACAAGAGACTTTCTCCAACCAATCTCTTCCTTTACTCATATTCAGTATTATGTAAGAGATAAGAAAAACAGTCTAAAACTTAGATCCACTTATATCAGCCTTTTCTTGCTTACTTCCATAGTAGCTCAATAATTTTCATTATTTAAGCTCCTATATCACACCGGTAAAAATAAACAAGCAAACAAAAATATTTAAAGTAAACTTTAGAAACAGGTATGAATAATAGACTTTCCATATTAATAGCAATTATCTCTTTTCCTTCCTCCCCATCCTATACTTCTGTCTTTGGAACTATGCACTTTAGAACTATAATTTGAAATACCAGCCATGCCATTTAATCTTCATGGACAATAGAAAATTAACTAAAACATAACTCATATTTCATCAATCTTTTCTTGAATTCCTATAACTTCCTTTTTTCCAGAATTCTATCTAGATGCCTTATTTCTTTTTAGGTATGAGATTTCTTTTTCATATCTTTCTTTCTCAATTTCTCAACATGTAAAAAATGTCTCTTTCCATTACTTTCCCAGTTGTGGGGGTACTTCCCACGTTTCTTCATATGCCTCTTTTTTCTTCCTTTTGCTGTCTCACTCTGTTCATTTTTAAAATGTCTCTTTCCAGTACTTTCCTGGTTTTTGGGGTACTTCCCACATTTCTTCGTATGCCTCTTTTTTCTTCTTTTTGCTGGCTCACTCTGTTCATTTACAATTTTATCATAATGAACTTCTTTTTGGCTTTCTGGGTGTATAATATTCCTTGTTGCTTAATTTAAACAAATCACTTGATCATTTTTACCTTCATGTTCTGTCGTAGGAATAGTAGAAATGTCATACAGCTTATTTCCTTGAGAGTACTCAGGGTCTATTTCTTCATCCTCCAGGCCTGTAGCCAGGATTTTTAAATTCGGGGGGCCTGTAATAAGTCAGGGGGCTCCACGCACACACTCCAAGGAAGCACTGCAAATAAAATAAAAAATTGGAAGTTGGAGGGCCTGAGCTGGATGGGAAGTCAGGGGGCCTTGGCAGTAAGTCAGGGGGCCGGGCCCCAGGATGCCCCACTGTAGCTACGGGCCTGCTGTTCAGCTTGCCTAGACTCCTGCTCTCTTTCCACTCCAATAGGCAAGCTCTGCAGTTTCTCCAATAGTTCTTCGAAAGCCACTCTGACCGCAAGTTGTGTCTCTTCCACTAACAGTTTTTTAAATTGTTCACAAGTAAGGTGGGTAATTTCTTCACTTAACAATTCCTCTATGTCCTCTACGTTCCTTTCTGGAGCCATTTTTCTTCTCCCCCCAATCAAATTTCAAACAGCTTCATCCTGTTCCTTTTGTTTTTAGCCGCTCCTCCAGTATTTTGGGGGAATTCAAAAGGAGGTTTTAACAACATAAAACCATCAAACAAAGCATTGCAAATATGAGTACTCACTTTCTTCTCTGCTTCCTTTTATGTTCATTGTGTTATAATAAGTTGGTCTTTAAAATGGCTGGTCGCAGCTAGAAAAGACATGGCAGCCAAGTTTTTTCCATCAATCATTCCTGCTTTGGAGCAAAAACAGTGACAACCCCGCATTTGCCAAGTGTGGTAGTGGCTGAAAAAAGCTCCCTGCCACCCGACCTCCATCCAGGGAGTCAGGCGGGGCCAACCCAATAGTCTGGGGGACCCCAAAGGAATGAAAAAGGACCAGGCACGTCGGGAGTGTCCAGAGACACGCCCGCTCACTGCGCCATACCGGAACCGGATCCAACACCAAGCATTCTAACTCCTCAATTTTACCTCGGACACTTCTAGCATCCTTCCCTATTATATAAAAGCGTAGTGGTCAACTGGCATGCCCAAATAAGGTAAAAATGTGTGGCAGAATAGGTTGGCCGCAGGGGCTGCCACTCACCACTGTGCCCTGCCCATTGGCTGGTGTGCCTGGCTGCATGGGCTCAGTCCCACCCACACAGCCAGCTCACAGCCTCTTTGGCACAGTCTCCCTCCAGCCGCCGAGTCGGCCGGCTGCACACTGTGGGCCCAGGCTGGACGGCGGCCTCCCTCGCCGCGCAGCCAACCCCCCCGGTAAGTCACTGGGGCCGGGGACGCCTTGTGCGGCGGGGGGGGCGCCTGGGCTGGCTTCCCGCACCAATGCGACTGACATGATGGGGAGGCCGCAGCAGAGCTGGCTGCCCCAGAGAGGGAGACAGCCTCTCTCGCTCAGCGCTCCGCCACTGCGGGAACACCCGGGAACGGGGAGCCAGGCCTGGCCTCGCCCAGCCACTGCCGCCTCACTGGGGGACAGCACCTCCATACACAGTTCATCTAGCACCCGTTGCATCCCGCCACACAACGGGCCTTGCCACTAGTTTGTATATAAACATCTATAACTTCCCAGGCATATTAGGCCCGCAACCTTCCTCCTGCTGCCTCGAGACCTTGCCAGGCAGTCCATATTGTTTGTCACAGTCTCAGTGGACAATTCTAATCCATTTCCCTGTGGAAAAGTAACAGCTACCCCTTCATCTCTTTGAGATGAGCCATCCTGAACCAGAGACTTTTCATCTCCTGTCGGCTTTCCCCCAATATTCAGTTTTAAAAACTGCTCTGCCATCTTTTTGATTTTAAGTGCAAGCAGCCTGGTTCCTTCTGGGGACAAGTGGAGACTGTCTCTTTTGTCCAGTTCCCTCTTGTTCCAGAAAGCATCCCAATGCCTAACTTGAACCCTTCCTTCTTACATCATCATCTCATCCACACATTGAGACTCCTGATCTGTACCTGTCTCTCCAGCTTTGTGCATAGAACAGGGTGTACTTCTGAGAAGGCTACCTTGGAGGTCCCGGCCTTGAGTCTCCTGCCTAGCAGCTTAAATTTTTCCACCCAGAACTCACAACTACATTTCCTCACATCATTGCTGCCAACATGTACCACGACCACTGGCTCCTCCCCAACATTGTTTACCAGTCTATCTAGAACACACATAATGTCCGCTACCTTTGCACTAGGCAGGCAAGTCACCATGCAGTCAGCTGTCTACCTGCCCAAGGATCGAATCATCAACTACCAAGAGCTCCCCCCTCCCCAGGGATGGTTCCTTGCTGTGAAAGGATACCCGTTCACCAGCTGAAGAAGAGGTCCCTTCTGAGGGAACATTCCCCTTATCCTCAGCACAATGCCACTTCCTCTCGACCCTCATGCTCTCTGACAGCATTGGGGCTACCATTTTCAGAGTGGGACATTTCTAACAAGTCCCCGAAAGTCTTCTCCATGTGCCTAACTGACTGTCTCTGCTTTTCCAGGTCAGCCACCTTGGCCTCAAGAGTGCAAACTCATTCCCTGAGAACCAGGAGCTCCTTGCACCGGGCACACACCCAAGACTTCTGTCCAGTGGGAAGATAGTCCATACATGTAATGGTCCATGCAAAACACTGGATAGTCCCCAACCCCCTGCTGACATTCTGCCTTCATAATTGCTTTAATTTTTTTTTAAAAAATTATATATAATTCCCCCTTTTAATACCCTTGTGGCAGTTTCTCCCAACCCTGTTCCCACATCAGCCATTTCCTCCCACCACCACCAGGAGAGGCTTTTTATTTTTTTTAATTAGTACAAAAATATCATGTCAATATACCATTGTAACAATAGGTTTTCCTATTTCTTTCATTTTAAAAAAAGTAAATCTCTAGTTCCTCTCCTTGTGGAGATATAAGGGAAAAGGCATATCTTTTCAAGGGAAGGGCAAGAGACTTACTTTTTTAAAAAGCTAGAAATTCAGAGAACCTGTTAACACCTATCAGTACAACCATATATCAATAGAACAAAATTTATGTGCTGATTTAAAAAAAATCTGGGTGGCTCAGGGGAGGAAGGGGTGACCACTTCTGGGGTATTAGAGCATGGAAACTGTGAGGAAAGCTGCCATGTGGAAGCTACATTGCTGGTGTGCTTTATCTGCAGCTGCACCAGTGATGGGGAAACCACAAAATCCTGTCCCTGTGTGGAAGGCACCAAAGATAAAGGTTGCCTCCTCATGGAGGCTTTGCTCTGGTTTCATATCTAAACTGGAATGTCTTCAGTGTTTCCACCCTACTTTGTTGTGTTGTTTCTCAAATCTTTTGCAAAATATTGTAGTTAAAGTGCCTTTGGCCTGCTGTGTGAATGGGAAGGTGTGAGCCCACATTAGTGCCTTTTCCCTTGCCTCAGTTCCCTGCAACTGCCATTCTCCCCTTTGCCACAAGCAGGTTTTTATAGTGATTGGCATAACATTATAAGGTATCAGTATAAACTTAAAATCAGTAATTGACGTCACTGTAGCTTAATGAGGCAATGGGGTATGGCGGCAGCAGGGGGATAAGGCAAGGAAAACATGAGGGAAATGGGGAAACTACCATGTGGATGCTTTGTTTCAGCTGCAAATATCTCTGTATTCATTTGCATTACTGTGTGGATACATCTATTATGGACTGACCAAGACAGAGGCCAGTTCCCATAGAGGCACTGTCTGCAAGTGAGCAGGAAGCCAGAAAGCGGCTGTGGGAGCTCAGTGGATTGGGAGCCAGGAGTCCCACGTCCTTATTTCTGAAATCTAAACTTCATGTTCTTAGGGTTTCCAGGTCCCATGGCCACCGGTGGGGGATGTGGCATAAGGTTGCCAGCTCCAGGTTGGGAAACTCCTGGAGATTTAGGGATGGAACCTGGAAAGGACAGGGACCTCAGTGGGGAGTCTATCCTCCAAACCATCCATTTTCTCCAGGGGAATTGCTCTTTGTAATCTGGAGATGAGTTGTAATTCCAGGGAATCCCCAGATCTCACTTTGAAGCTGGCATCCCACATGTTCTGCATAGTCATAGTGTATAGCAGTACCTCATGCCCCATTTCAAAATGCAGATGAGGGTTGCGTGTGTGAACACTACCTGATATCAAAACCCTATTGCACGTGGAACATGAGCATGTCAAGAAGAGGGCTAGGGAAGAATCCTTCTCCCTGATCTGCTAGCTTTCCTAGGGACAGTCTCTGATAGCAGGACTGGGTAGGCACTTATAGCAAACACAGCCAGTTAAGAACTGTATGTATTTGGTGAGCTGATTACTATTCTGTGTAGTTGTATAAAAAAGATAACAACAACTAGGGCTTTTCTGCATGCTCAGCCGACTTCTGATTTTCTCCCTGTGCATTTTCACAGTTGTGGAGTCAGTTTACTTTCTTCCGCACATGGCTCAAATAACAAGGATTTTCAAGGGAGGTTTCTGTCATCATTGTTGTCATAACAGAACCCCTCTTTTTTTAAAAAAAAATCCCTAAAATATCAATATCTAAATAGTGTAGTGATAGTTTTAGCAGGTTATCTGAATTCCCAGGTTTAGTTTTAAAAAGTAAGTCTCTGACACTCTCCTTTGTGGGGATATACCTTTTCCCTTATATCTCCACAAGGGAGAAGGATAGAGACTTACTTTTAAAAAAAATGCAAACTGGGAATTCAGAGTACCAACTTAATCATTATGACCACTATATGGATATATCAATATTTTAGGGCTTTTAAAAAAGATACACCAAAACTACTTGTTTTCATGGCAGGGAGGGAGGAGAGGGAATGGTTTGATTATAACAATACTGCAGTCATTGAAAAATGGACTGGAGGTAGGTGGGAGTGAGTGGAACAAATGAACAATGTCAGAAACATCATGCACGAGGAAAAAGCCAACTCAGAATCAGCTTCCAGAAAAAGAGCGGGGTAAAAGTGTTCTCAAAAGAACTGGAAAAAATGGGGGGGAGGCCAAAGTGAAAATTGAAGAAACAAAAATGCGTGAAAATTAGGAAATAAACCAAAGTGGTATGGGGCCAGAACTGAAGGAAAAAAACTCATGCAAAAAAGCCCCTAGAGTGGCTGGTTGGGCTAAATTCCTTATCTACTTCTCCGTGTCACTGGGGCTGCTTTTGGGATGCCCCTTCTCGAATCTAGCCCCGTGTGCATAATCTACTGCTTCAGGTTTTTCAGGCAGTTGTAACTCGTTGCTGCTGCTGCTCCTCCTGCATTAAGTAGTTTAAACTGGTAAATGAGCTTCCCCCTCCATCCTTTAATGTTTTTATTATTTATTGACATTTCTCTTCTCCATTTTTGTTGTGAAATTAATTTTTATTGCTCCAATTGCTCCATCCTCTGCTTAATCTCTTGAAAATGGTGCCTCTAGTATTTAAAAGGAATTTGACTGTTTGGGCTTTCTGAATGCAGCAAATGCTCCCCCTCCATCTTGTTTGTTTTTCTGAAGCTTGTACAGTTTCCAGCACTCTGAATATTTTAGGAGACAACCCTGCTATTAACTTTGAGGGAGAGGCTGCCCTCCTCCTTTCCGCACGCCAGGCCTTTTTCAAGGCACCAGGTGTCAAAGGACAGCAGTTCTGTAAACCAGCCAGCTACTAAGTGTGACTCTCTTTTGCCCTCAGAGAATAACTGCGTTTTCTGCAAGTGATGATAGTTTTTCCCCAAGGCTAATGGCAATAGCTGCTTGTTTTCAGCAAAAATAAGTATTAGCAGAATTGTGTGTCAAGTAGGGTGCTGTGGGGGCAGGCTGAGAGTGTGCACAGAACCATGGGCTAACCATATGGCAGCTGTGGGTTAGACTGGTGGGGCTGTAAGAAGTGAGGGAGGGTCATCTGGGTCCTGTTGATATTAAATCTACAATGTCCCCACAGGAGAAATCAGGAAAGGAAACTTACAACACTACAACTTGCCCTGCAAGTGTAGGTCCTCCGCCTTTCCAGATTGTAATGAGTTAGTGTGTAGTCAGTGGAGGCCAGGCAATGCACATGGGTGGAATAGCTGTCCAAGTGGCATCTTTTGGTTCCTGCCTTTATGGCTTAGCCCTGAATTGGGTCAGTGGAGAGAAGAATGAGCTTAGGAGGCTGGGTATCCCTTTCCAGAGCCAAGAGGAAGGTGACTGGGAGACAGGATACCTTGAGGAGCCATTCTTTTCTCTAAGAAAGTTTTGAAGTATAAAAATTAGAGCAGGGTGGGTGCATTGGAACTACTGGGTTAACTATGAGCCAATAAATATAAATGTATACTATATAAGATTTAGCCGGGTGATCTCCTGGGTTCTGTTCCTGGCTGTGTATTTCTGTCTTCACTGAGATGCTCCCCTTTCAGTTTTTACTTCTTCATCCTTTGCTTCCTCTGCACTTCCTTTCTAATTAGTTCTCCCTGTGGTTTTGTTGTGTCTACCTACAGATGGCACTCCCCTAAGTGAGCTTTCCTGGTCCTCTTCTCTGGTGGTTGTGGCCGTTTCCTTCTCTGGGCTCTTCACCTTCATCTTCCTCATGTTGGCCTGTCTGTGCTGCAAGAAGGGGGGCATTGGCTTCAAGGTAAGCACTAGTGGAGGCTCACAACTCCCAGGGATTTCTGTGCTTTCAAAAATCTTTGCTCTGCCATGAAGCTTGCAAGATTACCTTGAAGGCTAACTTACATCATACAGTTGTTGCAAGAATGAAATAGGATCAGGAAGATCCATGAGCAGTAACCTTGTGTGCTTCGGAAGGAAGGGCAGGTAAAAATATAAAGAGAAATCCTCCTTGTGCAAGGCAAAGTTTTTCAGGAAGCACCTTCGGCCACTGTAGCATAACTGGGAAAGCAGAGGAAGAGGGATAACTGTGAAAGGACAAGCAATGGGCACGGGATCCCAGCAGCAACAGGAGGTATCCAGCAAGGAATCCTGTGGGCCAAGGGTGAGATGTGGGCAGGCTTAGTGAGCTGAAGCAGCTCAGCAAACCCCTGAGCAAGCTCCCAGAGCACAGCTGGGGACAGTTATCTGGCAATGTGTGGGAGCAGTGGAACTGAGGAATGCCTGCTGAGCTCCCCCTGCCCCCCTCACCGCCTAGAGGAAGGATCAAGGTGGGTGAGGAGGAGCTGTCAGACACAGGAACTGTAGGGAGTCAGTGCGTGAGAGGAGCCTGGTTTGTGTGAGGGGAGCCAGTGAACTGTTTTCTTGGGATATCACATCTCGACCCAGAGTTAGACTTGCCAGCTTTGGCTTGGTAAATTCCTGGAGATTTGGGGGTGGAGCATAGGGAGGGTGGGGGTGGGGAAGGAAGGGACCTCAGTGGGGTATGATGCTATAGAGTTCACCCTCCAGAGGAGCTGTTTTCTCCAGGGAAACTCATCTCTGTAGTCTGGAGATTGGAGCTCCAGGCTCCTAAAACAGAGCTTTTCTGGACTCCAAGGTTGAATAAACACTCGCTTCTGCAGAAAAAAAGGAGGTTTTAATTCTCAATGGGGAGCCAGCCTTGTTAATCCATAGCAACAGAATAAAACAGTAGTTTTAAGGAGCTTAAAGACTAACAAAATTTATGCAGTTGTTAGTTTTTAAAGAGCAGATTTTAAAGGCCCAGAATGCAGAGCTGAGCTAATGGGAGCTGCAATTTGGGTGATGGGGTTAGAAGCTTAGTAAAGAGGCATTCCCCCAGAAGGCTTTTGTAGGCCCAGTCTTGCAATTGGGATGCTTGTGCTATGAGGCAGAGGTAAGGCCTCCACATCTGGGTGCTCTTGTCTCCCTGTTGGTGCTGGCTCCATTGCCCTCACATGGTCCTAGAGGGTGCTTTAGGCATTGAATTACATGCTGACCCAGTAGGAAGGGTTGGTGATTTGTTTATTTATTTATTTGCTTGTTTGTTTGTTTGTTTATTTTGCCTCTCACTCTGAAGGAGATTTCCAAGGACTGAGCCTGTGGGTCAGATAATAGCTGTGGGTCAACAACCACTCTCGATCACTGTTGCTGAGTTGGTGGTTCGGTGGGGAGGGGGTCTTTCTCTCTTAAGCCAGCTGGGATTGTCCCCTCACCCATGCTTGGCTTGGTTACAGTTTGCCCTGGAATGGCCCAGGAGGGAGTGGGCAGTAATGTGACCTCGCAGGCACAGAATGTGCTAGAGAAATGTGTTCCCTCATTGCTGAGATTCTTGTGGAGGCTCTTGGCGTCCAGACCATGGTGGAAGAGTGGTGCTGGAATTGGAGCTATGGCTGGTTCTGTGGGCTAACCATTTGGAGCACCAGCCAGGTTTTGCTGTGGGAACAATGAAGCACTTCAGCCCCCCTACGCTGCCTATATAGGGATCGTGTAAAGGCTGTGAGCAGCCTGCATGTTTTCCTCATGGTAAGGGCACAGCGGCAGCAGCATAAGAGCACTATGGCTCCGGATGCACAAAGGTGATGCTTACCCTCTCTTACCTGATTGCTGGAGCGGCCTTCGGTGGGAAAAAGCTCACCCAGGTAACAGGAAGTGCTGGCTGGCCTGAATGGGGGTGGAGATGGCTGTTGCTTTAGAAGGCTGGGGTGGGGGGAAAGGTTTGTTGGGGAGGGGTCTAACTTGGTGGGCATGAGCTGGGGAGCAGGGCAATTCAGGGTGGGTGGATTTATTAACACTCTTTCTCTGGGCACTCTTGCCTAGAGCTGGAGAAGCGAATCCCGAGAGAAGAGGCTGAGGATGGTTTTGAGGTGTCTGCCCTGCACGGGGGCCAGCACAGTGCCAAAAACAGCCTGTAATGTAGAACTGGGGAACCCTGGGCAGCCCTCTCCCTGCCCCCTGACCAAGGTGAGGCTGCTTCTCCCTCAACTGTATTTATGACTATGTCTCTCACTGGGGGCAGGGTGGAGGGAGTAGAGCAGCTGCCTGCTGGCCACGCAGTGCCAAAATTCAGAGGGCCAACAGGATGTGGAATCTGATGATCAGGAGGAGCAAATGGGCTACTGCTCTTCACTCAGATCCTCGGTGGCATGCCAGCAGTCACATATGGAGGTGAGACTTGAGCGGGTGGGGGGGCCCTGAAGGCAGGACCTTCAGCCATTACCCAGCCCCAAACACTTCTGGGCTTGACATGGGCCCTCTGAGAGTCTGCAGAGGATTTGGGTAGGTCATCCTTCCTCAGTTTTACTTGTGTCCTGTTTTTCAAAGCTTTCTCTTCAGCCACAGTTCCATGGAGCACACTGTAGTTTTCAAATGAGGTTATAAATTGGTTATCCTTAAATATCCCAGGAGCTGTTTCCTGTAGGCCCTCAGCCTGTGTCCTCTCCTCACACAATTGTTTGTTGGAAGAAAAAAGAGAAAGAGTGTGAGTGAGTGCACGGCTGTCTCTATCCCCCCTCCCGCCCCAGTTTCAGTAGGTGTGCTGATATCTGGACAGAAACGTATGAATGACTGTGCTTTTTTTTGTCTGTGGCCCAGTTCACAGATGCCCTTCTTTGTGTGGGTGACTGCTTGAAATCAGCACCGTGCAGGGTGCAGGCATGATCCCAGGTGGGAAGATGTGTGAAACAGTTCTCTCCATATACGTCATCTCTTTTTCCCCCAAGTTGCCCAAAATGTGTGGGAATTTATTCCATATAAATGGCTTGCTACACCAGTGAAGTACTTAGGCAATTTCACGCCGTAACCCCTACAGTGGGAATGAGTTGGGCCTGTGTGGTGTGAGAGTTGTAAATTTTTGTTAGCTGTGTCTCCCCTCACCCCCAGCCTGATAAGGCCGTATCCTCAGTACTAACTGAAATTAG
This sequence comes from Gekko gecko, assembly GCA_029375565.1. NCBI lineage: Eukaryota > Metazoa > Chordata > Lepidosauria > Squamata > Gekkonidae > Gekko > Gekko gecko. Next base: position 235,043,510 of record JAPDNY010000002.1, on the reverse strand, counting down.
TTGAATAATAATTCTCTCTTCTTAGGGAATCCTGGGAACTGTCGTTTGGGGAGGGGAGGGATTTGTAACAGAGAAGTGACAGCTGTTCAAGAAACCACAATTCCCAGGATACTCTGAGGGAATACGTGACTGTTAAAATGGTATCAAACCAATGCAGGTTCGGTGCTGATGGTACCGTGTGTGGAAGGGATATGGATATACCTGTATTTTCCTCTAGTGCACTCCAGTTTAACTATGCATGCATAGTGTCCCAATGTTTATGGAGAGGGTTTGTGCCTGTCCCCCCCCCACAGTGCATTGTTCACATTATTTCCCTTTACATATACAAGAAGGAAAGTGTGTCCTCTCCCCCCACTCCATGTATATATGTATTGGGTAATGTGCGTGTGCCTTTGCTCCCTCATCTCTGCGTGAGATAATAAACCTTCAGAGTATTTCAAGAATTTCACATGGATTATTTTAGTCTCCATGACAATAAGAGTAGGAGTATGATGTTTCTGCTCTGCTTCTTTCTACATGTGGGGTTAAAAATGTCTCTCTATCCTATGGTGGGCTCTTTCCCTCCCTTCCATCTTTGCCCCCAGGAATTTGAGAATGTTGAGGGAGAAGAATATGCCAATGAGTTCTCTACCCAGGGCTCACCTGCCACGCAGAATGGACCTGAAGTTTATATTCTGCCTCTCACTGAAGTCTCTTTGCCTATGTCCAGGCAGCCTGGACGCTCAGGTAAGCTGTGAAGCCTCTGTGTTTATTCATGTGACTCTTTCACAATCTGCGCTAGCAACAGAACACCCTCGCACAAACCTCACAATGATGGGCAAGGATTCGAATTGTTTTCTTACTAATGCTCATGCACTGAAAAGGTGGCTGGAAGGGCCTCCCCCAGTGATTGTGAGTACTTCACTGTGGTTGAAAGAGCACTGTGGGTGATGAATCCGCATTGTGTTTGTACATATGACCCCCACAGAAGAGGCACCAGTGCAGATAGGCCGGTGTTGCAGCAGTACTAAGATGCTGTTATTGGCCTGGATCCAATTATGTTCTTCCACCAATGTAGTGACACCTCTACTGGCAGAGGAGGGATTCTGCCAAAAAATCTCATTCCGTTAGCTCCATTCTCTGGTTTGCATCCAGCCTATTGGATTTCAAGTGTTATTGATGTACACAAATCTTTACTGAGTAACATAAGCAAAAACTCAGGGCCCTGTCTTGGAGAGCTTACAGACTAAATTTGATAGGGGCAACAGGGAACCGAAGACAGATGTGTAAAAACATAAGCAAACTCAGTGAGAAGGAATACGTACAAAGAATACATGTACTTAGGTTTAGTGTCAATAGGGAACTGAGATCTTTATCTGTTTGTTACATTTTTATCCCACCCTTCCTGCAGGGAACTCAGAATGGCTTATTTATTTATTTATTTATTTATTTATTTATTTATTTATTTATTTATTTATTTATTTGGCATAGGATCATAGAGTTGGAAGGGACCTTCAGGGTCATCTAGTCCAACCCCTGCACAATGCAGGAAATACACAAATACCTCCCCCCCACACACTCCCAGTGACTGCTGTTCCATGCCCAGAAGATGACAAAAAACCTCTAGGATCTCCAGCCAAACAGGCCTGGAGAAAAAATGCTTCCTGACCTCAAAGTGGCAATCAGCATTTCCCTGGGCATGTAAGAAAGGGCCATGAGAACTAAGCACTGATGCTACTATTCCTGCCCTCCCTCTCATGACCTGCCTAAGTTCACAGAATCAGCATTGCTGCCAGATGGCCATCTAGCCTCTGTTTGAAAACCTCCAAAGAAGGAAAGCCCACCACCTCCCGAGGAAGCCTCTTCCACTCAGGAACCGCTCTAACTGTCAGGAAGTTCTTCCTAATGTTTAACTGAAAACTCTTCTGATTTAATTTCAACCTGTTGGTTCTGGTTCAACTTTCTGGGGCAACAGAAACTCTACACCATCCTCGATATGACAGCTCTTCAAGATGGTTATCATATGACCTCTCAGTTGTCTCATCTCCAGGCTATACACACTGAGCTCCTTCAGCCTTTCCTCACAGGAGTTGGTCTCCAGACCCCTCACCATCTTCGTTGTCCTCCTCTGGACATGTTCTGGCTTGTCTATATCCTTCTTAAATTGTGGTGCAAGCACCGGGCTCAGGGTGGCTTACCTCAGAAGACAAATACAGTAAATAATACAATTAAGAATAACTTTAAAATAAAAGCATCAACAACATATCAGCGTATTCAGAACCCACCAACCCCTTAGGGTGGAGGGGATGTGGAGGAGTGGGGGTGGATGGAAGTGGGGATATGAGAGTGCCAGACCATCGTTGCCCTCCACCAAATGCCTGGAGGAACATCTCTGCCTTGCATGAGCTATGGAATGATAGTAAATCCTGCAGGGCACAAATGTTCTCCAGCAGAGGGTTCCCAGGCAGAAGCCAGGGCCAAAAAGGCCCAGGCCCTAGCTGAGGACAGCCAGGTCTCTCTCAGGCTTGGGACCATGAGAAGGTTCTTATTCCCAGAGTGTAACGTTCTTCCAGGGGCATATTGATAAAGGCAGTTCTGAAGATATGTGGGTTCCTCACCACCGAGTGCCTTAAAGGTCAAAACCAAAACCTTAACAAGATCTGGTGCTCCACTGGAAGCCGGTACAGCTTGTGCAGCACAGGTTGAATATGTGCTATCCGAGGGGTCCCTGTAAGGACCCGCATGGCCGCATTCTGGATCAGCTGGAGCTTCTGAGTCAGGCTCAAGGGTAGGCCCTCATAGAGCAAATTGCAGTAGTCTATCCTGGAGGTGACCGTTGCATGGATTACTGTGGCTAGGTCAGGATGAGACAGGTAGGGAGCCAGTTGCCTAACCTGGCACAGTTAGAAAAACACTAGCTTGGCAACCTTCGCGACCTGGACCTCCATAGACAAGGTGATGTCCAGAGCCACATCCAAACTCAGAGCATGCCATCAAGAGCTGGGAGCTTGCAACCTGACCATGGTTGGCAATCCAACCCCCACCCAGCCACAAGAACCTCCATCTTGAACCTGGATTCAGTTTCTCCTTTCCTTAGTGTGGTTCTCCCTTCCTTAATTTTATGTTCATAACCACCCTTTGAGACGAGGTTGAAAGAGAGTAATTGGCCCAAGCTCACTCTGCAGGCTTCATGGCAAGCACAGATTTGCCCCAGGGTCTCTCTGGTCCTAGTCCAACCCTGTAAGCGCTATACCATGCTGGCCCTCTGCTGAATAATCCTAAGAAACGCCACCTAGATGAGATGGTATCTTCCATGAGTGTAGGGGTATTCAAACGTTCTGACTTATATGAAATACATATTCAGGATGGCATCTGTTCTGTATAAAACAAAAGCTTTATCCTTTTACCAAGAGCTGTCAGTTTAATTTTTTAACAAGCCATATTGTGTTTTTATTCTCTGTGGAACTAATACAGGAAGAAATCCTTCTACTGAACAAATAGATGTAAAGCAGCCAGGATGAGGCAGTAATAAGTATGTTGTGGTATGAATCCAAAGATCACAACTGGGATACCCCATGCAAACACCCCCACCCAAGACAGCCAAGCTTCAAGTGACTTCACTGTACAAGCAGACTGCTTATATGTGCCTTTTAGTCCTTAGATCACAGCAACCTTTCTTTCTTTTTCTTACTTCCAGTTCAAAGACCCCCATTCTCCCCTCCCCTCCCACCCTGATGGCTGTGAAGCAACTGGGCTCTCAGTCTCACTGCCCACGACACACTTGCAGCTGCTGGCTGGATACTGTGTCTTGCTGGATCAAATCCTTGTTTCAGTCTTCGCCCACATCTGTCCTGTGGGGGGGGGGTGTGCTTGGTTGCCATTGGCAGCAGCTGCAGTCGAAGAGTGGGCAGCTTTTTTGGCAACTTCCTTGGAGTGCCAAACAGTTTGCTTTTGAACCATGTCACCCCAGCCATGTTCACTGGTTATTTTCATTTTTGTGATGCAGATCCTCTTAGATCAGAGTCTCCCTGCAGCATCTTAAAAGCGCTGCTGAATTCCTGTTTTATTATTTGCAGTATGTGTTACGATGGCATCTGCCATGGATGTGATGGGGACCCCCCCACACACCTCGTGCATCTTGTCCTCTCTACCTCCAAGTCCTATTCCCCCTCCAAGGAGTCAGAAAGATACCAAAAATTCGGTGTTGAAAAGTTTTGGCGCAAGAGTAACAGAAGGGCCAAAGTGGAGGACTGGTGACAAGCTGACATTCTTTATGGGACATGCTAGAAACCCACATCACAGGAGCTTTGTGTTTCCAAATTGCTTCAGCATTACGCTGCTGTTCTTTCAATCCCCCTCCAACTAGTATCTTCTGGATTGTTCTGCCTTTTCAGATGGGGCCCTGCTTGGCCTGTGACTCAACAGTGCCATCTTGTGGGGCCAACATGGCAGGGCATTCCCATTTAGAGGACATGATCGGTTTTTCAGGCAGCTCATCCTAGGGCAGAATACCTGGAAAACAGGCTTCCAGCCTGAGCATCCTGGACCCGCCATTAATAGGCAAGGCAAGAGCCTAAGGAAGGTGTGGTGCCCTGGGTTTCCCAGAAAGGGATCTGACCTTCTCATTTCAGCTGAAGTTTCTCTCTTCTCCTGACCGGAGCAATTCCTCTCTCCCCCACCCTACCCCAGAAACAAAGGCTCTTTGGTCCCCAGCTCCCACGAACACTGCATTCCTTCCCATGTGAAGTGGCTGAGGAATCCAAGGCTTGCTTTAATGGGTAGGATGGAAGAGGAGTCAGGCCAGCTAGCCAGGCAGTAGGTCCCCTCTGCTCTGCCCACATGATTTTGTCCTGTGCAGCTCTGTGTGATCTAAATGGACACCTAAAGAATGGGTTCAGTGTCCAGCTGCAGCTACCAGTGCTGGGCTCAACAATAGGGCTTTTGCAGCTTGGAGTGACGGGAACAGTGGCGTCTGGCACTGAGGGGGAGAAGGGATGGCACTGCCTGCTTGCTGGGACATGGGACTGCCCAGTTGGGTGGGCACTGCATAGCCACATTCTATTGCCCGGGGGCTTGGACTGGCTCTGGCAGAGGGCTGCTTGTGCATATGTGTGTGTGTGCATGGGGCCTCTTACCTTCAGCCCTAGCTCTGCTCTGCCAGTGAAGATGCATCAAGACCCTTCAAGCTGGCCTCAGGGCCTGGGGTGGCTCCTCCTTTCTGTAGGCTTCCCTGTGCCTGATTATTTAGACTGCCTTCTGCACCAGACCCCCATCTTTTGTGGAAAGCTAGAATGAGTCAGCCCATTGGGGTCAAATTAGCAGAACAACGAGCTTGTGTGACAGGACATGCTGAAGCTCAGACCATTCTGCGTGCTTCTTCACAGTTCAGCTCCTCAAATCCACTGACCTCGGACGCCACAGCCTGCTGTACCTCAAGGAAATTGGCCATGGATGGTTTGGTAAGGTAAGTTCCTGTCCTGGGTTTGATCCCTCTCCCTGTCATTGATTTACAGAGTGAGTCACAGAGGTTGTGTGGAGTTAAACTGGAAAGTAAGGGAGAAATGGGCAATTTTGGTGCCTGTGCATTTTGACTTTGAGCAGTTTGGCCACTGCTGCTTATGGAAGCAGGATTGGAACAATGTGTTTCCCCTTACAAGCTACTATTGGAGATCTTTACTGTGGCATTGTTGTAGGGCATGGAGACAAGGAATAAAGTAGAAATGGCTGGAATGAGTCATTAGTGAGCCAAGTGTTAGAGGGATTGCCAAGGAAAGAAAGGCACAGGTAAGGGAAATTAGAGACCTGAGACAAAGCATGGATTTCAGATGGCCCCCAAAGACAATGAGTTGTCAATCCTTTGCATATGTATATTTATTTATTGCTATTGCTTATCATTTGGCATGAGGTGAAAAAATCCTGCCTCCCAGTGCCCCTGCCTCCCTCCCTCCTTCCCTCTCTTTAAAAAAAGCCAGTTTGAAAACTTGCCATGGCATGTCTGAAGCATAGGCAGAGACAGGTCAGGGAGGTGAAATTGCTAATAGAGGAAGGCTGTAGAGCCAGGAGGTTTCCGTGTTATTATTTTTAATAGATTTTATTTATGAATTTTAATCTTATGAAGCCCCCCTGAGAGCTCATGTTATCTGCAAAAAGTGTATAAGCTTTAAATTAAATAAAGAATGAGTAAATGCATCAAAACTGTTCTGTTGCAGTGTAGATTTAGCCCAGGAGCAGGCATGAAACAAGGGCCAAGATTTGCAGCCAGCTTATACTTTATCCTGTGACACTTTTGTCCACAAGCTATTAGCTAACAAATGGATGACACTCTTGCATTGAAAAGGAATCTCACAAAGGAATACTTTGTGAATACTCACAAAGGCATATACACACAAAGTGGAATAAACTGAAGCAAGGAAAGGAATGAGCTGCCTGATCTTGCTGAAGAATAGTGGGTGAGGCTGGGGTTTTGATGCACAAGTCCACTGGTGACTAAGCTAGCTTTTAACTTGTCTACGTGATGTTTGCCCTGGCAACCATCTTGTCAGTTCGGCTTCCTCAGTTCCCATCTAAGCAATGCTGAGAACTGTCCTAGCATGTTCAGTGGTAAGAGTGTGTCAGGGTTGTAATTCTCTCTCTTGCTTTTTAGGTGTTCCTCGGTGAGGTGAATGCAGGGCTCAGCAGCACTCAAGTGGTAGTTAAGGAGCTAAAGGCCAGTGCCAGTGTACAAGATCAGATGCAGTTCCTGGAAGAGGCTCAGCCATATAGGTAGGTCCTCAAGCCATTCTGCAGCAGGGAATGCAGAAGGAGGATTCCTTGGGTCTGTACCTTTGATCATGTTCTCTGGTCTTCTCTGCATAAGGATTCAAATGCCCAAAGTATCCACTGATGGCAAACCCCAGCCCAATAATATAGACATAGTTAGAGTGCAAAGTTTGCTCTGTGCCCTTCCATCATGTTTACAAAGTCAGACAGTTCGCAAACAGGGTTGCCAGAAGGGGGACAGAGCCTTGGAGGATGCCCTAGTCTGAGGAGCCATGGAGCTGTGCAGGTTGTGTGATTTGTTTCCCTGTGATGTTGGCTTTGGGGATGGATACTCTGAAGGGGGTCCCACTGAGAATTCTTGCCTAGGGACCATGTTAGCTCATAACTGTCCATCACAGGTGACGCACAGAGGACAGGTGTTAAAAATATTGGCAACACTCACACAATAACAGGAGGCCTTAACCAGCTTTATTGGAGACCCAAAGAGCAACAAGGAGTAACAGTTACTTGTAGACAACTAGGCCAAGGGCACACTGCTAACTGCAGCCACCAAAGCTCATACTCCCAAGCCAGAACAGAAAAACAAAATGTGCTTCAAAGTACAGTACAACTAAATACAGAACTGTTCCATACATCACAGCAAGTCTCATTCTAATGGAAGACAGAGAATTCCTCCATTGTCAACATGACACATGGACCACAGGGAGTTGTTAAGGCTCCTTGACCATAGTCAGGGCCGGCTTGCTCACTAGGTGAACTAGGTGTTCACCTAGAGCACGCCGGCCCTTAGGGGGCACCAAAAGCCACCTGTCCCCACCAAAACCCCCCACCTCTTCCCTGGCTTGCCGGCGCTCAGACAGAAGAGACGGGGGTTTAAACCCCCGCCTCTTCCCTGGCTTGCTGGCACTCAGACAGAAGAGATGGGGGTTTAAACCACCACCCCTTCCCTGGCTTGCCGGCGCGCCCTGCACCTGCGGGGTGCGCAGGCAAGCCAGTGCTCAGACGGAAGAGACGGGGTTTTAAACCACCACCCCTTCCCTGGCTTGCCGGAGCGCCCTGCAGCTGCGGGGTGTGCAGGCAAGCCAGTGCTCAGACGGAAGAGATGGGGTTTTAAACCCCCGCCTCTTCCCTGGCTTGCCGGCGCACCCCGCAGCTGCGGGGCACCCAGCAAGCCGGCGCTCAGATGGAAGGGGTTTAAACCTCCTTCCCTTCCCTGGCCCTTGCCAAGGAAAGAGCGCGAGGGGGGGGCACCAGAAGGTGTTCTTGCCTAGTGTGCAAAAGCACCTGGGGCCGGCCCTGACCATAGTGTCGGTACTGAGGAAGAACTTCAGAACTGTGTGATACTCTGAATAAGGACTGATAGAATGACATTGTCAAGGAAGTGGAAGACATAAAGATTAGGAGGACAGGAGAAATTTTATGAGTTAGGATTTTACATCTTCTGTAGGGCTGGAGTGGGAATCTGCTTAAAGACATATCCTCAGCAAGGCTGGGAAGATCCAGTCGGCCAAACATTTGTGATTAGTACTTGGGAATTTGTAATATGTTTTTATCAGGATGTGGAATGGTATAATATAGCCTGATCTCATCAGACTGCATAAGTTAAGTAGGGTTTGTACTTGGATGGGAGATCACCAAGTAAGCCTTTGAAAAGGGAGGCAACAGCAAACCACCCCTGCTTAACTACTTGCCTTGAACTCTGTGGGGTTGCCATATGTCAGCTGTGACTTGATGGCACTTTACACACACAATATATATATATATATATTTATCAGTGTGAAGGGCTGGCTGTTACAACCTTGCTTCCATTTCCTAAGAACATCAAAAAGTATTTCTTCTGCTCCTTGATGTACATTATTTCACTCAGCATTGATTAGTCCAGAACAACTAGCATTCTCTGGTCATGTCTCCATGACAACTAAAGGGTTGTTAGGCCCCTGCTGCATGCATGGAGGTGCTTTAAGTAGACTCGTGGTGTCTAATTTGTAGCAGATAAGCGGCTTTGGAGCATGTTCCCCCATGGCAGGAGAGCTGCAGTTCTGACCCAAGGGGCACTGATGAAGGTGTGGGAAGGGAGGGGCAGTGCTGGAAAGCAATGAATGACTGTACTGACTCATGCACAAACAACTCGCAATTGTTTGTGGACATGCTGAGATGGCTGGCACCGCTTAGGATCCATTTATTTGTTGTCCGTGCCGGGCTGTGTCATGGGAGCCCCTCCCTGTCCCCAAATGAACCTATTGTTAGAAAAGGGGAAGGAAAGAAAACTGCACACAGTGAAACGGATTTGTTTCTCAGCTAAACCTGGTTGGAGCATCATCTGTAGGCCTAACCTACTGCTCTCCTGACTACCCTTGTTTTTCTACTGCTCTTTGCTCAGATAGTATCCTGTTGGTATCAGAGGCTTGGTTTCCCTTGCTCTGCCACGTCCATGATCCTCATTGTATCCTGAAACCCTCTGTCAGCATTCCTCGGCCTTGCCTTTCCCCAGCTTTGCTCCCTTGCACTTTCCCCTCCAGTCCCACTTCTCTCTCTCCTCTGTTGCCCAGGGCCCTCCAGCACACGAATCTCCTGCAGTGCCTGGCCCAGTGTGCAGAGGTCACACCCTACCTGTTGGTGATGGAGTTCTGTCCGTTGGTGAGTCACTAGTAGAGGGAAATCCCACTGCTTTCTTCTTCCATACTTCCTTGATCATGTCTTAGCCCCTGGGTTTAGAGGCAAGGAAGCATCAACTGTTCTTGTGTGTTGTTGGCAGAGTTTGAGGGTTGTGTCGTATTGCCTGTCCCTTAGGTGGGCCACCTGAAGCCATAGCTCTGTCGCTGCCTTTTTGCAGTGCCTCTGCCCTGTCCACAATATGGTCTGTCTTGCTTAGGCTGACCTGTAGCGGGATGGTGGGTGAATGATTCTGCTTTACATAAGTGAGGGTTGGACTAAGTGATGACAGGGAGGGTCCATGACTTAGTGGTAGACCATTTCCTTTGCATGCAGAAGGTCCCAGGTTCAATTACTGTCATCTCCAGTCAAGACAAACAAACAAACAAAAAACAGGCAGCAGGTGATGTGAAAGACTGAGACCCTGGAGAGCTACTGCCAGTCAGAGTAGGCAACACTGACACTGATTAGCCAATGGTCTGATTCCCTATAAGGCGGCTTCACGTGTTCGCGTGGGCTCTGCACTTCCAAATTCAGCAACGTTTCCTCTCCATGTTGCTGTGATGCTTTAGCGTATATGACCTTTCCTCTCCTCTCAACCTGGGCTTTCTTGGGGTCTGGGAATCATCCCCCTTGACTGCGTTGCAGAGATGCTTTTTCTCTCTTGTTCTTCTCCAACCCATCCATTGAGACCTCACAAGAGAGGTCCAGAGGCAGCGGTTGCCATGGGTAACGCTGCTGCTGCTGCCACCCTGACAGGGTGACCTGAAGGGCTACTTGCGGAGCTGCCATGCGGCCGAGGCACTGGCACCTGACCCCCTGACATTGCAACGCATGGCCTGCGAGGTGTCCTGTGGCCTGCTACACCTTCACCGCAACAACTATGTACACAGGTGAGACCTCCTGTCTAATTGCTTCCTGTGTGGGAGTGTGTGCATGTGTGCTTGAGTTGGCCAGGAATCAAGTGCTGAGCCAGAAAAGGGGCAGGAGTTACGTGGGGCTTAGCCCATAGTATGCAATAGAGCAGCCACTGTGGCTCTCTCAGCCTGCCTGTTTGCGACACAGGGAGGTGTCCTGAGCCCACCACAGCTAGGTCATGCCACTCAGATCCTTGGCTGAATGTGTTTTGAAGCTGTCTGCTTTTCTGGAAATTTGCAGAGACCTGCCTGAGAGGCCACCATGAGAGCGTGGGCATGTTATAAAAGTTTTGCTGGGGATGGGATGCTGAGGCCTGCTGAGTAGCGGTGGCAAAAGACCTTCAAACTCAGAATGAGCTATATTCTGGCATGACTTCACAGGCTTTTCTGGAACAAAATGGGAACAGGAGATTTTGGCTTCTCAGGTGGGACCTGTGGGCTGTGAAAGAGCAAAGAGCTGAGCCCTGAGATTTTGTGCAGAGAGTGCCTTATGCACAGAGTCTGCTGTGTGTCTGACCAGTCATGCTCCCTTCTTTTTCTTTCTTTTTATCCTGCTTGGTCATATGGGATGTAGCTTACAGCAAGAAACCAGCAGGCTCTGGATATTTCTGCAGCTTCTGCTCTCCTTTTACCAATCGCTCCTCTTCCCCAACAATATCCTGGTGCTGAGTGAGTGGCCCTCAGAGACTCCAGCATCAGTGATTTTGTTGAAGAGGGTGAGCTCTGTCGTCTGATGAAGAAGCATACCCCTGGAAGGCGAGGAGAGAAGTCTTAGGCCACACGGGACATCGAGTTTTGTGTAGCATAGTGGCTAAGAGATTAGGAAATCCCTGGTTCATTCTCCACCTTTCACATGAATTCACCAGGTAGCATCCAAAATATGGGATTAATAATACTGACTGCCCTTTCAAAGTTACTGTAAGGATTGTGTTCTGAACACCCAAAAGCCCTATGCAAATTCTAGTATTCCTCCCTCTCTCTCTCTCGCCTCAATCAGGTACACACATGCCTGAGATAACTCCATATCCCACCATCCCTTGTGGATGCTCCTACTTCTCCTGCAGTGGCTGATGGGAGTTGTTCTCCAGGAACTCCAGGGGACAGAGAAGGTGTTTCCACCTGGTCCTGTTTCTCAGTGACACCTAGCGCTTTCAGAGGGCTGTTTTAAAAAGGAAGGTCTATTTAAAAGGGTACTCACCAGGGGCGTACCTCCTGGGGGATGCATATTTGAAGCGCCTTCTAGAGAGTTTGTTTCCCATTATGCAGAACATTAATTTTGGCATGATGTTTGTGAGACCATTTAACCACAGGAGCTAAGGTTTGCTAAAAGCAATCATACCTCTTTCTGTTTGATATGCCTCAACTAACCCTTGAGATGAATCAAGTGGTCCTCTACTGCTGGTTTCCTGATTGATGTTTGCTCCTGGAGACAGAGAGAGAAACTTGTGACTGCTGCTGAAGGAATTATTTTCTTTATTTTTCTTAGCTCAATAATTGATGACTAAGCTCTGTGTTTAAAGAGAACTAGTAAGTGAATCATTTCCAGCAGATCTTTCAGAGAGCAGAATCACTTTTTTATTTTTAGGCTAAAATAGTGATACAGTAACTCTATACCTTTTTTATAAGGGTTTGGACATCAGGCATAAAAGGGAAAATCCTCTAGGCTAGTAGCTGCTGGTCATTCTTGCAATCCTAAATCTATACACTAGATAGATTCTGTTGTTTATAACTCTTGTTTCGGACTCTTCACATAATTCAAACACTGTTATTCCTGGGAGCTTGAATGTGAGCACACATTGGTCTTGGACTAATGGCCCAGTGAGAGATCCAACAGAAGGAGGAGATATACTTGTTGCAGAAAGGGTGAATAAATTAGACAACAGCTCCTCATACCTCCCCTAAAGGAACAGAAGCCAGTGAATCCTACATTCCATCTCCATAAAGTAAGGATAGTTGGGTCACTATACTTTGCAAAATTTATCACTCTAAAGTTACTGTGATCTTCATAAGGGCATCCCATAAACACTAAACACAGCAGCAGCAGCAACAACCACACATTTGACAATGCTGTAGTGCACACTGTGCATCTGCGTGCCCCAAAGCCCCACATAATATACTAATAAAATACCGATAGGCCAACTTAAACAAAAATACATAATGCATTCTGATTGAAATTCCAGGTATATTGCTACGTCAGAGGTTGTGGAGAAAGGAAAACGCACATGAGAACAGTGGGCATTTGGGCAAAGAGGATGGGTGAGATGACTTGGTTACTGGGAAGGATGGAAGGGTGTGGTTACACAAGCAGTTTGCTGCTGCAGTATATTGACTCTAAATAAGCTGCTTGAGTTTGGGACACTTTGCATCAATCACATAGCCCCCCCTACAAAGGCATCATAGTGCTGCGGGCCCGTGGTTGGTTGTTCACATTGCTAATGTGCCGCAACCACCATGGACCCATGGCTAGGTTGGTTGTTTTTTTCCCCTAAGTTCTGCTGTGCGTATGCAGAAGCAGACAAGCACATATGCACTCCTGGTCACGTTCTATGCGTGCGCAGAAGCGCACATTGGACTGGGGTTGTGGGGGGAAAGGATGCACCAGAAACTTGAGTGGAACAATCCATGAGAGTCATTTTAGTGTGAGGTAGGGACAAGTGAGGCATGGGAGCCAGATGTGTGTGTTTGATTGTACCCATTTGATCTGGAGGGGAGGGGTGGCTACACTGGGCCAAACTGCTTGTATGATCACACCCGAAGTCTCATTCATGTGGAGGAGCTATGATTTTTAAAAGGTACGCATTCCACAACCAGAAGTTCCAGTATGCGTTTGCTTTTTTACATTGCTTTTTTAAAAATTTCCCATTATGTATGGTTGTGATGGTGTCTTTGATTCCACTGTAGAACGGAGGAGTAAAAAGGCAGACTTGTGGCAATCAATGTATTGTGGCAAAGGGATAGGGACCAGGAGGGCAAGCCAGGCGTGCCATGAATGGAGGTGAACTCTCCCTCAGTTTACTGACCAGCTAACTAGCTTCCCATTTGTGCTTGCCTCTCTATTGTGGGAACTTCAGTAGAACATCAGGAGAAAGAAGTGTGGCAGGATGCAACGGCTCTACTGAACTCAGGCTGGTGTGTGGCTAAAGGGTAACTTTCAAACTCCCTCCATTTTATTGGCTGGTGAGGTCTTCATGTTGGTGTTCGATATGCTGAGCAGCCCTCATGGAGGGAGGGCAGCAACTTGGGATTCTACCCAAATCTGATCAGTTCTTCCTCATGCCCTGGCTCTGTGCTTCTGCTGGTCTTGGTCTCACAGTGCACAAATTCCCCTGGCCTGGCTGGCGCTTACCACTTTCCGTTGTATAATCTCAGCTGGGCATTTCTTTTGTTTAGTGACCTCGCACTGCGGAACTGTTTACTCACAGCTGACCTGACTGTCAAAATTGGCGACTATGGCCTTTCTCATTGCAAGTACAAAGTAAGTCTGCTTTGGGTTAGGGAGCCAGGCAAAGGGACACACAAGGCTGGCTGGGTTTCTACTGCAGGGCTTGAAGTGCTGACTGAGAGAGGGAGCAGCTGTCTTTGAGTGAGGGAAAACATTGCTGGGAATGCAGATGTCAAAGAGGAGAGTAGGAATATATGTGTGGGGGGGAACAGGCATATTATATCTACAGACACTTAGACAAAACTCAGTGGGCTTTGCCATTATCCTCCACCATAGTGCTGTCTGCCAGTGGGTGGGCAGAGGAGGTGAAAGGGAGAGAAGCAGGAGCAGGTGGGAAGTAGCCATCACGAAACGGCCATATTTCCCATCAGGAACAGCTTTTCCGTGCTCCCATAATTATTGGTAGGGCATGGGGTTTAGAACAGGCATGTAGGTGAGGGTGAGGTCTGGTCTTCCTCTGACCAGTGTGCAGTTTCTGTTGGTTCCAGTTTGACGTGGTCTGGCTTTGTCTCTGCATGCCTGGCAGGATGACTATTTTGTGACGGCTGACCAGCTGTGGGTGCCATTGCGCTGGGTGGCTCCTGAACTCATCGATGAGGTTCACGGCAACCTGCTTATCGTTGACCAGACCAAGACCAGCAATATCTGGTGAGAAAATTGGGGGTTTGGTGTGATGAGGAAAGTGGCCCTGGGGATGGGATAGTGGCAGAGTATTGGGCTGATGTCTACACGAGAGAGGAGGAAACTATAAAAACTCTGTGCAGCCTGATCCATAGACTGGGTTCTGAAAAAATAGGATATTGACACAGCAAAGACCATCTAGAACCAGGTAACGGGACTTCTCTGAGCCAAGTGAGCAGGAAGGCAGCCTGCCATCTCTAAGTGGTTGCTTATGGTGCCTGCCCTCGAGGCTTTATTCCCTAGGCACAGAGGCCAGGAGGCAGTCTCAGGCATTATCTGTGAGAATGTGGTAACTCTATACGAGCAGAGAAAAGGGGGCACGTTGCCTCTGACATAGTACAGCCTGGAAGAGACCTTCTCCTGCATGATAAGGCCAACGATTGTACCTGCTGGGTTTGCTCCTTTTGAATGTAGCTACCCTGGCTTCAGAGGAGTTGGGCATGTATGACACGGTTCTCTCTGTCTATGGTGTGCTGTACCCAGGGCTTTTGGGGGGTGGAGGGGAAAAGGTGCTGGAACTCTCAAGAGGGAAATGAAGTTTTCAGTCTATATACTGAAAACTCATGAACCTTAAAATGTTTTTAAAATAGTTTTGTTGAAGATGTTCCAGAACTCCGTTCTGGCATGTTCCCCCAGAAAAAAGTCCTGGCTGTGCCTCTCTTTGTGTTTTGACTTTCTCCTCTTTTGGCAGGTCATTGGGTGTGACCATCTGGGAGCTCTTTGAGCTGGGAGGCCAGCCCTATTGCCACTATTCAGACCGGCAGGTGCTCACTTACGCCATCAAGGAGCAGCAGCTTAAACTTCCCAAGCCAAGGCTTCCACTCTCACTCTCTGACCGCTGGTGAGTGGAATAGTACTGCAAGGGATAGGAACGGTGGTAGGCCCATTGGGACAGGTGTGGCAAAGGCTAGTTTTGACAGGTGGGACCAGTTGGGTGGGCAGATGTTTGTAAGCTGCTTTTGTACTAGGCTCCCATGTTGGTTCCCCACTACAGCCCTCTATTTAGTGACAGTGGGCATGTCAGCCCACTAGCGCGGGTAAGTCACACACTTGGAGTCTGTGTGCATCGTTTTGCTAGAAAAGGTGAGGAGGACTGAAGGGTCAGGCTCTATGAAGGATCAGAATGGAGGCTAGGCTATGGTGAATGCATGAACCAGGCTCATCTGATGGACTCACTTGCTGGTCAGTATGTGGCTGATTCCTAGTGCTCCACCAGGTGAGAATTGTACCTTGGTGGGAAGTCAGTGTAGGGTACAGAGTGATACGTGAATGCTGCTCTGTTTTCTCTGAGTGTGTGACAGTATATAACATTCTAGTTGCAGTTCTTAAGTTCCCAGAGGGGTGTTGTGTGAGACTGGAGAGTAAGGAAGGGGCTGTGCTGCTAGGAGAAGAGACACATCTGCAAAGCAAGTAGGGAGGCTTAAGGCTGGGGATGCACTCTGTGTGGTTGCCTGACAGGCATTACTCTGAGAGCAAAGACGGAGACTGTACTCTTTCTTCCCTGCTCTCAGGTATGAAGTGATGCAGTTCTGCTGGCTGCAGCCAGAGCAGCGCCCCACTGCTGAGGAGGTGCACCTGCTACTCTCCTACCTATGTGCCAAGGGGGCTTCGGAAGCTGAGGAGGAGTTTGAGAGGCGCTGGAACTCCATGAAACCCAGGGGTGGTGGAGGATCAGGCTCTGGCTCCGGCTCCAGCCACATGGGTATTGAGCTTTCCTCTTTCCCACTGCTGGAACATTTTTCCAACGATGGCGATGATGTCCTGACTGTCATGGAAACGAGCCATGGCCTCAACTTTGAGTACAAGTGGGACCAAGGCAAAGCTGACCACCTTCCAGCCTCAGCCTTGAGCCCTCATGGACCTGCCCGCTATCATGAGCTCTACTACTCAGCCAGCAGCAGCAGTGGAGGGGGCGGGCACCTCAGCCTGGGAGTCTCACCCTCCTGCTATGAGTGCAAGGTGCAAGGCTGCCCTGGTCTGCACACGCCAGGTGTGGTTCCTGTGCTGAGTGCCCACAGCCCCTCACTTAATAGTGAGTACTACATCCGCATTGAAGAAGCAGCCTCAGAGGGTAGTGGGGCTGATCTCGATTACACTATGTGCTCCTACAGTCCTGAGTTTGGCTGTTCCTCCCGAAGCTGGCAAGCCAAGGAGGGCCACTATGAATCAAGCAATAGCCCCGCTGTCTCACTCACCATGGAACCTCTTCTGGGCCACTCCACACACACCGACAGTCACTGGGAACCCCCCGAATACTACTCCTATGGAGGACAAGGGGACAAGGAAGTCCCATACTATGAGGCCTCCCCAAGGGAAAGTGCTGACGATTACCTGCTGAAAGAGCCCAGTGGCTCTGAGTGGCCTGTTCCAGTTTTGCAGAAGAGTGTCTTCACTGACCCACTGGGTGTGTCGCCGTCAATGACCTACAGCTACAAGGAGGCCACGTTGGACTGTGTCACTCTGGATATGGATGAGGAGAACTCTTGTGGCAGCCCCAGGAGTGAAGGGGGTGAGAATGATGACTCCCCTTCCACCAGCAAGCATTGGATATCCAACACCTCAGCCAATAATAACAGCTGTCGCTCATTATCCCCCTGTGAGCCACCTGCCAATGACAGCTGGTGCTACCGGCACATGATCACCTTCCAGGGGCTCATGGCAGAACCGCTGTGCACTGTACCCCGGGATGAGCCCACTCTCGGGCTTAAGGATCTGCGAGCAGCACTGCTGGGTGGGGAGCGCATGATGTCATCTCACGCAGGCTCCCCGTGTCAAGATGCTGAGTTGCCGGCAGAGGAAAAAGAATCACCTGACGTTGCTGGTATCGAGGTCAGTATAGAGGACTCCACAGATCCCTGGACTGAGAGTGGAGAAGGGTGCCCCCAGGCCACTGTGCCACTGTTGGAGGAACTGGACTTGGGGACATCATTATTTGTGCCAGAACCAGCTGTCAGTATAGACACTGGGGATACAACTACATCGGCTGAATTAATAGGTGAGACACTAGTTGCTGGGGAAGATCCTGTCCTTGTGGAAGAGGCTTCAGTTGAATGCCCACCCAAGATGCTACAAGAGATCAACCTAGAAAATGGCAAGACTGTCAGCAGTGAACAAGACCAGACACCAGACAAGACAGTGTCGAGCGCTAGCTTCCCTGATATGGATGAGGCTAGCGATGAGGACACGGCTGAGCTTACTTTTGGAGTTTTTGCTGACTTCTCGGTTGACTGTGTCGAACGGCAGGATATACTGCCTGCCTTCAAGTCCTTGCAGAAGCAGGTGGGGACCCCTGACTCTTTGGAGTCATTGGACATTCCCTCCACCACCAGCTCCTGTGAGGCATTCAGCCCCACAGCCTGTGTATCCTCAAGCCAGCCTAAGGCCCTGGACAGTGGGTATGATACAGAGAACTACGAGTCTCCTGAATTTGTCCTCAAGGAGCCTCATGAGGTGCGAGAGCCTGAAAACTTTTCCCAGCTAGGAAAGATGCAAGAAGACAGGGAGGACTCGACCAAAGAGCTAAGTCTGTCAAGTTCTTTCAGTGCTGAGCTGCATGTCTTAGACGAGAAGAACCCTTACCGTGACTCGGCCTACTTCTCCGACTATGATACTGAAGGGGGAACTCGGGAGGATGGGGAAGGGGACAGTGATGGTTTTGAGGGGCATGAGTCAGAGCCCTCCCAGGTAGCCTTTGAAGGGCTGGGGAAGGCCCCTAACCAAAAAGTGCCTCCCTGCCCTGAGCCTACTGCCCCCTGTGGAGAGAGTGTGGGCTGCACCTTTCCAGAGGCTAAGGAACAAGTCATGAGGGAAGGAACTCCTAGGGCATCACAGGAGTTGCTGGTAAATGGAGCTGCTGCTGAGGAGCTGGAGTCAAACCCAGTCAGGGATGAGTGTGAAGGGACTGTTGCTGTGCCCCCACAGCTGGCTCCCACCAGATCTTTTTTCTTGTTGCCTGTGGTCATGAGTTCAGAGGTGCCCATCCTGGTAGTTGAGGGAGATGTGGGGGCAGGGAATGCAGGGCTGGAGAATGGGTCGAGAGAGCCAGAGCATCCTGGGGAACTGCAGGGGACTGGTGAGAGTGAGGAGTTAGAGAGCAATTCTGTGCTCTCCAGTCTCTCACTGGACCTGTCAGTGGTGCCTTCCCAGCAGTCATCCATCTCCACCGATCCTGAGGAAGAGGAAGACGACACGGAGGACAGTGATGAGTCTGATGAGGAACTGCGCTGCTATAATATCCAAGAGCAGAGTGAAGAGAGCGAGGAGGAATCGCCTACGGTGCCCATTGTGGTGGCTGAGAGCCACAGTGCACGCAACCTGCGCAGTCTTCTCAAGATGCCCAACCTGCTGGTGGAATCCTTCTGTGATGACCTCGAACGCAAGAAGAAAGCTGTCTCCTTCTATGATGATGTCACCGTCTACCTCTTTGACCAGGTGACTTGTCTTGGGGTGGGAGCTGGAAGGGAGAGAGAGGAGCCTGAAGGGGGGCCAGGTAACAGAGAAGGCACCTTTTGCATTTGTTTGCATTTGCCTCATATTAAGATTCCGAAGGAGTCACTGGACATTCCTTCACCACCGTCTCCTGTGGGGCACAAGGCCAGCCCCACAGCTGAAAGAATCCTGGGCTTAAAAATTCCTAAACCTGCAAACATGAGCACTTTCTACTGGCATGTAATCCTAGTGCACCTGAACATATCAGTGCCATTTATTGCAAGTACTTTCTAGCAAGGTGCCATCATACTGTCAACCCAGAAAAATGGTAGAATTAATCAAATGTTAACCTGAAGCCCTGCCATTAAGTCCAGCCCGAGCTTTTCAGCTTGGCAGGGAAGTGAACTAGGAGCCTGCAAAAGTGAGGCGAGAAGGGAAGGGTTGGGAGCAGAACAGGACCTGGCAAAGTGAGCTGCTTCTCCTCAGGAGAGGGTAGCCTGAGTCGTAGCAGATGGTCCCATTGCATGTGATAATTATCCATTGTGTCTCTTGCGTGCAGGAAAGTCCCACAAAGGAACTTGCAGACCAGCCTTTCCCAGGGGTCACAGAGCCAGGCCTGGCCCAGTCTGTGCAAAAAGAAGGCAACAGTCCTGCAAGCCCTGCAGGCACGACAGATACACCAAACAGTTCCTCAGAAGGGAGTACCTCTGAAGAAGAGAGTAAGGGTAGGACTTGGGTGGGGAATGAAAAGACAGCTAAAGCTGGGGGGGGAAGTATCACATTATGTTTCCCTGCAGCTTTGTGAACAGTATTTTTGAGCTCCGGTTACCTTGCATTGTTCCCTCAGGACTGTGCATTACTTTCCCCCCCACACTCTGTGTGATCAGGGAGACTAAGAATGTATTTTTCTGAGTTCTTTTTGGTTGTGACCTTTCTTGACTTCCAAGGGTGGGTGATCATTCCTTGTATTGGAGGTCTCTCTTGTCACCATTGTCATTGCCTGCCTTTACCTGCATTGGTCTCATGATAGTTTCACTGTCTGCTGAACTGGTTCAGAATGGGAGCTTTTCCCTGCTATGTTCATTGGGAACAGAAAGCATTTCTTTTATTTCTCCCTGCACCAAAGCTTTCAGATATAAATTTGACCTCAGGAAGCAGCTCAGTTAAAGCTCTCAGTTTTTGACCACTAGAGGGGGATAGAAGGTAGAACTACATCAGTAGTATGGCCTTGTTGGCTGTGGTATATTAGCAGGCGGGGCCTCGGTGGCTTAGAGGTTAAGACACTGCTGCAGATGGGAAGGTCTGTAGTTCGGCAGTTTGAGTCCCTAGTGCCGCGTGATGGAGTGAGCTCCTGTCTCTGGCCCCAGCTCCTGCCAACCTAGCAGTTCGAAAGCAAGTAATTGCAAGTAGATAAATAGGTACCACTTTGGTGGGAAGATAACAGCGTTCCATGCGCCTCGGCGTTTAGTCATGCTGGTCACATGACCACAGAGAAGTCTTCGGGCAGCACTGGCTCTTCAGCTTGGAAACAGAGATGAGCACTGCCCCCTAGAGTCAGATTCATCTAGCTTTCGAGCAAGGGGAACCTTTACCTTTACATTAGCAGGCAGAAGGCTCAGGTTGGGGCACGATTCATGACTCTTCCTTTGTGTCTGTTTTCAACTCCAGGTGGTGGTTTTGAATGGGATGATGACTTCCCCCTCATGCCAGTGAAATCATCTTTCGTGCAGACATTAACACCGGCAGTGTCTGAGCCAGCCCTCCCCAGACTGCCACCCATGCTAGGACCCGCTCAGAAGCAGGTGCTGCCCATTCAGTTTTCACGCTTCACTGTCTCACCTGCCCCAGTGTCACGGTTCTCCATCACACACGTTACCAACTCAGATGTCAAGTCTGTAGGAGGTAAGATGCATTCAAAAAGGAAAGAACCTAATGAGGAGTGAGGAACCTAGATGTCTCCAGAAGTGTTCATCAGGCCTTGAGCAATGGGGCAGTTCTTGTCAACAGAGATTTATTTATTTATTTATTTATTTATTTATCGCATTTATATCCCACCCATCCCATAGATGGGCTCCACAATGTGGAGCAGAAGTCACATGATCAGAACCAGGAAATAAAGAAGGACTACTGAAGTGTTGGATGGGGAGGGTGAGGCAGGATTGATCTAACTCCTGAGGAGGTGCACTTTAGTTCCTTTCATTGTGATACTTAGTCACAATCTAAGGGTTAATGTTAGGGTCATCGGGCCATGCCTGGCAACCAGTAGGCAGTTTGTGGGGCGGCATGGTGGGACCATGATATTGCATGCACCATTATGTCACTTACAGTAAAAACCTGTGACATAAGGTAGGTCTAGGAATCTCTGGAAACACTGGTTTTACCATAGAGCTTCTGGCAATTCCTAGAACTTTTCTCCATTGCTTCTGAGTTTTCACTGGAAGTGATAAAAAGGTTGCCAGGTTTTGTTCTATTTTTTCTTCCACTGCCACTTGGAGGAGCAGCAGCTGGCAATGGAAATCGGGGGTGGGGGATCCCGTGCCCCAACTGGGGACTGGCAAGTCTAGTTAACACTGTGGAGGTCATGTTCATGTGAGATTATTTCAGTTTCCAGATGTATTTTAAAATACTTTTTGTAACGTTTGCACTTAGAGAATAGGAAGAAAGAACAGGAATATGGTTTCCTCTTTAAAAGGATTATGTAGCCTTAATCCATAGTTGCTCACTTGCATGGTCATTAAAGAAGATCCTGCGATCAGCTGCGAGTTAGCTTCTGACCAACAGGCAGTTGCAAAGTTGCTGGGAAGCTGTTAGAATTGTTTTATGCAATCTGAACATATCCCTGGTCAGCTCACAGCCTGATTGTAAGCGCTGAACAGTATAAGTTCAACTGCTGGTTTCCTGCAAAATTCAAGACATTCCTATGCATAAATAACAAACGAAAGCTTTATGTGAATGGAGCCACCAAGAAAATACATTCCCATCATTAGCCCGGTGTATTGAATCTCAAGGGCACAGTTAATGATAGGCAAAAGAATGGATGAAACAATAGGAAGTCATAAGGCTCAGTTTCATTAATACTAATTCAGAGGCTTGGTGTCCTTGTACAGTAATCAGTATAACTTATTGTTTCAGCGTTTAAAATTAAAGGTTTTATTCTTTAGCATGTACAATAATCTATAGATGCAGCCCTCATTAGTGTTTTATTGTTAAAAGAGATGTAAAAGAATGCTGCTTTAAAGGCACATGTTAGATTTCTCTTTACAAAGTGGAGGCTCTAATTGATTGCCAGACCCAATCACTTTCTTTTACTGCTTTTTCACCTACGTTGCCACTAGCTCCTGTTGTGAATGAAAACTTCCAGCAGCTGAGTGCCTAAAATAGAAGTAAACTTAAACAGAAGTCCAGTGGCATTTTAAAGATTAACAAAATGTAATCTTTAAAGTGCTACTGGACTTTTGTTTAATTTTGTTCCTGCAGTAGACTAACATAGCTACCCCACTGGAATTATCCCTCTCGGGCCATCAGCTGCCATGTGCTTTGTTCTCCAACACGAGGAAGGGTGAAGTTGCAATAATGGAGTGGCAAGCCAATGGGTGTAATTTATCAGCACTAAAGCCACTGATATGCTACAATCGGATGTACTTTTAAAGGAGTGTTTAAAGCACATTCACAGGGCCATAAGCCTCTTTTTTAAATGCAGGCAGTCCAAAGTATACTTTGGCTGGTGTGGTTGTCCTTACTTACATCTTTCTGACAACATTAATTACAGAACTGGTATAGTTGTGAAGGGGTGGGCAGATTTGTTCTCTTATTTTCACAGCTTTGAATGTTGCAGCTTGGTGGATATAGGTCTGTGGTTCTGGAATCTATATGGCCTCTGGGTCATGATGTTTCTGATGCTAACTTGTCCTGTTCCCTTCTCCAGGAAGCAGTGAAGATGGTGACAGAGAGTGAGCTTGGCCACCTGTTCTCTTTTTGGACTTTCCATCCTGACCCCTATAGCATCAGTTTCTGCATCGGGGCAAAGGAGTAAGGATTGTGGCCCAGAATCTGGGTGGAACAGAAGAACTCCGTGGGGCCTCGCTCTATTTTTTTAAGAGGCAGATTTTATCGGACAGATCTCAACTTTGGCCTGCTAGGGCTGGAGTTGCCACAGTGAGCCAGCTTGGGATAAGTGCATGAGTGTGCGAATGTGTGTGTGTACGAGTGTGTGTGTATGTGTACAGATAGACATATAGAACCTATAGCATTTAAAGGGTAGAGCTGTGACCTCGTTAACATCGCTGCACCTCCACCCAAGCCATTTTGACACTCCTTCCTCCAGTTTACCCCTCTTGATCTCTTGACCCACATTGGCTTCCCAAGTTGGGCCACTGCCTTGAGATACCAACTTCTGCCTGTTCTCTAAGCTTGCCACGTGTCCTTTCCAAGCCCTGTGTTGGGTCTAGGGAGAGCACGTAGCCATGCACCCTGTGCCATTCAGACATGCTTCAACTTGGCACTGGTACTCCTGTATACCTTCTGTGCCCCTCATTTAACATGCTTTAACAGGCAATCAGCTGGAACTGCCAGGCTTGGCTGTGCAGGAAGAAGGGGAGAGGCAAGGAAAGAGTAAAGGCCAAATGCAAGAGACTTGTGGGGCAGCTAGCCATGGATATGTTTGTTTGTTTTTTAATTTGCAGGTGGGGAGGCACATCCAGGCTTAGCCACCACGTCCCCTTTTGCAATGGATCCCCTCCCCATATAAACATTCTAGCTACTTTCAACTTGCTGCTGTTTTTACAACTCAAGTATTTTGGGATTTTTGGTTTCAAAGCGGTCCCCTGTATTGCAGTGAGCCTTGGTCAGAGATCATCTTGCCTTGATTACTCAGCTGCAGTGAATACCTCCACCTCCGTGATGGACACGATCAGCCTGGGCCCCAAGAGGCATGGGAGCTGGGCCTTAATGGTCTTAGGCACATCACTTCTCCATCTGATCCTCTTGGGAAGTAACATTTTTGAAGCCTGCAGGGGTTTTTTGCTTGTTTGTGTGGAGGTGGCATGGGCAGGAAATAGAGGGGAGGTACAAGAAATATGATGCCTGAAGGTGTTACCGTCTGGGAGGGACCATCTGGTGTTGTCAGATAAGGAGACTCCTCCTCTCTCCTTATCCCCCACCCTGCTTGCCAGAGTCTTCATGTTCTCTTTGCCACAGTATTATGTGGGTCGAAATCTTTCTCGGGGCCACCAGGTTGCTTCCTGCAGAGCAGAATTATGCCAGACAGCCAAGCAGTGCAGTGTAGGGAGGGCCTCCCACTTCCTTCCTTACCCCTTCAAGTCATTCACATGCAGGAAGAATCTCCAGGCAAGACATACAGCAAAAAGTAGGTCAAACTGTCACCCAGACTATTTTTCTATGAAAATGATTGTCCCTTTGCTGTATCACCTGCGCTAACACAGCTGTGGGTTTGTTATTGTTGCCAAACAGATGGAAAAGAAGTTAACATTTATCTAGTCCCTGAGGAAGGGAAGAGGGAAAAAGGAGAGGAAGGAGGAGATGGGGGTATTTTTTTTCTTTCAGTATGAGCAGTTTAAGGTAAAGGTTTCCCTTGCTCGAAAGCCAGTCAAATCTGACTTTAGGGGGTGGTACTCATCTCCATTTCCAAGCCGAAGAGCCAGCGCTGTCTGATACTTCTTCATGGTCATGTGGCCAACATGACTAAATGCTGAGGTGCACGGAATGCTATTACCTTCCCACCGAAGCGGTACCTATTTATCTACTTGGAATTTCTTGCTTTCCAACTGCTAGGTTGGCAGGAGCGGGGGCCAGAGACGGGAGCTCACTCCATCACAGGGCACTAGGGTCTCAAATTGCCAAACTACAGACATTCCAGTCTGCAGCTCAGCGTCTTAAGCTCTGAGCTACCGCAGCCCCCGAGCAGTTTAAAGCTTAGGGTAATTGTGCAATTTGGATTAGGAGAAGGAAGAGGACGAGAGGAGGGTTCCACTTTGGGGATTGTGGCCTTTTGGGGCTATAGACCAAACATGCATGTTGCAAAATGGGAGGCAAGCATGCAGATGCACGATCCACTGATGACTGCTGTAGTGTGTGGTTAGAGAAGACCCAGACGATACCTGTGTAGGCAGCAGGAAAGTTGTCTTTGTTAGTTTTGTATACTTTTGTGGCTGTTGTCCTGCACTCTGCTGATATCTGATATCAGCTGGGGAAGGCAGGCATGGCATTGGGGCTGATAATCTTCCCTCTCCTTTGGGTCATGAACACACAGAGCTTAATGCACTTCAATTGACATAAGCTCCTACCAATGATTTTGTTGGATGGTGTTCTGGGTGTGTGTGTGGCAGCATCCTCATTTTCCTCTTCCTGCCAAGCCTGCTGTTCCTTTTAGTCCACTGGAGCTTTTCTTAGTCTGAAATTCTGAGCATACTCCTAAGACCCATTGAACTCTATGGAACTTGCTTCTGAATAAGTATATTTAGAATTGTGCTGTTTATTTTGAATGGTGTATGCAGCCTAGGTACCTGGCAGATGCCCAGAACTCCTAGGACTTTGTCATTCTTCTTTCTCTGTAATCAGAAGGACACCGTTATGTGTGTGACATTCCTCAGTGGGAAACAACATTTGCTCCAACTTTGGTGAGGGCTCTGAAAACATCACCACTGGGTGTGGCAAGTTATTCAGCCTTTGCCCACAGGTGGTTCTGATGGCAGGGAGAGAGGCGCTGAGCTTCCTCTCCTTTCTCAGTCCCCAAAATAATTAGACTTGAAGGGACCTATTTGCTCTAGCTGTGTCCTCCGAACACAGGTGGAGAGCACTGCTCTTTCCTGAAGCTATGTATGCAGTTGCCCAAGGTTTGGAAAGCAGACAGCATTGCTTTTACCTGTCCCCCCCACGCCGCCCGGGATTAGTTCCCTCTCCTTGTTACTGCTGGAATTGTGTTCCTTGGTCTGCCTCCAGGTTGGGGTTTTCAGAGGCTCTGGCATTCACAAACAGGTATATGGAGTTTGATCCTGGCAGAAGAGCTGAATCAATAGTGCTGTTCTCAGTTCAGAATATGTCTGCTTGTAAGGGGGCAAGGACAGCTCAGGAGGAAGTCAGGAGCAAGAGGAGCAGCCAGGAAACAGTTTGCAGCATTTGAACAGCCAGGATGGTGTAGTGCTTAAAGTGTTGGACTAGGATATGGGATACCCAAGCGCCAATCTGCACTCTTTCGTGGACACTTGCTGGGTGGCCTTGGGTCACCTGATCTACATTGCAGGATTGTTGCGAGGATAAAATGGAAGAGAGGAGAGGAATATAAGTCACTTTGGGTCCCCATTGGGGAGAAAGGTGAGGTATAAATAAAGTAAATAAAATAAACAGATGTTAAAAAATCACACTGGGCCATCCCACTAGCTGTCCCTGAACACACACAACATGTATGACCCCAGTGAGACTACAAGCCCTGAGTTCTTTCCTGCCAAGGTTCATCTGGCTGCTGTAGCTGATGCCCCAGAGGGTTGCATTTCATATACATAGATCCAGAGGAGTTAGCCGTGTTAGTCTGTTCTTACAAAACAGTAAAAAGCCCAGTAGCACCTTTAAGACTAACCAACGTTATTGTAGCATAAGCTTTCGAGAAACACAGCTCTCTTCGTCAGATGCATCTGACGAAGAGAGCTATGTTTCTCAAAGCTTATGCTACAATAACGTTGGTTAGTCTTAAAGGTGCTACTGGGTTTTTTACTATTTCATGTAGTTTTCCCACACCAGCCTGTGCCTGCCTCTGGGACACAGTGCCTCAGGGGCACAGTGCAAGTGGGAAGGCTGTTCCTGTGACCGTCTGCATTTTGCCAAGAGACATCAATCAGCCAGTTTCTTACAGCAGCTCTGCAGAGCCAACACGTGCAGACAAGACTGTCTGTCATGTAGCAACACAAGGTGTTCAGCTTTTAATGGCCAAAAGAGGAACCTCCTTAGGAAAAAAAGGACTTTCTCTGCCAGTGGAGGGCTAGGCAGTAGTCACTACTTTTCCAATAAGAAAAGAATATGAATCTTAAGCAAATTTCCCTGTTCATATTGAACAATTTCCAATACCGTAAAATAGGAGTCCCTCATGTGGTACCTGAGGACATCATGATGCCTGTCCATACCATTCTTGGTGCCTGCCGAGTGTTCTTGGGAAGTGGGCAGGGCCAAATAGGGTGTCTGGTCCGATAAGGCTTCTGTTTGGCTGTGTCAGTTTTATAAAAAAATGTTGTTTTGGCAGCAGCAGCCACCACAGGATAAGGCTCTTCACTATGTGACTGAAGCTGCAGCAGCCATTTTGTGGCTGGCTCTGCCTTTTGTGACAGCCGTTTTGTGGCTGTGCCCACCACCCTGTGTCAGAATTCCAAAGGTGCCCACAGGCTCAAACAGGTTGGGGATCCCTGCCGTGAATCTGCTTTGTCTTTTGGCTTGTGGAAATACATATGCATCGTCATACTGTTCTTAATCAGTGTAGAAACAGACAACGATGAATCAGGTTGTAGTCATGTAAAGACTCCATACAGAGACATGGGTGGCTGCTTATACTTTTTGTCATGCAACACTTGCTGCACCCACTCAAATGCTACCAGGAAAAACCATAAAGCCAGATGGCATGGACAAAATTGGGCTTATAAAGTGGCCCAAACTATGCCTGATCTAGCTGTAGTATGGAAAGAGGTACTCTGCTTGTTCCACAGTCTCTGACAACTACTTCAATGTCCTTTGTTTCAGTTCAGAGCTGGAAATGGTTCAGGAAATCTGCAGAGCTGCACATGTACAAATTGTGAGGAATCTGCTTTTCTGGAGTATCAGTTAGTTCAGGGGGCTAAGCAATGGTAGCATCTTTGCCAGTCGTCACTGCCTAGGACTAAGCAGACCACCATTCCTGCAGCCTCGTAAAATCAAGCTGTTGTAGTGGCAGGTCTGTGAAGTTTCGCAATAGGGCTGGGGTCCTTTTGTGCCCTGTGCTCTCAGCATCAGGAATAATCAGCCCTTGAACAACTCTCTTGCCATTCTTAGTGACCTTCACAAAAGTCCCCCCTACTCATATGTTTCCATACTTAGAGACCAAGCGGGAGGTTATTAAATGTGGGATGTCTTTTGTATTGCCAGAAAGCACCAGGTATACCCAACCATCCATCTGCACTGATGGATTGGCCCATGCCACCCTTAGAGAGGACTGCCAAGACTTTGAATACAATGCAGTTCTGCAGCACTGCAGAAAATCCACAAATATGTTCAGCTTTCTAAGAACCTGTGTTTTCATTTCAAAGAATAGCAGAATCTCTGTCCCTTATGGTTGTGAAGAAAAAAGTGTACAGGCAGTGCCTGGTGAAACAGACTATTACTGAATTCTTACCTAAGATTGCTCATGGTTAAAGGTAGGGCTTCAGTGCCCTGTAATAAGACTTTCCTTTCCACCTCCATTTTGTCTAGCAGCTGTCGAATAAGTACTGCAAATATAGGAAAGCATGCAAATTGATTTAATTTATATTACACAGGTAGCAGAATCCAGCTTGTCACAGAATGCATGATACTTTGACTACTTGTATCAGCTTAAAGAGGAAGGTGAAAGACTCAGTCTTTGTTACTCAGAAGTTCATGTTTCAGTTTTGGCTTTGTCATATGGTGCTACCCCCATGTTTGCTACTGTTTCTTAACCTCAGTTTTCCAGTCTATAAAATAGAATCTCTCTGGGGCAGGCCTAGCTGAATCATTTGGCGGCAAACAAGGTTTCCTATATAAATTTCAAAAGCTGCAACCACTGCTCTCATTGGTACAAATGCTCCTGATTTATGCTTTATTGTGTTTATCCCACTGGATATCATTGAGCAGACAGACTGTTCTTCTCTCCAGTTCTGCAGTGATATCAGACCAAGCACAAGGATTATCAGAGGATGGAGTATAGGTTCCATTGGTCAAGGCTTGCATGCACTGCATAGCGCCCTACTGTACTCCATTTTTAACAGCACCAAAATAACTGTAAAATAAACAGATTCAGATTTAATTTCCATGATTTATATAGGCCTTTGGCCAAGTGTTATAAATATTTACTACTACAGGTCATATAATCCAGCTTTTCCTGGTACAGAATTTAAATGTTTGTTTTATTCAGGGTGTGCACTTGCTTGATGAGGAGTGTACAGGAAGAGATGCTGTAAAGAAAATGGAAGCCACTGGATCTTGGAGTCACTCAAATCCAGTGAGTGGCCAACTTGCCTGTTCCCATGTGAGAAATGTATGTTCCTCAGTGTAGATGACTGTTGCAGGAGAGCTGCCCAAGCCAGTGCGCTTGTGTCCCTGCAGATCAAGAAGGCAAATAATGGGCCTGTCTCATTGCTTTGGGGGGAAGGTTGCCCATTGTAGCTAACCACATGTTAAAGGCTCAAAACAAAGTGGGTGGAGCTTTGCTGAGCTTTGCATATGGTTAATTTGAGTGGGAAAGCTAAGCCTGATCCACTATCCACAGCAAAAATTGGCTGTGGACATAAAGAAAATGCTATCCCTCAGGCAGTGCTCTCCCTTTATCTACAGGTGTATGAGGAAAAGTAGATTCTATGTGACAGAGCCATGTTATCACTTATTGTGGGGTGGGGGCATATCTAGCAGGCCAAATACTAGTTTGAGGCACAAAGTTCCAGGAATTTCTATCACAGAAAGGTTGGCTTTACACTGGCTGCTTCCCACAAAGAAAAAATTACCGGCAAATGCAGAAATATAAACACTGGTGACACAGCATCCACATAGGGGCATTTTCTGTATATTTTCCTGTGTCTTTTAAGGACTTTCCCCCCCTTCCATGTGTGCTTCACCCTGACTCTGTATTGGCTCTCTGAAGTGGTGGTTGTCACAGCTGGCGCGACAATTTGCTGCCCTTTTCTTGTTCTTTGCTGTTCATGTGCAGAAAAGCGCTATGACAGTTATATTAAAATTTGGAATATACAAATGGCAATAGATTGTTATAGTGCTACAGCATAGTAGTGATACAATTAATATCACTCCAGCCATCGTGCAGTGTCCTCTCCTCATTCCTTTCTCCTGTAATTAAAAGGGCTGGAAACTTCCTAGTTTTAATTAAAAAAAAATGAATTTGGAGGAATCAATATTTGAAGCAGAAATACATGAGGCAATGTTTTATTACAGAGCTATAGCAATTGCTGGGGGGGGGGGTAATGCCAAAAACCCTGTGATGGTACTGCATTCTAAGAGTGTAGGGAAAGAATTTTGGGAACAGGGAAAACCTGGAAAGAGCATAATGCTGGGTGGATTCTCAAACACCGCCTCCCCCAAACACTTCAGTTTGAAGTTAAGGCAGGGGGGGGAAAGCCCTGTGTGGAAGCAGCTGCTATTGAACATCATAGGCTGCTCCTGCTGAGGAAATGCAACAGGCCATTTGCACGGGTCCCAGGTCCACCTAATGTTCTCCCCCACCCCCATCTTTCTGCACAGTGGAGACTTGTCAGGCATGACTGTGGCTTATCTGGGAGCATGCATGGTAGTAGCATCACCATGAAGTGGTGAATGTTGGCCTCCTTTAGTTTAAAGAGGAACAGTTTGGAGGGAGGAGGAGCACAGCAGGCATATAGGGTGGTTTCAGCCTGCCACTTCAAAGGCCAAGCAGGGAGAATTCCAATAGAGTACAATAATGACAACCTTGAACCTGCTAGCTGTTTACAGCAGTGTCTGACCACCAGCTGCATTCCTACTGAACTGGGTTTGAAGGGGGAAGATCCTACAGGCATATGGTCTATAGCATCAAAATGCTTTCAGCCCCAAAGCAGCTGCATGAGGAGAGCTGGAGCTGCATTTTGGATTTTTTTTTTTTTTGAGAAAGAAAGAGAGAGAGGCTATTTACAGTGTATATTTTATTGATACGGGTCATAATTGCTGTATTTTTTTATCAGTGCTGATTTCCATACTGCTCCCAGCATGTGTGTCAAATACCATTGGTTCAGTAATAATAACAATAAAAAGTTTTTTAAAATAATATAATCCTTGCCTGCTCTCCTCATACATTTGTGTCTCATAGCCAGCATGCTATCTTGACAATATGAACTATGCTAGTGAAGCAAGAGGCCCTAGTAGTCGATGGATGAGCTTGCCTTGTGATAGTGGCTTGGATGCAAGGTAACCAACTTCTTTCTTGACAAAAGCTTCTGTGCAAATTCAGGGAAGCAAATTCAGGGAAGCAGAAAAAGCCATGCTTGCTGGATTTCTCTGTCTTAAAAGCACAGGAACTTTGTAATAGAGTGTGGATAAGAAGGTGATAGCTTCAATAAGATTATCTTTTGGTCATTTCTTACTATTGGATTCCATGCTACCTTTGTGGATGATGGTGGGAAAATTAAAATAGGAAATATTGGTTATCTAGTGGAGGCTGGCTGTCCTGCGTTAACAACAGGGCTTTTAGTTCCAAAAACAGAATCCTTTCCAAGTATGTACAGGTGCTCTTCCCACAGGAAAGCCCAGTAGTTGTATCCTGCTCTATGTGCAGTGACTCTGTGGCCCTTTATCAATTAGTTTCAGTTTATAGTGCTTATATAGTACTACTGAGTGTTCAAAGTGTTTCTATAATGTTGTATACAATCACTATAATCTCCATAGAGTGGAAGGGACAGAAAGCTGATACTGAGTTCATGGGAGAGATACACTTCAAAACCAAGGACTTCCCTGGTATGTAGCTGAGTCCCCTTTAGCCACTGTGCTTGTGCTCTCACTCTGAATGACAAGGTCATGCCCACCTCTTACATTATATAAAGGATCAGAGGAATGACTGGAGAGGAGACAGACACTGTACTTTAGGCACTATATAAAACAGAGTAGTCAAACCTGCAGGCCAAATGATATTAACAGCAGAAACAAAATTGTTGCCTACTATGCATCTGGAAAAAAACCCCATGTTTTGCAGTTGCCTGAAAAGGTCCTTTTGTTGTTTAGGGTTTTTAGGACCGCCTGTCCTGTCTGGCAACAGGGCACTAGGTGGTATGGTCAACCTCAGGTTGGGGTCTGGAGTTCTCCTGTAGTTACAGAGATCAGTTTCCCTGGAAGACATGGCCACTTCAAAGGTATACCATAGAATCTAGGAAAAATGGAGTTTGGGGGTGGAGCCAGGGAGGGCAGAATTTGGGGAGGGGAGAGACCGCATGGGGGTATCATGCCGTGGACTCCACTCTCCACTGTTTCTCTAGGGGTGCGAATCCCTGTAGTCTGGAGATCCGTTGTAATTCTGGGAGATCTCCAGGCTCCACCTGGAGGTTGGACACCATCTCCAAATCTCCAGGAACTTCCCAAGCTGCAGTTGGCAAACCTGGCATTAGGCCTATCCCTTCACTCAACTGGTGACCAGTTAGGGATCTCTACTGTGCGCAAGACAACCTCAGTGATTTGGTACTGAGATGAGTAAACTACCACAACATTCCCCAGTTGGACTGGTCGGTTAGGCCTGGGTCCTTTTGTTAGTCTAGTCTCAGTGTGGGGCATAATCTCTAGAAGTGATTTGCCCTCTCACCCACAACTATCACTGGACAGAAGTGCAGCAGGAAAAGGTTATATCCTTTTCTATATGGGGGCCATAGCAGACACAGTGAGGATCATGGATCTCCCTCTCATTGCAAGAGGAAACCACAGGCATGTGTATCCATAACTTGGATCAGGTCCCTGTGGGGAAGGAAGAGCTGATTTAACTCTTCCAGCCTTGCTAACTGGGACTGGGTACCCGGCCTTCAGTTAGTGCTATGAAGGGAGGAAAACGTAAAACCTCATTTTTTTGTACTTAAAAAAAAATGCTGACAATTGGGGGACAAAATTTCAATTATCAATACTCAATGGGGCTTGAAGCTTTAAATTCACTCCCCCACCCCAGCCACTATATGTGTAATTTACCATTCATGGACTGGTGGAAGGTTTTTGATCTTTGGCACATCTATATTTGCCCTCATTTTTTAAAAAAAACATGAATTCTTTTGGTTATGGCAATCATCCTAAACTAGCTATTCCTTCTTTCCATTTTTTCTCATCAAATACACTGTATGAAATAAAAGGAATAAAGGGATAAAGTGAAGCTTCCTTCTTGGTGGTTCAGGAGTGAGGCAGTCCTCACTTCTGGGATAAGGCTCCTCCTCTCTGGAAGCAGGGTTGAGTTGCTGAATTCAAGCCCAGAGGGGAGGGGCTTGCCCAGGGATCTTCAGTCCATCTTCAAGCCTTGCCTCCCATAACAAAAACCAGAGAGAAAAAACTCCCCCTTACAAACTGTCTTACTGTACAGAGAACCATAACAGATTAACAGAGAAAAGCAACATGAACTCCGAGTACTGTCTAGACTACACTCAGCCTGTGGTTTTACCACTGAAGCTTACCCCCCCCCCATTCCCTAATCACCAGGGGCAACTGCCACTCAGACTCTCCAGCAGACCCCCAGTGCTCCAGAAGCCATCCCAAGAAAAAACAAACTCGGATGGATAGGACTGCCCCACTCCTGGACCACCAAGAAGTAAGCTTCATGGTTAGTGAAGACAAATCTTCCATTCTCCGGTGGTCCTGGGAGTGGGGCAGTCCTCACTTCTGGGGCGTATCAAAGCAGAGGCCCAGGGTGGATTGACCAGCTTCTAGACCTAGAGGGTCTGCTGCGGAACCCTCCTGCCGAAAGCTGCCTCAGCAAATGCCATCTTGTCTATAATGCCTGGTAAAGGAATATACTGATTTCCATGTAGCCACTACACAAATTGTCTCTAATGATGGGAAGGATCTGTAAAGTATGGATGCTGTCGTCCCCTTAAAGAGTGAGCAGTGATTCCTGGAGGCAGTTCCAGGCCCCTGACCTGGAACATCAGAATGATGCACCCCTAATCCACCAACTAAGGGTGAAAGTGGACACTCTGTCCCAGTGCCATCTTCCTAAAAGACACAAATAGGAAATCAGACTTAAAGCTCCATGTACACCTATGCAATGCCACTCTCTTTCCTTCTCATGTTTGGGGTTTGGGCAGGAGGGCAACACTATCACTTCTGTCCTATGGAAGGTGGAATTTACCTTCAGAATAAAGGCTGGGTTAGGACGTAGTACTATTCTATCATTATGGAAGACACAGAGCTTCTTGTCTACAGAAAGCTCCAAAACCCGTCTGGCCAAGGTGATTCCTACTAGGAAAATGGTCTTAAATGTCAATTCCTTAAGGGGGCATGTGGCCATGGGTTCAAAGGGTTCTTAGGACAATGCGTTCTGGTTAAAATTCCAGGTGGGGGAATTATGAACCTGTGGAGGATTCAACAATGCTGCTCCCTTTAGAAACCTCTTGATATGATGGTGCTGAACCAGGATTTTCCCCTTCTTAGTGCCCCTAATTGCTGATATAGCCACTACTAGACGTTTAAGGATGCTGGTGCTGAGACCCTTATCCAAGCCTTCCTGAAGAAAAGACAGTAGCCCACTGACACTGACAATGGTTCCAGTCACCTCCACCCTCGGCCTCTTCAGGACTTTTGTTGCCAATGTCTGAATCTTTTGCTGTCTCTCTGTAGACAAGAAGACTCTGTCCTGGACTGTGTCTGTAAATACTCCCAGGTGAAGAATTGCCTGAGTTGGGTGGAGATTGCTCTTTTTCTTGTTGACCACAAAACCATGATCCTGTAGACAAGTCACTGTCCAGTTAATCACTTCCAACCCCTGTTGGAGAGAGGATGCCTTGATCAAGATGTCGTTGAGATATGGGAATAGAGACACTCCCTGTAGTCTCAGGTGGGCTACCAGGGCTAGCAAGATCTTGGTGAACACCCTGGGTGATGACTTCAGACCACAAGAAAGTCCCCAATATTGAAAATGTCTCTCGTTGTATGCAAAACAAAAGAACTTCCGGTGTGCTTCTCTTATCACAACTTGCAGATAAGCCTCTGAGAGATCAATGGAAGCCCTGAAGTCCCCCTTCTGAATGGATGTCACGATGGACTTGAGTGTTTCCATTTTGAATTTCCTTGTTCTGATTTGTCTGTTTAGCTATTTGAGATCCAGGATCGCCCTGACATCTCCATTCTTCTTTGGTACTGTGAAGAAGACTGAGTAGACCCCTCAAGTCTTCTGCACATCAGGTACTGGCTTTATAGCCCAGATGTCCAGCAAAGGTTGTATGGCCATTTCTAAAAGTTGGTGTTTTGGGTTGGACTGGTTCTTTGGAATCTGTAGAAAAAATCTTGGTGGAATGGAGTTGAATTCTAGAGCATATTCGTTGGTAACTGTATCCAATACCCACCTTGTTTATGGTCTGTCAATGACTTGAAATGTTTTGCAGACATCCTCTGATTCCTGTGGTGACTACTGACTCGGCATAGTCACACTGAGGTTCCCTTTTTAGGTCCCTTTGTTTTCTTATTGTGTTTATGGAAAGAGGAAGACCTGGCTCTCTTTTCATGGTTCAGTCTTGTGCGTGAGGGACATTTGGAGACGCAAAAGGACTGAAATCACTTTCTAGGCTTCCCCTCTTTCTTCTTAGAAGGGCTTTTTTCTTGTCCTTGTCCTCCACCAGGTATTGTCCATGCCTTCCCCAAAGAGACTGATGCCCTTGAACGGGACCACTGCTACCTTAGCTTGGGCCAAGGGCTCCACATTCCAGCATCTAAGCCAGGTGTTTCACCTAGCTGCCACACTGTTGCCAAGGTGATCTTCTTGATTTCATCTTTAAGCTCCTTAGGGACACTGCTGCTTGCTGCCGCCAAGTCCAAAGCCCATGAGTATGCTGCTCTAGTGAATAGGGAGCCTGCTGTCGATGCTCTCAGTGAATTTGCTGAGGCTTCAAAATCCCTATGTAGAGTCTGTTCAATTCTCTTATCACAGGGGTCCTTGGGCAGACCATCCACCTCCATTGGTAGCACAGAGTTTGATGCAAGGCTGGCCACTGGTTCATCCACTAGAGGCAGTTTGATCCTCTTAGCAGCCTCCAGAACCAGGGAACAGAACTTAGAAAAAAATATGGTGGTTAGCTTTTGGCTTGGCTGGGGCTTCCCTCTTAGCCTTCATCAAATTATAAAGAAACACTGGTAGGTGAATCCCTGATGGTGCTACCCCTGACTTGGGAAGCGTTTTCTCCATTCCCTCTGGAAAATCTGGGTCCAATTCCTCCTTTCTTTTGGATTTTGGAGAGATCTCCAGGATCTTCAGGACCTTTGGCAGTAGCCCAGCATACAGATCCTGGGGAAACAGCCTTGTTTACATTGGGATCATCTCCTCCTCCTCCTCCTCCTCCTCCTCAGATAGTTCCCCATCCTCTTTGGTTGAGAAGGAATTTGAATACTTTGAGTCCTCAGACTGAAGGCTTAAGGGAGGGCTATAGTCTGTATGGGATCTGGACTCAATATAGCAGGGGAGACAGAGGCACTGTCCCTATTTCCCTTTCTGCGGGGGGACTCACTACTGTGCTGCCTCCCATGCCTGTCCAAAGGGCCTATTGCAGAGCTGTTGCCCTCTCTGGATTCCTGCATGAGTTCCCTCATCTCCCTTCTCATATTTGATTTTATCCATGCCAGGAGGATTGCCTGGACATCCTCCCCTGACAGATCCGTGTCATGGGTTCTTTTTCCCTTCTCATCCTGATGGGAAGCAGGAGTGGAGGTGGAAGCTGAAGAGGTAGAGGGGTCTAAGTTACATGCCACATTCGCTAGGCTTTGGAAGGTGGACAGACCTGCCTTCATCACCATTTTTCCAACAAAACCAGCACTTCCCGCCAAAAGGAAAGTGAAAGCAGTCACTCTTGTGGGAAAAACAAGGAAAGAAAATGGCACCCTTACTCACTGAGGCTGGAGGGAACTGAGCAGACCTCTGTACCTTGCCTTTCACAAAATGGACGAACCTCCCCTCCACTGCAGGGCTGACCTTACCGGGATTCAGGTGGGGCCTCTGGATTGGTGCTGCTCCTACAAGTCCAGGTGGAGCTGGCTCCCTCCAAGCTCATGGGAGTATGGCAGTGAGAATGGGTGTTCCCACATAGACTGCCGCTGACTCTACTGCACCCTCAAGATCACTAGAGTGGAGTACTCCCGGCCCAAAGGCTGGAGACCTCAGTGGGAGTCCACAGCTAAGACCTTGGTACTTGAAGCTCCAAGTGCCGTCAGTTCTCCAAAATGCTTGCTGCTGCTCCTGTGCAATGCAGGGGGGGGGCCTTCCCTTGCGAGCCTTTTTCTTGTCTGCCTGCTGACTGAAGGCATGTCTCCCACAATCATTGCACTCAAGAGGAGTGCCGCCACCAACAACCTGCTCTGTAACCAGGGCTGAGAAGACTGGAGATCCCCAGTCTCCCCTCCAGGATCAAATTCAGCTACTTGACCTTGCTTCTGGAGAGGGCTGTTCCACTCCCAGGATGACTGGAGAAGAAACTCTTAGTATTTTTTGCAACTGGAATTAAGATAAATGTTTTATTTGTAAGATGTGGCAGAAAGTCACTAGAATTCTTGAAACTTAGTAGATATTACTGTAGAGATTGGGGAAAGTCTAGACTGTTGCCTGACATGCTGACATCACACCTGGGCATTTACCTGGAAGTTACAGTGGCATATTTCTGCCCTACACATTTCTCCTGCTGGCCAAGATGCAAGATTGGGTGGGAGTGCCCATCTGCTGGGAGGCTGCTCGCCCAAATTTGGCAAATGACAAGCCTAGAATTCACAAATTCTACCATGTTAGTCTGCAGTATTAAAGCAACAGAAAGCAGCTGTGGCACCTTTAAAGGGTTAGTGCATTTGGAGGAAACAGCCCACTTCAAGTGAGGCATGAAGTTGCTGCCATACTGGGATTTTTTAATGCTTTTTTTTTTTTTACAATACCAAACTCTCAAGCACTAATTCTTAGGAACTACAGCTGCTGCAAAATGGCACACTCAAGCTCTCCAGCTTGAACAAGAGTGAAAATGCAGCATGTTTGGGCATGAAATGCTCCTGAACTAGCATCTTTCAGGAAAATGCTTGTGCCTTCACCCTTGCTAATCTGCAATTCAAGCACAAATTGCACTTTTTACTAATTTATGCCCTCTGTTTCCTTCCTCTAAGATGCAACTGCTATCTCCTCTATATCATTCTGTTCTGGATGCTGGGAGGGGGGGCTGGAATAAAATAAATCTGATACCACAAGCAGCTACTTGCAATACATTCCCATGTCGTCTTGCAGGAGTGGTAGGATATCACAGGACACTTTCCCACGTCATGGAATTGGCTCCAGATGGGCTGACTGTTGATTACTTCTGCTGATTTTGAAGAACATTTTAACACCACCCATTTATCATACTAAATTATCTGTGACGTATATTTTTAAACTGAAAATGGAAGATTTACATCTGCTCTTGTCTATCATGTGGTGCCAGGAGATGGAAGAGGGATCTGTCTTAAGCACAGATGGCATTTAAGTCTTCAGACACAGTGTGTATTGAGGGCTAGAGGGCACTGGCAATATTTTAACCTGAGAAAACTTCTAACCACCAAATGAGGCAAAGGCAGCATAAAAACCAAAGTCTTTACTAGAGCAATCTCCTTCAACCTTCAAGCAGCACCAGAGCTTTGGACAGCGTTACTAGAGTTTTAAGAGCATGTTCTAAAAACAAAGGAAAGGAGGTTGAAAATGGTAAACTTTAATCCAGCTAAAATTAGTCACACATAAATTCTATTGCAAGTGATAGGTCTTAAATTAGTTCCAGCAAATTTAAATCCTATTGAAATTGAAGGGAATTAAGCACAATCACTTTAGCTGGGTTGCTGGGACTACTAATACGTTAGTGCCATAAATGCACATTGGTTGCCCTCAGGAAGTGTTCTGTTGGAGAACTGCATTTTTTTCTGCAATAAATGGTGGCTATTACATTTTGCTGTAGGGTTTATGGTTCTATATAATTTCTTTGGTTTGTTTTTTAAATCTACTTTTGAAGGATAGCACTTCACCACTGTACTACTCAAGGAGGGAAACATTTATGCAGTTCTGAATAGCAAGGGAAACAGAACAAAATACCTGCAGATCTTTCCTGCACCTACACCCAGTCCATTTGATCCTTTTGTTCCCCCCAATCAGCAAAATAACCCAAAGTGCTCCAACAGCTCTAGAAAACTCCCATTCACTTTTTTTCCTGCATGACCTGAAGAAAGGCTGACTGATTTGTTCAAATTGCACTCCCTCTCTCCTTACCCACTCAAGTCAGCATATAGCTCAGTGATGACTTCCCGTTCACCAAATAATCCCAACTGACTGGAATCATCCATATGGCAAATCCAATGAGTAGGAAGGTAAAGCAGGCTGCAAGAAGGGAATGGTCCCAAAGTAGCAATATAGCAACCAGGGGAAACATTGGCACCTGTTTTCATAGAAGGGGCAAATACACACACAGTCTTTTGTCCAGAGGACATTTACCCAGATGTGGACAACTGAAACTGCTACTTCTACCACTATCCCCCCATTGATAAGACTCTTCAGCGCACACAGAGCATCCCCATCTTCACTGCACACTGTGTGTGAGGCATCCAAGAAGGTAAAAGGCAGGGTGACAGCACTTTCAGTTTGCTGTCTCTTGTTGGGTCTGCGTGCTGATGCTTAAGGGCCCACATCAGGGGCCAAAACCCTCCATATTTCTAGAACTGGTGTGCTACTGTGTTGTTTTAAACTCAATTCTTTCAAGGCTATGTGCTGCTCTTTGTCCAGGCTAGAACACAGATCTCCCATAGGTTATTTGAAAGAAAGTAATAACCACACCATCTCTTTGCTCCAAGACTGGTGTTATGAAAGCAGTAGTAATGATGGAATATGCCACCACTGATGCTGGACTGAGGTGAGCAATAGGCAAGAGCCCCAAAGTGTATGCGTGGGGGGCTCCAGTTAGAACCTGTCCTTCTTTGCTAACATGGCTTGTTAGCACTTCTCCAAATATAAAGCCTTGATTGAGAAATCCTGCCCCCGGTGGTAATATTAATCAGTGGGGAGAAAACTCCTAAAGGAAGAAAGTAGTAGAGGCAAGGCACAAGAGAGCAGGCTGGCTCTAACTGCAGCCTAAGCCTATGCATGTAAACGCAAACGTACGACCTAATGAGTTCAATGGTATTTCCATTCTGCTAAGTGTACCTAAGACAAAAGACTTAGTCAAGAGCAACATTCTTTTTTTGGTCTACAGCTTAAAACATATTTCCTTTCTATCTAAATACAAAACTGTAGATACATGTAGGTAGTTTCCTTTGCTCTTTCATGGAAGCACATTAGAAGTAAGTTTTTTTAAAAAACAACAACAAGCAATAATACATTTCCCAATGACTGACCTCTGTAAAAAGGTATGATCGATTCAGTGTCAGAGAGATCTTGTCTCCCCAAACCCCAGACTGCCACTGTATTACATTATTTCACAAGGAAGAACAGGCAGAAAACCTGTGTCTGTGATTGTTGTGTCCTTAACACCAGGCATCAGAATAAGGAGGCAGCACAGTCTTAAATAGGAGCACAGTTTAGTAAGCCAGATTCTTTCTCTGTGTGTAGCTGTGGTAACAGCTCCCCCCCCACCCCTGTTCTTCCAACATGAAGTCCTGGAGTGGACCATGGCAGTCAGAAACATTGACCTGGGGTGCAGAAAGAGTTGTCACAAACACCACAGGGATCAAAGCTGTTGGCCTTGTTGTGGCTACTTTAGCTGCAGGGTTAACTACACACACAGTACAGTCCCACGAGTGTACACCCATATACACCCCAAAACAGGCAGCCACATGTATCTTCAGACTGAGTGAGGCCTCATGTGAAGGGGCATTAGTGGTCCTTGTGAGGCATTTGTCAATTCAAAGCCACCAATTTGCTTGCATCTTGTTTTTCTTCTTGTGAGAGAAGTGATTTTGACTGTACATGGCTGGCACTCATCCCAAGACCACTGGTGGCTACCTTCTGTTTAAAAGCACATACACATACTGGAACTACAATATAATGTGCAGCTTGGTGCACAATTTCTTCTTACTGATGTCAGGATGTGGTACCTGAACTGCTACCTGAAGTCAGTCAGAAAGATACATAGCACTTTCCAGTGAAACTGGCAGCAGAAAACATCTACTTTTGCACAACAGCATTCAGAAACAGAATGGCTACACTTTACCAGAGAGGATGATGGTTCTGTATCACAACCAATAATCGAACTCTAAACAATCAACTTTTCTGCACACTCCATCTGAGGACAGGTTATGTTTGAAAACGCCAGATGGCAGTAGCCAAGAGAGCACTTCTAACTTCACAACAGCAGGGAGTAATTTGCTTCCATTGTGTTTTGGTGACTGAGAACAATGTACTAATATCACAGTATGTGAATGCTTCTGTGCCCTGACCTGGATGGCCAAGGCTAGCCTGATCTTGTCAGCTCCTGAAAGCTAAGCAGGTTCAGCCCTAGTTAGTATTTGGATGGGAGACCACCAAGAGTGTCCAAGGGTCTCTATGCAGAGGCAGGCAATGGCAAACCACCTCTGAACGTCTCTTGCCTTGAAAACGCGAAGGGTTCAACATAAGTCAGCTGTGACCTGACAGCACTTTTCACCACCAAATGATTCTGCAGTATTGAGCACTCTGTTCATGAGTATTAAAAATGCAAGGAAGTTGAGGTAGTTTTTGAAGTCTGGTTCTACAACACTGGAGCAGATATGGTTGTCCAGCATAAGCCACAGGAGACGCAGCAGATGAATTAACTAGAAAACAGGTTTATAGAGTCTGTTTAGGGTCAGCTGGAGAGTTGTGCATTGCAGAAGTCATGCATTTCATGCAAGACTGTATACCACTGGACTTCACTAGCTCATGGCAATGGGCAGCACAAACATTTTTTTTTTTACAACCACAGGAGTCGCTAGGTTCAGTTTATTCATATCCATACAATTCGATGGTGCTGATACAGGAGGGCCAGGAGATATGCTAAGTAGAATATAAGCTACTGCACAAAGGTCAGTTTCACTGCCCTGAGAAGAACATGGTTCATAATGGGGAAAGTGGAGAATTCAGGGCTTGGTTCACAGTTCTATTTCTCCATTCAGAATGGAGACATTACATAATTCATTGAGATTCCTGTCACTCTTCTGTTCTAAAGGCCAATTTTTTAAAAAATGTGTACCAACAACTGCTTTCCAAGCAGAGGGCTTCACAATTCAGCCTAGCTACAAAAATAAAGTTGTAGGAAGACAGACATGTAAATGGTATAAGGACACCACAGAAATGCAACACAGGTGAAATGGAGGTTAAAAGGTGCGAGGTACCCGCCGTCGCCCAATGTTCCTGGAATCAGCTGATGTGGGGAGCTGAACGGTCATTTGTCACCGTAGGTTTGAGGTGAACGTTGGCAAAAGGATTCCTGCAGAGAAAAAGCAAGGCACAGCTTTAGGGAGATGAGCTTTGGGGACTGAGTGGCCTTCACTGAACAGGGACAACAGGACAATGGTGGGAACAAGGATAATGAAACACCAACAACATTCATGAGGCACACAGCTCCCCTTACAATGAGAAGAACATAACACCAATTTTTACTAGACTCGTACAACTATGGTTTTATATGGATGGCAGCTTGATCCTAAGTGGCCTGAGTCTTAAATGTTCCAGTGTTTGCCTTTATGATCCTTTTCATTTCTGCTCTTAAATATGTGGAGCTCTTTAGAAAAAGGACAGATGGAAAGAGATAACTTTCCTCAAAGGGAGAGCAACACCCGATATGATCATTTTTAGTATGTGCAAAGAAACCACTTGTCAACATTCTGACAGGGAAAATGTCATTGAGGGTTAAAATCAGTTTCAACACATAATCCATGATTGTTAGATTTGAGTCCAGTGGCACCTAAGAGACCCACAAGAGTTTCACGGTGTGTAAGCTTTGGAGAGTCACAGCTCCCTTCATCAGACAAAGTAGAATAGAAGTGGAGATCTGTGTCTGACAAAGCGAGCTTTGACTCTTGGAAGCCCACACACCCTGGAACTCTTGTTGGTCTCTTTGGTGCGACTGAATTTGAATCTAACTGTTCTCCTGCAGGCCAACACAGCTACCCACCTGAAACTATTAGGATTTCTTAAAGGGTTTGTTGTTGTTGTTGTTTTAGCTAATAAGTAGCCTCAGGTGACTGTTCTGAAGTCAGGGAATAGTCCTGGCTGGGGGTGCTTAACACTTACCTCCTGTATGTTTTCAATTACTTAAATTTCCCCTCTGAAGCTGCAGGTGGTTCCATAAGAGGAAGAGATCAGCACAAACACTTGGGGTTACTAATTAGTTTTTTGTTTTTTAAAAAACACATAACCTTGTGAAATCCTAATCACAGATGTCTCCTGTCATGTCTGGATTCACCCCAAGTGCTGTACCCCACGTTATTCATTATTATGAGGAGTCCACCAAAATAGCCTCCACTCTTGCCTTGGGGACATGGATCCTACACTTTGTTCCACATGCTCTTCTCTCTGAATGCTGGGATGACGGTCCTCCGCTGTAGAGCACACTTTCTTTTGCACAAGGCACTTCAATTTGCACACTTTCAGTGAGCCTCCAACTACCTACAAGAAGAGTCAAGCTCCACCACAGCACCCAGAGAGCTGAAGAACACCAAAGATACAGGATCCAACCCACAGAGTTTAACACTCCAGGAGTTGAATATCCATATAGCTGAGGGGGAATAATCACCAATGAGGCTTTGGTGGCATTCTCATGGCAACGGTGACATGCTCCAATGCTAAGTTTCAAGGCAGTAAAAAATTCAAGAAATCAGGTGACCCCGACCACTAAGAAACTTGCATCTAGTGCCATCAAGACTGGGGGTGATGTAAAGTTCCCAGAATTTTTTTTAAAAACCTATTGTTTAGTAAGCAATTGCTACAAAGAAGGTGAGCCTGCTTTGGCAGGAAGAGTGGGATACAAATAGAAACAAACAAATCAGTTTCAAAATGGTCAAAACCATTGGGGAAGCTTGGAGACTATTTAAAAATACAATCCTAGAAGCTCAGAAAAAATATATACCGCAGGTTAGGAAAGGTACAAATAGGTATAGAAAAAAGCCTGCATGGTTAACAAATAAAGTAATGGAAACTGTAAAAGGTAAGAAGGATTCCTTTAAGCGGTGGAAAGCTAGTCTTAGTGAGGTTGATAAAAGGGAACACAGACTATGGCAAATAAAATGCAAGTCTGTGATCAGGCAAGCAAAAAGGGAATATGAGGAGCATATCGCAAAAAACATAAAGACCAACAATAAAACTTTCTTCAAATACATTAGAGGTAGGAAGCCAGCCAGGGAGGCAGTGGGGCCCTTGGATGACCAAGGGGTAAAAGGAGTAGTGAAGGATGATAGGGAAATGGCTGAGAAGCTGAATGCATTTTTTGCCTCTGTCTTCACTGTGGAAGAGGAGAAGTGTTTGCCCACTCCAGAAGCACCGATTTCGGGAGGGGTTTGAAAGACCTGAATCAGATTGCGGTAACAAGAGAGGAAGTCCTCCGACTGATGAACAATTTAAAAACTAATAAATCACCAGGCCCGGATGGCATTCATCCGAGAGTTCTGAAAGAACTCAAATGTGAACTTGTGGATCTCCTGACAAAAATATGTAATCTTTCTTTAAAATCTGCCTC
This sequence comes from Gekko gecko, assembly GCA_029375565.1. Classification (NCBI taxonomy): domain Eukaryota; kingdom Metazoa; phylum Chordata; class Lepidosauria; order Squamata; family Gekkonidae; genus Gekko; species Gekko gecko. The sequence goes on along the minus strand of JAPDNY010000002.1, from coordinate 234,999,081 downwards.
CATTCCTGCGGACTGGAAGGTAGCTAATGTCACTCCCATCTTTAAAAAGGGCTCCAGGGGAGATCCAGGAAATTACAGGCCAGTCAGTCTGACATCGATACCGGGTAAGTTGGTGGAAACTGTTATTAAGGAAAGAATTAGTAGGCACATTGATGAACAAAAACTATTGAGGCAGACTCAGCATGGGTTCTGTAAGGGAAGATCTTGTCTCACTAACCTGTTAGTGTTTTTTGAGGGAGTGAACAAACATGTGGACAAGGGGGACCCAATAGATATTATTTACCTTGACTTCCGGAAAGCTTTTGATACAGTTCCTCATCAAAGGCTCCTAAGTAAGCTCAATAGTCATGGGATAAAAGGACAAGTCCTCTTGTGGATCAAAAACTGGCTTATAAATAGGAAACAGAGAGTGAGTATAAATGGGAAACTTTCTCAGTGGAGGGTGGTAAGCAGTGGGGTACCACAGGGATCAGTACTCGGTCCGATGCTTTTTAACTTGTTTATTAATGATTTGGAATTGGGAGTAAGCAGTGATGTGGCTAAATTTGCAGATGACACAAAGTTGTTCAGGGTGGTGAAAACCAGGGAGGATTGTGAGGCACTCCAAAGGGAACTGTTGAGGATGGGTGAGTGGGCGTCAACGTGGCAAATGGGGTTCAATGTGGCCAAGTGCAAAGTGATGCACATTGGAGCCAAAAATCCTAAATATAAATACACGTTGATGGGGTCTGATCTGGCAGAGACGGACCAAGAGAGAGATCTTGGAGTCGTAGTGGATAACTCGCTGAAAATGTCTACACAATGTGTAGCTGCAATAAAGAAGGCCAACGCTATGCTGGGGATTATTAGGAAGGGAATTGATAACAAATCAGCCAGTATCATCATGCCCCTGTATAAATCATTGGTGCGACCTCATTTGGAATACTGTGTACAGTTCTGGTCACCACATCTCAAAAAGGATATTATAGCATTGGAAAAAGTGCAGAGAAGGGCAACTAGAATGATAAAAGGGTTGGAACACCTTCCCTATGAAGAAAGGTTAAAATGTTTGGGGCTCTTTAGCTTGGAGAAACGACGGCTGAGAGGTGACATGATCAAGGTTTATAAGATTATGAATGGGATTGAGCAGGTTGAGAAAGAAGTACTTTTCTCCCTTTCTCACAATACAAGAACTCGTGGGCACTCTATGAAATTGCTGAGCAGTCGGGTTAGAACAGATAAAAGGAAATACTTCTTCACCCAAAGAGTGATTAACATATGGAATTCACTGCCACAGGAGGTCATGGCAGCTGCAAGCATGGTCAGTTTCAAGAGGAAATTAGATAAACATATGGAGCAGAAGTCCACCAGTGGCTATTAGCCACAGGGTATAGATGGGAACTCTCAATCTGGGGCAGGTGATGCACTCTATTCTTGGTGCTGGAGGGGGCAGCAGTGGGAGGGCTTCTGGTGCCCTGGCCCCACTGCTGGACCTCCTGATGGCACCTGGTATATTTTGGCTGCTGTGTGACAGAGTGTTGGACTAGATGGGCCATTGGCCTGATTCAACATTGGCTTCTCTTATGTTCTTATGTAAATAAATGAAGTGTAACACAAAGGCTCTTGAACACTGGGGCAAAGTATGAGAGAATCTCCCATTAACACAATCCATCTGTAAACAAAGATACATCCCACAAAGGAGAACATACTTAAATACATAATCCGCATGACCTCATGGGCAAAATGACACAAAGGTCAACGAAATACCTCTTTTGCCAGGAGGAGGAGTCTTCTCTAGGAAGAGGCTTCCTTCGCATGCTTGCTAGAGTGGAGGAAGCTGCCTTAGGGCTGTGTGTTCACTTTACAGGTCTCCCAAGCAACTGGAGCTATTTTCAGATTGAGCTATTGTTATGCCCCCACCCCAGAGGAAAAGCACATTTTATTGGTATTTGCATTGCACCCACATACACAGCACTGCTTCCTCCAGAACATCTTGCATCTATTCAGAGCAAGCTGCTTGTCTCCCAAACACTTGTTAACAAGTAGTTATTGTGGGCCTACTGCACTTTCAGGTGCAGGCTGCTCCAACATAGCCAAATCTAGAGCCTGACTAAGGTTATATAGGGTGGATGTGGAGGAGGCATTTCCAACCAATAGATGAATGCATTCCTGATCTATCTTGGCAAAGAGAGATCTGAGGGGGTGTTGCATCTGCTGCTCATCGACAGGCAACAACGTACTGAGTTTGGCTCAGCAGCAGAAAAATGGTGCATGAAGTTTGGCCAGATCTCTTGGATCTATGCCAGGGAGAATATATTTCAGTCCCTACAGTCTTCTCTCTGTAACAGACAGCCTGCTTTACTTTCTGCATACATGCTATACAAGACATGGGAAATGTACAACACAGACACACACACACACATTGATAAAAACATACTTTGTACAAGTGTTACAGAACACCCATTTATTGAAATTTGCCTTTTTGTGCTCTGGGGGTCTTGCAGAAGGTTCACTGTCCCGGAAGTTGTCAATATACAGGCAGGTAGAATATGGTACAGGGAAAGTAATTATTTATATGTCCTACAAGATTGCACAGAGTAATGGTTGGATCTGAAAGATCTGATTCCTACAGTTCTTGAAAACAGAGCACTTTTGAAAATCATGCTCCAGGCCTAAAAGCAGCACATGGGAGTCATCAGATCACATTTTCCCACTCTTGAGTAAAATCTAACCTGCTCTAGATGATGCCTGATTTTTCTGGAGGATAGTGGCACGGATTCATCTTTATTTACTTGGGTTTCTTGCCTGCCTAGGCCCTGGAGGCTTGCTACATGCTTTCAATGTGTCCTAGTGCCTTCCATGTTTAGATGCAGGAGAGCAGTACGTCTCACATAAAGAGACAGGTCATGATAGTGACTATGAACTATGGAACACTATTTCAACATCACAAAATCAAACGTGGAGGGCAAAATGCTGGTTGCTGGACAGTAACTGGACAATGGCTTGAAGGGCAATTAATTAATTTACTTGCCATTTGAAAGAACACAAGGCACTAAATTGGTCCTACATTGGACAACACTGCATTATTCCCAGGTGTTTGAAATTAATAAAGTAAAATATAGAATGGCACCTAGTGCAATCACTAAACAATTTCTTTCTGAAAAGAGGGCTATTCTTTTTCCTAGGGCTCTTACAAACCTTTGAGCCATCAATGCCTACATCAGTCCACACATGTCAAATATATGCTCTGACCACAATCCTCTAAAAGCACCTCTTCTCCCAATACTCTTGCTGTTATAACTGCTCTAGAGAGGCAGCTTATATATCCATGTAACTCAATTTTCCTAAAGAACCATTGTACAGAACACACACATAGTAAATACAGCACCAATACACATGTTCACATGTTCTCTTCCAAGGGCAGAGGATATCATGGCACAGGGTGGCCATAGTCTGTAGCAGACTGAGCTAAGTATTCCCTCAAATAGATAAAAGGTTTTTTTATAGCTTCCTCAAAAACCAAGTCTGGTTTAAAAATTAAAAAACCAGTAAATATAAAAACACAATAAAAGCCCAATCATCAACAAACCTTCCCTCTGAGGCAGGCAGCCTCCTCTTTCTCTTGATTGAAAAAGTGATTGTTAACTTGAACCTCAAAGGAAATCACAGTGTCCAATATTGAGTAATGGACACCATGATGTCCTCTGAGTTTCAACCTAACAATCACTTTTTCAATCCTTGCCCACTCCCATGTTGGAGAAAACAGTCAAAATGCTGCACTTCTGAAAAGATCCCATACGAAGGCCAGCACTAGGTGTGGAATTAAGCATCCATTTTCTTGCTGAGAATGTAAAAAAGCTTGAGACCTGACTTGCACTGTGAGTGCGATAGAAATCTTGGGAATACATTGACTTTGTTTTGTATACCATTGTGCCCTAGGATGCAAAGGTAATTATCAACAAACCATTTGTCCAGATGGTAGGGAAAATCTGCAATGGTTTTGACAGACAGACAGACAGACAGACAGATAAATAGGTAGTTCTGCAAAAAGGATGCAGTTACATTTTGCATCCAACAAAACAAGATAATGATCCCAGTAGTCTCCCCGTGTCAAAAAAGCATTTGACTCCAAACATAACTTGACAAATCTCAGAACACAGCATTAATGTGAAACCTTTTATTAGAAACAACTAAAACATTACACATTGAGTTCTCAAGCTCCCCAGTAACTCCTCAGAAAGGTTCAGTTTTTAAGCATGTTACTGGTGAGGCACCCATGCAACTTTGTTCTTGCAGGGTGTCTCATTTAAATTAGGCTGTATCCCTTCATAATCTGTTACCCGTACTTAAATAGCATGCCAGCACAACACCACTCCAGGTTATGGACTTCTGATCTGGCAGATAAACACAGATGCTTTGCACAGGAAGCAGCTCAGTTTAAACAAGACGTTGTGTGAGTATGAAGTCACAAAGAAAAGTTCTTTTGCCTCACCAGCATCATGTTTCAATAAGGCTTAATTTGTGGCATTTCAGACATACTGTTGCTGTTTGTTGAATTATGGCATAAATTCCTGCCTCAGCTATAAGATGAAAACAAAAGTGAGTGACTTCTAGATGGATCTATGGCAAGATTTTTAAAAAATGTGTGTATAATTGGTGGGATGCACACTATCCATGAATGCTAGTAGGTCGCCCCACTGGGATGCCACCATGCAATATCACAACTTTTTTATGTGTGGCTGAATGTGTGCATAATGGAGGGGAGGGGCTACTAGGATTTCAGAACCTAGGAAGATACTGAAGAATTGGCTGGCATATGGCCTGTACTGATTTAATCAAGAAGCACCAAGAAAGGTCTAAGCAAACTACACCTCCTTGGAATGACTCATCTCATGTCAAGAACTAGGTATGGCTTTCTAAAAAAAATACCATATTGCTATACCACCTTTGGAAACATGCCTTAAATTTTAATGAGTACAGAGAAGGCCAGGCTGGCAATTAAATGGGTTGGCATCTGGGTTGTTTGCCAACTGTTATGTTCTATGTAAAAAGCAAGGGAAAAGGACAATTAATAAAGAGTATTGGACCTGAGGTCATGCTCAGCCAAAAGCTCATAGAATGGTCATGGCAAAATCATTGATTCCTAAAATCAGAACTATTAATTACTCACTTTGCAGAATTATTGCCCAGATGAATGAGGAGGGTTAAGGATGTTAGCTATGAACAGTACCATATTGTGGATTGAAAACAACAATGCATAACCTTCCGTGATAGTGATACTTGCAGAACATATATATTTTTTGAGATACGACTTTCATTTTTGCTGGTACTAGGTCTTGATATAAATACAGCAAAATCTTTTCTCAGTTCATAGAATATGGCTTGGCACTTATTTCTCACAAAACCCAGCAGTATTTCCAAAAAGGGCCAGAAGATAGGAAGCCCTGGAAACTTAAAGAGCTGATCAGAGTAGGCATTTCTTACATGGGGGAGCATAAAAATATAACCAAATAACTGGATTTTTGTGTTTGAATCCCTAAAGGATTACCCACTGAGTTACTTGATATGAGATTTGAGCCGTATCAGATATTAAGAGCACACCTATGTATTTTTTGCAAGTGTTCCTTTAAAATACACAAAATTGCAGTCACTTGGCCCTGGACCCAAGGTACTATGGGGACTTACCAGGAGAAAGTGAAGGGCCCAGGCCACACTGCTGGTGTCACATAGGAAGTGACATCATCATGCAAATGTCTTCTGGCTTCTACCATAGAGTTTTTGCCCAAATACCAGAATGTTGCCCAGAAGGTGATGGCATGATGACATCACTTCCTGTGTGATGCCGGCAACGTGGCCTAGGCCTTTCTCTTTCTAACAGTAAGTCCCCCCACTTCCCACAGCTGATCAGTGGTGGGAGGGAGGGTCTGGTGGCAGGGGAGCCCTGCCTCCACTGGGGGTCTGGCAATCCTATAATACACTAATGTAGACCTCAAGCTGATGCAGCTCACATTCATGTCACATTCTGGTATCACACTTAAATACTTCAGTACCTGGTATGAAGCAACCACAAGCCTACACCAAAAGGGAGAGAGGGGAGGAAGCTGGCTCTGTTGTGCATATACGGAAAGAGTTTTACCCCTCTTTTGGACATAAGTGCTTCTTTGCCGCCATCACCAGCTCTGCTTATTAAAAAGGGCTGTTCAGTTCACAGCAACAAGATTAATTATCTTATTTTTAAAGCACAGGCAATTAATATTCCCTACTTAATTAATGCAGAAGCTCAGATCATTTTTCTCCCAGGGGATGCTAAAACAGATTCTTGAAGCTGAAAGGAACTAACAGAGGAGGAGAGGAAGTATCAAAAATTGTTCTCACTGTGACTCATCAAGGAATAGTTAACTATTTTTATAATGGGAAGTGGGAAAGGCAAGGGTGACTGCAGAGCCTGCCAAACCCCAGACAGTCTGTAGTCCTTGGGGTGGGGGAGACAAGGAAGATTGGGGCTAAATGTGCTCTATGACCTCATCCGTCCTCATTTGGCATTTTCTTTGCTGTTCTGCTTTGAGCAATGGAAGCAGGCCCTTGGCCCCCTAAACCTGGATCAATATGCTAAGCAATGGGGTGTCAAAACATTGCTGAGAGTGCAGGACTAATCAATTCTGCAGAGTGCAAAGAAAGCCTTTTAAATGCAGTTTTTCTGTTTTAAACTAGAAGAAATTTGCTTTACACCACCAACTCCATGGATTTCAGAGGTCCAATAAATATTGTGGAAGAAAAACATTTTCACCATACATCTACTTGTAAGGGATGTGTGCGTCTCCTGTGATTGCTGCCAATAACCATTATTTCAGTGGTGCAGTAAAACACACTCGTTATTTGATCAGCCAAACCTGGGGCTTCCTTATGTGTATGGGAATTTTATGAACATACAAAAACATGCCAAGTCTACATGCAACTCTATATGCTTGTTCCCATCCAGCACACAAAGCCGTTCCCAGTGCTGAAGCTTGGTTTACAAGCATACGTATCGGATGGGTTTGCATGTGTTCTGGTACTGAAAACAATAACACAACCAGAGCAAGAAAACCTGTCATATCAAGTAGGAAGAAAACCAGTGTAGACAGATATTCAGCAGATCTAGTGGAAACATCATCATTACTGAGCAAAAATGTCCACCACCTGCCTGAAGCCAGAGACCCCAGCTGTCCAGGCTTAGAAGCACGCAACAGAAACTCCACCCACACTTCACCCCAGCAGTTAGGCAGCAAAAAAGGGACTGAGTGTAGAGATGGGGTAGGGGCTTTATGCCAGGAATAAGGGTTGCAGACATGGCCTATTTCAAAGGTCAGCGGAGGAAAAGGAATCCGGTTCCATCAGCCAGAGGCAAAGAAATTCCTAACAGTGATTGGAGGTGCAAGCAAATGAGTCAAGCTCTGAACTGACTGATCACCTGCAGATAGGAGAATTTACCAATAGTGTGTCCATAGCTGTTCAACAGCAACCCTTTTTCCACAGTCAATGACAGCCTCCACCCCCATATTCTGGTTCCAAATTCACCAGTATTTAACAAGTCAGTCCAGAGCACTCTTGGGAGTGAGGTGAAGGGCAAAGGGAAAGGAGTTGGCACATGAAAAAAAGTGGTTAACTTACAACTACACACAGTCAGGGATACATCTCAAAACCTGGCCACTTCAACATCAGTGCTGTAATGGAAAAATAGAGAGGATGTTTGTAGACCAATAACTGGCATGGACGCATACTCCTTAAGTAACAAGAGGAAGGGATGGGGGGTGCAGTCACTGAAAAAAGGTGTCCCAAGAGCCTTGAGGATCAATGGAGAGTTTGCATAACCCCATTATGGCTTGGATGCCAGGGATCTGGAAAAGGTGATTTGCAACTGATTGCCACTAAATGACAGAGGTAGGATTTATTGCAGCAAAGGTTAAATTCAAGTTCTCGCCCTTTGTAAATTGCTAGGGATGGACTAAGAGGAACATGACTTCCTCCTATATATGTTCCTCAGAGACATCCACCACTTGTCCTTTTCAAGATTCAGAAAACTTTTTCAAGGAAGCAGTTTCTCTTTACCAGACCTTAGAGGCGTTTGCAAACAGAGGTCAGGTGTCTGAAGTGATAAGCCGTAATAAATTATCAAATGGTGATAATTGCGCAGAGCCCCCGCATGACAAAAACTTCAGGCAACCAGGCTATTGCGTGATAATCTTGATTGTCACAAGGTTAACATAGCTGGCGGGGGGGGGGAGAGAAACCAGGCTGCTCCAACTGGAAGTCAGCAAATGTTTCAAGCAGATAGCCACAGGGAAAAAGGCTGACTTTAATGAACTCAGTAACTCCATACAGAGGCACAGCTGACTTTACTGCACTCTCAGTACCCCACATTTCTGAGCTGTAGCAAAGGCTCCACGATTTCATAGCAGCTACTCAGAAGCAAGACCAGACTGCTGGCTACCCACATATATACGGATGCCACAGGGTGAAGTTTTAAGCTGCTGCAGTGAACCTACCAATACCTAGGACAACAAGATAAGCAAACTATAATGGTTCAATTGAACATGACCCTTGTTATATAGAGTAAACCAATACTAGTCTGGGCTTAAACTTTCCTTAGTGATCTCCCACCAAAAAGCCAGTTTAATATTCTGTCAGCTGACCAATGTGGCTTGTGGACACCTTCCCCTAAGTCCAACAAAAATCAGAATTAGCTGATCCATGGATGTCCTGTATGGCCTTGGGCAAATTGTCCTCTCAGCCTTAACTACCCATCTGTAAAATGGAAAGAAAGAATTGTCCTCCCAGGAAAGTCAGGAGATTTCTAAAAAGGGGCTGTAAAGGCCTTTGGTACACTCAAGAGACTGTATAACTAAATTTGGGACAGAGAAAGAAAAAGAAATAGAATGAAAGCTAGTTGAAAGAGAATGAGGTTCTTCAGTATTACAAATGAATTAACAATATCTGGCAATACAACAGTTTGGTGACTTATCAGTAGTAAAGGCAGTAAAATGGAAGAAAATTCACTAAACCCAACTCAGTGGAGGAAATCAAAACTTTTATTCAAACAACTTAGTACAGGGCACATTTCTCTTCAGCTTTATTGATTTTTGTGCTTTTTCTTTTTTTTAAAAAAAAGGTTTTCCCCAGCACTTTTAGAGTCTTAACACAAGTTTTGCGTATTTTTGTTTTGTGTTGTCTTCTACATTCATTGTTTGACTACAGAATACCCTGGATGTCAAAGTCTTTTGAGCAAAGTCATGGCAAAATGCAAGGGTTTGTTTTTTTTTGTAATTACATATGCCCCAGCTCTATTATATAAAACAAATAAAACCTTTGCTATGTGTATAGATGGCTCTTTCATATATACAAATAGTCAAGATTATATTCCCAGAAGCCTCCTATGCAGATCAAATGTGATTCTATTTTGGTTTTTCTTCTTTAAAAAATCATATTGGGGTTTTTTAAAAAAAGAGAAAATGGTATACAACTTTGCACTTAATTCCAATCTTACCGTGTTTGTCTCTGAAGTTAATCAAGACATACAAAGAAGATTGACAGCATTTTAGGAAATGAAAAGACTTCAGTTTTTCTCAAAACCATCAGGTTTACATTCTGTCTATCCACCCCACACACCTCCAAGCCCAGGCAGTTTTGACACCCATTTCTTCCCAAAAGTAGTGATGGGGGAAAGCCTTCAGATTTTAGAGAAAGAAAAGTCTTTGGAATGATTTGACAAGCTGTGTAACTGCACAGAAAATTCTTTCCCCCCTCCCTTTGAGCAACCCCTGACTCCAATACTCCAGAGCACTAACCATGAGGTAACAATACCTTCCTACAAAATATATATATAATATATATATTATATGTATATATAAAACAAAACATTTTCTAAAAAATGGATACTGGGTTGGTGCTCAGCTTAACCAGCTGCATCAGTCCAGTCCCCCCTAATAACCAGCCACCTTTCTCCATGCCCAGGCACCCAAGAACTGCCCATTTTTCTTACAGCAACCAATGAAGAGCCATGGAGGGTGACCAGCCTCTCTGGCATCAATATGCACTTTCCCATTAGACAAAACGGGCATCATGGTCAAGATCAAAAAAGGATCATTGGAATAACAGTACATACACCATAGGCCATGCATATTTGTTTCTGGATGTTAAAAAAGAGAGCGAAAAAAGAAAACAAAAAACCTCCATTTATTTCCCTATTAATGTGCAGCTCACATTAAAGCCTCTGGAAAGAGATAGTGCATTTTCTTTTCTTTCTTTTTTTAAAAAAAACCCATTTATGAAGTACAAAGAGAGAGAGAGAGAGAGAGAGAGAGAGAAAGATGCAGAATTTCCATCTAATCTACTCTAAATGTAAACTGCATCCAGGTGGCTGCTGCTGCTGTGAAAACCAGCAAAACCTGTTTTGACATTTTTCTGCTCAGAAACGGATGTCAGCAACGTGAGGGAATAGGGGTAGCAGCACCAATGGGCTCCTTGATGATCACAAGAGTTAGAATTCCAGGAGGAGGAGTGACAAGGAAAAAAATGGAAGAGGCATGTGTATGTGTGTATGTGTGTGTGCGTGTGCATGGATTGTATAGAAGGAGGAGGAAGCAGAAAAGAAACGGAGGGGACAGAGAAGCAGAAAAGTCTTCCAAGCAGCAGCTGCCATTTCTAGTCAAGGCTCCTTCTCTCACACTGTAGATACCAAAGTGCCACTGCCGCTGTGGAATAGAAAAAAAGCACAGAATACTGCCAGACTGCACTTCACCACAAAAAGAAAAGAAAAAGAAATAATCCGATGGACAGCAACAGAAACACATCCTGAGTGCGCTGCAGTATCCCTTTGGTTTTCAGAACATGAAAGGATGGTAGGGGAGAGGAAGAGATTAGGCTGTTCTCAACATTGCTCCAAGCTTTGCTATGCTCAGTGCTCCCTCCCTGCATTCTCCACTTCATTCATTAGAGTGATCACAGGGCTGTGGAATGGGCAAGGGGAAGACTCATTACATGTAGTTCATGTTCAGCAAGCATTCCAGGACTCTCTAATGCACACTGGGATATCAAACTGGGGGTTCTTATATTGGGGGTTTATGCTCATAACCACACTCCATGAAGATGGAAGTGCCAACATGCACTGAAAGGCAGAAATTAAGATCCTTCACTAATTTTGAAGAGTTCCTCTGACTTAATGAGAAATAAGGTGTTGTTTGGCCCACTAGAAGTTCAACAGGGCTGGAGATTAAATATCACAAAGAAAGCCCTCCTCATGACTAAAGCACAGCAGTGGAAATAAGGTAAAACCAACTTTTGATCTGAGGAATTCTCAAGCTGTGGAGAACCACCCCCCTTCACCAGTTTTCAGGTTGCCTGGATGAATAGTTAATCCTATCTTGTCTTCTTTAACAACCAGCCAAGTTTTGTATTTGGCTTTGTGTACATCTTAGGCTTTCCAAGCTTTGGCAGCTGTTTTTCTATTATAAATTTCCTACTTTCAAGAAGTCTTTTCAGCAGCGACTCACCTAGCAAAGAATGCCTGCATATCTGCCATGGAACAAGAATGCATTATAAGAAGAGGCTGGGAAATGCTCCAGGTTGGAATCTTGGGATTTGCTGAAGTGACCCATAGCACACCCAGCTTTCTTTGGTGGGCACTGCAGGGGCAAATGAGTCTTCACACTGAGGAACCTCTATGCTCACAAGGAAACACAGGGTTCTGTGGAATGCAGCTTGAAAGCCACTTCTTATTAAGGAAAAAGAATGTGTCACTAGTTCCAGTGGATTCTCTTTTTGTGAAGGCTCCTAAAATGAATCTGCTAGACCAAAGCCCAACCAACTCATACAATGGAAGACAAAGGATTCTGTAGCCCAGGAAATCACAGATTCCAGGGCATACAAAGGCTTATGCTTGCGTGGCAAGTATTTATATGCAATCTTCTAACGAGAGATACTGCAGCCTCCCTTATGGACACTTACAGTGGGCTTGAAGTACAAGCTCTTACCTGCTTGAGGATCTTGCCCCGTAGTCATCCAGGCCCTGTGGATTAGAAAAGACAGTCAGGATGTTAATAACCAGAAGATCCTGCATTTTCTTCAGTGGGTGGTTACAGAAGATCAACACAAATAGCACAAGAATTATTTCCAGGCTTAAAATCAAAGCTCTTAATCTTTCAAAATGGCTTAGCTGTGGAAGCTAAACAGGCATCATTGAAAGGTAGAAAGTTGTATTCCTTTCACCAGATGATTACTTCAGACTACAAAGATGTAAGAGTAGAGAATAAATGTTGAGTTCCCATACTGAACTGTCCCTTCAGACAGAAGAGGTTCTTGTAACTTTACAAGACATGTAGTGCAAGAGGCATAACTTGGGCAACACAGAATGCTAGATATGCAGTACAAACAACTTGTGCAAGAAAGCAGGTTGGCAGCATTGCATTTCTGGTGGAAACAGACACAGGATTTTGAATCCTCCATTCACCTTTAAGAGATTCTCAGCCCTCCTGTAAAGTACCTGTTAAAGTGATGGTTCAAGGCACTGGTGGAAAGGATGAAACAGGAGTAACCACGGCACAGAGAAATTGCAGTCTGCCTGTTCATCTCTGTGCTTGGATGCACACAGAAAAGAAAAACTACAAGCGCTTATTTTTCCTGGCTGGGATGGTGGGGCAGTAGGATCAAGCCGAGTCACAGCTCTATCGCTGGGATACTTCAGATCCTCTGTTCACATGTAAAGGAACTGCAAGCTTGGTTAATTCCAAGAGGATATTTCTATTGTGGCTGCACACTTCCCCTGAAACCTTAGTGAGAATTATTTTTTGTTCAGCTTGCTTCACTAAACAGAGGCTCACACCTAATTCCCTAAAGGGCTATGACTATGGTCCATACAGCAAAAATTCCAGCCACTGGTCCTCATGCTTGCTGGTGAATAACAGTTTAAGCTCCCCCAATTAGACAGCAAGCCTCAGGAACTTATAGCTCAGGTAAATTAGCACTCTCTCCACTCTGCAACTCCCTAGTCACATCTTCACTGAAGAGTGTCAATAAGGGATAGCCACTGAGCCTGTCTGAAAGCAAGGAGAGAAACTGAGACTGTTCCCAATCCTTGAGCAATCATAACTAGCCTCCCTACATCTACAATTCGGAGACATGGTTTCCAGCTCAAAAGGCCATGACTCCCAGGCAAGCTTGAATAATGTTGCTTGATTCATTTAAGAAAACCTGGCACGGTCAGCATCCCAGTCAAACAACAGGACTGCTATTATTCTGCAACATCTGTTTGTAGCAGTCTCAGCTGGCTTTCACCCTTTGTGGCCAAATTTTACCCATTCGTAATGGCCATACATATTTTGGGGCTGGAAAAAGCACCCTCCATCTAACAACTTTTATATCATTCAGGCTTCAACAGCCAACAGTACCTCCTTTTTGCCTTGGGATCAGCCACTGCCTTACAATGTATTGGGGGCTAGGCTTCCTCCTCCTCCATTCCACCCACCCTCTCAAAATAACAACTTTGTCTGGCTTTGGGTCAGGACTAGTCTAGAGATAGTTCCCACCAAGGGAGTTCCCACATAGGGGGGGTTGAACATAAGAGGGGAAAAATAAGCTTAATTGACCTGCAAGCAGCCCATTTCTAGTCTGAGACATTTACAGAACAGCCAATGTTTCCAGTTGGGTTTAGACTGATGTTTTACTGCCATTCTTTGTGCCTCATCCATTATTAAATTTGCCATTGGTTACATTTTTCTCCATTAATTGTTGTTCATATCTCTCCTTCCATTTTAATCTTTTTTAAGGAGCAATTCACTGCCTTGAAAGGAGGAAAAGCAAGATGCATCAGGGTAACATGGTAGGTAAGGCAAAAAGATGCATTAGGCAGAAAACAGTCCTCAGAAGTCCCAGTTGGAACATTGTGTTCTTTGGAACTTACGGCTGTTGACCTAGGGTAAGGCTGGTAGGAAGCAGGTAGCAGTTGGCAGAGGCCACTGGAATATTCATTAAGTGCACAGCCGTAGGGCATAAGGTAATCCTATAAATAATGAACATAAGCACCTGTTGGCAAGTAAGGCCCACCTGTTTGTAAACAGAACTATGTCAGAAATGGACCACATGGAGAGTGCTCACTTCGCAGTGCTGCAACCAGGACACCTTTCAACAAAATGCCCTCCCTTCCCACCCATCCCAGGCAATGGCCTACAGTGGCCTACAGTGGCCCATGCTTTGGGCCCAGCTCTGCAAGGGAAACTTTATTTTCTACAGATGAGGTATGTGCATGAAATTAGAACTTGCCACAACAGGAGGTGTGAAAAGTAGCTGTTACATTTAAAGAGCATACCTTTTTACTACCATCCCTGTTCTAGCATTCCACTCCATAAAAGGTTCTAAACAGTTTATGCACAATAGAAATTGCTGAACTGGATTACAGTACTGATATTATCCAAGTGCATGCCAAAATAAATGTCAAAAGTAGGGTTCAGAAACGCTGTTCCTTACAGCCTACTGAACATTCCTCAAATACAAAACATTTGCAATACATAATTTCTTGACCCAACTATTCCACAGAGGCTGTGGAGTAGGGAATGGGGAGGAGGGAGAATCCCAAACAAAAGACAGCCAATATTGTAGGGTAAAGCGAAACTTGTTCTGCCAACCACAGTCCCATTTTGTTGCACGCAATGATTCAGTTCACCTTTTGTCTTCCCTGAGATTTAGCCAGGAAGAAGTCCAGAAGGCTCCAGCTCTTTGCACAGTCCCAGCCAACCAGAGCTGTTGGTTCAAAATGGCCATGCTCCTATAGAAACTTTAACACCCCAGGCTCTCTAACTACTTTGATCTAAGTCACCTCTGACTATGCAGCGTAAGATTTCAGCTCTTTAAAAACAAAAAATAACACCGCTCACAAAGTGTACGACAGAACCTCTGTCTTCTGAGTCTCTGTTACCTGTCCTATAATAAATTTAAATTCATTCTGCTCTATGTAGCTGTGGAATTTCTGCCTTGCATTCATCACCTCTAGCTCAGCTTCAGGCAGTTATATCAGGTTGTTTTCAAAGTGGATTCTATATCCTGACCCACCCACTGAAATTCCTCACCTGGGAGAAGGCTGGCACTGCAACGCTATACGGCCTCTGTTTGAAAGTGCTGACATTCTGTGCCTGGAAAGCTCGGGAGGACATGCTGTAATCAGGAGGGGGATGTCATCTTTGTCCAGCAGGTTACCTGTGCTGCTGCTTTTCCCTTGGCTGCAAAAAGAAATACCCTTGATTAACATCTGCTACACACTTCACCGTGAATTAAGCAGCCAGGCTGCAGTTTCAATGGCACGGCCATCCCAAATGAAATGACTGCACTTTATCTAGATACTTCCTTTTCACTGGTGGCAGTTATTGCCCATACAGAAAGTTAACTTTTCTTTTTAGCTAGGAAATCATTGTCTCCAAAAGAGCCACACATCCCTCAGCTGCTCTAAAATCCCATTTAGGCATATAGGACATAAAATCTTCACAAGGAACTATTTTTTCTTCCAAAGGTTTAACAGTTTGTGCCCATTGTCTTTCAATCATTAACAAAAAATCCTGATGAGAGTCATTCTACTAAAAGCATATTTACTTATGGATTGTTCCTAACAAAAGACATCAAATATTTTCACGGCAAAGCTTGCAATACTGGCCTGACTGACCTGGATCAGATACAGCATGTTACTAACAAATAAGGAGACTGAACAATGTACTAGGATACAGACACTAATTCTAGCTTTGCAAAGCTGGATCTGCCTTTATAAAGAGAAGTCTCCTCAACAGGACAGGCTTGTATGGAAAGAGCAGCACCTTCTTACCTCATGTGTAGCCTGTCACTCCCATCACTGTCCAGCACACGGGTATAGGAGAATGGAAACCAGCCTCTCCTATAATATAGAGCAAAAAGGGAAAGAAGACTGCATGTACCTCTGTCACACTGGAAACCAAGATTTGAGAAGTATTACAATTAAAGCAGTGGGCAGTCTATCAATTCACTGGGCCCAAACTCTAGGCTTGAGTGCCTCGAACTGAAGCAATTCTGTATATATTCATTCTGGATTTCAGGGAGTTTTGCAAGATGGGATGGCACAGGTTTGAGTTCTAGTATCACACAATGAATCAATTCCCTAGCACGCAGGTCTAATGTGCTGTCGCTTCCAATTTCTGTTGACCCTATGCATTAATAACCTCCAAAACATTCTATCATTACCGGCCTTGCTCATGTCTTGCAAACTGAAGGCAGCGGCTTACTTTATTGAGTCAATCCATCTCATGTTGCCTGCAACTTTTTCTAGCGTTATCGTCTTTTCCAGTATGTCCTGCGTCATTCTTAAAACCCTACTGACTCACCCATCTTGAAGTTCTGAAGCTATGTTCTTGAGGGGCTTAGATTTGTTTTTTCTTTGAAAAATTTTGAATTTGCTGCAACATGTTAAGAGCAGACAGAATTACTCTCCTTGCTCCCCAATCCTTCCATTTTGCTCCTCATTGCTTGTGAAACCTGAGGCAAATGTTCACTATATTTTCAGCATGATAAATTGAAAAGGACTTACATAGCAGAATAGCTTTAGTCTGGGAAGAAACACACAAAAACAAGCCTACACACACACACAGAGCCTCAATGTTATATGTATAAAAGAACGCTGCAGACAATGGGACCATTTAAAATAAGATGTTCCACAGTAAGCCCCTCTACCTCATACCACAATAGCTTTCATTTCTGGATATTTACAGGGAAACTGCTGTTATCTGTAACAGACCTGGATGAAGAAAAGAGCAAGAGCCCAGTAGCACCTTAAAGACAAACAAAATTTGTGGCCAGTATGAGCTTTCATGAGTCACTGCTCACTTCTTCAGATAGTGAGCAGTGACTCACAAAAGCTCATACCCTGCATAAATTTTGTTTGTCTTTAAGATGCTACTGGCCTCTTGCTTTTTTCTACTGCTACAGACAGGCTAACATGGCTACTCATGGCCATTGGCACCATTTGCTCTGTTAAGCTGCTTGCAACATTCTCCGTTCTCTACATTCAATGCTGCGGAGGCTGGCTCACCTGAGGCCTCCACTCTCAGCTTCCTATCTCACTGCAGGACTAAATGGTTATATAAGAGCAGATCACAGCAGACTTTGTCTGCCCTGCCCTGCCTTTGCTAATCAGATCCACTATTTCCTTGGCAACTGCCACTGGTCAGTGAAGCCAGCCATAAGACACTTTATTCAAAGATCGAATTCCTTCCAGCCTGCAAGGAAAGTGTAGCCAATTCCAGGATGGTTTTCTGGGAGATAGGGAAAAGGCTTGTAGATCCAGATTTATGACTTTGACCATCAAGATTTTGATTATCAGAGACAGCTTGGATTACAGAGGAAGTTATCCACACAGCGGTTGCCAAGCAACCAGCCTGCCCCTATTCCTTAGCAAGTGTATTGTGCAAAATCAAACTGGCTGTAGCAGTCTAACTCAGAGGCAACTTTTGTTCCAGATTATGCCACAGAAACTCCAGAGGTTAAGTGACAACACTTTCAGCAGTTTCTCTTAGTGCTCTCACTTTGGAAAGAATTCTTACTTTCCCAGCATGAGACCAATAACAGCAGTTCTGTTGCTGGGATTGAATTTACTGTGAGGGTTGAGCCGCAACATACCCTCTTATTCTACAGCCTCGTTTGCAGCTTCTGCCCTCTTTTTATTACTGATGCTGGGGAGGTGGGAGGTACCAAAGCAGGACAAAGTTCATCCACTATGCAGTGGCACGGAAGCATGTCCCTGTATTTCCATGGTAACGTGGGGACATTTCACACTTCCTGTGCTCCATCCAGGCAACTCTACAAAACAAGCTAGAAAAGCATCTTTGCAATGTTTAGGCAACCAGGCAATGTTTGCTTGTTTCCTGTACACTAGCCTGAGAGGACATCAGAATCTCTTCTCAGTGGTACTGGGGAGCAAAACAGTGGGTGACTTGAGTGGAGAACCATAACAAAGAAGGGTACAGTGGAAGCAGGAAGATTTATTATGTGGGAGAGTCCTTTCACACCCTGCAACCCCTCCCCCATTTCACCCCAAATTTTAATCTATGGGCAATACTTTGGCCCATTTCTATTCACTATACATTCTACCTCTTGGGTCACTAAACTCTCTCCTGATAGTAAAACACTGGGCACCAAAAAGATTACAAAAAATCCAAAATGGTGCAGGCCAGAATCATGAGAAAACCAAGCATTTCAAGCACCAAGGGCAGAACTAATAATTCCCCTGAAGAGATGCTACTGTGCTCAAACTGGGTCAGGATTTGCTCCATTTTGGATTTTCCCCTGCTTGTATTTCCAAAAGGTACAACATGTAAGCAGAGGGCAAGAGGAATAGCACAGTCCTACTGTCTCCAGTTCCACAGGAAGCTAGGAGGGAAAGGGAGGTGGGGGGGAGAGCCAACTGTGCCTTATATAGACTCCTCCTGTGTTGTCCCCCACTCATGCTGTACATGCGCCCTTCTGGGCCCATAACCCCAGGCTCCCTTCCCAGCAAGCCCTGTCCCACTGCCTTCACCCTTTGCAGGGAAGAGAATTGAGAGGCAACTGCCAAGTGCTTGCTCTTTTCTTGGCTACAAGACAGGAGGACCCACACAGTTCCACAACCTCAAAACAAAACAAAACAAAAGCTTACAGTTTTGTCTTCTCACTCTCTCCATAGTGCCACCCATCCCTGGCCTCTGGCACTAGCAGTGTAATGAGGTCTCCCTCCTTGAAGCTCAGAAGGGTGCTGTTATCGCCAGCGGCGTGAGAGAAAATGGCTCGTACTCTCGTCCTGCCATTCTTCTCCAACCCTGCTGCCATGGAGCTAGAACGCGGCAGAGTCTTGTTTTCAGCTGAAATGGAGACACAATGGGAAAAACAAAAAATATATCAGGCTAAGTGGCTCTCATTCCAGATAGGATTTCAGAAGCTGATCAAAATCTTTTGCATGAGAAAACATTCAAATTTACTACAGATATCTATCTTCTCAACTACAAAATGATTTACTGAGACCTTTACTGAAAGCTCTTTGAACAAACACAGAAGTTTTGAAAAATGTAGAAATAAAACCAAAAAGTAGTTTTTTAAAACTTTAATTAATGTAGCCCTCTAACAAATGAGTTCAAAGTAATGATCCGGTATAAAAAAGGTTAACACGCCAATGTATGGATCACAGTTTATACACAAGTCACACTAGAAGAGAAAGTGGTATGCAGGAGAAGCATTTAATGGCGTGCACTTTAAATTATCATAATACATTTTGCTGAGATGTTCACAGAAAGCCTCTCATGAAGTGTAAGCTGCTTAAGCTGTAAATTATGGTATTCAGAAAAGCTAATGGCATCTCTCATAGTTGTGCCATGTGATACTGAGGAAAATATTCATATCCATTGCTTAATAGCTGCTGTCCCACTAGAATTCTTAGTTGTTTCAGACTTTGAGAGCAAGGAAGCATTTCCCAACACTATTACTTTGCCTGTTGTGCAAAACAAGCTCTTTGTGGTGCTTTGTGCCCAAGATTTCATTCATTATTCTGAACATTTCCCTCTTGATGATGGCACCAAAGGGGAGAAAGAGAAGGGCCGAGTGAGTCTCTGGGCAAAATGTCCACATTGAGCCCACTTCTCTTAAAAGAAGGTACAGAGGAGAGCTATGCTTTTGCAACATGACAAATAATTGAGCACAAGTAACACCATAAAACAGCCTGTCCATTCTCACCCAATGCCATTAACTTTTCCTGACTGCACCAAGCAAGATGAGGATGATCAGGGGCCTGGAGACGAAGCCCTATGAGGAAAGGCTGAGGGACTTGGGAATGTTTAGTCTGGAGAAGTGGAGGTTGAGGGGGGACATGATTGCTCTCTTTAAGTATTTGAAGGGCAGGGAGCTGTTCCTGTTGGCAGCAGAGGAGAGGACTTGCAACAATGGGTTTAAATTAAGCTCAGGAAGGTACTGGCTGGATATTAGGAAAAACTTTTTTACAGTAAGAATTGTGCAACAATGGAATCAGCTGTGGGGGGGGGTGAACTCCCCCTCACTGGCAGTCTTTAAGCAACGGCTGGACAAACACTTGTCAGGGATTCTCTAGGCTGACCCTGCATTGAGCAGGGGGCTGGACTAGATGGCCTGTATGACCCCTTCCAACTCTGTGATTCTATGAGTCTAAGATCTCTTGCCTGTTGCGACAACTGAGCAACAGCAGCAAATATTTGAATTCAGGTTTTATCATCAACTTTAAATGTGCAAAAAGAAATTACTAAATTGCCAAGGCTAAAGCTCCTTTCTGATGGCTTCTGACACGATGCATCAAGAACAAGAGCGTAGCAATGCAGACTACTTCAGATATGCACCACATTGTACAATGTGGCCAGGTCTACTTTATTCAAGTTTTGCATCTGCAAGGCTTCTAGAAATTCTACCACCATAAAGGAGCAAATCAACATTCAGCTGAGAAATAGTTTTGAAGCTTTTAGTACCATCTTCATGATTTCTACGGTCCCTCTTGCACCCTGTCTCCCAGTGCTGCTGCTACTGCAGCGGCAGCCATTTCCATCCAGCATCACAACACTGACTTGCTTCCAGAAGTGGGAACTTGCTGAAATGTTGCCCTAGAGCCCATCTGTGTCTCTCAGAAGAAAGACTTACTGGTTGCGTAGCTGTTTTTGGGCATGACACTTTTGCGCACAGGGAGTGTGTTGGAGTAAGAGTCACTCAGTTGCTTCTGTGGCTGAGGTGGGGATAAGGACTTTGGCTGAGGAGGCTTCCTGTCAGACCAATGGTTGAAATCTTCACCTTCTGAGCCTGAGACACCATTCATCACTGGAATGGTCTCTTGGGCAGACATTCGCTGAAGAAAGGAAGAGAAAAAACACTGTGAGATTCAAGAACAGGAGAACACATGGAGTAGGGAACTAAGTGGTCATATATATATCACACCTTACTAGAAAATATATCGAAAGAAGTTAAATGTCCTTTAACTGTTGCTATGTGGTGGTCCCCAAAAAACCCAATTATTTTTGGGATTTTTTGCATCAGCCATTTTCAGATAGCCAAATAAGTAGCCCACTCACTAACTGGCCAAAAAAATATCTGGAAAATACTGAATTTTTTTGGCTTGGTTTAACCGAGTGCACATGTACCCCTAGTTGTAAATGCAAATATGTCAGCGTAAGGCTCAGTGTTGGAACAAACACTTTGAATGAAGAAGGTTCTAGGTCCAACCTGTGGCATAGCCAGTTAAAGAATTTCAAGTAACAAGTGTTGGGAAAGAGCCTTAGAACCACTGTCAGTCACCATTACAAATACTGAACTAGAGGGAACCATTGCTCTAACATGGTATAAAAAAGCTTCATATGGCCCCCAGGTAGCATTCAGAATGTCATGAACTAACCACAGTTTTTTTGTGACATGACCCAGAAATCCTTGGGCTTACATTCTTCCTCTCATTGTGTGCATGACCTAGATTGAAGAATTCCTTGTAAAAAAGTCTTCAGTCTAACCACTTTTTTGTGATGTTCAAATTCAGGTACTTATACAAACTGGGGTTTGTTTCTTTCCACAAACTAAGATTCTAAACTAGGCTTAAACTGTGGTTTAGAATCCCAATTTGTAAGCAAGTAGTAACCAGTTTGTTCCAGTGTTGTAGTGTTCCAGAATCACAACAAATCATTGTCCTAAATTTCAAATGCAGGAGCTTTAAGATTTCAGGCTCAGTCTTATCACATATGTATGCAGCCTTGAATGTAATCACCAAAACGTTAAGCTAGCTTCATTCTTTGCCCTGTTTTCCCACGGATAGAACCCCCCCTGCAACTTCTCAAAAATCCCAATCCCTCAGAAACTTTAATGGCCTTGCTTTGTGAAAACACATGTTCTATAAGTGCAGTGCAGTCTATTTGCCTTTCAACAGCCCTGGGCTTTCTAACTGCAATCTAAATTATAACTATTCTGTCTTATAACAAATTTAGAGTCCAGTGGCACCTTTAAGACCAACAAAGGTTTATTCAAGGTACGAGCTTTCATGTGCATGCACAATTTGTCAGATACCTGCCTTATTATGTCTTATGCAACTGTGCAAGAGATGGTTCTAGGACCAAAACACTATGCAGATAGAGGAAATACACAATCCTCCCCTCACAGAATACTTACTCCTACAAAAGGTGCCAGTTCTGGTGGGACTGGGAGTGGTTTGGCACCAGGGATAGGATCAGAGATGACGAGGTTTGACTTTGATGTAGAAAGAGGGCTGGGCATAACAGTCCCATTGCTGCCGATGGCCATCTGTTGCATGAGCTGAATAGCACGGTCTGGGATCTTGTTAGGATCAGAGCAAGCCTGCTGCCACAATGGGAGCTTTTGTGTCAAGATTTCTCTTCCCTGAAGTTTACAAAAAACATAAGAAAGTCAGAGCACAAGGGGACTCACACAAAGATTTCCACCAAAAAGAACAGCATGAAAAAGTAGCAAACCCAACAAACCACAGAGCACACTGCCCATTCAATGGCTCCTCCTAATGCTTATTGGCTTCTAAGAGTAACAAGTCAACCATGAATTTGTAGCTTGCCTCAAGCTCCACACTTATAAACACACACATCAGATTTATTCACCATTTATCTAGTTGAGGCAGTGAAAGAGATTCATTTGGTCCTATATGAGCTATAAACAAGATAAATTCCAATAAAAGAGATCAATATATAGGTCATGATAGCTGATGGACCAATTTAAGGGCACATGAAACATTTATAAAGGAAAGTGAAGATGAAAGAAAGCAATTAATTTTTTCTAGTGCATCTTGAAATATTCCGTAGCAGGTCTGCTGCCTCAGTAACACTGGAGAAGTGGAATTTAAACAGCAAGTTTCAGAAGCTGGGAGGTGGAATTCTAATAGGCACTGAGCCTCAAGAAGTAGGAAGGAAACCTGCACAAAGGCATGTGCTACTGAGTGTCAACTCAGCATAGGACTTCCAGTGCTATGCCACAAAATGCTGCTATATAAAAAACAACCTTTAGATCTGACAGGGCACAACCCCCACAGTTCACAATGATTTATTATTAAATCAGAACACTCCATTGATACACAGGTAGCTTTTTCTCTAGAAGGTCCCCATGCCAGTGAAGCAAAACTAGCTATGTAGAGTACATATCTAATGCTAGACAGAATAGCTCGATCTTCACCTGCAGCAGCAGGGGTAGTGAAAGTATCAGCAGGGGCGCAATGTCAATGCTTCTGTACAGCTGGGATCCTAGGTACATTAGACCCCAATAGTTTCAGTAGCATTTCCCTTCAACCAGTGCCATAGGGCACAAACAACAGAATTCTATGCAGGAAAACCTTTGGAACCAAGGTTTAAAGAGAATGGTACGTGCAAGAAATGGAAGAGAGTTTTCACTTAAAACTGTAACATGTAAAGGGCAGGTGGGGAGGGGGAGCTTGGAGAAAACTACTAAGCCATAGTGCAAGGACATGAAGAAGCTTTTAGCACCATCTGGCTCAGCAGCTGTAAACTAGGGCAAAGGATACAGCTGCCATTCTGACAGCAGGCCTCCACGACTGGCCTTCCCCCATTCCAAAGGGAGACATGGGGAACAGAGGGTTGAGGTCACAAAGGCTGAGGGAATAGGAAGAAGAGGAAGGAATGTTCTCTTGCTTCAAAAGTTGTGCATCTAGTTATTTATTTAAAGCAAGTCAGGAATGCTTTGCCAAAGAAGGGGATGGGCAGAGATTTCTGTCTGGTCAGAAATCAACAGTTAAAGCATCAGCTGCTTTCCCAGCAGTTCTTCCAGCTTTCCCAGTGGTTCAGCGTTCAACATGAAAGGTTAACAGCAAAAATGAAGCAGAGCACTGTCACACATGGGACACTTCCTCAGAAACAGCTTGTTCACGGAATACTGCTGTGTAGCAGCAGAATGCTGTCAACACACCAAGTTGGTTACTAGGCTGCAGAGCCCAAATGCTCCATAGCAACAATAGTGTCAATGTGTGTGTGTATACGGAGGTTTTAGAATAGCCCTCAGCAGGCTCCAGGCAAGCATAGGTTAATTGGGGGTGGGGGGCATGATGTGGGGGAGTCGATTACAGCAGAACAGATGATCTGCTGGTGAAATTTATTGACTTCAGATTTAGGGGAATCAAAACAAGCAGTCTTTCACAATGCTTGGAATTCTGGGATACTTGAAGAGGTTGCCTGCGTAAAGGTCCAGGTGGGTAGTCCTGTTGGTGTAAAGCAACAGAACAAAGTTTGAGTCCAGTGGCACCTTTAAGACCAACAAAGTTTAATTGTGTGAGGTGTAAAGGTCTGTGTGGTTCAGTTTAAATGGGTCAGTAACATTTGCCACATTTAGAGTCCAGTGGCACCTTTAAGACCAACAAGGGTTTATTCAAGGTATGAGCTTCCGCGTGCGAGGCACACTTTTCCAAATACACTGGAATTGTAGATGAGGTTCTACACTTATAGACAGGGATTTAACAGCAAATTAACATGTAACATGATGATGTTTAAGTTATGCAAAGTGAAAAACTAAATAACAAGTTAAGGGTATAAGGTCAACAATTGTTGCTTTAAACTCTAAATCTGTTCTACTGCTTCAGACTAACACGGCTGACCATCTGGATTTGCCACATTGACACCTTTAGCAGATCCTGATCTCTGGATATCTTGCAAAGGGGTGACAGTGGCTGCAGGCAATGTTCCCTCTAAGCTGCTGAGTCATGTGAGCAAAAATTCTACTGTATGAGCTACTGGCATTAAAGCTGTGAGTGAGCGATTTGCCTACGGCATAAATTAGTTTGCTCTGGAGCCATCCTTCCTGAGCTAGGACAAAAATGTGTGAGCTGGAGGCTAATAAACTGTGAACTAGCTCACACTAACTCAGCTTAGAGGGAACATTGGCTGCAGGCACAGTTTATGACAGACAATCAGCCTTCCTTTCTCTTGCACGAACTCTAAATTGCTATGCCTCAGGGAAGATTGCAAGCAAAGAGATCCTCTCCTGGAGCCCAGCTAATGAGGGACTGGAATCCCAAGATTTCCTACTGCCCAGCATTGCTTGGTCTTCTTAAGCCCTTCCATCTATTCTAACAAAAAATCTAACTACTCTGAAATCCTACAGACAAGTTAGAAATGCCACAAACAAGAAAGCAATGGCCACAGCAGGGGAATTTTAAAATGACAAATTGCAGGGGCTGTTTTGAACAAGATAAATTTCTATACAGATATCACTTCTGAGCAGATGACAATGGACTCCACATTTAAATAATCACACATAATGAGCAGACATGCAGCATGCATGTATGGGCAAGTAGAAGCCCAGAATGACAGGAGATGTTCACATGCAGTGAAAGAAACACATAGATCCATACAGTCAGTGGTACAGCAGTCAGTGTCAGAGTAGGATCTGGGAAAGTCAGGTTCAAATCCACACTCTGCCATGAAAGTGTGCTGGGTAACCTTGGGCCAGTCATTTTCTCAGCCTAATCAACCTCAAAGGCTTGTTGTGAGGATAAAATAGGGAAAGAGAAACCATGTAATTTTTCCTGTCCTGACCTCACTGAAGGAAGGGCTGGATAAAAAAAAAACATACCAAATGGAGTACTTAAAGTTTCCTACACAAAAGCAATCTCTGTGCAAGAAATACATCACATGGTGGACCTACACTAACACTCATCCTTCCACTTCCTCTACTACAATTTCTGGGTCTTATAAAAGGGACCCATATTTTTTTAGCCAAATCAGGGGAAGAATGGGGAGTTGTCCAAAGCCACCCAGTGCACTGGTGACAGAGGTGAGATGGAACCAAAGACCTCACAGCTCACTCAGATATTATGCTATGCCAGCTCCCAGGCAGGAGAGGCTGTGGCTCAGTGGTACAGCACCTGCTTGGCATGCAGAAGCTCCCAGGTTCAACCCCTGGCATCTCCAGTTAAAAAGATGTGATCTGAAAAACCTCCACCTGAGATCCTGGAGAGCCGCTGCCAGTCAGAGTAGACAATACTGACCCAGACAGACCAGTTGTTGGATTCAGTATAAGGCAGCTTCATTTGTTCATGTGACCTGTTTAATCACTTTACAATACAAGCTTGAAAAACACAGGAAATTCAACTGCCATCCTAAGTACCCAACCTCAAAGTTACAGACCCATGTTAGGCAATTGCCTTTCCATGGTCCTACTGTTAGGTAGCCTCACCACTGCCACCACCACTCTTTTTGCACACCAGGTTCTCCCAGTGGCCATGAACAGTCTTTGCAATATCTTTAAAAGATATTGAGACACAATATGGGAGTTGGCAGCTATTGAGACTTAATCGGGAATCGGGACCATTGGCTGAAAGAGCTTTAGAAAGCTTAAGGCCATATCCTACATTCCTGTTGGAAGTCACGGGTATACTCTGGGGGATGCCACTCCTGCCTGAATACCAAGAGAGGCTTAGTGGTAAAATACAACCATTAATCTTAGAGGTTGCCTGCACAAATTTTTCCCCTTGAGAGCACCCATATCTTTCAAAATAAACAACCCTTCCATTTGTAGACAAAAGAGCCACTTCTCAACATGTTTATCAGAATGCAAGTAGCTTGGTTTATGTAATATGCCAGGCTTTCCACCATTGAGTCAGGCCACACTTATTTTAGCAAAAACTAGCAAATAAAGCAACGAATAAAATTTGCTCCTCAAACTGATGTCCAGCCACAGATCACAAGAAAAAATGCAGACACAAACACATACAGAAAGAAAGAGAGGGTTAAGCAGCATCTTTTACTAGAAGTTCATATGCTGTTCTCTCTACAGACTTAGAATACACATTACACTTACACCCACCCACAGTATGGATCAGCCACCTGCATAGATCCCCATGCAGAGCAATTGTTTTTCTGAGTTTTTTTCCCTTAAAGGAAGAGATTATATATAGTAAATCTAAATAAAACTAGATGGGAAAAGGGGTTTCTTTCCCTTTGTTGGAATAATGTCACAGGTTGTCCTGAGCCTCAAAAATCTAGACGAATTAATTCTGTCTGCCCAACCCTGAACAGGGAAGAGATTTTGTTTGTGTGCTTTACATGCATCTATAACATACAAAAGCCCTTCACATATGTTGATAATTGACTTTGCATACATTACCGTTTGAATATGTTTATGACTAAAGTGGGACTTTTCAGTTAATCCCTTTATTATCCAAAAATCTTTTTTGCCAGATGGATACCAAAGATGATGAGATGAGTGATATATGAGGGAAATGTGGCTACATTACCTCATACATATACATAAGCAATTAAGTGTAGAGTATGTTTGTTCATAACAATACCAGCAGGAGTTAGCTGACAGGGGAAGAAAAAGTTATTTCTCTACTGAGGAACCAGGATAATAGGCAGCTATTGCAAGATGAAAAAACTGCTCTAGACTGGTGCAACATAGAGTAGATTTTACAGGATACTCACCTGGCTACCAAATGACAAAACTGCAGATATGTGGTGAATGTTATTATCCATGCCTGTCCATCACTCAATTGCCCTTTTGTTGCCTTAATGAATAGATACACTTGTGACTCATCTCAGGTTATGTGCTAGCATTCTATTTATTCCAGATCATTCTCCTGCAGCAGAATACTTGGTGTTGTGTTGACTTAGAGATACAGAATGCCATCCCAAGCAGAGTTACACCATTCTAAGTCAGTGGGCTCAGAACAGTGTAACTACTGAGGACTGCATTGATAATGGGTATTACATTAGCAAAGTGAGATCTCTTTGACATCTGTGTTTTCTTTGTCAATAAAGCTCTAGAAGACAAACCTACAAAGGGATCAAAACCACCAGGAAAAATAGTTGAATATACTATTGGAAACATTGGAGTTATGCTAAACACAAGAAAGTAAGGTAACCAGTAATTATATGGACTGGGTGGGAGTAGGCCCTCCTACCTTCAGGCTCAGTTAAGACACCACGCATCTGCCCCTGGGCTTGTCTACAACATATTGTTCTAAGGGGCAGGTTATATTAAAACAGTGGTGAAAACCACCACACTCCTGACACAATTCAGTTGCTTTTTTAGTTTACAGACACACTGGAACAGCTATTATAATGGAAACCTCCAAGCTTTAATTACACAGCGACCTACAGCAGGGCTGCAGAGATACATACTTCATATCTTTTCTGCAGCAAAATTCATATCTGCTGGAAATAAGGGATGTATGACAGCATAACTATAGGAAAGGAGGGCTTCTTTGGAGGCACACTACATGCCTGAGTAAGTAGAGGAATGGGCCAGTATAGCAAAGCAAGGAACACCCTTAAATGTATACTTCTCCCCTGTCACCAGTGTTCCCTCTAAGCTGAGTTAGTGTGAGCTTGCTCAGAGTCTTTTAGCCTCCAGCTCACACCTTTTTTGTCTTAGCCCAGGAAGGACGGCTCCAGAGCAAACTAATTGAGGCAGTAGCCAAATCACTTGCTCACAGCTTTCATGCCATTAGCTCACAAAGTAGAGTTTTTGCTCACAAGACTCCACAGCTTTGAGGGAGCATTGCCTGTCACCACTTTTTCCTTTGCTCATTCTTGGATGTTCAATACTCCAAGAATTACACAAGAAGAGATGCTTCAGGATGGGATAGGTAACATTCTCTGAACTGAACATTCTTTGCCTGCTGACTCTTTAAAAGCAGCTGCAGTTGGCAGGCCACAACTCTTCCTCAAAGCACATTTACCTGAAATTTACCAACCTACCTAAAATTACTTAATCTGTTTACAAGTGACGTCATACATAATGAATAGGATTTTAACATCACAGAAGACGCAAGCACTTCAAGTTTGCATCTGGATCTCTTAGGACCACTTATAGGGGAGGGATTTTATTTATTTATTTAATTCAATTTGTACCCCACCTTCCCCGCAAGCAGACTCAGGGCAGCTCACACAGTTGGTACAAAACCAATAAAACCACTTCTGTCTGACTGCTTTTTCAAGCAAATTATGCCAATTGTTGGGCTTATCAACACACTACTAGCTCACCTTGGAATGGTACACGAGGGCATTTTTGGCCACAGCACACTGCTTCTCCACCAGGAAACAGAATCGCCGCCTCTCTTCTGTGAGTGCTGTCTTGTAGCCATCAGACACATAGTTCTCCAGCTCACCTTGCTTGTTACTGATAGCTTCGATAAACTGTGGAGGAAAGAAAAAGCAGATTACTCCAATGTACAGTCTGAATTACAGCATATGAAATCAGGCTTTTCATCTTAAGCTATATAGTCACTTAGTGATTTGTATGCAGCAGAGTTTGTTAGAATACTGGAACCCATGCCAATCCTTGCAAGAAAAGTAAGCAGAGTGATCCGTCTTCATTTGCTACCACAGAATGTATAAAATTCCAATTCTTTATATAGTTTAAAGATTGAACAGCAGGGGGCACTAGGCAACAGAACATATGCAGACCTGAGAGCATATATATTACCTCCCCCTCACCAACCATCCTTAGTCATCTGACCTCCCCCACACAAAAGCTCCTGACTCAGAACGTGGGCTTCAGATGCTGTGTGGGTGGCAGAAGAGCAGAGAGACTCTCTCAGCCTCCCTCCTACTTAGCCTGCACCTGCATAGCACTGATTTTCTAGTACCGATCACCCAGAGATCTCCCAGAATTACAAACTGGCTGCATTGCTTGTACCAGGTCAAAGTGTTTTAAAAGACATTCACTCATGTAAGAAGGGCTTAAACACAATTATTCTTCTAAGATGCTGCCATCTGGGTGTTAGAATGTACTTCTGTCTCCTCCCTGCCAAAATATGAGGGTGAAGGGACAGGGAAGGAAGAGAGGTGCCCTCTCCACACCAGAGTTGAGTGAGGCACATGTACCTTGCTTCATATGCCACATCCCACAAGCCCCTCTCCTGTGGGAAGATCACTACCTGACAAAACCCCACAGAGCCTACTCTTCCTTTTACAAAAACATATTCATTGTCAAACACAATGCCCACATACATTAGTTCACCATATACCCACACAGACATCAATATGCTCTCAAGAATCCCTATTCTTGGGTCTTAGGGTACTAGAAATCCATGTTCAAATCTTCATTTCATTCAGTAAAAGGAACAGTAAACTCTCTGAGGATTTGTCAAGCAATTATCTCCCCAATGGAGAGGGCTTGTGGGATGTGAAACATGAAACAAAGTACATGTGCCTGACTCAGCTCCGGTGGTATGGAGACGGCACCTCTCTTCTTTCTCTGTCCTTTCCTCTCATGCTTTGGCAGGGAGGAGACAGAAGTATATTCTAATACCTGGAAGGCAGCATCTTAGAGGGTGCCTCCCTTTCTTCCCTTGATAAGGCTGCCAACTTCCAGATACAACCTGGAGATCTCACAGAATTACAATTTATCTCCAAACCACAGGAATGAGTCCCCTTGGAGAAAATGGCAGATGAGGGCAGACTCTATGGCATCACATCCCTGCTGAGCACTCTCCCCTCCACAAACTCCACCCCCTAGGCTTGGCACCCACATCTTCAGGGAGTTCCCAACATGGAGTTGGCAACCCTATCCCTTGCCTACTTCTGCCAGAGGATCCAATTCATGAACCTGGTGTTCAGCTAGAAAGACTTAGTACTTGAAAGAAGAGATTCCCTTCCTCAAATGCAGAGTGGACATTGGTATGAACTGTGTTTACCATCTGACCACTCCAGTAATGAGACACAATTAGATATAACAGGGGGGTCAATGCAAAATTATTTATATGTAACATAGGGGCTTTCAGGTTGGAAAAATGAAGCATATGGGTGAGGGAACAGGCATTGCCCTATGTGAAAGAAAAAAGGAGGATGCTATGACATATATCTACAAAGGAAGAGTGCTTATTATTCTTACGCGTATTTAAATAAGTAATCAATTAAAACATATCAATTAAGATTTTATATTAAAATAAAGGTGATAACAGCCCCATTTTGTATACATAGATACAAATAACTACAAAGCAGTATTAAAATAAAGGGAGCTCCAAACTTCTAATCATATACTCCACAAATGCAAATTCAAGACTTGCTTCAAAGTGTTCAAACCCTTGACCTGAACTGCTCCCAGGATTCCATGGTAAACTGGTATTAAACGGGCTTCATTTTCACTTTCCTTGCATTCCAAGGAAGCTTGTTTTTCACGATACACTTATTTTGGGCAATGATGCAATAAACATAAAAGCTTTGGTTTTTTAAAAAAGTTAAGAAAAACCTTGAGTTCTGTTTCCTTGCATTGTTACAAGTTCAACTTGAAGAAGCTGTTTTAAGTTAACCTCTTATTATGTACACAAATACATATTTATGCTGGATAGCTCACAAAGCTGTTCCATCACTCTCCTTATCAGTGTCTAGCAACAGGGGCAAAAAAGAGTGTGACACATCCCAAGAAAGGCTACACTGGAATCTTGCGGGGAAACGACAGATTTCACCCTCATTTATTTAATTTACCAGTAAAGAGGGATATTCATCAAAGCCCAGCTGTCCAAAAGCAGCTTTGTGATACTAGCATTCCTTGTAATAAACTACTGTCTCAAAAGGAAAGATCTACCCAAAGTTTAGAAATTTGAAATCCCACTTATTTCAATAGGAGAATTAAATACATATTTATCTGTTTACCATTTAAATAAATGGGATTCCAAAGTCCATCACTTTATCTAGATCATACCTAATGCAGCCACCTATATCTGGCAAACTTGTCTATGACCAAGAGCCACTGACTGCCATCTGATTCTTATTGCATCCCTTAACATTAAATTATTGTAAGATTTTGTGTGCATAGGTCAAACTGGCATTGTTTTGTTTGTTGCAATTACTTTGGAATAGTTGTGAGGAAGTGTCTGAAACATAATTAGCTTCTTCATTTATTAAGCATTCTGAGCCTGTCTTGGTAAATGTTACTCTTTGCTGGGAAAAGCCGGAAACTGGAATGAAATATGGTCATTTGCTAAAGGTACTGACCTTCCGATTCACTGTCATCAGAATTCTGATGTTTCCCCAATGGCTTTCTAAAAAACCTTAATATCACTAAATGCAGGGGTCTTTTTTGGGGGGAGCACACCGGAGCACTGCTCCGGGAGCTCAGGAGACAAGCCCCACCCCCAGCCAGCGTCTGGGGGAGTCTTTCAGGCAGCCGTATGTCAATTTCAGCTCCATTATAGCCTATGGGCCATTGAAGTCAATGGTGAAAACATAGAATATATTCTGGGGGCTGGAGAGGAGGGGTTTGAGGGAGAGGCTCCAAACTCACAGGATAGCTGATGGAGCCTCTCCCCAAGATACCCACCAAGTTTCAAGAACATTGGACCAGGGGGTCCAATTCTGTGGGCCCCCAAACAGGTTGCCCCTATTCCCTTTATTGTTCTCTATGGTGGGAAACATTTCCCACCATAGAGAACAATGGAGGGAATAGGGGCAACCTGTTTGGGGGTCCATTGAATTGGACCCCTGGTCCAATGTTCTTGAAACTTGGTGGGTATCTTGGGGAGAGGCTCCATC
Organism: Gekko gecko; assembly: GCA_029375565.1. Classification (NCBI taxonomy): domain Eukaryota; kingdom Metazoa; phylum Chordata; class Lepidosauria; order Squamata; family Gekkonidae; genus Gekko; species Gekko gecko. The sequence goes on along the minus strand of JAPDNY010000002.1, from coordinate 234,966,592 downwards.
AGCTACCCTGTGAGTTTGGAGCCTCTCCCTCAAACTCCCTCCCCTCCAGCCCCCAGAATATACCCTATGTTTTCACAATTGACTTCAATGGCCCATAGGATATAATGGGGCCGAATTGCCACCGAATTTCTTTCATTCCCTCCTTTCCTTCTCTCTTTTTCCTCTTTTCCTCCTTCTTCTCTTCTCTCTTTCTTTCTTTCCCACCTTCTTCTATTTTTCCTCCTTTTCCTGTTTCCCTCATTTTCCCCTCTCTTTCTTTCCCCTCCCTTTCCTTCTCTTTCTTTCCCTCTTTCCTTCCTTCTTTTCTTCTCTCTACTCTCTCTCTTTCTTTCCCTCTTTCCTCCTTCTGTGGCCCAACTCTCATGAGAAGGAGTTAAAACTTTAAACTCCTTCTCTCTTAGCTCCCCCACCCAGACCAGCTGGGGAAGGGAAGGGGAGGCTTTTGAAGATGCCTCCCCCCCTTTTGCTTCCCCTTCTGACATCACTTCTGGTGCTGTTAGGGGGCGTGGCATATGCTAATAGCCTAATAGCTCATTAGCATATCATATGCTAATGAGCTCCTGCAGCTGTTTTTCTACAAAAAGACCCCTGACTAAATGTCAACCTTCACAGCATATCACATACCATAATCAATGTATGCACACTTTCCTCACCATTTTATACCAGCCTTTACTGACACCTTACAGTGGAATTCTGACACCACATGGAGGGGGACGCCACAAATTGGCTACCTCAAAATAACTGCCGCAGAACACAGATCCAGCCATAAAATGGCTGCCAGAACTTACTTTCAGTCACACTGTAAAGATCCTTGTACTGTAGTGACAGCTGCACATTTTTTAAAAAGGGCACATTTAAAAAAATCTACACAGCCAGTCAAATTAGCCAATGGCCAAACAGAAGCCTTACTGGCCAAAAGTCCCCACCTGGTCCCACCCACTTTCTAAAAACACTTGGTGGGTGCCAGGAAAAACATCGGCAGGCCCTACGGTGCTCAGGGACCTAAAATGCATTCCAAAATTAGAGAATACGTTGAAGTAAAACATATGAGATTTTTTTAAATGTAGAAGGAAAGGCCACCAAGGAACTTGATGTAACCATGCAGCCACCCTATTTGATAATGTAGCACTCAGAGCTGTCACTGTATATATATGGGCTGCAGTCAGACACGCCATTTGGTGCAGAGGGGGAGCACCCCATTACTTCCAGTGGAATTTGACTCACGGTTGCACAATCACATATCCCTTTGTGCTGTGGGCCCAGCCCGTCACTGTGTGACCGGATGCCCCGTTCAGGTGAGTGGGAAGGGGGTTGCATTTTGCTTCCCATGCACATAAACGAGGAATCGAACTTCTGCACAGAGGGTTCCCTATGGAGTATGCGGTTATGCACGTACTGCTAAGAGAGAGAGGGGAAAGGCACCAAGTTGGGAAGGAATGGGCAGACCATCTCGACGGCTTGAGTGTGTGCTTGAGCAATCAGACAGGGGAAAGTCCATCTGTGGCCTTTTGGCAAGCATTAGGACCGGACTTTCCCTGGTATCTTTTAACTCCACTTCTGTGGCGAGGCAGCACAGGGTGCCGACGGCTGTGGGACTTTTCCCAGATATTGCTGTCTGATCATGCCATTTAGATCCATCAGGTATTTGCAGCTGTGTTGGATCTAAAAGCACATCTGACCACACCCTAGTGCTCTCCAAAGCATCACTGATAATAATTACATTAAACTGTCCTTTTTTAGGGGATCCATACTAAGAAAACAGGACACAGGCTATATTTTCTCATGTGGGAGAAATGGTCTAAAAACCAAAGGAGCATGTGCTATATCCTAAAAGGATTCTAGATGATGGAATGCATCCAAGGTAGTTCCTGTTGATGAACAAAAACTATTGAGGCAGACTCAGCATGGGTTCTATAAGGGACGATCTTGTCTCACTAACCTGTTAGTGTTTTTTGAGGGAGTGAACAAACATGTGGACAAGGGGGACCCAATAGATATTATTTACCTTGACTTCCAGAAAGTTTTTGATACAGTTCCTCATCAAAGGCTCCTAAGGAAGCTCAATAGTCATGGGATAAAAGGACAAGTCCTCTTGTGGATCAAAAACTGGCTTATAAATAGGAAACAGAGAGTGAGTATAAATGGGAAACTTTCTCAGTGGAGGGCGGTAAGCAGTGGGGTACCATAGCGATCAGTACTCGGTCCGATGCTTTTTAACTTGTTTATTAATGATTTGGAATTGGGAGTAAGCAGTGAAGTGACTAAATCTGCAGATGACACGAAGTTGTTCAGGGTGGTGAAAACCAGGGAGGAGTGTGAGACACTCCAAAGGGATCTGTCAAGGATGGGTGAGTGGGCGTCAATGTGGCAAATGGGGTTCAATGTGGCCAAGTGCAAAGTGATGCACATTGGAGCCAAAAATCCTAAATATAAATACACGTTGATGGGGTCTGAACTGGCAGAGACGGACCAAGAGAGAGATCTTGGAGTCGTAGTAGATAACTCAATGAAAATGTCTAGACAGTGTGTAACTGCAATAAAGAAGGCCAACGCTATGCTGGGGATTATTAGGAAGGGAATTGAAAACAAATCAGCCAGTATCATAATGCCCCTGTATAAATCATTGGTGCGACCTCATTTGGAATATTGTGTACAGTTCTGGTCGCCACATCTCAAAAAGGATATTATAGCATTGGAAAAAGTGCAGAAAAGGGCAACTAGAATGATAAAAGGGTTGGAACACCTTCCCTATGAAGAAAGGTTAAAACACTTGGGACTTTTTAGCTTGGAGAAACGACAGCTGAGGGGTGACATGATCAAGGTTTATAAGATTATGCATGTATTTCTCACAATACAAGAACTCATGGGCACTCCATGAAATTGCTGAGTAGTCAGGTTAGAACAGATAAAAGGAAGTACTTCTTCACCCAAAGAGTGATTAACACATGGAATTCACTGCCACAGGAGGTGGTGGCAGCAACTAGCATGGACAGTTTCAAGAGGGAATTAGATAAACATATGAAGCAGAAGTCCATCAGTGGCTATTAGCCACAGGGTATAGATGGGAACTCTCAGTCTGGGGCAGGTGATGCACTCTGTTCTTGGTGCTGGAGGGGGCAGCAGTGGGAGGGCTTCTAGTGTCCTGGCCCCACTGCTGGACCTCCTGATGGCACCTGGTATATTTTGGCCGCTGTGTGACAGAGTGTTGGACCAGACGGGCCATTGGCCTGATTCAACATTGGCTTCCCTTATGTTCTCTTATGTTCTTATGACAGCAGGGCAGGGGCACCCTTGTGGGACATCAAGGGCTTTAAGTATTTATGGTGGACAGCATGCAAGATATGGTAGCTAAGAGTATGATCTGTCCATTAGGAAGCCTCTGCCCCTCCCACAGTTCAAATTTCACATGCATTTAACATTTGAGATGTACTCTATGAATACAAAATATTATAGCATAACCTGTTGTTCTATGCCTCACATACCCCACCCTTCCTGGAGGGAAGGGAAGAGAACACTGTACCTTTACAGTTGCCAGAGAAAAGGCTGCCAACAACTTGGGCACAGTTATTGCCTTGTTTAAAACACACACACACCGTGAAGGGGAGGCAGACAGCCAAACAATGATAGAATGAGGAATTTTGCTGTGTATCTTCTCTTATATTAGGCTATGAAAGAAATACAAACATTAGAAATATACTTTTTCCAATGCAAGGACTTTTAAAAGTTTTGATTTGGAGTTCTGGACTGCCAAGTAATCACTGCCTACTGGGAAATGTAATTTGTTTCTTCAGCTTCATAGTCATCAACAGTCCCCCTCAGCCATGCTAAAACTGCAACTTCCAAGAGGGACAAATCTTTTCACTTAGCTTTCTTTAGGAAACTGCACAAATATAACACATGGCTTTTGATAAACAAATAATCAGATGTCCCATTTCACTTCATGTTACGTTGTGATTGTCACTGTGGAAGACCCTTCAAAACATTTTTTCTAAAATTCCAATGGAAACTTCAGTAACATGGGAAGAATAAAAAAAGACGTTTCCCCAAGGGGCGGGGAAATCCTTGTCACTCAACTCCCACTCCATGTAAAGTGTCTTTAAAGTAATTCTTTAGTTGAAGATGTTCAAAAATAATTCCCAAATGTATCAGGGAGACTCTCCAATGGGACACAAAAGAGACTAGCTGGTATGTTGTTAAATCCAGTAGCAGCACTAAACGAGGGAATTCACTATGATACATCAAACATGAAAATGGCTGGCACCTGAAGCTGGCAAAGTCACACAGTTACCAGGTTGCTGACCCATTTAAAAGATCAGGTAGTGGTCACAAGTGGGATGGAGAATGTTCCTGCTAAGTTCATACAAGGTACAGGCATGTCAGAGGCAGTATACGTAGGGCTGCTAACGGACCAGAAGAAAAACATCCTGTCCCTTTGAGGCATGGAGATAAAGAAAATTACTTGGTAGGTAACATCCTACTAAGCCTCTATTAAAGGAAGAAGACAGTTTTCTGCAGGCCTGTAAACAACCCTAAGTATGGCTACTTTCAACCTGATTATTTGTGCATAAAATTAGAACAACTTGTGATATTACTTCAGGCAAGATAAAACCATTACACGGCCCCAGCCAAGCCCCAGCTGTAGTGAAAGTAGCACTTACCCTCCACCCAACTACTCCTACTAAAAGCCCAGTGCTAGGCCTAGGGCATTTCAACAGCAGTCCCGCTGCTAGGTTACAGGGGCTAGAACACAATTGATCTTGGACATTAGAGGCTGGGCCTGAAGAATCCACTGACAGTAGGCAGTTTGCTGGCCCACAAGAACCAGGACCCAGCCCAGGGCTTATATCATGATCAGTGATTTCATCTGCTAAGCAAAGCACTACAGCAACCTCCACCCAGACAGCCATTGTACTTGTCAAGGATGAACATCCTGTAGGGTTGCCAGGTTCTACCTGGCTGCCAGCGGGGGCTTTGGGGGGGCATTCCTAGAGGGGGTGGGGATGCCCCCAATGTGATGATGTCACACAGAAGTGACCCTATCACACTGGGGATGCAGCCCCTTGGAAGGCGCCAGCAGAGCCCGCTTGCAAAACACCATTTAAAGGGAAGGTTCCCTTTTTACAAGTGGGGCCAGGCGCTGCATGCCTTGCCTCAACTCCAAGCAGAAAACTCTCTGCTTGGAGTTCAGATGCAGACAGCCGCAATTGCAAAACACCATTTAAAGGGAAGGTTCCATTCAAATGGTGTTTTACAAGCGGGTGCCGCTGACCATGTGGTCGGTGGCAGGCGGGAGCCTGAGAAATCAGGAGAACCCCCACCTGGGACCTGGCAACCCTAACACTCTCACAAGAGCCACATGCACCATTTCCTAATCCTGCTCCTTTCCAAACAGGTTTAGGATCTGATATGTTTGAGAAGAATCATCTAATCATACAGATGGTACTACCCATGATATTCAAAGTCATGTGGTAAACCAGGTCACTGGTTTCAAACTCTGAAAAAAGCAATACTGGCTTTATACACCCACTGGACTGAATCTGTACCTTTGTTTTTAGCTGCCTTAAAAGCTTGTGACCCAGAAGTAATTCCCCAGTGCCCAAGCTGGCCAGTAGTTCAGAACAAAGACCTGCTCCAGCTAACTATGCCACTACAACTGCATCCCTATGCTGAAATTACCTGGAAGCAAGCTCCATTGAAATCAATGGGATATGCTTATAAGCAGATATACTTGCAATCAGGATGGACAAGGGATTTTTGTTGACACATTTATGCCTTTCATTTGCACAGCCAAGCTGACTATAGCATCTCTGAGCTCATACAGTTCAGACAATAAAAGACTGGGGGAGGGAGAAGAAAGAGGGAGGAATTAAGAGATCTGGGGGATAAAAGGACACTCTGAATCTTAGGGGAAAAGATATGTTATCTACTGAAGCTGGTGACTAATCACTCATCAGAAGCTGCTGCTGCTTATACTGAGAGCTCCAGTTGCATTGTAAGCAGTCGCTATTGTTCTGCAATACTGTATGTGTGCGTGTGGGTGGAAAGGTAGAATGGAAGGGAGCTGTTCATATAACTCTGTGTAGCAATGTGAAAGCCTTCATCTCTGCTACAGCAGCAATGAGCTGTTCATAAACAGAATCTCTGCTCATAGTGATATACAGCTTTAACTCTTTGACCGCTTCTTTGCTGGAGACGGTCTGCTGTCGTTGTGACAGCATGGAAGTGAGTAACAGGTTTAGACTGGCCTCTTCAAAATATCACAGCAATTCAAGAATAAAGGTGTGCGCGCGCGCACGCACGCACACACACAGGGCCCAGAATTCAAGTACTCTTCCCTCCAGCACTGGGCATTATGGAAAACTAGCTCTGAGCAAAATTCCTTGCTCAAACTCCCCCCCCCCAAAAAAAAATCTACAATATATAAAGCAACCATAAGAACACATTTGTTTAAGCACTTATACAAAAAAATCACAGAAGGGCAGTGCCCTATAAAAAGCTTGTATTCACCTTGGTTATCTTCAGTAGAGACATTTATTCTTATTCATAATGATAAAAGTAGAGGAAAGGTTTGTCTGGATTCAGAGTTTCCCATTTGTTCTTCACATGTTTAGCAGCATGATGTAACTTGTTTATGTAACTTACTTGTGAAGGGTTGTCTATATGCCATGTGCTGCAGTGCCGTGGAAACAGAAAGAGCTCTCAAATGGCAAGAAGCTAAATTAGCATTCAAAGCAAATGCAGAACTCCAAATTCTTGCTTGACTGCCTGGTCATGTATACGTCACTGAGTTAATCCAGCTCATAGCTGAATGTTCCTTGTCTTTCTGAGGAGTGGATAACAGTTTGGGGTTTGGAGTGGGACATTTTTACAACAGAGAAATAAATAATGTGCCATGCCCTAGGAGCTGTTTATTTAATTCAATGGCTAGAATTTTGTTTTTGCATATGGAAAAGAGAAGTTAAAATCATTGCTTGGCTGTGAAGGTCACTGGATGATCTTTGGCAAACTGCCAACCTCTAAACCTATCCTACCTCAAAAGATTGTGAGACTAGAATTCTATTCTGAGGGATGAAGGAGGAGGGGCATTTTGTTTGAAATGTTTGACAGCCACACCACTTGAAACTCAGAGAGTTCAGAAGGGAAGCAAACACTGGAAACAAATACTTTAAAGAATTAATTTGAAAGATGTGAAAATTTGTCTTCACGTGTTCAAAGCTTGATCCATATAGGCCTAGTGTGGGACAATTTTTCAATTCGTATTTGTTATGTATCAAATTACTGGCAGTAATTGGATCCAAAACAGGTGACTTATTAACACACAGAGATGTTTTGCTTTGGAGTTGTTCTACATAAGGCCAATCAGATGCTAGTTTTGACTGTATGAATGGATATGAAGTATGTATCAGCGGCATTCTGAAGTCATATAACTGCAAACAATTCTACAAGGCAACACTTTTATTACGGTTTCTAGGAGCGAAGGAGCAGTAAGGTCTGAGGAGATGCAACACCCCCAATCCCTAAACTAAAGCTATTAGGACTGGATATGGAAATATTATTCACTCTCTTCCCCATGTCTGAATTACTCCACTGGCATTAACCCTAATTAACATGAGTCATATTTCTTTCTCAATCAGATGCTTAACACATCTTGGAGTTATGTTGCTTGGCACCAACATATCCCTAAACTGCAGTTAAGGCTGCCGGGGGGGGAATGTATCTGCGAGATGTGGGAGGTACTGCACTTGTGTGTGCCAATTCCAACCTTGGTTAATAGATTAAGCGCTTTACCTTAGCACAACATGCAGGTCCGTGAAAGTTGCAGATGCTGAATGGGGAGGAGCCGCATCAAAGAGCATAGAGAATTTTAAAAGTCTGATTTATTTCACTTCACAACTCTAAAGACAGTTTCCTGTATGGAAACCTGGTGGAAGCTTCAATGCCTTGCCTAGCTCTTTGCCTCTCATACAAACACATGAAGCTACCACACTGAACCAGAACACTGATCAATCCAATATAGTCTACACTGACTGGCAGCCACTCTCAGAGGCTATCTACACAATACATTTCTCCAGTCATTTACACTGCTTTGCCTGTGCTCCCTGCAGCCACACAGCAGCTGTGGGAAACTGCTCAAAAAAGCAAAAGGAGAGTGCAAATAGGCTCAGAATAGCACACGGGGGGAGGGCCCCTGCCTCCCCCCAAGCAGTTTCTCAAACTGCACTTGAGAGAGGTGAGTTATTTCATTGATTTTGCTGCCCCATATGAAGTATCTGTGCACATGGAGCAGCAAAATTGGCAAAATAACGCCCCCCCCCCGAATTATTCATGTGAGAAAACTGCTTGGGGGAGGGGTGGCAGGAACCTTTCCTCCCCCCATGATGCCATTCTGAGCCCCCATTTGGAATCTCTTTTTTAAAAAGAAGAATAAATTCCCTGCAGCTGCTATGTGGCTGCAGGGAATACAGGCATATTAGTGTAAACGAGTGAAGAAAAATATTGTGTACTTTGCCTCTAAGTATCTCAGGGAATGGTTTTTCATATTACCCACTATGTACACATGTGCCATCAAGTCACAACCAGCTTATGAGAACTCCAGCAAGGGGCTTTCAAGACAAGTAAGAAGCAGAGATGGTTTATCATTGCCTTCCTCTGCAAAGCCTTCTTTGGTGGTCTCCCATCCAAGTACTGACCCTGCTTAGCTTCTGATATCTGACAAGATCAAGTTATACCATGCCACCTTCCCTATACTATCCACCACTGATTGTTTAACTAGAAATGCATGCAAAGCCTGTGATATATCACTATGTTAAGAATCTGGGACCTTCTGCATGCAAAGTAGGTGCTCTGTAACTGCAGAACCATGCAAAACAAGCAAATACACATAAATTACCCGTTTCACATAATTTGAACAGATCACAAAATTTAGCTTTTCTTGGCCCAGACTCAGTTTAGATTTTTGTTTTAAAAGCAGGGGTTCCACACAGTCCTTGAGAGAATTGAAAGTGACAATATAAGCCTAAGAAATGGTCACCAACAGAGGAAGAAGACTACCCTGCCAGCAAGATATGTTGCAGAGTAGCCTCTCATGGGTAACTTTTGGAAGTTGCACCTCTTGGCTGTTGCAGATAGGAGCTAAGACAGTGATCTGGCAGTCAAAGCAGTTTGCTTAACCCTGGTTGAGAAGAAGTGGGCACTTCCTTATCCAACAGATTTATTTGGGGTACCAAAACCCAATCACACAACTTCTGCAGAAAAACATGTTCTTAAACACATGAGAAGCTCACTTTAATTTTTCAAGGCAAGTAAGCTCTGATTGGGCAGCATAAGAATCACTCAAATGTGAAAGGAGTTACTAAAATTAACTAATAGCTAATTAAGTTAAGGCACATTTTGCCTCGCTACATACTCATACCACTAACAGGAAAATGACAGCAAGGAGATGTAGCAATGCAAGAGATATACACAAATGCACACCTGCACTGCACTGCACTGGGTGGAGGAAGAAATGATTGAAAGGCAACATGTTATGCCACTATTAAAATAAAGCACAGTTAATACAAATTCCCGGCAGGGTGACAGATATGCATCCTTCACTATCATTACTTAAAACAGACTTGCTACTCAGAGCCCCAAACAGTTTGTGAATGACAGCAAAGACTACTCTGCATCTCATCTGTTACTGCCATCAACAATTATTCCCAGCTAGAAGCTTGCAACAAAACTACATGAGAATTGCAGAAGACAGGGAGAGAATGTGAACACACACACTCACACAAAAAATGCATGAATGTGAACTGCATGGCCATCTGTAGACTGCATGTGTCTTTTGCTGTCAACTGATTTGTGGTGACTTGTAGGGTTTTCAAGGCAAGAGATGTTCAGAGATGGTTTGTCATTGTCTGCCTCCTCTTCACAATGCTCATATTCCCTGGAGGTCTCCCATCCAAATACCAGCCACGCCTGACCCAGTTCAGTGTCAGATCTGACAAGATCATGCTAACCTGGGCTATCCAGGTCAGGGCATCTGTAGAATACTTGGGAGGGAGAATCAAAGAAAGGGCATAGCAGGAATTACAGGATACAGATGGCAACCAGTAGCTCAATGTGGCCAAAAAACAAGAGGTAGAAAGTTGACCAGCCAAGGGTCTTGTGTGAGGATGCAACAGGGTTAAATGGGTGTAAGTCAAACTGTGGCAGGCTCGTACAGGCACCCCACAGTATTTGGTCAAGCACAAGGAGTATTTCTGAGCACGTGTTCTTCGTATCCATTCAGTTTAAGTTAATCTAATTAACCAACAAGCTGGAACAGCCGGTTTAAGGTAATGCTAAGAAGAGGTTATAGTTACTAGGGATGGGCACAGCCCCGACCCCGAGCCAATGTCCATGCCGGACTTTGCCCGGTCTGAAAACCCCAAACCGTGGTTTGAAAAAGGAGCCTTCCTCGAACACTCACCGAGCTTTGCTCAGTTTGGTTCAGGTGTTCAGCCCCCAATGTGCCCATGCCACCCACTGGATGACACAGACATACCAGCAGCAATGCCAAACCACTCGGAAGTGACACAAGTGTGTTGCCAGAGGGACCTTAAGCAGTTCAGTTCAGGGAGGGTTTTTCACTCGGTGGTTCAATTCAGGGCTGCCTGGTTTGAGCCAAACCAAGCTTTCCTGGTCTGTGCAGATCCCTAATAGTTACCATTTCTCTTGCATTATCTAGCAATACCTGCAACCATCATTTTCTTCAGACCTTTTGCATTTGACCAATATTCAGGCATCAGAGGGAGAAAAAAAGATTTGGACTAAGGACCTTGCAGGTTAACTGCAAACTTTACATAGCTTTAGCAAATGTTTTGAGAGATACTGATGGATATCAGGTAACAGGCTGCATATTTAGGATATTGGAAGAGGAAAGAAATAGGTGGAGAAATCACTCATAAAAATCTATAACTGAGTGCGTACATGTCTTACTTGTTCAAATCTGATGCAGTACTAAAAGTGTGCTTGTAAACATTTTCTTTTTAATAAATACTTTAAATCTTTTGATGTTGGGAGTGGTTCTCTGTACCACATCGAACTCCACCATTTCAGACATGCTATTTTAAAAGGGGCTCCAGGGGAGATGGCAAGCAGCTATTCCTCCAAGGGCACCAAGACAGTAAACTGTCCCCTTGGTTGCCAGGCTCTGGGTAGTGGGAGACACAGAGGCAAGGCCTCAGAGCTTAGAAGGGGAGCTGGGGGTCCTGATCCTCCCAGCGGGAAAAACCCTGAAATTGATCAGGTGGTGGTGGCAGGTTACTCAAGAGTAAAAGAAAAACCCCTCCAGGGAGTTAGGAACCCCTAGAAGGGGAGGGCGGAAATGGGGCCTGCAGGCCAGAGCAGGCATGTTCTGCCACATATGTATTAAAATATTTAAATCCCACTTTTTTTCTACAGCAAGGGAACTTACAAAAAACAGGATATGACAATTCTAAGAGTGAGATTATATCACTTGTTCAGGGTCTTTTATCCAATAATTTGAGATACCTTATCAAAGAGTGCGCTACATCATGCAGTCTTTTGTACAATATCTAAGAATGATGTTGCTGTTGTGTATGGTTACAGCTGGAGTAACAAGGTACCTCATATCTTGAATAGGCCACATATTGGAGGACAATATCAGTCTTCTACCTCATGACTGATGAAATACAGAAACCAGCCTATAGCATTAATGCTGACAGCTTGGTATTGAAACAGATATACAACCTTGTGGAAGGTGGGGAGTTAACTGCTTTTATATCCTCAAACCATCCTATTTCAGAAGCATCATATAGTGTTAAGAGAGCCAAGTGTAGTGGATAAAGTGCTGGACTATGATCTGGAGACTCAGGTTCAAATACCCACTCTACGATGAATGCTGCTGTCCAAGTGACCTTTGTCAGCCTAATCTACAGGAGTAGAGAGATGTATGCTGCCCTGAGGTCCTTGGTGGAATGACAGAACAAAAACACACTGAATAAGTAAGTTTCTCACACAAAATCTGTCCCAGCTCCAGTTTCTGAAAGTCTCATAACCAGTGTTCCCTCTGAGCTGAGTTAGTGTGAGCTAGCTCACAGTTTTTTAGCCTCCAGCTCACATGTTTTTGTCTTAGCTCAGGAAGGATGGCTCCAGAGCAAACTAATCTATGCAGCAGCCAAACTGCTTGCTCACGGCTTTAATGTCAGTAGCTCACAAAGGAGAATTTTGCTCACAAGACTCCACAGCTTAGCGAGAGCATTGCTCATAACCACATGCACAAACATGGAAAAGGCAAAATGACATGTACTATCAACATACTAATTCTGAGAAATCTTCCCACCAGTAGTATCTATAAAAAGGATAATAAAGCAGTTTGAATGCCCCTCTCCAACAGTTGCTATCAAACCACCAGATTTTTGTTAGCTTCTCTCCTTCTCCCTTCTATCCTGAGGATGTGTGACCAGTTTCTGATTATATAACTATTCTAATTAGCCCTTCCTGGCAACACTCTCCCTACTCTCTACCTATATGTATGTCAGAAAATGATGTCTTTGATGTTTCTCACTGCATCCATTGTGTTATGTTTCTACCCCGCTTTGCGCTTGCGTAGCTATGCAGCCTGAAACGTGGGAGCTTCTTCCCTGCCGCTTTTCCTTATCACGGTGGCCTTGAATGTAGGCTTTGGACTATTCTTGTTTCGCTGAGAATTTTCCAGTCCTGGGAAGGCAAGGGGAGGGGGGGAGTAGTCTCCCGCTTATGAAGTATTTCTCCCGCCGGGAGTTCCCGCGCGAGTGCTCAAGTTTTATTCGCTAGGCGCTTCATTGCATCACACTATAAGTTAGCCGGCTCTGCTTTGCTCCCCATTCCTGACAATGACCTCCTACTGTGGGTTTTAGCAAGTTAATCCTAATAAACCTTTCTTTGTGCAAGAATGACTGGATCTACTTGATTTTACACCTGACAGAAATTGTCAGGAATCCACCTCTTTCCCTCACCGTCGACGACCGCCATCCACCACGATGAGCGGGGCGGGAAAGGGAGCCCCGAGCGCAGTCCCGTTGATTACCACCTCGGGAGCCGCCGGGGCAGTTCCAACGATCACTACGGCGGGAGCCACAGGTGTCGTTCCAGTGACTACTGCATTGGGAGCCACGGCTCCCGTTACCTCTGTGGCTGCTTCAGTGGTTACCATTCCGACTACCACCGTGGTTCCGGTGACTACAACTACAGTGGTGCCGACACCAACTGCACATTCAGCAGCCGTGTTGTCTACCCCACCATCGATTGGCACAATTGGAGCCACGTACGCACTCCCGATCTACAGCCCGGCCGGGCTGATACCAAGTCAGGGTGGTGCGGTTCCACGAACCTATGTGCCAGGAGTCCCAACACCCTGGGATAAAGGGGTGACATTTCGCAGATCGCGCGATTGGACTAAGAACCTGCTGGACACTACCCAGACCACTTGGACTATGCCGGGAAGCCAGAGCCGTGACAGCCTCCTGGATCCCAGAGGTAGTTTTGGTCTTCCCCAAGGGCGGGTGTCCCGGGGATCTCCCAGAACGGGGTCCAGCCAGGACACTGATGCCCGCATGGATTCTATCCAGGAGGATACCCGACGGCTGGTAAGGGATATGAGTAAACTAATGCAGTCCCTACCCCAGATGATGGACCAAGCTATTAGAGCCCATCCGCTGACACAACCCAGACCTGCCCCTGCACCGGCTCCAGCCCCGGCGCCACCGTTGGTGCCGGGACGGCCACCTCCTCCTCCTCCGGGCCCGGGGCCAGGCCAACCAGTGCCGCCGGGTCCAGGGCCGGGCCAACCAGCGGCTCCAGGGCCAGGGCCAGGCCAACCCACGCCACCAGGGCCAGGGCCGGGCCAGCCAGCACCAGCCCCACCTCCAGTAGTAGCCCCAGTACCGGGAGCAGGGCCAGGGCCACCAGGACCTGTCCAGCCGCCAGTTGTGCCTCCACCTCAGCCTCCGGCTCCAGCACCCCTCATGCAGCCGGTACCGATCATGGCGCCGGCCCCCCGGTAATCCGCCCCAAAGACATGCTTGAGATCACTTTTGATGGAGATCCAGAGACTGTGTCCTTTTTCATATTACAAGTTGGAAAATTTGTACAAAGATGGGGCTATGTATTCCCAGATGAAGAACAGCAGGTGGAGTTTATTGCATCCAGGTTCCGGGGGAGTGCTACTAGCTGGTATGTAGCCCTCCATGATCTGGAGGCGGAGGAGCTGGGGAATGTGGATGACTTCATGTGGGCCTTGAGAAACCGTTTTGAAGATCCGGGGCGGCCCAAAAAGCTGAAGCCTTCCTCCGCACTTTCAGACAAGGCAAACTCTCAGTGCGGGAGTACTCCAGGGAGTTTCAAAGGCATGCTGTAAAAATTCGAGACTGGACTGATGCGGTCTTGGCCCAACAATATAGAATGGGACTGGCAGTTGACGTCCGCAATAATGTTCTCAGCTCTCAACAACCTCGTACCCTCCAGGGGTGGATGGAGGAAGCCGAGAAGGCCGAAAGTCGCTTGCAAATGATGAAGCTGGATCTATCCTTGGGTAACAATCGTCCAAGTGTTGCGGCGGGCCAGGCCAGACCCAAACCAACTTCCACCCCAAGTGGCTTGAGGGACCAGCGTATGCGACAGGGGCTCTGCCTGCGATGTGGGGAGAAAGGGCATTTCGCCGCTGCCTGCCCGAAAGGGGATCCCAATAGAGCTCTACCACAAGAAGAGCCTAGAAGGTGGGCAACCTCTACCCCGAGAAAAGGTACCGCCAAACCGCGCAACACACGGGCTCTGTTTGCTAGCCCTGACCAAGTGGATACCTTGATGCTAGAGGAGGAGAGTGAGATGCAGGGAAATGAGATGGTCCTGTTGGTGAACGGCGCTACACAGCAGGACCCAACACCAGAGGCGCCTAAAATGGTGAGCAACTACCCCTCTCTCTTCTTTGTGACTGTTTTGGTAATGAACCCAGCAATGATGACTCACATTCGGGTCCGGGCTCTCATTGACTCAGGGTGCGGGAGGGATCTCATAAACCCTTCTATGGTTATGGGGTTGGAGGCAGCTGTGGTTCACCTGAAAGACCCAATAACTTTCACACAGATGGATGGGTCTCCGATGAAAAAGCCATGCCAATTTGAGACTGTTCCTTTAAGAATAGGCATTGGTGACCACTGGGAGCTACGCTCATTCGTAATAGCTCCGCAAGCCCAATTTCCTTTGGTATTGGGTAGCCCCTGGTTACATGGACATAACCCGTATATTTTATGGGAAGAAGGGGAGGTACAGTTTATCTCCCCAAAATGTGCAGATCACAACTGGGACCCCGGGTGGGGAAATCCCCCATGCAATGAACCCCCACGAGCTTGTTTGGCAACGGAGGAACTTAACCGCATCCCTGAGGATTACCAATATATAACCCGGGTGTTTGAGGAGGAGGAAGCAGATGAATTGCCCCCCATCGTAACTCCGACTGTGCAATTGAGATCCTTCCGGGTCAAAAGTTACCAAAAGGGAAAATTTATGCCATGAGTCCAAGTGAAAAGGAGGAACTTCGCCGATTTATTGATAAAAATCTGGCCCGTGGATTCATTCGGCCAGCATCATCCCCTTTTGCAGCACCTGTCTTATTTTGTAAAAAAAGGATGGGGAGCTCAGACTGTGCACGGATTACCGGGGACTTAACGCAGTGTCTGCTACCAATGCCTACCCGATGCCCCTCATCAAAGACCTACTGGCTGAGGTGGCGAAAGGGAAAGTGTTCTCTAAACTGGACTTAAGAGATGCCTATTTTCGGGTTCGTATTAGAGAGGGGGATGAATACAAGACTGCATTTAATACCCCGCTGGGGCAATTTGAATACCGGGTGATGCCCTTCGGGTTACAAGGGGCACCAGGGGTCTTCATGAACTTAATCAATGAAGTGTTACACCCCTATTTATTCAAAGGAGTGGTTGTTTATTTAGATGATATCTTGGTCTATACCCCGGATCAAGAATCCCACACTACCCTTATGCGGAAGGTATTGGAAAAGCTTTTAGAACACAAACTGTTTGTTAAGCTGTCAAAATGTGAATTTCACCAAGAGAGCATTGACTTTTTGGGATACCGCATATCCTCCGCGGGGTTGGAGATGGACCCAAAAAAGGTCCAGGACGTTTTGAGATGGGAACCCCCCAAAACCAGGCGCCAGCTCCAAAGTTTTCTCGGCTTCGCCAACTTTTACCGTCAATTCCTGCCACACTTCGCCCAAGTAGCCCTTCCCCTCACGGAACTTTTAAAAACCAAGGGGAGGGGATCTAAGGCTTCGGTCCCAGGAGCCCCGTTGGACTGGACTCCGCAGTGTCAGCAAGCGTTTGAACAACTTAAAAGATTGTTCACGTCGGAGCCCATACTAGCCCACCCTGATGAAACAAAGAAATTCGTAGTGCAAGTAGACGCATCAGACACTGCTATGGGTGGGGTGATTTTGCAAGAGAATGATCAAAAGCAACTACAACCCCTGGCTTATGTGTCGAGAAAATTTAATGACACAGAAAGATTCTGGCCCATTTGGGATAAGGAAGCAGCGTCTATTCGTTTAGCCTTGATCACATGGAGACATTGGTTAGAGGGGTCCCGAATACCTTTTGAAATCTGGACTGATCATAAAAATCTTGAGGTATTGCGAAAACCCCGGAATCTAAATGCCAAACAGTTCCGGTGGGCTGAGTTTTTCTCCAAATTTCAGTTTACCCTGCACCACTTCCCAGGGAAAGCCAACCATTTAGCAGACGCTCTCTCTCGCCTTCCTCAGCATTTTTCTAAGAGGGTTGAAGTTCGGGAATCTATGTTCACCCCGGAACAATTAGTTGGTGCAGTTGTAACCCGTAAAGCTAAACAGGCACCTATAAGTCACATCCAGACATTGAATTGGGAAAAGCAGTTTTTATCTGACATCACCCCACCAGAGACGAGTGAGTTACAAGCCAGGGATGATGTAAAGTGTGATCCTAATGGCTGCTGGTACAAGGGAAATAAAATGTTTGTTCCAGAAGCTACCCGAGCCCAGGTTTTGCGCACAGTTCATGATTCAAAAGCTGCGGGACACTTTGGATATGTAAAATCCTTAAGGCTTCTGCAACGGAGCTTCTGGTGGCCCAGAATGAAGCAAGAGTTGTCTCATTATATACAGTCCTGCCCAACGTGTAATCGTTGTAAAGCCAGACCAGGAAAACCTCCAGGCCTCCTACAACCACTACCCACCCCGAGCAGACCCTGGGAAGTAATCTCTATGGATTTTATCACTGATCTTCCCCCCTCCAGACATATGACTGTTATTTGGGTGGTAGTGGACCTATTCTCTAAGCAAGCCCACTTCATACCGTTCCCCAGTATGCCAACAGCAAAAAGCCTGGCCAAAGCATTCATTCAACACATTGCCAAATTGCATGCATTGCCCCTCAAGATCGTTTCCGACAGGGGGTTCCATTTGTTTCCAAATTTTGGTCTGAGCTAATGACGCTAATGGGTATTGAACGTGCGCTTAGTACTGCCTATCACCCTGAGACTGATGGCCAGACGGAGAGAGTGAACCAGACGTTAGAGCAATATCTAAGGTGTTTTTCTAATTATCAACAAGACAATTGGGTAGATTTGTTGCCATTGGCGGAGTTTGCTTACAACAATTCATGGCATGCTTCCACGAAAATGTCACCATTCAAAGCTGCCATGGGCTATGACAGCCCCCTCTTCCTTTCTTAAAACCTGGGGAGACTGGTGGGAAAGCCTCGACATGGTGTCAAACTCTCCGTGACTCCTGGCCCCTAATTATCGAGACTTTGAATGAGGCCAAGGCACAATATAAAAAACAAGCAGATAAGAAACGGGCCGGGGGATGGAACTTACAACCGGGAGACTCTGTCTATCTCTCGACTAAGAATCTAAGACTAGCGCAACAATCCAGAAAATTGGCGTGGAAATATATTGGTCCTTTCCGAGTGCTAAGATGTGTGAATCAAGTAACTGTACAACTAGACTTGCCTAAGTCTCTTAAAGCAATACATCCAATTTTCCATTACAGCCTTCTCAAGCCGGCCTTTCCCCCAACTAAAGAGCATCCTGAGACGTTGGATCCTCCCCCCTCTGATGGTTGACGGTGAAGAGCACTATGAGATCGCTGATGTTTTGGACTCTAAGATACTTCGTGGACAACTTATGTACCTGGTGCAATGGGTACACTTTGGGCCCCAATACAGGGAATGGGTGAAAGTTTCTGATATCAATGCACCTGATCACCTTAGAAACTTTCACGCTCGATACCCTGATAAACCTGGGGGCCCCTATTCGCTCCTTCCTGAGTGGTGGGTGGGTGGAGTTTTGGGAGGGGCAGAATGTCAGAAAATGATGTCTTTGATGTTTCTCACTGCATCCATTGTGTTATGTTTCTACCCCGCTTTGCGCTTGCATAGCTATGCAGCCTGAAACGTGGGAGCTTCTTCCCTGCCGCTTTTCCTTATCACGGTGGCCTTGAATGTAGGCTTTGGACTATTCTTGTTTCGCTGAGAATTTTCCAGTCCTGGGAAGGCAAGGGGAGGGGGGAGTAGTCTCCCGCTTATGAAGTATTTCTCCCGCCGGGAGTTCCCGCGCAAGTGCTCAAGTTTTATTCGCTAGGCGCTTCATTGCATCACACTATAAGTTAGCCGGCTCTGCTTTGCTCCCCATTCCTGACAATGACCTCCTACTGTGGGTTTTAGCAAGTTAATCCTAATAAACCTTTCTTTGTGCAAGAATGACTGGATCTACTTGATTTTACACCTGACAATGTAATGGCTGATGACTTCTGTTTCAGTGTATCGGAAGAAGAGTGCGTTCACACAAAAGCTAATACCCAGGGCTTTTTTTTTTTTTTTAAAGAGGAGCTGGAATTCTCTTTTTTTGAGAATAAACTCTCCTAAAGAGGAGAGAATTTTATTGCTTTTTATAAAAAGAAAAGGGGAAGGTATATAGTTGGATTAAGAAAAAGGGTGGAGTGAATTTTTTTCTGTTAAAAGGTTAGTTTTAGTTAGTATAATTACAGATTGGCAACCACCACGGTTGGAAGATCTTCTTTTCATCTTTCAAAAGTCCAAAATAACTCTGTTAATAAAGTTAGTAAAGTCCATTGGGGTTAGTTATTAATCAGCTCCTTTCTGACGTTCCACGAACTATTTCTTTGGGTGTCTTCCTTTTATGTCTCTCAAATTGTAAGATGGGCCCTCTTTAGGCTTCTTGTCTCCCGCTCCAGCACCTCCCTCCTCCGGATCGCTGTCTTCTTCGCTGCTTGAATCAGTCCAAATTGCGAGTGCTGCATCTTCCTCTATACTGGCGTGTCTCTTCAGAAATTCTTGTGCTTTGAAGACGGAGTCTATCTTTTCTCTTTTATCGTTATATTTAAAAATTAGTCCTTCGGGAATGCACCATCTGTAAATTGTCTGATGTCTTTGTAAGAACGTGGTCAATCCTTTATATGCTTTTCTTTTCATACGGATTTCGTAGGGAACATCTTTCAAAGTTCTGATGGTCTGCTTCCCAATTTTCAAGGGCACCGCTGAAACTGAATGCAAAATTTGATCTCTAGTATGCTGCTTAGTAAACTTGACAACCACTTCTGCTGGCAGATTATTTTTCTTTGTAAAGGCTGAATAGGTTCTATAGGGCATATCCATCTCTTCTTTCAATTCCAACGCTTCTCTGCCAGTTAGGGGTGCCAAGGCGTTCGCCAATGTAGTTCTGAGATCCTCTTTTTCTTCTTCTTTAATGCCCTGAAAGCGGAGAGTCCGATTTGATTTTTCCATCTGTAACATTAAAATTCTTTTTTCTTGCATATCCTAATGTTTTTCTAATTTATTGACCTTTCTCTTTATTTTCTTGGTGTCTTCCGTTGAGACCAAACATTTTTGCGCAATCTCCTCCATCTTCTTTGTTGTTTCTGTTAATTGTTTTTGTTGACTGCTGAGAACACTTTCCATGTTACACAAAGTTTCGCTGATTTTCTGCATTTGATCCAGCAGAGGGCGCAGTGACTTGCTTTTCTGTTGATTGACAGCTAGCTCCGGAGGGGGGGTGCCCAGACCGGAAGTTCCTCCCCCCTTCTTTTCCGGCTTCTGTGGGACCTTTTTAAATGCCAACATTTTTTTAATTGTTTACTTTATCAAAGTTCGTGCCGCGTCACTCAGGAGACCGACAAACTCTTAATCTTCAATGCTTCCCCAAAGGTATTTTCACCAACTCTTTTTTTCCCTTTACCCCCCTCTGCTTTTCTTTTATAAGTCCCGTTTCTCAAAGGGGGTGGGGATTCCTCCCTCCTCCCATCCGCTTATACGCTTGCGGGGGATTTCAAATTTTCGCTTCAAAATAGATCTCCAACTCACGGTTCGATGCCAGATCTTTCCGTTTATCTTTCATTCAATGCTTTATTCACTCCTGGAAGTCGGTGGCGTTGCTAAGTCCCATTACGGGCACAACGCAGCGGAGCCGATTGGGGCGGGGAGAAAGCCTCAATTTCCCGGCTGTTTGCCGGCAAAGAGGCTACTCCCCAAGCGCCCCCGGTTCGGAGCCTTTAACTAAGGCTCACTAGGGTCTTTCGCATATGCGAAGACCCCCCCCAAACTGCGCGTGGGCTAACCATCTCCGGGAGCTTCCCGAGAGGTGGCCGCCATTCGCTCCGCCGAAACCGAAAGTCCCAGGAGCTGGAATTCTCAAGAGGGAAATGAAGCTTTCAATCTGTTTACTGAAAACTCAAGAAGTTTTAAACATTTTAAAAACAATTTTGTCACAGAGGTTCTGGAACTCAGTTCCAGTGAGTTCCCCAGGAAAAAAAAAAGCCCTGCTTATACCCAGAATAAAACTTTGTTGGTCTTAAAGGTACCACTGGGTTCAAACCTCATTCTGCAGCTTCCGTCAGCGAAGTCACATAGGGCTGAGAAGTCAAGTTTCTGAGCATTAGCAAAGGACTGAAGGCTAACAGAAGGACTAAGGCCATGCCTAAATGAATCATACTCATCAGAAAAGAATAAGAGAACGAGGACCTCATTCACGCTTCCTGGGACGCAGGTGTCCCCCTAAGTACACAGAGTAAAACACTTCTTAAAACCTTCCAGCAATCCTACTTTACTGTTGCTGAAGACATCTATGCACCAGCCCCCTTTGTACTTATTTTTTACATTTCCTCAATGCATTTTCACAATAGATTTTAGGAGGAGGTCTCTCTCCTTGCGAATTCCTGCTCAATGTCTTCCTACCACTCCCTCCCCTCCCTCCCTTTGTTCAGGTTGCTTTATACAATTGTTAATTTGCAGTCTAAGGCTTATTGCCAAAGTAAGAGACAAATCAAGTTCTCTCTGTAAGTGACATTTTGTTCATACACTGATGGATATTTGCCCTGACTACAGCTTGGCAAATATAAAACACATGCAAGTTCCAAGAAAGAACACAGGTGTTTTATCTACATTTCTAAGAATCAAGCCCTGCTCTTTCACAAATACCTGATTTGCCACTGTCTCTCCTAACTCACAGGAAGAAAAGACATGAGAGAAGCCATCCCGCTCTGCCTGCAAAGTGCCATGAATATATGGCATTATAAAATACAAAAGCTAAAAAAAAAAAGTTCATTGGTTAACAACCTGGGCATTTTGTTCATTGCCACCAAGCACAATCCCCTTTACAGAGATAGCACTGGAAGCCATCTTCATGAAGCACATTTTCTAGCAGGAGACATGAAAAATTAATCCCCCAATTCTAAGAACAGATTTCAACAGAGGATTTAGGAAACCCTGAAGGGAAAATCATGATCACAAATTCCAAAAGGGCTACAAAGAGACAGGATCTCAACAGCTTTTGAACAACAAAATACCTGCAAACCATCTAACCAAATTCAGGTTACATGGCATCCTTTTACAATGTGTAATTAACATCATCCTAAACAGAGAGTTAGGAGCTGCGGTGGCTCAAGTGGTTAAGACGCTGAACTACAAGCTGTGGAAGGTCAGTAGTTCAGCAGTTCGAGACCTGAGAGTGCTGCATGACGGAGTGAGCTCCTGTCTCTAGTTCTAGCTCCTGCCAACCTAGCAGTTCGAAAGCAAGAAATTGCAAGTAGATAAATAGGTACCACTTCGGTGGGAAGGTAACAGTGTTCCATGTGCCTTGGTGTTTAGTCATGCCGGTCACATGACCATGGAAACGTCTTCGGACAGCGATGGCTCTTCGGCTTTGAAACGGAGATGCGCACCGCAACCCTAGAGTCGGATTCGACTGGCTTTCAAGCAAGGGAACCTTTACCATTTTAAGCAGAGAGTTAATCATTCTAATACCCTTCTTTACCCACCAAAGTAAATGATTTAACTTCACTTAGGATGGCACTGAATGCCAAATTAATCAAGGTAAAGGCTATAAACTCCATAAGCTGTCCACCATTTCTTTTTACCAAGGTAGATTCAGGTGGGTAGCTGTATTGGTCTGAAGCAAGAGAACAATGTTTGAGCCCAGAGGCACCAGAATTAAACTTTGTTGGCCTTAAAAGTGCCAATGGACTCAAACTTTGTTTTTTTACCAAGGGTTTATTCTCCAGTTAGGACATTTCACCATTTCTACTCCACAGAAACTACAGATTCAGCCCTGTCCTCACTGAGCCCATTTCTGTCATTTGTAGTCCGTCTTTTCTCCAAAAAGGTCAGCATGAAGTACATGGAATCCTTTTTTCTTTCCTTCTTTCTTTCTTGGTGTGCCAGCGGCAGATCTTTCTTAAACTGTAGACCTTCCAGTTGTCCATCACATCCAAATCAGAGTTCTGCAATGTACTCTGCATAGGGCTACCTTTGAAAACTGTTCAGAAGTTTCAGTTTGTACAAAAACATTGCACCAAAATTATTTACTGGCATGACTTCTTAGGAACCCATAATGCCTGGACACTGGCTGCCAATTTGCCTCTGCACAGAATTTAAAGTGCTGGGTATTATATCCAAAGCCCCCAAAGGTCTAGACAGGATAGTCAGAGGACTGATTTCTCTCATACAAATCTACCTATCAGCTAAGATCATTTATAGAGGCCCTATTGTACACAAACACACACAAACCATCAAGAGGATGAACTTGAGAAGCAAAACCTTTTCTATCTTAACACCATGTCTGTGGATTTCTTTCCCCACAGCAGTTTATCTAAAACTAAGCCTAATGAATTTTACATGCCATGGTGTCTTTTTTGGTCCTACCAATTACTATTACTGCAATCTCATCCAAAAACAATGGGCAGCTGGATCATGTTAGAGAACGTGTCAGGACACCACTATTTTGGTAGTTGCCACCATCACCCCTTTAAGCAACTAGATCATCAGGTCTGAACACACACTTATGATAATGGGACACTGAATTTGTTCTCAAATGAATTGTCTGAGTTTATCTTTCATAATCAACCCTTTGAAATCCTAGATTATATAACTATTATTTACAAAGTCACTACTATAGAGCACTACTGTGCTAAAAAGTTCAGCATATAACTATTACAATATTTACATTGTTTGAAGTTAAAAATTTGGCCATGTTCTCTTGATTATTTAACTTTACTTTAATAAATCCTTAAATTGTCCCTCAGTTCAAGAGTTAAGATAAGTATTAAAATGGCATTTAGCGCACTAAAAACTGAAAGTCTCCTTTCCTTCTCTGAAAAAAACCTAATAATACCTTCCTCTTTGCTTCATTAAAGAAACCCTTTCTTCTAATGCATCTCAATGGATCAACAGCAAAGGTTCAGTCAAGCTCTGTGATACTGTAACTTGTCTTTCCCACAAAAGCAACTAGATTTCTGTTGCCATATGGATGCAACACACACTGTCTCATAGCCAGACCTGTAGACAGAATTTTTTTTTTTGGGGGGGGGATGTGCTCCTGACATGGTGACATCACCCAACACCATGGTGACATCATCCAAAAGAGACTCAACAACTGGCTGGGCAGAATTCAGTGCACAGCATCCATGTGACATCAGTCCTCTAAAATAAAGAATCCACTGTGAAGAGGAAGCAAACAAGACAGCATCACATTAAAAGAGGGATAATTCACTGGGGGAGGCTGCCTGACAAGTCCAGCACCCAGCCAGCTGCAGAAAGCCGGAAAGAAAAGTTGCTCTCGTGCAGTGACCACTCACCTTCCCTGACCAGCTGAAGCCAACCAGGTCACATAATAACAGCAGCAAGCACCTCCCCCACTGCCCTGGTACAGGCATAGTGAGGTGCCGGGGTGGAGAGGGCCATTCTGCCCTGCCTGCTTTCTCCGTGCCTGAGCTCACCCACTGTCCTGCTAGGAGTCAGACGGTGAAGAAGAGTCCTTGCTTGGCTGCTGGCAGTCCCACAGGGTTCTGGCACCATCTAACCAGAGGGGGGCCCCCCCCGCTACTTCCCTAGCTCAATCCCTTGGCTCAATAGCTGAATGAGAAGGGTAATCCCAGGCACACAGGCAAGTGTGGAGGGACGGGGAGGGGAGAGGGATGTCGGGAGGGCCAGGAGAGGAGGGCCAATGAGGGGGCAGGGCACACTCAACAGGGGGCATCACCCCCCAGGAGCCCCCAGTGGCTACGGGCCTGCTCCAACTGTCACTTGTTAAAAGAAAAAACACTTGGTTTTTCCCAGTATATATTCTCTGCTCCAGAACTACTGTCAGTTTCCTGAAGGTCAATCTAACCAACAGGGGCCATATGACAGAATAAATCTACACCAAGCATCAAGGACAGAGTGCTTGGGAACCAAGATTCTACAAATGCTGTTTGCCAGTTACCAATGGCAACCTAGATCAACCACCTGTCTAACCTCAACATGAGCTTCTTTCTTTCTGCCATGTTCTACAGAAGAGACCTTGAAAAAGGGAAGGTTATTTTGCTTCATGCCAGTAAGGAGACACACACCTCTCTCAAGGAGGCGGCATATACAGAGGGAAAGGGTCAGATGCTCACATTGTACTGCAGGCATTTAGAAGCATTGTGAATTCCTCCTGCTACTTCAAAGTATACACAAATCCTGGTGCAAAGAGATTATGACTTTCCAACCCCCCTTCTTGTGTGAGGGAGAGAGGAAAGGGCAAAGGCCAAATATTGCCAAGCAACCAATGCCAGCCTAAATTTGCACACTTGTGTTTGGAAAACTGCTTTGGAGTTTGTTCTGCTTTAGAGAATATTACCCACAATCAAAACAACAAATGCTTTACATGATAAAGTGTCAGCCTCCACCAGTGCAGGGATAGAGCCAGGGGCTGTAGTGCCCTCCAGAGTTGAGTTTCCCTTTTCCTGGGCTACACCCACGAATAGCTTCAGTTTTAGGGCAGGGAAGGGAGATTGCTGACTCCCTCTCTCACTCCTGTCAGGTGCCTCTCCATTGGTGTCTTGGAAGTGGTCTGGCCTTCCTCCTTGGCCTTCCCTGGGCCAGGCTGACCCCAGACTCCCCTAATGCCCTCTCTTCAGGGGTAGGCCCATGGTGAGTGAAGGGATTCTGGGCCAAAGGCCTCCCTGGTTGCATCCTCCCTTCTCCTGCCCCGCCCTCCCCTGAGATTTTAAGAGACCACTCTGCTTGCCTGCACAGGCACCAGCTAATACTGGCCTCTTCCTTTGGCCTGGTCCCAGGTGCAGTCTGCTGCCTGAACCCCACCAAATTCGCCCTTGACCCCTTCCTCGCAGCCTCTGGTTGGGCTGCCTATTATCAGCAGTGCCATCCCATCAGCACCTCCTATGAAGCAGGTGAGTGTGGGGTGGAGCCGCCACCCCCAGACACAAAGTTGCAGGAATTATTTCCCTGTGGAGGGCATTCCCCCACCACAGAAAAGGTTCCAGTCACACATCCCAAATCACTGAAATGTAGATGGTGAAGGACATACGGTATGGTCCCAGATTTCAATCTAAGAGGTCATATACCATACTGCAAGATATAGTCCTTGAAACAGCTTGGCCCAGAGTGTTTTACACTTTGATGGTCAACTCTAGCACTTCGAATTGGGCCTGAAAACAAATGGGAAGCCAATGCAGAAGAAAGAATACTGAGTAATATGCTCCATTTGAGAGAGTACAATTAACTTTTTAGCCACTTCATTTGAACCAACTGCAATGTGTAAGACAGGCTCTCAGCATGGGGGGTCCATTTGTGCCTGGAGGGAAGGTGGGGGGAGGGGAAGTAAGGATGATTTGGGGCAACTGGGCCCAGCACTGGTTGACTCTCAAACAGCTTTCTTTGGCCTACCCCAGAGATCCAGGGGGGGCATATGTGCCTGGAGATAAGGCGGGGGAGGGAAGCAAGGATGATTTTGGGCAACTGGGCCCAGCACTGGTTGCCTCTCAAACAGCTTCCTTTGGCCTGCCCCAGAGAACACCCCATCATGGAATGGGTGGGGCACACAAACCTATGGGCTGCAGGTTTGCTTCTGGAGCAGGCTGAAGAGGTGATTGACATTCAGCAACTCTCCCTTAGCAAAGAGAGTGTCTCATTTGCACCCATCGCTGAAACAGAGGATGAAGATGCCATCGGCCAATGTTTCTTCTGTTTGCTGCTTCTGGCTGATCTCACACACACACATGTAACATGTGAACTATTTTCAAAGGCAACCCTACACAGATCATGCAGGAATACTCTGGCCTAGATGATGCCTGAGCTTGGATAACTGTAACTAATTTAGTTTCATTTAGGCAAGGGTGCAGCTAATTCACTAACCAAGCTGATTATAAGTGGCTCCTGCCCGCTGCCAAACTCTAAACATCCAGGAGCATTCCAAGCTGTATTCTTGAGTCTTAAGGGAAGCACAACCACATCCATCTCCCAAGATGGTGTTTGTTCTTTCAGTTAAAGATAAACTAAAAACCAAGCAACATAGTTGTCCTTCAACAGTTTGAAATACTTAGCTTGTTCAAGCCTTTTATTATCCAAGGGTTCCTGGGTAGGTCACTCAACCCAGGGACTGACCAGACTTCTTCCTGTTTGGCTTCAGCAAGATGGCGGCATCATGTGCCTTTAGACCGCTCAGGTACATGTTTTATGCCAACACGCAAATATTAAAATGGTGCTTTACTGTTCATATAAAGGAATTTGTATATGCTAGTGAAAAAATGTATCTACTACCAAACTATTTAAGAGATTTTAACTTCTACAGACCCTAGAAAAGGAGCGGAAAACCAAAAAACTCTAGCACCTCATTTTTTAAAAAGGCATCTACCCAAGACAAAACTAGGGTAAAAAAGGTACACTAGTACAGATAATTGGAACATATGCAACACTGCTAATTCCTGATACTAGGATCAGAGTTAGACAGAAGCACAGAGGCTTTGAATGCCTAAATGGATCTAAGGGACCAATCTGGTATTAGAGACACATTTAATCAACCACCGTTTTTTGTGTTTTCTGTGGGATGCTTCCATTTTTTGTTTCTTCCTGCCAAAAGGCCAAGGGTGCAAGCGAACACCATTTTAAGTCTGGACACCTGCTTAGCATTTAAGACAGGATGCTTACAGGAGAACATTTGGGTCATACTGTTTTTTTCAAAAGACATCCAGCCCACTGAACAGTTCTGGAGCACTCAGTTGCTTGCACACTGTTGTGTGTTAATTTTGGTTGATCCTAACGAAAGGTACTAAAAAGCTTTAGTTTTTAGAACTTGCTTTGAATGGATATAACTACCTGCCACCTCTTTCTGGTTAATTTCAAACATCTCAGGGTGGGTGAGTGGGTGAGTGTACATCAGCACAGGACTTGATGCATCTTGTTCTAATTAGGAAGTAGGAATGAAATTGAGTAATTCAGACATGGGGTGATGCAATTCATTTAATTAAGCTCTACGCCTGCAAGCAAAGCCTTGTCTTGGTTTTCTTTTTTCTGTAGAGCACCTGGCATTTTCAAGGACCCTACAAAAGGATTTTAAAAATACAATTCAAACAGTTCTGTGTAAGGGACACAGAGGATCCAAATTGCATTAGGCTTTGGTCTCTGTAGACCAAGAGTTTATGGGGAGAATCAAGTCTGAAAATTGAAACAAGGCCACTGACAAATGCTTAAATCCAGTCTTGGAAGACAACTATTAAGTGGGCTATTTCTCATTCCTCCCTCCCTAGTGAATGAGCAGTTTTTAGTACACGGAGAACAAAAACTGATCCCCTTTTTAACTTTAAGTACCTCTGGGCTTTTTATGTAATTTCCCCTTCGCCCATGCCATTTATACACAAATGGCCTGGTTCAAGCCTAACTCCCCATTCATTAGAGTTCCCTGACCTATAACTAAAATTATTTCTCCTTCTGGGAATACTGAAATGAGGCTTCAGTTATGGAAATTTTATAAGAACTCTAGGCTATTTGAACAAATACTGTTTAAGCATTAAAATACTCAAGAAGGAGAGATGAGAGCTCCCATGCCTCTTGGAAGACACTTAGATACTTAGCCCTAAGTTAGATTCTGTTCAGCCCTGCCTAACCCAGACGAAGAACATTTTGAGAGTAAGTAAGTTTTAGGGTCATCCCCCCATACCTCAGCATGCAAAATTAAACAAGGGATGATTAACAACCTAATCTCATCACCTGGCTCTGCCTTATTTTACATTAAAACTGTTCCTCCACAAACAAACACTGAAAGAAACAGCAATGTACTAACCTCTAGAGCAGATCAGACTCTGCATGATGGTGAATCACAGCCATCACCTGCATCTTTCTTCTCTTCATATTAGGGTTGCCAACTGCCAGGTGCTGCCTGGAGATCTCACAGAATTATAAGTGATCTCCAGAAAACAGTTCCCCTGGAAAAAATGGCTGCTTTGGAGGGTGGACTCTATGGCATTGTACCAGGCTGAGCTCCCTCCCCTCCCCTCCCCTCCCTAGGCTCCACCCCCAAATCTCCAGGAATTTCTCAAGCCAGAGTTTACAACCCTACTTCATATCAAAAGCAAGTCCTTATGCAGTATAAGGGGACAGCACACTGACAGAGTGATGCAAATGGCAGCTGCTATTCCAGGGGCAGCACTTGAACTGGATTCTGACACTTCCTCTTATGAGCCTTGGGTCAGTGCAGTGGCTCCTAGGACTGGCCTGTTAATTTAGCACCAACCAGTTGGCTGGCCTACCCTACTCTGTTATGGGTGGCAATGAAAGTTTTACATTTTAATATAATGGATTTTCTGTCTAGGTAAGTGACATTTAAATCTGCCAGTGCAAATGCTACTAATTTTTGCTTTAACTATGTTGCTCGCTTTTTTATATCCAAGCCCCCTGCAGTAATCATGTGAAAGGATGTTAGTGACAAACATTTAAAGCTGAGGAAGGGAGTATCCTAGTAAGAGGCAGGTGCTCACTCAGTCTATGTCCACTGAAGCATGACAGTATAATGGTGCAGAAGTACCTCAGAGAATGGCGTGTTAAAGAACTCTGAAATATAACAGAGGAAGGCAGACAAGACCCAAATGCTAAAATATGTAAGTGACACAAATGCTAGCTAAAATGTACTATTTAAGGGTCATTTGACTAGCAACGGAGTCACTGAGACAATGAGCAATAGAACAGAGTCATTCATTTGATGGTTATAATCCTATGTGCACTTACTTGGAAGTAAGCCTTTCTGAATTCAGTAGCACTTACTTCCAAGTAGATATGTACAGGACCAGGCTCTAAAGAAGCATCAGATCTAGAAGCACTGCTCATACAATCACAAATTACCAAAACATAACTGAGTGATTATAAGAGAGGATCTCAATATACTCTAGGCAAGACATCTAGAACTTAAATTATCCTCCCTGACCAGTCAGTAGGAAACGACCTTACTTGTACATGGTATGTCAATTGATAGGCAGCTCCCGTGAAAAAGCAGCATTGTGAAGTCATTCTCTGGATAAGGAAGACTTCTAAAGATTAAGCCATTCAATGAAACAATACCTTCCCTGGAATTCAAGTTGCGCACACACAAGGGTTTTACAAACATTTCTTCAAACTTGTTCAGAAGAAAATACTGCTAGTTTACAGGCATTCTTGCCACCAAGACAGCTCTCAAATTAATACAGCCAAGTAACTTCATTAGTTCCACAGAAACATGGACAAGGAACTGGGGACTGCTCCACTCATGTGGAAAATACTATATTTTGGCCAACAATTCAGAAGGCATCATTTCTCTCTGCTCCAGTGATAGAGAATGAGGAACATGCAAAATGCAGGCCCGTAGCCAGGAAATTTTCGGGGGGGGGGGGACTGGGGAAACTCATCCTGTGAGTTGTCCTTTCAAGCTCCCCCCCTCCCTGGGTGCTTCAGAGCCGACTGACCAGCCTAGTGCATCAGTCCCAGCCAGCCGAACCCAGGGGTGAACCGTGGAGCTCCCGTTGGCGGCAGGCTTGACAGGGCGCCACAGCGAAGCAAGGACAGAGTTGAGAGCCTCAAGGCTGACTTGATTCAGGAGAAGGTGGGCACACCGGCCAGCTGTAAAAGGCAGCACCAGACCAGCACACAGGAGAAGGCAGCGCTGACCCAATTCAAAAGATGGGTGAACTGGCTGGTTGGAGAAGGTAGTGCCAGACCGGCATGTAGGAGAAGGTGGCACTGACCTGATTCAGAAGGCTGGTGCACCAATCAGCTGGAGAAGGCAGCGCTGGACCAGCACACAGGAGATGAAGGCAGCACAGGCAGGGGCAGGGCGTGCAGCACATCATAGCACAATTTAAATGGAAAAATTTGCAATTGTGGGGCGTGAAGGAAGAGTTGGGAGTGTAACCAAAAGATGCCCCACTGTGACTATGGGCCATACAAAATGTCTCCTCCTATACAGCTACTGAACACACAAGACTGGTCTCATGCTGAAGCATGGAATTATTAATTAGGTGCACATATCTAATCTTTCTAGCATACTGTATTAGTGCTACCGTGGAATTAAATTTGGGGGGAAATTATATTCAAAAGCTGGTTTTGTTCTGTAGTCAAAGGTCTTACAAATCTCCCACTCTCCAACTTGGAAATAATTTGAAAATTGGATAATACCCATAAATCTGTTCTTGTGAAGAACTACCAGAGCAACTCAACAAGGAGTTCCATGTTGGGGAACTGATTATCACAAGAAGATACAAGAAAGCACACGTAACTATGTAGAACATCTGTGATTGATACATCCACTGACTTGTCAAGGTACACTGAGTTGGTCAAATTACACTGAGGAAAGGGATCTGGTTTGTTGTTGTTATTCAGTCACACAGTTGAATCTGACTCTTCGCAACCCCATGGCGCACATCCCACCAGGTCCTCCTGAGTTTGCTCAATTTCATGTTCGTTGCAACGATAAAAACAGGTTGCTTACCTGTAACTGATGATCTTCGAGTGGTCATCTGTGCAGTCACACACATGGGTTCTGTGCCTATGCTCGAACCCAACCTTGGAAAACTACAAGAGCTAGCCTCTGGCTTTTGGCGCATTTTCTTCCCATGCTCTGGGGAGCAGGCATCGACTGCACATGTTTTGGGATGATGAAGTACCGGGAGTAGAATCCCCTGTGGTGTTGGGCTGGTGGAATGCTCTCTATGGCTCCTTTGGCCAGGAGGGTCTTAACTTCCTCATGAAGGAAACTGGAGGGAGGTGTCACCAGAAAATGAGGGACCTGCGGGGTTGAAAGAAACTTGATGGCATACCCCACTTGGATGATGGTGAGAACCCAGGTATCCGTGGTGATGGACTCCCAGGTTTTGAGGAAAGGATGGAGCCTGGTGCCCAGAGGTGGAGTGGCTGACGAAAGACAATGAAGACTGAGGTGTAAGGAGAAGTTAAAGAGACTGTTTTGAAGGAAGTGTCATTTTTTTGGAAGAAGGGGCTCTGGGCTTCTGGTGGTAAGGTTGTTTAGCTGGAGGGGCTTTGTGTTTCCAGTAGTCCGACTGATGAAGAGACCGAGAGTGCTTGAAGGAACTTTGTTTCCAAGCTTTTTGTTTAGAGATTCATGGTTCGGATGATTGTGAGACACTCAAACTGTGTGCCCTTTTCTGCCTATTGTCTACGTTGGTTAGGGTCTCATCTGTGGAGGCATGGAAGAATCCTTCCCCGTCAAAAGGTAAATCTTCCACCTTGGACTTAATGTCAGGTTGTAGGGTGGTGGAGCATAGCCAGACATGCCTCCTGAGGTTGATCAAGGTAGCCAGGGCCTTCAAGGAACAGATGGTTCTAAGATGGAGGTCAGGGAGCCAAGATGGTCATCCAGTGGAGCAGTGGATATAAGGATCAACTGGGTAGTCGGTGTATGAGAGACCCTGGAGGGGCAGTGATAGTGGACATTGGAGGAGCCGCAGGTGACTATATGATGATGGGAGCATTGGGAGGCCCCAAAATTAGGGGTTGTGGAACCAGAGGGAGATGGACTATCAAATCTTCCAACCAACATGATGAATGAGGACAAGACTATCTCCCCCGATTGTGGTGCAATGAGCGAGATGACGATCAGTAATGCTCATGGTAGGAGAGGGAGAACGCGACTCCAAGGACTATCTTGGATAGCCCTCATAGGGTACAGCATAAGAAGCCAAGGTGTAATGAAAGCACTGCCTACTTCAGGATCTAGAATGGCTTCAAGAGAACCGATGCTGAGGTGAGAGGCAACAGCACTTTGGCAGGCTGTGAAGGGAGTCTGTCCCAGCAGGCGGGGTTGACTTCAAGGAAGTCCAATGGCAAATAGCTGCAGATGCAGGTGATCTGGATGGGACATGCACGACTTGTGTGAGAAGGGCAGCCACAGTGGAGGGAGTTGATGACAGGGTCAGTGCAGGGGTGGAGTCCTGCAGGCCCACAGTTGAAGCCTCCGGAGGCTGCACAGGAGCCGAGACAGTCATCAGAGCTGAAGCAGGTATCGCTACCAATCAGCCCTTTGACTTCTGTGGTTTCTTCAGTTTAGGCGCATCTGGGGACGAAACTGAGAGTCCCTTGGACTGTTTGTCAGTCTTATGCTTCGTTACAATCGAGGCCAAAGGGGCTGCTGACTTAGCCGAACCTCCCCTCTGAGCTCGGGAAGGCAGTGAGGCTCTGGAGTTCGAGAACTGGGACATCACCAGATGTGGCTCTTCAGTCTCACAGCTCTATTTTTTCAAGACTGTTTGGTAAAGTTGCTGCAATGGGTGCAGGAATCAGGTTTATGAGTCTTGCGCAGGCAGAAGAGGCACAGGGAATGTCCGTCAGTAGTAGGGATCTTCCCTTTGCAATTTTGACAATGTTTAAAATGAGTCTTCCCTTCCATGCGCCACACCAAGGGCCCAGGAGGGGGGGGGGATAGATGACAAGATGTTAGCCCTGACGCCATTATGGGGCTTTGCTATGGACTGCTTGCTGTTCCCACATGGTCTGTGCACTTGCTAGACTGTAAAATGGATGCCAAAGGAGAAGCCCATAGAAAAGGGAAAAAGCTGTCTTTTTACTCTGAGGGACTCCATTGCATACCTGCCGCATGTCACATACACGGATTAAGGGCCATACAGCAGACAAAGGACTTTTCCTCTGCAAGTCGTTTGCATGATGAGATTAACTGCCTTCCCCACCCAAGCCATACACATGAACAATACCAGAGCCATCAGCTACCTGGAGAAACCATCTGCCTGCCAGCCAGCTTCCTCTGCCCAGCCCCCAGGTATCCAACGGACGGGGTAGCCAATAAGATTTGAAATTGACACTGACACAGCCGGCTGGGAGGGTCAGTAGGTGTACACCGCCTGGCCTTCCACGCCCAGCACCCAAGACGCTATAATAACACGATCTCTGGGTTAGCTCTAGAGAAGAGAAGTCCTTGCGTTACTGCTGCTGAAACCACGACCTCTGTCTGTCTGCTTTTACCCTCTTAAGCCCCCATCCTGTACCCGAACCCTTGCCTCGCTTCGTTCCAGTCTGCAGCTGGAATTATACACGTGTGTTGTTAGCTGGTCTAGACCACGTGTCCCTTCTTCCATCCTTCCTACCCTACCTAACCCCACTCGCTGGAAGCTTAGGAGCCGCGCCTTGGAGGTAAATATCGCCCTCTTCAAAACCAATGATAACCTGCTCATGCAACTGTGCTTTATCTATCTTTTATTCTTAGACCTTGATATGAATGTGTGTGTGAATTATATTTGTTGAGTGTAACTATTATTGGAACTGTGCTTTATTTAAGTAAACTAAACATTATTCTGAGTCCTGTCTCTCGCCTCTTCACTGGGAAGTCTCCACGGCAGCCCATTCCTCGTAGACATAGACCAAAAGATCCCGAAATTAATTATACCTGTGGCGAAGTGCTTCACCCCTAGAGAGCATTTCGCCCAACAAAGAAAACTCACAGAGGATCCTTTTGTTTTGTTTTGGACAGTCACTGCAGAGGATGAAGATGAGAAGAAAAGAGGAGAAGGGGTCTATGAGGCAGCTCAGTACTGAGGAATGCACCACAGTGAGGTAGGTCTGGTCAGCGTGGCAGTCAAGAAGAAACTGAGTGGGAGGGCATTTCCTTCCCTGATCCAGGCATGCGCAGTCGATGCCTGCTCCTCAGAGCACAGGAAGAAAATGTGCCAAAAGCCAGAGGCTAGCTCTTGTAGTTCTCCAAGGTCGGGTTCGAGCACAGGAGCAGAACCCATGTGTGGGACTGCACAGAGACCACGAAGAAGATCACTGTCTAACCATCTCATCCTTTGCCGTCCCCTTCTTCTTTTACCTTCAATCATTCCCAGCATCAGGGTCTTCTCCAGTGAATGCTCCCTTCTCATTTGGTGACCAAAGTACTCCTTGTTGAGCTTGATCTGGTTTGAGTGGAGTTCAAATGCTAAATTCAGTTACCCACCCAGAACCTGCATCCATCTACATAGGAATTGCACAAACTAAAAGGAGATTCAACTATTCCCCTCAATCACTGTCTTCTACCAGTTCTACTTCTTTTAATTGCTGATTATATACAAACACATACACAAATATATGGTATTTCAAAACTGATTTTAAGATCTTCTTGAAAGCTTGCCACCTTGAGGACCTTAATTGAAAGCCACCCTGAGCCTGCCTTGGTAGGAAGGGCGGGTATAAATTGAATTAATTAATTACTTAAATAGGTGCAGAAGTGGCAAATAAATATTTTAAATATATAAAATGACAAGAATGGTATAGTTGAGTTTATATAACAGAGTTTATATTCTCTGACCTGGATGACCCAGGCTAGCCCTGTTGTCCCATCTCAGAAGCTAAGCAGGATTGGCACTAGTTAGTAGCTGAATGGGAGACCACCAAGGAAGTCCACAGTCACTATTTAGAGGCAGACAAGGGTAAACCACCTCTGTTCATTTCTAGCCTTGAAAACCCTACAGTCTCACCAGGGTCAGCTGCAACTTGACAGCACTTTTCATATGCTTCTCAATTCCGTTTTTTAAAAGCATCTCATTTTCCACCATATCCTCTTGCATCAAAATATACATGCTGACTTTTTTCAAAGGTATCCCTGCCTACCATATGGACACCAAGCCTATTTGTGGGAAGACTGCCCCTATGTAGCAACTTTACACTTGCCATGCTGCAAAACAATCAGAGAAGCCTGTTCCATTCACTCCTCACATGCTGGACCTGCATGGTACAGACTGAGATTTGGATATTTATTCAGCTTTATCTCCAGTACAGCCAGCTGTCCTTTATCCTTGAGCTGTTCCCCCCCCCCAAAAAAAAAAAAAACACCTTTGGACAATGAAAAAAAAGCCATAATTCAGCAAACAATGGCTACACACAAAAGAAGCTTTTGAACTTCCTGTGGTTCTAAAATATGAAAACAAGAGATTACAGAGTGTCTGAGTTCTGGATGTTTAACAGCCAGTTAAATAAACCTTACCCATCAAAGTCAAGTCTAGGACTCTTCCTCATAGTAATAGATCCCTATTCCAGCAACAGAATGATATTTTTCTTTAACTAAAAAAAATGGAAGGAGGAGGAGATAACATCCTTTCCAAAAGAAAAAAAACAGCCTTCAGAAGCAAAGCACCAGAGTATAGTATCTTCTGCTTCCAGCATCAGCAACTGCATCCAGCCTCCCACATACATCCCAGCAGTTTAGTCACACAAATGCTTCTATATCAGTGTTTTGATGAGGCAGGGTAGAGAATTTCACAAGCCAAGAGCATCTGGACCAAACATCAAATACTCTGCCAGGAAAGGAGTGGCGCTCTGTTTTTAAAATAACTACTGTCAACATGATCACACGCCTAAAGAACAAAATTGGGTGTCAATGTGCAATCAGGCAATATGAAGACAAGACTGCATTTCATAGCCACATTTGGTTGCTCTGTAACCTAGTGTCAGAAGGAAATCCTCCCTCCACGTGTGCACCATTTTTACAATTATAGCTACCTTGTACTAATCTGTTGTTTGTTGACCACAGGCAGTTGGCTCAGATCAGGATAGTCTGCACAATACAAAGGACTTCAGAGCACTTGCCTTGTGGCGTGGCTGGCATACGGGGATCACTGAAAAGTGTGGCAAATCAGGCCAAGCTCAGAAAACAGCAACTTGTCTAAAACAAGACTGCATCACTACAGAAATTCTCTCCCAACTAAATTTGGACATGCAAAAAATGTCCCATGTATTCACATGATTCTCAAAGATATTAGGACTTCCAAACATCACCATACAGAAAAAATATATGCTTACTTGCTAAGGGAGAATGTGGCTCAATGGTAAGAGTATCTGCTTTGCATGCAGAAGGTCCCAGGGTCAATTCCCAGCATCTCCAGTTAGAAAGATCATGTAGCAGCTGATGTCAAAGACCCCTGTCTGAGGCCCTGGAGAGTCACTGCAAGTCAGAGCAGACAATACTGATCTTGACTGACCAACTGCATGACTCAGGGCCAGACTAGACATATGGGTTTATAAAGAGCTGGGTCTGGATCAAAGCTCCCTCCAAGCTATGGAGTCCTGTGAGCAAAAATTCTACTCTGTGAGCTACCAGCGTTAAAGTTGTGAGCAGGTGCTTTGGTTACTGAATAAATTAGTTTGCTCTGGAGCCATCCTTCCTGAGTTAAGACAAAAATGTGTGAGCCAGAGGCTAAACAACTGTGAGCTAGCTCACACTAACTCAGCTTAGAGGGAACACTGGTCTGGATCCCCCACAGCCACCGTTAAAGCATAAAGGAAAGCCTGTTCAGACTCAGAATACCACCATGGGGGAGGAAGGGCTTCTGCATCTTCCCCACCCCCAAGCCATTTTCCTATGCAGAAACAGTGTTAAAAAGGCAAAGGTTTCCCTTGCTCAAAAGCGAGTTGAATCCAACTCTAGGGGGCAGTGCTCATCTCTGTTTCAAAGCTGAAGAACCAGCACTGTCCGAAGACTTCTCCATGGCCATGTGGCCGGCATGCCTAAATGCTGAGGTGCATGGAATGCTGTTACCTTAGGGGGAAGCTATTCCTCAATTTTTGCTGTGATTTTTTAACAGCCACACAGTAGCTGCAGGGAAACCAGACCTTATTCTTTAAAAACCCAAGGATCTAGTTTGGCCCCCTATGTACACAGCTTCATATGTTTACTAACTTCTTTGCTCAACTTTCTGCTCTTAACATTTTAGTAAAAAGGTAAAAGTTTCCCTTGGCTCAAAAGCCAGTCAAATCAGCTCTAGAGGGCGGTGCTCATCTGTTTCCAAGCCAAAGAGCCAGTGCTGTCCAAAGACTTCTCCATGGTCTTGTGGCCAGCATGACTAAATGCCGAGGCACACAGAATGCTGTTACTTTCTCACCGAAGCGGTACCTATTTATCTACTTGTAATTTCTTGCTTTCGAACTGCTAGGTTGGCAGGAGCTGGGGCCAGAGATGGAAACTCACTCCGTCACATGGCACTATGGTCTCGAACTGCCTTCCAATCTGCAGCTCAGCATCTTAACATCTGAGCCACCACAGCCCCTATTCTCAACATTTCTCAACATTTAGGAAGGAGAAATAATAAAAATAGGGCATTTAGTATCCTACACAGCAAAATCTACTGCTTTAACAAAATATTAACAAAGTCTGACTATCCTTGAACATATCCAACCTTTGGCAAAAATACTGAACAAAACAGACATGCCACTAATGGCCAAGGCAAAGTACAGAAGATGGATATACTTTACTTGAGCCCCAGCCCAGGGGATGGGGAGAGGGAAGAAGAGGGCTTGGTCCTTACTCAAGTTCGTTACCATGATTATTACAATGTAATTTCAGAAATATGGTCTTTGTCTTTTATGACATGAGCTTAAACCACACACATAGTCTTATGGGTGGGATGCAAGGGTATTTTGTATCAAACCCAGAGAACTGATCCTTGGGCCCTGCTAGCAACCATCACAGCCATGCTCTCCCTAATCCTTACTATTTCTTCAGTGCATGATCAAACTTACCTGAAAGCTATGCCCACTACCTGTAAAAGCTTGTGACTTAATTTAAGACACGTAGGGACAAGGCAAGGGACACCATTCTTTACTACTATCCAATGCTCTCTCTAAGTTGAGTTAGTGTGAGCTAGCTTACAGTTTTTTAGCCTCTGGCTCACACATTTTTATCTTAGCTCAGGAAGGAAACTAATATATGCAGTAGTCAAATTGCTCGCTCACAACTTTAATGCCAGTGGCTCACAGAGTAGGATTTTTGCTCACAAGACTCCACAGCTTAGAGGGAGCATTGGTCATAAGAAATTCTATAGCCTTCAGATTCTGTTTAGTGGGGCTTTAAAGGATGGAGAATTTTAGCGCATGCCAATTTTCCCATCACAATGCTCCTGTGGTAACATCAGGAGACAAAGCACATACATACATCTCATTCTGTGCATAGTAGTCTAATCATAGTAGTCTACATCTAATGCTGGATCAGGAAATATTAGACTGCACACACAAATGTAAGTGGAAAACAGGCCTGGCAGTTTACTGTTACTTCCACAGGAATTAAACTAGTAGGAATTATATCTGCAACTGTCACACATAATAACTAGAAAGTACAGAACTAATAATTTCCAACTATTTCCAGCAACAGCTGCTGTAATCAATTTTAAATCAAACATTCATACCAAACCTTAACTAGAGCACCCCCCTCCGCAAAATTCCTTCCTCTCATCTCCAGAGCCAGTTTACCACCCAAGCAACCCAATCAGTTGGAAGGAAGGGATCACAGGCATGAGTCTTCTTCTGTCTGCCACCTAAGATCATCCAAGGTGGGCTACAGTTGATGCCAGATGACACAGCTCACACAGCTGGGCCACAGGCTATAGTCACAATACAGTCAAAGAAAAGCACTTATATAAAAATTCATGGATTTCATTTGCAACAATACGTATCTGTTCATTTGTCTTTCACTGAAAACCAATAGAACTTTTAGAAGTGATCTGTTTGGCTGGATGCACCTCAACTTTTCAAATCTACTACAAACCTTTCAAGAGTGGGCAGCAACTGCTACAATACCAATCTCAAGAGACAGTGAAGAGATAAATAAGTTAATAGATTCAGAACATTTTTATTTACTCCAAAGAAACAGTGAACATAAGAACATAAGAGAAGCCAATGTTGAATCGGGCCAATGGCCCATCTAGTCCAACACTCTGTCACACAGCGGCCAAAAATACCAGGTGCCATCAGGAGGTCCAGCCCTCCCACTGCTGCCCCCTCCAGCACCAAGAATAGAGTGCATCACCTGCCCCAGTGCTAGAAGGGGGAGTAAAACCCTACAAATTAGAAGTTTTTGCAACACGGCTTAAACGCAAACCGCTATCATAGGGCTTTCCAAAGAGATAAGCACATCCTATGTTTTAACTAAAGGAAAAATTTAAACATTTGGATGGCTGATCCAAATAGCTTTGCCATTTTAGCTCAAACAAATGCTCCAAACAGAACCCATCCAAGTCTTTGTAACACCCCAAAGAAGTATTAGTTACAGAGTTGCCAGTCTGAACTACTGCATTCTCTAACAGACTTCTTTTAAAAGGCATCAGAAAGGTCTCTGCTGTCAGGGATGCACATCCATGGCTCTTTCCAGTGTTACATTTGGCCAGCATCAAGATGCATCTTAGCTTGCATCACATCATATGGGTACGTTCAATCTCATTATTGTCAAGCCAGTAATAGTTTATGAATTTGGGTTAAACAAGACATGCTGTTTGCCACCTGGTTTCCTTTTCAGATATATGCAGATGGATGACATTCATGTTCAGTTTCTCCTCAGTTTCTAACTCACTACTAAGCTGCTTGCTTGACCAACTTCCATTACCCCCAACTCATTCTTGGAACATGCTAGATTAGAAAGTGTGTGTGTGTGTTTAGTTTAATTCTACTTGGGAACGGTGTCACAATTTTCTCCTCTGTCACTCCTATTCAAACCTTCAGTGCTGCTTGGCTGGGGCTGCTGTTTGTGGTGGGCAGCTACCTAGACAGGCACCATGCAGAGAATCTCTCCGTCCCTCCCCTCCCCACCACCTGCCCTGCTATTTCCAAGGACAGACATTTAACACTAGGAGACAGGAGAGGCAATGCTGCAGCACCACCCCACCTCCATCAAATGAATGCTCGGAAAATGTCGTAGAGTACATGTCACATCAGGGCTAATAAGACTATGAGAAAGAACAAGGAGACAGATTTTGGACACCTCTGAAAGAAAACCAAATGTCTGTTTTCTGGATTTTTGTCTCAAGTGTCAAAGCTTTTTCCAGCTTCACATTTCTGTACTAAAAGTTATAGGCTGGAAGAAATTACAATTATACAGGTCTATCCATCTCATAATTTAAGGCATAATTTCAGGCAGTGGCAGCTTGCTTCTGAACCATTCCACCAACCGTTTTAATTTTTCATTTTAAAATGCAAAATGTATATGAATACTGCATTTTTTAAATTTTTCATATGCATTAGCAAACAGACATTCTTCTGTGAAGGGAAATGCTGGCAATCTGAATAAACCCTTAGAACTTCAGTGGAAGTCTGAAAACAGACCTCAGAGGCAACTGATGCTGAATCCTTATCCACGCAAGTGTGGATATGCAGCAAACACAAGAAGAGCACAATGTAGATTTACTGCTCTGCTGGAAGCCAGGGTTTATTGACCCCTCAAAGACTGTTAGAAAAAATTTTTAAACTACATTATTCAGATTCATACCAAAAGAAAGGAAGAAACATGCTAAAAATCAATGCATGGAAACTTTATGGGAAGCATGTCATAATAAAAAGTAGTGCTAGCATTCTACAGACATCATACAACCACTGCAGAACAACCACTGCAGAAATGCCAACACTGCAAGATAGATGGAATGTCTGGATTTTTTTCAAGTCTGAATCTTTTGCAGCAGTTCTGAAACACTTGTAATTTGTACAGATGCTTCTTATGACAGCCCATGTGTAGGCACTGAAGTAGGAGGCATTCAGATGGAGTTTAAAGGCTCAGATACATGCCAAGTTTACTAAAAAGTCATTCAAGTAGCTATACTACATAAAAAGACTCATATAGACCAGTGAACGTATGTCAAAGATATTAAAAAAATTGGAAATGCAATTTCCTTTCTACTGATAGCATCTCACAACAAACTTAGGAGGCTATTGGGCCATAAAGTTACATGTAATATTATTTTTAAAAAATTGACTGAGGCCCCGGTCATGCGGGCCAGAAAACGCGGGGGGGGAGGCATGGCAGTTCGCCCCAGAGCAAAATAAGGCATGGTAGCCCGATCACAAGGGCCACCGGGTTGCCATGCTCCAGCCCCAAGTGCTGATCACACCACACTGCTGCAGCGCAGCAAAAAAGCGGCGCAGCAGACCACGCAAGCCACGCTGTTGCGAAGTACGCATGTGCTGTTGGGAGGGGGCGGGCCGCTGCCAGTGTCTTGCATATGAGCATGCCTCATTCAGCATTGGTGCACATCCCATGGAAACTTACAACATCCGGAAACCCCAGGACATGAGCCGGCGTCGGAAGCCGCGGGATACTGGCGCTCCAGCGATCAGACACTGGCCTTTGCCCTGGGGTTTCCGGAAACTAGTACTTCGAACCTAGTAGTTTTTTACTTCGCGTTTTCGGAGGGAAGCCGCGGGTTGGCCATGGGAGCACTACGCCTCCCAGATGTGCTCGTATGAAGCAAATTTTAAGTTGTTATTTTAACTTTTAATACTGCATGAGATAACACTAAGAAGTTAAGAGATAATTGCTGATAAACAGTCCTATTTCTCTTTAGTGACTCTTTTCAAATCACACAGCCAATTAAGAACTAGCAACTCGTTCCTTTTTCATGCAATTAAAACATACAGCCTTCACCAGCATAGCCTTCGTGCTAATCACCTGGCAATTATTTCCCTACACCTGCACCTCTGTTTAGTGGGAAAGTCCTGAGCTGTCCTCCATGCTTAATTCAGCAAAGATGAGAAGTACAGTCCCATTCTCCAAATATGATGGTTTGAACTATGATCTGATGGGGCAGGGTTATTTCTCATGAATCCACACAGGAAATCCTTATATTCTGTGACTAAAAGCAAACTTACCTGTCCACAACTGTTACAAGCATTGTGCAGGCACATCTCATGCTTAATTTGGTATACTGGCTTGCTTCTTACTCAAGATACATTGCAGGTGAAGAAATTAGCAACAGGGTAACGTGAAATTATACAGGTTGCATTGATGAAACGAAACATGCAACCAACAAAGCTAGTGGCATGAATATAAGAGAATGTAAACATACAAAGAAAGACATGTAACAGTTTTTACTCCAGCACTGAAGAACAAAAAGGAATGGGGGAAAGGCCCAAGAATGAAATAAAATCCTGGGAGGTTGTTAGCTGCAATGGCAGAGGAAGCCTACATGTTTCACTGTCTTAATTCCACCTGTGACCCTGGTATATGATACTGACTGCAGCATTTCTTTCCTTGACAAGGGGAAAATAGCAGCCAACAATAACACAGCTTTCTGTAGGCTACAGAATAACGTTATTAATTTCTTGTTAAGATTTGCTGAACTTGCAAATCTGCAAAAGGTAGGATATCAGTTGAGAAGCCACTGACCTGGGAAGGGGTTGGGGAGAGAGAACCAAGGAACTACACCCATTCTATCTATCTAGTACTGCTCATACGGCTATCGCCTTAAGAAGTTAGAATCAAAAATTATTTTAAAAGACCTTACTGATTTTGGGAAATGAACAGGCTGGATTTAGGAAAGCAACTATAACCATTAATCCAGAGAGTGCCACCATTTGCTCTGCATGTGTTCAGCTCCAGACTGATACAACTGCTTATTTCATGGTATCCATATGCATTTGTTTCCCCCCATCATCTTTTCTGACAGTCTTTTGCTTCTTCAAAATAGTGTATAGTTTTTGCTTTGAAGAACATAATTTCCTTTTGCTGAGATTTATGCAACTGCACTTGGTTGTTCACGTCAGACAACAGATACTGCATCTGCCTTGGGACTCTCATGCCTCAGTCTCTAGGGGACTCAATCAAAATCTGATTAGAAAACAGCATGAGGTTTTCAAGGGTGCTTGAAATCAGAAGTCACTGCCTAGATAAGTTATTTATCCCCTCTGGCGTATGCTGATAGACATTTCTTACTTGTTGAAGTGCGGTGTGGAAAAAAGAAGCCAAACTGAAAATTAAGAGGCCCAAGGAATGTTGTTAGCAGAATGAGATCCAGTGTATGTGCATATATAGAACAACAATTCAAAATTTGCAATTCATCCATTAACAAAAAACAACATCTCAGACAAGAGTTTTCAGACTCTTTTGTAAGTGTCTGACTCTACAGCTTTTGTTATGTGCCCGAAGAACTAAAACACTGTTCTACTATCATCGGAAATGAAAACATATCTAGGCGACTTAAGGTATCACAAAGAAGAGATTTTACCTATTTCAGGCTTCCAGAACTGCACCCCAATTCTATGTAGATTTACATACAAGCAAATATAACATTGTTCAGTGGAACTTACTCTCAGGTAAATCTGCACTGGATCACAGCTTTATACTCCAATGACTGCAGAGTACTCTATCACAAAGTTGCTGTATTTTTCCACAACAGAAAACACAGAACCGTTGCTTAAATCTAAGCTACAGGGGAGAGGCCAACATAGCTGTGTGACATAATGCAAGAATAGCTATATGTGCTTACAAGGATACTACGCAGGTTCCCCTGCAATCAGCCCCAGTGGGGATAACAAGGACTGACTGTTCAACTCAGAAGCCTTCCAGACAAACAAACCCTACCTGAAGCTCCTTGTCAGAGTACTTCTGAGGGTTCTTGCTCCCTTGGCTCTTCTTCCGAAGTTTCTTTAGTTCTGCCTGGCACTTTTCTAGTGAGTCCCCCTTATTCCTTTGCTCAGTCTGGTATTTCTTCAGTGCAGCCTAAATATGGAAGAAATGTGGGACTGCTGAATAGCTGAAATATAGAAAGGCTGAAGAGATTGGCACAGGCTGCATCTTCTCCTAATGAATACTGTTTACATCCTCTCTGCAGCCAAAAAGTCCTGACTTTTGTTCCTGCTGCAGAAACACATGT
Organism: Gekko gecko; assembly: GCA_029375565.1. Lineage (NCBI taxonomy): Eukaryota > Metazoa > Chordata > Lepidosauria > Squamata > Gekkonidae > Gekko > Gekko gecko. The sequence continues at coordinate 234,922,149 of JAPDNY010000002.1, read as the reverse complement.
TGAATGTTTAGAGGTGACTTCATCTGGGAAAAGTAGAGAAAAAACATTCCTACTGCCCTGGGTACGTTAACCCTGGGAGTTTTATTGGCAGGGCATACAGTTTAAACCTTAATGTAGTGTTAAATGCCTATTAGGGTCATGTTTGGCTTTGCAAACTGTTTCCCCCTTTCTTTTCTGGGCATTAGTTTATAAAGGATAATATGAGAGATTCTTTTAAAAAAACAAGCATCACTACCACCACACTGGAACAGATAAATCCAGCTCTGAAAAGGTACTCATTTTTCTGCACCAAAAGAAGTTTTTCTCCACCAAAATACCTACAGATACTGTTATCTTACACTCCTACATAGTGGGAAAGGGGTAGGAAAAAATGCTGAATTTTGAATAAACAAGCATTTTATTTAGGTCTGTTCAGGTCAACAGAACAGAAGCATTTATTCTGAATTCAGAAGTAGTTCCTTTGAAACCCAACTACACTGAACTATCCATGATATATGATACCTTAAAGCCATTTCAGATGTGGCCAGAAATGGGGGGAGGGGCTGGACAATTGACCAAGGCACTCTCAGCCAATGGGAAGATGTCAGGATTTTAAAATAAACAATACTATCCCCTTCCCACTACCTTATCCACTATTACTATAGTATACACCATAGAACAGAAACAAGTTAACAAGCATGTTTGCACAATCTATTTTCTTGTTTCATTAGAATCCCCATGCCTCCATATTGTATTTTAAATTTATGGAACAAGAGTGCATCTGGCGTTGCAACTGCCTAGAGAAAACTGTCCTGTCCTGTTAACAGAGGCTTAATAGGATGCCATGTTATTTACCACCATGCCCTGAAAAGCTTCAGTTGCCCATTTTCATTAAGCTTCTATTAAAAAGGCAAAACCGATTTCTCCAGGCCAGTTAGTACATCCTCATGGTCTGTTAAGTTCTTAAACAAAAACACATATTCAGGGTTACAGATCAGCTACATCTTAACCGATAAGAAATGGCTTGCAGGATCACAGCAAGGCCTATTTAATCCAGCATTCTTTGTAAGTATCCCAGCATCCACCAGGCATTTGATGATTCACCAGAAGACCACAATTAACTTCCTGCCTATCCTTGCCTAAGAAGAGCAGAATGTTTCTTGTGGCAGACCTTCCAATGAAATACACAGATAACTGCAGTCAAAATCAAGAAGTGATAAGTTTTACCTTACTTACACTTAGGTACCGTGAGTCCAGTTCTACTTTCTGTTCCAGTTGTGTTAATAACTCATTGTGGAAGGACTTTAGCTAAGAATCACACAGGAAAGAAAAGGGCATGATGTTAACTTCTTGGTATATTAAGATTTGCTGCCTTCTTATGCTCATGTGGAGGACGATGCCCAAGGGACACCCTCATCCAGTTGTAATGGGGTAGTGGACTACAAAACAGGATGTTCAAGGACAAGTAAAGGTGCTAGGAAGAAGCCAAGTCACTGCCAAGACAAGCAGAATAAAACAAGTAATGAACAATTATTAGGCAAAGATGGGTATCTATAATCACAAATCAGAGTTCCAGTCTGGCTTGGAGAGAACAAGATGCTGCTGTGCTCTGCTTACAGAGTTTTTTTAAAATTTATTTTATTTATCATCTCTTCTCTCTTTCCTGGCTCTTTGCCAGCAGCTTATCTCCCTAATCTTTTCTTTCAACTGGGGTTTTATCTAGACATGGAAGGGAGAGAAAGACGAAGGGACTTCCTGGGTGTTTTTTGCACAGTGTTTTTTGCTATTTTACCTAACTATTAAGTATTTATTTTAACCTATAAGTTCCCCATTAGTTTCTGGAGTATAAAAGTTATAGGAGGTAGTTAGTGTTTAGAGGCTGAGCTACTGTCTTTATAGTTAGTGTTTTATACCATTGGTATTTACATTTCCTTGGGACTTTATCTCATTATGTAGATAAGGCTAATGCTGAACTTGTGATTAACTGCTACATCTGCTCAGTGTTATGTCTGAGTGGGGAGGAATAGCAACTGAATGACTGATTTTGGTAGGAGGATGAAGGGTTTTATTCAGACTGGTTGAGATTGTTTTATCACCTGGTTTCTACTTTTTATATTTTATATAAATTAGTAAGAATGCTAAATAAGCTTGGTGCAGAACTGTGTGACTTAGGAAACCGAGAAGGGAGAATTGTGATGAGGAAGTAATTTATTCCTCCTGTTGCTATATGACTTGTTTTCTGATCCTTTTAAGGGACAGGTTTAATTAATTGCACCATTGTTGTATATGTTGTTTTGGTTTTTTATTGCAGTTTTAAACCACACATTAATAATATATTGAACTGACAGAGACTTTTTACAGTCTTATATTTTACTACGAATTGATGCCATATTTTGATTCTACCAGTTGATATTTTGATTCTTGATTAAATGTCCTTTCACAGACTCTCAACCAAGAGCAAATTAGATGATTATTTAGCCCATGTTTCTCGATTAATAATAAATAGGGTTGCCCTGATCTGGATAGCCCAGGCAAGCCTGATTTCATCAGATCTTGGAAACTAGGCAGGGCCAACCCTGCCAAGTATTGGATGGGAGACCCTCCAGAAAATATCAGGGCCAGGAGGCTAGAGACAAGCTATCAAGCCACTTTTCTGAATGTCCTCCAAGCCCCAGTAGGAGTCGCCAGAGGTTACCATGATTTCCAGGCATGGGCACACTCATAAATACACCAAAAAATGCAAAAATACAAAATAATAATAATGAATAGGCTACAGAATCAAAAAAGGAGCATATTAGCACTTGATATTGAAGTTAAAAAAGATGATTTGTCTACAAATTCTTTACTTGATACAGATACTGATATTGACACAGATACTGATACTGTTAATTTGGAAAAGATTATTAATAGGAACATAGAAAACCTAAAATGCGTAAAAGATCAATCAGGAGATTTAACTCTATTGCCAATCAGACTCTACTAACTGATGACAATTTAAGTAAGATAAATGGTAAATTGGATGAATTATCTTCCCAAATAAAATTTTTGATGCATAAGAGTATGGGATTCATAAGGGTCACTCAAAGATGAATTTATTAACTGAGGGTGATGAGCTGGTAGACATATGTATGGAACCTCAATTTTCCCTGGATCCATACAGAGTTGTATTAACACTCTCTCCTTTTAATTCTTGAAGGATTTGCTGCTCCCAAAGTCATTAGCAAAAAAAAAAATTGAGCTTTCCAAATCCTCATGGTTATGATTGCTATTTGTTTCAATTTTACTCACCAAGAATTCCTCATTGGATTATGTCACCATATACTACTTGAATAGTTATGACATATTTCCCACTAGATCCTAAAAGCAAACTGAGATTTTGCTTCGATTGCATTCAAAGTTGTCTGCCCAGCATGCAAGCACCTCAGATACAGGACTTACATCAAAAAATGTATCCAGAGAGGGTAAAAGAATGAATTTTCCCCAAATGTAAAGTGGAATACAAGAACAGAGAAACAGATCAATTACTATATTGTCGAAGGCTTTCACAACTGGAGTTCATTAGCTGTTGTAGACTTTTCGGGCTGTATGGCCAAGACCACGGCCCTACAGCCTGGAAAGTCTACAGCAGCGAAGGTCAATTACTCTTTATATGGAAAGATAAAATAAAGGGTTTTCCTGAAGGTCATCGGCAAGTAGAACAGAGAACGAACTACTGACATCATTTAGATATCATTTAGACATCTTACGCAGTCTGACCTAGACCATATTATTACACGGCTACGGTGACTGTGTGATACCTTCAAATGTAACATTGATTTATCTTTTCTGATGAGAAACAGCACTACTGGTCACATTGATAACAAGGGCACTGCCAAGGAGGGGTCCTCTCTTGATATTAAAGTTCCACCATGGACAATGCCAGTCAAAGGATTAAATAATGAGCCTTTGATGGTAAGACCAGTAGGTCTTTTGGATTCAGACATGCCACCCCAGACATTATATCCCCTACTAACTGACAGGAGAGGGGAAACAAGGTTAGGCACTCAACTGGAACCAAATAAGATTGAGTTTGAGAAGTGGGTGCAAAAACAAAATCCCCCAGACAATATTTCTGACTTACTCTTGCAGCCAGAATGATACAATATCATATCTAAAAAAGAAAATTATGTTAAAATATTATCATGGAATGCGGCAGGATGGATTAACAAGAGTGATGAGGCAAATATAATAGACTACTTCAGGAGTTTTGATGTAATATTATTACAAGAGATCTGGTGGACTTCTGAATTTTTTCTTTCAGCCTTTAGTGCCTATTTCAAGCAGACAGTTAGAATTAATAAGATAGGTCATCCATCCGCACGTTTGGCCACTCTGATTTCTTTATCACTGCAGGTCACTTTATCACGTTTGGCCACTCTGATTTCTTTATCACTGCAGGTCAGAGTTACTGAATTACCTTCTAAATCTGATTTATTTATCGTTTTTCTTTTGGAGTTTTCTGTACAGAAAATCCTTTTAATTAATCTTTATCTCCCCCCCATAATGGGGACAATTTAAACAGGAATTGGCAGGAACCAGACATTAATACAACAACTAGTTTACCAGTACGCTGAAGCATCAATTATGATTGCAGGCAATTATAATGCTCAGATTGGGAGCTCCATCAAAGACTACTTTAGACTAACCATAAAAGATGGGAATCCCTTTGGAATTTTGGATAATCCTTACATGATGTGAAACTCTTTAGATGTGGTGTTTAACGAAGCTGGTCATTATCTGATGGACTTTGTCTTGAAATGGAAGTTAGGAATTGCTAACAGGTGCCTCCTTTTCAATAGAAAGGGTGGTTACACCTTTATAAATTCCCAAAGAGCAAGTGTAGTTGATTATTTTATTTTGTTTCCTGATATGTTTTCATTGGTTAAGAGGTTTTCGATTGATGCCTGTCTTGTGAGTGATCACTTACTGCTAAATTTAATCCTTCAAATAAAGCACAGTGATAACATGGGTATTAAATTTAATCCCTAGATTGTTATTGCGGATTTTTTGCTATGCTCTCTTAGATGGACAAATGCAATATCAAATAATGTAGCTGAGACATATCTTACTCCAGCCTGTGCCCACTTAAAAGAGGGAATCAAGTTTTCATCCTGTTCAAGAGTACACAGAGAAATTAACTGGTTTATTCATATTATTTCATCCATCCTACAAGTTTTTTGGCACTAGAAAAATTACCCACCAAAAGTGGTTTAATGAAGATTATCATACATTGAGATGTGCAATGCAATATGCTTTCTAGTAATTTAGGAAGTACAATACTCAGGAAAATCTGGATAGTTATCTCACTTTGAAGCAAGAGTACAAAAGTTTCATTAGAGAGTCCAAGAGAAGGGCACAGTTTGAAAGTAGGCATAATTTAATTCATTTGATAGAGACAAATAATACAACAAGTTTTTCGTCCTTAATATCTAATGGACTTAAAAAACCTTGACCTTTAGTTTTTCGTATATCCTCAACAGTTTGGGAAGAACTGTATAGGGATTTGTATAAAGCCACCTCAGAGAGGCTTGGAAGGTCTGAGATTAATGAGGCAGGTTTACCAATTTGGCCAAGTAACCAAGAAAGAAGTACATGGATTGATTCAGTCCTTCCCTTGGGGCAAGGCACCAGGGAATCACTATGTTCCCAATGATTTGTTTAAATCAAATCCAGAGTGGTGAGCAGATATCTCTTATATTCACTAAGGTTAATAGGACTGGATACATTCCTACTACTTGGAAGGATTCAATTATATAAGAAGGGTGACTGTTGTAATCCAGCAAAGTATAGACTGATAAGCCTTCTACCAATTCTAGGTGAGATGTATGCTAAATATTTATCAATTAAATTGACTTCATGGATGAATGAACATGAAGTTACAGGCTGCAAACAGGCAGGTTTCCATACTGGGGTCTCAATAATTGACCATTGTCATGCTCTTCAGTTGTTGGTGGAAAAGTGTTCACATTTTTCTGACAGTTATTTGGCAATCACATTTATAGATTGAAAGTCTGCTTTCAATACTATTTCTCTTGAATGTATATGGAGGAAACTAGAGCAGACTTCTATTAGTTCTAGGCTTTTACTTTTGATTTGTAATCTCTGTTCTGGTTTGCATAGCTAAATCTGGTGTAGAGATAAGGAAGGGTTTACAGGGAAAATCCCATTGAGATGTGGAGTAAAACAGGGCTATTTTCTTGCTCCTCAGTTATTTAACTTGTATATAAATGATTTGAAGAAACACCTTTTAGAAGTCAGTCATCATTCTCCCACTTTAAGTAATCACAGTATGCCAGTTTTGTTATAAGCAGATGATACAGCTCTCTTATTGAGGTTGGTCAGGAAGATGCTCACATCACACATTTTATTAGATTGGCAACTCAATCAGCAACTTTCATCTCATGATTTTTCTATATGAAAGGTGGACAGTATATCCTGGAAGCCACTGTGGCCCATACAGCAAAAACAGGAGCACAGTTGCTGTATGGCACACCTACTTGGATTGAAGGGATTGTGACGATAACAGGCCATTGATAGGCCATTGCTACATTTTCTGTATACAATTACTGGTGCTCCCAAATGTGTTGCTGGAATTGTCCTACAAGCAGAGCTGGGCCAGAACTCTTTCGAGACAAGGGCATGGATTAGTGTCTTAAAGTATCATGGGACACTTAAATCTGAAATGGGTTCTGGATTGTTGCCACTTATTCATAAAGATTCATTTATATCATCATGGGAAAATCTCATGGATTTTAAGTTGTCTACTTTGAATTTGCCAATGGATGTGATTGCCAGTTCACCTACTACTCAGCTTTATAAAATAATCAAGGACTGTATTTTAAAACCGGACTATAATACTACATGTTTTCGTGCCCAACAAGTTTGTTCTCCTATTGCACTAGGACCACTTTTTCAGCATAAAATACCAAAATATTTATACATATTGATGGTTCCCAAGTTACGACAAGCCTTTATGATGGCCTGAATTGTTGCCTTACCATGAGTAGTTAACTGGACATTATTCAAAGATTCCCTGTTCTGAAAGAATTTGCTCATGCCCTGTGGGAAGAATTGAGCCCATAGCACATATTGTATTTGACAGCCCATTGAGACCTGAAGCTATGAAGAAGTTTCTTTTGCCTTTATTTTCTCTAATTCTGGACTCTAGTGCGACAATCAAATCTAAGGTTAGTTGGCTTCTTTCAGATTCTGATTGCAATGTTACCTTCTGTATGGTAAAATTTTTTGCAACCTTATATTATCTTTGTTATGTTGTAGTCCATGTGGCTTTTAACAGTATAATTAAAGTAATCACAAATCAAGCAGAAACACTGTATCTTCACCTAGATAATGTGTGGGAAGTTCCCTCAGTCCTCACAGTGTATGAAACCAACTGGTAAAACAGATAATCTTTCTTGCAATTAAGATACCTAACTATTTCTGTGACATGCCTAAGGCCACTATATGGTTTATGATTGTGCAGCTGTGTAGGTTAAGCCAGGGCCTTAACTTTTATTTGAGGACTTGATGACTATTTCATAACAGATGTATTTTGCATGTAGATGTATAAATTGGGGCCAGCCTCTGCAAAGGGATGATATGTTAACAGAAAGTAAAGTGCTTACCATCTCTTCTAACTGATTTTGAATCTGCCTGTGGACTTCAGCCATCTGGAAAAGTACATCTCCTGGAAAGAAAGAAAAAAACAAAATAGAAGTAGAGAGGGAGGAAGACCAAAGGAGAAATTTTAGAGACTGTTTGCATCAGTCCTTCTTCAAACACACACCCGAAGCTGCAGCCATGGTCAAGGACAAACAATTCAGTTTTGGTGAGTCCTAATGAATAATGGCTTATGCAGTTACTTATTTAAGAATAACAACTTCTATACATGCCATACATCTGGTGGCTTCAAGCTGTGCTGAATGTCTCCCTAAAGAATGCATGGAATGTTGCCATGGGGGAGACAAACTTCCTTGATCTCTCCAATACATGCCTTGATAGGACGTAAAGACTCATCTTCCTACACAGTCAGTGCAATAGCAGAGGCCAAGTATGTCATGCCTTAAGCTCACTAAAAGATTTCCAGCACAGATATTAGGACAATTCTCAATTTTCTGCAACATAATTCCCTAGAGCCCTTTATTCAGAGAACTTAAAGCAGGTGATTTCCCTTAAAGGGGACAATGAATACACCATGCTCTCATTTCTTTAGAAAACAAAATGCACCTGTGCAGTCCTTTAAAAGTTACAGTTTCTTAAATGATGGACAACTTGCCACCCCTGCAACTACAGATATGATGGAGGCATATTTCCCACCAGCTGTCTATTCAGCTGTGGTGGACTACTTTCAAACAGATCAATATTTGTCATCCAGACTTTCTGAAGCACATTGACTTTAGTAGTTGCTGCTTGGCAAAAATCCAAAATGCAATAGTGGAGTAATGCTTTTATTATACTCAACTGAATGAAAAAGTCACAAACTGGCAAGAAAGCTTTTCAAATTCACCAGAACTATTCTTCTCAGATTAAGTTAAAATATTAAAAGGCAAAGGAGTGTGTGTGTGTGGGGGGAGAAAATATCCTTGATAATATGATAAAATCCAAGTGCACCATTGATACTGAAATCGATTTATAATGGAGTGGAAGAGGTTTGTGTGGACTTAACAGTGTTAACTGACCTGGGTGGCCCAGGCTAACCTAATCTCATCAGATCTTGGAAGCTATACAGGATTGACTCTTGTTAGTATTTGGAAGGGAGACCACCAAGGAATTCCAGGGTCACTATACAGAGGCAGGAAATGGCAAACTATCTCTGAACATCTCTTGCCTTGAAAACCTTACAGGTTCACCATACATCAGCTGTGACTTCACATGTACAACTGTGTTAAACCTTGCATGGTGCTAAAAAGGGTTCACTATGCAAGAAACGATACTGGGGTTTTGAGAAAATGGATGTTCTCCCTTTGAAAATATAAAAGCCAGTAGTTAGTTGGGTCTTGTGCTAATCAAAGAACATCTCTCCTTATATATAATCCTTTTTGTGTGTGACTCTTTTCTGAATGTTCCACAGCCTTTCACTTCCCTGACCTGTCACTCCAACAGCATGCCAATGGCGGTGTGGCTGGAGTCTTGCCCACCCGCCCGCAGAGGCGGTGCCCAGCATCTTGCACTCAGTGTGCTTGGAGCTGATGGAAGGGACACACAGGACTCTCCACAGGGCTGGGGATGGCTGGGGCCTCCTTCCCTCCGCCTCACACACAGTGTCGGGGTGGGGAGGGGAGTCCTCACTTTGGTCCTCCCACTATGCCCCCATCCCTCACACACCCCATACATGGAGCAAGGACCCAGCGAGCAGTGGCCGGTTCCCCTCTCACACCACCACCCCAGTGGCTCACTTCTCATCCCTGGCTCTGACCACTTGAACTGGCTCTGCCTCACACACAGTGGTGAGTGGGGCGGGGGGGGGGGGAGAGCGGAAAATCCATGCAGCCAGAGTCGGAGTGGAGGGGACCGCCGAGGTGGAAGAGAGGGGACAGGCACCCACCACACCACCCAATCCGGAGCCAGCTCTGCCGCTTGATGCAAGCAGTGATCATGGGGAAGAAAGGGGGGCAGGGGAAGAAGAGGGGAGGCAGCAATGCGGCTGCTGGGGGGGAGGGTGTGGTGGGGATGCTGATGTGGGAGGATGGAGGGATGGAGCCGATCACTCCCCGGGACAATGGGGCTGCCACGGCAGAGAGAGGAGATGATGCGAGCGAGTGAGCGGCCGGGCAGGCAGGCGGAATGATGATGGGGGCTCTAGAAACCTCAATACAGCCTTACTTTCAAGTATGCTTGCATAGGATCAGGTGCAGGTTGCTTATGGAGATTCCAGTGTACTAATATTTCTGTACGATCACGGACAAGAGAAATTACCTCCCAGAAAGATTTGGCCGCAGCCTGAGACTGGGCAGAAAGTAATGTCTTCCTAGTTGTGATTGTTTCAATGCATGTACTGTTTGTATGTATGCAGTTTGGGAGGGTGGCATTTATGTGTGTGTGTGGTGACCTCTGGCATCTCATATTGGGCCAAGGCGATAGTAGTTTGCCGCACCCATGATGGTGGTGTGAGTTTCAAGGCAATGAAGGAGCTCCTTGAACCAACCACTAGCTGTCCAGTGGGCAGATAGTCATATGTGTTGCACTCAGTACAGCAGACTGACCATCCCACCCAGAGCGAGTTTGGCCATAGCACTCTCCCAGGCCCTCTTTCTAGAGCTTGTTGCATTTCTTTCTGCAAAGGGGCTTATTACTAGTAAATTACTATAAGTCAGAGGGCAGAAGAGAAAGTGCAGTTTTATATTAAGAAGACTAGACATAGATGGTACTGTTAATCTCCAGTTTTTCTACTCTGATGTAGCAAACTTAGGAAGAAAAATGATTTTCAAATGTGAAATTAGTAACACTTGGGGTGCTCAAGGCAGTATCCTTCTTGAAACTCCATTTCCCTGCCCTGTATGCATGCACACACATACACAGATACACAGAGCAGTGATGGTGAGCAACCAAGAATAGCAAGAGGTAGAAAAACAAGAGAAAGGAGTAAATAGATGGAATATCTCTTGACCGAAAAATATTAATTTCTTTAAAAAATGATAATAAATTTTTATTATATTTGATGCACAGGGATTTCAAACATTTTACTGTGAAAGGCACCATATTATATATTTGGTTTGGATACAAGCACTTTCCCACTAAGGTAGTTTTATTGATGTTTGCAGGCAGTACATGATGCAATTTCGGTTGTGGAATTATTCTAGTCTCAGAGGCTGAAGCCATTCCAGCTCTGACTGTGCTCTTGTCAGAGCTAATAAAGGTAATCTGGGTCAGACACGGTCACCATTTGGTAGGGGAGGCCCAGGTGATCCAGTAAGAGACAGGTCACTACAGAATTAATGCCTCAGTACTGTGACAGTGCAGTGAAGGTGAAAGTATTAGACTTCGGGGGTAATCTAAGATATTTGCCATTAAAAAACCCTGAACTTTAAAAAGACTGTCTGCCAAACGTAGAAGCAATTGGCCATAATGTATGATTACAAGAATTAGGTTATTCTGTTGCTACAGTGAAGGCATGCCATCAGATATAAAACCTTCCACTTCCCGTTTCTCTACTCCAGGGGATTCTAAGAACCATTCTGTAACGGATGGGCAACATTTGCAGTTTCCTACATCTAGTGAGAACCATGGTTAAGCATGCCAGTTGGCAAGTTCCCAGTTCAAATTTCACCTGCACCACAAATTCATTAGACTGTTGACGAGCCATTGGCTCCTTCCCCCCACTACATACAATACAGGAAGGACAGACTGGCCACCTATATAGACAGGGATGTTGTAAGACTAGTTGAGAATCTATGTAAGGAGAAAGCTTTTATTTAAACTCCAATATTAATCATCTGTGCAGAGGACATCAAATAAACCAGAAACTGCAAAACAGGGGGGGGAAATCATCAGCAGCAACAGCTTCACATGTCTCGTGACAAGGAACTGAGAAGAAAATAATGCCACATCAGTAAGTAGGAGGGAAAAAATGGAGATAAGGTACAAAGGAGAGCAGTTTATTTAACCTCTTAGATCCCAAAATTTTTGTCCAGGGTGGGAGTTAGGGAAGTTTCTGATTGAGATCCCCTCACAAAGGTCATCATAAAATGCACTGGGATCTAAAAGGCCAAACAATCTACTCTCCCTTGCTCCTTGTGGTCCCCCCCCTTTATTTTTTTTCTCACAAGAAGGAAGCCAGAAACAAGGATGTCTGCACTGAAATCCACCATGCTTTCACCAAATCCCACACATGTTCACCTTGGATAAGGTAGCTTTATTTGCATAATGCTTGCACGCATAGGGTTGCCAGGTCTACCTATCTGGGGAATGGGTGGGAGGGAGTCTTCTGGGAGTGGGGAGGGCGGAGCAATGTCACTGCATGCAATGTCAGCAGTGTGATGATGTCACACAGATGTCACATGGCAACACTCTAGCATTTTGGTCAAAATTCTATGGTAACCATATGACATTGGTGTGGGAGAGGGCTGTTCGGGGTGGGGCTTCTCCTGCCAGCCAGCTGGCTGATGGCAGATTGGAGCCCCCAAAATTGGGGGGATCCCTGTCCTGATTGAAGATCTGGCGACCCTATGCACACACTATTCTCATAATAAATGCATACAATATTTTAATCATTTTGCATAAAAGCATCTGCATACTTGTCCCAGTTTAACTAGGGCTAATTAATGAATGATTAATTATCTATCTTTAACAACCAAGTAGCACATTACCAAAACCCCAATATAGGTACCTTTTGATATGCTGACGGTAACTGAGAATGTAAAAGACCATTGATTGCTGAAAAGCAATATCATCTTTAATAATTGCCTGTTCATTCTATTGTAATAGTGCTATCAGGATCATCTATTCCTTAGAGCCTGCAAATAGGAATAACAGCTCTTTCTGCCACTGGGAGCCACAGACCTAAACAGGTGATGTGGTTAGACTAGGACTGGGGAAACCCAGGTTCAAATCCCTACTCTGCAATGAAACTCTCTAAACAACTTTAGGCCAGTCACGCTATCAACATAACCCATTTCATAGGGCCAGTGAGAGGATAAAATGGGGAAGGGAGAACAATGAATGCTGACTTGAGCTTCCTGGAGAAAGGATAGGATGAAAATGTGCTGGACAGATACATTCATCACCACTTCTGGGACATCAAGGCTGTGTGGAAAACCTAATGCAAAAGGAGCCTCCTCTAACTTCCAAAGTACTTATCAGCAGGCCAGATCCCTGCATCACTGCCATCCATTTCACTTAGCAGCTTCTTGTGACTAGAAAGCCAGTCACAGCTACATTGTCTTAACATTTTACTGTAGTTCCCAGATATTGAAGACAATACAGGGATCTGTCCCCAAAGCAATCAGTTTAGCCTGCCCTCTCTGCTGATTATCAGGATGAGAGGAACTCCTTTATGAAAAATCATTTCCTTAAGGAAGGATATTCCATATTTAAAGCATCTCTCACAAATGCTTGCTGACCCTCCTCCCAAAGATTTCCAGCACTAAGATTCTGCCATCTACGGAACCAGCAGCAGTGCTTTAAGTATTGCTCTCCTCTTTAGAAGCACATATGACATAATAACCCTATAAAAATGGAGATGCATCATATACTCAGAGGCAGTGCATGGGTTTTGCATTCAGGTGCTTAGATTCAATCACTGAAATGTTCAGCTAGGAGGATTCTCAAGCAAAAAGAAACACTACTATTTCTCCCTTCAGTAAAGGAAGCAATGTTCCCCAAATCACAGGCAGTTTCATGTGTACATATCCCACTGAACTGCAAGATGGTACACACCCCAATCATATTCCTATCCTTCAGAAGCCACACAGCACTATATCCTTACATCTGCAAATCTTGATTCCTCCTGCTATTGAAGCTGCCCAGAAAGCTCAACCACACTGCCCTTTTGAATGAAAAGCTGGACAAAACAATAACTTTGTGTTTTGTAGTGCCCATAATTCCTGGGCTGTTTCTTGAATTCCGTTATAAGGCATAATATAATGGAAACAGAAGGGGTTTCTAGGCATTGAAAGAAGTTGCAAGTCTTCCAGCTCCTCAGTATGGCCCTGAATAAAATCAAAGCCATTCTGAACTCTGCCAGTTACCTGCAATTACAGTTTCCACAATAAATAGTTATGTGCACGAAATGGAAGGTCTGACCATGAGGCTGAAGCCACAAAACCTACAGGAAATTGCTCTGGTTGAGCTGCAGACACTAAATAATGGGATGTGCCCAATTCTTGAAGTCAGGAGTGATATAACATTACGAATTCAACTGGGGTTTCTTCCACAGAGCATGCATCAATGTGTAATTCCTTGCCTGTTCAAAATGCAGCACTACTCTGCCTTCATTGGCAAGCAGTTCTCACAATACATCTAGAATATTTGCCTGGAAAGATTTAAAGCCCCTTAAACCACATAGATCAGACACTTAACACGAAAGCTATATTTTCTGCAGTCATGTTCTGCAGTAATTATCCAGACTCTTCTTTCTACAATCCAGTATACCAACTGATAATTATTCCATAGTTGAACACAGAATGTGATGTAGCAAATTAATCCAGAGGCATGAAATCAATGGCTTAGTTTGGTTTGAATTCAAATCAACTCCCATATTATCTAACAGGCTAAAAGGGTTCAAATTTTGTTTTTCTCTAGAGCTTGTAGCCTATGTAAAAACTTAGAATGATTATGGAGCTCTTGTGGCTATCTGTAATTAGAGCATTGTGATTATTGGCCTTTTACAGACCTACCAAAGAGACAATGTATTCCTGCTTCAAAGTATTTCAAGGTAATCTCAGAAAAGGAACAGTGATCAGGAATGTTCCTGTCTAACCTAAAGTAACTCTATCCTAAATGTTTTTAATCTGGGGGTGGTTGTGGGGAGACACTGTTTATTGTTTCTTTTTAAAAATTAAATATTTGCAGCCCAGAACAAGCATCCTCGTCAGGCTACCGAGATGTGCAGCAGGTTAGGTGGGAATTGTACTAAGCATACTGAGCTAGACCCGTTGCAACTTAGTATACGTGAGCCAGGATAAGAGAGTGGGACTAAACATTACATGTCGTTTTTAAGGACATTTTTTATTTTGCAAAATGGTTGCAATTTAAAGAGGAAGCCTAGGGTGAGCAGTTTAACCTTTTTCTCTCAATGAACATTTTTCCATTAAAAAAAATTACACACCTCTAGCTGCTTTTACTCTTGCTGGAGAAAACTGGCGTATATCTACACATTCTCCAAAGCAGGACCAAAGTTGTGGAGAAGGGAGCAATTTTCAGTGGGAAGTCAGCCTCTCTCCCCATTACCAGTCTAAATTGCAATCCCAGCAGCTACATCCTATAAACATTTAAAAGTGGCATTAAAATTCACTGCAAAGCTAAAGATAAATGTCTAGTTCTGCCATTAAATGCAACAAAGATACCACATCAGAATACAAACTTCTAAAAGGAAGTTTTTGGAAACCCTTGAACACAGTTTCCATCAAGTACTATGCCTATAAGCAATGTAGCAACTTGGGAATAGATCATCTGTTAATAACTGGAACTTTCTAAGGCTCACTAACAAGTAATGCAAAGTTTGGGAGTTTGGGGGTATGTGTGCATGTTTGTAAAGAAAGTAGGAAGCTCTCAACTGTAGCCATTTCCTGAAGATTTTCACTTTTCGTCTGGTAAAAAGATTGGTCAAAATGCCTATAAAATGAATAGTTTCAGTATATATCAGCAAGAGGAAGTGGAAAATCCTGGTCTGTTTTTCTAGTTACAATTATTGCTAATATGCTCAAAATAATTAGGCCAAACTGTATGTGTATGTTGAATCATGTTTTCCTCATGTGGAACTAGGAAGTGTAAAAAACTTCAGCAAACTATAATAAGAAAGACAGATCCAAAAAGAGTTTTAAACACACACAGATCAATGAAGAAATGTTACGTGAAAGAATAAAGACTGAATCAGTACAAACCTTAAGGTCTCTGAAGTTAAAAATGATAGTTCAGTATCTGATGCTATCGATCTTTTGCAAAATGGTTCTGGTTAGCTAAGCACTTGAGCTGAAGTACTTTAGGTTATATTTACTGTTTGAATTACACAATATGAAGTTCAAGTAGTTAATTTTGTCTACAGTTACTCTGACACGTACTATGTGTGATAATGACACACTATGGAAGATACAATATTATTATGAAGTTTAACAATATCAAGAATTACTGGTTACAGTGTTATGGACAATCTGTTAGGCTGGAAGAAGATTCTAGGATCTTTCCCCACTTCCACTCACCAAGAGAACTGGAAACATTTTGAAACAGGGATCACAGCTTATGATATACGTATTCAGCCCACTGAATGTTTCCTCACTATACTCGTGTTATGTTCGGCAAGACAGATGTTGTAGGTTTGTTTTCTTATCATTTAGAGATAACACGAGTATAGTGAGGAAACTAAGTCCACATGATACAAATTCCTTTTTGCTTACTACAATATTGAGAACTTCTATGTTCAATACTTATTTTTATTCAATTTTTCCCACTGGAAAGGACTGAGCATAGGGTTCTGCTCAGGGGTCTTTTCGGGGGGAGCGCACCGGAGCGCAGCTCCGGGAGCTCAGGAGCCAAGCCCCGCCCCCAGCCGGCGTCCCGGAGAGTCTTTCAGGCAGCCGAATGTCAATTTCAGCTCCATTATATCCTATGGGCCATTGAAGTCAATGGTGAAAACATAGGGTATATTCTAGGGGCTGGAGGGGAGGGGGTTTGAGGGAGAGGCTCCAAACTCACAGGATAGCTGATGGAGCCTCTCCCTCAAGATACCCACCAAGTTTCAAGAACATTGGACCAGGGGGTCCAGTTCTATGGGCCCCTAAACAGGTTGCCCCTATTCCCTCCATTGTTCTCTATGGTGGGAAAAAAATAACTTTCAATCGATAAAACAATGTGTTAAAATACACTAAAATATACCTTCTACCTAGCATCCTAAAACTAACAATGCCAGACAACTGAACAAACTGATGGCGGCCTCAGTTTACCTTCCCCTCACCAGCGGCAATATCCACGTGATATTCATCAGACCATAGCATGTTTCAATGGTAAATTTGATCAGTGGCTTCATTCCAGGTCTCTGGAATTTTATTTTCCACTATAATGTTTTGTATTGCATATTTTAAAGGCGTTATTAATTGGTCTTCAAAAATCTGTTAGAATTCAGCCAGAAAGCCATCCGGGCCTGGTACCTTTCCTTTCTTTTTTTATTGCTTCTGTCGATTCAGAAACAGTGATTGGGTCATTTAAAATTTTCTTTTGCTCTTCTGTAAATGTTTTAAGGTTCTCTTTTTTTAAAAAAAGTCTAACAACTTTTTGTGTGGCCTCTCTTTTCTGGTATAACTTCTCATAAAAAAATTCAATAATCTTTTTCAAATCTCTGGGTATGTTTTTTTTCTTTTCTTTTCATCTCTCAGTATCTTTATATGTCTCTTTTCTCTTTTCTTCCATAGTTTATAGGCTAACCATCTAGTTGGTTTATTTGCATTCTCAAAATAGTTTTGTTTTGCATAGGTAATTTTTTTTTGCTATTTGTTGAGTTAAACAGTTCATTTGATGTTGTAACATCTTTATATTAATTCTTGTTTGTTCAGTTGTGGAATTTTGTTTCATCTTGTCGTCTTCTTTTTTAAGTTGTTCTCCAGTCCTTGTATATTTCTGTTTCCTTTGTTTCCTAATATAAGCATCTTCTCTAATTATCCAACCTCTTGCATAGGCCTTAAATGCATCCCATACAACTTGAATGGAAATGTCTGGTCGGATATTTTGTTTAAAAAAACATTTCAAAGAAGCTCCTTCCTGAAATAGTCTGCAGATAGCATCTTCCCCTTTCTCGGGGACCTTGATCTTCCAGGACTGTTCTTCTGATGAACAACTGTCCAAGGCTGGGGCCATAAGAACAGATCTTTCAGCAGATATGCCAAAATACAAAACATGAAGATGGTATGCACTTTACTGCATCCCAATTACATATGTATACCACCATCCCATCAGCCTTTGGCATAGTTTCACCTCTAGCCTGTTAAGCTGGGGAACAACACCACTCAGAGAAGGTAGGCAAGCCTACAGGTCTAACTGTGTCATAGGGACAACAATGTTCTCTTGTCTAAGCTGTGCATGTGAGTGGCTGTTCGTTAACACAGGAAGCCCCGCTCAGCAGCAATCTGGAGCCGATGACAGGGTCCCGGCTCAGTTCTCATCCCTCCTGAATTTCCCACTGAAGCAGTGGGGCTGAGGAGTATGCCTGACAGAGAGGCCATTTAGAATGCTGAAGGGGGTGCCTCCTATGACCCCCTTCCCTCATGGGCTGAGAACAGGTGGGAGGGGGAGAAGGGAAGTCACTGTCCCAGCTCCCGGCTTGGTACAGCAGTGCTCCTTTTCCCCTTCACTCCTCCACTCACTTCCAAGGCTGGGACGTCTTTCCCAGCAGAGTGGCATGCACAAGATAGCACAGTTGCTTCCCAGTCCACATCTGGCCCTCCTCCTCCTCTCTCCCCTGCCAGCCCCATCCTTTCATTGGCTGACCACCACTCTGAGTGCCTGATCTTGCCAACCTCCTTCACAGTCGCCATATGAAAAAATGTGAAGTCTAGCCCTGACTTGGATAGCCCAGGACGCTAAGCAGGGCCAATGCTGCCAAGTACTCTAGAAGGACAACCTCCAAGGAATACTAGGGTTGGGACACAGAGGCAAGTTACGGAAGTCACCATGACTTCCAGGCTTGCAAGCACACACACAGAAATATTCACATCCCACCTCAAAACCCCTCCAAAGAAAAATGTGAAGCCAGTTGGGTACAGTGATGGCAGTGCTGGCCACTCGGCTCCACCCGCCCCCCCATTTAGTGGCTTTGCCAGTACTTACTGAGCTCTGGTCAAAGGAGGCAAAAGGGAAAATACACCACACCTCCTCTTTCCCCACCTTTGCTGTCATTCCTCCCACATTACTTTATCTCAGCCTCTTAGCCCCACCCCTAGCCATTTCCTTTTTATTTCTTGACAGCTTTGACCACACACACCTCACTGCATGTGCCCGCTTGCCTGCTTGTCCACCCCCAGCCACCTTCTACCTTCCCTCCCTCACACCAGTTGCTCGCAGGCTGGATAAGAGCCCAGGAAGGGCTGGATTCAGCCTGCAGTCCATATGTATGACACCCCTGGATTAGAAGGATACTCAGGTTTCAATGAAAGTAGATATTTTCAAGATTAGCAACTCATACCACACTGACATCATGTAACATAACAGCCCCACTTTATAGGAGTGTAACGTGTAGGCTTAAATGTGAAATTACTAGTACTGCAACATGAACTCCCTTGGATATAATGACAAGACCCAAATTATTTCTGTTTAATTCAGTTCCTAAGAAACCCCATCTATTAAGATGTTTGAAAACATCAATTGTCTGGACAACTGGTGCTAAATCATTCTATTTCAATCCTGAGAAAGCAAGAGACAGGACTTGAATCCACAGGGAGCAAATGTCATCACAGCTTCCACAGTTCTTACGCTTTGCATTCAGTTAATTGCAAGCATCAACATTTTTTATTTGCCATCACTCAAAGGCCATGAGCAATTTCAGACAGCAGTTACAAAAGACTTCATGAAAACAGATTTATCTCCAAAGCACTAAGAATATTCAAATGAAAAGGTTGGTGAAATCACTCCTTTACCAAGAATCCTGAACTTGGAAACAGTGATGCAACAGCTATTGTGCAATAGAATCAAAGTGAAAAAAGGAGTGTTCGTTTATGAAATATGTCACATGTATTCACAACACATCCATGTGCTGTCTGTCCTCCCCACTTGTGGTAGGTGTAGTGATTAAGAACAGCGGACTCTAATCTGGAGTCAATTCCACCCTCCTCCCCAAGAAGCCAGCTTGCTGAAAAGAGTTAGAACTTAAGGCTGCCAGACAATCTTTGAATCTCCTGGCTATACTACACACAATGCCATATGAAAATTAATTACTGTGGTAGGTGAGGTTCATCCTACCCATACAGGTGAAATGGCAACAGAAGTCAAGGCAAATCAAGATTCCATGTCAGAAAAGGGGTCCTGGTTTATGATTCTTGGTACCAGTGGGTTACACGTTACCAGTTCGCAGCTATTGGAGGGAAAATGTATCTAATTCTATACAGCATCTATGATGGTTTATGACCAAGAACCATGACAGGTGAAATCAACGCATTATCACAAAAGACACATACCGAAGAACAGCAAAACTGGGAATGCAGAAAGGCATGAGAAGTAATTATGCATGCACTTTCCAGCTTGGAATATTTTAAGAAACAAAGTGCTAGCAGGGAAACCTAGCACAGTGAGTGTCAGGTACCACTAAAAATGCATAGAATGTAACCTGTGATGTGTCACTCAATGGCAAGAAAAATGAATGTTCTATTGAATGGCTAACAAAAATCAAATGTTATCCTGAGACATTTGACTTGGCCCAAACCCACTGAGAGGATTCCAGGCAATGCATGAAGTTTTTTTTCCTGCAAATAAGCCTTTGTATTGCTGTGTTTAAATAAAGCAGAACTGCTCCCCAACCAGAAAGGGAGAGTACACATTCTCCAAGAAGCTTTTTGTAGTATGATGTTTATGAAATGAAGCAGTGCTTTGCTGGAGTTTGACACTTTGTTTTAAAAAGCCTTCTAGGTGCTCCCTCTGCTTGAGGGCTTAAGAGGCACAGCTACACCCATATTCTTGATATCCAGCCTCCAAAGAATGAGTAATAAAGTTTAGAAACTTTGGACAGTTTTAAATGAAAAACAGTATGTTCTCGGCAAGATGGATTTTGCTCCTGATATTACACTCTACACTTTTCTTGGTGCCTCCAAAGCACTGTAGCTTACAAAAAGCACTACAAATATTCTTGTGAATCAGGAATATCTTGGAGAGGGCCAGAAGATAGAAAAATTGGGGAGCAAACTGGAAAAGTCCCCAACAGGGGGGGAAAGTGAGAACAAGTTAACTGCAACTTACGTGCCACTATTATCAATCAGACCAAGTTTTATTTATTTATGTTGCATAGACTACACACACACACACACACACACACCCATACATGCTACAGCAGAAGTCTCCCTGCTGCCTGTTGAGTATATTTTTTAAAAAACGTATGTTCATTTAGAAAGGCATCCTGTTAAGCAGAGATTCAGCTTGAAATGTTGAAGGGCTACTATGAGAGTTAGACATAACCTCTCTCACTGATATTTTATATAGATCCAGGTGGGCAGCCATGTTGGTCTGAAGCAGTAGTACAAAATTAGAGGTCCAGCGGCACATTTTGTAGTTGCTTCCACCACCCCTTGTCAGAATTCCAAAAGTACCCACAAGGTTGTCAGCTCCAGGTTGGGAAATACCTGGAGATGTGGGGGCAATAGTCTGAAGATAAACTGTAACATGAGGAGAATCTGGAGATTAGCAACCAATACACAGCAGGACACACTGAAATTTTACAGACTTTTTTCTATATAATCAAGTTACGATCAAGTTAGTGTGTTTAAATTTATTATCAATATCTCAGAAACATTTTTTGTTCCACAACTTTCTGAGCACAAGAAACCTACCCTATTTCACTTGTTATGTACACCATCACTTCTCTCTTTCACTCACTCACTCAAAAGAGACTGGACTAAAGACAATTAAATAGGTAAAGAATTTATTTATATGTCCACTGATGCTGTGAGTGGAGCTGATAGGCGCAAGTAAAGAACCAGACAACTACAAACGATTGCTTGAGGGAAACAAAATATAAAGTTAGCGTAAAATTGTTTCCAAATGATCCCCAAAGCAGATTCACAGCTATGATTTCAGAAGGCATATACTGGGTATTGCAGATCTTGAGATGCTACAGGTGTCCTGTACCACTCTCCCCTTGCCAAAAGCAGCTGTTTAAATGGCCATTGATTTATCAATGCATCAGCCTGAGGCACCTTTGCTCATCCAGTCTCTTGCCTTGCCATGGAGAATTGTGTGGTTGCAGGGCTCCAGTCTTTTTCAGCCTGAGATGAGTCTACATTCACCCACAGCACCACAGCTGTCTTTGGCAGTCATGGTTGCTAAGAAATGTTCTAAAAGGTGATGTGTACAAAGTGACATTGGTTTGAGGAAATCCCACTTCCCCTCCACCTGGCCCCTACCTCTCAGTCATTGTGCCTACCCATCCATTAATGATGCCTCAGCTGTCCTTTTGTAATTTCCCTCTGGCTCCTAGACAGTCAGAAGAGAAAAGCAGTAAGAAGAAGTAGTGCCCAAACTGCAGGGGGAGAAGCAGTTAGAAGCTGGAGAGAATGGTTTTAAAGAACAGCGGCGCCCACAGCTACAAAGATTGGGGTGAGAACGAAACTTCTCTCCCACTTGCAAGGTTTTACAGTTGCAGGCTCAGATGTCCTATTAAAACTTTCCCCCGCTATTTAGCCATTCAGTTTTGCTGCTGAAAAGCTGCTCTAAGCAGGCAAGAGTTATTTTAGAGCACATTGATTTTAAAGATTTTTTAAACTTATTTATTTAATTTATTTATATCCTGCCCTTCACCCTGATGGGGACCCAAAGCATCTTACATCATTCTGCTCTCATCCATTTTATCCTTACAACAATTCTGTGAGGTAGGTTAGGCTGAAAGTGTGTGACTGGCCCAAGGTCACCCAGCAAACTTGCATGGCACATGTAGATCTGAACCTGGATTTCCCAGATCCTAGTCCAACACTTTAAGCACTACCATTACATCATGGTGGTTCTTCCATATCCCACAATGAACAAATGAAAGCCTTTGGATCAATTCTCAAGATGCATACAGTCAAAATCAAATCTTCAGGAAAGTAAATAAAGCATGTGTGTCTCTCAGTGCCATCCTAAGCAGAGTTACATCTTCCTAAGCCCCTTGCAAGCCCACTGACTTTTATCTTCAACCATTTTAAGAGGTTTGTTTTGGCCTTTAGAAATGAAGAGGAAGTTGAGAATCAGAGGTTTTTATTTCCGTCTGATCCCTTGCAAATTACACCTACCTAATCTCCATGGAAAATATCAGCTAGTGTGCTATTTAAGTTTTTAAAATTAGGACAGGCTCCAGAAGTGACCATAAAACTGAATATATGCAGCTCACATTTTAATCAGCAAATTAAACTACAACTATCCACATGCATTAAGAGCAACTTTTCCTAGCATACAAGTCTGCAGGCATATCTGTGCACCCCAAGCTACTCATAATATATTGCGTAAAAGATGTAGTCATTGTTAATAGGTCTTATGGTTTTACATAAGAAAACTAGGCAGTAGAACACTAATAGTGATCATTCATGGGATCTGAGTACATTCCTCCCTTCTTGTATGGCACAAAAAATTGTATGTTCGGACACAAAACATACAGAAGATTGCAGGGAGCCTTTTAGTTACTATGAAGCAATGGATAGTGCACAGAAACCTTTACTTCCTTGGAGAGATACGGGCAGTTATATTAAGGATAAACAGCAGTTTTCCCAGCCATTTCATGGAGGGAGGGATCTGGGTAATAACAGCTCCCTTACTAATTAAACCCTTGATGAATGTGAACTGGCCCCTGTAGGATTTTTTTCCCAACTGAAGGATGTTGTTCACAGAGTTGCCCACAAAGAGTACCTACTAGCCTCCAAGCTAATGAAATCCAGCATAAGAAGTAAAAACTTCATTTTTTTTCAAGTGCCAACAAACTTCAGATAGGGTAACCCACCCAACAACTTTTTTCAAAATGGCACCATCTGTTTTGTAAACAATTAATTAACTGTACTGAGAATTTGGCCATATGCATCCTTATTTAGAGTGCTGAGGGGCAGAGAGAGATAGAGGGAAGTTTGACCTAATTTCCAATTCAGTATGTCTCAAAACTAACACATGACCTTAATTTAGCCCAGAGGTCGCCAACCTGAGGGCACTTTTGGAATTCTGAGACAGACTCATGGGAGAAACCACATAATGG
Organism: Gekko gecko; assembly: GCA_029375565.1. Lineage (NCBI taxonomy): Eukaryota > Metazoa > Chordata > Lepidosauria > Squamata > Gekkonidae > Gekko > Gekko gecko. The sequence goes on along the minus strand of JAPDNY010000002.1, from coordinate 234,898,571 downwards.
CTGCCCCTAGAGGCTGAGCCAACTTCAAAATGCCAGGGAGTGAGGTTATGCAAAAATCTAATAGTAACTCTTTCAGGCAGAAGCTCTGATTAACAGGATGCCTTGTAAAATGAATACATTGTTTAAAAATAATTTCTTGCATACACATAATGTACCTTCACTCCCAAAGCAATTTGTAAAAATCTTCACAGCCAATTAGATCTCCAACGGCCAATCAGAAGCCTTGCTGGGCAAATGCCCCACTGGCCCTACCCATTTTCTGAACACACTTGGTGAACACCAGGAAAGGTGTCTGCAGGCACCATGACATCATGTTGGGGACCCTTGACTTTTTTTGTGGGGGGTGAAGTTGATTAGACTTACTGCATTGATAACTAATAAATAGTTATCAGTCTGGGGCAGGTGATGCACTCTATTCTTGGTGCTGGAGGGGGCAGCAGTGGGAGGGCTTCTGGTGTCCTGGCCCCACTGCTGGACCTCCTGATGGTGCCTAGTATATTTTGGCCGCTGTGTGACAGAGTGTTGGACTAGATGGGCCATTGGCATGATTCAACATTGGCTTCTCTTATGTTCTTATGTTCTTAAATAAGTGAGAGGAAAATTAAAGTTTGGGAAATTTACTGAATTCCAATATTAGGTTATGTGGAAAATAAAATCTGCAGTTAATGGTCACTGTAAGTATAGATTTTTGTTCAAGAAAGTACTACTGTAGGACTGGATGAATTTAGGAGGGATTGACAAATTTACATATATTGTGTTCAGTGTTCGCTCTAAGCTGAGTTCGTGTGAGCTAGCTCACAATTTTTTAGCCTCCAACTCACACATTTTTGTCTTAGCTAAGGAAGGATGGCTCCAAAGCAAACTGATTTATGTCATAGCCAAATCACTCTCTCACAACTTTAATGACAGTGGCTCACAAAGTAGAAATTTTTCTCACAACCAGTTTGGTGTAGTGGTTAAGTGCGCGGACTCTTATCTGGGAGAACCGGGTTTGATTCCCCACTCCTCCACTTGCACCTGCTGATGTGACCATGGGTCAGTCACAAGCTCTGGCACAGCTGTTCTCTCAAGGACAGTTTGTGTTAGAGTTCTCTCAGCCCCACCTACCTCACAGGGTGTCTGTTGTGGGGAGGAGAAGGGAAAGGAGTTTGTAAGCCGCTCTGAGACGCCTTTGGGCAGTGAAGGGCGGGGTATAAATCCAAACTCTTCTTCTTCTTCTTCTTCTTCTTCTTCTTCTTAAGACTCCATAGCTTAGAGGGAGCATTGATTGTGTTATATTACTTTAGTATTAGGGGTGTGCATTGGTATAAACCGAGCCAAATAAATACCTGAAAAATACTGATTCCTAAACTGAATGCAGATTAGAGAACCTGATTCAGCCACCAATATAGATGATACCAAATTATTTGGCTTTTATTTGGCTCCTGAAGAGGTTTAAATTTTAAAGAGCTACAAAGTTACCTTTAGTCGTTTTTTATAATGTTGGCATGTTTCCGTTGATTTACTGGCTTGATGCCATAATTGTCTGTCTGTCTGTCTGTCTGTCTGTCTGTCTGTCTGTCTGTCTGTCTGTCTGTCTGTCTGTCTGTCACTTCTCTCCTCTAGGGCTCTTACCCACTTTCTACTCTGGTTTCCAGGGCAACAGGAGGGAGGGGAAAGAGGCATCTCAGCAGCCCAGTGGCAAAAGCACCTTAGGGGAAGCTGTAGTGCCTTAGGGCCAATCACTTTAATACATTTGCAAATGTATTGCAGGCTTATAACTTTGCAAGGTTGTTGCTGACTTCAAATGTGAAGTTCAGTTAACTACCTTGCCCTTGCCCTTTGATTTTATTCTTAGGTTGTAGTTGCTTCTGGTTTTGTGGCTTAAGTTTAGAGTTTTTTGCTTGTTGTTTGGTCCTGGTGGTTGTGTGAGGGAGGTGAGGCCAAGGGCACTGGGTTCTGCTGCTGGGCCCTATTGCACTGGTTCTGCTGTCCTTGCAACCCCCTTCCCCCTCATTCGGGTTGTGATTCTGTGCTTGACATAAGTCCTGTTGAGCTGGCTTTTGCCACAATGGCACTCGGTTCTGCTGCTGGGCAGCATCTGTGGTTCTGCTGTCTTTGCAGAAATATCCCCCTCAGTTTCTACTTCAGGGATTCTCAGATTTGACCTTAGTCCTGTTGGGTTTTGGCACTGCCACAGTGGCACTGGTTCTGCTGGGCACACTGCACTGGTTCTGTTGCTGGCCTTGCAAAAACGCCCCCCCCCACTTCACCTTCTACTGCAGAGATTCTCTGGGACATTCTGCTGGGCTTGTGTTGTCTTGCTATTTTTCTCCCATTGGAAACAATGGAGGATGGGGGCACCTTCTTTAGGTGCCCACAGACTTGGACCCCCAGTTTCAATCTCTTTGAAACTTTGTTCTTTTGAGGAAAGACTCCAGCAGCTATGCTGCAAATTTGGTGCCTCTACTTCAAAAAAAACCCCAAAAACCCAAACCACTGAATACACCCCAGGAGGTTTGCCATTGACTTCAATGGTCCCAATAGGGTATAATGGACACAAATAAATTTGGGATTGCCAAGTATTTACCGAATCCAAATACCATACCAATATTGGCATTCAGAAATATTGGGAAATACTGATATTTTTTGGGTCCAATATACCCGAATCCCCCCCCAAAAAAAGTTCTTGCACACCCCTACTTTATATTATGCATTGTTTTTGTAATTATTATTGTTATACCATAAAAGAAATGGGGACCCCTGTCTTTATTCCCACTGACCAAACTTGGCTCCACCAGCCAGCTAGAGGTTTAGCTCTGTAAACTGGAATTAAAGCCTATAAACCTATTCTGATGCTTTGATTTGACTATGCCATCCCTCACCTTTTATACAAGGGGGGGGGAGCTGAGGCTTACAAACTTGCAGAAGGAAGCAGTGGCTTTGATGGATCATTCATGTCTTGAGAGCATACGTGGCATGTTAGTGTGTTTATTACTAGCTGCTAGGTGCAATTTTGCCAAGAAGTTGCTTGCCTTAATTTGAAAACCAAATGTTTGCAGGTCTTATCTTGTTTCATCTATTAGAAGTGTATTTTTCCACCCAGAGCATAAAGGACAAATACATGCAGCACAAGAAATACAATTCCCAAAAGTACAGCAGCAACTAACCTGGCACTCTCATACTTTCCACCTCCTCTCACCTCCCCTCCCCCTTTAGGAGGCTATAGGGAAGCTGCAATTTTTTTTTCCAATTTTTTTGCCATCCTGGAACAGACTGCTTTTTATCTATTGATTTCTATAGTATTTTATTATGGTTTTAACTTAATCTAAATTATCTGTTGTTCTTATCCTATTGTAAACTGCCCTGAGCCCTGCCTGCGGGGAAAGGTGGTCTAAAAGTCTAAATTAAAAAATTTAAAAGAATAATAATATGCACAAATATAGTCCAGAGTAAGTGTACATTTATTGTGTTCATCCAAATACACTTTTCTTTGGGAGGCAAAACAAATTATAAATTCTTTACAGAAACCTGCATCAGTACAATTACAGAAGCCCCCAGGATTCTTGCCTTGTCTTGGGGCTTCTGGGGCTGAAAATTGGGGAGAAAAAGAGAGAAACTCCTGCTGCACTTTTTTTAGTTCTGCCAAATTCTACCAAACAACTTTCAGTCAAAGGTTAACAAGCCCAGTTCCTAAAATAAAAAGGCAGCTGCTGAACAGATCGAAATTTCCCTCCTTTACTTGAAGAACTATCAAGGGAAAGTATATTATGTACATTACTTCTTGCATAGTTTAAAGTATATTTCAAAACCCAAAAAACTGGACTGCATTTTACTCGCTGAATGTTTTAAGATCTATGCATCAAGGAACAGCACTTTGGTTTCATGTATCTGCTCTTCTGTAAAGAGAGAGATGTCAGAGGAAAACTGCTTGTATCAGCAAGTCTCTAATGCCCAATTACCAAGACAACTTACACTGGGGAAAGGCAGTGACTGTTTTTAGAGTAGAGAGCTAATTAACAGGTACAGGAGGACATAACTGGAGGTTTGGTGGCAGTCAGCAAGAGACTGCTGTGCCAGAGCAGCAGTTCCGCACTGAGTGTGTGAGGGGGGAGAAGAGAGAGAGAGAGAGAGAGAATGTGAGCATAACACACTCATACACTTAGAATGGCTGAAAAGATTCTCAGAATCAATCTAGTCCCAGCTTCCTTTACAACTATATCAGAATCTATCCCCTCAGACAATTCACCACCTGCAAATTAAGCTTGTGACAGAAGGATACATCTTATATTAAAACTAAATCAGACAAAAAAATACAACATACTTTTTGTCAATGCAGTGGTTGTTGGCAACTTTTCCCTCATTTTCCCAACTTTGATACTTAACTGCCACAACTAACAGAGATTTCATCTCCATTTATGTGTAAATAAAAAAATCTAAGAAGTGAGCAGAATGATGTGGTAATATGAAAGGTTCACCAGTTTCATGTAGTACTAGATTTAGAAGAAAATGTATAACAGTTAGAGAAGAGACCAAGGAATCTTAAGAGTGGGAATACGGGGCAACGTTAGCCAAAAATTCCAACTTTCACACATGTCTAAGGTGCATATAACTTGGGCACACCTTAGAACTAAAGTCACGAGTTATTCTTACACAGTGCTAACTGTGTAAGAATAAGTAAGAGTGAGATTCCCTTACCAAGTATCATAAGAACTATGTCCCTATCCCCCCACCCCAAGCTTCCAATCTGTTCTTGTGTTCCAGGAGAAACCTCTCCAAGAAAAGATCATTTACTGTATCCAGAAGTATTGTTTTCTGTCTTGTCATAACCTGAATTTATATTTGCACAGTCAAATTAAGGGCAGATGAAGTCACCTATTGTTATGTCTACTTTATCTTTCAGTAGCTACCAAGATTTGATTAGTTTTCTTCCCCTGCAGCATCTAGCGTGCCTCATGCTTGTGTGCCATCTGGGTCATTCTGTTAAACTACTTCAGTCTCAGGTATTGCTGGCATGAAGGTTTCTCTGGAAAGAAGCACCTTATTTACACTGGCAGATAAGCAGCTTAATCTGTAAGAAAAGGATGTTGTATTCAAAGTCTGTTGATAGTGATCTTGCCGGGGGTAGCCAACGGGAGGTTTGTCTTTACTTACCGTGAAGCTTCCTTCACAATGGTCCAGGAGTGGGGCAGTCCTGACTCCTGGGATCACAGCTCCTTATTACAGCTCCTCCTCTCGGAAGGCAGGGCTGGCCAACAAATCTTGATCCCAGAAGAGAGGGGCTTGTCCCCTGGTTTCCCAGTCATTCTCCAAGCCGTGTCTTCCTGATCCAACTGTGTGCAAAGACAAAAAAACCTCTCATCCCCAAGAGGGACAAAAAAAACACCTTACCCACAAACTATTTATATAACGAAACCCACTGGAATGGAATTCTGAGGCCAACAGAATAACTTTGCCTATCCACCCCGTTCCTCTAAGCCATGATACCACTGACCGCATCTCTCTCTCTCTCTCTCTCTCCCTCTCCCCCCCCCTCTCTCTCTCTTTTTAATATACCCAATTCACTCCTACACCTCCAGAGATCAAAGAAGCTGCTGCCCTCAGGGGTGGGGAGGACTGCCCCACTCCCAGACCACTGAGAAGGAAGTTTCACCGTAAGTGAAGACAAATCTTCTGTTCTCCAGTGGTCCTGGAAGTGGGGCAGTAGTTCCAGCAGCTTCTCAGTCTACATGGTGTATTGCAAGACCATTCTGCCAAAAGGCGCCTCAGCCGAAGCTAACTTATCAATTCGGTAGTGCCTTGTAAATGAATGCAGAGACTTCCAAGTGGCAGCCCTACAAATCATCTCTAGAGACAGAAATGCCATGTAGGCTGCGGAGGTAGCCGCCCCCCTCAAGGAGTGTGCCATGATGCCCTGAGGTGGGTCCAACCCCTTGGCTTTATATGCCACTATAATACACCCCCTAAGTCACCTACTCAGGGTCAAAGTAGAAATTCTTTTCCCTAATGATGACTTTCTAAAGGAGATAAATAGGGCATCTGTGGTTCTCAAATGTTTGGTCCTGTCTAGATAAAAACTGAGTGCCCTATGCATGTCCAGGCAGTGCCATTCCTTTTCCCTTGCATGCTTGGGATTGGGACAGAAGGATGGAAGCACTATTTCCTCAGACTTATGGAAAACTGAATTCACCTTAGGGATGAATGCTGGGTCCAGGTGCAGTACCACCCTGTTCTTATGGAAAATGCACAATTCTTTGTGAATGGACAAGGCCCTTAATTCTGAAACCTGTCTAGCCGATGTAATGCCCACCAAGAAGGCTGTTTTAAATTAAAGATCCTTCAAGCTGCAAGAAGCCATTGGTTCAAAGGGCTCCTTACATAGGGCTCTAAGAACCACATTAAGGTTCCAGGTTGGGAAACTATGGGCCTGGGGTGGATTTAAGAGAGAGGTCCCCCTCAGAAATCTTTTAATATGAGGATGTTGTACCAGTGACCTCTCTTTCTTAGCTCCCCGCGCTGCCAAGATGGCTGCTACCTGACATTTCAAAGTACTGGTATGGAGACCCTTTTCCAGTCCTTGTTGCAAGAAGACTAAAATGTTGCCCACCAAGGCTGTCAATGGACCTGATTCCCTGTCTATGCACCATGAACAAAAAACCCACCAGGTTGCATCGTAAACTCTGTTTGTGACTCCCTTTCTAGATGCCAACATAGTTTCCACCACCCCCTCTGGGTAGCCCATGGCAGTTAACTAATGCCACTCAACTTCCAGGCAGTGAATTTGAGCATTTCTGGATGAGGATGGACCACTGCCCTGAGTCAGTAGATTGTTCCTCAAGGATCCCTCAAGGGTTCCATTACTGCCATCCTTTTTAAGTCTTGGAACCAGGCTCTCCTTGGCCAGAAGGATGCTACTACTATAACCTCTGCCCTTTGTTCCATTACTCTCTGTAGAAACCTCTGCAGAAGTTGAACTGGCAGAAAGGCATACAGCAACATCCTTGGCCAGATGCAGTTCAGTGCATCTGTCCCCATAGCTTTTTGACTTCTTATTCGTGATGTGAATCGGCTCAATAGACAGTTGTCTTCTGTGGCAAACAGATCTATTTCCACCTTTCCAAGCCAAAGACCTATTTACAGAAAAACTTCCCTGCACGGTCTCCAATCCAACTAATCCACTTCTCGTCGGCTCAGCCAATCAGCTACTGAGTTGTCTCTTCCTGCTACATGAATCACCTTCACCGATTGTAGGTGTTTCTCTGCCCACTGTATCAACAGTTTCACTTCCTCATGAGGGGATTTGGATCTGGTCCCTCCCCTGTCTGTTAACATATGCTTGACTGTCGTGTTGTCCATTTGTATCAACATGTGATGGCCCTTCAGCACCAGTCCAAATTGAACCAGGGCTAGCCTTATGGCTCTGCGTTCAAGAAAACTCATGCTCTTGCTTGACTCTTTTTGTGACCACATTCCTTGGACCATCCTGCCACTGGTATGTGTTCCCCATATCATTGTCACTACCACTCTTTGTGGTTCCCTTAGAGGTTGACCTCTGTGAAACAGATAAGGGTTCATCCACCATCTCAGTTCCTGTTTCACCACCTCTGGAAGAAGCACCTTTTGGGCTCTCTTGTGTGCTATTGTGTCCTGAAAAGGTAATAAGAAACTGTTGAAGTGGACGAACATGAAATCTGGCCCATTGCAGAACCTCCTGACATGACACTAGAATGCCCAGCAGTTGCACCAATGTCATCACCCCTACCGTTGGTTCTTCCATCACTTGCAATAATAGTTGTAGTACCTTTTTCTGTCTCTCCTGTGACAGAAACATTCTGTCTTGTATTGTATCAATCTGCACCCCTAGGTGTAATATAGACTGTGTAGGTACCAGAGTACTTTTCTCTAGCTTGATGACAAAACCATGTTCCCAGAGCACCTTAATCATCTGATCTAAGGACTCCAAGGTTTGTCTGTGTGATGGGGCTTTCATCAAAATGCCATCCAGATGCGGGAACAAGGCGAGCCCCTGGACCCTCAGGTATGCCACTAGGGTGATTAGGACCTTTGCAAAGACTCTTGGTGAGGATTTCAAGCCAAAAAGAAGGGCCTGATATTGAAAATTGTGTCCGTTTTAGGTGAACCTGAGAAACCTGTGATGAGACTGTCTGATTGGAATGTGTAAATAGGCCTCTGACAGATCTACAGAATACATGAAGTCTCCTTGCTGAATGGCTGACACTATGGATTTTAGAGTCTCCATCTTGAACTTTTTTGTTATGATTCATCCGTTTAGCCATTTCAAATCCAGAATGGCCCTGATGTCCCCATTCTTTTTTTGTACAATAAAAAACACAGAATACACCCCTTTCTCACTTCCTCTAGTATAGAGGGACCAACTCTATGGCCCCAATCTCCAGGAGATGCAGAAATGTCTTCTTTAGAAGCCTGTGTTTTTCGAATGATTTGTTCTTGGTCATTTCTAGGAAGCAGTTGGATGGAAAATTCTCAAACTCCAAGGAATACCCCTGGGAAATTGTGTCCAGTACCCATCTGTCGCTCACTGTTTGATGCCATTTTGTCACAAAATTCTGTAGGCAGCCCCCGACCTTGCAGTTGATGGGAACCTTGGCATAGTCAGGCCAAATTACCTTTCTTGGTTCCCTTGGGGTTCTGACTTTGTTTGCTGGAAAAGGGAGTGGGTCTGTTTTCCCTGAATTTGGACTGCCATTTTCCCTTGAAGGTTTTATAGTAACTTAGTCTGGAATCTCCTTTTAAATCTTGAAAGGACTGAAAATGCTTCTTTGGCTTTCCCTCCCTTTTCTTTCAAGGAAGAACCTTTTTCTTATCTTTATCCTCCACAAGGTATCTCTCTAGACCCTCTACAAAGAGATTAACTTCTGCAAACAGAACTGCTGCCACCTTAGCTCTGGCCAAAGTGTCTACATCCCAGCTTTGCAGCCAGGTGTTCCTCCTTAGCAGAAGATGATTCTGTGGAGTACCCATCTTCCTCCTATCCACTCAAGAGAGGACTCTGTTCTCTGGGAGACCTTGGAACTTTCTTACTCTTTTTGCCCCTGGAGGGGAAGGGGACCTGCGGGGTTCTTTAACTCTCTTGCATCTTAAGCGTTTCCTAGCCCATGCCCCCCATTCAGGAAAAGAGTCACAAAAGTTCCTCTGTTGGGATGCATGCCATATCTCCCTGAATTCTTTTTTCATTTCAGATTTTATCCATGAAAGAAGGTTAACTTTTGCCTCTTCCCCCAAGAAATCAATTGTTTGAGTTTCATGTTGGGGTGTCTGAGAAAGGTTAGATGAGGGGGAGTTGGATAGATCAAATGCGCAGGTCACACTATCCATAGCAGCACTGGAGAGGCTTGATTTCTCTGCCATTTTGTATCACTGTGAAAGTGAAAGAGAAACTCCTAAGCAAAATGGCCATCTTTCCTGCCATTTTTTTGCCATGCTTAGCAGCAGCCTTTTTTCTCTTCCAGCTGCTATCTCCATCCATCAGATGACTCCCCTTCTCCCTGGACCCACCAGTAAAGGGGGGGGGGCCCTCCAGCCGACTTTATATGGGGACTTGTTTAAACAGGGTTCCTGACTACCCTAGGGAGTCATTCCACCCACCCAGCCAGGTCCCATCCCACCCCTTAGGGTAGAAGAAGAGGCTTTGTCTGCAGAGGTTTCAGCCTCCCTGAGTATCAAATAAAAAACCTTCCTGGAATGAGCTTATCAAAAAGCCCAAAGAGGGGGGACCAGCTTATGATCCTTTCCCAAAGGCATCCCTCATTAAAGAGAGTCTGTCCTTCACCCCCAAGAGGTGGGGTCAGAGTTCCAAGCCCCGCAGAGGCCAGATGGGACTCCCTTGTCTCTCTATGGCTCTTTTCCCTGACTCAACCGCTTTCTCCCATTCTCTCTAGGCTGGTAAGGGAGGAAGGCCCTGCCGACCGGAAGGAAGGCAGCCTCCGCGAGGGGCTGGGAGTCGTCCAGGGTTGTTGGGCATCTCCCAGGGCCATCAGATCTGAAAGTGGCATCTCAACCACACTTCAGCAAAGCCTTGGTCACCTGCAGGGATTAAGGACAAGTCCTTCCCCTCTTGGTCTGTCTTATTCTTTCTTCTGGGATCGAGTGTGCTCTGAAGCACCATCAAAGCACATCCTGCTCAGAAGGCAGGGCCAGTAAGACTGGGAAACTAGGGGACAAGCCCCTCCCCTCTGGGATCAAGATTTGTCAGCCATCCCTGCCTTCAGAGAGGAGGAGCTGTGATCCCAGGAGTCAGGACTGCCCCACTGTGGGCTTCTGGCCGGAGTTAAAATGGCGAATTGACACACTTTGTGATTTGAGCAGAGTGGACAGCAGTATCTGGCAACAGTTTGGGCTTTACCTGGCCCAACGCAGCACTCCCCAGGCGGGGGAGTGGCAAGCAAGCAGCCAAGCCTGAGAGGGGGTTGAGATCGGTGTGGATAAGCCTCGGAGGAGACTTGTTTACACCTTGATCTCCCTCCGCGAAGAGGGCAGTTGCAAATCAGCACTACAGATACCAGCTGGGCTGAGAATTCAGCATAAATCCGTCATCTACCGGCCTCTTTAACATCAAGCTTAACATCGGTTACAGAAGAAGCACTGTGAAACCCCGAGATTACAAGCAAGGTAACAAATGAACAATTGCTTACCGGTTTAAAGAAGAAGGCAAAATCTAAACGTTCGGATAAGTGTAAAAAGCTTCAATGAACTAATCCGCTTGATTTAAAAGTAAAAAGAAAGCTTTCCTTTAGAGAAAACGGCTGAAAAGTAACTTTGTTTTGCATTCCTGTGGTCAGCTAAGACTAAACTTTGCGTAGCAGAAATGAAACTGACTGTGATTCTATGATACAGGAAGTAGGCTAGAGTGGATGTTTTCGATGTTGCTGTGCCGGAAGTAGACGGACGTTTTAGAGTGTGGCACCGGAAGTTGGATTACAGTGACGGACAGATAAACAGAAAGTTCTGAAGGAGCCTACTCTAGCCAGAAAATCATAGAGAAATTGCGCCCGCCATTTTGAGGAGGACTAAATTTTAAAAAGCATTTGAGGGTGCAAATAAACCAGGAAAATTTTTAGCGTGGCAATTGAAAAATAGAAAAGAAAGGAATTTTATAAGTAAAATTACTGAAGACGGAAAGGATGTTATGAATATGAAAGGTATAAAAAGAGTCTTCTTCAAATACTACGCCAAACTGTTCAAAAAGAAAGGAATTGACCAACAGAAAATTAAGAAATATTTGGAGACTATTGAAGTTCCAGAGCTGGGAAAACAAATTAAAGAGTTATTAAATGGTTTAGTAACAAAGGAAGAGGTGACAATGGCAATAGAAGACGCAAAGTTGGGCAAAGCTCCAGGTCCAGATGGCTTTACAGCAAAGTTTTATAAGAAATTTAAGGAGGAGCTAACCCCTATCTTAGTACTTCTGTCGAACGAGATAAGAAAGACTAAACGGATCCCAGATTCATGGAAAGAAGCAAATATTTCATTGATACCCAAAGAAGGTTTGGATTTAACTGAAGTAAAGAATTATAGACCAATATCGCTATTAAATAATGATTACAAATTATTTGCGAAAATTATTTCGGAAAGACTGAAAAAATATTTGAAAGATACTATAGCGGAAGAACAAGCTGGTTTTTTACCAAATAGACAGATTAGAGACAATTTAAGAGTGGTGATTGATGCAATCGAATACTATGACAAACATCCAGAAAAAGAAGTTGGATTCCTCTTTTTAGATGCGGAAAAAGCTTTTGACAATTTAAATTGGGAGTTTATGCTGGATATAAGACAGTCTTTTCTAAACATGATTGTGGCAATTTACTCAGAACAGAGAGCAGCTTTGAATATAAATAAAGAAAGAACAGATTTCTTCCAAGTTCAAAAGGGAACACGTCAAGGCTGCCCGTTATCCCCGTTGTTGTTTATTTGGATATTGGAAATATTATTGACAGCGATAAGAAAAGATAACAGCATTGAAGGACTCACAGTGAAAGGTTTTGCATATAAATACAGGGCATTTGCAGACGATGTAATGTTTATGATTCAAGATCCAATCGACAAAATACCACAATTGATGGAAAAAATTGAAGAATTTGGATCAGTTGCGGGATTCTACGTTAATAAAAGTAAAACCAAAGTGATGTGCAAAAATATGACGAAACAAAGACAAACAGAACTTCAAGAGAAAATTCAATGTGAAGTAGTTACAAAGACTAAATATCTAGGAATTGAATTGACCATGAAAAACATTGATTTGTTCAAAAATAACTATGAAAAGGTTTGGCACAGGATTCAACAAGACATGAAGAAATGGGATACCTTGAATCTATCGTTATTGGGAAGAATTGCAACTATAAAAATGAATGTTTTGCCGCGTTTGATGTTTTTATTTCAAGCTATTTCAATATAAAAACAAAGGAAAATACTGGATACGTGGCAGAAAGAACTATCGAAATTTGTATGGGCAGGAAGAAAGCCAAGGATTAAAATGAAAATTTTATGTGATGCAAAGGAAAGAGGAGGTCTACAACTACCAAATTTAAGACTGTATTATGATGCCGTCTGTTTAACATGGTTGGAACAGTGGATTAATTTAGAAAATAAAAAGTTATTGGCTCTAGAAGGGCATGATAACAAGTTTGGATGGCATGCATATTTATGGTATGGAAAAGTAAAAATAGATAAATTTTTCAAACACCACTTCATAAGACGATCACTGTTCGAGACTTGGATGAGATATAGAAAATTCTTCTCAGAAGAAAGACCACTTTGGATAGTACCAGCAGAAGTGATTAATCCATATTCAAGAAATCAAGGGTTAGATTGGCTACCTTATAAAAGTCTTTTAAAATTAGAAGGGAAAAACTTTGTGTTAAAAGACAGATTTGATGTGGAATTTGAATATGATTGGTTGAAGTATAGACAGATTTATGACTTATTTAAGACCGATAAAAGAGAATATGGTTTTAGAGAAAATAACACTGAAATTGAAACTGTATGGCTTGAGAAAGGTAAAAAAATGATTTCTAAACTGTACAAGGTTTTATTGAAATGGTATACTGAGGACGAAATTGTAAAAGAGCAAATGATAAAATGGGCGGTAAATATTAATAATGAGATATTAATGACATCTTGGGAATATTTGTGGAAAAAGTCAATGAAAATTTCAACTTGTGTAAATGTTAAAGAGAATTGTTATAAAATGATGTACAGATGGTATATGACGCCTAAAAAAATTGCTATTATAAATGAAAGTATGTCTAACAAATGTTGGAAATGTAAGAAACATGAAGGGTCTTTTTACCATATGTGGTGGACATGTGATAAAGCAGTAAAGTATTGGACTGAGATCCACAATGAGATACAAAAAATTTTGAAATGTACTTTTAAGAAAGACCCACAGATGTTATTGTTAGGTCTTAAAATGGAAGAAATAAATGTAGCCAAGAGAACACTACTATGGTACTTGATTATAGCAGCTAGACTGACTTTTGCTCAATGTTGGAAACAAGATAAAGTACCTGAAACATGGGAATGGATTAAAAAGACGTTGTTTATGGCAGAAATGGACAAATTAACAAGAAAATTAAACAATGAAGAAGACGAAACCTTTTTCGGAGACTGGAAAGACTTTCAAGAATACTTGTTGAAGAATTGGGATGTAAAACGTGGTTTGATTTGTTTTGACAGCTATTGAGGAGAAGTGGAAAGAGACTCAGATCTTTGAATTGTTACCATTAGTAAAAGAAATATGTTTAGTAGTAAATGTAATTGTATAAGAGAAATATCAAGGGGGTTGGAGCAGTGTGGGAAGCCTTGTTTGGGGGGGAGAGGGAGAAAGAAAAATGGATATGTATTGGTTTGTTTAAATTGTATGAACATGTGATATATCCAATAATAAATTGTTTAAAAAAAAAAAAAGAACTGCCCCACTGTCAGGACCACTGGAGAACATCATACTCACCTGTAATAATAATAATAATAATAATAATAATAATAATAATAACAACAACAACAACAACAACAACAACAACAACAAACATAACAATCATAACAATTATAATCATAATCATCATAATCATAATCATCTTTTGATTTATTTAATCGCTCACCCTGTGTGCCTACAGGTTCTGAGCGATGTACAGTTACTCTTGAGACAAGGGACTAACAATGATATATAAGGGGTAGGGAGGACAACATGTAGTTCTTTAATTCCACACACTCTTGCAGCTGACGGAGGATTCGTCTCTGCCTTCAGACTAGCCATGTTCTGATTGGCATTTTTTTTCAGTCGGTCGACTTTGGTGACATCAGGCTGTCAGGACTCTTTGTGTCACAGCACCACACTGCCACCACCTGGCCAAATCAGCCCACCGCAGGGCCTCCTGACACCGAGAGATTCTTTCTGGCTTTCTGGCCTTGGTAGCAGGACGATCCGGCATTAGCTAACACCTCCCACAGGGGGGTGTGCCCACCCTCTCTAAGGAGTGGTACCCCATTTTATCTACTTGCTGAAGCTTTAGAATCGCTGGGTAGATGACGAGCTAGGGACACAGGCTGGCAGCTCACAACAGCGCGGGGCTCGAACTGACAACAGTTCAGTTGTTGCTTATTAAGCAGTGGGATAAATCCCTTGCACCACCACTCTGCAACCCTGAAACAGGATGCATATAAGACTTCTTCCACCATGCTCCTCCTATAGTCCCATCTGCCACCCTTCCATTCAACCTGCTGAGGTAAGCAATGTTTTTCCTCATGCAGTCAGAAAAGGAGGCTGATGGACTGGGAGAAGGCACATCAGCATGCATCTTTTGTGAAAGAAGACAAAGTTGGATCTCTAGAGTAAGACCCTAGCCTTACGATTCTGCAAACTTTTAAAGAGCCTAAGGATCGGTATTTGTCACAGACGCTTTTAATATAGATTTCCTGTATTAGACAGCCTTTATATAACTTTCTGGATACAATTTTCTTATGGACTCTTTATAGTGTTATTTTTATGGCATGTATCACTGCTGTAAAAGGTGCCACTCCAGATTTAGATGAGATTTTATTTCATTTATTTCTCTTAAATGGAATGGGCAGTTAATGAACAGCCAAACTCCCCACTATGCCAAATTCCTGTACCTTTAACATGCAGAAATTGAGCAGGCCAAGAAAGCTCTCTTTTCTGCATTTGCACAGAAGAAAAGGCTTCACCTGTTACATTTTTACACCTATTGATCTAGGACTGGCATTACAAATACAGGTTTGACAACTCTGCAATAACCCAAATACCAAATACTATTGAGTGTGCTCTCAGTTTTCAAAAATCAGTAAATCAAGTCACCAAGTAGTGCAAGCAGCTGCTATGGGAGGCAGGAGGTCAGGGGAAAATCAAGGACACATGTGGTTCAGATGTTAATTGTTAACCTGAGAAGCTGATGTGGTGAATGATACACCACAGATCACTCTCTCTTTTGTTAGGTAGTTATTCAGCAACAAGTGCTATGTTAGGAGTGGACTTTATGTATTCATCACTTAAATCAAATATGTATTTTTCCAAGGAAAAAATTAAGAGCCTACTTGCAACTCCCTTAAATACAGCATCAAACTATTTAGCATGTATTCATAATGTTCAAATACAGGCTTTTTTCTTTTAGTTTAACACTATTATCAAAAAGTACCTTCATTTTGACTTACAGTGAGGTAAGCTCAGCCGCCCTGAGCCTGCTTTGGTGGGGAGGGCAGGGTATAAATTAAACTAATAAATAAATTATTCCGGGACCAGTGTTCCCTCTAAGCTGAGTTAGTGTGAGCTAGCTCACAGTTTGTTAGCCTCCAGCTCACACATTTTTGTCTTAGCTCAGGAAGGATGGCCCCAGAGCCAACTAATTTATGCAGTAGCCAAATCACTTGCTCACAGCTTTAATGCCAGTAGCTCACAAAGTAGAATTTTTGCTCACAAGACTCCACAGCTTAAAGCAGGGGTGTCGAACTCATTTGTTATGAAGGCTGGATCTGACATAAATGAGACCTTGTTGGGCTGGGCCATGTGTGTCATAAAATATAATGCCAGGTAGCGGAGATATAATAAAGAACACAAACACAAAGGGGTTTTTTTACTTAAAATAAAATGATGCTTAAAACATTAGCACTGTTGCAATATTTTGTTTATTTAACAGTGTCTGATAACTGACACCTCTTGCTCTGAATTACTGCATCAAAAATGTCTGTGCTGTTGCAATCTTGAGTATGCTGTTCAGGTATGTATCTGCAAGCTGCAAACCTACTATGATGCAGCTGCAGCAGAACTGGAAAAAGAAGCAGAAGACAGTCAGTTCCATTGCGGGCCTGATAGAAGCCCTCCAGGGGCCTCATCCAGCCCCCAGGCCGCATGTTTGACACCCCTGGCTTAGAGGGAGCATTGTCCAAGACATGTGCAGTCTTGGCCTCCCCTAGCAGAGGATATGAGTATCATTCCCCTTTGGACATGCCTGTGAAGCACAGGGAAAGGAAGTGAATCACTCACACTTCCTCAGGAGTGGTTCTGGAGAATGTTCAACCTAATCACAAAAAAGGGGGGAAGCCAGTCATATATATATATATATACCCATATTGCAAACAGGGCTGCCAACCTCCTGGTGGCGCCTAGAAATCTACTGGAATTACAACTGATCTTCAGATGACAGGAAGGGTGGACTCTATGGTATTATTCTCCACTTCTTCACTGCTCCAAACCTTGCCCTCCCCAGGCTCCACCCCCAAATTTCCAAGAATTTTCCAACCCAAAGCTGGCAATCCTAACTGCAATTCATTTAGATTTACACAATTCTGTACAATAATTTCTTCTAAGGAACTCAGGATGACAAAAGATTCCGTCACTTCCATTTTATCTTCACAAACAGTTCTGTGGGATAAGTTAGAGAGTGCGTGACCGCACCAAGGCCACCCTGGGAGCTTCAAGCCTGATTGGGGAGGAGGGATTTGGACCCAGGTCTCTCTGTTCCCAATCCAGTGTTCTAACCACTACATCATACTGGCTCTCATTCCTGGAGGAGGATGTATGAAAAAAATTCTCAGGGCTAATTTACACATAATAATGGAGGTGCATTACTGGAACAATATACATGTAATAGGGCCCTACAAGGCCACTGCAGCCCCTCCCCCTTGTACTGGGGTTGTGAGGCTGCAGATGGAAGTCTCCCCTAGATTATTTTCCTAAATCAAAATGCTCCCACAGCTGCTTGAAGACCATCTACCTATATTGTGCCAGTTCTCCATCAGGACTTAAAACATGGGATGGGGTTAAATGGGGATAGCGCAAAGGGAAAGAATTCACAGAACTCCAGTGTCATATATGTTGGTTGGCCCGCCACTGGCTATCTTTCAGAACTATTTCCAAGCATTCCCATATATTATCTTCCCATCTGAAACTCTGATGAAGTTCTCCTGTTCTTCATTTTGCATCATCATAAAATTTTACACCATCTTTTTCCTACCCTAGCTTACAACAGAAATGGGGAGGAGTAGACAAAGAGAGTCTGTTTTAAGACTCTCATGCCTCGAGTCAAGTTGTCTCTCAAGTATATTATAAACATGTTTTTTATTTAATTGTTTAAAATTCAATTATAAAGCAAATAAAATAAATTGCACTATTACAGGAGATATGGATTTAACAACAATGAAAAAGGAACCTATATTTGGAGGGGATCTTCCCTATCCTTATGACATTTCATTCCTTCCAAATACGCAGTAAGAGGCATTCACTTGTCCAAAAAGTGAGATTACTTAGAATCTGAATCTGTAGGGATAACCATTAAAGAGATCTTCTCCATAATCATAAGATCCCACATTTTAACCTTCTACAATATTAAAGATGAAGGTTCATCTTTCTTTCAGTTTGTTGCAACACACAAATGTACCATCACCAATAAATATGAAATGAGTGTAAGGTTTGTTATATTGATATACTAACGAAAAGGTAACTCCAATAACAGCCATTTGGCATCTAGCTCTAACTTTATGTAACAGATCTTATGAATCACCATAAGTACTTTGCTCCAAATACCTCGAATGGTTGGGCAGTGCTACCAACAACTACAGAAAGACCCTACCAGTGTCAGAGAAGGGCAAGGCTCTTTTTGTAGCAGGAACTCCTTTGCATATTAGGCGACACACCCCTAATGTAGCCAATCCTCCAAGAGCTTGCAGAGCTCTTCGGTGTGTCGCCTAATATTTATTTATTTATTATTTACATTTATATCCTGCCCTCCCCGTCATTCAGCAGGCTTAGAGCGGCTAACAACATGATAAGCATACATTAAAATTCCAGTTAAAACTATCAATCAATATAAAATCATACTATATAAACATAACTTTCACTAAAAGATGGTGATCTTCTAATATCAACTGTCAGCTGAATGATGTCATTGGGCTCCCACCCAGCTATGAAGCCTTGGTTGGTGGCACCGTTGGTACTGATGGTACAGTTGGTAGTCGGGCCAAGGCCATAATATGCAAAGGAGTTCCTGTTACAAAAAGAGCCCTGGAGAAGGGTATCTCTTCCTATCCCCACAGCCAGCATCTCTTGAGACAGGACGAAGGTTGGAAGGAGATTGAGCATTCCTGTATCTCCCTCTCCTTCCCATAATCTGCCTTCTCCCACTGTCATACTTCCCCTAGCCCATCATTACTGTAATCCCTAACCCAGGCATGGCCTCCCCCATTAGATCCTATCAGCCCAGAATTGGTCCCACTAGGCATCCGGAGGTGAGTTGCTAACCAATATCTATTAAATCCAATTGGCTTCTCATATATTAATTTAACCGTCCCTACTCCTCCTTTCTTCAGTTAACAGACAACCCTAACATTAATGATTAGTTTGCACAATTGACTTGATTATTAATAAACTCCAATAGGGGACAAATACAAATTAATATACTGCCCTTTTCCTCCCTCTAGCTATCCACCCCCAATACACTAAACTTCTAAAGAATTAATAGTAATACAAATCTTATCCAATTAATTCAGTAATTCAATCCACTAATCAATTTAAGCAATTTAGCAGCAACAGTTTATCTAATAGGGTTGTATAATTCCAATTAAGGGCAGGGCTTAAATATCTACTCAGGTTAAGGACTCAGCAATTCAATCCAGATAGAAACAGTGCAAAGGAGTAGTACTACTTGGTACTAGTAGCAAGATTAAGAAATTGGAACCCTCTCTTATCCCCCACTGCATGAAGGGAGGCCCCCAGCAAGGTCTCTAGCTTGATGAACCAGGATGGAGAGAGGAAGTCCAGGAGCACCCCCATCCTCTCCAAATGGAGTCCAAGTGCCTCCCTAGCCCCTTATGCTGGCTAGTCCTTGTCTCCAGAAGTAGGGCCATCCATACAAACGAACTTGACCCAGAGTCCATGGGCCAGCTAAAACCAACTGCAGGCACCAAAGCAGGACAGGACATGTAGGGCACATTGGGGTCCTCCCACACACACCCCTCCGAAAAGAAAAGAAAAGAAAAGAAAAGAAAAGAAAAGAAAAGAAAAGAAAAGAAAAGAAAAGACAAGACAAGACAAGACAAGACAAGACAAGACAGTTGGAACTAGAAAAAATGGTGGATCAACATTCCTCTGTCTTTTCTCCGTCTCTTTGTGTCACAGTTCCCTCCGTTGGAGCAAAGTTCCATCTCACCACCTCTCTTCACTGTCTCTCACCTCCAAGCACTGACTACCAAAGGGGGGAGGCATCACCACAAGCATAAAAGAAACCACGGCAGCACAGCTTTTCTTTAGACTCCACTCCGCCAGCACAACCACCTTTAGATCTTGGGGGGTGGGGGGGCTCTGCAGGGGGAACAGAACCAGGTTGCCACTGCAGAGATAAAAATATTGCAGTTAGGGGCCCAACACTGCAGTTAGGGGCCCAACGATGAAGCATGATGAAGTACAGAAATCCAGCGACAAGATCAAAGCACTACAGCCAAGGTAGGGAATGTTTCTGCTGCTGCCAAGCAGGAAATGCCACAGCTTTGTGGGGCAATACTCTGCCTCGCTCTCCCCCGGTCCTTGCACTAATGTCTGCCAGCTCCACCGTCCTCAGGGCTCCATCAAACTCCGGAAGACTCCAATGACCCTCAGATCTTCAAGAGTGAATATTACACCGCATACGAACAGGAATATGTAGAATAAATGTAGAATAAATAGATACACAGATGGAACTCATTCTTATGAATAGTTTTGGTTAATATGGAGTACAGTTTTGAGACAAAGCCTTTATCTGCCAGATCAGGGGCAAATATAAATTTTGCAAATACAGTTATCTGCCCTTCTGTTGGTTTTAGTAAAACCTGCAATACAATAAATATTTCTAAGTTGGAAATAAAAGAATCAATGGATTTTCAAGCCCGGGAAGTTTTTGTCCAGGGCTTCTTTTCCCAAGAAATGACCTTCACATTGTAAACCATAACATCCACAATAACCATGATGAAGCTATTCAGAGATTATATTTGTTTTTCTGGTGAAAAACACTCCTGACTAAGAAATGCTAAAGCTACAGAGTTCTCCAGGGTGAGTACTTTACGGTATAGATCCCATATTTTAATTTTACACACCAAGTATGGATTTTGGATATTATCTCTATTTTGCATTAATTTAGTTCCCCGTATGTATAATTTAGGATTTTTATGATTTAATTCTGAAACCTCTAAGGGGATACATGATTTATTGTCATTTACATAGTAAACTATGGGATGGAGTTGTGTTGCTTTATAGTAAGTCTTCAGGCAGGGAATACAAGGCCTCCCCTCCCTCTGAACTTGTTATAAACGTGTTCCTTTTCAATAGCCAATATCTAGTCTGGCTGGGAAAATACTAAGAAACTTCTGCCTCCACTTACATAGGGAAGAAGAAGCAGAAGAAAAGTATAGAGAGAAAGAGAATGGAAGATTTGTCTTCACTTACTGTGAAATTTCCTTCTCAGTGGTCTGGGAGTGGGGCAGTCCTGGGATCACAGCTCCTCCTCTCCAAAGGCAGGGCTGGCTGACAAACTTTAACCCAGAGGGGAGAGGCTTGCTCCCTGGATCCCCAGTCATACACCAAGCCGTGTCTCCCTGTGTGAAGCCATGTACAACAAAAACAAACTTCCCCAAAGGGAACTAAGTGGTAACTACCGTCATAATGAACTCAGGTGGAATAGGAAGTCTGAGTCTAACAGGATAACCTTGCCCTACCCACCTGCTACTCTAACATATGACCTCCTAGTCTTTCACTGAAGTCAGTAATAGGAGGCCTGATCCACCCTTACACCTCCAAAGACTGTGGAAGCTGCTGTCCCTAAGGATGGGGAGGACTGCCCCACACCTGGATCCCTGAGAAGGAAGCTTCATGGTAAGTGAATACAAATCTTGTATATCAATATAATACATCCCCTCAGCCACCTACTCAGGGTAGATGGTGAAATTCTCTTGCCTAAGGATGACTTCCTAAAGGAAACAAATAAGGCATCGGTGGTTCTCAGATGTTTGGTCCTGTCCAAATAGAAACTAAGTGCCCTGTACGCATCCAGGCAGTGCCATACTTTCTCCATCTCATGCTTGGGATTGAGACAGAAAGATGGCAGGACTATATCCTCTGATCTGTGAAAAAGTGAATTCACCTTAGGAATGAATGCTGGATCAGGTCAAAGCACCACCCTATCGTTATGAAACACACATAATTCCTTATCGATGGATAAGACCACAACTCTGACACCTGCCTAGCTGACATAATGCCTACAAGGAAAGCTGTTTTAAAGGAAAGCTCTTTCAAGCTACAAGAAGGCATTGGATCAAAAGGCTCCTTACATAGGGCTTTCAGGACTAGGTTAAGGTTCCAGGTTGGGAAGTAGTGTGCTTGGGATGGATTTAATAGAGATGCCCCCCTTAAAAACCTTTTTATGTGAGGACATTGCACTAAAGACTTCCCCTTCTTAACTTCCATCACTGCTGAAATAGCCGCTACCTGTCTTTTCAACATGCTTGTGCCAAGACCTTTCTCTAGGCATTGCTGCAAAAAGGATAAAATGTAACTCACTGAGGCTGTCAGGGGGTCTAACTCCCTAGCTATGCACCACAAACAAAAAACTCTCCATGTAGTGTTGTACACCCTATTTGTGGATTTCTCATGGGATGCCAGCATGGTTTCCACCACCCCCATTGGGTAGCGCATTGTGATCAAATGTTGCTGCTCAGGCACTAAGCAGTGAGCTGAGCATCTCTGGACAAGGATGAACCACTGTCCCTTGAGTCAATAGATGTTCTCTCAGTGGCAGATGCCATGGTTCCACTACTGCCAACCTCTTTAAGTCTTGAAACCAGGCTCTCCTCGGCCAAAAAGATGTCATTACTATGACCTCTGCTCTCTGCTCTACTATCCATTGCAGTACCCTCTGTAGAAGTTGAAAAGGTGGGAAAGCATACAGTAGTGTCTTTGGCCAGTCGCAGTTCAGTGCATCTGTCCCTATTGCCTTTTGACTTCTTGTTCTTGACATGAATTGGACCAGTTGACAGTTGCCTTCTGTGGCGAACAGATCTATTTCTGCCTTTCCAAACTGAAGACATATCTGAAGAAAAACTTCCCTGCACAGTCTCCATTCCAACTGGTCTACTGTCCATCCGCTCAACCAATCTGCCATTGAGTTGTCTTGCCCCACCATGTGAACTGTTTTCACCGATTGTAGATGTTCCTTCACCCCCTGGTTCAGAATCGTCACTGCCTCATGAAGGGATTTTGATCTGGTCCCTGTCTGTCTGTTGACATATGCCTTGGCTGTTGTGTTGTCCATTTAGATCAACACATAATGACCTTCCAGCACATCCTGAAACTGAACCAGTGCTAGTCTGATGGCCCTGATTTCAAGGAAATTGATGCTTCTGACTAACTTTTTCTGAGACCATGTTCCCTGGGCCATTCTGCTTCTGGTATGCGCTCCCCCCATCCAGATAAGCTCGCATCTGTCATCACTACCACTCTCTGTGGTTCCCATAATGATTGACCCCTGAAAAAACATGAGGGGTTCATCCACCAACTGAGTTTGTGTTTCACTGCCTCTGGAAGAGTTACCTTCCAGGGCCTTTTGTGGGCTATAATGTCCTGGAATGGTAATAAAAACCTCTGAAGTGGACAAGCATGGAACCTCTCATTGAAGGACCTCCTGACATGACACTAGCATATCCAATAAATGCGCTAATAACACCACTTCCACTGTCGTCTCTTCCACCACTTGAATTAATAGTCGCAGGATCTTCTGTTGTCTCTCTTGGGATAAAAACACTCTGTCTTCCCTTGTATCAATCAGTACTCCTAAGGGAAGGAAAGATTGTTTTGGCACTAACGTACTCTTCTCAAGGTTGATTACAAAACTGTGTTCCCTGAGCACATTCATTGTTAGATCTAAAGCTTCCAAGGTTTTATTGTATGACGGCACTTTGATCAAAATGTCATCTATTTACGGGAACAATGCAATCCCCTGGACCCTCAGGTATGCCACTAGAGTGATTAATACCTTGGTAAAGACTCTTGGTGAAGACTTCAAGCCAAAGGGAAGGGCGCGATATTGAAAATGGTTTCCGTTGAGAAATCTGCAATGTGGCTGCTGAACTGGAATGTGCAAATAGGCCTCTGACAGATCAATGGAACAACTGAAGTCCCCCCATTTGGGGGGGGAAATATGGATTTCAAGGTTTCCATCTTGAACCGTTTGGTTACAATTCGTCTGTTCAGCCATTCCAAGTCTAATATGGCTCTGACATCCCTGTCCTTTTTTGGAACTATGAAGAATGCAGAGTATACTCCCTGTGTCAATTCCTCATGAGGAACCATCTCTATGGCCCCAGTCTCCAGATGTCGAATGGCCATTTTTAGGAGCCTATGTTTCTCTGTTGATTGGTTCCTGGGGATTTCTAAGAAATTATTGGGTGGAAAGATTTGGAATTCCAAAGAGTAGCCCTTGGAAACACCCATCTGTCTTTTACAGTCTGATGCCATTGTGCTGCAAAATTCTCTAGATGACCCCCAATCTCATTGGTTCTGGGGCCCTGTTGTTGTTCAGTCGCACAGTCGAGTCCGACTCTTCGCGACCCCATGGACCAGTTTACGCCAGGCCCTCCTGTCTTCCGCTGAAATTTGCTCAATTTCATGTTCGTTGCATCGATGACACTGTCTAACCATCTCATCCTTTGCCGTCCCCTTCTTCTTTGACCTTCAATCTTTCCCAGCATCAGGGTCTTCTCCAGTGAATGCTCCCTTCTCATTTGGTAGCCAAAGTATTTGAGCCCTAGACATAGTCAATTCAAACTGGGTTTCTTAGCACACTTGGAATTTTGTCCCTGTTTGTTGGAGAATGAAGAGGGTCTGTTCTTCCTGTATTTGGACTGCCGTTTTTCCTTAAATGATTTGTTGTAGTTTGGTCTGGAGTCTCATTTGGAGTCCTGAAAAGACTGGAACCACTTCTTGAGTTTTCCTTCCCTCTTATTTGAAGGAAGGATTTTTTTCTTATCTTTGTCCTCCACCAGGTATCTTTCCAGGCCTTCCCTGAAGAGGTTGACTCCCTTAAAGGGCATTGCTGCCACCTTGGCTCTGACCGAGGGGTCCACATCCCAATTCCGGAGCCAGGTATTTTGCCTAGCCATCACACTGGAGGCCACTGCCCTAGCTGATTGCTGGAGGGCATCTAGTGAGGCATCCACTGAGAAGGCCATGACTAGGGCTACTTTTTTAGGCTCATCCTTAAGTCCTTTTAGAATATTGCTGTCTGCTTTAGCCAATTCAGAGGACCATGCGTATGCCACCCTGGCAAAAAGTGATCCTGTAACTGAAGCACGAAGACAGTTAGCTGACACTTCAAAATTCCTACACAGGGCCTATTCAGTGCGTTTATTGCTATGGTCTCTTGGAAGACCATCAGCGTCCATGGGTAGGATCAAACTGGAAGCCAGACAGTTGATTGGGTCATCCACTATTGGCATTTTAACTTTTTTTTAGGCCTCTGGAATAAGATAATAAAACTTAGCATATACAGGATGGTTAGTTTTGGGTGTGGCTGGGTGTTCCCACTCTGTTTTCGTGATGTTATAAAAGGCTGCTGGCAGAGGCACACGCACTGCCTTAGACCCTGTCTTGGGAATGGTCTTTTGTGAACCAACTGGAAAGCCTGAATCATCTTCCTCTGTCTCCTTAGGCATATATGACAAATCCAGTGTCCTCGAGACCTTGGATTCATTATATATTTTATATTATATATATTATATAGTTTATTATATATTTCTTGGGGAAACAATCTGTACTGAACAGTCGGTACAGTTTCTGCCTCTTTCTCGAAATGTCTCCTTCCTCTTTAGCAGAAGAGGAATCCTCCTCCTGTCCACTCAAAAGAGGACTATGTTCTTGAAAAAACTTGGAAGCCCACTTACTCTTTTTGTTTCTGGGAGTATGACCTGCTGTGGTCTTTGCCTCTTTTGCACCCCAAACGCTTATGATATAATCTATCACAGTCAGGAGAAGAATCAGAGGAATCTCTTTGCTGAGAAGCTTGCCATAGGTTTTTAAACTCCTTCCTTATTAAAAATTGTATCCATGAAAGAAGGTTAATTTTAGCATACTCTCCAGAGAAATCACTTGCAAAACTCTCATGTTGGGATATCTTTGTATTAGAGGAGGGGGAGTTGGGGAGATCAAATTCACAAGTGACACTATCCATAGTAGAACTGGAGTGGCCTGTCTTCTCTGTCATTTTGTAAAACTGTGAAAGTTTTTTTCCCCAATTTTCTTTTTATTTTTATTTTCCAAGCAAAAGAAACAATTACAGGTTTCATAAATTGAAAAAAAATCATTACATTAAACATTTTTTCTTTAATTATTACAGGCAGTCCAAACCCATTGTTTTGGTGAATCACAATAATCTGAACATTGATATTTCTTTAACTATGGGCTTGGAAAGATAATTTATCTACTTTCTTCTAGAGGTTTTTCTCCCTCCATAGCTTTAAACACTGTCATTTCACATATCTTGTAATGTTTAAACTATTGTGAACCACTAAACTTAAACTAGTATGTTGAAATATCTGTTCAGCTTACATCTAGTTTGTAAATATAAACTACAAGCAAAGTAAGTTGGTGTTCAAGTTACACCTTATCTTGTTTCTTGAAAAAGTCCTCAAGAAGAGCTTCCCTCCTCGGGGTTCATGTTCACCGAATGAGTCTCTACCGTCTTCCATGGTTCTTGCTCCCGCGGACGTGCTACAGACTCTCCCATTGGGAGAGCTGGGGGGGAATCCCTGGAAACCTAGCATCACCACCATTCTTAAAGCTTGTTATATATCTTTAAGGCTGTCAAAATAATTAAAGTTATGATAATTTATCCAGTCTTATTTCAAAGTTCTTTGTTGTGTCTCTTTTCTTTCTTCCTGCTTTAGTTTTCATTCCTGATGAGCCTCTTGTATTTCTTTAATGAGCTCTTCTCATTAAGAAGAGTCTTTGTGTCATATTCTGTTAGTATTTTTCTGCAAAAGGTTACTGATAAGTGCCCAAATGGAAGCCACCTGTATCGCTGTTTCATTTCAATTAGCCATTGCGCTATCAGACGTAGATTGCGTCTGGCATTCAGTATTTCAACTGGAAAGTCAGGAAAAACTTGGACTGTAGTGTCTATTAATTTCAAACCTCCATTTGTCCTTGCCCTATCCAAAATGATTTTTTTAGTTTTAATGTCCACAATTTCAGTGATTACATTCGGGATTAATGCTGGTGAGGCAGCACGTGTCATGTTAAATCTATAGGCATTTACTAGAATTGTTCTTGGTAAGTGGAGGAGTTCTGATAACCATTGATTTAAAGCTGTAGTTATTTCTTTGTTCATTTCAAAGCTGGTCGAATTTTTAATTTTGATTTACGCTCTCTTTGATTTCTGATCTTTGATCTTAAGCTTTGATTTCTAATAACATTATCTTTGATTTTGCCCATGTTTCAAATGTTTTTACTTCATTTAATTCCTGGGCGTTTTTTGTTGTTGTTGTTGTTCTTCAGTCAAGAGCTGTATTTGCTGTACCTTCAACTTCTTTAACTTTGTTTGTCAAATAATTTATTTTGTTAAATACAGGTGTCATAATTTCTTTGATTTCTGTTTTTAAATCAGTTAGCATTTCTTGTACTTGCTTTTTTGTAATAGAGTTCCCTCTTTTCCTTTTCCCCACACGTACCTCTTCAGCATCTTCCAGTTCCATTTCTGGGGGGGGGGGGGGTGTTGAGGAGTCTCCCTCAGAGGATTCTGATTCCACTCTTGTGTTTTAGGAATTGTTTTTTGTTGTGCTTTTTTGTTTGCCTGTGCTCCTTTTGGTTTCCCCATATCTTGGGCTGAGTTTTTATGTTTTCCAGCTGTGGAAAGTTTATTTTTAATTAGTTTTTCAAGTTAGTGGTGCAGAGGCTGCTCCAGGAGCAACCAAATGCTTTGCTGGTCGCAACACCACGTCAAAACTGTGAAAGTGAAAGAAAAAGTTCTAAGCAACTCCCACCCCCAAATGGCTGCCTTTCCTACCATTTCTGAGGCCCTTTCATTGGGTCTGCTTCCCTCCAGCAGTTTGCCTAGCTCTTTCCATGTCTGCAGAGACCAGCTATGACATGTCTGTTTGGCAGGAGCCTCTTAAATTCCTTTCCTGTGCCACTGAGAAGAGCTCTCCTGGCTGCAGCCGAAAAGGAAGGGGGGGGACTTCCCTAAATGATAACCCTCCCCCAGGGCTGGCTCGCTCACTAGGCGAACTAGGCATTCGCCTAGAGCGTGCCGGCCCTTAGGGGCACCAAAAGACCCCCACCAAAAGCTCCACCAAAAAAACCCGCCCCTTCCCCTGGCTTGCCAGTATCCCCGCAGCTGCGGGGTGTGCCAGCAAGCTGGCGCTCAGACAGAAGGGACGGGGGTTTAAACGCCCGCCCCTTCCATGGCTTGCCAGCGCGCTGTGGGATGCACCAGCAAGCCGGTGCTCTGAAGGAAGGGATGGGGGTTTAAACCCCCACCCCTTCCCATGGCTTGCCGGTGCACCCCGCAGCTGCAGGACGCGCCGGCAAGCCGGCTCTCCAACAGAAGGGGCAGAGGTTTAAACCCCTGCCCCTGTGCCCCACAGCTGTGGGACGTGCTGGCAAGCTGGCACTCAGTCGGAAGGGATGGGGGTTTAACCCCCACCCCTTCCCTGGCTTGCCGGTGTGCCCCAGGGGCGGGCAAGAGAGGGGAGGAGGAGGAGGGAAGCCCTCCCTTGCCCTGGGGAGCCCCGGCGGTGGGGGGGCGCCAGAAGTAGCCCTGCCTAGGGCACAAAAAAACCTTGGGCCAGCCCTGCCCTCCCCCAAAAGGCATCCCTCCTCAATGGAGAGTTTGTCCTTTACCCCCACAGCCTCAGTCTACCTTGATTCAGGTGAATGGTGGGGATGGAAATGATCTCCAGATGCTTCTTGCTCTGTAGAAGGCTGGGCTGGAGTCCCAAACCTCGCAGAGGACTGATGGAGCTCCTTCGTCTCTCTGTGGCTCACTACCAGCTCCACCACTTCCTCCTAGACTCTCGAGGCTGCAGAGGGAGGAGGGCTCTGTCGACCCAAAGAAAGGCAGCCCCCGCAGGAGCTGTCACCATTCATGGCTGCCAGGGTTCTTCCAGTGCTGTTGGTACTGGTCGGAACTGTGGCCTTATTGCCACACACAGCGCCGATGCTGCAGTCGTCTGGGGAGGGGTTGAGGCCAAGGGCCTTCCCCTCCTGTTCTGTCTCTCTGTCAAGTCTTCTGTCTTCTGAGAAAGTTGGTGTGCTCAAGAGCATTGTTGACACACATCCTGCTCAGAAGGCAGGGCCAGTAAGACTGGGGATCCAGGGAACAAGCCCCTCCCCTCCAGGTTAAAGTTTGTCGGCCAGTCCTGCCTTCAGGGAGGAGGAGCTGTGATCCCAGAAGTCAGGACTGCCCCACTCCCAGGACTACTGGAGAAACAGATTCATCCACAGGAATTTCCATCTTTATGACAACTATTAAGAATCCTGATTGTATTTCTGTACCAAAAAAATGAGGCCACAAAGCAACAAAAATTAGGATGTAAGAAAAGAGTTTGTGCCATATGTTATAATATGTATCATACTGACATCAAAATTACCTTTATTAACACAAAATTATCTTTATTAACATAGTTTTTACCATTTTATTTTTACATTTAGCATGATGACATTCAGCACATTTGCTACTTGTAACTTGGGCTCACTGCAGCATTTGAATAGCAGAGAAATGGTAGGCTGCTGTGTTTAATTTGAAAGTTGTCCCTTTCTCTCTCATCCCACCCTAAATGCAGTCAACACTGTATTATTCAGACAGTGTCACAGGAAAATAGTCATCTCAGATCCAAACAAATCATTAGGCCCACTCAGGAACACAAATCTAGTAAGAGCCTGCCAATTAAATCTCAGTATCAGAAACCAGGCTTCTTAAAATCACAGATTTACCCCTTTATCCATGTCTTATGTTCCTACACTTGGCTTCTTTCCCATCTAGCCCAAAAAAGAAAGCTTTATCTAACTATCCATTAGTAGGAGCCATGCAGATTCTTGCATTTTATGTTGCTTTTTATCTAGAGAAGTATTCTGTTTCATTAATATTTCAGCTTTGTGACCACTGCAGATGTATTTCCTGGGCCTTCCTCTACCCCTACAACTATCTAGGGGGTGGAATAGAAACGGAAACAGAGGAGGACCTGGTTCATCCTGTTACAACACTGCAACTGTATAGTGACCTTTAGGTAATGATATGCACTCAGATACTACTGAGGAGCTGCAGTGGCTCAAGTGGTTAAGACACTGAACTGCAGGCTGTGGAAGGTCAGTAGCTCAGCAGTTCGAGACCCAAGACTGCCGCATGACGGAATGAGCTCCCGTCTCTAGTTCCAGCTCCTGCCAACCTAGCAGTTCGAAAGCAAGAAATTGCAAGTAGATAAATAGGTACCACTTCAGTGGGAAGGTAACAGCGTGTTTAGTCATGGCGGCCACATGACCACGGAAACGTCTTTGGACAGTGCTGGCTCTTCGGCTTTGAAACGGAGATGAGCACCACAACCCTAGAGTCGGATTCGACTGGCTTTCGAGCAAGGGAACCTTTACCTTTACTACTGATGATGCTTGACTGGATTAAACAAAGTATGTATATTTTTGTATCAGGGTCCCACAAACTTACTGCTTCCCAAGGCTCAAGATCAATGAAAGCATTGAACCTATGTGTCTCGCATATGCATACACATCTGCATGTCAATGCCAAAGTTTGCTTCTGATGCACTGCAATCAACTAGAGAACTGCCTAACTCCATATCTGAAATCTGATGTGGGAAGAGAATGTCTGGAAGCATGGTTTCAAAATACTGTTTTTTTCGAGGAGGCAGTACTGCTTGCAAATTCAGGTGAATGTTTGTATACGTATACCTGGTAGCATTTAAACACATAGAAGATTAACATAGTACCTGAAAATACTTTTTTCTTGCCCTACTTCAATCCACTGGTATCAGATGTTTCTTTATACACTTTAATATATAACATCTTATGATAGTAGTATATGGAACACTGCTTAATGGTTTGTCAGAACTTTGGCACTAACCATGTTCTCCCTCAACAAACATGTATACACTGGGGGTGGGGGCAGCTACTGTTCTCCAGGAAATGGCCACTGCAAGCTATATTCATACAAAGTTTGGTTTGCAAAGGTTTTATCACACAATCCCAATTGTGGGAAGGATCACATATGGAACTGCTAGAACTTTGACAGGTAGATCAGAGCTTTGAAAATAACTATACAGACAGAATGCAAGTAACATTCTACCCAGTACTGCCTAAGCACCTCCATCACTGAGATACAGTGCTAACCTAAACAAAGGCTGAGTTCAGACTGGCAATTTGCCCCGGCAGAGCCCTGTTTCAGCGATGCTTTAAAACTGCATTAAAGGGGGCATTCACACAGGCACATCTGCCTGGCGTTCCCCACCCGTAGGCAACCTGCACTGTTCCACTTTCTTCCCGTGTTTAATAGATACCTCATAAAAGCGGTAGCAAATCCCTGAAGAGTGCCTGTGTCCCACGTTTGTCCGCTTCCTGGAAGTATGAACGCTCTGCCGATAAGCTGGGAGCAACCCGTGTTGGGCAGAAGGCAGAAGCGGTATGATTGGCTGTGCTCTGCTCTACTGCCCAATGCAGTGCCAGTGCTGTGGGGTCCTCCCCCAATTGGCAAAATGCGCTTATGCGCATGAGCGCTCATGCGCACATACACCCACAGCCAAATTTATGGGAAAACACTGCATATAGCGCACCTCTGGGGCAGCAGTCTGAACGCTCCGGCGCGCCTCCTCCTGGTATGCTCCGGCAGCAGCCTGGGCTGTGTGAACAGGAAACCCAGGAACAGTTTGTTCTGGGGCTTTTTTGCCACGACTGGCTCTCAGAGCAAATTGCCAGTCTGAACTCAGCCAAAGTTATACCCTTCTAAGCTCACTAATTTTAATAGAAAGGTGTGACTGTTTAGGACTGCACTGACAGTATTCAATCTGCAAATCTAGAAACTTATCTAATGACCCAACACTTTGGTAAGGACCCTTGAAAAAGAAGATCAGACATATTTCCTGACCCTTCACTTCCCTTTTGAGAAAAATGAATGAATGGTTTAGCAATTCTATGGGAACACAATGCAAGACACTCTAATCATCATCAGCTCACATAAATAAATACAGGTCCATATCCAGTATACATATATTTACTGCTTTACCCAGACAAATGACCTTTCTACATTCACCATGTTTATCACCATGCCATTTTGGCTGAATACAGATACCCAAGATAAGTACAAATCCAATTAAGAGATTTATGAATCTCCCTGGAGAAGGATTCAAGAGGAGGACTTACAAAAAGGTTTCCAATCTGGGCCAAAGGCAATGACAGATGCCCATAACAGGAGACAATTCAGGGCAATTTGTCTACACTCAGAAGAAACTGCTCTCTACACACTCTACAGCTCTTGTGCAGAACTGTATAAGCCTCCATCCAACTATTACTCTTTATACCAGCAGTTGTTTTTACAAACAAGGTATAACCTATCCCACAGCAATTACACATCTTCTGCATGCCACGTAGTTCTAGTAATTAGCAGGGCTACACCACCAATTGAAAGGATGAGTTACTTGCAAATTAACCCAGAGCAAAATGAGTATAGTGTTAATGCTCCAAAGGCTGCAGAGCATAGCACACAAACATGGAAATTAGAAGAGCCAATACAGGATAATAAAAAGAGCCAAGTTTATTTTACACTGAACAAAGGAGGGATCTGCATCACCCAAAGGCCAACCCTGTCACAGTGGAGGCAGTTGGCAGGATGCATAATAGTCTGGCCATCTCCATTCATGCATCACCAACTTTATGGATAAGGGCACTCTGGCTCTGAGCATTGCACAGCCATGAGTATATGGTTCAGGCTCCTTCTTACCAAGCCTCCATAACACTCAAGGTGTACCATGTCCTCGCCCCCTATTACCCCTTCACCCTCCAAATGATGCCTCAGGGCAGTCACTTAAGATGTACTGCATTCTCACTCAGGCACCAATAGGGAAAAGGAAGAGTGGGTGACCAACATGACCAATGGAAGTATAAAGGCTGTCTTGCTTTTCCTTACCAGCTGTGGCAAACCACACCCCTCTCTCCTCTCATTTTATGAGGGATGAGTGCTCGAACATTTTATACTGAAGATTTGCCACAAACTGATGTCTCCTTAACTCCTTCCCAAGTAAGCATATGAATAGTACCCGAGTTCTTCCAGTTCAAATGCAAGCCACTGCACATAGGAGAATTACCCTCAAGCTACGTTGAAAGGACCTTTTTGGGTCTCTCCATTTCTGCGGAAGTGAACGTGGAGGGGAAGAACAAATGAATTGCGAAATCTTCCCCAGTATGTTCCTTAGGCACCAAATCTGTAGAGCTGCCAACGTTTTCCCCCCCTTGACAAAGCTTCTTTGCATTTAACAGCTGCACAGCATTCCCGTCAGCCTGCCAGAAATGGACTTTACCTGTTAAATTTTTGCCTGCACAACATCTGTCAAAGGTACAGGAGTACAGCCCAAAAAAGCCAAGCTTGATAATCTTACTTATTACGCTTTACTTTTGAGAAATCTCCAAATGCTCCCCCATCCTCCCCAGGAACTTCAGAGGAGAAAATTGCAGCAAGGCTTCCTGAATATTCACACTTCAATGCCTTTACAATTGCAGCCTACAACCTGACTGATAAATGCAATACTGAAAACTGCAGATTCAAAACAGTTGCCTAGCTACCTCTGGTCTTAACCTGAGACTAAGAGAGATCAAATACTCCAGAGTTCTGGCCAAAACACATTCAGTACAAACCGTGCAAGGGCTCAACCATCCCTGCATCATGATCCCTATATAAAATCCCTGTCCTTTTATCGACATCTGGCTAGTAGTTGTATAATAAACTAAACAGTGTAGCTACTATCTGCAGTAAACAAATAATGTCTTCTCTAAGACTGCACTTCTACTATAGAGATATTTCATATTCTGAGTACTTTGTGTGCAATTTCGTACTTGAAAAAATGCAACTGAACACATAAAACTGCTTTATAGAAGGTCAGATCACTGACCCATCTAGCTCACATACTTCCTGTTCCAACAGATAACATCTCTCCAGGGTGTTAGGCAGGGTCTGTTCTAGAAATGGCAGCACTCTCTCAGAAAGAACAGGTTCATAGTTTGGTGGTGTGTCTAGATCTGTGTCTATGGCTGAAAACTCAGATTTCCTCTAGGATTTTTTATTATTATTTAAATTTTTAACCCTACCTTTCCAGCCACTTAGGGCCCTCATGTAGCATTTTTTATCAGCAGCTATTCTTTGAAAAACAAGGCCTCAGCCTGTGTAATCCATCCTCATATCCAGGATAGATTACTGTAACGCAGCTTTCCATATGCTTTGAAGACTGTTTGGAAACTACAATAAGTACAGACTGGTAGGGGCAGATGAGAAAACACATCACCCCTCTACTGAAAGATCTGCACTGGCTACCATTTTGTTTGAGGACAGAATTCAAACTGCTGGTTCTCAGCTAAATGGCTTAGGACCAAGATATCTGAAATACTACATTCTTCTTACCTGCTTTCCTGCTAGTTAAGTTCTTATCACAAATCCTGTTTTGAGTGCTTCCACCCACAGAAATATGGCAAGTGACTGGCAAAGAAATATGGCAAATGACAGGCAAAGACAGGTTTCCCCCCCAGTCTTCTCATGCTTTATGTGGGTTATTCTTTCCCTGGAAGTTCACCTAGTACCTACCCTCCAGGTTAAGACATGTTTATATGTCCAGGCTTTTATCCAAGTTCTCTCCCTGACTACATTTTAGTGTCTTTGCTTTGGTCAGTACTACTTTACCATCTGTATTATGTTCTGCATATTATTTTACAGTATTATCTGACTGGCCTGACTTATGGGGATTTTGCTGAAGTTTCTCCCCCTTGCTGCCAAGGTGTCATTTTTTTATTTTTGCTTTTACATGTATTTTAGTTATTTTAAAATTTATTGTCTCTATTCTTGAGTTGTTTTAAGATTTATTGCATTTGTTTCATGTCACTTTAAATTGTGAGCTAGACAGGCAAGAAAAAAGGAACAAATTAAATAAATTCTATTGACCAACACACGGTCAGACTCCTGAGGTTCCCAACAACATTCATTCAGAGAAGTGAAGTTTACTGAGACAGTAGTGCTACAGGTATCATAACTATTTCGTGTTAGAACTAAAGAGAAAGTGTGGGAAGCAAAGAGATATACATAACTCAAAGGGATCCCCTGATAGCCCGCAGCCAATCAAGTAGCCAGCAGAAGCCCATCAAAGTAACTGGAGAAAGACTACACCAGGCATTCAAGGTCATATAACACAGAAGACAGATAATAAATCCAGTGTACGCACAGCAGAAATGAGACTCAACATTCCAAAGCATCCCCCCCCCCCCCATTTACATGACAGCCAGGCAGGAGGCCTAGCTGACACACACTAATGAAAAATGAAAACCTAGGCTTCACAAAATGCAGTAATTTCTGCTTGGGGGAGGGAAATGTAATGACAAGATACAACTTTCTTCTTTCTTTCTTTTTTAGATTGAAGGGGTTTTTTTACATTTCTACCAGTACAGTGGTCCAACCAAACATACCTTAATCTTATATCTCTGTAATACATCTACTTAAAACCATCTAGATATTGAAAGCTGTATATCTGAAAAAATTTCCTCCCTCCCTATTACTCATTTAGAGATACATTTTAATCCAGTTTAAACTGAGTCCTTTCCTAGCACCACCCAAGCCACGTACAGAATCTTATTTTATGCTTTGGCTGTATTTTTTCCATTCCCCCATAGTAAAACATACCTGTTATATCAAATTGCTCATCATAGGTATTGCTTCCAAACTCTTTATAAAATCCACATGGAAAACAGAAACATAATGGAGATGTTCTTCAGAGGCTCCATGTAAAGGTTACCTCTTCAGGGGCCACAAAGAAAAATCAGACAGATCACTTGAATTCTTCTCTAGTGAAAAAAAAAATCAATAGGTCCCTGAAGTAGCAACCCAAACAAAAACAGGTCACTTGTAGTACACATCTTCAAATGGAAGGTCTGCCATTTCTTTTGCTTCTGTTCCCCCCACCCTTCTGTCTAGGTAACAACAACTGGTAAGATGACAATACAGGATCAGAAAAACTATGGAAGGAAAGAATGTTAAAGCTGCATCCAAGTATGATGACTCAGTTCCCAGCAATCTATCTAAGCATTAAGTATAAAGTTCAACCCTCCAGATACTATAACATTCTATTCTACCTTTTTCCTTCTTAAAGAAACCTAGACTACATAGGAACTGATGTTCACGACTTTGCTGAATGGAAAGGACAGTGGGTTGAACATAACCTTTTGATCATTACAATGATCGGTAAACTGCTGCTCAAGCTGACTTACACATTTAAAGAGAATGTTTTGTAATGAGTCCACAACCTTAAATAACTAATGACACCTGCACTTGCAGACAAACATGCTCTGTTCCTAACATTGTCTATTTATAGATCAGTAAAAAGTACCTTTCCATTATTCCTGATTAAGTATTTGTTTCAAGAAAACCTGTGAGAATAGAACTTTCCAAGTTATACAGCCAATGGAAAAATAATCTGTTGTTTCACAACACATCATCATCATCATCATAATCTGATATTGTGTGTAGTATAGCCAGGAGATCCAAAGATTGTCTGACAGTCTTACGTTCTAGCTGATTACTGCCATACACCACTACGTGGCAAGCTAGACTTATTTGGGGGGCTGAGAGAGCTCTAAAAGAGCTGTGACTGACTCACAGGCTGAAGACCACTAAAACAGAATATCTCAAAACTAGGATCTGAAATAATGGTTTAAGTTGGATCATTCAACAACAGAGCTATGATTTTACATGAAATATAAATGTGGATATTCTGGTTTCGTTCTGACTTGTTACCCAGCACCATCTTTTCCACAATGTAGGCTGGAATACCAGCCTGGCCCCAGTGATAGGAAAAAGAGAAGTGATAAAACCAGCATGAGTTGAGGCAAATCAGGATTTTGCATGATCATCCAAGAATCAAATCCTGAATTTGGAACCTAACCTGAGTTAGAACAACCTTTTTCACATTACATTTGAACCAAGCCAATGTATCTATTGCAGGAACACCATGTAAGTTTAGAACTTGTTAAGTAAAAGGAGAGGAAGAATAAGGGCCAAGCTGCATGTTACACAGGATATCCAACAGGTTGGAAGGTAGTGGCATTCCGAGGAGGAGGAGGAGGAGGAAGAGGAGGAGGAGGTGTTGACCCCAAATGATTTCCCAACTGAAATCTCTCTCACACACACACCACACACAAAGAACAGGTAATAATTTCATTGGGGTCTAAAGGGGGACAGGGAGATACGTAATATGGATGGACATCTCCAGTAGGGCTAACTGTAGCTTCAAGAAACAGACTGGGAGGAAGGCTTGAACTTTTTCAGTACTGCTGCTCAACGTTCCCTCTAAGCTGTGGGGTCTTGTGAGCAAAAATTCTACTTTGTGAGCTACTGGCATTAAAGTTCTGAGTGAGCAGTTTGGCTGCTGCATAAATGAGTTTGCTCTGGAGCCATCCTTCCTGTGTGAGCCGGAGGCTAAAAAACTGTGAGCTAGCTCACACTAACTCAACTTAGAGGGAACACTGCTGCTGCTGTCTCTAGACAACTCAACCCATTCCTCTGCAATGGCTCACTTTTATGCTTCTCTGAATTTTGTGTAATTTGGCCCTAACAAAGGCTCAAAGGTAAACTGCTTAGAGAAAGCTAGGTAACAAAATGAATCCCAAATATTTACAGCATCAACTATGATCCTGCATTGTCCTTGGTGAATTTAACATCAACAAATTTAATTTACACGCTACAGCACTAGCTTCAAACTTTTCAACTTTCAAACTGACATATCTTCCAGGACTTCCAAGAACATGATTTGAATATCTGATTAGCGATGGGCCTGGAAAGACTTTTCAGTCTTAACAGCCTTCATTTCAGGACGATTTCCTAAATGCTCAACCTGAGAATTTATTGCAGAGAGAAAATAGTATTACTGCACAAAGCATGCAGTATGTGCACATTTACTTCAGATGATGAAGGAGGAGATTTTTACACTGAGCAGCAAGGAAGGAATTAAATGTGGGTGGCTGTTTGATATGGATTAGAAAGGCTGCATAAAGATTTCAAGGAAACCCAAACAACCCCTCATTATATCAACAAGAATTTACTTGAAACAGTAACTCACATGCCAAAAGTCTGGTTTTTCAGAACATGCATGAAAGCTTATGATGTCTTGGTACATTCCAGTGTTTTCACTGAGATATTTACCAATAGCAGGCACTGAAATTCGACATGGACATGTTGTATATGTTTTTATTATTACGGTCTTAAGACCAACATACATGGACATGTATTTTCTAGGAATCGTGGATCAAGAGCAACATCCATACCAAATCAAATATGTACTCCCCCCCATCAGCTACATATTCAATAGATCTCAGCAATGCTGTTGTAGCAGCCCATCAAGACTGCCACTTCCACAGATGAGGGTAACAGCTAGGGTTGCCAAACTCCAGTTAGTGGCTGGAGATCTCCTGCTATTACAACTGATCTCTAGGCGACAGAAATCAGTTCACCTGGAGAAAATGGCCACTTTGGAAGGTGGACTCTATGGCACTGTACTCCATTGATGTCCGTCCCTTCCCCAAACCCCACCCTCCTCTGGCTTCACTCCTCAAATCACCAGGTATATTCCAACCTGGAGCTTGCAACCCTAGTAACACCTCTAACTAAGACTTCAGCCACATGGGGACTAAGTAACCAGATGCCTCTGCTATTCCCAGAAACCTCCTCTTGGCATTGTTGAATCACCACTCCAGTCTTTTCGGAGGAACTAAAAGAAAGAGATGCTAGGCATCATTTGGTTGAGGAGCTCCAAGTTGCCCATTCATGCCCTTACCTGGATAGCCCAAGCAAGCCTGCTCTCGTCGGATCTCAGAAGCTGAGCAGGGTTGACTGTAATTAGTACTTGGATGGGAGAATGCCTTGGAATACCAAGTCAGGAGGACAGAGGCAGGCTTTCAGCCACCTCTCTGAATATCCTCCAGTTCCCCAGTAGGGGTCAGACACCAGAGGTCAACATGACTTCCAGGTACAGACACAAACATACACACAGAAAACACACACAAAAAGTTGCTAATTCACTTTCCTACTAAAACTGAAGATCAAAGCTTCTATGCAAGTATGAACTTGAATGGATGGAGAACACAACAGCGTTCCACTAAGGATTCCATGCACACCTTACGCTGCGATCATATGCACAATTAGACCTGACAAAGGTGCGAATGCCGGTGTCACGGATCAGGGTGCGGAGCCAGGCAAGAGCGAGGAAGTCAAGGCACAGTCCGGGGTCCAGAGCCAGGCAAACCAACCAACCAGGAAAACCAAGTCCAAAGCGCAAGGCAGAAGCAGGGTGGTCAGGGTACAGTCCAAAGCACAAACTGTTAGAGTTGTCAGTAAGCCAGAGTTCCCGAAAGTCAGGGAGTCAAAGGTTTGAGGGGCAGGTCTAAGCGTAGTTGTGCAAGCCGAGGTCAAGAAGCTGAGGACGTCGAGACAGAAACCAGGAATCAGGAACACGAGTAAGGAGGTGCAAAGCTTTGTCAAAGTGACTAATTGCTGGCACGACTTGTTGGCGTGAGTGCGAGAGCTAAATAGCTCACTAAGCTGCCAGCAATTTGCGTGCCCCAAGCACATCCTGGCTCCCGCTAATACTTGGGAATGAAAGAGCATCTGTTGCGCATGCATGCCTCTCACCGCCGGGCTGCCATGTTCCATCGGCGCTGTTCTCTCAAACGGGAAATCGGTGGAGGTGAATTGGGGGGAGTGCTGACTAGGTGGGAATCTGCCTCAGCTGTTGCTGGAGCAGCCTCTGAACTCTCCGCACTGTCAGGTGCGGGATTTTCCAGGATCGGGAGCTCATCCCCAGCAGCACTTAGCTCCTCCGCTGGAGCCGTGTGCTCAAACTCAGCAGGAGCTGTGACAGCCAGGCGGATTTAAAGGGCATAATCAGACAACAACATCTAGGAAGTGCCCACAGCCATCTGCAACCTTGTCTCACTAACCTGTTAGTGTTTTTTGAGGGAGTGAACAAACATGTGGACAAGGGGGACCCAATAGATATTATTTACCTTGACTTCCGGAAAGCTTTTGATACAGTTCCTCATCAAAGGCTCCTAAGGAAGCTCAATAGTCATGGGATAAAAGGACAAGTCCTCTTGTGGATCAAAAACTGGCTTATAAATAGGAAACAGAGAGTAAGTATAAATGGGAAACTTTCTCAGTGGAGGGTGGTAAGCAGTGGGGTACCACAGGGATCAGTACTCGGTCCGATGCTTTTTAACTTGTTTATTAACGATTTGGAATTGGGAGTAAGCAGTGATGTGGCTAAATTTGCAGATGACACAAAGTTGTTCAGGGTGGTGAAAACCAGGGAGGATTGTGAGGCACTCCAAAGGGATCTGTTGAGGATGGGTGAGTGGGCGTCAACGTGGCAAATGGGGTTCAGTGTGGCCAAGTGCAAAGTGATGCACATTGGAGCCAAAAATCCTAAATATAAATACACGTTGATGGGGTCTGATCTGGCAGAGACGGACCAAGAGAGAGATCTTGGAGTCCTAGTGGATAACTCGCTGAAAATGTCTACACAATGTGTAGCTGCAATAAAGAAGGCCAACGCTATGCTGGGGATTATTAGGAAGGGAATTGATAACAAATCAGCCAGTATCATCATGCCCCTGTATAAATCATTGGTGCGACCTCATTTGGAATACTGTGTATAGTTCTGGTCACCACATCTCAAAAAGGATATTATAGCATTGGAAAAAGTGCAGAGAAGGGCAACTAGAATGATAAAAGGGTTGGAACACCTTCCCTATGAAGAAAGGTTAAAATGCTTGGGGCTCTTTAGCTTGGAGAAACGACGGCTGAGAGGTGACATGATCGAGGTTTATAAGATTATGAATGGGATTGAGCAGGTTGAGAAAGAAGTACTTTTCTCCCTTTCTCACAATACAAGAACTCGTGGGCACTCTATGAAATTGCTGAGCAGTTGGGTTAGAACAGATAAAAGGAAATACTTCTTCACCCAAAGAGTGATTAACATATGGAATTCACTGCCACAGGAGGTGGTGGCAGCTACAAGCATGGACAGTTTCAAGAGGAAATTAGATAAACATACGGAGCAGAAGTCCACCAGTGGCTATTAGCCACAGGGTATAGATGGGAACTCTCAGTCTGGGGCAGGTGATGCACTCTATTCTTGGTGCTGGAGGGGGCAGCAGTGGGAGGGCTTCTGGTGCCCTGGCCCCACTGCTGGACCTCCTGATGGCACCTGGTATATTTTGGCCACTGTGTGACAGAGTGTTGGACTAGATGGGCCATTGGCCTGATTCAACATTGGCTTCTCTTATGTTCTTATGTTCTTAACCTGTTCTGCTCCATCGCAGAAGTGGAGTTAAAAGACACCAGGGAAAACCCGGTAGTAAACGAGTTGCAACAGGCCACTGGCAGACTTTCTGGTGTCTGATCACTCCAGCGCACTCTCATGGCATCAGGATGGTCTGATCAGGCCATCCTGACTACATGCCATTCCCCCCCCCTTCGCAGTATGCACATCATCACAAACTCCACAGGGAGCCCTCGGTGCGGAGGTGCAATTCATCGATCCCTCAGTTAAGCGCATGAGGGAAAAAGGGCACCAAAAAACCCCAACTCACCCGCAGTCGCATCTGATCACACACTGACGGACTGCGCCCTCAGCTTCAAAGGGAGGTGTGATCGCGCAATTGTGGGTCAAATTCCTCCGGAGGAAATAGCCTCACTTCCCCCCACCCCATTTTTTCTGGCACGTGTGACTGCAACCTTAGTAAACAAGACTGATACATTCGAGGTCTTACCAGAAAATCCTGTTATTTTCATTTACCTTCAGGCAGGCATGAAAGAAGATGTTTAAGAAACCAATTTAAAAGCTATTTCTTCTTCCAAGCACTATAGTCAAGTAATGTTCATGAACCAGGTTATGGAGGAAATACACAATTATAGTGGTAGTAGAGTGCAACAGAAGTCTTAATCAGCAGCATACTACATTTTGCAAAAAGACCAGATTTAAACTGCAAGACCCTTGATATCCCGTAACTGTCATGCTCTTTATATTAAGCAGATTTTTTTTTGTTTATACTCACTGATCCGAGTCCAATGAAGCAAGGTTTATTACAGAAATTTAACTCTTTGTTTCAACACACTCAACTACCATGTTGTAGGAAAAAAGAAGACAGTTTATTACTTCTTAAAGTTAGTGCATATTGATTCAACTCAGGCATTGAACCAAGCCATGATTATGGTAACTTTACTATGGTTTCATACAATATCCAGGTTGAAAAGCCATCATTTGTTATGCCAACAAACCAGAATCCAAAACTGTAGTCTGAAGTACATTTCTAAACCATGATTTCAGTTATAATCTAATTTGCTGTCTAAATTGATGAGCCACAGTAAAGACAGTTGCTCTGCCCCTTGGAAGCCCCTGACCCTTGAATCAGGAATACAGAGCTGACAGAAAAACAAAAAGGACAAGCATTTCATGGTTTGGGTTGCAAAATATGATCAGAGCAAACCATGATTTGGTGCAATGTCTAAAGGCCTAGCATGCAAACTCAGCACCTGCTGCGTTATGGGGCTTACTTTACAACACAAGCCATCTTTATGTACATAAATTTATATATGAATACGTTTCCTGTATACAATCCCATCTGTTGCAAAAAAGGGGGCGGGGTGGACTGGAAATGTGCATGCACTCATTTACAAATATGTGCATTTGTTTATGCAAAATGTTCATCCTCCACTGCATATAGTGTGTACAAAGTAGGCCACAGTATTAAGTAGCCTCCAAGACTTTATGTATGCTAGAAGTTCATGGAACCCTTTCTAAATAGATTTAGAAGGTGGTTTCACAGTTGTCAACTAGTATAAGCACACATTACACCTATTTTTACAAGATTTGCACTAGCTTCTGGTTAGTTTCCGGATGCATTCAAAATGCTCATCTTAAGCATCCTGTACTCCAGATGCTCAGGACTTTAAAGATCAAAGTCACTCTCCCCATATCACCAAACCCCCTTTCCTGTAACTTTCAGAAGTATAGTGAAAATATTAGTTTCATAAAGCCTTGGATGGGGAAATTTCAGAATTGTCTTTCTATTTGAACTGTTTCCAATAAACAAGAGGATATTTGTAAAGACTTTCAGACAGCATGTGTCAGATTCCAGACTGCAGAGCACAGTTCTCATATCTAGATATGCTGAATACTCATACCACTACTGCTTGCATTCTAAGCCCTCACCCCAAGTTGTTGCAGCAGAAAAGGATTGTAATGCAATCAAAGAATTTTCTTGAAAGTCCAAGAAGTCTTACCAATTGTGCAACACTTAACCAGGTCAAGAATCTTGTTCCTTTTGCAGGCATATTAGCATTTCCTTGACGGTTGTGGCTTGTTTGAGGGTTATCTGAACCGCAGATCTACCACCCACCTATTCCCTGTTCTAAATTGTCAATATTATATGTACACTGTCGCAAGAGGACACATTACTCCAGGTAAAACCTGAGATGCAGAGTAAGACAATTTTAAAAAACTCATGGATACAGTGCATTTCAGTAATCTTCTTTTACAACTATGTAATATCTACAAGACATTCACAAAATCTGTATGGGCTTCCAAAAGACAATTACAAGTCACAACCCATTTCCCCCAGCCCTTCCCCAACCTAGCCATTCCTTAAAGAAGAGCATGTATTCAAACTAACAAAAAAAACCCTGCAAACTAGCAGGCATCCTTTTAAAACTTTTGGAAAAAACTATCCTTCCTGCCCCAGCTCCTCAAAGCTATATTTCCACAACAAGAGAAACATATTTTAGCCCAAATAACTCAAAGGATAAAGTTCAAATACTGCAATCAATCAGTGCTCTTCCACACATACCATGTTTTTACTCTCAAGATGACTGGAAGCCATTCAAATCAACATGATCATTTATGTGACAACATAAAGCAGCAATGTAAGTTGCTAAACAGGAGGTGGTTGCCCACCACTATTCTGTTTGCCCAGTCTCTGAAAACTGCCGTTCTACTGAGCTATCCTGCCACTGCTATCCTGCCATCTATTCACAGTGCTATCCCTGCCATCTAGCCTTTGGAGAGAGCCAGTGTTGTGCAGCAGTTGGAGTGTGCTGGGTGCTGGGTGACTTTGTTTCAGTCATATACTCTCAGACTAATCTACCTCATGGGGTTGCTGTGAGAATAAAATGAAGGGAAGGAGAACAACACTTTGCATTCACGTTGGCAGAAAAGGTGGGATATAAATAAAGTAAGTAAATAAATAAATAACCTGGATCTATAACAACAATGGCTTTCACATATTACTTGCATGAGGAACGGGAAGCACAGAAGCATTTCATTATACAGCTGCACAAAAGCAGGAAGCACAAGCCACTTATGCTTCTTGTGTATCCACAAAAGTATGCAGGCCACAGCCAGAAGGTCATTTTGACACATTGCTGCTTGTCTTGGATGAACAGCTGAGAGGCAAATTCATGACTGATGTAAAGTTTAAAATGGATCAAGCCCTCTAGCAATTATTCTACACAAATCCAATTTCCTCTGAGACAAGCTTCCACATTAAAAAAACAAGTTAGTCATATTTACTTCTTAAAGGAACATCAGCTTTCTAGAAATCCTGCAGCTCAAGTTGCAAATCAAGTCAATGGCTATTGAGGGTTGGATTACCATCTATCACAACAATTACTGGCTGCTTTTGCTAGCCTAGCATGATGCAGGTCCTATGGTTTGGGCCGCTTACAATTTCACTGTATCTAAATACTATAAGTGATGTGTGTCCTCCATCTGCAGATACCTAAATCCACATATTAGGGCCACACAACTGTTGCCATGCAGCCATTTCAGATGGCATTATTAAAGACTCTTAAATATGACTGTTTTGCTGAACTGTGAAAAGAGTGTGTCAGGGCAATGGAAAGAGCTGTGTTCCCAAAAGAATTGCCCTTATACTGGACTATGGAATGTACTATGGCCAAAGGGAGCCTTGCGC
This sequence comes from Gekko gecko, assembly GCA_029375565.1. Lineage (NCBI taxonomy): Eukaryota > Metazoa > Chordata > Lepidosauria > Squamata > Gekkonidae > Gekko > Gekko gecko. The sequence continues at coordinate 234,853,810 of JAPDNY010000002.1, read as the reverse complement.
CTAAGAAGCATGCCAAGCCAGATGTGGACCCAGAACTACAGAAGCCTCCTGCTCCTGCACCTCCTCAGCCATACCTGCGCCAGGATGCAGCCCAGCAGCCCTGACCTCCATGCATGCAGAAACAGCAGCAGATCACAGAAAGAAGCCATGCTCAGCAAAAGGGAGATGTTCCTGCATGGAAGCCATGAGAAACTCCCTTCTCCATCACGCAAGCATCCCCCCCACCTTCATGTGTTAACATCACCAGGAGAAACACACATTCCTCTCCAGCCTAAGACAAAAGGATGTGCTACAGACAATAGCCAGCAATCAAGCCTTCCTGCCACCCATCAAGGTAACATCTGGTTGTTAATCTGAAGCATTAGCCCTGCAACATGATTGGTTCTTCTACTTCTCTCCTTGGTCTCACCCTCCTTCCCCCAGAGGTGTCACTCCTTGCCGAACATTAAGTTTACAACTGCCCAACTATTAATCCCTTCATGCTGCATTCAGAGTTTTAAGTTTTGGTAATATCTCCTGGGGACCAAATGACCAAATAAACCCCTGACCAATGTTCTCTCTAGGCGGTGGAGTCTTGTGAGCAAAAATTCTACTTTGTGAGCTACCGGCATTAAAGTTGTGAGTGTGCAATTTGGCTACTGCATAAATTAGTTTGCTCTGGAGCCATCCTTCCTGAGCTAAGACAAAAATGTGTGAGCCGGAGGCTAAAAAACTGTGAGCTAGCTCACACTAATTCAGCTTAGAGGGAACACTGTTCCTGATTCAGGTCACATTTTCAGGTATATAAGGAGAGCCCTCTCTTCCCTCTCCTAACCTCACCCTATCTTTCTGGTTCCATTCCTGCACAGTTTGGGACCTTCCTACGAGTGATCCTGGTCAACTCACGGTCCCTTCCCTTATCTCACCCCATTTTCGCTGCAGAGTCAACTAATCTTGCCAGACAGGTAAACTATCACCCAACCAACAATACTTCCTGCTCATGCAAATGTCTCTTTATTCTTCTATTCTACATTCTTAGCTCTGAGTTGTGTGAGTTAATGCTTGATTTTATGTTTGTATGCTTGAAGAACCTCCAGTAAAGAAATCACTGCTTTAGCAATCTAGCCTCAACGTCTATTCCTGTGTCCTGGGAACTCTATCTCCAGTATACACAGGTTATGATCCTATAATTAATGCCTTTTGCCATTTAATATTCATAATTCCCCACATCTATTAATAAATTAAGGCAATTTGGCTAACACAGACACTAAGATATTTCTGCAAACTCCCCAGGCTTATATAAAAAACTGAAATGTTTACATTTTCCCTAAATTAAAACAAAAAAATCAAAACATTAAAAAGCGTTGCCTGCGCATGTGCAGACAATGTACTTACCTTGCTTCTACTGCAGTGATTTGAAGCTGCTGTGGGGCCCAGCATTAACTGCAGTGAAGCTTGTCAGAGATGGCAGCACACTCCAGGAGCCACTCAGAGCCAAGCGGCAGTGGTGGTGCACACCAGGAGCTGTTCCAGGCTCAGCTGCTGCAGTGGCATGCACTGGGAGCCATTCCAGGTTAGAGCAGCTCCCAGCGAGTTTCGAGGGGGCCATAGGCGGGCTCTGAGGTGAGCAGCTGGGCCTGGATGCTCCAACTCAGCAATGGGGAAGTCAGATTCTCCTCCAGCAAGTTTCGAGAGGGCCCTCTTGTACTACGTATTTTCTCAGCAAACATCCCCAGTGTGTGTGTACAGCACTTCTTATTTAGAACATTTTAAAATCACATCTTCACCCAACTTAGGTTCCCCAAAGTGGCAAACAATAAAAACACTAAAAGAGAATTTAACACACACATATATATATTGATATGCCTGTTTCATTTTCCTACCACATACACTACCTCTGAACTATATTACAACACTAGCCACTAGCCAAGGCCAAGTTTCAGAAGCCATTTGCTGAGCATCTCAGGCATTCTTCACCCTCCCACTTCAAAGTCTTGCTATCAAACATCCAAAAAGGGATGAAGGTATAAAGTGGGAATGGAGGGCACAGAGTTTCTGGAATTTACTCAGAAGCTGTGTAGTCAAAGGGAAGTGATAGGTAAGCAAGTACCTGTGTTCTTCCACAGGGAAAAACCCATAGTGGCTGATGCTTTATTTTCGAGGAAGCACAGCTTAAAAGATTTTCTATAATGTAATGAAATTAAAACTGGATGTTTTACTAGATCAGATTTAACATTCTTCACTAGGGACAGTTGTTACATTTTTTTTAATACATATTTTTTATTAATTTCACCATGTGCGAGTCGGCGGACCCGCATACCACCACCCAAATAAAAAGGGATCCGTCACGAGTTACAGCCAAAACTTCCCAAAACAAAAATGTTTACAAAACAACATTCTTATCCAGCCATTCATAAAACCCCAACCAAATATTTTGAAAATTACTATTTTTTCTTCCACACAGCTTTATAGTTAAATTGTCCAGTTCAGCCACTTCCATGATTTTACTGATAAAGTCCCGCCTGCTCGGTACTTCTTCTTTCTTCCAGAATTTTGCCAGTAAAATCCTCGCTGCAGTCAACAAGTGCACCAACAAATATTTTACATGTTTCTGTAAATTGTCCGGTAAAATATTAAGCAAAAATATTTCAGGAGCTAATGGTATCTTAAGATCTATTATCTGACATACTATCATATGTATCTCCTTCCAAAATTTCTTAAGCTTAGTGCAGGACCACCAGGCATGATAGAAAGAGCCAACCTTGGATTTGCATTTCCAACATTGATTAGAAGGAGGAGGATATATTCGAGCCAGTCTATCTGGGGTCAGATACCAGCGATGGAACATTTTAAAAACGTTTTCTTTCAACGGTACCGCTTTCAGATATTTAATATTCTGCCATACCTTCTCCCAATTATTAAGATCAATAGGATGTCCTACATTCTTTGCCCATTTTATCATAGCAACTTTCACTCTCTCATCCTCCATCTTGTAATCTAACAACAGGGAATATAATTTACGTATTATTTTAGTATCCGAACCAGTCAAGATTTTATCCAACTCTGATATTCTTGAAGCAAACCCTGTTTGTTTATCCCTGGAAAATCTAGACTCTAGTTGGTTCCTTTCCCACCAAGTTAAGTGAATATCCAAACGATGTAATGCATCTTGGGATTTCAGCTGGTTATTTTTATCTAGCAAGACATCATAACTCACTATATGAGCCCTGGACAACAGATTCGGATGTGAAAAAGCTTCCAGGGGGGCGACCCATTTTGATAATTTGTCATAAAAACATATTTTAATTTTGTCCCAAGTCTTTAAAAGTGCCGCTCTCAATAAATGGTTTTTGAAATACGAGTGGGTACTATGCTTAGCATACCAAATAAATGCGTGCCAGCCTAACATTAGATTGTGCCCTTCAATCTTAAGAATTCTATGATTACTTAGCAAAATCCACTCACGTATCCATGTTAACACAACTGCTTGGTAATATAACTGCCAATCTGATAAGGCTAGGCCACCTCTCTCAGTTTTTTCCTGCAGAAGTTTAAGCTTTATTCGAGGTTTTTTCTTTTGCCAAATGAATTCACGTACCAGCTTATCTAAGTTTTTGAAAAATGTATAATTTCTAAGGATAGGTATATTTTGAAAAAGAAACAGCACCTTAGGTAAGACGGTCATCTTAATAACTGCTGCCCTACCCATAAAGGAAAGCTGCAGGTTTCCCCACTTATTTAAGTCTTGTTTAATGGTAGCTATCAATTTATCATAATTATCCTGAGCTAAAGTACTCAACCTATTCGTGATATGTATACCAAGATATTTAATAGTTTTTTTAGTTTCAAAACCCGTCCTATTTTGAAGTTCCTTAATCTGCTCTAAAGTACAGTTTTTAGTCAATATTTTTGTTTTTGCGTTGTTGATTTTTAGACCCGCCAGATGACCGTACTCCCACAACACCTGTAACAACCGTGTTATGGAATTGGCGGGATCTTGTAGTATAATAGCCAGATCATCTGCATAAGCTTGGATTTTGTACTCTTCCCCTTTCGTCCTTATTCCTTGAATTCCGTTGTCGTTTCTTATAGATTCACATAAAGTCTCAATAGTAAAAATGAACAGTAATGGGGACAAAGGACAACCCTGGCGAGTGCCTTTAGCTACCTCGATAGTAGCTGTTATATCCCCATTTATCAGAATTCTTGCCTCCTGTTTTTTGTAAATAGCCTCAATCATATTAATGAAAGGTCTTCCACATTGTGCAGTTTTTAAATTCTCAATCATAAAATCCCAACAAATGTTGTCAAACGCTTTTTTCAGCGTCTAAAAATACTATTGCCAGCTGTTTATCTGAGTGGGCTTCACAGTACTCTAGAATATTTAGGATAGTCCTTATATTCTGATTCATATGCCTTTTAGGCAGAAAACCTGCTTGATCTGAATGAATGAGTTGTACAAGCACCTTTCTCAAGCGTGTAGCCAAAATGGAGGCAAAGATTTTATAATCGGCATTTAAAAGCGATATGGGATGATAGTTTTGGATCTCCTGCGGATCTAAATCTTTCTTATGGATCAAGGATATTAAAGCTGAGTTCCATGAATTGGGGAGAGTCTTCTTTACAGATATATCCATCAACACCTTTTGATATGGCAAAAAAAGTTCCTCTTCGAAGGTCTGATAGAATTGTTACATTTTTAACTGACTCTTTATAGTTTTAATTGTTTCTGCATTTGTCTTTAACTTTTATAAGCCAACTTGGGACACATATTTTTGGAATTTGGGAGTTTTAACAAATAAAATGTCAGCACAAGATATCAGTGCCCACAGAGACTTTAAGTAGATTTCACGTTATAACTTTTAATCATGGCTGAGAAAAGAACTGACATATCTATGGTAAGGGATACTGTATATACTAGGCAAGTTTAGAATTCCACCCTCTCTGTATGAATGCTTATCTTTCTCTGAGAAGCTGTGTTTGACATCACACACCCCTTTTGGCAGTCACCACCTTAGCATTCAGACCTTGGCTTATGTTTGTTTATGTATCATGAGTCAAACCCAACATTTTCCAGCTTTCAGCGAGGGGGGGAGAGGGCAATATCCTTTGCAGATGCACTCTTTCCTTCCCCCACGCGTGCTGAGGGGAGGCAGTGGGAGGGCTAACACTGCCTGCCTGTAGCGGCACTGAGGGACTTTCTGGAGGCACTCGCCACCCTCCTTCCATGGCTCCTTGTGGCCCAAGACAAGGATGGCTCCTCGATTGCTCTCTGTCATCTCTCTTCTCCCAGATGAACAGAGAGACAAGAATCGACCACTCGCTGGCCTACCTTCTCTGGGCTCTGCTCTAGGCATTGACTGGGACTCCTCCAGGCCCGGGGGACTGGGCCCCCACCCCCTCAGCTGGTCGATGGTTGCTCCACTGGCTGAGGCCTCTCTCTGTCCCCGAGCAAGGACGGGCAAGAGCAGGACAGGGCAGGATGCAGAAGGTGCCCAAGAGAGCAAGTGCGGAGCAGTCCTCATCTCAGGCTGCAAGGAGCCACAGAAGGAGGGCGGCGAGTGCCTCCAGAAAGTCCCTCAACACCGCTGCAGGCAGGCAGTGTCAGCCCCCCTCCCCCAGTGCCTCACCTCAACATATGTGGGGTGCAGGGAGGGGGAAGGAAAGAGTGCACCTGCAAAGGATATTGCCCTCTCCCCCCCCCCATGAAGGGAACCGCTTGCTGGCTTCTCCTCTAGGAAGAAGAGTCCTGCCTCTGTCTTCCACTCGGGAGCCTTGCACCACCAGCAGCTCCAGTGAGTAGGGGGGCCTGGGGTGGATAGGGAGTCATACGTCTTGGCAGGAAGTTGGGGGCCTAGGAGGCCCCACCATAGCTATGGGTTTGGATGGACCCTAGGGTTAGAATGCCATTATACGCTTGAGTCAAGTACAGTACTAATATATTCTTAAATACTTTATAGAACTCCGCTGGGTATCCATCGTGCCCTAGGGAGGAATTTGCTTTCAGGGAGTTTATCATTTCTAACACTTCTTTATTTGTTATTAACCTATCCAAAAACTCCCCATCTTCTTTAGTCAATTTAGGTATCCCAGTATTTTTTTCCAAGTAAATATTTTGGCTAGATCTTTTGAAGCTGTTCTTCATGATGGAGATGAAAGGGTAGAACAGGATAGTGAGACCTGTGTGCCAAACAGAAACCAGCAGAACCCACAGAAGCACCATAAATAATGAATCTAATTTGCTGTGAAACATTCTTCTTTGCAAGGGTGGGAGGTGGGAAAGGGAGAGCCTGTGAAACAGGAAGGGCAGCTACAGCACGTAGGTTACAGCTCCTCCACTGAAGCAGTGATGGTTGGTGTGTACTGTTCCTCCTGTGAAAGGAGGATCAGGGTGGACACAACCCTCTCCCTCTCACTTTCTGAGGCCTTCCCTGGGGAAACGGTGTATAGGGTTTCTCTGGGTTTGCTTCTGTGTATTGGGCTGGTCTTGTTTCAGGTAGGCTGGTAAAACTGCCTGCCCACGCTGCACTTTTGAGTGTTCTGCTGGGCTTCTACTGTCCTTGCTTCTTAAAAAAAACCCTGCTGGGATTTTCTAGTGTGACACTGGTTAGTTCTGTTGGGTTTGCGTTGCTGTCACATTGGCACTGGGTTGTGCTGCTGGGCAGGCACTATTACACTGGTTTTGCTGTCCTTGCAATCCCCATCCCCCTTGCTCAGATTGGGATTCTGTGCTTGATATCAGTCCTGTTGAGCTGGCATTTGCCACAATGGCACTGGGTTCTGCTGCTGGGCACTAGTAGGTTGGCACCTTTAGATCCTGCCAATTACCACCCAGTCTTGAATCTTTCATTTCTGGTTGAGATAATTGAGAGAATGGTGGAAGAACAGCGACAGAGTTTCCTGGAAGACACATTGGCCCTAGACAGTTTCCACCCTGGCCATGGGACAGAGACATTGCTGGTCACCCTCACGGATGATCTCCGTAGGCAGCTGGATCAAGGCGTGTAGGTGCTGCTGTTATTGTTAGATCTGACAGCAGTATTCGACACTGTCGACCATGATCTGCTGACCCACTGCCTCACTGATGTAGGAGTTTGTGAGGTGGCCTTGAAGTGGCTTACCTCCTTCCTTCAAGGTTGCTAGAAGCTTACCTCATTCCTTCAAGGGTGGCACTAGAAGAGTGTGGGGTCCCTCAAGGGACAATCATCTCTTCAGTGCTATTTAACATCTATATGCGCCCCCTCGCCCCAGCCGGCACAGAGTTTTGGGCTGGATTGCCATCAATATGCTGATGACATCCAGCTATATCTGTTGATGGACAGATGGATAGATACTGCCCCATCTACTGGAGGCCATGGCTGGGTGGTTGAAGCACAGTTGAGATTGAATCCATCAAAGATGGAGGTTCTGCAGCTGGGCAGGGGGGATTCAGGAGTCAGGTGTCATCTCCTGGCTCTTGACAGTGCATTTTTAACACCAGTGATGACTGGCGCTGAGTCTGGCTGTGATTATGGATGCCTCCTTATCAACTGAGGCTCAGATCACAAATGACAAATGTTGTCAGACTGGCATTCCTCCAACTATGCTAGATCAATCAACTGGCCCACTTCCTGTCTCACCCTGACTAGCTAGAGTAATCCATGCAACAGTCACTTCCAGGTTAGACTACTGTAACTCACTCCATGCAGGGCTACTATTGAGGCTGACCCGGACATTACAGCTGTTCCAAGATGCAGTGGCCTGGGTCTTTAGCGGGACTCCTTTGATAGCATATACCAACCAGTGCTTCGCCAGCTGCACTGGCTCCAGGTTGAATACCGGATCAGGTTCAAGGTCTTGATATTAACATTTAAGGCCCTAAACTGTTTGGGACCAACATACCTATGGGACCATCTCTCAGTATACCCCCCCAAATAGCACTACACTCTGGGGAGCCAAACCTCCTGGTGATCCCTGGCCTGAAAGAGATCTGGATATTCTCGACCAGAGCCATGGCCTTCTTGGCCCTGGCACCGGTCTGGTGGAACTCTCTGCCAAGTGTCATCTGCACCCTGAGGGAATTGGTCCAATTCAAAAGGGCCTGTAAGACAGAGATGTTCTGCCAGACCTATAGTTGAGGACAGCAACAGTTTGTCATCAGGCCTGTCCTCCTTTACTCCCCTTTCCCCTCTAGGGGAAAGGGTATAAATTGGTATCCAGTGCCATCTCAATTAGCTATGATTTGTACTGTATTGTTTTAGCTGTTTTAATTATTAATCATTTTAACTGAATTTAATTATTATTGACTGGTTAATATCTTTATTTATTGAATGTTGTGCACCGCCCTGTGCCCTTTGAGGGGAGAGCAGTCTAGTAATTAAATAAAGAAATAAAAATAAAATAATAGCACATTGCTCTGGTCTGCTGTCCTTGCAGAAATGCCCCTCTCTGCAGTTTCTACTTCAGAGATTCTCAGATTTGACCTTAGTCCTGTTAGGTTTTGGCACTGCCACAGTGGCACTCGTTCTGCAAAGCACACTGCACTGGTTCTGTTGCTGGCCTTGCAAAAATGCCCCCCCCCCTTCACCTTCTATTGCAGCGATTCTCTGGGACATTCTGCTGAGCTTGTATTGCCTTGCTATTTTTCTCCCACTGGAAACAATGGAGGATGGGGGCACCTTCTTTAGGTGCCCATAGAATTGGATCACCTGGTTCAATCTTTTTGAAACTTGGGGGTTCTTTTGAGAAATGGCTCCAGCTGCTACACTGCAAATTTGTTGCCTCAACCCCCCCACCCAACCACTGAATATATCAGGATAGATTTGCAATTGACTTTAATGGCCCCCATAGGGTATAATGGACCCCCAAAACATTGGGTTTCCCAAATATTTACCATACTGGTATTGGTATTTGGGAATATCAGGAAATACCAATTTGTTTTGGTCCAATATACCTAAATCCAAAAAAATCTCTTGTACACCCTTAGCAAGAAGCATGAAATGACAATCCGCTGCCGGAATGATAACAGACCATATATTAAGAATAACAAAGTTAACTTCACATATGCACTGTGTGTGGGTACAGACAAGATTCCAGGGTTACAAGCATCCCACACTGGTGGTCAGTCAATGAATCAACTCAAGGGCACAGCTCAGACTTTTTTTTAATGTGTGTGTGTGTGTGTGTGTGTTTCCCAAACTAACCAAAAGCAGAGTATTGATTTTCAGACACTACAAAGTGTTCAATATTTGTTTCTTTGTCTTATGGCAGCCAACTGGCATTACCCCACATATTTCTAATGAGCAAAATCCACCATAAGGAGAGTAGAGGGGCAGAAGATTAATCAGCAGGTCTTTTTGTTGAGATCAGTCAGCCAAACCCCAAAAGAACTGAATTACAAGAAGCCATCTTTATGGAAGCTGATTCACTTGGTGCTCTTAAAACTCAGACAACCTCTTAAATAAGGGGATTCCATCTATTGTATAAATGCAGCTTTGTAGTGGTGGGATCCCTGTTTCCTGTGAACTTGCTACTTTGAACTGTATATTGACAGCAATAAGTTATATGACTTACCCAATTCCTTAGATCCTTGACTTTCACTGGCCAATTCCCCCATTTTAACCAGAGCATCAAAGTACCCTTTTGCTGCATAGGTCACACCTAGAAAATGAAAAACACATGGTCATGTAAATTTTCACTCCTTCAAGAGCTCCACAACAGAAATATTTCCTTTACTTTGCTTATTAGTCACAACACTACACGGTGCCAGAAACCCGGCAACCATGATGTAACTTGCTGGAAGGTCCTCCTGTAGCACCTGGGACTTGTGTCATTGCTGAAAAGCTGAGGTTGTTTTCAGATTTCATCTAAAATAGAATTTGGTTTCTTTTTCAGGCAAAGCCATTTCAAGGGGGGTAGTTGTTTTATTATTTTATTGGGTTTTCTTGGTTTTTGTTTTGTTTTACTCTTGCAGTCTCCTAAGCAGGTTCCTGGAGAGACAGCATATACATTTTCTTTTTTAGAAGTAATGCAATAATTAGGAAAACACTAGATCCTTGATTGTGCCATTTAAATTCTGCTGGTCCTATTTATGCTATTTTACTTGCTATGTTTGAGGTTAGCATCATGAGCCTGTATAATATTCAACACAGTGCCAGCATTGGGCTGAGGATCCCAGTGATTGGGGACAGAGGGAGGTACAGCAGTGGGAGAAGGTATTGGAATGGAAGGAGATGGAAGGAATGGAAGGAGATGGTCATGTTTGGTCTCCTTCCAACCTCTGTCTCACCCCAAGATATGTCACTGAGACGGCTATGAAAACAACACCCCTTTGACACTGACGTTGTGCAGTGCCAGGTCCATCAATAATAAGACTGCGATGCTGCAAAATTATATTGCAGTGGAAGATGTGGACCTGGCATGCATGACTGAGACCTGGCCGAGGGAGGATGAAATGGTCGCCTTAAAAGAGCTGACCCCACCAGGTTTTTTCGGTCCTCCATCAATCTGAAACTGAGGGCAGAGGGAAGGGCAGTGATACTCATCCAAGAAGATCACTCCCCATCCCAAAGATCACAGGTATTGACTGTGTAGGCCTAGTCTGGGATTCTGAGGAGAGTTTGCTGTCTCTCTGGTGTGCTGTTTGCCTAGTGCCCCACTGGACAGCCTACTGAGCCTGCTAGAGGTAGTAATGGGAGTTCCCAAGATGGATAGTTCTTCGGGATTTTGGTGTCCATGCTTCCTCTTTGCAAGCATTGAACCTAGTGTCTTCCACAGCAGTACTGGGACTCTCCTAGACTGTACAAGGTCCCACACACCGAGCAGACCACACACTTGATTTGAACTTTGGCAGGGGGATGGATATGGATCTGATGGCTAAAGCTGAAGTGTCATGGTCAGATCACTTTGCACTGAAGGCCCTGTCTAGACGGCAAGTGGATTTATCCTAGCCTGCAGAGACTAATGGACCCAATTGGCTTCCAGAATGCTCTGTGGGATCCAATGTCCCCCAGTGATTCATTAGATGTGCTAATAGAGGACTGGAATTCTCATCTCTCTGAAGCCATCGATGAAATCCCCCACTCCGAAGTCCTCTTTGCTCCCGACCTAAATTATGCCCCTGGTATACTATGGAACTCAGAGGGATGAAATGGGATCTCAGGTGACTAGAGCAAGTTTGGCAGCAAACTCGCAACAAACCTGCAAGAACATCTTATAGGACATTTATAAAATCCAATGAGGTGGCAGTGAAGGCTGCTAAAAAGGAATTTTATACAGCCTTCATCGCATCCACTAGCTCTTACGCAGCACAATTGTTTAGGATAATTAGATCTCTAATTTGTCTCACCAAGAGAACCCAACATTTTAGGAATTCGACCGTTTAGCTGTAAGGCTTTCATGAGCTTTTTTCTGCATAAAATGTTGTCTTCCCGCCATGACCTTCCCATAAACACTGATACAGTGCATGAACTGTAGATTCCTTGGCCATCCTTGGATTCAGTACTTGACAGCTTCAGCCAACTCTCCCAGGCCAATGTTAACAGGATTCTGGGTGCTGTGAGGTCAACTCCATGCCTCTTAGACCCATGCCCCTCATAGCTGATGAAAACTGGTGGTGAGGGAATACAGGGCCCCCTGGTAGACATTATCAATCTGTCCCTGGATTCAGGGGTCTATCCAGAGGAACTGAAAGAGGTGTGGTTGTACGGCTTTTAAAAAAACCACCCTTGGATCCTATGAATCCCTCCAATTAACACCCAGTCTTGAACCTTTTGTTTCTGGGTAAGGTAATTGAGAGAGCGGTAACAGAACAGCTCCAGAAATTCCTGGATGACACATCAGCACTGGACCCATTCCAGTTTTGCTTCTGCCCTGGCAATGGGATGGAGACAGCATTGGTTGCCCTCACAGATGATCTCCGCAACAGTTGGATCAATGCGAGTCAATGCTGTTGTTATTGCTTGATCTCACAGCAGCATTCAGCACAGTCAATCACACCTTGCCGATGTAGGAGTTCATGGGGTAGCCTTGAAGTGGCTTACTTCATTTTTCCAAAGTCAAGGACAGAGGGTGGCGCTCAGAGAGAGGGTGTCAACTAGGCACCCATAAATATGTGGGGCTCCTCAGGGGGCAATTTTCTCTCTGATGTTGTTTAACATTTATATGTGCCCCCTCACCTAACTGGTGTGGAGTTTTGGGCTGGGATGTCACTAGTACGCTAATGACACCCAACTATATCTGTTGATGAGTGGGTGGCTGGATACCATCCCAGCAAACCTGGCTGAGGGGCTGGAGGCTGTTGTGGGATGGTTGAAACAGCCAGATAAGACTGAATCCTGCTAAGATGGAGGTATTGTGGCTGGGTAGGGGAGACTCAGGTTTGGAGTGCCAACTCCCACCTCTCAATGATGTGCCCTTAATACCAGATCAGGCAACTGACCCCCTACCTGTCCTGCCCTGAACTAGCTACAGTAATCCATGCAACAGTCACTTCCAGATTGGATGACTATAACTCACTCTATGTACAGCTACCCTTGAGACTGACCCGGAAACTCCAGCTGGTCCAGAATGTGGTGGCACGTGTCCTTACGGGGACCCTGTGTATGGCACATATCCAACCTGTGCTGCATGAGCTACACTGGTTCCAGGTGAAGTACCAGATCAGGTTCAAGGTTCTGGTACTAACCTTCAAGGCCCTTAATAGTTAAGGACTCATGTATCCTTGGGACTGCCTCTCCTGGTATATCACCCAAACAGCACTGCGTTAGGTAGAAAAGAACCTACTGGTAGCCCCTGGCCCGAGATACATTCGGCTGTCCTCAACCAGGACTAGGGTGTTTTCTGTTCTGGCCCCAACCTGGTGGAACTCTCTGCCAAACAACATCTGTGCCCTGCAAGACTTGATGCAGTTCCACAGGGCATGCAAGACAGTAATGTTCTGCTGGGCATTCAGTTGACGACAGTGACGGTTTCCATCTGACTGGCACTTCTGTTTTTCCTCCCCCACCCCCGCAAGGCAGAGGCACACTGGTAGTTTTAATGCCATCTTATTAAGTTAATAGTTTAGCCACTGTATTTATTTTAGTTGCGATTTTAGTATGTGAATGTTTTCACTGATGTACACATCACCCTGAGCCCTGTTCCACAGGGAAGAGCGGTTTAAAAATCTAATTTAATAAATAAAATAATAATAATTAATAAATAAATATAGGAAGCAAGGAAGCACAAACTGAATCAACTGGACTGAGTGACTAGACAGATTGGGTTATTCAGACATTCATTTACCTCCAAACAGAATCTGGATTTTTCATTTGGGAGGAGACCCACAGAAGTACACACATTCCTGATAATACTAGTTTGTCAAGGTGCCAGTAAACATTACTAAGTAGCCAGTTATCACTGACTTTCATTGTGGCTCATACTTATAGCTGGTTAACTGACATTCCAACTATGCACACACACAACCACTTTAGACTGATAACCAAGAGGTATCTCTTTATCAAAAGAACACGCTGCACAGATTTAACAACACACTACATGTTCTACTTTCTAGCAAGTGCCACTGATAAAAATGCAAGCATTTTTTGAACCCTTTATAAAGGTTCCAAATCAAAAGATAAGAATCTGACAGTGCAGTCTTATGCAGAGTAAAGACCACTGGTTTCAAATAGTTTAGACTGGAATAACTCTGCATAAGATTGCACTGACATAAGGCTGAACCTTCATGCAGGAGATGTGCATCTGACAAAGCTTTAAGTAGATGGAACTAACATCTGAACTACAAAGTGTCAATTGTCAGTGTGGCAGAACATGCCTGCTCTGGCCTGCAGACTCTGTTCTGCCTTGCCCTCCTAGGAGTTCCTAACTCCTTGGAGGGGCTTTTAACTTGTCTCTAGGGTAGCCCGCCCACCACCACCTTATTGCTGTAGGGATTTCCCACTGGGAGGATCAGGACTCCAGCTTCCCTTCCAAGCTCTAAGGCCATGCCTCTGTGTCTTCTGCTGCCAGTGCATGATCTCCACAGGGACAGATTACTGCTTTGCATGCCCCTGGAGGAATGGCTGCTTGCCAACCACCTCCCTTCCCCCACCTGGTGCTCCTTTTAAAATAGCGTGTCCAAGATGGTGGAGGTCTTTGTGGTGCAGTTAAGCCAGCATCAAAAGTTATGAAATATTTATTTAAAAAAATGTTTACAAGCATACTTTTATTGCAGCACCAGATTGAGCAAAGAAACCAAAAGAAATGGGTAAAAATGCAAATCATCTGTCCCTCTCACTGTACATGCCCTATCTGATGTTAAAATAGGACAGGCTCCTTAAGCTTAGGAAATTACAAATCCTTACAAAGTTGCCTTTACCTTGAAGGTCCCTCCTTCTGTAGGTGAACACATGGTCAATGGCTGCTGTCCCAGAGGAGAGGTCTGTGTGTTTGCTCTCATGTCATTATCCCAGCAAAAGAGTCCATCCTCCTCTTGCACAGAGATTTTATCATCTCTGGTACTCCACCCCCTTGACCCTGGTCAGCCCAGTTCAAAGAAGCCTTTCCTGTCATCCCTAAAAAGTTCCTCAAACCTCTCTAGAATTTGACACCCCCCAACTCTCTGTTACCTGCCTGAAGAAGGGGGAGGAGCAGGGGGAAGCTTGACCATCCCATAGATTCATTAGCACAAGTAAGCTGGAAAGCCATTGCACCAACCTCCCCCCCGCCCCGCCTGTTCCCAGCCTGGGGGAGGGGACTGTTAAAATGCAAAGTGGAGGCTGTGCTCCTTGCCAGCCTCCCAAGAGAAAATGCATTTCTTCACAGTCAGTGATAACTACTGGAGCTATCCAAGATGTTGCAGGGACATGATTCTTCACACCACATATGTGTGTAAAAATTTACAGCTCTGCAAAATGAATGTTGAATTTGCACTCTGAACCCTCAGAGGCTGAACTAGAACTCAAGAGGTTGCAGAAGATGTTTTTTCCTCCAGAAACTTCCAATTTGCAAAGGTAGCAAGATTTCACTTTGTATGTTGACAGAGCTAGTTAGAGAACAACTGACCTGTTTCTGGGGCCTGGGGGAAAACAATATGTATTCAGTGGAAGCAGCAAGAACCTTCTAGGGTTCTTTTTCTAATTACCAGGCAATTTCCCACTAGGTACCATGAGAGTGGCCTCACAGAATATATAGAAAAATTTCTGCCCTTTGAGACAGATACAGACAGGCTTACACACTCATACATAAACAGAGAGATCAGATACATAAACAGAGCACATGGGCAGAATGGAGAAGACCAACAAGATGGCGGCTTAAGGTAAAAATATGAACAGAGCCTGAACAGGAAACCCGGAAAGTTTCTGCCTACGTATTTCTGACCACAAGGGGTAGGTTTAAGTCCTAGAAAAAGGAGATTGTGTTTAACACTCTTTTTTATTTTCCTTCACTCAGATACTGTTAGTCAACTGTTGCACAACAGTATGCTTGTTCTTTTTGACTGCCATTATAAGCAAAGGTTTTTTAAAAAAATTTCCTGAAATTGGTGCTCATATGTCAAATCCAGCACTTTATATTTTGATCAAAAACAAAATGTAAGCCAATATTGCTCTTGCAACTTGGGGTTAATGTGACTTTTGCTGAAGCATACTAGACCAGTTGGGGGTATTCAATAGCAGCTTCACATAAAGTACATCCAACTTCGATGTGATCAGAGCATGGATAACTGTGGCAAGGTTACCCTTTTGCATGATGACATGCAGCTGACAAGCTAGTCAAAGGGTGTTTCAAGTCCTGGAAGCTATTTGGCCTCCAGAGACATGGCCAAATCTAAAAGCCTCCCAAGCCATTGATCTGATCCTTTAGAGGAGGTACCTTCCAGAAGACACCATAACACAGCTCCCCAGTTTAGAAAACAGCAACAACAGCACCTGTCTTAGAGTCTGTACTTTCTCTCAACTACCCTGGACCCAAACAAATTGACTTTTAAAAGATCAAACACAGCTTCTTCAACTGGGCACACAAATATAAAAATAACCAAATGCAATTCACAAAACAATGACATAATGTGCTCCAAGCTGTAACTCCATATAAGCGATAGTAATATCATTTTGTTTCACTAGCAAGTGCTGTTGGTGGGTCAGTATAAGTTGGTAAATGACACCTCTTTCAGGGAGACTGTAAACACATCCTAGAGAGCCATTTTCCCTGCTAACCTTTGCAACTGAAGCTGGAATGGAGCTTCGGTTTATGCACCATCATTCCAACTCATTAACAACTCTACATATCTGTTCAGAACAGCAGCAATTTCATCCAGTTCTGAAGAAAGGGAGAAGAATGAACCAAGGCAGGATGCAGCACTCTGGATGAACACTCCCAACAGTTTCAAGTAGACTTTAAATGGCATGGAGAGACAGGATTGAACTCCAAGCTGCTCCACAGGAGAAGTCCCATGGAGAAGAAAAGAAGTACCACTTTCTGGGATTTATCTTCCATGTGGGACCAGACACATCCCATCATTATTTGTACATTTTCCCTCGCTGCTGTTAATTTCCCTTGCAGGAATAAGCTCCTCAAGATGTTGAATTCATTGTGCCAATATCCTTCCAACACAGTCTGGGTTCATTGTTTGTGTAAAGGTGTGAGAACACCCACTGGGGATGCCAGCCTCCAGGTGGGACCTGGGGATCCCCCAGCTTTACAGCTCATCTCCAGACTACAGAGATCAGGTCCCCTGGAGAAAATGGATGTTTTGTAGGGTGGACTCTATGGTACTGTACCCCACTGAGGCCCCTGTCCTCCCCAAAGCTCAGTCCCCAAATCTCCAGGAGTTTCCCAACCTGGATCTGGCAACCCCACCCTCCATCCTCCGCCAATGCCCAGGGGGGACCTGGCAACTCTAACACCCACCTTCTTCTCCAAGACAAATTCCCCACTAGCCATTCTCTCCAGCAGCAGGAATTAAAGACTGCCCATCAAAGTAGCAATTCAGTCGTAAGATGAGAGGTGGCACTTTAGCCCACTGAACATCCAGGAAAACCTGTGCATCCAAGGATGGGTGTGAGAAGCTCTGATCAAATGGATTTTCAGGACTACTTGGACAAATGTAAATCATGGCTAGGGAAAGTCTAGTTAGGGTTTGTATTTCTTTTTTCCTTGCAACTTCTTACATCTGTGCACATTGCTTCCCCACACACATTTCCTTGGGAATTCTAAGCAAGAGTTGATAAATGTTTTTGATCGCTTGATATAATTGCAGCTTGGTAACTTAAGACTGAGGTGTGTGTTTGTGAAAGACATGGATCCGAGCTTTGTCTACCCATCTCTGCCCATGACCTTAGGCAATAGGCGGGTGCTGGCTCCCTGGTGTGCTACCTCTGCTTTTGGCAATCAAGAGCAGGGGAATGGAAGGTGGGTGGATCTGTTTCACTCCCCAGTCCCTTCTACTTTCACAGAAGTTTTTTAAAAAACATATTTGTTAGCCAAGTCTAACTCTGATGGAGATGCAGCTCATCAAATGACTGCAGCATAACATTGCATGGGAAGAAGCAGAACTTGGAATGCTGCACATTTTAAAAATGGCCTCTCTGGTGATAAACACTATAACCCCAATACAGAGTTGATTTGGGGCATAAACAGGCCGTAGCCACGGTGGAGCACACTGGGGCCACGCTCCCTCATTCATGAGCCCCTGAGGATACCCCACATCTGGGAGGATGAAAGACTCCCCGTGTGCCGCTGCAGTGCTCCTTACTGCCATGGCCTCACCTGCTCTACTTTGTTCCTGCTGCTGCAACTGCCTTCCTTAAAGGCAACTGGGGGCACGCAGTACCTCCTCATTGGTTGTCAGTCCTTGGACTCAACAACAGGCAAGTTTAAGGTGGAGATGGATACCAGCAGAAAGGGAGGCAGAGAGGTAGCGGCAGCAGAAGGCAGCACGGAAGGGAGGGGGAGGGGGAGGGGGGTCTGGAGCCTTGGGCTCTGGCACTGCTAGAAAGGCAAGAGAGTGCAATTCCAAGACTAATTTGTGGGCAGGAGGCAAATAGGAACTTAGGATGAGATCTAGCAAAGGACCTCCTTCCTTCCACTGTGCTCCTTACTGCCATAGCCTCACTGGCTGTTCTTGGTTCTTGCTGGTGGCTGCTGCTGCAAACACCTTCCTTAAAGGCATCCATACCTCCTGGTTGTCAGGTCCTCCTACGGACCTCTTTACATCCTTCCTTCCATTGTTGTAAAGTTGGCAGGTGAAGAGGTGGGTGAGCAGAGCAGGTGAGGTGGGAGTGGCCAGAGCAGATGAGGGTTGGGTGGGTGAGCAGAGCAACTTGGGTGGGAGTGAGCAGAGCAGTGGGTAGGCAGAGTAGCGAGGGGGTAGTAGAGTACCAAGGATTGGGGGTGGGCAGAGCAGGTAAGGGAGGTGAGCAGAACACTTCGTGTTATTCTTCTTCTCTCTTTCTCCCTCCCCCTCCCCCACAGGATTTTCCAAAACCCCACCACCCAAAATTTTCTGGCTACACCCCTGGGCCTACATACCTTGCCCATGCAAATGGGTGTTTGTTCATCTGCAGTCTATTTAGCAGTTACTATAGTGTTCATAAATTAAGCTTCATTTATAATAAACAAGCCCGTGCTATCTGCACGTTATCTGAGATATCATCATGTATCCTACCACTCTACTGAACACTGTTTGTAACCTAAAAAGCCTTCCTCCAACTTAAGTGGCTCTTCCATGAAAAGAAAAGCCACTAAAGTTGGTTGAAGGCTCCTTAGATTGGAAGAAGACTTATAGAATACATACATACCTTATGTTATTTCTGTGACTTTCCCCATCAGACTTCACATCCAAAGATTTATAGCCCAGCTTCCTCAAATAGGTTAAAAGTATTTTATATACTGTATTACTGTACTACTTCTCCCCTTGAATACCATCACATTTCAAATTATGGTCCCTCTCTGCAGGCAGCTTTCTGATCTCTTTTTAGGATAGTAGATGTCAAAGCTGAGCTGCTTAAAATACATCAAGGGAGTTATTTACTTTCTTTTTTTCCCAAGGAAGAGATTGCAAGGGCTTGATGGAATGAAAGAAGCAGAAACAAAGGAGGTAGTGCTATGTGCATGTGCTGAGTTCTCTCCCCAATGATTTGCCTCAACCTGCCTGCTTCCAGGTGGGCTTCAACCCGGTACCAGTTTTTCTTTTTAAGTCTTCACTTGAGACAGTCTTGTGTAGCCTTTATATATTAACCTGCAGTTGGTATGTACAGTAAGCTCAAGAAGTTTTTCCTTAAGTCTCTGTCTAAGATGCAAGACTCACAAGTCTGACCCATCAGAGAGAGTTATTTGTTATTTAAGAAGAAAAATCCAGGTGTTACTGAAAGTTGTGTTTAAACAGGCAGGCAGAGACAATCTATGAAGCTTCCTAAGCAATGCTCAAGCCATCTAAAAAGAGAAATTTTGGATTAAGTTTTTGCCCCAAGGACTTCATCTAGGTTCAGCTGCCAGCAAGCACGAAAGGAAGAACAAATTAAGTTCAATTCCCTTGCTCGTGTCCATGGGAGCTGGTGCATCCAAAACAGCCTACTTGAACCAGCAGCAGAACAACAAAGTACAGTCAGAGCAGCAACATCCACAACTGACCCTTCATTTTATCAGAGTTTTAAGAGTTTTCATGTTTTCAATTACAAGCAAGTAAAGCTGCCAGCGGGAGAGAAAGCGGCATGGTATAGCCCAATCTCATCAGATCTCGAGAAGTTAAGCAGGGTCAGTTCTAGCATGTGAGACCACCAAGGAACACTTTGCAGAGCAAGGCAATGGCAAACTACCTCTACTTCTCACTTGTCTTGGAAGCCCCATCCTGGGGTTGCCCTAAACCAGCTGCAATTTGATGGCACTTTACACACACAAAGCTCCCAGAGCAAATCTAGAAATCCTGATCTAGGAGGAACACAAGAAGATCTATTGCAGTCTCCTTAGTAGAGCATTTCAGAAGATTAAAATTACATGTAGGGATCAGGGCCAAGACATAGTAGGGGTTTTTTTTGTTTTTTTCAATGACACTTTAAAATACACAGAGTAAATACATACAACAGATGTGAGGAAGCAGACAACTTTCATAGGTTGACTCAGCACAGGGCTGGCATTGGTTGTAACACCCCCTGAAGTCTACGCTTTGTAACTGGCTCATATTTTTGCTGTGTAATGTGTGAAAGAGTATTTCAGAGCAATCCTAAGAGCCATTTCTTGTGAGTAAGCCCCAGTGACTAAAATGGGACTTCCTTTTTAGCAGACTTTCTTAGGATTGTGCCCTTTGTAAGGAGCGACACTTATAAAAGCTTGTACCAGAATTCAGTTTGTTAGGCTGCAATCCCATCCCCAGAAAGCACGCTTAAATCATAATGAACTGGGATTTAAAGAGCCTATTTATCCACAAGATCACAGTATCAGGGCCCAGCTCTATTCACATTGGTTTTTATGCATTGTTGATGTAGAAGTAAGTTCCATTATATTCTACGGAACTACCTTCTGCTGCAACCTATGTCCCATTGAAATGGAAACTGACTTTCCATTACTAATGTTGCAAATAAATATTTGCATTGGTTTCAATGGAATTCAGTCATGATTAAATTAGCTAGATCAGGTCCTTCATATTTAAAAATACCATAAAACTTCTAAGTTTGTGTTTACTAATGGAGGGTTTGCACTGTTTATTTAACAAAGGCAATTTTACTCCTTAAGGATTAACCAGTTTTAGAACATTCTTGTATATTACCAAATTTAAAGTTGTATTCTATAGCTGTAACTTTTTAACATCTATTTTAATAGTAACATATAAATGGGGGGGGACCCCTTCACAAGGCTATTTAAGAAGAAATCCCAAGCTATGATCATTTAGTTGTCAGTACATCAGCAGCCTGTTTCTGGCTCATTGTTTTAAGGAAGATTTCATGTCATAACTCCTCATACAGTCAAGACTTGTGACAGCCCTTCATTCCTCACATGTCATAAATGATAATATGTTCATATCTTAATTCAAAAAGCTTCACAGTTTGCCTTCAGTAGACAAGAGCATGCCTGACACATTTTCTAACTTCAAGAACAATGCTGACAAACTGCATCTAGAAGCGGGTCTTACCTCCCCCCACTCCCCAAATGTCAGAGGACTGCTGTTCCCACAGTTGTCATGTTACAGCCATGGCAGTGTACACAATACCACTTTGCTTACCTGCCAGGGCTTTTTCATAGTTCTTCCCCATGGAAATGAAATTCCGGAGACTAGGATTGAACTGTTCCATGATAGTCTATGAAATAAACAAACAAGACATTAACAATTTAAGGATACTGTACAGAGACAGCCAAAGTATTCTTGCATTCTTTGTGTACCCATGTAAGAGGCTGAGTCACACCACCACACAGAATAAAGCCTTGGAAACAGAATGCTTACCCTACATACACAAACACAGTGCCACACAGAGAAGACAACTCAAGAGTCAATGACATTTTACAAAACAATGATGCCTTTTTACAACCCAGTCCAGGAGTTAAGCATATCACTACAGGAGATGAGTAATTCTAGACACCACAAAACTCTTGTGTGACTATTTATTCTACCAGGATTGGCAATATGAAGCATAAACAAATACCCAAGAGAACAGAGCATGAAACATTAGAACATCTGGCAATGTGATACAAAACACTTTAATATGTAAAAACAGTATAAACAACAAAGTTGACAGGAACAGCAAATTAAGCTCACCAGACACACATTTTTTGTCTAAAGTATTTCCCCCTTTCTGCAGAACGCCATGCAAAGAACTAAAGCCATGCCTACCCAGCTGGGCTCTGAGAAGCAGCAGGAGACAGAGCTGCTAGAGGGGTGAGTGTTTTTTTTTTAAATTTGCTTTCAGCTGGGGAGATTTAGCTGAGTGTACTCTGTGGGAGGATAGTGTTTGGGAGTGTGTGGGTGAGTTTTAAGTCGTTGCAGAGTCCTGGCTGCTTGAGAAAGGGTGCTTTGTTTGACTGTAATTGGATTACCTGGCTGTAATTTGAATAGCAGCTGGCCCTGCTCTCTGCTTGGGTGAGGCTTCTGTTTAAGGCTGCACCTTGCCAGAGGCACAGCTGACCTAGCTGAGCTCTGAGAGGAAGCAGGAGACAGAGCTCTGGGCCTGTGGCTCTTAGCCCAGGGACTCTTAGACTAGGGGCTCTGTAAGAAACTCAGGAAGGACCAGAAAGCCAGGGCCCTAGTCTCCTTGTGTTTCCAGTAAGGTACATAGACTTTCCACAAGGAATGCCACATAAATTCAAAGGGTTTTAAAAGGGGGATTATATATAATTATTTTTAAAGCAATTATGAAGATAGAATGCCAGCAGAGGGTTGGGGGCTAGCCAGTGTTTTGCACAGAATATTACATATGACTTATCTGCCCACTGGACAGAAGTCCTGGGTGTATGCCCAGTGCAAGGAGCTCCTGGTTCTCAGGGAATGAGTTTGCTCCCTTAAGGCCAAGGTGGCTGACCTGGAGAAGCAGAGATATGAGGGGTGACATGATCGCGGTTCATAAGATTATGCATGGGATACAGCAGGTAGAGAAAGAAGTACTTTTCTCCCTTTCTCAAAATACAAGAACGTGTGGGCACTCAATGAAATTGCTAAGCAGTTGGGTTAGAATGGATAAAAGGAAGTACTTCTTCACCCAAAGAGTGATTAACACATTCACTCCCACAGGAGGTGATGGTGGCTACAAGCATGGATGGCTTCAAGAGGGAATTGGATAAACATATGAATGAATGAATGAATGAATGAATGAATGAATGAATGAATGGAAATTTATTTGTATTGAGCCATAGGACATTACAAACCAAGGATAACAACAGAGAGAGATGCTATAAATATGAATATTGATATGAAATAGAGTAAAATTTAAAATCAGAATAAAATAAACTGGGATATAGGAAACTAATTAAATCAAAAGGTGTCCACTAAGATCAATATTAATTTATAAACATATGGAACAGAGGTCCATCAGTGGTTATTAGCCACAAGGTATAGACAGGAACTCTTGGTCTGGGGCAAGTGATGCTCTGCATTCTTGGAGCTTGGGAGGGGCAACAGTGGGAGGGCTTCTAGTGTCCTGGCCCCCCTGGTGGACCTCCTGATGGCACCTAGTATTTTTGGCCACTGTGTGACAGAGTGTTGGACTGGAAGGGCCACTGGTCTGAGCCAACATTGGCTTCTCTTCTGTTCTTATGTATGAGTTGCAATTAAATATATGGGCCCTGATGGTTGAGGCTCTGGCCCAATCTGCATCTAGCATTTGCTTCACTGTTTTACCAAACCCACACTGAAACAGAAAAAGATGTGGCTCAAAACCACATTCAGATACCCCAGGCCAATGCTGTATTGACTGCAGAGTCACCCTTGAATGGCCATAAAATGACCATAAATCTATGCAGACAGCTACCATAAAACCAAGAGACCAAATGAAGTGAAAGCGGCATGCAGTCTGGACACTGCCATAAAATCTGACAGTCGATCAAAGTGAAAGTGGCTTGCAATGTAGAAGGGAATTTGTTCCAGTGTCGGTTTGGTAAAATAGCAGAGCAAGTGCTAGATGCAGATTGAGCCAAATACCCCAGGCCAAGGCTGTACTGACTGCAAAGTCACCCCTGAATGGCCATAAAACAGCTATAAATCTATGCAGACAGCTACCATAAAACTGAGAGATCAAACAAAGTGAAAGTGGCATGCAGTCTGGATAGTGCCATAAAATCCGACAATCAAAGTGAAAGTGGTGTGCAATGTAGAGGGGAATTTCTGTTCCAGCATGAGTTTGGTAGAACAGCAGAGCAAATGCTAGATGCAGATTGAGCCTCTGTATGTCAAAAGCATTCAGCAGCTCATGATAAAGAAAAGAAATAAAGGAACCCTCATTTTCTTTTATAGTTGCCATCACCTTCAACTGCCCAAGAAAGATTCGATTCTTCATGGACAACTCAAACATTCAGTGGAGCACATTTTAAACCCTTTCTGCTCCCCCAAAATGGTAGAGGCAGAACACAAAAAATGAAGACTTATTTATGTAGAACTGTCACTCAACTATTTCCAATTTATGGATAATAAAGTTGATTCCATGCATACCACTTCCTAACACAGTCTGTACACATGCACATCCATTTCAAAATAATACTCCTTGCCTGATACTTATTTTAACACTTAAGCCTGACCTTTTTTTTTTTTTTACCAGAGTTCCTTTCCTCCTGCAAGAGTCCTCAGTTCCTGCTATCCTATTAAAAAAACAGAAGAAATTTTTATATAGCTATGTCTGGCCCACCCAGAAAACACAACAGGGGAGTCTAACTGTACTACTCTGCTTGGTCCTACAAAGTCTGCTACAGAGAAGTTTGTGTTCTTTCTATCCAGCGGCATGACTGTTCATAATCAGAGAATTAATGTCATATATTAGGAGATTTTAGTTCAAATACCCACTCTGCCCAGTCATTCTCTCAGCCCGATCTACCTCACAAGGTCATTGTGAGGCTAAAATGCAGGAGTAGAACCATGAATGCCACTCTGAATTTTTTGGATGAAAGAGGGATAAAATGAATAGACTTGATTCTGAGGCAAAATAACAAAATGAATTCTAACTCTGTATGCTAACAACTTAAACATGCCTGAAAGGCCAGAAATCTAGCACAACTAGAAAGCTAGCACCACAAAAATCTAGCACAACTAGAGAAATTTCATAAGGTGTGTATTAAATCTTGGAACTGCCTGGAGGTCAAGTTAAGAAGTATCAAATCAACTTGCTAACAGCTATGAAAAATGGCAAACAACTGTTCAATACATGACTATTTGCAAATCTCGGTCTTGTTGCTCTAGAGCAGGGGTGTCAAACATGCAGCCTGGGGGCTGGATAAGCCCCCCGGAGGGCTTCTATCAGGCCCGCAGTGGAACTGGCCATCTCCTGCTTCCAGTTGTGCTGTTGCTGCTGCATCATAGCTTGCTTCACCAGACTCTCTCACTCACTCAGCCATTTCATGTTTTAACCTGGGTCCTAGACTCAGAACTCTGAGCATGAGATTTCTGTGGTGAATGTCAATAAATCAAAAGTAGGTTTGCAGCTTACAGATACACACTTGAACAGCATACTCGCGATTGCAATGGCACAGACATTTTGATGCAATAATTCAGAACAAGAGGTGTCACTTATCAGATACTGCTAAATAAAAAAATATTGCAAGAGTGCTAATGTTTTAAGCATGTTGTTATTTTAAGTAAAAAAAATCTTTGTGTTTGTGTCCTTTATAAAGTTTGTATCTCTGCCACCTGGCATCACATTTTATGACACACATAGCCCGGCCTAACAAGGTCTCATTTATGTCCGATCCAGCCCTCATAACAAATGAGTTTGACACCCCTGCTCTAGAGCAAAGGCTTTCTTTGTCCACTGAAAATTGAATGACAAAATTTAAGTAGTTCCAAGTAGTTTGTTTATAGATCAAAGTGCAAGAAAGGCACTTTTGGGAGATAAAAAAAACTGCTCTATGACCCGTGAAAGCCTCTGTCTTTTAAAAACAACAACACGTTAGCCAAATTTAGGGCCTGCAGGATTACTGGTTCAAACACTTGCCTAATAATGGCAATTACTCTGGTAGCCTTGGTCATATGAAAAACAAACAAAGAATGCGTAGATTTGTTTTTAGAAGGGCCTGGAAGAGCAATCAAATGCAAGCATTATTTAACCCAAATTTTCTGCAGCCAAACTGATAAGTAATATGATTTCCCTAAAATATTATTCTGTAGGAAGCCTAAAAAGATGGAAAACCAGCCATAGAAAAGGAAACTTCAAAGACAGGGTAAGCTCTCACCTTGGGTTACCGAAGTATGTGCTTTAACTGTCTTCGTTGCTCTACATAATCACCCAAAAGAATAGCTCTTTGTTAGGTGTATAACAGATTGTGAATGAGTCGTCCTGCCCACCTTAGCTCCACAATCCAAAGTGTCATTCAATCATTTTGTAACTATGGCCTCTTACAAATGAGACATAGAATTCACTGGCTGAGCTTTGCAAGAAGCAGAACCAACTCTGTATTTTCAGATTGAGAACCTAACTTCAGAATTAACAGGAACTCTGCAGTAAAGCAACTCAGTCAGATAATGGAATGATAGGTAGAAGAACAAGTTCAGTACTTCCTTGGACCCTACGGAGTTTGAAGATTTTTTAGGGTTTTCATATTTTTTTTCTTTCCGAAGCCCAAACACCTGCAACAGATAATATTTTCCTTGGAACAAAAAGCTTATTCTCTGTTCTGTCACTATCGAGCTAATGGTCTAGAGCTAATGGACTAGAATCCTTTCCTACCCTAGAAGCTGACCTGATATCTATGGTTTTTTCCCTCTTCTCCTATGCTGTCTCTTTTGATGAAACAGCAATCCCAGAGAATGAACATACAACTCCTGGGGACTAAATGGACAAGTAAATACAGCAGTGAGAAAAAGAAAGCAAAGGGCTTTTCTGTCACCCAGTGAGGCTCAGGAACTGGATTTCATTATGAACAAAAAGGGGCACGCAAACAACTCCATAAACAGCAGAGGTTGTTCTTGGTTTCACTTTGAGCATTTTGTAATCCGCCTGCAGTGAGAAATAGGTCAAGGCTTCCCCCATCCAGTTCCCCAGAGAAATGAAGAGCTGCTATAGGGACAGCTACAGAAGAACCTTGATCTGGCTGCAACTCTACTGCTATGATAGAAAGCAAATGTAGTAATCCACCTCCTATTAGGCCAATGGCATCTAAGTCACAAAAACACATATTCCTCACTGACTTTCTTACCACTTGAACTCTGCATTACTGCAGGACTAGTTTTAACAGATATGCTCCCAGGGTAGAGAGACAAAAAACATATAGGATGCTTCTGTTGAATAAGCCGATTCAACGTCTGCTATCTCAATTGAAGCCGGCCATGCAACAATAAAGCTCATTTATGCCTGAAGCATTTTTATCCCTCATTCCTGCAGCCTGTTCTTTTGAGATCGTGACCACTGTAATTTAGTTCTGCAAAAGCAACCCACTGATAACCCTGAAGAGTGGCAGAAGAGCATCTGCCTTTCTGGAATTCAAGACAGCAGGTTACTAATTTTAAAACAGGCCACAGTCTCTTCAAGGCAATGCATCCGAGTCTGGAGATGTCAAAATAGTACACTGTGTCTTGAGGTAACTTTGTTCAGACTTTAAAAAATGTTGGTTAGCTCAGGAATTTCCTTTTAAATCCTCAGATTAGTTCTCAGCAAGGGCTCCACTCCAGCGGTTTTCCTGACAGGCTACTAAGCAAGCAGACACCAAGTGCTGGCAAAGAAGACCACCATGATCCTCTCTTTAAAGAAAAAGAAAAAAGAAAAGAGAAAAGAATTGCATTCAGAGGAATGTTTCAACAGAGCAAAAGAGAAAAACTCTAAAGAAACAAGGACTCAGTCCTGCTCCAGAAAATTTCAAAATTCTCTCCATGAGGTGCTTGACTTTTCCATAATTAAAAGACCTAGTCAAGATATAAACTTCATATTGGAATAAACACCTTATTGTTCATACCTTTTGCTTCAAATTTAAGATACAACTGTGTAACCCTAACTGAGGTATGGGTCAGCCAACCCCTTGGCTAGGGCAACTGGGAGCCCATCTGTTACAATAATGCTGCTTGTGGTATATAGCCTGGAAACAGAGCACCATGTTCTCTTACGATGGTGTGCATTTGAAAAACAAACAATCAGTGGCTAGGTTTGGGACTCCAGTAGTCTCAATCAGAGAAGAGTGCCAAGGCAGTGAGAAAGAAGAGGCATGGGAAGGAAGAAGAAATACAGCGCATCTAGTACCTAACAAAGCTAACCATATAATAATGGAAGGCTTTTGAATCTGTATCAATAGGAGTAGTTATTTAAGGTATCAGCCAGCAACTGTATGTAATAGGATGTAAGTTTTGTTTTTCATATTGCCATGTTTATTTGGGCCACAAAGATTTCTTACATTTTAGTAACTGAAATTCACTCTATGGCTACGGCACCCCTCTAGCCTGATCCTAACAATAGCTCACAAAATAAACCCATTGTAGGCTGTGGTCACACATGCCAGTTGAAGCGGAGGGGAAGTGAGGCTATTTCCTCTGGAGGAATTTGACACACAGTTGCAAGATCACACATCCCTTTGTAGCTGCGGGCTCAGCCCGTCACTGTGTGATCAGACGCAACTGCAGGTGAGTTGGGGGGGTTGGCCATTTGTTTCCCACGCTTATAAACAAGGAATTGCACTTCTGCACTGAGGGCCCCCTATGGAGTATGCAATGATGCGCATAATGTAAACACCATCCAAAACGGCATGAGAGCGTGTTTGCACGATCAGACAGGGGAAAGTCCATCCATGGCTCATTGGAACATGTTAGAGCTGAACTTTCCCCAGTGTCTTTTAATGCTTCTGCACTAGAGCACCACAGGTTGCCAACGACTGCAGGACGCTTCCCAGATGTTGCCATCTGATCATGCCCTTTAGATCCGTAAGGCATTCGCACCTATGTCGGATCTAAAGGCGTGTGTGATCGCAGCTGTAATGCATTTTAATAACTTTATACATGTATCTATAACGTTCTAACTATCCATCCCCTAAAAAAATGCACTAACTATATATATGTATGTATGTATGTATGTATATGTATATGTGTATATGTGTATATGTATATCTATCTATGACATTCTACCTATCCATCCCCTAAGCAGGTCAGTGCAGCTTATACAGCATTCCCAGATGATCTCCATGAGCCACACAGATCAACAAAATTACATCAGATGCCTCCAGGAGACTACTCTCGAATTTCTAGAAGTTACCTTTTAAAAAGCTCCATATTTCCAGTCAATGTGACTGTGTCATCCAGAATGTTCTACACCACTGAGGTGTTGGTGGATTATCTTCCATCATTATAGGAGGCTTTTATCTGTATTACTTTACAACACTGAAGAAAATCTGCACATCATGCTTCCCCTGTAAAGGAAACATATAAGGTGTTTGAAAGGAAGCTGCTGTCCTTTCTACCTAATAAGCTTTTCCAAAGTCAGATTTCAACATAATACAGCTTAAAAGGCCAAAAAAGTTATAGGTGCTGCAAATAGGTGCCGAAAATGTGCATTTCCCAGATAAATTCTTCATTTCTCGAAGAACACTAAAGGGACATAAACTATAATGAAGCTATAACTTAATGTGCCATGTATGATTTTATACATTTATAATTAGCTATCTTGCAGAAAGGAAACAATATAAATATTTAAAATGAATGCTTTGTTTTCTACATTCTTCAGTTAGGGAACAGTAAAAAATGCTCAGTCCAGCACATAAAACAATACTTTGTGTTCATATTTACCTATATTGATTTGGATTTTGAAAAGGGAAATAATTCACCAGAACCCTTTTTCAAACTCAGACAAATGTGGATGGGGTGGGCATGGAAAACGAAAGGCATTTTCAAAGAAAGCAACACAAGGACATATCTGCTAGGGAAATGATATTGCAAGAATATGCATGTAAACCTTTTCATTTTTCTGACACAGTTTCAGGAATTCCACAGAACTCTTTTAAAAAACAGAGATGTGAGATATGCCTTTACCTCAAGTCAATGCAAAAAAACAAAAACAAGATGGTAAACTATGAGACTGCATTATTTTGCAAAAGGAAAACTCAGGAGTGGCTCAGAAGTTCCATTCAACTGCTGTTTAATTTGGAAAATAAAAGAGAAACAAACTCCTTGAAGAAAAACCTACACCTTATTGATCTGCTTACACATCAAGTTGATCTGATTCACACGAGGTTAATGAACAGCAAATACTTCCCAGGAATCTTACTTCATCCCAAACTATTTAATAAAGATCAAAGCAGGTTACAATTATGGAGCCTAAATATTATACTAGAGTCAAGTGTGACATGTTCCCTTTCTATTCCCAGTTTGGCAGTGATCTCAGTTCATTCCTTGACTTTGCAGACTTTCTTTGTGAACATTTGGTTAAGCAATAGCACAACTTTATCCTGGACAACAATGAATATACCAAAAGACCATAAGCAAAGCATATGACTTGAATAGACAGACTCAATATGCAGATATCGATTAAACACAGCACACTCAGTTGTGAAAGTCTGTAGCTCAGGTATGCTACATCTCCACTTAGGAAATCATCACCGTCTTACTATTCCAGTACAAGCATGGAAGACATTATGCTAGTCCTTTAAAAGCATGGGCCAGACTTTCCAATCAAATAAAGTTTCAAGAGTATAAACTCACTGTGTCAGAACATAGCGTTTTACAGCACATGTAGAGATCCAGCAATTTTGAAATCTCCCATTTTGTTTTTTGTTCAGGTCACAGCAGGGCTCTCTTGTCAACACAACTAGATTATCTACGGCCCCGGTCACATGAGCAAGATAACATGGGGAGGGAGGCGGGGCTATTTGTGGCGCTGCAATTAGAGCCACCAGAACGCGATCCCATGCGTTGGTGGCATGCCACGGTTCCTTCCCTCCGCACCTGCCTGTCAACAAGGGGCCAGAGGGAAAAGCCATGTGCCGGCACGAGCACACCGATGGAGTCCAGAGGCAGACCATGGCAAACTGTTTCCTAGTACCTTTGAGGAGGTAGTTTTTTATTGCACATTTTCGGCAGTACGCCACGGGTGCACTCCACTTGCCACGGGTGATCACACCTGGAAAATCCGCCATTCAATCGTGGCTCTCCCACGGCAAATTCAGCATGTGAACAGGGTCTATAACTATTTCACTATTCCTACCATTCTTTAACTTATAGACCTTTGAGGTAGTTGCTAATAGCAGGGGGGGAAATGTCCTATTCAATTGAGTCTCTCAAATTTGTCACAAGCCTTATCCAACAGGTTACCCAGCACATTATGTCTGACAATTTTAGCTCATTTTTAAGAGGAACGTTTCTAACCCATATGACTGAAAAATAAAACTTTAATATGTAGTGTCAGAGTAGATTCCAAAAGTGCGGAAATGACAACACAAACAAATGTTCGGAGTTGGAGACTTTTTGTCAAAGGGAAACTTGTTATTTTTTCAACAGTTAGAACTAACAAGACGCAAGTTCACCAGTGGAAATCATGGCATGCCTAGTTCACATAATCCGTCCCCTCCTTTGCTAATAATGTGAAAATGCTGTACAAAATGCTCTGTAACCACAGCTGTCCATCAATGTGATATCTGCCTCTATTTACTTGGACTGACAGATAATTCCTATATATTATGGTCAGCTGCTTGATGGAACTCAGAAAATCACTCATTTGTCATATACAAGATACATAATGAATATAAATCTGGTCAGTTCTAAAAGCAAAATACACAAAGGTGCAGGTAGCCATGCTGGCGCAAAGCAAAATGCATCCAGATTCAGGGGAGGTTTTAGCAGAGCTTTACACTCAGCAAAAGCCTGAGTTAATGAAAGCAAACAGCATTCTAGCTTAATTTCTGCCCCATCAGCATCAACAAGAAGTTGTTTGCTCTCTATGTGCTGTCTATGCATTGCTTGGGAAAAGGGAGGGAGGTAGAAATGCAACACAAAACCCTAGCAAAAAAGGTTGAAAGGCCTTTGTGGTTTTTGTTCTCTTGCTCTGAATTCCCCTGGTATTACCACTCAACTCATTCAGATTGTTATAGCTTTAATTCAGCTGCCAAAAAATGGAAACCAATACAAAACAAGGGCTCCGGGACAGGCGCAAAAAAGATTTTATGCTGAGAGAGATGAAAAGCAACAGAATGAATAGAAGGGAGAAATAAGTTTCTCCATACCTTAGAGGAATATGCAGACTGGTAGTTTGGGGGCATCCATTTGAGAAAAATTTGACTTCCTCCAAGTTGAAGGGAGAAGGATTTGAGCACAACCAATCTCAACTTTGCATAAGGAACTAATTAAATAAACATAACAACCTCCAGGACTTTCAAGTGCTGTTTTATTAATGACTAGGAATAAGGCCCATTGTGGAAATAAATACAACGGGCTCTAGAAAGAGGCTCTGGGAGAGTGCCCCGGCTTTGGGCACTCAGTGACAATGTGCTGTGGTAATCTCAGCAGGGTATAATGACAGAGTCCACCATTTTCTCCAGAGGAACTGATCTTTGCTACCTGAAGAGCAGTAGTAATTTTGAGTGATCTCCAGCCCACCCCCAAGATTGGTAACAGTGGGAGGGAGTGGCTGGTTTGGAGGGTGGAGTCTATGGCATTGTACCTGTCTGAGGCCCCACCCCTCCTCAACACTCACCCTCTCCAGGTTCAACCCCTCAAATCTCCAGGAATTTCCCAACCTGGAGTTGACAACCCTATCTCCCTCCCAGCCAACCATCAACCTACCTTTAGTTTTCCATCTCCTCCCCCTCCCTCCTAGAGAGCAGTTGTAATTTTGAGTGATCTCCAGCCCCCACCTGGAGATTGGCAACAATGGTTCCCCATCAGGGAATGGCTGGATTGGAGGGTGGAGTCTATGGCATCGTACCTGTCTGAGATGCCACCCCTCCTCAAACCTCACCCTCTCCAAGCTCCATCCCTCAAATCTCCAGGAATTGCCCACCTGGAGTTGGCAACCTGATCAGGACTGGGCCCAATGAGTTTTCTCCCAAAGGCCAACATAGGTGTGGAAAGGGCCTTTTACTGACAGAGGAGAAAGTACAGATGCCAACCAACTTTGATTAGGGAAATACCTGGAGATTTGGGGGGGGTGGATCCTGTGGAGGGCAGCATTTGGGGTGTGTGTGGAACGACTCAGCAGGGTATAATGCCATAGAGTCTACCCTCCAAAGCAACCATTTTCTCCCGGGGAACTGATCTCTGTCATCTGGAGGTCAATTGTAACCGTGGGAGATCTCCAGGTCCCACCTGGAGATTGGAAGCCCTAAGGGAAAGTCAGCTGCACAGCGGGGAGTTGAAGAAAATGATCTGATGCTTGCTGGCCCACCTCATTAGCCAGCCAGCCATGCTGAAGCTAAGCAGGAGAAAGAGCCTTTTTCCATTTATTCTGACAGGAAAGTGGCCGTTGGGGAGGGGGTTATGGGCAGGGGAGGGGGTTATGCTGAAAGTCCTTTGTTTTTTACTCACAGAACCAAGCTTGGCTGCCTACCAACAGCCACTGAGGGGACAGTTCCTCACAGGAGTCAAGAGAACTGTCTTCCTCAGAAGAGAGAGCTGTCTGCCAGGGGGAGTGGGTGGGGAAGAGGAGCAGACCCAGCACCCGGCCAATGGCATGCGAGTACTCTTGAGTGGCGGCTGATGGGCCAATGGCTGAGGGAGGGCATTTTACAGCCAATGGGAGCACATGGAATCTTGCGAAACCAAAAGATAATTATTTATAAGGAGAGATATTGAGGTAGGAAAAAGACAAGCTACAAATGTTTCTTATGAAAGCTGCCATTCCAGTCAATTCAACTGGTCTTGTAACAAAACGTAGACACATACACATTTTACAACAATCCTCATTTTCTGTATTCTTAGTGTACTTGAAAAAGGGTTGAAAAGCAAAGAACCCGTGGACACCCTTTGGCTTTGGAACACAGCAAACTGACTGTAGGAACAATGCTAGGTACATTTACTCTGAAAGAAGTCCCATGTTATTCAACAAGGCTTATCCCCAAAAAAGTGTTCTTAGGATGGCAGCCCATGAGATTCCTGGGGCCCTTTGAAACACCTGAGAGGCTGAAGGATTCACTGGAAAATTCAATTTAATGGGTCAGGGACCCACATATCTTTGGGACTGCCTCTCAGTATACCCCCGGAAGAACATTACACTCTGGGGGAAAGAACCTTCTGGTGGTCCCTGGCCCAAGAGATATCCGGCTGTCCTCAACTTGGGCCAGGGCTTTTTTGGCCCTGACCTCCACCTGTTGGAACTCTCTGCCGGAGACTATTCATGCCCTGTCGTTTACTCTCTTTCCACAGGGGATGCAAGGCAGAGATTGATAAGTACGAGACAACACACCGGAGGTAAGTTCAAAAAGTGATTTCAGCTTTATTTCAGCTCCAAGTTAGACCAGCTAAGGACTAGACCAGCTAGACGAAATACAGTTCCAAAATAGCAGTTTATATACACTTCAGGCTGTAGTAGCCACACCCACAGAATGTAAAACGCGCCAATAACATTTGAACAAGGCAGCCAATCATAATGCAGTTATAAGGACCAATCATATTCCATAACAATAGCCAATCAAAGATGTTCCCTCCATAAGCCCTTTGATTGGGCAATACAAGACAGTTTCTAAATCCGCATAATGAGCACCTGCTCAGCTTATGCTGTCACTTATGTCTCTGAAGACATAACAGAGATCTTCTGCCAGGCATTTGGTTGAGGACAGTGATTGGACAGTAGGCGGCCTGTGGAAATTAAAATCTCTCTCCCACCATCTTGGGAAGCATATTTTAACATTGGTTTTAACTTATCTTATTTATTATATTTGCGCTGTTGTAAGCTGCCCTGAGCTTGCAGGGAAAGGCAGCTTAATAAATCTAATTTAATAATAAATAAATAAAATTTAATATTCCAATTTAGTGCTTGGACTAAATTCTCTCTCTCTCTCTCTCTCTCTCTCTCTCTCTCTCTCTCTCTCTCTCTCTCTCTCTCTCTCTCTCTCTCTCTCTCTCTCTCATTCTTAAACATACTCAAGTGACAAGCAGAAACTTTGATTTGTAAACTTTAGCAACTTCTAACTAGAGTATCAAATTATAACTGCCAATTTCAATTTCAGGATAATTTTACTTATCCAAGAGGTTAAGTTATCAAGTAATGCAAAATACGAAGCTGTAAACAAAAGAAATAAAGGACCAAGTGTTGGTTTCAGCATGACTCTTGCTATAAAATATGGTAGCAGTTTATAGCTTATTTTGCTACAGAAGATCCATAGAAGGAAATAACAGCTCATGTCAGAAATCTAAGCCAATTTTTCCCAGCTTGGCAGAGAGACACAGCATAGATGCCAGGGAGCATAGCTTTTGCCACTTCTATGACTGGCACCCCCACTCCCCGAAAGAGAGCTGTATATTAGTAGGAAACTTTGGGTGTGAGGTAGCCCAAGTGCAGCAGTGATCCCAGAAGCCTAATAACAGTTCAGTGCAAGTCTGAGCTTGACTTAACACAGCCTGATGATTTACAGGATCATAATCCTCTCAATATTTACCTGAAGTAAGGATCGCAGTGTTGGTATTTGGGGTTAACAGGAAACAACAGTCAGGAGCAAGTAGTGACTGGGCAGTCTGATCCATTAGAAATAGAGGCCAAAGCAGGCACAGATACACAGCGGACTAAAGCACAACCACCATTTTATTTATCACACTTGCATCCCAGCCTTTTCCAAGCTGTTAGGTGGCATATAGACTAATGAATAGCACTGAAGAACCATCTGTTGCTTGCAAGACTAAGGTGGCGAGCACAACTGCAAGATAACGCGGGGGGGGGACACAAGGCTATTTGCTCTGGAGTAATTTGGCCCGCAGTTGCACAATCACGCAGTCCCTGGAGCTGTAGGGGCAGCCCACCACTACATGATCAGATGCAAACTGCGGGTGAATCAGGGGGGTTGCTGTGTGTTTCCGCTGCACTTCAACAGGGGATCGATGATCCACATCTCCACACTGAGTGCTCCCTATGCAGTGTACAATGGTGTGCATACTGAAACGGGGGGGGAAACAACGGCATGGAGTCGGGTTGGCCTGATCAGACCATCCCGATGCCATGAGAGCACGCTGGCGCGATCACATAGGGAAAGTCCATTCCCGGCCCATAGCAAACCCATTTGCTGCCGAACTTTCCCTAGTATTTTTTTACACCGCTTCTGTGGTAGAGCAAAACAGCTTGCCCACGGGTACACAACACTTCCCAGATGTTTGCATCTGATCGCGCCCTTAAAATCCACCCGGCATTCGCGCCTATGGTGCAGCTAATTCTGCATGTGATCGCAGCCTAAGATAACTTTATCCTAGCATGCAACTCCCTGTTCTATATTTTCCTGGTCTTTGAGTTTCCTCACCACTGTCAAACACTCTTTCTAAAAGCTCTCTCTAACCCTCCACACCTAAATCTTTGTTTCTCAACAGCTAAACCAATTTGCAATTTTTATAAACTCTTTTTAACATATCCTTAAATATGATGAATGCATATCTCTTCCAGGATGCTGTTGTTTATTTTATGCTGGTGGTGCCAACACTTTCTGTGTCCACTGAATGGCCTTCTACACATTTAGAAGTACTAAGTTGTATTTCTTAATCACAAAGCAGCATTTATGGATCTCAGGGCAGCATTTGACTCAGTCCTCAGATGCCACCTCTGGGCCAAATTGTCTAAAACATCTTTAGAAAAGAGACTTCTTTGGCTGATTTATAAACGATACGAGAATCCTACTGCACAAATTCGTTGCAGAATACATGGACAACTTACAAATACCATCCATTTCTCTAAAGACGTTAAGCAAGGATGCTTATTAGCTCCCACGCTTTTTAATCTTTACATAAACGATATAGTTCCATATATAAAAAATAGCCCATCACGCACCCATACTAGTGGGACATGAAGTACCTATACAGGGCCGGCCCCAGGTGTCTGGGCGCCCTAGGCAGGACAGCCTGGGGCGCCCACCCCACCGGGGATGCCAACCTCCCGGTGGAGCCTGGAGATGGCCCAGTGCCCGGGAGAGCCGAGGAAGGGGCGGGCTTAGAAGCCCCCCCTTCCCTCCCAGGCGTGGCGGCGCGGCTCTCTTGGGTGCCTCGCAGCCGCAAGGCACCCAGGAAAGCCGGGACTGCCGGCGTTGGGCGGCCCGGGGGGGGGCTTTTCATGGGGAGGGCATTTTGGCGCCCCTGCAGGGCCGGTGCCCTAGGCGAGCGCCTAACTCGCCTAGTGGGCGAGCCAGCCCTGTACCTATACTACTTTACGCAGACGATGCGGTGCTGCTATCCAGATCAGAAGTTGGCTTATGTAAGCTAGTAAATGCTTTTGCTGATTACAGTATCCAAGAGGGGTTGATGATTAATTATGAAAAATCAAAAATAATGTTTTTTTCTAACAAACCTTGTTTAAAACAAAGAATATGGAACGTTAAGGGTGGGGAGATAGAACAAGTGTCTCATTTCAAATATTTGGGTATAGTGTTCACCTCCAGTCACCTTTGGAAACATATAAGGGCAGCAACTGAAATTGCTAAAGCAAATTGTAATGCCCTCCTTAGGTTCTACTACTCAAGAGGTGGTCAGTATGTTCCAATGGCCATTACAGCTTTTAATGTGAAAATTACTTCCCAAATTTTTATATGGGGCTGCTATCTGGATTAAAGAAATCTCTGAATCATCAGATCAGCTCCTTCTCCAGTTCCTGCGTAGAATTGCAGGAGTCCTTAAATGTGTTGCAGCGACGGTACTCAGAGAAGAATTTGCACAATGTTCCTTTGAGTCGAGAGCCTGGAAGGCTGCCTTTAAATTGAGATTGAAAGTTTTTTATATGACTCCTAGCACCCAAGGGCAAATAATAAGCTGGAGAGGATTGGTCTTCCCCCTACAGTGCTTAACTATATAAACTATCAAGAAACACTAAATTTGATTAGATTGAGGGTGACAAACATTGACCAACTCAGCACTTCAATTCGTGCTAGGCAAGTATGCTCCAACTCTGCCTTAGGGATTGTGCCACCTAAGAAAATTCCCTCATACATGAGCTCCCTTACATCCCCTAGATTTAGATATGTCTTCACGCTTTCTTGGTTGAATATTTTTCCAGCTGCAGAACTAAGTGGCCATTTTGCCAAAAAACAGTATTCAAATAGATTGTGCAATTGTGGATCAGGTGCAATAGAGACCTTAGATCATCTTCTATTATTTTGCCACCAGTGGACTGGACCCAGATCCTGTTGGATTACTCCTATTTTACATAGACATCACCTCCCTATGGAACCTTGGGTGATAACCATACTCCTAGCAGATGAGGACCCTGAAACGGCTCGCTTGGTGGCAAAATATCTATCGATAGTGCTATTTTTAAAGCCGCTCTGAAATGCTGTAGGTAGTTTTATGCATACAAATTTTTAAAAATGTAAAACTAATTTCCATAATATCATGGGATTTTATAGAGTTTATGGAAGTTTGTAAAATTTTGTCTATTAATGTTGTTTACTGTTTAGGGGGAGCTGCGGTGGCTCAAGTGGTTAAGACACTGAACTGCAGGCTGTGGAAGGTCAGTAGTTCAGCAGTTCGAGACCCGGGTGCCGCATGATGGGGTGAGCTCCTGTCTCTAGCTCCAGCTCCTGCTCCTGCCAACCTAGCAGTTCGAAAGCAAGAAATTGCAAGTAGATAAATAGGGACCACTTCAGTGGGAAGGTAACAGCGTTCCGTGCACCTTGATGTTTAGTCATGCCGGCCACATGACCACGGAAACGTCTTCGGACAGCGCTGGCTCTTCGGCTTTGAAACGGAGATGAGCACCGCAACCCTAGAGTCGGATTCGACTGGCTTTCGAGCAAGGGAACCTTTACCTTTACTGTTTATGAGTATGTTTATTAGTTTTATTGTAAAAATGTTTGGTCTAAATTATCTTGTAACTATATGTAATATGTTTTATAGTAGCTGTTTGTACGTTTGGTTTAAGACCTCTGGTTAATGAAGCTAATAAAGAAAGGAAGGAAGGAATCACAATTTATTGTTGGTTAGTTGACATTGGTTTCTCATACATTTTAATTCAGAAATCCCAGTTTGCTCAGCACCTCTAGCCCTTGCAGATGCCTATTTATTTATTTATTTCACTTACAGGCTACCTTTCTCATTGATAGTTGTGGAGGAACCCCTCCCCCCAACCTGAGTTTTCACTCTGAGTTTTTAAAGTGTTCCTGGGGTTTCCCCCCCCTTCCCTCTGGAAGAGCAGGAATCTAGGTCAGTTACCAGCCATGGCTATGCAAATAGATTAACTTGCAAAGGAACTGAGGGATTTAGTGTTATTAATCTCCAGGTGACTCCTGGAGATTTCCCAGAAAGCCTTCAAGGAGGACTCCCAGGATACACCTGTGTGACCTGGGCGGACCAGGGTCAAAGGGGGGTTGAGAGTGTGATATAGAGTGGGTGGAGTCAGAGGTTTAATAAAAGTGCTTGCTCCCAGGAGAGACATTCTCTTAGTGCTGGGCCTTGGAAGAGAACAGACTGCTGCACTGGGTTCTGCAAGCCAGGGTGGCCATCTTGAACATGCAGCCAGGTCTGGCTGTCTGGCTGGCTGCAGGGAGCCTGAGGTAATGGCACAGTGTTAGAACCTTGTGTAACTGTGTAGGTTTGTAGAGTAAGTTTTAGAACTAGGGACAGAGGATGTGATTATTACCAACTTTTCTTTGTCCTTCTGATTACTGATCTGATGCTGTACTAAAAGTATGTTTGTAACCTTTTTCTCTTTTTAATAAATACTTTACTCTTTGAAGCTGGTAGTGTTCTCTGGGCCACATAGTTTCCCCAACCACCTTAGACCACGCTACTTTAAGAGGGGAGTCTCAGAAAAGGGGAAGGTAAGCAGTCAAGGCACCTGTTGCCAATCCTCCAGCCCCCCCCCTCAAGAAGGACTTTGGTCCCTGTGGTAATCAGGCACTGGGTAGGAGGATACCAGAGGCAGGGCCTCAGTTCAAGAAGGGGTGTTAGGAGTCTGTCCCTCCTGGCAGGAAGACTCCAACAGGACAGTGGTGGCAGTATAGACCTGAATGGAAGGAAGTGGAATAGCACCCTCTGGGAATTGGCGCAAACCAAGGAGGGGGATGGCAGAACAGGGTCTGTAAGTCAGAGCAGACCTGTTCCACCACAAGACTCAAGGTGGATTTCAGAATCAGGAAACACTGCATTAAATATTTTATGGGGTTCAGCTGACACTTGCTGACTCAATCAAGAGCCTAGGGATTATGCTGGACATAACTTTACAACTGGAGAAGCAAGATAATGCAGCTGCAAAAGAAAATGCCTTTCTTCCACCATTTTGCCTGGAAGATGGCTCCCTACCTCGACCCAGGTGATCTGGCCATGCATATCCATGGCACAGTAACCTTGAAAGCTAGACTATTGTAATGCACTCTACATGAGTCTGCCCTTAAAATCAACCCAGAAACTCCAGTCACTGCAGAATGCCACAGTTTGGTTTTTATCTAGAGCTAGGAGGACCAAGCATATCACACCCACTCTGCAGTCACTCCATTAGTTACTAATCAGTTATCAAGCTCTGTTCAAGCTCAAGATATTGGTTATCATCCACAAAACCCTTGGACACACATACCTACAAGACAGCTTCTCCTACTATGCTCCACGTCTCCTGTTGCAAAGCCTTCTCAGAGTGCCACTCTGCAAAGGGATAAAATTGGCAAATGTCTGTTCAAACGTATGCTCTGTCATGGCTTCCACCTTCTGGAACAGCCTATGGGCAGGAAGACTCCAGCATGTCTATCATTCCGAATAAAGTACAAAACAGAAATGTTCAACAGACCGTCCTTATAAAGGGACTAGAACTGCAGTATAATGGACTGTTCAGAAGGGTGCATTTATAAGGGAACAGGATTGTAATGTCCATTTTATGTATCATTTTTTTTACTGCACTGTCTTCTAACTTTGTCCTGAATAAATTATTGATTTAAAGTGGACATCAGGGGCTTTCCAGTATTTCATGCCTTAGAAAATTTTCTGTCTGTATCATTTTCTACTTTTGTAATTTTGTCCTACTGGACTGTTTATTGAATACCTTACCCTGTCTAATGGGACTGGTTTTTAAAAACATTTTGCAATCTGCCTTGAGTCTCATTGAGAAACGCAGGCAACAAATAAAGTAAATACAGAAAACAATGCAAGAATAAAAGAGAACTGCCTGATTTCTCCAACATTAATGTCAGAATACTGTTCACTTTAAAAAAAATGGTCCCCTGAACCATTCTGTTATACACATCTTGCAGAAATAACAAGTGTGGGAACCTTCCTGTCCTTATCAGGCAAGCCATTCCAAAATGTGGGTGCTGCAACAGAGAAAGCTTTTGTATGGGCAGCTGTTGATTTTACCCATTTGCAGGGCAGCACCTTCAGAAAGTTTTGCTCAGATCAGAGAAACTGTCATAGCAAAGCATCTCAACAGAAGTATTTCTGCAAATATGGGTCTTAGGTTATAAAGGGCTTTGTAAGTAATAACCAACACCTTGAACAGAACCTGGAAACTAATCAGTGACAAATGGAGTGACTGCAGAATAAACATAATATGCATACTCTGCCTAGCTCCATTCACTTTTAACCATTTAGCCACCACAGCCAGATACT
The DNA here is from genome assembly GCA_029375565.1 of Gekko gecko. Lineage (NCBI taxonomy): Eukaryota > Metazoa > Chordata > Lepidosauria > Squamata > Gekkonidae > Gekko > Gekko gecko. Next base: position 234,812,571 of record JAPDNY010000002.1, on the reverse strand, counting down.
GGCTCAGGACAGCTACAGCAACATCAGACCACTTGAACAAAGTAATACAGAACAGGGTGTCATCAGCACATTGATACTCATCTCCAGAACTGCAAATGATCTCTTTCAAGAAGTTTACATAAAGTATGGAAGATAAAACTTAGCTTTTTGGAACCTTACAGCATAACTTCACACTGACATCAATTAGTCACCCATAGCAACCCTCTGAGTACAATCCAAATTAAAATATGCCAAGGCACATCCCTGATACATACTTCCACCTCCGTTTGCCTCAACAAGATGGCATTGTACTTTATATCAAAAGCTGCTGACAGATTCAATAAAAACAACAAATAAGAAAAACCCTTGTCTACAAATGGAGATCATCAACTCAAGCCTTCAATGCACTCTCCAACCCAGAACCCAGATTGAAACCTGACCAAATGGGATCTAGAGCAGACTTGGTATCCAGAAAAACCTACAGTTGCTTTGCCACTGCTCTTAATTATCATGCCCAGAGAGGGCAGATTAGAGCCTGGATGATAACTGGTCTCAACATTCTTCTCCAGCAATTTTTCTTTCCTTTTCAGTACTGGCTGAATAACCCCTTCCTTTAGCAGGTGAAGAAAAATGTTCTGAATAAGTGATTGAATTAAAGTGGACATCAGGAGCTTTCCAGTATTCTTGTAACAAGATTTCAGTAACCATGGTGGGATGAGGAAAATCAGTGGGATACAGTGATTCCTGGTTATAATTATATCGGAAGGATAGGGGGGAAAGGGTTGGAGGTGGGGTGGCTCTGTATGTCAGAGAGGGTATACAGTCCAGTAAGATTGAGAGGTTAAGAGAATTGGATTAGCTTCTGGAAATGCTATGGGTTAAAATAGTGGGTCCAAAAGGAGGCTTAACAGTGGGAGTTTGTTATCGCCCACCAGATCAAATGATTATAAAATGATGAATGAATTAAAGACAGCGGCTAGATGAAATAACTGTGTCATAATAGGCAACTTTAACTACCCACACATTGATTGGGTCAATATCAGTTCTAGTCAGGAAAAAGAGATTGAGGTTTTAGACACTCTCAATGACTGTGCTATGGAACAGATGGTCACAGATCCTATCAGGGGAGAGGTGATCCTGGATTTGGTCCTAAGTAACGCCCAAGACCTGTAAGAGATGTAAAAGTGATTGCACCGCTTGGGAACAGTGAACATAATGTTATTGAGTTTAACATTTGTATAAATAGGGAGTTGCCCAAAAAGACTGACGCAACCACTTTTAACTTTAAAAGGGGTAACTTCTCTGGTATGAGGGGACATGTGAGGAAGAAATTGAAAGGAAAAGTGGAAAAGGTCAAAACCTGGGGAAGCTTGGAGACTATTTAAAAAGACAGTCCTAGAAGCTCAGAAAAAATGTATACGCAGGTTAGGAAAGCGACAAATAGGTATAGAAAAAAGCCTGCATGGTTAACAAATAAAGTAATGGAAGCTGTAAAAGGTAAGAAGGATTCCTTTAAGTGGTGGAAAGCTAGTCTCAGTGAGGTTGATAAAAAGGAACACAGGCTGTGGCAAATAAAATGCAAGTCTGTGATCAGGCAAGCAAAAAGGGAATATGAGGAGCATATCGCAAAAAGCATAAAGGCCAACAATAAAACTTTCTTCAAATACATTAGAAGTAGGAAACCAGCCAGGGAGGCAGTGGGGCCCTTGGATGACCAAGGGGTAAAAGGACTACTGAAGGATGACAGGGAAACGGCTGAGAAGCCGAATGCATTTTTTGCCTCTGTCTTCAGTGTGGAAGATGAGAAGTGCTTGCCCACTCCAGAACCACTGAATTCGGGAGGGGGTTTGAAAGACCTGAATCAGATTGAGGTGACAAGAGAGGAAGTCCTACAACTGATGGACAATTTAAAAACTAATAAATCATCAGGCCCGGATGGCATTCATCCAAGAGTTCTGAAAGAACTCAAATGTGAACTAGTGGGTCTCCTTACAAAAATATGTAATCTTTCTTTAAAATCTGCCTCCATTCCTGAGGACTGGAAGGTAGCTAATGTCACTCCCATCTTTAAAAAGGGCTCCAGGGGAGATCCAGTCTGACGTCGATATCGGGCAAGTTGCTGGAAACTGTTATTAAGAATTAGTAGGCACATTGATGAACAAAAACTATTGAGCAGACTAAGCATGGGTTCTGTAAGGGAAGATCTTGTCTCACTAACCTGTTAGTGTTTTTTGAGGGAATGAACAAACATATGGACAAGGGGAACCCAATAGATGTTGTTTACCTTGACTTCCAGAAAGCTTTTGATAAAGTTCCTCATCAAAGGCTCCTAAGTAAGCTCAATAATCATAGGATAAAAGGACAAGTCCTCTTATGGATCAAAAACTGGCTTATAAATAGGAAACAGAGAGTGAATATAAATGGGAAGCTTTCTCAATGGAGGGTGGTAAGCAGTGGGGTACCACAGGGATCAGTACTCGATCCGATGCTTTTTAACTTGTTTATTAACAATTTGGAGTTGGGAGTAAGCAGTGAAGTGGCTAAATTTGCAGATGACACGAAGTTGTTCAGGGTGGTGAAAACCAGGGAGGATTGTGAGGCACTCCAAAGGGAACTGTTGAGGATGGGTGAGTGGGCGTCAACGTGGCAAATGGGGTTCAATGTGGCCAAGTGCAAAGTGATGCACATCGGAGCCAAAAATCCTAAATATAAATACACATTGATGGGGTCTGAACTGGCAGAGACTGACCAAGAGAGAGATCTTGGAGTTATAGTAGATAACTCAATGAAAATGTCTAGACAGTGTATAACTGCAATAAAGAAGGCCAACGCTATGCTGGGGATTATTAGGAAGGGAACTGAAAACAAATCAGCCAGTATCATCATGCCCCTGTATAAATCACTGGTGTGACCTCATTTGGAATACTGTGTACAGTTCTGGTCACCACACCTCAAAAAGGATATTATAGCATTGGAAAAAGTGCAGAGAAAGGCAACTAGAATGATAAAAGGGTTGGAACACTTTCTCTATGAAGAAAGGTTAAAACGCTTGGGGCTCTTTAGCTTGGAGAAACGATGGCTGAGGGGTGACATGATCGAGGTTTACAAGATTATGCATGGGATAGTGCAGGTTGAGAAAGAAGTACTTTTCTCCCTTTCTCACAATATAAGAACTCGTGGACACTCAATGAAATTCCTGAACAGTCAGGTTAGAACAGATAAAAGGAAGTACTTCTTCACTCAAAGAGTGACTAACACATGGAATTCACTGCCACAGGAGGTGGTGGCAGCTACAAGCATGGACAGTTTCAAGAGGGAATTAGATAAACATATGGAGCAGAAGTCCATCAGTGGCTATTTGCCACAAGGTATAGATAGGAACTCTCAGTCTGGGGCAGGTGATGCACTCTATTCTTGGTGTTGTGGGGGGCAGCAGTGGGAGGGCTTCTAGTGTCCTGGCCCCACTGCTGGACCTCCTAATGGCACCTGGTATTTTTGGCCACTGTGTGACAGAGTGTTGGACTAGATGGGCCATTGGCCTGATTCAATATTGGCTTCTCTTATGTTCTTATGTTCCCTTATGATAGTTAAGAGTTCAAGTGGTGTCCTTCACAACAGCACCCTAAGATCCTATAAAAATGCATCATGATAACCAAGTCAAAATTTTCTTTGCCTAGGGGCTCTGTAAGAAGCCCAGGAAGAGCCAGAAAGCCAGGACCTTGGCTCCTTGGTAAGGTAAGTAGACTCCCACAACAGGAGCCATATAAATACAAAGGGTTTTAAAAGGGGGGTTATAGAAAAGTATTTGTTTAAAAACAATTATGAAGCCAGAATGCCAGCAGGGGGTTGGGGGCTATCCAGTGTTTTGCATGGAGTGTCACATGTATGACTATCTGCCCACTGGTCAGAAGTCTTGGGTGTGTGCTCGGTGCAAGGAGCTCCTGGTTCTCAGGGAGCGAGTTTGCTCCCTTGAGGCCAAGGTGGCTGACCTGGAGAAGCAGGGACAGTCAGTTAGGTGCGCGGAGAAGACTCTCGGGGACTTGTTAGATATGTCCCACTCTGGATCTGGCAGCCCGGCTGCTGCCAGGGAGCATGAGGGTCAAGGGGAAAAGGGGCACCATGCTGAGGATAAGGGGAATGTGCCCTCAGAAGGGACCTCTTCTTCAGCTGGTGAACGGGTATCCTTTCGTACCAAGGAACCGTCCCTGGGAAGGGTGGGAGGGGGGCTCTTGGTAGTTGGTGATTCGATCCTTAGGCAGGTAGACAGCTGGGTGGCGAACCCGCGTACTGACCGTATGGTGACTTGCCTGCCTGGTGCGAAGGTAGCGGACATTACGCATGTTTTAGATAGGCTGGTAGATAGTGCTGGGGAGGAGCCAGTGGTCGTGGTGCACGTCGGTACCAACGATGTGGGGAAATGCAGTCGTGAGGTCCTGGAGGAGAAATTTAGGCTGCTGGGCAGGAAACTCAAGGCCAGGACCTCCAAGGTAGCCTTCTCGGAAGTGCTACCTGTTCCACGCGCAGGGCCGGAGAGACAGGCACAGATCAGGAGTCTCAATGCGTGGATGAGACGGTGGTGTAGGGGGAAGGGTTCAAGTTTGTTAGGCACTGGGATGCTTTTTGGGACAAGAGGGAGCTGTACAAAAGGGACGGTCTCCACTTGTCCCGAGAAGGAACCAGGCTGCTGGCGCTCAAAATCAAAAAGGTGGCAGAGCAGTTTTTAAACTGCATAATGGGGGAAAGCCGACAGGAGATGAAAAGTCTCTCGTTTGGGATGGCTCATCTCAAAGAGATGAAGGGGTAGCTATTACCCCTTGGATTACAATTGTCCACTGAGACTGTGGCTAATGATAGGAACTGCCTGGCAAGGTCTCGAGGCAGCAAGAGGAAGGCTGTGGGCTTAACAAACATGGGAAACTATAAGTGTTTATACACAAATGCTAGAAGTCTCCGAGGTAAAATCGGGGAGTTGGAATGCTTGGTGTTGGGGGGGGAAATAGACATTGTGGGTATTTCAGAAACTTCTCCCTTTCTCACAATACAAGAACTCGTGGGCCAACGCTATGCTGGGGATTATTAGGAAGGGAATTGATAACAAATCAGCCAGTATCATCATGCCCCTGTATAAATCATTGGTGCGACCTCATTTGGAATACTGTGTACAGTTCTGGTCACCACATCTCAAAAAGGATATTATAGCATTGGAAAAAGTGCAGAGAAGGGCAACTAGAATGATAAAAGGGTTGGAACACCTTCCCTATGAAGAAAGGTTAAAATGCTTGGGGCTCTTTAGCTTGGAGAAACAACGGCTGAGAGGTGACATGATCGAGGTTTATAAGATTATGAATGGGATTGAGCAGGTTGAGAAAGAAGTACTTTTCTCCCTTTCTCACAATACAAGAACTCGTGGGCACTCTATGAAATTGCTGAGCAGTCGGGTTAGAACAGATAAAAGGAAATACTTCTTCACCCAAAGAGTGATTAACATATGGAATTCACTGCCACAGGAGGTGGTGGCAGCTGCAAGCATGGACAGTTTCAAGAGGAAATTAGATAAACATATGGAGCAGAAGTCCACCAGTGGCTATTAGCCACAGGGTATAGATGGGAACTCTCAGTCTGGGGCAGGTGATGCACTCTATTCTTGGTGCTGGAGGGGGCAGCAGTGGGAGGGCTTCTGGTGCCCTGGCCCCACTGCTGGACCTCCTGATGGCACCTGGTATATTTTGGCCGCTGTGTGACAGAGTGTTGGACTAGATGGGCCATTGGCCTGATTCAACATTGGCTTCTCTTATGTTCTTATGTTCTTAAAATTATCTATAAAAGGACCGAAGAGTGCATTAGACCCTTCTATTGCCTCAGCTGAATCACTGCCAGCATCCAAATCCAAGTGAATCTGAGAAATCTTTTCAGGAGGGAAAGTTTCACAAATTACCAATTCCTAAGGACATAAGGAATAATATGTAAAAGTCAGTGGGTGCCAAATACCTTAAAGAACTAAGCCTGCTATGTACTAGCTGTTGCAACGGTAGCAGAAAAGTAGTTTCTTTGCTGTTATCATTGCCACATCATAAACCTTCCAATAAGCTCCACAGCAAGCTCTGTCAGCTTCAATCGGAACTTATTCGCCAGCACCATTCTCCACATCTACCAGACCTTTTCAATTCACCCAGCCTAGTCACCCTGTCAGTAATATAGACACAGGAAAAACATTTCCACACAGTCACCAATGCTTCTCTTTCTATTTGCAAGAATTACTGTGTTATCTGTTACTGCTTTGCTTGCATATGCTGTGACACAGCTATTTTTGTATCAACATGACTTCAAACCCAACTGAGCTGGCATTCACAATTGCATCAGAGCCAGAGTGGGGTCGTAGTTAGACTCAGCCATGAACCTGAGAGACTGTGGGCCAGTAACTAAGAGTCCAAGTATAAATGACAAAGTCCTTGTGTCTTCTGCTCATTTGCCCCTGCCCCTGTCAATCAAACATCTGGGAAAACAGTGGCTCCCCTCCCTGAGTGCCACTGTCCAAGTCTGAACCCGACCTACACATTCCTGAGAACTGAGTTCTCACCATGGAACTCCCAGAGCACATCTGGTAGAAAGGATCAGGACAGATACATATGGGGCATGAGGACTAAAAAACAGTTAAGTTAGGCAGAGAGCAAGAGCCTCTCTTACAGGAATGTTGTATGAGAATTGAATGGAGGTGGTGTGAACCATGAGTGCCTCCCTGAGCTTCTTGGAGGAAAGGCTGACATACACATGCAACAGAAGATCAGCTGGGATCAAATATACATTACAGCCCAGGACAGACTGGCAATTTGCCCCGGTATCGAGTCGCGGCAAAAAAAACCCGGAGTAAACGATACCGGGTTTTCCCGTCCACACAGCGGGGGTCTCTGCCGGAAGATACTGGACGGAGGCGCGCGGGAGCATTCAGACTGCCGCGCCGGAGGCGCACTATATTAGCTGTTTCCCCATTATTTCGGCTGTGGGCGTATGTGCGCATGAGCGCTTATGCGCTCATGCGCATAAGCGCATTTTGGCGATTTTTTTTTTTTTTTGCCCTGCAACGCCGGCACCACATTGGGCAGTGGAGCGGAGCGCAGCCAATCACACCGCTGCTGCCTCATGCCCAACGCGGGTTGCTCCCGGCTTTTCGGCTGCGCGTTCAGACTCCCCGGAAGTGGAGAAACACGCGACAAACGCAGGCTTTCAAGATTTGCGTCGGCTTTTATCAGGTGTTTTTTAAATCCGGGAGTGAAGCGCGAGAGCACCGGTAGGCTACGGGTGGGGGACGCCAGGCAGATGTGCCTGTGTGAACATTCCATTTACCCCGATATTGAGTCGTTGTCAGCCCGGGTCCCATCCCGCGGCAAATTGCCAGTCTGTCCTCGGCCTACAACTGCACCAGGAGATTAATCTCTCCAAGCTTTTAAAGCACTCACTTCTTGCTCAATCTACCTCTACATTTTGCTTAGTTAATGATCAGTAGTTCTGGGAGTTGTGGACAAAACTTGTAACATAATTGATTAGTCTCTGTAGGCTTGTAATCTCACATTGCTTATGTTTGAATAACTAATTTTTTTCAAAAGCCAATGGGGTGTCCACAGAATTCTAGAAATCTTTGGTGAATTCATAATCTGTCTAACTTTGTGTGATTTTGCTCTCAGTTCCTGAAATGCTACCAAGGGAGGGGAATTACTGCAGAACATCATGCACAGGGTCCCTCTTAAGGGGGAAAGCCAGGTAACAAATTACCTAAATAAATAAATTCTAATAGTCATGTTCTTCTTGAGATACAAATATGCAAGGATGTCACCACAGACTTTTCATTCCTGAAATTCCTGACTATTTATAAATAATATCCTGAAATCTTTCTTGTAATATGATGCCAAAACCAAGTCTCCTGTTTCCTTAGCCAATCTGAGTGTTAATTCAGTAATGATCTTGAAACTGGGATTTAGTTCCAGCTAGTTATATATTGCATTCATATTACATTTGGAGCATATTTGCACACCACTGAGATCTAGACCGATTTCCCACAAGCTGCTGCTCCATGTTCACTCTTCCCTTTGCCCTGATCAATTTCACACCATGTGCTGCGCTGCCACATTTTGCCCCACAGCTTCACCCGATTTCCCCCGCGCCTACTCAATCCTCAAAAAACAGGATTGAGTAGACGTGGGGGAAATCAGTTGAAGCTGCAGGCAAAATGTGGCCGCACAGCACATGGTGTGAAATTGACACGTACGATCAAGGGCAAAGGGAAGAATGAGCGTGGAGCAGCAGCTTGTAGGAAATCCATCCTAGTATCTTGTCATGTCTATTGCTAGAGGGATACACCTCTCTCAAATAACTGCTTGATTAGCTGTTTCAGGAGGCATATGTCAAGATGTTTTGGGGTTTAGATGCTACAACAACAGGAGACCATAATGACTGATCTTTCAATATGCTATATGATGTCTACTGTTACTTAGCAGAGCTCCATGTTCACTCTTTTTTCTTAATAGCAAAGTATATATGGTTTAGCTACAGAAGCTGTATTTTTTGCATTTATCATAGTAATAAAGTTGCCTTTAAGTTGGACCCAGATGTATATATGGCAAGGGTACAACAATGTTCAAGTCCCAGAAGGTCCTTCTTGCCTTGGGTTGCCAACCTCGAGGTGGAGCCTGGAGATCTCCCAGAATTACAGCTGATCTTCAGATGGCATATATCAGTTCCCCTGGAGAAAAATGGCTGCTCTGGAGGGTGGACTCTGTGGCATCATATACCACTAAGGTCCTTCCCTCCTCAAATCATGCCCTCCCCCAACTCCATCCCCAAGATCTCCAAGAATCTCTCAGCCTGGAAATACTTCTTGAATGTTCTGACAACATTCCGGTATCCTGTATCCTTAAATGGTTGTATGTCAGTGCTTCCCACTTCCAAAGTTGATTCGTGCGTGCTCTTTGAGGATGCATTTCTTTGTCTTCACTCCATTCACACAATCCCATTATTCTCTCAATTCTTATCTATGTAAGGCATTTTCAAACTGCTTTTCTCTATGATGGGCTTCAGGAGAGTTACAATATCATCTAAAAGGAAATGTCAAATAAAATTAAAGTCAGCACAGCTCAAACCCATAATAAGAGATCATATAAAATATGGATAAGAACATTAAAATCAGTGGAGGGTCCTTCCTAACATCTTCAGGAAGGTCACTGCACAGGCTTCCGGTCTGGGATCCATGGCGTCCTGACGTGCTCTGGCTTTGATCCCAGAGCATACGGAGGGTCTTTATGACAGGGTGGGCTATCTAGCCTGCCGCAGATCTCCCCAGGCAGGGGGTGACTAGCAACGAGCATCAGCCCAAGTGGGAGTTGAGATCGGCTGATAGCGGGACTTTAAAGAGCACTGCGACCAGCCTTGATCCCCTCCCCCCAAGCGGGCACTTCGGAATTTCTCTAAAAGACCCCACCGAGTTGGATTCTCAACATAAGAACGCATGACCCAGACCTCCAAGACATTCTATGGAAACTGATACCAAGGAAACACTGCTATAACAAAATACAGACTTTGAAGGTAACTTTTTAGAATTGCTCACTGGAAACGCGCTGATCCCGAAAATAAACAACACCCGATGAAGCGCATGACCGTGTGGTATACTGTGTACTAACACCAACTCCAGGAAAAGCGGTTGAAAAGCTAAAAAAGCCAAAAAGCTGGTTTGTTGATCATTCCTGCGGTTGGGATATTGACTTTAAAATAGAAACTAACACCAAGTCCCGTGAGAAGCAAGGTGGAAAACTACTCAAGCTGCGACAGAAAACACCAGAACAGGAAGTGATCTCAGACCAGACAAGCAGCGCTTCCTAGAGACGACCGAGGAGGCTGGAAGAAGGGAGGAACCAGAAGACAAGGAGGACGACTAAGACTGCCGGACAGGAAGTAAGCAACAGGAAGAGCTATTTACCATAGAGAAATTGCGCCCACCATTTTGAGAAGGTCGAAACGATTTATTCGGATTTTGGCTAAAAGACTTAACAGAAAAAAGCGAAAATAGAGCGGTTTAGCTGGGCACAAGAAGAGCTTTAATTTGATATAAGTTTTGTAACAATTGTTAACAACGGTTTACGATCTCCGGCAAAGACAGAGGGCGAACTCTTGGTCCTCCCCGAAAATGGCTGCTAAAGAGGAGAAGAAACTACAGGGCATGATGGAAGCCATGGAAAAACGGATGATGGATGTTATGCAAAAAATGGAAAAGACTCTAGGTAAAGTGGCTGATGAAGTAGCTGATTTGAAAAAGGACCTGGCTGGAATCACAACGGAAATACAGACGCTGAACAAAAGAACAGACGAGGTGGAGGAGAGAGTGAAAGGAGTGGAAACGGGTGTAACTGAGGTTGCTAAGGAAGCATCAAAAGCCAATGTAATGGTGGAATACAATGGAATGCTTAACCATCTGAGATTCAGGGGAATTCCTGAAGACAAAAATGAGAATATCCACTCAGTCATGGTGCATGCTGTTGCAGATTTTTTAAAACTAGAAGAGGAGAAGGTGGCGGCACACATTGATTTGGTATACAGAGTCAACTCTGCGATTGCCCAAAAGAAAAAACTACCCAGAGATGTGATTGTCCAGTTTATATCCAAAAGACTGAAAGAAGACCTGTTTAAGCAACAATTTCAGGAAGATTTCATAATTGATTAAAAGAAAACTATGATACTAAAGGAACTACCCAGAACGATTCTTCAGGACAGACGACTTTTTAAAGATCTGATTGATAAACTGAAAACAGAGGGCATTAGATACAGATGGGAAATTCCAAAAGGTGTCAGTTTTACATTTAAACAGAAGAGAGTCACCATCAAGTCAGTAGAGCAAATGACCAAGTTCATTAAAGACAATTTTAAAGACTCTGATAAATAAATACAAAACCAACATGGAGAGCCAAATTATTTCATGGAATGTTAATGGACTTAATTGGCCCCCAAAAAGGAAAAATGTTAGGCTATGGTTGGAAAAACAAAAGTGTGATATTGTCTGTTTACAAGAAACACATATTAAAAAGACTGATGCTAAATTTCTGACTCAAAGTAGACTAGGAGAGGAATTCTATTCCCTCTCCTCGCAAAAGAAAAAAGGAGTTGTTACATATGTAAAAAAAGAGTTGGAACCAAAAGAAATTTTTAAAGACAAAGAAGGAAGATTCTTGGCAGTGGAAGTTATACTTCAGAATAAAAAGACCTTAATTCTAAATCTCTATGCCCCGAATGGAGCCAAGGAAAAATTCTTTCAAGATTTGTGGGAGCAATTACAACAGTTAACCTATGAACAAATGATATTGATGGGTGACTTTAATGGTACTGTTAACAATGCAATTGACAGAAAATCCAAAAAAGGAAATGAAGGTATATGTAAGCTTCCGAAAGTATTTTTTCAAATGGCAAAACATGAACACCTGGAAGATGCATGGAGAGTTAAAAACCCTAAAGACAAAGATTATTCTTTTTACTCATCAAGACATGAGTCTTTCTCAAGAATTGATATGATGTGGATGACTGAGAACTTGATTATGCAAACACGTAAAATTGAAATACTACCTAGAATTCTTTCGGACCACAGCCCAATAAAGTGGTCAACTTATGTTAAAAGAAAGAAATTTCGATGGAGACTCAATGAGGATTTACTGGACAAACAAAACATTGTGGATAAAATAAGGACGGAAACCAAAACATACTTTCAGCTAAACTTAAACAAAGAAGTTCAGACGCAAACGGTATGGGAGGCATATAAGGTTGTGATGAGAGGACATCTAATTGCAATTAACAACAATGAAAGAAAACAACAATTCAAAATAAATAAAGAAATTTTGGAAAATATCCAAAAGAAAGAAGCAGAACTTAAGAAGAGACCTGGCAAAAAGAAAATTTTGAGAAAACTGAGAATCCTAAGGGAACAATATGATGCGAGGTTAAATAAAGAAGTTTATTGGAACTTGAAAAAATTGCAACAGAAGTCCTTTGAAGGAGCGAATAAACCTGGGAAATATTTGGCATGGCAATTGAAGAAAAGAAGAGAGAACAAAACAATAATTAAACTGAAAGATGGAAACAGAGAAATTATGGACCCAGGAGGGATCTGGAGAGAATTCTATAAATACTATGCTACTCTTTTTCAAGCAAAACAGGTGGATCAACAAAGAATTCAAGATTACTTCTCTAAGGTGAACTTGACACAACCAAGTTCAAAAACAAAAGGATTGTTAAACGCTGTGATAACTAAAGAAGAAATCAGCAAAGCAATAGGAAAAGCAAAAATCTCCAAAGTTCCAGGACCAGACGGATTTTCAGCCAAGTTTTATACGAAATTTCAAGAAGACCTGGTACCGGTTCTAGAGATTCTTCTAAATGAAATTAGAGAAAGTGGGAAAGTTCCAGATTCCTGGAACGAAGCAGCAATCACCTTGATACCGAAAGAGACTCAAGATTTAACTAATGTAAAAAATTATCGTCCAATTTCACTTTTGAACAACGATTACAAAATCTTTGCAAAAATTTTAGCAGAGCGCCTCAAAGAGTATTTGAAAGACACTATCACCGAAGATCAGGCTGGGTTTTTGCCAGGTAGGCAAATAAAAGACAACATGAGGGTTGTTTTGGACGCAATAGAATATTATGATAAACACCCGGAAAAAGAGGTCGGCTTTTTATTTTTAGATGCGGAGAAGGCATTTGATAATTTGAATTGGGAATTTATGTTTCAAGTGATTGAAAAACTACAGATGGGCGCAGAATTTACAAAAATGATTAAATCAATATATAAAGAACAAAAGGCCACGGTGATTGTAAATGCAGAATCAACGGAAGCATTCCGGGTCAGAAAAGGAACCAGACAGGGCTGTCCCTTATTACCATTGTTATTTATCTGGATTTTGGAAATATTGCTGCAAGTGATTAGAGATGATAATAATATAAAAGGTCTGAGTATCAGAAGTTTCTCATATAAATTAAGAGCGTTTGCTGACGATATTATGTTTATTGTTGAAGATCCTGTCAATAATATGCCATTGGTGTTTGAAAAAGTAAAAGAGTTTGGTGATCTCGCAGGGTTCTATGTAAATAAAAATAAATCGAAAATATTGTGTAAAAACATGAATAGTATAAAGCAACAAGCTTTACAAAATATGTCAGAATGTGAAGTGGTTAAAAAGGTTAAATACTTGGGAGTTGATATTACAATGAAAAATATTGATTTGTTTAAGAATAACTATGAAAAATTGTGGGTTTCGATAAGACGTGATTTAGAAAAGTGGGAAAAACTCAGATTATCTCTTCTTGGAAGAATTGCCGTTGTCAAAATGAATGTACTGCCCAGGTTAATGTTTTTGTTTCAGACAATACCAATTGTGAAAGATGTGAAAGTGTTGGTGAAATGGCAAAGAGAAATCTTTAAATTTATCTGGGCAGAAAAGAAGCCGAGAATTAAAATGAAAATAATGTATGATATCAAAGACAGAGGTGGCTTCCAAGTTCCGAATTTGCATTTGTATCATGAAGCTGTATGTATGTCTTGGTTAACTGACTGGGTTAATTTGGAAAATAGAAAACTTTTGGCCCTTGAGGGTCATGATTGCAGATTTGGCTGGCATGCCTATCTTTGGTATGGGAAAAATAAAGTAGACTCAATGTTTAAGCATCATTATATAAGGAGAACGTTGTTTGATGCATGGACCAGATACAAGAATACAGTTCCCAATGAGAGGCCTTTATGGATTGTTCCTGCTGCAGTTATTCATCCTTTTTCAGAACATAAAGGCAATGATTGGTTGAAACACCAAGAGTTGCTTCAAAAGTAAGGGAAGAAATATGTTTTAAAACCAAATAATGAATTAGCATTTGAGTATGGATGGTTACAATATTGTCAAATACGGGACATTTACAAAAAAGACTGTAAAGAGGTTGGTTTTAGAGCTAAGAATAATGTTTGAAGATATCTGGTTGAAAAAAGGGCGAAAAATGGTATCTAAGTTGTATAAAACCTTGTTGACTGTATATACTTTGGATGAAACTGTTAAAGAGCAAATGATAAAATAGGTCATAAATATGAATAAGGAAATTTCTATGGAATCATGGGAATTTCTGTGGAAAAAAGCTTTTAAAATGTCAACCTGTGTTAATACAAAAGAAAATTGTTTTTAGATGATGTACAGGTGGTATATGACTCCAAAAAAGATTGCTAATATTAGTATGGATAAGAACTTGAGTAATAGGTGTTGGAAATGTAAAAAAATAGAGGGTTCTTTTTATCATATGTGGTGGTCATGTGATAAAGTAAAAGTATACTGGTCAAATGTACATTGTGAGATGCAGAAGATATTAAAAATCCCTATTAGGAAAAGTCCGGAGCTTCTTCTCTTAGGTTTGACAATGGAAAAAATTCCACAAGAAAAAAGGACATTACTATGGTACATGATCACATCGGCGAGAATGGCTTTTGCGCCACAGTGGAAAGCGGAGAAGGTGCCAGATATACAAGACTGGTTAAGGAAACTGCTGTTTTTAGCCGAAATAGACAAAATGACGAAGAAATTAAATGGACAAATGGCAGAACAATACTTAAAAGACTGGGAAGGCCTGAAACTGTATATGGAAACTGAATATAGAATGAAAGGGAAAATGTACAATCTTGACTTGTATTGAAATCGAATGAGAAATGAAATGAACACTTGATTGTACTATACCTTTATTGGAAACTATGTTTGAAAGTGTCAGGCATTTATGTATTAGAATTGTGTTACCTGGTTTGTCGATTGTTACAAGTTTAAACTTGATTACCTTTTAACTCTTTTTTTTTCTGTTATTAGCAGTGTTGGAAGCCTATTGGGGGGTGGGGGGTGGGATGAAATTTTCTTAAATTGTATTGGTAACGATGTTTAATGATGTTGAGTATACTCCAATAAAATTTTGTTTCAAAAAAAAAAAAAGGAAGGCCACTGCAGAATACAGGAGCCTCTGAAGGAAAATCTCCGTTCCAAGCAGACAAGGACAATATCAGCCTTCATGTGCCTACCTTAAACAGGCCTTGATCTGAAGAAATGCTGCACAGGAGAAAATGGGGAGAGGCGGTCTTGTAGATATTAGACTGTTAAGTGCTTATAGGTAATACTTTGTTTTGAGTTACCATTGCATGTTTTCCTATTTATGTCTGTTCTTTTAATGTTTTCCCATTGGAAAGGTAGGATCCAACATCACTCCCAGATTCACAATAGTCAGATTGACCCACCAAAATTTGGTAGTGGTATCCCTATTTGATTTATTTGGGGCTTCATCTCTCACATTTTGCTTCAACTTGTGGACTTTAGCAAAAACAACCTTTTCCCTACAAATATTGCAGTTTCATTTCTAGTCCAGTAAGTTTAATTTGAATAGGCATACCTAGGATCTTCAACTTCTTCCCATCTCACATATTTTTATTTATTTTATTTATTTATTCAATTTATATCCCGCCCTCCTTGCGTAGCAGGCTCAGAGTGGCTTAAAATGTGTTAAAATTCCCAGCCTGCAGTTGGGAATCCAAAAAGGCACTGTTTTCATCTTATGAACACAAGAAGAGACCTGCTGGATCAATCCAACCCATCTAGTCCAGCAGCCTGTTTCTCACAGTGGTCACCCATACGCCCTGGAAAGCCACACCGGAGGCAAAAAGTTCCAAAGCCTCCCCAGTGCTGTCCCTCACCCAGCAACCAGCATTCAGATGCATTCAGAAACCTCTGGACTTGGGAAGTTTCATGTAGACATCATGGTTAACAGTCACTGATAGACCTATCCTCCTTAACATATCCAATTCCCTTTCTAAAACCTTCTAGTGGCCATCTCTTCATCCCATGGTAGTGAGTTGTGCTACTGATGGTGTGTTGTGTGAAATACCATCTTTTGCTTGTCCTCAACCTACTGTCAATCAACTTCATGAGGTGCGTTCAAGTTCTAATATTTTTTCTTTCTGTTCCAAAAGTGTCTCTATAAAATTCTACATGCTATGGAGAATGAGGATAAGCCTCTGTTATTTATTTTATTCATTTACATAATTTATAGCCTGCCCTTCTCACAAGGAGTCAAGGCGGATTACGCATCAACAAAATGGGACATTCAATAAATGCATTAGGATTGTAGAAGTCTGGAACCACCAAAAAGAAGTGAAGCATAGCATAAGTATTAACACGATTTATTAAGCGGTGCAAAACTTACACAATAGGGTTCTATTTACAGTAAAATATAAACAGCGGTATAGAACACAGTCCCTGATCATTTATCCAAGTATGTTTGTGAACCATTTTGTACAGGTCAACCCTATTACCTGTGCAGCAAAGCTCTCTTGAATAGTTCAGTTTTGCATAGTTTGCAGAAAGCGAGGAGAGTGGGAGCCTTCCTGACCTCCCTCAGGCAGCCCCTTCCAGAAAGTGGGGGTCACAATGAAGAAGGCACATTTATGGGCAGCTGCTAATTTTGTAGGCTGGCACCTGCAGAAGCCCTTGTTGACATGAGCAAAGCTGTCATGGTGGAGCGGTAAACCTGTAGCTAAGATGTGCCAAGGCCATGAAGGGCTTTGTATATGATAGCCAGTACCTTAAATACCAATTTAGTGTAGTGGTTAAAAGCAGTGGACTCTAACCTGGGAGAACCGGGTTTGATTTCCCCCTCCTCCACATGCAGCCAGCTGGGTGGCCTTGGGTCTGTCACAGTTCTCTCAGAGCTGTTTTCTCAAGAGTAGTTCTCGAAAAAGATCTCTCCGCCCCACCTACCTCACAGGGTGTCTGTTGTGGGGGGAGGAAGGGAAGTAGATTATAAGCCACTCTGAGACTCCAAGTGAAAGGTAGGATATAAACCAACTCATCCTCTTCTTCTTCCTTTTCTTTATCTTTCTCTTCTTCCTGTTCTGTAATATGCATGCTCCATCTAACTCCCGATAATAGCTGAGCTGCAGAATTCTGCCCCAACTGTAGTTTCTGAATTGGTTTTGAGGGGAAACCAACATACAGTGCATTACAGTAACCTAGTCTCAGTGTTACTGTGACATACATCCAGGTGGCCTCATCAACTGTATCAAGGTAAGGGGCCATTTTATGAGCTAGCCTGGGTTCAAAGAAAGCCTTTTTGCAGCTGCATTAACTTGCTTCTCTGGTAGTCAAGTTGGATCCAATATAATCCAAAGCTTTTAACTAAGTCAGCAAGAGTTCGCTGAACTTCATTAAAAGTGGGGAGAAAAATGTTCTTCACAACCTCCATCTTCATCTTAAGGGGAGAGCTGTCTTCACAACCAGCATTATCTCTGTCTTTTCAGGGTTTAGATTTGTTCACCTTTAGCCCATTTAGCACAGCAGCCAGGCAGCAATTCAGAACCTCTACTGCATCACCAGGCAATTTGGATAAAGATATATAGAGCTGGGTGTATCATCAGCATATTGAAGACAACCAACTCCAAAACTACAATTTGTCCTAAAAACTTTACATAGAGATTGAAAAGCTTGGAGGATAGAATTGTGCCCTGTGGAACTCTGCAAAAAGGTCCCACACTGATGATAACTGGTTTCTAACAGCACCTCTCTAAGTCCAATCTGTGAGGAATGATTTGAACCAGTTCAATGCACATCTCCGATGCCTACTTCTGCCTTCAAGTGCCTCAACAAGATGGCATGATCTACTGAATCAATGGCTGCACATAAATCCAGTAAGAGCAACAGAGAGGTATGGCCTTTCTCTACACTCGGAGGTCATCAACTAAAGCTAGCAGAGTCATCTTTATCCCATAGCCTGGCATAAACCAGATTTAAAAGGGTCTAGAGCAGATGAGCTGTCCAAGAAGACTTGGAGTTGGTCTGCTACTGCTGTATCAATCACTTTGCCCAGAAAGGGTATATTAGAGACCAGGTGATAATTGGCTACATCATTTTTCTGTAAGAATGGTTTTTTAAAGTAGCAGATGGATAACCAACCATCTCGTTGAGTAGCCAAGGGAAGGTGCCCTGAGTTAGTGGCTGATTTATAATACATACTAAGGGTTTGTCAATGTGGTACTTACCTGATTTTAGCAGGCAGGATGGGCAGAGATCCAAAGTACAAGTAGTGGCCTTCACAGATCCCAGGACCTTGCAACATCCATCATGGAAACTGGATCAAAACCATCCATAAATAGACTAGGCAGTGTATTAGGCCTTTCTTCTGGTATACCTACAAATGTTATTATGTCTCCTCTAGTTATTTAAAGCTTCAAACTTTTTATTCTTTACTTGTAGGGAAGGTGCTCCAACCCATTCATTTTCGTTGCCCTTTTCTGCAAAAACAAACAAGCAGCAAAAGCCTGTACTGTTGCAGGGAGAACCAAGAAGCCAAATTGTTCAAAACTAAAGGAAAATTGATTGTTTGCTGCATAGCTCATATACTCTTCCCATAGTCACATCTGTACCTCCACATTTCTTTCCCAAATCATCATACTAAATTAGTTTGAAAATGGATACAATAAAAATGCTGAACTGTAGATCTGAATAAAGGATGTGCACATATAAGGGGTCAAGAACAGAACTGGCAGGGGGACCAATAAGGCTGTATTATTACAGAATTTATTGTTGCCGTATACTACAGATCTGCTGATTCCAGTGTTGATACACTGGCTCTAATGTGTTTGATTAGACACAAAGTGGCTGAGTTCAGACTGGAAAGTTGCCCCGGTAGAGCCCCGTTTCAGCGACGCTTTAAAAACGCATTAAAAGGGGGGTTCACACAGGCACATCTGCCCGGCGTTCCCCACCCGTAGGCAACCCGCGCTCTTCTGCTTTCTTCCCGCATTAAATAGATACCTCTTTGAAGTGGTAGTGAATCCCTGAAGAGTGCCTTTAACTCACGTCAGTCCGCTTCCCAGCAGTGTGACCGCGCGGCTGATATGCCAGGAGCAAGCTGGAACAGCAGCAGCAGTTCAATTGGCTGTACCACCCAATGAGGTACTGGGATCCTCCCCCAATCGGCGATTTGCAGCGAGCTCCCCCAATCCGGGCCAGCAGTCTGAACATTCCAGCATGCCTTCTCCCAGTAAGCTCCCGCAGCAGACGGCCCCATGTGACCAGGAAACCCCAGAACAGTTTGTTCCAGGGCTTTTTTGCCACAACTGGCTCCTAGAGCAACTTGCAAGTCTGAACTCAGCTAGTATTTCTCCTGGAAGAGGAAAAAATCAAGAAGGTAGGACTTGTCCTGTGGTGTACCACAGGGTTCCAGTTCTTTCACCTGTCCCCATCTATATGAGGAGGTTGAATGAGATCATCTGGAGTTCAGGATTGGGTACCATCAATATGTAGATGACACTATATTCCATTATTATCCAAACCTCCAGATATGTCCATCTTGGCTCTGAATCAGTGCTTTGAATCTGTGGTCCAAACAAGCTGAAGCTGAATGCAGATAAGACAGAGGTGATGCTGTTCAGGAAGGCTAATGGTCTTGAGGGACTGGATTCACTTGTATTGGATGGAGTTGGCATTTTCATAACAGGTTAAGAGCCTGGGTGTTGTCTGAAATGCAAGTTGGCATAGTGGCCAAGAGTGCATTTTATCAGCTGCATTTGGTTAGAAAACTCACTTGTTTCTTAGGCTCAGCTGATCTGGCCATGCTGATCCATATTTTTGTAACTTCATAGGTGGACTTCTGTAGATCATTATGTGTTGGGCTGTCCATGAAGACAAGCCAGAAACTGCAACTGGTTCAAAATGCAGCAGCACCATTATTGTCAGGGGCCAGCCAATGGGGACATATCTCATCCATCTTAAAAGTACTACATTGGCTGCCAGTTTGTGTCCGAGTCCAATTCAAGGTGCTGATTCTGATACAGCCCACATATCAAAAAGGCCATCTCCTCCCATATGTCTCTGTGCACCAATCATGACATCTACTGGGTATTCCCCCACTGAAGGTAACCCATCTGATATCAACCAGACTCCGCGCCCTTTGCATTGCAATTCCCACTTTGTGGAATTAGCTCCCTTAAGAGGTAAGGGGAGAGCTGTCTTGAGAAATTTTCACAGTCCTCCAGCACTTTTAATGGTGAATAAGCTGCAAGTATTGTGGAGGGGGATTGTTATCTGGGGTTTGGTTTTGTTGGTTTTAAATTTAGAAGTTTTAATTATGACTTGAGCCATGAAAAAATCGAAGATATAAATATTTTAATTAATAAATTATCTGTTTTCCCTTCTCTCTTTGGATATGGCACAAGAGCCCCAATTGCTAAAGCATACAGAGGAGCAGAACTGGCTGGCAAACAAGATAAAAGTTACATGACAAGAAAGAGTTGAACTGACTATGCAATGCAAGAACATTAAAGTTCCAGTGACAAATATGTCCGATTATGTGATGAGAAATTGAAACATTCCTCATAACAAAAAAACTGCCTTGAAGACATATTCTGGATATAATGTAACAGTTGTGCAATTATTACACTCAATTTGTCAAATAAAAGCTCTTACTGAGCAGAAGAGAGCATCACCTGTCACAGAACAGCAAGCATGAAGACCAGCCATCTCTTTAAAAAAGAAAATAGATATCAGTGTTTACAGAGTGTTGTACAACACATTCTTTGCCTCTCTTGACAGCTGTCACAGGCTCATAAACATCATATAACAAATAAGCAATAGGCATTTTTATCACTGATTCAAAATTACAGCCATTACCAGATAGTAAATAACCCCCAAGAACTACAGGTTGGAAAGTAAATTAATTTACACAGTATGTGATTTTTTTAAAAAAAATCAAAATGCGACAGGGCTCAAGCAGCTTTTCTGAAATCATATCATTTGCTCAAGTGTTTTGGCTCCTGATTTCACATTTTTTTGAGCTGGCTTTGCTTACTCAGCACAATAAAAAAGGCACTCTGAACATGTTCAGGAGCACTCTTTTTATTCTCTCATATTCTGTAGCATGGTTGGAATAGAAAAGATTTCAAGGGCTCAGCAGAGACTCAAATTAATCTGTGAGTACAATAATGCCTTCATTAGGGCCCAGGACAGACTGGCAATTTGCCCCGGTATCGAGTCGCGGCAAAAAAACCCGGAGTAAACGATACCGGGTTTTCCCGTCCACACAGCGGGGGCCTCTGCCGGAAGAAACGGGACGGAGGCGCGCGGGACCGTTCAGTCTGCTGCGCTGGAGGCGCGCTATATTCGCTGTTCCCCCATTATTTCGCCTGTGGGCGTATGTGCGCATGAGCGCATGAGCGCTCATGCGGTCATGCGCATAAGCGCATTTCGGCGATTTTTTTTTTTTTGCCCTGCAACGCCGGCACCGCATTGGGCAGTGGAGCGGAGCTCAGCCAATCACGCCGCTGCTGCCTCATGCCCAATGCGGGTTGCTCCCGGCTTTTCACCTGCGCGTTCAGACTCCCCGGAAGCAGGGAAACGCGCGACGAACGCAGGCTTTCACGATTTGCGACGGCTTTTATCAGGTGTTTTTTTAAACCGGCTCTGAAGCGCGAGGGCTCCGGTAAGCTCCGGGTGGGGGACGCCAGGCAGATGTGCCTGTGTGAACGTTCCATTTACTCCGATATTGAGTCGCTGTCAGCCCGGGTCCCATCCCGCGGCAAATTGCCAGTCTGTCCTCGGCCTAGATGTGAGTTTGGAGGTAGATCTTGTGCAGGAGATATCGGAGGCAACCTTCTGGCAGAGTTCTATGGATAGTTTCAGACTGGACTGATGTCAACAGAGTGCTTGAGGTTATGAAGGCCACTTATTGCAAACTGGATCGCTGCCCATCATAGCTATTAAAGTCATGCAGAGAGAAAGTGGAAACCTCCCCCGGGGAAGATTATTAATATGCTTCTTTTACAAAGAGCGTTTCCTTCACAGTTGAAAGAAACTGTGATTAGAGGATAAGAGGGATGCAAGTAATTATTGACCTGTGTCCAGTCTCCCAGCTGGGGACAAGGTGATCAAAGCAGGTTACAGCAGAGCAACTACAAGCATTTCTAGTTGCAACATCTGCCCCTGACCCATATCCATCTGGCTTCAGACCTCAATGTGTAACTGAAAAATACCAGCAGCCTTGGCTAATGAGCTCTGGCTACAGCTAGGTAAGGGCAATCCTCACTGTTGATATTGCTAAATCTATTAATAACATCTGACACTGTCAACCATGATATTTCATGGATTGGCTACAACTGATACTTGCAATAAAACACGTATTCTCCTCTACCTAATCATTCTTAGCTCTCTGCAAACTATCAGACAGGAACATCACAGTCTGTTTTTGTGCCATCAGCATACATGGTATTTTACAGATCAACACGAGCAAAAGACAGGCCCATGCCTCCTGGAGCTCACATTCTAAATTTAGACTGGGGAAAGAGAGGGAAGCAAAGGTAATAAGAGATGATTGTGAGCAAATGCAGTTGTAAACACTTGGTCTCACTGAGGATGTAAACTAAGGGGCTGAGCCAAAAGTTTTGCAAAATGAGAATGATGCAGGGTTTTAAAGCATCCACTGGTCTTCTTTCTTCTTGTTATTATATTAGTGTGGTATAAGATCTATGCATTCAATATCTCGAAACGGTTGCTGTCCCCCCACTACCTCTAGTGATGAGGCACTGAAATGCTCAATTTGGGTTTGTTATCTCAAAACTTCCATTTTCTTGTTTCTAGTGCAATTTATATCTGTTGGAACAGATGTCAACAAGAGCTATGTAGTACTGAGGTAAATGCATTCAGTAGCTAATCAATATCAATTAGGAAGATCAAAACTCCAGTCTTGTGTAATCTCATATTTCACTTATCTGAGGTAAATGGGATGAAGATGATGGCTTCATATCTTTTGTCTAATCCCAGATATATATATTTTAGGGAAGAATGCAAAGAGAAATAAAGGAATTGGGAAAATCTTACTCCTACTTCAAAGGCAAGAATAGATACCTAAACATGTAAGGTTATCCATACAGCAGACTGTGCGAAAAACTCCTGCAAACACCAATGCCTTGTTTCATGGTGTCCTCCAAGTAAGGAGTCAAGAGTTTGGTTTCATGGCAACCTGATATCCACCCCCATTCTCTGATTTTGTCACTGAAAGTGAAACCCATATATTGTCCTTATACTATACCATCTGGTGTGTCAAAGATTAAAGGTAGAGAGATTATTTTTCAATGTTTCAACCGTTCTTTTAAAAACACTTATTTAAATCTGTTTAATTTTAAATAGTGTTGCTTTCACATTCAAGTAATAGAAGAAGAAGAAGTAGAAGAAGGAGGAGGAAGAGGAGACTGGATTTATACCCCGCCCTTCACTACCCAAAGGAGTCTCAGAGCAGTTTACAATCTCCTTTTCCTTCCCCTCCCCACAACAGACACCCTCTGAGGTAGCTGGGGCTAAGCAAGCTCTCTCAAGAACTGTCCTTGAGAGAACAGCTCTGAAAGAACATATGACTTACTTGAGGTCACACCAGCAGCTGCATGTGGAGGAGTGGGGAATCAAACCCAGTTCTCCCAGATTAGCATCTGTGCTCCTAACCACTACACTAAACTGGTTCTTACTTATCTTGTTGCCTGTTTGCCTGACCCATTCAGTTTTGTGCTCTGAGGAGATTCATGATGGGAGTTGGTAGCTGGATGCCCACTGAAGTCTCAACTGGACAGAATACTAGATCTTTGTTTTTTTGGTGTCCTAGGAATTGTCCAGATGTAGTTTGCTGGAGTAGTGTGACCTTCAGCTACACCAATAAATTGAGTCTCCGGCCAGTTTGTGTTCTCTCTGCAAAGTACAGTGCAATCTAAATAGAGTTACATTCTTCTAAACCCGTGTACTTCACTCCTCTTAGAAGGATGTAATTCAGTTTAGGATTGCACTGTTAATGCAGTACTGAGCAGAACAAGACACTGTCTCTAAAACTTAATGAGAAGACAGGTTAATGTACTACTTGTGAGTAGCAGTGCTAGGCTAATTACAAAAATTATGAAGAAAGATTTCCACTGAGATGCCACCAACTTTTATAATTCCTTTGTGCTGAATGATTCTAAGCCTGACCAGGGTGTAATGGTATTCTTTCAGGTTTTTCTGAATGAGATTCACGCTTTGAGATAATATGTTTGTCAAGGAGTTAAAGGGGGCAAAAATAAACTATTTTTAAAAATCTGCTCACCATTTCACAAATACTACTTATTTCGTCTTAAGATATAAGGTCGTCTTAAGATATAAGGTCAGGAACTGCTGTTTACACCAGGGAGGTACTTGGTGCATGGAAGTGGCTACAATTTTATCCCAAAAATCTTTCTCTTTTTTCCTTGAACAGGAGTGAGAGAATGAATTACTAACGACAAGCTGGAAATAAACAACATCTCTGGCTTGAGTTGGAAAGCCATTTCTTCCAACCTCATGGCTATTGGTAGGACTCCTTTGCTTAATTTGACATGAACATAAGCTATAGTGGGGAAACTTAGGAAGCATGATGAATTTTTAAATGCAAATCATAAGGATGAACCTAACTTCCACTTGAAATGGAAGCAGAATGTACAGCTTGCCAGATGGAAGGCTTTCTACCAAGCTTATAAGACAACATTAAAGTTTGTCTTTTTTCTAGAAGTTCTGTTGAATCTGTTGGGGGAGGGGGAGCTGCTGTGTTGTCTCTCTAATAGCCTCATAGGCACAACATTAGTTTTGTGTATTGATGGCCTCTGCTCTCAGAAACACCAGCTGGATTCTCAACCATAGCTTTTCAATCTGGAGAAGGACGTTCTCTTGTATCTTATAAATGGAGGAAACTGGCATCCTACACCCATTATTAACCAACTCCCATGAAGCCCGTGTATCTTGCAAGAATGCTTGATGATAACATTGATCTCCATGACCCTCCCACCCTCAAAAGTCACTAGCTGGTTCTGGTTCTCTTCCTATTGAAATCCTGTGGGAATCATTGTCTAAAAGTACATTAGCATGTTACTTTTCCATTGGGGGGCATGCAGGATTGCAGATGCTGAAGTGAAGAGCATGCTGGATCCTCTGACTTTTTCCATTTTATTTCCTTTTTTATCATCACCAGTGACTATTGTTTTGTTTGGGTTAAGATGGCGTACCCAACACTTCACAACAGGACAGCAATCCCCCCCAGCTTCCACCATTTGGGTGCCATTGATCAGTTGCAGAAGTCACTATGAGGTTTCATACATGCTTTTGGAAATTTTCATGAGTCTGAATACAAGAAATTCATTCCTGCCGTTGTCATAGTTTTGTGTCTATTCCAAATATGGCAAAGGAACATGGTGGCCCATGGTCTGATAGTCTCCTATGCTATATTTCTGCTTCTGTAACCACCTTGGTCCTCACAGCCTCTCAGAAGAATCAACAGCAATACCTTGCTTCTTTTCCTTCTCTATTAGATATATGGAAACCAGAGGCTTTCTGCAGCACATTTCATGATATACAGCAAATGAGCATAAGCACTCAGCTTCCATATGGGAGCCTTTCCTAAATGACCCTGCTTAAAAATTTCTTGCTTCTAAAGAATTACGATTTTCAGCACTCACCCTCAGTATGATTACACTTAATGAGATAGAGGAAGGAACTGTCAGCCTCCCCCTCACCACCGCTGCCATTACAATCGTCTTGCCTACACATGTGGAATAATTACAGGGGAAAATGGAGAAAGCCTGGCACCTACTGCCAACGTAATCCCACTTCCCCTCTCCTATGACTCATCCTGACGGACTTCTTTATAACTGAACATCTCTCATGGTGCTGATAGGATTCTTATCATTTCTTCTAGTGATCTGTTTACAGATCACTACAGATTTACATCTACAGCATAGTTGCAACTGTGCACAAAGGTGAGATGCAAATTCACCAACTTAGACTTCATTGTTCAAAAAAGGATAAGTAGAAGAAGAAGAAGAAGAGATTGGATTTATACCCCACCCTTCACTTGGAGTCTCAGAGAGGCTTACAAACTCCTCTCCCTTACCCTCCCCACAACAGACACCCTGTGAGGTAGGTAGGGCTGAGAGAACTTCTGACAGAAACTGCTCTTTCAAGGACAGCTGTGCCAGAGCCTGTGACTGACTCAAGGTCACATCAGCAGGTGCAAGTGGAGGAGTGGGGAATCAAACCCGGTTCTCCCAGATTAGAGTCTGCACACTTAACCACTACACCAAACTGGCTCTCTGAAGTAGTACATCAACAGATATATATAGATATTCCTGCTGTGTTGCTGGCAACTCACTTTTCATGCATGCACACTGGCCCTTGCCTTCAACTCCACCCTGCCCACCAGCCACTCTGAACAAAGCCCCACCGAGCAGGAGAAGGTGGTGGCAGCTGAGGCAGCACACAAAGATGAATTGGCAGCTGAGGGGGAGAAATAGCTGTGGCAGTCAGCCTCTCTTGCACTCTCTGTCCCCTCAGTCAGTCATGGAGGAGGAGGAGGTGGCAGTGCCTGAGGCAGCACACAAAGATGAGGTAGCAGCTGAGGGGGGGAAACCTCTTCTGCCTTCAGGTAGCCTCCTCCTCAGTCAAGCCCCACTTCAACTGCATCGCTGTCTCTTTAAACTGACTTCCTCCCCACCACCACCACCACGGGGTTGAACAGTTCCCTCTCCCTGCCCCCACCCCAGACCTGCATCTTCATCCAGGCCAAGAATAGGATCAAACAAGTCAGGAAAGGAATACGAGGGGGGGGCTGGGACAGGGTGAGAAGCTGAGAGGGAGAGAGAGACAGATGGCCGAAGACAGTAACAGGGGAGCAGTTTAGTGACTTTTATTTTTTTTACCTCAGGCACCTACGGCACCTGCTCCCCACAACATTCTAAAGGACCTCGTGCCTCCTCTGAAATCGCCTAAGAAGCTGGAGGTCAATTCAGTGTGCACGCCCACAAAAACTGATACCTAGAATTAAACTTTGTTGGTCTTACAGGTGTCAATGGACTCAAACTTTGTTCTGGAAATCAGTTAAGTGCTGGCTTGCAGCAAGCCCCTGGCTCCAGCACTCCGCAACAACCTCTGGGGAACTCCCCAAACCTGACCCTCCCAAGTCTTCACCCCAAATCTCCAAGAATTTCCCAGCCTGGAGCTGGCAACCCAAAGGAGGACTGATCTCTATAGCTGGGAGATCCACTGTGATTCCTGGAGAGCCACTGTCACTACTGCTGCTGTAGGTAGAGGCAGGTAGACGATTGGGAGAATGACAGGGTGGGGGGCAGAAAGAGAGAGGAAGGGACAGGCATGAAGGACAAAGAGAGTAAGAGAACAGGTGGAAGGAGGGAGGAAGAGTGAGAGACAGAGAAGTAGGAGGAGATGGGAGGAAGCAAAGGTGGGGGGATGGGATAGCCACTCCCTCAAGTTTCCTGCAGGTCCCTATTTGTATTTCATATAAAAACTTTGAGCTAAGATGGTGGTTGCCTTTTTTTAAAAGTATAATTAGGTAGCTACTGCATTCCAAAAGGGGAACTGATCTTTGTAACTGGGAGATCCATTGTGATTCCTGGAGAGCTGCCATTGACACCACAGAGAGGGAGGAAGCAGGTGAGTGGCTGGGAGCATCACCACTACTGAGCCTCTTTCTAGAGCCTGTTGTATTTACTCCCACAACAGACCTTATTCCTAAAGAGAGAGTGTGTGTGTGTGTGTAGGAATTATTATATATATAAATGTATTAGTGCAGGGAAACAACCTACTTTCTTAGAAAAACAATTTATTGACCTTTTCCACATGATTTATTTCTCCTAGGTTCTATGCTGTTAGGAAAGCACATTTTTTCTCACTCCCCAGCAGCATCATAGTACATCTGTGCTTTTCCTCAGATTTTTCCCAGATTTGCTCCAATCTTTCTGAAACGTCATTTGCTGTGAAATGTTGAGAAAGACTTCAGCAAAACCTGGATGGCTGCCTTATGGGTGAGAAACTTCAGATTTCCCCAGTACTGTCCAGTTATTTGTCCTGCCTCTGTCCCTTCATCTACAGGGTCATTCGCCCTTCATACACAGGGGGCACTGGTAATTCAATATATAAAAATCTGCATATCAGCTTCTCTGAATTTACAGTTTTCATTTTTAAAAGTCTCTAACCCCTTTTGTTCCAGAGATATGCCTTTTCCCTTATATCTTTGCAACAAATGAAGCCAGACATATTTTTTTTAAAAAGCTACGAATTCCCTGAACCTGATAAATTGATAGTTATATCGATATACCGTTTCTAATTAAACTAAAAACTGAAAAAGCCCCAGTGGTGTGGGGAGGGGGAATAGCTGCTGGCACGGGACTGGGCAAGGACATCTGCCATGTGGAAACCCTTTGTTGCTAGTTGTTTTGGCAGCTGCTGCAGCAACAGGGAAACCATGCAAGCCTGTCTCTTTGTGGAAAACTTTGTGCAGGGAGACTTCATTCTTCCCTCTTTTCTCTGAAAAGCTAGGTAGTACCTAATGACCTTGGTAGGAAATTTCAATCCAGTGTGATTTTTAAAAATAAGACATTTTTAATGTATGGTGGGTTGCACCATCCAAGCATTTGTGAAGGGACTGGAAGAAAATTTAGTCTTCCTTCTTAGTGCTGTTTTACTTGCCTGGGGTGAGTGTAGCCAGAATTCCTGATCATGACTTGCTGCACATCAGATGCAATAAATGTCATCCCAAGCAGAAAGCTGATTGCCTTATTATCTCAAAGTCCAGAGGGGAAGCAGAGAGTTCCTTGTTCAAGTGAAGCCAAATGAGAATCATGGGTGGCTGTCATCCCAACAGCTGGAAAGAGATATACAGGTTGACAGAGGGGATCCTTTGCCCCACAGGCTCTATTATGCCACCGTTCATCTATTATGCTTTTTGATCACTGCATATGCCTCTAGCTGAAACTGTGTGTATTACAGTGAGTACTATGCAAATATAATTAATGACTAAGGATGATTGGAGCGTAAGGTATGGTAGCATCACTGACAGAGACACTCCCAGTTTGTTTTGGAATGTATTCTTCATGAATTTTGTTAATGATCTGCTTGCTGGTGAATATTTATTCCAGATCAGTTGTTTATACCAGAATACAAGACAGAAGACCAGCAAACCCCCATTTAGTTGGGGGTTTATAAAATGATTTGGGGAGATGGCTGCATTCACCATGTATTGCTTAAGTAAAAATGTGCCAAGCTAAGGGACTGTGAGATTTCCCTTCACTAGAAATTACCTGTTGGCTGCTTCCTAGGGTTTTTTGTGTGCTTCTCCCCCACCCCCCATGAGTCTGTGTGCATCTCCATGTAAAGGTAGAAGACGCAAGTCCAATGTGTGTAGCAAAACAAAGTACTGGTATACTTGTTCCCAGCACAGTATTAGTAGTAGATTTTTACCCGCATAAGCCATGACAAAAACAAATGCCCCCAATACAGGTAATGTTAACAGTATGCTGCTTTAATTGGGAAGGTTAAGTAATGATGCATGTCACTTCTAGGATGGGAGAGGTCAGAACTACTTGTGTCTCCTGTAGCAATTTCTCATGACTAGCTAACTGTGTGTATAATTTTCTTCAGAGTAGAGCTTAGAAATGGGACAAGAATATGGGAGATTACAGAATTGCTCTTAGGCTTTCTGTGTGGTGTGGAAATCTGCGTACTAAATATAATCTTAATTACTGACTGCGTGAGGATATTGGGTTAGTGACCTCAAGGTAAATTCTAGCCCTTTGATTAATTTCTTACTAGTGAACTATGGTACTGTTTAGTTCATTACAACAGTTCAAATAAAAATTGTATATTGACCTTACTTAGGGCCTCCTCCATATGATCTTTACTACAATGGCGGCTCCTTTTCTGTGGCGGCCCCTTACTGGTGGAATGAGCTCCCGTATGACATCAGGGCCCTGCAGGACCTTTTACAGTTCTGCAGGGCCTATAAAACGGAGCTCTTCCACTAGGCTTTCGATTAGGGTGCTGCCTTTCAACTTCGTGGCCCTGGCCCCAACATCAGCACTAATTTAATAACTAACAGCCTGGCAAAAACCTGGATTATGGTGGTAGTTGGCCAGCTGGATGCTAAGAGAATGCCACCCATCTTTTATTAACACTTATGTTCCTTAATACCTAAATTTTTATATGTTGTGGTTTTAATTCAACTTTCTGTGTTTTAAGGTATCTTGTTGTTGTGTGTGTGTGTATATATATATATATATATATATACACACACATACATAAGCTGCCCTGAGCCCACCACAGCGGGGAGGGCAGAATACAACTTAAACAAATTTTTAAAATGGCATTTTTAGGTCAAATGTGATGGCAGTAGACGAAATTTCGGGGGGGGGATGTGCTTCACGTAATGTATATGTGAGCTGTGGTAGGGGCTGGGTGTTCAATCAATCAACCAACCTTTATTGGCATAACTGCTGGGTGCTCAAGCTCTCTGTCAACAGGCTTTAAGCCTTATATAACACCTGGGCCAGAAAGTAATACTTGCAACACAGAGATACCATCATTCTCCAGAGTGATGTAACTCTGTTTACACCCTCCTAAATGTAAATGTCACTACAGGCAGAAATAAAGGGTGTTTATAAAGTCTGTCTACAGCCAAGTGTATCTAGCAGTGATATTTTTTTTGGTCAAAGTAGAAGCTCAGCCTTCTGAAACTATGACATGGTGTTCTGAATCCGTATGGTGGGAGTGACTGAGATGTAAATAGAAACCATGTTTGAGCAATAAATATTAATCTATATACTAAGGTGGAGTTCTGAATCAGGATCAACCAGTTCTGCTATTGAAAGTGCTTTAGAGCATGAAATTAAGTAATTGCCTAAATGTAGTTGATGCTTCAGAGGGTATTTCACATCAGCCTCTTCTCTTCTTCTGTAGTATTCCCAAGCACTGTAATTCTGCAGCTAGTAAGTTGATAAGCAAGAAGATTATCTTTCAAAAGAAAATACTGTTTTATTTCGGTGCACTAGCATCATTTTATGGCACCATGAACCAGCAGAGCTGAGGGCCGAATTTCAATTCCCTAGTGTCTGTAGCATTTGGACTTCTAGTCAGAAAATGAATGGCAGGCATTCTGAACTGGCCCCATCATCATAGACCCGAATCCTGATAATGAGTTGATCTTAAGGAACAAGTCCTATGCCACTGTCTTTAATTTCTATGTGTGCTGCAATCCTGGGGAAGTCCCAAGACTGTCCCTCTGCTTCCATACTGCTTTCCTGATTTCTTCCTGCCTGTTGCCTCTCTCAGCAGGATCCTGGTTGATTTCCTGGCCTGCCCTCCTGTACCCTGCCACTGTGGAAACTGGGCAATATAAGAGTCTTGTGTTACCTTTAAAGACTAATGAATTTATCATAGTACAACTTTTGTAAGCCAGAGCCCAATTTGTCAGATGAACAATTTTGTTGGAGATTTGTCCTGACTTCCTCTGTTTACACGTATCTGAACTTGGGCAACTGAAAGGCAAAAATATAGTGAAAAATGGGTGGAAAATGTACCTTCACGTTGGACAGGTCACCTACTCTAACAGGACTGCAAGATCTGATTTGTAACTGGTCTTTCCCACATGGAGACTATAATGGCTGCGGTCAGATGAACAGTTTGATCCAATGTTACTGCTGTTTCCTTCTGGATTTAAAATGCACGATCAGACAGCAATAGCTGTCTCCCATTCTCCAGCTGCTGACACCCCATTCTGACCCATCTTTGAAGCAGAGTTATTTGACACTGGGGAAAGTCTGGTCTTTATGGATATCAGCACTTTCACCCCACATTTCCAGATGTCTGAACTCCCCTGTTGCAAACTCAAGCCAGTTGGGAAGTGTGAACCTTCCATTCTGTCTCTGCCCTCTCTTTTTAATTTGTTAGTGATGTGTGCATAATCGCCCCAAGTGTCTGGGTCAGCCAAGTTTCTTTGGGGTAGAGCTTGGAAACAGGACAAGAATGTGGAAGAGTAATAAGCAGCCAAGTTTCTGGGTCAGCGGACTCCGTGGCTGATACACTGCAATAATCTGAATGATCAACCATAGGGCGAGCACACAGTGAAGCCAGCTCAGGGTGGGATGTCTGATCAGAACTTTGTTCATCTGTTACAAAATAAAATGGCGTAATTAGAAAGGTGGCCAGATCGCGCCAAGCCTGTTGTATGACCACAGCCAGAGTCTGCCTCTTTCACCCAACCCTGATGTGTGCCTTTAAGATGGTAAAAGAATATAATTGAAACTATGCCTAATATTTTCCAGAACCTTTTAGTGGAAAGAAGTTGTATCAGAAATCTGATTTTTTTTCTTTGTGAATTCTTTACAAATACATTTTTAAGAGAATGTACTTTTGCAGGCTATTTACCCCCAAGTTCATCAGTTCAGTGTCCATAGTTCAATTAACAGTGCTATAAAATGGCTCTGAGGCGGCAGTTGGCATGCAGAATCATAACTTTTCGGACTTCCAGCAGAATGAACACCAATTTTTACCACTGTGGGGAAAAATTCTACAATAAAGCTGCTGATGCAAATTGATCCAACTTTTAATCAAAAGCCTCCCTCTAAAGATAATGAAGTGTCTGATCTGATGCTAATGAAGTTTGTTGTTTAAAAAAATCCCTACTTATAAAGTAAAATCAGTAATGTAAAAGACATTGTTCCCAAACAGGTTCTCTAAATCCTTTGAATTCTGTTTGTAAACCAGTGCCATTTGTTTACTTTTGCACTGAACTGCAAAGGAACTCCTCATTTGCCTAACAGGACGCACTTAGCCAGTGTTGAAGGTGGGCTGGAATGAATGGCTCTACAGTACACCAGAGTTTCCGAAAAATATGTAATCTACTTTCATAACTCTAGCTGGCATTTTTAGTGTATGTTAAATAGCTCAAAGATAAGAGGGAAGTTCATGTTTTTGAACCAGACAGCACTCTGAAACTGCCAGCAAGCATAAGTGCCTCCCACTACTGTTCCTCCACAATATCATAATGTCCAAAATAGAGCTTTCACATTTTCCCCCCTTCATTGCTCCCACAGCTTATGAGTTTCCCTGCTGGGACGATGTGGAGGCACAGGAAATGAGATGCAACTGTTCTTCTTGCTCCCTTCATATCAGCAGAACAGGAGCTGCTCTTCGAGCAAGCATGGTTCCATCAATGGTTGGATCTTAGTCTCAGATTAGCCATGGATGCACTGGATAGATTTTCTTTCTTGTTTGCTTTGTGAAACCGCAGTGCTTATTACCTCCTTTTCATAGTTACAATTAATGCACTAGAGACTGTAGATCACATGTTGTGTAGGTATGTTAATTCTAAATAACTCTCACTGAACTCAATGGGACTTAAGACCCATGCTTAAAATGACAGCCTTTGGAAAACTCTGCCTTCCTTCTGGGGAAGTAATCTACAAGCCACTAG
The DNA here is from genome assembly GCA_029375565.1 of Gekko gecko. NCBI lineage: Eukaryota > Metazoa > Chordata > Lepidosauria > Squamata > Gekkonidae > Gekko > Gekko gecko. The sequence continues at coordinate 234,779,253 of JAPDNY010000002.1, read as the reverse complement.
TAGGATGTCTCTCTTTTGATGGATTTAATCTTATTTTTTCCTTACTGAAGTGTTATATAGCACTGTACTTAGCATCTACTGATGGTTGAGTAGCATGCCATCACTCACTAATAAGTCCTGATTAGAACTCTGGGGGTGGCTGGTTTTTACTATAGCTTATTTTTTATTGATGTAGTTAAAATATTTATATAGCACCTTATCTTCTTAGACTCAAGGCAGCTAACAAAGCAAAAACAAACTGTAAATACACACAAAAGACAACAGTCAACCAGCAAAATTGACCAAACAACTTTCTACCAAACGTCCTCTGAAATAAACCTGTTTAAACTTCTTTCTGAATGCAGAGGGTGAAGGTGCCCTCAGCATTCCAGTAAGCTATTCCAAAGGACTACTCCTGAAAAAGCCCATGACTTGACTGTTGCCAGATGGACAATCCTGAGAGGACACTACAACGGGAAAGTTCTCTGAAGAGTGCAGCTGACATGAGAGATGCAGCTCAATAAATGAGAACCCTAGGCCATGACAGGTTATAAAGGGCTTTAACCAGCACTTTGAATTGAGCCCAGAAGCCAAAAGGTAACCCGTGCAATTGACATAGCACTGGTGTGATATGCTCCAAGAGACTAATCCAAGACAGGAATCTTGCTGCCACATTTTGTGTAGCAATTGAAGCTTCTAAGACATCTTCAAAGGCAGTCCCACATAGACTGCATTACCACACAGAAGAGGTTACGGTATTGTGTATTAGCATAGCTAAGTCAGTAGAGCCTAAATAAGAGGCTGTCTAATAAGCTAGATGTGACTGAAAGGGACTTCGATCAACTGTGCTGATCTGTATATCAATCAACAAAGCTGGCTCCAGAAGCACCCCCAAGCTCTTGATAGTCTAAAGAAAGCTTGATCCTATCTAAGGCTAGTAAATCACTACCAGCCTATAATACTCTGCCTTCCCAAACAGAATCACCTTCATCTTGTCTGAATTAAGCTTCTGTTTGTTTGCTCCCAGCCACTTGACTCCAGCCTCTGGCATTGGCCCAGGATCTTCACAGCTGCTTCCAGAGGGTTGTACGGTGAGATGTAAAGTTGGATGTCATCCGCATATTGGTAGCAGCCCACTGTGATCTAGATGATCACAGGCAGAGATTCAATGTAATAATTCAAAAAAAGTAGGGAGAAATACACTTGAGGCACACATCAGACCCCTGATAGCTGATCCTGCCTCTCCTATGGATATTATTTGTTTCTCCCCTAGCCCCAGAAAAAAACAACAACAACTAGAACCACTGTCCATTTTGTAACAAGCAGGACTAGATATTGCCAAATGGTACTGGGTCTATTATTCTTAGGAACAAGGCATTCTTAAGACACCAACAGATTTAAACAAACAAGCAAAAATGACTGAATACTTAACTGTGAGGAAGAAGCTCTGTGCAATGAAACATGCTTAACCAGCCCAACCCTCTGTAAGACAAGACAATATGGCACGTTCTGTTCACTTTTGTCACTGCTTTCTTGGGGTGGAAAAAAAAGCAATTTATCCCTCCCATCATCCCCAAACCAAAACTCTTCAAGATTCTTGAGTAGGGGGTGAGTAAACATTAGTAGCTTGCACCTAGGCCCAAGTAAGTAATACCACGTGGCAAAGTCAAGCAAGTTCACATCAGCTCTTCTACTGAAGAAATTGTTACCTTTGTTGCAAATATGTCATTAATACATGGCTTTCCAAACAGCAACAGTTAAAAGCCACAACTACTATCCAGATGTGATGTCCCATGGAAACCAGCTTGTATTGTTTTGGATAACTGGTAAATCCAGTATACTTGTGCATCCACACTTCTCTTTCTGTTTACTCGGCTTAACCATGCACCATTTTAGTCACCTGGCTTGCCCCAACTCACTTATATTAACATAATCTTCAACAAGAAAACATTCAGACTGCCAGTAAAGAGTCTGCCAATACAACTTCAAAGGCGTTTTATGCACTGGGAATTAAGCATGTCTGAGAAAGCAGCAGCAGCAGTGCGAGAGCTGGTTTGATTAAACTTAAACATGCACCCATTAAGAGAACAAAAAAGTGCTTCTTCAGTATTAGTTTATCACACATTTTTTTAAAAATCGATCCATTCCATCCACAGATTATACATATGAGAGTTTCCCCTTGTGTTTGGCACAGAGCTCTCATCAAACACAAGCAAAGAAGGCAGATGAAGGTACAACATTGCACTGAGTTTCTATATCCTTCTCCTGGATATGCAACTTTGGTTGTTGAATTGATACTACTAATAACTGGCCAGTATTTTTAATAATGCATACGCTTAACCCCATTTAGTTACAGTCAGCAGGCATATCTCCACTTTGCCTACCTTCTGCTATACATCATGTTAACATCTACACCAGGGATGTCAAACATGCAGTCTGGATCTGGCCTCCACAGGGCTCGGATTTGTACCACGAGCCACTGGCTCTCATCTGCTTCCTTTTCCTTCTCTCCTGCTTCCTTCTGCCTCACAGCTTGCTTTGCCAGGTTCTCTCAATTGCACAGGAGCTGCAGAGCAAAGCCTCTTCCCTCCATTGGCTAAGGCTCCTCCCCCTCCTCCTCACTTGGGGAGGAAGAGAGGGGGAGGGAGGGAAAGAGCAAGAGTCCTCTTTGCCCAGTTCCCTCAGTCCCACAGGAGAGATACAAAGCACTTTTAAGACCAACAAAGTTTTATTCAAGGTATGAGCTTTTCACCTTTCTACAAAGGGAGGGAGTTTTGTTGGGCTCGTTATACTGTGGCTGGCCTGGGTGCAACTAGGTTCCCCTCTTTTTCACTGTATTCATGCCCTCATTATCAAGTCTTTCTCAGTAGAAAAGCAATGTGAACTATTTAGATGAGGAATAACAACAAGCCAGTGAGCTGGATTAGGCTAAGAGTGTATGTCCAGACCAAGTTCACCCAGCACATTTTCTTTGTAGGTTAGGAATTTTGAACTCAGACTTCCCTGACAGTATGCTGATACTGACCACTATACATGGCTGTCTCTCTATTCTTGCACTGCTTCATAGGAGTTATAGTTATTTCTCTGGGGAAGACTATAGTTTTGTAGACAAACACATAGCCTTCAGTCTGTGTCATGGCACCTTCTACATGTTGTTGTTGTTGTTCAGTCGCACAGGCGATTCCGACTCTTCATGATCCTATGGACCAGGCCCTCCTGTCTTCCACCGTCCTCCGGAGTTTGCTCATCCTTTGCTGTCCCCTTCTTCCATTACTTTCAATCTTTCCCAGCATCAGGGTCTTCTCCAGTGAGTTCACCCTTCTCATTTGGTGGCCAAAGCATTTGAGCTTCAGCTTCAGTATCTGTCCTTCCAGGGAACAGTCAGGATTGATTTCCTTTAGGATTGACTGATCTCCTTGTAGTCCAAGGGACTCTCAAGAGTGTTCTCTAGCACCAAAATTCAAAAGCATCTATTCTTCAGCACTCAGCCTTCCTCATGGTCCAACTCTCACAGCCATACATTACTACTGGGAATACCATCGCTTTGACTATACAGACTTTTGTTGGCAGGGTAATGTCTCTACTTTTTATTATGCTATCTAGGTTTGCCATCGCTTTCCTCCCAAGGAGCAGGCATCTTTTACTTTCATGGCTGAAGTCACTGTGTGCAGTCATCTTGGCTCCCAGGAATGTGAATTCTTTCAATGCTTCCATGACCTCCCCTTCTATTTGCCAAGGAATTATGGGGTGGGATGCCATGATCTTAGGTTTTTTGATGTTGAGTTTCAAGCCAGCTTTTGCCCTCTCCTCTTTCATCCTTAGCAAGAGGCTCTTTAGGTCCTCTTCACTTTATGCCATTAGAGTGGTATCATCTGCATATCCGAGGCTGTTGATGTTTTTCCCAGCAATCTTAATTCCAGCTTGTGATTCATTCAGACTGGCATTTCGCATGATGTACTCTGCATATAAATTAAATAAGCAGGATGACAATATACATCCTTGTCCTATGCTAAACCAATCAGTTGTTCCATGTTCAGTTCTAACTGTTGCTTCTTGACCCTTATACAAGTTTCTCAGGAGACGTGAGGTGGTCTGGTACTCCCATCTCTTTAAGGACTTGCCACAGTTTGTTGTGGTCCACACAATCAAAGGCTTTAGCATAGTCAATGAAACAGAAGTACATGTTTTTCTGGTACTCCCTTGCTTTCTCCGTAATCCAGCGAATGTTGGCAATCTCTCATTCCTCTACCTCTTTGAAACCCAGGTTGTGCTTCTGGCAGTTCTCTGTCTACATACTGCTGAAGTCTAGCTTGTAGGATCTTGAGCATGACCTTGCTAGCATGAGAAATGAGTGCAATTGTGCGATAGCTTGAACATTCCTTGGCATTGTCCTTCTTTTAGACTGAAATGTAAACTAACGGTTTCCAATCCTGTGGCCGCTGTTAAATTTTCCAAATTTGCTGGCATATTGAGTCCAGCACTTTAACAGCAACATCTTCTAGGCCTTTGAATAGCTCAGCTGGGATACTGTGATCTCCACTAGCTTTGTTGTTAGTAATGCCTTCTCAGGCCCATTTGACTTCGGACTCCAGGATGTCCAGCTCAGGGTCAGTGATCACACCATCGTGGTTGTCAAGTACATTGAGGTCCTTCTTGTATAGTTCTTCTGTGTATTCTTGACACCTCTTCCTAATCTCCTCTGCTCCTGTTAGGTCCTTACCGTTTTTGTCCTTTATCATGGCCAGCTTTGCATGGAACATTCCCTTTATTTCTCCAATTTTCTTGAAGAGATCTCTAGTCTTTCCCATTCTATTGTTTTCCTCTATTACTTTGCATTGTTCATTTAGGAAGGCCTCCTTATTTCTCCTTGCTGTTCTCTGGAAATCTCCATTCAGTTGGGTAAATCTTTCTTTTTCACCTTTGCTTTCCTCCTTTCCTCTGCTATTTGTAAAGCCTCATCAGACAGCCACTTTGCTTTCTTGCATTTCATTTTCTTTGGGATGGTGGTGATTGCTGCCTCCTGTACAATGTCACGAACCTCCGTCTTCAGGCACTCTGTCTATTAAATCTAGTCCCTTAAACCTTTCTTAACCTCCACTGTATATTCATCAGGGACGTCAAACCTGAATGGCCTAGTGGTTTTCCCAACTTCCTTCACTTTCAGCCTGAATTTTGCAATGAGTAGCTCAGGATCTGAGCCACAGTCCGCTCCAGATCTTGTTTTTACTGACTGTATGGAGCTTCTCCATCTTTGACTGCAAATTATATAATCAATCTGATTTCGATATTGCCCATTTGGTGATGTCCAAGTGTAGAGTCGCCTCTTAGGTTGTTGGAAAAGGGTGTTCGCTATGACCAGCGTGTTCTCTTGACAAAACTCTGTTAGCCTGTGCCCAGCTTCATTTTGTTCTCCAAGGCCAAACTTGTCTGTTATTCCGGTTACCTTTTGATTTCCTACTTTAGCATTCCAAGCCCCTATGATAAGAACATCTTTTTTGGGTGTTAGTTCTAGGAGGTGTTGTAGGTCTTCATAGAACCAGCCCACTTCAGCCTCTTCCGTGTCAGTGGTTGGGGCATAGGCTTGGATTACTGCGATATTGAATGGTTTGCCTTGACTTCGGACCGAGATTATTCTGTCGTTTTTGAGATTGTATCCCATTACTGCCTTTCTCACTCTCTTGTTGACTATAAAAGCTACACCATTTTTTCTACAGGATTCTTGGCCACAGTAGTAGATATAATGGTCCTCTGAGTTAAATTCGCCCATTCCCATCCACTTTAGTTCCCAAGATGTCGATGTTCAGTCTTGCCATCTCATTTTGGACCATGTCAAGCTTACCTTGATTCATAGAACTTACATTCCAGGTACCTATGCAGTACTGTTCTTTGCAGCATCGGACTTTCCTTTCACCATCAGACACATACACAGCTGAACATCCTTTCGGTTTTGGCGCAGCAACTTCATTCTTTCTGGGGCTATTTGTACTCGCCCTCTGCTCTTCCCCAGTAGCATATTGGACACCTTCCAACCTGAGGGGCTCATCTTCCGGCATCATATCTTTTAGCCTTTTGTTTCTGTCCATGGGGTTTTCTTGGCAAAGATAATGGAGTGGGTTGCCATTTCCTTCTCCAGTGGATCTTGCCTGAGTTCTGTGCTGCGGCCTGTCCGTCCTGGGTGGCCCTCCATGGTATAGCCCGCAACCTCATTGAACCACACAAGCCCCCTCACCGCGTCAAGGCAGTGATCCATGTTCTTTACATGTTCTTGACCAGCACACAAAGCAACTTATGTACAAAAGCTCACAATGCTCAGCCATTTCATGTTTTGCCCGGGTCTTTGGCTCAGAGCATTGACCATGAGATTTCTGTAATGAATGTCATAGACCGAAAGTAGATTTGCAACTTACAGATAGACACCTGAACAGCATACTCAAGATTGCTACAGCACTGACACTGTCTCCAGATTTTCATGCAATAATTCAGAGCAAGAGGTGTCAGTTATCAGAGGCTGTTAAATAAACAAAATATTGCAAGAGTGCTAATGTTTTATGCATGTTTTATTTTAAGTTTTAAAAAATCTTTAATTGTGTTTGTGTCCTTTATAAAGTTTCTATCTCCACTACCAGGCATTACATTTTATAATACACGTGACCCAGCCTAACAAGGTCCTATTTATGTCAGATCCAGCCCTCATAACAAATGAGTTCAACTCTCCTGATCTACACAGACACTTCACTAATGCCTTAAGCCATAACTACCTGGAAGAGCAATCCTCCACAAAACTATTTCCTTCCATTAAAACAGCATTTGAGCAATCAAGGTCCCGTTCACACACAGAAGTAGCCGCGTGATATGCATGAATGATGGGTGGATTTTCCAGGCACGATCACATGAGAACTTCTGGCAAGCATCCCACATCCGTCGCCAACCCGTTTTGCTCCACCAAAGATGCAGATTAAAATAATACCGGGGAAAGGGCAGTAGCAAATGGGTTTGCGACAGGCCACAGATGGACTTCCCGGTGTGATCGCTCCAGCGTGCTCCCATTGTGTCACTGATCCCTCGTTGGAGAGCATCAGGAAATATGCGGCGGAGAAAAAAACCTGATTCACCAGCCACTGTGTCTGATCACGCTGTGGCAGGTCAAATTGATATGGCGCAAAAAGCCTCGCTTCCCCCCCACCCGGGATTATCTCGCTCATGTGACCACAGCCCAAATCAAGCTACTCTCCCCACCCAATAGTTTGTTAAAAATATATGGAGCCCTTTGTCTGCATGCTCACCTAAACATGGGGAGAAAGAGCCATAATGTTAATGTGTGTTTTGCCTGAAATTCTTCTAAAAATCCAAACTAAAAACATTTCAGTTTGCCTAAGATAAAGCTAGGTTTTACAACTTTGTCTCTTAGGCCCAAGCCAAACTCTGTCCATTGAGTCACACAATCTAATGCTGGTGGTATTAGATAATAAGCTTATCACATCTTTACTGTTCAATAAGCAACAAGGGCTCAACCACTATAAACAGGGTGTGAGCAGAAGATTGGCCCGTACTTGACTTGTTTCTCTCTCTGAACTATCCTGGAGAACACAGAACACTGAATATTGGATTAATTTGGCTGCTAGTCTTAATCACAGAATGAGGATGAAGATTTCTAGCATTTGTAGTAGCAGCACAATTAGCTTTTGAGGACTACTCTGAGTATTTCCGGCTCATTTTTTCCTGTAATTAAAGAAAGGAACTGGCTTTTCCACCTTCAAGACATCTGGATTGTGGCAACCTAATATTATATAGGTTTGATTAAGGAGTAAACACAATGCCCTGTACTTGGCAAGGGAGACAAAGACATCCCTCTTGACTTCATATGACAAATATATCCATTTATTATGTGGGGATCAGTCACATGCTATTGTGCTGCTTCTAAGACAAGAAAGCATCCACAGTATAGAGTGTATTACTAACCCCAGTAGAAACATGTAACATCCCTTTGTGACTCCTGCGCACAGATAGTAAGCATTGGTGCAGCAACACCAGTCATAGGTTCTATACAGGATGTGGACATTGGAAAACTAAAGATTGCACTAGGCCCCTTGAGCTGAATTCTGAAGCCCATTGCTTCTTAAAGGGCCATTTCATATCAGTGTAATCCTAAATAGCCCATATTTCTGTAAATAAAACCATTTCAACAATTGAGATCAATAGTAGGTACCAGGTAGTCAAAAAGTGCCATAAATAAATAAATAAATATTTCTTCCAAACGGAGGATGTATTTAAGACTCTGATATAAAAAGCATATGACAGGACAAATGGTGCTCTAGTATTTTTAATCAGACTTCTTATAGGAGAAAGAATGTATTTATCCAAGTACCTATAAAAACAGTGAAATGAAATCCTGTGCAAGCATAACCAGTACACTGCTTAGGCTCATGCAATGGTTAGTTCTGTGAAAGAGTTGCCTTTTTTTCCTTTGTACAGCTACCATACCACAAAGTACTCCTCCGTTTCAAAAGCAGCTTGCCATGCAGCATGGGGGGGGACTATCCCAGCGCCCTCCCAAGAGAAATTTAAGCACCTCTCAAGGCGCTTATGGTTCTTTGGATCCTGGCAAAAATAATTTTTAAATATAGTATGAGTTTATTTAAGAAAACAATAAGAAAATAAGAAAATCACAAAGCTAAAAGAGAGAGGCAACTTTAAGATGATACAGGGTTAAATAGCGTGAACCTAATAATTTAGGCACTTCATGCTTTTCCTCAGTTAACTTAATGTTGTAATCATTTAAAGAGAGGAATGGAGGCTGACCCCAGACAATAGTGGAACTGGCTCTAGTTTAATGCATGACAGCCTGCAATACATTCTTAAGTTAGTAAGATTTTATTAAGAGTCGTTCACAGAGTGCTTCACAAATGAAGCACAACCGTTTCATTTACCCACGTTCTCATGGCAGAAGAATATTTTATGTTAGCTGTCAAACTCAAAGGTGGACAGAGGAGCCATTTCAAAAGCTTTGCCAGTACCAAAAAAACTCAGCATAGCCACAACAATTGAACTAATTACTGGTTTAACAATAACACTTCCTACAGAAATCAACTACTTGACTTGAAGGCAAAGGGTACTTCAAAATATACTAAAGGTGGCTCACATTAAGCTACTCATTGCAAATTGAACTAATATAGGTAAATTTAAATTTAAAGAAACACATTTGCTCTATGAAAATACAAAAGTTGTTGTATTGCTCCAGAGAACTGTCAGGGATGGGAGAAAGGGGGCGATTCCAACGCTCCCTGTTCCACATGACACAGATTCACAAGGCATGAGGTGGACTTGTTCTCCTAGGTAGGAGAGGGTTAGGATTTTGTATCTCCTTGTCTCCTAAACAGACAGCACCATCTGTGCACACAGGCTATAATTCCTGCACCAAGCTATAATTCCTGCATCCGACATATGTGCAGGTAGTGGATAAGTACAGACCTATTTACTTGTGGTGTGAGGCTTTGGGGGATCAAGCACTCACTGAGTGGTTGTGCCTCAGCCTTGTTTTAAAACACACATACCACAATGCAGTCATACTTCAGGAAAACAAATTTGGAACAACTGCCCAAGGATGATCCGCCAACTGCTGTGTTTATAGTTGAACAAGTGCTTTTTAATGCTACGGAATACCATAGAATCATGAATGCACAGCCATTTTTTGTATCATGCTCTCTGACAACACCTTCAAGTTAAAGGCCTCTTTAACATACAGTCCATTAAACTGGAGTGTTTCTTAATCCCTTCTTTATTCTTGATATTTATTGACATAAATAAATTCAAAAGACGGTAAATGAACTGACAAATCTACATCTTAGTGTAAGAAGTAAAATATGCCACTATTAAGAAAAGCACTCATGTATATACCACCATAAAACATACCATGGCAAAGCTATGATGTGACCAAGCTGTGAAACAGTTTAGTTAGTATGTGAACATCCAGAATTAAGCCACTTAAACCTCTACAAAGAATATATACTAGGGCAAACATAAAAAGCTGCACACTCTGAGGGTAATTTCAGAAGTATTCAGGTTGTAATCTGGGACTTTGATGGTTCTGTTCGGAATCAATAGGATGATCTTTCTTTAAAGATAGTTATATACGTAGGAATTGCAGCGCCATTACAGAAAATGGGATGAAGATCCAACCACAAACCACACCTGTAAGGGAATAGGAGGGACAGAGAATCTTGTTTTCCTGTCCAGGCATCAATTCTGTGTTAAACACACTTCTGAATTTATCCTTCACAAAAAACTGGTTGTCAGACCATGTCTATTAAGAACCAACTATAAGAGGCCACTTTTCATTTTGTGTACAAGAAGAAAAGTTGATTTCCCCCCCCAAAAAAGGCACTCCTACACACAGTCACCTGTCAGCTCTACTCTTACATAAGACATATCTCTACACCCATTTTAGAACAAAACCAACTTATTTCTCTTATTTAGAAACTGAGAGGAGGGGGAACAACATTGATAGCCAGTGAAGGGGGTGAGACCTTATAATTATTTAAAAATGAAGACAAAGACAGCAGCAAATTACTGCTTCAGACAAATTTAACCCATATCAGCAAAGCAGGGGAACCAACAAGCTAAAATGCTATAACCTGCCTGCAAGTTGGGATCCTTTTAAAACAAACCAAATATTAAAAAGCAAGCTCTTTTTGAAAAGGAGAGTTAATGACTGCTTTCTAGCGTATTTAGCCAACGACTCCTGAATTTATGCCTCTTGGAGACAGAGCCATACATACATACACACACACACACCTCGCCAAGCAGCTTCTCTTTAAACCCCTATAAATCATTGTTTTCTATCAAACCTTCACAATACAACATTCACGTAGGAAGACAATAATCCAGGAAGAGAGGACGTGGCCCCTAGCCGGGACAAGGAGGACTGGTTCTGCACTGGGCAGACTACAAACCAGCAGGAGCCAAGGAACACATTCGGTGAGGCAAGGCAGGTGTTTGGAAAGACTCGCCGCTCCCCCCTCCCCTCCCCTCCCCCGAGGTAAAGGAACATATTTTTCAAAGACCTGATCCATCCGACGCCAAACAGAACGGAAACCCGACACGTTCGATGCAAGCAAAGGGGAACAGTGGAAGTCTGAACTGAGAGGAAGCAAAGAAAAGCGAGGCAATCTTGCAACAGGTGACTGCCACTCAGGGAGGCACACAAGACAGGCGAGCACGCAAGAAGGTGCAATAGAAAGATTAACCCGATGCAACAGCAACAATTCATATGGGCTGGAACGGGCCCCAAAGATTGTTGCAGCTCCGGACGCAGTTGGCACAATTCACCGTTGCCCCCCCATCCCGACCCCCCCCCCCAACACACACACCCCGCAAGTGTCGGCTCTCACCTTGTAGACATTCTCAGTGATACGGTGCACCTCCTCCGAGCGCGACATGACGATGCCGGAGGCTCCGGGCAGCACCATAGACCGGGCAGAGCGCAGAGCTCGACGGAGAGCGCGGGAGAAGAAGCGAAGGCTGCAGCTAGAGATCCGAATACGTTGCAAGGCGGCGGGGAAAGGCGCGACGTTCTTATATCGCCTGCCAGGGCCGGGCTCATCCCACAGCAGCCACCGCCTCCGCCCGCCCCCGGCTCCGCCTGCTCGGTTTTGCTGTGCCCTGGCGGTCGCCTCTAAGAGCGCAGGCTGGAAAGGGCGGGGAAAATTCAGGAGAGGGGGGGCAGGAGTCACAGAAGGGGCAGGGAAAAGGGGGCGGAAGTCACGCCTGCTGCATGGATTCGGCACACGGTGGAAGCGTTCACAGAAACTGCGAATATAAGACAGCCACGCATGCATCCTACACTAAGGGAATAGGCGTCCACTGGGCGTCCAGTCGTACACTTACCTCACGTCGCCTTCCGCCTCACACCAGCAAAAGAACAATTCTGCCTTCGCACGGACTGCCTGCCTCACACACTGAGGGGATGAACAGTTTCTTTCTATCGCCCCCACAGGCACACTTACAACTTAGTAGCCCCTCTCTGAGATTCACAGAGAACGGGAGAGAAAAAGATGCCTGCTTGGTATCACACACACAAGGCTACTTTTTTAACAAAATGACAACTTTAACTATCCACTGTTGCCATGTAGACTATTCTCAAGAGTGTTTCAGCCTCTGGTAACCATTGTCCTCAGTCAGCCTTGGCTTCCAAATACTCAGTAAAGGACTTAAGCTTATGGGTGATGAATTCCTAAAGTTCACAAAGCATAATAAAGGAATGAAAAGCAGGACACTAGAATACCTTTCAAAGTCAGACACCACTCTAAGGGAGGCACAAAGACAAAAGCCCTTTGCCTTCTTACAGGACACACCACACACAACCACAGTACCTTGCTTCAAGTAACTCTCACCCAGGCAACACAAGATTATACCAATTGTTCACACACAAAAATCACTTTGCCTCCATCTCTTACCCATACCACAACCTACACATGAATCAATGCTCAGCAGGGCTTAGTTCTGGAAATTGTTTTCAAAGCTAGACTCCCCCAGGGAATGTGAAGTAACAGTACAGAAGACAGTGGCTCTCCATGTTATGCAAAGAGCTTCCCCTCACTAATGAGTAATGCAAACAAATTCTCCATGCAAGGGAGTAGACTTTCCATTTTTTGCGGGGGTGGGGTGGGGGCTGGGGCTGGGCCAGAGGCATTGCTATGCTAAGCCCTTAAAAGAACTGGGGCCCAGTGACATCATAGGGGGAAGCCTGTGACATCACAGGCCATTGTCACTATCTATGAAGACGGAGCCATGTGTGACTTATGGAGGGGCTCCCCAGAAATTTAGAGGTGGCTGAGACCACCCCCCAGCAATGCTCCTGGGCTGGGCTAAACTCAGGAAAAGGTGGGAGTTGGCCAGTAGTTATAGTGGTATCTCAGCAGTCTCCTCCTGTGTCCTGTTTTTGAAATTCACTTTTAGAATTGTCATTTTAAGATCAGCAAGTATATCATATGCATAGGACAAACAAATGGTCACAAATCTGACAGTAAGAAAAGCAACACAGAAAAGCCTGTAGGGGAACATTTTAAAAGTTTTCCCAGACATTCATTTACAGGAGTCTTGTTTTTGCCTTATTCAAGGGTGACTTTGTACTGATATTTACTAAATTGTGGCATCTTAGATGCTTTCATTTGGTAAATGCATGGCTGGAGTCTCTGAGCCAGGGCAGAATACAAAACAGATGCTGTGCACTCAATTTCTAAGCAATGTACAGAGTAGTAGTAGTCTTCTCAGTGTTCTGGGTCTGGAATGACAGCCCCCAGGGTGGAATGACAGTCCCTGGAATTAGCAGAAGTGTTCTGCGACTGGAATCACAATCCCTTGGACTTGCAGAAACATCCTGGGACTATCCTTCCACTCTGAGAGCTGTCATTTCAGTCCCAGAACACCTCTGCTATTACCACGGGCCATCATTCCACTCTGTGGGCTGTCATACCAGTCCTAGAGCACTGAACCTATTGCAGGGGCTGTCATTCCACTCTGTGACCTGTCATTCCAGCCCCAGAGCACAGATTCTCTTCCTAGGGACCATCATTCCACTCTGGGGGTTGTCATTCTAGTCCCAGAGCAGAGATTCTATTCCTAGGGACTGTCTTTCCACTCTGGGGGGCTGTCATTCCAGTCCTAGAGTAGCCTATCTGGGCCCAAAGACCTTAATGGAAAAAACATTCTGCATTTTCTTTGCAATTTTTGTTTTGTGCTGCAAAGTATTTCAGTGGAGCCCATGCAAGTCAATTGGCATTCCTGGCTCCCATTATCTCCAATGGACCTTCAAGTATCTTCCATTGTTTCCAATATGCAATCCTGTCATTCCTTTTAGTACATCCCAGTTGGTTGCCCCTTTGAAACTGTACCATACCATTTTAAGTAACAGCAAAATAAAGAGGGTTAACATATACAGAGTGCACAGTCCTTGCCAATGTTCTCTCTGGGCTGCACACAAGGCAAAAGAAAATTTTAAAAAGTGTCTGAGCTGCATTCCCCCCCCCCCAATCTTGTTCATGCAGATGGGCTCAGACTTCAGACCAGAGGTCTGACTCTCCTGGTGGATCCAGCCACAAGAGACTTTTTCTTCCTGTGTCAAGGAATGTTATCAAATCTTTTTCCCCACTGAGGTAAAGTCAGAGACCTGTCTTCCTAAAGACTAGCATTTGACACCTCCCTGCTGGCAAAAAGAGAGTCGGGGAGAAGGAGGATGTTTAACAATCCCATTGTCTATCCTGCTAGCTCAATTAGCATTTGTAAGAAAGTGAGCCTGGAAGGAAAAAAGTGAGCCCAAAGGAAAGTTTTCAACTCAATAATGCCAGGCACTGGTTGGCCAGGGGAGGCTCAGTCCTTCCTGGAAAAAGTTGGGGAATGCTGGAGCCCCTGAGTCCCCCTGTGGTTTATGCCTATGTCTCTGTGCTTAAGACAAGGGCAGGGGTAATTCCAAGTCATAAGACATAATTTATACACAGTCTTCAACCTTGGCACCTCCTTCTTTAGGAATTAAGCTTTGATACAGATAACAGAAATTCTGCAACTGTTTTGCTTCACATGGATTTTTTTCAAAACCAATTCATCAACATACACATATATATACCATTAAAAGGTGTGGGGGGGACAATATGCTTTGTTAACTTACCCCTGAACTTGAGCCCACACAGACACTAAATCTGCTTCACACCCATACACACAACTTAAAGCCTCAGCCTCACAGCATTCAAGATGAAAGGAACGCTGCTAATTTGGATGTCCTTGGTCAGCAATTAAATTTACCAGAGGGTTGTTGTTTTTTTAAAGAAGAGGAGGAGAGCTGGCAAACCAGCCATGATCCTCAATCCCCATTGCCCATGTGGCATTCTGGTACATATTCTGTAGCCTTCATTCCCTCTCCATTCCCTTTTAACCTCTGGCTTTACTACTGTGGCTATTTCTCAGGGGAGAACATTTAGCCCAGGACCACCTGTTTTTGCATCTGGAAGATAGTCCTAATGGAAGAAACTATTTTGGTTTTACAAAAGAAGTTTGTTTGTTTGTTTGTTTGTTTGTTCAAAATAAGGCAAGATGGGTCCTGTAATAGGCAATGTGAAAGACCTCTGTCTGAAACCCCTGGAGATTTGCAGCCAGCCACAGTAAACTGCAGCAACCTTGATAAAGCAATGGTTTGACAAACAAAGATAATACAATAAACAAACACAGAAGTAAATAGCTTGCAAGGGCAACCCTATCAATGAAATCTTCACCTAGGGAAACATTCCCGAGCTAGCAAGCAATGCAAGCTAAGAGAAGCTCAACAGAACTTTTTGAAGTCCTAACACAGGGGTGTCAAACATGTAGCCCAGGGGCCAGATCCGGACTTCTGTCAGGCCCGCAGTGGAACTGGCTATCTTCTGCTTCTTCTTCCAGTTCTCCTGCTGCTGCTGCTGTGTCATTGTAGGTTTGCAGCTTACAGATACACACCTGAACAGCATACTCAAGATTGCAACAGCACAGACATTTTGATGCAATAATTCAGAACAAGAGGTGTTAGTTACCAGACACAGTTAAATAAACAATATATTGCAAGAGTGCTAATGTTTTAAGCATGATTTTATTTTAAGGGGAACAAAAACCGTTTGTGTCCTTTATAAAGTTTATATCTCCGCTACCTGGCATTACATTTCATGACACACGTGGCCCAGCCCAATCAGGTCTCATTTATGTCAGATCCGGCCCTCATAGCAAATGAGTTCAACACCCTGTCCTAACAAAAGTAGGAAACATTTGGGAGGGATTGAGGCTTCTGTTGATGCAGGGTTGTTCCTAAATTCCAGTAACACATGTTTTACTTGAAGCAAAAGGGAAGTGAAATTGGGAGAGAGCAGAAAGTTTCCCTAAAGCTAGAACCAAGTTAAAAGACAGTGCTTTAGGGAAGGGATGCTCTCTAGAATAAGAAGTCTGGAGTCCTGCATTCTTCAGGTGAAGCAACTCTGATCCCTTTGACTAAACCATAATAGTGGAATGCAAATTATTGGATTGAAGCCAGGTTTAACTTTCATTGAAGGATATACTTGCCATGTTTTAAGTACCTGTGTGCAGTGACAGTAAGATGACAGTCTTAAATTTTCTTTGGACTACTCTACTGAACTGACTTACACTGGGCTACAGAACAATTACCATTGATTAAAACAACAACATTAGTGTAATGCTTTTATTGGGACCTAAAAAGTCACAAAATAGTGAGCAAGCTTTTGAATTCAGTAGAACTCAATAAGAGGAGGAGCAGTCCTGCTGATGAAGAGGAGAAGGAGGAGTGGGCTGCTTCCACCTCCTCCTCTTAAGCTCTGCTGAACTTGGAACCTTGCTCTCTACATTGTCATTTTAGTTGATCTTAATAAAGGTATTATGTTACTCCTATCATTATTATTATTTTGCTAAATGGACCGAGGAACATGTCTGCTTCCATTACTTTTCTTTCCTAAAAGCTACAACCATATTTTCTTCCCAGTTTTTATTGGTTCCTTTACACAAACCCAGACTGATCACAGGGTTTTTTGCTGCTGCCTCTGTTAGTTTGAAAGTGTTTACACCCCTATGGTGTGGAGGGGGGAAAACCTGAAACAAAATTGCCCAATTATGACCAAAATGTTCAGATTCAGAAACAGTTGTAACCTTTAGACTGAAAACCAGATAGTCATAATATTTTGTAAAGTTGTTGCTGTGGGTTTTAACAGCTGGCTAAAAGTCACCAAAACTCGTACCCAGCTTTACAAGAACTAGATCACTGCTAAAACTCTCTAACTCAATGAAAATGTTGAGACAGTGTGTGACTGCAATAAAAAAGGTCAACGCTATGCTTGAGATTATTAGAAAAGGAGCTGAAAACAAATCAGCCAGTATCATAATGACCCTGTATAAATCGGTGGTGCAACCTCATTTGGCATACTGCGTACCGTTCTGGTCACCACACCTCAAAAAGGATATTATAGCATTGGAAAAAGTGCAGAGAAGGGCAACTAGAATGATAAAAGGGTTGGAATACTTTCCCTATGAAGAAAGGTTAAAGTGCTTGGGGCTCTTTAGCTTGGAGAAACAACAGCTGAAGGGTGACATGATCGAGGTTTATAAGACTATGTATGGGATAGAGCAGGTCGAGAAAGAAGTACTTTTCTCCCTTTCTCACAATACAAGAACTCGTGGACGCTCAATGAAATTGCTGAGCAGTCAGGTTAGAGCAGATAAAAGGAAGTACTTCTTCACCCAAAGAGTGATTAACACATGGAATTCACTGCCACAGGAGGTGGTGGTGGCTATAAGCATGGACAGCTTCAAGAGAGAATTAGATAAACATATGAAGCAGAGGTCCATCAGTGGCTATTAGCCAGAAGGTATAGATAGGAACTCTCAGGCTCCGTATTCTTGGTGCTTGGGGGGGGGCAACAGTGGGAGGGCGTCTAGTGTCCTGGCCCCACTGCTAGACATCCTGATGGCACCTGATATTTTTTGACCACTCTGTGACAAGAGTGTTGGACTGGATGGGCCATTGGCCTGGTCCAGCATTGGCTTCTCTTACATTCTTATGTTCTTACTAGCAGCAAAGCCTGTTGTAAAAGCAATACAATGAGCTCTAGAAAGATGTGATGTGTAACAAATGCATCGGCTGGAAGCAGGTTAAGTATATATTAACAGTATGTAATAGAAAGGTACAAATGTGGAAGTAAAGTCCCACATGCCTTATGTTACACAATACCTGGTGTCCAATGTTACACAATGTGGACCAGAAAATGGAGCTCACAGAGCTCTGTGGAGTAATTTCTAGAATTGGGCAGTCTGCAAAGTCATTTTATGTTGGACGTCCCTATCATTCAATGCGGTCATGGTTGCACTGTCCACCCTGTTAGAGAACAGGTCTCAAGGGAAGTTGGGTTGAAAGCAAGTGGTTGTGACAAAAGTCTCAGTATGTCGGAATGATGAAGGAGTATGGGTATATGAGTATTGTGAAACCTCTATAGTTTTCAGTGTGAAAAAGCATGTCTTTTGTGGGTATGTTGTAAGCAAAAGTGTGTATTGTAGTTGAGGATTTAAATGCATGGCTAGACACAATAAGTTTTAGTAGTTTGCTGTTTGCCAAAAACCATGAAAAGGACACTTGCTGTTTTGAGTAAAGCTGTATTATATAAAAGAGGTGTCACTCACCATGACACTTCACAGATAGCAATAGGGATGTTCCTGAGTATTTCTAACAACCCTGCTCTTGCACCAACAATCAGTGGCTCAGCCCTTAAGGCTCTTTTCCACCTTCTGCATTAATTTGCTCAGCAACTGCCTGTCCTGCACTGGCTTCTGAGGAAGAGCAGTGACCATAAGACAGCACCTTTGAAAAGAAGGCTTTAACTTGTTTAGTAGAACCAGGATCTCACAGTGGATGTGATGGTTGTACTTATATCGAGTTAGTTGCAGCTTAA
Organism: Gekko gecko; assembly: GCA_029375565.1. Classification (NCBI taxonomy): domain Eukaryota; kingdom Metazoa; phylum Chordata; class Lepidosauria; order Squamata; family Gekkonidae; genus Gekko; species Gekko gecko. The sequence goes on along the minus strand of JAPDNY010000002.1, from coordinate 234,760,813 downwards.
TTGTATTCAGCAACATTTAATATCTGGAGAGGTGGTTAATGAAGGAGGATGGAAGGGAAGCAGTACATTGGCATTTTCTGTGTGTCTGGTCCCATCCTCTATCTCTGCTTGTATGTATATCCATTGGCTTTTTTTGTAATAACTTGGGCTGGTCCCCCCGCCTCTGCCATGTTGACAGCTGTTTACTTGGTGGGGTTTTTTTTCCATTCCGGAAAGTGTTGCCTCAGCAAACTTGGCTTGGAGGCTAAAGATGGTGGGTTTTGTCCCCTGAGGGAATCAATTGTCATCTGGCAAGGAGAGCAAAGACAGTAGCTGTGTTCACCAGGGTGAAGCAACCATCTTCTGAGGAAAGTTTTGGCGGGTGCACCTCTGTGGGCAGGACTCAATCAACGCAGTCAGTGGATAGGGACAGCTTCCAAGGGACACATCATGGAGCCAACTGATTTAGAAGCATGTGGAATGTTCAGAAAGTGTCACCCCACTACTCAGTTATATATAAGGAGAGACTAGTAATAAGACCCGTTGTGGCAATAAATAAAATGAGCTCTAGAAAAAGGCTTTAGGAGAGTGCCCTGGGCTTGGACACTCAGTGTCAATTTGCTGTGGTGACCTTGGCAGGGTATAATGACACAGAGTCCACCATTTTCTCCAGGGGATCTGATCTCTGCCATCTGGAGAGCAGTTGTAATTCTGAGTGATCTCCTCAAATCTCCAGGAATTTCCCACCTGGAGTTGGGAACCATATCTTCTTCCCAGCCAGTCATCAACCTACCTTTATTTTCCTCTCAGTCTTCAGCTTTCCATCTTCCACCGCCACCTGCAGCCTATACCATGCTCTGAAGCCCTGACTGCTACATCGCATTGGCTGTCATAGGGGGGCATCTCAGCAGAGTATAAGGAGTCCACCATTTTCTCCAGGGGAACTGATCTCTGCCATCTGGAGAGCAGTTGTAATTCTGAGTGATCTCCACCCCACACCTGGAGATTGGCAACAATTATCTCTATCATCTGGTATCACCTGGTATCACAACTGAACTCCAGACAACAGATCTCCCCCTTCCCGGAGAAAATAACTGCTTTCAAGGCCTCTCCCCTCCACAAACTCTGGCTTCCTTGGCGGGCTTTTTTTCCATTCTGGAAAGTGTTGCATCAGCAAACCTGGTTTGGAGGCTAAAGATGGTGGGTTTTGTCCCCTGAGGGAATCAATCATTGTCTGGTGAGAAGAGCAAAGACAGTCGCTGTGTTCACCGAAGCAAAGCAACTGTCTTCTGAGGAAAGTTTTGGCAGGCATCGCTTCTGTGTGCGGGACTCAGGCAACATAGCCAGTGGATAGGGACAGCTTCTGAGTGACACATTATGGAGCCAACTGATTTAGGAGCATGTGGAATGTTCAGAAAGTGCCATCCCACTTCACAATTATATATAAGGAGAGATGTTTTTAAATCTCCAGTCCTATGCACACTTTCATTACTGTATGCCCGACTTATTTATTTATTTATTGTTTTAACTTTTACCCTGCCCTCCACACCAAGGCAGGCTCAGGGCAGCTCCCAAAAACTGACACACAATATACAATTTACAAATAATAAAATTCAACAAGTTGTTTAAAACATGACTTCGATGACGATAAAATTTAAAACATGACTTCGATGACGATAAAAATAAAGTGCAGTTTAAAGACACATTCAGTGGTGCCACTGTGCTAAGTCATACTAGGTCTGAGTTCACTCAAGGCGCTGCTGTTAAGATGCCACTCCTAATGGAACACCTGCCTAAAAAGTTCTGTTTTCACGGCCCTGTGGAACTGTGACAAGTTCCGCAGGGCCCTGATCTCGGCAGGGAGCTCATTCCAGTAGGATGGAGCTACAAATGAGAAAGCCCTGATCCTAGTTGCCATCAGCCTGACTTCCTTTGGGCCAGGGAAATCCAGGCAGTTTTAGGATCCTGATCGCTTAACACAGTGGGACTGTCTTCTGACACTCCATCTCCTCAACTACCTTCATATATATTGGTGAGAATTTCTCTCTGTATTCCTAAACCCAACCCTATAATAAGGTAGTAGACTCAGGTGATGGATTTCAGGGGCTAGACTAGAGCTGCCGTCACTGCCACCATATTGCCTTTGTGATGCCTGCCACTTGCCTTTCTCCCTTTAAACCAGAGCTGTGATTTGATCCTTCCCTCCTTATTCCCTGGGCATTCTGAAATACAGCACAGCTGACCCCACATGCCAGACAGAGAAGGAGTATGAGCTATTCCATTTCCTGGGGACAGCAAGAGAGGCAGGCAGCAACATGGGTTGCCTCAGGTGGCACCCTGCTTAAAGTGCTGCTGCCAAAATCTTTTGCGCTTAAGTCTTTTTTTTGATCAGCTCAGGAATACAGAACATAGTCCAGAGGTGTCAAACTCATTTGTTACAGGGGCCAGATCTGACATAAATGCTACTTTGTTTGGCCAGGCTATGTGTACCATAAAATGTTATGCTGAGTACCAGAGATATAAACTTTATAAAGGACACGGGCAAACCCAATTTACAATATTATCTTTTCCTCAAAATACAAACAGAAGCAATTGATTCCTAGAAGTGAAAGCAATTTATTTACTGGGAAAACCACAAAAGCCCCAATAAATGTATCAAATGCAAGACTATTTTTTCCCAAAGGATACCATAAAAGGGAGTTATCTTACATTTCCATATGCATTAGTTATTTTTTGTATATGTAGCACTTTTAGAAGATGAGACATCTTCCTTGCAAGTAAATATGGAAGTTTTTCAGCACCCCCCCACACACACACACCTAGCCTCAGCAGCTGAGCACAGTTATGGCCCGTCTCTCATTCTGTTTCCCCTCTTTCCCTGTCCTACCTCTGAGGATCTCAAGGAGGCACACCGGATTTACTCCTCCACTACCCCCATTCCCAACAACAACAACAACCCTGTGAGGTGGGCCAGGCTGAGCAACTGGCCCCAGGTGATCCAGATGACAGGTTCCTGGCTCAGGAGGAGGGAGGTCTGACCCAGGTTCTCCCAGATCCTCCCACCACCAGTTCGTATCCTTCCTACATTTTCCACAGAAACAGGCCTGATGGAGGGGAAGGCCTGATGGAGAGGTTGTTTCTGAAACCTCCAAGGGGTGCTTTTTGCCTTCCCATGATCCCCTTTCCTTCCCAGGGTGAGAACAGGTGTGGGGGAGAAGGGATGTTGCCATCCCCCACCCTCCCTGACACTCTGCCTCCTGGTTCCACGGCTGTTCAGACATGTAGCAGTAATAGCAGTGCCCATTTTTCCCTTTGCTTCTCTCTTTTCCCCTTCACTTCTGAGGCCAGGACTTCTTTCCCCTCAGAGTGGCACACACAAGATAGCCTAGTTGCCTCCCAATCCATGTGCCGGCCCTCCTCCTCCTCTCTTCCCTGCCGGCCCCCTCCCTTCATTGGCAAACTGCTGCTCTGTGTGCCTGCTCTCGCCAACCTTCCTCACAGTCGCCATTTGCTGAAGCAGTGCCATAGCCAGCCACTCAGCTCCACCCCTCCATGTAGTGGCTTCACCAATCCCACTGAGCTGTGGTTGTGGATGCAGGAGGGGAAAAAACCATGCCACCTCTTTCTCCACTTTCCCCTCACCCTATTTTACCTCAGCCTCATAGTTCTGCCCCCTAGCAATTTCCTTTCTATTTCTTGACAGCTTCGATCATACACACCTCACCACCTGTTCCCACTTGCCTGCTCCCCCCCCCAGCAGCCTCCTGTCTTCTTTCCCTTGCACCAGTTGCTCGCAGGACAAATAAGAGCCCTGGATAGGCTGCTCCTGGCCCCTGGGCCATATGTTTGACTCCTCTGCTATTGGTCACAAAATGGATCCATGCACATTCGTTCATTTATTCATTCAGAAATTATATATGCCAACTCTCCAGAGACCCGCTTGAGGCAGCTTACTACTAAAACAATAAAACAAGGCAATTAAAACAATGACCTGCTTCACATGCCTCCATCATTATATGTACCTGTAACTATGCAGAACAGGGCTCAAGAAGTGGGAGTGAGGTTATAAATTCCTAGTGTTGCACCCGGAGAGGGTGACGCTTTTTAAGGGAGCTTTTGTGGATGGCTCATTATAAACTGATTAACAGCATTCAATCAATCAGTAATTTATGATGGCATGGACCAGCAGACTAAAACATCCCACACATTAGCCGAGTGGTTATAAGAATATGTATGCAATCTTCCATTGAGAGATATACAAAAAAGCAAATATGTATCACTAAGTCAATACTGTACCGCAGGAGACCCCGGCAGCTACTCAGAATATGGCAACTCTATCCAAGTTTCCAGATTCAGTGTCTGCAAGAAGAAAGGAGGTATATCATTCCTCCAGTCTTCCCATATGAGACAAGCCAAAGTGAAAGCTATCCTGTGTTTTTGAATCAATAAACTCACTACATAGTTTGATAAAACCAATTTCTTGTTCCTAAGGTAATGATATTTTGTAGGAACATTTACATGTGTTTTGAAGTTCAATGTTCCAAATTCTTTGCTTGATTTCAGATTTAGCTTTGGAACAACCCAAAGCTATGATTTACAGCAGTGGTTTCTGTTTATTTATTTCTCTGCAACAGAGGCTCAGAATATTGTACATTTTATGGATTTTGTTAGCCACTGTGTGGATCAATAGGTTGAAGAGTGAGATATAAACATTTTAAGGAACAAATAAATTAATTTGCATGTTACAGTTCAAATGTTACTTTTCCCATTGATGACCAGTATTTCTGATAAAAGGAATAACATAACACGATTTTCTGTCAGAAGTCTAAGAATTGTTACAGAGGAACTATAGTTTATTTTCTCATACAGATACACACAGAGAATACAGAGATCCAGCTCAGATGGATTCAAGAGGAGGACTGTTAGGAACTTAGGTAGAGGCATCTACAGTCAAGCTCCAATCTGTGACCTGTTTTGTTCATCAGTTCATCAAGAACTCTCACTCTGATGATGATGCCTTAAATGTCAGCAACTTCACAGTTTATCAAATAATTATAATGAAGGAGAGGAAGTAACATCTACAGCAGTATCTCCCCAGTGAGCGGGGGTGGTGTTAGTGGGGGCGGGGAGTGTAGGTGAAGAATTAACTTGCAACTTGGAGAAAATACTGATATTTTCAGATTCTTAACCCATGAATCAGTTACATACAGAGAAGTCAGCTCAGCTTTGTATTCCATTTCCTGAACTAGTTTTCAACTTTTGAAAGCATGGAAAAGGGAGAAATAAACCTTATAAGACCCTCCCTGTTGCCTTTGTATAACTGTCATATATTCTGAATAACAGTGAAAATTGTTTACTTGGAAACAGCATAGGTTCATAAAACTTCTCCCTTAAGGTGCTCTGGACCCAGATCTTTTAGAGCTTTGAAGGTTTAATACCAGCAACTGGGTCCAGAACCATGTTGGAGCCAATGGAGTAGTTACAGAATTGGCATCACATACTGTAAATGGTATGCCCAGTAAACGTTCTGGCAACTGCATTCTGGACCAGTGGTAGTCTCTGAGGATTGCTCAAAGCAGGCCCGTAGCCAGGATTTCTTAAATTGGGGGGGCCTTGTAAAAAGTCAGGGGGCCCTGAAATAAAACTAAAACTAAAAAACTCATGTTGCCTGGCCCCTGCCTATGTGGTGGCTGGAGGGGAAGGGTGTGCCAGGCTCCATTGGAACAAACCAGTGCTCACCCTTCTTCCCCTGTCATGACTGCTGCAACCCCCTACCCGCTGAAGCAAGGAGCCAAGTCACACACACCCCGTAAGAGCCTGGCAGCACACCTTAAAGACTAACAAAATTTGCTGAGTCGACCTGAGTACCCGCTTGCAACCCCTAACCCAACAACCTGGCTGAATCAATCCCCCAGGCCTCCTCCTTTGCCAGTGCTCAGCAATCCACTGAGGTACCCCAGCCTTGACCCAATCACATGTGAAGGGCGAGAGTGCTGGTTGGGGAAGGGGTCTCCCAACTCCCTGGCCAGGCGGGCAGCCATCTGTCGGCAGCCGCTTCAGTTTGGGGGGGGGCTTCCCAAGGCTTCTGTGGATTGGCTCTCTCAGTCCAGCTGCCTCTGGGGCGGGTAATCCTGTCCCCCCCGCCCCTCTGCATGTGCCACGTGCCGCCCGCCAGCCTGCTCGAGGTGCCGTGGGGGAGTTGGAGGTGGCCGGCTGGCTTGCAGTGCTGCCTGGCCCCGAGGCAGGGGGTGGTCTCCTCACAGGAAAGCATGCAGGCGAGCTGGCGCAGCTCCCTCTTGCCCTCCTGGTGGCCTAAGCACAGCAACAAGATTGCCAGCGTGGTGGGACTAGGGGCGGTGTTTGCTGCTTTGCCTGCACGCCCGAGAGACAGAGTAGCAGCGTGGAAGTGTAGGGTGGGGCTTTCTTTGCCAAGGAGTGATTCAGAGAGCTGGGGGGAGAGGAGGACAGTGTGAGGCTTGTTTTGCCATCCTGGCAGTGGCGGCAAGCATCAGAAATAAGTTGGGGGCCTTGCCAGGTGTTGTCAGGGCCCCCCCCCGGTGAAAAGTTGGGGGGCTGGGCCCCAGAATGCCCCACTGTAGCTACGGGCCTGGCTCAAAGGCAGCCCCATGCAGAGCATATGACAGCACATTGGGCTGGCCCTGTTTAGTATTTGAATGGGAGACCACCAAGGAATACCACGGTTGCTATGCAGAGGCAGGTAATGGCAAACCTACTCTGAATGTCTCTTGCCTTGAAAACCATATGATGTAGCCATGGGTTGGCTGTAACTTGATGGGGGAAAAAAATCCTCTGCACGGCAACCATTGTCTCTGTAATGTTCACTGATGTGTTTAGGGCTGCCAGATCTCCTGCTCTGGTGAGAGCCTTCTGCTGGCAGTCCTACTTCTCCTGCTACTGCTTGCTGGGCCAGCGGGGGGGGAGGATCGACAGTGCGCCATGACTTCATTTCCAGAGCAACCCAGAAGCCATATTGTGGTGATGCTGTAGCATCCCCTGGCCTGGCAAGCCTAGATGTGTTTCCAGGTACCTGCTCGCTTCTTCCCCCAAACAGTTAGTCCTAGCTTTCATCTACCTTACTGGAGCAGGAGTGTTTTTGAAAACCTCAGAACTCAAAGGCATTACCTTTTGGTCTTCAGAGAGAACCCATTCAGAAATAGGTGTCTCTTTTACAGGAGGATGTTTAGTTTAGAACCTCCTTAGGTTTTGTAACAGGGCCCCATGGTAGCCATTCTGTGATTGGTCCTGACTCCCATGGCAGCCATTTTTCCATGATGCCCACTACCCTTTCTCAAACTTCCAGAAGTGCCAGCAGATTCAGCAGGGTTGGGGATCTATTAACTATTAATTGCTATGACTACATTATTCTTATACATAAACTGCTACAAGTACAGTCACATCCTAAGCAGGTTTATGCCCCAAAGTCCATTGAGGTCTGTAGGCTTACAAGGGTATAAATCTCCTTAGGATGGCATTGCAAATGAATTGACCAAAAACAATTATGCATGCATCCACCCATTCATACATAAGCAGAGTGGGTAAAGAGAGGTAAACCATGCACCCTCCTGCAAATGACCATACTCTATGAAACATTTCATTTTCTCCAAGCAAGCCCACTCTTTCCTGAATAGATTCCAACAAGTAAACTGATATATGGGCTGGAAGAAACATGTTTAAATTAATTAAGTGGGATATGCAAATACTTGATTGAAGCCCAGAAATAGCCTCTCAGTTGGAGGAAAGTACCTCTTTGCCACTCCATAATTTGTGCTCAGTGTTAGGTCCCTGTTGCACTGCATGTGCCCCTTATCTTTTTATCCCTTTATTTTATTGCTGAATCTCTGGAGCTGATTTTGTATCAAAATAAATGATTGATTGATTGATTGATTGATTGGTACAAGCTTCATGTGTGTGCAAGCTTCATGTGTGCATAAGTTTTAGTGCCCCGACCATTGTTTAAAATTAGGGCCCCAGCTGCATCATGATCCTGATGCCAGTGAAGGATGGAGGAAAAACCCATTTGCACACCTCTCTGTGCCCACTCTGCAAGGGAGAATTTGAATGACCTATAAAATGGGGAAACTCTCTCCCCTCTGTACAGTTTGGCTGTGATGCTTCACATGTTACAAAGTCCATGTGGCCTACTGACACACATGGTCTCTGAGTTCCCCTTTGGGATCACAGTGCACAGGGAGAGCGAAGTTAAGCTTTCCCCTCCATGCCATTTCCCCATGAAACACGCTGGGGAGTCCTTTGTTCCATTGGGAAAAAGTACTTACATGTAACAATCAAGATGGGTAGCCATGTTAGTCTGTCTGTAGCAGCAGGAGTGAGCAGTGACTCACGAAAGCTCATACCCTGCTACATATTTTGTTAAGTCTTTAAGGTACTACTGCACTCTTGTCCTTTTTCAATGCAACAACCAGTTCATCTAAGTTTCTCCATCAGGGCAAATAGCACCTCTCTGGATTGTTTCAAGGAAACAGTGGGGGGCTGGGGATGGTAAGCTTCAGAACCACCTCCTAATTCACCATAGACCTGATCCACCATAGTCCTGATCCAAAACAGATCCATGCATGCTTGGGAACTGCCCCGCACTGAAGTCCCAGTGTCTTCTGACTGAAAGTCCTTCTGATGGCCAGGTGAACTTTGCAATGTGTGAATCAATTACTAACTTACTTTGGGCTTCATGGAGCTTTATGGCTCAGTAAGGATCAGAACCCAGGCCTCCCCAGTCCAAGCACAACAGTCTGTTCACTACATCACACTATTTTGACAAAATATATTGAGATTGCTATTCTCAGTGGTGGCTGGTATTCTTTGGAGCAGGTGGGTCAAAAGAAGGGTCCACAAGTGATAGCCAAAGAATACATTCATGACTTTCCCCCTCAAAAATACAGTCAGCCTGCTCGATTAAGCCTTGTTGTTACTGATCCCACTAGAAATTTCTCATTGAGTCTGCTTACTGTTGTGTGTAGATAAGGCTATCTTCAGGTTTCCTCACACCAAACCACAGATTTGGGATGGGATGCCCTGCACTCCCAAAGCATTCATAACCATAGGTTTCTATATTATCCTGTGGCTGCTTCTTAAAAGAGGTCAAGTTGGCATCAAGGCCAAAAACTCTTTTGGGTGGAAGGGGGGGTGGAAGGGTTAGTCTATTAGATATTGAATCTGCCCAGACACAATTTTAATGTATCAATAACCCCAAATAAACAGGGCATTTGTACATTAAAGTATTTTATATTTGGAGTAGCAATTAGTTTTTCCCTTCCTTTAAACAGAGTTTAAGAGAGCTGCTATGCTGATACCTAAAGACTGATTTTTTTTTATTTTCAGATGTTGAGGAATTAGCACATAAATACAGCCCAGCTTCATCAGACCAAAGCTCTGTCATCCAGTGTTTTATCATCTACACAGTAATTTACTGGCTTGTTTGGTTTTCCAGTGTCTCCTCAAGTTAGTTAACCAGCCAAGGAGAAGCCTGTAAAACTGGGCCAGTCTAGTCAACTTGTTCTCCAGCCTTCCAGCAAAAACAATGAGGCTGATGTTGGTTACTTTTTCCCAGTTCCTTATTCATTCCTTATTCTTGACTTATTAATGAAAGCTCTGAACCCCCAAATAAGGTCTGGCCCACCACACATCATACACCCCCAGGTTCACAGGACTCTCCCCTTCAAGAGGAGATATGCTGTTTCCTAGTCCAAAGCGTGGGTCTTGTGCCAGCTGCTTCAGAGCAAATAAGGAATAAATAAGGAACTTGGAGTAAGGAACCAACTTCAGCCTCATAAACAACAGTCCTACCCTCAATGCTGATCAGTTTAGAACTTTTGTGAGGACATATGAGTGCAGACACTTGCTCCCTCTCACAGGAGGTACACTTTCAGTTTTCTGTAAGAATGGAGGGAAAGATTTCACAGGGAGAAGCAAGATTTACAGGAGGTTTCAAAGACAGTTGCTGAATGTTTTCAAAATTAAATTACAAAAAACTGTGCATCTTAATAGCATTTTATACCTTATAATAACCAAACATAGAGAAATAATAATATGTGGTCTGAAACATGGGGGAGGGGTGCCCTCCCTAAGTAGCACTCCTATCCAGACTGATGAATCCTGGCTGATGTGTCAGGTACTCCCAATACTAACTCTGCAAGGATCAGAGGTACAGATCAATTAGTTAAATAGCACCAGTCTCAATACAGAACCTCAGAAGACCTCTCCATCCCCCTCTGTTTACTTCTGTCCAAGATGACGACTACTGGTCCATCTCTACAGTTTGCTTTGGAGCTAGATGTTGCCCTATGACTGCCAAGCTTCCTTGCTGGCTTTTTCTGAGGAAGTTTCCCAATATGTCTTTTTCCTATAGGAAGGTGTGGAAAATGCAGGTTTCTTGTAAAAGTGAAGCTGAGATAGTTTTACAAGATGAAAATACCATATTTTTCTGAAAGGAAGACAACCCTGAATGCAAGATTTTTTTTTTATTATTTTTTGTCATCAGGTCACAGCTGACTTATGGTGACCTTGAACCCACTAAAAAGAGGTTATATTCAAAATATTTTTATTACTGTACATAACTGTAACTTGGATGGAATTTTAATATGGACCCCTGTTATTCTTAATGGCACATGTAGGAAAACCCCATAGTATCCCTTGACTGCAAATAGGGTACTCTTAATGTCCTTTCAATTTCTGTATCAAGAAACTGCAAGAGGACAGAAGCCTAAGAGACAGTTTAGTTTGTCCTGGTTTTAGAACAGAAGAAAAAGAAGAAGAAGAAGAAGAAGAAGAAGAAGAAGAAGAAGAAGAAGAAGAAGAAGAAGAAGAAGAAGAAGAAGAAGAAGAAGAAGAAGAAGAAGAAGAAGAAGAAGAGGAGGAGGAGGAGGAGGAGGAGGAGGAGGAGGAGGAGGAGGAGGAGGAGGAGGAGGAGGAGGAGGAGTTGTTGTTTGGATTTATACCCCACCCTTCACTAACCAAAGAAGTCTCAGAGCAGGTTACAATCTCCTTTCCCTTCCCCTCCCCACAACAGATACCCAGTAAGGTAGGTGGGGCTGAGAGAGCTCTGACAGAAACTGCTCTTTTTCAAGAACAACTGTGCCAGAACTATGGCTTGCCCAAAGTCATCTAGCAGGTGCAAGTGGAGGACTAGGGAATCAAACCCGGTTCTCCCAGATTAGACTCTGTGCACTTAACCACTACACCAGACTATTACACCAAAAGAGACTGTATATCTACTTTGGTCTGTTCTTATTTTATATTTCATTTCATTGTCAGGGAAATTTTTACTTGGGTCCATGACATGAAACTGGATCTCTTAGGATGCTTACTTCTCAACATAGGGGTTCTTAGGTGTCCCAACACTCACAAACCAAAAGAAAACCGTGCCAGTTCCAATACATGTTATGAACTAGATGCTGGCAGAATTAGTTCAGTTTGCAGTATAGTCCTACAGACTGAGTTGCAGAAAAATCACACGCTTCCTTACGACACGCTGTCTGTCCCCCTTTCCCTTCATTTCCAGTTTAGCCCTATGCCTATAATTAAGCTGCTGGAGATGCCCTTCTCTGGACATGTGAATTATGTTAATTCTCTCTGCCTGTTTTCTGTCTCTCACACCGTTTTGTTTATTGTCAGAGGAAGCAGCAGTAGTTTCTATGTGCTGCAAACTGTCTGTGGAAGTTGCTAGCACCAAGAATCACAGAGACCTCAAACCCAACCAATTAGATATTCCCCCATGTGCCCATTGGATGGAAACACACACACATTGTTTTCCCAAAACAACAGCTCTGGCAGGGATGCCAGCCCCCCCCCCATGGGACCTGGGGCTCCCCTAGAATTACAGCTCATCTCCAGACTATAGAGAACAGTTCCCCTGGAGAAAATGACTGCTTTGGAGGGTGAACTCTAAAGCATTATACCCCATAGAGGTCCCTGTCTTCCCCAGGCTCCCAGCCTGGATCTGGCAACCCTATGATTGACATGGGTAAATCCAATTCATTTTTCCTGAGGCACCTCTTCCCTACGCACCGTTTGGCCAAATATCCACATAATCTTGTCCTTATGAATTGCTTATTATCCATTCAAGTAATCGATCACATATGAAAATTTGGGGGCATGAGTTGGCCAGGATCTGAGCATGAGAGGAATCACTCACAAAACCAAGATGCATCTGGGTATTCAGCAGAAAGGGACTGGAACTAATTTTCTTTGTGTTAGAAAAAAATCTTTTTTTCCCCTAAGAAAGGTCTGTGTGGGAGGAGAGAAAGCAGGACTTGCAAGAACATGCATGTGTAAAAGACTGCCAGCCTCACTCCCAGAATTACAACTTATCTTCAGAATACAGAGGTCAGTCCCCCTGGCTAAAGAAGCAACTTTGAAGGGTGGGCTCTATGGAATCACATCCCTGCTGAGCTCCCTGCCCAGAATCTGTCCTCTGCAGGCACCGTCCCCAAGCCTCCAAGAATTTCCCAAGCTGGAGTTAACAATCCTAACTGCACAGTACTGTTTGAACACGTTAAAATCAACCCGAGGAACAGGCCAGAAAAATCTTTAAATCCACATGGCAACTTGATCTGTCATGAGAAATCAGCTTAGCTTTATCCAGAGGCTTTTGAAAATCTAGTGATGGATGGTGCAAAAAAAGGTACTTTTTGCCACACAGCACTTTCCATGAAACTGGTCCTCACCGTTGTGCCTTTTGAAAAAGAGGACAAGAGAATAAGAAAGGACAAGAGTCCTTTTACAAGTTCGGTTTGGTTTATGTGGATACTCTCCCTCATGAGGCTTTATAAGAAATCATACAACAGAATATAAGAGGAATCTGTGTGGGTCATTGGCAGAGAAGTAGAAGGTACCCAGTACTGACTGAGATTCCATGGTAAAATACTAAAAATGCCATGTCTCCTGTTTTCAGAAATAAGCCAAGGAGGGAAAGAGGGAATTATTTTCCACTGAACGTCCTGATAGGGAGGGAGAGAATACTGGAGCACTGACCCTCCCCATCTGCTGGCTTGAAGTTCTAGATTTAATTAGTGTCCCTTGAGAAAGCCTCTAAGACAACGATTTCAGATCAGGAGGTAGCTCTGCATGCATCTCTGTCATATTATTTTTAGGGCTGTTATGTAAGATCCTCTTCACTACGTCACAGGTTTGCGTGGCTGGAGAGGGTGTCAGTGGCGGATGGATAAGGAAAAGGGAGCCGGGTGGGGGCTTAATTTCAGAGTTACAGCATACAAGTTCAAACAAGCTGTTCCTCTGGCAAGAGAGATAAAAGGATTTGCAGTAATTTCCCATAATAAAGCTTGCCTTTTGGGATGCTCCTCATCAGAAACTCCCTGACACCAGGCTCTGCTTTCAAGCATATACTGATAGTACTGCCACTTGTCATTCCTCTCCCCACATCATCTTTCTGGTGGCACTTTAAATGTAAATATCATCGTGTCCAAATTCTAAGAGGATGAGAGGGGATTCCTTCAATTCCAGGTGAATTTGGCTGCCTCTGTTCTTTTTTTGACACTGTTCTAGATAATGCATTTTCTTTCCTATAGTGTTCCAGGATTGTGAACCAGCAGGGATCAGCCATGATAGGTCTGGGAAGATCTCAGCTTATTCTTGTGCTTTGTAAACCTTACTGTGCCCTAAAGTGTGGCACTGATCCATAAAAGGGGTCTATTGTACAAACCAGCTAAATGCTCTTGGGGTGTGTCACTGTACTCATGGTAAATATGTCTTTGCTTTATTCCATACCATTTTCTTTTGTTTCCCTCTATTGTCCTTTTCTTCCTTTCTGAGTTATTCTGCAAGCAGCAGGCAGTTTCGGTATAATTAGGGTTACTGCAAGGCTGCCTTCACTGGCACACTTTATTTTATTTTATTTGCTTTTCTTCAGCCCCTTTAAAATTGCGTATTTGCAGAGAAGACTTTGGAAAGGTCACTGAAAAGATGCAGCCTTGGTTTCTAGGAGGTAAACAGGAAAACAAAGGAGGAGGAGATTCTGGCACAAGCATGTAGTTGGAAAGAAATAAAGAGTATTTACTTAAAATGAGAAGGAAAGGACACTTGCATTCTCATTGGAGAGAGATTCCAAGGAAAGATCCAAAGGTAACAGAACTAGCCTGAGGTCTGGGGCATGTCATGTCATCACGATACCATGGTGTTAAAAGGCCCTCTTTAGAAAGATGCTGTTTATTTTGGCCATGTATAACCTCTGGCAAGTGTTTGACAAAATAGCAATAGTTTTGAACCCTGTGCTACTTTTTCTTGTTATGCCCCACTAGGATCTTATCAGTCAGCTGAGTAACAATGCTTACAGCAACCAATACCTACAATTCATAAGTGTTCTCTTAGGGCTACTACTATGCACCACAGAGAGAAACCATTCTAAGGAGCCAGTCTGCATATTATGACTACTATATGGAAGAAGTTGGGAACAGCCTCTGTGTGGCTGCTGATCCCTGGTGTGGCTTTTATCTCTACTGCAGGGGTGTGCCGACCTCAGGCTAAGAGATATACTTATCTCTCAGTCTCTCAGTCTCTCAGTCTCTCAGTCTCCTTCTTTCTTTCTTTCTTTCTTTCTTTCTTTCTTTCTTTCTTTCTTTCTTTCTTTCTTTCTTTCTTTCTTTCTTTCTTTCTTTCTTTCTTTCTTTCTTTCTTTCTTTCTTTCTTTCTTTCTTTCCCCAGAGCCTTGGAGGACTTGCAAGCTTTCTAAAAAGAGTTGTAAAAGCCACTACTTTTGAGAAAAGAACCATAGACACAAATGGCTACATAGTTCCTGTTCGGATGGTTTGGAATCAGAACTCTTTACGCAGCCAATACTAAACACTTCCTTCCCTGGGGAAATGTAATAATTGCCACAGGCAAAAGGATAATGGGGAAGATCATGATAAGATGGGTTCTGGAGGTGAAAAGCGCACATGGTAAGTCTTAAAAACAAATATATCACATGAAAAATGTCTCCATGAAGCTTTCATCATCTAGACTAAGCTTCAGTTAAGTGAGCTGATGCTCTAAGGTTTGCTCTATATTACCATTGCTAGCATGGGTAACCATTAACTCAGTCAAGAGATACTTACTTACTCTTGCCTGTGTATTTAGTGTATCATCATTCATGCATATTGAAAAAAGAGATATGGTGTGTGTGGCTCAGTGACAGAACACACAGTTTTTGTGTAGAGGGTGCCAGGCTCAATCCTTGGCCTTCCCAAAACAAAAATCAGGTAGCAGGTGTTGTTAAAATAATTTCCTGTGCTTGAAATCCTGGAGAGCTCCTGCCACAGAGTGGATACTAGCAAGCTAGGTGGATCAGTGACCTGACTCAACACAAAGAAGGTTCACACCTTCAGTTCAATGGACAAACAACTCCCAATTTATGGTAATATCACGTTACAATACATACATGTGTGCCTATGTGATGAGTCCTGCTAGATCAGAACTAAGGGACACTTGGGGAGCTCAAGCAGAGTTACACACACTTCTAATGGGCTTAGAAGGGGGTGAATTTGTTTAGGGCTGTCCTGTAAGTGTGGCAGTCTGTATGAGGTAGTCACCAGTTTTAATCAGCTGTATGCGGCTGTCCCTAGTAATCAGTACTTCTGATGCAGGCAGAGTCTGCTATAAGAGCTAATTAAAGTTGTGCATGGAACTTCAGTTCTTTTCTTTCATGGAAAACCAGAATAAAGGTTGTCAGTCCTTGCTTGGAGATATTTTCTTTTTAGATGTGTTAAGCTAGGCTATAGCCAAAGTGCCCCTCATGCTGTTGGGAGCAAGAATCTTATTATGTTCCATTCAGTGAGTAGCCAAAAGCAGGAATTAATGCTACAGCTTCACACAGTGAAGCTATAGGTTAAGTAACCTGGTGAGGATCTTGTAACTCTAAGAGGAGGCAATATCTGGTGCTCAGTGGCACTGGGTCATCCCCCATGTATACGGCCTCCTGTCCGCAAGGAGATCAACATAGGCTGTGCAAGGCTGCCATCTAGCTTGTAGGGACCAGCTCCGTTAACACCAACCAAACCCTTTGGATCCATGCCCTAATTCTGAGACGTGCCAAAGTGCTCTGTGGCAACGACACTGTTGAGGAGTATAACAGAGAAGATGGGGAATGGACCACATGGTACCTGTGGAGGAAGAGAGACGTGTTTTCTTATACCAAATTATGCAAGCAGCTTCAAATCAGTGGTGGCTGCAGACATCTCCTACCTAGCTATACAGTCTATTTCCTGAAAAATTCATGATGCAGGTTTCACACCCCCCACACCACCTTTTTGGTTTCAGAGTGTTTTCTACCAGGAAAGAGAGAGATGATAATGCATTGGCTCACAGCACAGTTACATCCGCCCCCAGCAACTGCTGGGGTGGAGTGGAGTTACTGTAGCAACACACTACATTATATAATCTGCCCAGTTTGACTGCAGGGGTGTGTGTGTGTGTGTGTGTGTGTGTGTGAGAGAGAGAGAGAGAGAGAGAGAGAGAGAGAGAGAGAGAGAGAGAGAGAGAGAGAGAGAGATCTATGTATGCATATATTCCTTCAGCAGTTTCATTAGGTTCTCCCTCCCCCTGTAATTAATGATATGGTGGTGTCATGCTGTATCTCTCACACATTTGCTCATTATGGCCCATTAGCTAACAAAAGAGCTGTTTAAGATTCAAGAAGAGAACTGGAGAAATGAATTGTGGGGTTAGAAGAGTCCTCTAGGTGCCATACAACCCACTCCATCCTTTGCTCAAAACTTTTATTCAAATTGTTTTAAAAGCTTCCAGTAACTGGGGATTGACATCAAAGGATTCTGCCCTGGCCCCGCTCTAGAGTTGTAACTCATTTCTACTAATATTTAATCTCAGTTTAACTTCCTGTATGCTAAACCCATAATCTCTTTACCCTCTTTGGTGGCTAGACAAAGCATAACTATTACCTGTCCCCTCTTTATGAATGAATGTCTTATGTCTTAAGCTCTCTCATTACATCCCTCACTTTACATCCCTCTCAGTTCCATCAGCCTTTCCCCCCCCAAGGTCCTTCGTCCCATTGTTTGCTCTCTCCCCTGAGCTTCCTTCAAGATAAAAAACCATCTTTTATGAGGGAGGGAGTCAGAACAAATTAAACAGAGATAAAGTATTTTTGTTAGACTCCAGTCTATCATAGTCCCCATTAATCCTGGTGGTAAATAGCACTAGCTTTAGGCCTTATTTTATTAATCATCCAACGCATCCTTCAGAAAAGCTGTAGTTAGGGAAAGGATGCCAAAAGAAACATCCAAACACTTACTATGGGAAAATCTGACCAAGGTAACAGAAAGTGAAAAGGTAAGAGCACAGCCCCCCAAACAATTTCAGTTTTGAAGGCATCAAGACACCAATTCCGTGGAAGGCAGATCCAGTGCCCTCTTGCTCTGAGAGCCAATAGTGCAGCTTGCCCCCAGTCTAGAACAGCAGAGGAAGAATGAGCAACTGTTGGTTGGTCGGGTGCTCAAGAAATGCTTCCAAGAACTCTGCACAAAAGGCTATTTGGCAGGCTGGGACAGTCCACAGGCCTTACTGCAGGCTTAAATGATCATATAAGTAATAGGGCAGCCCCCCCCCCCAGTTTTCTCCACTTTTCAGGTGGACATGACTCAAAATGCATTCCAGAATGTCTTTGGATAGGAGCAGCTAAATTGCCCATTAGTGTCCACAGCCCCCATCAATGATCAGGCCAGTTGCCAAAGTCACCTCTCCACATAGGTAATAGGACAGCAAGACCCCATTGCGTTAGCGATTCAGACAGAAATTTGTACATGAGATATTGCCTTTCCCATTGGATTTGGTAATGATGCTTGAAGTATGCCAATAATCAGAAATGGGTGTGTTTTACAGTGGGGATATATCCAACCTTTTTGAGTCTGCTGACAACTTTGGAGTTATGACTCAGGGTGGTGGGCACAACTGCAGAATGGCTGCCACAGGAGATGGAGCCAACTGCAGAATGTTTTAACATATTTCCTTGCATACACACAGCTTACCTTCAGTCATGCAGCAAAGATCATTGTCCTGTGCTGGCAGTTGCTGCCAAAACAATGCTTTTGTTTTGTTTTTTTAAAATCTCCACAGCCAACCAGATCCCCAGTGGCAGACTCAAAAGCACTGCTGGGCAAAAGCCCCACATGGCCCCGCCCACTTTCTAAAAACACTGGGCTGGCACAAGGAAAGGTACCACCAAGAGAGGGATGTTTGGATCCTTGTTTGGATCCCTGTTTTAGAGGCATATTGACATTCTTGACTTCTAGTCCTATTGCAATGCCACATGTGGGTTCTCTGCAGTGCTGCTACATCAAAACTGGAACCAGAATCCCATGTTAGCACAAAGTCTGACATTAACATATGCAATATTATGGATGCAAAGTGCTTTCCCAATATTCCTTCCTCTGAACAAGGATACTCCAGAAAAACAAAGCATCATCTTGTAATCATCTTCCTGTGTTGCAGGGAACTCAATCTGTACCTGCAAGTGTCAGCTGTTTAATTAGATTAGCAAGACAGTTGCATCATGGCTCTCTCTCAAGCAGGTGGCTTCCCACTAGAATCCAAACAAACAACTGTGCACAGTGTCTGGATATGTGTGGGACAATTAACAAAAGAAAGGGAGTGGGAGAGAGTCACTTGCTTTCATATTATTTTGATTTCCAGATCATGTTGCACTTTAGGGATCATCCAAAGGTGGTGGAGACAGAAAAAAAATAGCATTTCCCCCTTTAATTGACTTTCCATGCAGATTCTGCTTCTTGAGAAAGCAATGCTTTTTGTTTAGAGCAAACACCCACAAGGAAAGGTAATAACCTTTCTCATCAGTTCTGATACCTGATTTTCCCCTGGTTTTGCAGTGAATATTTCTTTCCCACCCAGCTCCAGAAGAATACACATTTCCATCTGGCTTTCCAATATTTATTCCTAAGTGATCTTTCCTGATTGGGAAGATTTTGTTTTAATGAAAGAATAATTAGGGATGAGTCTTGTCCCCACTTACCCTGCCTGGTATAACCACTTAGGGATAGGGTTACCAACTTTTCAGCCAGTCTCTCTAGCTGTTCATTTAATATCGCTTTGATCTGCAGCAATTACCAGGTGACATTATCTAGCTCCATGCCATAAAAAGCTTAAATCGACCATTTCTACTCATTTAACTTGTATGTATGTATTCACTTTATTTATATCCCACCTTTCTCCCTGACAGGTACCCCAAGTGGCTTACATCATCTCCTCTCCTCCATTTCATCCTCACAACAACCCAGTGAGGTAGTGCAGGTTGAGAGTATGTGACTGGCCCAAGGTCACCCAGCAAGCTAACATGACAAGAGTGGGGATTCGAACAGTGGTCTCCCAGATCCTAGTCCAACACATTAACCACTATGCCATGCTAGCTCATGCTGATATTAAAGGGATAGTACATTTTTTCAAGGCCAGTTGGCAACCTTACTTAGGAGGCAACTTCTCCAGCACGCACGCATGCACACACACACACTGGTTTTAACTTGTTTTCACTTGATCTTCTATTAGGAAGTTACAAAGAAAGCAAACAGTTCTGAAGAAATTTAAGTGTCATAAGCATTCATTTCTGCATTACGTGCATTCACCTTTGTTCTGTTAGCAGGCCCCATCCAGAATGCGTTGTGAGCAATGTCAGAATTCCAAAATAGCCAAGTTGCATAGAATTATAGGATAGATTTTTGTTGCTTCTCCTCTTTTTGTGACTGGCTATGATGCTGCTTATGACATTTTACATAACACAGGTTGTAATACAAACTGAAAGAACACATTTAGATCAAACCATGATCCTGCATGGAGCAAAGGAATAGCCTGGCAACGTCATCGTTTAATTTGGGACTCCCCCCCCCCAACTCCTGCAAAAATATCACTGCAGGAATGTAATCAAGAGACAACCACATCTAGAGCCAATTGATGGTTCCTGCAAATCTAACCTTGTTTCTATTGGAACATTTTTCTGTATGTGAGAGAGCCAGAAAATACAGGGAAATTCTAAGACTGACCAGAACTGCTTTCATGTGTTCAGCCTAACATCTGTCAAGATGGCCACCCTGTGGCACTATCTGTATTGGCACAATGGAACTAACATCCTACCTGCAGATGTCATAATAATAAAACAGTTTCGGAGTGACCATAAATTAATGGTAGAGCCTATGAGGGTGTTTCATGTGGGTAAGCATTGCATCCTTCCTTTGTCGTGCTGTGGGCACTTCTGCTTGTGTGAAAACAGGGTTGCCTTACCTGTAACTGTTGTTCATTGAGTATCTTCTGTGCAGGCACACAAGGGGACTGCGCATGAGCAGGCCTGCCTTCAGTGGGTGATTACAGCTAAAAGCTTCCATGGGGTACTGCATGCCAAAACCAAACTTGTCCTGGTCAATGGAGCATGTGCTTCCATGCGGTGGCGCCCCTACCCTCAGTACCTCTTATGCTGCCAAGAAAAGGCACGTAGCGGAGCAGGAGGAAGAGTATGTGTGCCTGCACAGAAGATACTCAATGAACAAATTACAGATAAGGCAACCCCATTTTCATCATCGATCTTCTGTGCAGTCCCATATGGGGATTCTAGCTAGCTAACACCATGTGGTGGGACATGCTCACCTATTTGAACAAGGACTGAAGAACCACCTTGCCCAGTTGCATTGCTTATCTGGCCTGCAGGTCTACCACATAGTGATGAATAAAAGTGTCTTCTGATGACCACATGGCAGCACAGCAGATTCCCACCAATGGGACTCCACTCCAGAAGACTGCTGATATCGCCAACCCTCTAGCTGACTGAGCGTGAACCTCAAGAGGGCATGGCACCTTGGCCAAACTGTAACACCGCTTGGCAGTGGAGATGATCCATCTAGACAGAGTTTGTGGGGATGCCATTCTACCCATTAGGCCAAGCAAAACATAAACAATGCCCCTTCATGGTGGAAATTGAAGGTCCACTTTAGATAGAAGAGCAATGCCTTCCTGACATCCAAAGAGTGCAGCATCCTTTCGCTCTCAGATGAGGGGCTGGAAAGAATATGGGCAATATAATGTCCTGAGACAAATGGAACCTAGAAACAATCTTGGGTAGAAAACGAAACTGGGGAAGAGTTACCACCCACTTAGGGAAGAATTTAAGAAATGGGCACTCGACCTGGAGGGCCGCAAGTTCACTGTCCTGTCTGGCAGAAGTAACTGCCACTAAAAAACACACCTTCAAGAACAGCAAGTCCATAGGGTAAGTAGCTAAAAGCTTGAAGGATTTGTTCATTAAGATTGACAAAACGAACCACAGGGACCACTGCAGTATGAGAGGGTCCTTGGGGGGACATAAATTGGTTGATCCCATAAGAAACCTTCTTGTTAGAGAGTGAGAAAACAGGGGCCTCACTCCTATTCCAGGGTGAAAAGAAAGAAATGGCTGCAAGGTGAACGTTTAGCAATGAAAGAGATAAACCTTTATTCTTTAAGTCCAATACATATTCAAAAATCCCTGAGAGGGGAAAGAGAACGAGGGAAGCCCTTCCCCGAGCACCAGAGAGTGTAGTGTGTCCACTTGCTGTTATAGGATTTCCTGGTAGAAGATTCATGGGAGTTCAACAAAATCTCCATGACCTCCTGAGAAAATCCTAGATCAGGGCCCAGATTCTCCAAGCCATAAGCCTGAGGCGCTTCGGGTCATGGTGCAGCACCTGGCCAATGCTGAACAAGTCCCTGCACATGGGTAAAGGGATGTATCGCCCATGAGAGAGCTCCATCCGTCTCTAGAACCATATCTGCCTGGGCCAGAAGGGGGCAATCAAAATCATCTCCATAGCCTCCCACTTGGCCTTTGCAAGGACCCTGACTAATAGAGGAAGAAGGGGGTAAGCACAGAACAGGTCCCCTGTCCAGACTAGTTGGAATGAATATTGTACACACAGTATTCATTTCATGTGTTTAACATTCTATACTGTGTCCCTCTATTATCTCAGACTAGTTGGAAGGCATCTCCCTGTGAGTTGAGGCCCTTGCTGGCATGGGAACAGAACTTCCCTGCTTTGGCATTGTCCCAGGTGGCAAATAAGTTCATGCCCGGGACACCCACTGAGAGAAAACTGGCTTGAGATAACATGGGTTTAGAAACCATTTGTGTGGGGGTTCCCTGTCCTGCTCAATTCTTCCACTTCCACATTCAGCTTCCTTGAGATACGGACAACCTGGATGGGGGCATTGAGGTCTAGCACTGACTGCCACACTAGGGCTGCTTCTCAAGAGAGATCCTTGGCCCCCATTCCACCCTGCTTGTTTATGTAGAACATAGTAACAGAATTGTCTGTTTGGGGAAGAATAGAATGGCTTCAGAGAATATCTGCAAAACTGATAAGGGAATTAAGCACTGCTCTGAGTTCCAGTAAATTAACATGACATTTTCTCCCCCCTGCTGACCAGCTTCCACTGACCTGGACTTTGTAATGACCATGCCTTTGCAATGAGCCCCCTAGCAAGGCATCAGTAGTAAGTACAGTGTTGTGCTACAGTAATCCAAAAGGAATGCCTTGGGTTAAATTTGGGAGAGATGTCCATCAGAGTAACTGGAAAACCACCCTCCTGGGGACTGAAAGCCTACACCAAGGGGGTGTAAGGTAGGGTGGTAGATCCCTAAGAATGAAACCTGCAGTGGCCTCATGTGTAATCTAGCCAGGGGCAGTACCGCAGTGGTTGAAGCCATGAGACCCAGAAGCCAAAGGATGTTTTGGACCGAGTGAAGCTGGTTTGCCACAAAATGATGCATTAAGGAGGAAATGGCTTGCACCATTTCAGTAGGTAGAAAGCCCCTACCCCTGACAGAATCTAGTACAGAGATTATGAACTGGACTCTAGGGTTGGTATTAACCTGGATTTTTTCCAGTTAACCAACAGACCCAGCTTTTGGCATAGATCCAGGATTAAAGAACAGTGTTTCAGCAGCAATTCACTAGAGTCTGCAACCACTAACCAGTCATCCAGGTAAGGAAAAATATTACATCCCTGAAGATGGAGGTGAGCTATAACCGGGTCCATATATTTAGTAAAAACCCTTGGGGCAGCGGCTAGGCCACAGGGGAGGACCGTGTACTGAAACATCGAGTGTCCACATGTAAAATGAAGGAACTTACAATGCTCCTTATGTACAAATGTGGAATTAAGTGTCCTTTAGGTCAATGACTATGAACTAAGAATCAAACTTTAATAAATGTAAAATCGAGGAAACAGACACCATATGAAATTTGGAAACTTGTAAGAAAATATTTAAACCTCTGAGATCTAGTATGCCCGTCCTTCTTTTGCACCAGAAACATTCTGGAGTAAAACCCCTCTGGAGAGAGGGGTGAAGCCACCTGCCGAATGGCCCCTTTCTCCAGGAGCACACCCAGGGCGCACCTCTTGTCTTCGGAGTCCTGGTTGAGAATCCTAGACTGAGAAGGGGGTGGGGGAGTGCACCCAAACTCTAACCGATATCCTGAAACAACGATGGCTAGAACTTATGAGTCATCAGTAATGGCTTTCCAGGCCTCATAAAACTGGGAAAGCCTTTCCCTGAATGTGACTGTCTCTAGTCAGAAGGACTTTTGGGGTTGGGGAAGATCCCTGGGTGGGACCTGTTGGCTCTCTTGTGGTGTTTAAGGTTTGAACAGAGGATACTATGCTCTAGACCCACTGGGGTATCTGTACTCCCTCTGGTATGGGTGCCAGAGCTGCTGGGAGTAATATTTCTGCTTATACTGAGGAGTGACACCTTGGGGGCCACCCAAGGACTTAGCAGTTTGCTTATTCCTTTTCATTAAGATCAAGGTCTCATCAGTCTTTGAAGAGAACAGGGTTGCCCCTTCAAATGGCAAACCATCCACTTTCTGTTTGGTGTCACTGGGAAGTGTGGTGGACCTCAGCCAGGCATGTCTCCTCAAGGCGATGGTGGTGGCCATGGCTCTGGCTGTTGCATCAAGCAGAGTGTTTGCCCGCATTGACCTGCTGCTTGGACAATCACAACTAGCTTCCATTTGCAGCACCTTGGTTAGCAGACTCTTGTCTTCCAGGAACAATGCCAGGAAGGGTAGTATTCATTCCCATAGGAAGAGCTGATACCCAGCCATAATCACCTCATAGTTTGCAGTCTTGAAAACCTAAAGAGACATAGACCATCCTTGCCTATGCCATCCAGTTTATGTCCCTCCCTATTTGTTGGAGCCACATGGTAGGTTTGGCAACCCTTGGGCTGCATTTCCTCCGTCACCAAGGATGATGGAAGAGGATGAGTGAAGAAATAATTGAACAGGTCCTTCTTAATATGATAGAGGTGTTCCACCCTCCTAGCTGTTAGGGGACAGAGAAGAAGGTCTCTGCCAAACCTCCTGAGTAATGTCCTTGAGCCTGCAAGGACAGGAAAAGCAACCATGCCTGGTGCATCTGAATAAAATTGTGCCAGGATCTTGTCCCTGGACTTATGTTTGGATGTGTCAATCTCAATTTCAAGCAACTGGGCCATGTGTGTTATCTCCTCACTGTACATTTTAAGATCTTCTGATGGGGAAACCAAGGGGTGTTCTCCCACTAGTTCATCAGGACGTGGTTCCAATATGGAGCCCTCAGATTCTATTGCAGCCTCCCTCCTGTCTGAGTAAGGAAAAATTGGTCTGTACAGTTCCGATGTTGAGGGCAGAAATGGATAAGATCAGTGCGGGTCGAAATACGTGCCCACTTCCATGGAGAGATGAGCCAATTCATCCCACTCATCTCTATATCTTGTGGATGCTCTGTAGTGGTGTGAGGACCATCACATCAGTTGGTAATGGTGTGACCATAGAACCATCTGCTTGCATTCAGCTTCAGGTGGAGCCTGGCCAGCTGGAATCTCAGGTTCATTCTCACCTTCGGACACAGATGTAGGCATGGCGCCTAAGTTCAGTGGATTGTACAGGCTGCCCTGCAGAACCGGCAGCAGTTCAAGGGTGTAAGCCGGAGACTGTGGATGTGGGGTGGATTTATGCCTGTCTTTCCCCTTAGTCTTGGCTTTCTTAACAGGTGGTTCAGAGGACGCAGGGTGTTTAGATGGTAGAAATGAGTCCAATCACATCCACTGTGAGCTGGAACCGAGGACCAGCACAGACCAAGATAAACCCAACAAGACAATTGCAGTCAGATTAGTTGAAGATGATGAAGATGATATGGGTCCCAAAGCCTTAACTGCTTTTTCCCAAAGTGATACTTTGAACTTAGAGGCTCTATCACCATGAGCCTTTGGAGTAAACTTTTGGCATGATTTGCAAGCAGCAAAGAAACAAACAAAATAGGCATAGATCATGGTCATCAGTCTGTGTCTTTTTCATTCCACAACAGGAGCACTTTTTAAACAAGCCCTTTTGAGCCATCTTCGACTGCCAAATGCAGTCACCACACAATTCCTCACCAACACGCAGGAGACTCTCCAAAGCTCGGCCTACGTCTAAGGTGGCAAAAGAGGAACTGTGGGTAGGGGCACTGCTGCATGGAAGCACATGGCCCGTCAGGTGGGACAAGTTTGGCTTCAGCATGCAGTGCACCCTGTGGGCTCTTAGCTGTAATTAACTACCGAAGGCAGGTGGAACTGCACCGAAGATCAATGATGAATAAGGAGCATGTTAGCTTTTTGTTTGAAACAACTGTGTAACCACTGCACTCATGTTCTGAAGTACTGGCACAAGACCCAGGCAAGGCTTTGGACTTCACCACTTCATCAGCATGTCTATGACGCCAAAGTGCTATCTATAGCTCTAGGAGCACAAGGGGGCACTTGTGCAGGTGCAACAGCACTTCGCCATCAGTCAATGTAATTCACATGTCCCTTGACATAGGGCTAACCTACTAGTGGTTCATGGCACCTTGTGCCTAATGTTGACCAGTGCATATAATATAATTAGTGCATACGTATAATACATAGAATCATCAAATATCTTCAACGGCCACATATCATCTATGGAGTCTCCCCCTCTGCTGCCTCTTTACAGCCAGTGACATGATCAAGCTGTGAGGCTGAGAGCATGATCTGAAAGGATCCATCGTTAGTTCAACATGTGGCAAAGCAGTGGTGTGTGGGCATGTGTCACTACTTCATCTCATATTTAGGCTCACAGCTGAATGTACAATTTCCCACCACTACAAAGCTGCTGAAAATGTGTTGAACAATGCCACAGTCTGGTTTAGTGGCTGGAATGCTGGACTGGAATCTGGGAGATCTGGGTTAACAACATGAATGGAACTCACTGGATGACTTTTGCTGTCACACATTCTCTGCCGAACCTAGCTTATTGTGAAAGAAGGAAGAACTGTGTATGCCACTGCCAGCTCCTTAAAGGAAGGATAGAACAGAAATGTGGTTTCAGTTGTGAGCCAACTCTGAGGTAAGGCAATTATACAGGAATCCCTGCTGCCTCCTGCACACGCTCACTCAACCTATATTTTTAAGATGCCTGTTTGTCTGTGTGGATTGGTTCTTAAAAGCATCACTTAAGAGGAGAATGCAAAAAAAAAAAAAGAACACTTTCTTAATAAGGGGAGTGCACAAAATGTTTCATTTTTGAACACACAGAGGTAGTGTACTTTCTGTGTCCAGATGAAATGCCCATATAAAACAACTTTGTGCCTTCCCCAAAAAAATAAAAGTTAATGAAACCACAGTGAAGAGTTCTGAGACAGTTGCTGCCATCTGGTGAGAAAGTCTGGAACCACAATACAGAGTCTATTCTATTCAGATCGCCCAATCCCACATGACGAGCAAAGGAAAGGGGGGTTATATATAAAAAAGAAAGAATTAAAGGCCTTTACTGACCTTTAAAGTCATTTTATCATAATAAATGCAGCTGGCATGCCTCCAGAAATCTCTGGCACTTGCTTTTCTTTCATATGACTATTAACTTTTTGATACTGTTCATTTGTGAGGTCAAAACTAGTTCTTAAAAAATCTAAGACTCAGCATTCAATCTCTGCAGCGACCAGACTTTCCTGCAGCTCTAAAATGTCATAATTGTAACTAAGGAAAATTCAAAGGAACAATGGAATGGAAGGAAGTCTCAGCCAGGCTCTGCAGCTGAAGAAACCTTCAGGGTTGCCTAATATTCCCCTAATTCTCAATTTCCTATACTGCTATTAAAAATAGTATTTACATGGTGTTAATTTAATGGATGTGAGTGGTGCAAAACTAAATACAACTGAAGAGATAACATGCTGATTCTCTTCCAATAAAAAAGTCCCACATATTTGGTTACAATTTTGCCCCTTCCACTTGAGCATATCTCATTGTGTGCCTTTAATAGCTGTGTGAGAAGCAGAAATTCAAAAAGCAAACCCATTACAATCACTACTCCTGCATGGTAAGATATGATGCAGCGGTTAGATCCATGGGGTACATCTTTTCAATCAGCCCTGGGCATCTTACCTTTGTGCCTTTATAACACAATGGATGCAAAGTGCCTTCTCCACTGCTGCCCCAGGACTGATGAGACATATGCTATATGAGGGGACATGTGAGGAGGACACTGAAAGGAAAAGTAGAAAGGGTCAAAACCATTGGGGAAGCTTGGAGACTATTTAAAACTACAATCCTAGATGCTCAGAAAAAATATATACCCCAGGTTAGGAAAAGCACAAATAGGTATAGAAGAAAGCCTGCATGGTTAACAAACAAAGTAATGGAAGCTGTAAAAGGTAAGAAGGATTCCTTTAAGTGGTGGAAAACTAGTCTCAGTGAGGTTGATAAAAGGGAACACAGGCTGTGACAAATAAAATGCAAGTCTGTGATCAGGCAGGCAAAAAGAGAGTATGAGGAGCATATTGCAAAAAACATAAAGACCAACAATAAAACTTTCTTCAAATACATTAGAAGCAGGAAACCAGCCAGGGAGGCAGAGGGGCCCTTGGATGACCAAGGGGTAAAGAGAGTAGTGAAGGATGATAGGGAAATGGCTGAGAAGCTGAATGCATTTTTTGCCTCTGTCTTCACTGTAAAGGATGAGAAGTGCTTGCCGACTCCAGAACTGCTGATTTCCGGACGGGTGTTGAAAGACCTGAGTCAGATTGAGGTGATGAGGGAGGAGGTTCTACGACTCATAGACAACTTAAAAACTCATAAATCACCAGGCCCGGATGGCATACATCCGAGAAATCTGAAAGAACTCAAATGTGAACTTGTGGATGTCCTGACAAAAATATGTAATCTTTCATTAAAATCTGCCTCCATTCCTGAGGACTGGAAGGTAGCTAATGTCACTCCCATCTTTAAAAAGGGCTCCAGGGGAGATCCAGGAAATTACAGGCCAGTCAGTCTGACGTCAATACCAGGTAAGTTGGTGGAAACTGTTATTAAGGAAAGAATTAGTAGGCACATTGATGAACAAAAACTATTCAGGCAGACTCAGCATGGGTTCTGTAAGGGAAGATCTTGTCTCAGTAACCTGTAAGTGTTCTTTGAGGGGGTGAACAAACATGTGGACAAGGGGGACCCAACAGAATTTGTTTACCTTGACTTCCAGAAAGCTATTGATAAAGTTCCTCATCAAAGGCCCCTAAGCAAGCTCAAAAATCACGGGATAAAAGGACAAGTCCTTTTGTGGATCAAAAACTGGCTAATTAATAGGAAACAGAGAGTGAGTATAAATGGGCACTTTTTTCAGTGGAAGGTAGTAAGCAGTGGGATACTGCAGGGATCAGTACTTGGTCTGATGCTTTTTAACTTGTTCATAAATGATTTGAAGTTGGGAGTAAGCAGTGAATTGGCTAAATTTGCGGATGACACGAAGTTGTTCAGGGTGGTGAAAAACAGGGAGGATTGTGAGACACTCCAAAGGGATCTGTTGAGGATGGGCAAGTGGACATCAACATGGCAAATGGGGTTCATTGTGGCCAAGTGCAAGGTGATGCATATTGGAGCCAAAAATCCTAACTATAAATACACATTGATGGGGTCCAAACTGGCAGAGACTGAACAAGAGAGAGATCTGGGAGTCGTAGTAGATAACTCACTGAAAATGTCGAGACAGTGTGCGACTGCAGTAAAAAAGGCCAGTGCTATGCTGGGGATTATTAGGAAGGGTATTGAAAACAGATCAGCCAATATCATAATACCCCTATATAAATCAATGGTGCAACCTCATTTGGAATACTGCGTACCGTTCTGGTCACCACACCTCAAAAAGGATATTATAGCATTGGAAAAAGTGCAGAGAAGGGCAACTAGAATGATAAAGGGGTTGGAGAACTTTCCCTATGAGGAAAGGTTGAGGCGCTTGGGGCTTTTTAGCTTGAAGAAACGACGGCTGAGGGGTGACATGATCGAGGTTTATAAGATAATGCATGGGATAGAGCAGGTAGAGAAAGAGGTACTTATCTCCCTTTCTCACAATAAAAGAACTCGTGGGCACTCAATCAAATTGCTGAACAGTCGGGTTAAAACAGATAAAAGAAAGTGCTACGGCACCCAAAGAGTGATTAACACTTGGAATTCACTGCCACAGGAGGTGGTGGCGGCTACAAGCATGGACAGCTTCAAGAGGGAATTAGATAAATATATGGAGCAGAGGTCCATCAGTGGCTATTAGTCACAAGGTATAGATAGGAACTCTCAGGCTGGGGCAAGGGATGCTCTGTATTCTTGGTGCTGGGGGGGGGGTCAACAGTGGTAGGGCTTCTAGTGTCCTGGCCCCACTGCTGGACCTCCTGATGGCACTTGGTATTTTTGGCCGTTGTGTGACAGAGTGTTGGACTGGATGGGCCATTGGCCTGATCCAACATTGGCTTCTCTTATGTTCTTATGTTCTTATAGAAGAGGTTTCTGGTGGGCTTCCCCACAGTCATGATTAGGGTTGCCAAGAGGCCTGGAGAAAAATGTCAGATCCCTTTAGTCAAAGTGTGATGTGTAGAAATGGGCAGCTGGAGATTTTCAGGGCACGGAGGTAAATTGCATCACTTGGTAAATAACATCCCATTAAGCCTCGTATTCAAGGGACAGGACATTTTTTTCTTCAGCCTGTTAGCAACCATGACTCACCAGCCTCCAAGATTAGAATGCCCCCCCCCCAGTGTTAAATATGGTCAGACTTAAATATTACAAGCATGCTAGATCAATTTCTTATGTCAGCTTCTTATATCTTTGTTATACCAGGTCCATGACAGCATCACAAAGGTTAGTGATGATCACATAGGTTAGTGATGATCATGTTGCTGTGGGGGCCAGATGCTCTTTGGTGCATACAGCCTCTCTTCGTGGAAGATATCCATGTGTACAGAATGCTTGAAAATCATTTCACACAGGCCAATGCCTGTTCCTAAATATTGAAAATAATATACCAAGACTTCCGGTAATGGCGACTTGCAAGTCAGACGTATCTCTGGGATGCTCCCAGGACATGATCTGATCACCAGCGGCTTGGAGGGGGTGCGAGCAATCGCCGCCTCCCAGAGAGCCTAGGTAAAGGCTCTCAGCCAAGGGGCTCGTGAGGGGGTGTCCTCTTCCCCAGCGCGATGCTGGAGAATCGAGGTGCTACTTCGCCCCAGTGGTCTAGCTGCTGTGCACTCCGTGTGCCTGCATGGACTTAAAGATGCCGGCCGGAACGAGCAACGGAGATCTAGCGACCTTGCGAGTGTAAGCGATGTCGGAAGACAAACAAAGAGGCATGAGTTGAAAGAGCTCTAAATCGGCGGTCAAAATGAAAGCACCCCTCCTTGATTGAGCGTGGGAAGTGAGTGGGGGAGGGGCCCCTCCCCCACACAAAGACTTTAAAACAAAACTACAAGGGGGAGCAGAAGAAACAGCGCAGAACTGATTTTAAGAGCCTTACCTGTCGAAGTTAGAGCATCTCGAAGGCTTGTAGAGACTTTGCAAACTCTCAGTTAAAGTAAACAATTTAAAAAAGATGGTGGAGAGGCAACCTGACAAAGGACTGAAACCAAAACCACCAGGCAGTCAGAGTCCTTGGCCGGAAGAGACCATAGAGTTCTCAAGGCTTTTGTTGGACTCTCTTCGCCCCCTGCTGGACCAGATGTCCAACATCAATCAGCAACTGGTAACTTTGAATCAGAATCTTGCAGCGCAGCAATTACAACTGGCTGAAAACACTAAGAAAACAGAGCAGGTGGTCAAAAAAGTGAAGGAACTGGATGCCAGCTCCACCAAAGCAGGAAAAAAGATGCAATTGCTGGAGAAAAAACATGCAACGTCGGAAACGCAGCTATTACAACTGCAAATGGAAAGAGCTAACATGGTGCTCCGGGTCCAAGGAGTGTCTGAAGCCCCAAATGAGAATCTCAAACAGGTACTGAGTGAGGCATTGGCCCCCATGGCGGATTTAAAAGCGGAGGATATCTTAAGAGAAATGGATGTGGCCTATAGAGCCTACTCCATGTACATCAAAAAGAACAATCTGCCAGGGGAAATTGTCGTGAGATTCTCGAAGAGGCATATAAGAGATCTTATTCTAAAAGCGTCTACAGTTACACTCCTGAAAATTGGAGGCAACAATATAAGAATCCTAAAAGACATTCTATTTGAGATAAGAAAAGAGAGACAGAAGTATAAGGAACTAATCCTTTTCTTACAAGCAAACAGCATTGCATACAGGTGGCTAATTCCCGAAGGCGTCAGGTTCAAGATAAAAGACAGGAGGGAAAGAATTGACTCTGTTTTTAAAGCTCGAGAATTTTTGCGGCTGCAACTGGGACGTCTGGAGGAGGAGAAGAGAGAAGAAGAAGAAGAAGATAGCAAGTCTACTGGAGAGTTGAACTCTGGGTCTTCCACCGACGAGGATTCGGATGCAGACAAGGGAGCGGCGGCTCCCAAACAGAGCTACCAACTGAGAGATCATAAAGATAGGGGAAAAAAGAACTGAGACTCCAAAAGCCTAAGAAGCATTTTCGTCTATTGGCGGATGACTGGGGAGGGCTCTTGAAAGGAGAAAATAGTTAAGCTGATACAGTAGTGGGAATTTCTCTTAGAACATGTCAATGTTACCAAAGTGTTTTTGCGGACTGATTCGGTTACAAGCTTTATTGAAGATCTCCATCTCTTGGGTTTTTAGTCAGTAGTGGTTATCTTTCCTTTATCCCTAGTTTAGATGTTTCCCCTTTCTTTTTTTTTCGGTTGTAGTTTTGTAGTATTAAAAATGTAAATTAAAAAAAATCCCCTTCGGGGGGCCAAAAAAAGAAAGAAAAGAAAATAATATACCAAGACCTCTGCATGTGGGTGAACCATGAGCAGAACTGTTCAGAAACTAGAATGTGCCTGGATATTTGCCAAAATATGAGTGGAAAAGGCACATTGCCCAAAAGGGGTGAAGAAAAGGATTATGCCAGTTTAATCTAATCTGACTAAAATGATTTTGCAGCTACAAATCCCAACAAGCCAAGTGGTGGATAGAATGTAATTGCAAGTTATACTGAACACTGTGATGAACTGGCTAAAGTGTCAGACTAAGATTAGGGAGCACCACATTCAGACCCTCGGTCATTCATGACACTGTCTGGTTGCCAATGGGCCATTCACTCACTCACTGACGGCCTAATTTACCTCCCAAGGTCACTGTGAGGGCAAAATGGAGGGCAAGGGGGCAATTATTTAGGCCACCCTGAGTTCCCTAGAGGAACTGAAGGAAACAAATGTAATAGAAAGACAAAGATAGTTGGGAAACCTAGTTCAGCTTTCATTCATGTAATCACAATTCCTCCCTGTTGGTAAACAAACGAACAAACAAACAGCAATGGTTATATAGATCTATACATCTGTTGTTAAACTGGATGAGAGAGATTTATCAAGCACTTTGTATCTTCAAAAGGCTATTTAAAAAAAAAAAGGAATGCAAGGGTTTGGTGGGGACTGTACTAAATTTGCAACTACCATTTAACACAACAGTTTAAGAGGACATTAATAGCCTTCTTCAGTATACATGTTTAACCTCCATGAAGAGAAGGTTGCTATACAGGTTTAGAAGTTAAATGTCTTTAAAGCACCTACCTGATTCAACCAGAAACTGATAGGCCATGATCAATCCCATCAAGTTCAGCCTTCCCCTTATTTTTTTCTAGGAATCCAGCTATTTTTGTTAATATTTTCATGACTGTGTAACCAAAACGAAGTAGGCAGCTGAATGATATTGCAGCAAAACTTAAACAGCCATGCAAACATCCCAGTTCTTTCCTTGGTATGCAGCAACTACCCCAAGCCATAACATTGTACTGCTGCCTGGGAAACAGCACCCTCAGATCAACACTTCCTCAAGGTACAAAGAATGGCAGGCAGGCCCCACCCGCAATGTCTGTGGAAAGGTGCCCAGGTTAAGGTCAAGTAGAGGCCTGCAGCTCTAACATGGAATTTAGCAAGCCAAGAATATTAATTCATCAAGTAAAGGAATTCCAAGTGCTGACTCAGCAACCAGGATCACCAAAATACAGTTTCAGTTGTTTACTGACTTCACCATGGATATGCACAGAAAGAATCACAGCACACGACAATTTGTTTGATATTTCCCCCCACCAATTACAGTGCCATGCATTCAGAACTCCAAAGTGTATACAGTTGTTTAGTTTGCATAATTTATTCTGAGAAATGCTGTTTTTACACACAATATCTGGAAGGGTCTGTGCCCTGCAGTTGGCCCGTCAGTGGATTTCCATTCCAGTTTGTCCATCGACACAGTCAGCTCTGCCCCAGAGAACCAGTTTGGGTGGCAATGCTTGGAGAGAGCCATTCCACTGCTCCATTGGTACTGCATGGCACACTAGACGCAGTGGCACCAATCACTGTTTGTTTCTCCACTGCTACAGATTAGATCCAGTGCTTGTTTCAAACATGCATCACTGGGCCTTTTCCCACCTCCCACATTAGCTCACTGCAGGATCCTGTTACTGAGTCCAATATTAGAACAGAATAAGAAACCAGTGGCTCCTGAAAGACTATGTAGGAGCACAAACGCATCAGCATGATTATCTAAACAACAGAAGAAGGGCATTACAAAGAGAGGCCAGTTCAATTCAATCCAAAGAGTAACAGTAAGTTCAGTCACCATGGAGATGAGACACTCCCAAATCATGTTTCCATTATTAGGAAGTATCACAAGCAGAAACAGGAATCTACCAACATTTTCCCTGGAGGCACTTAAGGAAGCAGTGGTGCGCCCCTCTCCTGAAAAAGCCATCTCCGGTCAAATTGGCCAACTATCGGCTGGTTTCCAACTTGCCCTACCTGGGCAAGATGATAGAGAGGGTAGTGGCAAGTCAGTTAGAGGACTTTTTGGATGACGCTTCCATATTAGACCCCTTCCAGTCCAGTTTTCGCCCAGGTCACAGGGCAGAGACAGCACTGGTCACCCTCATGGATGACCTCTGAAGGCATCTGGATCGAGGCGGATCGGCAGTGCTGTTGTTTTTAGACCTGTCAGCTGCATGTGACACGGTCGACCATCAGCTACTGACCCACCGCCTTGCCGACACTGGAGTCCAGGGACTAGCCTTGCAGTGGCTTGTAAGCTTTCTCCAAGACTGGGGATAAAGAGTGGCACTAGGGGATCAGCTGTCCTGAAGGCATCCACTAGAATGTGGAGTGCCTCAAGGGGCAGTGTTGTCCCTATCACATAAATGCTTCATCTATTAGGGCCCTGGGGTGTCAGGTAGGGTGTTGACCACAATATCTCTCAGGTAACCTCCTGGGTCTGGGCTTCAATTTAAACTGGGGCTCAGCGTTACTTCGGTAGCGTGCTTCCCTTATCCTGAGTCCCCTTCGTTTCCAGAGCCAGCCGGCTCAGCTTAGGAGAGGCAAGGAGGGCACATACACAATCTCTACTGCCCAAGACTTGTTCAGACTCCCGGCTTATAAAAACATAAAGGTTTATTCGAGACAAGTCAAACAAATAGGGGGGAGTTGTGGAATAAAATGGACAATAGACAAAACTAATCCTAACTATCTAGCCACTACAAACATACAGTTTGTTGATCCTTTCTCCCTGAACGTCCGGCTCCTTCTAGTTTGGCCGCTTGCTTCAGGGTTCACTCAAAACTTGAGCCACACCTTCCAGGTCTCTTAGCACTGCCAAGACTCACTTGCTTGCAGACACTGGCTGTCTTCTGAGGAGGTCCTGCACCTGGACTATACCTCAGGGTGACCAGTTCAGGAAGATTCTCACTGCAGCCTCTGGTTACTTCAAGGCCACGTGCAGCATTCGTCAAGTTGTCGAGAGCCTCCTGTCTCACAGCTTCCTCGGAATGCGTAAATGTGAGCGTGTTCAGGCAGGTCCATCGGTTCCTTTTTTCCTGCCTCCAGGACTGGATTCTTATTTTTCACTTCCCCAATCCCCGTCCTAGGCTAATTAGGGATTGCTGCCTTGACCCAGCTGTCTCCCATTTACTTAGATTACTGGATATGCTGATTCTGACTGAATTTACAGGCCTCTTATCTGTGATGATCCTGTGAATCAGTATCTCTGGCATGACGGTCCCCGATGCTTTTTAACATCTATATGCGCCCTCTTGCTCAGAGGCATGGACTGGGTTGTCACCAGTATGTGGATGACACCCAGCTCTATCTGTTGTTGGGTGGCCAGTCTGACTCTGAACTGGGAGACCTAGATCGGGCACTACAAGCCGTGGCTGATTGACTTAGGCTGAGCTGGCTGAAATTGAATCTGATGAAGACGGAGGTCCTATGCCTGAGCAGTCCGAGAGTAGGGATCCCGTTCCTGACCTTCGATGGGGCACCACTGGTGCCAGCGCCAGAGGTTAAGAGTCTGGGAGTGCTCCTAAACACCTCCTTAACAATGGAGGCCCAGGTAGCAGCCACTGCCAAGTTGGCCTTTTATCATCTCAGGCTGATTAGGCAGCCGGTTCCCTTCCTCAAATGCAATGACTTGGCAACAGTGATCCATGCGATGGTCACCTCAAGACTGGATTACTGTAATGCCCTCTACATGGGGCTGCCCTTGTCTCAAATCCGGAAGCTGCAGCTGGTGCAAAATGCCACAGCCTGGTTACTGTTGGGACTCCTTACTCGGGAGCACATCCAACCTGTGCTAAAGACAATGCATTGGCTGCCTATAGCATACCAGATTTGATTCAAGGTTATTACCTTTAAAGCCCTTTATGGCCAGGGACCTGCATACCTGAGGGACTGCCTTTCCCCATATGTACCCCAGAGAGTGCTGCGATCTGGGACCCAAAATCGGCTGGCCCTCCCGAATATCAAGGAGGCCAGGCTAGCGACAACTAGGGCCACGGCTTTTTTGGTGGCAGCTCCACTCTGGTGGAATGAGCTCCTGGAGGAGATCAGGGCCCTGCAGGACCTGTTGCAGTTCCGCAGGGCCTGTAAAGTGGCGCTCTTCTGCAGAGCCACCACCACTACTGACATCTGACAGCCTATGATGAGAGAGCCCTGATCCCCCTGGATCCTCCAACTATTGGCTGAGCTGATCACCCAGGACAATTGAAGAAGATCAAAGAGCTGACTGTATGATGAGAAAACTAAGTACCAGCACTTTATTATATTACTAGCGGCAAGGCCCGTTGCATGATCAGATGCAACGAGCACTAGCTGGATTCCCGCTGAAGGCGCTGTCCCCCTCCTTGCCGGCCATTTGCTGGCAGCCACGGCAGCACCATGGCCCCCTCTCGGGAATGGCTCTGGGGGCCAAGAGCGCACAGCCGCAAGAGGATCCATCCGATCCAGCGGCTGGCAGCAGACTGCGTCTGAGAGGCTGGCTGCTGGCTGCGTGGTGTTAGCCCAGCCGCCTGTATTGGGCTATTTCTGGACTGTTTTATGCTGTTATGAACCTGATGGTGTGCCAGCCAAGAGACTGTAATAAAGCACCATGGGGAAAAGCCCAGAGAGGAAAACAGAAACCAGCCAAAGGCGATGAAGCTGGCTAAAATCACTCCAGAGGGTCCCCATAGTCTGCTTGCTGCATGTCACGTCTCACAATCACGGATTTGCATTAAAACAAAAGACTCTTGCGTACCGCCCAGACTCGCTGTCTCCAGTATAAAGGGATTAATCCCCCCTCATGTGCCAACACACACGTGTCTCATGGAGGATCTGCCCGGATACCGAAGAGTTATCCTCTTTTGTTCCAACTTCCTCTTTCCATGCTCCCACGTGACCAATGGTCCAGGTAGCCACTAGCATTTGAAATTGACCCTAACAACCAATCCCTAGTCAACAGGGAGTGTCTTCAGGTGTAAGCTGCCTGGCCTTCCACGCCCATCGCTCAAGAGATTTTAAAAACACACACACGCTTCTCAGAGCTCTCTCTGCCTCGCCTACCCCTACCAACGACCTCTCTATACCTGCTTTACCTCTTACGTCCAGCTTACTCTCCCCAATCCTCACCTCGCTTTAAGGCTCCAGTCTGCAGCTGGAGTAACACACGTGTGCTTAGCCGGCCTAATACGCGTGCTCCCCATTTTCCTTCCATACTCTTCCCCCCCCAACCTCCTGCTGGAAGATTTTAGGAGCTGCACATCAGAGGTAATTATTGCCATCATCGCTTCAATACCTGCTCATGCGAATGTGCTATTTATTTCTTGCCTGCTTTTATTTAGTCTCTTGTATGCCAGTGTGTGTGTGATTGTATGTGTTCTGCTGAATATTATTACACAGCAAACAAAAGATTTATTTTACTCCTGTCTCACCTCTTTACTGGGAAATAGTGTGGCAGCCCATCCTTCGTATACACAGACCAAAGAATCCCAATATTAAAAACTGTCCCAAATACTCTATTAATTATAGATCAGAGCATTTCAGCTAACAGTGGGCAGGATCAAGGCCACGCAGCCAGGCATGTCAACCAATGGCCAGGGCCCCATGTTTGAGTGGCAGCCCCTGTGGCCAACGGATTCTGCCGCACATTTTGACCTTATTTGGGCAAGACCTTATTTGGGCAAGCTGGCAGACCACTACTGTTTTATATAATAGGGAAGGATTATATTTATGGTTTTAAGAACTCTTGTGTATTAATGAATGTTATTTTTTATATCATATGGCTTTATGTAAGCTGCCCTGAGCCGGCCTCAGCCGGGAGGGCGGGGTAAAAAATCAAATCAAATCAATCAATAAATAATTTTTTTCAAAGCCAGCGGTGCCTGTAGGAAGCAAAGAATTTTTTCAGCCCTTTTTTGAATCTAAAGAGTGAGTCACTCTACCAAGCATTTGGTGGGACACAGGAAGCAGGTGGATGAATGAAGGCATCCAAGATGCTGGACCAGGTGAAGTGTTGTTAGTGAACTTTTTGTGTATACCAACAGACCAGTTAGGACAGACATAACCTCCCTCTCTATGGAGATTCCAGTGTGCTGATGCAGATCCATAGAATCCCCTTTCTGTAATCCACTCTTCTTCTTGCCGTTGTCACTGTTAATATCCATCATCAGCCTTTGATGTAGCTTCATCAGCAGCTAAGGAAACTGTTATTTTTAGAAGTCAGACCTGGGGCCTGTCATGTGCCAAGCACCTTTTGAGGGCACTAGAAAAAAATATGTTTAGATTGGCTTTTGGTCTGGGCTAAACTGGCAAAGGTTGAGCTTATTATAGTGTTGTAATTTCAACACAACTTTTATCGTAAGCTCTTTCTTCATTATAGCTTCCTGCTAAGACACGATAGAAAGGAACCAGAATGGAATGTGTAAATTGGCAGGGAGGGAGCAAGAAGGAAATGAAGAGAAGGATAAGATGGATGGGAGTATCACTTCCTTGGAGATTCCTGAGCTTACATTCCTTCTCCCTCTTATATTAAGCTGGTATTATCGTATAGTAAATACAGAACCACAAATTGTTCAATCGTTCTCTAGGGAAGCCTTAGAAAGATGGGAATAACATATACAACTTACGTAATTGGCTAGTTGAAGTTGATTTTTTCTTCATGCTCTTTAAAGAAGCAGAACTAGTTTGAGATCCCAAGGTAGCAAGAGTATTGACTGGAAACAATACTGGGTGAAATCGCTGCCCTTACCTGCTGGCACTTTCACTCTTGCAGTTTGGTAACTAAAACTGTATTTGGAGACAGATGA
Source organism: Gekko gecko (assembly GCA_029375565.1). NCBI lineage: Eukaryota > Metazoa > Chordata > Lepidosauria > Squamata > Gekkonidae > Gekko > Gekko gecko. Next base: position 234,721,792 of record JAPDNY010000002.1, on the reverse strand, counting down.
GGAAAATATGTTCTGGCTTACTATTATTACTTGCTTTCAGAATCCATTGGTGCAAACTGATCCCTATCAATTGGAAGAGTATATGCATATCTGGAGAAGGGCTCTGCCAGAAGCACACTTCTCCTTATGAACGACAAACACTCCAGTTGAGAATAAAAGCTATCCTTTGAGAACAAGATTAGACAGTAAATGGTTCAAACTAATGCTTTGGGTTAAGGCTTCAGCGGGGGGGGGTGTTCCTCAGCATCCTACAATTTATCCTATGGAATTGCTGATGGTTTCTGTTACACTCACTACTGTTTATGAAGCTACTGATAATGAGGATGCTCTAGACACTCCTAAGGCTTATTTTACTCCAGCTGCCAGAACAAAGATGTTTGTGTTTGTTGGAGACCCTGTGGAGATGGTAGAACTACATTAAGGCAGAAAAACAGGTTGCTTATCTGTAACTGATGATCTTCGAGTGGTCATCTGTGCAGTCATACCTATGGGATCTAGTGCGCCTGCACTGATCTGACTGGTGTTGTACAAAGCTCACAATGGGATTTTTGCACCTCTACCCTGAGCATGCATTGGAACCCCTACTGCGCATGCCGAATGGGGGTGGAGTGCGGACATCCCGCCAGTTCCTTCTGACTGCCATCAACCAAAGCCATGTAAAACAAACAACTGAGGATGACAGCAGTGGGGAAGGATAGGCAGGCAGTGTGACTGCACAGATGACCACTTGTAAGATCATCAATAACAGGTAAGCAACCTGTTTATCATTTCCGTGGGAGATTGAAAAGCAGTGGCTCACCTGGAGGTGGGCGCTATCAGACTCAGTGTGCTGCAGAGGACAGGACCAAACAACCCAGATCGACTTTCTGCTGTGCATGAACGTCTAGTGCGTAATGTCTAATGAACGTGGTTGGCATGGACCACGTGACAGCTCTACAGATAGAGGACAGTGATGTGCCCTTCAGGAAAACTGTAGAGGTCACCATCGATCTGGTGGAATGCACCTTTAAGCGTACAGGGAGGAGACGCTTCACTAACAGATAGCATAACTTTATTGTCCCGACAATCCACTTGGATAGGCATTGAGCCAAAATCCTCGACCCCAGTAAGGCAGTGGAGTACGAGAGAAACAGAGTGTTGTCCCTTCTAGTAGACCATGTACAGTGTAGGTAGAAGAGGAGCTTCACATCGAGGGTATGAAGAAGACATTGTTCATCCCCTTCAGGGGATGGAAAGTAATCAGGTAGGAAGATTTTGGAGTTCAAATGAAATTCAGAGACTATTTTCGATAGAAAGGAAACGTCTGGCACCAGACGCACTCCATTCGGTGGGAAGACCAGGTATGGAGGATCATGGCGTAGTGCCACCAGTTCGCTGACCCTCCTAGCTGACATAATTGCCCCTAAAAATGCAGTTTTCATGCTGCGTACTATAGATCACAGGTTGCCATAGGTTCAAACAGCTTCCTGGTGAGTTGACAGAGTACCAAGAGTAGGTTCCATAATGGTGTCAGGGCAGTGACAGAGTGATATAAATGCATGAGCCCCCGTAAGAACTTCTTTGAGACAGGATGTGCAAAGATAGAGTAACCATCCAGTCTGTCGGGGTAAGCAGAAATGGCTGCCAAGAAGACCTTAATAGATGGGTGGCAAAGGCCCTGATCAGCGAGCGACAGGCTGAACTTGAGGATTTTATCCAGGCCCACAGACGTTGATGAAGTGGTTGAAGACTGTAAGAAGGATAGGAACCTAAGCCACTTCCTCTGATAAGAAAGACGAGTGGAAGCCCTTCTTGCATTCAGCAGGACCTCTGAGACATGATCTGTTAAGGTTATCGATTTATTCGCCAGGCCATCAGTTTCAGGCTGTCGACGCTGACATAAAGCAGCATTCCATTCTCCATGAGGAAATCGGATACCCTGGAAAATGGTGGTACCTGACTCTCATGAGACAAAGAAGAGTGGTGAACCAGGGTTGCCTGGGTCACCATGGGGCCACTAGGATACAGTCTGGCATGAGCCTGGCTAGTTTCTGAACCACCTGTAACAGGAGGGGTAGAGGAGGAAACATATAAAGGAGTATCTGTCCCTGTGGGTAGAGGAGGCCATCTCCTAGAGAGAGAAGGTCCGCTCCCACCTGACTGCAGAAAAAGGGGCACTTTGTGTTCTTTCTGGAGGCGAAGAGGTCTATTTGTTGTCTGCCCCATTTTTGAAAGAGTGGGCGAAGGTAAGTCCAGTTCAGCTTCCACTCGTCAAGCTGAGCAAGAACCCTGCTGAGAAGGTCTGCCTTCACATTGCAGGTCCCTGGAATGTGAATGGCCACAGGGGTCATTGCCTATACACCATTCCCAGAGGTCGACTGCCAGACGGCATAGTCTCCAGGACACCGTCCCACCTTGATGGTTGCCATAGCTGAGTGCCGTAATATTGTCTGTCAGAACAGTTATGCAATGCCCCTGGAGAATGGGCTGGAAGGAGCTCTGTGCCAGTTTTATTGCCAGCAGTTCCAGGTAGTTGATGTGCTTGGTTGAATTGTGAGCATCCCACTAGTACCCGACACGTAGGCCATTGAGAAGGGCTCCCTATCCCCACAGGGAGGCATCGGTGGTATGAGACGTGGGTTCGGTGGGTGAAAAGGTGCACCTTGGGTTAGGTTGGATTCCATTGACCACCACAGTAGAGAGTCTTTTACATACAGTGGGGGTTGGAGACAGATGGATTGGTTCATTCGACATGGCTGGAAGTGCTGCAGGAACCACATCTGTAGAGGCCTCATGTGAAGTCCGGCAAACAGCAGTACAGATGTGGTGGCTGACATGTGGCCTAACAGACATTGGACTTGGAAAGCTGTTTGTCCACACCTCCATTGTGAGGGACGCTAAGGTTGCTGCTCTGTCTGCAGGGCGATAAGCCATGCATGTCGTAGAGTCAAGAACTGCCCCGATGAACTGCACCCTCTGTGTGGGTTGCAGATGGGACTTTGGACGCCTGACCTGTAGGCCGAGGGAGGATAGGATATGGAGCGTCTGGGAGATTTGGTTCTCCAGGAGCACCGAGGAATCTGCCACTAAGAGCCAATCGTCTATGTAGGGAAAGATGTTGATTCCCTGAAATGAAGATAGGCCGTCACCACCATCATCGTCTTGATGAAGACTCTTGGCGCCGTGCAGAGGCTGAACGGGGGACACTTGTACTGGAAGTGGAGGTCCCCTATGGCAAATAGGAGGTATTTCCGATGAGATGGGTGGATATTGTGGTGGAAATAGGTATCTTGGAGGTCAATGGTGGCCATTCAGGAGCCCCAAGCCAGGAGAGGGAGAATCACTTGTAAGGATATCATTTTGAATTTGTGGTATTCCACAAAGAAGTTGAGGCCACATAGGTCTAAGATTGGACGGAGGCCCCCGTCCTGTTTGGAAACAGCAAAGTAACGGGAGTAAATTTGTTCCCTCGTATGCCTGTTCCCTCGTATGCCTTCGGCACTCGTTCTATCGCATCTTTTGCCAGGAGGGAATTGATCTCCTGGAGAAGGAGGGGAGAGGGAGGGGTGGCCAGGAAAACAGGCAGTATTGGAAAGTCCACAAAATCTATTGAACAGCCATGGGTTAGTATAGATAAAACCAGTCGGTCCGTAGTGATGACCCACCAGGCAGCCAGGAATGGGGAATGGTGGGTAGAGTCCTTGGAAGTAATCTGGGGCAAGTCAAAGACCCTGTTTGGGAGTCTTCTGAGGTTTTGCCCTGGAATGTTGTTGTTGCGAGCCGTATCTGGACTTCACAGGATATTGGTACTGTTGGCATTGGCCCGTGGGTGACGGATGAGGCCTCCAGGTACCCTCTGGGGACGGTTTATTATATGGGCGTTTGGAACCATAATGAAACCAGGAACGTTAGTGGTATGGCTTGGAGGGAGCAGAAACACCCAAGGATCTAGAGGCTTTTATGCTCTTGTCCATTTCCTGAAAAGCAGAGTCAGGAGAGGAATGAAATAGCCCATCTCCATCGAAGGGCAGAGCCTCTATGTAAGCCCTGGTATCAGGTGGCAAAGAGGCTGTGTGCAGCCAGGAGTGCCTATGAGGAGAGACTGCTGAAGACATAGTTTTGGAGAAGGTATCCAGTGAATGTTTCGACGAATTTAAGAGCTGTTTTGCCAGAACCATGCCCTCCTTTTGGAGAGTCCTGGCTGTTTGACATGTGTCATCAGGAAGGGATGGCAGAATGTCCATAAGTTGTTGCCATAACACATACTGGTACCTACTCATGCATGCAACATAATTGGATATTTTGATTCCCAGGGCACCCGCTGAATAAAAATGCCTCCCAAAGGCATCAAGCTTCTTGCTTTCCTTGTCAGAGGGAGTCGTGTGAGTATGTCTATTCCTGGAAGAAGAAGAGACGACCATGGAGTTGGACTTCAGATGGACATGCAGGAATTCTGCTCCCTCCTCTTGCACTTGGCATATGTGATCCAGTCTCCTGGTCAACACCAGTGCAGATGAGGGCTTCTCCCAGGGGATTTTCACAGCGTGCAGTAGAACCTTCAACATTGGAAGGGAGATCGCTTTTGATGTGTCCATCTGGACCACATCATAAACCACGTCCGATATCGATGGTTGAGGTTGGATGACAGACCCAATGAATGAGCCATTCTTTTGATGAGATCTCCATATGAAGACAAGTCTTCTGATGGGGAAATTGGGAGGTCATCAGAGACCTTATGTTTTGGGGAGGTATCTCCAGGTGAGGTCTCATCCTCGGACTGGTCAACATCAGAGGCGACTGACAAGGTTTCGGAATGCGATGGAGACCTCTGGGTAGGAATCGGCATTGGGTGAAGCTCCTTCGGAGTAACTGAGGATGGTGGTGGAGGAGACAGTGGAAGATGAGGGGAGACTTGCCTTGGAGGAGGAGACTTTGGTGGTTTGGAGAGGGATACGGAAGGGGGTGGACGATGTAGAGAGCGGGGTAGGGTCGAACGGTGGTCCCAATCATCTGGCCTCATAGGCGTCAGCCAGGGCATCGATGCCGATAGAGGGTACGAGGAGAACCAGTACGGCATGTTGTATTTTAATGTGTTTATTGTTTTAGTGCTTTTAATTGTTGTTAGCTGCCTTGAGCCAGTTCTGTGGCAAGGCGAGATACAAATTGAAATAATAAATAAATAATAAATGTGATGACGATGGTCCCACGGAGGGAACATTGATGGGTGGTGTTGGTATCAGGAAAGAGAGCCCAGACCTGAAGGCAGCTTGGGCAAATAATCTCTCCTGGGTGAACGGGACGAGTGGTGTCGGTCAGGATGGACCAGATATTCATCCCATCAACCTTGATCATCCGCGTGGATGGGAGAATGGGATTGGTTATCGGGTCAGTACTGACGGTTGGGGTCGGGGTCGGAGCGACTGCTAGTCCAGGAGGAAGCAAACAGAGAGTGGTGGCTGACACCGGAAGCCTCCATGATCACATTGTCTTCGGAAGCCGATACCAATGGGGGGTGTCGTCCAAGATTCATCTCCAATACCGGAGGAGATTTCAATGGGGGGCGCCGATTGTATTTTAGGCAGTTCCAGTATGGACTGATGCGCTGATAGAGAATGCGACTACGGTATCGTAGGCAGCGCAGAACCCTTAGGGATTACCACACCGCTCACCTTGTGAGACTTCTGCAGGTTCCCAACAGACGACTTATGAGAGCCATCTCTCTCCAACTTATCTCTCTTCTGTTTCTTCACCGGTATCGAGGCAGAAGAGACAGATTTGGAAGAACGCTTCTTGGAAGTGGCTGGCCCCGTATCAGAAGCAGACCTAACTGGTCGAGGTGGTTTTGGTGTTGATAGGGTAGCCATTGACTTCGACATTGATGTGGATGATCAGGTGGGGGTTCAGTTGATGTAGACGACTTAGGAGGTTCAGCCGACATGGTTGACAACGGAGGGGGTTTGTCCTCGAAAGATAAAAAGCCACAGTTGGTGCAAATAGCCCATCTCTTAACTTGAATGGAACCCTGCAAGAATATCTCACCAGTTCTGAAGGATCTGCAGTGATCAGCTGTCCTGTCTTCCAGCCACCAAGCGTTAAGTTACTTTCTTTAAAATGGAACCAATCAGAAGCAGGGCATTTACAACATTCCTTCCCCAGAGGAGCATGCCAACCGAGGGCCCTACCTATCTTTAGGAGGCATGTCAAAACATCTTTGTTGAGACAGGCTTCCCATCTTTCATAGGGCCTGAACTCTTTGTCAGGCTCCAGGGATCTATGCTGTTTTCCATGCTGTTTAATACTGACATAAGAAATTCAATTCCACTCGGTATACAGAACTTTGGCAAGAAAAAGAACTTTGGACTTAGCAAAAAGAGATCATACAGTGTCTTCCACAAGAAATGCGTACAAAAAACATGAGGACATTCGGTCAGTCTTCTTGCAGCTATATCACTCATTTCACTTGGGTAGATTTGTGCATTTAGTTTGTGGAATGCTACTTATAAAATTTATTAAAATAATAAAAAAACATTGATATAATATCACTAAGAGATATTGTCTACAATGGGAGACATCAGTATGTTGAAACCACTGAGCCACCTATGTCTGTAGAAGAGTCAAGGTGCTTTTTTGCTGGTATTGGCAACTCTCTTGAGGCTGAAATCAAGTAGCTAAGACTGAACAGGCTAAAGTTAAATCCAGGTACAATGGAGGTGATGTCGGCTGGTAAAACTAGTGCCCTGAACAGGTTAAGAACATAAGAGAAGCCAATGTTGGATCAGGCCAAAAGCCCACCCAGTCCAACACTTTGTCATACAGTGGCCAAAAATACCAGGTGCCATCAGGAAGTCCAACAGTGGGGCTAGGTTTGTGTTGCCTGTGTTAGATGAGATGTACCTAAAGCTTTCTGTTACTGTCCATGGGGTTTTCTTGGCAAAGATACTGGAGTGGCCACAGGATTGGAAAAGGTCAGTTCACATTTCAATCCCAAAGAAGGGCAATGCCAAGGTATGTTCAAACTATCACACAATTGCACTCATTTCACACACCAGAAAGATCATGCTCAAGATCCTACAAGCTAGACTTTAGCAGTATGTGGATAGAGACCCGCAAGAAGTAGAAGCTGGGTTTCAAAGAGGTAGAGGAACGAAAGATCAAATTGCCAACATTCGCTGGATTATGGAGAAAGCAAGGGAGTACCAGAAAAACATCTACTTCTGCTTCATTAACAGCACTAAAGTCTTTGATTGTGTGGACCACAACAAACTGTTGCAAGTCCTTAAAGAGATGGGAGTACCAGACCACCTCACATGTCTCCTGAAAAACCTGTATAAGGGTCAAGAAGTGACAGTTAGAACCAGATATGGAACAACTGATTGGTTTAGGATCGGAAAAGGAGTATGAGAAGGATGTATATTGCCACCCTGCTTATTTAATTTATATGCAGAGTACATAATGCAAAATGCCGGCCTGGATGAATCACAAGCTAAAATTAAGATTGCTGGGAAAAACACCAACAACCTCAGATATGCAGACGATACCACTCTAATGTTAGAATGTGAAGAGGACCTAAAGAGCCACTTGCTCAGAATGAAAGAGGAGAGCGCAAAAGCTGGCTTGAAACTCAACATCAAAAAAACTAAGATCATGGCATCCGGCCCCATCACTCCTTGGCAAATAGAAGGGGAAGTCATGGAAACAGTGACAGACTTCATGTTCCTAGGATCCTAGATCATTGCAGACGGTGATTTCAGCCACGAAATTAAAAGATGCCTGCTCCTTGGGAGGAAAGCGATGGCAAACCTAGACAGCATAATAGAAAGTAGAGACATCACCCTGTCAACAGAAGTCCTTATGGTCAAAGCAATGGTATTCCCAGTAGTAAAGTGTGGCTGGGTGAGTTGGACCATAAGGAAGGCTGAGCACCGAAGAATAGATGCCTTTGAATTATGGTGCTGGAGAAGACTCTTGAGTGTCCCCTGGGCTGCAAGGAGATCAAATCAGTCAATCCTAAAAGAAATCAACCCTGATTGTTCCCTGGAAGGCCAGATACTGAAGCTGAAGCTCAGATACTTAGGCTATCAAATGAGAAGGGAGCATTCACTGGAGAAGACCCTGATGCTGGGAAAGACTGAAGGTAACAGAAGAAGGGGACAGCAAAGGATGAGATGGTTAGACAGCGTTACCAATGCAACGAACATGAAATCGAGCAAATTCCAGAGCATGGTGGAAGACAGGAGGGCCTAGCGTGATGTGGTCCATGGGGTCACGAAGAGTTGGACTCTACTGTGCGACTGAACAACAACAAAACTAAAACTTATATTCAGTAAAGAGCTCAAGGGTCCTTTTTGACCCCTTTTGACAGACCCAGGTTAGCATTGTTGCATTAGAGTACCTTTGTTCTACCCAGGAAAATTTGCCTATTTTTTAACACAGCTGATCAGTCCATCGATTGCTGCTCCTGTAACCATGAGATGAAATAACTGTAATGTATTCTGTTAGTGGCTTTCTCTATAGATAGCTTGGAACCTGCAAATGAACTAGAATGCAGAACCCTGCTTATTAACTGGGGATAGTTGGCTTACCCATATGACAAGCTGAACTGAAACTGTTTGATGCGAAGGCTAATTCAAAGTGCTGCTTTTGGCCCTTCACAGTCTGCATCTCACATACTCCCAGGACCACCTGACACCACATGAGCCCAGACAGACCTTGAGATCCTCACAAGGTTTGCTTTCCCTTCCTTAAAGGAGGGAAGGCTCAGGACTCCCAAAGAGAGAGTGTTCTCTGTGGCATGTTTGCCCTATAGTTTCTCTTTTCTGTGGCACATTTCTCTTTTCTGATACAGTCTTTATATGTCAGGTTTCCTGTTGGGTTTTTAAACCGCTTGCTTTCATTTGGGTTTGTAGATGTGTATCACACTTGAAAGAGTGTACAATGCTCTTTTATAAAGAACTGGAGTTGCTTTAAGATAAAAATGCAGCTGCCTGCCAGTGCCTTCCAAACTGAGCAGTTAACTTAGGAATGCTTCCTGTAAGGACTGACATGGCAATCCTCCAGCAAGCTACTTCCTTTCCTATCACTGGCTGAGTTCAGACTGGCAATTTGCCCCGATAGGGATCCGTTTCAGCAACGCTTCAAACCTGCAGTAAACAGGGCGTTCACACAGGCACATCTGCCTGGCGTCCCCCACCTGTAGCCAACCGGCACTGTTCTGCTTCACTGCCGCGTTAAAAAGATACCTCACATAACCGGTAGCAAATCCTGAAAGCGCACGTGTGTCCCGCGTTTCCCCGCTTCCGGGAAGTCTGAACGCTCCACCGATAAGCTGGGAGCAACCCGCGTTGGGCAGAAGGCAGCAGCGGTATGATTGGCCATGTTCCGCTCTACTGCCCAATGCGGTGCCAGCGCTGCAGGGTCCTCCCCCAATCGGCAAAACATGCTTATGCGCATGAGTGTATGAGCGCTCATGCGCATATACACCCATACACCCATAGCCAAATTAATGGGGAAACGCCGCATACAGCGTGCCTCCGGGGCAGCAGTCTGAATGCTCCCGCGTGGCTCCGCCCAGTATGCTCCGGCAGCAGCCCCGGCTGTATGAACAGGAAACCCTGAAACAGTTTGTTCCGGGGCTTTTTTGCCACGACTGGCTCCCGGAGCAAACTGCCAGTCTGTCCTCAGCCACTATGTAAGTGTAGAGGACACATGAGATCTGAAAAAGACAGAAATTGCTATTGCCTCTGACCATAATCCTTGCAGTATTTACAAGGGGGAAATGGCCTTTAACAAGCATTTCCCCTGTACTTTCTCTACACAGCTGTTTAGTTAGATCAAGTTAGCCACGCTATACACTGGGCAATGCAGGACAGAAAGGAAATTGCTACTAATTCCAAGAAAGACCACTTGATCCTCCTTGGATGGAAATGATACCTTCTCTGGAAAACCTTGAGGATGGATGGAACAGGTAGCATTTCCTGCTATTAACACAGCAGGTGCCTTGGATACCTCCCTCAGTTGTTTATTCAGGACAGAAGAATGCTGAAACACAAGGAGCAAAAAAACACTTATGAAACAGAAGCTATGGGGTTTTAAGTCCAAACATGGGTTTCCACCAGTGAGAACGGGGGTGATTTTTTTGTTAACTCTCAGTTCACCCTTGTGGGTCCCATTCACTACAAGCAGCCATTCAGGAACTCAGGGGGAGAAATCAGCAAAACTCACTACTCTCTTGCACTGGCAATGATGAGTTCCACTGATTAACCCAACCAACCTTCAGATTCAGTGTTAGTGTTTACCTCATGAAATACAGAAATGACCACTTTTAGCCACATAAAACTTTCCCTCTCCTCACTTCTTTCTCCTGTCAGTCCTGTATTGTGCTGGGTTGGCATAGAAACTGTATCAAGGCAAGTCTTCAGAGGAGCAGTTACACAATTCCTACTAAATAAAGAACTCCTCCAAAGGAGGATTGTGTAGGCCACAAGGGATGGTTGGCTGGGGTAGAAAGGACACCACTTGTATGGAGCTTAAAGGCTGCTGTTCCTGGAAGACGTAGCAGTGGGAACACCAGAAGAGATGCTGCTGCCTTCTGGGAGACTTTTCGGCAATGTCTTGAGGGACACCAGTCACTGAGGGATGCTTTCTGTGAAGCAAAACTCCTTAGAACAGAAACTTCTAAATTTGAAGCACAAGATTATGCAAGAAAAACCCGTAGTCCCTCCCACCCCCAACAGCACAGAAAGTCAAGGTTCACTTGCCATCTTCTAATGCCCTCTTCTAGGACTGTTTTCTGCAGCAGGTTGGATTTCCTGAAAAGCCACGTCAGATGCTACGGTGTCTGGATATTATGTTTACTGGCCTATTAACAATACCGTGGAGTGATACAGCAGCTGGTTACAACCAACCAGTTCTCACCGCTGTTTGCATATATAGTAAGTTTGCAGAGTGCCATTAGCCATCATCTCTGTGTCTGCCACAGTCATTAATGTCTCTCTTTGAAAGACCCTTACCCCAGAGGTACGCATCTCTACCTAGAAATCACCCTAGGTAAGCCACCTTGCTTCAATACTTCAAGATTCCTAGGAAGAGGACACCTAGACAGTGATTGTGTTAGAAATACTTTATTGTTATCGCCTGTACTGCACCTGCTTCTGCCTCTGGCCTTTGCAGTTCAGTCCAAGAGAGAGAGAGATGTTCTGTTCACGCAGGCAAAGTGGAACGTCTGGAGCTTTCATGGAGGCAGGACAGCAGCTCAAATTCAACCTGGCTTCAGCCACAGAAGCACCCACCCAGAAATCAGAGGAGGTCAGCAGTTTTGGTAGCTCCAGAGGCTCCTTTCAAAGGGCATTTCTGCTCATCTCCAGTGCTGTCTCCCACAGGGCCAGAAAACACCAGTCTTCGCAAGAGCTTTCCCTTGTCTGTACTTATCAGCAGTGAAGGAGAAGAAACACTTCTTTCCTCTCCCCAAGGCAACAGGGCTCAGTGGTTAACTGGACCCAACAGAGCTTGCTAAGGATCCTCATAAGGGAGCTGAATGTTAATATAATGCCTAGGGGGAAAGTCTGATGTTCCTTCCCATCCACTTTTCCATTTGCTTAAAAAAAATCAATAAAAGGAACCCAGAGCAAGAGGGAGGCGGAATAAAGAAATAACAGTCTCTCACCCACAGCAATGGAACAGGCAAGGACATGATTGCCATCTGGTGGACACCATGAATATAACAGCAGGAAGCAAGAGCTGGGCAAACCAGCTCTTTAAGAAACCACATTACTTTTCTTGGTTCACTCTCTGGTGTTAAGCTTGGCTGAATGGTGTCAAGACCAATGCTGCAATGTGAACACAACAACATTATAAAAGTAGGGAGGATATTTAAGTGTAAACAGTGGACTCAAGGGAGATCTATCTAACTCATTGCCCAGCAATCTGAACACTACTCACAGTATTTGGGGGAAGGGGACACTACAGATGTGGCATTAAGAAGCAGGGCCCTAGAGACAATGGCTGGTATGAGAGAAGCTGCCAGTGGAGGAGGAGGCAGCTAGGATGCCTTCAAACAACAGACCCAAAGGGTGAAAACCCTCTGCAAAAACATTACGTTCCAAAATGCCCAATTATGTTCTTCTTCTTTTGTGTGAACATGACAATGCAATTGTATGTGCCAGTCAGGGTAGGGATGGGGACTGTTTTCAGCTATAAGCTGTGGGCTCCGGGGAGCAAAAAGGCTGGCTGGTGGGAATCTCTACTATTCTTAAGGTACGTATTGCCACAAGGACATTCACTATTCCCCTCATCCAGCTTTGGCCTATGTAACTGCCCATACGGAGACACAAGCCACACAACCACAGCAGGTAATATGGATACAAGCATCAGTGCATGCCAGCTGGCTCTAAAGGACAGAGAATTTGGGATACAGCCCAGGAGGTTACCAACCGCAAGGGTCGCTCAGGCCAGAGATTAAGGGTGCCTGAAGTCGTGTGGCCTGGAGTCAAGTTTTCACCATCCAAGGAAAGCAGCAAGCAATACCACTGAGTTAACTGGGATCCAGCCCTTTCTAACATCCATGAGAAAAAAAGAATAATTCAGGTCGTATATAATAAAGGGAGGGAAAGACGTTTAGCCCCGTGTGGCTAGCACTGACTCGCCATGTTCCTGACTCCTCCATCTTGTAAGCAGAGGAACAGTAGATACAGCAGACAGTTCCCACCACTGCAAGAGTTAACATGCTTTCAGCTTTCACCTAATAGAGAGAGGCAGCTGGCCAGGGAAGCCAAGGGCCACCAAGAAGCTGCTTTGCAATTATCCAGTTCCTGTGTGGGGTGTTTAGGTATGAATTCTTAGCAAGTGCTTTAAGTCAACCCAGTAGGAGACAGTCCTTCTGTCTTTTAGAGATCCATTCTGGCTCTGCTTCCTGCTGCATAGAACTATAGCCATATTCACCTCCCAAGCACAATTTCAACCTGGGAGGCTCTTCTTGTATCTCCACTAATGGGTTAGCACAAGAAGAAATCACTACCCACAGAAATGATACTCCCATATCTTAATGTCAAGCAAGCAGGTCTAACAGGTACAACCTGATGTTTGGGAAATCCATTCCTGCCCAAGAGAATCCACTCAAAAATCCAGAGAACTGAAAAAGAGTCAAGAGAAAAGCCGAGAGCATCCCCAGCAGTTCTTTCTGTAGTGTAGCAGAAAAACTTGTAACCATTCACAGTGCCCACCAGCACAAAAGGGCATCAGGAGGGCATAGGCAAGAGGTTGCGCTGGCATCCGAGGCAGGTTTGCAGCTGAAATCTGCTCTGCAGAAAGCATTTGGCTTCAAGGGTTTGAGAGTCCCTGTTTAATCCAGTATTTAAGTTACAAAAGGAGGAGAGATCGCACTACAAAAAATCATCTTGATATAGGAACAATAACCAGCTGCGGCTTCCATTCTGTGCAGGAAATCTGCTCCAGCATGGCTGTCTACTGTCAGCAGGATACCACGGAGGCCCTTCTCACACCCCAGGCATGCCGGGATTCCAGGATTCCCTGCAGTGATCTCCCAGGAAGCGGAGTTAAGATGCTGCCACCAATTCCGTCTTTGGCTTGACTCTGATGGGTGATGTTTCTAAAAAGGGGAAAAGGTGCATAAAGAGGAACAAGTTAACCTCATTTAGTCCTCTCTGGGGGAGTAAAAATCCTCTCAACTCCAACTCATGTCTTAAGTTGTCCTTGGACTGATGCGTGTCTTGAATTCAGCTCTCCTAGGTCCCAGGCAAAGGCCTTTCATATTATCAAGTTCCCTTCATTGGAAAGAATTGGGCTTGGAGTAGGGAGGGGAGATGGATAGATCTTGTACCTACAATCATACGCTCTCACAACTTCCCCATGCGCTACTTTAAAAGATCCTTATGAATTTGGTCTCATTAAGAAAATATCCTTATTTTTCCTTGGATATTTTCCTGAATGGCTGCACGTTTGTGTCAGGCTAGGAACAGTGCATAAATGTGTTCCTAGTGCTGCAGCGATAACGATTCAACAACTCTGCTGGCTAAAGACCGATCAGCTGAAAAGAGGATGAGCTTTCTCAGCACAATGCCAATAAAAGCCCCGTTTCCAAGGAGAGGCTGAGCCTGGGCAGGGGCACCCTGCAGCTTTCCTGCTCAACTGATGACCACCAGCCATGGCCCCTGCCCTCCCACGCTGCAGTTCCACCCTTTTAAAGGGAGGGAGAGGCCACGGTGAGAGATTCTGTTGCAGGCAGAGTGGATGAAACTGCAATAGTACAAAAGAGCCATTATTCCCCTGTGTGAATGAAAGCTCCCTGTGGACGTTGGTAAATCATTTCCTTGTTGTGGAAAGTACCGATGCATGCAGGTTCCCATGTCTACCCTCCAAGGCAAAAGGATGAATCACACTGAGAGCTTCCATAATGTAATTTTAACAGATAAGAAACAACTTCTGTTATTTATGTGTATGACTCTGACATCAGTCACGAAGTATGACTTTTTTTACATAGCAGATGACTGTAAACACCAAAGCACCTACCCTTTCCACAGTGTCTTTTGGGGAGGGGGCATGCATGTGGTTTTTAGGCCTTAACGCCACAGAAAACCTGGAAATCTTATCTCTCAAGACCTCAGAAACCAGAGCAGATTCATAATGGGCTCCTAAAGGTAACAGTTTCACATTCTCTACCATGGCAATCCTGCATCTAATAGCAAACACAGCAGATGTGTGGCTAAAGACAAAGAACAGGCTCTTCTGGAAGAAGCAATTAATTAACACTCAATTACAGACCTTCATGGCACTGCAGAATTGGGGTGGGGCGGGGAAGTGGTTATGGCTCCTTGTCCAGCTGCTTCTGTACACCTGCTTAAGCCCATTCTGCATGAACTCAGCACCATAACAACGGCCCTAGTGGGTCTTCACAATGCTGCCTTACATGCTTTACTGGAAGGAGCAAGTGCCTGCATGTTATGTAAACTAAAAATATTAAGCCACCCCAAAGGATCATTCATCACAGCCTCCCGACCACCCAAATGAGAGCTGGTATAGTCAATGGCACTGGCCACAGGACTCAGCTGCAAATCAGGAAGTCCCTGGCTTGAAACTGGCTCCTGCCTTGAAATTAATAGGTTTTGAAGACCCTTCCCCTCATCTCAGCCTCTGTCCCCCATCTACACTTTGGAGGTAATGAGAGCCACCTCTTGTATAGAGCTGCTGTAACGTAAGAAGCCCTTTGAAACCTCTTAACTGCTATGTAAATTATTGTTATTGTTATTATTATTTTGGCTGCGGTAATACACAATAAGCACAAGGGGGTGGGGGAGGCCATTATAAGGGTACTGATGATCCTTTATACTTGACCTTTGCACAGCACCTGCCAAGCCTCCACTGGTGACATGTTTGATGCAAACAAGCCCAGGAAGGTCCCACCCCGCTTTGCACAGCAGGAAGTTCACCAAGAGGGAAAAGCAAGGGAAAGAGGAAGAAAAAACCCTCTACCTGGAATCTTTTCTGGGAGGGGCTCTGAGGGAACTTCTGGAAGATCAATCTGCTCCTGTAAGAAGAAGCCAGGGCACACTGTGGAGTTAATATTCTGCAACAGAAAACTGTAGCTAACTTCTTGATTCATAGGGAGAAGGGCTGCTACTCCCCCCCCCGCTGAGGTATGGTTGAGCTCAGGAGTTGCTTCTAGGTTACACAAGGTTCTTAAAGCATTTATCCTTTTTGCCAGGCTGCTTGCTTTGCAAGTAGGCAGAGAGATATTGCCCTGAAAAGACAGCAGGGCCAGTTTACAATGCTTTCACTCATGGATTATGACAAGCACAGATACTTCCTGGCAGGTATCACAGCATAGCTCTGGTTAACACCTGCAAACCCTTTGCCACTGTTGTCACCAAGAGCTGAAGTTAGAGCCCTCTTGCCTGATAAGTGGCCTAAAGCCAACTCCTTCTGCCTCCACAGGTGAAACCAACTTAAATGTACCCAAGCAAATGCAATCAGCAGAGACCAAGCTAGCTTCTGGTATGGAACTTTCTATGGAAGTAGCATCCAAGTTGGCACCAATGCAAGTGAATTTATCTTCAACACACTTTGCAAATAAGTCACAATTCTTCTGGGTTAAAGGATGACTGGGATTTCTCACCCTAATGGCATTTCACTGGCAAAGTAGTACTTCTGTGTCACCAGCACAACTGCACAACAGGCACCCAAATGGGTTCTGGGTCAGGCTCAGCTGGACTTTTTTTGTCACTTCAGACACTGTCACCTCCCACCCAGGTTCCAGCAACTCCTCAGAAGACCAAGGAGGATATTTTGAAGCCTGGGCCAAACACCCACTCCAGAGGTCAACTGGCCAATCAGCATATTATGATTGTAACTCCATCTGCACTGACTTGGGAGCAAGTGCCACTGATCACAGTAATGATGAGCTTCTGAATAAATAGGCAAAGTCCATGATCTACAGCACATTCCCCAGTAGGAGTCTAGCTCTTAAAAACTGCAATGAACATACGTGATGCAATGCTTACTGAATTCTCACCAATCTTCTAGCAAGAATCATCCTACTTTGTTTTGCAAACATCTCTACTTTGGGTCCTTTTTGTGCCAGTCAAGATACAGTAAATTAAGATAATGACTCTGTCAATGTACTGGCTGCAACTTGCAAACATGGTCTGTCTTGGGAAATGATTTTTATTTTACTTTCCCCCTTGCTGCTGAGGCTGAGTGCTAAGCAAAGGTCTGTATAAACAGCTGTCTGCATTTGCCACAGAAGTTGCACTGCCGTCAGAAAAAACAGCCTGGAATTTGGTATAAGCAGTGTATAAGGCCATATGGCCAACCTGTAAGTATTAATTAACAGTGATCTGGATAGAAATGGAAACTAGGTGCAATCTTATATTCTAATGGTGAGGTCAGGATATCTTTGGATACTTAAATCCAGTGACTGGAGCTGTGAATGGGCAAGACTGATCTTTTTACAAACCTGAAAAGCACCCTAGATTTGCAGAAAAATGTGAAGACTAAAAAAATACATTAGGAGGCCTAAAAAATCCAAAAATGATAAAAGGGCCGCCTATAGCTTTAAGCAATGGATTCCCTCGGGGGTTGTTGCTAGGCAACCACAGTATTCTAGGTTTCATTACTATGAGTAAAAAGGAAGGGGGAGGGGTCCAGGCCCTTTCCAGCCCTATTTTGGCCTTTGAGGGAGAACTCATGGGGGCCAGGCCTGGCTAGGGCTAGCTCTGGGTTGGAAAATTCCTGGAAATGTTGGGGTAGAGTTTGAGGCGGGCAGGGTCTGAGAAGGGGAGAGGCCTCAGTCAAATATAATGCCATAGAGCCCACCCTCTAAAGCAGTCATTTTCTCCAGGGGGACAGATCTCTGTTGTCTGGAGTTCAGTTGTAATTCTAGGATAGTTCCAGATCCCACCTGGATGATGGCGACCCTAGGGCTGGAAGCAACCTCTGGGGGACTTGATACCACCTGATCTGCATGATGAACTAGGCCTGGCTCCTTACTACTGTTCAACAGCAGCCACCTTATTGAAGCCAGTGTGGTGTAGTGGTTAGAGATTTAGAGACCCAGGTTCAAATCCCCATCTTGCTGTGGAAGCTCACTGGCTGCTTTTGGACCAGTCACATACTTTCAGCCTAACCTATTTCACAGGATTGTTATATGGATAAAACGGAGAACAGAATAATGTAAGCAGCTTTGGTCCCCACTGTGGAGAAATGTGGGGTATAAATGAAGTAAATAAAGAATAAATATAGCTGAAGATGGAAGGTGGATAAAAGGTAGATTGATGCTGAGAAGAAGAGAATGAGACAGGAAGAGGATAGGGGGATTGCTGAGAGGAGGGAAAGCGGTTAAGAAATTCCTAGAAATTTGTGGGGAGGGGGCTGGGGTTTGAGGAGGAGGGACCTCAGAAGGCTATAATGCCATAGACTCCACCCTCCAAAGCAGCCATCTCCTCCAGGGGAACTAGGGTTGCCAACCTCCAGGTGGGGGCTGGAAATCACCCAGAATTACAACTGCTCTCCTGATGACAGAGATCAGTTCCCCTGGAAAAATTGGCTGCTTTGGAGGGTGGACTTTATGGCATTGTACCCTACTGAGTTTGCTTCCCCCCCAAGCCTTTCCCTCCCAAGACTCCACCTCTAAATCTCCAGGGCTTTCCCAACCTTGATCTGGCAACGCTAAGGGGAACTAATCTCTCTAGTTGGGAGATCTGTTGTGATTCCAGGAGATCTCCAGCCCCCACCTGGAGGGTGGCAACTCTAAAACAAGAAAAGAAAGCGGGAAAAGGGGAGAGTGTGAGATATAACTGCAGGCTTTCAGGAAAGAGAAACAGGAAATAGTGGGGGAGGGGGATGTGAGATGCCTCCCACAAGTCCTTGAGGGTTCCCACTTGTTTTTTTCATAATAATGAATTAGGTGAATGTGTTATTCTAGCAGATTCTATCCTGGAAGAGTCGCTTTCAGCTGAACATTAAGAAAGCAAGATGGGTAGCCACGTTAGTCTGTCTGTAGAAGTAAAAAAGAGCAAAAGTCTGGTCGCACATTAAAGGCTAACAAAATTTGTGGCAGGGTATGAGCTTCCATGAGTCACTGCTCACTTCTTCAGATACAGCGAGAATGACAGCTAGATCAAGAAACATAATAGGTAGAAAAATGCTGTTAAGAATGGATTGGGCTGTCTTCCCTCATGGCTCAGAAAATAAAAGCAGGCAGCAATAATTAAGATCTCTCTGTACTAGAACTGCATCAGCTGCCAGATCTATGGGATGGGGGGGGAATCCTCCCATGTCATGAAAGAGATACCACTTCAAAATGCAGTTAGTAGGACGAACACTCACCTGAGTGATGGCATCTAATTCTGCTAAAATGGCATCTTCATCCTCTTCTGTGAAGCTGCCAGCCAGCATCTCATCTATTTGCTGTAAAAGAAAAGGGCAGATGGCCACCATGACAACAGCAAACCCACAACCACTGCAACCAGAGAACATATCAGTGCACCAAGGAGCCCAGGACAGAGGCAGCTTTCCTAGACCCAGCTCCATATCTCTCCCTGTACAGCTCAAGAATGATGGCAGGCTATTTATTTTGTATCTGATGCTTAAAAGATTAATTAGCACACTTGGTACTTACTGTGGGTTACTAGTCACATGGATAATATTTAATTTGTTCAGCAAATGTTTATTATGTTGTGGCTTCAAGCCTTGTGTGCTTGCTTGAAAGCTAAATGTGGGTTTTGAAGTTTAAGAAAAAACGAACAACAGGTAAAGAGAGGTACAAATAAGTTATAGAAAAGTAATTATGGCAGGTTTACTATGCCCCAAATGAGCACAGAGCTGTAACGGATCCCAGATTCTGGACCCCCAAATACATTCATTTAATTCACACAGTCATTCCAACTGGAGTCCATGAAGCTATGCTCTCAGCTAAAATCACAGTGCAATCCTAAACAGACTTGTAAAGGTAAAGGTTTCCCTTCCTCAAAAGCCCATCGAATCTGACTCTAGGGATGTGGTGCTCATCTCCATTTCCAAGCTGAAGAGCCAAGCTGTCCAAAGACATTTCTGTGGTCATGTGGTCAGCATGACTAGACGCCAAGACTCACACCCATCTAAATCCATTGAACTCAATGGGCTTAGAAGGATGTAACTCTGTTGAGGAACTGCACTTTTAAAGACTATAGTCAGGAGGAGCCTCCGGGTCATGAAAAGTTCATTTCCAGAAACAATTTCGGAATCATGTTCCGCTCCCTTTGATTTCCCCACAACAGTCCTGTTCTAACTGCTAACAAAACATATGTGTAATCAAATTCATCACAAGCAAAAGCTATATCTAATCTGCCTAGTTATCTTTTTGCTTTAATCTCATATTTAGTATTAATAATCCTTAGACTACAATTGTATTAAACATGTAAACACAAAACGTCTTTTTCCTCAACAAGTAAGTTAGGTGGCCATCCAAAACGTGCTGAAAACCAAATTGGTGGAATGATGGGATACAAGTTATATATACAGATAGCACTCAGGTCTATATGATGCTTCCAGCTGATCCCAAAGAGGCTGTAGAAATCTTGAACTGGTGCTTGGAGGCAGTTTTGGAAAGGATGTGGGCTAATATAGTAAGTTTAATCCTGACAAGAAGAAAGTGCTACTGGTGAACAGAAGGCTTGATCCAGGATTCAAAGATCCAGGTGAAGGAACAGGTCCATAGCCTGGGGTGCTCTTGGACACAGGCTTACTGCTGCATAAGTGGGTGGCAGCTGTGGCCTGGAATGCCTTTTACCAGCTCCACCTGGTTAGTCAGCTGCAGCCTTTCCTGGGCAGAAGG
Organism: Gekko gecko; assembly: GCA_029375565.1. Taxonomy (NCBI): domain Eukaryota; kingdom Metazoa; phylum Chordata; class Lepidosauria; order Squamata; family Gekkonidae; genus Gekko; species Gekko gecko. The sequence continues at coordinate 234,701,490 of JAPDNY010000002.1, read as the reverse complement.
ATATGGCTACTGTGGTGCATACATGCCTTGGTTACATCTAGATTGGATTACTGCAATGCACTGCATGTGGGGCTGGCCCTGAAAAGTATTCAGAAACTTCATCTGGTGTAGAACACTGCAGCCAGGATGCTGACTGGAGTAGGTTTTAGGAACCATATCACTACAGTCTTGGCCCATCTACACTGGCTCCCAATCTGTTTCTGGGCACAATTCAAAGTGTTGTTGTTAACCTTTAAAGTCCTACATGGATTGGGACCAGCATGCCTGAAGGACCGCCTATTCCCTTACAAACCTACCTGAATGCTAAAGTCATCTTCTGAGACACTGCTTTGGGTGCCCCCACCTTCTGACATTAGGTTGGTGGCAACCCAGGAAAGAGCCTTCTTGGTCACAGCACCAAAACTCTGAAATGTTCTTCCCCAAGAGATCTGCATGTCCCCTTCTGTTGCTGACTTCCACCAGTAAATGAAGACTTGCTTGTTTCATTTAACTAGCATTCCCTCAGTGATCCCTCTTTCCTGCCCTATGTTTTCATTGTTGCCTTTGTATGTGCATTTCAGCTTGAATGGTTTTTAAGATGTGTTTTTATCACTTTTTAAAAAATCTGTTAGCCACCTTGGTAGCCCTGATGAAGGCAGAAAGGTGGGGTACAAATTTTGTAAAAAAATAAATAAACAGTCCATTGTTTGGAAAACTTCTATGATGGCTCATGGAGGCAATACATACCCTCTGGTACTCTATAGCGTCTTGGGTTTCATCCATGATCCTTTCCACTTCTTCTATTGACATAACCTACAGAAACAGAAGTTCAAACCACATGTAAAGAAGGATGTCCAGAAGAGACATACAAACAGTGAGTGTTCAGATTTGAGACAGCTTAAGAACCCCAGCTGATACCTACCTGGTGCATCTTATTTAAGCACTCGTTGCCAATTTTTAGGCCCTCAATCACTTTCATCTCGATTTGGGTGAACTCAATATCCTGGACCTGAATAAAGAGAAGTCAACAGAGGGGTCAGGTCTTCTAACAGGCTGTAAGGAAAGCAGTCATTACAGCCTGGTATGGGTATGCATTATTCTTTCCATATTACACAAGAAGTAATCAAAAAGGGGGCAGAAGAACTGGTTTTGTGCAGTGGAAGTTCTGTGACTATGCTTCTGGCCTCAGCACGGAGACAGTGCTGTTACATTTGCACTACATGCCAAACTCTCCCCACGTGTTTACTGCTGAGCTGCTATTTGTCAGAAGGGAAGCCTGGAAACACAGCATGCATCCTTGCACAGACCACATCTTTGCACATCCATCCTTGCAGAAACATCCAGAAAAAGTTGCCCAGTGATCAGGGTCGGCCCATTATTGTTAAATTTTAGACCCTCGCCTAAGGTGACGGCTCAACAAGGGCACCATTCTGGCCGGCACGTCACTTCTGGAGCACCTCCTTGTGTCCCGCTGGGGCCCCGCTCTGCTTGCCGCCCCCTTCCTTCCTTCCCTCCCATTCGCTCTGCAGACCGCTGGGCGGGAGTTCTGTACTGGGGATGTAGGTGTTGCAGGAGCCGCATGTCCCCCCGGGCTGCTCCACAGTGACAGGCGCCCCCTCCGACCCCAGCCCCCAACTTTCCTCCGGCACTCACCGGACTGGCCACCCCCACTAGGAAACCTGGCTGGCTGGCGGGGCAAGAGCGAGCGACTGAGCGAGAGGCGGGGAGCATGCGTGCTGCAATGGGGAGGGGTGGGGGGAGGAAATCCCAAGATTCGCTGGTGTCTCTTGCCCTGGGATCCCCCAGAAAAATGGGGTGGGCTCGCCTGTGTTCCTAGGGGGGTTCTGGGTGCTTCCCCCGAGCTAAGCTGTTTTTCCCTTGCAGGAGGAAACCTGTGCGGGTACTTCTTGGACCACACCGCCCTCCCGCCCCCCTCTTGCATCCCAAGCTGTCATTTTTGGACATGTATCAAGCAACTCTTGGGAGGGGGGGGCACCGCACCAGAAGGGGGGTGCCAAAAATTGGGGGGCGCAAGAATGTATCCTTGCCTAGTGAGCTAAAAAACCTGGGGCTGTCCCTGCCAGTGATACTGGATGAGGACTTTGCTGTACCAGTTGTAATGTAAAATGCAGTAGGAACTCAGCCACACAAACCTCTCTGCTACACAAATTCTGTATACACCTGCTCACCTCTCTAAGCAGATGCATGAACAAGCTAGTCTCCCCAGCATGAGACTGTATTATAGCCATTATGCAGACACCACTAGAGGACTACTGTGGAATGACAGCCCAGAACTCAGGTGGGCTGCAGCAGATATTAGGAAATGAGTGTGGTGGGAAGTTTCAAGAAACTTTGAAAATCCAACACCTCCATACCCTGGCAAGCAGAGTGCAGTTCAAAGGTCCCAATTGGGGTGTGCTATTTTCTTTTTGGTTTTAACAGAAAATGTTTTAACTATTACTGTAAGCCACCTTGAACCACAAGGAAAAGTGCGATACAAATGTTTTAATAAATAATTGTTAAAAGCCATTCATGTTATACTTGGCTACACATTTCTCTCCTCCTTTACTTCAGCACTGGAAGTTAAACAAGAAAACTACAGTGCAACCAAGATACTGATCTTACCCTTCAGCACAAAGTTTCATGTGAGCTAGGGACAAAGCCGGCTTAAACTAGGGAGTCATCCCAAGCACCCCCCTCCCGCTTGCCTGCAGGATCCCAGGCGGGCTGCCAAAGAAGTGACTTTTTCTACATGCCACCTGGGACAAATCTGAGGAGGCAGGTGCAAGCGGAAGCTAATGTCTGCTTCCAGGCTGCTTCTGCAGCCCAGCCCACCATGGACCACAGGTGGTCATGGCACTGGCACAGCAGGTGATAGCCAGCCCAAGCTATCCTCCCATGTTGCTACTACCTGCTGGCTGTCCCAAGCAGCTGCTTGGTGGTGAACTGGCCCCTAGCTAGGGCATTAAATGCAGCTACACCCCAGTTTTAGAAGTAATGAAAATGAGGTCAGTCATAAACTGCTGAAAGCTCACCATGCGCTCCAAGTTGCTAATTTGGTTGTCTGTTTTGTCCAGCAGCTGTTCTTGATAGCGCTTTTTCTTCAGTAGCAATTTGGCTTTTCTAGATGGAGAGAAGAGCACAGATGGCAACAAACAAGACTTTACAAAGCATGATACCAAAGCCTCACACTTTACTGGACTACAACAAAACTATATCAAGTCCAACATTCTCTCTTGAAGTGTCAATGAGTTGCTCATTTTTTGAGCTCTCCCAAACCAGACTCAACTCTCTAAACTTCTGTTGTATCAGATATGTCTTTTTTGGTTCTTGGCTAAAAAGTTTCACCTACCTGCACCTTTTTCCCACAAGATTCTCCTTCACCATTTTCATTTTACTTGCCTTTTCCACCACTTACCTTTCGCAGCATTACAGTCAAGATGGTGGAAACCAAAACGGCCCACACTTTAGACATTAATATCATGGCATTTATAATACGTGCTCTTTAACTTTCAGCTCCACATAATATAATCCCAGAGACTCAGTGGCAGAAATCTTCATGGCATTATTGCAGCAGCTGCTGCCAAGCACTCACAACAACTCCAAGGCTCAAAATCAAATCAATGGTCAACAAAGCTCTGACTCCAAGCTGGTCTTTAGAGCCCCAGAGCTCACAGGGGACTTACAGATCATATACTCCATCCTCCCCCTCAATGAATAGGTTGCAGAGCTAAAACAATGCATGACACATAGCAAAACCAAAAAACTAAGTCAATTTTTTGTAGAGTCAAGCATGTTTTAAGCAAGTATCCCTTGCATTTAACACATGCACAGAAGAAAATACAGCACTACTGCATTTGGGGCTTCCTTCAGCCTTGTAGAATGCTGCAAAATAGAGCACACATAATCTGTCCACGATGTGAGCTGTCATACAAAAAAAATGCAGAGGCTCCCATGGAAGATGTAATAAACAGATCTGTGCTCAAGCACAAAGAGTCCTTCAAGAAACTAGAACTAATGTAGATTCAGGTGGGCAGCCGTGTTGGTCTGAAGCAACAGAACATAGTTTGAGTCCAGTGGCACCTTTAAGACCGACAAAGCTTTATTCAATGTATAAGCTCTCATATGAAGAAGTGTGCTTGCACACAAAAGCTCATACCTTGAATAAAATTTTATTGGTCTTAAAGGTGCCACTGGACTCAAACTTTGTTCTAGAACTATCATAGTCACCAACTTAAAAAAATTAGAAGTTCAACCACGCAGTCTTAAATTATTCTCATTTTTTGTGACTAATGAAATACTGTTGTACTGCCAGGGTTGATCCCCAGTGTCCCCTTTAACAAAAGACATCAACAAGAGACATTGTACATGCAAAGTATTTCCTTCCTCTCTAACCTCTACACAGACTGAGCCAGAATAGTTAGAGCTTTAACTGAAGCAACAATAAAGTTCAGGCTCAAAAGGGCCATTTCAGACATTTTCCTATACCCCATTCCTCATGGCAAATTCATATGAAAAAGACTCTAGCTTCCCACTGGCAGGTTCTTCAATCACAGAAGCACTTTTTGAAAGTCACTATGGTTATAGGAATCACTTCTGAGCAGATATGGATTATCAGAGGATATTACTCAATCAGAGGATATCTATTCAAACGCCTGTCAGAAACAGGTGAAATGAAAAGATCTTGACTGTCTGAACTAGCTTATAAACACACCTCTGAGCGGAAAGAATGCAACCAACTGATCCTCACTTACTCTTTCTTGCCATCTTTCAGGAGCTGCAGAGCAACCGTTCTCTCCCGCTCCAGCTGCAGAGATATCCTTTTCTGATATTGTTTTAATTTGTCCCGCTGTTGTTTCAATTGCTAAAGGACAAAGGAAACTGGCAATTAGACACTGCCAAGGTGTACTATTACGACCACTGGAAAGCAGCACCAATACATCCCCTTTAAGCAGACTGAACTACATCACCAGTAATCCTGCTCCCCATGCGCTCTCTGGTAGTGTCATCAGCACCTTGCTGCACAGGCAGTGATAAAAGCTGGATGCGACGCTTTGCAAAGTTAAGCACAAACTAACTGCTACTGTGTTTCTGGTACAAAACATCTAACGGTAACACTGCTCACATGGTTCAGCAAACACACGTACAACCTGCACATACGTGCATAACCACCTGTTTGTAAGAAAGAGCCAAAATGCATTCCCTTTACAAATGAAACTGCAGACCAGTACCTGGATAAATATGGACTTTCAATCACATGTAGCATAAGAATTACTCAATGCCTGTACAACGAAAAATCAAGTGTTTGCTGTACATGGATTGTATGTGCAGTCACTGTAACTTGTGAACAAGGCTATTGGGCATATTCATGAGAGACAGACAGGATAAGACACCAAGACCATTAGATTTAGCAAATTACATGGCAGTTCTTCTCTTAAAGACTGTCTAGTACAGGGGTGTCAAATTCATGAGGGCTGGATTTGACATAAATTGGACTTTGCCGGGCCGGGCCATGTGTGTCATAAAATGTAATGCTAGGTAGCAGAGATATAAACTTTATAAAGGACACAGACAAACACAATTAAAGATATTATAGCAGCTGTTCCATTGGAGCCCCACATTAGGAGGGTGTGTGCGTTAAAACTAATGTTTCTCACAAAAGATGCTTTTCTATGACATATTACCAATAAAAGGTATGATTTCAAAAATCAGTGGCCTGTTACATAATAGTAATCCAAAAAGTTTGCTTGCCTATCAAGTGGCTTGGCACAAAGATCTTCAGCATGATCTCTCACACAATCAGTGGTGACTTATATGGAGCACGTCGGTATAAGTATCCAAAGCCATAAATATCCAACTACAAACTTTTAAAGTCCTATCAAGATGGTATGTGACCCCGGCTCAATTGGTGCACATTACTCACAATACTTCCTCAAGGTGCTGGAAATGCAGTGCGATCAAAGGCACCTATTTTCATATTTGGTGACTATGTAGCCCAATTAAATTATTTTGGTCTCAGATAGTTAGAGAAATTGAGAAAATAACTTTCTGTAAAATTCCAGAGACTCCGGAACTCATTCTTCTAAATCTTTGGGAAGATTTGGATGTACCCAAAATGAGGCAAGATTTAATCATGACTATGATAACCATGGTGAAAACTGTTATAACCACAAGGTGGAAAGATGTAGATCCCCCTACAGTACAACAATGGTACCTAAAGCTATGGGATTATTTTATTTTAGATAAAATTACAGATACTATATCATAAAAGGCGGATTCAGCTCATTCTACTAGTTTACTTGAAAAATGGTTACCTTTTATAGAATTTAAGTTTCAGACCTTTAAGAATATTAGCATTATGTGAAAAAGGAATTACTATATATCTCTAGTAGCTATTCACTGAATATATAGGTAGTGTCATTCTTAGCTTACTTATAATAGTCTTGTTTTACTGTAATGTTGACTTAGCTCCTGTTATTGTTAATGTGCATTCTTGTTCATATTTCTTATCCTGTTCCTCTTTATATAATGTGTGCTGTAACTTTTGGAATATTACTGTAATCTTAATTTTTCTTGATTCCTTCTGTCACTGTGTACTATTTGATACTAATAAAACTTAAAAAAACACTAATATTTCTCTGCAAAACTGAAGTTCCTTGAGTTTGTTGAACTTTATACTTTAACTGTGGTTAGTCCCAACCCCCCCCCCCCAAATATAAACCACAAATATAAATGATCTGAGCCTAGGACCCAGGGGATGAACATGAAATGCAAGCCTCCCCCCAAGTCTACTCAGAGTGGCAGTGGCTCTCCAGGGTCTCAGGGTTTTTTTTACAGAGTGGTTTGAGATGATAATTTTGGGTGTCCTCTTCAGCATTTGTTCAGCAATTATTCCAAAGGAGGGTGTGTGTGTTAAAACTAATATTTTTCTGCAAAACTGGAGTCCCTTGAGTTTGCAGAACTCTATCTTGTAACCCTGGCTGGTCCCAAACCTCCCTCCTGAGCCAGCTTTCGAGTAAGAGCCGCCACTCCCTGCTGCACCACCACTGCAACGTTAACTTAAGTGGTGCAGTGAGATGGCCCTGGCAAGAAGAAGATCAGAAGAGCTGGCAATATGAAGGGAACATTGCTGGAACAACATCTGGAACTGTGCTGGTGGTGGAGACCAGAAGATCTTTGGACCCTATCTGGGTATTAATAACAACTTAATTCGAGCACCGATATTTTAATGTGGATGGAATATTTTATCTTGGTTTTAATTGTTTGTATGGCATATGCCTCTTGTTAGCCGCCCTGAGCCTATGGGGAGGGTGGGATATAAATGTGAAAAACAAATTAAATAAATAAATTAAAATGTGCTTGCCTAAACTGGAAATGTGGGGGAACAGTGGGATTTTGCAAAGCAAGTTTTAAAATAAAAAAGAAGCACAAGAATCACAGCAGAAGGGAACCTCCCGCCCCCAGCTCCTACCTGTGAGGACTATGGAGGCTGGGAGTGGTGGCTGGGAAGTTTGGCAGCCCTGCCCTCTGCTTCCTGCTCTCACCCTGTGTCCTATGCTCAGGGGCAGCCCCGCCCTGTGATCTTTATACTCCAAGCCAGCTTAAGCTCAGAATAGTGAGGATGGGCAGGGGAGGGGGGAGAGAAGAGAGTCCACTCCCAGTTTGGATTAAAGGCCTGGGTGGGTTGGATCTGGCCCGTGGGCTGTAGGTTTGACACTCCTGGTCTAGTATAGCCAATCTCACACTTCTTTTAAGTGGCAGGACTGGGTTGGGGTTTTTTTGGTGAGTGTTTGTGTATGTATGTATGTATGCCTGGAAGTCATGGTTGTCTTCTGGAAACCCCTAGTGGGGCTTGGATGTTTCAGAGAGGTGGCTTACTATTTCCTGCCTCTGTATCCCAGCCCTGGTATTCCTTGGAGGTCTCTCTTCCAAGTACTTGCCAGGGTCGGCCCTGCTTAACTTCCAAGAGCTGATGAAATCAGACTTGCCTGGGCTATCCAGGTCAGGGCAATGCTGTTTGTTTTTTAAACATATTTAACAAAGAACATCAGATAAGATTCAGGACACTCAGACGTGCAAAAACTGTTATTTACATTGCAACCTTATGCAGAATTACTGCAGTCAACAGGATGGAATATTCAGCAGGAGTTTGTGTAGCAAGTTCTAATAGGGATTAATCATGGACACCTCCACTGGATGTAAGAAATGATAACCACAGGTTTAATTAATTATGCTAAAGACTCTATCTTTAATTGTGTCCAAAGACAGATGTTTTAAGAGGCTTTATAAATACAGAACACAAACAACTGCACTCCTTTGGCATTGTTTCTGATAGCTGTAAATTATTAGGAACACCCTAAGGATCAGAATGGATACCTTAGATATCCACCTCAGTAATTTTCACAATGCTATCTTCTATTATTTTGATGGTTCTAAAACCTTACTTTTTAACTGGCTTCTGAAAGATAAATGTAGTAAAGCCAGTTTTGTTTTTTACTGCTCTGTGATCATGTTTATTCCCATCTTGAAGATGGGACAGCAATACTTAACCTAGCAACAAGAGCCAAAAGATCTGCTGTTCTGAAATCTTTGGATGCCCAACAATGGCAAAGGATCTGGTAAAGGTAAAGGTAAAGGTTCCCTTGCTTGAAAGCCAGTCGAATCCGACTCTAGGGTTGCGGTGCTCATCTCTGTTTCAAAGCCGAAGAGCCAGCGCTGTCCAAAGACATTTCCATGGTCATGTGGCCAGCATGACTAAACACCAAGGTGCACGGAATGCTGTTACTGGAGTTAAGACAAATTAACATAGTAGGGCAAACAGTAATTCTAGGTATACAGAAAGTGCAAACATAACTGGAAGTGGAAGTACCTACCAATAGTTGCTTACAGATCAAATAGGGCTCAGAAGCATAAACAAATGAACTGTTAAAAATTAAAAGGTTCTTAACATCACATGATGGAACCTTTTAGCAGTTCAAGAGTCACCTGGCTAATGGGCTCTGGTGCACCAACAAACTAAGCAACCACTGCTGGGACTTTCCAACTGCACATCTCAAAGATGCACAGCAGAAGCTTTGCACCTAGTATGTATCCCTATGTAGACAGAAGAGCCACCCTAGCTATCTACGGAGTTTTAATGCGTAAGGCACTCTGTTATTCTTTTGGGAGAGTAGCTGTATTGGCCTGTAGTAGAAGAGCAAGATTTGAGTTCGGTGGCATCTTAAAGACCAGCAACATTTTGCAGATATAAGCTTTTGATGTATCCACTGAAGGGAGCTTTGACTCTTGAAAGTGTTTACCCAGGAAACCTGTTGGTCTTTAAGGGGGATACTGGAGTCAAATCTTGCTCTTTATATTTCTCTTACAAAAATTCTTCAATTCAGTTCTTCCGTTTTCCAAACAGTAAACTGAGCTGAGTCAGACAGTGACATGTATCCAGCCATCCATGTGCTTTGTGAAGCAGGCTTTTCTTCTTTCCTCCTCTTGCTGAAGCCCACTGAGGCCTCCAATTTTTGTTCCTGGTGGGTCACTGAGCCTTCAGGAATGGCACAGAGGACAAAGCGGAAGTGCTCAGTGGAAAGGAAAATAGGAAGAAATCACCCTCCTCCCCTTCTGCCCCATCAAAGCGACTGTGTTGGTTGAATACAGGTCAGCAACTTTGTGGTTAAGATAAGGTTTCAATGCCAGGTCCCTCTGCTCCACATCAGACATTCTATCCACTAGCCCTCAACAATTCTCAGCCACAGGATTCATCATGCCCGGCTTCTACAGCTTCCTGTGTATGTAGGCCCTCTGTGTATACCCTGTAACACCTCATCCTATGTAATATGCTAATTTATGCAACATACAGCTTCCTGTGTATGTAGGCCCTGTGTGTATACCCTGTAACTCCTCATCCTATGTAATATGCTAATTTATACAACATTTTACTGCTTTTTAAGTATTCCCTGTCTCTATTCCACTTGTGTATAAGAGCCAAGCAGAAGAATGGAAGAGATGTTGTTTTGGGGTCAACCAGTAGTTGAGAAAGGGGTTGCGGTGGCTTAGAGATTAAGATGCTGAGCTGCAGACTGGAAGGTCTATCGTTTGACAGTTCAAGAGCCTGATGGAGTGAGCTCCTGTCTCTGGCCCCAGCTCCTGCCAACCTAGCAGTTCAAAAGCAAGAAACTGCAAGTAGATAAATAGGTACCACTTCAGTGGGAAGGTAACAGCGTTCTGTGCGCCTTGGCATTTAGTCATGCCAGCCACATGACCACGGAAATGTCTTCGGATAGTGCTGGCTCTTCAGCTTGGAAATGAAAATGAGCACCACCCCCTAGAATCGGATTCGACTGGCTTTCGAACTAGGGAAACCTTTACCTCTTTAGCAGCTGAGAAACCAGCTCTTCAGAAGAATAGCCACATTCTAGGCCTGAACATCTTCTGGAAACACATTTAATTCATTTTGCAATGGCTAGGACTCATGTAGTGTTTTGCTCAGATTTTAACTGTTTTGTGTAAATTTTATCTTTGAGACGCTGGCATAGGGCAAGATCAATAATCTCCTTAGAACTGGGCTTTGAATTGTAAGCTTTGCCATGAGCATGATAATATACAGACTTCTTTTCCCAGAAGTATTATATGCCCAGCTGTCAAAAATGACAACTCCCCTTATGTACGCAGGGTAAGATGAGCTGGTAAGTAGTAAGTAAGTAAACTAGTAAGAAAGATGCAAAGCATGAAAAGTTCTTTGCAGCCTTCACTTCCCTCATCAAAGGGGCCTTGTCGCGTCTGCCTTACCAAAGAGCGCTTAAACTACTCAGGTGAGAGTCAAAGAGTCAATAATCCATCTAGTCCAGCATTCTCCTCCCTAAAGCGGCCACCTAGAAGTCCTCAGGAAGCGTGGAGAGGCCAAAACCCCCCTCTACTGCTGCCCTCTACAGCAAATATTACCCAGAGATATACTACCTCCGAACGTGGAGGTTCTATTCAACTACCTTGGAAGCCATCGGCCGTAAAATCCTCCCAGGACCAATCCCACCCATCGCTCCATGCCCTGGACGACACCGGCTACCAACAGCCGCCTATCTCACCAACACGGCCTTGTCTTGCTCGGTAACCCGGCTCCGCCGCTTGCGCCCGAACAGATTCCCCATCGCCACGGCCCCGCCCGCACGGCCCCGGCCTACATTAGCCCCACCCAGTACGGTGGCCACCAGGGCTCTATTCTAACCAAAAAGCAAACGCATAACAGAAGCTGATTTTTTCGGGTACAAGAGCCCGCTCAGCCAAAAGGGGTGGAGTCGGGCTTTGAAAAGGGGGATGGAGTTTATCGCTAAACAGGCAAGAAAGAAAGCCAATAGCAGGGTGACTAGTTCAGCCGAGGGTTTCGGTGGTCTGCCGGTATTTCCTTAGTCTCTTTGGTGCTGTTCGAGAGCCTTCGCCTGCGGGCGCTTGAAAACGGCGCGAGAAACTGCAAGCGGCCTCGCCCTTCTGAAGAGGCTACAGATATTTGAAATAAAATAAAAATGGCATTATTATTTAGACCGGGTTTTATTACAAATGGGCTCGTATCTTACAGTTGAAAAGTGCGAGACCTGACCAAACAAACAAACCCAATCTATTTATTTTTTTAAAGCATTAATACCTGGCATCCCCTGAGTAATGTTTTCGAGGGGGCTGCCATACAAAATTAAAACGACAGAATGATAAATAAACCAAATAGTCAAGAGTTAAATATTCTTTAAAACAATGTTATAACGTTTTTAAAACTTATTTTACCTCTATTAAGTATTAAAATACTCTCTGGTTTCTGTGAGTACTTTTTTGCTTCTCCCACTCTCAGCTCCTTCCTGTCTGTACAAGCAAACAGCTTAAGGCGGGTGAAACCTTCCCAGTCGCCTGATAACCTTGCCAGGAATTGTTCAGTCAGTCCGACTTCGGGATCCCATGGACCACATCACTCCAGGGCCTCCTGTCTTCCCTCATCCTCTGGGGTTTGCTTAATTTCATGTTGGTTGCTTCCATAACATTGTCTTACCATCTCATCCTTTGTCCTCCCCTTCTTCTTTGACCTTCAGTCTTTCCCAGCATCAGGGCCTTCTCCCTTCTCATTTGGTGGACAAAGTATCTGGAGTTGTGCTCCACTGTTTGTGTGTGTTGTCTGATGGACTTGTTTGCTGTTTAATAAACTTGTTGAAATCACTACCTTGTTAAGGCTCATACTTAACACATCACTTTCCTCCCAAGAAGCAGGCGTTTTTTAATTTCATGGCTGCAGTCATGACCTTGCTAGCATGTGAAATGAGTACAATTGTGCGGTAGTTTGAACATTCCTTGGCATTGCCCTTCTTTGGGATTGGAATGTAAACTGACTTTTTCCAATCCTGTGGCCAGTGGTTTTTTTCCCCAAGTTTGCTGGCGTATTGAGTGCAGCACTTTAACAGCATCTTTTTTAAAGACTTTGAATAGCTCAGCTGGGATACCACCACCTCCACTAGCTTTGTTGTTAGTAACGCTTTCTAAGGCCCATTTGACTTTGCACTCCAGGATGTCTGGCTCGAGGTCAGTGATCACTCCGTTGTGGTTGTCAAGGACATTGAGGTCCTTCTTGTATAGTTCTGTGTATTCTTGCCATCTCTTCCTAATCCCAGCTGAGCTATTCAAAGGCGTAAAAGGCGTAGCAAGGTCATGCTCAATACCCTGCAAGCTAGGCTTCAGCAGTATGTGGATAGAGAACTGCCAGAAGTACAAGCTGGGTTTCGAAGAGGTAGAGGAACGAGAGATCAAACTGCCAACATTTGCTGGATTATGGAGAAGGCAAGGGAGTACCAGAAAAACATCTACTTCTGCCTCATTGACTATGCTAAAGCCTTTGATTGTATGGACCACAACAAACTATGGCAAGTCCTTAAAGAGACCACCTCACATGTCTCTTGAGAAACCTGTATAAGGGTCAAGAAGCAACAGTTGGAACCAGATATGGAACAACTGATTGGTTTAGCATTGGAAAAGGGGTACAACAAGGATGTATATTGTCACCCTGCTTATTTAATTTATATGCAGAGTACATCATGCGAAATGCCAGCCTGGATGAATCACAATCTGGAATTAAGATTGCTGGGGAAAACATCAAAAACTTCAGATATGCAGACGATACCACTCTAATGGCAGAAAGTGAAGAGGACCTGAAGATCCTCTTGCTCAGAATGAAAGATGAGAGCGTAAAAGCTGGCTTGAAACTCAACATCAAAAAAACTAAGATCATGGCATCTGGCCCCATCACTCCTTGGCAAGTAGACGGGGAAGTCTTGGAAGCAGTGACAGACTTCATGTTCCTAGGATCCTAGATCACTGCAGACAGTGACTGCAGCCATGAAATTAAAAGACGCCTGCTTCTTGGGAGGAAAGCGATAGCAAACCTAGACAGCATAATAGGAAGTAGAGAAATCACCCTGCCAACAAAAGTCCGTATGGTCAAAGTAATGGTATTCCCAATAGTAATGTATGGCTGCAAGAGTTGGACTATAAGGAAGGCTGAGCGCCGAAGAATAGATTATTTTGAAATATGGTGCCGGAGAAGACTATTGAGAGTCCTTTGGATTGCAAGGAGATTGAATCAGTCAATCCTAAAAGAAATCAACCCTGACTGTTCCCTGGAAGGCCAGATACTGAAGCTGAAGCTCAAATAATTTGGCCACCAAATGAGAAGGGAGCACTAACTGGAGAAGACTGATGCTGGGAAAGATTGAAGGTTAAAGAAGAAGGGGATGTCAAAGGATGAGATGGTTTGACAGTGTTATGGATGCAACAAACATGAAATTAAGCAAACTCTGGAGCACAACAGAAAACAGGAGGGTCTGATGTGGTCCATGGTGTTGCGAAGAGTCAGACTCAACTGTGTGACTGAACAACAACAAAAACAATTCTAAAGAATTTTCTGCAATACAATACATATGGTACAAAAGGAAGGAAAGAAAAAAACAAGCAAACTCAGGCACTAATTTCTAGATAATGTACATAATAGTTATGAAATGGTGATTTTGTTCCAAGTGAACTTCTTCAAGGCCTGCTTGATAAATGTTACGCAAGGCAAAAATGTTATGTGAACTGAAATCAAGAGATGAGCCTCAAGGCCATTTGACCTCAGTTGCTGGTTGATGACACACACATCAAGAAATATTGGAAACTTTATACCAGATTATTACATCAATGATGATTTTTGTGTGAGTGGGGCTACCATGTGACGAGATCCGTGGCCTGTTTTGTAAGTTTACATCATGCCACATAATATCAGATATCTAACAACACCTGGTTAGGATTGATGTATAGTATTTTTTGGATGTGTGGTTTTCAAAAAGTATGTATTGACCACTGAGGAAGGCCCTTTGAGTCCGAAACACATATGGTCCTGTGTTGGTCATTTGACATATTCATCAACTTTGTATGGGAAATTATTACAGCTTATGTAAAGCTTGTTCTGACTCTAATGCAGCCTGATATTCAGGCCCTATGTTTTTAATGTTACTATTGTGTACACCATATAATAAATATTCATTTTGGTATTATTTATCTGCTGTAGCTTGACCCTTGTAGCATTACCATCTGAAATGCATCCAGCTGAAAAAAACCCTTTGGCAAATCACTTTCAAGCAGCATGTTTCTGGAAATGGCATTACTTTATATTAGACATGCAACAGAAAACAACGAATTGGTTTGTGTACTGCAATGTAAGCCTTAACCAAGCTCATATCATAGATTCTCTAGCAGCCAATTGTGTCAAGCTTCCCCAAATCATACATTGCTGACACCAAACATCTATTATTTTGGGGTTCCTTAAAAGCGTTTCCAGGGTAGGGTGTTGGCAAGAAGGGATGTATGATTTTTTTGGTACAAGCCAAAATTTATTTTTTTGGATACTTTGAAGTCTTTTATGTCATGCTTTGTGACAGTATGCCAATGGCATGGGTTTTGGGGTGGGTCAAGGTATATTTTGCGGTACAGATCCCAAATCTGTAGGGCTAGATTAGAAATTTCAATTGAAGACATGCATATAACTGCTTTTGAGTTTATCTTCCCCCCCAAGGATTAATTTAGAGATTTTTCCACAGTCATATCAAATTTGGTCCTTTTTTGTCAATGGGTTTTCACGGTGTGAGACATTTAGCTTCATGAAGTCTGGCCCTGGAGTATTTACAGAATCCACAGGAGTCCAGTGGCACCAGCATAAGCATTTGTGAGTCTCTGAGCTCTGTTCACCAAGAGCTACAAAGGCATCACTGCCTGTTACTAATCTAAGAAGAGGAGAAGGAGGAGGAGAGATTGGATTTATACCCCGCCCTACGCTCAGAGTCTCAGAGCAGTTTGCAATCTTCTTTCTCTCCCCCTCCCCACAACAGACACCCTGTGAAATAGGTGGGGCCGAGAGAACTCTTTTGAGGGCTGCTCTTGAGAGAACAGTTCTGAGAGAACTTGGTAGACTGATCCAAGGTCACACCTGCATGTGGTGGAGTGGGAAATCAAACCCTGTTCTCCCAGATTAGAGTCCACGCTTTTAACCACTACACCAAACTATGGTTTCCAGCTCTGGGTTGAGAAATATCTGGAGATTTTGGGGGTGGAGCCTGAAGGTTGGGGTTTGGGGAGGGGTGGGACTTCAATGGGCTATAATGCCATAGAGTCCGCCTTCCAAAGTGGTCATTTTCTCAGGGGGAACTGATCTCTGTAGCCTGGAGCTCAGTTGTAATCCCAGGAGATCTCCAACCACCGCCTGGAGGTTGGCAACCCTACACCAAACTGGCTATTATAGGGTAAGATTTGGCAAAGAAATATCTACTTTGGAAAACTGAATGTGTGTGTAATTTTGGGGGTATGTCCTGCTTTCTCTCCACCCAAAATTAGAAAGCCAATAGGTAGACTAGATGGGTTTGTGAGACATTCCTGTCCTCCATGAATCTGTGTGAGTAAGCCCAAACAAATTATGTAGGTGGGCAGATGAGGTTGGCACTAAAGAAGGCAACTCTTGATTTTTTAAAAATTCATGCATGTATATTAGCTGCCAGGCCTGTGAATTCTTTTTCACCAGTGTGACAGCAACTGCATTGTCTGAAGAGTGGAAACTGCTGTACACAAACCTTTCCTTCATTTATATCCATACTTTGTGTATGATATACAGCCAAAGCTATTCAGCTCTAGAACAGTGTTTTTCAACCACTGTGCCGTGGCACACTAGTGTGCCATGAGATATTGTCTGGTGTGCCGTGGGAAAAATTCCAATTTCATCCGTAACATATGAACAATTATAAAATAAAGTATTATTATTTCATAATAAAGTAATTATAAAATAATTTCTTTGTGTTTATTTGATTCCTATTCAAGAGAATTACTTTATATATAGTCAATATAGGCACAGAGTTAAATTTTTTTAACATTTTCTAATGGTGGTGTGCCTCGTGATTTTTTTCATGAAAAAAGTGTGCCTTTGCACAAAAAGGTTGAAAAACACTGCTCTAGAAGACAGAGGGGACCAATGCTCTTGAGAGACTCATTTGCCATCTGTCTAGTGGCAGCGCTAGAGCTGATAGCTGTTGAAGGATGATGCCTAAGATTCCAGCCAACGACTATCAATCTGGGAATGGCTTGTTTATGAGAATACAGTGGAGTAGCAACTTATAGGTTAAGGTCATTAATGTACATATGTATGTGTGAAGCTGCCTTATACCGAATCAGACCCTTGGCGGCAGCTCTCTAGGGTCTCAAGCAGAGGCCTTTCTCATCACTTACTACCTGATCCTTACAAGTGGAGATGCTGGGGGTTGAACCTGGGACCTTCTGCATGCCAAGCAGATGCTCTGCCACTGAGTCTTCTTAGAGGCTTGGGGTGAAGTTTAGGCATGTGGGGAGATCAGGGCAAGGTGGAAACTTAAACACAGAAATGGAGGCTGACAGTTTTTTGAGATATATTTGAGAAGACGGATGGTTAGGTTGGTGGGGATGCTGTATATTAATAGGATTAATAATCTTCTAGTCAGTGGCAAAAGTATCAAATGACAGCAATGGCAATTTTGTGCCATTTAATCTGTGAGCTATTAGGACATAAAAGGTTTTTTTGTATTCTGTGCACTATAACCTGTCCTGAATCTGCAAGACACAACTTTAATTATTTTTTTTTTGCCTTTCTTTTTTATTCTGCCTTTCTTTTTAATTTTTATCTGTCTATTTATTTATTTTATTTATTTATGTATTTATATTTTTATTCTGCCTTTCTTTTTCATGGAACTCCAAGCAGCATAAATGGTCTCAAGGAGAGTTCCTGGGATGTCTCCCATCCAGGCAGCGGCCAGATCCAGACTGACTTAATGTCAGCAAGGCTGCTGTAACACATGGAAGGAAGCCGTTGGGAGCTGTGCCACTCCAAAAATAAAATTAATCAGCAACAACAACAACAGAACACAATCCACATAACATCTTTGATTAGGACCAGGCAGATGAGATAAAACAACATGTGAGCTTTCAAATTCTCCAGAATTTGTTCTCAGGATGAATTTTAAAGAACTGTTTTAAAAGACTAAGGAAAACTCTTCAGGATGTGATGGTGAGGCCTAGTCAAGCCTGCCTGGTGTGTGAGATGCAGAGCTGCCTCAGATGGTGCTGGTTTCAGGTTACAGTCATGCTGCATCTCATCTGCCTTCCGACTAAACCCTGAATAGAAAAATAAACAGGGCCTCTGGAGTTCATCCAGCTAACTTGAACTCTGCACTTTATTAGGCATTGCTAAATGCACAGTAACACATGGATGGTTATAAACCATCCCCATAAATTCATAGGTGTGTTGCCATTTTTGGATGCATTTTTATAAGTATTTGAAGGGCAGTGTATATGCAAATGAGCAATGGTTCCCACTCCTTCCTAGACCCTTAGTAACTTGATCATAGACCCAGTCTCACTTTTAAGAAGACAAAGAAGAGTTGGTTTTTATACCTGGCTTTTCTCTACCTGAAGGAGTCTCAAAGTGGCTTACACTTGCCTTCCGTCCCTCTCCCCACAACAGACACCCTGTGAAGTAGATGGGGCTGAGAGAGCTCTGAAAGAACTGCTTTTGAGAGAACAGCTCTGAGAGAACTGTGACAGACCCAAGGTCATCCATGTAGCTGCATGTGGAGGAGTGGGGAATCAAACCTGGTTCTTCAGATTAGAATCTGCTGCTCTTAACCACTACACCAAACTGGCTCTTAAGCCAATGGAGTGTCATTCCCTGCCCTACCATTACGTCCAGTTTTTGTGTTTATGTGCATAACTATGCCATCTTGTATGAAGTATACAGCTGTACAATGCGGGTTAAAGGAAAAGTATGCTGCCAAGTTGCAAATGGCTCATGACAACCACTTGAAGTTCCACCTTATAGAGTTTTCAAGGCAAGAGATGAGCAGAGGTGCCTTGCCATTGCCTTCCTCTGTATGGCAGCCCCAGTCTTCCTTGGTAGTGTCCCATCTAAGTACTGAGCCTGTTTAGCATCTGAGTTCAGACAAGATTGCACTACTCTGGACTATTAGGGATGCTACAACGAGGGTTAGATGTCAATTAAACTATTATTGCGTTTGTAATACTTCCATTATGGAGCTGCGGTGGCTCAAGTGGTTAAGACGCTGAACTGCAGGCTGTGGAAGGTCAGTAGTTCAGCAGTTCGAGACCCGGGTGCCGCATGACGGGGTGAGCTCCTGTCTCTAGCTCCAGCTCCTGCCAACCTAGCAGTTCGAAAGCAAGAAATTGCAAGTAGATAAATAGGGACCACTTCGGTGGGAAGGTAACAGCGTTCCATGCGCCTTGGTGTTTAGTCATGCCGGCCACATGACCACGGAAACGTCTTCGGACAGCGCTGGCTCTTCGGCTTTGAAACGGAGATGAGCACCGCAACCCTAGAGTCGGATTCGACTGGCTTTCGAGCAAGGGAACCTTTACCTTTTTAATACTTCCATTTAATATACACAATTATATCAAATGTTTTATCAACTTTAGAAAATTGATCCAGACTGTCTTTTAACAAAAACAATTATAATGCACAAAAGGGATCATTTTTAAAGCATGTCTTTACTTAATTTCCCCACTACCCAGAGTTAGTGGACTTTTTCTTCCCCTAGGTGGCATAAGAGATCCATTGTCCAGCTTTTGAGGCACTGCATTTCAGCAGCCAGATTTTACTGCAGTGGTATATATGGCAAACAAGTGTAAGCCCTGGGCAGGTGAACAAAAAGCTGCCTGTCCTCCAACTTTCCAACAAAACCAGTCAATTCTAAGTCTGCCCAACAAAATACAATGTAGTACATCAATAGACTATTTCCCAGAATGTTGAATAGATCTTTGTTTTATTGGCAGCTCTGGAAGTGAGGCTTGTTTATACTGATTTAAGGATTTTCTCACCAGATACCCTTATGAGATGGAGGCAACAACTGAACTCAAGCAGTCAACACTAGCCTTGAAAACATTCATCCAGAGTTTGTTTATTTGTTTATTTATTGTATTTAAAACAGTTCTATACCACCTTTCCACCCAAATAAGGTCCCCTAGGTGGTGAACATAAAAATATTAGAATGTTTCAACATTAAATAATTTAAAACAAGGTACATATAACAACACAGTAAAAACATATAGGCATATAAACACATATAACAACAGAAGCAGAGAAGAGGGCCAATAACAGTTATTGGGGGTACGCCAGACAAAACAAAACAGAAGTCTTCACCCTCTGGCAAAAGACAACAGTAGTGGGAGACGAACAGGTCTCCCTGGGGAGGGAACTCCAAAGTTTTGGTGCCGTGACTGAGAAGTCCCTTTCTCGGGTTGCCACCCATCTAGCCTTTGATCATGGCAGGGGCACCCAAAGCAGGGCCTCTAAAGAGGACCCGAGTGGGTGGGTAGGTTCATATGCGAGAAGGTGGTCCTTCAGGTATGCTGGCCCCAAGCTTTATAGGGCTTTAAAGGTTAACACCAGCACCTTGAATTGAGCCTGGAAACACACTGCAACAGGCATAGATGGAACAACTGAAGTGACCCACTGCAGTCAACTTTCTGGCCACAGCATTCTTTACCAAGTGTAGCTTCTGGACAGTGTTCAAGGACAGCCCTACATAGAATGCATTGCAGTAATCTCATTTAGGTGTAAGCAGGGCATGCACCACAGTAGCAAGATCTTTTCTGCCCAGGAAGGGCTGCAGCCGGCTCAGCAGCTGAAGCTGGGGAAAAGTGCCTCTGTCCACTGCTGACACCTATCCAACAGGAAGCCCAGGTCCGGCAGCACCCCCAGGCCACGAACTTGTTCCTTAAGGGGAGTAGAATCCCATCCAAAACAGGAAATATCTTCATTCCTGGGTCAAACTCCCCCCCCCCACTCTGTATCACCTCCATTTTGTCAGGATTGTTAGCCCTCATCTATCCCAAAACTGCCTCCCAAAACTGCCTCCAGGCACTTGTTAGTGGTTTCCACTGCCTTTCTGGGATCTGCTGGAAGTTTGAAATAGAACTGAGTGTCATCCATAAGTATCATTGAGACTTAATTGGGAGAGGGGGAGTTAACCTCTCCCAACTATGTCCCCTAAGGTACTCAGTAACACACCAGCATAGATCTGTTGGGTAGGAAGGTGATATTGCTGTAGTCTAAAAGCCCCTGGGTGGTTTTGAGGCTTCATACCTAATGTTGGGGTTGGGAGACAGGATTTGGATTTTATGGGTGTGCTGTCCACCCTACTGCTTAACAGTCTCCCTGCCTGAACTAACGGAGGTGGTCTCAGGGATGGTGATGAGGAGCCCTAGGCTGTCTGTCCTGGGTGACTTCAACATTCATGCCAAGGCAGTTTTGTCAGGAGAGGCTCAGGATATCATGGCTTCCATAACAACCATTGGCCTGTCTCAGGTAATAATTGGTCCAGCACATTCTGCAGGTCATTCTCTTGATCTGATATTTTACTTTGGACAGGAAGAATGTGATCTGTGGGTGAAGCAATTGATGACAGTTCCTTTGTTATGGACAGATCCCTATTTGCTTAGGTTTAGACTTACAGGGGTATCAAGAATCTACAGGGATGAGCTATCTATTAAAATTACCCCCCTCAGAACCAGATGGAGCTGCATGGCTTTCTGATGGCTCTAGGGGATTTCCCAGTTGATGTGGTTGGTGCTCCTGGTTGACTTCTGGAATGAGGAAATGACCCAAGTGGTTGATCCAGGTGCCTGCTTTCAAGTGTTAGAATCCAGGTTCTAACTTGGTTTAATGAAGGGTTATGAGTGATGAAAAGATAAGAGAGATGGCTAGAGTGACAGTGGGGGAAGACTAGGGACAATTCCAGTAACTCAAGGGCAAAAGCTCATTTTAAAACAGGGCAGTGATGGCAGATATGGTGCCCAGAAGTGTACACAGTATTCCAAATGAGGCTGCACCATAGATCTATACAGGGGCATTTCAATATCAGTTGTTTTATGTTCAATCCCTTTCCTAATATAGAGTTTGCCTTTTTCACTGCTGCAGCACACTGGATTGACACTTTCATTGAGATATCCACTATGACCCCAAGATCTTTCCCCCTCTCAGTCTCAGCAAGTTCAGACCCCATTAGCCTATATTCAAAGCTGGGATTTTTTCCCCAAATGTGCATCACCTTACACTTACGAACAGTGAACTTCATTTGCCACATTGTCTCCCACTCATCCAGATTGTGGAGGTCCTCTTGGAGCTCTTCACAGTCAGCCTTGGTTTTCACCATCCTGAATAATTTTGTGTCACCTGCAAACCTGGCCACTATACTACTCACCCCCAGTTCCAGATCACTGATTAATACATTAAATAGTTCTGGCCCCAATACCAATCCTTGAGGGACCCCACTGCTTACTAGACAAGCAGTGTTCTTTTGAGTGGTCAGAGGCTTGGTGGCCTGTTGTTTTGCTCAGCATTTTGAAGATAAAATCTCTTGCATCTGTTCTAACTTGGACTCTACATTAGCAGTGACCGGGTCATATGATGCCATGGTACTGACTTATCCAGTTGTTTAGGATACTTTTCAATTTATCCAGTCAGAGGATGTGGACAGAATCCTTGGAGGTTTGAGACCTACCATCTGTATGACCCTTGCCCTTCCTGGCTAACTAAATCTGCTGGTGTGTGGGGGGGTGGCTAGATCTGAGAGGTAGTTAATGCTTCCTCAAGAGAGGGGGTGGTCACCTCAGCCTTGAAACAGATTGTCATGCATCCACTGCTAAAGTAACCTCCCCTGGACCCAAGGAGATCTCAATAACTATTGGCCAGGCTCAAATGTTCCATTCCTGAACATGGTGATTGAACATGTGGTGGATGGACAACTTCAAGCTTTTCTGGATAAGGCAAATTGTTTAGATCTAAGCTCTGGGAGGAGAGTTAGAAAGTATTTATAATCTTCCTAGGCCAAGGTAACAGAGGTTACAGCTATATTTACATCAACAGAAACACACCACGTTTTATGTAGGCAGATGTTGCTGCAGTCAAGAAATGTGGAGATGGAGCATAGGTTTACTTTTACTGTTTTTCTTTTTAGGTCAAGTGTGACTCACTGGTATGTCTATGGGGAGGTCAACGGCCAGACAACTGGCAGCCACCAAAGTGTAGCCGATATTTTTTCTTCCCCCCTCTTTGCACTGCTATTGTCTGCCTCTTTGTGTGACTTTAAATAATGAGGGAAGCATTTTGCCACAGAGTGGTATTATGTACAATGTATTCCAGAGCAAGCTGAGAGGAAAGCTCTTCCTTGTATAAACAACCAATGCAGAGATTTCCAGACTGCAAGATATGATAGCACAAGTGGGAAATTAACCCAAGATTGCAGCTGACACTACTCTGCATCTACGGCTCAGCAGATACTTTGTTTCTGAGACACAGATCTCTCTGTTCAGGGCAGCAGCTTTGCTGGAAAGATATGGCTGTATAACTCTCATATGCCTTAGCACATTTTGTTCCATGCCTGGCAGCTCAGTTCTGTTTCTCTCTGCCTTCAGCAACAGTGCCATCTAGAGCATCAGACAGGAAACAAGTTGAGTGGCACATGATGCCAACTATGCCTTTTTTTGGCTCACAGCTGAAAGTTTCAAAAGGATGAGCTCATATGCTATTAATTGATCAAAAATTCTAATTCTGGATCATCTGTGTTGTATGCAGACTCATTCCCTAGCTCACACCTGTGCCCCTGTTTACACCATCTATATTGTATTGTGTTTCTAGCAATAAAGCCTTTGACACCTATTTTTCTCACAGTTGTCACAATGCTTGTAATCTAGCTTCTGTAAGAGAAAGCAAAATTGTCAGCCTTGCTGGAATTAAAACTGCAAACAGGTCTTAGAGACCAGAGTAGCTTTGTTAGATAGCACTGAGAACTCAATCCCTTCCAGTCTGGCTTCAGGCCTGGGTTTGGAACTGAGACAGTGCTAGTAGCCTTGGTGGAAGACCTACTTTGTCAACTGGATAAGGGTGAGTATGCACTGCTGAATTTATTGGACTTGTCAGCAGCATTTGACACAGTTGATAATTCAATCCTGGTCAACTGCCTGGCCACAATGGGCATTTGTTGAACAGCCTTAGCATGGTTCCTTTCATTCCTCCAGGGGTGCCATCAGAGGGTAGTGGTTGGGGATGAGTGTTCTGCCGAGCATTCTTTTGAGTGTGGGGTTCCGCAAGGCACAATTCTCTCCCCAATGTTATTTAATATACCAGGAATACGGCCTATTGTGGAAATAAATACAAAGAGTTCTAGAAAGAGGTTCTGGGCAGATGCCCCAGCCTTGGGCACTCAGCATCAATTTGCTGTGGCAACTTCAGCAGATTATGACATAGAGTCCACCAGGGGAACTGATCTCTGCCACCTGAAGAGCAGTGGTAATTCTGAGTGATCCCCAGCCCTCACCTGGAGATTGTCAACAATGGTTCCCAGGAGGAAATGGCTGGTTTGGAGGGTGGAGGCTATGGCATTGTACCTGTCTGAGGTCCCACCCCTCCTCAAACCCCACCCTCTCCAGGCTCCACCCCTCAAATCTCCAGGAATTTCCCAACCTAAAGTTGGCAACCCTATCTTCTTCCCAGTCAACCATCAATCTACCTTTCTCTGCCCCTCTGACTTCAGGTTTCCATCTCCTCCCCCTCTGCCCCCAGGATATTTGTCTGGCATCAACCAGGATGAGGGCCTTCTTGGTGGTGACCAATGCTCCCTCTAAGCTGTGTAGTCTTGTGAGCAAAAATTCTGCTTTGTAAGCTCCTGGCATTAAAGTTGTGAGCCAGTGATTTGGCTACTGCATAAATTAGTTTGCTCTGGAGCCATCCTTCCTGAGCGAAGACAAAAAAGTGTGAACTGGAGGCTAAAAAACTGTGAGCTAGCTCACACTAACTCAGCTTAGAGGGAACACTAGTGGTGACCCTGTCCTGGTGGAACCAGCTGTCAGACAGTACATGAGCCCTGCAGGACTTTTCTAAGTTCTGCAGGGCCTGCAAAGCAGAGCTCTTCCATTTAGCTTTTCATTAGTAGGGTCTGTTTATGTGGGCTGCCTTTTAATTATATTTGTATTATGTTTTTACTTGATGTCTGTTAATATTTTAGCTGTTAGATACCTTGAGACCGCTTGGCGGCGAGAGACAGCATATAATAACAATAATAACAATAGAAAGAGAAGCTGGGAAGCAGGCAAACTATGGGGCATGGAAAGCAGAGATAAGATGGCAGAAGGCAGAGCTGGCATTATAATGAGGCAAGTGTTCAAATAAAAAGCAACACAGTTGAACTAACTAAGCTACACACGTTACCTAGGCTATAGCAGGTTCTTCAGAGCATGTGCTGAATTCCTTGCAGGATTAAGATGTTGCAGGAGTTCTTAACCCTTACCCAATGTTATGTGGACGCAGTGTCTGCTGAAGATGGAAAACTGAAGACAAGGGTCCAGATATTTTTCTTCAAAATGGAATTGGACCTAAGCCAGGTTCTTTTCTAAGAGTGATAGGTGATGTAGCGAATGCCATGCAAAGCCCCATCTCTGATGT
The DNA here is from genome assembly GCA_029375565.1 of Gekko gecko. Lineage (NCBI taxonomy): Eukaryota > Metazoa > Chordata > Lepidosauria > Squamata > Gekkonidae > Gekko > Gekko gecko. Next base: position 234,676,493 of record JAPDNY010000002.1, on the reverse strand, counting down.
CAGAGGCTGCTGCTACCAATCAGAGACTTATATAGTCCTACAGTGGCATACCACGGGGGGGGTGCAGAGGTGCAGTCTTCCCTGAGGGCAGCTTAAGGAAGGCCTTTGAAGGGGGCTAACAAAGCCATTGTCATCCTGCTGGCCCCAGCCAAACGTCTTCCCTTTTATTTTTAAGATGCAGTTCTAGCTGCAGCCACTAGGGGCACAGGGAAGTCTGAGCCTAGCATAAAGCTCTAGGATCAACTAAGTTTCCCTTTCTCCAAGACTCAAGCAGACTTCCTTAAAAAATCATGATGACAGTTGTTACAGTAACTGCCAGAGAAAGAACAAAGTTTTTTAAAATTATTGTTTTTTAATTTTTTGAAATTAAAGATACATCCTCTAAACAGTTTTATAGTTTACAAATATTTCCCGTTACTTAACTTTAAACAGAATAAGTTGATTGCACTATAAACAAATTTTTGCTAATATACTTATCAAACTATCTATTGAAACTTAAAGTACAATCTATTGGTATGTTTCATAGAGCTTAACCTAAGTTTGCCTCTTTTAACCATTTGTAAAAGTGATACCAATATTTATCAAATGTTTCTTCATTTTTCCCTTGTAAATGGAATGTTAGTTTCTCCATCTCTGCTACCTTATACATTTTTGGAGAACGTCAACTTTAGATGGAGTATTCTCATTTTTCCAAAATTTAGCAAAGACAATCCTTGCCGCAGTTAAAATATGCATAATCAAGTATAAGTCATATTTCTTAAATACATCCAGGATTATATTTAACAGAAAGAATTCTGGTGTTGATGTTATTTTTATAACACATATCTCTTCAATAACTTCTTTAATCATAGAATTTTTTAGCCTTCTTGCATACCCACCACATATGGAAAAATGTACCATTACTATATTTACATTTCCAACAGCTCTTTTTAAAGTTTTTATTGTATCTATTCAATCTATCTGGGGAGATATGCCATCTATAAAACATTTTCAGGATATTTTCTTTGAAGGCGCTGGTTTGGACACATTTTATTTTTTTTGTCCATGTTTTATCTTACTGGTCTAGTTCTATGTTGTGTCCTAAGTCCTGGGCCTAGGCTATCATTTGTGGTTTTACCCATTCATCCTGCATTCTCCAGTCCAGCCAAAAGTTGTAATTTTTAAAAATTATTTTCTCATTGTTATGTAACCAAATCTTATCTAATTCAGTTTGATTTTCATAGAATCCGATTTTTATATCTTTTGACCACCTTGATGTTAATTGTGTTTTCTCCCACCAAGTCAGGTTTGTATCATGTTTTCTTAAGGTATCTTCTGATATCAGGTTGCCTTTTTTGTCGAGAAGGTCTTCATACCTCCATTTGGGGTATTTGACAAAGAGGGAGGGTATTACAAATACTTCTATGGGAGACACCCATTTAGGAATCTTTATATAGTGTGTCTTTTTTATGTCTTCCCATACTTTACATAATGCACTTCTAAAAGTATGCTGCTTAAAGTAGCTACGTACAGATGCTTTGTTATACCAGAGAGATGTGTGCCAACCCATCTGTAGGTCATGTCCTTCAAGCTTTAATGTTCTTATATCGCCCAATGTAATCCAATCTTTTATCCAAGACATTGCTGCAGCTTTATAATAAATGGACCAAGCTGATAAGGCTAATCCTCCTCTTTCTTTTCTCTCTTGGAGATACTTTAGCCTTATCCTTGGTCTCTTACATTGCCATATAAACTCTTTTATAAGTTTCTCAAGTTCTTTAAAGAATAATTGATTTTTTAGGATGGGAATTGTTTGAAAGAGAAAAAGTATGCGAGGTAGGACGTTCATTTTTATAGTTGCTATTCTTCCAACCAAAGAGATCTGTAGGTTTTTCCAACTTTCCAGATCTGTTTTTATTTCCACCAATAGTTGGTTGTAGTTATCTTTGAGTAAAGAGATACATCTATTAGTCATATAGATTCCCAGATATTTTATTATCTTGCATATCTTGAATCCCGATTCCTCTTGTAGTCGCATCCTCAGCTGCTCTCCACAGTTATTTTTTAGTATCTTGGTTTTGTTTTTATTCACCTTAAGGCCTGCCACTTTGCCATATTCTTGAAGGGTATCTAATAGATGTCTCATAGATGTTTGTGGGTCTTCTAATATGAAGACCATATTGTCAGCAAATGCCTGGACCTTAAATTGTTCACCTTTTATCTGCAGTCCTTTAAATTCTTTTTTTCCCTCTGACCAAGTCCAAAAGGGATTCTAAGGCGAAAATAAATAATAAGGGTGACCAGGGGTCATTTCCTGCTGGAGCGCCTCAGAGCGGCACTCTGGCAGTAATGAGCCCAAGCTCTGCCCCCTCCCCAGGGGGGAGAATTAAATGCCTGGCTTCCCTGCATGCAGGGAAGCCAGGGATGTCTGCTGGGCTCCCCTTCCTGTCTCCAGCCAGCCCAGGCTGGCTGGAAACAGGAAGAGAAGCTGGCAGATATGCCCTCCTTTCCCCCTGAGCTGCTCTGCTTTTGCAGAGAGCCTGGGGGGGGAGGGATTTAAAAGCCTGGCTTCCCTGCACAACCTTCTCGCCATGGGGCACTTAGAGAAGATCAGGCAGGGAAGCCAGGCATGTCTGCTGGGCTCCCCTTCCTGTCTCTGGCTGGAGACAGGAAGGGAAGCCAGGTAGATATGCCCTCCTTTCCCCCTGAGCTGCTCTGCTTTTGCGGAGAGACTGGGGGGGCGGATTTAAATGCCTGGCTTCCCTGCACAACCTTCTAGCCACAGGGCACTCAGAGCAGATTGCAAAGGGAAGCCAGGCATGCTGGGTTTCCCTTCCTGTCTCCAGCCAGCCCAGGCTGGCTGGAAACAGGAAGGGAAGCCGGGCAGAAATGCCCTCCTTTCCCCCTGAGCCTCGTTTCCCCCTGCCAGGCACCTGGAGAAAATCCAGCAGGGAAGGCAGACATGTCTTCCCGCCTCCTCTTCCTTCTCCAGCCAGCCTGTCGCAGCTCATAGTTTACACTGGAGGAAGTCCATCTCCCTCCCCCACTTTCAGTTGGTTTTATTTATTTTATTATATTTCTTGGTCTCTCACTCTCCCAAAGGGTCTTGCTCTTGTATACATGTCTGGGTGTAATGGAACAGTCTGCTCTTCCCTTAATATCTGTGTGATTTAGTTTGGTCCTGTTGGCTGGAGCTCGTTTCACTTTCGTTTTTATATGTTGAATGGACCGGAGAATGGGTGGCTGAGTGAGTACTCTAGCTTGGGAACTCACAGCCAAAGGAAGACGTTTCAGATGTAAGCCTTCAATCTCCTTTTTAACTGCTGGTGGGGGAATTTAGAACTTGGGGAAAGCAAACATACACAGAGGCTTTCATTTTCTTTCCCTTTCTTTCAATTTCTTTGTTCCCCTTATTTTCCGTTCCCCCATTTCATTCCCTTTCCCACATTTCTTTTCTTTTCCTTTCCTTCCTTCCGTTTCTTTCTATCCTTTTCTTTCCATTTTTTTCTTTTCTCTCCCTTCCATCCTTCCTTCGTTCCTTCTCTCTATCTTTCAGCTAATGAGTTAGGCTATAACCAACTGAAATAAAGGTTAACAGTCAATAAACACAAAATGTGCCAAACAAAGCTTGTGTCCAATGGCACCTTTAAGACCAACAGAGTTTAATTCTGAGTCTAAGCTTTCATGTGAATAAACTATGTTGGTCTTAAAGGTGCCACTGAACTCAAACTTTGTTCTGTTGCACTGGAACAGATATTCTTAAGTACCACTGCTAATGAAACATTGCGCTGCTATCCTACCTTAAGCATGTGTGGACAGGAGGTGTTGGGTCTACACTAATAATTCGTTCAAGTAACTTTCTGAAGTCTTTTGTACTGTGTAACCCTATTGCCTGTGTAGAAGAGCCCTCTCGAATAATTCTGGTTTGCATAGATTCAGGTGGGTAGCTGTGCTGGTCTGAAGCAATAGAACAAAGTTTGTGGCCAGTGGCACCTTTAAGACCAACAAAGTTTAATTCTGGGTATAAGCTTTCCTGTTCATGCACTCATTTTCAGATACATTGAAACAGAGTTATCGGCCATTACATGTAGGTAGCAAGTGAGGTGGATGTTGCCCATATCTGTAGACTTCTGCAAATGTGGGAACTGGAGCCTCTGTTCATAACTGGGTCACTGGTCACTTCTTCAGCATGAAGTATCTGTAGAAGAGAGCAGTGGCTCACAAAAGCTGATCCCCTGCCACAAATTTTCTTTGTGCTTTTGTGCTTTTAAAGCAGTTTTTCTCCAGGTAGGCTCCCCAGCTCTGAGTTGGGAAATACCTGGAGATTTTTTGGGTGGAGCCTGAGCGGTGGGTGTTGCCTTCTGACACACTTCTGGTGATGTCAGGGGGTGTGGCATATGCAAATAAATTATGCTAATGAGTTATGCTAATGAGCTCCTGCACCTCTTTTTATACAAAATGACCCCTGAGGGTGCCAATGGGCACCCTTGCCTCGTGCCTTTTTGAATTTCTATATTTTGTGTTAAATCTCCATTTATTACTATTTTGGCCTGCTGTTTGCCATAAATTGCTCTGATCATCATCAAAAAGTTTTCTCCACATTCCCATCTCTCTAGTCTTTCCAATAAAAAATTCCAATTTAAATTATCAAAGGCTTTTTCAGCATCCACAAATACTAAGGCCATATTTTTTTCAGAATGTTGCTCAGAATTCCAGTACATCCAGAATTATTCTTACATTGTTTTTAATTTGCCTTTTTGGAAGGAAGCCTGCTTGGTCTTTGTGACTAACTTGTATTGCTTTCCTAAATCTTGCTGCCAAAATATATGCAAATATCTTATAATCGACATTTAGTAAGGAGATTGGTCTGTAGTGTTTAATGTCATTTTTCTCTGTACCTTGTTTGTGGATTAAAGTGATTAGGGCCTCTTTCCAAGAATCAGATATTGCCCCTTTGTCAATTGAGTTTATTATAGTTTTCAATAATAAAATCACCTGGTCTTCATAGATCTTTTAAAATTCTGATGGAATCCCATCTGGACCTAGTGATTTTTTATCCTTTTGGCTTCTTATTGCTTCAATTATCTCACAGATGAAAATTCGTTCATTTAAAACTTTCTTTTGATCTTCAGTAATTTTTTCTCTGTATACTTTTCGAAGTAGAATTTTATTTCCCCTGGTTGGGATTCTTCTTGTTGGTATAGTTTCTCATAGAACTGTTCCACCAGCTTTTTTAATTCTTTCAAAGTATATTTTTCTTCTCCTTCCTCATTTTTTAAACTCTTGATATATTTTTTTAGTCCAGTGGCACCTTTAAGATCAACAAAGTTTTATTCAATGTATAAGCTTTTGTATGCATGCACACTTCTTCAGGGGGATTCCTCTGACAAGCACAATTTACATTGAGATCGCCCTGCTCTACTGTTTACCTTGAGACCTGATCCCACACACACATTAAAAGAAAGGAAGAGGCACAGGAAAGAGAGGTGTTGGGATAAGGGGAAAAGGGAATTAGAAGGAAATTATTTTGGCTTATTCTGGATTTTTTTTTTTTAGATTAGATTTCTCTGTGTCTTCCTGGGATTTATTTTCTGTCAAAAAAACCCTCTGATTAGGAATTACAACACTTGAATTGGATTCCACTGTTTAATGACTGGAAGTAGATGGCTAAGTATTTAAAAATACATTTAAGGTTCCATATGCTCCAGTTCAACATGCTTCCATCTCACATTACACCCCCCCCTTTAAACTGTTTCATTATCACCACTAGCACTGAGTGGATTTTGCCTAGTCTGAAATCAACACATTATTTGACTTGGAGAGATCCCTCTCTCAATTTCTAACAGATTAGGGGGGGAGAAACCTAACAGCACAGCTTCCAGTCTTTATTAGTGGAAAAGTGCAAGAGTCCAATAGCACCTTAACGACTAACAAAATTTGTGGCAGGGCATGAGCTTTCATGAGTCACTGCTAACTCCTTCAGATACAGCTAGAATGTGAGTCCTTCTGTCCTTATATCTTGGAGAGTAGAGTGATTTTAGATGCCGAATGACAATAGCAGGTGTTGGTAATGAGACAGGAAACCTAGGTCTCAATTCATTCCAGGAGATGCATTGTCTTGAGTTTATCAGTTGCAATTCAGCAGTCTCTCTTTCTAATCTCCCTTTGACATTCCTTTGTAAGAGAACTGCTACTCTTAGGTCAGCAACTGAATGTCCTGAAAGGTTAAAATGTCCCTTCACTGGTTTTTAAATTTTGTGGTTTCTAATGTCAGACTTATGTCCATTTATTCTTTGCATCCTCCTGGACTGAATCCTCCTGGACTGAAGTGAGACCTAGGTCTCATTACCAACGTTGGCATCTACGCACCTACTAACTCTCTGCATACCACACCTAATCCAATCAAGCCTGCTATTGTCATTTGCCTGTTATTACTATTCAGCATATGAAATCACCTTTTAAAAGTTTATATCTCCAGTACGCAGGGTTACATTTTATGGCAGATATGGCCCAGCCCAACAAAGTTACATTTATGTCAGATCCGGCCCCCATGACAAATGAGATTGACACCTCTGATAGCTTTTCTCTCTCTCCCTTTCCTTGCACCGTGCTCAGCCAGATCTTGCAAAGCAGTAGTTAAGGTGTTGCAGCAAGATAAACAACCTTTCCTTCTCTTAATTTCTCTCCCTCTTTTCCACACTTTTCTCATTCATTTCTGCCCCCCCCCCCCCCCGATCTCAGAAGTTAATCAGGGCTGACGTGGAGGCAAGCAATGGCAAACCACCTCAAAACTTCTCTTGCCTTGGAAACCCTACAGGGTCACCATAAGTCAGCTGTGACTTGATGGCAAAAAAGAGAGAGAGAGAGAGAGAGAGAGAGAGAGAGAGAGAGAGAGAGAGAGAGAGAGAGAGAGAGGGGGGTTAAAAATTATCTGCCCTAGGTGCCAAATAGGCTAGGTACACCACTGTAGTCCCACCCCCATCAAACATCAGCTAACAGATCTGCACTTCCATGACAAATAGGTGGTCTGGCCCAAACTGGATTCTCCTTTGTCCAAAAAGGATTAATTCTGCTGGGATGGTCCAATGTGGAATGGAAATGAATAGGTCATTCTAATGGAAATCCCCAGGAATCCAAGATGCCAGACTCTAGATGATGCTGTAGCCCTAGTTAGGGATTAGGGTTTCTGTCATAGGGCTGTGCCCTGTTGGCAGGCCAGGAAGCTTGGATGGCTGGGAACTGTGTAAGTACATTGGTTTAGGATGAGGTCTTGGAAAGGCTGGCATCATTGGGGCTCAGATGAAGTTATACTTTTCATGGAAGATAAAAGTATTTGTTTCACAAATAGATTTGGAATTTGGAATTTTTAGGCCTTGGTAAGATGAACAGCTGAAGAGAGTGGGATGCTAAGAATGGTGCTCAAATTGATTAAATGTACACAAGAGAGGGAAAGCACACACAGTGGCCAATTTTTGCCTTTTGCTTATGCAAGGCTGAAGCTGGAAATGTTACACTTCATCACAGCTACCCCACATGTTATTACCAGGACTAATGAAATCTGTCACTAGCCGTTGATTACTCCTTGCCTGTGTGCCAATACATCTCTCACATGTTAAAGGAATAATTGATTCTGCAGATCATATAAAATGCCAGTGCAAATCAAAATTGAAATAACAGTCCATCAGTGTCTGCAGGTTAGGTGTATAAGCCCATAGTCATTCATTTGCGTACATATGCTGCCCATCAAAACTCTGTGTGTTCATGCATTGGGGTGGTGGTGGGGGGGATATTCAGTATCACCTAATTTTGCTACTGCCTGTTTTTACTCTCTATATCCAAAATGCTTCTGAACTCCTACCTGCTCTGCAGAAACATTAAGCACAAAATCCATCTTGAATTATATCAAAATATTGTTAACAGTAGAGTGCTTTGGGTATTCAGAAATTTTCAGTGGAAGTGTCAGATATCAGAACTGACAAAGTATGGAAGCTAAGGATCAATGAATTAGGAGCACAGATATTAGTTTCAGTTATTCAGTGTGCAGACTCTAATCTGGGAGAACCAGGTTTGATTCCTCACTCCTCCACTTGTACCTGCTGATGTGACCTTGGGTCAGTCACAAGCTCTGGCACAGCCGTCCTTGAGAAACAGGGTGTCTGTTGTGGGGAGGGGAAGGGAAAGGAGTTTGTAAGCCGCTCTGAGACACCTTTGGGCAGTGAAGGGTGGGGTATAAATCCAATCTCTTCTTCTTACGATGCAATTTTAATATGGAAATCAACATAGTTTTTACAGCATTGGCCCATGTGCACTCTTCCCTCATTTGTGTATCCACACAGAGGGCTGCTGATTTCTCAACATCCTTCAGGCCCATTTCTGCCCACATCTGTTCCCCTTTCATCCTCCTCTCCACTATCTGTTCTTGCAACATCTACATAAGGCCCACCACCTCTGACAGAAGGAAGGCCTCCTTTGACAATGACTGAAACATGCCCTCTGTTGCCCTGGGAGATTCACAAAACAGATAACCTGACTTGGAATGGAGATAGCAGCACTCTAAGCCTCACTGGAGGTACATTGGAGGGCTTCAGGACATGTACCACCTGAGCCATGGCATCCCACTGGCTCTCCACCTGCCTCACTGGCCTCACCAGCATGGAAAAACTGCAGCTCTCCAGTGCTTCATGCCCATGCTCTACATGAGGTAGGACTGCAATATGTCCAGCTCTGCTTCTCTTGCAGCAGCTGATGGCCTTTCATGCCTGCAATATTCTTGCCCGTCTGTATCCAGTCATGCAGCTACCCTCCTTTATTCTGATTCTACTTGGTGATGAGCTTGATTGCTCTAGGCTGCTGTTTTCCCCATTCCAGTGCCACATGCTCTCAACTGCCGTACAGTGACCTGATACTACTGCTACTCGAGAGCAGAAGGTAGAGAACCAGAAGGCCTTACCTTGAGCTGGAGAGAGGGACATTTGGACCCCTTCACCTGTCTGGTCTTACAGCAGCAGAGAATTATGGTGTATCTTAAAGGAACAAATTGCTGAGGTGTCTTTTACTGACTGATTTCCTTCCTTCCCGCACAGAAGGCCATCCAGGGCATAGAAGCACTCCTGCCCTGAAAGTTCTAGGATTTCCCTTTCCATGGAGTACTGGCTTTGAGGTTGAGGGACACACAAGGGTACTGAGGAGGGAAAGCAGGATCCTGTGGGGGTTGGGGGCTTTGCCTGCTTTCATTGCTCTCTAAAGCAAGATCTGGAAAAGCAGGAAGGCCCATGGCACCCAGGCAAGCCAAAGCATTTGGAAGAACCTGGAGCTAACAGTTCTTGGGGGCTCTTTGCGGATGCAAAACCAGTGTGTGTGTGTGTGTGGGAGGCTACAGCCACTTTTCCCTGTGTGCTGTGGTTGCAAACAGAAAAGAGCTGGTGTACATCTGGGAGGCAAAAAAATCCCATTGCATATGTGATACAAAGTCCTTGTCTTATTCCCCAACAAACATGATGACTTTGTGTCATGTGTAGATGGATCCTTGGGCACCATTCCACATAATGTTTGAAACAATATTCTGATGGAATAACTGCTTGGTAGAAATTACTTTGTGTGTCAGTATATTGTAATGAGTCTCTCTCTCTCTCACACAAACTATTCATATGTGTGCTTTCACTAATATGAATAGTTCACAAGAAACTGATATTTATGTGCATTTTAATTAATGACAGTAATGCACAAGACAAAAAATTTCAGACACACTAACAAAGTAATGACTATAAAGGGCATATAGGAAAATCCCAAGCACTAACTAAATAACAAACAATCATATTCTTTCAGACAGCTAAGTAATAATAGCAGCAATGCTAATGAAAAGCCCAACACCAACCCAAGCTTGTAAATGCTCACTGGCAGAAATCAAAAATAGCCGAAGCAAAGAAGCAACTCTTGGGAAGGGGGTTTGCTAACATGGAATCCAAAAGCCCTCCGCTTTAGTCACTGAACTAGCAACAACCCCTTCAGTGGTAAGATCTGTTCCCTCTATTCACTAGTAATCTTCTATGTCAGTTATTTATCTTCTGATTAAGACCTTGGTGAACTCTAAAACAGCCAGCCTAATAACAGAGATTCTAGTGTAACAGAATAATGTCATTTCTCCTGTTTGGATTGTGCCATTAACGAACATGTGTTCTTTAGTTAATATCTGAATATACATTGTTAATTGGTAGTAGCTGGAAATGTTTGGCTCCATAAGGAGAAATAGTTTCCCCCCCATTAGGATTTTCAGGTCAATTGATTGGTGAACTTAATAGGAACAGAAAGCATTGTAGTTAATTAATTAATACCCTGCCCTCCCCGCCAAGGCAGGCTCAGGGTGGCTTACAATAATCATAAATACAATTAAAACCTATCATTAGCGTAGATTACTTAAAATAACAATCCTTTAAGATATAAACACATAAAACGCTGGAACATACTAAGCAGCAGGAGCATCAGATCTTACAACATAATTTAGGTAACTGTTGATACTTATTAGATACTTATTATTGTACTTATTAGACGAGCCTTTTTAAAAAAGTTCATAACTGGTCATTCCTTTGGATCTTGCCTGTAAGTGAAGAGCAGATGTGATGTGCTAACACATCTTGTTTTCTCACTAAAGGTAAAGGTAAAGGTTCCCTTGCTCGAAAGCCAGTCGAATCCGACTCTAGGGTTGCGGTGCTCATCTCCGTTTCAAAGCCGAAGAGCCAGCGCTGTCCAAAGACATTTCCGTGGTCATGTGGCCGGCATGACTAAACACCAAGGCGCACGGAACGCTGTTACCTTCCCACTGAAGTGGTACCTATTTATCTACTTGCAATTTCTTGCTTTCGAACTGCTAGGTTGGCAGGAGCTGGAACTGGAGACGGGAGCTCACCCCGTCATGCGGCACTCACGGGTCTTGAACTGCTGAACTACTGACCTTCCACAGCCTGCAGTTCAGTGTCTTAACCACTTGAGCCACCGCAGCTCCTCTCACTAAGAGACCCATAAATGGAGCCAGAATCAAATTTGGACAAGGGCAATGTTCCTTAATTCTATTTGCCTTTTTACCCTGGGAGGAAAAACATCTAAGAGAGCTGACGTAGTTAGAGCTTATCTATTGCCCATCAACTTCAATGGGTACCCCCAAGTTCTAGTATTATGGGACAGGAGACAAAGCTTCCTCTACCTACTTTCTCCACCCCAGGATGAAGTAATGCAGGCATTTAAAAAGAGGCATGCAAACCACTCTAAACAACCAGGCAAATGAAAAACAAACCGACCTGATTACCCGCTTACCTGATATGAACGGATGTCATTATTTTTAATATTTATTATTAATAACCTTAGCAAAGTGGCTTTTTATTCAGTTGTTTGATTCATGAACTACAACTATACATCTCTACTGATGTGGATATGCTATGAAGTGACCTTGTGTGTCTTACTTTTCCCAAGCATCATTCTGACTTGGTCCCCTCACAGTGTGTTCCTACTGCTGGAACGTGTTTCTTTCCCAGAGTTCAGATTGTTGTGGTTAGAAGTATATGCTTTAATTTCTTCCAGTACTGATTCATTCATCCCCATGAGCAGTGTAAGGGATCTTCAGTAAATTGCCTAATCACAATGAGATTCTAAATACTCAAATCCTTCTGTTGCTGACTGTGTTCGTAGCCCTTGTTTATTTGCAACAGCAGCAATCACAAAAACCATTAGTTACTAGAAACAAAAGCAACACTCTAGCTCTCTAAAAACATTTTTATTATGAGACTAGGAATAAGGCCTGTTGTGGAAATAAATACAACGAGCTCTAGAAAGAGGCTCTGGGAGAGTGCCAAGGCCTTGTACACTCAGTATCAATTTGCTATGGCAACCTCAGCAGGGTATAATGACACAGAGTCCACCATTTTCTCCCGAGGAACTGATCTCTGCTACCTGAAGAGCGGTTGCAATTTTGAGTGATCTCCAGCCCTCACCTGGATATTGGCAACAATTGTTACCGAGGAGGAAATGGCTGATTTGGTGGGTGGAGTCTATGGCATTGTATCTGTCTGAGGTCCAACCCCTCTTCAAACCTCACCCTCTCCAGGCTCCAACTCTCAAATCTCCAGGAATTTCCCAACCTGGAGTTGGCAACCCCATCTCCTTCCCAGCTAACCATCAACCTACTGTTATCTGCCCCTCTGACTGCAACTGACTTCTGCCCTCCCTCCTGGAGATCAGTTATAATTCTGAGTGATCTCCACCCCTCACCCAGAGATTGGCAACAATAGTTCCCTGTGAGGAAATGGCTGGTTGGGAGGGTGGAGTCTGTCATTGTACCTGTCTGAGGTCCTACCCCTCCTCTTTTTTTTTTTTTTTTCTGAAAATAATTACTTCTTATTTTAATAGGTTTATTTTTTTGAATTTTCTACATATTACACAATATCTTTTGTCTCCTTACTTTACTTAACTCAATAAGTTCCCCCCTCCCTCCCTCTACCCCTTGTTTGTTGATCTTTTATTCACAGCCACGGGCACAAAGTCTGAATCTTCCACCGAATGTCCTGTCTTCCTTCCACTGTTATCCACTTTAGATAGATCTTCCACCTCGCTTTAATTTCTTCGGCTTTATCCTCCCATGTGGTCTTCTGGCGCAATTTCTCAATGATGTCCGACTGCACAAAATCAAACAAATAAGTGTGCCAGGTATCTATTGTCCATTTGCTCTTATCTTTCCAGCCCAGAGCTATCACTGCCTTGCCTGCTAACACCATAGCTTTGAGTATAGCCTGGGTTTCCTTATTGACTGCCTTATTTCCTAATATACCCATTAACATTAGTTTAAAGTCTACATTCAATGAAATTCTACATATTTTCTTTATAATTTGTATTATTTTTGACCAAAAGACTCTCACCTCTGGACATTCCCACCACATATGAGAGAACCAGCCCTTAAATTGTTTACAGTGCCAACACATAGAACTCGATCCCGGAAACATGTTTGCTATCTGCGCTGGTGTTTTATACCACTTTGTGAAAAATTTATGTTCCAATTCATTAAATTTAATAATTTTGGTTTCTTCTATTCCCTTCATTATTCTATTTGCATCGTTTTCCGATATCTGGCCTTCCTTACACCATGTTTTCTGTAAATAAAGTATTGCCCTATCTTTATTGGATAACATTTTCTTGTAAATATATCCTGTTAATCCTTGTTTAAATTTTTGCATCCTATTATGTATTTCTTCAATTGGTTCTTCTGTCCAAATATTTCCTTTTTCATTAACTTCCTTAATCATTCTATAAAGGCCTGTAATTTTTAACCAATATTGCTTGCCTATCTCCTCGATTAATTCCTGTGCTGGTTTTAAAGTGCCTCCTCTAAATAAGTCTCTTAGCCTATAATATCCCTTTGATCTCAGGAGTTCGCACCATTTATTTTCTTCTGTTTCATTATAGAGGGACTTTAGTGGTGCCCATTTTGAGGTTCTTTTAAGCCATGAGGGCTGCCACTTGTTCCACACTGTTAGTGTTGAATACCTAGGTCCCTTAACTTGTATAAGATCTTTATTTGTCGTTTTGGAGAATACCCCAAAACTCCCTATGTTATTATTGATTTCGTTCTCAAAACTCACCCATTTTAGTCCCTCTCCGTCGCCTATCTCCAGTATCGATTTTATTTGGAAGGCTTCGTAATAGCTAATCAGGTCAGGGACTCCCCATCCCAACTCTGATCTGTGGCTATAAATTATCTTTCTCTGTATTCTGCATTTTTTACTACCGAAAATCCATTCCTTAATCACTCTGTTCCATTGGTCTAGTTTTTTGGTATACATTCCTAGCGGTATTGTCTGAAAGAGGTATATTAATCTTGGCAGCCAAAACATTTTAACACTTTTTATTCTAGTAGATATATTCATTATTTTATTTTTCCACTTTTTCATATCTTTTTCTATTTTCTTCCAGACCTTGTTATAATTGTTCTCTGCTATTTTATCGATATTCTTCTGTAGTACAATGCCTAAATATCTGAATTTTTTGGTGCCCATTCCAATATTAGTAATCCCATGTATTTGTTCCCTTTCCTCTTTAGTCACATTAAGGTACATAATTTCTGATTTAGCCATGTTCACCTTCAGTCCTGAACATTTTTCGAAGTCCTCTAATATAACTTTTATTTCTTTTACTGCCTCTTTGGGGTTTGTCATAGCGATTATAATGTCGTCGGCAAATAAATTGATTTTCATTTCTTCCTTCTTTACCCTGTATCCTTCCACCCTTGCAGAATTTCTTATTCTTTCAGCTAGCTGTTCTATTGCTAGTATAAATAGGAGGGGCGAGAGCGGGCATCCTTGCCGGACTCCTCTTTGAATCTTGAGGGGTTGGGAGTGTTCTTCATTAACTCTCACCACTGCTGTCCCTTCTCTGTACATTTCTTGGATCGCTTTTATATATGGCTCCCCCATCTCGTATTTAGTCATTACCTGCCACAGAAAATCCTGGGAGAGTGTATCGAATGCTTTGTAGACATCTAATTTCAAGAGGCCTAGCTTTTTTTGTGGCCATGTTGTAATACATTTATAATATTCCTTATGGGGTGGGCTATATTCCTGTCTTTTACAAATCCATATTGGTCCTCCTTTATTATGCTAGGTATGATCTTCTTTAATCTATTTGCCAGTATTTTTGCAAAGATTTTATAATCCTGATTTAGTAAACTAATAGGTCTATATGAGCCCACTTCCTCTGGGTCTTTATGTGGCTTAGGGATTACCACTATTTCTGATTGCCTCCACGAATCTGGGGCTTTTTTCCCTTTCAATATTCCATTAAATACCTCTTGGAGCTCTGGGGCCAATATGTCTACCATCTCCTTATAGAATTCACTTGTGAAACCGTCTAGGCCTGGGGATTTGCCCTTTTTCAATTCTTTAATTACCACCTTTATCTCCTGTAGTGTTATTTCCTCCTTTAACATAATTTCATCATTTTCTTTGAGTGTTGTTCTTATATCTTCCTCATATATGACTATGTCCTTTTTTTTATACAGCTCCTTATAAAAGGTCTCGAAGGCTTTTACTATATCTTTTGAGTTGCCAGTTCTTTGGCCATTCACTTTTATATTTTCTATCTTTTGCCTTACCTTCCTGTTTTTCAAATAGTTAGCTAACCTTCTGGCCGAATTAATACTATTTCTATGGAAGTCATTTCTTACCATTGCTTCTCTCTTCCATAATGTAACTGAGTCCAACTCATCTAATTGTTTTTTAATTGTTGTTATCTGACTCTGTACTTTTAAATCATGATTGGTGATTTGTTCCTTTTGCAACCTCTCCAGTTCCTGAATTTTAGATTGTCTTTTTAGATAGCGTTCTCTTTTGATGTACTTTTCCTTATTTATGCAGTGTCCCCTTATCACCGCCTTCGCGGCATCCCACAGGGTATTAGTTGGGACAGTCCCTCTATTCTCCTCAAAATATAATCTTATCTGCTCCATCATATAGCTCCTATCTTCCTCTTTAGCCATTATTAAATTATTGTACCTCCAAGTTCTATTTTTTGGTTTTTGATTGCCTTCTATTTCTATAGTGATTGGTGCATGATCCGATATCCAGATTGGGTGCATTGTAATTTTTTTTATAGTCAGGTTGCTGCTTTTTTCTACAATTATGTAATCTATGCATGATGGGGTTTTGTGCCGGCTGGATACATGGGTGGGTTTTGGCTGCTGTCCTATCAATTCATGTGCTTCCCTCAAGCCCCAATCTCCTATTTTAATTGCCTTATTTTTAGTCAGATCCATGTTCAAATCTCCTGTCATAATTAATTCTCCCTCTGCGAATTGCTTAGTTTTTTTAACTAGCCTGGCTAAAAATTTCTTTTGTCCTTTATTGGGTGCATATATATTTACCAATGTAAATTTCTTCCCCTCTAATCTGAATTTAGCCATCACATATCTCCCTTCCCTGTCTGTCCTTCTTTCTAGTACCTCTACTCTAAGTTTCTTATGAGTCATTATTGCCACTCCTCTGGCCTTGGTGTGGCTCCTAGCTTCCGCTAACATCATCCAGGTCGAGTCTTTTAGCAAAGGCTTGTTGTCATTTCTTTTCTTATGTGTTTCCTGTAAACACAGAACATCAGTTTTTTGCTCTCTTGCCAACTTGGCTATCCTATATCGTTTAATTTCTGATGTTAAACCATTGACATTCAGTGATAAAATGTTTATTGTTTTATCCATATCCCACATCAATTAAGGCTTTGACATCTCGTGGCTGTGAAAAATTTGAATGGTTAGTTAGTTTACCCTTCCCCTTCCCTCCCCCCCCGTGGTTGAGAGTAAAGGTGGAAAGAAAATCTCTTCCCCTCTCTCCACTGCATGGGGTGCACGCATCCCCCCTCCTCCTCCTTCTTAATACTGTAAAAAATGATAATACTATTAATAGTCATTAGCTCAATCAATAAAGGTATACTTCCCTTAATTGGTTATCGGGAGCTGGTCCTGAGGCGTTTCCCTCCTCTCTCTGAAGTTCCTTCGTCGCCATCTTCAGGAACCCCCGATTCCGCTTCCATTTCTTGCTCTCCCATATCGTCTGTGTTTATACCTAATTGTTTAAGTAGTTCCTTTGCCTCTGTGGTGTTCCTTGCCATCAGTCGCTTTCCTTCCCGAAATATAATTATCGAGGATGGATAGCCCCATGAAAATTTCACGTTATTTGCATAAAGCTTTTGGGCAAAGGGGCGCATGAGGTTTTTTTTCCTTAAGGTCTCTTGACAAAAGTCTTGTCTCACCCAGACTTTTCTTCCTCTAAAAGTCAGGTCTTTCCTCTTCTTTAGTGCTGTATATATTTGCTGTTGAATTTTCTCTCTGGCAAATTTAATTATTACATCTCTAGGGGCCCCTCCCCTCCCATTCCTTTGTAGTCGATGCACTCTCTCAACATCCTCTGTTTTTATTTCTACTTCGTTTGTCTTCAGCCATTGTATCAGCGATTCCTCCAATTTATTTACAGAAATTTCTTCAGATATCCCTGATAAAATAAGGTTAGCTCTTCTGTTTCTGTCTGACAAGTCATTTATTTGGCGGTTCAGAGCGGTTATTTTTTGCTCATTAGCTTCAGCAAGCTCTTTGGCTGTTGTAGCTGTCTGCTTTATAGAAGCTATTTCTGTGCCTATTTTGCTAATTTCTCCACGTAGTGAGATTAACTCACTACTGATTTTCTCTTGAAAGGCAAGGACTGTATTTTGGAGTCCTGAAATTTGTTCAGATAGGTCCTTAATTGTCTTCGCCATATCTGGTTCAAAGCTTTGGGAGCGGCCTTAAGAATCTCAAGGCTTTCCTTTCTAGCACAGCAATAAATTAGTTTCTTACCACTCTGAAGTTGTTCTAGCCAGCTGCTTCCTGGTTATCAGCCTCTTATCTGGGTTTGCATAGTATTTACAAACTTTGAGCTATAAATTCTTTAGTTCGAAGGAGGAGCTCGGAGGAAACACAGCCGGCTTGGTTTAACGCATGCGTGCAACCCTCTCCTACCCCTCTTCAAACCTCACCCTCTCCAGGCTCCAACTCTCAAATCTCCAGGAATTTCCCAACCTGGAGTTGGCAACCCTATCTCCTTCCCAGCCAAGCATCAACCTGCCATTATCTGCCCCTGATTTCAGCTTTCCATCTCCTCCCCTCCCTCCTGGAGATCAGTTGTAATTCTGAGTGATCTCAACCCCTCACATGGAGATTGGCAACAGTGGTTCCCCAAGAGGGAATGGCTGGTTGGGAGGGTGGAGTCTACAGCATTCTACCTGTCTGAGGTTCCATTCTTCCGCAAACCTCACCCTCTCCAGGTTCCATGCCTCAAATCTCCAGGAATTTCCCACCTGGAGGCAACTCTATGTCCTTCTCAGCCAAGCATCAGCCTACCTTTATTTCCCCCTTACTCTTCAGCTTTCCATCTTCCTCCCCATCTGCAGCCTCCACGGTGCTCTGAAACCTTCCATGTCACATTGGCTGTCATGTTCTCCAGGGCAACTGATCTCTGCCATCTGGAGAGCAGTTGTAATTCTAAATTATCTTCAGCCCTCACCTGGAGATTGGCAACAATGGTTCCCCAGGAGGAAAAGTAGCCTTTCTCTGCAATGGGGACCAAAGCAGCTTATATCATTCTCCTCTTCCCCTTTTTACTTGCACAACAACCCTATGCGGTAGGTTAGGCTGAACGTCTGTGACTGGTCCAAAAGCACCCACTCAGTTTCTACAGCAAGAACCTGGATCTAGCAGACCCTGCTCTGAAGCACTGACTGCTATGCCTAAGGTAGCCAACCTCCAGGCGGAGCCTGAAGATCACCAGGTATCACAACTGAACTCCAGACAACAGATCTCTCCCCCCCAGATAAAATAACTTTGGAAGGTGGGCTGTATGGCATTCTGTTCAGCTGAGGCTTCTCCCCTCCCCAAACCCTGGCTTCCAAAGACTCTACCAGGAAATCGCCAGGAATCTCCCTACCTGGAGATGGCGACTCAGGCCTGGCCCCAATGAGTTCCTCATAAAAGCCTGCAAAGGATTTCCTTCTTTTGTCTAAACCAATCTTTGTTACCTACTGTGGTGAAATGGGCTCCAGTTTACAACTCAGCTGTTTGCCTCCCACCCTCGTCCTGTGGGTGTATCTCACTCCTTGATTTCACTGCCACCACTGACTGAATTGTCACTGCCTTTTTAGAGGGACAGTGAGACCCCCCTGGCTGAATCTCCCTATTTGGAGATGGAATCCCCAATCTTTGGGGGATCCCTGGAAAGTTGGCAGCCCAAGGGTCTGGCCTTTCCTTGCTTCCCTGGGCTACCCCCTCTCTTTGGTATTGTGCAGAGCTGGGAAGATTATGTGGTTAGAGCACAACACAGAGTGAGTGATACCCCTGCAGGCCCCTCTCTGGAACTACAGCTCAATTAATCCTTATGGGGGAACATTTTAAACACACAGACAGCAGCCATCTCACAGACACAGGTAACTGCCATTTTGTTACACCTACCAACAGCTACTGAGGGAAAAACTAGTCCCACACAAGAGGAAAGTGATTTCATCAAGAGAGAAAGCCGTCTGCCAGAAATTCTGACAGGGCACAGTGGCTGAAGGAGTGGGCGGGGAAGAGGAGCAAACCCAGCACCCAGCCAATGGCATGCAAGTACTCTTGAGAGGCAGCTGGGCAGGACTCAGACAACGCAGCCAGTGGCTAGGGACATCCTCTGAGTGACAGATCAGAGAGCCAAATGCTAAGGGAGCGTGTGGAACATTCAGGAGAGTCCATGACCAAAACACAATTATATATAAGGAGAGATGAGCCCATCTGACTGACACCAGAAGGGTAGAGGACGCTGCCTTTTTTTAAAAAAGAGAAGTATTGTGGATAGCAGGTGTATTTCAACATCTTATGAGAATGAATCAATAAGAGGGTTGCTCAACAAAAGCCATCCTCAGGTACTGAGATGTAGCAGACTGTATAATCTGGGTTTTAAAGGAAAGGAAAGACCTATAATTGTGGAGTCTAATGATTGTCCTGGAAAAAATTGATTGGAACCACTGCCTGGATACTTCCAGGGTTCAAATGCCAGCTAATTGAGAAAATGAAGTGAATTAATTAAGGCAGAAAACATGTAGGGACCCAGGTGAGCTCCTTAAAAAAAATTGATTTAGGAAATTTTAGCCAATTTCCAAGTATTCATGAGAAATGTAAATTAAAATAATATTAAAATGCTTTCAGTGGGAAATCCACTAACGGAAAAAGAGTTGTTTTTTTATACTCCACTTTTCTCTACCCTGAAGATTCTCAAAGGGCCTTCCCTTCCTCTCCCCACAAGACTTGTGCAAAATGGCAATTGGGGGATTTTATTCAGCCAGGCTTCACACCGTTCGTGTTGCTGAGTAGTCCTTTTTTATTAGGATGGTGCTGCCCATCAGGGTACAGCCTTGGGAAGGCAGCCAATAGCTGCCATAAGACTCCTTAATTTCATGTCTTAAATCAATGCTTGTGGTGGCTGTGTGCTGTTAAGGAAGCCAGCGGAGTTCTGTGCTGGAGTTTCATAGATACAGATCATTCAGTTAGCAGCCTGAGAATCTTACAGATCAAAGGAGTACACTGACTTTTAAACAAAAACAGCTAAGGGAGAGATGGAACCCACCAACTAAATATGCTTTACTCCCCACATCATCAACAACATCAGTTGTTGATTCGCAGTCTTGATCTCTACATTCTAAACTAGCCTTCCATCTGTGTTTCTAATCTGGTATTTTCAAAATGTTTTGTTCCTGGGGCATGGATTTCATATTGCAGTATTGATGTATATACACCTTGGCCTGGATCCTTCACTGCCTTTTGCTTGCGGTAGTCAGTAAGCACTTCTGCTTGCAGAAAAGGGGGAGGGCAGCTTTTGGCTATTCTCCTATCTTTCTGCAGTCCCCCACTTTGACCCCCATCATGTTCATTGGAATCTACTAACAAAAGGAGAGTAATTTCAGGGGGCACAGATGACTGCAGAAGGAGAGGGGAGGGCAGGAAAGTTACCACTTGCTCAGTGCAGCTTCATTTTTGCTGCAGAAGATCCAAGTCATATGTTTGATTGGCTCCTAGAACATTGGGCAGGGATACACCTTGCGAGTAGTGAACACATGTACAAATAAAGCTGCCTTATATGCCCTGTTGTGTACTGATATGAACTCGCCAGTGCAAGGGAGGCCATGCGGTCAAGCACACCTTTGGGTGTTTGAACAATAGCTGATTCGGATCCTAGGGCGGACCAATGGGATTGCCCAGATCCTAGAGTAGACCTATGATGGACTCCTCCACTGTAAATAGCCTATCACTGGTACTGGGGTGTGTGTTGGGTGTGGAGTACTGCAGGGATTTAAGTGGGGCTTGGAACTTGCTAGTTTGTCTTTTAGTTTCACTTAGCTAATAAAGCATGAGCTGATCACTACTCAACGTGTCCAAACTCAGAACTTTACACTGGCAATGAAGGTGGGATCCTGATGAGCAAACATGACTCCAATTCAAGCACTGCGCCGCGTGCTGCTCTCCAGGACATTGTGCCCCGCATCGCTCTGAGAGTCATGGCTGACGCTCCGGGAAACATCATGGCATTCAACCCCGCTCACCCTGAGTTCTGGGAAGCGTGGGTAGAACAGCTCACATACTTCATCCTCGGGTTTTCGGTTTCGGCACTGCGAATGGCGGCCGCCTCTCGGGACGCTCCCAGAGGCGGTTAGCCCACACGCAGTCAGGGGGGGTCTTCGCGTGTGTGAAAGACCCTAGTGAGCCTTAGGCAAAGGCTCCGAACCGGGGGCGCTTGGGGAGTAGCCTCTTTGCCGGCAGACAGCCGGGAAATTGAGGCTTTCTCCCCGCCCCAATCGGCCCCGCTGCGTTGTGCCTGCAATGGGACTTAGCGGCGCCACCGATTTCCAGGAGTGAAGACAGCGTTACGATTTAATACAAAAAGAAGAAGGCATCGAACCGTGAGTTGAAGATCGATTTTGAAGCGTGAATTCGAGCCCCCCGTAAGCGTTTAAGCGTATGGGAGGAGGGAGGAGTCCTCATCCCTTCTGAGAAGCAAGATTTACAAAGGGAGCGCGAGGGGTGGCAGAGAGGAAAACAGTGTTGTTGGAAGTACCGTTGGAGTTGTATAAAAGACTACGATCCTTTTAGCTTCCTGGGGGATGCGGCACGAACTTTATAAAAGTAAATAATAAAACAAAATGTCGACAACGGGGAAGAAACCGGAAGAGATGAGAGGAGGGACTTCCGGCCCGGGTAGCCCCCCCCAAGAGCTAGCTGTCAATCAACAGGATCTGCGCCCTTTACTGGAGCAAATACAGAAAATCAATGAAACTTTGCTTAAAGTGGAAAGTGTCTTGATTAGTCGACAGGGGAAATTGGAGGAAATAGAACAGAAATCGGATTTGATTCTAAGTTTTCAGGGCGTGAAAGAAGTAGAGAAGGAGGATCTCGGATTTACCTCGATAAATGTTTTGGCACCCCTAACTGGCAGTGAAGCGAAAGAATTAAAAGAAGAGGTGGACATGGCTCTCAAAGCCTATTCCGCTTTTATAAAAGAAGATACTCTGCCAGTAGAAGGAGATGTTGAGCACAGCAGGCGATATACCAGAGATCCGATTCCATGTGTAGTAATTATGGCGCCCTGGGAATTTGAAGGTCGGAAACACAAGGAAAAAGAGAAAAGAAAGAAGATGGATTGCACCTTTAAAAAGCAAAAATCTTTGAAGAGACACGCCAGCTTGGAGGAAAACGCAGCACCTAAAATTGGCAGAGAAGAAGACGGCAGCCCAGGGGAAGGAGGCGACGGATTGGAAGACATCAAAGTTGAAAAGGACTCGATCTACAACTGGAAGAGACCTAAAAAGAAGACATTTTAAGGACTGTTCGTGTACCATCTGCAAGGAGCTGTTTGATTACTAACCCCAATGGACTTTACTAACTGTATTAACAGAGTGATTCTGGACTTTGTAAAGTTTAAAAGAAGATCTTCGAATCGCGATAGATGCCAAAAATGGTATTGATTATTAACTAAAATTAACCTTTATTAACAGAGAAAACTTCACTCCATCTTTCTCTTTCTCCAGCTGTCTACCCTCCCCCTTTCTTATAAAAAGAATAAAATTCTCTCCTTTTTAGGAGAGTTTTACCATAAAAAAAAAAACATACTTCATCCTCTACCAAGGAGTTGCTGACACCGGCAAGCAGAAGGCTCTGCTCCTGAGCACATGTGGTATCACCACAGTATGGCTGGTCCAGGGCTTCATCACTTCCAAGAAGCTGGATGCAGTAACGTACAATGAACTCATCAAGGCTCTCACCGATTATTTTGCACCCAAACCAACCAAGATGGCGAAGTGCATGGACTTTGTGGTGTGCATCCAGAGGTCCAGAGAAGCGGCCACCGTCTTCATGGCAGAGCTCTGCTGATTGGCCATCGACTGTGAGTTTCCTGATGTTGAAGATGCCCTCTTAACTCAGTTCATCTGGGGCGTCGGGATCCTAAGCTCCGCTGCAAACTCATCGGGGCTGATGAGCTCATGTTGGTGAAGGCCCTCCACCTGGCTGCAGCTTTCGAAAAGTCACATTAGGGATTGTCAGTCTCCCGCCGCACACCAGGCTTCTACTTCTGCAGCCTCCGGTGTATCGGATAAAGAGAACGTGCTGCAGGTACGCAAAGATTCATGACCAACCCCCTCAACTACCAGTGCACAAGCGGCTCGCGCAAGCTGCGGGGATGCGCACGAATACTGGACCAGCCATTACCGCAATGCAGTGTGCCAAACCTGTGGGATACAGGGCCACATCTCTTGTGTCTGCAGATCCCAAGGGTATCAGCATCGCCTGACCATGCACCAGGAAACAGTGGAGCTTCACAACGTTCATCATCACCAGGGACATTACTTGCCCTGGGACACCACCGACAAAATCAAAGTAACTGTAATGATAGAAGGGGCCCCTTGTGAAATGGAGTTGGACATGGGATCCTCCATTTCCATCATCTTAGCAGAGACCCTCTGGGGCCTCTGCCCTCAGGTGGGCCCCGACTGGAAAACACTAGACTCACACTCAGGGACTTTCAAAAGAACCCAGTGGCCATTAAGAGGGTGGGTAAGTTCCAGGTGCAGTACAAAGACTTTGATGGACTGTTAGAACTGGTGGTGGTGGAGGGCCGGCTCACCAGCCTCCTGGACTATCTTGGTTCACAGCCCTAGGATTCGCAGTGACTGGGGTGCACCATGTGTGAGCCACGGACTTTTAACAGGGTGTATGATGGGTTTTCAGCTGTTTTCAATGGAATGCTTGGCCGATACACCGGACCTCCAGTCGCCCTTGCCCTTAACCTCGCGGTGCACCCCATCTGCATGAAGGCAAAGTGAGCTCTGTTTGCACTGCAACCAAAGATAGATGCGGAGCTGGACTGCCTCATGGCCCAGGGGATGTTGGAGCTGGTGCCCCATGCTCTGTGGGAAACCCCTATCGTCACACCCGTGAAGCCCAACAGGGATGTCAGGATATGCACTGAATATAAGTGCATGATAAACAAGGCCCTGCAGGACCACACATATCCTGTACCCGTCATCAGCCACGTCTTGGCCTCCTTGGAGGGCGCTAGAGTCTTTGGGAAATTGGACTTGGCCCAGGCATACCAACAGCTCCCCATGAATGATGCCACCACTGAGGTCCCACAGGTCAAGTTCTTGGGATTTGCAGTCGACGCACGGGGCATCCATCCCACACCTGACAAGGTCTGTGCCATCGTTAATGCACCTACCTCCTCTTCTAAGGTGGAACTGCAGGCTTTCCTGGGCCTGCTGAATTTTTATCATTCATTCCTGCCGCACAAGGCGGCCGTTGCTGAACCCGTGCACTGTCTTCTCGACAAGCAAGTTACGTGTGTCTGGGGTCCAAAGCATGCCACCGTGTTCCGGGCAGTTAAAACGCTATTGACATCCAACGATGTCCTCGCCTCCCTGTCATCCTCGCGTGCAACACCTCTCCTTATGGGGTTGGGGCTGTCCTGGGGCACCTGCCAGACAGTTGTGAGGTTCCGTTTGCATACTATTCCCACACCTTGTCGTCGTCGGAGCACAACTACGCTCAAATAGACAAAGAGGCTCTGGCGAGCGTGGCAGGGGTCAAGAAGTTTCATGATTATCTGTATGGTCAGCCCTTTACCATTGTGACGGACCACAAGCCTCTGTTGGGACTGTTGGCCCCGGATAGGCAAATGCCACAGATGTTGTCGCCCAGAGTGCTCTGGTGATCCATTTTCCTGGCTGGGTACACATATGCGCTTTACCACAGGCCCAGTAAAGCAATGGGCAACACAGACACCCTCAGCTGCCTCCCGTTTCCATCCACTGACCAGGACCCCAGCCCCCCCACCAGATCCTCCCGTTTGAAGACCTACCCGACCAGCCCATCCAGGTAGCCGAGGTCTCCCACCACACTGCCCAGGACCGGGTCCTCTTCCGTGTTTTGGATTTGGTGGGGAGGGGATAGTCTGCTGGCCAGCTGGACACAAAATTCACCACCTTCACCTCCTGGCGGGATGAGCTGTTGGCGCACAAGGGCTGCCTGTTATGGGGAAGCTGGGTGGTCGTGCCTGCTCCCCTGCTCCAGCGCATGCTCACAGCTCTGCACAAGACTTACCCGGGGATTGTGCGCAAGAAGGCTTTGGCTCGCAGTTACATGTGGTGGCCAGGAATGGATGGGGAAATAGAGGACCACGTGAAGCGCTACCAAATGTGCCAAGAGTCATGGCCAGAGCCACCCAGGGCACCAGTGCGACCCTGGGAATCCACTCACGAGCCATGGGCCCCACTATACCTGGACTTCGTGGGCCCCTTCCAAGGACAATTATTTTTCATTCTAGTTGACTCGTACACCAAATGGCTTGAGGTTGTTCCAGTCCCCGCCACTTCATCCTGCACTGCAATCCACACCATGTGGAAGATCATCAGTACACACAGCATTCCCAACACTTTGGTATCCAACAATGGAACTGCTTTTATATTGGCCACATTCCAGGAATTTGTGCACTACTATGGAATTTGGCACATCCGTTCAACCCCTTTCCACCCAGCCATGAATGATCATGCCGAAAGGATGATAAGGACAACCAAAGAGTCCCTGTGCCTTATCGCACATGGGGACTGGGACCACCGGCTAGCAGCCTTTCTTTTTGGCCAAAGGATGACCCTGCACACATCCACCGGCCGCAGCCCAGCAGAATTGTTGATGGGTAGGTGCCTCACAACCCGGCTTGATCGCCTACACCCAGATCGGACCCCAGACTGCACCTTGGCCCCAGAGAGCCAGGACGCCCCCGTAGTTTCTTTCCAGAGGACCCCATATATCCACTTCTCTTGGGGGCCAGCACTGATCCTGGCCCAGGTCGTGAGGGTGACGGGACCTCTATCATATGAGGTCTCTACAGAAGAGGGCCAGTTGCTCCAAAGACACGTGGACCAGCTGCGCAGGCGTCTACTTCCCGTGGATGACACAGAGGTTGCAGACCTCAAAGAAAGTGACAAGGAGTTCCAGACTCCCAGGGAACAAGGGACAGAGGATGACACAACAGCCCACAGGGAGCAGCAGGTACCCCACACACACTCTCCTGAGAGTGCAAGCCAAGCACAGGATCCGGCGACACCAGGGGACTCTGTCCCAGGGCCAGCACCAACCGCTTCCACAGAGAGGGCAGCAGAAACCCCCAATGTGAGCCAAGGGCCCTCAGCCCCACAGACGGAGCCCCGCCACTCAACCCGCAAGTGAAGACGACTGGTGTACTTAAAAGACTATGTAAGCTAGGGCCTCTGAACTATGGGGGGAGGGGTGTTGTGTACTGATATGAACTCATCAGCGCTAGCGACACCATGCAGTCAAGCACACCTTCAGGTGTTCGAACAATAGCTGATTCAGATCCTAGGGCGGACCAACAGGATTGCCCGGATCCTAGAGTAGACCTATGGTGGACTCCTCCACTGTAAATAGCCTATCACTTGTATTGGGGTGTGTGTTGGGTGTGGGGTACTGCAGGGATTTAAGTGGGGTTCGGACCTCGCTAGTTTGTCTTTTAGTTTCACTTAGCTAACAAAGCATGAGCAGATCACTACTCCACGTGTCCAAACTCAGAACTTTACAGACCCTTAGCCTATCCATGTCAGTGTTGTCTACTCTGAGTGGCAGCAGCCCTCCAGGATCTCAGGCCCAAGTCTTTTACATTACGTATCACCTGATCCTTTTAAGTGGAAATGTTAGGTATTGAACCTGAGACCTTTGGCATGCAAGGCAGATTCTCTACCACTGAACCACAGCCTATCCCCAATAATAGATCACCTAAGTCATATTTCTTCCCCTTGTTCCATCCTCCTCTTTCCTCAGCCAGTCAGAGTTTTCAAGGCTATTTTATTTTTACCCCACATTTCCTCCAAGAAGCTGTAGGCAGCATACATGATTCTTCCCATCTTTATTTTATCCTCATGATTTCATGAGATAGGTTAGGCTGAATGACAATGACAGTTCAAGGGACCGAACAAAGTTTAAGTCCAGTGGCACTTTACTGACTTTCATATCCAAGCAGGATTTTTTAATGGGGGCCGCCCTAGTCCTCATCCAACATTCTATCCTCCACAACACAAAGACTCCCATACCAACGGGGATGACACCCCCCCCCCCATATCTGTCATCTCTGACTGCGGCTGCTTCAGGGATCCTAGGTGCATCATTATTCTTCCCCTTGGAATGATGTCATAGCCCATATATCAGCAGCAGAACTCAATGCTACATTTAGGAGGAACACCTAAGACTGGAAATATATAGCTATGCCTAGATTATTCCTTTTCCCCCCTATGATCATGTTGAGGACAGCAAGGGATTCAGATGTTGAGTGTGCATGAGATCCATTGTATCCCTGGGCCATCTCTGCCTGTACTGGACCACTGGCTCCCAGCACCTGAGGAAGCAAATCAATGGAATCCCACCTACAGTTTGTGACTGATCTCACTGCAATGCCACCACTCACTTCTTTTATATACAACAACGGGCTCCAGAAAGAGGCTGTGGGAGAGTGCCCAGCCTTGGGCATTCAGCATCAATTTGCTCTGGCAACCTCAGTAGGGTATAATGACACAGAGTCCACCATTTTCTCCAGAGGAACTGATCTCTGCTACTTGAAGAGCAGTTGTAATTTTGAGTGATCTCCAGCCCTCACCTGAAGATTGGCAACAATGGCTCCCCACGGGGGAATGTACAGTTGTTCTCTGCAGTGGGGACCAAAGCAGCTTACATCATTCTCCTCTCCCCCTTTTGACTTGCACAATAACCCTGTGAGGTAGGTTAGGCTGAAAGTCTGTGACTGGTCCAAAATCACCCACTCAGCTTCTACAGCAAGAACCTGTGTCTAGCAGACCCTGCTCTGAAGCACTGACTGCTATGCTTAGGTTAGCCAACATCCAGGTGGAGCCTGAAGATCACCAGGTATCACAACTGAACTCCAGACAACAGATCTCTCCCCCCCGAGAAAATAACTGCTTTGGAGGGTGGGCTCTATGGCATTCTGTTCAGCTGAGGCTTCTCCCCTCCCCAAACCCTGGCTTCCGTAGACTCTACCATAAAATCTCCAGGAATTTCCCTACCTGGAGCTGGCAACACTCGTCAGGACTGGCCCCAATGAGTTTTTTCCCAAAGGCCAAAATAGGCATAGAAAAGTTCTCCTCCCCCCCTGCCCGTTACTGACAGAACCAAGCTTGGTTGCCTAGCAACAGGCACAGAGGGGAAAGTAGGGTTGCCAGCTCTGAGTAGGGAAATACCTAGAGATTTGGGGGGTGGCTCCTGTGGAGGGCAGCGTTTGGGGAGGGGAAGGACTCAGCAGGGTATAATGCCATTGGGTCTACCCTCCAAAGCAGCCATTTTCTCCAGGGGAACTGATCTCTTTCATCTGGAGATCAATTGTAACAACGAGAGATCTCCAGGTCCCATCTGGAGACTGGCAACCCTGGGGGAAAGTCAGCCACAAAGCAGGGGGTTGAAGAGAATGGTTTGACAGCCACTGGCCCACCTCAGCGCCAGCCAGCCATGGTGGAGCCAAGCAGGAGAGAGCCGTTCTCACAGTTTATTCTGACAGAAAAGTGGCCAAGCTGGCAGTGGGCGGGGGTTATGCTGAAAATCTGTGACTGGTCTGAAATCAGAGCTTCCACAGCAAGAACCTGGGTCTGGCGGACCCTGCTCTGCTAACTGCTATGCCTAGGGTAGCCAACCTCCAGGTGGAGGCTGAAGATCACTGGGTATCATAGACAACAGATCTCTTCCCCCCTGGAGAAAATAACTGCTTTGGAGGGTGGGCTCTATGGCATTCTGTTCAGCTGAGCCCTCTCCCCTCCCCAAACTCTGGCTTTCTTAGACTGGCTTCCTTAGACACAGAATATCCAGGAATTTCACAACCTGGAGCTGGCAACCCTAGTCAGGACTGGCCCCAATGAGTTCCTCACAAAGGCCTGGAAAGGGTTTCCTTCCTTTGTCTTTTTACTGACAGATCCAAGCTTGGTTGCCTACCAACAGCCCCTGAGGGAAAAGTTAGTCCCACAAAGGAGCCAAGCAGGAGAAGTGTCTTAGTCAGGAGAGATGGCCATTTGCCAGTTATTCTGACAGGGAACAGTGGCTGAAGTGGGAGTGGGTGGGGAAGAGGAGCAGACCCAGCACCCAGCCAATGGCACGCAAGCACTCTTGAGTGGTGGCTGATGGGCCAATGCCTGATGGAGCACATTGCACAGCCAATGGGAGAGCTGGAAACGGCCAATGCATCAAGAGCATTATTATATAGAGCGGGTCTAAAAGAGATTCATGATAGCAATCACCTTTCAAATTGTGTAAACAACCAGGGCTTTTTATAGCAAGTAGGCTCACACACACACTCACACTGACCCCTGAAAGCCTGGTTCTTACTGTTAACACTCAGTTTGCTGGGGACAGAGACATGCAAGAGCCATTTAAAAGCTGGGATAAAAGTTTAGGTCTGGGCAAGGTATCAATATGCAAATAAAATCCAACTGCTATGATTTGTTTATATATCTACTAGGGAGCAAAGCCCGTTGTGGTGGAAGACAACGGGCCCTAGGAAGGAAGGGAGGGAGGGTGGAAGGGAGAGAGGGATGGAGAAAGGAAGGAAGGAAGGAAGGAAGGAAAGGGGGAAAGGAAGGGAAGTGGGGTAGAAAAGGGCTTCTCTGGGCCTACTGCCCCCATAGAAGGCCCAGGGGATGGTGTGAGGGGGCGGAAAAGGGCTTTTCTGGGCCTACTGCCCCCATAGAAGGCCCAGGGGATGGTGTGGGGGGGCGGGAAAGGGCTTTTCTGGGCCTACTGCCCCCACAGAAGGCCCAGGGGATGGTCGGGGGTGGTGGAAAAGGGCTTTTCTGGGCTTACTGCCCCCATAGAAGAAGAAGAAGAGAAGAAGAGATTGGATTTATACCCTGCCCTTCACTGCCCAAAGGCGTCTCAGAGCAGCTTACAAACTCCTTTTCCTTCCCCTCCCCACAACAGACATGCTGTGAGGAGGTGGGGCTGAGAGAACTCTAACACAAACTGTCTTTGAGAGAACAGCTGTGCCAGAGCTGGCCCAGGGGATGGTGTGGAGGGGGGGCGGAAAAGGGCTTTTCTGGGCCTACTGCCCCCATAGAAGGCCCAGGGGATGGTGTGGGGGGCGGAAAAGGGCTTCTCTCACCTGCCTCAGCCTTGAGGTCCTGTCCCTGCGCTCACACTCCAGACGGTCCTCTCCTGTCGGAGGACTGGAGCAGACTGAGCTGAACCCACTGACTGGGGCTGACGTGGGCGGGACTGCCAGTTCTTGTGCCGAATCAATTATGGCAAGCATAGAATGTGGTGGAACCAAAATTCAAATATTAATAAGGACAGGATACCCTGCTTTCCCCCCTATGGAGACTCAAAGTGGGTTACAACTTTTTTGTCACCTTCTCTATTTCCTTTACAACCACCACCTTGTGAAGTAGGTTAAACTGTGAGAGAGTGACTGGTTTATGGTCACCCAGAAAGCTTCCATGCCAGAATGGGGACTTGAAGATTGTTTACAACCAATCCAAGTGTAGCTGTGACAACACATGCTGCTTGGTGGGCAAGGATAAGTGGATGATGGTGAAGTAGTTACAGCTGAATCTAGAGAGATTAAGTGGTATGTCCCCCCGCCAATAGAACAGCTTTGCAGTTTGTTAGCACTAGTGGACCCTGCCCACTAAAATCTCTTGTGCATCTTACACACAAACGACATGTCTGTCCAAGAGCATAATGGTCAGGCAATCTTCATTCATGTTCTTCAAAACTTCAGGACAAGTTACTGTTATGTAGTCTGCTTGGACCACTCTTGAAAGCAGTTCAGAAGGTGCTGGTCATGGGATGTGTGCGGCTGCCTACCTGATAAGAGCAGGGACATTTTGGCCCTTTAACTTATTGGGGAAGTACCTTGTGAGCCGCTGTCCTGGAGAGCTCCTGGCAGCCAGGAGGAAACTGTTTACTGGATTACTTTTTGCATATTAAATCAGTACAGCACACTATAGCACAATAATCAGCATTATTTCACACATGCATGTTGTAACATAGGCCTATAGGAGTCCTATTTCCCCCTCCTCCACTGACCTGTTGTTGCCATTCATTGCTTAGCAACCAGTTGTAAAAGGAAAAAGTAAGCAAGTTAAAGGACCATCCTATGCAGAGTTACACCATTCTGAACCCATTGATTTCAGTTTAGGATTGCACTGTTAATTGGTCAGCCAGTGATTATAAACACTGTATTTTTTAAAAAAGTCTTGGAGTGTAAGTAGTGATCATTAATTCACTTGCATAGTTTTCACCCAAGATTCCTAGTTATCAGACAAATTGTTGGAGGCATATCACAAAAGATGCTCAGTTTGTACAGTGCGAGGTCACAACACCCTTCTGGAAAGAATGTCTCTAGATGCATACGTTTAATTAAAGTTCAAAAATTTAAGTCCTGGCCAATTTCCAACACTGTGGGCTCTGCCTTTAGGCCACCGTAGATGGATAGCAAGGACACCTGCAACAGCCAAAAGGCTACTTTCAATAGACTGGAATTCCAAGTCTATTCCATCTGTTTACTCATAGCTAAACCAAATGGCAGATTGCAAGAGAGAAAGGGAAAATAGTTTATCAGAACTGCAATGAAGGAGAATTCAATTATCTTTAAATAAGGATCTTTCCATGGCTTTTAAAAAGAGGAAAATTTGGAACTGCATAGTAGTATGGCATTGTAATTTGCACACTGCTTCAACACACCTGTGTCTTTTCCTTGTGTGCATGCAAATCCATTGTGTATGTAGAGTCACATTCCATGATGTTTACAGTGCCATTGTAAGCAAGTCTACTGAGAATCCTACTCAGATTGATTCAGCAGTGCTTACTCCCAGGAAAGTGTTATCCTAGATCAAGTAGGAGAAAATCCTCAGAACTGGGACTTTGACTAATACAGAGCATAATTCAGAATGTGCCTTCATACAAGAGGCACCATGGAAAACTACAAAACTGTAGCAAAATGTTTGGAAAGGATTAACTAACTCAACAATTATGGGATGCATTCTCTAGCATACACAGTTCTTTTCCTTTCCTTGCATTGGTGAGTTGTTCTATTGATTGGGAGCTGCCTGCCTGTTTCCTGAATTGACACACTTTCTGTTACAATCACAATCACTGCTGAGGACTTGTGGTTTGGGAATAAACTTGCCAACTGTTACCCAAAATGGTTGTGAGGGTTTCCTGAGTTTGTTGGGGAATTAGCCAGGAAAACCCAAACAATGCAAGAGGGGGTAATCAAGCAGGATCTCCACCTATGTTTACAGGGATTTTTCCCTCAGTAGAACTCTTAAATGAACCTGGCTGTGATTAATGAAATGGTTTTTATTAAAGAGAATTAAAGAATAAAATCAAAACTTATTAATTAAAGAGCACTCTATGAACACACATACAAGTTTAGGAAACAAAGGTGGTAGCTTATAGAGACAAAGAAGGGAACTTATTCTGTGGGGCTATATTTACCTATCCAAGGGACAAAGTTCTGAGAAGGAAAACGAGCAAAACGAACCAGCGTCTCACTTCAAGCAGGGTGCCCAACCTTTTTGTTGGGGGTGTAAGTTAAGGGACATCCAGATACACACACACATTACTGAACAAAGCATATCTGGTTATACCCCTGGGAGCATGACGTGGTTGCTCCTAGAACAATGCTGTGATGGTGTGAATGAAACAATGTTGTTTGAGCCAGGAAGCATCATAACGTTCCCAGGAGTTGCAAGTGCAATGTAACATTTATATGAAATATCTATTGTGTTTGGTGACCCCTAATTGCCAGGACAAGACAACTATCACACAAAGGATTATGGGATTAAAATGGTTTCTACTAGGTTTTTACTTAGGATAGCTGGGTAGGAAAAGGTCAGGCAAGGTAGGGAGATGGTTAGATTTACTGTCCTTTTCTGAGAAAATCAATCTTTGACACAGATGGATTTAAAGAGGGAAGAGAACTGCCAAAACCCAGACCTTTGCACCTTTAGGATCAGTTTTTCAGACATGCCTCTGGTCAATATTCGATGGCACACATTCCATGTGACTGCATTTGTCCTGCACAGTGACCATGTGAGATGCTAAGAGAGGGAAGGTTGCTTGCATCACTTGTTTATAGGTACCAAGCTCGTCCTTCCAAGGGAGAGGGGGTCTTGGCCTAACACAACTCTGGGTCAGGAATTTCCTGGAGATTTGGGGGTGGAGCTTGGGGAGTGTGGGGTTTGAGGAGGGAGGGAACTCGACAGGTTATAATGCCATAGAACCCACCCCCCAAAGCAGCCATGCTCTCCAGGGGAACTGATCTGTGTAATCTGGAACTCAGCTGTAATTCCAGGAGATCTGCAGGCCCACTTGGAGGTCTGCAACCCTGTCTGAGAAGGAACATTTCATGGATCCAGGTGTATTTAGAGTGAGATATATAAAAAATGAAAGCAAGAAAGAGACTTAACCGGATATACTACAGCAGGCCTTTACTCACACCTGTCTTGGTACACAATCCATATCAGATCTGAACAACCCATGTCAACTCTTAAAGAAGTCACACAACAAAGTTTGAGTCCAGTGGCACCTTTAAGACCAACAAAGTCTAATTTAAGGTATAAGCTTTTGTGTGCAGGCACACTTCCTGAATCTTAAAGAAGTAGTAATCCTTTTGCCACATATTCCATACACCATGTAATGTATTGAGCTTAAGATCCATAACAAAAGTCAGCTAGGATCCTAGAAGTGCACCAGTAGGAACGCTTGGATCCTAGTATAGCCCAATAGGGTTACCTGGAAAGGTAACCTGGTGTAAATAGCCTATCATGGGGAGTGGGGTGTGTTTTGGGTGTGACTTTCTTTGGGCATAAAACCTGGCCTCAATCAGGGGTCTTGATCTTAGTCCTCACTGTTGAATTACTTAATAAACTATGTGCTGATCACTCCATGCATCTTGACACAGTATATTTCACACCACAACAAAAAGAAGAAAGCAGTACCTTAAGCACATGGAGAGTTTTGCTCCCTGTTCATTTTAACTTGTCATTGCCTGCTTTTTGTAGGTCATAAGAACTCTCCATTGGGGCACAGGGTTCTGGAGGAGTCTGGATTTCTCACTCCACTTTTCAATTTGTTACTAATCACTTTTTACACCCACTAACATAATTTTTGCATGGATTTAATTTTTTAACTGCACCAATGTTCTTTTTGAACAGCACATTTTGTGTCTGTTTGCACGTTACTAAAAAAAACCAGACTAGCATCCCAGTCTGTGTCCAGCATGCCTTAAAAGTACCTTTCCTTATTTGAGCCTTTACATATTTTGAGATAGAAGCCAGCCTTTCCCCCCCAAATGCATTGTCTCTAGAGATCTACCTCTGCTGGAAGAAGTGCAGACGTTTAAATACTGGAAACTGGTTAGAGGCTGATTAGCTTATGGCAGCTACCCCCCTTTCCCTCTCACTCTCTCCAAGAATAGTGTATGAAAGGGACACCAGATGTTCTGTGTAGATGACAGACAGCCAAGGAGTGTCACTATTGCTACATATCCAAGAATAAATGAGGTGCCAAGATTCAAAGTACTCTAAAACAACCATTTCTGAAAGCAATTCAAACAAAAAGTTTTCCACACAGTACAGTGGCCAGCCTAAAACATGTTATACCCCTCTAAGCCCATAGAGTTCTGTGGACTTAGAAGGTGTAATTCTGCTTAGGATGCCACTGTAAATAACACAGTGGTTCACAAAGTATATCTTCTAAAGGTAAAAAGTAAAGGTTCCCTTGCTCAAAAGCCAGTCGAATCCGATTCTAGGGTTGCAGTGCTCATCTCTGTTTCCAAGCTGAAGAGCCAGCACTGTCCAAAGATGTTTCTGTGGTCATGTGTCTGGCATGACTAAATGCCAAGGTGTACAGAACACTGTTACCTTCCCACCAAAGTGGTACCTATTTATCTACTTGCAATTTCTTGCTTTCAAACTGCTAGGTTGACAGGAGTTGGAACCAGAGACAGGAGCTCACTCTGTCGTGCGGCACTCAGGTCTCGAACTGCTGAACTACCGACCTTCCAGCCTGCCGTTCAGCGTCTTAACCATTTGAGCCACCGCAGTAGGTACAATTTCAGTTCCTGGCTGAATCCCCTCCCATCCTGATCACCTAAAATTTGTTCTCCGCAGCTGGCGCACTGGGAACAATCGGAGGGCTTCTCGGGGGGTCTGGAAGAACCTGGTGGCTTACGACGGCTGGGTGGATGGACTAAGCAGACATCGTCCTCTTCTGAATTCTCAGGTGCTGAGTCTGGGAGTACCTGATGAGACGCTGCTGTAGGTCGGTCATGGTGGGAGGCCTCGTGGGCGATGGCAAGCTGGAGGGCCTCCTCAAGTTTGATGTTCACGGTGCTGCTCAGTTTCTGTCGAAGTTTCACCTCACTGAGCCCCCAGACAAATTGTGTGAGGATGTTTTCCTCCACTTTAGTGAAAGTGCACTCCATAGTGTGCTGGTGCAGCACAGCCATGAAAGCCATGGCCGTCTCACCTGGCTTTTGGATGTGCCCTTGGAAATCCATCCGTTTTGCCAGGAACATTGGCTTGGGAGCGAGGTAGCTGGTCAGGGCTTCTATGATCTCCTCATAGGTGCACTCTAGGATTGTCCTCGGGGCAAGGAAGCTTTTTGCGAGTCTGATGGTGTTCACCCCGCACGAGCTGATGAGGAAGGCCTGTCTCTTTCCCACATCAGTTACCACATGGTAGGCGAGGTAACAAGTCAGCTGGTCCGTCCACGAATCCCATAGCTCAGGGTGCGCAGGGTCGAAAGACTCAAGGTGTCCTGGAGTGTTGGTGGCCATGATTCTAGTGTGAGGTGGGGAGTGATGACTGGAAGAGCCAGGCGCGGTGCAATGAGGCAGTGGCACGGGAGCTTACTCAGTGTCGGAGCTTGATGCTGCACTGGAAGGTGAGTCTGGCCTGCTCATTTGGATCCCATCCTCGTTGCCACTGTAAAGTACTGGGTTCGCCGCATGGAGGACTCGGACTACGACATATGGTCTGATGCATTTATTGGTACTTCACAACAAGACAACTAAACGGCCCTGCAAGGCCAACTATATACAGAACCACCTGGTACCCCCAGGGTCCCATTAGTGGGTTTGAATTTCCTGTCCCAGGTACGACTGGTAGATACTAGGTGGACTAGGATCCAAGGATCCTTTTGTTTAGGGGAGCCAAGCTCCATGCTGTGCCTGCAGACCTCTGGCGGCAGTCCCGGTACATAATATTATCACAGCAAAATAGATGCCATATATTTGTCACATACACATTAAGTACGTATAGTAAGTATAGTAAAGTATAATGATTTTTGTGTGAAGTGGTCCTGAGAGAGAATCAACGAGGGAAGAAATGCGTAGGGGAAGGAAATGAAAATCCTGACAGCAACAAGAAGTTCAAACTGTATAAATTTAAGCTAAGCACAAGTAACTGAAGATAAATATAATAAAAAAGCAATTAGATAAAGACCTTATTCTGTGCACATTGCACCTGTTCTCAGAGAACTATGCTAGTTACCAGTTGGCTACTAGGGTCCATTCAAAATGATATCAAGGTTCAAAGCTTGAGGAACAAGTCTTTTCCCTTAACATCTCCTGTATGCTGTCTATGAGAGGGATTTGGGAACTCTGACGGAAATCTCAGGACTCTTGTGTGTTGTAAAGTGACATCAAGTACAGCGGACTATGGTGGCCCTATGGAGTTCTCAAGGCAAGTAATAAAGCAGAGGTGGTTTGCCATGGCCTTCCTCTGCAAAGTCTTCTTGGTGGTCTCTCAGCCAAGTGCTGACCCTACTTAGCTTCCAAGATCTGATATTATACCATTCCACATCCCCTCAAGATTCCTACCAAACCACCATTCTCAGGATGCCTAGGGGAAGACCATGACAGTTATGCTGATAGAAATCTGTAATGTGAATATGGTCTCAGAAAAGCAGTACGGCACTTTCTAGCTACTTAAACATCTCTTTATTTTAAACTAGGAGTAAGGCCCATTGTGGGAAGAAATACAATGAGCTCTAGAAGGAAACTCCAGGTGAGTGTCCCAGCTGTGGCTGGTGGGGTGGCAGAGGGAAGGGGAAAATAAAGGTAAGCAAGCCATGTTTATTTCCTTCTGTTTAGCTATAAGGCAGGGCTGTCTCAAGTCATTTTGCTGCCCCAAGTGGGTAGTATGGGAAGACAGCCTCATGGTAACAGGCATGGTTCCCTCCACCCCTGACTTATGTTGATTTGGGGTTATACAGTGGCAGCTAACATAGAAAAGCACCTCCTCCTATGCCATGTCTTCTGGGTTCCAAGGGTCTGGAAAGCAGTTCCATAGCCAATTACAGGGTTGCCAACTCTGGGTTGGGAAATACCTGTAGATTTGAGGGGTAGAGCCTGGGGAGGGCAGGGTTTGGGGTGCAGAGGGACCTCAGCAGGGTGTAATTCCATAGAGTCCATTGCCCAAAGCAGCCATTTTCTCCAGGAGAACTGATCTTGGAGATCTCCAGGTGCTGCCTGGAAGCTGGCAATACTAAGGAGAGGGCCAGACCTGTAAATTTGAGGGGTAGAGCCTGGGGAAGGCAGGTCTTGGCGTGCAGAGGGATTACAGCAGGGTATAATGTTATAGAGTCCACTGCCCAAAGCAGCCACTGTAATAGCTGGGAAATTTTCAGTAGGGGAAATGATGTGCTGTGGCTGGGGAACATGGTGATTTCTGGGAGTTCTCCAGGCCCCACAGGAAGATTGGCAACTCCAGTGACTGTTTAAGGGAAAATGTACTTTACCTCAGGACACATTCAGTGATTCCCAACAGCAACAGTAAACTGTTTAGAATGTTAGAGGCAAAGGCCAATCAGGCTGCATATGCAAATGACCTCTGTGTTCCGACTGGCTATTGGGGGGAGAGGAACAGCAAACTGTTTAGAATATTGGAGGTGAGACTCAGGCAACGCAGCCAGTGGATAGGGACAGCTTCTGAGTGACAGATCACGGAGCCAAAGGCTGTGGGCGCATGTGGAATGTTCAGGAGAGTCCATAACCAAAGCAGAATTATTATATAGAGAGACTAGTTGCAAGGCCCGTTGCGTAAAGAGATGCAGCGAGGTCTAGACAGAGGCTGGCGGAAGGGCCCCCTCCTCCTGCACGTCCTGGCGAAGGAGAGTTCCGCGACTGCCCAGCCCTGAGGGATGCACCTACCAGGTGTTGGAGTGGTGGCAAGGGAGGGAGTCCTGGCGGGGCTAGTGGCCCGAGGCAGTCGCCACGGGCACGGTGGCATCCTGACCTATAGCTGGGCTTGCAGGGCGAGGCAGCGGCCACCGCCGCCTGTTCACCACCACAGCTCCCTGGTGGCACAGCAGCAGTGAGCAAGGGAGGCCATCTCAGGACTGTGGGCCAAGCAAGGCGGCGCTGCCTCCTGTCAGCCAGCATGGCATCGCCAGTGCCTCGTGGCCACCACGGGTCGCCATCTCCCACCAAGCACCCTACCTGGTGGTGGAGCATCGGCGAGCGGGGGAATCGTTCTCAGGGCTGCTGCCCAAGGAAGCTGGCACCACCTCCTGTTGGGTGCGGCAGTGCCATGCCTCCCCTGGGGCCTGCAGGCCAGGCAAAGGTGTGCTGCCGCCAGCTCCGGGCTGCTGCAGTGCCACCATTCTCAGGTTCGGCTTCTGGACCCTCTGGCCACCAAAGTGTCCTACCTGTCCATCGCCTCTCAGCACAGTGCAGCCAAGAAGCTGGGTGGCGGTTCTCTGGGTGGGATGAAGGCAATGCAGCCAATGGCCAGGGACCCCTTTCTGACTGGCAGTTGAGAGAGCCAAAGGCTGTGGGGGCATGTGAAATGTTGAGGCAAGAGGGACACAAAGACTCTTTTATTATAAAGAGAGATGTGATAGATAACTAAATGAAGTTGGGGCAGAAAGAGGAGCTATAAGATATGGTGGCATTACCCCGAGGAAGCATTTATCTAATAATCATCATAATTAATCCCAGTTGGATCCCTCACAGATTCAAACATGGATTTTAAAGGCAGCAGTGAATGTATAGTCCCTGCATCTCTCAATTCAAGTGATATATTGAGGATGCTTTCTCAAAGAAAATATTGTATTTCATTTTAAGTTGTATTTAAATATGCTCAAGAGTATCACTTGTACAGAGAAAAAAACATAACAGACCTGCCACTCAAAAAGATTGTTCATATACTTTTTTAAAATCTCCCTTTAATTTGTTCACAGCCCAGTTTAACCAAACTCCTGCTTTAGAAAGGAGCAATGGCTGCAATTTGGGAGAGGCTGGCATGTCTTCATGCTTGTGGATATGTTACGGGCAGTATGAATTGTTCAGGAGAACATTTAGCTGTGCAGAACAGCTTGTGAGTGTGTACTATATTATGCAGCAGATTTTCCTCTTGCACAAATTCTGGTAGATTTTTATGGCACAATATGATGCTGCATCTTCAGGCAAAGCCTCTTAGTGGGTTATACTAATTTTAGTAGCAATTTTCTCTAGGCTATAATGTCAAAGTTGACAACACTCACAATCTGAAAGGTAATGTTTGAGAGAATCACAACTTTCTTTTAAATAACCAGCATATTTCTAGAGTCTGCAGAGCAATGCTTAAAAATAAGAGAAAAGCATGCAGTTTGGGTGACTCATAAAAAGTAGGGTAGCTGCACACATCCAGTGATACCTGAGCCACAGGTCTGTACAGCATAAACTTGGTCTTGCTGTCAGGCAGCATCTTTGACATGAGAGCTGGGATCTGTAATTTTGCTTGCAAAAC
Organism: Gekko gecko; assembly: GCA_029375565.1. NCBI lineage: Eukaryota > Metazoa > Chordata > Lepidosauria > Squamata > Gekkonidae > Gekko > Gekko gecko. The sequence goes on along the minus strand of JAPDNY010000002.1, from coordinate 234,636,635 downwards.
ATTTCCTTATGCAAATGTTGTTTAAGGAGAAGGGGGGGACAGGAGAGCAAATAGGGCACAAGGGGCTATAAAGAGGATACAAGAAGGTCTAAAAGTGTTCACATCCAGAGACAATTCCCTCTTAAATTGGTACCTATCACTGGGAGAATTGTGTTTTACTACAGAAACATTCTGCAAAGCAGTGTTCAGGCATTCTCCTACTCAGAGACCACTGTATGTTTGAAACCATATAGTCAGAAATCCACTGGACATCAGGATAATAATAATTAAATAATAATAATTACCGTATGACATTGTGTGTAGTATAGCCAGGAGATCCTAAGATTGTTTGGCAACCAGAAGTTCTAGCTCTTTAGCATTATGCACCACTAGGTGGCAAGCTAGGTTTGTTTTTGAGGCAAGAGAAATTTCAGAGGTGGTTTGCCATTGCCCACTTCCCCTGTCACAATCCTGGTTTTCCTTGGAGGTTGCCCTTCCAAATACTAGCCAAGGCCAGCCCTGCTTAGCTTCTGAGATCTGATGAGATCAGGCTAGCCTGGGCCATCCAGGTCAGGAATTAGTATACTTCAAGCCAAGAGCACAGCAAAATACCTTTGTTGTTTCTTAAGCTTGCAACAGTGTGGGTCTGAAATACATATTAATCATGCTGTGATATGAAAACCTCAGAAAATAAATATTTATCCAGACCAAATGGATAGTGTATCTAAGAATCAACCCCTGGAAGATACAAAAGGCCTCTATTTCACAGATGTCTAACCAAAGCTTAGAGCAACCTGAGTGAAGTTGTGTAGGAAGTCTGTAGTAGAATAGAATATTAAGTCCTGGGGTATCCAGATACTGTTCCAAACTTTGGCCCACTGCCAGTTGTGTAGAACTGTCTTAGCAAATTAGTTGTTGTAGATTTTCCGGGCTGTATGGCCGTGGTCTTGGCATTATAGTACCTGATATTTTGCCAACAGCTGTGACTGATATCCTCAGAGGTATAACAGAGAAAAATGGAGTACTCTCTGTGTCAATGTCGGGTACTACAATGCCAAGACCACAGCCATGCAGCTCGGAAAATCTACAACAACTAATGAACTCCGGCTGTGAAAGCCTTAGACAACGTAACTTCTTAGCACATTTTCTTAGCCGTGAAAACAGTGGAATCCTTGTTTTTATTTAAACGTTTCTTGACAGCAGCGGTGTGGGCCTTGCCTCTCTCAAGGCTCGATGTGACAGGAGACTACGAAGTTGTAGTACGTTTCCAAAGTGGAGCTAAAGACAGACCAAGTTAGGTCAAAACATGGGCTAGCTCCCAGCCACTCAGTCCCCACCCCAAATCTATCCTATGCACTACAGAAGCTGGCTGCTGGCTCCAAAAGGCTGGATTAGTCAATCAATACCCTCCCTGCAACAAGTTGGCTATTAGTGGGCAGGTGATCCTCCAGCTGAGTGCCTAATAGCTCTGCACTAGCAATTGGACACCTTTTAACCTTGCAATATTTATCAGCCCATAATCTAAAGCACTCAGCATTTTAATTTCTCTTGGATTCCTTTGGTATGAATCTACTGGGTTTAAATAGAAGTCAAATATTGCTGTATTTCTATATCAGTGGGACTGAGCTGACAAGGAAGTGGTATTAGAAAAGCTGTGAAAAGGGACTGATTGGGTACCTGTTTATGGGCCAAGACTGGGGAGGGGGGCACTGGCAGAACTATGGGTCAGGAATGGTTAAAATAAGGAAGGTCATTCATGATGCTAACATATATTGGAACTTGAGTGCATAAGGTCACTGTGCCCATTCCCTGGGTAGAACAATACCTACAGTGGCTTGGTACCAGATGATAATTTTTGCTAATGGAAAGGGTGGGGTGATTTTTTGCTGAATCCTCCCTCCCACTGCAGACTCCTGATGCACCTTTGGGGCCCTGTGTTCTCCAGGAGTAGCTGTTTGGGGAGATTAGTGGGCTGCAGGAGGAGAAGAGAGGCAAGGAAGTGACATGTCTCTAATGCAAATACTTTCTGTTGGCAGAGATTATCATTGGGATCCAATCCAGCTGCTACAGATTTAGGGTAACAGCCACAAGCTACTGGACAGCACAATGCTATTACCATCCTGAACAGCAAACTCATAATGACCTAACTAATGTAAATTGCTAGGAAGGCTTACTGTTTAAAATAAACATTAATTTAGTAAGTGATTGTAGTTGATTGGAACAGGTGCAACAGACAGCTCATTTACAATTCCTATGGTAACCGCTTCCACTAAAGACATAACTAAGTACCATGTCAATTAATCTTAAACAGCTTCAGACAACCTAGGTGTTTGTCCTATACTGTGCATTGGTTTAACAGAGGGCAGCAGTTTGTACACTAGACTTTCCATCCTCCTGCACCTACACTCAGCTTTGAACTATTTCCCAGGAACTTGTAGTATACTGCCAGACCAATGACAACTCTTAAGAATTGTTTTGATAGTCCATCAATCCTGCATCTATGGGGAAGCCCCCTTTTAGTGCCTGAGGCTCCAAAGCAAGTTGGCCTGGTGACCCACATGGAATTTTGGATCCCTTCTACCAAATAACTATTTTGTGACCATACTGAAACCACAGGACCCAAGCAGATTTGACCCTCACTCTACTGCTCTCAGAGTGGGCTTCCAATTGATGGGTAAGGAATACTATGTATCATGCCTAATATACGATGCTCATTCAGATTCCGGTAATCTGAATTATAATACATTTTCATTAGTGTCTCCTCATATTGATTGCATCGGCCTCCACTTTGCTTATTAAATCTTTCTTTGCATGGACTGTTATTGACATAATCTGCTTTGAATCTTTGAGAAAGGTGGACAATACTGTAAGTAATTCCTCCGCCTCAAGTTATCTGAGTAGTGATAACTACATCACCAGTTCTCAAGCTTCAGCAACTTTAGGGATTCCCATTTTATCTTTTTTTTTTTTTGCAGACCTGCCCAAGCCCTCCCCTCCTCCCTTAACAGTGCCTGCCATACATGGGACACCCTCTCGTGTGCAAACTGCACATGTGCCATGGAGGTCTTTGTTCTCTAAGTCCTCAAACACTAATGAGGACCACATCAGCTCCACTTTAAAGGAAGTTTAAATAAAATGCTTGTACTGCCTGTATGTGGCCTACAAGGTCAGGTCTCAGAGGGTAGCTGATTTTATAGGGGCACAATGCAAACTGGAGGTGACTTAGGAGTCAATATAGCTGTTTAGGGAAGCAAACTAAGAAAGCAAGAGTGAGTGTATATGCAGCATCAGAAGTAGCAGTTTCTACCTTCCCTTTTCTTTGTCAGGAGCAGCCAAATACTCTGTACAGCTGCCATGCATGCATGACAAGATGTTCTACATCTGTGAAGGAGACTGCACTCAGGGAGTTCTCCATTTCTCACACTACATTGTGATATGGGTATGCCAAGAATTCTCTCCCACCTCACTGATTCTCCTTCACATCATCCTCAGAAGCAAAGGAAAAATGGGGCTGAAAAAAAATCTTTCATCTAGGTTGAAATGTACTGGGCTCAGACGTGTGGAGTGATCAGCTCATTCTTATTTAGTGATTAGCTCAACTCTAAGACAACCCAAGCAGGACTGAAGTCCTGCTTAAATGCGTGCTGAACACCATATCCAACACACACCCCACTCCCCTTGATTGGTTATTTACATAAGAACTCCTGTACAATAGGTTCCTTCCAGGATCCTGATCACCTATTGTTCTGTGAATGAAGCTAAGTCCTTGCTCAGGCAAAGATGCGTGTTCAGTACATAACACCCCTCCCCCCATAGTCCAGAGCAGCCTAATAAACAAAGTCTCTAAGGTACACTGGTCTGCGTCACTCTTGGCTGAAGCACCGCTGTTTTGACGGCAGGGCTGTGGTCACTGGAGCTGAGTCTGTTGGTTCCATTGAGGGGCTGGCAGATGGTGGCGGCATAGGTGTGATGTCGGGTCTCTCTTGTTCTGCTGGCAGTTCACTGGGTGCCAGCTGCTTGATGGCCACTGGGGGGGGTCCACTGGGGTGTCCCTCTCAGGATCCGGTTCCTGGGGGCTTGGCAGCTCATTGTCGCTCTCGTCTGGAGACTTGGCGGGCAACCCAGACTTGGCAGGGAGTAGACAGCGGCGGAGCTGGTCAATGTGCCTCTGGAGTACTTGGCTGTCTCTGGTGGACATCTCATAGGACAGGGGCCCAGTGACCCTGATAACTTTGGCAGGGATCCATGCCAGGCCTCTGGAGAAATTCTGGGCATAGATGGGGTCACCTGGGAAGAATCCGCAAGGTGTTGCCTGGTTTTCCGGGGTCAGGCTGTGTTCCGGGTGCAGTCTGTCAAGGCGGGTGGTTAGGCGCCTGCCCATCAGGAGTTCTGCAGGGCTGCGGCCAGTTGTTGTGCATGGGGTTATACAGTGGCTGAAAAGGAAAGCTGCTGAAAAGGAAACCCGCAAGCTGGTGGTCCCAGTCCCCGTGGATGATTCTTCTGAGGGAGTCCTTTGTAGTCCTCACCATCCTTTCCGCTTGGCCATTGGTTGCCGGGTGGAAGGGAGTGGAGTGGATCTGCCTGATTGTGTAGCGGCCCATGAACTCCTGGAGATAAGGGCTGTCCCATTGTCCATCACGATGGTGTCGGGTATGCCATGGGTACAGAAGGCCCACCGCAGAGTGCGGATTGCTTCTTTGGATGAGGTGGAGCTGACCGGGACCACTTCCAACCACTTAGTGTAGGAGTCCACTAGAAGGAAGAAAATCTGTCCCTGGAAGGGTCCTGCAAAATCAAGGTGAAGCCAGGACCATGGTTTGTGTGTGGACTCCCACTGACACACCAGGGCCCTGGGCGACTCCGATTGGGTTTCTTGGCATACCTGACAGCACCTTACACAGTCCTCTATTTCACTGTCCATGCTGGGCCACCATATTTAGCTGTGGGCCAGCGCCTTCATGCGCATGATCCCTGGGTGAGTTTTGTGTAGCAGATGCTAGTACTTGTTGGCACAGTGGGGCAGGCACCACCACCCAGCTTTTGCACAGCAGGCAGCCCTTGTGAGCCGAAAGCTCATCCCAGTGTGAGGAGAAGGCCATGAATTCTGGGCCCACCTGGCCAGTGGGCCACCCCCTCCCCACACAGTCCAAAATGCGGGACAGCATACGGTCCCGGACGGTGTGGCAGGACACGTTGGACGCCTATAGAGGGTGGTCGGGCAGGTCCTTGATGAGCAGGATCTGATGTGCAGGAGCCGGGTCCAGGTCACAGGAGGGCAGCGGGAGGCAGCTGAGGGTGTCGGTGTGACCCATCGCCTTCCTGGGGTGATGGAGAAGTGAATACCGGTAGCCGGCCAGGAAGATGGACCAGCGCAGCACCTTGGGGGACAGCTTCTGCGGCATTTGGTGATCCGGGGCCAACAGACCCAGCAGGGGTTTGTGGTCGGTCACGATGGTGAAGAGCCACCCATAGAGGTAGTTGTGGAATTTCTTGACCCCCACTACGATGGCCAATACCTCTTTGTCGATCTGTGTGTAGTTGCACTCGGCCAAGGTGTGGGAGTAACAGGCCACGGGCACCTCCCAGCTGTCGGGCAGCTGGTGTCCCAGGATGGCCCCAACCTCGTATGGCGAAGTGTTGCAGACAAGGACGATGGGTAGTGCCTCATCGAAATGCGTTAAGACTGCATTTGGTGAGGAGTTCTTTGACGGCCTGGAATGTGGCAGCTTGCTTCTGGCCCCAGACCCAGGGAGCTCTTTTATCTAGAAGGCGGTGCAGGGGCTCGGCGATTGTGGCTTTATGGGGCAAAAAGGAGGGATAAAAGTTCAGTAGCTCCGAAAAAGCCTGGAGTTCTAACTTGGACGTGTGAGCAGGAGCATTGACAATTGCGTGGACCTTGTCGGGGTCAGATGGATGCCATGAGCATCGACGGAGAAGACCAAGAATTCAACCCGTGGGACCCCCAGGAGATATTCTTCCCATTTCACCTCGAGGCTGGCAGCTTGGGAACATTGCAAGATAGCTTGTAGTCTCTCAGCGAACGTCTCAGCCGTGGGTGCAGTGATTAAAACATCATGAAAGATGGCTGGACCTGGGAATTCCTTTGAGGAGAGAGTCCATTCGATTTTGGAAAATCCCCAGAGCTATGCTGACCCTAAATTGCAGTCGCCACACCCGGAACAGGACCCTGTGTGTCACAATTGTCTGGGCCTCCACGGTGGCATTGTTTATGGGAAGTTGGTAGTATGCCTGAGCCAAGTCCAGCTTACTGAAAATCTTCACACCTGCCGATGAAGCCACCACGTGGTGGACCACTGGGCCTGGATAGGTGTGGTCCTGTAGGGCTTTGTTTATGGTGCACTTGTAGTCCGCGCAGATGCGGACTTCTCCATTTGGCTTAAGGGGGGTCATGATGGGGATCTCCCAGAGACCATGCTGCATGGGCTCCAGAACCCCTTGGGCCACCAGGCAATCCAGCTCCTTGTCTATCCTGGGCTTAAGGGCGAATGGGATATGCCTGGCCTTCATGCAGATGGGCTGCACTGCCAGGTCTAGGTTTAGGGAGACGGGTGGACCGGTGTAACAACCCAGAGTTCCATCGAAGACAGCCGGGAACTCATCACAGTCCGTAGGCTGTGCACCACATGAAAGTCTGTAGGCTGCATGTGGTGCACCCTAGTCACTCCAAACCCCAAGGGAGAGAATCACAACAGCCCCAGCAAGCTAGTGAGTCGCCCTTCCATCATCAACAAGTCCAAAAGTCCCTTAAAGTTCTTGTACTGCACATGGAATTTGCCCCACCCCTTAATGGCCACTGGATTCTTTTGGAAGTCTCTGAAGCTGAAGTCAGCAGATTTCAGGTGGGGACCCCCCTTGTGGACAGAGCCTCCGGAGAGTCTCTACCGAGATAATGGAGATGGAGGACCCCATGTCCAGCTCCATCTCGCAAGGCATTCCCTCAATTAACACAGTCACTTTGATTTTGTCAGGGGTGTCCCGGGGCAAATTCAGTACCTGGTCTTGGTGGACTTCTGTGGTATAAAGCTCTGCTGATTCCAGGTGGGTGGCAGGGTGTCTTTGGGTCTCCCTGGAGCGGCAGGTGCGAGCGATGTGGCCAGTCTTGCTGCAGGTCCTGCAGGTCACATCATAGAAATGGCAGGAATGGCATTCGTGGTCTTCTCTGCAGCTGGCGCATGGCACCCGTGTGCTGGACTTTGCTGGGTGTGAGCCAGCTGATGAGGGTCGCGGCAAGCTGGCTTGTGTACCTGGTGCGTCTCTTCTTCATTGGAGGCCTCGAATCCTGGGGAGGTGGAGGCCTGGTGCACTGAGTGGGTCTGGCGGTCGCACTGGGACTTCTTGAAGGCAGTGGCTTTGTGGAGTGCCTTTTCCAGGGTGAGCTCCTCATGGCTGATGAGCTTGTGGCGGAGTTTCTGCTCATGGACGTCCATGACGAATTGGTGGAGCAGGGCATCCTCAAGATCTCCCAATGTGCAGTTGAGTGCCAGCTGGTGAAGTTCGGCCATGAAGCCAGCGGCCGCTTCGTTGGATCTCTGGTGGTGTGAAAAGAAGTCCATGCAGTGCGCCATCTTGGTAGGTTGTGGCGTGAAATGTCCTGTGAGCGCCTTGATGAGGTCGTCGTATGGGGCCTCATCCAAGGTCTTCGGTGCAGTGAGGTCCTGGACGAGCCGTAGCGTGGTGATTCCACAGGAACTGAGCAGGAGGACTTTCTTCATCTCAGTGTCAGTTACGCATAGGAAGACAATGTAGCATTTCAGGTATTCCACCCATGTTTCCCAGAGATTGGGATGTGCAGGGTCGAACTCAGACAATTGTCCTGATCCCGATGGGGTCGCCATGTTTTCTGGTGTGATGCGCAGAGCTCTGGGGCTTGTTGCACAGTGTGATGCTCTCTGCTGCTGGCTCTCCCATCAAGATCCCATCCTCATAGCCAGTGAAATGTACTGGGCTCAGACACGTGGAGTGATCAGCTCATGCTTTATTTAGTGATTAGCTCTAAGACAATCCAAGCAGGACCGAAGCCCTGCTTAAATGCGTGCTGAACACCACACCCAACACACACCCCACTCCCCATGACTGGTTATTTACATAAGAACTCCTGTACAATAGGTTCCTTCCAGGATCTTGATCCCCTATTGTTCTGTGAATGAAGCTAAGTCCTTGCTCAGGCAAAGATGCGAGTTCAGTACATAACATAGGGCAAGTAGGAAATCTGAGATCCAGGGTGGTGTTGGAGGATGGACTATTGTGTTAGGACCAGGGAGTTCCTAAGGTTAATATACTCTAATACTGAGCTTACTGGGTGAACTTAAACCACTCTCAGCCTAATCTACCTCACGTAGTTTCTTAGAAAGCTAGTCCTTCAAGTACTCGGGGCGCCGCTGCTCCCGAGTTGACCTGCGCAGTTCCTGAAGAGGACAGTCAGGGCTGTGCTGGGCCGGCTCTGGTGGATCTGGTGGCTTGGGTGCCACCACAGGCGAAGCATTGTCGGTGTATCCAGGCGCGGAAGGTGCCCAGGTGGGAGGGGTTTGCTGCTTGGCACGTCTGATGGTTTGCTGCTTGGCACGTTGGCTTCCAGCTCGGCCTCCACGTCCCTGGGTTCATCTAAGGGCAGCAGCCGGCGGCGAAGCTGGTCCACGTGTCTCCGCAGTAACTGTCCATCTTTCGTGGAGACCTCGTAAGATAGAGGTCCCGTCACACGTACCACTAGAGCGAGGATCCAGGGTGACCCATGTGCATAACTGTGAGCATACACAGGATCCTCCAAGAAGAACCCTCATGGGGCAGTCTGTACTTCTACTCCTGGGGTGTGGTCCAGCACCCCGTCTGGGTGTAAATGGTCCAGCCGGGTTGTCAAGCACTTGCCCATGAGCATTTCTGCGGGAGAGTGGCCGGTGATGGTGTGGGGGGTTGTCCTGTGGCCAAACAGAAAAGTGGCTAACCTGTAGTGCAGGAGAACCCATGGCTTGCTGGAGGACTCCCATGCACGCATTGGGGTGGCGGGGGGGGGCTGGCTGTGTCTCCTGGCAAGTCTGGCAGCATTTGACTAGGCCCTCTATCTCCCCATCCAAACCCGGCCACCAGACATAGCTCTGCGTGAGGACCTTCATTCGCACGATTCCAGGGTGGGTCTCGTGTAGCGCTGCGAGCGTTTGTGTAGGGGAGTGGGGATCACTACCCTACTACCCCACAAGAGACACCCTTTGTGGGTGGACAACTCATCCCGGTGGGACAAGAAGGCTATGAAGTCCGGGCCCACTCTCCCTGTGGGCCAACCCCACCCCACCCAGTCTAGCACCTGGGAGAGGATGCGGTCCTTACCAGTGTGTTTGGCCACTTCATGTGCCTGGATTGGCTGGTCGGGCAGGGCCTCTAGCAGCAGGATCCGGTGTGCCGGTGCCAGGTCCGGGTCGCAGCTGGGAACGGGAAGGCGGCTCAGGGCGTCCGTGTGGCCCATGGACTTACACAGCCAGTGCAGCAGGCTGTATTGGTAGCCGGCCAGGAAGATCAACCAGCAAAGCACCCACAGCGACATCATCAGGGGCGTTTGATGATCTGGGGCCAGGAGACCCAAGAGAAGCTTGTGGTCGGTGAGAATGGAGAAGGGACAGCCATAGAGGTAGTGGTGGAATTTTTTTACCTCTGCCACGATGGCCAACTCCTCCTTGTCAATCTGCACGTAGTTGCACTCAGACGATGACAAGGTTTGGGAATAATAAGCCACCGGCACCTCGTGGCCACCCGGGAGCCGGTGACCCAACACAGCCCCCACCCCATAAGGTGAGATATCGCATGCGAGGACCATGGGAAGAGATTCATTGAAGTGAGACAAGACAGAGTTCAAGACAAGGAGGTCCTTGACTGCTTGGAAGGCTGCAGTGTGCCATGGACCCCAAGCCCACTGAGCCTTTTTATCCAACAGGCAGTGGAGGGGCTCGGCCACGGCCGTCTTATGGAGGAGAAATGAATGATAAAAATTAAGGAGGCTTAAGAAAGCCTGCAGTTTAGTCTTAGAGGTCAGGGCATCCATGATTGCCTTTATTTTGTCCTGGGTCGGGTAGATGCTGCTTGCATTGACCTGGAACCCAAGGAAATCCATGTGAGGCACCCCGAGGATGCATTTTTCTCGCTTTACTTTTAGTCCTGCTTCGCTGAAACAGTGAAGCACTGTCCGCAAGCGATCCACGAAGACGTCTGCTGATGGCGTCGAGATCAGAATGTCATTGAAGAAGGGCTGTACTCCAGGAACTCTTTTAAGCAAAGTGTCCATTAAGTTTTGGAATATTCCTGGAGCCACACTCACTCTGAATTGCAACCTCCACACCTTAAAAGCCCCCCCTGTGAGTGACAATGGCCTGGGTTTCAGCCGTGGCATTGTCCACTGGCAACTGCTGGTAGGCCTGCGCCAGATCCAGCTTCCCCAAAATTTTGGTCCCGGCTAGGGACGCGAGCACATGGCTGACCATCGGCTTGGGATACACGTGGTCTTGCAACGCCTTGTTAATTGTGCATTTATAATCCACACAAATCCTGATGTCCCCGTTTGGTTTGACCGGTGTGACCATCAGTGTTTCCCATCTCGCATGTGAGACCGGTTCTAGGACCCCCTGGCTGATCAGGTGATCCAGCTCTGCCTCAATTTTCAGATGGAGAGCCAATGGGGGGTGTCGACTTTTTAGGCGGATGGGGTGCTCAGAGTACCTTCTGAGTGTGCCGTTGAATACTGCGGGGAATTCCTGGCACACATGACTATAATCCCCGTGCCCCACTTGGTTGATCCCCATTACTGCCAACCTCAAGGCATCGAACCAGGCGAGGCCCAGTAGGCTGGTGAGAGGGGCCTGTACCACGACCAGTTCCAAGAGGCCCTCAAAAGCCCTATATTTCACCCTGAATTGGCCCACCCCCTTAACTGCTACTGGGTTTCTCTGAAAGTCACTTAACTTAAGGCTGGTAGCCTCTAGTGGAGGCCCCTCGTTAGGGCATAGCTTCCTGAAGGTCTCCTCAGAGATAATGGAAAGGGATGATCCCGTGTCTAGCTCCATTTTGCAGGGGACACCCTCTATCAATACAGTCACAGTCGGTTTGTGGGCGGACTCCTGGGGCAAGTAATGTACCTAGTTCTGGTGAATGTTGAAGCTGCGGTCCACAGTCCCTTGGTGCGTGGAGGTGCCCTTGGTGTTCCGTGAACAGCAGGCATGGGCAATGTGCCCCTGCTTCCCACATGTCCGGCAAATGGTCTCTTGGAACCAGCAGGTCTTCTTCATGTGCGGATCCCCGCAGCTGGCGCACAGAGCAGACCCAGGTAGCTTGGCGACATCCCTTGTTGCGGGATGGACGGCTGACGAGTGGCTTTTGTGTGCGCCAGGCCATGTGTGAGGCTTCACCTGATGGGCTTCCTTATCCGAGATGTCGGATTCTGACGCTGTCCTGGTCTGGTGGGCGAAGTGGGCCTATTAATCTCGTTGCGACTTCTCAAAGGCGGTCACTGTCTGGAGTGCAGTGTCCAGTTTTAGGTCTGCCTGGGTGGTGAGTTTCCGCCGCAACTTTGGATCACTGACTCCCCACAGGAACTGGGTCAGTAGAGTGTCCTTGATGGAGGGGAACTCACATTTGCTGGAGAGGCAGTGGAGGTTGGCGAGGAATTCCGCTGTCGACTCTCCTGTCTTCTGAGTTTGGCCGATGAAGTCCATCCGGATAGCCCACTTTGAGGGTTTCGGAGCATAGTAATTCGTCAGGGCGGTGACCAACTCATTGTAGGTTGTGGTTTCCAGCGTCTTTGGCACGATGAGGTTCTGTGCCAGCCGGATAGCTGTGATGCCGCACGTGCTCAACAGCCACGACATCTTGAGTTCAGCATCGGTTACTCCCTGGATATTCAAAAAGTGTTTCAGCTGGGCGACCCAGGCTCCCCAGTACTTGGAATGGGTAGGGTCGAATGCCAAGAAGTGTTGTCCCGGAGCAGAAGCCATGACTCGCTGTGGTAGCGGCTGTGCAGGATCCGTTTGCAATGATGCAGTGGCTATGGTCTGCGGTTCGCCAGTGGGAGTGGTGCATGGCGGGGAGTCCTTGGCCTCCATGGTGGTCGCTGGTGCGGTGCTCGTGGTGGAGTCAGACTTGGTCACAGGATCCCACCTTCGTCGCCAGTGAAAAGTACTGAGGCCAGAGACTCAACATAGTGAATCAGCTCTTGTTTATTGGATTACATCAGGAACTAAAGATAAACGGGCCAATAAGTGCCCGGCTTATATGTGTGCCCCACACCACACCCACACACGCGCCCATCACCCGTTATTGGCCTTATTTACACATCTACAATTCAACCGGGCCACTTTCGGATCCAGGCAAGCCCATAGGTGTGCCTTTGGATCCGAAGTGGCTATTGTCTTTGGAGCGAAGCTCTGAGGTTTGTTGGACCACATGGTCAGGCCACCCCATGGGGGCCATCTTATTCCAGTTAATCCACAACACTTAGGTTACATGAATAAGGGCAACACTGGGTGGGAATTACTTTTCTGAGATAAAGCTGGAACATGAACTCATTGTCAATAATGGCCATATAAAAACAAGGATTTTACAGATTATACCATTTTTTTATTGTGTTGCAGTTGGCTTTAGATGAGATGGTTAGACAGTGTTATTGATGCAATGATCATGAAATTAAACAAACTCCAGAGGACAACGGAAGACAGGAGGGCCTAGTGTGATGTGGTCCATGAGGTCGTGAAGAGTCGGACTCAACTGTGAGGCTGAACAACAACAAGGTGGCTTCAGAAGACCAAGTGGCAGGATAACAGGCTTAATAAATACTATTACATCCCATTGATATTTTCATGTTTAGGGCCACATTTTGCCATTTCCATTCCATGTAGGTCCAAATCCACTGAGCTTTGAGAAGTAAGGATGGCCAGGCATACTAATAATTGTCTTGCTGTTTCCTGTATCTCAGGCTATAGAGATTGGGATACTTCAGATATATTTGACTGGCCTAGGCAGCTGAGCTCCAAGGCTTGAGCAGATCTCCTGTTTTGTTATCTCCTAGTCCAAGCTGCCACACCCAGTAACTAAAATGAGGCTACTGTCACCAGAGGTGGTTTTGGCATTTATATTTTATTAACCATTTTTTTCATCAATTGGTTTACTCTCACATTACAATCTTGTGGTGGTTTATTATTAAATGTATGTAGTCTTCCTTTTAATTTTTTTTGGGGGAAAATAAATAGAGAGAAGTGAACTGTGTAGGTAGGATGCATTCTGGAGACTTGGTTAAACTTCATGATTGGAGCTCCACATCAGACCTGTGAAAAAGCACAGCCCACATATACACACGCTTGATGAAAGCTGACTGTCTGGCATTAGTTTTCCTTTTTTTAAAAGAAAAAATATACCACAACCCTGGTTCTGGCTGCTCAAGCTGAGAGGAAGCACAGGGGATCTTGTTCTTGAAATGAAAAACACTGGATACAGGATACCAAAAAAAAAAAAAAAAAGAAGTTAATATTTCTGTTCTTTTAAAACTTACGTTGGTTAAGTCAGTTAATTCATGGATCCCAGAATCTGGTTTGATGCTCTTTAGCTAAATCCATCATCTTTCTGTCCTTCCCTGAGTTCATTGCCACTTACAACAGAGGACCAGCATGGCAATAGGGGCCAAAGACTGCATGTCCCACATAACTGACATGATGGTCAGCAGACTGGCGTGTCACATCATCTCCTGTTTATTCCCATAATCTAACTTTGGTGGACTGCAAAGCAGTTTTTCAGCCATATAACCAATCTTCCTTGGTCTCTGACCAACATTCTGCATGGTGACTCTCAGCATACCAAAAACATAACATACAACAGGCTTTGTTTAGGAAAGCCAGGAGATGGGTTCTGCAGGCATGGCAAAGCTGACATCCATAATGAAAAATTAACAGGATAGTTCTCTACTCTTAATGCCATCATAATCAACAACATTATTGATAAGACTAAATTTCCAGGACTCTCGGCAATTTTGTAGACAGCTGGTAGTGTAGCCCCTGCCTTGACAGCTGCACAGTTTCTATGGTGGCCCTGGTGCAATGCTATATGAGGCCTTCCTGTCTGTGTGCTGTATGCTACTCATGCAGTTCTCTTCTTGGGATTATCTTCCCTTGGGCTTCTGGAGGGATTGGAATTGTCATTATATGGGATAGGGATGGTGTGCAAGATGAAATCAACTTTCTCTACAGAGAGGAATAGTAGTAATTATCTTGCAGTCAGCATACATGCATGCAAGCACATATACAGGTAGGGCAAATATGTACAACTGCCCCTCTGTACAGCCTTGGTGCAAATGCACGGAGAAGAGGAAGGAGGGACACCTGGCACAATCCTGATCTTCATGTGTGTGCAAGTATCTGCATCCATTACCAAGCTGAATAATAGCACTTCTGCAAAAGGAAAGCATTCATGGAGGGGGAGGTTTAAGGCAGTGGTACAATGATCAGCAAACTCCTTGCTGTCTATGCAGAGAGGTAGCATGCTGTTTCTTGTGCTCATGGGGTTTTGCTGTGGGCCAAAGGAGCAGAGGGTGGCTAGAGCAACTTAAGAATAGAGTGGACATAAGAGGGGAAGGTCTCCTGTCCTGTCACATGCACTGTTGCAACTAAAAATGCATCACACCATTTTCTCTATGGACACCAAAGAAATGGGGGTAGATATCTGCTTTCCCTCCCATAATGGCAGCCAATCCTGCCATATTTTCTGCAGCATCGAGATTTTCTCTTCCTTAGGACTCCCACTAATTCCCTTTGTCTATTTCCAGTGGGACTGTGAATAAGAGAAAAGGTGGCTAGTGACACACAGAGCAGAAAGATACACTGACTATCCAAGACCAGGAAGCCCACTGGCTTATGAATGCCAGGGCTAGCACTTGGCACGAGATAGGTAGCAGCCACAGAGGTTCTAGGTAAACTATGTGGAACGATAGGTAAGTTCTGAATTCATTCTTGTCTTAAAGGAAACCCACCAATCTTCCAGGCAGAAACCATCTCAATGAGTTCATAGGAGCCATTTTTTCAAAGAACCAGAGAAGCAGCCCTGTGGAAGAAGGTTGATCTCATTCAAAGTATAAATTGCTCCTTTTCTGTAGCTCCTGGAGGTTCTGGCTATGATGAAAGACAGGTGATAGCTTCTCTCCCTCCCCTCAGACTCAAAAAATCATCAGTAGCTAAAATCAGGGGAAAAGAAGTGTTCAAGTTAAAGGGGTCGCACAGCAGCAGCCAACACTAAACATTCAAGTCGATAGTTTCACTATGTACATCGTGAGTGAGATATGGTCCCGCCTGCCAGAAGATGTCCTGTTCTGACACAGCAGCCACACACTGTTATCTGATTCGCTTCTCCACAGAGTACACTGAGATGTAGTAGTCATTGCTTCCAACTGCCAGGTGGGGCTGCAGAGAAAAGAGGAAAAAGTAATATGTGTATACAGGAGACACTTTGTACTTGACAGAAAGCACAGAATGGACATGTTCTCACTGACAGCAGCCCCTGCCCAGGGCATGCAAATGTCTTTTTGTTCTTTTATTCTTTTATGTCTTTTATTGTTCTTTTTAGAACCCCAGAAGGCATCATCGTTAGACAGTAGTCCTGCATACACTGCAAATAGGACTGTGCCAATTCATGGCAAATGCATGAAGGCAGGGATGGGCCCAGCACACTTAGTTACCAGTGGAGGGGTAGGGCCAGGGTGCTTGGTCCTGATATGCTGCTGCATTTCCCCCCAATTTTGAAGAAAAGTTCAGTATTCAGAATAAAGACCAGTCTCTCGTTCTGAAGGCTGTATGCTAATGCCCATGCTGACTACTGTCAGACTGACAGATGCACAGAACCCACAATGTTCCTTACCATGATGAGTATAACTAGGCTTGGCAGTTCAATTAACAGATAGGAAATGTACACCTAAGTAGTAAGGCTGGGAATCCAGAGACTGGTGTGGCTGCAATTGCACAGAAACATACTATCTGGCCCTTAAGCTAGTGGGACATACAAATTGTTTAGAATTTAACTTTTTTCTTAAAAAACAACAACAACCAAATACCTCATACACGTATCTCTGCAGCCCAGAAGAGGAGACCATGTTATTTCCCACACCCATAGGGCTATACTCCATGGATGTCACCAAAGCAGCATGGGCACAGACCATGAGACGTGGCTCCCGTGCTGCTGGTTAACACATGAAGCAGGCCTTTGAAGAGGCTGATGGGAAGTTCTCAGTTACTAGGGAGGGGACTTCTGCATCCCTTGTTGCATCATAACCACCATCTCCTATCTACTAGGCTTTCCCCCTCTATAGTGGCAATTACTCCCTCATGGATCGCTGCCTTGTCGTGGCAAGGGGGCTTGCGTGGTTCGATGAGGCTGTGGGCTATGCCATGGAGGGCCATCCAGGACAGACAGGCCACAGCAGAGAACTCAGACCAAGCGTGATCCCCTGGAGAAGGAAATGGCAACCCACTCCAGTATCTTTGCTAAGAAAATCCCATGGACAGTGACAAAAGGCTAAAAGATATGACGCTGGAAGATGAGCCCCTCAGGTCGGAAGGTGTCCAATATGCTACTGGGGAAGAGCAGAGGGCAAGTACGAGTAACCCCAGAAAGACTGAAGCGGCTGGGCCAAAGCCGAAAGGACGCTCAGCTGTGGATGTGTCTGATGGTGAAAGGAAAGTCCGATGTTGCAAAGAACAATACTGCATAGGAACCTGGAATGTAAGATCTATGAATCAAGGTAAGCTTGACGTGGTCAAAAATGAGATAGCAAGAATGAACATCGACAACTTGGGAATCAGTGAACTAAAGTGGACAGGAATGGGCGAATTTAACTCAGAAGACCATTATATCTACTACTGTGGCCAGGAATCCCGTAGAAAAAATGTTGTGGCCTTTATAGTCAACAAGAGAGTGAGAAAGGCAATATTGGGATACAATCTCAAAAATGACAGGATGATCTCGGTCCAAATCCAAGGAAAACCATTCAACATCACAGTAATCCAAGTCTATGCCCCAACCACTGCTGCAGAAGAGGCTGAAGTGGACCAGTTCTATGAAGACCTACAATGGCTCATAGAACTAACACCAAAAAATGATGTCCTCACCATCATAGGGGACTGGAATGCTAAAGTAGGAAATCAAAAGGTAACCGGAATAACAGACAAGTTTGGCCTTGGAGAACAAAATGAAGCAGGCTAACAGAGTTTTGTCAAGAGAACACGCTGGTCATAGCGAACATCCTTTTCCAACAACCTAAGAGGCGTCTCTACACATAGACATCACCAGATGGGCAACACCGAAATCAGATTGACTATATAATTTGCAGTCAAAGATGGAGAAGCTCTATCCAGTCAGTAAAAACAAGACCTGGAGCTGACTGTGGCTCAGATCATGAGCTACTCATTGCAAAATTCAGACTTAAATTGAAGAAAGTTGGGAAAACCACTAGGCCATTCAGATTTGACCTAGATCACATCCCCGATGAATATACAGTAGAGGTGAAGAATAGGTTTAAGGGACTAGATTTGATAGAGTGCCTGAAGAACTATGGACAGAGGTCTGTGACACTGTAAAGGAGGCAGCAATCACTGCCATCCCAAAGAAAAAGAAATGCAAGAAAGCAAAGTGGCTGTCTGATGAGGCTTTACACATAGCAGAGGAAAGAAGGAAAGCTAAAGGCAATGGTGAAAAGGAAAGATTTGCCCAACTGAATGCAGATTTCTAGAGAACAGCAAGGAGAGATAAGGAGGCTTTCCTGAATGAACAATGCAAAGTGATAGAGGAAAACAATAGATTGGGAAGGACTAGATATCTCTTCAAGAAAATTGGAGAAATCAAGGGAACGTTCCATGCAAAGCTGGCCATGATAAAGGACAAAAACAGTAGGGACCTAACAGAAGCAGAAGAGATTAGGAAAAGATGGCAAGAATACACAGAAGAACTATACAAGAAGGACCTCGATGTCCTTGACAACCACGATGGTATAATCACTGACCTCGAGCCAGACATCCTGGAAAGCGAAGTTAAATGGGCCTTAGAAAGCATTACTAACAACAAAGCTAGTGGAGGTGATGGTATCCCAGCTGAGTTATTCAAAGTCTTAAAAGAAGATGCTGTTAAAGTGCTGCACTCAATTTGCCAACAAATTTGGAAAACACAACAGTGGCCACAGGATTGGAAAAGGTCAGTTTACATTCCAATCCCAAAGAAGGGCAATGTCAAGGAATGTTCAAACTATCACAGAATTGCACTCATTTCACACGCTAGCAAGGTCATCCTCAAGATCCTACAAGCTAGGCTCCAACAGTACGTGGATAGAGAACTGCCAGAAGTACAAGCTGGGTTTCGAAGAGGTAGAGGAACTAGAGATCAAATTGCCAATATTCACTGGATTATGGAGAAAGCAAGAGAGTACCAGAAAAACATCTACTTCTGCTTCATTGACTATGCTAAAGCCTTTGATTGTGTGGATCACAATAAACTATGGCAGGTTCTTAAAGAGATGGGAGTACTAGACCACCTCACATGTCTCCTGAGAAACCTGTATAAGGGTCAAAAAGCAACAGTTAGAACCGGATATGGAACAACTGATTGGGGAAAAGGAGTACGACAAGGATGTATATTGTCAAATAGCTCAAATACTTTGGCTACCAAATGAGAAGGGAGCACTCACTGGAGAAGACCCTGATGCTGGGAAAGATTGAAGGTCAAAGAAGAAGGGGATGGCAAAGGATGAGATGGTTAGACAGTGTCATCGATGCAACGAACATGAAATTGAGCAAACTTCAGCGGACAGCGGAAGACAGGAGGGCCTGGCGTAATCTGGTCCATGGGGTCGCGAAGAGTCGGACTCGACTGTGCGACTGAACAACAACAGTGGCAATTAACTCTGATGCATTTTCTGCAGTACTAAGAAATGTCTCTTCTTTAGTACTCCCACTAAGTTCTTTTACTTATCTCCAGCAGACAGGGAATCTACCTATATTCACAGTCACATATAAACTGTGCCCTCTTCCCCAAGAATCTCCAAGAGAGCCAGTTTGGTGTAGTGGTTAAGTGTGCGGTCTCTAATCTGGGTGAACTGGGTTTGATTCCCCACTCCTCCACTTGCACCTGCTGATGTGACCTTGGGTCAGTCACAAGCTCTGGCACAGCTGTTCTTGAAAAAGAGCAGTTTGTGTTAGAGTTCTCTCAGCCCCACCTACCTCACAGGGTGTCTGTTGTGGGGAGGGGAAGAGAGAGGAGTTTGTAAGCTGCTCTGAGACTCCAAGTGAAGGGCGGGGTATAAATCCAATCTCTCCCTCTCTCTCTTTGTTCACCAGCCTAAAATCTGCTGGAAAATTCTAAGTTCTACTAACTCCCCTAAAGTGAACAAAGAGAATTCTACTAGAATCTGCAAATTTTTGCAAATTGAGCTAATTATTCAAACCATTCAGTAACTTAATTTGAACTTTCCTGATGCTTAAGTGGTTTTGGAAATGGAAATCCCATGCAATGGCCTTGGGACAGCTTTACTAGCCCTATTTTTTACACTAGTTCTCTAGCCAAATGGCAGAAATATTTTGTGATGAGAAAGGAGACTGACCCAGTGTGGATGGAAAGCTAAGCAGCTGATGGCACCCACTCTCTGCCCCATAAATCCATCGTAGTATTTGATATTGTTGATCAGTTCACCATTCCCATTGTAGATTGCGGTAAATTGATTCATAGAGCCGCTACAAGAGAAAAGAGAGAACATAGTAAACCAGTGATGCTACAATGTCACTGCTGAAGCTTGCAGGCAGTGTCATTTATTCTTAGGTCAGCTATGGACACAGGTAGCATTCAAAAAGATTCCTAACATGAAACTTGTATCAGCAGAGAGATTTGTTTTTAAATCCCTGAAACCCAAGTAGACATAAGTGCTAAACCAGTATCTGCTCACTTTGGTCATTCTTGGAGGCCCTACTTTGATTGCCGCTGCCATTTAAGACTAGATGGGAGGTGATCCGAGAAAGGGCCTTCTCCACCATGGTATCAAAACTTTGGAACTCCCTCCCCAGGGAGGGATCTTGTCAGATCTTGGAAGCTGAACAGGGTTGGCCCTGGCTAGTATTTGGTTGAGAGACCACAGAGGAATACCAGGGACATGACACTGAGGCAGACATTCTCAAACCACGTCTCTTGCCTTGAAAGCCCTACGAGATTGCCATATGTCAGCTGTGACATGATGGCAACAACAACAAACAACTGTATTGTAATTGTTTAGCTGTTTAATGTTTTTACTTTCGCTGCCTTGTAGACCCTGATTGGATGGAAAGGTGGCATAAAAATGTTTTAAATAAATAGTAGTGGTGAAAGTCTGGATAAGGGTGAACAAACTGAGATGCAATCCAGACGGAATGGAAGTGTTGTAGACATGGCTGCATGATGACTTTCTTGAGCCCTAGGCACTTTTGCCTTCATGGGCTCCTCCCACGAAGGCAATATTGATAATAATATCAGTATTAAATATTATTTTGATATAACTTTAAATACTTAAACATTTTATTTTTTCCCGTTTTAGACAAAATTTAATAAATTTTCATGGGCCCTAAACATTTCATTTTTTTCTGATGTCAGAAAAAAATTAAAACATTTTCTTCGACCCTAAAGTTTATTTTTTTCTTCTGATTTTAAAAGAAATTAAAACATTTTCATGGGCCCCTAAAAGTACTGTGGACCCTAGGCACTGTGCCTACTGGATAAGTCAGCCCTGGTTGTAGATTGGACAATTTGTTCTGGCCTGGATAAGCTTGTCTTTTGCCTCTAGATAAACAGGAGGCAGAATTGGTTAGCTGCCCACTAGCATAGGATGGTGCACCATCTGTGGCCACTCCTGGAGAAGGCAAACTTGACTAATGACATGCATGCCTTGGTAACATCCAAAATGTGGCAGCCAGAATATTAACTGGGGCTCACCACAATATTTTACCAACTCCACTGACTTTCAATTTGTTTCCTGGTTCAATTGAAGTGGCGTGGGTCCAAAGTATCTGAAGTACTAAGGGCATCCAACCAGTGTTCCCTCTAAACTGAGTTAGTGTGAGCTAGCTCCTAATTTTTTAGCCTCTGGCTCACATTTTTGTCTTAGCTCAGGAAGGATGGCTCCGGAGCAAATTAATTTATTCAGTAGCCAAATTGCTCACTCACAGGGGTCATTTCATAGAAAAAGAGGTGTAGGAGCTCATTAGCATAACTCATTAGCATAACTCATTTGCATATACCACACCTCCTGACATCACCTGAAGTGTTTCAGAAGGCAACACCCACCGCTCAGGCTCCACCCCAAAAATCTCCAGATATTTCCCAACTCAGAGCTGGTGAGCCAGCTTTACACTTTGACTAAAGACACTTTAGGTTTCCTTTGCTCTTGCAGAGAAGCTACCCTACAACAAGCATGAAAATACAGATCAAGTTAGCATGCTTTTGCTTTTTCTGCAATCAATCAGGAAAACAATCGAAAGATTATTTTGACAACAACATGCCTGGGAGAGATATTAACTAAAAGGGTAATGTTTATAGCAGTCGAGGAGCATGCGTTCTATTGCACCTTCACACACATTAAGACCAGACAAGGTATCATCCAAAACAGACATCACACCAGCAGCCATGTACACAATGCTGCCCATGTTTGCCATCTACCATAAACATATCAAGGCAGGCTATAACAAGGATAGTCCTACAGTAAGATCAGGTGAGACATGATCTGCCTTAGCTGGGTGTCATTAAAGCTGGGGGAGGGAAAAAACAGGTTGCTTATCTGTAACTGATGATCTTCAAGTGGTCATCTGTGCATTCACACCCATGGGATCTAGTGCACCTACGCTGATCTGATCGATGTTGTACAAAGCTCACAATGGGATTTTCGTGCCTCTGCCTTGGGCCTGCATGGGAACCCTCACTGCGCATGCCCAAGGGGGCAGGGCACGGACTTCCCGCCAGTTCCTTCTGACCGCTATCAACCCAAGTCATGAGAGAAGAACTGAGGATGACAGCAGTGGGGAAGGACGGGTGGGCAGTGTGACTGCACAGATGACCACTCGAAGATCATCAGTTAAAGGTAAGCAACCTGTTTATCTTCTTCGTGGTCTCTGTGTATCACACCCATGGGAGATTAGAAAGCAGTGGCTCACCTGGAGGTGGGCACTGTCAGTCTCAGTGAGCTGCAGCAGACAGGACCAAACGACCCAAGTCGCCTTTCTGTTGTGCATGAATGTCTAGAGCATAGTGCTTGATGAACGTGGTTGGCGTGGACCACGTAGCCGCTCTGCAGATGGAGGACAGCAATGCGCCCTTCAGGAAGGTCGTTGAAGTTGCCATGGACCTGGTGGAGTGTGCCCTCAAGTGAGCAGGGAATGGTTGCTTTGCTAAGGTGTAGCAGAGCCTAATTGTCCCAACTATCCACCTGGACAGGTGTTGACTTGAGATTCGCAACCGTAAGGAGGCAGAGGAGTAAGAGAGGAACAGGTTTTTGTCCCTTCTGGTGGGCTGAGATCTGTTCAGGTAGAAGAGGAGTGCCCTCTTGACATCCAAAGCGTGAAGCAAGCGTTGCTCCTCTCCATCAGGATGTGGGAAGAAGTCGGGTAGAAAGATGTCAGAGTTGAGGTGGAACTGAGATGACTTTAGGCACAAAGGAAATGTCCGGTACTAGACAGGGGTCTTTGGGGGGGGAGAGCGCACCGGAGCACAGCTCCGGGAGCTCAGGAGCCAAGCCCCGCCCCCAGCCGGCGTCCCGGGTAGTGTTTCAGGCAGCCGAATGTCAATTTCAGCCCCATTATATCCTATGGGCCATTGAAGTCAATGGTGAAAACATAGGGTATATTCCGGAGGCAGGAGGGGAGGGGGTTTGAGGGAGAGGCTCCAAACTCACAGGGTAGCTGGCGGAGCCTCTCCCCAAGATACTCACCAAGTTTCAAGAACATTGGACCGGGGTCCAATTCGATGGGCCCCCAAACAGGTTGCCCCTATTCCCTCCATTGTTCTCTATGGTGGGAAAAAAGGTAGGCCGCCACCACCACCACTGTCTTGGTGAAGACTCTTGGTGCTGTACACAGACCAAATGGGAGGCAACTGTACTGGAAGAGGAGGTCCCCTATAGTGAAGCGGAGGTACCTCTGGTGGGATGGATGGATGTTTAGATGAAAGTAGGCATCCTGGAGATCAATGGTTGCCATCCAGGAGCCCTGGAACAGGAGAGGGAGGATGACCTTTAAGGACGTCATTTTGAATTTGCAATACTGAATAAAGATGTTTAGGTCCTGCAGGTCTAAGATCGGGCATAAACCGCTGTCCCGCTTCGGAACTGCAAAATAACGGGAGTAGAAGCCCTTCCCTTTGTAAGCCTTCGGTACAAGTTTTATCGCATCTTTCTCCAGCAAAGATTTGATTTCCTGGAGGAGGATGGGAGAGGGAAGGGTGGGACGGAAGACCGGGTTCTTGGGTAAGTCCAGAAACTCTATGATGTATTCATGGGTCAGGATGGATAGGTGGTAATATTTTGCCAGGCAGACAGAAATGGGTATAGATGGATTGGGTCGGTCAACACAAGGTGGAAGAAGTCAAAATCCCTGTTTGGGGCCCCATTGGGGCTTAGGTCTAGGCTGCTGCTGCTGGGAGCTATAACATGACTTCGCTTGATAGCTGTACTGCTGGCGTTGACCCACAGGAGATTGGCGAGGTCTCCAATTTCTCTCTGGGGACGGTTTGGTGGAGTAGTGGTGCTTGGGCCCATAGCGGGACCAAGAACGTTGACGGTAGGAACTCAATGGGGTGGAGACACCCAAGGATTTAGAAGCTTTAATGCTCTTGTCCATTTCATGCAACACTGAGTCGGTTGAGGAATGGAACAGGCCGTCTCCATCAAACGGAAGGTCTTCAATGTATGCTCTGGTATCAGCAGGCAAAGAAGTTGTTCGAAGCCATGCATGCCTGTGAAGAGCGATCGAAGAAGCCATTGTGGTGGAAAAAGTGTCGAGGGTGTGCTTCGTGGAATTAAGAAGCTGTTTAGCCACAACTAAGCCCTCCTTCTGGATGGTGCGAGCTTCCTGGATCTTGTCATCCAGCACGGAGGGAAGGAACTCTGTCATTCTTTACAAAGTGAGTATTGATACCTGCCCAGACAGGCAATGTAATTTGAGGCATCTACGCCCAGGGCTCCGGCCGAGTAGAAGCACCTCCCGAAGATGTCAATCTTCTTGCTTTCCCTATACGAAGGCACGACGCTGGAGCACTTGTTCTTTGAGGAGGAAGAGACCACTATCGAGTTTGGCCTCAGATGGGTATAAAGGAAGCCTGCCCCTTCTTCCTGCACCTCGTACATATGATCGAGACGCTTTGTCGATACCGGTGCAGACGATGGTTTTTCCCAAGGAGCTTTAACTGCTTGCGGGAGGACTTTCAACATTGGCAAGGCGATCAGTGTTGATGCGTCTAGCTGCACCACGTCGTATACCTCATCCGATACCAATGGTTGCGACTGAACAATAGGCAATCGTAAGAAGTGAGCCATCCATTTAATTAGGTCACCATAAGAGAACACGTCCTCAGAGGGAGAGATCGGGAGGTCGTCAGAGACGGTTTCTTTCAGTGAGGGATCTCTGGGGGAGGACTCATCCTCTGACTGGTCGACCTCTGAAGCATCCTGAGAGGTTCCAGAATGATATACTGGGCCCGGGGTTGGTATCGGTATCGATGGGTTCTTGGGAGACATTGGTGGAAGGGGATCAGTCAATGGCAGTGGGGAAGGCAGTGGTTTCAACAGAGTTGCAGATGGTGGTGGTCGATGTGGGGAACTGGACCACTGATGGCGGGCGTCCCAGTCAATGTGCTCCCTAAGCGGCAGCCAAGGCATCGAGGAGAACCAATAAGGCATACCTTGTCGATGGTTGTAGGGAGGATACATTGGTAGTCCATATGGGTATTCGGACGGAAAGTCACGAGGTGGACAAATGGGGCGGTATCCAGGGCCGGCTCACTCACTAGGCGATCTAGGCGCTCGCCTAGAGCGCCGGCCCTCAGGGGCGCCAAAAGTGCCCTCGAAAAGCCCTCCCCACCGCCCTAACCGGGCGCCTGCTGCTGCTTCTTCCCAAGCCCTGGGGGGAAGAGGTGCGGCGGAGGCAGGTGGGGAGAGTCCCCGCCGCCGCCCCTCTAAGCGCCCGTCGGGGCGCTTCTGAAGCTGGGGGGGAAGAGGCGGGGCGGCAGGGCGGCCAGCGGGGACTCTCCCCGCCACCGCCACCGCCGCCACTGCCCCGGCCCCTCTAAGCGCCTGTTGGAGCGCTTCTGAAGCTGGGGGGGAAGAGGCAGGGCGGTCGGGCGGCCAGCGGGGACTCTCCCCGCCCCTGCCGCCCCGGCCCCTCTAAGCACTTGTTGGGGTGCTGTTGAAGCTGGGGGGGAAGAGGTGGGGCGGCAGGGCGGCCAGCGGGGACTCTCCCTGCCGCCGCCGCCCCTGCTCCTCTAAGCACCCATCAGGGCGCTTCTGAAGCTGGGGGGGGAAGAGGCGGGGTGGCCAGCGGGGACTCTCCCCGCCCCCGCCGCCCCAGCCCCTCTAAGCGCCTGTCGGGGCGCTTCTGAAGCTGGGGGGAAGAGGTGAGGTGGCAGGGCGGCTAGCGGGGACTCTCCCCGCTGCCGCTGCCCCGGCCGCTCTAAGCGCCCGTCGGGGCGCTTCTGAAGCTGAGGGGGGAAGAGGCGGGGCGGCCGGGTGGCCAGTGGGGACTCTCCCCGCCGCCGCCACCCCGGCCCCTCTAAGCGCCCGCCGGGGCGCTTCTGAAGCTGGGGGGGGAAGAGGCGGGGCGGCAGGGTGGCCAGCGGGGACTCTCTCCGCCGCCCCCGCCCCGGCCCCTCTAAGTGCCCGTCGGGGTGCTTCTGAAGCTGGTGGGGGGAAGAGGCGGGGCAGGGCTTCTCTCTAAGGGGCTTTTCTCCCCCCTCCCAAGCCGGGGCCCATCTCTCGACCGGATACTCTGGGGGGGGGGGCGCTAGACAGAGCCCCGCCTAGGGTGCAAAGAACCCTAGGCCCGGCCCTGGCGGTATCGGTCATGACGAGAGCTATATTTGTCCCATCAATCCTGGTCATCCAGATGAGGAGAGCTGGATCTGTTCCTGGGTTGATATCGGTTACCGCGGTCAGAGGCACCGCTGGACCAGGACGCAGTCAACGGAGAACGAGGACCCACTGCTTGAGTCTCTGAAATCAGGTTGACCTCAGCTTCGGAAGCCAATAAAGATGGAGGTTTGTGACCCGGCCTCATGTCCAGCACCCGAGGGTTCAGCTGCCTTGGTGGAGAATCTAATATCTCAACTGGGGGCTCCAGATGGATCTTAGCATCTCCAGCGTGGACCGATGTATCTGAAGGGATTGCGACTGCATATCAACGTGCAGTGCAGAGCCCTTAGGAGGTACTATGCTGCTCAACTAGTGAGACTTACGCGAGTCTCCCAAAGTCGACTTATGGGTGGTATGTCTCTGCGACTTATCCTTCTTGGCCTTCTTCACTGGCATGGATACCAAACAGACCGTCTTCGAAGGACATTTCTTCTTGGGAGCAGGCCCAGTATCGGAAGCCGATTTGGCTATTCTAGGTGGCTTTGGTGTCGGAGGCACCATCGACTCCCTTGGTATTGACATCGATGGCTGGGAAGTAGTCGTCATGGATGGAATTGAAACCGGTTTTATCTCCATCAAAGGAGCTGGAGGGGCAAGGGCCGACTCCTAGAGGGCGACTTTGAGTCTCGCAGCCCTGTTCTTCCGACTTTGATTGAAGAACTTGGCACAAAGGGAGCAGGCATCTGGCCGATGACTCTCACCCAGGCAAATAATACAGAGGGTGTGCTTGTCCTGAGGGGCTAGTTTGCTACCGCAGGAAGCACACCTCTTGAAGTACCCCCACTTCTTATCCACAAATGGACTTCTGTCTGAGGTAAATGCGGAGAGGGGTGGGGGCGACGGTCCGAAGACCCTGGAAAACCTTAAAGGGTGTTTCCAGTTGTCCCATGAGGCAGAAGTCCAAGTAGAGAGAATAAGAAGAAAAATTTTCCTGAGCAGAAATTCCAAACTGTGAGGTAAAAATTTCTCAAACGCCGATCGACGAATTTGCTGCTAACAGCGCAGCGGTCAGAAGAGAACTGGCGGGATGTCTGTGCCCCACCCCCTTGGGCATGCGTGATGAGGGTTCCCGTGCAGGCCCAGGGCGGAGGTGCGAAAATCCCATTGTGAGCTTTGTACAACACCGATCAGATCAGTGCAGGTGCACTAAATCCCATGGATGTGATGCACAGAGACCACGAAGAAGATCCAACAGATTTGTTCCAGGAGGCCCAACACACTGGGAAATTCTCTTACTCAAAACCCAAACAGAGCAAGAGGGAGACATGCAACTATGCTGCAGGTGCCATGCAAATCCCAAAAGACATCTATACAATCCAGGGCACCCAGGCATCCAAGCTCAAACACACACACTCACAAAATCCATTCCACATTTTCTTTGCAACTCTTCTTGAGTTGTAATGTATTTTAATGGCGCCCATGCAAGTCAATTGGCATTCCTGGCTCCCATTATTTCCAATTGGCCTTCAAGTTTCTCCCACTGTTTCCAGTGGGCAATCCTATCCTTTCTTTTAGTACATCCCTCGTCTTGACCTCTGTGTCACCAGAGCTGTGCAAAAGAGGAGTGTCCAGCTTCCTGGCATGACCATTCAGAAAGCAAAAAGCAAAAGCAAAAAAATAAATGCTTTGGAGAAACTAAGAGTGGGAAAGCAGGAGAAATCCAAAGAGGATGCCGGAGAGAAGGGGCGGGGAGAGGCTGGCTGAAAACAAACTTTGGCAAAGGCAAGTTGTTGGAGGGGGGGAGAGAAACGGAAGCCACATTTTCACCCCAACTTTTTGAGCACTGTGAATAGTAAGAAGCCTGATTAGAAAAAGGTATATTATTTTTAATTCATTGTTTTTTCTACTCCGCTCTCTGTGTCCATACACACACACTCTCCACCTTTCTTTCTGCTTTAGAATTTGAAGTAAAAAGAAAAGGGGGCAGCCACAGGACAGGGGGAACTCGCCCCATTGTGAAGCTCTCTTTATTAACATTAAGAAAGAATGCACCCTTACTCCCCAAGTCCCATTCAGCTTTGTGGACTTTCTTCTAAGTAAATGCATAGGGCTCTGACCCAAATGACCCAAGCTATCCTGAACTTGGAAGCTAAGTCTGGTCAGCCCTGGATAGTATTTGGACAGAAAACCACCAAGGAATACCAGGGTCATGCCTCGGAGGAAAGCAACAGCAACCCTAACCCTTGAAAACCCTAGCTATGGCTTGATGAGGGGGGGAGAGATGCACAAGGATCAACTTGCAAGGGTCTGTCTTAATTGCAGTTACTTAAACATGGTTTGCAGTCTAGCCCTAGCCCTATGCAGCCTAGTCCTATGCATGTTCTTGAACGTGAATACGACGGAATATAATAGGCCCATGTAAAAATAGCACAGCTCCAAAGAAATCTGGAATCGCTGTCCTATAAGCACAAGAGGAACACAAAAATTCTGCTAGCTTGCCCCCTCCACCGGAAAAAAAACACTTGGGAGGCAACGAGCGGGGAGGGGGTGACTTCCTCTTGTCATGGACGGATTTCTACAAAAACAAAGTCAGCTGAACTAACATAGCACCGAAGAACCCAGCAACAGGCATTCCCCCCCCATGGCCCTGCCATGAGACCTGCAGGCAGAGCGGGCTCCAGGGCCCCAAATGGGTGCCGTCGCCGGCAGGAGCAGGGCTGAGCAGCCTCCCATGCCTGTAGCAGCTGCCGGTGTGCAAATCGGGGACTGGAGGGCGGCGCGTCCCTCTGGCTGGCGTGCACTTGAGGTGAACCAGCTCTGCGAGAGGCAATGGCTGTGGCATCACAATTACGTGAGGTGGACAGTGGCAGCAATGACGACCCACCAGCGGGGCGGGCACACGCTCTGCCAAGCTGCCCACCAAGTTTGCCATGGGTCCTTTTCACCTGAGCCCAGGCCAGAAGAGGAGGAGGTGGGGATGGCTGGGAGTGGGGTGGGGGAGAGAAAGCCAACTGGTCCGCCCTGGCCAGGCCGAAATGAGGGGTGAACGGGCTGGGAACACTGGCTGGCAGTGGTTGCGAGGCTCAGTCTGCCCTGGGAAATTGGGGGGCGGATTTTGGGGGGCTTGACATTTCGCCTGCCTGTAGATTATGCCTATGGCTGCTGTGAGCTGGAGGCAGGGCTTTCCGCCACCTGGGCTTGTTAACTGCCAGATTGACGCTCATGTGCGCTCCAGCTTGAACCAACCCCTGCTCGCCCACAACTTTAATGCCAGTAGCTCACAAAGTAGAATTTTTGCTCACAAGACTCCACAACTTAAAGGGAGCATTGCATCCAACCATATGCTGCTGTCTGTACTCTGAGATCATTCAAGGGGGTTTCACTTCAGAACTACAGTCTCACAAATATGGTTTATAGGGTCCCTTCTCTTTAGGCATCAACTGAAGACCTATCTTTTTTTATACCTGGTTTTCATGCTGCTATTGGTAACCTTTTACTACAATTCTATGGTTATAAATATATTTCCCCTTTTTATATTTTGCAAGCAGCTTGGTGTATGCTTGACATAGAAAAAAGCAGTGTCTAACTACGTCATCAAAAAATATTTCAGTACAATCCCACCCACCAACAGGTTCACAGCAAAATACATACATGCTCTACTTGATATCCAGGGAAGGGTGGGGGAGAAAGAAAAGCTGGTAGAGAAACTATAACCATGGGGTGATCTTGAGTGAAAATCCCAAACTGGTGAAGCTGAATAATAAATCTATAATTCAGTTGTGCCTTTGCTACTCTCAGAAAAGAATTCCAACATGTTGAAATATGGTAAGCAATCTGAAATCCCAGGTGCTAAGAGATCAGGGAAGCATACAAGGCTTAAAATACCCCAACTGGAAAGATGGGAAAGAAGCTGCACTGCTTATGCCGAGGAAAAAAAATGGAAGTGGTGCAATGCTCCCTCTAAGCTATGGAGCACTGTGAGCAAAAATTCTACTTTGTGAGTTACTGGCATTAAAGTTGTGAGTGAGTGATTCAGCTGCTGCATAAATTAGTTGACTCTGGAGCCATCCTTCCTGAGCTAAGACAAAAATGTGTGAGCTGGAGGCTAAAAAACTGTGAGCTAGCTCACACCAACTCAGCTTAGAAGGAACACTGGTTGTGATTATGGGCTGCTTCTCCCTGTGTCTTGTACAGGGAGGAGGGGGGGTTCAGCAGTATTAACTAGATACTTACCATGCAAACAGGTTAGCTTGTGGGTGAATATCAAGAGCTGTCAGTCCCTTGACTATCTGAAGGACCTTCACTGATTCTGGCATTCTGGGGTCGAAGAAACGGACATCTCCATTGACACTGCCAACAGACAAAAACATTGGATTATTATCTGCATGCTCCAATCTTGAAAGCAAACTTTATTATTCTAGTTCCTAGCCCCCACCACCAGGAAAGTGCTAAGCCAGTGCTCATCAGTCTTCTGTAGCTATTGCAATCTATTTCAGGCAGCATTTGCAAGGTCCTAGATCCTGCAGAAGTAAAAACAAGTTTGCTCTTGATATGGCCATACTTGTTGGTTAACTTGAGCAATACTGAACTGTGTGATCTGTGCCAGAGAGCTGACTCCAGACTGGTTGCTCTTTGACAGATTTTGCCATGTGAAGGCCTTTAAATATGGTGCGGTGAGTGGGTAACTAACATCACAATAAACTGATACAGTGAACTTTCTAGCCCTTAGTTTGTCACCTGGATTAATAATACCTTATGAAACTAGCCTTCACCACCTTCCACAAAGATGTTGGTTTTCTGAGAGAGACAAAGCTGAAACCTTGGTTCTACTCAGAGCTGGATTACACACGAGACAAGTAAACTACACTTTAGGGCCTCAGATTATGAGGCGCCTATCAATTAAACAACAGCAACCAAATGTAACTATTAGAATGATGCACATCTTTGCTGATGCCATGGGCACTCTGACACTTGACCCACTTTAGGGACTCAGCAAGTCCAGTCCCGGTTCTGCTATTGTGCCAATAATGCATTCTTAGAAAAGATATCGGTCTCATAACAAAAACTTATATAATCAGGTTTTTAAAGGAACTGAAGAACTTCTATCTCCTTATACAGCCTCTTTCTGTACTTTCCAGTGCAAAAAGAGACTAATTAAAACAATACAGCAAAATAACTAGAATGAGAAAGGCAGAAAAAGAGGTGTGACCAAACCTTGGCAGCAGAAATGATCTTGCCTTGATTATAGAAACGTGATATATAAATAAACTAGTTTTTTTTTTAATACAATTTATTATTGGATATATCACATGTTCATACAATTTAAACAAACCAATACATATCCATTTTTCTTTCTCCCTCTCCCCCCAAACAAGGCTTCCCGCACTGCTCCAACCCCCTTGATATTTCTCTTATACAATTACATTTACTACTAAACATATTTCTTTTACTAATGGTAACAATTCAAAGATCTAAGTCTCTTTCCACTTCTCCTCAATAGCTGTCAAAACAAATCAAACCACGTTTTACATCCCAATTCTTCAACAAGTATTCTTGAAAGTCTTTCCAGTCTCCGAAAAAGGTTTCGTCTTCTTCATTGTTTAATTTTCTTGTTAATTTGTCCATTTCTGCCATAAACAACGTCTTTTTAATCCATTCCCATGTTTCAGGTACTTTATCTTGTTTCCAACATTGAGCAAAAGTCAGTCTAGCTGCTGTAATCAAGTACCATAGTAGTGTTCTCTTGGCTACATTTATTTCTTCCATTTTAAGACCTAACAATAACATCTGTGGGTCTTTCTTAAAAGTACATTTCAAAATTTTTTGTATCTCATTGTGGATCTCAGTCCAATACTTTACTGCTTTATCACATGTCCACCCCATATGGTAAAAAGACCCTTCATGTTTCTTACATTTCCAACATTTGTTAGACATACTTTCATTTATAATAGCAATTTTTTTAGGCGTCATATACCATCTGTACATCATTTTATAACAATTCTCTTTAACATTTACACAAGTTGAAATTTTCATTGACTTTTCCCACAAATATTCCCAAGATGTCATTAATATCTCATTATTAATATTTACTGCCCATTTTATCATTTGCTCTTTTACAATTTCGTCCTCAGTATACCATTTCAATAAAACCTTGTACAGTTTAGAAATCTTTTTTTTACCTTTCTCAAGCCATACAGTTTCAATTTCAGTGTTATTTTCTCTAAAACCATATTCTCTTTTATCGGTCTTAAATAAGTCATAAATCTGTCTATACTTCAACCAATCATATTCAAATTCCACATCAAATCTGTCTTTTAACACAAAGTTTTTCCCTTCTAATTTTAAAAGACTTTTATAAGGTAGCCAATCTAACCCTTGATTTCTTGAATATGGATTAATCACTTCTGCTGGTACTATCCAAAGTGGTCTTTCTTCTGAGAAGAATTTTCTATATCTCATCCAAGTCTCGAACAGTGATCGTCTTATGAAGTGGTGTTTGAAAAATTTATCTATTTTTACTTTTCCATACCATAAATATGCATGCCATCCAAACTTGTTATCATGCCCTTCTAGAGCCAATAACTTTTTATTTTCTAAATTAATCCACTGTTCCAACCATGTTAAACAGACGGCATCATAATACAGTCTTAAATTTGGTAGTTGTAGACCTCCTCTTTCCTTTGCATCACATAAAATTTTCATTTTAATCCTTGGCTTTCTTCCTGCCCATACAAATTTCGATAGTTCTTTCTGCCACGTATCCAGTATTTTCCTTTGTTTTAATATTGGAATAGCCTGAAATAAAAACATCAAACGCGGCAAAACATTCATTTTTACAGTTGCAATTCTTCCCAATAACGATAGATTCAAGGTATCCCATTTCTTCATGTCTTGTTGAATCCTGTGCCAAACCTTTTCATAGTTATTTTTGAACAAATCAATGTTTTTCATGGTCAATTCAATTCCTAAATATTTAGTCTTTGTAACTACTTCACATTGAATTTTCTCTTGAAGTTCTGTTTGTCGTTGTTTCGTCATATTTTTGCACATCACTTTGGTTTTACTTTTATTAACGTAGAATCCCGCAACTGATCCAAATTCTTCAATTTTTTCCATCAATTGTGGTATTTTGTCGATTGGATCTTGAATCATAAACATTACATCGTCTGCAAATGCCCTGTATTTATATGCAAAACCTTTCACTGTGAGTCCTTCAATGCTGTTATCTTTTCTTATCGCTGTCAATAATATTTCCAATATCCAAATAAACAACAACGGGGATAACGGGCAGCCTTGACGTGTTCCCTTTTGAACTTGGAAGAAATCTGTTCTTTCTTTATTTATATTCAAAGCTGCTCTCTGTTCTGAGTAAATTGCCACAATCATGTTTAGAAAAGACTGTCCTATATCCATTTTTTCAATAACTTGCAGCATAAACTCCCAATTTAAATTGTCAAAAGCTTTTTCCACATCTAAAAAGAGGAATCCAACTTCTTTTTCTGGATGTTTGTCATAGTATTCGATTGCATCAATGACCACTCTTAAATTGTCTCTAATCTGTCTATTTGGTAAAAAACCAGCTTGTTCTTCCGCTATAGTATCTTTCAAATATTTTTTCAGTCTTTCCGAAATAATTTTCGCAAATAATTTGTAATCATTATTTAATAGCGATATTGGTCTATAATTCTTTACTTCAGTTAAATCCAAACCTTCTTTGGGTATCAATGAAATATTTGCTTCTTTCCATGAATCTGGGATCCGTTTAGTCTTTCTTATCTCATTCGACAGAAGTACTAAAATAGGGGTTAGCTCCTCCTTAAATTTCTTATAAAACTTTGCTGTAAAGCCATCTGGACCTGGAGCTTTGCCCAACTTTGCGTCTTCTATTGCCATTGTCACCTCTTCCTTTGATAAATAAACTAGTTGTGATTAGAAACTAAAAGGGTGATTAGTAATATTCTTGGCCATGATGATCTCAATAACTAGTTAGATAATTAGTTAATTGCAGGGGCATATTTTTGATCCTCATGAGTTGCTGATGAAAACTTAAAAACATGTCAATAACATTTGCTAAGGTTCTGGAACCACATGTGGTTTCTAGGAATTAGAAAACAGAGAACTTCTGTATTCATGATCCCCTCCCCAAATGCAGCTCCAGTAGTCTGCTTGCCTTTACTATAGTTTCTACTCCTAAATTCCACAAAATCCCAGACCTTGCTAAGTGAAAGAAATCAGAAATAGCACAAAGGAAATTCACAAAAATATACTGCCTTTATATAATTAATTGTGATTACGCAGTTAAGTGTAAAAACCTAGCTCATGTTCACCAACTCTGGCACCATTTATTCCCTAATGAGGGTACTTTACAACAACTGGCCAGAAGATGCAACTGCAGGTAGTGCAACCAGTCAGAAGATGCATCTAAAGGAAGTGAGATTTGTAACTCCATCACTAAGCTTATGCTGCTCCAGGGGTGGAAACTAGTCAAAGTGTCAAAATTCCAAAAAAACTGGCCAAATACTACAAAAAATGACAAAAAAATCCCCTTTACAGCAAAACATATTAAAAATCATACATAAAATGATCATTATGAGAACAAAACATAATTACTGTAAGGTAAGGCTTGTCTTTGCTTTATCTTTTTCTTTCCCTGAAAAAAGAAGTTATTAATGAACTCTTTCATTTCTCAACAGTTTTCTGCACTGCATCTATAAGCATTTTTTCTTGTCATCTTTTCCATTGCTTTCTCCACTCCTTCTAGCATGAGCTATGTAGTGTTGAATCCCACCATATCTTTTTTCTCAGCAGCCTCCTTTACACATTTCACTTAGCAATGTTTGAGTAATCATCTTCTCGTTCTGTTCTTGTCTCAACTTTTTCAGTTCTGCCTCCTTCTCTTATATACTATCCTTTTCACTGTCTATCTTCTTAAACCTTTCTAACTCTTCTGGCTTTTTCCTCTTCTTTCTTTTCTTTTTGCTCCTTCTCTTTAATGGCATGCTCTTTGTGATGAAACGGGCTCCAGTTTTCAGCCCCTGAGCATTGGGCAGTCCACTGCAGTTCACAACTCGGCTGTTCATCTCCCACCCTCTTCCCGTGAGTGTATCTCTCTCCTTAAGTTCGCTGCCACCACTCACTGAATTGTCACTGCCTTTTTACAGGGACAGTGCAACTCCTCTGGCCAATTCTCCCTATTTGAAGATGGAATCCCCAATGTTCGGGGGGGGGGTCCTTGGAAGTTGGTAACCCAAGGGTCTGGCCTTCCCTTGCTTCCCGGGCTCCCCACCCCCCTTTTGTATTGTGCAGAGCTGGGGAGACTAGGTGGTCAGAGCATGACACAGATTATTAGCCCAAATATAAGGATTTATTTAACTATTTACACAATTATGGAGCACACATACACACTAATTGAATAAGGCACACTGTCAAGGTAGGCACACACTATGAACCAATAGGGCATAAATCAACAGGGGTTAAACACAACCCTTTCTCCTTACACACAATACTCTCTACACTCTCTACCTCTGGAGGTTGTGGGCTCAGGACAGGATCTCTCCTTGGACTGGCCTCCAGTTCTGCTTCAGCCTCTCTCTTGCCCAAGAGAGCAGGGAAACCTTCCGTTCATTCCCCAATCCAGCTGACTGTTGAATTGGCTGAATTTCTGCTGCCTCCCTGGTTTCCCCACATCTCTTGCTTGTGGCTTGGACACCCTGGTCAGCACGGGAGCCTTTCCTAACCTCCGGTAGGACAAAGACTGCCTCCTCTCTGGATGGGCTGGAGTATATCTTGATGCTGCCCCGCCCATTGGGATGGTCCTTCATTTCCCACACTTTTTGACCTTGGGGCAGCTGGGAACTGTAGGCCAGCAGATGAAGAACTCCATTCAACCCAATGAGTGAGACCCCTGCAGGCCCCCCTGGAACTACAACCTAATTTCACCTTTTGAGGGAAAATTTTTTAAACAACCACAGACGGCAGCCATCTTATGAACACAGGTAACTGCCATTTCATTACACTGTTCATCACAATATTGCTTGTAATGAACATGAGCTGCTCTTGTGATCTGTAAAAGCTCCTGTGTGATATTCAAATAATATATCTTGTTTTTGTATACATGATATAAAGTTTCTTTGACCATCAGGTGGGCATTCAAAGCTTTCTCTGACATGCTGGCCCTTTCACTGGTCAAAATGTGTTTGGGTTTTGAAAGTCCTCTTTCTACATCCACACTACCATGAGGTAATGGTAATGTTGCTTTCACCGCCTTGGTAACCAGTGGGTATCTTGGAACTCCAGATGGTTTTGTCTTTTCAAAGAACTGATTCTAGTACGTATCTACACGGTAAGTTTCACTGGCAGTTTCACCTCTGAGTCTAAGAAGTTTCCATCCATCCGCAATTATGTCCAGTGGAATATCCATTGGGAGTGCTGCTGCTACTTTCATTATATCCTTGTGGGTTCCTTCCTTGACTCACTGTGCTGGAGCTAAACATTGAAAATTTCTGAGGATGGGCTTGTCCAAAGATGACTGAAGTAAAAGGTGTTTGCAGGCTGCTATGAATTTTTTTTTTGCTCCTGTTAAAAAGAGTAGCTGTTCCTTTTCCGAAAGTTTTTCAGTTCATAACAGATTCTTCTCTCACTGATTACTTATCTCACAGGTATGTAGTGCTCATCACAGAAGGCCTCAAGATACAATATTGCCGAACTCTTATAAACATGATTCATTATAGTTCTCGCAAGTGTTTTTACTTCATTGTGCATCATATGCACCAAAGGCTCTTCTTTCTGGAATACTCCAGTGAACTGTGTAAATAAGCGGGCACTCGTGCAACAAGGCATCACCTCTGCTTTCATTGTCTCATGTTTTAAGAGATTAATTATATTTCTATACTATGTGTTTCTCTTGATACACCAAATCACTTTTACTCTTAGGAACAAAGTCCTTAAAATACTTTGCAACTGCTGGCCAATGTTCAATCAGTCTTGTGGCAGCACTCTCTAGTGATAACCACCTGGAAGAAACATGTTTCATGAAATGATGATTTGCGATACTGAGATCTCTTTGAAGTTTTGTGAATCCTCCCATCATGATGGCCACCCATCCAAAAAATCACAAAGAAGGGAAATTAAATTTGATGCATCATCTCCCAGTTCTGCCATGCCCATATGTCATGCCAGAGATACTGATTCACAGGATCATTACAGATAAGAGACCTGTAAGTTTAGTCAGGATCAGCACGTTCTGTAAGCTAAGCAAATAGGAGACAGCTGGGTCAAGGCAGCAATCCCTAATTAGTCTAGGACGGGGATTGGGGAAGTGAAAAATAAGAATCCAGTCCTAGAAGGAGGAAAAAAGGAACCAAAGGAACCGATGGACTTGTCTGAACACACGCACATCTATGCGTTCTGAGGAAGCTGTGAGACCGGAGGCTCTCAACAACTTGATGAATGCCAGGAATGCCTTCCTGAACTGCTCGCCGTGAGGTATAGTCCGGGTGCAGGAGCTGCTCAGAAGACAGCCAGCATCTGCAAGCAAGTGAGTCTTGGCAGTGCTAAGAGACCTGGAAGGTGTGGCTCAAGTTTTGAGTGAACCCTGAAGCAAGCGGCCAAGCTAGAAGGAGCCGGACGTTCAGGGAGAAAGGATCAACAAACCGTATGTGTATAGTAGCTAGGATAGATTAGGATTAGTTTTGTCTATTGTCCGTTTTATTCCACAACTCCCCCTTATTTGTTTTACTTGTTTTGAATAAACCTTTGTTTTTATAAGCCGGGAGTCTGAACAAGTCCTCGGGCAGTAGAGATTGTGTATGTGCCCTCCTTGCCTCTCCTAAGCTGAGCTGGCTGGCTCTGGAAACAAAGGGCACTCAGGATAAGGGAAGCACGCTACTGAAGTAATGCTGAGCCCCAGTTTAAATTGAAGCCCAGACCCAGGGGGTTGCCTGAGAGATATTGTGGTCAACACCCTACCTGGCACCCCAGGGCTCTAATAGACGAAGCATTTATGTGACATTTATGTGATACCCTACGGAATGCATTATGGACTATATGAAAGTTACAAGTGCCAATATCTACCACAGGCTGTCTCTCTGTCAAAACAGGATCATCATTCATGAGTTTAGTGACAGCCTTGTTGACATT
Source organism: Gekko gecko (assembly GCA_029375565.1). Lineage (NCBI taxonomy): Eukaryota > Metazoa > Chordata > Lepidosauria > Squamata > Gekkonidae > Gekko > Gekko gecko. The sequence continues at coordinate 234,598,426 of JAPDNY010000002.1, read as the reverse complement.
TGGCCCATCTTTACTTAGCATTAGCAGTTTTGACTGAGGAAGTTTTGCCAAATCCAAAGCTTCATCCAGTTTACTGTAAATATCTTTAGCTGTTACTGAGCCCATAAAAAAAAGTCTGGAGGTGCCTGGTCACAATCATGTTTTTGGTTGGTGACCAGTATCTAAAAGTTGACTTTAAAAGATGACAAATTAATGACCAAGATGAAAAAACTGACTTTTATTGATTTTACTGACCATTTTCCACCCTGCCCTCATATAATTCCCCAGTTCTTCTGAACTCTCCAAACTTAGCAATTTATTATGAGAAATTGACCTGGAGCTGCCTTGTTGCAAAAGCAGAGTACAGTTTTTCTCAGGAATCACTAGGGCTTAGCCTGGTCATCTCTTTTTAATACCAGACTGGGATGTGTGAATAATAAAGTGCCTCTGAAGTGTGCAGAGTCCCTTTTCCTCACTGGTTAAAAACTACAACCTGTCTTGGCAAAGAAATAAGGCTTGTGGGGTATGCAGGGCTGGCTGGGGTGTGTATGAAACTTTGGGGTCTGAGAGAGCCAGGTGCAGTGCTGCTGGAAGATAGCAGCATGGATGTTCTAATTAAACTTCTTGTGTGAGTTCTTCTGAATCCAAGGGGAGCCCAAATGTGAGTTCTTTTGAAGCCAAGGGGAGCCCAAATGTGGTGTGTGTGTGCTCAGAAAGAATCCTTGAAGGAGATCAGCCCTGGGGACAAAATGCCAGGCTTGAGCTTTGGTGTCTTTTTGTATAAGTTAAGCACACATTTGCATCTATATCTTACAATGAATTTGTGAATATACTTGTATAACAAGTTGCAGGGAGAAGAAAGCTATCAAATCGATTGATACCATAATTACAAAAAACACCAAATCAGATTGTCAGGATATTAAATTTAGGGCAATTTCAGCTGACTTGCACATTAGGGAGAATGGCCATAAATGGAATTTGAATTTCTTAAAAAAAAATAAAAATGGAGCAGTAACTCCATTCAAAAGCTTTGAATGTCAACAAAATAATGCAAAAGCCAATATTCAAATACACCAGAAGGTAATGGAAAATCTTTAGCTCTGTCGTTAAAAGTTCGTGTCCTTCAAGGTGCCAAGAACCCAGTGTACACTGAATTTATCAACTACTGTGTGCTTCAGTTAAGAGTCTCGGGGACTCAGGCTGAATACAGAAGAGAAAGGCTGCAGTTGCTTAAGATGTCTACATTCCATCTGGCTGTTTCTCAGCATTTCCATTAGTTTATTCATCTGGTACTGAAAGGGCAGGGCCCTGAAGAAGAAGAAGAAGAAGAAGAAGAAGAAGAAGAAGAAGAAGAAGAAGAAGAAGAAGAAGAAGAAGAAGAAAAAGTGTTCCTTTAGAAAAAAGAGAGCCAGTTTGGTGTAGTGGTTAAGTGTGCGGACTCTAATCTGGGAGAACCGGGTTTCATTCCCCACTCCTCCACTTGCACCTGCTGATGTGACCTTGGGTCAGTCACAAGCTCTGGCACAGCCGTCCTTGAAAAAGAGCAGTTTCTGTCAGAAGTTCTCTCAGCCCCACCTACCTCGCAGGGTGTCTGTTGTGGGGAGGGGAAGGGAAAGGAGTTTGTAAGCTGCTCTGAGATGCGTTTGGGTAGTGAAGGGCGGGGTATACATCCAATCTCTTCTCTTCTTCTTCTTCTATTTCTATCTACCACAGCTAGTAGCCTTTGTGTAGGAAAAAATAATTTTGGACAAAGACCAGAGGTATTTTAGCACCAGTGCCTTCTCTTCCACCATTGTTCTTGTGAAAATCTTGCTAAGACTGGCTGTTCTGCAGCATTCTTACTTTATCTGGGTTGCAGGAGTGAAGACTTTCCAACTGGACTGCTATGAGGGTGGGTGTTTTTTCCCCCTTGGTTTCCATTTCTGTTATTTTGATCCTGGCTTTCTCATGGTAGCTGTCTGCTTTTAGTGCTATTCTTGTTCTATTAGTTGAGAATGCATTCTCCAACTTGGATGATTTCAATTGTTATCTTCCTGCCCTCATCTTATTCCTGTGCCACGTAATCTCTTAGATTGTCACTCCTCTACCAGTAAAGTTCCAGTCTCTCATGATTCTGCTGCTGTATGCCACTGTCTTTCCCTTCTCGTTCTTCTTCAACATTTGAGTTTCTTTCCCTAAGTCTTTTCTAACTTCTTTTTTTACTTGCCATTATTTGTTTAGTTCTTTTTCTTTCATTTTATTTTACAATTGTTTTTTCTGGAAGATCTTATCATTTATTAAGGTCTACCTGCCAATGTACCTTCTCAGCAATAGTGTTGTCGCATCAATTCTTTCACCATTTCTATTTTCATGAATCTGTACTCACCTTGCTGGATAAACTCTTGATGCACTATGATATTGTCTCCTGTGGACTTCCCAGCAAGCCTTTTCTCCTAAAGTCTGAGCATTTTCTATATTCTTTCACTTTTGTTTACCCTCCTTCTGTTAAAACAGCTTTTCATGATTTTCAATAAATATGGCTTCCTCAATAGGGGGGGAGGGGAATCCGAAGAAAAGAATATGATTTATATTATCTTAGCTAAAATTGTGAAGTATTATATATCCTAATAGGAGCTGTGGTGGCTCAAGTGGTTAAGACACTGAACTGCAGGTTGTGGAAGGTCAGTAGTTCAGCAGTTCGAGACCCGGGTGCCGCATGGCGGAGTGAGCTCCCGTCTCTAGTTCCAGCTCCTGCCAACCTAGCAGTTCGAAAGCAAGAAATTGCAAGTAGATAAATAGGTACCACTTTGGTGGGAAGGTAACAGCGTTCCGTGCGCCTTGGTGTTTAGTCATGCCGGCCACATGACCACGGAAATGTCTTCGGACAGCGCTGGCTCTTCGGCTTTGAAACGGAGATGAGCACTGCAACCCTAGAGTCGGATTCGACTGGCTTTCGAGCAAGGGAACCTTTACCTTTACCTTTATATATCCTAATAAAAATTGTTTTATAAGAAAAAAATAAATATGGCTTCCTTTTCATTTGATTTTATTCCCTTAGTGCCTATTCCATCTAGCTGTTCTCACCAATCTGTTTCTGGTGTTTTCTTCTATACTGGTATTCTTCAACAGCCATCTTCTTGTCCATACCCTTCTACCTTCTCCATTCTGGCTATTGTGGATAAAGTTTCTCCTACTCATGCTTCTCTTTCTTCTCCTCCTAATCAATCTCCAGCTGAACCATCATTCATCATCATCTTCCTTTACTCCTGTTTGTTTTCCCAGTCTTGCTTTATGTTGTTTCATCAACTTGTGTAATTGATTCTCTTTATTAAATTCCCCTTTTCCTACTGGTCTTCCTGCTGCATATTTTACCTTTTCAGGATATCTGCTTTTCTTACTATAAATATGTTATGTATCCCTATTCTGAAGAAAGTTTCTCTTGACATTCTTTCCTTCTCCAACAAATGTCCTATTTTGCCTTCTCCATTCAAAAATTCTTCAACTCCTTGTCCTTAATTAGTGTTTCAATTTACTTCTAAATCACTGTTTCATCCCTTTCAGTCAGTTTTTTAAAAAATTGAATTATTCCACTGAATTGACTCTTTCTTGCATTTCTAATGATCTCTTGTTAAATCACAAAATTTTCTGTTGCTCTTAATTTGACTTGACAGGATCCTGGGTGCTGTTAGGCTGACCACACAACCCTAGACCTGTGTTCCTCATGGCTAGTGAAAGCTGGCAGTAAGGAAATACGAGGACCTTCTGGTTTGGTGATCTAATGGCAGACACATCTCTTGGAAGCTCCCGAGGACGTAATCCGTGAGCTGGTGGATGGGGAGGGGTGCGACTGTACATGCCCCCCGGGGACCTGTGTGATGGGTCCCTAGCCAAGGGGCGCTAAGAATCGCCTCTCCACTGGCACATCGCTGGCAGATTGAAGTGGTTCCATGCCCCGACGGTCTCACCACTGTGTTCCAGTACTGGACTCAGAGATGCACAAGTGAGTGGAGGTCGAGCGTACTACATAACTGATGGCGAGATCTACTAGATCTACACTGAAAGTAAGTGCTGGTTGAAATGAGCACCAGAGACTTTGGCTGAAAGTTCCCCCTAAAGCAAGCAAGGGGGGGCAGGAACCTCCCCCACGATAATGAAAACGGGCTTAAAGCATGAGGGGGGACGGATTTGAAAGAAGAATGAGACTTTAGTAAGGACTTTCCAAGAGACTTACAAGTGATTTGTAGTCTCCAGAGGCTTTTGGTAATTTTCTTTAAACGTAAACATCCTCAAAGATGTTGCTGAGAAAGACGGAGAAAGATAAGCAAACGAAACCTAAGCCTCCTTCAGGAAGTGCTAGCCCAGCGAGTGCAGTCACGAGACCGGACATAACCATAGACTTCTCTAAGATGCTAACAGATGCCTTGCGACCTCTGCTGGAGCAAATGACGACACTTAATCAAAATTTTGCTGCACAGCAACTACAGTTAAACGAGACTATGAAAAAAACAGAGCAACATGCGGAGAACCTTAAGGAAGTAGATGCCAGTACTAAAAAGCTTAAAAAGCAAATGCAGGAGATGAAAAAGAAGAGAAACTCTGATGAAGCCCAGCTTCTGCAGCTTCAAATGGAAAAATCAAGCTTTATTCTGAGATTTCAAGGCGTTCCTGAGAATAAAGGGGAGAATCTTAAAAGGACAATGAGCGATGCTTTGGGACAGGTTGCAGATTTGAAAGTGGATGTTCTTCAAAGTGAGATGGATGTGATCTATAGATCATATTCCGAATATATAAAGAAAAATAATCTGCCCGGGGAGGTGGTGGTTAGATTCTCCAGAAGACATGTGAGGGAATAGATTTTAAAGGCAACAAATGGAACTGTCCTTAAAGTTGATGCCAAGGAGATAAGAGTTTTGAAAGATATTCCCTTTGAAATAAGGAAAAACAGGAAAAATACAAAACTTGGCTTTGTTCTTACAAAAGAAAAACATAACCTACCTGAAGGCATACTCTTCAAATTTAATGAAAAGAGGGAAAAGATTGACTCTGTTATGAAAGCACGGGAGTTCCTGCAGCAACAACTTGGACCAAAAGGAGAAGAAGATGACAAGGAGAGAAGCAAGGGAAGTGATGATGGAGCACCTGCTAGATAAGACTCAGACTCGGATTGCGGGGCGGCTGCCCCCAAGGAAGGATATCATTTGAGGGAAAGAAGGGAAAGAAGAGGTAAATGAGTTGCCAACTCTCTCTGAAGTCTATTTTTCTTTTTATGCTTAAACGATCTTTGGTATTGTTCTTTACTAAATCAGATTATCTGGACTTGAAGCATATAAGTGGTTTACACGATCATTTTTAATGTAACAAATTACTCTTTTTTTTAATCATTTAAAGCTTTATATTGTAACCATTATATGACCACCGCTTCTTGGGTTTTTAGTGGTTATCTTTACTTTCTCCAGTAGTTTATAGTTCCCCTTCCTTATTTTCTTGTAGTTTTAGAAAATAAAAAAATTAAATTAATTATAAAAAGGAAATACGAGGTCCCCTGGTAAACATTATCAATCTGTGCCTTTGAAGGAGGCTGTGGTCATACTGCTCTTAAAGCAGCCAACGTTGGATCCTTTAGATCCTTCCAATTACCTCCAGTCTCGAAACTTTCATTTCTGGGTAAGGTAAGTGTAAGATCAGTCCCAGAACAGCTCCAGAGTTTCCTGGAAGACACATCGGCCCTGACCCATTCCAGTCCAGGTTCCGCCCTGGCCACAGGATGGAGATGGCTTTGGTTGCCCTCACAGATGAGCTCTGCAGACACTTGGATTGAGGTGGGTTGGCGCTGCTGTTACTACTAGATCTTACAGCACTGTTCAACACAGCTGACTCACTGCCCCACCAACGCAGGAGTTTGTGGGATAGCCTTGAAGTGGCTGACCTCATTTCTCCAAGGTCGGGGACAGATATTGTCATCCAGATACCCCTCAGTTTGTGGGGTCCCACAGTGTGCAATCCTCTCTCCCATGCTGTTTAACACCTATATGCGCCCCCTCACCCAACTGGTGTGGAGTTTGGGGCTGGGATGTTACCAGTATGCTGATGACACCCAGCTTTATCTGTTGATCTGGCCGGATACCAACCCAGCATACCTGGCTGAGGGACTGTGGTGAGATGGTTGAAGCAGAGTGAGCTGAGACTGAATCCTTCTAAGACAGAGGTTCTGTGGCTGGGCATGGAGACTCAGAATTGGGGTGCCAACTCCCAACTCTTGAAAGTGTGTCTTTAAGACCGGCACCAACCATCAGGAGTTTGGGTGTGATCCTGGATTCCTCCTTAATAATGAAGGCCCATGTCACAAATGTTGCCAGACTGGCATTCTTCCAACTGCGCCAAGTCAGGCAATTGGCCCCCTACCTAGCTACAGTATTCCACACAATGGTCACCTCTAGATTAGGCTACTGTAACTTGCTCTATGTGGGCCTACCCTTGGGATGACCCGGAATTTCCAACTAGTACAGAATGCAGCGGTGCAAGTCCTTATAGAGACCCCGTGCACAGAACATATCCATCCTGTGCGGCGCGAGCTGCACTGGCTTCTGGTGGAGTACCGGATCAGATTCAAGGTTCTGGTTTTGACCTTCAAGGCCCTTAACTGTCTGGGACACATGTATCTTCGGGACCACCTCTCCCAATATAAACCCAGAAGAGTGTTGTGCTCAGTAGATCAGAATCTACTGGTGGTCCCCAACCTGAGAAATGTCCAGCTGTCCTTGACTAGAGCCAGGACTTTTTCTGCCCTGGCTTTAACCTGGTGGAACTCTGCCAAATAACATCCGTGCCCTACGGGACTTGATGCAGTTCCATAGGGCATGTAAGGCAGAGATGCATTTGGTTGAGGACAGCGATGGTTACGTCCTTCTGGCACTCCCACTTCACATCACCCCACGAGGCAATGGCACTACTGAAATTCCTAGCGTCATCTTTTTAGGTAATTAGTGTGTTTTACTGTTTTTACATGTTTTATTATGGATTGTAAGATGCTATTATGTTGTACACCATCTAGAGTCTTGCCTTGGTAGGGGAGGGCCCTCTAAAACTGAATTTAATCTAATAAATACATAAATAAATATATTTCATGCCTCTGTTCTTTCTCTCCTGCTGCCTCTGTTCTTTGGAATTCCCTGTCCCCAAACATCTTTCCTTCTGTGTAGCTTCTGAAAACACCTCTCTCTTGAACCTGTAACCTTTGATTTCTGCCTCTCCATCCCATTTTCTAATAGTCTTCTCTTTCTATAAATTGTAAAGATGTGGGCAGGATCTGTTCTTTTTTTAATAGTATGGTACCTAGTGTTTGAGGCCCTCTGTAACAATACAGATTATTATTATTATAATAATAATTATTAAAGAAAGCTCTGGCTAAGCAAGAGTTCGTGAGGACCACCAAGTCTAAGCAGGACTTCCTAGATGGCAAAAGACTATTAGTAAATCAGAATCTGTATATCTAATAGCCAAGGGTCCCTCTGCGTGTGGATATCTAAATCCACACATCAGGACCACATGGAGGGTAAACAGATTTTCCTGCACACTTGGGGCATTCCCCAGGTTTGCAGAAAAATCTGAAATGTTGAAAAAACTATATGAGGGATACTTAAATCCCCCTCCCCCATAAAGGAGTATTTCCTGCAAATGTGCAGAAAATGCACTTACCACTGGGAACTGTGGTGGAGGCAGGGCTCACCAGCATTGCTGCTCTGGGGACAGAGAAACCTTGGTGGGCTTGGCGGCTGGGAGCAGTGTAGGGCTTGCAGCAGTTGCCACTGTTCCGGGGGGGGAAACACCATGGCAGGCTGGCTGGGATTTGCACAGGGCTCACTGCAGTTGCTGCTATTGGGAGGGAGAAGCCTTGGTGGGCTTGGTGGGTGGGAGCAGCGCAGGACTCACCGCCATTGCCGCTGTTGGGGAGAAGCCTTGGCAGGCCTGGCAGGTGGGAGCTGTGCAGGGCTCACTGCAGTTGCCGCTATCAGGGGGGGAAGCCTTGGTGGGCCAGCTGGGAGCCATGCAGGGCTTTCCACAGTTGCCGCTGTCAGGGAGGAGAAGCCTTGGCGGGCCGGCTGGGAGCTGCACATGGCCTGCCGCCATTGCCGCTGTGGGGAGGAAGGCTTGGCGGGCAGGGCAGCCCCACCTGCCAGGCTCACCTGTGTCCAACTCCTCCTCCATGCAGAGCTCCTGCTGCTTCTACAGTCTAGGAGCCGCCAGGAATACTCCCCTCTGCGAGTATTGTGGGTCCTCCTTCTTGTACGATTTCTAAAGATGAAATAAATGCAGGCAACTTTTTTGCAGATGTCCAGGAAGAAGGCTCTTGGACTGTATTGCCAAAGTGGATGCTCAAGGGAGAGACAATGAAGCCATAACAATAAAAAGAAAAATGCAAAAGCCAGTATTTGATGCTTTCTGTGTAATCAGCAAAAGCTGATGTAAGCTGATAGTGATCTATTGGATGGCGGAGAGCACAGAGCCCACCAGCCTAAACACGGGTCAAAAAGAAGTATGCTCTGAGATTGAATTCCAAAGGAAGTTACAGGTGCAGAATGGAAGCTGGCTCATGCAGAGCTGGATTACAATAGTCAAAGGTCAGTACTTGATGCCACAAAAGAAAGAACCACAGAGACAAGCTACACTCTTCATCTGTCACTCTGAGTTTTTAGGTGTCACAGATACAGCATCATCCTTGCTAGGCATTTGCAGCCCCATTGTCCATTATTGGCTGATAGTTACTAACAGTGGGCAGCACCAGTGGAAGCTTCTGGCTAGTAGTAATTAACCAAAAAGGAAGTTTCTTGCTATCTCAGGTGAAAAGTCCCAATTAAGTGCTGAGACTGATTTGAACTTAGGCTAGGCCCTTTTGAGTTATGGCTACTCTCTGAGATCAAACTTTGTAAGACTATGTACAGAAAAAACAAATATTGTACTTAAGCTGGCTTTAAAGTATAACTGATGTGCTTCTTACTGTATTGTTTTGAGGACACTAGAGGATGGAAGTCTCCATATGGCTTGCCATGAGGCTTTGAAAGAGTCCTGTCTGATGCATGCCAGAAGCTGGGGAGAGGAAGGCATTGGGGATCTGTAAATGAACTGAAATAAAAATGGGGGAACTGGGGTTCTGCAGTTTGAGAACCATTGCTACACAATGTGAGAACAAGTTTCTGTCACTATACCAAAATTAATATTACAAATGCTTGCCAAATTTAATGGCTAAAGCAGTCGCTTAGGGACAAAGCAGGCCAGGTTTCAAGGAGAAAATTTAACAACGCACTCAATGTGCTATGAGACTACTATGTACTATTTATTTTATTGCTGCAAAAATTACCAGTGCAATCAGTGAGGGAAAAGACAATCAGTGAAGGCTAGTCGAATTCAGAATGCCTTAGGGTGAAATTCATAAAAACTGCCTGAAGTACTCGACGAAACACAACAAATTTCTCAAAAGAATCCATCTATATGAGGCAGTACTGGTATTTATCAATCTAAATTCTAACCATAGCAATGTTGTGTCTTAGATTCTGGCTGAAATCAGAAATACCAGCCTACAGCTATGGATTTCTTTAGCAGAACTGTTATAATTAGGAGTAACTTGCTCAGTCTCAGAGGGACACTATTCCTGGAATTGTTCTAACTATCCTGAGACACATGAAGGGAAAGAGCACTTGAGAGCATCTTTGACTCATAACACTTTCCTTGTTGCAGCTGCTGCTGCTTCTTCAAAGTCTTTTCAGTTCCTGCAGAACAAGAGCTACATGCAAAGAGGAGTAAGAGACATCCTTTAACAATAACAAATGAGCCAAGTTGAAGCCAGTATCAGCAGTTTCCCCATCCCAGACCATTCAAGACTCTGATGTTAGAACTGACCTTCAGAGTGCTGCTTCTGCCATAAAGGGAAGTACTGAGATTAGACATTTATCCACAGCTATTCTCCACTCCACTTCTAGGTACATAAATCTTTTTGCAAAGCTTTTACTGACCTTTGAAATGAACAAAGATCCCAAAGGGTGGCAAGTCCATGTTCTGTGGGTCCTTAATATTAACATTTCAGTACAAACATTTATCAGCTAATGAGAAGTATGATGCTGAAGTCCTAAACTATGTCACACATCCTTGATCAGAACCATTAAGTTGGCTTGGATACGTGCCTAGAAATTATTTTACATATTCAGATGGAATCAGCACAAGAGGGTGTAACCTAACCAGGCTAATGTTATGAGGACTTGTTATTCCTACTAGATAATGCTCAGACTACTGGATTATAGCAGGCTAGCAGCCTCAGCTGTTAGTTATTTAATAGATTTACAGTGCAATCCTAAACAGAGTTATATCCTTCTAAGCCTGTTAAAGTCAATGGGCTTAGCACGCTGTAACTCTGTTTATGATAGTACTCATATATCCCACCATTCCTCAAGGGAGTTTAAGTGGCATTCATAATGTTCCAGATGACCTCCCATGCAGGCAGTGACCAGACCCAGATGTGCTTTGGTTAAATAATATGGTCACATAAAGTGATTTTGGATCATGTATGCTGAGCTCATCTACAATTGCAGAGCACTTCCTTTTGAAGAGAAAGAAAATGAACTACAAGCTGCTGAAATGACATGGGTGTCCAAACATGGACACCTAAACATGTTTCATGCAAGATTCTGACTTCTTTCAGTAATCTGGTAAGTAGAATTTTTGGAAAGATGTGTCAGAAAGAAGTGAAGTATGATCCTATTAGATAATGACAGCTAGGGTTCACTAAGGACAACTAGCAGAGAAACGCTATGAGGAATATAAAACTAATATGGGAAAGAGCTGCACATCTCACATGCTGAGCCACTTCAACCCCTTTCCAGGAAAAATAAACACCTTAACATTTGCTGCCCATCTGCAATGGAGGGAAAGTGCTGTATCTCAAAGAATTCCATTTACTTTCATTTTTATATACAAGGCAGAGCCTCTCTCTAAACAAACTGCGGCTTAGCAGCAGTAAATTATATTCTGCTGTCCTTTAAATGGGACAGTAAACAAACACAGTGCTCCCACACCATATTTACAAAGCATGAGGAATGGATTTATATACAGAAGAACTGCTAGATGAAGAAATAATCCTGCATACCAATAAGCCCAGAATTTGCAATGAAATCCCACCCTCATCCCCCTTTCAGCATCCTATCCCTTTATAGCATAAGAACATAAGAGAAGCCAATGTTGAATCAGGCCAATGGCCCATCTAGTCCAACACTCTGTCACACAGTGGCCAAAAATACCAGGTGCCATCAGCAAGTCTTGCTTCACCCAATTATCCACCTCCTTTTTACTCTACAGACATTAAGGATATTTTCCTAATTATGTTCAGAACACTGCATCCTCTGGCATTTCAAAATGGGGGAAACAGTGCCCTGAAGAAGCAGCAGGTGGATTATTTGGGGACCTGTCCCAGTCCAGGCTATCTTTAACTGACTAGAACATGGAGCACTCACCCACAGGCCCAACCTAGCATCATAAAGGCAGGCAGTCACAGTGTGCATTCCCATTTGCATCAGTTGGCAATGTATAGGGTGAAACAACATTTTTGTGGGCCTTTGTCTTCTCTGTGGTAATACAAATAATACTGTTTAAATGTAAACTACAGTGCCCTCCCTGTTCTTTTTGTCTGAATGGCCCATATTCTAAAAAGTGATTGATTATCTGTAGAACCTTTAATTTGGGAAGGTTCAAATTGTTTGCCCAGATTGGAGTCTGAAAACCCTTGCTCTTAGGAACAAGGTTCCTCTTACCTCCCCCAAACACATCCCAGAAGCTTTGGAGCAGAAGTTAATTGCTGAGCAGAAATGCCAAAGTGAAAAGCTCAAACCTCATTGCTGTTTAAATACCAAAGCTAGATTTTTAAACAAGAGAGTGCAAAATAATATTTTGACAGGAAAATGTCGCATAAATATTCAGAGGCCCTTGTTCCTTTCCTTTCTTTTTTGTTTTTTACCTGACACTCATGATGTTGCCTTCAGGATGTTTCTGCAAATATGCTTTCACCACCCAGGCTGTGTGCTCTCGATAGGTCATCACACGGCTAGAAGAGAAGGAAAAAGGGAAAGCCTTGTGAGACCCAGTTGGGAAAAATCCAGAAACTGCTCTGCAATCAGCCAAGGGAAACCAGCTGCATGGGAGGGACTAGCTTCCCAGTTAAGTACAGTTGCAAGCCTTTGGAACCAAAGATGGAAACAACATATCAGCACCCCATCTTGCAGCTACACATTTTAGCAGATACTCTGGTGTGTTTCTGGCTAGATATAGTATGAGAGGAAATAACAGCTTAGGAGAAAAAGTAGAAATCCATCTTTTTTGCATGGAAAAGTTAAAAGTACCTGCTTATAGAAAATGTATGTCTACCTTTAGTGTTGACTTAAATAACTTTGAATTTCAGAAAGGTGGGGGAAAATCCATGAAGTATTGTAGGGCTTCTCATAGCATTTGATTCCAGGTCACAACTTTTTGGACAAGCAGGTGAGAGATAAAAAGCTTGGCATATTAATTCCCAACCAACTTAAATTTACAAAATGTTAAGATTAAAGTTTACGGTGACAACTGAACAGGTTTAGTCTGGACGGAGCATGTGGAAGGAACTGAGCCCTGTAGTATGTTATGAACTTAATCTCAGAGTCAGCAAGTCATAGATGTGCTTTGCACTCTCATTCATAGACTCATATATTAAGGCACTGTTAGAATTACATCCCTGGTTAATTTTGATAGAATAAGAGGCAATCCATTCTTAAGGTGCCTGGTATGTGCAGTGATGAAGTATGGTAATAGAGGAAGACAAGTGTCTAATATAAAAGTAACACAGAATTACATTTATCATGCCATCACAAAATTCTACAGAATTTTGCTATGGTGTGTGGGAAATCACTTAACCTATGGAAATCATTTTGAAGTTGTGCACTTTTTTTGAGACAAATAAGGAAGCACTCAATATCCTTTCCATATTACAGGTTGGATCCAGTGGTTTGCACATGTGAGGATCATGAATCTCCCCCCGCCAGCTATATTTAGCCAACTCTGGGAAAATTTATTTCCATGGCCAAGGGACTCACATGCTGCACTGGACAGCAGATGGCACTGCGGAGGGGGAAGGAGTCAAAATCACTTTCACCAACTTTTTTTCCCAGCAGAACTGCACTGAAACAAGAGCCAGAAAGGGCAATTTCATCCCCTTCCTAATGTTGCTGGTGGGACTCATATCAGCTTACCCAGTTGGAGGAAGGGAATGTAGGAAAGATCCATAACTGTCAGCACTTTCTGATCGCTGCATCCAACCCTACATTCCCAAGTGTTGTAATTCCTAAAAATAATGCAGTAAGGGGTACTCAGACTAGTCAGGTTCCTAGGGTGTTCTGGGGCACTGACTGACAACAAATGTAAGAGTCAGCCATACTTGTCAACCACAGAGTCAAGAGGTGTCTCTTACCATTCACTGAGAGCCATCCGCCTGTCATAAACACGGACAGAGCCATCACCTAGACCTGCTACAATGAGTGAACGATGAGAATCACAGGACAGGCTGGTGACACAGCTGTCAGCTCCTGTTGGAATATCCTAGTAAAGAAAAACACACACACCAAGGCTGAAAGGGCAAAAACCTCTAACAGTACAGACAACACAACTCAATTTAATTTCTTTAGCAGGGTTTGAACATTCTATGCTCCCATGATCTGAAAAAAATTGATGCAAAAAAGTGACTGGTAGCTGCAAGACAAGCTTTGGTTTCAAGCTGAAGCACACTATCTATAGAAGTAAATTACAGTTGTGTAGATACAATTCTGGGAATATGAAAAGTCATAAATATGGAAGTTGACTGGGAACTATATCACAAAACACAAGGACACCAGTTGGATTGTCAGTACAAAGCTCCAAAACTATATTAATTGGATCTTTCAGATGGTTTTGTTGCTAATGTGCCTTCAGAAAGGTTTTACAGCGGTACAGTGGGAACAGTACACCAAATATATGTACAGACTGTGCTCACTGCATGTTGTTATCCTACACTTGAAGTGATTTAAAAGGATCCTCCAGTAGTAGATGTAATATGTTTACCTGCTGCAGCCATGTTCAGCTGGACCAGTTAGGTTTAGTTCAAAGCACTATCTCCCTTAAAGCTGTTGATGCCCTGGGCCCAGCATATCATAAGGGCCCAGCTCATCTCCCATTATCTGGGGAGATTCTGCTTTGTATTCCTTCCATCCATGAAGTAGAACTGCTAGAGCATTAGATGTTTCAGTGATGGTACCAATGCTATGGAACTGTCTCCCGGGGAGTCCCACCAGGACTTTTCATTAATTTATTTGGCTAGTAAGTGAACAGTGTCTCCTTTTCTAAAGCTTTTAAAATTCACTCTGATTACTGATGTTTTTATACGTTACATATGCTGAGGGTCTGTATAGTTAACATTTTACTGCTCTTGTTGTTTGGCTTTATATTTATGATCTACTAGGAATAAGGCCTGTTGTGGAAATAAATACAACGAGCTCTAGAAAGAGGCTCTGGGAGAGTGCCAAGGCCTTGGGCACTCAGCGTCAATGTGCTGTGGCAACCTCAGCAGGGTATAATTTCCCCAGTGGAAGTGGTCTCTGCTACCTGAAGAGCAGTTGTAATTTTCAGTGATCTCTACCCTCACCTGGAGATTGGCAACAATTGTTACCCATAAGGGAATGGCTGGTTTGGAGGGTAGAGTCTATGGCACTGTACCTGTCTGAGGTCCCACCCCTCCTCAAACCTCACTCTCTCCAGATTCCATCCGTCAAATTTCCAGGAATTTGCCACCTGGAGTTGTCCACCCTATCTCCTTCCCAGCCAATCATCAACCTACCTTTATTTCCCCTCTCTCTCTTCAGCTTTCCATTCCCCACACACACACACACCTGCAGCCTCTCCCATGCTCTGAAGCCCTGACTGCCAGAGTCTAACATTTTCCATGCTCTGAAGCCCTGACTGCCACAGAGTCCACCATTTTCTCCACGGGAACTGATCTCTGCCATCTGGAGAGCAGTTGTAATTCTGAGTTATCTCCAGCCCTCACCTGGAAATTGGCAACAATGGTTCCCAAGGAGGAAAAGTAGTCTTTCTCTGCAATGGGGACCAAAGCAGCTTACATCATTCTCCTCTCCCCCTTTTGACTTGCACAACAACCCTATGAGGTAGGTTAGGCTGAAAGTCTGTGACTGGTCCAAAATCACCCACTCAGCTTCTACAGCAAGAACCTGGATCTAGCAGACCCTGCTGTGGAGCACTGACTGCTATGCCTAGGGCAGCCAACCTCCAGGTGGAGCCTGAAGACCACCAGGTATCACAACTGAACTCCAGACAGCGGATCTCCCCCCCCAAGAAAATAACTGCTTTGGAAGGTGGGCTGTATGGCATTCTGTTCAGCTGAGGCCTCTCCCCTCCCCAAACCCTGGCTTCCATAGACTCTTCCAGAAAATCTCCAGGAATCTCCCTACCTGGATCTGGCAACCCTAGACTCAGGATTGGCCCCAATGAGTTCCTCACAAAGGCTTGCAAAGGGTTTCCTTTCTTTGTCCGAACCAAGCTTGGTTGCCTATCATGGTGAAACGGGCTCCAGTTTACCACTCAGCTGTTTGTCTCCCATGCACGTCCTGTGCACATATCTCACTCCTTAAATTCACTGCCACGGCTCACTGAATTGTCACTGCTTTTTTAGAGGGACAGTGAGACCCCTCTGGCTGAATTTCCCTATTTGGAGATGGAATCCCCAATCTTTGGGGGATCCCTGGAAAGTTGGCAACCCAAGGGTCTGGCCTTTCCTTGCTTCCCTGGGCTACCCCCTCCCTTTGGTATTGTGCAGAATAGGGGAGACTATGTGGTCAGAGCACAACATAGATTATTAGCCCAAATTAAAGAATTTATTTAAGTATTTTCACAGTTATGGAGCACACACACTCTGTAGAAGTAAGCACATACTATGAACCAACAAGGCATAAATCAAAAGGGGTTAAACACAATCCTCTTTCCCTACAGACAATACTCTCTACCTCAGGATAGGATCTCTCCTTGGACTGGCCGCTCGCTGTACTTCAGCCTCTCTCTCTTGCCCAAGAGAGCAGGGAAACTTACATTCATTCCCCAGGCCAGCCGACTGTGGAGTGGCTGAATTTCTGCTGCCTCCCAGGGATGAAGACTGCTTTGGGACAGTCCCTGTTTTCCCGCTCTTTTTGGCCTTGGGGATGCTGGGAAGTGTATGCCAGCAGATGAGGAAGCCCCATTCAACCCTGCAGGCCCCTCTCTGAAACTACAGCCCAATTAAACCTTATAGGGGAACATTTTAAACAAAGAACCATAGCCATCTTACAAACACAGGTAACTGACATTTCGTGACACCTACCAACAGCCACTGAAGGGACAGTTAGTCACACACTGGAAGCAAGCAGGAAAAGCATCTTCGTCAAGAGAGAAAGCCATTTGTCAGTAATTCTGACAGGGCACAGGGGGCTGAAGGGGGAGTGGGCAGGGAAGAGGAGCAGACCCAGCACCCAGCCAATGGCATGTGAGTACTCTTGAGTGGTGGCTGACAGGCCAGTGGCTGAGGGAGTGCATGGAATGTGGCCACTCCAAAATAGAATTATAATATATAGAGAGTGATTTTTGGAAATTTTGGGGTAATTTTAACTGGAAAGATGGGTAATAAATATCAGTCATTATCATTTTGGAAGGTGCTTCAAGAGACGCTACTGAGCAAATCATGTTCCAGCAATGTCCCTTTATCTCAGTGAAAGTGAGCAAGAAACAACTGTTGCCCTCCTTTATAGAAGCCAAATGCAGTGCTATGTAAACTCATCTTTTTTAAGTTTAACACATGACCACTCCCGTCAGGTATTAGGGCTCGTTCACATTTTACTACCCCCCCCCGAAATAATGGAAAGAGTAATATAGGCTGCTTTTCACATATACACACCATGAAATGGTGGCTTAAGTCCCTTAGATATGTGTATCAAGTGCCTATTAGCTTCCCAATGTACATATCTGGGCAGAAATTTATCTCTGGATTAATTTCTGCATTTGAAAAGGTAGTGTGTGTAGTGGGCCTTCATTTTGAAGGAAAAAAGATATTATCCACTTAAAAATACATAATTAGCTTAAATGCATGTCCCAAAGGAGTTCCCTTCTTGACCTCCATAAAACATAGTCATTCTGTAGTAGCCATAAATCCTCATTGGGAGAGCAGGATGGATTTCCCTGGAGACAAAGTATTCTGTACTTGCTGAAAATATACCACTTGCAGCTAATGGGGATATGTGGAAAATCCAAACATACATAAAAGGGGGAGGAGATGGAACATGTTACTGACAGCTTCAGCTCTTTTAAAAAGTACCTATTAAAGGAATGCATCTGCAAGGCAACAGCTGTTCCTTGGCATTAAACCAAACCACAAATACCACAAAAGCAGTTTCAATACGCCTCGAAGAACAACACATGCTGAAAGAGGAACTGACACCATCATAACCTAGGACTTTCCTGCATGGATTTTTGCTGCTGGTTCTGGCCTCATACTGCTTCACTTTATTCCAGTTTCCACATACAATTTTGTGCCTTTAGTTTTTACTTTGTTGTTGTTGGTCCCCCCCCCCCCAAAGATTTCTTCTGGTTCTTTTGAAACCACTTTTACCCTGATGTTTCCCTTAGAAGCCAATTTTCAATTGGCTTTTTCCTCGTGAGTAATATTTCTGTCAGTTTTCTTTGTCCCACTTACTCCCACCCATCTCCAGCCCCTTTTTCAATGATTGGACTATTATCATAATCAAACCACTCCTCCCCCCACTTCAACAAGTATTTGTTTTTTAAAAAAAGAAAGGCCCTAAAACCCTTCCTTATTATATAAAAGCATAGTCGCATGGCAACATTCTATGCTCGGCAAAATCAGTTGGCCACCTGATCTGTCACTCAGAATGATTCCCTAGGCACTGGCTGCGTCGCCTGAGTTCTCTCCCACCCACTGCAGCATAGGCCACTCTTCTCTGATTGGGCCAGCGTTTCGAGGTCATTTGCATATGGAAGCTGATTGGACTTCACACCACTCTGCACCTCAACTCCCCCCCCCCAATGAGACAGTTGGAACTGTCAGTTGCATATGTGACCTGGTGTTTTCTGAGATAAAATATGTCCTCACCCACAACACATCACTTCCCCTTCAAAAGAAACAAACCCAATAACACAACCATGCCACACCACAAAAAAGACAACTCACACCACAAGCAGAATACCACAAGGAAGAAAATGACAGGAAAAGGTGCCTGCAGTCACCCCATTACTGCCACAGATATGTACCTGGTGTGCAGGTCACAGGTTCATGTTATAAAAGCTGCCTGGGGGATTATGGACCATTCACAGACTTTCTACCTTAACATACCTCACAGGGTTGTTGTGCGGATCATACGGGGGAGAGAATGATGTCAGCTGCTTTGGTTCCCACTGCAGGAAAGACTGGCCTTTCCCTAGGCAGAGGCTGTGTGTGTGTGTGGGGGGGGAGATGTCAACCTGAAGACAGACAGGCAGATAAAGGTAGGCTGATGGTTGCCTGGAAAGGACACAGGGTTGCTAACTCCAGGTTGGAAACTTCCAGGATATTTTAGGGATGAAGCCTGCTGAGGGTACGGTCTGAGGAGGAGGAAGAGGGGAACCTCAGACAGATACAGTGCCATAGACCCTACCCTCCAAACAAGCTGTTGCCAATCTCCAGGTGACAGCTGGAGAGCTCTTAAAGATCTGGTGCTAATTCAAAGTGCTGGGGATGTGTTGCGTTCTGGCAGGGGATGCTGTGAGTATAGAAAATGAATTATCAGCAGAGTAGTGTTTTGGAAAATCTTTAGGAATTGCTTGGTCCATTTTCTCACTCTGCTGGCATCAAAACCAATTTAAGGCAAAATAGAGATATAGAGACTTTTCCATCCTCCTTTGCATCAATCTGTCTCTGTTGGCAACTCTAGGCCTACCAGCACTCTCAGGGTGACTTCATGCCTTCTGAAAGGCATTACTTCACTAGCCCTGGCTGCTTGCTCCTGTTCAGCAGGAGCTTCCCTATGGAAGCTGCCTGGGTAATTTTGGACCAGCCACAGACTTTCTGCCTAACCTACCTTGCAGGGTTGCTGTACAGATCACAAAGCGGAAGAGGAAAATGAAGTAAGCTGCTTTGCTCCCCACTAACGAGAAAGACAGAACTTTGCCTAGGAAGAGACTGCTGAGAGGGGAGGAGATAAAGTTGCCAGCTTTAGATATGGAAATTCCTGGAGATTTGAGGGGTGGAGCCTGGAGAGGGTGAGGGTTGAGGAGGGGTGGGACCTTAGACAGGTACAGTGCCATAGACTCCACCCTCCAAACCAGCCATCTCCTCCTGGGGAACCATTGTTGCCAATCTCCAGGGGAGTGCTGGAGATCACTTAGAAATACAACTGCTATCCAGGAGGGATGGGGAAGGAGTTGGAAAGCTGAAGTCAGAAGGGGAGATAAAGGTAGGTTGATGGTTGGCTGGGAAGGAGATAGGGTTGCCAACTCCAGGCTGGGGAATTCCTGGAGATTTGAGGGGTGGAACCCGGAGGGTGGGGTTTGAGGAGGGGTACCTCAGGCAGGTACAATGCCATTGACTCCACCTTCCAAACCAGCCATTTCCTCCTGGCGAACCATTGTTGCCAATCTCCAGGGGAGGGCTGGAGATCACTCAGAATTACAACTGTACTTCAGATGGCAGAGATCAGTTCCCCTGAAGAAAATGGTAAGCTCTGTATCATTATACCCTGCTGAGGTCCCACAGCAAATTGATGCTGAATGCCCAAGACCAGGGCACCTGCCCAGAGCCTCTTTCTAGAGCTTGTTGTATGTATTTCTGCAACGGGCCTTATTCCTAGTATTGATATAGTGTTGTAATGACAGTTTAAGCAAGTTCTCTGAACTCCCAGCTTTCATTAAAAAAAGTAAGTCTCGTTTTCTGGAGTTTCGGTTTCGGCAGAGCAAATGGTGGCCACCTCTCAGGACTCTCCCGGAGATGGTCAGCCCACACACGGTTGGGGGGGTCTTCGCACAAGTGAACGACCCTAGTGAGCCTTAGGCAAAGGCTCCGAACCAGGGGGCACTTGGGGAGTAGCCTCTTTGCCAGCCTGATGGCTGGGAAATTGAGGCTTTCTCCCTGCCCCAACGGCCCCACTGTGTTGTGCCCGAATGGGACTTAGCAACGCCACCGACTTCCTGGAGTGAAACAGCGAAGGCTGAATTAAAAACGGAGGAATCAGCAGAAACCCGTGATTTGGAGATCTGCTTGCAAGCGTTTATGCGCTCCCCCCCCAATCGCACAAGTGCACGGGAGGGGGGAAGAAGAATCCCCCCCTTCAGAAAAATGGAACTTATAAAAGAGAGTTGCAGGGGGGTGGAGTGAAAAAGTGGATTGGTGAAAGTACCTTTTGGGGTTGTATTGAAGTTGAAGGAAATAGCTGAACTCCTGAGCTGCGCGGCATGGACTGTGAAAAAGTAAACAATAAAAAATGTCGGGGCAGAAAAGACTCCCGGACAAGCCGGTGAAGAAGCTGGGAGGGACTTCTGGCTCTGGCACCCCCCCTTTGGAGCCAGCTGTCAATCAGCAGAGTGAGATGCTGCGTCCTCTGCTGGATCAAATGCAAAAAATCAGCGAAACTCTCTGTAACATGGAAGGTGTTCTCAATACTCAACAGAAGCAACTAACAGATACGGTGAAGAAGATGGAAGAGATTGCAAAGAAATGCCTGACCTCGACGGAAGACACCAAGAAAATTAAGAAAAAGGTCAATAAGATAGAGAAACATCAAGAGATGCAGGAAAAAAGAATATTAATGCTTCAGATGGAAAAATCAAACTTGACTCTCCGTTTTCAGGGCATAAAGGAAGAAGAAAAGGAAGATCTCAGAGCTATTTTGGCGAATGCCTTGGCACCAATAACTGGCAAAGAAGTGCAAAAATTAAGCGAAGAGATGGATCTGGTATACAGATCCTACTCTAACTTTACCAAGAAAAATAATTTGCCAGCAGAGGTGGTTGCCAAGTTTACTAAGCAAGGTACTAGAGATCAAATTTTAAGAGCGATGTCAGCAATGCCCTTGAAGATTGGTGAACAAAATATCAGGATTTTAAAAGATGTTCCATATGAAATTCGTCAGAAAAGAAAAGCATATAAAGGATTGACCCTATTTTTGCAAAAGTACCAAGTCAGTTACAAATGGTGGCTCCCTGAAGGATTGGTCTTCAAATATAACGATAAGAGAGAGAAGATCGATTCCGTCTTCAAAGCCCAAGAATTCCTGAAGAGACACGCCAGTTCAGAGGAAGATGCAGAACTCGCCAAATGGACAATGTTAAGTAGCGAGGAAGACAGTGGCCCAGAGGAGGAGGAAGGAGAATCGGAGGAGGGAAAAGCAAAGAAGGGACCATCCTACAATTTGAGAGACTTGAAAGGAAGACACCCCAAGATATGATCTGTGCGTGATGCGCAAGAATGGAGTATATTAACAATTAACCCCAAAGGACTTTACTAATTTTACTAACAGATTTGTTTTGGACTTTGAGTAAGATGAAAAGAAGATCGTTCAACCACGGTAGAAGCCATAAACTTTATTTTTTACTAACAAAAAATCTAATACATTAACAGGAAATTCACTCACCTCTTTTCTTTGTCCCTCTGTATACCCCTCCCCCTTTCTCTATAAAAAGCAATAAAGTCCTCTCCTTTTTAGGAGAGTTTACATAAAAAAAAAAAGTAAGTCTCTAACTGCTTCCATCATGGAGATATGTCCTTTGCCCTATATCTTGAGGTGCTGTGATGCCATTGGTGATTGCCAAAGATGACGAGACAGCATTCTCACTGATTATTTAAGCCATGGGCAGAAGAAAATAAACTGACCCCACAACTTTGAAAATGCAGAAGGTGGGTAGATATGTGGAAGAACCCTGCCCAAACCGATTCTAGTGTTTGTGGACCGACTCCTAAGAAAACGAGGAGTAAGTCAAACATGCAGAAAAGCCTCTATGAAGCAGGCAGAGCCAATCAGCCAGCAAAGTTGATCTGCTAAAAGTGGCAGCTCTTCAAAGGGAATAGTGAGTATAGGCCCCAGTCATACGAGCCAGAAAACACGGGGGGGGGAGGAGGCGTGGCTGTTTGCCCTGGAGCAAAATAAGGCACGGTAGCCAATCACACGGTCCACCGGGTTGCCACGTTCCAGCTCCGAGTGCTGATCACACTGCGCTGCTGCAGCGTGGCGAAAAAGTGGCGCAGCAGAGCACGCAAGCCGTGCTGTTGTAATGTGTACATGTGCCGTTGGGGGCGTCGCTGTCGGTGTCTTGCATGTGCGCATGAGCCATTTGGTGTTGGTGCACATCCCATGGAAACTTACAACATCCAGAAACCCTGGGACATGGGTGGGCGATGGATGCCGCGAGATACTGGTGCTCCTGCGATCAGACGCCAGCCTTTGCCCCGGGGTTTCCGGAAACTAGTGCTTCTTCCCTGGTAGTTTTTTACTCCGCATCTTCGGAGGGAAGCCGCGGGTTGGCCACGGGAGTGCTATGCCTCCCACATGTGCCTGTGTGATCGCGCACGGAAACTCCACAGGGCTACTGTGCCTTCGGCAGGGCAAATGGTCCGTGTGAACGGGGCCATAGATAGCCTTTCTACTTCTAGTTTTTGCATGACACTTTGCCAATGTTTACAGGATGACGTAGCCTGCCTTCAACTTCAGTGCCCTGTATTCTTCTCTGGAGAGAAGAAAAGGTCATTACCAGATAGTGATTGCTTTTAAATGTTGAAGGTTGTTCCACTTTGACACAGCCTTGTTCCCCAAAACTTGCAGTAGACAGCATCGTAGTCCTTTAAAATCTCTTTGGGGCAGATAATGCTTCCTCATCTTTTTATGCAAGTAAATTAAGGCAAAAGGCATGCCAAGTAATATGGGTAAAATGAAATGCAGCGAGGCCAGATCAAGGTCAGACCAGAATCCCAGATTGCTGAATTCGATGCTGCATGCGTTCATGCTTTGCAGAAGAATGGTTAGAACAAAGGACTGCATACTTTCCCCCCCAAATAATAGCTTTTGAAAGTAATAAAGGTAAAGAGCAAGGTTGATGCGTTGTTGGAAAGACACCCAACAATGTTATTATAAGGCTGTAGCTCTCCCCTCTTTATCTGCTAAGTATAAAAGAACTGCTTGGAATAATAAGAGTACAGCTGTGAGAAAGAAAAACAGTTTCAATTAAGCAGCCAAAAAAATCTGAGCAACATTTTCAAACTAGGATAACAATCAGAGCTGGCTCTGCAGAATCGTGTTAGCTAATTTCACACCTCCTTCCTATTTTTGCTCCTCTAAGCCTATCCACCTTCTCTGGTTGTTATTTTTTGCATTTGCTTGATGAAAATATTAGATTAACTGTTTGCTGAAGACACCTACCCAGAATCACCAGATTTTCACTCAGATGGGGCTCTAGTTGCATAAAAACTCCCACAATAAACAGAAGTGCTCATCTCCATATCAGCAGCTCTCTGATAGGAACACAGTGTTGAGAAGAGACAACACAACAATATCTATTGCAGCTCACTTTTAGTCTCCCTAACAGGCCACATTATGCAGTGCAGACCACACAGCAGATTAGAAACAATAAACAAACCAATAATAAATCATTTAAAATGATAAAACCACCCAACCCATCAGCCATCAGAAAATTGCATCGATAAAATGAAAGAAAGCTAATTCCACTGTTAAGCCCAAATCTATCAAAACTCACTTGATGCCGAAGTCCCATGGAATAAAAGCAAGTCTTAATTTGGCACCTCAATGGCTAAGAAAAACCTTACAGAGAAGGGGACCCCACAACCTGAGTGCCACTGCTGAAATAGCTCTGGTAAGATGTAAGCAGCATCTTGGCAATAAATCAAATGACCTACCAATTTCATAAAAGAATTTCAACTGGGGACTCTAGCAGTGGGCCCTGGTACTTTATTTTCTATATCAGTGTGGCCATCTTGGAGAAGGGAGCCATTTCCTTGACCTCTGCCGTGCTTCTGAGAAACACTGCTTTGGAAGGATAAACAGAGGGTAATATTGTCAATTCATCAGGGACTGGATCCACAAAAAAGGGCCAAGAAAGATCCATAAGATCCTATAAAGTGCCCAGTTGTGGCCTAGATCTTCAGGCTGAGAAACTCCTCATTGAAATACTGATACAGATACAGCTGTTCAGTTGCCCTTCCCTGCTTGCTTGACTTCCTAACTCTGCTTTTTGCCTGATGGATACCAGCTTGCCTCCAGACTTCTATTCCTGACAGAGATCTGGTGATCAAGATCATATACAGAACAGAATGAGAATTTATTGCTATAACTGTGCTAGTTCTATACAGTAAAAAGGTACTGTCTGAATTTTAGGTTCTAGCTCCTGGTAATTCTAATCCTGGCTGTAGGATTAATTTCATGACAGCTGTTCTAAGTATGTAAACACAAGCCATTCTCACCCATAACTATCCTCTCTGCTACGACTATAGCCCTCAAAGTGTTCTCTAGCTCAGACTAGACAGACACATCTGAATTGATTTCTATGATTCCACAGCTCTTGGTTTGGCAATATTATTAAGTTTTGATTCCCTGCATCTCTGCAAAAATCAATTCGCACTACTCAAGAAACAAAGTGCCTTTAAGATGTTCTCAGTACAATCATTAATTATCCTCATTTAAAATATTTTCACCCTGCTGATTTCTGATGTTCCCTGATTTGCACAGATAAAATAATATTTGAAAATAATTAAGATTAGCATAGGCTTAGATGTGCAGCATTGCTGGGTCAACGTGTCATAATTAATGTTCTTCCAGAGGTAATTAATTTCTAAAAGCTGTGGAGGAGACTAGACTTCATTTCCCATAGAGGCTTAGACAGAGATATTACCTCTCATTACACGGCTGAAGTACAGGTTTGATTTAATGGCAAGTGATGGACATTTATATACATTTTGCTATGATGCACAGCAGGACTGCTTTAGTAGAAAAACAAGTAAAGGCTGAAAGAGCCATTTTTCTTTGTCATTCTTCATGCCTATAAGGAGGAGGAGCAGTGCTATTGTAAGGTGTGATGAAACTGGCTGGTTCAGGTGGCAAGTGCAACGAGTGGCACATTTTGGGGTTGCCACAGTGGGAAGGTGCATTGGCCCTGAGGTTTGTGTATGGGGCATTGCTTCAGCCTTGGACCAGGCTTGAGCCTGTCAGTGAAGCCTGATGGCAGTGACAGAGTAGCAGCCAGAAACAAGACTGGTGTGACTTCTGAGTTGATTTCTCCAGTGAGCCATGCCACCAGTAACTGGACAGCCAGTGTCAACAGCAGCTGGGCTGGTCTCTGCCTGAATCCACTGCTTGCCCACCTATTCACCTGGACCTACTCCTTGCCTGCCTGAGGTCCCCTCAAGTCAGGCTCAAAGAAAGGTGTGGGGAAGGAAACCGATGCCAGAAGCAGCAGATGAAGGGAGAAAGTGCTGTGAAGCCTAAAGAAACCAGTTTAGGGCTACAAATTTTTGCTTTTGTGTATATGTTGGTTTCTGCATATATATGAGAAAGCTTGTGATGTTATATGATGCTTGTCTCTATGTGCATTAGAGAAAGCATGAATAAGCCTCTAGCACTGCTTTGGCATGTTGTGTCTGTCTATCTCTGTGAAAGGATGTGGACAGCATATGTGTATGTGAGGGGGGGATGGGAATATGAAGCTGTGAAGTGGATAAAACAATCTTTGAAATGTTTCCTACATGATTAATTCCTTGCTCATAGAATTGTTGAGCATATCATTACCTACAATCTTAGGTTTTGCTTACTTGTTTGGGTGATTTGTATGTGCTTTCAGTTCTCTGTCACAGTTCCATGAAATGGCCTTGGGTATTATAACTAGGGATGGGCACAAATCACAATTTTGCAGTTCAGTTCATGGTTCACAGCTGAACCACAAACCCATATGAACAGGAGGTTAGTTTGCAAACCAACCTCCTGGTTCAAATCAGTTCATGAGCCATTTCAAGTTTAAACCAGTGCTTTCTGCTCCCTTTGGCTTTTCACGAGGAGCAGAAAGCACGGGTTTCTAGACAGCTGAGCAGTGGGGACCGCTGCTCAGCTGTTTGGTTTAAACGTTTCATTTAAAAGGCTCCAAGCCATTTAAACCAAAGAGCTGAGTTCTTTTTCATGAAGAGCAGAAAGAGCCATCATAAACTGCATGAACCACCACAAACCGCACAAAATTTGTGGATGTTTGTGGTGGTTCTTCAGTCTGCAAACATTGCTTTGCAAACCATAAACAGGCCAAAATTTGTGATGAACTTTAGGTCCTCAGCTGGTTTGTGCCCATCCCTAATTATAACATTAAATTCCTTTAAAAAATAACGGAGTACCTTACTGAAGTTACTGGGACATTTCTGAAAGAAAACTATGGTCTTTAAAAAGAGATTTTCCACTATTTTATGCCTTTCTCTTTTTTCTGTATAATTTCTGCAGTTTTTTGCTAAATCAATGCTTTGCATTGATATTTGGTGCCCTTTCAGCCTACTTACTGCTCAACTAGTATAAGCTGTAGAACAAAAAAATTATTTTTTCCCCAGCTGATCAAAATATAGATTCAGGTTCCAGCTTCACTACTATAACCACTTAATAAGCATAAGAAGTCTTTTGTCCATATTTAGCTGGTCTAACTTGGTCCAGAGAAGGTCCCTATCAACTGAATCAAATGCGCCTTTTAAATCTAGAAAAGCAACAAATAATTTCTGATTATTTTCTACAGTGTACTTATTGACTAAATGGGATAAGATAACACAATGATCTAAAGTGGTCTTCCCTTTGCAGAAACTCAGCTGTACAGGGCCTATAATTTTTTCCTGCAGCATCCAAAGATTGAGTTTGGCTAATAGGTATTTAGCATAAAGCTTTCCAATAATGGAAAGTAGACTGATCGGCCTGTAATTGGCAGGGCTGGTATTGTAGAATGTTCCGAGTTAAAATGGTTTTTTTAATTGATTATTGGTGTTTTACAGAAACCTTTGGGAGGTTCTCTGGGGTTCTCCTGGAAAGCTGACATCCTGTTTGAACCACTGGACACTGTTGTATAATGCCAAGTGATTTCAATCATTTTTAACTGACATGTTTTTCTAGCCCTTGTTTCAAAGAAATAGGGAGTTTTTCCCTTTTAATGAGCAGGTTTTCTCCCCTGCTAATACTTTGCCAATTTCCAATTAAGAGCTGTCACAATTTTGAGATTTATTATAAAATCTTGTTACTTCAAAGGAATTGGTCAAGCTGACCTGGCAAAGATTTGCCAGCCAAAGAGATGCTAAAATTTAATAAAGTTAAAAAGAATGCAATGGCTGAGAATGAGAGCTTATGGTTAAGTTGTTTAAATGAGAAGTCCAGATCATGTTTATATGTTTGCCCATTGGCTTATTATTTTAAAGAAGGAAAAGACTCTGCATTCTTAACTGGAATAACAGAAAGCTTTGCTTAATGAATTGAATAGGTGTAATGTCAGCAGTTTTAATTGAAATGACTACTGCCAACTGTAAGATTGATTGTTCCATCTTATATTTCAAAGAGAAGGGCCTAACTGGGTTAGAAGGACAGTTATATACAATCTCTTCTCTTGATCTAATTATATGTTTTGTAAACTTTATGTTATGTTTAAGGCTGAATATGTATAAGGTATTTTGTAAAAGCTTCAGCAGTTTTAAGGTTTGATATAGAAAGTTATTAAGCTTGGGACAAAAAGACTGTTTGCTGAAAGAGAAATCATTATGCACAAGCAGGTGTACATATGATCCAGCCGACATAGATAACATAAATCATGGTCAGGTCAAAACTAACAAGGGGAGATGTTCCGAAGTGTGTGCTTTGAAGTTTTAAGGCGTATCCAGCTACTAAGTTTAGCCAAGAACAAAAGTAATTAATCATGACTCTTGGCATCAATTAAGAAGGGTCAATTAGGAATACACAGTTTATATTGTAGAATGATGTCTCCTGCTGGCTAGAATGAGCTATGTGTTTTACAAATTATAAGCTTTAATTTTAACAGAAAAGGCTTTATAAAATGACCAAAAATATTCTGTAAAATATTCTGATAGGCCAAAATGAAAACTAATAGGTGGTTCAGTGCAACTGTAAGAGCTTCATACCATAACCTATTTTGAAACTCTAAAAGAATTCATGTAAAAAGTTTAATGCTTTAGAATGTCATTGTAATGATATTGTTTTCATATTCGGTATACTTGTTAGTGAAAATAAGCTTATAGGAACATTTTAAGAGTGCTGTTATACTTCTATATGCATGTATGTAAAAGAAAACTAATTTTGTAACTGAACTGAAACTGAACTTAGTCTAAAAGTTCAGTCAGAGGTAAAAGGTAGAAGGAGTCTGGGAGTAATGCCAAGAGAAGTAAACAAAATCGTAAATTAAAAATAATGAGCGCTGCACTTGCATTGTGGGAGTTGAAACTCAGCTAAGTAACATCCTGTGTGTCAAATATGTGACTGATGACCGACCAGACAAAGAAAACTGAACCGAGCATGTCTAAATGATGTCAATGATGATGTAAAGTTAGGAGGAGCAAAAAGAGTATATAAGCAAGCTCTCGGCTGTAACAAATTGAACATCCATGCTGCGGTGAGGTGTTCCTTATTTGAATAAAATTCTTTTGTTACCCTTTACTGCCTGGAAGATTGTTTTAACTGTGTGGTTTATTGGCTAGCCACATAAGTCAAAGAACCTTAATGCCTTTGGGGCGTTGGCAACAGTATGATCACCTTTTTTGTATAATGGGACCACTATTGCATTTAGCCATGACAGGGGAATTATGCCAGTTCTATCTACAAATGTAAACAGGGATGCAAGGGGGGAGGTGCACCAGTCTGGATCTAATTTTAAAATTTTGGAAGGGATGGCATCAGGGCCAGGAGCCTTTCCTGATTTCAGCTGCACAGTATTCAGGTGGCAAAGTTAGGGCCTTCGAATTGCAGTAGTGACTATAAAGTTTTTGTTTCTTTACATTCTCTGTCAAACCATGAGTGTATAGGGTTTACTAGTTGCACCTCTGCATGGGCATCCTGCATTAACGTTCAGTGATACACGATATTAGAGAATTGTAGACTGACATAGATGCAGTAGTGTCGGATGCACTTATTAGGAAGGATCTATATTTAACAAATAAATAAATAAATAAATAACAGCAAGGCCAGATTTTAGGAGTTGTTGAGTTTTCCCCACTATACGATCATTCCAAGGAATTCTAGATAGTAAATCAGTCTCAGAGAGCTGTGAGATCAGGTTACAAGAAGGATAAGTATGAGGGCCAACTTGAAGAGTTAAAATGAGAGGGAAATGATCGCTAATAATAAAATCATTTATTGTAAAATCTTTGACATGCGGTTTCAGTGAGGGAGAAATTAAAACATAATCAATTACACTACAGCCCCTCGGGGAGACAAAAGTAAATTCTCCAGAGTTGGGAAGCCAATCAGACCATTTAGCCAGAATCTGTTGAATTGCATGCAGAATCTGGCAAGACATATACCTGTTGAGTTTAGAGAGCTATCTTTAGAATGTCTTGGATAGGAAAAAGTAGGTAGAAGGGTATCGTCTTGATCGATATCAAGAGTCTTAAAAATATGCTGCAATCCCTTCCTACTCTAGCATTAAAATCACCCACTAAAATTATTTCAGTAGATGGAAATTTCCTCTCTAATTCCTCCATAATTGAGGCCAAGTGTTCCCAACATTGAGAAAGAGTTAAATTGTCTAAAGAGGATAGTACATATATATTCACAATAATTAGAGAAGATGTATGAAGGACAAGCCTGATGGCATGCATCATAGGGCTAAACCTCTTTAGAGTGATGTATTCTGAGTAGAGATATGAGAAGACAAAAATAGACAATACTGCTTGGAAGCGACCCTTTGTATTACTTCTGACGGCAGGAAGGATATAGGACTTATACCCTTCAGTCTGAATCTGGCATGGAAACCAAGTTTCTTGGACTAGTATGACATTAAACTGCTTGAGGTAGCTAATAAATTCAATGTCATTGGCCTTATTTCACCTTATTTCACCAGCCAACCACATCCAAGAGATGATCTTAATATCCAAGGTGGTAGGGAATTTAGATGGTGATGGTGTAGAAGATGTTATGAGTCAGCCTCCTTTGGTTAGTTGTTCAAGGGTACTGTTGGTGTTATAAAATATAGACCCATTGCCCATACATCTTGATATATTCTTAATTATTTGGCTTGTGCATGGCCACACAATGTCTTCTTTACTGCTCTGAGAGAGATTCTCAGCTGTTATTTAGGGCATATGGATTTCAGCTTGTATTAACATCTCTGAGTTTCTCTTGAGTTCAGGTTGGACTTCTGAAGTAGAAGTTAAACCAAACAGTTGAGGAGAAGGAGAGTTATGGTGAGACATATCTGGGCTGTTTTCATAAAGACTCATTTTGGCAGCCTCCAATCTGTTTGCGGTCACCTCTTGGTTTCTAGTATCATTCCCTAGCGTCAGTAGCTTTGTTCTCACTGTCTCCAGTCTGTTGACTATCACACCTTGAACTTCTTTTGGGAAATTTGGAAAAAAATTTTTAGGTCATCCTCCAAGGAGTTGTCAAGATCTATGCCTTCATACACATAGACTGAAGGGGATAACTTATCTGAGGATTTAGCTGCCCCATGGACTGCATTCAAAATTGGAACCTCCTCCCCCTGACAAGAGAGGTCCATTAGATCAGGCAGCAGGGAGATCTGATCTTGCCTCCCTTTGGTCTCATTATGTGTCTTAACCAAAAGCGGTACAGGTTTCAGTGTATTTAAAAAGGTACGGGCTGGGAAGATCCCCTTGCTCTTAAAAGTTGCAGTCTGTTTCATTATTAAAGATGGGATCCTCTCACAGAAAAATGTGAGAAGGACCCTCAGCACCTGGTTTGGGTGGCTAATTATTTCTAGCTCTTTCAAATCAATTCCAGCGATTTTCGACTTAAGTAATAGGCTCAGATGATTTAATGCCTTCCTTTTTGTATTCCGTAAAGGTAATCCACCTCGGTATCTGCAAATTGACAGACATATTTTTTTTGGCTGGAAAATCAAATTGAGTCTAGAGCTTTCATTACTCACTTTATGTGACAGAGGGGGATCTGCTGTGGACTCTTTACTCCTTGGTGGGACGAAGACACTTGGAGGCATGTTAGCACTCTAACCACTTAATTAAAATATGTTTTGATTTTAATAGGGGCGTTTCCCTGTTCCAAAGACCCTGGCCCATTCCTTCAGAGCATTTCATTTCTAGAATGTCACCTGATACAGATTATAGGATTATTTTTGGGAATCTTGTGGGATGTTAACTGTAAGGGTAAGATTTTTTTATTATCGGTGTGGCACTAACTATAATGTAGTACAGTGTAGTATGTAAGAGGTTGAGCTCTGATCAGAGAGTTCAAGTCTCACCACTGCCAACTGTCACATCCCCTCCCCTTACTGCCATGTGGGGATAACAATACAGGCTAATCCACTGGAGGGTTGTAAGAGCATGAAGAGATTAAGTAAAGTGCTTTGAGCTCACAGAAAATATTATTAATATTGAGAACAACTCTTAAACTAAAAAATGTACAATTATGCTTCACAATGTTTATAACAGGACTTACAGAGGAAGATATGCAGTGGTTACCTGTACTTTCATTTCTCTGTCTGTATCCCAAATTCGGATAATCCGCACATCTCCAGAAGTCATGAGAAGCCCAGTCTCTTGTTCCCAGTCCACCACCATCCCTGCGCCTGTGAAGAGAAAGGGGGAAATAAAAGATGTAGCATACAAAATTATTCTGTGTAAACGTGCAGAGCTGAAGAGAGTCACAGCTGCTACTTTTGAGACACATTTTGAGCAACCAGAACATTTTATTGCCACTTCTGAAAATTCGGTGGAAGAGCATGCATGATATCTGGACAGAAGAAAAAAAACCATCCAATAACAAGCAGAACACACTTCTTGTAGACACGGTATATTCCACTTAAACTGTACATGGTCATTCTAGACAGGTTTGCACCAGTGTTGCCAGGAAAAAGAGAAAGTAATAGAGTGAGAAGGCCACCAGAGACAAACTTGTGCAGTAAAATACCCAAGAGCTAGTTAATGAGCCATCTAAGGAACTCCTTATTCAGAGAGTGCTGTGAGGTATAGCTGGAGATTTCTTTACCCTGTATTGCAAGAATAATAGTTTGAACAACACAGACTGGCCTGAAATGGCATATTAGAGTGGTACACATCAATAACTCTGCTTTTGAGGAACTGCATGTCCCTATCAGGAAAAGGAGTTTAAAGAACAGACAGAGGAACTGCTCAATTTACTGCTCCAAAATCCTGGATCAAATCATATCTAGACAAAAAGGCCAAACTTAAAGAAAGTGTAACAACATTTTAAGATTACATGAGTTGGAGTAACTGCAGCTCTATCCATATGCTGCATAGCATAAGCTGACTGCCAGCAGAAGCCTGGAAGTAATTCTCCACCATGGCACAGGCATATTGCAAAGCGTATTTCTTTTCTCTTCAAGCATAGCTTGGACTCTTGATACAGGCAAGCTGTCAGATGAGAGAAACTGAAGATCTTTCTTCCTCTGCAGCTGGTCTTCAACGACACAGACCTAGCCAACAGCACAGTGCTTCCCGTCTTAGAACACGGCCATTACTAAGGTCTTTTGGGAAACTAGTTTTGCAAAGAGCATGGGAGTTTCTAACTAGGGATGGGCACAAACTGGCTCACAAACTAAATTTTGTAACAAATTTTTGCCGGTTCATGAACTGAAGTTCATGGCAGGTCAACCAGCATGAATGGATACATTTCCAGACAGACTGTCTCCACTCAAACGAAATGTTTATCAAACTTCAAAGCGGGGATGGGTGGGAATTCTCCAGCCTTGGAAACACTCTTGTCAGTTTCAAATTAGTTTTGTCAGTTTTAAGAGGGTCCCCCCTTTGCCAGCCTTGTGTTCCCTTCTCATTTTCTTGTACAGAGTTTGCAAAATGCCCCCTCACTTGGATTTGTCGTGACTCTGTGCTTTGAAATCAGTCCTTTTAAGCTTGTACTGCCACAGTGGCACTGGGTTCTGCTGGACATTCTGTACACTGAACTGGTTGTGCTGGGCTTGCAACCCCCACCCCGCTTGGATCGTGATTCTGTATTTCACATCAGTCCTGTTGAGCTGACATTGCTACAATGGCAGTGCATTCTGCTGGGCACTAGTACATTGCACTGGTTCTGCTGGGCTTGCACCCTCCCCCAGCATAGAGAGTGATTCTGTGCTAGACATCAGTCCTGTTGAGCTGGCATTGCAACAATGGATTCAGCTGGGCACTAATACATTGCGCTGGTTCTGCTGGGCTTGCAAAAATGTTCCCTTTAAGTTTCTGCTGCAGATATTCTCTGGTTTGATCTTAGTCCTGTTGGGTTTGCACTGCCACACTGGCACTGGTTCTGTTGGGCTTGCAAAAATGCCCTCACCTTCAGTTTCTACAGCAGAGATTCTCTGGGACCTTGATTCTATTCTGCTGGTCTTCTATTGCCCTTGCTTTTTTGCTGTTTTTTCCTCTCCACTGGAAACAATGGAGGATGGGAGCACCTTCTCTGGGGGCCGTAGCTTGGACCCTGTAAATCGAATCCTCATCCAACTTGGAAGGCAGGTAGAGGAGTGTCAGCTGGAGCATGCCAGAGGGACATTCTATTGCATTATGAATCTTACAAACTGAACTGGTTTGTTTAGCTCCTAAAAGTTCATGAGTTTGTGGTTCATCAACTGGACTTGCCATGAACCATGAACTGAACTGCATATTCCTGGTTCGTGCCCATCTCTATTTCTAACAATGAATCCCAACATATTTAATGACTGCTTTGACTGAAAAAATTGAACAAGTCAAAAGCCTTAAATATATGGGCTTACATTTCCATTATACCCATAGTTGGGCTACGCATATCAAAGAAGCAATCAAATCATCAACTAGCAATGCCCTTGCTATTGCCCGTTTCTTTTACACCAAAGGACATCAGTAGGTTCCCACCGCTCTTAAAGTTTTTAATCATAAAATACCGCCCAAACTGCTTTATGGTATTCCGATTTGGGTCTCAGCTTATAACAAAGCTGTAGATCGGGTCCAATCCAAGTTCCTGAAGAAAATCTTGTACCATATGCAGCTATGTGCCTGGAGACAACCCAAAGGCATTTGTCTATGATGGCATGGACCATAACCTTTAAATTTTGGCTGCACCTTCATTTTAGATGTGGCCCAAACAGTCTTTTGGTACTCATGCTAACAGAATCATATCTATCAATTTGGCTGGCTAACACAGAGGAAAAAATCTCGTCAATTGGCTTTAGTTGGATGATCTGGTATTTCTGTCTGAGCAGAAGACTTTTGCCTTGCTCAAACAAAGACTTCTCAACATAGAAGGGCAAGATCTGAGAAGACTTGTGCACAGGCGCTGCTCTCCTGTGAGTATGGGACTCTCTTTCAGCCACATTTCCTCAGGATATCTGGCAAGATTGACTCAGTCCCATCTTCGTAGGGCTTTTATGCTAGCCCGGTTCGATGTCCTTCCCTCAGCGGTCTTATCGGGAAGGTTCAAGAAAATTCCCTATAGAGATAGACTCTGCCCATGTGGGTTGGAGGAAACTGGATCTATTAGACGTGCTTTTGTACGCAAATTTCACAATGATATCCATGCTGCTTTTATTGAACCTGTGATCGACACCTTATTGGGTCAATCAGATGAGTACAAAATTATTTCTCTATTGTCTGCTCAGAATATAGAAATCCTCTGGCCCTTGAGGGTCATGATTGCAGATTTGGCTGGCATGCCTATCTTTGGTATGGAAAAAATAAAGTAGATTCAATGTTTAAGCATCACTATATAAGGAGAACGTTGTTTGATGCGTGGACCAGATACAGAAATACAGTTCCCGATGAGAGGCCTTTATGGATCGTTCCTGCTGCAGTTATTCATCCTTCTTCAGAACATAAAGGTAATGATTGGTTGAAATACCAAGAGTTGCTTCAAAAGGAAGGGAAGAAATATGTTTTAAAACCAAACAATGAATTAGCATTTGAGTATGGTTGGTTACAATATTGCCAAATACGGGACATTTACAAAAAAGACTGTAAAGAGGTTGGTTTTAGAGCTAAGAACGATGAGTTTGAAGATATTTGGTTGAAAAAAGGGCAAAAAATGATTTCTAAGTTGTATAAAACCTTGTTAATTGTATATACTTTGGATGAAACTGTTAAAGAGCAAATGATAAAATGGGCCATAAATATGAATAAGGAAATTTCAATGGAATCTTGGGAATTTTTGTGGAGAAAAGCCTTTAAAATGTCAACCTGTGTCAGTATAAAAGAAAATTGCTATAAGATGATGTACAGGTGGTATATGACACCAAAAAAGATTGCTAATATTAGTATGGATAAGAACGTGAGTAATAAGTGTTGGAAATGTAAAAAAATAGAGGGTTCTTTTTACCATATGTGGTGGACATGTGATAAAGCAAAAGTATACTGGTCAAATGTATATTGTGAGATGCAGAAGATATTAAAAATTCCTATTAGGAAAAGCCCGGAGCTTCTTCTCTTAGGTTTGACAATGGAAAAAATTCCACAAGAAAAGAGAACATTACTTTGGTATATGATCACATCGGCGAGAATGGCTTTTGCGCAACAGTGGAAAGCGGAGAAGGTGCCAGATGTACAGGACTGGTTAAGGAAATTGCTGTTTTTAGCCGAAATGGACAAAATGATGAAAAAACTAAATGGACAAATGGCAGAACAATATCTAAAAGACTGGGAAGGCCTGAAATTGTATATGGAAACTGAATATAAAATGAAAGGGAGAATGTACAATCTTGATTCTTATTGAAATTGAATGAGAAATGAAATGAATATTTGATTGTACTGTACTCTTATTGGAAACTATGTTAGAAAGAGTCAGGTTTCTATGTATTAGAATTGTGTTACCTGGTTTGTCGATTGTTACAAGTCTAAATTTGATTACCTTTTAACTTTTTTTGTTATTAGCAGTGTTGGAAGCCTATTAGGGGGAAGGGGGGATGGGATATAATCTTCAAACTGAATTGGTAATGGTGTTTAACAATGTTGAATATATTCCAATAAAAATTTTGTTTCAAAAAAGAATATAGAAATCCTCGAACCGGTAGCAAAGTTCTTTTATGAGGTATCTAGGAGGAGAGCTTCATCTTAAGGCAATTCGGAATATGATATCCCCCTTTGGTTATTTTGAGGCTTTATCCTGCATGTTGTACTGTATCTTCTATGCCAATAAAGGTATTGCATTTGCAATTTGACTGCTTTGACAGAATTCACAAGCAACCTTGTGTGCAAACGTTATGCTCTGAGGGAAAGAGTTTTGGCACTTATTTACAGATGACACGAAGTTGTTCAGGGTGGTGAAAACCAGGGAGGAGTGTGAGGCACTCCAAAGGGATCTGTCGAGGATGGGTGAGTGGGCGTCAACGTGGCAAATGGGGTTCAATGTGGCCAAGTGCAAAGTGATGCACATTGGAGCCAAAAATCCTAAATATAAATACACGTTGATGGGGTCTGAACTGGCAGAGACGGACCAAGAGAGAGATCTTGGAGTCGTAGTAGATAACTCAATGAAAATGTCTAGACAGTGTGTAACTGCAATAAAGAAGGCCAATGCTATGCTGGGGATTATTAGGAAGGGAATTGAAAACCAATCAGCCAGTATCATAATGCCCCTATATAAATCATTGGTGCAACCTCATTTGGAATACTGTGTACAGTTCTGGTCACCACATCTCAAAAAGGAAATTATAGCATTGGAAAAAGTGCAGAGAAGGACAACTAGAATGATAAAAGGGTTGGAACACCTTCCCTATGAAGAAAGGTTAATACGCTTGGGGCTCTTTAGCTTGGAGACACGATGGCTGAGGGGTGACATGATCGAGGTTTATAAGATTATGAATGGGATTGAGCAGGTTGAGAAAGAAGTACTTTTCTCCCTTTCTCACAATACAAGAACTCGTGGGCACTCCATGAAATTGCTGAGCAGTCGGGTTAGAACAGATAAAAGGAAATACTTCTTCACCCAAAGAGTGATTAACATATGGAATTCACTGCCACAGGAGGTGGTGGCAGCTACAAGCATAGACAGTTTCAAGAGGGAATTAGATAAACATATGGAGCAGAAGTCCATCAGTGGCTATTAGCCACAGAGTATAGATGGGAACTCTCAGTCTGGGGCAGGTGATGCACTCTATTCTTGGTGCTGGAGGGGGCAGCAGTGGGAGGGCTTCTAGTGTCCTGGCCCCACTGCTGGACCTCCTGATGTCACCTGGTATTTTTGGCCACTGTGTGACAGAGTGTTAGACTAGATGGGCCATTGGCCTGATTCAACATTGGCTTTTCTTATGTTCTTATGTTCTTATCCCTCCCCCCGGAATTTCCCTGGGGAGAAATGGACAATGCACCTGCAATATTGCCAAAAGTATGCTGACTTTTATGTAGACAAAAATACAATGTTATTGGCTTGAAAAAGCCTGTTGGTTGGGCTGGATTGGATGGGCTGTTTCAATCTTGATTTCTACCAACAGAATCATGTTTCCAATCAACAGGTGAGTTTGGTCTGGGTTTTACACCTGGTCTCCTTTCTATGAAGGTTAAATTGTGAAATCATATGGCTTTGGAACAGATGAAGATTCACAGGAATTTCTTGTCTACTCAGTTATTCCATCTAACTTCCCCATCACTTCTACCAGGACTTTTTATAAGAATAAACAAACAAAACCCACCAATGTTGAAGCACTAATATAGGCTATGCTATGCTATGGAAATTTTCACTACTCTGCTGAAAGCCCAGATTTCTAGTCCAACAGTCAAATCGAGCACTACTGTTTGCTTTCTCCTTGTCCTGAGAACTATGATAACAACATTTCAAAGGCTTCCTAAATGCTGCCTGTAGCATAGTCATCTAGCAGGACAAATGCAATAACTACAACTACAAAGCTGAACACTGTGGGGCTTTTTGCAAGGCAAAAAAGCAAAGGTGGCAAAACTGCCTTGTTCAAAGCTGATGCCTGTGCTCTGAGGAGAAAGTGGATGATTAAACTGTATGCATTGCAAACATTCTTCTAATTATCTCCCTATCTCATTTCCTTGAGTAACACATAAAATAGCCAGGTCAACTTTGAATGTTGCTAAATACTGCTGAATCACTGGATTAACTGACAGTTTTTATCCCTCTGCAAGATACAAGGAGAAGGGGAAAGAGAAAGAACCACAGTTAAATTGACAGCTCACATCTTTATCTGGACATCAAAATTGATTGTTTCTTCAGCTTCTTTGGCAACTCTGAGAGGTAGTAGCAATTCAGAGCAAGCCAGGCAGCAGCTGTTTAGAAGATAAGCACCTCTGAAGCATTTTGCATTCGTCATCTTGTTTATGTTCTGTATGACAAGATAAACCCAGCAGGCTTTGAAACGGATGCGGCCATTTCATCTTAAGCAGGCAGCACCCTGACCAGCTCCCAATTTTTCAGT
This sequence comes from Gekko gecko, assembly GCA_029375565.1. NCBI lineage: Eukaryota > Metazoa > Chordata > Lepidosauria > Squamata > Gekkonidae > Gekko > Gekko gecko. The sequence goes on along the minus strand of JAPDNY010000002.1, from coordinate 234,559,822 downwards.
CACATATACTCACATTTCAAGTTAAGGATCTTACATCATTTCAACGGCATCCCAATCTGCATACCACACAGGGATGAGGCATTTCCTTCTTGCACATATGCAAGTAGGGTTGACTTTGTGCTACTTTGGAGGCAAACTGAAGTGATATCCAGACACAATGAGGTGATGTTGGTGCATAAGCCCAATGCCCTGGAGGAAGCTAGGCTGCCTGCAATCGATAGGGTTAGTGTTCCCTTCAGTGAGGAAGTATAGAGCCTGGGGGTGCTCTCAGACTCCCTGTCTTGCTTCTGGATAACCTGATTAGCAGTAGTTGCTAGGAATGCCTGTTACCAACTGCATTTATTCTGAAGGCTTTGTTCTTTTTTAGAGAAGTGAGACTTCACAGCGCTGAGCTCCATGCTCTTCTAATCTCTGAGACTGACTGCTGAAGCATGCTCAATACAGAGCTACCTTGAAGACAATTTGGAAACTGCAGCTGTTAGCAAACATCACTGCTTATCTCCTGATATATATTGGTAGACAGAAATGTATCTGGCCAGTTTTGCAGCAACTCATTAGCTGCTACAGATACCTCATTTTTGTTGCCCTTGGCTTCCTTCTTCAACCATCATATTTGAAATCTCACAATTAATTTTAGAAAATGCTTTCAAGGCAGCTTACATAGACAGGTCAAAATCAATAGTTAAAACACTATAAAGATAATTTTAAAGTACAATCACTTTCAACAGTGAATGGCAAAATCAATATCTCTGACTGGATGAAAACCAACATATCACACAAAACTTAAAACAGCAACAAAAAATTAACAGAAAACCAATGAATAAGAAAACTTTCTTCTGGCTAAAAAAGGAACCAGGCCAAGAGCAGTGGGGAGGGAATTCCAAAAAGAAAGGACTGCTAGAGAATAGGCCTTGTCTCCTGGTCACAAGACTTCGGAGGATGCGGCACACAGAGAGCTTTAATGACAGGCAGGTTCATATAGATCAAGTGGTTTTTTAAGTACCCTGGCACCAGACGATTTAGGGGGTTAAAAGACGATAGCCAGCACTTTGAATTTAGAAGTTAACAAGTGGGAGACCCACAAGGATTTGTGTGAGGGCATCTCACTTTCCCCTGTATCCCCTCCCACACTATTTCCATTTTCACTTTCACAGCAGTCCTCATAGACTCTCCCCTTTTCTTGCTTCCTTCTCTTCTCTCCACTCACCAGTCAACCTATCTTTATCTGCTCCCCTGTCTTCAGCTTTCCCTTCCCTCCCCCCAGCAGGAACTCCAAGGGAAAAGTCTGACCAAATTATAAGGTGGCTTCTGAGTCCTTTACATGGCTCTGCTTTACAACAGAGATCCCCAACATGGTGCCTGTGGGTGCCATGGCACCTGCTGACACCTTTTCTGGTGCCTGCTGAGTGTTTTTAGAAGGTAGGTGGGGATTGTGCAAGGTTTCTGATTGGCCACTGGAGATTTGATTGGCTGTGCAGATTTTCAGAAATTTTGCTTTGGCAGCATCTGCCACCACAGAACAAGGATCTTCACTGTGTGAGTGAAGGTAAGCTGACACAGCCATTTTGTGGTTGTGCCTACCACACTGTGTCAGAATTCCAAAGATGTCCACAGGCTCTAAAAGGCTGGGGATCCCTGCTTTACAGAAAGGCTTAAAAGGCTCAGAAATACTTTTGTGGTTTCCTAGCAACCTCCACAATGGCAACTGAGAGCAACTAAGTAGCATTTTTTCTTAAAGCTACAGGCATTGTTTTTATTATTTTGGGGAGTTTTAATCTCCCAATTTTTTTTTTGTTAGATTTCAGGTTTTTCTACAAACTTGGGATTCCCTTCACTAAATTTTCACCCTCCATAAAAACCTTGATCAACAGAATGCAGCATAAGCAACATACTGGGCTCTCATAATTCCCAATAATTTATTTAATTGAATGGTAAGTGAACACCCACTCTATAATGATGCAGCGGACAAGTGGCCTTTGGCTTCTTGTTAGTGAGAAATACAGAATAACCACAACCACTACTACATAGGCACTTCTCACCAGCAGAGGGTGCCCATGTGTTGAAAACCATGATTGCACGGCATGGGTCCCACCCTCAAAGGACTGCAGCAGAGCAATATTTATACAATGATATCTTATCCAAGCTCATCCTGCGTATAGCTGGTATGATAGCATTCAGTATATATCTGGTATAGTATTCCGCTACATAGAAATTTAAGTAATTCATAACTGCTTAAATGTACAGAAGAATGTGAAATGATAATAGCAAGAAAACTGCACAATTAAGAGCAAAGCAGTTTGTGTTTTATCCTCTTCAGGGTAAACTGATGTTTATTAAAGCAGGCCTGAGGTTTCTCATATTTTTCAAAGAGGGAGATATCATCATATTATTGATTCTTGTTTACACCGCAAATTCCTTGTGTCTTGAGAATGAGAAGTTTGTTGCCAAATCTTTATTTCTTTTTAATTAAAAAAAACTCCAAACAAAACGTTTTCACAGACTTCTAGGGGATGAGAATTATGAGAATGAGAATGATGGTTCTCCAAAATCTTTGAGGGCAAATGATTTTTGCATGAAATAACTGTTGTGGGCAGTAATTTGTTGTCTGCAATAGGGGGAGTGTCCTCAAGCTATTGTTTTCTGTTGCAAGGATATTACACTTAGCCAGCAAGACTGGTAGGGGTACAAATGGAACATAAACCTCTCTAGTTAGTGCATGCATTGCTACTGTAAGCATGGTGTGGAATGCGGTTGCATGGGCATCACAATCACCTATTAGATACAGCTTGTGACATCTCTAGATAAGTAACATTCTCCCCTGGTTCCATAATCTATTTTTCAATTATTGTTCTAATTTTGTTATGGGAAACGTACCTCCAACTCAGATATGCAAACACTCTGGCAGACTTTTCACAAAGCAGCAAACACCAGCCAGGCTTCCCTTTCCCCATCTCAGCAATGCCCTTCCACCTTCTAGAATCTTTTTTAATGGGTATTTCAAAGCTTCATGGAGCTTCCCTTCTCCAGCCTTGCCATAAATGTGCTTTACAACTCAACAACAGAAGAAAAGTAAAAAACAAAAATACAGTTGTCCCCTTGCAGCAAATCCCCCCAAGTCATTACAGTGATGATAAACTGCTTAAATACTGTACTACTGGCATTAGATTGCACAGCTGTGACTGTATCTCTAACAGAAAGGTTTTTTAAAAAGTATTATATGGAGAATGTTTCCTTGAAGTGCTACAGAAGTAGTTTTGCTCTGGAGCAGTACTGTATATTGGGTTGGATCCAGCACAAAACTCCTGCTCCCTATAGAGCTTTTGCACAAGTGGAAATGCAACACTGTGGTAGGTGCTTGCACTGTCAAAGATATGGTATCCCCACCTGAGTTTCTGCTTGAGTGAAATCTTGTACATCTAATTTTTGGGCACTAAAGTGTATAGGAAGGAAAGCATTAGGTGTTGCATAAGACCTTGTGCAAGCGGAATTGCACTAAGACTTGTTTATGCCCCTACTTGCACATTGCTGGATTCATGCCATTGACTAATACAGTGATACCATGAAAAAGGAGATAGGGGAGGCTCAGTGGATGAGCAGTAATAATATGATTGTCCTATGTGGGAACAATGAGCTTTATTAAAGTCCAGTTGGATAAGAATCCTGGCTTTTGGCTTTCATTCTAGTATATGTTGCTTTGCCTTGCTCACTCAAGCCATCTGGATAGTTTTGCCAAAACATTTCTCACTTGACATTACCAGTTGTATGTGACACATTACAGTCTGAATTATATTAAAACTTTAATGCAGTGGGGAAGGGAGTGCTGTGCAAATGAATCTTGGTTTATTTACCTATTTTTTTCCTGCTCTTTGGCATGTGAGACAAAGGTGAACTAATCACCATTCTTTAATTCTCTGGTGCCACGGTGCTGATTGAAGGGCAATATTCTGGGGCTCAGATTGTTCTGTCTGCTGCAGGGAAAATGAGGCAGGAATGGTGCACTCAGTACTAGCAGTTTTCCGAGCAGAGGAACTGGCTGCTCAAAAGATCCAAGATTAGTATTTCAAATCTAAACAAGTCTTGATTATGCCAGTTGCAGGGGGCATGAGGGTTACTCAAAACCACTGCCAGTCTAAGGCAGCCCTTTGTCTCCCAAAGAGACAGTGGAATTTACAAGGAAACATTGCTAACGCAGACCTTCAAGGCATTGCTGGAATGCCCATCTATCCAATAGGGGATTAAGAAAGATGTATAGGACCACTGCAGGAAAGGACCTTTAAGAAGAATTCAGCTTAGGTTCTGCACATGACGACTAGGAGTTCTGCAAGAAATACAGTGCTCTGTAGCCAATGCATATCAACAATAAGAACTTTTCATGACTGCGCTCTGCAGGATTTCTTCTAAAGTTAGAGATGCTTCCCTGTGGAACAGTTCCCTGTATACATTTCAGTTTAATACCTGGGCACCACAAGCAGTTGCATTCCAAGTACATCTACTCTTAGTAGAGTATTTTTTGTAAACCTTTACTAGACTGCAGTCAGTGTCTAACAGGTATTTTGATTTGTGAAGAAATGTATGCATGAACCACAACACAAGGGCATCCCAGAGACAGGCAGTTGATCTTTTATATATACATCCTCTTGGCTGATGAATGAGGCATGTCCCTGTTTTAATTTCCAGGCAGCAGTGGGAAGGCTGAATTACCTCATTCTTCATTAATTCCTAAAAATGTGCCTCCAAGTGACACTCCTTCTGTGCCAAGCATCGCCCACAGTAGCACATGACAAAAGAAGAATATCTAGGACACAGGGAAGCTTAATTTAACAAACCAAAGGGCCTCAAAACAGAGCCAGAGCTCCCCTAATTACTTTATTTGCATGAAAGATCTGCTCTCTCTTAAGGCACAGCTCTTTGTCTTGACTACAGAGGCACAACAGATGTCAGTCCTAGACACAAGCAGGCTTTGGGATTCAATCCCTGACTTCATTTTTTAATAATTTCCCTGTTAGACCCCCTTTAGATTCCTCTAGATCAGGGCTGTTTTGTTCAGATTTTGATGCCTGTTTTTCTATAGCACAAATGCTCCATGATGAGAATTCTCCCTCAGGAATTCCCCTTCCTCTCTCAAACAGGGTTACTAGATATTTCCATGAATGGAATTTTGACAATATCTTTTCAATTTAAAATTTAGCATGTTTTCCATTTTACAGCATTTACTCTACAGAATATACCCTAACTCAGTACTCTGATTTGACTGAGGCTGCATTCAGACATAATGGCAATTGTGGTTTGTCCTCTAACTTACAAACAGTGTTTCAGAATTCTGGTTAATAGGTCAAGAGGACAAATCACTTTGTTGTTTTCCTCCAATTCAGATGTTAAACCAAACGGTGTCTTTTTGCAAACCAGGATGTCTTCAATTTCTGTACAGCATACAAACCCAAGGACTTCCAAATACAGCCATGATTTTGTTCTCTGCCCTGTTGCTCTTTTCTCCTCTTATCCCTCCAGCTCTCTCACCCTAAACACTGAAAAATACAAGATCTGATATATGTCAAGAGCACTCTCCTAAGGAGAAAATTCCTGACCATCTCTGAATGTCTTTAAACAAGACATTTATTTGATAAAAATGGGAGTTTTAAGTACTGCTTTCTTTAATAAATGTTAAACTGAAGTAAACCAGGGTGCACATTTTTAATTTTAAAAATGCTGTTTGTTTTGTTATTGCATTATTCATTTTTACTGGCTTCAATGGCAAACACATTTCTGACTGAAGCATTATTGTCAATCCACTTTGATTTAAATTTTTTAGAACTGTACTCCTTATTCAGGGAATCACACCTGCTAAAGGAAGAGAGGGAAAAGTAACAAATTTTACAAGAAACTAAAAATCATCACTAAAAGAACAGTCAGAGGCAGATAACTGGCACCCCTGCAAGGCAGGCAGCGTTGAAGATCATTGCAGGCACGGATCTGAAACCCCAAGAAAGCCAGCCCCAGTTATGCAGTGAGCACATAGGCCTGCATTCAGTGCCTTGAAGAAACAAGATGAGGGAAGTACTCTGCATGCCAGGGAAGGTAGGAGCAATTCCCTGTTGCTTGATCACTATTCAGAGAGTTAGTGTAACTACTTAATGGAAAACAAACCATAGAATCATGCTTAGCAGAACTGAGTTGAAGTGTATGTAGACGGTAATGCATATACACAGACTGTCTCAGTCAACTGGCAATCTTACCAAGCCCAAACAGCGCAAAGTACAGTGCTTGGGCTTGGAGGAGGTGGTGCCAAGTCCAATCTTCAAGTGCTGCTGCTTCATGCTTGGGCTGGATGCTGCCTCCTCCCAGCGCAAACAGCTTGCTTCGTGCTGTTTGTGCTGAGGGGAGGCAGCACCTGTCAGCACCCAGCCCAAGCACGAAGCAGCAGCTTAAAAAAAAAAAAGTCTGTCAACCTTTTTGCTAGTAAGAAAAGCAGATCAATCACACTTTCTCTCACAAAGTTCAGTCACATAGCAGCCATGCAATCTGCAAAATATCAGAAAGAATCTGAAAATGGCCAGTCTCAAAAGAGCAGAACTAGTCAGTGAGGCTGACTGCAGGGAAAGCTACTTATACAGAAGCAAAAAAGCCCTACCCAAACTAACAATGTGGGTGGGATCACTGTGGAAAGAAAGACATATCAAGAAAAGCCTTTCATGTTGTAAAATCTGTTTTAGGCTGTTTCCATATAGGGATTTTTTCCTGCATGAATTGTAGGAAGGCAGCACAGTATTTATGAACATTTGGATGACTTCATGATCCATGACTTGTCTGGCTCCCATATCGTTCCCCACTGAGCTGGATTAAGAACAAACCTGCTTTTATCCAGCTCAAAGGAGAAAATGTGGGGAAGGAACCACTACAGGGAAGAGGGCCAAGCTAAGGGCCACAATCCACATTTCCTCCAACTCTTTTCAGCCCTTGAAAGGGCTTTTTCCCTTTCCTATCTGAGCTACACTTTAGCATTACAGCATGGCTTGTCAGGGAAAGAAGAATTCTAGATTTTTATTAATATTTTTATTTTAATTCTGGATTTCTATTAATAACACTTTAATGTTTACTATTTTTATTACATTTTATTTTGTAAGCTGCCTCAGACAGGTTCCCTAGAGAGGTGGCATAATTTTTCCTAACTAAATAAGAGGGATGGGGGGGATTGTCCGAAACTGCCATCATGCCTGAACAAAAGCACAGAAGCCATGGAGAAGAGAGGGGAGGAGTGGGGGGAGGGGAGTGGTAGCAGCTGGCACAGTGGGGATGGAGGCATGTGGATGTTGATCCTGCATCCTTTGCTGCTGCATTGGAGCATTTCTTCACCTTTGTGTGGGAGCAGCCTTACTATGCTGACTCAGAAATGTCTCTATTTATTGCTGTGTTCTTTTCTGAGTTCCTCTGCCCTTCCTCTGAACCTGAACTCTGCTTGAACTGTCTGAGCCAGAAGTCAGATGTCATAATAAATATTAATTAATATTGTTAGTTAACCTATTCATTTTTATTATAATTATGACAATAACAAACAGGACTTCTTGGCTTTGCTTTTTTATTAGTTAACAAACACATGTACAACTGTATTTCGAATGCCCTAAGCACCTTCAGGTCCACAAATTCCAAAATGTTTCCTGATAGATTCCCAATAGTGCACTGACAACTAGAGGTGAGACTGAGGCAGCATGGATTAGAGCTGCTTAAAAGGGCCAGTATTTCAGCTATCTAGTTGAAGTAAATGGGGCTGGCTTGATTTTGGGGTACAGAAAGGCTGCTGTTGTAGTCTAGGACACAAAGGGCTGTGTGACATTCGCTGAAGTGTTCAAAATAGCAGCAATACGGGGAAAAAATGACTTAATATAGCTTTATCTTTGCTCATTTCCATGTTTGTTCTTAAAACTGCATGCTGCATGCTGTTTCTTAGCCTCCATTTACTTTCTTGGAATTCCACAACTGCCTTAGGCACTGACCAGCAAGCAACTAGAAGTTGGGCTGAACATAAGTTTGTGACATTCCATGTTGAATTAGATTAAAAGTAAATACAGAATACATCCTTGAAAAAAATCTTTTGGAAGTAAAAAAGATTTTTAAAAATTTGGCTGAAACAAATGCTGTAATAACAGTAAGTACACTTGACAGCAAAGAATCTGATGGATGTAGAATATTTGTTTAGTCACTACATGGGTTCAGTGGTAGAGCACATGTTTTATATGTAGAAGGTTCCAGGTTCAATCCCTGGGAAGTTTAAGAAGCACAGGTAGCAAGTTCGGAAAAGACCTTAGCCAACCTGACACCCTGGAGAGTTGCTGCCTGTTAGAGTAACTGAGCTGGATGGATCAATGATCTAAGTCATCTTTGTATGAGTGACTATGGTTTTGCATGCTTTTATGTAATGTGCAAAGACACTCAGGGAACCTATTTCTTTGAACAGGAACAGAGATGTAGAGTAGGGATGGGCATGAACTGGGACAATGCGGTTCATGGTTGCCCGGAAGTTCATGAACCATCATGAACTTCTGGCACCAAACAAACCAGTTCAGTGTGTGACTTTTGTGATGTGGCAGAACAGCTCCCCAGCACCCTAGAGAAACCAAACTTGCATGGTATCTCCAGCTGACTCTACTCTATCTGCCCTCCAAATTTGGTGAGGATTGGATTCATGGGGTTCAAGTTACAGCCCCCCAGAAAAGGTGCCCCCAGGAAAGTGCTTTCTGAGGAAATGACAGGCACAAGTTCAAGAGGTTCAGGAGTGTATAGAACAGATCCTATACAAGCTAGAGTCACCAGACTCAAAGGGGTCCTCCCCCTGATGCCCCTCTACAAGCCCTCCAAGTTATGTGTAGATAGGACTTAGGGGTCCAAGTTATGCCCCCTCACCAAGAAAATGCCCCCAGGAAAGTGCTTTTGAGGGAAATGTCAGGCACAGGTTCAAAAGTGTATAGAATGGACCCCCTGCAAAAGCTACACACACCAAACACACAGGGAAAGTCACCCTGCTCTTGAAGTTTGGTAAGCATTTTGATTGAGTGGAGATTGTCTGGAAATGTATCCATTCACAAATCGCCACAAACTGCTTGAAAGTTTGTGCTGGTTGATCTGCCATGAACTTTAGTTCGTGAGCCACCTCATGCCAATCCCTAATATGGAGAGTTCCAAGGCGTTCAACAAGTGTGCCATGCTGGTACTGAATTACAGCCATCTGTCTACATATTCATGACAGACTGTTACTGTCTGAGCATTGTCAGTATTGATTCTCCATGGTTGCTGCCTTAAGCTTCCTCTGATGCTCAGTGTATCAAACAGGAAACCTCTTCAACCTCCATCTTCCTAATTTTGATGATCTTGTCACTTAGTCAGTTAGTCAGCCATTTCCTTGAGAATGGAGAGTCAGGATGCTAATAGTAGTAATGCATTCATTTTGCACATTCTTTGTCCACTGCCTCCCAGTAATCAGAAGTATAAATGCTCCAGGTTAAAACAAGCCTGAGTCACAAACATGCAGCTCCCTTTGTTCTGACAATCATTGCAGACACATTCCAGCCCTCACCAACTAGCAAATATTAATAATTCATAAAGCACCAAAGAAGATTACATCAGCTCTCTGACACATACCACATACACAATGTCCTGTTGTGCCAGCCATCTGTCCCTATCTCAAAGGCAGAAGCAAGTGAGAAAGATTTCTGGTCCCATCCTACCACCGGTTTCTGCAGTTTGACTCTGGAGAGCTGCACATACAATGGTTAACACACAAAGGAGGAAACCCACTTTCCAGATTACAATAGGAAGGCTGTGCCTAGTATTCGTTTTCATTCAGTATTATACTTCTCCCAAATTTAAATAATGGTAGCAATCAAAAGGGAAAGAAAGATTTTTAAAAGTGACATTCAAGTATTCCAGAATAGCCGGTTGAAGCATACCAGAACATTGCGGGAGGGGGGGAAGGGGCAGCAGAAAGCTGTGTGCAGATGGTGGGAATTCTTGCCTTGTTACAATCCTTGTTTAAAGCGTTCACATTAAAAAAAAATCCCCATTTTGAGAACAAACACTTGAAGCAATACACAAAGAAAAATTGCCTCCCTTCAGCCTTCCCCCACTAGACACAGAGGCCTGTCTGGACAGGATTTTAAACATCACAGTTTAGAAGTCTATATTGTTCATTATAGACAGGCAATATAAGATGAGGAATAAAAGGGGCACAAGAAGCTAAGCCACCTTCCAAGAACTAACAGGGCCCAGTAGACGTTATAAGGAATGGCAATTTTTTTTTTTTTAAAGATGAGTTAGAAGAACCACCCCTCCCAAGCTGATCATAGGTAAGAGGAAAGACAGCACTCACCTCCCTGTTTACTTCTGTCAAGATAGATTGAAACCCTTCGGGCCAGACCTGTGAGAAGACAGGGATTAAGGGGTTGATGCTAAGGGTAAGTTGGTCAGCCAAAGCAAAACAAATCTTAAAAAGGATTAGAAAAAGCAACCCAAAAGGAACAGAAAAGAACACAGTTAAGAGAGAAGCAGCAGAGGCCTCCATTTAGGAACAAAGGCAGACAAGTAGCTTGAACACTGCAGCCATCCTAGGAAGCCATTAACCATGGGGAGAAAAAAGAGATTGTACTTTTTTTTTGCTCCTGTCCACATATTGCTGGTAATTTTCTCTCTAAGAATGACCCCTTCTCCTGAACCTGAGCTAAAGGCCTTTCATTGTCAAGGGAGAGTGAGAAATGAAAAGCCACATTCAATGATCCTCAACAGAAAACACCTGCTTTGAGAAAGATAAACACAAAACAGCAAGCATTTGTTGTTTAGGCCTCACTCACTGAAGCACCAGCTTGGCCGTGGAACAGTATAATGGGCTTCAACACAGTGCACTTCAATGATTTGGTAATGAGTGCTCAGTTAGACAGGCAGGGCAATTTACAGAGGCTCTGCTCAAACAACTGCTTAAGTGTGGGAAATTAGTGGTACAAGAGGATTCATTTGAAGTAATCAGAAAGAAAGCTGGATAATAAAAAGTGCTGCAGGGTGGTGGCAGCAGCAGCACAGCCATAAAGAAATGGCATTACAAGTACATCCTGAGATTAGCTGTCCTTGGGATTGCCCACAGAACACCATGTATATGAGGAAGAGAACCAGCTTGTCCTGTCCAGGGCAGGTCTTGCAAAGATCCTTTCACATACTCAAGTTCACCTGCTTAAATCTGTGAGAAGGGAGAGCAGTGCTTACAAAAACACATAGCCTCATTTAAAGACTATGATTTAAGGTCCCCTTGCACAAGGTGATTTGGTGTATAGACTGGTAACATCCAGCCAGTACTGATTACAGAAAGACAAAAAACTTGACCAAATTGCCAATGGGACCCAGGAAAAGACTGTGCCTTGCTCTGCTTGCTTCTCACAAATTTGTTTGGAAAAAGTATTATTATACAAAATGGAAATTATACTGACAGGAACTGACATGTCCTCTTTGTATCAGCATAGAAACCTAGCTAAGAGCCTGTTCTGTGCTTTCTGCTAAACCAGTCCTCTTGACTACCCTATTTGTATCAGAATCAGACTTTGTGTTCTATGTGGACTCTTGTGTGCCATTCATGCAAACTAACACTGGCCTTTTGAAGTAACTAGTGACATTGCAAAACTTGCTGCAGTGTGACTAAAATCTAACTATTACTTTTTTATTCACACCTTTCCTTCAAGGAGCTCAGGATTATATATGCTGGGCTGGATCCAGTTGAATTCATGGAAAGTGCTAGAGGAGTGGATCTTACCTCTTTTCTTTCCCTTCCCCCAGCAGCATGCTGTTTGCCCTGAAACTCCTATCTGAGGATCAAAAGACCCTCCCAAGCAGAGTTCCCTCTAAGCTGCGTTAGTGTGAGGTAGCTCACAGTTTTTTTAGCCTCCGGCTCACACATTTTTGTCTTAGCTCAGGAAGGATGGCTCCAGAGCCAACTAATTTATGCAGAAGCCGAATCACTTGCTCACAACTTTAATGCCAGTAGCTCACAAAGTAGAATTTTTGCTCACAAGTCTCCACAGCTTAGAGAGAGCATTACTCTGAAGCAAGATGCTCCAGAGAAGGGGAGGGGTTGCAGTGACAATGAGGAATCAAATCAGATTGCCCCTTTCCCCTCTTCTGTTCATGATTTACCTCAGCAGAAAGCAGCAAAAAGAGCAGATTTTAGTTGGTCCCTCATCGTCACCGCAGCCCCCATTATATGGCTCATTTTGCTTGCAAGGGTCTTCCAGTCCTCAGAGAAGAGTTTTGGGACAAATGGCAGGCTACTTGTGGAATAAGGTAAAGATTAATTACACCATTCCTGTCTGTGAACTCTGCTGGTGGATCCAGCTCATGGCTCTCCTTTTCTCCATTTTATACTCACAGAGACCCTGTGAGGTAGGTCAGGGTTCAATAGAGTGAGTGGCCCAAGATCATCCAGTAAGCTTCATAGTTTAGTGGGAATTTGAACTCAGGCCTCTCATATCCTAGTCCAACAATCTTAACTCTGATGGCATAGTAGCTTGCCTAGACTGCAGCTTACTGCAGTGTAAATTTGCACAGGGTCTGCATTGTCTTCAGATTTGAGCATCTATTTCAAAAACTACTACACAAAAACTCACAGAGAAATGAACCAGTATGGAAAACAACTAGAAACAACCCCCCATAGGCTTGCTCAGTTCTGTTGACATAAGTAACAGAACAGACCAAAGCAGCAGACAAATAGCTAAGACAAACACTCAAAAGCTACTATGACCAGGTACTGGATATATTTGGACGTCTGTCTTTCTGCCCCTCTACAGTGGTACAACAGGAACTATGTGCACATACCATCTGGTGATGCCTACAATGGTCCCTGGGTGTTTAATTACAGACAACACCGGTTAGATGGTGATTATTTCAGTATTAGGTCAGCTCTGAACCACAGTTAGCTCATAAAACACATAAGCCCTGTGATTTCATCTGATTCAATGCCATACAAAGTCCAAAATGTTAGAGTATTATTAACATGAGATTTACTCCTGTCTGCCTTACACTCCAGCTAGACAATGATTCTGGATGGTAGATATAAGCCAAGAAAGGGAATAATCAATGCTAAGAAAAAAGCCTGTTTGCTATGGTGATATATGGTCAATGCAGCACTGAAGCCTTCTGACTTCCCCTTTATAGAGTCACCTGCGAGTGTTCTGCTACAGAAAAAGAACTACAGTCAGTTAGAAGCTTTCTTTCCTTCTAGCCCTATTAAACTACTCTAGCCTGCCCTCCACAAATGAGTAGGCTTAATCATAGTGGTCATGTCCACTCCTTAAGAGTGTCCTCTGCTCCTGCTGTTCATTCAATCCCCTTGTGAGGTCAGTGAACTTTTTTTCATCAAGAAGATTACATCATCAGAGGATTAGGAGGTGCAGGAGGAAGGTGGAGGAAAAACTATAGCCAGCAGAGCTGCTGAAACATGGATGTTTTTCCTTTGGTCATGTAAAGATGGAAGCACAACACAGAATATTGAGGCCATGAACAGAATGATCTCAGAGAGACACCAGGCACCTTATAACCTTGTGCTGAACTGTACCGGCAGACTCCGCAGCAAAGGCTGGCACTACTGTTGAGAATCTCATTTAATTCACCCTGAGTCTTTGCGGCAAGAGAAGTTCTCTGTGTGTTTAAGTACCCCAATCATCACCACAGGAAAATACGAGGTTGGGGAGGGGCTGTGGCTCAGTGGCAGAGCCTCTGCTTGGCATGCAGAAGGCCCCAGGTTCAATCCCCAGCATCTCCAATAAAAAAAGAAATACACAGGTGATATGAAAGACCTCTGCCTGAGACCCTGGAAAGCCTCTTGATGGACCAAGGGTTTGATTCAGTATAAGGCAGCTTCATGCATGTAATAGGAATCTCAAGGATCAAAAGAACATTTGATAGAAAAAGAGTCTGTTACAGAAGCAGACTCCGCCCTCCCTTACAGTTCTTATTCATCAACATGGAGAAGTTGGTGCTGGTTGGAAATCTAAACCATAGTGCATGGATAGATACTGGACAGGTGGTCACATAAGGGGACCTCTGTCACTCATCTGCTAAGATCATTTGTTGCTTCCACGTGCCTTCTCCTTGCTGGTACTGTATAAAGAATGAAGGGGGGGGGAGGAAATGGTCAAGAATAACAAACACCTTCCTGCTTTGTAGTTGACATTCACAGTCCCTTTGTAATGACAGCAAGATCTTTACTCCTGAGATGCAAACATTAATGTCCATTATTCAAGATTACCTATTTTTGCAATCCAGTATTTCATGGGTACATTTTGTGTCAATATGCTAGCTGAAATTTCTTGCAGTGCATTTCCTTTTCATCTTCTTCCCTGTCTTGTACTCTCTTAACTCATGGTAGGATATACTGAAGCAAATACAAATAGACTTCTGATGCATGAACAAAATATTGGTGTGTCTCACCTTTAAAACTGGGGAAGTAGATGATAGCAACAAGCAGTGGGCAAGTTAATGGAAAACACGAGGATGCAACTGGATTTGTACACAGACACCATTTTCTATGCTGGTTGTTCACTGGTTAAAGATAAATATACTTGTACACATTTCAGTTAATTGAGATGTAATTAACTGAAATGCAAATTTCCTTCAGTCTAGGTGTATATTTCAAACTCAAAAGTAACTCAACAGAACAAGAAATACCTATTTAAGGGATCATGGATAAACAGAATATATTTCTGAATTTCTAAAAATGGTTCCTCTCAGTCAAATCGGAATAAAGGGCTGCTAAGTCACTAGCTGAGATCAGAAGTGAGGGTATTACACTACAGCAGCACACACCAGCTATCTGTAGCAGCAGGGTCTTGCCCCATCTTGAACTTTAAAAGAAAACAAACAGGTTTCAAACTACCTTTGAAACCTCTGAAAGAAGCTTTTTCTTTGCTAAGATCTGAGGCAAGGAGAGGTTTAGATGGATAATCATCTAAATTTTATTAAAAACTGTAGGCAGCTATGTTCATCTAGTGGAATAAATCCCAAAATAACAGTAATATAACCTTTTATTAGGACCAACCAAAGTGTAATACAATTAGCTACGTTGTGCAGATAGAAGGGCTTTTCCATCATGTCCAGCAACATCTCTCTCTCTCCCCCATTTTGAACTGTTTAAAATCAACAAGGAGGAAGAATTCCATGGAAATCAAGAACTTTACTCACTAATTTATGACACTTATTCATTTATTTGCCTTATTTATTCCCCGTCTTTCCCCCCAGGGGGAACCCAAAGCAGTTTACATCATTTTGCTTTCTTCCATTCTATCCTCACATCAACCCTCTATGGCATGTTAGGAAGAGGGTATGTGACCCAAGGTCAGCCATCATGCTTCCATGGCAGAGTGGAGATTTAAACCTGGATCTCCCACATCCTAGTCTGACACTCTAACCACTGTACCTCACTGAATCTTTGGGTTGATCCTAATGAAAAATATTATACTTGTGCTGTTTTAGGACTTAAATATCAACTTCATTCACTTTGTTGGACTTGCATAGAAGCTGATATACCTTTCTATATTTCCTCCTGCCTTTTATACTTCAAGGATAGGTCTCAAGTCCTATTGCCAGCTCTAGATACAATTTCACCCATGATTTTTTTTAATTAGCCTTTTTACTTATAGTTATAAGTTGCCACAGGTCACTAATGCTATAACTGCTTTTCTGTTGGTGACAGAGAAAATGTATACAAAATTGTACCATATTTAAAATGTGTGGACTTTGTCATGATTTGAATACTTTTATTACACTGCACTGAGATGAATTTCCTGTATTTGCAGTATCTTGTACTAATTTGGTCAACCACAAATGAATTAATAAAATGAGCTGGATTCTGCAATAACATAATGGTTATTCCAATTCTCAGGTGGACAGCTAAGGATACTTCAGGCAAGATGGGTTTTAAATGAACATTAAATAAATATGAAGGGACCAGTGAAGACAAGTCCTGGAGAGATCAACTTGAGATTAAAGTTTAGTACTCTGTTCTCTTCCCAGAGTAATACAGCGATTTCCAGAATGACATGTTTCTCCTGGCTACTACTGATGACATGCCACAGCAAGTTTAACTTCTAGCATTTTACAATCAGTTCCTTGCATCTGTAATGGAATGCTGTGGAGGCTGGGTTTAGAGCAAATGGACTTCAGCTTTCTGTTGCCAGACCAGATAAGGTAGAGAAATAAAAGCACCATGAGGCAATTTTAAAGGAGAGAACCAGAATAAGACCTATCAAAGTCTGAGATCTGAGAGAAGCTTTGGCAGGTGAATCTGAAATGAATAACTAGAAGGTGCATTGCCCAAGAAAAGCAAGGCAATGTAAGGGAGGAGAGTGACATTAAAGAAAAATAGGTAAACAGTAGCTACTGAAATGTAAAATTCTTAATGTTCAAAGGACAGAGATTTTTATTTTGACATATCAAAACTGCTACTGCTTTTTGGCTGTGCTAGCACAAATTTTTTAAAGGGAAAGCAAAAGAGTGGATTAGCAACAGGAATTTTTCAAATAAGCTGGTGTCAAGCCTGAGTGCTGAGATATGCAGGCTCAGAAATGAGAACTGTCAGAGCATTAATGAGTCCTTGTGTCTTGGACACAGAACAAGTATCCTTCTATTATAGTGTTTGACAGAGGTTCTGTGCTCACGTAACCCTGTGTCGGCTTCTTGGAGTGGCTTGCTTTGTGACGGGTCTCTCGTTAACATCTAGTCCTGCCTAGATTGCTAAAATACTTAGGTCATTTACATCTACCTGGCCTGTCATCCTGTATATATCTCTTTCCTATTCTCCCATTGAATCCCCCCACAATGAATGGCAGGAAATACTGCAAGCAGAGCTAAAATCAAGGCAGGCTGAGCAGGGTCATACGGGAAGCATGCAAAGCTGGGGTGGGGGGAGTTGAACAAGCAAACCAAATGGATAGAGGCAACAGGTGAACTTTTGGGTAAGCCCTGAACTGGGAGGAGATAACCAGCTGCCAGAAGGAGATCAAGGAAAGGAAGTGATGAGTACAGCCTTTTACGAGAGTTCTCTACCTAGAAGCAAAAGTTAGATCTGACCTCCAGTGATGCAACTCCATCAGAATCCAGGCTGGAGAACACAGCTGTATCCCTCTATTCAGCACTATGGGGTGAAAAACAATCTCCCCATCTATTCCCACCTAGCATCTCCATTTAGGACAGATTTCTTTTTAAAAGCATGGCAGAGGAGAAATCTCTCTTCAGGTTATTCCATAAAGGCCAAAGGATAGTTAACCAGATGTTACTGAAGGCAGAAGCAGAGAAAACTATGCCGTGTTACCCAGCCCTATTACAAGCCATGGCAAGTTATATTTACCCCTCCAAATCTGGATAGGCTGAAAAGCCCATACCTACCACGCGTTGTTGGCAGCATGTCAGATAAGCCCTGCCAGGCAGTTACCATCTCAGGATTCTTCTCCAAGTCAGCAAAGTTTTTCCATACCCTTATAGCACCATCATCTTCAAGGAAGGACAGAAAGGAAAATTTTAAGGCAATTCCAGTGCTGCTATGTATTAAGCAGTAGAGGAGAAGAGAAAATCTGGACAGTGCCCAACAATTAAACGTCACTTACTCATTGCCATTACTGATTATGCTTTAACATAAAATTCATGGAGCTTAGGACTGGTTCCACTAAAGTTTTCCAAACAGAAAGCAGACATCCCTAAGGAGGTCTGCTAAGGAAGGTTTGCGCTCCTCCCTTTCTAACCAGGCATTTTTCAAGGTGTAGGTTAGGTAAAGAGACAGAATATCAATCAGCCCCCTATTCCCAATCACAGGAAGCAAATTGTCTAGCAATATAAACCATGCTTTTACAGCAATCCATTTTGGAAGTTTTTCATTTCTTGGCATCCCTTTTGCAGCCCAGCATTTCCCTCTTGTCATGATTCTGGATTAGAGTATCAATTAGAGAAGCTTCTTTTTTCAAAAAAGACATTCATTGAGGAACAATCTGACATCATCTACAATAAAGGTTCCAGTGAAGCTGTAATATTTTCTTCCTCCTGTGCCTTCAACCACCTTTTTACTCTTTAATGCTCCTTCCATTTCCCTCACAACTGAAAATGGAGAAGGCTCTTTTCTATCTTGTATATTTTAATGCTCTCCTTCCTGCAAGGAGCTCAGGGTAGCATATTTGGTCCTCCTCCACATTTTGTCCTCACAACAACCCTGTGAAGTAGGTTAGGTTGAGAGACAGTGACTAGCCCAAGGTCATACAGTGATCTTCACAGTGGACTGGGTATTTCAACCCAAGTCCCTAACCACTGCACCACACTGGCTTTCATAAATGGTTCCAGCCAGGGGTCTTTTGGGGGGGAGCGCACCGGAGCACAGCTCCGGGAGCTCTGGAGCCAAGCCCCGCCCCCAGCCGGCGTCTCCGAGAGTCTTTCAGGCAGCCGAATGTCAATTTCAGCTCCATTATAGCCTATGGGCCATTGAAGTCAATGGTGAAAACATAGGGTATATCCTGGGGGCTGGAGGGGAGGGGGTTTTAGGGAGAGGCTTCAAACTCACAGGATAGCTGATGGAGCCTCTCCCCAAGACACCTACCAAGTTTCAAGAATATTGGACCAGGGGGTCCAATTCTATGGGCCCCCAAACAGGTTGCCCCTATTCCCTCCATTGTTCTCTATACTGGGAAAAAATTAACTTTTTTTCCCACCATAGAGAGCAATGAAGTGAATGGGGCAACCTGTTTGGGGGGCCATAGAATTGGACCCCCTGGTCCAATATTCTTGAAACTTGGTGGGTATCTTGGGGAGAGGCTCCATCAGCTATCCTGTGAGTTTGGAGCCTCTCCCTAAAACCCCCTCCCCTCCAGCCCCCAGGATATACCCTATGTTTTCACCATTGACTTCAATGGCCCACAGGATATAATGGGGCTGAATTGCCGCCAAATTTCTTTCATTCCCTCCTTTCCCTCATTCTTCTCTTCTCTTCTCTTCTCTTCTCTTCTCTTCTCTTCTCTCTCTCTTCTCTTCTCTTCTCTTCTCTCTTCTCTTCTCTTCTCTCTCTCTTCTCTTCTCTTCTCTTCTCTTCTCTTCTCTTCTCTTCTCTCTTTCTTTCTTTCCCACCTTCTTCTCTTCTCTTTTTTCCTCCTTTCCCTGTTTCCCTCCTTCTTCCCTCTCTTTCTTTCCCTCCCCTTTCCTTCTCTTTATTTCCCTCTTTCCTTCCTTCTTTCCTTCTCTCTACTCTCTCTCTTTCCTTCCCTCTTTCCTCCTTCTGTGGCCCAACTCTCATGAGAAGGAGTTTAAACTTTAAACCCCTTCTCTCTTAGCTCCCCTACCCAGACCAGCTGGGGACGGGAGAGGAGGCTTTTGAAGATGCTTCCCCCCCTTTTGCTTCCCCTTCTGATGTCACTTCCAGTGATGTCAGGGGGCGTGGCATATGCTAATAGCCTAATGGCTCATTAGCATACCATATACTAATGAGCTCCTGCAGCTGTTCTTCTACGAAAAGACCCCTGGTTCCAGCCTTGAACAACATATTTCACCAACCCTTCACCTTGTTTGCTCCCTCTTGTCATCCAGCAAAGAAGTTTACAGTGTTTAAGAATCAGGAGGGAAATTTGGGAGGTGAGGATGCTTTAGAGGCACCACAACTCCTTTGCCAAAGTTTCTTAATTAAGTGAAAGAATTCAGAAATAGGAAATCTTTAGTCTGACAGATTTAAAATGAGTCCAGGAAAAAAGGAAATGTACAAGTATCACCTTTGACTGGTGATGGTTTGCAGAACAGCACTGATGGAGAAGACTACTTCCTGCTGCAAATGTTTCCAGCAATACTTTTTGTTAATTTATCTGTTCATGAACAGACAAGGACCTTCAATATGCTCTAATTTTAAAATAACACAGGTAGAGAAAGATATATAAATATTTTGTTTTTTACCCTAGATTTTTCTTATGTATTAGATCTTTAGCCTGTCAGTCCTTCAAGGAGCTCAGGGCATGGGTGCCTTACAACAGTGTTGTGAGGAATATTACGCTGTGAGTGCCTACTTCAGCCTGTAAACTGCATGACAGAGTGGAGCCCTGGTCTCTAAATACATACAAACACACCAGGCTTGCCAAGAACTTACCTTAATTTGGCGGGGGATGGATACGTCCTGGCAGGACCATCCCTGGGGGAAGAAAAGATGCAGCGCACGATGCCATCACCAGGAAGTGACACCGGGTGATGCTCTGGCAATGGGGCTGGAAACTCAATGGTACCATTGAGTTTCCAGCTCTATTGCCAGAGCGTCGCTCGGCGTCATTTCCTGGCAACGGCATTGTGCGGTGTGGGTGTTGCCCAGAGGAACGTTCTGGCTGGGGACTGTGTGTCCCCCGCCAAAATACGGTAGGTGCTTGGCAACCCTAAAGCACACCCATTAAAAACTCAAAACGCTGTTAGCAGCAACATTCAAGTGCAGTGAGTAAGAACAGAATTCTCATTTAGCTTTCTTGTCTGTATGCTATGGAGAAGGATTTGATACCTTAACAATTCAATCTTAAAAAGAGTTCAGTGGACTCAGAAAGGTGTAACTTGGTTTCAGATTACACTGTAATGCTATCATGAGTTCAGGTAGGATTGGGGCATATATGAATGATTGCCTATAGGGATTTAATTGCTATCTTAGCTATGGACTCTCAAGCAAACGTAAAAGCCCATAAATGAAATAAATTGTGTTATATTTAATAGTTTCCAAAGAAATTTCACTAAACAGGTCCTCAACACATGGCTTTATTTGAGCAATATTCATGCCTGCTTTGTTGAACACAGTCTGCTTTTAGGGTGGCTGCCTCCCTAAACAAATGCATGCTATTACTTTCACCTACTCATACATACAAACTTCCTATGGGATACAGTCATGATTATATACCCAACAATGCTACTGTTCAGTAATACTTTGCTTCACAACAGTGACTTGCATAAGCATGATCTGCTCTGAAACTAACTGTGCACACTAATGCTATTTGGCTTTAAAGTGGAAGAGACTGCCATGAAGCCCCATAGACCTGGACATACATTCTGTAATGGACTCTGGTCTCCATAGTTTTTTTCTTCACACGAACTTTGAATGCGTATGACATTTTGTGTGTATGCATATCACATTTTGATTGCAGACACCTTCTCCCCAGCACTCCAGACCCAATACATTCTAGCTCCTGTTCCCTTCCCATCCCTCCTGCCAATGCTTCTTAGGGTTAAACATGACAGGAATTCCAGCACTATGTAATACGATGGAATTCCAGTACCATGTAAAGCCTGACCTTGGTGGCAGAGGATTGCTCTGGAGTTGGGAAAGCCAGTAGCAAAAAGCTGAAGTACTGGGTCAAAAGTGTTTTTAATGCTTGGAAATCTCTCTCACATTCTCCTGCTATAAATAAGTGCATGCCCACCTGTAGCAGTCAAGAGGAGAGAACAGTCTTGTCCATTCAAATACTCCATGGCAGTGATCCTGGTGTACCGTGGGTTTCCATTGTGAAAATAATCCAGTTTCTCCCCCTTTTCCCAATCCCAAAAGCTAAGAAATGGAGAAGAAAACCTATAAGTTAGAAGTGCAGGTTCATATATCAAGCAGCTATCCCAGGATACAAAAAGTTAGTTTACAGACTGACTTCAAATCAAATGTATTTTTTTCCTGAGAGCGTTTGGCATCTCTTGATTAATTACAGCTGCGGCTTCTGCAGAGAGAGCAATAAGGCTGAAATTGCATTAGAAGAGTTTGTAACAAATCTAGACGTTAACAAGGCCAAAAAACAAACAAACAAAAACAGGATATTGGCTCAGATATGCCTATGCCACTTTGAAATATCAGTGCCAAATAAGTTCTTACCATCCTGAGTAGGAATGGGCACAAACTGCATTTTTGCAGTTCGGTTCATGATACGTGGCTGAACCATGAACTGCACCACGAACTCATATGAACTGGGAGGTTGGTTTGTGAACTAACCCAATTCATATCAGTTTGTGAGCCATTTAAAGGTCAAACCCCTGCTTTCTGCTCCCCACAAAAAGCTGTGGAGAGCAGAAAGCAGGAGGCAATTTAAATCAAACAGCTGAGCTGTTTTTCGTGAAGAGCAGAAATCAGGGGTTTAATCCTCTCCTTTCTGCTCTTCACAAACTGCCATGAACTGCATCAACATTTGTGAAAGTTTGTGGAGATTCTTCAGTTCAAAAACTGGTCAAAATTCGTGACAAACTTTAGTTCATCAGCTGCTTCATGCCCATCCCTTATCCTGAGTCTTACCAGATGCTGTCTTTGTCAGCTACTGCTATACATGGGGTGAATGGGTGAAACTTGACTACAGAGGGCATGCCAGGGTTCCTGTTCAGAAAGATTTGATCATCAAGTCTTGAAATGCCTAGAAAGGTAGAGGGGAAACCAAAGAATACTGGCTTCAGTATCTAGAATTCAAATCGAATCAAACTGACATAGCTTACCACTTTACAGCAGAGATTCTCAAAATACGTTTCTAGCTACTGGAATTTGCTCTCAGAAAGAAAATAAAGACACCACCCAGCTTCAATTCAAGCAGAAGTCCAACTGATGAGCTTGATTTTGTCCAGCATATCAATCTCCCATGTAAAAACAAAGGCAAGGAAGGGCTGCTAAGTCATCTTTGTTGGTTGATACTTTTTCCTGGCACTGTATTGCATCCCTGAGCAACATGAGAAGCTATGAAGCTTAACTGAACTTGCCATGTTACAAGGCTAAAATGGGAGTGAAAAGATTACCAGTCAAGGTATTCGTGATAAGCTGAATTTTTCAGGGCATGGTGAATAGGCAGGTTACAGGTGCAGATGTCACTGAAATATACAGCATCCATTTCAATATGAACTTGTGCAAAATTAGTTTCTTACCTGAAAATGGCCCAGAGCTTTCAAATGTTCATGAAAAGTTCACAGAAAGGATCAGTGTGCATAGAGTGTGCATAAGGCAATTTTGCAATAATTTTTACAAAATAATTTTCATACAGCTGGTTCTCTGACCAATCAGTCAAAGTAGATCTCTAAAATAGTCTGCTTTTAGCCCTTTCACCACAGCCTGTTTTCCAATAAAATCATTAAAAGTATTGTATATTTTAAAACTGAGATATGGACTGCCAAAATGTTGAGAGCTCTATAAGGTGTCATGAAGAGCCTAAGAGATGAAGGGACATGAGATCCTTATCCAGTTTCCCAAATCCATGTCCATTTTAGTAAAGAGAAAATCCTTCCATAATATTCTCAATTGCCCATTTCAATTATTTGTACAGATGTGTGTGGATATCATTCTGTTCCACAAAATTCCGAATGTTCTCCTCCTCTCTGCTGACCCAAGCCTATCAGGTTTCTGAGCTGTATGTGAGAGACAGGGCATCTCTCTCGGCAGATTAATATTTCACACTAATCTTCCCCTAGCTGACATCTCAAGACAGGAAAACACCCCAAATGTTTTTCTCCCTGGTGAGAGCAATCTTGAGTCATGTTGAAAATGATACTATAGATGAACAGCACAAATTAACTCTTGTTACTGGCTGGCCAAACACCCAGCAGAAGGAGCAGGAATGTCAATTCTAACCATAGCAATGCAAAAAAGGGGGCACTTCAGCAAAATACAGGGAATTCAAATGCCCCTCATAATTAAACAAAGAAGACCACAGCCTGCTTTCTGCCTCGTAAATTCATAAGGAGTTATAAATAAGCAAGATGGGCTTTGAGTAGAGCACAGAATATACATGCTGGTGGAACATGAGCCAAATGCTTACTAGCCAGAAGAGCCATAGTACAAGGGAGGAAGCACATAAAAAAATTGCAGAAGTATTATAGAATATGAATAAACAATCTTTTACATGGCCTCATAAAGACAAGGGAAACTGGAGTCATTTAGGTCCTTCCTGAATGCTAAGAGGACACAGCAGACTCTTGTGGAACAGAGACCAATTTGGTAAGGCTGACAACCCCAGTAGCATTTTGACATGAATCAGATTCTGACCCTGCCCTTTGGACATAGTGGAAACTCTGGCATTTTGCCTACAACACCCTTTCTTTCTTGTAACTAAGCTGCAATAGCCATCAGCACTTTAGATAGGACAGGGAAGGGAAGCCCAAATGGTAATTTAATAGCATCCACAAAGCACCTTTGAGTGATTCATTTTGGGCCAGATGTTGTGCATCTCAGTGGGCATGTCACCTCTAATTGGCATGGCTGCCTACAAGTTCAACAGCAAGTTGGTCTCAGATCTGGAAAAAGAGTCTAAAAATGACTAGAGCAATACCTTATAAAGAAAACATTTATAAAATGTTCCATAGGTGGTACATTACACCTGATGTGCTTTCAAAAATGGACCTCAGTTTTTTTACCAGGAAAATTTTTACCATATGTGGTGGAAATGCGGAAAAGCTAAAACTTATTGGATAGGAGTGCATGAAATAATTCAAAAAGCCTAGGAATCTGTATCCCCTTTACTCCAGAATTGTTTTTGTTAACTATTTTGCTGAAAGAATGTAAAAAAAAAATGATTTCCATTGTATATTACATATTATTATTTCAGCAAGAATTTTGTTTGCTAAATACTGGAGGAAAACAGATTTACCAACCTGAACGGAAATTATTGGTAAAATACTGGAAGCAGTTGAAATTGACAAGCTTACCTTTTACTTAAAAGATAGGACAGATGTACAATTTGAAAGAATGTGGTCAAGGTTGAAAATCAGGGTATAGGAAAATGAATAAATAAGCTATAAAAGGCAAGAACTATATATAAGGCAACATTGATAAATGTTTATTTTGTCTTTGGCTATTGAAAATTAATATGGAAAAAGATTGGAACAGTCTAGCAAAAATAATAATATATATGATGCACATATGTTATAAGGACGAAGTAGTTAGCTTATCCTCACTCTTTTTTATGGTATGTTTTTGTGCTTATTTTGTTTGTTTGTTTCCATGTTTGTCTGTTTTGATTGTCTAAAAAAAAATAAAAGAATTAATTAAAAAAACACAGCAAGTTGCTGACTTTAAGACCAAAGAGAGGACTATATTCATGTAAGACCACAAACAGAGCAAACTGCTGAAAGAGGTAGGAGAATCTCACTTCAGCTGCTGAATGTTGATCTCTTTCACTTCTCTAATCCTTTTATTCTTTCTCACCTTTGGTAAAATCATATAACAAAAGAATCATTTGCATTAGGTGTAACTGGGTCATTTGGTTTTACTTGCCAATTTTCCTGAAAAATACCATGTCTAGGAATCGGACTAGCAGCATAGCAGCTCTTGAGGCCCCTCTTGGCCACCACAAACCAGCTTTGAGATATATGAATGCAGTAATGGACAAGTAATGGAATGGTTTTTACATTTTAATTTCATATTGGAACAATTACGTCTCTATATCTAATGGCCAAGTGTGGGCTGATCTGCAGATATCTAAATCTGTGGATCAGGTCCACACAGAGAGTAAACAGATGTTTCTGCAAACTTGGGGTAACCCCCTAGGTTTGCAGAAAAATATGGAACTAAAACAATGGGGGGTTAACCCCCCCAGTACCATTGTCTGTGTATGCACAGACAATGGACTTACCTCCTGTGCCCTGGAAGTGCGGTGGCAGTGTTCTGGATCCACTCCAGGCCTGACCACGCTAGTGTCAAGGAGCCACTCTGGGCCCATTGCCACCAAGGAGCTGCTCTGGGCCTGGCCACAGTAGTGGTGGAGGCCTGGAGTGGAGGCAGCTGCACTGGGGCTCAGTGGGTAAGGCAGGGAAGGGATTTCCCCCAGAAGTATTTTACTAATGCTGTGACCTAACTCTAGTCAAACAGCATATTGAAAATACACAAAGAAAGAACAGCCTGAAAGGATATTGGCTAGTAGATAGGAGGTTGCATCTCCATTCAAAAGACAATTAAAGGACTCACACAAGCAGAGGTCATTTCATAGAAAAAGAGGTGCAGGAGCTCATTAGCATAACTCATTTGCATATGCCACACCCCCTGGCATCACCAGAAGTGTGTCAGAAGGCAATACCCACTGCTCAGTCTCCACTCCATTGGTGAGTGAAGCTGACCCACTCTACCTCCATTCCCTTCCCCATCTTATACTTTGTGCAATAAAAACAGGATTAAAGAACACACCCTCATTTCTATTTCTGCTCTCTTGAAACCACCAGGTTTCAAGTAGACTTAAGCTACCCAGGACATGCGCACCACCCATTCACAGACTGTGCTGTACCCCTGCCTGCCTGTACAACTGTACAATGCTCGAAGACAGGCACTGAAATCTCCTGCTCAGGCATTTTTTCCTTGGCTTAACTACACCTCAAGATACAAGCCCACAGAATCTGTTCTTGAAGAGAAAGGAGGTCATCTGAGCTTTCTCACCCCCTCCACTCTCCCTAGAGGCATCCCATGTAGTGTGCCATCCTAAGGACACTTTCCTGGGAATAAGCCCCAGTGACTAGACCTGCTTAGGATGGCACTGTTAGATACTTATATAAAGGACCCGCTGAAGATATTGTTAACCTGACCCCCTTTGAAGTACAGTG
The DNA here is from genome assembly GCA_029375565.1 of Gekko gecko. Classification (NCBI taxonomy): domain Eukaryota; kingdom Metazoa; phylum Chordata; class Lepidosauria; order Squamata; family Gekkonidae; genus Gekko; species Gekko gecko. Next base: position 234,533,269 of record JAPDNY010000002.1, on the reverse strand, counting down.
ATCATCCCAATTAAGTGGTACTTTAATGTGCCAACATTCTGTTGTTGCCCTGGCCTGGATGGTTAGCCCTGGTTAGCACTTGGATGGGAGACTACCAAGGAAGCCCAGGGTTGATACACAGAGGCAGGCAATGGCAAACCACCTCTGAATGTCTCTTGCCTCAAAAAACTCTACGAGGTCGCCATCAGTCAGCTACAATTTGATGGCACTTTTCACCTACGATTTTGTTGTTGCATAAGAAAAAGGCTTGACAAAACCCTTGGGACTTTGCACTTTGCACCTCTCTGGAACCTTAAGTCAAGTTGTCCTCATTCAGCCTCATCTAGAGACTCCAACCACATGGCCCCAGACACAGAAAGCCAATCAAGTCACTTAAATCCACGCAAAAAGGTCTGCATTTTACTATCAAGTCCAAATATTTCATACCATTGGAAAGCAGAAGGAGTCTGTCTGTCTAACAAAGTTTGAGTTCAGTGGCACCTTTAAGACCAACAAAGTTTTATTCAAGGTATGAGCTTGAAACCCACCGAAACAATACTGACCTTGACAGGCTAAGAAAGACAGAGAGAGAAAGACAAATAAAGAGGGAGAGAGTAATAAAGTGGGACAAGAGAGAGAGAGAGGCAGAGAGAAACAGACAGAAAAGACAGAGAAAGAGGGACAGAAAAGAAAGAGGAAGAGGAACACACACACACACACACACACACACACACACACACACACAGAGAGAGAGAGAGAGAGAGAGAGAGAGAGAGAGAGAGAGAGAGAGAGAGAGAGAGAGAGAGAGAGAGAGAACAGGAACTAGGCAAACAGTCTACAGAACAGCCTGAGAACTCTGCAATCCAAGTTCTGGCTCTGCAGTAACTCCCCAAGAATGGCAGAAAGATCCCTGGCCCTATATCCCTGGCCCTATATCCCCAGGCAGAAGGAGAGACACAAATAGGGATGAACCAGTTGCTTGAGTGCAGTTCCCACTTGAGAAAAAGAAATAAAAATAAAACTGCTGCTCTCTGCCTGCAGTCTGGATTTTCAGCTAGATCCCTCACTCAGGCAAAGAGAGTCCAACAAAACAGGGCCCCAACATGCTCCATCTTTCAGACCCACTTGTTCACTTGCAAAAGGGAAGCTGCGGCTGGCAAAGCAAATGGATTTCCCCTAGTAAAGACTTCACTAATGAGCCCCAAGGCCAGGGAAACTCGCCAATCAAACTATTTCCCAGACAGATGCATGAATATACCTCTGACCTGGATGTCCCAGGCTAGTCTGCTCTTGTCAGAACTTGAAAGTTAAGCAAGGTTGGCACCATTTAGTACTTGGATGGGAGACCACCGAGGAAGCCCAGGACTCCAGGGTACCTATGCAAAAGCAGGCAATGGCAAACCACCTCTGTCAATTGCTTGAGAACACAAGAAGAATTCAAGGAATTCAACACATACTCATGGAAAGTGCCACTGTAATACCTGCTAAATAAACCCTCCATGTTCAGAGGCAGCATACCTCAGAATACCAGATACATGAGCACATGCTGCCTTATATTGAGTCAGATCCCTGGGCCATCAAAGACAGTTATCTGTTCACACTGGTAGCTACTCTGCAGGGTCTCATGCCAAAGTCTTTCACATCACCTCTGTCTGAGCTCTCTCAGCCCCACCTACCTCACAGGGTGTCTGTTGTGTGGAGGGAAAGGGAAAGGAGATTATAAGCCGCTCTGAGACTTAGTAGTGAAGGGTGAGGTATCAATCCAATCTCCTCTTCTTCTTCTTCCACAGGGGAGCATAGCTGCCTACATGCAATGCTTATAGGAGTGGCCCAAGGCGAGGATATATTTGGAGTGGGCCCCCAAAAAAGTTCCCCAAGACGAGCCCCTGACTGATCAGGGAGGCCCCATGCTAGGGAGGAAGGGACAGAGTTGTCACCCAGCCTGGCCCAGCAGCGCTGTTCTCCCCCCCCATGTCAATCTTTAAAAGAAGCCCAGCTGCAAGGCTCTCTCTCAGCTTCTCACTGCCAGCGTCAGGGGATGGGGGATGATCCTATGCAGGGGGAGGCGGGAGGGAGGACTCACCCATCCTGGCCCAGCAGCACTCTTCTTCCCCACATAAACAAAGAGCATGTGGCTCTTTAAAAGAAGCGCAGCAGCAATAGGGGATGCCCTATTCCAGGGAGGGAAGGGGAGAAGAAAAAACAGGCTGCTTACCTGTAACTGATGATCTTTGAGTGGTCATCTGTGCAATCACACCTATGGGGGATCTAGTGCGCGTGCGCTGATCGGATCGGTGTTGTACAAAGCTCACAAAGGGATTTTCGTGCCTCTGCCCTGAGCCTGCGCGGGAACCCCTACTGCACATGCTCAAGGGGGCAGGGTGTGGACATCCCGCCAGTTCCTTCTGACCACTGTCAACCAAAGTCACATGAGAGAAAAACAACTGAGGATGACAGCAATGGGGAAGGATGGGCAGGTGGTGTGACTGCACAGATGACCACTTGAAGATCATCACTTACAGGTAAGCAACCTATTTATCTTCTTCGTGGTCTCTGTGCATCACACCTATGGGAGATTAAAAGCAGTGGCTCACCTGGAGGTGGGCGCTGTCAGACTTAGTGAGCCGCAAAGACCAAATGACCCAGATCGCCCTTGTGCTGCGCACGGACATCCAGTGCATAGTGCCTGATGAACGTAGTAGGCATGGACCACAGGGCAGCTCTGCAGATGGAAGACAGTGACACGCCCTTCAGGAAAGCACTGGAGGTCACCATGGATCTGGTAGAGTGAGTAGGGAAAGGGTGCTTTGCTAAAGAGTAGCACAACTGAATTGTCCCAACAATCCACTTGGACAGGCATTGGCTCAAGATCTCTGACCCCAGGGAAGCAGTGGAGTAAGAAAGGAACAGGTTGTTGTCCCTTCTGGTGGGGTGAGTCCTGTTCAGAGTGAAGCAAACATTGTTCTTCCCTTTCCGGACATGGGAAGAAATCAAGAAGGAAAATGTCTGAGTTTAAGTGGAACTCTGAGACGACTTTTGGTAAAAATGAGAGGTGCAGCACTAGATGAACTCCATCTGGCAAGAAGACTAGGTATGGTGGGTCATGGCGTAGTGCCATTCGTTCACTGACCCTCCTGGCCGATGTAACTGCCACTAGGAAAGCTAGTATTGTAAGCTGCGTATTGTAAGTCGCAGGTTGCCATAGGTTCAAACGGCTTCTTGGTAAGGTGGCAGAGAACCAATGGCAAATCCCACAGCTCTGTAGGAGCACTGACAGGGGGATGCAGCTGAATCAGACCTCGGTGGAACTTCTTTGTAGTCGGATGGGAGAAAACAGAGTAGCCATCCAGGCCATTATGGTGTGCAGAAATGGCCACCAAGTAGACCTTGATGGAGGAGTGGGAAAGGCCCCGATCCATGAGTGACAGAAGGAATTCAAGGATTCTGTCCAGACCTACAGACGTAGGAGAAGTAGTTGACGTCTGTAGGAAGGAAAGGAACCTGAGCCACTTCCTGTGGTAAGAGAGGAGGGTGGATGCCTTCCTGGCGTTAAGCAGAACCTCTGAAACACTATCTGAAAAGGTTATCGCCCTATCCACCAGACCATCAATTTTAGGGTGTCCACACTGGCATGGAGGAGCGTTCCATTCTCTGTGAGAAGGAGGTCTGGCATCTTGGGGAAGTGGTGGTACCTGCCCCCCGCGAGTCGAAGCAGCGTGGTGAACCACGGTTGTCTGGGCCACCATGGAGCCACTAGGATACATTCTGGCATGACCCTGGCTAGCTTCTAAATGACCCATAACATGAGAGGTAGAGGAGGAAACATGTAAAGGAACATCTGTCCCCATGGATAGAGGAGGCTGTCTCCTAGAGAGAGAGGGTCCGCTCCCCCTCGGCTGCAAAAGAAAGGGCATTTGTGTTCTTTCTGGACGCGAAGACATCTATCTCTGGAGTGCCCCATTATTGAAGGAGAGGACAAAGGTAAGACCAATTCAGCTCCCACTCGTGATGTTGTGTGAGACTCCTGCTGAGTAGTCCACCTTTACGTTGCAGGTCCCCGGAATGTGGGTGGCCACGGGGAAAATATCGTTCACCACACACCAGTCCCACAGGTCGATCACCAGATGGCAGAGGCTCTGGGACACCGTCCTTCCTTGACAGTTGACATAGCTGAGTGCCGTGATATTGTCCGTCAGGACAGCCTTGAAGAATGGGCTGGAAGGAGCTCAATGCCAATTTTATTGCAAGCAGTTCTGGATAGTTGGTGTGCTTGGTTGCATTGAGAGCATCCCATTGGTACCCGATGCTGACACCGTTGAGATGGGCTCCTCCATCCCCACAGGGAGGCATCAGTGGTCAGTGTGAGACTTGGGCTTGGCGGGTGAAAGGGGGCACCCTGGGACAGATTGGGTGTTACTGTCCACCACAGCAGAGAGTCTTGCACCCTTGGTGAAGGCTTGAGGAGCTCGGATTGTGGCATTCTGGGCGGCTTGAAACAATGCAAGAACCAAGTTTGAAGAGGTCTCATTAGTAGTTTTGCTAATAGCAGCACAGCAGTGGTGGCCAACATGTGCCCCAAGAGACATTGAATCTGAAAGGCTGTGGATGAAGCTCATGTCCGGACCTCCATGGCCAGAGAGGACAGGGTTGCACCTCTGTCTGCAGGAAGGTAAGCCCTGCACGTTACCAAGTCCAGCACCGCGCTAATAAATTGTACCTTCTGAGAAGGCTGCAGGTGTGATTTTTGGTGGTTAACCTGAAGGCCCAGGGAGGATAGAAGATGGAACATCTGGGAGATATGGTTCTCCAGAAGCCTTGAAGTCTCTGCCACTAAGAGCCAAACTATGTCACACTATGCAAATGCTAAGTATTATAACTTATTCTTCCCTCAATGCAGAGATGAGCCATAATTAACAATAGTGCCAACCCTCATTGTGGTATAAAACCAAATAATTGATCATTTTCCTTCCTTTAACAGTAAAACTGCCTGTCTGAGGGAAGCCACCTCAACAGAGCTAACTGTAGCTTTCACGTGAGTCTCTTGTCACCTCAGTTTCCTGGTCTGCAGTAGTTGTAATAAGGTACATTAGCCACAGAATTATCACAAGGCCTGACAGAAGGAAGGATTAAAAAGCTGGAATGGTGCCAGGCTGGGTCCAAATACTGTTCAGGGCTGAAGCTGACTTACTGGGTGACCCTGGGCAAGTAACCTACTGCCTCCCCCAGGGATGTTGTGTGGGTAATAAGAATGGTGATGACTACTGCAATGAACTCTCTGGAGGAAATGGGGGGAGGGGGGAGAAAGCTATCATTTATTTGTTTGCTTTGTGGCTAAACAGCACTCACAAAGAAAGGGGAACATGGTATTTACATTTGATGAGTTGTGGAACGCCCATCGTGGAAGAAGCCGGGTGTCTCAGAGCCCGCTAGGAGGAGGAGCGTTTGGGGAAACAGCAGCTGTCCAGAAGAACATCGCTTCCTCCTCTCCTATGCTTTCACAGTTTCTTTTCTGTATCTTCTCTGGATCGCTCCTGACCCAGCAAAGCAGAGTTTTTGTTCAGCCAGAAGATCCTCCATTGAATATGCCATTTTTTGTAGACAGCAAAAGGGGCGCAGGCTGTGTTCCCCCCTGGGACTGCCCTCTGGCCCCTCCAGCCAGCTTCACCGAGGCCTCTTCCCGCCCCTCTGCCCCATCACCATCTGGCCAAGACGGTGCATGCCTGGAGCCTCCATCGCCCCTTCATCCACGCCCTCCGATTCCACTTCAGGTTCGATCTTTGAATTACCCGTTCCCGCGTTCCTTTCCCCTCCCAGAAACCTGGAGCTGCAGGGGGACCTGGGAACTGTAGTTTCTTGGAAGCCTCCAGGAAATCCAGCCATGCGCAACAGAGGGATTTGCTCTCCATGCAGGCATGCATCTTCTGGCATTTGAGTGGGGGTGGCCCAAATTGGAGTACTGACAAGGAAAAATGCCTGCTTTGTCTCTCATCATGGCCCTTCTCTGCGTGTGCTGGACCCGTGAGCTGCAGTCTCTCCTGGTTGATGCCGGAGCATGCCAGCAACTTCCCAGCTTTCTAGGTTGCCAGCCTCCAGGTGGTACCTGGAGATCACCCGCTATGCAGGCTGCAGCAGGAGGTGATGGTGGGATGATGATGGGGCAGCCGGGGGAGAGAAAGAGGCAGCGGCTGGAGGTAGCAATGGGAACGTGTGGACTTTTGACGGGGGGGCTTTTGGTGGGGGGGAGGCACAGTTCAGCATCTGCATCCAGGGCCTACCCTAGGCGAAAGTCTAATTCGCCTAGTGGGTGGGCCGGCCCTGGTAGTGGCCAAGTTTGCAGATGATATCAAAATATTCAGGATGATGAAAATCAAGGCTGGCTGTGAAGAGCTCTAAGAGGACCTCCACAAACTGTGTGAGTAGGTGATAATGTGGCAAATAAAGTTCCATATTGGTAAGTGTAAAGTGATGCACACTGGGACAAAACAAATCCCAACTTCAAAAATAGGATAATAGGGTCTGAACTTGCTGAGAACGGGCCATTGGTACTTACCTGTGAAGGGCCCTTCTCCTCTGAGATTAAGGAGGACATCTTGCTGGGTGTTTCCCACCCTATCCTTAGGGAGGCAGGAACAAACTTGACTTCCTGTCCTCTCGGTGGGACACTCCCTTCAGCTTCAGTTTAGGAACTCCGAATAGCAGTAAGAGCTAAAAAACTAGGATATAACTAAGAAAAATATGAATCTATAATGTGATAACACTTGCACAGCTTTAACAAGAGGAACAGGAAGACAGAGGCACAATACCAACAGTCAGAACAAGAATAACAATCAGGAAGAGTCACAGGAATTGAAGTCAGGATCCAAGAACCAGGAGGATAAGACGATGAATTCGGGAGGGCCCAAGATGTCCTCCTTAATCTCAGAGGAGAAGGGCCCTTCACGGGTAAGTACCAATGGCCCGTTCTCCCCTGAGAGGAGGACATCTTGCTGGGATCTCCTAGAGCAGTGACATAGATTGGGTGGGTCATCGTCTAATCCTCCAGAACCTGTTGTAACACTCTCCGACCGAAAGCGGCGTCCGCTGAGTCAAAGATGTTGATTCTGTAGTGTTTAATAAAGGTAGAGGCCGATGACCACGTAGCTGCCCTGCAAATCTCAGACACCGATGCACGATTAGCAAATGCTGCAGAGGTAGCCGCACTACGAATGGAATGTGCTGTGATACCGGCTGGAGGTACCACCTTCTGGGATTTGTAAGCTTCTGTGATGCATAGCTTTAGTGTGGAACTGATTGTCGAGGTGGACATTTTGTGTCCCTTGTTAGGTGGAGAAATCGAGATGAATAGCGACTCCGATTTCCTAAAGTCTTTAGTACGATGAAGGAACGCCTTCAATGCTCTGCGGACATCGAGAGTATGCCATAAACGTTCCTGTGGGTGACTCGGATTTGGACAAAAAGAGGGAAGACAAATTTCCTGGGATCTATGGAAGTAAGAATTTACCTTAGGTCTAAAGGTCGGGTCCGGAATCAAGACGACCTTCTCTTTGTGGAATACACAGAAACGAGGGTTGGCTGACAATGCTCCCAGTTCTGATACCCTTCGAGCCGAGGTCACTGCCACTAAGAATAGAGTCTTCATTCGGAGCCAACGGAGTGGAACATCTTTGATGGGCTCGAAAGGAGGTTTAGTTAAGGCAGACAGAACCAAGTTAAGTCTCCAAGTCGGAAATCTGTGGACGACTGGAGGGTCAGTAGATGCCGCTCCCTTCAAGAAACGTCGAACATGGGGATGACGAGAGAGAGTCCAGCCTTTAAATAGCGGTAGGACCGTTGACAGAGCTGCGACCTGTCTCCGGAGGGTAGCCGCCTTAAGCCCTGAATCATGGCCATCTTGGAGGAACGCGAGCATGTTCTTAAGTTTTGGCTTCAGAGGATTCACGGATTTTCTGTTCGCCCATCTAACGAAGGCCTTCCAGCTGGTATTATAAATACGGCAAGTGGAATTCCTTCTGGAAGCTAGGATCGTGTCTGTTACCTGCTCTGAGTAACCACGTTTGAGCAAGGTTTCCCGCTCAATCGCCAGGCAGTCAGTTGTAGCCACCCTGGATCTGGATGCCAAATCGGGCCTTGCACTAACATGTCTGGAGAGATTGGTAGACTCAAGTGAGGAAGCAGTGTCAGGCGCTGGATCTCCGAAAACCACGGTCTTCGAGGCCAATATGGTGCCACCAGGATTACTTCGGCCCTTTGTTCTTTGAGTTTGCGGAGGAATTTCGGAATGACTGGTAGAGGCGGGAAGGCAAACATCAGCCCCTGAGGCCACTCCAACGTAAGAGTGTCCGTCGCTTCGGCTTGATGATGGTAAAATCTCGTGAAAAACCTGGGTAGCTGGAAATTGAGTGGAGATGCAAAGAGGTCCACTAGCGGGAGGCCGAGCTTCTCGACTATAAGTAGAAACAGATCCCGTTTCAGAGACCACTCGGCTTCCTGGATCTGGCGTCGACTGAGCCAGTCGGCTTGTAGATTCAGAGAACCCTGTATGTGTTCTGCCCTGATGGAGGCTAAATTGTTCTCTGCCCATTGAAAGAGATGGACAGCTTCCTTGCGAAGACGTTCTGATCTTGAACCGCCCTGGTTGTTTATATATGCCCTGGTGGCTATATTGTCCTTTCTGACTAAAACGTGGTGACCCGATAGTAGGTGTTGGAACCGGATTAATGCTAGCCTGACTGCTCTGAGTTCCAGCACGTTTATCGGAAGTCTGCTCTCCTGAGCCGACCACATCCCTTGTGTTGAGACGTTTAGGTGGACTGCCCCCCATCCTTGGAGACTGGCGTCTGTCAGTACCTGCTTGTAATTGGATATGCAGAAGGAGCGACCTTTGAGCAGATTGGAGGTCTTTGTCCACCACCTCAGGCTGGACCGGGCCGTGTGAGTGAGATCGATCAAGACATTGTCGCGGTTCATGATTCTGAGTTGAAAGGGACGTAGTAGCCGTTGAAGTGGTCTGGAATGAAGTCGGGCCCAGGTGACAGTGTCTATGCATGAAACGAAAAGCCCCATTAATTTTGCCAGCGTCATGAGTTGAGACCGCTTGCTCCTGAGGATCTGTAATGAGAGATCTCTGATCGTGTCTGCCTTGGATTTGGGTAGGAACATCTTCTTGTGGGATGTATCCAGAATTACTCCCAGATGTTGAAGGGAACGAGATGGGGTCAGGCAGCTCTTTTGCAGGTTTACGATGAACCCATGAGCTCGGAGGCAATGAATTGTAGATTCGGTGTCTTGGACAGCGCTGGCGAGAGAATCTGATCGGATCAGGAGATCGTCTAGATAGGGATGAACATGTATCCCTCTTTTTCTGAGTAGGATCACGGGGTGGATCAGTAACTTTGAGAAAACCCTGGGGGCAGTAGAAAGACCGAATGGCAGGGCTCTGAATTGCCAATGCTGGTTTTGGACACAAAATCGTAGGAACTTTCTGTGACCTTCGAAGATGGGAACATGGAGATAGGCTTCTTGGAGATCTATCGAGGTGAGGTACTCTCCTGGTTGCAAAGCCTCTGCTATGGATCGTAGAGTCTCCATCCTGAAATGTCTGAGGCGTACGAATCTGTTCAGAAACTTTAAGTCTAGGATGGCTCTCCATGATCCGTTCCTTTTGGGGACGGTGAAGAAAATTGAGTATACTCCCTGGCCTTGCTGCTCGGGAGGTACAGGTTCTATTGCAGCAATGTCGTACAAGTGATTGACTGCTTCTAATGTTCTTTGTAATTTGATCCGATCTTTTTGAAGTGGAGAGGGGATGTAACGATTTGGAGGTTTGGATCGGAATTCTATGGAATATCCCCTTCCTGTAATCTCTAAGGACCAGGCGTCTGCTTGAGTTTGCAGCCATGTCTGATGAAAGTCTAGCAGCCGCCCTCCTACTCGAATTTGGTGGTAGTCATGCGGAGGGGTTCTTGTTCCCCCGATTGGACTTGTCATCTCTGGGTGAGAAATGACCACCTGTCCTGTTATGGAAGGGATTTCTTCTGAAACTGCTTCGAGAAGTTCCCCAGGATTGTCTTCTGCCATCTCTGTAGGATCTAAAGAAGGTTCTGGAGCCACGAAAGGAATAATTTCCGGTGCCTCTGCGGTCAGAGGTGCCCAGATACCGTGGCATAGCCTTCTTTTTATCTTTGGTCTCTATGAGAATCTTGTCTAGAGAATCGCCGAATAGGCGGTTGCCTTGAAAGGGGTAAGCCGTAACTATACCCTTGGCTCGTAGGTCCGCACGCCAGGCTCTGAGCCATAGGGTTCTTCTAGCAGCCACCATGGAGGCTAATGCTCTGGAGGAGAAGATCATCGAGTCTAGGGTGGCATCAGCTGAAAAAGAAGAAGCCTGAAGGAGCCTATTCGCTCTCTCAGCTAAGCGTTTGTTGGAATCCGGGATCAGTTGAGCCATCTTTTTTGACCACGCAATGGATGCTCTAGCCACAATAGTAGCCGTGGCTGCCGCTCTAATGGCCATTGCTGTAGCCTCATGAGCCTTGCGAAGCGCAAACTCTGCTTTTTTGTCCAGGGTAATTGGGGCGTCCACCGGGGGTACCTGCAAAAGCTTGTCTGTAAAGTTAGGCAGTGCATACAAATTTCTGACATTTGCAGGACAGTTTTTATTAGCCATAGGCTTGCCCATTCTTTAACTAATTGTTTTTCTAAATATTCAGGAAAAGGAAAGACTTTTTCAAAGCCTGGGCTTCTTGGGAAATAGTCTTTGCTGCCTCTAGGTCTGAGGCCATCCTGAGAATCAGGTGGGGGAGGGTTATCTGTATTTATTTTTGGAATTAAGTCTAAAGCAGAGAGGGTCTTTTTTAATAGATATGTATAGTTTTCTGGCTTAAAGAAACGCATGGAAGTGTCAGGGACCTCCATTTCCTCTTCACGCTCCTCTTCATCAGAAAGGAATTCTCCCTCCTCCCTTTCTACAATGGCGCTGTCGCCTGACTGAGATTCATCCCATTGAGCCTCGGCTCCTGTTACACAATGATGGGTTTTTCTAGCTGCCTTAGTAGGCCAGCGAGGTGAGTTCTCTTCAGAGCAATCAGGACAATCAGAATAGGAATCCCCCCGGGGGTTGATTTGGGAGACAATAGGGTCAGCCTGTTTGCTAATCTCATGAAATCTGCCTGATTCAGCCAGCTCCTCCCGCACCATGTTTCTAAAAAAGCGCATGACTTCTGGGGTCAATAAGGCATTCCCACGGTTATCTGGTTTACTCACGAGTAGGTCTGCAGAGAGATTGGTACCACTTATAGCTTTTGGCTCAAGAAGGGAACTTGTCCCAGTCACTTGCTCCGTGACATTTGGCGCTGAATTATGGCTTATTGGAGTGGCGAGAGCCGCCCCGCAGCCTTGTGCCTCCTGTTGTAAATGAGCTTGCTTTGCCGCGGCACTTAAAATGGCGCCCGCATCGTGCTCCGCGACGGGAGAATGGGGCCGCTTTTTCGCGCCAGAGCCTTTTCGCGCCGAAGCGCTTGCCGCGGCGGTTGGCATTGAGGCTATTGTGCTCGATTTCTTTGGAGCTTGATGTGCCGCAATTAAGCTCTCCCCCGTCTCGTTCTCTGAGAAAAACTCATCCGAGTCGTCCCTGGCCGACATGCCCTCGTCGGGACTTCGGGGGGGGGGGAGGAGGAGGACTGAATGATAGGCTTTGGAAAGTAGTTAAAGGATTAAGGCACAGAAAAGACAGCAGGGGGTAAGTTAGAATTGAAAGGGGAAAGTAGCAGGGAAAAGGATCAAAGAAAAAAGGAAATAAGCTTTGAAGAAGCACAAGTGCCAATGCTGTGCTGCTCTCCCTAACGAGGCAGGAACTAAACTGAAGCTGAAGGGAGTGTCCCACCGAGAGGACAGGAAGTCAAGTTTGTTCCTGCCTCCCTAAGGATAGGGTGGGAAACACCCAGCAAGATGTCCTCCTCTCAGGGGAGAATCTCCTGACTGTTAATAAAGTTCCATATTGGTAAGTGTAAAGTGATGCACACTGGGACAAAACAAATCCCAACTTCAAAAATAGGATAATAGGGTCTGAACTTGCTGAGAATGAGAGGGGGAAAGATCTTGGGGTTGTAGTGGATATCTCAGTGAAAACATAAGCAGTGTGCTGCAGGAGTGAAAAAGGCAAACTCTGTGCTAGGGATTATTAGGAAAGGGATTGAGAATAAAACAACTAATATTGTAATGCCCTTGTATAGATCTATTGGTGCAGTCTCATTTGGAATACCGTGTATGGTTCTGGTCCTTATATCACAAAAAGGACATTGCAGAGCTACAAAAAGTGCAAAGAAGGGTAACCAAGATGTTTAGGGCATTACAGCACCTCCCCTGTGAGGAAAGGCTGAAGGGTCTGGGATTTTTCAGTTTAGAAAAGAGACCATTAAGAGGGGGACATGATCGAGGTTTATAAAATTATGCATGGATAGAGAGAGTTGGCAAACAGAAATTTTTCTCTTTCTCCCAAAATACTAGAACTCGAGGGCATCCATTGAAACTGATGGGCAGTAAGTTTAGAACGGACAAAAGGAAATACTATTTAACACAGAGAGGGAGTAAAATGTGGAATTCGGCTTCTAGCCATGGTGACTGAAGGGAAGCCTCTTCCCCCTGTATTTCCCCTTTCGCCTCTATTCCAGACCATATATGTTTGTGTTCCAGGAGCACAAATATCTCTGACAATTTTCAGGTTCTGCACACTGAGTGATTATTCGCATAACCAGTTAGATAGGCCTATGTACACAGATGCTGCAACTGCCTCTGTGTATCAGGAATCATCCCTATTTTCTGATACCTATCCCTGGTGAATCAATGTACATATATACCACCCAATTTTTGCTTTTAGGGAAGCCTGTCAAAATTTTAAGTATGTGTTGCTAAAATTCTTGTTCTTTAGGGTTCAGCTCCCTCCTCAGCATCTCCAAAGATGAAATCTCTGAGTGGGGAAACCAGGATTGGACTTATAATTGTTCATCAAGTGGTCTCCTGTGCAGTCACACAGGGGTACTGTGCAGGACTGCTTCGGAGAGATTTTGAAGTTCAAAAACTCTAGAGCAGGGGTGTCAAACATAAGGCCCGAGGGCCAGCACCAGCCAATCCAGGGTTGTTATGCAGCCCACGAGCAACTGGTGCAAGGGAGGGAACAGGGGTGGGTGGGCAGAGCCACTCCAAGCAGAACCCCTTCACTTCAGGGACAGCCTCACTGGTAAGTTGGGAGCCACTGCAGCTGCATTCATACCTCTCCCCTCAGCCTGCAGCTCCAGGTATGCTGACCTGGATGGCCTCAGGGATCAGTGTTTGCACATGGGGGGTTGCAGATGATCCTCTGTTGGGGCATGGGAGCATCTGCCCAGTGCTGTACTGCAGGGTCTCCAGTCCACCCTTGTGGGTTTTCCTCTGCATCCCCCTCCCAGCCCATGGGGGCTTGTAGTGAGGACACATAAACTCGGAGCTTACCAGCTGCTGTCCTTTACAAAGTTTATATCTCTGGTATATGGCATTACATTTTATGGCACACATGGCCTGGCCCAACAAAGTGACATTTATGTTAGATACAGCCCTTGTAACAAATAAGTTAGATACCTCTGCTCTAGAGGGCATTCTTTCCCCCTCCTCCACACTGCTTTCCTTGCCTTTTCCAGCATAAAAGGAGGGGGCAGAGCATGTTTCCTTCAGTTCTTCAATACTACCATTGGAGAGAGCTAGCCTAACTTATTATAGTCACCTGAACTCGTAGTGGGGCAGGAGAGAAGGATGTGTGACTGCACAAGTGACCACTTGATAGACAACATCACAGGAAGTGCAACCCTGTTTTCATCATCATGGTACCTGTGTAGTCCCCCATGGGACTTGGAAGGCAGGTGTGAGTTCCCAGTTGAACACTGTTTGGAGTATTGCTGTTACAAATGCTACATCATTCCTGGCATCAGTGTACATGGAACAGCGCTTGGCAAAAGTGTAAACAGAGGACCAGGCCACCACTTTCCATACCCCTTTGACTGGAAGGCCTTGCTGGATTGTTGCTGAGGTCGATTGTGCCCTGGCGGAATGAGCATGGAAGTGTAATGGGCAGCCAACTTGCACAAACTGGTAGCAAACTGGATGCAAGTGACAATCCATCTGGAAATGGACTGTGCTGAAAAGTTATGGCCTGAATATGAGACTAATAGGCTATCTCATTTCTGAAACTTCTGGTTCTGTCCAGGAAAAATAGCAAAGCCCAGTGGTCATTCAAAGAGTGGAAGGCACGCTCAGTTTTGTTCTGTGGCCATGGAAGGAATACTAGCAGATTGATATCTTGATTCAGGTGAAATTTTGAAACTATCTTGGGCCAGAATTATTATTTTTGATTTCTATTCCCAGAGGTGCATTCAAGAGATGTCTGCAAAACTACCCCCAAGCTGAAAAATTTAAGGAAGGGTGTGTGTGTCATGACAAAGGGCCTGGAGTTTGCAGACTCTCCTGGCTGACGATATGGCTATGTTATGGTTTTCACAGACAGTAGTTTGAATAGGTGCAAGGCCACAGGTTCAAGGGATTTGCCCAGTGGTTTATGGAACAGGTGGTCGGTGTCCTGGGTCAGAGCAGACTCAGACAAGACCAAGGGGATGAGACAGAATCACTAACCAAAAGTGTAAGTCAAGATTTCAGTCCAAGAGACATACACAAGGGAAGTGTCATGGACATGGATGAGAATGAGCTGACAGAGCCTGCAGAAACTACAACTGGCCCCTCTGAAGAGCAGAGGAGGATAGCTGGCAAGTGCCTGTAACAGCAATCTTCACACCTGGCCCAGATAAGAAGGAAGAACTGCAAGCTGAAAGCCCTCCTGGCTCACTCCCACGTGTGACTCGTTTAAGGGAGTGACTGCGACAAAACTTAGCAAGCAGACGAAGAGAAGCCAGGCTACAGGGGAGCCGCTCAGCCAGCCCAGAGTTCTTTTTTTTTTTTATAGCCAGCCCAGAGTTCTAACAGGAGCCTGGCTGATCATGCAGCTGGCTAATTGGTAGCAGCATTTAACTCCACACTCTGGGCAGTACCCTTCGTGGAAGCAACAAGTCAGCTTTGTACTACTAGCATCCACTCTAACTTGGCTCTTGTACCCCCCTGGCTTTGGACTACGTTTCTGGTTAGTGATTTGGACTTGGTTCTGTGTTTCTGGCTCCTGACCCTGGCTTGGCTTTTTGGACTTTGCACTGTCTTCTTGGCTCCTGACCTTGGCTTGTTCTGGACTCCCTTTGACTGGCACCCCAGCCTGTGAGAGGAAGTCAGCCGAGGGTCCAAGAAGCAGAGTCCAAGCAGGTCCAGGGTCAAAGCCAAAGGTTCAGGAGTAGCAGCCAGAAACAGGTCTGGGAGGTGTAGCTGCACATCTCCAGGAAGGTGACAAGTTGCTCCCATGCCTTCCCCCTCTGAAGCCCCATCCTTTATTGGCAGCTCACAGCTAGGTCTCATTGCTTGCAAAAGCACTATCCAGTGTTCCCTCTAAGCTGAGTTAGTGTGAACTAGCTCACAGTTTTTTAGCCTCTGGCTCACTCATTTTTGTCTTAGCTCAGGAAGGATGGTTCCAGAGCAAACTAATTTATGCAGTGGGCTAATTGCTTGCTCACAACTTTAATGCCAGTAGCTCACAAAGTAGATTTTTTGCTCACAAGACCCCATAGCTTAGAGGGAGCATTGGTGCTATCCATTAACTCCAGGTGTTCCTCTTGATCTGGCAGTTGCTGGGCAGCAAGGCATATGCTCCGCTTCCTCTTGAAGCGCTTCAAGCATGCCCACCTCCTCCTGCATTCCCCTGGCTCTGGGAAAAGGGGAGGCAAGGCAGCCTGTGAAGTTTCCCCAAGATCTTGGGTTCTTGAGGCACCGCCTCTCTGAGTTGCCTCTTCCGTGTTCCCAGTGCTCATGGGGCTGGAGTGCATGCTGTCCTCAGCAACTGGGGCATTAGGACCTCCCTCTGCTATCTCAGGGTCATTGGAAGCATCAGCTGGTTGAGTCTCAGAGGTGCTGACAGGGCTGTTATCAACATCAGCTGAGTGCTCTTCAGCTAAAGCAGGCTGGCCCATGACAGTTGGACTGCTGGGAATTCTTTTAACAAGCCTCTAAGGAACACTTTGGATTCCCATTGGGCAGAGAGTAATTTCCCCCCAATGTGTGTGTGGAAGGAGTCTATGGCTGCAAGATGTACCTTGACATAAGATGAGGACATAATCCCATGAACTAAGCATAGGAGGCAGTTAAACATTGACCAAATGGGCATGGCATTGGTTTTATCTGTTTCTAATTGGCCTGTGAGAAGCACTTCCATTCAGAGGAGTATGAACACCATTTTTTTTTAGCACCTGTTTCACAGATTCTTAAAAGCAATTGTCAGGGAATGAATGAGCCACGCTTTCAAATGAAGGCTGTTTTATGTTTGGATGCAGGAACGGGCTCTGATGTAGGAGGTTACGGTGAGGGAGAAGGACGTGGTATTTGCCACAAGACTTCCTGAGCAGCAGGGGGAACCAGACTTGCTTTTACCAGAATGTAGCTATTACCATGGCCATCATGTTTCCCCCATCATTTTGTACAACATTTGTGAAATCAGTAGGAGCAGGGGAAAGGTGTAGTACATGTCCCCTCTCCATAGGTTCTGGAAAGCACCTCCTAGTGAATGGGGTTGCCAAGGTGCTTTTGAACAGAGCAGGGCACATTTCTTGCTTGCATCTGTCATAAACAAATCTCTCAATTCCCACTTGTGAGGTGCCAAAGGAGTGTGCCTAAGGAAGTCTGCTAAGTGGTTCCTGCTATGTGCATCACTTGGATCATGGATCTGTGAAGGATGCACCATACCCATATCTTGGATGTTAAGAGGTACAAAGTTGATGAGGCTGTGCCACCCTGTTTATTTATATAGAACATCACTGTCAGGTTGTCTGTTGCCACAAAGATTTTCTTCCTCATTGTTGTTGTTCAGTCAAGTCCGACTCTTCGCAACCCCATGGACCAGTCACGCCAGGCCCTCCTGTCTTCCGCTGTCCTCTGAGGTTTTTTGCTCAATTTCATGTTTGTTGCATCAATGACACTGTCTAACCATCTCATTCTTTGACCTTCAATCTTTCCCAGCATCAGGGTCTTCTCCAGGGAGTGTTCTCTTCTCATTTGGCGGCCAAAGTATTTGAGCTTCAACTTCAGGATCTGGCCTTCCAGGGAACAGTCAGGGTTGATTTCTTTTAGGATTGAATGATTTGATCTCCTTGCAGTCCAAGGGACTCTCAAGAGTCTTCTCCAGCACCATAGTTCAAAAGAATCTGTTCTTTGGCGCTCAGCCTTCCTTATAGTCCAACTCTCGCAGCCATATATTACTACTGGGAATACCATTGCTTTGACCATGCGGACTCATTAGTTGAGACCAAAGGGCAGAGAAGGTTAGGTAAATTGTCTTGATCTCCAAGGTGTTTATATGAAGCAATTTCTTGCGAGTGGAGCAAACACTGCTGACTGAAAAGGAGTCTACATGAACACTCCAACCTGATAGTGAGGCGTCTGTACTAAGGATGACTTTTGGTATGTGTGTGGGTGAAACAGAATTCCTGACAAGAGGTTTTGGGGAAGAGCTTACCAGGACAGGGGCATTCAGTTTTCTGGATTGGGGATGATCAGGGATTCTGAAGACCCTTAGGAGCCACAGTTGCAAGATATGCATGAGTAGTCAGGCAAGTGGTACTATGGCTATGGTAGATGCCATTAATCCCAGCAGTCTTCAGAAGAGTATGGCAGATTGGACCTGTGGATGACTACAGTGGAATACTCCTAGACTTACATATAGGATTCTGTCTAGAGACAGAAAGGCATTCGTCAGAGAGGAGCCTAATTCCTGCTGATCCCATGGAGGCTATAGAAACTCTGAAATGATGCCTGGAGGCAGTTTTGGAGTGGATGCAGGCTAATAAATTAATCCCAACAAGACAGAAGATTAATCCCAACAAGACAGAAGTGCTACTGGGCAGTCTTTAAGAGCAGCCCCACGTAGAGCGCATTGCAGTAACCTAATCTAGATGTTATCAAGATAATTTCTGTCCATGAATGGCTGTAGCTGGCTCACCAGCCAAAGCTGCTGAAAGGCACCCCTGGTCACTGCTGCCACCTGTTTATCCAACAGGAGGCCTGGGTCCGGGAACACCCCCAAGCTACGAACCTGCTCCTTTAAGGGAAGTGCAACCCCATCCAAAACAGGGGATAATTCATATCCCAGGTCAGACCTTCCCTACACCCATAGCATGTCAATTTGTCAGGATTAAGTTTCACCTTGCTAGCCCTCATCCATTCCAAAATTGTCTCCAGGTTTCTGGTTTCCACAGCCTCCATAGGATCTGCTGGTAGCGCTAGATAGAGCTGAGGGCCATCGGCATATTGGTGGCAGCTCAGCCCAAATCTCTGGATGATCTCTCCCAGAGGCTTTGCATAGATGTTGAAGAACATAGGGAACATGATGGAGCCTTGGGGAACCCCCAAAGGCCAAGGGGCTTGAGGAGCAGTCCTTCAGCACCAGAATTTGAAACCTACTCTTGAGTAGGACCAATAGGTTCAGGAGAATTAACAGGCTCACATTTCCCCTGTTCATCTCCTGGCACACATCATCCACTAAGGCCATTTCAGTCCCATAACCAGGCCCGAAACCATATTGGAATGGATCTAAACAATCTGCTTCATTCAGGAATCTCTATAATTGGCCAGCCAGCACACATTCAATCACCTTGCTCAAGAGTGATGCATTTAACATTGGATGGTAGTTATTCAACTCTTGGGCCCAGAATAGGTTTCTGTAGGAGTGCATGCACCACTGCCCACTTCAAGGCAAGAGTGACCACCCAACTCTCAGGGAGACATTTACTGTCTCTTGGATCCAGTCTTCTAGTCCCATCCCCCCCCCGCAGATTTAAGGAGCCAGGAGGGGCAAGGGTTGTACAAACAAGTGGTAGGTGTCAAACATCCCAGAATTCTGTCTGCATGTGCAGACTGCATAAGGTGGAAGGTATCCCACACAACTTGCTAAGTCCCACATACACTTTGGGACCATCTGATCCTGTTGCTGCTAATATAGAGTCCAAGTCAAAACAGATGCGAGAGATTTTATCCACAAAGTGCTTAGCAAAATTATTGCAGCAGACTGCAGGGCAGCCCACCTCTTCCTGCTGGCTATAACCCAAGAGATCCCTGACCACCCCAAAGAGTTCTGCAAGTCTTTAATGTGTAGATGCAGAGGTGCTGGAAAAGTATTACTTCCTTGCTGCCATCACCACCACGGAGTAGGCTTTCAAGTGAGCTCTAACCAAGTGCCTTGTCAGATTTGTTCTGAGTCTTTCTCCACCATTGTTCTAGCTGTCTCCCTTGTCTTTTCATAGTCCTTATGAATGACTACCATAGTGATTTTTGGAGGCCCTGTTCTGAGTTTAGGCAGGGGACAAACCAAGAGAGGGCTTTCTCAGTCATGGCACTGAAACTCTGGAACTCTCTCCCCAAGGATATTTGCGTCTCCTCCTGTTGTCATCTTCTACCAGTGTGTGAAGACTTTTTTGTTTCATTTGGTTTTTCCTCAGTGACCCCGCCTTCCTGCCCAGTGGTTTAATTGTTGCTTTTATTTTTTTTTGTATGTATTTCAGCTCTGCTTTCAATTATTTTAACGTTGTGTTCAGGGTTTTGGTTTTAAAATATGATTTCAGTATGTATGTGTAATTTGTTAGCTGCCTTGGTGGCCCTTCTGAGGGCAGAAAGGTGGGGTAGAATTTTTGTAAAAT
Organism: Gekko gecko; assembly: GCA_029375565.1. Taxonomy (NCBI): domain Eukaryota; kingdom Metazoa; phylum Chordata; class Lepidosauria; order Squamata; family Gekkonidae; genus Gekko; species Gekko gecko. The sequence goes on along the minus strand of JAPDNY010000002.1, from coordinate 234,513,488 downwards.
AAATAGTAATGCAACTGTTAGAGTATATTTTGTTGAAGGCTTTCATGGCCGGAGTTCATTAGTTGCTGTAGATTTTCCGGGTTGTGTGGCCGTGGTCTTCGCATTGTAGGATCTGATGTTTTGCCAGTAGCTTGTGACTGGCATCCTCAGAGGTATAACACAGAAAGATGTAGTACTCTCTGTGTCAAGGTGAGCAGAAAAATGGTAGGCAGGTAGCTTATATCTACCCTGGAAGGTGGGGTAGGGCTGAGTCATTATCTTGTAGTAGTTCTCCAGGCTATGAACATGCTAACGTAGGAGCTTTCCTGAGGAGATTCTTTTGTCTATGGATTGTTTCCTGAAGAGGTTCCTGTTTCCTGAGGGGGTTCTTTTGTGTGTGGAATGACTATTGAAATGCTAATCTTATCTGTAGTGCTATTGTCAGCTGTAGAGCATTTTGTGTTTTTCAGGACAGGAAACTATGCCCTATTTATTTTTAAACTCTCTTCTTTCCTGTTGAAATTGTGTTTATGTTTATGAATTTCAATGGCTTCCCTATGTAATCTGACATGGCAATTGGAAGTGTTGTCCAGTCTTCCAGTGTTTTGGAACCAAATGCTGTGTCCTGTTTGGGTTAGGCTATGTTAGAGTATATGTCAAACTGTTCAGCCTGCTGTAGGATAATCATATTTTTCTAGTATTTCTTTAACGCCTCTCTCTCAAACCCTCACACCCTCCCAGTTCTTAAATATAAAGTAAATTATTACAGGATACAGAAAGGAGAGTAAAGCCTACAGGAATATTTAATAGGGAAGCCAGTTAAGCCAAGATCTCTCAAATAAGAATTATGGTGCTGCAAGCATATACCCTTTTTGTCTGTGAAATGTCAAATGGTAGGTGTATTAGGTATGCATGCTAAAGGCACAAGTCCCAGTGCCTCCAACTGAAAGCCAAAATGGCTTGTCTTTGGTTTTTCAAGTCTTCCAAGTCCAGAAGCTAGGTCACTGGATCACAAGCATATTCTCTGCACATGTATGCTTCACCTAACAATAAAAAGGTCATCCATGTTGAAAAGCAAGTCACACATTGCAACAGAATAACTTCCTGTTGTGAGCAGGTGCCATGAAAGAGGTCAGCACTGATGGGAGCAATTTACAGATGGTATTCTTGTTCATAGCAATGATTACTTTAAGTAGCAGGAGATGTACAAGATTTTTAAAGACAGGCATTTACCTTTTTGAATGATTTTCTGTGCTTGCTTTCGAACTCGAGCATTACGTAAAAACCGCCACTCCCTCTCTTTGCGGACCTGACTCTCTAAGTCATGTTCTTCTGGAATCTGCCAGCAAATTAAAAAAAAAAAATGAATACAAAAGGGCAAAGGGGGCGAGGACGAGAAGATTCCTTGCAACATCATCTTGGCTTATTTCAATCATAGAAGGCTGTAGTTGGTAAGACCTCTTGCAGCCTGACCAACATCAATAAGAGGCAAATAAAATCTTTGTGTTCTGGTACACTTCATTACCTTTACAGCTAAACACCATAAACTGCCCCCCCCCATCAGCTGACTAAAGGCTGGGTAAATTAAAGGCTTTCTTTTAACCAGGTGAAACAAATGTTACATGTTTCCTATATATTTTCAGCAAACATAATAAAGCTAACGTTTTTACTTGACTAAATGCATGAAAAAGTGATTTATGATTTGGAAGGCAATGTGGAATGCCCTGTCTGAATGTAATTAGGTACACAGATTGCTCACAAAAATGCCACCAGCATAGAGGGATAGCTGCTTAAAAATACACCTTACATTTATGATGAATAAATCATATTGCTCAGTTGACAGATATCTGAAAACCTACTCTTTGCCTATGCCTTAAGAAGGGCCTTGCCTTTTGTCTCACTAGGCTACATGATCTTCTAGGAAGAAAATGGCTCCCTCCCACTTAAAGAGCAACAAAAATTTACAAAGCTTACATAAATGGATTGCCACAGAAGATGTATTTGAATCTAGTGGCTTCTGTCATGAACCCACAAATACACAGCAATTTTTGAACCATTTAAACACTTCCCTCCATAGCAATTTTTTTGGTTTACATGAAAAGAGCATAATAGTTTGCATAATTCCTAATAAATAGTGCCATAAAGCACTAGACTGAGAGGCATAAATACCGATGGTCTAGTTCACAGTTGAAGGTCTACATAGAAATCTTTTGTTATTTGCTGTACAACTCTCAAGGGTTTGAAAATGAATGCTACATAATTTTCCTTAAACTCAAGGTTGGAAGTACCAGCATGACCAGAAAACATGAAAGGTTGTTTTGAAGTCCCAGTGCAAGAATTTAGTACTGCTGAAGAGCACTAATAGATTTTCAAGATCATATTATTAATACAGTACTCAAAACTATTGTGACATTAGGGGAGGGGCCACAGCTCACTGGCAGAGTATGTTTTGCAACCATGAGGTCCCAAATGCAGCCCCCCAACATTTTCAACATAGCTTGGAAAGACCCCTGGCTGTGATCTCATGTCCAAAAAGACATGATATGAGCAACATGGGTGCCTGATCTGAACTTGTCACATGTAGGATAAGTGTAAATCACTTTGAGAGTGTTGTGTTGCTCTGTGAGGCTCCAAATGCTGGTGGGGAGGGGCTTCAATCTCCAAATGCTGTGAGGGAGGAGGGGCTTCAGGTTTCTCATGCTGTGTTCACCACCAGAAATGTCCAGGGGTGGTCTGTTTGCCCCTTCCTCAGGTTCTAAATGTACATCCCAGGGCATATGGAGCCTCAGCAAGGGGCAAATACACCACCTGAGAAACCTGAAGCCCCTCCCCTCGCAGCATTTGGAGCTACACAGGGAAACACAAGGCTTCCAAAGTGAGTTATACCAATCCTATGTGTGACAACAAAATTGGGTCGGGCATCTGTGTCCCAAGTATTGTTCCTTTTGGCCCTCAGAGAGCCACTGTTAGTTGGAGTAGATAAAGGGCAAGCCAGTCAGACCCACAGTCTAAAGTACCTTCATAAGATACTTGGAAGATCTGAAATTTCCATTGTGGGCCAGCTATTAAAGAGTTCCTTATTAGATAGAAGCCATGACTATCAAAGAAAAGCTTGTGTGAATCCTGCCTTCTTACTGTCACCCCTATATACTTTGGAAATTGAGAAAAACATGGATGTGTGGTTTCATGTCAGCAGAACCAGAGGAATATTTAATATATTTGAGTCACATGGTGGGTGGGAAGGTTTGGATTTTCCCTGCCCCAGTCCCCATAGCAGCCATTTCCTCACTCTGTCATGGGGTGAGTTCTTTTAAAAAAAGAATGGGCAACTGAACATTTTTAGACTGGTATACTATCCGTGTATCAGGTTGTCTGAATTGCCAGAGCTCATTTTTTTAGAAGCCTCTAACTCCTTTTGTTGCAGAGATATAACAGGAAAGACATGTCTCTGCAACACAAGGTACTTGAGATTGACTTCTTTAAAAATGAAAAGTGGGAATCTGGGAACTTCATACACAGATAGTTAAACTGTCATAACAATATTCAACTGCTGAACTGAAAAACCTTTAAAAATCCCTGGTGGTGTGGTGGGGCATGAAAAGAATGGCCACTGCCAGGGGAGTGGGATAAGGAAATTATGGGGAAATCTGCTATGTGGAAGCCTTGTTGCCACTGTGTTGTACTGGCAGATACTGTGGCAACAAGAAAAGTTCACAAGCCTGTCCCTGTGTGGGAAAAACCATAGCTTGCCCAATCATATTGCTGTGCAAACTGTGTTCATGGTAGCTCACTCTCTGGAAACAATTCACACCAGGGATTACTGAGCTGGGATTCCTTATTTTTTAAAAAAGTTTAACTCCCCCCTAGTTTTCTTTTGCAACAATCCAAATATTAGATGGAAAATGACCAGTAATGTACAGCAATAAGTGAGTTCAAGATAAAATGCATCCAAGCTATTCAAGTAGAGAGATATTACATTTTAATGAAAAAAACAGGTTGCTTACCTGTAACTGATGATCTTCGAGTGGTCATCTGTGCATTCACACCCATGGGATTCAGTGCGCCTGCGCTGACCCGGTCGGTGTCTGTACAAAGCTCACAATGGGATTTTCGCGCCCTTCGCCCCCGGGCATGCGCAGGAACCCCACCGCGCATGCCCAAGGGGCGGGGGCACGGACATCCCGCCAGTTCCTTCTGACCACCATCAAGCCTAGCCATGTATGAGAACAGCTGAGGATGACAGCAGTGGGGAAGGACGGGCGGGCGGTGTGAATGCACAGATGACCACTCGAAGATCATCAGTTACAGGTAAGCAACCTGTTTATCTTCTTCGTGGTCTCTGTGCATCACACCCATGGGAGATTAAAAAGCAGTGGCTCACCTGGAGGTGGGTGCTGGCAGACTCAGGGAGCCGTAGAGGAGAGGACCAGATGACCCAAGTCACCCTTCTGCTGGGCACGGATGTCCAGAGCGTAGTTGAGACGTGATGCGGAGCCCCAGGGAGGACAAGTTGTACGACAGGAACAGTGAGTTGTCACGTCTGGTTGAATGAGTTCGGTTCAGGTAAAAGAGGAGTGCCCTCTTGACATCCAGGGTATGGAGCAAGTGTTGCCCGTCATCTTCTGGATGTGGGAAAAAATCTGGGAAGAATATTTCAGTATTGAGATGGAACTCTGAAACAATCTTTGGAATGAAAGTCAAGTCCGGTACGAGGCGCACGCCGTTTGGAAGGAAGACCAGGTAGGGTGGATCATGTCGGAGTGCCATGAGTTCGCTAACCCTTCTGGCTGAGGTGATAGCCACTAGGAAGGCCGTTTTCCAAGCTGCATACTTGAGGTCACAAGTAACCATCGGTTCAAACGGTCGTCTGGTAAGTTGCCGTAGTACCAGTGGTAAGTCCCACAGTTCTGTAGGCGCAGCTACAGGAGGGTACAGTCTAACGAAGCCCTTCATGAACTGCTTTGAGGTCGGATGGGAGAAAATTGTGTGTCCATCCAAGCCCTGGTGGTAAGCGGAGATAGCCACCAAGTAGACTTTCACTGATGAGTGGGAGAGACCCTGGTCTCTAAGGAGCAGGAGAAAGTCCAGAATTTTGTCCAGGCTCACGGAATTCGGAGTGTCTGTAGACGTGTCTAGGTACGAGAGGAACTTTTGCCACTTCCTGTGGTAGGATGAGCGGGTAGATTCCTTCCTCGCATTACACAGCACCTCCGAGACCCGGGCGGAGAAGCTCATGACTGGAGTCTCCAGGCAGTTAGTTTTAGGTTGTTCACCTGCGGGTGGAGCACCATGCCCCGTTCGGCGGTGAGGAGATCTTGCACCTTGGGGAAGTGGTGGAACCTGCCTTCTGCCAGACGCAGTAGGATGGGGAACCAGGGTTGCCTGGGCCACCACGGAGTTACGAGGATGCAGTTCGGTCAAAATTTGGCCACCTTGTGCACCACTCTCAAGAGTAGGGGCAGTGGGGGGAACATGTACAGGAATGAGCTGGTCCAGGGTAGTAGAAGGCCGTCCCCTAAGGAGAGAGGATCCCTGCCTCCTTGGGAGCAGAACTGTTTGCATTTCGTGTTCACCCGTGAGGCGAACACGTCGACTGATGGGGTCCCCCAGCAGTCGAAGAGTGGTTGGAGGTAGACTGGGTTCAGTTCCCACTCGTGATGGTGAGTGTGGCCTCTGCTGATCAGATCCGCTTCCACGTTTTGGACTCCGGGGATGTGGGTGGCCATGGGGATGATTTTGTTGGAGACGCACCAGTCCCAGAGGTCGAGAGCGAGCCCACAAAGGCTCCTGGAGACAGTTCCTCCCTGACGGTTCACGTAACTGAGGGCCGTGGTGTTGTCAGTGAGGATGACAACACAGTGGCCTCGTAAGAGGCACTGAAACGCTCTGAGAGCTAGAGAGATAGCCAGTAGTTCCAGGTAATTGATGTGCCTGTTTGCAGTAGCAGCATCCCATCGGTATCCCACACTGATGCCATTGAGGTGGGCCCCCCAGCCCCATAAGGACGCATCTGTCATCAAGGTGTAATGAGGAGAGGGAGGGGTAAACGGAGCACCCTGGGTAATATTTGTGACCGCAGTCCACCAGTTGAGGGAGTCCCGTACGGTTTGTGTAGGGGTCAGGGCCTTTGACTGAGGCATTCCGTGTGGACGGAAACTCTTCAGAAACCAAAGTTGAAGGGGCCTCATGTGGAGTTTCGCCAGGGGAAGGACCGAGGTCGTGGCGGACATGTGCCCGAGGAGGCGCTGAACATCGTACGCCGTTGAGGATGGAGAGTCGCGAACCGAGGTTGCTAGGTTGGACAAGGTTTGAGCTCTGTCCAACGGTAGGAAGGCTCTGCTGGCCACGGCATCGAGTAAGGCCCCTATGAATTGAACCCTCTGAGAAGGTTGAAGACAGGACTTTTGTAGGTTCACCTGAAGACCGAGTGATGAAAGAAGGTGTAGTGTGAACGCAATGTCCTTGCGCAGAGAGGTCGGGGAATCGGCCACCAGAAACCAGTCGTCGATATAGGGGAAGATGGTAATCCCCTGGAGGCGGAGGTGGGCTGCGACAACTACCATGGTCTTGGTGAAGACCCTCGATGCCGTAGAGATTCCGAAGGGGAGACATCGATACTGATAATGACATTCTCCTATCGCGAATCGGAGGTACCTCCTGTGAGACGGGTGGATGTTTAGGTGGAAGTAGGCATCCTGGAGGTCGATGGTAGCCATCCAGGCGCCTTGTGGAATCAATGGGAGGATAGCCTGTAGGGTCGTCATCTTGAATTTTCGATATCGTATGTAGATATTGAGATCTCGAAGATCCAAGATGGGGCGCAGCCCTCCGTCGCGTTTCGGTACGGTGAAGTACCGAGAATAGAATCCCATCCATTCGGAAGTTTTCGGGACAGGTTCTATCGCCCCCTTCTTCAGTAAGGAGTTAACGGAGACTTTCAAGAAGATTGAAGAAAAAACTAAAGAGAAATTTTTGAGGAAAAATTGTGATCTTTCGCTGAGGTAAAGTTCTCGGAGACACCAACGCAGGCTGCTAACAGCAAGGCGGTCAGAAGAGAACTGGCGGGATGTCCGTGCCCCTGCCCCTTGGGCATGCGCGGTGGGGTTCCTGCGCATGCCCGGGGGCGAAGGGCGCGAAAATCCCGTTGTGAGCTTTGTACAGACACCGACCGGGTCAGCGCAGGTGCACTGAATCCCATGGGTGTGATGCACAGAGACCACGAAGAAGATCCTAGCTTTAGAGAAATAAATTAGAAGTTCTAAAACAGCTGCATCAAAAGGAGAAAATGGCGTGTCTGAATAGAATCCCAAAAGTTTCTAGCTGGCAACCAGTATCCCCTATACAGGTCTAACCCTGGAGATGAGAACACTGCTCCTGCCCTGTATAACATAACCTGCATAAGGATGGTGGTAAAAGAACCATAACCTACAGCTCTGGAGAAAAAAAACCCAAATCAATCTACACATGAAAAAGAGAAGCCTGTTTTCCCAATGCCATATGTATAGCAGAGAGCCTTCAGCTAATGAAATGTTGGTCTATGATGTTTATAGGATTACAGATTTTTTTTAAGCCCTCTGGCAGTATGGTGGAGAAAATAGCGGATGTAGAGCCAAATGAAGGGAAATGGTGCCAATGTGGGTGGGACCTTGGACCTTCCCCTCCAGACCACTTCATAATGTGCTTTGACTGCACTCTTTTCAAAAAGATCAGAGATAAGCAGGTTTGGGAAAGAGTTTATCAAGGACAAAGAAAGGATCACTGGAAGATTATGAGATTGCACCACCATGCGGATGGCTCTCCCCACCCCCAGATAAGAAACTTCTGTGATGAATCAACCAATGAGAGGTCAAGAGACAAGCTATGCTGGTTGGGAACAAACCACACAAATCACATATAGGACCATATCCCCCAGTCAGAGATTCAGGCAAACCCTTCCTTCCCTATGAGAAAAGGTTAAAGCCTTTTGAGTTTAGAAAAAGATAACTAAAGATGGGGAGGGCAGAATATGTTGGAGGATTATACAATTATACGAAGCATGAAGAACCTGGACAAAGAAGATTTTTGGTAGAAAGTACCTTACACAGAGTATAAGTAATGTATGGAATTAACTGCTACAAAATGTGACAATAGCCACAGGTTTAGGTGGCTTTAAAAGGGATTAAATAAATTAGTTGATAGTTTTAGCAACAGCTACTAGCGAGCAGGTTGCCAGGTCCCCCCTGGCCACCAGCAGGGGATGGGGGTTAGAATTGACAGATCCAGATTGGGAAGCTCTGGAGATCTGGGGATGGAGCCTGGGGAGGACAGGGACCTCAGTGGGGTACAATTCCAGAGTCCACCCTCCAAAGCATCCATTTTCTTCAGGGGAACTGATCTCTGTAGTTTGGAGGTGAGCTGTAATTCTGGGGGATCCCCAGGGCCCATCTGGAGGCTGGCATTAAAAAAATGGAATCTCCAGGTTCAGAAACAGTATGGACAATTAGTTGCTGAGAGGCAAACAATTAAGAGCACAGTAGTCATGGATGCACTAGTATCCTGTCTGTGGGCTTCTCAGAAGAATCTGACTAGCTAGTGTGGGAAACAGGGACAGACCCCTTTTCAGAACTAGTACAGCCATCCTTAGGTCCCCCTCCCCTTTTATGTCCCTCCCCCTTTTTGTTTCTTCCTAATTCAGGGAACTCTGTCTATAGTAAATAAAAGCCAAGTTTTGGTTTCCATTATAATATTTTCTATGTGGGTCTCCCAGAAGTGCATGGGTATATGTAATAGCATTACATGATTAGGATCATGACACACTACAGATTTCTAACACCTCTTGGCATCCACTCAGACAGAAACCAATTACAATTCTGAAGTCTCACACTGAGAAGTCCCATGTGAAAGTCAATGAATTTCTACTCCTTTTTTACCCATATGGAGATGGAAACAGTCAGTGAGAGGTTGTGGAAATGAGGGCAGAAGATGGATCCTTGAAGCAATAAATAATGTTATAAGGAACTTTCTGCTGGCTGACAGGGCTAAGACAGTTTCCTAAGGGGTTAAATCGTCTATCAGTTCATTGAGCTTCAGACACTGAGATGTTGAGGTATATGCATGGGATTTTTAGGCTAGACTGTTCCCTCCCCCCCCGTTTTTGTCAGCCCACCTCAATTTTCCCACCTTCAAATACTTTTCATTCATATTCTACCTCGATTACATGTAACAGATCAAATTTACTTTCACATGGTGGGGAGGGGGAAACCTAACATGGCTGCATATCTCTGATGCAATCCAAAGATTATAGTTTTACTTAATGCATTTTCAGACTTCTGAGCAGGAGGGGAGGGCAAAATCTTAGACTAGATCAGCATTCATGCAGGATCAATTAAATACTTTAACAAGCAACCACAATGCAGTCCTCTCTTCTGCAATAAAATGTGATCTGATATTCCATAAATTAAAGTCTAACTGATACCTGAAATCACACTAGTGATTTATAATCTTACCAGTTTCTGCAAAGGAGCAGAATGCTTTTTAGATATATATATATATATATGTAAAGGAAGGTACTTCCCAGAACAAGACTTAGCAAAGGTTAGGCACTTGTAACCCTCTTGCATTTATTCATTGTCGAGCCTCGACTTTGTCACTTTGCCTGATGCTAGCATTTATTAGCAGAGCCTTTACATAAGGGCCAGGAAACATCTATCTCCCCTACTGATATTTAGTTCTCATTTCAACCTGCTTTATCCAGGCAGTTGAAATTCTCAGAAGGAAGTAGGAGTGAATCAGGTTTCTTTATTCTTGAAAGCAACAAGTGTGGCATTTGTGGGAAAGAGACTGTTCAGCGTAACTCTAGCAAACAATGCAGATTGTAAGAATGTCAAGCTTGCCTAGGTGAACTGGTGCAACTATCAGGAAAACAGCAGAACTGAAGAGGGAGGCAGATCCAATTTTACCTCTTCATTACAGGCAATATAATGCAGCTTTCTTACAAAAGCACAAATTATTGCTCAATGAAGCATGAGATTATTTTTACTATCTTTGACGCAGAGCTCCCTGAAGAACACAGCATACTGTTCTGCATACTAGCAAAATGCCCATCCGGGTAGAAAGTCACTGAAGGAGTCATTGCGGGGAGGAGAAGGACAAAAATAGGCATGGATGCCTAATGGGATCCCTACCAGATGATGCCAACTTGCCCAAATTCCAATTTAGGTGTGGTTTTACCCACTACTGCAACAGTGTCCCCAGGAATGATGGCTTATTTCTACTGAAGAATTTATTTGGTTCCATTCACTTTTGTCACTTGAAGTGGATCAGAGAAACCAGTGTATGCAGTCGAACAAGTGTCATACCTCCATGCCTTACCCTTTCCCTATGAGAGTAGAAAGTACCCTTCCCCCCCCCCATCTTCCCCAGTGTATTACCAAAGCAGAAATCAAACTGCAGAGCTACTAAGGGGAGGAATGAAAATCAGGAGATTCAAAAGCCAAGCCTGAGGCAAATGCATTCTTCATTTCCCACCCCCAGCCAGTAACAGTCGTCAGATAATGTTGCACCTGCTGCTGAGAGAAGCCAGGAGTGACTTTCCAGAGCCAGCACCAGACTTCAGAAACTTATTGCCACCATATGCTAATGTTTCCCTTTCTCTTGCTAATGAAGGCCAAGCTGGGTATTTGTCTGTAAAACCATATTAGCTTTTACATGGAGAAAACATGAAGCGGCAGTCAGACAAGACCCAATTATATTGTAGAAAGGTCTGGCTAAGGAAAAGTGTCACTGGTCCCTTGGTATGTGTGAGGGATGGTGGTGGGTAGGGGCAGAAACAGCATACCTATAAGGCAAAGTAGCTTTGTTGATGCTGCAAAGTGACTTCGCTGTGTATTTTTAAAAATGGAATTAATGGGATAAATCTTGCAGGAAAAATATGACAAAAGTGGCACCTAAATGCTATATGTGTGCACTTAAAGATTATATAAACCACATTTACACCCTTTTCCTTTTTTGGAGAGGGGAGATGGAGGAAAGCTTGCAATTGCATAATCACCATCTGTAACAGGCTATACATGTAAACTTTTTATTGTAAGTCCTTGGTGTCTGAGCATTCAGCCATTATAAATTTAATGGTTTCAGCTTGTGTGCCTGGGAACAAATGAAACATCTTAAGCCATTTACCTCAGCATTTATAGAATAAAGACACAAGTTCCTCCAAATGACAGGCAGACTTTATTTATATAAAAGTTGTATAGCACTTTTCAATTAAAGATTCACAAACTGATTTATAAAAATTAAATACAGATCTAGAATTCAATAAAAGGCAACAACTTAAAATAACAATGCAACTTAAACAGCAGAAGCACAGTAAATGGATGAAAAAGAAAAAAACACCTAAGTCTCAAAAGCAAAATTAAACAAAGGAAAAGATTTTGAAGGAGGAGGAGATTGGATTTATATCCCACCCTTCACTTGGAGTCTCAAAGTGGCTTACAAATTCCTTTCCCTTCCCCTCCCCACAACAAACACCCTGTGAGATAGGTGGGGCTGAGAGAGCTCTGACAGAAACTGCTCTTTTTCAAGCACAGCTCTGACAGAACTATGGCTTGCCCAAGGTCATCCAACAGCTGTGAGGGGAGGAGTGGGATCAGAGTCCGTGCACTTAACCACTACACCTTTGAAAGGATAAGAAGAACAATTCTACAGTTGCAAATAAAAAAAACAAAAAGCTTTGCTTCTCAGGATAGATCTTAAACACTGGGCAGTTCATAAGAAAGGTGGTACTTGGGTGAGAGCTATGGTTTATTATTAGGGATGGACACGAAGGGGCACACAAAGTGAAAGTCATCACGACTCATGCCACTTTGTGTGTTGTGAACAGCCACTTCGGATGACTGCTTCATTGACAAAGCGATCCATGATTCACTACGTTTTGCTTTGGTGAGTCATAACACTTTGTGGGTGCTTCATTGGGCCAGACAGCCTGGCACTGATCAAGCAACTCCCCAGGCAACGGGAGGGAGGGATGAGTGCAGACCTTCTGCAGCCTTGGGAACACCAGTCCTGGGCTTCCAAAACTTGCTTGGCAGCTCGGGTGGCTGACTAGAGAGCTCCCATTCAGCTCTATGGGAGCAGGAGGGCATATATACTCCTGAGCTCCAATGCAGCTGTGTTCAGTTTGCAGCCAGTGACAGGAAGAGAGGAGTTGTGAAAGCGATTGCTGCTTCAGGATTCTAGTCCATCTTTGCCAGAGTCAGGCAGAAGGGCTCAGCCAGTGGGTTCCTCATCCACACAGCACCCCTCAGAGGGAGGTCTCCACACCTTTCCCCTACCGGGAAGGTATCTGGTGAGGCCAGAGATCTGATCCACATCTGTCCTTCTCTGGGTGAGGGGGAACCTAAATATATTACAAATCTACCATCTGCTAAATTTTTACAGACACTCTACTTCAGTGGGGAGTGAATTCTTCCACACCTTTCCCCACCTAGGGATCTGACCCGCACCTGTCAGTCTGCCACCACAAGGCAGGTCAGACCCAGTTACAGGAGTCAAAGCCATGAGGGTGAAAACTGGGGCCAAGGGTGCTTGTTGTGACCAGAAGAAGGAGTCCACCCAGCCCCATCAACAGGCCCCTGTCCCTATGGAAAAAGCTGTTTCCCACAGGGCAGGGCCATTTGTGCTTGGTGGTATTTATTTATTTAATTCAATTTTTATCCCGCCCTCCCCTCAAATGGGCTCTGGGTGGGTCACAAAGTCACACAGTCTTAACAATAATAGTTAAACAATAAAAACAATAATTTAAAACAATAATAGAAACAGCAGTCAAGCTTCATATTGCTATACTCAGTTTAGGCTGACATAGAGTCAGCGATTTCAGTAGGGGAGACCAGAGACGGATTTTGGATGTCTGCCACCTCAACTGAAAGCCCAGTGGAACAGCTCAATTTTACGGGCCTTGTGGAATTGTAATAAATCCCGCACGGCCATGATCTTGAGAACTTGTTTCACCAGGTTGGGGCCAGGGCAGAAAAAGTCCACCATATTCCAGAATTGGCAAGGCAGTAAGTCAGAAGATCATACTTGACCATGTCGAATGCTGCTGTTAGGTCAAGAAGCAACAGCAGCACTGCCCTGCCCTGATGTCTCTGGAGGTCATCTGCAAGGATGACTAGTGTGGTCTCCATCCCATGGGCAGAGTGGAGGCTAGACTGGAATAGGTCCAGGACAACGGCATCATCCAAGAAAACCTGGAGTGTCGGGGTGTCAGGGGTCTCTGAGCCAGAGCCTCTTTTGCCAGAATTGTTCCAAGAGGTGGATGCCAAGGTGGAAGAACTCCTGTCATTGCTATTGACAGAGCAGTTTCAAAGACTCTTTGACAAGGAGGGGGAGGAATCTAAAAGTGCTGAGGAAGTAGGGGATGGTGGGAAACAGCCAAGCCTCTGCTGCCACCGCCCATTGGTCCTCCCAGGCCAGAACCACACTGTAGCAGCCAAGCCTCCAGACCACACAAATCTCTCTCTGAACCACGTTCAGTTTCCAGCCTCTCTTCGCTCCTCGGCCTTGGCATTCTATGCCCTTCTTATAGTCCTCCATGTCCTCCCCCTTCCCCCTTTGTTCCTGGAGTGGTCTCTTCCCCTGCTTATTTGTCTCTAAGCCCTTCCCCATTGGCCATAGGGATGGGTCCTCTTATGAATGTGGCTGCGCTCCCTTGTTCCAGTCTCCCTGGGCCATCCCTGTGCTCAGCCATTATGGGGCATGGCCCAGCACTGAAGGCTCCAGCTGCCACTCTCTTCCCTCATCAGGGTTGCAGGTTAGTGCAGGCTGGTCAGCTGGCTTCCCCTGTCTCTTCCTTTCTGGGCATTGCGCTCTTTTGTTGGGTTGGACTCAACCTGGGTCATCACCCGCTTTTCATGTCTCCAGCTCTTGCCTTGGGGACTCCATCCGCCAGCCCGCTATATTGAATAGGGTTGGGGTTGTGTGGACCCATGGGGCAAGATGTCATTGTAGCACAGGTGGCCGGGTTCTGGTGGGGCATTCATGGGCATGTTGTGCTGCAGTTCATGGCTTGTCGAGTCATGCCTCGCCCAGTCAGTCTGGGCCCTTGCTCCTGTTGCCTTTTCTCCTTGGTTGCCAGGGCAGTCTGGGTGTGGGTCTGCACCTGGACATGCCCGCCCACCCACCCACCCACCCACCCATGCATGGATATTTTGGCCACTACGGATATTTTAGCCACTCATGTATACAATGGGAAGGGTTGGCTGGCCACCCCCAGAATCCATATTCCTAATGAGCAGGCGGGTGGGTGAATGGCACGTCCTTCTGGGGGACAAGGAGGAGAGTCAGCCACCCCCAGAATCCATGGCTGATTTCCCACTACAGCTGCCTCGGGGTTGCGCCGCCGTTTGCCCCAATACTATTCGTCAATTTCACACCCGAAGCGGGGGGGCTGCATTTGACCCACGGCTTCACCCAATTTCTCCCGCAGTTTCGTAATCCTCAAAAAACAGGATCATGAAACTGCAGGGGAAATCGGGCGAAGCTGCGGGTCAAAATGCAGCCCCGCGGCTTCGGGTGTGAAATTGACGAATAGTATCGGGGCAAATGGTGGCGCAACCCCGAGGCAGCTGTAGTAGGAAATCAGCCCATGTCTCCAACGAACAGGTGGGTGGGTGACTGGTACTTTCTTTCCCGGCCACGAGGGGAGGAGTTGGCTCACAGCTGTGATTTGCCCACTCCCCAAAGAGCACTTTCCTGGGGCCACCTGCTTTGGGGGCTGCAACTTGGCCCTCCAACAGCCAATTGTCCCCAAACCTGAAGGGCAGGTAGAGGGGCATCCTGGGGAGGTGTGCTGTGAGTTGGATGCCTCAAGCTTGCAAGGGGTTTGTCTGACACACTTTCCTGGGGCACCTGCTTTAGGGGTCAGTAACTTGTTCCCCCTAAATCTAATCCTTGCCAAAGTTGGAGGGTATTCCATGGAGGTGTGCTGCAAGTCCGATGCCTCTAGCTGGCAGGGGTCCATTTCCTGGGAGCACCTTTCTTTGAGCAGCTGTAACTCAGCCCCCTTAAATTGGATCCTCATCAAACTTGAAGGGCAAGCAAAGGAGAGTCAGCTGCAGAATCATTGCAAGTTTGGCATCCCTAGCCCACAGGGGGGCGGTTCTACAACATCACAAATCCATGAATCACAAACCAGTTTGTGAAAATGAGAAATTTATGGTGATTCATGGTTTGTGGTGTCCAACAATCCATGAACCCCAATGAACCACCATTTCCCTGATTCATGTCCATCCCTATTTATGACTATAAAGGTTAAAACCAATACTTTTAAACTGAAAGCCAATGCAGGTTTTGCAGATTTTTCAAATTTGGCAACAGTACTTTGTACTGCATGAAGTTTCTGGCTATCTTCATGGACAGTACGTGGCAGTAATCCAATCTGAAAGTCTCCAAAACATATATAATGGTAGCCAGTTCTTTATCTTCTGGTAATGGGTATGACTGAAGTACCAGCTGAAACTGATAAATGGCACTCTGGGCTACAGCAGCTACATACTGACATACCGTTGCACATTGAAAGTCACTGTTCTACCAAAAAAACCCCAAAACCCTCCTGTCATCCTGGCTTAAACAGAGACTTGAATTTCCTTATAGTAGCTCATGAGAACACACTTTTTAGAAACTTTAAACTGGCTGATCTCTACATTTGGTATCGTATTATAACCCTCTAAAGACCCTCCACTAGTTGTTGATCATCCTACATAATTACACTGTTGTTTGTCTGTACCCCATGAGAGAGAGGCTGTAACCTCTGACCAGTGTGATCACCCATTATGTGAATAACCTAATCCATTCCAGTCTCTCACACAACTCTCACACAATCACACCTGAAAGAGTTATGATTCACATTAACCCTTTCTCTGCCTTCAACTCCTCCCTTTTCCCCTTCTGTAATTTTTCTTTGAAATATGTGGTAAACAAGTGGAGACCCGCAAGAAACTTGCGGGATGGTCATCCCATTCCTCACACCTTTGCTTCCTCCCCTCTACCCTTATCTATTTCACACTTTTTCTCCCTTCTGGGGGTGGAGCCATAGACTCAACCCTCCAAAGCAGCCATTTTATCCAGGGGAACTGATCTTTGTCACCCGGACAACAGTTGTAATTCTGGGTAATCTCCAGCCCTCACCCAGAGGCTGGCAATGGTAGTTCTCATGGAGGAAATGGCTGGTTTGGAGGGTGGAGTCTATGGCATTATACCGGTCTGAAGTTCCTCCCCTCCTCAAACCCCACCATCCCCAGGATCCACCCCTTAAATGTCCAGGAGTTTCCCAATCCAGAGTTGGCAACCCTATTTCCTTCCCACCCAACAGCCAACTTAACCTTTATCTGCCTTTATCTGTCTTCAGCTTTTCGTCTCCACCCCCCTCCCGCACAGCTTCTACCAAGGAAAATTATAATCTTTCTCCACAGTGGGGACCAAAGCAGCTTACATTATTCTCACCTCCTTTTTATCTGCACAACAACCCTGTGAGGTTAGTTAGGCTGAAAGTATGTGACTGGTCCAAAATCACCCAGTCAGCTTCCACCGCAATATGGGGATCTGAACCTGGGTCTTGCAGACCCTACTCTGAAGCTCTAATTGCTGCACCACTGCTGGCTTTCATAGGGTGGCTGCTGAACAGCAGCAAGCAGCCAGGCCAAGTTGAGTCATGCAAATTAGGTGGTATCAAGTCACCCAGAGGGTGCTGCCTAGGGATGCCAGCCTCCAGGTGGGATCTGGGGATCCCCTGGAATTACTGCTCAGCTCCAGACTACTGAGATAACTTCCCCTGGAGAAAATTGATGCTTTGGAGGATGGACTCTAGGGCATTGTACCCCACTGAGGTCCCTGTCCTCCCCAGGCTCCATCCCCAAATCTCCAGGAGTTTCCAGACCTGGAGCTGGCAACCCCACTACCCCCATCCCCTGCCAGTGCCTGTGGGGGGACCTGGCAACCCTATACTGCTGCCAGGCCTAGGGTTGGCAACCTCCAAGTGGGGCCTGCTGGAGGGTGAACTCCAGAGATCTGTGAACAACAGAGATTTGTCTCCCTGGAGAAAATGGCTGCTTTGGAGGGTGGATTCTGTGGCATGATGCCCAGCTGAGGCCTCTCCCTTCCCCAAATCCTGCCCTCCTTGCACTCTACCCCAAAACCTCTAGGAATCCCCCAGCCTGGCCCCAAGGCTCCCTCCCTCCCCCTCCCTCCCTCCAAGGCCGAAAGAGGCCTGGAAAGAAAGGGCCCTTCCCCCCACCCTTGACTGACAGAGCCAGTCAGAAGCCTCTCCTCCCCCTCCCCCCCAACGTTCTAATCTCTCACCGTTGATGCCTGGAGTCAGGTCCCTGCAGAGGCCATTTCAAAAGGCTTTTGGGGGGAATTCAACTGTCCCTGAAGGGATTTCCTCACTGTTTGGATTTTTCTACAAACCCAGGAAGTCTACTGACTATGTAGGAAAAGCTGTTGGGGGAGAGTGAGGCCCCTGTTGGAGGGAATAGGTATCCGCACAGAAAAAAAAAGTCTGGAATTAGAATAAGGATGATGATTTCTTCTTCATAGTATCTGAAGAAGAGAGATCTGTTGTGACAGCTGAAATAAATGCGTTAGTCTTTAAGGTGCAACTGGAGTTTTATTTTATTTTCCAGACGCACCAAGCCACTGTTAGTTTACAATATGCATCTTCTGTTCATAGTAACTTAAAAAAATGACAGTAAGAACAACTGGGGAGAAGATTATCTTACTGCATGAGACTTGTTTGTATACCATTGCCATAACCTACTAGGAATATTTTCTTTGCCAGAATCCAATGAAACAAAGGAAATCCTTACTTTATAGTGCAGGTTGTGAAGGAGAATACCTGGCAGACCATGGTCCATGGACTTAAGGCAAAATGAGTATTATGCTACTCATTTTAAGGCCCTTCCAGACTCACAAATCTCTAGGTTGCTGTCCTGTAATCTCAGTCCAATAACAAGTAGTTACGGTAATGCTGTAAATAATCTTAAAACCCATTTTTTTAAAGGCCTGAAGTACTAACCCCCCAAAAAACACACACAACCCTCCCAGCAACCATCTGCGCACAAAAAGATGCATTCTGATCAGTTGTCTACAGTGATTTATTAGATTAATAAGGCACCACTCTGATGAAGCACTGTTCTCAGAAACTAGACAAATGTTTTTAATAACCATTGGGAGTTAATATATTACCCATTCTAAATAGTAAAATAAAGACACCATTATCCTAATTTCTTCTTTTTAATTTTACCTACTGTTTTCTGGATTTTCAAGCAAGCACATAAAGCTGAACTTGGCCAGAGCAAACATTTGTAGCGAAACCAACAGCTTGAACATTAAAAAATGCCTATCAAATCAGTAATATTTCCAAATGTTTTGCTGGCTGTATAGCTAAGGGTATCAAGAGAAAATTAATTACATTTGTGCTGTGGTAGACTGTTTTGCTACTTAGGGAATTCCCTTGTGATTCAAGTTTTTTAAAGCACCACAATTTACAAACCTGTCTGCAATATCTGTGCTAGTATAAAACACTTACTGCATGTAACCAATTAGCACATAGTTTTGTCTTAATCTTTGCATAACTATAAACAATTGTTCTACAGAATAGCAATAATGGATGTTCAGTAACTTGACTGCTCCAGGAAACCATGTCTTCAATCAGTGATGACATCAATATCTGCTTGATTCACTTGGTGACAGCATTGTTATGATATCAGTCAATGGAAGGTAAACCTTAGTCCTTTGCAGGGGTCTTTTTGTAGAAAAAGAGCTGCAGGAGCTCATTAGCATATGGTATGCTAATGAGCTACTGGGCTACTAGCATATGCCACGCCCCCTGACATTACTGGAAGTGATGCCAGAAGGGGAAGCAAAAGGGGGGGCATCTTCAAAAGCCTCCCCTTCCCTTCCCCAGCTGGCCTGGGGGGGGAGCGAAGAGAGAAGGGGTTTAAAGTTTAAACCCCTTCTCACTAGAGTTGGGCCACAGAAGGAGGAAAGAGGGAAGGAAAGAGAGAGAGTAGAGAGAAGGAAAGAAGGAAGGAAAGAGGAAAAGAAAGAGAAGGGAAGAAAGAGGGAAACAGGGAAAGGAGGAAAAAAGAGAAGAGGAGAAGGGGAAAGAAAGGAAGTGAAAAGGGAAGAAGGAGGGAAAGAGGAAAAGGAGAAAAGGAAAGGAGGGAATGAAAGAAAGAGAGAAAGGAAGAAAGGAAGAAAAGAGAGGAAGGAAGAAAGAGAAGGGAAAGAGAGAAAGAAAAGGAGGGAAAGAAAAGGAAAGGAGGGAAAGATGGCAAAGAGATAGAGGGAGGGAGGCTCTCCCACACACACCCATCAAGCCTCTGCCACCCCCACCCCCGAGGAGCCCTTACTTACCACTTTGGTGGGGGCTGGGGAAGCCAGTAGAGGAGCTCTCCTGGCCTCCCCTGAGCCGCAGCGCTCCTGTGCAGGCCCAGGAATGCAGCGGCGGCATTCTCCTGGTGTCCTCCGAGCCGCAGCGTTCCTGCGTGGGGGAGGCTCTTTGCGTGTCCCCTGGGCCACAGCACTCCTGCGTGGCCTGGGGACACTGGTGTGGGGGGGCTCTTTGCGCGTCCCCCGGGGCGGAGCGCTTCTGCACTGGCCTGGGGATGCCGGCGGGGGGCCTCTTCACGCATCCCCCGGGCTGCAGTGCTTTGGCACGGGCCGGGGATGCCAGCTGGGGGCGGGGCTTGCCACCACCGCCATTTGTTGTGGCTCATGAGCTGCCGGAGCAGTGCTCTGGTACACTCCCCCCCAAAGACCCCTGGTCCTTTGCCTTGAGTGGCTCAAGGAGCAAGATTGACATAATGGCACGCTTTTAACTAGCATGTATTACAAAGTAATGTACATGAGACACAAGTGGTAGAAATTTCCAGAAGATCCTTAGAACAATGTTTTGTGTGATTACTGCGTGATGCTGTTCACCATTCAGTGGGGTGCATGAGTAAAGCTGAATATTGTGACTTTTTTTGCTACCATGCTTTGAGACTGCTATGAATGGTAATGAAAAAGTCACTGGAGCTGCAGAAGGAGAGACAATGTAAAAAGGGGCAGGGTTTTGGCATGTGCATACACTAAGGACTGGTTTCACTGGTTACATGGCAGGTTTGTCATCAGCCATTCCTGGTCCCAGGCAAATACTTGTTCACCACATCTGTGCATTATAATACCATTCAATCATCTTATGTAAAAATTTCCAAAGCACAACATGGAGAGAACTGTGCAGAGGAATGTCTCCCAGCCACACTACTTTGTAGTATCAGAGTTGGAAGATCATGCAAGAGGACCACCACTATAAATATTTCCATCACCAAGACTGCTATTTCTAAAAGTTTGCTCCTCCTCAGAGCTAGGCTAGTCCTGGCATGGGAAGGGACCACATCAGGTATTCTTCTCATGGGACCAAGAAACAAGCTGCAGTGGCCTGCAGTGGCTTCCAGGTTGATAAAAGGGTCTGGCCATTACGTGAATCAGAATGTGATACTGAGTAGTTAAATACAACAGAACTGGCTATTCTACTGTATCTGAGCCGACTCTCGGCAAGGCAGGGTATAAATGGAAAATATTAAATAAATAATAAACAATATCTTGTTATTTTACAAGATACAATACATTTTTGAATGCACGCCCACTTATGCCATCTGTCTGGTTTTCTTTTTACAGCCAATTTTATCCCAGATTCACTGCAAGACGTTTTTTAACCATTTTACATTGGTCGGCATGCAAGAAACCCATTGCAGTATCCATACAGACAGATTTATTTCTGCTCCTTCTCCAACCAAAGGACAGTAGCACAGTATAGAACCAGGAAGCATTCACAGGTGATTTAAAACACAGACATTTATATAAACACAGCACAGAGGGTTGCCATTTGAGAACTCATCACTTTTTTAAAAAAATATTTTTATAAATATCATAAACAAACTCATATAAAGAGACAAAAATTGAACAGAATCAAGTAACTAACAGGCAGGAACGTTATAACAAAAGAAATGCTCAACAAACCAGCCACATTTAGCAAATGACTTATATATTAAAATACATTTTAAGGCAGTTGAAACTATTATACCACCAACATACCTTTGAAAATTCAAAAAGTTGCTAATTGTTATATAATGCATTCATCAGGATTACGTTATGGTCAGCCATATAGTGCAGAACCGGGTACCAGGTAGCCCCAAATTTAGAGTGATATTGATCGTTCTCTGAAGATAGTAGTGAATGTAACAATTTTGCTATTATAAATTGATTTTATCATGCCACTGAGATATTGAAGGGGAAGTCTGGTCTTTCTATTTAGTCGAGGTAACTAATGATGCTGCTGTAAGCAAAATAGCAATCAAATCTCTGGTTGTACTTCTCATGATTAGACCTGGCCAATAATGCAGTAAAATTGCTTCAGGGGTAAAAGGAAGCTCTATTGTTATGATCATCTTAATCTGAGTGCAAATTTCTTGCCAAAATTTCTGTATATAGACACAATTCTACCAGCAATATTTATAAGAGCCAATTTGGCCACATTTTTTCCAGCAGGTGGGAGGGCTAGAAGGATAACTATGTGAGAACCACTTGGGAGTAAAATGCCAATAAGAGAGGACTTTGAAAAATTGAAATTTTATATTATATATTTTAGACAGATTACTAGGAGAGGACCAAACTATTTTCCAAGCTATTTTAATCACATTTCCTAGAATAGTCACCTGATAATATTTTTTTAAGTTTGGAAAGTCTAAACCACCATAGACAGTAGATCTGAACATAATTTTAATTTGAAAGCGTGGTTTTTTATAACTCCAAACATAGCTTTTTGCCATTTTGCCAAGTCCTGCTCCGATATTCCTATAGGTAAGGATGAAAAAAGAAATTAACATTTTGGTAAAATAAAGCTTTTAATTAAGTGAATTCTATCTGGCCAAGAAAAGTTTAAATTATTCCATGATTTAAATTGTTTTATTGTATTTTGATATAATATCATGTGCGTATGAGAAATGATATCATTTAAATCTAAAGGAATATTATTCCTAGGTATTTCCACACTGTAGATACCCATTTTTATGGAAAGAAAAATGTAATATGATATTCTAAATGTTTTGGTTTCTTCAAAATCTAACTAACAAGGTATGGTGGTGTGAATTATAACACAAAACCAAAACTCTACTACAGATTACAGTGGATAAGCAGTAATAGAGAATTGAACTTATCAGCACTATATCTAACATCTAAAGTTCTAAATCTGTTTCAACTGGACAATATTAGAATTACACTTCAAGCAAGAGTTTTACAACTATATCCTATAATATACTTCTAAAATGAATTCTAAATCTATGATCTATTAAGCTACAATACACTACCAACTATTTCTAATAAACCTTAAACTTATCCACCCCCTCTCTCCCTCCCCTGAAAAACAGAAAAACCAATTGACTTATCAAACTCCCTCCCCTCTCCCCTTCGCTGTAGGATGTTCAAAACCGTGGGAGCTCAGAAACCATGAAACTACCCCCTCCCCTCCCCCTCTTAAATATTCTGCACACAAAACAGATTGCAGGCACAGCATATTAAAATTAATCCTAAGTATAAAAATATATAAAATGAAACCTGCTTAGGATATAAGGAAAAGTAAGAAAGCAACAACAAACAGCTTGCCATGACTCTCCAAAATTCAGTTTAGTATTCTTCCACTGGAGAGCCAGGATGGATCTGCATCTTAGGATCTTGTGAAGGTGAGGTCAGAAACTGCAATTTTCTTTTTGGAGATTGCCTTTCAGAATCTTCATTTAAATCTAGGCAAAGAGCTTTTAGTACCATTCTGCCTGATTCTTCATCCAAGATCTCGTATCTGGTGCCTTGGTAGAAGAGCCGAATTCTTGCTGAGGTGATCCATCTGTATTTTATGTTTGCAGCTAAAAGCTTGGAAGTAATAGGTTTAAGGTCTCACCATTTTTGGATGGCCTCAGCTTGTATGTCTGGAAATACCTGGATTTGTTTTCCTGGGTATTGCAGAGAGCCTCTTGATCTTGCTACTGCCAAAATTTTCTTTTTAGATCTAAAATCTCCAAAAGTGATGATAATGTCTCTAAGATTTTTCCTAGAAAGATTATTAGGTGATCCTTTACAATAATCATTAACAATCACTGGGGCAATGTCTTCTTCCAAGTTTAACTCGCTTGCTAACCAAGTTGCTAAAAAGCAGCCAAGTTCAGCCGAAGCTTCTGCCAGCTCCTCGAATCCCCAGAATTTTAAGTTGCACTTAAGGTCAGATTCCAATATCATGATTTTTTCTTTAAGTTGAAAATTGATAGATTGAAGATTTCGGATGTCTTCCTGCACCAAAGAGGTCACTGCCACTGTGCTTTCCTCAATTTGAGATGTTTGTTTCACAGAGGCTTTGATGTCCTCTAGTTGCAGTTTTAGAGGTTCAAGTAAAGTTGAGGTGTACATCAGTTTCCCCCCCAAGTTTGTCATAGTTATGTTGAAGTTTTCAGTTGTTAGTAAGGAGCCTGTTGCAGATTGCGTACTTTGTTCCATGTCGTCCATTGTCTTGTTTTCGTTAGCAGCCTTAGTTATCTGAGCCTCTTTCTTCTCTGTGTAGCTGTAATAAGCTGGTAGTAGCTTAGCCTTTTGCGGCAAAGGTTTTGCTTTCAATCCTCCACCATGTGGCATAATTTAAAGGAGAGTAACATCACTCAATTCTGACTAGGATTAAAAAGAAGGGATCGGGGAGTAGGAGCACTGTGTTCAAGTGTCTACCATCTTAGCTGGATGCCATGCCCCCCCAAGAAATCATCACTTAAATAACTGGGAGCATTATTTGTTCCTTTAGTTTAATCCAGAGACCTCTTCATGGTTTCTTACAGTTCAAATTTCAATTGCCTGGTTTTATCCATGAGATTATCTCTCATGTCTCTTTAGTTTTGTCCTTGTAGAAGTTTGTGGCTACTGGGAATGTAAAGGGTGCTTTTGATATCTTTGATGTATTAAAAAGAGGCCACAGAGTGTTACTTCCAGTTCCAATTTGCAGCTTGGCAACAAACAAACTCCAAAAGTTCTCTCAATCAAGCCAATTCAAGTCAAAATTCTAGCAAAGAATGTGATCTGCTGACCTTCTTCCTGGATTAAATGGCCTTCACTTAAGGAACGATGTTTCAGTATCATTGAAGTATCAACACAGCTAGAAATCTGTCAGTGTCTCTCTGGGACAGGCAACAGGCAGAATACTTGATCACCACTAAGCTCCCCGGAAGCTTAAGTGCAGTTTGACTCAGGGAAATATTGTTTTCTAGCTATTGTAGGGCATAAGGAAAACATATGGCACTGCTTTTCATAGCAGCCAAGCTAAAATAATGTGTTGTACTGGGGGCTGGTGTTGTACTGGAGCTTTTTATTTGTGCTCCAAGCCAAGGACAGCAAAAAGTGTCTCTGGCCATATTCTCCATGTGCTCAATTCTCCGTTCTCCTATTCCCTTTTCTCCAGCCACCCACTTCATTTTCCTTGTGTTTGAAGAGGTATTAATGCACGTAAAATGTAATGAAGATTAACCACATTCTATAATAGATATATACAGCATTAGCCTGCTCATAATATCAGACACAATATCAGTATTTTGAATTCAGCACAGTCTCTTCACTATGGAGATGAATAGGAGTGTGATGAGAGGGGAGGCAGCAGCAAAATTCTCTTTCTATACAAGCCTCTATAGTAATTAGCACATGAAGATATGGAAAACACATCTGTCTACACAAAATATGCAGCCAGCTGCTTAGAAACTGCCCTTCCCTGAACCACTGTGATGGCTTGGGTATTGTTATTATTCATAATTTATGCAGCATTGTCTAGCTTATAGCACATATCTCATTCACTTCTCTGTGAGGAAAGTTACTGCTATTTGCTGATGGGAACAGGAGTTGAAAGATAGTGAGCCAAGGATCTGAACCCACACTTTATAAATCTGAAGAAGGTATGCTGCAAAGACAATAGCTGGGCTCTTTATTGTGAGTTTATCCTCCTTTCAGAATTTGTCAACACTGGATCTCTGAGAAGGGAACTTCATGGTAAGTGAACAAATTTTCCATTCTCTAGTGGTCCATGGTGGGGCAGTCACAACTCATGGGATGTACAAAAGCTATGAACCACAGGTAGGGCCCTTTAATTATTCTGTCAGAGCCTGCTAAAGGCCTCTCCTTCCCAAAGAGGTGTCCACTGAAGCCTCCTATCAATACAGTAGTGCCGAGTAAAGATGTGTGCCAACTTCTAAGTGGCTGCCCAGCACACCATTTCCAACAAAGGGAAGCCCAAGCTAAAGTAGGATACCTCCTTATAGAGTGAGCTATTACCCCCACTGGAGTTTCCAACCCTTTGGTTTTGTATTCAAGATCTACACAGTCTCAGATCCACCTTCCTAGGGTAGGTACAGATACCCTGGAACTCATGAAAGACCTCCAGAAAGGAGCTATGAAAATCACTTTGGCTTTGAGGTCTACTACGATCTGAATAATCTTGTGGGGAAGTTGTACTGGAGGAAAGGCGTACAGGAGTTGGTCTGGCCACTGGCAGTTCAAAGTGTCTACTCCCACAGTTTGAGGATATTTGGACCTGGAGACAAACCTGGGGATTTGGCAGGTGCTGGGTGATACAAACAGATCCACCAGAGCCCCTTCAAACCTTTGGCAAATGGTGAGAAACATCTTTGGGTTCAGCTTCCACTCTGACTGATTTAGCTTTCTTCAGCTTAACCAGTCAGCTACCATGTTGTCCATCCTGGCCACGTGTACCACCTTGATGTAAGCCAGACAATTTTCTGATCAGTTTGGGAGCCAAGTTGCCTGTGAATTTAGAAACTTTGATTTGGTGCCCCTTGGGGAATTAATGCAGGCTTCTGATGTCATGTTGTCTGTGTGGATCAACATATGCTTCCCCTCCAGCAATTCTTGAAAGGCCCAGAGACTGAGGAAAAGGGCCCACAGTCTCCATTTTGCCAGAGTTGGAGACCATGATCCCTGAGCCACCATGTCCATAGAGTGCTCCACCCAGCTCATTAGACTGGAATAGACTGTGAGCAGGGTTTAGGGGGTTCCAACAATGGAGATCCCTGCTGATGTTGCCCTACTAGGCACCTAGTGTGCTCTTATGCTATGAAAACTTGGACTTTGCTAGCTATGTGCAACAGGGACTGAACTGCAAGGTGATTTCAAGTGATGCCAGTTACATCACACATCCAGGAGAAGAAAGCCTTCCTCTGAAAGAGTATGTATGATTCCTGCAGGTCACCATTACCACTTTCCTGCAACAAGGTGGACCAGATCCCTAGCCATGTATAGCATAAAGAAGTCAGGCAGTGGCCATGCCAGGCCAAAAGACAGGGGGCTCAAACGCCATACAAAGTCTCCATTCTTACACATAGGCAACAGGGTCTCTCCCAACCTAATACATCACCTAGTTGAGACCGCAGACAGCAGACAACAAGAAGAACAATGACTGTGACCAGCACAGGACATAATCCCATCAGGTGCCATTGTCCAACGTAGTTTGCTATTGGGTCTAACATTGCCCAGTCCCCAGACCTTCGACTCCAAGCACCAGTCAGCATATTTTTTGGGGTGGACAACAGGAGGTGGGCCAAGCTTGGCCTACCTCTCAACCTTCTAAGAAAAGAGAGTGCCCAGTACCAGCTCTCTCTCTGTTTCACTTGACCCTCTTTTCTGGTGCTTGGTTGCACAGACAAGAGTCTCATCGTGTGCCTGCCAGCTCAGGGCACGACCCCTTTTCCCAGCATCCCACATTCCCCCATTTTTCCTGAGGTTCGCACTATTCAACTATGGACAGGTATAGTATAGCCTAAACAATGAGCATCCTGCTAATGTGAATGTGCTATTTCCTTCTATCTATATTTCCTAGGACTTGTATAACTCTGTGTGTGCTTGTGTTATTGTATGCTTGCAAATATCTTCAGT
Source organism: Gekko gecko (assembly GCA_029375565.1). Taxonomy (NCBI): domain Eukaryota; kingdom Metazoa; phylum Chordata; class Lepidosauria; order Squamata; family Gekkonidae; genus Gekko; species Gekko gecko. The sequence continues at coordinate 234,486,527 of JAPDNY010000002.1, read as the reverse complement.
AAACAAAATCAATTAATACTGATGTCAGTCTCAGTGTCTGTTTGGTGGGTCTGGAGGGAACTACTCCCCTGTATACATAGATGCTTGTTCACTTACTTGCCTATTGCCTGGTGTAAGATCATAATTCCCCATTTTGAGTAACAATTTAAGGCAATTTGACTAACACTGGAGCCTTCCTGGCAATATCCACCACTAGGGATTTTGCACCAGCTGGCTGGGTAGGGGAACAGAAAGTTGAAGATGCTGCACAATCTCCTTCTAGAAAGGCAACAGAATCCTCTGCAGGGGGTGTGCATGGAACTTGGCCCATGGGATAACATCTTGGCAAGACACAAGCATTCCCAGGAGGCTTGCCAGAACACAAGAGGGGCTTCTGCATCACTTTCTGTATTAGTGCCCCAATCTTGTGCTGGCAGTCCTGGCAAAGGAAGACTATGTCCAGGGAAATGTCCAGCACCACTCTCAAGTGGAGGATTTGCTGTGTTGGAACAAGGCAATTCTTCTCCCAGCTGAACACAAAACCATGGGTCTGAAGGCCGGAAATGGTCTGGTCCACATCCATGAATGCCTGGGGATAGGAGAGGGACCTGTTGAGGATGTTGTCCAGATAAGAGAAGACTGAGACTGCCTGTATATGCAGAAGTGTGACCAGGGAAACCAGCACTCGGTAAATACCATGGGAACTGACTTTAGTCCAGCAGGGAGGGCCCAGTACTGGAAATGGAGCTTGGTGTAAGTAAAGCACAGGAAGCATCGATGAGCTTGACGTAAGCAAAGCACAGGAAGCATTGATGAGCTTGGAGGATTGGTCCACCAAAGCAAGGGAATCTCCTTTGTTGATTGCTGCCACTATTGATCTGAAGTACTCCATCTGGAACTTTCTCATTTAATTGGTTTGTTCAACCATTTCAGGTAGATGATTGCTCTCACATCTCTGTTTTTCTTTGGAACCAAGAAAAGGATGGAGTAGGTCCCAGATATCCTCTGGTCCTGGCTCTATTGTTTCTGTATATAAGAGATGGTTTATTGCCTAGAAATTGAGATGGTGTTTGATTATGCGGTGACACCTGGGGAGCTGGGGCCTGGATTAATTTTTCCAGCGGCAGAAACCTGAGTTCCAGGAAGTAGCACTGGAGACTGTGTCCAGCACCCACTGGTCTTGACTGGAATATTCCCAGATGTGGGTGAAGTATAGCAGGCAGCCCCTGATGTCATTGGGGGGGTCACTGAGTGTCTGGTAGCAGGCAGAGGGAGGTTTCTTTCCTCCATGTCTGGCCTTGGAGGAAGGCTTGCTAGAACCAGCTGAGGCTGTGGCATGCTGCTGTTTTCCGTTAGCCCTATAGGACCTAAATCTGGTATTAGGTCTGGAGTCCTGAAAGGACTGAGACCTCTTCTTGGGCTTGACCTCTCCTCTGCAGTTCTGCAGTGCCTTTTTCTTGCCTTTATCCTCCACTAGATATTTATCCATGGCATCCCCAAAGAGGTTGAGCCCTTTAAAGGGGATGCTGGCCGCCTGAGCCTGGGAGCCAGGTGTTGCAGAACACTGACATTGGAAGCCATAGCTCTAGATGAAAGATGAATGGCATCGACAGATGCATCTGCTGTGAAAGCTACTGCTGTCAGAATGATTTTCTTTAAGTTGTCCTTGAGCTACTTCAGGATGTCTTTATCGGCTGAGGAGAGATGAGAAGCCCAAACATCAGAAGATCGCTTTAGCATACAGTTAGTGGGCTGAGGAAGCCGGCAGAGCTGCTGAGGATGCCTTGAAGTTCTTCTGGAGGGCCAGGTTGGTCCTCTTACTGCAGGGATCCCTGGGAAGCCTGTCAGAATCTGCCAAGATGATAGTGCTGGAGATCAGGTCAGCCACTGCGGCATTAACAATGGTTTGAACTGTCCCACTGCCACTGCAACTATGGAACAGAGCCAGGAAATAATGTGGTGATTGGCTTTTGGCCTTGCAGGGGCCTGCCATTCTGTCTTGACAACCCTGTCAAAAAATGATGGGAAGAAAAGGCCATGGAAATGGTTTCCACCTGCAGGAAAGCTATAGATGAGCCTGCTGGTCTAGTAGGATCTGACTCTTCTGTGGGTTTTTTTTTTACACTGTGGGATCTTGAGAATATGGAGAGCCTTGGGCAGCAATTTTGAAAAGACCTCCTGAGGAAAAAAGACAAATCTGCACAGCATAACCTGTGGCTCTTTTTCCTCTGAGAGTTCTCCCTCCTCTCTGGTTGAGGAGACATCTGACTGATCCAAGACCTCCAAGTCTGGATCCAGCAAAGGACTATGTTCGCTAATATTAGAATTAGGAGAGGACCCCCACCATCGTGAACTAGAGCTCCTGGTTGAGGAGGGAGGACTTCTGCATTGGGAAGTTTGCCTCTTCTCTCTGCTTTCTTTGACAGAATGCTTTTGTCCATCCTGAATCTACTGCTCATCAGCTTCATTGAATGCTCTTGAGTTCTAGTACTTTAGGAGGGAGAAAAATTTCTCTTTTTCAACTCTCTCCATCCCATGCCTAATCCTATAAACCTCTATTATGTCCTCCCTTAGTTGTGTCTTTTCTAAACTGAACAGGCCCAAACCCTTCAGTCTCCCTTTAACAAAAGTTGCTCCAACCCCTTAATCATCTTGCCCATTTCTGTACTTTTCCCAGCTCTGCAGTGTGCTTTTTGAGATACAGTGACCAGAATTGCATACAGTATTCCGAATGAGGCCACACCACAGATCTACACCGGGACATTATAATATTGGCTGTTTTATTTTCAATCCCTTTCTCTCTCCCGTCCATGCTCCCACCCTCCCCAAGCACAGATCTTTTCCCTGCTGTTCATGGATTGAAGGAGGAAATGATCTAGTGAGGCCAAACCAGATCTGCCCAGCGTATCTGGGATGGGTTCAGTATTGGCTCAGAATCCTTCAGAAGCACAAACTAATATCTGCTTGGGAAATATTTTGTGACTAAGCCTCACATCACTTATTCATTTGCATGCCTATTAACAAACGGAAGGAAAGAAATATCTGTTTTTAAAAATCAATCTTCAGCACCAGTGCAGGAAGTAAAATAAATAATTGAGAAATGGGAGACTATGAATGGGGAATGGGCATTGGGAAGACACTTTGTCTAAATATATATGGGAATGATTCATTTTTTACGGGTAGCATATTTGCCCAGTTCTATGATTCAGAAAAGGTTATGGAAAACAGACAGACTGTACCTTCATCACTGGCTGGGCAAAATACTTGGCACTCCAGTCACAAAACCCTGTCTGCATTGTGGCTGACATGAAGTTCTTGTGTCCCACAGTGTCATCGGCATCATCTGCTGTCTGTTGAGGAAAAGAGTGATGAAATGAAAGTACAAACATTTCTCATGTCCTTTTCCTCTGGAAGCTGGTTTCACATGGACTAGAACAGGGGAGGCCAAACTGTGGCTTGGGAGCCACATGTGGCTCTTTCACATGTATTGTGTGGCTCCCGGCAGGGTGGCTGGGGAAACAAAGGGGAGGCATACCTCCCCCATTGGTCTTTCCTTCCCCAGCCAGTGTTCCCTGCCGTGGGTAGGCTTGAGGTGAGGGGAGAAGAGAAAGAAAGCAACTTTAACTTTAAATGCAGTCTCAAAGCACCCTCCCCAGCTGGCTTGGAGAAGGCATTTGTCTCTTTAAATCCCTTCTCCAAGCCTAGCCAGTTGGTGTGGGGGCGTGGAGGGGCTTGGAGGATGCATTTAAACTTAGTTGCTTTCTTTCTACCTCTCCCTCCCTTCCTCCATCTAGTTGCTTTCTTTCCACTTTCTTTATGTCTTTAAACTTTTCTTTCTCTCTTCCCTCCCCTCCCTCCCCATCTAAAGTTAAATGTGTTCTCTAAGCCCCACCATACCACCATCACAGTGGTTGAATGGCTTGTCTCACAGAAGGCATTTGTCTCTTTAAATCCCTTTTTCAAGCCAAGCCAGCACAGCAGCAGGGGTAGGGGGCTTGGAAAATACATTTAAAGTTAAGGCATTCTCGAAGCCCCCACCCCATGGCCATACCTGCCAGCTTTGAGAAGGCATTTGTCTCTTTAAATCTCTTCTCCAAGCCAAGCCAGCTGGTGTGGGGGCATGGGGAGGGTTTGAGAACACATTTAAAGTTGCCTTCTTTCCACCTCTCCCTCCCTCTCCATTTATTTGCTTTCTTTCCACCTTTCTTTCTCTTTCTCCCTTCCTTTGTTTCTCTCTCTTCCTTCCTCCCCCTCATCTATTCACTTTCTTTGTTTCTTTCTCTTCCTTCCTTCCTCCTCCCTCCCCCATCTGCTTTCTTTGTTTCTGTTTCTCTCTCTCTCCTTTCCTTCCACCTCTTTCATTCTTTCCACCTTTCTCTTTTCCTCCCTTTCATCCTTCCCCCTTCCTTCCTCTTCCTTCCTTCCATCCTTCCTTCCTTTCTTTCTTTCTCTCTTTCTTTCTTTTTCTTTCTCTCTCTCTCTCTTCCTCCCTCCCTCCCCATCAATTTACTTTCTTTGTTTTTCTCTCTCTTTCTTTCCCCCTCCCTCCCACCCCCATCTATTTGCTTTCTTTGTTTCTCTCTCTCTCCAACTTTCATTCTTTCTTTCCATCTTTCTCTCTCTTTCTCTCTCAGACAAATAAATACCATTAAGCAAAGAAATAAATATCATTGGACAAATAAATGTCATTATCAATATCTGCTTTTACTCCTTTTGGTTTTATTTTTGGCAGTCTCATTTAATGTTAATAAAAAGCAAATTTGCATATTTTCCAATAAAAATGTTTATGCAATATTTGTTCATTCTTGCGACTCTCAAACATCTGACATTTATTCTATGTGGCTCTTATGTTAAGCAAGTTTGGCCACCCCTGGACTAAAAGATGATATAATCAGTTAAGAACCAGTTACTGCAACACGAAGATACCACAGTAGAAGACAGCACAGACTAGGACTTGACCCAGGCTTATTGGGTGGTCGAGGGCAGCTACATGCGGAATGGCCACATTTTGCCCTTGTATATTATAGTGCACAGGATGCATACAAACCTCAATGCTTCTTGACCACCCACAACTCTACTAGAGCTGTGCTGACCATGTTTATGTCCTTCTATATCACAAACACCAACATTTCCCTCTGATCCTCTTCAGAAACTCTGTACATTATTATGTGGTATTAAACTTGATCAAATTCTTTCCACAGACTGAAGTATGGAATGCTGTTATGAGTTACACACATCGAAGAGCCTTGAGAGTAAGGCAGGAATCAGAATGCAATAAGATAACAGCAGTTTGGAAGGACTAGTGGGAAGACCAATATCTTACCTGATCTGGGCCCTTGTCAAACATTTTCCTTGTTCTGGGAAACTGGTGGGAGTGGGGAGTGTATTGCACCCCCATGCTGCCCACATTTGCAGGTCTTACAGATGAGATGTCCCGATTGACAGGCTGCTTTGTCACATCATTTGTCAAACTGGAGCTACTTGTGCTGGTGGTTGGTGGTGATCCTCTGGTAAAGGGGAAAGAAATATGAGTGAACATAGTACTGGGAATGTTCAGGCTGCCTTTACTAACAGTGGCTTCATGTCTCCCTGTTGCTCTAGCAATCTTGTTTATTTTTGTGAATACAGCAATTATGTTTGGGGATATTGTTCCCCAAAGTAGTAGCATTTGGCCCTTGCCCCCAATGTCATCAAAGAAAATGTGAAATTTTAACCTAAAATCTAGGAATTGTCTGTATTTTACAACCAAGTGTAAATGTAGGTGCCACAATTTGTTTTTCAGATGTCTCCTTAACAGCAACCAGAAGTGCAGTATTCTTTGCAGTGATTGTACCAGATTATTATATAAGGGGAGAGATTTGGTTGAAACTGCTCTGATGTGAAATCTCACAGTTCACTGTTTGAGAGAGGTGGTCTGAAAAATACACATGGTTTGCAAGAGCTGTGATAGTCAAAAGGAAACTTTCCTATCTCATCTGTCCCCTGCTGTAGTCTTCTAAATTCCTCTTCCAAATTGTGCTCTCATGGGTTACCAGACCCCAGGAATACCATGGGGGTTGAAGTGGTGTGGGAGCTGCAGTGGGAGGGGAGGAATCAGAAAAATTGCCCTCCCATTCTTCCATGAACAAAACAGGAGTATAAGAGCCAAGACTAAATGAGAACAGTATTAGTGTAAACACACACACACTTACACACACACATCAGCCTTCAGGCACAAATTCACTTGTGTATGACAGCAAACCTAAGGTATAAGTAAGTAACTTACCCCACTTGGTGTATGTGCATGCCCTTATTGGTAGGGCTGGCTGGGGCAGACTGAGTGAGAGAGGAGGTATCAAGGATGCGCTGGGGGCGGGCATTGACAGTTGCCTAGGAAACAAAAAAATGAAAAACTCAGAGGAAGCAAATTCCAACCTCTTTTTAGTATTGTAATAAAATGAATTTCCCAAGTGTGAATAACTTCACAGTCAAAGGAAGCACAATGGAACCATCACTCTTGAGCACTGCTGTGATATTATTAGACTACTTAGGTACACATCTACCACAAAGGATCCTTATCTGATGCCTGTTGACAAAAGGCTCATAATTAAGAAAGAAAAAAGTTGTAATCAGCCATGTTGGCCCATGCAACCCCCCCCCCTCAAGTTCTGGTGAGCTAGAAAGCTCGTACGATGTTTTGTGTCATTTTGGTTGGTCCTATTAAAAGGCATTACATCAATTTTGTTTATTATCCATAAATAATATGCAATTCCTTCTCTCTTTAGTGTAGTAACATTTTGGGGGAGGACAACCTGGCAAAGGGGAAGCATAATACTTGAGGTTACCTTTATGACTGAAAGGAAAATTAATTAAATTACCAACCTGACAAAGTATCAGAACTTGTCTTGGTGTGTGTTGAGCACAAAGTCTTTCATAACCAGTGTGTAAAAAGATTTACAGAAATAGGAACATGTAAATTTGTGACAAATAAACATGTGTGCATGGTGCTTTAGTACAATTCTAACCTGTGAGGAAAGGAAAAAAACAAAATGTGTTCAGGGGTAAAAAATTACTTACTGGTCCCATAAATGGAGATTCTCAACTACAAACTGTCTTTAGATACTGAGTTGAGGGGGAAATAGTTTTTTGGGCAATGACTTTTTTAAAAAGTAGGAAAATAAATGCAGCAGCTCCTGCAATTCCCTAAAGGTAACAATAGATAAACTCATTTACCACCTCTTGAAAATTTTAGCAAGGGAAGGAAGGTAGAGAACAGAGGGCAAGAAAGTGTAAAGAACTAGGCTTCTACTGCAGCAGAACGTTCACTTTCGGAGGTGTGTCACACACAAACGAGATTGAGATGATGGCCATTATGATCACAGAAGTTGTACAAGAAAGGCGTAAAGAGCCATCGACAAGGCCTTTGGGAACTCCAAGAAATAAATAGCACAGACCACAGACAGTCTTTTTCATAATACCTGAATTTGCACTTCACACCCTGATTGCTGGGTGCATGCTGATGGATTGCAGCTGTTGTGCTTGAGAGCACACATTATCTCTCCTACAGCTCTCATCTAGTGGTATTGGCTTTTCCAGATTGCTTTCATCTTTATTTCCTGCTTCTCAAAGGAGAGATTTGCATTGCCTCCCCCTTTTTAAAAAGGGGGTTAAAGTACTTATGAACTCCATACCTGGAGACGATGGATAATTTGTGAATTCCCAATGATGCTGTTGCCAGAGGCACTGCCTTTTATTCTTGGGTAGCCCCAAAACAGGGGTGCCCTACTTTCTAATAGGCTTCCCAAGAACTTACCGCGTGCCGGCGGGGGATGGATACTTCTTCGCAGGACCATCCCCAGGGGAAGGAGAGGCGCAGAGCACCATGCAGTCGCCAGGAAGGGACAGTAGGCGACGCTCTGGCAATGGGGCTGGAAACTCGATGGTACCATCGAGTTTTCAGCCCCATTGCCGGAGTGTCACCTGGTATCACTTCCTGGCGACGGCATGGTGCATTACCAGGAAGACTGGTTCGGCTGGGGAGCATTTGTCCCCCGCCCCCAGACGGTAAGTACTTGGGAACCCTACTTTCTAACCTGAAGTCCAAAAAAGCCAGGCACTCTCAGCCTGACCACAGAGTCGGGCTGCAGATGGTCTGCAAAAGGGATTTCATATTCAGGTTTCATAAGGTGACCTCAGAGCAAGCCTCCAGTCTTCCCCCTCCACCCAGCAGAGATTATGTTTATGGAATAACAATGAGTTCCAGAGGTAAGTCTTTAGAAGCCACCTGGCACTCTCCAGCACCTCACTCAGCCTTTTGTGTCCTATGTGTAAATTCTTTGTCTTTCTTGCTCTGTCCCTCAAGATACCGGGATAAACCAATCAATCATTCAAATATTTAACAATCCTTCCTGAGCTAATCAGGGACGGCTCCTACCTTCTGTCTACCCCAGGCCATGACCATTAGTGAGTCAGATAATCCATTTAACTAGCTACCCAACACCTGGCTTCTATTGTTAAATCCAGACCCTGCCTCTCTGGAAATTCATTGGTCATACCTAAGGTCTGCCCCTACTGGCATCACACACCACTGGGACTCATCATTGGTCCAGGTAATCTATTGTTCTCACCTGAGACCAGCCCCCAGGGCCACCCATTGGCCTGCATTCTTTGCCAGTGCCTATATCCCAGCACACAGATGGCCTTAGACTGTGTGTTTTCTGCCATGATCCAAAATGGCAGGCCACCCCTGAACTCTCTGAGTTTAGGCCAGAATCCATGGACCTCTGCACATCTGGACAGGTTGTATCACCCCTCTATAACCCATCAATCACCTCTGCTTCCTTAGTGCTATATTGTGTGAATATTGTTTGTATGTTTGAGAATATTTAGTAAAGAAATCATTATTTTAGCCACCCAGTTTCTGTGTCTGTTCCTGGGTGCTTGGGAATTCTAATTCTGGTATACACAGGTCAGATCCTATAGATAAGCCAATTGCATATTAATAATTATAATTCCCCATCTTTATTAAATAATAGAGCAATTTGGCTAACAATGCAGAACCAGTTGCATCTATATGAGTGAGTGAAGCTGCTGCTGCTACTACAGTCTTCAAGTCTGGCCATGAAATGGCATGAAAAAAAATCCTAGGTTAATCAAAAAACACTTAGTTTCTGGTTCACTGTTAATGATGAAGACTCAGAGATAAAACCCAGAATATTTCTATTACATTCAAGGGTTGGAGAAAAGATGCTTCTTTTCATTTGGTTTTTATCATTATACATGGTTCATCATTATAAATGGTTCAAGCCAGCCTAGTTCAAATGAACCAGCAAATCATACCAAAGCTAGCACCTACCAGAGCTAGCACCTGCCTCTGCAAGAACAAAACCAAACAAGAACATCCTTCCCACTGTTTTGAAAAGCCAAAAACTGGGTATGAAGGTAGATGATTGTATGCACTACTCAGTTAAACCCAGGATACATGAACACTGCCATACTGATTAAACAACCATACTGATTAAACTCTCAGTTACAAAATTATTTCTAATGGACCACTAGACAAATGATAAATACACTTACATTAAGATAAAAAACAATCCAAGCAAATTGCAAAGGTATTCCAGGTCATCCATACAGGGCTAATATTTAACAACTTCCACTAAAACATTGCTTGTGAAAAGATCATCTATAATGGGCACAAATGGAAGAACCTCCATTTAGCAGACTCTTTCCCTGGCACCTTCCTCTGAATGGGAGGTTTTACAACAGATCAGAGTAGTGGCAAAGCATTCTGAATGGAAACAGAGAAGCACTGTCAGTGGTTCTCCAACTGTGCACCTGACTGCTAGGCTTGCTGGAATGCTTGCATTAGCTTACTTGAGAAAGGAAAAGCAGTAAAAGATTGCAGACAGTTTAATGCAGGAATTCTGTGGATTGGGGCTCTGGTTTGTTCCATCTACATTTGCATATATTTCCAATATGTGAAAGTACTGGATGATTTAAGATGATTTAAGATAAAATATCCCTGGAGACAACACTGGAATAAAAACTTGTTCACAAAACTTGGGTCATGTTTTTCCCCATGAAGATAGTTTCAGGAGGGTGGCCATGTTGGTCTGAAGTAGAAGAGCAAGATTTGAATCCAGTAACACTTTAATGATCAACAAGATTTCCTGGGTAAAAGCTTTTGAGAATCAAAGCTCCCTTTGTCAATACCAAAGTGGCAAAGGGAGCTACGACTCTCTAAAGCTTATACCCAGGAGGAAATCTTGTTGGTCTTTAAGGTGCAACTGGACCTTAATCTTTATTTTTCTATGATGGAATAAGCCACTGACATGTAAACAGAGGACTCACTTCCCAAATGGCAACAAACATAGAGAGCTGGATAAAAATGTAGCATAAGGCCCTATGAAACAACCTTGTCAAAATCTGTTATCTAGCAGCTACAAACTTCAAGTCCTAACAGCCAACCAATCAATTTGATGAATATGTTTCAAATCTATCTGCTGAAAAATAAACTAAAAATTTATTTTCAAGTTACTCATAACAGATCTATCTTTCCTAAAAATTGCTACCGTCAATTGAGGCTTAAGCCATACAACCCCCCTCCCCCCGATACTTTACACAATCCAGAAACTAGTTATATTAATTGCAACTACTGTGCATTAAAGGTCATTTTCCCTCCTTTGATCTAAAACACAAAGAGCAAATGAGCAACAGGACTATTTTAAATGTTAAAAGCAAAGTTATTCCACTTCAATTAATGGCTTAGCTCCAAAGATCTCAGTGTGCAAGGAGGAAGGCATGGAGGTATGCAGGAGGAGTGGGGGATGTTGTAAACATTTGATCCTACTACCCTGCCTCAAACTGGCTCCAGAGCATCAAGAAACATTCTAAGGAAGCTTTTTAGGGTGGAGGAAATCAGCAGCTCTGTGTATGAACTGAAGTACCATCCTCTTACACAGCAGTATCTTTGGTTCCAAACCCAAGAATCCAAGCATTTCATGCTTCTGAATTTTTTAAATAAAGAATGACCACCTAAGTAGAAGCCAATGCACCTTGAGCATGTCAGCATGTGGGATCAGCCTGTTCCTGTCAGCTTGATGCATATGCTATGCTAAAACTGAGTACAGCCAATCAAGTACCTTGAACTTCAGGAAAGCTGATTTTAATAGAGAAATGCTAGTTAGTATTCCATGATTACATAAAAAAGAAAGCCCACAGCAGAGAAAGGAAGTACAGATTTGTAACTGCAAAGAAGACCACTAAATGAACAACAGTTACAGGTAAATGCAAGCCTGTTTTCACCTTCATGGCTTCTATGCAGTTCTATACTGGGATACTTGTGAGCTCCCTTACCCTGGAGGCGAGTGTGGGCTCTTTAACTGAAGAGCTCTGCCAACAATTGACTCATGCCTTGAATTTACGTCTACAGAATAATGCTGGATGAAAGTGGAGGCAGATGACCATGTAGCAGCTCTACAGATGTCAGAGGAAGTCACACCTCTGAGGAGAATTACAGATGACACCTGAACACAGATGCAGTGTGCAATAACCGGTAGTGAACAAGGTATCTGAGACAGAGCATAGGAGCATTGGATAGCAGATACCACTCATCAAGAAAGGGACTGAAGAGAAAATGGATAATCTTTTTAAAGTCCCCCATAGTAGACAAACAGATGCAGATATTTGCAGAATTCTTTTGTTTGCTTTAAATAAAACAGCAATGCTTTTCTAACATCCAAAGTGATTAAGGTTTGCTCTGCTGGTGAGATGATACAGGAAAGAAGACTAGCAGTATAATATCTTAGGAAAGGTGGAAACTGGACACAACCTTGGAGAAAAACTGCAAACTGTGATACAGGGCCATCATATCAACATGAAAGTAAACCATGCCAACAGTGAAAGAGGAGTCGCACCATAAGGCACTCAGTTTGCCTACCCTACATGCTGACGTAATGGCAACTAACAAGGCTGTCTTAAATGAAAGGAAAGACAGCCACAGGTAGCCATAGGTTCAAAAAGCTTATGCATCAATCTAGTAAGAACCAGGGAGAGACTCCACTGAGGCACTGGTAGGAGAATGGAGGCTAGAGTCTAAACAAAACCTTTAGGAGCATCTTAGATATGAAATGCTGAAATAGCGGCCAAGTGAAACTTAATAGAGTCTGCTGAGAACTCTGTATCCCTTAAGAGTAGAAGGTAATAAAAAATACACAATAATGGACAGGTCTCTGGGGATATCCCACATGTGGAAGTCCAACTGGCAAACTTATGCCACTTAGTGGAATATGATCTGCAATCGTAAGGTTTGTGATAGCAAGTTTAGATCTGGGCAATCCTAGAGGAAAATTCCTTTGTCAACCTACCAGCTAGGCCATCAGACAAAGCAGTGAATCAGATCCCCCACCAAAGGAAATGGGATAGGATTGCCCTCTGTCAAGGTCCACGGGATGAGAAATCTGACCAGTTCAGGTCAGAATGGGGCTATTAGAATGCACTGTCAGTAGATTTGCTCTGTAATTTGGACACCATCCTGCCCATGAGAAGAATTGGGGGGAAAGTATATAAAAAGAAGAGTTTCCCACCAAATAAGCTGGAATGCATCCCCAGTAGAAGCTGGATGAGAAAAGGGGGCATTTGGAATTGGTGTGGGAGGTAATAGGTACGCAGAGGGAAACTCCCAGAACTCCAGAATGAGGGTAACAGTCTTTTTGAGTCCATTCATAATTTGTTCACACTATGCTGCTTGTGGATGTGGAATTTAGAAGTTACATTTTGGGTACTAGTTGGATGACTTTGCCTCGCAGGATAGCTACAAAAGAAATTAGTACAAGTCTGATGGCCATAAGTTCTAGGAGATTTATATGTAACCTAGACTCAGTGGGGGACCAAACACCACTTGCTGACAGTGGAACCCCAACCCTTGAGAGAGGCATCCCTCACAACTGCTATCTCATGAGAAGGTATTCCAAGCTCACAGCCCTTCAAGAAATTAGAGTCATGAGACTACCCAGCCAAATACCTGAGAATACATCTGGGCACAGAAAACAATCTCCACAGTGAATCTGGGAAGGACTGAAGCGCCACAAGAACCAATTCTGCAGTGGTTTGATGTACAAGTGAGCAAACCTTTAAATATTCAAGATGGGCTGGAATCTGAGCCTGAATCAGACAAAAAACAGCACATGCCCCACAGACAGGGAAAAATGCACGAGCCACCAAGGAGTTGAGAACTGTTGCTATAAACGGAATAATTGGGTAGTGTGAAATTTGGACTTATCCCAATTTACCAACAAACCCAGATCCTGGACCATATGTAGAACCAGCTGTGATAAAGTGGTACGAGATGGTGCCACCAAGTGCCAATCATCTGAACAGGGATAAATAACACAACCCTGAAAACACAGGTGGAACAACTATAGTCTTAATAAAACAGTAGGAGCTGTAACAAGGCCAAAAGGCAAAACAGTATACTGGTAATTGACAACTCCACAATGGAATCTTAAATATTTTCTGCAGTCAGCATGAGTAGGAATGTGAAAATTAGCATCTTGGAGATCTAAAACTGCAAACCAACTGTATATTGCCAGCATAGTAACAGTATGAAACTTGGAAACTTTTAAACATTTATTTACATTTCTGAGGTCTAAAACTGGCCTCTTTCCTCCATCCTTTTTATCCTCCAAAAATAATGAGAGTACAACTCTGTATTAGTATCTCCACTGGGGATTGGCTGAATAGCCCCCTTACTTAAAAGTAACCTCCCCCTACAGTTGAACCTGAGGACAGGAAAGTGGAAAAGAAGAAAGGTTACAACCAGGTAAGGACCTGAACTCTAGGAAATAATCATATTTAACCTCGAGGAGGACCCAGGAATCCTGACTGATCATTGCCTGCTTATGACAAGAATGATGGCAACCTGTCCAGAAAAAAGGTACCTGACTGAGGAGAATAAGCTAGTAATATAAAATGACTTACACCTACTGGGCTGTTTTTTAGTTGGTGGAGGGGAGGGGGCTGCTTCCCCTTTGACTTAGACTAATGCCTTTTTCCTTACTGCTGAGCTCCATATGGAGGATGGTAAACAGAGGCTGAGATCATACACACAATTAGATCTGACACAGGTGCAAATGCCGGGCGGATTTAAAGGGCGTGACCAGACAACAACATCTGGGAAGCACCCTGCAGCCGTCGGCAATCTGTTCTGCTCTGCTGCAGAAGTGTAGTTAAAAGACACTGGGGAAAATCTGCTAGTAAATGGGTTGTGACGGGCCACTGATGGACTTTCTCGTGTCTGATCACTCCAGTGTGCTCTCATGGCATCAGGATGGTCTCATCAGGACATCCTGATACTGTGCCATAGGGAGCCCTCAGTGCAGAGGTGCAATTCATCGATCCCTTGGTTAAGCGTATGGGGGGAAAAGGGCACACACAAAAGAGACTCACCCACAGTTGCATCTGATCACACACTGACAGACTGCGCCTGCAGCTTCAAAGGGAGGTGTGATCATGCAACTGAAGGTCAAATTCCTCTGGAGGAAATAGCCTTGCTTCCCCCCTGTTTTTTCTGGCACGTGTGACCGCAACCAGAGTAAGGCTTAAGTGGATGATACCTGTAAAACCTCTGGCATGGTGACTGATGGTGTCTGGGAAATCTTGGTGTTGACATATAATATCCAGCACCTCATCTTTTTTAGCATTAAATAAATCCTTGCCCTCAAAATGGAGGACTTCTACCTTGGCACAGGTCTTGTTTGAGAAGGGAACTGACAGAAGTCAAGAATGGCATCTAAGCACTATGGCAGATGCAACAGAACAACTAGAGCAGTTGGTACCATAGCTGGCAGCACTGATTTGCTGTTTACTCAGTCTAACACCCTCAGCCTGAATAACTTAGCTACATTTTTCTTATCATTGGCAAAAGCTCCATGTAAGTAGTCACAGGCTCCCAAAGGAGCACTAAATGCCAAAGCCTCAGAGGAGTAGATCTTTCTACTAAGCCCATTCAATTTGTGCCCCTCCCTGTAAGAACAAGCTGTGAGACACTGAATGTTGTTTGAAGGGCATGACCTCTGCCACCAGGGAGTTAGCAGGAAAGTGGGTGAACAAAAACCCACACCCTTCATTGTGCACTTTATACATATTTTCCAGTTCACATGCAGAAAGTGACAGAGGTGTTGGGTTGGTCCTCAGACCCATGGCAATGTCCAGAAAGCCTTGTAACACTGGGAAGGCTATAAGCCCAGGAGCATTAAAGTTAAGGATCCTAAAATTGGATCCATAGGCTTTGGATCCAAACACAAAGTGTCCAGTACCTTCCAGTGATGTTGCCATTCGCACCAGCTCCTCCGAATATAGGTGGAGATCTGCAGTAGGTGAAACTGTTTGGAATCTCCACTACACTCCTTACTGGGAGATGGATCTGACACATCGTCTCTGAGCTCAAAGGGGAACAACATGCCTTCCTCAGATTCTGAGGGCCCAGAACTCCTGTAGGTGAATGAGCTGATGATGGAACTGTGTGACAGCAGGATTGGCACTGAGCAAAGCGGCTGGTGGAACCAAGCAGAGCGATGGATAAACCTATGTGCTGGTTACAATATAGAAAATGCTTGAAAGGTTTAGAACTTTTGATCTTGCAGGTGGCCTGAATATGTGTAGTTCCAATGTGGGAATGCACAGAAGCCACAAAGATAAGCTACAAGAATTAGACAGTCTATCCTAATTTTGTCATCTTGTAGAACACATACAGAGCTAAGGTTAGTGGACTGTGTTTAAATTGCTTTCTTTTCATCTTTGCTCTGCTATGATTTCAAAATGCTGTGTGCATTGGTTGTTTCTTTATTACATTTCTTAACATTTTGAATGCTGATGTACTGGTCTTTATATGGACATCAAACCTTTTTCGGGCACTCTTATTGAGGAGAAGCAAAGGGGAGGGAGTGGCCATCAATCCCTTCCCCCATAGCACACAAATGTGTTTGCTCATCCTCACATTAGCTAGTGTGAGTGAAACAGGAGATGCAAACTGGGAGATGAGAAACTGAGGTGTAGCATTTAATCAGCAACATAACTGAGAGAGCTGGAGTACTAGTCCTTCAGCAGAACATACTCTTAATGACTAGTTCATAGCAGCCCGAGAGAAGTAGATTAGGAGGAAGGGACCTGCAAGGTGGAGACCTGGGACAGCCATGGAACTTGCAAGCTTCCATGTGGGTAGAAATGGGTTGAGAAGCTGTTTGTGAGGTTAAAATGAAGGAATGATGTAGTTAGATCCTTTGGGCCCCCATTGGGGATAAAAGCAAGGTATAAATATCTAAACAATTATATTTAAAAAAACACCACAACGATTGTAGTTTAACTCTTTTTCCAGACTCATCCTTGTTAAATCACACTCCTGTGACAAAGATGATTACAAGAAATGGGCATATATGTGTATTATCCTAACAAAAGTACTAGATCCTTGGACTAAGGATAAGTCAACTATTCATTTATTCATAATCCACCTAGACTACTTCATGTGTAATACCAATGTAAGTAAACGAGGAATTCAAAATATAAATTTCCCTCTTCATCATTCAACTTGGGTACAGGTAATCAGGATTTTTCATGCCTATATTTTTCTGGCACTGAATCATCAGCTTCTCCAAGCCTTCAAAGAATGTTGTCACAAAACATCCAACAGACATGGGCAATCAGCTGACACAATTACATAGTGGGCTCTGAATTGTAGTAAATTCATGTTTTAAATTAAAAATTAGGGGAAAATAGGATACTTGCCAGTGCATTAATTTGGTGGCATCTTTTATACTAATAGTAGCTCAGGACCTTAAATCTTAAATGTTTGCCAAATCAGTTAAATATCCCATCTTACATTGGACTGATTCATGCTATTAATTTGTTGGAATGACAAATGCTCTTGTCTCAGGCATAACAAAGAAAGAAAATGTCTAAAACGTCTTCAGCTGTATATAAGTGAGAGCAGGTATGGAGGTATTTGATAATCAAATCTACCAAAGTGCTTATATAGTGCTTGTCTGGTGGTGGAAAATTTGTTATCACAAGTGGTATGTGATAACAAACCCAGTTATTGAAGCTTCTTGAGATAGTAATTCTACAATAATAGTGATGGCAGCTTCTGGGATAAAAAACAAGTCATTCTTGCAAAATGAAGGATAGCAGTGATGGTAGTGCTTTTGAGAAAGGTGAAGGGTGGGATGGGGTGCCTGCATGCTGACTCACATGTACTAGATCACCTGCACTGGGCAGCCGTTGCGGCTTCAATCTGCAATCCAGTTTTACTCTGACTTGCATAATCTAAATGAATTTGTAAAGAAAATAACCAAAAATGCGTAAGGTCAACTTTACTAACTAGACATCCAAGAAAACCTCTATTTAGAAAGTTAATTGTGTATACTCTTACATATTCAGATCCTTCCAGGAATTTCTGCATGGTCACCTGCTCCTAGTCTATTGTACTTGAATAGTTGTCTAGCAGGGGATGCCTTTTCTGGAGCTGTTTGGGCTTCTGTTACAAGTTTTTATAGACCCTTTTTTTTTTCCTCCCTGATCTTTCTGCCCTCAGAGGACAGACTTACAGGTAGTGCCAAAGAACAACATCAAGAGTCAGCTTGAACTTTTTAGTTAAAGAAGATGTGAGCTGCAAATTGTGTTCAGGGCAAAGGGACCACAATAAGGAATCAAAGTAGTTAAAGATGATGGTACAAAAACTACCTTTTGAGACCCTTTCACAATATTATAATGTATCATTTAATCCTGAAGTTTCCTTTCCCCAGATGATCTATGCTTGAATTAGATGCAAACTCTTAGGAAAAAAGCAAATCTCTTTTCTACATAAGTGGTATTAGACCACAAACCAAAAGAAACAATGAACATGGAGGACTTGTGTCCTGTTCCATGGCATTCAACAATCTGTTGCTTCCTGGTGAGGTATTTTTTCTCAGAATGACTTCCAAAAGTATAAGTTCAAGATCCATTTACTTGATCATGCACAAGGTTGACAGACAGGAACTCAGAAGCAAATGGAGATTTACCTTGTAAGCAATGCTGTTGAGTACTTTCATGGCCAAATCTGAAACATCCGGATAGGGATCAGCAGCCAAATGTAAGAGAACTCTCCAAATCTGTGTGTAAACACTGTTGAAAGAAACCCCTAGAAGCAAGTTGGAGAAAAAAAAAGTTTTCCAATGAAATCTTACGGCCAACTTGTCATATATACTATTCTAATATGTGTAAAAGCATACCACTCTCCTATTTTTATTTATGTTGCTCTCTATTTTTAGAGTACTATAGGAAAAAGATAGATCCCTGCCTGAGATTACAATCCCATGCATTAATGAGAATGCTTTCAATTTGGAACTAGAAGTGTTCAGTCTGAGAGTCAACTTGTAACCAAAAAATAAAGGGCTTGTGTGAATGGTAAATGATTCCATGGACATGCTTTACGGATTGTGGATACTTCAGCAGTTCCGGTATCCACATTCTAGTCTTATATTCTGTGACAGTTGTGATGGGACTTTTGGAAGTTAAGCTATTGCAGAAAGATAACATAGGCTGTGGTCACACATACTAAATAATTCCAACTGGATTTTACTGCGTGAACTGGCAAAATCCAGTTGGAAAGTGCATTGAAAGCGGATTGAAAGTGGATTATTTAGTGTATATGACTACAGCCATGGATGCTCTGGTGACAACATTGTTTCTAAGTGCCAGAAATAGTAAATCATTATGGGCATTTCCCAAGGAGAATACATTTAGAGTCCACTGGCATTTTTAAGACCAACAAAGGTTTATGCAAGGTATGAGCTTTCGTGTGCATACACAGTTTTTCAAATACACTGGAACAGAAGGTAGAGTTCAAACTTTTAGACAGAGGTTGAACAGCAAATTAACATGAAACATGTATTGTGACATAAGTTTTCATGAGCCAGTGGCCACTTTGTTAGTTGGGAGACAATTATTTGTGAACCTATGATCAAAGACTTAAACAGAATACAGCTAGCAATCTTGAGTTGTGTGTGAACTATGCTCTTTTCCATATACTTGCCTTGTTAGAAAGAGGTGACAGGGTTTTCTATATGGCAAGACAACCATCTTTTTTACCTTTTATCTGCTTATGAAACCCACAGATTAAATTACTGTTTAACCATCTGGTACACAGGGGATTTAGCAGAGGACACTTGGGTTGAAACAAATCTGGAACAAGTTCTTCTGTATGGTGCAGTGAAGGTCTTTTAAATAATGTGGTCTGGTTAATTTGAGATTGTGTGAGATCCTCTGTAGGAAAGAACACAGGCTTCCCACATTCAAACCCTTGATAAGCCATGAAACTCATTGGGAGGCCTTCTCTAAACTGCTGCCTCATTCTTTCAGGTATCACTAAGAAGGCTCATGTCAACAGTATTTGATTTAAGGCCAGGGTGCTGTTGAAATTGTGGACAACTGCAGCCAGGAACACTGGAAAGCATGGGAAATGTAGCTCTCATATTTCTGAGCTTCAATGGATATCACTATAAGCAGGCACAGTGGGAAGCACCGGAGCAACATTTTCCTTGCTTCCTAGTATATGTGGATAATGCCCTGAACATGCGTGGCAGAGTCAAGGCCTGTAAGAGAACCCCCCTCCCCACTGCTGCCAATTCTCTTTAGTAACTTTTGGAAATGGAGGTGGCATGGTGGGACCAAAATGAGGCCATTTTGAATTATGGCTGAACATCAGATGGAACTGATTTAGGATGAGAATGAAGCTTGATATCCAAGCCTCTGCTGGGTGTTAATGCTTTTATTGGCTGGGCTTATAAGTAAATACATTTAAATATGACAGAGACTGAATGGAACAGTTATCCTTGGCAGTCATTTAAAATCTTTACCAAGGACTCCACTTTCCTGTTTTAACCTTACCGACCTTGGGTGTGGAGAGCATGAGCTGAGGGCCCCTTGCTCTTAGCCCATGGCTCACAGCCTATGTCTTCAGTTGAGCCAGCCAACAAATCTGGGACCAAACTGAAAAGCAGAGGTTTGTTTTTCTTTTGTTTGGTAAGCTGTCTGGGGAGAAAAGTGGGATAATGATTTAAATAAATAACTAAAAATTATCTGGGTAATTTCTTTGCCTGTTTTCAGCTTCATATGGTAACAGGGACTTGGAATTGTTTATGCAGGTAAGATTCAGAGGATATCTGAATTACAGAGTTACCATGGTATCTATATGCAAAGAATTCCCCTCTCCAGTTTAAACTCTGCCCCCTACCAAGTCGTCAAACTTACAAAAATTAAAATACCATACAAGTGTAAAACAAAATTAACCAAAACCTGCTTAAATTAATAAAAGTGTGTATTACACAACAAACCATACAATATATAGCAGAGAATCATATAATCTAATCTTGTCTGTAAAATATAGGATTTTACAGGTCTGGTCACCTTAGCTCAGATAGACAAAAATCTTGTCAAAGATGTCAGTTTTTACCATCTCCAATAAAGGAATAAAAAGAGTTAGCCTCAAAGTTCCTTTGAAAGCAAGTTGGAGGATACAATCTTGGTTGCTGTCTGGTGAACCTCTAATGGTGACAATGAGGTCTCCTTGGGTGATCTCCATTATGTTCCTTTCCCAGCCTTATAAAGGCGTTCCTTCAGATAGGCCAAGTTCTGCACCTGGAATTGTGCTTGGAAACTCGTGAGCCCAGTGCCACATGGGTCCCTTGGGCCAGTTCTAATATACTTAGTCATACTCTCTTGCTGGGTATCTTGTGTCATTAACATGTTGCTGTGTTTCTGTAGAAACCTGTGAACTCTACCCACCAGAAATGATATCTCTGTTATTGATCACATGGTCAACTTAGAAAAACAGTGAAGAGCCAAAAGCTCCTGGTCTTACTGCTGTAGTTTTTGTCAACTAATTCCAATATGTGAAGATCACATCATTATTTTTTCTCTATGCTGAGAATTATCTCTGTGTAGGAAAAAGTAAAATAGGAAGTTGATCTTGAATAGACACTCAAAGTCAAAAACTATAGGAAACTAAAGGTTGTAACTATACCCTTTTGGCTAATTGGAGCCAGTTTGGTGTAGTGGTTAAGTGCATGGACTCTAATCTGGGAGAACCAGGTTTGATTCCCCACTCCTCCACTTGCACCTGGCTGGATGACCTTGGGCAAGCCATAGTTCTGATAAGAGTTATTCTTGAAAAAGAGCAGTTTCTGTCAAGAGCTCTCTCAGCCCCACATACCTCACAGGGTGTCTGTTGTGGGGAGGGGAAGGGAAAGGAGTTTGTAAGCTGCTCTGAGACACCTTTGGGTAGTGAAGGGCAGGATATAAATCCTTCTTATTCTTCTAATTGTATACACATAAAATAATACACTAGCATGTTGTGTAATTAACTGAAGAATAACAGAACCTGATAGAAGTTGGCTTATTAGAGCAACTGAATCATATTCTGGTTATGGTATGATTAGCACTCTGTCCCTTAGGGGAATCAACACAACTTATTCAAACAGCACTACTATCAAAACAGGAGCTGCGGTGGCTCAAGTGGTTAAGATGCTGAACTGCAGGCTGTGGAAGGTCAGTAGTTCAGCAGTTCAAAACCCGAGAGTGCCGCATGACGGAGTGAGCTCCCGTCTCTAGTTCCAGCTCCTGCTAACCTAGCAGTTCGAAAGCAAGAAATTGCAAGTAGATAAATAGGTACCACTTCGGTGGGAAGGTAACAGCGTTCTGTGCACCTTGGTGTTTAGTCATGCTGGCTACATGACCATGGAAATGTGTTCAGACAGCGCTGGTTCTTCGGCTTTGAAACGGAGATGAGCACTGCAACCCTGAGTCGGATTCGACTGGCTTTCGAGCAAGGGAACCTTTATCTTTTACTATCAAAATAGGAGTTCCTACTTCCTTCAGGGCTCTAAAGACCTGCTGTTCCCACTAGCAGCAGAGAGGCCAAAATAAAACAGGAATAGGCAGAGTGCAGATTATCAAGGCCACTTATTTGCACACTTTTATTAATTTAAAATAAGCGTAAGGAAACAACCTATGACGGTTACAAGGAAGGGTTTGGGGGTTATAGTTCCCTGTGGCCTCACCAGTTCCCAACTATAATGGCTACCCCAGGTAGAGTCAATGTTAAGACTGTATATGAACTACTACCAAGAGACATGCCTCCCATACCAAGCATCCCCCATCTGTCGCTAATCAATCATGGGGCAAAAATGACATGGAAAACACAAAGTAGGCAACCAGCAATTGGTATGCCCTTGTGAAAGCAAAGAACTAACTACTAGTACTTAGTACTAGTAGTGATAACTTTGGTCAGTATTCCAAGCCTTAGACTGACCATAGGCAATGGTCTTTGCTGAGCTGGTATATGGGATCATTTAACTAGCCTGACATTTGGTATTTTCACTCTGAAGATACAAGGACATCAGCAAGCAAAAATGATAAAAGTCAGGAATATGCCAGCTGTCAATGCATCAGGCAGTCTGCACCACTAGGAGAGCTCTCCACAGCCCTCTTTTCCCTGATCAGCATTCTGCCTCCTGTGCTCTTGGTTCTATGCAGAAAATTACATGAGGACTGCTGGGAAATCTTAACTGTTTGAGATTCTTTTTAAATTCATGAAAGATAAGGCAGAGAGAAAGAGAGAATGTATCTTACTATTTTGAGTTGCTGACCTAACAAATATAGAGATGGGCACAAACCACATTTTTGCGGTTCATTTTGGTTCATGGCTGAGCCATGAACCGAATCACAAACCAGTACGAACCAGAAGTCTGGTTTGTGAACCGAACCAGTTTGTATCAGTTTGTGACCCCTGCTTTCTGTTCTCCGCCACTTTTGGTAGGGAGCTCTGAGCCATTTAAAGCTCTGCTTTCTGCTCCCTGCCAAAAGCTTTTTGAACCACAAAACAGCCAAAATTTGTCACAAACTTTCATTCGGGAGCTGGTTCATGCCCATCCCTAAACACATACACCAACATATTTTTCTGTTGTTGGCACAGAGAACGGGAAAACTATGTGATAAAAAGGAATTCAGCACTGCAGTTCCTCGCCTGTTCACCAACTAAAGAGAATGGCAGAGATTTCTATAAAGAATTTTTAGATGTACTGGAACAATTATTGGAAAGTGACCTCCATTACATTTTTTTACTATTTTTTTCTTTTAATGAAAGGATTGCTCATAGTGCTGATTCAACATGAGTGATGCATTCAAGACAGCTTCTTGTCAAGTTTGAACAACCTGAGTCAGTGTACTGCTAAAAGGAAATACCAGCAGCGGGAGAAACACTTGCTCTATTTCTGCATAATGGACTGTAATAATAAATACTAAAAAAGATTCAGAAACAATGCACAAGGCAAGAATGTGTATGGTAGAGGCTCATCTAAAATGACAGTGCAGTAATTAGCAGGGCCAATTCAAAACTGGTTAAATGGACCTTGCAGCACAGAGATTTGCAAAATGACTCCTTTTAGCAATGAACATGTGAAGTAAATTTGCTTTTCTTCACTCATGGTTTTTAGTTTTTATTCAGACATGCACAGCTCTTCATTCAATTTAACAGTTGACATTATGACAATAAAAGTGGTTTACATCTTTCAGCCTCAGCAGCCAGAATACTGAAAGGACATAGCTGAGTGGCACACAAAAAAGTTAAGGCATTAGAGTGTCACTTCACTTCCCTGGCTTTAATCAGATTTTCCTTCCCTATACCTTTTAAAACCATTCAGGAAACTGCAGGAACTCAGCAACAACCATCTCTAGATGCAGCACTGTCAACTCACTGAAGACTGACCTGAAGCCATAATTATAGTATGTGGCAGGGAAGTCAGTGGAAGCTGAAAAATTGCCCAGAGTTTAAAGAAAAATGAAAAGAGTTACAGAATGGATCTTTCATAATACACAGTCATGGCCATGGCAACTTTCTTACTCATTGTGATGAGTAGAAGGGTATGTATTGCTAACGTTCCTCTTGTCCTGAATCAAGTCCATCACTCTCTTGCATTCCTGTACACTACAACATTATTACTATTCTGACATTGTTTTTGGTTTGTCTTAACTTGGTATTTTGATATTCCCAGATTCCAAAGAGTACCCCTCTCTAAACTGGTTCAAAAATACATCTTGTGTTTTCCTGACAGTTTTCTTCTCTATTCTGTCCACCAGACCTAAAGTATGAGCAGTCTGGGCAAAGACTATATTACATCTGTGTTACAAAAACACACAATGCAGTTACTGGTGCTAAGCATAATTATTGGTAGTAGTGGTACATAGCAATTTATATCCCCAGCATGACCGATGAAAATAAACTTCTTGTTACTCCTTCACCCACCCACAAGTACAGCTTCTATATTAAGGTAAAGGTAAAGGTCTCCCTTGCTCGAAAGCCAGTCAAATCTGACTCTAGGGATGCGGTGCTCATTTCCAAGCCAAAGAGCCAGCGCTGTCCGAAGACATTTCCGTGATCATGTGGCCGGCATGACTAGACGCCAAGGCACACAGAATGCTGTTAACTTCCTATCGAAGTGGTACCTATTTCTTGCTTTCAAACTGCTAGGTTGGCAGGAAGCTTCTGTATTACCTGACCACATTTGTAAATTTACCCTTTAATATCATGCATATTTTACCAACTTGCTGGGTATAACTCATATATAGAAATTTTCAGATTCTGAATTAGTATGTGTTAAAAAATCATCCCACATCTCATTTGTGCTTTTATTTCTAAAGTGCTGCAATTTCTTCCACTTCTATCTGTGTTCTTTTACCCCTTCATGTTCTGTCTTTTCTCACTACCACTTTACAAACACTGTACCTTCACTTACTGCACAGTGTCATCATTCTGTAAATATCAATGTGTACTACTAGTCTTTTGGGTGGATCCCTACATGACAACTGTTATTAGGGATGGGCATAAGCTGGGAAAACCTGGTTCAGGATGTGTCCTGAACCCACCTGCTCTGCCAAACCCAACTGGTTCAGGAAGTTTGGGATGTGGGGGGCAGCCCCCCCAGGGTCATAGAGACTCCAAAATCACAGGGCATCTCCAGATGACTCTTCACTACCTACCTACCAAGTTTGGTGGAGATTGGACTTGAGGGAGGGGTCTGAGCTATGGACCCCCAATCAAGGTGCAACTAGGAAAGTGCTTTTCAAGGAAATAGCAGGTGTGGGTTCTGGAGTGTTTAGAATGGACCCTGTGTGAGCTAGAAGCATCAAACTTGTGGTGGACCTCCCCAGGATGCCCCCTACATGTCCTACAAGTTATGTGCAGATTGGACTTGGGGGTT
The DNA here is from genome assembly GCA_029375565.1 of Gekko gecko. Taxonomy (NCBI): domain Eukaryota; kingdom Metazoa; phylum Chordata; class Lepidosauria; order Squamata; family Gekkonidae; genus Gekko; species Gekko gecko. The sequence continues at coordinate 234,461,277 of JAPDNY010000002.1, read as the reverse complement.
CAAGTTACAGACACCCAAACAAGGTTCCCCCAGGAAAGTGCTTTTTGGGGAGATGTCAGATGTGGGTTCTGGAGTGTATAAAATGAGCTCTGTGTGAAGTAGAGGCATCAAACTTTCAGCAGACCTCCCCAGGATGCCCCCTGATATGCCCTGACTTGTGGGATCAGAGTTACAGCCCCGCAAGAAAGGCACCCCCAGGAAATATCTTTCTGGGAAAATGTTGTCAAGTCTGGGTTCTGGGCCATAGAACAAACAGAAAGGACCCTATGTGACCTAGTAGAGGGGAGACATCAAACTTGTTGCAGACCTCTCTGGGATGGACAGACCTCCCCCCCCCAGAAGCATGTGGGAAAGAACTGTTGCCGCGCTGTTGTGGATGGATGTGTTCTTGGCTGGGCCCATCCTCTCTCCAATGACCAGATGAATGCAGGGCCAACCCCCTCTGTCTTCACTTGGGAGCCACCTGCATAGTAGGTGGCTGTAGCACAGTACAGGGCAGGGCCAACCCTTCCGCTCTGCCTGGGAGCAACCCACCCACTTGTAGGTGGCTGCGTCCCTACGGGCCCACCCTCCCCTCCCTCCCCTCCCTCTGCAGATGGACAACATGATTTTGGGCAGGGACAACCCTCCTGCTCTCCCTAGGCCCACTCTGTGGACAAGGCTTGTATAGATGTTTAGTTCCCACTTCCTGCCTTGTCTTTTTTCACAGGCAGCTGCAGCCGGTCATCTTTCAGAGAACAGATCACAACTGTAAGGGGGGCTTCGGCTTGATCCCACTGCCAACAGAATCCTGTTCTCAAGAAGGATTGGCTGTGCATGTGCTGCTATACGCAGTCACCTTGGATTTTGGAGCCCATGCCCCACAAACACCTTGCCAGTGGGATTACCTTTGTTGCAAGCCTCCCACTATGTTGTCAATGACCACTGGCCAGCAATGTTGCAATGACAAGAACCCAAACCCAACTGCCACTGAACTGCAGCCACCTTTGAGAGAACAGATCGCAAAATGGCTCTGGTTTAAACCTGCTGCCAACAACCAGTGTGGCTCTGGAATGGAGCCCATGACCAGACTGAATAAGAGAATATGTTCCTCATGTTAAACTACAGTGAACACCCTGGGGCAGGACCCACATGAACCATCCCTTGCAAATACCTTTCCAGCAGGATGAACAAGATAGAATGGCTCTTGAACCAAGGAAAGCTCCCCCAGAGTCCCCTGCACACCATGTCATGTCCCCCATCCAGGCTCTGGCTTGTAGACAGCGTGAGAGAGATGGACACGTCCATTGGTGGTCGGAGCGAGACCCAGGACTCATATTCAGGAAGAAATTGTCCTGCGCCGGTGGATTGCAGTCACCTTGCCGGAAGGGCAAGTGAGGAGGAGGTCATGCATGCAAGCAAGGAGGAGTGAAGAGAAGGACGACCAGGTAGAAGTTTAACACAACTGACTGGCTGGGGTCACTGCTGGTGGTGGTCACTCAGCATTGGACCCCCATCAAGTCCTGGAAAGAAGCACAGCCTGCAATGTCACCTTGACAGTGTGGAGGCTACCAACTAAGCAGTGACCTGCACCATGCCCAAATGCCCTGGATATGTGACAAATTACCCTGCAGTCATCTTCCCAGTGGAGTGGGAACAAATGAGAATGTTGTCGAGTTAAGGACCAGGTGGAAAAAGGAAGGGCGTGGCGAGGTGGCTCTAGGTGATCTTCTGAGACCACATGGCTGGGATTGGCCGTACCCCACAATCACCTTCGCAACAGGACAAATGAAGGACATTATCTCTGGAGAAAAGACCTCCCCACACATTCTGAAAACCAAATGTTCTATGTTGGACGTGTGCTCCCTACCTGATCTCTGCCTTGCAGCTGATATTGGGTGGCGCCAGTGCTAGAGACTTAGATCTGTGACCCACTATGAGTTCCCTGGAAAGAATGGCAATACACACACCTTGCCAGCGGTAGAAGTGGAAGGAGTGAAAAGGAATGGGTGTCTGTACCACATGAGACAAGGAGACAGAAGCCCACAGAGTTCTCCAGGATGCCATATGTCATGCCCCCCACTCAGGCTCTGGCTTGCGTCCGGAAGGATCCACAACAAACAACCCAGAGTGCACAGCTGGCTGGCTCTGGACCCCTGGCAGGAAATGAGGAACCCCGCCCCCCAGTTTTCTCTTATATGCCATGTGTCGTGCCTCACACCCAGGCTCCAAATGCGGGTGCTATGAGAGGGAAACTGATATTGGTGAATGCAGCAACAACACAGACAGATTGCCCTGCCATTCACTTTGTCAGCGGGGTGAGTGAGAGGGGATGGCCCTGGACTGGAGCCCATGAATGGCCCGAATAACAGGACACATCCTAATCCTCGATCTGATGTGTCGGCCTGAGACAGCTCTTGTTCCTGCAGACACTGCAGCGTCTTCTTGGTGTTCTGGATAGCAAAATCCAGATCCTTGCCTCTCACCATCAGGTCGTCTAACTGAGGATGTACGTGAACCCTCTGTGTCCGGAGGCGGACAATCAGATTGATGAGAAGCTTGGAAAACAGCCTGGGTGCTGTTGAAAGACCAAACGGCAAGGCCTGGTACTGGAAATGACGTTTCCCCAAGCAGAACCAGAGAAACTTTTTGTGTGTCTGATGGATAGGAACGTGGAGATAGGCCTCCATGAGGTCTATGGACGTCAGGAAATCATCTGGAGCAAGGGTCTCTGTGATGGACTGGGGAGTCTCCATTCTGAAATGTTGAAGCCTGATGAACCTGTTGAGGAATTTTAAGTCCAATATGGCTTGCCAGTCTCCGTTCCTTTTGGGAACTAGAAACAGAATGGAGTAGACCCCTAACCCCTGTTCCGCCACAGGAACTGGTTCTATGGCCCGAATGTCGAGTAGGTGCTGAATTACCTTGTTGACCAAGGATCTTTTCATGAGGGACTTGCTTATTGGAGAGACCAGAAACTGTTCTGGAGGAGGAGAACACAACGCTTATTGTGTAACCGTGAGACACCACTTCCTGCGCCCAGACATCTGCTTTTGATTCTATCCAGGCTGCAGAGAAAAGGAGAAGCCGGGCTCCCATGAGAATGGAGGCATAGTCACGCCTGCTTGGGTTTGGGGTCTCGGTCCCCTCGGTTGTTCTTGTTGAACTCAGCCTTCTGGAATCTGTTGTTGCTGTTGTTGAATGCTCCTCCTCTATTGGAGGATCAAAAGAAACTCCAGCTGTTTTTCTTTTGGTCCTGACGAAACCTGGGTAACGTGTGTTGTGAATGAAAGGGATGAGCGTTCCGACTCTCTGTCTGGTGAAAATTCTTAGATATGGCCTTCTTTTTATCCCTCGTCTCCACTAGGATGCGATCCACAGCATCCCCAAAGAGCTGATCTCCCTGAAAAGGATACACCGACACCATTAGTTTGGATTGGAAATCAGCTTGCCACGCCCGTAGCCACAGGAGATGCCTGGAGACCACTGTGGATGCCATGGCCCTGGACGTGAAGGTCAAGATGTCGAGAGTGCCATCCGCAGAAAAGGAAGCGGCCTTTAGGATGTGAGACGCTTCCTCAAGAAGACCCCTGCTGTTTTCGGGTAATAGCTGGATTAGCCTGCAGAGCCAGACAATCACTGCTCTGGATGCTATGCGGCTGCCGCCCTCACGATCATAGTAGACCCTCTTGAGTGTAGCATCTATCTTTTTATCAATAGGATCCCATATGGAACCATGGCCATCCTCGGACACAAGGCCTGTAGACTGAATAGCTGCTACGGGCCCATTCACCGGTGACACCTGCAAAAGCTCATTTGCATAAGAAGGTAGAGCGTGGAGCCTCTTGATGAAGGCCAGAAACTGCCTGTTGGCAGAGGGTCGGTCCCATGCCATTCTAATCTGTCTCTCAAAATACTCAGGAAATGGAAAAACACCATTTTCCACTAGTTCTTCTGGAGGAAAAAACTCAGAAAGCCCCTTGGAGCGAGACTTAAATCTGGGCTTGACCGGACCGTGCTCTTCAGTAGCTGGCACATCTTGAATCTGTAAGGCTTTGATTGCCTTATTGAGGAAATATTGATAGTCCTCTGCCTTAAAGAATCTACTAGATTGCTCAGGCATTTTCATTTCTTCCTCTTCTTCCTCAGGGAGGAATTCGCCTTCCTCCCTGTCCTCTGTTAGGGAAATCGAGGAACCATCCCCTGCTTCCCAGTGATCTCCCCTGTGGCTCCTGTGAGAATTTGGAGGTGCTTTCTGTGCCGCCTTAGTGGGCCAGGGTATTGGGCATTGGGATGGGGAAGGCTGAGCCCCATTTTGGAGCACAAGGAAGACATCTCCTGCTGCATAGCCTGCCTGAATACCTGCATTAGGTTTGAGGGATCGGCTAGGGCCCTGGGAATATCCGGAATGTTCCCCCCCTGGGAAGGATTCAGTCCGGGGAAACACGTATCGGGGGGTCTTATGGACTCCTTCAGTCTGGAGATCGCCCAGCAGAGAACTCGGGTTGCCATCGGGACCTTGTGACGTCACTCCAAGATGGCTACCGTCCTCCTTCACCTGCCCGATTTTGGTGGGCCTCTTCTTCTGGCACCCGATGGGGCTTCTGAGTGTGCCACGCCGCCTCTGCCACCTCTGCTGGGACCGTTGGGGTAGCACAAGCAAGCCTGAAGGCAAGTAGGCCGCCATTGCGGCAGTTGTTTCGTCCTTGCTGGAGGAGAAAACGTCTGGATTTACCGCTGCCTCTGCCATCTCTGGCATCCAGCAGCACCTAAGAGCGATCAAGCTCCCTTGCAGGCTGTTGACTCTTGTCGAAGGTCACAGATGAAGAGGGAAACTCAGAAAAGAAGAAATCAGGAGAAGTAGGAAGGAGAAATAGAAAGAAACAAAAGTAGAAACAAGCAAAAGGCAAGTCAGAAAGGCAGAGGCTTGACCCTAGTTCCTACTCCCTAAGAGGCAGGAATAGAACTGAGGGGCTGGGCTATTCCCAAGGTGCCAACAGGAAGGGGAAAAAAGTGTTTCCTGCCTCCCTAAAGGAATGATGGGAATAACCTATGGAGATGTCCTCCACCTCAGAGGGAGAACACCCAGGAACCACATCCATTCCTTGCAGTCACCTGTCACGGGCTGGGGTGCGGGACCAGGCAAGCATTGGGTGGTCAGAGCAGAGTCTGAGGTTAGAACCGGCCAAGAATAAATAACCAAGTTCAAGGGGTAGGACGAGCAGGGTGGTTGAGAAACACAGTCCAAGGTCAGAGCCAGCTGGAAGCAAACAACCAAGTTCAAGGAGGAAGACAAGCGAGGTGGTCGAGAGACAGTCCAGGGTCAGAAGCCAAGCAAGCCGAGAAAACCGGGGAGCCAAGTCCAAGTCACCAACCGTTAGCGTGGTCAGGAGGCCCGAGAGTTGAGGGTCCAGAGTGCGAGAGCTGTGAGTTGAGAGTCTGAAAGCCGAGGGTCAAAAGTCCAGGGTATGTAAGGTGCAGAGTAGCAAGTTCAAGACGAGCCAGGGTCGAGGAACCGGAGCGATCAAACCAGGAGCAAGGCATCAGGAACCGAAGTGGTGCAGCACAGAGCTTCGCGGATGCGACTAGTTGCTGGCATGAGTTTGATGCCATGACAGCATGGGCTAAATAGCAATCCCAGCAGGTGGTAATTAGCATGCTCCAAGCATGGCCCAGCTCCTGCTAATACTCTGGGCTAAACGAACGCCGGGTGCACATGCGTGCTTCGTGCCTGCGAGCAGTCAAGTCCCACCGATGCCGCTCTCATAAGCGAGACACCAGTGGGGGTGAGTCAGGGGGCTTGAGTGGCGATCTGCCCCAGCTGTTGCTGGGCCGGGCTCGGAAACTGCCGTGTCGTCAGGGGTGGAGGCTTCTGGCGAGCAGAGCTCGTCCCTGCTGCCACTTAGCTTCTCTGTGGCCTCTGAAGGCTCAGGCACGGCAGGGGGAGTGACATCACCTTGCCAGTGGGCCAAGTGAGAGGGCATCACTCCTGACTAGGATCCACATGACCCCCCACTTCTTCCACAACTGAGGACACAGCCAGTGGCCTTGACTTAGGAGGGCTGCAAGCCACTCTATCTCCCTGCTCACACTGAGCATGGGGTCTTAGCCAACTGGCCACTTCTCGGGTGACAAGGAGAACCCCTAGTCATTTTACCCAAACACTGCCTGAGAAAAACAGGCCAGGGTGAAACAGAGAATGCATTCAAGGACAATGCATTCAGCGTTGCTAGTTGAGACCACCAATGATTCTCCCCGGAAGGGTTTGGGCATGCCCTGTAATCACCTTGCCAGCAGGCAGACTGAACAACCATGGCCAGGACTTTTGAATAGAGCATGGGACACACACACTGCCTGTTGTGTCCGCAGACCACTACGGGCCATCAGCGAAGAGCCTGAGCTTGAGTACCTGTGAACAATGGGACTGGGGCTCCTGGCTCCTGCGTAGGGGAACCAATGGGAACGGCGGCGGGAATTCAAACCCGCCAATGGCACCAGGGGGCGTCCCCTTCGCTTGTATATAGTTGGCCTCCTGGCGAGGTAACTTTGTCTTGTGTTGTATAATAGCGAACCATGCTGAGCACTACACCGTTGTCCGTGGTTTCATTATGCGTCTAACCCACTATACAACACTGCCGTGTGAGGACGATCACCTGGCTATTGATCCCCTTGGAATGTCGGCTGTCTCTGCACTGCAGTCACCTTGGCAGCAGTGTGAGTAAAACAGACAGGAGCCATCTAGCAAAGGCTCTCCCAAAACCTGGAGCCCCAGAAGAGGGGGAAGGAAAAACCTCTCTAACAAGGCCCATGGCCATGCCCATGCAGCCCCTCAGTATCACCTTGATATTAAATCGAGGGAAGGGATAGCTAACGAGCCACGGGACAGTGGCAAGGAGGAAGACCTCACCCGCACCGACATCAAAATGAGACCCAGGGGGAAATGTTGGCCATGGCCAACTTGCAATCACCTTTAAGTGGGGCAAGTGAGAAGTGCTGAAACTACCTGAAAGGGAGACCTAGAGAGTCCTGGGCACAAAATGTCCTGTCCCCGTCCCGTCTGTCTTCTTTCATCTGCCAGCCAACAAAAGGACACACTTGACTGGATGCGAAACCAACACTGAACCCCTTGGAACTGGACTCACCCTGCACTACAGTCACCTTGCCAGTGGTAAGAATGAAAGGTGATGGCTACAGAGCAAAGCCATCTAACAAACGGGAAGGCCCCTGGAGCCTGGAACAAGGGAAGGGGATAGGAGAAGGAAGACACCCCTAAACGAGGATGTTTGGCCATGCCCAGTGCTTGGGCCTAAAAGTCTGGGCCCAGTGATTGCCCTGCCCACAAAAGGTGAAGGTGGCTCATGGAAGGGAGTTGTGACATAAGGGGAGGTGGCTAAGAGTCGGAGCCCAAAGGAAGCAAAGAGAGAAAAAGGGGAAGAAAAGGAAACAGAAGGACCACGCAAACTTCAGGATGAGTCCCTGGCCAAAATCCTGGCAATGTGGTCACAGCAATCACCTTGATGGGGGAAGTAGTCAGACCCTATGCTCTAGCACACTGCCACACCACAAACACTCAATCCAAGATACAGCCTGACATGGCTAGAGTGAAAAAAGTCAGGGATGGCTCTGGAATGCATTGGAAGCCCCAATACACTGGGACGATTTGGCTACACCCCATAATCATGTTGTCAGCAGGCAGATAGAAAAGCCATGGTGGCTCCAGACTGAGGGGGAGGGGGTTGGATCTAGAACATGACCAGCCTCTTCAGCAGCGTGGATCTATGGCATTGTACCTGGCCGTGGGCGGGCTCTGCTTTTAAAACACCACAGGAGGATTTGTCCCGTGTCCCATAATCACGTTGCCAGTAGGCAGATGGAAAGGCCATGGTGGCTCATGACTGGGTCTGGAACATACCCTGTCTGGTACCATGACCTGGTCTCACACAGTCGGGGACGTGAATCTGAGTGACCTCACACCCTAGGAGGATTTGGCCGTGCCCTGTAATCATGTTGCCAGCAGGAAGGCTGAAAGTCCATGGTGGCACCAGACAAGGGGCCTCTTTGGTCTGGAACATGACCAGCATCTATAACAGTGTTGATCCATGGTGTTGTACCTGGTCATGGGTTGGCTCTGCTTTTAACCCCCCGGGAGGATTTGGCTGTGCCCCATAATCACATTGCCAGCAGGCAGACTGAAAGGCCATTCTTGTAGACAGGGGGCCCAGGTCAGGACGTATATGACAACCCTGTACAACAGTGTAGATCCACAGTGTTGTACCTGAGTTGGGCAAGCTCTGCTTTGAAGACATCCCTGGAGGAAATTGGCCATGCCCTGTAATCACATTGCCCACAGGCAGACTGAAAGGCCATGGTGGGTCTTCAACATTATGACTACCCAGTATAAAAACCTGAATCCACAATTTGGTAACCGGACTCTGATGGGCTATGATGATTCTCAAAAGCCCTGAAGAATTTGACCGTGCCCAGTGATCACCTTGCCAGTGGGCAGAATGAAAGGCCATGGTTGCTCCATATATAAAACCACAATGGAACATATGAGTGGACTGTCCACCGGCATGGATTCATCACAGTTGTGGACCTGGACTTAGGTAGGTTCTGTTTTCAAAACACCCTGGAAGGATGGACTTGCGCCGGCCGACAGTGGTCACTTTGGCAGCAGGGAAACTGAGAGGGAATGGCTCTGAATCTGCAGTGGAGCCCATGGCCAGCACAAACACAGGAAGCGTTACTTGGTCAGCCCCAGCCAGTGAGCAGAGTGATGGAATTAGCACTCATTGGGTGCGTTCAGACGTGCCATTTGAGCCGCTTTTGGCACGCCTCAGAAACGGCTTTTACGTGCGCGTTCACACGCCCAACATCTGCACACCATCCCCAGCTGTCACTTTCCAGAACAAACGTCCTTTAAACCGGAGTATTTTCCTGATTCTCCGATTCAAGGCACACTTTCCTGACGTCTGATTGCTCATCGAGCCACTTCCGGGTGTTTAACCCTCCCCCCCCGAAGCTGTCTCTGGCTTCCGGTTTTAGTCCACCATTTTTTAAAAATGCCTTAGCAGTGTGCGCTTGAGCGGAGCTCCGCACCTAAGTTAAATAAAGAAAAGCTTCAATGGTGCCTAGTTTAGGCATTTAGACAAGTCCGGGATCTCGGGGAGGCCAGTTTCGGGGTGAAAATTTAAAGAGAAGTCTTCATTTAAACTTTAAAGGGACATGTTGAAATCGCTGTTCTGCGCATGCGCCAAACTTTTAGTTCTGGAGAGGGCTGCCTGTGTGCATGCTCAAACGAGAGGAAAAAAACCTCCACCTGCATGAGGACGGCGGGGAGCCCGGAACGAAGAGGTTAGTGTGATCGCGATTCTCCAGGTTAAAAAAAAAATGCATCGGACTGGAGCAATTTAAACCGCTCCAGCACACTGTCTGAATGCACCCATCATCATCATTCTTTGTTGTCAGCAGTGGTCTGAGTGAGAGGGGGGCTCTAACAAAGGGAAGGACCCCCAGATACCCGGAGCCCTGGAACCAAAGGGAAGAAGGAAGAACCTCCCAAACAAGGCCCCTGGCCATGCCTGACCCCAATAGTATAGGGTGAGTGAGAGTTGTTGGCTTTTGAGGCCTGGATGGGACAATAGGGATGATCTTACCTGCGCCAACACCAAAACAAGGCCCAGAGAAAAAGGTTGGCAACCAGCCACCAATCACCTGACAGTGGGGCAAGTGAGAGGCGATTTTATGGATTCAACTTGACCCCACACTCCCCACCTCCTGGGAGGGAAACCCAGAGAGTCCTGGTTGCATGCAGTCCCCCACAGGTCTGCCTCTTGGCTGCCAGGTGGGAAAGAAAGGCCATGGCCCATCACATGTGGAACCACCACTGAACAGTGAACCCCTTGGAACTGGACTGGATTGGCCCTGCACTGCAGTCACCTTGCCAGTAATGGGAGTGAAATAGGACTGGACTGAGCCATCTAATGAAGGGAAGGCCCATGGAGCACAGGAAAGGGGGAGGGGAAGACACTCCTAAACAAGGTCCGTGGCCATGCCCCTATATCTGCACAGCCAGCCCATCAGTGTCACCTTGACAGTGGAGAATGAGTGAAAGGGAATGGACTAGATGGGCCATTGGCCTGATTCAACATTGGCTTCTCTTATGTTCTTATGTTCTTATCTTAACCTCTGAGCCACGGCAGCCCCTATTCTCAACATTTCTCAACATTTAGGAAAGAGAAATAATACAGATAGGGCATTTAGTATCCTGCAGTGTGTGTGGGGGTTCCATGGACAGCAGTGGTCAGTAAAGTCAAGTCAATGGGCAGTAAAGACAAACACAGATTACCACAAAACAAAAAGCAGCCCAGTGTGTGTGTGCAGAGATAAAATGGCAGAGAGCTAAATTGAAGGCCCCCTCCAAGCACCCTGAGTGGGGAAAAACACAAAAAGCAATCCCTCATCTCACTGCAACCCTGTTAAATACTGGGTTCCATAGATGAGCAGACCCCACGTATAGTGATCAGTTTATTATTGCTCAGACCCCACATCTAGTGATCAGTTTATTATTGATTCAGCAGATACAAGACTGAAACCTCAGGGTAATAGCCCTGTTTAAATAGCATGCAAAACCCACACCCAAACACACCCAACTCCCAATGATAGGCTATTTACATAACATTAGTTTCTTACTGGTCACCTCCAGAGTCCTGGTGGGCTATTGTTCAAGAGCTCCAAGCTCAGCCAGTCTCTGGTACCCAGTACTGGAATATTCCAGCCCTAATACATAACAAACCCAAAGTGCGTGTGGGGTGAAATAAAGTGAAAAGGAAAAGGAAGGAAAATCACTAAGGAAGTAGGCAGCAGAAAAATCCCACTAAACAAAAATGCTACGTGAAAAAGGAATTCAGCTATCATTTGGATATGTGAGAAAAAGGTAGTTGTGAGGCTTCTAAACATGAAATATTATTGAATTTGCAAATAATTGGTAACCAATATGCCTCCTTAAAGCCTGATACATTTATGGCACCGCTACAGCATTTGAATATGTGAGAAGAAGGTAGTTGTACGGTTTCTAAACATGAAATATTATTGAACTTGCAAATAATTGGTAACCAATATGCCTCCTTAGAGCTTGATACATTTACGGCACTACTACAGCATTGCCCAGGCAGGAAAAGATGATTGAAAACATATAAGAAGATAGCATGAAGGAGGCTGAAATTTTGGTTCCAATGTTCTGATGGAGGATGGGCTACGATGAAATTCTTCTCTAACCCTGAGTTCAGGACAACATAATCAGTTATGAGAACACAGGATACAGCTTGTAAAACAGAATTTCAGAACTCAAGAAAAAACATGTTTTCTGGATTGTCTCTATTCCTCCTATACTAGGGATACTGTTAAGCAAAAACACGGTAGAGTATACCAAGGATTTAAATCTATATTCAGCTGTTGCACCTTTTGTAGTATGAAGAGAAGGTGTTCATATAAAGACACTGATAATAAAACATTCTGCAATTGAGAAAAAATGGTCTTGTACACTACGGTACTACAACTGGGGTTAAAACATATGAAACTGTCTTATACTGAGTTATAAGTTATACAATATGTTGCCTTTGACAACATATTGCCTGATATTGAGTTAGACTATTGGTCTATCTGTTCCAGCATTATCTGCCCTGACCAGTAGTGGCTTCTCCAAAGCATGAGAAAGCCATTTTCCCCACCCATGCTATCTGAGAACCTTTTAACTGGAGATGCCAGGAAAGGAAGATGCCAGGGTGTGTTCAGACACTCCGTTTGGATTCATCACAGTTGTGGACCTGGACTTAGATAGGTTCTGTTTTCAAAACACCCTGGAAGGATGGACTTGCGCCGGCCGACAGTGGTCACTTTGGCAGCAGGGAAACTGAGAGGGAATGGCTCTGAATCTGCAGTGGAGCCCATGGCCAGCACAAAGACAGGAAGTGTTACTTGGTCAGCCCCAGCCAGTGAGCAGAGTGATGGAATTAGCACTCATTGGGTGCGTTCAGAAGTGCCATTTGAGCCGCTTTTGGCTTGCCTCAGGAACGGATTTTATGTGCGTGTTCACACGTCCAACATCTGCGCACTGTCCCCAGCCGTGGCTTTCTGGAGCAAACCCCCTTTAAACCGGAGTATTTTGATACCACTTACCAAGTGGTGTTTTCCTGATTCTCCGGTTTCGAGCCGCACTTTCCTGATGTCTGATCGCTCCATCAAGCCACTTCTGGGTGCTTCAACCCCCCCTCCCCTCTGGGAAGCTGCCTCAGGCTTCCGCTTTTCATCCGCCATTTTTTTTTATGCCTTGGCGGTGTACGCTTGGGCGGAACTCCGCTCCTAAGTTAATAAAAGAAAAGCTTAAATGGTGCCTAGTTTAAGCATTTAGACAAGTCCGGGATCTCAGGGATGCCAGTTTCGGGGTAAAAATGTAAAGAGAAGTGTTCATTTAAAGTTTAAAGGGACGTGTGGAAATCGCTGCTCTGAGCACACTCGAAAATTTTAGCTCTAGAGAGGGCTGCCTGTGTGCATGTTCAAACTGAGAGGAAAAAACTCCACCTGCATGCGGACGGCGGGGAGCCCGGAACAAGGAGGTCAGTATGATCACGATTCTCCAGATTAAAAAAAAAACCCGCATTGGACCAGAGCAATTTAAACTGCTCTAGCATGCTGTCTGAACGCACCCATACACAGAACTCTTGAGGCTTGAACCAGGATCCTCAAGATTTGATATTGGAAAGCTAGCCTAGGGATGTACCAAGAACTACAGTTCAGTATATGAAGCACTATGTATCCCAGTACTTTCTACCTACAAACCTCCATTTTCCCACTTTGTGCCCATCCCTGCTCCTTACTTCCCTGGAAGCTCTCTGCAGAGCAGACAGAAGATACACCTGGAGATTACCCAGCAATACCAAAGTGCAAGGCTTCAAACCAGGGCTATGAGTCTTTCAATTCATGCTAACTCTCAGTGCTGGGGAAGTGTTTATGCAGTATGGCCTGCCTTGCTCCTTAGATGCTCAACAGCATTCGACCTTTTCTCCCCCCCCTCTTTGCTTTTCTGGGAACAAGCCAATAGCCTTAACTATCTGACCCAGCTCTGGCTACCCAGAACCCATATTTGCTACTTGTCTTCTCACTGCTGGATGACTCATTTCCCTGGCCAGTTTCCTTTAGGCTTTGCTTGGCACTAGGGAGCTCAGCAAAGTCTGTCTGGAATGTGGCATCTACATTGCAAATGACATAAATGGTATTTCACAGAATGTGCAATGTCCATCAGCCATTGCCTAGAATTTCACAATATTCATACAAAGTTCATGTCAATTGTACATAAAAGGTCTCTGACCCTTCCACTCATGAAATTCTTATTATGGACTTTGGTCTTGAATGAGTTTCCCATCCCTGGTCAGTGGGGAGAAACTGAAACGAGAGAACGGGCTGGAGATGGCAGATTCTGCTCAAGCTCTTGAAACCATTTCCTTTGGGATACAGCAAAGACAAGACTGGAAGACACACTTTTGAAAAGGGTGTATGGCAGGGGTGGGTGGGATAAGGAGATATCATGAGGAGGAAGAAAACCCCTGGCTTTAACGTAGTAAATGCAGAAAGTGATGGGATTCTGTGCCAGTTATGAATTTTAAACACTTCCATAAGCTATGTCGTTTACAGCTGGATATGAGCTCTTCCTGACTGAATATGAATGAGGAAAGTCTGGAGAGGGCTTTTGTATTTTCAGTTTCTTGACTCATATCTAACTCATTTGTTGTACTCTAAAACTCTTTAAGACACTGCAAACTATTAGATATGCAGCTGTTTACTCCAGTAAAAGGCAATGCAGAAATTTACTTCACAAAAGGAAGAACTGAGGCACTGGGATATCATAATAGGGCTGAGATGAAATGGAAAACATTTCACTTCCCTGTAAACTGCTCCATCCTCTTTGGCAATTTTACAGGGGGTGGAGCTGTAAACTGTAAGTCAATTCTGTGCATTCAGAATTGGCTTTGTGATGTAATTACATAGCCAAATTTGATTGGCTAGGTGGTGATATAATATCACATTCACAATCTGATCAGTTGGGTTCAAAGTAGAGATGACAGCTTCCAGGTGGGACCTGTGGATCCCATAGAATTACACCTCATCTCCAGACTACAGAGATCAATTCCCCTGGAGAAAATGGATGCTTTGGAGGGTGGACATTGTACCCCACTGAGGTCTCTGTCCTCACCAGTCTCCATCCCCAAATCTCCAGGAATTTCCCAACCTGGATCTGGCAACGAGGCCTAGTTCCTAGAGCCCAGGAACTTGGGAGAGGGCCAGGAAGAAGTAGCAGCAGCAGCTGGGAGGGCTGTGAGAAACACTAAGCAGGCACAAATTAGGAGAAACATTTGTCACCTGCTAAGCCCCCAGCCCCTTCATAAAATGTTCACTTTGGAAGCAATTTTAGTATTCTAGGCTTCTAAAGCAATTATTTCTTCATCAAAATCTCACACCATGCCATCAAAATCTCATGCCATAACCAGGACTCAAAATATATTATACAGAACCCATTTTCCCTACCACGTCTAACCATTCGTCTCTTGCAATAAAGTATAGTATACTCTGGGGAAAGGAGTTGTGGAGTTGTGGCCCTTGCTCACATTAGTGAGATAGTGTCCTGACAAAGCACCGTGAGACTTAGAGACACCACTCCTAATTCCTTAGTTTATAGCTTGCTGTAATGCAGGGTCAGCAAGGTATGAACAAATGAGACCTTCAGATCCTGCTATATGCACAATGGAGTACAGCACATTACCTCTTCTCTTAAATGCCTCAGTCAGTTTCACCCAGGAAACTCCATGATCTTGCTCAAATGCTGAGCAGAGATGGAAATATATTGGAGCAGCTGAACCAGCAGAGCTTGCTGTCCTTCTTGAGGGTGAGGTCCAGGTCTCAAGGCAGAAATCAAGTTACTGCGGCTGAAGCAAACAATGTATCATGAATTTTCCAGCCAAGGCTGAAGGTGAACCAAGGCCTTAAATACTCTTGTAAGGAGGTGGAGAGACAGCATTCTCCCATACAGGAGCAGGCTACCTGTAATTAAAGGTGCCATACCTAATTACAGTGGCAAGTACTGGGACAGGGCAGAGGTGGTTCAGGGCTTTGAGAGGTTTGAGGGATCAATTGAGACCTCTGGTTCAGCAGCAGGCTCTGGGGAGGAGGGTTCATGGTCCAAGTCCAAATCAGAAGACAGGTCTGTGTCCCAGGAAGAACAGCATGATTCAGAGTCTTCAGGCTCCTTCTGCACATCAAAGGAGGCTCCTGGAGGTATCTCAACTGCCTCCTTCTGCAGCAGTGTTAGCTGCCCAGCTGCCTCCTCCTGAGTCCTCAGTCTCTTTGCCTGACTAGGAGGAGTCTGTGCTCTGTCCCATGACATTTGCCTTTCTTCACCTGAATGTTTTGATCTGCCTCCCCATTAAGGTGAATGTGAGTGCCTGAAACACATGGGTGAAAAGAAAAAACTTTTCCTGGTGCCAGCTCTGGACTCATTTTTCCCCCTTTCCTGCCCATCTCTCAAATTTCTACTTCCTCACGCCTCCCTTCTGTCCCAAGCTCTATTTTTGTGGCTGCCTATCTTGCCCCAGAGGGGACCTGAAATGCCAGAGTGTTGTAGGGGTAGACAGAATGGAAATGGGAGAAGGAGCTGGAATATAGAGCAAAAAGAAGGAAGAAAAGATCTGGAGCTCTTGGTCTCTAATTCCACACCTCCCCCACCCCATGACAGGTACTTTAACTGGCTTAATAATTATGATGCAGCAGCATGAATGTGGCTCACTGCCCAAACCTAATCTCTAGGGAAAGAGTAAAACAGAAGCTGAACTAGACAGACAAACATCACAGTATGGTTAGAGATGTAAAATTTCTGGAAATTTTGAAGCTTGGAAAAAAACCCATGTTTTTTGGGGGGAAAATGGAAATTTTTGGAAAAATTGAAAAAAAATGCTACATTAGCACTTCTTTTTTCTTTTCCAGATTGAAAGTCATTCTGTTACTTAAGGAACATAAAATATGACTATGGATAATTTTACTTGGCATGAAATTATCACAACTAGCATATTAAAAATATAGTGTATCCAAACAATTATTACAAATAGAATTTCTTATTGTATAATATTTATTTCTAATTGAACAAATGAAGCAACAATCTTTTGGTGTAGTGGTTAGGAGCATGGACTCTAATCTGGGAGAACCGGGTTTGATTCCTCACTCCTCCATTTGCAGCTGCTGGTGTGACCTTGGGTCAGTCACAAGCTCTCTCAGAGCTGTTCCCTCAAGAGCAGTTCTGGAAAGAGCTCTCTCAGCCCCACCTACCTCACATGGTGTCTGTTGTGGGGAGGGGAAGGGAAAGGAGACTGTAAGCCGCTCTGAGATACCTTTGAGTAGTTAAGGGCGGGGTATAAATCCAAACTCTTCTATTCTTCTGAACTAGATTATGTGGAACAGACAAAAAACCTCCACAAAACAATTTTTAAAAATCCAGAAGTAACAATTATTCATATTTCCTCTCCACAGTATTAAATAAAAATAAAAATCCTATTCTCATAAAAAGAATTGAAGAGGGGGGGAAGTATATAGAAGGGAGTGTGGGACCAAGTTTCAATGAATGGGCGTGGAATTTAATCACAATCATTTTCTGAGCTGTAATTATCAGTTTCAGTCTCTGCTTCTGCAGCTACTCTGTTGTGTCTGTCATTATCATGTTCCATAATCAATTTCTTTTTTCTTTTTCCAATTTTTCAGAAAAAAACAAAAAAGGCTTCAGGGAAAAAACGGGGGGGGAGAACGTTTTTTTCCTGAATTTTTCTGGTTTTTTCTGGGCCTTCACATCTCTAAGTATGGTATAGACAATACAAAAGTCAGTTATCAACACTGCATTTCATCAAGACTAGGGGTGTGCATCCAGCAACAGCCAAACAGAAAAAATACCTGAAAAATACCTTGTCGGTATTTTTCGGGTATCACATAAGCCGAATACAGATCAGAGATTCAGCTACTGGTATAGCTGAACCCAAAAAAGCCAATATTATCTGGCTTTCTGGGGGGTTCATTTTGCTATACTGAAAACAAGATCTCATTTAAACCTAACAGGCTGAACTGCCAGTCAGCTGTTGGGTTTAAATGCCTTTCTTTCCCTCCTGGAGATCAGGGAGGGAAAGAAAGGCATTTTAAACATGCCTGGGTTCCCTGCCTGATCTTCTCCAGGTGCCCTGCACCTGTTGCCAGACATGTTCCCATGCCTGCCCTTTGCTTTCCCAGCAAGCCCGCCATGGTGGGTTGGCTAGGGAAAGGAAGGGCAGCCATGCAGACATGCCCCCTTCCTTCCCTGAGCATCTCCACTTTTGCTGAGAAGCCTGAAGTGGGGGGGACACATGTTTAAAGGCCTTTCTTTCCCTTCCCCAGATCGGGGAGAGAAAGAAAGGCATTTTAAATATGCCTTGGGTTCCCTGCCTGATCTTCTCCAGGTGGCCCACAGCTGTGGGGCACCTGGAGAAGAGCAGGCAGGCAACCCAAGGCATGTTTGCACGCCTGACCTTTGCTTTCCCAGCCAGTCTGCCATGATGGGTTGGCTGGGAAAGCAAAGAACAGGCATGCAGACATGCCCCCTTCCTTCCCAGAGCCTCTCTGCTTTTGTGGAGAAACTCAAGGAAGTGGGGTGGGGCATGTTTAAATGTATTTCTTTCCCTCCCCAAGATCGGGGAGGGAAAGAAAGGCATTTTAAACATGACTGGGCTCCCTGCCTGCCCTTCTCCAGCTACCCCATGTCAGTTAGAGAAGAGAAGGCAGAGAGCAGAGGCTTTCCCTAGTCAATTTCACTCACAGCTGACTGGGGGTGTGAAATTGGCAAAGAAATCTGTAGGGACTACCAGAGAGAAAAAAGGCATTTTAACATGCCTCCTTTCCCTCTGGAGGTGTATATCATTCCCCAATATATTTGGCAATACCGAACATTTCCCCAGTCCGAATACTTTACCGGTATTGGACTGGGGAAATTTGGCATTTACTGATATTTTTCGGGTGGGATTTACCCAAAGGCGAACAATACTGGCTTTTTTTTTTTTGCACATCCCTAATCAAAACCATGGGCCACAGAACTTGCCTAGCCTAGGCTGTTTTCTAGAATGCTGGAAGTAGCTGTATATTCCCACTCAGTGTTAGCTTCTTCTTATCCCCAGACTGCTAAGGAACAAACAATGATTCATTCCCTCTCAGAAAAGAGACATGCCTTCCCATAACTGTTGCTGTGTCATTGTTCTGCACCTTTCTTTCCCATTTCTTCTCAAAGACTTCAGGTAACCTCCCTGTTTTCATTTCTCAGAACTGCTGTTTACTCACACATATGGGCGCTGCCATTAGAAAGAGGTCTGCCTGAAGCTACTTTTCAGAGCTTTCCTGCTTTGCCAGCTAGAGAGACAGGGTGTCTTGGAAACATTCAGGCTCACCTATTAGAGAATTCAGTGAGGAGTAGGAGCTGACTCTTCTCATCTTGTCAATGGTCTCAAAAGACAGGATATACTCTTCATTCTCAGGGCTGCCCAAAGTGCTGCTGGCACTGCTGCTGGTGCTCAAGTTCCCAGGGGAAAATGCAACAGAGCTCCCCGCTGTTAAAGAAGAACAAGCACAACAGCATTGAAAGAAACACGTTTCTGAGGATCTCACTTACTGAAGTAGCAACGCACACACATTATGGTATTCACTGCCCTTGGGAGAACAATCAAAAGTTTCCATGTTCTCTCAATGCAAAACATTTATGCTTCAGCAGCTTATAAAGACTACGCACACAAACATTCTTGAAGAAAATGGCTTTGGGTACTTTCATTGGCTGTGATAATGATTTTTCACCTTGGCAGGTATCATGGAACAGTGTCCAGATAGCCTTTGATACCTTTGAGATTCTCTCTCACAGCAGAGAATGCAGAACAATGGGTAATGACTGCATTCCAGTGTTGCTTGGTCTTGATTATGTTCTGAAAATGTGTTAATAAATGCCCTATAGACACCTGTCTTTGCAATGTGCAAACAAGAACATGAGACATGTGAACAATGGAGAAGGGTGCAGGAGATGCAAATACATGCCTTACAACATTTTTGTGGCTTGCTTGCCATTTTTGCAAAACATTTTGCAGAGGAGGTCACTCGCATTTGAGACAAAAAATTCCACTAGTTTAACAATTCAATCTCAGAAGGTTATCAAAGTGCTGTATAATCACAGTTGCTTGGATAACTTTCAGTTATTGAAGCCAGAGGAGATTATCAAATTGCTTGGAAGAGTCCAACTGACATCCTTAGTGCTTAACCCTGGCCTGTCTTGGCTGATTAAAACTAGAGGGAAGGCTAGTTGGGTCTTTAACAGAGTGGATAGTACTAGTCACTTTGCAAGAAAATAACCCCATTTCTGGAAGAGCTATCCCATGATGTAAAAAAACAGCAATACCTCTCTTCTTGGACAAACTTCTCAAGTGAATAGTTGCCAGACATCTTTAGTCATCTTTGAATAAGATAAGCCATTTCCAACCAAGTTTTAGGCTTGTATTGGAAAGTTGGAAATTTTGATGTGTAACCTTTACAAGGAGAGAGACAGGAAGTACAACCCTGCTGAATTCTCCTACATCTCTCAGCAGCTTTCAATACCATTTTTTTCTGGAATGGTTGGCTGATACATGAATTTCAGGTGCCATGCCCTGGTGGTTCCTTTCAACATATGGCTGACTGATTCCAGAAGATGGTGCCAGGGGACTCATGTGCTCTTGTCCATTTCTGGAGATCTGTTCCCAAGGAGAAGGCATCACTAAGCCCTCCACTCCAGCACTCACCAGGTGCCAAATTTATTGCTAGTGCCAGAAAATATAATTCCCTAATGAGAGTGTGTGTTTACTCCTGGCATTTAAAAAAACAAACAAAACAGAAGTTATGGAATATTTCTCTTTACCATCTGCTAATGTTGCTGGTTTTAGATTTTTTTTCAATGTGCTGCCATTTTATGGGTTGCAACAGAGGTTCTATTTTTATTATTGATGTTTGACTATATTGTTTTTGGATTTTATTGTAAGCTGCCCCAGGAAACAGTTTCAAGTTGAAGGATAACCATTCCTACATTTTGAAGATGCACAGTTTTCCTTTATAGACTAAGATAGATCTGACAGTGGACTAGGAAAAAGATCTGGCAAGTGATGAGAAATTAGATAGAATTTGGATACATCCAGGGAAGGACCTGTAAGAAAGACTGAAGAAAGCAGGAGGGGTTGGAAGAAAATTTGAGAGCAGTATTTAGTGAACAAACATGCTAATACATCTTCTTGGAAAAGGTTGAAAACACCATGGCAGACTAGGTGTGTTTAGGGAACACTGTTCACCACTGTTTAAACAATGAATTGGCTCACTATGGCTTTGGTTGGTAGCATCCCTTCAACTACAATTTACACAAATAATTGAAGAAATAAGAAGTTAGAGGGGAAAAAATGAAAGAGAATCTTGAAAAATCATCTTACATTCTTCATTCAAGCTGAGGTTCTGCAGAGACTTATTCAAATTCCTTGCTGTGGTGACTGCTCGAATATTTCCATAGGAGCTGACAGAACGAAGTCGTGGTGTGCATGGACTGTCCCGCACTGGAGTCAGACTTCCAGTTTCTGTGGAGGCAATATTTAACTGTTACCCACACAGACAGAAAGAAAGATCAAAAACATCTCCTTCATTGTGACAGGGCAATGACATAAAAAATAAAATAAAAATAACAGCATCACACCCGCTCAGTAGAGAACTGAACAAGAGTTGGTAAGTTAATTTCCTCTCTCATCATCTTCATACATAAGGACCACTGCTTTCTATGTTTCCACAGCACAATTACAGCCTGGATTTTACACTGAACAGGGCTAGGCTTAGTTAAACCAGAAACAGAATGGCATGAAGACAGCCACCGCCAGGAGCAACTCTGCCACCTCCTGCCACCATGCCTTCTGGCACATGGCCTGGAAATGAATGTCTGCCCTGGGACATGCTGTCTGGATGGAGATGTCCACTCTGAAGAACTGGAACGTTTCCTTTTGTCCTGCTTAGAAGCATACCTGAGACCTCATGGCCAAAGGTATCCCTTACAAGAGTGTGGTTGAGGAGGGTCTGCCAGGAGCAGAGACCATCATGCGGGTGGTAATACCCCTATGGTGGTGGGTGGCCGTGGCATGAGTGTCATGATGTGCAATGAGTGTCATGGTCGCTGGTACCACCTGGCCCCAGCTCTGGGGGCTGAGTCCAGACATCCACAGCCTCCAATTGCCCTCTCCTTGTGTCATGGACATACTAAGCACTCTGACCCCAGGGAGGTGTATAACAATAGCAGCCTCTGTGATCCTGCGGTCACTTGGCATCACAGGGTTCCTGGCTTTGGTGGCTGAGGAGGTGATGCAGATGGCAGACTTGATGTTTTTGGATAGCAGCGGCCCTGCCCTGGCAGACAGAGGGGGGGCAGTGGTGGGGCAGCTGTCCCTGGGGCAGGTGTTGCAGCTGCTGGTGGTCCAGAAGAGGGGAGGCTGGGGTCTGTGTCCAGCCCAGCTGATCCCACCCAGCCTTTCCTCTATGTGGGCAGCAATTAAATGGGAGTGGCTGGAGAGTAATCATGAGTGGAAGGAAGCCTTTTCCAAGAGGGCAGCAATGTATGGAGGGGTTGGCAGCACCTATAATGGTAGCTGCTGCTCTTGCCATGGCGAGGGATGTGGGTGAGGGACAGGGGCACATCAAGAGGGTGCTGTGGACCTGTCTGAGTCTGGTTGGGCCCCCTGGCACCTCCTGCCCCTACTCCTGCTGTGCCTTCAGTGGGGGTGATGCAGGTTGGCACAGGGACACGCTCAATGGTGTTTTCTAGAATGGACGCCTGGTGGACGCCACAACCGGCAGTGAGGGGAAGCACCCTCACATTCATATTCTTGTCTGTCATCATCCTGTGCACTCCGTGTGTGGAGTGCCACTGTGGGATCTCTATAGGGATGACAGGTAACACCCCCTCCCCACTGAAAGGTGGCCAGGCCTTGTGACGGGAGCTGGTCTCTTTAAGGGTATGAGTGCAGCAGAGGAGGAGTATCGCTTTTGTGGCCCACCCCTCTTCACCCCTTGCCAGTCACAAACACTTGGCTCAGCCTCCTCGACTCATGACTCCCAGTGGTCCTGCCTGCCCTGTCTATCACGTCACCTTCATCTTACAACAAAGCCAGAACAGAACGCTGCAGCAGGATTGCCACAGACACCACTGCAGCAGTGCCTGACAACACTGCTGGGGCAACACCTTTTCCCATTTGGCCACTGCATAACTATCCCCTTAGGGAGATGACTAATGGCACCGCAGCTGGCAGCCGTAGTGCAGGTGCAACTCAGGATTCCTCTGTACATTACTAATTTTAGGGAAACAACTGTACTTTCATTGAAATAATCTGACTATAGATATTCCAGTGTCCCCAGAGATTACCTAGGTTGTTTAATATTTAAGATGACATTTAATGAAATAAAAGGCCAGCAGCAATTTGCTTAAGAGTTTTTCATTTCTAAAATGAAGCAAAATGCATAAGAGGACGAAACAAAATGAAGAGGGCATAGAAAAGAATGCAGAGCCCTCAGCTTTTGAACTGTAGAATAGGGATGCGCAAGAACCAGGAAAATGCAGTTCATATCAGCTCATGGTGTGCATGGTTCATGAACCACAGACCACCACAAACTTTTTTGATACTAGACGAATTAGTTTGGTTTGTGAGGTTTGTGACACAGTAGAACACTCCATCCCCCAGCATACTAGAGACACCAAACTTGCAGGAGATCTCCAAATGACTCTCCTCTACCTGCCCTCCAGAGTTGGAAGGACAGAAAGACAGACATGACAAGACTTCTGACAAGGGCTCTCCAAAGTAACCCCACAACAGTTGGTGGGCACCCCAGCCCCACAAGACCAGTGGAAATCTATCCTCTCTGCAATAATGACTGTAGGGTGACTTTATGGGGTGGCTCAAAGCCCTCAGATAGATAGATAGATAGATAGATAGATAGATAGATAGATAGATAGATAGATAGATAGATAGATAGATAGATAGATAGATAGAGAGCGAGAGAACGAGAGAGCGAGAGAGAGAGCGCTAGCTTTCTGATCCCGTAGAGCAGAATGGGAACTATGTTATTGGCAGCCAACAGTGCTTGTTAAGTTTTGGATGGCTTCTATTGGTGTTTCCAAATTCCACCCCCCCCCAATTGCCTTGGAGGTTTATAAACAGTTTTATTGAGCTCAGACAGTCTGTCCGAAAATGCACCCACTCATGAATTGCCATAAACAGCACCAAAGTTCATGAAATGTTTGTGCCAGGTGCCTTTCCATGAACATTGCTTTGCGAACCATGAATTGGCCAAAATTCATGATGAACTTTACTTTGTGAGCCGGTTTGTGCCCATTTCTACTGTAAACCGAAATAGGCTTTGAGAGCTATAGATTCTCTGTAAAACATAGCATTCTTTCATGTGTCATCTCCCAAGAGCAGGGCTGTAAGACCAGAGCAACAACAGTTCTCAACAATAGCAGCCTTTAATTTAGCACAGGTAACAAATTTATACACAGAACCATGCTATCTTGACAGTGCTCTGGTCTGTGGAGGCCATGTCACAGTCAAGAGAAAAGCAGTCTCTTAATATCTCTCTCAGTGAAACACAGAAGGATTTCACTGTTTTCAGACTGAAGATAAAATGTCATAATGCAGGAAAATGCAGACTATATCAGATTTTTGGCAGCAATATCAACCACTGCAGTACCCCCCCCACACCCATAGAAGAGATTTCTCAAACTTTCTTTGACCACAAAGAAAATGTAGCAGCACCTGGAGCAGCAGGAGAAGGCGGTGCATAGTTCTTTTCTTCTTCCATAAACTGCAAGGCAACAGTGCAGAAATTGCTTTCATACTGCACTACAAGGTGACTCAACGCCACCACCAGCTCCTGTGGAGAGGCAAAGGAGGAAAAAAAATTAGACCTCTGATCACTGTGTGTCCATCAAACAACCAACTGCAAGGAACAACTTCCATCTCTGCAAAATTTGGGGAACATTTCAATCAGTAGGTGCCTGGTATCTCAGAGAGCAGAAAATAAGATATCCAACACTAAAAGTCAAAGTTTGAGGAATGCTATTTGCTGAAATGCTGTGATTTTCATGTTACCTAAAGAAACTGCACTGTGGACGAGTCATTCTTGGATAAGGAGTTCAAGTTTTAAAAATAAGACATGTTGGTCCCATCCATCCATGCTGAGAAAGGTTCAGACTCAAAATGCACAATTAACATTTAAGAGCTCCTAAGCTGATTTGGAATGCAATTTCACAACTTTTATTTACTAAAAGATTTACAAGCTGCTATAATCAGAACAGACTCAATGTAATTTTAACATAAAATTATTCTAGTGTGCATGAGCAACTCCTCCCCATTCTATCTTCAAGTTTATGAGACTTGCATCACCTATAATGATGACTCCTAAAGTCAAAAAGCATTCTAAAATTTTAAAAAAATCTGATGGAGTTGGGTCAATGTTTGGGACTTATCTAGCAGTCTTATTTCTGTGACCTGCATATAATACCCTTTCAAGGTTCCTATGTAATGGACTCAATGGGAATGTTGGTAGATTTTTGGTTCCCCCCTCCCCTGCAAATTATCTATTATATTTATTTATTTATTTATTATTTTTTTACCCCACCCTCCTGCCGAAGCGGCTCAGGGTGGCTTACAAATAATTTAAAACTAATATACAATTTAAAATCAGCAGTTACAAGGTATAAAATACAATTCCAATAAATAAAGTGAAGCTAAATAAAAACAGTGGCATCCTGTAATAAAGTGCTAGTGCGACCCAACCGGTGCAGTCAGTTCTTATTGGAACGCTTGGCGAAACAGCTCCGTTTTCATGGCTCTGTGGAACTGCTGGAGGTCCTGTAGAGCTCTAATTTCATTAGGAAGCTTGTTCCACAGCATTGGCACTGGTCCTAGTTATCGCCCACCTGGCATCCCTAGGTGGTGGTGTTGTGTTCCAGACTGCAGTGCCCTTAGGGGAACGTATGGGGAAAGGCGGTCCCTCAGGTAGGCAGGCCCCTGACCATTAAAGGCTTTAAAGCTCAAAACCAGCACCTTGAAGTGAATCCGGAACGCCATTGGAAGCCAGTGCAACGACTTCAGCACAGGCTGGATGTGCTCCCACCTGGGGAGGCTCATCAACAGCCTGGCCACCACATTTTGCACCAGCTGCAGCTTCCGGAATTGCCCCAAGGGCAGCCCCACGTAGAGAGCATTGCAGTAGTCCAACCTCAAGGTGACCATAGCGTGGATCACTGAAGCCAGATCATCGCATTCAAGGAAGAGGACCAACTGCCTAATCAGCTGAAGGTAGTAAAAGGCTGCTTTGGCAGTGGCTGCTACCTGGGCCTCCATTGACAAGGAAGCATCCAGGAGCACTCCCAAACTCCTGACCCTCGGCGCTGGCACCAACAGCGCCCCACCGAAGGCTGGAAGAGGGACCCCTAACCCTGAGCCACTCTGATTCAGGCAAAGGACCTCCGTCTTCGTCGGATTCAATTTCAGTTGACTCAGCCTAAGCCGTCCTGCCACGTCCTGCAACGCCTGGTCCAGATCTTCCGGGCCAGATCTTCCTGACCACTCAACAACAGATAGAGCTGGGTGTCATCTGCATATTGATGACACCCAAGCCCATGCCCCCTGGCAATCTGGGCAAGGGGGCGCATATAGATGTTTAATAGCATTGGGAAGAGCACTGCCCCTTGGGGCACTCCACAAACTAGTGGGTGCCTTCGGGACATCTCCTCCCCAAGTGCCACCCTTTGTCCCTGACCCTGGAGAAAGGAAACAAGCCATTGCAAGGCCAGCCCCTGAATCCCCACGTCAATGAGGCAGTGGGCGAGCAGCTGATGATCGACCATGTCAAACACCGCCGACCAATCTAACAACAGCAGCACCACCGTCCTGCCCCAATCCAGATGCCTCTGGAGGTCATCTGTGAGGATGACCAGTGCTGTCTCCGTCCCATGACCAGGGCGGAAGCCAGACTGGAAGGGATCCAGCGTGGAAGTGTCATCCAGAAAGCTCTGCAACTGTATCACCACCACTTTCTCTATTAATTTGCCCAAATAGGGCAAATTGGAGACTGGCCATTAGTTGACCAATCTGGCTGGGTCCAGGGATGGTTTTTTTAAGAGAGGGTGGACCATCACTTCCTTGAGAGCCCCTGAGAGCAGGAGAAAGATACCTTGGATTTGTTGCAACACACTGTTGTAGAGGAATGATTTTATGTAAGAACTGGCCCCAAATCTTCCTTTAGAGCAAAGGTTAGAGACCCTTATTTCTTTGAAGAGCTATGTTTCAAGACAGACAAGGAAAGGATTTACGCAATAATTTTCACTCTAAATGGAAGATCTGTCTGCTCTGCTTTACAGGATTGTGTCACGCTGAGATCTTAAAGGGTCTCAGGCAGCAAGGGCACAAGTCTGAGATGATTTGAAATACTGACCCTGTGACCTTCTGAATGCAAACCATGCGCTTTACCACTGACCTATGGTCCCTCCCTGAGGGACAGATGTAGAATGGATTTATGCAATAATATTGAGTCTGAATTCTAAGATCATTTTTACTCAACTCAGCAAAATCAAGAACACTTCTCAGCTAAAGAGTAATGCTAGTAATGTGCTTCTATTCTCAGTTCACCATACCATGTACAGACTAGGCGTATGCGCTTGGTACATACCAAGCCAAATAAATACCCTGAAAATACCTTATCGGTATTTTTTTGGGTATATATTCAGCCGAATACAGAACAGATACCTGTATTCGGCTACTAAAATAGCCACAGCCAGATATAAGCCAATATTATTCAGCTATTATCAGCTTTTGTTCAGCACAGCTAAATGTGTTCAGTTCGCTGGCTAAGTTGGGCCGTGGTGGCTGTGCAACTCAGTGAGTGAATGCAATACATTTAAACTTTAAATGCAGTGGCACAACGCAGCGAGTAAACTGAAGGCATTTAAAGTTTAAATGCCTTCAGTTCACTTGTGGAGTCGTGTGCTAGCAGTATGACTCGGCGAGTGAAATTCTAAATTATACCCTATGGGGACAATACCGATATTTGGAAATACCAATATTTTTCATGTCCAATAGACCCGAATTGATAAAAGCAAAATTTATTTTGCACACCCCTAGTACAGACTCACTGGGCCATGCATATTTCTTCCTAAGGCACCAACAGCATATACTTCTTCCTCACTCCTTTTCTTGCACAAAGAAAATGGTATACTACTGCTTAGCAAAAGTCTTCTCTTTTGCAGTACTATGGCAGACAACACTGCTGTCTGAGCATCTTTTAAAAAAATTAGCCAAGAGAATCAAGTCCCTGTGAAACCAGCCTTCTGACAAAATTAATACTCATCTGTCACCTTGAGAGAGGATGAGGGCACTTTTTATACTTGGCTTGGTGAAGTATTGATTTTTCCTTCACTTTAGTGTGAAGATCTGAAGAAAGCTGGAGCGTTTGACTCTAAAATGAATTCTTTGCAACAAAAGCCTTTTATTCTTAGCCAGGTTTCCCTTACTCTTTGATTCAGCCCAGTATTGTCAAACTGATGTATTTTCACATGGACTACTGAAATGGACACCACTTCATTCCTCTCCTGTCCACGGACCCCTCCCTTCTGCACATTTGCAGGACATAATGAATCATACTAAAGGGCAAGAGTTGTGCATGACAAAGGAGCTTACTGTCTGCAGTGTGAAGATTTGCCTACCCGTTCTACAGTGAGTCTGAGTGCCTGACAGAAACATCGTGAGATACATCACAAACTGCAGATCTGTCTGTACTGGGTGACAGAGCCTGAAGAAAGGAAGCAACCTGAAGTTCACCTATTGGCTGTGCTGCTGAAGTCCTACTTGCACAAACAAGCATCAGAAAAGCTGAAATGCATTTTGCTTGAAACAGAATGCAACTCATGGGCTCTGGCCATTGTGCCCCTGAGCACTAGGCAAGTGGTTCCTGTGCTATTGATCTATAAATCAGAGGTCAGAAGATGCAACCTTCAGTTGACTAAGATTAAGCTACTATTTCATTTTCCCTTCTCCAACTATAGTTTTTGGAAAAGCTCTTTGCTGAAGTGAATTGTCCTGCTTTCCCTTTGTCCTTGCATAGCCAGTCCCCTTTGCCTCCCAGAGGGTTGCCTGATACTTCATGTTTCCAGTAACAAATTAATATTTCATATTTAATTTCATAGCTTGTAATGTAAGACACTAGTACCAATACAGTGATAAACAGAAGAGCATTACACAGACAGAATGTGGCTCTTGTTTCCTGAGGAAAAAATGAGACAATCTCCAAAGTGAGGCAGAGACCAGCATGGCTAATCTCATTTCCTTGTCTCTTGTTTTTCTTCAGGGGCTTCAAAAAGAAAGCAGTGACATAACAAGCCTGACAGCTTACTCCTGATGGATATATTTTTCCTTTGGCACTCAGCAACATTTAGACATGCACTTTCCAGTAGTGGATAAGCTGCAGGGTCTAATGTAATTTTTAAATGCCTTGTCTTTCACTGTTTTGTTATACAATGCCCTTTTGTGTCTCAAGAGGGATCTCCCATACTGCACACCAAATTAAATGCCATATTGATAAAGACCTCATGTCTAGATGTACTGGGCAAAATGTAGCACCTTGATGTTCAGGACAAACAAGAAAGGCATTTAGTATTTCATAGTGATAGCCCACAGAAGTCATGATGGTAACAGTATCCATAAAGCTTGTGACCTCAGCTCAAGGACTGCTATCCCCCCTCCCAGCAAGTGCTCTTCTAAATCACGCTCTGGGTACTGAGCTTAATTTTATATTTCCTTTATAACATGGAGAGTGGCATAATGTTATTCTTCAGGCAGAAAACACAATGCCAAGCAGAAACTGACATTTATGTAAACCTCCCAGGAAATGGAGAGACAGGATGATCGACACAATGGGACTTGCCATTCAGAGAAATCACTATGAACAGAGGGCTGATATGACCTGCCTGAGTGTAAGAGCAATGACGACACACACTCAGCTGCCAGGCAGCTGGCCAGTAACCCTTTTATGATGCATGTCTCCCTGAGATAGCGGGGGGGATAGTAGTAAAGGGCAGGAATAAGAAAGGCAAGCTCTTTGTTAACAGGAAATTTTATTTGGGAGAACCGATGTTTTTAAAATCCACATAATGGCACCTGCATACTGATGAAGCTACTTCTGTTTCCAGCAACCCACACATACTTAAAAAAAGGGTGGGAAAAAGAAAACCCATTCTTACTGGCAGTTCTGCTGAAGATAAGGGATTAAAGCAAGGAAAAACCAATGAGAACTGGCTGTGTTGGGGCAAAAGAGGAAGGTTTCTGTTGATCATTTAACGTCACAATTTAATTTGAAAAGGAGAATGCAAACAGGTCCAGCCTCACTGCACAGGAAGCTGTAAGAAGCACACATCAGGAACTCAAGCCAAGTTCAGAAGACAAAGCATACTTGAGGCCAGATAGCCATTACCACTAATCGCATTGTAGGATATTCATATACATCCTCATTCATCCCACAAGGAATGCCCTACAGATCAGCCATTTCCAAACATGTCATGTTTTCCATCATTGCTTAATGCTGCCAGATAGTAACATCAGAAGTAGTACATTTTTGAAATGCGGTGCTCCCTCTGAAGCTTCACTATCTGTAGAAAGGAACAATCATCAACTTCTGGAATAAGAAACTAAACTTTAAAGTACAAAACATCTGGGAATCCTAAATTATGTCCAACAACATTATAAAAGTTATTCATGTGTTCAGATATCATGAAATGTTTATGCGCTACTCTCTAGGGGAAAATAAAACTTATGACAAATTGTCAAGATGTAGTCTGAGTTGCTCATAAGAACAGACAGAATTGCCTTACATCGAATGTGTCTATCCAGTCATCTAAACCAGTACAAACTAGTCTGATGGGGAGGGGGTCACCTGCATAAACCTACCCCTCTCCATCCCTTTCTATACCTTTCGGACCATGGGGCTTCCATCATTGATGAGCTGGGCCAGCATCATTGCAACATTGTGATCGATGGTGGTAGAATGATCAGTCCGTTCAGCTGAATTCCCTACAAAGGTGCCAAGGGCAAAGACTGCAGCACAGCGAACCTGCAAGAGAAACATGGTTCACCTAGGTCCTAGTTCAATCTTTTAGCATGCCCTTTCTGCTGTACTCTTCAGTCTCACTTGTATGTGTTGGTGTGCCAAAGATGATGCAAAAAACCAACATTGGAAAATAACCATATTAAGGTTATTTGTAGTGAGCAAACTGGATACATTTGAGAGAATTATTTCATACAACTGTCCACAGCCACTAGAGTTGATAACTGAAATCTAGTTACAGTCTAACCAAAACCTTGATAAATGATTGTGTTCAGTGATTTAGTGCAAAAACAATGCAAGACTTTTTTTGGCTAGGCACAAATTAGGCAATGTTATGTTAGTGAATCTGCCTTTGGGCAAAGCAGTCAAACAGTGGTTCCATTCTTTCCAGTGGATCTTTATTCAAAGATCTAGCGAGGTTACCTCTGGGATTGGATCAGACAGAAGACTGTAGAGTTTTTCATGGGCACTATCTCTCACACCACACCACCTTGCAGAGTCAAAATTCTGCCAGATACGTCCCAAGCAAATTGCCACCCACTGGCGCAAAAGAGGATGTGGATCATTCAACTGCTCCAGGCAAATAGCAATCAAGTTCCCTTGAAGACAGGCTTCCTATAACAAAGTATTGAAACAAATAGCAAGCCAATATATCAATATCTAGGGAAATGATCCAGTGGGAGAACAAAAATACATTCACTTAGGCCAGTGGTATGCAACTTTTAAAAAATAAATCAAGATTATCCATGAAGTCAGATGCAGATGCAACCATCCTTTCCCCCTTTTGAACTCACCTGCCCTGTATTGTAGTTGTTGACAATCACGGCCAAGATGAAAGCTGTCATTGTTCTGTGTTCAGCCTTAAACATATGCACAAGAAGAATTTAACTTTAAGACTTCAAGATAACAATATATTTATGCTGCAAAGCAAGTTTTTAAAAAAAATAAAAATAAAAAGCAGATGCTGCCCTTGTTGGAGGAATTTGTCCTGTTGTCTTCAGGAGACTCTGAGAACATTCAGGCTTCTCTGAATTTTGTTGCTACTTAATGAAAATGGGGACAATGGCCATGAAAATCACAATATGGCAGGGCTTTGAATTATTTCAGTTCAGTTATTTCAAGGATTAGCATGTAATGCTGGAAAGTACTGTTTTAAATAACAATTTCAACCACACACCAAAACCTCTGTGAGAACGTGTGCACACATGCACACACATGCACATACAGCACAGCTCTGTTAGAAAACAAAAAAGGAAAATACTCTTCATAGGTTTTTCTACCCTTCTCTAAAAGAATTTTGGGGATTTTCTGCAGTTTCTATCTTGATAGATGTCAACAAGCTAATAATATGGTTGCTTTGTGTTTCAAAGAAATAAAAGAACTATATAAACATTTTCCCAAGGTTACTGTGTTTCATATGCAGTAAGGAGAGATGGGAAATTATTTTGAACTTTGCTAGATTTTCCCCTTAAGTGCAAGGTTTTAAAAACAAATGCAGAGAACAGAACTGTGCCCCAATAGTTCCTGCTCACGACTGCACTTTGGTGAAGAAAAAAAGAATGTCTTTGTGTATTTACTTTTTCAAGACTTTAGCTTTTTATTTTAAAGATAGAACAGGTTGTTACACAATCTACTGACAATAATCTCTCAGTCCACTTATGTGGTCTCCTTTGCAAAGAGAAATAAATACAGAGTGAAAGAATGTTTGTGTGGAAAATGCTTTGATTACATAAAAACAATTTAGACATTTTAAGTCTCCTCTTTGGCTTGCCTAGTGCACTGCAACCTCACTTTCCCAGTCCACTCTTCAAAAAGCTGTTGTATGTTACAGCTACATAATAAGAATCTCACTCCATCGACAAAAACAGTACTGTAACTTGTCTTATAACAGCACCACAGCCAAGATAAAGCAAACTACTTCTGAACAGAATCTGAAGAGGGAGGGGGAAAAAACTGATTATTTGTCCTTACCGGCATGTAGGGATCTGCCAAAACAGAAAGGAAATATTTGTGACCGTTGTCCTTCACAAGGTCGGCTTGGCATGACTGAAAAACAAGGGGAGGGGGGACAATGAGTACAATAACCTGAGGAGA
This sequence comes from Gekko gecko, assembly GCA_029375565.1. NCBI lineage: Eukaryota > Metazoa > Chordata > Lepidosauria > Squamata > Gekkonidae > Gekko > Gekko gecko. The sequence goes on along the minus strand of JAPDNY010000002.1, from coordinate 234,428,958 downwards.
ATTTCTTTTATGCCTCTAGATGATTTATGAATATTTCATATCATAGCAATTGTTTCTCCTCCAAAACCAATTTTCAATTGATCAAAGAAAGATAAAAAACTTTGAAGCAATGCCTTTGTTGGGACAGTGGACAATACTGGTTAAGATTCATTTTACAGAAGTACAGATAGGATAGCTGTCTCCTGTCCAAGGAACTGAACGACCATGGGCAAGATTCCACAAGCTGTTCATTCAGTTCTTTAATTGCGTGTTTGTTTGGAGAGTTCTTGGTAGCAATTATCAGCAAGCCACATCTGTAGAGAATGGTTCAGCTCTTGCTCATTCAGCCTAAGCAATGGAACTGGGAGAACAGCCATCTGCAAGCCAGGTGTAGAAAAAGAAAGCTGTCCTCCATACTTCATAACACTATGTCTTTTCTAAAGGACAAAAACTCAGAGTCCTCCTATTTCTCCTCTAGTGATCAAAATGCAGAAAGCTAGGGGGAGAAAGAGAGGATGGATTTTTAAATATTGACAAGCTTTTCCTTTCCAGAAACTGCCTCAGGAGCCAGGTGGCTCATTTGGCACTGGAATTCCTTTCTGATCTCAAAGTATGATGGGGAAATTTCCCTTGGATAAATCACAAGCCTCTGCTTAAAGTATCCAGTATCTGCTGAAAATGCATATATAAGTAGTCTAAATGATGCATGTGTCTTGGTGCTGTGCAGATGTTTGTTATGGTCTTCCTAAACTTATCTCTCAGCATAACACAAATATTTTAGATTTCCATGCTTGCCTCCCAGAAGAAGTAGTAACAGGAACCCAATTTGTTGCATGACTGTGATCAAGCCATGAATTGTAGAATTTGGCTTCCAGCAAATTTCTAGCCACTATAATTGTAGAAATAAGCCTTAAAAGCTGACAAGAGGCTCTGCCCTGCCTTACTGCTTTCCAATGTCTAATGAGTTCCATTATTTCTCTGCCACTATTACTGGACTTTATTCTAGTAGGATAGAGTACCTATCTCAATATGAATATCACTGGCAACAACTCTTGATGTAAAAGTTGGTATCCAATGAATCAACATTTCATTTACTACTGCAAAACCAGAACATTGGTGTACAGTACTTAAATAATTTTGGTCACAATATGACTGTAGAATCTGGAAGTTCTGGTTGTGGAATTTGGGGTTTTAACATGTGTCCCAGTCTGGAGGCCTCAGGACGTGAGCCACGCACCCCAGGGCCCCCCAGTACCCCCGCAATCCCCCAACTCACCAGAGAAGCCCCTGGCCCAATGGATGGCAGAGGCGGCGGCCAGGCCAGGACACAGTGACCGGGCAAGGGCAGAGGCTGCCAACCTCAGCCCACGAGAGGGAGAAGGTGCCGGCTGGGTGAAGCAGCGAGACTGGGCCCCTCAAAGGGCAGCCAGGATCGGCGGCGGCCCAAACAGCGTCACAAGGGAACCGCGAATGGGCCCCCTGAAGGGGGCGCGGCTGCACTTCGGCACCGACAGCGCAGCCCTGAGGCTGCCAGAATAGCCACCAACACAACATCCACCTCACCTGGCACACCTAGCTGGCGTCCCTGCTATTGAAGGAGGTGGAGCCAAGCTGGGCATGGCCACAACGGGGGTAGCAGGCAGTGCTGGGAGTGTGGCGGGGAGATAAAAGGCGGGGATGGAAGAGGGGCCGGGGAGGAGCAGTGTGTGGGGATGGAGGCACTAGTATAGAGAGACGAGAGAAGCTGAGAGAGAATGGAGAAGGGGATTCTGGACACATGCTGGCAGAGCTCCCCTGCCGGTCTGAGGCCCCTCCCCCCCTTTTTGAGTACCCTCTGCTGGCAGGGCCGCCTACCCTGTTGGGGCTACTGATGTCATGGCCACGGGAGGTCCAGGGCCGGGGATGCAGGCAGAGCGTGACAACATGAAGTATTCAAAGTTCTAATCAGACAGCCTCATATATCTAATTCTGAATATGGCTTCCAGCATGCAGATAAAAAAATCCAAGCAATGGGCTACTTCATGGCCATTCATACATGAGGGGAGAGGTGGACCAAAATGACACCTGTAGATTCTTTTTTTTTTAAAAAAAAACCCACCTGTAGATTCTGAATATATCCAGTTATGGAGGAAGCCTTTCTTCCTCAACCCAACTGGCATACGGGAATAGGGGAGGGGTATCACATATTTTCAAAGTTACCCAACTGTGGGAGGATGGATGGAAAGAATGTGAAGCCCTGTAATGCAATTATAACTGGGGGTGTTTCCCCAGCTATGTTTTGAAAGGGCAACGTTGTTGATCACCAACTATGACTGTGGGGCAGGAAGAATCTTGCCTCCAAATAAAACTTGGGCCGCGGGGAGCCTCCCCCAAATCCTCCTGCTGTTCTTTGTGGATGCCCTTCCTGTCTTCCTCTTCAGTCCTCTTTCTGACTGTTGTTTTCTCCTCCTTCCTCCTGTGCCCTTTTCTTGCCCTTCCCTTTCCTCACTGCTTTCTTATTCCGTATCTTTCTCTGTCTTCTCCCATTCTCCCTCTGTTCAGTGTCTCTGCTATTTTTCCCACCTTCTTTCTGGTTTTGCCTTTTTCTTTTTTCTCCTTTGTTTTCATCCCCCATCATCTTGTCTTCCTTTCTCTATTTCCCATTCCTTCTTTACCTCTTTCTCTCTGCCTTTTCCTTCCTTCTTCCCTCTGATTCTTTTCTCTTCCATTCCTCTTTTTTCCTCCCTCCTTACCATGAAGATTCCAATCTTGATGAGCTCCTAAGTCCAGAAACCAACAGGGACCCACTGGTGAAGCCTCTGGTTACAGCAGCCCCAGCAGGAAGCTAAGAGTGTGTTAGGTGGCCATCTCTCCAGGATCCTCCCTCATCTCCTCAGGCTCAATTTAGGGTGGCAGCAGCTCCTTCCTCCATTCATACGGAGGTGCCCTCTCAGCAGCAGCTACCAATGAGCTGCTGTGCTGGCCAGGCAGCATCACTCAGCCCACCAACTGCACAGCTGCAGCTCACAAAACACCTTATTGTCAGTCACTGCTTGTGAGGCCCCTTGGTGTTGTCTCCTGTGGCAGTGAAAGAAATATTGACAGTGGGAGTGGTGCAACTGGCAACCAGGGCTGCTGGGTGATCCGAGGCCTCCTAGAGTGTGGCCTCCACCAGCTAAGACCACCTCTGACCACCCGTTCTCAACCTAACCTAATCAGGTTATGGATTATTGTCAGGTTATGGAGTATTTCAGTCCACTCAACCTAGAGGAAGTTGACAAATTGCTCTTAACTATATGCCCTACCATGTGCTTCCTTGACCTGTGCCCATCGTGACTCATCAAGTGGGTCATGGTGGGTTTCGAGGTACCCTAAGGTAGATTATTAACAAGTCCCTCTTGGAGGGCTTGTTCTCTGGGGCACTTAAGGAGGCCGTGGTTCGTCCCCTCTTGAAAAAAACATAATTGGGCCTGGTAGAATTGGCTAACTACCAGCCGGTTTCCAACTTGCCCTATTTGGGCAAGTTAATTGAAAGGGCTGTGGAAGTCCAGTTACAGAGTTTTTTGGATGATGCTTCCATCCTAGACCCCTTCCAGTCCAGAACACAGGACGGAGACAGCACTGGTTGCCCTCACGAATGACCTTGGAGGCATCTGGATCAAGGCAGATCGGCAGTGCTGTTGTTGTTAGACCTGTTATTTAACATCTACATACACCCCTTACCCAGATTGCCCAAAGACATGGGCTTGGATGTCACCAGTACATGGATGACACTCAGCTCTATCTGCTGTTGGGTGGCCAGTCTGATTTTACACTGGAAAATCTGGATTGGGTTTTCCAAGCTGTGGCTGCTTGGCTTAGACTGAGTTGACTGAAATTGAATCCAACGAAGATGGAGGTCCTGTGCCTGAGTCGGGGCGGTCTAGGGATAGGGATCCCACTCCCTTCCTTCAATGGGGCACAGCTGATGCCAGCACTGGAGGTTAGGAGTTTGGGAGTGCTCTTGGAGGCCCAAGTAGCTTAACTATGGAGGCCCAAGTAGCAACCACTGTCAGGTCAGCCTTTTATCATCTTCGGCTGATTAGGCAGTTGGTTCCCTTCCTCGAATTCAATGATTTAGCAACAGTGCTTCATGAGATGGTCACCTCGAGACTGGACTACTGTAACGCTCTCTACATGGGGCTGCCCTTGTTTCAAATCCAGAAGCTGCAACTAGTGCAGAATGTGGCAGCCAGGCTGTTGATGGGTATCCCTATGTGGGAGCACATCCAGCCTGTACTGCACTGTCTGCTGATAGCATACCAGATTTGTTTCAAGGTGCTGGTTTTAACCTTTAAAGCCCTATATGGTCAGGATCTGGCATACCTGAGGGACTGCCTTTCCCCACGTGTTCCTGGGAGAGCACTGCATTCAGGGACGCAAAATCGGTTGGCCCTCCCAGGCCCTAAGGATGCCAGGCTGGTGACAACCAGGGCCAGGGCCTTTTCAGTGGCGGCTCCATCCTGGTGGAATGAGCTCCCAGAAGAGATCACGGCACTGCAAGACCTTTTACAGTTCCGCAGGGCCTGCAAAATGGAGCTCTTCCACCAGGCATTCGACTAAGGAGCTGCATCATACACCAAGGAGTGTCCCTCTGCCTTTACCATCATTACCATCTTTCATCTCCAGCCTGTGCCCTGGCCTTACCATCGTTGTGTGTAGCCTGTGCCTGCCACATAATAAGTGAATGAACTGAGCTGGTACAAAAGTTATGGGAACCATATAGTCACCTAAGTCATATTAGAAATAATTTTTGCTCCTGTTTTATTTGATAACGTTCCAGTGTTTTAATTGTGTTTTAATTGATTGCTATTTATGTTATATGTTTATATAGGTATTAATTGTATTTTTATGAAATGTTGTGTAAGCCACCCTGAACCCGCCTTCGTGGGGAGGGCGGGGTATAAATTGAACCAATCGATCAATAAGTAACCCTTTTAACCTGTATTCTTCAATGACAATGATTCCAAAAGATCTGCCATGTGAGAAACATGAAATTAGGGTAGGACACAGGTGCTAATTTTTAAAGGTTCATGTATAGTCTTCCTAATGGTAGTAAGATAGTGAGGCATTTAGGGTGCGTTGATAGGACATGTACTATAAGGAAGTGGGATCACTAAACTCTGAGCTAAAACAAGATCACAAATCTGTCCAAAAGGAAGGTCAGTGCCATGTTCAACAGCTACATATAATTTGCTAAATTACATGCTAAAGCTGAAAATCTCACAAAAGATCAGTGTTAAACTATGGCAATGATGGGGTTGGGACAAGAGAAAAGCAGGCAGTAAATGGGCATATATAGAGAGGAACTAAAGAATTCAAGCAGATAAAAATGGGCAGATATAGAGAGGAACTAAAGAATTCAAGCAGACAAAAATGGGCATATATAGAGAGGAACTAAAGAATTCAAGAGTTATGTCCAGACAGGCAGGTTGCTGCGGCAGTATCCCGCGGAGAAAAAAGCCACTGGATTTTGGTGCGCTTCACAGCATTCACACCGGTCCCACAATGCCAGCTGCATCGGGTAGCCGACCAGTGAGGGCCAGTTCACATGGCTACCCTGCCACCAGCACAGAGCCATGGCTGATGCGCCCCTCTGATTGGTGGGGTTGCTGAAAATGGCATACTGCCGCACCAGAAACGGGAGGGGTGATCACACGGCTTCTGCACTTCTGTGGCGCACCCACGCGTTCGGATGCCGGAAGAGCCGATATGGAAGCGCCTCATTGGAGAAATCAGCAAATTCTCCCAGTGGCTGTTTAAGGCATATGGGAGTTGTTTTACAACAAGGTAGGGACGGATGGCTGCCAAGTGCCAGATGTGTGTGTCTGGTCATGCCACTTTGATCAGGGTGTGTGTGTGTGGCTATGCCGGACTGAATTGCCTGTGTGATCACAACCAAGGAGAGGGATAGGTATAAGACTGCAACAAGAACCAGGAAACACCTTAGGAAACTAACAAGAAGACTAATGACAGCAGAAATTGGTCAGTGCTGGAGGGAAAGAAATGATCAAAAAGGAGAATCTGGGAAAAATCAGCTGAAGAGAAACAAGGCTAAGTAAGGAAAACAAGAGCAGTCTTGCATTCAGTAAACAAATGCATCTGTAGCTGCCCAGTCAAGGTTCTGTGGGGCAGCAGAAATGTATATAAATAGCCTTGTTTAGATAGTAATCTTGGATAGAATGGCTAAAAAGTCCAATGATACGAAACTCAGGAGCCTCCCAGTCACATCTCTTGGACAGCTTTCAGGGTGAAGCAACTACTTAAGAGTAATCTGTCCTCAGACTCCACATTTCTACACCTAATCAGCATGACACATTCTTATTTGCTTCAATGAGCTGAAGCGGAGCTGTACTGAGTACATGGGATGAAAGAGAGGTTGGCTTGTTCTGATGTAGGGTCCAATGCACACGAACAAGCATCCACACAGAGGCCTCTTTAAACTGCTCCACGTGGCAGTTGCTCCACAACAACAAGCTATGTGCAGCACACACCTTCCCACACATTTTCTTCATATAACCAGAAAGTGCTTTTTACCACTACGTTACAATGGCCCAGAGGAAACTATTGCACTCAAGAAGTCCATTGCACCACATGCAAAAAGCCTGCCACGTGTAGCAGCTGTGATGCTACTTAGTTGCATGCATCAGCCCTTATACACAGGGAGGTTTACTCTCTTCCTCACTCTGCTGTTCTCAATCCCTCACACGTCACCAGAGTCAGGATTATAGGGGAGACCTACCAGCCACAAAGCAACTTGCCCAACATTTTTGAGAGCTGCTGTGGTAAGCCTACTGAAAAAAACTGCAAAAAGGCCAGGCCTGTAATCCACTCAACTAATCCACTGCTGTAGGCTCCTGAAAGCCAGACGGGGACAAAGCAGGAAAAAATGGCTCACTGAATTGTGCCTTCTACCTTAAAACAGCTCTCTTGAGCCCTAACTAAGATGGAAGGAAGGGAGAGAGAGAGAGGCTTTATCCTTTTTGAAAAGAAAACCTTTAAGGTGATCCTCTTGATCCAAGAGGAGCAGCAGAGGAATCCTGCAGTCTACTACCTTGACAGTACTAGTATGGAGGAACATGCAAAGCCTCCTCCCATTGGTGGTTAAATACCACCATGTGACTCTGCCTGTTACCAACAGGACAAATTTCCTAAGAATAAGGACTGCTCCACCCCAGCAACACCAGAGAATATATAAACCATTCCTTCCTATACAGGGCCCCCCACCCCATAATGAAGTGCATTTGCTAGCATCCAATAATAAGGATGGGACACAGACAAACTCTTCTGATAGAAAAGAATTGCTTTTGAAAATGAGCTTCCCCCACATTTTCACATGGGGTGCCAATTAAATGAGAATCAAGCAGCCTTGTTTTTACTGCTAATAATCCTCATCAGCAACCTCTTTTTGAGACACTCTGTACTAGTACAGAAGCTCAGGCTTTGGGTATGACATATTAAGGCCAGAAAAGGGGATGAATGAATATATACATATATTTATATAAAAGACGAAAGTGACAATTGGTAGAGAGGAGAGAAAGGAAGAAAACTGATTTCACTTTGAACTCTCCTTGCAGCAATAGATTCTGCAAGATGCTACATGCCAGAGTACTGGGGGGGGGTAGTAATGTATTTTTAATCAGGAGTATGGAGTAAAGGGTTGGTGGGTCTAGTTGTCAAAGAAGAGGCTGAAAAGACATAGGTATAGGAGAGTATTTCATTGCTGAGTGACTAAAGTTGTCTGTTGCAGGAAGCTGCATTGCAGGAGGCAGCAGGTACTGAAGCTACACAAAGAGGCTAGTCTTTTTGTTTTGGGGAAAGGGTTTGCTGCTAATTTGGGGCTCTTTTTAGCAGTGCGGCCAATTGAAGTACCGGTCAATTAACTGTACAGAAACTGGCTAATTTTTCTATCAGATTTTCATAACAGTCTGGCAGCTGAAAGAATCAGACTCTGTAGTGGTAGATTTGCTTGATACATAAATTGTTAATTTGTACCCTCAACATGATGCCTGTGAAAAATATTTAATGTACAGCATCACAACAGCACCTCTTTTCTTCAAGGAATTGATACATGTGAGTAACACTGAGGAGTATGCTGCCAAAAAAAAAAAAAAAAAAGACAGCGGTTGCAACTTAAATATCCTCTCTGTATTTAGAAGGGGTTAGATGATGATGGGTTCCAGGTCTGCATTCCTGCACAAGCAGCACAGGTGGCCATTGGGGAACCATAGAGCACCAGGCCAGAGTGTCCTTCCAATTGTGGTTCCTGTCCTCCCCCCAATTAGGAGCTACCTATCTGAGTCGTTGGTATGACTAAAGAAGCCAAGAGCTTCACAAATAACTAGAATTCCACATCATATATATCCCTTTTCATCTGAAGTCTTCAAGTCAGATGCCTTTGCTATTGGCTCCTTCACATTCCAGTTCACCTCACTGAGGAAGTCAATCGGGGGGAAAGAATGGAGGAAGAGTCTGGGGGAAGCAAATGGATTTTTTCAAACTTTCAAACTCATTTTAATTTATTCAGAAAACACTAAAACAACATTTTATAAACAAAATTGCCATTTATAACAGACCTAGTAAGTTGTTTTTTAAAAATATACAGCTTTGTTTTTTGAGTGGATGGAAGCTGGCAAATGAGGTGAAGATAGAATCAGGAGCAAAGCTTTCCCCCTTACTATATAGGGGGTAGCTACGTTTGTCTTTTGTAGCAAAACCAAAATGGAATTTTGCTTCACCTTATATGGTAAGAGTATTCATTCATTCATTCATTCATTCATTCATTCATTCATTCATTCATGGCTAGAGCCTATTTCATCAGAAGTATGAAGAGAATCCTCAGCCAGCAATTACAACTACACAAATGGATAAAGAGAGGGGGGAAAAACTGAAGCACAGGGCTCAAAAAACCATGAAATACAAGAAGTAGACCTTGGCAAATTTCAATGCAAAATTCAAAAGTACAAGATAAGCACAGTGACCATTCACAACAGCTGTAATTTATTAGTGATTAATAAGATTAAATCTTGCCATTATCTGTACTACAATTATCTGTGACACAAGAAAGGAGAGCAAAAATACATTAAAATAATTATGCTATGGTGTTATGATGTCTTGCAATGAGTTAATAAGTATTATACATTTAATGTTAAAGACACTAAAAGAAAATGGTATCCCAAGAAACTCCTGGTTATTTTTCTTGAAACCATGTTCTGCTCTTAAGGAAGTATGAGCAAGGGTGTGGGAGGGACAATAAAGTTATATCTTGTTTGTAGTGACAAAATACCTTATCTGGCCCCGATGATCTATTATTATGTGCGTAATGATCTAATTCAGCAAGTAAATATATACTGTGATGTTGGGGTACAAATACGGGGAAGAATTTCCCTATTCTAGATGTTGTACTTATATCGTAAGAGTACAATTGTGTGTGTCTGTGTTAAAACAAACCCCCAAACTACTATATCTGAAACATTTTTTATTGGTGACAAGATCCTACTGTTCTAGCAGCAGATTATTTATGTGGCACTTCAATATGCCATTTAAAGAGTCACAGTCTTTTATTTGGAAAATCCACTTTTAAAATGTGCATTGTCTAATACCCCTAAATACTGAGCAATGATTACTAATGAGCTTGTTTCCCTCTTAGTTTACAATGAGTGTCCTACTGGTACCGTTGTCATATGGAGTATAAATTAACACTACCTAGCTTGTGTGTTGTGGGGGTCCATTAGTAATGAGGTTGCCATCGTTCTAAGTTATAATTAACAATAATTCCAGTGCCTGATGATAAAGACCATTGTTAATGTTACAATGGCATAGCTATGCAAAATAACTAAAACCTTTTTTAGTATAAAATATTTTTTGTTGTCAAAAACATGTAATACCTGCTCAGGTATCTAGCCCTGATGTATTTTGACAGTCTTCCTCGGGTATTTTTAAAAATCAGACAAAAATGGCTTCTTTAAATATATACAGGCTGTCTGTTTTATTAATTCATAATGGAAGGAGAAGCTATATGTATTTTAGCATACATTTTTGCTGTGCCTTTGTCTTCAGTGTTTGCTGCTGCTCTCTTTTCCTTTTGTATAATTATCAATGGCCATAAGCAGGCCTCCCCCCCCCCTTTTCCATCTCTAACAAGGATTGGTATCCTGTTTATTTAATTCCAATTGCTGTAACATTATAGTTGCCCACTCTCTGCCTGGCAATCTCTGTCCCCCATTCCACCCACAAAGCAATGCAATAGTAATACACACAAACACTGTTATTTATCCCAGTGCATAGGTACTGAAAGTTTGCAGATGCCTCACTATATTATTTACTGATTCAGGTGGGTAGCCGTGCTGGTCTGAAGCAGCAGAACAAAGAACCAACAAACATGTGCATGAAAGCTTATACCTAGAATAAAACTCTGTTGGTTTTAAAGGTGCCACCAGATTATTTACAGTTTCAGGGAGTTGGTCTGCAGTAGAAGAACTAGCTTTGAGTCAAGTTGCACCTTAGAGATTGCCACTTAGGGTGGCCCATCTAGCATTGACCAAGGCCTTTGCCATAGTGGCTCCGGTTCTGTGGAATGGGCTCCTTGAAGAGGTAAGAGAGGCCCTTGGCTAGATTTTCAGGAGGTGCTGCAAGACCTGCCTGTTTGCCAGGGCTTTTGAGGGAGCTTGAATAGTGAGCATCAATTAAAGGGGGAGGGATTTGGGGCTTGTTATTTTGTCTTTGGTTTTAGCTGGGGGTGTTTTAACTATCTTTGTAAACTGCCTTGAACCAAGAGGAAAGGCAGGATCTAAATGTTGGAGAGAGGGAGACAGACAGACAGACAGATTAGATTAGATTATGGCACTCTGATGAAAGGAGCTTTGACTCTCAAAAGTTTATACTCTGAAAATCTTGATGATTTCTAAGGTGCTACTGGACTCATATTTAGGTTATTTACAGTCTGAGTGAAGCAAATATGACTTGGAATTTTAGTAAGCATTCCCAACAAAATATATACTTTAGGTTAATATATGCTGATTACTTGACCATTTACAACATGCCATCATATTTTGTAACTCTCGGGGCTTTCGGTTTTGGCGTCGCGAATGGCGGCCGCTTCTCGGGACGCTCCCGGAGGCGGTTAGCCCACGCGCAGTTAGGGGGGGTCTTCGCATGTGCGAAAGACCCTAGTGAGCCTTAGGCAAAGGCTCCGAACCGGGGGCGCTTGGGGAGTAGCCTCTTTGCCGCAGACAGCTGGGAAATTGAGGCTTTCTCCCCGCCCCAATCGGCCCCGCTGCGGCGTGCCCGTAATGGGACTTAGCGGCGCCACCGATTTCCAGGAGTGAAGACAGCGCTATGGTTTAACATAAAAAGAAGAAATAGCATTGAATCGTGAGTTGAAGATCTATTTTGAAGCGTAAATCGAAGCCCCCTGCATGCACATAAGCGTTGGGAGGAGGGAGGAGTTTCCACCCCCTTTGAGAAGCAAGATCTACAAAGGGAGCGCGAAGGGGGCAGAGAGAAAAAGAGTGTTGGTGATAGTACCGTTGGGGTGGCATGGAAGACTACGATCATCTTAGCTTCCTGGGGGATGCGGCACGAACTTCTTAAAAGTAAATAAAAAAACAAAATGTCGATAATGGAAAAAGTTCTGCGGACACCGGAAGAGAAGGGAGGAGGGACTTCCGGTCCAGACAGCCCCCCCAAGAGCTTGCTGTCAATCAACAGGAAAAGGAGATACTGTGCCCCCTGCTGGAACAATTACAGAAAATCAATGAAACTTTGTTCAAAATGGAAAGTGTTCTCGTCAGTCGACAGAAACAGATATCGGAAACAACTAGAAAGATGATGGAGTTTGAACAGAAATCGATTCTGATTCTAGGTTTTCAGGGCGTTAAAGAAGAAGAGAAAGAAGATCTCGGATTTACCTTGACAAATGTCTTGGCACCCCTAACTGGTAGTGGAGCGATAAAGTTAAAAGAAGAGGTGGATAAGGCTCCCAAAGCCTACTCCGCTTTTATAAAAGAAAATACTCTGCCAGTAGAAGGGGATGTCGAACATAGCAGGCAACAAACTGGAGATCTAATTTCATCTGAAGAGTTTATGGAGCCCTGGAAGCTTGAAGACCAGAAGTTTAAGGAAAAAGAGAAAAGAAAGAAGACGGATTTCATCTTCAAAATACAGAAACTTCTGAAGAGACACGCCAGCAGGGAGGAAGACGCAGCACTCAAAATTGGGATAAGTGAAGAAGACAGCAGCCCAGGGGAAAGTGGTGATGGAACGGAAGACCTCAAAGTTAAAATGGACTTAATCCGTAACTGGAAGAGATTTAAAAAGAAGATAATTTGAGGACTGTTTGTGTAACATCTGGAAGGAGCTGTTCAATTACTAACCCCAATGGACTTTGCTAACTGCGTTAACAGTTTGACTTTGAACTTTACAATAGTTAAAAAGAAGATCTTCTAACCATGATAGATGCCAAAATTGGTATTGGTTATTAACCTAAACTAACCCTCACTAACAGAAAAAATTTCACTCCATCTTTTTCTTTCTCCATCTGTCTACCCTTCCCCTTTCTTATAAAAAGAATAAAATTCTCTCTTTTTAAAGAGAGTTTTGCCAGATATTTTGTAACTCTCACAGGTATACCTCCCACCCACCCTCAGATTTTTCAGCGTTCAATATTCTCTGTAAATCTTGTAACAGCAGAAGTCCCTACAAAACTATTCATTAAGTACATTCCTAGCTTGCTGCTCCAAAGTCATTCACTGGATTGACACTGGTTAACAGTACCCGAGGCTGAAAAGTATCTGGAGATGGAGCCCAAAATCACAGGCCTACTTAAGCTTTCCCTGTGGATTTTACTGTCTTTCTGCCACCACTGTCTCCACTCTGTGTGCTAAGATGGATGCTAGCCAAGGAACTCTGATAACTAAAAAAATCACCTGTGAGTAGTACTTTGCCAAACAAGAGGATTATACCAAATATCCTCAAGTCATAAAAATGTTTTACAAGGATTGAAAACATCCACGCAAAGCAGGCATAATAACTTTGTTTAAAGACACAACTCTTGAAAACTCATTCAGTCTGCATGGCAACAAAATAATGTTTTATTGAATATTAACTAAAGACTCCCTGAAAGCAAGCTTTCCAATATAGTACATGGTTAGTGAGTACAAATGCATACAAGGTATCCTCCCACTTCTCTCTCTGATCTTCCCATTCTTTGTTCATCTTCCAGACAAATTCACCAATTGCAGTAGATTCTTCTGTCTTGGAAGTGTATAGGAGAGAAGCTATTAGAAAGGATGTGTACATAGGCTGTTCTGAGACCTCATTGGTCCCACCATTTAAAACCATTGAGTAAACAACAACACGAACCATGATTCAGAGATCAGCAGTCCTGCTAATGAAGTTACATCATAGTATATGCATTAGAGTGAACATGAAAGACAGCTCTAACTGAATCAGAGCCAATGAAATGTTCAAACTAGAGCCACTTCTTTTTCCTAAACAAAGTTTATTATAATTATGCCCCGTTCTTACATGGAGTTCCCTATGGTCTCCCATCCAGGTTTGTGTGTAGTGCTAATGCTTAGCTTCAGCAACTCTGCATCCTCAGGTTTTTCCAAAACTACTGATTGGACCCAGAACAGGAAGTATTTGAAAATAAATACATGCTGTGCAATATTGCTTTGGTCTGACAGTTCTGTTTAACAAACCACGACTACTAAAAATTCACACATTCAGAGGACATTCATTGGGAGAAATACATTTGTAGTTCCCCTCTCCCCTTGTACTTTCTCACTTTTTCTCCTCCTGCACATTTCAACAGATGTGATTCACTGTAGTGGAACAATTAATCGCCCCATCTATCTTTCAGTCAACACAATGAATAACAGCTTCTCGTGATCGCCTACAGCAGCTGGGATAATACTTTCACTTACATTCACAGGGCATTCCCCTGCAGTCATCACTCCCTGACATAAATCTTACAAACTGTCTAGCTCTGGAAAGCCATAGCCAGGCAAAAAATGCACCCATCAGAATCCAAACCTTATGGGATGATTGCTGTCAATGTTTCACATACTGGACTGCATCCTTTCTGCACCACTTCTATTCCCACACCTCCTTTCAGTGCTACCTTTCATGTTTTTTAATGCCTTGATAGACAGGGAAATCTACCATGTATTGAATTTTAACTTTCTGCCATTAGCACAAATGATATATCTATACTTTTTATACTACATTTCCCCGCAACCACAGGTTTGTTCCCAACTCAGGAATTGATGAAAGAAATGATCTGGCATTATTCCCTTACAGTGGTTCATTAACAGATGGGGAAATCTGCAACTACACACACAAGCTTACTTGTGCAATATATTCCCACATCCACCCACTGATTTTCCACATCCATAACCAACACCAGGGCCCAGCATAATTCAAAACATAAAACCACAAATGTTTCCATGCCCTAGATATATATCCAGTAGTAATAAAAGCATGCAGTAATGTGGACAGGGCTGCCCATTTTAGAATCCCAGCATTACTGCTGAATACTAGTCACACAAAATATAATGTACAAAGTGACCTGTAAGGGGATTTACATCACTTGCATACTCAAGCTTGTACCAGTCTAATTTATAAGGCTGTATCTAGAATTCTTTTAATGCAGTGAACGTGTCCTACATCCCAGATAATTTCACTGGCATGTGGACCTCCACCATGTTGTGTGCCAGATTCAGTGAACATATTCTTACTTTAAGTTATTACTTTAAATTATAATGAGGTTTGAATCTCCAGCCAAACAAGAACACGTAAATACATCATTTCCTCCCCCCAAAGAGTTTAAGGATTACTTTTCATTTTCTTTGCAGTCAAAAACCCTCTTCAAATATTATCCCAAATACATTTAATAATACTAAACATAACTCTAGATAATCAGGAAAAAAGGATGCCAGTCCCAGATCACAACTCCTTCTTCCTCTTCCTGCTAAAAACCGTCCATCCGGAATGGCAATAAAAATAGTCAACTCCGACATTCAGAATGTAAAAAGGAAAAAAAAATGTAAAGAACCAAAGATAGATAGATAGATAGATAGATAGATAGATAGATAGATAGATAGATAGATAGACAGACAGACAGACAGACAGACAGACAGACAGACAGATAGATATCCTACTTTGTTTACTTTAATGGGGTCTGAACTAGTGAAGACCTTGTGTCTCTTTGTTCTGACTGGATAAGCTTGATGCAAATGTCGACTCAGTTTACAGCAGTGGTGAACAAAGCAAACTCCTTGCTGGGGGTAATTAGGATGGGAACTGAAAATAAAATAACAATATTGTAATACCCTTGTATAGAGCTATTGTGTGGCCCTATTTGGAATGCTATGTACAGTTCTAGTCACTGTAACTCAAAAATGATATTGCGGAGCTGGAAAAAGTACAGAACAGAATAACTAAGATGATTAAGGGGTTGGAGGACCTTGCCTATGAGGAAAGGTGAAAGAGTCTGGGGCTTTTCAGTACAGAAAAAATATAAGTAAGGGGAGACATAATAGAAGTTCATAAAATCATGCATAGGGTAGAAAAAGGGGATAGAGGGAGCTTTTTTCCCCTGTCTCATAAAACTAGAATTCTGGAGTACCCAATAAAGTTGATGGGCAATAGACTCAAGACAGAACAAAGGAAATTCTTCTTATTGAGTAATTAAATTGTGGCAATTTGTGGCACTGCCAACAAGATATAGTGATGGCCACTAGCATAAATGGCTTTAAATGGGGTTAAGGACAGATTCATGTAGGATAGGCCCATCAATGGCTACTAGCCTTGGAGACTAAAGGGAATCTCCACATCCAGAGGCAATAAAACCTCAATACTAGTGTGAAGAAGCAACTGCAGGGGAAGACTTTGGCCTTTATTACCTATTTTTTGGCCTTCCAGAACAAACGGTTGGCTACTCTGTGAAACAGTATGTCAGACTAGATGGCCTTATTCAGTAAAGGCTTTTCTTATGTTCTTAATGTTGCATACTTGTGTGGCTGCAATGTGCACAATACAAGCTGCCCGCATGGGAGGCCTGTCTGATACAGACTGATTCAGAAAAAAGAGGAGCTAAGATCCAGGACTTCATAGTGAGACCTTAGGCTTTGCATGGTTTTTAGTATGCCCTGCATGTACCTTTAAGGAACAAATCCCAGCATGGAAAAAGTTAATTCTGTGTCATAAAGTATTTTCCTATTACACTGACTGGCCCAATAAAGAGCTCAGACACTGAGACTTCCTCCTTTGAAGCTAGAAGTCAGTATGAGTGAGGAATAAAAGGAAAATGAATCCATTTTGTATGGTTTGTGAAGACAACATAAGATACTACATTTTTGCGCAAAAAATATTTAGTTCACAATAGCATAGAAGATAATGCAAATAAATAATTATCCCTTGATTATTCAGTCTAACTTCTGACAGTTCATCACAGAAACTGTAATTTGCCACCCTAATTTCTGAACAAAAGTTGGGAAATAACTTTAAATTGACAGAAAAGAGTGGGCATCATAAAATGAGAGAGTGTGAGGCAGGAAGAGAAAAGGAATGAAAAAGGGATAGAGGGAGAAGCTGAGGCACACATAGACCTGCCATGATCGTGGGCTTGTAGTGTGGCCTTTAAGCTCTAGGGCTCCTGAGAAGCCTGCACTGGAGTAATCATCAGGGTCTACATTTCCCAGGTTCCCTCTGGACCCTGTGATTGGGTAAAAGGAGATTTTAGAGGGAAAACTACATCAGCAGCGGAACGGAGGGCAGTGCTCGGGGAGAGGAGATAAAAGGCCTTAGCCAAAGTGGGAGGGTGTTCTCTCTCAAGGAGCAGGGCTGGTGGAAGCTGCTGCAGACAGAGGGATCCCTCATCCAAAAAGGGTGAGTAAGACTATGAACAGGTACCTAGGGAAGGCTAGGACTGTGTAGACAGACACGTTACGCTTTATTATTTTACTGATTTACCTGCCTTTACTTTACTCATTTTTCCTATTTGTTCTAGATCTCAAGTTGTTGTTAAATCTCTTAATAAAACTATTTGTTATTCTGCCCGGGTCCTCACACCTCATTTAGCCATGTACAAGAAGAAACCTGTTGTAAAAGTATTATAAAAAAGGGAAGGGTGGGTGCTCTGGGCCCTCCCAAGGAGACCCATACCAGAGTGGTGGCAGCCAGTGAACCTTCCTAGCTGCTGCCTGCGACAAGACCTAACACAGAGATGTCTGGGCTGGATTTTGCAAAATCTGCAATGAAACTCAACTTGATCATGGATGCAGTTCAGTCACTTTGGGCAAGCTTCTCTCTCTCACCTCACCAAGCACAAACAAGCTATCTCACACAATCTACAGAGATAAAGGAGGCAGGACTTATAAAATATTCTACATCCCCACCATATTAATATGGTTACTCACACTGTCCACGGCAAGGATTTTGGCCCAGATGAACACAAGAAGAGGTCTCAATTCTCGAGCGGAACTCTGGAGGAGCTTTAACACATAGGGGAAAATGCCAACAGACAAAGCCTAAGGGAAGAAAATTGAGAATAGAATATAACATTTGAATGTGTAGAGTGTGAGGTGAACAGACTGACTTAAGTTAACCCCCATCCATCCCCATTCTTCAATATCATGAGGAATGCCTGATATTACTAGCTATCACATTAGTGATACAAGGGATTAGCCCTGCAAGCTCTTTTCAGACTTTTACATTTGGATGTTACCTGGTACTTTCAAACACATTTGGCCTGCCCAGAGTCACAGCTTTCTAGCATCAATTTTCACTCAGTTCATTTATGATGTCCTGCTGAGACCTCTAGCTCTCAAACAAGTTGCAAACATTCAGTCATTAAGCTTTTCACTAGAAACCTGCAATAATTTTTAATTGATATAGTGTTCTATTCTTTGCTTCTTCTCATTTTTAATTTGTTTGAACTTTTCATCTTAAAAATAAACTGTGACCCTCAATTGCATGTGTACGCAACCATGAATAATTCAAGCTCTCACATAATTTTAAACAGAAATTTCTTCTCCTCTAAGGCGACTCATGTTCTTATGGACCATGCCAGTAGTCTGGGTAAAATTTACAAAAGCTTATAGTTGATCTAATTTCTTATTCTCATTTTACCCAAGCACCTTGTTTAATACATTTAACATGCCTTAAGAAGATATCTGAGCATTCACATCACCTTTCTTATTACCGCTTGCACTCAGCTGCAGACAGAATTGGAGACACCAAGCAAGGGTAGGGACTGCAGTCTTCAGCTAATGTGCACCACATATGAAAAGGGTCATCATGACTACTGATAAATAGCTGCCATTGTTACAAACTCATGAGACATTCTTTTCCACATCCTGCATGTACACCACTCATACATGCTGATTATACAGAGAAAAACTTAACATCTCCAAAGAGATGGTCACAATATAGACTCACCAAGCTAACAGCCCAGGGACCAAGGTCCAAAAACCGGCCCAGCAAATCAAGAGCTCGCAGCCGATGCACCTGGCTCAAAAGCACCTGCAAAAAAAGGGGGGGGAATCAGGTATTACTGCAGAGTTGGAACTATAGAGCACATATTACAAGAATGGGAAATTGAGAATGACTATGTTCAAGCATAAAAATGTCTTTTCAGTTGAGAGGTTTGAGGTACATAATGGGAAACGGAGAATGACTATGTTCATGCATAAAAATGTCTTTTCAGTTCAGAGGTTTGAGATACATAATCCAGCTACAATTGTTCCACAATCAGAAAGCAGAAAAATTCTTTCTGCAGACAAAATACTTCAAAAATGGGAGCCAAACCATGGACTACGGGTCAAATCACATGATAGGCACTATATAATGAAAGAATTAAGCATGCAGAAGATTTTCTTAAAAAAAAAATACCCACATTAGAGATGAGGAACATGACACAAAGCGTGGGAGAAGACAGCACGTATCCTAAACACCAGGTGCTGAAGGCAAACAGCAGGGGGACATTGCTGTCCCCATCCCTGGCTTGCAGGCTTTCTAGCAGCTTTTGGCTGGTTGCATGCAAACAGACTAAAGTGGAGAGAAACGGCTTGTCCAAGGCCACTAGCTGAATAAAAGACAGAGGTGGGATCTGGGCCTCAAAACAATAGACCACTCTTTTATACCTATATTTGCTATTTCAAAACAAAACCAGTTTTTAGCCAATGTCAACAATTCAAGTCAGGCTAGCTGTCTTCCTAACTTGGGTCACCTTCCAGGAGTGAATAGGGAAGGCTGAAGAAAGGTTCCCAGAGAGGGAAGAACAATATCATAGTGTGAACACAGGCAACTGCCCAATCAGCAGCCAGCTATCCCAAAATGCCACCTCACTGGTGGTGGGCCAGCCTCCTCCACCCACCTCCACTGTCTGGCGATGCCCCCAAATCAATATGTGGGTGTACATTTGGTGCTACTGAAGAATTACAGGGCAGGCAGAACATAAACCCAGCAAGTAACAGCAGCTCTGGAATGCTGGCACCCATTAATCACAGCAAGTTGCAGTCACCGTTTTATGGGCAAAATCAATATAGTAATAATCAATCTGTTTTCATTTTTACTGTGCCCTCCCCAGGATGTAGTATGGTGGGCTGTGAATATTGAATGAGGAATCATCACTTATTGGAAGGGAGCAGTTTCCAATATCATATGCTTTTCAGCTACAGAGATGAGGCGCTCTAATACATGATTGTTTAGATAACACCAATGAAATGGCAGGTAGTATGATAGCCTTGGGAGAGGACAGTGAGAACAGAAGAGATTAAGGTAAAGATTAAAGCTCCAGTGCAAAAATATAAAGAACAGCAAGAAATACTTGGAAGCAGTAATCAGTTTTTGCTTTCCTTGGCAAATGGATGCTAAGAGATTAGAGTGAAAGGAATGCAGGGAAATGTCACACATTAGTCATTTAATACAAACTCATTAAAGTTATGTCCAACAATGTTAATGAACTGGTAGTTCTGTGGGATCACATTTAGAGAGGTATGAAATATTATCAGGCTGTGCCCTGTCTCTCTTCTAATCATTTTTAATAGAATGACAATTTTGCACTGCAATGTGTGATCTGTGGCTTTAAATCAATTGCACTTTCATCCTGACCAACTGGAGTTGTCCCTCTATTTTATTCTGCCATAACCTTCTTACTCTTTATTTACTATAGACTTTTCCCCCTGCTTCTCATCCCTGCTCCCTGAAATTATGATTCTCTTCTCCTATTGGCCCAGAAATATATTTTAAAAAGTGCATTAAGAAGCAAATGGACCTCTTACTAGTCTAGTTGAGGGCACAGACTCTGGCCATAACAGGGTTGATTTAGTTACTTGCTGGTTACATACTAGGATGTCAGACTATAACATACTTTGACAGGAGACAGCAGTCTACTATCTCAAGAACAAACATTGGGTAATGAGACAAAATGGGCTAGGTGTTGCACAAATCAGAAGCACTACCATTCTTTCCAGAACACCAAGAGAGGAATGGGAGGAAGCGATTGAAGACTGACAAATAAATAAAATAAATAAATAAACCAAAGAGCCATGGTGCAGTGAAGAAGGAAGCAATGAGGAGTTGTCAGGGTCCCTAATGTGGTGCCTTCCAACGCCTGGGTGGCCTTAGGCCAGTCACATTTTTTCAGCCTAACTGACCTCATAGGCATGTTGTGATAAAATGGATGATAAATGTTACTGTAAGCTGTTTTGGGTCCCCGTTAGGGAGAAAATGGGTATAAATATCAAAATAAACAACATAAAAAAGGCATGATGGGAACAGAAGAAAAAGAATAGGTTTTTCTACCTTGCTTTTCTCTACCCTAAGGAACCTCAAAGCTGTCTACAATCACATTCCTAGGGCTATTTTTGGGCAGGAACGCACAGGAACGGAGTTCCGGCTGGCTCCCAAGTTGGCCACACCCAGCAGGAACTCATTAGCATAATAGGCCACAGCCAACAGCAGAAACTCATTAGGATTGGCTACATTAGGGGTGTGTGACCTAACATGCAAAGGAGTTCCTGCTCCAAAAAAGCCCTGGGTTTTGACGACAAACAAGGTAAACAGAATAAGAAGCAAAAGGTGGGTGTGGCTGGATGACCACACTTTTAGTAACGTGGGGGTGTGGCCTAATATGCTGAGCTGTTAGGGCTGTGGCCTTTTATGCTGAGTTTCTTCTGTTGGGTGTGGCCTAATATGCTAATGAGTTCCTGCTGGGCTTTTTCTACAAAAATAGCCCTGCACATTCCTTTTCCCTCCTCACAACAGGCACCTTGTGAGGTAGGTGGGGCTGTGAGAGTTCTAAGAGAACTGTGACTGGCCCAAGATCACCCAGCAGAATTCATGTGGAAGAGTGAGGAATCAAACTCGGTTCTCCAGTTCAGAGCCTGCCACTCTACCAGGCTTGCTCTCAACAGCCATCCTATTTGTTTGTATCACTAGTTTTTGAAAGCCTACCTCATAAGGTGCCTGTTATGGGGAGAGGAAGGGAAGATGAATGTAAGCTGCTTTGAGATTCCTTAGGGTAGAGAAGAGCAGGGCAACCAGAACTACTGGAATAATTTTTGATGTGGTAAGTTGGTAAACCTCACTCCATAAGGATAGGTTGAAAGAGTTATACAGATAGTATATCATTTCTTAGAAATATTTATTTACAAATAATTACCAAATGCTCTTGTAGTCTGGAAATCCAAAATTCCTGCTTGTATGACCAGCTATTTTGCAATGTTACAGAACTAACAGTGCTATCCTAAGCTCATTGACTGCAGTGGACTTAGAAGGGTATAACTCTCTTTAGGATTACACTGGCTGTAGTCACACACACTAAATAATCCACTTTCAGTTTGCTTCCAGTGCACTTTCCAAGTGGATTCTGCCAGTTCACACAGTAAAATCCAGTTGGAAAGTGCACTGAAAGTGGATTGGAAGTGGATTATTTAGTGTGTATGACCACAGCCACTATGAGAGAAGTAGGTACAGAGGATGTTGGAAAGATTAACCACTTTTTTCTTGGCTGGACATAGGCACGGGCTTTTTCTGCTAAGAGAACCGAGATTCTATTTTTTTAACCTATCCAAGGGCAACCATTTTCCTCCCTTAAAGGAATTTCATTCCCATTTAGATCCACTATCTTGTATCATACCTGACAATATCATCAATCTCTGTGAGACTGAATCTTAATTCTGTAGAACCTCTGGGTGATCATTTGGGGGGAGGGGATGACAGATGAGCCATTTATCTCTGACAAATGGGAACAGGCAGATTTCTTATCTGGCATTGGGTCTATTGAGTAGTTTTACACCAGAAGGTTGTTCTGACAATTAATTTTGCAAAAGTATTAAGATACTTACCTGCTTCTAACTACTTCATGAAGAAAAGTGACTCATCCAGTGCAAAAAGTAGCACAGAGGTGAGGATGCAGTAAGGGAATGAAGTTCACACTGTTTCATCAGATTTGAATCATGATGTGATTAACTGAGTCTGGCAAATTGTGTGGATGTTTCAGGCCCTTGATGAGAAGTGACTAAGAGAGAGAGATACCTTGCTAGGTTTTTTCTTTCTTCCTGTGTTGTGTATTCCTGGAGGAAAGATGAATTTGTGTGCCTAACACACCCTGACCTGGATAGCCCAGGCTAGGCTGATCTCATCAGATCTTGGAAGCTAAGCAGGGTCGGCCTTGGTTAGTATTTGGATGGTCAGAGGGAGGCAAACCACCTCTGAACGTTTCTTGCTTTGAAAACACATAGGGTTGCCATAAGCCAGCTGTAACTTGATGGCAAGAAAGAATAAAAGAGGGAGGGGGTCTCAAAGACTTGTAGAAAATTAATCAAACAAAGTTTGAACCCAGTGGCACCTTTAAGACCAATAATGTTTAGTTCTGGGTATAAGCTTTCCTGTGAATGCACAGTTCTTCAGATATATTGAAACAATGTGGCTGAAACAACTGTTTCAATGTATCTGAATAAGTGTGCATGCACACAAAAGCTTATACCCAGAATTAAACTTTTTTAGTCTTAAAGGTGCCACTGGAATCAAACCTTTGTTCTCTTGCTTCAGACCAACACGACAACCCACCTGAATCTATCTTGTAGAAGATTAGGTGAGCTGTATGCAAGAATTATAACAACATATTGGAAAACCACTTAGATTCTTAGCATAGACGTTCTCCAGCATATGTGATATTGCAATAATGATGAAATTGCTATTTTTGAAAGCACAGGGAAATGGGGAAAATGTAGATTAATTGCAGGACAGATTACAGCCATTTAAAAGATATTAAATATAAAGGGTAATAACTGATGCATCCATTTTTCTAGGCTAAGATTGTATTACTTTTTTTAGATGTTGATGCTTGTAAATTATCTGTTTCACAAATCTACTTTGTATAACTTTGTTTCTTGACTTGAAAAGAGGGAGAGAAACCAACAGCCAGCACTACTTATCAGAAAGCTGTGACTGCTCTACAAGTTTGCTTGCTGAGAACTGGCCTCTGGCCCTGGATTAATCTGTCATATAGTCACTGGATATGAGACCTGGGACATCATTCTATTTCCTGGTCCCCAGACTCCTATACTAAAAATGTACAGCTTAAAGAACCATCCATTTAATACAAACAAGGCAATAAGAACATAAGAGACGCCAATGTTGGATCAGGCCAATGGCCCACCCAGTCCAACACTCTGTCACACAGTGGCCAAAAATACCAGGTGCCATCAGGAGGTCCACCAGTGGGGCCAGGATACACATTTCTCACTGAGGGGAAGTACTGTGATTTAGAGCTAAACCACACACTTTATGCTTGGCTGGCACCTCCAGTTAAAGCATCTCAGGAAACAGGAAAGACCATTCTCTGCCTGAGACCTGCAGAGCTCTTGCTAATCAGAGCAGGCAATGCTAAGCTAGACAGACATTACGTACAGCATGGCTTATGAGTACCTTCATTTTAGAAGTGAGGACAAGTAATTTGGTGCCATAAATGGTAGTATAGGAAAAATTAGGCACTGGGATGCGGATTAGCCATATAAGGGGGAGAACACTCAGCAATATTGTACCGATGCCTCTTTCTAGCTCTTATCACCGCCAACAGGACCTGAATAATTTTTTTAATAAATACTAAATACAAGTAGTTCTGTCAAGCAGTCATTGGATCTAGAAGTGCAACAGGTGATCACCAGGATAGCTTCTGAGAAGCTATCTGTCAGCTATGATTTAATCCTGAATGAGGAGTTGACCTGGGTGGATGAAGCTAGTGGAATTAGCTCTCACAACTTTATCCTCCAGGTTCTTAGCAGGGTATCAGTGTAGACACAACTGTCCTGGAGAGGGAATCTCTACCTGACTACTGTTAATCCTCTCCAGTACTTTGTCAGCTCCTAGTGTATGTTCCTGATATTTGGGATATAACACAGGCTGTGAATTTTGTTAGTATGCCACCATTGCCTCCATACCTGAGCTCTGGGAGGTGATTGTAGACCTGGATTTGAAGTCATGATCATTTCATGTCCATGTAGAGGCCCTGTTGTAGTTGGGATGACATACCTTCATAGCTGCTATGACAACCATAGCACTGCCACTATACATATAATAGGCCACATGCTTGGTTTGCTTGCTTTTAATAGCTGGCCAAAATCAGAATAATTCAGGAGTGGAAATCTGCATATCATCATACAATAATTAGCTGGTGCACTTTAGACAAGAAAATTTGAAACGTTTGCAGGGATGGGGGGACCCACTAAGGTGGTCCACTCTCAGAGACTGGATCAAGATGGACTCCTGTTGGCCCTTGGGGAATTTCAGAATGATATGGAGGATACTTCTGTAAATAGTTTGATCAGTCTCAGGTATCCTGAGATAACCAAACAGTTGACCTGATCATTTCTAGATGTCCTACAGCAGCCTGCCAACCTACCACTTCAGTGCTAAACCCTAGTATATTATAGCTTATTGTATCTATCCAAAGGGGATAGACTGTCTGGATCTTAGGGAGGGGGCTGTGCCATCCACTTTAATGTAAGTGGTTGTGAGAGCACTCCTTAAGAAAGCCAGCTTGGTCCCAGAAAACTATGTCAGTTGCAAACAGACCCTTTGTTCAAGTTTGTGGTGGCTGGGCAACAGATTGTGCATCTATTTCAATCCAGCTTTCAGTTCAGTTGTGGAACTGAAGCTGTCTTGGTTGACTTTACTGATAACTTTGGCTAAGAGAGAGAGATGGGGAGGGGTAACTGTTGATAGTTCTGGACCATGCTCCCTCTAAGCTGCGTGCAAAAATTCTGCTTTGTGAGCTACTGGCAGCAAAGTTGTGAGCAAGCAATTTGGCTACTGCATAAATTAGTTTGCTCTGGAGCCATCCTTTCTGAGCTAAAACAAAAATGTGTGAGCTGGAGGCTAAAAAACTGTGAGCTAGCTCACACTAACTCAGCTTAGAGGGAACACTGCTTCTGGATCTTTTGGTATACAATCATCCTTGCAGGGAGCTTGCCTTGCAGTGCCTGACCTCCTTTTTCCAGGGTTGGAGACAGAGGATGGCGCTTGGGGGCGGGGGGAGTTATCCCAGCAGCACCCACTGGAAAGTAGTGTGCTGCAGGAAACAATTCTCTCCCCTACATTATTCAATATCTATATGCGCCTCCTCACGCAGATTATCTGGAGGTATGGGCTGAGTTGTCACTAGTATGCAGATGACACCCAGCTCTATCTACTGATGGACGGCCACCTGGAAACAGCCCCAGGAGATCTGGACAAGGCGCTACAAGCTGTGGCTGGATGGCTACGACAGAGCCAACTGAAGTTAAATCTATCTAAGATGGAGGTCCTGCACCTGAGTCATGGGGGACTGAGTCAGGGAATCAGGCTCCCAACCTTTGATGGGGCTCCATTGGTGCCAATGTCGAGGTATGCTGTATGCTACCCTTTCTTTGGAGGCCCAGGTCACTGCCACTGCCAGGTCTGTCATTTTTCATCTGAGACAGATCAGGCAGTTGGCCCCGTATCTCACCCCCTGGGACCTGGCTACAGTGACCCATTCAATGGTCACTTCCAGACTGGACTATTGTAACTCTTTCTATATGGGCCTGCCCTTGCCTCTGCTCTAGAAGTTGCAGATAGTGCAGAACGCAGCAGCATGGGTGTTGACGGCGACACGTGTGCGGGCTTGTATCCACCCAGTGCTGTGTGAACTGCACTGGCTGCCTATTGAATTCCAGATCTGTTTCAAGGTGCTGGTGCTTACCTTTAAAGCCCTATATGGCCAGGGGCCAGCATACCTTCGGAACCGCCTCTCCCCATACGAGCCCTATAGGCAGGGGTCATTTCGTAGAAAAAGAGGTGCAGGAGCTCATTAGCATAACTTATTTGCATATGCCACACACCCTGACATCACCGGAAGTGTGTCAGAAGGCAACACCCACCACTCAGGCTCCACCCCAAAAATCACCAGGTATTTCCCAACTCAGAGCTGGCGAGCCTACCTGGAAATTGCTTCAAAAGCACAAAGAAAATTTGTGGCAGGGAATCAGCTTTTGTGAACCACTGCTCTCTTCTACAGATACTTCATGGCTGAAGAAGTGACCAGTGACCCAGTTATGAACAGAGGGTACAGTTCCTACATTTGCAGAAGTCTGCAGATATGGGCAACATCCTCCTCACTTGCTACCTACATGTAATGGCCGATGACTCTGTTTCAATGTATCTGAAAATGAGTGCATGAACAGGAAAGCTTATACCCAGAATTAAACTTTGTTGGTCGTAAAGGTGCCACTGAACACAAACTTTGTTCTATTGCTTCAGACCAACACAGCTACCCACCTGAATCTATGCCAACCAGAATTATTCGAGAGGGCTCTTCTACACAGGCAATAGGGTTACACTGTACAAAACACTTCACAAAGTTACTTGAACAAATTATTAGAGTACACCCAACACCTCCTGTCCACACATGCTTAAGGCAGGGTAGCAGCGCAATGTTTCATTAGCAGTGGTACTTAAGAATATCTGTTCCAGTGCAACCGAACAAAGTTTGAGTTCAGTGGCACCTTTAAGACCAACATAGTTTACTCACATGAAAGCTTAGACCCAGAATTAAACTCTGTTTGTCTTAAAGGTGCCATTGGACTCAAGCTTTGTTTGGCACATTTTGTGTTTATTGACTGTTAACCTTTATTTCAGCTGGTTATAGCCTAACTCATTAGCTGAAAGACAGAGAGAGGGAGGGAAGGAAGGGAGGGAGGAGGGAGGGAGGGAAAAGAAAAAAAATTAAATAAAGGGACAGAAGGAAAGGGAAGGGAAGAAGGAAGGAAAGGGAAAGAAATGGGGGAAAGGAAAAGAAAGGGAGCAAAGACCTGGAAAGAAAGGGGAAGAAAAAAATGGAAAGAAAGGGAAAGAAAATGAAAGCCTCTGTGTATGCTTGCTTTCCTCAAGTTGTAAATTCCCCCACCAGCAGTTAAAAAGGAGCTTGAAGGCTTACATCTGAAAGCTGTGAGTTCCCAGGCTAGAGTACTCACTCAGCCACCTGTTCTCAGGTCCATTCAGCATATAAAAACGAAAGTGAAACAAGAGCTCCAAGAGGACTAAACTAAATCACACAGATATTAAGGGAAGATCAGACTGTTCCATTACACATAGCTTTGCCATCGGCTTCCATGGGCTTGGGGGGGGGAGAAGGCTGAAAGGGGCCATTGGACTCTTAGACTGGCTCTTAGATTCAAGCCCCTTTCATCCTTGCCCTGGGCTCCCGCGGGCTGGAGGGGAGAGAGACAAGCCTGAAATGGGCTTGGCTCATAGATTGAAGAGGAGGCTGGGAGACATGCCTGGTTTGGTTGCTTGGTCTCCTCCAGGTGCTCCGCGGCTGCAGGGCACCTGGAGGAGCTCAGGCAGGGAAGCCACGGATTTAACCCCCTCCCCCCCGGTCACAGCAGGCTCGCTGGAGAAGTAAGAGGAGGTGGGGATTCATGCCTGCCTTGCCTGCTTGGTCTCCTTCAGGTGCCCCATGGCTGCAGGGCACCTGGAAGAGCTCCGGCAGGGAAGCCAGGAATTTAAACTCCCCCCCCCGTCTCTCCACAAAAGAAGAGAGGCTCAGGGGGAAGGCAGGCATGTCTGCCTCTGTGCGCTCCCTGTCTCCAGCCAATCTGCCGTGCCGGGCTGGCTGGAAATGGGGAGGGCACGGAGGCAGTCATGCCTGGCTTCCCTGCCCCAGCTTCTCTAGGCTACGGGGCGCCTGAAGGAGCTTGGGCAGGGAAGCCTCTGGCTTTTGCGGAGAGGCTCGGGGGGAAGGCAGGAGCATGGGTAGGGGAGCTGAGGGCAGGGCTTGCTGCCACCTGGGCTGCTGGAGCAGCACTCCAGTATGCTTCGGCCCCAAATGACCCCTGCCCATAGGGCACTGAGGTCCACAAATCAACATTTTTTGGTAGTCCTTAGCATCAGGGATGTCCAACTAGCCTCGACCTTTTTGGCCCTGGCCCCTACCTGGTGGAATGAGCTCCCATATGAGATCAGGGCCATGAGGAATCTATTATAGTTCCACAGGGCCTGCAAGACGGAGCTCTTCCACCAGGCTTTTGGTTGAGGTGGCGGACGTCCCTCCTCCCCTGGCCAATCTCCCATCAATGGTCTGTATCCAAATAGACATTGGGGTACCCATTGTTGCATCTTAATTAATCTGAGTTTATATATATATATATATATATATATATATATATCCTTCCTTATATATATTTAAGTTTTGGTCATACCTTATATGGTCAAAATGCGCGCCAGAATCAGTTGGCCGAGGGACTTGCCAGTCAGAGACGGAGTCCCTCGCCACTGGCTGCTTAGCCTTCCGGCGTGGCTGTGCGCCCTCCCACTCAGCCACCGCGCAGCCTCACGCCCCCAGTCTGCTCCAGCCGCCGATCACTTCGGGCTGGGGGGCGGTGGCGGCTACCGGCTCGGAGGGACTTCACCCAAAGCTGGGTATGGAGGCTTTGTGGGGGGAGGGCGCAGCGGGCCTCGGGAGCGCTGCCCGGCCATCCCTCCCTGAAGGCTTTCGGGAACGCGATGTGCGGGGGCGGGGTTGCCCATTTCGGAGAGCCCTCCCGAACGGCGGGGCAGGGAGGCTTGCGCGCGGAGTCAGCGGCGGGCCTCGGACGCTTCCCTTGCCCGGAGAACACCGCCCCTCCTCCCTGCGTGACGGGGCCAGCCCAGCCGCCTTGCCCACCCCCAAGGACTCTCCCTAGGGCCCGTTGCCTCGGCCGCAACGGGCTTCCCCCCCTAGTATATATATATATATATATACACACAGACACACACACAGATATATATTCTTTTTCTATATCTCAGATTTTATTTTTGTATTTTCACTAATTCACTGGCTATTGTGAATTGATATTGTTGCTGGCTTTGCCGTAATAAATGATTGGATTGATCTGACTGACATCAAAACTGACATCTGATCCAATTTGTTTTACACAGTATTTTATGTTTCTATTCTGTTTTAAACTGTTATTTTAAAGTTTTTTTTAATTGTATTGTATTGAGATTGATGTGACCCACCCTGAGCCTGCTTGAGGGGAGGGTGGGATAGAAATTTAATAAATAAATAAATAAATAAATAAATCCACATTATCCCTGCTGACTGGCTAATTGAGATGGCTATCAGGGTGCTGTTCTTCAGCAGTTGTGCTTGTATCTTAATGATCAGTTCCAGAATGTGGTTCTGGGGAACAACTACTCAGCTCCATGGCATTTAAAATATGGGTTTACACAGAGTTCCATTTAGTCCCCAACAGCATTTAATATTTACATGAAACTGCTGGAAAAGATTGTCCATAGGTTTGGATTGAAATGCCACCAATATGTGGATGATATCCAACTCTATTTCTCCTTTTCAGTTGAGTCACGTAGCATAGCTGATGTTCCAAACCATTGTCTAAAGTTGGTAATGAGCTGAATAAGGGCCAAAGAATAGATGCTTTCAAATTATGGTGCTGGAGAAACCTTTTGAGAGTCCTTTGGACTGCAAGAAGATCAAATTAGTCAGTCCTAAAGGAAATCAACCCTGACTGTTCCCTGGAAGGCCAGATACTGAAGCTGAAGCTCAAATAGTTTGGCCACCAAATGAGAAGGGAGCACTCAATGGAGAAGACCCTGATGCTGGGAAAGAGTGAAGGTAACAGAAGAAGGGGACGGCAAAGGATGAGATGGTTAGGCAGTGTTATTGATGCAATGAACATAAAATTAAGCAAACTCCGAAGGACGGCAGAAGGCAGGAGGGTCTGGAATGATGTGGTCCATGGAGTCGTGAAGAGTCGGACTCTACTGTGTGACTGAACAACAACAACACATTCAAACTCAATCCAGACATGGCTGAAGTGCTGTTCATTTATTTAGAAAATGTTTATGTCACCTCCCCAGAGACCTGATTGATGTGGCTCACAAACTAAAAACACAGCAATAAAACATTAAAATAACATAAAATTATTACTATTAAAACAAGCCATAAAAGAAGAGCCCATCAGAGACATAAAAACAGCATAAAACAATATTTGGCAGCTTAAAGCGTTATCCATAGAACAGCCCTTAGGATAAGAGGCCATAAAACAAACCATTAAAAAAAATTGGTTGATTGGAAAGCTCACTGTTCTAAAAGGGGTTATATTAATTCAATAAGGAGCTGGTAAGCAACTTGGCCTTGCTGTTACATCCAGGGATTCAAATGAAAGTCACATCTTTGTGGCATATAGCACCTTTCACCATATTAAACTGGTGTATCAGGTGCAGACTTTCCTCAAAAGGTTTGGTTTGGCCACAGTTATCCATGCAGTGATTAAATGTTAGGCGCTAGTTAGGTGAGCATCAGGGACAGAGCCTTCTCTTTCATGGCAGTTAAATTAAGCCAAGAAATTCACCTGTTGCCAAATTTAATGTCCTTTATTTGTCCAAGCTACCCTTTAATGAATTTTGTCTCTCTTATGTTGCTGGTTTTTAGCTTTCAACTCATTAATATTAGAAGGTGACTTTTCAGATTATAGAGTTTTAGCCTTCAGTTCTTAGTATGAATGGCCTGCTGTTTCAAAGTCTGAATTTTATTTTATCTGCTGGTAAGCTCTTACAAGGGCTTTTGTGCTGCTTGTTTTCAGTGCTATTGTACTGTGTTCATTTACTGATTTATGGTTTTACAAGACTTTTTGCTTGCTGCCCTGACAATATTTTATTGAGAACCAGGACATCCATGTTTTAGATACATGAATAAACAAACTAGCAACAGTGAAAGAGGATGACCATGGCCAGGGTGCCTCTGAGGGATGGCTCCCCTTGATTTCTGTAAGGTGGGTAGTGTGCCTGCTGATCCCCTGGATGAGGTCTGAAGAGGCAGCTCCAACTGGGCAACAGCTCCATTGTGACTGGCATTGGCTGCCCTTTCTGGACCTGAGGTCACCCCTGATAGTGCCTAGGGAGATTCCTCTGCCCCAGTAGTGCCTGGGTCTGTCCAAGTTTTCACCTGTAAGCTGGTGGAGTTTAGAAAGGAAGGCCAGGTAGAAAGCCTGATGGCATATACAAGGAGTGGGGAGGAAGGAGGATAACAGAGATGAATCTGCTGGCGAAGCATCTGTTGGACTGAGACAAGGGCAAAAGGGATAGAGAGCCCCTTGGCTGCTGGCTGATTGAGGAAGATGAGCATGGAGACCTAAAGTGATGTAACAACCAGGTCCTGGGACTGTATGTTGGTGGAACAACAAATGGAACAGCAAAAGGAAAGACCCAAAGGCTCTTTGTGTTCATTTGCATATGAAGACACAGAGGCACGGCATGCCCCTATCCAATGACATAAAGCAAGATAACTGCTGTGTGTAAGAGCTTTGATGATAAAGAGATGGAACAGACAAGAGAAAGAGTAAAATTCTGTAGTACTAGCTAATAGCTACCACCTCAATTTATGTTTAGCTGTGGGGGAAGGGAAATGTTTGTAAGCAATGTGTCTTTATCAGCAAAGGCCTAGCAAACAATCAGCTCCAATTAGTCTTGAACACAGTCCACGTAATTTATTTACCCAAATACCATCTGCCAGAGAACAAAGCAGTTGGAGAAAGACATGCCCTTAATACACACATACAGAACAAGTTCGCTGCCAGTGCACTGTCCATATTTCAAGAATCTCAGCTAAGTTAGAAATCTGGTCATCTGTCAAGGTGACTCACCTGCAATACAATGGGAAGCTGTTCAGGTGGGTTGCGGTTTTCTACTCCCATCGTCAGCCACACCTGGAATGCCGTTAACTGTTCAGCAAAGAATGGGCTATGCTGTTGAGGACACAATGGGTAGAGTCATCAATTAACCACAGTGACAACTGCATGCCAAACACACTAAGCAGCGATCCCAAGGTATTAATATTAATATCTTTTAGTAAGTACAGTGCTCCAGGAATAAGTATGTTATAGTTATTGCAACAGAGAAATGGCAAAAGTTTATTCAGTTCTTACTTCATAAAATGCTACAAGTTAATTCCTCAGATTAAAAATATCTGTTTAATGAAGAAATGGAAAGAAAACTGGAGAAATCTATTATTTAAAATGTTTGAGGGATTTACCTAGTTCACCATTTCTCATAAATCTGACAGGACAGAATTTAATTTCTTCCTCATAAATATGCTTTCATATATTCCATGCATGTTTTGTTTCCGTCAAGTCCTAGGTGAAAATGATTCAGCAACAACGAAATCTCTTTCTGTATCCCCTTATGCCTCCCTGGCAAATGGGCGTAACATTCATACATGCAGCTTAGGGTTGCATAGATGATACCTTTGAAAAAGCTCCATGTTTTTGAAATCTACCCATAATATCCATTTTCCATGATACTGTGCAGCATAAAAATTGATGGTGCTTCTGATTATCTTCTACATTTTCTAACATCTTAAGAATGTATGTAAATAAATGTAAACCTGGGTTGAAGCATCCTCCAGAAGGTGTTTTCACCAGTATTGACTTGCCTGCCTGGTGCAAAGGTTGCACAAATTATACCTTCTCTAGACAGGGTGATAGAAAGTGGAAGAGTGGTAATGGTGCACACTGGCACGATTGGTATTGGGAATAGCAGTCATGTGATCTGCAAAGAAAAATTGATGCTGCCATACAGAAGGGTACAAGTAGCATTGTCAGAAATACTGTCTGCTTGGTCACTCCAAACTCAGTTAATGGTTAATTCAGAAAGTTTTATACATCTCTTTTTTCTACAGACCTTGTGCCTTCTGCATGGGCTGTTTCAAAGTTTCTGAGCAAGATACACCCACCAGCTTTAAACAAGCCACTTAAGGTAATTCTGGCAGCTCTTCTAACAGCTCCTGAGACTACAGCAACAATCACAAATAGGAAAAGTACTAAGGCTCCAGATAGATATCCTGTGAAATGGTATAAGGCTCTCAGCAGTGAATTGGTACCCTTCATGATTTGGACTGTAGGAGATGCACAAGATTCTGTTGTTCTGCCAAAGCTAATACCTGCCCAATTTTGCTCTAACTACAAGCCAATACTGTTTACAGATATCGATGAAGAAATCATTGCACTAGCACTTGCAATACATCTTAAACATGTGTTCCCTACGTTCCTCCACCCAAGTCAAGTAGGTTTTATCTCAAGCAGACAATGTGCTGATCATCTAAGACACCTGATTGCTGTTATTGCTGATACAGAACACAAACATAATCCTTTGCTGGCCCTGTAGATGGATGCAGAGAAGGCATGAATTTGGAGTTTCTGTGATGCAATCCTCTGTCATCCCTTCAGAATTTATTAACTGGGTAAAGATCCTTTATTAAAAACAAACAAACCCTGGTCTACAGTAATTAAACATGGTTGCACTTACTTGTAACTGATGTTCATTGAGTGTCTTCTGTGCAGGCACACAGAGGACTGTGTCTAAGCAGGCCTGCTACAGAGATGTTTTTTACAAGATTCTAGGAAGTTTAAGCTGAGTGCTCCACCTCCCTTGGTACAGCAGAGCCAGAGGCTCTGTTCCCGCCCAAATGATCATGTGATGAGGGGAGGGGGAAGGAGAGAGGGATCCCTTATTCCTTTCTGCCACTGTGGAGATTATGAATACCAAATATGGCCCACAGTGGGGAAGGAGAGAGGGATGTGTGCCTACACAGAAGACACTCAATTAACATCAGTTACAGGTAAGTGCAACCATGTTTTCATCTTCGAGTCTTCTGTGCAGTCCCACAGGGGAGATTAGCAAGCTGATTTACCACAGAGGTGGGAATAGTGACTGCAGCACTGCTTTTCCCACAGCTGCATCCCTCCTGGAATCAACATCAATGGGATAGTGTTTAAAGAACATTGATGGAGAGGACCAAGTCACAGCTTTGCAGATCTCCGTGATGTCAAGGGTGGCTCAGAATGCTGCAGAAGAGGCTTGTGCTCTGGTTGAGTGCGCCTTAAGGGGAAATGGGCATTCCAAATGAGCTGCTTTGTAAGAAATTTTAATCACAGCTTTCACCCATCTAGAGACAATTTGTGCAGAGATTGCTCTTTCCTTGTTTGGTTCAGTAAAAGAAACAAAAAGGTTTTTGTCTTTACAGAACTGTGATGTATGATCTAAATAAAACAATAACACTCTTCTCATGTCTAGTGTGTGCACTGACTGTTCTGCTGGGGACTGAGGGTTAGGAAAGAACATGGTAAGAACTATGTCTGGAATAAGTGGGACTGAGAGACCACTTTAGGCATGAAGGCTGGGTCTCAAGACAATCTTGTCCTTAAGGAAAGGTACATCATGACTTAACGACCTAAGCTCTCCTACCCTGAGTGCAGATTTAATTGCGACAAGGAATGCAGTTTTATAGGATAAGGAAGAAAGCTCACAGGAAGCCATTGGTTCAAATGGTTTATGAATTAATTGGGATAATACAAGAGGTAAACTTCACGGAGGGAGTGGAGTTTTAACAGGTGGATATAGGTTAAACAAACCTTCCACAAACCTTTTAGAAAGTGCATTAGAGAATATAGGCCTAAAATCTATACCAAGATGGAATGCGGAGATAGTCACCAGGTGAACTTTTATCAAGGAGGTAGATAACCCTGAGTCTAGCAGTGAAAGGATATATTCAAAAATCTCATCCAAGGGGCAGGACTTCTGGTTTTATTTTTCTATCCATTGCCCAAACAGTGAAACACTTCCATTTAGATTTGTAAGGCTTTCATGAAGCTGGCTTACGTGAGGAGAGTAAGACCTCGGCTACCCTGCTGGAGCAGTGATCTACAGAGAAATGTACCATGTGTGAAGGTGTAGCATTTCTACATTGTGATGATGTAGATTGTCCTATGGAAATGATGTCCAGGGCTACTGGTACAGAAATGACCCTGCATTTGGACAGATTCCAAAGCGTTGGGAATGATGACTATCTCGGCCAAAGCAGGGCTATTAGAATGCATGTTGACCTGTCTGATTTGAGCTTGGTCATCACCCTTTGAAAGAGTGAGAAAGGAGGAAAGGCATAGTACAGGGCGTGAGACCAACAGAGGGAGAAAGCATCTCCTATAGTGAGAGGTCAGTTGTGGCAGTCCTTGAACAGAACATGTGGCACTTTGTGTTGAATTCTGAAGTTAATAGGTCTATATCAGAGTAGCCCCAAATATGAAAAATGGGATGGAGATACCGCATGCGCAGTGACCACTCATGGGTTAAGTAGGGGTCCCTCCTGAGTTGGTCTGCCAAGGTATTGTTCTGTCCCCATACATATATGGCTACGATGTGAATTTTGTTTTGAATAGTGTGTTCCCAAAGGAGGGAAGCTTGTCTGCATAGTCTGAGGGAGGCCCTGCCCATTTGTTGATATAAAATTTTGTGGCCATGTTCTCTGTGGATATGAGTAGAGTCTTCCTGGAGACAGTCTGTGGAAGAGAAATAAGGGCATATCTAATTGCTCTAATTTCTAACAGATTTACATGAAGTGTCGCTTCCGCAGCACTCCAATGTCCATTCATGTATGGAGAGTTACAATGGGCTCCCCAGCCTCATAAGTAGGCATCTGTATATAGCTGGAGATCAGGGTCAAAAGGAGCCAAAGGTACACCTCTTCAGAGGTTATCATCCCATGACCACCAAGACAAGGAGTGAATGATTCCCCCTAGGATCTGAGAGGTTTTTTTCTATTGTTGCTCTGTCCTCATCTTAAAGTGTCTCAGAAACCAATTCTGTAAGGGATGCATGTGAAATCATGCATGCCGGATCACTGATGTGGTGGAAGACATTAATCTAAATAGTTTCTGAATATGAATAGCTTTTTGGACTCTTGAATGGGAAAAGGTGGAAACAAAACTTTGTATGGCCCCAGCTCTGGGCACTGGGAGATATGCTCTGTGGGAGAGAAAGCTGAGTCTCGCTCCTATGAATTCTATTTCTTGAGTGGGGGTTAGGGTGGACTTCTGAAAATTAATGAGGACCTCTAACCATTCTAACATGTGTACTGTAAGGGAAATGTGGGATGCCAGCTGAGATGGAAATATACATCATTTAAATCAAGGACCACAAACTAACATACTTTGTCAATGAAAAGAAATCTGTCTTTGAGAGACAACATACAAAACTTACGAATGTACAGGAATCTATTAAGCTGCCTGAGGTCTTGAATGGGCCTCATGCCTCCCCCTTTCTTTTTGACCAAAAAAGTAATTTGAATAGAAATTATCAAGTTCTTTCAAGGTGGGAACTCTTTGAACTGCACCCTTAAGTAGCTCAATGCTGTTCAAATGAGGCAAGTCTAGCATCAAACTGAGGTGCAAGTAGTCATTGGTGAGCCCCATCCTTCAAAGAGAGATCCCTGGTGAGCCCTATCCTTTTTTAAAAAAATAAGTATTTTATTGGTTTTGCAGTACTACAGGGTACAGGGAGAGGGTACTAAATCCCTACCTCTAAATTCTACAGGAAACGGGAAAGGGAAACTAATACATCACAAACTACTGGAGTGGGGAAGGGAAACTAAAACCCTACCTCTAAGCATACTAATGGATCTAGGGGAGGGTAGACTAACAGGGTGACACAATCTAGTTACATAGGTATATATCCTTGTCACCTAGTAGTACAGAGATGTTGTTGCTTATAAAAATTTAACAAAGAGCAATAAAAAATTGCATTAACTAACTGGTTGGCAAAAACTGCATTATCAACAGTTATCTTCGTTTTAGAGTCTTTTCTTCTTGCGTTTCTTTTTTCCTCGGGGTTTGGAAGCAGCTGCTCCTCTCTCTGATTCCGAAGTGTCTGAAGAACTATAAAGTTTGGGGCTATCACTTGATGAATCCTGTGAATAGGATTCTTCATCTTCTTCTTCCTCCTCCTCCTCAGTTTTGGATTTCTTGTCTTTTTTGCCTTGCGTTGGATTAAAGTATTGGGCCACAAACTTTTTTGCCTTAGGAACAGTGTCAATGTTAATTTTTTATTTTATTTATTTATTTATTTATTTATTAGATTTATACCCCGCCCTTCCACATGGGCTCAGGGCGGCGAACAAGAGGCAGCAAGCCATACATTGCCGATAACACATGGGGGCAATGACATATAAAATACTTAAAAACACTAAAATCAACTAACAATAAAACCATGAGAACAGCGGAAAACAAACATGTAACTCAATTAGAACCTGTCAACACTCAACACTCTGGCGGCATGTTACCCCTGCTCCAATAACATCCCACCAAGTTGTAATCTCATCCCAGGGTCAGTACGCCTCGTGGTATCCCCACGGTGATGGTCCAATCGTGGTGGCAGCCCCTACTCAAAAGCCTGGCAGAAGAGCTCCATCTTGCAGGCCCTGCGGAACAGCATAAGGTCCTGCAGGGCCCTGATCTCCTCTGGGAGCTCATTCTACCAGGTAGGGGCCACCACCGAGAAAGCCCTGGCCCTGGTAACAGCATATTTGGCCACCTTGGGGGCTGGAATAGCCAGCAGATGTTGTCCCCCAGACCGTAGCGCTCTTGGGGGAACATATGGGAAAAGGCGGTCCCTCAGGTAGGCTGGACCCTGGCCATATAGGGCTTTAAAGGTAAGCACCAGCACTTTGAAGCGGATCCGGTACGCTATTGGCAGCCATTATGTTCTTATGTTCTTATCTCCGCAGGCGGGAGCGCCCTGAAGGAGTAAGCCTCCCGAATGAAAATGGCCACTCCTCCCCCTCGCCCCCTAGTCCGTGATTGGTGAAGGACCAAGTAACCCAGTGGGGCAAGCTGGGCGAGCGCAACCGTCTCACCCTCCCTCACCCAGGTCTCGGTCACACATGCCAGGTCCACCCATTGATCTATAACAAAGTCCTGAAGGGTTGATGTTTTATTGTTAATGGACCTGGCATTACACAACACCAGGGCGGTTAACAATCCTTGCCCCTCCGCCGGCCACCCTTGGGATGGGCCGAAGGCTGGAAGGGTGCCGAGGCTCGCTCCATCTCCGCGTCCTTCCCTTAACCACATGCCCAGGCCCACCACTATATTTCCCCTTCCCCAAGAGCACCGGCATATGCTGACCCCTCATGGTGGCACAAATCTTCATATTTAAAACTCAGTCCTTCAGGAAATAACCATCTGTGAGGCACTCCTTTTTCCCAGAGAGAGAGAGAGAGAGAGAGAGAGAGAGAGAGAGAGAGAGAGAGAGAGAGAGAGAGAGAGATCCCTATAAAGCCTCCTCCGCTTCCTGACATCAAAGGGGATATCTGTCAAGATTTTTATCTCTTCATTCTTGATTTTTAAAGGTCTCCCCTTTGTAGATTTCAGCACCAGATCTCTGGTAGACCATCTCGTGAATTTCATACATATTTCTCCCAGGAGTTTATTTTTTTATAAAATCTGGATAAATCCTGTAAGCCCAGTCCATCTCCTTCAGTAGTTCTTCCTGTTTATAATCCATTAATGGAGCAAGAGCCTCTGCTAGAAGAGCCTTTAAATCTTTGTTCTTTTCCTCTGGTATCCATTGGAAATGTAGAATGTACATGAATCTTTCCAGCTGGAGCTGTTAGTTTTATTGGAGGATCTTTCTTTCTCTGCTTTGTCTGCTCTTTTGTTGATACTCTCTGTCTGGTTTTCCATCTTTTTTAATGTCTTTTCAGTTACTGAGGTTCTTTAGTCCATTTGAGTAAATTGTTTTTGCAAATTGTCCATTTTAGCATTGAGATTAGTCATCTGTTCCATTAGGGGGTGCAGTGCGTTCACCAGCAGTGTAGACATGTCTGCTGCTACTTCCTGGTTCTGGGAGGGAGTCGTTGGTAGGCTATTTCCAGCTGACGTTCTTTTCTCCAGTCCCACCTTCCGTCCTCTCCCAGCCATAATATCAACAAGAAGTAAGTTTCCCAAAACAAAGTTAGCTGAATTTAATCTGCTTTATGTTCTTATGCAGCTTTTGGTTTCGCTAGTAACCTGATGTGTTTAGTTTAACACAAAGTTCTTTTTTGTGCTTTAAAACCGCCTTGCTTTAAGTAGGGGGGGGGGGTGAAGTCTTGCGTTTTCTCCCTCCCCCGTCGCTTTGCACTTAGGTGCTTCTAATTGCTACTAAAGTTCCCGTAGATGCTTTAAATCACCCGAGCATTGCTTAACTCACGCTTTGAAGCCTTGGAAGTATTTTAGAAGCATTTCAAATCTTTTGACCATGTCCGCTTGTCTGGCAGTCATCTCTCGGTGCCATACTGGCTCTGTGGCGATGGGACCTTTTGGGGAAGAAGGTGAGCCTCAATTCCTTGGAAGAGGCTCTCCTCAGCTCCCCTCAGTTCCCCAGGCTGAGGATCTCCTACAGAGATCCTGGGAGGGTCTGGGACGATCTCGGACCCTTCCCGTCAGCTGAGACTCAGCTCCCCCCCATTGGAACGAGACGGGGTGCAGCCAAGGGGCGAAATGCTTAAGCCGGAAGTCCGCCCTATCCTTCAAAGAGAGACCTACCCTGACACCCTTTCTTCCTAGGCTGCTACCTTCTAAGTTGGGATTGGGCTATGTACTGCGTACCATATTTCTGGTTGTGGACAGGTTGGAATCTATACCCCTTTGTAAAAGGAGGTTGTTGGTGATGTTGGGGAAAGTACATGGACTTGAATGTCATTGGTTGTTGGGAAATTATGCCCAAAGATCTCGCAGTGAATCTATTTTTGCTGATCTTTTCCAGGACCTCGTCTATTTGTTCACTGAATAAGGTCTTCCCCTCAAAGAGGAGATGTTCTTCCCAGGCCCTGGTGTCTGGGGGAATAGCCAATACTCTAAGCCAGGAATGCCCTCTTATTACTATAGTCGATGCCACAAAACGACTAATTGCATCCACATGTCTTGAAGCACTGAGTGCCTGCTTAGCTAGTTTTATTCCTTCTGTTTGAATGATTTTTGCCTGATCTTTCTTATTATCTGGCAGGGCTTCCCAAACTGGATCATTTGATGCCACAGGTTAATTTGGTAATGGACCATAATAGCCTTCAAATTGGCAATACGAAGACCTAAAATTCCAAATGTAGAAATCCTATGACCTATTATATCTAGTTTGCATCTCTCCTTGTCAAGGGGGAGGACTGTATCCCACCTATTTGTTTAGAGGATGACCATCCCTCGATGTTGTAGATGGAGATGGAATGTGTGGTTTCCTGAAGTGGGTTTCACTTGCTTCCGATGAATAGTGTGGGTGTCAAGAGTGGGGGCTACGATGGCAAAGAGATCTTGATTGGCAGTTGGATGTCGGCGGTGACTGTTGAGAAGAAGTGGTCGCCGACTCCGGGTCGATGAAGGTGAACAGCACTGAGGTGTATCCAATTGATGTCATGGTGAGGTCGATGGCTATCATTGTGTCAGCTCTGGAGCCAGAGGTTTTGATGGGACTTTGGAGTCAGGTGAATGGAGTCGAGAGGTAGTCAAAGTAGCAGTTTTTAATTTTTTCTTTAGTTTTTTCACGGGTGGTTCGGATGTTACCCTGAAGCATTGCATCAATGTATCTGGTTGAAGTTTCAGATACTCGGTTGGGACTCATACCACTGATGGGGTTCTGATCTGTTTTTGTGAGGAATCTGTGGATTTTGGAATCCAAAGAGATTGATCCCATAATACAGCTTTTAACTGCAGATCCTGTTCTTGTCATGCTTTTGGGGTAAAGAGGCCGCACGCTCTAAATGCACCCTGAGTATGTTCATCGCTCTGTGCCATTTTAGCATCACAAGTGTGGCATTTCTTAAAGAGGGCCATGTCTGTTGGTTCAACAGAAGAAATGGGAAGAATTCTGAAGAGAAAGACCCACTGTTTGATGTTTAATCTCATGAGGTAAGTATCGAAACTACAAAACGTCCTTTCTCCAAGGTGGCAGAAAGAGGACTGAGGGAAGATTGCTTCCCCTTCCCGTTGTCACATGATCATTTGGGCAGGAACAGAGCCTCTGCCTCTGCTGTACCAAGGGAAGGGGGAGCACTCAGCTTAAACATTCTAGAATCTTGTAGAAAACTTCTCAGTGGCAGGCTTGCTTAGATACAGACCCATGTGGGACTGCACAGAAGACACGAAGATGAACTAATGGTTTTTATTCAGAGAGTCTTCCTGTTGCCCATGGTACACAAAATAATCCTGAGCAATCTTCATCAGAATTGATGAACCTTACCACTGAATTTAGGATACTGCATTAATTGGGATAAATCTCATGTTTTATCTTTAAGAAGACCAGTTTCATCTGAAATTTACAGATTATGGACATTTAATTTTGATGCTGACTATGCCAAATGTATTGGCCTTACTGTTCCAAGAAAAGGTGAAAGCAGAGTGGGTAGTAGGGTTACACAGAGTTTGTTGTTATATTTACTATCTGCGGAGAGCAGAGACCACCTGTCTTTGAAAACGTGCCACTATGTGAAGGGGGAAAAGTCGGTGAGCAGGTGGAGGTTGTGTTTTGGGGGGATATAAATCCCCCAATGTAATCTTTTAAGGTTTTCAGATTTTTCTGCAAGTTCCCCAAGTTTGGAGGAAAATCCTGTCAATGTGGGCTAAATTTGTGTGACCTTAATTGAAGTGACCTTAAATGAGCTGCTTGCTCTGTGCACCCACTTATGACATCCTCTTGTACATAGTGATAACTGACTATAAAACTTTAGTATATACCAGTTACGGAAATATGCGGTGTACTGTTGAGCTGTAGTTTGTTTACCTTAATTTATCAGAAAATACACGGCCTGACAGAAAACATAAAAACATTAGTTTGTGTATATTAACTATGTAAACCTTCATTTTAAAAGTATGCCTTTTATAGCTTAAGAGATTGCAATATACTCAAGTAGCAGCATGGAATATGTAGACTATCCATATCCTTTGTTATATATAATTGAGTTTTAGCCCAGAGTCCTGCCCTAATATGGGCAAAATGCACGCCAAAAGGAGTTGGCCGAGGGACCTGCCAATCAGAGAGGGGTCCCTCGCCACTGGCTGCCTTATCTT
The DNA here is from genome assembly GCA_029375565.1 of Gekko gecko. Classification (NCBI taxonomy): domain Eukaryota; kingdom Metazoa; phylum Chordata; class Lepidosauria; order Squamata; family Gekkonidae; genus Gekko; species Gekko gecko. Next base: position 234,386,563 of record JAPDNY010000002.1, on the reverse strand, counting down.
TCTGCGTGGGCGCAGGCCCACCCACACAGCCAGCAGACAGCCGCTCGTCCATAGTCTCTGCCCAGCTGCCAGATGGGATGCATGCTCTGGCGGCTGCGCACTTAGGACCTCGGGACCGTTCCTGGCACCGTGGCAGTCCTCATGATCCTGGCCCACTGACGGTGCACCCTTTCTTGGCCTCCAGACCTCGGTGAGCACCATGGTGCTGCCACACCTGACGACTGGTGGCATCTGCTTCCTTGGGTGGCCGCCGCAAAAAGGGCTCCCTCACTTGCTGCAGCTTCCCACAAATGGTAGGACATGGGCCCCAGACGGCCTCCCTCACAGGCCTCTCCCCCCTCAACTTCTCCCACCCGGCTGGCGAGCCGGCCTGCTGGGAGAAGGACTCTATGCCTCTCCCCCTCGCAACAATTTCTCTCACCTGGCCAGAGAGCCGACTGGATAGGGAGAAGGACTCCAGGCCTCTCCTCCCCCGGGCCATCTTCTCCTGCCCGGTCAGAGAGCCCGCCCACTGGGAGAAAAACTCCAGCTCTCTCCCTCCCCCCGCCCCAACTTCTCTTGCCCGGCTGCCTCTCTGGCTGGCCGAGAGAAGGACTCCAGGCCTCTCCCCCCAAATTCTCCTGCACAGCTGGAGAGCTGGCTTGCAGGGAGAAGGACTCTAGGCCTCTCCCCGCCATCCTCTCCCCGCCTGGCCGGAGAACCACCCGGCCAGGAGAAAGACTCCAGGCCTCTCCCCCCACCATCTTCTCCCGCATGCTTTCAGAGGGCGCAGGTGAGGTGCGGCGGCACAGAGCCAACCCCTGCCGCCCCATTTTCACCACTCCATCCCCCCCAACATCACTACCTTGTGAGGGGCAGCGGCGGCAGCAGCCCTCAGCCAGCCGCTGCCAGCAAATTTCCACTGCTACCTCACCTTCCTCTCTCCCTTCATTCTTTCCCTCTTTCTCCCTTCCTCCCCATCACTTTGACTTCTTCCCTGCCGTCATCCTCCCTTCCTCCATCTCTGCCTGTCTGACTGTCTTTCTGACTGTCTGCCTCTGTCTCCCCCCCACCCTTCTTCCTTCCTTCCTTCCTTCCTTCCTTCCTTCCTTCCTTCCTTCCTTCCTTCCTTCCTTCTCTCTCCCCCTCCAAACCCCTCTATCTATCTATCTATCTATCTATCTATCCTATCTATCTATCTACCTACCTACCTACCTACCTACCTACCTACCATCCACCAACCCACCCTACCTTTCTAGGGCCCGTTGTCTTCATCCACAATGGGCTTTGCTCCCTAGTTTAATATATTTTTCCTTTCTGAGGTTCAAGGGATTTTGATTTCTGTAGATTTGCATTTAGTGGCCAATAAATGTCTGTGCTCCATTACCATCTGGAGCTTATTTTGAACAACAAACCAACCATGCTGTGTACTTAGCCTTACCTTTGTATTATGACAAGTAACAGCTGTTGATCACACATTATTGTGTTTGCAGAATGAAAGCAACTACAAGCCAAGTGAAAAATGTCATTTGTTGTGGCTTCTTACTGACTGAAATTTGGAAATATTCTGGGAATAAGATGTGGCATTACAACATTTTTTCCCTCTGCTGCCCAAAGATTTAGTGATGGCCTTTAGCTGTATGTCAGTCTTCTGACCAGCTATATCCAGTTATTTGAAGAAAAATTAGTATAATAGTACTTTGTGCTATGACGCATGCTATATTGTACTGTATGGCATTGACAGTGGTTATTTATTTATTTATTATCAAATTTATACCCCGCCCTCCCTGCAAAGCAGGCTCAGGGCGGCTTCCAAATAACATAAATACAAAATAAAAACATACATAATTAAAACATCACAGTTAAAATAATACATTACAAAGTGATACATTACAAAGTGCTAGCAGCAGTTAAAAATTCAGTCAGATGAAATGCTTTCAAATGGATTTCCAACTTCCGACAGGGAAGTGCTTAGGTGTTATTCTCGTCAGCTCTTATGGCAGCTACTTGATGATGACACTGCGGGCTGTGCGCTACGGCGGTGGCGGCCCCTAATTATATGCCTGGCGGAAGAACTCTGTCTTGCAGACCCAGCAGAACGGTGAGAGGTCCTGCAGGACCCTGATCTCCTCCGGGAGCTCATTCCACCAGGTATCATTGAAAAGGCCCCAGCCCTAGTAGCAGCTAGTCTGGCCTCCCTTGGGCCAGGGAGGGTCAAGCGATTTTGAGACCCAGACCGTAGTGCTCTCTGGGGTATGTATGGGGAAAGGCGGTCCCGTAGGTATGTTGGACCCTGGCCATATAAGGCTTTAAGGTAAGAACCAGCACCTTGAAGCAGACTCAGTATGCTATCGGCAGCCAGTGCAGTGTCCTTAGCACAGGCTGGATGTGCTTCCATCTAGGGAGACCCATCAGCAGCCTGGCCACGGCATTCTGCACTAGCTGCAGCTTCCGAATCTGCGACAAAGGCAGCCCCATGTAGACAGCGTTACAGTAGTCTAGTTTCGAGGTAACCATCGCATGGATCACGGTAGTCAGCATGGTCAGCACGGTCAAGGAAGGGAACCAACTGCCTAATCAGCCTGTGATGATAAAAGGCCGACTTGGCAGTGGCCGCTACCTGGGCCTCCATGGTAAGGGAGGGATCCAGGAGCACTACCAAACTCTGAATCTCCGGCGCTGGGACCAATGAAGCCCCCCCAAAGGTCAGGAGTGTTCAGGCACAGGACCTCTGTCTTCATTGGATTCAGCTTCAGCCAATTCAGTCTGAGCCACCCAGCCATGGCCTGCAGAGCTAGATCCAGGTCTTCTGGTCTGGAGTCTGACTGGCTGCCTAGCATCAGATAGAGCCGGGTGTCATCAGCATACTGGTGACAACCCAGCCCAAACCTCCGGGTGATCTGGGCAAGGGGGCGCATATAGATGTTAAATAACATTGGGGACAGCACAGCCCCCTGAGGCTTACCACATTCAAGTGGGTGCCTCCTGGACTGCTGTTCCCCTAGTGCCACCCTTTGTCCCCAACCTTGGAGAAAGGAGGTAAGCCACTGCAAGGTGAGCCCCCTAATCCCCACGTCGGTGAGGCAGTGGACTAGTAACTAGTGGTCGACCGTGTCAAACGTGGCCGACAGATCTAACAACAACAGTACTGCCATTCCACCTCGATCCAGATGTCTCTGGAGGTCATCAGTCAGAGCGACCAGCACTGTCTCTGTCCCATGACCTGGACGGAAGCTGGACTGGAAGGGATCTAACACAGAAGCGTCATTCAGAAAACCCTGCAGCTGTATCGCCACTGCCCCCTCAATCAATTTGCCCAAATAGGGCAAATTGGAGATCGGCCGGTAGTTGGCCAATTCAGCCGGGTCTAAGGATGGTTTTTTCAAGAGAGGGCAGACCATCGCTTCCTTGAGTGCCCCAGGGAACTGCCCCTCTAAGAGGGATGTTGATAATCTCCTGTAGGGCACCTCGAAACCCCTCATGGCCAGATTTAATAAGCCAGGAGGGGCACAGATCAAGACTGCAAGAAGTTGGGCGCACAGCTGTGAGAAGGCTGTCAACTTCCTTCAGGCTGAGAGGGTTGAAGCGATCCAGGGTCAAAAGTGATGACGTACAATGGGCCTCAAGCTCGCTCACTGTTTCAAGTGTGGCAGGGAGGTTACGGTGGAGTGCCAAGACTTTATCCGCAGAATAGCTCGCAAAAGCCTCACAGCCAATGTCCAGTTCCCTAGCATTTAGTCTGCCCTGTGGCAGAGCTGTTATCGACCGAATTGTTCTAAATAATTGGGCTGGGCGAGACCTAGTGGACACAATTGCTGCTGCATAGAAATCCCTCTTTGTGGCCTTGACTGCCATCTCATAGGCTTTCATAAACATCCTATAAGATGCTCTTGTTGCTTCATCTTGAGTTCAACACCATTGTCTCTCTAGCCGTCTGAGCTCCTGCTTCATCAGCCGTAACTCCTGGATATACCAAGAAGCCAGCTTAGTGTGGGGGCAGTGAGGGCACCGTGGAGCGATCTTGTTGATGGCTGCGGAGAGCCGGCTATTCCAGTCCTCCACAAGCTCATCTAGTGAGCCACCAAGGGGCATCAGATCCTGCAGGGCCATCTGGAACCACACAGGGTCCATCTGACTCTGCGGGTGAGCCAAAATATGCTCACCGCCTAAACAAGGTCAGGGTGGTACATTCAGGTGGGCCCCCAGGGAATGGTGGTCTGACCACGGGACTGCTGAAGCAGTAACCCAGTCCACTATTACCCCCGCCGCGAAGATCAAATCGAGCATGTGCCAAGCCTGGTGGGTGGGGGTCATTACATATTGGGAGAGTCCCAGCACCGCCATGGACAACACCACAGAACTCTATTCAAATCCTAGAGAAGTTACTGCATACAGGAATGTAAGCCTATTTAATTTTTTTCTCATCCAAAATTCGGTGTGGCTGATAAGGATATTGTCTCATGGCAATTAATTATTGGCAATGGTGTTATATTAATTATTGAAGAATCAACTGTTTTCCTGATCTCAGTGGTTAAAATGGCACTGGCCTTATCTCTGTAAAGAACTGCCTATCATAACTGAAATGGCTACAAAATAATTGCATTTGTATACAGATTTCAGTTAACCATGCTTCTGGGTGCCCAGGTCACTGAATGTAAACCTATGGCTGACGCTATTTCCCACAAAACATCAGCAGGGTATTAAAGCTGAGGTACTAAGATTATGCACATTTGTATGTCATTTAACGGCACAGAGGAAACATCAAATTTTAAATCCCAGTTTTGGAATGTTATTGAGGTTGTTATTCACAGGTGTCAAGTTTTAGTATACTATAAGGATAGATGAAGCTTTCCTTTTGATCTTCACTTGAGTTCTTGTGCATGGTTGGCACAGTAAAAAACACTGTAACGTTAACAAATATAATAAATGGGGGGAAACAGAAAGGAAGACATGGTGTAAGTATTTACATGCAAATGTCAGGAGCCTCTAATCCAAGACGGGGTGTATGTGTATAATGCTCAGTGGTAAGCAAGATAGAGTGAGCATTTCAGAAACCTAATGGGATATCCTACAACTGTCCTTGGATATAAATTCTATAGGAAGTACAAAGAAGGATGTCTGAGTATGGTATTGCCCTGTATGTCACAGAGAGCACAGAGTCCAAAAGATCTGCAAAACCACTATGGGTGAAATTGTTCATTTGTAAAATAATGCACAGCATGGAAAAAGTCAATAGCAAGAACCTTTTCTCCCTGTCCTGTAACATTAGAATCTGGGGGCACCCACTAAAGTTGATGGAATGTAGATTCAAGACAGACAGAAGGAAGTATGAAATTACCTTACAAATCTCTGTATTGTAACATGTAGTGATGTCAGTTACCTTAGATGGTGTCAGGCACCACAGACTGGAACCCAGAATCCAGTGTTTTGCTCTGTGTGCTTTTGGAGTGGCCTTAGGGTTCCCAGGTCTGGGTTGGAAAATACTTGGAAACTTTGGGGGTGGATCCAGGAGAGGGTGGGGTTTTGTGAGGGGCCTCAGCATGGTACAATGCCATAGAGTCCACTCTCCAAAGCAGCCATTTTCTTCAGGGGAGCTGATCTCTGTCAGCTGAAGATCAGTTGTAAAAGCGGGAGATCTCTAGGCCCCACCTGGAGATTGGAAACCCTAAGTGGCCTGCATGCAGTTAGAGCTGCTGGCCCATTCTCTTCATCCCCATAGCATTACCCTCAAGATTGCCAACAGGGAAAACAGGGTTGCATTTACCTGTAACTGCTGTTCATCAAGTGGTCTTCTGTGCAGTCCTACACGGGACTGCTAAGACATTGTGAGACCCTGCAATGTGAATTGCCGCAATGTGAATGTTGTGAGCTATGGCAAATTCCCAGATGCGGGCAGCCTCTGTACAGAGCTTCATGGAGCCAGTGCCTCTTTGTTTGTTTATATAATGCATTACTGTAGTGTTGTCTGTAGCAAACAAAACTCGGTGACCCCGAAGGAGGTCTGCAAAAGAATGGAGAGCACACTTTATGGCCTGAAGTTCCAAAAGGTTGATATGCGACGAAGCCTCCCATTGTGTCCAAAACCTGTGTGCAGTGGATCGACCACAATGCACATCACACCCAGTTAGGAACGCATCCGTAAAAACCTGGATGGAATGAGGTTGTGTGCCAAGTGTGAACCCCTTGAGTAGGTGGGAGGGTGAGGACCACCACGAGAGGGAACGGACAACCGTTCGTGGGACCGTAAGTTTGGACCACGGGGACTAGTGTCTAGGGAAATAGTGCCAAATAAACCAGTTTTGCAGGGTACACATATGCAGCCTAGCATATGGGGTGACAGCTGTAGTAGATGCCATGTGACCCAATACTGTCTGGAGGTATTTGATGGGTGCAAACCTCGTGCGAGACAGTTGAGTTATCAGACCCTGTAACTGGTCTGCCCACTGTTTAGGGAGGAAAGCCCAACCCCGAGAGGAGTCCAACACTGCCCCAATAAATTCTACAGTTTTCGTAGGGTTCAGCACAGACTTCTCTATATTGATCAAGAGACCCAAGGAAGCAAAGAGATCACATGTATATTGCAAGTGACTCAAGAGGAGTTGCGGAGAGTTGGCAACAAAAACCCAATAATCTAGTAATGGGTAAAGGGTGCAACCCTCAAGTCGGAAGTGGGAGACCACCACCAAGAGGACCTTTGTAAAGATCCTGGGAGCTGAGGAGAGACCAAAAGGCAGAACTGTGTATTCTAACAAGCGATCCATATAGGTAAATCTCAAATACTTCCTAGAGTTAGGGTGGATTGCAATATGGAAATATACTTCCCTTAAGTCTATAATAGCAAACCAGTCCTCAGCGCTTAATAAGGGTAAGACCTCCTGCAAGGAGAGCATACAGAATTTGGGGACCAACAGAAACCCATTAAGTTCACAGAGATCCAAGATTGGCCTCTTACCCCCTCCCTTCTTATTGACAGCAAAATACCTGGAGTAGAAACCCAAAGGTGAATTACTGTCAGTAATGTCCAACACTGTCCCCTTCTCAATCAAGGAAGACAGTTCTTCCGACAGAAACTGGGAATCTGCAGACTCTGCAGGGGGAGGCAATTGGCAGGGTGGTAAGGAGTGAAATTCCAAATTGTAACCATTCTTATTAACGGTAACACCCACGAACTTTGTCTAATGGCACACCAGGCATCATAATAATAGGACAACCTGTTCAAAAACAATGGCTTGCCCGCTAGTCAGGAAGCAAATGAACCCTTTCCAGATTGATCTCCAGGATAGGCACCAAAGGTCTTCTGCCTAGACCTATTCTGCCTGCACAATTGGGGCTGCTGATGATAGGGCTGTCGCAGAGCAGCAGGAATCTGAGGATACTGCTGATAAGGGGGCCTGTAACCCTGGTAACAGGGTTACTTGGAATAATTAAATCGGTTACCCGACCTTGGCCAATACCTCTGCTTAGATGGTTGTTGGGATGTAGAAGCTGAGATGCCTAACGTCTTGGCCTGTAACTTGTACTTTCTCAATTTTTCCAGAACATCATCAGTCTGGTCGCTAAATAATTCATTGCCTTCAAAGGGAAGATCCTCCAACTTTGCCCTGGTGTCAGGAGGCAAAGTGGAAGCTCTGAGCCAAGAATGACGTCTCAAGAAAAGCACAGATGCCATTGCCCTACCATGACAGTCTGCATTATGGCGGGAAGCATTTAACTGGTGTTTACCTAATGCCTTCCCCTCTGCAACCAGGGCTGAAGCTAAGGGACGATTGTCGTCCAGCAGAAAATTAAGGTACAGGGCCACCCTTTCCCAGAGCAACATCTGATAGCTGCTCATAACTGCCAAATGATTGACCACTCTAAGGCCAATCACACTAGAAGAATATATCTTGCGCCCAACCACATCTAATTTTCATCCCTCCCTATCTGAAGGAAAGGATCTAGATCCAGAGTGACCTTTGGCTGGGAGAACCTCAGCCATCAGTGAATTGGGTTTAGGGTGCTGAAATAAATGGAAAAGCAGAGGGGGGAGGAGGGAGGGAGAAGGGATATAAACCATTACAAAATGTACGGGATAAAAGATAATATGTAATAACTTACCAAAAACTATAAAAAAAAGGGTGCTGAAATAAAAAGGCACAGTCAGTGTCTTTCACATGATACAGGCTTTCCAGCTTTCTCGAAGAGCCTGGCACAGAGGCTGGATGACCCCATGCAATCGCAATGACTTCCTAAATGCCTTGCAGAAAAGGAAGGGAAACCTCCTTCAGGATCGAACAGCACCTGCATGAGCGGATCTTTGGTTTGTGGCTCAGTGGCTAAACATTCCAGGTTGAGGGCCTTAGCCATCCTTATAAGCATTTCAGCATAAGGCTTGTTGACATCTGCAGGCAAAACCGATTGGGATGTGACCACTGCATCCTCCGATGGGGCCTGTAGCAACAGTTCAGAGCTTTGCGCAGAGGCTTTCTCACTATCCTCATCAGAGAGGAGCAAATCATAGTCATGCTGTGCTTTCCACTTCAATGGTCTATCTCTGCTATCTCATGTTGAACAGGAGGGGAGGCACCATGGTTGCTCCCATCCCCCTCATCCTGGAGGCATTATCATTGGCATCAGATACCATGGGGTTGAATAGGATCGAGGGGAATCGCCTTGGTGACGCCTCGGTGGCAAGAATAGCAAGATCTCACTACTAAATGATGCCGACAAGCGAGAACGATCTCTAGGCGCTGAGTCCCTCGGTGCTGAAAGAGGGGCGCTGTGTGGAGCTGGCTGTCAGCGACGTTGAGGAGACGCTAGTAAGATGTTGTGTGTGTGTGAATGATGACTGAGCGAGTCATGGCGCCCTCTAGCGTGGTTGGCCGAAGGCGACCTTGAGCGGGGCTTAGGTGCCGATGCAATATGGGCAGCTGATGGTGCCGATCGCTTCTTCGTCCGCGAGCGTGGGCAGTGCTCCGAACGTGGGGGTCCTCGAACTGGAGAAGGGGAAGCCTGATGCCGGCCGGCATGCTCTGGCACCTTCTCCCTTGGGGCATTAATTGGGGAGCAGGAGGAACTTGGAGATGTATGAGGTAAACATTTGGTCTTTCTTGACTTTCAGGAGGCTCCGAAAGTGCCCTGGAACCCGCCTCTGGTACTGGTTGTAAAAGAGGCATCGGATTGTCTTACCCATTAAGGATGTCATTTCAGTTGGCTCCCCTAACGGGGCTCGCAACGCTCTCTCCCATAGAGCAGCCTTAAGGTGCGCCACCCTGCCTTCTCTCGTCTTTGGTGTTAACCGATGACAGGCCTCACAGGTGGTCGTATTATGCCTCTCGCCGAGGCAGAGGAGACAAGCTGAATGGTCATCAGACTGAGCCATTTTCACCCCACATTGGGCACACTTTTTAAAGAGAGCCATTTGGAACAATACTGAGAGGATTTTTACCTCAGGAAATTGATCTCTGACAGGGCATCCAAATAGAGTAAGCTGCTATTAAGTCCTCTCTCACTGGAGGCAAAAAGAGAACTGAGGGATGAGTGCTGACCCCTCCCACATCACGTGATTTTGGGTGGGAAGACACCGTGAGTGGGGGGGGGGAGCCAGCACTCAGGAGAGTCTGGAAAATTCTTATAAGCTTGCTAATTCCTCTCCGTTGGCTGGCCTGCGCCTGTGCAGTCCCATGTGGGACTGCACAGACACCATGACAATGAACTATGTATTTATTGGAGAGTCCAAAGAGAACTGTTGAGATCAGCTACATGCCCTGGAAATATCTTCATATTGGCTCTTCAAAATCTGAGAACCTTGTTGGTTGTGTAAACAGTCTAATACCTCTGCTGGATCTTATAACCTGAACCTTGCTAGCATCTGATTTGCCGTCATTTCAGACTGATCCAAAGGCTCTGGCTCTGACTACATTTCTGCTAAACCTCAGTCTGCCCTGACTGATCCTCCTTTCTTGCCTGGTCTGATGTTTCAGCTGTGCCCTGCTTCACTCTAAACCCCTAACCCTGCCAACCTCTAGAATTCACTAAAAGAATAAAGATTCTTAGTGAGGCCCCAGGAGCTACACATAAACAAAGAAGAATGCAGGAAGTCTCCTGGAAGCTGGCCAGTAATTTTCCATGAGGTAGGATGAGAGGGGTTGGATAGGCTACATAGGAAATCTCTGCTGTTCATCAGGAAAGAGAGGACAACAAAGGTTTGAGAATTATTTTGGTGGGAGAAGTGAGTCAGACCTTGAAGAAGGAGACCAACAAAATTGTAGAGAAAGACATGAATTCAACTTGAAAAGAGATCTGGAATATTTAAGATTATTCTGCTTGCCTCCTAATGCATCATCAAAGGTGTGTGTGTGTGTGTGTGTGGGAGTTTTAAACCTACGGTGAAAGCATGCACATATTATTTATTTTTTCTTTTGTTCAGAAGTTGTTAGTCATTTTTTGCTCTAGATGCTTTTTTGTAAACAATGGCTGCTTATACAAATCAAGTTAATTTTTTTAACTTTTTCTGAAACTGGTTATGGTGTTATTTTTCTGAAACTGGTGTGACAACTCACAAAGCCTTAATGGGTCCATGCTTACCAGGATGCAAAGAGAAGGCAGGGAGATACCTGCCTAGATCTGAATTATTCTAATATAAGTAAGGCTTCCAAGGTTTCCCCGACATTTCAAGAAAAGTCTCAAGAGAAAGATAGAATGTTTGGATTGCTGTTACTAGACAAGCATACCTCTAACTCTCAGCCTGCTGATGATATTGAAAAGGAATCCTTTATGTGCTGCAGGGGATGGGCCCATTAAATACATTGCATAATACTGTGTGAAGTTATGGAAATATCAAGTCTCTTCTTTCTCCTCTACCTTCCAATTGCTGGATGTGTCCCTTGAGATCTGTACGCATGTGTTCACACAATGCATGCAATACACAAAGCAGTGTGCTTTTCTCTTGAACCCAGTCTGAGCATTCTCTAAAGAGATGTGCTCCATGAACCACATAGTGTTTCCAAACAATGCAGATAGGCAATGGTAAGATCCATCCCACATCAGATTTCTTTTCACATTGCATTTCTAGTGTTGGAGAGAGTTGCCCCTCAAAAGGCCTGGAAGATCGTTTGGTTGCCTCATTAGGAAAAATGCCCTGAAAGATATTGTTATAAAATGGGAAATTGGCATTTTTAGGCAGAAAAGTCATGGAAATGCTGGTGAAGATCTAGACAAGTTGCACCTCCATTTTCTGAATCACAGAGAGCTTTAGCTATTTGGATTGTTGAGAGCTGATGAATGTACAGCAACTAAATATATGTATAAGTTGTTGAGGAAAATTGAGATTAATATGCACAGGACTGGAATGAGTAACAAGATCTGAAAGTTAATCACATTTGTAGAAAGTCTATCAGAAAACACAGGGGATTTCCCACCAAATCAAATATTTACAAATTGAGTTTAAAAAAGAAAAAGCAGCTGTATAATGGAATACAGATCTGCTTATGAACTAGACTAGATAGATATAAAACAATACATTTAGTTCTTCAGGATGTTTCAAACAGTTATACTTTATCTGAAGAGAGTTAGAACTGGTCTGTATGTCAAAGGCCTCTATATGGAGACTGGCTGAAACACCCTCATTGTGGTAGCTACTCAGGTGTACACTGGCTGCATATCTATATCACTTCCATTAGGCAGAATGTCTCCATTTCACACCATAGCCAGACATTCTTTGCAATGGCTACCAGTGGTCGGGAGGTATTTCACATGCAGGCAATCTGTATGGTGAGTCCCATTACAGATGCCATGTAGTACTTTTTCATGCAGAATTCCATGTGATGGTCACAGTCCAGACCACTGTATTCACACATCCTTGGACACTGTACCGTGATTACACATTTGCCACTGGATTTCCTTGTGTGAACAAGTCAGTCTAACTGCAAACAAATCATACAGTGCTGCAACAGCACAATATCCAATGATGTGTGGATGCAAGCATTATTTGTGACAATCATGACTGTGAAACTGCTTAACTCAGCTGTAAGCATTGCATGGGATTTAGGCATGAAACGCTGATCAGTTGATCCTGACTGCATACTGTCAATTGCTTCAAGAAACCAAGGAAATATTTATCTCTATCAGCAATGGAAGGTCTTATAATCATAAGGCCATCTGTTTCCAAGGGTAATTGTCTGTGCCCTCATTTTTGCAGGGAACATTCTTTGTGAGCAGCACTTCACAAAGTCTCTCAAGGACATCTAAGGGCTACTGGAAAGTCTAATTCAAATAAATTTAGTCAAAAAAGACATTAATCCAATTTCTTCATACCCTTTAACTCTTTTCTGCATTTCCCCCAGTTTCCCCTTCATATGCTATCACCACCAAGCAGAGGACTTGGGTTCACCCTGGATACTTTAACACAGCTGCCAGTAACCATGAGGAACTCCCTAGAAAGGAGAATGTGATTAAGTGCCTCTGCAACAGAGTCCACTGGAAGATAAAAAAGCTGTTTGGACATGTGGTGCTGGGCATTTTTAAAAGTAATAATGGCAAAAGATAGCATGTGCACACAATAGGGACTTCATTTTCCCTTTAAAAAAACACCTGAGACCAAATTCCCAAAGTGCTTTGCAAATCCAGGGGAACATTCAGAGTTCTCCAAGACTTTTTCCAAGAAAGAAACTCAGAGAGAAAAGCTCTGGATCATGGCATTGAGCCTGTCTAAATATGAAATGGAATAAAAGGTTAGAATGACTGCAAGTGAGACTGATATGTTTTAATGTTCTCCTACTTTGTAAAAGTAAAAAACAGACACAGAAGGGAATGGACTAGTCTACACACACATACTGAGGCAAAGTATTAAGGCTTTTTTAAATCTTGCAAAGAGGTTTCTGCTTTTTCATGAGGAAGCACTGAAAGATGGCACCCCCACTGGTAGCCTGATGTGGTACACTCCATTCTGCAACCTTACTGTTATGTATGAATAGACAAGTCATGTACTTGTACAATATATTCCTACCATTATTTCCCTCTAAATACACAGAGCAAATTTGGTTCAAAAAAGAATAAAACTTAGATATTAATGAATTTTTATCATAATGTAATTATGTAAATAATACCATGGATCAACATAAAAATAACACAGTTTTGTTCATACACTGCCGTTTAAACACAGATGCCCAGCATGTAACTAAAATCTTTAACAAACAACTGTCAGAGTGCTAGGATTTTTTGTTACAAGTTTTATTGAAAATTAATTTTAAAGATAAATCCTTTCCAACAAAGCTAGTACAAACTGAATGTGAAAGATAAGAGGCCAATGGGTACAGTGGTCTTGGAACTGAGGAACTGAGAGAGTGAAAAGTGTAAGAAACATAACATACACAGTAAACCTCACAGATCACATTAGGAGCAACTGAGAACTACAAGCTTCCACTTCATTGGATAGTGATGGGCACTGTCTCAGATGGACTTGCCTCAAAAAAGTTAATTCGGTCTTTACTTGGAACAGGAACTGAATTAACTCATTTGACATTAGGCTCTGTCACACTCCTAATGAGGTAATCAGGAGCATAATACAGCTCAGGGACCTCCCTGTCCCCAACCCTAATTCTGGAATGTCTTCCACTGCAGCTCTTTCCCATTCTTACCCTTTCACTAGGGGCTAGAAGTGTGTGTGTGGGGGGGGAGGCTGTAGCAAGGCAGTCTCCTGGCAGCAGAGGACTTAGGTTCACCCTGGATACTTTAACACAGCTGCCACTAACCATGAGGAACTCCCTAGAAAGGAGAATGTGATTAAGTGCCTCTGCAACAGAGTCCACTGGAAGTAGAAGCAACATCAGAACTCTGCTCTTAATTACTCTTATCTTACCACTACCTTTATCCTGAGAGCTCACAGTGGGGGTGGAGGGAGGGATGTGTATTTGCAGAGAACACTTAATGAATGTCAGGTACAAGTAAGTGCAACCATGTTTTCATAATTGCTGCTTCTGTGCAGTCCTACATGGGAGTATAGCAAGCTAGCTTATCAGATGTGGTGGTGTGATGATCCTAATGAAACAGACTGTGAAGGACAGCTTTGCCCGTGGCAGAATCACTCTTGTAGCCCTCATCAATAACATAGTGCCTGATGAACATTAAAGATGTAGACCAGGTTGCTGACCTGCATATGTCTGACAGGGAGGATCCACTCATAAAGCAGAAAAGGAGGCCTGAGCCTTAGAAGAATGGGCTGTGAATCCCAGTGGACTTGCAACATTAGCTTCCTCGTAGCATTTATGAATGATGAACACGATCCAATGGGATACTGTTCGTACAGAAACCTTGAAACCTTTTTTGCCCCACCCCAAAGGCAGTGAAAAGAGGAAGGAAGGCTTTGGAGTCAGAGTTACCGAACACCAACATTCCTTGTATAGGGGCATGAAATGCTGAGACTGCAGCAAGCTGGGCCTTGATACAGGAGTTGGTCAGGCCTCTAAGGGAAATTAGGTAGTCAAAAATAGCTGGGAGGGGATAGGTGACAGAGTTGACACTCTTTCCTTTTTCCCAGTCCAGGAACCTCTTCCACTTAAATGAGCCTTTGGATTTTTCAAGCACTTTGGTAGCAAGCAAGAAATATATCATCACTGCTGCCAATACGTTGGCGATCCTGTCCTCAGAAAGAAAGTGCATCACAGGATCAAATTCAGAGATGCTCTGACAAAGGTTACATTGGGGTGAATATTGATTTCTCATGATTTAGCTGCAGGCATAGATTCTGGATGGTGTGGAGGATTTGACTGAGGAGTATGGGCACTACCTTTCTGATGCAGCCATAACCAGCCAGTCATGTAGATAAGGGAATATGTTTCAACCCTGTTCTCTGTGGTGGTCAATCATTACCACAAAATCTTTGTGAAAACCCTTGGGGCAGAAGAAAGGTTGAACGATAGAATAGCATATTGGAGAAATATGTACCCATACTGAAAATGAATGGACTTTCTGAGCCTTTAAAAAAATGAGATATGGAAATACGTGTCTTGAAAATCTATGGTCAGAAATCAAACATGAGATCCAAACAGGGATGGACGTATCTTAATGAAACCATATGACACTTTTTTGTGTGGAAACAACTGTTTTAGCAGACGCTGGTCTAGGATGGGACATCTTGTCTAAAAGGAAATATGGTGAAAATATGCCATCTACAGTGGAGGCAGGGATATAGCCCCTCTTCCCAGTACAGTCTGTACTTCCTGCTACAGCAGGGATGGAGTTCAAGGACTGAGAACAGAGGAGGAAGAACACAGGGAATAGCGTCTAAGTCTAAGCATAACTTTGTTGGGTGACTATGAGGACCCACATACCTTGCCCAACTGTGAAAAACAAGTACTAGCTGGTATTTGAAGGGGAATAAGGGTGGAAAGTCAAATGACCTGTTCTCCACAGGCATGAAGGTCTTTGGGAAAGCAAGAACCCTCTTTGGTTTTGGACCAATAAAACCAACGTCTAAGTTGCAATTGAGAGGCAGTATACACAGGTCTGTAATGAAGTTGAAACTGTTGACCACAATACCTAGGGTATCTTTGATGGGGAGGATTTTGTCTTTGAAAACCTTTCTGTTTATAAAGATTCATTTGGAGAGGTGTGATCTCTAAGGACTTAGTTGTAACCCAGTCACTTTAATAACTTCTTGTCTGGGATATGTTGGAGGTAACAGCCTATGTCTTCTAAAAGAAGAGTTGGTATCTTCCCATTATGGCATCATAACTGGCACTTCAAAAGACAGGGTGGAGGAAGCATACACATTACAGCCCCAAATATCTAGTTTTTAACCTTCCTTGTCTAAAGGGACAATATGGGACAAACTCTTCTGGATACTTTTCCCCTGCAGAGCCCTAGTAATAATGGAGCTGGCATTGGGGTGAGGGACAGGGCTTTTTAAGTCCTGGCCCCCACCTGGTGGAACTCTCTGCCAGAAGACATCCATGCCCTGTGGGAGTTATTACCTTTCTGCAGGGCATGCAAGGCAGAGATGTTCCATCAGACCTTTGGCTGTGGACAGCAAAGGTATTAATGTATTAACTGGCACTCTCATATACCTCTCCATCCCTTGTAACCCACCCAGGAGCTGGGAAATTGATTTTTTTCCTCCCACCATCTTGTATACATATATTGTTTTTATCTATTGATGTCTGTTTGGTGGTTTTAATTTTGATTTTAATCTGAGAATTAGTATATTATTTTGTTTTAAGCTACCCTGAGCACTACTTGTAGGGAAGGGCAGCCTAGAAAAATCAATTTATTACATACATAAATAGGCTGCACCATCCTGCCTTGTCTTATACACGTTCTCCAATTTCTTGGAGGTAGCCACAGTGCAGGCAAATTTGGCCCAGACATCTGCTTTGACATTCAACATGCCCTTCATTATCAGGAAGGCCACAGGTCCCAACAGCCTCAGAATGTAGGTCTTTAAATATCGGGTCAGTTGCAGATGGAGTGGAACAAGTCACTTCCATTTCAAGGGATTTGGCCATGCAAACCAGTTATTCTGAGCATAAGCAGAGATATTCACTTGGAGAAGGGGTGGAAGAATCTACCTCATTGGAGGGTGATGGTTCTGATGCAATGCTGGAGTCAGAGTCTGATCCATGGGCCTGAGGACATGGTTCCTAGTCTGCATCTTATCTTTCTGAGAGGCTGTCAGGCTTGCCTGGGGAGCCAGACGGTAGCTGATAGTCTGAAGGACACAGTTCTGAATGCCATATGCCATAGGGTTGGCATGCATAATCAGAATAGCAGTGGGAGGGGTAGTACTGAGGGGAGCCCTCATACCCATAAGTAAAGATAGAGGGACATGGAGATGCATATGGTGAGTATCAGATCTGATGATGATAATCCAGGTAGCTTTGTGGATATGGGTTGGATGAAACCAAATATGACATGACCATCGAGTCCAGTTGTGGAGCTGTTCAGAAAACTGGCAGCAGAAGCAAAGGAGAAATGAAAATGGAGGGCCCTTCTTGATTCAGAATCTCACCCTTGGAGATTTAAAGAGCAGATTGATGACTAGAGTGACCTGTTGGAGAAGGAGTCTTCAGAACTAGGGTCGGATCCAATGGCTTCTTTGGAAGCAAGTGGGACAACAGCTTTGATTTGGATTTATGTGAAGACTTGGATTTAGTTGACAATGGTGAGTGAGGTGGCTTGTCTAAATGGTTCATCTTAGCCTTTGTCTTTTTGGCGGGAGGCTCTGATTGGCTGTGTGGTGATGGGTGGGGTCTCAGAGTCAATGGAACTGATGCAGGGGTTGGTAATGGAGGAACAGATAAAGCCCTTTTCAGAGTCTTTCTCCCCTGAAGCATGCTAGAGGTGGTTGCACTCCCTTCAGGGTGCTTTCCCACAACACATAATTTTGGCATGAAGCTCATTTGCTGACAGCCTTTGGCTGAACTGCTTATATACAGTACATCTTGCAGCATCATGTCTTCCCCAATGCAGAATAGGCATAGATCATGGCCATCCATCTGTGCATCGGGAACAGTTTTTGAAGAGGTTCAAACTTGAAAACCAAGCAAAGTAATTTTGCAAATGGAACTCTCCTTATCTTCTACAGAGAGAGAAGGACACATCTTTCTTCCACACTGGCAAAGAAAGAACTGAGGGTGGGAGGCGCTATCCCACTCTTTATAAAGCATCATTAGAAGGAACCACACTAAAGGCTGGGAAAATGCCTCATGATGTTAGGAGCTTTCAGAGCATCCAGAACAGGCCTGCATATATGCAGTTCCCCTGTGGTAGTGCTCAGAAGACAGAACAATGAACTATGGGAGGGGGCTACTCTGCACTGTTTTTGACAATGTTGTTGCATTTATCTGTATCTATGAGAAAGAATAAGGAGCTGCGGTGTTTCAAGTGGTTAAGACACTGAACTGCAGACTGTGGAAGGTCAGTAGTTCAACAGTTCGAGACCCGAGAGTGCCATATGATGGAATGAGCTCCCGTCTCTAGTTCCAGCTCCTGCTAACCTAGCAGTTTGAAAGCAAGAAATTGCAAGTAGATAAAAAGGTAACACTTTGGTGGGAAGGTAGCAGCGTTCTGTGCATCTTGGTGTTTAGTCATGCCAGCCACATGACCACGAAAACGTCTTCGGACAGCGCTGGCTCTTCGGCTTTGAAACGGAGATGAGACCCTAGAGTCGGATTCGACTGACTTTACCTTTACCTTTACCTTATGAGAAAGAATATGAACAAACATTCCATAGGTTTTAACACACATCACAAGATACTACTTGACCACATTTATAGTGTGTTACAGAATACAAACCATGATGAACATGAGAAACTACGTAATCAAGTTATTGCTCCTGATATGGGAACCTCTTCCTGCTCTTGGTGCACTTTTCAGTGTAAAAATGGAAGCAGTTTCCAAGAAAAGGAGCCACAGTACGGCTCAAGATTTCCCATGATTATATGACTTATTTCAAATGGTATAGTAGATAGACATTGCATGATTATCCAATTCTATTACATGAATATATGGCAAATACCAGTGGGCTGTGCACAGACATCTTGTGATCAATAGGACCCAGAAACTATGAACAAGCCTAACTGGTAGTGTGAAAAACCCACTGTTGAATCACCTTGAATACTCACACCTGCCTGTACAACTGTCCCAGCCTTACCAATGGGCAAATACTTTCAAGAAACAACTATACAGTAAATCTAACCAAATAGTAACAAGGCAGAACTGCTTCTTAAGAGCTGCTGGGAGCCATGATTTTGAAAATGTGAGACTGGACTCCTTCAAGAGGCATAAGTAGTAAACTTAAAGAGAAAGATCCTTTGTTGGGTGCCTTTCACATGAACATATTAAAAAATATGAAAAATATCCCCCCAAATAAGGTTTCTGGCATGGCTATTTGTGGGGTAGGGCTTTTAATGAAGGGGCGGGGCTCCAAATGCCCCACTGTAGCTACGGACCTGGTATGGAACAACTCAAATCATTTTAAGAAGGAAGTGTTTGCCTGGTTCTTTGCTTTTGTCTCTTAAGAGCATCTTAACGCATGCTGTGTTCCCACCTTTTCCCTACTCCAATTCACCTGGGATATGAATGAGCTCTACCTCATTTGCCCTTGGTACACTCATGAAAGCCCAGAATTGTTTGTTCTTTGACCTTAGGAGACTTGCTATGACAATGTATAAGTAACTGTGATAGAATATTAGACATCTGAGATACTGAACTATGACGTCTGCCAGACCAGTTACAAAACTGAATGACTAACCTTAATAATGCTTAAATTTTCTTCCCCATCACAGCTACTGCTTGTGCCTCCATTAAATCACAATTTCTTATAGCATTACTGTTGGCTGGCAGAAGCAAACTTAGTCTGGTGCACAGTAATTCTGATGGATTGGCAAGCAAAATGTTGATTAGGAAGTGAGGGTTAAGATCAAGGATGTTCAGGTAATGTTCAGCTCACTGTGTGTAAAACCAAAGCAACAGGAAATGAAGCCTCTGAGTTTTACTACAGATGCAGGATTTAGAATGTTAACTGTAAATACTGTAAACAGACTAACAGCTAGAGGCCAGCAAAAGCAATAATTTAATGAAATGGAGGATTCCTTTCTTGATAGACATACAAGAAAACAAACAAGAGTAGAAATTAGGTATGGATTTCCTTGGTTGTTTTAAGTTGTTCAGCAGTCCCTCAAAATAAGTAAAAGGAAGAAAGATGAAATCCCTGTGCAGAACTACCTGTTCCAGTCTTATAAGCCAAAGCAGTGCACAAACATAGGCGGAAAACTCTTTTTTCATTACCTATTTGGCTGAAATATGGTGGTTTCTTTCTAAACCACAGCTGTTATATTTTCTGAGACACATACTTTTGGGGGCTGATAAGACCACACTGGGAAAAATGTTCATGCACAAGCAGTATGAATCAGAAGAATCAGCACGTTGTACTTATTGTGGATTAACTAACTTGGAATAATACTGTGCTCTCATGAACACATTTTATGAACGGCAATCAGAACAAAGCTATTGCCAAAACCTGTGGTAACTACATTACTCAGAAAATAAGCATTTTATTATAGATCAATTTCATTTAGCTTGTGTTTAAGGGTAGGAGATTCAGACATACACAAATCAACCAAGAGTAAATACACTTTCTCTTAAATGCCTAGTGATATTCTGAGCCACACTTCTTTGTTGCACATTTAGGTGAGCCAAAGCACTCTAAAACACTTGCAACTGACAAATCCTGAAACCAGCTTTTACAAATCAAAGTTAAATAAATACTGCTTGACAAACATGTTCATGCAAACAGACAAAGATCCACAGTTGTTTTCAGAAATGGTAAAGGAGAGACTTTGTTACATTTTCATCAGTAGATTACTGCTCATTTACAGCCACAGATAGCAGGAATATAATGGCAAGTTTAGGTTGTACTGGGAAGCCTTAAGAAAATCAAAACACACAGCAATTATTAATTTCCCCCTCTTCTGGTCATAAGTGTCAAGATTTTAATTACTTGTACTGAATGTGCTCATCTTAAAGTCATAGATTGTTTCTGTCACTGCCAGCAGACTACAGGGTTTTTGTTTTGTTTTTTAAACTCTACTAAATATCTACTGGGCTCTCATCCAGTCAGTATCATATATCTAGAGTCAGAGTGTTGCAACAGCCACCAAGAGGACTCATCCCACATTCATTACTACCTTTCCTATGGATATAAGCTCAAGGCTCTAGATACTGCAACAGAGACTGTAAAACCATTTTCATCACTTTTGCATCAGAAAGGCTTTTCTTCTATAGTAATCTACTTCTGCCTGGCCTTCTTCACACCTACCTTTATTCCATTAGATGTGTTCACAGCTCAGACTGTCTTCCTGACTTATTTCTATGACTGAGTCACCTGCTCTCCAAATCTCCCTGAACTGCTTTATTGTGCAGCCTCGTATTTATGCATCTTGACCCTATATAATCAAAGGCTGCATGTCTTACATATTCTCCAAGCTGCAGCATTCTGCAGGTATTGTTTGATGTTTTTCTTTCAAGAACTTTTTTAAACCTAGCTTCTATTGCTACTTTTAACAATGATTTGGAAATAGCAAAGCATAATGATGTAATAAACTACAAACTGCTGTCCACTAACTGTGGCTAGAAACAAATGCAACACACTGCCATCTTGACCTTCTGACCAGACTTTCTGCAGAACAGAAATCATAACATGCTTGCTAGTTCACAAAGCTCTTTCTCTGGATGGGAATATGGCTACTATTCTGCTATAGTAGAGCAGCCATTCCATTTAACACAGGGAGGAGTTCTATAAATGGAGAGACAATTAAATGTATAGATCTGGCCTTGACATGAGAACATAAGAAGAGTCCTGCTGGATCGGATCAACAGTCCATCTAGTCCAGCATCCTGTCTCACACAGTGGTCAACCAGTTCCTCTGGATGGCCAACAACAGGGTATAGAGGCTGAGGCCTTCCCCTGATGTTGCCTCCTGGCTTTGGGATTCAGAGGATTAGTGCCTCTGAATGTGGAAGTTCCCCTCAGTCACCATGGCTAGCAGCCACTGATAAACTTCTCCTCCATGAATCAATCTAATCCTATTTTAAAATGGTTTATTCCTGTGGCCATTACTACATCCTCTGGCAGCAAATTCCACATTTTAATCACTCTGTGTAAAGTAGTATTTCCTTTTGTTTGTCTTGACCCTACCACCCATCAGCTTCAAGGGCCCTTGAGTTCTAGTATTTTGGGAGAGCTTCAAGGGCCCTTGAGTTCTAGTATTTTGGGAGAGGGAGAAAAATTTATCTTTGGTAACTCTCTCCATCCCATACATAATTTTATAAACCTCTACCATGTACTGTCCCCCCCAGTCGTCTCTTTTCTAAACTGAAAACTCCCAGACTCTTCAGCCTTTCCTCATAGGGAAGGTGCTCCAACCCCCTAATCATCTTGGTTGCCCTCCTCTGTACTTTTTCCAGCTCTGCAATGTCCTTGTGCAGATATGGTGACCAGAACGGTACACAGTATTCCAAATGAGGCCACACCATAGATCTATACAGGGGCATTACAACATCGGCCGTTTTATTCTCAATGCCTTTCCTAATAATGCCTAGCATAGAGTTTGCTTTTTTCACCGCTGCAGCACACTAGGTTGACACTTTCATTGAGCTATCCCCTACAATCCCAAGATCTTTTCCCCTCTCAGTCCCATCAAGTTCAGACCCTATTAGCCCATACTTGAAGTTGGGATTTTTGGGGATTTTCTTTGGACCTGCAACCCAGCCCCCAAATTAAGGACCCCAGACTCATCAATATTAAATACATTTTTTCTGTCATATTAAGCAAGTTTAATGGTGCCTCGGAGTTATAAATAGCATTGCCTGGGGAAAAACATCCTGGGGCAGGAAACTGACTTCTTGTGCTTTGCAAAGCATCATGTATATTGACTGTCACGTGCAATAAAAAACATTATTTGATACAGCTAAATGTAAACAAACCAGCCCTAAACTAATATGTTCTAGTGGGACAGCCATGTCAAGTTTGTGTCAACAAAAACAAGAACTTTACAGCACCTAAAAGACAGTATTTGTAGTTTGTAGTTTGACAGGGCAAATGCTGTAACTAGAATGGAAGTAAAAGAAGAAAAGTAAAGGAAGAGAAATAAGAATTATTCCCTTTCGAACTCAGGCATGGAGTCCTGCAGGGGTGTGTGTTTGTGTGAACAGATTTCAAACAGAAGCCCCCACTTCAGCAATTCAGTAAATCCAGGACACAGCGTCAAGCCATACACAGGACTGGAGGCTTACAGAAAAACCTGTGGATCTGCTGCTTTAAATGTGGGTATGGATTTTGATACATGCAGTTTATTTTGTTTTAGATATTTATACTTAATTTTTCTCCCCAATGGGGACCCAAAGTGGTGTAACACTATTGGTTTCACCCTCCTCCACTTTATCCTCACAGCAGGTTAGGTTGAGAAAGAGAGATTGGCCAGAGTGTCAGACTAGGTTCTGGGAGACTGAAGTCTGAATCCCCACTTTGCCATGGAAGCTTGTTGGGTGATCTTGGGCCAGTCATAAACTCAGCCTACCGTACCTTACAGGGTTGGTGTCAGAATAAAGCAGAGGACAGGAGAATGATGCAATGTACTTTGGCTCCCCATTGGGGAGACAGGTGGGGTATAAACAAAGTGAATAATTACTAGCAGCTTTAAGGTAGAGGGAGGATTCAGACTTGGGTCTCCCAGATTCTAGTCTGACACTCTAACCCAGGGGTGTCAAACATGCGGCCCAGGGGCCAGATCAGGCCCGCAGTGGAACTGGCTATCTCCTGCTTCTTCTTTCAGTCCTCCTGCTGCTGCGTCATTTTAGCTTGCTTTGCCAGACTCTCTCAATCACTCAGGAGAGATAGATAGGCAAGCTTCTGTTTCCTGCACTGGCTGAGGCTCCCCCCCTCCCCCTTTAAGACCAACAAAGTTTTATCTAAGGTATCAGCTTTTATGTGCCTTGCTACAGTGTGTGTGTTTTGTTGGACTTGTTATGCTGTGGCTTTCCTGGGTGCAACTGGGTTCCCTGCCCCTTTTAACTGTATTCATGCCCTCATGATCCAATCTTGCTCTATAGGAAAGCAATGTGAATTATTTAGATAAGGAATAACAACAAGCCAGTGAAGAGGATTAGGCTGAGTGTGTGTCCAGACCAAGTTCACCCGGCACATTTCCTTTGGGGATTTTGAACTTGGACTTCCCATATAGTAGGCTGATACTGACCACTGAGGAAGACTACAGTTTTGTAGACAAATACACAGCCCTCAACCTGTGTCATGGTGCCTTCTCATGTTCTTGACCAGCACACGAAGCAATTTATGTACAAAAGCTCGCAATGCCCAGCCATTTCATATTTTCCCCTGTGTCCTAGGCTCACAACACAGAGCATGAGATTTCTGTAGTGAATGTCAATAAAACAAAAGTAGGTTTGCAGCTTACAGATACACAATTGAACAGCATATTCAAGATTGCAACAGCACAGACATTTTGATGCAATAATTCAGAGCAAGAAGTGTCAGTTATCAGACACTATTCAATAAACTAAATATTGCAAGAGTGCTAATGTTTTAAGCATGTTTTTATTTTAAGTAAAAAAAAATCTTTGTGTTTGTGTACTTTATAAAGTTTATATCTCCACTATCCGGCATTACACTTTATGACACACATGACCCGGCCCGACAAGGTCTCATTTATGTCAGATCTGGCCCTCATAACGAATGAGTTCGACACTCCTGCTCTAACCACTCAGGCATGCTGGTTTTCAAGGTGTGTTTCTGGAAGTGATTTGTATACTGTAATTTGCAAACTACTATATACAAATCATTCCCAGCACTGAAGCATGGCACAGTCAAAATAAATGGCAGGAAGCCACCACAAGAAAGGAATATTCACAGCAAGACCTTGACTTAGAATAATGTGTTACCTAAATGTGGATAGATGGATGTAGTGGCAATTTGTCATTAACCAGGAATCAAATTTATCAGTTGGTAAATCAGACACAAAGTATACTGTGGCTAATTTATCAGTTGTTAGATATACCATTAAAAATACACTGGTCTGAGAGCCAAAGAAAGCACGATTGTGGCACACACACACAAATCTGCCCCAACCACATAGAGAGGGGAAAACTGGGTTTGTCACAGATATGGTCAGAAATATAGGGGAACAGTTGTCAATCCTGACCAAAAAGATCATGGAGGATATTTCTGCACATCAGAAACAGAGCTAGTGAAGCCTCTCAGCTACACATGCGAAAAAGGGAGTCTAGAGACCCAGAATAGAATAGCCTTGGAGAGGGGTAAGAAACAAAGGAATAACACAATAGTATGGCCTTTTTTTTAGATTAGAAACAATCTAACCTATATCAAGAGACAATTTGTTTTGAAGCTCAGTTGCAAGAAACATCTGAGAATGGCAAGAATGTCCAGCTTCACGGAAATGAAGATACAGTTCAAAGGTGGGATTTATTAATTGAGGGAAAACAGATATTCATATGTATGAGAAACTTGTAACAACTATTCTTAAATATACTTTATTATAACAAAAAGTAGCTAGAATGAACTAATAGTTTTTATATATTTTAAGAAGATACTCAAGTATAGATAACTTTGGTGGTTGGATGTTATAGGGTAATTATTTAGCTAAGAATGTATACCCTTATCAAGTGGGATAGCTACCCATTGTTAGAAGATGATTTTTAAAAACCTATAAATATGGGAAACTGAATTGATTGGGAATGTCTTTTCCAGAAGGGGCTTATTGCCTATGGCCTGCTTATTTTTGCTGAAGATATTTTTATGGACTTATATAACTGGTCCCTTGTAATTATCTATGTAGCAGTAATGGATGGTATAAGTTTCTACTGAGTTAGTCAGTGTTTAAGATAAAAATGCATATTTAGTAATAAAATGATAAAATGGAAACAAAGATTTTTCTAATGCTATTACTTGAGTATTATACCCACAATGAAGCAAAAATATTGTTTAGCTGTACCTCTTGCCAGAAATTAAATGATCTGATACAGCATAGGTAAATACATGCCTAGGCCTTCTTAAATGCATGCCTTTATCTGAATCAAGTCTGTCCACAGTTATCCAGAATAGGGTGCATTTTTAACATGTCAGCAAGGGAGGGCAGAAGCCTCCTAATGCCCATAACCACTATCTCCACAATCTGCCTCTCCCTTTGTCTTCTGCTCAATCAACCAGCAAACACTGGTAGCAAGCTCATCAAAGAGAGAAGTGCCAGGGGAGAGAGGCTTCCAGGAAAAAAGCAGCAGCTTGGGAAAAGGTTTTTAACAATCTCACCCACATTCCTATTTGCAATTAAAACTGGCTTCCCCTTTTTCCTTTATAACAGGGGAAAGTCCATTTTTAAACACACCAGTCTGACACCATAATATCTAAGTTTGCCTAGGACAGCAAGACACAAAATCTAGCTATGCTTCTGAGGGTAAAATTAGACCATTAGTGGCCAACCACACTTATAGAAAACACCAATGGCCGCTACAGTTATGGAAAAACTGTTTTTGGAGGGATGTTTTAGACTCAAGAAATGATGGAGTATGTTTAATCCCTTTACTCTTGACCTACATATTAGAAAATAACTGGTTATGCAGTCAAAAAACAGCTTTAGATAGAAACACTGTGTTTTATTTTCAGGCCAGACCCTATCAATATCTTCACCAAGTAGGCTAATGACTACAAAAGAGCCATTATTTAAATGGTTCTGTCCATAAATAGCCTATGCACTCAGCCTGAAAGAATAAATAATACATTTTATTTTTCTCTTTTATTCTAAAAATCAGTGTGAATTAAATTAAGCATTCCAGACTCCTTTCTCAGCAACATGAACATATCATGGCTGTATGGCTTTGTATGCATACCCATCATTGTCTTACTCTGTAATTTCAGAAGGCAATTAATTTCCAGAATGAGAATATGCAAATCTCTATTGCAGACAGCAGTAAAAAGAAGCATGTACTCAGTTCAATTATGAGATACTCTACATTTTATTGAACAAATATATACAGAGGGGTCCAAAAATGTGTATCAGCTACTGCTCAGACCTCTCTGTGTCCAAAATGGCACCCCCTGCCCTCTGATTGTACTGGCAGTTTTCTGTTAGTGGAAAATGAGTATGTTTGTTAGTTCTCCACAACAAAATGTAACATCAAAGTGATGGCAGGTCAAATTCAGGAGATTTTTCCATTGTGGGCAAATTGCCCTTTGATATTGGTAAGGTCTTCAATCTACTCTAAATTTACGTTTGAATAAACCACCTTCACCCAGAGGAAGAACTTGTGGTACTTAGCCATACAGGTACTGAAAGGTCAGAATGAGAGCAACAATTTATGTGTTGCGGATATATAATATCTTATCATGAAAGCCACATCAAACACTGTTGCACTTACCTGTAACTGTTGTTTATCTAGTTGCCTCTGTGCATGCATGCATGAATACTGCGCAACTGTGCAGGCCAGCCACCAGAAGATTTTTGGTTAGCTTAGCAACAGAGCCAGAGGGGCCCCTTCCAATTAGAGTCACTGAGGCTGTTTTCCACCTAATGGTCACATGATCCAGGGAGGGGCCCCTCTCCCTCCCTTAGATCTCCTAGGCCACTGTTATGAGCCAGAGACAGACAAGTACCCCCCCCGAGAGCTCAGTGCAGGGTAGGACAGAGGGATGTGTGCCTGCACAGAGACAACTAGATGAACAACAGTTACAGGTAAGTGCAACACTGTTTCCATCGTCATTGTTCCGTGCAGTCCCACATGGGAGATTAGCAAACTATTTTACCCGGAGGTGGAGTCAGTGATTCACTGAAAGATGGAATGCAGAACTGCTGTTCCCATTGACGTCTCCCTTCTTGTATTGATGTCTAAAGAACTGTATTTAACAAAACTATCTGCAGATAACCAGGTTGCTGCCCTGCAAATTTCCATCAATGGGATGCCTCATCGAAAAGCAGCAGAAGCAGTTTGATCCCTCATGAACATAAGAACATAAGAGAAGCCAATGCTGAATCAGGCCAATGGCCCATCCAGTCCAACACTCTGTCACACAGCGGCCAAAAATACCAGGTGCCATCAGGAGGTCCAGCAGTGGAGCCAGGACACTAGAAGCCCTCCCACTGCTGCCCCCTCCAGCACCAAGAATAGAGTGCATCACCTGCCCCAGATTGAGATTTCCTATCTATACCTTGTGGCTAATAGCCACTGATGGACTTCTGCTCCATATGTTTATCTAATTCCCTCTTGAAACTGACCATGCTTGTAGCTGCCACCACCTCCTGTGGCAGTGAATTCCATATGTTAATCACTCTTTGGGTGAAGAAGTACTCCCTTTTATCCGTTCTAACCTGACTGCTCAGCAATTTCATGGAGTGCCCACTAGTTCTTGTATTGTGAGAAAGGGAGAAAAGTACTTCTTTCTCAACCTGCTCTATCCCATGCATAATCTTGTAAACCTCGATCATGTTACCCCTCAGCCATCGTTTCTCCAAGCTAAAGAGCCCCAGGGTTTTAACCTTTCTTCATAGGGAAGGTGTTCCAACCCTTTTATCATTCTAGTTGCCCTTCTCTGCACTTTTTCTAATGCTATAATATCCTTTTTGAGATATGGCAGCCAGAACTGTACACAGTATTCCAAATGAGGTCGCACCAATGATTTATACAGGGGCATGATGATACTGGCTGATTTGTTTTCAATTCCCTTCCTAATAATCCCCAGCATTGCGTTGGCCTTCTTTATTGCAGGTACACACTGTCTAGGCATTTTCATTGAGTTATCTACTACGACTCCAAGATCTCTCTCTTGGTCCGTCTCTGCCAGTTCAGACCCCATCAACGTGTATTTATATTTAGGATTTTTGGCTCCAATGTGCATCACTTTGCACTTGGCCACATTGAACCCCATTTGCCACGTTGACGCCCACTCACCCATCCTCCACAGATCCCTTTGGAGTGCCTCACAATCCTCCCTGGTTTTCACCACTCTGAACAACTTCATGTCATCTGCAAATTTAGCCACTTCACTGCTTACTCCCAATTCCAAATCGTTAATAAACAAATTAAAAAGCATCAGACCCAGTACTGATCCCTGTGGTACCCCACTGCTTACCACCCTCCACTGAGAAAGTTTCCCATTTATACTCACTCTCTGTTTCCTATTAATTAGCCAGTTTTTGATCCACAAGAGGACTTGTCCTTTTATCCCATGACTATTGAGCTTACTTAGGAGGACTGAATGAATACTGCCTTCCCCTCCCCTCATCACGTGACCAAATGGGCATGAAAAACAAGCTACAGCTCTCATCTACAAGGGGAGGGGAGCACTCAATTTGATAGTTTCTAGAAGCTCCTGCAACAGGCCTGCTCTCAGGCAGTCCCATGTGTGCCTGCGCAGAAGACACACTGATGAACTCATTGCTTTTTGTGGAGAAGAGGGACAATCCTTCAAGAGGTAAGTCCTCTATCTTTGCATGGGTCTCAGGTGGGAGACCAGTAGATCAAAGTCGTGTGTGTCTCCTGAGGATTATGAAGGAGGCCACAGTGCCAATTGATGTATTGGCTGCATGTCTGCAGGCATTCAATTGTTGTTTGGAGAGACTGAGAGCCAGTTTGGTGTAGTGGTTAAGTGCGCGGACTCTAATCTGGGAGAACCAGGTTTGATTCCCCACTTCTCCACTTGCACCTGGCTGGATGACCTTGGGCAAGCCATAGTTCTGATAAGAGCTGTTCTTGAAAAAAGAGCAGTTTCTGTCAGAGCTCTCTCAGCCCCACCTACCTCACAGGGTGTCTGTTGTGGGGAGGGGAAGGGAAAGGAGTTTGTAAGCCGCTCCGAGACACCTTTGGGTAATGAAGGGCGGGGTATAAATCCAATCTCCTCTTCTCTTCTCTTCAGTCTGAATTACTTTTGCTAAGGATCTTTTACCTTCTCCCATAAAGCAAAGCAGGTAGGCCGCCATGATGGCCTGGTAATTCACAGTTCTCAAGTTTAACAAAGAAGCGGAATAAGCTTTTCAACGCAAAACATCTATCTTTCTGCCCTCTTTATCTGCTGGGGTTGAACGTGCATCTTCTCTTTGTTTGCCTTGCATCTCCCCTGCTATAAGAGATGAAGTTTTAGGATGTGTGAACAGGAAGAGACATCCTTCTTGCTGCACTCTGTACATGCTTTCAACTTTTGGGGAAGTGGCAGGAATGGGAGACAGTTTCTCCCACACAGATCTTGCATTTCCAAGATTCCTTCTAGGAGAGGGAAGGCCATGGTTCTTGGTGTATCTGGATAGAGTCTTCCTATTTGTCCTTGGTCTGGCATCTATTGCTGTAACCTGAATATCTAAGGACTGTGCCATCTGCATCATTTGTTCAGAATACAGACACAAGTCTTCACTAGATGATACAGGGTCTTGATCTTCTACAGCATCATCGGGGGATAGTTCTGAAGCCACGCCACAACTCACAATGGAAATATGGTCATCTTCTTTGGAACCATATGTTGCCAGAACCAAGTGAGGGTTCCAATACAAAGAAGTTTGTGGTCTGTCTAACAACCTTGCAGTGTAACTTCCTGGTTCCATCCTATGTTCCTGCCACTCATTATAGCTTTGAAGAGGGTGTCAACAGGAATGATGACGTTCTGGACTTGGAGGTATTCATGATGATGGAACGGGGAATTCAGTGACACATTCCAATAGGGTGTCATCTTGAGTTGTAAGGTTGCATACGAATGTCGACCTTGGTGGAGAAGGAGTGTGCAAGTTCACTTGTTTGTGGACCTCGGTAGAAGCTCTCTGAACCATTTGCTTAGATTCCTTATGAGCTGTTGTCTTTGACTCTGATGGAGTCAGATCCGTAGTCACAGAATGTTGTCCCTTGTGTTTCAATTTGGCCTTATGCTTCTTCGGAGGTGGTTCCAAAGAACATTGGGTCTGGGCCCATTCCAGAGAGACAGAATGCCTTCAACTCGGATCTGCCTCTGGAACCAATATAACTGAAGCCATTGTAGGAGAACGGGACACTCAGTAGGATACCAGTTGAGGGGCCAAAAATTCAACCAAACGATTTTGCTGCCAGGGTGTTAGAGGCTGATAAAACCTTCACCCACAGGGCTGCTTTTAGCTGGGATGCGTAGTCTGCTGGGGCCTTTGGGGTGCATTGTTGGCAGATCTTACATGCTGTAACATTGTGACTCTCTTCAAGGCAGAGTTGACAGACAAAATGTTCATCTGTCTGGGTAATCTTCACTGAACACCTCGAACATTTTTTGAACAAAGACATCCTGATAAAGAAGGCTGAGCTAACAAAAAACATTCTACTCCAGGGGGTGGCAAAGAGAGAACTGAGGGAAGGAGAGGGCCCCCTCCTCGCAGTACGTGGGCATTAGGCAGGAAAACTGCCTCAACGGCTCTGATTGGGAGGGGCCCCTCCAGACCTTTTGCTAAATAAAAATCTTCTGGTGGCTGGCCTGTGTGCGTGCGCAGTACCCATGTGGGACTGCACAGAACAACGATGATGAATACCATGTTACCAATTACTACTGACAGAGTAATCAATAGTAAGCTGAGTAATTTAATGTGAGATAGTACTCTCATTCATATGAATAAAAACAGAAGATGGTGTAAATTAGAACAACCTCTATATTATTCAAATGCTGTGCAGAAATCTAGGCACAAAAACAGAAGGAAGAGGGACTGGAAAGTTCAGAAGCAAACAAGAATAGTCTGCAAAGGCACCAGGCCCATGTCCAGATGACAAGCCCAAACCCAACAGCCAACAGTCCTCTAAACCAGAGACTTATGAGTAGCCACCACCCTCACCAAAGGCAATGTGATCCCCCTGGCTCCATGTACTGATGGAGGCAACACACACACTAAAAACTAGCATAAAGACAACTGGAGCACTAGCCCCCAATCTAGAGGGTGGTGGCGGAAGCGCTGTCAAGTCACTACTGACTTATGTTGACCCCAAAGGATTTTCAAGGCAAGAGATATTCAGAAGTAGTTTGCCATTGCCTGCCTCTGTGTCACAACCCTAATATTCCTTTGTGATCTCCCATCCAAATACTAGCCAGGGCCAATCCTGCTTAGCTTCTGAGATCTGATGAGATCAGGCTAGGCTGGGCTATTCAGGTCAGGGACTACTCCTTAAAACTCTTTCTGTTTCAGGTCAAGGAAAAGTATACGGACTCTCTGTGATCTTAGATGCTGAAGTAACCATCTAAGACCAAACATTCCCCCCACTGTGTGAACAGTCCTTGGTTCTTGAACAAGGTGGTAGGATGTAACACTTACTGTTCTACACACTTAGGGTCAATTCACATGTTATGACATCATTATGTGTAGCTATCAGTACATGTAAGCTTATACAACAGGACAAACAGCAGCTTTTCAGGGCCATTTCAGGTTGTTACGTTGCATGGGTGAGGAACGGCTTAAGATACTGTTCCACATGTACAGCAATCCCAATCCAAACTCGACCTGTGCATGCCCGAGAATAAGACAAAAATGTGTGAGCCAGAGGCTGAAAAACTGTGAGCTAGCTCACACTAACTCAGCTTAGAGAGAACACTGCCTGGCAGCTCCATGGAATGGCTCAGAGGACACTGGCCAAAAGGCTTTTTAAACAAACACTTTGTCTAGCTCAGGGAACTACACTCTGCATGTGCTCAAAGGCCTGGCTATGGCCTTTTAAAACACATATACCTTTGTCCAGCTCAGGGAACACATACTGCCAAATGCTTAGGGGCCCTTTAACCAGAGTGTGTGGTTTTTTTAAAAAAATAACATACTTTTTTCTCCAGCTCTGAAACAGTCAGGAAGTTAATGAAAAATCCTGTTTCCTTCCTGCTAGGCTATGAACTGAAACCACGTACTGCATCAGGACAAAGATACATAGATCTAGGGGATTTGATTGGAGTTAGAGCATCAGCATCTCCTGTACCCAGGGCCGGTACCAGGTTTTTTTCCATACTAGGTGAGGCTACCTTCTGCCCCCCCCCCGGGTGACCCACCAGTTTTCAAACATAAATGCATTTTAGGAAGAATGAAAAACACAAAATTTGAAATTGCTAATTTCTTTTTTTTTTAATTGTGAGAACAAGTAATACAATCTCTAATTTTCTCTCTCAAACAGAAAAACACAACTCGCAAAGCATTTTGAAATATCCTGCTAATTGTGATGCTGAAATTTAAGTCTCTTTAATGTTCTTATTATATGATATATATAATAAATTTTCCTTCTGTATTTTTGCTATATTACCTACTCTTTCTAATAATTCTAACTCTTTGTTAACTCAGTTGGAGTTGTATATGCAGACACCACAAAACATCAGTCATGTGGAACCCCCACCCCCAACACAGTTGAAAAGAGCAAGAGTCCAGTTGAGTCCAGACTAACAAAATTTGTGGCAGGGTATGAGCTTTCATGATTTCATTAGTCTTTAAGGTGCTACTGGACTCTTACTCTTTTCTACTGCTACAGACAGACTAACACAGCTACACATCTCGATCCCCCTCCACACAATACAGTAACTGCAGAGCTTAAAATCAGAACACCACATATGAGCCTGCCTTATACCTAACCAGACCACTGATCTGTCAAAGGCACTATTATCTACTCTGACTGAAAGCCAACTGTCCAGGGTCTCAGGTTGAGATCATTCATATCACCTACTACCCAGACTTTCCAACTGGAAACACCAAGCACTGAACCTTAAACTTTTTGCATGTAAAGCTCGTTGCACTATCACTGAGCCATACACACTTCCCAAAAGATTTTTTTAGCATACTTGAGCATAAGCCCTGTACATCTCACAGGAACCTCATCACATGATTAAAATTAAAAAGTAACATGACTTTACATTCCCAATAGAAGCCACACCCGTCAGCCTTTATCTGACAAAGCACTTGGAGAATCGTCAAGAGGATGTACTAAAAGGAAGGACAGAATTGCCCATTGGAAACAATGAGCTAGAGTGGAAATAATGAGAGCCTGGAATGCCAAGTGGAGTTGCAAAGCAAATGCGGAATGGATTTTCCATTAAAGTCTCTGGTCTCAAATACACTTCTCTGGGACTGGAATGACAGGCCCTAGAGTGAAATGACAGTCCCTAGTGGAATACTCAATGCTCTGCAACTGGAATTGCAAACCGTAGCATGGAATTAAACTTTTTACATTTTTATTAACATTTCTTTAAGGTGTTTAGCTATCACAAATCAGCTCCACCTCAGTAATTATCCTCCATGTCATCTCCTCAATATCCTCACATATTCATAAGGTCATCCGTTCCATAGACTCTTTGAAAAATCCCAACCCATACTCTAGCTAAAGGATCTCCAACCTTTTTCAGCCTGCAGTACCTATGTAATTCTGACACAGTGTGGTGGGTGCAGACGCAAAATGACCACTGCAGAAGGCGGAGCAGTCAGTGGTCAACAGAGTGGGCAAAAGTATGCAAGGAACTCGGGCAGAGTGTGACACACAAAGTGAACCTTGAGGTCAAGAAGGCAGCAGAACTGGACACTGGAACTGGAACAGGACCAGAGCAAGATTTATAATTGGCAACAGAGGAGGTGCCTCAGAGCAACCTCGTGAATTCCAGTCCCAGAGTAGTGTATTCGAGACCAGAGACATTAATGGAAAATCCATTCTGCATTTGCTTTGCAAAAACCAAAAGATTCTACAACTCCTTTCACATTGCCTGGCTGAAAGAAAGCATGACAAGTAAGACTGTGACTAAACAACAACAACCCATTTCCAGCATGCTGGAGCAGGACTGAGATAGCAATATTGACAGAAAAACACTTAAAAACCACAGTAATGCCTTCCATAAGGATTACTTAGTTCACAACACAGCGTGCAAGCTTTTGAGTGCCACAGAATTAGACAAGTGGCAACAGAAAGGTGTTTTCCTGACTCTAAGGGACTTATGATTTTCAAAGGCAGTAAGAAAGCAAAAGCATTCTACGCGGTATGACTAATCACTTACATTTAACTGTTTCTCAGTCATGAGAACGAAGCTCCAAAGTGGACCTCAAACCCAAACAGACATTCCCAGCATGGGCTATTCAGTGCTGTCTACAGCAATATCCCCCCCCCCCACACACACACACCTGTTTCTATAGAGGCTGGTCACAAATCCATACATGCACAGTATATGCCAGGAGCAGGCTTAAAGGCATTTTCTACACTCACATTACCCAGGACTCGCATCAGCTGCTTGCATCCTCCCGCAGCCGACATTCCTGCCACTGCAAAATGCTCCTACTTCCGGCCCTGAGACCCACATGCCACCAACCAGGCATGTTTATAGCAAACGCCCCGCCTTTCATGTTGCCGTCCCCATTGCATGCAGCCTCAAGCTCCACTTCCCCCCAAACTGCCATCTCCTCCTGTCTGCATCTCTATTGAAGGACTTTGGCCGTCAAAAGAATTGCCTCAAGAAACCCATTTCCCTTTCGCTTGCTTGACTGTTTGTTTGAATTGTTTCCTCCCTCACTGACAGGAAGGAAGAGCAGGCCCTGCCTATACCTCTCACACCAGGATTCCATCTACGAGGAAATCTCCCGGCCCAAGAGAGAGGGATAGGGAGGGGAATTTAGACCTAAGGCTCTCCCAATCTCCTGCAAATCCTCCTGGCCAAAGAACGAGGTCTCTCTCTGTGTAGAGAAGCCCCCAGTTTCCCTCTCCAGACCCTCTGGATAGTTGCAAAGGGACTGGAATCGACCAGACCTCTCACCCCCAAAAGCAGCATGTCGGCTTCACCATTGCTAGCACAAAGTGGGGTTGGGATTGCACTGTCTCTAGGCTGGGGCTGGGAGGAGGGGAGAGGGAGGGGCTCCCTCCGGCCTCCGCTCCCTGGGCAAGCCCATCTCTGGGTGGGAAGCCTTCCTTGATGACTCACGGCGAGCTGAGGGCTTTTGATGGTGGGGAGATTTGTGCCCTATGGGAATGGCAGGCCAGGATCCAGCCACAGTGAGCCCACTGTCCCCCAAAGTTGCCACGCCACCTGGCCTGCCCCGGCCCCTTGAGCAGCTGCAGCTGGAGGTGGCAACAACCATGAGGGGGAGGGGAGGAGGAAGAGGTGGGGTGCACCGCCACTGCCAAGCCATTGGGAGGGAAGCCACCCAGCCGGCCTCGCCACGCCTGCAGCCAGACTCGTCAGTTGGGCGCCATGGATTATCCATGTGTGGGGCGCCTCACCTCTTGGGTTAGCCAGCCTGCAGGAGCCACTCACTTGTCCTCGTGCACCTCTCCCCCTTCTGGAGCCTTGTGCCGAGCCCCTGCCCCTCTTTCCACCCCTGGAACTACACCGGATGGGCTGCAGGTGACCAGGGAGGAGCAGGGGGTGGGGCGGGCCTGTTTACTGCCAGAATATTGCTCTGGCCTGCTCCGGCCTGAAATGAGGCCTGGTCTGAACTCTTCGTGTACATCTGATAGAAAGTCTACACGGTGGACATAAGGACTCTGCACCATAATCAGCCTTACATAACAACTACTCTTAGCAACTTACATCTCTTGCTGGAACCATTCCATCCAACTATAGGCTCAGCTTCATCAGAAATGGACAGTTAGAAGCCTACAATTAATAAGAACTGTCTGTATTGTTGGGTTATATCTTTTGGTATACAAAAATGAAAATGAAGTCTGTTAGAGATGTGGATACTAGCTGGCCCCTATAGAGATGTTTAAAATATCCCCTAAATAACTTACCCTGAAAGCAGTTCCTTCCTCTATAATGGTAGGCAACTGAGATAGACAAATATCCACAGCGAGGTCCCAAGCTTGCCTGGGGAAAGATACAACACCTGAGCATTAGAAGTCTAATAAATTTGTTGTGCAAAAACCAAATCACTGAATTATGAGACTAGCTTACTTGAACTGCTATAACACATTGCCTTATGCAAGTCGTATAGCAGGCCAGCAAGAAACTTTATTTTAGCATTGTGGTATATCATGTCCCCAGAAATGCCATTATACATTATACATCAGTGTATACACATTGCTAAAATCCTGTATATTCATATGCTTTTTCAGGTGCATCTTCTATTCCTGTCCCAGTGACCCTCCTCCTAATAGTTACCAGATTATACTTATTATTGTAAAGTAAGGGCACAGATAAACAAGCAATATAACGAAAATGGTAAAAATTCCCCAGTGCTGCCCCAATTACTATTTAAATTCCAATAGGCTGGCAGTTTATCTCCTCATGAACAAATGTTGTCTGAAATTTCAGCCACAACTAGTATGATGCAATGGTCTGAATGCTGGAATAGGAGATCCAAGTTCAAATCTCCACTTAGCCATGAAATATATGGAATGGCTTTTGATAAGTCATTCTCTCTGTTTCTGGAATGTTCTAAGGACAAATAAATAGAAAAGGACAAATACATGGGGAATTAAACAATATTGGGAGTTACTTGAATGCAGCAGAAACTACTACTACCCTACCTAAGAATACTGGGAATAGTGATGGAACTATGAACAGCAGTCAAAAGTCTATCAATTCCACCCCTTCAACAGGCTAAAAATGATCTACAGACAATAGGTCACCTTTTACCATTTCATTCTGTTAGCACCTGAGCATTCCTCTGGTGCAAACATCCTTCTTTCTGATTCAAGATGCTTTGATGGCAGAAGGAGCCTTGTGCTTTGCTGGAGGAATGAGCAGGTACCAGTTGAACAAAATGGCGGGAATAAAAATCTCCATGACAACATAAGATTCAAAAGTTCTAAACATCACTCTGTTTTGAAAGCAGGGAAGGTTATAATGAATGTAAACAGAATTATACACAATTGAATTTAGATATGCTGTCTTTTAGTCATAGATCTAATGCCTGGTTCTCCTGGCACCTTAAAGACTACTAGATATATTGCAGCATAAGCTTTTGTGGCACGATGTCTGCTAGTCTCTGAGGTACTTCATGTATCTCTGTTGTTTTTGCTGCAACAGAGTTACATGGCTATCACTTTAGAATATATATTACAGCTTAGCACTATACCCCGTGGTCACAGCACAAATCTAGGTGCACTTAAGCCCACAGAAAATAAAAGGCTTAAGTTCTCCTAACTCCGTTCATTATTGTGGCCAACATCTACAAATGTAACTCTTTAAGATAACCCATTTTGAGCTAAAAAGCAAAGGTAATCATAAAACATATTATTCCCCAGAACAGACAGCAGCTGACTTTTTGTATTTTAAACTGTATAATTGATGCTCAGCCTTTGTAAAATGCAGTCAACACAAAAGCTTCATGAAAAATGTACTATCTGCTTAAGCTAGGAGACAATTTTATTTATTTACTTTATTTCTTGTGCTCACTCTAGCTTTAAATTTAATGGCCACTTTTGACATTAACCTTGCTGTTCTCATTAAATTCTCATTGCTGTCTTAATATCCACCACAGAGACTGTGCTCCAAGTCTTATATTATCCATTTCTAAGGCATATACCAAAAGGTGACAAGCTCATCCTGGAGATGGCTGGTTTTCATTCTAACAGAGATGGTAGCATCTTCTAATCATGATTCAGATCAGTTAATAAAAGTTTTTGAAAGTGCTGCTCAGAAATGCAGGGTGTTACCCAGAGGGCACTCTATATTCCTAGGGACTATGCAGCCATGGATGCAGGTGGACTCCCAGTTGGATCAAACCAGAGAATTACTAACAGAATTAAGTGCAAGAAAATGCATCTCATGATGAGACCACCAGGTCCCTGTGAGAAACGGTCACCCCATCATCAAGGGCTTGTCTTGTGCCTCCATGGGATTTCCCCACATCCAGTCCCAACTGAATGACCAGTGCTTGTTGGACAATTATTTGATATCCCATTCCCCTTAAAGTGTGGTCCTTACAATACACACCTGCCTGGTAAACAAATAAAATCTTCAGTCAGAAGGATAACTTCATTTCCTGCTTAATTAGCACTCACTTGGAGTTACTGGTGCCAATATGGTGGCTAGAGCATTGGACCCAGAATCTGGAAGCTGCAGCTAGTGCAGAATGCCACGACCAGGCTCATGATGGGTCTCCCTAGATGGGAGCACATCCGGCCGGTGCTGAAGGCGCTGCACTGGCTGCCAATAACATACTGAATTTGTTTCAAGATGTTGGTACTTACCTTTAAAGCCCTATATGGCCAGGGTCTGACATACCCAGGGAACCGCCTTTCCCCTTACATACCCCAGAGAGCACTACAGTCGGGGTCACAACATCGGTTAATTATTCCAGGCTCTAAAGATGCCAGGCTCGCTGTTACTAAGGCCAGGGCCTTTTTGGTGGCGCTCAGAGACGTTCAGAAACGCCATGGCTGAGGAGAGGGAGGGGGCAGGGCAGCTGCTGCTGCTGTAGGTGACCCCTCCGCCGGTAGCCCTGTTGTCACTGTCCAGCTCAAACCGGCTCTGACGCCGCTCCGCGCTATGCCCCGCTGCCACCACCACCACTGAACACACTACAAGGTCTCCCTGATGCAGACCTGCTGCCATGCCAAACACCTCCTCCTGTCCAACCCTGATGACGGGAGCTGGGATGCTGCCGCCAGCTGAGTGGCGGTGCTCTACCTGTCACTGGGCCTGGGGGACGAGGTCACCCACCACCCCTTCTTCTCCCGAGGGAGGGGCTAGCAGGCGGCAGCCTAGCTAGAGCCCGTTGCATGTCTCCACAATGAACAATATTGCAGAAAATAATATATTCCTATTAGCATATTGAGAAAGTATAAAATCTAAAATACTAATATTGGTTATTTGAATTATATTAGCCAATGTATAACCTCTGGTGAAAATGTCAAATAATAAACAGTATTTCAATTACATAATTGCAAATCAGACCAAGCAGCAGATATTTACATTGCCCCTTTCAGCCTTTGTCTTAATAAACATAATAGGCTTTCTGTTTCTCCTCAGATTCCTTAGCTTAGTTGATCTTCTGTTTATATATTTCATTAGTCTTGCCATTACCACATATTCAGCCAATTTATCCTTCCAGTTCTCAGAGGTTGGGTATTCGTCAGCCTTCCACTTGGTTGCCAATGCTGCTCTGGCAGCAGTTAGCATATATCTCAATAGTTCCTGTGAAGTTCTTTCCATATTGTCTGGAATTTCTAATAGCATAGTCTCTGGATTCATAGCAAAGTTGATTTTTAAGATTTTCTGAATTTCAGCGTATATCTCTTTCTAAAAAACATTTTGTCTTTTTATAAGTCCACCACATGTGGTAGAACTTCTTTGCATTGCCATCACATCCTTTTATCATTCTTATCCATCTTTTCAATATCTTTAGGAGTGATGTACCAACAGAAAAACATCTTATACCAATTTTCTCTTAATGCTTGACTTGCAGTGAACTTTATGTCTTTCATCCATAGATTTCTCCATTGTTGGAATGTTATTCCTTTACCAAAATTCTGTGTCCATTTCATCATGCATGTCTTAACCTGTTCCATTTCTGTATCATATTGAAGCAAAAGTTTATAAATTTGTCCTAGTAGATGATCCTTTCATTGCATAACTATCTTTTCAAATTCAGTCAAATCTCTTATCCCACCTCTGTCTGTCAGAAGTGCTTCTTTAAGTCTGGAAGCTAGTTGAAAATAAATTAACCATCGTATCTCTTTTCCTTCTTTGATTTTATGCCAAAATTTAACCTCTCCTTGTGGATTTATCATATCTTGATATGTTATGAAGTCATTATTTTTCCTCACAAATGTATCACAATACACATCCATTGGTGATATGACTGGTGAGGTAGGAGGACTAATTCTTGCTTTTAAAGATTCCCAAATTTTAAGTAGCTGTATCTTATTATATTATTCTTGCATTGAATTATGCTCTTTCAAGTTTCTTTCTTAACCCAAGGTAACTGTATAAGCCTTCATCCAAATCTTTAGTTTCCAATTCCATTAACCTTTCATTTAGATTTTTAATCGAATCAGCAATCCAGACCAGGCCAGCTTAATATTAATATTAATATAACTTAACAGTAGGAACCACTAAGCCTCCTCTTCCCCCCCCATCTTGTAATACTTTGAATCTGACTCTTGGTTTTTGGCCGTTCTATATAAAAGTGTTAATCTACTTTTGCCAATCTTGCAGAGTCTTCTCTTGTATGTAAATTGGTAATATCTGAAATAGAAAATTCATTTTTGGCAATATATTCATCTTTATTGCAGAAATTCTTCCCAGCCATGACAAACTCAACTTAGACCATCTTTCTAGGTCTTTTTGTATTTTCCTCCAAACTGCATTGTAGTTGTCACTGAATAGTGTGTTACTTTGCCCAATCAGGTTTATTCCTAAATATTTAACTGGTTTTATTGCTAATTCACATGCTGTAGTTTTCCTGATAGTTTCCTCTTCATATTTTGTTAGAAGTTTGGTGATTATTTTTGTTTTTTTCCTATTAATTTTAAAGCCTGAACAAGACGCAAATCTCTCAATTTGTTCTATAACATGCTGCAATGTCTTATGTGGATTTAAAATTGTCAGGACAACATCATTGGCATAGCTTTTCAATCTGAATTGCTGTTCATCTATTCTCAAACCTTCAGTTTTTGTACCCTGTCTTATTTTGGATGCAAATATTTATATTGCAAGAATGAATAGGAGTGGTGACAGTGGACATCCTTGTTGTGTCCCTTTCTCTGGAATTTTAAAAATACTTTTAAATGCTTGCTTGTAAGCTTGGTTTTACTGAACTGCGTTTTTAAACCTGCCTTTTCTTCTTGTCTTCAGGTCAATTAAATCTCTCTCTCTTTCTCAGATATCATTCCTGAAGTACACCCATGAAAGGAAAGGAATATACACAGACTTAGGATCTCAGATCAGGGCTATGCATGTGTATCTTCTGGGCATCCCAGGTAACAAAGGACTGTATTTCACCCTTCAATACTATGAAACACTACTACCAACTCTCTTCAGTCCAGGAGCATCTGAGTGCAGGAGGAGCTGAGTTTCAATTCAGGAGCCTTTTAGCCCTAACACCTAACGTAATTACACATTAAAAGCCTACAGATCTGACCCACATATAACCTTTTAATTTTTATAAATTTTACCCTGTTCTAATTATTTCTTTTAATTTATGTTATGGCTATAAAGCATCCCAACAGGGGATGAGAAAAGCAATCTAAATAAATTATAAATAATATTAGTAAACCTTACTTTTTAAACCCATCTACCTAAAAACACCTTGTCATCCACATTCCCTTTGCTTCAAAAGTGCACAATGTACTGGAAAAATAAATTGAACTTTTGTTTATGTCTGATTATTCACATTCTTTAGAACCCTTCTAAACAGCCCCCAGTAAGGTTAAGTAAAACTGCTCAGCATAGTGTTCTAGGAGAATAAAAAGGCAAATTAACTGTAAAGATCATTGT
Source organism: Gekko gecko (assembly GCA_029375565.1). NCBI lineage: Eukaryota > Metazoa > Chordata > Lepidosauria > Squamata > Gekkonidae > Gekko > Gekko gecko. Next base: position 234,344,703 of record JAPDNY010000002.1, on the reverse strand, counting down.
ATTATAAAAGTAGTCATTGGGACAGGTTTCAGCCTGCTTGCTTCCATTTAAAGTTAAACCAATAAAAGCTGCAATGAAAACTGACTGAGAATATTTGTTCCAGGTTTCTAAAGAGACACCAGAGATTACAGATCAAAAGCTTGATTCACAGATGTTCCCCACTACACTAGCAGAACTCTGAGGCTCAGAAACCCCAGGCAGCTTGGAGTCAAATAACCACATGGTTCCAGTTGCTGTGCAATAATGCGAGTGCTACTGCAACTGATCAGAACCATTGTCACAATTTCCAGTCAATGAATAAGGAAACATAACCTGCAGTGCCTGAGGAGAGAGATTAAAAAGCAGTTTGTTATTTTTATGTGTGCAATTGCTTAGAAAGAAACTCTTAGAAATATTGACTATAAACAAGGATTTGAAACATACGTCCTTTTGCCCCAGTAAAAATTAAATGATTAAGCCATGATTAAAATGTACACAGTTTGAACAGAAAGCAAAACTTTCTGTCTGGCGGAATTCAAATTTCAAGCAATCACAGCTAATGTCAGGTTTGCAGCAGAGATTATTAATTCTGTTAGTGTGCCACTCACCACATTGCCGAACAATCTCTAGTTAGCCACGTACATGGCACTAAGGAATCCACTACCCCAGGCTGATGCCTCCTTGCCTAGGGGCAGCTCAAGACTTCATGGGCATCATGACAAACATCTCAGGTTTTGTGTCAAATCATGCTTTAGCTTTTGTACATGAAACTGGGGTATGTGTGTTTACGTGAGGAATTTTCAACATCTCTTTTGCTATTGATTGACCATTTCTTAGAGAGGGTTAGACTTAAAAGATCCCTTGACCTCTGCAAGACTGGGAAACAGGATGGCACAACCCTGATTTGCAGACTGAGTTGGATGGCTTCTTGAGGCCCTTCTAAGAGTTTCCTGTTGAAACTCTGGTCAAACCCCTGATTTCTTTGTAGAATACTGAAACAGCCCAGGTTATAGACTAGGGGTGTGCAAAAAATAAATAAATCGGTATTTAGGTATACTGAACCCAAAAAATATCAGTATTTCCCAATGTTCTGAATCCTAATATCGGTACGGTATTGGAATTTGGGAAATAATCAGGAAACCCAAATTTATTTGGCTCCATTATAGCCTAAGGAGTTTCTGGGGCTTGGGGGAGGCCGTTTTTTGAGGTAGAGGCACCAAATTTGCAGCACAGATGCTGGTGTCTCTCCTCAAAAAGTTTCAAAAAGTTTGGACCAGGAGGTCCAATTCTATGAGCCCCCAAAGAAGGTGCCCCCATCCTCCATAGTTTCAAATGGAGAGGGAAAAGGCATGTAAAGGGATGGGTTCCCTTTAAATGCCTGAGTTCACTTGCCAAATCACGCTGTGGCAGCGCAAGCCAGCTTAAAGAACGGATTTAAAGAGACTCAGCTTCTCCAAGCTGTGCCCGAATAAAAGCTGAATAATATTGGCTTTTATTTGGGTTCAGCTAGATCAGTAGCTGAATCAAATTCTCTAATCTGATTTGGCTGAATAAATACATGAAAAATACCAATAAGGTCTTTTTGGGGTAATTATTCGGCTCGGTAAATACTGAATGCACACCCCTGCTGAAGACATGATGACCCTTAAGTTCCTTCTCCAAATCTATACTTAGCCGACTGATAATCTTCTAAATTTGGGACAATGAAGCCACAGTGATTATGGTACCTGAAGAAGTGTGTGTACACATGAAAGTTTATACAAAGAATAAAACTTTGTTGGTCTTAAAGGTGCCACTGGACTCAAACTTTATTCTCCTGCTTCAGACCAACACGGCTACCTGTTACATGGATTGCCTGGGTCTGATTACAGACGTGCAGGGCAGTACACATGTACAAGGGTTCTTTATACTCTGTGTATATGAGGGTCAAATTGTGAGAGATACCAGTGGAAGGAAGAGACCTTTTGATTGAATAAATGGGGTTTTACCATAACTAAATGCAAAGCTCAAACTGCTCACTCATGCAAAAATAATAACAACAGATCAACACACACAGATAAAAAACAGAGAGGGTAATATTCACCTGGTCCTGAAGTCTGGAATCCACATGGCAGAAGGAGGACACAGCCAACCAATGGTTCACATCAAAGGCTCAGACAGAGTCTAAGGGTACACTCTTATGGGGGAGCCAGGGGTGGGCTGGCCTGGGGTATAATGAGTAGCCAGATTAAGCTGGGTACATGCAGGATGCTTGGCTTAAACTTCCGAGGTTGGGAAAGTTGTCAGTGTTTGCGTTTTTATGTGTCAGTAGCTCAATGTTGAGTGGGGAAGGGTGCTAGACCGTCAAAATTACTTTAAAGGAGATAGTGAAGCTTACCAAGGTGGTGCCAGGGTCAGAGGAGATAGGATTAGGGATTAGTAGGATGCTGAGGCTGGCTATCTCTGTTGATTGTATCAATCATGGGATCCTGTATACATACTTGCTCACAGTACTACTATTTGGCTCGGTTCCTCTTGAGCCTGTCAGGCTGGTTCAAGATGGAGTCTTTCTGGCTCCATGTTGCCTGCTTGTGACAGACCATTGTGGGGTGTGGGACCCCAGTCTTACTGCCTTTTGATTGCCAGGTCCCTCTTAGTCTTTTGGAGAGAGTGAGTTTAGCACAGGTATATCTGGGGAGGTAACATACCCACCTGAATATGGCTTAGAGTGCAATGGAAAAACGTTTGAGATGAGTCTGACATGAGACTGGGATTCACTTTTGACTCCATTCTGTGACAGTGATGGTGGCAAAGAAAAATTACTTTCCCATCACTATTATTCCATCATGCAATACCACCCAGAGGAGCTTTCCCATTAGATACAGGGTCTGTTTAAAGTATGTGAGTTCCTAAGCTCAGCATTAACATGAACCCTTGAAGACTACTGTGACTTATTTGCTAAACATTTTGTTGATGAAATCACTAGCAGCTGTTCTGGTCTCTAGGCCAGATGGACTTTACATGCAGTATAATTACCAAAACCTTCTTGTCATACTTTCCTGGATGTATTTCAGTTCCTGGAGCCTGAAGTTGTGAACAGAATGCTTGGGGATATGTGTTCTACCACTGTTTGTTCAAAGTTTGCTGAGACACAGAAACTGGTTAGGTCCTGGAAGTGATAAATGTTTCATTATTAGAAGGGTGCTGCCCACGCCCTCAAGGTGGTGGTCACTGGACCATTCCGGGAGCGATCTTGGTTAGACTTGCATGATCTCTACAAATATTATCCTGTTATTAACTTCTCCTTTGGGGGCAAGGTGCTTGTGCAGATGACAGGAGTTCAGTTCCAAATACTGTTCGAGGATATTGATAACTACAGTAATTTCAATGTGGTTTCTGGCTGAGAAACCTCTGCTCTGTTCCATGATACTAAGATATGAAGTATCACAACACTCAATTTTGTCTCTCATGCCATCTATATGAAACCAGAAGAGAAATTCTGGAGACTTGGAGTGACACACAACTTTCATTTTCATTGGACCCATCTGTAAAAGAGATCACTGAAAATGATCATGGGTTGGATAGGTTTAATACCCTGAAGCTCCACCCAGACTAGACAATAGTGCAGTTGATAGATCATCCAACTGATCTAGGAGGTGGTGTCCAGCATGTTTTGGATAAGGTTGTATTTACCCTTAAATACTGGGTTTTCAGCTATCACATCCATGATTTACACTGGATGCCCTAAGTGACATCCATGGCATATACCCATTGGGTTGATGCACCAATTATAGCTCCTTTTGAATAAAGATAGCCTTGATACAATTATCCACGCCCTAGTTAGATTACTTTAATCTAAGGTTATTCAAGAAACTCCAGCTTGTTCTGAAAACAAAGGCAAAGTTATTAAGCAGAACTTGCTGATCTGATTATATCTAAGGAGTGTTAAAAGATCATTATTGGCTTCCAGTTTGTTTCTGGGCACAATTCAAAGTACTAGTTTTGACTCACAAAGGTTCTAAATTGCTAGGGAACAAGGTATCTGCCACCTCCCTTATGAATGTACCTGTTCTTAAAAATCTGCTTCTGAGACCCTGTTCTGGGTTTCCCTGCCTTCAGAGATCAGGTGGGTTGCAATTGGGAATAGAGCCTTTTCTACGGTAATGCCCCATTTATGAGATACTTTACTATCCTTCTTTACTATGAGATACTTTAGTATCAAGGGGGCCACAGTGGCTCAATGGTTAAGTCCAGGACTTTTTTTGTAGAAAAAGCCCAGCAGCAACATTAGCATAACAGGCCACACCCAACAGCAGAAACTCATTAGCATGTTAGGCCACACCCCTGACAGCAAGCTCATTAGCCTATTAGGCCACACCCCCATGTTACCAGAAGTGTGGTCATCCAGCCACACCCACCTTTTGCTTCTTATTCTGTTCACCTTGTTTGTTGTCAAAACCCAGGGCTTTTTTTGTAGCAGGAACTCCTTTGCATTTTAGGCCACACACCCCTCATGTAGCCAGTCCTAATGAGTTTCTGCTGTTGGGTATAGACTATTATGCTAATTAGTTCCTGTTGGGCATGGCCAACTGGGGAGCCAGCCAGAACTCAGTTCCTGTGCGTTCCTGCCTCAAAATAGCCCTGGTTAAGTCTCTTAGCTGCAGACCGAAAGGACAGTAACTCGGCAGTTTGAGACCCTAGTGCTGTGTGACAGAGTGAGCTCCTGTCTCTAGCCCCAGCTCCTGCCAACCTAGCAATTCAAAAGCAAGAAATTGCAAGTAGATAAATAGGTACTGCTTCAGTGGGAAGGTAACAGCATTCTGTGCACCTTGGTGTTTAGTCATACTCGCCATATGACCACGGAAATGTCTTTGGACAGCACTGGCTCTTCAGCTTGGAAACAGAGATGAGCACCACCCCCTAGAGTCGGATTCGACTGGCTTTCAAGCAAGGGAGATCTTACTATCCTTCAGGTGCCTGGTAAAGTCTATAGTATTCTCCAGTACTTTGATTTCTGCTATGACTTCTTCTATTCCACTGCTTTTAATGCAATGCCGATTTATGTTATTACCAGGAATAAGGCCCATTGTGGAAATAAATACAATGGGCTCTAGAAAGAGGCTCTGGGAGAGTGCCCCGGCTTTGGGCACTCAGTGACAATTTGCTGTGGCAATCTCAGCAGGGTATAATGACCATTTTCACCATTTTCTCCAGAGGAACTGATCTTTGCTACCTGAAGAGCAGTAGTAATTTTGAGTGATCTCCAGCCCACCCCCAAGATTGGTAACAGTGGTTCCGCAGGAGGGAGTGGCTGGTTTGGAGGGTGGAGTCTATGGCATTGTACCTGTCTGAGGTCCCACCCCTCCTCAACACTCACTCTCTCCAGGTTTGACCCCTCAAATCTCCAGGAATTTCCCAACCTGGAGTTGATAACCCTATCTCCCTCCTAGCCAACCATCAACCTACCTTTAGTTTTCCATCTCCTCCCCCTCCCTCATAGAGAGCAGTTGTAATTTTGAGTGATCTCCAGCCCCCACCTGGAGATTGGCAACAATGGTTCCCCATCAGGGAATGGCTGGATTGGAGGGGGGAGTCTATGGCATTGTACCTGTCTGAGGTGCCACCCCTCTTCAAACCTCACCCTCTCCAGGCTCCATCCCTCAAATCTCCAGGAATTGCCCACCTGGAGTTGGCAACCTGATCAGGACTGGGCCCAATGAGTTTTCTCCCAAAGGCCAACATAGGTGTGGAAAGGGCCTTTTACTGACAGAGGAGAAAGTACAGGTGCCAACTCTGATTAGGGAAATACCTGGAGATTTGAGGGGGTGGATCCTGTGGAGGGCAGCATTTGGGGTGTGTGTGGAAGGACTCAGCAGAGTATAATGCCATCGAGTCTACCCTCCAAAGCAACCATTTTCTCCCGGGGAACTGATCTCTGTCATCTGGAGGTCAATTGTAACAGTGGGAGATCTCCAGGTCCCACCTGGAGATTGGCAACCCTAGGGGAAAGTCAGCCACATAGCTGGGAGTTGAAGAAAATTGTTTGATGGTCGCTGGCCCACCTCCTTAGCCAGCCAGCCATGCTGAAGCTAAGCAGGAGAAAGAGCCTTTTTCCATTTATTCTGACAGGAAAGTGGCCATTGAGGAGGGGGTTATGGCGGGGGAGGGGGTTATGCTGAAAGTCCTTTGTTTTTTTACTCACAGAACCAAGCTTGGCTGCCTACCAACAGCCACTGAGGGGACAGTCCCTCACAGGAGTCAAGAGAACTGTCTTCCTCAGGAGAGACAGCTGGTCTGCCAGCAAATCTGTCTGAAGGGGGAGTGGGTGGGGAAAGGAGTAGACCCAGCACCCGGCCAATGGCACGCGAGTACTCTTGAGTGGCGGCTGATGGGCCAATGGCTGAGGGAGGGCATTTTACAGCCAATGGGAGCGCATGGAATCTTACGAAACCAAAAGATAAGTATTTATAAGGAGGGATTATGTTTCATTGCAATAGAATATCACCTTATTCTGATTGACAAACATACGATGCTTTGCAAGTTTTAATAGAATGGGGTACATATACATCAAATAGTAAAGAACGGAATATTATGCAGGCTTTAACGAATGCTTTTTAAGCAGTACTCACTATATTTTCCAGCTAAAAGAAGGTTAAAGTGCGTCATTACAGATTCCTAGAAAGACATTTTGTTCCATTAAGGTATGGCGAGTTCCTTTTCTCTCATTTAAATATGGGGGAGGGGGAACAGAAGGATTCAGTTTGGCCCCTAATGTTTCTTGGCAGTCCTTCTCCAATTGGCATATGTCTCAGTATAAAATCTTAAAGCCCAGTATTTTAAGATGGCAGGATTGTGAGGTTCACACTACTCTCAAGGGGCTTTTTTCTTTTTGGGGGGTGGGGGGAAGCATTATCTAAACACAGTGACTTCCCCATGACTCATGGAAATGTTACCATTCACAGGCTAAGCAATTTCCAAGAACCTTCACAGGCAGTAGATAATAAACACACTGGATGTTAACTGCTTGGATGAGTACCTCCCTTAAATCTTATTGAACTGTTTTCTACCCAGGGGACTAGCAACTGCAAAAACAGGGTCCAATCTTTTGGCTCAGCTACTAGCTGGCTGACTGCAGACAGTAAAATCTACATACAGAATAAAGGATAGACTTGCAAAGCTTGCAGTTTCTTCTCTAATACTCTACATATTGTTTATTTTACTTGCTCCCTCCTCTCCTTGTCTTCATGACTCCTTCAGTAATGACCTTCCACTTCACAATAGACTGTCTGTATAATTAAGAGGTAATCAGGGAATAATCAAAACAGCTTCAAAGCAAAAGCAATAAATGGCTCCCACAAGCTCAATAAATGCCCAGGATGCAGGCAAAATTGTTACAGAGAACAGTTGCGGGAGATATTTATCTTAAGTTGTGACAAGAGATAAAGTCAATTATTACATCTATATCCTACTTCAGTCTATCATCCTGACATGATATTTGAACATTTAAACTAACTGTAGAGACCTGGATCAGATTCCACCCCCTGAAAATGCCTACTCTGTGGATGTACAACGAAGAATTCCTGTAGGCAACTAGCTCTCAAAGTTCCTACCAAAAGATGTATATAACTGAAACTGAAGCAGCTATTGCCAGCACTCAGCTCATATGGCGACCCTTCAGTCTTGCTGTTCATTTCGTGCTAGTTTTATTGCTTGGGGAGCTAGGACAATGGAGACAACCTGGTTTCTGAAGCCAAAAGTTGCATTCTCCCTGAAACTAAATTTTCTTCATTGTTGCCTGCAAAACCTAACTCCAATCAGACCATCTTTCTTAGAGTCTAGGCATCTCAAACATACCTTGTCAATAAGGTGGATGTTATAATCTGAGGCAGTGACTCCTAATGCTTTTAAGTATGACCCCTTTTTTTCAGGCACCTCCCCCCACAATAGTAGTTGTACTATTAGTATTAGCTGATTGAGAAAATACATAATGACAAAAAGATCAAAATGACAATGTTTAGTCTTTGCATACCCCTTGCAGTAACTCTGCAGCCCCCGAAAGGATCCTTGGCACCCAGGTTGGGAACCATAGCTCTGAGGCATTTTGGTAGCACTCATGATAGCTTTTAGTTTTGCTAGCTGGGAACTGGGACAGAAGCAGTAACCTGGATCATGAAGCAAAAATTCAGTTCCAGAGACTAGGCTTCCCCTTGTGTCCCAACTCCTGTTTGCCAAGCCAAAGTCCCAAAGGGTGCAGTGAAAAAAACCCTTGTCTGCAGATTTTTTATGAAGTTGTTTTACTATAGTGCTATTTTTTTAAGCTTTCACTGAAGGATCTCTCCTTATATATAATTGAGTTCTTGCTTCCCCAATGGCCTATGGGGAGTGGAGAAAAATGCGCGCCGTCAGCCACTGGCCCACCAGCTGCCGCTCAAGGCTGCTGGTGTGCCATTGGCTGGGAGGCGGGAGCCGAACGCTGCAAGTGAAGGCCACCGCCAGGAGCCGGGGAAGGGAGGCTGTGAGGCTGAGGCCAGCACCAGTAGGACGTCACAGCCCCGGAGAAACGGGGTCTCAGCGAGGGGGACGGCGGATGAGATCCTTCCCCAACACCTGCCTGGTACGCCTGTCTCCACCACCTTCTTCGCCGGGGGGGGGAGCCTGTCTAGCACCCATTGTCTCCAGTCCACAATGGGCTTCCCTTCCTAGTTAAGAATATTGCCAAGTTTAAGGGGGTGGGCAAGGAAGGATAAGATTCTGTTTTGTAGAACAGAATACTCTATAATACTTAGCAAGAGCCAGTAGCACTGGTGCTTTGAAATAAATGCTTTTATCTAATATTTTATTGCTCAGGGGTGAGGAGGGGACCTGGGAAGAGACATGTTTACAGACTTGATTTGTGCTGCTTGCAAATTGCAGGATACACCAGTGTAGGTCATTAGCCTATAGAGGCAGATGCCAAACACCTTAAAAAGCATTTCTGGTAAAGAACACTAATATCTATCACACACACACACAAATTGTCCACAGCAGCTCTCACAAGGTCAAAGAATAGTTTAAAGACATTAGGAGGGGGGGAAAACCTCAGTAGTACTGGAAAATTGATTTTGGCAGATCAGGGCCAAATCTCTTTATTTGTTTCAAAAAACACATGATTAAAAATCAATGTGGTCATATCATTCAATATTACTCAATCTTTCTGAAACTTATAATCATCAGCACCAGAATTTAATATGATATGACTGCCTAACAATGTACAGAGCCAGTGATTAACCTGAATTGCTTCACAGGCACTGCTCAGTCCATTTACATACTATGCTACTGTCTTTGAGACAATTTTCTCTCCAGTTTTTGTGCAGGGGGGAGAGCAGTGTAAGACTTGCTAATATGTCCACTGTGTTAATGTTTAAAGAAAAATGTCAAACTTGTACAAGTATGCAAGTACAATAAGCAGTTACCCAAGAAAGGGCATTACAAGTACCTGGTAAAAATATGCCAGAAGTGGGGGAGGGATGGAGCTCTTCAAATGCCACCCAGTGGGAAAAACAAAGGTAAATTAAGAAGTGACAAAACAGGAGCTTGAAAGGCACGCAATCTGTAGATCTACTCAATTCAAATGAAGAGTATAAAGGGATGCATAACAGCAGAGTCTCCACTTTGGAAGCATTTAATAAAAGCCATATTATGGCAATACGTACTACTTATCTGCAGGCTACAAAACAGTAACCTGCTCTTGTACCGGGGGTGTTGCCATCTCCCTCCCATATCTGAAGCTGCTCTCACACCATAAGGAGCCATTCTACATACAGGGTCAAGAGACAACGAGGCAGGTGGAGGGCTGTAAGTGGGGAGAAGGGGGGACCATTAGTGACAATCCCTTCTGAAGCCCAAATGGAGCCTCTGCTCATAGGTTGTGTTTTTTTTCTTAAGTTTTCCTATCTGATCCGTAATTCCTTTGATATATGGCAAAAATACTTTTCCTGTGGGAGACTGTTTTTCCTCAGTTGTTTGTTCTACCTTTGGTTTAATCGCTCTTCTGATTTCATTCTTAGAGTAGCCATTTGCTTGAAGTGCATGGTTAAGATGATTTAGTTTGTCACTGATAAAGTGTGGTTCGCATGGTCTACTAATGTTTTATTATGCCTCTTTTTTGCCAAGGGTGGTGATTGGAGTTTTTGTGTAAATAACGGTCCGTGGTTTTCTGTAGACCTTGTGACCTAATTGAAGGTTTGCTTTGCGGATGACCATGATATCTAGAAATGGGAGTCTTCCCTCGACTTCTTTTTCCATGGTGAATCTTATGCTGTGGTGGATGTTGGTGAGGTGGTCTAAAACCCTCATAAATTCTACTTCTCCATGGCTCCATATGATAAAGGTATCATCTACATACCAGAACCAGACTGTTGGTTTGTGGGGTGAAGAAAGCTGTTTTTTCAAAATGTTCCATGTAAAAGTTTGCTATAACTGGGCTGAGAGGGCTTCCCATGGCAACCCCATCCACCTGTTCATAGCATTTATTATCCCATTGGAAGTAACTGGTTGTCAAACAATGGTGGAATAAGGCTGTTATGTCATCTGGAAAAATCTGATTAACCAGTGTGAGTGTGTCTTTTACCGGAACCTTGGTAAAAAGAGATACCACATCAAAACTGACGAGTATGTCCTGTGTGTTGAATCTTTCATCAACAAAACCAGTTCTCTCAAACTTAATCCATGGGGTTGCCAAAGGTACAACCTACAAACAGTATTCAGACTCACCAGAAAAATACAACAGATGCTACGGAAAAAGACAGAAGAGACCCCCTCACTTCTGCAGGAGTACACCACATACCATGCAGTTGTGGACAAGTTTACATCCGGACCACACAGCATAGCATTCAGACAAGAATAAAACAACATGAAAGACACTGCAGATTTGGAAAAATCAGCAGTGGCTGAACATAGCCTAACCCAAACAGGACACAGCATTTTGTTCCAAGACACTGAAAGACTGGACAACACTTCCAATTACCATGTCAGATTACACAGGGAAGCCATTGAAATTCATAAACATAAACACAATTTCAACAGGAAAGAAGAGAGTTTAAAAATTAATAGGGCATGGTTTCCTGTCCTGAAAAACACAAAATACTCTACGGCTGACAACGGCACTACAGATAAGATTAGAGTTTCAATAGCCATTCCACACACAAAAGAACCTCCTCAAACCTCCTCAGGAAACAATCCATAGACAAAAGAACCTCCACAGGAAAGCTCCTCCATTAGCATGTTCATAGCCTGGAGAACTACACAAGATAATTGACTCAGCCCTACCCCACCTTCCAGGGTAGAAATAAATTACTTACCTACCTTTTTTCTGCTCACCTTGACATAGAGAGTACTCCATCTTTCTGTGCTATACCTCTGAGGATGCCAGTCACAGCTACTGGCAAAACGTCAGGTCCTACAATGCCAAGACCACAGCCACACAACCCGGAAAATCTACAGCAACTAATGAACTCCGGCTGTGAAAGCCTTCAACAACATATAAATACTGCCCTTGCCCACTAATCAGTCAGTCTCATTTGAAAGTATTCTGCTAACAAATGATGAGCTTAAAAGACAAGGGAATTCAATAACTTCAACCAAAGATCTAAGAACCATAGTAGGTCTGGCAATTTTACTTTTACTGCTGGATCATAGGCATTATTATGAAGGCCTTATACAGTGTGGCAGCTTCAAATGACTTCTTGTTGTGCTTTGTAGCCACAGAGACTGAATTTGTCATGCCTTCAGCATTCTCTTACTGTTACATGTTCAACAAACAAGGGCTCGTTCCCTATTACATATAGGCAAACCTAGGATAAATGCCAAGGCCTGAAAAGTCACTGGATTCCATTGGATCTATCCATTATCATCACCTCTCACTTTTCTCCCTTCCCCCTTCTCTGCCCCTCTTTCTCTGTCCTTAACCCCTGTCCCCTGCCAAGTATCCAGCTGGCTATGAGAAGAAGCTACAGTGGTGGCAATGGTATGGGGGAGGGGGAGATAATTTCTTGTGAAGTCTGCACAGCAGCTGTAGCTTAAACAATAAGGGGCACCAGAGCTTGCATCTTGACTGCGTTTGTCTTCACTGGGGAAACTGGACAAAGCAGTGAACCATGCAGAGATGCAAAGGGCAGCTACCTCTAAGGACAGGTTATTATTTGCATCCGGAATAACTGATCTACTCAATCACACCTGATGCAGAGACTCATCAGAGACTTGGAAGAAGGCAAGGCTATAGCAGTAAATGGTACAGAGATGTGGAAGGCAGCCTCTTGTGTACATAGGTGCTTTGTGCCGTAATGATTTGTGAATTGATTTCTTACTTCACACCAGCAGTCTTACAGCACAGTATTTGGGAATTACTGGGCTAATGTTGTCATAATGTTGCTTAATATAGAGTAAACCGCTTCATTTCTGTACAACAGGCAATCTAAGATAGCAAGAGTTCTTTTGATTCAAAAGCTTTCTGGAGCAGAGTTTTCATTTGTCCCTGAGCAGGTAGCAAGCCTCATGCTGAGAAATCATTTTAAGCAATAGGATTAGGAATGAAATCTAGATCTAACATATAAAAACCATTTCCCACATTTGGCCATATGCAACCCTTTTAAAATATCTGTGACAAGTTACCAGGTGATAAAATGGCTCTTCAGGTTCACACTTGTAAAAGGAAATTACTCATACTTGCCTACTTTCACTGGAAGATGTACATGCTAAACTCATCCATATAAAAATTGCCTCTGCTGAGGAAAAAACTAGTTTTTTGTTATTGTTGCACAAACAAAAAGCCAGCAAGAAAGAAAAGCAAGCTGAATAAAAAGAGGCGGCAGATTTTGTGAAATAACACATCTGGAAATTAGGAGTTTGTGTGTGTGTGTGAAAATTACTGCCTACTTAGTATGAAGGTAGGAAACATTGTTTTAACTCTGCTTTAACATTGTGATGGCATCATCAGGAAACTTGTTCAAGGGTAAGGATAATCATCATTGTGATTTGGTTTTGTGTCCTCAATTACACAGCGAAATTTGAGTGGCTTGTTTAATGATGTGATGTCAGCATGTTGTCAAATTTGTCTTGTCTTTTCCATCTAGGGAAGAGCCAAAGAAGGGGGTGGGGGGAGAAAGAAGAACCCCTTTCTTGGTGCCCCTAAAATTTTTTGAGGATGCGTTCCTGGAATTAATGGCATTTCATCCAAACCCCAATAAAAGAATTCTTTATCCTTCTGTGTACATCAGACTCCACTTCTACCTAATGGCTGTCAGCTCCAAAAGGAATTCAAAACCTGTTTGAGGGTACTAATGTCTCACAAAGAAATCCCTTCTTTCTTTTTTTGGCCATTGACCATTAATAGTACTCTGGTTTCTTTTCACATCATAGAATCTTAATCCTCAATCTTTTACCTATTCACGCTGAAAACTCAGCAGATAATCTTGTTCTGCAGCCTTTGTGGAAGGTCTATATTAAAACCAACCTCAGAGCAGTAATAGAGTGCAAACATTTTCTCAAGTTGTAATTTCTACACAAGTGACCTATGCAAGGTGTCACTTCACTGCATTGTGAATAGGCAGTGAAAGGCCTGCAAAGCATGTAAACTAGGGGAATTTGTGAAACCTCTGAGCCTGGAGAACCTTCCTCTCTTTGAACACCAACATTTTTGTGGGCAAGTTTTCAGTGATGCACTAAAGAGATCCCCACCTGAATGAAAATATAAACTGCAAGCTATTACTTTGAAGGAACACCAGTATTCTAGAAAAGGCAGGTAGCATGACTCCCTCATGGCTCCACATAAAAAATTAAAGTATGGAAAGGCCTCTGTGATTCTTGTCATTAGCTTCCACCTTCCCCTGGAGAAAAAGGCAGCAATATTTTACTTTAAAGTATAAAGTGTTTATTTCTCCTCTTGAAAATTCCATCTCCTTCCACTCCAAATACACACACAGCAAGAATATAATATACTTCTGAATAATTTATCCCAATCTCTTCTAACTTGATTCTAGTTTAAGTCTCTTGAGGTGCAGCAAAGGTTGACTTTATAAGTAAGGAAAGGAAGGCTGAGAACTTCCAGATTTCCTTAAAGACCACTTTATTACACTAGACCATAAATTGTGAAATGTTGCAACCCTACATTTCTACTTTATCAGAAATGAAACACTATTACAAAGCCTTGCTTTGGTTCTCTTCTGTCACATTTAATGGTTAGGCTTTCTTTAATTTTTGGAGCTGAATCAGTCTCTCACAAATAATGTCTTAAGTCTTATGTTTTTTTTTCCTTTGTGAAAGGAACTGATGCTCCAAAGTCTCCTTCTAAACAATGGAATGGATTTTCTGCTGCAAGAATCTGAGTAGTAGGCATCCCTGTTCTCTGAACATTGACACCAATCAGTCTGATGGCATTATAGATTTTTGGAGTGTTAAGTGTTTCAGTCTGTATTGAGTACATTGAGCAAATTATTGCCATGTTTGTTGTTTCTCAATACTTTGTCCCATTTGACCTCAGATTTCCCTTTGGACTCACCAACTACACCATGATAAAATAAGCAATCTATTCTAAGAAATATTTGTGGTGTGCATGTGTGTATAATAGAGATAGGTGAATTACTACAGTGGTATCTAAAGAAGTATGCATGCACACAAAAGCTTATACCCAGAATAAAACTTTGTTGATCTTAAAGGTGGCACTCAAACTTTGTTATAGTGGTATCTGTGGAACTGGGGACTGAAGTAGAATGTAGAACCTCTCTTTAGGCAACCTCCTGCTTTTTCAGCAATGCAGCTCCTAACCTATAAGACATCCTGTTTTGCATACCTATCCCTGTGAGATCTGTGCCTCAATCCAAGGATGTTCTCTTCTCATGTTACCTTTAATGTTTATTTTACCAAGGTTATAAGATGAGAACATTTTCTTTATGTCACAAGGGACTTGTGAAGGCTGGAAACTGTACTAGAGCTAAGTAGTTTCTGATAACTCAGCACCTGTAACACAATGGCAGCACACAACTCTACTAATTAGTCTTGAAAACATCTAGAAAAATAGCAGATAGCCATTTTTGTCTGCATGCATGTATGGGGTGGCAGCTAATAACAAAAGAAAACACTGCCAAGCATTCTTATATTGATACAGGGAATATTTTTAAAATACAAGCCAACAAACTAGCTTGTTCCTTTGCATTTCCCCTATGCTCTGTTTTGTAAGCTGCCTGTTGCTACATCCTATAGAAGAGGGATGGTCTCAAAGCTGTTTGAAGAGTGGTTAGTATAATGGAGCTATTCAGTTGCTACTGGGGCTATAAGGTGATGTGGTAATAAATCCCAAATGTAAAGGACATCTTTTAAACAGGGACAGAATGCCACCAGGGGCCAGAAAGAGTCAGTCAATCACACCACTGAAGCCTCAAGAAGCCAAATGCAGACTTTTGAGCCAAGGAGATTCCATTCCAAGAATCCATGGGAGCCAGATTGTGACCTGGGTCAAGTCTTTGCTCTCACGGCACTAAGGGTACCTTCACATGGATCTTAGAATGATCCCTCCAGATGTCAGAGCAGGGACACATTGTGGACAGACTAGAGCTGTTCTTGTTTGGATGAAGCAAGAGTCTCTCACTGAACCATGCTGAGCAAAGCCCTCTTGTCAGCTTCACAGCCCTTAACTTAAAAATAGCAATAATAATAACATACCTGACAAATTTAGTTGACCATATACTCTCTCTAAATTTGGATGTTATATTATGCTCTGCTCTCCTCCTCTCCTAGAATTTTAGGTTGGTTGCTTCTAATAAAGACTGTGTGTCATCCTCTTGGCCCATAAATGGCACTTAGCATTTTAACTTCATGGTTTGTATCATACTAAAAAATTACTGTTTGCTTGACCATTTAATAACACTCACAAGCATTATCTGTAATCACAACATATTAAGAACAATGATTGCCAATACAAATCCAGTTTCATAAATAGTATCACTTTACTTCCTTTCTGCACAGGCCATAGATAAAAGTACCACTGCATTCTCATTGCAGAGCCACTCAATATTTATCGGCTGAGGGCTTTATACACTATCAGCTATCATGCCCTCTATTCAAAACGAAATTTTGATGTGTTGTTCTTGGCCTATTGGGCAAATATGGCTCAGGCACATTTGTTTCTGTATATCATAGTAAAATGATATGCTGGCAATACTATATCCCAACTTCTATTCCCCTTCCCAATGAATCTTGTCTTTTCCATTTACCTTAAGTGTGCAGATGAGTTTTAAAACCAAAGCCTTGGCTACACCCCTTCTCCACATGCCCTGTAGAAAAACTCTGGATCACATGTCAGCCTCTATTGCAGGGGGTCTCCAAGCTTTTTCACCTTGTGGCACCTTTGGAATTTTGACTGAGGGTGGCAGGCACCACCACAAAATGGCTGCCACTAGAGACAGAGCCAACCACAAAATCGCTGCCATGGGAGGCAAAGCCAACAAAAAATGGCTGCCATGGGAACCAGATTGTGACAGGAACATAATGATTTTTGAAAAGTGAACAAAATTTTGTGTAGTGATGTTATTATCAACTTCTACCTGAATTAGAAAAATACATTAAAACTGGGGAGATCTGATCACTTCAACAGACGTTCCAGATCTGATCACTTCAACAGAAGTTCCAGTTTTAGCCATGCAACCCAAATGTCCTTAGAATCAAGTCCCACTATGATTTTAGAATATCACTTTGCTGTTTGCACATGTAAGGTACTTTATGTAAAACCACTGTCCACATTATACCACATATATCAAAAACTCAAAAAGTTCCACCTGGCCCTATCCACTTTCTAAAAACACATGGCAGGCACCATGGTGCCTATGGAGTCCCTTGCTCTACTGCAGGGATCCCAGCATGGTGCCCATGGGCACCATGGTTGCAGCCAACACCTTTCTTGGTGCCTGCCAAATGTTTTTAGAAAGTAGGCAGGGCCATGTGCCCAGCAGGGCTTCTGACTGGCTGTGCAGATTGCTTTGGAAGCAGCTGTCACCACAGCACAAGGATCTTCAATGTGTGAATGAAGGTAAGCTGCAATAGCCATTTTGTGGCTGGCCCTGCCTCCTGTGGTAGCCATTTTATGGTTGTGCCCTCTGCACTGTGTCAGAATTCCAAAGGTGCTCACAGGCTCAAAAGAGTTGGGGACCCCTGCTCTACTGAATCAAACTTTTTTAAAAATAAAAAAATCTGCCCCCAAGCCCTGTTTTGGCAGATCCTCTCAGTGAGATGGACTTTCCAGTGCCTCCCCAAAGGAGCCCTGAGCCACCAGGACCCTCAGGCCTGGAGGTTCAAGCATGGACCCACCATGATCAGACCCACCACGGTCACCTGAAGCACCCCAGGTGCAGAGGAGTTAAAGAGTCATGGACAAAGCACAGAAGTGTGTACTTGGCAGCCCAAAGCCTCTCCACTGATAAAGAAGTGCTAGGAGAGACAGCTAAGTCACTACAGGATATGAACTCCAGTACTCCTCATGAGCAGGGGAGCTTACCTGCTTTTGTGGGATTCAGCAACATCTGTAAGAAAACTCCCTATTTAAGGCTGCAGCCAGTGTGGGATCAACTTGTTAGCCCTTTGCTGATCATCATCCAGTTATCTGCCTTGTTTAAGTTCTTGGAACCTTGCTACCTGACTTTGGACTATGATTCTGGACTGTGCTACTGAACCCTGGGCCTCCAGCTGGTGAGGAGGACATAAGATTATCAATAGTGAAGGAACTATAAGTATTAAGGTTCTTACAAGATGCATAATACAAAGAAATCAGAAATAAGGTGGAAGTCAGATATCAACAATAATCTCATGTGGTTTGTTCTGAAAGTAAAGAGAGGAATCCCTTCTATACCATGAGAGTGCAGCTGGAGAAAACTTTCTTTAGGCATACAGAAGAAAAAGATAGGGAGAAATGGTTGCCATCTTACATCTAAAAATGGCTTCTACAATTTTTATGAGAAATGCTCAAGTCAAGTAGAAAAACATTTCACAGCATATGTACATTCCTTTTGTGCACTCAGAGTGGAACAGCACATTGCCATGATAGGCTGTCAACTATGCTAACCCTTCTTTTCCACAAATGCTGCTGAACCACATTTAACAAGTCTCTGAAATCTGGCTAGGTTGAAGGTTGGGAGGGGATGGAACAGGACAGCATCTATATGAAAGGAGGAGAAAATGTACTACTAATCTTTAGAACAAAGTTTGGGTCCAGTGGCACCTTTAAGACCAATAAAACTTTATTCAAGGTATAAGCTTTTGTGTGGAAGCACACTTCTTCACATACACTAATCTTTGTCAGTTTAGTGTTATATCAGGGCACCAAAGTACAGTGGTTGCTCATGGGGTTGGTCAGAGAGAATATCCCAGCTCCCATTATTGACTGGGGAGGGAGGATAGTGCCTGTTATCAGCCAGCATTAGAAGACAGCAACAGAGCTGCCAGGGTCACAGCTTCAGCACTATGCAATCACTCAGCTAGAAGGGTTCGCAGAACTCAGCAATCGCAAATGATGTCATCAGGGCTCTTTTTGTAGCAGGAACTCCTTTGTATATTAGGCGACAGACGCCTAATGTAGCCAGTCCTCCAAGAGCTTACAGAGCTCTTCTTACAGGGGCTACTGTAAGGTCTTGGAGGATTGGCTACATTACGGGTGTGTCGCCTAATATGCAAAGGAGTTCCTGCTACAAAAAGAGCCCTGGATGTCATCTACATCAGGTTTTTCTATCCACTCAGTTAGCTGAACGACTGCATCAGGCTGCAGCTGTGACCCCAGCAGCTCTGTTGTTGACTTCTAGTGCCCATTGGTAAGAGTACCACCTCTCCTCCTGCAGTGCTCAGTGGTGGGGGCTGTGATATTCCTTTAGACCCAAACTGAGAGCCATTGCCACCAGAGTGGCCTCAAATAAGAATCATACCATCCAAAGCTCATGCATGTTAACTATTGCAGCAGCTTTCAAACTGCTTTCCAATGTACAATGAGTTCTGCAATCTCCAAATTGTGGCAACACAGTGGAACAAGAATGCTTAAAAGCATCTGTTGTTTAATGGACCCTGTGGCTACTGCAGCAACATCATTTCATGCAGCAAGTGCAATGATGAACTATATGCGGAAAGAACCCTATCCGTCTAGCAACAAATACTATACTGCTGTTTTGCGTAATGGGGAAATAAATGTCTCTGGAAAGTTTTAAAGGTGCATGCAGACTATGTGCTACAAATGCAAAACAAGCATCCTCTGTCTGGAAAAGCCCATTTTATAGTCCTTCCCAGAAGCAGATCTGAGGATGGGCAATGTGTGTACAAAGCTTAGAATTAATTCAAATTAGTAATGAATGGCTCACTTTCTCTAGTGTAGTTGGTGGCCCAAGAGAGAATTTCTAATGATTGGAATGAATAGGAAGATGAGAAGAGCAATGTAAACCATGGATGTGTAACTGAGGAGTTATGCACTTCAAAAAGCAGAGTCCTCTTTTCACAGCACTGTGTTATACAGCCAGTCCTCAGTAACAAAAATAACAAGATTAATAACAAATTAATAACAAAACTTAATTGCAATGTCACATTCACTCAGTGTCAGTGCAAAGATAATGTTCCATTAGGCTCCTTTGCATCTAAAATAAGAGATAGCTTGCAAATATCACACTAAGAAGTGCTTGCTGCACTTTGGAAGTGCATGCTTATAATATACAACGCAGAGAAAATAAAAGCATGTCATGCCACTTATCCTGCTAGCAAAATGTTAGCAGTGGCTTGGCATAGATCATCTAAGGATAGAGCAATCTGTAGGAAACATTAGCATCTACAAGAATGGAAACTCATGACCTACAAAACACTGCAATCAGATATTTGTAAAGCCAGTTGGAAAATTAGCATCTTGAGCACAAACAGGGTCATGCATTTCTTTAAGCAATTTCTATCCTGGCTTTCCAAAATCTTCAAGCCAGCTTACAAGGTAAAATTATTATGTGTAAAACAATCCGTGCAAAAAAGCCCAGAGTATAAAGAGAAAACAGCACTAGCATTTTAAAAAAGAACAATCAGCACTGAAGAAGTCATCATTCAAACACCTGGGAGAACAGCAACGCCTTAATGGTAATCTTTTTAAGTGTCCCAAATCATTCTGCAGTTAGGATTCCATCTCTGAAGAAACCCTGTCCTTGATCTCAAGCTTTCTAATATCAAAAGATGGGGCACCAGAGCAGAGCCTTTCAAGGTGGCTCATAACACAGACACAATCACATGGGAACAGATGTGCCCTCAGACACCTTGGTTCCAAGCTATTTAGGGCTTTACTGATCAAAATCAACACTTTGAATTGTTCACTCCCATCTTTAAAAAGGGTTCCAGAGGAGATCCGGGAAATTACAGGCCAGTCAGTCTGACATCGATACTGGGTAAGTTGGTAGAAACTGTTATTAAGGAAAGAATTAGTAGGCACATTGATGAACAAAAACTATTGAGGCTGACTCAGCATGGGTTCTGTAAGGGAAGATCTTGACTCACTAACCTGTTAGCGTTCTTTGAGGGAGTAAACAAACATGTGGACAAGGGGGACCCAATAGATGTTGTTTACCTTGACTTCCAGAAAGCTTTTGATAAAGTTCCTCATCAAAGGCTCCTAAGTAAGCTCAACAGTCACAGGATAAAATGACAAGTCCTTTTGTGGATCAGAAACTGGCTAATTAATAGGAAACAGAGAGTGAGTATAAATGGGCAATTTTCTCAGTGGAAGGTGGTAAGCAGTGGGGTACCACAGGGATCAGTACCGTGTCTGATACTTTTTAACTTGTTTATTACAGCTCTGTCTGCTGGTAGGTAAACCCTGAAAGAGACTGTGTCCAGGAGTGCCCCTATGAATTGCACCTTCTGGGACAGCTCCAGGTGAGACTTTGGAAGGTTGACCTGAAGTCCAAGGGAGGATAGTAGATGCAGTGTCCGAGCGATGTGCTCGCGTAGGAGTGTTGGGGTGTCTGCCATCAAGAGCCAGTCATTGATATAGGGGAAGATGGTGATCCCCTGGAGACGAAGGTGGGCCACCACCACCACCATAGTCTTGGTGAAGAGCTTCGGTGCAGTAGATAGGCCAAAGGGAAGGCACATGTATTGATAATGATGGTCCCCTATGGTGAAGCGGAGGTATTTCTGGTGGGAGGGATGAATGTTGAGGTGGAAATAGGCATCCTGGAGGTCAATGGTAGCCATCCAGGAGCCTTGGGATAGTAGAGGGAGGATAACCTGCAGGGTCGTCATCTTGAATTTCTGGTATTAGATGTAAACGTTCAGGTCCTGAAGATCCAAGATGGGCCGCAGTCCCCCATCGTGCTTTGGTACCGCAAAGTAGCGGGAGTAGAACCCTGTTTGTTCCGATGCCTTCGGTACCGATTCTATCGCATCCTTCCGCAGCAAGGAGTCGACCTCTTGTAGAAAGATGGGAGAGGGAGGGGTGGGGTGGACGACCGGGAGGGTAGGGCAATTGACAAATTCGATAACGTACCCATGGGTCACGATGGATAAGACCCAGGTATCGGTAGTAATAGTTCTCCATGCGGAGAGGAAAGGAAAGAGACGTGTTGTCTCTGTTGACACGAGGTGGTGAGAGTCATAGTCCCTGTTTAGGGCCAAGTTGGTCTTTCGGTCTGGGCTGCTGTTGGTGCGATCCCGACCTCGACTTAGACTGGTAGACGTACTGCTGGCAATTGCCCACAGGAGATTGGCGGAGTCTCCATACGGTGTCAGGAGAAGGCTTGCCTGGATACTGATGCCTTGGGGCATAGCGGGACCATGATCTCTGCTGGTAGGATCGTTGGGGTGCCGAGACCCCCAAGGCTTTGGAGGTTTTACTGCTCTTATCTAGCTCCTGCAATGCGGAGTCAGTTGACAAGTGGAAAAGGCCCTCCCCATCGAAGGGAAGGTCTTCAATATAGGACCTGGTATCATGCGGCAGGGAGGTGGTTCTAAGCCATGCATGCCATCGAAGGGACACCGAAGAAGCCATCTATGTGGAGGAAGCATCCAGGGTGTGCTTCATGGTGTTGGGAAGCTGTTTTGCTACCAGGAGACCTTCCTTCTGGATCGACCGTGCCTCCCCCATCTTATCCTCCAGTATGGAGGGTAGAAATTCAGCCATTCTCTGCCACAGGGAGTACTGGTACTCCCAAAGCAGGTCATGTAATTGGACGCCTTGATTCCCAAGGCAGCGGAAGAGTAGAATCAGCGGCCAAAAGTGTTGATCTTTTTGCTTTCCCTGTCTGCGGGGATGGCGCTGGAGTGTTAATTTTTCGACGAGGTTGAAATGACCATTGAATTTGGATGGGGATGCATATAAAGGAATGAGGCACCCTCTTCCTGAACTCAATACATGTGATCGAGCCTCTTCGTGGACACTGGAGCCGAGGATGGTTTGTCCCAAGGTGCTTTGACTGCATGGAGGAGAACCTTTGACATAGGAAGGGCTATCGGTGTTGAGGCATTGATCTTGATAATATCGTAAACCTTGTCGGAGGTGGAGGGTTGAGATTGCAATATCGGCAACCCTAGGGCATGTGCCATTCGTTTTATCAGGTCACCACAGGAGGTCATATCTTCTGACAGCGATATTGGACTATCCCCTGATATGGTCTGCTTCAGTGGAGGATCCATAGGTGACATTCCTGGTGAGGATTCAGAATGCGAGCCTGTGTCCTGGAGCTGTGTCGGTATCGACAGGTGCTTCGTTGGAGATTGATGGGGGAGGTTCGACTGAGGGGGGAGGTTCGACTGAGGCGGGGAGGGTGGAGGTTTGGAGATCGACGCTGAGGGTAGATGATGATGAGGGGAACGCGACCGATGACGATGGGTGTTGCAGCCTTCCCAATCCTTTGGCAGAAGCCACGGAATGGAGGAAAACCAGTAAGGCATATCCAGACGATGCTTGTACGCATACATTGGTGGTCCATATGGATATCCTAATGGGGATTCACAAGGTGGCTGAGAGGGATGGTATCTGTCCAAGCGAGGATTGTAGTCATCCCACCGGTTGCAATTGCCATGGTATGGAGAGTGGGACCTTTCCCTAGGCCGATACCAAGGACAATCAGATCACTCGCTGGCCCAGGAAGCCATCGAAGGAGAGCGAGGACCAACTGCTTGCCTATCGGAAATCAAGTCGACCTCGATATCAGAGGGCGACATTGAAAGGGCCTTCTTTGGCGGGCGTCGGACGTCCGGCACCGGAGGGTCCAGCTGCCATGGAGGCGAATCTAAGATTTCTACGGGAGGCTCGGGTTGAACCTTCGGCAGCTCTGGTGTGGCACGATGCGACTGGAGGGATTGCTGCTGCATGTCGACTTGCAGAGCAGAGCCCTTAGGAGGTGCTATGCCACTCACACCATGAGACTTATGTGAGTCTTCTGATTTGTGGATAGTATGCCCCTTGGATTTGTCCTTCTTGGCTGCCTTAATTGGTGTAGAGACCGAAGAGGCCGACTTAGTAGTGCCCTTTCTTTTAGGGGCGAGTCCTGTATCAGAGGTGGACTTGCCTGTTCTAGGAGGCTTCGGCGTGGAGAGCTCTTTTGGCACCGACACCGACAATGTCGATGGTTTCGGGACAGAATGATCGGCTTCCATGGCTGATGACAGAGGTGCGAGAGCGGACTCCCACAGGGTAACTTTCAGTCTCACAGCCCTGTTCTTTCGGGTCTGGTTTGAAAACCGGGCACAAAGGGCACAAGCGTCCGGTCGGTGGCTCTCGCCCAGGCAGACAAAGAGAGTGCTCGTCTCGGGAGGCTAGCTTGCTGCCACAAGAAGAGCACCTCTTAAAACATCCCCACTTCTTGTGTTCCATAAACTGGCTTGTGCCTGAGGCAGTTTGGGGGGGGGGGGGACAGGGTCCAAAGACCACAAAAAAAAAGGAGAAAAAATTCCCCAAGCGTCCCTTTCCACAGAAATTAACTCAAAATATTAAAGAAACAAAAAACTGAAAAAAATATAAGTTTGAAGATCCCTGCTGTGAGGCAGAAAATTCTCTAAGAACAACTGACAGAAGCTGCGTACAGCGAGGCAGTCAGAAGAGAACTGGCAGGATGTCTGTGCCCCGCCCCCTTGGGCATGCGCAGTAGGGGTTCCCACGCAGGCCCAGGGCAGAGGCGTGAAAATCCCATTGTGAGCTTTGTACAACACCGACCAGATCAGCGCAGGCGCACTGGATCCCATAGGTGTGATGCACAGAGACCACAAAGAAGATCTTGGAGTCGTAGGAGATAACTCAATGAAAATGTCTAGACAGTGTGCAACTGCAATAAGAAAGGCTGATGCTATGCTGGGGATTATTAGGAAGGGAATTGAAAACAAATCAGCCTGTATCATAATGCCCCTGTATAAATCAATGGTGTGACCTCATTTGGAGTGCTTTGTACAGTTCTGGTCACCACACCTCAAAAAGGATATTATAGCACTGGAAACAGTGCAGAAAAGGGCAACTAGAATGATCAAAGGGTTGGAACACTTTCCCTGTGAAGAAAGCTTAAAACACTTAGGGCTCTTTAGCTTGGAGAAACGACGGCTGAGGGGTAACATGATCGAGGTTTATAAGATTATGCATGGGATAGAGCAGGTTGAGAAAGAAGTACTTTTCTCCCTTTCTCACAGTACAAGAACTCATGAGCACTCAATGAAATTGCTGAGCAGTCAGGTTAGAACAGATAAAAGGAAGTACTTGTTCACCCAAAGAGTAATTAACACATGGAATTCTCCCAACTAGATGGCTGGCTTACCAAGTAAGAAAGCAATCTGAAAGAACATTGATAAAATCGTTGAGAGATAGAAATGGGGTAGAACAAAATGGAGCTCAAGGCCTGAAAAGGATTGTGGAAGACTTTTATAAGAAACTCTATGCAAGAGGGAATATAACTAGAGAAGAAATATCCCAGTATTTGCAAGACCGCGTGTTGCAAAAGTTCTTGGAGGAAGACCAGAAGATTTTAAATCAACCAATTACCATGATGGAGATGGTGGAGGCATTGAAAAGACAGAATAAAGGCAAGGTACCAGGGACAGATGGTCTACCAGTGGAATTCTATATAACTTTTGAAGAAATATTGCTCCCACAATTACATGATGTTTATAAGAAAGCGTGGGAAGGAGAGGAAGTGCCTGATACGTGGAGGGAAGCCCTAATCTCTTTGATACATAAACAAGATACAAAAGGAAACGATGTTAGGAACTATAGACCGATCTCCTTATTAAATGTGGATTATAAAATATTTGCCTCTATTATGGCTGACAGATTGAAGCGTGTTTTAGCAAAAACAATCCATAAAGACCAGTTAGGATTTCTCCCGAAAAAACAGATAAAGCACAATATGAGGTGATTATTGAATGTGTTGGAGTACTATGAAGCTCATCCAGAAAAAGAAATGGCAGTGATTTTTGTAGACGCAGAGAAGCCCTGGACAACTTGGATTGGATGTTTACAATAGAGACACTTAAGAGGGCCAGAGCGGGAGAACGATTTACTCAAATAATTCAAGCAATTTACTCAAAACAGAAAGCAGCAGTTATGGTAAATGGGGAACGGATTGAACAATTCCAGATACAGAAGGGTACGAGGCAAGGCTGTCCCCTCTCACCATTACTATATATTTTTGCTCTGGAAGTGTTAACAGAAGAGATAAGACAGAACTCAGAAGTGAAGGGATTAAAGGTTCATGGAGAACAGTATAAGCTATTAGCCTACGCAGATGACTTGGCATTCATATTGGAGGAACCGAGGTCTTCAATCATGGAGTTAAATAAGCTCTTGAAAGAGTATGGGCAAGTGGCAGGTTTGAAGGTTAATATGGTTAAAACAAAAATTCTAACTAAAAATATGACTTTGGAGCAAAGAGAGCGTTTGCAAGAAGAGTCGGGATATAAACTCTGTGTGAAGGTGAAATATTTAGGAATCCAATTAAAGTACAGGTGCAGTTCATTGCAAGAAGATAATTATAGAGAATTGTTAAGAGCAACAAAACAAGATTTAGAAAAATGGAAGAATGTGAAGCTGTCCTTAATTGGAAGAATTGCGTTGATAAAGATGAATATTATACCAAGATGGATCTTCCTGTTCCAAACGATTCCTGTCCTGAAAAACCTGGCAATACTGAAAGAGTTGGAGCAAACCACGTCCAAGTTTGTGTGGCAAGGGAAAAGAGCACGAATTAGACTTAAAGCGTTACAAGATTCAAAAGAAAGAGGAGGCCTGGCTTTGTCAAATTGGATATTATATTATAGAGCAGGAGCGTTGGCATGGCTTAAGGAATGGGTGACGCTGGAAGATAGAAGGCTTTTAAAGCTGGAAGGCCATGATCTCTTAGAAGGCTGGCATGCGTTCTTGTGGGATGAGAAGGTGGCAGCACGTAAATACTTTAGACAACACTGGATACGGGATGCACTTGCAAGAGTATGGGAGACCATCCGGAGGAGGTGGTTTGTTAAAACCTCTAGGTTGGTAGCCCCAGTAGAAGCAGTGACTTTACCTAGGTTATATTCTGAAGACCCACCGCAAAGATACCTGGATATTATAAATGCGAAGGGGGAGCTTGAATTGGGCGAGGATATTGGTTGGTGGCACAGAGTTCAGATTCAGTCAAGATATAAAAAAGATAAACAGAAAGGGTTTGAGAAGTCATTATCAGATATGGAGAAAATATTGTACGAGCTGGAAGAGAAGTTTATTAAAAAAATGTACGCATTGTTGTTGGCTGATTATATGATAGATGAAACAGTGAAAAACAATATGGTTCAATGGGCAACAAATTTTGGTTATAACATAGAGCTGGAACAGTGGGATCAAATATGGAAAATAAATGTGAAAGTAACCAGGGCGGTTGCATATAGAAAAAACATGTATAAAATGTTTTATAGATGGTATATTACCCCGGATAGGTTATCAAAATTTGATGGAAAATGTTCTAATAAGTGTTGGAAATGTAATGTCAAAGTGGGTTCGTTTTATCATATGTGGTGGACTTGTGAGAGGGTAAAAAAAATACTAGATATGGGTGCATAGATTGATGCAGAATATTATAAAAAGTACTATTTTTTTTAAGCCAGAGGTATTATTGCTGGGAATACTTCCAAAAGAGGTGCGGAGAGAAGAGAGATATTTGATAATATATATAGCAACAGGGGCTAGAATTTTATATGCAAAGTACTGACAAACTATGGTGGTACCAACTGAACAGGAGTTGATTGAGAAGATAATGGAAGCAGCAGAAATGGACAAACTGACTTTGATGTTGAAAGGATACGATGAATCAGCCTTTACAAATACTTGGCAACGCTTTTATGACTGGTACAATCGGAGAGAGAAGGATGGAGAGAAATAAGGAGGAATGGATGTTATCAACTTTATGTTAAACTAGAATTGAATAAGTTAGAAAGTTAGAATTAGTGGATACAGAAGCAATGGTATAATACTTAGATCGGTAAGGTGGGAGGGGTAAAATCGGATGCAATGTGATGAGAATTGTACCCCCCTGTGAATGTTTAATGTTGTGGTTGTCTTTTGTTGTGTAGTGTGTATTGTTATGTATTCGGTGTGTTGTCTATTATGTTGTGTAATGTGGTAGTCATGTAATTGGTGGAAAAATAATAAAAATGCCTCTTTTGGGGGCGCTTTAAAAAAAACAAACAAACATGGAATTCTCTGCCACAGGAGGTGGCAGCGGCTACAAGCATGGACAGCTTCAAGAGGGAATTAGGTAAGCATATGGAGCAGAAGTCCATCAGTGGCTATTAGCCACAAGGTATACATAGGAACTCTCAGGCTGGGGCAAGTAATGCTCTGTATTCTTGGTGCTTGGGGGGGGCAACAGTGGGAGGGCTTCTAATGTCCTGGCCCCACTGCTGGACCTCCTGATGGCACCTGGTATTTTTGGCCACTGTGTGACAGAGCGTTGGACTAGATGGGCCATTGGCTTGATCCAACATTGGCTTTTCTTTTGTTCTTATGTTCTCTTAATTGTGCTTAGGGACACAATGAAGAACACTGAAGATCTTTCAGTGATGGTGAAATATGTTTAGTTCAGCAACTCCTAGTTAACAATTTGGTAGCCATTTTCTGAACCAACGGATGTTTTTGAACAGATTTTAAAGCAGCCCTATGTACAGTACACTGCAGTAAACAAATCTGGATGTTACAGAGCATGGGAAGAATATTCCTGACCAAGAGGCAGTAAACTGGCACATCAACCTAAGCTGGCAAAAGATGCTATGAAAAGTAACTGCATTCAAAAACTAGAGTTGGTCTAATAGCACTCCCAAGCTGCGAGCATGTTTGTTAAGACAGAGTACAATCCTACTCAGAACATGTTGAAAAACACATCCATTGTCCATTATGCCACTCACCAGCAGTACATGTGAACCAACACAACATCTGAACTTCAGTTTGTTAGTTCTCAGCCAAACCTTTACTAACTCCAGCCACCCCTGTACAGATCATTCACAGCCTCACCAGGAAAGGAGAAGAATATGGTATTTGCACATTGATGGCATTTCATCCAAATTCTGGAGTGGTTTCATATACCCACTGAGAATCCAACCCAGAGATCACCATTCACTTACTTAGTAGAGAACTTTATGCCAGATATATCTTCTGTATGAGTAAGCCTGGTAACATTATGTAGGCAGCCCCAAGAGTCTGTATTGCCACGCCTCAGCAATGAGGTTGAGGTCTCCCAGTACAAGGTATCTGAAGGTCCTCCACAACAAATCTGAGACCACTGCGATCAGGCCAGATAGGGAAACCATTAGGCAGCTGGTATACAAATAGAACCTCTAATCTGTCCCAATAGTGCCCATCACCAGATAAAAGCATTTCAAACTGGGGTTCTACCACACAAGACTGTTGATGATAGAGACTAAACTCTGACGGACCACAATAACTTCTCATTATTCTTCAAGTCTATGATGGTGCAGAACAAAGGACAAAGTATAGTGACAGATTAATCTCAGTAATGCAAGCTAGGTTAGCACCTTCATAGAAGTTTTTGCATGTCCTGGTGTGGCATTAATCAACAGGCAGAACTGGCAGAGCAACGTGGGTTACGTTGGTTATGACAGTTACAGGTGGGTAGTCATGTTAGTTTGTAGTAGTAGAACAAAATTCCAGTCCAGTAGCACCTTAGAGACCGACAATTTTTTCTAAGGATAAGCTTTCATAAACCAAAGCTCACTTTGACAGATAAGAGGATTATGACTGCCTAAAACCACTGTTTCTTCATTAGTGTACTGAGGTCCTATTGCCATACACCTCTTTGCCCATTATTAAACCAACTGGCTCATTTCCCCTTCCCGAGAGAATCACTGCTACCATACCCTGTACATATATGCTGACAGAAGGGTGTGTGTGTGTGTGTGCATGCATGCATGTGCTAGTTGCAGGTTAAATTGGCCTGCCAAGGCTTTTTCCCTTTCTCTTTTGCAAAGAACAATGCCCCATCTGCATTAAAGTTATCTCACGTAAACCATAGGAAAGGGCTTGGTAAGCTGGATATCTTGCTCTCTTGCTCTAGAGCAAAACTAAGAAAACACTGCAATCACAAAGGCATGCAGGAACAACATATTCACACATCAGCCAATGAGTGGGGGGAACAGGGAAAGAAGGAAGAAAAAATATTTAAAGCCTTAAATCAGATCCTCAAAGAAAATAGATTAATGTGTTCTAAACCTATGCATCTGAGTAAATAACCTATTTATATTATAGCAGAGTCCAAGTATTTCTCATGGGAAAACAGCCAGTATTCCAGGAGTGCTCTCAAGCATTCAAAGCGCAGGGGGCTCAACAAGTATGATTTGTTTTTTATTGCCCCATATGTGCTTTATTGCTTAGCTTGCTTATATTTCACAGGGCAAAAATCAGATTTAACATTTCCCCATGAAAAGTATGAGAGACAAATGAGGGAAGTTTACATACATGCGACCCACCCTCTTGTCATCTGAATTTTTGTTTTAACTAAAAGCACTCTAAACAGCCAAGGCAGAGCCCTCTGCAGCCTCATGTTTTAGAAGTTCGCATTTCCTTCACTGCTGTCAACCAGTCATAATCTACCACACAGTGATTTATATACTGTATTATATACTGGGCACCTTTCGTTAAGTCTTTGAGACACTGCTGAGAAATCTAAACACTTGCTACATACTTTACATGTTGTCTTATGGTTCTCATCATATCTGTTTTCATTGTACTGGTAAAAGATGTCACAAGATCCAATCTTAGACCACTTCCTTATTATATTGTCCCCACAACTAAATCCTGATGCAAGTTTTCACTTTAAATCACTGCTTAGGATGTTTTGACACAGTAGGCCTGAGAATTTGCTTTTAGGTTATTGTGTAAAACAGCAAACATGCATTTTTTTCACTGTTCCAGCTTCAGCCTTGTGAAAGATAATTTACAAATAAATGGTTTTATGTCCAGAATAAATGCCATAACAAATAGAACAAAGTTTGCAACAATTATTCTTTGGGATGCTCAGAGGTGTCTAACATCACACCTTTAGAGAAAATGAATCAGATGGTTTAAGAAAGTCATGTGAGAGGCTGATGCAATTGTGTCTATATAAGATAGCAACAACCTAAAACCCTTGGATCTTGCAAATCTGGGTTGTGGTAACATTATCGTATAATTTCTGAAAAGGTTTGGTAAGAATGTTAGAAATTGCATGTTATATTTAAATGCACGATAAGTAGGAGAAGAGATTACATGTATGCTTATTTATAATTTCATTTACTTGTTGTTGTTGTTGTTGTTATTATTGGATTGCCCAGTCCCTGCTGTTGCAGGGCTCTAGGCGATACACAATCACGATAAAACATCAAACATAAAATAACATCCAACAATAAAATATCAAACATACAATAAGATGTGCTAGTGTTGTCTGCACAATTTAGGTTTATTTAATCTGTTCAAGAGTAACTGGAGTGACTCTAAATAAAGTCCTTAAAAGACAACACTGAATTATTGTGACTGTGTTACAAGGTTTTCACCAGCACTTGGTATCTGTCCTGAATGACCAGTGGAAAGACTGATTGTTCTTCACACAGCTTTTTCGTTTAGTAGTTAATGGACTGCTTTAAAACAGTCCAAGAGACTTCTGGTTTCCATGTACTATTTTAAGTAATGCCTTCCCATGGATAGGGGTAACAATCTAGCCTCTTTTACTGTGCCTCTTGCTTATTGCTTTTGCCTCAGCTACTACTATTCCTTACCAGACATATATTTCACTCATTCTGTCACTCCTTTAAACAAGTTCTAGTGAGAAATCTTATCAAGAGCTTTTTGGAAGTCCACATAAATCAAGTATCCTTCATTCCCTTTACTGCATGAGTTTAGTAACCTTTTATATAAGACAGTAAAGTCACTTCCACTGAAACTGTGCTTTCTTATACATATATTATATTACCATGGCTCTAATTGGAAAGGCATCAGATACATGAAGAGAATTGCTAGATTCCCCCCCCCACTTCCTTTGTTTCTAATCAGAAATTAATTTAAGAAACTCTTCATAATAACCATGCCATTTACACTCTCATTCATCATATTAGAAGAAAGCACAGTGACAGGAAACAAATGCTGTGGGCACTTCAGCACTGTTTTACCACCACCTGTGTCAATTTCAACTACATCACAGAGAGATTCTGCATTAAGCTACACAATAATGAAAGCTCTGTGTCATCTTTGCAGTCTCTAAAAGCACAGCCTCTTTTTCAATATACAGCTGCTATTACTGTTTAATTTCTGACATGAAAGATGCTGGGGCTGAAGCCATCCTAGATCACATTTACTCTGCTTTAAAAGCCTCCTCCTTGATGCCAGATGAGCAGGAGCCAACTGTGTTGAAGAAAAGTCCTGTTGCAGATGTGCAAATCTTCTCTTGGGCTTTCTTTAAAACCATGGTTTTACATCCAGAATAAAGTGACACAGAAGCATTTATATAGTTAAATTCCAACCCAATGCAGTATAACAATCCAAATGAAGCTGGGCTTCCATAGAATGAAACATCTTTCAGTTTTTCTCTCCCAGCTTTCTGCTACCCCCCCCCGCCGAAGCTATTTGACACAGCCAAAAGAGCACGGCTCAGTACCTCTAGGAAAGCAGGTGTTTGGAAACAGATATTCAGTTGCATTTGGCCTTTAATTCCTGATCTATGAATCATCCACAAAGTGCTGAAGAGGTTCAGGAAGTGACAACAACAATGGAAGCTTCTGAGAGGCATATCTACAAAACCTTTAGAACATGAGGTAATTTTTGGGCAGCAACTTACCACATAGCATGCATGTAAGTTGGAGGTAGACGAGGGCTGCTGACAGGTGTGCAGTTGTAAGACCGCATGATCCTTTCTGCCAACAAGAAGTTACGAAAGAGGCTTGCCACAAGTAGGTCCTGCCGGAAGAGTTTTTGGAAAAGATCTGCCAAAAAAAATACGCAAGTGGGATGGCTTGTATAAAGAGAAGGGAAGTGATAAAAACCATGATAAAATGAGAGATCTGAATATGTGAATGCTCTCTGGAAAGCAGGGCTGCTGAGAAGGGAGGGATAGGGGAGCCATAATCATCCTGGGGACTCAAAGAGCAAGGCAAATCATGAAATTTGTTTTTCCTATGATGCTTGGGATGGGTCCTAGTAGTAGTGAACAGGTAGAGGGAATCTTTGTCTTGGGACCCATAGTGATGTTTGCCAGCCCAGCTGACAAAAGTTATCACTGCAATAGTTATATCCACCAATAACAATAGCTAAAGTTTTCAGCTGAGTCTTTAAACCTAGGCATCAGTATTACACTTTTGCATGGTTTCTCTTACAAGATACTAATAAAACCCTCTAATCAGCTCAGCTTGAATGCCACTGCTTCCTCCTGTCATGTGATAGCTCCTCTAATTCTAAGGCTTGGGCATCAAAGCTTCATCAGCAAATACCAGTGGAGACCATAGCTCCCTCTAAACTATGCTAGGGAGTGCTGGCGCACAAAATTGTAACAGGTAGTGCAGGGATTACTGCTTTCAGCCCACAAGGCATTTCCCCCTCCATTGGAAACAATGGAGGATTGGGGACATCTCCTTTTGGGGTCCACAGAATTGGATCCCCTGATCAATTCTTTTTGAAACTTGGGAGAGGGGTGTTGAGGAGAAGCACCAGCAGCTATAATGCAAATCTGGTGCCTGTGCCTCAAAAAAGCCCCCCGCTGAGCCCAAGATACCCCCAGATTGATTCTCCATTATAGCCTATGGGGCCAATTGACTATAATGGTCCCATAGGCTACAATGGAGCTAGGAAAAAAATGATCTTTTTTTGCACGCCCGTATTATGCTTTTCAGTATGATTTGTAAGCTGCCTTGAGTCACAGGTAAAAGTGGGATATAAATATTTGAATAAATAAGTAGTTTGGGCAGGGTGATAACATTTAAGTAGTTTCCTGTTTGTTAGGTTAGGCAGGGTTCTGACATTGATTGCTCCTCTTCTGTTATACTTGACTTGTAATGCTGGTTGTTATATTTCACTAAAAATACAAAGTAGACTGCAAGAGTCCCCCCCCCCTCAACTTGCTGGTATATTTTCTAAGGCTCAGCACAGGGTGATGGCCTGAGGCCAGGTCTACCAATATAATGGATTGGGGTGGGTAGACTTTTTCTCCGGAGGCTAAGTCTACCAATATAGTGAAAAGAGGTGGGTAGACATGCTCTCTGGAGGCCAAGTCTATCAATATAATGGAAAGAGGTGGGTATACCTGTTCTTCGGAGGTCAGGTCTACCAATATAGTGGACTGGGGCAGGTAGACCTGTTCTCTGGAGGACAGGTCTACCAATACAGTGGAAAGGGGTGGGTGAAATTTGACTTGAT
Source organism: Gekko gecko (assembly GCA_029375565.1). Lineage (NCBI taxonomy): Eukaryota > Metazoa > Chordata > Lepidosauria > Squamata > Gekkonidae > Gekko > Gekko gecko. The sequence goes on along the minus strand of JAPDNY010000002.1, from coordinate 234,310,868 downwards.
TCTGTTTTCTCTTATAACGTTTAACTTATTCTTAAAATATAGTTTTAATATAATTTTAAATAATTTATTCTGAGATTTTTACAAGGGTATGGAAGTAATCTAAAAAATTAACTTACACGATAGTCAAATCTGGACTCGCTCACAACTTTAATGCTACTAGCTTTTTTTGCTCATGAGGTATAATTTCTGCTCACAACACTCTGGGACTTAGAGGGAACATTGACCAAAGTATGCAAATACCAGAGACAGTGGATATCATAGAAGAGTTAGGTGTGGGGAGACCCTATTTTCTCTGTTCAAAATATTTATTTTTTCTTTTGGGATTCTCATTACTTCCTATTTTTTTCTCTTTTTTTTTTAGTTTCAAACTCCTGCCCCCTCTATTATTGTCAACCTATATATAGCTAGTAATTCTGTGGTTTAGCTGCCAAAGTCTTACCTCTGGGTAGGACGTTCCATGCAATTGTGTCTGTGATGGCTGTAAAGATCCAATTCAGTTCTCCCAAAGGGGTTCTCCTGTCATTTAGCCTGCCAGGAATTCTATAAAAAATGGATTTTTATTGTTAAACAGACATAAGCTACATTTATAGCAATGGAGATAAAACTACCATTTCCATTTTAGAACAGCAACCATGGTATCTGTATGTTCCAAATGTACAATGTGCATTATCTTGACTTACCTGACCAATAAGAATTTCCTTTCACATGGCAGTTCATTCCATGTACAGTTCCCATTTTCCCAGACTACAGCTTCTGCCATCTCAACTACTCAGTGGATTCCAAATGCTCAAGTTATGAATACCATTGAGGAAATAGCAATATATATAACAAAGGTTCTTGCATAGTTCAGAATAAATGGTAATAAACCAACTGGGGAATACTTTTACAATCTGTTTTTCTAATTATTCAGTAAGGACGACCTGCACATTAAATCACCAAATGAATTGTATAAGCAATCTTTTTTTGAAAAAAGGCAACTAGGAAAGTAATGGAAAATCTAAGCAAACATAGTGCTATGGGCATTACTTCTGTAATCACTCTACTTCCCATAAAGCAAACATTCTATGAGTCTAACATCACAATACAAAAAAATGGAATAAGTAACAATTATATTACAAAGTTTCTAAACAGCAATGGCACCATAGAATATAGATCCACCAACATTTTTAGCTTGCCCTTCCTCCAGTAAATGTAGGGCAATGTCCATGAGCCTTCCCTTCCCTTTAGTAAAAAACTAAATGTTGCCTCTTCCTGCACTATTGCCAACAGGAGGCAGCAAGAGGAGCACCAACACCCATTGTTGGCCCTACCGGCCAGGTCTGAGTTGAGTGGTCCCTGCAGTGCTGGTATAGCTACTGGAGCGTGGCTCAGCTTGTGTCTGGCTGCCAGCAGCCCTCCAAGGAAGTGGTCCATGAAGAACCTTCCCTGTAAGTAAAATAGCCAGTCCTCACCCCCACACACACACACCCCACTTCCTATCTCTCATGTTCAATGACAGTAGTTACTGGATAAAGCTAGTATTTAAATAAATTGAATTTCTAATTATATCAACAGGTGGCATCTTCATAACCACAGGATTCCAAACTGGAAGGTATCAGCATGCTTAGAAAACACTAATGAAGCTGGAACAACAATTTCTTCCCTAATGTGTAAATTTTCTAAATACATATAACCCACAGGGATTCTCTGCAAAGGAGACACTGTGTTCATTAAGAATATTGGATTCATTAGGCAGGAACATTTTTTTCCTGCAATCCTCATATGCAAAACAACTCTCTCAAAAGGTTCTCATTATAATTTCAAAGGTAACAACCTTATAAGATGCTCTTTCTAGCCAAGAAACCCTGAAATGTGAAAAAGCATGTTAGAGCACTAAAGTTGCAGATTGGTGCCTAAACCCAACTAAAAAAAAGACAGGATTAGCAAATGTTAGTGCCCAGATATTGATTTAGGATTAGCTTTCAGAACCAAGACGTTTTAGGGAAGCTGAATTTATTTTTACCAGGAATTGCAGTGTCTAAGAGCTGGGTGCTGAAAATTATGGGCACTATGGAACGTTTTACTATTCATTTTTGTGCTGTTTTTAGTAAAGTAGTTTTAGTTGTGTTTTATATAAGTTTATTGCTAGAAGAAATGTAAGCCACCCTGAATGAATACTCTGAAAGGTGGGCTACTAAATTTTAAAACAAATTACTATACTAATAACTGATTTTAACTGCAATGCTTGTTCCAGTGAAGGGAGAAGAATTAATCAACTAATAATGTTGCTGGTAGAATTACCCTTGTTTGCATATGTAACACAGCTCAGTTGGAACAACAGCTGGAAGAGGAAGAAGTGCAGTCAAGCAGAGAGCCCTTCCAAAGCCTCCTTCCCAACGAACCACACAACCGTGGATCTTCCCTCACCCTACTCCAAATTTCCATTATATTTCACAGTTCTCTATTTGCTTGTTTCATTGACACTAATCAATTCTGAGCATGGCAGCTTCCCAAGTAACAATCTCTAGCCTACACTGTTCACTTCCCTAGAGGCTTGACAGAAATTGCACTAGCTCAGATTCACAAGGTTGAGCATTTGGGGGTAAGAAATCAATTCAAATCTCTGCAAACACTGGAATGTTTACACAGTAACCCTCTCTCCAGTGAAGAAGAATGGACAGTAGCTCAAGGTAAGTTTAGCAGTTGATAAAGCAGCCAATGATTCTGCAATTAGTTTACTGGAGATTAGACAAGTCAAGCTGACCCAGCTGAGCTCTTAGAAGGAGCAAGGTGTTTGAGCTGCCAGAGGGGTGAGTGGTATTTTTATTTATTTACTTTCAGCTGAGGTGCTTTAGCTGAGAAGGTACTGTGTCAGGGACTGTATTTGGGAGTGTGTGGGTGAGTTGTTACAGACTCCTGACTGCTGGAGTCAGGGTGCGAAAGGGTCATTGTTTGCCTGTAATTAAGTGCTTGGGTGAAATTGAATAGCAGACTCCTGGCTGCTGGAGTTGGGGTGTGAAAGGGGCTTTGTTTGACCGTCATTAAGTGCCTTGGGTGATTTTGAGTAGCTGCTGGCCACACCCTCTCCTGGGAGACAATTCCATTTAAGGCAGGAAGTTTGCAAGAGGCACGAGCCTCTGGCACGAGCCGAAGGGCGAGAGCAAAAGGGCGAGGCTATCCAGTGTTTTGCATGGAGTGTCACATGTATGACTATCTGCCCACTGGTCAGAAGTCTTGGGTGTGTGCTCGGTGCAAGGAGCTCCTGGTTCTCAGGGAGCGAGTTTGCTCCCTTGAGGCCAAGGTGGCTGACCTGGAGAAGCAGGGACAGTCAGTTAGGTGCACAGGGAAGACTCTCGGGGACTTGTTAGATATGTCCCACTCTGGATCTGGCAGCCCGGCTGCTGCCAGGGAGCATGAGGGTCAAGGGGAAAAGGGGCACCATGCTGAGGATAAGGGGAATGTGCCCTCAGAAGGGACCTCTTCTTCAGCTGGTGAACGGGTATCCTTTCGTACCAAGGAACCGTCCCTGGGAAGGGTGGGAGGGAGGCTCTTGGTAGTTGGTGATTCGATCCTTAGGCAGGTGGACAGCTGGGTGGCGAACCCGCGTACTGACCGTATGGTGACTTGCCTGCCTGGTGCGAAGGTAGCGGACATTACGCGTGTTTTAGATAGGCTGGTAGATAGTGCTGGGGAGGAGCCAGTGGTTGTGGTGCACGTCGGCACCAACGATGTGGGGAAATGCAGTCGTGAGGTCCTGGAGGAGAAATTTAGGCTGCTGGGCAGGAAACTCAAGGCCAGGACCTCCAAGGTAGCCTTCTCGGAAGTGCTACCTGTTCTACGCGCAGGGCCGGAGAGACAGGCACAGATCAGGAGTCTCAATGCGTGGATGAGACGGTGGTGTAGGGGGAAGGGTTCAAGTTTGTTAGGCACTGGGATGCTTTTTGGGACAAGAGGGAGCTGTACAAAAGGGACGGTCTCCACTTGTCCTGAGAAGGAACCAGGCTGCTGGCGCTCAAAATCAAAAAGGTGGCAGAGCAGTTTTTAAACTGAATAATGGGGGAAAGCCGACAGGAGATGAAAAATCTCTGGTTCGGGATGTCTCATCTCAAAGAGATGAAGGGGTAGCTATTACTTTTGTACAAGGAAATGGATTACAATTGTCCACTGAGACTGTGGCTAATGATAGGAACTGCCTGGCAAGGTCTCGAGGCAGCAAGAGGAAGGCTGTGGGCTTAACAAACATGGGAAACTATAAGTGTTTATACACAAATGCTAGAAGTCTCCGAGGTAAAATCGGGGAGTTGGAATGCTTGGTGTTGGGGGGGAAATAGACATTGTGGGTATTTCAGAAACTTGGTGGGATGAGGAAAATCAGTGGGATACGGTGATTCCTGGTTATAAATTATATCGGAAGGATAGGGGGAAAGGGTTGGAGGTGGGGTGGCTCTGTATGTCAGAGAGGGTATACCATCCAGTAAGATTGAGAGCGTAAGAGAATTGGATTCACTTCTGGAAATGCTATGGGTTGAAATACTGGGTCCAAAAGGAGGCTTAACAGTGGGAGTTTGTTGTCGCCCACCAGATCAAAAGATAGAGGAGGATTATAAAATGATGAATGAATTAAAGATAGCAGCTAGACGAAATAACTGTGTTGTAATAGGCGACTTTAACTACCCACACATTGATTGGGTCAATATGAGTTCTAGTCGGGAAAAAGAGATTGCGTTCTTAGACACTCTCAATGACTGTGCTGTGGAACAGATGGTCACAGATCCTACCAGGGGAGAGGCGATCCTGGATTTGGTCCTAAGTAACACCCAAGACCTGTTGAGAGATGTAAAAGTGATTGCACCACTTGGGAACAGTGACCATAATGTCATTGAGTTTAACATTTGTACAGATAGGGAGTTGCCCAAAAAGACTGACGCAACCACTTTTAACTTTAAAAGGGGTAACTTCTCTGGTATGAGGGGACATGTGAGGAAGAAATTGAAAGGAAGAGTGGAGAAGGTCAAAACCATTGGGGAAGCTTGGAGACTATTTAAAAAGACAATCCTAGAAGCTCAGAAAAAATATATACCGCAGGTTAGGAAAGGTACAAATAGGTATAGAAGAAAGCCTGCATGGTTAACAAATAAAGTAATGGAAGCTGTAAAAGGTAAGAAGGATTCCTTTAAGTGGTGGAAAGCTAGTCTTAGTGAGGTTGATAAAAGGGAACATAGACTATGGCAAATAAAATGCAAGTCTGTGATCAGGCAAGCAAAAAGGGAATATGAGGAGCATATCGCAAAAAACATAAAGACCAACAATAAAACTTTCTTCAATTACATTAGAAGTAGGAAGCCAGCCAGGGAGGCAGTGGGGCCCTTGGATGACCAAGGGGTAAAAGGAGTAGTGAAGGATGATAGGGAAATGGCTGAGAAGCTGAATGCATTTTTTGCCTCTGTCTTCACTGTGGAAGAGGAGAAGTGTTTGCCCACTCCAGAAGCACCGATTTCGGGAGGGGGTTTGAAAGACCTGAATCAGATTGCGGTAACAAGAGAGGAAGTCCTCCGACTGATGGACAATTTAAAAACTAATAAATCACCAGGCCCGGATGGCATTCATCCGAGAGTTCTGAAAGAACTCAAATGTGAACTTGTGGATCTCCTGACAAAAATATGTAATCTTTCTTTAAAATCTGCCTCCATTCCTGAGGACTGGAAGGTAGCTAATGTCACTCCCATCTTTAAAAAGGGCTCCAGGGGAGATCCGGGAAATTACAGGCCAGTCAGTCTGACATCGATACCGGGTAAGTTGGTGGAAACTGTTATTAAGGAAAGAATTAGTAGGCACATTGATGAACAAAAACTATTGAGGCAGACTCAGCATGGGTTCTGTAAGGGAAGATCTTGTCTCACTAACCTGTTAGTGTTTTTTGAGGGAGTGAACAAACATGTGGACAAGGGGGACCCAATAGATATTATTTACCTTGACTTCCGGAAAGCTTTTGATACAGTTCCTCATCAAAGGCTCCTAAGTAAGCTCAATAATCATGGGATAAAAGGACAAGTCCTCTTGTGGATCAAAAACTGGCTTATAAATAGGAAACAGAGAGTGAGTATAAATGGGAAACTTTCTCAGTGGAGGGTGGTAAGCAGTGGGGTACTACAGGGATCAGTACTCGGTCCGATGCTTTTTAACTTGTTTATTAACGATTTGGAATTGGGAGTAAGCAGTGATGTGGCTAAATTTGCAGATGACACAAAGTTGTTCAGGGTGGTGAAAACCAGGGAGGATTGTGAGGCACTCCAAAGGGATCTGTTGAGGATGGGTGAGTGGGCGTCAACGTGGCAAATGGGGTTCAATGTGGCCAAGTGCAAAGTGATGCACATTGGAGCCAAAAATCCTAAATATAAATACACGTTGATGGGGTCTGATCTGGCAGAGATGGACCAAGAGAGAGATCTTGGAGTCGTAGTGGATAACTCGCTGAAAATGTCTACACAATGTGTAGCTGCAATAAAGAAGGCCAACGCTATGCTGGGGATTATTAGGAAGGGAATTGATAACAAATCAGCCAGTATCATCATGCCCCTGTATAAATCATTGGTGCGACCTCATTTGGAATACTGTGTACAGTTCTGGTCACCACATCTCAAAAAGGATATTATAGCATTGGAAAAAGTGCAGAGAAGGGCAACTAGAATGATAAAAGGGTTGGAACACCTTCCCTATGAAGAAAGGTTAAAATGCTTGGGGCTCTTTAGCTTGGAGAAACGACGGCTGAGAGGTGACATGATCGAGGTTTATAAGATTATGAATGGGATTGAGCAGGTTGAGAAAGAAGTACTTTTCTCCCTTTCTCACAATACAAGAACTCGTGGGCACTCCATGAAATTGCTGAGCAGTCGGGTTAGAACAGATAAAAGGAAATACTTCTTCACCCAAAGAGTGATTAACATATGGAATTCACTGCCACAGGAGGTCGTGGCAGCTGCAAGCATGGACAGTTTCAAGAGGAAATTAGATAAACATATGGAGCAGAAGTCCACCAGTGGCTATTAGCCACAGGGTATAGATGGGAACTCTCAGTCTGGGGCAGGTGATGCATTCTATTCTTGGTGCTGGAGGGGGCAGCAGTGGGAGGGCTTCTGGTGCCCTGGCCCCACTGCTGGACCTCCTGATGGCACCTGGTATATTTTGGCCGCTGTGTGACAGAGTGTTGGACTAGATGGGCCATTGGCCTGATCCAACATTGGCTTCTCTTATGTTCTTATGTTCTTATATTGTGTGGTACTGTAAATGCTTAATAGACCGTGCATTCTCTGCAACTCACTTCTGCATATCAAAGGTGCACATATGGAAGGGATGAGGGACCCTTCTATTGTGAAGAGAGGGTGTAGAACTTTATTCCATCCATCAAAAAGGGAGCAACAGTGGTTTCTGAAAAATATTTTTGGACCACCAGTAATGTCACTGCTTAAGTCTCCCACATAACTTATCTGGTAACATCCATCAAGTTCTTCGTAGATGGCAAATAACTAACAGCAGTCCATTTCTACTTGTGGAAAAAACTGTAACCAGTATTAGCAGTTTTCTTTCACTCACTGCCCCTGCAAAATGTTGTACCCAGAGTAGGATTTTTTTTTTTGGAGGGGTGGAATGAGTATTGTGTGTGTATGCCTGGAAGTCATGGTTGGCTTCTGGCAACCCCTAGTGGGGCTTGGACTTTTCAGAGAGGTGGCTTACTATTGAATACCTCTGTGTCCCAGCCCTGGTATTTCTTGGAGGTCTCCCTTCCAAATACTTGCCAGGGTCAGCCCTGCTTAGCTTCTGAGATCTGACAAGGTCAGGCTTGCCTGAGCTATCCAGGTGTGCCCAGAGTAGGACTGAGTTTTGCTGGGCAAAGCTACTGAGTGGCTTTATAATAATCTAGAAGGCACTGGTAAGATGACAAGTTTAATACAATAGAACTTTTCTGAAATCACATAAATAAGATTTTTACAAATACTGAAATTTAAACATAGAGCTAAAATAAGTGTCTGCTTATGTCCATGTGAAGAAATGAATTTTTTTTGTGGTTTGAAATGAGCAAAACCTTCACTCTGAGTTTTAAAAGTTTTTTTCCCTCTCTGGGCAGAGAATAGGCAGAAAGGGAGGAAGTCAGTTCAACTGCTTTCCGGACTTACCTCAGCCCACCTTTATGCAAATGCTAATAGGTCTAGACAATGGGATGGTCAAGCTCCCCCCTCCCACCAGTAGGAAAAAGAAATTTAGAATCATAGAATTATAGAGTTGTAAGGGACTTCCAGGGTCATCTAGTCCAACCCCCTGCACAAGGCAGGAAATTCACAAATAACTCCCCCTCCACACCCGCAGTGACCGCTGTTCCACACCCAGAAGATGACAAAAAACAAAACAAAACTCCAGGATCCCTGGCCAAATCGGCTTCCTGACCTCAAAGTGGCAATCAGCATTTCCCTGGGCGTGTAAGAAAGGGCCACAAGAACTAAGCACTGAGGCAACCCTTCCTGCCCTCCCACTCATGTTCTGCCTAAGTTTATAGAATCCGCATTGCTGTCAGATGGCCATCTAGCCTCTGTTCGAAAACCTCCAAAGAAGGAGAGACCACCACTTCCCAAGGAAGCCTGTTCCATTGAGGAACCGCTCTAACAGTCAGGAAGTTCTTCCTAATGTTTAGCTGAAAATTCTTCTGATTTAATTTCAACTGATTGGTTCTGGTCTGACCTTCTGGGGCAACAGAAAACAAAACAAAACAAAATATATGGAGGAATTAAATACTAGAGAGACTTAAGGAAGGAAATTTCTGGAAACATCAGGAAAAGCTTCCTTGACCTGGCCTGACCAGGTTACTGGGAGGGGAAAAGGAGAAAATAAAACTCCTGGGAGGAAGGAGGGAGGTCTCTTCTGTATTGGGTCCATCAGAGCAGACAGAACTCTTAGCTGAGGTCTAGAGGAGGCAGCCATTGGCCATGTGCTAGCCTGGAGAACTATAAAAAACTTCAAATTAATGGTAACACTCTAGAGATCTACAACATCCTAAACTAAGATGCCTGTCCTATATTTTAACATCAGATAGGATGTTTATAGAGAGCGGGACAGAGGATTTGCATTTTACCCATTTCTTTTGAATCCTTTGCTCAGTCTGGTGCTGTGCTAAAAGTATGCTTGTGAAAATTTTCTTTTTAACAAATACTTCATAACTTTTGATGCTGATAGTGGTTCTCTCTATCACATAGACCTCTACCATCTTGGATTTTAAAAGGAGCACCAGGGGGAAGGCAGGCAGTTGGCAAGTGGCTATTCCCTCAGGGGTGCACAAGGCAGTAAATGGTCCCCATGGGGACTAGGTGCTGGGCAGCGGGAGATGCAGAGGCAAGGCCTCAGGGAAGCTGGAAGTCCTGACTCTCCCAGCGGGCAATTCCTACAAAGGTCAGGTGGTGGCGGTAGGTTACCAAAGAGAGAGAAAAGCCTTTACAGGTGTTGGGAAAACCTTGGAGGCAGTGTGGAATAGGGCCTACAGGCCAGAGCAGGCCCATTCTGCCACAGTTCAGACACTATATTATTCAAATAAAAGATTTGCACTGCATTTGGACTATGTTGATTCCATAGTGGAAAGAATTCTATAGGTAAGCAGCATGACTGAATGCTTTTCTTGATCTGCTTGATTTGTGATGAAACAGCCTGCAGCTCCTATAGACTAGCAGAACACTTCTTTTTAAGGCTCTGTTGGTACAGAAACAGCAGCCTGGGAACACATTGCTTTATAACAAAAAAACATATGACTATTGGAAAGGATAAAGCTACTTTTTCAGCCTCTATCAGCCTTTGCTATAGAAAAATCCGCCAAGAGGTGCCCCCTCTCACAAGACTATTCAAGTACTTCAGGCTGAAGCAGATGGTCACGACACTTGGAAATGAAATATCACACCAGATACTCCCGCTCTGTTACAATGCATGAGCAATATGCATGTTTTCAACGTCACTGCCCTACTGATGCCATCCACTCTTCTTAAGCATTCTGCCAAACCATTCCATTTCTGGCACTATCCTGTAACTTGGGAGGGGGTGTGTGCAGACCTCATTCAGAACTTTCTCTGTGCTGTTGAGCTGGCTCAGAGCTAACACAATATGGCACCCTTCCAGAAAATGTCTCTGCTGAGAAAGTCTCAGGGATCAGTTGCAATTAGAGCCTGGGAAATGTGCATTTGGCTTGGTTAAGATGTGTAAATGGGGCGGTAACAACATAAATTTACCTCATTACAATAATATGCACTACAATGGACCTTTTTGGAATATAATAAAAAGGCAGATGAGAGTCTATCCTGGAGCTCTGAAGCTTAAAGTGACACAACCAAGCACTTTGCCGTCTGACATAAATCTCTTTATAGGCTGCCTTGTACTATTACAGCACAGGAATCAGTGCAGTCATCCTCTGAATAGACCAATTAAGCATCACACAGAGATGCTCACAGGAGTTAAATTTCTGTAAAATCTCATTGTTTGTAAAACTCTTACGAGATTGAAAATGTCCCTGTCCCTAACAATTATAGCTGGGGGTGGGGGTTTCAATTTGGCAAGCAATGGCATTCCTCCTGTTCAGGAACATGAAATATTTCAGGAGAGAATACAAACACAAACATGCTAATTCTAAATGAATAAAAACAAAACCCTACTCAGTTCACAGCAAAAAAGCAAGTTAATCTTTCACTGAAATAATAAAGTCATTTAAGCTGATTCCATGTCTGTGTCACAAAACACACACTAAATGATCTCTTATGAAAGCAACATATGGTACTCTTAATCAAATTTCATGTGTCCTTCACATTTTTAAACCCCCAAAAGATGATTAAATGGATCAAGGTGCTCAGTCTGTCCAATCTTCATTGAAATGCTACATTATGTTTGAAATGATCTGAAAGTATAAAGATACATATCTGTAAGAATGTAAGTGATCATCCGACTTCAAGACAATATTTATCTGTGAACCTTGTTTTGACCCTCAACACATTACATGGACACAAGTCCCCTTGATGTCAAATTATTTCCCTCATAACAGACAACTGGGATTGGAATGGTAGACTGACTTTTCAATGTTCGCAGATGTTTTCCCTGTGGGGCGGGGTGGACTTGTATGCTGCAAAAAAACAGAAAACAAACCCACCACCACAATTCACCGCTAATATCAAAAGATGGCCTTGAACCCCTGAAAGATATTAGAAGACCAGAATATACCACATAAAGACCAAGAGAAAAACAACTGTCAGGCTGCAACTTGCACAAATCCATTAACTGCCACTGAAATTCTCAGAATACACTATGCTAATTCTTACGAGGTGTCAAAAATTGAATTTTTATTATTGCAGCAGATTCTGGCTTTCTTTAGATATCAGCCCCTCAGCTGTGAATTAACAGTTTATTGTTAAGGGACAGCCTTTGTAGTAAAAGATATAAAAACTTACAACTGTGAAGCACAAAAACTAACTGCCTGTTCACAATCTCGATATCATCTCAATCTTCATTTTTATATGCAAAAAAATAATAATCACTGTGCGCTTTTTGTTTCCCCTTCCTGAGTATTCGTTTTCTCTTCTCAGTGGGCTTTTGACCCTCTCCTCTACCCCGATTGGTGGTGTTCCCAGCCATAGCGGGACAAGGCTCCTTCTCTCTCAGACTCTGGGTGGTAGGCTTGGCAGCTTCTCAGCAGCAACAACAGGCCATGAAAGAGAGACTAGATCCTGCTATTAGCTCAGATGGCCACTCTGTCACTCTAGCCACCTAGGTAGCATTGGATCCAACCACATCAGCCATGTCACTGGGGGCTCATTCAACAAAATTTCAGAGAATGAAATAAGCATGAATTTGACAAACTAGAATTTATCAGGATGCTTTATTGTGCATACCCAAGGTCTAAATGTAGACCCAGGTTGTCTTGCCCATTTACAGCTGTTGAATTGCCTTTCCAATGCTAGGAAAATTTTGTTACTGTTAGTTACTGAGGCTGTGAATGATTATATATTTCTCTTGTATGCAGCTGAGCTTTGCCGATATCACTGATTGCGTCTCTTGCATTGTATAGCTTTTTGGCCTCCTTTTTATTAATTGATTAAGAGAATGGAACACCTTTCCTATGAAGAATGGTTAAAGAGGCCAGAGCTCTTTAGTTTTGTGAAACTATGATATACACACCATACACTTAAAGAATCCACTTCATGCATTTGATGAAAAGCCCATAAAAGCCCATCTTTAAGATGCCACAAGACTCCTTTTTTGCTTTCACTATAGCATGCTATTATCCCTCTAGAATATGTTCCAATAGGTGAGGTACTGGCATTGCTCACAGTTGTAACTATTACACCAGTATTATGATCTAACACTATTAAGAGAACAGTGAGGGCCCTGAAGCAGTGGGGCTGGTGGCAGCTAAATATGTCTGCTTCTAAACAAATGACAGTTAATGAGGCTGTGTAAAACAACAGCTTCATTACACTTCAACCTAATGCTGCAAAATTTTGTCGATTTTGTGACAAACTCATGCAATGTAAGGCCAAAGTATAATGAAGTCACTGATATATGTAGCATTAGATATCATTTGAATTGATCCAGGTGTATTCTGCTGCCACTAGCTCCACTACTTCTTGGCCATCGCTGTTCTCTTTATATTGCCGGGTTACAATATTTGGGTGAAAGAAACAGCCACAACTGTCAGAGCTTACCTTCTATGTAACTTGAAAAGATACAGCAGCTCTATCAGAGTTGAGATTTCAGACCAAATTATTATGTATCCCTTCAGCTTTCTGACTCTGTCTTAAGTCCTTCCAACTTCCCTTGCCTACTTAATTCTACCTTGCCTAGCCATTCCTATCTCTGGGAGCAATGTAAGGCTTTGTCCCAGTCCTACATTCTCGATTTCTCTTCGTTATCATCTATCATCCATTGCTTTCTATTTCCATTTTGCAGCTCACTTATTTTACACCATTTTACTTAAGCATCTTTCCTCTTGACAATCATCTCTAGCATTATCTTTCCATTTTCACATCATATACCCTGCCTTTATGTGCTATGGGGTTTCTTTCTTTAGAGTTCCTTTATTAGCCCCTGTTGTTCCCAGATCCCTACCTCCTCAGCCCCTTTCCCCACAATTCCCTCTATACTTCCTCTTGCCTCATCAGCCTGCCACTACACCTTGGCTGCTCTGCAATTTCATTCAACCATTTGACTCTGGCCTCTCTGCCCCTTCATTTTCAGACCTCCTAGGACCTTTTTTCCAGTTCTCAGCCTGCTTGCAAGGCTCCTTCTTGCCACAGGGCCTAATTGACTACTTTCCCTTCCCTTAGAAAAGATGGATTGCAGACAATCTGACATCTTGGCTATCTGAATGGTTCATGAATATTTTAAACTATAACACCATCTCTGCTAACCTGTGTCAGAGGCTTCATCAACACAAGTGCAATACAATTTAGATATTCTGGAAGAATATAATGGAATGGGATTCTTTAAAGAGTTTTTAAAGGAAGGATCAGAGCTATACTAAGAGATATAGAGCATAGTCTTTCATTCTGATTCTAGGCATCATCGTTTTCTTGGTTTTCATATAACTATGACAGACAGAGGAGAAAATCCTGAATACTTACAGGCACAGAAGCATTTGTAGAACAAAACTGCTCCCGCATCTTGTGAAAAGCATATGTGTGACTGAAGAACAGCATGGCCAAATTGCCCAAGCTTAAGGCTCATGGACAACAACTACAGGATGCAGTATCATAGCTAGGAGTACATGTCAACTTTGAGAAAGTAAAAGCAAAAATCTTTCATTTCCTTTCTTTATCACATGCATGCTCAAATGAGAAGTGCTTCTGCAAGGTTCTAATTTCCAAATTTGTTACAAACAGAAGTTAAAAACTCACAGTTCCAGTTAAATATTGTTTTTAATAGCTAATTTACAGTGATCAGACGTGAGATAACACTGTGACTGCACCTCCCCCACTCCCATGTTTTGAAGTTTGCAGACAGAGCCATGCAGAAAAACACAACAAACCCCACAGTTAAGAAAAGTATAAGTCAGCTGAATCTAACTAACTACTTAGGGAAAGGGAGTTCATTTTGTTTCCTTTGATACCATCACTTATACCACTTTACATCCTTCTTTAATCAACTGTTCCTGGAAGCCCTCACTACACTGCCCAAGTTCACCACAGTCTGTTGCAAGGTTAGGACTATGGAAATGTCAGGGCACTAAACAGCTTGCGCCAGGCATCATAGTCAAAGTTCCTTCTTGAAAATCTAGCAGATTTGGATGACTTGCTCTCAACTATTGCAGGAACATCTAACATCAACAAAACCAAGCTTCTCACCTTCATCAGGATACTAAATGTCCTGCATTTCATTGATGGGTGAACAGTCACACTACACAAGCCTCATAATGCTGCATATGTTCACAAACAGTCACAACCTATTCTCATGAATATTAAGGAGCAAATGATAACTTTTCAGAGAGTAGGATTTAACAAATCTTCAACTACAACTTCTATCTAATTCTCTTTGGTTTTTTGCACTATCCCTATCTCCACAGTTGTTACAGCATGCTGTCATGGCCTATGGGATTTAATCCAAGAGCCTTGTGGCATGAGGCTAGGACTGCATGCCACAAGGCAATGAAGCCTAAGCTGTGTGCACTTAGGCTTCATTGTCCTTTTCAGGCACAGAAGGGAACATAGGAGTACAACAGGAGTATCTGACTGAAAAACAGGATTAACCCTGTGATGGAATGGGCTAGCTCTGACTTACAGACCCTGTTCTGCCAGCCACCTCCTTGGCTTGTGCCAATTCCTGGAGGGTGCTATTCCACTTCCTTTCACTAGGGTACCACTGCCACCACTGTCTGGTTGGGGTCTTCCTCTCAGGAGGGACAGACTCCTAACACTCCTTCTCAAATTGAGGCCCTGCCTCTGGTCTCCTGCTTACCACAGGGACCAAATTCCTTCTTTGAGGGGCCCCCTGGAGGATTAGCAAATGGATGCCTTGACTATTTGCCTTCCCCCTTCCTGGGACTCTCCTTTATAGTAGTGTTGTCTAAGGTGGTTGGGGGAACTATGTGGTTCAGAGAACACTACCAGCTTCAAAAAGTAAAATATTTATTTAAAAGAGAAAAAGGTTACAAGCATACTTTTAGTGCAGCACCAGAACAGCAACCAGACAAATAAAAGTTGATCATTTTTTTAAACAATTTTTCCAAAGTTTAACAATCAGTAAAGTATAATTACAACTTCAAACAAATAATGTTTCACATATTATTTCTGGTATTAATAAAAAATAAACCATTTTTTATATTGTGCATTGTCAGGAATTATGTCATTCTCCAACATAAAACTAATAACAGGATACCAAACAGCTACAACTTTTTTGTGATATTTGTCAGGTGATACATTAAACAAATTAAATGACATTTTTTGCATAATAAACATTTCCCATACTCGGTTATACCACTGAGATAAAGTAGGAGTTTTTTTCCTAACCACTTTGCTACAACTAACGAACGTGCTGCTGCTAATAAATATGCTGTTAATTCTTCTTTTCTTTTGTCTTTTCTAGGTTGAGGCCATCGTTCTAGCAAAATCACTTCAGGGGAACAAGGTAAGTCTATTTCAGTAATTTCTTTAATTTTTTCTAAAATATTCTGCCAAAATTGTTGTATTATAGGGCATAGCCACCAGCAGTGTATAAAATCAGCCTTATTTCCACATTGTTTTATACACATTGGACTATATGATTTGTTTATGCAGTGGAGTCTAATAGGTTGAATGTACCATCTCATGATAATTTTAGACATTTAAGTATTTATAGAATGAATTTTTGAAGTCCAGCTGTATCCATTCCATATTTGTTGCCAATCTTCCTCTGTGAATTCAATTTTTAAATCTTCTTTCCATTGTTTTTGTTATAAAGTGTTTACCTCTTCTTTACTAACGCTTAACTGTTTATAGACTAATGATGACAAATTTCTATTTAATTTGACCTTTTTCTCTAAAAATTGTTCCAAAGGTGTTGAGTTACGATTTCTTGTGACTCTCAGAGGAGGAGACTCTAAGAGGTGTTTAATTTGTAAGTATTTGAACCAGTGTACTCGGTGTTTAATTTTTGTTTCCAAGTGTGTTTTTGTTAAAATATCCTGTTTATCAAAAAAATGTGAAATTTTAGTCACTCCGGCTTGTTGCCATATTTCATAATCTTCCCAATCTTTTCCAGGGATAAACCATTCTTGTCGAATATAAGATGACTGGCCAGATATGCCTGGAGCTAAAATAGGTTTCCATTTATACCAAATTCTTAAAGAGTTAAATAAAAATGGGTTTTCTATTTGGTTACATTTTTTAGAATTTTGGGGTCCCATTAGGTGTCATATAGTGTGTAAGGTAGTAAGGGTTCTAATTCTATATCAGACCATGTTGGAGGTCTTTCTAAAGATGTACTCGTTATGAATGTGCTAATATTAGTGGATTCATATATTATTGTAAATTAGGTATGCCCAGACCACCTTGGTCAATTGTTCTATATAATGTTGTTGCTCTAATTCTTGGTTTCTTCCCAGCCCATAAAAATTTGTTTAAATCTGTTTGCCATTTTTTTTAAAGTTTGTTTACTTAGTGGAATAGATAGAGCTAAAAAAAATTATATTTTGGTATAATAAAACTTTTAATTAGATTAATACAGTCAATCCAATATAATGATTTGGACTCCCATTGTTTTAAAGAGTTTTTAATTTCAGTATGTATTCTGTTAAAGTTGTATTTGACTAAATCCTCTAATTTTAGTGGAATAAAAATACCTAAATATCTACATGAATTAGTTGTTTCTTTTAATTGATGATCTTTAATCATTTTTTCTTTTTGGTCTTCTTTAATATGTATTGGATGAATTATAGTTTTTCCTTTATTAAAGCTAAGGCCAGAAATCATATTAAATTGATTGAGTGTCATAAAAATTTCACCTAAAGATTCATTTGGATTAGTAATATATAGCATAATGTCATCTGCGTATAAACTCGTTTTATGAGTTACCTTGCCAATTTGAACTCCATGGATATTCTCATTTTGTCTGATATATTCTACTAAGGGTTCTATGGCTAAAATAAATAGTAAAGGGAAAAGGGGACACCCCTGTCTCGTCCCTCTTTGTAATTTTATGTTGTTTGTGATTTCGTTATTTACTTTAATTTTTGTTGTGGGTTCCTGATATAATGCCTGAATTACTTTTTGAATGTTATTTCCAAAGTTCATAATTGTAAGGACTTCTTGTAAATAATTTATTTCAATACTATCAAAGGCTTTGTCAACATCTAAAGACATCAACAAGCCTTCGACAGTTTTTTTTTCCACAATATGAAATAATATTTAAAGTTCTTCTTATATTTTCAATAATGTTTCTCTTTGGTAAAAATCCGGATTGGTCTAAATGAACGTAGTCTGAGAGAATTTTCTTTAGTCTGTTTGCTATTAATTTGGTAAATATTTTTCCATCTGAATTTAATAATGATATGGGTCTGTATGCTGTAGGGTATATTGCATTTTTTCCAGGTTTTAAAATTAAGACCATCTCAGATTGATTCCATGATGTTGGAATAGAACCTGTTTTCATTATGTCATTAAATAATAGTTCCAGTGGTTTAATTAAGTCTAATTTAAAAGTCTTAAAAAATTCTGGAGGGTATCCATCGGTTCCTGCTGCTGTATTATTTTTTAATTGGCTAATTACTTCCAGGATTTCTGATTTTGAAATTGAGCTATCTAAAAATTCTCGGTGACTTTTTGAAATTTTCTTTAGAATGTTATGCTGTCTCAAAAAGGTTGTAATGTTTTCAGTTTTTATGGATTTTGTTTCATAAAATTTTTTATAATAGTGTTCTATAATGTTTCTAATTTCTTGATGATCTGTGGATATTTGACCTTTTGTGTTTTGCATGGCCTGTATTTGACATGACATTTTTAAGTCTTTAACTTTCCAGGAAAGTAATTTAAGAGATTGAGGATTTCTTCCAATATCTTTGTTTAGTAAAAATTAAAGTCTTTTTGAATTTGCATTGTTGTAGTTATTTCTAAGATTTTCCTTTCAGCCAATAATTGTTTAAAGATTTTTTTATTGCCAGTTTATGTAGTACTTCTAAGCTTTTAATCTTGTCTTGTATTAATTGTATTTGTTTATTTTTTTCTCTTTTCAGATGAGTGGTTATGGAAATTAGGTGACCTCTAAGAACAGCTTTCATCACATCCCACGTATTCTGGTGGGATGTTTCTGCGGGATCATTTTCCTTCCAGTAATTTTTAATAACCTGTGAGATTTAGCTGCATATTTCAGGATTAATTAATAAAGATTTATTTAAAACCCATTTTTGTCGTGTGTTTTTATCTGACCATTTTATTACACAGAGTGTAGGATGGTGGTCTGACCATAGCTTTAGACAAATATCTACTTGTTCTACCTGATTAATTAAGGAATATGAAAGTAAAATGTAATCAACACATGTATATACTTCAAATCTGGGTGAATAAAACGTGTAGTCTCTTTCCTTTGGGTTCTTAGTTCTCCAAATGTCACAAAGCCCATGGGCTCTGAATATATGTTGTAATTGTGGTGTTGTGTCTGTGTTTTTTTGGGGCAATTTCTTTTGTTTGGACTTGTCCAGAGTGGGATCTAATATAAAGTTCCAGTCTCCTCCCACAATTGTTTCTCCTTCTTGGAATGTTTGTAAAAGTGCTAAAGTATTTTTGATGAATGTGAGTTGTGTTTCATTTGGTGCACAGACAGAGCAGATTGTAACCAATTTGCCATCTAAAATGCCTTTAATAAAATTATATCTGCCTGCTGTGTCAATCAGTTCCCCTTTTAGTTCAAAATGTAAATTCTTAGCTAGTGTAACTGCTGTACCTCTTGATTTGGATGACCTTACTGACATATATTGTTCTTTATACCAAGCGGATTTGATGATAGGGTGAGTTTTACACTTTAAGTGTGTTTCTTGTAATAAAATACAATCTGGTTTGTATTTCAATATATGAGATGTAACATGTTTTTTCTTAATATTGTTATTTAAACCTCACACGTTCCAAGACATAATTTTCAAAGCTTGAGCCATAATAAATTTATAAATTGTTAATCACCTTCTAAAAACAATAAGAAGGCAGACAAATACTAATAATGTTACCAAAACTCAAAGACATGTCTAAATTAGTTTACCTCTTGTAATTCTTTAATAACTTGGTAACCTGTAAACCAAACGGATTAATCAAACACTTGAACAAACTTCTACTTTTACCTTTCAACAACACTCTTAGTCCCAGAGTGTCCTAACCTGTACATCAGCCTCTTTCAGTTTGTTAGAGGCTTCAACCTTTTATGACCCTCCTGCATTACCCCATCTGTCCTCCCTAGCTTTAAAACATTAACTTATTTTAAGGCAGTTATAAAATTGCATCAAGTCAAATAAAATAATTAACTTAAATCAGTATTGCGAGAACATAGTAAATTTGCAATTAATACCTGACGTTTATCATTTGTTGTGATACCCCACATTAAAAGGATTGAAAACGGATTTTTGTTGCTTTTTGTGGTGATGAGTCAAAGTGGATTTTCCTCTTAAAAGTTGGTTTTGTCGTTTCCATTGGTTCTTCCAGCTGTAGAAATCTCAGCAAGCGTAGACCACTATTTTCATCAGAAGCAAAGAACTGTTTCCCTTGATGTATTACTCTGATCTGACCTGGAGTTGACCAGCGGTACTGGAACTTGTGTTCTCGAAGTTTTTGTGTAGTTTCTTTTAGTTGTTGCCGTATTTTCAGGGCTTCAGCGGGAAGGTCTGGAAAAACGTTGATTCTTGCATCTTGAAAAGTTAAGTGGCCTAGTTCACGTGCTATCTTCATGATAGCTATTTTTTCTCTTATATCTGTCAGTTCAATTATAATGTCTCTTGGAAATCTTCTATTAGGCTTGTTGGGATTGCCGAGTCTATATATTTTTATCACTGAGAGTTGTTCTGTTTCATCTTTCTGAATCACAGAGGCAAGCCAGGTTGGGATGGTTTTTAAGAGAGTAGGTTCTTCTTCAGGATTTTCTTTAAATCCCCTGCGTTTCAAATGATGTTTTCTAGCCTCTGTTTCCAGAGCAAGAAGTCTGTCTTTTATGTATTGTTGTTCTTTTTGTATTTCTTGATTTTCTACTTGTATGGTAGATCCCAAAGTACAGGCTGTTTCGGCGATGCCCTTGTAGATTCTAAAGCCTGTGCTATTTGATTTATCTGCTCCGTTAAAGGGTGAAGAGCTTCATCAATTTTTGTGGTAAATTTGTCCATTACAGAAGTTTCAAAAGATTGAAAAGAATTTTTTAAGGTTGTCTGGAGCATTTTTAGTGTCAGAGGCTCTTCATGTTGATCTTTCTTCTTGGTTTTTGTGTCGGTGGCCATTTTGGATTTGGCCCATTCCACGCTCAAGAGATCAGTCGTAGGAGCGATCAGCTGTTTTGCGGTGGTCTCTCCGGGTCCCCAGTGCCTTGCAAGCTTCCTCAATCGAAATATAGTTGTGGG
Source organism: Gekko gecko (assembly GCA_029375565.1). Lineage (NCBI taxonomy): Eukaryota > Metazoa > Chordata > Lepidosauria > Squamata > Gekkonidae > Gekko > Gekko gecko. The sequence goes on along the minus strand of JAPDNY010000002.1, from coordinate 234,290,317 downwards.
GGTAAGTTTTATCTGCTTTAATCTATTATAAAGAGTAAAACGGGTGGGTAATCACGGAGCGTCGGGTTTAGATGTCCATGCCTGAGTGCTCCAATGCCATGCCCCCATAAAAGTTGGTCATAATCACATCCCCTGTCCCCAGTTCTAAAACGTACCCTACTAGATGTTGAAATAGAGTAGGCAATTTCAAGCTCAGAAAGTTATGAAAGGTTCTAAAGGTCTCTCATTACCTAGGGTTCTCTGCCTCCAGCTAGACAGCCAGGCCCAGCAGCATGTTCAAGATGGCCATGGACCTGCTGAACAGAGCTCAGCAGCCTGTCCTCTTCTGGGGGGGACACTTTAAAAACTCAGAGTGGGGAGGGGGTTTCTCCACAATCTTCCTTAGCCAGGCCTGGTTTATATGCTAGAAGCATGCTTTTCTTCTCTTACCTAGCAATATCTTCTGGATGCTACATTTCAGCCTCAGGAACTAAACTGAAGGCCTTTAGGACTGGCATGCCCTATTTCAAATCTACACTTGGTTGTCAAGCTTATTGGATGACACCCCCCCCCCGGCTAACAGAGTTATTGTGAAGAAAAATTGGGGAGTGGAACACCTGAGAAGAATCTAGCATAGTGTAGTAGCAGTAAGAGTGTTGAACTAGGACCGGGAAGCCTGGAGTTCAAATTCACAACTCTGCCATGGAACTCACTAGATGACCTTGGGTCAGTCATGCCCTCTTAGCCTAACACACCTCACAAGGTTGTTGTAGGGTTAACATGGGGAAGAGAGAACCCCAAGTTCTTTGGAGGAAGAACAGTATAAAAATTAACCCTGGAGAATGAGTTCATTAAAGATGTAATAGGCTAAACATATATCAGAATACAATGACTCGTTAGGGATTCAGCTTTAGTGAGTAACAATCTTGGCACAGGGAGCTGTACCGACACTCTAGAGTACTTTGAGACTGTTGATCTAGTGACCATGGTGCCAGAGGCTCACAAGCACATAGTGGACAGCAGCATCAGTGCAGATGGCAGTACAATTCAATGACTGCAACACTGGTACCTCTGACCATGTTGTGATGCCTTACTTATACAATGTTCTCCCTGTATCTCTGTACCAGCAGCCAAATCTCTTGATCTTCTCATGCCAAAACATGACTATTTATCCTGTCAATGATTTATTAGTTATGTATCCCTCTATGTGTACAGTTCTGGTCACCACATCTCAAAAAGGATATTATAGCATTGGAAAAAGTGCAGAGAAGGGCAACTAGAATGATAAAAGGGTTGGAACACCTTCCCTATGAAGAAAGGTTAAAACACTTGGGGCTTTTTAGCTTGGAGAAACGACGGCTGATGGGTGACATGATCAAGGTTTATAAGATTATGAATGGGATTGAACAGGTTGAGAAAGAAGTACTTTTCTCACTTTCTCACAATATAAGAACTCATGGGCACTCCATGAAATTGCTGAGCAGTCGGGTTAGAACAGATAAAAGGAAATACTTCTTCACCCAAAGAGTGATTAACATATGGAATTCACTGCCACAGGAGGTGGTGGCAGCTTCAAGCATGGACAATTTCAAGAGGTAATTAGATAAACATATGGAGCAGAAGTCCATCAGTGGCTATTAGCCACAGGGTATAGATGAGAATTCTCAGTCTGGGGCAGGTGATGCACTCTATTCTTGGTGCTGGAGGGGGCAGCAGTAGGAGGGCTTCTAGTGTCCTGGCCCCACTGCTGGACAGTGGGAGACATGGCTGGAGCGGCTGGAGAATTACCCTGAATTCCACGACATCACAGAGGCAGGAAAGAAAAGATCCTTGCTGATCAGCACTTGTGGCATCGACATGCTCAGACTCCTCAAAGATCTGATCATGCCAAAGACGACGAAGGAGGAGACCTTCGAGGTTTTGGTAAAAGTGCTTACCGACCATTTTGCACCCAAACTGACAAAGATAGCCGAGCGCATTGACTTCTTTGTGCATGTCCAGGGTCCTGATGAAACCACCACCGACTTCCTGGTGGAGCTTCACTGGGTGGCCACCCATTGCGGGTTCCCCAGCCTCAATGATACCCCGATGAACCAGTTTGTTGTGGACCTAAAGGAACCCAAGCTGCGCTGCAAGCTGGCCAGCCACAATGACCTGACACTGGACATGGCTTTGAAGGAAGCAGTGGCTTATGAAAAATTGCACTAAGACTGCCGTAGCCGAGCAGTCCACCTCACCACCATGGCCTGGACTCCCGACATCTTGGACGAGGAGGAGGTCTTGCAGGTATGTCACCCGTCGCGTCGGCCCCAATGATCACAAGCATCAGCTACCACCCCGTCAGAAGAGACCTCCATGTCCTGTGCCAGTTGCGGTGAGGCACATGAACATCGGACCTGCCGTCTGCGAGATGCCGTCTGCCAGACCTGTGGCAAACAGGGACACATTGCCTGCATCTGCCAATCTCAAGGACCACGCCAGGGGGCGTCCATCCACCAAGAGTCAATGGATCTGCACACCCTCACAATCCACAACCAGCAGCACCAGGTAAAGAACTTGCCCCTGGATGGCCCTCATAAAATGCACACCACGGTATTGATTGAGGAGTCCCCATGTAGAATGGAGCTCGACACAGGGTCATCCTTTTCTATAATTTCCACGGACACCCTACATAAGCTCTGCCCCAGGGGGGAACCCCTCCTACAAAGGCCACGGGTTTTAGCACTGAGGGATTTTCAGAAAAAAGCAGTGGAAATTAAGGGCTGGGACAAGTTCCAGGTGCAGTACAAAGACTTTAACAGACTGTTGGACTTGCTGGTTGTGGAGGGACGACTCACGAGCCTGCTGGGACTCTCTTGGTTGAGGCTATTGGGGTTTAAGGTGATGATCATTAATCATGTCATGCCCCTCACTTTCATCTTGGTTTGCAATGAGCTTCTGGGGCAGTTTGATGGCCCGCTTGGGCGGTACTCCAGGCCCACGGTCACGCTGGACATCAACCTGGCAGTGCGCCCCATTTGCATGAGGCCCGGCACCCCCCTTTGGCACTTAAACCAAAAATCAAGGCTGAACTGGATCGCCTCATGGATCAGGGGGTGCTGGAACCTGTCACCCACGCTAGGTGGGAGATGCCAATAGTCACCCCGGTAAAGCCTAACGGGGATGTGAGAATTTGTGCAGATTATAAATGTACCCTTAACAGGGCGCTCCAGGACCACACTTACCCGGTGCCAGTGGTCAGCCAGGTCTTAACTTTGCTGGCTGGGGCACGAGTTCTTGGAAAATTAGACTTGGCCCAGGCATACCAACAGCTGCCAGTAGACACCACCACCGCCGAGGCACAAAACATAGTGACTCACAAGGGCACCTTCAAGGTGACGCGGTTACAGTTTGGAGTGAGTGTGGCTCCAGAAATTTTTCAAAGTTTTATGGATGGTCTCCTTAAAGGGATCCCAGGTGTCCAGCCATTTCTAGATGATGTGTTGATCGCCGCCCCAGACTCTGAGACGTTTGCGACCCGACTCCGGGTGGTGTTCCAATGATTTGATGCCGCAGGACTCAAAGTCAAGTGGGAAAAGTGCCTCCTGGGGTTGCCACGGGTGGAGTTCCTGGGGTTCACTGTAGACGCCCAGGAAATCCACCCCACAGACGACAAGATTACGGCCATCATGCAGGCGCCCCCGCCCTCATCCAAAACGGAACTCCAAGCCTTCCTCAGGCTGTTAAATTTTTATCATTTTTTTTTACCCCACAAAGCAGCCATGGCTGAGCCATTTCGCCGCCTCCTAGACAAGAATGTGCTCTGGGTCTCGGGCACTGTGCAGGCTGTGGCTTTCTGGGCAGTGAAAGAACTGTTGACGTCAAATGTAGTACTCACCCACTTTGATGAATCTTTACTGGTGGTGCTGTCCCCCTACAGGGTGGGAGAAGTCCTGGGGCACCGACTGATGGATGGCCTCAAGGACCCAGTGGCATATTACTCCAGGAAGTTGTCAGTGATGGAGCGCAATTATGTGCAAACAGATAAAGAGGCGCTCGCTATTGTGGCACGGGTTAAGAAATTCCACCATTATTTGTATGGAAGGCCCTTCACTGTAGTCACGGACCATAAACTCCTATTGGGCCTACTGACCCCCGACCACCTGACCCCCAAATGCTTTCTCCCTGGGTGCTCCGCTGGTCTATTTTTCTGGCAGGTTACAGTTATGAGCTCGTCCACCATCCGGGGAAGACAATGGGTCATGCGGATGTGTTGAGTTGCCTTTCGTTGCCCAAATCCGACCCCAATCCCGCCCCAGCCCATCTGGTTGCTCTCCTGGAGGCCCTTCCTGATCGGCTGGTCCAGGTGGTGGAAGTGGCCCGGCACACAGCCTGGGACCGCATCCTCTCCAGGGTTTTGGACCTACGGGTCTGGGGGGGGGCAGACTTCACCAGGTTCTCTTCCCACAAGGACGAGCTATCTGCCCACAAGGGTTGCTTGCTGTGGGGCGGTCAGGTGGTGATCCCTTCCCCTTTACCGGAACGGGTGCCTGATGCCCTGCACGAGACTCATCCTGGGATCTTCTGGATGAAAGTGCTAGCCAGAAGCTACGTCTGGTGGCCAGGGCTGGACCAGGACATCGAGGACAGAGTTAGGAGATGCCGGACATGCCAGGAGTCATGCCCAGAGCCCCCCAAGGCACCAGTGCACCCCTGGGAATCATCACACAAACCCTGGGACGGGTTACACTTAGACTTTGCGGGGCCGTTCCAAGGGCAACTTTTCTTTATTTTGGTGGATGCCTACAGCAAATGGCTGGAGGTAGTCCCGGTCCCCTCCACATCCTCCCGAGCTGCCATCCAAGCGATGTGGCGGATTTTTAGCACTCAGGGCATTCCCGACTCTTTAGTTACTGACAATGGGTCAGCTTTTACTTCCTCGGAATTCCAGGAGTTCACGAACTATTACGGTATAAGACACATCCATTTGGCACCGTTTCATCCGGCTACAAACAGCCAGGCCGAACACATGGTGAGGACCACCAAAAAGGCACACCGGCGGATGGACAAGGGGGACTGGGAGTACAAACTGGCCGCTTTCCTGTTCGGCCAGCGTACAACCCCCCACGCCATGACCGGGAGCAGCCCCACTGAGCTCCTCCTGGGTAGACAATTAATGGCTAGACTAGATCACCTCCACCCCGACCAGGCACCCGAGCACAATCCTCGACCTGAGGAGCAGGCAGCGCCAAGGGTTTTTTTTCTGGAGGACCTGGTCTACACCTGGAACTACGGCCAGGGTCCAACATGGATTCCAGCAAGGGTCCTGTGGGTAACAGGGCTCCAGTCCTATGAGGTCTCGACCAAAGACAGACAACTTTTTAAATGGCACATCGACCAGCTGCACCGCAGGGTCCTTCCGGTGGACCCAGAGGACTGCGACTTTGAGTACCCAGTCACCCCAGAAACCAACAAGCCAGTCCTGCCTGCCCCCCCCCGGGACCAATGGGAGTGGACACTGAAACAGCCCCAGGGGGCCCGGAATCAGACAGCAGACCGACTTCCCTTGAGCGTGCAAGGGAAGAAGTGCCATCCACAATGCCTCCCAGGGCTCCTCCGAGCGCCCTGGCCCCAGCTCCAGAAGCCCCGGTACTTCACCACTCCTCCCGAGAATGGAAAGCACCAGCATATCTAAGAGACTACATCTGCTAATGAACTAAGGGGGGAGGGGTGTTACGTACTAGGTTTGACTGCGTGCGAGGCAAGGTCCGCATGCGGCCAGGCAAAGAGATCTAGTTTCGGACTAGAGACAATAGCCCAAGCAGATCCTAGCCCGCACCAATCAGAGGGTTAGGATCTGAGGACCACCTATGGAACTCTGGTCCACTGTAAATAATCCTATCACTGGTGTGAAGTGTGTGCTTGGGGTGTGGTTTGACCCAGAATATAAGCCGGCCTGCGAGCTGGTCCTCCCCTGTCTTGTTCTTCCCTGCCAATAAAGATATGAGCTGAAATCACTTCACTCTGCTTTGGGCTCGGTACTTTTCAAGCACTGTTAAAGTACCTCCAAACTTGAAGGTACATTTCTAGCCAGGTCATTTATTTATATTAGGAAACAGAACAGTGTTACCATGAAAACCACCTTGTTGAGTATGATTTTCACTTTGCATGCACAATAGACTCTCCTAGAGCCTGGCTTCCTCTGTAACAATGGCAATAAAACTAAATGCACCATTTCAATAAAAACTGTGATTTATACAGCCAAGCATAAACCTTGGAAAACATCCACAGATGCAGTCACAAAGCTGCCTGTTCCCTCAACCTCAAGTACTAATGAGGCATGTTTTCCCGATAAGTACACTTAGCATTTGCCATGACTGGAACCTGGCCACCAAAATGATAACCCCTATAATAGGTTTTAAGAAAATTCTGCTGCATTGTATTCTAAAGAAATCCTTCCCTAACTTATTTAAACCACTTGTGATCTGTCTTCACAGAAATACTGAGGGAGGTGCTGTCCCAGGGATTATACTATTTCAATCCAATTGGGTTTAAATTTCGTGAGTATGAATGACTAATTAAGATAAGCTCCCAGAGGCAGTGAGCTTGTCTATATACAACTATTATCCCTTTGATATTATAGTATAATATCTCCCTAACTAGACACCTTAAGGATTTTTGCACTTCTGTGTAGAAGAGTGGTATCTAATTAAAGCATCCAATTATACTGTAGCTGTATACTAGAGAAGATCACAACAACAATAGTGTCTGAAGTACAGGATATTTTTTTTTTAAGTCTATGTTGCACATTCTGTGCTGATGATACCCGACTACTGACAACCACATTACAACAGATTCACCACCAGGCATAATGGATCTTCAGTCTGTTCTCATGATTTATCTTACATCTTCTTCCAGTATGTTACAGCCAGGGCTCATTTCCTGCAGGAGTGCACAGGAGCGAAGCTCCGGCAGTAAGAAGCCCAGGGGGTGGGCACATGCAGCAATCTCCGCCCCTGCTCCCAGCAGCCCCCCTCACCTTTCCCAGCCCACTGGCCGACCCAGCAGAGCACTGCTGCGAGCTGGCCCTCAAGCTGCTCCGCCACTGTGTGGCCCATGGCACCCAGCCCACTCAGGCTCTGCCTGTCTTCATGCTGGTTCTGCAAGGTGGGCCCGGTGACTCCTGCAAGGCTTGCGAGGAGCTCTGGCCCAGCCTCCTGCGCAGTGTTCCCTCTAAGCTGAGTAAGTGTGAGCTAGCTCACAGTTTCTTAGCCTCCGGCTCACACATTTTTGTCTTAGCTCAGGAAGGATGGCTCCAGAGCAAACTAATTTATGCAGTAGCCAAATCACTTGCTCACAAATTTAATGTCAGTAGCTCACAAAGTAGAATTTTGGCTCACAAGACCCCACAGCTTAGAGGGAACATTGCTGTCCTGCGCCTACTCGGCCTCCTCCTGCACCTCTGCCCCACCACCGCCCTGGCCCCCTACCTGCTCGAGGCCATGTGCGTCTTCTGCGCTGCCCTACTCGACTCGTGAGCAGCCACACACTTTCCTGCACTTGCTGGTCATCCAAAAGAGTCCAGTGGCACCTTTAAGACCAAGGTTTATTCAGGTACAAGCTCTCCCTCCTCTCTGAGGGCAGATCTGCGTGCTCCCCCCTCCCCCATAGCTAGCAATCCAAAACAGTCCAGTGGAGCCTGAGTGGTGGGTGTTGCCTTCTGACACACTTCCGGTGATGTCAGGGTGTGTGGCATATGCAAATAAGTTATGCTAATGAGTTATGCTGATGAACTCCTGAACCTCTTTTTCTATGAAATGACCCCTGGTTACAGCTATCCATTTCTCCCTGGTGTGTATGACTGTACAAAAGATCACTAATGTAAAAATAAGGTTGCCCACTTTCTATATGCCCCAGACTTCATGAAATCTGAAAGGAAGGCCTTGATCCACATTCCCTACTGCATGAGTGGGTAATCTAGGACAGCAAAACACAGATCTCTATCACAGACCCAGTTGCTTGAAGCTCCCTTTCAAATAAAACTTGTAAGAAATTGACATTCTGGTCTTTCAGAAATCATGTAAAATCAACCCTTAGAAAAACTTTCTACTTTGTGACATGATTTGTTTGTTTGGGTTTCATATTATTTGTAAGTTTTACTATTTTAATTTTTATATGAATATTACATTTAACTGCTTTAAGCTGAAGGTTATCTAAATAAATAAAATTGACAATCATCCAGTGATCTTAAATGCAATCCCATATACCATATTCATTAACCTCCATAGAGACTGGGAACTTCAGCTGTTCATTCTGCAGTGATATGAAGCAACTGAGCAGGAATTATATAAGCCTCACAATTAGTACTGCAGAAGAAAAAGGCCAGACCCATCATCCTTGATAAGCTATTTAGCTGAGTTTTCACACTTCTATCTAGAGTTATACTCTTCTAAGATCACTCAAGTCAATGTGTTTAGAAGGGTATACCTGGGCTTAGGACTGCACTATAAAGCTTAGTTTCAATGTTAGACAATTTTAAATGTGCCTTTTTGCATGCAAAAACATGACATACAATGCAGGATTGCTAGGACTCAAGTACAGCAGCTGGTGCAAAGAAAAGCATGGCGCTGTGGCGGGGGGGGGGGTGAGTAGAGATGGAGTCCACTCAGCTTACGCATTTGGGAATTTGGCTGGATTCAGTGCAGTGCATGTCCTACCTCCCAGAGGACATGCTGTCCATCCTGAGGGCACTGCTGACATGCATCATCGACAGTAAAAAATGCACCCTTAAGGAAATCCAGGTGCTCCTGGGCCACTTACATTTCACTTGCATGATTGTGTTCCCTGGGTACACTTTTTGCACACAGCTTGCATGGGCCACTTCTGGGGCCACGTTGCCTCACCATCACATCAGAATCACCCATGGGATTAGGGATGACTTGCAAGTCTGGGCCAGCTTTCTGTCCAACTTCAATGGTGCGGCTATCTGGCAAACGCCATCTGCTTTGGGGGGCTCTCTACAGGTTTACATGGATGTGTCTGGCAGTCTGTGGTTCGGCTTTTACTTTGCAGGCCATTGGTGTGCTGAATGTTGGCCCAAGGACTGGGCTGGCAATGGCATCCTGAGGGCTCTAACCTTCTTGGATTCCCCCCCTCCCCAATATTGGTGGCAGTTGTCCTTTGGCAGGACTACTTTCAGAACAGAAGAAGAGGAGATTGGATTTATACCCTGCCCTTCACTACCCAAAGGAGTCTCAGAACAGCTTACAGTGTCCTTTCCCTTTCCCTCCCGACAACAGACACCCTGTGAGGTAGACGGGGCTGAGAGAGCTCTTTTGAGAGCTGCTCTTGAGAGAACAGCTCTGAAAGAACTTGTCACTGACCCAAGGTCACACCAGCAGCTGCATGTGGAGGACTGGGGAATCACACCTGGTTCTCCCAGATTAGAGTCTGTGCTCCTAACCACTACACCAAACAGGTGAACCATCTTGTGGTGTGACAACCAGGCAGTGGTCTGGGTTTTCAATTGCCACTCATCTCACTCTGAGTGGGTTATAAGGTTTGTCTGCAGGTTTGTGCTAACCTGACTGGTGTCTAATATACTTTATCTCGCTTTCAGGAGGAGAGGTTATGAACACTGGCCCTGATGCAAATTGAGACCCAGATCACTTTCCAGAGGACCTGTGGACTCGGCTTTGAGTAATCACTCAGGGAGTCTTTGGTTCTATTACCCCCTCCACCCGCTATGCCTATCTGCATGTCGTGTCATCTTTTCTGGCTTTCCTAGACATCTTTAGGTGGGGAGGTCCCTTTCTTGTTTTAGAGACACAGGTACTGCACTATTTAGCATCACACACAGGGGTGTGGTCTGGTGCTGCATACAATGGGGATACACTTCAGCCATTTCATTTTACAGCAAGGCTCTCAAGTTCTCCAACCCTTGCGATTCATTTCTTGCCAGACGCACCATAGAGGGGTGGCAAAAATCTGCCCCCTCTGCTCCTGAGACATGCAGCCAATTACCATTCAGAGTCTTCACAGCTTTTCCCAACAGCTTCCGCCCATGTATTGGCCTTCTTTCAAGTCCACCTTCACACTGGCATTTTAACAGGCTTTTCGAGGCAGTGAGCTGGTCACATCCTCACACTGTGAAAGCTCAGGCCGAGCCATCACCTATTGGGATATTTCCATACTGGGCCCTGAACTTCACATTCAGCAATACTGGTCCAAAATGGATCAGCGGGGCCAGGGTTCGCCTTCGCTCTGCTCCTCCAGGCCATCCCTGCCTCATTCGTTCCATGAGGGAATATTTGTTAGGCCTCCAGTCCCTGGCCTCCTTTTCATACACACCAATGGCACTGACCTAAGTTCCAGTTTTTCACCATGCTGCGCACTTGTATCACAGACCATGACCTCCCTCCAACAAACTATTGGGCGTGTTCTTTTCATATCAGTGTCATCACTGAGGCTGCAGATTGCAGTGTCTTCCCAGATCATATCCATGGTCTCGGGCGTTGGTGTCCCTCAGTTTACAAGGTATATATTCACCCTCAGCACAGAACAGGTTGCTCATGTCTCCTCTTTCCAGCTCACATCGGACAGCTCAAGTCCTTCTGGATCAAGTGGATGAGACTCGGGAATGCGTTTTGTTTCCCTCCTTGCCACCGCCTCCAATCAGGTTTCTGCTATAGCCCCCAGATGTTATTATTATTCAGCTTGGGGAAAATGACCTGCTTGCCAAAAAAGGGGTGGCAGTAGATTAAGAGGTTCTGCAGGCTCAGCTCCCAAACACAACCCTGCTTGAACTACTTGAACGTTGTGAGTGGTGAGGGGCTTTAGCATTAGACTGGGTGGATCTGGCCAGAAGAAAAGTATGCAAGTCAGCATCGCAACTAGTGGAGTCATGGGGCGGAGGCATGATTTGGCACCCAGACATTTCATTCTGGCAGGAAGCCCACTTTAGGGCTGGTGGTATTCATCTATCAGAATTGAGTAGGGAAAGTTGGCTACGTAGCATTAGAGATGGCCTTCTTTATTGGATGTGGTCTTAGGAGCATTGGCGATTTAGACATTAAGATGGATCCTTTTAGGGGGGAGGTTGGGCCTGCATGTGTGATTGACTGCACTTTTAAGAGGCTTAGAAGTGCTGTACAAAAAAAACCAGGTTGCTTACCTGTAAGTGATGATCTTTGAGTGGTCATCTGTGCAGTCCCACACATGGGTTGGGCATCTGTGCATGACCTTGATCAGAGAACATTCCAGAGCTTGCCTCAGGAGTCTTTTTTGGTGGGCTCTCTTCCCACCCAGGGAAGCAGACACACACTGCGCATGTCTTGAGTGGGGGAGAGAGCTGCCTCCCACTCAGTTCCTTCGACCACTACAGGTAAGTCCCATCAACTCAAGGTAAGTGATCAGAAGATGCCAGCAGTGGGGAAGGCTGGGCGGGATTGTGGTACTGCACAGATGGCCACTCGAAGATCATCAGTTACAGATAAGCAACCTATTTATCTTCATCGTGGTCTCTGTGCAATCCCACATATGGGTGATTAAAAGAGCTGAACCAGTCAGAGGAGGGAGATGGCAGCAGCAAGAGACAATAAACAGGTTAGGACACGTCATTATGATTTCAATTTATAGGTCCTACCTGAAGAAGCAGAAGCAACAGGTGAAGAGGGATCGTAGCACTGCCTGGCCAAAATCAGCATCCCATCGAACTCGAACATTGAGTGCATAGTGGGATACGAAGGTTGATGTGGAGGACCAAGTAGCTACAGCACAGACGTCTTCCAACGGGACACTGGCTAGGAAGGCAGTAGAAGTCGAAACTGCTCTCGTGGAGTGAGCAGTTATACAGGTGGATACAGGTTGGCATGCCAACTCATAGCAAAGGGCTATGGTGGAGGTAACCCATTTTGACAGTCTTTGAGAGGAGATCAGCACACCCTTGGATGGAGAACCATAGGCAACAAAAAGCCTTGGAAACTTTTGAAAAGGCTTTGTTTGATGGAGATAGAGAGCGCCCACCGGACATCGAGGCAGTGCAGGGCTCTATGAGGTGCATCAGCTGGGTTTGGAAAGAAAGCAGGTAAAACAGAAGACTGAGACAGATGAAAGGCAGAAACGACTTTAAGTAGAAAGGAGGGATCTGGCCTGAGAACTTTTCTTTGTGGAAAATTGTATACAGGGGATCCGCATGCAAGGCAGAAAGTTCCCCTCCCCAGTGAGCCATAGTAATAGCAATTAAAAATGCCGTCTTCCACAAGAGGAGGCGAAGATCCACGGAAGCCATTGGATCAAAGGGCTTGGCCATGAGTTGCATCAAAACTAGAGACAAACTCCAGGAGGGTACAAGCTGCTTTTGAGACAGACAGGGATGAAGGAGCCCTTTAAGGAAAGACTTTGCTAGGCGGTGTGAAAGACAGTAGAACCCTGTATTAAGGGGTGATATGCTGAAATGGAAGTGAGGTGCACTCTTAGAGAAGAGTATGCAAGGCCTGATTCCTTCAAGGACACGATGTAGGAGAAAATGTCCCATAAAGAAGCATGAATCGGGTCGAAGGAGTGTTGCAAGGCATAAGATTGGAACCTGCTCCACTTCAGATGATAGGCATTGCAGGTAGTTGGTTTTCTTGCGTTAAGAAATACATTCAACACCGCAGGAGGGAAGTCTACTGTAGGATCTTCCACACCATCAGCCTGAAGAAGGTCTGGTTGCAGTGGAGGATCCGACATCAATCCCTGGAAAGAAGATCCAGCACATGAGGGAGATGATGGAACTGACCGTTGGAGAGCTGGAGGAGGTGTGGGAATCAAATTTGGTGTGGCCACCAAGGGGTGATGAGGATGCAGGTGGTGGCATCATTCACAATCTTTTGAAGCACCCTGGAGATGAGAGGAAATGGAGGGAAGAAATAAAACAGTGTCCCTGTCCATCTGTGAAGGAATGCATCCCCCAGAGACCAAACAGTTGACGGACCGTGAGTGAAGAAGAGGCAACAGCGGGCATTCTGCAAGGTGGCAAAGCCATTGACAGTCAGGCAACCGAACTCAAGGAAGATCGGTCATAGATATCGGAGATGGAAGGACTTGTGGCACCGAGTGGCTCAAAAGATCGGTGTCGACATCCTGAACACTAGGAATATATATAGCCGACAGTAGGATGGAATGATGAAAACACCAATTCCAAAGGTGGATCACTGCTGTGCAAAGGTGAAGAGAAGTGGTGCCACCTTGCTTGTTGATGTAAAAAACAGCTGTGATGTTGTCAGAGGCAACACGGACAATGTTGCCTTGTATGATTGGGAAGAAGGACTTTAAGGTGAGTTGTACTGCTCAAAGCTCCAGGAGGTTGATGTGGAGAGTGGTCTCTTGAGGGGACCAGGTTCCCTTGGCATCCTGCATTGGACTCCCCAATCCCAAAGGGATGCACTGGTGATTAAGGAGATCTTCGGAGTTGGATGTCGAAAGAGCATACCGGTGAGGAGATGTTGTGGCAAAGACCACCATGATAGGGAGGTGAGGACGTGTGTTGGGATCAAAAGCTTCATGTCCCACGGACTCGATTGAGGATCGAAAACCCGAAGGAACCAGAGTTGAAGGGGGTGCATTCTGAGTCTGGCATGCTGTATGACAAAGATAGAGGATGCGAAGTAGCCCAGGAGCCTCATGACCGGCCAAATGGATTGCTGGGGACATGTTGTGAAGGTGGATACCAGCATGATTATGTCCGAAGCCCTGGAATTTGGCAAGAAGGCAGTCTCAGTGGTGGTATCGAGGCAGGTTCCTAAGAACTGGAGAACCTGAACAGGTTGGAGTGCAGACTTTGAAAGGCTGACGCAGAGACCTAAGGTGTGGAGGAGGGCAAGGGTAGAGTGAATGTCATTGAGAAGTCGAGTCTCCGTAGGAGCTACAAGAAGCCAGTCATTGATATAGGGGTAAAGGACAATCCCCCAACAGTGCAGCTTGTCAGCAACGATGGCCATAATTTTCGTAAAGACCCTGGGGGCTGTAGAGAGGCCAAACGGAAGGACCCGGTATTGGTAATGAATGCCTCCAACAGCGAAGCGTAGGAATTTCCAATGTTGAGGGTGAATGGTAACGTGGAAATAGACATTGTGAAGACCTATCGATGCCAGCCACCCAGACTTGGGGAGGAGAGGGACTGTAAAGTGACCATTCGAAATTTCTTGCAGCGAACAGAACAGTTGAGATCTCGAAGATCCATGATGGGCTGAAAACCGCTGTCCCGTTTGGGGACTAGGAAGTACTTGGAGTAGAAGCTGAGAGTTCATTGCACCTCCAGAACAATCTCAATGGCCCCCTTGTAGAGAAGCACATCAACCTCTAGATGAAGCGATGGATTCGGAGGCGTGATGACAAAATGAGGGAGGGTCAGGGGCGAAGTGAACTCTATGGCGTACCCCGACCTGTATGATGGTAAGGACCCAGGAGTCGGTGGTAATTTCTTCCCAGATTGGAAGGAAGGGGAAGAATTGGGTCCGAATGGGAGGGGTAAATGAAGAAGGCGGTGGCAGGCCCTGGAGGTGGTCAAATGGACTGCTTGGGCTGCTGAGGCTTCTTGGGGGCTTGTTGTCATGGCTGCTGAGATGGACAGGAGTCATATTTCTTCCTCTACTGCAAGGTTGTAGCAGGTGAAGGCTGACGCTTATTGTAGTAAGGCCTCCAAGAATGGTATTGCGGCCTTGGCATCGAAGTAGAAACTCCAAGGTTTCAAGCTTGTTTCCTGCTGTCATCAACAGCCTTCAGAGCCTCATCCGTGGTGGAATGAAAAAGACCTTCACCATCGAAAGGTAGATCCTTTTCTCTGAATTTGACATCTGTCTGCAGGGAAGTACTGCGGAGCCAGGCATGATGGAGGAGTGTGATGGAAGAAGCAAGTACTTTAGAAGAGCAGGTGACAGCACGACAAATGGAGCTGATCTGTTGTTTGGAAACAGCACAGATTTCGGACAAGGTGGCAGACAGAGTGAGACAATGTTCCTCTGGGACAAATTCAAGAACTCGATGAACAGCAGTGGCTACATTAAAGGCATAAGAAGAGAAGTATGACAGATAAGTATCGATTCTAACATTCATGGATGCGATGGAGTAGGTTTTCTTGGCAATAGCATCAATTTTCCTTCCCAAACGGTCAGGAAGAGCGGACTGTCAAACAGGTTGTTTGGACTTAGAAGAGGAATGAACTATAATCGAGTTCGGTGGAGGATGAGTAAGCAAATATTTTCCAGAAGATTCTTGAACTTTATAAAGGCCATCATAATGTCTCAATATCAGAGTGATGGAGGCAGGATGGTCCCAAGACTCCTTGAGGACTAAAAGGTGGAACGGAAACAACGGGAGAAATGTCAAAGGTGGCAAATCCGCTTGGACTAACTTATGGATAACATTGGTCACTGCAGGAATTTCCGTGGAGCCTTGTACTTGAAGAGCTGTAGCCATTTGTGTAATGAGCTCCAAATAGGCCTTTGGACCTTCTGTGGGAGAGATGGAACCCCAATGATGGGCCTCGTCCTCGAGAGGAAAAATATCAGGGTCAAGATTACCAGAGACAGAATGGTCAGATACTGAGTCCGGAGGTGATCGAAGTGGTTGGGAGACATCAATAGGTGTTCCGTCACCTGCAGGAGGATGATACCGAGGTTCTAATGGAGAACACTTTGGGGCATCTGCAAACATCGATACATCTGGAGGCTGATCGAGCCCCAGGGAATGGACCAAGGCTACCGAGTGGGAACACTTGGAGTAGGGTGAAGTTGGCCGGCCTCTGTATTGGTCAGTTTTTCCAAACCAGTCATAATGATCTCAGCGAGGAGTAGAAGACCTGGAGTAAAAGCAAGGATAATACGGTCTACGGTGCCGAACATCTGGAGACCAGGATCCAAAATCGGATGCCGACCTCGACGGAGATGGCGAGCGATGATAATGGTGTGGCCTGCGAGTATAGTGGGACCTCGACCTAGATCGATTTCGCATGAAATGCTCCCTGTCATCCAAAGAATGGATAGGCATATGGGAGCCTCAGGAGTGAGACCGAGATGCACCATGAGAGGAAGGCCGCTGGACAGGCGACTTGGAACACTGACCAGGTGGAATATGCCCTGACGGTGAAGACAAGGTAGGCAGTGGAATCAGAGGCTGAAGACTAGGCTTATGTAAAGGTGGAGCAGCAGAAGAGACCACCAGAGTCAATGTCGAGAGACCAGAGATCACCATGGGATTGAGCTTCGGAGCCGAAGTCAACTTCGACGGCTTCCATTTCAGCTTAGCCGACTGTTTGTCTTCGTGCTTTTTAGACTTATGTTTTAAGGATTTTGCATTGTCGGAGTATTTTGGTGGAACAGAAGACTGGGAAACGACTGAAGACATTGTAGGATGCAAAGCTTCCTCGAGAAGAGATGTTCTAAGTCGGGCTGCCCTATTTGTACGGACCTGTCGAGTAAAGTTCGTGCAATGGGGATAGGAATCAACCCGGTGAGACTCGCCCAAACAAAACACACAAAGATCGTGGTCGTCGTTGGAGGGAAACTTGGCTGGGCAATGGTGACACGTTTTTTTAAAAAATTATGTGTCCCATACAAATACTGCCCCGGCCGGGGGGGGCAGACAGAAACAAAAGTGAGGGGAAAAAATAGTAAAAGATTTTTTTTGCTTTTGTTTTTCAGGAGAAATAAGAAGGAATAAGAAGAAATGAGAAGGATAAGGAGAAAAAACCAGGAGAGATACTCAGCTGAGGCAATTTTGAAGAGCGACGCTAGCGAGGTGTGAACACGAAGGCAGTCGAAGGAGAACTGAGTGGGAGATGGCTCTCTCCCCTGCTCCAGGCATGCACAGTGTGTGTCTGCTTCCCAGGGCAGGAAGAGAGCCCACCAAAAAAGACTTCTGAGGCAAGCTCTGGAATGTTCTCCGATCGAGGTTGTGCGCAGGCGCCCAACCCATGTGTGGGACTGCACAGAGACCATGACGAAGATCTAAAGGATTGTGAAGAGTTAATTCTTCATAGAAACAGAGATCCTTGAGTGACAGGCTGCTCTAAGCTATCTGATTGGTTAGCATCAGCTGAGGAAAAAAAAGGTCTTGAGAGAGCTGCTGAGGAAGTCAGATTCCTGCCTTAACTGAGAAGAGACATGTACTGAACACAGTTCCCTTTAAGCTGCACTGGGGGTGCTGGTGCAAAACATTTCAAAGGCCACCTCAGAGGATTTCTGCTCTACTCACAACCAAGCTTCCATAGGAAACTATGGAGGATGGGGGGCAACTCCTTCTGGGCCCCTTAGAATTGGACCCCATGGTCCAATGTTTTTGAAACTTGGGGTTTTTTTTAAGGCACCCCCTCTAACATCCCCCTGGTGCCTCTAACAGCCCCCCAGAGTCCCAGATACCCCTGGATTGATTCTCCATTATAGCCTGTGCTTGAATTGGTTTTACCTCAGTAGTTTCAACCCCTGATTTCACCTGACCTTTCCCTTGCATGTTAAATAAAACCTTTTGTTATTTTTGAATTTTAAAGGTGTCTCAAGTGCCATTTTCAAGGGTTTAAGTTAAAGGGTGATCCCCACTCCTCCACTTGCACCTGCTGATGTGACCTTGGTTCAGTCACAAGCTCTGGCACAGCTGTTCTCTCAAGGACAGTTTCTGTCAGAAGTTCTCTCAGACCCACCTACCTCAAGGAGTGTCTGTTGTGGGGAAGGGAAGGGAAAGGAGTTTGTAAGCTGCTCTGAGACGCCTTTGGGCAGTGAAGGGCGGGGTATAAATCCAATCTCTTCTCTCTTCTCTTCTTCTCATCCCTTTTGTCAGGGTCCTGGGCTGAGCAAATAGTCAAAATATATCTTACTGACAGGGTGGGACAGCCAAAGTTTCTTCAGGGAAGAAGAAAACACATTACCATGGCTACTCAGTCAGTGAAGGGCCAGATAAATGTAGGGAAAATCTAGCCTCTGAGGGAGGGAGGGACCAAACTTAGGACCAAACACATTTCAGCCTCTTCGGGCCTTCCTCAGTGGTCACTATTCTCTATATTACACTGACACACATCCAAATACATGTATAAAAGGTTTTTTGTATTCACATATATATAATCAGATGTTGTTTCCTGAAATTGGTCCTAAGTACACCTTAATAAACATTTGTATTTTTTTATATTATATAGTGTTAACTTGACCCTCTTGGTTCACAGATATAGCTTGGGTTGAGTCCCCCCCCTTTTCCCATTTTTTGTCAGACTTGCAGGGGTTTCCTGTTGAAGTTGCATCATGGGTCTCTATCCTTAACAAGTGTTCTATGGATCTTATGATTCTACTTATAGAAACAGCAGAGATGGAAATGGCCCAAATAGAGAAGGACATAGATATATTTAAAGAGAAGGCTAATATAAGTGAGAGGGAACTCTCTGAACGTTTGGAATCTTTAGACACAGACATACATAAGCAATTCTTAGAACTGAAAGAGGTCAAACTCCACAAATTCCAGAGAGACCTGAAAGACTATGTAGAGGGTAAGGTCTATGATTGGTTTAACACAGAGAAAAACAGGTAATAGTAAAAAATCTGTCCCTTTGATACCACCTTGAATACCAGTTCTGATATGGAGAACAGTAGTCATTCAGAGACAGGATAGGGTAATACAACCAGTCAGAACAACCAAAATCACTCAATACTGAAGAGAGATGACAATTTTTTAGGACAGGACAGGGAACTAAGGCCAGGAAGGAGATTTACACCCCAAGAATACAGACCCAGATACAAGAGGAGAGGTCAGACAACCCACAGGTAATTAATCTTTCTAAAGTGCAGCTGACAGAGTTGGAACTTTCAATACTGAGAAAAGGCATAGCCTTTGTTCCTACACCTCCACATAATTCATTTCAACTTATGGTGGAAATACACAGTATGTTTAGAAAAATTAGATTGGCTGATTTTTAAAAAATAATACAGAAAATATTGTTCCAGATTCCAATAATTATAATTTAAAACCCAAGTCTACGTTTAATCCAGCCACTAAAAATCTGAGGCTATTAGCTTTTCAAGAAATGGTCCTAGAGGAAATACAAGGATTAGAACAGAAAGCTTTACCAGTTTGGCACAATTTGAATAAGATGGAACATCAAGCATTAAAACAGCTAGAACAAAGGAGAGAAATTGTGATTAAACCAGCTGATAAAGGTGGGGCAGTAGTGGTATGGGGCAGAGAAGATTATATTACAGAAGTGTATAGACAATTGAATAATATAGCACATTATAGAAAGAGTAAAGAAAATCCATCTAAGATCATTAAGAAAGAGGTATAGGGAATGTTGGAGGAAGGTTTAGCAGTAGGCTTTATAGATAAAACTAGGTATGATTACCTCCTAAGCACAGAAGAAAGGGTGCCATAATTTTACCTTTTACCCAAAATACACATAGGCACCATCCCGGTCCCAGGCAGACCTATTGTTTCAGGATGTGGGTCCATCTTAGAACCCTTGGCCCAATATTTGGGCCTTTTTCTCAAGCCCTTTGTTCAAACCACACACTCCTATCTATGGATACCATGGATTTCCTCAATCACATTACTGATTTACAAGTGCAGACAGATGAGGTAATTTTTGCTAGCCTAGATGTAGTGTCTTTATACACAAATATTCCACAAGATGAGGCCTTGGATGTTTTATGGGAAGTACTAGACAAAAGAATGGGGCAGCCCATCCCCCCAAATCATTCCTCTGCCACATTGCTGAACTATGCTTAAAGAAAAACTTTTTTCAATTCCAGGGAGAATATTTCTGGTAAGTCTCAGGTACAGCAATGGGATGTAAATTTGCACCTGAATTAGCTAACCTATTCACGGATAGACTTGAGAATAAATTTATTTTCCAACACAATAATCTTTATAGAAAACATCATTTTTTATAAAAGATTCCTGGATGATATCTTTATGATTTGTTTGTTTTTTTGGCCCCCCAAAGGGGATTTTTTATTTGCATTTTTCTATAGACTACAAACTACAACAGAAAAGGGGGAGGGAAAACATCTACAACTTGGGAGAAAGAAAAGATAATCACAACTAACTAAAACCCCAAGAGATGGAAATCTTCAATAACGCTTATATCCATGTTAGTCCAGTAAAAAACCTTAAAAAGCATTGAACATGATCTAATAATCCCAGTTCTACATCATCTTAACTATTTTCCCAGTTCAAGAACCCTCCCCAGATCATCTCCTAAAATAAAAGCTTTGTATGAACTTTCAAAGTCTCAGTTCTTATTTCACTTCTCCTTGTGCTCTCTCAGTTGGTAGCTTTGTTTGGGAGCAGCCGCCCCCTTTTCTGCATTAGAGTCCTCGTCAGAAGACACAGAGTCCAATTCGCCGGTGGATTTGCTGTCTTCTTCTTTCGTATCCTCTTCTGGATCTTCCAGTTGCAGCCTCAGGAACTCACGTGCTTTAAAACAGAGTCCATTTTTTCTCTTTTCTCCTTTATTTTGAAAGTGATGCCTTCAGGGATTAGCCACCTGTATGCAATGCTATTTGTTTGTAAGAAAAGGATTAAGTCCTTATACTTCTTTCTCTTTCTTGTTATCTCAAATGGGATGTCTTTTAATATCCTGATGTTGTTGCCTCCAGTTTTCAGGGGTCCATTTGTAGTCACTTTTAAGATTAGATCTCTTAAATGTCTCTTCGAGAAT
This sequence comes from Gekko gecko, assembly GCA_029375565.1. Classification (NCBI taxonomy): domain Eukaryota; kingdom Metazoa; phylum Chordata; class Lepidosauria; order Squamata; family Gekkonidae; genus Gekko; species Gekko gecko. The sequence goes on along the minus strand of JAPDNY010000002.1, from coordinate 234,269,682 downwards.
ATCACAACGATTTCCCCTGGCAGATTATTCTTTTTGATATACGTAGAGTAGGCTGTATAGGCCACATCCATTTCGCTTAATATATCTTCTGCTTTTAAATCTGTCAGTGGGGCCAATGCATCACTCAATAATTGCTTAAGATTCTCACTGGGAGTCTCAGTCACCCCTTGGAACCGGAGTACCCTATTTGCTTTCTCCATTTTTAGCTGTAGCAGTTGAGTTTCCTCCGAAGCTTGCTTCTTTTCTAGCATTTGCATCTTTTTTCCTGCTTTTTTTGAGCTGGCATCAAATTCCAACACTTTCTCAGCCACCTGCTCTGTCTTCTTTGTAGTTTCCGCAAGTTGCAGTTGCTGTGCTGCAATGTTCTGGTTTAAAGTTGTCAATTGCTGGTTAATGTTAGTCATCTGGTCCAGTAGAGGGCATAAAGAGTCTGCTAGAAGCTTGGGAAATTCTATGGTCTCTTCCGCTCTCGGACTCACGCCGTCTGGTGGTTTCGATTTCGATTTCAATTGAGGCAGCTCTAGTTCCATGCGGACGCATAGTGGTCGGACCATTGGGGCGGAGGAGCGCCTCAATTCCCCAGCATCGCGCTGGCAAAGAGGCAGCCCCTCAAAAGCCCTTTGGCTAGGAACCTTTTCACCTAGGCTCCCAGGGGGCAGCGATTGCTCGCCCCCCCTCCAAAACTGCTAGCGCATAGATCATGCCCCAGGAGCGCCCCGGAGGCACATCTGCTTGCGAATCGCCATTAACCAGAAGCTCGATATCTTTATGATTTGGAATGGTACAATGGAATCTTTGATTGAATTTGGCCAATATATAAATCAGATACATAATACAATTAAATTTGAATTAACATATGATAATTATAAGGTACATTTTTTAGATGTAGAAATAAGAAGGATACGCAATAAGATACAAACAGAAGTCTATAGAAAACCCACTGATGCCAACTCTTACTTAGCAATGGATAGCTTCCACCCTGGACACATTAAAAGGAATTTACCTTACTCCCAATTATTAAGACTGAGATGAAACTGCAGTGAGGACAGGGACTTATAGAGACAGGCAGGCAGTTTAACGAATCAACTTCTCAACAGAGGCTATTCATCTAGAAACTTGAAAAGACCTTATTACAGAGCATATAATACATCTAGAATGTCTCTACTCACCCCTAGAGCTCACAATCAGAGAACAGATAGGATGATTATACCTCTGACTTATAATAGTACAGACTATTGTAAACAAATATTGGTACCTTTTATCCAACATCCCTAGATGCAAGAATCCTCCCTTGTTCACAGCCAGGAGAGCAAAAAATCTCAGAGATGTACTAGTTAGAAGCAGGCTTCCTGAAGTGAAGGACACCAGCTGCATGAGGGGGAGGCAGATACCTAGCGTTTTTTTTGGTTGTGGAAGCTGTTGCATATGTAATTGTGCTGAGGCCAAAAAGTCCTTTCAAAATACGGCTAGAACAAAAACTTCCTTTGTTAATACATTCTGTAACCCTAACACCAAAGGAGTAATTTACTGTATCCAATATCCATGTGAAAAAATGTATTTGGGCAAACATCAAGACCTGTGAAAGTAAGAATTGGGGAGCATAAGAGCTGCATCAGATTAAAGAAACAGACTGCACCACTTGTGAATTGTTTTCTGGACTTGGGCCACACCGAAAAACAGCTGAAATTCTGGATCATAGAGACAGTTCAGACTACTAATCCAATCATGTGCAAAGTGCTCCAGAAAAGAAAGTTATTTTGGATTCACCACCTACAGACATTGGCTCCCTTAGGACTGAATGAAGAAGTGGATTGGACTTGCTGTCTTTGAAAACATCTATACCTGTTATTCTGTAGTTTTTTATGCTGACCTTGTTTTTTCCCACACACACACTGCCTTTTTTCTCTCTCCCTCTCCTGTCTACCCCCTCCCACTTTGTAATTTCTTCCTTGGCAAGCATTGTGCAATACATGTGGGTGATTGCATCACCCCAGGTTTCACTATATATTGATGTAACTGCAGCAGTTTGTAATTTAATTATTACCTTTGAAGGAGGTGACACATCCAGAACAATGAAATCTCTGATACCAGGTTTGTTGGCCAATTTAATTATATTTTAGGCTAAAATTACTATTAAATTAGACTACTTAAAAATTCAATAATCGTATTTTTATTTTTATATTTATTCAGAATAATTTGAAGAATTGGCATGGCTATATTTATGGCCCAACACTCAAGCCAGTAGCATAACTATAAGCATATAAGGTAACTTCTATAAAAAGAATTTTTAGTATCATAAATGATTTTTTATACATTTGGTATGTAATAATCAGGCTCCCCCCCCTTCCTTTTTTCCTTTTTATAATTTCAGGAAACAACATCTGGTTATATATACGTGTATACAAAAAACCTTTTATACATGAATTTGGATGTGTGTCAGTGTAATATAGAATATAGTGACCACTGAGGAAGGCCCGAAGGGGCCGAAACACTTTTGGTCCTAAGTTAAAAAGTGTTTACCCGTCTAATGTATTTCCATTAGAAAAGTTTTTAAAAGTCTGAAATTTAGACTGTTCCATTTAATCATAGTATGTTTTAACTTGTGTACACCTTAATAAACGTTTGTGTTTTTATATTATATAGTGTTAGCTTGACCCTCTTGGTTCGCAGATATACCTTGGGTTGAGTTCCCCCCCGCTTTTTCCAGTTTTTGAGGAGCCCCATGTAGCCAGCTTTGAGTCAGCAGAAGCCAGCAAGTAGGAAGATGAGCTGCAGGTTTGTCAGGATTCACAGCCAACAGCTGGTGCAAAGCCACCAACACCCTCCAGCCCTGATTCAACAGGAGAAACTCAGTTGGTCATTTCCAGCCCTCCAGTATCACCCACACCCTTAGAGTGCTGCAGACAGAGGCAAAGAAAAAAGCTACAGGAGAGACGCCAAGTGCATGCCTCCTGGCCCAACGCCAGCAGCTTGCTGATAATCAAGACAAGTAGTTGTTGGATTATTCCTGAGCGCCTGACTGCAAGAATGATCCTTAAGCATATAGCTATAAAAACCAGCCAAGGGAGGCATGGACGCAACGCGACGATAGACGCTCAACCACCGAGTTTGACTTGTCTGACTTTCTGGAATCTTGATCTTTGGACTGAATGACTTTGCCTTGCCTGACCTCTGGAACCCTGACCTTTGGACTGAATGACTCTGCCTGGCCTCACTTCTGGTACCTGATACTCCAAGCCTGCTAGTCAGTACACCAGCTTGGGGGCTGCCAGATGGCTCTCACCTCCAGGTGGCAAGGGAACCACACAGTGGCTGGCACCCACATGGATACTTGGAATGCCATTCCACAGTGTAACCTATCCTGGCAAGGGGGCTAAGGTGGGGTAGTCTGGTTCATTGAGAGACAGGCAGGTTGCCTGATGCAGGATCCATCCCCATGCTGCACCAATGCTCCTGTGCTGTATTCAATAAAAGCTGTGGCCTGCTTCTTCCCAACCCACTGGAGTTCTGGTTTCCATTCTTGTATTGCTACCTTCCAGAGTTTGCCCCTGGGTCTGCAAAAAAAGTACCCACACTGTACCTCAACAATCTATTTTTCCACGACATTCCAAAGAGTTCAGGACTCATTCATTCCTATCTTATCCTCCCAATAAAATTAGGCTAAGAAAGAGTGACTAGACCAAGGTCAACCAGAGTTTCATGGCTGAGCTGTGATTTCAAACCAGGGCTCACCAGTCCTAGTCCCATTACAGCATACTAGATCTCTGTCATCACCAATACCATAGAAAGATCTGTAGTAACAAACGAGTAAGCAAATGTTGGCTCATTGATGCTTTCATTCACTGACCAATGCATGCATGAAAATTGTGTTACTTCTTATAGCTTGCCAGACTGTAATAAATGCTAGCATAAAGAAAAACTCTGGTAGCTTAAATTATGTTTTATCATTTGTCCCCGCTTCCGGAAGATCTTGCTAATCGTAACAAAAGGCAAAACAGATTTTCATTGCATAGAAGGCTATAAAGAACACACCCAGCACTGCATGAGCAACTGACTTGCACATTCATTTTTAATCCAGTTCTGCAAAGGTGAAGCACTGGTGTCTTCTTCAACCACATCTTGCAGCCTGCCTTCCAGATCAGCCATGATAAAAGCAAGATTGCTTAAATTAAGGATCTCTGATGATGGTACACTGGCAAAATTGGTTGTTTTGTTATACTGCAATATAATTTCCATATTTCCCCCCATATTTTTCCTGATGCACATTCTCTAGGGATTTTGTTTTCCACATTTCATCTCTAAATTATCTCATGGTAAATCATTATTCATCCTATCAGTGACCAACAGACATTAATGAATTACTGATTTCCATCCTGACACTCTCAATGATACTTATAATGGAAACAAAGGTAATTGTAGCATCAGCTTTTGTTAATTTTTTAAATAAATTCTCCAAAGTAAATTTTGTGTGGGTAAAAATTATCTGATTGACAGCATCAGAGATCAACAATCAGTCTTCATTGAATGACTACATTGTGAGGAGTAGCAAAGCTAGCTTTCCGTATGCTGTCTTCATGGATTCAAGTTTGGACCTACTAAAATTATCTTTAGAATTTGGCAATGGGGTTAGTAGGCTCATTTTCCTCAAGAGGATGATGGTATTAACATTCTAAAAACTAGCTAGCATTTAGACACATGAAGTAATTATGACAAATACAGAGCCAGATTTTCAAGCTACGCTTTGAGTATTTAAATTGCTTCAGCCAAAAATCCATTATGCAAAGATAAATGTATGAATAGTGGGATAGTAGAATACACATCTTCCACAAAATGTTCTCAGACACTAAGGAATGGTCCATGTTCTCTTAAATTTCCTCAGATCTCTGATATTCTTGAATCGTATATTCCCCCCCCCCAAAAAAAACCCCACCCCTCTGACTGCTGATATGCAAATGTCCAACACCTCAAAACCAGGAATACTTAGTGCAGTTCAGCAAAGGGCTTAACATGAACCCACATGGCAGCACCAGAAGTAGGACAGGCAGTATGAACACCATGCTTGTACTACCAGATTAATAAAAAATCTCAGCTTTTCAAAGGAGGTGCAAGGGACTTTACTCAAAACATCTGCAGCTTCTGAAGATTTAAATTGTACATTACAATAGACATATATTGCCTTCACTGCATACCCAAGTTGTGACTAGGGTCTACTAGAAAAAAATGTTTTTTTTTATAATTGACACATGTAATGTAACACATTAAGTTGAGAACATTCTTAATACATGATATTCTGGGGGAACACATTGCAAACAGCTTTTAATCAATGTAGCTGTTCTTTACACAAAAACAGGTTGCTTACCTGTAACTGATGATCTTCGGGTGGTCATCTGTGCATTCACACCCGTGGGCGCAGGTGCCTTATCCCATGGGTGTGATGCACAGAGACCACAAAGAAGATAAACAGGTTGCTTACCTGTAACTGATGACCTTCGAGTGGTCATCTGTGCAGTCACACTATGGGATAAGGCGCCTGTGCCCATGGGCGTGATGCATAGAGACCATGAAGAAGACACTATAATGATTTGACTGCTTCTGACTGGCAAATCTGGCCTTTAGTCAAATCCTGCCTTTAGCCTCACTAGCAGCAATGTAATTATTCCTTCTTTTGTTTTAAACCAGAAAGCTGGGCTTATCTACATGCCTAGTTAAAGATGGGACTTAGTGGCAAAACGGACACAAAGACAGCAGATCTTCATTCATCTTTAAAAGGCAAATAGCATGCGCACACAGCCCTGGCTTTAGCTGGACATGTGCAGAGGACAGAGTGTGTTTACACAGTTTCACACACAGAGAGCTCTTAGCTCTTTAGATCAGGATGAAATTTTGAAAGGACCTATCTTTTTCATGTAAAGTGTTAACAGCAGTGTGCCCCTGAATTTCACATAGTGAAACTGTTATGGGAGTTGAAGGGTTAAACCCTCTGTTCTCTCCCCATCCTGCACTGATCTGAAATGCAGTTTGCCTGTTACTGAAGAATAAAGATTTATGACCTTTGTCATGGCTGTTTGTGCCCTGGAGTTTATCTTCACATTCCTAAGACAGGCCTTCAGAGAACTGTAGAGGATATGTGAAGACACTGCTTTAGTTCTATATTTATTTTATTTGGGTTTTTCCCTTACACAATCCCAGAATAATTGTGTTAATTGATTGGTTACTTTTCCTGTAATGATTTTTACTTCTTATAATATATCTTGCTCTGTTCATTGAAGAGTGAGAGAATAGAGAACAGCTATTCCATAGTTAAGTGTCTCAAAGAAATACCCAATGAGATGTGAATTTCTGATCTACCCCAGAGCAAAGGGAATATACCCAGGGGCTTTTGTGGCTGCAGTAAAAGATCAAAAGGCCAAATAGTTTTTTGATCTTGGGAAGGTTGGCTTCATAGATATCAATCTCAGCAAAATCCATTCTGATAGCTTGGTAAAATAATTATCAAAGTCACTATAAAGCAAAGTCTGTCTGCTCTGAACCACATAGTAGCCAATAGCCACAAAGTCTGGAGGGACTCCAAGGCATCAGAACAAAATGAAAAAACTTCAGGAAAGGCACAAACTTTGCACACGGAAATGGCATTCCAGGACCGCTCCCGGGAGGGAGCAAAGACCAAACTCCACCCTCCACTTCCTAGTCCAGCAGTGGCACGATAAGACAGAGGCAGACTGGGACCAACACTCACTGCCTCAGCCTGATGAACAGGCATCTGCTCCAACAGGGGAAGCAGGAGGCAGGGCAAGGAGGGTGTTGGGAAGTTTAAAAGAAAGCTCCAGACAGCAAGCCAGCGAAAAGTAATCTGGAGACTCCAGGCTGCACAGGGGAGTCATCCAGGTGGGAGGAGGAGGATCCGAGTCGACTAATACTCCTGCCCTCCCATTCTGAGGCTTGTGGAGTGTCCCAACCAAGCTACTGCTGAGATGGCAGAGTGTGTCATGCCCCAGGGTGTGAGGCCTGGACGTAACACTACCACAGTGCTGAAATCATAATAATTAGTCACGCTCAGTCTACACTGACTTATAAACATACATCTTAATTTATAAAGCTCACAAAAATAATGGGTTATCACTTTCTTGCTCTGATAGTAATGCCCAAATTGTGTGTTCATCATTTGAACCTTTTTCTTTACTAGCTTGATGAAAATCCACTGGAAAATATGAGCAATGGAGAGAGCATTAAAAAACAAGCTCGAAATTAAAATGGAGAAGATAATTTTTCCATTGGTAGTGCTGTCAAGTTGCAGTTGGAAACTCCAGAGAGGCGGGGCTACAATGCAGCGAGGTGGTTGAGTTTCTCAGGGGCTCTGAGATTCACCAACTTCTGGAGCTTTTTAGGGGGCCATTTGGTTTTCCTTGGCCCCATCAGTTCGTCGGGAGTATGAACTGATTGCAGAGGACTTTATATCTGAGCCCCCCGTTTGTGGCAACAATGGGTGTGGAGTCAGAATCGTCCTGAAGCAGGAAGCACCAAAGACCAGTCGTGATAGCACGACTGACAAGCTGTATTACCCCTAAACAAAGAGCCTTTTAACCTCGTCATAACAACTAGGCGATGAACTTGTAAGTACTTGCTTTTTCTTGACAACTTCTAAGCTTGGAAAACAACTCTTAATTGCCCCTATAAATCTTCCTGAGAAGCCAAAGGAGGTGCTGAGGAATTTTCTCTCCCTCACACATTCCTACGCTAAATGGCTGAGCTGAGTTTCGGGGTGTCAACGTCATTATAAGTACAAGGGGCAGAGTAATATATTGAAATTTCCTATCTGCTATTTGGAAAACATCTTAAATATTGAAGATCAGTGACTTACTTGATTTATGGAAGAGAAACTGTCTGGATTTAAAATGGCGATGAAGCTAGCACTCTTAATGGCATAATTTCACAGAGACGGATGTTAACAAGAAACCCGGCTTAAGTGGGAAATGGCTCCCTCAGCACAAATCGTTGAGGACCTGCAACTGTCTGAATCTTTCTGGGAAGAGATCATTCTACGAATGCAAACTAAAATATCTGAAGCTATCTCTCCAATTTTGGAACAAATTATGAGTGATTTTGAGAGTGAGCAGACTAGTTTGCTGGAAATAACAGACCCTCCATTGCAGATGACGTCATCCTTGTCCAAATACCCTGATCGATGTGGCCCATTCAGAGATGTGACTTTTGACACGAGAGGAATAACAAAAGGCTATCTTGACTGCTGGAAGTAGCAAGATTTTTCAGCTGTCAGCCACAACGAGACACCTTCACAAGATGTGGACTATTTGATTTCTCACACAAGCAGTTTCGAAGAGGGGACCAGCTTCAAAGTGCTTTCAGAGACTGAGCAGGGTTTGAAGTGCTATTACACAAACAAGTTCAAAAATGATGGGCAGTACAAAGATCAAAGGCACAGGAGACAAATAATTCTAGGGAAGCATGTGCAGGGAAAACAGAAGAAAAATAAATTGTATGATTAATTTATAGCAATATATCTTGATGGTCTGCAAGGTTAAACTGATTAATGAAAAGATTTATCTAAAGTGAAACTCTCAAACTGCTAAGAAGTATCTGCTTACATAGTACTACTTTCTTCCTGCTCTCAAATTGTAGTAATATTGATGCTTATATTTTTCCATATATATATATGATTGACTAAGAATATAATCAGTAGGTACAAATATTGCTTACCTTCATTGTCTTAACTGATCAGTGAAAGTTATAAGTAATGGTGGGTTTATTTGAAATAATATGTGCTAGATATCTGTAATGATTTAATTGATGGTTGATAAAAAATTATAGGGCAAGTTTGATTTGTAAAGTAGACACTGCAGGGAAAAAATAAATGCAATGGACTGATTATTTAGCGGAGATGCAATGGCTTAAATGCTGCGAGAGAAAAGATGGATTTAAATATAGGGTGAGATGAAAGTATTTTGGCATTGTAAAGTTGGGATTTGATGTTAAGGAGAAAATTACTATGTTTTTGCAAGCAAATGGGATTTTTGAAAGCTAATAATGCGAAAAAGATGAAAGAATATCTTGACTAGATTGATATTATATAAGAAATATGTGACTTAATCTGAATTGTTAAACTGCTCTGTAATACCTGTGCTCTTTTTTCATTTCCCTCTTGTATTTTTATAGTTATATAACTGATTAACAATAGTTATAGCAGATAGGATATAGAAGCAAATGAAGTGTTTATTGGGAACAGACTTGTATATAATGATTTGTTGTGGAATAGAGATTAACAAAGGAAAAAAGGGAATTATGTACCTAACGAGGTTATGAACGAGACTATGGAGGAGCTGCGGTGGCTCAAGTGGTTAAGATGCTGAACTGCAGGCTGTGGAAGGTCAGTAGTTCAGTAGTTCAGTAGTAGTTCAGCAGTTCAAGACCCGAGAGTGCTGCATGACGGAGTGAGCTCCCGTCTCTAGTTCCAGCTCCTGCCAACCTAGCAGTTCGAAAGCAAGAAATTGCAAGTAGATCAATAGGTACCACTTTAGTGGGAAGGTAACAGCGTTCCGTGCACCATGGTGTTTAGTCATGCCGGCCACATGACCACGGAAACGTCTTCGGACAGCGCTGGCTCTTCGGCTTTGAAACGGAGATGAGCACCGCAACCCTAGAGTCGGATTCGACTGGCTTTCGAGCAAGGGAACCTTTACCTTTACTTTATGGTTAGATATTCTGAAATGTATTGCTCTTCTTCTTTTTTTCCCTATAATTTCTATAAAAAACTAATAAACCTTGCCCATTCGGGCAAGCAGATAAAAAAAAAAAAAGGAAACTCCATAGGGTTTTCAGGCAAGAGACATTCAGAGGCGGTTTGCTATTGCCTGCCTCTGTGTAACAAACCATGGACTTCCTTGGTGGTCTCCTATCCAAGTATTAACTTGGACCAATCCTGCTTAACTTCTGAAAGCTGATAAGATCAGACTAGCCCAGGCCATCCAGGTCAGGTAATTTTTCCCCCCATTACAAGAAGACAGAATTTAACAGTCAATTTCCAGCATCCAACCTTCTATTACCTCCAGATCCCCTCACTCCTAGGATATATGTAGCCAGTGAAGACTTCATCTTAGATACAACTAGAGCTGTTAAGGCAGGGGGTGGTGGTGAAAAAAATCAGGAAAAATTGTTTTCTCAGTTTTTCCAAAAGAAAAAAACAAAATTTTGGAGAGTACTAAAATACTCCTATAAAATATTTTCTCTTTTAGAATAAGTGAAATGCTTTAATGACAAGGTGGGCATGATATAGACACAAACAGCTCTTAAATCCAAGATGCATTTCTGTACCTAGAAGGATATTTAATCTTCATGAGGGGAGCATGCAGAGCTTTCATTGCTTCTCAACTGTTGCATGCCTTGTTTTGTCCTTTTGACCTGACTCTTCCTTTGTGGTTGAACTTTTTTTTTTTAAACCAAAACTTTTTTTATTTTTACTTTAAAATACATTTGTACTATAAAATATAGTATCACGGATTATACATATAACTGAAAAGACTTAAATAATAAGTAATGTCAATAACAATATATACAACAATAACTAACAAACTCATAACCCTAACAATAACATCAACACTAACTGTATAACTATATAACTATATAACTGTGTATTAGCCACAATATAAGATTCAATCTTTTAAACATAGGTTTCAATGTTTAATAAAAGACAAAATGTAAATATCTGTTTGGTAATTTAAATAATAAATTTGTACTTGAATTAGAGGAGGTAAAGTCAAAAAATGGAAACCAACGTTCCACAAAATTATTTGGCACAGTAGGAGAATGAGCCACCATTATTTGTGTAGCTATTTTATCCGCCACTGCCAAGTCCCAACATTTCTCTATCCACTGTCGAAGTGATGGAATTTTTGCTTGGTTCCACACTTGAGCTATTAAGCTTTTTGCAGCTGAAAATAATATAGTAAGGAGTTCATGAATAAGTGGAGTCAAGGATAGTTCAGGGCAGTAATTCAATAGCACAGCAGCTGGTGTAAATGGAATTTGGCAATTAACAATCTTTGAGGTAATAGATGATATTTCCAACCAAAATTGTTTGATAAAAGGACAATCCCACCAGCAGTGTAGGAACGAACCTCGTATCCCACAGCCTTTCCAACATATAGGATTTGATTTCAATTTACAATAAAATAAACGTTGAGGAGTGAAGTACCAACGTGAATATATCTTAAAAGTTTGTAACCGTATTAATTGATTGTTGGTGGTAAAAGAGAAGGAAGTCCAGATTTTTTTCCAATCCAGAATAATGTTCTGAGCGGAGCATTCCCTTTCCCATACTAATTGAGAATTAGAAATCTGACTCCAATTTCTCTCACTGAGTAACTGATATATATAAGAGATAGCACCTTTAGCATTATGAATATTTTTTAAGATTAATTTCTCAAAGGCGTTCAATGGTCTGTGTAGATTCGATGCCCTATCTAATTTTAAATACATATAACTAAGTTGTTGGTATTGAAACCATTGAAGATGTAGTTTATATTTGCGTTGTAGTTGTTCTAAAGTACCTAGTTTACCTTGTATGACGAGATCAGAAAGTCTAAAAAAAATTTTTTCCCTAAAAGAAGAAAAGTCTGACACCTTTTTCCCTGGCTCAAACCATGATTGACCCAGAAAAGGAGTAATTGGTGATACTCCCGAAATGAGAGTACTACGAAGTTTGTCCCAAATTTTCAAAGTGAGACTTAAAAATCTGTTTTCCTTTGCTCTCGTTGTTCTATCTTTTGAGTTATTCCATACCACTTCATGTAATAATTCTGGACGTACTGAGAAGGCCTCTATCTGTACCCAAGATTTTTCACACAATGAGTCTGAATAAAAAATAATAGCTTTAAGCTGTGCTGCCTCATAATATTTTCGTAGCGAAGGAAGACCCAATCCTCCCTTACTACGAGGTTTATTGAGAAGAGAAAATTTGAGTCTAGGTTTTTTACTGTTCCAAAGGAATTTTGACAGTGAAGCTTCCCAATCACGAAAATCTTTCAGAGGTACTTCAATAGGGAGATTTTGAAATAAATATAAAAATTTGGGAAGGAGAAATGATTTAAACAATTCAATTTTTTCCAACAATGTAAAATTGAGTTTCTGCCATGATTGTAAAGTAGTCTTAAATAATTGTGTTAACGGCTTAAAATTAACTTGATAAAGGTTATCCAGTTCTAAAGGGATATTAATCCCCAGATGTTTCCAAGAAATAGTGGTATTCTTAAAGGAGAACATATTAAGTATTTCTTCAATTCCAATGTCATTTAGATAAATAGGGAAAAACTCAGATTTTGAATAGTTTATCACGTAAGCTGAAATCTTTCCAAAGCTATTGATTTGTTGTAATAAGGGTGGTAATGACTGTTTGGGATCTTGTAAATAAAAAATAGTATTGTCTGCAAAAAGACTTAGCTTACAAGGCTCTGGAGTATTTCTATTCCCTTAATTTTTGGGTCTGATCGAACTGCAAAAGCCAGAGGCTCTAAAGAAATAGCAAATAGAAGTGGAGACAGGGGACAACCCTGTCTCGTACCTCTTTGTAAATAAATATCGTCTGAACGATACTGATTGATATAGAGTTGAGTTTTTGGATTAAGATAAATTGCTTTAATGGCTTGTAGGTAGTTGGGGCCAAAATTCATATGTTCTAATAATTTGAGAAGATAATTAGGTTCCACCCTATCAAAAGCTTTGTCAGCGTCAACAGAAAAAATGGCTGAATTAAGTTTTTTACTTTTACAATGGGAAATAATGTTCAATGTTTTTCGTATGTTATCAACTATATTTCTTCCAGGCATAAATCCAGCTTGGTTTTTATGTACATATGCTGTAATAATCTTATTGAGCCTTGCTGCCAATAAAGAAGAAATTTTTTTAAAATCAACGTTTAATAAGGAAATAGGCCTGTAAGAGGCAGGGGTCAATTTGTCCTTTCCAGGTTTGTGTAGCAGGATTACTCTTGCTTCCACCCACGACCCAGGCATATTGCCTGTAGAGAGCACATGATTTATTGTTTTTAACAAATGTGTTTCTATTTGAGGTTTAAATTTTTTAAAAAATTCTACTGGATAGCCGTCCCTACCAGGAGACTTATTATTTTTCATCTTTGAAATAACAGAAGAAAGTTCTTGAAGAGAAGCTGGTTTTTCCAAGAAATCTCTGTGTTCAGCTGTTAATCTGTTATTATAGTGAATTAATTTAAAGTAGTTAATAATATCAATTTCCTGTGGATTTGTGGATGTATATAGTTTGGAATAATACTCAGCAAATACAGATGTAATGTTATACGGAGTATTAAATATTTTACCTGTCTGGTTTTTAACAGCATATATTAAATTTGATGAATTCTTTTGGGCAACTCTGAGTTTTAACATTTTTAACGATTTTGGAGTTTTAGTTATATATTTCTGTTTTAAAATCATGAGTTGTCTCTGGGTATGAGAGGTTTCTAAGAGATCAAGTTTTTTCCCTTCTATATTTAATTTTTTAAGGATCTTTTTTCCTCCAAAACGCATGTGTTTGTTTTCTAAAGATTTAATCTTAGATTGAAGCTCTGTTATTAATTTTTGTCTGTTTCTTTTATAGGTGGCTGCTAATGAAATTAAGTGCCCCCGCATTACCGCTTTAAAAGCGTCCCACTTATTTGGTTGTGTGGCTTCGCATTCTCCATTAATGTCAAAGTATTCTGTAATTTTGGACCCAATTTCCTCAGAAATTATATCGTTTTGTAATAAAAGTTTATTTAAGCACCAATTCCAGCCTTTATTGTCATTTTGAAGTTTTATTAGTTGGCAGGAAACCCATGAATGATCAGATATGATGCAAGAACCAATATCTGCCTTTGTAATGCTTTTAATTAACTTTTTAGACATTAAAATGAAATCAATACGTGTATACACGTCATGTCTAGGAGAATAATAAGTATATTGTCGACAACCAGGATTCAGGACTCTCCAAACATCAACTAGATCATAATATTGAAAAATATTTTCCAATTTAGTATTTTTCCACTTTTTTTTACGTAAACTTAATGTTTTATGAGTTTTATCTAAATTTGGGTTTACAATAAAGTTTAGATCACCTCCTATGATCAATTCACCATTTTTAAAATCCATTAATTGTTGAAGGACCTCTTGAAGAAAAGAAATTTGTTCAGAATTCGGGGCATAAATTGAAGCTATGGTTATTGGTTCCCCTTGTAAGTCTCCTTTAATAAAAATAAAGCGTCCTTTTGAATCTACTTTGGAGGCAGCACAGCAAAAGGGAAGATTTTTTGAAATTAATATCGCAGACCCTCTAGCCTTTGATGTGCCAGGGGCTTGGAATTGTTGTTGGAACCAAGGAGATTTTAGAACCATTTTGTTGGCTGTTTTTATGTGAGTTTCCTGTATGCACAATATATTGACCTTCTCTTTAGCCCAGTAATTTGAAGCTCTCTTAATCTTTATTTTGTCATTTAAACCTCTTGCATTCCATGTGGCTATTTTTATTTGATGTGACATTTTAAATCAAATAACAACACAAAAACAATTAACTTGACACCCTTAACTAAGGGTGAAGGATCTAGATAGCTGGACTAAAATATGTCTCAGCTAGTAGGGTAACACCAAAGGCACCCCAGCTAGAAACCTATATCTTCCTGAAGGGAATGTTAATAATTATTAAGTACTCAATATATACAGTCACCACTCCCCTTCCACCTATATATATAGCGAATACTTATAAAAGGAATTTTATACTGGCTTTGAATGCTGTAATATTAATATATAGACTCATGAGTTTCAAATTAAATATAACAAATATTTAACTGACTATACTTTAAATACAGTATTGAATGAATGACATATCTCTGTCTCCCTAAAGGCATACTGTAGTTATAAATTTTGGTAAAAAACCATCCAATACAAAAACATAGATCTGTTCACTCACAGTATAACTTATTATATATTATATGCAGTATTGAATAGAGAACAAACTTCTGTCTTTATAAAGACATACTGTGGTTATAGAATCTGGTATAAAATTATTGAAATTACTAATTTTTTAACATTAAAATATGTTGCTTTCTTCAGCAAGTCAGATTCAAACAAAAAAGAATAAAATACTAGTTAAATAATCCATCTTTCCAGTGATTAAAAATCACCAGGCTTCAGAAGTCATTAATATTAATAAAAAATGGAACAGATCATTTTGTTAGACATAAAGAACATTTGGCAACAATACTATATCTAAGATTTTCTTAAAGATTAAACTTGTTGATCTCACCATATGACAGATCAAAAACTTAAGATTAACTAGCATTTAAAACTTTTCAAAAAGAAATAACACTAGAAACACTGATCTGTTGCACCTGAATTTAAAATAATTAATACACATAATATATCAAGCATCCTGAAGATCGTCTTCTTCTTGTTTGGATAATTTCAGACCCAATGCCTTAAGAAGGGCTTTTCCGGTAATAGTACTGGAAGCAGAATATTGTAGACCATTTTTATACACCACAATGTCTGATGTAGGGGACCATCTAAAACGGATTTTTGCTTCAACAAGCTTGGTAGTGAACAGTTTTAGACTTTTCCTCTTCTCAAGGACTTCCGGAGATAGATCCAGTAGAACTATAATCTTTTGGCCTTTAAAAGTCAGATCTCGTCTAGCTCTGGCTTCTCGTAAAACTTTATCCCGTGTTCGTTGATAGACAAATTGGATTAGAATGTCACGTGGTCTCCCTCTTCTTGCCGATGCTAAGGGGCCTAAACGCTGGGCCCGAGATATTGCAGGAGCCACCCCATCTTCTAATTCTATTGCTTTAGCCAGCCAGATAGAAATAAATGAAGCCAAGTCCTTGTTCTCTTCCGCCCCTCCTCAAAGCCACGAAGTTTTAAATTAAATTGCCTCCATCTAGAGTCCAACATAGCTAAACGATTTTGAATGGAGGATTCTGTGCCTTGCAGGGATCTTACCTCCTCTTGAAGAGTGAGGGCCATTTCTGATGCATTTTCGGCCATTTTAGAAGCTTCTTTAACTTCTTTCACTAAGTCACTCAGGGAGGTTTGAACTGGTTTCAGTAACTCCTTAACAAGAGAAGCCATATCTTTTAAAAGTTCCTCACGTAGATCACGAAGGTCGTTTTTTGTGATCATTGCCTCCAATTGAGGCAAAGATGTTTACGATGTATCTTCGTCCGGTCGGTGAAGAATGCGGCGTAAAAAAGCCTTCTAGCGATTTAGATTTACTTGAAGGTTTTGAGGAAAGTACTGCCGCTGTTTTTCGTGCTCCTTTTTTCGGCATTTAGCCGCGAGTTCCCAGTTTATAGTTGAATTTAGGTGGATGGGAGCGGGAGCCCTCTTCCTAAGCGTCCGGCATGCGTCGCAGGCTCCGCCCCTCCCACATGGTTGAACTTTTTACCTCTTCCTCAAACCACTGTGACAGATATGCCTACAGATTGGGTAACAGGTAGCCTACTGCTCCACCTTGCTGGAGGGATAAAAGATCTGAAAGAGGCGGTGAAGAAGTTGCACCCAAAGCCATGGAGGAAAACTCTGAAAGTTTAATTCAGAACTGAACAAGTAGCAACAGAAGGAAGAAGATAGCATCTAGCGAGAACTGAGGTACATGTACTAAAATAGTTTGGATGTATCAGCTTGCAGTTTTCTCGCAATAATTGGGTATATTTGTGATTTCTGCTGGTAGAAAACTAAGGCATTTGTAATTTATAAATTCAATAAATATGTTAAATACTGCAATAGCCTAAGTTATAAATGAAGCATTTTATATAGTTAAAGCAGTAAAAGGACTCAGGGCCTCATCTTCCAAGAGGTGCCATCTTCTTTCCATAGTTCCAAAGAACAGTCAACTACCCAGAAGTGTATGGGCTGTCTATTAATTGTTTAGCTCTTTTAGAGCACCGGATCCAGAGTTTAACCACTACCTTGTAGCCTGTCTAGTTCACCTCTCATTGCCCCCACCTGCTCCCACCTGAGCACTGTGCTGCATTTCAAGCCTGACTCCTTCTCCCAGTTCCTTCAACTCTTGTCCTGGCTACTGTACCCTTCCTTCAGGGTTAAGCCAGGGTTGAGCCAATCCACTCAGATCATGTAAGAAACATTTCCATTGACTTCCCTCTTGGCCAGAAATGTCACCTTTCGAGCCTCCAGAAACATTGGTACTCTCCAGCTCATAAGGCTCCAAGCCCAGGTGCCTATTGCACCTTCCCTGCTGCTATCTCCCTTTCTTCCTTCAGCTGGGGCCTTTTATCCTTCTCCCTGCACCACCCACTCCTAGTTCCTGTAAGCCCTTTCTCTCAATCAGGCCTTTACCCCAAAGGAGTTCTGTGCTCCATAGGGGAGCTAGTAGTGGTTGGCCTTCCCTTGCTGTTATCTTCCCACCCTAGGCTGTGACAGACCCTAATTTTCCCTCATTCTTCTTTTTTTTTTTTCCCCAGGGGAAAAAAAACCCAACCCCCCAAAAAACTACATTTTTTTCTGTGGCTTCCAAATTTTCAGAAATTTTACCTCTCTATATTCAACCAGTGAATCAAGTTAGAGACTAAAGACAATAAAATGCTATTTCATAAGACAGATAGATATCCATGAGAAACTGTCATACTCCTGCCTTGTGACTTCATGAGATCTCCTCACACCCAGACCAAATTGAACAACTGGTGCTTGTGGGATAATAATCTTATACCCCATCCTTCTCAGGGGCACCCATTATAATACAGACTTGCCTGGCAACCCAACAGAGTACTTAATCAACAGAATAACAGAATCTCTTGCCCCTTTGGCATCCCCCCTCACAGTAACTCAAGCACCCAGAAAATAAGGTTCTTGCCCCTAGCAACCCATGAAATTTAAGTATAAAAGGACTCTCTTTTAGCTGGCATTTTATGTTCAGTTCTGCCCCAGCACAGCTGCTCCATCACTGCTTCTGTTGGAGGCTTAGTTAAGGTTTAGGCAGTTCAGTCTTCTGCAGTCTGCTCCTCCACCATTGACACTTCAGGATTTTCCTTCCATAACTGTTGATTATGCTCATGCTTTGAATCAGGCAATGTGTGAATCTTTCTCCCAATGTCAATCTCCTTCTCTCTCTCTCACACACACACATACATTCTCACTTTTAGCCTTGTTCCCCTGCATCCTAGTCCCTGGCTTGCTCAGAGCCTCACTGCAGTGATAACACCCCTCTGCCAGCAATTTACTCCCCCCTCCCATTCTCCTTTGGCTCCTGGCATTGTGCTGCTTCTCATCCCCTTCTAGCCTCACTTGGAAAAGAATTAAGACCTAATTCTGTACCTTGCCACCTTTCCTTCTCTTCTCTCACACACACCTAACTGCCAACACCATTTATCCCCCCCCTTTTCTTCTGTTTCTTTCTCAGGGACACTATACATCCATCCATCTGGGAATGCTTCTGCTAGGCATTGGATAATGGCTCTTCACTAGACACTTGTCTGCAACATTATTAGAATTTAGGTTATCATTCTCTTCTCTATGAAAGTAAGAGTATCTATTCATATAGAATACAATACAAACATTTTCCTTTATTTTCTTAAAGCGTGCATTTTTCAAAATTCAGTTTTCTGTTGCTTGGACACCTTTAATTGGAAATAATTAAACCTTATAGGTATCGGGGGGGGGGACACGACGACATCCACCACCAGCAGCTATCAGTTTTTACATCGCTCTCCTACAGCCTGCTGAAACAAACAAAATGGTTCAATCTTAAATATTCTGCTAAGAACATTCTGAGTAGTTCTCATAAAACTCAAAATGATTATTCCTCCTAATAGGTTTTATCACTACATGAACTTTTAGTTGTTCCTGTTTATTCCCGTTAATCTTCACAGACAATTCAAGAAATGCTCTGCTGTCAATGATGATTCTTAGTTTTGAACTCAGCAGAAGTAGCAAAGAAACAGAAAGCATGCTTTGCCAGCAAGGCAAGTTTCCCGGGTTCAACACCTATCATGAATAACTTTGTTTGACACTGCTTATTTCATTGTTAGCAAGCTTCTATTGCAGTGTCCATGTAAAGAATTTAAGAGTTGAAGCAGAGGATACAACAGTCCCAAGTGGGCTGAAATTGATACAGGGAGATAAGTCAGTCTTGTCCGCTTTAATTAAAAAAGGTGTTTACAGGGAAATCTTGGTCCAATTTTGGGGGAGAAGGGTGAGTTTAAAAAAGTGACTGCAATACGGACATATAGCAAGTTCTCCAATTGCACAATAAATCTAGTTTGGCAAATGCCCTGACAACTTAATCAATATGTAGTGGGTTTAATGATGAAGCTCTTCTCCCTCTTCTTCAATATACTATTTGGCAGACTTGAGAATATTTTCAACCCCCAGAGGCTATTTATAAACACACATGCAAAAAAATTCAAAACAAAGCTGCCCAGTCTATCCAGCATAGATTCACTGAACAAAAGCATTTTTGTTGGTTCTCTCATTCTGTTACCATCTGACAGAACACAGGAAGTGGCTTAGAGTGGGATGCAAAATTTGGCTCCACTGTTTGCAAGATGACTCTTTTGTACCAGAGCAGAAACTGCAGCTATGGATGCAATTAGAACATCTGGTAAAGGGGCTATTCTTAAGTGCCCCAATTTAATTTTAGTGCTATTCCCCTTGTGGCTAATATATATGGAGACAAGGAGAAGCTGGTAAAGTTTGTGTATAATTTTAAGGTAACTACTCCACCCGCTGAGCACATCACTTAGGTGCTAGACATACAATCCACATGCAGCTGCTGGGAGATCTTGGGTCAATCACAAGTTCTCTCAGAGCTGTTCTCTCAAGAGCAGCTCTCTCAGAGCTCTTGCAGCCCCACCTACCTCACAGAGTGTCTGTTGTGGGAAGAGGAAGGGAAGGAGATTGTAAGCTGCTCTAATACTCCAAGTAAAGGGCAAAGTTTAAATCCAATCTCCTCCTCCTCCTCCTCCTCCTCCTCCTCCTCCTCCTCCTTTGCTGTCTCTATACTCCCATGGAATTGTAGCATAGAATCATAGTTCTCTATCTCTCAACAAAGAGGAAAATCCTCAGCATACTGCATTTTTCTGCAATAATCCACTTTTTTGCCTTTCTTTTGGCCTGACCCGATTGTTCCCTACAAACCAGAAAACGGAAGATTTTATTCACTTACCATGAAACTTCCTTCTCAGTGGTCCCAGAGTGGTCCTTGATCCATTATGTCTGGGATTAGCTGCTCCTCTCCACTTGCAGGGCCGGCAAACTTTGATCCTGGAGGGGAGGGGCTTGTCCTCTGGATCCCCAGTCATTTACCAAGCCGATCTTCCCCAACGACCTGTACAACACTGAACCAAAAGAACCACCTGCCGCCCGCCCAGTAACTGGTTTGACCACCAGGTATTCAACAACAACAGTAAACTTTATTTGAACATCAACCATGACATACAGACTCACTTCTGAAATGTACACCGTTCAAGTAACAAACTTTCATCAGTACTGGAAGACACTCCCTCAATCAGGGCGGGTAGGACTGACCCACTCAGGGACCACCGAGAAGGAAGCTTCACGGTAAGTGAATAAAATCTTCCATTCTTTGGTGGTCCCGGTAGGGGGTCAGTCCTTGATCCATTATGCCTGGGACATAAAAGAGCAGTAAAACCCAGCATGGGTCTCAAGACTTCTGGTCCTTACAAAGCATGCTGCAGCACCCTCCGACCAAATGCTGCCTCGGCCGAAGCCATCCTATCTATGCGATAATGTTTAGTAAAAGAATGGATGGACCTCCAGGTTGCTGCTTTGCAAATAACTTCTAATGACGGAAACACCCTATAAGAAGCTGATGTGGCTTCTCAAGGAGTGCGCAGTGACCCCCTCTGATGGCCCTAGGCTCAGAGTCTTATAAGCCAGAATGATACACCCCTTGATCCATCTACTAATGGTGGAAGTGGAAATAGCCTCCCCCAGGGCCTTTTTCCGAAAGGAAACAAACCGAGAATCCATTTTTCTCCATCCCTTAGTTCTGTCCATATAAAAACTCAGGGCTCTGCGAACATCTAACTGATGCCAGACCTTTTCCCTCTCGTGTTTGGGGTCCAGGCAAAAGGAGGGAAGGGAAGGACAATATCCTCTGACCTATGAAAGGTCGAGTTTACCTTAGGGATGAATGCTGGATCCAGCCTCAGCACCACCCTGTCATTGTGGAAAATACAAAGTTGTTCACTGACAGTGCCCTTAACTCGGATACCCTGCGAGCCGAAGTGATACCTATCAGAAAGACCGTCTGGAAAGTCAACTCCTTCAAGGGGCAAGAAGCCATGGGCTCAAATGGACCATGACACAGGGCTCTCAGCACAGTATTCAGGTTCCATGTGGGAAACCTATGAACCTGAAGCGGCTTAAGGAGTGACGTGCCCCTCAGGAAAGTCTAATGTGTGGATGTTGCACCAAAGAGATACCTTTCTTAGCCCCCCTGACAGCTGAAAGGGCTGCCATCTGCCTCCTCAAGGTACTTGGACTCAGGCCCTTGTCTAAATCCTGCTGTAGAAAGGCCAAGGCCCTCTTTCCCGACACCATGTTTGAAAGACCTGCCAAGTCCTATTATATACCCTGTTAGTAGACCTCTTCCTAGAAGCCAAAAGAGTGTTCACCACCCCTTTCTTATAGCCCATGTCCTCTAGTTGCCGCCTTTCAATTTCCAGGCTGCTAATGTTAACATGTCTAGTCCCGGGTGAATTGTCTCTCCGTGCATCAACAAATCCCCTGTCAGCGGAAGATGCCTCAGTTTCCTGACGAAGAACCTCAACAGGACCTGGGACCATGCTGTCCCTAACTAGGGGGTCGACAGTCAAAACAGTGCTGTCCTTTGTTCCATCTTCGCCAGAATCATGTGGAACCCGGCCTAAGACACTAACACCTGACCTGAGACCAGTCTTCCCAGAAAACAGGCCAATATCATTAAGTCTGGAGGGTTCATCCCCAGTACGTTGGTCAACATCTGCAAGGTCTTCTGCCACCACTGCTGAGACAGAAGACCCCTGTCCATTGACGAATGAAACAGTACACCCAGATGGAGCGGCATCTGTGCTGGTTCCAGGATACTCTTGGTCAGCCATTTGCAAGCTAGTGTTACTCTGACTTCTCCATTTGTTTAAAGAACCATGGAGGAGACAGTATACTCCTTGCTATCTCATCATTTCTGAAATCTTCCCTACAGTCCCGATGTTCATGAGATGTTCAACCATGACTGACCGAAGCCACAGTTGAGACACCCTTGGCGGGCAGTCTCCCGTTCAGGGAGTTTCTGAGATGGCGATGTAGTCATGCCATGGATTCTTTTTTGGAACCCTTGGAACCCTGACCTGATTTTCCTGGAAAAGGCTGTGATCTTGGATCCCTAGAGCTGCTCTGCCATCTACCCTTGAATGCTCTGTTGGAATTCTGTCTGTCATCTTGTTTGAAGTTCCGAAAAGACTGAAAAGGTCTCACAGATTTCCCATCTTTCTTTTTCGAAGATAGCACTTTTTTCTTGTCCTTGACCTCTATGAGATACTGCTCTAGACCTGCCCCAAACAAGTTGACACCCTTGAATGGTACTGCCACCATTTTAGCTCTGGCTGCTGGGTCAGCATCCCAGTCCCTAAGCCATGTATTACATCTAGCCGTCACACTACTGGCCATAGCTCTAGCTGTCAACTGGAGTACATCCAGAGAGGCGTCCGCCACGAAGGCTGTTGCCAGAGCAATCTTCTTTAATTCATCTTTTAAAGCCTTTGGTATGCCACTCTCTGCTGCTGTAAGATCTGAGGCCCAAGTGTAGGCTGCTCTAGCAAACAAGGAGCCAGTGGCTAACGCTCGCAGGGAACTGGCAGATGCTTCAAAACCCCTACGTAGTGCCTTCTCCACATGTTTGTCACAATTGTCCTTGGGAAGACCATTAGCATTGGTAGAAGAGACAAAGATGACAGAGAGTTGATTGGGTCATCCACCACTGGGAGCTTTAGCTTTTTTGTTGCTTCTGGAATAAGAGAGTACAATTTTGCAATCATAGGGTTATTAGCCTTGGGGTTTGCAGGATGTTCCCATTCAGGCATCATAATGTTATAAAAAGTCGCTGGTAGAAGTACTCCCACTGCCTTGGCATTAAGTTTTGGAACGGCGTTGTCAGACCCACCTGGAAAATCTGCAGCCTCTGTGTCTTTCTTTGCCTTAGGAGTATAAGAAAGCTCCAGAGCCCTTAAAACCTTGGGTAACAACTTATTATACAGCTCTTGAGGAAAAAGTCTGGACTGGCTAAGAGGAACTGCTTCTTCTCCTTCCTCAGAGAGTACTCCCTCCTCCTTGTCCAATACAGTTGAATCAGAACCTGACTCTTCCACCATGTCACTAAGTAAAGGGCTATGATCTCCCTCCCCAGAGAGAGCCTTCTTTCTAGGAGGGGTGCTGTCTTGAGAAGTGCTGTGTCTATGCCACTTGCCCCTTTTGGATTGAGAGGTAGATGTCTGCTGCCACAAATCTCTAAACTCCTTTTTTAACTCCTCCTTCAGCCATGGCCGAAGCTTAGACTTAGCCTCCTCCCTCGATAAATCCAGACGCAGAGGATCTTTATTGGAAGCTTGGGTGGATTCCATAACCTCTAATGAAAGGGAGCTTGAAGGGCCAGCTTTATCCACCATTTTGAGCAAGCCTAAAAGTGAAAGTAACATCCTATCACTCGATGGAAACAAAATGGCCACCATTCCTGCCTTTTCTAGCTTCCCTCGTGCAAGCTCCAGGAGAGGAAAAGGGGGGGAGTGTGTGCAAAACATTAGAAAAAACTCCAGCTGCAATTAGATCATACAACCTTCTGATTACTAGATAGGTTCTCCAAGTTAAAGTGTCACAGCACTGTCTTGCATAAAGAATACTCTGCCTGCCTCCCAACTGCTCCCCTTCAGAACTCCAGGGAGGGAACCATTTCTCCCCCCACAAAATCCAAAGCAACTGCAGAATCATTGGAGAAGGGGAAAAAATGGGGTGTGTGTATGTGTCTGGGAGCCTCCATTCACAACAATCAGCCAGGTCAGTCCACCGGATCCAACCACCATAGCCCGGCTCCCATCCCACCCAAACACCCCCCTACCGTTATTCAGCCAAAGCAGGATGAGGCGTTCTCTATGCGGAGCCACAACACCCAGCCCAGTCACCCACAGGCGAAAGGACTCGGCTCCAGCGTTATACAGGATCACGCTGCTCTCAGCCGCCTCTCTCTCTCTCTCTCTCTCTCTCTCTCTCTCTCTCCCTCCCCAGCGTCCAAAGGAGGAAGGGAGGAATTCCTCCAGCGACTCAGCAGCATGTGTGGAGACAGAGGCCAGTTCTCAGCTGTCGCATCTGCTCGGAGGGCTGACGGCAGCCGCTCTCCTCATCCCCAAGGACGGGTCTGAGAGCGGTGGGGAGGCAGACACACCTTCCCCCACCTCCCTGTCCACTCACTTTTGTCTTATCTTCTCTTTCTTTTCCAGGATCTTCATGCTCCCAAGAGCACAGCCAGACGTCCTGCTCCAGAGGCAGAGCCGTTAAGACTGCGGATCCAGAGGACAAGCCCCTCGCCTCCAGGATCAAAGTTTGCCGGCCCTGCAAGTGGAGAGGAGGAGCTAATCCCACATGTAAAGGATCAAGGACTGACTCACTACTGGGACCACTGGAGAAGAGAATTGCGTAGATGTGTCCACTGTTATTGTCTCAACACAGTTTACCACCTCTTCATGGTGCTCTTTCACAAGACCAAGTATCACATCCTGCCTTCTTATCAGTGGAGAAAAAAGGCCACTATCTCATCAACTTTTCTGAAAACAACTATAACAATTCGTTTTTAAAATTGCTCTTCAAATTTAAATTGCTTTTTGAAATTGCTTGTCAAGCTTCTGAATCTTTTAAATAATCATAAGACAAGAAAGAACAAGAAGCAGATGACAATTAGTTGCCTACACACAGATATTTAAGGACTGCAGGCATTGAGCCTCTATTTAATGGCTTGTATTTAATTCTGCAGCATGAAACACAGGTCACTCACAGGGATTCCTGGAGCAGTAGGATAAAACAACAATGCAGAGTGTGCAATATGCAGCCTAGATTACTTTGATTAAAAATACATGAGGCATGCTGCAAATACCAGGAAAAGAAAATGTGTTCAGCGGTGACACAATAGAAACAAAAAATCTGAAAAAATCTATATACCATTAAAGTTAAGGGTCACAGTTCATATGTAAAATAGTCCCCAAGACGAATGAAAGAGCTGCAGTCGCTCAGCTGTGTTCTTATTTATTTTACCAAACAGATTTCCAAACTTGGCTATGCAGCAAGCATCTCTTTCAAATGTGGTTAGCCAAAGAAATTCCTTCTTTGTTATTTCCCACATGATCTGCCATTACCTAGCAGCTTTATTTACTCTGTCAACTTCAGTCAGCCCAAATAGGATGTTTTACTGAGCAACTAATGGACATGTGTTTTGCATTATATATAGATTAACCAGTGCTGGAAGTGTCATGCAGTACCAAATCGTTAAACCCAGGTCTCAATATCTGAACAGCAGCCAATGTAACTAGTTTTTTTCTTGTGGATTACAGATGGGAGCTGACCAAATATTTCACGTAATGCTTTGACTTGAATTTTTACGTTTCTAAGGAATAGCCAATCCTCTTAGAATATCTATTATCAGACAAAAGCTTTATATCAAATTTGTCAAATGATGCCAAGACAGGACGGTATCATAGGAGCCAGAATGGAGGGGAGAGATGGAAAAACAGGTTGCTTACCTGTAACTGATGATCTTTGAGTGGTCATCTGTGTGTCACACTGATGTGATAAGGAGCCTGTGCCAACCCCAATTGGTAACTTACAAGCTCTATAGAAAGGGATTTCTGTGCCCTTTCCCTGGGGCATGCACAGGAACTGACATACTGCCGGTTCTTTCTGACCGCTGTGTAACCCCAGAATTTCTGACTGGAGGCTGACAGCAGTGGGGAAGGTTTGGTGGGTAGTGTGAATGCACAGATGACCAGGGAATCATCCAGGGAAGAGTCAGCCACTGGAATGATGCTCCCTCCTCCTGTGTCGGATGGTCTCGATGTCAAGGAGAGGAAGGGCAGTGATGAGGTTTGGGATGGTAGGCACCTGGACGGGTGTCGCCAAATTGGCATTGGTGATTGGAGCTGATTGTTGATCCCTGTGGAGAGGTGTGTGGTGCAGTGTTCCCTCTAAGCTAAGTTAGTGAGAACTAGCTCACAGTTTTTTAGTCTCTGGTTCGACATTTTTGTCTTAGCTCAGGAAGGATGGCTCCAGAGCAAACTAATTTATGCAGTAGCCAAATCGCTCACTCACAACTTTAATGCCAGTAGTTCACAAAGTAGAATTTTTGCTCACAAGACTCCACAGCTTAGAGGGAGAGTCAGGTCTATCTCATCCGTTCTGGACTCCAAAAAGTGGAGTGACTGAGTGGATGCTGAAGGTTTCAATACCGGAGAGTTCACCCAACGGATCAGTGAGTTGAGCTGTTGAAGAGGTAGAACCACTGAAGTCAAAGTTGGGTCCAGCATTGGAGACTTGGTGGTGGTATGTTCACAAGTCATGGATACTGAGGTAGAGCTTGGGGACTTTCGGCGTCAGTCTGTCTGTGGGTCCTTGTGCTTGCTCAACTTGTGGCCTTTCTCCCTTTTTAGCAGGGGAAGCTGATAAGGATTTGGAGGTCAATTTCGATCTCTCTGGAGCTGAAACACCCTTGTTGGGCATGGTCTTAGTCAAAGTGTGCAAAGACTGGCTCAGAAACACAACATGCCCCATTGATGCCGAAGTCAATTTGCCTGTTTCTCCCATGTTGGAGGTTTTCCTAGCCATTTTGGAAGGGCAAGGTAGATTCCAGTAAAACTGCCTGGAGCCTTGTTGCTCATTTCTTTTGTGTTTTTTTAAAATTTCGAGCTATGGATGCAGGAATCCATCCAGTGCACTTCCCCCAGGCACAGGAGGCACAATGAATGGCCATCCAACAAGGCTGAGCTTGCTCCCATACCAGAAACACCTCTTGAAGAACCCCCACATAGACTGAGATGGGGGAAAGTGTGTGGGGCAGGAGAGAAAGTTCAATGAAAGATGTGTTTGAGGCGGTTTTTGCTAGGAAGTTGGAGAAGATGAAGGAAGTTGGAGAAGGTTCAATGAAGAAGAAGTAGAAGAAAGGGGAACTAAAGAAGAAAGGTAAATAAATGTCCTGTTCACACAGCGGTCAGAAGAGAACTGGTGGGATGTCCGCCCCATGCCCCAGTGGGCATGCATAGTGGAGTTCCTGTGTATGCCCTGGGGAAACAGCATGGAAATCCCTTTTCTATGGAGCTTGAAAGATACTGATCAGGGTCAGTGCAGGCACCTTATCCCATCGGTGTGATGCACAGAGACCAGGAAGATTATTTGTTTCCTGCCCACCTCACCACCCACCTAGCATCTTCTCTGCAGTTATTCATGGAGGCTATTTTGGGAATAAAGCAGGGCACTGGGGGAATGAATGTTTTTCTAGTCCCATTTATCTTCTTTCCCATGTCAAATGCTACATTCAAATTTTATTCAGTGGGTGTAGATTTCAAATCAGTTGTCAAAATTATGAGCAGGGCAACAGACCTAGTTGCATAGAGGGAACAGACATTTGAAATGCCTTTTCAAATTAGGGTTGCCAAATCCCCCAGTTTGGCAGGGGTACCCCACTTTTTAGGGGGGTTTACCTGACGCCAGCCAGATGGCTGGTGGGGGAAGCCCTGCCCCCAAGCCCCAACACCCACAGCCAACCCTCTTCCTTCTCTCTCTGTGTGGAGATTGGGCATACAAGGCCTTCCAGCTCCCTGCACTTAAAGGGGCTCCTTTTAAGTGCAGGGAGCCAGCAGGAAATGACACCATGTGTCCAATCTCCACACAGAGATCGGGTGTGCAAACCCTTTTGGCTCCCTGCACTTAAAGGGGCTCCCTTTAAGTGCAGGGAGCCGGCGGAGATCAGGTGGGCGGGCAGACATCCCCAATGTGACATCATCACGTCAGGGATGCTCCTCCCCTCTGGGAATGCCCCTCAAAGTCCCCCGCTGGGGGGCGAAGATGGACTTGGTAACCCTATTTCAAATGAAAGTCTCAAGACTTGGGGTTAGGCTTCAAAGCTGCATTTGAGAGGCTGGGGTAAGGCCAGTGTTGCTTGTTGTGGGTGGAAAAGCACTGGAAAATATCATCTCTGTGGTGGGAAGCTGCTGGGAAAATGGCCAGGGCACTGAAGGAAAGATGTGGAGAGCTAACATTTTGCTTCTTCTAACTATCTATCTAACACAGATGTCGCTGAGTAATGAAAGGCTTGCTGTGACCTAATGCCTGACACTTTGCAGCAACTGGTATTTTCTGCAGGAATTCTGTAACTGGAATACTTAACTAATGGCTTTTCAGCTGATCACGATCAACTATAAAATCCCATCTTTTATCAAAGTATTTTCAGTTATGCATGTGTCTCCCCACTTATTTATTATAATTAGAATACACTTCGGCTTCCTAGTTCTGCAATTTTTGCCATAATAGGTAAAAAAAGAATAATTGTTTCTAAATAGGAACATCAGAAACCAAAAAGAGTCCATAATCTGTTTTCCCAATTACTCTTGATAAAGACTGCTGCTAAAGGAAAGACATCTTGGAAATAAAATTATCTCTTATTGTTTTCTGTCAATTGTACTTGAACACAAAACAACATTCTAAAGCCAGGAGATTTCAAAATCACTAACATGCATTAAAGATACTAACATTTGTCTGCAACAAAATTTCATATAGGACACTGCAAGAATGCAAAAGGCTTTAATTTTAAGCTTTTAACTGAATTGCATGAAAAGAATTGAAGGGGAGATAGCACTATCCTTATCATTTTGTTCTACACTAGGCATGTATATTTATGGCAATAAGAGACTTTAATGGAAGGTTCATTAAAGAGCTGCTAACAGATGCAAAAGAAAACCTATCATTTTGTTTTAGTAAGAAACAGAATGTGCCCAAGAAGTGGAAAACAATTTGTTTTTCCTTTTCACAACTTTTTGGCAAATACTCAAGATGCAGAAGGAATTTTAGACATCATAAAAGAAAATGATTGCAGTGGCTGAAGAAAGTCCTAGCTTAAGCAGGCATAGTGAAATTTTTTGTTTTTGCAGTACTGCAGCTATGCAACCCACAACAACATCTGTGCCAATGCATTTCAATAGTGCTGCAGCAATGCCCCACTACCGCAAGTACAAATAAATGACAGAGCTCTGTGGACGCACACTCAGCTTCAGGCATGCTGCAATGTCAGCAATATCAGCTCTTCTCAATCTAAGCTTGCAGAGAGCACTAACACTGCACTTCAATATCTAACACCCTCCAGACACATCAGCTTATTTTATTTTAAAGGATGGCTAGCTTACACGGGCTAGAACAGATGCATACTCTCTTGCAGCTTGGTAAGAAAAATAATACCATTTCATAAATTCCTTTATAATAATACTAGGAAGGGAAGCCCGTTGTGGAACCGAGACAACGGGCGCTAGACAGGCCCCCTTCCCGCGAAGAAGGTGCTGGAGGCAGGCGTATCTGGCGGCCATTGGGGAAGGAGCTCACCCGCCGTCCCCAGCCTCCGCTGTCCCTCTCGCTGAGACTCCGTCTCTCCGGGGCTGCAACGTCCCCCTGGCACTGGCCCTGCCTCGCTCCCCGGCCAGCACCGTCGGCTGGCATCGCAGCCTCCCTTCCCTGGCTCCTGGTGGCGGCGTTCGCTCGCAGCGTTCGCCTCCCGCCTTCCAGCCAATGGCACACCAGCAGTCTTGAGCGGCAGCTGGCGGGCCAATGGCAGCAACGCAGGCAAGCAAGGCAGCCAGTGGCAAAGGACCCTGTCTCTGACTGACAGGTCCCTCAGCCAACTGATTCCGGCGCGCATTTTCACCATATAAGGTATGACGAAAATCCTTTTATATATAAGGATAAGTGCCACAGAGAAAGAAAGAAAAAGATAGAATAGAGATAATGATTACCAATATTCCATTTGTTTAACTCTCTTCTACCAGCTTTCAATAAAAATGTTTAAGCTTCCCAATAATAGCCTTACAAGGCATAGGTTTTGAATGGTCAATATTATATTGAACTATATTTTTCAGGAAAGACATGATAAAGTAAAGAGAAGTAGATATTTTAAACTCTGTGCATATGAAAAGTTCAGAACCAAACATAGTGAGATCTGTTAATTCAGTGAAGTCTCTTTCCTAAATTCATCCCTCCCCCAGCATCAAACGTAAACACAAGCCCAAAGACAGGCATATAAACACATATAAGAAGCTGCTTATCTGGAATTGAATATTTGGTTCAACTGCCTCCCTGGAAGGAAAGGTCAGCAACACCCCAACCCATCTATCAAGAGCTTGCCAAAGGAGAACCTCTCTTCCTTCAGTTCAGAGTCCAACTACCAGTTTACTGGGCAGGGACAGTGTCAGAGAGTGGCATTGTTGGGCAGCTACTAAGACTAACACACCAGGAGGGCCCATTGCACTGAAGTACACAACATGTATATGGAAGAGGGCAGGATATGTGAAGAACAACTGTGCTTATTTCCTTTAAATGACCTTACACGTTATCACAGATATGGATGAATGACAAGCTAATCTGGAAGGGAAAGAAAAAGCAGCACATGCATAATCTGGTTGTGGAGGAGATGGGGAATGAAGGAAGACTATTCCTGTTAAGTGATCAGTTTGTCTTGGTACTGCTCCTGCTTCCCTTTCCTGGTTCAGGAGAGCACCAGGAATGAAAGACAACTAGTCCTGTTAAGTGATCTGTTTGTCTTGGTGCTGCTCCTGCTTCCCTTTCCTGGTTCAGGAGAACATGACTGAGGGGAATGCCCCATCTCTTGTCAGGATTTACCCTCAATATAACACATATGGTGTTGCGTGCCATTGACCCTACAAAGATTATTGTTTATATAAGCACCATCAGCATGCAAGGGATGTCACGGCGCTCATAGCCTAAAATTCTACAAAAGCAAAGGGGGAGGAAGGAGGACAATGGGTGTGAGAGTGAACAACTGTAGAGTACATATTCAGGTCACTGGGGAGACAGGTGGTATATACATGAAGTAAATAAATAATTCAATAAATGTTTTTGTCCTGCTACTCAGTCTGCCCATTTCTGAATGGAATCTACCTGCTATCTGAACTTAGGACCAGCATTTTACTACAAAATAAGCTTAATTCTTGTGTTCTTGCTTCAATGAAAGCTAGCTTCTTCCTTGTGCCATGCTGCTGCAACCACTGTGAAGGCCTGTATTCTTCAATATAACACAGGCAAGCAAAACATTCCAAAGATGTACATACTCCCAGAAAACGGATGGAAGGGACTTCTTGACTATGCAGAAGTTTACAGGGCCTATCAGACTTAATATTAACAAAAAGAAAATCTAGGCAAATTGGAATTGTTTTATGGTCTCAAAATCATGCTTACTTCTCTATTAAATCCAGTGTAACTCCTGGTACCAGTCTCACACTCTTCTGCATGCAAAACCTGCAGAAAAAAGAAGAGATTAAACATAAATCACACAAATTAAATATCTAATGACAGGCCATCTACAAGTTCTATGGTAGAAACAAGCTCCTCATTATTTTTGTCCTCATATGTAAGGGTTGACAAAAGTTTGCTACAGCACAGCAGGAAGCAAGCATTCCTTAATATTTGCCGCAACCATGATTATGCAGTGATTTCCATCGTCACAGTGTCAAGCTTGTGTATTGTAACTGCCACAGTGACAAGTTTCCAAGCAGACTAGGAATGGAGAGAAAATAGGCAAAAGGTTCAGTCGTCCTCCACAATTTCTAGAGGAGCAGGACCTATAGGAACAAAAATAAAGCTGAGCTAATGAAACAAATGATCTAAGAGAATAAACACTGAAGGAGGAACCTGGGGGGGGGAGATTTAAAAGAGGAGTATCTGGATAAAACAGGACAAAACAAGAATTAATTTCATAGAGGCACAATTAGCGAGGAAGGATCATTTATATTAAGTCCTTCTCTAATTCCTCCATTTTGACCGAAACAGTCCAGAGGAGTAGACTACAAGCAGTGAACAGTTGCCAGACCACAAATCTGTAGTACTAAATGACTCAAGAAAGAAATATTTCATATGGAGTCAAGGATCTGGCTACTTATTTCAAATCATTGTGAACTTCAGCCCTCCTTCTCCTCTACCTTGTATCTCTGGCCCATCTCTTTCCCCGATCTCTGGCCCCTCCTTAGACTCCTCCCTGTGGCCTTCTCTACTTTCCCATACTGACCTGCAATACTTCCTTCAGCCAGTGCTTAACTTCTAGACAAGAAAATATTGGTAGGGGTGTGCAAAAAAATTTCCCCCCTTTTTTTTCCAATTCAGGTCTGTTAGACTTGAAAATATTGGTATTCAGAATACTCCCAAATAACCAATATAATTATACTCCCTAGGGTATAATGGAAAATTGATCTAGGGGTATTCGGGGCTCTTCGGGGGGCTGTTTTTTGAGGCAGGGGCACTAAATTTGCAGCATAGCTGCTGGTGCCTCTCCTCAACCCTCCCCCCAAGTTTTAAAATGATTGGACCAGCGGGTCCAATTCTATGGGCCCCCCAAAAGGTACCCCCATCCTCCATTGAAAGAAATGGAGGAGGAAAACACATTGCCATGGTGGCACAACTCAGCAAGTGAACTCAGAAGGGATTTAAATTTAAATGCCTGCTGAGATCACTTGCTGAGTTGTGGCATGATTCAGCAAGTAAACTTAGAAGGCATTTTTTTGTATTTTTCCATTTGTGTGTGTATGTGTATGCCGTATCTGGAAGTCATGGTGACCTCTGGCAACTCCTACCGGTGCATGACGGACATTTAGAGAAGTGGCTTGATAGCTTGCCTCTGCCTCCTGACACTGGTATCTTTTGGAGGTCTCCCATCCAAATACTTGCCAGTGTCAGCCCTGCTTAGCTACTAAAATCTGATGAGATTAGGCTTGCCTGGGATATCCAGGTTAGGGCAACTCAGACTGCAGTTAAAGAGACCCTAGTCTCCTTAAATGCCTTCTAGCTATGCCTGAATAAAAGCCAAATAACATTAGCTTTTATTTGGGCACAGCTGTATTCAGCTGAATAAATGCCCGAAAAATACCTATAAAGTGTTTTTCGGGTATTTACTTGGCTCGGTATATACTGAGCGCAAACATCTAGATATCAGCTCTCAAGTCTGTATGGAAAGAACAACTTTCTCATCTAAAAGCCTATATTGCAGAGAGGCAATGGCTCTTTTTCTCTAAGAAATATGGAAGTAAATGAATACAGTTTTAAGAAGGAAAATAAATTTATTGAAGTAGTCTACAGAAGAAAACCACATCTACAGAACACTCAATGCAAGAGACTAATATGCTTACATCTCTTTAGCTGCAGGAGAACCCTGAAGAATGACAGTGGATGGGGCCTCCCCCTGGCAAACTGCACAACACTGTTTCACTCTTGTCAAGACCAGTATGACAAATCTCTTGTAGTTAAATGTATACAAGTCTAGGAAACAGCTCAGAGATGCAAACCTCAGCCCAGGCTGATATCACAAAGCAGTGCATTGGGGGTGGGGCAGGGACTGCAGAAACTGGCATCATGTAACACTCTGGGAATTCCCCAAATCTTAGTGGTTTTAACCACAGGATATGGGAAATTCCCGCAGCATTGCATGATGCTGTGATGTCACTTCTAGGTACAAACGTAGAAACGACACTGCAGTATTGTGCAATGACACCACCACACTTTGCTCCTGCTGCTACATCAAACAGCAGTGTGATCCAGTGCAGCCTCCTCAAACATAAGCTTGAGGCAGTTCTTGAAGTAAAAATGAAACAATAAAAACATAAAGACAATGTAAGGATTACTACAATTAAGACAAGAGCACGAAACACTGAAGTTCGTCCTAAAACAACAAAAAAGGTTGTTTTAACTCTTCAATATTTTAGCCTGGTACCTAAAGGACAGTAAAGTAGATGCCAGGTGAGCCTCAAGAGGGGGAGTTCCAAAGTTGAGGGGCCACAACCGAACAAGTCCTGTTTGTGGCTACCACCCACATCACTTTTGCAGGCAGGGGGCAGAGGGTGTATAACATAGGGAATGGATCTTAGCTGACAGGCTGGATGATATGGTAGTTCTTCAAGAATGCTCCAAGCCACTTACAGTCTTAAAGGTAAGAACCAGCATTTTAAATTTTGCTCATAAACAGACACTGCCTGACAGTAACCTGGCAGTCACATTTTGGACCAACGGAAGCTCTGGGCAGTTTTCAAAGGCAGTCCCACATAAAGCTCATTGCAGTGATGAAACCTGGATGTGTTCTTCTACCTGCTACAAAATCAGAATGACTCATCCAGTGCTAGACTGGGACCCTTCCATCTGTGGCATTAGGACAGCTCAGCCAAACATTGCTATCACCAAATACCTCAGACACTTACACTCTGAGCTAATGCACAATATTTCACTACTTAATCACCCATTTTAACTATACACTGCTTGCTCATCACCCTTCTGACTTACCCTGGCCTTGAAATACTACACATTATTTCTGTAAGTACTTGTATGCATGAGAGCATTGGTGTAATTTATTCTTTTGTGTGTGTGTGTGTGTATAATTTTATATAATTTTATAATTATTGTCATGCATATTTCCTGAGGAAAATAATGTTTTATTTGTTAACAAATTCAACAGCTCAGACTGAGAGGGACAGGATGCTAATAATAGAGTAATCAGGACTGGGAAGCCCATGGATGGTTGCTAAAATAAACTATACCCATTTATGTCTGTGGCTTCCCATTACTATCTGCTGCTTTTGTGGAAGTAGAAGCTATATAACATATTCAAACCTCTTAAAGATCATGGATCAAGTTATGACCTCCAAACAGCAAGAGTAAAGTTAGTGAGGGAGAAAAAGTAGGTAAAATTTGTACCTGAAGCTTAAGCACGAAATGTTTCCAGCTAGGATTACAAAATCTGAAATGAATGCACAAATACAGAGTGTCCTTTTAGGATCAGCATAACTCAGGCGTCTAATCAATATGCCTTCAGTAGCATCTGCAAAGTATCAGGATGTGCTGCTTGATGGTCTCTGACTTCCTTAGCTTCTGGTTCCCATGGGATCTGAACTCATCATGTTTAGCTTGTGAAACGTGACAAGATGTTATCAGAGTAATGGCCTAGCTTCTGGCCACCCAAAGGTGTCACATCAATTTTTATTGTCTCCTTCATCAAGCTTATCTAGGCTACGCTTCAGGAGCCTAAGGATCAAACTGTGGTCATAGACTTGAGTGCATGATCTAAATAGAACCTCTTGGGAGAAACATTCTAGCATTTGCTTTGTGAGCAGCAGGCTTTTGATTAGGGCTTGGTGGTTGAGCTGTCGCAGACCTCCCACACACCTAATAGAGCTGGGGAATGTCATTGTGTCAAGTATTTCATTCTGCTTCTTTGTATAAAAAAGAAAGAAAGAAAAGAAAACGAAGTGCACATCTGGGGTCAGTTTAATAAGGTATTTCCACAGACTCCACACAGTACAAAGCTGTCATTTTGCTTTCTTCCTCTGGGGCATTCCACAAATACATATGAGCAGGATGTAAATAAAGCTGAGACTTCAGAAATTTCAAGAGGGCCTTCAGCTTCTCAAAGGCAACAGAATAATGAATCAGATCAATCTGCTTTTGATCAGTTAGGAAAATACTCTTTTCTAGGGCACAGCCAGTTCACCATGGACATGATTGGTATTCGACATAATGGCACAAAATCAGCAAGGGCTCATAACTTTCATGTCCACAGAGCTGCAGCTACCGCAGGTCTGCCATCATGCTTCAGAATAGATTAGTGAAGGAACACTCCTAATCCTCTCCTTTAATGAGCACCTGCTGTCACCAGGCTAATTCCACACAAAACAAACTAGCATATATTGATTCTTTATTGTTAGGAACCTCAGCATTTTCTCTTGTGAAAACCAAAGATAAACCAGACAGGTTTGCTTATATTTTGTTTTCTTCATCCCTAGTAACTTGTAAAAGACTACACAGCAAAATCAAAAATTATTTATGGTATCAAGGATAGTCAAGAACGAAGGTTTCCGGTTTCAGCTCCTCGCTCAGCAGGCATGCACCAGTGAGCGCCGTATGGTGCAGCCTGTTCCGTGGTGGCTAGGAGGGGATCTGGCTGTTCCAGTTCTCCCCCAGGGCCCCTGAAGTGGATCCCCCAGCCATGGGGCTTGAGTAGTGCCGCTCCCGAGGTGCGATGCCAAGGGATTGAGGCACACTTTGCCTCGAAGGTCCTACTGCCATGATGCCATCATGGTACCTAAAAGCACACACCAGATGAGCGTTCAGGAGGTTTAGTGAGAATGCAAGACATCTCGGCAACTTAACAATCCTGGAAGAAACGTGAGTGAATTTGCATTAAGCACCTGATCTTTTAAACAGGCTCTGATACCCCCCTCCATCAGCAATAGGGGAAGGGCATATACCCCTCCAACAAAAACGAAAAAGCCTTACCGGAATGGGGTAAAGAGTCCGGAAAAATGGTATTTGAATGAGCAAGTATATCACCACATAAAGCGAGCAACGATAACTCCCTTTAAGAACTTTTATAACTTCCCGAGAAAAGAAAACAATGAGTTGACAGGAAAAAATGGCGCTGAGGAAGCCTCCTTCAGGTGCTGGTAAAATGTCATCTCCAGGAGTGAAACTGGAAGCCAGCAGAGACTTTTCAGCCGTGGCAAATGGCAGCGCCAAAAACAGGAATCAGCAAAATGATTTTTCAGTAGCAAGCAAAACGATTTTTGGAGAAGATTCAAGGATTACCAAAGAGAAGAAGAGAAGAGTCATGAAGAAGAAGGAGAATACAGCTCACGAGGTTCAAGTAGTTCAGGATCAGATACAACCGGTTCATCTGAAGAAGATTCCTCATCAGAATTGGGTACAGCTGCACCCAAAGTACCAAAAGGGAAAACTGACTTTGATAGAGAAAAAACGAAGGGAAGAAGAAACAAGAAATGAATAGAACTGAGATGCATTTATTACTAGCAATATATGTAACTCCTGTTAGCCTATCTTTTAGTAATGCTGTCCTATCACCCATAGGTTTGTTAGTGTTTACCCATCCTTTGTTTCTAGGTAGTGTGTAGTATAAAAGCAATAAAAAATATTTTTTTAAAAAAGGATAGTCAAGAATGACCAAATCATTGCATAAATATGTTGGTAAGCAAGCATGACTGGAAGACTGCATATACATGGCACTCAAACAGCTCCATAGTAAAAACCTATCTAGGAAAGGTTTGTATGTAGCAGCTCTTACATAATACACCAAATGAAATTTAGAACATGCATTCCACTTCAATTATCTAGTGTGCTTTAAAATGCAAAAACTTCCCAAATGCTTTTTCCAATACTTGGCATGTTTTGGAGATACTGGAAGACCTCAGAACCAGCAGGATCTCTTACATCTCTCACAAGTTAAGATGAAAAAATCGGGAGAAAGGGAAAGTGTTGCAGAATAATTGAGATTTCTTATGTGTTCATTGCATCCAGAGTGTCAAAGCAATAAGAAAACAGCCATTTTGTACTGTGTATGCTGTTTGGCCTGTTTTGTGGCCAAACTAGAACTAGTTGTGCTGAATGGGAATGGACAATCTGTGGGTGCGGTCTGGTGGTAGCTGCTACAGCTGGAGCACTACTGGGTGAGCATGCCTGAGATTCTCTTTCAGGTGCTGAGCATCATGCTAAGATCTAATAGTGTAATCCTGAGTGGTATTAGACCCTTCAATTTAATTCCATGGATTTATAAGGGTGTAACTCTGCCTACAACTGCACTGTAAAATTGATAAAAATATTACGATGGTATTACTGAGAGCCTTTAAAAAAGAAAACAAGATGGTGCTTTTGGGTAGGTCTGAGTACTGAAGTCAGAGCCTAAACACTGGCAGTCCTGTGAAGAGTGGCAGATACCATTCGTATGGTACTGACCAAGATCTGCAGTATTTGGAACAGTATTTGCTAGAGGATATTTTTTTCTAATCAAGTTCTAAGTAATTAAACAGCCCAAAAGTATAAGTTAAGCTTGACAATGATGAAGGAAGGTGAAGGAAAGGGATGAAGGGAACTGATGTGACACAATCTTGTGTATGGGTGTGGGGTGGGATTTGCAATTTCAAATCCTTACTGGGCCATGAAGCTCACTTGCAGTGGAATCCTAAACAGAATTACACCCTTGACTTCAATGGACTTAGAAGGGTATAAGTCTGCTTACAATTGGACTGCAAGTGTCCTTGGGCAAGAAACTGGCTGTCAGCCTAACCTCAAAGAGTTACTGTAATGAAATACATACCAAAGAGTCTACTTGTGCAAAAAACAGGGAATGCATCTCATTTTATATAGTAAATTCCACCCATCCCTTGGACTGCAGCATATTTATACCACTACCCACCACCATAGCCAATGCTTAAAATCCTCTAGGGACTCAATTGTTACCTGGATGTTAATGTTAATAGTACTCAAATATCAGCCCTGGTAACGTTCATTTGTATGTTAAATTTACAAGGAACCTTGGGCATTGTATTACAAGCCTGGTTTTATATGTTGTGATGTCTAAATTAGATATCTTCCCTCCA
The DNA here is from genome assembly GCA_029375565.1 of Gekko gecko. NCBI lineage: Eukaryota > Metazoa > Chordata > Lepidosauria > Squamata > Gekkonidae > Gekko > Gekko gecko. The sequence continues at coordinate 234,230,993 of JAPDNY010000002.1, read as the reverse complement.
TATCTTAAAAGGGCTGTATTTTTTGCAAGTATCTCCTCTGATCCCTGTATATTTCCTTTGAAGATCAAAAATGCCTACCTATTATTTTAAAATCTTGCACCATAAAAATCACTTGCATACACACCCCAGTGAAACAACCTGCTAATTTTTACTGTACAACCAAATTAAGGCAGGCAAAATGTACTTGCAGCACAAGCTTCCTTTCTTCTTTTACCAGCACAGACAACTAACACAGAGTTAACCCTCTTGAAAACATAGGACTACAGAATCACCTTGAGAGCAACATTGCTTAGGAGTTAAACAACACACTCAAACATATTCTATACTGCTAACCATGCAAAATGTCCTCACATGAATCGTTACCCAAACCAGTAATTAAAGGGATCTGAAACTGATATTATTGCAGAACTCTGAATCTCAACTCAGTGGGTGGCATAAAGTCAAACTCTGACTCTCCTTCCATAATGCCTGTAAAAGAAGAAATCGGCCAATCCTGAGTTCTTTCATGGCTGCAAAGAATTTTAAACAGGCCTGGAGAATATAATATGAGCCCATCAGTGTTGATGTTCCCTTTGCAAAAGGTATAAACAGTAAGAAAAAAAATCCCTTCTCTTGCACATCTTCACAGATTTTACCTGGATGCAACTTGTATTACTTCAAATCCCAAACTAATATTAATGCAAAGGTTTGAATTTTTGAATACAATACAACAGAACACATAATTCTGACCTTCAAGGAAAACTCATTGGAACCAGATCAAATACTTGGAGATTTTACCCATTAAAAAATAGCATATCAAAGCTAAACTGATTGACAGCCAGCCTTACTCTGAAGACATAAGGGACAAGTCAGTTTTAGCAGGGGCTCCATCCTTTAGCGGCTAGCCCCTGATCTCCATTTTCTCTGGTTTTAAAAATAAGTAACAGTAGAAGTTGCCATTTTTATTTGTTGCTACAAATACAGGAACATCTAAACCAGTATTGAACTGACTGATTAAGGTTTCACATAGCTATCTATCAAAAGGTGATTTAGATTTTAATGATGAAATGGGCTATAAACGTAAATAGAGATATAGAAATGTCATCATGGGAATGTTTGTGGAAAAAATCGATCAAAATTTCAACATGTGTTAATGTTAAACTGTTATAAAATGATGTATAGATGGTATATGACACCAAAAAAAATTGCTAATATGAATCAGAATATGTCTAACAAATGTTGGAAATGTAAGAAAAAAGAGGGCTCGTTTTACCATATGTGGTGGACATGTGAAAAAGCAAGTGTTTTTTGGACTGAGATTCATAATGAAATTCAGAAAATCTTGAAATGTACTTTGAAAAAAGAGCCAGAAATGTTACTTTTAGGACTCAAATTAGAAGAAGTTAAAATGGCAAAAAGAACTTTGCTTATGGTACCTAATTTCAACCGCAAGAATGACTTATGCTCAGTTTTGGAAGCAGGAGCAGGTACCTGATAAATGGGAGTGGATTAAAAAAATGATTTTTATGGTTGAAATGGATAAGTTAACAAGAAAACTTCATGGAAGAGAAGACGAAGAATTTTTAGCAGACTGGAAGGACTTTAAAGACTATTTAGAGCTTAACTGGGATGTGAAAAATAGATTACTTTGTTTTGCTGGCTATTAATAATAGAAGTGTTGCAACAAAAGAGACTGTAATAGAAAAGTTACCTAATAGTTAAAATAGAAAAAGGAAAATAGTGAAATTTATGATTCGAATACTGAAAATGAATTGAATGTAAGAGAATATTGATTGAAATGTTAATGGGGGCGGAGCATCGTTGGAAGCCAGGGGAGGGGGGATAAAATTTTTAGAAAAGGATATATTAAGAATTGCTAGTCAAATATGGAACATGCTATTATATCCTGATAATAAATTTTCTTAAAAAAAAAAAGGTGATTTAGATTTTGTGCATCAATCCCTGTACATATATCCAGAGCTTCACATAGATATTTAATTAATAATTCCTACCTCTAATCCTATCACTAAATTAATGTTTTAAAAAAATCATTAGCCCTTTCTGTATATCTGTGAAACCAGTATTATTCACTCATTATCCCTCATTTTTTTTAATCCTGATTAAAACTGGGAGAAACTAAGGCACACAGATTAAATTATCTGAAGTCTGAGGTTCAGATATCCTATTAGCCTAATTTAGTCCATATCAACCAATTTCTACATATCCAGTCCTGCAGGACCAGGTGCCATAGATCAAGCTCAACAAATTTAGGCCTGGGGGTAACTTTGGTTGGGTTGTGCCCCTTCTTGCAACAAAAATATTAGAGCTAAACTCAGTCTCTTAGTTTTTGTTTTCACTTGTTATTGTTGAAAAAAAATCTTCTGTTGGGCACGTTTTCTAGTGCCCCTTCAAAATTTCAGCTTAATCCACACTTTGGCCTTTGAGGGAGGACTCATTGAGACCAGGCCGGATAGCAGTCAGCTGCAACTTGCCGCCATACAACTTGCATGACTCACCTAGGTCCAACTATTACTGGCATACATTCCAAAAAGCACTGTGCTCATCACAGAGCAACACACTGGTGATCCCGGGCCATGGAATATCTGACTGGCTTCAACTAAATCTAGAGCCTTCTCAGCCATTGCCCCAATTTGGTGGAACACTCTTCCAGTTGAGAGCCGGGCCTTGCAGGACCTGAAACAGTTCCTCAGGGCCTGCAAAACAGAATTGTTCCACCAAGCTTACAGCTGAGGTCTATGGAAATTAGGCCTCCCCTTTTCTCTCTCCTTCTTTCCCCGCTCCATCTGTGATGGCACAATTGTAATAATCCAGAAAGGTATGATGGTTTTGTGCCATCTGATTAGTTTAACACTGTATTGTTTTAATGTGTTAACTGCTTAATTTTAAAAATGTTTAATTTAATATCCTGATTGCATTTATTGATTTTAATATAACGTTGCCCGCTCTGAGCCCCATGTCAGTGGGGGGAGTGGGATATAAATCCAATAAATAAATAGATAGATAAATAAATAATGATCAACAGATGCCACTCCACAAATGCCAGTGTGGTGTATTGGTTAGAGTTTCAGACTTGGATCTTGGAGACCCAGGTTCAAATTCCCATTCTGCTGTGGAAGCTCACTAAATGGCTTTGACCCAGTCACACACACTTAATCTAACCTACTTTAAAGGTTTGTTGTGAAGGTACAATGGAAAAGAGGAGAAAGATGTAAGCTGCTTTGGGTCCTTATTGTGGAGACAGGCAGGTATAAAAGAATAAATAATAAATGTAGCTGAAGATGGGAGACTTGATTGGAGGTTGATTGGAGGATAGGAAGGAGAGAAGGAAACAAGGTAAGATGAGGGTATAGGGGCTGCAAGGAGGATTCAAAGAGGAAATAGTATGTGGAGGGGGTTACAGGAGAAATTGAGGTACCCCCCCATGTATTTGCAGTTTCCCCACCAAGGAACTGGGCCCAGCTCAGCCAGCACTGCACCAATTGGTCAGAGTTTTCTCAGGAAGAGGCTGCCTGGAGAAGTGGAGAAGGAGGAAAATATGAACTAGTGGGAGAGAAGAAATTGAGATGTCCCCCACAAGTCTTTGCAGGTCCCCCACTTGTACATTTATAAATACAAACCATGAAAAATAAAATCAAATATGCACTTGTTCAGTGTTCACTAATGTGATACTCGTGTGTTTTATACTGCAGAGGGGGAATGTAGCATGGAATTATTTTACAAGTAGTCCCAAGAAGCATAGTAAATTTAGAACCACTGCTTGAGGGAACGGCATGGTTACTGAGTTAGCCTACAGGCCATGGCTCAAGGAAACTCCCTTGAGAACAAAGCAGCCATGTAACCCCTAAGGTTGCCTGAGTGAATCTAAGGAAGTTCCTCAACCAAACTTAACTAAAAGATTAGACAAAGTCCCTTTACATATTTTCTAGAAAACTTTCCCCTACCTAGCACATGCAACTACAGCCAGAGATGGGAATGAGATTGTTATCAGTCACATGAGCTGGGGAGGGAAATTGATTTTGCATTAGCTCAGTCAGGCTAATGGACCTGACAACGTGAAGGGTAGCAAAAGAAACACTTGATTTTCATATCAATTGCTTAACTGTTCCAGATCTTTCAGATTCTCCCTCATCAAATATGCATCAAATTGTCATGAACATTTGGCTCAGCTTTACTAAAAACATCTATCCCCTCATCTTGACCATCCCCTCTGTTCTGTATCTCTATTCCTGAATGGGTGCTATTCTTTAAGAAAACATTCTCCTCCAAAAATACTACATCATGTGATTTGACACCTGTCAACCTCCCCTCTTGGTCTGCTATCACTAAGCTAGAAGTTATCTCTATGATTAAGCAAGAAATATATAAGAAACTATCTAGTCCTGGCCTATGAAAGGATGATATACTGCGACTTGGGAAAAGTGAACCCCTATTAACTAGGGTTGCCAAGTCTGAATCTACTTACTGCAGGGGAGTCCTGCGCTGTCCTGGGAGTCCTTGTGTGCGCGCTTTGTGCGCTGCCGTGATGACACCACCCAGATGTGACGCTATTGTGTCGGCACGTTGGGGACGGGGTCACTAGGATTCGAGGGAAAACCATAGAGTTTTCCCTCAAATCATAGAGCATCCTGCCCCCAACATGGCCAGCATGATGATGTCACCTCTGGGTGACATCATCACGCTGGAGACATGTGCCGGAAGGGGATAGAGTTCCCCTTGGGGCCAAATTTGCTGGCATCGGGTAGCGGGCCCCGCCCTCCAGGGGGACTTGGCAAGCCTACTACTAACTATCAAGAAATGTGTAAAAGACCTAGATCACTTTAGCTCAGTTATACGCAGGGCTCATTTCCTGCAGGAGCGCACAGGAGTGAAACACCGGCAGTAAGGAGTAAGGCAGTAAGAAGCCCAGCAGCAAGTCCCGCCCACTGCTTCCAACAGCCCCCCCCCACCTTTCCCGGCCCGCTGGCCCACTGGCTGACCTAGTGGAGCACTGCTGCAAGCTGGCCCTCGAGCTGTTCCGCCACTGCGTGGGCCATGGCATCCACCCCACCCAGGCTCTGCCCATCTTCATGCCAGCCATGGCATGGCGCCTCTGCAAGGCGGGCCCTGGCGACTCCTTTGAGGCCTATAAGGAGCTCTGCCCTGGCCTCCTCCTGTGCCTCTGCCCTGCCACCGCCCTGGCCCACTACCTGCTTGAGGAAATGCGCGTCCTCCTTGCTGCCCTCCTTGACCAACAAGAAGCCACAGACTTTCCTGCACTTGCTGGTCATCCAAAAGAGTCCAGTGGCACCTTTAAGACCAAGGTTTATTCAGGTTGCTCAAGTGGTTAAGACGCTGAACTGCAGGCTGTGGAAGGTCAGTAGTTCAGCAGTTCAAGACCCGAGAGTGCTGCATGATGGAGTGAGCTCCCGTCTCTAGTTCCAGCTCCTGCCAACCTAGCAGTTTGAAAGCAAGAAATTGCAAGTAGATAAATAGGTACCACTTTGGTGGGAAGGTAACAGCGTTCCGTGCGCCTTGGTGTTTAGTCATGCCGGCCACATGACCACGGAAATGTCTTTGGACAGTGCTGGCTCTTCGGCTTTGAAACGGAGATGAGCATCGCAACCCTAGAGTCGGATTCGACTGGCTTTCGAGCAAGGGAACCTTTACCTTTACCTTTTATTCAGGTACAAGCTCTCCCTCTTCTGTAAGGGCAGATATGCACGTTCCTCACCCCCCCCCTAGCTAGCAATCCAAAACAGTCCAGTGGAGCCTGAGCGGTGGGTGTTGCCTTCTGACACACTTCTGGTTATGTCAGGGGGTGTGGCATATGCAAATAAGTTATGGTAATGAGTTATGCTAATGAACTCCAGCACCTTTTTTTCTACAAAATGACCCCTGGTTATACAAACTCAGAAAGTATGCTCCACCCAGTTCTTTGGCACCCTTCCACCTCCAACCATCCCAGCCTACATTAAATATCTAACAGTTCCTTGTTACTGCAGAGCATTCATGCTCACATGTCTGAATACTACCCCTTCAGCAGTCCTGTATAGGAGATACTGTAATTTGCCTTATTCAGACAGACTTTGCCAATGCGATTTGAAAAAGGTTGACTCCCTGGCCCATATGATATTAGAGTGCCCTCATTACAACTTTTATCATGAGTTATGGATTGCTCCTATTCTAACTAAATTACCTTCCACTGTATTAAAAGATAACATAGTCTCCTATCTGTTGATGGATAAAGACTCATGGACTATGCTGGCTGTGGAAAAGTATCTCTACACCATATTTTCCTTAAAGAAATAATGACTCCTTATCCACTGCACAAGATCTTTGGATCAAAGGAGCTTGAAAGAAAGAAAGGAAAGAAAGGAAAGGAACATCTATCCTCTCATCTTTTTCCTTAGATTAAATGTTGCCCTTGAATCACAGATACACACACACAACTTTCAAGTGCTTCAGGAAAAAAATCAGCCTTTGAAAATTTGCTGTCTTAAATTTAGGAAGGGGAACATCCAGTTTTTATATATTCTCCTTGGCGGTTCTGTCTTCAAAACCTGATATGTACAACTCACTTTAAAATATCTGCAGAAATAAACAGGACTTTGCTTTGCTCATCATATGTAGGCCATTCCTCTCTATTTGTAAAATGTTATAAAAACATGAGCAAATGCAGTTTCTTATAATATAAAAACCTCAAATTTGTATGTTCTCAAATGTGGAGTGAAAAAATCCAGGAGATGAGCACAACATGGGGAAAAATTTACTGGTGCTTAGAACAATTAGGGGTGAGGTGGGAGTTATTTCAAATTAGATTCTCACAATTTTACACCATCCAGAAAAAGTAAGACATCCTACAGATGTCTTTTAGCCTGTCATTCTAAAGTTTCCATATAAAAACATGAGGGTGGGTTTGTGCATTAGAATAAAGAAGAAAAAGTTCTGCTTTTTTTGCTACAGTTCTGACTGTACAAGATAGTGATCCAACAGCTTGCTGTCCCACATGATAATGGCGGTGGTGATTATATCAGTGGTGTCGAACTCATTTGTTATGAGGGCCAGAACTGACATAAATGAGACCTTGTTGGGTCGGACCATGTGTGTTATAAAATGTAATGCCATGTAGTGAAGATATAAACTTTATAGCTGACAAATTACTGACCAAGATGAAAAACTGACTTTTACTGATTTTACTGGCCATTTTCCACCCCTGCAGTTGCTCAAGGGACGGATAGGAGCCCTGCGAGGGTCAGTGTGGTGAAATGCTCTGCCTACCAACATCAGGACCCTGAGGGATCTGTTACAATTCCGTAGGGCCTGTAAGGCAGAGATGTTCTGCCAGGCATATGTTTGATGACAGCAACCATTTTAATATCAGTGGATTAACATCAATGATAGCAAGGTTTTCTATGTGCAGGAGGCTAAAAGGGGCAGTACTACTAGACCGGGATGTCAAACCACACTGGAGCTAGGGCCGAAAAGGCCTTGGCTCTGGTTGAGGACAGCTGGACAGTCTTTGGGCCAGGGACTTCCAACGAATGTTGACTGCTTAAGCGTAATGTTCTCCAGGGGACATACCAGGAGAGGGGTTCTGTAGGTACACTGGTCCCTGACTGTTCAGGGCCTTAAAGGTCAGAATCAGAACCTTGAACCTGACCTGGTACTCAACTTGGAGCCAGTGCAGCTGGCGGAGCACAGGTTGTATGTGTGCTGTTACCAGTGCCCCCGTGAGGACCCAGGCCACTGCATTTTAGACAAGCTGTAACTTCCGGATCAACCTCAAAGGCAGCCCTGCATAGAGCAAATTACAGTAATCCAGTCTAGAGGTGACTCTTGCATGGATTACTGTAGCTAGGTTGGGGCAAGACAGGTAACGGGCCAGCTGCCTAACCTGGCATAGTTGGTAGAACGCCAGCCTGGCAACATTTGTGATCTGGGCCTCCATTGACAAGAAGGCATCCAGGACTGCACCCAGGCTTTTGACTGTTTGAGCCGGTGTTAGGGGCGTAAGTTTTCACTCAATCTATGCATTAAAATTTCTTCTCTAAACAAACAGATCACCTTCATGCCCAAGGTGTTAAAAAGAAAGCAGACCATGACTGTTCTTATGTTTTTTTAAAAAGACAAGGAATGTCTCGTAAATGAATGGGCTGTATAAACAAAAAAGATTTTTAGGTTAACATCCTATATACCTTCAAGTTGTTTTTTTTTTTTGGGGGGGGTGACTAAAAGTAGTTTCCACCCATAGTCCCCCACTATGAAGCTAAATCTCCCTAAGTCCAAATCAAACCCTCGGTTCTCACTGGGTCATGGGGAATATTACACAGATCTTGGAATTTATACAGTTCAAATACAGCATGTCTGTATGGAAAACAAAAGCACACATAGTAAAATGAGAGTTTAGCAGCATTATAACTAATTCTTACACTTAATTAATGTAATTTGGAATCTTTTTACATGCACTACTTGGTTTGCAAAATAGCCTGCTATTACCTGTTACAACCACAGTATTTTAGTGACCTACTTTTAGCGGAGAAGGAATTTAAGCTGTGACTCAGGATTTAACATTAAATATCTTGAAAGGTCTATTGCCCATATTATTAATGAGTTTGTTATGCAGCCACGTGAGAAGCAATGATCTTTATGTACTAATCTCAGAGTGATGCAAATTTAAACAGACCTCCAGCCCTTCAAGCAAGAGTACATGCAGAGAACGACTCCCTTGTGAAGCACTGCATATTAAGAGCCTGTAGTGTAATAAGGCAGAGAACACTTCTCCCTTCCAGAATCACTTAATCTTTGTGTTACTGAGACAACTCAGCCTGAGTATGCCATGTAATGTCAGTAATGTCTAGCCTCAAGGTTTTCAAAGTGAACCCTTTCCTTCTCTAGAAAGATACAAAGTACAGTCAAGGGAAGCACTTTTTGACCCTCTCACCAAGGCCCAATTATTTTGAGGACTTCTGATTTTCTGGTTTTAAGGGTACCAATGGGGGAAGGTCCTTTTCCATGAAGTTTCCACAGCTACAGAGTCAAACTTAGTGCATGTTTATATTCTGAAAAAGATTATCTTCATATTTGTTAAGCTCCCATGGGCAAATGAGTCTCTTTCCTGGCATATTCAAGTCTGGGAGAGAAGGAAGTGGCAAGTACACTGCTTTCTTCTCGCCCTTCAGATCCTTTAAGAAATGTTCTGTACATCTGTGTTTGGAAAGCAACTCAGTCCAATCTGCTGTACCAGTATTTGCTGCAAAAGAATTTCCCCTTTCCCCACTAAATTGGTTGTAACTTAGTCAACCCAAGCCTTTCAGTATTACATGTAACAGGTTTTGTTTCTAAAATAATATATGCCAAGAAATTCATACATTGGCAAAGGACAGACTGGCAATTTGCCGCGGGATGGGACCCGGGCTGACAACGACTCAATATCGGATTAAATGGAATGTTCACACAGGCACATCTGCCTGGCATCCCCCACCCGTAGCCTACCGGTGCTCTCGCGCTTCACTGCCGGATTAAAAAAACACCTGATAAAAGCCGACGCAAATCTTGAAAGCCTGCGTTTGTCGCGCATTTCTCCACTTCCGGGGAGTCTGAACGCGCCGCCGAAAAGCCGGGAGCAACCCGCGTTGGGCATGAAGCAGCAGCGGTGTGATTGGCTGCGCTCCGCTCCACTGCCCAATGCGGTGCCGGCGTTGCAGGGCAAAAAAAAAAAAAATCGCCAAAATGCGCTTATGCGCACATATGCCCACAGCCAAAATAATGGGGAAACAGCGAATATAGCGCGCCTCCGGCGTGGCAGTCTGAACGCTCCCGCACGCCTCCGTCCAGTATCTTCCGGCAGAGGCCCCCGCTGTGTGGATGGGAAAACCCGGTATCGTTTACTCCGGGTTTTTTTTGCCGCGACTCGATACCGGGGCAAATTGCCAGTCTGTCCTGGGCCATTATGTTAGATACTCTGGTACACCTAATGCATAGGAAAATGCATATGTTCAGTTATACCAATCTTCGCTCAACAACCATTTATTTTGTGAGAACTTAACTATTATGATTTTGCTCAATCCCAGGTAGCAAATATGCATGGTGGATCTTTGCCAAATACCATTATGAAAGATGGCAGAGCTACTAATTTTGAATCACAGGCCTTCTCTGTCTCCCTTTATGGTCATGCAGGAGCCATGTGGTATAAAATATTAGAATAAGCAGCAGCCAAGTAGCAACAGTAACAGCACATAGAAAGGCTTGATTTACACCACTAATTCTCAGATAGTAACTAAAAGGAAACTTATGAGTGGTTTCCCAAGCAGCTGGTGAGGCTGGGGCTTACATATGCAACTACGTATCATTTGCTGGGATTAAGTATGTGAGGACTGGGCAGAGAAAGGATTTAAAATAAAGATGCAAATCCATGGACAGGCCATAACAACAGTTAGGATTACCAACCTAAAGGTGGAGTTTGAAGCTCTCCCAGATCCCCAAACTACAGTTCCCCTGAAGTAAATGGCAATAGGAGGGCAAACTCAATGGGAAGACATCTCTGTTGAGCTCCCTTCCCTCCCCACATTTCATCCTCCACAGCCACTGCCCCCAAATCTCCAGGAATTTCCTAAATCAGAGTTGGCTATCCTAAACAATAGCATCAGTGCCCTGACAAAATAAAAATGTGCAAGATGTTAAGAAGAAGAGAAGAGATTGGATTTATACACTGCCCTTCGCTACCCAAAGGAATCTCAGAGCAGTTTACAATCTCCTTTCCCTTCTCCTCCCTACAACAGACACCCTGTGAGGTAGGTGGGGCTGAGAGAGCTCTTTGAGAACTGCTCTTGAGAGAACAGCTCTGAAATAACTAGTGACTGACCCAAGTCTCACCAGCAGCTGCATGTGGAGGCGTGGGAAATCAAACCCGGTTCTTCCAGATTAGAGTCTGTGCTCCTAACCACTACACCAAACTGGCTCTCCAAGGAGAATGGAACATGAGAAAAGGAAGTTGAAGTGAGGACGTTGGCAAGATAACAAAACTTGTGGCTAAAAGAAATATCATACAACCATAGTAATCTACATGGAGAGTTTTAGAAGGAAGTGATAAAACCAGTGGTTCTCGAAAAGTTGGCTGGGACCCCAAAGTTGGTCAGAGTTCCCTCAAAAGTGGATCAAAAGTCTGGATCTAGGGTTTTTTTGGGCTGAGGGGTTGCCATATACTCACCTTATTGACTTCAATCTGACCAACAGGTAGAAGTTTCTAGTCCTTCTTGAAAACATACAGGCTGCTGGAAATTTCTTTGATCAAGCACACAAGGTTGATTTGTTTACTATAATCTAAGTTAAATTGAAGATATTCTTAGATAAAAGATTATCCTACAACTTCCTGGAAACTTTTTCTGACTGCTACAGACTATAAAATGCTGCCTGAGAAACTCAGACATTTTGTGGGAGACTTCTAAACTTAGATGCTGCTACTGATAAAGATTAATTAGGACTGTCTGAAAGGATTCTTTTTGGCTTTTGAACTATGGTTTAATTTAAAGATGATCTGGTCAACATAGGAGTTGAACCTTCTCTGATTAAGGGTGAGCTAATCAAGAATTATACTTGCAAGTTTAATTATGTAATTTTAATATGGAATCTGAAAACTAGCTCCTACACTACAAACCTGAATAAGCTGGTGCCAAAAATATGGAAAGTGTGCACAGACTTTTCTCTACAAAGTTGTAACACCCCCTCTGAATAATGTAATCAATTTTATTTGTATCATCTGAATTCTCTGCTCTACATTCTAACAAAGTGTTCTACCAGTGGAAGTCACTTTTGTTAGTGAAAGGGCTAGAGTGATTTTTGTGGATTCTCCCAACACATTGATCCACTTTACCTTTCACACTGTTCCCAAGGTCTACTGACCTGCTAGAGGGCATGATTTCTACAAGCACAGCAGACTTTTGGGTGGCGGGTGAGAAACCTTTCTTCCATGAGTGCTGTACCATGCATACCTCTCAGACAGAAAGCCTGAAAGACCCTTGACTGCAGGTTGTAAAGAAATTAGACCTTTAGTCAATTTCTTGTTCTTTCATTAACCATAGACAGGCCTTATATTAAACTCCAGGCCTGTAAATAGGTTGAAGTGACCAAATGGGAAATTAACTGGTTGTTGATATGGAAGAGCTGGCAATTGACCTTGTGACCTTTGAACAGCAATTCAGGTATAAAGACAAGCCACTGTTTACCAGGCCAGGACTTGGCGCCAACATATCCTCAACTGGTGTTGTGGTTTCCACAACACAAGGGATGGGTTATATTTCAGATAACCCTTCCATTACATCATAAAGTGGCTCCTCCCTGAGCCATTTTTGTAACAGGTTCATGTCAACATAACTTCACTGGTCTGATCTTTGATTGGGCAGAAGGACCCCTGCCTACTCAAATCTTGGGCCTTAAAACAATCATTCTGGTTTTTGTTGTAGCTGCACACAGCTAACATGAGATATGATGAGCTAACTTCAGGATGGACCAGGCTCCCGCCTGACCCAGTGCTTTCTGGACAGAGAGGCCTGGATTACTGTTGTCTGACTTCAACCAAGAAGGGTAATATCTGGCCACTTTAAAGCAATGTCCTAATGTGTTGCCAGAACCTTAAAATATAGCTTTTTTATTTCTCTCTGCTATGTTTTTTTGAAATATTCGTGCACTTTTTAATAAATATCTTTTGATTTTACTTGGGTGTTCTGTGCTTCAAGTTCTTCAATCTAATTTCAGTACCTTAGATCTTAAGAGCCCACCTACCAGGTTAATTGTAGTGTAAACTCATTCTGCAAGTAGTGTGTCTTGCAGGGTTGACTTTCTTAATTAATTCCAAGCAAGGCTATTTTGGGGCAGGAACGCACAGGAATGGAGTTCCAGCTGGCTTCAGAGTTGGCCACACCCACTACAGCCAAAACCCCTGCATGTGTGGCTACAGAGGGAAGGCCTGGAGAGCAACCCCCCCAGTGAATCTGAGGTGGGCAGGCCAGGGGGGCCCTGGAAGGATCAAGGAGGCCTGTCGAAGGGGGGGCTTTCCTGGGCTCCCCACAGAAGCGGGGCACCCGGTCAAGCCAAGGGAAAGCATGGGGGTGTGGCCTACTATGCTAATGGATTGTGCTGTCAGGGGTTGTGGCCTAATATGCTAATACCTTTTTGCTGTTGTGTGTGGCCTATTATGCTAATGAGTTCCTGCTTGGCTTTTTCTACAAAAAAAGCCCTGATTCTGAGTAAGATTAGAAGCTTGCCCCTTGGCTTCTGACTGTGTGGGTAGTTCAAGGGGCTGGTGGCAGACTACCAGACTGGGATGTTTGTGGAGACACAACCCAGGGTTTTGTAAACCCAGGGAGCTCACTCCGTCCCACGGTACTAGGGTCTCGAACTGCCGAACTACAAACCTTCTGTTCTGCAGCTCAATGTCTTAACCTCTGAGCCACCACGGCCTGGCTCTTTAAAATTTGTGCTCTACCTGCCTGTATCAAGAATCCCTTGGACTGGGGATTCTTGACAGAGCTAAGTATCTGTGTTCTTTTCTGACAATGGGGAAGAACTAGTAAAGTCATTCATATGACTAAAACTCAGAGCAGCATGCATGGTTTTCCCTTTCCCATTTTATGCTCCAAACAATTCTGTGAAGTAGGCTAGGCTTAGAGATTATGACTGGTCCAAATTCATCCATAAAGCTTCATGGTTGTGTGGAGGTCCCCCCAGGCCCTAGTCCCATAGCAACTGCTATACTCTAAAGGTAAAAGGTAAAGGTTTCCCATACTCAAAAGCTAGTCATATCTAACTCTAGGTGGCAGTGCTCATCCCCGTTTCCAAGCTGAAAAACCAGCATTGTCAGAAGACTTCTCCATGGTCATGTGGCCAGCATGACTAAATGCCGAGGTGCACAGAATGCTGTTACTTTCCCACTGAAGTGGTACCTATTTATCTACTTGCAATTTCTTTCTTTCGAACTGCTAGGATGGCAGGAGCTGGGGCCAGAGACGGAGGCTCACTCCGTCCCATGGCACTAGGGTCTTGAACTGCCGAACTACAGACCTTCTGGTCTGCAGCTCAGTGTCTTAATCTCTGAGCCACCACGGCCTGGCTCTTTAAAAAATATTTCAAGGATTGCAAATGCCTCCATATAGGGGGAAAAATACCTGTTAATGCTGAGCAAACCGTTGACACTGTTTGTAGCAGAGTACTCGGCGGGGGGGAGAAAGAACAGGAAAGAATGCTGGAGGTGGGTCGCAAACCAAGACAAAATACTCTTGTAAGGCCCACTTAAACAGGGACACATTTAAACCTCTTCCCACATAAATCAGGCATTAAAAATTCTTTAACATGGGCTGATGGCATATTCCCTCCCTTGACAGTACCAAATAGTAACAAATTTTGGATATATTCAAAAAATACACCAAGCTATTCAAATATCTATAGGATACCTGGACAAATAAGCAGAGTCTTCATCATTTTGTATGCCATAAATCCCACTTGTTATTTAATGCTACAATGCATTCCTTAGCTGCAGAAATATGCTCAAACATCATCAGCATTAGAGAAAATGAATATGGTAACTAGGTTTTTAAATTGTCATGGTTTATTTGCCATCCTGTATTGACTTCAGGCTCTCATGTACAACAATGCAGTATTTGTTCATTCCACCTTCACTGAATGATGTCAAAGCAAATTGAACTTATATAAATACTAGGAATAAGGCCCGTTGTGGAAATAAATACAATGAGCTCTAGAAAGGGGCTCTGGGTGGGTGCCCTGGCCTTGAGCACTCAGCATCAATTTGCTGTGGTGACCTCAGCAAGGTATAATGACACAGAGCTTACTGTTTTCTCCAGGGGAACTGATCTCTGCCATCTGAAGAGCAGTTGTAATTCTGAGTAATCTCCAGCTCTCCCCTGGAAACTGGCAACAATGGTTCCCCAGGAAGAAATCCTTGGTTTGGAGGGTGGAGTCTATGGCATTGTACCTGTTTGAGGACCCACCCCCTCAAACCCCACCCTCTCCAGACTCCACCCCTCAAATCTCCAGGAATTTCCCAACCTAGATTTGGCAACCCTATCTCCTTCTCATCCAACCATCAACCTGCCTTTATCCGACCTTCTGACTATAGTTTTCCATCTCCCCACACTACCTGGAGCCTCTACCTAGGAAAAGTACAGCCTTTCTCCACAGTGGAGAGATTGAAGCAGGAGGGAAGCAACCTCAGCAAGGTATAATGACACAGAGTCCACCCTGGAAAGCAGCCATTTTCTCCAGGGAAACTCAGCTCTGCCATCTGGAAAACAGTTGTAATCCTGAGTGATCTCCAGCCCTTACCTGGAGAATGGCAGCAATGGTTCCCCAGGAGGAAATGGCTGGTTTTAAGGGTGGAGTCTATGGCATTGTACCTGTCTGAGGTCCCACCCCCCTCAAACCCCACCCTCTCCAGGCTCCACCCCTCAAATCTTAAGGAATTTTCCAACTTGGAGTTCACAACCCTATCCTTCCCTGACAAGTAACACCCAAGACCTGGTGAGAGATATAAAAGTGATTGCACCGCTTGGGAACAGTGACCATAATGTCATTGAGTTTAACATTTGTACAGATAGGGAGTTGCCCAAAAAGACTGACGCAACCACTTTTAACTTTAAAAGGGGTAACTTCTCTGGTATGAGGGGACATGTGAGGAAGAAATTGAAAGGAAGAGTGGAGAAGGTCCTATTTACATTACATAAATCCTAGAAGCTCAGAAAAAATATATACCGCAGGTTAGGAAAGGTACAAATAGGTATAGAAGAAAGCCTGCATGGTTAACAAATAAAGTAATGGAAGCTGTAAAAAGTAAGAAGGATTCCTTTAAGCGGTGGAAAGCTAGTCTTAGTGAGGTTGATAAAAGGGAACACAGACTATGGCAAATAAAATGCAAGTCTGTGATCAGGCAAGCAAAAAGGGAATATGAGGAGCATATCGCAAAAAACATAAAGACCAACAATAAAACTTTCTTCAAATACATTAGAAGTAGGAAGCCAGCCAGGGAGGCAGTGGGGCCCTTGGATGACCAAGGGGTAAAAGGAGTAGTGAAGGATGATAGGGAAATGGCTGAGAAGCTGAATGCATTTTTTGCCTCTGTCTTCACTGTGGAAGAGGAGAAGTGTTTGCCCACTCCAGAAGCACCGATTTCGGGAGGGGGTTTGAAAGACCTGAATCAGATTGCGGTAACAAGAGAGGAAGTCCTCCGACTGATGGACAATTTAAAAACTAATAAATCACCAGGCCCAGACGGCATTCATCCGAGAGTTCTGAAAGAACTCAAATGTGAACTTGTGGATCTCCTGACAAAAATATGTAATCTTTCTTTAAAATCTGCCTCCATTCCTGAGGACTGGAAGGTAGCTAATGTCACTCCCATCTTTAAAAAGGGCTCCAGGGGATATCCGGGAAATTACAGGCCAGTCAGTCTGACATCGATACCGGGTAAGTTGGTGGAAACTGTTATTAAGGAAAGAATTAGTAGGCACATTGATGAACAATAACTATTGAGGCAGACTCAGCATGGGTTCTGTAAGGGAAGATCTTGTCTCACTAACCTGTTAGTGTTTTTTGAGGGAGTGAACAAACATGTGGACAAGGGGGACCCAATAGATATTATTTACCTTGACTTCCGGAAAGCTTTTGATACAGTTCCTCATCAAAGGCTCCTAAGTAAGCTCAATAATCATGGGATAAAAGGACAAGTCCTCTTGTGGATCAAAAACTGGCTTATAAATAGGAAACAGAGAGTGAGTATAAATGGGAAACTTTCTCAGTGGAGGATGGTAAGCAGTGGGGTACCACAGGGATCAGTACTCGGTCTGATGCTTTTTAACTTGTTTATTAACGATTTGGAATTGGGAGTAAGCAGTGATGTGGCTAAATTTGCAGATGACACAAAGTTGTTCAGGGTGGTGAAAACCAGGGAGGACTGTGAGGCACTCCAAAGGGATCTGTTGAGGATGGGTGAGTGGGCGTCAACGTGGCAAATGGGGTTCAATGTGGCCAAGTGCAAAGTGATGCACATTGGAGCCAAAAACCCTAAATATAAATACACGTTGATGGGGTCTGATCTGGCAGAGACGGACCAAGAGAGAGATCTTGGAGTCCTAGTGGATAACTCGCTGAAAATGTCTACACAATGTGTAGCTGCAATAAAGAAGGCCAACACTATGCTGGGGATTATTAGGAAGGGAATTGATAACAAATCAGCCAGTATCATCATGCCCCTGTATAAATCATTGGTGCAACCTCACTTGGAATACTGTGTACAGTTCTGGTCACCACATCTCAAAAAGGATATTATAGCATTGGAAAAAGTGCAGAGAAGGGCAACTAGAATGATAAAAGGGTTGGAACACCTTCCCTATGAAGAAAGGTTAAAATGCTTGGGGCTCTTTAGCTTGGAGAAACGACGGCTGAGAGGTGACATGATCGAGGTTTATAAGATTATGAATGGGATTGAGCAGGTTGAGAAAGAAGTACTTTTCTCCCTTTCTCACAATACAAGAACTCGTGGGCACTCTATGAAATTGCTGAGCAGTTGGGTTAGAACAGATAAAAGGAAATATTTCTTCACCCAAAGAGTGATTAACATATGGAATTCACTGCCACAGGAGGTCGTGGCAGCTGCAAGCATGGACAGTTTCAAGAGGAAATTAGATAAACATATGGAGCAGAAGTCCACCAGTGGCTATTAGCCACAGGGTATAGATGGGAACTCTCAGTCTGGGGCAGGTGATGCACTCTATTCTTGGTGCTGGAGGGGGCAGCAGTGGGAGGGCTTCTGGCCCCACTGCTGGACCTCCTGATGGCACCTGGTATATTTTGGCCACTGTGTGACACAGTGTTGGACTAGATGGGCCATTGGCCTGATTCAACATTGGCTTCTCTTATGTTCTTATGTTCTTATGACAACCATCAACCTACCTTTATCTGCCCCTTTGCCTTCAGCTTTCCATTTCTTTACCACCACCTGCAGCCTCTACCTAGGACCCAAGCAGGAGGGAAGCGGTCCCAGCAGGGTATAATGACACAGAGTCCACCCTGCAAAGCAACCATTTTCTCCAAGAAACTGAGCTCTGCCATCTAGAAAGCAGTTGTAATTTTGAGTGATCTCCAGCCCTCACCTGGAGAATGACAGCAATGGTTCCCCAGGAGAAAATAACTGCTTTGGAGGGTGGACTCTATAGCATTCTGTTCAGGTGAGGCCTTTCCCCTCCCCAAACCCTGGCTTCTGTAGACTCCACCACAAAATCTCCAGGAATTTCCCAGCCTGAAGCTGGCAACCATAGTCAGGACTAACCCCAATGAGTTCCCCACAAAGGCTTGGAAAGGACCTCCTAGCTTTTCCTTTTTACTGACAGAACCAAGCTTGGTTGCCTAGCAACAGCCACTGAGGGAAATGTTAGTCCCACAGGAGCCAAGCAGGTGAAGTGTTTTCATCAGGAGAAACAGCCATTTTGGCAGTTTATTCTGACAGGGACAGTGGCTGAGGCGGCAGTGGGCGGGGAAGAGGAGTGAACCCAGCATCCAGCTAAAGGCACATGAGTACTCTTGAATAGCAGTTGATGGGCCAATGGCTCATGAAGCGCACAGCACAGCCAATGGGAGAGCTGGAAAGTGCCAACACCTTAGGGCAATTATATATATCAGATTATTAAGACCCCTTCCAGTCTGGCTTTCAACTGGGTCACAGGACAGAAATGGCACTGGTCACCCTCACGGATGACCTCCGGAGGCATCTGGAATGGGGCGGATCAGCAGTGCTGTTGTTGTTAGACCTGTCAGCAGCATTCAGCCATCAGCTACTGATCCACTGCCTCGCTGACATTGGGGTCTAGGGGCTGGCCTTGCAGTGGCTTGTCTCCTTTCTTCAAGGTTGGGGACAAAGAGTGACACTGGGGGATCAACTATCCCAGAGGAACCCACTGGATTATGGAGTGCCTCAAGGGGCAGTGTTGTCCCTGGTGCTCTTTAACATCTACACGTGTCCCCTTGCCCAGATTGCCCGGAGGCATGGGCTGGGATGTCACCAGTATGCGGATGACACCCATCTCTATCTGTTGTTGGATGATCAATCCAACTCTAAACCAGAAGATCTAGACCGGGCACTACAAGCCATGGAGGAGGAGGAGGAGGAGGAGATTGGATTTATACCCCGCCCTTCACTACCCAAAGGTGTCTCAGAGTGGCTTACAAACTTCTTTCCCTTCCCCTCCCCACAACAGACACCCTGTGAGGTAGGTGGGGCTGAGAGATCTCTTGAGAGAAACTGCTCTTTTTCAAGAACAGCTCTTATCAGAACTATGGCTTGCCCAAGGTCATCCAGCCAAGTGCAAGTGGAGGAGTGGGGAATCAAATCCGGTTCTCCCAGATTAGAGTCTGCGCACTTAACCACTACACCAAACTAGATGGTTGGCTTAGGCTGAGTCGATTGAAACTGAATCCAACAAAGATGGAGGTTCTTTGCCTAAGTCAGGGCGGTCTGAGGGTACGGATCCCACTTCCAATCATCGATGGGGCTCCCTTGGTGCCAGCGGCGGAAGTTAGAAGACTGGGAGTGCTCCTGGATGCCTCCTTAACAATGGAGGCCCAGGTAGCAGCCACTGCCAAGTCAACCTTTTATCCTCTTCAGCTGATTAGCCAGTTGGTTCCCTTCCTCGAACGCAATGGTCACCTCGAGACTGGACTACTGTAATGCTTTCTATATGGGGCTCCCCTTGTCTCAAATCCGGAAGCTGCAGCTGGTGTAAAATGCTGTGGCCAGGCTGTTGATGGGACTCTCAATCCGGGAGCACATCCAGCCTGTTCCAAAAGCACTGAACTGGCTGTCGATAGCATACCAAATTTCTTTCAAGGTGCTGGTTCTTATCTTTAAAGTCCTTTATAATTAGGGACCTACATATCTGAAGGACCGCCCTTCCCCTCATATTCCCCAGAGAGCACTGCATTCAGGGGCCCAGAACCAACTGGCCCTCCTGAGTCTTAAGGAGACCAGGCTGTGGATAACCTGGGCCAGGGCTTTCTTGGTGGTGGCTCCATCCTGGTGGAACGAACTCCCAGAAGAGACCAGGGCCCTGTGAAACCTCTTACAGTTCTGCAGGGCCTGTAAAACGGAGCTCTTCTGCCAGGCCTTTGGAGCTGCTGCCACTATTAACAACTAGGACAGGAAGCCCTGTTACCTCTGGAATTCGTACTAACAGCCTGTGCCAGTTGCCTGAAGGACAACTGCAGAAGATCTACAAGCCGGTTATGGGAAGAGAGATCTGAGATGGTAGCCATTGTTGATTTAATAACAACAATACTAGTAGGGATGGGCACAGACACGAACCCCAAATGAAAATCCAGCCCGAACATTGCCTTTTTGAGGGCTCGGATGGACCAGCTCAAAGGTCATGTGTCCAGAAGCTTGAGCACCCAATCTTTTCATGCTCAGCTCGGAAGCGTTCAGGTACTTTTGCCAGAGAAACTCCACCCCCACTGTTTTGCACAGAAAAGCAGGTGTGGGTGGGATTTTTCAGCCGTCAAGGGACCAATGCCAGGCACCCAAGGCTGACAGGCATCTCTAATTTCCAATCAGAGATGTCCATCCTTCTCCCTTGGAATGGGAGGGGTGTGTGTATATAAGCCCAGGTGGTGCGTGACCGTCCTTTGTTTCGCATTGCAGTCTCTTGCAGTGCAGTGCTCCTTTTGTGTGTGGAAAAAATCTTGTGGTGGGCCTGGGGTGGGGGGAAATTTACTGGGGTCGCTGGGTGGGTGGAGAAAACAGCTGGATCTCCTGGTGACAATACCAATCACCAGACAAAAAACATCCTCCCCTTCCCTTTTCTCGCCATTTCCCCCCTTTCTGCTTTTTTCCGCTGCAATGCCTGGTTGCTGCCTGCCTTTTCTCTCTTTCCTGTGAGGGGTGGGAAACTGGGCTTGAATTCTTTTGCTTTCACAACATGTTTTTGGTTTGACTCTGGGACTGCCTGTTTCCTTGGCAAGTCAAGCAGTGGAGTCACCCCACCCCTTCTGTGGGTTCTGCAAGAGGCTGTTTGCCCATTGGCGGTGGGGTTTGACTTTTCTCATCCCAAAAGGACATCCACTCTCCCCTGGCCAGTTGGTGATCAACCATCCAACCACTCTCAGGGGGAAATTGATGACTGCCCTTAGCACTGGCTGTGGATCTTTTCTTCTTTCTGCACCCTGCTTTCCTGGGTAGGTGAAGTCTCTCACCTCAGAGTTCCTTCTCTCCCCCCCGTTCGCAACCAGGTCTCAAACCACCTTCTGGGGCAGGGAGCTGGCACTGGCAAAGTCCCCTGGGCACAAGCTGTGGGTCTTCTCCCTTTCTGCACCCCGCCTCCCTGGGTTGCTGAAGTCCCTCACCTCAGAGTTCCTTCTCTCCCCCTCTTCGCCCCTCGGCAACCAAGTCTCAAACCACCTTCTGGGGCATGGCGCTGGCACTGGCAAAGTCTCCTGGGCACAGGCTGTGGGTCTTCTCCCATTTCTGCATCCTGTCTCCCTGAGTTGCTGAAGTCCCTCACCTCAGAGGTCCTTCTCTCCCCCTCACCCCTTGGCGACCAAGTCTCAAACTGCCTTCTGGGGGGGGGGGGCAGGTGGCAAAGTCCTGCAGGCACAGGTTGTGGGTCTGTTCCCCTTTATGCACCCTGCCTCCCTGAGTTGCTGAAGTCTCTCACCTCAGAGTTCCTTTTCTCTCCTCCCCGCCTTTGCCCCTCGGCAACCAAATCTCAAACCACCTTCGGGTCTTCTCCCCTTTCTGCATCCTTCCTCCCTGGGTTCCTGAAGTCCCTCACCTCAGAGTTCTCTCTCTGGCCTGGAAAGACGGCACCCCACTATCTAACCGTTTCCTAGGGGAGGTTTGCAAACTGCCCTTGGCACTGACTGCAGGGCTCACATTTTTTCTTTGAAAGAGCGCCCCCCTTTTGCTTGGGTCGCTGCAGTCTCAGACTTGGCAGTTCCTTGTCTCCCATGGCAAGTGGGCACCCCACTCTCGAAGCAATTACTGGGGGGGCTAATTGTCCTTGACACTGACTGTGGGGCTTGCCTTCACTGCCCCTGCCAAAATAAAGAAACTCTTCTCCCTGTATGGGTCGAGTCTCTGCCTTTGGGTCCTCCTCTCTCCTTTGACTGCTGGCTGTGGGGACTTGCCTCGACTGCCCCTGTTGAAAGGGGAAAAAACCCTTCTTCCTGGGTGGGTTGAGTCTCTGCCTTTGGCCCCCCTCCTCTGTCAACTAGGCTCTGAACCCACTAACCCTCACAGTGTTTCCCCACGACTTGAGCAGCCACTCTTTCACCCCCACTACCTGGGTCTTATGTGTGGGGCATGAGGGGGGCCTGAAGGGGTCATGGTCACAGGCATGGGCAGATGGGAAGACGGCACACTGACCACAGGTGGTGGGATACAACCGCATTCTCTCACACCGGTGCCCTCCTGCTCAGTCGCTTTGTCAGCAGCCTCTGCATCAGGTTCCCCTGCAACGTCCACGGCATGGTCTTGGTCACCGGATGAGAGCCCCCCCCCCCGTTCCAGGTGGGCTGCAGGGGCAAAGTACACATGAGAGGAAGGAGACTGCCATTGCTAGTGGCGAGGGTGGTGACGATGGCTGAAGTGTGTCATCCTGTTCTGTGCCTGGGGATTCCCAGCTGCGATCGCCCAACTGTCCCTCAACCATTGATATGCCCCCCCCCATCAGTCCAGAGTCTGACTCCAGAAAAAGGTTATGACTGAAAAGCACCCCGCTGATAGGTGTGGGGGCATGGCTGCAATCTGCTGCATGGAAGTACTTCTGCATCCCACCCAGTGATCCCTGTGTGGTGGAGTGCCTGGTGTGTGGGGTACATGTTCATCAGGGGAGAGATCTGCATCATTTAATCACTAGCATTCTACAGAGGCACTTGCATCAGTCGCACCCCAATTTGACTTCACTGGAGGGTGGACACCGAGCCTGCCACTGGGAATGGGGCGCAGACTCCAACTCGATGGGAAGAGGGAGGCCAGGACGGGTGGGCTGCCATGGTGGGGTCTCTGGCTTCCCTCATGGGTTCCCTGAGGCAAGCCACCCTTCAAGAGATCATGTTCATTGGGTCCTCCCCAGTGCCTGGAAAGAGGATGAGGGCCAGGGCTCACAAAGTGATCACTCAGCACATTGGACGAATGATTGTCCTGGATGGTCACCCTTTCTCTCTGGTGGAGGATGTGGGCTTTCAGGGGCTACTACATTGCATGGCCCCGTGGTACACTATTCCTTCCTGGAGGACCATGAGTCGGCACATGCTGCCCACCATGTATCAGTAAATGGGCCCAGGGAAAGAGCACCTGCCATCCCTGTCACCTTCCTGGGCAGGGTGGGAGGCTGGGCCCCAACCAGTCCTCATGTCCAAGGAAGACAGAGGCACCCACAACTGTGCGGGTGGTCCTTGGGGAGGTCCTCTAGGAGTTGGGTGCCTGTAGCTGAACCAGTTCTGCTCTGGACTGTCTGAAACCATCACTGGACAAGTCCTCCAGAAGCAGTTTCCCAGGGGGCACCAGTCTTGGGGATCTGCTACTCATACCCGACAGGCATGTGACTTGTGGGGCACATGGAGGGCCACTCCAGGGATGGGCTGTGTGAGTTGGAGGTCTCTAGCTCACCTGGGTCATTTTTGGTCACTCCTGGAGGGGGGGATGTCCCATTGAAAAGCATTGTCTCTTTGGGGGCCTGTAGCTCAGCTCCCCGAAGTCCAAGAGTGGGCATGTCAAGGAGAGTGAGCTGGAGTTATGCTGAGAATTTGGGCCCCCAGGGCCCCCCTGGAGACTTTGCTGCATCTGGACCAGTCTAGGAACTGGTTCGTGAACTGGCCGCACTTCAGTTCGAGAACTGGTCCAGGAACGGAGTCAGTTCAGTTCAGTCTGGGACAAAATTTGGAAAGTGCCCATCCCCTAATACTAGCACTTATTATGTTATTGTTAATTGGATTTAATACTGTTTTAAATGTTTTAAGTGTTTTATTGTAATTGTATGCTGATTTTATGTAAGCTGCCCTGAGCTGGCTTTGGCTGGGAGGGTGAGGTAGAAATCTGAGGAATAAATAAAAGTAAAAGGCTGTACCACAAAACAGGAGTCAGAAAACAAAAAAGTATTTCAGAAGAACTATCTTGCTATATCAGAATGTTGCCTGAGGGCACTAAGATGCCAGAAGATGTAACTTCTCATACAACTCAAACCCAACTTTCTTTATTAATCTTCATTCATTCATCCTGCACCGTGCTGCAAATCTGGATAGTAACTGATCTCCTATAATTCTCATAGCACTTTTGATCATGCAATTCACTTCTTTCTAATCACCCAGCAATGCTGTACAAACATTATATGACCACAAATGGTCCACACATTTCACTGGAGGGGAAAACAATTCATAAGAAATCTGTAGCTCATTATTATTTTAGGACACAAAAGTGTCTCAATTAAAACGGAAGGCATTTAGCCAAAGCAACACATCAGAGTTCTCCCATCCTTTAAAAAGGATGGCACAAGAAATATTCTCCTCCAACCCACTGCATAGATTAGAATGTCAAGGTGGGTCAAGGTATGAGGAGCCAGTCTTTGGAGATGAATCAAATACTCACTAGAATCATAATATTAAAATGTCTTCAAAGAACCAGCTAGGCAATACATATATCTCTATTTCTTCCCACCCATTTTTGCTCTTTTGCTGGATTTTCCAAAAGTACTCAACAGGATCTCACCAGTATCTTTTCAATAACATGCACCTTACAGGTTTCCCATACAGACAAGATATACAGAAAGCTGCACTGAACAATTATTATTTGAATGCCCAGAAGAACTATAGATGCCAGAAACAGGGGGAAAGCTACATTTCAGATGATTTGCAGGTTATATTTCTTGACAAGTCAGAGAAATAATTTGGAGTCCTGGTGCATAATGATATTAAAGTACTGTAAACAGACATTTTTCTTCCCACGCTAGCCAATAGAGAAGAGGGAAGCTGTAATTTAGTTTTACCTGAGATTTATTTTTCTGAATTACATTAATAACTCAAACATCCTAAAAGCTCCCAGGCGGTCTAAACTGCAAATAGCTTCAGCTCTTGTTTGCCTTTGTATGAGCACACACATATACCGCTACTAAGTAGATGCTACAATTTCCTCTGGAAACAGACCCACATCTTCCGATTCTTCCTGCAAAGAGTGAATTCTCATTTGCAGCAGTGTCATGTCAGTAACTTTGCCAAGCGACCAAGGTTGGGATATGGAGCTGATGTTACAAAAACAGGTCATTGGTTGAGATGTGTCCTGCGGAGTGCCTTGGGGTTCCATTTTGTCACCCATTTTCTTCAGCATTTACGTGAGGTCACTGAATGAGATCATCCAGAGTTCTGAGATGGGAAGTCATCAATATGCAGATGACACACAGCTTTATATTTTATTATCTAACCCTGTAGATGTGTCTATCATTGCTATGGACCAGTGTTTTCAGGCTGTGATCAAGTAGCTGAAGCAGTTCAAGCTGACTTCAGACAAGACACACGTAATGCTGTTTGGGAAGGTGGATGCTTTGGAGGGACTAGATTCATTTGTGTTAAGAGGAGTACAGTTGGCATTTGCAGAATACATTAAGAGTTTGGGGATGCTCATGGATCTAGGCTTGCTATTTGAAAAGCAAGTTGGAGTGGTGGCTCTGTTTGCTTTCTATCAGATGCATTTGGTTCACTAACTCTCCCTTTTCTGAGACTAAGCTGTAATGAGCTCTACACTGGGTCAGGGGTCTTTTCGTAGAAAAAGAGCTGCAGGAACTCATTAGCTCCCCCCCCAAAGACCCCTGGGGCTACCCATGAAGACAACCTAGAAACAACAATTGATTCAGAATGTGGCAACCTGACTGTTGTTAAGGGCTAGCCAAGGTCAAAACATATCACCTATTTTAACACAGCTACACTGGCTGCCAGTTTGTTTCTAAGCTCAACTCAAGGTGCTGGTCATGACCTTGAAAGCCCTGCATGGACTGGAACCCACTAGATACTTCAGCAGCTAAAACTGACTAACTGGGATTCATGGACTTCATATTTTGAGTTGGAATATAGCTGGCTGGGCTTCAAGAGTCTGTTGTAAAGATACCGAAGCTTTTATGGCTTCTTTTGATATTTTACTTCTTCTTAAACTCTTCTTACTCTTATGTTGTCGAAGGCTTTCACGGCCGGAGTTCATTAGTTGCTGTAGATTTTCCAGGTTGTGTGGCTGTGGTCTTGGCACTGTAGGACCTGACATTTCACCAGTAGCTGTGACTGGCATCCTCAGAGGTATAACACAGAAAGATGGAGTACTCTCTGTGTCAAAGTGAGCAGAAAAATGGTAGGCAGGTAATTTATATCTACCCTGGAAGGTGGGTAGGGCTGAGTCATTATCTTGTAGTAGTTCTCCAGGCTATGAACATGCTAATGCAGGAGCTTTCCTGTGGAGGTTCTTTTGTCTATGGATTGTTTTCTGAGGTTTCCTGTTTTTTGAGGAGGATCTTTTGTGTGCAGAATGGCTATTGAAACTCTAATCTTATCTGCAGTGCTATTGTCAGCTGTAGAGCATTTTGTGTTTTTCAGGACAGGAAACCATGCCCTATTTATTTTTAAACTCTCTTCTTTCCTGTTGAAATTGTGTTTATGTTTATGAATTTCAATGGCTTCCCTGTGTAATCTGACATGGTAACTGGAAGTGTTGTCCAGTCTTTCAGTGTCTTGGAACAAGTGCTGTGTCCTGTTTGGGGGTTTTTTACATAAAATTTTTGCATAGATTTGTTTTTTGCCAGTTCATTTGTATTCCCTTTCAAGTGACGCAATGCGGGACATTGTCTCCACTCTAATACAATTTTTCTCTTTCTTCAGCTGTGCTGTTATTGACATAATAGATCCACGGAGTACTGCCTTCATCACATCCCAGATCATCGGAACAGAGGTGGCATCAGATATATTTTCCTTGAAATATTGTATAATAACTGAGTCCAATTTTTCTCTAACGAATTGCCGTAATAAAATGTTTGTATCAAGAGACCATTGTCTATCTTTAACAAATGATGCGTTGAGGTCCATATGACAGTCAAGCCATGTGTGATCCGTAAGATGTCTCTGACCAATATTGGCCAAGGAAATTAGAGGTAGAGCTGAGTTAGAGACTATCAGATAGTCGATTCTAGTGAATATGTCATGCAGCGCAGAATAGTAAGTGTCCTTCGGATGTAATAGTCTCCATGTATCCAGTAACTGATATTATGTGAACAATTTGGCAAGTTTAGTCTCTGATGAGCTCGAGCTGGGTTTCTTTGGTTTTGAATGAGACCTAGCTAAGCTTCCATCCGCTATAAAATTAAAGTCTCCTCCTATTATAACTTCCCTTTTCTTAAGGGATTGCAGTTTCAGAAAGATATCATCTAGAAATCTGATTTGGTCATTATTTGGTGCGTACACAGACCCACAGTACTTTACCGTCAATGGTACCTTTAATAAAAAGAAATCGGCCCATAAGATCAGAAAGAGAGGCTTCTAGTTTAAAGTTGACATCTCTTGCAAGTAAAATTGCCACACCTCTAGCCTTGGAAGATTCCGGCACTTCATATTATTGAGTAAAAGCTGATGACTTCAGGACAGGATATTTGTTCGATCTGATGTGTGACTCTTGAATAAAATATGAGGTTGTATATGCTTCAAATGTTGTAACACCCTTTTCTTTTTGATCATGCTGCCCAGACCCCTAATGTTGACAGAGCTTACTTTATAAGAACCTGCCATATTTCTATAGCTCAGAATCTAACTTCTAGACTAGTTATTGGAGAAGCATATAACTCCCTGACAATATGAGAAAAGAAAGAAAAGAAAATACTCTGCAAGATGTGGGTATCTTAACCAATCTATGCAAGTAGAAGATCTTATAGTAAGAGATAGCAAAATAAATAATCCTAGTGGAACGTCTAAAATTGGATAAGACTCGCTATATAACAAAAGGAGATTATCAATATCACAAAACAATGAAATTAAAGTACTTTTTATCTCCTAGATAGCTTGTAACAGGGAAAAAGTGCAATAGTCAATGTAAAATCAAGACAACAATATGCAAAATTCATACATTGTAACTTTAAGTAATTTATCTTATGAATAAATTGGTTTGTATATTTGTAACAATCAAACAGCAAAATTGATTAATTAATAATCAAAGGCAAGTGAACTAATTGAATTTTTTTAAAAAAGATTAGTCCAAAAGTATCTATTATTAGTGAAATAATTTACACAATCGAACAGGCAGCTGGATAATCAATACAGTCTAGCAATTGTATTAAAATTTGCTATTCGTTATATTAAGTGTTAAGGAACTTCAGCAACGTATATAAGTATAAATGTTGCAAGTAGATAAGCAGTTTAACTTCGTTCTATCTTCCCCTTCCCTCCTTTTGATTTAAATATAATTTGTATTAAATTATATTCCTATTGGTTATGGCTGATAGTATTTAGGGTAATAAAATAATAAAAACTTACTAGTGATTAACTTTTGTAATATATTTAAGTGAGTACTAAAAGTTTGAACAAGGTAAATGAAACTTAGAACCATTTAGGAAAGCTTAATCTCACCCAAAAAATAGGGCAAGTATCCAGAAACGGTTTCTTAACCTGAGAGCAAAGAAATCCCTGCAGGCTCCCCTCCCCCCGCTTAGATAACATTATAAATTTATTAAACCTTTCAACTGGTAATGGGGAACTTAATTAAGATTGCAGAAATTCAGTGTGGAGATCTTGATCTATCCGTGGCCATTGGAGAAACAGAATCATGGAGTGGGGTTTTGTTTGCCTTCTCAGAATTCGTTTGAAAATGAAGCCTTTGGTTGTGAGAGCGGTGGCCAATAGATTCTGGGTCTTCTGTAAGCCATAGCACTGCCAGTAAACTCATCTCGCACAAAGAACACAGCGCCACGATGAGCCAATTGAAGTTTGCCTGATGGCAGCCATTTGTAGTGGATGCCAGCTTGCTGGAGCTTTGAAGTAATTTCTTTAAGGCTTTTTCTTATATTCAGAGCTTCAGGCGTAATATCTGGAAATGCTAGTATTTTAATCTCCTTAAACAAAATATGCCCTGTTTTCCATGCTTCGTCCAGAGTCCATTTTCTCGCTCTCTAGTCAGCAAAAGAAACTAAGAGATCTCTAGGACCTGGACGCCTGGGATTGTTGGGGGGCCAATACGAAAAGCTTTTAAGATAGCCAGTGCCATTCTGTCTTCTAAGCCAAGTATGGGGAAAGCCATTTTGTTATGAAACTGACAAGATTGGAAGCTTCCTCCACCCCCTCAGGAAATCCCCGAAATTTGACGTTCAGCTGTCTAGCTTGCGATTCCATTGTCAGTAAACAATCCCTGATATTTGATTCTCTGGACTTTAACTCCTTAACATTGTCTTTAAGTATTATGCTCATATTAATAGCCGATTCAGCTATTTCAGATGTTTTGGAGAGAGATGCTTGAATTTCGTTTAGCTGGTCTCTTACTGGTTGCATGGAAAAATGAATGTGTTCCATCAGGCGTTTCTCCAAGTTCTCCAGGAGCTTTGGTAGGTCTTTGAGTGAAGCTGGGTTGCCCGCCATTTCTTTTTTTTCAGCGCCAAGCTTCTGTTGATTCAATCTCTCCTCACGGGGTGCAAAGAAGGTTTGTGAGGATTTAACTGAGTTTTTTGAGTTACTATTATGTGGACCGTTGTTTCTGCCCATTACCTATAGCAAGAAAGTGGTTACATAAGAACATAAGAACATAAGAGAAGCCAATGTTGAATCAGGCCAATGGCCCATCTAGTCCAACACTCTGTCACACAGCGGCCAAAATATACCAGGTGCCATCAGGAGGTCCAGCAGTGGGGCCAGGGCACCAGAAGCCCTCCCACTGCTGCCCCCTCCAGCACCAAGAATAGAGTGCATCACCTGCCCCAGACTGAGAGTTCCCATCTATACCCTGTGGCTAATAGCCACTGATGGACTTCTGCTCCATATGTTTATCTAATTTCCTCTTGAAACTGTCCATGCTTGTAGCTGCCACGACCTCCTGTGGCAGTGAATTCCATATGTTAATAACTCTTTGAGTGAAGAAGTATTTCCTTTTATCTGTTCTAACCCGACTGCTCAGCAATTTCATAGAGTGCCCACGAGTTCTTGTATTGTGAGAAAGGGAGAAAAGTACTTCTTTCTCAACCTGCTCAATCCCATTCATAATCTTATAAACCTCGATCATGTCACCTCTCAGCCGTCGTTTCTCCAAGCTAAAGAGCCCCAAGCATTTTAACCTTTCTTCATAGGGAAGGTGTTCCAACCCTTTTATCATTCTAGTTGCCCTTCTCTGCACTTTTTCCAATGCTATAATATCCTTTTTGAGACGTGGTGACCAGAACTGTACACAGTATTCCAAATGAGGTCGCACCAATGATTTATACAGGGGCATGATGATACTGGCTGATTTGTTATCAATTCCCTTCCTAATAATCCCCAGCATAGCGTTGGCCTTCTTTATTGCAGCTACACATTGTGTAGACATTTTCAGCGAGTTATCCACTAGGACTCCAAGATCTCTCTCTTGGTCCGTCTCTGCCAGATCAGACCCCATCAACGTGTATTTATATTTAGGATTTTTGGCTCCAATGTGCATCACTTTGCACTTGGCCACATTGAACCCCATTTGCCACGTTGACGCCCACTCACCCATCCTCAACAGATCCCTTTGGAGTGCCTCACAATCCTCCCTGGTTTTCACCACCCTGAACAACTTTGTGTCATCTGCAAATTTAGCCACATCACTGCTTACTCCCAATTCCAAATCGTTAATAAACAAGTTAAAAAGCATCGGACCGAGTACTGATCCCTGTGGTACCCCACTGCTTACCACCCTCCACTGAGAAAGTTTCCCATTTATACTCACTCTCTGTTTCCTATTTATAAGCCAGTTTTTGATCCACAAGAGGACTTGTCCTTTTATCCCATGACTATTGAGCTTACTTAGGAGCCTTTGATGAGGAACTGTATCAAAAGCTTTCCAGAAGTCAAGGTAAATAATATCTATTGGGTCCCCCTTATCCACATGTTTGTTCACTCCCTCAAAAAACACTAACAGGTTAGTGAGACAAGATCTTCCCTTACAGAACCCATGCTGAGTCTGCCTCAATAGTTTTTGTTCATCAATGTGCCTACTAATTCTTTCCTTAATAACAGTTTCCACCAACTTACCCGGTATCGATGTCAGACTGACTGGCCTGTAATTTCCTGGATCTCCCCTGGAGCCCTTTTTAAAGATGGGAGTGACATTAGCTACCTTCCAGTCCTCAGGAATGGAGGCAGATTTTAAAGAAAGATTACATATTTTTGTCAGGAGATCCTTTTTTAAGTTTTTAAGTTTTTAAAGTTGTTTGATCAAACTAGGAGGAGGGAGGTAGAGCTGAGAGATTAGGCGACCTCCATCTTGCTCAGTGTTGCCACGCCCCACCCCCCGTGGATGATGTCATGATCTTGTCCTGAACTACGGTCAGGCTGCAAAGGACCTTACAATCTTTTTCTAATTATTGCTCTTGAGAAAGCCTGGTGATTAAGTATTCGAAATCTGAGATCCTAGGTTTCACCAACACCAGAAAATGGAACCCATATCAATGGTCTATCAACAAGTCCAATATTAAGTCAAGGCCTTCTCCTATTTGGGGATTTTGTTTTTGGCATATCTATCTTGGACACCTCAACTTAGAACAGCACTTAATAAAGCTATACCATACACAAGCACCATAATAAGGGGGGTATATTCCTGGAGCAGTGCAAGCTTCTAATATAAAAGTGGTTCCCCTCATCCTTTATGGCTCAGCTATTTGGATTAAAGCTATCTCTGATGACATCGATCAACCCTTAGCCCAATTTTTAAGGAAAATACTGAATATTCCCTGCTGTGTGTCAAATGTATTGCAGGCAGAATTTGGACAGATATTCTTGGAAACCAGAGCATGGCTTTATGCCTTTAAACTGAGATTAAAACAGCTCTGTGCCAAAGGTGGTTTGTTAGCCGCTCTCAACCGAGATAACCACAAATAGACTTGGATGAAAGCCCTGGATGTGAAATGTATTATTGTTGGAATGTTGATTAATGATATTTTTGAGATGGGCAAATCCAAAGCATTTTCTCTGATCAAAAGGTGTGTCCAAGAAATCAATTATAGTAGTTTGATCCTGAGATCCTGCTCACCCCTATATTTTGGTCTTTCTTTCCCAAGATCTTTACCCCCCTATATGTACTATTTTACCATCCCACGTTACTGTAGAGCAGGGGTGGCCAAACTGTTGCTCGGGAGCCACATGCAACTCTTTCACACATGTTGTGTGGCTCCCAGCAGGGCAGCTGGACAAGCAAAGGGGAGGCATTCCTCCCCTCCCCGATTGGTCTTCCCTTCCCCAGCCAGATCCCCTTCCTGGGTAGGCTTGAGTCAGGTGGGAACAAAGAAAGAAAGCAATTTTTACTTTAAATGCATTTCTCAAAGCCCCCTTCCATTTACAAATATCATTGGACAAATAAATATCCTTATCAATATCTATTTTTACCCCTTTTGTATTTATTTTGGCAGTCTCATTTACTGTTAATAAAAAGCATATTTGCATATTTTCCACTAAAAACATTTGTTCATGGCATGTGGCTCTCAAACATCTGACATCTATTCTATGTGGCTCTTACGTTAAGCAAGTTTGGCCACTCCTGCTGTAGAGCTTTTTTGTTTGCAAGACTGAATATTATAGAGACAATGGTTCTACAGGGGAGATTTCTGAATAGGCCCTATTTCTTACAAAATTTGCCCTTGTGGCCTTAATAGAATAGATACATCCTTCCATGCCCTGCCTGAATGCAGGTTCTTTGAGAATACAAGGGATTAAGCCTTTAATCAACCTACTGTCTCCCTACACTTTGGAAACCCTGGCTCTTTTGCTCAGCGATAAGGATCCGAAGTTTACTTTAACAAGTGCAAAATTTATCTCAGTACTTTTAGCCCTGCATCAAAAGAAGAAGAACCAAGTATCTTCAGCTGCTCAAGATCTGTGAATCAATGACCTTCTGAGGGTACAAAAGGAAAGAAAAGGAACCCACTTATCTAAAAGGACCAGCTCTCCTCTCATGTCCCCACTATATTCCTTAGGTTGCCACTTATTGGTTGTTCCCCCACTTAAGGGAAGCCTGCTTGGCATTCTTTTCTTACAGTAGCTCCCTCCCCTATGGAACGGGCTTCCTGAGGAGGTGAGGGAGGCAACATCTTTAGAAAGGAAGCACAGCAAGGCCATTCTATTTGTTAGGGCATTTAATGGAGGGTAAGCTGTAAGAGCTGTGACCTTCTACTGAGTGAGCCTGTTAAGAGAGAAATTGGTGTCTTCAGCTCTTCATTTTATTGGTGGCTTCATAAGTAAAGAATAATACTTCATATCTGGATAAAAAATAATGTTCATTTATCTGAAGAAGATAAGTTGATATGTCCTGCTAGCAGCCATAATATATTATATGCTATTCATAATACATGCTTTTTGATTTGTGGCTGACTTTCAATGATGTCAATCATTCCTTTGTAATTTTCTAATTCATTTTTTCCTTGCAAGTAGTCATCAGATTTTTGTATCTTGATGTATATATATATATTTTCTATGTAATTGTATATATTTTCCTGATAGATTTTTCATAAAATTTGTATTGTTAATAGGTAGTTGTTTTTTCTCTTTTCATGCCTTTGAACAGTAATAGAAAACATGTGACAGGAGCGCTTGCTTCACTTTCATTGGCTGACACTAGAAGAGACAGAAAAGCTTGAAGTATGGCACATCACATGTTTAGCATTACTAAAATGTATTAGGTGAAGATAAGAAATATGGTACTGCATTTCTATCACATTATATTACATTCTATCACATTATATTACCAATCTGAGCTGAATAACACATAGTAAATGTCTTTCAGATTTGTTGTCTCAGTGTGGCTCATTAATGACTTGAATAGGTTTGTAGTAACCGTACCTACAATACTGTAACCTTTCCCCTTCTTGTTATATCCACTCTTCTGTGGATTGCATGCAGGTTTAAATTGCTTTCCCCAACTCCTTTTTCTCTCCTATCGCAATAATCCTGTCACTCTGCTCCTTAAGTAGTTACAGTGGCTCACCTCAAGCTGTGTGCCAAATTCAAGCTTCTGATTCTTACTTCCCAAATTACCTGCTTCCTACTACTCTTTGCTCTCTTTCTCCAACTGACTGCCTCTCTTCAACCAATCCCCCCACGGACCACCATTCTTCCAGAGATCCCACTTCTTTAAACAAAGGCCATCCTGAAACACACTCACAGTTTTGTTAACAACATCTTTTTACCAGAAGGATAAAAAGTCAAGTCGACAGTGAATACCCCACGTTTCCATCCCACCTACCTCCACACTTGAAATAGAGGGTGACGGGGAAGCCACACTGGACCACTGAGAGAAGAGTTCCTGTTCTTGCTTTTGCCTTTCTGAATCTCTATTCCCTCTGGGAGAATCTGTAGGGACTGGAAACAGAGACTGCAGAATGCAGGTAATGGGAAGAATCTTCTCACTGACATGACACTGTCCAACTTCCCATCTGGCCACCTTTTTCTCACCTTCACTACTCAGTGTAAACCTCTCAGTTCTTCTCAATTCATTTTCTGCCTCATCGATTTATATACAGATTATAAACCCTCCAGGGCAGAGGTCATATAACTTTTGTGTTCCAAACAGTATCTGGTATCTTGTAGTCTAACAGAGAAATTGGGAAATCTTTGGATATTTAAATCCAGTGACTGGAGCTGTCAATGGACAAGACAGATTTTTCTACAAACCTGAAAAGGGCTCCAAGTTTGCAGAAATCTAAACAAAATACATTGGGGGCTGTAAAAAAATCTGAAAATGATAGAAGATGAGCTTGTAGCTTTATGCAAAGGATTCCCTCAATGGCTGTTGCTAGGTAACCACAATATTCCAGGCTAGGTTCTGTCAATAAAAGGCAGGGAAGAGGGAGGCAGGGCTCTTTCCAGGTCTATTTGGGCCTTTGGGAGAGGACTTATTAGGACCAGGCCTGACCAGGGTTGCCAGCTCCAGGTTGGGAAGTTC
The DNA here is from genome assembly GCA_029375565.1 of Gekko gecko. Taxonomy (NCBI): domain Eukaryota; kingdom Metazoa; phylum Chordata; class Lepidosauria; order Squamata; family Gekkonidae; genus Gekko; species Gekko gecko. The sequence continues at coordinate 234,195,850 of JAPDNY010000002.1, read as the reverse complement.
CTGGAGATTTTGTGGTAGAGTCTGAGGAGGGCAGGGTTTGGGGAGGAAGGGGAGAGGCCTCAGCCAGATACAGTGCTGTAGAGTTCACCTTCCAAACCAGCCATTTTCTCCAGGGGAACAGATTTCTGTCATCTGGAATTCAGTTGTAATTCTGGGAGATCTCCAGGTCCTGACAGCAACCTCTGAGTGACTAGCAACTAGGCCTGGCTGCCTGCTACTTTTCAACAGCAGCCACCCTATGAAAGCCCGTGTGATGTAGCAGCTACAGCTTCAGAGTGGAGTCTGGGAGACTGAGGTTCAAATCCACATCTCACTGTAGAAGCGCACTGGATAATTTTGGAACAGTCACATACCTTCAGACTAACCTACTCCACTGGGCCGCTGCGTGGATAAAAAGGAAGAGAGGAGAATAATGGAAGCTGCTTTGGTCCTCACTGTGGAGAAAGGCGGGGTATAAATGAAGTAATATAATCTAGATATATAAAAGAAACTTCCCTCACCATAAAATCAACGCCCAGGCCAAACCCCTGGACCTAGAAACACAAAATTCAGAGAGAGCACTCCTACCATGAAGTAGATGCTCACTAAGAAGGGATTTTTAGAAATTCAACCCCTGAGGGGGTCAAAAGGGGTAAAATGTGCTCCCCCCATTGGTTCCTATGTGGCTGCCAGGCTGCTGTCTCCTTGCACCCCCCACTCTTTGATTGGTCAGCTGCAGAGCTTGTTGTTCTGAGGTTAAAAAAAATCCCAGTTACAGGAGATTGCAGAGAGCTAATGGCAGTTGAGGCAATCAAGAATGGCCAACCACCTGTGAGGTGCAGCAATACTGCTGCCCCAGCCTCCTCAATGCCTTCAAACACGCTCCCCCCATCTCCTACACCTGACAGGCAGCTGTCTATCAGGTTGTTGTATAGTGGGTTAGACGCATAATGAAACCACGGACAAGGATGTAGTGATCAGCATGGTTCACTATTATACAACACGAGACAAAAATACCTGGCCAGGTGGCCAACTATATACATGCTAAGGGGAATGCCCCCTGGTGCCATTGGCGGGTTTGACTTCCTGCCGCTGTTCCCATTGGTCCCCTTAAGCTGGAGCCAGGAGCCTCAGTCCCATTGTTCTCCGGGACTCAAGCTCAGGCTCTGTCGCTGATACCTATAGCAGCCAGCGGACACAACACCCCTCCCCCCATAGTTGGGACTTTCCCTAGGGAACATAGTCCTTCAAGTATGCTGGGGCACGGCATTCCCTAGTGGACCACCGTGGTGCTGGAGTCGGGACTTCTCCCCTGTTGATTTGTGGCTGCGTGGGAGGGGCCAACACTCCTTCTTTCAACGCCGGTGTCGGAGGCGCTGGCGGCCACTCATCCGGCGTTCCCTCTGGGGTTGGGGCTGGTGCGTCGAGTTGGGCTGCATCCCTGGGGTCCTATACCTGTTCTGGAATTTCCTCCGCCCCCTGGGTTTTGCACTTGTTCCCTTGATCATACAGCTCACCCCCATCCGGAAGCATGTGCCACCACAGCTGGTCCACGGGGCAGCGCAGTACCTGGCCACAGTCCATTGATACTTCATAGGAGATGGGCCCAGTGACGCGGATGACCCTGCCGGCAACCCATTCTGGACCCCTGCCATAGTTCCTTACAAACACTGGGTCTTCCGGAAAGAACCTCCGTGGCGCCTCCCGCTGCCCGGTCCTGTTGCGCGCCTCGGGGGCCCTGTCGGAGTGTAAGCGGTCCAGGAGGATCGTGGGTCTCCGGCCCATGAGGAGCTCGGCAGGGCAGCGGCCGCTCACTGGGTTGGGTGTAGTCCAGTTCGCTAGGAGGAACCGTGCGATTCGAGACTCCCAGTCCCCTTCCGTCAGGCGGCTGAGCACCTCCTTTGCCATGCGGACCATTCGTTCCACCTGGCTGTTCGTTGCGGGGTGGAAGGGTGCTGACCTGATGTGCTGGATCAGGTTGTCCCTCAGGAACCGCTGGAACTCCTCGGACGTGAACGCTGAGCCATTGTCCGAGACAATCGTGTCCAGCAACCCGTATGGTAGCACTCGCGGAGGTGGTGGAGACAGGACTCACCTCCAGCCACTTCGAGTACGAGTCCACGGTTACGAGGAACGTCAATCCATGGAAGGGTCCAGCAAAATCGATGTGGAGCTGGGACCACGGGGTCCTTGTCGACTCCCAGGGATGCGTAGGCGCGCTCGGTGGGCTCGGCCGGACCTCCTGACAGATCTGGCAATGCTTCACCCAGGCCTCTATTTCCCCATCCATGCCCGGCCACCAGATGTAGCTCCGGGTGAGGGCCTTCATCCATATGATGCCAGGGTGTGCCTCATGCAGAGCCTGCAAGACCTGGAGTCAGAGCACGCTGGGGACCACCACCCGGTCCCCCCACAGCAGGCAGCCCTTGTGCGCCGATAGTTCCTCGCGCTGCATTGTGAACGCGCTGAACTCTGGGCCCGCTGGGGCCGTAGGCCACCCCCTCACCACCCAGCCGAGAACCTGGGAGAGAATGGGGTCATGGGCCGAGCAGCGGACGATGTCTGCGGCCTGGAGGGGGGCGTCTGGCAGACTCTCCATCTGGAGGACGTGATGAGCCAGGGCCGGGTCCTCCCCATCATCCAGCAGGGGAAGCCGGCTCAGCGCGTCCGCATGGCCCATCGCCTTGCCCAGCCGGTGCTGCAGCGTGTAATTGTAGCCCGCCAGGAAGATGGACCACTACAAAACTCGAGGGGAGAGTACCTGGGGCATCTGGTGATCAGCCATGAAGAGGCCCAGCAGCAGGCGGTGGTCCGTAGCGATGGTGAAGGGATGGCCGTAGACGAAGTCATGGAACTTCTTCACCCCAGCCACGACTGTTAATCCCTCGCCATCTATCTGGGCGTAGTTCCATTCGGCCGTAGATAGGGTCCGCGAGTAGTACGCGACTGGGACCTCCTGGCCATCCGGGAGACAGTGCGCCAGCCCGGCTCCCACCCCATAGGGGGACATGTCACAAGCCAGGACGACGGGCAGGAACTCGTCAAAGTGGGACAGGACCGAGTTTGAGATGGGCCTTGACGGCCCGGAACACGGTGGCCTGGCGTGGGCCCCAGACCCAGGGCACCTTCTTGTCGAGCAACTGGTGGAGGGGCTCGGCTACCACCGCCTTGTGGGGGAGAAAGGCATGGTAGAAGTTTAAAAGTCCAAGAAATGCCTGGAGCTCGGCTTTGGAGGTCGGGGGTGGAGCTTCCACAATGGCCTTAACCTTGTCTCGGGCCGGGTGGAGGCCGTCTGCATCCACTGTGAAGCCCAAGAAGTCCACGGATGACACCCTGAGCTGGCACTTTTCGTGCTTGACTTTGAGGCCAGCGTCCTGAAAACGGCTGAGGACCATGCGGAGGAGGGTGGCGAATTCGTCAGGTATGGTGGCGGTGATCATTACATCATCCAAGAATGGTGTGATGCCGGGAATCCCTTTGAGGAGAGAGTCCATTAATTGCTGGAATATCCTGGGTGCCACGCTCACCCCGAATTGCAGGCGCTTGACCCTGAAAGCCCCCTGGTGGGTCACAATTGTCTGGGCCTCTGCAGTTGGCCCGTCGACCAGCAGCTGCTGATATGCTTGGGCAAGATCTAATTTGCCAAAGATCTTAGCCCCTGCCAAGGTGGCCAGGACGTGGCTTACTACTGGGACCAGGTAGGAATGGTCCTGCAATGCCCTGTTGATTGTGCATTTGTAGTCCACGCAAATGTGGACCTCCCTGTTAGGCTTTACTGGGGTCACGATCGGGGTCTCCCACACCGCATGGGAGACTGGTTCCAGGACCCCCTGGGCTACCAGGTGGTCCAGTTCCGCGTCAATCTTGGGTTTCAGCGCAAACGGAACTGTCCTGGAACACATCCGGATAGGGGCCACCTTGGGGTCGAGCTGCAGAGAAACCGGGGGGCCCGTGTACCAACCCAGCATCCCACTGAAGACGGACGGGAACTCATGGCACACCTCCTGGAAGCAGTGTTCCCTCTAAGCTGAGTTAGTGTGAACTAGCTCACAGTTTCTTAGCCTCCGGCTCACACATTTTTGTCTTAGCTCAGGAAGGAGGGCTCCAGAGCTAACTAACTGATATAGTAGCCAAATTGATCACTCACAACTTTAAGGCCAATAGCTCACAAAGCAGAATTTTTGCTCACAAGACCTCACAGCTTAGAGAGAACATTGCCTGGAAGTCGTGGGTTGCACAGTGCTGGACCCCCTCGATTGCGATTCCCAGGGGTTCGAACCAGGCCCTTCCCAGGAGGCTGACTAGGTCGCCCTCAACCACTAGTAAGTCCAAATAGCCCTTGAACCCACGGTACTGCACCCTGAAACTCCCGATCCCTTTCACTGGCACTCGGTTTCTTTGAAAGTCCATGAGCGTCACGGGTGATGGCCGCAAGCGGGGGCCCCTCTTTGGGCACATCCGTTTTAATGTGGTCTCCGAGATGATGCAGCGCGCGGAACCCGAATCAAGCTCCATTTGTAAGGGGACCCCCTCTACTTTAACCCGGACATATATTTTAGGTGTAGAGGCCTGACTGGGGAGTTTCAGTACCTGTTCGGAGGCTGTCGGGGCGTTGGTCAGGAGGTAGAGGTCTTCTTCTGGGGCCGCGCAGTCCTCGTAGTGCACTTCTGCCCTGCAGCGGGGCGGTTTTGGCGCCATGCGGGATGCTTTGGAGTGGCAGACCCCGGCAATGTGGCCCATGCGGCCGCAGTCCCAACACGTGGCGTCCCGGAACCAACACACTTTCCTCTCGTGCTGACCACCGCAGCTGGCACACTCCTGCGCCGCCGAGCCGGGTAGCTTGCGCATGGGGCTGGCGGGCGGGGCTGGCGGGCGATGCTGGGCTTGTGTGTGGTGGACCTTGGAGTCCTCGGCGTCGCTGTTCCCGGTGATGGCCACCTGGTGTGTTGTGGGGGCACCCAGGTGGGACCTCTCCCACACGGTGGCGGTGGCTAGGGCCGAGGCGATGGTCACCTTCTCCCCCTCCATTATCCGGCGCCGGAGTCTATCCTCCCGTAGGCCGGCGATGAACTGGTCGCGGAGAGCCATGTCCAAATACGCCCCAAAGGCGCAGTCGGCCGCCAGGCGGCGGAGCTCCGCAAGGAACTCGGCGGCGGTCTCCTTGCCCTGCTGGTTCCTGTGCTGGAAGACCACGTGGCAGGTCATCTCCGACGGCTTTGGGGAAAAATAGTTCTGCACGGCCTGGACAATCTTGTCGACCGTGCATTCCTCCACCTTCTTATGAGAGAGAAGGTACTGGGCTAGTTCTACGATCACGGGGCCGCAAGAGCAGAGCAGCAGGCCTCTCTTTCTATCTTCATCCGTGATCTGATAGAACACGAAGGCTTGCCAAAGACCCGTAACCCAATCTCCCCATTGCTGGGGCTGGGAGGCATCGAACGGTGGCAGCAGCCCGGATCCTGGAGTGACGGTCATTGAGCTAGTTGGCGGCTGCGACACGGCTCTAGGTTCACCCTCAGAGGTGCTCATGTACGAAGCACGTGGAGCAGCGGAGCGAGTCTTCGGTAGCGTTGTCCGACAGCCCGGCTGGAGCACGCAACAGGATCCCATCCTCGTCACCATTGTTGTATAGTGGGTTAGACGCATAATGAAACCACGGACAAGGATGTAGTGATCAGCATGGTTCGCTATTATACAACACGAGACAAAAATACCTGGCCAGGTGGCCAACTATATACATGCTAAGGGGAATGCCCCCTGGTGCCATTGGCGGGTTTGACTTCCCGCCGCTGTTCCCATTGGTCCCCTTAAGCTGGAGCCAGGAGCCTCAGTTCCATTGTTCTCTGGGACTCAAGCTCAGACTCTGTCGCTGATGCCTATAGCGGCCAGCGGACACAACACAGGTGCAGCAGCAGATGCAGGGTTTTTAAAGCCATCAGGGGCCCCACCCCAGCAGTAAAACCTTCGCTATCCTGCCAGCTCAACCTCCACAATGGTTTGCAATACTCCGCCCCCCCTCCCCCTCCTACACTGGACAGGCAGCTGCCTGTCTGGTGTAGGAGAAGGGGTGGGATGCTTACAGTCATCGGGGAGGCTTGCTCAACAGGACAGCCTTACTGGTGCTGCTGGCCCAGCCTCTCTGATGCCTTTAAACAGAATTCCCCCCCCTTACACCACACAGGCAGGTGTTTGTCAGGTGTAGAAGCAGGGCCAGGGTACTTAATCCACTAGTGAGGCCGCCCCAGCAGGATCACCTTAGCAAAGCTGCTGGCCCAGCATCCCCAATGGTTTTAGCCACACTCCCACCCACTATGGAAATATACCTCAAATTTGTGGAAAAGTGGTTTTCTGTATTAGGTTATTTAACTTCTCACAATGTGGGTTCTAGAAAATTGGTTCATATGAACTTGCTTAATATATGATTGCTCAGATGTTGTTTTGAATACATAGTTATGTCTCACTTCCTAAATGTAACATAAATGAGAAGCATTTTTGTTTAGTTTTTTAAAACTATGCCCTGTAAACCACCACCCCCAAATTCAGTGCCTAGGCCAAACCCCTGCACCAAGAAACCCAAAATAAGGGAAGTACATTCCTACCATGACGTCAGCCCCCACTATGAAGAGATGTATGAGAAACATCACCTCTAAGTGGGTAAAAAAGGGCAAAATGTGTTCCCCCAATTGTTTTCAATGTGCCTGGTAGGCTGCTGCCTCCTTGCCCCCCCTTCTGATTGGTCAACTGTGTAGCTCAGAGTTCTGAGGTAAAACCTGCCTGCTTGCTCAGCTGAGGATCTCAACATTCTGAGGTAAAAACACAGTTAAAAGAGACTGCAGACAGTTGAGGACAGTTACACAAATCAGTGATTCAAGACTCCTGAACAGACATTTCTCATAACGATCAGCATGGCAATTGAGTTTATGAATGTTCATGGGGAGATAGTAAAGGACCTTTCTAGGAGTCATTTCACTGTATGCCTCCCTCATGAACCTGAAGAAATGTCTACCACATCACCACTCTCTCTGACAAACTCCCCCTCTTACCTCTCACTGCCCCCAAGAAAGCTCGTGACACTGAGCTAGATATACCAATGCTATCAGGAGGAGGCAACTTAAGAATGCGGCAAAGTTCAAGAGGCTGCAGTTCCCCTTAAGGGCTGCTTTGCTATGACCATCAAGGCCAGTTACTGACGGTCGCAGGAATTGACTTAAAGAGGACTACTTCTCACATCGAATAGTTTATGTGGCCTGCTCCAGAGTGAGCTCATCAAGCAGCCTGGCGATCCTAGCACCTGAGGGCAGAACCACCAATGTGGTCTACAAAGAGGTCCTTCAGTAGAGAAAAAAACCCCACTACATATGTCTCACTTCATTTTTTATATCACAATCTTCTCCATTAGAATTCAGACAACAAATGTTGCATTTCAAACTTCACATCATCAGTATTATAACTGAATTCACGGAACTTAAATACTGTAGCGAAGCACAAGTATCAGGCTAGTAATAAATATAGCTAAAGATGGGAGGCAAATAAAAGATAGGACGGTGAATCACTGAGAAGGAGAAAATGAGGCAGTAAAGGGGAGAGGATGTGGGGGTATAAAGGGGGGAAAGAAAGAGGAAATAGTATAGGGAGAGGGATACAGGGGAAAGTGAAACTCCTACAAGACCTTGAAGGTGCCCTACCATGCAAGTGGGCCTGGCTCAGTGGTTGGCACTGGGTCAAAGTTTAACTAGGCAGAGGATGCCAGGGCAGGGGGAAAGCAACAGCTTAAGACACTGGGGCAGATAAAGGTAGGTTAGCTGTTGGGAGGGAAGGAGATAGGGTTGTTAGGAAATTTGTAGAGATTTGGAGTGTAGAGCCTGGGGGTGGGCTTTGAGGAGGGGCAGGACCTCAGAGGGGTATAATGCCATAGATTCCATCCTCCAAAGCAGCTGGTTCCTCCAGGGGAACTAGGGTTGCCAACTTCAGGTGAGGGCTGGAGATCACCCAGAATTACAACTGCTCTCCAGATGGCAGAGATCAGTTCCTCTGGAGAAAATGGCTGCTTTGGAGGGTGGCTTCTATGGTATTATATCCTGCTGAGTTTGCTTTCCTCCCTAAACCTTGCCCTCCCAAGGCTCTACCTTCAAATCTCCAGGAACTTCCCAATTTGGAGCTGACAACCTGAAGGGGAACTGATCTCTGTAGTTGGAAGTTCCATTGTGATTCCAAGAGATCTCCAGGTTGGCAACCCTAGAATGAGAGAACAAAGCAGGAAAAGGGGAGAGGCTATGGGGCTTTCAGAAAAAGGGAAAAATAAAATAGCAGGGATGGGGGAAATGAGATGCCTCCCACAAGTCCTTGCAGGTTCCCACTTGTATTATAGATCAGTAATAAGTAACAGAAAAATAAATTCTTGTTTTTTAAAAGTCAGGACCAAATACCTTGAAAAGTCCATAGATAAGAAAGCTTACCATATTCATCTAAATCAAATATTTCTGGTTTTAAAAGACTATGGAACATCCTGTATGAGTGTGGTTAAGATATAAACAGAAAGCCACACAGGATGAAGTAGTAAGTTACTTTATTTTGACTATTCTTAAGCTTGACTCAGCACAACCCAAACACTGGAGTTCACATGGTATTCTCTATTCTCTAAGAACATTCCTTAATTATCTGTCATTTAATTCCAGGTAAAAGTTCATTTTACTGTATGTAAGTTTGGCAAATAGACCATTGCTCTACAGACTTTGCAGCTGCCTGCCATTCTGCTCTTAAGTTGTACCCCATTAATTAAGAGCCAGCATGGTGCAGTGGTTAAGAGTGACAGACTCTAACCTGGAGAACTGGGTTCGTTTCCACACTCTTTTACTTGAAGCCAGCTGTGTGACCTTGGGTCAGTCACAGCTTTTTCAGAGCTCTCTCAGCCCCTCCCCCATAAGTCTAGATTGCTGCTTTAGTGGTGCATAATGCTAAAAGGCTAGAACTTAAGGCTGCCAGACAATCTTCGGTTCTCTTGGCTATACGACATATATCACCATACGATAATTAATTATTTAACCCCATGAATTGATCATACACACTAAGATTAAGCTCTTATTTCAGAAGTAACCAAACACTTATATTGCAGTGTCATTTATACTAAAACCTTTGAATTTTGATTCATGCTTCTCCTTTTAAGCTGAAGCCTCTGAACACTGGTACACATGTACAGTACATTCTGTTCAAAAGTGTTGTACTAGATTAAGTACAAAAGCAACTCATTCTGTAACGAGATGGTTTGGGACTGAAGAACATTCAGACATATTTATCTACCTTACTTCAGTATGAAAGAACTATAACATCCAGACAAGCGATGCTCCACCTTAATTTCCCACACAAAGAGCTCCTAAAATTGTTCTGTACAGACCTAAAAGGTCTCTCTGGAATTCCATTTTTCTCTTTACAGTACATATGCCTTGCTTATGAAAACAACCACCCTATTTTTATTGTCCTCTCTTTCTGCCTTTGAATTACAAAAAAACAACTGAGATTGAGAACCTAGCTAAATATGGTATAAAGAGAACAGCTTGTCAATCCACTCCACAGTCACATTCTGCTGACTAAACTAGGCAAGACTAAGCAAGTTATCACTGGTTTGAAATGCATTCTCTTCTAAGAGTAAAAGTGGTGGTCAGTGCTGATTACTATACCCATACAACAAAAAAGAGAGAGGTTTCTGCATACCTGAGGAAAATATTACTTTCCCCTTTTTACTCCAAACAGAAGTGAACATTCCCACAAGTGAACATTCCCACAACTGCATTTGCAGTTTGTTCAAAGGACACATAATACCGGTAAACAAAAAGGACAGTGTAAACACAAGCCTTTAGCCTGCTCACTAACCATTATATTTAACATCACAATATATTTAATTGGGGGGTGGGGAATGGAGAACATGCAGTCAGTGTGTCAGTTCTTGGGGATTTTCCCACCTCGGTTGCCACCAATTCTGTGAAGGCGCTGACCACTCTCTGGAATAGAAAGATGGCCCAGGCTGTTCACACAATCTTCCTGATTCATTGGAGAGCTGATGGTGATGAAATGGGCGGGACAACAGCTAGAGCACCACTGGCAGAAAACTCAGAGCAAGACTGACTGAATGCAGCATAAGGCCAACAATGGAGCCTATTCTGTGGTGATGATGATGGTGAAAAGGCAATAATTTATCTGCCACCATTGTGTGTGGTTCAGGGACTTTTACATCACAGCCCAAGGATTTGGACTCTGACAACACAACGGTCCGCTGCGATCAATTTGCCACTTACATTGCAGACAAATTTGCCCAGAGCCACTCTGGATTAGATGCCAGTGTGGGTACATATTCAGATGATGTACCTTTGGCATCTGCTTGTCTGATTTATATTTTCAGTTTGTGGACAAGGATGTGGACAAGGGTCCTTGGGCAGGTTCCTGACCCTCGTTCTTCCTGGCTGATAAAAACTGTCTGAGAGGGATTGGCTGAGTGGGTATGGGAAGTGGTAAAGGCTTCCTTGAAAGTGAAAGTTGTGCTACCCATACACGAGGAATAACTGATTAGACCTGTTTTGAAAGAAATGTCCCTGAGCCCTACTATGTTAGAAAATTTCTGGCCAGTTTCCAGTCTTTCATTTCATTCAGCCAGCTTTATCTGATGTTGGGCGGTCAGTCTGGCTCTGGACCGGAAGATCTGGACCGAGCATTACAAACCGTGGCTGGTTGGCTTAGGCTGAGCTGACTGAAATTGAATCTGACAAAGACAGAGGTCCCGTGCTTGAGTTGGGGCAGTCCGGGGGTAGGGATCCCACTCCTGACCTTCGATGGGGCGCCTGGGAGGGCTCCTGGATGCCTCCTTAACAATGGAGGCCCAGGTAGCGGCCACTGCCAAGTCGGCCTTTTACCAATGTTGCAGATCAGCTGCTTGGGAATGGCCTTCAGAAGTCACCACACAGACAACAAGAAAAGATTCTTATGATTTATTGCTGCAGCAAGCCGAGTTCTGCCGTCAAACGGCAAGCAAAGGGAACTCAGTCCCCACTCTAAGACAGTAACAAGTTTTATATGCAGGAAGCCAGAGGTAACTCCCCTTCTTTGTTACAAGAAGCCACAGGTAAAGGAAGAGAGAAAAGATTTCAAATTTTTCTGCTTTTCTACACAGTTTTGCATTGTGTTTAACATATTTGCAAAATATTTCTACACAGTGGTTAACATATTTGCAAAAGATTTCAAAACTTCTGCTTTTCTACACAGCCCTGCACTGTGCCTGCAGACTTTTCAACAAAAGAATACTTTCACTCTACATTGCTCTAGACAGATTCAACATCCCACAAATTTCATAAGTATCTCTGCGGCTATATTTCCTGCCCAACACAGGTGCAAACTTTCCATAGCCAAGCTAAGATGCTGTCTGTGGGGCAATCTTGCCGCAAAGCTTCCTGGCTAAAATGGGTCATCTCCTTATATGGGTTTTTGCCTTGCCAGGTGCAAAAGCTGTTTTTGTTTGTTTGCAGTTTCAGCCTACTTTTCTAGCCCTAATATGATAGCTTAATCAGAAATCAATTCCCTGAGGCCTTTTATTAATGCCTCACCATCTTCAGTTAATTAGGCAGTTGGTTCCCTTCCTCGAACGCAATGACTTAGCGACAGTGATCCATGCAATGGTCACCTCGAGATTAGACTACTGTAACACTCTCTACATGGGACTGCCCTTGTTGCAGATCCGGAAGCTGCAGCTAGTGCAAAATGCAGCAGCTATGCTTCTGATGGGCCTCCCCTTGAGGGAGCACATCCAGCCGGCCTTGAAAGAATTGCACTGGCTGCCAATACATACAGGATTCGCTTCAAGGTGCTGGTTCTTACCTTTAAAGCCCTTTATGGCCAGGGTCTGACTTACCTGAGGGATCGCCTTTCCCCATATCTACCCCAGAGAGCACTACAGTCAGGGAATCAAGATTGACTGGCCCTCCCAGGCACTAAGGATGCCAGGCTGGCTGTAACTAGGGCCAGGGCTTTTTCGGTGGTGGCTCCATACTGGTGAAATGAGCTCCCAGAGGAGATCAGGGTCCTGTGAGACCTTTTACAGTTCCACAGGGCCTGCAAGATGGAGCTCTTCCACCAGGCCTTTAATTAGGAGCCGCCTCCATTATTAGTTACCATCACTAGTCTGTAACACTAGTAACAACTGTAAAGCCTGGTTCCTGGGGAATTATTGTCAGCCTGCATGAACCGAGCAAGATCAGTGTTGGAAGGAACATCATATGGGGTGCACTCATGCAGCACCACCATCGTTTTGATACTGGAACAACATTGCTAGCACTTTATTATGTAATACTCTATTGTTTTAATGAAGTGTTTTAATGTTTAATGGTTTTGATTGTTTTAATGTTTTAATCTGTAGGCCCCCCTGAGCCTGCTCCGGAGAGGTAGGGCGGGATATAAATTAGAATATAAATAAATAAATAAAATCTTCCATTCTCTGGTAAGATGCTAGGGTGGCTTGCTGCTTCTCAGCTCCAGAGGCTCTTGGAAGAGATTGATCTTCTGGACACATTTCAGTTTGGCTTCAGGCTAGGATTTGGAATGGAGAATGCTTTGGTCGCCTTGGTTGATTACCTCTATTGAGAACTAGACAGGGAGAATGTGACCCTGAGAGTTCTGCTGGATCTCTCAGCAGCCTTCAATACTATTGACCATAGTATCCTACTGAGCTATCTCTCAGCACAAGGCACTATGTTACAGTGGTTCAAGTCCTATTGGGGGATATCATGGGGGAGATTCCTACTCTGCCCATGACTGTTGGCCTGTAGCAAGGCATAGGGTTCCATCTTATCCCCCACTCTATTTAATATCTATACGGAGCCACTGGGAGAGGTCATCAGGAGGTATGGGATGCAGTTTCAACAATATGCAGATGATACCTAGCTCTACTTTTCTTTTCCACCTAGTTTGGAGAATACTGTTAGTGTTGTGAACCAGGGCTTGGAGTCAGTAATAGGCTGGATGAGGGTGAATAAACTGAAACTTAATCCTGACAATTCCAACAACTAATGTCAAATTGTGCGAAATTGTGGGTTAACACTTCAGAATACGGAATAAATTCCCAAGAACTTTGCTGGGTCTTCTCAATCGTTCATCAGCTGCATTGGCGCATGCAGAAACAGACCTCCCCCAGTCAAGGAAAGAGTGCATAAATCACTGTTAGAAAATAATACCATAAACTAGGACCCCAATATTTATTGATTGATTTCATCATATATACCCAAATTTCTCCCCGTTGGGGACCCAAGGTGGGTTACAGAATTCTCCTCTTCTCCATTTTATCTTCACAACAACTCTGTAAGGTAGATTAGGCTGGGAGTGTGTGACTGGCCCAAGATCACCCAGTAGTTCCATGGCAGAGTGGGGACCTCTCTCAAACCTGGTTATTCCAGATCCTAGTCCAACATTTGAACACCACTATCCCATGATGGCTCTCCAATAGAACATTGGTAAGAAGAGCTGGAAGGAGAAGAATTGGATTTATACCCCACCCTTCACTGTCTCAGTGGTTTACAATCTCTTTTCCTTCCTCTCCCCACAACAGACACCCTGTGAGGTAGGTAGGGCTGAGAGAGCTCTGACAGAACTGCTCTTAAGAGAACGGCTCTGAGAAAACTGTGACTGACCCAAGGTCATCCAGCTGGCTGCATGTGGAGGTGTGGGGAATCAGACCCCGTTCTCCAGATTAGAGTCCACCACTCTTCATGCAGTCTTCAAGCTCTTTTATGGGGAGGGAGGTATGGTAATAGGTGGGTTATGAACTGCTTCTGACTGTAACAGTGTTTTGTGTGGAGCAATTTCTATTTTGCATGTTGGCAAACTGAATAAAAACATGTGATTAAGTGAGATATTTTCTTGCGCTGACTTCTAAATCTCCCCCTGGGAGGATGAAGCCACCCAGCTCTGCTTCAATGAGTCATCACAAGTTAGGGAGAGAGGGAGTTACAGTGAAGCTTTTGCAAACCAGGAAGTTTTCAATTCTGTTTCACACCTGAGGAATGGGGGAGATGAGAGGGAGCGCATGGCTTTGAGAACATGCTGAGTCATTCCCTTCACAGATGGAGACTTGTTGTGACATCTGAATGCAGGCACAGCCTTAAAAAGTACTTTCGAAGCAGTGAAGGTACAAATACAATTTGTAAATGACAAACCAATTGATACTGATAGCGAAAATGCCTTAGGCATTGCGGAAAGGTGAGATATAAATATTTTAAATAAATAAATGTATTATTTTAATAGAAATGTACTTGAGTGTCCTAATTCCAACTTTTGTTTCTGGGATTTGATTTTGAAGTCTACACTCCCTTAACACTGCAACCAAATGCAACCAGTAAGAGAAACTTAAACAAATTCATAACACGCAGTCTAAGGTTAAAACAAACAAACCATAAAACTGAGAGAAGGAGAGAAAACGTAAGAGAGGAAAAAATAGGTCTTTGCGTATCACTGGAAAGACAACAAATTTGGCACCAAACAAGCATTCAAGGGGAGGGCATTCCATAGTTTGGCTGAGACACCCGAAAAGACCCTAGTTCCTTGCTGCCACTCACTTCACCTTCAAAAAAGAAGGGATTAAAAGCAGGGCCTCAGGTGTCTATTTTACAGGATGGACAGAAACATAATGGGAGAAGGTAGTCCTTTTCATATATTGACAGCAAACAATTTAGGGCTTTTAAAGGCAATGACCAGCATTACGAATTAAACCTGGAAAACAAGTGGGCTGCCAATGAAATTGTTCTAACACTGGCAAGATGTGATTTCTACAGCTGGAATCAGTCAATAATCTCAGCACAGCATTGTGTAATCAACAGCAGTTTCCCACCATCTCCAGAGGTAGCCTCAGATAGTGTACAGCACAGTGAGGTAACCTGAATGAGATCAGTGCATGGATAACTGTCAGCGTTGCCAAGTCCATCTTTGTCCCCAGCAGGGAACTTGGGGGGGGCATTCCTGAATGGGGTGGGGCATCCCCAATGTGATGACATCATGTTGGGGACATCCCTGCCCCAAGCCCCACCCCCAAGAACTATCACCAGCAGCCACCCCTCTCCCTAACAGCCTGCAAGATTTAAAGGGCCCACCAATCAGCCAGAGGGCCCTTTAAATATTGCAACAGGGGAGAGCGGCTGCTGCTGTTGAGTGCCTGAACTCCAAGCAGCAATGCTGCTTGGAATTCAGGCACACAGGACCCAGTCCCCACCATCTGGAAGCACTTAAGGGGGCAGGGCTTGGGATGGGGGTGGCAGCGGGTTGAACCCCCCCAAAAGCAGGTAAACCCCGCCAGTCCGGGGGGTCAGGCAACCCTAATAACTGTGGCCAAATCCCACCTGTCCAAGAAGAGTCACAACAGGAGATCTGTATTTCTATCTGAAGATCCAGGTCTAACAGGAACCTCAAGCTGTAAATCCGTTCCTTCAGAGGAAATATGACTCATCTGGAACAGACTGACCCTGCAAACTTGGACTGGCACCATTACTGACCAGCAGGATCTCCCATCTTATCTGGATTGAGCTTCAATTTACTGTACCACATTCAGCTCATTACTGCCTTCAAGTATCTGTTCAGAATGTTCACTGACTCGCATGATTCAAGTGAACAAAAAAGAAGAAATAGAGTACGTTGGAGATACCTTGCTCCAAATTTCCAGATGACCTCTTTCCCAAAAAGTTTCATATATACATAAAAAAAACATGGGGGATAAAAATTAATTCCTATGGAAGCCTAAAGTATAAACACCACGGGCTTGTACAGAATTGTCTGAACATATCATCTAGAATCAACCAGTCAAACAGGAATGGACCCATGAGAGTACAATCCCATCCCTCACCCATATCAGTCAGTCAGTCCACAAAGATACATTGGTCAATGGTATTAAAAGTCAAAACAGGTTGCTTACCTGTAACTGATGATCTTTGAGTGGTCATCTGTGCAGTACCACACATGGGTTGGGCGCCTGCGCACGACCTCGTTCGGAGAAACTTCTAGAGCTTTTCCTCAGAAGAGCTTTTGGCGGGCTCTCCCCCCGCTCTGGGGGAGGAGACATGCACTGCGCATGCCCAGAGCGGGAGAGAGAGCCGCCTCCCACTCAGTTCCTTCGACCGCCACTGTCAAGGCCAAAGAATCCAAAAACAGGACATCTGGAGATGCCAGCAGCGGGGAAGGCTGGGTGGGATTGTGGTACTGCACAGATGACCACTCGAAGATCATCAGTTACAGGTAAGCAACCTGTTTATCTTCGTCGTGGTCTCTGTGCAGTCCCACACATGGGTGATTACAAGAGCTGAACCAGTTGGAGGATGGAGCTGGCAGCTGCAAAGGACACAAAAATACTGGTTAAGACACAGCATCACCATCAAAACAAATCACCCACGGGTCCTACCTGAGGGTGTACCAGGATCAAGCGAAGAGAGATCGCAGCACCGTCTGACCAAAGGCAGCATCCCGCCGAGCTCGGACGTCGAGAGCGTAGTGGGTCACGAAGGTCGATGCCGAGGACCATGTAGCAGCCGCACAGACGTCTTCCAACGGGACACCGGCCAGGAAAGCGGTGGACGTCGACACCGCCCGAGTGGAATGGGCAGTGAGACAGGTAGGAACGGGTTGACGTGCCAGCTCATAGCAAAGGGCTATGGTGGAAGTCACCCACTTAGAGAGACGTTGAGAAGAAATGGGTTCCCCCGCGTGAGGGGGGCCATAAGCTAGGAACAGCCGAGGAGATTTACGTATGGGCTGTGTCCTGTGTAGATAGAAAGAGAGCGCTCTGCGCACATCTAGACAGTGCAGGGCTCTCTGAGAGGCATCAGTCGGGTTCGGGAAGAATGTAGGCAGAACAGACGACTGAGAGAGGTGAAAGGCAGAGATGACTTTAGGGAGGAAGGAAGGATCTGTTCTAAGGACCACCTTCTCCCTATGAAAAACGGTATAGGGGGGATCGGCCCTAAAGGCAGCTAGTTCCCCTACTCTGCAAACAGTGGTAATAGCTACGAGAAAGGCCGTCTTCCAGGACACTAACCTGAGGTCGGCGGTAGCCATCGGCTCGAACGGTTTAGCCATGAGCTGAGAAAGGACTAGAGACAAGCTCCAGGAAGGCACCAACGGTTTCCTAGGCGGGCACATGCGAAGAAGACCCTTGAGGAACGTCTTGGTGAGACGGTGGGAGAACACTGACGAGCCTTGGATGAGGGGGTGGTAGGCGGAGATCGCCGCCAAATGAACCCTCAAGGACGAGTATGCCAGGCCCGCATCCTTCAAATACACAATGTAGGCGAAGATCTCACGGAGAGATGATTGAATTGGATCGAAGGAGTGATCAGTAGCATAGGATTGGAATCTGTTCCACTTGAACCGATAGGAACGTCGAGTAGAAGGCTTCCTAGCATTCAGGAGGATCTCAGAGACCTGAGGCGGGAAGTCTAGGGCTGGATCTTCCAGGCCGTTAATTTGAAAAATCCCGGATTGGGATGGATGATTCTCCCTCGGGCCCGAGAAAGGAGATCTGGGACGACAGGGAGGGGGCGGAAGGATCGACAGGAGAGTTGAAGCAGGTGCGGGAACCAGACCTGGCGTGGCCACCACGGAGTAATCAGAATGCAGGAGGTGCGGTCTGCACGAATCTTCTGCATGACTCGAGAGATGAGAGGGAACGGAGGAAACAGATAAAACAGGGTTCCGTTCCATTTGTGGAGAAAGGCATCCCCGAGCGACCGAGCAGACGGGGGACCCCTGCTGAAAAACAGGCGACATCGAGCATTGTCGATGGACGCGAAGCCGTCGACAGATGGGTGACCGAACTCCCGAAACAGAGGCCGAAGATACCGGAGGGGAATGGACCATTCGTTGTCCGATGAGGCAGAACGACTCAACCGGTCCGCATCGACATTCTGATCCCCGGGAATATGAATCGCTGAGAGCGTGATGGAGTGGCGGAGGCACCAGGACCAGAGGTCTATCGCCAAGGTGCAGAGACGAACAGAGGCAGTGCCGCCCTGTTTGTTGACATAATAAACAGCCGTGGTGCTGTCGGAAGCCACTTGGACGACACGGCCTCGGAGGGTCGGAAGAAAAGACCGGAGGGCCAGGTAAATTGCTTGCAACTCCAGGTAATTTATGTGGCGAGCTGCCTCTCGAGCAGACCAAGACCCTTGAACAGTAAGCGTTCCGCTCCGGGCTCCCCAACCCGAGAGGGACGCGTCCGTGGTCAACAACAAGTCGGGAGGAGGAGGACGAAATGGCATTCCGGAAAGGAGGTGGACAGGTTGAGCCCACCACTCGAGGGAGGCGAGGACGGTTTGTGGGATCGACAGAATCGTGTGCCAAGGCCTCCGGAGGGGATCGAAGGCTCGTAGGAGCCAGAGCTGAAGCGGCCGCATCTTCAACCGGGCGTTGCGGACAACGAACACCGTAGAGGCAAAGTGACCCAGAAGCCTCATGACCGAACGGGCGGATTGTTGGGGACACGTCTGAAAGGCGGACACCATCGCCCGAATGTCGGAAGCCCTGGACTCTGGAAGGAAAGCCGCTTCGAGGTTGGTGTCGAGCCGAGCCCCGAGGAATCGAAGGATTTGGAGGGGCTGAAGGGAGGACTTGGCGTGGTTGACGCAAAGGCCAAGAGCACGGAGGAGGGAGAGAGTCTCCCGAGTGTCGTGGAGCAACTGAGTTGGCGTTGGAGCTACGAGAAGCCAGTCGTCGATGTAAGGATAAAGAGTGACTCCCCATCGGTGGAGTTCGGCTACCACCACAGCCATCAGCTTGGTGAACACCCGTGGAGCTGTAGAAAGGCCGAAGGGAAGCACCCTGTACTGGTAGTGGGCATCTCCAACGGCGAAGCGGAGAAACCGCCGATGTTGGGGACGGATCGTGACATGGAAGTATGCGTCTTGAAGATCGACTGACGCGAGCCACGCTGCCCGCGGAAGGAGAGGAAGGATCGACTGCAGAGTGACCATTCTGAATTTTTGATACCGAATGTAACGGTTGAGATCCCGAAGGTCCATAATTGGTCTGAAGCCGCCGTCCCTCTTGGGGACCAGGAAATACTTCGAGTAGAAGCCGAGAGTTCGTTGCGCCTCCGGGACGACCTCGATGGCCCCCTTGGCAAGGAGAGCAGAAACCTCGAGATCGAGGAGGGGGTCTGGAGGCGTGACGACAAAGTGTGGGAGGATCGGAGGCGAAACGAACTCTATGGCGTACCCGACCCGCAGGATGGTGAGGACCCAAGAGTCGGTTGAAATTTCTTCCCAGGCTGGTAGAAAGGGGAAGAGGCGGGTACGGACGGAAGGAGTGAACGACATTGGAGAGAGACGGTGGGGACAGTCAAACAGACTGCTTAGGCTGCGGCGGCTTTTTGGTGGGTTGGGAACGGTGTTTGGAAGGAGGACGGGAGTCGTACGGTTTCCTCCTCCATTGGGAGTGAGGTGCTGGAGATAGGTATCGCCTGGAGCCGGAAGGTTTCCAGGAACGGTTTCTGGGACGGTAAGGTGCAGCCGAGACTCCAAGGTTTCGGGCCTGCTTACGACTCTCATCAACAGCCTTCAACACTTTGTCGGTGGTGGAGTGGAAGAGGCCGTTTCCGTCAAAGGGGAGGTCTTCTACACGGAACTTGACGTCCGGTTGTAGGGAGGTGCCCCGCAGCCAGGCATGACGCCGGAGAGCGACAGAAGACACCAGGAGTTTAGAGGAGCAGCTGACTGCATGACGAACGGAATTGATTTGTTGCTTTGATATGGCACAAACCTCAGACAAGGCAGCCGAGAGAGTGGGACGGTGCTCTTCCGGAACAAACTCCAGGACAGGGCGAATTGCATTGGCAACGTTGAATGCGTAAGCAGATAAATACGACAGATAAGTATCGACCCGGAGATTCATGGAGGCCAGAGAGTACATCTTCTTGGCCAGAAGATCCAGTTTACGACCCTCACGGTCAGGGGCGTGGACTGGCGAGCAGGCTGCCTCGATTTCGAAGAAGAGTGAACCACCATGGAGTTCGGTGGTGGCTGAGAAAGGAGGAATTTGCCAGGAGCATCCTGGATCCTGTACAACCCATCATAACGCCTCGAAACCGGAGGGATCGAAGCCGGGTGTTCCCATGACTCTTTCAACATAGAAAGGTGGACAGGCAGCAAAGGCAAGACGGGAGACGGAGGAAGATCAGCCTGGACCAATCGGTGAACGACGTCGGTCACTGCTGGGGACTCCGTAAAGCCCTGAACTTGGAGGGCAGTCGCCATCCTGGTAACGAGCTCCAAAAATGCCTTAGGGCCCTCCGTAGGTGAAATGGACCCCGAGCGTCGAGGCTCGTCCTCGATCCGAGAGACCTCGGGATCGAACTCCGCCGAATCCGACCCGTCCGAGATCGACATAGGAGAGGAGGATCGGGGTTGGACAAGGTCGACGACCGGATGGTCGATAGCAGGACGGTGTCGAGGTTCCATTGGGGAACTCCTTGGGGCGTCCCGATTTCTGGGAAGGTCAGAAGGCTGTTCCCGAGAGGCAGAATGAGCCGAGGCCACAGATGCCGAGTGCCGAGGGCGGTCAGGGGCGTGGGCCTGATCTCCGCGTTCCGAATGCCGGATTCGGTCATAGCGGTGTCTCTCCGGTGTCGGAGACCTCGAATAATAGTAGGCCGCATCCGGACGCTCCCGACGGTCTTCGCAGGACCAGCATTGGTGGTCAGAGGCGGAATCAGACAACGACGGGGATTGCCTACGGATCAGGCATCGACGACCAAGTCGAGATCGGGACCGAGCATGGCGGTGCACAACCAGACCCTCGTCCAAAGTGTGGATCAGGGTAGTGGAGCGCCTCCGTGGAGACCGGGAGCCTGTTCGCGGAGACAGGTGCGAAGGCGATCTGGTCAACTGGCCCAACGGTATCGTCTCCGTAGGTGACGAGTGGGGGTGCTGCGGAGTCTGTTGTCGAGCCGCAGACTTATGAGATGTAGAGGCAAGGGCCGGCATCGACGTCGACAACCCAGTCACAACGATGGGGTCCACTTTCGAAACCGAAGCAGAGGGCGTGGCTTTCGACCTCGAAGGGGTCTTATCTTCAGCCCGCTTAGGTTTCTGTTTCAGTGCCTTCGAGGAGGTGTCCGATTTCTTGGCTACCGAGACCTGGGAAGCTCCCGAAGACATTGTGGGACGCAGAGCCGATTCAACAAGAAGAGCTTTGAGCCTAGCCTCTCGATTACGGCGAGCCTGACGAGTGAAACTCGCACAATGAGGGCAAGAATCTACTCTATGGGCCTCACCCAAACAAACTAAGCAAAAGTCGTGCCCGTCGTTGGATGGAATTTTAGCAGGGCAACGACGACAGACCTTAAAGAATTGAGTCTTTCCCATACAAAAATCCCCACCCACCCTCCAAAGAAAGGAGAGGGGGAGGGAAGAGAGATAGACAAAGATTTTTATTTTTTTAAAATATTTTGTAGAAGAGAAAGAAGGAGATAGAAAAATAAGCAGAAGCAAAGAAAGATATACTCAGCTGAGGTAAATGGAGGAACGACAGGAACGAGGTGTGAACACGAAGGCGGTCGAAGAAGAACTGAGTGGGAGGCGGCTCTCTCTCCCGCTCTGGGCATGCGCAGTGCATGTCTCCTCCCCCAGAGCGGGGGGAGAGCCCGCCAAAAGCTCTTCTGAGGAAAAGCTCTAGAAGTTTCTCCGAACGAGGTCGTGCGCAGGCGCCCAACCCATGTGTGGGACTGCACAGAGACCACGACGAAGATCTGAGAGATCCAGGAGGGGAATCAGAAGTGTCAAACTCCCCAGTCTTTCTTCTGGTAAAGGCTATCCGTCAGCACAACCAAAACCACTTCTGTAGCAAAACTGGGCCTGCGACCAGAATGAAATGGGTCTAGATAATCAGACATCTCCTAAAATGCCTGAAGCAAGCTGACCTCACTAGAACAATTTGCCCCAAAAGGGGACATTCATCACAGGATGATATTAAGTTCTTTTGGGTCCAGGAATGGCCTTTTCACAACCGTTTCCTTGAAGGAACTTTGTACTGCCTCCTCCTCTAAAGATGCATTTATTAATCCCTAGACCCAGACAACGTCCCCCTTGGTCAGCTTTATTCAGCCAGAGAGGGAAGGGCTGAGCCTTGAGGACGGTGGCTGGACTCCTCCAAGCAATTTGTTCACATCCATAGGTTGCACTAATTGAACAGTATACACATTTCCAAATACTTGCTGCATAGAATACTCAAATATATGCAGCAGCTGGGGTCTGTCATGTAAAGAATCGAACTGGCCAGTAGAAAGTCAAGGCATGAAACACCAAATTGACACAATGTTTCAACACAATAATTCAACAAGCAGTGCAAAAACAGAAAAGTCAGAAAACGAATAATAAATTTAGCATTAGGACTGTAAAACAGGACAGAATTGAACATTGTTAAGGTGAATAAAGCTTTGAACATGTTTGCATAGCATAACTATCAAGTATGTGTGTGTTCTGTTTCTTTGGTAGGGTGAACTTGCTTAAGTAAACTTTCATCTTATTCTGCCTTAGCAGAGGGCCACATAAATTCCAATTATCTCCTCTTTTGTTTATACCTCTTACTTTGTTCACAGTGGTATTACTTAACTAGATTATTTGAAGCATTTCTCTAACATATGGGATTCACAGCCCAATCCCCAAAGTATAATACCGACACAAGTCCACCAACACAAACAGAACATGCACAGGTAGAGGACTTGAGGATCAGTACTGTATCTTGTCTGAAAAACGATTTACTGATAGAACATTGTGTCACACCATATGGTATTTCTGATCTGTGAAAAGACAGACTATTTTAATTTCCAGTGCAGTAAGTCCCTTAATCTGCGCAAACCCAAGTATCCTGCTAGAATCCAAAATGTAATAAACAGAAGGATAATCAAAGCCAGGAAGGTGAAAGTATGCCTAATAAGATGCTCTCCCAGATGAACACCTCAAATCCTTGTAATTTAGTACTGCAGAGAAATATTAGAGCAGCTGAAGTATCTGGGTCAACAAGTCTATCAGCACAACAGGCAAGTCTCAGAGAGCACAGAACACACATCATCTCCCAAACAGGAGGCAAATCACTTACCATCGCAGTGCAATCTTGATTGGTGTAGTAAGGCAGGATGTGAACAGGTCAGCTGGCAAGTCAGGGATCATTGGTAGCAACTCACTGGCTTCACATGCTGCCAGCTGAATGCAGTTTTTCATCGAAGGGGGCAAGGGCATCTGAGCAAGGGGATGATTTGGGTTAATTGCAGCCACCTTTATGGGAGAGCAAAATAAAACAAGAAACAGTTAACTCTTCTTTTTGATTAACTACCATTCTCTGGAAAGTCCCCTGACAGTGTAGATCTTTGACAGCAGAAGTCAGAGCTCAGCAAATCACTCCATTCAACAATACTCAAATGATACTGATGCACAATTATAATTCAGAAATGAATAGCTCTAAACTGTATCTAATAGCTGATGCAAAAGATGTTGTTCCTATGATCTTTTGGCACTGTATAGTGTACACTCTCAAGCATGGAAAGAGTCATTGGGAAAGCAGATAGTTTTTCTCAGAGACATTGCCTTTGTAAGCATAGAAAGATGCCCATGTGAACTACATAGTCCAAGCTAGAATCTTGTCTACATATCTAAAAACAGAAGAGAATAAAAGAAAATTTTAAAAGTTTAAAATGCTGAGATCTTCCTAGGCTGAGGTCACACATACTAAATAATCCACATTTAGTCCACTTTCAAACTGGGTTTTTACTTTGTGAAGTGGCAAAATCCAGTTGAAAAGTGGATTGAAAGTGGATTATTTAACATATGTGACCGCAGCCCTAGATTACCTTATGAGGCTCACCTGCCACCTACTTGACTTTCTTTTAAGTGTCAGTCCAAAGGAAGCTTTTGATCAGGGACTTTATCTTATCAGCTTTTTAATGGGAAGCTTGTGTTTTATGGATAGTTCTAAAGGGGAGCTTGTGTTTTATGGCTTGTTTTTAACAGCTTGTTTTTATATTGTGCTGTTGTTTTAATTATAAAATGCCTTGAGCAGGACTCCAAAGCAGCAGCATAGAAATATACTTAATTGATTAATTGAATGAGATCTCAGCAGCCATTCTGGATTGCCTAGTCAAATGTGGTTTCATTTTGAACTGGATTTGGAGATAAAAGGAGCGGGCAGGTAGGAAAGACAAGAAGGTTAAGTGGCAAAGCTAGAGTACACAGAAGGACACCATGAGGGCTGGAGGTAAGGAAGGAAGCAGGGAAAGTGAAGGAACTGTGAGAGGTTGGAAAGGAGAACCAATGGGGGGTAACAGATCTCCCTCATAAGTCCTCACCGATCCTGTTTCTCAGTTCTGATTAGTTATGTGGACAGCTGGAGATAAAAATGTAAGCTGGGAGTGATACCTGACACAAAGGCTGTGCAAGTAAGTCTTCAGTACTCTGAGTGAAGAATGAGCGATATTACAGTTTTGTGCACTTTCCACAGAAATTGGCATCATAGGAAGGTAAATTTGGCTTAAAGTCATTGTTGTGGTTGTTACAAAAAGCTTTAAACATTAGACGCTAGAAAGCCAAGGGATTTAGACAAGGCATTCAGTGATCTAGGTGCCCTGAACAAGTTTTTCTTCTAGTCTTACTGCAGTTTACTCCACAGTAACCCTACTTCCTTTTCTTTCACCATTTTTGCAAAACAATCTGTTTACTTCAAGCCCAAATTTTTAATTTACTTCCTCTGTGCAGACAGGGTGCAATACACAAAACATTAGTATGGACAAGCCAGCTGGATCATCAAGATTCACTTGCCTGCAAATTATTGTAAAAGAAATAAGAATACTAAAATGCAGATAGGAAGCATTTCATAAAGTACTCTATGCATAGTGCAAATAATCTCTCTAAATTTTTTTAAAGTAGTTTTTGACATCCCAGGAGATTTCTGGTTATCACTCAAAAGATTTCTGGTTTTAAAATTCTGGTTGTAATCAAGTGTTTGTTCCAGCCCACAAAATGACACTTGATTATCACCTCCAAACCCGACAATGGAGATCAGAGATACTAATTAACTAAACTAGCCATTCCTCATATTTAGGAAGAGAAAATTATATGTCTAATAGGTGACGTGAAGTAACAGTAAAAAAGAGAACCACGTGGAGATGTTCTAATGGAGTCTATTCCAAACAGAGAATGAGAAATTTGTCAAGGCAAAAGGATTATTATGCAAAAGGAATACACAAAGAAGGAAATTAAATGTCTTCTTTAGAAGACATATGACTCTTAAGATGGCAAGCAGGCAGCTTGTGTGGATCTTTCACAAAGTTCAGTGTTTTCAAGGGGCCAGATACAGTAGTCAGCCTGCAATAACAGCTCAACTTTTTGTTCTGTACAGTGGATCATAGGAGAAATATCAAATCATGTTACTTTCATGTCAATAAGATTAACCAAGATAGAGTCAACAAAAAGAAATCACTCCAAACAGGAAATTGCTTTCCGAGGACTGTATGACATCCTCGCTATAAGTTATGCTTGGCCCAGGAACAGCCAGCCATGAAATCTGAGTCACAATGAGAAAATAGCCAGGCTAACAGAAATGTCAAATGCATCTTCCATACACTATATGTGCATTGATTAATACATTATGCAACTACATCTGCAACAGTGCTTAGAAATTATTGTACAAATGGTATTAAATTCATTCACTCTGAGTGTCTGTTTAGATATTCAACAGAAAATATGAGCTTCCTTCTTCTTTTGAAGCATAGCATCCCCATTTTCAAACCAGCTACTAAAGTTTACCAGCATGTTGAAGGGAGATTTCAGTCCCAAAGTATACATCTTCAGGGCTACAACCAAGAAATCAGCAATAGGGTGAAAAAAAGATAGGGTGGAAAAGTGGTGGAAGACAAGATTTCAAAAGGAGATATGGGGGAAATGCTGAAAGTGAGTACAAATGAGAAGCCATGTCTTCCATATCACATGTCCAGATGGGAGTAGAATCACTAATGGTGAGCCTGTTTGCAACCCAGTTTGGCTGTAGTGTCAGAATTTATTTTATTACACACACACAAAAATCCCCCAGCCTTTCCTCATAGCAACTACAGCATCATCATCCAGCCAATCAGATCTGGTTATATGATGATTTATAAGATTGTGCCAATCCATCACAGTTCCTTTCAAATATAACTTTGTATCTGTTTTCATTAGAATTTAAATTTGTGTACCAAAGTTTAAATATGTTCAGTATTACCGCTGTGGTCAAATATAGTTATGAGATCACTCAAATAATCAATTGGGACAATCTGCAACAAGTGCAATCACTTAATACATACTAACACAAAGATCCTGTTGTTTAAGTGAATATACTGTTAAAGAATTAAGCACTGCAGCAAAAGCCATGGTCAGACAAAGTCATGGTTATACATAACTCCCCTTAAGAAACCATAAAGCACTTACACTACCTGAACAATACCATATCTGTAATTCTGCAACTTGTTCATGTATTTGTCCAGAGTAAAACAAGCAATCTGACAAATCACCATCTGTCACAAAAATACTTTTGGGCTTATTTTGCAGCTTCTGAAACCTCTTGTTCTTTGGTAAATGTAGAACAGTCATTTGATGAACAATGGGCAGTCCAGAATTTAGAACTGGCCAAGAAGCTATGGCATTTGTATCAAGGAAGAAGCCTTTTCTGATGGCACAAAGCAACTGAACACAACCCTATATCCAACAAAGGATTACTATTGCTTGATTTCCAAAGCTGGCTTCAACAGTGTCTGGGCAGCTTTCCATTTGCTAGGACAACCATTATGCTGCATATATAACACCAGGAATAATCTAAAAAGAGTTGAGTGTGCATGAGAATTAGGCATATTTAGATTTGCAAGTAACCTATTTAGTGGTAATGTGATTAAGAGACAGAGAGAATGCTGCAGGAGAAATTGCAGACCCACCTCACCAGCGACAGACGGGACCCTTCACCAATCAGCAGCAACCAAGTCTATAGGCCAAGGGCCTGGCCCAACGACACTACAGGACTTGGGCTGAGTGGATCCAGTAGCCAACTGGTCCCCTCGGAGCCCTGTCATTCATTAACAGATGGAAAAGTGACTTTGCCAAATGTAGCCACCACAGACTGAAGAAGATCTGGAAATCCCCAATCGGGGCTGTAGCCAGAGTGCAAGGTTGGAAGGAACATGGTTTGGCCATGGGGGTCCCCAACAGTGTTCCCTCTAAGCTGAGTTAGTATGAGCTAGTGCACAATTTTTTAGCCTCTAGCTCACAGATTTTTGTCTCCGCTCAGGAAGGATGGCTCCAGAGCAAAATAATTTATGCAGTAGCCAAATCGCTCACTCACAACTTTAATGCCAGTAGCTCACAAAGTAGAATTTTTGCTCACAAGACTCTACAGCTTAGAGGGAACATTGGTCCCAAAGCAACTCACTCATAGCCATGGGGAGTGACTAGGAGACCTGGTTCAGCAATCGCACTGACCTGGAAGTAAACTCAATGCAATCCTAAGCAGGCATACTTTGAAATAAAGCCTGCAGCGTTCACTGTTCACTACAGGCATTGCCACTGTGAGATTCACAACTAGCTGACAGGCACTTCCCCAAGATGTGTAGGGGCTGCCATGTGAAGCCAGGTGGGTGGGCAGGAGCGAGCAGAGGAGTGGCAGGGTGGGAGGTTTGAGGCAGCCTCATCTCCTCCCTCTAGCTGGGTCCAGGAGATGGCCCCTGATGGCAGATCCTAGCCCCTGCAGCAGCAGCACCCTCCAGGCTGAGTCGCACCAAGCAATCCCTTAACTACAGGTGGGAGGACATTTGACCCAACACTCTGCAGCCCTGCGGGTGCCAAGGGCTCCTCTGAGCAAGTGGGCAAAAAGCTGGGGGCAGCCTTGGTCTCCACGAGCACTCAGAACCAAGCCAGAGTCTCCTAGCAAGGAGGCATAGGGAGGCCATGTGCACTGGAGTCCCTGGCTGGGCAGACTGGCTCCTCCTGCCAAAATTCAAAGGGGGTAAGGCAGATTTAGGAGGGGGTACCTCCCCAAGAGCCCCACAGTGGCTACGGGCCTGCTGACCATTCATCAAAAAACTGGTGAACTACAACTGACTAGTAGCACAAACACTAATAACTAACATTAGTAATCTAGAGTACATGGTTCCACAGTATCTCTGGACCACAGGAATTCTACGCTGATTAGGAGCTCCTACTGGTCAACCCCTAGGAATTATTCCTTGAAACCTCCTTTTACATAGAGGCATGTTTGTAGTTCTGTAGCCCTCCAAACAGCAGCTAAATTGGGCTCACTGTGCATTACTTTCAAGTACAGATACTTCATCTATAGAATTTCATCAAGGGAGTTAAGGGTCAAGAAGAGCAGACCTAAGTCTCACACATTGCCCTCTCCAGACCTCCTCACTGAAGGAATAAATTAATGAATGTATCATGCAGATCTCATCTTTAATGAATGGTGGAGCCTACTGAATTTGCAAAACAGAACCTGTTTACAATGTTTCAGGGATTGGGAGATTCTGAATTAAAATAAACATGTATCCTTTCTAGTTCACCTCTTCATGTCTCCTTTTGGGAGAAATAGGGTGTGACCTAAAGTTTGTTCCCCATCTACCTCAGCTAGGGGCCTAGAATAATCCGAGAAGCCCTCCAATTTCTCCTCTGTTGCTACTGCTTTCTCAAATGCCCTTTGCTAAGTCTGGATAGTGTTTAGGGACACCACAAAGCATCTCTAGTACATTGGCAGAGCACAGCAATGACTTTAGGTTACTGCAGGGTTTAATTTTTCTAGACACCTGCTTCATATATGACATTTCCCTTATGTGGATGAACATTGGAAAATACGTACAATGGTATAGAATATACAATATTTTGAGTGAAGTGTCTCCTAAAACTGAGTGCCTTCCCTGCAACCTCCTGAGCTCCTCAAAACTTGTGATGTGATAGGGGAAGACTGCAGCAGGAAGGAGGAATTGGCACAATCTTGTCCTGCTGTACAAGTTCTTGCTTCATTCAGGGAAGAGTGGGTGATTTCTGCCAGTTTCTCCATGTTGCATCCCACTCTTCCTGAGGATCTCTTGACTGAGAGGAGCAGTTTTTAGGAGAGCATAGGAGATTACCAGGGGATGGGATAGATCCATTTCATGAATTTCATTTCTTCAGAATGCATAGTCCCTGACCTAAGTGTTCAGATGCCCATATTCTCACCTGCAGCTGTTTAGGAGCTGGTGTTCTGTACCGTTTTGTGTTGCTGTGTGGTTTGCTCACAGCCAATTGTTTACAGGAGACAGTGAGAGGTCAAAAGAACTGGGAGTGGAAACTTGAGATTGCAATTCTCAAAACTGTGAGTGCAGGCAAGGCCTGGTGATTTCTCAGAACTGACAGCATCTTCATCTTCTATGTGCTAACAAAGCCAAAGAAGAACAATTTTCTTTTTTTCTAATAGATTAGGAAAAAATTCCCCACACCACTGACATATAATATAACACTCCTCTGGATTGTAACTGCAAAGATTCATCACTGCCAAACAAATGAAAACTACAAATCTGATTTCATCAGTTCTGATCAGAAGCAGTTAGTCATGTACCCTACTTGATTCTAAAGGAACAAGCACTCCCACAGTTCCATTTAATTCCCACACATACAGAAGATATAAACACAAAGGAATATCGTGCTTTAGCGTGGAAATCTAGTGTGTTAGTTCTCCTTTCTGTATAGTCTGAGCAGTGCCCTATAACACGCACAGACTCCCCTACATCTTCCTTTTCCATTTTCTCTTAAAATATAATAAGCTGCTTCAAATATATGCAATTATGTGGGAGGGCAGAGGAAGATTAACCAGCCTTTTGTTTAATGCAGTGCACTTGAGCAGCTCATATAGCTATCCAGAATTATGGTGTGTTTATAGACACCCTCTAAATTCAATGAAGCTAGTTAATTAGATAATTGAAAGCTGGACTGGGGTGCCTTTTTCCTCTGTAAGAGCAACCAAATGACTGGAACTTGTATGCAATTTGTTTCTTAAGAGACCAGCACCTGCCTTGAAATCAGGCAGGCCCTTCAGATGTCCCCCCTACAAATGCCAGTCTTCTCAGGAGCAACCCACAAGAAAACAAAACAAAAAATGGCAAGAGCGGACTTTTCATCTAAAACTCAGACTGCTTTCTAAATTTGCAAAAACATCTGAGGATGGAATTAGGGCAACTTAAAAGAATTTTCTGATACACCTAAGAAAAATAAGTGGGGGAGGAAGTATCTGTATCAGTAATTTTTAGTTGCTAGCAATGGACCAAGTCATTAACATTGTCAAACATCTCTTCTGATGAGTCTTTCACACCCCATTCTACACCTCAGTTTTATTGTTCAGGGGTTGGTTTGTTCTGGCCTGCCACTTATCACTAAAAAAAGGAAGACAGGGTTTTAGTTAAATGTTCTTCTTCCCTTCTTGATGCCACTAGGTCAGTGGTTCTCAACCTTCCTAATGCCGCGACCCTTTAATACAGTTCCTCATGTTGTGGTGCCTTCCCAACCATACAATTATTTTTGTTGCTACTTCATAACTGTAATTTTGCTACTGTTATGAATCGTAATGTAATTACAGGTGACTTCCAGACTACAGGGATCCATTCCTCTGGAGAAAAGGGCTGCTTTAGAGGGTGGACTGTACGGCACTGTACTCCACAGAGACCCCTGTCCTCCCCAGGCTCCACCCCAGGATTTCTCCAAACTGGACCTGGCAACCGTACCCTCCCACCCACCCCCCAGTGACCTGGCAACCCTGGCTGGGGGAGGGACATTTAGTCTCTTCTCAAGAGACAGCAGTAGGTGAATTTCCTAAAACCCATTAACAAAATATAAAATTATACAAAGAGACATAAAATTATACAAAGAGTCACATTGCAAGACAGTTGTTCAGATCTCCAGCGGTGTCCTTAGAAGGATCCCCTTTTAAAACAGTTTATTCCTGTGGTCATCCTCTGGCACAGAATACCACATTTGAATCACTCTGCATTTGTGAGCCACTGTTCCAATGGCCCCAAAAGCCTGCCCTGAAATGGAGCCATCAGCTATTTACATGTCAAAAGAAATGCAGCTGAATGGAGAATCACGATGAATGCACTATTTGTTTGGCAGAAAATGGAGGGGGGAACGCCCCCAGCCTCTTATGAGAAGGTGACTGGGTTTCTTATTTGAGAAGAGACAGACTCTTAACAGCTCAAGAAAGATGCATGTCCATTCGGATCGCCCGAAGCGACCTTCGCTTGAGAGAGAGAGATGCAGCTCCGCACTGCAATAACCCTGCAATGCATTTCTGCATTTGAGCGCCGAGGAGCGGGACAGGTGGCTGTGCAACTGCGGCGCCTCCACAGGAGGAGGAGGGTGCGAGGGAAAAGCTCCACACTGATACTGGGGAGAAGCCTCAGCCGCTGGCTCAGAGCCGGGAGTTGGGCAGGGAAACAAAGCGGAGCATCAGCAGCCTGTGACGGCCAGAAGGCCGCGGTGAGAGCACGTGGGAGATCAGGTAAAGGAGTGCTTCCCTGGGCTGCTCCACTTCCTGGAGGTGACTGCGGGTGCGCCAAGAGGTAAGGAAGCGGCCCGGGGAGCTTTCCGTGGCAGGGGAGGCACACACGAACCAGCGGCTCCTCTAGCTGGCAGCAGCTCTGCAGGGTCAGGGGTTGGAGATAGGGATGCTAGCCTCCAGGTGGGACCTGGGATTACAGCTCACCTCAAGGCTATAGAGATCAGTTCCCCTGGAGAAAAGGGATGCTTTTTTCCGATGGTCATAGGCGACCCCTGTGAAAGGGTCGTTTGACCCCCAAAGGGGTCGCAACCCACAGGTTGAGAACCGCTGCTAGCTGAACATGTTACAATGTACTTGTAATGTCAGGGGAGTTATTGCACTTTCAACTGCCTCGGGGAAGGGTGTCAATACACAAGGCGATGAATAGATGAAAAACAGACATGGCCTTCCCATTCCATTAGGTCATTATCTCCTGATAGTTAGAAATCTCCAACCTGACAGGTGATTGGGCTAGAAGTGAATTGCCTAGTCACAGCCCCAATACTCAAGATGTACACAGGCCTAGTAAAGCCTTAATTGGGTCATTTGCCCTGTACCTTACACAAAGGCTTGTGCCTACTTTGCTAACAGCTTAGTCATCTATCATTCTGTGAGGTCTCTTACACTGAAGCAGCCCTTTTGTGTCTGTACTTGGGCTTTAGAGCATACAAGAGGCGGACCCGCGATACTCGCGGGGGGAGGGAGTACTCCAGGCGCCAAGCTTCCCCCTCCCTCCCCCCCCCAGCAGCAGCGGCAAGGCCCGCCGGCCCGCCAAGCCTCCCCCTCCCTCCCCAGCAGCAAGGAGGCGGCGGCGGCGGCGGTGGGGGGGGAGGCCGGTCGGCCCGCCGGCCTGCCAAGCCTCCCCCTCCCTCCCAAGCACCAGGACGACGGCGGCGGCCATTACCGTGGTGGCAGGCGGCGCGGGCGGGCGAGGCTGGTGCAGCTTCCCGGCCTTGCCCTCGTCCGTCAGCCCGGGAGGCGGCTTGTTTGCGCTCGGCCGGTGGAGCCAGAGGGCGGCCGGGGGGCGGGCGGCCGGCCAGCCGGCCCGCCAAGCCTCCTCCTCCCTCCCAAGCAGCAGGGCGGCGGCGGCGGGGGGGAGGCCGGCCCGCCAAGCCTCCCCCTTCCTCCCTCCCCAGCAGCAGCGGCGAGGCCGGCTGGCCCCGCCAAGCCTTCTCCCGCCCTCAACGGCCAGTTTATAGAGCGTTCCCTGCGCATGCGCAGGGAGGGCTCTTTTACTTTTTGGGGGATTTAAAGATCCCCGTATCATTTTTTTAACTTTTTAGATTTTTCTGCACACGTGGGGACTGCCCCACGTGCGCAGGAAAATCTCCCTGCCCCCCAGGTGCCCCTGATGTGTGGATTTAGATATCCGCACAGGGGGGGCAACTTGGGAATTAGATATATAGATTTGGAACCTATGTTCCAGATTCCACCATCTGATTGTAATGAATTGGGTGACGTAGATCTCTGGGCTTCTCATATATCGATTTACTATATCTAAATAATTTGTTCTCATGTCCGCAGTAAAAAATCTGTGGCTAGATCCCTGTCCTCGTGATGCGCCTACTCACTGGGGACAAAGCTATACCATTTTCATCTGATCTATCAACATTCAAAATAGTGACCATGGCCTGTGCTCACTACCTAAGATGCAATCTTTACTATATGTCAAGTCTGCAATTGCTGCTGTAATCCTTGTTATGGTTCAGAGATAAGAGAACATGCTCTGCATGCAGAAGGTCAGAGGTTCAATCCTCAGCATCTCTAGATAAAGGATCTCAGCTGCTTTCTCTGACAAATTGGAAAATGAACGCCAGTGATAACAACACTGAGCTAGATTTTGTCAGGCTCAATAGCAAGTAGATCCAGGCATGCTTCTGGTAAATAGATGCTTTATTGGAATACAATGGCTGTTGCCCACAGTAATACTGCTATTGTCAGGAAAGGAGGCATGGGGTCAGCCAGACATTGATATAGCATGATGCAAAGCCAAAACTAGCAAATGAACTTTTAGCGCACATGCGGGAAACTCCTGGCGGGAGGATTACTTAATGCTCGGGAGTACTACCCCCCCACACCATCTAGTCACGTAGGACTAGAAAATTCCCCAGACAACGCTCCAGAGCCTATTCTTCAAGGCCGCCATGATAAGACGAGGTGGCAGGAAAGTATTCTCCCACGTTGCAGCTGGCATTTCTACGCAGGCGCAAAAGCAAAGGACAAGATAGTAAACACAGAACAATGAACATAGTGTCAACAATAATACAGAGCCTCAGTCCTCTGACATTCTGCCCCCCCTAAAACCCTCCCCGCGCCTCAAGAGGGAACATAGGCTGGACCTCCCGGTTTTGCCGGGAACCTGCAATGGAATTGATGGAGGAGATAGGGTGCGTTAATGTCAGTGACTTTCACCCATTCTCTATGCTGGGGACCAAAGTGAACCCATTCCACCAAATAGTGGAGTTGGCCTCGTATCAGTTTAGAGTCCAGGATGTCAGCAAGTTCATAATGTTCACTGTCATTCACAATCGGGGGGGCGGCACCGGTTGTTCAGGATGCCACTTGTTCGGGGGATGCCCCAGTTTCAGGAGGCTGAAATGAAAGATGGGATGAATGTGTTTAAGAGCTTTGGGTAACTCCAATTCCACAGTCACATCATTGATACACCTGGTGATCTTAAAAGGACCAATGTATTTCCAGGCCAGTTTCTTAGAGGGCTGGAGAAGGCGCAGGTTTTTTGTAGACTGATACACAAAATTCCCAGGCTGAAGATCCCAACCCACCACCTCTTCTTGTCAGCCTGTGCTTTGTAAGCAGCCTTCGCAGCCTCTAGTGCCTCACAAATGTGCGGCCAGGAGGCACTGAGTTTCTTGCACCAGTCTGCATTCCATTCCACCCCATTCCTGGTGTCGGTTTGAGAAACGGTAGAGGACGGCTGTCGTAATCCAAAGCGGCTTTGAAAGGGGAAACCCCAGTTGATGAATGCCAGGAGTTATTGTAGGCAAATCCTGCCAGGGGGAGAAGATCGACCCAATTGTCTTGTTGGTAATTAGTAAAACAGCGTAAGTATTGCTCAAGGGTCTGATTAACCTGTTTCGTTTGACCATCAGTCTCTGGATGGTAAGCACTGCTCAGGGCGTGTTCAATACCCATTAAAGACATTAATTCAGTCCACAGTTTAGAAACGAATTGCGTGTCGCGGTCGGATATTATTTTAGCTGGCAACGTATGCAGTCTCACAATATGGTGGAGAAATGCTCTCGCCAACAACTTGGCCGTGGGTAACCCTTGGAACAGTATGAAGTGAGCTTGTTTGGAGAACAGATCCACCACCATCCAAATCACCATCATGTGCTTGCTCGGGGGTAAGTCAGTAATGAAGTACATAGAAATGACTTCCCACGGTCTTTGGGGGGTTGGCAGGGGTTGCAATAGTCCAGGAGGTTTTCCCCCTCTTGGCTTGTATAGGCTGCAAATTGGACAGGAATGCACAAAGATGGACAAGTCTTTTCTCATCTGGGGCCACCAAAAACTCCGTTGTAGTAAGTGCAGCAATTTGACATAGCCAAAATGCCCTGCGGGTTTTGTGCCATGGACTGATTGTAACACCTCCTGCCGCATTGCCTCGGGTACAAACAGCTTTTCTCCCTGGTACCAGCAACCATTTGCACGGCGTTCCAGGGACCCCTGGGACTGCAGCGCCTGTGTCTCTGGTTCGGTTATAGCCTTAGCAAAGCGCTCTTCCCATGGGAACCCGTGGCACAGCGGAGACAGCTCTGCTTGGCTTTGCTTTCGAATAACCACCACCCCGCTTAGCTGGGAGGGGGTGAAGAAGGATTCTCAGACCTCCACCCATTTGCTGTCATGCTGGGGCAGGCGGGAGAGAGCATCGGCTAGGGGGTTGGACCGCCCTGGGAAGTGATGAAGGGTGAATTGGAACGTCGAGAAAAATTCAGCCCACTGGAATTGCTTAGCATTAAGATTTCGCGGTTTGCGTAAAACCTCGAGATTTTCATGATCCGTCCAGACTTCAAATGGGACTCGGGCCCCTTCTAGCCAATGCCGCCAAGTAGCCAGGGCTAAGCGGATCGAGGCTGCTTCCTTGTCCCACACGGGCCAGAAACTCTCAGTGTCATTAAATTTACGTGAAACATAAGCCAGGGGATGTAGTTGTCCATCGGGACCCTCTTGCAAGATTGCCCCCCCCCCATGGTGGTGTCAGAGGCGTCAACCTGCACCACAATTTTTTTTTGTTTCATCGGGATGTGCCAGAACAGGTTCAGTGGTGAATAAACGTTTTAGCAGGTCAAACTGACATTTAGGGGTCCAGTCTAGTTTTGCCCCAGGTTGGAGGGGCCCCGCCCCTTTCCCTTTGGTCATTAGGAGGTCAGTGAGTGGCAGGCTCACTTGGGCAAAATGAGGCAGAAATTGGCTATAGAAGTTTGCAAAGCCGATGAAACTTTGGAGTTGTTTCCGGGTTCTTGGGGGCTCCCAATTCAACACATCTTGGACTTTGTTGGGATCCATCTCCAGACCCTTGGAGGATATACGGTATCCCAGAAAGTCAATGCGGGTCTGATGGAACTCACATTTAAAAAGCTTGATGAACAGTTTGTGTTCCAGGAGTTTTGTGAGTACCTGTCTCATCAACTGGACATGAGATTCTAAATCAAGGGAATACAGTAAGATATCATCCAAGTAAACAACCATGTCCTTAAACAGGTAAGGATGTAATACCTCATTGATCAAGTTCATGAATACTCCCGGAGCCCCCTGGAGCCCGAATGGCATCACTCGGTATTCAAACTGTCCCAAGGGAGTATTGAAGGCCGTTTTGAATTCATCCCCCTGCCTGATGCGCACCCGGAAATAAGCATCCTGCAGATCTAGCTTCGAAAAGACTTTGCCCTGGGCTACCTCCTCAAGGAGGTCTTTGATGAGGGGCATTGGGTATGCATTAGTTGCTGACACTGCGTTCAGCCCCCGGTAGTCGGTGCATAGACGAAGTCCCCCGTCCTTCTTTTTACAGAACAATATAGGGGCCACGAATGGAGAGGAGGCAGGTCGTGCGCAAGGTTCTTGTCGATGAACTTCCGCAACTCCCCTTTCTCCGTAGGGCTCATAGCATAAATCTTCTCCTTGGGCATTTTCTGACCCAGGAGTAACTCAATGGCACAGTCAGAGTTGTGTGTGTGTGGGGGGAATTCATCTGCTTCCTCCTCCTCGAAAACTCGGGATAAGTCTCTATATTCTTTGGGGATGCGAACTAGTTCCTCAGCAGCGAGACACGCTCAGGGGGGTTCATTGTCAGGAGGGGTACCCCAGGCTGGATTCCATTTGTGTTCTGTACACTTTGGGGATATGAAGCAAACAATGCCCTCCTCCCACAGGATATACGGGTCATGTCTGTGGAGCCACGGGCTGCCTAGGACAAGAGGGAACTTGGCTTGTGGAGCCACCACGAATGAATGGTGTTCCCAATGATCCCCTGCCCCAACACGCAGCGGCACTGTCTCAAACTTACAGGGCTCTTTCATGGGCAACCTGTCCATCTGTGTGAACATAATGGGGTCTTTCAATTTGACTACCGCCGCATCCAGTCCCGATACCAGGGAAGGGTTGATGAGATCCCTCCCGCAACCCGAGTGTATAAGGCCACGCACCTGTATGTGGGTCATCATGGCCGGGTTCATAATGATTACAGTCACAAAAAAGAGGGAAGGATAGTTGCTCACCACTTTAGGTGCTCCGGGAGATGGGTCCTGCTGTGCTGCGCCACTTAAAACAGGACCGACTCGTTTCCTGACATCTCAGTCGCCTCCTCCTCACTCAACTGTGGTTCAAAACCCTCAAGGTGTGTGTAGAGAGCCCGTGGGTTCCGTGGTTTCGCAGTTCCCCGCTTGGATGGGGTTCCCAGACGCCGTTTGTCTTCCTCGCGAGGTAGGGCCTTAGCATTGTCTTCCTTGGGGCAGGAAGCGGTGAAATGCCCCTTATCTCCGCACTTCAGGAAAAGCCCCTGTCTCATGCGTTGGTCCCACAGGGTCGCTGCTGGTGGGGTTTGCTTACCCTTTGGGTGGGGAGAGGCGGTGGGGCGACTAGTGCCCAGCGAGCTATCCAACTTCATGGTGCACAGCCGGCTTTCAGCCCATTCCGCCTCTTCCATCCAGCCTCGTAAGGTTCGCGGTTCTTTAGAACTCAAGACGTTATTGTGGACGTCCACTGCAAGCCCCATTCGATACTGTTGGGCCAACATCGGGTCCATCCAGTCTCGGATCTTCACGGCGTGCTTCTGAAACTCCGTGGAGTATTCGCGAACTGTGAGGCATCCCTGTTTAAAGGTACGGAGAAATGCCTCTGCCTTTTGGGCAGCTGCCGGGTCTTCAAAGCAATTTCTCAGGGCCCACATGAATGCATCCACACTCCCTAATTCCACACCCTCTAGGTCATGCAGTGCTACGTACCAGCTGGTAGCAATTCTCCTCAACTGGGAAGCAATAAAGTCCAATTGCTATTCCTCATCCTGGAAGAGATGGCCCCAGCATTGAACAAATTTCCCCACCTGCAGAATGAAGAAGGACAAACTCTCTGGATCTCCGTCAAATGTAATGTCCAGGAGATCCTTGAGTCGCGGCATCAGGTGAGGAGCTATAGGCCCCGGCACTGGTAGGGGACCTGGGGGAGGCTGCTGGGGCCCTGGCGTTGGTACCACTTATGGCCCACCGGATGGGGGCTGCCCTGGGATCGGTTGTCCAGGAGGTGGTTGGCCTGGAGGAAGTTGCCCCGGTAGTGGCTGGAGTCCAGGTCTGGGTAGCAGCTGGGGTCCGGGGCCCGGTGGCAGCTGGGGTCCCGGCCCTGGTGCCGGGACTGGGGCTGGTACGGGTTGCGCTGCCATATAGGCCCGAATGGCTTGGTCTATCATATTTGGTAGGTTCTGTATTAAATTTCCCATGTCCCGCATGATTCTGCAGCAATCCTCCTCTAACGTGTCAATTCGAGTGTCCGCGTCCTTGCCAGGACTGGGCCGCACTGGCTCCAAAACTCGCGCGGGGATCCAACAGGGTGTCCCGGCTCTGGCCCCCAAGCAGCACCCAAGTGGTCTGGGTCGTATCCAGTAGGTTCTTCGTCCAGTCCTGAGGCTTCCGTTGGGTGACCCAGCTATCCCACGGGACTGGAGTGAACTGGTAGTGGGACCGTGGAATGCCAAAGGCAGTAACAGTACATTTCTATTAGATCTTTGCCAGGTGGCAGTAATGACACAGTTCGGTGGAATCTTTTTCCAACCCGATCGTCCTTTGGGGCTCAAAAAGTTGAAAGCCTTGCCTTCGGGAGCTTGGGACCTGGGCGGGGTAACTTTGATGCTGGAGCCCCTCGCCCCCAACACAGCTGCACTTGGGATCTTTCTCCAACCCAATCGTCTTTCGGGGCTCAGAAAGTTGGAAGCCCTGCCCTCGGGAGCTTGAGATCCGGGCGGAGTATCTTTACCACTGGGGTCTCTCACCACCCATATGGCTGCATCTCCCATTTTCTCCAGCCCCTTTAGGCTGTCAGGCAGCACTCCACAGTGTCCGTCGCCCTCCAGCGTCCGGCAGTCCCCCTCTGCTTCGCCAGCCTCGCCTCTATTCGGGATGCCATTGTCGCCACCCAGACCGCTCCACTGCTTCCGGACTGTGCCAGGCAGACCAGCGGGGGACACTAGCCCCCCCTGGACTCCCCAGATGTCCACTCAGCCCCCTCAAAGCAGCCTGGTCCACACCACTGGAATCACTGGGAGAGTGTCCGTGCCGAACCGACCCGGCAGTGCTCGGCCAGGCTAACAGCTGGCGAATACGGCAACTGCAGCCCGAAGCACCCCAGTCCTTGGCCAGATCTACAGCTGATGCCACGGCTTCCTTGCGCATCATTG
This sequence comes from Gekko gecko, assembly GCA_029375565.1. Taxonomy (NCBI): domain Eukaryota; kingdom Metazoa; phylum Chordata; class Lepidosauria; order Squamata; family Gekkonidae; genus Gekko; species Gekko gecko. The sequence continues at coordinate 234,156,384 of JAPDNY010000002.1, read as the reverse complement.
CCACGTCCAGGCCGCGGTCAAGCTGATCGCACTGCACCTCAGAGGCGGTAAGATGCAGCTGGTCTCTCCAGTCTCAGATGGACCAATGCCTTGACTTGTTGAAAACAATTTCATATACACATAGGTTCAACCAACACTGGGAAGGTGAGACATACAAGCAGAACTGGGGATGGGGGCAACAGTGACTCTTGTCATGGGTTGCAGGGAGGATTCCAGATCCCATCATTGTGGTGCTCTTAATGGAAAGCATCAGCAGGTGGCATCAGAGGTGCACAATTACTGAATGCATAGGGGTACCCAGCACCAGCATGTCATATCATCTGCAGCCACACCAAGTTCTGCTATCAATTCATCATCTGTACACCTGCTCAGCACTGCAGCCACAGCCTGGCACCACCTCCTCATCTCCTCCACTAAGTGTGTGTCATCCCCACCCCTGCTTCAGGAATGCTCAGTTTTGGGAGATGGAACATTCCCTGTGATGTCAACTGCTGCTGCTGGATGAGAGTGATGTTTCTATCACTGTGAGCATCTACTATCAGAGTTCATATATTACTGCTTTGCTCTCATACCTGGACAAAATTGAGGAAAGTGGAAAGCAAAGAAAATCCTAAGCTCTGGTTGAAACACATCCTTATTACTTGTTGTATGCCCTGCTGGCAACTTGTAAAATAAGGTCTGTCCAGCATCTGAAAGTAAGCTGATTACTGCTTTAGTTGGTCGTGTCAGAACCTTCTGGACACAGTCTTACTGTCAAGAGGAGGTGCCTGCCAAGAGGAGGTGCCTTCAGCAGAGCTGTAACAAGAGCGAGCCAAGTGAGGAATTTGCCTTGGGTGCACAAAGCCGAGGGGTGCAGAAAAAATATACCATGACTAAACTAAATAAAATTACTAAAATAGTTGACATTGTATTATTATTACTCTTGTTATTTATGTATATACTTTTTAGCTAAAATAACAACTATGAAAGTACAGTGGGCTCAATTTTATATTCTTGCCTCAGGCGCAAAATTAAATAGTTATGGGTCTGGTCTTCAGGTTGTTGCAACTTGGCTCAGAACAGAACATCTGTTTTTAGTTCCATGTTGATGACCAATAACAATCTTTTTGGGAAAAAGACCTGTAATGTGTGAACACCACTGGATGGCACATTGCATCTTCTGTTTATAGTCATAGCACTGCTAGAGTCTTAGAAAATGATTTAAAATGTCCCATGGGATTCTGATAATTCAAAAAGGCACCTCATAAAACTCCCCTTCTCGGTGACTGGAAGCTATATTGGAGCAACAAGATGGGTGCCTTCACCTTTTGTTTTAAAACACAGAACACAAATACAGCTGAATTGGCATTTAACTTTTTCAGAACACTGAACTGGAATTTCAACCCTTCATCTTCACGTCCCTCAGGAACAGTATTCATGCTGAGCAAGAATTCTTCCTAATTGCAGCCTCCACTGAGGTTTAAGGCCTCAAGCAAACCCTCCCAACCTGCCTCCACAGAAGAAAGAGCTACTTTCCATAATGCTGATAACATACCCAGAGTGCGCTTATTCTATGGATTCATTCACTGCAAAAAACAAGATCACCTATAAAACGTTGTTGCACTTACCTGTAACTGTTGTTTGTAGAGTGGTCTTCTATGCAGGCACACATGGGACTGTGCAAGCGCAGGCCAGCTGCAGAGAAAAAATTCTACAGATTTCTAGCTTTTTCTAGGCTTCCGATGTGAGCAGGCATTGCCCACCCAAACCAGCACAGAGGCAAGTAGAGTAGAGCGTTCCTTCCCCCAGTCCTCCTGTTGCCATCGTGGGGAAGGATCACAAGTGGAGGATCCTATAGTGGGGGAAGGAGGGAGGGATGCATGCCTGCAAAGAAGACCACTCAACAAACAACAGTTACAGGTAAGTACAACCATGTTGTTGTCTTCGTGGCTTCTATGTAGTCACACATAAATGAGTAGCAAGCTGAGTTGCAGGAGGTAGGTGTGGGTTCCTCAGTGAAACAATTATTGCAGTACCACTTTTCCCACAGCCGCATCACTCCTGGAGTCAATGGTGTAATGCTTGACAAATGTCGATTTAGAAGACCACATTGCCACTTTGCATATATTCAGCAGGGGAACTTTTCCCAGGATAGTAGCAGAAGATGCCTGAGATCTAGTAGAGTGCACCTTAACCGGAAGTGGGCACTCAGTCTTGGAAACTGAGATGATCTGAGTGGAAGCTTGGCGTCCCTTTTGTCATCCAGCAAAGCAAAAAAGGAGGTTGTTGGTCTGATGAAATCCTTTAGTATGGTTCAAATAAAACAAGAGAGCCCTTCTCACATGTACAGTGCTTGTTCCTCTGGGTCAGAGGGGGAGGGAAAAAATGCTGGAAGGATGATATCTTGGAAAATATGGAAACTGGAGGCTACCCTAGGTAGGAAACTCAAATTGGTATGTAGCACCACCTTATCTGTTTAAACCTTGATAAAGGGTGGGGAACAGCAGAGGGCACTCAACTCACCCACCCAGTGAGCCAATGAGATGGCTAATAGGAATGCTCTTTCAAATGACAGCAAAGAGAGGTAACACTTAACCATTTTTACACAATTTGGTGGACAACAGTGGAGGAGGAGATTGGATTTTTACCCTGCCCTTCACTTTGAGTCTTGGAACGGCTTACAATCTCCTTCCCTTCCTCTCTCCACAACAGATACCCAGTGAGGTAGGTGGGGCTGAGAGAGCTCTGAGATAACTGCTCTTGAGAAAACAGCTCTGAGAGAACTGTGACTGAACCAGGATCACCCAGATAGCTGCATGTGGAGGAGTGGGGAATCAAACCCGGTCCACTGTTCAACCACTAAACCAAACTGGCTCTCAACACCCTTATGGTAGGTGGAAATAGCCACCAGGCACACATTTATAGAAGACACTGAAAGGCCTAAATCTTTAAGAGATAGCAAATAATCAAAGACAATGGGTAAAGGACAGGTCTCTGGTGTGAACCCCTATCAGACAACCAGATGAGAAACATCTTCCACTTAGCAGCATAAGATTTCCAGGCAGAGGGCCTGTGTACTGAGGAAAGAACCTCGACCACTCTGTCAGGCCATATTACTCTTCCCCTGTCCTCCATGCTACAAATGGAGGGACTCCACATTGTATGCAGGAGAGGGCCCATGCATAGAAGGTCCTCCACTGCAGGGAAAAACATGTATTTCCCTCTTGCCATTCGGAGGAGGGAAGGAAACCAAACTCTATTGAGCCAAAAGGGGGCTATTAAGATGCAGCTGGATTGTTCCCCTCTGAGTTTGCTGATTACCTTGCCTAAAATAGGCAGCAGGGGAATGCATAAAACAAGCATTCCTGCCATGGAATCTGAAATGTATCCCCTAGGAATTATGGGTCCATCCCCGCTAGGGAACAAAATAGGGTGCACTTTGAATTGTCCCTGGTTGCAAAAAGGTCTATCATTTGGTAGCCCCAATGATGGGAAACAGGAGCCAGGTAGGTGTCTGCCAGGGACCATTAGTGCATATAGATTGACAGTCTGCTGAGGCTGTCTGCTATGATGTTGGATGTTCCCACATTGTGGATTGCCTGTAATGAGATTTTTCTGATAATCACGAGTGCCAAATTCTGGAGGCCTCCACAGCTAAGGCTCGGGAGGCTGTACCCCATTGTCTTTTTACATAAGATTTTGCTGTGATGTTGCACCCTTCTGCCTTCCAGCAAGGCTGAAAAAAAGAACAAAGCATACCTGATAGCACAGAGTTCCAACAAGCTGATATGCTTACACAGACCAGGAACAATTAGCAGAGAAGAACATAACATAAGAACATAAGAACATAAGAGAAGCCAATGTTGAATCAGGCCAATGGCCCATCCAGTCCAACACTCTGTCACACAGCGGCCAAAATATACCAGGTGCCATCAGGAGGTCCAGCAGTGGGGCCAGGGCACCAGAAGCCCTCCCACTGCTGCCCCTCCAGCACCAGAAATAGAGTGCATCACCTGCCCCAGACTGAGAGTTCTCATCTATATCCTGTGGCTAATAGCCACTGATGGACTTCTGTTCCATATGTTTATCTAATTCCCTCTTGAAACTGTCCATGCTTGTAGCTGCCACCACCTCCTGTGGCAGTGAATTCCATATGTTAATCACTCTTTGGGTGAAGAAGTACTTCCTTTTATCTGTTCTAACCCGACTGCTCAGCAATTTCATGGAGTGCCTACAAATTCTTGTATTGTGAGAAAGGGAGAAAAGTACTTCTTTCTCAACCTGCTCAATCCCATTCATAATCTTATAAACCTTGATCATGTCAACCCTCAGCTGTCGTTTCTCCAAGCTAAAGAGCATTTTAACCTTTCTTCATAGGGAAGGTGTTCCAACCCTTCTAGTTGTCCTTCTCTGCACTTTTTCCAATGCTATAATATCCTTTTTGAGATGTGGCGACCAGAACTGTACACAGTATTCCAAATGAGGTCGCACCAATGATTTATACAGGGGCATGATGATACTGGCTGATTTGTTTTCAATTCCGTTCCTAATAATCCCCAGCATAGTGTTGGCCTTCTTTATTGCAGTTATATACTGTCTAGACATTTTCATTATCTACTACGACTCCAAGATCTCTCTCTTGGTCCGTCTCTGCCAGTTCAGACCCCATCAACGTGTATTTATATTTAGAATTTTTGGCTCCAATGTGCATCACTTTGCACTTGGCCACAATGAACCCCATTTGCCACGTTGACGCCCACTCACCCATCCTCCACAGATCCCTTTGGAGTGCCTCACAATCCTCCCTGGTTTTCACCACCCTGAACAACTTTGTGTCATCTGCAAATTTAGCCACTTCACTGCTTACTCCCAATTCCAAATCATTAATAAACAAGTTAAAAAGCATCAGACCGAGTACTGATCCCTGTGGTACCCCACTGCTTACCACCCTCCACTGAGAAAGTTTCCCATTTATACTCACTCTCTGTTTCCTATTTATAAGCCAGTTTTTGATCCACAAGAGGACTTGTCCTTTTATCCCATGACTATTGAGCCTACTTAGGAGTCTTTCATGAGGAACTGTATCAAAAGCTTTCTGGAAGTCAAGGTAAATAATATCTATTGGGTCCCCCTTGTCCACATGTTTGTTCACTCCCTCAAAAAACACTAACAGGTTAGTGAGACAAGATCTTCCCTTACAGAGCCCATGCTGAGTTTGCCTCAATAGTTTTTGTTCATAAATGTGCCTACTAACTCTTTCCTTAATAACAGTTTCCACCAACTTACCCAGTATTGATGTCAGACTGACTGGCCTGTAATTTCCTGGATCTCCCCTGGAGCCCTTTTTAAAGATGGGAGTGACATTAGCTACCTTCCAGTCCTCAGGAATGGAGGCAGATTTTAAAGAAAGATTACATATTTTTGTCAGGCGATCCACAAGTTCACATTTGAGTTCTTTCAGAACTCTCGCATGAATGCCATCCGGGCCTGGTGATTTATTAGTTTTTAAATTGTCCATCAGTCAAAGGACTTCCTCTGTTGTCACCGCAATCTGATTCAGGTCTTTTAAACCCCCTCCCGAAATCGGTGCTTCTGGAGTGGGCAAGCACTTCTCCTCTTCCACAGTGAAGACAGAGGCAAAAAATGCATTCAGCTTCTCAGCCATTTCCCTATCATCCTTCACTACTCCTTTTACCCCTTGGTCAACCAAGGGCCTCACTGCCTCCCTGGCTGGCTTCCTATTTCTAATGTATTTGAAGAAAGTTTTATTGTTGGCCTTTATGTTTTTTGCGATATGCTCCTCATATTCCCTTTTTGCTTGCCTGATCACAGACTTGCATTTTATTTGCCACAGTCTGTGTTCCTTTTATCAACCTCACTGAGACTAGCTGTCCATTGCTTAAAGGAATCCTTCTTACCTTTTACAGCTTCCATTACTTTATTTGTTAACCATGCAGGCTTTTTCTATACCTATTTGTGCCTTTCCTAACCTGCGGTATATATTTTTTCTGAGCTTCTAGGATTGTCTTTTTAAATAGTCTCCAAGCTTCCCCAATGGTTTTGACCTTCTCCACTCTTCCTTTCAATTTCTTCCTCACATGTCCCCTCATACCAGAGAAGTTACCCCTTTTAAAGTTAAAAGTGGTTGCCTCAGTCTTTTTGGGCAACTCCCTATCTGTACAAATGTTAAACTCAATGACATTATGGTCACTGTCCCCAAGCGGTGCAATCACTTTTACATCTCTCACCAGGTCTTGGGTGTTACTTAGGACTAAATCCAGGATCGCCTCTCCCTTGGTAGGATCTGTGACCATCTGTTCCATAGCACAGTCATTGAGAGTGCCTAACAACGTAACCTCTTTTTCCCGACTAGAACTCATATTGACCCAATCAATGTGTGGATAGTAAAGTCGCCTATTATGACACAGTTATTCCGTCTAGCCATTATCCTTAATTCATTCATCATTTTATAATCCTCCTCTGTCTTTTGATCTGTGATAACAAACTCCCACTGTCAAGCCTCCTTTTGGACCCACTATTTCAACCCATAGCATTTCCAGAAGCGAATCCCATTTTCTTACCCTCTCAATCTTACTGGACTGTATACCCTCTCTGACATACAGAGCCACCCCACCTCCAACCCTTCCCCCCTATCCTTCCAATATAATTTATAACCAGGAATCACCATATCCCACTGATTATCCTCATCCCACCAAGTTTCTGAAATACCCACAATGTCTATTTCCCCCCCCACAACACCAAGCATTCCACCTCCCCGATTTTACCTCAGAGACTTCTAGCATTTGTGTATAAACACTTATAGTTTCCCATGCTTGTTAAGCCCACAGCCTTCCTCTTGCTGCCTCGAGACCTTGCCAGGCAGTTCCTATCATTAGCCACAGTCTCAGTGGACAATTGTAATCCATTTCCTTGTACAAAAGTAATAGCTACCCCTTCATCTCTTTGAGATGAGCCATCCCAAACCAGAGACTTTCATCTCCTGTCAGCTATCCCCCATTATTCAGTTTAAAAACTGCTCTGCCACTTTATTGATTTTGAGCGCCAGCAGCCTGGTTCCTTCTCGGGACAAGTGGAGACCATCCCTTTTGTACAGCTCCCTCTTGTCCCAAAAAGCATCCCGGTGCCTAATGAACTTGAACCCTTCCCCCATACACCATCGTCTCATCCACACATTGAGACTCCTGATCTGTGCCTGTCTCTCCAGCCCTGCGCGTGGAACAGGTAGCACTTCTGAGAAGGCTACCTTGGAAGTCCTGGCCTTGAGTTTCCTGCCCAGCAGCCTAAATTTCTCCTCCAGGACCTCACGACTGCATTTCCCCACATCGTTGGTGCCGATGAGCACCACGACCACTGGCTCCTCCCCAGCACTATCTACCAGCCTATCTAAAACACACGTAATGTCCGCTACCTTCGCACCAGGCAGGAAAGTCACCATACGGTCAGTACGTGGGTTCGCCACCCAGCTGTCTACCTGCCTAAGGATCGAATCACCAACTACCAAGAGCCGTGCCCCCCCTCCCAGGGATGGTTCCTTGGTACAAAAGGATACCCGTTCACCAGCTGAAGAAGAGGTCCCTTCTGAGGGCACATTCCCCTTATCCTCAGCATGGTGCCCCTTTTCCCCTTGACCCTCATGCTTCCTGGCAGCAGCGGGGCTGCCAGATCCAGAGTGGGACATATCTAACAAGTCCCCGAGAGTCTTCTCCATGCACCTGACTGTCCCTGCTTCTCCAGGTCAGCCACCTTGGCCTCAAGGGAGCAAACTCGCTCCCTGAGAACCAGGAGCTCCTTGCACCGAGCACACACCCAAGACTTCTGACCAGTGGACAGATAGTCATACATGTGACACTCCATGCAAAACACTGGATAGCCCCCAACCCCCTGCTGGCATTCTGGCTTCATAATTGTTTTTAAACAAATACTTTTATATAACCCCCCTTGTAAAACCCTTTGTATTTATATGGTTACTGTTGTAGAAGTCTACTAACCTTACTGGAAAACCAAGGAGCCGAGATCCCTGGCTTTCTGGCTCTTCCTGGGCGTCTTACAGAGCCTGTAGGCTAAGAGTCCCTAGGCAAAGAGCCTCACCCTTTGGCTCTCACCCTTCAGCTCATGCCAGAGGCTCGTGCCTCTTGCAAGCTTCCTGCCTTGAATAGAAATGTCCCCCAGGAGAGGGTGTGGCCAGCAGCTATTCAAATTCACCCAGGCACTTAATTACAGGCAAACAATGACCCTTTCACAACCTAACTTCAGCAGCCAGGAATCTGCTACAACTCACCCACACACTCCCAAATACAGTCCCCCACACAGTACCTTCTCAGCTAAAGCACCTCAGCTGAAAGTAAATAAATAAAAAAAAACACTCACCCCTCTAGCAGCTCTTACACCTTGCTCCTTCTCAGAGCTCAGCTGAGTCAGAGCCCTCCTGGATCAGAGCAATTGTCTGTCTAACCCAGCATTCTGCGGCCAACCAGTTCCTCTGGACAGCCAAATCTAGGGCATAGAGGCCAAGGCCTTCCCCTGATGTTGCCTCCTGGCTCTGGGATTCACAGGATGAGTGTCTCTGAATGTGGCGGTTCCCCTCAAGTCACCATGGCTAGTAGCCATTGATAGACTTATCCTCCATGGATCTATCTAATCCCCTTTTAACAACAGTTTATCCCTGTGGCTATCACTACATCCTCTGGCAGCATATTCCACATTTTAATCACTCTCTGTGTAAAGTAGTATTTCCTTTTGTCTGTCCTGAACCTACTGCCCATCAGTTTCACTGGATGCCCTATTTTGGGGGAGAGAGAGAAATTTCTCTTTGTCAACTCTCTCCATCTCATGTATAATTTTATAAACCTCTATCATGACCCCCCCTTAGTTGTCTCTTTTCTAAACTGAAACATCCAAGACTCTTCAGCCTTTCCTCATGGTGAAGGTACTCCAATCCCCTAATCTTCTTGCTTGCCCTCCTCTGTACTTTTTTCAGCTCTGCAATGTCCTGTTGGAGATATGGTGACCAGAACTATACATAGTATTCCAAAGTCACTGCACGGAGCTCCCCAACCCAATAGGGACGCATCAGTAAGAATCTCAATATCATGTGTTTGAGTCCCAAATGGGTAGCCCCTATGGAGGTTGTGAATGTCAGCTCACCATAACAGAGACCGTAAAACAGATCTAGGAAGTGAGAAGCACTTCCAGGGGATTCAGATATAAAATTAATTTCCTCAAAAACCAGTTTTGGAGTGTTCTCATATGTAGCCATGCAAAGGGGACCACTGTGGTGGTGGAGGCCATGTACCCAAGAGCTTCTGAATGGCCTTAGTGGACTGAAATCTATTTTTCTGGAATCTTTGCACCCAAGAAAGAAGGAACCTAGTTCTGTCTTCTAGAAGAAAACCATGCCTTCCTTTGCCTCCAGGTTGGCACTAATGAACAATGTAGTCTGGAAAGGGACTAGCCTGGATTTTTGTAGATTCACTCAGACCCAAGCCTCACAAGGGCTTCCTGGTCCTGGAGCAGACCCCTAGATGTACTGTAAGTAACCAGTTGTCAAGCTAGGGATACATGATGCAACTCTGGAAGTGGAGATGAGCAACGACTACTGACATGCATTTGGTAAAAGCCCTTGGTGCTGTGGCAAGCCCAAAGGGCAAGACTCTGTACTAAAAATGAGAATTATCACGGGAAAAGTGTAAATATTTTCTTTGCTCTGAGAAACAGCAACATGAAAATTTACAGCCTTTAAGTTTACCACAGCAAACCAAACTTGTGGCTCTAGAAGTGAAAGAACCTATGGTAAGGTAGTTACACACAATTTAGTTACACTAAGAAACATGTTAAGATCCCTGAGATCCAGTCTAGGCCTCTTTCCACCATTTTTCTTGTTAACTAAGAAGTTCTTTGAGTAAAATCCAGAAAAGACCTCCAGAACAGGAAAAAACTCAATTGCCCCTTTATTTAACAACTGGGAAACATCAAACTGTAAGGTTGGAGGAACAGGAAGAGAACAAATAGGTAGAACACAAGTTGAAGGAATACATTCAGATGGTAAGTAACAACCAGAACGAACTACAGATAATACCCAGTCATCCTGGGTGATGCTCTCCTATGCAGCCACAAGAGTCACCAGTCTAAAGGTGAAGTGGGATGAGGGGATATCAGGCACTGCTGGTCATTGGTATGACTTGCCCTTGCCAATAGACTCCCTAGGAAAGTGCAGGGTCTGCTTGCCACACTGCTTCCTATGCTGTTTCCTGGAAGGTGCCATAGTGGGGCCTGGAAGATGTCTTGTGAGACTGCTGGGGCTGAAACCTATAAGGCCTCTGAAATTGCTATTGGGAGCAGTGTCTAGGACAATACCTGTGTTTGATGTTCTGGGTAGATGGAGCTGTAATACCTAGAATCTTAGTAGTGAGTTTGTTTTTGCGGACTCTATCCAACCATTTGGGAATTTAAAAGGCCTGTGCCATTAAAGGGCAAATCCTCGACCTTTGTTCTGGTGTCATTTGACAATGGAGTGGCCAGAAGCCAAGAGTGTCTGCATAGAACCATAGCCGAAGCCATGGCCCTGCTAGCTGTATCAGCTACATGGCATGCACTGTTTATCTGCTGTTTCCGTAACTCAATGCCATCAGCCTGGAGAATCTCAGCTGAAGACCTCTTGTCATCAGGCAAGGTATCAAGGTGTTGTGTGATGTTCTCCCAAAGGAACATCTGATATCATCCCATGATTGCATTAAAATTTGTTATGCCTAAAGAATCCAACTTTCTCCCCTATCTATAGAAAGGATACACACTTATGATTAGAAGAGACACCCTTGGTCACCAAGGAATTAGCTCCAGGAAGTGAGAAAAGGAACTTGCACCTCTCCTCTCTTGCTTTATACATAGCCTCTAACTTTCTTGCTGAAGGAAGATACCAAGGCAGGCTTGGCCCACACCCCTTTTACAATGTTAACCAGGCCCTGCAGCATCGGAAAAGCCACTGGAGCTGATGGCTAAGCAACGGATCTGATAGCTAAGGATCTGAACATGCACCTCCAACTCCAAAGATCTGGACATGCTAATGAGCTGTTCAGTATACAGGCCCAAATCTTCAGCTGGGGAGACTGAGATGGTTTTACCGACAGCTTTGTCGGGAGATAGTTCCAACAGGGCATGGGATCTGACCTTGGAAGCCGGAACTGCACTCTCTGAATCAGAACCTCCCTCCTCTTCTAATATGCTCTGTGGTGCCTGGGGTTTGGTGGAGAATGACGTTGACAGTCACAACGGGTGAAACCTGTCTTGGAACTGTAGCTGGAGATACAGGTTGGTAGAAGGAAGACTGCTGATCCCAGGGCAAGGTGCCCAGCCAGTACATGGGAGAAGGCATAGTAGGGTAGGGGAACCATGGTCCTTGTGGTGGGTACCACTGAAAAGGCATAGCTGGAACCGATACACCAGTGGCCTCCAACATCCTTTTCTTTTTAGGCAGTGGCTGCCTCAGAACCAAAGATGGTGGCTGAACCTCAACAACTTCATCATTGGCTGAGGAGTCAAGGCTAGTCATCATAGGCAGCAACAGGGTATGGAGCCACACTTTAGGAACCAAAGCCTTCAAAAAGTGAAGAGTGCTTGGTAGAAGAGTCTGTAGAACTAGACTTGGACTTAGACTTTGATTTCTTAGACAGAGGTTTTGACGAACTTCTTGGTACTGGAACTGACTTTGGCACAGAGGAGGTCCCCAGTTCCAATAGGGATCCTGAGGGTGCTGACCCCACTGAGGGAATTCGAACCCTAGCCTCCAGTTCCTCAACCCTCCAAACAGGCTGGGCCTCTGGGCCTCAAGCACTCACTGCCCTAGGAAAGCTTTAATCTTGAACCTCTCTCTTGGCAGGCCTTTGGGATAAACTGGCAGCAAAGAGTACAAGCTGCCACTTTGTGAAACTCCCCAAGGCAAGTCAGACAATGCTCACGATTTTCTGATTGAGCCATCTTGGTGCCACATTTGCTGCACTTTTTAAATAATGCCATCTTGAAGAAAAACAGAAATTTCACTGACTCTGAGGTAAATATAGAAGAGCTAGATGAGTGTAGGTCTTTTCTCCATGGCAGTGAAGAGACAACTCAGAGAAGGAGCGCTGTCCCTGCCTCCATCACATGCCAGTTTTGGCAGGAAATGCTGGCTTGCATCTGAGGGGAGGGGGAGTGCACTGGAGCCTAAAAAGAGCTAGAAATCTGTAGAATTTTTTCTCTGTATTGGTTTTATTGTGGTGTGGATCCAGCTAGTCAAATCAGCTGTATCAAGGTAAGGAGACCTTATGGGCTAGGCTAAGTTGGATGAAAGCCTTTTTTGCAGCTACATTAACTTAACTGCTCAAGCAATAATGCTGGGTCCAGTATAACCCCAATGCTCATAACTGAGTCATTAAGGGTCAGCTGAACTCCATCAAAACTGGAAAGCCTGTGTCTTTCAAGATCTCTGCCTTCCCAACCAGCATTATCCCTGTATTTTCAGGGTTTAGTTTCAATTTGTTTACTCTTAGCCAATTAACCACAGCAGCCAGGCCATTATTCAGGACCTTTATTGCATCACCAGGAGATTTGGATAATGATATATAGAGCTGGATATCACCCACATATTGATAACAACCAACACCCCAAAGCTACAAACAATTTGTCCTAAGGGCTTTACTTACATATTGAAAAGCATGGGGGAATAGAACAGCACCCTGTGGAACTCCACAGGATAGGTCCCACACTGACGATAACTGGTTTCCAATACCAACCCTTTGAACCCAATGTGTGAGGAATGATTTGAAGCAGTTCAACAAGCATCCCCTGATACCTACTTCTGCCTCCAAGCACTGCAAAAAAATGTTATGATCTACTGTATTAAAGGCTGCAGATAAATAGAATAAGAGCAACAAAGAGGTATGGCTTTTCTCTACACTCAGATGGAGGACATCAACTAAAGCTAGCAGAGCTGCTTCTGCCTCATGGCCTGACCTGAAGCCAAACTGAAAAGGGTCCAGACCAGATAAGTTATCCAAGAAGACCTGGAGTTGGTCCATTATTCCTCTCTTAGTAACTTTGCCCAGAAAAGGCAGATTAGAAGACTGGGCAGTAAGTGGCCACATCATTATTCTGTATGAATAATTGCCTCTTTGAGTGGCTGAGGCAAGGTGCCCTGAGTTAGTGCCTGATTTATAATACTGAGGGTTTGTTGATTTTAACAACGATTTTAACAACCAGGATGGACAAGGATCCGGAGTACAAGTAATGGCCTTCACTACATGTCCATAGACACTAGCTATAAATGGGATACAACTAAAATACATTTCAAGTTTAAGTTCAGAAAAAAACATCTTGGTTATCAAATGTCTGGGAGGAAACCTAGCTTTCATTAAGAAACCTAGAGATACCATCTGGCCATCTTTTAATCCCAGCTACTACTGCACACCAATTTTTTTAAAGTATGTCAAATTAATCCATGAGTCCATAATCCAGTAAGTCAACATTTTTGTTAAAGTACCTATACACACAATTCAACAGCAGTACTGAATAAATACAATTTATTATCTCCATTCTCCAAACTGTATTGGCATCCTTCTTGTAGAATGGAAATAGTGCATTTATCAAAATAAATATTTAGAGATATTAGCTAGGATTTGGTGTTTTAATAGCCGCTATTTATACAAGCAACACTCTAAACAATAACCAAGAACATGAAGCCTAATGGAGACGGGGGGAGAATAGACATTTCTTAATTTTAATTAAAAACATAGTACTAAGATCAAAATCTTAGTTAATTATGAAACATAACGATGCACTCTTGCATTGTTATGTATTGTCATCTGAAAATAACCTGCAATTTAACCCTTAATACACTTTGTTTTACAAAACCACAAGCACTCTGTATTTTTAACAAGGTACATAATATTTTCTACAATGGGTATGCCCCAAAAGTGAAAGACACATTTATTAACCAGTGAATTCATGGCAGCTCTTGGCATGCTCAAGCAAAAGAAATACCAAGAGGAATATGTTTGATCAGGAGCTTGAAGGTAAAAGATTTGCATAAACATATCCAACAATAGCTCCCAACCAGCACTAGTTAATGTAAAACTAATTTTTATCAGGCAATGTATACTGACAATGTTCACTCCAGGCCTCATCTAGCAGCAGCCTCTCGACACCAATGTCAGTATCACTCATTCAGTCTTTACTTCCTCAGTGAGCAAAAACAAGTAATTAAACACTTTCATCAGCTGCTAAAGTGACCCAAATGAAGGCACAATCAGTTGTTTACAATACATCTTAGAGATGCTTATGTGATTTAGACTTGCTGGGTTTAAGGACGGAAAACTCCAAAACTCATGACAAAAATTCTTCATGATAGGAACAATGGACATGATGAGCAACCAGGCTGGTTAAAATAAGCTTCAAGATTCTTTGGAAAAGGCAATAGCTTTCCTTGTTCCCCTAAGAAACATGCAACTTGCTTCAGAGCCCATTGGCAACAAAAGGGAAATGACAGAGGCAAGAAAAAGAAAGGTTTTCTATAAGAAATCAAGCACCTTCCTAAGGCTTTTTATGAGGAGTGAGAAAGCCAAAGAGAAAGAATATCCTATGTTCATGGATGGAAGAATTTTTATTGTTATTTTATACCATGCTTCTCCAACAATCCTCTAAAGTAAGTTTGGCTGAGAGAGAATGACCAGACCAAAGTCCAAACGAGTTTCATGACAGGGCAGAGCCCGGCTTCCCCCCCACTCCTATTTCTAGCCCTCTAACCACTACATCATACTGGCTCTTTACTTTTGACAACTGTACTTATTTAAATTTTCAAAATGTAAATTAAAAGGCTAGCTAAAGAGAATGGCATAAATGAGCAATGTTTTCAACATTTAAAATGTCCATGACTATTACAGAAGGCAGATCACGGCCAAACTACTAAACCCAAAAACTGGGAAGCAGGTAAGCTCCCTGTTCTGTCCCAGAGCATCTGTGGGATCTTAGGTGAGCTGTCTGACTTGGCTCCTCATCTATAAAACAAGAGCCAGCCCTGCTGCCTTGCCCTGGCACTTAAGCAGCCACAGCAAATTTTGCCTTCTTGCTGCTACAGGCTAAAATGGCTGCTTTTCTAGACAGGTAAACAGAGACTTAGACTGAAGTGGTGCTCAGGTACAGCAACCACACAGGTCTTTCAAAAACAATCTTGGGTGCTATACTGACCACTGAACAGCTTCACATCTGACCATG
The DNA here is from genome assembly GCA_029375565.1 of Gekko gecko. Taxonomy (NCBI): domain Eukaryota; kingdom Metazoa; phylum Chordata; class Lepidosauria; order Squamata; family Gekkonidae; genus Gekko; species Gekko gecko. Next base: position 234,141,144 of record JAPDNY010000002.1, on the reverse strand, counting down.
GCCTCAGGCAGATCAGTCCAACACACAAAGAACTCTAAGCTGGCAATGACTGAAACAAAACCAACAATACAGAAAGCAAAAGCAAGACAAACAAAACAGACCACCCACCAAATACAAAGCCCAGTAAAGAGGCAAAAACAAAAGCAGTTGCATACATCACAAAGTTAGCCAATCAGATACTATTACTTAATATGAGTGTCTGAATTTTTGCTCCCTATCATCATTCACTGAGGAGCTACTACACAGGCTTCAAATTGTTGCCTTAGAAACATCTATGTCATGACTACAGAAGGCCTATCCAATTACTGCTTGAGGGAAACTACTCTTCACTTGTCACAAAATCAGCCCAAAACGGCTATATACTTACCACAGGATAACTGCTATATATAAATGTATCACAAAAGTCCTGGCTTCCATCCAACAGAACATCTGCATGGGCATTTTAGGTTACAGGTGGGCAGGTCACCATCCATTGGCATAAACCTTTCCACCCACAGAAATAACCTATTGGTTCACAAAATTTGGAACATTATTCCTCCAATGAAGGCAGAGGATTTTTTACTTAATTTTATTGATATTTTCCCAGTTACTTATAGGGAACTGGTGACAAATTTATTGACAGTGGCAAGAATTATTTTACCTAGGCATTTTAAGACCCAGATATTTCCCAATAGGGATGGGCATGAACCCCAAAAAAATGACCCAAAAGGGCCTCACCCAAACCGAGCTGGTCAGGCAAGTTCGGTTTCTCCCTTTCTCCTGGCTATGGCAAGCTATCACCAGGAGAAAGGGAGCAGGGACTTCCATGGTAGGGACTTCACTTCCACTTTTCTCCCAGCCGTGGCTCACCAGGGCCAGGAGAAAGGGGCTGGACACTCAGGAAGGGTTGCATCCATTTAACATGCTGGTTTCACTTCCTCCTGCTTCAAGGGGGGGGGTGAAATAGAGGAGTTTAATGGCTCACAGCCATTTAAACCTAACAGTTCAGCAGGTCCATCAGTCAGTTGTTAGGTTTAAATAGCTGGCAGCCATTTAAACTCCAACACGAGAGTGAAACTGATGGGTTTAATGGCTCACATCCATTTAAACCTGAAAGCTCAGTGGGTCCGCCGGTCAGTTATTAGGTTTAAATGGCTACCTGCCAGCCATTTAAATCCAACAGCTGACCGGCTGACCCAGCACCATTCAGCTGTCAGGTTTATATGGCTGTCCCTGAACAGCTGAACCGAACCAGCCAAAAGTCCAGCAAATGTTCAGGGAAGACACCTTTCCCCAACATCGGTTCACAAACTCTGAACCAACCCAAGTTCAGCCCGAATTTTGGTTTGTGAGCTGGTTCATGACCATCCCTACTTCCTAATAAGAAAGAATGTTAAAAGTTTATGATACTCTGTGAATGCTAAAATTAACTGAATTTCAATATTTAAAGCTTTAAAGTATGAAGAAGAAAGCTGGCAACCTTTAGTTAGATGGTTAAATTTAGTAGTAGAGTACTGCATAAAATAGTGTGATCTGTTAGTTAGAAACATATGTTAAGTTGATTTTTTAAACGAGTATTGTTTTGTACAATTATAATTTATATGATGATATTGTAATGGATTACGTATAGTATTAAAAAAAATTAAAAATTAAAAGGAAGCACTCTATTGGATCCAAGCCACTGGCTGGAAAATAGTCATGAGAAAGCAGAGAATGAGGAACCCAATTAGGAGAAGAAGGAAGTGTTTTAGGACAGAAGATATTCTGCTTATGGTGTTTTCCCTTTAGAAATTCAAAGCAGTGACTCTGAGCACCTAATGAGTGCAGTTGTGCAGCTTTCTAGCTTCTCAAGTGACAAAATGCCAAAGACTGACAGGATGACTTTTTTTTTTTAATGGAAATGTGGCGGAAGTAATGTAAAACTGCTGGTTCTATTAGCATAGCCTTGCAGATAATCCAAGTTCATGTCAAACTTTATTAATGATGCTCTGAAACATACAGGTAAATGTATAAGCAAGCAAGTCAAACTCTGTACTTATCTAAAAGGCTGTGTTATTTATATATAGTAAATTTTAATACGTAGACTTTTAGGTTTAACAAAACTTTAAATCTGTGGACAGTCTTGGCAATCAGAATCATGCTTCAGACCAATTTGGCTTGGTTTCTCATACTCCAAGTGAAAATTGAAAATATATAAAATAAGAAATTGGTCTCTAATCATGAATCTCTGGCAGTTGCAACTAGGGGAAATAATACCTATCCAAACAGAGTCAATGGCAAAACTGAAAAATCTTAAATATAATGACTTCACTTTTAGAATTTACATTGGCAACACTAATTCAATGTTAAACATAAAATGACCCCTTTATTAAAAGTGTCAGGGCTCTTTTCCAGTCTGTGAAATTAATGGCAATAGCAGTAAGTTTCTTCTTTGTAACCCTTGTAAAGCATTAGTTTACTAATTGTATGTTTGGTGCAACAGCAAGAAGCAGTCATAGATCTTTAGGCCAGCAAAGGTCTTGCAATGTGTAAGATAAATGGACTTGTTTCACCCCTGCATTCAGCTCTGTAGTAAAACCCATCAGGACACGAATTCTATTAATACTATCATTTAATTAACTTAATTTAATTAACCCCTGTATTAATTATCCAGGCCATAATATGGGATGGCAAACAGAGCCAGAAAGGTGGAATACAAATTGAAACAATAAATAAATAAATAAATAAATATTGAATAAGAATGGCACTCTCTCCAAATATTTTTCCCCCAGTTCAGTTTTCTATATGGCTCTTAGTTGTGTGTTTCCTAATTAATGAGAACTCCCCAACCCTGCCCCAGTATTTCCAATGCCCTACTGGCCCACTGCTGTTATCCCTCTGTGCTATCCCTCTGTGATATCTCACCTCCAGCTCCTGCTCCCTCTGCAGGGCAAACTGCTTGAAGGACTTGACAATAAGGCCAGCATTGGAGCAATCATATACAAAAATGGAAGGACTGCCCATCCAAGTCTGTAGGTCATATATGGATAATGGGATGTACTGTGTGTAGTTCTGAAAAAGAAATAAAAAGAATGCACAAGACAATCAATAACCAACAATAGGCCTTTTGCCTCCAGTATACAGAACTACTGACTACTGAACAAGTTATTTCTGTGTTCAGGGTTCATCCACATTTTATAAATAGTGTTGTGCAACTGTTTAGTCTGCTGGAAAGTCATACAAGGGTTTGAAGTATGATAAGCTAGCTTTTGATTATGTTAATTAGAATACATTTCTTGCACTATAATGGACAGCAGTTTATTGAAATGTTCCATGTAATTAACGACATAATAAAGAGAAATAATAAAAACAAACTTTGAAATTCAGAAATGCAAATATATTTCTTTAGAAGGTACACAATTATCCAGAAGGGGGGAACGCTCCTAATAATCAAATTCCTCATCCACATAAGTGAGAAAGAGAAAGAGGAGAAAAAAGGGGGGGGGGAGTTATGATGTATCAGTTCACAGTGAAAAAGAACATTCATAAAAAAACAGATCCAGTTTGAGAAGTAACCTTATAGCATAATTTCTGCTTAACATAAACTTTGCCAAATGCCTGAGGGCACAGACAACAATGTACTGTATAAGATTTCCATTGCTAGCTTGTTATACTGGAAAAATAATTTTTGCTGCTCCCCATAAAAGACTATAACTGAAGACATTGTTCACATGCTCTTTTATATTACACAAAACGACTTTATAACAAAATGAAGAGGGAATGCATTATTGCCTGAATGACCAGAAGCAGGCAATCTTGCATCCACATAGTAGAAGGTCCAACAGCAGAATGAAGCTCAGCTCTCACTGCACTGAAAGCCATAGCCAAAAAACAACAACACACACACACCTGGCATTCATACATAATTATTTATTTAAAATATTTATATGCCTGCTTTTCCTCCTGAGCAACTCAAAACACAAGACAGGCAACAACAATATAAAATCAACAAAACATTCTGTGCAGTTTTGGTGCTACAAAGCCACATAGCTACCAGTGCTCCCTCTAAGCTACGCTAGGGAGCACTGACGCACAAAATTTAAGCTGGCTGCTAAGAGGTATTCTGGAAACAATGGAGAATGGGGGCACCTCCTTTTGGGGCCCATAAAATCCTATTCTCTGGTCCAATCTTTTAGAAACTTTGGGGAGGGGGTTTGAGGAGAGGTGCCAATAGCTGTGCTTGAAATTTGGTGCCTCTACCTAAAAAAAAGCCCCCCAGAGCCCCAAGATCAATTCCCCATTATAGCCTATGGGGCCCATTGACTATAATGGACCCCATAGGCTATAATGGAGCTGGAAAAATAGTTGGGGTTTTTTGCACACCCCTATTATGGTTTTCAGTATAATTTGTAAGCTAACTTGAGTCACAGGAAAAGTGGGATATAAATATTTGAATAAATAAGTAGTTTGGGCAGGTTGATAACATTTAAGCAACTTCCTGTTTGTTAGGTTAGGCAGGATTCTGACCGTGATTGTTCCACCTCTGTTATACCTGACCTGTAAATTTGTCATATTTCACTAAAAAACAAACCAACCCCAAAGTAGACTGCAAGATTTCCCCCCCCAGCTGCTGATATGTTTTCTTTTTTAATTAACATTTTATTGAATTTTAATATTCATTGTGAAGATACCAACAATATCAGACATCAGAAGGTCACAATAAAGGTGAAACCCTTTCAAAATTGCTACAACAGGAAAAAAGAGTATAAGTTGCTGATCCAAAGTAGCAAGAAAGAGCATTCTATGGAACTTTGGAAAAAATTGATTGAAACAGCTAAAGATAAAAACTCATCCCTTTTTTGGAAATTAATCAGGTAGATTCTTGGGCCCTAAAACTCCAATATCCTCATGTATACCACCAGACAGATGGGTTTCTTTTTTTACAGAATTGTATAACGATGCAAATCAGCCTCTTTCCTCAACAGTATTAGGAAATATTCCTAAATGGTCTCCTGTAACTCCTCATGAGATTAAATCTCATATAGATCAGTTAAAAAATGCTAAAGCCCCCAGCTATGATGGTGTCCCCCCTGAATTACTTAAAGAAAATAAGGATTGGTGGGCCTCTTTCTTGGGCCCCCTCTTTATGTATATTGATGACACAGGCTGTATTCTAAAATCATGGAGACTGGCTATAATAGTACCATTCTACAAAAAAGGTAAAAGGGAGGCTGATTAGCTTGTTAAATATTATAAGCAAGCTGTAAGCAAGGCATCTTTTGGACAAATTATTGGACTGGTTTGAGCAAGAGAATATTCTGGCACCAGAACAGGCAGGTTTCAGGTCAGGGAGAGCTACAATAGATCAATGTCTGATTATTCAGCACCTTATTGAGAAGTATCCTTCTGAAGGAGCAACTTCTCTCTATTCAGCTTTTGTGGATTTTAAATCCGCATTTGACTCTATATCCAGAGTGCAATTATGGGATAAATTAACAAATTCATCCATTGACAGAAGACTTCTATACCTTATAAGGGCCTTACATGAACAAACTTTTTTGAGAGTCAGATGCAGTAGACAAGGACATCTTACTGAACCTATCCAAACCTTTAGAGGGGTCAGGCAAGGATGTCTCCTAGCACCGGCCCTATTTATTTATTATATAAATAACCTACCCAGCTGGGTCAGCTCTTCTGAACTTCATTCGCCTAGCCTCGCCAACAGAATGATTTCAGTGTTATTATATGCAGATGACATGGTGCTGTTTTCCAGAACACCTGTAGGGCTAAGGAGAGCTCTCAGGAAGCTCTCCTCATACTGTGAAGCAGAATCTCTTATAATTAACTATCAAAAAAACAAGATTGTTGCTTTTGGGCCTAGACAGAGGAATTGGACTTAGATGATCAATGGCCGGCATATTGAGCAAGTGACCAACTTTAAATATCTCAGGGTAGTTCTACAGGCAACAGGCTCTAGATTCCATCACAGCAATTATGCTGTGGACCAAGGTGAAAGATCTACAAATGATATTGTAAAATTCCATCATTCACAAGGGGGATCATATGTTCCCACCGCTCTGAAATTATATAAAGCTAAGACGCCAGCACAATTGTTATATGGCTCATTTTGGGGGCCACCCAACTCACATTTTAACCCACAAGAAAGCGTTCAATCACAATTTTAAGAACTATCCTACAGGTCCTCAAATGTGTATCAAATGCCAGAGTAAGATTAGACACAGGATATTTAAAAGTCAAGGCATGGGTTAGTATTTTATCTATTTACACATGGCGAAAGGGACAGCTTAGCCCACAAGGTCTACTCCCTCTGATTTACATTGATAATTTTCAATCAAACTGGTGCAAAGTGGTTCAAAGCTACCTTTTCAGGATAGGCCTTTCCCCTCAGGTGCCTTTGCTATGTGGAATGGAACAGGCAAAAAAGTGAAACAAAGAATTAAGGACATTGAACATCAAACTGATAATGCTAGCATACAAAATATTATGAGGGCCTTCTCCTTAGTTAGATGCTCTGCCCTCCCTTCTACTGTACTTGATAGGAAATATAAGAACATTCCTTATGCAGAAAGGCTTTGCACCTGTCCACTCAAGGAGACAGAGACTTTAAAACATATGTTCGTCAAATGCCCACACTATGAGGTGGTGCATAGAAAGATTATCACCCCGCTGATAGGAAAAAACTCAGGTCTGTCAGAAAAAACGAAACTTGAATTTCTTTTAAATGACAAACATCCCAAGATCGCTCATCAAGTAGCCAGGTTTTGTAAGGTGATACTCAGGTCACAGAAATTGATTAGCAGTTAGATGCAAGTGTAACTTATATACTAGTTTTGAATGTGTTTTATTTGGAAGCGTTTTATTTTATATTTAAAATTTTTATATTAGCTTTTAATTTTCTGGAATGCATTGTCTGTCTGTCTGTCTGTCTGTAAGCATATCTGGTCTAAGGACTGTAATAAGAACTAAACTAAACTAAAAACATTCATTGTTACCAATATACTACAGTAATACTTATCACAATCCTGTAAGTCACAAATCATAACTGAGGCTTAAATTGATACAATACAGTAGATTCAGTGTATAGGAATGAGCACAGCCATCCAAGAATAAGAAGACGCACAACACAATAGCCATGAATCTAAATCATCTATAACTTTACAGATTTGTTGTTGGGAGAACAAATACTCAAGGATAGGTAGCCAGATAGAGGAGCAGGTAGAGTGTGAAGAAGATTTATTAAAGTATGCCAGACTGTCCATAAGTTTGGCCATAATATATAAGCGCCACATCTTTTATGCCATTGTGAGAGGGTCAGTGACTTTGTTGATTTTCAGTTCATAGCAATGGTGTTTCTAGACGCATAGAGCAATGAAGATACTCTTTCCATGTTAGAATAGGAGCCATCCCTGGAGGCCCAACCACTCAATAAGACATGTTTTGGTGTGATATTGGGGTCTATACTAGTGATGGATTTGTGTTGCTACGGATTCCCGAAAAGGAATAACTATGGGACAATATATCCAGCAGTGCAAATAATCTCCTTTGTTGCCACGTTTCTTCCAGCACGCTGGGCTTCTCATGGAAGAAGAATGGGCTAATTTTTGGGGTGTGAGATACCAATGTGAAAGTAGTTTAAAGGATTGCAATTTTACATCAGTGATTTTGGAGTGAAATGGAGAGGTATCCCAAATAGTGGACCAGGAATCATCAGGAATAATTCGGCCACACACTTTGTTCCATAGCGATTGATATGTTAGAGGTTTATTTTTATCTCTAGAAGCAAGATCTCTAAATGGCAGCAATTAGGCCTTTTTTTAAGTTATGGGCAGAGCAAAGAATTTTTTCAAACTCAGTTTGAGGTTGTTGCAATATAAATGGAAGATTTATGTGAGAGTATAAGTATGATATTTGAATAGAACTTTCCAGTTTGGTTTCTAGATCAGTCTTTGTCATTAATAAGTGTCTTGAACTAATGTCTTGGAGTGTGGTAATGTTGGCTGTCTTCCATGTATCAAATGAGGGATTTCTGCATCCAGGTAAGAACCAGGACTGATTTATAAAAGTTTGATGTCTTGAGATAGGAGGTACCAAAAGGGATCTATTACAGTCCCAGCAGGCTAGGACAGAAGCTAAGAGAGGATCACTGGTCAACTGTTTGGGCCATTTGGATGAAGTCTGCCAGATCACTTCTTTAATATCAAAGAGTATAGTATATTCTGAGTGTAATGGTCAGAGGAATGATCGTCATTCAGCAATTTAACCATTTTTGATATCTGGATGGCTGTGTAGTACTGTTTCAAGTTGGGGAAGCTGAGGCCTCCCTCTGTTGATCTCCTGTATAATGTATGACAACTGATTCTGTGTTTTTTGTATGACCAAAAGAAATTTGACAGCATGGTTTGCCATTTCTGCAGAAGTTTGTTGAAGAGGCCTAGTGGAACGGTGCAAAAGAGATAAATGAATTTAGGAAGAAAAAAGGATTTGATAAGATTTAGGTGGTCAAACCAGGAGATTCTCAATTTGTGCCACCTCAAGAAATTGTTTTGAACATCCTTCTCTATTTTATCATGATTGAAGGAATATTGATTCCATCCTAAGTATGTTAGGTAGTCTTTGACCCAGTTGTAAGAAGTAGTAGATTTAATAATTTGTGTCATTTGGGTATCTAAATTGATTGGTAATGTAAAGGATTTAGAAATATTGATTCAAAGTCCCAAGACAGAACCAAACTCTCGAATGGTGTAAGGAAGTGAGGATAAGGATGATGTGGGTTGTGAGAAATAACATATTGTCTGCAAAGAGAGATAATTTGTACTCCTTGTTCTGTATTTGAACCCCTTTAATGGAGTCACTTCTACATATCATGTTGGCTAGTCGCTCCATCACAAGAGCAAAAAGCAGGGGAGATAGAGGGCAGCCCACTGTAAAGTAAAAGGTTTTGAAGTGCAGTGATTCTGAGATTAGCCATTGGTTTGCATAAATAGCATTAATAGCTGATAATTCCCCCCCCCCCAAACCCACTTTTGCAACACCATTTTAAGAAAGGGGATTTCCACAGAATCAAAGGCTTTCTCCACATCTAGGAATAGGAGGGTAGCACTTTGATTGTAAGATTTACAGTAGTTTAGAATTGTGATTACCTTGTGTGTATTATCAGAGATATCCCGATGTGCATTAAGTCGACTTGGTCTTGTGCAATATAATGGGTTACAAAAGAATTGAGTCTCTTGGCTAGGATTGAAGTAAAAGTTTTGAAGTCTGTGTTCAGTAAGGAGATTGGCCTATAAGAGGCTGCTAAGGCAGGGTCTTTGCCTGGTTTTGGAACTACAATAATTGTGGCCTGGCTCCATGAAGGAGGAAGTTTCCCTGATTCTATGATGTGATTGCATGCTGTCATTAAAGGAGTAGCAAAGTATAGAGGCATATCTTTTGTAAAATTTGGGTGTAAACCCATCTGGTCTGGGAGCTTTGTTAGGTTTCAGTTGTTTGATAATGTCTAAGATATCCTGGGAGGAAACTGAATTTTCTAGTATCTTGCTATGTTCATTGGACAGAGGTTTAGCAATTGAATATGTTGCAAAGAACTGGTCAAGAGCAGTTTGAGACACAGATTTAGAGCTCTATAGAGTTCTTTAGAAGTTTTAAAATATACTGGTGATTTTGTCTGATTTATAATGTGATGTACCAATGTTGTCTTTCAGTATCATAATGTGTCTTAAATATTGGAGTTGTTTGACTCTTTTAATGAAGAACTTCAGAGATTTGGGAGATAATGACCACCCTTGCTGTTTAGAATAAAGTATATTTTTGTAACTATGTCATCTCTAACATTTCAAGTTTTCTATGCTCTGCCAACAGCTTCTTATATATTTTCTTGCTGCCAATTTGTTTGTGTTGATGTTCCAATGATGAGATAGTGTGAGTAAGAGCAGCTCTCACCTGTTGTTTCTGTTTCTTAATATAGGAGGCCTTGGAGATCAAATGGCCATGTAGAACTGGCTTAAATGCATCCCAAATCATGTCTGGGGAAGAAGATTCCAGAGGGTTGTCTGCAAAATAATCTTGAATGTTACCTTCAATATCTGCCACCACCAAGTTGTTCAGTAATAAAGAATTATTCATGTTCCAAGTTGTGGTTGTGGTGTTATCACTGTGTAAGGCTACAGTACAAGTGGACTGGGGCAGGTATACCTGTTCTCTGGAAGCCAGGTCTAGCAATACAGTTGAAAGTGGCAGGTAGACCTGTTCACCAGAGGTCTGGTCTGCTCCCATAAAGGAGAACAGTTTCTGTAATGAAATTTGACTTGATTCTGTTTTCTCTTATAAATGTTTAAATTATTCTTAAAACATAGTTTGAATATAGTTTAAAATAATTCATTCTGAGATGTTTACAAGGTTATGGAAATAATCTTCTAAAAAACTAATTTATGTGATAGTCAAATGTAGACTTACTCATAACTTTAATGCTATTAGCTTTTTTGCTCATGAGGTAGAGTTTTTGCTCACAACACTTTGGAGCTTAGAGGGAACATTGGTACTAGGTACTTCCTGCATGACTAAGAAAAAAGAGCATCTAGGAAACCTCTTTCAAATCACCTATTGCTGCTTTTTTCCTTATAGGATATAATTTCTCTTTGAACAACTAACCACTAACATGCATATTAACTCCTATAAAACCAAAGCAACTTCTTTGAGGGGTGTTGCATTCTCTTTTTATTCCCCAAAATCGATGCAATGGAATCAAAGGATAGGGGAGGGAGATCACTTGGAGGAACTTCTGTATTGTAGTCCATTAGCATCACACTAACTGACTTGCCTTGCTTGTCAAGTTGGAAATTAAAATTAAACCACTGGAAGTTTTCAAATGAATGGCCTATCTTTTTTACCACACTGCATTGGACCATTATGTTGCTGTAGTAGTGGTAACTGGAGGGCAAGGTCACAACAATAAACATTTCCTGAAACAGTCTGAGGTATTGCTGTACATCTTGGCCTCTCTCTACCAAAAGCTGGATCTACTGCATCTAAATCAGGTAGCAAGCCTCCAAAAGAACTGGTACCTTTCATCCCCAAATACCCCACCACATGGCAATATGGATTTAGGACAGGAGGAGGGGCACAAAGTAATTGTGTCTCTCATTCTCATAATAAATATGCAGAGAAAACCCACTTTTGATTCCAAATAAATGAACAGAGATGCATTGCAGATTATTTATTTATTAAGATCCTCTTTATCTGTCAGACTAAATTAAACATTAAAAAGTAGGCTTGCTTCTTAAGGCAGTCCTAAAAGATTAAACCATCCACAATGGCACTTATACCACAACAAGTACAACATAACAAGAGTAATGAAAAATTAAACATAAGAATAAAAATGAATGAAAGCAAAGGGTGGAGAGGAAAAGCAAGAGTTGGGTGCACGTGTATATGCATGTTTTTAAAAGATCAGACCAATTTAACTATTAGTTTTTAAATGTTTCATTCCAACCATGCCATGTTGTCCTTTTATACTTGGATCTCTATGGAATCTCAGCTCTGCTTACTTAAACAAAGCAACTGAGATCTGGCTTTTTGGCTAAAACAAATCAGGCTGAAATAATACTTCCTGAGGGGCTTATCCTTTTTAATCTATCAGGATATATTATGCTTAATCTCTCATAAATATAGCACTACCAGAAAATGATGGGTGCTTAGATTTCCACAGACCCACTGAAAACTCACAGGTCTTCCACTGAAGGGCAAAGAGATCATTTGCAAAGCCTCTGATCAGAAGTAGTAACAATATAGCTCAAAAGAGGAGCATGGCTATGCAATGCTACCCTTGAGGGCATTTCAGGGCCATTCAACTGTCTCTCAAACCAATTGCTAGCAATGGTATGGCCAACTGGATTTCTAGCTGTTGGGTAAGAGCAGCACTGGGGGAAATATGCTTTTATGGATTTGTTGGGTGTCATATATAACAATAGCATTTAATTTACATCTGAATCCTCAATACTTCAATAGTACACAACATGGGCAGCTGGGGAACAGAGGAAAAGAGCAATTTAAATACTTTTCAGTAAGGCATAAATGTGCATATGTGAACATAAGGCTATAAAGAAGCCATTTCTATCACGGCTACAGCAGGACAAGTGCAGCTTAAAAAAAATGGCAAAACCTGCTTAGGCTTTATTAGAATCTAATAATCCTACCATCCATTTATAGCATACTAATTCAGATGACACTCTTGCCACCAACACTATAGCTAACTTAATGTTTTTCCATTCAAGCAGTGGTCGAAATTTAGCTGACGCCAAGCCAAAGGAAAGAGGATGCCCAATATCTGTCCACAGCAGGGAAACCTTCTCATCCTCATAGGCCAGTGGTGGCGAACCTATGGCACACTTGCTATTTTGGGCTATTTTTGGGCCGAGCCCGGCTCACCCCTCTTGCTGTTTCTTTCTGAGGCAAGGTAACTCAGCCGGCACTGTCAGGGGAGGTGGAGGTGGGCAGGAGTCCAGGGGCTCCTTGGAGTTCCTTTGCAGTGAGGAGAGGAGTGAGCTCCACCCCAGAGCTCTCCTGCAACTTCCCAGCCCTGCGCCCCACAGCGAGTCACCGACGCACCCACATGCTGGGGCTTCTCTAGCTGCTTCTCAGCCCAACGGACGTAGCAGAAGCTGCAGCAGCTGGAGCCCAGGCTCCTCACCGGTGGAGCTGTGCTGCTCCAGAGGCTCCTCCCACCTCTGCTCTCACCACAAGCATTCCACAAATGCGGCCCTGGCTGGTTGGCCCACCAACCCTGGTAGGCTTTTCCCCGGGCTTATTTTGAGCAGGAGGGAAGCACAGGCTGGACTCTTGTAGAAAGCGCACAGGCCTGGTTTGGAAAGCTGCCAAACTCCTCTTGGCGCACAGCGGGTCCTTCACAGTCAGACATGGCTCGTTTACTCAGGAGTAAAGTCCTGGGGAAGTAAGTCCTGGCTGCAGCCGAGGTGCAGTGGTTGCTCAGCGGGGTTTGCTCTTGAGGAGATGTGCACCTGGAAATGGCAGGCTCGTTTTCCTGTCAACTGGTGGTTCACACATGTAAGGCAGGGCGGCAAAATAGACTGCACCACTTGAAACTGCAGGGAGTGGAGCGCAGCTCTGGATGGGGGGGGAGATTCCCTGCAAATTAAAATGAAAATGCCACAAGAGAAAACCACAACAGAGAGAAATGGTTCTTCTAACCCTTCTCTTTATTTGTTGCGCTGCTTCAATGCTGTTTTGCAGGGATCTCCCCCCCCATAGTTCCCCCCATTGCAAAAGGAGATCCTCCTTGATTCTCCACCTACACTTGGAAGTAGTGCGGCCCATTCTGCCACTGCCAGGCTCTGCCACCTCCTTTCCTTGCACGTAAGAACAAGTCTTGGACTGGAGTCTGTTGCTGCAACCCAGCTGGGATTCCTACTGCACCGTCAAAACTGAGGCAGTGTTACTGGGGCTCAAGATCTGGACCCCATTTGATCAGATGCAACCTTCAGTTGGTGCGTGTGTGTGTGTGTTAGGGTTACCATACTTTGAAAAGCTAAAAAGAGGACACATTTACTAACTAATAGATCAAGATGGGTGTCATGCCAGAGGTACTGATTTGCAGAATCATCATGGATAAGATGCCTGTAAGTTTAGTCAGGATCAGCACATCCAGTGAGTTAAGCAAATGGGAGACAGCTGGGTCAAGGCAGCAATCCCTAATTAGCCTAGGACGGGGATTGGGGAAGTGAAAAATAAGAATCCGGTCCAAGAAAGCCAGAAGAACCAGAGAAACCGATGGACTTGCCTGAACACGCACACATCTACGCATTCAGAGGAAGCTGTGAGACCAGAAGTTCTCGACAACTTGACGAATGCCAGGAATGCTGCACGTGGCCTTGAAGAGCCAGAGACTGTGGCGGGAATCTTCCTGAACTGCTCACCGTGAGGTATAGTCCGGGTGCAGGAGCTGCTTAGAAGACAGCCAGTGTCTGCAAGCAAGTGAGTCTTGGCAATTCTGTGTAAACCCTGAAGCAAGTGGCTAAGCCAGAGGGAGCCGGACGTTCAGGGAGAAAGGATCAACAAACAGTCTGTATATAGTAGCTAGATAGTTAGGGTTAGTTTTGTCTATTGTCCGTTTTATTCCACAACTCCCCCTTATTTGTTTTTACTTCCTTTGAATAAACCTTTATGTTTTATAAGCCGGGAGTCTGAACAAGTCTGTGGGCAGTAGAGACTGTTATGTGCCCTCCTTGCTTCTCCTAAGCTGAGCCGGCTGGCTTTGTAAACGAAGGGGACTCAGGATAAGGGAAGCACGCTACCAGAGTGACCCTGAGCCCCAGTTTAAATTGAGGCCCAGACCCAAGGGGTTGCCTGAGAGATATTGTGGCCAAACACCCACCTGGCACCCCAGGGTCCTGATAGATAAAGCATTTACATCACATGTATGTGATATGGTGGCAGATATATGACAATGGGTAGCCGTGTTAGTCTGTCTGTAATAGTAGAAAAGAGCAAGAGTCCAGTAGCACCTTAAAGACTAACAAAATTAGCAGATTTGTGCAGATGGATGAGTCAGAGGATGAGCACAGAAAAGAGGCGCTCTGAATTTACACAGCAGAACCAGGCACCCCACCCACCCAAAGGAAGAAACGGAGGAAGGGGGGACCTGGGGGAATTTGGTGGCCACTCAGAATAGCTGTCATGTGAGCCAGCACACGGACAAAAGTTTGAAGAGTTAATGAGTATTCATAGGATGTTTCCAGTCATTCAGGTTTGCCATTCAAGAGTGAACTCATTTTGAATCCCTTTTACAGCTTTCTGAATGCATCTCTCCAAACAGCACAGGCTGCAGAAGCATCATTGGTGGAGGACCCCTGTCAGTCTGTGTATTACTTTCAAGATGATGAGTTAATGATTAAGGAGATTTATTTTAGTGCTCTCCTACTTGCAGATTTCCAGCATTCCTTTTATTCTGGGAAACCAGCATGAACTTCAGTTCCAAGTTTGGACTATGTACAAAGAGGCTAATGAAAATGGATTTTAGGGTGTGTGTTTGTTAAAGAGGGGAGTTCTTCCTTTGGAGTACAGAGACCAATCAAATGGGGGCATATAAAGTGACATTTCCCCAGAGGGGTCTCCCTGGCTCTGTCCCTGTTACCTTGAATGGAGTGAGGGCACTAGGATATGGTTAGTGTTGAATACGTGTGTGATCTAGTATGAATAAGAAAAACAAAGTTGTGTCTTGAGGTGTTTCACACAAGAGGCTGAATACTGACATTTTATAAAATTGATGTTGGCTAGCATGTTCAGCTTCGTTATCTGATGCATTCCCAACTTCACTGACAACCATAAAAGCTGACCCAAAGACTGTAAGGCTCAAAGGCACTTTTGTGTGAAAGTTCCCATAGAGCTCTTGGTTCTTTATCACTGCATCTGAGGGACAGCAGGTGTTATGCATGTGGGTGGGCCCCAGCAGTGTGAGGTGTATGAAAAGCAGCCAAGGCTTGCCTATTATTTTGTGATATTTCCATTGGCCCTAATGAAGGAATTACTTTACTGCTGTTTGGGGATGTTTTTCTAGTTGTCCAATGCAACTGCCTGCAATTTCTGACTCCTTCAGTAAATACCACATTTAGCTGATTGGTGGGCAGATCTTAGAGCTGGAGGAAGATAGTCAAGAGAGGTGGGTGGAATCTGAGAACTGGAGGAACAGATGACCTGAGTGCTGCATGTGTCACTCTCAAACTTGCAAAGTATGAGCCAAAGTTAGACAAATTATCAGCATGAATACAACAGCAAAAATCACATTAATTGTTCAAAAGCATGCCAAATGTAAACTTTTACCTTTCAATAAAATGTTGTTTGTATCATTGAAAGCTCTGTTATTGTGTTTTTCTTTTAAGACAAAAGGTGTTAATGTATGAGTTGTTTTTTTTCTAAACTCAAACCTTAGTATTCAGTTTAAATTGCTGTGTTGGCACTTTGCGATAAATAAGTGGGTTTTGGGTTGCAGTTTGGGCACTTGGTCTCTAAAAGATTCACCATCACTCTCATGGGCTGATTTATGTATGCAAAGAGGCTTACACAGGCAGGAAGAGGCCCATGAGGCTGAGTTACAACCACAACAGCCTTGGACAAATCAGAGAAGGGGAGGACATTGGAATCCTAAGCTATATTCCTCCACGAGCTAAGCTCTGTCTCCTCACCCACATTAGATGGGTCACAAGTGCAGAGGGCTGGGCCAGCACAATCAAGCACTTCAGGATCAGAAACAGGAGCTTCTAAGAATCAAGGAGCAGATGGGAAACCCTATAAGTCTTTCAGGCTTCCACATTGCTATATGGCAAAGGAAGAATTCCCTCCTCCACTGCTTGCAATTTTGGTTAAAGCGCTCTCTCTTTCTGCAGATATATTGCCTCATTGTTTAGTGATGCTGGCCCTTCTGGTTGCAAGTACCTCCTGCAGAGTGGAAAGGTGCAATGCACCAGACTCTGTGACTGAAGTCAAAATATACTGGCTGTTTTAAATATATGTGATTATCACATATAAGAGTAGTACTTTCCTATAGTAATTTTCAGTATATACAAGCTCTAAATTCATTTGTTTTCAGAAGCTCCCAGTGATAAATATTAGTCAAAGATGACAAATTGCCCAAGGCTTTGTGTCTGAAAAGGGATCTCAATGAAGGTTTCCCACAATTCAAACTACAAATATGATCCCCACACTATCTCCATATTATTAATGCATGTCAGCCACTAGGGTTGCCAGGACCCCTTGTCAATCTGGCAGGGGGATTTGGGGGGGTGTCCAGGAGTGAGCAGAAATGCCCCCAAGCCCTGCCCTCAAGCTGTGGCCACCCGCAGCCACCCCTCTTCCTCCAATAAATTAGCACCTCTCTTACTATGGAGCCTATATAGGTATGGCAGATAGGGTTGCCAGCCCCCAGGTCCAGGCAGGGGTTCCCCCACTCCTGGGGGCTCCAATCCCTGCCCCCAAGTAAGGCTCCATAGTAAGAAAGGTGCTAATTTATTAGAGGGAAGGGCAGAGAACAGAGAACATTTATCAAGAAAACATCTGGTCCCAAAATGAACACATGAAATAATTTTGGGAAATTTGATAAATTAGATGATAAGAATATAGCATTACCAACATCTCAACGATAAAAAAACCAAGTAACCCACTAAATAACATGGCTGTCTTAACACAGGTCTCTAAGCAGAATCACCACTTTCCCCTCATCTCACAGCATCTCAGAGACAGACATCAAAACACCATCCCAACATGAACTCTTCCCATTTTCCACTAAAGTGGAAGATACTATAAATGCACGTGCCTCCACTGCCAGTGGCAAGTGTCTCTATACTTTCAGCTGGGAGGGGGAAGTTACTTCTCCTTTCCTCCTTCACTCTCTGCAGAGAAAAAAAGTTATTTCCTTCCTGTGAACTGGGCATTTGCAGAAAGCACCAGCAGTCCTAGCAGTTGCTGCAGCCTTTCACAAAAACCAATTAGAAAGGGGAAGAAAATACTCCTTCCTGAGGAACTTGGGAGAAGAAAGGAAGTTCTTCTCCCTCCCTGTTTGGTGGGAGGCAGCAACCACAGTAACAACAATGATTTAAGCCCAGGTCTTTCCCCCCCTTAATTTATCCATACAGGGATATAGCTTCTCTCTCCTTTCTGGTTAGACATTTGCAGGAGGCAATAGCAGTGAGTGCTGCTTCCATCTTCTATAAAAGCCCAGCAAATGACAAACACTGTTCTGTTCCCCGTTGTCTTTGGCAACCAACCACAAATAGTGGGTTAGTCTAGCAAGCTAAGCCCAAATTTGTAGACCACTGCTTAAGAACTTTGCTCACTATTTATCAAGAGTCATATTTATGAATACAGAGGTGATAGCAAAATAGTTCAACCTTAACAAAAATAAAAAAGTAGATTACTTTAGTACTTCAATCAAACAGGGACAGACACACAAAAGAGATACAGCTTGTGCTTGTTACTTAAAGTCAACATGGACTTAATCTGGAATTTAAAACACATTCTCCAGTATTTTGTCTTTTTCATTAGGAAGAAGGTATACTTCATCCCTTTCTGACAGGTGAAAATACTGCCAAACTGCTATCAAATTTAACATTCCACCTATGCAAAACCTGTATCCTGTAAATCTTTACGACACATCCAGCAGAGTCATCATCAGAATACTCCAGTTGATATGGCAAGTTAGCTGGCAAATAACCAATGAATAAATTTTTCATAATGTAGCTGGCACAAAATCCAGATTTCATTGAACAATGATTTGTTTTTCCCACAGGTAATATTTCACCATAGCATTATTTCTGTCTTCTGTCATATATTGTTTACAAAACACTTGATAAGAAAACCTTGGTGTGTGCTTTGAAAAACACCAGATCTAGCTTAAACAGAATCCTGAACCACATCAACCAAACCACCAGCCACTTACATTACTAAAGGTCCCTTTAAGTTAGTGTGATGACTCAGTTGTACTGATCAGTGAACCATTTCTATAAAGGGACTGAAATAAGATAAACTTTCACCAGGAGTAAAACTGACAATGATTCTGAATAGAAAAGAGGCCATATTAGGATATGGATTTCAAGCACAGCAGTAAATACTGATAAATACGTTTAATGATTCACAGGAATTAAAATCTAGCGAAACAGATTCTATGTGCATTAAAAAGTCTTCCACTGAAATCCTGCACGTCCTATATTGTGGCATGTTTAATGTAATCATTAATTGCAGTCTGGTGGCCATTATTCCATTCTTGGACTAGGTACTCAAACAGGTAGTAGCTATATGGTTTCAGGCTGTCTTGTGGGAGATGGATTTATCTAGACTAATTTCAATCTGGGTCTAACCTAGGCTGTCCAGAGTGATGATGTCTGCTATGAGGGCAACACAGGAGCATGCCCCTGATCATCCTCCTGGACTTCATGATGGCTTTCTATACCACTGACCAAGATATCCTTCTGGAGAAGCTGAATAAATTGGGATACCATGCTTCAGTGATTCTGCTCTCAATCTGTCTGGCCAGCTCCAGAAGGTGGTTTTGAGGGATTAATGCTTTGCTCCATGACATTTACGTAATGGGGCTCCACAGGGTTCCATCTTGACCCCCATGCTATTTAACATATGCATGAAATTGCTAGGAGATATCATCTGGGGATTTAGAGTAATGTACTATCAACAGAATACCAATCTCTATTTCTCCTAGCTAAATTGAACAGGCCTCTTGAAGTCCTGAACAAATGCTTGGAGAAGGTAAAGGGATGGGTGAGGGCCAGAAAAACTGAAGCTCAGTCCAGAGAAGAGTGAAGTGCTGCTGATCAAGGGCTGAGGAGTCATCCTGTCCTGGGAGAAATTGCACCCCCCCACGAACAAAAAGGAGCAGGATTGTAGTTTAGTGGTGCTGCTAGATCCTAGCCTGTAAATGAAGGTTCAGTGTCTCCTCCATGGCATGTAGACCCTTTTATCAGCATTAGTTGCTATGTCAACTATAATAACCTAATGATTAATTCAATGCGATTTGCATAGGGCTGCCTTTGAAGACTGTGCTGTAACTTCAACTGAGAGCCAGTTTGGTACAGTAGTTAAGTGTGTGGACTCTAATCTGGGAGAACCGGGTTTGATTCCCCACTCCTCCACTTGCAGCTGCTGGATGACCTTGGGCAAACCTTAGTTCATAGAATCATAGAATGTTAGAGTTGGAAGGGATCTTGCAGGTCATTTAGTCCAACCCCATGCACTCTGCAGGAGCATAGCCAAAAGATAGCCCTACAACATACCCGAAAGATGGTCATCCAGCCTCTGCTTGAAAATGTCCAGCAAAGGAGCATCTACCACCTCCCAAGGCAGTCTGTTCCACTGCTCAACCACTCTTACAGTTAGGAAGTTTCTCCTGATATCTAGCTGGTAACGACTCCCTTGTAATTTCCACCCATTAGATCTAGTCTTTGCAATCCGGAGCAAGAGAGAATAGATCTGCTCCATCTTCTACATGACAGCCCTTCAAATGCTTGAAGACTGCAATCATGTCCCCTCTCAGTCTTCTCTTTCCCAAGCTAAACATACCCAACTCTTTCAGCCTTTCCTCGTAAGACTTGGATTCCAACCCTCTCACCATCCTGGTTGCCCTCTTCTGGACACACTCAAGCTTGTCAACATCCTTCCTAAAATGTGGTGCCCAAAACTGGACACAGTACTCCAGGTGAGGCCTGACCATAGCAGAATAGAGTGGAATTACCACCTCCCATGATCTGGACACAATGCTTCTGTTAATGCACCTTAAGATTGCATTAGCTTTCTTCACAGTCACATCGCACTGCAGGCTCATGTTTAGCTTGTGATCAACCAGAACACCTAAATCCCTTTCACATGCTGATGGCACTGTATATATGTCTGTATGAATAAATACTACTACTATCACCACCACTAAAAGCCAACAACAAACAAAATAATCATCTTCACAATAGGATCTCCACCAGTGGTGAAAAATTACTGTGGAATGATGGTGGGCTAAAAAAGTTGAACACACAGTACATTCAGATGTGGATTCATAATAAACAATAGTGCAGCACAGAAGGTTTTCACAAAGGTGCTTTTATTTACCTGTAACTGTAAATCTCACATTTCTAAAGCTTTGTTGAAACAGGCAATGTATTAATAGATAATAGCAAAATGACATGTCAATGTCACACTTCACTGAAAGATGGATGGGTTTAGAAACAGATTGATGTCTTAGGTCTAGATTTATACAAATATGCTTGATTACTGTTGAACATTTATTTCTTAGTATGTGCCCACCAAAGATGTAGGGTGGAACATTTCCCAGTGTTTTATTTTTCTGCAGAAAATGTTCTATTTCTAAATTTTTCATTTCATAAAACTAACAGCAATGAATGGGTGCCAGGGCTAACACAATATTAGGCAAACTTTGTGATTTCAAAGTTGCAATAAATGCTGTTCAGGGGATTACCCAATAGAGTATATGTATATTTACTGTTTGTAATCCAAGGCTGGGGCAAGAGGCACCTCAAACAATAAACCAAATTTTAAAATATCAAATTATGAGTTTATTTTCATATTTCTGCAGTCCAAACCCTATTGTATTGTTCATTGGATGTCCCATCCTGTTGTTTGTACTTGACTCACACTATGCAATCCACCTTGAGTCTCAGTGAGAAAGGCAGAATATAAATAACCAAAGAAGAAGAAAAGCAAACCTCAGGAAGAAATAGCAGTTGTAAAAACAATAGCCCAAGTTGAGAAGAAATCAAACAAAGAATTGTTGCAATATCCAAGAAGATCAACAGGCACAACAGTAGGAACCAGCAATACAGACAACACTTCCAATTCCAGACTAACCAAAGATAGTTCTACAACTCACTATAGGGAGATGAAAAAGTAGAAGTAAAACCAGACAAAGAAAAGACAACAACCTTTAGAAAGACTCAAAAGAATACAATAAAAAAAGCCACTTGGATCACAGAGGTGGGAAACAAACTCAAAGGAAAGCAAATGGAAGAGCTTACAATAACCTTGGAAAGCCTGCAAAAACAATTTAAGAAAGTGGAAAAACTGGACAGTGCGTGGAAGAGATGACGTCCACAGCTATTGGCTTAAAAAGTTGACAAGTCTTCATCTACAGTTGGTGCAACAGCTTAATGATGTGCTCTGTTCTAAAGCAGTAGAAGATTAGATAAATAACTGGCAGGACATTTCTTATTCGGAAGAGCAAAAAGAAAGAAGTGCCAAGCAACTTCTGCCCCATTAACTGCCTCCCAACTATTTTTAAACTACTGACAGTAATTGTAGCAAACTACATTCAAGAATATCTACAGCTCAATTCAATTTTACCACACGAACAAAAAGGAATTTTCTGAAAAGCCCAAGGCACTAAAGATCAGTTGCTGGTTGATAAATTGTAAAAGGTGGAAAACCAACCTGAATGTTGTTTGAATTGATTACAAGAAGGCATTTTATTCACTCCCTCACACAAGGATCCTGAAAATGCTAGAAATGATAGGTATGACGAACTGACCTCCAAAACCAAGATGCTTAGTGCATCAAAAGCAGAGAGCTGGGAGATTAGGTGTTAATGCCTTACTGTAAAGCACTGTAATTGACAGGCTGCTGCCTGCATGCACCCCCTTCTGATTGGTCAGTGCCAGCTGAGGAGAGCTTTCAAAAGTCTTGTCGGTCTGGTCAGAGGGAGACAGTCATGATTTGGATTTTGGCTTGGCAGTTGCCAGTCAGGAGTAGTGTGTGTGTCAGTCTGAGGGAAACAAGACAAGTCACTTGAGAAGTGAAGAGATACAACTCCTTGCCTTTGCTGTGTACCAACACAATTAAGGAAAAGTTCAAAAATCAGAACTTACAGTCTAAGTGTCAGCCCTAGCTGAATTCCATTAATTCACAGTCTCCAGAACTGGGGTTTGGGTTTAACAGAAGGGACTGGACAGGAGGTTGGAAACCAACAGTCTAGCCAAACAGAAGAGGATTATCGCTCCTAGAGAGAGGAGGATATTTCTTACCCAGTTGTTCAGAGGGTTCAACTCAGAAGGGACCCCTGGTTTGTGTGAAAAGGGAAATGGTCTTAGACTCCTCAAGACTGAAAAGAGGAAAGTTATAATCCCTCAAGTGAATTATCCAAATACAGGAAGAAAGTACTAACTTCCAGGAAACTAAAATAGTTATGACACATTGTCGCTGAAAGAAATCTCCAAGACCAACAAACCTCTCACAGTTAAGAACTGAGTCTCTAAGAATATAAACTTCCATTATACTCTGTTGCCTGTTCAAAATGTTCTAATTTGTATAATCAACAATAGTTACCTCAACTTCTCATCCCCTACCATATTCCTGATTTAACTGTGCCTGTTCAATAAAATCAACCTTTTTGTTTTAACTTTACTTCATATCAAGTTTCCAAAGGGTTTCATAAGAGGGCTTCTGCTGAGTTACAATTAATTTCTGGCCTAGGCAAAAGCCAAATAACTTCATAAGGTGAGACACACAGAAAGTTGTATTTCTATAACAGAAACACGCTACTAAGAGGCTGCTCAGTCAGAGTGGGGAACAGTGTTCTGGCAGGAAAATCTGCCTCACAGAGAAAAAGAAGCAGAGGTCCGTCAGAATAGGCATCAGCAAAACTGTCATAACATTTATTAAAAATGCCATGGGTAAATGGAACACCAGGTTGATAGTGATGGAGAATAAACTGGAACAGGTAATATCAAATGAGGAATTTTCCAAGGAGACTCACTATCACCTCTGCTTTTTGTCATTGCCCTAATATCACTCACAATCATTCTCAACAGCACAGGCCTACGATACCAGCTTCAAAGACAGGCCCAAAGATTTCACACTTATTGTATGTGGATGACTTGAAAAAGTATGGAGAGAAGAATAAGAGTTGGTTTTTATACCCCACTTTTCACTAACAGAAGGAGTCTCAAAAAGGCTTACAATCGCCTTTCCCTTCCTCTCCCCACAACAGACACCCTGTGAGGTAGGTAGGGCTAAGAGAGCTCTGAGAGAACTGCTCTTGAGAGAACAGCTCTGAGAGAACTGTGACCGACCCAAGGTCACACAGCTGGCTGCATGTGGAGAAGTGGGGAATCAAACCCAGTTCTCCAGATTAGAGTCCACCACTCTTAACCAAAGTCATCATCAGAGATTCATTATTTATTAATACAGTTCGAATATTCAGCAAAGATATAGCAATGGAATTTGGCCTTGACAAGTGTGCAGTATTAGCACTGAATAGAGGAAAGATTGCTGAACAAGAAGAAATTAATATGTCAAACAACAACAATATCAAAACACTGGGCTTTGAAGAAAACTACAGATATCTTGGAATTTTGGAAAAATCAAACATACCCTTGTTAAGAAAAATACAACTAAGGAGTATTACCAAAGAGTTAAAAAGATACTGTAAACAAAATTAAATGGAGGCAACATGGTAAAGGTAATGTGGACAATCCCAGTTCTAAGATACATAGCTGGTATTATCAATTGGAAACAAGCAGAATTAGAAGCACAGATAACAAAACTCGCAAGATAATGACATTGCATCACTCACTACACCCTAGAAGTGATGTTGATCATCTTTACTTACCAAGAAAATTAAGTGGAAGAAGTCTCCTGAAAGTTAAGCAAGCAAGTGAAGAAGAAAAACGAGCACTGAATGTCTATACCAAGAAAAGCAAAGAGAAACTTCTATCTGAAATGTACAAAGCAGATTTATTTAAGGTTACAGAAACCAAAGTAGATTACAAAGAAATTGAAATTAAAACTCACTTTGACAACTGGAAGGAAAATCACTTGCATGGGCATATACAGAACAACATTGATAGTGAAAATACCTGGAAGTGGCTCCAAAATGAGCACTTGAAAAAAGAAATGGAAGGACTCATTGCATTCCTAAAGTCAGATTAGGGCCACCGAGGAGGAAGAAAAGGAAGGGGAACGACAACACTAAACACACAGAGAGTACCAGGTTTTGGAGTAAAACAGGCCACAACTTTATTGATTACAGCAGATGGAGCATCAGATGGCACAGCAAAGGGCAGGATCCAAAACATCAGGTGACTTGCTTGTCGGCCGATGAACCCCATTCCCAGCTTGCCTGCTGGGGGGACTGGGAGCCAGCAGTGGTCCTACAAAGGCACAGACTTCTGTGTAGAACCCCTGCCACATGAACCCTGAGCTGGGCATTCTGGGCATTGAGAAAGTAACACCAGCTCAGCTCCAGGAGACTGTTGCTTGGATCAGCAAGAATCCTGCAGATACATCTGCAATTCCCAAGAACTTGGCTAGATCTTGAACTGCAGAAAACTGTCTACGAGCCAAATATCTGACTATGACAATTCATCATCATCATCACCACCACCACCACCACCACCACCACCACCTGACTGGCTGTGTGAATCAAATCAAAACTAAAGAAAAAACTCATATTTATGCACCTCTTCGCAAGTGGTGGATGGTATATTGCAATAACCAAGCTAATATGGAACTAAAGTAGTGATGCTCTAGTGTTCCAGTAATCTCTGTGGAAAGGAGCTAAATTTTGCTGAAATATAGTAGCACATAACCACATCTATGGAATATCACGTACATTTCTTTCAGTGTGCTAAAATTAGCATATCAATAATTTTCAGTGTGGAAAATGATGTAGAAAATCATTTCTTCTTCATAGCATCTGAAGAAGTGAGCTTCACGAAAGCTCATGCTGGAATAAACATTGTTAACCTTTAAGGTGCTTCTGGACTTCTGGTTATTTGGCAACAACAGACTAACATGGCTACCAATGTGAAATAGTTTTCAGTGCCTTCAGTTCTTTTTTAAAATTTAAACAATATAAAGGAAAGACATGCTATATTTTTTAATGTTTAAAGTATTATTTCAATAAAAATAATGTCCACATTTTGCCTTGGATCCTGCCTAGGATTTTCATCAGCAGAGTATGACTTCTTTGTTGCCCTCTCTCACTGCAGCCCAAAACATTTCCCCAAAATGCTGCAACTGGGGAACCTTCAGGGATAGTTTGGGAAGAGCTGAGTGTCCATTGGGGGAGGGAGGAATCTCTTCTTTAGGCAAGATCCAACCCCAAGTTCTGAATTTTTCAATATAATGTTTAAGCCACAAAGTATTGGGGATTTCCCCCCTAATCATATATCAAAGTCCTTATATTTGTTGCTATTGGGACAAAAAAAATAACACTTTTGCACTTAAAAATTGTTTATTAAATACATCAAAACATATGTGGTAAATCACTTAGAGCTCTATTTGGGGTACTGGTTGATTTTCCAGAAAATTTACCTATTTAAATTTTTCCAGGGAAAAGAAAATCAATGGTTCCCCAAGCTTCTCTTTAAACTCCCCTGAACTGGGATATTCTAAATTAATAAAATAAACAAGTAAAGTAAAGAACTATGGACAGAGGTTCGTGACATTGTACAGGAGGCAGCAATCACCACCATCCCAAAGAAAAAGAAATGCAAGAAAGCAAAGTGGCTGTCTGATGAGGCTTTACAAATAGCAGAGGAAAGAAGGAAAGCAAAAGGCAAAGGTGAAAAGGAAAGATTTATCCAAATGAATTCAGATTTCCAGAGAACAGCAAGGAGAGATAAGGAGGCTTTCCTGAATGAACAATGCAAAGTAAGAGAGGAAAATGATAGATTGGGAAGGACTAGAGATCTCTTCAAGAAAATTGGAGAAATCAAGGGATTGTTCCATGCAAAGCTGACCATGATAAAGGACAAAAACGATAGGGATCTAACAGAAGCAGAAGAAATTAGGGAAAGATAGCAAGAATACACAGAAGAACTATACAAGAGGGACCTCAATGTCCTTGACAACCACGGCGGTATAATCACTGACCTCGAGCCAGACATCCTGCAATGCGAAGTTAAATGGGCCTTAGAAAGCATTACTAACAACAAAGCTAGTGGAAGTGATGGTATCCCAGCTGAACTATTCAAAGTCTTAAAAGAAGATGCTGTTAAAGTGCTGCACTCAATTTGCCAGCAAATTTGGAAAACACAACAGTGGCCACAGGATTGGAAAAGGTCAGTATACATTCCAATCCCAAAGAAGGGCAATGCCAAGGAATGTTCAAACTACCGCACAATTGCACTCATTTCACACGCTAGCAAGGTCATGCTAAAGATCCTATAAGCTAGGCTCCAACAGTACGTGGATAGAGAACTGCCAGAAGTACAAGCTGGGTTTCGAAGAGGTAAAGGAACTAGAGATCAAATTGCCAACATTCACTGGATTATGGAGAAAGCAAGAGAGTACCAGATAAACATCTACTTCTGCTTCACTGACTATGCTAAAGCCTTTGATTGTATGGATCACAATAAACTATGGCAGGTTCTTAAAGAGATGGGGGTACCAGACCACCTCACATGTCTCCTGAGAAACCTATAGAAGGGTCAAGAAGCAACAGTTAGAACCGGATATGGAACAACTGATTGGTTTAGCATAGGAAAAGGAGTACGACAAGGATGTATATTGTCACCTTGCTTATTTAATTTATATGCAGAGTACATCATGCGAAATGATGACCTGGATGAATTACAAACTGGAGTTAAGATTGCTGGGGAAAAGATCAATAACCTCAGTTATGCAGACGATACCACTCTGATGGCAGAAAGTGAAGAGGACCTGAAGAGCTTCTTGCTCAGAATGAAAGAGGAGAGCGCAAAAGTGGGCTTGAAGCTCAACATCAAAAAAACTAAGATCATGGCATCCGGCCCCATCACTCCTTGGCAAATAGAAGGAGAAGTCATAGAAGTAGTGACAGATTTCATGTTCCTGGGATCCCAGATCACTGTAGATGGTGACTGCAGCCATGAAATTAAAAGACGCCTTGTCCTTGGGAAAAAAGCAATAGCAAACCTAAACAGCATGATAAAAAGCAGAGACATCACCCTGCCAACAAAAGTCCGCATGGTCAAAGCAATGGTATTCCCAGTAGTAATGTATGGCTGCAAGAGTTGGACTATAAGGAAGGCCGAGTGCCGAAGAATAGATTCTTTTGAACTATGGTGCTGGAGAAGACTCTTGAGAGTCCCTTGGACTGCAAGGAGATCAAATCATTCAATCCCAAAAGAAATCAACCCTGACTGTTCCCTGGAAGGCCAGATCCTGAAGTTGAAGCTCAAATACTTTGGCCACCAAATGAGAAGGGAACACTCACTGGAGAAGACCCTGATGCTGGGAAAGACTGAAGGTCAAAGAAGAAGGGGACAGCAAAGGATGAGATGGTTAAACAGTGTCATCGATGCAACGAACATGAAATTGAGCAAATTTCAGAGGACAGCAGAAGACAGGAGGGCCTGGCGTGATCTGGTCCATGGGGTCACGAAGGGTCGGACTCGACTGTGCAACTGAACAACAACAAAATACTACAAAATGGGTAACCATGTTTGTCTGTAGCAGCAGAAAAGAGCAAGAGTCCACTAGCACCTTAAAGACTAAGAAAATTTGAGGCAAGGTATGAGCTTTCACACGTCAGTTCAGAAGTAAATAGTAGTAATAGTTAGGAATTTGGCACCAGAACTTTTAAAGGCAATATGTGACTGATATGCACATGACATTTTCCCTCTAATTTCTATTTTAAAACACTCTGGCATTAAACTACTTTAGAAATCCAAATGAATTTAAAGAGCAATTTGTTAGTTTTGCAAGATCACCTTCCAAAGAGGAAATTCGAGCATGCATATGAATTGTGCATGTGCACCTCTCTGGATCTCAGTCAACACTTTTATTTGATCTATACTCATGCCAAGAGCACTGCTCCAGAAGAAACATGAAAACCATCCCCCTCAGGAAAAGGGACACAGGAAACTCATAAGAACTTAACCTGGAGGCACATGAAGAGAGTAAACAAACTGAAGCTCTTAGGTCAAGATCAGCAATAGTGTGTGGTATTTTATTGGTTTTTCTGCAAACCCAGGGCAAAGCTGACACTAGAGGGACTGCGGTCTTCCTCCAATAGCAAATCACACACCTTGTTGAAGACCCATATTTCTCCATTCACTGTTGGCCTGGGGACACCATGTCCATTGTAATGAAAAAGAACTCTTTCTTCCTTGGCATTTCGACGCAATGAGGTACACAGTTTCTTAACTTCATCTACTGTAGGGTCGAGGCTCTGCTTGTACCGGGCCTGGTTGATTAAAAAAAAAAAAAGTTACTTGGATTTTTGCATACACATTAATATTAACAGTAGTTTAAAACATGCAAGAAACAGGCATATATTATTTTCCTAATATATACAAATCAATAACAGATTTGACACATTTAAACTATATTTTTACATTATTAAACATCTGAATAATCCCAAGAAGGTAATTTATAAATGTTCACAGGCTGTAACAGCAACTCTCTCTTTATAATGTATAATCCATATACTAGTGTCAGAGGAACTATCTATAGTCCTGAAATGTTTGCAGAATAAGACCTTGCAACAATTTAGACCCAGACAATAGGTCATTAAACATTAATGAAGGCAGAGGATTCCAGTATAACAGCTTCTGCAAATGAAAGTTTATTGCAGCTTAAACTCCTAATTCATTTTAAATTCTCTAGCATTCTATGATTGGGATACACAGAGCTATGCAGATGGCTCATGTTAGTCCAGTCACTTCTTGACTTTTAAAACTTTTTTTCTTGTAGGACAGGACGATAGATCCACCACCACCTATTCAGGGGTATACTTCTCTTTAGCTACTGTGTGGCAATCATTCTCACTGTTGGTAAGAAAAAGCTGATACTTTCCATGAGAACCTGTACAGATGCATGACCCTCCACAGCCAATTCTAGTATTATTTCCCAATATTCCCTCTAAACTCCACAGTGTTGTGAGCAAAAATTCTACCTCATGAGTGAAAAAAGCTAGTAGTAGTAAAGTTTTGAGCTAGTCTATATTTGACTATCACATAAATTGGTTTAGATTAATTCCATAAGAATAACTTAAACATTATAAAGTAAAGGTAAAGGTTCCCTTGCTCGAAAGCCAGTCGAATCCGACTCTAGGGTTGCGGTGCTCATCTCCGTTTCAAAGCCGAAGAGCCAGCGCTGTCCGAAGACGTTTCCGTGGTCATGTGGCCGGCATGACTAAACACCAAGGCGCACGGAACGCTGTTACCTTCCCACCGAAGTGGTCCCTATTTATCTACTTGCAATTTCTTGCTTTCGAACTGCTAGGTTGGCAGGAGCTGGAGCTAGAGACAGGAGCTCACCCCGTCATGCGGCACCCGGGTCTCGAACTGCTGAACTACTGACCTTCCACAGCCTGCAGTTCAGCGTCTTAACCACTTGAGCCACCGCAGCTCCATTAAACATTATAAGAGAAAACAAAATCAAGTCAAATTTCATTACAGAAAATAATGCCCTCTATTGGGGTAGACCAGGCCTCCAAAGAATAGGTCTACCATCCCTTTTCCACTATATTAGTAGACTTGGTCTCCAAAGAATGGGTCTACCCACCCCAGTTCACTATGTTGGTAGACCTGGCCTCAGATTGTTGCGTGCGCTGAGCCTTACAAAACATATCAGCATTTAGGGGGGGAAAGCTCTTGCAGTCTACTTTGGGGGTATTTTTTAGTGAAATATGACAAATTACAAGTCAAGTATAACAGAGGTGGAACAATCACTGTCTGAACCCTGCCTAACCTAACAAACAGAAAGCTGCTTAAATGTTATCAACCTGCCCAAACTATTTATTTATTCAAATATTTATATCCCACTTTTCCCGTGACTCAAGACTGCTTACAAATCGTACTGAAAAGCACAACACGTGTGCAAAACCCCACCTATTTTTTCCAGCTTCATGGGCCTCATAGGCTATAATGGAGAATTGATCTGGGGTATCTGGGGCTTTGAGAGGCTGTTTTTTAAGGTAGAGGCATCAAATTTGCAGCATAGCTGCTGGTGCCTCTCCTCAAAACACCCCCCAAGTTTCAAAAAAATTGGACTAGGGGGTCCAATTCTATGGGCCCCAGAAGGAGGTGCCCCCATCCTCCATTGTCTCCAATGGAGGGGAAAATGTCTGAGCAGAAGTTCCAGCACCACCATTTCTCCTCTCATTTTCTGCTTCTACCTATATATGCACAATGCTATTCGCTTTACATTATAGACTCCTTCCAGTGATGGCAACAGTAACTAGGATCATGGTATGTCAGCCCCTCCTCTGATTTACATCTATATACTAATATCAACATCAGCAAATTCTTTGGATATGTAAATCCAGTGACTGGAGCTGTGAATGGGCAAGACAGATGTTTCTATAAACCTGAAAAGGGCTCCAGCTCTGCAGAAATATGTGAAATCTAAAAAAATGCCTTTGAGGGGGGTTAAAAAACCAAAAAATGGTAAAAGTAGCACCTGTAGCTTTAATTTTATTTGTTTGTTTATTAAATTCATAGCCTGCCCTCCCCACATAGCAGGCTCAGGGCAGGTTCCAAACAAATCAATCTGCACACAGTGCAGATCTACAATTAAAATTTAAAACACATAAATCAATTAAAATTAAAATCTATAACCAATCTAGTATTGGATATATAGTATGCCTCAACAAATTATGTTAATACCAGCAATCTAGGATCTGTGGTCCCTGGAGGGGAAGCCACATCAGGTGGATGCCTGCTGCCTCAACTGAAAGCCTGGCAGAAGTTTCTCCCTCAGTGGCTGTTGTTAGACAACCACAGTATTCCAGGCTGAGTTTCTGAAGGGAAAAAGGCAGGGGGAGAGGGTAGTGTCCCTATTTTGGCCTTTGAAGGAGGACTCATCAGAGCCAGGCCATAGGGTGCCAACTCCAGGTTGAGAAATTCCTAGAGATATTGTGGTAGAGTCTGAGGAGGGCAGCGTTTGGGGATGGGAGAGGCTGAATATAACGCCACCCTCCAAAGCAGCCATTTTCTCCAGGGGGACAGATCTCTGTCATCTGGAGTCCAGCTGTAATTCTGGAAGACCTTCAGGTCCCACCTGAAAATTGGCAACCAGTTGCCTGGAAGCAACCTCTGAGTGACTTGATACCAACCGACCTGCATGACTCAACAAGGCCTGACTGCTTGTTACTCTTCAACAGCAGCCTCCCTATGAAAGCCAATATGCTGTAGTGGTTAGAGCAGCAGTGTCAAACACACGGCCTGTGGGCTGAATCCAGCCCATCTAGGGCTCTTATCCAGCCTGCAATCAACTAGTCATAATGTTTATTGGCAGATGACAGAGGTTGTGCATTATGTATACTGCCCCAGTGCTAAGAAGCAGTGGGCGGTGGAAGTGGGAGGGTGGACATCAGGGAGACACTTAAAGGAAATACCAAGGCATTTGGGGGAGCAGCCCTGCCCCTTTGAGCCACACTTGCAAGCACCCTGGTCTTTCTCCGTGCTGGGAGCCTTGACACTGCAGTACCAAACTTGAGTGCCTTCCTGTCCCAGCTGCTTGCAAACTTCTGGAGGGTGGGGAGAGAGAAGCAGCCACCTTGGCTAGTAAACAAGAGGCAGGAACTGCAGCCACTTCAAGTTCCATTTTGCAGGGAGAGGAAATGAGCTATGTGGCCAGCCCCCTCGGGCAGGTGGGCTGGGCATCCTGGGGCTTGCACAGGGCAATGCGCAGCATACTGTCCACTCTCCCTGCAGCCTCTTACCACATGGCTGGAGGTGGAAGATGCACCTCGCCATCACCACTGCTGCTGCATCACAGGATTGCACTTGCTGGAGAGGAGGCAGCAGCCACACATTTGCCTCCTGACCTCAGGGAAGGGACAGCCCTGGTGGAGCCCAGCTGAACTCCCTTGCTTGGCCCTGCCAGTTCTCCATCATGGGAGGCAAGGAAGAAAGCTGGCTGCTCCATGAATGCCCCTGGAGGTTTCTCCAGGGCTGGATCTTGCACCCCTCCCCAGGTGGCCAGGTTTCCCAACTGGAGCACACCTCCCAATCCATCTATTTTATGGGCACTCCAACTAGGGATGTCAACTCCAGTGGGAATTTCCTGGAGATCTAGGGGGTAGTCTAATGCAAGGAAGTCTGCTTTCCAAAGTAGCCGTTTCATCCAGGGTGATGTTCTGTATTCTTGGGTCTTGGGGAGAAACAGTGGAAGGGCTTATGCAGTTCTGGCCCTGCTGGTGGACCTCCTGAGTACACCTGGGCTTTGGCAACTATGTGACACAGAGTGTTGGACTGGATGGGCCATTGGCCTGATCCAACATGGCTTTTCTTATTTTCTAACCCAGTGTGCTGCAGCAGTGAAAAAAGGCAAACTCTAAATTAGGGATGATTAGGAAAATGATTGAGAATGAAACAGCTGATATGGTAATGTCCCTGTTTAGATCTATGGGGTGGCCTCCTTTGGAATATTGTGTAGACTCAGAGGAACTGATTGGCCACTGTGTGAGACAGGATGTTGGACTAGATGGACCACTGGTCTGATCCAGCAGGGCTCTGCATATGCTCTAATGTTTAAAGCATGTTTGTATTTTGAGTAAAAATAATATTAATTCAGTTTGCCTATGTCCTTTATAAAGTTTATATCTCTGGTACCTGGCATTAAATTTTATGGCACACATGGCCCGGCCTGATAAAGTGACATTTATGTCAGATCCGGCCCTCATAACAAATGAGTTCAACACCTCTGGGTTAGAGCTTTAGAGAACAGTCTGGGAGATCAAGATCTGAATCCCAATCTTGCTGTGAAAGCTCACTGGATGATTTTGGACCTATCACATACTTTCAGGGTAAGCTACCTCCTAGGGTTTTTGTTTGGATAAAAAGGAGGAGAGGAGATTAATATAAGCTGCTTTGTGTGGAGAAAGATGGGGTATAAACAAAGAAAATAGATAATAAATATAGCTGAAGATGGGAGGCAGGTAAAAGGTAGGTTGATGAATGGCTGAGAAGAAGAGAATAAGGCAGGGAGAGGACATAGGGATTGCCAAGAGGAGGGAAAGAGGAAATGGGGAGGAGACAGAGGAAAGTGAGGTGCCACTCCACAGGTCCTTGAGTGTTCCTTAGCATGCCAGTGGGCCTGGCCCAGTAGCCAGTACCACACAACTGAGCCACAGTTTTCCTTGGCTCAGTGGTATAGCCTCTGCTTGGCACGCAGAAGGTCCCAGGTTCAACCCCTGGCATCTCCAGTTAAAAGGACCAGACAGGTGGTGATATGAAAGACCTTTGCCTGAGACCCTGGAGGAACCACTGCCAGTCCAAGTAGGCAATATTGATTTTGATTAACTGATGGACTGTATAAGGCAGCTTCATTCATAGGTTAAGGTTGCTGGGGGGAGAGGGAAATCTGAAGACAGAGGAATATATAAAGGTAGGTTGGCTGTTGAGTGGGAAGGAGATAGGGTTGCCATCTCCAGGTTTGGAAATTCCTAGAGATTTGGAGGGTGGAGCCTGGGGATGGTGGGGTTTGAGGAGGGGTATAATGCCATAGACTCCTCCCCCCAAAGCAGCCATTTCCTCCAAGGGAACGACAATTGCCAGTCTCTAGGTGGGGGCTGGAGATCCCCCAGAATTACAATTGCTACCCAGATGACAAAGAGCAGTTCCCCTGGAGAAAATGGTTGTTTTAGATGGTGGATTCTATGGTATTATACCCTGCTGAGGTAGCTTCCCTCCCCAAACCTCGCCCTCCCAAGCAGAGTTCCCTCTAAGCTGAGTTAGTGTGAGCTAGCTCAGAGTTTTTTAGCCTCCAGCTCACAGATTTTTGTCTTAGCTCAGGAAGGATGGCTCCAGAGCAAACTAATCGATGCAGCAGCCAAATCGCTCGCTCACAACTTTAATGCCAGTAGCTCACAAAGCAGAATTTTTGCTCACAAGACTCTATAGCTTAGAGGGAACATTGCTCCCAAGACCACACCCCAAATCTCCAGGAATTTCCCAACTTGGGGCTGGCAACCCAAAAGGGAACTGATCTCTGTCATTGGAAAATTCATTGTGATTCCAAGAGATCTCCATGTTGCCAGCCTTAGAATGAGAGAATGAAGCAGGAAAAGGGGAGAGGCTATGAGGCTTTTAGGAAAAGGAAAAAAGAAATAGTGGGAGAGGGGAAGTGAGCTACCTCCTGCAAGATCTATGTGCACATCTCCTGGCTTTGAAAAGCTTTGGTTTTGCTACAGAACCACAGCCTTGTTGTTTGTCTTAAGCAAAGATCAGTGAGAAGTAATTGGCAAAAGAGTGACCTTTTGTATTGTGAAACTGTCCCTAGCAAACCGAGGGTATCCTGGCAGAGAACTGGTTGTATGTTTTATCATATCTTTTGGTTATGTTCTTTCCTAATTTTAAGTTACAAACCAAAGTCCACTATCAATATCAAGGAAACCATATATTAGCAGACAAACAGCAAAACTGAGAGAATTTGCCAGAAATTGGTTGGTGGTTTTCCAAACAAGACAGTATTGGTTCTGCTTGAATTCTATATGAGTATCCATAGCCAAAAAAATAACAAGTTTATTAGTTATTGTTACCATTAAATGAGGAAATGTTTATGACCATTATTTGGCAGTCTCATGAAATAACCCATTACTGTTACATTTACTGAAGGACTCAGCTTCCTGTCCTCCCCACATTTTGCTTCAAAATTATGTTTTTCTAAGATTCTTCTAGAAGAGGTACTTAGTAATAAGATGTGGCCTTCACTAATAAAGAACAGATCTGTCATGAGTCTACTGTCATTAGCGCACCCAGCAAGTGTTACATCAATTACATCAGCCAGTTTGTTGATAAGTTAAATTCAAAGGACTGTTCTTGACCTTTATAACCATAAACTCTATGTGCCCAAAGTACCTAATGAACCACCACTTCCTATACCCCAACCTGCTGGGGTTCTGAGATCATGGAAGGGCCTAGCTGCAGGAATTCACCCTTTCACAGATATTGCTGGGGGCAACCTACAGAAGGGCTCTCTTGGCACCATTTCCTAGAGGTAAAACTGTCATCTGCATAGTCAACCTATCAATGTTAGCTAAAAATCTGCTGATATCATAAGGGTTTTGAGATGATTTGCACAGTTTACAAATTTATTCCTAAAATGTTAATGTTTTAATGTTTATTAATGATTGGCCTGATATTTAATCATCTTATATTCTAATAGGGAACCTGGCCAGTCTTTGGATACTTGAATCTGCTAAATGTAGCTGTGAACAGGCAAGATGGATCTTTCTACAAAACTGAAAAGAGTATCAGGTTTGCAGAAAAATGTGAAATCTAAACAGAATATATTGGGAGCTTTAAAAAATCTAAAAATTATAAAAGGAGTGCTTGTAGCTTTAAGCAACAGGTTCCATCTGCACATATTGCTAGGCAACCACAGTATTCCAGCCAAGGTTCTGTCAGTAAAAGACAGGGGGAGGAGGCAGGGCCAGGCCTGAATAGAGTTGCCAGCTCCAGGTTGGGAAGTTCCTGGAGATTTAGTGCTGGAGTCTGAGGAGGGCAGGGTTTAGGGAGGGGAAAGGCTTCAACCAGATATAATGCCAAAGACTCCACCTTTCAAACCAGCCATTTTCTCCAGGGGGACAGTGTAATTCTGGGAGACCTCCAGGTCCCACCTGGAAGTTGGCACCCCTAGGCCTGGAAGCAGCCTCTGGTTGACTTGATACCACCTGACTTGCATGACTCAACTAGCCCTGGCTGCTTGACACTCTTCAGCACCAGCCACACTATGAAAGTCAGTATGCTGTAGTAGTTACAGCTTCAGAGTAGGGTCTGGGAGACCCAGGCATGAATTGCCATCTTGCTGTGGAAACTCACCTGGTGATTATGGACCAGTCACATACTTTCAGCCTAACCTACCTTACAGGGTTGTTGTGAAGATTAAAAGGATGAGAGAATAGTGTCAGCTGCTTTGGTTCTCACTTTGGAGAAAGGTGGGGTATAAATCAAGTAAATAAATGCATTGCCTCTTTTTAATTCTGCACATGATTCACGAGGCTTGGTTTCTCTGCGGAAGAGGCAGGGGAAGGGGGCATGTTCCTTTCCAGGGCTTTTGGCCTTTGAGGGATGAGTCACCAAAGCAAGGCCTGGCACCAACCCCTGAGTAACTTGATACCACCTGAATTGTGTTACTAACCTAGGCCTTGCTACACAGCAGCCACTCTATGAAAGTCAGTGTGGTATAGCAGTTAGAACTTCTGAGTAGGGTCTGCGAGACCCAGATTTAAATAATCAGTCTGCCACAGAAGCTCAGTGGGTCATGCTATGCCAGTCACATGATTTCAGGCTAACCTACCTCATAGGGTTGTTGTGAGGATAAAAAAGAGGAGAGGAGAATGGTGTAGGCTGCTTTGGTTCCCACTGTGAAAAGGGCAGGCTATGAATGAAGTAAATAAATAAAAAATATAGCTGAAGATAAAAGGTTGGTTGGTGAATGGCTCAGAAGAAGAGAATGAGGTAGGTAAAGGGGGAGGATATGGGGTTTGCCAGGGGGAAGGAAGGGGAAACACTGTGGGCAGGGGGATACAAGGTAAAGTGAGGCATCCCCCACACACACAAATCCTTGAGGGTTCCCTACCATGCAAGTGGTTCTGGTCCAGTGGTTTGCACCAAACAAATGTTCCACAGTTTTCCTACGTAGAGGCTGCAGGGGGGGCGGGGGAGAGACAGCTTAAGACAGAGGGGCAGATAAAGGTAGGTTGGTTGCTGGGTGGGAAAGAGATAGGGTGGCCAACTCCAGGTTAGGGAATTCTTAGAGATTAGGGGGTGGAGCCTGGGGGTGGTGGGGTTTGAGGAGGGGCAGGACCACAGAATCTTGGAATCACAATGGGAACTAGGACTGTCAACATCCATGAGAGGGCTGGAGATCACCTGGAATTACAACTGCTCCCTAGATGACAGAGATAAGTTCCCCTGGAGAAAATGGCTGCTTTGGAGGGTGGATTCTATGCCATTATACCCTGTTGAGGTTGCTTCCCTCCCAAAACGTTGCCCTCCTAGGGCTCCATCCCGCAAATCTCCAGGAATTTTGGGACATCCGTTGCCTCAGCCAAAGGCCTGGCGGAACAGCTCCATCTTGCAGGTCCTGCAGAATTGAAGTAAATCCCGCAGGGCCCTGATCTTAATGGGGAGAATGTTCCACCAGGCAGGGGCCAGGGCAGAAAAAGCCCGGGCCCTGGTTGAGGCAAGTTGAAAGTCTTTTGGGCCAGGGACTACCAGGAGGTGTTGATCCTTAGAGCATAACGCTCTTTGGGGCATATACGGGAAGAGGCAGTCCTTCAGATATGTTGGTCCCAGGCTGTGTAAGGCTTTAAAGGTTATTACCAACACCTTGAAGTGGATCTGGAATCTACTGGTAACCAATGCAATTGGTGGAGGACCTGACAAACATGAGCCCGCCTAGGCGTCGCTATTAGCAGGCATGCCGCTGCATTTTGCACCAGCTGTAATTTCTGGGTCAGCCTCAAGGGTAAGCCTGCATAGAGCAAATACAGATCTCCAAGTTGGCAGCCTTTGAAGCAGAGAAGGAAGCTGGAAAAGGGGAGAAGCTATGGGGCTTTCAAAAAAGGAAAAGATGGAATATTGGGGGAGGGGTTGAGATGCCTCCCACAAGTCCTTGTGGGTTCCCGCTTGAGTAATACTATTTTATGTTTCTATTTTGTAAGCTGTCTTGAAAATTTCTGGAATGGGGGTTTCGGTTTCCGGCGTCGCGAATGGCGGCCGCTTCTCGGGACGTTCCCGGAGGCGGTTAGCCCACGCGCAGTTAGGGGGGTCTTCGCATATGCGAAAGACCCTAGTGAGCCTTAGGTTAAGGCTCCGAACCGGGGGCGCTTGGGGAGTAGCCTCTTTGCCGGCAGACAGCCGGGAAATTGAGGCTTTCTCCCCGCCCCAATCGGCCCCGCTGCGGCGTGCCCGTAATGGGACTTAGCGGCGCCACCGAATTCCAGGAGTGAAAACAGCGCTATGGTTCAACATAAAAAGAAGTAGTGGCATCGAACCGTGAGTTGAAGATCTATTTTGAAGCGTAAATCGGAGCCCCCTGCATGCGTATAAGCGTTGGGAGGAGGGAGGAGTCCCCACCCCCTCGAGAAGCAAGTTATTCAAAGGGAGCGCGAAGGGGGCAGAAAGAAAACAAAGTGTTGGTGAAAGTACCGTTGGGGCTGCATGGAAGAATGTGTTCATCTTAGCTTCCTGGGGGATGCGGCACGAACTTTTTAAAAGTAAACAAAAAAACAAAATGTCGATAATGGAACAAGCCCTGCAGACACCGGAAGAGAAGAGAGGAGGGACTTCCGGTCCAGATAGCCCCCCCAAGAGCTTGCTGTCAATCAACAGAAAAAGGAGATGCTGTGCCCCCTGCTGGAACAATTGCAGAAGATCAACCAAACTTTGTTTAAAATGGAAAGTGTTCTCATCAGTCGACAGAAACAGATATTGGAAACAACTAGAAAGATGAAGGAGATTGAACAGAAATCGAATTTGATTCCAGGTTTCCAGGGCGCTAAAGAAGAGGAGAAAGAAGATCTCGGATTTACCTTGACAAATGTCTTGGCACCCCTAACTGGCAGTGGAGCGATAAAGTTAAAAGAAGAGGTGGATAAGGCTCCCAAAGCCTATTCCGCCTTTATAAAAAGAAATACTCTGCCAGTAGAAGGGGATGTCGAGCATAGCAGGCGACAAACGGGAGATCTAATTTCATCTGCTGAGTTTGTGGAGCCCTGGAAGCTTGAAGGCCAGAAGTTTAAAAAAAAAAAGAAAAGAAAGAAGAAGGATTTCATCTTCAAAACACAGAAACTCCTGAAGAGACACGCCAGCAGGAAGAAGGATGCAGCATTCAAAATTGGGATAAGTGCAGAAGACAGCAGCCCAGGGGAAGGTGATGGAACGGAAGACTTCAAATTAAAATGGACTTAATCCATAACTGGAAGAAAATTAAGAAGAAGATACTTTGAGGACTGTTCGTGTTACATCCGGAAGGAGCTGTTTAATTACTAACCCCAATGGACTTTACTAACTGCATTAACAGAGTGATTTTGGACTTTGTTTTAGTTAAAAAGAAGATCTTCTAACCATGATGGATGCCAAAACTTGGTATTGGTTATTAACCTAAACTAACTCTCACTAACAGAAAAAAATTTTCACTCCACCTTTTTCTTTCTCCATCTGTCTACCCTTCCCTTTTCTTATAAAAAGAATAAAATTCTCTCTTTTTAAGAGAGTTTTACAACAAAATTTCTGGAATGAAACGACAGCACAGAGGTCTCCTAAACAAACTGACACTACTCACTACAAGAGACAAACAGCTGCTAGATCATTAAAGAGAATACAGGAATGGCTTGGATTCAATTAATAGGAAGCAGACAACCATATTGACCTGGAGAAGGCCCTTTCTATCTCCCCGGGTAAAACTAAAGCTTTAGCTGGCTTTGCACTGTGAACCAGTGTTTTCTGATGTGGTGAGCCTTACAATATTTAGGAACTTTATAGCCTACCTAAGCAGAGTAGGTTATCTATAGTAATAAAAATTATATTAGACTGAGTAAATTGCAAGCTTGTTATTTTCCATATTTTTAGAAAAATGAAGTGCTTGGTCATATGTGAACAAGCCCTCTGGCTGTGTGCTGCCTCATCCCCTCTGCATTTGTAGTCAATTAGTGCATTTGTAGTCAATTAGTCAAAAGGTAACTGGAATAACAGACAAGTTTGGCCTTGGAGAACAAAATGAAGCAGGGCAAAGGCTAACAGTTTTGTCAAGAGAACACGCTGGTCATAGAGAACACCCTCTTCCAATAACCTAAGAGGCAACTCTAACCATAGACATCACCAGATGGGCAACACTGAAATCAGACTGATTATATAATTTATAGTCAAAGATGGAGAAGCTCTAGCCAGTTAGTAAAAACAAGACCTGGAGCTGACTGTGGCTCAGATCATGAGCTACTCACTGCAAAATTCAGACTTAAACTGAAGAAAGTTGGGAAAACCACTAGGCCATTCAGATTTGACCTCGATCACATCCCTGATGAATATACAGTGGAGGTGAAGAATAGGTTTAAGCGACTAGATTTGATAGACAGAGTGCCTGAAGAACTATGGACAGAGGTTCGTGACATTGTACAGGAGGCAGCAATCACCACCATCCCAAAGAAAAAGAAATGCAAGAAAGCAAAGTGGCTGTCTGATGAGGCTTTACAAATAGCAGAGGAAAGGAGGAAAGCGAAAGGCAAAGGTGAAAAGGAAAGATCTATCCAACTGAATATAGATTTCCAGAGAACAGCAAGGAGAGATAAGGAGGATTTCCTGAATGAACAATGCAAAGTAAGAGGGAAACAACAGAACGGGAAGGACTAGAGACCTCTTCAAGAAAATTGGAGAAATCAAGGGATTGTTCCATGCAAAGTTGGCCATGATAAAGGACAAAAACGGTAGGGACTCAACAGAGGCAGAAGAGATTAGGAAAAGATAGCAAGAATACATAGAAGAACTATACAAGAAGGACCTCAATGTCCTTGACAACCACGACGGTATAATCACTGTCCTCGAGCCAGACATCCTGGAATGTGAAATCAAATGGGCCTTAGAAAGCATTATTAACAACAAAGCTAGTGGAGGTGATGGTATCCCAGCTGAACTATTCAAAGTCTTAAAAGATGATGCTGTTAAAGTGCTGCGCTCAATTTGCCAGCAAATTTGGAAAACACAACAGTGGCCACAGGATTGGAAAAGGTCAGTATACATTCCAATCCCAAAGAAGGGCAATGCCAAGGAATGCTGAAACTATTGCACAGTTGCACTCATTTCACACGCTAGCAAGGTCATACTAAAGATCCTACAAACTAGGCTTCAGCAGTACATGGGAAGAGAACTGCCAGAAGTACAAGCTGGGTTTCGAAGAGGTAGAGGAACTAGAGATCAAATTGCCAACATTCGCTGGATTATGGAGAAAGCAAGAGAGTACCAGAAAAAGACCTACTTCTTCTTCATTGACTACGCTAAAGCCCTTGATTGTGTGGATCACAACAAACTATGGCAAGTCCTTAAGGAGATGGGAGTACCAGACCAACTCACATGTCTCTTGAAAAACCTGTATAAGGGTCAAGAAGCAACAGTTAGAACAGGATATGGAACAACTGATTCGTTTAGCATAGGAAAAGGAGTATGACAAGGATGTATATTGTCCCCTTGCTTATTTAATTTATATGCAGAGTGCATCATGCAAAATGCTGGCTTGGATGATTCAGAAGCTGGAATTAAGTTTGCTGTGAAAAACATCACCAACCTCAGATATGCAGACGATTCAACTATAATGGCAGAAAGTGAAGAAGACCTAAAGAGCCTCTTGCTAAGGGTCAAAGAGAAGAGTGCAAAGGTTGGCTTGAAACTCAACATCAAAAAAACTAAGATCATGGCATCCGGCCCCATCACTCCTTGGCAAATAGAAGGAGAAGTAGTGACAGACTTCACATTCCTGGGATCCCAGATCACTGCAGATGGTGACTGCAGCCATGAAATTAAAAGACGCCTTGTCCTTGGGAAAAAAGCAATAGCAAACCTAAACAGCATGATAAAAAGCAGAGACATCACCCTGCCAACAAAAGTCCGCATGGTCAAAGCAATGGTATTCCCAGTAGTAATGTATGGCTGCGAGAGTTGGACTATAAGGAAGGCCGAACGCTGAAGAATAGATTCTTTTGAACTATGGTGCTGGAGAAGACCCTTGAGAGTCCCTTGGACTGCAAGGAGATCAGATCAGTTAATCCTAAAAGAAATCAATCCTGACTGTTCCTTGGAAGGCCAGATACTGAAGCTGAAGCTCAAATACTGATGCTGGGAAAGACTGAAGGTCAAAGAAGAAGAGGACGTCAAAGCATGAGATGATTAGACAGTGTTATCAAGGCAACAAACATGAAATTAAGCAAACTCCGGAGCACGACGGAAGACAGGAGGGCCTGGTGCGATGTGGTCCATGGGGTCGCAAACAGTTGGACTCGATTGTGTGACTGAACAAAAGTGACTTCCAATTTAGTGTAAACCCTATATCTTAACATCTTTTAACTTGTTTAAAGGGGAAGTACAAATTTGTCAGTTTAGATGTAACATCAAATTACGGTTTGTACAAAAACAGGTATCAATGGGTTTGATTCAGCACAAAATTTCCACTTTTCTTGCAAAAACAGAAATGCAAGAAAAAAGATCACATTAGATGCTTGCACTAAGTCAGTCTTATTGTATCCACACTTGTGTTTCACTTGAGCAAGACCTTGTGCAATACAACAAATTTCTGGATATTAAAA
The DNA here is from genome assembly GCA_029375565.1 of Gekko gecko. NCBI lineage: Eukaryota > Metazoa > Chordata > Lepidosauria > Squamata > Gekkonidae > Gekko > Gekko gecko. Next base: position 234,098,420 of record JAPDNY010000002.1, on the reverse strand, counting down.
TACATATGGAGGAAAGTGCTAGGAGTTGCATAAGAACTTGAGTGAGCAGAAGTAGTATAAGTTCAATTATGTTTTCATTTGTGCAATGCTGCATCCAAGCCACTGATTGACTCAAAATGTTTAAGTAAAGGAGGGAGTGCATAAGGCTCACTAACACAGCACCAAAGCATCTAAAAACAGGTGATGTCATTTTGCATACCCTGTGATTAAAATATCTTGTACAAGCCACAGTGAATTGAGTGACACCATCTACCAAAACCAAATACACATGCTAAGCCAATCACAATGTAACTTTTTCCTCTTTGGGGAAATACTGTGAGTAGAGGACAGCTTTTGATCTGCTCCTGTTCACAGATATATTCTTCAAAGTCAATATAAATGTTGCACGACAATGTCATGTTTTTCATGTGTGGACAAAAATCAGCTTGTTTACATTGGCTAAAAGCAAAATGCTTACATCAACCCCAATAGTTTTTCATGATCATTTGAGCCAAGAATGGAATCAAACACCCATTAATATCTACACTAAACAGCCTTACATTTAACATGTTGCTGGGGGGGGGGATAAATAAGGAAGGAAGGAAGGAAGGAAGGAAGGAAGGAAGGAAGGAAGGAAGGAAGGAAGGAAGGAAGGAAGGAAGGAAGGAAGGAAGGAAGGAAGGAAGGAAGGAAGGAAGGAAGGAAGGAAGGAAGGTCCTATTTCACACTGAAACACAGAGCCCTTTCCATATGCTTTGACAAACTAACAAATGAACCAGCACATTTTATTATATCAGTTATGGTCCCAGTAACCTTTCAGTGCACATTTTGTTTTCAGGTTTTTGTACTATTACAGGAATACAGGAATTGCGGTTCTTAGCATTTCAAGCTGTTCAGAGAAAACTATGCCTTGCAGTGCAAAATTTCACCCTATTCATCTATGTTTATGAGCAAGGGACAAGCAGCTGCATGACAGATGTCAAGGATTCTCACTTAGGAATATTGTTCACAGTAGACTGCATTAGTGTAAGCATTGGCTTCCATCTCACTCTCATATCTTACAGTGCCGTTATGAAGGTGCTGATTTGCAAAATGTACATCCTAAATCACGTTCTGCCTGTTGGCACATTTACAAGACACTTTAACCAAGCCGTCAAATGGTAGGCAATTTTTCAGTTCCCACATCATTTTTTTTAAAAAGGGACAATCTCCTGATCAGAATTTCCCATCACGTCTCCCTAGCATGAATATTAAATTGGGTTCACAATTAATGAACATGAAGAAAAAGAAAAGCATGACCATCTAATGTGAAGTAAACTTATCACTTTCACATTTATAAATGCGGGATTGCAGGAGGAGGGAACAGGAGAATAGTAGAGAGTCTGTTAATGAGAGGATAAATACCTATCTATCAGCCGATGACTTTTAGCCTTCACTTTATTAAACAGCATTCTGATGCACAGACAAACCAAATCCCTATTAGTTTTGCCTGTGATGAGAGAAATAATCAGCAATTTGTTTTGTCTCTGACAGAAATGTTATACTTTCTTTAGAGAAAAACAGAGAAGTAACACAGTAACTCAGAAAGCAGAAACTTTGAGAAAGCTTTGTGGTGCTTTATTATGGCATGGATGGGAGTACTATAAGGGGATCCAGAGCTTAAACTGGAACAGTGGCTGCCAAAACAAGCAGTATCACCCTCTTCGGGGCAGTGGGATTACCTAAGAGTGTGCTAAGAGGCATTGGGGGGTATTGGAAGTGGCCCCTTGGAATATGTTGATTTATTTATGATTGATCAGGCAAGAGCTTAGATGCTGGCAAATGGCATTCCAAGTGTCTGCCCCTCCATAGTGGTGAAATCTGGTGGGAACTATCAGAATTTTAGTAAATGCACCACCAGAGTTCATGTCAGACCAGTATACTGCATTTTGAGAAACTGTCATCAGTGTGTGTGTGTGTTTGTCTCTTCATCATTTTTCAAGATTTTGTTGCTAAGTCCTTAATATAACAGTATTGTGTGTTGTATTTATTTTCCTGTGTTCTCTGTTACTGAACCTGTTGTTTATGAAGTGCACTTTTTCGCTATATAAGTTTTATTTTTGTTGCAGCCTGCCCAGTATTAATATTTCTAGGTTATATAAGTGTAACTATATGGTTTGGCCCTTTATTGGAGTTTTGGGATGAGAGGCATTTTGTCCCTAAGTGGGAGCTATAGGAGAGTTCTGAGTGAAAAGCGAGGGTTCTGAGGAGAAAAAAGGAGACAGAAGCTATCTGTGTCCGAGGGCAGAGAACAGAGTGACCTGAGAAGGAGCCTCAAGAGAGCTGCAGCCTCTGGAGATCTGCAGGAAAATGAAAAGCAAGCACAATCACCACCACAGAGAGCTGAGAAATGGCTGAAAATGTGAAAGACACGTTATGCAGTATACTGACAATAGAATTTGCATTACAGCTGGCAAGGCAGTAGCTAGAAATTTTTTGCTGGGGAGGGCCAATTTTGGACCTGCTGGAGGGGGGTGGGGTGAACTTACCGGCAGTTCCCAAGACCCCTCCTCTGGCAGCTCAGGCTCCCATTGGAGGGGAGGGAGAGGGGCAACCACTGGCCCTCTCCCTCCCCTCCTGGTCAGAAGAGAGGCTGTAGAAACTTTGCCTTACCTGGTGGGCTGGCGGGGTGCTTCCTCTCGGCAAAGGAGTCCCCTTGGCCAGCAAAGGTGCCATGGAAAGGAGGCTCCACTGGCAAAATCTGGGTGGCCCAAAGCCAAGCTCCTGCACCTCCTCGTCCTCCCATCCCAGGCTTGCTGGCCCACAGAAGGAAGCAGCAAGACTCAGCAAAGCCACACAGTAATGACCTTGGCTGAGTAGGAGGGGGGGGGAGATAGGTGGCCTCACCAGGTCTTCCTGCCTCCACAGCCAGCTTCTTGAACTTTCTGTGGAAGCAGGAAGACCCAGTGTGGCCACCCCTCTCCTACCCCTCCTGCTGACTCCCTCCCCTCCTGCACGGCTGGACATATTTGTGGGGGGCATCACCCTCATGTACCTCCCATGGCTATGGGCCTGCAGCTGGGTGAGTCAACTTGCCAGGCAAAGAATCTTTGCTTCTTGCTTACATACACTTTATAAAAGTTGAAAATTTGGCTCAAAAGTTGATATTTGCAAGGCAATTAAGAACGGATACTAAAGCGGATCAATATTTCATATTGTTGAGCAGTTCTTCAAAGACAAGGAAATTTTACTTACTAACATACTTATTTGTGCAACTGATGAAGCACCATCAATGACCAGTCACTACTGTGGTTGTGTGAGTTACCTGAATAAAGCAGTGCCCAATGTCTTTCTCATTCACTGTGTCATTCATCACCAACATCTGGTTGCAAAAAACCTCAATGATTGATGCGCAGGTCATTACACACTGTTATTACTGCAGGGAATAAAATTAAAGCCCATGCTGTCAACGATTGACTATTCTGGAAGCTCTGTGTTTAGAATGATGAAGATTTTGAATGTTTGCTGCTTCATACATAGTTCATTGGCTATCAGAAAGCAACTGTATGAGATGCTTTTATGACCTTTTTGATACTGTTGTGGAGTTTTCTGAAGATACGGATGCTTTGCTCAGTGATGAACTCAAAGAGATCAGGCATGATATTGCTTATTTATCAGAACTATTTGCAAAGTTCAATGAAATAAATTTGAAGTTGCAAGCAAATGAGGCCAAATCTGTTATCTCTATGTTTATTTCAAAGTGAACTCTATTCAAACGCAATGTAGGCCATCACGAGCGATACCAATTTCCAAGACTGTTTGAGCTAGAAGAGAAAGGTGGGATATACGATGATGATTTGCAAGTTTGTGTGACCATTTGGATATGCTGCATGAAGATATGAGGATCTTCTTTTAATGGAAGTTTCAGATTGGGTAATAAGTCCACTTTCAGATACTGATAAAGTTGGGGGTAGTGGAGGAAAAACTAACTGAGCTAAAAATGACATTGTGCTGAAGTCAAATGTTAAAAAATCCTACCAATAGTTTTGGTTACAGAAGGAAATTTCAGATTGCTATCCAGCTCTATGGACAGTCGTTAAAAATTCATTGTTGCATTTCTAACATCATATTTGGTGCAATGTGGTTATCATAAAGCATGGAAACCATACATTATTATGATATACCACTGAGGTATCATAAAGCATGGAAACTGTATGTGATTATGGAACTATATGTAGCAGGAGATCACAGTAAGGATTTTGCTGTTCCTCATGCTAACAATTTATACACAATGATGTATTTTATGACCATTTTAACAAAACTGATTTTAATGTTTTAATTACCCCAAAATTTTATCTAGTTCCCTCTTTTAATTCATCTCCACTTGTGGACATTACTACATCCAGTGGCAGCCAGTTCTGCTGCAGTAGAGAGATCATGCTGGTGGATTCTTGCAACAGGAACAACAAACATTCCTGTGCCAACCTGAAGACTAACATTTTTTGTGGCATAAGGTGTCATGGGCTAGAGCTCACTTCATCAGATGCACGAAATCTCATAAGACAATATGTGAAGTTTTATGGATGCTGCATGTTTCACTGATTACTGTCTCCGTACCAACTGCACACACTTCCATATTTACTTTTCTGAAAAGATTTAATCAATCTGGTTTATAAATTATATTAATTTGCAGTTAAGTCAGATACACAGCTTAAAGCTTCTCTGGATATTGCTACTGCCCTTTCAAAAAGGCTTGGATTTTTTTCTTTAAAAATTTAACCATCACCCCCTCTCCCCCGTGTATGCAACAGAACATCAAAGGAAAAAGCAATGTGAATAGCTCAGCATGGTTCTTTTGATTCACGGTTATTTCCCCCCAGATGTTATCCTGTCAAAATGAGTTCTCTAAAATAGTGTCCACAGCTGTTGTGCCATTTTAATGACAGCACAAATACTGTATAAACAGTAAATCAGGACGTAAGATTCCGCGCAAGCAAAAAAACCCACGAAAACATTTTCATCTCAAGAAAATGCAGCTCAAAGTTTCATTTCTTTCCAAATGAATGTTCTCCTGTGCCATGAGCCATTTTGGTTCCTTTGTGCCTTAATAACAGATAGTCAGCTCTATTTCTTGCCTACAATCTTATTTCTTTCCCACCCCCGTTCTTTTCTCCCTTCTTTCCCCCGCACTTCCAAACCAACTAGGAACAACAGGCAATATATTCTGAAGGAAGAGCAGAGAATTTGCTTCTATGTGTGCAAGTCAAACTAAGTAGTTCAGGATAGACATCAGATTAGTATATAGTTAGGTCCTCCTCTTATATTATTGATCACATTTTAATCTACCTTTCCCCTTCAAGGAGCTAAGGATGGCATACTAGGATTCACAGTTTTATTCTTTACAACAGGTTTGCAAAGCAGTTTATGTGGAGGCAGTGGAGAAGGCTTGCCCAAGATAGACTGCATTACTCAGCTGGAAATGGAACCAAGAATAAACTCTCTGACCACCATGCACCACGTACCATCAAGCATCAAAACCCTTTTCCTATCCAAATTCAGTATGCCTCTCATTTTTTACACAGCCCAACATTAGCACCTTTCCCTCCCCATCAAGTCACAGCTGACTTATGGCGACCCCATAGGGTTTTCAAGGTGAGGTTTTCAGAGTTGGGTTTGCCATTGCCTGTCTCTGTGTAGCAACCCTGGTATTCCTTAATGGTCTCGCATCCAAATACTGACCAGGGCTGACCCTGCTTAGCTTCTGAGTTCTGATGAGATCGGGCTAGCCTGGGCTATCCAGGTTAGGGTACTTTACATAAGCAGTATTCCATTCATACCAGCATAGTTCTTCCAGTGTTTCACAAGCCATTTAAATAAAATAAACATTTAGCATGCACAAGACTCTTAAGAGTCTCCCATTCTAAGACTACACATATTCAAAATATTATTAATTCTATAACTAGAAAGAATTGTTGCTTAATGGCATAAGAACATAAGAAGAGCCCTGCTGGATCAGACCAATGTTCCATCTTGTCCAGCAACCTGTTTCATATAGTGGCCAATAAGTCACCCTGAAGGGTCAACCAACAGTGAATAAAGGCCAAGGCCTTCCCCCGATGCTGCCTCCTGGCACTGGTACTCAAAGGTCTGCTGCCATAGTTTGCAAAATAGGAGCCAGAGTCAGGACCAAGTGTCCCCTCCCTCAAACCCCCCTTCTCTTCTCAGCCTTAACCATGTTTTGCACCCATATTCACCATAGTTAATGTTAAACAGGGCTTCAGTCTTAAACAGGGCTTGAATTAAGATTGCAGGTCCTGGTTAAGAGAAGATGAGGACCCTGGTTGGCACTAGTATGCAAAGCTGAACCATGGTTAAGTTCAACATGGTAAGGAGGGAAGAATTTGGAGAGAGGAGGAGGAAAGGACGTTCATTTCAACATTTTAAAGGAACAGCTCCCATGTCAGCTTTCTTCCAAACAACTGATTTGTAAAAAGATATGCAAGGATCAAATATTTCATCTACATTGAGCGTGAAATTAAGTGAAAAGACCATAAAAATGGTCCGTTAAGTGTTCTTAATTGTTATTTTCTGAAAATACTGGAGTAGGGACCCTCAGCATACACATTTTAATAATAGAAGAAGACACTACCACAAACCTTTGATGAACCTTATAGTGTCTTTAACTGGTAAGGCTGAAAACAGACAAGAGATCTATCACCAATATCTTAGCCGTAGATTCAGATGACAGTAGCAGACAGGAGAGTTGCACATGATTTCATATCATTCATTTTTCTCCTCTGCCTCGGTTAATGCCCTAACCTAGGACTATAAAGTGTTGAAGAAGAGCTACCTGAGTGACAGCAGCATTCTGGGATAGTTAGAATTTGATTAATTCAGTTAGAGAAAGGGAGTGAGAGTAGATCCAGGGAGGCAAAAACCCACAGAGATTGGGAACTCAATATCTCTCCATGTGTTATGATTGCGAAACAATATAAGCAATTAATGTACTATTTGCTCATTATTAACTTCTTAGTAATTATTTCAACATTTTAAAGGAACAGTTCCTGTATCAGCCTTCTTCCAAACAACTGGTTGTAAGTTTTTCTGTGTGCCAGAACTTTGTATTTCCATACCTAATCTCACTCATACCACAAATTTGGCATCAAAGAAAACTGATGCATTTCATTGGGGAGTCATCCTCATTTTCAGCCCGTGTAGCTTTGAGAGACCAAAGTAGCACATCTTGTTGCTCCAAACTGTCTAACATATTTGCCTTGCCACTTTTTCAGGTTTGCAACTGACAGCTTTACAGCCTTACTGTCCTCCCATAAAGCATCACCAAGGGCACCACCAACATATTGGTTTTGTTAAGATTAAGTAGACTGAACTGCATCACTGTGTACTAACCCATTGACAGCCATTCCTTCCAGGAACTAGGGAGAGCTTTAAGGCTAACTGGCTCTAAATGCTACGTTAAAACATATACAACTTGTCTATAAATTAATTTATCACAAGAAGCGGGACCCGCGATACTCACAGGAGGGGGGAGTATTCCTAAAGGCTCCTGGTCTGCAGAAGCACCTCCACAAGCAAGCCTTCTCCCCCCCCCGGCCCGCTGATTTCCCCCTGGGCACTGGCAGCGAGGCCTGAGTGCCTCCAAGCCACCGGGCCTGCCAATTCCCCCTGATTTTCCCTCACCCTCCAGGGCACCAGTGGTGAGACCTGAGCGTCTCCTAGCTACCAAGCCCATGGATTCCCCCCCCACACCGATTTTTCCTCTCCCTGTGGGCACCATCAGCGAGGCCTGAGCACCTCCAAGTCACCGGGCCCGATGATCTCCACCCACCAATTACCTCCCCAGCACCGGTGGTGAGGCCTGAGTGCCTCCCAGCTGCCAGCCGGCCGCAGAGTTCCCAGAGCATTCTCTGTGCATGCGCAGGGAACACTCTTACTTTTGGGGAGATTTAAATATCCCCTGTACAGTTTTAAAACCTTTTTATATTTTTCTGCACACCTGGGAACTGCCCCACGTGCGCAGGAAAATCTCCCTGCCCCCCAGGTGCCCCTGATGTGCAGATTTAGATATCCGCACGCAGGGGACAACTTGGGAATTAGATATATAGATATGTGTGTGTAGGTTAATCATAACTTTTGACAGCTTAAAGAATTCATCTGGTTACTCAAGATATTTTGCATTCTTTTTGCTTATAAATTTGCTTTCTTCTTCAATGCCATTTTATTCCTTTCTCGGCAGTTTTTAATCTTACTTTATGTTCTGCCTTTCTGTATCAGCTTACTCTGTGTTGATTATTAGATATTCCAGTTCATTTTTGAAGGCAAAGGACTGGTTTTAGCTTAGGTTGAAAATAAAATAAATATTTTTCTTCATAGGTTTCTAGAGTGGCTTGTAACCCTACAACATGTTACTGTAATAAAATAATAAGTAGTTCTGATGGATACAGCTCTTCCCAAAGGTTATACTATCCTATCTCATCATTTACTAGTCACAGCCCAGAAACACAAGTAACTAGACATAAGTATCGACTGCTCATACACATTCCTGCTTATTGAGCAGCTGTCATTGTCTCTAAAATATTTGGAATAGTTCTTCCTGACCATTGGCAAGAACTTTTGCCTCTGATTAAGGCTATCAGACAGGGCAATCTTGAGTGCAGCTGCCTTACCAATGGTACACAGCTGTATCTGTCAATTCTAAACTGACAGCAGCCTCAGAGTTGTCAAAATGCCTTGTTGATGTGCACTACAGGACAAGCATAAAATTGTTGATGGTGATGTCAATCAGCTGCTTTTCTGGTGAGAATCTGATGTTCCTGATCACTTTAGTGACTCAAGACATCCTGTCAACAAGAAGAGCCTTGGGGAAATCCAGTTGCATGACAGTTTCAATTCTATCTATATAATTAAGACAGAAGACTTTATTTATTTCATTCAATGCTGGGCACATTTCAAATTCTAGTAAAGATAACAGTATACTCCCATTTATTTTACATCCTGCTATTGAATTTGAAGACACCACTTAAAGCAATATGGGATAAATGAACTATGCATGTTAAAATAATATATGGATTAAGCATATGGAAATACACATACTTGAAAGTCTAAACGAAAACGAAGTGATGAAGCAATAGTTCAACTCCTGCTAAGATTTAGGACAGCAGTGCAAAAACACAACAAAGTTTTAAATGAGGCTATGAAACTGACCATCCACAATTTATAAGGCATGGCCAATTCTTTTGCATTGTTATGTTCCAGGGCAGATGTTTGGGGTTTCTAGGGCAATTTGCTTTGATTAAAAGTGTGCTAAAATACGAGAAAGATAGCATAAAATCCTGTTCCATAATATTTGGTTTCTTTTTAACATTGCCCTGTGCAGGTTTCAGTATACCAAAAGCTTCTGTTATGACAATATAAGTATTTGAGGAAACAATTAGGAGACACAAGCTTTTAACATAGCAACAGAGAGGAAATAAGTAGTGCCTCTAACACATGAAAAGTACTGAGAAGGCATTTATTTCAGCCTGCCTAAAAAACCCAAGCTACATTTCAAGCTAGTGATGCAAAACCACTTTGGATTGAAGATTAAGAAAACAGTGCATCATTTAATTTTCAAACTATGCTCCAGGATTTCTCCAGAGACAAAAACAAATAAATAAAGCAACAAAAAGTAATAAACAAATTTTTGGGAACAGATTTGTTGCTTGTGACTCACCCAGCCCAGTAGCTAGACATTTTTTTCATGGGGGGCAAGAGGGGGCATGGTGGCTAATTTAATTAACTAAATTAAATTACTTGCCGGGGCTAATTGCCTGCTCTAGCCAGTAGATTTGAGTTGTTTGGCTTCTCTGGGCCTCATGCTGAGTTAAACTTTGAACACAGAAATGGCCAAGATCAATTGCAGCTCCAGAATCCTTGCCGTAGTTAAGTAAATGTAGCAGGGTGATTCAGACTCCAAGCAGTGGAAGGGGGGAGGGAGGAAGAGAGGCAGAGAAATCTGAGGGGGAGGGACAGGGTCAAGGGAATGAGCGACTACTGATTGCAGTAAAGACAGCAAAACCAACCTGGGAGTGTCCACCGCTTAGAATTGGAGGCGATCCCCAGATTTGCAGCCAGCCCTTCCTCTTTGCTCTGCACTGCCAGATCCCCCCTTCCTCCCCCTCCAGCTGTTGTTTCATCCCTCCCCATCACCCTCTCCCTCCCTGCCTGCCTGCCTCATCTCTTTCTCCTCCCCTCCCAGCAACTCAATTGTCACAAGAGGCACAGACAGGGAAGTCGGAGTCACGGAAGGAGGCAATGAAAAAATGCAAAGCCCACCCCGGGGGAAGAGGAGAGAGGCTGGCCCTATCCTGGGTGATGCTGTGGGCCAGGCCCTTTGCATGTGCTGTGGCTAGAGTGGAGCCAGCTGTGCCAGCGCTGGGCACACGCTTCTTCCCTGCTCACTCTGCCAACCAGCCAGCCACTCTCACCCCTGCCCTCCCAACCAGCAGCCCCAGGCTCCCCCACCTCAGGGAAGATTTGGGGAAGGGCAGATTTGAGAGGGGGTATCACCTCCCAGGAACTATGGCCCTGGACTCACCTAGGCAAAATAGTAGCGTCCCCAGTAGAGCTCACAAATAATAAACTGTGCTGTTAAGTATCATGTGTGTTCTACACATGATACAGCTATCATGTTTTAGCATAGCAGGCTTTGTGTCCCATGGGCTACAAGAACTGGCATACAGCCTCCTTTGACCACTCTCAGCTAGTAATCACCCGAGGTCCTGTTTGTGCTTTTCACCTAGGAACATATAGCACAGTGATGGACAGTTAACTATGCTTTTTCTTATACTTTGACAAAGGTGGAAAGAAAGAAAGCAGCAGCAGGTATTAAGAACCTGTATCCAAGAAAGATGAATGAAGGAAACGGAAGAATGAGTAGTGGCAGAGTCCAAGGAGGCAAAAAAGGACATGAACTCAGGTGAACACAGGAAGGTGAAATATCTAGCATCTAATATCACTCTGAAGACTGTTTAAGGTTCTGACAATACAGATTCATAGTAAGAAGAATTTATGGGATCTGTGATAAATTGAGATATTGTTAATTATTTACTGATTTAAAATGCATATATGCTGCCTGTCTCCTGCATTACAGAACTCAAAGTGGCTTACAAAGTTTGAAACCACAATTCAGAACTTAAATACATTGGAGATATCACCAACTAGCCCTGACCTGAATGACCCAGGCTAGCCCAATCTCGTCAAATCTCAGAAGCTAAGCAGGGTCAGCTCTGGTTAGTATTTGAACACCAAGGTCGCTATGCAGAGGCAGTGACCACCTCTTCCCTTGAAAACCCCATGGGGTCACTATAAATTGGCTGCCACAATAATTATAATAAACTCCTACAGGCACCATCACACAGTTCTCAAAGACTTAGCTGAACAAGTACCCCCCCCCCCAAAAAAAACCCTGCAGGTCTTGCAGAAATTACTCCACACCTCACAAACACCTATTAAGGCAAAGCTCAGTGCCTACTAAGCCAAACCCCAACACAACAGTTGGGCAGGGGCTCTCCAACCCCAGCCAAGTTTCAGCTTTGGAAAGTAATAGTAACATAAAGCATTGAGGAGGCAGATGATAGAAACTTTAGTACAATCACCTGGTCCTGAACATCTCTTTCAGGAGATGCTGCTGCAGCAATCAAAAATGCTCTTGGGCTGATGGCAAGTCTTAGGAGAAGTACTCCCCTCCCTAGGCAGCACAACTGCAGTTCTGTAGATGAATTCAGTAGAACTGGACCTTAGCAGACCAAAGTGGCAAGAAAACTTCAGTCAGTAGATTTTCTATACCCTCTCTGGGCAGGAATTGAGAGTTGGACCAACTGAAACTCTGTAGGTAGAACTGGAGAAGCCAGCAATCTGCAGGCTAAGATCCCCAGTCGCAAGCATAGGTTTTTTATACCATCTCTAGGCAGAAGGTGAAATTGGAGCCAACCTGCAGGCCAAGATGGTAAGTCGTCTTTCCCCTTACTTTCACTAAAAAAGTCATCAACCACTTGCTTCAGAAGAGCAACCAGATTCTACATGCCATCAGTTATGCAACATATATTTTAATTTCAGGATTTCAAATATTTACGTATCACTAAATCAAGAATTTATGTACTGTGCAAACTTCAGAGTTAATTATTGATATAGTTGGAAAATTCTACATTGCCGAATAGTTAGAAATATTTCATATTACCACTACAATACATTGTCAAGAAGCAATATTTTTATCTTATTCCCAGCTTGCCACACATCCATGTCAATAGTTCTTTGTTTTCAAGTGCTATGACAGAGTGCCTATCCTGATGACGAGCCACAAAGACAACTTCCCATCTGTCCTCAGCCTTCAAAATATGAAGACTCCATCCTGCTTTAGAATTCAGAGATGTCTGTTTACTCTACAGTATAAATAATTGATAAATGCAAAAATATTAGCTACTCTTCAAAGTTAGGCAATGCGCAGAAACAAATAGACTTCCTGGCAACGAGTAAAAAAACATTAACAACATAATTTGTACTCAAAATCCTAGAAGTTTACTTACAGTCTTTAGAAAGTTTCAGAAATAACTTGTGAGCAATCCGTTGATTCTCTGGGACCTCTCAGCAGCTTTCAATACCATCCTTTCTCTCCTTATACATAAAAGAGTTCTTGTGTCCCTCTTGCCTCAATGTTCCACACGCTTCCCCAGCATTTGGCTCTCTGATCTGGCACTCAGAGGGTGTCCCTAGCCTGAGTCCCACCCAGCGGCCACTCAAGAGTACTCATGTGCCATTGGCTGGGTGCTGGGTTTTCTCCTCTTTCCCGCCCACTCCTTCAGCCACTGTGCCCTGTCAGAATTTCTGACAAACTGCTTTCTCTCTTGATGAAGACGGTTGCCTCCTGTGTGGGACTAATTTTTCCCTCAGTACCTGTTGATAGGTGTAACGAAATGGCAGTTACCTGTGTCTGTGAAATGGCTGCCGTCTCTGTGTTTAAAATGTTCCACCATAAGGCTTAATTGAGCTGTAGTTCCAGAGAGGGGCCTGCAGGGGTATCACTCACTGGGTTGAATGGGGCTTCCTTATCTGCTGGATGTTTCCAGCTGCCCCAAGGCAAAAAGAGTGGGAAAACAGGGACTGTCCCAAAGCAGTCTTCATCCATGGGAGGCTGCAGAAATTCAGCCACTCCACAGTTGGCTGGAATGGGGAATGAATGGAAGTTTCCCTACTCTCTTGGGCAAGAGAGAGAGGCTGGAGTACAGGTGAGCCCACAACTTCCAGAGATAGAGAGTATTCTGTGTAGGGAAAGAGGATTGTGTTTAACCCCTGTGGATTTATGCCCTTTTGGTTCATAGTGTCTACTTACTCCTACAGAATGTATGTGCTCCATAACTGTGTAAATAGTTAAATAAATTCTTTTATTTGGGCTAATAATCTTGTGTTGTGCTCTGACCACATAGTCTCCCCCACTCTGCACAATACCAAAGGGAGGGGATAACCCAGGGAAGCAAGGAAAGGCCAGACCCTTGGGTTGCCAACTTTTCAGGGATCCCCCAAAGACTGGGGATTCCATCTCCAAATAGGGAGATTCGGCCAGAGGGGTCTCACTGTCCCTCTAAAAAGGCAGTGACAATTCAGTCAGTGGTGGGGGCAAATTTCAGGAATGAGATACACCCACGGGACGAGGGTGGGAGGTGAACAGCTGAGTTGTAAACTGGAACCCATTTCACCACAATACGCAACCAATCTTGGTTCAGACAAAGGATGGAAACCCTTCTCAGGCCTTTGTAAGGAACACATTGGGGCCAGTCCTGACTAGGGTTGCCAGCTCCAGGTAGGGAGATTCCTGGAGATTTCCTGTAAAGTCTATGGAAGCCAGGGTTTGGGGAGGGGAGAGGCCTCAGCTGAATGCCATAAAGCCCACATTCCAATGCAGTTATTTTCTCGGGGGGGGGGAGTGAGATCTGTTGTCTGGAGTTCAGTTGTGATACTTGGTGATCTTCAGGCTCCACCTGGAGGTTGGCTACCCTGGTGTTGCAGTCAGTGCTTCAGAGCAGGGTCTGCTAGTTTCAGGTGCTTGCTGTAGAAGCTGAGTGGGTGCTTTTGGACCAGTCACAGACTTTCAGCCTAACCTACCTCACAGGGTTGTTGTGCAAGTCAAAAGGGGGAGAGGAGAATGATGTAAGCTGCTTTGGTCCCTATTGCTTTGGTCCAGCTGCTTTGGTCCAGATGACAGAGATCAGTTCCCCAGGAGAACATGGTGGACCCTGTGTCCTTATACCCTGCTGAGATGCCCCCCATGACAGCCACTGTGAAATGGAGGTCAGGGTTTTAGAGCACCGTAGAGGCTGCAGGTGTGTGGGGGGAGGGAAACCTGAAGAGAAGGAAATAAAGCTAGGTTGATGGTTGGCTGGGAAGGCGATAGGGTTGCCACCTCCAGGTGGGAAATTCCTGGAGTTTTGAGGGATGGAATCTGGAGAGGGTGGGGTTTGAGGAGGGGTGGGACCTCAGACAGGTACAATGCCATAGACGCCATCCTTCCAATCAGCCATTCCCTCCTGGGGAACCACTATTGCCAATCTCCACGTGAGGGGTTGAGATCACTCAGAATTACAACTGATCTCCAGGAGGGAGGGGGGAGCAGATGGAAAGTTGAAATCAGGGGCAGATAATGGCAGGTTGATGCTTGGCTGGGAAGGAGATAGGGTTGCCATCTCCAGGTTGGAAAATTCCTGGAGATTTGAGAAGTGGAGCCTGGAGAGGGTGAGGTTTGAGGAGGAGTGGGACCTTAGACAGGTACAATACCATAGACTCCACCCTCCCAACTAGCATTCCCTCCTGGGGAACCACTGTTGCTAATCTCCAGATGAGGGGCGGAGATGACTTAGAATTACAACTGATCTCCAGGAGGGAGGGAGAAGGAGATGGAAGGCTGAAATCACAGACAGATAATGGCAGGTTGATGCTTGGCTGGGTAGAAGATAGAGTTGCCAACTCCAGGTTGGGAAATTCCTGGAGATTTGAGGGGTGGAGCCTGGAGAGGGTGAGGTTTGAGGAGGGGTCGGATCTCAGACAGGTAGAATGCCATCGACCCCACCCTCCCAACCAACCCTTTCCTCCAGGGGAACCATTGTTGCCAATCTCCAGGTGAGGGGTGGAGATCACTCAGAATTATAACTGATCTCCAGGAGCGAGGGTAGAAGTTAGCTGCAGTCAGAGCAGCAGATAATGGTAGGTTGACGGTTAGCTGGGGAGGAGATGGGGTTGCCATCTCCAGGTTGGGAAGTTCCTGGGGATTTGAGGGGTGGAGCCTGGAGAGGGTGGGGTTTGAGGAGGGGTTGGACCTCAGACAGATACAATGCCATAGACTCCACCCTCCAAACCAGCCATTTCCTCCTGGGTAACAATTGTTACCAATCTCCACTCAAAATTACAACTGCTCTTCAGGTAGCAGAGATCAGTTTCTCTGGAGAAAATGGAGGACTCTATGTTATTATACCCTGCTGAGGTCACCACAGCAAATTGACGCTTAGCATCCAAGGCCTTGGCACTCTCCCAGAGCCTCTTTCTAGAGCTCATTGTATTTATTTCCACAACAGTTCCGCAGGGCCTGCAAGACGGAGCTCTTCCACCAGGCTTTTGAGTAGAAGCCGCTGCCATCACTGTACCACCATCACACCACCACCATAAATAGTGTGGTTACTACCGAGGTGCAAGATGGTCCTGAGATGAAGATTGGAGGGCAGTGTTGTTATGGAACTTACGCCGCTGTTTTAGGCTTATTTTATTAGAATCCATCTTGGAATTGAGGATTGAAGTGACATCTAGAGGATTGTAGCGACATCTAGAGCACCTGTACTTTATGTATTATTGGATTGTTTTATGTTGTTTTTAATGTTTTAATCATGGCTTTGTGCCCAATTGTTTAATCTTGGCATTGTGCCCTAATTGTTAGCCGCCCTGAGCTCATTTTGGGGAGGGCAGGATATAAATCGAATAATAAATAAATAAATAAACGGGCCTTATTCCTAGTATATATATAATCTCCTTGCGTATTGGCCATTTCCAGTTCTCCCATTGGCTGTGCAGTGCACTCCATCAGTTATTGGCCCATCAACCACCCCTCAAGAGTACTCACTTGCCATTGGCTGGGTGCTGGGTCCACTCCTCTCCCTCACCTACTGCCAGCCTGGACACTCTTCCCTCACAGAATTAACTGTCTAAACGTCTCTCTCTCCTGAAGAAGGCACTTCTCCTTCTTGGCTCCTGTGAGACTAACTTTTCCCTCAGTGGCTGTTGCTAGGCAACCAAGCTTGTTTCTGTCACTAAAAAGGCAAAGGAAGGAAGCTCTTTCCAGGCCTTTGTGGGGAACTCATTGGAGCCAGTCCTGACTAGGGTTGCCAGCTCCAGGTTGGGAAATTCTTGGATATTCTGTGGTGGAGTCTACGGAAGCCAGAGTTTGGGGAGGAGAGAGGCCTCAGCTGAATAGAATGCCATAGAGCCCACTCTCCAAAGCAGTTATTTTTTCCAAGGGTGGGGGAGAGATCTGTTATCAGCTGTGATACCTGGCAGTCTTCGTGCTCCACCTGCAGGTTGGCTACTCTAGGCGTAGCAGTTAGAGCTTCAGGGAAGAGTCTGCTAGACCCAGGTTCTACATGCCATCATGTAGAACCACCCCAGGTTCTACATGCCAAGAACCACCCCAGGTTCTTGCTGTGGAAGTTGAGTGGGTGATTTCGGACCAGTCACAGACTTTCAGCCTAACCTAACTCACAGGGTTATTGTGAAGATCAAAAGGGGAGAGGAGAATGATGTAAGCTGCTTTGGTAACTATTGCGGAGAAAGACTGTACGCTTCCTCCTTGGGAATCACTGCTGCCAATCTCCAGGTGCGGGCTGGAGATCACTCAGAATTAAATCTGCTCTCCAGATGGTAGAGATTAGGGGCAGATAACTGTAGGTTTATGGCTGGCTGGGAAGGAGTTAGGGTTGCCAACTCCAGGTTGGGAAATTCCTGAAGATTTGAAGGATGGAGCCTGAAGAGGGTGGGGTTTGAGGAGGAGTGGTACCTCAGACAGGTACAATGCCATAGACTCCACCCTCCAAACCAACCATTTCCTCATGGGGGACCATTGATGCCATTCTCCAGGTGAGGGCTGGAGATCACTCAGAATTACAACTGCTTTCCAGACAGCAGAGATCAGTTCCCCTGGAGAAAATAGCTCTTTGCAGGGTGGACTCTGAGTCATTATACCCTGCTGAGGTCGCTTCCTCTCCTGCTTGGGCCTCCACTAAGGAGGAGAAAGACTGTACTTTTCCTAGGTAGAGGCTCCAGGTGTGTGTATGGGGGGGTGGAAAGTTGAAGTCAGAGAGGTAGATAATGGTATGTTGATGGCTGGCTGGGAAGGAGATAGGGCTGCTACCTCCAAGACAGGTACAATGCCATAGACTCTACCCTCCAAACCAGCCATTTCCTCCTGGGGAACCATTGTTGCCAATCTCCAGAGAAGGGCTGGAGGTCACTCAGAATTACCACTGCTCTTCAGATGGCAAAGATCAGTTCCCCTGGAGAAAACAGTAAGCTCTGTGTCATTATACTCTGCTGAGGTCGCCACAACAAATTGATGCTGAGTACCCAAGGACAGGGCACCCGCCCAGAACCTCTTTCTAGCGCTTGTTGTATTTATTTCCACAATGGGCCTTATTCCTAGTTGATCATAATTTTCTTCTGGACCACCTTTCCAGGGTGGGACTGTGAGGCAGCGTGTTGTGGTGGTTCCAGTCCTACCTGGAGGATAGATTTCAGAAGGTTGTATGGGGGACTACTGCTTACCTCCTTGGGCTCTGGGATCCTGCAAGGGTCCTTCTGCTCTCTTACACTTTTTAACAGCTACATGAAACTGATGGGAGAGGTCATCCAGAAATCAGGGCTGGGTTGTCACCAAACGTGGATGACACTCCTCATTCTTGTTTCTCATAAAGATCTGAGATTTCCCTGTGCTATTCTCAGTTTTGTAGAAAGATCTGTCTTGTCTGTTCATGGCCCCAGTCTCCAGATTTAAGTATCCACAGACTGGAACATGCTGAGAATTAGATATATTGACAAGTGGGAACCTACAAGGGCTTGTGGGATGCCCTTCCCACTTCACCATCTCCCACTATTTCCTCTTTCCCAAAAGCCCTCAGATCCTTTTTCTTGTGTCCTTCTCTGCTTCTAGGCTTGCTAACTTCCAGGTGGGGGCTGGAGATGTCCTGGAATCACAACAGACCTCCCAAATACAGAGATTAGTCCTCCTTAGGGTTGCCAGCTCCAGGTTGAGAAATTCCTGGAGATTTGGGAGTACAGCCTTGGGAGGGTGAGGTTTGGGGAGGGAAGTGTCCCCAGGAGGGTCTAATGCCATAAAGTCCACCTTCCAAAGCAGACATTTTCTCCAGGGGGAATTATTTTTGTCATCTGGAGTAAAGTTGTAATTTCGGGTGATCTCTAGCTCCCACCTGGAGGTTGGCAACCCAAGTTCCCCTGGAGAAAATGTATGCTTTGGAGGATGGTGTCTATGACATTATACCCCTCTGAGGTCCCTCCCCTCAACAAACTCCACCCTTCCCAGGCTCCACCCTCCAAATCTCAAGGAATTTCCTAACCTGGAGTTGACAGCCCTATGTCCTTCCCATCTAACAGCTAACCTATGTTTATCTGCCCCTCGGTCTTCAGCTTTCTCACCCACCCCATCCCCAGCAGCCTCTGCCTAGAAACTGTGGCAAGTTGTGTGGTGCTGGCCACTGGGCAAGGCCCACTTACATGGTAGGAACCCTCAAGGACTTGTGGAACGGCACCTCACTTTCCCTTCTATCCCCCTTCCCACACTATTTTCTCTTTCCCTCCTGGCAAACCATACATCCTCTTCCTTTTCCCTGCCTCATTCTCTCCTTCTCAGCCATTCACCAATATACCTTTTATCTGCCTCCCATCTTCAGCTATTTTTATTATTTACTTTGTTTATACCTCACCTTTCTCCACTGTGGGGACCAAAGCAGCTTACATTATTCTCTCCTCCTCCTCTTTATTAGTACAACAACCCTGTGAGGTAGGTTAGGCTGAAAGTATGTGAATGGCCCAAAATCACCCAGTGAGCTGCCACAGCAAGATAGGGGTTTGAACCTGGATCTCGCAGATGCTGCTCTGAAGCTCTAATTGCTACACCACATTGGCTTTCATAGGGTGATTGAACAGCAGCAAGCAGCCAGGCCTAGTTGAGCCTTAGGAGCTGGATGGTATCAAGTCACCCAGAGATTGTTTCCAGGCCTTTGGTTGCCAATCTCCAGGTGGTATCTGGAGATCTCCCAGAATTACAATGGAACTCCAGACGACACAGATCTGCCCCCCCCCCAAGAAAATAACTACTTTGGAGGGTAGACTCTATGGCATTATATTCAGCTGAAGCCTCTCCCCTCCCTTAACCCTGCCCTCCTCAGACTCCAGAACTAGACGAACCACAGTTAAGACACAAATAGAGAAATATAGGAAATATGACTGTGGAAGAAAGCACAAAAAACAATTTTTTTCTTAAAGTGATTATTTCAATATAAATGTGATTATTTCTTAACAAAAGTATTCCTCTAATACAAAACCTGTTCCAAATAATCACAATAAAGAAGTAAAGTAACAGCCATCCAAGTTATGAGTTTACAAAAAGTAGACCAATTATTCGCAAGTAGACAGCAAGTGAATAATTGAAATATTCTAATTCTGCAAGAGTTATGAGATACTCAAATAGATCTGCTCCTAGTCCAGAGTATGAGATCCAAAGTCCAAAAGTGTGAATTCCAAGATGAGGTTTCCAGATTTAATTTGGCTCATTTTGAATAAACAAATCTCTTCTTTAGCATTTTCAAGAAATTTAAAGCAGTTAGGAGCAATAGGCTATGACCCCAAGGTGGAGTACCTTTACTAGAGTCAGTACCTTATTGTTAACATTCCAATATATAAATAGCTAGAAGGGTATACAAGTAATAGTAAAAGGTTTCTCTTGCTCCAAAGCTAGTTGAATCCGACTCTAGGGGGCAATGCTCATTTCCGTTTCCAAGCCAAAGAGCAGCACTGTCTGAAGACTTCTCCATGGTCATGTGGCCGGCATGATTAAACACTGAGGCACACGGAAAGCTGTTACCTTCCCACCGAAGCAGTACATACTTGTCTACTTGCAATTTCTTGCTTTCCAACTGCTAGGTTGGCAGGAGCTGGGGCCAGAGACGGGAGCTCACTCTGTCACACAGCAGTAGGGTCTTGAACTGCCGAGCTATCTATCTTCCCGTCTTCTGCTCCTTGCCCCAGAGTGCCATTTCATCCCTCATCACTGGATGAGGCAGTTTTCAGCAATTGAATAACAATATAACAATCAGTGTATCAGGTTCTCTGAATTCCCAGCTTTCATTTTTTTAAAAAATAAAGTCTCTAGTCTCTTTTCTGGAGATATAAGGGGAAAGGCATATATCTGCAACGGAAAGGGCTAGAGATTTATCCTTAAAAAACAGATAGATGTTAATTCAGATAACCTAATATGCACATTGTTCTATTGTTACAATGATATTCACTTGCCACATTAGGAAAAAACCCGGGAAAGCCCTAGTGGTGTGATGGGTGGTGGTGGCTGCTGCTGGGGGACAGAGCAGGGCAACATG
Source organism: Gekko gecko (assembly GCA_029375565.1). NCBI lineage: Eukaryota > Metazoa > Chordata > Lepidosauria > Squamata > Gekkonidae > Gekko > Gekko gecko. The sequence goes on along the minus strand of JAPDNY010000002.1, from coordinate 234,077,766 downwards.
CGGTTAAATTGCATTGACAGCTGCAGCAGCAACAGAGAAACTACACAAGCCTGACCCTTAGTGGAAGACACCAAAGGCTTAGGTTGTTGATGATTGGGTGCCAACCAATTCAGGAACATGTTGAATGTTCTGGAGAGTGCCACCACCAGAAGGCATTTATATATAAGAGTGATGTGCATGCCATTTAGGAGGCTAAAGTTTAACAAAGCACATGGGTTTATTTGTTGATGCAATGTAGTTACATTTTCCATTTCAGTTCTGCCTTCCTTCCTAATGTTTCAAGCCACCATCTTAAGAAAAGAAGTAATCAACACTAAATTTACTAAAAGAACCAGCTTTAGTTTTCATGGTAACACAACCCCCCCCAAAAAAATAAAGTAATCTACACAGGAGATCACACCTGCATAGTTGTAAGTTTTCTCACTCAGAGTTCTGAATACAAATACTCTTCCTTTCCCTCAAGAAGGAAAACATGTCATCATGGCATTACACACTGAAGGTTTTGGCACTGCATATTTTATCTAAGGCATACTGTCATTTCCTGTCATGCATCCTGAGCTCCATCACTCAAGAGAGGCATGCATTTTGTTTGTGCAGGCTTCCATGGCATCATGCTGATTGTATTGGGCAAACCACACACCACCACCACCACTGCTAAAACAATTAACAGGTCAGAGGAAACAGCTGGTGAGGGTCCTGAATGGACAATAAAGCAGCCTGTTATTAGAGAAGGCTTAGTTAAAATCGCCACAACAGTGTTGCTCCCATCCCATCCAATCAGGTAATAAGAAAGCAGAAGATTCCTTGTCTTTCCTGTACTACCCTATTCAGTTGAGGAGGGATTTCATTCTTTCATAACATAAATAAAACATCGATGCATAAAGATTATTAGGTGAAACAGGATGAGCAAGGGGTGCCTTGCTTGGAAGGAAAAAACCATTTCATTGCATTCTTCAGTTTCTATGCTACAGAGGTACACATATACTAGAGCACACAAAGTGTAAAACCCACCATTCTGTGGACTTCTGGCGCTTAAATTCTGCCATATTGAGGACTGGTGTATGTATTAAAGCTTCCACACTAACAAAGTTGAAATATTCAAAACCAGTTTATCAATGGTGCTGGTCACATGAAGCAGCTGCAGGCCAGTATCACCAACCTCTTGGTAAGTATGATATGGAAAAACTGTGTGATCAGGTCAGATCACGTCATGGCTTTTGCAGCAGCACTCACATAGGCACTGAGACCATATATCTAATTGTGGCATTCTATCATAATTAATGCCATTAAAAAGGTTTGCCTGTCACTCTGTCACATTTTTAAAAATGTGTTTAAGCAGCTCCTTTGACACACAGCCAAATTGTTGCATTATAGCAAGGAAATTGAAGTAGGGTGGAATGGAAGAACCTGTATTAAATAGAAGAGTGAGACTGCTTCAAATGGCCTCCCTGGCCCAACTGCCCCTTGGCCGAAGAAAAGGAGCAGAAAATTTCCCAGATGAAGTTTCCCAGTACCTTATTTTTCTGTACAAAAGTTGCTATCTCTAAAGATTTATTGTTTCATAAAATAACACCAATGAATGCATACCATTGCCAATACAGTATTAGGCAATCTTGGCAGTTCCAAAGTTGTAATTAATATTTTTCAGGTGATTATCAAAAGGAATTGCATCATAAAGTATATGTGTGTTTTATTGCTTTGTAAACCAGGAGCACAAATGCATACAATAATCCAAATTAAAAGGTCAAGTTATGAATTCATGGCTGGCTGTGAAGGTCAAATCAAAACCAAAGCTAAAATTCTTATTCCTATATCTCCTCTCACAGGGCAGAAAGGATATTTTAGTCACCAATCCAATAGGAAACCAACAAATAATGCAAATTATGAAGTGCCTTAGTTAACGGCATGAAAGAGTTAAATTCTGCTGAAACTGCTGACTGGATAGCCATGTCCATGGCATGTCATGCAGTTTTTTGGGTGAGCTAACATTACAGTGCACTATATGCAGCGTTACTCCAGTCTAACGCCACTGGCTTCATGTGATTAGACTGGAATAACTCTGCATAGGACCGCATTGTTAGTGTATCATCAGTTTTCAGTGCCTTTGGTTTACTTCTTAAATTTATGCCATGTAAAAGAAGCACGTGTCTATGGTCTTTTTTTTTTACAAGTATTATTCCAATAAAAATTATTTCCACATAAAGCTCTGAATATAATATTTAAACCACACTTGACTTTTTTCCCCAGGGAGGGAGCTTCACCCCCTTTTCACAGGCCTGCCTGACCCTGTGGCTAGTCATTCCACAGGACAGGGAGGGGGAGAAAACAGGACTTCTCCCTTTGACTTGCATTTATAGTTCATACTTCTTTTGTCAGCCACGTTGTTACACGTATTATTTATTTTCCTCACAGGCTCACAGGATGGATTTTAAAAGAATCTTTTAGTCTTTGCAGCAAAATAAATACAATCCCATTTGAAAGTAATCAGATACAAGCTAAGAATTTTTAACTATTCTTTTGGTTTATTTAAATACATGGATGATGATAAGAAGAATAAGTTATATGTCATACATAAACAGAGATTCAAAGCATCTAGGGACATTCAATAGCCTTCAGTTTTTATTTTGGAAAAAAAGAAGACAGGATGTGTTTGTATAATTAATAAATATATAATAAAGGGTGTGTCATCTACCTGCTGCCCAAAATAATGATATTATTTGTGTCTCTTGCTTATTGACATGGCTGGTCTTAAAAACCAGCTACAATGCAGTAGAGTTAGTCCATGCACACTGTGGGAACTTCTTGACAATGAGATGTTGAACATGCAGAGAGATCTGGATCATAGGAAATTGAATTCTTCCAAAATTGGTGTCTGAAGCAGAAAGATTTGGAAGTTTTCTGAAGAAACTGGAAAAGATGTTTGAATTTTAGTTATTATATAAACACCACATTGGGCCCAACAAAGAGTTTGGACTCCTGCTCTTAGCTGGCAGTTACTGGTGCAGTAATCAATGAACAGAAGGCAAAGATGAGGGATTTCCCTGCTTGATCAAGTAAAAACAAGAAAATAGACTATTACAGATAGACCGTTGCAATGAATGTTACAGGAATAAAGCCACAAACCCCTTTTTGCTCAGCATAAGCCTGGCATCCTGGTACCAGTCAGCATGGAATTCAGCTACAGATACATGATGAATTAGATAATGGATGACAAAAGGAAAGCAGTTAACTCGTTTTCCAATTCTTTCTGTTAGTATTTTGCATAACTTGGTCACTTTTTATGAGCCCATTGTTTTGACATTCTTTAACATCTTTGAGCAGACTCACCCATCACAATGAAAGTGGGGACAGGGGGGACAGGAAAAGCAACCATACTTTCTACCTTTTTTGTCCGGCCTAAAAGAGAACTTTCACATCTACACTCACAGAGAGTAGCACTGGCTGTCCTGATGGAAGTCTGAAGAAGATAGACAAGACAAGACTTTGATGTTTCTAGGCCTTCCCCTTCCCAATCACACCGAACATTTTCCAAACAAAACTTATTCAACATTATTAATTCTTCCCCCTTTTTTGCATTAAAAGCAAACCACACATACTTCTGAAACATTTTCTAAACTTTGTTTTGCGCTCTTAACCTCAGTTCGGTTGACATTAGATCTCCTCATGTTTTAAAATAGACATCTGAACTGACAAAAACTGTCAGATGGTTTTTGATGTGATACAGGGAATTTAGAAAAGTATCCTCTGTTGATCACTGGAAAATAGCAGAGATCACAAATGTCATATGGAGTGAGCTAAGTGCAACATCAACAACAGTTGGAAATACTACATGGGAATGAACAATGACATTCTGATGCATGAAGTTTTGACTTCTCAACAAGGCATGAAGGAGGCTTTGCAGTGTCATATTAATGAGGATGGTCATACTTAGGCAGGATAGGACAAACTGCCACACAACGGATTATGTGGTATCATTAAAGGTCTTTGAATTATCAATAATCCTGTCCTCCTGTCCTTATAGATATTTGAATTTTGGTTCCACAACATTCTATGCTTGCCATAATTGATTCGGCTCAAGAACTGGCAGTCAGAAGACATTGGCCAGGGCTGACTGGCTGCTTCGCAAAGTCCCGCCCACGTCAGCCCCGGTCAGTGCTTTCAGCTCAGTCTGCTCCAGTCCTCCGACAGGAGAGGACCGTCTGGAGTGTGAGCACAGGGACAGGCCTTCAAGGCTGAAGCAAGTGAGAGAAGCCCTTTTCCGCCCCCCCCCACACCATCCCCTGGGCCTTCTATGAGGGGACTAGGCCCAGAGAAGCCCTTTTCCGCCCCCACATGCCATCCCCTGGGCCTTCTATGAGGCACTAGGCCCAGAGAAGGCCTTTTCCAACCCCCACACGCCATCCCCTGAGCCTTCTATGGGGCACTAGGCCCAGAGAAGCCCTTTTACGCCCCCACACGCCATCCCCTGGGCCTTCTATGGGGCACTAGGCCCAGAGAAGCCCTTTTCCGCCCCCCACACGCCATCCTTCTATGGGGGCACTAGGCCCAGAGAAGGCCTTTTCTGTCCCCCACACGCCATCCCTGAGCCTTCTATGGGGCACTAGGCCCAGAGAAGCCCTTCTCTGTCCCCCACACGCCATCCCCTGGGCCTTCTATGGGGCACTAGGCCCAGAGAAGCCCTTTTCCGCCCCCCACGCCATCCCTGGGCCTTCTATGGGGGCACTAGGCCCAGAGAAAGCCTTTTTCATCCCTCACATGCCATCCTTCTATGGGGCACTAGGCCCAGAGAAGCCCTTTTCCACCCCCCACACGCCATCCCCTGGGCCTTCTATCGGGCACTAGGCCCAGAGAAGCCCTTTTCCACCCCCCACACGTTATCGCCTGGGCCTTCTATGGGGCACTAGGCCCACAGGAGGCCTTTTCCGCCCCCCACACGCCATCCCCTAGGCCTTCTATGGGGGCAGTAGGTCCAGAGAAGCCCTTTTCCATCCCCCACACGCCATCCCCTGGGCCTTCTATGGGGGCAGTAGGCCCAGAGAAGCCCTTTTCTGTCCCCCACACGCCATCCCCTGGGCCTTCTATGGGGCAGTAGGCCCAGAGAAGGCCTTTTCCCCCACACACTGCCTACTGCCCCCATAGAAGGCCGAGGGGATGGTGTATGGGGGACAGAAAAGGCCTTCTCTGGGCCTAGAGAAGCCCTTTTCTGCCCCTCTTCCCTTCCTTTACCCCCTTTCCTTTCTTCCTCTCTCCTTTCTTTCACTCTTCCCCCTCTTCCTCCCTTCCTTTCTCCAACCCTCTCTCCCTTCCACCTCCCTCCCTTCCTTTCTAGGGCCCGTTGTCTTCCACCACAACGGGCTTTGCTCCCTAGTTTATTATAATGTTTGTGCTTGTACAACTAAGGGACAGATTTGGATTTTCTGACTCAGACATCAAAATTTCTGGGTCAATCTCTGTACTACCACATACTGTCACTTCATGCATTTTCTTGAGGCCCATGCAAAGTTGTTCATCATCTCATTTAAACAGTGCTACAAACTGTATAAAAGAGCTCTACATGCTTAGTCTGCAGACCAGAAATCTTGATGATATTGTGCTGGTGTGCTTAATAAGCATGTGTTGTTGCTCTGCTTAGGCTGCAGCACAGCTTAAACAAGACCCTAAGCCCATGCAAGGTTCTATAAGAAAGCTCTTTTGGCCTTTAAACCAGAGAAGTCGGGTCTGTGTCTGGTACTTTATGCATACACCACTGCATATCACTGTACTTTGCCCTTGTGAGAATGAATTGGTTAACATCCTTGTGAGAATGAATTGGTTAACAAGTAGTTTTCATCACACATAACTTGAGTGAGTTCGTTAATATATGATCAGAGAGCTATACCCAAGACAATGTGTTGGCTTCAGAGGAGGTTACCCTAGAAATTGTGAAGTCTTCATTTGGCTTTGGTATGTATTTTGAAATCCCTTCAGTTAAAACATCTTCATGTTTAACACCATCTCCAACATCAGTTTAGCCAGCTTGGGTCACTAAGTTTGATGGGAGTATGGTGACCAGAACAAAATATAGACTATAATGCACTGAATAGTCCTAACAAGTTCTTATACATTACTGCCATGGTGTCCCCAACTCTCAGCGCTTGGTTGGTACACCAAATACTCAGGTTGAAGCCAGCCGCATGGGCAATCAGCAACTCAAATGCAGAATTCCAATCCAGATCTTTCTTCAACTCAGAAAGATTAAAAACATAAAAGAAAGGTTATGAAAAGTGTAACGCTATTTAAAATACCTGTTCTTCAAGTAACTAAATGATTAGCGATGTGCCTCCTTTAGAATTCAATTATAAAGATTTCTAGTTATGTTTCTGACAAAACTATGCCTCATTCTCTTCATGCCATAGAGAGGACATGGATACCTGGAGGCAAGAATATCACAAAGGGTACAGTAGTTTAATTATAACAGCCTCTGGGAACCATTTAATCACTTGATATAAATTATTGTGCACGCTGAAATAATGCAATTCTCCCTGAGAGCTGCAGTGAAACACTAACTGAGCTTTGTGATTTGAATCATCCCCAGTTACAGATAGAACACAACACTTGGCACTGCTGAAGTTGCCAACAGATTCTGCATTAAAGCCTTCTGGGCTTACAAAGTGCCTTCACACACACACCCAACTATCTGAAATGTCAAGTAGAAGGTCCAAGCATCATTCATATCGATACAGACATAGAGCTTCTTAGGAACTAGGAAAGGCTTAGGTCTTGGACCCTGACTTTCTCAAAATCAACATATAGTTGAAAAGTTTAAGATATGATTATGACATCTGCATTAATTTTAATGGGACTATACTAGACTCAGTTGCCTCTGAAGCTGAACCTCTTATGTCACTAAGGGAAGAAGTAGTTAAAAAGTTGGATGTGTTGGTAAGCTGAATTTAAAAACATGGTTTGAACAGGAGGGGTGTATTGACAGAATGAAGCATACCTGTGTAAGCAGGATATGGTCCAAAGTGCAGCTTGTATTGCAAGGAGCACCCAAGTTAAAAATAGAGTGACAAGAGGATAGAGAAAAAATAAGAATAACATAGTAAGTCCTCTGGTTTCTCATGATCCTGTCGTGGATGGCAAAGGGAAGTAGGAACCTGTCATCTTGTATGAGAAAGGTAATGTCAACACCTAGAAGGTTTCAGACCACGGATGCCACCATTTAAGCCTCCTCCTGATTCACGTACTAGCCTTGTTAGTCTTCATAACAGAGGACTATTTACTGTGTATCTTCTGAGTAAAACAGCATCCTCCCGCTGACACTGTAGAGTTGACTTCACTGGTCAAGAAGACATTGTAATTCTAAGAAGAGGGAAATGAATGCAAAATAATGCTAGGGGCATTATTAATCATGAACACTCTAGCCAGACAGCTGGTCTAGTGTACCAAGAGGACATTACCCCATAGTCCAGCACTAAGGAACGTTAAAGACAGTTTGCACAACCTATTTTAAGATGTTCAGAGAAGGTAATGAAATGCTCCAAATAATTTTGGGTTCAGTTATCACAGACCTAGGGTTTATATGAGCTAAGAGAAACAGCTGTTGGGAAGTACCTGCACTGGCATTTACTCTGCTAAAGGTCTGTTTGGTCAGTTTATTGAGAAGTAAACTGGGATACCGCTTACCTTCTGAACAAGGTTTACTTGCTTCCTCCTTGGTAACCTTCAGATACCAACGTTTCTTTTTATCTGAAATTCTATTTTATATATTTTTTGTTTTATGTTGATGCTTTCATTAAGCTTCATCATAGCTGTGTAGAATGAAAAGGTCAAGCAAAAGTTTTCTGATAGACATTCATCATCATTCTTCCCACAAAGAATCAGACTGGAAATGAAACACATTCTGTGTGGGTTACAGCACACTTAGCAGCTGAGGATGTGTCAAAACTATCACAGAAATGGGGGGACAGAATCAATTTTCCACTTCTTATCTCATTATGCCTATTGAGAAACCATTAACTGCCAGAAACTGAAGTAGAAACTAACAGCAACTTTCCATTATTTCCATAGAAAATTGTGACGCTTGTTGTTATGTTTCATTCTGATATTATTGCTCTTATCCACTCTGAGCTTTTCATCAGATAACACGATGAGTAACAAATATGAATGAAAGACAGGTTGCCTACCTGTAACTGATGATCTTCGAGTGGTCACCTGTGCATTCACATCTTTGGGATATAGTATGCCTGCACCAATCTCAACTGGGAAACTTGGAAGCTTTAAGGGATTTTCGCGACCACTCCCTGGGCCACGCACTGAAGGCTCCACTGTGCATGACTACGGGGAGGGGCACAACAATCCTATCAGTTCCTCCTGACTGCTGCCATAAGTCACACAAAATAAGATGACCAACAGCAGAGGGGAAGGGGTGTGGGTGTGTGAATGCACAGATGACCACTCGAAGATCATCAGTTACCGGTAAGCAAGCTATCTTCTTCGTGATCTCTGTGCATCACACCTTTGGGAGAATAACAAGCCAAGACCTACCTGGAGGGGGGTGCTGAAGGGCCTCAAATACACACCACTTGCAGCACAGAACATCCCACCAAGATCCACTGATGGAGATGCACATCCAGGGCATAGTGTTTCACAAAAGTGTGAGGAGTAACCCATGTTGCTGCATTGCAGATATCACTAAGAGGCATTCCTTTGAGGAAGGCAGTTGAGGTAGCCAGTGCCCAAGTGGAGTGAGCATGCAGAGGCCCATCTTGGCCAGTAGATAACAGAGTTTAATAGTCTCCACAATCCATCTGGACAATCTCTGGGAGGAAAGTTTGTGTCCCAGCATTAGAGTGGCAGAGGATGTAAAGAGGGTTGGAGTCTTATGAAAGTCTCTAGTCCTACTTAGAAAAGTAGAGCTCTTTTCACAGCCAGAGTGTGGAGACACCGCTCTGTGTCATCCTTTGGAGCAAGGAAGAACATAGGAAGAACAATATCCACCTGAAGATGGAATTCTGAGACCACCTTGGAAAGAAAGGTGACATGCAGAGCTAGGGTGACCCCATCTTGATAAAATGTCTGTCAAACTTTGCTTCGCTTCACTTCACAGAGGGAGTCTGATAAAGTGTCAGTTCTCCACATTCTTCAACCACTGCCCCACGTTTGTGATGGCCAGCAAGTCTGGAGACCCTAGTATGGGAACCGGCTCTGAGCCCAAGATCCTGCTCCCCTTGCCTGACAAGAAAGATGACAAGCAAGGTGAATCCAAATGCAAGAAACACACGGTATGCTGGAAAGGAGGGGCCCGACCTAAGAAGATGGAGAAGAACCGGTAGGATAAACCAGCCTGGCTTTTGAGCACCCCTGGTTTCCAGGGTCCAAAATCCCAGTATGAGAGAGAGGAGAGGTGCACCTCTTGTGTCTTTCAAGATGACCCTGAATGCCTTCTGGTAGCTGACACCATGGATGAAGCCTCACGTACCGATCAGGCGCTAACTAAGCTAAAAGGTGAGATGGAAGAAATCAAAGATGGGATGAAGTTCCTCATAGAGAACCTCCCTTGTGTAGTCAAAGAACTGATGAAGGAGGGAGAGATCGAGGAAGAGGAGGAGGAAGAGACCCCAGAACAGAAGCCCCCAGATCACCCCACTGCTCCTCTACCTGGCCTGAGACAGGAGCAGGAGAGACCCTGAGACACCCTGAAAGCCACGTTCGATGGCAGCCCCGAGAAGCTGGTGTTCTTTGAGATCCAGGTGCAGAGGTTCCTGAGGGAATGGGGCCACACTTTTGCCTCTGATGAGCACTGAGTTGACTATGTGGGGCCGACTGGTTTGTTGGGCTTTACAAAGTCGGGGTGCCAGAGCTCTGCAAAATGGATGCCTTCATGCAGGCCCTTTGGCAGCAGTACAAACACCCCCTGGTGCTGGAGAAAGCCTGGATTGTGTGGTGGAGAATTTAGATTTGGTTCCATAGGAGCAAGATAGTGTACGTGGCGATCTCTGTTGCCACTGCTGTTAGGGGATTAGCTGAAGGAACGATGAGACCAGGGTTTGTTCCAAGGTCTGGACTTATTCTGCCTGGTGGAAGAAAATACCTCTATGTTATAAGAGGTTTTAATGCTTTTGTCTAGCTCTTGGAGGACAGTGTCTATAGTGGAGCTAAAGAGACCATTTCCTTCAAAGGGAAGATTTTCCAAAAATATTTGGTGATTTGCTGAAGGGTAGTTGACCACAACCACGCATGGCATCTAACGGTGACTGCTGAAGTGAGTGTCTTGGCTGACACATCTAATGTGTGTTTAGCTGAGCTGAGTTGATGTTTTGCTAGTAACACGCCCTCCTTCTGAATACGCCTGGCTTGGCAGTTTGGGTCCTCAGGCAGGGATGCAATAAATTCAGAGAACTGCTCCCAGAGATGATGATGATGATGATGATGATGATGATGATGATTTGCCCCATCCTGACTTGCACCAATTTACAATCTGGCATTAAGCCTTAGATACAATACAAAAACATCAAATATAATAAAATACCAAAACCTTGACTTGGTATTCCACTGGAAACCAAGCTGGTGCAGCACCGGTGAATATGTGCCGTCCATGATGTTCTCATCAGGACTCACACTGCTGTATCCTGGATTAGCCAGAACTTCTGGGTCAGCCTCAAAGGTAGGCCAGCATAGAGTGAGTTACCGCAGTCTAATCTGGAGGTGACTGTTGCATGGATAACTGTGGCTAGGTCAGGGCAAAACAGGAAAGGAGCCAATTGTTGTACCTGGCAAAGATAGAAGAATGCCAGTTTGGCAATATGCATGACTTGGGCCTCTATGGTTAAGGAGGTATCCAAAGTCATACCCAGACTCTTGACAGATGGTGCTGGTCTCAACAGTGCCCCATCAAGAGGTGGAAGCCTGGGCTCCAGTCCTGGGGCTCTCCCTCCCAGCCACAGAACCTCCAACTTTGCTGGATTCAGTCTCAGTCTGCTCTTTTTAAATCATCCCACCACAGTCTCCAAACCCTCAGCCAGATTTTGTGGGGCAGCAGATGGGTGGCTGTCGAACAACAGAGACAACTGGGTATCATCTGCATATTGGTGACACGCAAGCCTGAAACTCCATGCCAGCTGGGCAAGGGGGCGCATATAGATGTTAACTAACATCAGGGAGCGCCCCCTGTGGAACACTGCATAGCAGAGGTTTCCTAGAGGACACATCCTCTCCCAGCACTACCCTCTGTCCCTGACCTTGGGGAAATGAGGAGAGCCATTGAAGGGCCATCCCATGAATTCCTATGCCGGCAAGGCAGCGAGCCAGAAGATCGTAATCGACTGTGTAGGACGCTGCTGTGAGGTCAAACAACAGCAGCAGCGCCGACCTGCTTTGATCCAGCTGTCTATAGAGATTGTCCATCAGGGTGACCAACACCGTCTCTGTCCCATGGCTGGCGCGAAAGCCAGACTGGAATGGGTCCAATGCCGATGTGTCATCCATGAAAGTCTGGAGTTGCTCAGCTACCACCCTCTCAATCGCCTTATCCAGAAACGATAAGTTTGACTGGGTGGTAACTGGCTGCATCTGAAGGATCCAGCAACGATTTTTTTCAAGAGCAGTACTACCATGGCCACCTTAAGACCCCACGAATATACTCCTGTCTCCAGGGAGAGTTTACAACATCCATCAGAGGGCCCTGTATCATCTTACCACTAGACATGGCTCAAGGGAGCACATAGTCAGCCTGACAGCACACAGGATCCTGTCAATATCAGCAGAGGAGAGCAGGTTGAAAGAATCAAGAACTGAATCCAGGGAAGGCCAAGGGGCCTCCAGTTCATGTACTGTATCAACACTGGCAGGTAAGTCATGGCGGAGTGACAAGATTTTCTCAGCAAAAAAGCTTGTGAATGCCTCAGCAATAATAGTCGAATTTCTACATCAGGGGTCTTTTTGTAGAAAAATGAGCTATTAGGCTATTAGCATATGCCATGCCCCCTGACATCACCGGAAGTGATGTCAGAAGGAGAAGCAAAAGGGGGGAAGGCATCTTCAAACGCTGGCCTGGGTGGGGGAGCTAAGAGAGAAGGGTTTAAACTCCTTCTCACTAGAGTTGGGCCATGGAAGGAGGAAAGAGGGAAGGAAAGAGGGAGAGTAGAGAGAAGGAAAGAAGGAAGGAAAGAGGGAAAGAAAGAGAGGGAAGGAGGAGGGAAACAGGGAAAGGAGGAAAAAAGAGAAGAGACGAAGGTGGGAAAGAAAGAAAGAAAGAAAGAAAGAAAGAAAGAAAGAAAGAAAGAAAGAAAGAAAGAAAGAAAGAAAGAAAGAAAGAAAGAAAGAAAGAAAGAAAGAAAGAAAGAAAGAAAGAAAGACAGAAAGAAAGAAAGAAAGACAGAGAGAGAGAGAGAGAGAGAGAGAGAGAGAGAGAGAGAGAGAGAGAGAAAGAAGAGAAGAGAAGAGAAGAGAAGAGAAGAGAAGAGAAGAGAAGAGAAGAGAAGAGAAGAGAAGAGAAGAGAAGAGAAGACGGAGGGAAAGAGGAAAAGGAGAGAAGGAAAGGAAGGAATGAAAGAAATTTGGCGGCAATTCGGCTCCTTTATATCCTATGGGCCATTGAAGTCAATGGTGAAAACATAGAATATATTCTGGGGGTTGGAGGAGAGGGGGTTTGAGGGAGAGGCTCCAAACTCACAAGGTAGCTGATGGAGCCTCTCCCCAAGATACCCACTAAGTTTCAAGAATATTGGACCAGGGGGTCCAATTCTATGGGCCCCAAAACAGGTTGCCCCCATTCCCTCCATTGTTCTCTATGGTGGGAAAAAAGTTTGGAGCCTCTCCCTCAAACCCCCGTCCCTCCAGCCCCCAGAATATACCCTATGTTTTCACCATTGACTTCAATGGCCCACAGGATATAATGGAGCTGAAACTGACATTTGGCTCCCAGGACGCCGGCTGGGGGTGGGGCTTGGCTGCTGAGCTGCCAGAGCTGTGCTCCGGTGCGCTCCCCCCCAAAAGACCCCTGTTCTACATCTATTTTGGTGTTTCTCTGTAAGAGACATCAAAGGTCGAATCACCCTAAAAATTTGTGCTGGGTGAGACCTAACGGATGCGATTGAGGCTGAGTAGAATTTTCTGTTCACATCCTTCACTACTATCTCATAGGATTTCATAAGCGTCCTATAAGATGCTTTTGTAACTTCGTCACGAGTACACCGCCAAACTCGCTCAAGTTGTCTAAGCTCTCATTTCATCCCCCTAAATTCTAGAGTATACCAGGGGGCTGATCTCAAATGAGAGCACAGAGGACATCAGGGGGCAACCTCATTGATGGCTTCAGAGAGACAGGAATTCCAGTCCCCTACCAGCTCATCTAATGAGGCACTGGGAGGCATCAGATCCCGCAGAGCATTCTGGAACCCAGTTGGGTCCATTAGTCTCCACAGGTGAGCATAAATAAACTTGCCGCCTAGACAGAAGGGGGTAGGAAAAAGAGGTCATAGTCACTCTGCTCTTAAAGTAATCATCTTTGGACCCTATGAATCCTGCCAATTACTGCTCAGTAAAGTAAATGAAAGAGAAGTAGCAGTACAGCTCCAAAGTTTCCTGGAAGACATGTTGGCCCTAGACCCATTCCAATCCAGTTTCTGCCCTGGCCACAGGATGGAGATGGTACTGGTCACCCTCACAGATGATCTTCACAGACAGCTGGATCGAGGCTAGTCAGCACTGCCACGACCTAGTGACCCACCACCTCACTGATGTAGGAGTTTGTAAGGTAGCCCTGAGGTGGCTTAACTCATTTCTCCAGGGTCAGGGACAGAAAGTGGTGCTAGGAGAGAGGGTGTCACCCAGATACCCTTTGGTGTGAGGTCAGATTCAAGGGGTATTCAGTCAACAGAAGAGCCTTCTGCCACCTTTCAACTTAGATGTGCAGCCACTCCAAGCCTTGGGAGTGAATTGTTGGCAGGTTTTGCATGCTGAAATGTTATGACCCTTACTCAGACAAGGAAGGTGGAGATTGTGGTCATCAGTCTGAGTTATTTTAGAACTAAAACAAGTGCATTTTTTAAACAAGGCCCTCTGAGCCATAACAGAAATAAAGGCCACCAGCCAGCCTCTGCCCAAAGAGAGGATAGTTCTTCTCAATTCACCCTCCTAGAATCAAAACTCGCAGGCAGGGAAATAACTCACAAAGCTCCTCACAAGAACAGTGGAAAGTAAGGATTTTTAAAGAAGACTGTAGATATGGAGCACACGCTGAAACAACCTATGCTTCGGTGGCAAAAAGAAACTGAGGGAAGGGGCACAATCACATCGGAGAACATGACCCTTTGGGCAGGAACAGCTGTTCTGGTTCCAGTTTGCAGGGTCCCCTCGTGGTATTTTAGCTGTATAACCTCTCTGTCGCAGGTCTGCTCATGTGGAGCTGGCACAGATCAAAGATGAACGGTCTCCTCCCATACTACCGAGGCTGCCAGTTAATATCTGCCTTTCAAGCCCTGGACACTGTGCTCCACCTTCAGAGATGACGGTGGCAACTAGAGATGGCATTTTCTGTAGTGGCACCTCACCTTTGGAATGCTCTCCCCCTTGAGGCTTGCCTGGCAGCTACTTTATTTAGGTACCAGGTTAATACACATAATTTTGTGCAGGCTTTTAATTAGGGGTTTGTCTTATTAGCTTTTTAATAGTCTGTTCTGTATTATAAAGAGTTTATAGGTTGCTTATGTCTAGCAGCTTGTGCTTAGTGGCTTTTTTTACTGTGGTTTTTAGTTGTAAGCCATCTTTAGCAGGACTCTGAAGAGGTGGCATAGAAATATTCTAAATATATAAATAGTGATATACTTCTTACCAACCCAATATATTTCTTTCCCACTCAAAAAAGTCACTTAAAATGATCTAATTTGCAATGGTAACCAATTAAATGTAGAAAATGTCTGAAACCCAATTTTGAATCCTAATTGGAATGGAAGAACTACATCAAGCATTCGTCTGCATAGATCAAGAACAGGTGTTAACTTTAGTCCTTTTATCCCTTGTGTACAAAAAATGAAAAACATGAAATTTTTTTGCTGCTAAAGATTTGTAAATCAATGTACTTCTAAAGGGAATAAAAGGAAAGGTGTTAACTTTCAGGTACAAGGGATATGCAAAAGAAACAAAATCCCCTTTGAAAGGAACTAGACAGAATCCAAATACTATTCAGCTACTTTATTGCAGCTATACAATAGTGAAGATTTTAAAACAAGGTTCATTCCTTCATTTCAACTTCTTATTACAGATTCCACAGCCCATGAGGAAAAATTATCCACTAGTTCCTCAATTAAGAGAACTAGCATCAAACTCCCGATAAATTCTAACACATTTTACCCCAATCTAATTCTTTATAATGCAAGATTACAATAATCTCACCAGTTTCCAAAGCAATGTCAGAACAGAATGAGTTCTATTCCATGAGTTGAGGGCTAATTTAGTCACGTCTACTATCGGATACAAATGATCATGTCACCCTCTCAGTGGCAAAATTCTTAGGTGCAATAATCAAATATAAGAGAAATAATACTGAGTAAGGTCCTTTAAAGAAAAAAAATTGGTTTTAATTTCTGCTTAAGGCGATAGCCATATGAGCAGTACTAGATAGATTGATGATGATGATGATGACAGACAGATGAGTTCTAAGTACCCAAAGTGACTCAGTCCAAAGTCTAGACTCAGGAAATCATGAGTTGTCTGGTATCTATACCTGGGATCTAGACACAACTCTTGGCATTGGACATCAGGGGAAACACACAAGTTTCCCATCCCATCTTGGATTGATAAGAGCTTATTATTCAGAGCACCGGCACTTTCTTTGTGGTTGACTGTTTTAATCGATAAGAGCTGTTTTAATCTATTTTAGCTGTTGAATCATGGCATATGCCTCTTTTGTTAGCTGCCCTGAGCCCATTTGGGGAGGGCGGGATATAAATTTAATAAATAAATAAATAAATAAGTTTGATGTGAATTCCCCACTCCAAATGCCACACAATGTTGCCTTCTTTGGCACCCCCAAAACTCATTAAGGATACCAGAAATTCAATCCCTTAATGAGTCCTGGTCATGTTGCTTGTATTCAGTGTTCCTTCTAAGCTGTGCTGGGGACACTGGTAAACAACGTTTTAGCTAGCTGCTCAGAGCTTTTAGCTTCCAGCTCACAAGCATCTTTCCAATGGAGGATGGGGGCACCTCCTTCTGGGGCCCACAAAATTGGACCCCGGTCTAATCGTTTTGAAACTTGGGGGGGGTGAAGAGTGGCACCAGCAGCAATGCTGTGAACTTGGTACCTTTATCTGAAAAAAGCCCCCCCGATAGATTCTCCATTATAGCCTATGGAGCCCATTGACCATAATAGTCCCCATAGGCTATAATGGAGCTGGAAAAACTGATTTTTTTCAAGTCCCTATTATGCTTTTCAGTATGATTTGTAAGATGCCTTGAGTCACAATAAAAGTGGGATATAAATATTTGAATAAATAAGGAGTTTGGCAGGTTGACATTTAAGCAACTTTCTGTTTGTTCGGTTAGGCAGGATTCTGACAGTGATTGTTCCACCTCTGTTATACTTGACCTGTAAATTTGTCATTATTTCACAAAAAAAACCAAATCCCTAAGTGCTGGTATGTTTTCTGAGGCTCAGTGCAGGGTGATGGTCCAAGGCTAGGTCTACCAATAGAGTGGACTGGGGCAGGTAGATGTGTTCTCCGGAGACCAGGTCTACCAATACAGTCCAAAGGTGTGGGTAGACCTGTTCTCTAGAGGCCAGGTCTACTAATGCAGTGGAACGGGGTGGGTAGACCTGTTCTCCAGAGGCCAGATCTACCAATATAATGCAAAGGGTAGGGTAGACCTGTTCTCCAGAAGCAGATCTACCAATATAGTGGAAAGGAGAGGGTAGACCTGTTCTCCAGAAGCCAGGTTTACCAATATAGTGCAAAGGGGAGGTCTGTTCTCCAGCAGCCAGGTCTACCAATATAGTAGAAAGGAGAAAGAGAGCTGTTCTCCAGAGGCCAGGTCTACCAATATAGTGAAAAGGCGCAGGTAGATCTGTTCCCTGGGGGGCTGTGGGGGTTCCCACAGAGGACATTTTCTGTAATGAAATTTGACTTGATTCTATTTTTTCTTATACTGTTTAAATTATTGTTAAATATGTTTTAAATATAGTTTAAAAGAATTCATTCTGATATTTTTGCAAGGTTATGAAAATAATCTTCTAAGATTAGGCAGGTGGTTCCCTTCCTCCAACGCAATGACTTGGTGACAGTGATCCACACAATGGTCAGCACAAGCCTGGACTACTGTGATGCTCTCTACATGGGGCTGCCCTTGTCTCAAATCCGGAAGCTGCAGCTGGTGCAGAATGTGACAGCCAGGCTGTTGTTGGGTCTTCTCAAGCAGGAGCACATCCAGCTTGTGCTAAAAGCACTGCACTGGGTGCCCATAGTGTACTGAATTCTATTCAAGGTGCTGGTTCTTTCCTTTAAAGCCCTTTATGGTCAGTGTTAAGTATGAGACTTAACTCAATTTCAGCCAACAAGAGATTTCAGCTTTATTTCGAAGCCAATAAACAGAAGCCAATGACAGAAGTTTACCTCTCAGGACCACCTTGAAGGCGTCCCAGATGTTCTCTTTCAATGCTTCACATTGGGAGTTAAATTTGAAATACTCTTGGATGTCTTTTGAGATAGTCTCACAAAGATTTTGTTGCTGTAAAAGTAGTTTATTTAGAGACCATGAGGGACTTTTTCTGTCACTATCTTTGTTTGAAAAGTAACAATTAGCCCAAGCATGGTCAGATAATGTTCTGTTACCAATTTCTGCTTCACTAACTAAATTTAATAGAGAAGTTGATGCTAAAATAAAATCTATCCTAGTATAAATATTATGAACTGAGGAAAATTATGTAGATTCTTTTGCTCCCTGATTAAGATTTCGCCATACATCTGATAAATTATAGAATTTTAATATTTGTTTTAGTTCTGTAGGTTTAAAGGATTTAGTATGTGTTGTCTTTTGCCTTTTGTGTGTTTTGTCTATTTTTGGATCAATTATTAAATTAAAATCACAGCCCATAAGCAAATCTCCTGTTTCGAATATTTGAAGTTTTTTTAATGTCTCTTTTATAAATAATTGCTGGTTTTGGTTTGGGGCGTATATAGATGCTATTGTTAAAGATGATTCCCCAAGAGTTCCTTTAATAAAAATATATCTACCTCTTGTGTCAGACTCTGTTTGTTGTACTCTAAATGGGACATTTTTTGAAATTAAAGTTGTAACTCCCCGTGACTTGGAAGATCCTGGGGCCTGATATACTTGTTCAAACCAAGTGGTTTTTAAAAGTTGAGATCTATTTCTCTTTTGGTATGTCTCCTGCAGACAAAGAAAATTGGGTCTTTCCTTATTAAAAAGGTTTGTTACTCTTCTAATTTTAATGGGATTGTTCAGCCCTCTACAATTCCATGTAGTAAATTTGTATTTCTGACTCATGTTTAATTAACCTGCAAACCTATGTATAATTAAGGTCACGCTACAAATAATTTTTATACCTACAGTACTATCTAATTAGTAACTTCTAACCAAAAAACCTTTTAAATTAAAAGCCTTAATAGGCTAACACTTCAAGGCTCTCCAAACAAGGAGAGATAAGAGAGACTAATACTATCCCCCTATCCAGAAGTGAATAGATTACCCGGGGGGGCGCCAGCAATACATGTTATAACAAAAAGGTAAATTTCCCCCCCCTCTCCTCCCAAAATTCACTTATATAGTTGTATAGTAGGCAAATAGTTCACATTCAAATACTTATACATTATAAAGATCTTATCAATCAAAATTATTGTCTTCTGACTGACATACCCAGACAGCATTGGGATGAAATCTCACAACTATGAATTATAACCAAAAAAGCCTCCATTTATTATCTATCAAACTAATATACAGATGATAATGTAAAGGGGGTGGTCTTCTCAATCAATCTTACCGGCCACAACCAGCATATAAAAGTATCTGGACTATAAAGTATCTGGACTTGTTTAGGAATTCATTGGGTAAAATGAGCCTGAACTGAGCTCAGAAGGTAGTAGAAAGCAAAGTACTGGCTATACAGCACCAATATAATCAGTTTAAAAGATTAGCATAACTAAGGAGAGTTCAAGATCACAACATTCCTCTTATACTCTTGATATAGTAATTATTCCCCAAAATTAGTTTAACACTACTTAATAAGACTGACCAAGAGAAAAAAATACACCAGTGAATGTACATTAAAAGACAAATCTCAATGGCATAATTTGACAAATGATAGCTCTGTTGGATTATCTCATAATTCAGATAGCCACACATAGATTCGCTGCAGTCAGGCAAGTCCCCCCCCCCCCATCTGCACAGATGAATAATTCTAAACCTGGATTTTACTTTGGTTTAGATTTGGGGGATATTTATTCTAATTACCCATCATGGGTAACCAGAGTTAGTTTCTGACCCAGATTCTCAGCATCAGTAGAGAGGGGTTGCCAGCAGGAAGCCAACTCTGGTCCCTAGGCAGCAGCCATCTCCCTTCCACCAGGCCAAGATGGTTTTTCAGGGTTTTTCCAACAGACAATTGAACAGTGTAATATTAATATAACATTATAACAATATGTGCATGGGATTCACTGAATTCCCAGCAACTTAAAAATGCTGTGAGAGCTCAAACTTGATGCCATCTCCTCTAGTTTAGCCCTTAAAGATGATAATGCAGAACTCGAAAAGTGCAGATGAGAGCAACCAAGATTAATAGGTTAGAACACCTTTCTTATGAAGAAAGGGTAAAGAGTCTGAGGCTTTTCAGTGTAAAACAAAAACAAGTAAGGGTGGAGGGACATGGTAAAGGTTTACAACATTATGCAGAGGGACGAGAAAGTGGATAGAGAAAGGTTTTCATCCCTCTCCCACAGTATTAAGTCAGAATCAACTGAACCTGATGGGCAAGAGACAGGATGGATAAAAGCAAGCACTTCTTCACTCAGTGAACAATTAAGCTGTGGAATTCACGACCAAGAGATATAGTGATGGCCAATACCACAGATGGCTTTGACAGGTGATTACAGATTACAGATAGTAGCCAGGATTGAGTGAAGAGAACCTCTGAATACCAGCACTAGGCACCAACATCAAGGAAAGGCCTTGGTTTCTGCCCTGTTCATTGGCTCTCTAGGTCAGGGTAACAGGTTGGCTACTATGTGAAACAGGATAGTGGATTAGACAGATCCAGGAGGGCTCTTCTTAAATTCCCAAAGGATGAAGAGGAGAAATTTGTCTCCCTTGCTTTGTGTAATGCAATATTGCTCTCTCCAAAGCAACTCATATCTTGCCACACAATCCCAAACTTTTCAAAATAATAAATAACACAATCTTACATATTAAGATAGATTAAAAAACTGTCTATTGTCTGTGAGATGCTGCCAACACAAACACCCCAAACAACTCAGTGCATTCACAAAAAGGTTAATGAATTTATTGAGCTGCTGTGATACTCATTCCTACCCATTGGCTGGGCTGCTTTGATAGCATATAATATTAACAAATATTCTAACAGATGCAAGGACAGGCTTAGTGACAGAATGCTGACAAACAGTACAAAGTTCAAGAGTGAAATTTAAAATTAGAATAAAATTCATGCATCCAAGGGACAGCAGCAGGGATGACAGGAAGTGGAGGGGTAGGTAGTGCACAATGGGAAGAAGGCCCAGGAGAGGAATACAGCAATGCCAAGAGGTCAGAATGACAAGGAACAGCGAATGGTCTAAATAGCTATGCTGGAATTTGAATGAGCTGGAGGCAACAAAACCAAACAACAGATGCCATGCTCACAACCTAAAGATGAGGGTCAGAGGAATATCCAGGACAGATAATCTTTTGATAATGATGATTGCTTGAGAATACCCTCTGCACGATCATTATTTTGATCAGAATTCAAGTCACCCACTCCTCTGGATGTAACTTTACTCTTTTGAACTCCAATTCACTTGGTCAGATCCTTTTGCTGACTACTCAACCTCCTAGTATCTCTATGATGTTATTTAAACATATGATATTTGCTCCCAGAATATGTGGGTCCTACTTTCAAAGTACTGTCATTCAGTGTTTGAAGAGTCTGTTGCTGCCATGGATCTGACGATCTTCTCTATAACTGCAAAGCCACCGTAAAGAGCAACATGAAGATCCTGAAGGTATCTATTGCTCTTTTTCCAGGAAAATGTCCCCTGCATTAGGGAGTTTGGAATTTTTGGCAAACTGTATCTGAAGAAGTGTGCATGCAAATAAAACCTTATACTATTATAACTTTGTTTGTCTTAAAGGTGCCACTGGACTCAAACTTTGTTCTGCTGCTTCAGACCAACATGGCTACCCACCTGAATATCCTTAACTGAAAGATCTATTGTTCTAGTCATTTTCAGTGAGACAACTACTGGCTGAAGTACTGTACTGGCTGAAGTACTGTATTCCTACTAACACAGCACTTCTTAAAGTGATTTGCTATGTTGCAGCCAATGAGAAATAGGGTAAGAAAATAGCCCAGCAAAATTAAAATGATGGTCTAACATTGGGTAATATCTAACTGCTGAAACAGCCTCAAAAACAAGGAAAAGAGGGAAACTTCCTACTGGAAGCAGCTGAAAGAAGAGATGGGGAGCCTCTGCTGCTATTCTGCAATTATCAGAACAAGAAAAATGGGCACCCACAGAAATCCTTGACACCTATGTTCTATCCCAAAAAAATCTATAGCCAAAGCTTTGGCCAGAATCAAGACTAGCAGCAAGAACATTTAAAATTTGCTATAGAGAACCGTGTATTCTCATAAATAACCTGATGTATTTTGAGCTTTGACAGCTCATATTCAAGGGATTTTCACTTAGCACCTCCTTCAGAGAACAAATTCTTCTTTCTTTTAATTACTTCATAGAGAGAGAAAATTTAAGAAAACTGAAGGAATTATAGAAATAATGTATTTATTTATTTTATAGATTTCCATTCCACATGTTCTCCCAGAAGGGGATTATATGCATCTTCTGATTAAATCTTATATTCTTTCTCGAACAAAAAGTTATTGCAATATGGGCCAAGTTTAAATTTATGTAACAAAATTTCCATTTTCACATTTTCATAAAACTATGGTGTTATCAATCTACATAATTAGCAAGTCATTGTCACTCCATAATTTAATGAAATCAAATTGTCTCATAATTAAACAAATGTATGGATTTGTTACCATGAAAAACCTTCTCTTAAACAGCACAGAACCTTCCCTTGTACTCCTAGGTATAACCACAGTAGAATCTCAAACTTTGTTCCAGTTGTAGTATATGTGCTGACAAAGTGAGCACTACCCCTACCTACTTCATTTGCAGGAGTTACTTTTTCAGAACATTGGTACTTTTGTAACAAGGGGTAGACAGGTACCTTGTTCATTTAGTTTTTTTGGGGGGAGAACCCCATTGATAGAGAAGCATAAGTTTATGAGTAATGACCAAAGCTCTTTCTTCTGCAGGATAATAACCTAACTATTACTCAGTCCTTGGCCTCTCATATTTAGTAATTTTACATAAAATAACAACTTAAAAACTTTTATAATTAGGCTTAGAAGGGAAGGGGGAGATTTTAAAAAAATTAAATAAAGCCATAGAACCAAAGGAAGCAACATTTTGGTAACATACCAAATGTTTACGCAACTGATGGCTTCTAATAGCTCCTGATCCTCACTTTTTTATTATCCTCACTATATAGTTTCATAGTGCTCAAATAAATAGTTAATGGAGCACAAAAATAGAAATGCTTCTTTACCGAAAACACTCTGCCTGGTATGTCACCATTTGACTAGAGTGTCTATTATGTATTGTGATATAGAAACAGCAATTATAGCTCAGCATTTGAAAGTGCTATAATTGTCAGCTTAGGAACAACGTGCACAGAGAAATATTACACTGTTAATAATTATGTACAATTTGAAAGTGTTCCAACAAGAGACTAAGCACTGCATTAAACCTGGAATTTATCTATGCAAGGGAAATTGGGGACAGCTGTAAGTTTCAAAAGGCCACAAGATTTAACACAATTCAGTGAACAGGGCTTCACTAGGCATACAAAATATATCAGGAAGTGTCATTATCCTTCAGTGTTAGCAGTGCAGACACTACTAGCCCAGGGTTTTCAGCCTTCCTGTGTGCCTAAGTGAGATATGTGGCTAACCAGATTATGCTGTTAACATTTAGATGCCTGGAGGATGAGGCAAGCAGTACTACTTCTTATATCATCCAATCATCTCATATTACAGGTTAAATTAATCTACATCTGTAAGGAATAAACCAAGTTTATTTTTTTCTATATGCCTTTGAATTCTCTTTAGATCATTCACTCAGACTGTAAACCCAGAGGGAAATCTTGCTTAAATGACTTTAAGCTAATTATCTAAGAGAGAGAGTATTCAAAGTAGAAGTAAATGCTTTGGATTTTTTCCCTCTTAGCAGATGTGCAGAACATCCTGATTATTGAATAGCAATCTGACAAGGAGGTGGGTTAGTAGGGTATAGTCTCTAATGCAAACAACAAGAAAGGAAAACAGAAGAATGTTAGCACTGTAGACTACTATATAGTTGCATCCCCTCACTACTTATCTGCTACAAGCAGGGCTATTTTGGGAGCGGAACGCACTGGAACAGTGTTCCAGCTGGCTTCGGAGCCCGCCCCACCCCGCCCCTCCCATTGCCGCTTCCTCCTGTGCACCCAATGCTCGTGTGTCCCAGCATGGCACCTCCTGCCTGGCCCAGAGGGTCGGAGAGGGGAGGCGAGGACCAGCCCCCACACTCCTTCACCAGTTCGGCTGCAGCTTCTCCTTCCTCTGCCCATCCAGCTGCCAGGAACAAAGGTAAGCACACACAAATAAGTTTATTGTCTTAGGTTCCTTTGCAAAATGCTGCCTGCTGCAGGAAGTCCGTGAGACATCCCGGTGGCGTGAGCTACTACTGGCCAGAGGCGCACCAAAGAGTCTGAAGCGCATCAAGGATCCTGGAGGAAGACAAAGGGCCAGCATGATGCCGCGCTGGCAGAAAAGGCGCCTGCAGACACCCGCAGCATGCTGCCGGTGGTGGTGGTGGCGCTGCACTTGACTGCAAGGCCTTGCGTGCTTCTTCATCTCTTCCCCGCTCTGGAGCTGGGGAAATCAGGAGCCTGTCTGAGACTCCTGCCCCAGATGACAGGACCGCTGCCACTAAACCAATTGCCAAGTTCATGGAAATCACATGGCGCCCATTGAAACTTTGGAGGGAACTGGCTGCCAAACCACAGCTGGGGCCACTCCTTGGTGGATCCTGGCAGATTTATTTATTTATTTTTCATATTTATATCCTGCCCTCCCCATAGGCTCAGGGTGGCTAACAATTTATTTATTTATTTATTTTTGGATTTATATCCTGCCCTCCCCGAAGGCTCAGGGTGGCTGACAATAGGGCATAAATGCCAGGTTTAAAACAGAGTAATACAGTATAAAACAAATAAAATCATACAGTACAACATCAACATATAAAACCAAGATGGGGCAGATCTTAATCCCTACCTTGTCCCCTCTCCAACCAGGGTCGCCCAGCACCTGACTATGGTGATGGTGCAGTGGCGCAGGGTTATCGATGGTGGAATAGTGGCGGCGGCGGCTCCTACTCAAAGGCCTGGCGGAAGAGCTCCATCTTGCAGGCCCTGCAGAACTGAGCAAGGTCCCGCAGGGCCCGGATCTCCTCTGGGAGCTCCTTCCACCAGGTAGGAGCCACCACCGAAAAAGCCCTGGCTCTAGTGGCAGCAAGTTTCACGTCCCTGGGGCCTGGAATTTCCAAGAGCTGTCGACCCCTGAACCGAAGTGCCCTTAGGGGAACATATGGGGAGAGGCGGTCCCTCAGGCCGGACCCTGGCCATACAGGGCTTTAAAGGTAAGCACCAGCACTTTGAAGTGAATCCGGTACGCTATTGGCAGCCAGTGCAGCGCTTTCAGCGCAGGCTGAATATGATCCCTCCTAGAGAGATCCATCAACAGCCTGGCTGCAGCATTCTGCACTAGCTGCAGCTTCCTGATTTGCGACAAAGGCAGCCCTAAGTAGAAAGTGTTACAGTAGTCTAGCCTTGAGGTGACCGTTGCATGGATCACTGTGGCCAAGTCATTGCGGTCAAGGAAGGGGGCCAACTGCCGAGCCTGCCAAAGATGGTAGAAGGCCGACCTGGCAGTGGCTGCTACCTGGGCCTCCACCGTTAGAGAGGAGTCCAGGAGCACTCCCAAACTCCTAACCTCCGATGCTGGCACCAAAGGTACCCCATCGAAGGTCGGGAGAGGGAGCCCCAACCCTGAACCGATCCAACTCAGGCCCAGAACCTCCATCTTTGCCGGGTTTAGTTTCAGCCGGCTCAGTCTGAGCCACCCAGCCAAAGCCTGTAACGCCCGGTGCAGGGCAGAGTTCGACCAGCCACCCAACATCAGATAGAGCTGGGTGTCATCTGCGTATTGATGACACCCAAGCCCACTGCTCTGGGCAATCTGGGCAAGGGGGCGCATGTAGATGTTAAACAACATCGGGGACAGCACCACCCCCTGAGGCACCCCGCACTCAAGGGGGTGTCTCCAGGACCACTGATCCCCTATCACCACCCTCTGTCCCCGACCTTGGAGAAAAGAGGCAAACCATTGAAGAGCAAGCCCCTGGATCCCCACGTTGGCGAGGCGGCGGGCCAGCAACTGGTGGTCGACCGTGTTGAATGCCATCAACAGATCTAACAACACCAGTGCTGCCACACCACCCCGATCCAGATGCCTATGGAGATCGTCAGTCAAGGCAACCAGTACCATCTCCATCCCAAGAGGCATATGCCATAGTAAAACACTTAAACCCAATTAAATACTCCATCCCTTACAATTTAAAATACCAGTTCTCGGCTACAGTTGATTATTAAAACCAAGATAGGGTCCAAAGATCTTCCAATCCCTACAAGCAGTACAGTTCCAGATGGTATTCCAGCTAGCTCCCCCAGTATTGCCGGCTCTTCTGGTCTTCCTCTTCCCATGGCCATCTCACCGCACCATCTAAGTTGACATCACAGTGGTGGTGCAGCGGGGTGGCAGCTCCTACTTGAAAGCCTGGTGGAAGAGCTCCATCCTGCAGGCCCTGCAGAACTGCATAAGGTCCCACAGGGCCCGGATCTCCCCTGGGAGCTTGTTCCACCAGGTAGGAGCCACTGCAGAAAAGGCCCTGGTCGCAGCAAACTTGATGTCCTTGGAGCCCAGGACAACCAAAAGATGTTGTGCCCCAGACCGTAGTGCTCTTGGGGGAACATATGGGGAAAGGTGGTCGCTGGACCCTAGCCATATAGGGCTTTATAGGTGAGAACCAGCACTTTGAAATGGATCCGGTATGCTATCAGCAGCCAATGCAGCGCCTTCAGCACAGGCTGGATATGGTGCCTCCTAGTGAGACCAATCAGCAGCCTGGCCACCACATTCTGCACTAGCTGCAGCTTCTGGATCTGCAACAAAGGCAGCCCCATGTAGAGAGTGTTGCAGTAATCTAGCCGCAAGGTGACCATCGCATGGATCACTGTGGCCAGGTCATCGCAGTCAAGGAAGGGAACCAACTGCTGCACCAGCCGAAGATGGTAAAAGGCTGACTTGACAGTGGCTGCCACCTGGGCCTCCATCGTTAATTAGGAGTCCAGGAGCACCCCCAAACTCCTAACCCTCGACGCTGGCACCAACAGCGCCCCATCGAAGGTCGGGAGAGGGAGCCCCAACCCAAACCGACCCAGGTCCAGGACCTCCGTCTTCACTGGGTTTAGTTTCAGTTGGCTCAGCTTGCAAGGCCCGATACAGGTCATCAGGACTAGAGCCCGACCGGCCGCCCATCATCAAAAAGAGCTGGGTGTCATCTGCATATTGATGACACCCAAGCCCATAACTCTGGGCAATCTGGGCAATGGGGCGCATATAGATGTTGAACAACATCGGGGACAGCACCACCCCCTGAGGCACCCCACACTCAAGAAGGTGTCTATGGCACCGCTGATCTCCGATCGCCACCCTTTGTCCCTGACCTTGTAGGAAAGAGGCAAACCATTGTAAGGCAAGCCCCTGAATCCCCATGTCAGCGAGGCGGTGGGCTGGCAGCTGGTGGTCAACTGTGTCAAATGCGGCCGACAGATCTAACAACTGCAATGCCGCTACACCGCCCCGATCCACATGCCTTCAATCCTGGCCCCTCTGCCAGCCACCCTTGGGATAGGCCATAGGCTGGAAGGGTGCCGAGCTATTCTATTTCTCTGCATCCTTCCTTTTCCGCCCCGCCTAGGCCCACCGCTAAACTTACCCCTCCCCAAGAGCACCGAAATCTGATGGGGAACCAAGAAGGGCCAGGGCGCCACTCACCCCACAGGGCGTCCCAGAGACCCTCAGGGATTTCCCTTCCCGACCCCCCACCAGCCATAGTGTGGGTCTTGGCCTCGCTCCAGTCAGCAGCCGGGATTGGTTGTCCTTTGGCACATGCACTCTCCTGAGTTCTCTGGGGGGACACAAAGAGGATGGAAATGTTTCTCTCGACAGCAGACAGTGTAACCAGTGTAACCAGTGCAGTACAGGAGGCAAGTCAAACTTTGAATGAACGTGGTGAATGAGCATGGTGAAAGGTTAGGTTGAGCAGAAGAAAAAACAGAAGATATGAAGAACAGTGCTCAGCAGTTTGCAGAAACTGCACATAAGCTTGCTATGAAGCACAAGTGTTGAAGATCACTAATACAGATATCGTCCGTAGAGGAACTAAAAAGTTAGGTTCATCACTTTTTATTGGAGATACAACCTCATTTCTGCTTTTTCCTATAGCTCAATGAAGCCCAGCTATTTCAGCTGCACATGGGAAATAAGTTGCATTCCTACATTTTCTATTGCTAAGTAATTCTGCAATATTGTCAAACCTTTTATTTTATTTAAAATAAGAGTTCTTATTAATATAGCAATTGGACCAGAAGACATAGAGAACTGTGTTAATCTGCAGCATCCCACTGTTCTTAGTATTATGCAGGAAGGGATAAAATTATCTACAAGAGAAATTAACAAATTAAAATAAAATCCAAGCACTCATTACATAATTGTCTCATAGCATAATTTTTGGAGTTCTGTGGCTCATGCCTTCAGCTGTTGAGCAAGGCAAAATGGGCTGCCATAAAAGAGTCTAACTTCTCATTTCTTCCATTTTTAGTAAGCATATTTTGCATGTGCCATCCAAAGTACAAATCTGAATCTGAGACATCAACAAAACATTTCTTTTTTGCTGTCTGGATTTTTATTTAGTTTTTGGACAACACAGTATCACCAGGAATGCTCACAAGATGTTCAGACCTAAGACTGATGGTTAAATCTTTTAAATGCCTTTATGTTAATCTGAAATTTAGCAATTGAGTGTAAAATTAATAAATAAAATAAAAGTTGCTTGATTGCCTCAGATAAAACAGCTGTTTTATTTATGAAGGGCAGTATTTTAAAAAACCCAAACTTGTAAATATTCTGCAAATTATCATCCTATCATCTTAATGCATCCACAAAGGGAACGACACTTGCTACAGTTGCATCTACTGCTGGGTATGCTTTGATCTAACTCAAATCAGGGTGGGAGTGACAGTGAGAGATCTGTGAATTAATTCCCCACTGTTTAAACTGCAAATTCCACCCTGGTTCTCATTAGAACCACATCACATGGGGAAAAGTTTAACCCTTTCTCCCAGCACCATTTTCATAATTTCACTCTCCTTTCTTCAGGGTCTGCTGGGTATCTATGTGAAGGGTGCAGGAAAAGGGTTAAAGCAAAGGTAAGCAGGCGGGCGGGGTGAGCCCCTCTGGGGCTGCGTGAGGAACAGAGCTGCCCAGCCGGTTGCTGCGGGGGCAGCTTAGCTGCCGTGGGAGGGGAGGCAGGGGAAGGTGGGATCAGGGGGCAGGCCCTCGGGGGCCTCTCTTTCCCTCCTTCTTTCCTTCTCTCTCTTTCTCTTTCTTTCCCTTTCCCTCCTTCTTCCCCCTCTTTTTCTCTCTTTCTCTTTCCCTCTTTCCCTTTTTTCCTTCTCTCTTACTTTCTTTCCCTCCTTCTTTCCTTCTCTTTCTTTCCCTCTTTCCCTCCATTCCTTCTTTATTTATTTCTTCGCAAATCTGCGTCGTTCCCCCCCCACCATAGCTAGCAATCCAAAAGTGTCCAGTGGCACCTTTAAGACCAAGGTTTATTCAGATACAAGCTCCCCCTCCTCTGTGAGGACAGATCTGTGACTACACTTCTGGTAACATGGGGGTATGGCCTAATATGCTAATGAGCTGTGCTGTCAGGGGTGTGGCCTAATATGCTAATGTGTTTCTGCTGTTGGGTGTGGCCTATTATGCTAATGAGTTCCTGCTGGGCTTTTTCTACAAAAAGAGCCCTGGCTACAAGCATATTCTTAATCAATATTGTCTTGATATAAAGTAGAATACTATAAGATAAGTAAACTAATTATTCTTTCTTTTAGGGTTTTTCTACCAAAAATATGTTAAGACAGCACTTTGAATCTCGCAGATTTGAGCACTTGTTTGAGCACACCAACAATATACACCAAAAGCAAAACATAGCTGCACTCACCTGTAACTGATGTTAATCGAGTGGTCTTCTGTGCAGGCACACATGGGATTGCGTACACATAGGCCTGCCACGGGAAGAACTATACAAAGCACTAGAAAGTTCTAGGCTCCCTCACAGAACTGTCTTTTCCTACCCAATCGGCCATGTGACTGGAGGGGAGGAGCAATCTTCCCTCAGTCTTCTTACCACCACAGTAAGGGTATGGCCCTGAGTTCAGAATAGCCAATAGCAGGGAAAGAGGGAGGGATGTGTTCCTGCACAGAAGACCACTCAACAAACATCAGTTACAGGTAACTGCAGCTATGTTTTTGTCCTGGAGGGTGGGGGCTGGTCAGCAAAAGATTTCTCACAGCTGCCTGCTTCTTAGATTCCATGTCTATGGCATAGTGGCACACAAATGTGGAGGAACTTGACCAGGTAGTTGCTCTGCAGATGTCTGTCAAGGCGACTCTACTGATTAAAGGTATTGATGACACCTGGGTTCTAGTCAAATGAGCCTTAAGAGGAAGTGGGCAAGAAGTACCCAAGGAAATGGGCAAGAAGTACCCAAGGAATTATAAGACTACCCAAGGAATTATAAGACTATAAAACGCTGAGACTACCCATCTGGTCTCAGATGGAGGAGAAGCTGCTAAACCCTTTTTGTGCCCCAAGAAACACATGAATGAAGAATTGCCCTTAAGGAATTCCTTTGTACAGTTTAGGTAAAATAAGGAATATTGTGCTCCAGCACGGTAAAGGCCATCCCTTTGGTTAAATTGGCCTCAGAAACCCACCATTGTAGGGACTGTAATACTCTCCTAGAGGCAGAGAGCTTGCAGGACTGAGGGTCTACATTTAACCAAAATACCCTCAGGAACCACTTCTGCAACTCCCTCATCCAGAGTTTGGTGTAGGGCACTTTTTGAGTGCAGTTGCAGCCATCATACCTAACAGTTTCTGGATATCCACCATCCTCTGGAAATGATTGGCCAAGAAGTGAGACACCAAAGACTGAATGGCCTGGCACCTGACTTGGGGATCCAATAAACTACACACTAGGATTAAGGTGAGATTTCTCAGCATTAATTAAGAGGCCAAGATCTGTCAGGGTTTGTACTGCTAAATCAATTGAGGATTGCAGTCCCTGTTTCGACAGGGCTATAAACTACCAATAATCTAATTATGGGTATACTACACACCCCTTCAAACTGAGACATGACTGCAGACATGCACTTAGAGAAAACACAAGGGAGGGGGCATTGCCAGGTCAAAAGGTAAGATGCAGTATTCAAAGTAGGAGGAACCACATTAGAACCTAAGGAACCTTCTGCAAGACTTGTGGATAGTTATATGAAAGCAGGTGTCCTTGAGGTCTAGGACTACAAACCACATCCATGCTGTTAAAAGTGAGAGGATGTCCTGCAGAGGTACCATTCTAAACTTAGCCACCCTCAGCAACTTGTTCAAGACTCTCAAATCCAAAATGGGCATAAGCCCCCTCTCTTCTTTTTTTATGAGGAAGTATTCAGGGGGGGGGAATCTGTCCTGACAACACTCTTTTGAAACCTGAGGTTTCCCTCAATATTTATGCTAGTGCTTCTTGCCCTGTTGCACCTGCACAGAGGATGGGTGCTGGTAATGCTATTGAACAGGCTGGTAATGATATTACTTATGGAACTGACCCGAATGTCTTGGAAAGCACTTCAGTGAGCAGTAGGGACAGTCAGGCTGAGAGATCCTTCTGTGAGCTTGTTCTTTGTCATCTGCTCTAGGGTAGAATCGGTTTGGCTGCTTAACAGGTCTTTGCTCTTGAAGGACACGTCCTCAAACTTGGCTTTGGTGTCTGTTGGGAGGGCAGATTATCTCAACCAGGAGTGTCATCGCGGAACAATACTTGATGCCATGGCCCTAAAGGAACAGTCAAAGGCATTCCCTGAGTCATTTAATTTGTCAACTGTTGTTTGCCAAGATCCTTGGAGTGAATCACTCTGGCCAAGACTTTCTTGTCCTCAGTGAGAACATCGAGATACTGGCTCATCCGCTCCCAAGGGAGAAACTGGTATCTCTCCATAACAGCCATTAAATTTGAAACTCATAGGCCCAATGCTCCCAGTGCATAGATTTTTCTGCCCGGAGCATCCAATCTGAGCCCCTCTTTCTCTGGAGAGGATGCATGAGATCCTGCACACTATCTGGAGGAAAATACCTCTGCAACTAATGAGTTCGCTGGGGGATGTTGCATGAGGAACTCACAGCCCTCCTCTTTTATACTGTCAGGGCCGGCTCGAGGTGCTTATGCGCCCTAGATGGGTGCAGATGCCAACCTCCCGGCGGGGCCTGGAGTCCCACGCTGGCCTCCTCCTCCTCCTCCCCCCCAAGGGGAGGGGGAGGGCAGGCGAGCTGGCCGCTGCTGCTTCCTGTGCCTGGCTGGCCCCGCAAGAAGTAGCCACCTCCTCCTCCACCCGAGGAGGGAGGGGGGAGGGGGCGAGCTGCGGCTCTGCCACCGCCTCCTGTGCCCCGCCTCATTGCTGCTGCTGGGCAGCTCTCAGCATGGCATGCTGCCGAACAGAGCGGGGCGACGCTGGCTGGCAGGCCCAGCCCCCTGCCCGCCACCGAGCAGCCTCCAGCCCGCCTCCAGGCTAGCGAGGAGCCCCTGGCTGGGGGCCGCGGCGGGAAGAGGAAAGGTGGCTCCTCCCTCGGGGTCACGACGTCCACTTGGCCTCGCCTGGCTGGCCAGGTGCCCTTTTCCTGGTGGGGGTGGCAGCAGCGAATCCCCACTAGCTGCCGCTACCTCCTGCTCCCCAGCCAGCTGGCCATTCTCCAGCAGCGGCTGGCCACTGCCTTCTCCTTCACCTGAGGGGGAGAGGGAGGGTGGGCAAGCTGTGCCACCACCACCTCCTGCGCTCTGGCCAGTGGGCCGGGTGCCCTTTTACTGATGGCAGTGGCAGCGAATCCCAGGTGACCTCCGCCTGCCGCCGAGGGAGGAGGGAGGGCGATCTGCGGGGCGCAGGAGCACCCCGGCTGGGGCACTTTGACGCCCCTGAGGGCCAGTGTGCCCTAGGCGAGCTGGCCCTGTATACTGTATAAGTTCTCTAGCTTTTTTGCAGTGGTAGGTGCAGACACAGGATTAGCCCACACATTCTTAGCCATCTCTAGGAGCCCCTGGAGCATGGGGAAGGTGACCAGATCCATATTCTCTGTATATAGAACCTGTCTGTCAGCTTTGGATATGATGTAGAGGTCTACTGCTTTTGCCATACGCCAGAGTTGCTTGGCATATAGCTGCAGGTCCTCAGTAGGTGACACTGGGGAAGGGGATCTAAATGCGACTGTGGACATTTGAGCTGCTTTTTCCAAGGGGAGGCTAGTGCTTTGCGATCAAGAGAGACTGCAACCCCAAAGCCTTCTCCCACAGGGCCACTTTCAGTCTCTGGGCCCTTTCCTGCCTAGATTTAGGGGTAAATTGCTGGCAGAATTCA
The DNA here is from genome assembly GCA_029375565.1 of Gekko gecko. NCBI lineage: Eukaryota > Metazoa > Chordata > Lepidosauria > Squamata > Gekkonidae > Gekko > Gekko gecko. The sequence goes on along the minus strand of JAPDNY010000002.1, from coordinate 234,044,651 downwards.
CAGACCACTGTACTGAGCAGCTCCCTTAGGCATAGCAAACATAATCCATGGCTGTCAGACTGGGCCACCTTAGTGCCACAGTCCACACATTTCTTGCACAACACTATCCCTTATCGAAATTAGGATGGCAAATCAGGAAAAAAACTCCATGAGGAGAAATAAGGAGTCACAAAGACAAGCTTTCTTGCAGAGATCTTCTTACAGCTACAAAGAGAAGACTGAGGGAAGATCCCCTTCTCCAGTCACATGGCCGGTTTGACCGGGGGGGTGCTCTTGTAGCTTAGACCTTTCTAGTGCTTTGCACAGTTCTTTTCACGGCAGGCCTGCATGTGCACAATCCCATGTGGGACTGCACAGAAGCCACAAGGACAAACTTACAGATTTACAAGTAAATATAAAATATCACAAACTAGTTTAAAAAAATTAGTTATATGGTATTTTGGTTGCCATAGCACACCGAAGATAAGTGTCAGGATCCAACAAGCCCTGTGTGCAGCCCTGTAGCCAGAAATTTTTTGGTAGGGGTGCACATTTTTTGACAAGGGGGCACTTTAGCACAGGGGAGAACAGCCCATTATGTGTCTGTACAGAACTGCCATGCTTATACTTCTAAACAATCAAGTCACGTGGTATATCACACAAAAATATTTCAAGTTTATTACAAAGATATTTACATGTAGAACATATTGAGCAATCTTAACAAGTAACTGACAACACACATTTTCATCATCATCACACATTCTCCATTCCACGAGTTCGATTTTACAAATCTCAGTAAGTCAAGTAGAATATGAATAAATTTAAATACATTTCCTATACACACAGAATTGCTTACTCAGGCTGGCAGTGGCTCTTCAGGGTCTCAGGCAGAGATCTAACTACTAAACAAAGAAAGAAAGAAAATACTTTAACAGAGACAAACTGAGAAAGTCAGAATTGCCTACACAGACCAGAGGCATCCATAGACAACAGTGGGTGTTGGGGGCACCCAGGACGGACAGGCCACAGCAGAGAACTCAGACCAAGCGTGATCCCCTGGAGAAGGAAATGGCAACCCACTCCAGTATCTTTGCCAAGAAAACCCCACGGACAGTAACAAAAGGCTAAAAGATATGACGCCAGAAGATGAGCCCCTCAGGTCGGAAGGTGTCCAATATGCTACTGGGGAAGAGCAGAGGGCAAGTACGAGTAACCCCAGAAAGAGTGAAGCGCCTGGGCCAAAGCCGAAAGGACGCTCAGTTGTGGATGTGTCTGACGGTGAAAGGAAAGTCCGATGCTGCAAAGAACAATACTGCATAGGAACCTGGAATGTAAGATCTATGAATCAAGGTAAGCTTGACGTGGTCAAAAATGAGATGGCAAGAATGAACATCGACATCTTGGGAATCAGTGAACTAAAGTGGACAGGAATGGGCGAATTTAACTCAGAAGATCATTATATCTACTACTGTGGCCTTGTTGGTATTTTTGGATTGTAATGGCCCATGGCTAAATACAATAAAACCTTTCATACTTGTAAATCCGATCGGCTTTCATACTACTGTGGCCAGGAATCCCATAGAAAAAATGGTGTGGCCTTTATAGTCAACAAGAGAGTGAGAAAGGCAGTATTGGGATACAATCTCAAAAATGACAGAATGATCTCAGTCCGAATCCAAGGCAAACCATTCAATATCACAGTAATCCAAGTCTATGCCCCAACCACTGCTGCAAAAGAGGCTGAAGTGGACCAGTTCTATGAAGACCTACAACAGCTCATAGAACTAACACCAAAAAAATGATGTCCTCATCATCATAGGGGACTGGAATGCTAAAGTAGGAAATCAAAAGGTAACCGGAATAACAGACAAGTTTGGCCTTGGAGAACAAAATGAAGCAGGGCAAAGGCTAACAGAGTTTTGTCAAGAAAACACGCTGGTCATAGCGAACACCCTTTTCCAACAACCTAAGAGGCGTCTCTACACATGGACATCACCAGATGGGCAACACCGAAATCAGATTGACTATATAATCTGCAGTCAAAGATGGAAAAGCTCTATCCAGTCAGTAAAAACAAGACCTGGAGCTGACTGTGGCTCAGATCATGAGCTACTCATTGCAAAATTCAGACTTAAATTGAAGAAAGTTGGGAAAACCACAAGGCCATTCAGATTTGACCTAGATCGCATCCCCGATGAATATACAGTAGAGGTGAAGAATAGGTTTAAGGGACTAGATTTGATAGACAGAGTGCCTGAAGAACTATGGACAGAGGTCCGTGACATTGTAAAGGAGGCAGCAATCACCGCCATCCCAAAGAAAAAGAAATGCAAGAAAGCAAAGTGGCTGTCTGATGAGGATTTACACATAGCAGAGGAAAGAAGGAAAGCTAAAGGCAACGGTGAAAAGGAAAGATTTGCCCAACTGAATGCAGATTTCCAGAGAACAGCAAGGAGAGATAAGGAGGCATTCCTGAATGAACAATGCAAAGTAATAGAGGAAAACAATAGATTGGGAAGGACTAGAGATCTCTTCAAGAAAATTGGAGAAATCAAGGGAACGTTCCATGCAAAGCTGGCCATGATAAAGGACAAAAACGGTTGGGACCTAACAGAAGCAGAAGAGATTAGGAAAAGATGGCAAGAATACACAGAAGAACTATACAAGAAGGACCTCGATGTCTTTGACAACCACGATGGTATAATCACTGACCTCGAGCCAGACATCCTGGAAAGCGAAGTTAAATGGGCCTTAGAAAGCATTACTAACAACAAAGCTAGTGGAGGTGATGGTATCCCAGCTAAGTTATTCAAAGTCTTAAAAGAAGATGCTGTTAAAGTGCTGCACTCAATTTGCCAACAAATTTGGAAAACACAACAGTGGCCACAGGATTGGAAAAGGTCAGTGTACATTCCAATCCCAAAGAAGGGCAATGTCAAGGAATGTTCAAACTATCGCACAATTGCACTCATTTCACATGCTAGCAAGGTCATGCTCAAAATCCTACAAGCTAGGCTCCAACAGTACGTGGATAGAGAACTGCCAGAAGTACAAGCTGGGTTTCGAAGAGGTAGAGGAACTAGAAATCAAATTGCCAACATTCGCTGGATTATGGAGAAAGCAAGAGAGTACCAGAAAAACATCTACTTCTGCTTCATTGACTATGCTAAAGCCTTTGATTGTGTGGATCACAATAAATTATGGCAGGTTCTTAAAGAGATGGGAGTACCGGACCACCTCACATGTCTCCTGAGAAACCTGTATAAGGGTCAAGAAGCAACAGTTAGAACCGGATATGGAACAACTGATTGGTTTAGCATAGGAAAAGGAGTACGACAAGGATGTATGTTGTCACCTTGCTTATTTAATTTATATGCAGAGTACATCATGCGAAATGCTGGCCTGGATGAATCACAAGCTGGAGTTCAGATTGCTGGGGAAAAGATCAATAACCTCAGATATGCAGACGATACCACTCTGATGGCAGAAAGTGAAGAGGATCTCAAGAGCCTCTTGCTCAGGGTGAAAGAGGAGAGCGCAAAAGTGGGCTTGAAGCTCAACATCAAAAAAACATGGCATCTGGCCCCATCAATCCTTGGCAAATAGAAGGGGAAGTCGTAGAAGTAGTGACAGACTTCACATTCCTAGGATCCCAGATCACTGCAGATGGTGACTGCAGCCATGAAATTAAAAGACGCCTGCTCCTTGGGAGGAAAGCGATGGCAAACCTAAACAGCATGATAAAAAGCAGAGACATCACCCTGCCAACAAAAGTCCGCATGGTCAAAGCAATGGTATTCCCCGTAGTAATGTATGGCTGTGAGAGTTGGACTATAAGGAAGGCCGAGCGCCGAAGAATAGATTCTTTTGAACTATGGTGCTGGAGAAGACTCTTGAGAGTCCCTTGGACTGCAAGGAGATCAAATCAGTCAATCCTAAAAGAAATCAACCCTGACTGTTCCCTGGAAGGCCAGATCCTGAAGCTGAAGCTCAAATACTTTGGCCACCAAATGAGAAGGGAGCATTCACTGGAGAAGACCCTGATGCTGGGAAAGATTGAAGGTCAAAGAAGAAGGGGACGGCAAAGGATGAGATGGTTAGACAGCGTCATCGATGCAACGAACATGAAATTGAGCAAACTTCAGCGGACAGCGGAGGGCCTGGCGTAATCTGGTCCATGGGGTCGCGAAGAGTCGGACTCGACTGTGCGACTGAACAACAACAAACTTGCCAGCAAATGCATCACCTATTGATAGGCACACACTAGTGCCCAATGTACCTACCCAGATGCAAACAACTGATCTTGCAGAGAGAATTGTCTACTCAGGCTGGCAGGGGCTCTTCAAGGTCTTACTAACTACTAAACAAACAAACAAAAACTTATCTTAAACAAAGACAAGCAGATTTATATTGGACACAGGAAAACACAGACAGCTGCATTATACTGAATCAGTCCCTTGGTTCATCAAAGTCAGTTTTGTCTACTAAGACTAGCAGCAGCTCTCCATGGTCTCAGGCAGAGGTCTTTCCCATCACCTACTGCCTGGTCTTTTTAATTAGAAATGCCAGGGATTGAACCCAGGAGGGACCTTCTCCTAGCCCAGCAGATGCTCTGCCCATGGAGAGGAACTTATAATTGTTTTATTTATTTAACTTTAACTTAAAAGTTATGTTTATATATATACACACACACACACACACACACACACACATACTAGTGAGCAAAGCCCGTTGTGGTGGAAGACAACGGGCCCTAGAAAGAAAGGGAGGGAGATGGAAGGAAGGAAGGAAGGAAGGAAGGAAGGAAGGAAGGAAGGAAGGAAGGAAGGAAGGAAGGAAGGAAGGAAGGAAGAGTGAAAGAAAGGAGAGAGGAAGAAAGGAAAGGGGGAAAGGAAGGGAAGAGGGGCAGAAAAGGGCTTCTCTGGGCCCAGAGAAGGCCTTTTCTATCCCCCACACACCATCCCCTGGGCCTTCTATGGGGGCAGTAGGCAGTGTGTGGGGGAAAAGGGCTTCTCTGGGCCTACTGCCCCCATAGAAGGCCCAGAGGATGGTGTGTGGGGGATGGAAAATGGCTTCTCTGGGCTTACTGCCCCCATAAAAGGCCCAGGGGATGGCGTGTGAAGGACGGAAAGGGCTTCTCTGGGCCTACTGCCCCCATAGAAGGCCCAGGGGATGGCATGTGGGGGACGGAAAAGGCCTTCTCTGGGCCTACTGCCCCCATAGAAGGCCCAGGGGATGGCATGTGGAGGACGGAAAGGGCTTCTCTGGACCTAGAGCCCCAAAGAAGGCCCAGGGGATGGCATGTGGGGGACGGAAAAGGCCTTCTCTGGGCCTAGTGCCCCAAAGAAGGCCCAGGGGATGGCATGTGGGGGACGGAAAAGGCCTTCTCTGGGCCTAGTGCCCCCATAGAAGGATGGCATGTGGGGGACGGAAAAGGCCTTCTCTGGGCCTAGTGCCCCATAGAAGGCCCAGGGGATGGCATGTGGGGGGCAGAAAAGGCTTCTCTGGGCCTAGTGCCCCATAGAAGGCTCAGGGGATGGCGTGTGGGGGTTGGAAAAGGCCTTCTCTGGGCCTAGTGTCCCATAGAAGGCCCAGGGAATGGCATGTGGGGGGCGGAAAAGGCCTTCTCTGGGCCTAGTCCCCTCATAGAAGGCCCAGGGGATGGTGTGGGGGGGCAGAAAAGGGCTTCTCTCACTTGCCTCAGCCTTGAGGGCCTGTCCCTGCGCTCACACTCCAGACGGTCCTCTACTGTCGGAGGACTGGAGCAGACTGAGCTGAAAACACTGACCGGGGCTGACATGGGCGGGACTTTGTGAAGCAGCCAGTCAGCCCTGGCCAGTGTCTTCTGACTGCCAGTTCTTGAGCCGAATCAATTATGGCAAGCATAGAATGCTGTGGAACCAAAATTCAAATATTTAAAGGATAGGATATATAAAGTTTAAAACTTAATACAAAGCAGAGCGGAGATTCACCCCCAACAGGAGATAGAACTGCAGGCTCCAGTCCACGACTGGGTGGGCTGGGCACCCACCAACAGCTGGCCTTTTCAGGTTCAGCTTTTGTGAGTGAGGCACCTGTACCACTCGCCATCCCTGCAGGCAGCACCCACAACAGAAAACAACACACCCGGGAAGGCTTGCTGGCTGCCACACCACAGCTGATCTGGATTAGCCCACACAGCTGATTCAGTGGAACCAAGCCTGGGGGGGATCCTGAGGAGAAGCTGTGCTGAGCCACACCTGAACTGACTGGGAAAGCCGACTGGACTCTGGAGACTGGAGCCGAGCTGAAGAGAGCACTGAGCAATGAGGAGGAGCCACTGACTGGATCCAGAAAAAGTAACCGAGCCCACCGAAACTTCCCAGGCTTCCCCAGGCTGGCCAGCCCCAGAATGATGACATAGGCCAGCCAAGGCAGTGGTCTGAGGCTCATGCCATTTGCTGTAGTGGTTTTGGGAGTGCCAGTTTGGTGTAGTGGTTAGAAGCATGGCCTCTAATCTGGGAGAACTGGGTTTGATTCCACACTCCTCCACTTGCAGCTGTTCTCTCAACAGCACCTACCTCACACAGTGTCTGTTGTGGGGAGGGGAAGGGAAATGCATTGTAAGCCATTCTGAGTCTCCTTTGGGTAGTGAAAGGCAGGGTATAAATCCAATCTCCTCCTCCTCCTTCCTGCTCCAGCTGATTGGTGAGGGGGTGGGCGAAACTGGGGAGGGGGTGTCATCCTTGGGAGGCCTGTGGCTATGGGCCTGCCTGTGTGAAAGCAAGAGTGCCTTGGTGCAAACCTGAAAAAGCAAATTTTCCCTTCACATTCCCTTCTGCTGCACAAAGGGCCAGTCCAGAAGGTCTCTGGCATTCAAAAATAATTGTCAGGGGGCAAGGACAAAAAAACATCTTATGTGCATATTTGGATCCTGAACAAGTAGTACAAATTAAGCTTGAAAAGAAATCCACAAATTAATTGTGGAAACTTTTTTATTGAGCAACTGCTGAGGAAGGAATGGAACCATTTTCTAGCTCTGAGCACTGCTTTCAACATAATGCTTTATTCAGGGCTGCCAACAAATGCATACTTCGTTTAGCTATCCTGGCTAGCATCAAGTGAAAAGCCACTCCAGAGGTGTTAGCTTGGACAAAATTTCAAGTTAGCCACGTTTGACAGAACTATTTTAAATATTTGGGCTGGGATCTAATCATTTGCATAACAAGCTTCTTGCATATAAAGAGACTTTGGAACTGAGTTTCTCAAGGAGTAGCAACAACACACCTATACACACATCATATTACAAAGTACTTTATTTGAGATAGCTTTCAAAAGCAGTCTGTTACATAGGATGGTATGTAGTATTCCAAAGGGGAAAATGAAAAAAGTATTTCTTCACCCAAAGAGTAATTAACACATGGAATTCACTGCCATAGGAGGTGGTGGCAACTACAAGCATGGACAGCTTCAAGTGGAAACTGGATAAACATATGGAGCAGAGATCCATCAGTGGCTATTAGCCACAAGGTATAGATAGGAACTCTTGGTCTGGGGAAAGAGATGCTCTGTATTCTTGGTACTGGGGAGGGGGGGCAACAGTGGAAGGGCTTTCGTGTCCTGGCCCCACTGGTGAACCTCCTGATGACACCTGGTATTTTTGGCCACTTTGTGACAAAGTGTTGGACTGGATGGGCCATTGGCCTGATCCAACATTGGCTTGTCTTATGTTCTTATGAATATTCTAGATATTCCAAACTCAAGGTGGGAAAGGTAAATGAAACAGCAAATAATTTATCATTATGTACAGGTTTAATCTGTACTCATAATAATCTTTAACATTTTAACCTTTCTTAGGAAGAATGGATGGGATCCTAACAACTGAGAGTGGAGTTTTACTCATAGAACTGGGCTTTCCAACCTCTTTTCCCCTGCTGCAGCCCCTTTCAACACCCAGAAATTTGAAGAATTGTGGGACTCTCTGAAACAGCCTTAAATACAGTGGATAGGGCTAGATGAGGATTTGGAAAAAATCAGGGACCCTCTCTTGCATGAATAGAAGTACCTTATGCGAAAATTAGATATCTTTTGGATTTCAGCCAATATATTAGTGGTTTAATTTATAAAAGATAATGCAAAATGTCTGTTACAGTTTTATTCATTTTAAAGAGATCTTTTTGTTTGAATTACTGCTTATGAGCTTCTTTTTACAGCTTTCCCTGAAGAAGAGTTATAATCAAAACAAAAAGGGCAACACAATAAGCTATTTTCCTAGCCAGCATGGTATAGTGGCTAAAGGTGGTGGACTCTAATCTGGAGAACCAGGTTTGATTCTCCACCCCTCCACATGAAGCCTGCTGGGTGACCTCGGGCCTTTCAGACAGCCTTTGCAATCTGTTTTGGTAGCCAGTTGCTAATGGATTTTTTGTATCATTTCAGACACAACCAATTTAGCACCTGGCTGCTAACGGATTTTATTTACCTTTTCATACAAAGCTATTTGCATCTAATTAGCAAAGCGTGGTTCAGCTTTCTTCTGTTTTCACCTTTTCTTTGCACTTCTGAATCGCTGTAGTATGCTGTTTAAAATGTCTGCAGCATTTCCAGTAGTGCCCCGCTTTTCCCCTGCCCCTTTTCACTGCGCAATCTTCCTCAAAGTTTGAGCCACTTTGAGACTCCTTTGAGCAGAAAAAGGTGGGGTATAAAAACCTCCTGTTCTTTTTCTAGTAGCCATTGAACAGTACTCTTCTATTTCCCCTCCATGCCCATTTTTGGCAATGCAATGTCATCTTCTTGGTTTCAAACAGATATGCATCCATTGCTCTCCCAGCATAGTAAATGCTCAAATAGTTTCTAGTCTAGTTTCACTCATCATGATAAACCCTTCGTGGGTAGAACAAAGTTTGAGTCCCTTGGCACCTATAAGACCAACAAAGATTTATTCAAAGTATAAACTTTGCACACAAAAGCTTACACATTGTTGGTCTTACAAGTACCACTGGACTCAAACTTTGTTCTGCTGCTTCAGACCAATACGGCTACCCACCTGAATTTTCCTTTGCAGGTAGGCAGTGAACTGAGATTTCGTGCTAGGGTTTATGGCTGGTTTTATCCAAAGTTTGTACTAAATGTAGTTTGCTTTGACATCTGAAGACACAACTCACAGTCCTCTTAGTGGTATTTTATTTGAGGCCAGCCCATAGCTATAGTGATGGAAGTACCAAGAATATGCCCTTCTTGCTGGGTGGCAGGAGGCAATCAGTGCACAAGCCAGGTTATATGCAGAAATGGATTTTCTTTTTTACTGACATACGGCAAACTAACTAGAGTTTGCTGCATAAACCATGATTTAAACAAACCACAATTTATCATAATCTCTTCATTGGCTCCTATGCCTTGTTTGCTGGTCCTCCAGGGCAACCAAGTTGGTCACTGTTTGAAATGGGAAGCTGAACTAGATGGACGACTCACCAGTCTGATCCAGGATGGAATTCCTTGTGTTTTAGAAGTAGTTGAGGTTTCTATGATTACTTTCTCTACAAATGGAAGGCTAATCTAATTAATATTTAGATTTGTGTTGAGATATTTTGACTATATTAAAAAAAAATTCCAAGCCATTAATAAACTATTTTAATGTAGCAGCAACACATCTGGGACAATCTTTCTCAATAGTCTCTTTTGAGGAACTATAAGAGAGTTTACACACAGTCGCTCCTTTAATTTATTCTTTCAAAGACGATTAAAGAAAATAGGCAAATTAAAGGTCTGTACTAATCTGATTACAGACTTCAGAAACACCTTAAACCCCACACAACTCCTCTGTGTGGGGTTTTTTCCTGAAATTAATCAAATGTTTGTCGTCTTTAAGGATTCAGATGTTGCAGTTACTTTAATGACAAGATACATGCCTCACTAATAGTTCACGCTTTGTTCCTCTGCTCTTTCAGAACTCAAGAGGCTCAAAGTGATTTATTGCAATTTGGTTTCAAGAAGTCTTCTACAGAGCCTCTTTTTCTATCTCCAGTAATGAGTCTGGGAACCATGAACTTCCACCAGCTTTCAGGAAATTCAAAAGCTCCACACAGATTCTGAACTACACAAGAGGACATTTCAGTATTGCAAAATTCAGTAGAAAATGATGAGTAGCCTATTTGGAGGACAGCATATGCAGCCTTTGGCTGACGGTACGTTATGTAACATCCCTAACCCCATCCGATGGCACTCACCACATAAAGAATTCATCTGTTCTAACAAATATTTATCTTGAAAGGTGCAGTGATCCTGATATCTCAAGGCTTCAAGGACTAGTTTTGATAGAATGGCTGAGAATCATTTACTGAATTCACAAGCCTGATACAAAACAAGGAAATCTCAAGAAGATTTGTCTTGTTGCTCAGCTCAAGGACTTCAGAAACCATAGCCCTAAGTGCATGGAGAGATTTTTAGAGATGACAGATTTCTCCCTCAATGAATGAAGTTTTTACCTGCAAAAATTATTCCTGGGGATTTGTAATACAATAGAGGAAATCATAACAATGTTTTATAAGCAATGCCCCAGTACCTGCTTCTTTCTATAGAAGGAAAGGGTTATTAAACAAAATTCTGCTTAGCATGCAGTCAGAAATTGAAAGGCATATGAACACTTATTATTGGTATATTTTTTCCTTAGTAAATCTTTGGCCTGGTTTTGCCAATGGTTTACACTCACATATCTTTCAATTAATGGCCATACACTAAAGCAAAGTTCTTAGCTGCCCTAAGTTCTACCTTTCTACTTGAGATCACAAAAGCAATTTTTCAAAGGATGGCAGGGTAATTTTTTTTTACATTTCTTTTTTTAAAAGGGATAAAAGCAAAATTACAGAGTCTATTTCTTTTCTTGTTGTTCTGTCTGTCTGACAGTTTGGGATCCTTGAAGGGTTACATCATAAAGCACTGTATCACGATTTTAAGTACTTACCAGGGCACAGCTTTAAAACATTAGATAGTAGATTGCCTAATCCCCACACCACTGTGTCATTTTACCTTTCTTCCCACACTTTTCTATTTTAAGAGACTTTTAAAGTTTCAAACTACACATGGCTCCTCATTTCCTAAATGTAAATTCATCAGTACTGTAATTTCAGTTCAGGCTGCAGGACTGCAGCTTGAAGCAGAAACACTTCAGTGGGGAGTTATTTTTACCTCTTCAGACTACAAGATGCACCAGCCCCATGAGGAATCACACTAACTAGGGTATGCTTCAGAATCCAAAAATGCACCTTTTCATCAGTGCAAGAGCAGCCACATTAGCTGTTTTTGCAACTGGCTGAATGCATTAAAAGTAGTGGGCTGGAGGGGGGAGATGGCAACAAAGAAAGAAAAAATTGTCAAAGTGTACTCAGTGGAGTTTAGTGACAGAAGGAAAAAATGTCTGGCAAATTTATGAGACTGGGTTGAATTAAATAAATCTTCCCAAATCCACGATTCTAAGTATAATGGAAAAGTGAAACATATGGGCTACAGTCCTATACATACTTACTGACAAGTAATTCTCACTACAATCAATGAACTTGCTTCTGAATAAACATGCACAGGATTAGGCAACAGTCCTATCTGGGATTTTCTACAGCACAGAAAAACAACATAGCCTATATATACCTTTCCTGCTCAGTATAATAGCTAGCATCATTGTCCCTAGCAGGCTAAACTTCAAACAGGTCACCATCAAGTAGATCCATAGCAAAATATATTCTTTACTCTTCCATATCCATTCACTGGAGACCTGTCTCTACACACAAAGACAAAGTATTATTTAAATAGGTCACCCAGAGGCTGGGTGGTAATTACAGAAAAACGTTAATCAGCTTGAAACAGCAGAGCTGCTTAGCCCTTTCAAGAAGTCTTTTTGATGTTAGGTCTTTTAGCACATCCTCATTAGGAGGGGAAAACACAATGTAGACCGCAGTAGCCATACAAACATGACCTCTTAGGTGAAAATCTTGATTGGATATCTATCCATTGCTATCCCTGACCACTAGAAAGAACTCAGTAGTAACTCCATAATTATGTGACTTATGACATTACAGTTTTAGATCCTTAATTCAGTGTAGCAAACAATTTACTCAGTTTACAAAACCAGAGTTTACAGGGCAATTAGACAGAGTTTCTCACTCTTTCAGTGATCAACAGGCTGTAATAATAACAATTATTATTCCAGACTGATTATATCTGATGTGAAAGATAGCCACTCTTTGGGAGCTTTATAGATTTAACCTAGTACCTCTTCAGAATAAGGAATCAGTGTGTACACAGAGGTCTGGTATAAGATACGCTTCCCTTGTTGCAGTTCTGAGTTCTCCCAAACATGGTTACTTGGTCCAGTTCAACAAAAGCAGAGCTTACTTTTTACCTAGAAAACTTTCATGAAGCATTGGTAGAGCCAGACTGCCAGGTCAATCAACATTTTGAAAGGCAGATATCACTAGGCCTGTCTTTTTATGTAAAAATACCTGATAATTACAGGGAGTTGTAATATAACAGCATCAGAAATATCCTGTGAACTGATACTTAGGCAGAGATCTCACCATAGTGCAGATTTAACCACCATAACCTTTATTTGGAAAGCAGTGACCACACATATGAATGTTAACTATCAAAGGTTCAAAGACTGCCACTGACTGCTTGGTCAAAATGGCTACCAAAAGCCACCCAGGAAGGAATATATTAAAATATTAAATGTACATCCTAGTTTTCAAGGAATACACTGGGAATTTAAAAGTATTATATGTATTACACATAACATACACCCATTATCACAGCTTTTCTAGCAAATAGCAGGAAATTTCAGCTTAGCATTGCAGTGACTCAGCAATTAATCCAAAGAGCATTGCAAGGCACAAACAGGTCAGTACTGAATCTCCAACCTGAGCAGTTTACATTAAGTGTATTTTAAAAGCTTTTATGCTTTCTACGATTAACATTACTGCAAGAACATTAACATCCCTAACCAGAGATGCTGGCCCAAAATATTGGAGAGCAATAACTGTGGTTATTATTTGCTCTGTCCTCTTAGACTTTGGCACCAGTTTCCCCTTTGCCCCAGATTCCTCTGCTCCAAGGTCATTTTGTCTGCAGTGCTTGCATTTCTCAGCAGGACGGCAAAACCCAAAGGATTTTCCCATTGAACTGATTTTGCAGTTTTCTTGATTTAGTTCCAGGATGACAGGTCATTGCTGTAGAACACGTGAACAAAAGTAGTAGTAATGACTAGCTGAATTTTTGTTCTTCACCTCTCCTGAACCTCAACTGATCTGTGTCTACCACTTTTCTTTTGATCTGGATTTGTACTGCAGGATTCCCCCATTTTAGCGTGTGTGTGTGTGTAAGCACTATTTTATTCAGCAAGTTAGAACAGCTGCATAAAAGGCTTTCTCCCAATTCAGCCTAGCCCAAAAATGGCTCTTTAACTTTGATACAGCTGATCTAGCCACCTGGATCCATGCCACAATAACATCCAGACTAGACCACTGTAATGCATTGTACATTGGTCTCCCCTCAAAATCAATTTGGAAACTCCAGTTGGGTATCTTTTCCTTTAATGAATTCGTTCTTATAGCCCAGTGGCTTTGAACAGCTCATGCTAATAGGCCAGATAACTTAAAATCAATTAAATATCAACCCTACTATTTTTATGTTTAATAACAATCTACAAAAACTTTACTACTGCCAGGGTAGTTTTAACCTCCATTCCAACCAATAATTTAGCAATTCTTTGTGAAGAAGGTAACATTGCCGTATCATGTATAAAACAGAGATCCAGCACTGTCTGATTGAAATAAACAGGGAACATTCAAATAAACAATGTTCTAGAATGCCAGTGTTTCCTGGCGCACAATTACAAAGCCTGTCTGAAAAGGGAATCCCCCCCCGATGGCCTACCTTTTCTTCCAAAGGGACAGCATTCAGTTGAGCCAATATAAATGGTCTCCTATAGTTGGGTATTGTTAAAAAATTAAAATATAATGGAAAGGAGTTTGACAGGGAAAGACCCAAGTATAATGGAGAACATACTTTATGGGATCCCCTAGTAGAACTTAGGAAATCCAATTCATACAGGCTCTTTATTATAAGAGTTCATGAAGCTGTCATCCATCACTTTGGCTATTATCGGGAGCCAGAGCAAGCACACGTATCACTCCCATTCTACAGTCACTCCACTGGCTGCCCATCAGTTACCAGGCTCAATTTAAGGCATTGGCTATCACATACAAAGCCCTCCATGGCTTTGGACCCTCATATCTGGGAGACTGCTTTGCTCACCTGAGCAAGGTCTTCTACAGGTGCCAACCTGCTAATGGGCAAGATCAACAACTGGTCCTACAAGTATCTTCTCCACTGTGGACCCCACCTTGTGAAATGGCCTGCCTGAGGAGGTCAGGAAGGCTCCCATTCTCCTGGCTTTCTGCAAACTATGCAACAATTTAGATTTTAGTATTTTAGTATATGTGCTGCCAAAGCAAGCACCAAACTATGCAAAACTGAATTATTCAAGACACCTTCTCTGTGCAGGCAATAGAGTTGCACTGGACTAAATAATTCCCAACATTACCTGGATAAATTATTAGGGACTGTACTCTATGCTATCGTGTACAGCTTGCTGAAACTAGGATCCTACTATGTAATTACTGCATAATTTAAAGTGTCATATTAATCATGTTTTGCATCAGTTCTGTTTTTAGACTTCTGATTGGTTCTACAACCCCAATCCTATTGCATTGTTTACTGAATGTCCATCCTGTTGAATGTATTGACTCACTCTGTGTAATCTGCCTTGAATCCAAGTGAGAAAGTTAGACTACAAATAATGTAAAATAAATAAATGAATAAATTTCTGTGCAAACTTATCTAGCACAAGTTTCTTCTCTAATAGCTGTGAAAAGACATCAAATACATGCTGAAACATACTTTTCAATAAAATCTCAATGATTTATTATAGAATACCAAGGTAATGAGGAAGAAAAGAAACATCTCAACTGAGGGTCAAGGGCCAATTTAACTAGTGTTACTTTGGCTTTTAGGGGTTCCTGCAAAAGGAAGCCAAAAGCATTTGCCTAGAATTAGAGTCAATGAGCAATAAGGTAGCTGCTCCCTCAGCATAATCCCCACCTCTCTTTCCCCAGCCCTGTTAATAATAACCTTGTATTTTGATGCCAATTTAGAAGAGAGGCAGTGTGTTCCCAGTTGTTAGGACAGTAGTTCTCAAACTTTATAAGGGGGACCCACTTCTAAACTCATTATACCTTTTAGGAGTTGCTTTTAAACTGACTTGGTCAGACCCAGGGATCTACTAGCAGAAAGCATGGTTGCAGATCCTCCCGGCTTTCCCTGCCTGCAGTTGTCCTTTTCCAAAGGTGGAAAAAAATGGTTTTTGGGTGGTCATGGGACCTGTGTGGAGCAGGTTGCTGACTGCAGTGAGGAGGGGGTGAAATTACCATTTCTAAATATTCCATCAGTGGAATTCCATTGAGGGAAGAGGAAGGAAAGAAGGATTTCATTCCCTTTTCATTACTCACTACCAACAGGCATAGCCAGGGGTCATTTCATAGAAAAAGAGGAGCAGGAGCTCATTCGCATAGCTCATGAGCATAACTTATTTGCATATGCCACACCCCCTGACATCACTGGACTGTTTTGGATTGCTAGCTATGAGGGGGGTGCAGATCTGCCCTCGCAGAGGAGGGAGAGCTTGTACCCGAATAAACTTTGGCCTTAAAAAGTGCCACTGGACTGTTTTGGATTGCTAGCTGGGGGGGGGACACGCAGATCTGCACAGAAAGAAAAATTCTAGAAAGCCACCCTCCATTTCTTCCCTTTCTGTGCCTAGGAAAGGTCTTAGGTGGTGTCAGATTTGCTCTCTCTCCCAAAGTCATTCTAAGAGGATACAGGGTACCAGGCATGTCTTATTCAGCCCTTGTTAGAGTCCACAGGAAAGTGAAGGGGAACACAGAAGCATCCCTTATTGCCCAGAAAGGGCAAGTCAGTCCTTGACAAACTAGTCACAGGAAAGGACAGAGCAGCAGGTGGCAATATCCACCTTGCAGCTGCCTTCTTATTATTTTGGGAGCTATTCTAACGGGATGGCACCTGAAACCTGGTTTCACTGCACTCAACAATGTTCAGCAACCAGTTGAGAGTTATCAATAATGTTCAGCAACCAACTGAGTTATCAGTTCAGATCAGAGTTGTGCGCTTACCAAGAATGCTCAAGGAAAAAACCCTCAAGTCAATTGCAAAGTGGGGGAAGCAAAGTTCTCCCGTCAGCAGGTATTTTTCCTAAGCAGGTTTCCACTTTTTATTTAACTGCAGCAACTAAAATGCTTAAACAAAGAGAAGATGAAGCATTTTTTGAAGAATGGAAAGATTTCAAAGACTATCTTGAGAAAAACTGGGATGTTAAAAACAGATTGATTTGCTTCGACAGTTATTAAGGAGAAAACAAGAAAAAGAATGATAAGATTGTTAAAATGTTACCGTAATTTGATAATGGAAATGGCATATTTGGTTAATGGTAATTAGATAATAGAGTTTATAAGGGGGTAAGAGCATTGCGGGAAGCCATGTACTGGGGGGAGGGGAGAAAAGAAAAAGGTATGTGATTTTTATAAGATGGAATTTTAAATATGTGAAACATATCCAATAATAAATAGTTTTTAAAAAAAAACAAAGAGAAGCCTTCCTTGCTTCATAGAAATAGAGGTTTCACAGATTAACAAGTTTGCTTTTCACTGTGCTCCAGGACAGACATTTGATAGAAAAAGTTTTTCCCCACTAGGAAGATGCACTGCTAGAGGGAATTTTGCTGTATTAATAAAAAGCACAGAAGTGAAGAGGCTTGAGATAACTCAGCCAAGCAACCTGGGCCACTGGCAGATTTGATAGCCACTTGCCCAAAATACCCTCCTCCAGCCCCCCCATTCCAACCAGCAGCTAATTTAAGGAGTGGGAACTGCAATTAGGGTTGTCAGCTATGGGTTGGTAAAGACCTGGGGATTTGGGGACAGGACCCTCAGCAGGATACAATGCCACATTATCCACCCCACCGGTGCAAAACTGGGTGAACTGATGCTGGAAAGAGGAACCGCCCCCAGCAAGACTGGGAGCCTCAGAAATGCTTAGCAGGCCTTGAAGGGCAGGAGAGGGGCCGCCGGGCCGCCGGGGAGGCAGACCCGTTCCCATTAGCCGTGCAAAGCTCTGTCCTGGCTCCCAGCTAGCCAGAGATGCCTGCCAGGCAGCACCCCCCCTCCACCTCATGGGCTGGCCTGGCAAAGTCCAACAGCCAAACTCCCAAAGGCCCACGGGAGTTGCCCCTGGCTGGCCTGCCGCACCACTTTCATGGCCACAGAGTGGGGCCAGGCTTCCAGGGGGCAGAGAGACATGCTGCATGCTCTGCTTCAGGGGAGGGGCTGCAGGAAAGGACCACGCAGGGCAGCGAAACACCCCCAGCCAGCCTGTCAAGGCGGGGGGGGAGAGCAAAGAGAGAAAGGGTTTAAAGTTTAAACCCTTTCTCTCTGGAGTCACACCGGTGCTATGGCATGACTCTAGAAAGAAGGAGCATGGAGGCGGGGAGCTGGGGGTGGGACTTGCCCCCACCACCATATGTGCCCGCTCCTGGGCTGCTGGCACACTCCAGCCCCAAGCGACCCCTGTGCATAGCTGTTATTCCACATGACTCCCACAACTAGGATTGCCAGACCCCCGGTCCAGGCAGGATTTCCCCATTTGGGGGGCTTTGATCCACCGCTGACCAGTGGGGGAAGCCCCACTACCAAACAAGGCCATCGCCGGGGCAATACCTCCAACATGATGACATCAACCAGAAATTACATCATCACATCGCCGACGTCGGGGGTTGACGCTCTAGTTTTTGGGCAAACTCCATGGTTTTGAAGGCAAAAAAACATAGAATTTCACCCAAAAACTAGATTATCACTCCCTCTTATGGCAGCAACGCAATATCGTCACTTTCAGGTGACATTATTGCACCCCACATGCATTGCATGCATGGCAAAAGATCCAGGGCAGGACTCAGTTGCCCCCTGCTGGATTGCAGGTAGGACCTGACAACCGTACCCACTACCCAGGCAGTCTACTGCTGGGGAGAAGGGAAAGCAAAGAAAATTTGTGATTAGCGTATGAGCAAACCACTGTATCCAAGCCACTGTAGGTTTGGGGTCCATTTGTAAAAATAACCTCATGTTATGTTCCTCCTCCCCCAAATAAAACACAGGAATCTTACATAAGTTAATGCTGAAAAATTTATAATTTTTCATGTTTAGTATTTATAAATATATAGTATTATGTGCAATAGACTGTATTTCATTATACACAAGTAAACCCAAATTTCCCACTGAGCTTTTCAATTCACCTTATTGCCCTCTCTCCTGGCTTCTAAACCCACTTATGAGTGAGTTGTGATCCACTTTTGGGTCCCAACCCACAGTTCTAGAATCACTGGTCAGGATCAAAACCAAAGCAAGTTCCACTAGACTGGACCAAGGCTCAGCTAGTTTTGTCACCTGCTTCCTGCAGTGGTTAGGTAAATGCCTCTGGGGAGTCTACAGGCAAGTCTTGAAGACAACAGTACTCCACTGTTACAGTATTCAGAGATTTAATCCCTTAAACATGGGCAGTCTATTTATCTAATTGGGCTAATAACCACTGATGTTTATCTTCCATGAATTTGTGTAATTCCCTTTAAAGCCATATCAGCTAGTGACAGTCACCACAGCAAACTATAGTGAATTTCACTAGTTAATTAACAGATGGTGCAAATTACTACCTTTTGTCTGTCCTTGGCTTGATGCTAATCAGGTTCATGGCGTAACTCTAAATTCTGCATTATAGAACTAACAGTGCAACCGTATGCAGAACTACTAAACCAATTGAGCTCAATAGCTTCAGACTACAGTGACTCTGCACAGGATTGCACTGATACTTTCCACTCTCTCAACATTATTCACAACTATAAAAACAATAATTTTGTTCCCAACCATGTTTCCCGTAAACTAATAACCCCTATAAGAACATAAGAGAAGCCAATGTTGAATCAGGCCAATGGCCCATCTAGTCCAACACTCTGTCACACAGCAGCCAAAATATACCAGGTGCCATCAGGAGGTCCAGCAGTGGGGCCAGGGCACTAGAAGCCCTCCCACTGCTGCCCCTCCAGCACCAAGAATAGAGTGCATCACCTGCCCCAGACTGAGAGTTCCCATCTATACCCTGTGGCTAATAGCCACTGATGGACTTCTGCTCCATATGTTTATCTAATTTCCTCTTGAAACTGACCATGCTTGCAGCTGCCACGACCTCCTGTGGCAGTGAATTCCATATGTTAATCACTCTTTGGGTGAAGAAGTATTTCCTTTTATCTGTTCTAACCCGACTGCTCAGCAATTTCATGGAGTGCCCACGAGTTCTTGTATTGTGAGAAAGGGAGAAAAGTACTTCTTTCTCAACCTGCTCAATCCCATTCATAATCTTATAAACCTCGATCATGTCACCTCTCAGCCGTCGTTTCTCCAAGCTAAAGAGCCCCAAGCATTTTAACCTTTCTTCATAGGGAAGGTGTTCCAACCCTTTTATCATTCTAGTTGCCCTTCTCTGCACTTTTTCCAATGCTATAATATCCTTTTTGAGATGTGGTGACCAGAACTGTACACAGTATTCCAAATGAGGTCGCACCAATGATTTATACAGGGTGATACTGGCTGATTTGTTATCAATTCCCTTCCTAATAATCCCCAGCATAGCGTTGGCCTTCTTTATTGCAGCTACACATTGTGTAGACATTTTCAGCGAGTTATCTACTACGACTCCAAGATCTCTCTCTTGGTCCGTCTCTGCCAGATCAGACCCCATCAACGTGTATTTATATTTAGGATTTTTGGCTCCAATGTACATCACTTTGCACTTGGCCACATTGAACCCCATTTGCCACGTTGACGCCCACTCACCCATCCTCAACAGATCCCTTTGGAGTGCCTCACACTCCTCCCTGGTTTTCACCACCCTGAACAACTTTGTGTCATCTGCAAATTTAGCCACATCACTGCTTACTCCCAATTCCAAATCCTAAATGCTTTCATCTTTCCTTAAAGGGAAAATGCTCTAATCCTAAATAATTTTGTTTTGCTTTTCTGTAGCTTTTCCATCTCTATAATATTCTTTTGAAAATGACTGAACAAAACTCTATACAACATTTCAAATGCAGCTGTACTATAGATTTATATAAAGGCATTATGACACTTGCTGTTTTATTTTCAGACTCATGTGCACAATGTGCTGCATCGTGAATGTCAGATATCAAGAAAAGTGTAGAAGACACATAAAATGCGGTACCACTATATAAACTGATGACAAAACCACCACATCAATTTTATAGCACATGCCCTACCTACCCTAGAGAACAGCTTGTCCTCAATATCCACTACAGTCCGTATGGTTTACTGAAGGCTCCTTCTGGACAGTGTACACCATGGATAATATACAAAACAAAAGGTTCTTGCTTCTATATATGGGTGTGTGTGTGTTCACGTGTGTGTAACATGCCATCAACTTGCAACTGATTTAGGGCAACCCTGCAGACAAGAGACTTCCAGAGGTGGTTAGCCATTGCCTTACTCTGCATAGCGATCAAGTAATTCCTTGGTGTTCTCCCTTTCAATTACTAATGGGGGGGCTCTGCTTAGCTTCTGAGAACTGATGAGATCCAGGTAGCCTGAACCATCTAGGTTAGGGCAGGAGACCTGGTATACCAAAACATTAATCGAATCAAATTTAAACATGTCACCTGATCAAAAAATGTTACTAAACATCTTTGTACATGATTAAAATAGTTTGCCACACAATCCTCTAATCATTTTTCTAGTGCTTCCAATTTACCTGATCTGGAACTTTGGGAATCCAATGACTACCCTACAGTCAATATGTTGTACCAATCGGTCTGGCATCTGATATTACTAGAGAAATTCATCCACATCTAGCACTTGCTTCTAGCACTCTTTCCCATGTTGTCATTTCAAGGCTCTAATTCACTGCCACATCTCCTACTTTGCTTGTACTAGATAGCACAGAAAAGATCTTTTGAACTTCAATGATGGCTAGCTTAACTACTGCTGTTCCCCTTTGCTGTCTTTGGAAAGCGGGGCTGAACTAGGCATGGTGTTGGTACAGAGATCAGCCTTCAGGCATTCGGATTATAAGAAAGTATAATAAACAAAAAGAGTACATGTGATGTATTCAAGCATCATGCTGAACAAGGATAAAAAGAACTGGTATAAACATGTAGTCCTCTAGATCCTAGCTCTCTATATGTTGAATTAGAAAAGGCTAAGGAATCTTTAAGTTGCAGTATATAAAATCCTCCATTACCTTAATTCTCAGAGTCTGGGGCTTCTCCTCATTTTCACTCAACAGATTTTTAAGATGGAGTCCCATTGGCATAAGCACAGAAAAGCAAAAGACGAAAAGATAAGAGATCTGCTCCCTGGTATCCAGAAAAATTATAATCTCCTATATGGAGTCCATCCCCCTCTGGAGTA
The DNA here is from genome assembly GCA_029375565.1 of Gekko gecko. Lineage (NCBI taxonomy): Eukaryota > Metazoa > Chordata > Lepidosauria > Squamata > Gekkonidae > Gekko > Gekko gecko. The sequence continues at coordinate 234,023,109 of JAPDNY010000002.1, read as the reverse complement.
ATTTCCCAAACTTCCTGACCTAAAAGGAAGAAAATACAATCTAGCCTTCTGGCTTTCCCGGTTTCTGTCACTAAGGTGTGACAATCTAGCTAAGGTGTTCGGGAAAAGGCTTTGCCCCTGCAATGAAGGAGAATTTCAGACTGTGAATCACATTCTTCTGTGTTGCCCCTTCTATAAAGATGCTCGCATCCAGACCATCACTCTTTTGAGCAATATAATACCTGGAAGAACAAGCTTGGAATACGTTAGGTTACTGCTAGAAGGCGGAAATCCAAGAACTACAGCTTCAGTTGCAAAATTTTGTGCAACATCCTATAAAATTCGTCAGTTGCTTTCATGTAAATACCACCCATTTATATTACTCTCTATTTATATTACTGTCTCTTTTAATTTGTCTTTTTATTACTTTTACTAATGTCAGTTTTAACTGCGTGTGTGTTTTGTAGTATTTTATCTATGCTGGTCTTTGACCGTACAATAAAAATTTGATTGCAGCTGAGGTGTTAACTGGTAAACATTTTGTCTCACTCTGGCCAAAGCCATTTGCATCTCTAAGCACTGAAGTGCTCTGTGCTTGTGAACTGATGGCATATACCCTGTACTTTTCCTCTTTCCACCTATTAACAAGGCTCCTGAACATGAGAGCAGTCCCAACAACTGTAATGTAAATATGGTGTCTAGGGTAGAAGGAATTTCTCTACAGCCAAATTGCTACAAGTCCCCAGTGGAACACTCCTTCTTTACACATTCTTGTTGATTCACATGCTCATCACACCACATCCAACTTCCTGTTCCCCAGTCTAACTCTCCACCTCCAACTCCAGGCCAATCACTGAACTTACTTAAAGATTTAATGAAGATGAAACCCTCTGTTGGAACAGGAGGACTTGAATAGCAAGACAGAAAGCATGCAGTGTTCCAGTTTGGGGTTAAACTAAGAGGGAGAGGCCCCTAAGTAGGTATGTGCACATGCTTTTCTGAGTTACCGAAGACATTTAGTTTAAATTGGCTATAAAGACCAGTTTAGCTTTTTTGGCTAGTTCTTATGTTTCAAAAGTCTTCTGAACGCACAAATGATAACATCTCAATGGTTCCCTCCCCCCTAAAAAAAACTACAACAAAAAAACAAGCTATGATCTTATATGGGAAAACAGCAAAGATTTACCAAGACTTGCATCGTAAATTTTTAATCTCACAGAAAAAGGATGTCAACACTGAGAGAGTGTTAGGAAAAAATCATATGCTACAAACCTTGGTTAGGAAAGGTGTGTTTCCAAAACCTGAGTATTAAAGTGTTCAAGACTTTGCCCTTGCATATTTCCTCCCTCTTGGATTTGTTTTAGAATTCTCAGATTTGTTTTAGAATTCTCTCAGATTTGTTTTAGAATATTAATTAGCATTTGCTATAGCTTTAAAAACAAAAATTCTACAGAAATAAAGAGAAAGCAATGGCTTGGAGAGTACCCAGTAATTAGGTCACATGTTCAATTAGCTTTCATACTTAACTAGTTACTCTTTAAGAAATGTTGTCTTTGATGTGCAGTAGGCAGCACGCCAATTAATTAGGAGAGAGAATGAGATGCAAGAAAGCAAAACTTCAGAAACCATATCAAAGTCCACACAGATATCTAATGAGGGGTACAACAGAATCAACAGCAGACAACATGCAGAAAGGGGAGGGAAGTGACCTTTCAATGTAGGTGCTTCAAGCATATAATCTTCATTACTTGTAAAATTAAGGAAGTTGAAAAGGGATCAAGAACATACCTTGGTGGATATAAATTCAAAATAATTTCTATTATACTACAGCATAAGCAAAAAAGGAATTGGTCAATATGGAAGAAAACATATTGGGAATAGGGGTGTTAAAATAGCATTAACAATAAGGCATATTTCACCTATATTCTCTTACTACCTCTTTGTAAACCAGCGATACTTTATGTCATGCCATCTATGGCTCTTCTGAGCCCCATTCCCTAATGTGGCACCTGCCCCACATTTCAGGACAGTGGGCAAGGCCCTTCCTCAATGGGGGTTATGGTTGGTAGTTGTTTTCCACCTTGAAACAGCTGCTGCTGGGGGGAAAGGCAAGCTGCAAGCCTCCCTAAAGGGCAGGCATCATGCCAGGAATGGAAGTAAATGTGGGTCTTTTGGTTGATGGTAACTGCAGATATAGCTCACTGTGAGCTGGGCAGTACGTACCACTATTATAAACTCTCTTGTAAGGTAGGACAGTGTTATTCACAAACTGCCAAAGAAAGCACTGAGGGGCAGAAGAGTCTAGTTCTAAAAAGGCAATCACTTCATGTAACATTGACTAAAAAGTACTTTCTAAAAATTAGCATGTACTTACATTTATTTTTAAAATATCTTAAGAACAATGCTGGCTTGCAACTCAAAGTAATTGCATCTTTTAAACTGTTTTTTTCCTCTTGAGTCATTGTTATAATCTAGATTTTCTACTGAGCATACCATCCTTCTCTGCTTCAGACATGACTAAACTCAGACATAGAAAGTACTTGAAAACACAATACAGCCCACATATAGAATATCATAGGCAACAACTGCACAGATGTTGAGAAGGTACAACTGGATTCCTTCCCAAGGAATATGCTTGTAGCAAATAATATACTTGGAATCACCATAGAAGTACATTCAATACACACATTTAGTCATGTGCCAAGAAGCTCTATCTTTCCAGTTTTTTATTTTTGTATTCCTGTGAATTCAATATCTCTGATAAGAGGATATAAGTTGCTACTGAATTAGATATGTATAAGCAGATGATTGTGCTTTCCACTGTTTGAGGGATGAAAACCCAGAGGGAAAGAACAAGCTACACCTTTTAATTCCCTGTGTGTTTGCCTTTTAATAACAAATAGTAAAGTTATTTAAAAATCAATGAACCACAAAAGAACTAAGGAAAGGAGTATCCCTTGCAGTTCAATCATTCTAGAATTGTTTCAAATTGCAAGCTTATTGAAAAATACTTGCTACTATCACCAAGGTCTCCACCTGCAGAGGCTCTACTTGGGCCCACATCCTAGGTGTCAAGGCCCACCACGGCAGCCTTTCTACTTGGGCCTGTCACTCTAGAACCATCCATTTTCAGGACACGTTAATTCAGTTGGTGAGTTGTTACACAGTCCTGAGCACCTTATTACAAGCTTATTGAAACTCTTTGCAGTCTCCTCAGTTCCCTGGTCTTTCTACAGACAACTTTACACTTACATGCCTATCCTCTGTTTTCCTAATTCTTCTTAACTCTGCCTCCTTCCAGTCCTGCTTTTAACAATCAGACAGCCACAAGTGACTTCTGCTCCAACAGGATCTAGACTAACTTGGGTCTACTAAAACGTTTAGTTACACTCTCAGCATAGTCACTTGGAAGGAAGAAAGCCTCTCAAGATTAGTTTCCATTCAGCAATTCAAAAACAACTTCAGTTAGGGCTTCAGTTAGTTACAATTTCCCTATAAACAAACACTTATAACACAGAAAATACATACAAGTCATATGTATCATCAAACATAATGATTAGGCATACAGTTTTCATGCTTTTTCCTACAAGAAAATATTTTTTGTTCAGGAAAGAGCTAATGCTGGATTAGGATCTAGGAGAGCAAGTTTAAATCACCATTTTGCTATGTATGCTCACTGGGTGACCTTGGGCCAGCTTAACGTATCCCACAGGGGTGCTGTGAGGATAAGATGGGGGAGGAGAGAATGCTGGGGGACCCGAAACAGCAAAATAATAAAATCATAATGTCTCAAGAAATCCTTGACATCATATTTATCATTATCCAAATTTCTGATCCTTCAGACACACTATACAGCCTTGGCGATATAGTACTGTCTAAAACTGGACATGTGATAAGCTTCCCTTAAGGCAAATGCCTTATGATCCCTTAATAAACGCTTACACTCACTGCTCATAAACAAGAACATACAATCATGAAAACAATTCATTAAAAAATTTAACCAAATTTCCTATCGTGCTTTAAGCCAATCACTCAACCAATCAAAATTAATTTTACATCATTTCTAATTTAGGCTACGTTTTCAGGATATTTAATTAAGGTAATGTTTTCTGTTGACTAAACAACAGAGACACACAATTTGTTCTTTGGCAAACCATCTCAACCACATTCCTGACTTAAGCAACATACAAAAATTGTTTACATAACTGCTATCAGAACTAAACATCATCTATTAAAATTCAATTTAAAATCTACATCTAAAGGCTAGAATGATGAATTAAGTGATGAATTGCACCAATTAATCTACAGATGATTTCAGACTTGGATGACAACAGAAAAAGGAAATGCTCCAATACTGAAAACCTTCACATGGAACAGGAAGGTTTTGCTACAACTGATAGTCAGAAGTGCCAGTATAGTTTGCAATTGGGGGGGTGCTCATTTAGGATCTCAAAAAGACACATTCACGTGAATTTTATTAACACTGAAAAAGAAATCTTGCACATATTTAGATTACTGTTTCATTTTGTTCTTTTTTGCTGCCAAGTTGCAGCCGACTTATGGTGACCCCACAGGGTTTTCAAGGTAAGAGATATTCAGGCATGGTTTGCTATTGCCTGCGTTTGCATAGTGGCCCTGGTCTTCCTTGGTGGTCTCCCATCCAAATACTAACCAGGGCCAACTCTGCTTAGCTTCAGAGATCTGACAAGATCAGAGTAGCCCAGGCTAAGCCAAATTCCAATATATCACGGGGTAGAAAAAGTCCTACAGAACTGTTTTTGTTTGTGGGTGGCAGAAATCAGAGCCATGATTTTCTCCCAATTCTTTCCTTCTACTGCAGACCCCCATTTCACACACAGCACAGTTCTTTCTTTGATTAATATAGATGGTAAGATATTAACAGATATTCTTGCTAATGGACTTCAAAAGGTTTTTAAAACTTTGGTACACGTAGAACAAATAGGATTTACAAGAGGGGACCTGCAACAAAATGTTGCCATTGGCATTTCAATGCAGGGGAAGAACTGGCCAAGCTGACCCATCTCCAGAGAAAATCCTGCTCTTCCAGACCTCTTTGCAAAGGGCGGTGGAAAGAACGCTCGCTGGCTCTAGTATCTGAGAAGGAAGTTTGGCACTGACTCATGTTCCTGCATTCTCTGAAGAAGAAAAGGTTTTCCTCTTCGCCTGCTCTGCATTTGAACAAGCTGACTGCTGATATATCTTTGGACTTGGACAGATGGGCAACTTTAAACTTGTTTCTATAGGGCAAAGTAAATACACTCAATGAATATTATATCTAGGATTAATTATAGGTCGAGTTTAGACTGGCAGTTTGGCCTGATATAGACACGTTTCAGAAATGTTTCACAAACAGATTAAAGGGGCCGGTTCTCACAGGCACAGCTGTCAGGCGTTCCCAACTGTACTCAACCCGTCTAGTAACGCTTCCCTCCCGAGTTTAAAAAGCACCAGGTGAAAGTGGTAGCAAACCCTGGAGAGCACATTGATCCTGCTTCCCAGAAGTGTGAACGCTGAAAGCCACGAACAAGCTGATCTGGTAGGGATGCGCTCATGCGCATGAGCGCTTATGCACATGAGTGCATAAGTGCATATAACCAGATTACCAAAAAAAGCCACTTACAGCCACGCCTCCGCCAGGGGTGGGCTAACAGTGCGAACACTCCCTTGTAACTCCTCCCTGGTATGCTCCTGTAACAGTAGGTGCAGTGTGACCGGGGAATACCCAGAACAGGTTGTTCCGGATCTTTTTGCCATGACTCCCTTGCACTTCATACTGCTAGTTTGAACTCAGTCATATTTTATGTGCAATTGCTTTCTATACACCTTGCAGATATATTCATAAAATTAATACTTTGTTTTGGAAATTTATGTGGGGTTCCTTACTGCCTCAAATGTTTTTAAAAGAGAATGCAACTCTCATTCAATGATGGATAATTTGGTTTCCCTGATCTTAAGTTAATATCATCAGGCATAGTTGTTAACTTAAAGTAATTACTGGGTTTTCTACTTGCATTTGGACTATCTATCTTGGGCTCTTTTGGAGGCTTCTTGTCTGGTGCCTCTCTCTAAATGGAATGGATCTAGTGGATCCCATTCCTCTTACAGTTTCTTCAGCCAAAGAACAATGGTGCATAATGTCACAACAATATCAATTTGATCCATTTTCACTTGCTAAATTAACATTATGGGTTAACCCAGACCTAAAAATTAGGAGGATTTTTTTTTATGGAAGGCTTGGGCCGAGGGGGGAAGGGTTACATTGGGTCAATTGATAGACTACAGTGATGAGTTTTTGTCATTTTTTAAGCTGAGATCTAGGTATGACTTGTCAGCTTCTACGGAATGGCAGTATTTACAACTGCAACATCTATTGGTATCGAAATATGGTCCTGAGGAATTAAGTGTCCCAGAGTCCCTTTTGCTCCTGGAATCTCTAATGAAATCAATGAAGATGATGAAACCTAAAATATCTTTCTATAAATACTTGATGTCAATTAATAAATATACAGTCTTGGAAATAAACTGAATAAGAATCTAGATTGTCCTGTTTTGCCAAAACAATGTGATATGGCCTTAAAGTTTATGCCTACTCTCTCCACGGGTCTTAAGTTGCAGCTTATTCAGCAAAAAAATATGTTTAGGATATACTGGACACCATAGCAATTCTTAGCAAAGGATTGAGTAAAATGTCTAATTGCTGGCGTTGTAACTCACAGGAAACATCCCTTAAAAATACGGTTTGGGAGTATCTGGTCATTTGCTTTTTCTGGAAAGTACCACTCATATTAATTTTGTATTAGAATGTTCACTGAATTTTGAGGATGCTTATGTACTTTAAAACTCTCTGCCTATGTCTTGGAAGCTAACTAATGGTCAACAAAAATGGACCCTCCATTCCTTTATTACTGCTAAAGGATTCATATGACAACATTGAAAAGATAAATGGTCTCCTCCGGCAAAGCAATGGATTGAGGACCTCAGAACTATCAAAATCTGAATGCATGAACAGATGGCATATAGACATCAATTGCATATAGACTTATTTTTAGACATATTTTTGTCTCTACTTCATATATATATGTATGTATGTATGAATCTTTTTTTTCTTTTTTCTTTTTTCAAATTTTATTTAGTGGCTAAATTTTGAGATTTTTCCCTTGTTATTTTTCTGGGTTGGTTTTTTTTAAAGAAAACATAAAGTTGATTAATTTGAAATGTGCTGTTGTAAGAGAGTTTTACAGATACCATGGACCACCAAAAAGAGAAATAAGTGGGCTCTAGATCAAATTAAGCCTGAACTCTCCCTAGAAGCTAAAATGATTAAACTGAGGCTATCATACTTTGGTCACATTATGAGAAAACAAGAGTCACTGGAAAAAACAATAATGCTAGGAAAAGTTGAAGACTCAACATGAGACAGATTGATTCAATAAAGGAAGCCACAGCCCCTAAGTCTGCAAAACCTGAGCAAGGCTTTTGGCGACAGGATGCTTTGGAGGTCATTAATTCATAGGGTTGCCATACATCGGAAGTGACTTGACAGCACTTAACACACACAATTCTTTGGAGAACAGCATTTTGGGAGCAGGGGACCCAATGAGGAAGGAGAGGCACAAAAGTTTCATTCTATAAGTAGCTCCATAATACCATAACAATATGATCAAACTATGTATTTTTCATTCAGTGATCAAAAGTATGTAATTAACTATGAAAGTGGTAATAAAACATCACTCGAATAATTCATGGAACACCTCCTATTCCAGTTATTAACAAACAAGGACCAATTAAATGCCTGCAAACTTCTTTTGATGATCCCCTCTTGCACTTGAATAAAGTGTGTAATTTCAAACTACACTGGATGTATTCCATATCTTTTGTAGCCATTCAGTTGAATTGGGAATTTTGCTGATGTTCCAAAATTTGCAAAGGACATTAAATTTAATAATACTATTTAAGACCGCTACCCTCTGCGCAGTTAGATTGTTTAAATCCCCTTGAAGGCAATGGAACTTCAGCATTTTAATTGTGAAGGGTTACAACTTCTTTTATTTTAAATTAGCATCATTGGATTAGTTCAGTAAAAATAACAAAGGGGTCTTTGAATAACTGTCCTAGAGGACAGATAGCTTTTCAAAGCACTCTCAATTACTGGGACCCTAACTCCACACCCCATGTTCATACTAAGTCTTGCCTTTATGCTTTTTTATCTCCAGCACTTCTTAATCAGTTTTAAAAATTTTCCTTAGAAAGCTTGGAAAATACCATCTGTGATGGCCACGTTCCTTTTTCACACCCCTTTTCCATCACCACCCTCAACAGCTGTAGCAATTTTTGTTTCCCAGATGTGAGGGTTGCTCAGGACTACAGACCCAGAGCCTTCACAACTTATGGGGGCTGATCTAGGATAAACCAGCAGTAGGTTACAAACACACACTGCAGTCCAGCCACAAAATCCCAAGTCTCTACTGATTGTCTAGTGAAGAATAGCGTTTAATAAATGTTTGGTTGTAAGTAGTTTGTAAGGCTAAATGTATTTATTGATAGTTTGGATAGTTTCCTGAAGTTTCCTAGTGGATATGAGCAGGGCAGAAACAGTTTCTGAGGTGATTTGTACTCCCCCCCCTCCCTTCGGACTCACACAGACACCTTATTTTAACAAAACATTAAGTTTATTGACTCTTTCACAGAATGGTTAAAAGGGTATTTTCATTGGCAATTAAGATGGGTCCCAGTTCCCTTAAGAACAGTTACAGTGTCAACGCCCACCCACAAGGTGACAGAACTGGCAGGCTGATTCCCTGGTGAGAGAGGTGGGTTGTGGGAAAGGTTCACTAAACCCTGAAATATCTGGTCCCTTGACTATTGCCTTTACCACACTGACAGAAATACTTGGTGTGGACTTAACCTATTCAGTCCCCACGCTTCCCCAATCCAGCCACCCTTGAACTCAGACTTGGGAAATAAGGTTAGCTGATCTTCAGATCCTGCCTTGATTCTCTCATGAGTTCCCAATCTACTATCTCTCTGAAGTAGATGAACATGCTTAGCTAAGCCCTACCTGGGGAGTTGCCTGCCTTTCCCCCACACATCCTTTCCCCTGCGGTGAGAACATAAGAGAAGCCACGTTGGATCAGGCCAACGGCCCATCCAGTCCCAAACTGTGCCAAAATCTCAGGTGCCATTAGGAGGTCCATCAGCAGGGCAACAACTGCCTCATTTGGAATACTGTGTTCAGTTCTGATCACTTCAAAAGAAGATATTATAGCATTGGAAAAGATGCAGTAAAGGGGATGGAACATCTTCCCCATGAAGAAAGGTTAAAGAGGTTAGGACTTTTTAGCATGGAGAAACAACAACTGAGGGGTGACATGATAGAGGTTTACAAAATTATGTACGGGATAGAGAAGGTAGAGAAAGAAGTACTTTTTTCCCTTTCTCACAATACAAGAACTCACGGGCACTCAATGAAAATAATGAGCAGAAGGCTTAGAACAGATAAAAGGAAGTACTTCTTCATCCAAAGAGTAATTAACATGTGGAATTCACTGCTTCAGGAGGTGGCAGCAGCTACAAACATAGATAGCTTCAAGAAGGGGTTAGATAAACATATGTAGCAGAAGTCCATCAGTGGCTATTAGTCGCAAGTTATAGATGGAACCAGTGTTCCCTCTAAGCTGTGGAGTCTTGTGAGCAAAAATTCTACTTTGTGAGCTTCTGGCATTAAAGCTGTGAGTGAGCCATTTGGCTGCTGCATAAATTAGCTTGCTCTGGAGCCGTCCTTCCTGAGTGAAGGCAAAAATATGTGAGCCAGAGGCTAAAAAACCACAGCTCACACTAACTCCTTAGAGGGAACACTGGATGGAACACTATGTCCGGGACACTGATGCTCTGCATTTCTTGGTGCTTAGGGGACAACAGTGAGTGGGCTTCTGGAGTTCTTGCCCTGCTGGTGGACCTCGTGAAAGCACCTGGGTTTTTGTCCATTTTGTTACATTCTTATGAGAAGCATCTCATCATAGTCATGAAAGATATACTTTCTTGTATATCAGCACAGCCATTCACGGAATTTGTGTAAGAGAACCTCCCATATTTTATGTTCACCAACTACCTGAACTCAGCAATGTACTTAATTCTCATTATGAATATTTTCCTTCCTTCCTTCCTTCCTTCCCCTCCGTCCCTCCCTCCATCTATTTGCTTTCTTTGTTTCTCTCTCTCTTTCTGCCTCTTTTACTCTTCCACCTCTCTCTCTCTTTCTCTCTCTTTCTCATTTGTTTCCAATTGAGGGAGCTAGAGAATATAGCTTGCCAAAATATATCACTTTCAGAAAACCTTTCAGGAAATAAATAGTTCTAGTAGTTCAGTTCATTACTATTAAAGGTCAGTTTAAAAGGAAATAAATAAGATGTTGTGCCAGCAGCTCAAGGCTGTTTTTATTCTTGCATGATGCTCTCTCTCTCTCTCTCTCTCTCTCTCTCTCTCTCTCTCTCTCTCTCTCTCTCTCTCTCTCTCTCTCTGTGATAATATACAATTGCACAGTGAAAAAGAAAATATTTACTTAGATGGAATAAAAAATGAATGAAGAGGGGCTTTATGCCTTTATGTCTTTTTGTTTCTGATCTTTTATCAACTGCCATTTTATCCTGCTTTTCCTTAAAGGAGCTCGAGATGGTTTACATGATTCTTTCCTCCTTCATTTTTTATCATTATAACATTGTAAAGTATGTTAGGCTGAGAAAATAGCTAGATCTGAGTGCAGTAGCACTTTGGAGAGTTTGCAAACTGAAAAAAGTAAACTCTTTTACAACTTGAACTGTTTGCTCACAAAACTTTACAGCTTAGAACACTCTCCAAGATGTTCAGACAGTTTCACAGGACAGACACCTGAAGTTTTGTACACTAACTCCAAAACACTCCAATTACCCCAAAAGTTTGAAAACGGAACACTTAACTTCTTCAAAATCAGGGTGAATTGTTTTAAATGCAGGTAATTAAAATCACTGATATAAATCATGGTTTAAAGCACGAAGAAAAAAAGTCCATCACATTTTCCATGTAATAATTCATACATTTCTTGTGTTTTCTAATTGGTTTCTATAACAATTAAAATGTATCTGGTCATATCAAAAGTCCTAAAAGATTTGTGCAACTGAATAATGAAGGTTCAGTGGAAGCTTTGGCGCCAACAGGGTAAGCTGCTGCAGCTCTTCCAAAGGGAAGCTATGCCATGGAAGGCGACTCAGACAGGTTGAGGAGTCGGACACTCCAGCACAGGAATTTAACAGAGACAGCCCCCTTACTTACCCAGAATGAACGGTATGGTAATGAACACAGCTATAGGAAGCAGCATTGTGCAATGTTTTCCTGTATACTTGTTCTAATTCTCACTGGCATTTGAAACATCAGCCATAAGAACGGTGATATACATTCAATAAGCCTGGCATACCAAGTCATCCTTTATTAAAAGAAGTTGTATGGATAGCCTAGGGCGCCCTGCCTTCTTGTTAGTCTAAATGCTCATCATCACCAGGGGCAGCTATTTCAGTGTCTTCATATTAGCAAATGAAAGCCAAATCAATAATGATTATTCTTAATGAACCTCAGAAACTTCACTGCTACTGTTTGATTTTAAAAACTGTTCAGACTAAGTTTACAAAAGGAAAGTTTGTGGTACAGGATTTTAAACAAAAGCATGAAATGCTTGATAATACTTGCAGACTCAGAAAGAACAGATGAGAGAGCCTGAAGTTTGCTGCACCAAAAAGAAGAGTGAATTAAAAAAACCAGTTCCGTTCACTGAATTGAGTCACCCACCCACTCATACATAAACACACTGTCACCCTGACAGACAAGAAAGAGCCAGAACCTGTATTCCAAGGCTAGTTAGAAAACCATGAACCAAAAATACATTTTATATGATTGCTTTGCTCTTGGAGCTGGATAATCTGCTTAATGACAAGGACTCTAACTTCCTCCATAGGCAGAGGAGAGCTCTGCATTTGAATATAGATACAGTTTATTAAGGAAAAACCCAATGCCTAGGGGCCACAAAGACAGAGACAAGATGCCCACCCATTATAGGTAAAGGTAAAGGTTCCCTTGCTCGAAAGCCAGTCGAATCCGACTCTAGGGTTGCGGTGCTCATCTCCGTTTCCAAGCCGAAGAGCCAGCGCTGTCCAAAGACGTTTCCGTGGTCATGTGGCCGGCATGACTAAACACCAAGGTGCACGGAACGCTGTTACCTTCCCACCAAAGTGGTCCCTATTTATCTACTTGCAATTTCTTGCTTTCGAACTGCTAGGTTGGCAGGAGCTGGAACTAGAGACAGGAGCTCACCCTGTCATGCGGCACCCAGGTCTCGAACTACTGAACTACTGACCTTCCACAGCCTGCAGTTCAGTGTCTTAACCACTTGAGCCACCGCAGCTCCGCCCATTATAGTCACACATAAATCTATGTAGCACTTTCCTGTAGTGTCTTATGGTCTATTGCAGTGATGGCGAACCTTTTAGAGACCGAGTGCCCAAACTGTAACCCAAAACCCACTTATTTATCACAGAGTGCCAACACGGCAATTTAACCTGAATACTGAGGTCTTGATTTAGAAAAAACAACTCATACATTAACATCTTCTGTAGCACTTTATCTGAACTAAGTGCTAATACATGAGTTTAAGGTCAGTGAAAACGGAAATGACAAGAGGGAAAGTGCAAGGAATACAACTGCTGAGGTAACTACTCCAACCACTTGGTGAATGGGTTACTAACAGTGCAGCACTACAGTGCATACTGCCACTTTCCACACACTCTTAAGATACTCAGTAAACATGCAGCGAGCAAACTTTGAAGAGGAAAACTGTTGTCAAGGGTATTACAATATCTGATTCCTAGCCTCTGCTCCACTTGTTAGAACAAAACCTCATCTTGCAGGCCCAGGGGCACCGAGACTTTATCATTAGAGGGGCAGCCCTAGAGAGCATTCAGATTAGCAACCAATTTCTGAGAGTGCCAGTTTTCATAAGAACATAAGAGAAGCCAATGTTGGATCAGGCCAAAGGCCCATCCAGTCCAACACTCTGTTACACAGTGGCCAAAAATACCAGGTGCCATCAGGAGGTCCAGCAGTGGGGCCAGGACACTAGGAGCCCTCCCACTGTTGCCCCCCAAGCACCAAGAATACAGAGCATCCCTTGCCCCAGACATAAGAACATAAGAGAAGCCAATGTTGGATTGGGCCAGTGGCCCATCCAATCCAACACTCTGTCACACAGTGGCCAAAAATACCAGGTGCCATCAGGAGGTCCAGCAGAGGAGCCAGGACACTAGAGACCCTCCCACTGTTGCCCCCCAAAGCACCAAAAATACAGAGCATCACTTGCCACAGACATAAGAACACAAGAGAAGCCAATGTTGGATCAGGCCAGTGGCCCATCCAGTCCAACATTCTGTCACACAGTGGTCAAAAATACCAGGTACTATCAGGAGGTCCAGCAGTGTGGCCAAGATGCTAGAAGCCCTCCCACTGTTGCCCCCCCAAGCACCAAGAATACAGAGTATCCCTTGTCCCAGACCGAGAGTTCTTATCTATACCTTGTGGCTAATAGCCACTGATGGACCTCTGCTCCAGATGTTTATCCAATTCCCTCTTGAAGTTGTCCATGCTTGTAGCTGCCACCACTATTAGCACCACACCTCTGCTTTTGTAGCAATCAACAGCTGTGCTGACTATACCAAACTCAAGTAAAGTATCTGGAATGGTACCATTCCTCACTGTCACTGTTTATTCAGCTCAGGGAAGGTGGTACAGAACAGGGCACAGTCAGTTGGCTTTCACAGTCCTTTGAGAACAGAACTCAAGGAAATAAAGAAGCACAGGGGTCAGGGTAAAGAGGGGAACAGATCCAGAGTACTGGCTTCTGTACCTCCAAACAGAAATCCACTAGGTCCCATCATGCTACTGCCATGAAGATGGCAGCACACTCTAGGTGTAGAAGTGAGTCTTGGAGTCATGTTATGTGTCTACAGCACGCACTGGAGTTATCTTTATGTAATGCTGTAGACTGTCCTATATAAAAATCTTCTTACCAGACAGTTCTTGGGAAATATGTTTAGTGAATAAAACCCTGTCTTGAAAAGCATTTCATTCATCATAAAAGAGAAAATATTTCATAATTGCTTCTTCCCAAATGCTCACCCAAATCCATGAAAGAGGGTTATTTCTTGAGGGGGGGAAGCCTCATATATTTCTGTTTCCCCCTACCCAGATTTTCACATCTCTACTTAAAACACATCTTTAAGACTATCTGAGCAGCCCTTATACATTACAATTTACATACAAGTGCCATGTCATTTCCCACATGGAAGTGCAGGTCAGGCAACAGCTACAGGGAGAGAAGCACTGCTTTGTTGATGACATACTTGCATTGCCCAGTATACAGCAGGGCACCCAACTCAACATCATTCCTAGAGACAAAGAATAGGGAACTACCAATGGTGAAGAGCATAGCCAAAAGACCGTAATATTTCTATGGTGTCCAACATACTATTAAGGGTGAAGAAGTTTCTTTTGCATTCAAATATCATATTCTTTTTTGGGGATGTCAGTCGAGCAACGGAAAAGGAGAATGGAAAAATAAGATGCTCTTTTTTAGGAGTCATGATAATGCCATAAAATAATGGTACTAGAATGTGGACAATTGATTTAAATTAGCTTTCTCAGCCTATATTCAAGAAGGGATACTGCCATCACAACAGCCTTTAAAAAAAAGATCCTAGAAAGAAGAAGAAACTGAGAAGAATGGTCAATTGTTCCAGGACCAGAATAAGATTAGTGAGAAACTCCAGTGTGATGCTCAAAACTTGTAATAGGTGTCGGGGGGAGCAAGAAGTATTAAAATGAAGGCAATATATTTTGGAACATCAGGCATTAAAAGAATGAAATGGGTTTGTTTGTTCGTTTTTTTAAAAAAAGCAAAAGTGGGGAATCTAATTTCATGCAAATTTAATGAGCATATGCTGCAAATTACTTCATACCAGATTCTGAATTATGTAAATGATATGCCATCCAGCCTACAATTTTGCCTTTGGCTACACAACCTTGCTTGCAGTTTGTCACAAATACATAAACAATATGGAAGTAGGCAAAAGCTCACAGTCCAGAGGAAAAAAGCCAGAGGGTGACCATTACAACCTGAGATGGGGATGATATTTGGCTTTCTAAACAGAATCTGTCAACAACCATGGGACAATCTATTACAGGACAGCTTCTGTTTAATGCTCCATACTAGAACTGCCAAAATACAAAGTATGGAATTAATGTATTTGGATGAAGGTACTTTAACCCAATTCCAAGGCTCCAGCCAACCAGCTGCACAGAACACTGGTGTCCTTTTAGGCCAGGATACTGGAAAAGGAACATTGGCATGTAAAGTATCAGGATGTCTGGTGCCTCCTCTTCCTGTGCATCATACTGCTCCAGGAGCAGCTAGAATTAAAAACGGGTCTAGCTGACCAAAGGATGTTCTTAAAGTTTCCTCTTGTATTGTATTACACTGTTTATAGACACAGGGTCCAAGAAGCAGAAGAACTGTTTTTGTATATTTGTGAACAATGTCACTGCTGCAGTATCTGGACAGGTTGCTATGCTCACAATCCCACTGGCTGAGCAAAACTATTTTCCAGCAAAGTAACCAAGGTGTTGCTTACAGACAATTTACTTCAACACAGACCCAAAAAAAGTTGATACTAAAGAACTTAATCTGCTAAAATTATAAACCTTTGTTTTATTCATGATTTCTCCACATTTGGCTATTCCTAAATATAGCTGTTATAATCTATTTCTCCTATATTAGGAATTTGTCAAAAGGGAAGGAGGAAAGAGAGAGAGACAACAGGAAGAACATACACATTTCGTATATTAGCCAAGGAAAACTTTAAAAGCTGACATCCAGGACAGAGGCACTTGCACAAGATGCATATGAAATTTTGCCTTTCCACAGCTGACATGTATTCATCATCTTCTGATCAATGAATGCAATGCACAGCCCATGACACAAACAACAAAAATTTATAATCCTAATTCATGGCTCATCTCTCCTACATAATAATCCTGTTTTGGGGTGGCAAGGTTTGATGTGCGCCAAAATCAGTTGGCTGCCTGAACTGCCACTCAGAAACAGGTCCCTGGCCACTGGCTGTTGTTTTCGTCCCGCCCACAGAAGCACTGCCCGCCAAAATTGACCTCAGAACACAGCTTCGCCTCAGGGGAGAACATGAAGACTATCGGCCTTTCGCTTCCTGCTGACTCTGGCCCTGCCACTCCCCACTGCTCCCAGCACAGCCTTGGCCTGCACTCCACGCCACTGCTTGTCCCAGCCCCGCCTAGAGCCCCGAAGATTCCCCAAGGTGAATAGCCAGCCTTCCTCCTGCATTTCGGCCATGCCGCAAGAGGAGGCTGCCCCCCGCGGCCGTTCCCACTTGCCTGGCAGGGGCCCAATGGCAAATCACATCTTCTCGCCACAGGCCTCGCAGCCGGGGAGGGCTGGCACCAGGATGGCCCAAACTCTGATGACAAAAGGGCCGCTTCCTTGGCAGACCCCGATGGCACGGAGCTTCACCTGCCTGCCTTTCATGCCGGGAGGGGTGGGGGAGGGGGGTAGAGGACCTGCTAGCCCAGTCCAACAAGCCGGCCCAGGACCAGGGAAGGGGAATACGTTGACGGGATCAGGATGCCCTCAAACACTCTCCCCCTCACCTTTCCCCACAGACACCGTCTTCGGTGTCTTCATCAGAGGCATCTTCCCTCCCCAGAGTCCAGGGAACTCCCCCAGGTAGCCAGCCTTTCTCCTGCCTTTTCACCAGGTCACGGGGAGGGATGTCCTTCCCCGCCCCAATGCTCCCTATTGCCTGGCAGGGTCCAGCAGGTGAAGATGGTCTTCTGGCAGGCCTGCTTCCCTTGTACACCTCAAGGGCACTGAACTACGGCCGCCTGCCTTCCACAGGGGCAGGAAATGGGCAGAGGGGTTGAGGAACTGCCGGTTCAGCCCAGAAACATCTTCTGTCTGAAGTTCAGCCGACTGGCTTCCATGGGCCAGGAACAGGGGAGGGGGGTTGCATTCGGGTTGCACTGAGCTACATGAGTCATGAACTTACTTGGATGCTTTCTGAGGCACTAATGTCTATACTACTGTGTATAGTCTTTTGTAAGAAGTATAGATTTGTACAAACCCACCAGTTGGTTATGCAAATACATCATGCTTGCCTTTCCCCCCCTTTGGCTTTTGAAGTTGGGTGCTTTTGGCAGGATGTATTAAACGAAAGGGCAGGATAGACTTGACAACTCTACGTGGGAAATTCCAGGAGATTTCAGGGATGGAGCTTGGAGAGGGATGGGCTTGAGGAAGGGTAGGACCTCAGACAAGCACAGATAGACCAGCAGCCATACACCCAAGCCATGTGGCAAACCAGAAATACAGACACACACCCAGCTCTATGTAGCCATGCACAAACAAGAGGAGTCCTGGAACAACTGCCTGAGGTGGGGCATGACATATACACTGCAAACATTCAGAGAGTGTGTCACAGTGGGATACAACCTGTGAATGGGGGGAACCTTCAGCCACAACTGGGGTCTGAAGACCAACTCCAAAGAGCAAGGCACAACAACAGAGGCAGCTGCAAACCTCCAGAAACATCTTTACAGTGAGCAAAGGAATGAAAACACCAGGAACCAAGGTCACCACTAGCCTTCCTGTTGAAACTATAACCAGCCACTGCTCCTCGGTTCCATTACCTTGATTTTACCTTCACTAAGGAGGGAAACAGAGACAGATATACATACAGAAACATTATGAGGGGGAGGAAAGTAGCAATATGCAAGACACACACTACACGTCACAAACCCAGTTAGCTCTGCAACACAAAAGAACTTACAATACACTTCAGCCAAGGCAGACAAGGGGCATCTTTACACAAAAATGTCTCATAGTTGCTACATCCACCCATGGACCCCTGTGTGCTGCATTTCTTGGCCCACATTATGTGACCTTGGACACCAGCTATTGTGTAACATGAGATATGTGAGACTTTACTTCCACATTTGTATCTTTCAATTACAGACTGCTAATATGTACTTTGGAGCTGCGGTGGCTCAAGTGGTTAAGACGCTGAACTGCAGGCTGTGGAAGGTCAGTAGTTCAGCAGTTCGAGACCCGGGTGCCGCATGACGGGGTGAGCTCCTGTCTCTAGTTCCAGCTCCTGCCAACCTAGCAGTTCGAAAGCAAGAAATTGCAAGTAGATAAATAGGTACCACTTCGGTGGGAAGGTAACAGCGTTCCGTGTGCCTTGGTGTTTAGTCATGCCGGCCACATGACCACGGAAACGTCTTTGGACAGCGCTGGCTCTTCGGCTTTGAAACGGAGATGAGCACCGCAACCCTAGAGTCGGATTCGACTGGCTTTCGAGCAAGGGAACCTTTACCTTTACTAATATGTACTTTACCTCCTTCCAGCTTATGCATTCGCTACACATCACATCTTTCTAGTGCCCATTGTATTGCTTTCACAACGGGCTTTACTGCTAGTAACTACGAAAAACAATTTATTATGAGGCTAAGGCAGACACGTAGCTTTCACTGGACTTCGCTCAAATTAACAGTGTCCAATAACAAAGCTTTGGCCTTTGTTCATTTCTAAGAAAAGATGCTAGGACTAGAGCCTTCTGAAAACCAAAGTCCATGACTTGGAAGCACTGGCCCCTAAACTCGTTGGGGCAGGGACATTGTTTACCAAATGTTAAGGGAATTAGAAGCATTCCTCTTTATAGGCAAAGCAAACTGGCACCTTTCAGTTAGCTTGCCCTCTGAGTATTCCAATTAAATGTGATTATTTGGAATACGATAACACTGTTAAACATTTCATTTTGGTTACACATGTTCCAGGAACAAAAATTTGAAACCCAGCTTACCCTCTGCAAGAAAATTACAGCATACAATGCAGTATGATATCTCCTTTGAATACTGAAGCTTTGGGACAACTTATTGTACGGAGTGGTGCCAGAACTGGAGAGGGAGGAGGCTCTAGCCCAGTTATTAGTACCCTCCCAGTACAGGTAGCAATTACTATGCTTGGCTCATGATTTATGGCTGGCAGGGAACCTGGCCATTGAAAAAAAACATGATCTAGATTAATGTAGTGGTTTTATGGGCCTGGAATCTGGGCTCAAGTGGAGAGGTATTGTGCCTCTTGCTGAGGATGTCAGTTCACCTAGCTGCTAGGAAAGAATAAGGGCCCACTGATTTCTAAGCCCCTCATAGATGTTCCTTTTGAATAAGTAAGAACAGATTTGATAGGACCTGTGGACAATTTGGCTAGAGGACACATTCCCATTCTGGTCCTCATAGATTATGCTACCCACTGTCCAGAGGCTATTCCACTACACACCACAACAGATGGAATAGCTTGGGAACTCATTCAGGTTTTTGCACGGGTGGGCTTTCCAAAAGAAGTGGTGTCAGATCAGGGGCCCAACCTGCTGGGGAAAGTATTCAAGTAGATGTGATGGTTGCAGGGTGTGATGCCCTTGAAAATATCTGTGTACCAATCGGTTGGGGGAACAATTCAATAAGACCTTGAAGCAAATGATTAGGAAGTGTGTAAAAAAGGAACCCCAGCAACAACACTGGTGGTTGGGATTCTTAATGTTTGTGATACGGGAAGTTCCCCAGGCCTCCACAGGGTTCTCCCCATCTGAGTTATTGTATGAGTGGCACCCAAGGAGTATCTTGGATCTGGCACAAGGGTTGTGCAGTATGTAGTCTAGCTCAGGGACAAGTTAAGGCAGTTAGTAAAGTACACCAAAGAGCAGTTGGGGGAGGCCTAAGATTGGTAGAAGAGGGCTTATGACCAGCAGCTCAAGCCTCGCTCATTTGCCCCAGGAGATAGAATGTTGTTGTTACTCCCTAGTCATGCTTCCAAATTGCATGTTGCACTCCCGCTTGGACTTTGGCTGCTTGCTTGCCACCCCCCCGCCTGGGGAGTGCTGCGTTGGACCAGAAAAAGGTCCAAACTGTCAAAAGTAGCTATTGTTCACCCTGCACAATTCACAGAGTGTGTCAACTCACCATTTTAACTCCAACCGGAAGCCAGTGGCAGGGGACTTTTGAGACAGTTTGGAGAGTGAACTTGGTTGATTATGAGACCCTTAGCACCTACCATGTAAACCTTCTGAAGGCTTGGCATGAGTACAGCAGCTATGCCCTCACAGTGATGGAAGCAAACCCCATAAGTGAAGAGGAAGAAGAATATCTAGGGTCCAGTGCAGGCTATGGGGGCAAATAGAGCACTGAACCTTCCCAAAGTCCCTGGCAGAGCCTGCCAATATTAATACCCAAGCGGTCAGCCCACTTTTGTATTGATTTTAGGTGACTCAATAGAATTTCATAGTCTGATGCCTATCCTATGCATCTGAATAATCTGCTGAACCAGTTGGCCTGGACCAGGGTGTTGTACACCCTAGTTTTGACTAAAGATGCTGGCAAGTGGCAAATTCCCCTATGAGAACAAGATAAGAAGAAGACAGCCCTCCTGATAGTCTGTTCCTGTAATCACAAACCTGGCAACCCCCCATAAGAGAGATGACACAGAAACCCAACTGCCTTCAATGGAACACTGAAGCTGAAAATACTTTACAAACCATGCCAGAAGTACTAATGCAGGAATCAGTGTTGAAAATACCAGATTCCACATGACCTTTTATCCTACCGACTGACACATCTGGTACAAGATGGGAGCTATACAGTCACAAGAGGAGGGAGAGGGAGAGGTGCCCTATCTTAGCCAGAAAGTAATAGAGAGGGAACAGCATTATGTGGTAATAGAGCAAGAGGCTTTAATGATTAAATGGGCAGTAGACCAGTTGTGGCACTATCCATGGGGTCAGTCTTTTGCCCTATTACTGATCATGCACCTCTTCAATGGCTTCAACACTTGTGGGAGACTGTGACTGCCCTCTCTGGCTCTCTATCACTTGTGCTCCTTCCAGGCTCAGACAGCCTCAGAAAGGCAAGAGACTCCTAGGATCTGCTTTCTGGGTTATCTTGCTACCTGCAGGTGTCTTCAGCCTCCTGTCAACTAATTACCTCCCTTCACCTCCCCCACCAGCTTTACAGGCCCCCTTTTATCCTCCTTTCCAATCCCAGTTCTTCCCCTTCCTGCTTTTCCCTATCCAATCACCTTGAGGCAGAACCTATTTCTTTCCATCTCCCTTGTTGCTTATTCCTACCCCTTTCCTCTATGATCTGCTGCACCTGACCTAAGTCACAACTGGCCTCTACTTCACCAGGATAGCTCACACAACTCTCTCTCCTGAGTTGGAGGAAGCTGCTGCTGTGCTCTGCATGCAGGTAAACGCCTCAGGCACAAGTCTGTCTCTGTTCAAGAGTCCGAGATCCTGGGCCTCTCCAGACAGAGACTGATTCCTTGTTGACACAAAAGTATCCAGCTCTACAACCTCACCACTTTACTACAGGGCATCAAGCCAGGGAAACCTATCTTAATGCTTATTTCTTCTTGACAGGCTGATGAAGAAGAGGCACCCATGATGGTGGAGGTGGCACTGACGATAAGAATTCTAGTCTAAAAAACCCTAAAAAAATACTTGCTCTGCTGATGGCATCTTTATGGTATCTTTAAGATCTAGGGGTGAGGTCCTGCTCATCATTTCCTTCCAGACAAGTAAAAATTGCTAAAGAACTGTTAAAGGAGGCAGGGCCTTTTTTTGTAATGCTTCAGGGCTCTATAATCTGGTCCCCACTTGTGTATATTATTAGTTTCTATTGTTTCCGACAAAGGGGGGGAGAGATCAAGACTTCTTCATTCTGATAAATATTTTAATGGAATGGTAAAGCAGTTCTACTTTTAAACTAGGTTTTTAAAATTACTGCTGTAGTTGTTACTAGAATTTTTACTCCCTGGTTTACCTTGTTTGCTACATATTTTATTACTTTATTAACATTTTGTGATGACTTAGTTGAAGTAGTAATAGTAATGATTTATTGATGTAGCCTTAGTCCATAACATCTCAACAAAATATCCACAAAATACAAAAATTCAGAACAAGATTAAAAACTATCCATCATGGAGTACAAGTGCAAAATAGGGGAGAATAATTTGGACCACTAGTTCACCTCCTTGTAGTACTGGAAACAGTATTTTATAAGATGGACATCTGGAATATTACCTAGCTTCTTATAATATTTTAATAGCTTCAGATGTATTCTTGCTGTAATAGATGGTAGGCCGACTTCTAGTTTTAAGTGTGGCACAGGGGTGCCCTGAAGAAGACCTAAAATTTTCCTTAAAAAGAAATTTTGAATGGTTTCTGAGAAAACATTTTCTCATATTTTCCACCCTGTATACAAAATATTTTCCACCCTGTATAAAAGCTGAGCAATAACCTTGCCCCAGAAGACCTTTAAAGCCAGTGGAATTAATTGACCACCTTTAGAGTGGAAATTTTTTAAAATAGCTCCCATAGTGCATCGCACAGTTAGTAAAGTAACATTAAGATAGGCCTGGCAAGTTTGGGATGCCTGAAAGGTTATGCCTAGATATTTAAAAGAAGGGCATTGCTCTATTCCATGGGCACTGACAGACCATCTATGCTTAGGGGTGTTTTTACCAAATACTACCATCTTGGTTTTATTATTTTAGATTCTCTCATTCACAATAATCCGCAAGGCTCACTAGCATCCTTCTAAGCCCTAATTAAGTGAATTAAATGATTGTCATGTTATCAGCATATAAGAGTACAGATATTTTCTGGCCAGCCAGAGAGGGAGAAAATGGTTCTGGGAGTTCATGGCCAAAACAAAATCATTAATGTAAAAATTAAACAGGAAAGGGGCCAAGAGACATCCCTGTCTAACGCCTTTTCTCAGAGTAATAGGGTCCATAAGGGAACCATAAGCATCAACTCATATCTTAACTGAAAGGTTAAAGTGTAATTCCTTCAAAAACCTAAGGAGTCTTCTATCGATATTTGTGTTGGCTAATTTAGTCCAAAGTCTAGTACACTCAATAGAATTGAAAGCGGAAGAAAGATCTATGAAAGCGATACAGAGGTGACTTCTGTTGTTATTAGAATATTTGTGAGTCAAAGCCTTCAGGGTCAGATAGTGATCAGTGTTGCTATGGCCTTTACAGAAGCCAGCCTGTTCTGGGTGAAAAAGATTAATTGAATCTGCCCAATCTATCAGTTTGACCAAGAGATAACGGTGTAAAGTTTTAGAGAGATATCCAGTAAACTAATAGGTCAATAGTTTGCCGGAACTTACCTATTGTCTTTTCTTTTAATGAGGATTATAATGCCTTGTTTCAAATTGGGAGGTATAAAACAGGTGTTAATTTCTGAGAAGAGTCTAGCTAAAACTGGACTCCACCTCTGTGGGTTTAGCTTGATTGCCTTGACTGTTTGGAAATATAGACGGAGATCAAATTTATGGAACTCTGAACACAAAGTACTGGAGCATTTAAGTTATTTACTGAGAATAAGTAAATGGAATATAGACCTGGAAAGGATAGAGGATATTACTAATGATAATCAAGTACACAGAGTTATTCTTATTTTCAAAAGTTTGAGAATCCCTAGTGAGATGATTACTCATAGTAATGTTCTGAGACACAAAGGAATCTTTCCTACTTGTGTGTTTGTGAATAGTATTAAGAGCCCTCACTAGACAACTAAACAAATGCAAACAGGAGGGGAGTAAACCTCAAGATAGGATGATGGTAATGACAGAGACCAACTATCACCCCCAAGGAGGTATCATCAAAGAAGACACCGATTCAGCTCCATGGACAGATCCCAAGAGGCCATGCATTGAAGAGGATAATGACTGGCTTGAAAATATGGAGGGGGAAAAGTTGCTACAAAATTTCGCATCCCTTCCTATAGAAGATTAATCAGCCATAATTTCCAGATTGGGAGGGGTTTACAAAATCTTAACCGGCATTAACCAAGCATCTCTAAAAGGAGAGGTATGAGAGGATAAGATGATAATGGATGACAATAAGAATGGGGAGACTAAACAGAGAAATGATGTTAATGAAGTGGGAGATCTCATGCCTAAAGTTGTTATCCATTGGAATCATGTGTTAAAATATTCAAGGGGAGCAGATTTTCTAATATGGTCGTGCCAGCAGATACTCTTGAGTTAATCATGATAACTGAAGACCCTTCTAACAATCTAGAGAATCAGACAACATCAGCCCCACTACAGGGGCATGATCATATGAACATACAAGAACGTCAGGTGTCAGTTCTTTCTTTACCATCTGTATATTCCTTGAATAAAGAGTCCACGAACCCAATGTCTGCTCCAGCTTCCCTTAGTTCCAATAACTGACTACTGAACGCTCCTGGGAGTTTTAAAGTGGTTTCTTGAAACATAGCGGGCTGGTATTCTAAATTAGTGGATAACAGCTTTGAACATTATCTAAGACACTTTGATGTCATTTTTCTCCAAGAAACTTGGTGTCTGGATTCTTCACTGCCCTCCCTGTATTGTTTTCAATCTTTTGTAATACCAGCTAACAAACCTGGTCCATGTGTAAGGCCAAGTGGTGGTCTAGTGACTTTCATCTCAAAGGCCCTAGAGGCAGATTCTCAGTCATTAGCCTGGTCAGACAGCAATCACCTTCAGGCCACTTTAATTTCTAGCACATACTTGTATCGTCTTCCTTGTATCAATGTTTATATGCCATTATGTAAACACAGTATGGTATGGAACCAAACTTGAGTGTGTTGGTGAAAGCTGAGGAGTTCTATCCAAATATTGATATTCTCCTTACTGGTGATTTTAATGCCAGAATAGGTCAAGACATTAATAGCTTTATCAAGAGGGAACAAATTTATATAGGGGACCCTTGGTATCTCCCATGGTCATTTTAGATGTAACCTTGAACAAAAGTGGTGTCCTTTTAAATTTGGGCTTGTAGATTTGGGTTGTATAGCCTTCATGGTTCAGAATACAATCCCTCTACAGGGTACTATACCTTTTTAAGTTCCTATGGCGCTAGTGCCATTGATCATACCTTGCTTTCCTCTTCATTATTGTCGAGGATACAGTATTTTGATATACATAACAGACCAGAAAGTGATCATATGCCTCAAGTTATATCTCTTTCTGCTCTCTCGAATCCACTGTCTATCTCACGTCATATTGTTGTAGGCTCTAAGCAGGGTAAACGCTGTGTGACTTGGAATGCCACTTTAGATAATAAAATTAAAACCCTTTTTAACTCCAAACAACTATTGGAATTAAAAAATTCAGTAAACTCTT
Source organism: Gekko gecko (assembly GCA_029375565.1). Taxonomy (NCBI): domain Eukaryota; kingdom Metazoa; phylum Chordata; class Lepidosauria; order Squamata; family Gekkonidae; genus Gekko; species Gekko gecko. Next base: position 233,997,771 of record JAPDNY010000002.1, on the reverse strand, counting down.
TTGGCCAAAATATTTTTGACATTTTTAATTTTTTTAAAAAACAAATTTTATTGGGATATACCATACTTCACAATTTAGCCAAAATAATATAAATCATATCCTTTTCTTCAACTTCCCTCCCCCTCCGTTGGCTCCCAGCATTGTTTCCACCATTTTATCATATAACTGTTATCATATAAATTCTACAGGTAATGCAGTTTACTTATTTGCAACTACTACTAGTACTTCTTGATTGTATACATTTGCTACATCTCTAGTAGTTTTCCAAACTAAATATGCTATCCTTCATTTCCCAATGTTTCTCTATATATTCTTTAAAATCATTCCAATCTTCCAAAAAAGTTTCTGCTTCTAAGTTCTCTTGCCCATTTATCCATTTCTGCCATAAATAGCAGTTTTCTTAACCAGTCCCAGAGTTCAAGAATTTTTTCATTTTTCCAACTTTGAGCATAGATCATTCTGGCAGTTGTTACCATGTACCATATCAATGTTCTTTTACTCACATTTATTTCTTCTAGTTTAAGACCTAGAAGAAACATTTCAGGTTCTTTCTTAAAGGTACATTTCAAAAAATTTTCCATCTCTGTATGTATTGCGGTCCAGAATATTTTTGCTTTATCACGAGTCCACCACATATGATAAAAGGAACCTTCGGCATGTTTACATTTCCAACATATGTTAGGCAGATTTTTCCCTATATTAGCTATTTTTTTGGTGTCATATACCATCTATACATCATTTTAAAACAGTTTTCTTTAAGGTTGGTACATGTAGATATTTTCATAGCATTTTTCCATAAAAATTCCCAAGATGACATAGATATTTCCTTATTCATATTAATTGCCCATTTAATCATTTGCTCTTTAACTACTTCATCTTCTGTATACCATTTTAACAAAATTTTATACATTTTCGATATCATTTTCTTCCCTCCCTCCAGCCATAGATTTTCAATTTCATTATGGTTTCCCCTGAACCCAACCATTTTTAATCAGTTTTATACAAATCATAGATCTGTCTATAACGCAACTAATCATATTTAAAATCTAATTGGCTTTCTTCTTTTATCATATACGATTTCCCTTCCGGTCTCAATAGTTCGCTGTATTTCAACCAGTCCTGTCCCTTGTGTTCTGAGAAGGGTTTTATTACTTCTGCTGGTAAAATCCACATTGGTTTTTCTTCAGGAAAAATTTTTTTGTAACTTAATCCATGAGTCAAACAGCGTTCTTCTGATATAGTGGTGCTTAAAAAAATTATCCATTTTCAACTTACCATAGTAAAGATATGCATGCCAGCCAAACCTGCAGTCATGTCCTTCTAATGCCAACAATTTTCTATTTTCAAGAGTAATCTACTGTTCTAACCATGTCAGACAGACCGCATCATGATATAGTCTCAAGTTTGGTAGTTGAAAGCCTCTTCTTTCCTTTGCATCACACAAAATTTTCATTTTGATTCTCGTTTTTTTCCCTGCCCACACAAATTTAGAGATTTCCTTTTGCCAAGAATTAAATGCTTTTGGGTCTTTTACAATGGGAATCGTCTGGAATAGAAACATAAAATGAGGCAAAATATTCATTTTAACCACCGAAATTCTGCCCAACAAAGATAGATTTAGCGTATTCCATTTTTTAATGTCATTTAGAACTTGTGACCATAATTTTTCATAATTGTTTTTAAAAAGGTCAATATTCTTCATTGTCAACTCTATACCTAGATATTTGGGTTTTTTCACTACTTCGCAGCTTATAGACTTCTGCAGCTCCATTTGTTTAGACCTTGTCATATTTTTACACATCACCTTAGATTTCTGTCTGTTTACATAGAAGCCTGCCAAATCTCCAAATTCTTTTATTTTATGTAGTAAGAGCGGAAGGGTTTTCAATGGTTCCTCTGCTAAAAACATAACATCATCAGCAAAGGCTCTATACTTGTATGTAAATCCCTTAACTGTCAAACCTTTAATTTCCTTATCTTCTTTAATGTTCCGAAGCAAAACCTCTAGGATCCATATGAACAATAACGGAGAGAGCGGGCAGCCTTGTCTTGTTCCTTTTTGCACTTTGAAGTATTCCGTTGTTTCATTGTTGATCACTATTGTTGCTTTTTGTTCCGAATATATTGCTTTAATTATATTTTAAAAAGGTTCTCCAATATCCATTTTTTCCATAACTTTAAACATAAATTCCCAATTCAAATTATCAAAAGCTTTTTCTGCATCAACAAAGAAAAAGCCGACCTCCTTTTCTGGATGCTTGTCATAATATTCTATTGCGTCTACTACCATCCTGATATTATCTTTTGTTTGTCTGTCTGGCAAGAATCCAGCTTGTCCTTCTTCAATTAAGTCTTTCAAATATATTTTTAGTCTCTCGGCCATTATTTTGGCAAATAACTTGTAGTCATTATTTAAAAGCGAAATTGGCCCATAATTTTTCACATTTATTAGGTCTTGTGCTTCTTTTCGGATAAGAGAAATGGTTGCTTCTTTCCAAGAATCTGGTATTTTCCTTGTATCTCTGATCTCATTTGTCAAAACTTCAAAAATTGGGGCTAGCTCCTCTTTTAGTTTTTTATAAAATTTAGCTGAAAAGCCATCTGGACCTGGAGCTTTCCCAAGTTTTGCGACCTCAATAGCTTTATAAATCTCCTCTGTGGTAATAGGGCTGTTAAGCATATCTTTTATTTTTCCTGTAGGACTTGACATTTTTAAGTTCTGCAAAAAATTTTTACCTTTTACTTGATCCATTGGATTTTCCTGGAAAAGCTTTGCATAATATTTAAAAAATTCTCTCTTTATCGCTTTACAGTCCACAATTTCTTTATCTCCTATCACAATTTTGTTTATTACCTTCTTTTCCCTTCTTTTCTTAAGTTGCCATGCCAAATATCTTCCCGGTTTGTTAGCTCCTTCGAAAGACTTTTGCTAAAGTTTCTTTAAGTTCCGATAGATTTCTTGATTTATTATAACATTCAGTTGATCTTGTAAGATTTGTATCTCTTTCAGTATTTTCTTTTTCCCTGGTCTTTTCTTTAATTCTCTCTCTTTTGTTCTGATCTTTTCCACGAAGTGACTCTGTTGTGCCCTTCTTTCTTTTATTTCTTTGTTATTTAACAAAATTAATATTCATCTCATCACTGCTTTATAGGCATCCCATACCGTTTGGGTCTATATATCTTGATTCAAATTTGCCTGAAAAAAATGCTTTGTTTCTTTACGCAGACTTTCGACTATACTCTGCTTATCCAGTAAGTCTTCATTCAACCTCCATCTGAATTGTTTTTTCCCTTGTTTAGATGTCCACATTAGTGGATTATGGTCAGAGTTTATTTTTGGCATTATTTCAATTTTATGGGTTTTCAGTGCAAGATCTCCTGTCATCCATATCATATCTATTCTGGAGAATGAGTCATGCCTATTGGAATAAAAAGTATAATCTTTACTTCTAGGATTCCATTTCCTCCATACATCTTCCAGATTTTCCTGTTTGGTTAATTCAAAAAAAGCCTTTGGTAGCTTCCCCACTTTCTCATCGAATCTTTTTTGATTTCCGGTCTAGATTGTTACTGATCGTTCCATTGAAATCTGCCATCAAAATGATTTGATCATAAGTCACTTGATCTAACTCAGATATTAAGTCCTTGAGAAATTTTTCTTTTGTTCCATTTGGTGCATAAATGTTAACAACCAATGTTTTCTTCTCATGTAAGACAATTCCTACCACAATATATCTTCCTTCTTTAGCCTTAAAAATTTCTTTAGGTTCCAATTCTTTTTTTACTACTCCTTTCTTCTTGTTGACTGCCAAGGAAAAGAATTCTTCACCCAATTTTTTGTTAATTAAAAATTCATAGTCTTGCTTTTTAATGTGGACTTCCTGCAAACAAATTAGGTTACATTTTTGTTTTTCCAACCAATGTCTTATTATTTTTCTCTTATTGGGTGAATTTAGCCCATTTACATTCCAAGAAATAAATTTGTAATCCATAGTGGTATGTAATTATTTGTCTCCGAAGTCTTTATCATTGTCCAATATGAATGTCACATCTGAATATTTTTGACATTTTTGCACAAGTTATTTCTTTATTAAGTCCTTAGTTGCAGTGGGATAAATAATAATGGTGCTCTGTCATCTGGTTTTTGCAGATTCAGGATTTAAGTAGAAGCATAAGCCAACTCTACTTCCTGGCAGCATCAGTTTGTATCCATTAGAATTAATGAAGCATAACACTAGGACAACATTCAGCCAATACAGTGTACACTAATGGAAGATGGCTCAGTGTAAGCCTAGCTTTACACCAGAGGTTCCCAAACTTATCTGGCCTACCGCCCCCTTTTCAGCACTCCTCCTGGAAATCTGCCTTCAAGAAGTGGACAAAAAGATGCAGTTTGTGGATCTACACCTGGATCGTTCCAGCCCATCTGGATTGTTCCAGCACCCCCCAGGAGGTGGTATTGCCCACTTTGGGAACCAGTGTTTTACACAGTAGCAAGACAGGCTACACAGTCTCTTCTTAAGGCTGCCACAGGAAATAACAGCTCATCCTGATCACTCTTTTAAGAATCCTAAAAATTAAAAAGCACCAGAAGACAATGCCTTGGCAACTTAACATAGAACAATGAGACAATCATGACCAGACTTATCCTAATAAGAAGGGAAAACACTGAAGGTTTCACTTCATAGGAGTTCAGTTATTCAATTATGGAAAGCTAGCTGGATTATTGAGGGGGTTACTCTTTGAAATTCAAGGTTCAAACAGCAGCAATTAGGACTGAGGGAGCATATAGCAATATCTGGATACCTAACACTGCAATCAGTTTGATTCATAGAATTACAATTTAATATCAAGGGAGCCCAGACTAATGGCATATATTATTACCATTCCGTGGCAGCTGGTTTCTCGCTAAACAGACTGTATAAAAATGCAACATTGTAATAATCCCCACCTTTACAGCAGAACTCTGTTTCTTAGATAAACTCCTTCTTATACACGAGCAACTCAGTAATTCTCTATTTCCTCCCAATAAAAATTCATTTGAGTCTTGCAATGAAATGACTGTTTTATTTAACTGCACTGTCCTGAAAATGAATTACAGGATGAAGATTTTGCCTCTCATGCAGCAGAAAAATGTATAGCACTACACAACAACGTGGGAAAGTCTTAAATTTAATCAAAAGAAATACCTAAAGCAGCAGCCAGCTGACAAATTACATAATAAGGGGCTCGATAATATGGGGCAGAGCCATTTTTGGAAAGTAAAGGAATGCTCATTGTCCTTTAAATAAGGACAACTTCTAATTTTTGTATTTTTTAGTCACTATTTACCTAGACAAATATTTCTTGTGATTTAAGTCCGATAAGAAAACCTGTGATAGACAACTCTTGTAATGCCTTATTTTACTGGATAATCCTCCTAACAGAGGTCATTTTCCAATAATCAATACTTGTCACACATACATGATAAACCATTTCTATATTCCCTTCCCTATACTGGTTGGTTCAATGACTAAGCATTAGTTTTCTCTTAGCTGTTTCACAAGTTATCTTCTCTTCTGAACTAAAGGGGGGATGGGAAACAAAAGCAAAAGTAGGTTTATTAGTATTTACAGCAAAGGTCTAGGAAATTCAATCATTCCCCTATTGTTTTATTGCAGATAGCCCAACGACTTCTCTTTATTACTGCAGAAAACTCAAAAGCTAGCTGAGAGCAATAAAGTGGTACGTGTTCAGCTTTGCAATGTTTCAAAGGGCAGTGATTTACTGCTATGAACCAGGCACCTTGCACACAAAACATCTGAGCTTAGTAATTGCCTCATGTTTTGTGCAAACTATACAAGGCAGCGTGAGGTCTGCCCACACACAGAGTACCTGCTGCTACCAGAAGCCTCCTCCCTCACCCCCTTCCCCCAATTCCACTGGTTCTGTTATTAAACAGCACAGAGACTCGTTTGCTAGTGTTGTACCCTGAGGTTTCACTATATGTTAGGTTTCACATGCTGTGTTAAAGCCTCATGTCAGCCAGCCAATCGGCTGTGTTCCAGAGGATTCATTATTCTTGTTACTGCTGAAAACAGAAGGGCTCAGGAATGGAACGTAGCCTGGATACTCAAAACTGCATGACTCATCATTAAGTGTAATAATGTGCTATCATTGCAATTTTACTCATAAAATCCACCATGGTCTTTTATGCTTGTACAGATGTTATTACTAAGGACACCAATGGTCTTATAACCAAAGATGTTTACAGGTATCTAATTTCTAGCTGCATATCCTCATTTCTACTAGCAGATACTCCTTGGTCTGCTTCATGTATACAGAAATAACTTAAGTGCAAGGACAGCAGAAGGTAACTTTTTTCTTTTTTATACTTTCCATTACCTTTTCAAACAGAAAAAGCAATGACATTCCATGTTTGCAATTCATTTTAAAATAAAAAACCTAATGACAGTACATGATCTCACAAGAAGCTTGTGTCTTGACCCTTGAATTCAGATTTTTATTGAATTCACAAGAAACCTTGATAAAGATACAGACTTCATCAGATAGGATTTTTTAAATCTTCAAGCAATTTTCCAAAAACAAGTATTAAAGCTGCCCCTCTTATTTTCTTTTCTTTTGAGGGGGAGGTGAATAGGGAATCTTGCAACTAGAAGTTATTTTAGTAATAACCCCCAAACCCCCAAATTTTAAAAACCTAAATATAAAAAGATTACAGAGAGCAACTACAGAAAAGTAAACCAAGTGAATAGAAAAGCAGGGCAAAACTTTTTGGTAGTGGCAGAAAGTGCCCCTATCAGCAACTGGTAGTGGTGGGGATATACTGCTCAACAAATTCAGAGTGAAAGCAATGCATTCTGTCAGCACTTTACAAGTACTCAGTTACCTCTGTGGCATCATATAGCCAAACCTGATCAGCTACTTGGCATCATGATATACTCACTATGCAATCTACAATTGGTTGGGATCACAACTCCCGGGAAAAAATCAGCTAAGCTGGTACTGAAGCAACACCCAATAAGGAAACAGATATGCAGTAAACAGCACAAGGGGAAAGTTTTAGAGAACGTTTTGGCCCCTCTAAATAGGTGAATATTCAACGCAGCCCAAGAGTGTGCTTACAGAGCACTCCACTCAGAAACTCTCATCAGAAATAAATTTTATAAGCCTAGCCTATTGATTTTACACCAAAGTTTTGTCAATAAAACCACTAAATTTGCCATGACTTCTTTAGATTTTGAGTTTTATTTTAACAAAAACACCTATCCAGTCAGCAGAATAGAGAAATGTTGACTTTTTTAGCGTTAACATTCATTAAACTTGTTCTAGACAGATTAATCTCCTTTCTTTTTTTGCCAACACAACTATTAAACCTATTTAAAACTAATGTACATTCATTATTGCAGCAATTTTCAAAGTTCAGCAACTTAGAACCCCCATTTTAATTTTAAAATTTTCATGCCCTACCCTCTCCACTCAGCAGTATCTACCACATGCCAAATGGCCTCTCAAAGGGCACAACAAAACACACATCACACGGTGTCACACTGACACAGAGTATTCCCATCTTTCTGTGTTATAGCTCTGAGGATGCCAGTCACAGCTGCTAGTGAAAAGTCAGGTCCTACAATGCCAAGACCAGGCCATACAGCCCCAAAAATCTATGACAACATATATAACACACATGCTCAGTCCTCTAAACAAATCTGTGAAAACCACATCGACTAGCCTTTAAAGTAAGATCCAGGTGGTCAGCCATGTTGGTCAGAAGCAGTAGAACAAATTTAGAGTCCAGTAGCACCTTTAAGAACAACAAAGTTTTATTCAAAGTATGAGCTTTTATGTGTATGCACAGAGGTCACTTAACAGCATCCACCTTAAAAAAGAAAGAAATGCTGTTAGGGGACCTCCATGGCTGAGAGGAGAGAATGGAGAGTATCAGTTTACTTCCCATAATTAGAAAAGATACTTTTACACATGTATCTGCTATTTTGACATATTTACTGATTTACAACTGTTGACCTTATAACCTTAGCCTAGTTTTACCTTTGCAGATCTTCATCATGTTACATGTTAATTTGCTGCTCAGCCCCTGTCTATAAGTTTGAACCTTACCTACCATTCCAATGTATTTGAAAAAATGTGCATCATCTTGGGACTATTAACTCTAGTTGGTAAATCAACTTAAAACAGTGATCCCTTCTTATATAATAATGTCATACATCTGTCCCTAAGTCATATCCCAGCACCTTGCTGAAATATTCTTTTACAACTTAAAGGTTTTCACATACAGGATGCAGTCACAGAGTCCTGCTGACCTAGAGTTTGGATTGTTGCCATGTCAACTGAGGAAGGAACCCTCATTGACTCAATATCACGAAGCTGCAAGGAAGATGGTGGCAGAGCTCATGCTGTTGCTCAAAGTGTCTGGATCATGTCCCTATTGATTAGTATGGCTCACTAGATTGTAAAAGTTGTATGTGTGAGTGTTAAGTGCTGTCAAGTTGCCTCTGACACTTAGTGACCCTATGAATAAAACCTCCCTGTGCTGGACCTCCTGATGGCACCTGGTATATTTTGGCCGCTGTGTGACAGAGTGTTGGACTAGATGGGCCATTGGCCTGATTCAACATTGGCTTCTCTTATGTTCTTATGAATCAATGTCCTCCAAAACATCCTATCATCAACAACCTTGCTCAGGTCCTGCAAACTAAGGGCTGTGGCTTCCTTTATTGAGTCAACCCATCTCATGTTGCATCTACCCTTTTTCCTGCTGCCTTCAACTTTCCCTAGTATTATTTTTTTTCCCAGTGAATCTTGTCTTCTCGTTATGTGACCAAAGTATGATAGTCTCAGTTCAGTCATTTTAGCTTTTAGGGAGAGTTCAGGCTGGATTTGATCTAGAATCCACTTGTCTTTTTGGTAGTCCATAGTACCCGTAAAACTCTCCTCCAACACCTATTTCAAGTGAATCAGCTTTCTTTGTTGTCCAGCTTTCACACACACACACACATACACAGAAACAGAGAATAATATGGCATGAATTATCTTGATCTTGGTTGCCAGCATCTTTACTTAAGAATCTGTAATGTATCCATCACAGAAAGTGTGCTCAGGACAGCCATGTGCTCGAACCAGTTCCAGCCAATCCGCCATGTGGCCAGGCGAAGGGCCTGAGCTTCGCTCCAGAAGACAATGGACAGTAGGACCTAGCTCCCTGCCAATCGGGGAGCCGGAATCCTAGGAAATAACTCAATCACTGTATATAGCCCAATCATGGGGTGTTGTGTGTGTTGGGGTGTGGGTTCCTTCGGGAATAAAAGCTGGCCTATGAGCCAGTTTTGTTTGTCTTGTTCTTGAACTAATAAAGTATGTGAGAGCTGAAATCACTCGTCAGTCTCAGTATTTTTCAGAATCTTTTCTAGCTTCTTCATGGCTGCCATTCCCGGTCTCAATCTCCTTCTGATTTCTTCATTGCAGTTTCTCTTTTGGTTGATGGTGGAACCAAGGAATAGAAAATCTTTATTTCAATTTCTTCATCCTCAACCTTAAAGTTGTTTCATTTCCCAGTAGGCACTACTTTTGTCTTCTTGCTATTCAACTGTAATCCTGTTTTGGCACTTGGAAGTTGTTTCAGGTCTTCACTATTTTCTGCCAGTAATGTAGTGTCATCTGCATATCTCAAACTGTTAATGTTCCTTTCACCAATTTTCACTCCAATTTCATTGAAATTTTATCCAGCTTTCCCTATGATATGTTCTGCATATAGATTGAAGAGACAGGGAGATACAATACATCCTTGTCTGACACCTTTGCCAATTGGAAATCATTCTGTTTCTCCGTATTCTCTCCTGTAGGTTGTGCATCAAAACAATCAAGATGTTGTGGGACACTCATGTCTTTTAAAACCAGCCACAGTTTTCACGATCCACACAGTAAAAATCTTTCCTGTAATCTATTAAACACAAGCAGATTTTCTTCTGAAATTCTCTCATACACTCAATAACCGATGTGAATTTGCAATATGATTTCTAATGCCTCTTCCTTTTCTGAACATCTGGCATTTCTTGGTTCATATACAGTAAAAGTCTTTTTAATTAATGCAGTCTTTGACATCTCCTTTTTTCGGAATTGAAATGTAAATTGAGCATTTGCAGTCTGTGGCTGTCGTTTTGTTTTCCATATTTGTCGGCATAATCTTGTTGACGGACTCCATCTCTGTGACTTGGAATACCTCTACTGATATCTATTGCTTCTCCCAATTGTTCTCTGTGAAGCTTTCACTTCACTTTCTAGAACTATAGGTTCTTCAAAAGTTTCTTTTTGGGAGGAATCTATCATCCTTTAATCTCTTCTGTATAGTTCTCCAATGTATTGTTCTCATCTTTCCTTCATTTTATCTTGTTCAATTAATGTATTTCCATGTTGATCTTTCAGCATGCCAAGTTTCCCTTTGATTTCTTGGATCTTGTGGAACGTATCCCTTGTTCTTTGTTTTTTATTGCTCTCTTCTATTTCTGCATGCCAGTCACTTGAAAGCTGCACTTAGACTTCTGATTCTATTTCTGTCACCTTTTACTTTTGCTTCTCATCTATACTTAGTAATTTCAAGAGTTTCATCAGTCATCTATCAAGGCTTTTCATTTCTTTTGGCTATATGAACAGTCTATGCATTCTTCCTTGAAAATATCTCTGGTTTCAGCCCATACTTCTGGCTCATGTTCGCTTGAACTTAATAATGCAAATCTGTTCTTTACATGGTCTTTAAACCCTTCAGGAATGTTCTTTAGATTGTATTTTGGCACTATGAATGTTTTGGTGTTTTTCCTCAGCTTTATTCTAATTTTGATATTAACAATTCATGGTCTGTACCACAGCAACTCCTGGTCTTGTTTTAGCAGACAGAATAGAGCTTCTCTTTTGCCTGCTTCCCATTACATAATCTATTTGATCTCTATATTGGCCATCCAGTGATGTCCACATATACAATTGTCTGTTCAGTTGCCTGAAACATGTGTTCACAATGAGCAAATTGTTGTCTTCAGAGAATTCTGCGAGTCACTCTTCTGCTTCATTTCTGTTACGTATTGAGCCCTTGAAAAAGGGCTTAGCTTAGGATGCATAAAAATGGCTTGCTAGGATCCTAGAATGGACCAGTAGGGAGACAGGGATTCTAGAGAAAACCAATTAGGAGACAATGGAGTGTAAATAGCCTATCATTGAGAGTGGGGTGTGCTTTGGGTGTAACCTTTTCCAGGCATAAATACTAGGCTTTGGGGCCAGGGATTTCAGTCTTCTGTCTTTTGCTGAATCACTAATAAACTATGAGCTGATCATTTCTATGCATCTGAACCCAGTATATTGCAATTTCATTCTCCTAGCCAGAATCTTCCAACAATATCTGATTCTGCTTTGTTTTCTACTTTAGCATTCTAGCTACCCCACCATTTTTCTTCCCTGTTCTACTCTGCCTCTAACTGAAATGCAGACCCAGTTCTGTTCTCAATGTGTTTAACCTTGACTGCACTGCTGATTTACCACAAGGTTGTTTTAAAGTAAAACTAGTTTAAAGTAAAACTGGTCACCATCCGACTGCAACAACCCAAGGTCATTCTCCAAGTTTTTGTGGGCCCCGGAAGTCTGCCATCTTCACACTTCAGTGGGCCTCCCTCTCCCCTGCTGGAGAGTGGGACTCAGTTGTCATTGTAACATGGTGGCAGCAGCAATGACAACAGAAACAGTTGCTATTCCTTGTCTTCTTTCTCACTGCCTGTCATATAGACCCTCAGCCTTTCCTTTGGAATGCACCCATGAAGAGACAGAAGACCAATTTTCCCAGGCAGCTGCCAGTTATATACTGAGAAGACAGTGCAGGTTGGGTTGACGAATGGAGCAGATCCCAGATAAACTCAAGAGAATCAATGAGTGCCAGATATGGAATGACACCAGGCCCAGATGGCATTCATCCAAGAGTTCTGAAAGAACTCAAATGTGAACTTGTGGATCTCCGTACAAAAGTATGAAATCTTTTTTTAAGATCTGCCTCCATTCCTGAGGACTCGAAGGTAGCTAATGTCACTCCCGTCTTTAAAAAGAGCTCCAGGGGAGATCCAGGAAATTACAGGCCAGTCAGTCTGACATCAATACTGGGTAAGTTGGTGGAAATTGTTATTAAGGAAAGAATTAGTAGGCACATTGATGAACAAAAACTATTGAGGCAGACTCAGCATGGGTTCTGTAAGGGAAAATCTTGTCTCACTAACCTGTTAGTGTTTTTTGAGGCAGTGAACAAACATGTGGACAAGGGGGACCCAATAGATATTATTTACCTTGACTTCCGGAAAGCTTTTGATACAGTTCCTCATCAAAGGCTCCTAAGTAAGCTCAATAGTCATGGGATAAAAGGACAAGTCCTCTGGTGGATCAAAAACTGGCTTATCAATAGGAAACAGAGAGTGAGTATAAATGGGAAAATTTCTCAGTGGAGGGTGGTAAGCAGTGGAGTACCACAGGGATCAGTACTCGGTCCGATGCTTTTTAATTTGTTTATTAATGATTTGGAATTGGGAGTAAGCAGTGAAGTAGCTAAATTTGCAGATGACACGAAGTTGTTCAGGGTGGTAAAAGCCAGGGAGGAGTGTGAGGCACTCCAAAGGGATCTGTCGAGGATGGGTGAGTGGGCGTCAACGTGGCAAATGGGGTTCAATGTGGCCAAGTGCAAAGTGATGCACATTGGAGCCAAAAATCCTAAATATAAATACACATTGATGGGGTCTGAACTGGCAGAGACGAACCAAGAGAGAGATCTTGGAGTCGTAGTAGATAACTCAATGAAAATGTCTAGACAGTGTGTAGCTGCAATAAAGAAGGCCAACGCTATTAGCCACAGGGTATAGATGGGAATTCTCAGTCTGGGGCAGGTGATGCTGGAGGGGGCAGCAGTGGGAGGGCTTCTAGTGTCCTGGTCCCACTGCTAGACCTCCTGATAGCATGTGGTATTTTTGGCCGCTGTGTGCCATTGGCCTGATTCAACATTGGTTTCTCTTATGTTCTTATGTTAAATCCAGATATCAATATCTTCTGATTACCACTCAGAGCAAAGTTTTGTTTCAGTTTCATTATTCAAGACAAAAATCTATTCTCTTTGCTTTCAGCCCAATTTAAACATATTTGCTTTGACAATTTATTATTTTATTGATTTTAGAAATTATATAGGAACAAATTAATGAAGAAATATCCAGATGTCTATATATAACCAATTAGGTACTGAAGCCAAATGACTAGGAATACAATTACTTAAGGATGTGCTAAAGCCAGGGCAAGCTAGCTTTCATCAAAGCCTTCCTGTTTGGAGAACAAAAGATTACTTAAAAGATTTTCAAAATTATATAGAATGCCCTAAAGCTTTTTGCTGGTCAAAATTTCAGACAGAAGACATTGCTATCTGTGTTTGCCCACTCAACAATAGGAATCTAATTCAATACATGCAAAACCCAATTAAGCATACTCCTCAGAAGGTGATAAAGGGGAAAAAAAACAAAATAGAAAAGCATACAAACCACACAGCAAGGTCTGGTCCAGAAATCTGAACGATACACTACTGCAGTCAAGTGCAACTGGTAAAATGGCTTCATCCATAATTAGACACAGGTGATTTACAATAACATCATGTTACACTGAACATAGAGAAAGAGTCCAATGGCATCTTTAAGACCAACAAAGTTTTATTCAAAGTATGAGCTTTCGTGCACACGCACACTTTTTTAGAGAAAGTATGTTGCTGTGAAAATTAAGAAAACTGAGTTTTGTTCCAAACAGTCATAAGCTTTTCACCTGGACATTCATTCCTGTGGATGAGTGAATGAATCACCAGAGTAGTTAGAGAAATAGATCATTTCTTCTGTCCCAAAAATGCAGTCACTGTATCCCAAAGAATATTTATTATCTAAAGTATTTGAAGAATTATTACTCATTACAATACTGAGAGTGATATACTTCTGAGGCTCAGGTTCAGTTATGATGTTTGCAAAACATTTCGGCAAAAGATGGAATCAAGTGAATATATGTCCATAACGGAAACCACTCATGTGAGATGAACACAAGATGAAACAATTTTTACCATGCATGCAAATCTCCTTATTTGGGTTTAGTTACTCTAGCATGATTTAAAATTGTCACAACCATGACAGGAGCTGCTTCACACAAATGACTTTATATGGAAGGAAGGCAACGTGATTCCAGCTTTTAGTGGTTGTAACACCACAAATCTAACATCTAAAGCAGCTTTAAGAAACAGCCATGATCAATACAATCTAAACTAGACGGGACTAAAGGAATGAATCAAGAAATGTTGAAGCATAAAGGGAAACCTTCACTTACAGAAAGAGCTACTGCATGTACATTTGAAAATGTACAATAATGGAAGAAAATATAGATGCCAGCATAAAAATACTGACTTTAAAGACAGCAAGGGTATATGTTAAAGTATGTTAACCAAAACCTAAATGCTTTTGAGCATCATTCAGACAAATGGTCAGTTATAGATAATACAAAGTCATAAAGTACTTTCTATGCTTCAAGATGAAACCAAGGTTTTGTCATAGAAGCAGAAGTACAACTGGCGAAAGAATTCCCACATGTGTGTGTATATACATACATATATATCTATAAATACATACTTACCCTTGGTTGCCAGTTTTCATACTGCTTTTGCAAATTTGCACCAATGGTTTCCAGAGCTTTCTGTGGCCCCATTGACAAAGGATCTAAGACACATAAAAGAGCCATAAGTATTTTTGACGAGCACCTCAACTGCACTTAAGTACTTTTTATTATAGTTGGGGTGTGTGTGTGTGTGTATGTATATGTATATGTATATATATATATATTCAAACACTGTCACCCCATAATTTCTTTCTGTGATCCTAATGCAGCCCTGAGAATGAAAATTAGTGAACTCAGCAGGTAGAATGGATGGCCATAATAGTTTCTCTTTGGGTTCCCTTTAGGGATATGTCTCCCCCCCAAAAAAATCAGTATTTTCCAATATTTAATATTCAATATCAGTATTTCCCAATATTCCCAAATCTTAATATTGTTATGGTAATAGGATTCAGAAAATATTCAGGTTTGCCAATTTTTTTCGATTCCATTTTACCCTATGAGGACCATTATAATCAATGGTCCCCATATGCTATAATGTAGAAGTAATCCAGGGATATCTGGGGGAGCTGTTTTTTGAGGTAGAGGCACCACATTTGTACCATAGTTGCTGGTGCCTCTTCTCAAAAAACCCCCCAAGTTTCAAAAAAATTGGACGAGGAGGTCCAATTCTATGGGCCCCAGAAGAAGGGGGGGAAGGCGTCCCTTTAAATGCAACTTCACACCATGGCGAGTGAACGCCGAAGGCATTTAAACTTTAAATGACTTCTCGCCATGGCAAGTGAACTCTGAAGACATTTAAATTTTAAGTGCCTTATCCGAGCTGAGAGTTCACTCCTGTAACTGCAGCAATCTGGCGCCCTCAAAAAATCCCGAATATTTTTGGGATTTTGGGGGACGGCCATTTCCAGATAGCTGAATCACTAGCCCCCTTGGTGATTGGATGAGAAAATACATGATAAATACCTATAAGGTACATGATATATACCTATAAGGTATTTATCGGGTATTTTTTTGGCTCAGTTTATACCAAGTCCACACCACTAGTTCTGTTTTGGCTGAGCAGCCCCTTCTCTTTCTTCTTTGTTTCTATCTGTCCCACACCCAGTTGTTTAAATGTATATGGATATATACTGACCCAGCCTACAGAACTGAGGGACTGACTAAAATCCTTCTTTTGTCTGATGACACATAAGAGGCTGATGGTAATTCAAAACTAACAAACTGTTTTATTTAACTTTTGAGGGGAAATGGTAATGTAGGTATAAATTTTAGGATTCAAAAGGTGAACAGGCAACAGAAAAGAGGTAACTTTGTATAAATATAAACAATAGAAAGTAGCTATTTTGTTATACGAACAGGTTGTTAAATTTGAGGAGAGAGATTTCTTGGCAGTTTCTGCTTATATAAACAAGCATAAACTTCTTTGCCTCAAAAATACTTCATCTGGCAAAAGCAGGATTGTTCACACTAGTTTCAGTATCTCTTCTTAACTACTTTGACAAGTGCTATTTCTCTCTGACTTGATAGGGATCATCAGGGGTCATTTCGTAGAAAAAGAGGTGCAGGAGCTCATTAGCATAACTTATTTGCATATGCCACACCCCCTGACAGCCCCTGGGGGTAGCAGAAATCTTCTGGGAGTGGAAAGACAGGCCCCAGGGTGGAATGACAGCCCCCAGGGTGGAATGACAGCCCCTGGGAGGAGCAGGAGAGTTCTGGGATGGGAGTGACAGGCTGCAGAGTGGAATGACAGTCCAGGGGTTTAGGAGATGTGTCCTGAGACTGGAATGACAAGCCCCAGAGTGGAATGGTAGCCCCTGGGAGTAGCAGGAGTGTTCTGGGACTGGAATGCCCGCATTGGGGAGGGAAAGAAAGGCATTTAAACCCAACAGCTGACTGGCGGCCCAGGCTGTGTTAGGTTTAAATAAGACGTTTTTCAATATAGTAAAATGACCCCCCCAAAAAAGCTGGATAATTACGGCCTTTTTGGGTTCAGCTATACCAACAAGGTGTTTTTCAGATATTTTTTTGGCTCAGCTATAGCTCAACACACACCCCTGGTCCCAGAACACTCATGCTACTCCCAGGGGCTGTCATTCTACTCTTCAGCCTGTTATTCCAGTCCCAGGATGCATCTCCTACCCCCCTGGGCTGTCATTCCACTCTGGACCCTGTCTTTCCACTCCCAGAACATTCCTGCTACCCCCAAGGAATGTCATTCCACTGTAGGGCCTGTCTTTCTAGTCCCATAATACTCCTGGTACCCCCAGGGACTGTATTTTCACTCTGGAGCCTGTCTTTCTACTCCCAAAAGACTCCTGCTACCCCCAGGGGCTGCCACTCCACTCTGGGATCTGTCATTCCAGTCCCAGGACACATCTGCTAACCTGGAGTTGTCATTCCATTGTGGGGCCTGCCTTTCCAGTCCCAGAACACTGCTGCTATCCTCAGGGGCTGTTATTCCACTCTGCAGCCCGTCACTCCCATCCCAGAACTCTCCTGCTCCTCCCAGGGGCTATCATTCCACTCTGGAGCCTGTCATTCCAGTCCCAGAAGACTCCTGCTCCTCCCAGGAGCTGTCATTCCACCCTGGGGCCTGTCTTTTCACTCCCAGAAGATTTCTGCTACCCCTAGGGGCTATCACTCCCCTCTGAGGCCTCTGATTCCAGTCCCCGGACAAATCTGCTCCCCCCAGTGGCTGTCATTCCACTCTTGGGACTGTGATTCCAGTCCCCAGACACATCTGCTACCTCCAGTGGCTATCATTCCCCTCTGGAGCCTGTCATTCCAGTCCCACAACACTGCTCTACCCCCAGGAGCTGTCATTCCACTGTGGGGCCTGTCATTCCAGTCCCAGAGTAGTGTATTTGAGACCAGAGACCCTAATGGAAAATCCATTCCGCATTTGCTTGGCAACTCTTCTTGAGCTGTAATGTATTTCACTGGAGCCCATGCAAGTCAATTGGCATTCCTGGCTCCCATTACTGCAAATGGGCCTTCAAGTCTGTCCCATTGTTTCCAATGGGCAATCCTGTCCTTCCTTTTAGTACATCCCGCCCCTGAACTCTTTTCGATTGGAAAGGAGGGAAAGAGAAAGAGAGAGAAAGATGGAAGGGAGGGAAGGAGAAAGAGAGAGGGGGAGAAAGAGAGAAAGAAAGGGAGAGAGAGAGAAAGAAAGGGAGAGAGAGAAAACAAGGAAGGAAGGACACAATGTCTATTCCCCCCTCCCAACACCAAGCATTCCAACTCCCCGATTTTACCTCGGAGACTTCTAGCATTTGTGTATAAACACTTATAGTTTCCCACGCTTGTTAAGCCCACAACCTTCCTCTTGCTGCCTCGAGACCTTGCCAGGCAGTTCCTATCATTAGCCACAGTCTCAGTGGACAATTTTAATCCATTTCCTTGTACAAAAGTAATAGCTACCCCTTCATCTCTTTGAGATGAGCCATCCCAAACCAGAGACTTTTCATCTCCTGTCGGCTTTCCCCCATTATTCAGTTTAAAAACTGCTCTGCCACCTTTTTGATTTTGAGCGCCAGCAGCCTGGTTCCTTCTCAGGACAAGTGGAGACCATCCCTTTTGTACAGCTCCCTCTTGTCCCAAAAAGCATCCCAGTGCCTAACAAACTTGAACCCTTCCCTCCTACACCATCGTCTCATCCACACATTGAGACTCCTGATCTGTGCCTGTCTCTCCAGCCCTGCGCATGGAACAGGTAGCACTTCTGAGAAGGCTATCTTGGAGGTCCTGGCCTTGAGTTTCCTGCCCAGCAGCCTAAATTTCTCCTCCAGGACCTTACGACTGCATTTCCCCACATCGTTGGTGCCGAGTGCACCACGACCACTGGCTCCTCCCCAGCACTATCTACCAGCCTATCTAAAACACGCGTAATGTCCGCTACCTTCGCACCAGGCACGCAAGTCACCATACGGTCAGTACGCAGGTTCGCCACCCAGCTGTCTACCTGCCTAAGGATCAAATTACCAACTACCAAGAGCCCCCTCTTCCCACCCTTCCCAGGGACGGTTCCTTGGTACAAAAGGATACCCGTTCATCAGCTGAAGAAGAAGTCCCTTCTGAGAGCACATTCCCCTTATCCTCAGCATGGTGCCCCATTTCCCCTTGACCCTCATGCTCCCTGGCAGCAGCGGGGCTGCCAGATCCAGAGTGGGACATATCTTAAGTCCCCGAGAGTCTTCTCCGCGCACCTAACTGACTGTCTCTGCTTCTCCAGGTCAGCCACCTTGGCCTCAAGGGAGCAAACTCGCTCCTTGAGAACCAGGAGCTCCTTGCACCGAGCACACACCGAGCCACTCATCCCACTTCCCTAACTCAGAATCCTTCTTGATCTGCTTAACTCTCTTAACTCTCAGTCTGCTTAACTCTCTTTCACACTCAACTGTTATTCTTAACCGCCACTCCTAGCTGACAGTCTCAACTGTAAAATTCTATTTGAATTGCCTGTCACTCAAGGTTATCAGACCAGGTTAAAGCATTAACCATTTGCTATCCATCACAATGGCCTTTTTATTTTTCCTTTTTTGTTTTTGCTTCTTTTTTAAAGCCCTTTTTATTTTTCCAATATTTATTTACGTATTATTTATCCTTATGTCTCATCTTGTGGAACTTCCAAGACAGCTCATAATCAAAATATTAATTAAAGGTATCATGCATAAAATTACTGAAGATATAACTATACTTTTGTTTTGTTGTGCAACAAGAAGTTATTTCTAAGCTACCACAAAGAATTGAACTTCTCCAGCCACCAGCAGGAAAGCCAGTTGCAGAGAAATTTTATTCCAGTGCCTAAACTATAAGTGGTTATTGTTGGGAAAATGCATTAATCCTGAAGTCAGAAATTCATGACTGCTCAAGCTAAATACCGGTAAATAAAGAACAATCTCACCCCTTTAAATTTGACAATGTAATTAATATGCCATTTTCAAATCACAGACGAACTCCAAACAGTAAATCAAAGAAACAGCAAAGAAATCAATATATCTTATTCTCAACATGGTTAAATCTGTGGATACCTAAATCCAGAGACTGGAGCCATGAAAAGACAAGAACCTTTTGAAAAACACCCCAGGTTTGTGGAAAATCTGAAATCTTAAAAAAAAAGGGAAGGGGTTAAAAACAAAACAACAGAAGCAGAACCTGTAGCTTTAAGAAATGAATGCCCTCAGTGACCATTGCTAGGCAACCGTAACAGTATTGCCAGACTTCAACCCTTGGTTTTTGACAGGCAAAGGCAGGGGAAGGTGGAAATGCCCTTTCCAGCGAGGACGCATCAGGCAAGGCCTGGCAGCAGCCACCAAGTGACTTGATATTATGCAACTTGCATGACTTATCCAAGACTGGCTGCTTGCTATTGTTCAACAACATCCACCCCCCCCAAGCCAGTGTGGTGTAGTGGTTATAGCCTCAGACTAGGATCTGGGAGACTCAGTTTCAAATCACCAGTCTGCCATAGAAGCTTACTGGATGACATTGGGTGAGTGACACATTCTCAACTTATAAGAGAAAAGGAGAGGGAAGCAGGAAAAGGAGAAAGGCTATGGGGGCTTTCAGGAAAGAGGAAATAGTGAGTGAGGGGAAAATGAGATGCCCCCTCAAGTTCTTGTGGAGCCCCCACTTGTTTTACACATTAATGGTCAGGAAAGGAATTTCTCCCTTGCCTTTCTCTAAACATAGACCTGGCAGGTTACAAGTTAATAAGGCACATTCTTGAGAGAGACTTGGATTGTTCCTGTTCATTTTTTAAGCACAAACTCAATGTTACTAAAGCAGGAGAGTGCTGGTTCAATGCTCAGCACTGGATAACAATGCTCTCCAACTGAGACCTTGAAAAACTGTATCTGAGATTTTCTGATAGGCACGGTTGACAGCAGTGGGATAGGTAAATTCATATTTCTTTTAAATGTTTAACAATGTTTAATATTCCATTTCATATATTCAGTAGCACAGTTTCAGAATACCTGGATTGTGGGAGACATAAGGATTCCCAGTGCAAGCCTTTAAATTTAGCATCTTATTTCTCTAGAGGTTGATCTATTAGTTATCAAAATGGGGTAGGGGGATTAAAGTAGAGGTAAATATCTAATGCTTTTCCGAGACCAAATCAAAATATTACAATAAATACATAAGGAAAAGGTAAACCTTTGATCTGATCTGCTCATCTTTCATCTATCATATAGGTCTTTGTGGAAGCCTGTGGTTATATATATCCAAAAGCAAGAACAAAAGCTAGTATCAAGGTAGAATACAGTATCATGAGAACTGCAGTTTCCAATTAAAAAACCAAAACTCATTAAAAAGTTTTCCACACCCTGTAGCGGTGAAGAAAAACATGAAATACATTATGAAACTCCAGAGCTTTGGGAGGGGGGGTACACAGTGCATGAGTTCTGGTAGTTATAAAACCATGTTCCTTTTTCTCTAGGCTACTATTTAGCAGCCCATACCCCAAGAAGCTCATTGTCCCCTGATCTCTATACACTTTTTTCCCTTTCAACCTTTGCTGGGGGAAATGGTTTTTTTATGGGGTAGGTGGGAATTTGAAATAGTCCTTCTATTATATAGATTATAGTAAAGCTGGAAGAACCTAGGCATCTAAAAATTGGATGCTAGCAGCTAGAATCCTTTATCATATTGTTCATCAAGGTTTACAAATACAACAAATAAATGCAAGCAATAATTTGCATGGCCTATTATAGAATTTGGGTTATGTTAGTACAGAATCTGGTCTTCTTTGTTGCTGCATATGCACAGTCATATGCTGTACAGAAACTAGTGCAGCATTAGAGTTAAGATACCAAGAGATCATTAGATGGACTCAAACAACAAAGAGGTATTAAGATGGATTTCAGTTAAAACCAGTCTACATCAAAATGAATATTTTGTTACCATTCTATCTTGCAGTCACACTGAGAAGAAAAAAATGACAAACCTGGATGGCACACTCCTGGAATACCAGTCTTTATTTTCCTGAACTAGAATTACTGTACAGCCAGGTGTCGGGAATTCACTTTTGATCAACATCTGTGATACAATACAATCACAACATTTCATAGCACAAGTGCCTCAAAAATAGATCAGCAACTGGTAGCATATGGGTCAAGCCCCCCATTCTACCATTTGCCCCACAACGTGCAATGCCAGAGAAAAAAGAGATGTGTAAACAAGGAGCATCTGTGACAATGTGACAATTTGGGAGGCTTGCAGCACAGAATACTGGCCTGTAACCCTATCTTTTTAAGTTCTGAAACTAGGGTCATGAAACAGTATAATGAACCATATTCAAAACAACAAATTGTGGCTAATGCAAATTGGTTGCTTATACTCACTCATGTCTTGTGCCCTATGTATAACTGTATCACCAGAAATTGCTCCTATGGGAAACAAAGGCCTTGTAAAAGGGAAAGCTGCCCCACAGCAGTGACAGTTGAATCAACATAAAAGTGCTGCATTTCAATAACTGGAAAGAGGATTAGGAAGAGAGCACTTTGCCCAGACAAGCAGAACTCTCAGTGGGTAGGAGTTACGAAGGAAATCTCATCTCCAGACAACCCCCTCCTACCTTCCTCAGCAAATCTTTCTCATACTTTCAGAACCACAGTGCTAAAAGCTTCTTACAATGTGGTGCCATACTTTCGGTAAAGTAAAAACAGAAGCAAACTTGATAATTCCCAAACTGCACTCTGAAACATTAAGATGTATTTGTTTTGTTTTGTTTTGTTTTTTTAAAAAGATGCACGCAAATTACAGCTAATGAGATACACTGCAAGTTCCTCTTTCCTTTATTATTAAACTCGAATGACCAAAGGTCTGGAGCATAAAAGCAAACATCACAACAAGGTAAAAACAAACATTACAGAACATGACAGAACAGGTAAAAGCAAAATACAGAACAATAAAATATATGTATCTCATAAAAGTCTAAAACACACTGAATAAAATAAATGTGTGGACCTATACAATTTCAAATGAGCCCTGTGGGAACTCAGTACTCTAAGTGCAGAGAAAAATTATGTCCTTGCAGGCTCTGAAATGCCACAGGGAATATTTATGTGTTTAATGTGACCTGCATGACACCATGAAGAAGAAGCATGACTTTGCTGCCAACTGCTATACCTGTAGCAAAAGTTCTAGGTGAAAAGAATAAAGGAGAATGGAGCAGACATTCTCCTATTTAAAATACTTATAAAGAATCTTCATTTCATAAAGTGTGTTCTGTTCCAGTCTGTGCCTCAAAATGAACATAGTGCTTGACTAGGCCAACTTAATTCCATCTAAAAGCATTTTTCTCATATATGCAATAGCTGTTTGATGACTCTCCACTGCCAGCATAGCTTACTAGCAAAAGTGCAAAACCTGTACCAAAAAAAACCAGGCTGAAATCCCTATTCAGGCCAAAACTCACTTAGTAAACTTGGGTCAGTCGGTGACTCTCAGTCTATCCTACCTAACAGGGCTGTTAAGAGGATAAAAGGAGAGAAAACGCCTAAAAATGCCTCATGTGAGGTCTTGAAGGACACCATGCTTCCCACTTTCAATGGGGTTCAGCTGACCCTTGCTGACTCAGTTAAGAGTCTGAGGGGTTACCCTGGACCCAGCACTACTGCTGAAGAAACAGCTGCCACACAGACAAAAATGCTTTCTGCCAACTTAGTTTAGCCCAGAAGATCGCTCCCTACCTTGACTTGACCAATCTGGCCAACTGGATCCATGTCACAGTATCATCAAGACCAGGGGTCTTTTCGTAGAAAAACAGCTGCAGGAGCTCATTAGCATATGGTATGCTAATGAGCTATTAGGCTATTAGCATATGCCATACCCCCTGACATCACCGGAAGCCTCCCCTTCCCTTCCCCAGCTGGCCTGGGTGGGGGAACTAAGAGAGAAGGGGTTTAAAGTTTAAACTCCTTCTCATGAGAGTTGGGCCACAAAAAGAGGAAAGAGGGAAGGAAAGAGAGAGAGTAGAGAGAAGGAAAGAAGGAAGGAAAGAGGGAAAGAAAGAGAAGGAAAGGCGAGGGAAAGAAAGAGAGGAAAGAAGAAGGGAAAGAGGAAAAAGAGAGAAGGAAAGGAGGGAATGAAAGAAATTTGGCAGCAATTCGGCCCCATTATATCCTATGGGCCATTGAAGTCAATGGTGAAAACATAGGCTATATTCTGGGGGCTGGAGGAGAGGGGTTTGAGGGCGAGGCTCCAAACTCACAGGGTAGCTGATGGAGCCTCTCCCCAAGATACCCACCAAGTTTCAAGAACATTGGACCAGGGGGTCCAATTCTATGGGCCCCCAAACAGGTTGCCCCTATTCCCTCCATTGTTCTCTATGGTGGGGAAAAGTAACTTTTCCCCATTATAGAGAACAATGGAGGGAATAGGGGCAACCTGTTTGGGGGCCCATAGAATTGGACCCCCTGATCCAATGTTCTTGAAACTTGGTGGGTATCTTGGGGAGAGGCTCCATCAGCTACCCTGTGAGTTTGGAGCATCTCCCTCAAACCCCTTCCCCTCCAGCCCCCAGAATATACCCTATGTTTTCACCATTGACTTCAATGGCCCATAGGATATAATGGAGCTGAAATTGACATTCGGCTGCCTGAAAGACTCCCCTGGACGCCAGCTGGGGGCGGGGCTTGGCTCCTGAGCTCCCGGAGCTGTGCTCCGGTGCGCTCCCCCCCAAAAAAAAGACCCCTGATCAAGACTGCACTACAGTAGTGCACTCTGCATAGGTCAACTCAAAAACTCCAGGTGGTGAAGAATGCTGTAATTTAGTTATTATCAGGAGCCAGGTGAAACATGCATATTATATCAATTCTGCAGTCACTCCACTGGCTGCCCGTCCATTACCAGGTTGAATTAAAATTATTGGCCATCATATAAAAAGCCTTTCATGACTTGGACCCTGAAGAAAAATGATATGGCCAACTTGCTCTTTCTAGGCAAAGCAAATGAGAGAGTACTAGCAGCCTATTTCAGTCTCCATGGATAACTCATCTGCTCTAGACCCTTTTCATTCTGGCTTCAGACCAGGCTATGGGATAGAGACAGCTCTCCTAGCTTTAGTTGATGACCTCCGTCTGAGCGTAGACAAAGGCCATGTCTCTCTGTTGCTCTTACTTGACTTATCTGCAGCCTTCAATACAGTAGCTCATACTGTATTATTCAAGAGGCCTTTTATACACAGGCAACAGACTTACATTATACTAAATTATTCATAAAGTTACTTGGATAAATTATTAGGGATTGTTGTTTTTACTACTGTGTTTAGTGTGTTGAATATCTATGCATATCTTCAGTTCTGTTTTTAGATTTCTGATTGGTTCTACAACCCTAAACCTATTGTATTGTTTATTTGGTGTCCTATCCTGTTGATTATATTGATTCACTCTGTATAATCCACTTTGAGTCCAAGTGAGAAATACAGACTATAAGCCATGAAAAAATATTTTTT
Source organism: Gekko gecko (assembly GCA_029375565.1). Lineage (NCBI taxonomy): Eukaryota > Metazoa > Chordata > Lepidosauria > Squamata > Gekkonidae > Gekko > Gekko gecko. The sequence goes on along the minus strand of JAPDNY010000002.1, from coordinate 233,972,642 downwards.
TTAATCTGCAGGACCACCTTTCCTCTTATGCTAGCTGTGTTCCCAATGACTCACCTTCTACCTGATTGGGCCAGCCTCTCAAGGTCATTTGCATATGTGAGCTGATTGGGCCTCGCTCCATTCCACATGTCATCCTCCCCCCCATAGCCAGTCAGAACACAGAGGTCATTTGCATATGCTGCCTGATTGACCCTCACTGTCATGCCTGCCCCTGATCCAGCGCCTACCCCCAACTACTATTGAATACTATTCTTCCCCATTGAGGCCTACTATGCATTCAGGATCTGTGCTTGGGAAGGGAAGAGCTTCTTGCTCTCTGTGGCTGCATGCACTTTCACAGAGCTCAGCTGCTCAGCTGTGTGGAGGAACAGTCCCTGCCTTCATATTTTGGAAGGACCAGGATGTTCCCATCCTCCACAGAAGTGAGACTGTCCAAGGCTTCCTCAACATCTGTTGTCCTTCCATTGCCTCAGCTACACCACTCCTCAGAAAGGAGTGTGAGGGAAGGTAGACTGAGAAAGAAAGATGCAGAAAAAGAAAGTAATAGCCTGTGGGAGCCCAGCGCAGGAGCTCCCACAAAAACCTGCACTCTTTGACAAGAAAGGAAATTAACTAAGTAGTAGGGTGACCCATATCACTGTGGACAGGAATTTTGAAACTAAGACTTGCCTCCTTAACTGATTGGTGGGAACCACCCATGTTAAGATGCTCTTCCCCTCAGAGTGAGAAGATACAGCATAAATAGCAATCCCAAAACAGACATGGGAGGATATGGCAATGAGTAAGCGACTAAGAAGCCTGAAGCCATTTTCACATGGGTTACTTGTCCCAAGTTCCATGCCTTTAGAATATGGGCTTCTTTCGCTCCATGAGGTTTGCCTGGCTTTTCTCTGACCTTTCCCTGACCTGCTTTGCTGCAAAGTTTACAGCAAAGCCTAGATAGCTGCCTTCTTGATAGAACATTCAGATTTTCCTTGTCTTGCCCATACAGCAGCCATTTTCTCTGCCCCTGTCCCCATGACAGCCATTCCCCCCCCCCAGCACCACTGTTATACAGATAAAACATTATAATATAATGTTATATTATTATAATATAATATATTCTGTAAAAAACAGGTTGCTTACCTGTAACTGATGATCTTCGAGTGGTCATCTGTGCATTCACACCCATGGGAAACAGTGCACCTGTGCTGACCTGGTCGGTGTTGTACAAAGCTCACAACAGGATTTTCGCGCCCTCGCTCCGGGCCTGTGCGAGGACCCCTTAGCGCGCATGCCCAGAGAGGCGGGGCACGAATATCTCACCAGTTCCTTCTGACCGCTATCAACCAAAGCCGTGTATGAGAACAGCCGAGGATGACAGCAGAGGGGAAGGATGGGCGGGCGGTGTGAATGCACAGATGACCACTTGAAGATCATCAGTTACAGGTAAGCAACCTGTTTATCTTCTTCGTGGTCTCTGTGCATCACACCCATGGGAGATTAAAAAGCTGTGGCTCACCTGGAGGCAGGTGCCACAGCGGAAAGGACCAGACGACCCAGATCACCCTTCTGTTGCGCATGAACGTCCAGAGCATAGTGTTTGATGAACGTGGTTGGTGTGGACCACGTTGCAGCTCTGCAGATGGACGATAAGGAGGCGCCCTTTAGAAAGGCTGTAGAGGTTGCCATGGACCTTGTGGAGTGAGCCCGTAGAGTAGTAGGATGCGACTGCTTCCCTAGGGCATAACACAGTCTAATTGTCTCAACAATCCATTTGGAGAGGCGCTGGGATGAGATGCGTAATCCCAAGGAGGCTGGGCTATAAGAGACGAACAGGTTACTGTCCTGTCTGGTAGGTTGAGTCCTATTAAGATAAAACAGAAGTGCTCTCTTGACATCTAGGATGTGCAGTAGGTGCTGCTCATCCCCGTCAGGATGCAGGAAAAAATCTGGTAGAAAAATCTCTGTATTAACGTGGAATTCGGAAACAACTTTCGGAACAAAGGTAATGTCTGGCACTAAATGAACTCCATCAGGGAAAAATACCAGATACGGAGGGTCATGTCGTAACGCTGAGAGTTCACTGACCCTCCTAGCCGAGTTGATGGCCACCAGGAAGGCTGTCTTCTAGGCAGCGTATTGAAGCTCATACATTGCCATCGGTTCAAACGGGCGTCTGGTGAGATGGCGGAGTACGAGAGGTAGGTCCCAAAGTTCTGTGGGTGGAGCCACAGGGGGGTGCAGTTGGAGGAGACCCTTTAGGAACTGTTTAGAGGTCGGATGGGAAAAGACAGTATGGCCATCCACACCCTCATCGTACGCAGATATAGCTGCCAGGTAAACTCAGATGGACGAGTGGGAAAGGCCTTGATCTTTAAGGGAGACGAGAAAATCCAGAACCCTGTCAAGACCAACAGAAGTAGGTGATGCAATAGGGGGGTGGAGGTAAGAAAGGAACCTGCACCATTTTAGAGCTCCAATAAAATGCACCTTCTGAGACGGTTCCAGGTGAGATTTTGAGTGGTTTACCTGAAGTCCCAGAAACGATAGGAGGTGCAGTGTTAGAGCAATATCCCTTCTCAGGAGCATTGGGTTGTCCGCCACCAGAAGCCAGTCATCTATATAAGGGAAGATGGTGATTCCCTGGAGACGAAGCTGGGCTGCCACCACCACCATGGTTTTGGTGAAGATCCTCGGTGCGGTAGAGAGACCAAAGGGGAGGCATTTGTATTGGTAATGATACTCCCCTATGGCAAAATGGAGGTATCTCCTGTGAGAAGGGTGGATGTTGATGTGGAAGTAGGCGTCCTGGAGGTCGATAGTAGCCATCCAGGCACCTTGGGAAAGAAAGGGAAGTATAACCTGCAGAGTTGTCATTTTGAATTTTCGGTATCGGATGTAAACATTGAGATTCCGAAGATCCAAGATGGGCTGCAACCCACCATCGTGCTTCGGTATCGCAAAATATCCTCTCTGCTTCAAAGACATCGGTACAGGCTCTATCGCCTCCTTCCTCAGGAGGGAGTCGACTTCCTGAAGAAGAATGGCAGAAGGAGAGGTGGGCCGGAAGACAGGGAGGGTAGGGCGGTCGATAAACTCGATGTAGTAGCCCCCGGTCACGATAGAAAGGACCCAGGCATTGGAGGTGATGGTTTTCCACATGGAGAGGAAGGGATGGAGACGAGTTGTTTCTGACGGTATTGACAGTGGAGAGTCAAAGATTCTGCTTTGGACCTCGGTTGGACTTTGATCTCTGTTGCTGTTGCTTCAATTCCTGACCTCGACTTGGACTGATATGGAAGGCGATGAGGAATCGGAGACTGGCGTGGTTTCCAGGCGTTATCCAGAGAAGGCTTGGTGGGATATGGACGCTGTGAAGCATACCGAGACCACGAGCATTGTCGGTAGGATCGTTGTGGAGCGGATACTCCTAACAACTTTGAAGCCTTGATATTTTTGTCTAACTCCTGCAAGGCAGCATCAGTGGATAAGTGGAAGAGGCCGTCTCCATCAAAGGGGAGGTCCTCGATATAGGATCTAGTATCCAACGGTAAAGAAGTGGTACGAAGCCATGCATGGCGTTGAAGTGATACCGATGAAGCCATTGATGTCGAAAAGGCATTTAGGGAGTGCTTAGCGGTATTTAAGATTTGTTTAGAAACCAGAAGGCCTTCCTTCTGGATGGTTTGGGCTTCGGCTAATTTGTCTTCCGGTATGGAAGGGAATAAGGCAGACATCCTTTGCCAAAGGGAGTATTCATATCTCCCGAAACAAGCCGGGTAATTTGAGGATTTTCCGCCCAGGGCGGCAGAAGAGTAGATCCTGCAACCATAAGCATCAATTTTCTTGCTCTCCCTATCCGAAGGGATGGTGCTAGATCTTTTATTTTTGGACAAGGTAGAGATGACTAGCGAATTAGGACGAGGGTGAAGGTAAAGGAAGGAGGCCCCTTCTTCTTGTACTCGATACATGTGATCAAGACGTTTAGTGGAGACCGGAGCCGAGGATGGCTTGACCCAAGGAGTTTTGACTGCCTTAAGGAGATGTTTGACATTGGGAGTACAATAGGTGTTGATGCATCTATCTCGATGATGTCGTACACTTCATCTGCAGCAGATGGTTGTGGCTGCACAATGGTGAGTCCAAGGGAATGGGCCATCTGTTTAACCAGTTCCCCATACAAGGACATATCCTCTGAAGGCAATATTGGACTGTCTCCAGAGATGGGTTGCTTCGGAGGCGGGTCTACGGGAGAGAAATCATCCTCCATGCATTCTTCATCAGAACCGTCTTGAGAGGGCTCAGAACTGGATTCAATTTCCTGAGCTGGTAATGACATTGAGGGCTGTTGTAGGGGCATCGATATCGATGGCTGATGCACAGGAGATTGAGCAAGAAGCTGTGGAGGAGATGGTGGCGGTTTTGACAGTGACGTCGAAGGTGGAGGGCGGCATGGGGAGCACGATCTATGTTGGTGGGATTCCCAAGGACCTGGTCCCCGTGGATACTGCCGTGGGCCAGAAGAAAACCAATACGGCATATCTTGGCTACGGTTGTACGGGTATCTAGATGGGCCGTAAGGATATCTCCCCTGGGGTTCATGTGGGTAGTTTGGTCGATACCTTGGGTCGTAGTCTTCCCATCCATATCGATCTGGTTGATGAGGAGACCGAAAGCGTCCTCTGGGACGGTGTCGGGGATGTTCCGAATGGTCACTAGCCCAGGAGGCCGCAGAGGGCGAGCGGGAACCCACGGCTTGAGTGTTAGAGATGAGGTCGACATCGGTGGGAAGGGGTGACGACAATGGGAGCAGTTTGGCTTGACGTCAGACATCCAACACCGGGGGGTCCAGCTGTCGAGGTGGGGAGTCCAAGATTTCTACTGGAGGCTCCACAAGAACCTTCGGCAGCTCCAGAGTTGAGCGGAGTGTCCGAAGAGGTTGCTGCGATGCGTCAGCATGTAAAGCAGAGCCCCTTGGAGATATAGCACTGCTCACACCGTGAGACTTACATGTGTCTCCTGATGTCTGGGCAGCGTGCCGCTTAGATTTGTCCTTTTGGGGCTTCTTCACTGGAGTCGACACCGAGGATGTCATCTTTGAGCTCGTTTTCTTTTTAGGAGCCAGTCCCGTATTGGAGGAGGACTTCCCTACTCGGGGAGGCTTCGGTGTTGAAAGGTCTTTCAATATCGAAGTCGAGGCTATTGTAGACTTCGATCCCGACTGCTCAGTCTCCATGCTGGTAGTAGGGGGCACAAGAGCTGACTCCCAGAGTGCCACTTTCAGCCTAGCGGCTCTGTTTTTTCTCGTTTGGTTGGAGAAACGAGCACACAAAGCACAGGCTTCAGGACGGTGGCTCTCGCCCAAACAAAAAACACACAAAGAATGCTTGTCCTTGAGGGCTAACTTGCTGCCACAAGAAGAGCACCGTTTGAAGCCCCCCCACTTTCGGCTTTCCATAAACTGACGTGGGAGAGACAGTTTTAGGAAAAAGGGGGGGCGGGAATCGAAGGGACAAGGTCCGAAGACCACGAGAAATCTCGCAAGAGAACTTCTCAAGTGTCCCGAGAAATGAAAAAACGAAAAAATGCTGAAGAGAAAAAGATCCCTGCTGTGAGGAAAAAATGCTCTCAGAGCAACCAACACAGGCTGTTAACAGCGAGGCAGTCAGAAGAGAACTGGCGGGATATTCGTGCCCAGCCTCTCTGGGCATGCGCGCTGAGGGGTCCTCGTGCAGGCCTGGAGCAAGGGTGCGAAAATCCTGTTGTGAGCTTTGTACAACACCGACCAGGTCAGCGCAGGCGCACTGTTTCCCATGGGTGTGATGCACAGAGACCACAAAGAAGATTTCCTAGCTTTCATTAAAAAAAAAAAGTCTCTATCTCCTTATCATTATAACAACTCATTCGCCAAGTTTTTAGAAAACTGAAAAGGCTATGGGGGTGTGGCAGGGGCATGACCTTCTGCTGGGAGACTGAGGCAGGTAAACCCCAAGAAAACAATCCATGTGGAAGCTGTACTGTATCAGACCAAAAAAAAGGAGTATGGTATCTATTAGATATACATAATCATTACCATCAACAACTGAAACAAATTAGACTCCCAACAACTCTAAGTATACGATGATATCCAAATGGCTACAGTACTTTTAGCATGGAGGGGAGAATAAAGGTTCCCAGACAGAACAGAGCATCTACTGTTCTGTTTTTCCCCCCTATTATGACCTCTTTCACCTATCTATGATACTATTTTGGTAATGTTCAAGGAAAAGAAAAAAAGAGATTTCAACACTGTTTTACAGTTAACCTATTTCTAGAGGTCTCAAACCCTTGCCATATTGCCAGCCTTGCTTTGATGCATAGCCTCAATTAGGGGATGTATAAAAAAATAGATTTCATTCCAATTACAATGCTTCTGTTCAGTATTAAACTCATTTATATCACTGTTAAACAGAGATATTTTTTCACATAGTATAAGGTATATATCTTTCTTAAGGGCATTTTCTACATTCTTATTGTGACACTTAATTCTTAAACTAAAACCAAAATGAAAGACAGGTTTCATTTCTCTTTAAAAGGGGAGAGGAAATATTATAGAAACACTATTTATTACCTGGAGTGAAGGCTGCACATCTAGCAACTCAAAAGATGGATGCTATAGTGCTTTACAACTCATTCAGGGCAAATTACAAAAGCTATGTACACCTATCCTTCACATCCTTTCAAGACATAATTGCATCCTTGTTCCAGTATTAGTCCCAGAGAGATATAAGTTAGATATAAAGGAAAGCAAAAGGAACAGAATGTTTAAAAAGATCACCTGGAGGCTATTAAAATACTGTATTTTAAATCATGTGTGTGCAGAAAGGTAAAGATGTAGAGCCCTTTCTAATGGTGTCACCTGCAAATGGGTAAGATGGGCAGTAGTGGCTCCCACCTTATGGAGCAGCCTGCCTGCAAAGGTCAGAAAGACTCCCACACTTCTGTCATTCCACAGAATGCACAAAACCATAATGTTCAAGAGGTCATTTCTAAAAAGATATTAGAACTGAAAGTGAATTAACATCCCAGGATAGCACCTTAACAATGATTATTGTAGGGATCACCTGCTTTTACTGCATTATCTTTACCTTGTAATCCACTTTCTGTATTTTTACTGTATACTTGCCTTAGATAGTTTGTTGTTCATATCTATATATCTAATTCCCAAGTGGCCCCCTGTGTGCGGATATCTAAATCCGCACATCGGGGGCACCTGGGGGGCAGGGAGATTTTCCTGCGCACGTGGGGCAGTCCCCACGTGTGCAGAAAAATCTAAAAAGTGTTTAAAAGTCTAGGGGGGATATCAGAATCCCCAAGAAGTAAGAGCGTTCCCTGCGCATGCGCAGGGAACGCTCTGGGAACTCTGCGGCGGCTGGCGGCTAAAAGCCGCTCAGTCCTCGCCACCGGAGCGGGGGGGAGAGGAGAGAGCTGAAGGGGGGAGGAGATCGGCGGGCCCGGCGCCTGGAAGCCGCTCGGGCCTCGCCTCCGGAGCCGGGGGGTGGGGGGAAGGAGGAGGATCGCCGGAGCCGGGGGGGGAGAATCTGCTGGGGAGAGGGAATCTCGGCGGGCCAGCTGGCCTTGCCGCTGCTGCCGCCGTTGCTGGGGGGAGGGAGGGGGAGGGTTGAGGGGCCGGCCGGCCTCGCCGCCCTCCGCTGCTGCTGGGGAGGGGGAATCTCGGTGGGCCGGCTGGCCTCGCCGCTGCTGCCGCAGCCGCTGCTGGGGGGGCAGGGGGAAGCTTGGCGGCCAGAATACTCCCTCCCCCCCGCGAGTATTGCGGGTCCCGCCTCTTGTTGTTCCCTAATTCTGTAATCCTAGAATCCTAGAATCATAGAATGTTAGAGTTGGAAGGGACCTTGCAGGCCATCTAGTCCAACCCCCTGCACTCTGCAGGAACACAGCCGAAACCCCTACATACCTACAACATATCCAAAAGATGGTTGTCCAGTCTCCTCTTGAAAACATCCAGCGAAGGAGCATCCACCACCTCCCGAGGCAGTCTGTTTCACTGCTCAACCACTCTTACAGTCAGTAAGTTTCTCCTGATATTAAGCCGGTAATGACTCCCTTGTAATTTCCACCCATTAGATCTAGTCTTGCAATCCGGAGCAAGAGAGAATAGATCCACTCCATCTTCTATATGACAGCCCTTCAAATACTTGAAGACTGCAATCATGTCCCCTCTAAACCTTCTCTTTCCCAGGCTAAACGTACCCAACTCCCTCAGCCTTTCCTCATAAGACTTGGACTCCAACCCTCTCACCATCCTGGTCGCCTTCCTCTGGACCCGCTCAAGTTTGTCAACATCTTTCTGAAAATGTGGTGCCCAAAACTGGACACAGTACTCCAGGTGGGGCCTGACCATAGCAGAATACAGCGGAACTACCACCTCCCGTGATCTGGACACAATGCTTCTGCTAATGCATCCTAAGATTGCATTAGCTTTCTTCACAGCCGCATCACACTGCAGGCTCATGTTTAGCTTGTGATCAACCATAACACCTAGATCCCTTTCACATGTGCTGCTGTCAAGCCAAGTCCCTCCCATTCTATATCTGAGCCTTTGATTTTTTGTACCTAAGTGTAGGACTTTGCACTTATCTCTATTGAAATTCATTTTATTTGTCTCAGCCCACTGTTCCAGCCTATCAAGATCCTTCTGAATCCTGACTCTGTCTTTTTCAGAATTAGCAATCCCACCCAGCTTCGTGTCATCTGCAAATTTGATAAGCATCCCCTCTATGTCTTCATCCAGGTCATTTATAAAAACATTGAATAACACCGGGCCCAGGACCGAGCCCTGTGGTACTCCACTCGAGACTTCCCTCCACGTAGACGCAGAGCCATTTACGAGCACTCGTTGGGTACGATTTTTCAACCAACCATGAATCCACCCAACGGTTGCGCCATCAAGCCCACACTTAACCAGCTTATCCTCAAGGATATCATGAGAAACTTTGTCAAATGCTTTACTGAAATCTAGATACACTATATCCACCGCATTGCCAGAGTCAATCATTTTAGTAACTCTGTCAAAAAAGGAGATAAGGTTAGTTTGGCATGACTTATTCTTCATAAACCCATGCTAGCTATTACCAATTAACTCATTTTGTTCAAGGTGTTCACAGAAAGAGCGTTTAATAATCTGCTCCAGAATTTTCCCAGGTATTGATGTCAAACTGACAGGCCTATAATTTCCCAGGTCCGTCTTTTTCCCCTTCTTGAAGTCCTGTTGCATTCTTCACAGGATGTTTTATACTATATATTTGTGTTATATCCTGCTATCCACCTAGAGTATCAGCAAGAAAGGAGAACTATAAATGTAAACAAATGATAAGAAATATTTAATTATCTCACACATTTGCAGTAGGAATAAACTAAGGGAATGTCCCAACACCAACCAAAATATATTGCAATGATGGCAAGCCTCTCACATTCCCACCCAGAGGTGGATTGGAAAACAAAAAATGGCCCTAGAAAAAAGTATGTATGAACTAAACTAAAACAATGCACAGCAGCAACAGGGAAATAAGGGAGGATTGCACATGTGCAGAAACCAAAGTTGGGTTTTTATCTCCATCTCCAAAGGGATCAGGGCAGCATACAGACTGGCAGAGAGAAAAACAGAGAGCAACTGGCTACAGTTCAAGAAACAAACTTCATGGCTGAAAGGAAATTTGCCCAACATCTCCCAGCTCCTAGCCCAACACTCTTAACTACTACATCACACTGCCTTGTCAAGTATTTTAGATGGGGACTATGACAGAAATTGTTTCCCTAAAGCAACCTAGTATGAGTGTGAACTAGCTGCCTTGCAAAACACGAGCTGCAAGAAATATGACCACGATGAGCATATAGCGACCAATTGCAATAGAAGTAACTGGTGACTATATTTAAATTTAGATAGAAATAATCACTGAGTGTTCCATTTTCATTTCATAGCCTTTTAATTCTGCTCTTGACATTTTTTCTCTATAACCATGTGCATGTGGGAATCTACTTGGGCCACGATCCATATTGCCCTTTCGTTCTCATAACTGATTTTAAGATCAGATAACACATATTGAGTTACAGTCACAGAATTCCAGCATCATGTGTTGCTTAATCCTTATCCAACTCCAAGTCTGAAGCTATTTTAATGTCCTTTGGAAATAATAATCACATATTGTTGGGCGCAGCATCCGTCTCCTTGAGGAAAGTGCCATCTGCCGTGTTGCAGGGGGTGGGAAGAGGGGGAGAAAGCTCAGGGAGAGGAAGGCAGAGAAGGATTGCTGAGGCCTCAGACTGCAGCTCCCAGGGTTACTTCACCACTGGGCAGCTGCCACCAGAGGTAAGAAGGTTGTCACTGGCCCTCTCTCTTTCACTCTCTGTTGAAGCTCTCCCCCTCCGGTCTCATCCTCTTCGGCCTCAGTGTTGGACGCCCTTATATCTTCCTTGTGTTTCCTGACCTCTCCCTTCTTCTCCTCTGAGTGGCTACCATCCCTTGTCCCTCTATCCTCTCCCCACTGGTTACTATTCAAGATCCTCATTCCTGTTCCCTCCCACCTCCTGCATTCCTGGGCCTTGCCCTCCCCTCCCAGCCACTGCTGGGCATGCCTGTGAGACAGCTGGACGCCAATGGACTCATGCGTTCGGACTGGTTCCAGCCCAGGGTCTGGGGGGATGAGCACTCTCCCCCTCTGCGTGCTCCCCTCGCGGCCACAGACTGGCCCACCCTGTCGTACCCCAGCTTGCCCTCCGCTGCTGGCCTCCCCTGGCTGAGTTTCCCAGTGGCCACTTCCCAGCTGCTTCCCAGGTGGGTGATGACCAGGCCCCAGAAGATGAGCTATTGTTCTCCCCACCACCCTCATCTGCTGGCTTCCCACTCCGCCACGGTGCAGAGCCACAGGAGGGTCACTGTCGGCTGCTAGTGTCCTCGGCTGGCACTAAGTTTTACTAAGTTTTTGGTTTAATAAATAAAAAATACTTTAAATTAAAAAAAAACATTTAAAAAATTAAAAAAATAAAAAGAATAATAGAGAGGCATAGAAAGGTACTGTAAGTGTTTTACTCCTGCCTGCAGCATCGGGCAGGTGAGTGGCAGCTGCTCGAAGTTGGTCCTTATTTGGGAGCAGAGCCAATCTGGCCAGAAGCACCAAAGGGGGTTACTGGCACAAGGAGAACTCCTGGGTTTGCTGGGACTATAGCCAAGCAAAGGCCACAGTACATGTTGTAAATTTGACCACAACTGCATCTCCTTTGAGTCTGGAAACCTAAAATTGGCCTGTGATTTTGCCAGACATTGTTACTGCCAAAGTAACTAAGGAACATGCTGCTGGTTGCATGGTTGGACCCCTATCATCTCCCCTATCTAACCTGAGAGTGTCCCTGCTGGGAGTTGTTCCACCCAAAAACCCAGGCGAGTACAGGCTGATCCAGTACCTTTCTTAGCCTAAGTGGTCATCAGTTAATGAGGCCATTCCACAGGAATGTTGATCGGCAACGTATGCATCATTTGACCATGCCGTAAGCATAGTTCGGTCTTGTGGCCTGGGAGCCCTCACGGCAAAATGTGATATCCAGCCTGCCTCTTGGCTCTTGCCAGTTCACCCCAGTGATCATTGCCTACTGGGTTTCAGGTTGAATGACATGTGGTATGTGGGCATGACCATGCCCATGGGCTGCTCTGTGGCTCGTGCAGTTTTTGAAACCTTTAGTACCTTCTTGTAATGGACCGTCAAGGACTGGACTGGTTCCCCCCATGTCACTCATTATTTAGATGGCTCCTGTTTGCGGGTCCAGCTGGGAGCTCTACCTGCACCACATGCTTGGCTGCTTTTCAGGCTTTGGCTCATGAATTGGGAATTCCCTTTGCCCAGGACAAGACAGAAGATCCTGCACATACCTGGTTTACCTGGGTATTTTGTTGGAATCAGTGGTTTACCTGGTTTACCTGGGTATTTTGTTGGAATCAGTGTCTGGCACTTCCAGTTTGCCTGAAAAAAAATTGGCAGTCCTCCAGTCCCTTGTAACTCTTGTGCTGTCATGTAGCAAATATATTTGCCCACCTCAACTTTGCCTGCAGGGTCATTGCCCTTGGGCGGGCTCTTTGTGCTTGCTTAGCTAGGTCCACAATGGGGATCCACACCTCTCATCATCACATTAGAGTCACCAGGTGTATGAAGGCTGATTTGAACATTTTGCTGGCATTCTTGTCCAAATTCAATGGGGTGGTGATCTGGCAAACTCTCCTTGAGCTGGGTTCCTCACTGCAGGTTCACTCTGATGCCTGGGAGCACAAGTTTCAGAGTTTATTTAGCTGGCTGGTGATGCACACAGTGGTAGCCAGTGTGTTGGACCAGGTCCAAATCCTCAGGGGTCTCATGTTTATTGAGCTCTTTCCAATCTTGGTAGCAGTAACCACTTGGGGGAATTACATTCAGGACAAAAAAGTCTGTTTTTGGTGTGATAACCAGGCAGTAGTTTCTCACACTCTGAGAAAGTAATGTGTCAAGTCCATCAATTTCTCCTTAACATCTGTTTCTCAGCTAGATATATTGCATGATCAAATTATCTCAGTCTCAGGAGAAGAGGTTTGGGGCTTTGGTCACTCAGGCGCACCATCACTCAGACCCCTTCCCAGACTGTGGACCATGAAGGCATCTGATTTTGCAGGGAGTATTTAGCTCCATCACTCCTTCCATGCAGTGGTCCTATGTATGGGCTACATCTACCTTCCTAGCTTTCCCTTCAGCTGTGTGGAGGGGAGTGGTCCTTGGCCTACATCAGAGGTATTGTCTTACAGTATCTTGCTTCCCTGAGGGTACAGAGTCTAGCACCCAGGACCATGGCTTCTCATTTTGCCACAATCTCCTTTTACAGCCGGCCTATGGTTACACTATTCTGAGTTTCTGTAGGAAGAAAATCAGTGCAGTTTTGATGCTGAAATATAAAAGCATTTTTACTAAAGAAAGATTCTGCTGCATATCAATGAATTCTGGCCGTATTAGGATACTTTAAAAAGATCAATAAATTTACAAAACAGCTGCACAATGGTAATATTGGTCTTTGATGTTATAGGTGATTCTCTGCAACACCTGTGGCCCAATAATCAGAATTATGACTTCAAACAAAGATTCCTTTAATTATACCCTAATCATTTATCAGGACCTCAGGTTAGAGACAAGAGATCCAGGAACAAGACAGGCTCTATCTAGTTCACTAGTTTATAATATAATTGAAACTTAGTCATCCTTAAAATGCCACAAGTCTCCTGGTTGTTTTCACTGCAACAGACCAACATACAGAGTTCTATGGAATTATTACCAGGTTTGGGATATTACATAACAAGCAAGTCAACAAAGATTGAGGACACAGCATTTGGAAAACATGCAGCTAGGGATGTGCATATGAGTATAACCAAGTCGAAAACATAAACCTTATTGATATTTTTCAGATATATTCAGCTCCCCCAAATATATCCAGGATGTTTTGGGATATCAAAAAGGGGTCCCAAAAAATCCTGGTAATATTTAGGATTAATTGGGAATTTCAGGAGCTGGTGTTTACAGGCTCCTAGAACTGTTTTTTCCTTTTATTTTCAGCCCTGTGTTTCTATGTCTCTGGGGGATGGTATCGGCTTGCAAGGCTGCTGTAGGTAGGATTTTGTCACTTTCAAATGTTCTTGTAATTTTTTTTAAAAGTCTGTTCTTTGCTGGAGTAGGTTTTTGTCAGGGGTGGGTTGGGTTGGTAGATTCTCGCTTTTTACCTTGAAATTCTCACATTTTACATAGTTGGAGATTCTCAGGTTTCACATAGTATGAGATTCTCAGGCATTGCATAGTGTTACACAATTTCAGAATCTTAGTGTTACATTGGTTCTTTGCGTGTTACACAGTTTCAGAATCTTAGGTGTTACATTCGTTGGGCTTAGCAATAGCTTCAACAGTGTTCCTATGGAGGAAGGGTTTACATTTTTCACAAGTTTTTTTTCCAGCTCTGTAGGAAACACCAGAGGATAGCTAGGGGCACTTTGTTCAGGGATGCACTTGAACTTTGGGAGTTAAAGCACCAGCAGCTCCCCTGCAATTTTGGTGCCAGTACCTTTAAAAATACCTCCCTAGCCCCCCAAAAAAGATTCCCCCATAGGGAATAATGGAGCTGAAAAATAATAGAAACTTGAAAAAACAGATCTAAATACTATACTGGTACTGGTACTGCTACCCTGGGAAAACAGAAATACCAATACTTTCTCAGCTCCAATATATCCAGATCTGAAAAATACAGGGTTTTTTACTGTACATCCTTCCATGCAGCTTTGAGTCCGTTTTATGAGTTTGCTCTAAGACAGGGGTGGCCAAACTGTGGCTCGGGAGCCACATGCGGCTCTTTCACACATATTGTGTGGCTCCTAGTAGGGTGGCTGGGGAAGTGAAGGGAAGTCATGCCTCCCTGATCGGTCTTCCCTTCCCCAGCCAGTTTTCCCCTCCCTGGGTAGGCTTGAGATGGGAGGGAGCAGAGAAAGAAAGCAACTTTAAATGCATTCTCAAAGCCCACCCCCTACAAATATCATCAAATAAATAAATATAATTATCATTATCTGTTTTTAACCCCTTTTGTTTTTTATTTTTGGCACTCGTTAATAACAAATTTGCATATTTTCCAATAAAAATGTGTGTAATATTTGTTCATGTCTTGCGGCTCTCAAACATCTGACATTTATTCCATGTGGCTCTTATGTTAAGTAAGTCTGGCCATCCCTGCTCTAAGATACTACTATTTCCAGATCTGAGTCTGTGTGCAGCTAAAGACTCCCCACCCCTCCCTTGACCTCTCAAGTCTTGTCCACTTACTTTTAGCATGCACAGGCAATACATCCAAACCAAGAGATATGATGCCCCCTCACTACTGGCATATCGGCATAAGTGATTGCCAGACCCAAAATCACACCTCTGGAACTAGAAGGAAAGCTAGTTCCAAATGTCTTGCTGGGGCTTCTGGGAAATGTAGTTTTCTTTCAAGTAGAGGGCAATGGTGTTCATCTTCTGAATATATGCTATGTATACACTACACTACAGAAATCTTGTGGTACCTTAAGACTAACAGTGTTTATTCCAACATAGGTTTCATGAGTCACAGTTCACATCATCGGATACAATGAAAGAAAGAAAATAATTTTCCTCATTTTTATGCAGAGAATTACAGAAAAGGAGGGGGATCATAAATCGAATGTGGTTCTCTGTGTTAGAGACTTGAACAGTTCACACATAATCAGGGCTCTTTTTGTAGCAGGAATTCCTTTGCATATTAGGCAACACACCCCTAACGTAGCCAATCCTCCAAGAGGTTACAGAGCTCTACTTATAGGGGCTACTGTAAGCTCTTGGAGGATTGGCTACATTAGGGTGTGTCACCTAATATGCAAAGGAGTTCCTGCTACAAAAAGAGCCCTGCAATAGATGGCAGATATCAGAGGTTCAAGCTTCTATCTCATTCTGCAGTAAAGATAATAGTGCATAAAAGTATGGTAAGCAACGAACAAATTAAAGAAGAGGTGTTCTGAGGATGATAAAAAATGTTAAGAACAGTCTATTAAAGTTTCTAAAAAGTAGGTCCTTAGGGGATGTTAGAAAGGGGGGAGAAGGGAGGTGAAGGTATCAGCTTGCTTTCATTTCTGAATTCAGTCCCAGTAATTCTCTCTTGCCATCAGAGGCAGTTCATGTGATTTATGTTTTCTTACTTCAGTGGGAACTACTTCCAGGTAAACATATATCAGATGCTGGCTGCAATCCTAAGCAGAGGACTCACAAGAGAAGTAGCAACTTTAGGACTGTCTTAAAAACAAAACAGAACAAACCTGGGCTAAGCTGTAGCTGCCCTGACCTGCCTAGCCCTATCTTGTCAGATCTCAGAAACTAAGCAGGGTTGGCCCTAGTTAGTATTTGGATGGGGAAGTCCAGGGTCGCTATGCAGAGGCAGGCAATGGCAAACCACCTCTGAATGTCTGCTGCCTTGAAAACCCCATGGCATCATCATAAGTTGGCTTGATGGCAAAAAAAAAGGCTGGAGCTGCCAGAGACATCTAGAGAAACAGTGGAGGAATCTGACAAGAAACGAGGTCCCTTCCAGGGCAGGGCCACCTCTCCCGGCCCATCCCTTTAGCTGCCATCTTCTTGTCTCCTTGTACTCTGTATGTTTGTAAATGCCTCAGACAGCTGGTGTGACTGATGGCCCCTTTAGCTTTGCCACTAGCACTCCAGGCCACAACCACATAGGGAACTGTCCCACTGAGATTAACAGCCTATCCAGCCCTGTTCCCACTTCTCACTTGCTTAATATGATGGGGATACCAAGCATAGACTGAGTGAAATGAAGCAGCATCACATCTTCCTACTTGTCTTTCACTGGCTTGTGGTGCTCGGAATGCAGAGCTGCTGCAAAGTGTAGCCTCTTCTAACAAATGTATTTTCTCAAGAAATCCCAAATTCTTTCCTAGCCATCTGCTACTTTGGTCAGTACAATATAGACTCCAACCTTCCCGGACACTGGAAAAAACTTTATGGTGAAACCTGTAATAATTACCCAGTTCTCTGCTACTTACACAGCAGACTGAGCAAGCACTGGAAAGGTGTGATCCACACACAAAGAGTATTTCATACCTCCCTACTTCCTTCACATTGACCAGTAAACCCAGGGACACCAGTACCACAGACTGAAGAGTGGTGACTGCCAAGATACAGTGCTCACCTTCTGTCTGTTAGGAATCCAATCATGCTACTGAATGGGAGAAGTACTGAACACAAATATACTCTATATTCACTGCACTAATTTTCAGTTTAATGTTTGTTGAAAACTCTCCAAATACTAGTACTATTCCACTGCTCACTGTTACAACCCTTGTTTGGGGTTCTGGAAGTCCAAGACTCTGAACAGCAAGGAGAAATCCATAGTTATGTTTATACTATTTAACATGCAAGCATAAAACTGTGAGACTCTATTAACAGCTCTGCAGTAAATACATAAGTCATTTTTAAACCTGCTACATTCTTAGCAACTGCATCAATTCCAATGCTGCAGCAGCTTTTTAGGGAAAAAACCCAAAAGAAACCTGTAAACATCTTACACTGGAAAATGCCTTATTGGGACTGGAAGGAAACTGGTCTCACACTGAGTAGGGTGTAGAGTAAACGGAATTCCATTTAGAGTACAGCAGTGCTCAAAAAGTTTTTCTTCTTTACCAAACTGAATAGATCAAAATTACCATAATACATTTTTGTCCAGCCTCAGATGCTGAAAAAGAAATCCATGCTTCTGTGACACCAGAACTAACTGAAACAATGGTAAAAAAAACTACTGCAGGTTTTTATGAAATATTTGCATACGGATGCATACATTTATGAAACTGTTTTTTAAGGATTTTACACCTATCAATGTTCAATATGGCCAATTTGCCCTCAGAGATGAAAGAATATCCATGTTCTGTTAAGGCATCATAAAAGCCCAATTATCACAAGTAGCATAAACACAAGGATTGCTAGATAAATAATCAATAAAATAAATCAATGGTAAAACTTGTTAGAAGATAATTTTATTGATGGCCCTCCAGTTAGGGAAATTACTGCCCATGACCCCTATTATTCAAAGTCTACATGCCTTCACAGTAAGATATCTACCCATGCCACATAAAGTAAACCTACAGGGAATGTATTTTGCTATACGGTAAAATGGGATCCAAGGTCACTGCAAACAGTGACTGCAGCCATGAAATTAAAAGATGCCTGCTCCTTGGGAGGAAAGAGATGGCAAACCTAGACAGCAAGACATCACCCTGCCAACAAAAGTCCGTATGGTCAAAGCAATGGTATTCCCAGTAATAATGTATGGCTGCGACACCTGGACCATAAGGAAGGCCAAGCATCGAAGAATAGATGCTTTCGAATTATGGTGCTGGAGAAGACTCTCGAGAGTTCCTTGGACTGCAAGGAGATCAAATCAGTCAATTATAAAAGAAATCAACCCTGACTGTTCCCTGGAAGGACGATACTGAAGTTGAAGCTCAAATACTTTGTCCACCAAATGAGAAGGGAGCACTCACTGGAGAAGACCCTGGTGCTGGGAAAGACTGAAGGTAAAAGAAGAAGGGGGCATCAAAGGATGAGATGGTTAGACAGTGTTATGGATGCAATCAACATGAAATTAAGCAAACTCCAGAGGACAGCAGAAGACAGGAGGGCCTGGTGATGTGGTCCATGAGGTCGCAAAGAGTCAGACTCGACTGTACGACTGAACAACAACAGCAAAATGAGTTTACTTGCCTATTAATTAAAATCTTATGGGAAATCTAAGGGATCTAGTTGGGGTTTACATGGTAATTAAAGGAAAAACCAGCATACTACAAGGTGAGACTTCTATTAAAAGATTATTTACATTGGCTAATTTTATGCAGATGAAATCTTGGCAGATATTATCCTCCCTGGAGGTAGCCCAGGCAGCATACATTCAAGCATGTTCATTCTCAATAAAGGATTTTCAAAACAGACCCAAAATGGCTTGTGGGAGTCTAATGGACAAAAAACCATCTCTTCCCCTATAAGCCACCAAATCAACTTAAAGCTCTCTTCTAGCTATATACTTACAACAAGGGGCATGTACAGAAGTATTCTTGATTATTTGGATCCTACATAGATTTCTGCAGGTGTGGAGGGGGGCACTTTTCACCTGGCATGGGAAACACCCAGTGCTCTCAGCCAAGCTATTCCTGGGGGCCACTATCTCCAGGAGCAGCACTTGGAGGGGATGTCAGCTACAGTGTGAGCGGGGAATTAGCAAAAATCACACCCCATCCTACACCTACGTGGGATCCAACCCAACTGCCTGCTCCACAAGTATAGAACTCCCAGCCTCACAGGATTCACCAAAACCTGAGTGCACGGCTTTTTTCCTTTGAACTGCATTTCAGCAAGATGAATTAACCCAGTAAGAAACAGGACAACTAATGTGACTCTTCAAAGTACTTTAGTTTGTATTTTTAAAGTTGTGTTAAAAGTACGATTACCTGACTTAGAATCTCAAGACAGGACAAGATAACAGTTTAAAGAAAATAATAATATTTAAACAGACTTACCTATCCAGCACTCAAGGCGTGCACAGGGAGTCGTCTTCACCACATCTGGGGGGTCAACACCAACATTTAGGCATAGTACTAAGGCAACACTAACTGTCTTCATCTGGAAAAGAGAAGAAAATGGTATAAGCACTTTAAAACAATAATGTACCATAACTGTCCAATAGGCTCATGTGCATGTATCCAAATAGTCACAGATGACCATGTAGAACAGTCTTATTAATAGAATGGTTCTGATTATCTGCAGGTCAAGTATATTACCTATACTCCTAAACTAAACAGGTCTGTCTATAGATCCTTACTCTAGATAACAAGAAACTATTCTATTTTTTTATCAGCTCCATGTCTATATTCTGAGTATGGGTCTAATAAGTCTGTTATCTGGATGTGAAACCTCTAGACACCCCATATACAACAAGGTATCTTGGATAATAAATACAAGATTGGAAAACCTCTGGCTCTTCTTCCCCTCCCCCCATCTCCTAACTGTTTGTTCCCCTATGACTCCGCTTCACACCTACGCATTTGGTCCTCCCCTCCCTTCTGCTCCCCTAGATGGGGTATGTGAAGAAATTTACTTTTCTATTGGAGATTTGAAATGAGCAACACTCTGAGAGTTTTTTTATTATTAAACTTTTGATTTTCACTAATATATAGGACATTTTAGGAAGGGAAGGATTTGGGGAAGGGGATAAGACATAAAGAAAAATTTCACATCAAGCTTATATAATAGCTGTTACAATGCAATTTCCATCTTAAACCTTTGTTTCCACACCCCTTCCATTTATATAATTTCTAAAGCTATAGACAATCCAATCACTAAAGTCTTCTATTATGGTTCCTACAGTGGTTACCCGACAGAAAGAAAGAAAAGCCTCTCCAAGTGTTGGGAAAACCTTGGAGGGCAGGGTGGAACATGGCCTACAGGCCACAGTAGGCCCATTTCACCTCAGGGGAGATAAAATACCATATTTCCCACCAAACTAGCCCTACTCCCAGCATTTGCCTTATTTCACTTCTCTTCTCCCCCACCCCAAACAAAGCTGAAGCCACTGCCTGCTGTACAGTGTGCTGGAAACTCTGGAGAAGGGTTAGTGCCCATCAGATGTCAGGTGGCTTGCTGCTCCTTGGGAGAGGGCAGTAGACCTGTCCAGATTCCCCAGCAAGCTGCACACAAGACACTGGCCTCTGTATTATTGCCCTGGGTTACCTTGGCAAGCCAAAATGGTAGGTGATATCCCAGGTGTCAAAGAACTCCAGAGACGGTTTCCAATGTCTACACTTACACAGATATGGCTGCTGGGGAAGGGGCTCCTTTGTCCCATTCTATTAATTTTTTAACTGTCAGATTGTTTTGCAAACCTGGATATTCACTTGAGTTTGCAGAGAGCAGTACCCTACTCTGGGTAACACTATTGTGAAGCACACATGGCTATTTGATGCAGTTTTCTGTTGCTGTTCTGCAGACAATGCTGGAAATGAATGGAAATGTATCATCAGTGGAGTCCTACCATTCAACAGGAAAACATATGGGTTCCCATTTACTAATCACAAAAACCAATGCAGTGATTTCTGTGTTTATGTACATGCAGCCAGAATCTGAAGCTCAATTCTGCTATTCGTTATATACCAGCCTGTCGAAAACTGATTAGCAGGGGAAATGGTGATAACCCTTCACAATCTACTCTTCTCCAGAAAAAACTATTAAATATATTCTCATGTTGCCATAAACAAGACATGTAAATATAAAATTACCCGTAGCCTATGGCAAATAATCACTTCTAGGGAAGTAAGGGGGAAAAAACCCTTCCAGTTGTGAAAAACCTTTTCCAGTTGTAAAAACTGGAAATGGATTGGTTCTTTTCTTTCAGGCTATTGATGTGCAACAAATACAAAAAGGTGCCTTCATCCTTCATGAGTTAATCTCATCTTTTTCAGAAGACACACAGGGCTGCACATATGTCTTACATTCCTGAAGCTCATATTTTAAAGCCCTTAGCGCAGCTCTGTGGAAGACTGATTGCCAGTGGACCTCTGCCAAACATCATGGATTAGGCAGAGTCCAACTGAAATGCTTTATTAAAAAATAATGGAAACCCATTATTCAAGGTTTATAAATCAATAATGCAACACAACAAGCCTTGCCTTAAGTGACCACTCAGAAACCCAACAATACAAAAGCAGCCTGAAAGGTGTTCTCTTACACATCCCAATAGTAATCTCTTACTCTTAAAATAAAGGACATCTATTGCAGAAGAACCTTAAACTACAGTTTCACCATACATACTGATCACAAATAAAGGGGACTAGCTCTAAGCATATTGTGTCTTCTCAGAACAAGGTCCAGGACTACATTTAGACATGATATAGTCTAAAGTTAGGAAGTTGGAAACCTCCCCTGTCTTTTGCTTAGTGTTAAGCAGTTTTGAGCAAACATTTTTTAATCCTAAGCACCTGCCTGTACCACATCTGTACTGCACATTTATGCAGATTTACTGTAAGTATAGTATATAGATGATCTGCCTTACCTGCAAAATAAAAAACTGGGAAATTATGTATG
The DNA here is from genome assembly GCA_029375565.1 of Gekko gecko. Taxonomy (NCBI): domain Eukaryota; kingdom Metazoa; phylum Chordata; class Lepidosauria; order Squamata; family Gekkonidae; genus Gekko; species Gekko gecko. Next base: position 233,950,962 of record JAPDNY010000002.1, on the reverse strand, counting down.
GCTCTAGTTCATGTACTTAAACACCCACGCAAGAATGACTTATGCTCAACTCTGGAAGCAGGAGCAGATACCTGATAAATGGGAATGGATAAGGAAAATGATTTTCATGATAGAAATGGACAAAATGAAAAGAAAACTTAATGGAAAAGAAGATGAATTCTTATCAGATTGGAAAGACTTTAAAGACTATCTGGAATCCAATTGGGATGTGAAGAATAGGTTGCTTTGCTTTGACAATTATTAAGTATAGAAGTGTAGTAAGAAAATGAATTGTATTAGAAGTGTTACCTAATAGAGAGAAATAGAAAAGGAAAATATTGAAAATGATGATTTGAATATGGAATAAGAACTGAATGTAAGAAAATTTTGATAGAAATATTAATGGGGGTGGAGCATCGCTGGAAGCCAGGGGAGGGGGAGATAGAAAACTGTGAAAAAGGATATGTTAAGAATTGGTTATCAATTATGGAACGTATTATTATATCCTGTTAAAATTTTCTTTTAAAAAAAAAGAAGACAGGAGGGCCTGGCATGATGTGGTCCATGGGGTCACAAAGAGTCGGACTCGACTGTGCAACTGAACAACAACAACAAACCATGCTCAATCTCTTGCACTGTACAAAGGCTGAAAACTAGGCAATTTAATATGATTTGCCTGGTTTGTAGAGAAAATAACATATGCTATCATGTGTGATGAATGCAACCAAATGAGTTATCTCAGGAAGCAAAACATGACAGGCATATACATTTTCCTATGTAGAATAATATCTTTGTATGAAAATCACCATGAGTGAAGTGTCTCTTAGTGCTTAATTTGTGGCAAGGCTTTGGCCTGTATTTTGGAAACCAAGACCAATCCTGGAAACAGTATCATCTATGCCAGGGGTGTCAAATATAAGGCCCGGGGGCCAGAACCGGCCCATCCAGAGCTCTTATGCGGCCCACAAGCAACTGGTATAAGGGAGGGAACAGAAGACTGCTTGGGGAGGAGAGTGGGTGGAGCCACTCCAATGTGGCTTCAGCATGGAAGAACATTGTCTACAGCAGTCAAGCAGTGTGGGAGCATCTGCCCAGTGCTGCACCACTGGCTCTCTAGTCTGCCCATTTTGGTTTCCCTTTACACCCTCCTCCCAGCCCATGGGGCCTTGCAGTGAGGATACACCAGCTCAGAGCTTACCAGCTGCTGTCCTTTATACAGTTTATATCTCTGATACCCTGGCGTTACATTTTATGGCACACATGGCCCAGCCCGACAAAATGACATTTATGTTAGATCCAGCCCTCTTAACAAATGAGATACCTCAGATCTATTTGATATATAAGTTGGTATTTTTTTCTTCACTGCATATGCATGTTGACTAGTAAAGAAGTGTGTCCTGATGGTTACTACAGCAAGTCTCTTAGAATCTTACAGGGAATTCAAGGGAGTAGTGGAGAAGAAGAGGGTGGTGAAAGGCTGGAATATAACCTCCATATGCCACTTGCTTGGGGGCAACTGTGCCTTTTGTGCAATGTTTGCTGGTTTCTCAAGAACATCTAAATGGCCACTGTAGAAAATAGAATGCAGGATTAGATGAGCACCAAGATCACAATTTGCCTAGGATGCAAAAAAAACCCTTGTGCTGGCCTTTGATGGGTCACCACACTAAGTAAAATTGGACTTCATATAGCTTCTTTAACTCTAATACATAATACAAAAACATCCATAATAAGTGTCTTCCTGTGAGCAAATTCTAGGTGTATTTTACATGACAACTCTATTCTTATATCCTGATTTTCAGTTACAATAATCCTCTAAATATTTCTTTCCAAAAGGCTATCAAATGTCTACCTCTTCTGGAAGTCATCAAAGTTTTTAAATTTATTTTTCAATATTCAAAATCAAGATTAGATTAAATGATGTTGCCAGGGAACTCCTTTTCAGAATGATCAACACCAAAATGGCAAGTAGCACTCATTTTAGGCATAAGATGATAACCCACATTTTCCCTAGGCCCACTGTTTTCAATATTCTTTGTCACCGGATGACAAGACCAGGCTTATAAATAGCAGCTCACTTGTAACAAGTACAGCAGCCTCAAAGCAACCAAGCACAGAAGTTTTTTTCAACTGGGAAATTCAACACACCAAAAATGTGAGCAAGTGAGCTAGTAAAATTCACCCCCCTCCCTACCCCAGTAAGAGAAGAACTGAAGTTTCAGTTGCACTTCAGAAAGGTCCTTCCCTCCCCCCCCCGCAATTGGTAGGGGCAAAGTGGATATAGTGGTTTCACTGAAACACTTTGAAGTTAACCCTTGGGACTGGTTTGATATTTTAACAGTTCTGCAGTTATTTAAAAAAGGATGAGGTGATAACAATCAGGACAACCCTGTTATTTCTTTACAACATTTTTATAATAGCATTAATTATGAGGACCTGTGAAAAGGGTATAGGATTAGGTTCAGTAGTAGAAATAATTAGAAAATATAGTCATTACAGCAGAAAACTCTGAAGGATGAAAAATGAGTCTAGTGCCTCAATTTTGGTACTGGCTGTTAGATGCAAAGGAAATTTGTCAAGGCCTGCCATAAAGCACATTTTATTCATTAGCAGTTCTGTATTCTTTGAAGGACAAGCTGTGTGTCATATCTACTCCTCAGATGAGTAATTTTCACAGATGTCATGATACATGGTGATGTGAGGAAAAATAGCCCTATATATTGCGAAGACCCCATGGGGAACGCAACCTCTCTCTGCACACAGCACACTACCTTTCCAAAGGAACTCTGTAGGAGTTGATTAGAACTCAGATTGACCTCACTACTTAGCTTCATACATGTATTTTTTCCAGTGCAACTATATTTTTCAGAGAAATAAATGCCAAGTGCTAATGTATAATTGCTCAATGATGAACATCAAATCTAGTTCATGTGAGTATACAGGGAAGGTCCAACCATCTCATATAAGCATTATTCAGACATGAATGGCAAACCATACTCCGGCACCCAATAAACAAGCCATGTCCTCAGGGACTACCTCCCCTTGACAACTCACTCAATTATTCACTTTTGATTTAATGCAAGCCAATCTGTCATTACATCTGAATTGGCAAAGTATGGTTTGTGATTTCTACTCCCATTTCAAATAGTAAACCAGGGGTATACAACATATAGCCCGAAGGCAGCATTCGGCTTCCTTGACTGACCCATGCTGTATAACCCAAAGCCAACTCCCAGCTGATCCCCCTTTCCTCCTACTGCATTGTTTGGATCAGCCCCAGTCATTGAAACTGCACACATCTCTACCCACAATAAGACCAAAACAAATCTGGATGGCTTCAGCATACCAATGGCATCGAATTCTGTACCTTCCCTGTTAGGAGAGCAGGGACTCTAATCTGGGAGAACCAGGTTTGATTCCCCACTCCTCCACTTGCACCTGCTGGTGTGACCTCAAGTCAGTCCCAGTTCTCTCAGAGCTGTTTTCCCAAGAGTAGTTCTTGAAAGAGCTCTCTCAGCCCCACCTACCTCACAGGGTGTCTGTTGTGGGGAGGGGGAGGGGAAGGGGAAGGAGATTGTAAGCCATTCTGTGACTCCTTTGGGTAGTGAAGGGTGGGGTATAAATCCAATCTCTTCTTCTCTCTCTGCCTTCATATGATTCTACCCAAAACTAAGGGCATGGTACAGAACAGAATCCCGCAGATACGTGAGGGAAGTGTTTCAAGGAGATGAATAGCAGTCCATCATTCCATATACTCTACAACTCCCTACTGGGACCCAATGAGACCACATCAAGTCCTGCAGTCATGTCTGTGTTTCATGTTAAAAGGCACAAATCCACCTAACAGAAAAGATTATCCATCAAATTCATCATCCCAGGTAAAAACCAGACTGGCAAGGATATTTAAGGGTATTTCAAGTACATTTAGAACTGGAGGACAGTTGCTAACTAAGTGAACTCCCCAACAATGCAAGGTAAGAACATAAGAACATAAGAGAAGACAATGTTGAATCAGGCCAATGGCCCATCTAGTCTAACACTCTGTCACACAGTGGCCAAAAATACCAGGTGCCATCAGGAGGTCCAGCAGTGGGGCCAGGTAGCTGGAGGCAAGGAAGCAGCTGGTCACAGAAACTAAAATGTGGTCTTTTTAAAGCAGGTAGTGGATAATCACAGAATCATTCCCCCCTAAGCACAACTGGATATTCATCTGACCTCATTTCTTCAGGGTATTCCCCCCCCCCTTTTGAAAGGCATTTCAGAAATATTTGGGAATTTTGAGGCCATCTGAGAGTTTTTGTGGAATTGCTGCTGCGGTACTTCTATCCAACTGTATTCTTTCTATTTGCATCACTGTTTTTAACTGATATTTGATATTGGTCACTATTTTATGTTTTGTGGATGTTTTTTTAAATTCTTTGTAAACTGCCTCAAGCACATTTATTTAATGAAAAGGCTGAGCACAATTATTCTCAATAAATAAATTATCTTGACTAGCTAATTCCAGGATGGGCACAGATCCAGCTGACGGGCAAGAGTCCCCATACTTTCAAACACATATTCTCCATCAGCATGTGAGGGAGTCTGAAGTCAATGCGAATAAGTAGGCCAAGAGATTTGTTCAAAGTTGTGATACTCAAGTTGAACAAAATACGAGTGTTTTCTATTAAAGTCTGAAATCAAAATCCACAAAAGAAGGTGAGTGTGCAGATAGTACTGTGGTACTTTTACCTGGAAAAAAAGTTTTTAGATATAAAATCTCCTTTGAGTATGCTGGCATACAAAATAAATACAGGATTCCCACTATATGCTCTGGGAGAACTATGGCTTGCCCAAGGTCATCCAGCAGCTACAAGTGGAGGAGTAGGGAATCAAACTCGTTCTCCCAGATTAGAGTCCGTGCACTTAACCACTACACATGCTTTATTACATAATCAGGAAACATCTGCAGGACCTGGTCCAGAACTGACAGTCAGATGAACTATCTAGTATTGCACAAGGCCGCCAATTCAAAGGAGAAATCTGATCAAAATATATTATTCAAACATATCCATGAGGAAGGAATGATATCCAAAACTCAAGTACTTTTTAATAGGATTGAGAGGCAGCACAAAACTGTTTTGTTCTTGCTGCTGCAAGGCCACCATCCTTACTTTCCAGATCCCATATATAGGAGGACCCCTTCCCACAAATGTTTACATAAAAAGTATTCAGCATTCCCAAGCCTGTCCAAAGCCACCCGCATCTCTGCATCCCTGAGGTGCTCATTAAGATTCAGAACAGCAGGCAAAAAACTTACAGTAAAGCTAGAGCTGTACAAATGTATAATTTATAAAGAAAGCTAGAAAGTGGAGCACACAGCAAAGAGACTTGGCAAGGAAAGAACTGGAGGGAGGGGCCACGTAGGGAAAATCCCAACTGTTTTCACGGTAAACTCTATAGCTTCTACTGTCTCCCTTATGCCCATGCAGCCTCCTGCTGCAGAACAAAAGTTGGTGCACAGGCTGAATCCTAAGGCAAGTGGCTGATCAAAACACGTTTGCCATCATGGATGCTATATAAGGTTCACCTCCCCATTTCATGTTAACAAGGGATTTGATACTTTCTAACATGCAGAAGGAAGCCGCATAATTTCAGATGAGGTTCCATCAATCAGTATTTCACATGAATTGCCACACGACTGAAAAGCCCTTAGTTACTAGATATTTTATAAGCTTTACTGCTCAAGAGAGAAAAAGAAAAATTGGGCCATGTCTGATACTATCTTAACACACATAAATGTGAATAGGTCATGTACAAAAGTTTAGCCCTAAGGGAATGCACATATATCTTATTTATGAAATGGCAGTAAGGGTGTCTTGGAACAAAGCAGGACTCTGTTACAAGTCTTATATTAAATTCTGCACTAACTAGCTCATGTCCTGAGCCACTTGCACGCTGAATGCCAGAAAGCTATCCCATGATACCAAGAATGCAAAGAACAAATAAAAAATGACAAAAAGATGACACTTCTACCCTGGATGACTAAACAAATTAATAACAACCATGGGGCCATAAGCGCAAGGACTTCTAATAAAGAAGAGCAGTGCTAATGGATATTTTAAGATAAGAAAGAACCAGCTTAGAATTTACTTGTTCTTTGGATACAGCTAGATGAGTCAAATATGCAAAAATAAGCAGGAACCCTCCCATTTCCCCCTCCATTTCCTCTTTACCTTCCCTGAAAGTCCCTATAGCCTCTCCTCTTTCTCTGCTCTTTCTCTCCTTTCCATCCACCAGCGAGCCCACCTTTATCTGCCCCCCAGTCTTCAGTTTTCCATCCTTCTCTACATCTGTCAGCCTATACCTGGGGAAACTATGGCCCATTTACACAGTGCTGGTCACCAGGCTGGGCCAGTTGTACAGTGGAAAACCTATAAGAACTTATAAGGGGCACCTCATTTTCTCCTGTATCACCTTTCCCATGCTATTTCCTCTCTCCCTCTTCCTGGCAGCCCCCACTGCTGTTTCTTAAAGCTGCATGTTAAGTATGAGCCTTAACAAGGTAGTGATTTCAACAAGTGATTTCAGCTTTACTTAACAGCAAACTAGACAACCAGACAACACACATACAAAACAGTGGAGCACAGCTCCCTTTTTAAATAATCCGGGCTGTCAAAGCAACGCCGATAACTCAGTTAACATCCAGTGATAACACAGGGATAAGGACCAATGAGGTCTGTTCCCTCCAAAGATATATACACAGTTCTGATTGGCTATTTACAAGGTTTCACAGAAACTAACCAATGGGAATATCGCCTCTTACAATCCCTTTTGCTGACTCAAGCTTAACATAGAAAAACATAGGATTGATTCAAGCTTCAGAACATAACACTGCATATGCTTTAACCATGTTGTTGTTGTTTTTAACTCCAAATGTATTTTTTTAGATTCAATGTTTTTCTGCAAACCCACAGCATGTTTCAGGTTTGTAGAAAGATCTGTCACACCTACAATGATCAGATTTAAGTATCTTCAGATTTGGCCAACTTGGCTATTAGAATACACAATGATGATGAAGTTTTTTGAGGGCATCACCATAGCCCCTGTTTTAAGTGTTCGCACATGCCGCATGTAGATTGGTATGTACCACAGAGGGACCTTCTCAGTGATAACCTACATTTTTAAAACTCCTTTTACATAGTGCAAAGGTGGCCAAACTTGCTTAACATAAGAGCCACATAGAATATACATCAGACGTTTGAGAGCCGCAAGTCATGAACAAATATTACACACCCGTTTTTATTGGGAAAATATGTCAATTCGCTTTTTATTAACAGTGATATTTGTTTGCTAATGATATTTATTTGTCAGAGAGAGAGAGAGAATGAAAGGAGCGGAAAGAGAAAGAAACAAGGAAAGCAAATAGATGGTGGAGGGAGGAAGAGAAAGAAAGGAAAGGAGAAAGAGAGAAAAAGAGAAAGACAGGTGGAAAGACAAGTTGGGGAAGGGAAGACCGATCAGAGAAGCATGCCTCTCCTTTGCTTCTCCATTCACCCTTCCGGGAGCCACACAATATGTGAGAAAGAGCTACATGTGGCTCCCAAGCCATAGTCTGGCCACCTCTGAAATAGTGGCTTGCCTGGTGTCAAGCTTACATTCTTGTTGGCACCAAATAAAGACATTTTTAGATTCTCAAGCCTTTTAGACTTCGGTAGTTGTTGTTTTTAACTACCCCAACATATTTTAATTATTTTAGACTGTGGCTTTAAGGGCTCTTTCAATGCTGTTTCGATAGTGCATTAATGATCTTATCCTTTTAATATGATCGATTTTGCTGGTTTTAACATAATTGTGTGCTGCATTTTTATGATTTTATTGATTTTATCACATTGTTTAATTATTATCTGTGCTGGAAACCACAAATATAGAGGGGGGCAAACATTTTAAATATTTTTATATATTACACACCGCAGGAAACTATGACCACTAATACTCATAACAGTTGTAGGGAAGAAAATTTTCTGAGGCTATATTTTTTGTGGAAAATCTTCTGCCCCACATATGAAAATATAAGAACTAAGTTTGAGCCCAGTGGCACCTTTCAGACCAACAAAGTTTTATTCAAGGTATTAGAAATACCACTGGACTCAAACTTTTTTCTGCTGCTTCAGACCAACACAGCTACCCACCAGAATCTATATGAAAATATAGTCTTTGTTTATCTATAGCTGCCAGAATGTTGTGCTGCAAATATCATGTTAGATAGACTATATGTGGAATATGAAACAGGCAAACCCCAGTGTTTGTATATTGTCCAGGCTTTACACGGTGTATTTGCCTTCTTTTCTAACATTACTTAAATATTTACGTAATTAGGAAATTTTCCAGAACTCAGATTTCCCCAGAAAAATCATGTATTAAAAGTAACATGGGTAGCTTTGGCAATGATTCTCAGAATCATGCTATCAAAAATGTTCAAGATGACGTATAGTCAATGGTCAGGAAAATAATAAAGATCAAAGTGAAACAGTACTCCATTATTATCTGGAAAAACTACTGTTCAGCGAAAGAAACTATAAGTAGATAAACCTTCTGGAGAGCAATCAACCAGCTTACTCTAAATGAGTAGCAATTCGTTTTGAGCAAGAAGGTTGCCTGATGTACAATTCAACCTGCCTTTAGTGCATGTGCACATGGAGGTGGGCAGGCAGTTACATATTTTCAACTTTTCAACAAGGTTGAAAATACAAGAACTCACAATACAAGAACTCATGGGCACTCCATGAAATTGCTGAGCAGTCGGGTTAGAACAGATAATAGAAAGTACTTCTTCACCCAAAGAGTGATTAACACGTAGAATTCACTGCCACAGGAGGTGGTGGCAGCTACAAGCCTGGACAGTTTCAAGAGGGAATTAGATAAACATATGGAGCAGAAATCCATCAGAGGCTATTAGCCACAAGGTAGGATAGGAACTCTCAGTCTGGGGCAGGTGATGCACTCTATTCTTGGTGCTGGGGGGGGCAGCAGTGGGAGGGCTTCTAGTGTCCTGGCCCCACTGCTGGACCTCCTGATGGCACCTGGTATTTTTGGCCACTGTGTGACAGAGTGTTGGACTAGATGGGTCACTGCCCTGATTCAACATTGGCTTCTCTTGTGTTCTTATGTAAGTTTGAAGAAACAACATATTTTTCACTCCAGTTCATTACTGCCAGTAAAGAACTCCAACGTCTGCCAGTTAAGAGTGACCACCAAATAGAGAGAGGCCTCCAACGCTTTCCCTAAAATTACTTCTTGGTTTCTATTGAGTAGTTTTAAAGCCACAAGGATCTGTGTATGACAACAAAGTGTGCTGAACTGAACCCAGAAGATGCTAAGGCTGATCTCTTCGGGTTAAAACCCAACTGGATATGTCAGAAGTGAGTGTTCTTTTACCCAGGGGTTATTTTGTAGAAAAAGAGGTGCAGGAGTTCATTAGCATAACTTATTTGCATATGCCACACCCCCTGACATCACTGGAAGTGTGTCAGAAGGCAACACCCACCACTCAGGCTCCACCCCTAGGGACTGTCTTTCCACTCTGGGGGCTGTCATTCCAGTCCCAGAGTAGCCTATCTGGGCCCAGGAGGAATGCTACTTGTGCTGCTTTGCACTCCTGCTGGTAGCTGGGGCGGGGCTTGCCACCACCTGTGCTTCTAACTGCCGGAGCTCCGCTCTTGTGTGCTCCTGCTCCAAATGATCCCTGCTTTTACCTGCTTTAACCAAGGAGAGGAGGCTCGCAGCTATGGCCCTCACTAGTGCAACAAGACTCCCTTTAAGCCAGTGTTTTTCAACCACTGTGCCGTGGCACACTAGTGTGCCGTGAGATATTGTCTGGTGTGCCGTGGGAAAAATTCCAATTTCATCCGTAACATATGAACAATTATAAAATAAAGTATTATTATTTCATAATAAAGTAATTATAAAATAATTTCTTTGTGTTTATTTGATTCCTATTCAAGAGAATTACTTTATATATAGTCAATATAGGCACAGAGTTAATTTTTTTAACATTTTCTAATGGTGGTGTGCCTTGTGATTTTTTTCATGAAAAAAGTGTGCCTTTGCAAACACTGCTTTAAGCATCAAAAGCCAATGCAGAAGACACCACATCAGAATCCTTAGGCAAAACACGAACTCCAGTAAATTTAAGGAGCCAGTTTACAGAATCAGTCAAGATCCAAAGGTGGGACACATTTCTCTCACTCTAGACACGCCTCTACCCAGCAGCATGAACAGAAAAAGGGAGGGAACAGCTGCAATGATCCCTCTTCCACCCCTTCCTTGCCCTGGGGCCCTACTTATTCCCTCATAAAGAGAGGGGAGGAATCTTGGCTCAGCGTTACAGCAGCTCCTTGCACAGAAAAGGTCAGAGGTTCAATCTTTGGCATTACCTTCATGAGACTGACGTGCCACTGCCAGTCAGAGGAGAAAATACTGACCTTAATAAACCATTGAGTCTGACTTCCCTTATGTGTTCGTGTGCAAAGCCTGCCAGTTAAGCACACAGGTTATCTAACAATCCAACCAAATTCTCTGTCCAAGTCAAATCACCACAGCATGGGAGACAACATGCACAGTAACCTATGCCTGTCTCCTCTCAAACTGATGCTGACAGATGGGTCTGAAGCCAAGCCTAGCCTGTGGCACTGCCAGTGCCATCATGGTCCCACCTTGCTCCTAGCCTGTGGCAATGTTGGATACAATGTGCATATCCTATGTCAGTTGCCTTCCAAACCAAATGCTACCAGTTGCTAGGTCTGAACTAAGCCCAGGAAATGACATTAGTCACTCCCCCTCACCCCAGACTATGTCACAAGAATAGTATAGGATCAAACTAAAAGGGAAGAACCATATATACCGCCCTTAAATTCTTCTGGACAAAAGGAAAATAAAAACAAAAAGCAACAGTCAGCCTTGACCAGGTGTTGCTTTAGACAACTAGCCCATCCATCCTTCATTTTCTTTTGTATGGGTTTTAAAGTACAAGCAGATGAAATTTCGTGTCTCATCTTGTCTTCTCACTGACATTCTACCTTCTCAATGCATTCTACCCCCCAGTCCTTCGTCCAGTAGAATCCTATTTTTTAATATAAACATTTATATGTATTCATTATATATTAAATGCATACAATAATAGAATATGACAACAGGGGGAAGAGAAGTAGAAAAGCTAAGTAAAGAGATAACTATACAAAAAAAATGTTAGTACAGTTCTAATGAAACTATGAACTCTTTGTTAAATGACATCTTTCCACAGTTTCCTGGCACTTGATAGAGGATGAAGACCTGCAATATGTGAATTAACAAAATATATAAGTGGATTCCAAACAATTCAAGAAAGAATCAGAAATTGGTTGGTTGCTAATCCAATCTGGTAAGTACATTTTCTTAACAGAGCAATATTCCAAAGGTGTTCATTCCACATACTGATTGCAATTTCTGTCCTGGATTCACAGTGACAAGGTGTGATGAATTATGCTGCTAGCAAAAGAATTCTTATTCTGTAAATAAATTTAATAAAGGCAAACTTTTGATCAGATGTTAAATTTGTGTTAATTCTTCAATAATACCATATATTTGCAGCTCCACCACATGTGGAAATAAGCTTATATTATTGCATCATGTCCAGCTTATTGAAGAGGATGTTGTATAGATATATTTAACTTTTGCTAGAGTAAGATACCACCTGGATAGTACCTTCAAGGAACTTTCTCTCATTGTTGCAGTAATTGGCTCAGATCCCACAGTAAATTTCCACAAACAGAAAGGAGTTATTTTTGCTGATTCTCCCTCCTGCTACATATCCTAACTGCTTCCTTACACTCTTCCCTGGGTGGGCGGGAGGGCATGGTTGCCTTATGCAGAGTCAGACCATGAATCTATCAAAGTCAGTATTGTCTACTCAAGACTGGCAGCAGCTCTCCATGGTCATAGATCTCTCACATCATCAGCTACCCATGCATTTTAGCTGGGGATGCTTTGGACTGGAATAGGAACTGTCTACACAGAAAGCAGATGTGCTGCCACTGAGTCACAACCATTCTCCCAGAAGGATATATTTCAGATGATATATTTCAGGAATCAGTTTGGGCTGCAGCAGGAAAGAGAGGGTGAGGAAGTCTAGTTCCATTGACAGAAATGCACATTTTAAGTGTGTACTTAAAATATAAAATGTAGTTTATATTCATAACTTATATATGTGAACATTGAACAACACTCATTAGGAAGGTGTGACTGGCTGCAGTTCCTGTTCAGCATAAAATCAATGATAAATTTAGATTGCCCCTGCCTAATATGCTAAATGGCTAAGAAATACAGCCACAGCTCTTCAGTCTTACTATTTATTTAAATTAAAACATAAACTTGTTCAATGTCAAATGATGGGAGATTTACAAGTGGGTCCAGTTCAAAAAGTTGAGAGCCATTGCCCAGAGAAAGAACCCAGAAATTTGAATCCATCCAGAGCACAGTAGGTTGGTTGGCTAAAGGTGTCCTGTACCACAGTAGGTACAGTACTGATGAAGGATTGTTGTTTCTGACAAAAAAGGCAGAGATTCTTTCAACTGTTCTGGGTGGTGCCCTCTTAAGGGAGGAGGCAGCTCTGTGAGAGCCTTCTGTGAAGGGAAGGGAGTGACAGTTCAAGCCCACTTTTCCCTTTTTCCCTTTGTTTTCCCCTTTTCCTTTTCTTTAGTGAACACTGGAAAGAGAGCCATCTAGCCTTGCTCAGTTCCCTTGTGCTAGTCAACCAGCCAACTGATGTTGCCTTCAAAGAGGAATTTGCCTGTGAATTAAAATCACTTTGTTTGTGTGAGGTGAGATTTTAAAGATTGCCTTACTGGATACTGCAGGTCTTGAGATGACCTGTACCACTCTCCTTCTGAATGCCCTTGTCAAAAGCAGCTGTTTAAATGGCCACTGGTTTAACAGTGGATCAGCTTGAGGCACCTTTGCTTGTTCAGTCTCTCACCTTGCCATGGAGAATTGTGTGGTTGCACGGCTCCAGTCTTCTTCAGACTGAGATGAGTCCACATTTACTCACAGCACCACAGCTGTCTTTGGCAGTTTGTCTGTCAGGGTTGCTAAGGAATGTTTCTAAAAGTGGTATGTATTAACTGACACTGGTTGGAGGAAATCCTGCCTCCTCTCCACCTTCCCTCTGCCTCTCAGTCACTATGCCCACCCATGATGCCTCAGATTTTTTTTATAACTTCTCTCTGGCTTCTAGTCAGTCAGAAGAAAGAAGCACTGGGAAGAAGCAGTGCCCAAGCTGGTGGGGGAGGAGAATCAATTAGAAACCAGAGAGAATGGCCTTAAAGGACAGCGGAGCCCGCATCTACAGAGATTGGGGTAAGAATTATCCTTCTCTCCTGCTTGCAAGGCTTTGCAGTTGCAGGCTCAGATGTCCTTTTAAAACTTCCTCTGCTATTTAGCCATTCATACTGCAGGAAAAGCAGCATTGGAGATGGGCAAGTGGCAGCAAGGACTCCTCCCCAATCCCAGCTTCAGTTCTGCTGTTGCTTCCTCCCCTCTTCCCCCACTCATTATCTCTCTCTGTCTCTCTCTTTCTCTGTGTCTCTCTCACTCTTTCTCGAGCTGCTGGAGGGGGAAAGCAGTTAGAAGCCTCCCCACCCAAGAAAGTTTTAAGAGGATAGTGGAGCCCACAGCAAAAGAGGGAGGGGTGAGAAGCTCAGATGTCATTTTAAAATGTCCTCCTGCTATTTAGCCATTCATACTACAAGAGGAATCCTCCCCAATCCCAGCTCCAGTTCTGCTTTTGCTTCTTCCCCTCTTCCCCCACTCATTATCTCTCTCTCTCTCTCTCTGGTTAACAGAAGAAGAAGAAGAAGAAAAGAGATTGGATTTATACCCCACCCTTCACTACCCAAAGGTGTCTCAGAGCAGCTTACAAACTCCTTTCCCCTCCCCTCCCCACAACAAACACCCTGTGAGGTAGGTGGGGCTAAGAGAGCTCTTGACAGAAACTGCTCTTTTTCAAAGAACAGCTCTTATCAGAACTACAGCTTGCCCAAGGTCATCCAGCCAGGTGCAAGTGGAGGAGTGGGGAATCAAACCCGGTTCTCCCAGAATAGAGTCTGCACAATTAACCACTACACCAGACTGGCTCTCTGCAGGTCTATGTCTCACTGTCTCATTGTCGATGCATTTAGGCCTGGAGCAGATTTGGGGGTTTGGGGGGGGGGATTCAACCCTCATTGAGGTTTTTTTAAAAAAACTTTTTGGCGTCCCCTGAGTCTGCAGAAAAACCTGTTGGGGGATAGTGTGCCCTCTGTTTGCAGAAATAAGTATCTGCAGGCAGAGGGGACTGTTAAGAATTACATATATAGATGTGACAACTGTCATCTCAACAATCTCACTTGAATGAACTGCAAATCTTCCTTTGTGGTTTCACACTTCTTTCAAAAAGCTGCTGGCTGCACAGTGCATTTAAAATACTGCCTTAATTCTGAAGTGTCAAGTTGAAAATAATGGTAAAATACATATTATGATTTATCTGCAGCTAGTGCTACTTTACAACAAAGTTATTTTAATACTGTCAATGTAATCAATTCATTAATGCACTCACACTCAGCAGGATGGAGTAAAAGAAGTGACTCAACTGGCAGTGAAAGATTTTTTCCAAATCAAGAAACTATTATTATAGGATTATTAAAGATGAATTTTATTTCCTTTAAACTATTGTCAAGAAATAAATACTATGCCCTATCAAATGGAAGGAGCCATTTTTGAAACCTTCACCCATCTCCTTGATAATCTATACCTTTCTCCCTAACAGTAAATGAAAACAATATATGCAAGAATCCAGATATTGGTTTCCAAAGCAAGACTACTTAATGTTTACAGAAAGAACCTTACAAATGATTTATTTGTAATCATGCCATCTTTTAGAACACATTCACAATTCTGTACCCAAAAATCCATGAAGAAGAATTACACATTAACAAAATCATCAACTAGTGGTGTGTTACACGAGATATGGGATAAAATCGTAGCTAAGAGTGACCAAGTTGTAACTCCCCCAGACAGCCATCATAAACTAAACATTTGCTCAGTCTCAAGGGTCGCATGGAAATATACCATAGTGAGCAACAAAACAGCACCAAATATGAGTAACTAAGACACCTTCTTCCATATGAGTTCTTCTTTCATCTGAGGCCTTAATTAGGGGTGTCCCCAACTTCCACAATTAGAAGAATGGCTACTGGAAATGGACCTCTTTTTCTCTCCCAGTTGAACTCTCTCCCTAAAGAAACTCACTATCATCATTATTATCTTTTCAATGCCAGGATAGGTTTGTCCAGCTTCCTCACTTAGTATAGATGTGTGCTCAGATATATCTGGTCCAAATATACATCTGAGAAATACCTTCTCAGTATTTCTGGCTATACGCTGCTATCTGTAGCAATATTCAGGATTCTTAGGAATACCAGTATCTGGGTCCCGTCTATTTCTAGAAATATTTGGGAACATCCAGAGCAAACGTTTTAAGAATCCCAGGCCTGGTTCTTTTTTCCCTTTGACAGGTTTCCTGCCAATGTGAGCCAGGCACATCCTGCAGGTCTTGTTGGTTCCTTCTCCTTCCCTCCCTCCTTTATGGAGGCAGGCCTTTTGCAGGGCCATTTTTTCCTCCCAGTCCACACCCCAGCAAGTACAATCGCTGGAAGCACCTTTTTCAGGGACCTGTACAATTGGACACCTTGGTCCAATTCAACTGAAACATGAGGGATCTTTAACAGACAAACAGCACTGACTCCCCAGCAATTTTGGTGTGATTTGGTTGAAAAACAGCCACTCCAGCTATCCCATTCCACCTCTGAAAAAGTTCCTGCCAGGGAATAATGGAACTCAAATAATTCTGGAATCCCAGAAAAACCTGAAATCAAATCAGTACTGGGGGACCCAAACAACACTGAATACCAGTATTTATGCCCTTCCTGAAATCTGCATCTGAAGTATATTACTGTTGTCTTTTTCCAGGCGCACATCCATAGCTAGTGGCATATAAAATTTACTGGCTGGAACAGTAACATCTCAAATAAATATTTTACTTACCAATGGTTAACAGCATTAAAGCATGCAAATATGCTATATTTTTCTGTGAAGCACCTCTGTATTCAGACAGAAGTAAAAAGTAAGATAATCTAAAGATACTAACTGGCTAATTGGTATGTCAAAGGGTCACTAAAGAAAGTTCTATAGAGTTATCTGCATTCATTTAACAGAAGGACTCAAATTCCCACATCGTTTTTGCCACACTCACGATGGCATTCTGTTTCAAAGATCCACACACACACTTAAGTTCTGATTAGTTGAACGATGTGGCAACATTTCAGCAGCTACATCTTTCAACTAGGTGAGCTGACACGAAGGCCTAACAGTCATGTTTCACAAGGAAGTTCTGTTTCAATTTTATGGATTAACAATATACAGTGTGTGGACACAATAACATCTGAAAAACTTACATACTTATTGCACCATGTTTACATACAGGAAAATAAGGCAAATACCCACTTGAATACCACTCATGAACACCACATAAACATAAACACAAAGTGTATACTCTTCAATCATTACGCGTGGACCAGCCCGAAGTCATAAGGTCAACTTAAAAGCCATGAAATTTCAAAGCATAGTTTTCCCTTTCTTACTGGTTTCTAGAATGCTTTGCCTTCAGAAGACAGAGCTCTCATCTCCATCACCTCACAAACAGACAAGAAAAGAGAGCCTTTCATGAATGTACACTGAGATACCAGATGGCTTACATTGGTGCAAAGAAAAACCCACAGAAGCCTTGTAATCATTTTTGCTCTCCCTCTCCCCCTTTTTAAAAAAACCAAAAGTATTATTGTAGAAAACACAGATTACAAACCTACCAATGATTCAATAACTACATATAATAGCATATAATCACAATATTAGCACATCAATTTATTCTCAAAATAGCACATTACAGAACACCAACATATTTCCTAATTTCTAGTCTCCTCAGACCCCTGAAACACAATAAGCTTTACTAATTGTTTCCCATACTTTCATCAGTCAATCCTTTTTTTCTTGGAGCAATTCGAGATTTCCAGAAGCATGCATAAACAACTCTAGCTGCAGACAATAAATATAACATTTCCTGCTGTGTTTCGCATCCCCCCCACCCATTTTTTAACATCCAGCCTGATTTCTAGAGAACTGGAAAGACAGTGCACTATTTTGTGCTATGTTAGTGGATCAGCTTTTATTTTTGAATGCAAATTGAAATTCTCAACATGCCTCTCTAAGGTGCAAACTAACAATGCAAACCACTATAAAAAACTTCTTCTGGCTTTAAAGCTATCCATTTTGTATTAGTATTTTTCCACAGGTTAGTGTTTCATAGAATTGGCACTGAGGTAAACCTAATCAAATCCTACCTAGAGTAAATGCAAAGAGCTAATCTGCTATTCACTGTGCACTAACATAAAAGCTCTTATTTCACTTAAGGAAAAACAGGTTGATTACCTGTAACTGATGATCTTCGAGTGGTCATCTGTGCAGTCACACCCATAGGATTATGTGCCTGCGCTGATCCGAATCTGTGGTATACAAAGCTCACAATGGAATTTTTGCGCCTACATCCCAGGCATGCGCAGGAACTCCACTGCACATGCCCAATGGGGTGGGGTACGGACATCCCGCCAGTTCCTTCTGACTGCTGTCATGCCAATAACAGGAGAAAAAGTACTGAAGCAACAGCAGTGGGGAAGGACGGGCGGGCAGTGTGACTGCACAGATGACCACTCGAAGATCATCAGTTACAGGTAAACAACCTGTTTGTCTTCTTCATGGTCTCTGTGCATCACACCCATGGGAGATTGAAAAGCAGTGGCTCACCTGGAGGTGGGTGCTGTCATAAATTCAGTGCTCTGCCAACAAAAGGACTAAATGACCAAGGTCCACTCTATGGCGTTCACAAACATCAACAGTGTAGTGCTTGATGAAAGTGTTCGAAGAAGATCACATCACAGCCTTGAAGATTGCCGACAGAGAAGCACCCTTCAAGAAGGCTGTAGAAGTAGCCATGGATCTTGTGGAATGTGCTCGAATAGACAAAGGCAACAGATGTTTAGCCAACAGGTAGCACAGCTTAATAGTCTCAACAATGCATTTAGAGAGACGTTATGCTGAGATCTTGTGTCCTGCGGAGTGACTGGAGTAGGAGACAAATAATTGATTGTCCCTCCTACTCGAATGTGTCCTGTCCAGGTAAAAAAGCAGCACTCTCTTAACATCTAGTGCATGGAGGAGACGTTGCTGTCCATCTTTCGGGTTAGGAAAGACGTTTGACGAGAAGATCTCCAAGCTGAGGTGGAACTTGGAGACCACTTTAGGAAGGAAAGAGAAGTCAAGCACCATTCTCAAACCATCCAGTAGGAAGACAAGGAAAGGTGGATCACGATGAAGGGCTACAAGTTCACCCACCCTCCTGGCCGAGGTAATGGCAATGAGAAAGGCAGTTTTCCTAACTGCACATTTCAGCTCGCAAGTCGCCATGGGCTCAAAAGGTCTCCCCGTCAGATGGCGCAGCACCAGCGGCAAGTCCCACAAGGGTACCAGTGAACAGATTGGTGGATATAAGTGGAGGAGACCCTTCAGAAATTTCTTTGAGACCGGGTGAGAGAAGACAGAGAAGCCCTTGAAACTAGAAGGGTAGGTAGAAGTGGCTGACAAGTAGACTCTGATTGAGGAGTGCAAGAGGCCCTTCTCAGCCAGCGAAAGCAAAAATTCTGTCAAGCGTGACAGAAGCCAGAGACACATTTGAGGGCTGCAAGAAGGCCAAGAAATGAGACCATTTCCCATTATAGGAACATCTCGTAGAGTCCTTCCTGGCACTGAGTGACACTGTAGTGACTCTATCTGAAAAGGTAAGTTGTCCACGAGACAGGCTGTTAACTTGAGCTTGTGGACCTCATGGAACAGAAGAGCTCCGCCCTCCGCTAGCAGCAGATCTGGCACCGGTGGGAGCGGATGGCGATCTTTGGTCAGCGAAAGGAGGTTGGCAAACCAAGGTTGCCTCGGCCACCAGGGGGCGATCAGAATGCACCTCGTGTGAACCCTCATGAGCTTTTGGACCATCTTTAGCAAAAGCAGCAGAGAAGGGAACATGTACAGGAAGCTGTTCTCCCAAGGGTAAATAAGCCCGTCTCCAAGGCCTCAGGATCTCGTGCCCCCCTGCAGCAGAACAGGCTGCACTTTGCATTGTATCGGGTGGCAAACACGTCTATGTGAGGTGTACCCCACTTTTGGAATATGGGACGTAGGTAGGTCCAGTTCAACTCCCAGTCGTGGTGCTCAGAGAGACCCCTGCTGAGCAAATCTGCATGCATATTGGCACTGCCTGTGATGTGTGAGGCAATGTGAAAAATGTGCCAAGGTATGCACCAGGCCCAAAGGTCCAGAGCCAGGTAACAGAGACTGCAGGAGACCATCCCTCCCTGTCTGTTGATATAACTGAGGGCTGTCATATTGTCAGTCAATATAGCCACACAGTTCCCCGTGAGAAGAAGCTGGAAACATTGGAGGGTCAGTTTGATTGCCAGAAGTTCCAAAAAATGTATGTGATTTTTTTGAGGTCAAGGCATCCCACCTGTGACCTACGGAGAGGCCATTGAGGTCGGCACCCCATCCCCACAGGGAGGCGTCAGTCATGAGGGTGAGATCAGGAGTGAGGGGATGGAAGGGGACACCCTGTATCAGGTTGTCTGCCAGTGTCCACCAGAGAAGGGAGTCACGTGCTTCCTGTGATGGAGAGAGACGAACCAACTGGGCCAATCGTAGGGGCTTGAAGTACTGTAGGAACCAGAGCTGAAGTGGACGCATTTGCATTCTGGCGAAGCGAAGGACTGCAGTTGTAGCTGTCATCAGGCCCAGAAGGCACTGAATTTGAAAAGCAGATGACATGTCTTGGAGCCGAATCTGTTGTGCAAGAGTGGCTAGAGTGAGGGCTCTGTCCCAGGGCAGGAAAGCTTTGCCATCCGTGAGGTCAAGTATTGCCCCTATGAACTGCACTCTCTGAGAAGGAACCAGCTGCAATTTCTTGTGGTTGACCTGGAGACCCAGGGAACAAAGGACACTGAGGACCTGGGAGACCTGTTGTATGAGAAGTTCCCTGGAAAACGTGACCAGAAGCCAGTCGTCTAAATATGGGAATACCATCAGGCCACAGAGGCGGAGATGTGCCACAACGACCACCATCATTTTGGTGAAGAAATGTGGTGCCGTGCTGAGGCCACCCTGTAAACTCCTGTATTGGTAGTGGCTGCCTCCTATCACAAAGCGGAGATATTGTTGATGGGAGGGGTGGATCATTAAATTCAGTGGGACTTACTCTAAAGTGAATGTGTATAGGTTTGCAATGTTGGGACTTTTCGTAAGTGTTACAGCCAACTGTGGGAACTGGAACAGTTCTTTAGTTAACCAAAGTCTAGGCAGGCACAACATGTATATAAGGCACCTTGGCTTTATTTATGTATACAAACAGGATTTGATGGACCAATTTAAGAGGATTCCCTCAGCTCAGACACTAGGACATGCCCCTATAAGCTTTTGTAACTAGAGCAGTACAGTGCAAAGAAGAGACAACTGAGTAGCATCCTTAAAATCATCCTACTGATACAATATGGAAACAAAAATGTTAGTATTTTGGACTATTCCAAATGGTTCAACCCAATACTGTACTGCAACCGCTAGCCACTAAACACAGGAAGGCCATTTACAAATACTATGCTCAAAATTCTACACAAGATGGGAAAGTGGTTCCAAAAACCCCTCTTGAACTTTTTTTACTATGAGAAACAAAAGTGTTTGTCATCACATCTATTATATTGTCCTTCCTGGTGCAGAGTTTCCCAAGAGCTACTGCCTGCACAAACCAGCAAGAAGGCAAGCAGCATTACAGCTTAATCACTTTTTAATTAACACTCAAGTACTCTACAACTTGGCAGTTTATTCTTACTAAAGAAAGTGTGATGGGGTATGACTAATGTACACTTGCTTTTACTAATGAGCAACAGTGATTTACTACAGCAGGAACATAATGCAATTACAACCACAAAATCCACAGCCATGTCTCATTTCTACTACCGCCTTGTCTTTACTGAAATAAATATCCAATGACACTTAAATACATTAGAATTAAAGGTTCTTTTAAAAAATTTCTAGAGAAACAGCAACTTGTTTAGAGCAGACGGCAAAATGTGCAAGTTTGTTGTTTTTTTAAACCAGTGGTAGGTAACATAAGGGCCTACCTTATTCTTTGAACACTAATTTATTACGAGCACTCTTAAGTTAAATAGTTACATTAATAAGTGATATATGAATACTTTTTAAAAAGGTATTGTTCCTGCCTACCTAGGAATAGCACTCAATAAAGACATAGTAACAACAGATAAAGGTCAAGATCCAGTGGAACTATTTCAACCCACAGGTGTTTTAGAGGATTTTTGTTTGTTTTTTGCAAATGGTAGCTCCTTCCACCAGCCCACGCAATACTAAAATGGAAAAGGTATACAAGTTATAAGCAGTTAAGCATAGAGTTCCCAAGTACTTACCACATGGGAGCGAGGGACACATGCTCCCCAGCCAGACCAGTCCTCCCTGTAGCGCATCATGCCGCTGCCAGGAAGTGATGCCAGGCGACGCTCTGGCAATGGGGCTGAAAATTCGATGGTACTATCGAGTTTCCAGCCGCATTGCCAGAGTGTCGCCTAGCGTCACTTCCTGACGATGCCACCATGCGCGCGTCTTTCCTTCCCCCGAGGATGGTCCTGCCAGGACGTATCCATCCCCCGCCGAAATACAGTAAGTTCTTGGCAAGCCTAGTTAAGCATTACCTGTTTGGTATTTCAGAACATTTATCTTAACCTTCACCTGGATAGCCCAAACTAGCCCAATCTTGTCAGATCTCAGAAGCTAAGCAGGGTCAACCCTGATTAGTACTTGGATGGGAGACCTCCAAAAAAGTCAAGGGTTGCTACCCAGAGATAGGCAACAGCAAACCACCTCAATGTCTCTTGCCTTCAAAACCCTATGACGTGGCCATAAGTCAGCTGCAACATGATGGGAAAAGAAAATAATCTTAATTTATAGGCCACTAGCTACCAATGCTCCCTCTATGCTGTGGAGTCTTGTCAGCAAAAAATTCTACTTTGTGAGCTACTGGCATTAAAGTTGTGAGCTTTGGCTGCTGCATAAATTAGCTCTGGAGCCATCCTTCCTGAGCTAAGACAAAAATATGTGAACTGGAGGCTAAAAAACTGTGAGCTAGCTCACACTCAGTTTAGAGGGAACACTGCTGGCTACTAAATTTCCAAGAAAGCTGCTTAAATGGTGTGATGGGATAAAAACAGAAGATGTGAGGTTAGTCATCTACCATTCCAACTGCTATCACATTTTCAAAGCTAGAAATTTATTTAAATGGACAAAGATTTCCTGAGAATCTACATATTGGAACTAGGGTTCCCAAATACTCATTTTTAAAAATGCAGTTTTTATTTCAGATCACAATATCATAGACCACAATGGGAGGTCAAAGAACTTTAGTTTGAGAACACGTTATTAAAGTGCACTTTACCCCCACAATTTCCCTTCTTTTTGAAGTTTTAATTTGACAACTATCATTTATACTAGTGACCAGTGATTCCCAGGGTGGTTCCCACGGATGTCCTTCTCCATAACCAATTAATTGTTACTCAGAGCAAAGCATCAGTCCTAGCTTTCCTCCACCTCACTGGAGTAGGAGTTGCTCAGCTGCCTTGGTGACTCTGATGAGGACAGAAAGGTGGAGTATAAATTTTGTAAATAAATAAATAAGAGTCCAGGGAGCATCACCTTTGTATTTTCAAAGAGCACCCATTCAGCAACAGCAGCCTTCATCACAGAGGACACTTGGGGCCTCTCTACATCCTGCTATTTGCCACAACCCCAACGGTAGTCATCTTGTGGAGGCATGCATTCAACATTCTCAAAATTCCAAAACTGCTTACAAGATCAACAAGACTGGGAACTCCTGTTACTGACTATTCAAAGTAAAATAGATTTTTTTTTAATTCTGAGAGTTCTGCCTGAAACAAATAATCTAATGAGATATTTACAAGATAAATCCTTCAGCTATAAGCTTCCAGTTTAATGTTTCATGGGAAAGTCTAACCCATGGAACATGTCTCATGCTAGCAGCTTTGCTTTTAAAAGGAACTTTGGGGAACATAGCACTTCATTTTGATGAGACACTATCTTTCTAAGAAAACAATTTGTACACTAGCTTACAATCCAAGTATAACATTCTTTAATTATTCCAACTTCTGCATGTCGATTCTAAACATATGTACTATGGAATAAGTACAAGTTGACAACACACATTCTTCACATGATAACTGCAATATCAAGTGATGACTTGCACATTTGGCTAATTCCAATGCAGATCTAACATCACAGACAAAGCTTTCATATTACCAGATATCACTCTGGGTGCAAAACTTATCAAAGAAAGCTACTCATGCACATAACTTAATGACCTGGAGTCAAACAAGTCAGACTTACCCCTCAGACACTTAATTCAAATCCCTGCTCAGCTATAAAGCACTCTGGGTTGTCTTGGTCATATCAGTCTATATCCACATAAAACACATGTATACACCACACAGAGACTCTGGATCAAGAGCCCCCAGCTCTTATTCAAACTATATCTCCTTCAATCCTGTCTTAATCTTGGTTTACTATCTCATAAAAAACAGTTTGTAGTCCATGCCCGCTCTCTTTTTAAATTCATCCTGGGCCAGAAAACAAGTTACATTCTAGTTAATTTCCAAGCAACAACATTAATAATCTCTGAACAGAAGAACTTGGTTCAGGGCTCCACTTTCTAGCCCTATTGGGAGGGCAGATAAACAAGTGAAGAAAGCCCTCACTCCTTTTGAGTGGTTTCCAGGTTAATCTAAATCATATTGCATCATGTATTTTATTGAAATCTACACAGTCTGCTACAATGTATTTAATGCTGTAACTTGCCCAAGAATCCACACACATAAACCCTATACAAATGAAACAAAAATTCAAATACAATGTTAAATTTGATTATACATTTTTGTAACTTCTAATATTGGTATTTTACTAATTCAGCCCTTAAACCAAAATGCAGCTGTTCATTTATTTTTAAAAGAGTAATTACACTGGGGGTCTTGATCCTAGCCAGAATGGCAACAGTCACCACTGCCAGATGGCAAACACCCTCTTGGAGAGAACCAAACACTGCCCCCTATAATACGATCACACTCTTCTGCTAACTATATCATTGACGCACATATCAAAAGGAAAAAAAGACTTCTAGCTTTTAAAAGATTCTGCTAGCAAAGTCAGACTACATTGTCACAACAGTAATACAAGTTAGTTGAATAATCAAAGGTACAGATACTGGTCATGAGAGAGGCCAATCAAACCCAGTATACTGGAAAATAAAGGCTAGTTTAATGGTCAAAATATGCTTGTGTGTGCATCATAAGGCATAGCTATTTGGTGTTCTCATCCTGAGGAGGGTGGGGAAACTTCAGACCACTATATTGGATTGTATCTAGACCACAGTACTGGATTGTATCTATTAAACTGCCAATATAGGTCAAAAATCGGCACAGACTATTCTTCTATATAAATGGCAGGCAATATATTCTAGCAGCCCTTAAATTATATCAATCCAAAACGGCCTCCCAATTTCTGTATGGGACAATGTTAGGCCCGCCATCTTCATATTTTGCCCCATTAGAAAGAATACAATTGAAATTTTTAAGAGTAGTATTTCGATTCCACAGCTGTGTATCAAACGCAAGCCTGCATCTAGATACTGGTATGATCAGATTAGAGGGTAAAGTAAACCTAGCATCTATTAATCTACAGCTTAAGTTACACCATTTCTCCCAAGATTTTACATTGTTGATTCTCTGGGATGGTTTTCGATCCACTTGGTTAAAGGCAGTCTGTCACAAGTTGAATATGTTAGGCCTCTCCCCAGGCCTTGGATCAAGCAAAGACCCTGGTCAGGCAAAGGATACTGGACACTGAACCACAATGAGACATCAACAGAGTTTCAAATTTACAGGCGCCAAAGAACACTAGATATGTTGTAACTCCAGCAGCTTATTTATCACTGTTAGAGATACCATCCCACCACAGGGCTTACTCTATGGCTAGATGGAATATACTCCCCTCTGCAGTAGTGGAGGGTCACTATAGAAAGATCCCAATAGCAGAGAGGGTTTGCCTATGCAGTGCAGGGAAGGTTGAGAAATGAGCATATCTTGCCTCACTGCCATTTCTACCAGGAAATTCACATGAAGATTATTGTACCCTTGTTCAGGAGGCTTTCCGCCTGTTCTGAATCTGAAATTAAAAGGAAGTTCCTTTCAGGTGTAAATACCCAGTTCACACTCCCTTGTGCCAGATTTCTTGCAGCAACACATAGAATTTGCAGAGAATTAACACAGAATATAGCTGAACCATAAAAATTTAGACTTTTGTTAAATTTGTTCTGTGACTTTAAGAATGCATAGGCCATTCAGTAATTTTAATAATGTATATTTTCTAAAATTTATAAGATTCATGTATATTGCTGTAATTAATTCTGTGCTGGTCACGAACCATAATAAAGTATGTATCTATTAAACTTTATTTTAGTTCCACAATTATATGAATTTGGACAATCTCAGAGAACAAGAATTAACTGCTGGTTAACATTAACATAACTGAGATACTGCTACAGAAAAGCCCATGGAAAAATAAAAGAACACTGCCTGCTCATGACAGATTCTCTTATTAGAACAGAACATACACAAGTATTTCTTCCAAGAAAAAGAACACTGCCAAACAATCTTTTCTTCCATCCCATTTTATTTACTACCTCCCCTTTGTGGCCTAACACTATCTTATTTTTCAATATTTCACTTGAAGTGTCTGATCTGTGACCAGCACTGTGCATGCCAATATTTATTTTCCATTCTTGAGTTTCATGTGTTTTAAAGGAACATTTTTCCTTGAAAACTGACACCAAATTGGCAAGAATGAGCAATAGCGTAGCTGGCTGTTCCTAAAGACTAATAGGGTTGTTTCTCTCCCATTCTCTCCCCACACACACAAAAAAACTATGGTACTATACACTACAGCAATTTGACTCCCTTACAAATACACTGTTTGGCTTCAATATATATTACTCTCTTCATACATCCTTCCATGTGACCCATTTCCCCAAGTTGCTGAAACATAATCATTTTGAAAAAACAAGCTGAGGCAATGAGAAACCTGCCACTCTCCAATTGCTAAGCAGTTTTCCAGCTACATTAGCCTTGATGATGAGAAAATACATTGTTACTTACAAAGTGATTCAAATACTGACAGCATTTAGAAGCAAAATGCAATTTCAGCAAGAAATTATACTCCATAAATTCTATGGAAGGTTCATCTTTTTCCCCAAGTATATAAAATTGAAAAGAACAACAGTTAAAGATAAGGAACAGAGTTTTTCCCCCATGTAGAATACCAAGATCAGAATGTCAGTGACGAAAAATGTCAGGCCCTTGTTTTCAATGCAACTTCATCTATCGTAAGAAGCATTTGTAGGCAGAGCAAGAACTGGAGGGTCAATAATCCTAGATCATCACCCCACCGGGACTACATCTCTACTTCTCTCTCCAGCAGTACACTGCTCCGCACAGCTCCAAGAGACAAGGCATGGAGGGTCAGGGAAATGCATATTGTACACACACACACTTTCAACTCTTTAGATAGTTTCATCTATGTATTCAGTAGAATTTATTACATGATCTGAGATGCAGAATAAGGTTGCCAGCCTCCAGGTCAGACCTGAATATTTCCTGGAATGGCAACTGACCTCTAGATGGCAGAGATCAAGTCCCCTGGAGAAAATGACTACTCTGGAGAGCAGACTATATGGCATTATACCCCACTGAGATCCCCAAACCCCACCTCCCCAAGGCTCCACCCCCAAATTTCCAGGAATTCCCCAATCTGGAGCTGGCAACCCTAATGCAGTATGAAATCCCAGAGCCAAAAAAAGAAAAAGATGACGATGAAGAGAAGGATTACCAATGCAAATGTGTATGTGTGTGTGTGTGTATATATATATATATATATATCCTTATATATAATTGTATTTTGGTGGTGGCACTTGTGAACATTCCACACGCTCCCAAATCAGTTGGCTCCATGATGTGTCACTCAGAAGCTGTCCCTATCCACCGGCTGCGTTGCCTGAGTCTCGCCTCCAATATTCTAAACAGTTTGCTGTTCCTCTCTCCTCAATAGCCAGTCAGAACACAGAGGTCATTTGAATATGCGGTCTGATTGGCCTTTGCCTCTAACATTCTAAACCGTTAGCTGTTGCTGTTGGGAGTCATGGAATGTTTCCTGAGTTAAATATATATCCTACTCTTCCTTTAAACAGTCACTGGAGTTGCCAAAATACATATCCCAATCTTCCCTTAAACAGTCACTGGAGTTACCAGTCTCCCTATGGGGCCTGGAGATCTCCCAGAAATCACCATGTTCCCCAGCCACATCATTTCCCCTACAAAAAAATTCTCAGCTATTACAATGACTGCTATGGGCAGTGGACTCTATGACATTATACCCTACTGAAGTCCCTCCCAGGCTCTACCCTTCAAATCTACAGGTCTGGCCCTCCCCTTAGTATTGCCAGCCTCCAAGCAGCACCTGGAGAGCTCCAAGATCAGTTCTGGAGAAAATGGCTGCTTTGGGCTCTATGGAATTATACCCTGCCCCTCCACACCCCAAACCCTGCCCTCCCTGGGCTCTCCCCCTCAAATCTACAGGTATTTCCCAACCCAGAGTTGGCAACCCTGTAACTGGCTATGGAACTGCTTTCCAGACCCTTGAAATCCAGAAGACATGGCTTAGGTGGTTTTCTACCTTAGCTGCCACTGCATAACCCCAAATCAACATAAGTCAGGGGTGGAGGGAACCATACCTGTTACCATGAGGCTGTCCTCCCATACTACCCACTTGGGGCAGCAAAATGACTTGAGACAGCCCTGCCTTATAGCTAACCAGAAGGAAATAAACACGGCTTGCCTCCCTCTATTTCCCCCTTCCTTCTGCCACCCCACCAACCACAGCCAGGACACTCACCTGAAGCTTCCTTCTAGAGCTCATTGTATTTCTTCCCACAATGGGCCTTATCCTAGTGTGAGTGTGTGTGTGTATGTGTGTATTTGCAGCTTATTTTCAGTGGCTTAGTGCACTTTTTAAAACTGGAAGTTTATGGCTCTTGAAAGTATTCTCAGTTTTGTAAGTCAAAAGACTGAATGACTCGCTAAATCCTATGTAGTAAAGGAATTACTGCTGTTTGCTCTCACCAGGTTTCTTTTCTCCCCTCTTCTTTTAGCCCCTGGTGATCAAGCAAGCCTAGACTTCCTGGCTACTTCCAAAATTAGTTTTTAGTTTCTCTTTAGCCATCTGTTTCTCAAATTCCATCTTATTTATTCTGGTCTTCTTCTCACATGTTGCAGTCTGTGCTCCTTTCTCTTTCTCCAAGATATTTATTTGCCATTTTACTTCTAGATGTCTTATTAATGACCTGATAAGCTGTACAGAAATCTATTGGAATCATTGCCTAATCAGTCCAGAAATACAAGAGAAAAGAAATAATAAAGAAAAACAGAAACACTTTCTAAGAGGAAGGAAGGGGGTAATAATATTTAACATTCCCAGTATGTACTGTTAACATAGTGAATACCTGTCAGGTAGCCCTGCCATAAGATGAATGTAAGGGAAGGAGGGAGGGATGGACTGGCGTTTCTCACTTTCTGCAATGTGGGGAGTAAAACAGGTTGTCTGGGAGACCTAGATTTACTATGGCTAGGGAGACTGTTAGCTCGGTCAATGGCCTTGAGTCCCATGCACTTTCTTTTCTGCTTGGGATATTCTGGCTGACAGTAATTAATGACTGTAACTGCTTTTGCCGCGTGTGCACTTAGTAGTCATTGGAGAGTAGGTTGGGGGGGCAATTTGAACCTAGTATAATTGGGGGTGACAAGGAGCCCTTGGCATCACTGACAAAGCATTGCTAATGTATCTCTAAGAACTGCTTTCAATAAACACTATCTTCTTTATGGAGCCAGGTGTTTGACTGACTTTCTGGAGAACTTGACAATACCCCCTCCCCAAAACTCCTACTTGTATTAGTCACTACCTACTAAGCAATCTAATTTACTACAATGTTTAAAAACTGAAGAGTTTGCTGTCACAAGGTACTTTAGTGCATCCAGATTTACCATCATTTCATCATACTTGGAAGCAATCATTTGATCAGATTGAGAACTACAAAGCAAGTGATAATTGGGTCTCAATTTAAAAGGAACAACACAGAATGAACTAACACCAGATACACAAAATGATTCTGTCAACTTATTTTAAAATGCATCCACCCCAAGGTAAGGGTGCATGTATTGCTCTGATATATGTTAGAACTAGTATCTTTCCCTCCATGCCAACAAATCACTCTAATTAGGTGGCCAGCCAAAGGCCCTATGGAAAATTTTTGATCTGGCATTTCTTACTGCAACTTATACAGGTCTGTCACATACATTTAAAGATACCTTTAAAAGACCAGAATTCATGTGCAAGAACATACAAACTACTAGCTCTGGGATAAGCCAGCAAATATATGCAAGAACAGCACTGTCATGCTCCTACTGCAATGGCATGAATGGTAGTGGCTACTATTTACCCTGTGCTGACACCATCCACAACAGCTCCCTATTATGCCATCCTACCTGACTGCTCTACAGGTGAAAGCACGGTAAAATTCATCACAAGTACTAGCATTTAAAACTCTGAAGCTTCCTTTGGAAGTGGAACAAGGGAGGCAATGGTCTCTAACCCACTGCTCTCCCCCACCTTCAGCCAGATCATAGTGTGAAAGGAGGTAAAATGAGAAACAGCTGTCATATATTGGCAGAGGTACGGTCTGGTTACCCTAAAATTCAGTATATCAATTCATTATAATTACTTTAATTGATGCTTAGTGGCAATTCATTTCTTAACCGGATAAACCATTTTGTGTAGCTTTTACAGTTCTAATTCTGGGTAAGTATTCAGTTTACAGAAGTAGCTGGTTTTTGCCTCCAAATATCCCCCCTTTAGTTTTTTATAGATTTCACATTTTTCTCTCTTTGCCCCCTAGGCGCCTCCCATATGTGGATTTAGATATCCGCATGCAGGGGGTGCCTTGGCTATTAGATATATAGATGGAAGCTTCACCAGACACAGACAAGCCATCTTCAGAACTCTGCAAGTTTTAATTTCTACAGTGTCCTATATAATGCTTCTTAAACAAACTGCTAGTCACCATGACTTCATGCACAAAGCCAGCCTACAAATAAGATGATTTCAATGAATGCAGTCAAATGCATTAAGAGAGAAGAAGAAAAGATTGGATTTATACCCTGCCCTTCACTACCCAAAGGAGTCTCAGAGTGGTTTATAATCTCCTTTCCCTTCCCCTCCTCACAACAAACACCCTGTGAGGGAGGTGTGGCAGAGAGAGCTCTGAGAGAACTGTCCTTGACAGAACAGCTCTGAAAGAACTTATGACCCAAGGTCACACCAGCAGCTGCATGTGGAGGAGCAGGGAATCAAACCCGGTTCTCCCAGATTAGAGTCCGCACTCCTAACGACTAAACCAAACTGGCTCTCTGGCAGAATAATTTTTACATATAAAAAGGGCAGAATGACCAGGAAGGATCCTGCTGAAGCTATAGTTCTCTAGCCTTATATTCTATCCAAATGATGAACATTTCAGGAGGTTCCTGTCTACAGGACTGGGATACAGAAGCTTTGCAGGAATATCCCTTACCATGGACCACTTGAGGGATTTAATACTAGGATAACTTTGTATGGAACTGATGCCATTTTAACTTGGTACTGCTTTATACCAACATTTGCTATTTCATATTGTGTAAGTCTCAGGACAAAACAATGATGAATACCCTACAACACATAAACAAATCCTCTTATTTTTCATTCTCTGCCAACAATGGCTATTTCATGTTGTAGCAACCATACTGATTTTTAAAGGTATGTATCAAATTAATCCGGGATAACTTTCCATGCCCACCAAAGATCCCCAGAGTACTTTCAATTAACATTGTCCTTAATATTGTTCTCTTTCTATTTCCCTCAAAAACCTAAAAGAAATTCTGCAAGTGTTTCAGAAAAACAAGAAAATATTTCAGAATTGATAAACCAAAAGAGAATATAAAGTCTGAACAAAACTCTGGCAAAATATTAATAATTTACATGGCCCCACAGGTAGTCCACAGCTATGTGCATCCTAAAAGGTCAACTCTCACTGTGACTATGGTGACAATGTGTACAAGTTTCTTCATTCTGTTTTTCTTTTTTAACCTCCACATTCTGCAGTTCTTCCATGAAATTTCCTATTATCCTAGCTTTATTTACTCTATAAAAAGAACAGACACTATTGCCAACGTTGCCTCAAATAAAATAAATTCCTGCTTGATTCACCATTTACCAAATAAAAAGCACTTCTTTAGACAAATATTACAACTTCATTCATTCATTACAGCCCTGTTTACTAGCTTTTAACCTTGTATTTTAATTCTGTATTGCTTTTAATTTGCTGGACATTTGTAATGTATGTGTTGTGCTGCTTCTGTTGCTTTGCTAGCTGCCTTGAGTTTGCAGAGAAAAGGCAGGGTATAAATAATTTAAATAAATTTTAAATAAATACATTAGCAGCAGCAATCAAACTGCAAGTTACATATACCTATTATAGTGTTCTGAGTGTAATGTGGGGTTCCTGTGAACAGCTCTATTCTATGGGGATTGGTTGGCCTCAAGCAGCATACTTGATGGGAACAGGAGTCTATGACAAAAGGATGTTCACGTTCCTTAAGGACTGTGGATGTTTTCCCCAAGGGCTGTAGTAGTTAATCAGAGCCATCATAACCACAGAACCAAAAGAGAAGGCAAGCCTTAATTTATCTGAAAAAAACTAAGAACAGTTTAGAGTTAGAAACAGAGACAGAAATCAACAGACCTGCCTGTGGATTAGCTTGGGGATGCAGGACCTTTTTCTCCAAGTATGTGATATGCAGGAGTGACTCTTTGTCTCTACCTCTGTTCTCTTTACATATATAAAATAAAGCAAATATTATTAAAATGCCAGACGTCTCCAGTGCTCTATCCCTGAAAGGAAACCAATCTAGGTAAGCACTGGCCTTGAAACTTCTATTTGTAAAAGTGAGGAGCATGTAACAATAGTCGAACATGCATAAACATACACATTCTATTTATGGGCTGTTTGCTCAATAATATGCTGATTATGAAACTAAAAGGACAGAATCAACCACTCTGAAGATGCTCATGAATTTCAGTATTGTTTAGGGCAGAACCCCTCTTTCAGCATGACTTTTTGCCTTTAAAAAAACCTCTGAAATGCTAATAAGGTTTGTCCGGTCTTCTGTTGGTCCATGCAATAACCAGGAACAACAGTCCCTACACTGTGGCATGTCCCGGGCTCTGCAGAAAACAGTAAACAACAAAGCCTGCATTAGTTTACTGATCACTTTTCCTCCATGTGAGGAGGATGAAGTACAACTGGCAATGAATTTAAAAAGCCCCAGAGATGAACAGTGCTTAATGACATGTAACCACTTAAGGCTTCAAAGGCTCTCCCTCCTGCTGCTTATTCTCTGGTGGTAAAAAAGGATAGTTCTAGCTTGACCTTGAAGAATAAAATTCAACATCACAGGAAGGCACCATAGATACAGCATGTTGTTCATTACCCTTAAGGAAACAGAGAAAAGTTACTCTGAAGAACAAACACTGCCCTACTGAAGACACATAGACAGAGAATAAAAGAAAGATGCCATCAAGCACCACTCCTAGTTCCTGAAAGACCACAGAACTACTAAAAATGTTTTAAAACCACGCAGCACAATGTCACAGCTTTTATTACCATACCTGAAATTAGAAGTTTATTCTGCAGATAGTAGCTCATGCAAGTGAAAGTTGCGACAGAACAACATTTGAAATTCAAAATGCTGGGGTAAGAAGCAGCAGCTATGGTATCAGCAGGACCACTGGAGAAAGCAGTAGTTTGTAAAATGCCACTGACACCAGCTTACTATTCTGCCACCTGCAAATCTTTCCAGTGTGAAAAGGCCGAAGTGGTTTACTTCATTGTGTGACATTACTATGTATACAAAAAGGAAGTTTTAAAACCTTTGGAAATCAATTTCTCCTCCCACCAAGATTTCAGTAACAGTATTTAGCATTGCCCTGACCTGGAATGGCCAAGGCTAGCCTGATCTCATCAGATCTCAGAAGCTAGGCAGTGTTGGCCCTGGTTAATACTTGGATGGGAGACCCTCAAGGAAGTGCAGAGCCACTACACTGAGGAAGGCAATGGCAAACCATCTATTTTTCTCTTGCCTTGAAAACCCTACAGGGTCACCTTAAGTTGGCTGTGACTTGATGCCATTTTACACAGAAAAACACACATACATTTAGCATTGCCAAACAAAGAGTCACTGTCCTAAGCCCCTCCAACCAGCCCAGCAACTCTGACTCAAACTCCTCAAGGGAAGAGGAGCCAAGACCATTGGCAAAGGAGGACAAGGAAGGGGTTAATATGGCAGAGGCATCAGCAGACGATGTGCCAGAGGTCACACTGTCAGAACCTGAAAGTGAGACATTACTGCTGACAACTGAGAGAGCTCCCATGCTGCCACTGCATAGGTCTTGAACCCAGGCCCATAGCCCCCCAAGACCCATCCTCACTTTGCAGGAATGGTGGTGACAGAAAGCCTGGGCTGAAGCAGCCCAAAGGATGTAAAGTGCCAGGCTGGCTGTGCACAAACCCATCCCAGAGCCATGCAGTGAGAGCAATACTTCTTTGCAGGATCCTGGCCAAAGCACGATGCAGCCACAGGAGCTCAACACCTGCCAGCAGTGCAGCTGAACCTTATTACCTCCCAGGATATTTAGGCTGAGGTCTGGGAAAGCTCCCTTGCTGGATCAACTGCTCCATTAGGTGCAAACCTGTGTTCCAGCTCCAGTCAATCCTCTCAAGTCTTGCTATCTAGGCCTGAGGGCACAACTTCAGAGGAGACCCCACAGAGCACAGAACAGTCACCAACATTCATTCTGCCTTTTTAGAAATGGAAGAAACCATTTGAAAGGCAAGTTCATATGACTTGCCTGGTGGCCTCACAACCACAGCTGGCAGACAGTGCTTTCCATAAACAGCATGAATGAACAGGGATCCACTGGAGAACAATGTGCCCATGAAGAGGAAGTGCTGGGAGTAAATACAAAATCATATTTCTATGGGGCATGCTCAAAAGGTTACTTCTACTTAATAAAAGAAAATCATAAAGGAAGATACCGTGAGACAGTGATTCCCTGTGCAACAGTATAATGTATGTTTGTTAGTTTACTTAATTTATGCCCTGTCTTTGTCCCCAATGGGGACTCAAAGAAGCTTACATGGTTCTCCCATCCTCCATCTTATCCTCACAACAACCCAATAAGGTAGGTTAGGCTGACTGCATGTGACTGGCCCAGGGTCACCCAACAAGCTCCCATAGAAGAGTGGGGATTCAAATCTGAGTTTCCCAAATATTAGTCTGACATTCAAACCACTATGTAAACAAAGTAAAGAAGCAGACAGACCTGAACTATGAATACTTTACCCTAATCTGGATAACAGCACTTCGAGATACAGAACAAATAAGAAAAAGTACAAATTCCTATTGAAGTATCTTACATTAAAACATTTGATTACAGTTTTGGCGCATTTCTGATCGAATACAGTTCTGCTTGGAGAAGCAGAGAATTTAGGGCACAACCAACACAAAGCATGCCACAAAATTTGACATTCCAAAGTAAAATATATGGAAATTAGTAAATAAATGTTTTGTCCAAATACAAGCAAAAATTTGCAAGATGTCAAGAGAGATTCAGAGAAGCATTTATACATTGCTTTCAGAAGGTTCAAAAGAGGCTGCGGTGGCTCAAGTGGTTAAGACGCTGAACTGCAGGCTGTGGAAGTTCTGTAGTTCAGCAGTTCAAGACCTGAGAGTGCCGCATGACGGAGTGAGATCCCGTCTCTAGTTCCAGCTCCTGCCAACCTAGCAGTTCAAAAGCAAGAAATTGCAAGTAGATAAATAGGTACCACTTTGGTGGGAAGGTAACAGCGTTCCGTGCGCCTTGGTGTTTAGTCATGCCGGCCACATGACCACAGAAACGTCTTCAGACAGCGCTGGCTCTTCGGCTTTGAAACAGAGATGAGCACCGCAGCCCTAGAGTCGGATTTGACTGGCTTTCGAGCAAGGGAACCTTTACCTTTACCTTCAGAAGGTTCATAGCCTCTTGCTTTTCACCTAAATATACAGAATGGCAAAGGTGGGGTGGGAGGTAGTAGTTGTCAAATGAGCAGATAGTGTGTGACTTTTTTTTCTACAAGAGGTTTATGTGAAGCAGGCCCAGTACCTTATGGCTACTTACCAATGTATTTCAAAGGTACCATGGTTTATTTATCTGCCACTGTAGGAATGGAGATCATGTAATATAATGGGGGTGGGGTTAACCACTGAAGCCCGTTTGATTTTCAAGTATTCTCTGACATTTTTTCCAAGAGTAAAATTTTCTGTAAGTTCTCTACACAAAAGTAGTCAATTCCTAATAAGGTCTTTAAAATAGACACAAAGTATAGTTGCAAAACCAAACTGTTTCAGGACTGTGAATGAAGTCATCCATTAAGGGTGAGATCAGGACTGTGAATGAAGTCAACCATTCAGAGCAAAATTACAGGAAACTCAAACCTACAGCCTCAGCTATGAAACCATGTGTCCTAACAACTTGGCTATCCTAATATAGCTCAGTTCAGAAGAATAATGCTAGAGTCTATCAGAACTTAAGACATCAGTTGCATTTTGATTACATTTCTATGTAATACTTACTCCTGTATTATTGTTGCTTATTACTTATGCTATAGGCATAGTTACATCAAGCAATCACAAACAGTAGCTCAGCTGACATCTGTTCGTTCCATATATTAAACTGCTTCCCTATGAATTAAATTTACATTTATGAATCTACCAAAGCCCATGCATAAGACCAGAAATAATTATTTCCAAAAACCTTGCTTATCTTCAAAAGATAAGACGTAGTGCTAATATAAGAAAAGGGAGGCAAAGCAGGCACTGCAATTAATCCTCTAAACACAGGTACAATAACTATCAGCACAAACTGATTGGGGAGCACAACATAATGAGTTATAATAAGCACCCACCTCCACACGGGTACACCCCTTGGATTGCTTTGCCCCCCTCCAGCCCCCAATGTCCTCTGTACCTGAACAAGTCTTTTCTCACTGCAAATTCCCATAGCAAGGGTAACCCCAAGGAGCAAGGAAGGTCAGGCTGCAAATCAGTTACAGCCATTTTCATATTTGGAAACATCAAGATTTGTGTATAGGTTTGATGTTGAAAGTGTCCGTAAACCTGTCCATTAGTACTGGTTCTTGAGGAGACTGTACGTGGTACTAAAATCAGTACACTCTGTTACTCCATTACAACAAACAGTCCCTCCCATACACTATGGAAGCCCCATGGTTTTCCTAGTCTCATCAAAGAAATATTTAGTTCTCACTTGGCAGGTTATGAGGCAGCAAGGGGAAAGAAGGTTGTTAAAATGAAGCTACTACAACCAGGTTTTTGCTTCCCTCTTTCAGAAATCAATATAAGTAAATGTTTTAACTTTGTTAGCAACTTGTCAGTAGAAACCCAACACATTCCAGGCCCTTTTATTATAATGAAGTTCTTGCTATCAAAGCTATGAGATCCAATTCCATATTCAAACTGTAATTCCTACTCTGGGTGATAAATAATGCACCAAAGCAATGTCATTCTGATAACATACATATACCATGAACATAGGACAGAAAGTAATAAATATTCTACAATGTTTCAGAATTCTGGGTAGAGAGGTTAGTAGTGATTATTTAACCATGTTACTAAGATTTCTCCCTCATGGATCACTGCCTTGTCGTGGCGAGGGGGCTTGCGTGGTTCGATGAGGCTGTGGGCTATGCCGTGGAGGGCCACCCAGGACGGACAGGCCACAGCAGAGAACTCAGACCAAGCGTGATCCCCCTGGAGAAGGAAATGGCAACCCACTCCAGTATCTTTGCCAAGAAAACCCCATGGACAGTAACAAAAGGATAAAAGATATGACGCCGAAAGATGAGCCCCTCAGGTCGGAAGGTGTCCAATATGCTACTGAGGAAGAGCAGAGGGCAAGTACGAGTAACCCCAGAAAGAGTGAAGCGGCTGGGCCAAAGCCGAAAGGACGCTCAGTTGTGGATGTGTCTGACGGTGAAAGGAAAGTTCGATGCTGCAAAGAACAATACTGCATAGGAACCTGGAATGTAAGGTCTATGAATCAAGGTAAGCTTGACGTGGTCAAAAATGAGATGGCAAGAATGAACATCGACATCTTGGGAATCAGTGAACTAAAGTGGACAGGAATGGACGAATTTAACTCAGAAGACCATTATATCTACTACTGTGGCCCGGAATCCTGTAGAAAAAATGGTGTGGCCTTTATAGTCAACAAGAGTGTGAGAAAGGCAGTACTGGGATACAATCTCAAAAATGACAGAATGATCTCAGTCCGAATCCAAGGCAAACCATTCAATATCACAGTAATCCAAGTCTATGCCCCAACCACTGCTGCAGAAGAGGCTGAAATGGACCAGTTCTATGAAGACCTACAACAGTTCATAGAACTAATACCAAAAAATGATGTCCTTATCATCATAGGGGACTGGAATGCTAAAGTAGGAAATCAAAAGGTAACCGGAATAACAGACAAGTTTGGCCTTGGAGAACAAAATGAAGCAGGGCAAAGGCTAACAGAGTTTTGTCAAGAGAACACGCTGGTCATAGCGAACACCCTTTTCCAACAACCTAAGAGGCGTCTCTACACATGGACATCACCAGATGGGCAACACCGAAATCAGATTGACTATATAATTTGCAGTCAAAGATGGAGAAGCTCTATCCAGTCAGTAAAAACAAGACCTGGAGCTGACTGTGGCTCAGATCATGAGCTACTCATTGCAAAATTCAGACTTAAATTGAAGAAAGTTGGAAAAACCACAAGGACATTCAGATTTGACCTAGATCGCATCCCCGATGAATATACAGTAGAGGTGAAGAATAGGTTTAAGGGACTAGATTTGATAGACAGAGTGCCTGAAGAACTATGGACAGAGGTCCGTGACATTGTAAAGGAGGCAGCAATCACCGCCATCCCAAAGAAAAAGAAATGCAAGAAAGCAAAGTGGCTGTCTGATGAGGCTTTACACATAGCAGAGGAAAGAAGGAAAGCTAAAGGCAACGGTGAAAAGGAAAGATTTGCCCAACTGAATGCAGATTTCCAGAGAACAGCAAGGAGAGATAAGGAGGCTTTCCTGAATGAACAATGCAAAGTAAGAGAGGAAAACAATAGATTGGGAAGGACTAGAGATCTGTTCAAGAAAATTGGAGAAATCAAGGGAACGTTCCATGCAAAGCTGGCCATGATAAAGGACAAAAACGGTAGGGACCTAACAGAAGCAGAAGAGATTAGGAAAAGATGGCAAGAATACACAGAAGAACTATACAAGAAGGACCTTGATGTCCTTGACAACCACGATGGTATAATCACTGACCTCGAGCCAGACATCCTGGAAAGCGAAGTTAAATGGGCCTTAGAAAGCATTACTAACAACAAAGCTAGTGGAGTTGATGGTATCCCAGCTGAGTTATTCAAAGTCTTAAAAGAAGATGCTGTTAAAGTGCTGCACTCAATTTGCCAACAAATTTGGAAAACACAACAGTGGCCACAGGATTGGAAAAGGTCAGTTTACATTCCAATCCCAAAGAAGGGCAATGTCAAGGAGTGTTCAAACTATCGCACAATTGCACTCATTTCACACGCTAGCAAGGTCATGCTCAAAATCCTACAAGCTAGGCTTCAACAGTACGTGGATAGAGAATTGCCAGAAGTTCAAGCTGGGTTTCGAAGAGGTAGAGGAACTAGAGATCAAATTGCCAACATTCGCTGGATTATGGAGAAAGCAAGAGAGTACCAGAAAAACATCTACTTCTGCTTCATTGACTATGCTAAAGCCTTTGATTGTGTGGATCACAATAAATTATGGCAGGTTCTTAAAGAGATGGGAGTACCAGACCACCTCACGTGTCTCCTGAGAAACCTGTATAAGGGTCAAGAAGCAACAGTTAGAACCGGATATGGAACAACGGATTGGTTTAGCATAGGAAAAGGAGTACGACAAGGATGTATATTGTCACCTTGCTTATTTAATTTATATGCAGAGTACATCATGCGAAATGCTGGCCTGGATGAATCACAAGCGGGAGTTAAGATTGCTGGGGAAAAGATCAATAACCTCAGATATGCAGACGATACCACTCTGATGGCAGAAAGTGAAGAGGACCTAAAGAGCCTCTTGCTCAGGGTCAAAGAGGAGAGCGCAAAAGTGGGCTTGAAGCTCAACATAAAAAAACTAAGATCATGGCATCTGGCCCCATCACTCCTTGGCAAATAGAAGGGGAAGTCGTAGAAGTAGTGACAGACTTCACGTTCCTAGGATCCCAGATCACTGCAGATGGTGACTGCAGCCATGAAATTAAAAGACGCCTGCTCCTTGGGAGGAAAGCGATGGCAAACCTAAACAGTATGATAAAAAGCAGAGACATCACCTTGCCAACAAAAGTCCGCATGGTCAAAGCAATGGTATTCCCCATAGTAAT
Source organism: Gekko gecko (assembly GCA_029375565.1). Taxonomy (NCBI): domain Eukaryota; kingdom Metazoa; phylum Chordata; class Lepidosauria; order Squamata; family Gekkonidae; genus Gekko; species Gekko gecko. The sequence continues at coordinate 233,911,039 of JAPDNY010000002.1, read as the reverse complement.
GTATGGCTGCGAGAGTTGGACTATAAGGAAGGCCGAGCGCCGAAGAATAGATTCTTTTGAACTATGGTGCTGGAGAAGACTCTTGAGAGTCCCTTGGACTGCAAGGAGATCAAATCAGTCAATCCTAAAAGAAATCAACCCTGATTGTTCCTTGGAAGGCCAGATCCTGAAGCTGAAGCTCAAATACTTTGGCCACCAAATGAGAAGGGAGCATTCACTGGAGAAGACTCTGATGCTGGGAAAGATTGAAGGTCAAAGAAGAAGGGGACGGCAAAGGATGAGATGGTTAGACAGTGTCATTGATGCAACGAACATGAAATTGAGCAAACTTCAGCGGACAGCGGAAGACAGGAGGGCCTGGCGTAATCTGGTCCATGGGGTCGCGAAGAGTCGGACTCGACTGTGCGACTGAACAACAACAACAACAACAACTAAGATTTGTCAATGACCATTCTTAAAATGTAGAGGTCACCCCCCCAATCTACTCAACAGCACAATGAAGAATTCCACCACCACCCTGCAAAACCCCCCACAATTTCAGTCTCTTTGTTCCTCAGGTCTAAAACATGACTAGTATTTCACAACAAATTGTTTAAATAATCCTTAAAGTTTTAAATATTGTTGTTCAAGCTTTTACACTTTCATAGTTGGATTGGATTTGGAATGTGTTAATGGTTGTATGTTGCTTAAATAAATACATTTTAAATAATAAAAAAACATGACTAGCAAGAGGGCCTCTCTCCATAACCTTAGTTTCCAGAGACAAAATGTATGGGAGAAGATGGTCCTTAAGACACCCCAGTTCCAAGCCACATCGGGATTTAAAAGTCAAAAACAACAGTTTGAACTGGACTCAGGAGCAGATCAGAAGCCAGTGTAATTGCTACAGAATTGGGGGTCACATGATCCTGGTAACTGGCCCCAATCGGCAGTCTAACTGCAGCATTCTGTGCTAGCTGCAGCATCCAAACATTCTTCAAGAGTAGCCCCACATAGAGCACATTACAATAGTCCAGTTTAGAAGAAACTAAGGCATGGATCACTGTGGCTAGCTCAGACAGCATCAGGAATGGCAGCAGCCGAAACTGGATGAAAGCACTTCAAACCACAGCAGCCACCTGATTTTCTAAGGTGACTTCTGTGTCAAGCAGCACTCACAATCAGTGTTCCCTCCAAGCTGAGTTAGTATGAGCTAGCTCAGAGTTTTTTAGCCTCCAGCTCACACATTTTTGTCTTAGCTCAGGAAGGATGGCTCCAAAGCAGACTAATTTATGCAGTAGCCAAATCGCTTGCTCACAACTTTAATGCCGGTAGCTCACAAAGAATTTTTGCTCACAGCTTAGAGGGAGCATTGCTCACAATCACAAGCTGTGAATCTGACTTCAGAGAGGTATTCTTCAACTGGAGGGAAATGACTCCAGAAGAGTGTTTAGGGGTCTTCTTGCACCCTACACCATTAAATGAGATTTCACAGTTCAGTTTCCACTGATTTTACCTAGTGTAGTTCATTTGCAGTACTGGTAATATGACTACCTCATTCTTCCTCTGCTCCCAGTTTTCTAAGGGACCTGTGTGCTCTGTGTATTAAGAGACATTTGATTAACTTCTAGTTGCCAGTTCTAGAATTCTTCAGAGTTCCTGATGATGTTTGATCACATTAATTTGCCTGATGATCAGAGGGAAAAGCAGCTCTAGCCAAAAATGGAGAGGAAAAATGTTGTCAGAAATCTATCGAGGAACTAAAAAGGAAAGATAACGTCCCTCCCCAACGTATGTCAGTGACTAACATATGTCAGTAATACCACATTTTGAATGCTGCGTTAGATTAGTAGTGGTTCTATGACTCCCAAACAACCTTACTATCAATCTACTAGGATATAACATGGAAAATGTAAGCAAAATGGGATGGGGGGAAACACAGCTACATATCAGGAATCTTCCTAGTAACAAAGTAGGTTAGCTTGGCTAACAGCATCATAAGAAAATATCATAACTTTTGAAAATATAAAACTAGTGTGACCAGAAATTATCTGCAACTCATACTAGTAACTACATGTGCAAAAAACAAATTGTATCTCCTAGCCAAAATCCCAAAGCTTATCTCAAAGATGATATGTAAGTTGTAATGTGTAATGTGGTAAAGCCTATAGATTTGGAAGTGTTTAATTTGCACCCTACTAATGGTCAGAAATAAACCTAAAATAGTGATCTCAGTCTGGATGAGCAGGGCAGCACAACAATTAATATGTTAATGGGGAGTAGCACACAATTGAATAGGGTGCCTCACATAAGTAACTGATTCCTTTTAAAAATTCTGAGCCAGAGACCATAACTGCTAGAGACTTACCTACCCACCAGGTGAAAAGAGTGGAGTATGATTGCATAAGAGCTGGAAGCTACGTGGCTCAAGTGGTTAAGATGCTGAACTGCAGGCTGGAAGGTCAGTAGTTCAGCAGTTTGAGACCTGAGTGCCACATGACTCCTGTCTCTGGGTTCCAGCTCCTGCCAACCTAGCAGTTTGAAAGTAAGAAATTGCAAGTAGATAAATAGGTACCACTTCAGTGGGAAGGTAACAGCATTCTGTGTGCCTTGGCGTTTAGTCATGCCAGCCACATGACCACAGAAACATCTTCGGACAGCGCTGGCTCTTCGGCTTGGAAACAGAGATGAGCACCGCAACCCTAGAGTCGGATTCAACTGGCTATCGAGCAAGGGAACCTTTACCTTTAGGAAGATTTCCGTCCTCAAAAAGAGTGGGAGGTGGGAGGAAGAGCTGTTTTCTTAGTTATTCCCTGCCAGCTGGCCTAGCTGAGCAGAGAATCAAGACTTTGGGAACTCACTTGTACAAAAACCAATGCAAAAACATGGGAAACAAAATGTGGTAACTTTATCTCACCTCTCTGAAGTAAAATCATAGGAAGATGTTTTAGACCTAGGAAATGAAGATGGCAATTGCTTTCATTTCACCTTTGCTCAGTAGCTGCTTACTTTCTTGTTTCATGTTTCCTTTTTCATGACCCTAAAGAGTGGTTATTATGCCCCAAATCAAAATCTTATTTTATCCATGCTATTTAGGGAACAAGGAATGTGACTATAAAATCTTTGCTCTCTTAATCAGAAGAAGAGTCCTTAAAGAGACAAGAAAAGATAGTATAATTTCCAGGAGGGCTAAAATGGCACATCTCTACAAATGTCTGAGTTGCAAGCAGTAAAACGTTCATGTTGCTACTGGAGCACAAGGCTAGAGAGGCAAACTCCTCATTAAGGTCCTCATTGCTTGGAACCTGGGCCTGCTGATAAAGTTCACATCCCCTTGGTAGGACAAAGGCACACTTAAGACCCATGTTCCAAGTTGCAAAGGTTCAGTGCAGTATCAACGGTATTTACAGTTTGGGAAACCAAACACCTAATCTAATAATCAGATATCACATCAAACCATAAACAGTACCACCCTCACTTTAGAACCCAAACCATGGTTTCAGTTCCTAAACATGTAATAGTTAAACCAAGGTTTAGGCTTGTTTCTGATTTAATTTTCTGCCCTCTCAACAATAAGGTTCATTAGTTCATTCCTGTCACTATGGTGCAAAAAGTCTTTGGAGGAAGAGCAACAGGCAAACCTATGGCTTGCAATTCAGAAATAATGCCAAAGCATAGTTATGAACAAATCATATTTACAAATCTCCTCCAAATCACTTCTTGTTTACTAGCTAACTGCAACCTATGCTATGAGGATTCAAACACAGATAACTCAGTAGCTTGCTATGAAATGTTTCCTAGGCTTGTAGGCATCATCATTTGGACAGAATTTTTGACAAAAGTCAGTGTCAAAATAAAGGCAGAGCACAGATTTGCTGCAGGACGAAATTCAGCAATTACAGCTCAAAAACATGGACATGCTGCTTTAAGGGTGTTACTACCACCTTTGTGCTTGGCCCTTTTTCATTCTGGCTTTTAATAGAGTCATGGGAGAATACCTATTTGGAACAGTTAATACTTTCTTAAGGAATGGAGAAATTCCAGCTGATTTGAATGAGGCAACCTGGGGCAAATATCTCCATCTTAGAAAAAGTGTTTAAGTGGATGGCTGTGGTATTGCTATGGGCTTTCTTGTATGAGACCAATATTCTGGATCATTTCAATATGGCTTCAACCCTAGTTTTGGCACAGAAAATACTTCAGCCACCCTGGCCAACAAACTTTGCCAGGAAAGACTATCAGACTCTAAGACTTCTTAGGTAAAGGTTCCCTTTGCTCAAAAGCCAGTCGAATCCAACTCTAGGGTTGCGGTGCTCATCTCCGTTTCAAAGCCGAAGAGCCAGCGCTGTCCGAAGACGTTTCTGTTGTCATGTGGCCGGCATGACTAAACACCAAGGCGCACAGAACGCTGTTACCTTCCCACTGAAGTGGTACCTATTTATCTACTTGCAAATTCTTGCTTTCGAACTGCTAGGTTGGCAGGAGCTGGAACTAGAGACGGGAGCTCACTCCATCATGCAGCACCCAGGTCTCGAACTGCTGAACTACTGACCTTTGACAGCCTGCAGTTCAGCCTCTTAACCACTTGAGCCACCACCCTTACCAGCCCTCAAAACCATTTATTATTATATGCTCTTGGTTCAACTAGCTGAGATGAGGATTTGGGCAATGCCTTCTTGTGTTTGTGGTCCCCTTTCAAACAGATGCCAGAAGGTGATGCTGAGAGGCACAACTGCTCAACATGTAGCACTTGAACTCTGCAGTTCCATAAGATTCTATTATGTCTCCCCATTCTATTTAACATATACATGAAGGTGATGAAAGAGGTTATCTAGATGTTTGGAGAGCAATGTCACCAGTACATGGATGACACCCAATCATTTCTCCTTTTCATCTTGGGCAGTGAATTTTCTGTATCACTAATAGTTCTGAGAACCAGTAAAATGAAACTCAGTCCAGACATGACTGGGGCACTGTTTGTTGATAGTTGAGCAAATGGAGGATTACAGAGACAACCTGTTCTGGCCAGGCAGTATTCCTCCTAAAGGAGCAAGCTGAAGTAGCTTCAGATCTAGGCCTACACATGCAGACTTAATCTTCACTATGTCCTTTAGATAAGTAGCTATTAGGAAGAAGACCTTCTCTACAGTGGTAATCTAATTCTGGAACTCCCTCCCTACAAACATTTATCTGGCACCCACTACAGATAAAATTAAAATAAACGAAATCACCAAAAGCAACTGTCCATATCAAATGTCCAGTCTTAGAAGATAAATTACTATTTCATTTTCTCATAGATGATTCTCTAATGTATATGGGTGGGTGATAAAGAGAATCTGTTGATGAAAAGGAAGGTGTTAGCAATTTTGCCCCTTTCCTCTACCCTACTGTAGCCTCACAACTGATGTGGTTATTATTCCAAGCAGGTTCCACAACCCCAGGAACAAAATTTTCCAAAGCAGAATGCAGGAAATATCCATAATCCTTACGTCTGTAGACTCCAACCCAAAGTGCCTTCAACTTGAAGATGGGAGGTGGTGAGAAGACAGATAAGATATGGATGTTACTTGCATAACATGCAGTTTTCTTCTAAGGCCATGCTAATTAGCTTGAGGACCAAACTGAAAAATATAGACTGAAAGGCACTCATAACCAAGATTTTTGTATGTCCTTTGTATTCATATGAAGTTATATCAAGGTAAACAGTTTAAAATTTTCCCCGTTTTAACCACAGCAGGATGGGTAAGCATCAGTAATTTAGTAATTTCCTTAATGTTAAACTTGGATTGTGTGTGTGTCATTCATACACACACACACAAAGTTCAGGGTTTTCCCCCCTTTTTTAAACAGTGTGGTTAAAAATAAAACTAAATATATACATATTAAACCTGCCTTTATAATCCCCAGTCTGTCATGGAAGGTTGCTGTGAGACATTGAGCCAGTCATGCAGTCTCAGTCTAACCTACCTCATAGAGTTGTTGGGAGGATAAAACAGAGGAAGGAAGAATGATGTAAGTCACTCAGGATCCCCATGCAGGAGAAAAGTAGGGTGTAAATGAAGTAAATAAATAAAACCCAATCCACACCCTATATTAAATACATTGCTTAAAAGACATTGTTTGTGTAAAGAACTGTGAGAGAAAGCACTCATTTGAAGGTCAAGTATATAAATATGGCACAACAGGTCATATAGGTCCAGGAGCTGCCACTATACACATCAACTGGAGAATCATACATATACACCTGGGTGATCTTGTTCTTCCTATTTTATGCTAGTTATAATTGCTTAACCTGAACAAACTCTGTGTGCTGGGATCAAGGGTAAAAGGAATGCTTCTTAGAGATTTTACATTATTAGCTTGGACTGAAGGGAGCACAACTCAGTAGTAAAGCACACATTTGCACATTCAGTCTCTGACATATCTAATTAAAAAGCATCTCAGTAGCAGGTATTGAGAAAGACCTCCCTTACCTAACACCCTGGTGAGCCACTGTCAGCTATAACAGATAGTCGTGAACTACATGGACTAATGATCTGACTCAGTATAAAATAGAATTATATGTTCATCTCTGATGTCTACAATTACTTCCGTTCTTAAATTATGAATATTTACTTTGTAAATAAAAGCATTCCTGTTTATGAAAATATTCTCCTCCTCACAGTAACTAGTTATGAGTCCTTGTTCTGACAACACTGTGAACCTTTAGTTTCCTCTGAACAAAGACCCTATGGGCTGCAATGAGCAAAAGTTTTACTTTGAGGTGGGTGCAACTTATGCAAGAAGAGAAAGTTAATGTACTATAGGAGAAAAAAAGCAGAAGTGAGCCAGAAAACAAAGACACTGGAAAGTAGTGTACTCTCCCAAGCTATCCTGCGGGCATCTCTGATAAATTATTACTTACTCTGCTAGCACCCACTAAAATTTATTGGATGTTTTTATTGGCTTGTCCATCTTCAAAGAAAAGCTTAAATGTAACAAATGATTTCCCATTATTCCAGAACAACTAATGAACAGGCTTTGTTTGATTATTGCAGCTTTCAAAAGCAATATGTTTTATGAAAAGTGACCACACAAGATAGCATTTCTGCAATTCTTGAAAATCTATTCATCTTTTTTCACTTCTAAAATGGAACCAGTCTAATCCTGCTTTGTAAAATATATGTCCCTGAAACATACAGGCAAGAAAAAAAAGAGTAAGCCCCCCAACAACATGAATCTGCATATAGTGGATAATTAAACAATCATTAAAGAGACAAAAGAAGCAATGGGGGATATTATTTATGCTTATCCACAATTTGTTTGCTAGAACTGCTGTAGCTACTTAATGTGTGAAGACAAAAAAACCAAACTAATCTCAAAGCCCCAGGGCTGCACTAACAAATAGGTTGCAAACCTCAACTTGAACAAACAGTAACATTAGAATATCCCTTCCTCCCAAATAAAATCTTCTGCTACAGATCATTACCCGGTCTTTCATCCGCCAACTTTGAGCCAGTGACTTGGAACCCTCAATTTTCTCACAGTGCCTCTTCTTCATGAAAGCCAAGGGCAGATTCCAGTCAGTCATGTCCGACTCATCTTCTTCCCCAAGCCCCAGGAGGGGTGACTGTAGCATCTCAGACTCCATCAGAGGAGACAGAACCAAGGTAGTGAGTGATCAGAAATATCCACTCTAATGCAATGTGCAGTTCCTGTTCCAGATGAAGTGTTATGGGAAAAAGCCCTGTTCAGAGTTTATTATGAAAGTGTTACTGTTCCGGAAGTGTGCCACTGCTTCCTGCTCAGCAGCTGGAGGACTCCTGTTCAAAATGGGTAAAGTCAGGGAGTACTGTAATCCCTATACATGGAATAACTAGTAGTGTGTGGCAGGAAATTTATTATCACTCTCTAGATGACGCTATCAACTGCTGGTGTGCATGTAGATCCTTTTTCTGTCTTTTCATAAGTACAGAGAGAAACGTGAATTGTACCTCAATTTGAGGAAAGCACAACGTGGTTCCAAACAGTTGTCTTTATTGGAACAGGCCCTTGTCCACAACAAAACTATTAGTTATTTTAGTGGAAAGAATACCAGGAACAATTTGTTCAGAACCAAATTTAAGCAGAAAGGTCAAGGAGTGTCTCTAAAATATAGCTTGTACTTCAAAATCCAGTAAAGTCAATCACAGCCATTTAACTGATAGAGAGCTTTAAGCAACTGTGACATCAGGGCAGGCTGGTCCTCTTGTTCAGAATAAACTTTGTGCCACACAGACTGAGGGCAATGCAAGAGGTACTGAAAAGGGAGAATGTCCCTATTCAAAGAGGAAGTCTGAGCACGAATCCCTTTTCAATCAACAGCACAGGCACATACCAGATTCTAATGGAAGGTGCTGTTCAGACTGTGTTTATGGAGGGAAAGTTAGCACAAATATAGGGATTTCACTGGGCAAGCAATTCCTGCTGTGCGTCCAAATGTAAAGACTGTTAACGCAGGATCCCTGCCTCAGCTGGAACTACAGTGACAAAAGAGGAGAACCATCCTTGCAACATGGTCCTCTGCTCAAGACAGAACTAAATGAAGATGAGTCGGAATCCTGTTTCAGATAAAATACTGAGTACTAAAGTTAGGGATTACGGGAGAGGGGCAGGTTGTGCGGTGGCGTTTTTGTTCTAGGAGTAGCTACCCCGATCTTTGGTGAGGCCGTAGGAGGAAACAGCTCACCCCCCAACAAATCCACCCCTTGCAGGGTAGTCCGTTTCAGGCGATGGTTTAGGTTCTCCCTCCTGGGCCTGTTTCCGAGATCTTGTAGTGGCGGGGAGGGGGGACGTCCTATCCCCGCGAGGGTGCTTGCTCTCTAATCCGGCTGCTGCCACGGAAGCCCGGTCCGGCCCATCGCGCCACCCGCCTCGGGCAGCTGGTGTCTCCTCTTGGCGTACAAAGTTCCCAGATAACGGGGTTCGGGAAGCGAAAGAAAAATGACCAATGTTTCCAGAGAGCCAAACTCCCCTCAGCAGCACACCAAGGAGGCGGCCATATTGCCAAAACCCAGAATGCATCACAACGACGGGTCGCCGTCCAGCTCATGCCGAGTCAAATGCGTTCGGTAAGAGCAGTTCAAGGAGGGACTGATCGGGGAGGACGGTGTTGCCAAGGCAACCACCAAAGCATTCTGGAGACAGTAAGCTTCAAAAGTCCGATACCGGAAGCAGATGCTGCCTGACACCCCTTAAAATAGGCAATGGGGAATTTGCCTACTGTATTATTTATATAAAAGGGGAAAAGAAGCCTCCTGCTGCTATTCCTAGCTACAGTTTTGCCCCTATTTGCCCTTCTCCATGGTAAAGTTTGTGTGAGATATGGGGGGGGGGGGAATCTGTTCGTTGTTTTGTTTCCTTGAATGCCGTAAGTATACCGCGTCGTGGAAAGTAATGGGCTTGCAACCGACGTCCTGAATTTCTGGGCCCAGGTCAAGCATATCCCTTATCTTACACACACCCATGCTTGGTTGGACCCTTTCATTCTCCCACAGCCTTAGACCGGTCAAAAAGGGTTGCCAACCTCCAGGTGGGGCCTAAAGATCTCTCGGAATTACAACTGATCTCCACCAGAGTTCAGTTCCTAGATTTGCCAACCTCCAGGTAGCACCTGGAGATCTCCAGATGACCAAGATCAGTTCTAGAGAAAATGGCTACCTTGGAGGGCGGACTCTATGACATTATACCCTGCTGAAGTCCATCCCCTCTCCAAACCCTGCCCTTTCCAGGCTCAACCCCCCAAATGTCCAGGTATTTCCCAAGCCAAAGCTGGCAACCCTATCAGTTCCCCTGGAGAAAATGTCTGCTTTGGAGGGGGGACTCTATGGCATTATACCCCTCTGAGGTCCCTCCCTCCCCAAGCCTTACACTCCTCAGGCTCCACACCCCAAATTTCCAGGAATTTCCCAAACCAGAGTTGACGACCTTAGGCCAAGATGAAACTATCCATTAAAGAGGACCAGCCAGAGTTTCAGACTTTTTTACTACTTTATCTTATCTCAAACTGGCATGGAAATAGGAGCAGATCTGAGAGATTTTTATCAACAAAGAACTGGGCAAAATGTCACAGCCAACAGCCGATTCCTTATCACCAGCTGCTAAATTACCCTAAATAATTGTGCTGGACACAAATCAGCTGATGGAAGAGTTGGGAAAAAAATTACAGCTTATTTGCCATTATCATTGCCACCTTTGCAATGAACTATGTCAAATTTGGCCCAAATTTTCCACCAGTAATGCTCCAGATATCTTCCAGCTCTTTTCAAATTTCCTAACTCAATAGCAAGCTATGATCCAGGTGTATGTTGCTGGGGAATAACCCCACCTATTAGTCTAAGGTGCCTAGCATTCCAGGCTGCTACCAAATCTCCCACAGAACTGTCATTCAGCCTCTCAATTTTCTCTAGAGAAAATCTAACTGAATACATCAAAGGGCCAATGTGGTATAGTGATTATAGCATCAGACTGTGATCTGAGAGCCTCTGTTTGCTTCAGATCCCCACTCTACCATGAAGCTTGCTGGCTAGTTTTTTTCTTTCAGCCTAACCTACATCACAGGGATGTTTTGAGGGTGAAATGAAGGCCTCAGAACAGTGCATAGCATTCTAAGCTCCTTGAAAGAAGGGAAGGAAAAAAATGTGCTAAATAAAAGTACTTAATCAACAAAATCCATTTCTGACCCAGTACCATACCAACAGAACCACCCCATGTCCTCCAGAGATAACAGTCTGATTGCAGTACATATTATATCTAACCCCCTTAGCAGACCACCAGAAAGCTGCTTAGTGCAAAAGATTATATCCAATATACAGGGCTTTTTTTCATATCTTGGTCCCATAATAGCTGACACTAATCTCAGCATTTCTGGAGACCAGAGCATAGCCCCGGGTGACAGTCACATGAATTTTTAATTCCCTTAGCATAATCAATCGAGAAATCCAGCACCTCCAGGAAGAGTATTTTGAGACAGAATGACGCTGTCAGCAACTTCCCACTAAGTTTCAGTCAGTGTGACATAATGGTTGGAGTGTCAGGCTAGGATCTGGGGGTCCCAGGTTCCAATCCCCACACTATGAGAAAAAACAAAGGGGATATGAGCAGAGAAATGTACAAAAATACCAGAAGTTTCACAAATAAAAATAGGTGTGTTATGAAAATCCAAAATATAAAGTACCTTAGCCCCTATATGTGCAGTAATGCCATGTATTTCATATAAATGTAGTATATATAAAATATATACATTCATCCATGTGAAGTCAGGAACAGAAAGAAACCAGCCCTACTTTGAATAATTTCTGTGAGAATTAAGTACACATGAATTATTCTTGGATTTTTCCTGGAGTCAATATAACATTTCCATCAAATAAAGATAGACTGTCAAACATACACTCTGAAGAAGAGGTTAATTGAAACAGAATCAGCTAGTACACAGGATTAAGTATTGTTTTTGCCAGTGATCACAATTATATAGTGCTTTTGTGAATTACAGTTATTCCAATTTGTGCTAAATTGTTGAGCCTTGCAATTTTGAATTTGTATTGTATTTTAGCCCATGTAGGAGAGTTTTATGGATCCCATGGCCAATAAGTGGGTTCTAGATCAAATCAAGCCTGAACTCCCTCAAGGAGAAAATAACCTAACTGAGGCTATCATACTTTGCTCACATTATGAGAAGACAGAACATAGTTTGAGTCCAGTGGCACCTTTAAGACGAACAAAGTTTTGTTCAAAGTATAAGCTTTTGTGTGCATGCACAATTCTTCAGATACAGTGAAATGGAAATGGGGCCTGCTTATCTTCAAGACCACTTCTCCCCATATGAGCCCCGTAGGACATTGCATTCTACAAACCAGCATCTCCTGGTAGTCCCTGGCCCTAAGGATGTCCGACTTGCCTCAACTAGGGCCTTTTTGGCCCTGGCCCCTACCTGGTGGAATGAGCTACCTTATGAGATCAGGGCCCTGCGGGACCTGTTACAGTTCTGCGGGGCCTGCAAGACAGAGCTCTTCTGCTGGTCCTTTAGTTGAGGCAGCGAGCATCCACTTTGATTTGGCCTCCCCTCCAGTGACCACAGATTCTAGAAGCCGATTGGGACCACAATATTATCTTTTGAGGCATGTTGTTGTTTTAGTGTGTTGGGGATTTTACTGATTTTAATAGATTGTTGTAATATGTTTTAAATTGTAAATCTGCATTAATTGCAGACCTATATGTTGGGCCTACAAATGTGGGGAGGACAGGATATAAGTCCAATTAAATAAAATAAATTACCAGTCCATACATATAGGTAGAGGATGAGAGCAGTAAATTAGCCTACAGCATAATGAAAATGTTTAATAGATTCAAGGACCAATCAGGAGTAACAAGCTTAGTTTATATGGTTACCATTTGTAATTCTGGGGGGAAACATAGTGAAGGAAATAAATATGTCAAAATTGGAGACTGATGGGCAGATGTATCCTTAAAAAGACAATAATGCTCAGAAAAGTTGAAGGCAGCAGGGAAATAGAAAGACCCAACATGAGATGGATGGACTCAATAAAGGAAACCACAGCCCTCAGTTTGCAAGACCTGAGCAAGTCTGTTAATGATAGGACAGTTTGGAGGTCATTAATTCATATAGTCGCCATAAGCTGGAAACAACATGACAGCATTTAACACACACATGAGTTGATGATTATTTTTGCCAGTGATTGAGATTATAGGGCCAATTTGTAAATAACAATTGTTAAAATTTGTTCTGGTTTTGAATTTACATTGTATGATTTACATATTCTACATTTGTATGAGATACATTTACTATAATAATATGGGCTAAGGTGGTTTATAATTTTGATTTTCGTAGTACACCTATTCTCATTTATGAAACCTCTAGTACTTTTGTACATTGTTTTTTCTTGAATTCCCACTCTGCCATAGAAGCCAGCTGGGTGTCTTAGGCCAATCACACACCCTCAACCTAACCTATCTCACTGGGATATAAGGATAAAATGTAGGCAAGAAGAACAATGCAAACCACATTGGGTCCCATTGGAGAGAAAGGAGGGTTGTAAATGAAGTGAATAACTAAACATGCCAGATCCACTTTGTCCTCCAACAAAAGATTGTTTTCTTTCTATTTATTTATTTAATTTACACCTGGTCTTTCTCCCCAGTGGAGTCCCAAAGTAGCTTGTACAAAAGATCATACAATGAGGTGTTGTTAAATGGATAAGGATGAAAAAGTTGAAACTGAATCCTGAGAAAATGGAGGTAATATTGATTGGGAAGGCTGAGGTCTTGAAGGACATTGTTCTTCCCAGTTTTGATGAGGTCCAGCTAACACTCACTGACAGCCCTGTAGCTAAGAACTTTTTGCTCAGGGGTGTCAGGTAGCCCTGTCATGGTGTTGGAATGTGGAGGGATACTCTTCCTCTGCCTGCCTCTGAGCCTCACGGTTTCACTGTCTGTATGTTATCACTTGCTTGATCTTGTAGAAGCTCCAGTTGCAGAACTCCTGGGCTGGGAACCAACAGCTTTTAGTTTAGCTTGCTCGTTTTGCCCCTGCATGCTTCATTGGCTTCACCTTGTAAGGGGGGTGTTTGATTTTAGTATAACTCAGGAGGCCCTACTGTTCTCGGGCATTCCCAACACAAGCAGTACACAGATCTTTAGTTCTGATTCACTAATAAACAGTTTTCTTCTGATGAAGCCCTGTGTTGTGTGACTTGACTAATGAGCCTGACAGAGTGTCAGGAATCATCGTTCCCTCGACCCGTATCTCTCAATCCCGAGATGAGCGATGGTGAGGAGGAGGTTATCACCCTAGCCATGACTGGGGAAACAGTCCCTACGACCACCATACTGACCACCCTTCCACAAGTTGAAGAGAAGGACTCAAGTGAGCCTTTCCTGGAACCCTTTGGTGGAGTGAAAGCAAGGGAGACAACACAGTTGAAGGGGTTGCACTGGGGAAAGTCTCACGCTGATACTCAGGAAACCTGGACTCTCAGCCTGGGGCCGCATCAGGAGAGCCGTTATGACCAGAATAGATCATGAGAATAGATATAAAGGCTTGATCTCCTCTACTTACCAACTACTGCTGAGAGATGATCGTACAAAGCTCTTGCTGTACCAAAAGGCATGGCATGAAGATTGTGCTAAAGAATGGGATGACAACTTTTGGTCAGACCTATGGTCCGCTAAGCATCACTTCCCTAGTTCAATACCCGTGGAAGTACAAGAATTCAAGGTGGTATCTCATTCCACAAAGGTTGTCTCACGTAAACTCAGCAATTTCCCCGAAATGCTGGAAAAAATGTCAACAGATTGGCACCTATGCACATTGTTGGTGGGAATGCCCCGTTATCTCCGCTTTCTGGATACATATCCAGCAAATGATTAAACAAATCCTGAAGTTAGACATTCCTTTACATCCTGAAAACTTATTTCTCCATTCTTGGCCACCTAATATTGAACAACATAAACATAAACGTACTCTGGACATGATGATTTTTGCAGCACGCACATCCATTGCCTCCTGCTGGAAGGATCCCAATGCTCCCACACTGCATTTGTGGTATCAAAAACTTTGGGATCAATTCCTTATGGATAGTGTAACTCACAAAATAAACAATGCTTCACAAAACCCAATTAATACTACTTTTATGACAAAATGGGACCCTATCCTGGAACACCTAACTATGGAGGAACTTATTCCTTCACACTGGTCACAATTGCAAAAATGGCTTTAGTACATATCATGAGCACTTTGTCTAACTTGACCATTACTGAAGGTTACTTGTACATCTTCTTTCCGTATATTTGCAATACTTTTGAAACCTGTACTGTACCCCTGGTACGGATGGACTATGTGTATTTTATGGCACAATCTACATTTCTCCTTATGATCTGTATTTTCTAATAGAGCATATAGTTAGCTTTAACCTTCTCTCGCTGAACACTTATAGTTTTAAAGTTTTGTAGTTTCATAATATTTTTACCTTTCTAGTTGTTATGCATTTTACACAATTTAATAATTTTATGTTCTTCTTATTGCTATTGTTGATGGTTATATTGTACTGATATTTTTCTCGTTAAAAGTAAATTATTAATAAAAAAGACATCTTATCCCCCTTTTATAACGTCAGATTACAAATGAACTAGAAAATGTATTTATTATTTATTTACAAAATTTCTATGCCACCTTCCCGGAGAAGCTGTTTGAGGCTGCTTACAAAATAACATGTAATAAAAACACAGCACAATAAAAGTTAACAATTAAAAACACAGTATTAAAAGTTCAGCCAGGGCATAAAACACTGAGATACAGAAAATTGCCAGTTGGTAAAAGAAAAATTAAGATGTAAATTTAGAAATTTAATTAAAAAAAAGAAAGGAAAAAGCAGCTATTTAACCTTCAACATAGTCAGGGTCACCATATTTCTAACCACATACGAAGACTGTTCAAAAGCATCTGTATCTCTGACCATTTCATCAGTTCTACACACTGACTGACTATTGATAATGGGCCCTGGGTATGCAAATCCATTTATATAACAAATGGTGATTTGTTATAGTTATGATGAGATATCAAAATTTTTAAAAAACCACATGCACTACTGTTTTGTCCTTTGGTTACAAATATACCCAAGATCTCTGAATCTTGCCCTTCCCCCTACTGAAATGTGGTAGGGCATCCCTGCACACCAATCTGAGCAAACATTGTGGAATCAGACCAAGGTCCAACTAATCCAGTATCCTGTTCTCATCAAGAGCCATACAGATGCCTCTGAAAACTGACAAGTGGGGCATGAAAGTGATGGCCCTGACTTGTTCATGTCCCCAGTATCAGGCACTCAATTATATAAAGCTTCCCTACATGGAAGCTTAGTTATCTGGCCTTACATCTGTTGACAGCCATATTCATTAATATGCCACATCAAAACATCTTGATAATGTGAATTCCATACTTGGTATGAAGTTCTTAACTCTTCTTTATCCCAAACCTACAGCCAATCAATTTTGTTGGATGATCATGACCCTAACCACCAGAATGATAAAAGAGAGATATGTGTCTCTGTAACCACTCTCTATCATATTCCTTCCAGCTACCTTTCTTATTAAATAAAAGCCCCAGCCTTTGGTGTTGGCACAAAAGCAAAGTGTAAGTGCTCCATCCCCAATTTAGTATATAGCCACAAAGGACTTTTAAGTCAATTGAGCCATGGAGCACCAAAGAGCACTTTGCGCTTGTGACTGTGTTCATACATGATTCGCTAAGAGAAGACAGCAGGCCATCTTGCTAGAAAAAAGCCATCCTCTATATGCCTAAGTATAGTAGCATAGAAAAGACATTCAGCTAAAGCAACCATTACCTTTATACTTGAGAGGACTTTCACTTTGGACTGCTGGAATCTTGTGATGAATGACAGGACAAAGAAAGTGTTACTTTCTCTTGCCCAATTAAGTACTGGACTTCTGTTGGAGGAAACACATGTTATTGGCCTGCCCCAATAAATCATGTTGCTTAAAAGAATATACAATCTGCATGTTTAAAAAAATAACTGTTGCATACCATTTAGTAATAAAGTTCAGATATGGTGGAGCAAGACCTGCTATTTAAACTTGTGATTCAGCCCTTGAACTTTAAATATATTTACTTGGAAACTGGAAAGAAACCCCCTTGATTAGGGATGGGCATGAACCGGGACATTCAGTTTGTAGTTCGTGGCATGGCCAGTTCATAAGCTGCAAACCATCATGAACTTTTAGGGGCTAAACAAACTGGTTAGGTTTGTGAGGTTTATGATGTGGTAGAACAGCCCCCATCAAGTTAGAGATGCCAAACTTGCAGGGGGTCTTTGGCTGATTCTCCTCTACCTGCCCTCCATGTTTGGTAAGCATTGGATTTATGGGGTTCAAGTTATGCCCTAAGAAGGTGTCCCCATACTTCATTGTTTCCAATAGAGGAAAAAACCAGCAAAAAAGGTAAGGCAATAGAAGCCCAGAAGAACAGAATCAAAGTCCCAGAGAATCTCTGCAATAGAAACTGAAGGTGGGGGGCATTTTTGCAAGACCTGCAGAACTAGTACCTCTGTGGCAGTGCAAACCCAACAGGACTAAGGCCAATGTCCTGATACACGCTAGGCCAGGGGTGTCAAACATGCGGCCCACAGGACAAATCAGGCCCGCACGGAGCTGCAATCTGGCTGAGAAGCAGCTGACTCTGTGCTGCTTCCTTCTTCCTGTATCTATCACCACAGCTCCTTCTGGCCATTCTCTCCTAGTTCCTGCTTCATAGGAGTGAAAGAAAGCCTTCCCTCAATTGGCTGAGGGCTCCTCCCCCTCCCCCTCAGGGCCAGAGAGAGGGGAGAAAATGGCATCTTGTGGGACTTCTAAGAAGACCAGCAACGTTTTATTCCAGGTAGAATCACATTTTTTCTTCAGAGGGAGGGAGGAAGCCAGAGGGAGCACCTCAGAAAAAGAGGGTCCTTTGTTTAAGACCCGAAAATGTTTTTATTCCAGGTATGAAGGGGACAGTCCTTTAAGATCCCAAAACATTTTTATTCCAGGTATGGAGGGGAGAGTCCTTTATTTAAGACCCCAAAATGTTTTTGTCCCAGGTATGGGTGGAGAGTCCTTTGTATAAGACCCCAAAATGTTTTATTCCAGATATATGAGAGAGAGAGAGAGAGAGAGAGAGAGAGAGAGAGAGAGAGAGAGAGAGAGAGAGAGAGAGAGAGAGAGAGAGATGCAATCTGGCCGAGGAGCAGCTGACCCTGTGCTGCTTCCTTCTTCCTGTGTCTATCATCACAGCTCCTTCTGGGCATCATCACAGCTCCATCTGTCCTTATATCTTGGAGAGTGAAGTGATTTCAGACGCCAAAAGATAATAGCAGGCATTGGTAGTGAGAGAAGAAACCTAGGTCTCACTTCAGTCCAGGAGTTTGCATTGTCTTGAACTTCGTGATCAGTTGCAATTCAGCAGTCTTTTTTCTAGTCTCCCTTTGTCAAAATTCCTTTGTCAAAGAACTGCTACTCTTAGGTCAGCAACTGAATGTCCTGGAAGATTAAAAGCTCCCCCCACTGTTTTTTGAGTGTTGTGGTTTCTAATAGTGGTAGAAAGAGTAAGAGTCCAGTATCACCTTTAAAGATTCACAAAACTGTGGTAGGCAATGTTCCCTCTAAGCTGTGGAGACTTGTGAGCAAAAGTTCTACTTTATGAGCTACTGCCATTAAAGTTATGAGTGAGCAATTTGGCTGTTGCATAAACTAGTTTGCTCTGGAGCCATGTTTCCTGAGTTAAGACAAAAATGTGTGAGCTGGAGGCTAAAAAACTGTGAGCTAGTTCACACTAATTCAGCTTAGAGGGAACATAGGGGTAGGTATGTGCCAGTTTAGTGTAGAGAGCCAGTTTGGTGTAGTGGTTAAGTGCGCAGACTCTAATCTGGGAGAACCGGGTTTGATTCCCCACTGCTCCACTTGCACCTGCTGATGTGACCTTGGGTCAGTCACAAGCTCTGGCATAACTGTTCTTAAAAAAGAGCAGTTCTCTCAGCCCCACCTACCTCACAGGGTGTCTGTTGTGGGGAGGGGAAGGGAAAGGAGTTTGTAAGCTGCTCTGAGACTCCTTTGGGTAGTGAAGGGCGGGGTATAAATCTTCTTCTTCTTTGTGAGTCACTGCTCACTTCTTCAGACTTATTTCCATTTATTCTTTGCATCCTCTGGACTGAATCCTCCTGTGCCAAACTGAGACCTAGGTTTCCTGTCTCATTACCAATGCTGATATCTCCAAGCCTCTGTATATCACACCTCTGCATATCATACCTAATCCAATCACACCTGCTATTGCCCTTTGGCATCTGAAATCTTTATAAGGTTTATATCTCTGGTACCTTGTGTTACATTTTATGGCACACATGACCTGGCCTCAAAAAGTGACATTTATGTCAGATCCAGCCCTTGTAACAAATGAGTACGACACCTCTGCGCTAGGCACAGGGCAGGGTAGCGAAACTAAGGTGCAAGCAGGGCAAGGCAAAGGCACAACCTGATGCAGCATGGTCTATGTTCAGTTCCTAGGTCATACACAGAGCCAGCAACAGGAGCAGGTTCAAAGCAAATCCAAAAGTTGAGGTCCATATACAGTCCTAAGAGTCAGAGTCTCAAGACAGTGGCAGCGAGGTCAGAAGTAATTTGACATGTTGCTTCCACATCCAGTCTCTCCCTTTCTCCACCCTTTATAGCAAAGATGCTCGTCTTGCAACTGGGTCACATCATGCAGATGTGTGCGCTCTCCTTCTTACTATCTAGACCCAGGTGTCTCTGAGCTGCTGATTGCACACTTCACCTTCTTTCCAGCATCTAATGCTAGACCCTCCTATATCTGTGTTCCAGTGGTTCTGGAGATGGTGTAGTAACTGGGGGTTATTTTATTTTTAGTTGGCAAATGTAGTTAGTTTTAGCAGGAGCCCAAGGTTGGGTTCCTGAGCCTGACGTGTTGGCCACCTGCAGGCTATTAGTTGGATACCTAGCCTGACTCTGGGGAAGGGGATCAGGTGAGCCTGGTTAAGCCTAATTGGCAGTCCTTCTTTAATTGGTTGTTGGACTTTAAAGTTCCTGGATGCTGTAGGGGTTTTGTATCTTTTTTAAAAAACCTCGACTCTGCCTGATGGACTGAGCTTGTGGGGATACACCCCGTTTGACTGCTATAAATGGATTGCTGGAGTTATACTATTCAAGGTAAATTAGATAGGTGCTGAGCCATTTCTTGTTTTGGTGCACAGCATACTGGTACTTTGCCCCAAAATAAATCATTTTGTTACCTACCTGTGTGGTAGTGTGTCTGGGGGTATGCAGAAGGATGTTTCAGTGTTTTTTCTCTTGGCCCTACCAATAGTCTTGGAGTGGGACTCTGGATCCTGGAAAGGGTTGGGATCCCTGCTGGAGGTTTTAAAGACAGCCAGGTCAGTCACTGCCTTGCCTTTGACTAAGGTGAGGCAGTGGCACTACAGATGGGGGAGGCAAAGTGGATGGTGGGACTCTATCTGATTCTGAGCCACGGGCCTGAACAGCTTGGAAGCTACTGTCAGATTGTGAATCACTACTTGGCAGGGTCGCAGTTGCTTTCTGCAGGAGGTTGTCTGCAACTGACTGTGAGCTGGGATCTCCTTCGCCTGCCCATTCCTCTTCCACAGAGTCCTCCGCCTCTTCAAGGTTGGCTGTGCCTGGCAGATCTACGACAGTTAAACCAGAGAATCTCTGCAGTAGAAATAAAAGGTGGGCAGCATTTTTGCAAGCCCAGCAAAATCAGTGCAATGTACAGAGTGCCCAGCAGATCCCAGTGCCAATATGGCAATGCCAGCTCAATCACAATCCAAGCAAGGGGAGTATTTTTGCAAGCCCAGCAGAACCAGTATGATATATAGAGTGCCCAGCAATATCAGTGCAAACACAGAGTACCCAGCAGAACCCAGTGCCAAGGTGGCAATGCCAGTTCAATCACAATCCAAGCAGGGGAGCATTTTTACAAGCCCAGTAGAACCAGTGCAATGTGCCCAGCAGAACCAGTGCCACTGTGGCAGTGCAAACCCAACAGGACTAAAGTCAAAACAGATAATCTCTGCAGTATAAACTGAAGGAGGGGCATTTTGGCAAGCCCAGCAGAACCAGTGCAATGTACTAGTGCCCAGCAGAACCAAGTGCCATTGTGGCAATGCCAGCTCAACAGGACTGATGTGAAGTATAGAATCACGATCCAAGCAAGGGGGGTCTGCATGCCCAGCACAACCAGTTCAGTGTAAAGAATGCCCAGGAGAACTCAGAACTGTGGCACAGCAAGCTTAAAAGAACTGATATCAAAGCAGAGTCACCCCAAGTGGAGGGGTGATTTTGCAAGCCCAGCACAACCAATTATAATGTGCAAAATGCCCAGCAGAACCCAGTGCCACCAGCATTGCAAGCCTAAAAAGACTGATCTCAAAGCACAGAGTCACAAATCTAAGCAAGGAGAAAGGAACACAAAGGAATGCCCACAAGATAGGGGGACCTCTAGAAAATGACAAGAAGTTTGGTAAACATTTTGATTGAGCCAAGACTATCTTTCTGGAGATGCATCCATTCATGAATTGCACGAACAGCCGACAAACTTTTTGAAAGTTTGTGCCAGTTGACCTGCCATGAACTTCAGTTCACAAACCATAAACTGGCCAAAATTCATCAAGAGCTTTCATTTGTGAGCCATTTCATGCTCATCCCTGCCCTTGATAACATTCTTAAGAACATAAGAGAAGCCAATGTTGAATCAGGCCAATGGCCCATCTAGTCCAACACTCTGTCACAAAGCGGCCAAAATATACCATGTGCCATCAGGAGGTCCAGCAGTGGGGCCAGGACACTAGAAGCCCTCCCACTACTGCCCCCTCCAGCACCAAGAATAGAGTGCATCACCTGCCCCAGACTGAGAATTCCCATCTATACCCTGTGGCTAATAGCCACTGATGGACTTCTGCTCCATATGGTTATCTAATTCTCTCTTGAAACTGTCCATGCTTGTAGCTGCCACCACCTCCTGTGGCAGTGAATTCCATATGTTAATCACTCTTTGGGTGAAGAAGTACTTCCTTTTATCTGTTCTAACCCGACTGCTCAGCAATTTCATGGAGTACCCGCGAGTTCTTGTATTGTGAGAAGATGGAGGTCCTGTGCCTGGGTCGGACTGGTCGGGGGCTGGGGCTCCCACTTCCAACCTTCGACGGGGCACCATTGGTGCCAGCGCTGGAGGTTAGGAGTTTGGGAGTACTCCTGGACCCTGCACTAACTATGGGGGCCCAGGTGGCAGCCACTGCCAAATCGGCCTTTTACCATCTCCGGCTGATTCAGCAGCTGGTCCCGTTCCTTGACTGCGAGGACCTGGCCACGGTGATCCATGCAATGGTCACCTCAAGGCTAGACCACTGTAACGCCCTCTACATGGGGCTGCCTTTGGGGCAAATCCGGAGGCTGCAGCTAGTGCAGAATGCTGCAGCCAGGCTGTTGGTGGGCATCCCCAGGCGGGAGCACATCCGGCCTGTGCTGAAAGCGCTGCACTGGCTGCCTATAGCATACCGGATCCACTTCAAAGTGCTGGTGCTTACCTTTAAAGCCCTATATGGCCAGGGTCCGACATACCTGCGGGACCGCCTTTCCCCACATATGCCCCAAAGAGCACTTTGGTCCGGGTCACAACATCGCCTGGTAGTTCCTGGCCCTAGGGAGGCCAGGCTGGTGGCTACCAGGGCTAGGTCCTTTTCAGTGGTGGCTCCTACCTGGTGGAACGAGCTCCCAGAGGAGATCAGGGCCCTGCGGGACCTCTCACAGTTCCGCAGGGCCTGTAAGACGGAGCTCTTCTGCCAGGCTTTTGAGTAGGAGCCGCCACCCCCTCTGCCACTATTTTTACCATCTTATGTGGTGGAGGGAGGGGACAGCCGAGGAAGATCTATCTGGTCCCGCTGTGACCAATACCGCTGGATGGGGCCAATACCACCGGATGGGGCTGGATGGGGCCATCCGGATGGGGCCATCTGGCCAATACTGCCGAATAGGGCCAAATAACATCGAATGGCAGCCTCTGTGAGTCTGACGTCATCGGGCTGAGCTGAGCGAGTCACTGTTGAGCACTTTACTGTGAATATCTTTTGGAATGTTTTATCTGTTTTATACGTTTTAAGCTGTTTATCTTTGGCACGTAGCGACCTCATTGTAAGCCACCCTGAGCCCGTTCGCGGGGAGGGCGGGGTAAAAATGGAATAAATAAATAAATAATAAATAAACCTGCTCAATCCCATTCATAATCTTATAAACCCCGATCATGTCACCCCTCAGCCGTCGTTTCTCCAAGCTAAAGAGCCTCAAGCATTTTAACCTTTCTTCATAGGGAAGGTGTTCCAACACTTTTATCATTCTAGTTGCCCTTCTCTGCACTTTTTCCAATGCTATAATATCCTTTTTGAGATGTGGTGACCAGAACTGTACACAGTATTCCAAATGAGGTTGCACCATGTCCAGCGTAAAAGGAATTAAATTACTTGGGGCGGGGTGAGGTGGGGCAGCAGTTTCCAGAGCAGATTCCCTTTAATGTATATATTCTAACTTATATAATAAACAAAAGACTACTTTGGAAAAGGCAGATTGAAAAATTATACAAGGAAAATTGATGTGCAAATTTAACTGTCAATCATATATAATTGCCAGTATAATATATTGAAAAATTGTTGGAATTGTGACAATTTCTTGTAAAACAAAAACTTTTTATATAAAAAAGCAAATTATTCCTATTTTAGAAAGAGCCTGCCTTTCTCCCAACAACTGGAGTCCAATATAAAGAATCAAAAACAAACTATAAACTATATCCACAAAACACAAGTATCACCCAGCATAATATATGGAAAAATAAAGCAATAACAGTGTCCTTCTAAGTAGTCACTCAAGAAATGGAACACCTGCTGCACCTTCAGTTCATATATCCCTTGTCAATGGATAAGCAAGTCACTGATGTCGCAAGGAGCACCTTCACTCACTACCCTCAGGAAGGCTTGCCAGGCTGTTTTATTCCAGAGGGTATTTGGTGGAGGCTAAACAGTGATGGCAGATTTGGCTGCATTGTTGTTCTGTGAATTGGTTTTTAACATATGTATTAATTGTGTATTTGTTTTGCATTATTGCTGGAAGCTTGTGATGTTTTTTATCCTTGCATTTTTGTTGTTTTGTTAGCTGCCTTGAGTCTGAGGAAGGGTATAAATGTTTTTAATAAATAAAGACTCATTTAAGGAGACCTTTAAAAACAAGCAGGTGATGTTTTGAGGCAGATGTGAAATGAAATGGCAAATGGAATATCGTAGAATAATCAGAGATAGTTTATCAAGTAGGAACAGGACTTGTGCAAAATATATTATTGTTGGAGTGAGCAACCCAGCATGCCTGGATATCGGGGGGGGGCGCTACAACACTTTATAGGTGTTATATCCTTAAATGGGATGCCTCTCTTTGTCTTAACCTGGGGACTGCCCTCTGACCCCTCTCACTTTGTCCTCTCACTCACTTCAGATGGCATTCCATGGAGGCACATGTCTCTGCAGGTCTCTCCTGTAGATACAATGCCCTCATACTCCCATACAAGCTTCAAGAGGGAATTGGATTGGATAAACATATGGAGCAGAGATCCATCAGTAGCTATTAGCCGCAAGGTATAGATGGAACACTATGTGTAGGGTAGTGATGCTGTGTATTCTTGGTGTTTGGGGGGCCACAGCGGGAGGGCTTCTGGAGTTCTGGCCCTGCTGGTGGACCTCCTGATAACACCTGAGTTTTGGCCAAAGTGTTGGAACTGGATGGGCCATTGGCCTAATCCAGCATGGCTTTTCTTATGTTCTTATGTATACATGATGCAGGACAAGCTGGCCATTTGTGTAGCTTAGAGGCACTGCCTTATTCACAGGATAACCTCAAGAGCAGGGTACCCCACTTCTGACCTGAACCAGAGACCCACAGACCCAGGCTAAAGAGAACACTCTTAGTCTGGACCTGTCCTAAAGAGCCAGCCAAACCTCCACAAAGGGTTTCAGTCTAAGGTTGCACAAGGCACCCTCAAGGGCAATCTCAAATCCCCCTCCACCCAGTAAAGGTATGCATACGGAATGACTGCAAATTCCTTCAGGTAAAGTACCTGCATTCTCAGAGCTATTCAGAAAATGTCTGGTGAACCTTCTCTGTCTTCATATCACCACATAATCCCCTTTGTGTGATACCTGTGCTGATGTAGAAATCTTTTGTCTCATCACCTACCCTTCCTGTCCCCTCCCTCAGGATACCGAGACAAATTGATTGAATATTAAATCATTAACGATTCTTCCTGACACTTATCAGAAACCCATTTCCCCCTTTTGTCTAAGCCTGGGAACCCATTCAACCTACCCCAGTAGAACCATCAATGGTCATTAAACCCATCAAGTACTGGTCCGGGAGACCACCCCTTGAATTTCTATAAAAATAGAGAGTAAGCCCCTCTTCAGCACGCACACCCCAAAGTCTCTATTTTGGGTCTCCTTTCTTAGCCTGAAACACTGGCCATTTGTGCTTTCTTCTACATGGACATCTACACATTTGGACAGGTAGTATAATCCCTATAACTGCTCCTTAACATCTCTATCATCACCTCTTTATTTCTTAGTTCTGGATTGCATGTACATTTTGATTGCTTAGCATGAATGTATGCAGGAATATTTTCTAATAAAACAATTAAACACTCTTTAAATCTGGAGCTTTCATACTGAACTGGACCTTTGTATATAAAGGTGTATCCTTCTGGCCTCCTCTTTGTTTTTGTTGTTCAGTCATGCCAGACCCTCCTGTCTTCCGCCATCCTCTGGAGTTTGCTCAATTTCATGTTCGTTGCATCAGTAACACTGTCTAACCATCTCATCCTTTGCTGTCCCCTTCTTCTGTTACCTTCAGTCCTTCCCAGCATTAGGGTCTTCTCCAATGAGTGCTCCCTTCTCATTTGGTGGCCAAAGTATTTGAGCTTCAGCTTCAGGATCTGGCCTTCCAAGGAACAATCAGGGTTGATTTCTTTTAGGATTGACTGATTTGATCTCCTTGCAGTCCAAGGGACTCTCAAGAGTCTTCTCCAGCACCATAGTTCAAAAGAATCTATTCTTCGGCGCTCGGCCTTCCTTATAGTCCAACTCTCGCAGCCATACATTACTATGGGGAATACCATTGCTTTGACCATGCGGACTTTTGTTGGCAAGGTGATGTCTCTGCTTTTTATCATACTGTTTAGGTTTGCCATCGCTTTCCTCCCAAGGAGCAGGCGTCTTTTAATTTCATGGCTGCAGTCACCATCTGCAGTGATCTGGGATCCTAGGAACGTGAAGTCTGTCACTACTTCTACGACTTCCCCTTCTATTTGCCAAGGAGTGATGGGGCCAGATGCCATGATCTTAGTTTTTTTTATGTTGAGCTTCAAGCCCACTTTTGCACTCTCCTCTTTGACCCTGAGCAAGAGGCTCTTCAGGTCCTCTTCACTTTCTGCCACTAGAGTGGTATCGTCTGCATATTTGAAGTTGTTGGTGTTTTCCCCAGCAATCTTAATTCTGGCTTGTGATTCATCCAGGCTGGCATTTTGCACGATGTACTCTGCATATAAATTAAATAAGCAGGGTGACAATATACATCCTTGCCATACTCCTTTTCCTATTCTAAACTGATCAGTTCTTCCATGTCCAGTTCTAACTGTTGCTTCTTGATCCTTATATAGGTTTCTCAGGAGACATATGAGGTGGTCTGGTACTCCCATCTCTTTAAGGACTTGCTACAGTTTGTTGTGATCCACACAATCAAAGGCTTTAGAGTAGTCAATGAAGCAGAAGTAGATGTTTTTCTGGTACACCCTTGCTTTCTCCATAATCCAGTGAATGTTGGCAATCTGATCTCTCATTCCTCTACCTCTTCAAAACCCAGCTTGTACTTCTGGCAATTCTCTATCCACATACTGCTGAAGCCTAGCTTGCAGGATCTTGAACATGGCCTTGC
The DNA here is from genome assembly GCA_029375565.1 of Gekko gecko. Taxonomy (NCBI): domain Eukaryota; kingdom Metazoa; phylum Chordata; class Lepidosauria; order Squamata; family Gekkonidae; genus Gekko; species Gekko gecko. The sequence continues at coordinate 233,884,489 of JAPDNY010000002.1, read as the reverse complement.
TAGCGTGTGAAATGAGTGCAATTGGGTGATAGCTTGAACATTCCTTGGCATTGCCCTTCTTTGGGATTGGAATGTAAACTGAATGTTTTCCAATCCTGTGGCCACTGTTGCATTTTCCATATTTGCTGGCATATGGAGTGCAGCACTTTAACAGAATCATCTTTTAAGACTTTGAATAGCTCAGCTGGGATACCATCATCTTCGCTAGCTTTATTGTTAGTAATGGTTTCCATGGCCCATTTGACTTCGCACTCCAGGATGTCTGGCTTGAGGTCAGTGATCACACCGTCGTGATTGTCAAGGACATTGAGGTCCTTCTTGTATAGCTCTTCTGTGTATTCTTGCCACCTCTTCCTAATCTCTTCTGCTTCTGTTCGGTTCCTACTGTTTTTGTCCTTTATCATGGCCAGCTTTGCACGAAACGTTCCCTTGATTTCTCCAATTTTCTTGAAGAGGGTGTTCTTGGCAAAGATACTGGAGTGGGTTGCCATTTCCTTCTTCAGTGGATCGCATTTTGTCTTATGTGCTGTGACCTGTCCATCCTGGGTGGCCCTCTACGGTATAGCCCACAGCCTCATCAAACCATGCAAGCTCCCTCGCCACGACACGGCAGCAATCCATGATTTATCTCATGGCTAATTTCCCCCAATATTGAGACAGGCCACTTGTGGGAACATTTATGATAGGGAAAATACTCTAGATTAGGCTTCCCTCTTTCCTTTTGACTGCAACCTGAATGTGAACTGGATCTACTTGAATAAATGTAAGCTTACCTTTTTTGCAATATACTTCTTGGGAGATTTATTTACTGCACTCAGAATCACTCTTCTATGACTGGGCAAAACGCGGCTATATTAACCAAATATCCCAATAATAGCACAAAACCCTGAAACACAATACATGTAGAGGGGCCATAAAACTCTTCTGCAACATGTAAATCAAGGAGAAGAGGGCTGCAGAGAGAGAAAGAAATAGCAAGAAGAGTTTTGTTCTCTGTTGGGATGTCGTCTGCAGCAAAAACCTTCTAGGCAACCAAATAGATTTGGACTTCCAGAAACAAGGAGATTTGCAGCTTCAGGAGGAGAAGATAGGCAGGGAACCAAGCAAGGATCTCATCTGAGCAGAAATTCAGGCAATCTCAGGCCCTGCAAGCTCCTCAGCTCTAAGGAAAGAGGATAGCTTTTGGATGGGGCATTATCCGTCCCATCTTCATCACCACATAAAGGTGCATGCAGGGCTTTTTGGTTTATTATACAATCAGCTCTGTGCGTCTGGCTGTTCTTCAACTTTATTATACTTGTATCATCAATTATACAGCAAAAATATGCCACCTTTGTCTTCTCATCAAACACACTGCTGAATTTTAATCTTCACATGACCTTTACCACATTTCTGAGCAAATCTGACTAGGCTGCTTCCACTTAAGAAAGATTCTTTTTGGCCATCATGCCTATAACTGGCCAAAATCAGGATTCTTTAGAATGATTGGACTTCTGCAGCATTCAGAGTCATTTGGGGGCCAGACTAACATTTCCCCCATTGGACACTATGCAAAGCTAAAGGTTAAACAGAGTTGTCAGAAAAATCAGCATCTTTTGAATTTTCTTAAGGCATTTATCTTCCTTGTAAAAACAAAACATTTAGTGAGAATTTCACCATTCTCACCATTTATAATTTAAAAATCAAGTATATGAAGAGCCTCCTGCAAAAAGCAAAAGCCAAGGTACAACACATAAAACACTTAACATAAAACATACATTCAAGTCATGACATACACAATATAGATTTATTTTTTGCTTTTGTAGGAATCATTATTATTAATGTCTACCTAATTTTGAAAAGTAAGTGAATAAAATGGATATATTAATATTTTAAATCTTCTTCTACAATATAAATTTGCTATAACCTGAGATAGTTAAAACAGAAATATTCAAACTTTATTAAACCTTCAAGCTTTATTTTCATTTTTAAAACCTTTTTTTACATTCATATGCACTTTTTAAAAAAATCATGTTTTATGTTGAATCTGAAAATCAAAACAACTTCTCCTTTTTCTCTTCCCCAAATTAAAAAAAAGTTGTTTGAGGGTTTTTTGTTTTTGTTGTAGTCAACTGTTGCTTAAGCTTTAGATATGTCCAGTCCGGAGTAGGAGAAAAGATGCAGTTTCCCTATGGACAGAAATACAATAAGGATTACCCATTTATAAATGCACCTCCAAAATCAATCCTAGCTGCAGGTAAATACCATTTAGATAACCATCCCCACAGTTCTTTCAATTACTGAACATTTTTAAAACAGTTTGAGTCCAGTGACACCTTTAAGACCGACAATGTTTTATTCAAGGTATGAGCTTTCATGTGCATGTGCACTTCTGAACACTTCTGCACACAAAAGCTCATACCTTGAATAAAACTTTGTCAGTCTTAAAGGTGCCATTGGACTCCAACTTTGTTCTTCTGCTTCAGACCAACACGGCTACCCACTTGGATCTATAAACATCTTTAGATACTTCAAGATATACAGAACTCTTTACTAATATATATACTACATTGACTCTTTTCTTATACTGGATATCATGTATCTCATAATTTGTCCTCTTGATCCTGGACCACTTTTGAGCACAGGGTTGCCAGGTGACCTGGTAGCCGCCCCCCCCGGAACCCCAATGCCACTCAATAGGCTCATGGGGGGAAATAAGAGAAAAATCACCATCACATTGACAGCAGTGTGTCATTCTGGGTTGAACCCAGAAGTGAAGTAGCACCACTCTAGAACTCAGTGGAAACTCTGTGGTAAAACCTAGAATGGCATGATGTCACTTCTGAATTCAGCCCCAAAATGACATCATGCCATTGATATGACGTGATGTTGATGTGAGGGCACTGCCCCCATGTATGCACACCACAGTCTCCCACCACTGGCTGGCAACCCTGGGCTTTATACTCTTAATGTAGGGTCCCTTTTCTCTAGAAATACCAAGCTGCTACTATTTAGTTCTTGGGGACAGCCAGACTGTTGCCTGATGCACTTTCATCACAGCTGGGTTTGGGGGCAGATACGGCATCATGCTTCACCACATGTCACTTCCAACCTAGGCCTTCCTGCTACAACTCCAAGGAACAGTGGTGAGAAGGAAGGCCCAAGCACTAGCAGGCCTCCTGCTAGAAGTGGGCAAATTGTATTCCTACTTTTCTCATCAACGTTTTTTTCCTACTGACAAAATCTTCTGCACACCAGTTTCTGATACAGTCTTATCTGGGCATATCCATCCCCAAGACGACAAGGACTCTGTATCTATCTGGGCCATCCAAATTCCAAGTTAACACTTAACATATAATGATATCCCTTCTTACTTGCTTTTTATTTGTGTCTGTACTCACACTGTACATTTTACTTTCTTAGCTAAGAACTCCTTTACCACTTTGTGCAATATATCTTGTCCCTGCAACCTTGGGCATCTTCAAATGTTTTTGCTTCAGTTGAACCTGACATGTTTGAGGATTAGACTGACTGACTGACTGACTGAGTCTTCTTCTTCTAATCTAAATATTGAGAGAAATAGTAGACTTCCCATTGATTCATTCTCAGTATTACAGTGCCATAACAATAGGTGAATTGTGAAATACACTTTGTTTTAGCAGTCATCTGCTGACTGCAAAGTCCTAGTCATCGTTTCTTCCCCACACAATTAAGTGATTTTCAAAAATACCAATTTAATTTAAAATTTCCAAATTATTAAAAATAAATTGAGCTGCCCTGTGTTTGTGCTATAGATTGGAAAAAGAATAACTTTACAGAAATCCCAGTCCACATATACCGGTAATACATAATTTTCTACTAAACAAATTCTGTACACATATGCCATGAAGCAAATTTCAACAAGAGTTCTGAGTTACTCTTCACAACTTACTTTAAGAGAATGTTACCAGTTTTCTCAACAAAAGCTCACTGTTCTGACCTGGACCCAAACTAAATGTGACAGCAGCCACAGGTCCATCCCATGGCCATCAGTGTCATTTTGGAAACAGGTGGGTAGCCGTGTTGGTCTGAGTCCAGTGCACTGTTAAGACCAGCAAAGCACGTGAATGCTTATACCTTGAATAAAACTTTGTTGGTCTTAAAGGTGCCACTAGACTCAAACTTTGCTTTTTATTTTAGAAACAGTATAGGTGCTTTTTTAAATTGCTGCATGGCCGTGATCCAGATCAGGCATGTGGTAGCCACAGAATCTCATTTCCCTCTCCCCCATGCATTTCAGGTGCAGAAAGAGCCTCCCATGGCTGTTTTGGCAGTTGAAAAGGCACATGGGGAGGACAAGGGCAAATGGATCCACTGCACTGCACACCTGATGAAGACCAGGGCCTTGCAGCAATTTTTAATTAATTTTTAATTTTTAAATTTTTAATGAACTGCTTTAAAATGGCATTGGCAGCCACAGGATGGACTTGTGGCTGCTGAAAGTTTTAGTTTGGCTGTTGCTGCTTGCCCAGACAGAGACATTTGTCTTGTTAAGAAAAGTAACAGGTTACATCTCACTCCACCACCCCAGTACTTCTCATTAAGGCCTTCTAGTTGTTCCTGTTAGAATATACAAGGTCTATAGTGCACCTATGTGAAGAAGATCAGAAGAACAACCTATAGGGGACAGCTAAAGGACTGCGAGTTAGCATAGCTAAATTCCCACAATTTCAAATTATGTCCTTCCTGTCCTGATTGGCTCTTTGGAGACTTCCTGCTCCAACTGAGCCCTCCCCCTTTGTTCCCATCTCCCACAGCAGTTAATCAGTTAGTTAAGCCTTTCTCCCTCTCCTCTGTTCTATTAGAGTTTATTTCTTCTTTAATAAACCTAGTTATTTTCTTTAAACAGTTGGTGTTCTATTCTTCTACATGTTTAAACTCTGCCAACAGTTCCTAACCCTTTTCATCCAGTCTCACTTCCCTAACTGTGAACAATTGGATGCTCAGTTGCCTGGCTGTGTGATCCTTATTCCCTTTTGCCTTAGAACTCCTGGTCTTTTCACCGTCTCAAGGTAGAGAGGAAGGAGCCAGATGAAGCAGCAGTTTATGGTTAGTTGCCAGGCCATACCCTCCACTGCCAACTACTGAAGTATTCCACGTTTAGGTAGCAGGAATCTGAAAGGATTTTTATCTCTTACGTGATGGCAACTATTGTACAAGGTAAACCAAAGTACAATGCAATGTATACACATAATATCATTGCCAGGTTTAGGGAGGCAGGGACATGCAACGAGGTTTTGCTGTGATGCTGCAACATCACTTCCAGTGCAAAGCCAGAAGTGATGTCATTGCACTGGTGCAACACTCTAGGAGTACCCTGAAACTCTATGGCCACAGCAAATGACCTGGCAACCCTAATACATAAGCATATACAATGACCCTCAGATTCCCCCCCTTCTTCCTGGGGAAGTTCTGGGCCTCTAGAATTAACTTTAAAAAAAAAAAATACAGTTGGAGAAATGTTGTATCAAGCAACTGAGTGCAACTAAAGTTCCAAACAAGGTTTATTGTAGATCTTAAACAGGCTGCTGCATCACTCAATAAGTCAGAATGGGGTGAGAAGTACGGTTGCCAGTCCCCCAGCAGGGCAAGGAGTTCCCACCCCAGCTTCTTGTTTTCTGCCAAAAAAATAAAAAATGACTGGCAGGCTGATGGTGTGATGTCACCTTCAGGGAAAACTGAGAAGCGAGGTCAAACCTCTCAAGTAAAAGAGAGGATTTATGTTACCTCTGAGGTTTCCTGGAAGAGTCATGCCATTGGCAAAAGTCCACCCCGCCCCCACTGGCCCAGGCCTATATTTACCATCTGCAAGAGAACTCCTGTCCCTGACCTTGATCTTCTGCACTCAATCAATAGAGCTGTGAGAGAGAAAAATGGAGGAAGGGGAATGATATTACAGATGCGGTGACATCACTTTCACATGGAAGTAATGTCACAGCATTCACAATGCTCCAGAAATTTCCTCTAAGTACCCAGAAGTGATGTCACAGAATCAGCTATCCTCCCAGGAAAAATCTCCTCCCTTCTACTTCGTATTTCCTGTCCTACCATACTACATCTCCTAGTAGGCAGTGGTCACAATTCTGTTTTCTAACCACTACTATATTGAAGAACATCATAAGTTCAAGTCAAACCATAATAAACTAATGAATTGTGTTTACTTGCTTAAAAGGTGCCTGATGTACCCACTAGTCTAGTTATTGTGCTATGTCAACTGGCCGTTTCCTAGGCAGCAATATAACTATTGCCTTCTTAGAAGCTGTGCAGTGCTGAAGTACATATTTCAATTTCATAAAACTCTACAGTCTCCTCAAGCCACGTATGATGTAAACCCATGCTGGTTACATCTTTTTCATTGCAAACCTATGCTTCGCTTGCTGTTTCTATAATACATCTGTAGAGACATGAATATTACTTCAGGCCAATTTTTAATTATAATTACTTACTCATATATAGGATCTAAAAAAAAAGACTTGCTTAAATGGTGCCTGATGTACCCACTAGAAAGCTTCTTTCTGAGTTACTGTGCCATGTCAACTGGTAAACAGCTTCATTCTGTTTTCAAGAGGCAATGTGTTAGCTTGGATTTCTTAGGCAATTAAGGACTGCAGCAAGAAAGCCAAGAAAAAAAATAAAAGCAGAGGATTGGAGAATGGTATGTAAAAGTAAGATATAGCGCTTTTTTATAAAAATGAAGAGGAAAAACACTGCTGGCCTTCAAATTCAAGCCGTTTAGAGCCTGAGAGCAAGAATAGGCACCAACCAGTCAACACCCTTCCTTTGCACTTCTCTGCTGGTGCATCTCAGTTTGACCTGTGGCACTCCCCTCCGTCTATCTCTACCCCAAGCAGTCTGGCCAGTATTCCATAGTGTTGACCTGAAGCTCTATTCCATCTGAGAGGCACAAGTTCTGTCAGTGCAACTTAATCCTCATTTGCAGTCTTGTCTGTGCATTGCACACCTCCTGCACACCTCCCTAGCTGTTCCTTGCTTGCCAAAGGCAGCAGACAGCTCTGGCAATGTAGTCTTCATTCTCGTGCTGTTCTGGTGTCTGTAAAACTTGGAGAAAAAAACAATGTTCAGCTGCAGTCTGTGAAAACTAAGCAGAAGATCTCATGCAAGGTTATACCCAGCTGAACATTCCTCTCTAATAGTCTACTATACCATAGATAAATTAATTTTAAAAAACTTGCAATTGAAGCACCTATCATTTGTGCATTACCTCCCTACTAAAAAGTACTTTAATAAGAGCTATAGATGCTGACTGAGGCAAATGGCACTGTCCTGAGTATGTCTATATGGGTATTTGTCCAAAATTGTAAGAACCTTGTAGTCGCTGGCAGATAGTATAGCCAAATCAATTTTTTAAATTCAAGTGACATTTTGGAACACTGCTGATTGGATGGAAAAGGGACACACTGAGAGAAGTGTGATTTCTGGAACAATGGGTAGCTAAGAGTGCAATCAATATAACTTGTTTTCAAAGTTAGGGTTCAAGCCTGCAACATGGAAAGTAATACAATCTATTGCCTCTGAACGTTTGTAAAATGCTTCCTCTTGTAAGTGAATAAATATAGTTTCTAGTAATACATCCAGGATTAGGTAGAATGTATTTATTTAATTCATTTGTACCATGCCTTTCTCCCCAAAGGAGACTCAGAGTGGCTTACATTATTCTCCATTTCTCCATTTTATCCTCACAACAACCTTGTGAGGTGGGTTAGGTTGCAATAGCATGACTGGCCCATCATCCGGCAAGCTTCCATGGCATGAGTGGGGATTCAAACCCAGGTCTCCCAAACACTAGTGCAATAGTACACTACACATGACCTCCATGCATGCTTGTGTGCACGTGCTCTTTTTATGGTCTTAGGACAATTAAGCTAGTCTTTCTACAACCAGCCTAAAATAATCTAACTCATTTCCTTAATACTAAGCACACTGAATCTGTGTTTACGTATAGGTCATGCAGAATGAGAGCAGAATAACTATAAAACTGTACTGTTGGTGTGCAGAGTTCTGATATTATTTTTTCTTTATCATCTATAAATAGCTTACGCATTATGCAAAGACAAAAACTGTGAACAGGCCTTGCTGGCAGGCTCACAATTTAAGGAATGCTTTGGCATTATGTTGCAGTGGCTTAAGAGAGTGCTGTAGGAACAGTGCTCACATTATGGTTCAGCTGAGCTGATAGATCAAAGAAGAGCCCTTTGCAAGAGCTCAACTCTCAGAAAAATTAATTGACATAATCAGTTTATTCTCTGGTGCTAGTTAAAGGGCAATTTTAAACGCAGGTCTTGACATTAATTAGCATATGCAAATTAATTGTAGCTTCCCACCTTTTTAAATTGCATGCATCTGATAAAGTGGGTTCTAGCACAAGAAATTTAATGACTCAATAATTCTGTTAATTTTTAAGGTGCCGCAAGATTCTTTTTTGTTATCACAGCAACCTTTTAAAAGGGAGGAGTGGTGAGGGTGACCCCAGAATTATTGCCAGCATTTAGGTCTCACAGCCCATTGATGTGTTACCTTGACAACATCTCAAGTCCAAGAATTCAATAGTGTATTTGTCTCCTAAACAAGAATGTGAGCAGGGATTAAATAAACATCAGTCTGAAAATTAGCCAAAAGCTTTCCTGTCCAAAAAGAATAACATGGAATGAATGGAAAAGAGAAAGGCAATCTTTTTCACACCATATACATATATATAGTTCACTCATGTATCCAGTCTAACAACCCAGGCAGCACAAGAAGGTTGGCTATTAGGGGATTGACTTGGAACAGGCAGCATTTTTATTCATTTTTGCAATGGGTGTATACCTTCCAACATTTAGAAACAGCAAAGGGGTGGGGGGAACCAACCCCTCTTCACTTTTTGTTGCCACATGGACACATACGGTGACTAGAGCAATGGCCAAGGGCAGAATGGTTGTATAAAGCTATCATCTTTGATGGGTGTGGGCTCCTCAATATATGCAGGCCTGATTGACATCAAGAGTTTATAACTATTATTTGGAACTACACTATTCCGTTGATTCATACACAACCTGCCTGGCCTGGAACAGATATTTCATATTTACATTTCAGTAAAATGATCAAGCTAAAGCAATGGTAAAATAAAGGCTGTTAGACCCTGAGCAACAGGGAGATATTACTAGTGCCCCAAATGTTATGATTCCAGAAAATCTTAGATATATTATTGCTCCGTCCCTCTATCTCTCTTTGTTGGAGATTCTCAGACAACAGAGGGCATTCTCTCTGGCAAGATAGCGAGTTCTCCCCTCTGCGGTGTTAGAGGGGAGATATAAAAAGATCCCCATGCAGGAGAGTATTTACCCTTGTGGTTCCTGTGAGGTGGAAACAATCAGACATATTATGCTTTATTGTGTTTCTATCAGGAAATTCACCTAAAAATTATTCTTCCATTGCTTAGAAGGTTTCCTGGCCATTCCGGTTATGATATTTTAAGGATGTTCTCTTTTGTGAATTTTTTTGTGGTGGCCTGTAAAATCCAACAGGAAATCACGTGTACTGAATTTAAATTTTAGCTAATTTTGTAATTTGATATTGTTTCTGTATATTGATTATTATGGTTGACACTTTTTGTTGGATTTTTTTTCCTTTTGTCTGTAACTTGTAATTTTGTGATTTGTGCTGGTCATTGACAAAATAAAGCTGATTTTGGTCATTTTTACATTGGCTTGCAGCAGGAGCCAGTCATGGCAAAAAAGTCCCAGAATAAACTGTTCCGGGTTTTCCTGGTCACACGGGGCCGACGGATGCGGGAACATACCGGGAGGAGGCACGCAGGAACGTTCAGACTGCTGGCCTGGAGGCGTGGTTGTAAACAGCTTTGTCCTCTATGTGTGTGTGGGTGCATGGGCGCATATGTGCACATGCGCATAAGTGCATCTGGCTGATTTGGGATGGACCCCATTGCACCGGCACCACATTGGGTGGTAGAGTGGAGCACAGCCAATCCAATAGTTGCTGCCTTATATGCGGAAACACCCAGCACACGCTATAGAAGCAGGTTGCTCCCAGCTTTTTGGCTTCACGTTCACGCTTCCAAGAAGTGGAATAACATGGGATAAAGGTGCTCTCTGGGATTTGCTAGCACTTTTGTCAAGTATCTTTTTAATGCAGGAGCGAAGCAGAACAGCACAGGTTGCCTACGGGTGGGGAACGCCAGGCAGATGTGCCTGTGTAAATGCCCCCTTTAATCCACTTGGGAAATGTGGCTGAAATGTGGCTATAGCAGGGCAAATTGCCAGTCCAAACTCAGCCATTTATAGTGTGTGTTGTTATTATTTAGAAGAAAGCCCTCTGGGCTGAAACATGTTTAGTCTAGTGGTTATTGTATGTGTAACCAATATTTTGGTACGTGCAGCTTACATTTGTTGCTGTATGCTGAGTGGATGTAATGTGATACCCACTACCTCTCTGTTTTTATCTACATTCTATGTATATTTTTAATCTGTAATTACTGTGTACTTTGTAATAAATAGATGTATTTTGTTCTATGTTTTAGCTCCTCAAACTTCTAGGTTCCTACCTTCCAACATCTGGCAGATGAATATAGGTACATTTGTTTCATATTAAGCAAGGAAGTGGCTCATGGTACATCTAGGAGCAATAGAAATAAACAGATTTCTTCCTTGACTTCCCAAAATATCTGATTGTTTACAGTTACAAAGAATTTTTGCAGCTTCACTGTGAAAACTCAAATTTCACTAAAGCAAACATTACTATTTAGTTATCACAAATCTCTCATGTTCTAATTGTCAATCACACAAAATACCATTCTCAAATGTCAAATTGTTTAGAATTTCAAGCACAATCTACCAAATATTGATCACACACACACTCTATTTGTTTCAGTGAATGTTGAAGCATTATGTGGCCTTCACTGGTCAATTAATAATTAGTAAAACTGAGAAATGAAAGATGAAAACTGAAATCCTGTGCAGAGTTACTCCAGTTATTTCATGGGTCTCCACTTCTGCATAGGATTTCCATTCTAATTTGGTGATAGAGTAAGGCAAATCAGCCAGTTGGATGGAATGATCTCATATTAGGCACAAATACAATATCAATTGGAATTCCCCAAGGTGAATTTGCATGTCTGGTCAAAGGAAAGCAGTAGCTTATACTTTTTGCCATATTCAGTAAAATACATTGCTTCAATACTCTTCAAGCCACAGGAATAAGCTAGTGCTTTATGGTGAGGGAGGGAAATAAAGGAAATAAGTTTCTCCTCTGCCACTGCTTACTCTGGTTACTACAAGAAGGAAGCTCTGAGACCTGAAAATGACATCATTACATTAGGGTTGCCAGATCAAGGTTGGAAAATACCTGGAGACTTTGAGGGTAGATCCGAGAGAGGGTGGGGTTTGGGGAAGGGAGGGGCCTCAGCATGGTACAATGCCATAGAGTCCATCCTTCAAAGCAGCCATTTTCTCCAGGGGAGCTGATCTCTGTCAGTTGGAGATCAGTTGTAAAAGTGGGGGATCTCCAGGCCCCATGTGGAGGCTGGCAACCTTACCTTACATAAATGTGAGTTTGCAGGATTCCCTATCTCAGCAGCCATGACAGTCATAAGAACATAAGAGAAGCCAATGTTGAATCAGGCCAATGGCCCATCTAGTCCAACACTCTGTCACACAGCGACCAAAATATACCAGGTGCCATCAGGAGGTCCAGCAGTGGGGCCAGGACACTAGAAGCCCTCCCACTGCTACCCCCTCCAGCACCAAGAATAGAGTGCATCACCTGCCCCAGACTGAATCGACACATTTACCTACCCTCATGAGTAGAAGGCAACTATAAAGGTTCTTGTCCTAGTCCTGAGGAAAGCTGGGAATGCAACTGCTGACTGATATCTGAAGAACTCACGAAAACTCATACCCTACCACAAATTTTGTTAGTCTTTAAGGTGCTATTAGACTCTTTTTTGCTGCTACAGACAGACTAACATGGCTTCCCATTTTCATCTATTTGCTGACTGGGGTTTAAGGTGGGCTGCTTCCCTGAACTTTGGACCCTGCTAGGACAGCATGAGAGGGATTTGGAGACTAGCATGTGTAGGTATGGCAACTTTTGTGAGGCAAACCCGGAAGTGAAATACCTGCATTGTGTTCCTATATTAATGTATAGCAATGTTCCCACAGGGAAATATTAATATTAACACAAGGCTGCAGTGAACTTTTACTGAGAAACAGGGAGACCAGAAAACTTATTGGAGATATGAGCTGTCCGGCAAAGCACATCATGTTCTTTTCACAGAATACTTGCAACTTAGCACAATAGACTTATATGCTTGTAACTATCTCTGTATATTCAACAAGGGGAGAGAGAAAATACAGGAGAAAAACAATAGTTTGTTATGTTTTGATAGTAGCAATGTCTTTTCTGTAAACGCAGCAAGGGGGAAGAAAAGGGGGTGTGTTTTAATAAAACGCTGCTCAGTCTGCTGTGAACTGAGAAAGCTTGCTGCAGATCTTGTCTCCTGTTGTTCTTGAACTCTGTTCTTGAACCCCAAGCCTACAAGTGGCGCCCGAACAGGGACACCACAAGGAAAGGCTTCATCTCACCAACGCCTGGCATAGGCCCCTTGAGTGCACTCCTCCATCGTATATTCTGCGACCCCTTCATTGGTGAGTATGGGTGGAAAGTTAACACTCCCACAGGAGAACCACTTAAAGGAACTACAGTTCCTCATTCAGGAGACCGGCAGGACCGTGTCTTTTGCATCCCTTAAACAGCTTCTTTTGGAAATTCAGAAAAACTGTCCTTGGTACCCAGAGGGGGGATCCCTGAAATTAAGAGACTGGGAAAAGATTGGTAGGACACTCCATGCAGAGCCTCAAGCTTCTGTGGAGGTATTGCGTTCTTGGTATGAATGTTATTTTGCAGTTGAGTCCATTAAGCCTGTCTCCTCAATGGCTTCTCTTATATATGAGGATGGGACAGAGCAGCTTCCTGCTTATGTCTGTGGGGTACAATTGGTGCTTCCCAAGCCACCACTGCCTAAGCCACTACCACCTACTTCTGTGCCTTCAGCCCCTCCAGAGGCTGTGGTGATGCCTCACAAGAATCCTCCTATGGGGGATTCTCCAGACCCCTCAGAGTCTTCAGAGCCAAGGAGAATTTCCCCACAAAGTGTCCTTCTGGACCACTTGCAAAAGAACAACCCTTCCCTAGAAGAAATCAAAGAAAATTCTGACATGCTCTCTGTTTGCCCAGTACATTTTATCGGGGAACAAGATGATCAAGATAATCAAGTCATTGAATACAATCCCCTTTCTTATCCTATTCTCACAGAACTGAGGAAAGGAATTAGGGACATGGGACTTCAGAGTAGTTATGTGCAAGGTATGCTGGAAGCAGTTATGAAAAATCAGACTCTTATCCCTTATGATTGGGAAAAAACCTGCCAGATGCTTCTGTCTCCAGCACAATATGTAGTCTGGGACAGTGAGTTTCAGCAACAGTGTCACATTCGAGGACAAGCCTCCAGGGGAGCTTACACAGCGGAACAACTTTATGGACGTGGTAACTTTGCTCAAGCCGATCAGCAAATTGTGCTGCCCGTTGCTACCCTGGAAGTTTCCTCTCATTGTGCTTTCCAAGCATTCCAATGCATTCCTGCATCTGGAAAGCCTCTACAGTCCTTGATGACGACTCAGAGGAGGAAAACCCCTGGGCAGTGATCCAATACTTGTCTCACTGGTCACTGTATCAAAATGTTGTTTGTATTTTTGTTCATTTGTGGTCTCTCAGTGGAATGGCATCGCCTGCCACAGACTGACCCTGGGGGATGGATGAGGGTCTGCCTCACCAACAACAAGACCTATGTCACTCACACCTTCTCAGATCAGGTGCTTGAGCCATTCTATGTTTGCTTTGAGCACAATGGCACTGGAACCCCACTGGGTTGGCTGCCTTGGGCTCAGTGCAACACCATCATTCATTTCAATCAGACCTCCTTAAATTGGCAGGTAACCAAAGGCACTCAGAATACCGCAAAATTTACTGTCAATCAAAGCTGTCCTTCACTGGACCTTGATGATTTTAACTTCACTTTGCAGCTCCAGCTTAATACTTCTGGAATGCCCTGGTTTGCTCGCAACCACTCTTGGGCCAATTCCAACAATGGTTTGTTTTGTTTAGTGACTGCTGCATTGTCATGCAATACATTCTCTTATTCCTCAGATAGAGAATGTATTGCATGACAATGCAGCAGTCACTAAACAAAACAAACCATTGTTGGAATTGGCCCAAGAGTGGTTGCGAGCAAACCAGGGCATTCCAGAAGTATTAAGCAATACATTGTCATGCAATACATTCTCTTATTCCTCAGATTATGAAATTGAGCAGACTTCAGCGGACAGCGGAAGACAGGAGGGCCTGGCGTAATCTGGTCCATGGGGTCGCGAAGAGTCGGACTCGACTGTGCGACTGAACAACAACAACATTCCTCAGATTCCTGGCTTAATGCTACATGCGGAGCCCATGCAGTTAACAATGTTTCAAAACCTGGGTTCTTCCTCATTCATCAGGGGTGGGTCTTCGTGTGTGGTGAACCTCCCCTTGTCTACAAACATGTTCCTTATCCTTTTCAGGATCGTTGTGCTTTTGGCAACCTTCAGCTCCTTATCCTTCCAACTTCAAACATGCCTACTGGCTGCTTAGCAGTCCAAGAACAAGAGGCTGGACAAAATTTTATTGCAGAATGGCTTTTTCACTTTCACAGTCCCCATCAGAATATTCTCCCATATCTTGAAGCAACAGCTGGCCTCATTAGCCTGGGTAGGCACCGTGCCCTTTCCCGAGGTGCCTGTGATCTTGTCAATATTGTTTTACCTTTTCCACAGCATGAGATTCCACACCTTTTGGAATCCTCACTCCCAATTCACCTGGCTTGTGCTGATTATGTAGATCATCTTCCTAAAGACCCTAGATTTTCTTTATTGCAGTCCGTTCCACACTCTCTCCACTGTTTACATCGCTCACAGTCTCTGCCTGCAGCCCCCACGGTCTTTTCTGATGGGGGGAGACAGCATGGTGCTATTATATATCAGCAAGCTGGGGTTTGGCAGGCTCAATACACTGCTTCTTAAGCAACTCCACAATGGGCCGAACTGGCTGCTGCTATTTTAGCATTTCAAGTTTTTGCCACCTCTCCTTTCAATTTAATCGCTGATACTCAGTATGTGGTTCGTCTGATTTCTAGCCTCCCTGGAGCTTATGTTGCCTCTAGGGTGGATGCTAACCTCATGGCACTTTTTCTTACCCTGCAGCAACTTCTGCAGGCTCGTGAACATCCCTACTATGTAGCCCACATCCGCAGTCACTCTGGCCTCCCTGGTCCCTTGACTGAGGGGAATGCTAGAGCTGATCAAGCAGTCCATGGTCTCTTTACTGATCCTGTGGAGAGCCATCAATTCTTTCATCAAAACTCCCATGGCCTGGTAGCACAGTTTGGCATTCTCTTGGGGGAAGCTCAGGCTATTGTGGCTTCCTGCCCTCACTGTGCAGGCTTTTCTCACTGCCCTGAAGGAGATGTCAATCCTCGTGGCCTAGGTCCTTGTGAACTTTGGCAAATGGATGTTACTCATGTTCCTACTTTAGCTCCATGGAAATATGTACATATTTCTGTTGATACTTACTCTGGTGCGCTTTGGGCTACCTCCCTACGAGGTGAAACAGCTAGTCATGTCATTGCTCACTGTCTTGCTGGCTTTGCAACTTTAGGCCGTCCTGCCAAGATGAAAACTGATAACGGCTCTACCTATACCTCTCAAACCTTTCAGCAGTTTTGCACCCACTGGGATGTTGTTCTTTCCCATGGAATTCCTTATAACTCTACAGGACAAGCTGTTGTAGAGCAGGCCAATCGCTCCTTTAAAACTATTTTAGACAAACATTTAAAAGGCATGACAGGTGGACGCATACCAAATCAGGCCTGGATCATGCAGCAGGTCCATCTAGTACCTGTGCTTCCGCAGTCCAAGGTGTTTTATCGGGCCCTGCCTGACCGTACTTGGTTGGGTCCGGTTCCTCTGTTAACCTGGGGGGGAGAGGGTATGCTTCTGTTTTGTCGCCCACAGGTCCTCTCTGAGTTCCAGCGAAGTGTGTGCATCCAGTGCATGGCGTGGCATCACAGGGAGCAGAATCCAGTTCCAGAGCTCCAGAGTGTGAGACTAACCAAGAATCTCTGGCAACCACGCCTGAGGACCACACAGGCCTCTCTGATAACCTGGGGAACAGTAAAGTGACTGCCAATTCAGCTCACACCTAATTTGCAACACTCTTTTTGAAACTTCCTAATGCAAGCTTCTCCATACTTTCCTAGTTTACAAGTTTTTCCCTATTTTGACAGTCAACAAGACAACTCTGCAGACTGGAGTCCAGAACACTGCTTCCTGGTCTTTGATCATCAGTTTTTGGACCCTTTACAGTATCCCTATGGGCTGGAACTGGTGGCAGGACCAGCTACAGCCTGTCTTTATTATCTGTGTCTAATTTGGTTCTATTCTGATCCTAGTGACTCTCCCTTTGGGTGGGGGAAAGTGGAGTTTCAGTTTAGAGACCTTGCCTTTCATGATTTCTGGAAGCCTCGATTGTTTTTTCAATGATGACCAAGCTCTCTGGACTTGGTTCATGTGTGGGAACACTCTCAAGGCCGATTTGCTTTCTCTGAGACTCACACTCCTCCTGCTATAACTGATTATGATGAGCCGGAACCTAGGACGGCTGCCTGGTGGAGCTGGCTTGTGTGTTAATTTGCTATTTGTTTGAATGCTTGTATTTGGTTGTAATGTCTTTTTTGATCAAGGGTTTTCCAGCCATATGACCCAAAGCATCAGGTTAATCTCTGGGAACAATTGACCCGGACTTCTAATCTGTCTTCCTTTTGCCTCCAAGAATCTGCTTCAATGCATGGTTTCCTTTCCTCTTGTGCAGTACCCGTGTGTATCCCTCTAGATGTGTTGAAAACCTTTCTGCTCTCCCTCATGCCAATTACTCCACAGGGTGTGGGCGGTGATGGCAGTGAACCTTGCTTTGGGAGCAACTTTCGCCAATGGGGCCCACAATTAAAGTACCTGCCTCCTAATGCTATAGAACTCATAACTCCTTATGTTGTAGCAGGTAATAAAACCACTAATTGCTTTATGTTGGGATATCCATGGCCTGTGACCCTAAGAAGGGACAGCCCTGTATGGATCTTGGGAAACATCACTTTTCTAATGACCTTAGGTGTAAAAAAAAAAAAAAAAAAAAGCATGAATTAACAAACCCTCAAGGCAACCATACCCGACTTCCACCGGGATGGTTTGTTACATGTGGGTCTAAAACTTTTAACTGGTTGCCAGGGAATTTGCCCAAAACTGTATGCTGCATTAGTCGCCTTGTAGTGGTCTTGCCTACACGTGATCAGCTGACTAATGACACTGCCTCTGCTGCCCCTGCTCAAGGGCGCAGACGTGCAAAGCCCCTTGATTCTTCATGTGATAGCAATGTTTCCTTGCTCAGCAAGGCTGAATATGTCTCTTTAGTCATATCTTTAGTAGGAGTTCCTGCATTAACAGTTGCTATTCATCGTACCATTACACAAGTAGCTTGTAGTCTAGCAAAAACTATTAATGCTACTTCTCAAGCCATAGCCCTTCTTAATGAAGAACAATAGGAGTTACACCATGCTACACTGCAAAATCGCCTTGGAATTGATTACCTGTTGCTCTTACATCATCAGGGTTGTGAGTCAGTGGAAGGAATATGTTGTTTTAATCTTACTGATAATTCCGATACCATCTGACACAAAGTCCAGGTCTTGCATGGTCTAGCATCCTCTGTCAAAGAAGATGGAATGCTCTATGGTCATGGCTCCCTGGTGGGTGGTTAGGAACTTGTTTGCAGTACCTTGTTGTAATTAGCATTTGCCTCATTGCTTTTTGTTGTTTTTTACAGTGTATCCCAACTCTCTTTCATTCCTTTGGTGCATGTTCCACTGGTACACCAGCTTCCTATATGCCTGGTCCTCAAAAACCTATTTACTCCATCATCTATGCCAACTATTCTCGCCTAAGCTCTGATGACTCTGATTCAGACCAGTAATCACTTTCTGTCTCTCTGTTTTGAGTTCTGTTCCTTTACAGTTCTGACAGCCTGGATTTTAACAAATTAAATTAAAAAGGGATGGAATGTAGGTATGGCAACTTTTGTGAGGCAAACCTGGAAGTGAAATACCTGCATTGTGTTCCTATATTAATGTATAGCAATGTTCCCACAGGGAAATATTGAGAATAATATTAACACAAGGCTGCAGTGAACTTTTACTGAGAAACAGGGAGACCAGAAAACTTATTGGAGATATGAGCTGTCCGGCAAAGCACATCATGTTCTTTTCACAGAATACTTGCAACTTAGCACAATAGACTTATATGCTTGTAACTATCTCTGTATATGCAACAGGGGGAGAGAGAAAAGACAGAAGAAAAACAATAGCTTGTTATGTTTTGATAGTAGCAATGTCTTTTCTGTAAACGCAGCAAGGGGGAAGAAAAGGGGGTGTGTTTTAATAAAACGCTGCTCAGTCTGCTGTGAACTGAGAAAGCTTGCTGCAGATCTTGTCTTCTGTCGTTCTTGAACTCTGTTCTTGAACCCAAAGCCTACAAGCATGGACAAAAATCTGTGAAATTATAGTGTAGAGGAGAACTGGGAGACATAAAGGGGAAATCCTGGTAGGATCCAACCATAGGCATTTAACCTTTTCCACATGCCCTGGGTTCAGTTCTGTTGGGAAATTGGTTTTTTCCCCCTTCCTCTTCCTCACAACATTTGGTCCACTCACATGGTAGCCAGTTTTCTTGCCCTTGTCCCTATAGTACACATTCTCCCTACCACTGGGGGGTTGTTTTTTCAATCAGCCATGACAGACAGACAGACAGACAGACAGACAGACAGACAGACAGACAGACAGACAGACAGACAGAGGAAGGCATATTTCTACAACAAAAGGAGACAATTGGGAATTTGTGAGCATTTGATGCACAAATTATTAAAATGTTATGATAGCCAACTGCCATTAAAAAACCTGGAAAAGCCCTATGGCAATGGAGGAAAACTGCTACTGAGAGACTGGGGGCAGGAAAACTGTGGGACACCTGCCTTGAGGAAGCTCCATTGCTTCTGTGCTGTATCAGCAGCTGCAACAGGGAACCATCCAAGCCTGTCCCCAGGTGGAAAATACCCTTTATCTTCTGGTGAATCTTTAACTTAAAGAACACTGATACTGAGCTTTAATGTCATTCTTAGTGGGGGATTTATTCCTGCGAGGTGCTTTGGGGAGAAATAGGATAAGAAAGAGCGACAGAAAGAAATAATGAGCAAACAAACAATTTCTTGATATTTTAAAAAAGGGCAGAATGAAATTAATATAACGCACAGCAGATGAGGTAGAGCCTCCAGCAAAATGGAAAGGAATTAGGGGGAGGCTTGAGCACTAACCCTTAGTATGGGTAATGGAATGCTGCAAGCACCCCCCCCTCCATCTCTGAAATGCTGGATGGTTCAGGCTCCTGAGGGAGAGCAAAAGCGTGGCAGAGCCTCAGGAGTTCATTTGGCTGATGCAAGAAGAGCATAAGTGTGGCACAGTGATTAGAGTGTTGGACTATGACCTGGAAGCCCAGGCTCAAATGGCCCATGTGCCCTGGAAATTCCATGGGGGACACTGAATTACTCTGTCTGTCTGTCTGTCTGTCTGTCTGTCTCTCTGTCTGTCTGTCTCTTTCTCTCTCTCAACCTAACTTACCTCTCAGGGTCGTTGTTGCTGAGGAAAAATGGAGTAAGGGAGAGAACCATGTATACTGGCTTGAGCACCTTTGAGGAAAGGCAAGATTAAAAAAATGACACAGAAGAGGCACCTACTTTGGCTTCCTTAAATGTGAAAATTCTCCCCTTTTGTCATGTCAACCAATAATGTAGACAAGACGGAGAGCAAGTGACGGTTGCTGTTTGATGTATTGTTTGGGTGAAACATTTTTCTCTATGTATTGTTTGGGTGAAATATATTTTTTATAATATTTGATACCAATATTTAGACAATAGTATTGAAAAATATATATACAAGAAGAATAAAGCATAAAATTGTTTTACCATAGGCATATATTTATTATACACAGTGATATATATTTTTGTATGTCTTCCTAACACTGTGACCCTCAGTTTTTATATTTGCCACTATTGTAGGAATGTCGCATACTAATGAGAGCTTTACTTACTCAGCAGAAGAGGTTGAACATTTATTTAATATGGCCATCCACTTCTTAAATTCTTCATCATCAAGAAACATAGCTGATCCCTTTTGTAATCTCAAACCTCTAGGGATTCTGTTGGCACTATAATAATCTTTCAAGGACACAGCATGCAACCACATCTTAGTTTTCCTTATATACAAAGAGGCTAATTCTGACCAGTTCGGACCCTTCTTTACATTTGGTTACTGCATAGTTGATGAAATGTTAGAAATAATACGGTCTACTGATCTTGTGATCTAATTGATAGAATGAATGGCTGCAGTCACGCACACTAAATAATCCACTTACAATCCACTTCTAATGCACTTTGCAACTGGATTTTGCCAGTTCACACAGTAAAATCCAGTTGGAACGTACACTGAAATTGGATTGAAAGTGGAGTATTTAGTGTGTGTGTCCGCGGCCAATGTATAGGGAAACAGAGGAACTAAAGAGCAAAATAGGAGAAGTTGAGGAAGTATTGAAACAACAGCTAAAAAGGAATATGAAGGGAAATTAAAGGAAATAGAAAATGAGATCAAACAACTGGAAAACAAGATCAGAGAGTTCAAGAATAAAATATTTGATTGGGATGCATGGGACTATGAGCAGGGTAAGGTTTATAGGTGGAACACCATGTCAAAAAGAGAGTCACATGGGCAGACTCAACATATTCCAGCTCTGAGTTGGAATAATCTGAAGTGGAAGTAGACATTCTACCAGATGATGAGGGCCCTTTTAACAGGCAATACAGGAAAAGGTCCTTAAAAACAGGGCAAAATAATCTTCTTTTCAGGCATGTCCACACAGGACGGAAAAAGGTTTAATAGTGAATCTTTCTTCTTGGGCCCTAACAAAGACTGAGGAACGTATCCTCAATTTGGGTTTGGGCTATGTTTTAACACCAATTTACAACTCCTTTCAAACAAGAGTGGATTTATACACCTTATTTAGACAACAAACTGAAGGATTTTTTTGGAAATGAAATAGACAATTATGAACAGACCTTCAAATCTAAATCTAAATTTATACCAAATAATTTTGACCCTTCCATCACAGTTTTTGAACGCTTAGTATTGAGAGACATGACAACTTTGGCAAAATTAGTTGTGAGAAAAAAATATAACTTGACAAAGAAGGAAATGGAGGTATTGGATAATATAGCTCTGGACCCTAATATTATTATAAAGGAGGCTGATAAAGGTGGGGCTATTGTGTTAATGGACATAGAGGATTATTGTAGGGAAGTCACAAGGCAATTGCAAGATAGAAACAATTATGTACCAATACCATATGACCCTACAGAAAGAATTGCACTTATCATCAGGACAGTCCTAAAGGAAGCACTAGCCATGGATGTAATTGATATGGCCATATATAAATTGTTAAGTATGAGACTCAACAAGGGAATAAGCTTAACAAGCGATTTCAGCTTTATTCAAGGACAAACACCAACTCAGGAATACACAACAAAAACAGAGGAGCACAGCTCCTTTTTAAACTCTCCTGGGCTGTCAAAGCCACACCCATAACAAGTTAAAGACCAATGGCATTGCAGGGATAAAGACCAATCAGGACTGTTCCCTCTTTGCAACATTATCACACAGTGATTGGCTATTTACACTGGTTTTGCAGAAACCGACCAATAGGAATGCGACAGCTTAGAATCCACATTCAGAATCAAGCTTAACATGGAAAAGAATAGGCTTGATTCACAGTTTAATACATAACATAAATATCTAACTAAGGAATACCCTAGGGTTCCTATATTTTATATTCTACCTAAGATTCATAAATATACCACCTCACCACCAGGCAGACCTAAAATTTCTGGATCAGACTCTATCTTGGAACCCATATCCAAATTTGTGGACCATTACCTTAAACCTTTTATAGATAAAACATCTACATATCTAAAAGACACACAAGATTTTATTTCCAAAATAGGAGGCATCCCTGTTCCATCAGATGCGGTTTTAGTAAGTATGGATATAGCTGCATTATACACAAACATACCACATGCAGAGGCAATTATGGTGGCAGAAAAGGTTCTGAAACATAGAGCCTATAAAAACCCACCAACCTATTTTCTTATAGAACTCATTGAGATTATTCTAGAGAAAAATTATTTTCATTTTTTTGACCAATTCGATTTCCAGAAACAAGGAGTCGCTATGGGCTCATCCTTCTCTCCATCAATAGTGAAGCTTTTTATGAGTAATTTGGAAGAGAAATTTATTTTGAATGTACAATACAATCCATATTTTCAGAATATTTTGTTCTTCAAATGTTTCCTAGATGATATTTTCTGATTATTTAGATGAATCAAAGTTTAATACTTTTGTGGAATGGTGCAACACCATCCATGATACCATCAAATTTACATACCAAGCAGGTATATATGCTATTAACTATTTAAATACAATTGTGTATAAAACATCAAACAACTGCTTGGCAGTTAGAACCTTTCACAAGGTTACTGATAGAAACTCATACCTACACTATGGCTCATAAAGGTAAAGGCAAAGGTTCCCTTGCTCGAAAGCCAGTCGAATCCGACTCTAGGGTTGCGGTGCTCATCTCCGTTTCAAAGCCGAAGAGCCAGCGCTGTCCAAAGACGTTTCCGTGGTCATGTGGCCGGCATGACTAAACACCAAGGCGCACGGAGCGCTGTTACCTTCCCACCGAAGTGGTACCTATTTATCTACTTGCAATTTCTTGCTTTCGAACTGCTAGGTTGGCAGGAGCTGGAACTAGAGACGGGAGCTCACTCCGTCATGCAGCACTCTCGGGTTTAGAACTGCTGAACTACTGACCTTCCACAGCCTGCAGTTCAGCGTCTTAACCACTTGAGCCACTGCAGCTCCTACACTATGGCTCATACCATGCACCATATCTGAAAAATAACTTGCCCTATGGACAGTTTGGCCGAGTTCAGACTGGCAATTTGCCCCGGTAGGGAGCCGTTTCAGCAACGCTTCAAACCCGCAGTAAACAGGGCATTCACACAGGCACATCTGCCGGGTGTCCCCCACCCGTAGCCAACTGGTGCTGTTCCGCTTCACTGCCGCATTAAAAAGATACCTGAAGAAACTGGTAGCAAATACCTAAAGTGCACATGTGTCGTGCGTTTCTCCACTTCCAGGACGTCTGAACGTGCAGCCAGGAGAAACCTGCGTCTATCTCGCGCGTCGTCGGGCACTGTGCACGGGGATGCACATGCGCACCCATGCACTCATACGCACATAGGTGATGTATGTGAAAAATGCAGCATACAGCACGCCTCTGGCACAGCAATATGAACACTCCCGCATGGCTCTGCCCAGTATGCTCTGGCAGCAGCCCGGGCTATGTGAATGGGAAACCCCGGAACAGTTTGTTCCAGGGCTTTTTTGCTGCGACTGGCTCCCGGAGCCAATTGCCAGTCTGTCCTCAGCCTTTATAAGAATGAAACGCAACTGTAGTGTTTCTCAGGATTATATATCAGAATGTTGAACCTTAAGCAGCCAGCTAAGGGACAGGGGTTATCCTGTTGACATCATTAAAAAAGCAAGGGAAACAGCAGATCATATCCAAAGGGAAACACTATTTGAGAAACGGGTACAAACAGAGAGCAAACATATAACATTCGTCATGCAATTTAATCATTTATCTCACTGTATTACATCTATAATTAATAAGCACTGGCCAATAGTCCAGCATATTACAGGTCGTGGAGGAAAACTCCTTATAGGATTTAAAAGGGGATTGAGTATACATGACTGCATTATTAGAGCAGATATTGATAGACAACAAAGGGACTTACATTCAACTAGGGGTCATTTTAAATGTAATAACTGCTTCATGGGGGTGTGGCGATGCTCGAGACTATGGTGGTCACTTAATCTAAGGGCTCTGCTCCTCTCCCCTGGATATAGTGGATAACAGACCCCAAACAAACCAATGGATAGCCCAGGTATGGGCAGAAATAATGGCAATAACATTAACAACCAGAAAATGGCAAGTAAGACCTCTCAAAACTTTTTCTCTCCACAGGAAAATCACCCTGAGAAAAGCCATCTTCACACCAAAACTGCAAAGATGGCCACCGATCGGGTCCCTCAACAAGGCACAGAAACAGCTCTTAATAAACAAGATTTATCATACTTATTAGAACAAATGGAGTGGAGATTAACAGGTAACTTACAAAGATCCCTCCAACTGGTGCGGGAACAACTGACTGATATACAAGCTTCCCTAACCCAAACAGCAGAAAAGGCAGAGTCTGCTCTTAATTTAGGCATGCTCTTAAAGGACGATGTTCGGGACTTACAAACCAGAGAGGCTGCCTATAGAGATTGCCTCATCACTCTAGAAGCCCAAATTAAAAATCTAAATCTGAAGATCCGTGGGATTCCAGAGGGAGAAGAGGAGTCTATGGATTTAATTTGTTTTATCTCAACGTGGATTGCCTCAGTATTTAATCTGGAAACAGGAGTGTTGCCTAGTATTTTGCATGCCTACAGATTGGGAATAGTGAATAATCTGAAACGCCAGGGCCCCAGAGATATTCTGATTCAAGTGGCAGGCTGGAGACTCAAAAAACTACTCTTAGATGAAGCGAAAGTCAAAGGATTTTTTACTATACAAAGAGCAACAAGTGCTTATATTCCCAGATATTCCACAGGAAGCACTGCACATTTGAAGACTGTGCCAAAACAACGTAAATTACAAATGGCTGCCCTCAGGATCTCTACAAGTGAATCACCATGGGACTTTATTCTTCGCTATAGATAAAGACTCAGGATATGAGCTTTTAGAAGCACTCTGGATCTCTGAAGATTCTGATTTGTATAAGCATAACCCAAAACGAAGATTGCAGTCACCAGGCTCTCCTGAACAACACACTAAACTTCCAACAAGAGATGCAGTCTCTCCAATGGCCACAGATTGAGCAACACCACTAACTACACACTGATATGGGGAAGTAATTCTTTGACTCATTAATGCATTGTCTTACTGTTTTATCTTTACTAGTAATATTCATATGAGTTGGTTTAATTAATGGTTTTGTTTGGGTTGTCTGATCTTTTCATACTTATTATATAAAGGGGGAAGGGGGCAAGAAGTTCGAGTTTGCTCCTTATTTTAGTGTGTTCTTCTGGTAGCCACCTGCTGTTTAGGGTGTGCTCTGTTCCAAAGGAAGCTTACATTCTTTTATAGTACTTGTTGGTTCCTTGGTGTTTAGAAATGATAAAGAACTATTATTGTACTAGAATCTTCTTTTGTGTTTTGAGATTGTTGTATAAATTAGAAACTAGAGTTATTTACATATATTGCAGATTTTATAATTGTCATTTTAAAAAACTGATAGTTTTTAAAGGGGGAATCTGGTTAACTGATTTTTAACTATTTAGCTTTTTAAAGAGATTAGAGAAAATAGTATTTCAAACAATTTCTTATATTAATTACTTATTTGATTATATTTGACTCTGCTGATTTGAATAGACTTAGCTATAAAGCATCCAGATAATTTTATAGTTGATATATTCTAGGTTTCAACACAATTAATTGTTTGCTTTAATTGATTTTATTGTAATTTTTAAAAAAATGATTGGGTCTTTTTTCTGATCAATTTCTTACAGCCTGCTTTCTACAGATTCTCTAAATCTTTGTTCTTTCTTTTTTAATCCTGGTTACAAAACTTGGTAACTTAACAAACATATATTCTCTTACATTAACTACCTTATTCTTCTTTCTATTCAATTTTCTTGAAAGTGTTTCAGGTAACTAGCTTGGTACAGCTGTTATACTATTTGAAAAGGCAGCATATTTTTTTTTACTAAAACTAGAAGCAAGGTTCCAGTGGGCCACTCTATCATATTTAACTTACTTCCTCTTACCGTGACTTTTTTCTACTTTTCTTAGAGCAGCATGCAGTCTTTTAAATTTTGCTCAGTAAACATTAGAGGCTTAAACAGTTTCTTTAAGAAAAAGAGGGCTATAAAATATGCAAAACTGATATGCTCAGATGTTCTTTTTCTCCAAGAAACTCACTCACATTCCTCAAAACACCCTATCCTTAAAACGCTCTTGTTTCCTCATCATTTCCAGGCTCCAGGTTCTTCAAAAGCTAGGGGAGTGGCAATTTTGCTGGCCAAGAAAATAAACTTCATACTGGATTCAAAAATAGTAGATCCCGAGGGCAGGTTTTTGTTTTTGAAAGGCTCTATTGAAGGGAAAAAATGGACCGTGGCCTCAATCTATGCCCCTAATAGTAGCCAAATTTCCTTTTTACAAACAACCTTCTCCAAGCTACAAGACTTTGCAGAAGGAGACCTGATGATTGTGGGAGATCTAAATATGGTTGCTGATGAATCTCTAGATTGTTCCTCCATTAAAAAGAACAGGAATCAGCTTTTGCCTTATCCTACAAAATTGGCTAAACTGCTGAAGTTTTACAATCTCTGTGACACCTGGAGATCGTTATACCCAACAGGCCAGTATTATTCATATTTTTTGGCCAGGCATGATGTTTTCACCCGCATTGATTATATTTTAATTTCATCTTCACTAGCTCCTCATCTTCACTCAGCTAACATTAGACCCCGGCACTTATCAGACCATGCCTGGATTGACTGTCATATTCAAACAAGACAAGATGAATCAATTGACAAACAATGGGCAATGGACACTTCCATTTTAATGAATACATCAATAAAGAACAAGATAGTACAGGACATCGTGAATTTTTTTCAAAGACAATGCTGTAGCGGAGACAGGTCTTAGTATTCAGTGGGACGCTATGAAGGCAGTTCTAAGAGGCTGCATCATCTCTGCGACCTGAGAAAAGAAAAAAACAGACTGCAGAATGAGACCTTAGGATGTATCTCATCTTTGGAAAGAGCTCATAAAAGGACTGGAAGCAAAGCAATCTACAAGAAGCTTCAAACTTACACAAATCCAAAGAAATCTTTTATTTCTAAAACAAAAATTTTGGCACAAATCAGCCAAAAACATCAGATAGCAATGGAAGGTCTGGAGGGCAAAAGAAAAAAGGAATAAGGGAGTGGTGGCAGCTGTGAAAACCTCTGATGGTACCTACCACAACACATCTAAAAATATTGCTTTTGCATTTGCTCAATCCATTGCAAGAGGACATATGTTCATAGTTAAACTCCCTGCCTTCTGTGAAGAAACTGTCAGTGGCACAAGTTAAATTCTTGGATAAACCAATTACATCTCAAGAACTGAATGAAGTTATTAAGAGCACAAAACCACATAAATCCCCTGGAATAGACAGCCTTCTGGTGGAGTTTTATAAGAGCTTTCACTCCACGCTAGTTCCACCATTATTAGCAATTTGCAACAATGTGATTCTCACAGGAACCACCCCGCCTTCCTGGAAGGAAGCTTCTATAGTAGTTATTCCAAAGGGAAACAAGGACCCTACTAATTCAGATTCTTATAGGCCTATTGCCTTGCTCAACAATGATGCAAAACTTTTATCTGCTATGCTTGCAAATCGGCTCAAATCAATGATCTCAGATCTAGTGCAAGACAATCAGACTGGCTTTATACCTCATCGACAGATTACTGATAATATGAGACGCATTCTTAATGTAATATTACATGGGAAGAAAAATCCATCAGAGTCATTAATTTTGGCATTGGACTTCGAGAAAGCATTTGATTCGATTGAAATTCAATACTTAATGGAAATGCTGCATTATAGGAAGTTCGGTGATAACTTTTTGACTGCACTACAATCAATCTATGACCATCCCAAATCTCGTGTATGGGCTAATGGTATTAACTCCCAGTTTTTCTATCCAACCAAAGGTACCAGGCAAGGATACCCACTCTCTCCTGTGATCTTTGCACACGCTGTAGAACCTCTTGCGGAAGAATTATGGAGCTCTAAGTTATTCTTGGGTATCCGGATAGGGGATTTGGAAAACAAATTAACTCTGAATGCTGATGATATGATATTATATATATCGAATCCTACAACTTCAATTCAGCAATTTCGGATATTATTGCAAACTTCAGTGCTGTCTCAAGCCTCCACCTGAACCCTCAAAAATTGGAACTTTATCCAATTACACTTTCTCAAACTACCATGAGAACACTGCATCACATCTATAAATATCAATGGGTCATGGCAGATTGGAAGCAACTAGGAGTTCACATCCCGCTTGACCTCAATAAACTCCTTGACTGCAACTTTAATCATCTTCATAAAGAAATGCAGACTCACATCAGAGACTGGAAGCCTTTGAAATTCTTGCTTGCCATATACAACTTATACAGAGTTTCTTATTTCCAAGCTTCTAGTTTCCTTTTAGAGCTCTTCCCATATATATCCCAGAGGCTGAATTACTTAAATAGCAATGCACGTTAACTACTTTCCTTTGGGCCTCTAATCATTCTAGAGTGGATCATCATCATCTCACTTCACCTCTATCGAAAAGAGGACTAGGGTTTCTTTCACTGTGACACTATTATCAAGCTGCAGCTTTATCTAACATTATCTAAATAACAACCTCAATCATTGCTGAACTGGATGTCTATTGAACAATCATACACACTACCATATAACCTTTCTGAGATATTCTGGATACCCCCAGCAAAACGGCCCAGAAATATAGTTCAAAATAGCTTCAATCCTCAAAGTATGGGATCTTAAAATGAAAGAACCAGCTCCAAAGATATCACCATTATCTACTTATCGTAATCAAACTTGGTTCCCTCCTGGAATGGAAAGGGAAGCTTTCTCGATATGGTGATCCTCTGGATTTTGTCTCAAGGGGTTTGCTTCATCCCAAACACCACTTTGAAGAACATATGGGCACTAAGGTGTCATGGCTCCAATATTTTCAAGTGAAGAGTCTTATAGAACAACTTACATTAATTGATGTGTTCTCAAGACCAAAAACAGCTTTTGAAACTCTTGTAGATACTGCTTCAGATCAAAAGAAGGGAATACTATCCTGAATTTACAAACTCATTTTGCAATTAGACAAAGATGTTACTCTGGCAAACCAAAAGGCTTGGAATTCTGACCTGCACTGTTTACTCTCCCCTCAACAATGGATGTCAATATGGTCTTCTCCAGTCAATAAGTCTAAAATCTTCAGTATTAGATTGCGATTTTTCAAAATTATCACACGGCGGTACTACACACCTGCCCGCTTGCACCACATGCACCTGGAATGCAGTCCACTCTGTTGGAAACAATGTGGTCAACCTGCCAATTTCTTCCATTGCTGGTGGACTTGTACCTATATTAAAGCATATTGGGAACAAATTTTGTAAGAAATAAATACAATTACATCTTTGGATCTTCCATTTTACCCAACCATGATACTACTAAATCTAACAGAGTCAACCTCATTACACACAATGATCTCAGAAGCTGCATCAATATTATTAGCGATTGCGAGACTTACCTTGGCTACCTCCTGGAAATCGCACAATCCTCTGTCGGTCTCTGCCTGGAGAGATAAAATATGGGACTTTTTTATTATGGAAAAGATTGCAGTTTCTTTTAACAATGACTCATCAAAATCTAACACTTCACATGCTCGTTTTGTAAGGAACTGGTTCCCCATACTACAGTATATGACGGGAAAGGATCTTCTCCCTTCCAACACTGTTTACAAGGCCTGGCTGTACTTTTGAAAGATCTATCTTTAAATGAAACACTCTTGCCAACTTCTTTCTTTAACTGTCTTTCTATTTTTTTCTTCTAACCTTTCTTTCTCTTTATTGTTTAATTTATAATTAATTTTATCTCCCCACCTCTAAGTACTTCAATATTGGATGCTTTAGAAGTTTTATAGAATATTGGTGTGAATATTACACTCTTTTACTGTTTGTATATTAAGGAATACTTTCACGTTGAAATATTTTTGTATTTGATGTATTTACTTCAATAAAGTTGCTTTATATATGAAAAATAACTGCTCCATTTGTCACTTAAGTTTGGAACTTTGTGAGTTTGCCCACCCACTATTGAAATCACCATATCAACTGAGACATATCTCTAACTGTAATAGTAAGAACTGTATCTATGTCTTAACATGAGTATGTAAATTTTTTTATGTGGGCAAAACCAGTTGACCAATCAAAATTAGAATTATGGAACACCACTCCAGAATTAAAAACCAAATTAGGGAAGCTCCACCTGCGGAACACTGGCTACAGAAACAGCACTCTCTGGATGATTTACACTTTTTTGTTATTTATAAATATCAAGCTGTTAAATACCAATGTGTGGATATTGACAGTCAATTAGCATAAAGAGAATGCTACTGGATACATAGATTGGATGCGATGGTCCCAAAGGGATTGAATCAAAAAGTGGACCTCTCATGTTTCATTGGATAGTACTATGCCAGTGCTATGACAGTCTGCATTGGGACATTATCGTGAGATGTACATTGAGTCTTTAAAACAATTGCTATGGCTGCTCCAAATCATAGGATCTTAATGAGGATGAGGCCCTCCAAATTTTTTTTTTTAAATTTAATCATATGGGTACTATGTATTGGGATATTGTTGTAAAATAAGTATGGATACTTTAAAACTTTGTTAGAATGGTTATGATTGCTCCTAATTGCAGGATTTTGATGAGGTAGAAGCCCCAAAGGAATGTTTTGTTTGGTTTTTTGGTTAAACAATACCAATCTTATGACTGTCTGTAGTGTAGGATGTAGGATGATAAAACACACAGGCACTTTAAGGAAAGCTGTTCTTGACACAGGTGCTCCTGATTATGAGGCTTGAAATGAAAGAAATAGAGCAGAACCCCAAATTTGCAGCTACCTGATAGAATTTGAAAGATATGCTGTCTTAGATAAGTTATTAATGTTTGCTGCAAGGGGTAAGTGAGCTCTTTTCACCATTTTAATAATTATAAATAAGATGGAATGAAACTGTATTGATGTAGTAATATTTTTTTATTTCAATTCTGATGGGACCCTAGACAATGCTGCTATTTTAAGAGCTTTTGTGCTCACAAAGAAAAATCATTGTGCCTTATGTCCTTTATATAAACATCACGGTCCTTGAAAAAGATTCATTCGAAATGGGTAAATTACTAGAGTCCCGTGGGACTAGTGATAGTGTTACTGACAAGGTGCTGTCTGAATGTAAAACTGCACTCGATGTATTGTTTGGGTGAAACATTTTTCTCTATGCATTGTTTGGGTGAAATATATTTTTGATAATATTTGATACCAATATTTAGACAATAGTATTGAAAAATATAAAAAGAAAAAGAATAAAGCATAAAATTGTTTTACCATAAGCATATATTTATTGTACACAGTGATATATATTTTTGTATGTCTTCCTAACATTGTGACCCTCAGTTTTTGTGTTTGAAAAATTAGGGCATGTCTGAAAGAATGGGACCAGATTGCTTTAGTGAAATACAGATTCCAACAAGGAGTAGAACAGAAAAGGCAAAGGCAGCTTCTAAGCATGCAAGCTGTTTAGTGGCAGAGCTGCTGCCATTGTTATCTCGATACCTGATCCTCGACTAGGAGGGCAAGGTTGTAGCTGTGTATCCACTTTTTTTTTTAATGTGTGAGGAAAAGGGCATAATATTTACTTCATGAAATCTCCATCTGGTCATACATGAATGAAGCAAATTCTGAAAATATCAAGGTTTCTTTCAAGAGAAGAAACTAAAGAGAATTTTTACAGCATCAGCCATGTTGCGGAAGTTAACAAATCACCATTAGTTAAAGGCTCAGTGTATGACAAAGGCTCAGCCAGTTTGGTGTAGTGGTTAAGTGCACGGACTCTAATCTGGGAGAACCAGGTTTGATTCCCCACTCCTTCACTTGCAGCTGCTGGATATCCTCGGGCAAGCCATAGTTCTGTCAGAGGTGTTCTTGAAAAGAGCAGTTTCTGTCAGAGCTCTCTCAACCCCACCTAACTCACAGGGTGTCTGTTTTGGGGAGGGGAAGGGAAAGGAGTTTGTAAGCTGCTCTGAGACTCTGAGTGAAGGGTGGGGTATAAATCCAACCTCCTCCTCTTCCTTCTCCTCCTAAGTTGGCAGTTTTTAAATAAGTCCATGCATTTAAACAGAGCTTTTGCCAAACATGCAGTGCAATTGTATGTATATTTCCTCCTTGACAGTCAGCTGTTGAATTCAGGTATGGGGCATATTTCTATTTGGAGGTGCAAGAGACCCTTCCAATCCCAACTTCTATCAGCTTCCTTTTGCTTCCTCATCTGCTCTTCATCCTCCTAAGGTTAACTACTTTCAAGAGTTTGGAAACTCCAATTGGCGGAGTGCTCATCTTTATTTTGAAAAATTGATTTCAGTGGTTGAAATTAAACTTGTTTCTTAATTATATTTCTTTCAAATATCACTTTTTGTTAAATTCTGGAGAAAGGAGGCTCATGTCTATAGTTTGGTGTAGTGGTTAGAAATGCAGACTCTAATCTGGGAGAACCAGGTTTGATTCCCCGCTCCTCCACATGCAGCTGCTGGTGAGACCTTGGGTCAGTCATAAGTTCTTTCAGAGCTGTTCACTCAAGGGCAGTTCTCGAGAGAGCTCTCTCAGCCCCACCTGCCTCACAGGGTGTCTGCTGTGGGGAGGGGAAGAAAAAGGAGATTGTAAAATGGGGTATAAATCCAATCTCTCCTCCTCCTCCTCCTCCTCTTCTTCTGTAGTGCACAATGGGCTGGTATGTTCTATCTAGATGGAATGATATTGTTAAGTTCTATCAGACTGGTACCCAGAGCCAGCCTACAAGAGAGAGCTAAAAGAGACAACAACAGAACATCACTGGTTGCCACCTACACCTCACAGTTTAAACCACTTCAGTGCATCATCAATGACTTACAGCTTCTCTTGGATAAGAATGTTACTCTTTCACACGCTTTGGGTGACAGGCTTTTGCTTGCTTAAAGACAGCCACCCCCCAACTTAAAACAGCTTCTCATCAACAACCATGGATCATCGTGGATTCACTTGAACCAAAATGGAACCAGGCTGCTGGCAAGTAATACAAGAAAGGTGGCAGAGCAGCTTTTAAACTAATCTGGGATGGGGGAGCAGACAGGAGCTGGGGAGCCTCCAGTTTGGGTCAAGTCAGTCTAAAAGGATGATTGGATAAACACTCAGGGTAGATTGATAGTAGCACAATTGAACTTGAGAGTAAGGACAGGATGGCAAATGAGGGCCATGTGTGGTGACTGAAGGGCTGAAGGAGGTGAGGGTTACTGGAGAGGGAAACACATGATAGGTGTCTGTATGCCAATGCTAGAAGTCTCTAAGCCAAGATGGAAGAGCTGGAATGCTTGGTGCTCAATGACATTTAGATAGAGTAGGTATCTCAGAAACATGGTGAAATGGGGGAAATCTATGGGATACAGTCATTCCTGGGTACAGGACAGAAACAGATGAGTTGGGGGAGATGCTGGATTAGATGGACCCCTGGTCTGATCCAGAGGGCTCTTCATATGTTCTTCTGTGCCCAACAGAGACACAAACTCAGGAACCAAATCTGCAATGCACATAGAGACCAATTTTGTCCACGTGTACACTCAAGCAATACTATTACAAGATGTAATAACATCAGCTACATCATCCAGGCCTCATATATTTGCACGTATCCAATTTAATAAATGCCATTATGTGCCAACATGTTGGTCGCTGAGTGAGAGAATCAATGAGCACAAACTGGACATAAGAACCAGAACAGAACAGAAACCTGTAGGGAAGGGGTATCAAACATGGCCTGCGGGCCAGATCCAGCCTCCATAGGGCTTGTATCTGGCCTGTGAGCACCTGGCTCTCTTCTGCTTCCTACTCTCTCTCTCTTCTGCTTCCTTCTGCATCACAGCTAAAAGTGAGAGATCGCGGGAGGAGATGGAAGTCCAAACAAAACATCAGTGACAAAAATAACAAAGAGTCAATAAAGATATATATGCAAATTTGTTTACTATAATAATTATAATTCTGTGGAAAACTCTCTTCTTTTACTGCTCACACGCAATGAATTTTGCGCAATAAAAATTTCCGTTTCACAAGAATTGCTTTATCTGAATGTGTAGTAATTACAATTCTTATCAATTTTCACTTATCAACTCTTGAAATAAACATCCAATGTTGACTCTCTGATATCAGAACCCAAGGTCTTCATAATGAAGAGAGGGGGAGGGAGGGAAAGAACTAGAGCTTATTTTGCCCAGTTCCCTCAGTTGCACGGGAGAGATGTGTGTGTGTGTGTGTGTGTGTGTTGTTGGGCTCATTACGCCAGGGCTTTCCTGGGTGCAACTGGGTTCCCCTCCTCTTTTTCACTGTATTCATGCCCTCATGATCCAGTCTTTCTCAGTAGGAAAGCAATGTGAACTATTTAGATGAGGAATAACAACAAGCCAGTGAGGTGGATTAGGCTGAGAATTGGATTTCTGCAGTCATTACTAATAGCTTTACAGGACCATCTTTTTAGGAACTTTGTTCTTATCATGGTCTATCAGACCATAGCTTTGTACCAATATCATTTAATTCTAACAATCTGCTTATCTGTTCAAACCTCTGACTTCCCTCACTATCCAGTCTGTGTACCTGCCAGGGGACTCACATCTAACCTTTCTACATCAACTCCTGGATTGGACAGTCAATAATTAGAAGCTGTGAGAACAGAAACACCAAGTAAGTCACAGTAAGAAGTGAGGGGGCTGTTATGCTTGCATAAATGAAGAGGTCCTTAGCACATAAGCCTCTCTAGCTGTGCTCACTTGTCCTTAACCGTTTTTATCACTTCCCCAAAATGAATCAGTCCAGTCTTCATTGCCAAGGATACTAGAGATCTGCTGAACAATAAAAAACAGGAAATACATGTCTCTTCACTCTGAAATGTCAAATATGTCAAATTCCTTGAAAAGAATTTCTGGAACTGGAAAGCTTTGGCTTTTTGCAATTGTTTGGGGCATCACCATTTAACACCATGGAAACTGGGCTGATGTCATACAACCTGCTTTGTGAACAATATTAGGCTGCGAAACATAGAACTGAATCCAAGGAGGCAGCAGAGACTGATTAACAAAGGGGAGAGAGCTTCTGTTTTATCTTCCCCCAATACAGGAGAAATGGAAGTGCAGACTGTAAAAAAAATCAATTAATGTTGCTTTTAGACACATTATTTAGATTGATTATAGTTATAAAACCTGATATGAACATATATCAGGAAAAAACATAAAAGCATTTCAGGGCATGGAAAGCCAGATTCTTCTGCTTCATTGTGAGCTCAGCCTTGTGCTCATTCACTCCTTCTCCTGTGCTTGCTTATGCATGCACACACATATATACAAAATCCTGTAGCTTGACCTAGTTTCAATATGCAAAAGACTGGATATGATATACAGCATATACAGTCATTATTCCAAAAGACAGTCTTATTAATCTGTAACCTAAAGAGCATAGAGAATCCAGCAGCACCTTAAAGATTAAAGCCATGATCCAGCCAAAGCAGAGCACTATAAAGCCCATTTATTTAAATGAGAGAACTGAAGCATGTGCTTAATAGTCTTCCACTGCAATCAGTGGGACATACAAGAGCTCAAGCTTAGGCTAGAAAGTACCCCAGTAGGCTGTTCCTCTGAAACCACAGTTTTTAGGTACACCTAGTCGTATTGCCTGTTCTAAAATAGTTCATAGTACCAAGCACAAGCATGAGCAAGCACAAGCATTTGATGTGCAGCAACATGTTCTGGAGGAAGATCACCAAGATATACTTAATGTGGAGGAATGGTACATTGTGCCTATGTAGTGATTCTTGCATAGCCAGGGAATTTTGTGTTGCCAAGCCTCTTTGATGAGTAAACCAATGTGGCATAGTGGTCAGTGTGTCAAACTATGACTGGGGAGATTTGGGTTCAAATCCCTACACAGTCAAGAGGTTAACAAGAAGAACGATTTATGTTGCCCTTAGCTCCCTGGATGAAGGGGTGGCCCCTGAAAATGAAATAAATAAACCTACATTTGATTGCTCTAGCACTCACTCTCACCACTGTATCCTTTTCTTCCCATAAGACCATTTACCAGCATTCTGACAATTGCTGAAAAGCAATTTTCACCTTTTTTGTTCTTAACCACCCACATGGGAACCACTGAAATCATGGGCTTTGCCTCCTTTCATGTAGACAGTGTCTTAAAAGAAGATTCACAAACACTGGAGAGATGTTCCATGATGCATTTGTATCACTTAAACTGAAATTGATCAAACTCCATAGGATGGGGGAAGACAGGAGGGCCTGATGTGGTCCACAGGGTTGCAAAGGGTTGGGCTCAACTGTGGGACTGAACAACAACAACAATCACTTAAATACAAAGGTTTCTCAAATTATCTACAAACTGAGAAGTTATCCTTTAGTCAAATAGATTCTCCAGTCTGTTCTGACAGCTGGAGAAGCAAGAATATGCCTAATAAAACATATTAAGAAAGAAAACAAAAAGAATCTTTAAACCAGTCCCACACTGTTTGCGAATCCAGAACCAGGGTCATTTTAAACTCTTTGGACCAAACATTCAGTGAAGGGAGCTTTATAACCTAAAGACAGTAAGTAAAATATTTATTAAGAAGAATATCTATTTTTAACTAAGGATGATTTTAGTTCTATTATTCATGTGTCCACAGTGCACAGACTCTAGCACTTGCCTTCTTGTAGAAAATGTGACTCAGAACATGCTGAGGCAAGGAACAGGGCAAGGTTTAGGAGGAAGAGTGCTTACATGGCAAAGTTGCTCAGTGGACACTCTCAGGGGATCCAAGTGACTGGCTGTCTTTCCTTAAGTGAACCATTGACATGCCTTTCTTCTTTGGTGACAGGGAAAGTACAACATTGTACAATATTACATATTCCATTGTACTCCCCTTTAACATGCAGTGGTATTTTAATGGAAAGAAACAGGTGCAAAAATAAGCCTGCCCAACTATTATTGTGAATGCATGCTGCCCTTTTGGTACTGGAAAGAACAGCCCAGAGAGTCATTTGCAGCCTTCCTATTTTGTAAAAGGTGTGGGAGAGAACTAAACTAGGGCTGTTTCCACGTGGGGTTGTTTCACCCAGTGGAATGCAGGAATCCCCAGAATTAAATAGGAGCATCCACATGACATTATGCTCATTCTGACTCCTGTGTTTCCTGGAGTTCTCCCCTTCAAACAGATCAAAGAAAAACCTCCTTTGATCTGGTTTAGAGAGGAACTGAGAGGCGGCTGCATCTGTAGCCAGTCACTATGAGAAGAGGAAAGAGCTAACCTCTACCTTCAAAACAGTGGAACTGTTATCCATCCCTTCCCCTTTAGGGCCTTTTTAGAGGGGTTCTTTCTTTCTTAGCTGAACCATGCTGAGGAATTACAGGGTTTCTGGCCTCTGGGGGGTGGCACTGTTATCTGTGCTTTTGCGCAGACATGATGGATGAGAAGAGGGCAGAGTGGCAATAGCAATGAGAGGTACAGGGACTGGGCAGGTGGACACCATTCCCACTTCTTCCCATGCCTCTTGCTGCTCCTGCTGCCGCTGCTGCAGTGGCAGTGGCTGCTGCCATGGTGGAGGTGTGTTTTCATGTCCCCATGTAGATGCAGTATTATGAACAGAGATCAAGGCAGTTCTTAAACAAATGATTTTGTTTATTCAGCTCATAACTTAACACAGAACGAAAATGGATAGAACAAGCTGACATATATGTTTTGAACGGGCAGAACCACACCCAACAAACAGATAGCAACCAATCAGAATATGGAGCTTGGAGCCAATGAGATTGGTTCCCGCCGAAGGCAAGGCTCCTTTGACTGGCCTATTTGCCAGTCCTGGTAATACTCTGCTTAAATACAGAATTGCTTAACTTCATCAATGCTTTATTGACTTAATACATAACACCCCACCCCCCTAAGTCAGCACACATAGTCCTGTAATTTCACGGGCCGAGTTCTTATCCTTTGAGAGTGCCTTGGTTCTGCTGCTGGCGGTGTGGGCCCTGTGCTGCTGGGCTGACTGTTCCAGGAGCAATCCGGAGGGCTCGGCCTTTGTTGCTTGTTGGGCGGTGCTGGCGCTTGAGAGTTCTCCAGCCCTGTGTCAAAAGAGTTCTCCGGCTCTGCACCAACAGGGGCTGCTGGTGTCGACTCAGCTTCTGGTGAAGACTGGGGGGTGTTGCAATAGGCGAGGTCTTCACCTGGGTCATTTGAGTCTGCTGTCTCCATTTCTCGAACCCAACGCCTCTGTAACTTATCAAGGTGCCTGCGTAGATTATGGCCCTCTGCAGTAGATATGATGTAGGAGATCGGCCCAGTGCTGGCGGTCACGGCTGCTTCCACCCACAATGGACCTTTGCTGTCGTTCCTGGCGTATATCAGGTCACCTGGCTGGAATGAGTAGATGGGGTCTGCAACCTCTTGCTGTGGTGACCAGTTGGCTGTGTAGTCAGGGTGCAGATGGTCCAAGACAGTTGTCAAGCGGCGATGCATGAGAAGTTCTGCTGGACTGCGACCCGTCACTGGGTGTGGCGTTACATGTTGCTGTAGCAGGAACTCAGCCATTCTGTGATCCCAGTCACCATGGACGATTTTCTTTAACGTATCCTTGGTCGTACGGACCATTCGCTTGGCTTGTCCATTTGTGGACAGATGGAATGGGGCAGCCGTGATGTGCCTGATCGAGTTGGCCTCCATAAACTGCTGAAACTTGGCCTCCATAAACTGCTGGAACTTTATTGGACACAATGGTGTCTGGCAGACCATGCATGCTGAAAAGACAGTGTAGCACTCTAATTACCGAGGCCGAAGTCATGACGGACATTGTAGCCACCTCCAACCATTTAGAGAATGAGTCCACAGCTATCAGGAACATTTTACCTTGGAATGGTCCCGCAAATTCGATGTGTAGTCGGGACTAAGGCACTCGGGTAGCTTCCCAACTTTGCAATGGTGCTTGTGGAGGCTCAGGGCATGTCTCCTGGCAGGCTCTGCATGTACAGACCCATTCTTCAATGTCCTGGTCCATACGCGGCCACCAAACATAACTGCAGCCCAATGCCTTCATGTGTACTACACTTGGATGACCAGCATGCAGCACCTCCAACACCCGGTGACGTAGTCTCGGGGGAACCACTACACAATTTCCCCATAGCAGGCAACCTTTATGCACAGACAGCTCATGTTGCCTTGCTTTGTACACTGCGAACCTGGGGCCTTGTGCTCCGGATGGCCATCCTCTCCACACCCAGTTCAGGACCCAGGCAATGATGGGGTCTTTAATGGACTGGGCTGTGATATTGGACGCATGGAGCGGAGGCTGCAGCAATTCCTCAAGAGCCATTACCTCATAAGTGTCGTGGCGCGCGCAACGCTGGCTGGCACGTCAGTGCCCAAAGGGAGTTAGAGTACCCAAAGAAGACTGGAGTCCAGAACTTAGGTGCAAATACAAAGTGAATTTTATTTACACTCTGCCACCACCTATATACAGTTCTCAGTGTCAAAGTGCTCCGCTGCAATCAATCCAAGTGAAGAGCTAAATCCACTGTACACTTTGTACATATATACAGCCTCTGGCCAATCAGCACACAGCTGATGCAATCCAGGTGCAATGCTCAGTGTCAGGCTGGACTGCCTCAGACCGGTTATAGCCAGCCTCTTTGCAGTCACATGCTGGCACTAGCTGTCACTCTCTCTGACACTAGATCTAACACATCTAGGCCAGCCTTACCAATACCAGTGAATCACAACACTCCCCCTTAAGGCTGAGCCTTGATGTACAGTTTGTCTTTCAATATACAAAACTGGTTTACATCCAAACATTTAGTAAAAGCATCTGCTAAATTTTCATTAGAGGTACAATGTATTAGTTTTACAAGACCACGTTCAATTGTATCTTTAACATTTCTATATCTGATGTTAATGTGTCTACTTCTGACCTTTATACATTGAATTTCAGCTAAATGTTGAGCGGCAGCATTGTCACAATACACATTGATTGGTACATCATACGTTATGTTGAAATCAGTTAACAATTGCAGAAACCATTCTATCTCTACACAGCATTGGCTTAAAAATGCATATTCTGTTTTACACGTACTCAATGTGACAAATTTTTGCTTAACGGACTTCCAGTGCATTAAGGCATCATTTAGACACAATATGTAACCTGAAGTTGATTTGGCGTCCTTTTGCTCTCCCCAACTGGAGTCACAGTACATGGTTACACCATTTGCATTATCAGTTTGCAGCACCAGTTTGTCATCAATTGTACCTTTCAGATAGAGCAAAACACGTTTTGCGGCTACCCAATCCTTCTGGAAGGGTTTGTTACATTGTTGGCTTAACAAATGCACAGCAAAACTTATGTCTGGCCTGCTCCAATTACAGATATAGGACAATGAACCAATAAGCGATTGAAACAGCTGTTTATCATCAAACACTTTGTCTTCTGGCTCTTTGACATACCCAGTGGTCATTGGGGTAGACACAGAATGAGCATCCTGCATTCCAAATTTTGTTAACAGTGTATCTATTTTCCCTTTTTTACTTAGCATAAAAACACCTCTGCTATTCCTGGTTACCTCTACCCCTAAGTACTGACCAACTTTTCCCAAATGTTTCACCTTAAACATCTTTTGGGCTGTTTCTTTAAACCATTGCAGTTGGTTTTCGTTGTGTGACAAAAAACACAAATCATCAACAAACACAATAAGGTAGCAAATCTCATTTCCAAGTTTTATGTGGAATAAACATGGATCAGCGATGGCTTGTTCAAATCCAACTGCCTTTAGACTTTTACTTAAACAATCATACCAGTTCCTGGTACTCTGTTTGAGCCCATAAAGAGATTTTTTTAATTTCAATACCTGTTTCCCATCTGTACTTTCAAAACCAGGTATTTCATCCATGTAAATGTCCTCAGTAATGGGTGCATTCATATAAGCTGTGATGAAGTCAAAATGATCTACCATCATATCATCTTGCCCAGCCTTTATAAGGGCAAGTCTAAACGTGTCAGCTCTGACTGTTGGGGCAAAGATTTGATCGAAATCTTGTCCCTTAATCTGTGCAAAACCTTGGGCCACAAGTCTGGCCTTTCTTATAGCACTGCCATCTGGCATCCATTTCACTTTAAACACCCATTTGAACTCTATTACATTTTTGTCATTTGGTGCCTCGGTTTTCTCAAACACTTTGTGTTCCACCAGTGAACTGTATTCCCTTTGCATAGCTTGAAACTATGCCTCCTTTTCTGCATTTGGCATTTGCAAGACTTCATTATAGCTTTGAGGCTCTTTGATATATACAAGATTTATGTCAAAACCATACCTCACCGGTGGTATGACCTTAGTGCTACGTGTAGACACTCTTTGTGGCACACACTCACTTTCACCTTTTGCAGGAATTTGTTCATCAGACACATCAACACTTTGTTCCTGTTTTACCTCAGGTTCTACTTTAACCATGGTTTGGTTACTTGCACCTTCAGTGCCACTTGTACCAGGTAACTCAACTACCTCAGGAACCTTATTGGCATGAATTCTTTTCCAGTTCTCATCTTCACAAAAATTAGCAGACCTACTGTATGTTATTTTGTGATTATTATCAGCAAACCTGTAACTCTTCATGCCTGACTGGTATCCAAGAAAGATTAACTTTTTTGCTTTGGGTCCTCCTTTCCTTCTACGTTCCAAAGGTATATTAAGCCATGCCTTTGAACCAAAAATCCTTAAGTAATCCAAACATGGAACTCTTTGGTATAACAACCTATATGGGATGTCATCCACAGAACGAGAATAGATGCGATTACTGAGGTAACGTGTTCTTAATAGCTTCAGCCCAGTAAGCAATACCAAGATTTGCGTCTTTTAACATGGAAAACATCATGGTTTGCAACACTCCCCCTTTCC
This sequence comes from Gekko gecko, assembly GCA_029375565.1. NCBI lineage: Eukaryota > Metazoa > Chordata > Lepidosauria > Squamata > Gekkonidae > Gekko > Gekko gecko. The sequence goes on along the minus strand of JAPDNY010000002.1, from coordinate 233,842,275 downwards.
TTTCTGCAAGGCCATTTTCAGCGGGGGTGCAAGGATTTGAGACCCTGTGTTTGATTCCTTTCTGTTGCATCCAAACCTTGAAAACATTAGATGTAAATTCCCCCCTCCCATTTCAGACTGAATGGCAACAACATTTCCAATTTGGTTTGTTATCTTTTTGTGCCAATACTTAACAGTGGGCAGCACATCCGACTTGTGCTTCATTACATAAAGCCAGGAAAAATGGGAGTGGTCATCAGTAATAATTAACGCAGAATGACTGTTTGGATAAGGCCCCACCACATCCATATGAACCAGATCTAAAGGTCTTTCAGATTGTCTCAAACTCTGTTTTGCAACAGGGCACGCCTTTGACTTAGTCATCTTGCATATTTCACAATCTAAGAACAATTTACATTTGTTTACATCCTCCTTTCCTATTATTTCCAACGTTTTCTGGATTGTTTTATAAGAGACATGTGCGAGTCTCCTATGGAGAACATGTTGGCAATTGTTGTGGGGTTTAACATTGCTAACCACCTGTGCAATTTCGTTACCACTGTTCAGCATATAAACATTGTGTTTCAGCCTGCCTATTGCACACACTTTGCCTTAATCACTTTACATACATTATTAGCAAACACTACCTCAAAACCAGCTTTGTCAAGGCACACCACACTAAGCAAGTTTTGTTTAAGAACAGGGACACAGAGAACCCCATTCAACATACAACTCAAGCTAGAAAAATATACATCTCCCTCAGCAGTTACTTTGGACAGTGTCCCATCTGCCAAACAAACAGAAGACAGAGAAAGTTTTCGTTTATTTAACAGCATACTTTCCTTTTTGCAATAGGTCAAAGTCGCTCCAGAATCCAATAGCCAGTCCGTGGTATCTGCCTCCTCTTGCAGCACCACAGAAGCCTGGTGACGATTTCCAGGCTGCTGCCCTTTTTTCTTGTGTTGCTCTGGACAAAACCATAACAAATGATCAAAAGACCCACAAACATAACACCGACGTTTTTTACTCTGTTTGCTATCATCTTTGCTGCTCTTCCGGTTGCAAGACAATGTAGTTACACAGCTGCTGGCAATCTCCTGCATCTCCTTGGCATTGGCTTTCTGCCCAGAATGGCTGGCACAGTTCCTAGATAAACTTGTGTGCTCTCTGAAGTCAGCCCTGCGCATAGACTCCTGAAGAATCTTGCCATTCACATACTCCACAGTTAGATGAGCAGCATCCAGAGCCTCAAACATTGTTATCAATGTTTGATAATCATCTGATAAGGAATTTAATATCACATACACCTTATCCAGGTCAGTGAAAGTTTTACCTCGTTCCTGTAGTTGCCGGAAATAATCCATTAAAGTGGCCAAATGTTTCTTAATGGGCTCATTAGGCAGCTGCACCATCCTGAACAGGTGCCTAGTGAGAGAAATAACTGAGCCCATATCAGCTTGCTGATAAACTGCCTTGAGAGCATCCCAGGCATCCTTACTGCTCTCCTTATCAGCAACATAAATTAAGTTATCATCATTCATGCTCAGGATGATGAGGGCTAGAGCTCTTTCATCATTCTTCTCTTCCAGAGGTGTCGGGTCTTCCGGAGGATCAGACACGCAAGCCCAAAGACCCTCTTTAACCAGAAAATACTTCATTTTTAAAGCCCAGTTATTATAGTTAGTTGCAGTAAGCTTCTCCACAAGCTGAGATGTCGGTACCTGTGCCATGCTGGTCTCTGCCACTGGTAGCTGGCTGTCTGCCTCAGCAGCTGGACGTATGTGTAAACACACGACTCCCCCTCACCGCTGCTGGCCTCAGACTCCTTCAGCACTTTCAGCACCTCCGAGCACTCTGTCTGCAACAGCTTCTCCACAGCTTTGCTGGAACACTGCTTTCAGTTCAGCACATGAAAGCCTCTGCTAGCTGACACAGTTCAACTCCACTGGCACTCACTTTCAAACTCCACTTTACTGCCAGCCGCGGCCTGGGCCCATAACCCTGTCGTGGCATGCGCAACGCTGGCTGGCATGTCAGTGCCCAAAGGGAGTTAGAGTACCCAAAGAAGACTGAAGTCCAGAACTTAGGTGCAAATACAAAGTGAATTTTATTTACACTCTGCCACCACCTATATACAGTTCTCAGTGTCAAAGTGCTCCGTTGCAATCAATCCAAGTGAAGAGCTAAATCCACTGTACACTTTGTACATATATACAGCCTCTGGCCAATCAGCACACAGCTGATGCAATCCAGGTGCAATGCTCAGTGTCAGGCTGGACTGCCTCAGACCGGTTATAGCCAGCCTCTTTGCAGTCACATGCTGGCACTAGCTGTCACTCTCTCTGACACTAGATCTAACACATCTAGGCCAGCCTTACCAATACCAGTGATTCACAACAGTAAGCTGATGCAAGATCTTCTGCTGGGGCTTGAAGCGGCAATCAGATGAGTGTATCAGCATGTCCAATGGCCTTACCGGGCCTGTGCATAAGCACGTATGTATAGGCTGACAGGAACACCGACCAACGGATCATGCGGGGGCATGACTTGTGGAGTTTGGTGGTCCAGTGCAAAAAGTCCCAAAAACAGCTTGTGATCCGTGATGATCTTGAAGTGGCATCCATACACAAAATCATGAAATTTCTTGATGCAACCAGGGCAAGTGCCTCTTTATTGATTTGTGCATAATTCCTTTCAGCCGGAGCCAGAGTCCTGGAAAAGTATGTGATAGGGGCTTCTCTCCCATCTGGCAAGCTAAGACTCAAGACGGCCCCAATGCCATAGGGAGAAGCTTCAGTGGCAAGTAGTAACAGCAGTTTTTCATCAAAATGCATTAGAACGGACCTTGATGAGAGCAAGTCTTTGACAGCAGTGAACATTCAGGCATGACTGAGCCCCCAGTTCTGCTGAGACTTCTTCTCCAGCAAACAATGCAGAGGCTCCGCCACCGATACTTTATGTGGCAGGAATGCATGATAAAAGTTGAGGAGGCCTAAAAACTATTGAAGCTCCTTCTTTGATTGCGGCAATGGAGCATTATGGATTGCCTGGACCTTGCTATCAGTCAGGTGGACACCGTCAGCATCGATCAGGAACCCTAGAAACTCAACCTGATGTACCCTGATCTGGCATTTTTCTCGTTTTACCTTTAGTCCTGCCTCCTGGAACCATTGAAGGACTTGGCAAAGGAGTGCACCCAACTCTTCGTTTGATTCACTGGCAATCAATACATCATCAAAGTAGGGAACTACTCCAGGAATGTCCCACATGATGCCTTCCATAAGGCCTTGGAAAAGTCCCAGTGCCACACTGACCCCAAACTGTAAACGGTTGACTTTAAAAGCCCCTCAATATGTTACGATTGTCTGGGCTTCCGCTGTTTCAGGGGTAACAGGCAGCTGCTGATAAGACTGTGCCAGATCAAGCTTGGTGAAGACTCTTCCTCCAGCTAACGATGCCAATATGTGACTATTGGCACCAGGTAAGAGTGTTGTTGCAAACCTTGTTAATTGTGCATTTATAGTCCACACAAATTTGTAACGATCCGTCGGGCTTGACCGGCATCACGATAGGTGTTTCCCACCATGCATGTGAGATGGGCTCTAACTCTCCCTGTGCGATGAGGTAATCTAGCTCCTCATTGATCCTGGCCTTCATGGCAATCGCTGCCTGGGTGATTTTAGGCGACCCGGCCTGACGTTCGGATCGAGGTCGAAGGAGACTGAGGGCCCTGTGTAACACCCCAAAGAACCATCAAACACAGCAGGAAAGTCTTTGCAAACATAGTCCAAGCTGTCGTGGGATACTTGCTGTACTCCCACTACGTGTATGCCAAGTGTCTCAAACCAGTCAAGTCCCAAGAGGCTAGCCCACTGGCCCTTGACCATGATCGCCTTCAATTGGCCATAGATTTTCTTAAACTGCACCATAAATCTGCTGACCCAGGCAACTGGAATCTGCTGCTTCTGGAAGTCAACCAAATGAGGACCACATGGCTCTAGGCATCGTTTATTCCATCTAGGAAACAATTGGCGCAGCATCTGTGAGGAAATGATAGTAAGTACTGATCCCAGATCGACCTCCATCTTGCAAGGGCATTGTCTAACACCACTGTTACTTTAATCTTGCTCTTAGTTTTCCCTTGCATCCGCACAATGGATGAGTTGTGCAGGTTCGTGCAGATTGTATGACACTCCGTTTTTCTGGGCGTGTACTTGGGCGGACGGCGGAGTCTGTTGGGAGATGTGCGAGGCAACCCTTTAGCGGTTGCTGAGTGGCAGGCTCGGGCGATGTGTCCCATTTTCCCACATTCATGGCACTGGGCCTCTTGGAACTGGCATCTACAACATTCGTGATTGCCCCCTCAACTGGCATAGTTCATTTTGGGTGCTGGCGGTAGCCCTTATGGTTGCCAGCTCTGGTTCTGTGGATGCTGTTGTCCTCACTATCGGACTCCTCCATGCTCTCCTGGTGCACTGGAAGCTGTTTACGTGATTCAGGCAGTGTCCTTGACTGTCGCATATCTCAGGTGGACTGCTCCACAGCTTCAGTGGCAACCGCTTCCTCGTATGCTACCTGAAAAGTGAACTCCTTCTTTGTGAACAACCGACATTGTAGTTTCTCACTCTGTAGGCTGCAAACTAGCTGGTCTCAGAGTCTGTCACTCAAATCTGTAAAGTTGCACTGCCTGGCCATTTTTTGGAGTGCTGCCATGTATTTGGCAATGGACTCACCCTTGTTCTGGTCTCACTTGTGGAAAGAGTGTCTGCAGGCTATTTCAGATGGCTTTGGTGTGAAATGGTCATGCAGTTTCTTGGTGATGTCAGCCAACACGGATGTTGACAGTTCTGCAGGCGCCACTAGTGTCCGGGCCACATCAAATATGTTCTTCCCACAGACGTTCAGGAAGGTGGCCTTCTTCACCTCTGGATCGGTGATCTTGGTTGCTGCGGCATAAAACTCAAATCTAGTCACAAAGGTGTCCCAGTCTTTGGTGCTCGCATCGAACGATTCAAATTGTACGGCGGTGGCCATCATAGTTTTGCTTGCAGGCTGTGGCACTTGCTTGCTAGCACTGGTTGCGACTGAGGCGACAATTCCTTGATCGTCTGCCATGATTATCTCTTAGGGGCCAAGGTGACAATTCCTTGCCTGAGTAGTGATTCAGCTTGATGGTTCTGTGGGGATGCCTACCCACTGCATCCCGTCATCATCACCAGTGTTATAAACTGAGATCGAGGCAGCTCTTGAACAAGTGATTTCATTTATTCAGCTCATAACTTAACACAGAATGAAAATGCATAGAACAAGCTGACTTATATATGTTTTGAACGGGCAGAACCACACCCAACAAACAGATAACAACCAATCAGAATACGGAGCTTGGAGCCAATGAATCACAGAATCATAGAACGTTAGAGTTGGAAGGGACCTTGTAGGTCATCTAGTCCAACCCCCTACACTCTGCAGGAGCATAGCCAAAAGATAGCCCTACATATCTACAACATACCCAAAAGCTGGTCGTCCAGCCTCCACTTGAAAACATCCATGAGATTGAAAATGGGATTGGTTCCTGCTGAAGGCAAGGCTCCTTTGATTGGCCTGTTTGCCAATCCTTGTAATACTCTGTTTAAATATAGAACTGCTTAACTTCATCAATACTTTATTGACTTAATACGTAACATGCAGCCTAGGGGGAGAAATGCTAAGGTTTAGTACAGACAGAAGCAAGTACTTCTTTACACAGCACGTCATTACGAAATTCAACATCAGAAGATATGGTGGTAAACACTGACCTCAAGGCTAGAGTATTGTAATGCACTCTACATGGGTCTATCAGGTATTTCAGCTGGTACAGAATGCTGCAGCTCAGTTGCTATTGGAAGTTAGGTGGAGTATGCATATTACACCCACTCTGTAGTCACTCCATCAGTTATCAGGTTGGATTCAAGGTAGTTGTTATCACATAACCATGTGGCCTTGGACTCTCATACCTTCAGACTGCCTCTTCCTATTTTCTGAGGTGTCAACCTTTATTAACATTTGAGCAAAGCCTTCTGAAGGTGCCATGCTGCAAATGGGCAAGAATGACAGCTGCCCATACATGTCCATTCTCTAGTGTGACCTTGTGGAATGGCCTTCCTGAGGAGTCCAGGAGGGCTCCCACACTTCTGTCGTGTCTTGGTAAGACATCAGACTTGGTGATCTCACCCATCTATTTGACAGCTTTGACAGCTACAGAGGCCAGAACAGACCGGTTCTAGTTGGAGCTGAACAGTTCAGTCACCATGACTCAGCAATGTGCTGATTGGCTGTAACTTGTATATAAGTGTACAGTGTCTGTATGATATTCTCTTTCTCCTTTACGACTTGTTCTGCGAAGCATTTTGTCAGTGAGTTCCAGAATATATATATTTGTAAATAAACTGTAAATAGTTAAGCACTGGGTTGTGTCTGTGGTGCTTGCTATTGCTGGCTTCCAGTTGGTGTAACTGGCTGCACACTGGTAAATGCTCTGCATGACAGGGGGTGGGGGCAGAGTCCTCTCCAGGGCTGTTTTGGCCTTTGATGCAGGACTTATTGGGGCCAGACTTGGCTAGGGTTGCCAATTCCAGGTTGGGAAATTCTTGGAGATTTTGTAGTGGAATCTGGGGAAGGCAGGGCTTGGAGAGGGGAGAGGCCTCAGCTGGATATAATGCAGGGCCGGCTCCAGGTGTCTGGGCGCCCTAGGCAGGACAGCCTGGGGCGCCCCCCACTGGGGATGCCAACCTCCCGGTGGGACCTGGAGACCGGGGCGTCGGCGGGGCGCTGGCTTTCCTGGAGGCTCCGCAGCTGCGGGACCCCCAGGAAAGCCGGGAAGGGGGCGGGGGGGTCCAGCCTCCGCCCCTCCCTCCTGGCGCTGGCTTTTCTGCGGGCCCCGCAGCTGCGGGACCCCCAGAAAAGCCGGGAAGGGGGCGGGGGGTCCAGCCTCCGCCCCCTCCCTCCCAGCGCCAACTTTTCTGCGGGCCCCGCGGCTGCGGGAACCCCAGAAAAGACGGGAAGGGGGCGGGGGGTCCAGCCTCCGCCCCTCCCTCCCGGCGCCGGCTTTTCTGCGGGCCCCGTGGCTGCGGGACCCCCAGAAAAGCCGGGAAGGGGGCGCGGGGGTCTAGCCTCCGCCCCCTCCCTCCCGGCGCCGGCTTTTCTGCGGGCCCCGCTGGGAAGGGGGCGGGGGTCTGGCGGCGCCGGCGGGCGCCGGGTTAGGACGGCGGGGGGGAGCAGTTTTCGGGGGGGGAGTGGGGCGCCATTTGGTGCCCCTCAGGCCGGGGCGCCCTAGGCGGGCGCCTAGTTTGCCCTATGGGCGGTCTGGCCCTGATATAATGTCATAGTTTCCACCCTCCAAAGCAGCCATTTTCTCCAGGGAACAGATCTCTGTCATCTGGAGTTCAATTGTAATTCTGAAAAATCTCTAGATCCCACCTGGAGGTTGGCAACAGTGGCCCTGGCGGCAACCTCTGGGTGATTTGATACCACCTGACTCACATGATTCAATTAGGTCTGGCTGCTTGCTGCTGTTCAACTGATAACAGAGCAAGTAAACATCTAGTGTACAATATACACTACAACAATCAATGTTCCCACATTAGAACCCGACTTACCCATATTATTTAGACATTCAGCTTCCTCCCAAATGGGCGCTTACACTCCTATTGACAATGGTTCTTGCAAGCACTCCTACAGTTTGGCATATTTAAAGCTGATTACCTCCATATCATTACTAATGCTGGAGTACATGAACTGATATTGTACACTAGATGTTTACTTGCTCTGTTTTCAGTTCATGTACTCCGGCATTAGTAATGATATGGATGCTGCTGTTAAACAGCAGTCCTCTTATGAAAGCCAGTGTGGTGTAGCAGTAGGGTTGCCAGCTCCAGGTTGGGAAATACCTGGACATTTTGTGGGTGGAGCCTGAGGAAGGCAGGGCTTTGGATGGGGAGGGGACTTGAGTGGGATACAATGCCATAGAGTCCATCTTCCAAAACAGCCTTTTTCTCCAGGTTAACTGATCTCTGTTGCCTGGATATCGGTTGTAATCCCCAGAGATCTCCAGCCACCACCTGGAGGCTAAGTCAAGGATGGGAGATCATGGAACTGGCTGAACTTTGTCAGGGAAAACAACCATGATATGATAATGAAACTTTGTTAGAGAAAAATATATCTTCTTTAACTATCCAGTGAATAACAAATCGTTAAAGGTGTTTTCTTTGAAGTAAATTGGTCTCAAATTTTTCTGACAGTAGAGCGCTTAATAGACTGTTTCACTCAAGGTTTTATTAGACGAGACCTTACACTAGAAAATATACAAAAATACATAATTTTTTCACCACTTATAGTCCGAATGCACCCAAAACAGAGATCAGAATACTTTTGTTTTTAAAGGGAAAAAACTTCGAACAACTCACCCTGCCTTAGGTCTAGATTAGAAACCTCAGTTAATGATTGACAGTATGCACCTGAAGCAGTCTTGAAAGAATTTTAGAGGGCAGCACATAGCTGCTTTTCACATAACAAAATGAAGTAAGTTAGAAAGGAAGAGGGAGCAGAAAAAATACAAAAGGGTGAGTTGTTTGAGGTTTTTTTCCTTTAAAAACAAAAGTATTCTGATCCTTGTTTTGGGTGCATTCAGACTATGTGGTGAAAAAAATGTATTTTTGTATATTTTCTAGTGCAAGGTCTCATCTGATGAAACCTTGAGTTAAATGGTCTATTGAGTGCTGTACCATCAGAAAAACTTGAGACCAATTCACTTCAAAGAAAACATCTTTAATGATTTGTTATTCACTGGATAATTAAAGAAGATATATTTTTCTCTAACAAGGTTTTGTTATCATATCACGGTTGTTTTTCCTTACAAAGATCCACCTGGAGGCTGGCAACCCTATGTAGTGGTTAGAGCTTAAGAGTAGGGTCTGGGTGGTCCAGGTTTGAATCCCCAACCTGCTGTGGAAGCTCAATGGATTATTTTGAGCCAGTCACGTACTTTCAGCCTAACCTACCTCACAGGGTTGTTGTAAGGATAAAAAGGAGGAGAGGAGCATAATGTAAACTGCTTTGGTCCCCAGTATGGAGAAAGATTGGCTATAAATGAAATAAACAACTAATAAATATAGCTGAAGTTGCCAGGCAGATGAAAAGGTAGGCTGGGGGATGGCTGAGAAGAAGAGAATGAGGCAAAGAGAGGATTTTGGGGTTGGCAGGAGGATGGAAAGAGAAAATGGTACAGGGAAGGGGATTCAGTGGAAAGTGAGATGCCACTCCACAAGTTCTTGGTGGTTTCCTACCGTGCAAGTGGGCCTGGCCCAGTGGTCTGCACCACACAACTGGACCACAGTTTTCAAAGGCAGAGACTGCTGGTGGGGGGACTGAAGACAGGGGAGAAAATAAATGTAGCTTGGCTGTTGGGTAGGAAGGAAAGAAGGAAGCAGGAAACAGAAAGGTGATGGGGCTTTCAGGAAAGGGAAAGAGAAAATAAAGGAGGCGGGGGAGGAAATGCCCCCAGCAAGTCCTTGTGGGTTGCCACTTGTTCCATTGTATCATGCATTGTTTTATGCTGTGTAAGCTGCCTTGAGTCTCAGTTAGAAAGTTGGGCTATAAATAAAGTAAATAAATCAACACATACATAAATTCATGGTGGATTGGTCTATGAACAGCTAAATGGCATGTCCATGTTCATAGGTAATATCCCTCTAAACACCAGCTGCTGAGGACAAGCATCAATACAGGGCAATTATCTTTACATGGCACTTCTTATTTTCTCATGTTAAAGCAATGATCCCCAGCATCACGCCCATGGAAATCCCCATGACTAAGGGGTTTTACGGCACCCATTTACTTCTTGCCCAAAGTTAGTAGCTATTCCTATCTTTCTTGTACCTCACTGGAATAAGAAGTGCTTTAGAAAAATCCAGGAAGCATCACCTTTGTGTCTGCAGTTAACACCCATTTATAAACAGCATCTTCCATGACAAATACTATATTTATTTATTAGTTAGACTTCTATCCCGCCCTCCCACTGAAGCAGCACAGTGTGGCTTACAAACAATTATAAAACCAGCATAAATACATACATAAAATACAACTCAATAAAATTCCAAATGAATACCATATAAATATGGCGGCGTCATATAATAAAGTACAAGTGGAGCACAGCTGATAGAATCATTCCTACTGAAATGCCCGGCAAAAAAGCTCCGTTTTCACAGCCCTGCAGGATTGCTGGAGGTCCTGTAGTACTCTGATCTTGCTTTGGAGCTCATTCCAGAGTGTCGGCACCACCAGGGAGAATGCCCTGGTCCTAGTTGCCACCAACCTGGTGTCCCTAGGCCCAGGGAGGGCCAGGCAGTTTTGTGTTCCAGATTGCAGTGCTCTCTGGGGAACATGCGAGGAAAGGCAGTCCCTCAGGTAGGCAGGCCCCTGACCATAAAGGGCTTTAAAGGTCAAAACCAGCACCTTGAAGCGAATCCAGAATGCTATTGGTAGCCAGTGCAACGACTTTAGCACAGGCTGGATGTGCTCCTGCATAGGGAGGCCCATCAACAGCCTGGCCGCTGTGTTTTGCACCAGCTGCAGCTTCCAGAGTTGCTCCAAGGGCAGCCTCATGTAGAGAGCATTACAGTAGTCCAGCCTCGAGGTGACCATAGCGTGGATCACTGAAGCCAGATCATTGCATTCGAGGAAGGGGACCAACTGCCTAATCAGCCGAAGATGGAAAAAGGCTGTCTTGGCAGCGGCTGCTACCTGGGCCTCCATTGTCAGGGAAGCATCCAGGAGCACTCCCAAACTCCTGACCCTCGGCTCTGGCACCAACAGCGCCCCACTGAAGGCCAGTAGAGGGACCCCTAACGCCGCTCCGCTTCAGGCATAGGACCTCCGTCTTCATCGGATTCAATTTCAATTGGCTCAGCCTAAGCCATTCTGCCATGTCCTGCAATGCCCGGTCCAGGTCTTCTGGGGTAGAGCCAGACCGACTGCCCAACAGCAGATAGAGCTGAGTGTCATCCACATATTGGTGACACCCTAGCCTATGCCTCCAGGCAATCTGGGCAAGGGGGCACATATAGATGTTGAATAGCATCGGGGAGAGCACTGCCCCTTGTGGCACTCCACAAATTAGTGGGTGTCTTCGGGACTTCTCCCTAACCTAGGAGAAAGGAGACGAGCCATTGCAAGGCAAGCCCCCAAATCCCCATGTCGGTGAGGTGGTGGGTAAGCAACTGATGATCGACCGTGTCGAATGCCACCAACAGGTCCAACAGCAGCAGCACCGCCGTCCTACCCCAATCCAGATGCCTCTGGAGGTCGTCTGTGAGGGTGACCAGTGCTGTCTCCGTCCCGTGACCCGGGCAGAAGCCAGACTGGAAGGAATCCAGTGTGGAAGTGTCATCCAGAAAGCTCTGCAACTGTATCGCCACCGCCCTCTCTATTAAGAGATGGTTATTTTAGGAGAGGGCGGACCATCGCTTCCTTGAGAGCCCCTTAATAACTAGCATTATTATTGGCTACAGCACCCCAGGCAGCTATTTTGTGACTGGCCCCAGACCCCAGTCCCATAGGGAGCCATTCAGGAGGGGCCATATCTTAGTGGTAGAGCATTTACATGGCATGAAGAATGTCCCTGGCTTGACATTAATCAAAAGTTGGCTGTCTTGTAAAAATGTCACCAAGTGCAACTTATTCCTCCATGGCATTGTAGTGATCCAGCCAACCACCCTTCTTCTTTGCCTAGTTGAAATTAAGATTTTGGCTGTATGTTCCAGTAGATAATTCATTAGAAATGGCCAGAATTCTTGCTGATACTGAACCCATAAATGCAAACGATGCAAACGGCTGGCTTCTCCACATAGCGATCTGGCATCTAGAGTCATTTGGTTTCTTACAGACTGGTATCCCAGTTCCAGTGCTATATGGGCCATGATGCACATTTCTTTTTGTACATTTTAACATAATGCAAAAACAAATAGAATTTGTTGTATGAGATCTCTATAAAACATTCAGTGCCTTAAACAAATTTGTTATTGATTAGCAATGATTGCATTCTTTATTTAGATTCCAGCTAGGAACAGTTTGCAAATACAATTTGGGTATCATTTCTCTCAAGACATGAAACTCCTTACCATAGAGAGAAGCACACATATAAAAATGGGATATATCATTGCACATCCAGGGTGAAAAGTGATCCTCTGCTTTTTAAAATCAGTGTTGTAAACAGAAGGATGTTGGATTTCTACTCATCTGGAACTACTTCCTGTACAGAACTGAGTAGAGAACATCTTGAGGGTAGAAGAGCCCCGTGTGCACTGGATCAGAAAGGTCTTCTGTAATCCTTCCCCTGCTAGGTGTCCTGGTGGTTATATCAATTTTAGTGGGACCAAAGTTTGTATCAAGAATACAGGACTGTAGAAATTGCCTAAAGTCCAAGTGGCCCTAATCTGGATAGCCCAAGCTAGTCTAATCTTGGAAGCCAAGCCCTGGTTAGTACTTGGATGGGAGACAACCAAGAAAGTCCAGGATTGCTACACAGAGGCAGGCAATAGCAAACCACTTGCCTTGAGAACCCTGAGGGGTCAGCATAAGTTGGCTGTGAATTGATAGCACTTTTCACCACCAAAGCCTAAATTATTTACTGCAGGGGTCTCCAACAGGTAGCAAGTGGGCTACCAGTAGCTTACCTGCTGCTGCAGAGTAGCTCATGCATCCCTTAGAAGACCCAGGAGATGATCATGAAAAGATCTGCTCTGTGCTTTTTCTTTTTCTTTTTTTTTAAAAATCTTTTATTTCATATGACTTTTTCTGTACTACTTAGCTGGTAGCTTCATTTCTAGCTCTCACCTAGTTTGTGTTCTGTTTCTAGGACAGAACTTGATAATGTGTCAGGGTGGGTGGGTGGAGTGACTAAAGAAATTTTGCATTACTCAGAGATAGCTCTCATTAAAGGAAAGGTTGGTGACCCCTTATTTAGGTGATTTGTTTACTTTATAAAGTGTTTAAGATGGGGCATAGGTTGAAGAAAAATCTATTGGAGAGGGTCAGTCTAGGAGAGGTATAATTAATCCTGTCTCATTGCAGCCTAGAGAAGTTTGAGCCTTCCTGGATCCTTGTCTAGCCTCATTTTTTTCTATGAACCACATTAATATCCATCTGTGTAAAAGATGTTATATAAATAAATGTTAGCTCATTTATTTTATCACTATTTTTCTGGGCTTGTTCGCAGCATTTGTTATAATTTTACCCCTCAGCTTCAGCCACGTGCACATTTATAAATAGATGTACAGCTAGTGCCATCATACAAATCTCTGAACAGACTTTTCTCTTTTTTTCCAGGGCAGGAATATTTCCTTAAATGTTAGTAGGTTCTACTCCGGGGAGGGCGGGATATAAATCCAAATAAATAAATAAATAGAGCAATATCAGCTCTGACTCAGCAGCAATATGGCCTCTTAATCCAGGAGAGATGCGAATCAAGTGAAGCCCATTTTCTATGTCTAGAACTAACTGTCAAAAGCACTCAGGCCTAGAGATGTAAAATTTCCAGAAATTTTGAAGCTTGGGGGAAAAACCCAGTTTTTTTCTGTTTTTTTCCTGGAAAAAACCTGAAATTTTTGCAAAAATTGAAAAAATGCTACATTAGCACTTCTTTTTTCTTTTCCAGATTGAAAGTCATTCTGTTACTTTAGGAACATAAAATATGACTATGGACAATTTTACTTGACATGAAATTATCACAACTAGCATATTAAAAATAGAGTGTATCCAAACAAGTATTACAAACAGAATTTACTCTTTTTTTATAATATTTATTTGTAATTGAAACAAATGGAGCAACAATCTCCTGAACTGTTTACTAGTTTATGTGGAACAGACAAAAAACCTCCACAAAATAATTTTTAAAAATCCAGAATAACAATTATTCACAGTTCCTCTGGACAGTATTAAATAATTTTTTAAAAAAACCATTCTCATAAAAAGAATTGAAGAGGGGGGGAGTGTATAGAAGGGAGTGAGGGACTAAATTTCAATGAATGGGCATGAACTTTAATCAGAATTATTTTCTGAGCTGTAATTATTAGTATCAGTTTCAGTCTCTGCTTCTGCAGCTACTCTGTTGTGTCTGTCATTATCACAGTTATTATGGACCTCTAAAAACTGAAGGTTTGCCCAGATTGAAACAAGCTTCTCTACCATTTCACATGTCAGTTTATTTCTTGATTTCTTGTGTTTCCAAACATAGACCAGATTCCTTCACATGCTGCAGAAGATGGAGGAATCTGAAGAAGGCGAGAAGCAAGAGGAGTCAAAGGCTGTGTTGTGCAAAGACCTTGCCACTATGTTGCAGAAGGAATATGTTTGGCAGAATCCCAGATTGCATTCCCGGATCAAATCCCTGAAGAGGCTCTATATTCTGCAACATTTGAAAGTACCTTCCCAATATCAAATCCTAAATGTGATGCTTGTTTTGTAATCCAGTCAAATGCAGTAACAGTGCTATCATCACACATATTTCCAACTTTGAATCTTGGATCCAGCAGACTTGCAGCAGCATGAAATGGATGGCAATAAAATTCTTCCCTTTTTTAAATAAAATCTTTCACTTTACTTTCTTCTATAGTTGTAAGTGGAGATATACTGAGATTTTCAAGAACAGTTGTTTTTATCTTGGTCATTAGATAAGGAATTTCTGACAAAAATGCACTATCTGATTCAGATGCAGTGATTGCTGCAGAAACTGGCTTTAGAATCTTTAGGGAATTCTGATCAAGAACAGTGTTTCTTACACTCCTGGGTACTTTAAGATCTTCAGCTATTACTGTTTCTAGAAGAGCTTCTTTGTTTTTTTAGTAAACTTTCAAAGGAGATCACCACTCCAGCCCACCAAGTTTTACTACAGAGCTTCAGTGTCACTATTTTATTCTTTGCATTTTTTTCTACTTGCTTCTTCTTGAAAACTGCATCTGCAATATGAGTACCTTTTATATGTTTTATAACTTCTTTTGCTTGTCTGTAGATCATTTGAAGGGTGTCCAGTTTCATAATATCATTAAGAAGCAAGTTTAGGCCATGAGATGCACATCCTATTGCAGTAATATGTGGATACTTATCCATTATGATCTCCCATGCTGCTTTCATTTTGCTGGCATTGTCAATCAGCAAAGCAAATTTACCACTCCCAATTTTCTGTAGGACTTCACATATTTTACAGCTGATATATTCTGCAGTATGTCTGTTCTCTCCTGTTTCAATGTTTTTGTAAAAAACTGATTGAGGTGGTGTTATAACAAAATTTGTAATTCCTCCTCCTCTCACATTTGTCCATCCATCTGTAAGTAGTGCGAGACACAGTGCTTCATTAATTTTTTCTTGCACAGATTCCATTACATGTTCATATTCTGACTCCAAAAGAGGCTTGCTCAAAGAATGTCTGCTGAGCAAATGGTATGATGGTGTTAGTAATTTTAAAGCTTCCTGCCAGTATGCATTTTCAGTTATTGAAAATGGTGTTCCAGAAGAATATATTGCTCTTGCAAGAACTTGATCAATTTTTTCCTGATCTTCAGGTGTCATCTTGCCTACAAATGAATTAATTGAATAATTTTGGATGCTGCTGTCTTCAGTATCTGTTCACTTGAAAATGCTGCTGATGGGACAACACTTTGTGTTGCTGCTGATATTATAGATGGAGTAGAAAGAGGACTTCTTGAATGAGAACATTGAGAAAAACTATGGCTGAGTTCAGACTGGCAATTTGCCCCGGTAGGGATCCGTTTCAGCGATGCTTCAAACCCACAGTAAACAGGTCGTTCACACAGGCACATCTGCCTGGAGTCCCCCACCCGTAGCCAACCGGCGCTGTTCTGCTTCACTACCATGTTAAAAAGATACCTTGTGTAACTGGTAGCAAATCCTGAAAGCAAGCGTGTGTTCCACGTTTCCCCACTTCCAGGAAGTCTGAATGCTCCGCTGATAAGCCGGGAGCGACCTGCGTTGGGCAGAAGGCAGCAGCAGTATGATTGGCCATGCTCCGCTCTACTGCCCAACGCGGTGCCGGCGCTGCGGGGTCCTCCCCCAATCGGCAAAATGCGCTTATGCGCATGAGCACATGAGAGCTCATGCGCACATACACCCACAGCCAAATTAATGGGGAAACGCCGAATACAGCGTGCCTCCAGGGCGGCAGTCTGAACGCTCCAGTCTGGCTCTGCCCAGTATGCTCCAGCAGCAGCCCAGGCTGTGTGAACGGGAAACCCCGGAACAGTTTGTTCCAGGGCTTTTTTGCCGCGACTGGCTCATGAAGCAAATTGCCAGTCTGTCTTCAGCCATTGTGCATTTTCATCATTGTGGTCCTCTTCACTTAGATCCACGAAGGATTTTTTCATATCTACAGGACATTTGTTACATACAAGAATGTGTTTTGTCATCCTGGTAGCATTTGGAAATGCATATTTCATCCGGACATTATCTGACCATGCATGGACTGAATATACTTTTAGCGACTTGGAAAAGGATATACGTACAAAAACATGGTCATTAAAAACAAAGATTTTATTTAATCAATTCATTGTAGATAACATTGATAAGGAAATATAAGAATATTTCAAACTAAATTCCTCATGTGGAGTATCACAAGACTTAATTTGGGACACCATGAAAGTTGTAATACGTGGTCATTGTATTTCAGTTACTGCAACCTATAAGAGGAAAAGAAACATGTTGAAACAGGAAATATTAGATAAAATTAAAACATTAGAAGCAAAACATAAAGCCACTGGCTCTAAGAAGAACTACCAACACCTTCTTATTGAATGCAAAAAAATAGAGGCATTTGAAACAACCCAAGTTCAAAAAAACATAATGTATCTTAGACAAAAATATTGGTATAGGCATCCTAGATCATTGAAAATTTTGTCATGGAAAATAAAAGAACAACAAGTAAAAAAAAGACTATAGCTTCTGTTAAAAATGCTAAGGGTCAAACAGAATTTACTTCTCCATCAATATTGAAAGTATTCTTAGAGTACTATAAAACATTGTACGAATCTGATAAGCCCCAAAGTTCAGATATACAGAACTACCTTAGGCGACATCAATTAGTTAAGCAGTTAGTTCACACTCACAAAGATTTAATGGATGAACCAATCACTGAAAAAGAAATTCTAAAGGCAATTTCACATTTAAAAATTAACAAATGCCCTGGCAGAGTCGGCTTACCATTCGAATTCTATAAAAAATACCAATATCTTTTAGCTACTCCATTAATGAATTTATGCAACTTAGTGTTAGAAAAAGGCATTAAACCACCATCTTGTGATGAGGCGAAAATTATACTATTGCTTAAAAAAGATCGGGATCCTCAATCCACCAAATTTTATAGGCCGATTTCCCTACTAAATAGTGATTATAAAATTTTCACTACAGTTAATACAGCTAGATTAAACCAAATAATAGGACACTATATCCATGTAAACCAGGCTGGATTTATTCCTAATAGAGATAGCGATAATATCTGTAAAACTATCAATATAATACAATATAGTAAACAACACTTAACTAATTCCTGTATTTTGGCTGTAGATATTGAAAAAGCCTTTGACCGGGTGGAACTGGTCTTTTTATAACACGTAGTCAAAGAAATGAGTTTTGGGCCAAAATTCAAGAGGGTAATAGACACCTTATATACCTCACCTAAAGCACAAATAAATTTAAATGGACTTAGCTCGCATAATTTTAAATTATCAAGAGGCACGAGGCAGGGGTGCCCATTGTTGCCCTTGCTTTTTGCCACGGTCATTGACCCATTGGCTAATATGATCAGGAATTCGAATCAGATACAAGATATAACTATAAACCAAAAGGAATTCAAAATCAGTTTATTTGCAGATGACTTTGTTTTATATGTTTCAGACCCACAATTTTCAATCTCTAGCTTAGAAATTTTTTAACTACTTTTAGTTCGCTAGCAGGACTCAGTGTTAATCAAACAAAAACAGCTTTATATCCCATTAATTTGACTAAAGACAGTGAACATTATGTGAAAACACACTTTTCTTACCAATGGGTGTCTAAACCTTGGACCTACCTAGGTGTTAAGATTCCACTCCAACTACATGATTTATAAAAAATTAACTATCAAGAATTGATACAAGAAACTAGAAATATGTATACCAAATGGAATCTTCTCAATTTGACATGGTTAGAGAAAATTAAGATATTAAAATCCTTTATTTTTCCTAAATTTTTATACATATTTTGGACGCTTCAAATCTGGATTCCAAATATTACATTTCATAAATGGCAAAATAGTTGGAGAAAGTTTGTCTGGGGTGCCTGTTCCCCTAGGTTTGCTTAGTTAACATTATGTAGACCATCTCAGTTGGGTGGTCTATCAATTCCAGATCATAAACTTTACTATGAAGCTTCAACTCTAAATACACTGTTGTGTATACTCCAAGTATTATCACACAGAGAATGGGTACCAATTGAAGAATCATATTTCACCCCATACAAATACTTTGAATATTTATGGGCAGCAAAATCTGACCGGTTGCCAAAGTCTACAAATATGTTTACTCAAGCATAACTTTGGACATGGAACTATAGAAGAGAACATTTAGTTCCACCTTTCTCTATTGCAACTACATTCTTAGGACAAAAATGGTTTCTTCCGGCGCAGCATTGCACTGCTTTGAGAACTTGGAGGTTTGCCAAACTACACCGAATTTCAGATGTAGTACATAAAGGTCAAATACTTGAGAAACAAAAACTTGATGCATTGGCTAAGTTAAATATTCCATGGTTTGAATACCTACAATTGCAGCATTTTATTACGTCAAGTACAATATCTGAACAACTACACAGACCTCTAAAAGCCTTTGAAAAGCTTTTATTAGTTGACAGTGGTACAAGAAAGGGCACGATTTCAATTGTCTATAGAATTTTGTTAGAGCACGATATGCTAGACTTACCTTCTTATGTAGTACCTTGGCAGACTGACTGTAACCTTCAATGGTCTAAGACTCAATGTGAATCAGTATGGTCTTCCTATGTATATAAATCCAAATCTTTGAATATACAAGAGCAAAACATAAAAATTGTAACATGGTGATATATGACACCAAGAAAACTGAATTGCATAAATAAATCTATATCTCCTTTGTGTTGGAAACAATGTGGTTCAGTAGGAACTTTCCACCATTGTTGGTGGGAATGCATAGTGATAAAACATTTTTGATAAAATATATTACTACAAATTGAAAAATTAACTGGATATAAAATTCCTTTGGCACCTGAGGTCATATTATTAAACTATTGGCATGATAAGAAAATTCCAGAAATCAGGAAGGACCTGATAATGATACTTCATACAGCAGCTAAAACAACAATTGCTGCTTACTGGAAAGCAATAGATAAACCTTCGATTAAAGATTGGTATTCGAGAATTTGGGACCATTTAATTTTAGATAAAATATCTGATTCGATGGCATGTAAGGATCCTTCACACGGTCCCTCCCATTATTTAGAAAGATGGTACCCCATTTTAGTTAATCTGGAAGAGATTCTTGAAGGGAATACTTATTCTAAAAATTATTGCTATCTTAATCTTTTGAAAGTTAGTTGGCTTATATAACCACCCCTTTGTATTGAAGTTGTTATGGTTTTTTTGATATTTATTATTTGGTAATAGTTTTATTGCTTTGTATAATACAGTTTTGTGCATCATATGTAAATTTACTATATCAAATCCTTCAAGGATGATGGATAACCCCCCCTTTTTATTATTGTATGTTCGTTATATGAAAAAGTTAATAAAATAAAATTTAAAAAGAAGGGAGGAAGGAAGAGGAAGATTGGATTTATACCCTGCCCTTCACTCAGAGTGGCTTACAAACTCCTTTCTCTTCCCCTCCTCACAACAGACACCCTGTGAGGTAGGTGGGGCTGAGAGAGCTCTTTTCAGAACTGTCCTTGAAAGAACAGCTCTGACAGAACTATGGCTTGCCCAAGGTCATCCAGCAGCTGCAAGTGGGGGCATGGGGAATCAAACTCAGGTCTCCCAGATTAGAGTCCACACACTTAACCACTACACCAAACTGGAAAAAGGATGGACTCTCTGTCTAGCCAACATAAAACTTGCTTATAAGTAGGGCTCACTCTATATTGAGGATGGAAAGGTGGGACTAAGTGGCTTTCAGTCTCAGTTCAGGTCTTTCTAATCTCTATGAAATGGAACTGACTGCAGAACAGTACTAGTATCGGCAAACATCAGCACAGTAACAGATTCAGAAGTCAAAGAATCTTTAGAATGGCAGTGATTCAAAAGTCACTTAATCCATACAGCTGAATTGAGGGCAGAACCACCAGCGACCGAATTCTGCCTGTGAGTGATCAAAGTGTAGCATGCCACAGGGAAAGAGCATGAAGGAAAAAAATGCACTTCTGCTCAAGATGTCCTGCAGGTCAGGAAATTACATTATGATATAAGCCATCAATCCTGTCATATGGTATGATAAAAATTAAAATAAAAGAACCCTGGAGTCAGACAGCTCACTGTGCCAAACCCCTTTCCAACTCCTAACATAGCCACCAGCTATTAGACCCAGGGTGTGTAAGTAAGATGGAAGTTACAATTTTCTATGGGTACTTAAAATCCATACACTAGCTGTTGCAATCACAAGTCCAGAAAATGCAGCACCAGTCATATTTTGGGTTCTATAATCTACATTATTCTCCTAAAAGATCTTGACAGAATGCAAGTCATTTATCCTTGGAAAAGCTAAAATAGCCAGAGTGGCGCAGTGAATAGTGCTGGATTTGACTGTAGACACCTGAAAGACATGTCCTTGGGACTATTCTCTGCCTCTCATTGCCATCTACATCACAAGGCTTTTGTGATGCTGAAAATGGGGAAACTCTGGGCATACAACCCAGAGTTGTATGCTCATCTGAAGAAGGAAAGACAGAGATGCTCCTTGCCAAAAGAATGCCATAATACAAGAATGCAAGACATTGTGGGCAGATGTCATGAATCTTTGGATCCACCACAATGGGTCATGTCTCCCTGACCTCTATGTCTCATTTCTCCCCTGAAAGTCTCTGCCTCAGGTGGCTCATCTGAGGCTCCCAGCATTGTCTTGCTGTAGCTGTTCAGTCAATACAGGGCTGGGGGCTTTCTCCCAGGGAACCTATGGGGGGATTCTCTTCAGCTGTCTAGTTTTATACTCACTTGTGGCAGCATGGGAAACATGTAAGGCCATGATACAAGTTGACCCCCTCATGAATAATGAGCTAAAGGTCTCAGTTCATTTTAGTGTCTCTTTTTCACATGGTAAATGAAGGCAAAACTCTGCTTTGTCCATTTTGAATGTGTGCACTGATGCATTAACCCTTAAACAATCAAGGCAGAAGTATTTAATGGCTTCATTGGTCAGCCAAATCCACCTTCTGAGCCCTGTGTTGCAAAGTGCTCAGGGTTCCAGTATGCAATTTTCAGATCCAGTTTCTTTAGCAAGCAATTTCTGATAATTAGTACCAATTCATAGTACAAGAAAGGAAAGATAATTGTTTCCTCTCCTAATGTAGTTCTTGTAGGCTTGTATGCAAAAATAGCCAGGATGATGAGATTAGCCTGTCTCTCCAAGCCCCACCCCTGTGTGGCAATTGCAATAGAAACTCTTTACATTGTTGCTGTACCTCGCAGCATAAACATACAGCTACAACAATTGCCATGAATGTTGAGTGGGCACAGGCCTGTGTGTAGCTAGACATGCATGGAACAGATACTCCTTGTTTATATGTACGAATCCTCCACTTTGTTAAAGGATGAGAAAAGGGCAGACCTCCTTATGCTATCTGTGTGGTGCGATGTTGTTGATTGTGATTGTGAGTACAAAGGGAGTAGTAGTTATATGGAAAGACAGAGTAGCAGAATGTGATCTTGTGTATGTTTAGGCGCTAGATGCCAGCTTTGTGTGGCAATGCTCCAGCAGTTGTGCGGGGGTGGGAGGAAGGGATGAGTTGGCAGGAAAGAAGGGGAAGACAAGGAAAGGGCAAGCGTAATCCTTCACCAGATGGAGTCAGAAGCATTAAAGTGGAGGGAAAGCATATTGGTTTAGCTCCCATGAGACAATAACAGGGATGCCAAGGGCACTACCCTAACCAGGTCTGCTTGGAAGTTAGTCCTATTTTCTTCATGGGGAATTACTCCCAGGAAAGTGTTCTTAAGATTGCAGATCAAGCAGACCTCACTAATTTGAAGAATTTACTGGTGGGACCAGGGCACTTTGGAGAGCACAGAATGATTGATTGGGGGGGTTGGTTGTAGAGCAGCTGCTTAGCATGCAGAAGGCTGTAGGTTCATTCCCTGGCATCTCCAGTTAAAGAGATTCAGGTAGTAGGTTATGTGACCTGAGACTCTGGACAGCCAGTTGGAATAGACAATACTGACCTTGATTGACCAGTGGTCTGACTTGGTATAAGGCAGCTTCACATGTTGTGTTCATGTGAAAAAAACTAAAAACATAGCTGTGTTGTTTGAGCTGAAAATTAGCATAGTACTAAGTGCATGGAACATATATCTTGTATTACTTGTGTCAAAAACAAAGATGACTTTGTTCTGCTGTTACTATGCTGTTCCCAGCTCTTTTCTCAATAGAAAACTGACCAATGGAGGACTATGAATAGTGCTCATAGATTACAGAGTGACAAACTACTGTACACCAAAAGAATTCTGAGTGTTCCAATTGCCAAAGGGCTTTAAGGATCTATATTGCTGTGAAAGGATAATGGAGTGCTTTTAATGTGGTTTGATTGCATGGGATTGCTATCTCAGCTGTTTAACAAAGGCCTCTGGTAAACTTCCTCCACCCCCCCACCCCCCCAAGACGCAGAGTTCTTAAGGAACCAGAATACAATTAAAGGAATTGTCTACAGCTGTTTAATTGAGAAAGGTCAATAATGTGTAGTAGTTAGAGTGCTGGACTAGGATCTGGGAGCCCAGGGTTCAAATTCCATTGTGCAATAAAGTTCACTGGCCATTAATTCCTTCTCAGCTTTTCCCCACCTCACAGGGTTGTTGTGAAGACAGAATGGAAAAAAGGAGAAGCATTTCCATCTCCCTGCACTCCTGGGAGAGAGGGTGGGACAAAAATGCACTACACAGACAAAGTGGGCTGTTGCCAGCCTTTTTGACAAATCAAGCTCAGGATAAGAGATAAAGCCATGCCAGTATGCCATAAAGATTATGCAGCCCACCGTGTCTTGGAATATTTGTATATACATATCAGGCTCTGGATCTGGTGAGCAGGCAGTAGTGCAGCATCTGTGAAGCACCTGTTCTCCTGCTCCTGCCCAGGTGTATCACAAAAGCTTGCTGGCTTTGCCATTTTTGTTGCAGGCCAGCCACCCTTAGGTTAGGGCAATCCAAGTTCAAATCAAAGCTCAGTCTTGGGCAAGTCACTCTGTCAGTGTAACCTACCTCACAGAGCTGCTGTAAAGAATAAAATGAAACAACCCCACTTAAGCTACTCTGGAATCCTTTATGGAAGGGCAGAATACATACGTGCAGGGCTGACTCAAGCATTTTTGATGCCCTATATAGCAAATTATTTTGCTACCCTTTCCCACACTGCAAAGAAGCCACAGCTTGCTCCCACCCCCTGTACTGTCTGTCTGCAGCAAAATGGGAAGCTGCTACCCACCCTCTCCCCCCAAACACCAGGGCAAGGCGGGAAACTACCCTATGTCTTACTTAACTCCTACACAGTAGGGAGCAAGAGAAAACTGGAGAAGGGAAAGGAGGAGAAAACTACTTGTGAGCTACCCACTGGGGCTCAGGCACCTACTGGAGTTGCCTCCTTGCTGCAGTAGACCCTGACTTTGTGGCTTGGAGGGAGATATGGCTGGTAGGTGCCCCTCCACCTCTAGCATCCTAGGAGATTGCTTAGGTGCTGCTAGCAATTGGTCTGGCCCTGCATATCTGGATTAGGGTTGCCAATCTCCAGGTGGTAGCTGGAGATCTCTTGCTTTTATAACTGATCTGCAGGCGACAGAGATCTGTTCACCTGGAGAAAATGGCCTCTTTGGAAGATGGACTCTATGGCATTATAACCCCACTGAAGTCCCTCCCCTCCTCAAACCTCACCTTCTTCAGGCTCCAACCCCAAAATCTCCAGGTATTTCCAACCCTGAGTTGGCAACCCTAAGCGTTATCCTCAGCATCCTACCTAACAGTAAAGTGTGTCAATGATGAAAGCAGTCAAAGTAGGCTGTTTCAGTCTAGATGAGGGGTTTTTTTGTGTGTGAGGGTGGTCTCTACATATCTGGTATGCAGAATAACATGACTTTGTCAGTTTACTAAAAAACAGAACAGCCACCCAGAACAGTCACCCAGAACAGCCACCCAGAACAGCCTGAT
This sequence comes from Gekko gecko, assembly GCA_029375565.1. Lineage (NCBI taxonomy): Eukaryota > Metazoa > Chordata > Lepidosauria > Squamata > Gekkonidae > Gekko > Gekko gecko. Next base: position 233,817,854 of record JAPDNY010000002.1, on the reverse strand, counting down.
GAGGACTGAGGATGGAATGTTGAGAACAGTCAAGGCAGTGAAAAGAAAAGGGGGGGGAGAGAATTAACCAGCTCAAGCCCTTGAGAGGGTAGAGAATCCTGGGAGGAAGATTTAGGGGTGGGTGGGTTCCAAATTGTTCCAGTCTGCCATATTTCCTTATGAGACCACAGCTTGTAATAATACTTATTGCAGCTACAATAACTATTCTTCCCATGGTAAAGCACACCACAGGGGCAAAACCACAAAACAGGAGAAAAAGCAATGATTATTGCAGGAGTTTGCTGGTAGCAAGTCTTTGTGGAAGGAATTAACAGTGTTACTTAACATTTGCCTGATTGCTCAGGGGCCTGCACAGCAGAAGAAGCATTTTGTCTTCCCGCTTGTTGGGTTTTAATTGTTTCACCTATTTTCCCCAAGGTGTGAAATATGAATATCCCTGAATTCTGAACACATTCACTAGAAGCATAAATTGCAGCTTCAATATCTTCTCACTTGAAATACCAGTTAAAGCCTAAATATTACTGCTTTGTTTGGGGAACTGAAAGTAGAAATTGCAACAACCTTTATTTTCTATTGAATTTTTCATTGGAAATGTTTCTTCTCCTCAGCAAATGGCTCGGTTTGAAGGAAAGCTGGATACATGCAAAGGATAAACAGCTCTGCAGAGCCCAGGAGTGAACACCAGTCTGTGTTTTGTATGTTAAATAAATGGCTGCCAAATATCAAACTACAAAAATCATGGGGATTTAATTTCGTTCTTGCTTCATAACAATCATATAAATACATACAGGCCAGTTTTATACTATACAGGAAGTCTCACCAAGTGAGAACAGAATTTGACATGAGATTTGAGTCAACTCATTGTTCATGCCCTTGGCTACTATAACTACCTTGCATAGCCGAACACCAATGAAAAAAGTGCAATCCTGAGCAGAGTTATACCGTTCTAAGCCAATTGACTTCAATGGACTTAGAAGGGGGTAACTGTGCTCAGAACTGTGATGTAAGGCAGTGTATGTGTACTTGTTTTCAGAATGGAAGCCATATTTAGGTTTTCAGCTGTTCCTGCTGGCTCTTCAGTTCCAGCTTCCTCAGCCTGAGCTTTGGACAAACAGGCAGTAGTGGGAAACCTCAAGAGGCAGAGACCAGATGTGGTCTTCTCTCTCAGTCTGCTGCTCTTAATGGCTTCTAATGGCACTTGGCCTTTGAAGTGCTTGACAGCTTTTTAGTATGTTGGGCCAGTGCTCTAGACAAATCACTATACAGCTCAATGGGTGGATGGGAAGTTCCCCAGGGTGACATATGTTTTCCAAATGTAATTTGCACAGCTCTGGATTAAAGGATCTGCATAAGTATCTTTATCATTGTATGCCTGGTTGAAATCTGCTGTCTTTTCCATGTTCCCCTGTAACATGTAGGACTGCTCATGGCATGGTTTTCATACATTGGGTTGGTGCAGCAATCCACAGATGTAAGGCTTTAAGATCTTTCCAGTGTTTTAATCTCCCCCAAATAGTACTTTCTGATCACAGAAAAGTTTATTACTGAGGATTTGCGGACTCATGTGAAGTAAAAGCCATGTGAGTTGTGAGACTGCAGCAGCATGGGAGAAGGGGCTGAAATCACCCTTTTCCTATGCATGATGCTGCTGCTCCTGTTCAGGGGTGACCTTAGTCCTGGTGCAGCTCACCGGGGCCCAGTGCCCTACTGCCTCACCTGGTGACTCTGGAGCCCATCCACAAGTTTTGCCTTGGGCCCTCAGAATCACTGTGGCTGTCCATACAGTTTTAAGGCTAAGAAGTATGGGATACTATGCAGGGGGGTTTCTGCACCCATGTTTTTGGCGGTTCCGGACTCACACTGCTTCAGGGGGTAGGGTTTTTTTTTACTGATTTCTGCACATGGCTGGAAGAGCCAGCTTGGTATAGTGCTTAAGAGTGGTGGATTCTAAACTGGAGAACCGAGTTTGATTCCCCACTTCTCCACATGAAGCCAGCTGGGTGACCTTGGGTCAGTCACAGTTAACTCAGAACTCTCTCAGCCCCACCTATCTCACATGGTGTCTGTTGTGGGGGGAGGAAAGGAAGGTGATTGCAAGGCACCCTCCCTCCTTTGGGTGGTGAAGAGCGGGGTATAAATTTCTTCTCCTCCTCTTCTTCCTCCAGTTTTTCTGCATTTTTTTGGTCCCTATTTTTTGGAGGAGCACTTTTACCCCAATATTTTTTTCAAATTGATTTGAAGCTTCCTTTACTTCTTATGCAAAATGCTTCAATTGGGTTTTTTTGTACCACCCATGGACTCCCATCCACACCTACCTCCCATTGCCAAATCACACCCTCCTTCCTATTCCCCCCACCCGTGCCCTGATTCAATTTCCCTCCCCCTCTTTTTTCCTTTCCTCCCTCCCCCCATTTTCAAAGCAATATCAGTAGGGTGATATAAGAGTGGACCCAGCCCCTCCCCCATCTGTCCTTATATATATTTGAATTTTGGTTCCACAACATTCTATAGTCACCATAATTGATTCGGCACAAGAACTGGCAGTCAGAAGATGCTGGCGGGGGCTGACTGGCTGCTTGGCGGAGTCCCGCCCACGTCAGCCCCGGCCAGTATCTTTGGCTCAGTCTGCTCCGGTCCTCTGACAGGAGAGGACTGTCTGCAGAGAGAGCGCAGGGACAGGCCTTCAAGGCCGAGGCAGGTGAAAGAAGCCCCTTCCGCCCCCCCACACCATCCTCTGGGCCTTCTATGGGCCCAGTAGGCCAGAGAAGGCCCTTCCACACACACCCCATCCTCTGGGTCTTCTATGGGCCCAGTAGGCCAGAGAAGCCCCTTCCGCCCCCCCACACCATACTCTGGGCCTTCAATGGGCCCAGTAGGCCAGAGAAGCCCCTTCCGCCCCCCCACACCATCCTCTGGGCCTTCTCTGGGCCCATTAGGCCCAGAGAAGCCCGTTCCACCCCTCTTCCATTCCTTTCCCCCTTTTCCTTTCTTCCTCTCTCCTTCTTTCTTTCACTCTCCCCTCTTCCTTCCTACCTCCCTTTCTAGGGCCCGTTGTCTTCCTCCACAACGGGCTTTGCTCCCTAGTTTGTTTATATTGCTGTTGAGCATCACCACATTAGTTTTCCCACTCAGGGAAGGAGCATTTTTTTTAATTTAGTAAGACATTATAGAATTAACATGGTTCCTTACAATGTACAATAGATGGGGGAAAGATAGAAGTCAAAGTCTGACAAATGGATACCATGGTAAGTCTTAAGCAGAGAGTAAGGTAGCACTGGGAATGTGGGTAAGGGCCTGCTTAAAGTAATGCAAGAAAAAGCAGGATCCACTCTCTTTCAGCATCCTCCCATTCCAGTGCTCTGTCCCTCCCCTCAGAAAAATACCTGAGCTTCACGTGCCTTTACTTTTTGGCTGTTCACCCACCTTTATCCCAGCTCTATCCCACACCCTCTATGATAATTTTTTGCTAGATTTTTAAAAAGGGAATGCTGAAGTTTTAAACCCCAAGTTAAATTTTAATGAAACTTCATAACTCTGGTACCCAAATGCAATGTAATATTGATAGGGGACTGTGCATTCAGCAAGCAAGAGATTGCCCAGAAAGCTTCTTAGGATCTTATGCAATATGTAACAAAATTAATTATTTGTAATGAAAGAATCCATGTCCCTGTAGCATTGCTGAGACCTGGCTTGTATAAAGAACCTTCTCGCTTTATTATTTGGCTGCAAATGTCAAGCATTGAGAAAGATACTGAGCAGAGATGGGGACAGTGAGAAAAAGGAGCTGGAGAATTGTAAAAGGGGACTGCAGCAAAATGCAGCAGACTTCGGACTAAAATCTTTGCCTGTTGCCTAGCAGAGAGAAGGAGCTTTCCATCTTAAAGGCAAAGAGAGCTTTTAAAGTGACTATTTGCTTGCCAAATACACCATCATTTGACTTTCAGACTGATGCCCAAGGCAATTACACAGTTCAAGATTCAAATCAGTTGAGCTCCACTTACTTCCATGGCACCATATTGGCCTAAGTCCAGATTCTCAGAGTCAAATGTGTTCTAGATCAGGTTGGCAAAGCATTTCTGAAACAGCTGTAGAAATGTTCACTTTTAAACAGGAAAATGAAGTTGCAAGCACAAACCTCAATGCACCTTCTATTGCAGCTTATCTCTATTACTAGGTACAATTGGACTAGTAGTAAATGGAGTTGGTTTCGAATTACTGGCATAGAGGCACCTGAGGTCAAAACATGACTGAAAAACAAACAATTAAAAGTGTAAGAACAACAAGCTGTAAAACAGACAGCAAGAGTTTACAAGGGACCATAAAAAGACAAAATAAAACATGTCATCTAGCAGATTGTAAAAAGTAAAAAGGTTAAAAAATAACATAAACCCACCCCTTCCCTGGTCAAGGCAGAGTTCCAATGGATATAACATGCAGCTGACCTCTAGCATCATTGTTAAAGACCTGTGGGAATCAGTGTAATCACTTAAGAAGCCTGTGACAGCACAATTTAGGTTGCACCTATCTGAAAAGCAAATTCCAGTGCTACAGATTAGGACCTCTTCAATCCTAGAAAAAAAATACTACATAGACATTTCCATAAAGGAAGTATCATGCGAGCCACTAGGCTGTTATGGGTGACTAGTACAGGTGCATGGATTTCATGAGATATTCAGACTGCACATATTCTGGGAAACCTAGGCTGACATTCTTTTAAACATTATTTATCCCCCTTTTCTCCCACACTGAAGACTCAAAGCAACTTATGAGGTAAAATACAATATATACATACACACACAAAAAGAAAAATCAAATGTATACTACACATGGATTGTATGTGTGTTCACCATAACTTGTGAACAGATTTTTCTGTGCCTTCAATAGCTGCATGATAAGTAGTACAGAATCTTGACTTTGCACATCATTGCTTATTTATGCCAGGAAAAGCGGTCCTGTTTACATTTCTGCTTGCTTACATTAAAGGCACATGAACCACCCCAGGGGGAGGGGGGTGACAATTCTAACAAGAACAAGTTGTGAAAGCATTTTTATCTGAGTGTTCAGAATGCTTGACATATATCTGTAATCTTTTCAATAGCCTTGTAAGGTAATGCAAGGCAATTTATTATCCTTACGTTGTATTTATAGGGGTGAGTGTGGCCATGAGGCTGGGCAGTATGGGCTTTTAGAAGCCCACCAGCTGACTTCATGACAACAGTAGAACAGAACTGGGGAGCTCCTGGCTTTTCTGAGCTACCTCCTTACATCAGCTCTATGACGTCCCACTTCACACCAAAATCCATTCTCAGAGAATAGCCTGATATGATCAGATCTTGGAAGCTAAGCAGGGTTGGCCCTTGGTTGGTATGTGAATGGGAGACCACCAAGGAATACCAGGATCACGATGCCCTCTTTAAATATACTCCCTCCCATGTTCCACACCCACATCTCTCAGCCAACCTTCACAATAAAAAGGATGTTGATAGCCCCAACCTTGATGAACTGCGCCTTTTTGCTGCAAAGAAAAGTCAGCCAGAAGCCTGCACCTTTTGTTCTAAATATGAGAAGAATTGTTCAAAGTATAGGGAACATTTTCTCTTACACTGATAAATGCTCTTATGCACAAAACAGTCACTCTGGAACTGTTGTGATCCAGGGGAGAAATATGCCCATTCAAAGATCATAGTTAAAGTTCTTGAACTAGCAGAGGGCAATCAGTTGCACACAAATGGTGATCCCATCTGAGGAGATGCATCAAAAGATGCTTCCATTCTGTTGAATAAAGCACAGATGAACATCTACTTCCTCATTGGCTCTGTACATGATAGCCTGTTCCTGCCTGAGGATCTCCATCACCGGATCTGGATAAGTGAGTTCAAGCCTGCATGTTCGTCATAAGAGTACATTAAAAAAACAACAACAATTGAACAACATCCGATTCGGTGCCACAAAGCCCAAAAGTACAGATCCAGGATGTTACAAATTAAGTACATGTGAATACATGTCTCACTTTTACATCATTTATCCAATTTGAAATATTTGGTTTTATAAGCACTAGAATAATTTGGAAAAGAACAAGCAGGGAATGGAATGAAGGGAGCCAGTGGGGACAGATGGAACAGTAGCCTGGAATAGAGAAAGAGTATAGAAGCCCTGGCCAGTGGTCACTGGAAGTCCTATTCAGCCTCTTCAATAAACACTACCCCCATGTCCAAATTTTTTCGCTAGAAACCATGAAGACTAAACTCTTGAAACACCAAAGGGGAATGCAGAAAATGAAAAATCTTGCAGTGCAGTCCTAAGCAGAGTATATGCTGCTAAATCAATTTAAATCAATGGGCTTAAAAGCCATTAACTCTACTTAGTGCAATTCTATCACTTTGCTGATTTTTATGCACAATTCTGTATTTTGAGTTTATGCAATGCACCCGCATGCTCAGCAGTTCGTGTCTAGCCCCTAATGAAAGGAGTGTAATATCTATATATCTATTTATCAAGTGTGGGCAGATCTGCAAATATCTAAAGCCACAGATTGGGCCCACAGTGACAGAAAGGAGATTTTTCTCCAAACTTGGAGAGGTTTGCAGAAAAATCTAAAAAATATAATAACATACATGGGGGGAGGTAACTCCCCTTCAAACAAAAACTTTTTTTGTGCACCCACAGAGCACTTACCAGAAGGGGGCCCAGTGTCCCTACCTGGTGTTTCCTGCAGGCCTTGCCTGTCTGAGAAGGGATGGGGGGAGAAAGAGGGGGTAAGAGATGATTGCCCAATAAGGGGTGGGGGAAGACCAACATAGAAAGGATAAGGGGAGAAAAAGGGAGGGTGAGGGAAGATTGATAGATAAGGGGTGGGGGCAGACAGAGAGAAGAGGAATGTTAATAGAGAAAGGAGGGAGAGGGAAAGATGCAAAGGCAGGGGAGATGCCTCCTCCCTATGAGTGTCTTGTGGGTCCCCTCTTCTAAAAATCTAATTTTTGTCTATCATTCTATGTACATTTTATAGAGAATGTGTGAGGAAGATTTTGGATGCTGATAATATTAATATTGAGCTGCGGTGACTCAAGTGGTTAAGATGCTGAACTGCAGGCTGTGGAAGGTCAGAAGTTCAGCAGTTCAAGACCCGGGTGCTGCATGACGGAGTGAGCTCCCATCTCTAGTTCCAGCTCCTGCCAACCTAGCAGTTCGAAAGCAAGAAATTGCAAGTAGATAAATAGGTACCACTTTGGTGTGAAGGTAACAGCATTCTGTGCGCCTTGGTGTTTAGTCATGCCAGCCACATGACCACAGAAACATCTTTGGACAGCGCTGGCTCTTTGGCTTTGAAATGGAGATGAGCACTGCAACCCTAGAGTCGGATTTGACTGGCTTTCAAGAAAGGGAACCTTTACCTTTACCTAATATTAATATTTGTACCTGTGTTAACTGCACTGTGAAGATATTCTTGTATTCAAATTGACCAATTTCAGCCAGGGGAATCCCATCAAGTTGTAAAATATACCTTTTGATCTTTCCTGTTTTGCTCCATGCACAGCACTGTTCTGCTGAAAGACAAACACCCATTTATCTTCTGTAAGTACAATGTTCTTGGATTTCAAAGACTTGCTAAAAAAGTTCCAGAGGACAGCTTTGTAGGTCTGCAGTCTGGTGGCACCTTACTTCAAAGTCTAGCAAATGTGTTGTGGCATTATTTTGTGTGTGGTTAATATTGTAGGGCTTGGACTGCATATTCTTAATATTACTGTATACTGTGCTTATTTATTTATTTTATTTACTAGGAATAAGGCCCGTTGCGGAAATAAATACAACGGGCTCTAGAAAGAGGCTCTGGAAGAGTGCCCTGGCTTTGGGCACACAGTGTGAATTTGCTGTGGCAACCTCAGCAGGGTATAATGACAGAGTCCACCGTTTTCTCCAGAGGAACTGATCTCTGCTACCTGAAGAGCAGTTGTAGTTTTGAGTGGTCTCCAGTCCTCACCTGGAGATAGGCAACAATTGTTACCCAGGAGGAAATGGCTGGTTTGGAGGGTGGAATCTATGGCATTCTACTTGCCGGAGGTCCAACCCCTCCACGAACCCCACCCTCTCCAGGCTCCACCCCTCAAATCCCCAGGAATTTGCCAACCTGGAGTTGGCAACCCCATCTCCTTCCCAGCTAACCATCAACCTACTGTTATCTGCCCCTCTGACTTCAGCTGACTTCTGCCCTCCCTCCTGCAGAGCAGTTGTAATTCTGAGTGGTCTCCAGCCCTCACCTGGAGATTGGCAACAATGGCTCCTCTTGAGGGACTGGCTAGTTTGGAGGGTGGAGTCTATGGCATTGAACCTCTCTGAGACCCACCCCTCCTCAGACCTCACCATCTCCAGGCTCCACCCCTCAAATCTCCAGAAATTTCCTAACCTGGAGTTGGCAATCCTATCTCCCTCCCAGCCAATTGTCAACCTACCGTTATCTGCCCCCTGACTTCACCTTTCCATCTCCCCCCCAGAAAACAGTTGTAATTCTGATTGATCTCCAGCCCCCACCTGGAGATTGGCAACAATGGTTCCCCAGGATGGAATGGCTAGTTTGATGGGTGGAGTCTATGGCATTGTACCTGTCTGAGATCTCACCCCTCCTGAAACCTCACCCTCTTCAGGCTCCATCCCTCAAATCTCCAGGAATTTCCCATCTGGAGTTGGCAACCCTATCAGGACTAGCCCCAATGAGTTTTCTCCCAAATGCCAAAACAGGTGACAGGAATGCCAGCAGAGTGAGAAAATGCCAGAGGCTCTGGGTGAATGCCTCATGGTAAATGCACCAAACAATTCCTAAAGATTTTCCAAAACACTAGGTAAAGGTAAAGGTTCCCTTGCTCGAAAGCCAGTCGAATCCGACTCTAGGGTTGCGGTGCTCATCTCCGTTTCAAAGCCGAAGAGCCAGCGCTGTCCGAAGACGTTTCCGTGGTCATGACTAAACACCACGGTGCACAGAACGCTGTTACCTTCCCACCAAAGTGGTACCTATTGATCTACTTGCAATTTCTTGCTTTCGAACTGCTAGGTTGGCATGAGCTGGAACTAGAGACGGGAGCTCACTCTGTCAACTCCAAAACACTACTGTGTTGATAAATCATTTTCTACACTCACAGCGTCCCCTGCTAGAGCACAGCTCATCCCCAGCACTTTCAATTAGTACCAGAGCTTTTTTGCCTTGTGGTATTCTGCTTGTGGTGTGATCTGTCTTTTTTGTGGTGTGGCATGGTTGTGTTATTGGGTTTGTTTCTTTTGAAGGGGAAGTGTTGTGAGTGAGGACATAGTTTACCTCAGAATAAAACAGGTTGCATAAGCAACTGACAATTCCAACTGTCTTGCAGGGGGGGGAGTTTGAGGGGTGGAATGGAGTGAAGTCCAATCAGCTTTCATATGCAAATGAGCTTGAAATGCTGGCCCAATCAGAGAAGAGTGGCCTAGGCTGCAGTGGGTGGGAGAGAACTCGGGCAACGCAGCTAGTGGATAGGGACAGCTTCTGAGTGACATATCAGGGAGTGAACTGATTTTGCCAAGCGTAGAACCTTGCCAGACCACTACCCTTTTATATAATAGGAGAGGATATCCCACCTTTCTCCCCAGTGGAGACCCAAAATGGCTTAAATTATTCTCCTCTCCTCCATTTTATCCTCACCACAACACTTTGTGGTATACATTCAGGTGGGCAGCTGTGTTGGTTTGAACCAACAGAACAAAGTTTGAATCCAGTGGCACCTTTAAGATCAACAAAGTTTAAACTTTGTTGGCCTTAAAGGTGCCACTGGACTCAAACTTTGTTCCTTTGTGGTATGTTAGCCTGAGAGTGTGTGACCAGCCCATGGTCACCCAGCAAGCTTCCACAGAAAGATCTCACACACCCTGGGATCACTCTTCTTCCAAGAAGTTCACAGGGTGACCTTGAGCTAGTCACTTTCTCTTAGCTTAACCTACATCAGTTGGTTGTAAGGATAAAATGGAGAAGGGGAGAAGTATTCATGCCGCCTAATGCTCCAGGAAAGAGAGGGAGAATAAAAACATGATTGACTATAATAATAGCATAAGGCCTTTGGGAAATTGCACCAGGGCATCTGTGATTTCTATGCCCACTGTTAACTAAGCCTGCAATACTCCAGGCATTTTCACTTTCTGGATCGCATAGGATAACTGTACCACCCTAAATCAACAAACAGCTACACATAGCAGCATGCTTTCCAGCTACCACCTGGAACCCATGATGCAATGTTTACAGCCACATCTTACAATACAACCACATTTGCTCCTGTCCACCAGATAGAAGCCAGCACAACCAGTAATTATATTAAACAGTCTTTTTTTAAAGAAAAGAAAAGAAAATACAAAATAATAGATCTATGGAAAATTATAGGAAAGAGCATTATACCAAACATACTTTAAAATACAATAGAAACTGAGAAACTGAAGAAACAGATTGACAAAGCCAGATGGGTTATGTCATCCACTATGAGTCAAGCCTAGCAGAAAAAGAAATAGAATTCCACTTGTCATGTTTTTAACCTGTGTATTATTTTATATTGTTCATGGACTCTCATTTTGGTGTCCTTGCAACTTGTTGCAGCTTTGTTATTCAATTTAAGTCCAAGGAAATAAGGGAGAATATAAATATTTTGAATAAACAAACAAACAAACAAAATAGCTGTTACCCTCAGCTCTCAGTTCAAACCTCACCAGTATAGCACTGAGGAACAGTAGTCCACCTGGGAGGGTGTTCTGGTTTTTATTAAACTTCTCACAGGACTTAACAATAGACCTATTCCTAGTTCCCAATGCTCTTCCCTCCCAATCTGAATCAGCTCTTTGGCAGCATCCCTTGGTCACCCTAATGGAGATACAAACCACACCAATAAAGCCCAGGACCAATTCTGTTCACATATATATATTCAGGTGAAAACATCAGAGGATCAAACATTAGGTAAATTATTAAGAGTTTGTTCACTTGCACACTTTTAATGTGACATGTACCACCAACTGCCAACCATGATCTGTATCCAACCATTTGTCTACCTGCATATCCTAAAATAACATGCAGAGAGTTACATCCAAACCCACTGACTGAAGAGGTATTAGTACTGTAAGGGAAAATGAGAAAATATCTTGGCCCATATATCCCCATCAATGTTATGTATCTACACTTTTGAATTTAGAATTTGAAGCTCCTTTGTTTAGTTCATCGAGCAGTGATTCCACTAGAGTTACTGGTGTCTTTATTGATGGCCAATATATCCCATTTAACTGAAAAGACTGTAAAGGTCAGATGGTTTTAGTATTTCCAATTACATTAGTTCCAAATGGAAAGAACAATAATTATGTACCACTTTGACAGATTTTGAAAATCTAGTATATAAAAAATAAGAACAAAGTCCTTTGTCACATCTTTATAGATGCTTGTTCTTGTTGACATCAATGGTAAAACATTGTTAGGGAATGTTCCTATTGGTATTACTGCTTCTTTTTGAAAGAGCAGTTTTGAGAACATCTTTATTGGCTCCTCAGCTGTGACTAAATGGATACTGTAGAGCAGCAGCCTCTACTCCTTGGACATGCATTTTCTTGCCCAAGGAAAGAGAGATGAGCTACAAGATATGACATGCTTTTCTCTATCCCCATTCACACAGTCAAGGATTCAAAATCTGGATTTCAGGGCCAGATCACCCAGTTGCCCTCCTGTTAATATCCTACAGAATATAGAACTGTGGTCCTGGGGAAGGCATTACAGTATGCAAATGGAGGTGCAACTCATTTGGCATCCCCAGTTCTTCCCCTGTTCTACAGAGATGCAAAATCAAGGAACTTTCATTTACCATTGCAGAGCTGGATTTATGCACAAGCTTAGGTATGTTACAGCTTAGATTCTTTACTATTTAGTATTATTTACTATTTACCATTTTTTTACAATGCTATGGGACCTCTTAGACTGGACATAGTTTAGACCCTCAGTATGTCTCCACCCAGACCTGTATCTTTGTACACATGTATGCCTGGGTTACATGTAAAACTGTGGTGAGTTAAAACTTCCCTCTATGCAATGTCATGAGGAGGAGGCGGCTCTTACCAGAGCCAGTGATCTGAAAGGGTAATAGAGATTGCTTTCCTGAGATGGCTCTTATACTGCAATATGGAGAATCATTTTCTGGTTGATTCCTGGGTATTTTGCCCAGACTATATCCTCTCACTACACTGAGCCCATCTGTTTGCAAGGGACTGTGTACTATATATCCCCAGTGCTGCAAAGAACCACCACAGCTTCCCAGATGAAAACTCCCTCTCCCATTCAGAAAAACACATCCAAGATGCTTTGATTAGGACAGATAGACTGCTAATGTCCTCCTTGCAGCACCTTGCCCAGCTCCCCTGGATCTGAAACTGATCCAAGTCCTGGAATCTTGTAACTCTGGAATCCCTTTTAGTATCCAAGGGATCTGACTTGCACCCTCTCTTGATAGCCCTGTCCATCTTCCTCTTAGGAAATATAATGAATACCTGATCATCTGACTACCTCAGATGCCACTTGGTCAAGAAGCAAGATAAAACTCTAGTAAATAAACAAAAATATGTTAAATACATTTAGCCAAGAACTCTCGATTTTGCCAGGGGATTCTTGACTCTCCACACTGGAATTGTTAATTGCTTGAATGCATAAATCAACAACAGAGAGCTACGATCCCAGAATAACAATCATATGAATAGTCCCTCTATATTGATGACTCTTTAGAGATTCCTAACAGCAGTTTATTTTGTGGACTTCTGCTTTTATCAGTCCAAAGGGACAGAGCACCCATCAAAGCCTCATTCATCCCTGTGATTCTTGGAAAGTGCTGTGGCCAGTCCCAGGCTACCACAGCCAATGAATCACCGGCAGAGCTCCGGTAGAGCACTAAGGTCTTTAGGCTCATTGCCCAGAACATGTGCATTTGATGGGAGGCTGGGTTTGGTTTTCTGCTTCCCGGCTTTGACTCTCCTTTGATGAAAGCTTTGGCTGCTATTGGTATCTTCTTCCCACTGGCAGGGAGGCAGGTTTCTGCTCCAACTGGGGTGGCGTTGCAGCTGCTGTGAGTTAGTGTCTGAGGCTGGCATGACTCTGCCAGCCCTCTCTTCCACTGAAGAATGCCCAGTCTCATGCACCCCATGCTTATGCCTTGCTGCTGGCTTAGAAACATTTGGGTTTTGCTCCAGAAGCTGCTGTCTTATGCTGATCTCTTAAAAAAGGGACCCAGTGAAATTCTCAGCAAGGAAATGTCAAAACCTGGAAATTGGAAGATTTCTTGCTTTGTCTGGATTTAAAATTAAAGGGGAGAAAGAGAATGGGGAAGGGGCATAGATTCCTTTCCAACCGGCTTACAATGGGGAGGGGGTATGCAGAAAAAACAATTCTTAGGGTGAGACTAAGTGTATTATTGGTCTAAGCATTTGGCACGGAAGTTCTTAATGCATGGGGAGGTGAATGGCAAGAGAGGAGGACAAAATAAGCGGCTATAACCTTGAAACCTGGAACAGCCTATCTATATTTATATCATTCACTATGCAGCTGAGATCCTACCCCACCCAAATTCTAAGTTCTGCATCAGAAATATTGTGCCATCATGTGCTGAGCCCCATGATTGCCACACATAGTTTATTTGTTGGTAGCATTTTCCTTGCCACTTGGAAGCCTGAGACTACCTATGGAGGTTGGAGGAAGCTTGGTAGCCCATTTTGGCTCATTTTGGATGACTAACAGGTCTGTAGCCACAGTGGGGCATTTGGAGACAGAGCCCCACCACCCACAAGCCCTGCCCCACCATTTGATGATGCCAGACACCCTCACCCCAGTGCGCCTAGCCCGACAGCAGCAATGAGGCTGGGGAAAGAAAGGCAAGCACCCTGCCACTTCTGGTCAGTTTCAATCAGGGCAGATCAGCTGTTTGGTTTAACAGCTGATCCCAGGGAAGTGAAACTGACCAGTTGTGGCAGCTTTCCTTTCCTTCCACACACCACCTGCTGCTGGGGGGGGGGAGGCTGGGGAAGGAAAACGGGTGTCAGAGACCCTAACTTAGTCAGCCAAACACCAGGTCTTGTTCATTGAAGCAAGAATAGCGTTTTATTATAGAGCTGCAATAGTAGGTTACTGGAGCAGATACATTGTTCAGAATAACGTGGTTACACAAAGCAAGCAGTTATACCAGAAAGGGGGTGAATGGGGACCCCCCCCTTCCACCAATGAATGTCTAGTATGCGAATGAGAACTGAAAGTTACTATACTAATGAAGTTCCCACCGCCCCCATTGTTCCCAGCCAAGCTGTAGCTTTGAAAGCGATAGGAAGCTCACAGCCTGTCTCCACCAAGGTCAGGGTGTTAAGTCTACCAGAGATAGAGCCTGCAGAGCTCGACCTCCGCATTCCATTCGAACACTCCAGGTGCATAAATCAACACCCCACGATTCCAACCTCCCGCCCTACACACCACAATGCAACACAAGGCCCATCCTCCCACCCTACTCCATCCATCATGGCAGGACTACCTGACAACGGGACAGGGAAGGCATGGTGATGGTGGTGGGGAAACCAATCTCTCTCTTTCCCCTAACTTTCCATGGAAGGGGGAGTGGAGGGAAGTCAATCTCTCTCCTGAGGTTGCCAATCTCCAGGTGGTGGCTGGAGATCCCCAGGCATGGCACCTGATCTCCAGGTGGACTCTATGGCATTAGATCCCATTTAAGTCCCTCCCTTCCCCTCCGCAAACCCCATCCTCCTCAGGCTCCACTCCAGTTATTTATTATTTGTAAGTATAAGTATAAACATAATAGGTGCCCCACAAGAAAAAAAAATTGCCCCACAAAATGAAGAATCCTGGCTACAGCCCTGATGACTAATATGTGTTGATACTTGCTTCATGAGAGTATTCTTCTAGAAGTCTTAAGCCTGAATAACAGAGTGGGATAAGGCAAGACATTTCAAAGGTAAAGCCTTTCTCTAGACCTGATTGCTCAATGGACACCCTCCAGCCCCTTCTTCCAGTTTCCTCTGGGAGTGACTGGGGAGAAATACCACCTGGGGGTGGAATTAGGTTGGGGAATCTTCAGTAGAGGAAAGTAAACAGGACAGGCCCGTAGTCACTGAGGGGGGGGCATGAGTGCCACCCCCTCGGACAAATAATTCAAAAAAATTAAAACAAATTAAAAATGTAAGATGTTTGAGGGGGTTCCAAAATGACCCCAAGCAACAGTCAGGGAAGCTTCAGACTCATTTTCTTTTTTCCAGGCCAAAAAATAGATTTTTAAAAATGCAAAATAAAATAAAACTGCAAAAAAAAAAGCAAAAAGCAAAATGCAAAAGAGATACGCAGAACCAAGTCCCTGCAATCAAAAGGACTAGAGGTCTCAGTGGAGCCAGAGCTGCTGCTTCTACTGCTTATTCTTCTACTGCTGTGCCCCACCCCAGGTTTCCCCACGCCTCACCAACCAACATTTTCTGGCTGCACCCCTGAAGTGGACTGGTCTCATTTAACATGGTCTCGATGATGGAGGGCAATTCCGGGGTGTTTTACTTTGTTCTTCCATTGTTGTTGGGTTTTTAAAAATCCACTATAGAGCTGTTGAAGTCTAGAATATTCAGCTGTTTTGCAAACCTCACCCAGACCAAACTGACTTTAGTGGGGCTATTCAGGAGGAATCTTGGTGGTGCTGGGGAAACTGCGCTGCTGCTGCTGGTGCTGCATGGCAACAGAGCTTTTCTCAGTGGGCCTTCCCAGCCCTGCTCACTCTGTGGGGACGCCTTCTAGCTCTCCAGAGGAAACCTGCGCCACCTGGTTCTGTCAAGGAGAGTCCAGCGACCACCCAGGGGAAGGAAGGAGAGAGGGAAGGAAGGAGGGAAGGAAGGAAAGGGAACAACATGTAATGGAGCAGTACAAATCTGTATCGATTGAGCACATGTTGTTTTCTTCCTTCCTCTTCAAGTTAAGTGGTGAGCACTCCCTCCACTTGCTCTCCCCACCCCCGTCACCACTTCACGGGATAGCTCAGTAGCTAGGAATCCTTTTAAAAAATATGTATGCACAGACTTATGCCCTTCTTCCTCTAAGCAACTCACACGGTTCTCTCTTAATCCATTCTGTTCTCACAATGGCCCTGCAAGGTACCTTAGGAGCAGAATTTAAGGGCCAGGGCTCAGTGACAGAGCATCTGCTTTGCATGCAGAAGGTCCCAGGTTCTATCCCCAATATCTCTAGTTAAAAGGGTCAAGTAGTAAGTGATGTGAAAGGCCTCCCACTGAGACGGTGGAGAACAGCTGCCAGCCAGAATAGACCAGTGGTCTGACTCACTATAAAACAGATGCATATATTCAAGGGGACAGCCTGATGTAGACAAGAAAGAGGTGGGGATGCCATCTAACATGATGAACAAGTATGTTCCATATTTCAGACCATGCCTGATTATTTCTCAGGAGGATCTTTTATAACTCTGATATAAAAAGAAGCCAAGTCAAATGTTCCCAGAAGCACACTATTGCATTGCAGGTTAGTCTTGAATACATCCAACAGCAGGCTTTTGATGCTTGCTGTGAATATTGTCCTCCATCACAGAAACCTAAAATGACACCCTTGCTCTACCCACCACCTGATTCGGGGAGAAGGAGAGATAAATATGTAGGACACTGAACCTGGGGAATAATGTTTATGCACACCTGCCACCTTTGCAGCTGGGGGTTTCCTAAGGAAAATAGACAGTCAAGGGATGGGGAGTGGATTATGGAACTGACAGGATGCTCTAGTGGGGATGCAGATGTGCTCACCTCACACTTCCCCTTTGTGTTGCTAGTAACACATCTGTGCATTTTCCTTATGTGTGGACACAGGCTTGCCACCATCCCCCCAGCTCCCTCTCAGTTAAGACTCATAGCCATCCTTGTCTCCAGTTCTTCAAAGGAGCAGCCCCATTGAACGTTCTCTGGAATTTTTCAGGCAGGGACTTGTATGCATTGCAGGGGGTATCTCCTCCTCCCCCACTACTGAATAATCAGAACCAGGAGGAACCGAAGGCCAAGGTGAAGGCCAAGGTTTAGCACAGAGACCAAAAGCAAACGATGGGTGTTGCAACGTCGCCTGTCCGGGATCTCCTTTGTGGAACAAATTCAGAACGGTCCATTTTGTGTAGAACTGCATGCTTCCCAGGCACTTACACAGCCCATGCCCCGGCTAGCCTATTCCCGGAGCAGGCAAACAAATCCAAGTCAGGAGGGCGGGCGGACGCAGACTGGGGGCGGGAGGTGTGATCGATCTGAGCGCTCCATTTTCTAAGCCTCAAAGGCGCCTCAGTGCCGTGCTGGAAGGTATCAGGAAGCCGCTCCCCGTCATTCAAGAGCCGGTGCTACGAGAGGAAATGTGTTTCTTCCGCTGATTGTTCCGAAGGCGCATCCCTTGGGCGGATGTCTCTTGCGGGAAAACTCTCTCTTACTGGAAGCGAGTCCAGGAGAGGGAAACGTCTGCGAAAAGAAGCCGGCGGCGTGTCTTTCCTTACCTGCAGGTGACAACTCGCCCCTCGCTGGCCGGCTGAGATGCGAGGCAGAGAAGTTGACGCGTCCGGCTCTCCAATGTATCCCAGAGAACCGAAGCTCCACCTTCTGCCGAAGCAAACTCTGCTTTGAAAACAGAACAGATCCGGAGCCCGCCGTCGGTTTTCGCCGCTGAAAAACTGGAACAAGAGTAGCACCCAACAATACACCGGCCCGAAAAGGGCAGGAGAACCAGACAGACAGCAGGCAACTTTTTTTTGCAGCAACAGAGCTCAGTCCTGAGAACGAGTCTTCTGGGCCAGAGCCTATCTGCATATGCAGAGTTCCGTGGGTCACTGCCGTCTTGGATAAGGGAAGACCTCAGGCGCATAGGTTTCTAGAAACAAACAGCAAGACTACTGGTGAGCGAAAGAGAGGTCCCCGATAGGCAAGTACAAAAGGATTCTCCTCCACTGACTGGCTTGAACCTCATGTTCTTGCCTATAAATATCCCATCTGCATCTACAGCAATGATACACCGCATCCCTGCGTCCTGGTTTCTTACCATATCTTATCCATGCCTCCTAACAGCTTCCTCTTTCCAAACTTAATACAAAGGTTGATATTATTACACGGGTTTATTACACACGCGTGCGCACACCCACACATGAGTTACCCACCAGAAACGCATTCAGGAAGTGACCCACAGGACAGATTCCCACGGCTCTATTCGATTCCGCGTTCCAAAGGAAGAGGCACCACCGGTAAAAATATTCGCACAACACCCTAGCCACTCCACTCAGAGAAAATCCACACCATGCCGATCACAATACGGTGTATTCTTATAGCAACCGTACTTTGCTGCAGTGACTATTTCGCACACCACACAGCAGAGTTATAGGCTCGTGGCCGTACACACAACCGCACGGTTATGATTTATTAACAAAATCTTACTTATACAATACAAATGCCTGATTCTCCAGACAATAACGGTTTGGACCACTAACTGTAACGCAGCCTCTGGCTATATAAACTAGCTCATGGAAAGAGGATTCACGTGCACTCAGCATCCCACAGCTCTGTCCCTGCTTTTTAAACACACCCCAAAGAGCACTTTTCATACAACAGAGGAAAACTCTCTGCTGCTCACGCGCATGCATCACGCATCTGTCAAACCGCTGGTTGTTTCATGCGCAAGCCGGACGCGCGCCCCCTCCCCCCGGCTCTTCCAGCCCGCCGTTCTATTCATCGTCAGGAGAGCAGGCAGCGAAGCGCAATTATCAGGCTCGGTCAATACCTGCGGGACCCTCTACTTTTACTTAGGCCTCCTTAAAACAGGAAACACGATGGGTCACAAGGCAATTAAACAGGGATTCCACCCTATTATGACGTCAACGGCGCTGTAGCCCCTCCTGCCCGCTATAAAAGGAGCCCGCGTACCGCAGTCAGCTCGGCAGTTCGGCGGACAGTTCCATGGTGCTGAAACAAAGTCCACGGTTTCGGTGCTCCGCGTCTGTTGGGAACTTTGCCTCAGCCATGTTTGCGGGGATCCGGTGCAGCCTCTTGTTGGCTTCTTTTTTCTTCTTGAGAGGATGCGCCCAGAATTTTGGGCAGACTCGGTTTATCTGCACCTCGGTGCCGGTGGATATGGACATGTGTACTTCTTCAATGCAGACCGGTGGCAGCACAGAGGATCTGAAGACCACGGTGCTACAGCTCCGGGAAACGGTGCTTCAGCAAAAAGAGACCATCATGAACCAAAAGGAAACCATTAGGGAACTGACCACTAAGCTGGGCAGGTGTGAGAGCCAGAGCTTGCTGGAGACAGTCCCTGGTGAATCCAAAACGGGTGGGGGCTCCAACAGGAAGCAGACCGGTTCTTCCAAAAACACCATGGGAGATCTCTCCCGGACTCCAGCTGCAGAGACCTTGAGCCAACTTGGGCAAACTTTGCAGTCACTTAAAACAAGGCTAGAAACCTTGGAGGTACAACTTTCTCCTTTCTCTTATTCCTCAGAGTTAGTCAAGAAAATATGCCAGGCTAGCTTTGGGGTTGTCCAGCACCTGCAGTTGTTCCTTCGTGTTGCTCTAATGCCCCCCCTTTACATTTCCTTTGCCCCTTTTCAAAGGTAAATTGACTGCAGGAAAAATTGAGCTACACTTCCCGCACCCAGTGCATTTCAATGGCAGATGTGGTGTTTTTGTTTAATGAAGTGATTGTTCTTTAGCTTGATAAGCTCTAAATGAGTTTAACTCTCAGGGTAATGGGCATCAGAACTAGTCTCCAGTAAATAATGCTGCCGTGTTAATTTGGTTTGCAACAATCCACTTACTATCTTTGCTTCTCCCCTCCCCCTAACCCCACACAGCAATTCAGTAGGATGAATTCATCCAGCCAGACCAATTCCTTGAAGGATATACTCCAGAGTAACATTGATGACTTAGAGAAGCAAGTGCTGTCCCGAATTAACAGCTTGGAGGAAGGAAAGTACAACCCTAAGAATGAGACTGAAGAAAGAGGAAAAATAGAAAGCACTTTAACTTCCCTTCACCAAAGGATCAGTGACCTAGAGAAAGGTAAAAGGCATAGAGTGAAATTGTCAGCATTTATTCTGAATAATAATGTCACATTTGGAGGGCAACCAGAAATAAACAGATCTGTTATTCCCCCCTCCCCCCCGGTACACAGCAGTGGTCCCCTATTCTGTTATCTAAAGAGATGAAGAATCAGTGTTTTACAGTTCAGCTATGAGCAAATTCAACTCTTTTCTTTTCTGGAACCAATGGATAGGAATGTATGGATGGGTGTTTATGTGTAGTAAGGAAAAGCAATAAATACCAAGTATGTAATTGTTCCACAATATTTTGTCACATTTTAAATAAATGCTTCACTAAAGGAGGAAAGATACCATGTACTTGCCACATCCTAAAGAGGGAAAACACACATCAGTTCTGCTAGCCTTCTGTATCTCAAAGCTTTGGGATCTACCCTCTAAGTGACCTAGGACAAACTATAGCATTTTCCTCCTCCTTCTAAGAAATCTGTATATCTTAAACTTAAGCAAGGATCATTTTGCCTGTTTGAACTCTCTGTTTCCTTCCTGTGGATTGATTAGTGTTCATTAATTCTTTTTAGCTTTATCATAAAATAAAAAAGCCTGGGGGGAGGGAGACAGAGGGAGAACCTATTCCCCAAGCGCTGTCCATGTGACCAGGATTAGAGTGCAGAAATATGCTGGAGGGATTTAAACAGTGCCATCTTAAGGTTCGTTATATAATGAAAGAAAGAAGGAGAGAGAATGACAATTCCATGGTTTGGGTTGGTTTACATTGCTAGTCATGGTGTTGAAAAGGGAGCTGAGAGACACTCTATGCGCCTTGTTAATTATATCTCCAGATCATTGCCCCTTATAGGACCACCTTGTCTTAGTATTCTCTCAAGACACCAGGCAAATATCCTCTCTATCTTCCCTTAGGTCAGAAAGACAACAGGCCGACAGACAAGTTTCAACTGACATTCCCCTTGAGAACCAACTACATGTATGCCAAAGTCAAGAAAAGTCTGCCAGAGATGTATGCCTTCACTATTTGCATGTGGATAAAATCTAATGCCTCCCCAGGTGTAGGTACACCCTTCTCTTATGCGGTACCAGGACAAGCCAATGAGTTGGTGCTTATTGAGTGGGGCAACAATCCCATGGAGATCCTTATCAATGACAAGGTAAGTGGCAGAGAGATCAACATTAAATGAATAGTTAAGCTGTCAACATTCTGCAATCTCTTTCCAAACATCTTGTAGTATCTTTTGCACAAAATGTGAACAATCACAAACCTCTGGTGATGGTGATGGTTAATACTGCAACCAACAATATTAGAAAATATGACTTTGATTTTGAAGTGAACTTGGGGCAAAGGAAGTGAGTTAAAGCTCTCTAGGCTTCAATGCCATTTCCTGGGGGAAATGTAACAAATATTCAGAGTTTTTAAAAATGATTTACATGGACTTGTATGTGGCATGCTCTTTAGGGAAGTAGTTACAGATTAAGAAGCCATGGTTCCCCCTTTCCTCCCCAGTATTTACTCCCATACAGAAATTTTAGATATATAGTCTTGTGGTCTGAAGTCAAAGAAAAGGCCTTTATTTGCAGGTCATGCATAAATATTTTCAGAAAAAATGCAAGCCCTAACCTGCACAATAACTACAACACATTTTCACAACTGTGAACATGGGTTTTTGAATGTATATACTAGGTCAAACATATCAAGATATACAAACAACCCAAGCTATGGATCTCCTTGAAGCCTTCTCAGGAAGTATGAAGCAATTGGGCTGTATCAACAGAAGTATAGTATCCAGATTACGAGAAGTTATGGTATCGCTTTACTCTGCTCTGGTTAGATTTCATCTAGAGTACTATGTTCAGTTTTGGGCACCACAATTTAAGAAGGATATTGACAAGCTAGAATGTGTCCAGAGGAGGGCACCGAAGATGGTGAGGGGTCTGGAGACCAAGTCCTATGAGGAAAGGTTGAAGGAGCTGGGTATGTTTAGCCTGGAGAGGAGACAGCTGAGAGGTGATATGATAACCATCTTCAAAGACGTGAAGAGCTGTCAAATAGAGGGTGGTATGGAGTTGTTTTCTGTTGCCCCAAAAGGCAACAGAAGAGTTTTTGGCTAAACATTAGGAAGAACTTTCTGACAATTAGAGTGGTTCCTCAGTGGAACAGGCTTCCTTGGGAGGTGGTGAGCTCTCCATCTTTGGAGGTTTTCAAACAGAGGCTAGATGGCCATCTGACAGCAATGCTGTTTGGGACTTTTCAGTTTAGAAAAGAGAAAACTAAAGGGGGACATGATAGAGGTTTATAAAATTAGTCATGGGGTGGAAAGAGTTGAAAAAGAGAATTTTTTTTCTCTCTCCCAAAGTTCCAGAACTCAAGGGCATCCAATGAAGCTGATGGGCAGTAGGTTCAGGATGGACAAAAAGAAATACTACTTTACACAGAGAGTGATTAAAATGTGGAATTCACTGCCAGAGGATGTAGTGATGGCCACAGGAATAAACAGTTTTAAAAGGGTCTTAGACTCATGGAGGAGAAGTCTATCAATGGTTACTATCCATGGTGAGTGAGGGGAACCTCCACATTCAGAGGCACTAATCCTCTGAATCCCAGAGCCAGGAGGCAACCTCAGGGGAAGGCCTTGGCCTCTATGCCCTGTTGCTGGCTCTCCAGAGGAACTGTTTGGCTACTGCGTGAGACAGGATGCTGGACTAGATGGACTATTGGTCTGATCCAGCCAGGGCTCTTCTTATGTTCTTATGTTAAATGACGCCAGATTTTATGAAGCCAAAAATGTATTCTAGGTTTTCCAAAATCTCTCCTATATAATAAAAGCATTTTCATCTGGCAACATTCCATGCACACCAAAATCAGTTGGCTGAATGATCTGCCACTCAGAACATGTACCTAGCCACTGGTTGCATTGTCTGAGTCCCACCCAGCCGCCACTCAAGAGTACTCACGTGCCATTGGCTGGGTGCTGGATTTGCTCCTCTTCCCCACCCACTCCTTCAGCCTCTGGGCCCTCTCAGAATTTCTGACAGACAGCTTTCTCTCTTGATGAAGACAGTTGCCTCATCTGTGAGACTAACTTTTTCCCTCAGTAGCTGTTGGTAGGTGTAATGAAATGGCAGTGGTCTGTGTCTGTGAGATGGCTGCCGTCTCTGTGTTTAAAATGTTCCCCCAGAAGGCTTAATTGAGCTGTAGTTCCAGCGAGGGGCCTGCAGGGGTATCATTCACTGGGTTGAATGGGCTTCCTCATCTGCTGGCCTACATTTCCCAGCTGCACCAAAAAGTGTGGGAAAAGAGGGACCTTGGGGTGGGGCAGCATCAATATAGACTCCAGCTAGGCTACAAGCCAGTGACATTGGGGGGAACTCTGGGAGGCAGCAGAAATTCAGCCATTCTACAGTCAACTGGACTGGGGAATGAATGGAAGTTTCCCTGCTTTCTTGAGCAAGAGAGAGAGAGGCTGAAGCAGAGCCAGTCCAAAGAGAGATCCTATCCTGAGCCCACAAACTCCACAGCTAGAGTGTTGTGTATAGGGAAAGAGGATTGTGTTTAACCCCTGTTGATTTATGTCCTTACTCCTACAGTTTGCCTTATTTATTGTGTGTGTATGTGCTCCATAATTGTGTAAATAGTTAAATTATTTTATTTGGGCTAATAATCTGTGTTGTGCTCTGACCATGTAGTCTCCCCCACTCTGCACAATACCAAAGGGAGGGGGTAGCCCAGGAAATCAAGGAAAGGCCAGACCTTTGGGTTTCCAGGGATCCCCCAAAGACTGGGGATTCCATCTCCAAATAGGGAGATTCGGCCAGAGGGGTCTCACTGTCCCTCTAAAAAGGCAGTGACAATTCAGTGAGTTCTGGCAGCAGACTTAAGGAGTGAAATACACCCATGGGATGAGGGTGGGAGGCAAACAGCTGAGTTATAAACGGGAACCTGTTTCAGTACAGTAGGCAACCAAGCTTGGTTCAGACAAAGGAAGGAAACCCTTTGCAGGCCTTTTGGAGCCAGTCCTTACTAGGATTGCCATCTCCAGGTAGGGAGATTCCTGGAGATTTTCTGGTAGAGTCTATGGAAGCCAGGGTTTGGGGAGGGGAGAGGCTTCAGCTGAACAGAATGCCATAAAGCCCACCTTCCAAAGCAGTTATTTTCTTGGAGGGGGGGAATCTGTTGTCTGTAGTTCAGTTATGACATCTGGTGATCTTCAGGCTCCACCTGGAGGTTGGCTACCCTAGGCAGTGCATTAAATGCTTCAGAGTAGGGTCTGCTAGATCCAGGTTCTTGCTGTAGAAGTTGAGTGGGTGATTTTGGACCAGTCACAGACTTTCAGCCTTATCTACCTCACAGGGTTGTTGTACAAATCAAAAGGCAGAGAGGAGAATAATGTAAGCCGCTTTGGTCCCCATTGCAGAGAAAGACTATTTTTCCTCCTGGAAAACCATTGTTGCCAATCTCCAGGTGAAAGCTGATGATCACTCAGAATTACAACTGCTCTCTAGGTGGCAGAGATCAGTTCCCCTGGAGAACATGGTGGACTCTGTGTCCTTATATGCTGCTGAGATGCCCCCCCCCCCATGACAGCCAATGTGATGTGGCAGTCAGGGTTTCAGAGCACCATAGAGGCTGCAGGTGGGTGGGTGGGGGAGATGAAAAGTTGAAGAGTGGGGGGAAATAAAGGTAGGTTGATGCTCGGCTGGGAAGGAGATAGGGTTACCAACTCCAGATTGGGAAATTCCTGGAGATTTGGGGGGATGGAACCTAGAGAGGGTGAGGTTTGAGGAGGGGTGGGACCTCAGACAGGTACAATGCCATAGACTCCATCCTCCCAACCAGCCATTCCCTCCTGGAGAACCACTGTTGCCAATCTCCAGGTGAGGGGTGGAGATCACTCAGAATTACAAGTGATTTCCAGGAGGGAGGGCAGAAGTCAGCTGCAGTCAGAGGGGCAGATAACGGTAGGCTGATTGTTAGCTGGGAAGGAGATGGGGTTGCCAGCTCCAAGTTGAGAAATTCCTGGGGATTTGAGGGGTGAAGCCTGCAGAGGGTAGGGTTTGAGGAGGGGGGACCTCAGACAGGTACAATGCCATAGATGCCACCCTCCAAACCAGCCATTTCCTCCTAAGTAACAATTGTTGCCAATCTCCAGGTGAGGGCTGGAGATCACTGAAAATTACAACTGTTCTTCAGGTAGCAGAGATCAGTTCCTCTGGAGAAAATGGTGAACGCTATGTCATTATACCCTGCTGAGATCGCCACAGCACATTGACGCTGAGTGAACAAGGCCTTGGCACTCTTCCAGAGCCTCTTTCTAGAGCTCGTTGTATTTATTTCCACAATGGGCCTTATTCCTCGTATAACATAGATACCATTTTGGAGTTGGTCAACCTGATCCTATGAAGACAAAAGTACCATTGTAATTAACGTCACTTGGGAAGCACACCCTAGACAGGTCTACTCAGAAGTAAATCCAATTTAATTCAGAGGAACTTACTACCAGGAAAAAGTTCTTAGGATTTCTTGTTGAGAGAAAGTTAAAAATATTTGTTAAGACTCCTGCTGTAACAATAGAGACCAGAGGATGCTATGACTTGTGTGCTGATTAGGTGTTCCTGTTCTGTGATTAGAGAAGAGGACCAATGAATCAGGACTAGCAACATGTTCTCTTGTATGATTCGTACTCCTTTTCTCCACTGTAGGGTTTGCATGCCTGCAATAATTCTCCTCCTCTCCATTCAGGTAGCAAAGCTCCCATTTGTCATTAATGATGGGAAATGGCATCACATCTGTATCACATGGACAACCCGGGATGGTGTCTGGGAGGCTTATCAGGATGGTGCACTACAAGGCAATGGGGAAAACCTGGCCCCTTATCACCCCATCAAGCCTCAAGGAGTCCTTGTTCTGGGACAGGAACAGGTAAAGTAGCATGGTGATAGCAGAGAATGTCTGCTGGGAATTGTTCATGCCCTGTATAAGGTTTGCAATAATTCACTATATAAGAAGAATATAGAAGGGACTCAGCCCTAAACGTGGGTGAAACCCAAGGCTTCTGTTCTGGTTCAGGCCTAGATTTTCCCTACTTTCTAAAACACATATTAGAATTCCAGGGGTCATTTAATAGAAAAAGAGGTGCAGGAGCTCATTAGCATAACTCATTAGCATAACTTATTTGCATATGCCACACCCCCTGACATCACCAGAAGTGTGTCAGAAGGCAACACCCACATAAGAACATAAGAGAAGCCAATGCTGAATCAGGCCAATGGCCCATCTAGTCCAACACTCTGTCACACAGCGGCCAAAAATACCACGTGCTATCAGGAGGTCCAGCAGTGGGGCCAGGACACTAGCAGCCCTCCCACTGCTGCCTACCACTCAGGCTCCACTCCTAGGTACTGTCTTTCCACTCTGGGGGCTTTCATTCCAGTCCCAGAGTAGCCTATCTGGGCCCAGGAGGAATGCTACACATGCTGCTTTGCACTCCTGCTGGGAGCTGCGTCAGGATTTGCCACTGCCTGTGCTTTTAACTGCTGGAGCTCTGCTCCTGCGTGCTCCTGCTCCAAATGACCCCTGTAGAATTCATCTCTATTTCCAGATGCTTGCTGTGCTTACTGGAAACCAGAGGGTTCTGATGGTTTTGGATGCTTCACTGTCTCAGTAGTTTTAGTTGTTTATGTGCAGAGATCTCCTGTGCTGTGAATATGGTATGGTAAAACCAACATGTCATTTTAGTACAAGACATTTCTGTACATGTGGTATAAGGCTGATAGTGATGATGGAACCCTGTGAAATTTTGTTGGGTGTTCTGTGAGTAAATCCCCTATAGAACAGTTCGACTGTAAATGAGTACTACAGATTTGCCTCCAAATGCCATCAGTGGCAGAAGCAGTGGCATCTTCATAAGAGCAGAAGGGGAGGAGGAGGAGAGGAGAGCACAGATGGTGTGGGGAGAAAGACTTAAAAATGAGTAGGAAACAAAGTAGGAAACAAAGAGAATCAATCTGCTCCCTTCTGTTATATGCACATTCAAGAACAACCACACACAAAACATGTACATTGCTCATAATGGCCTGTCCATTGTGCAAATGGTACATTTATCCCAGACACAGGACCTACAGGTTGCACTTCAGTTTCAGTTACCATTTCCTCATTTTCTCAGGGTATGGAACAACACTTCCCAATCACAATCATAAACACACTCTCCAGAACAATCTACATTTGAAAGGATTCTATGTATACCATAAGAGAGCAAGTCAAAATCTCTGTCCTGTTTGCCTAAAGCCAGTCTTGGGCAAACACAAAATCTTTCACATGGAATGGTACACTGTAGGACATCCAAACTTCCCCTCTCAATTTCTAGAAAAAGCAGCCAGTTATTTTCCCCATTACATAACACAACGTACATAGATCCATTTGTCTGCTACTAGCACAGCACATTCACTCAGATGCACATCCATAGAAACTGCATGTCACAATAACAACTTTTGCACACAGTCCTTCAATTTACTGTGTTTTCACACATACAAAAATCTCAACATGGGGGATGGACACTTTTAATGATAATTTATTTCACTATTTCCCACCTGCCCTCTCTCACACACAACAATATCATCTATTGAAGTGTGTGGCCTTTTGTGTACATGTGCACAAGTGCAGCCTTTCCCCTTCTCAGGCAGACCATCAGTATCAGAGTCAGGGACCACAAGATTCTATTTTTGAAGTTTCATCCATGGAAAATGTATTTCCGAGATGGCATGTTCCCTCCCTCTTGTTGAGTTCTTCTAGCACTGACATTTCCAAACTACCATAAAAGGTTTCTGGCCTTCTTCAAGTGCTTAGGCTGTAGGGGGCCCAATGGCTGGGTTGGCACCTAGGAAAAGGGAGGCAGCTCTTTAGACCAGAATAAGTGCCACCTTTTCCAGCAGGAAACATTTTCAAAGCCTTTGTCTTCAATTTCTTTCTTCAAGGATACCCTTGGCGGTGGATTTGATGCCACCCAGGCATTTGTGGGAGAATTGGCCCACTTCAACATCTGGGACCGAAAACTCACCCCAGGAGAGATCTACAACCTGGCTACCTGCAGCACCAAAGCCCTGTCTGGTAGTGTCATAGCCTGGTCTGAGACCAACATTGATATTTACGGTGGAGCCACCAAATGGACATTTGAAGCCTGTCGTCAGATCAACTAAAAGTGCTGCTCCTTCCCTCCCATTCCATTTAACCCTTGGTTAACAGACATTCTCCCCACCCAGGAATGGATTATGGACAAATCCTATTCCCTCTCTGTCTTCTGTCTCTCTTGCTTCCCCATCCCCACCAACTCTATTGTTTGTTTGTTCTTAAAGAATCAGCCACTTGCTCGTCTAGGAGACTTGGCCCAAGTTTTCTCAGACGACAACTCTAAGGCAATCTGGAACTTTGGAGCCTGATGAGGAGGGGAGGGGGTTCATTAGTTCCTCTCTTCTCTCATTTCTCCCTTTCCCCTTTGGAATGAGACTTCATTCTCCCTCCATTTTGCTTTGTGAAGTCTCGTCATGAACAGTCTGATTTTTTCTGGCTTGCCAACTTCATTTCAAAGCCTGAGTGCCTTTGGGCTGGTGCGACTCTTTCAGCACATTTGTCTTCATTTGCATATACTTTTTAAAGGATATCTCTATATTCCTACTCTATGTCTTTTAAGCAGCCAATTCTCCTATGGGCAGATTTTTTTATTTTGTATTAAAATTATTCTCTTAGTGATAGAGGATAAATGCTTTTGAATGATGCATGAAGGTGGCTTGATTAGAAGTAAGACTTGGGATAGGGGGTAGGACTGTTCTCTTAACATGTTCAGGTCCCCCCACACACCACGTATACTCTGGCTGTGGCCAGAGAACTACAGAGCCATCTTTGCCCCCAAGGGCATGTGTCAGATTCAGGAGCACTGCTGGGCCAAGGGTCCTAGATGTCTTGTACAGATCCTGGGTTATTCGTAGGAATGGCTGTCTCTTATCTACTCTAATGGAGCTGTAGCAGAGCTTCCTTCCCTACTCTGCCTTCATTTTGCTGTAAAGAATCTGCCTCTGTTAACCATCACAAAATATTTGAGAGTCCTTTCTTTACACAGGCACTAGTTACTGCTTCTGTGACTTGAAGGTGGCAGAGAATTCTGATTCATTTCACTCCTCTCTCTTCTCAGTTCTGTAGCAGGCTCTTGCTTACTTTTCAGCCCACAAGATAATGTACCTTGGGCTTCTCACAGAATTTGCTGTCTGGGAGAGTTTCATATTCCCCTTATGAGACATTTCCCTGTCCTTATCAATACCCCTTTACTCTCACTAAGAGCCATAAACATGAAGGGCTGGGGTTGGGGGGGTAAGGGGAGGGAATTGGATGCAAAGCATGCAAGAGCAGTCCAGTTTCCACAGTCACACTGTGCAGCTGAGATTTTTACCTTTTAAATATAAGTTGGGATGATTGCTGCTGGCAGGAAGAACAAGCCCAAGGAGCCTTGCCTGCCCCATGCTTCTCTGGCCCAATGGGATTTGAGCTATACATCACTTTCATAAAGGTTAAAGATTCTTCCTTTTTGAAAGGAGTAAAGGAACTATTTGAGAGAGGCTTTAAGTGGATATGTACAGAAACGGGAATAAAGGGCAAATCCTAGGATTGCTCCCAAGCCCCAGGGGATTAAAAAGAGGCTGTGGCATTTTTATGTGTCAGAAAAGAGCCTGTATTATATCTTTAAAACAACACAAGGGATTCTAAAAGGTTGAATGAATGTACAGAGTCTGCACATACCTCTCTGAAGTGGGGGAGTGTGCAGTCCTTATTGTAACACAGATTGAACTGTTTATCTTGAAAGGTACCAACTATTTAGGAAGTTGGAAAGGTGTATCTGCTGACCTTTCTCATGGAGAATGTGTTTTGGTTAGATGAGACTGCTTGTCTTTCCACCTTTAGTGGCAGCTGGTTGCATAGTGATGTGGTGTTTCAGTGAAGTTTATTGATTCTGTCCCAGTTTGTCGCACCCTTCTATTTCCTGCAGGTTTATAGGGAGGCAAGGGGTGCACTGTTTCTTGCATGTTTCAGTAGGTGCCTCAATCTTGTTTTACCTGGTCTAATGCTTGCCTGCTTGCATGGGCTACTGCAGAGATGTGGGGGTTTGCCGAGCAATAGTTCATGCTTCAAAAAAAAAAAGTCATCTGAGCACATTTGTAGAGGTCAGGTGTGGCTGGAAAAAAGGTGACCAAGGATGCAGCATTCTTCCCCATGATAAACAGCAGTATACTTCGTTTTGTATTTAAACAAACACTGTTAAAATCCTGGTAACTATTCCATCAGCGGGGACTGTTCCCTTCAGCACCATTTCTTCCTTTGAACCCTAGGCACCCACAGCACCTGAGCTATCCTCAAAGGCAGCAGTGGGGGTATTTCTTTAAGCATCTCTGCCTCCTGACCTACACTGTGCTGTTGGTTCAGATTCAGACCTACCAATGCCTATCAAATTGGATGTGATTGGAGCTGTCCCTTCAGCACCACTGCAGATGGTCTTTTTCCACTCCAGGCTTACTAACTAGGGTTTCTCTAGCAAGCATAGATATAGATCTGGTCCATCCAAACCAAGCCTATTGCTTAATATGATTAATGTTCCATCTTGCACTGAATAATACATGCCTCTCTCAGGTAATGTCCTTTTATGAAAACAAAAAAATGGAGCATCACGTGTGTTTGCCTACATACTGTCTGATAGTTCTCCAAAAGCTTCTTCCTACAGAGGGGATTAACTGGCCATTTACATAGGTGTAATTCCACTAGTCTGTCAGTGAATCATCCTCTAGCACTTAATCCTAAACATGTGCAACAAGAAGCAAGTCCATGGAACTTACTTCCAAACAACAATTTTTAGAATCAGCCTAAATGTAATAGTAGTTGAAATAGCCTTTACTGTCCCTTTAGGTACTGTTTGAAATATCTACCCTTTCTGCTTTTGTAAACACAAAATTATTTCTCTTGTTGTAAAAGGAGTTTACTACCAAGAAAAGTATTTTAATAGAAGAGAATATTTAGAAAATTAACCAATGTTCCCTGAAAAAAAATACTTTTACGCTACAGATGAAGGATAAAGGATGATAAAGTTTATTTTGAATATATAATATTTTATATAGTTTCTTTTTTTAAAGAATTCATGGTTTGTACAAATAGACACAGCCATCACCCCTTTTAACGATCTCACCTCTCTTACCCTGGTCAAGGAGTTTTCTCTGGCTAAGGGGGAAAATGGAAAAGACAATCCCAAGTGGTTTTACTGAGCCATTTTGACCATCTCTAAAGCTGTGGCAAATGAATATGCAACATGGATGAGCATATAATAAGCAGTTCAAGGTTGATACTGTACTACTGAAAAACTGCTGCTATTCAGAACCCAGAATGGACCATGTGACCATTCCTG
The DNA here is from genome assembly GCA_029375565.1 of Gekko gecko. Lineage (NCBI taxonomy): Eukaryota > Metazoa > Chordata > Lepidosauria > Squamata > Gekkonidae > Gekko > Gekko gecko. The sequence goes on along the minus strand of JAPDNY010000002.1, from coordinate 233,786,341 downwards.
TGAAAACACAATGCTAGGAATATATAATTCATACAAACCCAACCTAGATACTGTGCTCTTAAATCTTGGCTCAGGGTAGCATATTTTAAGCAGTTCTCTTTAAAACAAAACAGAAACAACTGGACCTTGTATGATCAATCCATTTTGATCCTTATTGGAAATTCTGTTGCAACTAATTAAGAATTTAAGTACAATCTGATGAAGGGGGGGGGAATGTGAAGATAAATAAATCCAGTCTGAATTGTGTGTGATTTGCCAAAAATAAAAAGGGTGATAGTGGTACAATTGTATATACTGTACAGTGTGAAAGAGGATAAATGTTTCCTGAGTTACCATTCTGTTAACCAAAGCTGTATATTTTTCCTACTTCTTGCTAACAGTCTTTACTGGGTTTTGAATGAGTTGTTGTTCTATCTTACATCCACAGTCCACATCAGCAGTTCTAAAAATGCACTGTTTCTACTGGTTCTTCATGCTTTTTTTTTGTTTTATTGCTGAAACTACATGAATTGTTGAGTTTATTTTTACACAATAAAGAGTGATGAAAGACAATATGTTCATCTTCAAACACTGACTTCCCAGAGAAAACCCAATACGAAGGTAAAAATCTCTCCAAGCGATCTTCCCATAGGGACAGCTATGCCTTCTGCTGCTGAGCTGACAGGCAGCAGAGATGTCACACCCAGATCCCACAGGATTGCAGCACAGACTGTCGCCTTCTGACAGGGCTCTGCAAAGTTCGGCTTGGGATGAGGGGGGAACAGCATACGCTCTCCAGCCCAATGGATCAGGTAACCAGCAACTGAGTGCCAATTGATTGCTGCGTGCACATGAACTCCCTTGTTTTGTCAACTCCTTCATATATAGAACTCGGCTTACCTAACCTTTTGCTGCTCTGGCTCCTTGCTCCAGCACCAGTCATGCAAAATCCCCTCCCCAGTTCTGTGTGTGTGTGTGTTTCTTCTCTGTCCTCTCCACCCTGCAGTCACTTGTCACTTTGTGGCTCACTTTTATCCTAAGCTAAAGATTAGGCAAGCATCTAAGTCAATCACTTTTAACCCCTTATGGGACTCTGAACAATTCAATTGATCTCTTGGCCCTGACCTGCTCCTGGTTAGATCCTGACTCCTGTAATTCTTGCTTTGCTTACAGAACAGCAAGTAAGTCCATGGTGCACCCTTCATGATGAGGAAGGTGTAGCATTGACATTTCAAGAAGTCTGATGATTGGAACAAGAGGGAAGAAATACCATTACTGTGAAGAGCAAGAAGTGGTGTATTGGTATATGCATGGTGTATAAGCTGAGTCCAGGAAGCAGGAATGAAGGAGCAGCAAAGTAATGACTGGGATCTCAGGATTTGGTTTAGAAAGATACCTTCCTAGCAACACTGCCAAGCCACCAGTCAAGTCCCTTCCCTGCAGGCCTCAGAGACTTCACATCACCTTCCATTCAATAACCACTTTCCATCTTTCACTTTACCTCTCCTTCTTGTTGCCAGGGAAACAGTACCTTCGAACCTTTATCTCCTTCATTAAGTGCATGTGACCCTATCATAAAAGTGTCTTGTTTCCAGGAGAGCTGATAACAGAGTTTGTCTTTAAAAAACCCCACAATGGTTGTTTGCAAAATAAAGGGGGGGAAGAAGGTAGAGTGGGAAAATGGAAGAGGTCTTATAATTACTGGTTTGATCTTGCTCCAAAGAAGGCAGAAAAGCAGTCTGTATAGAAACATACAGCCTAAAATAGGAAGCAAATGCTTGAATTTTGGCAACCAATGTAGAAATACAAGACTGCACCCTAAAGCATCATTGTCAGTTTCCTGCTGTTAGTGAAGGGGGAGGGGTAAAACTGGGAAGAATGTATGCTATCCAACTGTAATAATAACCATATTTACAATAATGCTGTGCAAGGAAAATTAATCCATTGAAAAAAAGAGGGAAACAAAGAATTTGGAGGAGGAGGACAGGAAGAAGGAAGATTCCTCCAGTTCTGCTGTTCTCATTAGATGGCTGTCTGGAGTAACTCTTGGTAGGGGATAAGAGAGACTTCCCTTATTCAGCCCCACTATGGCCCATGCTTCTGTATGACTGAGAGCCAGTGAAAAAGAGGAGTCTGCAATGTTCCTAAGTTCCAGGTTCCAGCAAGTGGGCACATCTGAATATTTCACCCCAAACCTTTCTCTGCCAGATCTAAGTGGTTCACATACTATATGCTTTGTACATCCTTTAATTTAATTCAGATTAGAAGACAGGCAGCCCAGTGAATAGGGCTGGCTCATAACAGGGAGCCTGTGTGCAATTAAGAGCAATCTAAAATCAGGGCAGGGCATCTGAGACACTAAATGTAATGTTCTTCTGAAAGCTTTCTTGAAGGCATGCACATTTTAAAGTCTCAGTTGGGTATGAGCAACCAGAAGTAGGAAACTGTTCTTGATAGCACCAATGTCACATCACATTTCCCAAAGAGTGGCAAAGGATACCATCCCACAGCCATAGCTGCTTGTGTCTAGCACAGAATGAAAGGGTGGGTATGTCTGTCACCTTATGCCAGCATTCCTTTTTTGCACTCTGCCTTGGAAGTGAGAAGACACAAATGTGGTCATGAGGACCCATAGGATATCAGAAGAAAGGGTCAACTCATGAGACTGAGATTTTTTTAAAAAATCACTCATCCTTCCTTCCCCCTTCTCCCCTTCCCCCTTTCTGTATATAACTAATATAAAAATTTCCAAAAAAAAAAACATTTAATTCCTCCTGATACAAACATTAATAAGCACCCAGTTTCCTGCCAGTTCTGGATATCTCCAAGTATGTTTAAGGATCACACAGAAATATGTTTAACATGTATGCCCCTTCCCTAAATATCATTGACTCAGGAAACACAGTGTCTGATGTTTTGCACAATTAGTCAGAAATAAGTCCCACTGTCTCAATGGGGCTAACTTCCAGCTAAAGGAGCACATAGTGTCACAACCTTAATGGCACTGGCTGCTAGCTATTTATTTTAATATTTATACTCTGTCTAATGGCCAACCAGGACCTCAGTAATAATACTACTATCCTTTTGCTGAGAAGCAAAGCACTCCAAGGACATCCTTTTGTCACCAGGAACAGTGTTGACCTTTCCAACTAAAAAGCTATTTTTATGCAGCAAAATGCACAAATCACTCGGTTTTTTCTACCAAAGTCTCTTGTTCCCTCCTCACTCCCCTCCCACACCATGCTGGTTTGTACTTTTCTGTATAACATTGTAAGTCTTCTGAACCAGAATATTTTCCATGAGAAATTAAGAACTATTATTTTGGTTGCAACCAAGCATTCCATCTGTTTGGAAACAAATCCAGCAATGACAACCCCACTGGCGAAGAACAAAAAGATGACATCATTCCGAGGCTCCTACTGTGTTTGCACTTTAGCTTGCCAGACACTGGCAAGTGTTACTATGATTAAGAAGAAGGCTTCCCTACTCCCCTACCGTGGGCCATGATTACAGCTTGAAGAGAACCGGGTATAGATTAAGAATGGCCAGCATTGTAGCTGAAGTGTAATATACCACCAGGGAAGGGCAGACAGAAGCTGTGCAACCTACAGATCACTCTCATAAGAACATAAGAGAAGACAATGTTGGATCAGGCCAATGGCCCATCCAGCCCAACACTGTCACACAGGCCAAAAATACCAGGTGCCATCAGGAGGTCCAGCAGTGGGGCAAGGACACTAGAAGCCCTCCCACTGTTGCTGCCCCCAAGCACCAAGAATACAGTGCATCACTTGCCCCAGTCTGATAGTTCCTATCTATGCCTTGTGGCTAATGGCCACTGATGGACCTCTGCTCCATATGTCTATCTAATTCCCTCTTGAAGCTGTCCATGCTTGTAGCCTCCACCACCTCCTGTGGCAGTGAATTCCATGTGTTAATCACTCTTTGGGTGAACAAGTACTTCCTTTTATCCATTCTAACCTGACCATTCTGCAATTTCATTGAGTGCCCACAAATTCTTGTATTGTGAGAAAGGGAGAAAAGTACTTCTTTCTCAACCTGCTCTATCCCATGCATAATCTTATAAACCTCGATCATGTCCCTCCTCAGCCATCATTTCTCCAAGCTAAAGAGCCCCAAGCGTTTTAACCTTTCTTCGCAGGGCAAGTGTTCCAACCCTTTTATCATTCTAGTTTTCTGCACTTTTCCCAGTGCTATAATATCCTTTTTGAGGTGTGCTGACCAGAACTGTACACAGTACTCCAGATGAGGTTTCACCATTGATTTATACAAGGGCATTATGATACTGGCTGATTTGTTTTCAATTCTCTTCCCAGTAATCCCGAGCATAGCATTGGCCTTTTTTATTGCAGTTTATTTTATTTTATTTATTTATTTAATTTCTATCCTGCCCTCCCCACGAACGGGTTCAGGATGGCTCACAATTAAGGGCACTATGTGCCAAGATATATAAAACATATAAAAACAAGATAAAACAACCATATCTTACAATTAAAGTGCTCAGTGGTGTTGGTCCTTCAGTCATATTTAAAGATGGCATGCTATCTATGTAATACAGTTGCACACTGTCTAGACATTTTAATTGAGTTATCTACTATGACTCCAAGATCTCTCTCTTGGTCAGTCTCTGCCAGTTTGGACCCCATCAATGTGTATTTATATTTAGGATTTTTGGCTCCAATGTGCATCACTTTGCACTTGGCCACATTGAACCCCATTTGCCATATTGATGCCCACTCGCCCATCCTTGACAGATACCTTTGGAGTGCCTCACAATCCTCCCTGGTTCTCGCCACCCTGAACAACTTTGTGTCATCTGCAAATTTAGCCACTTCACTGCTTACTCCTAACTCCAAATCATTAATAAACAAGTTAAAAAGCATCAGTCCGAGTACTGATCCCTGTGGTACCCCACTGCTTACCACCCTCCACTGAGAAAATTTCCCATTTATACTCACTCTCTGTTTCCTATTAATTAGCCAGTTTTTGATCCCCAAGAGGACTTGTCCTTTTATCCCGTGACTATTGAGCTTACTTAGGAACCTTTGATGAGGAACTTTATCAAAAGCTTTCTGGAAGTCAAGGTAAACAACATCTATTGGGTCCCCCTTGTCCATATGTTTGTTCACTCCCTCAAAAAACACTAACAGGTTAGTGAGACAAGATCTTCCCTTACAGAACCCATGCTGAGTCTGCTTCATTTGGATACCACCAGTAAGTCAGCTGAATTTTGTTGCATATGAGTGTATCTCTTTTTTAAAAGTACCAATATGTCAATTTCCATTTTAAATGCATAAATGTATCTCTAGAACATTCTAAAAAAGGGGGGGTAATAATGGCCATCTGTCAGTGCTTTAACTCTGCTACAAACATTACCATAATGCCATTTTACTATATTCCTCCATGAACTTGTATTCATTTCACTTCCCATGTACTATTCACACCCTTTGCATGTCAAATCCCATTTCCACTGGATATCACAGCACACTGACACCGCAATTTGTTTTCCATGCCATCCATTAAAAAAAAATAGTCTTAACATCAAGAACTTTAATACCCCTCTCAGCAGCACCTGTGGAATACAGATTTCTTGTCACCACAGGGAAGGATCAGCACCAAACCTCTGAGAAGAAACATTTACATCCATTTTGAATGGGAGGGTTCTTCTTTACGTATCTTAAACATGAGACCAGTTGCAAACTGGGACCTTTACAATGTATAAAATGCATCAAGTGCATAGTTTATATGCTGGAAAATTGGTGCTACTGGACCTGAATTTTGTTTAAAATGCACCATGTATATTGAAGTAGAGGAACAACTTCTAAAACATAAGCTGATGCTTCTGTATGATTATCTATCCATGCTGTGAGACAGGTGACCTGTATTTCCAAGTCATCAGTTACATATGTAGGCTTTAGGACAACCCGAAATGGATCACTTGCAGAAAGCCAGTGTGGTGTAGTGGTTAGAACATTGGACTAGGATCTGGGAGACCCAGGTTCAAATCCTCACTTTATCAAGGGCCAGTCACATATATTCAGCCTAACCAACCTCACATTTGTTGTGAGGATCAGATGCAAGAGATGAGAACAATGTAAATTATTTTGGGTCCCCATTGGGGAGCAGTAAATAAGGAAGTAAATAAATCTTGTTTCATGCCTACCACCTACCTGATGATTGACATCTGATGACTCACAAGGAATGCAGTACCAGAATTACCCTGAAAATGGTAACTCAATGGTGTCAGCATGTTCTTAGGTTGTATTCATATCAATTCAAAATGCAGCTGAATTACCAACAGTGATTAAAAGGTAATACATCACACATTGAGTTTTGACAGGTGATCAAGCTGCAAAAATAAGCTGCAAAGCCAGAGTGGTTAATAGCTGTGGTTCTAACCAATATAGTTAATTAGGAGTAAGGCCCGTTGTGGGAAGAAATACAATGAGCTCTAGAAGGAAGCTCCGGTCGAATGTCCTGGCTGTGGCTGATGGGGTGGCAGAGGGAAGAGGAAAATAGAGGGAGGTGAGCCATGTTTATTTCCTTCTGCTTAGCTGTAAAGTAGGGCTGTCTCAAGTCATTTTGCTGCCCCCCAAGTGTGGGAGGACAGCTGCATGGTAACAGGTATGGTTCCCTCCACCCCTGAATTATGTTGATTTGGGGCTATGCAGTGGCAGCTAAAGTAGAAAAGCACCTCCTTCTATGCCATGTCTTCTGGGTTCCAAGGGTTTGGAAAGTGGTTCTGTAGCCAGTTACAGGGTTGCCAGCTCTGGGTTGGGAAATTCCTGTAGATTTGTGCAGGAGAGCCGGGGGAGGGCAGGGTTTGGGGTGGGGAGGGAATCTCTGTAGGATATAATGCCATAGAATCCACTGCCCAAAGCAGCCATTGTCTCCAGGAGAATTGATCTTGGTCATCTGGACATCAGTTGTAATAGCTGGAGATCTCCAGATGCTGCCTGGAGGTTGGCTTATGTTAATTTGGGTCTATGCAGTGGCAGCTAAGGTAGAAAAGCACCCCCTCCTATGTCATGTTTTCTGGGTTCCAAGGGTCTGGAAAACAGTTCCGTAGCCAGTTACAGGGTTGTCAACTCTGGGTTGGGAAATACCTGTAGATTTGAGGGGTAGAGCCTGGGGAGGGCAGGGTTTGGGGTGGGGAGGGATTTCAGCAGGGTATAATGCCATAGAGTCCAGTGCCCAAAGCAGCCATTGTCTCCAGGAGAACTGATCTTGGTCATCTGGGAGATCAGTTGTAATAGCTGGGAAATTTTCTGTAGGGAAAATGATGTGCTGTGGCTGGGGAACATGGTGATTTCCAGGAGATCTCCAGGCCCCACAGGGAGACTGGCAATCCCAGTGAACATTTAGGGGAAGATGGGGAGATGTATTTTACCTCAGGACACATTCAATGATTCCCAACAGCAACAGCTGGAGGGGAGGGCCCATCAGGCTGCATATGCAAACGATTTCTGTGTTCTGACTGGCTGGGGGAAGGGAGAAGATGACATTCAGAATGGAGCGAGGCCCAATCAGCCCACATATGCAAATGAACTTGAAAGGCTGGCCCAATCAGGTAGAAGGTGAGTCATCGGGAACATGGCTAGCCTTTTATATATATCTAGATAAGGATAGGCTATAAACCAGGTGTGGCCAAACTGCAGCTCAGGAGCCACATGCAGCTCTTTCACACATATCATGTGGCTCCTGGCAGGGCGGCTTGGGAAGTGAAGGGGAGGCATACCTCCCTGGTTGGTCTTCCCTTCCCCAGCCCGTGTTCCCCTTCCGGGATCAGCTTGGGAGGGGCAGAGAAAGAAAGTAAGTTTAATTTAAACACACTCAAAGCACTCCCCCCACTGGCCAGTTCGGAGTTAAATCTCTTCTCCAAGCCAGCCAGCATGGTGTCCGGGGGGGGGCTTGGAGAACGTATTTAAAGTTAAAGGTGTTCTCCAAGCCACTGCCCACCACCTGAAGAAGGCATTTGTCTCTTTAAATCCCTTCTCCAAGCCAAGCCAGCTGGCATGTGGGTGTAGGGGGAGGGGTTGGAGAACACATTTAAAGTTAGTTGCTTTCTTTCCACCTGTCCCTTCCTCCCTCCCCATTTATTTGCTTTCCTCCCACCTTTCTTTCTCTCTCTTTTTCTCCCTGCCTTCCTTCCTTTCTCTCTTTGTCTCTCTTCCTTCCTCCCTTCCCTCCCTCATCTATTTGCTTTCTTTGTTTCTGTTTCTCTCTCTCCTCCCTTCTTTCTTTTCACTTCTTTCATTCTTTCTACTTTTCTCTTTCTCTCTCCCTTTTTTCCTTACATCCTTCCTCCCCTTCCCTCCCCATCTATTTTTTCTCTCTCTCTCTTCCTTTCTTCTCCTCCCTTCCCCATTTATTTGTTTTCTTTCCACCTCTCTCTCTTTCTCTCTCTTTCCCCCTCCCTCCCCATCTATTTGCTTTCTTTCTGTTTTTCTCTCTCTCTTTCTTCCTTCCTTTCTCTTTCTCTCTCTCTGCCTTGCTCGCTTTCTTCCTCTCCTTCCCCCATCTATTTGCTTTCTTTGGTTCTCTCTCTCACTTTCTGTCTTTCTTTCCACCTCTTTCATTCTTTCTTTCAACCTTTCTCTCTTTCTCTAACAAATATCATTAGCAAACAGATATCAATATCTGTTTTTACTCCTTTTATTTCTATTTTTGACAGTCTCATTTAAAGTTAATAAAAAGCAAATTTGCATATTTTCCAATTAAAACATGTGTATGATATTTGTTCATGTCTTATGGCTCTCAAACACCTGACGTTTATTCCATGTGGTTCTTATGTTAAGCAAGTTTGGCCACCCCTGCTATAGACTTTTAATGCTTTGCTCAAGACTTCTGTCAGTCAATCTTACTTTTAGACAAAGGACCCCTTCACCAATTTTTCTCTCTCTTGGCAGCATTTTACATTTAGTTCTCCAGTGCATTATTGCAACTCTCTGAACCTCCACAAACATTCCCAAGTTTTATATGTGGCACTTCCATTAGCAAGCAACTGAGGTAGAAGGAATTTTACAGACCATCAGCTCCAATCCCCTGCCAGGTGTATGAATCTACTTAAAGCTACTGTTGTCAAGGGACTACACACACTTACTTCCACAGATGGACATATGGCTAGAGCTGGCATCAAACCTTCTGTTGCAGTGACCAGACCATCTAATCTAATCTAGCCATATGCTTGTATAACCTGCTCTTAAAGGTTTGTAGAGATTATTCCACCACACCTAGAGGCAACTTGTTCTGGCTCATTACCACTCATAAATGTCCTGCACATCCATCCTAAATGTTTTCAGCAACACTTTGAGCTTTATTCAATTTATTTTAGACCTGGTTTATACAGAACACAGGCCCTGGGGAAAGCCTCTACTTGTATAGGCATCCATATACACATTTAACTGTATTTAACATTCTTAAGTTCATTTACATTAGCACATCAGTGGCTAACACATGTAAGCCATATGTGACTGTGTTGCACATATTGATGAGTGAATGGCTGGGCCCAGTGAACTTGGCAAGCATATTTAACCATCTTTGTACATACTGCATATCCAATGTGAGTCAACATTAGCAAACCACCTATTAACATTTTAGAAGAATAAACCACTGGTGTACAATACAACATGTGAGTGGACCACTCTGGAGGACACAGTAAGAGTATTTAAAGGTGCATATGAAAAGCTTATACTGGTAAGGGCTTTGCATATGGCCTATACCCTTAGTATATTGCTTTCTTCTGCCAGCAGGCGAAGACTTTTTATTTGGCTTGGTGTTCCCTTGCTAAGTCTTACTAGTCCTCCCTCCTGTTTGTGCATTTATGTTTTTATGTGTTTTGTTTAGTAATTTTAAATATTTTAATATATTAATATTTTAAATACTAATGTTAATGTTTGAGATGTTTTAATGTTTGCCAGCTTGGGGACCCTGAGTTGAAAGGCAATGTAGAATACCATGTACAGTGACGGCATAGTGACAATACACTATGAATGGACAATACCATAAAATAAACAGACAAGGCCTAGGTAGATGGGGATTATTATTACATATTTAAAGCCCTACATGGTTTGAGACCAGAGGGCTGTCTTTTCCCATATGTTCCTGCCTGGGAATTAAGATCACAGGGAAAGGCCCTCTTGACTGTCCCATTGATCAAATGAGATCTTCCCATGAGATCTGTTCCATGAGATCAAATGGATACAAAAAGTAGGGCCTTTTCAGTGGCAGCCCACAATTATGGAACAACCTCCCCAGGAAGGTGTGCCTGGCCCCCTCACCTCCACTCTTTAGCAGGCAGTTGAAGACTGTTTTGTTTAGAATTGCATTTTATTAATTTACTAGCAGCCCTAGACCATGCTTTTAGATTTATGGATTTTATACATAGACTTTAGAAAAATGGTACTGCTGCTCAGTGAAGACAGTGAAATCTTATTGATGGCAAAGGGAAGGTGGAACTGCTGAATTCCTATTTTGCCTCCACCTTCTCCCAGTAGGGAGATCATGTACAGTGTAGCAAAGGTAGCATGAACAGGGACAAAGCTTGAGAGTGATGATTTTGGTTATGGAATGCCTACCTATACTAAATCAGGTCTACTGGGTTGGATGAATTACATCCTAGAGTTTTACATAAACTTGCTGTTGTACGCAACAACCTCTGTGGATTGTCTTTGAGAAATCCTGGAGGTCAGATGAGATGCCAAGAGACTGGAGATGAACAAACACTGTCCCAAACATCAAAGTGAAGAAAAGGTTGATCTGGGAAACTACATTCTAGTCACTTTGAAACCAGTAACAATTCTAAAACAGGTTATAAAATTATCAGTCTGTAAGTATCTTGAAAACAATATGAGGATTTGTAAAAGTCAGATAAAATGTTGCCAGTAATAAATTCTTCCATTCTTGTAGCTGTAGCTATGATATCACTAAGCCTTTTCTTTCTGAGTTTACAAACTAGTCAAGAGTTCAAGCATTTTTCAACTGTCCATGAACTGTTTGCTTCAAGTACTTTCATCTTGGACAGTTAGTTAAACTAGTTACAAAAAAAATTAATTGCTTTTTAATAGAGGATAAAAGTTGAAATTGGCTTTCTTATCTTGCTTTACCTGATGTATCTCATATGTACCTGCAAATTAGCTCATATGCTGCTTATCTCTTATTTAGTTAAGAAACAATAAGTTATCTAGATATCACATAATTATGTTAGCTGATCAGCATTTATGTTGCTTAGCTCTCATTTAGTTATGAACCAATTAGTTATCTAAATAATATCATGATTATGATAGACAAGACAGAGAGATAAGATAAGAATAGATATTTGCCTATAAATATTCACTGATGTGACAAGCAAAGCAGATTTCTCTGCATAGAGGTTTCAGAAGAATAGGCGAGATTTCGTGGTGGGCAATTTGGGTTTTTGATTATCCCTAAAAGCAGTGAGACAAATAGCTGAAATATGATTTGCTTTTAAAACTATTACTTGCTAAAAAGCAATGTTAGGCACTTTGATAATTTTAGCATTTATTTTCACAGTAATTGTAGGGTTAACTTTTTCATGCTTGTATTTCATTCTGTCTAGCTCATTAAAGAAACTAACTTCTTATCTCAATGAAAATAAATGTTTCTGTTGGTGTTCTGTTTGGTTTGCTGGTTACATTCAAAGAACTGTACTCACCCTCTTATAATTTTGTATTATCAGAATTAAACATTGTAAATCACCCTTTAATAAGATTAATTTAGAAAAACTCTGGCAAAGCCACTGGAAATGTTTAAGTTCAGATTCTCTGATTGGATGTGGGAGGGAATCTCTCCCTACAAGTCTAAAGTTATCATCGAGTTTGATCAGGTTACTAGTCTGCTGGATTGTGGGAAAGCTGTGGACATAATATACCTTGGTTTCAGCAAAGAATTCAACAAATTCCCCTTGACATTGTGTTCAGTAAACTGATGAAATGGGGACTAAAATATTTCAGAGTCCAATGGATTCACAGTTGATTGGAGTACTGTACTTAAAGAGGACCTAAAGAGCCTCTTGCTCAGGGTGAAAGAGGAGAGTGCAAAAGTGGGCTTGAAGCTCAACATCAAAAAAACTAAGATCATGGCATCTGGCCCCATCACTCCTTGGCAAATAGAAGGGGAAGTCGTAGAAGTAGTGACAGACTTCACGTTCCTAGGATCCCAGATCACTGCAGATGGTGACTGCAGCCATGAAATTAAAAGATGCCTGCTCCTTGGGAGGAAAGCGATGGCAAACCTAAACAGCATGATAAAAAGCAGAGACATCACCTTGCCAACAAAAGTCCGCATGGTCAAAGCAATGGTATTCCCCGTAGTAATGTATGGCTGCGAGAGTTGGACTATAAGGAAGGCTGAGCGCCGAAGAATAGATTCTTTTGAACTATGGTGCTGGAGAAGACTCTTGAGAGTCCCTTGGACTGCAAGGAGATCAAATCAGTCAATCCTAAAAGAAATCAACCCTGACTGTTCCCTTGAAGGCCAGATCCTGAAGCTGAAGCTCAAATACTTTGGCCACCAAATGAGAAGGGAGCATTCACTGGAGAAGACCCTGATGCTGGGAAAGATTGAAGGTCAAAGAAGAAGGGAATGGAAAAGGATGAGATGGTTAGACAGTGTCATCGATGCAACGAACATGAAATTGAGCAGACTTCAGCGGACAGCGGAAGACAGGAGGGCCTGGCGTAATCTGGTCCATGGGGTCGCGAAGAGTCGGACTCGACTGTGCGACTGAACAACAACAACAACAACTTAAAGAGTGCTTTTCAATGGAATTTCATCTATTTGGGGGGAAGTCTTGAGTGGACTGCTACAGGTCTCTGTCCTGGGTCTGATAGTCTTCAACATTTTTGTCAATTACTTGGATGAAAGGGTAGAAGGAATCCTTATGTCATTTTCAAATGACACAAAACAGTAAGTGTCAGATGAGACCTCAGAAAGCAGGAATAAAATTCAAAATGGCCATGATAAATTGCAAACATGGGCCAAAACCAATTAAAATGAAATTCAACAGAGAGCTGCAAATTTCTGCAATGCAGAAAGAATCAAATGCACAGATGGGGAATACCTGGCTTGGCAGTAGTACATATGAAAAGGATCTTGGGATGGCAATCAGTTACAAGCTGAATATGAGTCAAAGGCTAATGTGATTTTAGGCAGCGTTAATAGAAGAACAATATCCAAGTCATGAGAAGTAATAATTCTACTGTATTCTGCACTATTCAGACCTCATCTGGAGTACTGTGTACAGTTCTGAGCACCACATTTTAAGAAGGATATAGGTAAATAAATTCAAGCAGGTACAGAGGAGTGTAAGAAAGATGGCTAGAGGTCTAGAAAACAAGTCCTGTGTGGAAAGGCTGAAGGAACTGGGTATGTTTAGCCTGGTAAAAAGAATACTGAAGGGAAATATGAGTGTACTCTTCAAACACCTGAGGGGCTGTAACACGGAAGAAGACAAAGACTTATCCTCTGATATACCCGAGGGCAAGACTAGATCAGATTGGTTTAAATTAATGGAGGGTAGAATTTGGTTGAATTTTATGAAAAATTTCTGAGTGATAAGAGTAGTTTTAAAATGGAACCAGTTATGGTCATTGGAGGCCTTCAAGTAGAGGCTGAGCAGTCATTATCAGGAATGTTTTAAGTTTGGACTTCCTACACTGAATTGGAGGCTGGACTTAATGGCCTTTCCACACCTTAGACTCTCGGACTCTCTATCAAGTTGATAAATGGCCCTGGTTGGGCACTGTACAGAAATTGGGAATTGAAGCCAATACCCTTCCTTGGTTTTTCAGGCAGCTGAGATTCTCACTTCTGCAGGGGTCCATTTACTGTTGCCCCCAAAGGACAGCCTTTTCTTTTTTATCATTTGGAGACTCGGGAAGAGGAGGACATTCTTCCTCATGCCCAGTCCACTCCCCAGCTGCAGAAGACCTGAAGTGTCTTGTCCTCAAGGATGGGGTGAGCAATGATCCACTTTGGAAGCCGCCACTGCACTCTAGAACAGGAGCAAACAAAGAAGAATTATAGTTGAAATACTGCTGTATTCTTTGGGGTGAAAGACAAGGGAGACGAGGAGGTGGAGAACTGTTTTGAAGAGGGTTCTTTTCATTTTTTTTTTAACTTTCTCTTTGTTTCTTTTCCTTTGTTCTTCCCTCCATCCCCCTGCCATTCTCTCTATCTATAAAAACAGCATGACTTGCCTGCCAGCTCAGACAACACTTTTATTCCCTACATCTTGGAGCAAGGTTATTACTGTGCTTTACACAATAGCACCAGCTAGCAGACATCACTTACAGCTAGGCATTTAGGATACGAGCGGGATTCATTTCAGTCAGACAAGCATCTAGTCATTGTCCACTGAGGCCTGGAGAGCCAGAATCAGGGGTAAGTAAGGGTCAGTACATCTGACCAAGAGATGGGGAGCACATCAGGAGAGGTTCTCTTTACTAACATAGGTGGTGATGGATAATCTCTCTCACACACATATGTCCCACAGCATCAAGCAAAACCAGAAGGTATGCTTGTCAAAACCACAGATCTTTTAAGAAAGCAACAAATGAGAGAGAGAGAAAGAGGGAGACAAAGGGAACATGTTTTGCTATTCAGAGCTAAAGCCTGTTAAGTCTTGGGATGACAGAGCAGATGGAAGGCTCCGGTTGAATGAGGACAGGACCCAAGATTTGGGGAGAAGGGTCAAAGGAACAGACAGACTCTTAAGAACTGGGGATTTATTCTGATCTGACTCCTCTCCTTGACAGTCCATATGGAAAAAATTAACACACACACCCCGTTTCTACTGTTAGACTGAGGAACATTAACTAGAATTGGACAGGAAATTGGTTTTCTATCCCCTGAAATATTAAACACTGAAGTAATGTTGGTAACCAAAACATCTATTTTTAATGGGAATGAAACTTAAAAAAAAGAGTAGCATGGTGGTGAAACACCAGCACGTTTTGTCTTTTCTTCCTCATTTTCTGCCAGGGCTTCTATCCCTAATGACAAGTTCCCAACCAATCACAAATGGTATGACATTAGGTATGCAGCTTGAGGGAGTTCAAGAGGATTTTTTGGCAGTTTGAAGAATCCTGACACATAAAATCTTGAAATGTGTCATGGCAGTACACTTTCTTTTTTTAATTATATGATTTTAATGGGAAAGTTTTGCAGAAGTTTCTCTAATCACTTAGGAGAAAGTTATCTGGGAATTTCTTTTGCCCTGAATTGTAGCAAGCTACTCCCCCACTCAGTGCATATAACACTGAGAACAGACCTGCCCACATGAATTCCAGTTCCATAGCACATCCACTTTACAGCTGCAGTCCTTCTCAAGCCTTGCTTATTGGGCAGATATAATGAATGTATATTGATGTGTCTATCTAAAATAGTTCCCAAATTTTTCCTGAGAAGATTCAGCAATGCTTTGACAAATCCACAGCTCATCCTCCTCTTAATCTCTTTGGCATTGTTTCCCACTGCCAGAATCCTGGCTGGCCACCCAAGAAAGAATTAGACTGATATACAGAAATAATGAGCCAGAGCACCAAATTCCCTTCTGTGCCAACATTCATAAAGTCATCTCTGTCCATCCTGTAAAGTTCATACTATAGCACTTCAAGAATTCAAGTCCTACTCATCACTGTACTGACTACGAGTAGTTTATAAAACAGGTTAACAACTGGCTCCTACCAGTTTGCCAAGGGTGTGTGTGATGGCTGATCCAATATTATGCCACAGAATGTTTAAAAAACATTCCAGAAACTAACAGGATGAGAATGAGAATGCTGGGAATCAGTTCCAGTTCTGTGAAGGAAATGGAGGATCAGTTGACTTGGGTGGGAGAAGCTTCATGCATAGCTGAGGGACACAGGGACAAGGACCAAGATGGAGATGAGGGAAACCTCATCTACTAGTGTGCACGAATATGTGTATGTTTTTAGTGTGATGGATTATGGAAGGGTGAGGAAGTTTACATTTCCATATACAGGAAATGTGGATGCTGTGCTTGTATCATGTGATATTTCAAACAGTGGGGCATTTTAAAAAGCACCTAGTACTGAGATGGATTGCTGCCTTGACATGGCGAGGGGGCTTGCATGGTTCGATGAGGCTGCTGGCTATGCCGTGGAGGGCCACCCAGGATGGACAGGCCACAGCGGAGAACTCAGACAAAACATGATTCACTGAAGAAGGAAATGGCAACCCACTCTGGTATCTTTGCCAAGAAAACCCCATGGACTGTAACAAAAGGCTAAAAGATATGACGCCAGAAGATGAGCCCCTCAGGTCAGAAGAGCTACAGGTCGGAAGAGCTACTGGGGAAGAGCAGAGGGCAAGTAATCCCAGAAAGACTGAAGCAGCTGGGCCAAAGCCGAAAGGATGGTCAGCTGTGGATGTGTCTGATGGTGAAAGGAAAAGTCTAATGCTGCAAACAACAATACTGCATAGGAACCTGGAATGTAAGATCCATGAATCAAGGTAAGTTGGGTGTGGTCAAAAATGAGATGGCAAGACTGAACATCGACATCTTAGGAATCAGTGAACTAAAGTGGATGGGAATGGGAGAATTTAACTCAGAAGACCACTGTATCTACTACTATGGCCAAGAATCCCATAGAAAAAATGGTGTGGCCTTTATAGTCAACAAGAGAGTGAGAAAGGCAGTAACGGGCTACAGTCTCAAAAAATTGTCCAAATCCAAGGCAAACGTCACAGTAATCCAAGTCTATGCTCCAACTACTGATGCAGAGGAGGCTGAAATGGACCGGTTCTATGAAGACCTACAACACCTCATAGAACTAACACCAAAAAAGATGTCCTTATCATCATAGGGGACTGGAATGCTAAAGTAGGAAGTCAAAATGTAACTGGAATCATGGACAAATTTGGTCTTGGAGAACAAAATGAAGCCAGGCAAAGGCTAACAGAGTTTTGTCAAGAGAACACACTAGTCACAGCGAAATTAAAATTGCTGGGAAAAACATAAACAACCTCAGATATGCAGACGATACCACTCTAATGGCAGAAAGTGAAGAGGACCTAAAGAGCCTCTTGCTAAGGGTCAAAGAGGAGAGCACAAAAGTTGGCTTGAAACTCAACATAAAAACCCCCCTAAGATCATGGCATCCAGCCCCATCACTCCTTGGCAAACAGATGTGGAAGTCATGGAAGCAGTGACAGACTTCACGTTCCTGGGATCCAAGATCATTGCAGATGGTGACTGCAGCCATGAAATTAAAAGACGCCTGCTCCTTGGGAGAAAAGCTATGGCAAACCTAGACAGCATGATAAAATGCAGAGACATCACCCTGCCAACAAAAGTCCGTATGGTCAAAGCAGTGGTATTCCCAGTAGTAATGTATGGCTGCGAGAGTTGGACTATAAGGAAAGCCGAGCACCGAAGAATAGATTCTTTCAAATTATGGTGCTGGAGACTCTTGAGAGTCCCTTGGACTGCAAGGAGATCAAATCAGTCAATCCTAAAAGAAATCAACCCTGACTGTTCTCTGGAAGGCCAGATCCTGAAGCTGAAGGTCAAATACTTTGGCTACCAAATGAGAAGGGAGTACTCACAAGAGAAGACCCTGATGCTGGGAAAGATTGAAGGTCAAAGAAGAAGGGGACAGCAAAGGATGAGATGGTTAGACGGTGTTACCGATGCAATGGACATAAAATTAAGCAAACTCAGGAGCATCACGGAAGACAGGAGGGGCTAGTGTGATGTGTTCCATGGGGTCGTGAAGAGTTGGGCTCGACTGTGTGACTGAACAACAACAACTGAGAGTAGGATGGGTGCATCATCTATGTACAAGCATACTTAAATAATATCCATGCTAGAAGTCCCCCCAATCTGACCCTCCCAGCTGAATGAATTTGGGAGTAGCTGCCTCTAACACTGGAGCTGGTTTTTCATTTCTTCCATTACTACTTGGTGAGGAGCCATTTGGTAGAGGCTTCTCTTCCATCATGGTATTGTATAGATAAAGAGAATCAGAGCCTGCCTAACTTTCTCCACCATTCAGCTCTTAAAGGATGAGGAGCACTTTTTGAGGCAGGTATTGCCAACTGTAATTGTGTCTCCCTGACTTGGTGGATTTGCCCAAGAGAGCTCAGTTCTATATTATTGGTCTGTGAATTCCTGTCTATTGTTGAGAAAACAAATAGTGTCAATGTTCAAGGATGTCTTCTTGCATTATATGGATTTCCTAAGGGAAGCATTTTAGCGCAGGAGATAGAATGAAACTGAGGGAGCATTACATAGAATGATTGTAAACACACTCACACTTCACACATGCTGGGAAGTTGTGATTGCCTGAAAGATCCCAGAAAACAGGAAATGACCCATGTATGTGAAATGAAATACGGGCATGCATCATCTTACACGATGATGCTTACTTGTGTTTTGTGCTATTCAGGGCTTTTTTTGAAGAAAAAGCCCAGCAGGAACTCATTAGAATATTCGGCCACACCCTTGATGGCACAGCTCATTAGCACATGAGGCCATACCCCATGTTACCAGAAGTGTGGTCATCCAGCCACACCCACCTTTTGCTTCTTATTCTGTTTACCTTGTTTGTTGTCAAAACTCAGGGCTTTTTTTGGAGCAGGAACTCCTTTGCATGTTAGGCCAGACACCCCTAATGTAGCCAATCCTAATGAGTTTCTGCTGTTGGGTGTGGCCTGTTATGCTAATGCGTTCCTGCTGGGTGTGGCCAACTCAAGAGCCAGCTGGAACTCCCTTCCTGTGCATTCCTGCCCCAAAATAGCCCTGGTGCTATTTCATACATAGTAGTGTTTTCCACACTAGAACAGTGGCCTTGAGAGGTTGGGCACATGTGTCTGTAACCGATCCTACACACTCTTGGGAATTCACATTCTACAAATATCTCCACGACACCTAAGCTGTTTATAATGTGCCAGAGGCAAGCCTGGGAGTTGCTCCATAAAATGCAGATCTACTAATTAGCAGTGAGTCATAATGCATGCTATATGCTATAAAGCTGCCATAAACTTAGTGTTCTTAGCACACATGGCAGGACAGGATCTACTTGCAGCATTGTTCAATGTCTTGTAGAGATAATATTGACTTCCACATTCAGAGAACCAGATTTCTGTCTTGTTTAAAAGAGCACAGAGTTCATTGCACAGTTTGCTGTATGTACACAGCCACTGCTGCTGCTTTGCCATAGGGCAAATGAAAGAGAGGACATATAATAATCCCCTGCTTTCCCCCTCAAGGTCAAATTGTTCCTCAGTGGCTCTCTCTGGAAGCCCATCATCATTTTTGGCTCCAAAGAGTGTATGTGCTCTTCACCCTCAGCGCTGGAAGTTTCAGAGGACAGAAATCTCCAGCTTGTCAAGCTGTAGCCTTATTTAGCTTAGTTAGGTAACCAGCTTTCAGCTCGAAGTACTGTCAAGTGTACATCTGGTCTGCCCCTCTTGCTCAAAAACTAATGAGGAACAACTATGAAGCCCGCAAAGTGTTGGGCTTTGCTGCCATGCCTCATCAAAGGGCCTGAGACTGTACCAGGGGCTCTGGCCAGAGACTAATTACTGAATCTGGGACTGTGGGGGAGCTCAGCTGAGGAAGAGCAAAAAGGTGGGTGAGGGGAACGAGGCTATGCTAAGAGGAAAATTCATTAAGTACTAGAGAGGAAGGAAAAGTAAACTTTATTCAAAGTTTAGCAATCACAGGTTCTCTGTACTCCATATGCAGAAATACTTGGTGTATTTTAAGGCTGCAGTGTTGGAAGGGTTCAAAAATCACCTAGTCCTGGAATAAAAACAACCACTACAACAAAATATCAGTGGACAAAGGCAAAGAAAAAAAGTCATCACAGAATCCATAAAACTGTCAAATAAAACAACAGTACAATTAAATCACTGAGCAACACTGACAGGAAAAGAACTCAACTAAAAGACTGGATGATTTTACAGTGAAAGGGCAATACAGTAGGTTCCCAGATGAACATCTAGAGGGAGAGTACATCATAGACAGAGCACCAATGGCAAAAAAAAGACCTTTGCAGACAGCCTCACAGAAAGGAGGACATAATATAAAGATCTAAAGTCATGGAGAGGATGCCATGTAGAAAGATGGGCCTTCTGGTCCATCTGTAGAATTCCTACTCAAACCTATGTGTCAGGTGTCTACTTTGTTATCATTGAGATGTCAGCTGGAAACTGATTTGTCAATCCAAGCTTTTAGAGGCATTTCATATGGAAATTAGATGACCTGCTGTTCTAGCTGCTCTTTTATTAGGTTTGTGTTGGTTTCATTTGTGTTGAATTTTGTTTAACCTGCTTTGAAACTTTAATGGTTTATACTACTATGTTAAATAATTGTTTTGAGCCACCTTGAAGATCTATTGATATAGCAGGAGATTTAAAATACATACAGACATAATATAAAATAAACACATTGCATCAGTAAATGTATTTATTTAGGAAATTTATAGGTTACCTTTCCGTTGGTTGAATGTTCAAGGCACTTACAACAAGAGCATACAAAAACAGACTCATACCAAATAATTTCTAGGCAAATTTCTGGGTTCATATTTTGCCTTGGCTAATATTATCTTTCCCAGGAATCCGTTTCCCTTTTTTAGATGCTTGAATTTATATGGCTGCCCATTACCAGATTTTGACACACATTTGCTGCCTTGTTCAAAGCTGCTACAGTAGCAGTGAGATAAAAGTGAGCCTAGTTCCCACAGCTATGGAAGAAGGACAGCAAATCACAAACAGACTCAAAGTGGCAGATAGCTGACCCAGAGGATGGGTATCCTATTTAATATTCATGAGGAGGGCAAAAGCAGACTGGTAGCAGCTGGAGAGTGAAGATGGAGCCCCTACTCAGATCTGTAGTTTCCAGTGGAAAGGACATTAGGGATTTGGTGATGGGTGATTCAATTCCATTTTGCAACCCGAAACAATGCATTTTAATTAGTCTTCTGCTGCATTCTGTCAAATACAGCTAGGTCTCAGGGAGTCTGAGCCACAGACAAGGATGGAGGGAATCAAACCTGAGGAACATAAATAGGGCTGTCTGAATTAAACTGCTCCACACCAAGTTCCTTTCTCAATTCACGGGGCTATTGAAATGACATTAAGACTTGTTCTCAAAATCTTTGGCTTGGCCAGGTGCTCAAGACCAAGACTTATTTTGAGCCAGGACTCACCAAGATTTAGCTCATAATCAGTCCAGGTCTCAAGGTATATCACATTCATATGTATACAGGAATCAAATGCAGATTATTTCTACCACATTGTTGAATAGAACAGCACCGGCAACTTCCTGTCCACTTAGGACGTGAACATTTGAGGTCATTGCTGGATGTGTTATGAGATACTACAAAGCTTTCTCCCTCCCATCAGTACCAAAGTCTTTGTGACCACAGCCTCTAAACAATGTGCACTACAACATTCCTGACTTGCAGCCTGAAAATATCATTTCCCAAGAAACGGAGGCCTAGAGAGGCCATTGTCTTCCTTCTGCTGTTACACTAGGTTTAGCTCATTTTAGAGCAAGTGCAGAAAACTGAATGAACATCTTCATCCCTGTCTTCTTTTAAGTGTTTACTTTCCCCCCTAACAAGTACTCACTCTACTGCACCACTGACTACCTGTCAGGTATTTTATTAAGCCTTTGTGTGGCTGAGCTTGATTTAAATCTGCTCATTAGGGGAGACGGATTAGTGTCTTATATCTTTGTTCAGAATTGGCAAGTACAGACTGTATATTATTAAGCAGACAGATGAAGGAAGAGAACTGGGTGAGGAACCACAAAAATTATGACCTTGGAAATAAAGACATTTTGTCTCAGACTAAAGACTTGAAGTTTTTGTTCTTTCCTCAAGAACAGAAACAGGAACACCTAAAAATATACTTGCTCCTTTGATTAGTGTCACATGTACCTCTGTGCCCTGGATCTAACATAGTGGAAAATTCAGCATTACCTACTCCACTTCAGTGGCACTTGTACAAGGCTGCCCCTGTTTTGTAACAGCTGTCCCTACTGATGTCAGCATCACACAAAAAACCAAGGAGTTCCTCATCACTCTGCAGTCGGGTAGTCAGAAAAGCAAGGACCATCAGTCACAGCTGGCCTGGAGTCAATGATGAACATGACTGGGCATCTGCCAAGGCTCACAGCTGGACAGAGGACCTGCCACCACCACTAGTTCTGCCCCCTGATGAAAGAATTTCCTACCTGGTGGCAGCACAAGAAATAGAATAACACTCTGCTTATTCCTCCCAACATCCTCCAGGAAAAGAGAGACTGCCATTGTGGAAGAGGTGCCCAGAGGAGAAGGCAGACACTTGCACACTCCTTTTAACTCTGTTGGTGCTGCTGGGGCTCAAAGGTGAGCATAGGAGAGTTCCAGGCAATGGAAGATTGTTCCAAAGAGACCCTATATCACTATGGGGCAATATCTAATATCCTGATTAGAGGGGTCCTGATTAAGGAAGTAGAACAATGACCATTTCACATTCTGCCTGCAATGATGACAGTCAAATAAGCTCTATTTCTCCTCAACAGCTGAGCCAGGTGGGTTTGTGGTCTGTGGAAGTCCTCAGCAGATGCCTGAAGAAGGTAATAGGATGGATGAGGGAAAATAAACTGAAGCTCAGTCCAGAAAAAACTGAGGTGCTGTTGGTCAGTGACAAAGCTGTTTGAGGACAGAGAAGTCAGCCTGTCCTAGGAAGTGTTGCACTCCCCCAAAAAAGGTTTGTAGCTTGGGGGTGCTGCTTAGGGTTGCCAGGCTCCAAGTGGGGCCTGGAGATCTCCTGTTTTTACAACTGATCTCCAGCTGACAGAGGTCAGCTCCCCTGGAAAAACCAGCTGCTTTGAAGAGTGGACTCTATGGCATTATATCATGCTGAGGCCCCTCCCCTCCCCAAACCTCGCCCTCTCTTGGATCCACCCCCAAGGTCTCCAGGTATTTTCCAACCCAGACCTGGCAACCCTAGCACTGCTGGATCCTGTATTATACTTGGTGGCACAAGTCCCTTCCATGGCACCTTTTGTCAGCTTTGGCTGGTGTGCCTGCTACAGGCCATTCCTCCAGATCATGATCTGGGGCCACAGTGATCCATGCTATAATCACATCCAGGTTAGATTACCATCATGGGCTCTGTGTGGAGCTGCCATTGTTCAGAAAAAGCAATTGATTCAGAAGGTGGCAACCAGATTACTTCAGCAGCTGGATAGAGGGATCATATCACCCTCCCCCTCCAGGGTTGCCAGTCTCCAGGTGGGACCCAGGGATCCCTTGGAATTAGAGTTCATCTCCAGACTACAGAGATCAGTTCCCCTGGAGGAAATGGAGGCTTTGGAGAGTGGAAACTATGGCATTGTACCCTGCTGAGCAGCTTGTCCTCCCCAGGCTCCAGCCCCAAATCAACAGAAGTTTCCCATCCTGGATCTGGACACCCTACCACCTCCATTCCCCTCCAGTTGCCAGGGGGACCTGGCAACCCTAGTTGAAAGATCTACATGGACTGCCCATCTGTTTCTGGACAGATGGGGGTTATTGCCTATAAGGCCCTAAATGGTTGGGCTTGGGGTACTTCAGGCTAGCCCAATCTCATCAGATCTCAGAAGCTAAGCAGGGTCAGCATTGATTAGTATTTGGACAGGAGACCTCCAAAGAATGCCAGGGTCACGGTATACACACAGGTAATGGTAAACCACCTCTGAATGTTTCTTGCCTTAAAAACGCTATGCCGTCACCATAACTTGGCTACAATTTGACAGCACTCTCTGCCACCACATGAAGGACCACTTTCTTCTGCATTGTCCAGCCTGCCATTTAAGAACCACCCCATAAGCCCTGCTCTTTATGCTCTCCACCCCACCCAAAGTAATGTGGGTGTCAATCAGAGACAGGGCATTTCTGTGTTTGTACCTTGCCTTCCCACTTGAAGTTTGCCTCATGGTTACTTTCCCTTCCTTTAAGCACATGGGCTTCTAATTAAGGGATTCCATCTATTTTGGATGTTTTATGGTCTGCTCCTAGCTGAGGGCTGGTTTATCAATATCATTTTAGACTGTTCAGGGCTTTAAAAAAAGAGAGAGAGAGAGGTGCCAGAACTCTCAAGAGGGAAATGGAAGTTTTCAATCTGTATATTGAAAACTCATGAACTTTCAAACATTTTTAAAAGAATTTTGTCAATGAGGTTCCAGAGCTCCATTCCCCCAGAAAAAAAGCCTTGAGACTGTTCCATTTTATGTGCTGTTATGCCCTGGATTGCCCTAAATTGTTTTACTGATATGCCTTTATTTGTCTAATCTGTTTTTATTGTTTTTACTTTCTGTTTTGCTTTATCGCTGTGAGTTGCCTCAAACATATGTGGAACTGGTGGTAAATGAATAAATAAGTGCAGGAAGCAGCAATGGTAAGGAGAGGAAGGAAGATATGAAATGGGGAGAAGAAGGGACCAGGGACAGGAGGCCAAGAGACCTGCTGTTCCTAAGGGCCCATAAATATATTTAGCCGTTCTTGAACACAACACAAAATGGAGGTAAGGGGGAATTTATAAAAGCTTATGAAAGTGGAGATCAACACATGGAAAGGGAAGCCCAGTGTGCAAAATGGAGCTGATTGGGAAGCCTGCATCTGCAGAGTGAGGACAGCAGGAAATGTCACAGAATTTAATTATTTGTCCCTGCCCCACTCAATAGATATCAGGGTTATTAGGGTAGTTTGCAAATAAGTTTCAACAATACAAAAAGCAAAACAAGTAAAATGAATATTGCCAGTGAGAGAATTCCATCATACCTCTATCTCTGAGGGCCACTTCTTCACTTCCACAGGTGAAGTATACAAACTGGGTCTCCTCAGATCTTAGCAATGGAGCAGATTCTTACAGGAGGCAGTACAAGCCTGCATAGAATTTTACACATATAATTTTACAAAGATTTTGACAATGTGATGGGGGTAGCGTCTATTTTGGCTTGGGTTCTGATTTTATATTGCTTTTGTATGTTGAGTCTTTATTGTACATATTATCTATAAACTATTAGGCACCCCTGGCCCCATCCATCGATAGCTAAGTCTGCAGATCAGGGCCACGTGGAAGGTAAACAGATTTTTCAGCAAACTTGGGGGATATTTGCAGAAAAATCTGAAAAATAAAAAAAATACACAGGGAGGGTTAAATCCCCCCAAAAGTAAAGTTGTATTCTCCATTCAAGCTCAGAGAACACTCTTTCCTACTTACCTCAGTGTGCTAGTAGCCTGGTGACGGCCCCGGTGGTGGCAAAGCAGCCCAGGGGCCTCGCCAGGTGGCAGCTACTAGAGAGCCTGGAGAAGTGCCAATGACAAAAGCAGCCCAGCAGCCACACCAGGTGGTGGCTGCCAGAGAACCCGGGGGCTGCAGCAGACAGCAGCTACTGGACAGCCTGGGGACTGTGCTGGGCCTGGCAGTGGCAGTTGAATAACCCAAAGGCTGCACCAGGCTCAGCAAGGGGGGGGGGAATGAAATTCCCCCCATGCGAGTCTCATAGGCCCCCACTTGTTTTTGCATGTTTGTGAGCTGCTTCATATATTGAAGAAGTGGCATATAAAGCTGTTAAATAAACTAAATTAAATAGCTCTCTGTTTTGGAGAAGGACTGGTTAGCTACTATGTGATACAGGATGCTGGAGTAGATGGACCACTACTCTGATCTATCAGGACTCTTTTCATGTTCATACTGTGGCAGCATCTTGTCAGCCTTTTAATATCATGTCAGTTTCTCTTTGACAAAACTTGTTTTTTTCTAAAGTTACTCCCCATTCAGGCTACATGGTTCCTAAAAAAGGAGACACTCCAGGCATTGGGGAACACAAGTAGCTATCTAAATGGAGAATGGGAGAGACTCTGTACATGAAAAGGCTCCTCGTTCTTGCCCATAGCCGTATTATGTGTGAGAACAACAGACACAGCTGGAGGCACGCCTGTGTTTAACAAGGAGCTATTTATTTAAAAACAGATGATCTGAAATATCCAAGGCAAAACTTAGGTGCAACCAGCAACAAACCTTTATCTTATTCCCTTTAGATATTAAACCAGCAACTGGCTGCTCCTGAAAGCAATGTGCATCTTGCTAACTGCCAAAATATTGTAATGTTGCTGTTCGGTAGGAGGAAGTTAGATAGATGGGGCCTTGGAGCTCCCCGGGTAACAGGGCACCTTTGGGGCTGCAGGTATGCTTGACACATTCCAGATGTGCTTACTTGAGTCCTTAGCATAAGAGATAAGCTCATCATGCTGGAGAGAAGCTGTACCGTGGGAAGCAGTTATTGCTCTCAGTCCACTCAGAGTAGGAACTGAAGGAGTTATTCATGCAACAAAAGCTCAGTTGTGAGTGGCCTTCTGGGGAATACTTTCAGTTCAAGGGAAAGACATTGCTAGCTGCTTTCTGCAATATTTAGCCATACTAATGGAAAACACTGCTCAAATTGTCTTGCCTTCTAAAGTTTCCTCAAAGCAAAAGGAAATGCTGGGAACACTTTTTCATACTTATACTCCTCACCTTATCGCAATATTTTCAAAAATAGTTTCCTCTTGTATCAGTTTAACCACCAGAGTAATCAACCCATTCTAACATTGGGCTAGGTCTTTTTTGGGAAAATTGAATGCCTGCAGCTGACTCTGCATTGTAGTCTGTTGAATAATGCATCATGAGCAGCAAGCCCAGTTGGACAGCAACATACCTGGCTACTAACAGATTCCCTTGATTTTTTTCCTCCATGTAACAAACTGTTTTGTTAGCATTGCCAGCACAGTGTGTCTAGCCTTTCCCTCAAGTGTACGGGTCCAATTTGTAATAAGGTGGTCTGTTTTGCAGGCTGGCAGGTGAAAGGAATGAGAGCGACAGCTCCAGAGCAACAATAACATGTCGGCGTTTGCTTTCAGTGCGATGCCGGTGTCAGGCTAATGTAGCTAACTTTCCTTTCCATAGCACGGGTGGCAGCCAGTTCTAGCCATTATGCACCGAGGACAGGGCAGCCACACAGGGCAGAACACATCATAACCTCAACAGCCATAACAGCCATGTTGCTGGGTCAGACAAAAGGTTCACCCTGCCCATAATTCTGCCTCCTAAAGCAGCCACCTAGGTGTCTTTAGCAAAGCAGGAGCGAGAGCTGACTGTTTTCTCCAGTTTCCAATGTTATTTTCCCCATCTGCTCAAGATAAAGTTCTCACCTCTAAGAGCATGGGATTTTTGTTGTTCAAGTAATCCATCCAATCAGAGGAAGAGTATTATCATTCGTGCTGAAACTGGGCTAAAAACTCTTCTTAGTAAATTATAAGCATTTTTCAACCCGGGTCGGTCATTTTATTTCTAACATCTAATGACCATGTGTAGTTAGCTAGCATGCCTTTATGCTTATAATAATGATCATACATAATACTTACAAATCATTTCACCAAATAAATCCTGTTTTCTTAGTTAAGTTTACCTGTTCAGCCTGAGTTTTCAGGCATACTCTTCCGTAACTGACCCCAGCCCCTCCCACATGGTTACTATTAGAATGTGTGCAGCACCATCTACTCATGTTTGTTTAAGATTGCAGCCTTAATTTTTTATTAGGGTTAGACTAGGAAGCTGGAACCCCCAGAAGTAGAGCAAACTGCCACTTGCCTCATTAATCGGAGCCAGTCATCCTCTTCATCCGCATCCTAAATCACTGGGCAAACTTACTTGTGATAACAATCTTAAGTTTTAAAAGTTATGATATAGTATTTTACTATCAAGGATGTTAACTAATTAAAGATTTTTATTGATTAACCATCTGTCTTTTAACCAATTAGTTATGTTTAAACTATTTTGGGGAGTATTTTTCTATTTTGTGTGTGTGTGCCCATGTGTGTGTGTGCCCATGCCCGTAAGTCATGGTGACCTCTGGCAACTCCTATTGGGGCATGGAGGACATTCAGAGAAGTGGCTTGATAGCCTGCCTCTGCCTCCCAGCCCTGGTATTCTTTGGATGTCTCCCATCCAAATATTTGCCTGGGTTAGCTCTGCTTAGCTTCCAAGATCTGACAAGATTGGGCTTACCTGGGTTGTCCAGGTCAGGGCATGATATTTAAATGAATTTTGATATTACCAAAACTTCTAACAGAGGTGCCAGAATCAAAATAGCTCATGGATTAAAATTGGCACCCTCCCAGTTAATCAACATTAACTGATTTGTCTACTGACAAAAAGAATTAAAACTTGCAGCCCAATTTGTTTATTTTTGTATCTAACCATCACTATACAGTGTTCAACTTCAGCAATCCCAATCACACCAACCCAGTGTATATCTTCTCTCCGAAACTGGTTCAAAGTTCCTGGTACCTCAGATCTTAAATGCTAGATTCAGAACAAACGGTGTAGAAGTTGGTCTAATGCAGTGATTTCGAGAAGCCCAAGTCCTCATTTAGGAGCAAAACAGCTCACTGTACAACTTTAGATGGGGTCAAAAAGACAGATGATCCTATTATGAAGTCCACTGACCTATTAACCTTTGTCTCAAACTTTCCCCCTATTTTGTTATAGTCTGTGGCAGAGATAGTCTTGAACATGAAACCTTTGCACTGACTGTCTGCCTTTGTAAGCACCTTGTGGATGGATACATTTGATGTTCATCCTGTCCATTTAGGAATTCACTGACAAAGTGACTTATAGCCTTCTACAGTTGCTAATGTTTCTTTTTTTGGGGGTGGGGACATGATTTGTCCTCTCAAATTCTGCCATCCCCCTTCTAAATAACAGTGAGACTCATCGTATTCTGCTTACATTTAGAAACTGTTGGGGGGGCCTTGTGAGTCTGATATTCTACAAACTTTCCATGGTTCTTGTCTCCCATGGTTCTATTTGCTGCAGTTTGGTTGCTTGTAATTCTTAAATTTAATTTAATAACCATTCACTGACTGTATTCTTAATGCCCACACAATGACGTTATGCTAATTCCCTCTACATTCACTCATCTAACTGATGATACTTCATGTGTAATCTTTTGGAAGCCAGCAAATCTCACTTAGGAAAACTAGTGGTTATGATCTTGGGAAAGGGAATTGACATCTTTAAGAGATATTAATTCAGAATGTTATGAAGAATATTTGACCCAACACAAATATATACAGCTACTCCACTGCCTCCTCAGAGTAGAGATGCCAACCTCCACGTGGGGCCTGGGGAGTTCCCAGAATCGCAGCTGATGTCCAGACTAGAGAGATCAGTTCCTCTGGAGAATATGGCTGCTTTGGAGGGTGGACTATATGACATTATATTCTGCTGAGGTCCCTCCCCTCCCCAAACCCCACCCTCCTTAGACTCCACCCCCAAATCACCAGAAATTTCCCAACCCAGAAATGGCAACCCTACAATGTCCTCTATTCCTTCCCTATAGGATAGGAAAGTGCTTGTCTTTGGATATTTCTGAGTTATCCAGTCCACTGAATTTACAAACCGAAAGGCAACTGAGTTACTTCTCCTTTAGTTCCCAACAGACTCTATGGAATACGGAGGACCAACTGCAAAGAGTGTGAGGGAAGCACTATGCCAGGGGATAGGAGAGAGATGTCTGCCCTTCTCTCATGGAGGTAGTCAGTGTTTCTTCTCACGGTTTGTTTCCCTATCATCTTCATTTGAGCAAATGAAAATAACTCTTCAAAAAGAAAAAGTAAATTCAAAACCATTCTCACTTAAGGGAAGCTGGTAACTAAGTACCAGGGAGGGGACCCTGTTGCTTCCAGCCCATCAGATATAAATACAGGCAGCTACCTCCTGAAATACAGCAGGCTTGAGGTCATACATGTCATACAAAGCATTCTTACAAATTAGCTGGTCTCCTTTAAATAGGCCCAAACTAGTCCTCTTTTCAGGGCTAGCTCGAGGTGGGGCACCCTGGAGACACCCACCATGCCGCCCCCACCTCCTCTCCCCCCCAGGGGGGAGTGCGGGTGAGCTGCAAGCCAGGGAAGTTCCCTCCTAGACAAGCCAGGGAAGGGGCGGGGATTTTAACCCCCGCCCCTTCTCTCCCAGCGCCGGTTTCCCTCCTGGCAGTGGCGGCAGCTTTTTGCGGGGGCGGGGTGGGGCGCTGTTTGGCGCCCCTGTGGCTGGTGCACTCTAGGTGAGTGCCTAGCTCGTCTAGTGGGCGAGCTGGCCCTGCCTCTTTTCCACTTCTGAGTTCATCAAGGCCCCAGAATAAATGAAATGTGCCTTCTTCCCTTAAAAAAGAGAGGAAATCAGGCCCCTGTGCCACGGCCCCCATCCACTTTAAAGGGTCTTTTTGCAAGCCCAAGACCTACCCTCTCCCTCCCTCCTGAAAGATTTAAAGAGTCCTCCATCTGATTGGCGGCCATATAGTCCCCACTGATCAGCTAAAGCCTTTTAAATCTGGTAGGAGGGGAGGGAGGGGGTGGCTGGGCAGGTGGTCACTCTTGGGGGTGGTGCTTGGGGTGGTGTTTCTCCCACCAGCCAGCTGGCCAGGGATGAATTGGAGCCCTCAAAAGCGGGGGAAGTCCCACCTGGACCTGGGAGCTGGCAACTCTAGTATTCCTGGTAGATTTATGTGAGGGAAAAGACATGAGGAAGGCACAGGGACCTTTCCAGGTCTTTTTTTGGCCTCTAAGGAAAGACTCATCAGGGCTAGACCTGGCTATGGTTGCCAACTCCAAGTTGGAAAATTCCTGTAGATTTTGTGGTGGAACCTGAGAAGGGCAGGTTTTGGGGAGGGGAGAGGCCTCAGATGGATATTATGCCATTGAGTCCACCCTCCAAAGCACTCATTGTCTCCAGGGGGACAAATCTGAGTCTAGAATTCAGTTGTAATTTTGGGAGATCTCCAGGTTCCACCTGGAAATTGGCAGCCTTAGGCTTGGAAGAAACCTCTGATGACTTGATATCACCTGACTTGCATGACTCAACTAGGCCTGGCTGCCTGCTGCTGTTCAACAGCAGATACCCTATGAAAGCCAATGTGGTGTAGCAGTTAGAGCTTCAAAGTAGGGCCTAGGAAACCCATGTTTGAATTCCTACAACATTTTGGAAGCTCTGTTAAGTATGAGACTTAAGAGAGTGATTTCAACAGTGATTTCAGCTTTATTAAAGAGCAACAAGCCATTTAAAATTGTATTATGATGCCTTGGAACTAAAACATGTTCTATATTATGCCTCCTCAAGTTCTTAAAGAATGGGTGCAGATTGAAATTTCATATGTCTCCCCTAAATTTATGCATGAAATCCTTTGGGCCCAACCTAAAGACAGGCCTAAAACAATAGAAAGTAATCCCTTCCTGAAGAATACATTAGAAATTTGGGACAAGGCTAGGAGCATAGTAGCCCCTAAATATTCCCCGGTGTCAGCTTTTTAAGGACAAAAATGGTTTCCCCCTGGAGAACAAATAGGTAGCTTTCAGAACTGGAGAAAAGACGGAAAATTTAGGATTCCTGATTTGTGTTATAAAGGTCAAAAGTGGTCTGCTCAACAATTGGAATTGAAATATAACATACAAATCCCATGGTTAGAATATTACCAAGTCTCTAACATGATAACTAGCAATGACTTAGTAGAAAGCACTAACAGGACATTAACGATTTTTGAATCTTTAACTGAAAAAAGAATAATAGAACAAACAAGAATTATTTCTGTTATTTACAAACTTTTAGCTCAAAAACATTGGGAAACGATCTCAACAGAACAACTGGCTTGGCACAAGGATTGTAACTTAATTTTGTCCCAAGAACAATGGAAGAGAATTTGGTCCTCTAATTTGTTTACATCCTGTTCATTAAATATCAGACTACAAAACTATAAACTTTTTGCTAGGTGGTAAGTTACTCCCCTGAAATTATTTCATGCCAAAATAAAGTTAAACTCAAAGTGTTGGAAGGGTTGTGGGCAGCCTGGTTCATTAATTCATTGTTGGTGGTCTTGCCCTAAAGTGCAGAGTTATTGGATTTCAATAGTAGCCAAAATCAATACAATATTGGGAATTCAGGTACCCTTTACACTAGAATCCATTTTGTTAAATTACTGAGACAAGGGGACTTTTCCTCAAACAACGGAAGATTTGGTTTCTCTTATGTCACTAGCTGCGAAAACTGTAATAGCCCAAGTATGGAAATTGAATAAGATTCCTACGGTAAAACAATGGTTTCTGAAATTATGGGATCTAGTGGTTATGGACAAAATAGCTTCACAACTGTTAGAAGCGGAGTATCCTGAAAAAAAATCTAAAAGTTTAGAGAAATGGTCTGTGTTCTTTGATTATATCAATAAGGTAAATGATAGAACCTCTGCTCTGCCTATGAGATATGTTGATTTTGTATTTTATTAATTTATTTTGTTAACTGTTAGCTTTGTTGTCTTCTTTGCTAGTTGTATTTAATAAATGGTTATAAAATAAAAAATTGGAACAAGAAATTTTTTTAGAAAGAGCAACAAGCTGAACAGATAACACACACAAAAACAGTGGAGCACAGCTCCTTTTTAAATAATCTGGTCTAACAAAACCATGCCTCTACTTTGGCTAACAACCAATAACATTTGAGGGATAAAGACCAATGAGGCCTGTTCCCTCCATAACATTTCAGTCAGCTCTGATTGGTTACAATTAATGCAGAATCAAGAACAACCAACAGGATTGTCGAGGCTTACAATCCTGATCCTGACTTCAAGCTTAACATGGAAAAGAATATAGTCAGTTCACAAGTCAGGACATAACAATTCCTCCCCTCTAAGATGAGACATTCCTATTGCACACATAGTCTCTTAGATAGGAGGGGGCACATCTTGTTCTTTGAGACCTTCACAGAGGTCTTTGCTCCTGTGGTGCTGGAGCAATACAAGGTTCAGGGGCCCTGGTGGACTCACTGTCCAGTGAGTCCGGGGTATCAGATTCAGAGGGACCAGGTTCAAGAGTTGGGGTCTGCTCAAACTCCTGGTCAGCCCTGGGCTCAGTAACACTCACCTCCTCGTCCAGAGGCCCTTGCTGCTCAGTGAGGATCCTGTCAGATTCTGGGCTTGACTCCAGGCTCGAGTCAGCCCACCATTCCCTGAGCTGATCTATGTGGCGCTGTACTTTCCTTCCGTCAGCAAGCTGTGCCACATACATTCGGGAGCCCAAGACTGCAGAGATTATGGCAGGAAGCCACAAATGACCCTCTGCATAATTGCACGTAAACACCTTGTCCCCGACTTTAAATGAATGCGCTTTTTCCAGGACCTCGGCTTGCTGGGGCTTGAACTCTGTAAGGTCCGGATGAAGCCGGTCAAGCAGGGTGGTTAGCTTGTGGGTCATTAACAGTTCTGTGGGGCTCCTCCCCATGGCCGCACAGGGTGTGATGTGCTGCCTCAAGAGGTAGGAGGCTAGCTTCTGCCCCCAGTCCCCATTCAACAAGTACTTGAGTGCTTCTTTAGCTGACCTAACCATACATTCAGCTTGCCCGTTTGTGGCTAGGTGGAACAGAGCCGACGTAACATGTCTGATGACATTGTCTTCTAAGAATGTAGTGAACTCCCCAGAGGTAAATTGGGGCCTGTTGTTGGACACCAGGATGTCCAGCAATCCATGGGTGGCTATGAGCCAACGCAACACATTAATTACAGCACCTGAACTTGTGGAGTGCATGTGGACCACCTCCAACCACTTTGAAAAGGAATCAACAACAATTAAAAACATTTGGCCTTGGAAAGGTCCAGCAAAATCAACATGAATGCGTGACCAAGGCTTTCGCGTACTCTCCCAGTGTTGCACAGGAGCCGGAGGAGGCTCTGGCCATGACTGTTGGCAGATCATGCACTCTTTGACCCACCCCTCTATTTCTGCATCGATCTTTGGCCACCAAACATAGCCCCTGGCAAGGGCTTTCATCTGTACAATACCAGGGTGGCCAGAATGCAGAGCCTCCAAGATCCTTCTCCGCAGTTTGGGTGGGACCATTACCCGATTCCCCCATAGCAAACACCCTTTACTGACTGATAATGGCATGCAGTATGGCTTGAATTCAGGTTCAACCTGCCCTGCTGGCCACCCCCTCCATGCCCAATTAAGGACCCAGGCGATTACAGAGTCTTTAGCCGATGCAGCGGCGATGTCCGAGGAGATGACAGGGGGTTGCGGCAGTTCGTCAATGGACAAAACATCACAAGCAGGAGCAGGGTCAGCATCCGTCAATGGTGATGGGCAGCGGCTGAGGGCATCAATGTACCCAATGGCCTTCCCAGGCCAGTGTTCCAAGTCAAAATCGTAAGCTACTAGAAACACTGCCCAACACAACATGCATGGCGACATGATGTTGGGCGTCTGACAGTCAGGAGTGAAAAGGTCCAACAGCGGCTTATGGTCCATTACAAGGAGGAACCTGCGCCCATACAAAAAGTCATGGAACTTTTTGATTCCGGCTATGAGGGCGAGGCCTTCCTTGTCAATTTGTGCATAGTTCTTTTCTGCAGCTGACAGAGACCGCAAATAGTATGCAATGGGTGCTTCTTTTCCGTCTGGCTTGACGTGGCTTAACACAGTGCCTACTCAGTATGGGGACGTGGCGGCGGCCAACACAAGAAGTTTAGACTCATTTCTATTTCAGACTATTCCAATATTAAAACAAAGTAAAATATTGGATACATGGCAGAAAGAAATATTGAAGTTTGTATGGGCAGGAAGAAAACCAAGGATTAAAATGAAAATTTTATGTGATGCAAAAGAAAGAGGAGGATTACAATTACCGAATTTTAGACTTTATTATGATGCCGTCTGCTTAACATGGTTAGAGCAGTGGATTAATCTTGAAAATATGAAGTTGTTGGCTTTGGAAGGTCACGACAATAAGTTTGGATGGCATGCATATCTATGGTATGGAAAATCAAAAATGGATAAATTTTTTAAACACCATTTTATAAGACGATCACTGTTCGAGACGTGGACGAGATACAAAAAATTCTTCTCGGAAGAACGACCACTTTGGATAGTGCCGGCAGAAGTGATTAATCTATATTCAAGGAATCAAGGTTTAAATTGGTTACTTTATAAAAGGCTTTTAAAATTAGAAGGGAAAAACTTTGTCTTAAAAGATAGAAATGATGTTGAATTTGATTATGATTGGTTGAAGTATAGACAGATCCATGTTTTATTTAAGACCGATAAAAGAGAATATGGTTTTAGAGAAAATAATAATGAAATTGAAATTGTATGGGCTGAAAAGGGTAAAAAAATGACTTCAAAATTGTATAAGGTTTTATTGAAATGGTATACTGAGGATGAAACAGTAAAAGAGCAAATGATAAAGTGGGCTGTAAATATAAATAATGAAATAACTATGTCATCTTGGGAATATTTGTGGAAAAATTCAATGAAAATTTCAACTTGTATAAATGTGAAAGAAAACTGCTATAAAATGATGTATAGATGGTATATGACCCTCAAAAAATTGCTATTATAAATGATAGCATGTCTAACAAATGTTGGAAGTGTAAGAAAAAAGAAGGGTCATTTTATCATATGTGGTGGACTTATGATAAAGCAGCAAGATATTGGACTGAGATCCACAATGAGATACAAAAAAATTTGAAATGTACTTTTAAGAAAGACCCACAGATGTTACTGTTAGGTCTTAAGATGGAAGAAATAAATGTAACCAAGAGAACATTGCTATGGTACTTGGTGACAACAGCTAGAATGACTTTTGCACAATTTTGGAAGCAAGAAAAAATACCGGCAACATGGGAATGGATTAAGAAGATGCTGTTTATGGCAGAAATGGACAAGCTAACAAGAAAATTAAACAACGAGGAAGATGAAAACTTTTTTGAAGAATGGAAAGACTTTCAAGAATATTTGCTGAAAAGTTGGGATGTTAAACATGGTTTGATTTGTTTTGATAGTTATTAAGGGGAAACTTTAAAGTGATTAGATTCTTAAATTGTTACCATTAGTAAAGAAAGTAAAATTAGTAGTTAATGTAACTGAATAAGAGAGATATTAACGGGGTTGGAGCATTGCGGGAAGCCTTGTTTGGAGGGGGGAGGGAAAATAACGGAAGGGATATGTATTTACTTGTTTAAGTTGTATGAACGTGTGGAAAATATCCAATAAAAATTGTATTTAAAAAAAATAATAAAAAAAGAAGTTTAGACATCAAAGTGATTCAGCACTGCTTTTGAGGACAGAAGTTCCTTTACAGCAGCGAAGGCCCACTCCTGCCTCGCACCCCACTCCCACCGGGCATTTTTATGCAGTAATGCATGTAATGGTTCTGCCACAGATGCTTTGTGAGGCAGAAAAGAATGATAAAAATTAAGTATTCCCAGAAAGGATTGCAGCTCTTTTTTAGATTTGGGGGTGGGTGCGTTCTGGATCGCAGATACCTTATCTGCGGTGGGGTGAACACCGTTTGCGTCGATCAGGAAACCCCAAAATTCTACCTGGTCCACCCTGATTCAACATTTTGAACACTTTACCTTTAGGCCAGCCTCCCTGAACCGGCCTAATACTGCCTTCAGGTGAGCCATTAACTCATTTTCAGTGGCCCCTGCAATCAGCACGTCATTGAAGTAAGGGACAACCCCCGGCAGCCCCCTGAGTAGCTCTTCCATGAGCCCTTGGAATATATCAGGGGCAATGTTGACTCCTAATTGCAGCCTTTTAACACTGAAAGCCCCCCATTGCGTCATAATTGTTTGTGCCTCAGCCGCTATGTTGTCCACAGGGAGCTGCTGGTACGCCTGTGCAAGATCTAACTTTGTGAAGACCTTGCCTCCTCCCAGAGACGCCAATATGTGACTAATAACTGGCACCGGATAGGAGTGCTGCTGCAAAGCCTTTTTGATTGAACACGTACAGAGCCATCAGACTTTACAGGGGTTACTATTGATGTTTCCCACTTTGCATGTGGGACTGGTTCGAGAATACCTTGAGCGACAAGTTTATCCAGCTCTGCCTCTATTTTTGCTTTCAAAGCAATAGGCACCTTTCGACACTTCCTTACAGAGGGGTCAAGGTCAAAAGTTACCGGCGGTCCCGTATACCGACCAAGCCCCGCACCAAAAACCTCAGGAAACTCATCATACAAACATTCCCCTTTACTCATGCATATCTGATTAACATCAGTTACAACAATGGCAAGAGCCTAAAACCAATCTAGGCTCAATAAACTGACCTGATCGCCCTTGACAACCAGAAGGGGCAACACTGCCTTTCAATCTTTGAACTCAACCTCAAAACTCGCCTTTCCTGCCAGCGGAATGTGCCAGCCCTGGAAATCAGACAAGTGGGTTGAAACATGTGTCAAACGGCGGTGACTCCTCTGCGGGAACATGCGCTGCCAAGTCTGCATCAAGATGACGGTGACGGATGATCCGGAGTCCACTTCCATCGTGCAGAGAACGCAGTCCAAGCGAATTGTGATGAGGATCTTCTTGCTCGGCTTGGCTCCGGTGGTCAGGACTGTCGATGGGCAACTGCAGGCGTTGGTTTGGTGGCAATCGGCTGCTCTGTCACCGTCCCGAACAAGAACTTGAGGCTTTACACATGGAGATGATGGCAGTGATTTCTTTGTGGCTTGGCGGACCCTTGCTAGATGGCCATGCTTACTGCAGGATTGGCATATGATGTCACGCGCCCAGCAGCGATCCCTCTCGTGCCTGCCGCCACAACCAGTGCAGGAACGCCATGGTGCAGTCTTCAGCGAGGTCCGTGAAGGGCATGCAGCTCACGTCCTGCAGACGTCATCAGCTTCCCCTTCAGACTCGCTGGTCAACTGTTGGTGCGCCGACTGCTCCTTTCTGCTCGGGACCTGGTGTTGACGGACCTCATACCTTGACCTCCCTGCAGCCTCAGCGGTGATGGCCTTGGCGTATGCCATGGTATAGGTCAGCTTGGCTCTGGCAAACAGGCGCTGCTGCAGACGCTCATCTCATAGGCCACACACGAGATGATCAAGGAAAGCCTCCTCAAGGTTGGTGAAGTTGCAAGGCCGGGCGGCCTTCCTCAGAGCAGTGATATATTCAGCTATGGTCTTGGTTGGGCCCCGACCTCACTTGTAGAATGCATGCCGACATGCAATTTGGGATGGCTGAGGCAAAAAATGGCCCTTCAGCTTGCTGGTGATGTCCTTCCACGAAGCTGCGCTAAGCTCAGTTGGAGCGACCAGGGACCAGGTGACATCAAAAATGGCCTTGCTGCAGGAACTGAGGAGGGTCGCCTTCTTCCACACCTCCTCAACGATCAGATTCGCCTGGAGGTGAAACTCGAACCTTGACAGGTAAGGGTCCAATTCTCTGTGCTGGGTTCAAACACCTTGAACGCCGGGTTGATGGCCATTGCAGCAGGTTGGGCGACCACTACAGCGGGTGATGCTTCAGCTGGCTCGACCGGGTGTGTGTCTTCGTCTACCGTTTTTGTGTTGGGGTTCAGCGGGGCTGCCTACCCGCTCTTAGCATCCCATCCTTGTCGCCAATTGTTAAGTATGAGACTTAACAAGAGAGTGATTTCAACAGTGATTTCAGCTTTATTAAAGAGCAACACGACGAACAGATAACACACACAAAAACAGTGGAGCACAGCTCCTTTTTAAATAATCCAGGCTAACAAAACCATGCCCCTACTTTGGCTAACAACCAATAACATTTGAGGGATAAGGACCAATGAAGCCTATTCCCTCCATAATGTTTTAGTCAGCTCTGATTGGTTACAATTAGTGCAGAATCAAGAACAACCAATAGGATTGTCGAGGCTTACAATCCTGGTCCTGACTTCAAGCTTAACATGGAAAAGAATATAGTCAGTTCACAAGTCAGGACATAACGAGCTCAGTGGGTTATTTTTCACCACTTGCGTACTTTCAGACAAACCTACCTCACAGAGTTGTTGTATGGATAAAAAGGAGGAGAGGTGAATAATGTAAGCTGCTTGATCCCTACTACGGAGAAAGGTGGGGTATAAATGAAGTAAATAAAATATTCCTGAAGATGGGAGGTAGATAAAAGGTAGGTTGGTGAATGGCTGAGATGGAGAGAATGAGGCAGGAAAAGGGGAGAGGATATGAGGGTTGCCAGGAGGGCAGAAAGGGGAAATAGTGTGGGGAGGGAGATACAGGGGAAAATGAGGTGCCACCCCACGAGTCCTTGGGGGTTCCTATCATGCAAGTGGCCCAGCAGCCACACCACACAGCTAGGCCAGTTCTCCTAGGCAGAGGCAGGGGGTAGATAAAGGTAAGTTGGTTGTTGGGTGGGAAGGAGACAGGTTCGTACGAACTCCAGGTTTATAAATTCCTAGAGATTCGAGGATGCAATGGGAACTAGGGCTGCCAACATCCAAGTAGAGACTGGAGATCACCTTGAATTATAACTGCTCTCCAGAGGACAGAGATAAGTTCCCCTGGAAAAAATCGCTGCTTTGGAAGGTGGAGGCTATGGCATTATACCCTGCTGAGGTCGCTTCCCTCCCCAAACCTTACCCTCCCAAGGCTCCACCCCTAAATCTCCAGCAGTTTCCCAACCTGAAGCTGGCAAGCCTAATGGGGGAACAGATCTCTGTAGTTGGGGGATCTGTTGCGATTCCAGGACATCTCCAGGCCCTATCTGGAGGCTGACAACCCTAGAAGGAGATGAGAAAGCAGGAAAAGAGGAGAGGCTATGGGGCTTTCAGGAAAAGGAAAGAGAAAATAGTGTGTGTGTGGGGGAAATGCTGCAAGTCCTTGCAGGTTTCACTTGTTATCACTAAATCCAACCCAAAGCCATTCTCAGTTCATAATCTATTATGGTAATATAAAGAGATCACACTTAAAGCTCACCCAATCAAACTTTGTAGCAGACCCCCTGGTGGACATTGTAAGACCCACATTTTTTCAGCCTCTAGTTCTAGTGTTGCCAGCCTCCAGGTGGGGCCTGGAGATTTCCAGACCATAACAATCAGTTTCCCTGGTGAAAATGGCTGCTTTGGAGGGTGGGGGAGGGGCATGGCTCAGTGGTGGAGTATCTCCCATCAAAAGGTGATGTCCAAGAGGTGGTGTGTAAGGCCCTTACCTGAGACCCTGGAGAGCTACTGCTACTATTCTGAGTAGACAATACTGACCTTGGTGGATCAATAGTCTAATTCAGAATAAGGCAGCTTCATGTTTTCATGAACAATGTGTTCATAAAACAGTATCTATAAAATTAAACTATTAAGACAGATACTTCCAATAATACTAACAGCTAAAATATGGCACCAGAAAAGAAAGCACAATCGAGTACCTCTTAACTAGCGGGGAGAGTAAATATCCTATAATTCAT
Source organism: Gekko gecko (assembly GCA_029375565.1). Lineage (NCBI taxonomy): Eukaryota > Metazoa > Chordata > Lepidosauria > Squamata > Gekkonidae > Gekko > Gekko gecko. The sequence continues at coordinate 233,746,068 of JAPDNY010000002.1, read as the reverse complement.
CAAATTAAAAATAACAGACAGACACAGCAAAAGGGGAGGGGGGAAGGGAAAAGAGGGAAGCCAGTCTAGAATGGAAATGGTTGTTGCCCTCAGCCATAAGCCTGGTGGAACATCTCTGTCTTACAGGCCCTGTGGAATGGCATCAAATCCTGCAGGGCCTCGGTCTCACTCGGCAGAACATTCCACTAGGTTGGTGCCAGGGCCAAAAAAGCCCTGGTACTAGTCGAGGACAACTGGATGCTTTTGGGGCCAGGAATCACCAGTAGGTTGTTATCCATTGAGTGTAAAGCTCTTTGGGGGATGTACCAAGAGAGATGGTCCTGAAGGCATGCTGGTTCCAGGCCATTTAGGGCTTTAAAGGTTAATACCAAAACCTTGAACCTGATTCAGTATTCGACCTGAAACCAGTGCAGCTGGCAGAGCACTGGCTGAATGTGGGCTCTGAACGAGGTTCCCATGAGAACATACACCGCTGCATTCTGGACCACTCGCAGTTTCTGGGTCACTATCAACAGTAGTCCTGCATAGAGCAAGATACACAATAGTCTAATCTGGAGGTCACTGTTGTATGGATCACTGTGGTTAAATCAGGGCGAGACAGGAAGGGATCCTGGCACAAATGGAAAAATGCCAGTCTGGCCACATTTGTGACCTGGGCCTCCACTGAAAGGAAGGCATCCAGAATCACACCCAGACTTCTGATGGTTGGTCTTTGTGTTAAAAGCACGTTGTCAAGAGCTGGGAGTTGGCACCCTAACCCCGAATTTTCCCAGCCCAGCCATAGAACCTCCATTTTAGATGGATTTAGTTTCAGCCAGCTGTTTCAACCAACCAATCACAGCCTCCAAACCCTCAGCCAAGATATCTCGGGCGGTATTCAGCCATCTGTCCATCAACAGATACAGCTGGGTGTCATCTACATACTGGTGACAACCCAGCCCGAAACGCCATACCAGCTAGACAAGAGGGCACAAATAGATGTTAAATAACATTGGGGAGAAGATTACCCCTTGGGGAGCACCACACACAAAGAATATTGTGGTGAGACCCTCTCCCCTAGCTCCACCCTCTGTTCCCAACCTTGAGGAAATGAGACAAACTACTTCAAGGCTATCCCATGGATCCCCACATCAGTGAGGTAGTGGATCAGCAGATCATAATTGACTTTATCAAATGCTACTCTCAGATCAAACAATAATAGCAGCGCTGACCTGCCTTGATCCAGCTGTCTATGGAGACTGTCCATGAGGGTGACCAGCACCATCTTCATCCCATGGCTGGGGCAGAAGCTGGATTGGAATGGGTCCAGAGCTGAAGTGTCTTCCAGGAAAAACTGTAGCCGTTCTGCTGCCACTATCTCAACTACCTTACCCAGGAACAATAAATTCAATATTGGGCGGTAGTTGGACAGATCAGTAGAATCCAAAGATGGTTTCTTTAAGAGTGGCCTCACCACTGCCTCCTTTAATCTCCCCAGGAAGACCCCCAAGCTCAGGGACAGATTTACAATGTCCACCAGAGGGCATGTATTCCATCACCACTGGCTTTCACCAGCCATGATGGAGAAGGGTCTAAGAGGCACGTGGTAGGCTTCACAGCACCCAGGATCCTGCTGACATCAGCCTGAGAGAGTTGGCTGAATTGGTCCAGTATGAACCCCAAGATGGCCAAGGGGCCTCCAATTCTCATACTGTATCAATGTTGGCAGGCAGGTCCTGGCAGAGCGACAAGACTTTATTTGCAAAAAAGCTTTGCAAAGCCTCACAACTAATTGTCAAATTTTTAATATTTTGAGTTCCCTCTGAAAGGGAAATTAAAGATTTAATTACTCTAAATAATTGTGCCAGGTGAAAGCCAGCGGATGGAATGGAGGTTGCATAAAATTCCTTCTTTGTGGTCTTCACTGCCATCTCATAGGATCTCATAAACGTCTTATAAGATGGTCTTGTGACTTCGTCATGACTCCATTACCAAACTCGCTCTAGCCATCTAAGCTCCTGCTTCATCCTTTGAAGCTCCAAGGAATACCAAGTTGCTAATTTGGAGTAGGGGCAAAGAGGGCATCGGGGAGCGATTTCGTTGATGACTTCAGAAAGGCAGCTATGCCAGTCATCTATCAGCACATCCAATAACCAGCTGAAGTCCCTCCCCTTCACGAACCCACTCTCCAGGCTGTCCTTCCAAATCTCCAAGACTTCTCAGCCCTGAGATGGCAACACTGTTTGACTCTGTCCTCACTTCCCAACAAAATACAGTTTCTTATAAAAAATGTGTATAACCCTCCTTTCACTTGGGGCTCAAGGCAACTGACAATTCCAAAACATAAAAACCCTCTCCCAAGAAAATCCCTGCAACATAAATCTCATTGAAAGCTCGCATAAATGGCCTTTCAGTGCCTCCTAAAAACTTCTAAAAATGGCTTCCTCTCCTCCATAGGGAACCTCTTCCATAAGGTGTGAGCCATGATAGATGAGGAACAAGCTAAATCAGATGCTGAATGGGCCACCTTAAGTGGCAGAACAACTGGAAAGTGGCAACCAGAATATTATAGTTGGTACAAGGGACTTATGGGAGGATACGATCCTTCAGATAAGCATATCTGCATCCCTCTGATTCCTTTAGGCTTCCATGACTGTTTTTCTTGGAAGGCTGCTAATGGAAGTAAATGCCCCATATTCTCCCCCAATGTATGTGGCAGATTTCAGATATTCATCTTATCACTGGCTTACACTTGGCTCTTCCTACCCTGGTGCCCCCTTAGGCCAGCATTCCGACAGCACCTTTGCTCTTGTGTAGTCACAGCTGCCTGTCAGTCTATCTATGCTGAGACAACAAGCAACAGATGACAACAGCCACCGAGAGCTCTGAAATTAGGTCAGTCATTGCCTGCAGCAGCTGTTAGCATTCATCAGGATGGTTCCATGCTGGGGCTGCAGTGCCTCTTATCTAACTGCCTCCCAGAAGCAGAGTGATCCCAAAGAAGGATCTCAAGAATCTAGGATGGGGTCTCCCCACAAGCAGGTGAACATGAGGAAACATGACCCATTCCACTTTCTGCCCCTGGTGTGTGTGGAATAAATGCAACAAATCCAACATGGATGGAACCAAGGGCTGGTTTGGGTTATCATACGTTCTCCATAATCCTGACTTCAAATCAGTGGCTTTCCTAGCCAGGGGATTTGCTAAAGGTCTGGGGATACTCACAACACTTAGAGTGCTATCCTAAATGAACTGACATCCTTCTAAGCCAATTGATTTCAATAGATTTAACAGGGTGTAATTTTGTTAAGGATCGTGCTGTTAGTCTCATTGTTAACACTTTTCCTTCCACCAGTTTTTATAATCCCTCTGCTACTCTACTCCTAGATTTCCAATTCAGTGTTAAACTGGTCTGGCATGCTTTCCAAACATGGTTAGAAACTTCTCTGTGGGAGACAACCTGATAACTATGCATCAGAGAGCATTACTGTCTGTGCCTACACATTTGCATGTGATGAACATGAGCGTGGCAGAGCCCACTAGCATTGTTTCCCATGCCAACATCAACACAAATGAACCTGCTTTATATTTACATGAGCCATTGGTCTGTCAAAGTCAGTACTGTGGCAGCTGAGTGGCAGAAATTTGTCAGAGTTTCAGGTTTTTCACACCACCATCCATTTTAAGTGGACATGCTGGGGATTGATTCTAGGACCTCCTGCATGCAGAGCAGGTGGTCTACCAATGAGCCATATCTGCTCTCCTGTGTCCCCTCAACATTTTTTTTTACCCAGCCACATGTGGAAACCATTAATATTGATTTTACAGACTAGGATCTAGAATGCAGAGGATACAATCTTCTAATGTGGTTCACGACATTTAAAAGTAAGCCGGACCAGAAAAGTTTGGCAATCCCAACCTCCTGGGAACTGCAATAGCTCTTGGAAGCCATAACAACTGATTATGAAGGGGGGGGAATCTCCAAAGGAAGCTTTTAGCACCTGATTTGGTCATTGCAACTGCCACTCAAGAGCAAAATGACCTGATTCCCCTCCCCCATCATAGAGTTTCTGCAAGTTGGTGCTGCAAAAAGCAGAGAATAAGGAAGGGATTCTATCTGATCAGACCAAATCATTGCTGATGGAAATGTGGATAGCGGCAATAATGATTTTTTTTGGATGATGAAGCTACCATAAGAGATCAATGTGGGGACACGCATGCACTACATATTACTCCCCACCCCCTTCAATTCAGGAAGAAGGGGCTGAATCTGACCAGTTAGGAAAAACTCTGTTCTTCTATGCTGCATCCACATGGTAAGGGTTTTCTATTTTCCTGTCATTACAACTACCAATGCAGAGGCATTTGCAGTGGCAACAGAACATTCGCACAGGAGTTTTGTGTACACTTTCCTTTGCCAGCCCCTATTTCCCTCCTGTCACTGGAAGGGTGTTTCCGGGATTTTTTTTTGTAAATCAGTAATTGCTGGATCACTGTAGCATTATAAATGTGTAATGATCTATTGCCATAATTTACTAGTTCTTCTCAACTCCATGTTTTCATTTTTTTCCAACTTGAGTTTCTAGACCTTCAAGTTGCAGAAATATGAGTAAGTCTCTAACCCATTTTTGTTATTTTTTTAAATTAAAAGCTGGGAATTCAGAGGAACTAGTAGATCGAGGCAATAGATCACTATCATGCTATAGTGATCTGGCAATTTCTAGTTTAAAAAAAATGCAAAAGCCCTCTTATGGTGCAAAAGCAAAATGTCAGCCTTTTGTTCTTACCAAGAAAGAACTTCTGGAGACAGACTTCTCAGTGAATCAGAAAAATCTCTTTATTGAATAATACACTCTTGCAAGCATGGGTGATCAGCCAAATGACTGAACACACCTTTGCATTTTGAAACAAGCCATTATATACTTCCTATCACAATGATTTTTTAAAAAAATAAAAAGTCTATCCTCCAGCTGCCATAGGCTGCCAGCTGGAGTTCACAGAACAAATCCGAACGCCTGATCAATATTCCACGTGTTTTCCTTTTCCATATAACAAAAAGCACCCTTATTCCCTTATATGGCTGGATATTTCTCTTATCATATCATTCTGAGCATTTTAGGTCAATCCCATAATGCAAGCTCTCAGCTAGAAATTTCCTGTTGTTTCACATTTTACAGACTGAGTTATTCTTAGCTAATTATCCAGATCCTCTTCACGTATGTCCCATGTGAAACTTCCCCTTTTTTCTCTGCAGGATTAGTTTTATTCTAGTTAAAGCGGACAAGCAATATTGTTTTTGATTACTCTAGATTTTGACTTTTACTACTTAATCATACCCCAATTTCCCAACTCTCATATTATTCTTGGTGGAGATTTTAATGCCAGAATTGGCCCAGGTGTTTTAGACGCGGGCACGAAGTCTCAAATTGCAGTCCAAGCATTTTTATTAGATCGCACTTCCAAAGACAAGGTCATTAATAGACCTGGACTAAAGTTCTTGGAACTGCTCTCATGGGCTAACCTGCTTGTTTTAAATGGTACCCACTTGGATGTATCTGGAGGAACCTTTACTTTTTTATCAACATTACGAGCTAGTACAATAGACTACTTTGTTATTCCCCCTGCCCTAGTGAAACATGTTGACAGGTTTGAAGTTATGGATAGTCCCATAAGTGACCACTGCCCACTAAGACTTATCCTTAACCTCCATGATAATCTACTTCTGAACCCAGTCCCAGAATTGACAGAGGGTTTGCTCCCGGGTCACAGGAGACTGAGGTGGTCGGAGGAGCTGAATTCTAAATTAACCAAAGCTTTAGCTGGCCCGGAAATGGAATCTGTGAAGGCAGCCCTTGCATCGCCGGATGTGGACGTCCTCAAGTCCTTTCAGGCCATTAACAATTATCTTAAACCTTTTTTTACTAACAGAACGCAAATTAACACCGCGTCCACTGGTAAAAAAAGCTGGTACGACCAGGAATGCAGGGCAAATAAAAAAGAGCTAATGCACTTAATGAGATTGGTAAGGCGAAACAACTACGATCACCTGATGCCCTATCTTCTGAAACATAGGCTGTACTATAAAAAACTAATGATGACTAAGAAGAAGGACCATGCCAAGTCTCTATGGAAAGAACTCGACATGGCTGTTTCAAGGAGGGATGAAGTTCGCTTCTGGGACATTGTTTCCAGTGGCTTAAACAGTCCCTCCTGGCAGGTAGTGGCACATATCTCCCCTAAAAATTGGGTACAACATTTTAGTAGGGTTTTTGGGTCTTGTGCTCCGGTTTACCCTGCAGTAACATCACAGCCTCAGAGTCCCATTTCGGACATTCCAGACCTCCCTGAATGGGCTCCAGTTTCAGAAAGGGAGATTAAAGGTATTATCAACTCATTGGCCTCTGGGAAGTCACCTGGGGAGGACTTGATTCCGTCAGATTTTTATAAAGCCTTCCCCATATGGTGGTCAGCAGTGCTAGCCGTGGTTTTTACACACATCAACAACACAGGTCTAATCCCCCTGGTTGGAAGTTAAGCATTATCATTCCCATCTTTAAGAAGGGGGACAAAACAGACCCGCGGAATTACAGACCAATAAGTCTAATTGATATTGCAGCAAAGGTATATAGTAAATATTTGTTGTTTAGGTTGGACGATTGGGCTCTCGAGAACCACATTATCCACCCCCATCAAGCAGGGTTCAGGAAAGGTTTCTCTACCATTGACCATTGTCTTACTTTGCACCAGCTGGTTTATGCAAACCTAAACGGCCCTACTAGGTCCCTTTATGTAACGTTTGTAGACTTGGCCGCGGCGTTTGATTCCATTGACAGGAATAACCTATGGCAAAAACTGGCCGACCTGAACGTTGATAAACGGCTGCTATTTTTATTACGCGAACTGCACACCGATATTAGCGCCCAGATCAGAGTTGGCATCTCGGGGTCCCTAACGAATAAAATTCCAATTCACAAGGGAGTGAAACAGGGGTGTGTGTTAGCCCCCTTCTGTTTAACCTATACATAAACAAAATAGTAGAGAGTCTCTCAGGACCGCAATTTTTCCCACCCACTCTAGGGCAGCATAAAATTTCGATTCTACTTTATGCAGACGACATGGCCCTATTATCTTTTACCAAAATTGGGATGAGACGGCTATTACAGCAATTAGGAACATATTGCAAGGAAGAGTCCCTCAACATTAACTTTGATAAAACAAAGATGTTGGTTTTTAGGAAAAGAGCTCAAATATCCTCTTGGAGTATTCTCGGTAACCCCATAAGCCAGTGCAGAACCTTTAAGTACTTAGGGATCACATTTAGTGAGAACCTGAATTGGAAAGTCCATACGGCCACTGTAAAAGCATCTGCGACTAGGATCGTTGAATCCATCTTGAAGTTTTATCATACCAAGGGTGGATTCCTCATCGACCCCGTCATAAATTTTTTCAAAAGTAAGGTCATTCCCCACCTTCTGTATGGTGTTGAGGTATGGGGCTGGAAAGAGGATTTACTCAACAGTATTGAAACAGTTCAAAATCAGTTTTTAAGGCGTATCTTGGCTCTCCCTAAAGGTACACCAGCTGCCCTGATGAGAGCAGAAACCGGTATGCCCTCTTTAAGGGCGCGGGCACATCTTGCAATTTTAAAATTTCCGAAGAACATCAGAGCTGCCAATACGGATTCGTTTAGCCAATTGGCCTTTAATTCAATGCTAGTTAAAGACTCAGATCGATCTCGTTTTCTTAACAACCTACTCCTAAAATATTCCACCCCGGACGACCTTTTTAGTTCCTATGCAAATACATCTGATCTCAGAGATTGGGTATTTAGGCAAGACGCTCTATTAGATAGACACTTAATTCTAAAAGCTCAAACTGCTACCTGGTTTAAATTTGTTAAGATTGACCACTTTAGATCATTTTATTTGATCAACATAGACAAGCAGTACCTTAGAGCAGCTTTTACACACTTGCGTTTTGAAACGATGCCCACGGCTGTACAGGCTGGTCGCTTTAATAGAATCCCTAGGGCACAGCGCGTATGCCCTTGTGGTACTCCTGGTATTGAGGATCTCCCGCATTATATTCTGGATTGCCCGTTGTACTCCCAACCCAGAGAAAAATTTTTATCCGGTATTTTATCAGTTTTAAGTTTATATTCAGTCCTTGAGAAGATCTCATTTTTATTAGCTGACGTTAACGCTGATGTTTCTTACAGAATGGTGCTTTTCGCACTGGCGGCAAGGAAAATACGGGCCAAAGCTGTTTCTAGCTAAAAACGGTTTTAGTCGGCTTGATGTGAATTAACTACCTATCTGCATAGTTTCTCTTCTCTTTCGGACTCTTAATCTTAATCTTAATGTTAAATGTTTTTTAGCTTATTCAATTTTAACGTTGTACCGTATTGTAATGGCCTATGGCTAAACACAATAAACCTGACTATGACTATGACTTAATCATACTGCTAACATATTTTTAATATAGGATTCACCTGTGTTCAATTAGAAAAAGTAGGTACTTTTCTGGTTATTGAGGCCACCAGGTATAACTGCACTGTTGCCCTCTGCAACTTCTGCCTTCTAACCCAGAGACCAGTTTTCGTTTTTAGGCCTGCTTGTCTGATTTCATTTCCCCTTTCTAAAAATCCCCTGTAGCATAGCAAGCAGGTTTAATCTTTGAGCATGAATCAATACATTTGATTATTATTATTATTCCCAAAGCCAACATCTTAAGCTTTCAAAGTATACAAAGCTAACACTTTCAGCTAATTAATCAAAAATCTTTATTTTCATTTCTCACACTTTGGGGGAACAGGACCATAAAAATGTGCATCTTCTCATACATATGATGAGCAAACATTCATTGATTGCAATGTTTTTGAACAGATTATATCCAGCCAAGTTTCAGAAAGATCAGAGACAAACAAATAAGTGGACAATTAGTAAAGATATCATGGACATACACTTCCACAAAAAAACCTTGCTGCAGTTGTGTCAACAACACTGTTGCATTTAACACATTGCTCCTCTTTAAAGAGGAACAGCACTTTGTAGGACAGACTGGACAGTGTGCTCACATCAGCAGCACAGCTGTTATCAGTGGTACTCAAAGCTGCAATGCAGATGGTTGGCAGCGCATAGAAAGCTTCTTAGCCCTGGGAAATCTGCAGTATCAGCCTAAACCTTCCATCACTTTGCAGCATGTCCATGCTAAGGTACAGAGAGGTTCGTTTTATTGTAATGAGACATGTAAACAGTATGAGGCTGAAGGGCTAGAGGATACAGTATTCTCATGTTCTAAACATCTGTCTAGTGCGTTTTTTCATCCTACCCTTCCTTCAAGCAGTTCAGGACATTTTGCATTGTTCTATCTTCCATATTTCACCCTTACAGCATTCATGTATGGTAGCTTAGGTCGAGAATGAACAATTAGCCCTTAGGTCACCTAGTGAGCTTTAAAAAAAAAATTAGTGATGGTACATAGAAATTATAATTAACAGAAAGATTAATTGATGTATGTTAAAGTCCAAAGATGATTCAAGATTATGAGATTAATATTAACATTAAACTTAGTGCATCTGGCAAAACTAATACATTTTCATCTAGTTATAAATACACATTGCAGTTTTCAGTAACTGACAATATGATCTAGAAAAATAAAACATTGCTTGTCTGTTTATTGTGATAAGGTAGTCATGTGGTTGTTAAGCTAGTGTGGAGTGGCGCACTTGGGCTGCTTTGTTTAAGATCACTAGACTCTTCACCTGTGGAAATGAACAGGGAGAAAAAGAAAATAATAATGATGATGATGATGATGATGTATGATAAGTGAGTTTGATGGCACAGGGGGGATTTGAAGCCAGGTCTCCAGATCCTGCTGCAACCACTACAGTCACATTGGCTTTCCAGCTTATTAGTGTATGCACATGTAGACAAGAGGCTTGCTACACATCTGTAGCACTGCTCCAGGGCTTTCTGTGGATGCTACTCTGCTAAAAGGTTTCACATAGGAAACTGCTGAGCAGGAGGAGGGGGATCCAGCTGCCAGCAGCAACAACTCTGGTTAATTGGATCTCAGACTTCTGCAAACAACCTGATATCAGGTGACATTTACCTAGCAAGATAATTGATATATATGTAATTTGTCACACTGCAGTCTTCTAAGTTGTCAAGTGAATTCCCCTAAGCACTCACTTCCTACTTGCCAGAAACAAGGTTTGTGTGTTAATCAGAGAGCTGTAATCACATTGCTAGGCACTGCTCTTCAGAAGAAATTACAAAGTGAGGGGCTTTCTCAAAGATTTTCCAGTTCTTGCTGTTCTCTTTAGAACTGTTTTGGTATTTCATTTGCTGATGGAAACATTTTCTGGGAAAGGAACTGAAAGTTTAGCTGTTAAAGTGGGGGTGTCAAATTTGCGGCCTGTGGGCCAGATCAGGCCCGCAGGACAGCAATCCAGGACAGAGCAGCTGACTCTGTGCCGCTTCCTTCTTCCTGTATCTATCATCACAGCTCCTTCTGACCATTCTCTCCTAGTTCCTGCTGCATAGAAGAGAATAGAAAGCCTTCCCTTAATTGGCTGAGAGCTTTTCCTCCCTCCCCCTCTGGGGAGGGACAGGGAGGGAAAGAGCCAGAGAGAGGGGAGAAAATGGTGTCTCATGGGACCAGCAACATTTTATTCCAGGTAGAAGCACACTTTTTCTTCAGAGGGAGGGAGCCAGAGGGAGCACCTCAGAAAAAGAGGGTCCTTTGTTTAAGACCCCAAAACGTTTTTATTCCAGATATGGAGGGGACAGTCCTTTAAGACCCCAAAACATTTTTATTCCAGGTATGGGGGCGGAGTTCTTCGTTTAAGACCCCAAAACGTTTTTATTCCAGGTATGAAGGCCTCCCCCACTGGTTTTTGAATGTTGTGGTTTCTAATAGTGGTAGAAACAGTAAGAGTCCAGTAGCACCTTTAAAGATTCACAAAATTGTGGTAGGGTATGTGAGTCACTGCTCACTTCTTCAGACTTGTTTCCATTTATTCTTTGCATCCTTTGGACTGAGTCCTCCTGTACCAAATTGAGACCTAGGTTTCCTGTCTCATTACCAATGCTGATATGTCCACATCTCTGTATATCACTCCAGTGCTGATATCTCCACCCTTCTGCATATCACACCTAATCCAATCACGCCTGCTATTGCCATTCGGCATCTGAAATAATCTTTATAAAGTTTATATCTCCAGTACCTTGTGTTACATTTTATGGTACACATGGCCTGACACAACAAAGTGACATTTATATCAGATCCGGCCCTTTTAACAAATGAGTTCGACACCTCTGTGTTAAAGGGACTACATGACCTCCAAAACATAAGCCTTCCTCTCTTCAAATAAATGTATTTATTTGCTTCATTTATAATTTGCCTTTCTCACCAAGTCTCAAGGTGGATGCACTATAGAAGTCCTGTTATGGCAACTTAAAGATCAACAGCGCAACTGTAGTTAGAGCCTTCTAGGCCTAGTCATTTTAACAGGCTGCAAAGGACCGAGCTGTAACAAACTTAACTGAAACATAGGCTTTTCATGGACTAGAATAGTTTCAATTAGGATGCAATAAATCTGTTAATCTTTAAGGTGCCATAACCACTTGTCATTTTTGCTACATGCAATAGGCCAACATGGTTGCCCATGTGGAATCTGTATTCCTTTACCTTGTGGCTAAAACCTGTACAGTTTCAGCAGATATCTCTCTCCACTCTCCTGTGTAAGGCAGCCACCCATTTTCTCCCCTTGAATTATAATAGTCAGTGCTTCTATAGCATTTTCAGTATTTAAACTGCTTTTAGGGTTGCCAGCCTCCAGGTGGGGCCTGCAGATCTCCCAGAATTACAACTAATTTCCAGGCTACAGAGATCAGTTCTTTAAAGAAACAGACTACTTTGTAGGGTAGACTCTATGGCATTATAACCCCACTGAAGTCTGTCCCATTCCCAAACTCAGCATCCCCAGGTTCCATCCCCAAATCTCTAGTAATTTCCAAACCTGAAATCATCTTCTTGTAATCTTTACAAGATGGGAGTAGGTGGCACTTACAGTATGCTGGTTCAGGCCATATAGGGCTTTAAAGTGCCTTCAATTAGGACTGAAAGCAAACTGGGAGCCAGTGTAGAAGGAACAAGCCTGGAGTGATATGGTTCCTATGACCCACTCCAGTCAGTATTCTGCCCACAGCATTCTGTACTAATTGTGGCTTCTGGATTGTCTTCAAGGGCTGTTCCATGGAGAGTGCATGACAGTAATCTAACGTAGATGTTTCCGGGATATGTGGCAAGATCCTTCCTGCCTTGGAAGGGCTGCAGCTGACTCACCAGCTTAAGCTGGGGAAAGGCACCCTGGCCACCATTGCCTCCTGTTTAACCAACAGAAAGCCTGGGTCAAGGAGCACCCCTAAGCTACAAACCTGCTTCTTTAGGGAGAGCACAACTCCATCCATCCCAAAAGGATAAAGTGGAGGGAATGATAAAATAAAGGAAGGAAGAACTATGGACTCCTTGGAGGAAAGCGGGATGAAATTGAACTCAGTATAGAAATAGATATGTGCCCCATAGGTCTAACTTAGGGCTGCCACTACTAACGACTACACCTCTTGATGAAGCCTTGCCCTAGTAATTGGGCTGCTGCATCTGCTCATCCATAATATTTTGTATCTCTGGACCCTCCGGATTTGGCAAACATTTGCAAGAGTTGCTTGGGGATACATGTGTGTAACTGAGATGATGAGGGGCGGTATTGTAGGGAATATATATAAACTAGGAAGAAGGCCCTTTGCAGCCATAAATGCAATGGGCGCTAGCTTGGGTAGGCGGCTGCGGGCCCTGTCTCTTCCCCCACTCCCCAGCTGCTTGAGTTCCCCACCAGCTAAGACGGCCAGGGTCGTTCCCCCCCCCCGCCCGTTGCGCAGGGAGGGCGAGCAAGCCGGCTCTGACAGGGAAGAGGAGGGGCTTTAAACTGCCTCTCCTTCCACTGGCTTGCTCGGCTTCCCTGTGGCTGCGGGGAGGGTGAGCAAGGCAGCTCTGAGGAGGAAGGGGAGGCGGTTTAAACCGTTTTTCCTTCCACAGGTTCACTCGGTTCCCTGCGGCTGTGGGGAGGGTGGGAAGAGGAGCAAACCCAGTACCCAGCCAATGGCATGCAAGTAGTCTTGCGTGGCAGCTGATGGGCCAATGGCTGAGGGAGCGCATGGAATCTTGCCACCCCAAATTGCTTTTATAATATAGGAGAGATAAGGAGTGGAGGGGAAGTAGGTAGGGCTCAAGACACAGAGGGAAATGTGTAGAATCCACAAGGTCTGATTACAAGCCCTGATCACAGATCAGACACTTTCTGGTTTTCTGTCATTTAGCATACTACCCACTGTTTTCTGGCTCTTTTGCACAGCTAGGGGAAGATGGAAAGTCACTACCTTTCTAATGGCAAGCCAAGTGGAACTGTTAAAGGATCCATCTACCCTGACAAGCCACAGTCCCTGGAGATAAAACATCACAATCTGTATCTCTCCCTTTGTGCCTTCTCATTTTACCAGCCGTTCTGGCTCTGTACAAAAGATAAAGGACAATAGAGGGATGTAGACCAGTCAGGAAAGCAGGTTGAAAGGAAAAGAGTCTCATCCATTTTTATCACATAAGCTCAGGTACTGCTGCACAGGTTATGATAAGGTGCAATTTTAAAAAATCTGGTGCTATGAATGAATCCACTTGCGAACTGGGAAAAAAGATTGAGGGGATTATATACACTGTTGGGTGAAGACACATCTGTAGCATGGGGTAAGTAACATTGACTTGAAGTGTGGCTGGTTGTAAAACTAGCTGCTTTCTCAGTTACATTCTCTCTTCTGGGGTTTCATTTTTTAAAAAGATTTTCCTTTCATTGTAGGTCAGATAAAAATTCTTCAAAGAAACTGCCTACCAAGAGAATCTGGAGTTTGAGCAGTTCTCTTCCTCTTATGGATGATGCTGAGTGCACGCCTAATACATGGTGGTGGTGGGAAATGCTGTCAATTCACAGCCAACTTACAGCAGCCGCATAAGATTTCAAGGTGAGAGATGTTCAGAGGTGGTTTGCCTGCCTTTGGGTAGCAGCCCTGGATTTGCTTGGTGGTCTCCCATCCAAATACTAACCAGGGCAAACCCTGCTTAGCTTCATGAGATCTGGTGAGATCAGGCTAGCCTGGGCCCCAGAATAACACTGAAAATGTTTAAAAACTTGTGGCTAATCCCTTGCTAGCTAACACCTACACTATGCTCCCAGCAAAATATATTTTTGTGTATACCTAGAAAAATGCAATATAGAATGGAGAAACATATTTGCAAACCGATTCTTGAGTTCATGTGTCAGAAACCCAGGGTTGCCTATGGGGATATTTGGGACAAATACACATTCACTGTCAGTGAAGGGAAGCAACCCTGAACTGCTACTCATCTTGTTAAAAGCCTACCTTGTGCTCTTAGATGGAAAAGGGAGTGACCCAGACAGATAGCAGACAGTCCGTAAAACAGATTTCACAAACTCAGCGGATCTGCAGCCTGATCCTTAGGCCTTTAGTTGCACAATACAAAGCATGCCAGCAACGAATATCCCCATTCCCCACCACCTCCACCACACACACAACTGCCTGATAACATAATGTAAGAATAATATTTCACTTCCGTTGTTCTCCCCCATGCAAGTGGTAGCCAATGAACTGGAGCGGATGTGGAGAAATGCTGAATGTATTCATTTACTTTATTTCTACCCCTCCTTGAATGTAATGATGCCATACCACTTAAAAAACAACAACAAAATGTTACTAAAAAGATGTGTGGAGAGGACACAGGTCAGTGGAAGCCAGCTGTCCCCTGTAACATCTAAACCATTCTGAAGGAGCCTTACTCAGAAGTAAATCATATCAATTCAGTGGAACATTTCCTAATAATTACAGCCTACCAGCTGCAAAATGCCCACAATTAATAACAGATATCCAGGTGTGTGACAGATAAACTCCCTTTGGCTCAATTCAGAATTGACTCAATATTTATGAGCTTTCTTGACAAGCATTCAGAAAAAGCTGATCTGTTTCCCGAGAATTCTCTCCCAGCTCATAACGATGGCTCATGTATACTTACAGTGCTATGTTTGTGCACATCATCATATTGCCCCTTGGGAATTACAGTTTCATTTCACTTGACCTGTAACCTGCCCCAATCATAAAGGAAAGCCTGGAAATTCACTGTCTTCCTTCCTTTCTCCTAGAAATATGCTTGGGACCAACAGAAAGTTTTAGATTCAGATGTGAGACAACCTCCTCCAAGAAACCACCTCCAAGAAACCAATGTAAAGGAAATGCTGACCAAAATAGAACAAAATACTCACCAAATAAAGGGTTGTTTGGTCAATTGCTCCAGTCACAATTTACAGTCACAAAGAGGGTTTCGTCAAGGATAAGCGTTAATATTAAAATATTTTCTTTCAGGAGTCTATAAAACAGCTGGCTTTGTGGTTCATATAGGTGCATAGCAATAAATGGGAATAAATGTAAATGGGATTGAAAGGAAAGGGTTACATTAAAGAACTTCTCAATATAACCTTATGGCTTGCCAAGGACAGAGAACCAAAGCACCTAACTTAGGATGCTTGGTGTGCTGAATTTAGACCTGTGCTTGTTCAGAATCTCATTTCATATAATGAGCCAGAGAAGAACTTCTCCAGGAAACCGTACTCAACTCATAATACAGCCAAGCATTACCAGCCGAGTAAATTTATATACCAGACCAACTTAATTACAAATTTCAGCAGCAACATCCATTAAGATAAATTCAGTTACAGAATAACAATATCATGTAAACACAATAAGGAAGAAGTATTTTTACTTTAGCTGGCTGCATGGAAAAAGTACAGCTTATGTCCAAGCTGTACAGGATTGGTCTTCTATAGAGGAAGTGAAATTCAAGAGACTATAGTCAATTTCCATACCTCTAGTGTAAAAAGATACTTTGAAATTCCCCACTGGAACTGGAAGCTTTTCCTCATTATTTCACTACAAACATCCAGAATAAACATTTCCAAGAGCATGATTAAAAGCACCCAGTAAGTCCCTGTTTGCAAATTGGCCAATGACAACAGCCATGTGAAATGATCAAAAATGGCATGATAGCTGTAATATGAAACATGACCCTAAGAATTTCAGCTTTCTACATGAAAACTACTTCCCTTTAACTATTAGCCTACCAGGGCTCTTTTTGTAGCATGAACTCCTCTGCCTATTAGGTGACACACCCCTAATGTAGCCAATCCTCCTAGAGCCTGCAGAGCTCTTCTTACAGGGGCTACTGTAAGCTCTTGGAGGACCGGCTACATCAAGGGGTGTGTTGCCTAATAGGCAGAGGAGTTCCTGCTACAAAAAGAGCCATAGCTATATGAGAGCCACATTTCTACAATAATTCTAATTCTGTAGTTGGAAGAACATGTAAAACTGACACCCTGCCAGAAAGGGGGGGCGGGCAAGAGGACACATATTCTCTGAGAAAGATCTGTTGATTTAGTTATTATTCCAGCTTCACGGGAACTGCTTACAGAAGTCAGCTCCCTATCATCTAAGCAGACCCCTTTTTTTTGTTCTTTTGAAAGATATTGTCCTTGAAAAAATCTTGCAGGATTTTTTGCTGTCTAATCCCTCAAACAAACTGATTCTCCCAAGGCACTCTGACGCAGACATGCTGGAGTACCAATCAGGAAGCAGATCCTTCAACACTTGTTTTTGTATTTCGAGAGACCTGACTGGTCCTTCTGGAATAATCTTCAAACTTGTAGACAGAAGCTGGGAACAACTGCTGGTTGGAAGATAGAAAGAAAGAAACTGCTTTGCCACTCTACCCTAAGGACATTTGAGTGCCAGTTAAAGCTGGTAGCTCTGCTCTTCCACATGTTTTTCTTCTCTTAACCAAAAATCATTGGCCCTGGCTCAGTGGGAGACCACCAAGGAAACTCAGGATTGTTACGCAGAGGCAGGAAACGGCAAACTGCCTCTGAACACCTCTAGCCAGGAAACCCCTAGTGCATCACCATAAGTCAAGTATGGCTTGGCAACAATTCCCACCTCCACCAGCCACAAAACCTATGTAGTAAAAAAACTAAAAACTCCTATACCGAAAGGTGACAGCCAATGCTTTCACAAGTTTTAAACAGGCCTAAAAAATTCTAAACTATTTGCCTGAACCAGCAAGAAATTCAAGAATGAAACAGACAGAACTTTGCCCTTTTAGTCAACTCTCTTCTTTTCTATCCAATTATTTTCCATATATATCTTTGCTCCAAGTCTACACAACATTTAATGTATTTCAAAATCCCTGTGAGGTAAGCCCCGGCTGTTATTTCCAGCTCTCCTGGAAAATATGGAGTGATTGCCTAGGGCCAGTCGAACAGCTGCTGCCTGTTTATCAAGACAGCATTAAATAAGCCACATATTGATTGCAGAAGGGTGGCTTTTTTTGCATGCCACCTGAAAATATTTGCCCCTTGATAAACAGGCAGGAGCTGCCTGGTTGTCCCTACACAACCATTCTACATTTTTTCTATAAAGTTACTCAGAGATGACTGAGTAACCCTAGCTGATGTACCCAGAGGCAAGTGCTTTTGAATTACAACACTGTAAGGATTGCCAGGTTGTCATTAGGGTTGCCAACTGGCCTGGAGGAAAATGCCTTGTCCCTTTAATAGAAGCTTTATCTGTAGAAATGGGTCGCTGAAGCTTTTCAGGGCATGGAGATAAATAACTGACCATGAAGCTTCTATTAAAGGGATAGGATATTTTCCTACAGGTTTGTTGGCAACCCTACCCGTAACTTAGAGATTTCCCTCCTTTTTTTATTAACGTTATGAAATGGGGAGATCACACAGCTGTAGCTTCTCCTGCCTCCAGTCCTTTCATCTGTCAGCCATCCACCCCTCCAGCTTGCAATCTGGAGAACTGTGGGTACATTACAAATTGGGGAAAGAGTGGAAACTATCAGGAGAACCCAGTGCTGCCTCACCCTCTAACTCAGCAGCAAATGTAAATTAAAAGGCAAACCTCTGAGGAAAAAATTGTTTCTGGTCATGATTTTGAAGCATTTTGTCTGCTTTATTCGGTGCATCCTGCAGACTCAGGAATGGATGTACTGAGTGGGTCTGGTTATCAAGCACCTTTGGGATTCTGGGATGTTGAAGGTGAGAACAATGGCAGCCTCCTGTAGTTAATCAACTGTCTTGCTGATCATTTCTGTTCAATAATACAGCTAATCACAGAAGTGCCCGATTGCTGTGCTATTCTGACAAGCCAACACTTACCGACTTATGCCACATCAGTCACTTTATTGGAAGCATTGTGTGAGATCTTTTAAGGGTGCTGCACCAGTTTCTGAGAATAGAGTTAAGCTGATAGAAAGACATAGGATTTGAGGTTGCTTGGCTTTAATACATGCTTTAATCTATTGTTACCCAGCCAAAGCCTTTTGGAAGAGGTGGGCTATAATATTTAAAAGCAGAAATAATCCTGCCTTCCACAATTGCATTTCCTTCCTGCTTTTGAGCCATATTAAGGATTTGTTTTACATCAGTTTGCAGCCTTTTCTAATCTCGGCTGGTCTAGGCCGGGCCGTGCAACAGACTCTTCCATCACACTAATAGCATCTCTCATAATTACCTCATTTACTATTAATTTGGATGTCAAAGTCATGCATCATATTTGCCTTTAATTAATCTGCCCTTAAAATAAAACTCGGGGGCTGGTCCTTCTCTTCGTCAGCAGACTCAGAAAGAGAGACAGTTCCACAGAGAGCGTGATTGCTCTCAGCCAAGAGAATGATGTGCGGCACATGCTTTCTTTCCAGGGGCTCTGATAATAAAAGAGGAGGAGGAAAAGGTTAGAACAATGAGGAAGCAGCACCAGTCCCCAGCTGCTCATTGCAGTCCCTTCCCGCCCCATTACATTTCATAGACAAACATCAAATGCAGCCAAGACCATCAATGGTAGGAGACAAAGGGGCACATGGGAGAGAAGGGATTTTATCAACGCTATCCCAGGAATTGATTGGATAAGATCTTGTTTGCTGATAGAGCTGTTCTGAGAACAGACAAGCGATGTGGTAGCTTGAGCACATCCGGTAGAATGCCACAAAACTTCAGCAACTGAATTTATGGTTAACCAAAAGTAAAGTGTATTCCTCCCAACCTAATTTGCTGCTTTCCCAGAAACTGAATAGTTGCCAGTTTTTTTTTTTTTACAGCAAGAGAAGTCAAGCCTGCAGATGTCCATAGATGCAACAAAGAAGCATCAGCCTCACTTGAAAGAGGCAAAAGGAGACAGGAATCTTGTGTGTTTACCAGTTGCATTTTGTTGTTGTTGTTCAGTCACACAATCGAGTCTGACTCTTTGCAGCCCCATAGACCACATCACACTAGGCCCTCCTGTCTTCCGTCGTCCTCCGGAGTTTGCTCAATTTCATGTTCGTTGCATCGATGACACTGTCTAACCATCTCATCCTTTGCCATCCCCTTCTTCTTTGACTTTCAATCTTTCCCAGCATCAAGGTCTTCTCCAGTGAGTGTTCCCTTCTTGTTTGGTGGCCGAAGTATTTGAGCTTCAGCTTCAGTATCTGGCCTTCCAGGGAACAGTCAGGGTTGATTTCTTTTAGGATTGACTGATTTGATCTCCTTGCAGTCCAAGCATCTATTCTTTGGCGCTTGGCCTTCCTTATGGTCCAGCTCTTGCAGCCATACATTAGTACTGGGAATATCATTACTTTGACCACATGGACTTTTTATTATGCTGGCTAGGTTTGCCATCACTTTTAATTTCATGACTGCAGTCACTGTCTGCAGTGATCTTAGATCCCAGGAACGTGAAGTCTGTCACTGTTTCCATGACTTCCCCTTCTATTTGCCAAGGAATGATGGGGCTGGATGCCATGATCTTCAGGGTTTTTTTTTTGATGTTGAGTTTTAAGCCAGCTTTTGCACTCTCCTCTTTCATCCTTAGTAAGAGGCTCTTTATGTCCTTTTCAATTTCTGCCATTAGAGTGGTATCGTCTGCATATCTGAGATTGTTGATGTTTATCCCGGCAATCTTAATTCTGGCTTGTGATTCATCCAGGCCAGCATTTCGCAGTTGCATAAAGGAAGGTATTTCAGGTTTTTCTTCTCACTGAATCAAAAGCTGGGTTCCTGCCAAGTGTTCTTCTACATATTTCTTAAAAGGGATAAGAGCCCAGCCTCCCATCAGCACATGAAACTGCCTTATACTGAATCAAAGTCCATCAAACTTGGTATTGTCTACTCAGACTGGAAGCAGGTCTCCAGGATCTCAGGAAGGGGTCTTTCATGTTCTCTACTGCCAGATCTTTTAATTGGAGATGCCGGGGATTGAACCTGGGACTTTCTGCATGCCAAGCAGATGTTCTACCACTGAGCCATGGCCCCTCCCTTTACCTCTGGTCACGGTTCCCACTCTGACATGGGTGCTGGAGAAAGGTCTCCTGCTCCTAGTCTCCATAAACCTTTAAATAAAGATGGAGGTCAGAGAATCAGTGCCAAACCAAAAGTGGAACAGGGCTACCATGGTCCACCCAGTGTAAAGGATTGTCATCCCTTTCTCCCTCTCTCTCCCCATGATAATGGAGGTATTGTGAACACCAGGGCAGGCTAAACTCTAATACAGCTTTCCCTGGCATAGAGATACAGTGGCAGATAAAGATACAGCTGTTGAGTTCCATTCTATTCATCCCTTTCAAGAGACACAGAGCTTCTCTTAGGCAGATGACTTTCCAGTTAAGTGTCCTAATTACTTTTCTTTTAAAAACATCCACAGGTCCACTCCTATCACAATAGATTGCTGAGATGGTCTAACAGCCTGCATTCCATCTGCACCTCCCATAGCATGCAGGAGACCCTGCACTGCAGCCAGTGGAAGAGACAGACTGTGACTGTGCCATTGCAGCAAATGTACACACAAAGCCAGGCCAGCCAAGCATTTTTCAGCCTCAGATCTGTTAAATGCACAGAGTTGCTCTCCTAGGAAAAAGCTGACCCTACTGCACATGTGAGAATTACTCCACTGGAGGAATTCCAAACTCTTTGAAGAAGTATTAGGAGTTGGTGTAGAGTGGCAGCTAATGAGCTATGATCTGGGAGGTCCCTCATTCAAATCTTCCCTCTGCCTTAGGCAAGCTGCAATCTCTCAGACTCAGTGTCTCTCACCTTGCTATATGGAGGATAAATCACTGGCCTACCTTACAGGGCTGTTATAAGGATGACAACAAGGTAATATGCCTGAGTCCCAGGTTACGGTTGTCATGTACATGCTGCACCCATCTTGCTGGGTCTGACCTGTGCCCTGATAGGATACATTCTGGTAAATCCAGTGTGTGCTGCCCTGAAACCCACAATGGAAGAACGAGATAAATAACATATGCCTCAGAAGTACTGGGGGGGAGGGTTATGTTTCTTTTAATGGTTTTCACATGCATGCCGGGGAGAAATTCCACATGCCTGCTGGGGATGCCTACCATTGCAGTCTTTTGGGGAGAAAGATGTTTAAGGGTGCACAGTAGTCTTTATCAGGAGAAAGAGTTCAAAATCCTGGGCAGTAATGGAAAAAGAGTCCTGGTGGGACAGTATGAAATAAATTTTCATACACAAGCTGTAGCTTTAGTTAATTTTTTTCTGTTGTGGAACAGTTAAAAACATGCCCTGTGAGGGGTCTATAATGAAGTCAGAGTCTGCACAGGAAACAAATTGATGTTAGGGAGCCATGGCTGTAAGAATCCACCAAAACCCAACAGAAAAACAAGATCTCTTTTGGTGCCTTCAAGCTTTTGCAACCCAGAGCCCATTTCATCCAGTGTATGAAGTGCTACTCTCCTGTATCCCAGACTCTTTTTGTTGGCAGCAACAGACTGCCATGGCTACTCCTCTGGAATAGGTAACACAGAGAAAGCATGTCATAGGCGGACAATGGCAGGGGCTGTGGTTGCTCAGCCTTTATACGTGCTAAGCAGAGGCAAGGTTTCACTCCAGTATAAAATAAACCACTGCTAGTGCCCAAACCAAAGGGAAGATCCAGTGGCAGACCTGGATCACGCTCTGTGAGATACATGTGAAGGAGGAGAAGTTTGGGATTAGCTAAAAGTACAAACACCCAAAAGACAAGCATCCCCAAAAAAGGTAGGCTACCCCCTCCCCCACCAAAAAACAACAACAACCTGACAAGAAGATAAGAGCATTGCTAACAGTGTTCTGCTATTAATACAGACAGTAGACTGGTCCATCCAAGTTCTATTGATGACCGATGAGGTGAGACTGTTTGGTAGGGGATACTTTTACCTGCACTAATTGCAGCCTGAAACTTGTGTCATCAATGCTGGGTCTCTAGAACGGATCCCAATGGGATAATCATAATTGAAATAAACAGCCATAAAGCTAGAAAGTAGCTTACAAAGTTCAGAGGGGCAGCCTGACTGCCCTTGGTTATCACTGTGAAGGAATCCAATTAAAGCCCAGCTAGCATCTGAGACTCATTTGCATTTAGACTGGAACTTCGGAGACTGGGAAGTGGCCAGCCTTTTGGTCCATGGTGTGTGCTTGCCCATAAAATACAGACAGCAAAAGAGACTGTGGAGACTGTTCTCTGCTCTGTTGTTGGATTGCTAGCCTTGGTTGGTCTCTGGCTGTCACATTGTTCAAAATAAACATAGGCAAGCAGAGGGAGTGGTGTGTGTTCCGTGGCAACGTTCTTATGTTAAGTACTCCATTATGTTCTGTGAAGCTGCAGTGTTGTGGAATTGGGGCCCTGTGAACAGAATAAGGGAGGCAGGGCAAACTTAATTAAATCTCCCATGGATTTTTCACCAAAGTACTCTCAGAAAGTCAAGAGTGTTAGCCAGTGGGGTAGAACTGAACTAATGGCATAGGTGTTTCCCACATGGAGGTGGGCTTGTGTGGCTTCCCCATTTCTACGGCAGCTGCAAAGACAGCACAGCAGCAACAGGGCATCCACATGGCAAATTTCCCAGCATTTTCTGTGCCCCAATCCATTCCTCCCCTTGCACCACTAAGGCTTCTTCAGTTTTAAAAAAGGGACAATTGAATATAATTCAGGCAGTATAACATTAAAGCATTCTATCAGATTCTTTCCAGCTTTCATTTAAAAAAAAGTACCTATCCCCTATTATTGCAGAGATATTTTCCAGAATGAAAGAGGTTTGAAATTTGTTTAAAAAATGAAAGCTGTGAAGCCAGAGAACCTGATAGACAGATAATTATAACATCATTGTGATATAACAATATTAAATAGCCAATTTAATAAGTGATCCATGCAGGAGGTGGGGGAATCTCTACTGTGTGGCACTGGAGCAGGGGAAATGTTGCTGAAGTGACTGGATGTTCCTGTTTACATAGGTGACACCCTGCCTTTGCGGCACCTTTCCCAAAACACCACATCAGAGCACATTTCGGAAAGACTGCAGCAAAGCCAGGAACAACCTAGGCAGTGCATGGAAGCACCACGATGCTGTAGTGAAGTGGGGGGGAAACCCTGCTTCACAACAGCATCAAAACTAGGGCAAACAACCTGTGCGTAAGTGACCTTAGAAAGAGTAGGCCTGTTCGGTCCCATTGTCCATCGTTGCAAAGCAAGACAGATTCTTTTTCCCCTTTTTGAGAGCAGATTTCTCTGTTGAGTGCTGAAGCTCCACACCTCCACTCTCCCCAAATTCCAGTGATTTACTCACATGATCCAGCTGTTAGAAGTAACATCAGGGCTGCAGCCTACTGAGCCCCAGCATCAAAACCTTGCTGCCTGAGATTCCAGTCTGAGTCATTCCAGGAACTAAGCTGCAGCCCTCTGTCATTTGAATTTCTGTTGCTTCATAATCATCTGACTCTCTTGATGATTCACTACTATCAACCAAACCAAATGTTCAGAGTTGAAGGTCAGAGTCAATACATTTCATAAATCGGCATCATTCAAGGTTTCCCTTTGCTCTGATAACTTTGCCTGCATGTTTAATGGAGATGTTTATCGTCATTTGAAGCTCCTGAACTGACAATTTGTACATTCACTTGTCAAAATAATCAGGGAATGGGAACAGCTTTCCCCTGGAAAAAAAGAGCTTTACAAGGTTGAGGCTTTCTTAGTTTAGAACAAAGATGACTAAGGTGGTGGAACACATACACGCACACACAGAATAGAGGGTATAAAAAACTACAAATTGTGCAGATAGACTGAATAGAGAGAAATCCTCTCGCTCTATGTACTAGAATCCAGGGGCATTCAGCAAAATTGGTTGGCAGTAGTTTCAGGACACAGAAAATGAAGCATTTGACATGATGTATGATATTCATTGCCATGTGGTTGCCAACTGATCAGGGAAACCTGGCCTGATTGGCTCTTGTGCCTTCAAGAGCAGCTTGATCTTAAGGCTTGAGCACTAGAAGCTTGGCAGAGCATGAAAATGAACCTCATGACCAATTAATGTTGACACACCAAATTGTTGCTATTCCAGCAACTGATTGAAAAGTTGATAGGTGTTGATGTCTTTGCCCCTAACTTTGAAGACTTTAAAACAGAGTAGACAAATTCATGAAAGGTAAGCTTATTAATGACTATATTAAGCACGATAGCAAAATGAAACTTCCATGTTCAGATTACCTGGAGACAAATCACAGGAAGGCTGTCACTATAAGGCCTGTCTGAGCTTCCTCAGGGCATCTCGCTGACCACTGAATGCTGAATCAGGTTAAGACACTGGCCTCATCCAGCAAGGAAACTGTAGTCTTAGCTGTATAGTTGTGTTGTAAATGTTCCTTTGGAGGAGTGGGGAGAGTTTTCGTTGCCTAACAGGATTTCTACTTTTTCCCCTAGTACCTCTGTGCCTTTAATAGCTGCATGATAGGCAAAAAGTCAACAGGTGAAGTGTTTGAACACATGAAACTGCCCTGTACTGGTTAGTGGTCAGGAAGCCACCAAGGAAGACTCTGCAGAAAAAGGCAATGACAAACCACCTCTGCTTCTTATTTGCCCTGAATGCCCCTTGCTGGGGTCTTTACACACACAAGAGGGGATGCTGCATCTGTTGAGTTTTCCCATCCTTAAAGCCAAAGAACATTATCAGAAAACCCAGTTGCCAGGAGCCTGTCTCTCATTTGATTCTGTGCACAGTCCGAGAAACCAGGCTTGAAAGGTCTTCCTCGCCCAGCTCATTTTGTAATTGAGAGCATGATGCCTCCCAGCTGCCTTGGCTAGCTCTCCTCCTGCCCAGTGGATCCTTGAGTTATTCCTCACTTTAATTACTAGTTTTCCAATTGAAAGAGCATGCACTCTGCACAGCTGTGGTTCAGAGAATCCAGAGGGAAGCCACATGAGTATCTCATGAATACCCTGGTAAAGAGTGCAGCATAGCTTGCAGAGGGAGGCTGCGGAGCTACAGACCAGGTGGGTTTGATTCATTCCAAGAACAGGCAGCTGAGTGCAAACGATGATAATTCCAAATGAAATCCCAGTGGCCCCCCTCCATGTCTGACTCCAAACAGAGACAGTTATGCTCCAGACTAAGTTTGCAGTCCTAGGTTTTCTAGCCTCGGGCATAACGGCAAAGGTGCTGATGCCCTGGGGGCAACCACTTCAACCTAATAAAATCCAAATAGTGAATTAATGCTTTCATTAAGAACAAACCAAGCTTGTTTTTGTTGTTAGAAGAAGCATCTAACCAAGCAAGATCACCAGTGTTAACAGCCAGACTGGTTAGTTGTACCTTCCTCTGTGGGCCACAGAGCAGTTAAAGAGGCAGGCCTGGCTTTCTGCGTTATGATCTGCACACCATAATTGTAAACAAATCTAAAACTTGACACTGTTTGAACACATATATACCATCTTTTCTTATTATTGGCATAAATTCAGTGACTCCCTTCTACTAATCCCCATTCGTGCCATGAAAGCTTGCTAGGTGACCTTGGGCCAGTCACATGGTCTCAGCCTAACCTCCCTCACAAGGTTATTGTGCAGATAAAATGGAGGAAAGAATGATGTAAGCTGCTTTGGATCCTCATTGGGGAGTCAGGTTTAATATAAATGAAAGAAGTAAACAAATACAGTGAGAAGCCTGTTTCACTGGAAAATGCCTTGCTCAACTGGCGCAAAGTTCTTCACAGTGGAAGGAAGTAATTGGCTCCAAGCTGCTGCTGTTATTAATTTTAATAAGTGCTTTAATAATTTTAAACCCCAGAAAAATGGCTACTGACCTCATTCAGCATCAATTAAAAATCATTAATATTGCTAATAGTACCAATATTGAACTGGCTGGTACTGCAGAAATAGACCAGGCCCATTCTGTATGTGAGCCCATGATCCTGCCAATAAGGTCTCTCCTCTGGCACAATCCTATTGCCAACTGTGCATTCACAAGTGGGCAGACACCTGTAAGTTGGAAGACAGGCAATACACCTAGCCTTGGGAAAGCATTCCCTATGTGTTTCTCCTTGCGAAGGGTGGGGTTTCATGTATTCAAATCACTCAAAGTAATTTTCATGTTCCTTACTTCTAAACCTATTAGATAAATACCTGGCTAATCCTCCACTGTAACTACAAGGACATGAACGGAGGCAAAACAATTAGCTTTTCGTACTGAGAAGGCTTAATATAGCTAGTTACTTAATCTTATTTTACTGCAAGAAAACATTTACTTGCAGAATTTGGTAACTGTCATGCTCATCTTAATTAGGAGCGAGATAGGGAATAAACATAGCAAGAATTTATGGAACATGTTAAAAGACGCGACAAGTATGTAAGTGACCAAGAGAGAGTAGCTCATTCCACTCATCAATTTACTGGAAAATCTCCCAGACTCCTCTCTAGTTTCCTCTTACTTCACAGAAGCTCCCAATAGCCTTGATCCACAGCCAGGAAGGTTGAAAGTTTATCCCACTGGGTGAGGCATATACACCCTTAATGGTATCTCAATTGCTTTCATCCATTGTTTAGCTGAGTCCATCTCTTTCATGTTGTAATTTTGGTTCCAAAAAGTCTCTGAGCATTCGCAGGAGTTTAGTGCTTATAAGCCTTATTGTGGTGTGTGGCTGTTGCAGGAGCAACATGGGTATATGAGGACAGGTGCATGGAGAGTTGAAAGTGACCAGTGGCTTGCATACATGGCAAGTGGACACATCAGTTCCTCTCCAATGGAGATGCAGCTACCTTATCTTTACAAGGAAGTGTGTTTTCCTCAGGTTAGGAGAACTGTCTTGAGTGTTGGTCCACAAATTCTTATAGCCTGGGACCCCCCCTCCCCCAGCTGTTTCAGGGAAGGAACCTCTGTACTGAAGTTCAAGAGCTTTTAAAGGCTCTGTGGTACATAGCTGTAATGCCTGTATGTTTCCATAACAAAATAGTGCTATGATAGTGTATTGCTACTGACCAGGGAAACATAAAGGAAAGGTGCTTTTCTGTTATTTGTGGAGTCACACACATGCAAGCCACAACACAGACCACTTTAGAACTTTAGGCAGGAGGCATTCCAGTCCCTCCTCATGACCAGAGGTGGTGGTGGTTAAGTTTTGTTTTTGTTTGTTTGCCTGATACACAAATGCTAAAGGGCAAGGAGAGTTTGCAACATTACTTTTCTAAAGGTGGTATCTGCTATAGCATGTACTTGACAAATTTGGAAAATGTGGCTCATATAGCAGTTTGGCATTTCTGTTGTTGTTGTTCAGTTGCACCATCGAGTCCGACTCTTCGTGACCCCATGGACCACATCACCCAAGGCCCTCCTGTCTTCTGTCATCCTTGGTATATTACAGGTCCCTTATAAAGGATGTTGGCATATAGACAATTCTCACATCTTCATAATAGACATCATACTTGAAAAGTCTCTTGTCACGGCAGTCCTAAACAGAGTTATATTTTTCTAAATCAATGGGTTTGGAAGGCTGTAAATCTTTTTAAGATTGTTCTATTAATCTCTTAGTAAAGTCTTGAAATTGAAAGACGGTATGAACCTCCTCCTTGGTTCTGCCCAAGTGATGAAGGTGGTTTACAAATGTCAGGTGTGTGTAAAGCTCACTTTTGGTGGCCCTTTGGCCTGGGAAGGAAGAATGGGAAGGACTGTGTCTTGGTTTAGGTGCAACCCCATAACTATTTCAGGACCTGAACCCAAGGTCACCAAATTTTGACAGTTATGGCAGCACACCACGCACCCAGGCTGACCAGATATCATTTGTGTCTGTCCATCAAAGGGACTTTGCAGCTGATACATCTTGAAAATGATCCACTGAGGCAAAGGCATGCAGGTGCATGATGAAACCTAACCAAAATAAAATGAGGGCTTTGATCTAACACTGAATAAATAATGAAAAAAACAAAACAAAGAATGAAAGCAACCCCAGATAAAAGAAGGAAGAGTTTTACGATAGGAAATAAACTTAAAAAGAGGGAGGTTTTATTTTTGCTGCTGCTACTGTTTGTAAAGGGCTAGAGAGAACTGCATATGAAAGTACTTGTCCTGCCTGTACACACATGCAAGAGGCAGAAAACTGACAAGAGGGGTAAACAGCTTGTGTCTTGCTCCATTTCAGAACCAAAAGATAAATAATCAATCCATTTCAGAAGCAAAAGATAACCAATCAGTGGATAGGATGGAGATTTAGTGCCAAATAGACCTCTTCCATAGCTACTGAGAGAAGGGGTATTTGGACCAGAACTCTGGCACGTGGGAGGTAACTTCTTCCCACCTCATAATTTTCCCAACATGTATCATCCCAACACTCCCCAAGCCTTTATTTGTCAATCAGAGGAAACATACAGGTATCATATGGGTGTCTGTATGTTCTCCCCTACGGGGCAAATACCAATTTAGGAAGGGGGGAAATAGTTTGACACAATGAAAAGGGTTTACTCACTCATGCCACAACTCTGATCCAAATCTGCCTATGCTCTTTCTGCTCTAAAACAGTATGCATTCATTAATGCCTCAGCCATATCAAGATTAGACTGCTGTGATGTGCTCTACATGGGGTTGCTCTTGAAAACTATTTTGAACCTACAACTTGTACAGAATGTTACTACTTTGATGGGTAGAAGTGAGAACACACTATGCAGACACAAAAACATTTCATTTTGTTACTGGTTTATTTCCAGGCCCAATTCAAGGGCTTAAAGCTTTAAGCCCATATACATTCTGGGTCCAGTATACATTCTGGGTCCCAGGTTATTTCAAAGACTGTCTTCTCCCATAAAAAAGACTTCTAGGCCTGAATAATCCATTAGAGTTATACAGTTGTTTCCTCCAGAAGCAAGGCCTTTCTGTGGTGGCTCTAGCATTGAAGATCATGGCTCCCTGAGAGGTCCATGTTTGTCCTTTCTTGGTGTCTTTTTGTAGACAAATGAAAACATTTAACCAGCTGCTTAGGGAATAATGGAGATTCTTCCTGATTTTATGTAGCTTTAAACTTTGGTGTGTATTAGTTTAATGGTATTGTTTTTCTGTTTTGCATGGATTGTTTTTATACATATTTTAAAAAATGGTTGTACAACATCCTGTGGCCAGTTCTCTGATGAAAAGATGTTCTATAATATTGTAAGCTCATAAACCTCCAGAGGCCCCCTCCTGTGAGCACAGCAAGGCACAGAAGCCATGAAGGGGAGGGGGGTGCCCTTTCCCATTGCTTCTCAAGCCCACAGTCACACTTTCCTTCATCAGTTTGGGCTTCTGCCTTTCACTGCTGTATTTCTTCCCCCTTGCCAACTGTGCTCTCTTTCTCTGGGAAGCAGACTATGCAAGAGAACCCAGTGTCTCCCATCCATTTCTTCCTGACAGGTTGTGGACATTTCCCCAAATGCCGCTCCTGCACCATGATAAGAGATCCTCCGTTTCCACAGACACACCAGAGCAGGGAGCAGGTGGAACACTGGAGTGATGGATGGACGCATCTGGCTGATGGCCCGGGGGCTCCAGCACAGGCACCTCAACAGCTGCGCACAGATGGCACGGGCTCACTCAGCCATATTGAATTTACCTTTCGAGACAGAGTTCACTAATTATACTTTACAGATCCTTCTCTGTAACAGATTGATTGGGCAGCAGAAACTATTTAACCCACCACCCTTGTGCCTCCCACACAACTCTGAGTCATAGCTGAACTCCCCCTTCCACCTGGGGAGCTGTGATCATGGTTCCTATCCAAAAAATTTCCTGTGGCATTGCCAGCTGCAAGGGCTTTGGGGTCCTGCTGGTGCCTTGACAGCGCTGGGCCTTCGTGCTGCTTGCTGAGCGCAGAAGATAGCTGCTAGGGAAAGCTGGCGACAGCACGGATGCTTGCAAGATGGCAGCCTCTTGGATTCTGTCAGATATTCCTTAAGAATACCTGTGGGGAAACCCAGACTGCTGGAACAAGGAGGGAGCTGCAGCTTGGGCTGGAGGAAAAGAAGAAACAGTGGCAGCAGAGCTGGAGCAGCAGGCCGCGTGGAAAGGAGGGGGTGAACCACGACCTGGGATAGCAGATGGTCTGTGTGGGATGGGATTGAAGGAAGGGAGCTGAGAACTGGGCTGAGCTACTGGGAGGGGGAGGGGGCTGCAGATGCATACAAAGAGGCGGCAGCAAAATTCAAGATGGGGAACAGCAGGTGGACAGTGGGATGGGATTGAAAGGTGTTAGCAAATCTGAAGGGGAGACCCCATGGATGAAGCCACTAATTATGGCTAAGTGGAATTGTCAGCATTGATGCTGAGTAGCTTTTGCGGCCAAAACAGACTGAGCTTTGAGAAGAATTAGCACACAGAGGAAGAAGAGTCTGAGTGGGTGTTCTGTAGCAGACCCTATCGGGAGATTTGGTATATTCCCTGGAGCTGCACAGACAGGCTTCTCTAATACCTGCGACCAGTGCCATAGGACACTTCCCCCCTGCAGTCTGTGCAATGTGCTACTTGTAGCTGTCAAAAGACCACAGTGCAGGTCACTGCAGCACCAACTCAGAGAGGGGAAACACCAATACCCATGTAGGCTGTGGCATTATCCAGACACCAGGCAAGATTTAAAGCTCTCAGCAGCCCAAATCTCAGCCCCAGCTTCAGAGCCTCCTACAAAACAAGGCAGCAGATTGTTGGCTTCCACAAGCTACACACCCACCCGATACACAAAGTCCTCTCTCCATCCATCTGCTGGGACCATCAGGAGTTGGGGATTCAGCATCTGTTCCCCAGGGAGGTGTGAAAGTGACAGCAATGATCACGCAGACACAGAGTGGAGGGAGGACAAGCCAGGAGTTGGAGTGACTTGACAGCACAAAAAGAAGCTTAAGCAAGAGAGACTGAAATTCGGGGGTCTGGATTGACAGAGAGATGCTGCTTAACTGACTTGTAACTCTTAATATGATTCCGTTCTTGGAACCCCCGTTTCTTACTTTCCCATTAGCCCAGCAGGCAGTTTTCTTACCACAGCATAGATAGGTGGACTTATGTTTTCGGCTGGCAAATGCATGGATTAAATGTACACACATTTATAGGGATTGACAGGGAAGGTTTATTTTCAATGTTTCACTTATATATCTCCTCTAAAATAGCCAGATCTCTCAGACAGAAGCCACAGACCCCTTCTGTCATGCTGCCCTTGTGCTGTTCGCGAAGTATCAGAAGTTGGGGTTTGGCTGCCCTACCGTGCTGCCCCCCACATTACATATTGAATTGAGGCTCCCACATTACATATTAAAAAGGTAAACATGCAGTTGATGATTGTGCCAAACATGTATCTTATAAACTTCCAGGGAGCTGTGATTCGCTGTATCTCCCAGACTGATCTGCACCTGGTTGCCAATGCAGATTTTCTGCCAAAATGACTGTGAAACAGCCTCTTGGACGGCAAACAAATGAATGAAGCTTGCCCAAGTGTAGCTCTTGGGCCGCTCATGTGGCAGCCCTCAAATACCCCCTCATGCCCACTTGCATCTTCCCCACAGGTGACAGTGGCAGTAGAAAGCTGTCCAGGAGGGTGGCCTGCAACTCATCTGAACTAAAAGAGGAGGAGAAGAAGAAGAGATTGGATTTATACCCCGCCCTTCACTACCCAAAGGTGTCTCAGAGCAGCTTACAAACGCCTTTCCCTCCCCCTCCCCACAACAGACACCCTGTGAGGTAGGTGGGGCTGAGAGAGCTCTTGACAGAAACAGCTTTTTCAAGAACAGCTGTGCCAGAGCTATGGCTTGTCCAAGGTCATCCAGCCAGGTGCAAGCGGAAGAGTGGGGAATCAAACCCGGTTCTCCCAGATTAGAGTCCACGCACTTAACCACTACACCAAACTGCCTCTTGTAGAATGCCCCTGATGCCTCATCACTGTCCAGAGTCTGCATCTTCACTCATCCTAGAGAGGTGGAGAAAAAAAGAGCAAGGAAATTTTTAGGGCTTTCAATGAATTAAAAGGTTTTTTTTTTAAAGCTCATCAACAGACTTGCTGTTAACCAATTAATTAGCCTGTTTGAGTAACATTTTCAGTATCTCAACAAAGATATTATTTGGCAATTATGTATTGATGGTAATGGTTGTTACTGAAGGTCTCTGCACTCGTAACTGGATGCTTTAATACCTAGAGAAAAAGAGGCTGCAGGTTCCAGAATGCTCACTAGAAAGCAAGTCCCACTAAATTCAGTAGGACTGAAGTATTGCTGGGTCTGAAAGCATCCTAACTCCTCACACACAGGAGGAAGGCAGTCTTAAAGTCTGCTCAGTCCCTGCTGTTTTGTGAGTGTTCTTCTGTTGTGTGGGTGGCTGGGATGGGCACATGGACTGGGAACCCTTCATGAGGCAGGGCAGAAACTCACCTTGCGTGTCTTTTGTGAGTCATGAATGCACAGAAGGCCTTTGCAGAGTGGAAAGGTCTGATAAACTCAAATTATAGTGAATGGTTCATGCACCTTAACTGGTTCTGGTTTGCTTCCCTCATAAACATGCATTCTGCTACACATATATATTGCATGTACAACATTAGATATTACCACAATCATTAGGTGCAATAATTTTTTAGAGTATGCTATTTAAAAAGTGCATATTTGTCCATATGGAAATGTAGCTTCTGGGTCCCAGAAGTAAGAGGGATGTCTTTTTAGGATGTCCTTTGTTACACAAAGGAGATTTTGAGAGGTGGGAGTTACTGGAAAGCATAGAATGGGGAGGGAGAGAATGGGACAGCTAGGTATGAGAAACTTTGTTTTGGGTAGCAAGCAGTGTGTCCTGAATGGAGAAATGAGGGATAGATCAGAGAGATAGCTGACCCTCTGGACTAAAGCAGAATGCTTCATATATCAGCTCTCAAAGAAGGATAATGATTTGCCAGGTATGCAGAGGAACTCTGCCTGCCCATCCCCTTTCCATTATCTTATTTTTTGGGTCAATGCTAAGAGCCTTTTGGTTTGGCTGGCACTGGTTGTGCTCATTTACACACCCCTGCCAAGACTCTGATCCAAGGAGCTCAAGTCCTGAAGAACTGAAGGTAACTGAGATGTTACAGAGTGAATGAACTTCCAACAGGCTTTTACTGAGTTTCCTGAATTATGGACAAAGGTGGCCACAGGACTATGGACACTCAATACACAAAATGTTGATTGTATAGTTAAATGGAGTGGGAAAGACAGCAAGGGGAGAATAAGAACAACTTGAAACAAATGTCTGTCCTAAGGCATGCATTATATTTGAATTGCAGATCTGGACTTTGAAATGCCAACAGAAATGAACTGGCAAGTTTCTTGGGAGCTGAGACTGCAGGTTAAAACGGGAGGAGGGGGGGTGCCCTAAATGACTAAGGCTTATTTTATTTTCTAGGAGTTTAACACCACTAAGGTTACTGGGACAACTCCAGATTTATGACAGCCTAGATCACGTGGCAGAACCAATGCTAGAGTTGCCAGAGCTCTCTGTGACCCTTGCGGACTCCCTGCTCCCCAGGTGCTGATAGTTCTGACTCCCAGATTTCTGCACTGCCAAAATTGGCCATTGGGCTTATTTGGGCTCAACTAATAGTGAGTTTCCCAAGGCAAATGCAAGTCAAATGATCCTGCAATGCCTGGGCGAGTCATATGATTTGCAAAGAACACCCTGTGTGAGATGGGGCTAAGCCAGAAATAGCCGCTCACAGGGGCTATGTGGGCCTTGTTGTGATTTTACCTTGTTACCCTGGCTCTCCCTTTAATGCCATTACCAAAGAGCATTAAAAAAACCAGATTGTCTCAAGGGGACGCATGACCATTCAGCCACCCACATACCTACCTCACAAGCTGAGATAATGCAGCTGAAGTAGCCTCTGCATGCTTCCGGATGTATTCTCTGGATCTTATGTCTGCCTAGAATCAGGGTAGCGAACAGAAGACAGTTTGTTTAGACTGGCTGGTGCTGCAGCTATATCTATGGAACTGGGTAAAAAGTCCTTGTGCCCTGACATCTCCTAAAGAAAAAGAACTAAAGCCCAAAGCCCAGCCTCACCCGCCAACCCACAACTGTTCGTAACACAACAGGGGTCAAGAAAGACTAAGAATTATGGTCCCTTTTCTGCACTGATAGGTAGCCTGCCAAAGAACAACCTCCTCACCTGCTCCCAGTAGGTCTTCATTACTTCCAAACTATACTCTTAACTGGCCAAAACTTTCAACCAGAAAACCACATCCTTGCCATCTACCTATTATGGACTGCACCTTACAGAAACCAAGCACTGAAAATCAAGCTAAGAGACACATTCATGTCTTGTCTCAGTGGGAGGCACATTAGAATTAATTCTGAAAACCCCTTTTCAACAGCCTTGATTCTTTAAGGGCAATAAAGGGCTCTATAGCCAGGGGAAATATACTACACCATCTCTTGCAGCCCAGCTTGCATTTGCCATCAACAGCTCAGCAGACAAAGTGCTATGGGACAGCCCAGGTGCCACAAAAATTGCTGAGTGCACCAACGTCAATGGGACAAAATCTTTTTCATGGCTCTGCCCCTCCCCCACCACCACTGCCAAATGCTGGAGTAATTCTTATTTATTTACTGATTTCATTAAAGGCTTGTCTTTCTTGCTGAGATTCAGGGCAGACTACAAAATATAAGAAACAGTTCAACCAGAGAACATAAAATATCTAATAAACAATGCAACAAGATTGGATTATAGAACTAGAAAACAATGCAACCAGAAATCTAAGACATGACATAGCATTATGCAAAAAGTGGATTACAAAGATAGAAGAAAATGCAATAGAAGCAAGGTGATACATAAAATAAACATTACAATAGACAGAAAGCCTATTTCCATATAAACACATCTTCCATATAAAAGCAATTTTTATTGCTTTTATCACTAAAAACCTACATACTACTTACTACCAACCTAAAATACAGAGTAGGCAAGGGTCGTTAATAGTCTACTTTCGATTTCTTGATACTTCCCTAATAATTAAGCTTGCAAATATCACAATTAGCTTTGAAGAATAGAAAAAAGATTATACAAGATAAATGGGATTAACTATCATATGGGTGCATTATCAATTATAATATACAAAACAGATTCTCAGCGCTTCATTTAACTGCTTTCGTTCCTTTACGTTTCTTTTTCTTCTCAAAGGGGAGTTTAACTTTGTATGCTCTAGGAGCAGCTGCTCCCAGTTCAGATTCAGAGTCAGAGTCAAAGAGTTCATCTATAGATGTAGAAGAGGTACTGTCACTGCTTATCTCAGCTTGTTCGCTTTTATCTTCTGAAGCATCATTGTCCTCTGCTGTTTCTTTTTCCTTTGCTGGACTTTGGTGCTGTTTCAGAAATACTTTTGCTTTATTAAGAGAGTCAATTTTTTCTTTTTTTCCTTTAAAGTTGAAAATAAGTCCTTCTGGTATAATCCAAGGGTAAGGAGTGGAGTTTTCTTGTAGAAATGATGTGACATTTCTGCAGGGGTCATTTCATAGAAAAAGAGGTGCAATAGCTCATTAGCATAACTCATTAGCATAACTTATTTGCATATGCCACACCTCCTTACATCACCGGATGTGTGTCAGAAGGCAACACCCACTGCTCAGGCTCCACTGGACTGTTTTGGATTGCTAGCTATTGGGGGACACACACACACAGATCTGCCGTCACAAAGGACGGAGAGCTTGTACCTGAATAAACCTTGGTCTTAACAATGCCATTGGACTGTTATGGATTGCTAGCTATGGGGGAGGGAAACACAGATCTGCCCTCACAGAGGACAGAGAGCTTGTACCTGAATAAAACTTGGTCTTGAAGGTGCCACTGGACTCTTTTGGATTGCTAGCTACGGGGGGGAGGGCATGCAGATCTGCCCTCACCGAATAAACCTTGGTCTTAAAGGTGCCACTGGAGGGATGTACTAAAAGGAAGGACAGGGTTGCCCATTGGAAACAAAGGGAGAGACTTGAAGGCCCATTGGAAATAATGGGAGACAGGAATGCCAGTTGACTTGCATGGGCTCCAGTGAAATACATTACAGCTCAAGAAGATTTGTGAAGCAAATGTCCAATGGATTTTTCATTAAGGTCTCTGGCCTCAAATACACTACTCTGGGACTGGAATGACAGACCCCACAGTGGAATGACAACTCCTGGGGGTAGGAGCACTTTTCTGGGACTGGAATGACAGGCTTCAGAGGGGAATGACAGCCCAGGGATGTAGGAGATGTCTCCTGAGACTGGAATGACAGGCCCCAGAGTGGAATGACAGCCCAGGGGGGTACGGGATGCATCCTGGGACTGGAATGACAGGCCCTGGGAGTAGCAGGAGTGTTCTGGGACTAGAAAGACAGGCCTCACAGTGGAATGACATCCCTTGGGGGTAGCAGGAGTGTTCTGGGACTGGAATGACAGGCTGCAGAGTGGAATGACAGCCCAGGTGGGTAGGAGATGCATCCTGGGACTTGAATGACAGGCTGCAGAGTGGAATGACAGCCCTTGGGAGTAGCAGGAGAGACCAGGGGTGTGCATTCGGCTATAGCTGAGCCAAAAAAATACCCGAAAAACACCTTGTTGCTATAGCTGAACCCCCAAAAGCCATAATTATCTGGCTTTTTTTCAAGTTCATTTTACTATATTGAAAAATGTCTTATTTAAACCTAACACAGCCTGGGCCACCAGTCAGCTATTGGGTTTAAATGCCTTTCTTTCCCTCCTCAATGTTGGTCATTCCACTCCCAGAAGACTCCTGCTACCCCCAGGGACTGTAATTCCACTCTGGGGCCTGTCATTCCAGTCCCAGGACACATCTGCTACCCCTAGGGGCTGTCATTCCACTCTGGGGCCTGTCATTCCAGTCCCAGAACATTCCTGCTACCCTCAGGGGTTGTCATTCCACTCTGGAGCCTGTCATTCCAGTGTCAGAACACTGCTGCTATGCCCAAGGGCTGTTATTGCACTTGTGGCCTGTCATTGCAGTCCCAGAGTAGTGTATTTGAGGCCAGAGACCTTACTGTAAAATCCATTCCGCATTTTCTTTGCAACTCTTCTTGAGCTGTAATGTATTTCACTGGAGCCAATGCAAGTCAACTGGCATTCCTGGCTCCCATTACTGCAAATGGGCATTCAAGTCTCTCGCATTGTTTCCAATGGGCAATCCTGTCCTTATTTTTAGTACATCCCGCCCCTGAACTCTTTTGGATTGGAAAGGAGGGGGGGGAGAGAGAGAGAGATGGAAGGGGGAGGGAGGGAGAAAGAGAGAGGAGAAGAAAGAAAGGGAGAGAGAGAGAGAACAAGGAAGGAAGGAAGGATGGAAGGAAGGACCCAGCACAGTCGGGGGAGAGGAGGGTGCTTCAGAGCCAGCCAAGCGGCGTGACTCTGGTCTCTTTGGGTTCAGGCGGGAGTCTCCGCACAGCAGCCATCCCAGTGGCCACAGGGCAGTCCAGATGCTGGGCTTGCCTGCCGGCTGCTGCTCACCTCCCGCTGCCTCGGAGCACCCCGATGATCCCTCTGGCCTGGCCCAGGCTCCACTCTCTGCAGGAAAGTGCCTCCTTGACCTTGCTGAAGCTGCTCGGGCACCCACAAACTTCCTCCCAACCTGGCTGCACCCCACCCATCGCCGGCCGCTTGGGAGCCAGGGAGGGCCCCACGGCTGCAGGCCTCTGGATGGGCGCTCTCTCTTTCCCTCCCCACGGCGCCATGCTATGGAGGGCAGCTGTGGGAGACCAGGAAGAGGAAGGGGATGGGACCAGACTGTGGGGCAGGGCGCATGGGGTGGCTGAGGCGAGTGGCAGCTCCCAGCAGATTTGGAGTGGGGTCGAGTGAGGGGGTGGAGGTGACCTGGTGGCAGCGCCCCTCTTGCCTTCGGCCACCTGTCCCTCGGTGAAGCTGGTTCTCCTTCTTCACCAGCCTTGACTTGTTTGGCTGAGCACCGAGGTTTTCTGAGGGGCGGGGCTTGCTGCATTTGCCACCCCCTGGGCTCCTTACTGCAGGAGTGTTGCTCCGGTGAGCTCCTGCAGGAACTGAGCCCTGCGTTTCTGTATTGCTTCCTCTTCTTTCATACCTCAAATGGAACATCTTTTAAAATTTTTGCTTCTTCTCCTTGGATTTTTAAGGTCTTCCCATTGATCACTTTAAGTATCAAATCCCTTGTTGATCTTTTAGAGAATTTCACAAATACTTCCCCTTGGCAAGTTGTTTTTCTTGATATATTCTGGATATGTTTAATACATCATATCTATATCCGTTTGTAGTAATTCCACTTTACAATTTGCCATGGGGGCCAGTGCTTCACTTAGGATCTCTTTCAAGCTTTCATCCTTCTGTTCTGGAATACCTTGAAATCTAAGGACATATAGTGATCTTTCCATTTGAAACTGTAATCTGATGTTAGGTGGCCAGTCGGACTCCGACCCAG
This sequence comes from Gekko gecko, assembly GCA_029375565.1. Classification (NCBI taxonomy): domain Eukaryota; kingdom Metazoa; phylum Chordata; class Lepidosauria; order Squamata; family Gekkonidae; genus Gekko; species Gekko gecko. The sequence goes on along the minus strand of JAPDNY010000002.1, from coordinate 233,707,214 downwards.
AAGATCTGAACCGGGCGTTACAGGCCGTGGCTGGGTGGCTCAGGCTGAGCTGGTTGAAGCTAAATCCAGTGAAGACAGAGGTCCTGTGCTTGAGTTGGGTCGGTTTGGGGTTGGGGATCCCTCTCCCAACCTTCGATGGGGTGCCTTTGGTGCCAGCGTCGGAGGTTAGAAGTTTGGGAGTGCTCCTGGATCCCTCCTTAACTATGGAGGCCCAGGTGGCAGCCACGGCCAAGTCGGCCTTTTGCCATCTTAGGCTGGCTCGGCAGTTGGTTCTCTTCCTCGACTGTGATGACCTGGCTACAGTGATCCATGCAACAGTCACCTCGAGGCTAGACCACTGTAACGCTCTCTACATGGGGCTGCCTTTGTTGCAGATCCGGAAGCTGCAGCTGGTTCAGAATGCAGCGGCCAGGCTGTTGATGGGTCTCCCCAAGTGGGAGCACATACGGCCTGGGCTGAAAGCACTGCACTGGCTGCCAATAGCATACCAGATCCGTTTCAAAGTGCTCGTGCTTACCTTTAAAGCCCTATATGGCCAGTGTCTGACATACCTGAGGGACCGCCTTTCCCCACATATACCCCTAAAAGCACTTCAGTCTGGGACACAACATCGCCTGGTGATTCCAGGCCCCAGGGAGGCAAGGCTTGGTGTGACGAGGGCCAGGTCCTTCTCAGTGGCGGCTCCTACCTGGTGGAATGAGCTCCTGGAGTTCCTAGTACAGTTCCACAGGGCCTGCAAGATGGAGCTCTTCTGCCAGGCTTTTATGTAAGAGCCGCCACTATTACTACCACTACCACCACTACCACCACTACCACCGGTGTTGGCAACAAATGGAGTAAGGAGATGGCCCTACGGAAGATCTGGCTACAATACAGCACTGGGTGGGTATTGCTGAACTGGACAGTTTAACATCTACTGGACTTTACCTACCTCCATGAAAAACCACCTATCTCAATTGAATGACCATCTTGTTTAAATTTGAGCACTTTATTTGTAATAATCGTTGGTTTTTACTGTTTTTACCTTGTTTTATGTATGGGCATATTTTGCCCTCTTGTAAGTCGCCCTGAGCCCGCTCACAGGGAGGGCGGGGTATAAATACAAAAATAAATAAATAAATAATAGCTGTTGTTTTTCAGAGACTCTTTCATTTTCCGCTATTTCCATTCTTTGGTCCAATGCTTTTGTCATATGATCAACTTTTTTCAGTTTTTTAGATGTCTTCTCTGTTTTTATATTAGTTTATTTGAGTTCTTTCTGTAGAGCATCAAAGTTCTTGTTGACATTAGTCATCTGGTCCAGCAGAGGGTGCAAAGCCTCAGAAATTATACTGGCAATGTCTATAGCTGGTTCCAGTCTAGTGACCGGGGATGTTAAGCTGGCAGTTCCTGTAGAAGATTTCCCTCTGGACGCCATTTCCCCCCCTTGATGCAACATTGTTTATATTAAAGGTAAAAGTTCTTTAAAGTTCTGATTCTTTTTTGCTATATAAAATCTGGCTCTCTGCACTCGGAATGGATTGTTTGACGTTCTCCCATCGAAGTTGCAGTTTTGCCTCTAAGTTTCGCTACTTTTCCTTTGGTATTTTATTCAGGGTAGGGTTACTCCCCCCTCTCTGGAAGGGTCCCCCCCCCATACTTAGGGCTTCGCCACCTCTTCGCGGTTTCCCACTTTAATGCTTATTTTTTACAATTTTGTCACTCACATTTATTGCCAGAAGTTGATTTTAGTATAGGGAGAGCCTCTTGTCGCTGGATCCTTTGCTTGCTCTTGTTCCAGAGTGCGCCTCTGACACCATTGCTGGCCTCGGAGCAGCAGGAGCTTTTGGGACAAAAAGGAGCCTTAGCTGTGGCTTTGGGAGTGGCTCCTCTCATGCCCCAGGCTAGATGCTCCCTACAAGGGCTCTGGGGGGCCCAAAATTGTCCGGTCCCCCTCCCTGCTGCTTCAATATGGATCGCACCCATCGGAGCTCAATGAGGTCCATCCGTCCACGAGTCGCTGAAGCCCGGAAGTTTCATAAAAGCATCTTCCTGAGCTGTTTCATTCTACTACAGTTCTAATACCTTTATATAAAAAATGACCTCCTGAAGATTTCTATTTTGTGCATTCTTTAAAATGATAGACACGTGGGGCCTTCCTGATCTCTCCAGGCAGGCAGTTCCACAAGATGGGAGCCACAACAGAGGATGCACATGTACAGGCCACTGTGTATCTTATCTGTTTGAAGTGTGGCACCTTCATGCAGCAGAGCATAGTAGGAGGGATGCTCCTGTAGGTATGTGGATCCAAGTCCATTAAGAGTTTTGTAGGTGATGATCACTTTGAATTGATCCCAACAACTGATGTAACTAATGGAATGACTGCAGAATGGATGTGATATTCATGCTCCATCTAGTCACAAACAGCAGCCAAGCTGCAGTCTTCTATATCAACTGGGGTTATCTGAAGGCACTCTTGTAGAGTGTATTGCCATAGTCTAGGCCCAAGGTTACAGTGGCATGGATCCACATGGCCAGACTGGCAAGCTGAAGGCAGGGAGCCATCTTACAGGCTAAATGAAGATGGAAGAATTTTTGCAGCTACATTCTTGCTTCTTCAGTAATATTTCTGGGTCTGTTATAACCCTTAGGCTCTTAACTGAGTGTTTGTGTTACCCCATCAAAGACCTCAGCTTTCCTAACCAGCATCAACTCAGTCTTGTCGGGATTCAGTTTCAGCTTGTACATACACGGCCATTTAACCCCAGCAGTCAGGCAGTAGCTCAGGTCATCAGGTGATTTAGACAAAGAAACATAGAACTGGGTGTTGTCAGCATATTGATGACAATCTACTCTAAAATAATGAATGATTTCTCCTAAGGGCTTGAAATAGTGATTAAATAGTATGGTGGTGTCATGCCACAGGGAGGCCACCCCACCCCTCCCAAAGGATGCGGAGCAAGACCTGGAGGCAGGTCACAAAAAGGGGTTTGGGGGAAGGCCTCAGATGCAGGAGCCCGCCCTCTTGGTTGCGTCACTGTCTCTGAGGGTTGGGTTCTCCTCCGGTCCGCAGTCGTCGGGGTGCCTGTCTCCTGCTGGTCTCTCTCAGAAAACTCTGGCCACTCCTATTCCACTCCAGCTTCCTCTTTTCCATCTTCCTCCTTTTTATTCCCCACCTTCAGCCCTTGCTCCACCCCCTTTACTGTTCCCGCATCCCTGTTCGCCCTCCGTCCCCATTGCTCAGATGCCTGCCTCCCCGATTGGTGCTGGTCTCCCGCTATCCCCCAGTGGGGCAGGACTTGCTGCTTCTCCTGCTGGCGTCAAGCCAGGGCGTGGCTCTTCCCTGACATCCTGGTGGTCCACGGTTCTGCGTCAGCATGGGGCTTCATTGGCATCCACGGGTGGTTGTCCGACATCCCGGCATCCTGCCCACCCCTCAGAGCTCTCTCTCGGCCCCTGGCCCGTCCGGGCTGGTTTCTCCCATTGGAGTCGTCAGCGGGCGGCTCCAGGGTGTGGACGAGCAGCCCCTCTCCCGGGAAGACACGGCGGATTGGTTTCCCTGGTGCCCCTGGACTTGCGAGTGGGTAAGGGTCGTGGGTGGGCCGTGCTTGTGTCCCTGTCATCGTTGCCACTGTTCCCGTCGCCCCTCTTGGTCTGGCATCCTCGGGACCCTGGGCCTCGCCTGCGGGGGGTGGTGCTTCAGTCCTGGGTCAGGACAGGTGGATATGACTGAGCCCTGTGGAACTCCACAAGACAAGTCCCACACTGGTGACAGCTGGTCTTCAACAGCAATCCAATCCTCTGAGTCCCATCCATAAGGAATGATTTCAACCAATCCTAAGCACATCCTTTAATCCTTACTTCTACCTCCAAATGCCTCAATAAGGTGGCATGGTCCACCACAGTATAAAAGGCTGGTGACAAATCCAGTAAGAGCAATAAAGAGGCATGGCCCTTGTCTATACTCAAACAGAGGTGATTGACTAAAGCCATCAGCACCATTTCTGGCCCCTAACCCAGCCTGAAGCCAGAATGAAAAGGGTCTAGAGCAGATGAATTACCCAGGAAAACCCAGAGTTATTTTGCAATTGCTCTCCATCATCTTGCCCAGGGCACATTAGAGACCTGGCAATAATGGCTACATCACTCTTCTCTAGCAATGCTTTTTTTTTTTTTAAAGTAGTGGACAGATGACTGCCTGTTTCACTGACCAAGGAATGGAGCCCTGAGCCAGTGACTGGTTTGTGATGGATATCAGAACCTCCTTTATGTAATTCTTACATGGTTTCAGCAACCAGGATGGATAAGAATCCAAAGTACAAGGGCTGGCCATCACAGATGCCTTCGACATCAATCATAGTAATTGGGTTAGGTAAAGGTAAAGGTTCCCTTGCTCGAAAGCCAGTCGAATCCGACTCTAGGGTTGCGGTGCTCATCTCCGTTTCAAAGCCGAAGAGCCAGCGCTGTCCGAAGACGTTTCCGTGGTCATGTGGCCGGCATGACTAAACACCAAGGTGCACGGAACGCTGTTACCTTCCCACCGAAGTGGTACCTATTTATCTACTTGCAATTTCTTGCTTTCGAACTGCTAGGTTGGCAGGAGCTGGAACTAGAGACAGGAGCTCACCCTGTCATGCGGCACCCGGGTCTCGAACTGCTGAACTACTGACCTTCCAGAGCCTGCAGTTCAGCATCTTAACCACTTGAGCCACCGTAGCTCCGTAATTGGGTTATATGTAAGCAAAAGTTTGGTAATGGATTCTGGCTGGGCTGAATGCAGAGTGGATTGGGGAGGGCATTAATTGAATTCTGTGATGGGTTCTGTGGGTTTGGAACATGTCCTTGTTCTGCTAGGCTTTCACACAAGGCTCTAGACCCTGGCGCACACTGATGACATGTCCCAGAACTTAGCAGGGCCTATTGCTGTGTGCTGCAGTGCATCTCAGACTCTTCCTGCCACCCCTTCAGAGTTATCAGGGAGAGGGAAAGGCAAGGAGGGTCTCATTTTACACCATTCAGCCAGGAGGAGGCTTGGAGGATGATGCTCACACAAGTGCAGAAAACCATTGAGGCCTCCAAGCTTCCTGCAGCTCCAGATGACTGCATGGTGGCAGCAGGGAGGGCTCAGTCTGTATGGCACAGCCTTGATAAGGCATGGAGGCTTCTGAGCACAGCCCAAGGTATGACATCTAGTAAATATTTGGCTTCAGAATCCTTCCAGGTCTTCCACCAACAACAGAATAAAAGGCCACCCCCCATCCAGCAAGTGCACTATTCTGCAGAATTCTTTTGAGTTTGTCCATTTTTAGAGAGATTTAGACGTTGAATGACCATATGAAATCCAGCGCTCATTGCTCCTGACAGCACCCAGCCACTCCTCTCACAAGCCGTCTCCCATCTTGACTGTCTCCTTGATCACACTGAGCCCTCAGCAGCCCCATTTGTTGGTAGGGCAGATATACTTTCCCATCCTCCAGGCACCTCTGAGGTTGCCCTTCTCCCTTGCCTCACAAGTCCCTAATCCCCTCTGGATCCAAACCCCATGTATAAAGCCTGAAGCAAAACTAGTTTGCCAGTTCTGTCAGGAAGTGCTGAAAGGAAAAATCTTTAATCTTCTCCCTCTGCAGCTGAGTTCCTCACTAATGTTCTCTGCAACATCACTGCAGCTAAACGAATGGCTTTGAGAGAGAAGCTCACAGATAGGCAGAGGCAGCAATTCACTGCCGTGTACACAATGGAAACGGCAGCCAAAGAATGGCTGGACTGATTTAACTCAGTCCCATCCCCAGTTTCTCTCAGGACTTACCCAAGGTGTTGCAAGTTGTGTCTTTTCTCATCACAAAGCCAAGTCTGACAGAATCCCCCATCTGACAAAGGGAGATCTGACTGTTGACAGTTCATAATCCAAAAATCTTGTTGGTCTCTAAGGTGCTACTGGACTCGAAACTAGAATCCCCTATGCAACTCTTACAAGTTCTAGAGCTCTCTTGGGATCTGGCAACTCTGTGCTCCCCTGGCTCCTTGGCCTGCAATTTCCAAGTCTCCAAAGCTTCAGCTAATACTACTCTCTCTGCTTGACCTGTATTCTGTCTCACCCCCACCTTCTCCATTTATTTATTTTGCAGCATTTACAGTCCACCTTTCTTAAGGAAATATTCCTTCCTACTGAGTCTCCCATCTTTAGGCACAATGTGAAGTGCTCAGTAGCTTCCCATAGCTCAGTACTGCAGTGCCTTTTTCTTGGATCACATTCTCCTCTGCCTTCTAATGGCTTCAATCTCATCCTCTTTTCCTTCTCTCCAGTACTTGATTCTCAGTCCACTGATAATGCTGCCCCTTTTCTTTAGCCATTTTTGGCTTAACGATTCTTACTTTTTCAAACTGCTGGGACCTACTGCAACTTAGATTTGCAGTCCTCAGCTGCCATATTTACCCAGCAAAGTTTGTCCAGTTCCTGTTTTCCCAGACAAACTGATTTTTTACTTTCCTCACAGAAACTGAATAGTTTGTGAACATTCTATTGACTACAGTTTCACTATTTTGGTTGGTGCAATATTATTGAACATAGGACAAAATCGCAAAGAGGGGAAAGGATGGATAAGATAGGGTGGGATATAAACATATCTTGGGTAAATGCAGTGTACACACTATTATATTGGAGATTGGATGGGGGCTTTTATCTGTTGATGTTGGATGACGCAAACTTCCTTTCACCTACTCTTTATTATAGCAAGTGAGGACGACATATAGCCTGAGGCTGACATACTTCTACAACAGAAGGTGGGTCAGCAAAAGATATCACATCCCTTGCCTGTTTTGCATGTCTGTATTTTGCCTTTAAAACAAGATTCTGTCTCACTGTGACAGATTTTCATTATCTTTATTCTGCATCCATCTCCCATAATCAAAATTCGGCTGTGTCTTTTAGATTATAAAGTGCCTCTAGAAGCAATGAGAAGGAGTCAATATGGCTCCATACCAGCTACACCTGCAGGGCAAAGAAATATGCTTAGTGATTTTAAAGAATCCAGATGGCTCAAGCAAGTAAGTTGTATTATACTCTACAGTGAAAGTTTTTTTTAAAAAACCCATTGAGGAAATAGATGCCAGTAATCATTCCTACCCTGACATAGATAACCCAGGCTTGCCTGATCTTGTCAGACTTGGAAGCTAAGCAGGGTCCACCCAGGTTAGTATTAGGATGGGGGACCACACAATCAGCTGTGATCTGATGGCAAATAAATAAATAAATTCTTGTTTAGAAAAAGGGGGGGGGATGCTGCCAGTGGAGTTGATTCATTTCTTAAACCCAACTGACAAATAACTTTGCTACTTTGACAAGAGGAGGTTTTAAGATCAATTTCAGAACCAGAAAATTTTGGTACATTCCAGTAGATATCAGTAAGTCCTAGGACATTTCATATGTTGTTTTCTCAAGAAACATAATATGTGCTGCAACAAGAACGACTTTCAATTTATCTTAACCGAGGAAGGAGGAGAGAAAGTCGTCAGAAACAAGCTGATTGGATGCACAGCAAAAAGTCCTCTTAGACTGCAAATGTCTCGCCAGTCTTCACTCCTGACACTGCGCTAAGAGTCAGCTTAACCCAGTTTATTAAACCAAGAGGCTAATCAATAAGATGGATCATGTTGCCTTAATAATCTCCTCCCCCAGATTCCATCTATTTTTGAACCGGACTGGCAGCAGCATTAGAGATGGAGGTTATGGAAGGAGAATTTGGGGAAGAGATGTGGGCACATTAGGATGACTGTGGTGGGGATGCAGGCCAGAGTAGGGTGGTTCTGATACAATGCAGAGAAAGGTGAGCAGCTGCTTATTCTGGGGGCTGATAAGCATGGAACTGTGGCCCAAGGATTCCACCCAAGCTCCCCTTTTGCATAGGGGACTAGATATTAGTGAGGGTGGTGAAAAAAGCAGCTTGCTAGAGCAGACGAGGGATACTGCAGCAATCAAAAGGAAACAGCAGAACAGAGGAGAGCTCCTAATTTGTGTCAGAGTGAGCTTCCCTGCAGCCTGGTTCACACATGCATGTGTGTCACTTCATTACTAAACACTTGGTGACTCACAGCAGGAAGGGTGAACTGGTTCAGCTGAAAACTAGTATGGTCAAGGTGGTGCAAGGGGATATGAAAGCTCTCTCTCTCTCTTGCTCTGATCTGTTATGGTTCATTCATTAGTGCCACAGTCATTGGGATGAACGTGTGTGTGTGAACCATCCCTATATGGGGTGGGGTGGGGAAACCCGGCTATCATTTCAGGTATTTACAACAGTATTCTTTGGAAGGGCTATAAGGGGCTTAGGGTCCAGGACTGGAAGTGCAAACAATTTTTTGCAATCTCTGATTTGTAATGTCTATCAATAGGATGGGCATTGTGATGCCACTGAGACCACGACAAGCTCAGCTCTGATTTTCTCACTCTTAGGTTTGCTTCAGAGCAATCTGCCTTTTCCTGGCACTGGCTTGTGCAAGGAGTTTACATTTCAGCTGTGCCTCACATCAGCAGGACCCTGCCTGGCATGACAACAGGCTGCAGCCCCCAAGCTGGGGGACAGAAGGGGATTGGAATGAGCTGCATGCTATTCCCTAAGGTGAGCTGGCACCATAAAAGCAACAGAGAGATATCCACCTCTCCAGCTCATAATCAGTCTGGTCTTCAGGGTGATGCTGGCAAATAAAGCAGGGCTGATGGGGCACGGACACAATTGCTCCGTCATGCCCCAGCTAGTGCTACAGTCAGCCAAGAAGCCGCTGCTTTGGAACTTCTCCCTGTTGTTCAGTTATTAAAGGCACAGTTGCGCCCTTCAAGGCTGCTGCCTGCCCAGCCACTACATGCCAGAGCTCTCATTGCACCTCAAGATGCAGGTGTGTGGTCTAGTGCTGCCACCTTCTGACTGCATCCCAGGTTGGCAGCCTCTGCAGCCTCTTGCAGGGTTCTGAAAATACTCAAGAGATCAGCACTGCAGTCAATGCAGGAGCTGACTTGCCATTAAAGAGTCAGCAGGACAAAGGCTGTCACCGGAACTGCTGCTGGCAAAGTACTTCTATGTACTGAAAGTGGGGTAAAGCCCAGGAAGAAAGAGGCTCAGTGAGGAATAGGGCCAGGCAATTGCTTTCAGCTCTCTGTCTTTGGGGACTTGCTGATGGACATGTTTATTCAGTGGAAGGCTGCACCTTGCATTGATCTCACATGGTGGCATCTTGCACTCAAAGAATACAGCTCTTATGAGGTCCTTGCCTGGGGAACTTTATACAGCAACACGTAGTTTTCCCAGTAAAAGCTGTTGGTCCTGTTGATGCAGGAGTGTGATACATGGAGAGATACCTATGCTTAGATGCAGGCTGAGAGACACGGCCTAGTAGTAAGGAAAAACATGCACTTGCTGAGATAATATCTGCCAGTGGAAGAATCTTAACTAGCCAATGTTAATCATCCCTCAGGAAGTGAGCACCTCAATTTTTAAATCAGTGTATTAGAATAAGCCGCTAAAAGGAAACAGAACTTGATGGAAGAAACTTAAGAACAATTTCTAGCAATCAAGATAGACAGTGTTGTTTAATTTGCATGCGGTGTACTTGGCGAGCAGGAGGAGACACTGGTGTGGTAGGCCAGCTGGGCCTGAAGGCCCCACCCAGCTATGAGGCTGACTGCATGGCCTCTCCAGTTTGTAACTTCATCTGTCTCACAAGGTAGTTGCAAAGATAAAATATTTATTTATATTTATTTATATTATTTAAAGTCTGCCTTTCTCACTGGGATGGGACATTTAACAAACAACAAAATAGGATTTGGGTTATAGAACCTACCAGAAATGTAAAAAACAGAACTGAAGCAAAGCAAAGTGTTAACAATGATGCATTAAATGATGCAAAACTACACAGCAGGATCCAGCAAACTATACACAGTAGTATAGACCACAGTCCCTAATAGTTTATTCAAGTAACTTTGTGAATAATTTTGTACCGTGCTACCCTGTTGCCTTCTGAATAATTCAGTTTTGCATAGTTTGTGGAAAGCCTGGAGAGTGGGGGCCTTCCTGGCCTCCTCAGGCAGGTCGCTCCACACGGTGGGGGCCACAGTGGAGAAGGCACCTGTACAGAGCAATTGTTGATTTTACCTTCTTGCAGGTTGGTACCTGCAGAAGGCCCTGCTCAGACGAGCCAAGCTGTCATGACGGAGCATGGGGGAGGGAGAGTGTCACAGAGATGAGGGTCCAAGGCCATGTAGGGCTTCATGTGTGATGGCCAATGCTTTAAAATGAGCCTAGTAACTGATGAATAGTTAGTGGAGTGACTGCAGAATGGGAGAAATATGCATGCTCTATCTAGCTCCAGATAATAGAGTTCCCAAATTGATTCTGAGGGGGGAGACCAATGTACAGTGTGTTACAATAGTGCCATCTCAGTATCATCGTGGCATGGATCCAAGTGGTCAGGTCAGCCATATCAAGGTAAGTGAGCATCTTTTGAGCAAGGCTGAGTTGGAAGAAATCCTTTTTTGCAACTGCATTCGCTTGCTTCTCCAGCAATCATGCTGGGTCCAGTATCACCCTGAGGCTCCTAAGTGAGTTGGCTAGGGTCACATACTATTTATCTGTGAGCCCTTTGGGAAAAAAACATGGAATACAAACATGATAGAGAAAAGGAGTTGTCTAGGCAATGCCATTAAATCAAAGTCAGTAGGACGTGAAAGGTCAGTAGGACACCAGATGCATGTTTAACTCTTAGGAAAAACAATGGATGTTCCTCCAGATACTATTGACAATCTGCCCTTGTAGCAGAGATAAAAGAGCCCCCCCAGAAGTAGCTTAGTTCTTCCCCTGCCTATGCTCACCCTGTCTATGTTAGCGCTCCTACTGGAGCTAGGTGATCTCCTCCAGGTCCCATCACATTCTGCCTGAAAACTCCAGTCCACCCCAGCAGGGCCCCACAACCACTGGCCCTCCTCCCCCAAGCACTGGCCCTCCTCCTCCCCAGAATCCCAGCTCTTTAACATCCCATGATTGTTTTCCACTACTTTTCCTTCAGCCTCTTCAAGGAGCTGTCTGATTGCAACCATCCTCCTCCTTTGCAATTACACAAGAGTGTATAGCCATAGACCAGCTGGAAGGGAAGTGAGGTGACAGCACTAGGCAAGAAAAACTGCATTCTCTTCCACAGTCGCTTCTTCTGAAGGAGTGAGCAGGGTCTCACAAAAGCTCATAGCCCGCCACATATTTTGTTAGTCTTTAAGGTGCTACAGGACTCTTGTTCTTTTCTATAGCCATCAGGTTAGAAAAGAGACAGGTTGGTTCTCCGGGTTGCGACCAGGCAATCCAGATCCTTCCTTTCCAGTCCCTAATTCTGTGGATATTGAGAAATGCTTCTGTCATGATCTGGGCTGTGCAAGCAAGGCCTAGCAGGCCCAGGAACCCCAAGGCCTTGGGAAGTTTTGGCGCCGATTTTGGCCAATAGGGAAGAAGAGGGCCGGGGTATAAAAGAACTGGTGCAAGAAAAAAGCTGTTCTTCTTCCCAGGAAACAGGGCCAGAAGAGAGGCTGTTGTGGGGAAGAAACCCTCATCCTGAGGGAAGGGTGAGTAGTCTAAGGCCACTTGAGATAGTGAGCTAGGGACAGTCTATGCAGAGGCATTAGGGCATTTGATTTCTTTTCACCCACTTACTGTTATTATTCTGCATCTTGCTGTTTGATCACCTATAAAATAAACTATTTTCATTGTTCACTCTGCCTGGTCCTCACACTCATTTTGACTAAAAGGGAGGTCTAAAGGCCTGGGAGGGTGCTCTGGGCCTTCTCAGAGGAGCCTGGAACCAGAATGGTGGCTTTAAAAATGGATTAGACAAATTTATAGAGGATAGGCTACAATGCTAAATGGAGACTCCACACACAGATGCTTGGACTGCCAGATCTACAGGACAAAGAGCCAGGGCTACCTGTCATTTCATGGGGACTCCAGATGCATCTGGCTGGCTGCTGTTAGAAGCAGTATGCTGCATTAGACTGACCTTGGTCTAACTCAGCAAGGTCTGTCTTATTTTTGGATCACTTAGCCCCTAGGCTGAAACTGTCGATAATGCAATTCTAACTGCAGAACCGGTATGCACCTGACGGATGGGCTCAGGAACCCGGTACTTGCAGCAGGCGTGGATAAGGCGGACGGCTGACTGAAGGCTCATCTTGTGACCCACGGAGATGTACACAGGTTTTGTGCTCTTGGCATAGCTGCGCATGGCCTATAAAGGTAAGGAACAGTCAAAGTATAAATTATATTGCCACAGGACAACCCAAAGGGAAGGTGCGATCAAGAGTGGTGGGTCAGCAAGAACATAAAGACCAGGTCTTTGGTTTCATCAATACTATTATACAAGTAATATCAGAGATGCAGGTGTGCCACTTTAGAAGGGCTACTATGTTAGGGGTAACAAACTTGTCTTCTCTCGACTTCCATCTCTCAGGACCTCTGCATTCCTTTAGGGATGCATGCACATATAGTGGCCCTAGGAAGAGGTAAAAATTCAGGCTAGCTTGCAGAGAGGGAGACAAGGACTCAAGGCAAAAGGGAGGGAACTGAAGGGAACTTTTGCTTTTCTGCAAGCACCCATGCATACTAAAGATTGAAGAGGAATGTGGGAAACAGCACAGTTGAGAGCAGCAGCAGCAGCAGAGCTGGTGGCTTCAGAGGTTGCAGAAGACTGATGGTAGCAGTGGTGGAGGAGGGGAGCTACGTAAGTGCCAAGAATTTGGTGGGACTGAATGGGTGTGCCAGATAGTTGCTGCAGAATCAAAACTACTGTTCTTGGGACTGCTTCTAGAGGGACATCCCCACACAGTTCGATATCAGTGACTGCTGTGACAAAAGTGGACCTCAAGTATGTGCTGGTGACTGAATGAGTCCAAGCTCCCTTCAGATCCAAGGACGTGTGCCAAAATATTCCTTAGTGAATGCTGACGGTTCTAAAGTGCAGCTCCAGACCCCTTTCTTCCTAAGAGTGGTGCCCTCTGCAAGTCTTTGAGACGCCATCCTTTCTAAAGTCACAGAGAAATGCATTCAGGAGGCCAGGATAAGTTTGTACAGCATCCATTCTACTCAAGGTGACAGCACAGTCTCATGACCTTGTGGGAATTCTCTGCTGAAAGTGGATCCCAGATGAAAGCTCACTGGCAGCAAAAAAAGGATGGAGTACAGTATAGGAACAATAAATATCTACTTCCCTTTGGGCTTATATATTTGGGAGTGGCTCTCGCATCCTACTCTTCTCACTTAACATAAGAAGAGCTCTGCTGGATCTGGCCAATGGTCCATCTAACCTAGCATCCAGTCTCACACAGCGGCCAACCAGTTCCTCTGGAGGGCCAACAACAGGGCATAGAGGCTGAGGCCTTCCCCTGATGTTGCCTCCTGGCACTGCTATTCAGAGGTTTCTTGCCTCAAACATCTTTTAAAGCCCTCTATATGCTTGAGGCCATCATTACATTCTCTGCCAGTGAATTCCGTATTTTAATCACTCATTGAGTAAAGTAGAACTTCCTTTTGTCTATCCTGAATCTACTGCTCATTAGCTTCATTGGGTGCCCCCCAAATTCTTCACTGAATGCTCCTGCGGTAAGTAGATGGCCTGCTTACCATGCCCAGGATTCTCCCTGAAGTACTTAATAGTGGGAATGTGTTTCCTCCAGCCTGCAGGTCCCGGATCTGAGATGCAAGAAATAGATGTGACAATATGGGTGACAGTACTTGGATCAGCCTTCCTACATCTACTCTTGATGGGAAAGATTGGGATCACAATGGAGGGCAGGGGTGGACTGGGTCATTAAAAAACCCAGGAGTAACCCATTTCCATTATTGCCATGGCCCAAGTCCAAGTTGAGCAGACCCTGTGCTGTTGGCAACACAGCAAGGGCCATTTGGCTCAGCTTGCTCCTGGCCACTAGCAGCTCTCCAGGAACTTTCCCAGTAAGTTAAACAGCCAATCTACTCCTGCTAGTCAGGCATTTCAGTCCTGGTGCTCAGTGCAGCAATCACTGAATAAAGAGGCTGGGACCCAAGTGGCTGAATTTGGAGTCTCATTTGCAGGTCTCACTTCCTACAGAAAAGTACAACTTCTCATTCAAGAGCCACTTCTCAGGTTGCATTTTTAACATGCATATGTAAACTGCTTTATACTTGCATGCAAAAATGTAATTGGTGCATGTAAGAAATGATATAGCCACCTGTGCCAGGAAGTCAGGACTATATGGTGGGTAATACACATTGCTCAATGTATGAAGCCGCCCAAGAGTCCCCCCCCAACCCTAAGATGTAAAAGCTAGAGTGCCATCCTAGGATCTAGGATTCAAGACCCCACTCTGCTATGATGCCTGCTAGATGGCCTTAGGCCAGTCACTCTGTTTTAGCCTAATCCACCTCACAGGGTTGCTGTGAGGATAAAAGGAAGGAGAATGATGTATGCTGCCCTGAGCTCCTTGGAGGAAGGCAGGGTAAAAATGCGCTAAAATAAATAAAGAAATGCCCAGCACTCCCATCACTTTGATTTTCAATAGATCTCTCCTGCTGGAAATGGTTGGAACTGCAGTTGCTCTCACACACAGACATACATCCTACAACTTCTCCCGTAACTACAAGGCTCCACGAGAAAAAAAACCAACAAACAGCGGCTACCTCTACTCTGTAGCACAATTCACAATGTGGATTCCACATTCCTATTCCAGACTTACTTGTTCTTTATGTAGCTCATCGTTGGCTAGTCCATCAACCTGCAGGAGATTTTTAGCCACACCAATACAAGGCAGACCTGTGAGCACACCAAGATGGCAGGCAATGCCAAACCCTGTCAAGGGAAGAAGTGTGCAAAAGATGAGGTAGAAGAAAAGCAGCCAGGAAAAAGAGATATCTAACGTGCTCCAGGGAGAAAATTCAGGGTCTGTTTGTGAAGAAATGAGAGCTATAAGTGTCTAGAGGAGAAGGGAAACAGGCTGGAAGTGCTCTCGGCTTCACCAGAGAGAAGCAAGTCTGGTGATTCCCCAGGCTAATGTCTCCAGAGCTCTCAGGCAGGATTAGAAACTAAGCAAAGAAACCTGACTGTGTCGAGATAATTGTTCAGGAGCTTTACCTCTATGATGTAGGATGCCGTTTCCATCTGCAAGGAGGACCTAGCAAAGCCACAGAAGGACACAAAAGTAAGAGATGAAGCATGCTGGGAGACTTTTTAAATGATGGAATATTTATTACTCGTACAAGGAGACAAAAGCTCTTTTCCAAATGGCAGAAAGATGTGAGACCACGCACTGGTCTGGTGTGGTGGTGAGATGCCAGTTCAGATCCTTGCTCTGCCATGGAAGCTTGCCAGGTGCCCTTGTCTCTCAGAGGCTAACCACCTCACAGGGTGGTTGTTGCAAGGATAAGGTAGAGGAGAATGATGTGATAAGCCGCTTTGGGTCTCAGGGAGAAAAATGTGATATATACATAAATGAATTAGATAAGAATGTCTGTGCAACAGAAATATGTCTTTGGGCCTCAGGTGAACACCCTTCACTTCCTGATGACTACATTTATGAGTGGAAAAAGGATTCAGGAGAGCTCTGAGGTTTCTCTCCCGAGCTCTCCACTTCTAGTATTACCTGTTTTCAGCCTTATCTTTTATGAAAGCGAACTATAATAGCATCTCTGGGTATCTCCAGGTCCCTCATCTTTGAGACCATTTGGACCCCTTCAGTCAAGTTCTGAGATTCGAGGCTGCACCATGGTGTTCTGCACATGCTTTGCTTCCCTGGAAAGCATCCCTGCAAAACCACACTGACTGACACTGCAAGCACACAGACTGTTACTGATGACAGGGGCATCTGGCTGTTGGATCGGTCATCTCCAAAAGCAACTATTTTCATGCTGCTGCAAATGCTCTGTCAAGCTGGCAGCCTGCCTAACACTCCTGTAAAACAGATCTTGGCCTTGGGCCCAGAGTAACTGGGAAAGGCATAATTTACAGACAGACGTCCTTGGCAGCAAATAACTCCCCATTAAAGAAGTGGAAAACATCACACCTGAGGCCTGAGGCCAGGCTGGTGTTCCTCCAGCCGTTGCACAGCCTCCACAAGGAAAGGGGCTTCTCGGAAAGCCAGGAAGCCTGCCACGTAGGGCGCACCAACTACCACCATGCGGCAATCTTCATACAGCACCTGAGGTGGAGGGAGAATGTAGGACGAGTGATTTTTCTGTTCAGGAGAACTCTAAGTTCTGTTAAGAAAAAAAGAACAATGTCTTGGATCTAACAGAATGTTTCTGCACGCTGAACCATTTCTGCCTACCAAGCATGACCTTTCTCTGCCTCCCCTCTCCCACTGCACCCCAAATGCTGCTCTTGTGGGACAGGGGACCCTTAGGAACAGCACTGGGGGGACATTTTGCCCACAGCCGGTGAGGGGAGGACATAAAGGTGCACTCTGTGGGTAGAAATCCTCTCACCCACAGAAATACTGTATTGGATCCTACCATATGCCAGCACGGTCATCCAGGCTAGCAAGCTGGGGGAGCTCAGCACTTTGTTTGACAGCCTGTTCTCTAGGCACTTCCTTACCCACCAAGTCTCAGAGCTGAAAAGAAGCCTTCCTCCTCAGCTTGTCTCATCAGTCTTAGGAAACTGCCACCAGTTTCTGACACGCTTAGATAAAATATAGCAGAGAACAGACCACGTTCTGGGTTTTTTGCAGCTAAAGCAGCATGGAACGGTGCCCATTTTCCAGCCTTTAAATGTTTCAGCTTTAATTACTTAAAGAAATGAAAACCAAACAAAAGTTGCATTCACTCGCAGAATGCTAAACAAAAAGAAATTATTGAGCGAAATCTCCTCAAAAAAATTATTTTTGAACTTAACAACATTTGCCAGCTCATTTAAAGCACATAAGGTGTTCAATTTGGCAAGGTGAAACAACAAGATGTATTTGAGGGGTTCCAAAGGTTTAGCTTTAGAAAGAGCAGAGAACATTAATTTTTTAATCCTCATCCTTCTGATGGAGTTCCTTCCAGGCACCTACATAACTTATTTTTGAACAAATTTAAAATCTGTGAAGAAAAGCTTTCAGGGGTAAAATTGCTGTTAACTCTAATTCATGGCAAAGCAGACAAACAAACCTATAACTCCAGATTTTGAGAGTTCTTATAAAATGAGACAGACGCAATTCTGCAGGTACTTGCAAATGTTTGAAAATGCAACCTATTGGAGAATATCAACCTGATGAAGGGTCATTTCAGGAAACAGGCATGTATCACTTGTAAACAGAAGGCAGAATTTATAGCCATAATCTGCTTAATCCAGAGTGAATCCTAACCACTTTATCACAATCATCCTGCTGTTTTATTCCAGACTCACTGCTACCATTTTAACTTCAGCTCTGCTATGTAAACAAGTATCTTCTGTTGCCAGGTACTTTAATATTTCAAGACAGCTGCTAAGATCTTTGGAGTTCTCATTCCCCTATCTATGCCAACCTTTCTTGCAGCCCACCAGTTCCCAGAGATGCTTGGTTATTTTTTTTAAAATGTAAGATCCACGTGGGGTTTCCAAAATGGCCCCAGGCACAGTCAGGGAAGCTTCAGTCTCATTTTCTTTTTTCCAGGCCAAAAAATAAACAGGTTTTTAAAAAGGCAAAAAAATAAAATCAAATTGCAAAAAAAAAATCAAATTGCAAAATGCAAAAGAGAGAGAATCAGAGATAACCCCCTCTCCCCAGTTTACATAGAAAAGCAGCCCAGAATCGAGTCTCTCCAATAGAAAGGACAACAGGAATAGAGGAGGACTAGAGGTCATAGCGGAGCCAGAGCTGCTGCTACTTCTGCTGCAAGAGGAGTGGCAGCAGGTGCAGCAGGTGCAGCTGGGGCACCCTCCCCTCTGGATTTCCCCACACCCCACCAACCAACATATTTTGGCTATGCCCCCACCTCAACACTATCCAAGAGAAGAATATTCCAGTTCCAAGACTGCTACCTCAAGGTCTGGGTAGCTAAGTACTACCAGTGAAGCACAGGCACTCGTGTCATCTCCTTTGACATAAGACAGGTCCACCCCTCCAACTCTTTCCAGCCCAGAAAAGGAGGGGTTGCTTTGCCATTCCTCTGTATCTTGCTCAATCACATCTGCCTTCAGCTGGGCCTGATCCCTAGAGAATGCAATAGAAGTCGTTTATTGCATGGCTAAGAACAGGGCTAGGGACATGCAAGTGAGTTTGTTTTTAACCAGAATGCTGGTGATAATACAATAGAGGCATCCTTGCTGACTGTGTATGTACTCATCCCACTGTTGCCTCTGCTAAAGAAATCATGCTTCAAAAACCTGTTTGATCAGATAGGACAGAGGCAAAAGAGTTGCATGCTGGTATGCAACAAAGGCCATGAAGTTTCTATCTTTCAGTCCTTTCTTTTTTATAAAAAATCCTTGTATTATCTCTCTCTAGTAAGAAGACCTCTATGGGCCCGGAAAGCTTATGCAGGGAATTTATTGTTGTTCCTCCAGCTGGGATTGAGTTAGCAAGATGGTAAAATGATGTTTGCGTGTGCATTGTGGTTTGATTGTTTCCCATGACCAAGGGAAGTGGCCATGGTTCAGTGACAGCTACTTTACATACAGAGTGGCCCAATCCCTGTGTTGTAGCAAAAATAAGAGGTTTGGGAACCAAAATTTGAAGCAGCTAGTCAGTTTCTTTATTCATTACACACAGCTGCATGGGTTCAATCCCCTAACAGTGAGAAGAACACCCACCCCCTGTATACAAGCCTTTTATCTATTTCATACTAGGAAATTATTAAGTAAAAGCTGCTTGGATTTTTACTGTTACTGGGGCTCATGTTAGCTTTTAGATTGTCTGAATCTTATCTTACTGGATAGTCAGTCATGATACGTTTGAAGCCCATTACTCAAGCCTGAAAACATTTTCAAAGCTTGATAAAACAGGCCAAGACTAGTTTCCATCTCAATCACCTCCTTCTTCCACCTCCCTGAAAACTTGGCAGTCTTGCTCATTAGAAAAGGAGCCTTAAAAAACAAAGTGGCATCCATACCTGGCATCCTCAGTTCAAAGAATCTTGGGTAGCACAGGTGTTGTGCAAGACCTTTCTCTGCCCCAGAAAGCCACTACCGGTCAAAATAGATTATACTGAGCTGTATGGACCAGTGATCTGACTCAGTGTAAGGTAGTTTCACAAGATATATAGCCCAATTTCCATAAACAAGCCATTCCTCTTTTAATCATAAATCCACACCTTTTATTATAAGGGCCATCCTGTTTGGATTCAGTTATCAAAGCTCTCCCTCATTCCTCACTGGCACTGCAAATAGCCTCACCAACTTCAAGGAGGGGCCTGGAGTGCTCCCACAATTAGAGCTCATCTCCAAAATACAGGGATCTCTTCCCCTGGAGGAAATGGATGGTTGATTCTACTGCATCACAGCCCCACTGAGCTCTCTCCCCAAACTGACCCTAACTCTCTAGCAATTTCCCAAGCTTCAACTGGCAACCCCAATTGCAAAGCATTCATTCCAATCAACATTTGGAGGACTATACTAAATTGCCATCAATGAGAGGGGAATAAGCTTTGCATACTATTAGCATACATAGCAGCTCAAACACACCAATATCAAACACTTCTTGGAAAGGTCAAGCAAGGTAAGCCATCCGGAGCTTTATGCAAATCTGTAAGCTTTACATTAAACAAGCTTGACCACTTATAATAGGGGACACTAGAATGATGCTCTTTGTTGTGTAGCAGGGAGACAATGAGTTTGCAATCCCAAACCCATTTTCTAGGACTTAGTGGGAGCCACTTCTTAGTAGTCATGTTTATAATCGCACTAGACTTCATTCTTTAAGGCAAGGGAGGATATTCTTTTTCTTATGTGAGGAACTTAATTGGACCCCGATTCTCAGACTTTCGCTCCCCCACCCTGTAGGCTGTACTGATGGTGGTAATGCCTTCGATCCATTGCAAACGGAAGGATATACATGCAAGAGAGAGATGAGCGAAGTCTGAGCAGTCATGTGTGTCACTGAGAAAAGATTGCGGAGGTATGACGGCATTTGCTATGAACTTCGTGTTAGTATCATATTAGTAATCGGCAGGCAAAGACGTCGTATTCGTGACTGACTAGAGAGACGTGAGTTAGCAGCCCTTGCAACCCGTTTCTATATTTACTCGGAAGCAAGCCGGGGTCCGTTCAACCATTCACAAATACGGTTGCAGCCTTTAAGCGCTCTAAACAACAGGAAAACGCATCCCATGAGACGGGCGCACAGAAAGAAAAGCCGCTATAACAGCCTCAAAAGAAACACAAGTCCCAGGATCCACAGCGACAGGAAGTGCCTGCGCCACATCATCACTTCTTTCTCCTTATGCCCCGCTTTGGGACGACCTTTTACTTTACCGCTCCCAGCAGCGCAGCGTCTCATCCTTTGGTAGCTGCGCCTCCACTGCTGTCGCGGTAGCCATTGCGTAGCTCCTACTGTTCGGTTTCCGGCATTGCCATCGGCATTTTCATCCTCCCTTCCCAACAGCACTGGCTAAGAGAGACAGTTCCGGTAGCCAAGATGACCGGGCGGGCAAGTTTCTCTCACTTGTCGCTGTCCCAATGTAACCCAAGGGTGATGCAGCCCTACGATAAAATTAGGGGAGGACGCGAGAGCAGTTGGAACTCCTGAAGCTCAGGAAGGGACGGGGCCGCGCTGCTTTCCCTTAGGCTGATTCTTTTAACGTCTGCAGTACAATTCGACATTCTATTTTTCATGTAGGTGTGGCGGTACAGTGGTGGGGAAACAGATGAACAACGTTCAAAACAAATGATTCCTATTTAAATACACATTCCTAATTGACGGTTTTTGTGAAAGTAGATAAGAGTTGCGGAACCATATTGTGAAGTGGAACTAGATTTAAAGAAATGCCTTGGGTGGTGGAAACCTTTATTTCTTTCACAGACTGCAGAGAACGGCTTAACTCTTGGTGACGGTTTGAACTTCCTGCTATTAAAGGGATTAATGGACTATTGCTGTCAAATCGGTTCAGGTTCATAGCACTTACAAATTACAAGGCCAGGCCTACTAAGTAGCACTGTAGATAAAAGTCTAGGTAAAGGTAAAGGTTCCCTTGCTCGAAAGCCAGTCGAATCCGACTCTAGGGTTGCGGTGCTCATCTCCGTTTCAAAGCCGAAGAGCCAGCGCTGTCCGAAGACGTTTCTGTGGTCATGTGGCCAGCATGACTAAACACCAAGGCGCACGGAACGCTGTTACCTTCCCACCAAAGTGGTACCTATTTATCTACTTGCAATTTCTTGCTTTCAAACTGCTAGGTTGGCAGGAGCTGGAACTAGAGACGGGAGCTCACTCCGTCTTGCGGCACTTGGGTCTTGAATTGCTGAACTACTGACCTTCCACAGCCTGCAGTTCAGCGTCTTAACCACTTGAGCCACTGCAGCTCCCTAGATAAAAGTCTAAAGCAAAGCAAATTAAAATATACAATGTTTTAAAAATTAGTCATTAAACAGTTGCCTTCGTGATTGCTATACTAATAGTTTTACGAAAGAGTACTTAATTAATTAATTAATAATTTTATACATATTCTGCTGTGTTTTTGTCCTTACATTACACCATTGCTGTGAGATACCACAAAATGAGAGATGCAGCAACAAGGACTGATCAAGATAAAGTTTTGTCCTTCTGAAGAGATGATTGCAGGTATTGTGATGAACTAGAGAAAGGGGGTGTTGGGATTTACAAGTTCTCTCTCTGTAGTCATGGAAGAATTTACTGTTTGTTTATGCATGCTGATGTCTTAGCTAGTTTAAAGTTAGAGAACCAATGGGGAAGTCTGCACTTAGAATTAGGAATTCATCAATGAGGAAACTGCCTAGTTCCCTGACCACCTCCAAAGAATCTTCCCCTGAAGCCAGGGCTCAATTTCCTTCATCTTTATGTTGGGTATATATGCCCCCCCCAAATCCCCATGTTCTCTCACTATTTTCATCTATGTATAGATTGGGCTACTATGAAAAGTCTCAGTTGTAGCCACAAATGTCCTGAAGATGGAGGGAAGAGGAGCCAGTAATGGATAGAAAATAAATTCAGAAGGGAGCTTCTGTCATCAGATCAGAAATTACTACTAGTTCCTCCACTTAGTTCAGCATGCTTTATCAATGACTTGCACCTAAGTTATGGAACGGACTTCTAAGGATGTAAGGGCCAAGCTTGGCAAAGACTGGTGGCTCTGTAAAGCTGAACTCTTCCAAGACGTTTTTGATGGTTTGTGAGTGGAGGTTGTAGCTTGCTTATTTTTAATCGAATTACTGTAATGTGTGATTTTTTTTGTTTTGACATAAACCAGTTAAAATCCCATTTATAAAGAGAAC
The DNA here is from genome assembly GCA_029375565.1 of Gekko gecko. Taxonomy (NCBI): domain Eukaryota; kingdom Metazoa; phylum Chordata; class Lepidosauria; order Squamata; family Gekkonidae; genus Gekko; species Gekko gecko. Next base: position 233,684,834 of record JAPDNY010000002.1, on the reverse strand, counting down.
AGCATAATATCTCTCTCCTTATATATAATTCTGTTTTGGTCATGGACTCCCCTAAACATTCCAACATGCTCAGAAATCAGTTGGCTGAATGATCTGTCATTCAGAGGGTCTCCATATCCCCTGGCTGCGTTGCCTGAGTCCTGCCTCCAACATTCTAAACAGTTTGCTGTTCCTCCCCCCAACAGCCAGTCAGAACATAGAGGTTATTTGCATATGTGGCCTGATTGGCCTTTGCCTCTAACATTCTAAACAGTCTACTGTTGCTGTTGGGGGTCCTGAGGTAAAATACATATCCCGGTCTCCCTGTGGGGCCTGGAGATCTCCCAGAAACCACCGTCCCCCAGCCACAGCACATCATTTCCCCTACAGAAAATTTCCCAGCTATTAAAACTGATGTCCAGATGACCAAGATCAGTTCTCCTGGAGACAATGGCTGCTTTGGGCTGTGGACTCTATGGTATTAAAGACCCTGCTGAGGTCCCTCCCCACCCCAAACCCTGCCCTCCCCAGGCTCTACCCCTCAAATCTACAGGTATATTCCAATCCAGAGTTGGCAACTGTGTAATTTGCTATGGAACCACTTTCCAGACCCTTGGAACCCAGAAAACATGGCATAGGAGGAGGTGCTTATTTACGTTAGCTGCCACTGCATAGCCCCAAATTAACATAAGCCAACCTCCAGGCGGCACCTGGAGATCTCCAGCTATCACAACTGATGTCCAGATGACCAAGATGAATTCTCCTGGAGACAATGGCTGCTTTGGCCAATGGACTCTATGGCATTATACCCTGCTGAGGTCCCTCTCCAGCCCAAACCCTGCCCTCCCTAGGCTCTCCCCCTCAAATCTACAGGTATATCCCAACCCAGAGTTGACAACCCTGTAACTGGCTACGGAACTGTTTTCTAGGCTCCTGGAACCAAGAAGACGTGGCATAGGAGGAGGTGGTTTTCTACCTTAGTTGCAACTGCATAGCCCCAAATTAACATAAGTCAGGGGTGGAGGGAACCATACCTGTTACCATGAGGCTGTCCTCCCATACTACCCAATTGGGGCAGCAAAATGACTTGAGACAGCCCTGCCTTATAGCTAAGCAGAAGGAAATAAAAATGGCTTTCCTCCCTCTATTTCCCCTTCCCTCTGCCATCCCACCAGCCACAGCGGGGACACTCACCTGGAGCTTCCTTCTAGAGCTCGTTGTATTTCTTACCACAATGGGCCTTACTCCTAGTTTTATATAAATAAAATTAGCCAACTGGCGTTATAGAATATTGATTCCATTGCTTGTCAAGACAAAAAAAAAACCCTTCAGTCACCAGACTGGAGTCTCCGGTCTCAGTAGCCCAAATGAAGGATGAGAGATCTTCATTACTTCATAAAATGTAGGAGCATTTTCATTTTGTTTCATAACTTGTTTCTTTTATATAGTGGTTTAGAATCTGTGCAGAAATATAAGTAATCAAAACATCAGTTCTTCTTATCAGTGGAATAGAAGGTATCCTTAAGATTGAGTTATGCTCCTCTTTGCTCTACAGGCAGGGCTTGTGTGAATAATTTTTGCAAGGCTTCCTCCATTGGTTGGAGGTAGACCCAGTTCATCATTTGCCAACAAACAAGGAAAACAGGTCCACTTTTATTGTAGGAAAAAACTGTTAATGAGAGAGTATGTCTGAGAAAATTGGCCCCTAAGGGGAAAACAAAAGGAGTCCTCCCCAATCCCTCTGCTGCCAACTAGGATGGGGAAGGATACTGTCCATTCCTCTGATGAGAAGAAACCTTTATGGTAAGTCAAATATTTTATTCTTCATCAGTGGAAGAAGGTAGCCTTAAGACTGGGATGTTGAAAAACTGCAGAATCCCAAATGGGACCAAGATGAAAGGAGGAATCACTAGGGGACAGCGCTTTGGAGGACTCTACTGCCAAACTCTGTCTCAGTGGAGGCAAAGGCATCTGGACTATAAATCCTCATAAAGGTAGAGGCTGAAACAGGTCCTGTCCCGATTTCTCTGATGGCTGTTTGAGGATAGGGCTGCTGAGGTAACAGCTGCCCTTGTATCGTGGGCAGTGACTTCTGAAGATGCTGGATCTTGTATGTCAAGATGATGCAGGCTCTGCCTGGCTATGGTCAACTTAGATTGCCTTCTTCCTATACTACCAGAAAAGAAGGAAACAAGTTTGAAAGTTGGACAGCCTTTGTATGCTTGAGGTAGATGCAGAGTGCCAGTGCACTTCTGGCATCGAGTTCTCTTTGGCATGAAGGGAGGGTCTGTACATAAGATCACAGGGTCTGTGCTTGGAGTTGGCTTGGCTCCTGGTGGGCTGGGAAATTGAAGACAGGGCCCAGCCTGATAATGGATAGTGTTGGGGCTTCAGGCCATCCTGCAGGGGAAAAAAGACCTCTGGAACAAAAGCCAAAAGGGCCTTGACCACCTTTTTCCTGTACCGTTTTAGAAATGCTTTTCATGTGGTCTTGTAGATTGTTTGGAACGTTGCCTGGATGCTATGCTAATGCCTACGACTTTTGATGGATAGCCATGGCTCTCTAATAGCTGCATTTCAATTTTCAGGTGGAGTTACTCTGGATTGGGATGGAAAAGATAGTCCTGTAGATGGGGAAGGGTTGGTTGTACATTCACTGTCCCTGCCAGAAATTTGGCAGGGGAGAGCAAGGGTGGTGAGGTATCCTTTCCATTTCTGCTTGCATTGTTGAAAACAGCCTGGTGGAGCTGGGCCTGAAGCTGTACTAGTCTCTTGGGACCGTTCCCCCCCCCGAGGCAGAGTTAGAATACAGTGACTCTGCTTGGCCAGAGTGGGCAGAATTCCGGAGCCTAGGGGAGGGATGATCTGGAGTGAATTAGTAGGCCTCAAAGAGCTGTTGGGGTGCCTGGCCCTCGGCACGGGAGTAGGCCAGCTGCACACTCTGTGTCCCTACTGAAGCCTCAGAGGCAGAGCAGCTGCTGGAGAGCTGGCTTGTGTGCTTTGGAGGGTTGAGTGGGGGGGGACTTGTCAAAGACAAACTGGGCTCCAGCTACAGCTCAACTCCGTAGGAAGCTAAGTTCTTACAGTGGGAGCAAGAGGGCTTCTTCCTCTTTATTCGTGCTGTCCCTGCAAGTAACTGGGCAGCAGAAGAGATGGTCTCTATTTCTTTTATTTTGGCCTTTTGGCTCTCTTTTGTTTTCTGTTCTTCTTTTGAGGCTTAATCATACTTGTTGCTCTTTTAATCAGTTGCTGTATGCTTCAGTATGGGCAAAATCTCACCTGTCATCAAATCTTATATTTTCCTTAAGTGGTGTACACAGTGGTGTAATAGGAAGAAAGACAACAGGCACATCAGATGTATGTTGTCTTGGGTGGGAATGGAGGATATAATCATCACAACATTACCAGCTCCCAAATACAGTGTCTGTGGTTTTATGGTTAAAATTCCTAGACGTTTTCTGGGGGTTTGAGTCAAGCCCATCATCTCAGATTGAATTCAGTATATTAGCACTCCCCCAGAAAGATAAACAATTCACAATCACTGTGAACAAAAGAACAAGACTTCAGTCGCAAAAACAATTTATTACAAAAAAAAAAGAAAAAAACCATTTGTACACACTGATTATTGTCACAGATCCATCAGCACAGTGGCTGCCCAATTCACCATTTACTGCTGTCCTGTCAGCACAGAAAGCTGCAACACTGGTGTTTGTGACACTGCATCCCTGAAAGCAACTTCTGCATGTCCACATCCAAAGGGAAGCATTCATTCTGTGCACAAACACATCTTCAACACATGTTCTGAGGAAGAGCAAAGTAGCTGACACAGCATCATATTCACTAGTCCCTAATCACCAGAATTTTAAGATAACTGCTGAAAGGACCCAAAGAATTATTAAAGTTCTTGGTATTTACTGCAGATTCTCAGGTAAGGATGACCGGGCAGTTAGGATAGGTCAGGCTAAGGAAAACTGCATGTTGCCAGTACTGCCAGCACCCAAGATTTTTGTGAATAGCTTTTGGAGTATAAAAAGGAAAGCAATATTTGCTTAGCTCTTTAAAAAGAAACTGCACAATTAACTGAAGGAAGTGCAACTATTAAGAAACCTGTTCTGGAGCACACAAGATTTCGAACAGTAGCAAGGCAGGGCTGGGAAAGGTCACCAACAGCAATGACTTCTACTTTGTCTTCCCCCCCTGAGAGATGAGTGGCAGCTAGTTTGCTTGGCTAATTTTTTTTCTAATGCCAATATACATTTAATTTGTTCCCAACAAAAATTAGTTTCCTTCAGGTTGTCAGGGTTTGCCAGTTGATACAAATGGCTTCAAGGGAAGCCTCTCTTATTCACTTTCACTGAATCTGCTTATGTTGTTTCAAGAATCATATGATCCAAAGCTACTGAACTTGCTGCACTTGGTTGACAGGCCAATTCTATGGCTCTACATGAAATGAAAGATGGCATTTTTTTTTTTTGCCAGCATACTCTCTGCTCAGCTTTACAATGGCTTCCTAAGCAGAGTAAGTCTCTTGTAAGCCCACTGAAGTCAATGGGCTTACAAGGATGCCATTCTGCTTAGGATGGCACTATCAGTACATTTTACTTTTTCCTTCTTCAGCTTCATCAAAGAAATGTGCTGGAATTGGGATTTCAGTTATAAAACTGTTTTTCATCCTAAAGAGAAATTTGTAAGCAGTCATGGTCTTAACTATACATTTTAGCAGTGGCAGTGTGTCAACACTAATATGAAACACTACAAATATACTGTGGTATAAAAAGTCAAGTAAGTTTGTACGTACAGGGATCCAGCCTCCCATAAGATGACTAAAAGGCTTTCATCTAAACATGAAGAAGGTTGCCTTCACAGGCAAGCAAGCTACTCCATACCAAGACAGGCAGAGGCTAGAAGCAGCCTTGATATATCACCTCTTTAACAAAACAAAAAGATGTCTTTGCCTAGGCAGGGGTGTCACATTACAATATTGGGAATTTGACAGTGTGGAATTTAAGGCAGCTACCTGAACAGGCAGCTTGACAATGTGGGGAACAGCATGGCAAAACAAAAATGGATTAAGTACATCCCTGATAAGAGAGAAAGGCAGCTGTGGTAGCACTTATTGATAAAGATATGTAGAAAACTAGAGGGAGAAGCAATTAATTCTCCACTTCTCCTCTAGTTTCCACCCCAAGGAAGAACAACCACCAGTGAAGTTGCGCATAACTTCAGGTTTGTAGCAGTATCCCAGGTGTCTTCCAGGAATATGTCCCCAAGACCTCTGGCTAGGCTTCTAGAGCAGGCTACCGAAAAAGGTCTTTGTCTCCTTGTTGAGCTCTCCCTGTGAACATGGCTTGCATCTCTATGTTGTATTTTCTAGAAACAGTACAGGGGGTGTTCTAAGACATTTCAGCTTCTAAGGCACAAAATCCTTTGTATTTGTGCAATCATAGTTTTTTCAAGATAAGAGTGCAAGGATTCACAACCTCCTTGAGCTGTGAAGTAAATTTTGGCCCTCAACTTATTGTTAAATCCAGTGATGCTACTTATTCTTCAATAGTTAATAAAAATAGGGTGGAGTGGGAAGAATGAAGACAGTGTCTCTGCCAACTGATATGCTGCATTAACTGAGTCTTCGATCTCGCTTAAGAGTAGCAGCCGCCTTCCAGACAGCGATACACTGGGAGACCTGAATGTCTTCTGGGAATGTATCCTCTAGTTCCCCGGGCAGCTGAATGCTCTTTGAGAACATATCCTCCTGTTCTCCAGGTACAGTCTCTTTCCTTTCGAGATATGAGATAAGCACGTCCTTCAAGCTAAAACATAAAGAGTCAAACACAAGTATGATCAGCCACTCTAATGCATATGACAACCTCCCCTCAAAATCCTTTAATGGGGAGCTTCCCACTTCACAGCACCCAATTCAAGGGAGGAATAAAATAAGCTACTGTGCAAGACAACTGATCTGGCCTGTGCAGTCTTACCTCCAGTTAGGGTTGAATTCATCCCCAGAGTTGGCGTATTTCAGTTTCAGTATTATCATTTCATGCAGCTCCTGGAGGAAAGTCTCGAGGCCAGCCTGGAGAAGGAAGGTATTGAGGAGTCTGGTGTTCTCTGCACTGAGCTCAGCTTTATAAGGGTCACCAACCTCTGCAAAGGGATCCTAGAAGATACAAGAAGAACAAACAAGAACCTTAGGTTAAGTACGGAGAACAGAAACACGAAGCTTCCATTTATCCCATCCATTCTCCACCTAGCCTTTCCTACCCGTTTCAGTTGTAACAGCTGCTCAGATTTATGGCTGGAGAGTAGTTGCCACAGCCCTATGGTGTGCTGCAGCTGACACCGACTCAGTGCCTGAAAAGAAGAAAGCAGAAAATTTTTATGAGTGGATTCCTATACAAGCACTACTTACATACATTTTAGACAGCCTAGGAATGTAAAATTCACTTTTAAAATATTAGTGTTTTAGAGTTGTGGGGTTCATTGATTGTATGCTAAACAACATGCCAATGTTTCACATTTTGTATTTTTATTTAAATCTTGTTTAAAAATTAAAATTAAATGTAAAAAAAGTTTTTTAGAAACTCCCTCTTTGACATCAGTGCTGATCTAGGCTAGATTGAAAGCACAAGTGACCAAGCACTCATTTGAGATAGAACGTTTGACAGGACCCCAATGAATGAGTGTAGAGTCTTAAGAGATGCATCTCGGAACCTTCTGCAGCATTCCAGTGGACACCACAGTGCAACTGCTGGACTACACACATGGCTACGACTGGGCTGACAGTCATGCACTGATATCCTCTGTGACATCACAAGGGAATCTATGCAGCATTTCTTGCGGTAGACAGCACAAATCTATATGTCTTGGATTCATGATCAATGTTCCCCCAAAACGTGCAGTCTCATGAGCAGAAATTTTACCCTGTGAGCCAAAAGTGGTGCTAGCTTTAAAACTGTGAGCAGGCTGACATTTAAAAAAAATATTTCAGTGTGCAAACATACAAAAACATGCAGACATATATACTATTATCATTTGTATTACAAGCCATATATTTATATTAAACTTACTTATATTTATATGGAACATACTATATGACTCTTTCAAACTATATTTTAGAAATGATTTATACATCATGGCCATGAACAGTATCATCAAGTTAGCTAAGTCATCCTAGCCTCATGCCTTAGCCTTATCTCCCCCCTTCTAATAATAAAGCTTCCACACGCTCTGCCTGCCAACTCCAGAGTGATCAGCCATGGTATTTTATTTTAATTAACAGCCAGCACTGAGAATGCTATTTGAAAATCATTAGCCAACTCTGTTCAGATTAGGAAAATGCCCTCCTCACAGTGAGATTGCTGCATTATCGAGAAAGAGAGAACATGAAAATGCATTCTGTGGCAAGGTACCAACAAGGCTCACAGGCAACTAAATACCAGTGGCAAAAGGAATAGCATACAAAGAAAGCATATAGGTCTGGGGAAGGAGATTTGAACTGAGAATCCTGGAATTTACAGAGCTAATCTGAACTGAAATTGTGCAGGAGCATTTATAGCAGATTGAAAAAACCACAGGAAAAACATAAGGTGCATTATGGCTTTTTCCTAAAGCTTGACTTGGAGGAGGGAGAAACTTGCCTATGGCCTGTGATCCTGCACGGATCCCAGCCTGGGTGCTCCAGCCTGGGTACTCCAGCCAGAGCCAGTGCCAGGATTTTTTGTGCACTAGGCGAAGCTACCTTCTGGTGCCACCCCCACCCCCCGTGCGCCCACCAATTTTCAAACTAGGAAGAATCAAAAACACAAAATTTGAAATTGCTAATTTCTTTTTTAATTGTGAGAACGAGTAGTACAATCTCTGATTTCCCCCACCTCACTGGTGTGTGCTTCTAAACCCTGTCCTTCTAGGCCAGTGTGGTGCAGTGGTAAAGAGTGGTGGACTCTAATCTGAGAACTGGGTTTAATTCCCCACTCCTCCATGTGCATCCAGCTGGGTGGCCTTGGGCCAGTCACAGCTCTGTCACAGCAGTTCTCTCAGAGTCCTCTCAGTCCCACAGGGTGTCTGTTGTGGGGAGAGGAAGGAAAGGAGATTGTAAGCTGCTCTGAGACTCCAAATCTGAATAAAGAAGATGTGTAATACTTGGAGGTTGGATGGCTTGGCCCCGGCTTGAGCATCAGAGAGGCTGTTGAACTAGGCTTGTTCCTGGGCCATTTAGACTTTCCAGTCTGCCTGCTTCTCTTATACACAGAGAAGTCACCCACAGGCATACACAGAAGGGGTTTCTTTTTGTGAGAAACAGCCAGAACTGTCAGGAGGCCCTCTTCTGAAAGTCTTCTGACTTCTTCCCACAGAGAGAAAATGTCTGCATAACACACACCCAGTTAGGGATGCCACCCTCCAGATGGGACCTGGGGACCTCTTGGAATTACACCTCATCTTGACTACAGAGATCAGTTCCCCTGGAGAAAATGAATGCTTTGGAGAGGGGACTCTATGGCATTGTGCCCCCCTCAGGTCCCTGCCCATCCCAGGCTCCATCCCCAAATCTCCAGGAGTCTCCCAAACTGACACTGGCAACCCTCCTTCCCCATCCCCTTCCGGTGGCCAGAGAGGACCTGGCAACCCTATGCCCAGTATTACACAGGGCAGAACGGTGAGAAGACCAAGCCAGTCTCTGAATGGGTTATTGCATTGTTTTCCTGATGCCCTGTCACTTTAAATATAGAAATGAACCCAGATCTGCACTCCCGTTTAAAGTAAAGCCAGGCCACCTGCCCAAGCTCCAGCACAACCAGGGAACAAAGCGGGTAGCCACCAGGACCCCGGCTTCTTCTCTGCACTCAACCGCCAGCACCAGGAGCTGCCGAGGGGCTTCTTGCTGCTGTGGCAGTGAGGGTGCCCGGCCGGAGCCAGCCCCACAATAAAGGGATGCAGGAGGGCGGAGAGAGGAGAGGAGGTGAGCCAGGCAGTGGAGGGATGGGAGCCGCCCATGGATGAGTGGCGGCGGCGCTTCACCGAGGAAGGACAACGAGAGTGGCGTGAGGGGGCTCTCTGTGCGGTGGCACATCTCTTCCTGCCCAGGCAAGAGTGGGAGAGGGAGGGATGGACGCGCAGGTGCCCCGTGCTCTCCCCCGCCTCAGCGCCTTTTGCTCGCCCGCCCACAAGCACTGCGAAGATGCCCGGGCCTGCATGGCCATTGGGAAGAGAACCCCCTGCCCCTGCGCTGTGAAAAAAATTGCTGCGCTGATTGGGGAACATTGGTGTGCCAGCACAGCTAAATGGGAACCAGCTGATGATGCTACTCTGTGTTGAAGTGCTGTGTATAACTGAGTAAGTGTTCCAGCAGGAGGTAGTGCAGCAAACTCCTTGTGACAAGGAGAGATGCCATTTGGTTTTGTTTTTTAAGCCAGAAATTATCCAAGAGGAAGATCAGCAGCAATCACTAGGGGGGACCACTATCAATCAAATATAACCAGCCCAAGTTCCTAAGATAAAATATGCCCTCCTGCTTGCAGTACTGTCTTTCCTGTATCCCTTCCATAAATGCAAATGCAGGGACTTAATGCAAAGTGAATATTGCGTAAACGACAGATTAGACATAGTTTTTGTCCCCCTTAATAATATAATCTGAGAGGCAGAAAAAACTAAGTTTTGCTTGTACAATATTCTTGCAGTGCCTTAAGAACCTGACTGACATCTCTCCTCCACTTGCATCGAATCCTCTAACTCACCTTCAGGACCTGAGTGTTTGTTTGAGCGCCCATTTGCAGAGTATTTTCAACGTATTCAGTCACAGTCATCTCTGCTTCTCCTCCAGCCATAGCCAGGAATCCTAAGGTTATTTCAGTGACAAACAAAGCCTCACAGATGTCGCTGTAGGACTGCAGCTCCCCGCTGATCATGCTAATTGTGGAATTTGGAAGGGAGCTCTGTAATTCAAGAGGATAAAAGCCAATCAGCATTCATCATTCCTGCCCTCTGCTGTAAAGAAAAGACTACATGCTGTGTGGATATTTCTTCATAAAACAGGCAACACAGAGGCAGAAGCTGTTCTGGCACTTTGTTCTGTCTATATCCCACTCCTTTCCCATGCAATAAAGGTTATATCAGGCAAATATGCTGGACACTGCAGAACTCAGTGTAACTCGCTTCGGGATAAACATCCAAAGGATCATGCTGTTAAGAGTGTGAAGTGTTGACCCCAATTTTAACAAGACATATTGAAAAACACCCAGCTGGCTGTTTCATATGTGTTCTCCTTTTGACAGAGGGCTCACCTGCTTCAACTTTCTCTTGATATCATTGAAGAGATGCTCATAGTTTCGGTCATGCCTGTACACCAGAGTGGGTATGCCCTATTAGGGTAGAAAGCAAAGCATAGGCTCAGTAAGTGGGAGCTTTCCAGGAATGTCCTCCGTGCTAGGAGTTGGATCTCATGGGTACCAGAAAAGCCAAAGGGGAGAACTGAGCTCCTGATCTTACCGTCAGTTTGATAAACGGTTTCCCCTTTAAGAATCTGCTGGTAACCTGCTGCTGTATTTTTTCCAGGTCAAATTCCTGGAGGGCCTCCCCTCCTTGTTCAATGCTGTACTGGCAACTGGACAGAATCAGAGGGATTAAGTCCTTCTCCACCTCATATGTGATCACATGCAGATCAGTCACTTCTGTGGGGCTGACAGAGTAGCTGTTGAGAAGGAAGGGAGAGAATGGAACATCTCATTTCACTGCTGATTTGGCAACAGTAAAGCTGTCCAATGTTCTGGAAGTAGAAGGGATTCCCACAGTTGCAGGCATACCTCTTGGCATCCTTTGTGAATTTTTCTATGGTGTAGACAAAGTCATTGTGCAAGCCAATGAGATAGCTAGCCAAGGCAGTGGAACACAGGCCCGGACCTCGCCTGCGAGGCAGAAGGGTCTCAAATTCATCCTGCAGAGTGAGGTCAACATCACAATAGCCTTTGGGGAGTTTAATTTCGCCTGTAATGTGAGAAGTAAACATTGGTGTGAAGAAAATGGTTCCCTAGAAACCTTGGCCATTTTAAAATCCTTGGTTCAGGCTTCAAACGTGGCCTAGTGTGAAATACCAGCGATAGACCTTGTTATTCTTGGATAACATGCAGCTGTGCAGAGGAGTGAGTGCCTAGCACCAACTTCCAATTAACAGATTCCAACCAATTGAAGTCTATGGGTTTCACCTGTGGGAAAGGGGCCAAGACAATCTGCAGTAAGTTTTAATTCCTTTCATCCTGGTCAAAACACCTTATAGGTCATTTGCCCAGCAACAGGGAATTACATCACCATTAAAGGTTCCTATTGGTTCTTCAGGCCTGGGACCATGTTGGATCCTTACCCATAAAGAAGTCAGGTTTTCACTTTAGGGTTAAGCTTAATGTGACTCTGTGCTACCACACCATGCAGCTGCTGTTATGCTCCTGGCAGCCATTTTGACTGCTTGCTCGAGAGGGCCAAACCGCTTGCTGGCCCCTGGCTGTCTCTGCAGGGAGCTGCCTTGCTACTGAGAGCCATCAGCCTGAGATGGAGTAACATCTGGTAATCTGGAGCCATTGTATTACTTTGTTAGTTCTATTGTAAAGGTGTAATTCTTTTTTTGTATGACTGGTCTAAGGACCATAACAATAAACTGAACTGTGTTCGTTAGTGCTTTAATTCTCAAGATTTCTTGTTTTCCCTCACAGACTTTTTAAAATATCCTTGCACCTTAATAAAAATAATTATATTTTATTTGCTCGTGTTTTTGCCTTCAAATGACCTCAATCTAATTCCAATGTTTTACATCCAGCGACCACCTACCAGGTAACTTGTCTTTGTTGGGAACTCGTTCTGCAGGTTTACCCTGCTGGATTGACCTTCTGATTAAATCCCAGAAAGGCTAGGAGCTTGCCCTTTTGGGCTAGTTGGGCTAGTTAAAAGGGCTGGTGGTAGCCTACCAGACTACACACACTAGGATTTTGTAATTTTCTTGTGCTGCAGCCTGTCCATCAAAGGTCTTTATCCCAGGCTGGCCTGGGGACCTTTGACAACTGGTAAGCAACAGGTAAGACATACTTCAAGCAATTACAACTAAAAAATAAAGTGGATTTTTTTAAATTTAAAAACTCAAAAATAACAAGCCGTATGTTTTTGAAACATGTAGGAAACACATACTCGTAGGAGCCCTCTTTTCCTTTTGGCTCATTATTAATTATTGCTTATTGCCATCCTCCAGCATTACTCCAATACTTCCTGAACCCCAGACTGGAAGGCAGGTATTAAAAGCATGCTGGAGTGAATCATGCTGTGCTCTAGTACTGACTAGATAGGTGCATAGAAGATAAGGTTACAAATATCAATGTTTTCTCCATCATTCAAAAAACAACTGGGAAAACCTGGCTTGCTCAGAATTAAAAACAGCCAGCCTTCCACTAGGTATCAGATGACCTCGCAATTCTGCCATTCTGCTGTAGTCAAGGTGTGAACAGGCCACTCACCGTTTGTTTCCAAGGATCTTCTCAGCTTGTTCCAGACAGACAGAAACGTTTTCACTCTTTTTTCCATAGTACGTCTCGTGACATCTGGAGAATACAAGTAACAAACAGCTCCTAATATCCTTATTGATTTATGGAGATCTTGTTAAAAGTGCCCCAAGCTGAAGTAATCTGGGCTCATAGAATAAAAACATTAGAAAAGCACTGCTGTATTAGACCAAGGCTGAAGATGTACAAATTAACTTTGGTTAAATAGAAATGTGCCATAAACCTAGCTTGGGCAAAGCTTGCATTTAGTTCCCTCCTCTTCCTTTCCCTGTTCTTGCACACAGCACGATAAAAGAACAATGGCTGAAAAGTAACTTTGCTTGCCCAAGATATATGAATGCAGGTGCACAGCTTACTTGGGGTTAGTTTCCCTTCGCTCTGCCTGCCACAAGCTGGGATTCCTAACCAGGCTTTCAGACCCTCAGTAGCAGAAGGAAAACTAACCCTGTTTATGCTTGGTGCCTACGCTCCTATGTCACCGATAACCAGATTTATCTTAAACCACCATTCCCTCATTATGCTGTGTGTGGGTGTTTGTGTGTCAGGTGTGCACGCAAGCACAATAGCAGTTGTCTTTGGGCAGAATTTTTTTAAACGACAGTTAAAGTGTACATCTGAATGCAACCCCAAGGTCCATCTAGCTGAGCACCCTACTTCCAAGAATGGCCAAACAGAGGCCTCCAAGAAGCCCACAAGCAGACTATGAAGGTAGTAGCCTTCCCCCCCACCTCCAGTTCAAAGGTTCTATTTCATTAACATGGGTCAGGCCTGTCTTGCACGGAAGTGTCTTACTATACTTCTCCCACTCCACTCCTAACCACTGGAAATCACATTTTGCAGAACTGAATTGCATTAAGTTAACATTTTCTAAATATCCTTTCCATACAAAAGATCCAAGATGGAGAACATCAATACAACAAAACACAAGTTCTGCACTGTCTGAAACATAAGCAAATTATACCTTGTTGGTCAGATGATGCTGACCTCAAACTGTCTGCACTGCAAAATGCACAAAAAAGGAAGTTTTATCAATATGGCACACAATCCAGCTGGGGAAGCACTTTTACATTCTGTTGGGGGGGGGGGGAATCTGTTCTTTACTTTCCTATTGAAAGTAGGGAAAATTAAAAGTGCTTCACTCGACTAGTACTGTGCCCCTCATGTCTTCATAGACAATTGCTGCATGTGTCCCAATGATGTAGAGGAAAGCACACAACATGCTATGTCCACAAATTAATACGGAAACCATTTTCCTTAAGTTCGATTTTCACCATTTAAGGTAAAGGTAAAGGTTCCCTTGCTCGAAAGCCAGTCGAATCCGACTCTAGGGTTGCGGTGCTCATCACCATTTAGGCAGCTATTAAGACAAATACTTCACACATATTCACAAAAAACAGGTTGCTTACCTGTAACTGATGATCTTCGAGTGGCCATCCGCACATTCACACCTCTGGGATATAGTGTGCCTGCGCCGACCCCAATCGGAAGAATTGAAAGCAAAGGGACTTTTCGCGCCATGTCAGGTAGTCCTGCCATGATGGATGGAGGGGAGGGGAGGATGGCTATGGGCGCCATGGTGGCGTGACGGGCGGGAGGTTGGGATCGTAGGGGTGTTGATTTATGCCTGGTGTGTGAGAATGGAATGTGGCTCTGGTAACCCCTATCTGGTAGACTGAACATTCTGACCTTGGAGAGTCAAGCTGCGAGCTTTCCTATCTCTTTCAAAGCTGCAGCTTTGCTGAGATTAATGGGGGCGGTGGGAACTTCATTAGCGTAGTAACTTTCGATTCCCATTCGCATGTTATTCCCTGATTGGTAGAAGGGGGGGTCCCCATTCACCCCCTTCCCTGTATAACCGCCTGCTTTGTGTAACCAAGTTATTCTGAACAATGTATCTGCTCCAGTAACCTTCCTATTGCAGCTTTTCAATAAACGCTATTCTTGTTTGAACTACAAGGCATGGTGTTTGGCTGACTAAGTTAGGGCTTCTGACAGTTTGTTCAGAATCATCATCAAATTCCGGGACTGGTCAGAAACCCGCGGCTCCAACATGAGTAGCGGTGAAGATGACACTCTCCCGATCGAAGATGAAAAGAAAGAGGATAAGAAACCTCTTGGGAAGAACGTACCCAAAGAGACCCCTGACACGTACATGCCGAGAATGTGGGGTCAGGAGTACGACTTTGGAGGGCCCTACGGGGATCCATATGGGGCCGCTTATGGAGGGGTGACCACCCGAGTCGGACGCAGACGAGACTGGGTGAAACCCCTGGCGGAAACCCATGAAACGTGGTTCGGAACCCCTCGAGCATCGGTGGGGGAGGCCACCCCGAAAGATCGGTCCGCAGACTGATGACAGCGGGGACCCTGGAAGACACCGGCCGAGACTCCGAAATCCCGGAAGGTGCCGTGGTGAGAAGAAGGTGGAGTGGGGAACCGAGCCAGGACCGCCTGATGCGCTTCTTGGATGAGTCCCTCGCCCGCATCCCACAAATGATCGCGGAGGGTATCCGGGAGGAGCGCGAGCGGCAACGGCGGGAGGAACCCCCAGACCACCCTCCCCAGGACCAACGCCCGGTGCCGGGTCCAGACCAGCAGAATGTGCCAGCTCCGCCTCCGGCGCAACCAGCGGGACCAGGACCGCAGGGGCCACCGGGGCAGCCACCCCCTCGTCCATGGGGGTTCTTGCCACCGAAACCTGCGGAACTCCTGGACGCAGATTTTGATGGAGACCCAGAGATGTTCCCGTTTTTCCTGGTGAGAGCTGAAAGATTTATCGAGACCTGGGGCCACCTTTTCCAACGCAAAGACCACATGGTGGACGTCATAGCATCTCACCTGAAGGGAGCGGCAGCTGACTGGTATGTTGGGCTTCATCAAGCCGACGGGCGAGAGCTGAGAGAAATCGATTCTTTCATGTGGGCCATGAAAGAGCAATTCGAGGACGTGAACTCCAATAAAGCGGCTAAGGCGACAATCCGAGCCCTCAAGCAAGGCGCAAGATCGGTAAGGGATTACACAGCGGAGTTCCGTAGATGTGCGGCCAAAATCCGAGGAGTGCAAGATGGAACCCTCGTGGAGTACTACAAGTTGGGGCTCAACGCGGAGATTCGCCGGGAAGTCACCAAGACCCAAGACCCAGACACACTGTCTGGTTGGATACAAGCTGCCATCACTATGGAGAACCACTTGAAAACCATCAAGTTGGATGATGCAGCTGCGATGATCAATCGGGGCCCTACACCGGCCGCCCGAGGAAAACATCCCACACCGAACCCAAAACCGAAGGATGGCACGAGAGAACTCCAAATGAAGCAAGGGTTATGCCTCAAGTGCGGGGAAGGAGGCCACTTCGCCGCGAACTGCCCAAGCTCCCCTACCTCGACTGGGGCACCCAAGGGAGTCAGGAAGAAGTTCGACACGTCCACACCAAAGCCGGTAGCAAAGCCGAGAGGGGCAAAAGCTCTGCAAGCCAAGCCGCTCAGCGAGGCATTGGACTCATCGGATGGCGAGACCGTGCCGCCGGGAAACGAGACGGACCTGCTGTAAACAGCGCTGAACAGCAGGTCCCGGACTCCCAGGCGCAAATCCCGGTGAGCAAACCCCCTCTCTTTTCTTTCTCACGGTGACTTTAGTGGACCCGGGCCTATTGACCCATGTGAGAGTACGAGCTCTCATTGACTCTGGGTGTGGGAGAGATCTCATCAACCCCACACTGGTGACAGGACTGGGGGCGAAAGTAATTAAACTAAACGACCCCTTGATTTTTACGCAGATGGACGGCTCCACCATGAAGGAACCCTGTAAATACGAGACTGTACCCTTGAGGGTGGGGATTGGGCATCACTGGGAAGAGAGGCCCTTCGTCGTCACCCCGTCTGCCCGCTTTCCCCTGGTACTCGGGAGCGCGTGGTTCTTTGATCACGACCCACACGTTCTATGGGGGGAGGGGAAAGTGAATTTCATCGCCGAGAAATGCCGGTCCCACCTGTGGAAGAAAGAGTGGGGACCCACGACAGGGGGAAGCCCCTAGTGATGGTGGGGGTGGCAGAAGCGGAACTAGAGGGGATCCCTCCGGAGTATCGCGATTTAGCTTCTGTCTTTGGGGAAGAGGAAGCCGATGAACTGCCCCCCATAGGAACTCAGACTGTGCGATTGAGATTTTGCCTAACCAGAAATTGCCTAAAGGGAAATTATATTCTATGAGCCCCTCGGAGAAGGTGGAGCTGAGGAAATTTATTGACAAAAACCTGAGCAGGGGGTTTATACGGCCAGCATCCTCCCCGTTTGCAGCTCCTGTGCTTTTTCGGAAAAAGAAGGACGGGGGGTTGCGATTGTGCACCGACTATCGTGGCTTGAATGCAGTCTCCAACATGAACGCTTACCCCATGCCCCTAATCAAAGACTTGTTGGCTGCAGTGGCTGGGGGAAAATTTTCTCGAAGTTAGATCTCAGAGATGCCTACTTCAGGGTCCGAATACGGGAGGGGGATGAATTCAAAACGGCATTCAATACCCCCTGGGTCAATTTGAATACTTAGTTATGCCGTTCGGGCTTCAGGGAGCGCCGGGGGTCTTCATGAATTTAATTAATGAGGTGCTCCACAAATATTTATTCAAGGGGGTCCTTGTTTACCTTGATGATATCCTTTTGTATTCCCGTGACCTGAAATCTCACGTGAAACTGGTGCGAGGGGTGTTACAAACGTTGCACAAGCACAAACTCTTTGCTAAGCTGTCCAAATGTGAATTTCACAAGACGGAGATCCCTTTCTTGGGCTACCGCATATCCCAAAAGGTGATTGAGATGGACCCTGACAAAATAAAAGATGTGGTGGGGTGGGAGCCACCCAAAACCCGGAGGCAACTCCAAGGGTTCCTCGGATTCGCAAACTTTTACAGATCATTCCTGTCGAACTTTGCTCAAGTGGCTCTCCCCTTAACCGATCTGCTTAAAACGAAAGGGAAGTCACCCGACTGCACTAGACCTGGGGCCAAACTGGAATGGTCTCCGGAGTGCCAGCGGGCTTTTGACCAACTGAAAGCCCTCTTTACGTCGGAGCCTGTGTTAGCTCACCCGAATGAACTTAAGAAATTCATTGTACAAGTAGACGCTTCTGACGTTGCTATGGGAGGGGTGATCCTCCAAGAGGGGGAGGATGGTAAATTGCACCCCCTTGCCTATGTCTCTAAGAAATTTAACGATACCGAACGGAATTGGTCGGTGTGGGGAAAAGAAGCGGGATCGATCCGTTTAGCGTTGTCTACCTGGCGCCATTGGCTAGAGGGGGCGCGGGTCCCTTTCGACGTATGGACTGATCACAAAAACCTCGAGCTTCTCCACTCCCCCCGTTCCTTGAACGCCAAGCAGCTGCGTTGGGCCGATTTCTTCTCCAAGTTCAATTTTACACTGCACCACTTCCCTGGGACGTCTAACTCGCTTGCCGATGCATTGTCGCGCCTCCCACAACACGACAGTAAAAGGGAGGAGATTCGTGACTCGGTTTTCACGCCTTCCCAGTTGGGAGGGGCAGTCACCACCCGAAAGCAAGCCAAACGTCCCCCTCCATCCCCAACCCCTCCCACCAATGACTGGATTACAAAATTCTCTACAGCTATGTCTGACGCTGATAGGGAAGAGGTGGGGGGGGAGGAAGGAGTCTCTCAAGATGCGCATGGCTGTTGGAAAAAGAATCATAGACTGTTTGTTCCCAGTTCCCTTAGGGGGGAGGTGATGGGCTGGGCGCACGGCTCGAAACTGGCTGGGCACACGGGGTTTGTAAAATCTCTCCAGCTCCTACAGAGACAATTTTGGTGGCCTGGGCTACGAAAAGACATTTCGTTATTCACGTCGGCTTGCCAAACGTGCTTGATGAGTAAGCCCAGACCCGGTAAACCCCCAGGAGCATTACAACCCCTCCCCACACCGGCTCGTCCATGGGAAGTGATCTCTATGGACTTTATTACTGACTTACCCCCGAGCGGGGGAATACTGTCATCTGGGTGATAGTGGATCTGTTCACTAAGCAGGCTCACTTCGTTCCATTTGCATCCATCCCCTCTGCCAAAAGACTAGCCTCAGCGTTCCTGCAACACGTTGTGAGGCTCCACACTTTACCTGCTAAGGTGGTCTCGGATAGAGGGGTTCAATTTGTTTCCCATTTCTGGAGTGAATTAATGTCGCTGCTTGGGGTGGAGAGGGGGTCAGCAGTGCATACCACCCGGAAACAGATGGGCAGACTGAACGTGTGAATCAAACTCTTGAACAATATTTACGGTGTTTTACAAACTTTCAGCAAGACAATTGGCACTCTCTGTTGCCTTTGGCTGAGTTCTGTTACAACAATACTCAGCACTCATCGACGGGGATGTCCCCATTCAAGGCGGTTCATGGATATGACGCCCCGCCTTTACCATTTTTGAGTTCTCCCAACCTCCCGGCGGGAGATGCTGGAGACTGGTGCAAACAGTTGCAAACAGCGTGGTCATCGTTAGCTAAGACTCTAGACGAGGCTAAAAACGCCTATAAAACCCAAGCGGACAAGAAACGCAGTCTGTCCTGGATTCCTAAGTGTGGGGAGTTTGCTTATTTGTCCACACAGAATTTACGTGGCATTCAACCGAGTCGCAAGCTTGGTTGGAAATTTGTTGGACCTTTTGAGATTGTGAGAGTTATTAACAATGTGACTGTAGAACTTGCCTTGCCTAAATCTCTAAAGTCTGTTCATCCTGTCTTTCATGTAAGGCTTCTACGCCGGGCGCCTGAGGAGAATAAATGGAGACCGAAGCAACCTGCCCCGCCTCCGCTATTGGTGTGGGGGGGAACCTCACTACAAAGTTTCGCAAATCTTGGACTCTAAGATCTCTCTCAATCGCTTGTTTTATCTGGTGGAATGGGTTGATTTTGGGCCTGAACAGAGGGAGTGGGTAAGGGCGGAAAATGTTCGGGCCCCCGGATGATCCGGGCTTTTCACAAACTGTACCCCCACAAGCCTAAGGGGTAGATTTGTTTTCGAGAGGGCTGCATGTCAGGTAGTCCTGCCATGATGGATGGAGGGGAGGGGAGGATGGCTATGGGCGCCATGGTGGCGTGACGGGCGGGAGGTTGGGATCGTAGGGGTGTTGATTTATGCCTGGTGTGTGAGAATGGAATGTGGCTCTGGTAACCCCTATCTGGTAGACTGAACATTCTGACCTTGGAGAGTCAAGCTGCGAGCTTTCCTATCTCTTTCAAAGCTGCAGCTTTGCTGAGATTAATGGGGGCGGTGGGAACTTCATTAGCGTAGTAACTTTCGATTCCCATTCGCATGTTATTCCCTGATTGGTAGAAGGGGGGTCCCCATTCACCCCCTTCCCTGTATAACCGCCTGCTTTGTGTAACCAAGTTATTCTGAACAATGTATCTGCTCCAGTAACCTTCCTATTGCAGCTTTTCAATAAACGCTATTCTTGTTTGAACTACAAGGCATGGTGTTTGGCTGACTAAGTTAGGGCTTCTGACACGCCCGCTCCCTCGTCACGTGCAGGTCTCCAATGCGCAAGACTAGGGGCATGACAATCCCGCCAGTTCCTTCTGACCGCTGCCATCAGCCATGAAATAAGTTAAAGGACTGACAGCAGAGGGGAAGGAGAGTGGGTGATGTAAATGCAGATGACCACTCGAAGATCATCAGTTACAGGTAAGCAACCTGTTTATATTCTTCGTGGTCTCTCTGCATCATACCTCTGGGAGAGTAACAAGCCAAAAAACTACGCCTACCTGGAGGAGGGAACTGGAGGTCCTCAAATGCATGCCGACTGCAACACAGATCGTCCCACCACAGAATGCTGATGAAGACGTACATTAAGGGCATGGTGTCGCACAAACTTGTGAGGTATGGCCCAAGTTGCTGCATTGCAGATACTGTGTCGTGACCTGCCCTTCAGGAAGGCTGTAGAGAGAGGCAGCTATCGCCCACATGGAGTGTGCACGAAGCATACCAAGAAGGGGCTTCTTTGCTAATAGGTAACAAAGTTTGATTGTCTCCAAAATCCACTTGGACAGCCACTGTGATGACAGTTTGTTCCCAATCAAGGGCATGGCGTAGGAGACGAACAGGGAGGGAGATTTACGAAATGACCTTGTCCTGTTCAGGTAGAAAAGCAAAGCCCTTTTCACATCAAGCATGTGAAGGCAGCGCTCCGAATTGTCCCAAGGATCAGGAAAAAACACAGGGAGAGAAATGTCCGTTTGTAAATGAAATTCCAAAACTACTTTTGGGAGGGAAGAGATGTCCGGAGCTAACGTGACACCCATCTGGTGGAAAACAAGGTAGGGCGGATTGTGGCACAAAGCTGACAGCTTGCTCACCCTTCCTGACGGATGTTATGGCTACCAGAAAGGCTGTTTTCCATGACAGGAGCTGCAGTCTACACGTAGCCATAGGTTTGAAAGGCTTACTGGTAAGTTTGGCCAAAACGAGAGGCAAGTCCCAGGCCAGAGCAAGGAGTCGAGACACCGGACAAAGTTGGATGAGTCCTCGTAAGAAGCACTTGACGAATGGGTGAGTGAACATGGAATGGCCATCAATTGGGGGGTGGTTTGCCGAAATTGCAGCCAGATACACTGTCACCAATGTATAGCTGAGGCCCTGGTTCAAACAGGACAGGAGAAAACTACAAATGACAACCAGATCTGAGGGGGGAGAGGGAGACCCACCTCAGTAAGGTAGGACAGAAACTTTCCCCACTTTCCTTCATAGGACTATTGAGTAGACGGCTTACACCAGTTCAGCAAAACATGCTCAACCTTGTCTCATAGAGACCTCACAGGATCTTCCACACCGTGAGCTTGAGGTGCAGGACATTGTGGCAGAATACCAGGTCCTCCTGTGCAAGGAGAAGGTCTGGCACCATTGGGAGATGGATGAAGGAGCCCTTGGACAGATGGAGCAGTGCTGCCTGGGCCACCATGTGGTCACAAGGACGCAGTGAGGAGCTTCCATCATTATTTTGATAAGTACTCTAGTGAGTAGAGGGATCGGTGGGAAAAGGTATAGCTATTGGTGGAACCAGAGGTAAAGGAGACCATCGTCTAGAGATAAGGGGTCCTTCCCTGCCCTTGAACAGAATAGGTGACATTTTTTGTTCTGCCGCATAGCAAAGGCATCCACATCCGGACGCCTCCCCTGCCGAATATCGGTTGGAGATACTTCTGGTTGAGTTCCCACTTGTGGAGAAATGCTCCCCTTCTGCTCAAAAAGTCCGCATTTACATTGAGGGAAACAGGTAAGTGAGCCGCTACCAGGAAAATGCCCCAGGATTGGCATTCATCCCAAATCTCTAAAGCCAGTCTGCAAAGGCTTCTTGACACGATGCCGCCCTGGCAATTGCTATAACACAAAGCCGTGGTATTGTCCGTCAAGATTGCTATTGTCTGATGGGCTATCAGACATAGGAAGGACCGGAGAGCATAAAGGATGGCAAGAAGCTCTAGGAAATTTATATGCTTATGAGCCACTGAGGTCTCCTAAGCCACTCCTACGCATAGTCTATTAAGGTGCACTCCCCATCCCCATTATGATTGTCATTGATGGGGTGGGGGGATGAAAAGGTGCCCCTGCCAATAGGTTTTGGGGGTTTTCCCACCAATCGAGGGAGGTTAGAACCCAAGGCAGGAGGATGAAACACTGGGACTGAGGGTGATGCTGAGGCTGAAATATCTTTAAGAACCACAGCTGAAGAGATCTCATACGCCACCTGGCAAACGCGATCACTGAAGTCATAGTGGTCATCAGTCCCAAGAGACGTTGGAGTTGCTTCACCGAGGCAAAGTAGGTCTTGGGCCTGCTGGGGGGGGGGGGGGGGGAGCTCTGCACACTCTGGAGCATCTTGCAAGTCCAAGGTCGCCATCCACACTCCCTGTTCGAGAATAGGTAGGATGCACTGTAGTGTTGTCATTCTGAACTTCTTGTATTGAATGAAACAACTGAGGTCCCGGAGATCCATAGTGGGGAGGAGGCCTTTGTCCTTCTTAGGGATTGTAAAATAATGGGAATAGAAGCTATGGCACTGATGTAAAGTTGGGACGGGTTTCCTGGAGTCTTTGTGTAACAAGTTTTGAATCTCTTCCAGGAGTGTGCTGGATTGCGGAGTAACGACAAAGTTGGAGGTTAGAAGGGTCTGCAGAAATTCTATACAGTAGCTCTCCAAGACGATCGATAGAACCCACTTGTCGGATGTTATTAGCCTCCATGCAGACAGGTAAGGATGGACACGCGTGGGTTGAAGCAATAGGAGAGCTAGGGCAGAGTCAAAGACTCTGCTTGGGAGTCTTGGGAGCTTTGGCTCTGGGATGTGTGGAAGGCACAAAGCGAGGCTTGTTCCCATAAGGGCGTGAGGACGTACTTGGGGACCTCTGCCATTGGGTATCAGGGGACAATTTTTGTGAGGATCTGCAGGATCACGTTTTATTCCAGGCTTTAGGCCTAGTCTGTCGTGCTGTCTGAGAGACTCCAAGGTTCAGTGATGTCTTAGTACTCTTATCCAGATCCTGTAGGACAGTGTCTGTCATAGAACTGAATAAGCCTTCACCCTCAAAAGGGAGGTCCTCCACAAATACCTTAGTATCTTGTTGCAGTGATGTAGAACGCAGCCATGCGTGTCGCCGGAGGGTGATGGCAGATGCAAGTGTTTTAGCTGCCACATCAAGATTATGTTTGGCCAAATTAAGCTGATGTTTGGCCAGAAGCATGTCTTCGTTCTGTATACATCTGGCTTGATGTTTGAGGTCCTCAGGGAGAGCTGCTATAAACTCAGTAAACTGTTCCCAAAGAGTGTAGTTGGAGGTTTTAATACCTAGTGCTCCAGCAGAGTAAAATTTCCTTCCGAGGGAGTCAAGCTTCCTTCCTTCCTTGTCAGGAGGGGAGGAATGGGTACATCTGCCCTTAGAAGATGAATTGACTACTACAGAATTTGGTTTGGGATGAGTAAATAAGAACTCAGCACCTGCCTCTTGGACCTTATACATGTGGTCTATCCTGTGACTGGAAATGGGGGTGGAAGCCAGGTGGGTCCACACTGCTCTGGTGGCTTGCAGCAAGACCAATGTCATGGGCAGGGGCATTGCTGTAGATGTGTCCATCTGGACGATATCAAAAACTGAGTTGGTAACAGTAGGCGGTGGTTGTACCATCAACAAAGCCAAAGTATTAGCCATACACTTTATGAATTCCTCATAGGATTTCAAGTCCTCGGAGGGGAAAATTGGGAGATCCTCAGCCACATTCTGTGGTGGAGAGGGGTTCGGAGGTTGTACTGGACCTTCATCCTATGAGCGCCTAGAGGAATTGGAAGAGCCCGAAAGTTCTGAGGGGTCCGAAAACAGCTTTGGGATCTCCAGTGTCGGTTGCGTTGATATTGATTGCATCACAGTTTGAGCAGCCCCAAGCTTCTGTCGGTGTTGTGTGTCCATCGGTATCAATGGCTGCAGTTGTGGGTATTCCGGGGCCCTTGGGGGTTCCTGGTATGGAGACAGTTGAGATTATGAGGACTGTCGGTCCCAATTCATGGGCATATGCGGCGGGAGCCAGGGCATGTTGGCTGCCAGGGGGTATGCTCTGTAGAGGTACTGCCATTGACACTGATCCCAATGGATCAGTGGCGGCAGGAACAGTCCCAATGGTTGGTCCTGATCATCGCTTGGAGAACGTCGCAGAGAATGATGCACAGAGGCAATCGCCCTGCGGGCCAGTCAATGGCTCTCAACACTGGAAGATCAGGAGACTTGAGTCAAGTCCATATCCTGCTCAAATCTGTGAGCTGGATGGGGCACAGCATAGGTGAGGATGAGGCACCTTGTAGCTGGCCATGGACTGGTGAGTCAAGCGGGGGAGCTCCAAGAGTGGAAACCGGCTCTGAATGTCGATGCGAGGTTGATGGAACTCTGCTAGGGGAGCTCTTATGCTTTTTATGCTTGACGGACCTAGAGTCCTTGCCCACCGGTGCTTTCGGGCGGGAGTATGGGCGTTGGACTGGGTTGCTGCTGCCGAACATTTCGGCACCATCCAAGCAACCTCGACAGTGGTTGGTGCCAGAGACATCATGATTGTCAAAGTAGACGCCACTGTCGACATTGAGGCATAACCAGACGTATCTTGAGACAACGCCATCAGTGAAAGGGCCAGTTCTAGCAATGCGGTGTGTGGTCTAGTGGCTCTGTTCTTTCTTGTTTGACACAAGAATTTAGAACAGTGAGTGCAGGAATCCACTCGATGGGCTTCCCCGAGGCACAGGAGACAAAGCGAGTGTGGGAATGTCTGTCGGGGGGGGGGGGCGATCTTACTGCCGCACTGCAAGCACCATTTAAAAAAGTCACACTTTTTGGCCATAGGCTGGGGGTAGGTGGGTGGAGGGAGTCTGCCGAGTACTCACTCAGACGGGTAATCAGTCCACAATGTTTTTGTAGATACTTGAAGAGAATTAAGTTGGGATGAAAGGCCGGGGAGGAGAGAGAAAGGAGGAAAAACTACCAACTGGAGCAGGAAGGTTCCTAACAGTGCAGCGGTCAGAAGCAGACTGGCGGGATTGTCGTGCCCCTCCCCAAGTCATGCGCACTGGAGCCCTGCACATGAAGAGGGAGCAGGCGTGAAAAGTCCCTTTGCTTTCAATTCTACCGATCGGGGTCGGTGCAGGCGCACTATATCCCAGAGGTATGATGCACAGAGACCACAAAGGAGATCTTTATGTTTACTGGGCTTGGTAAACCTGCTTAAAGAAGCACCTTTGCACTAAACCTTTTGCTTAAGGCCCTTTTTGTTCTGTTCTCTGGTCCCATAGCTGGGCAATCTCTTACCTGAATGCAAACTGTTGAGGAAGTCACTAATTCTATGGTATTCCAACTCAACGGCATTCTGGAACCTCTTCACCAGCTCTTTCTGCATAGCCAAAATCTCTGGCAAGAACTTCACCAGTCTTAATTCAGCTTCCTAGAAATGTAGCAGAATTAGGGAGGTCAAATAAAAACAGCCAAGAGACTGCCCAGGGTCTTAAAGAAATGTCAGCATTGATGTTTGCCAACGGGCACCAATTCACATATATATACAGAGCTATTCATACTCCCCAAGTCTACAAGTAACCTCATTGAAATAAGATTCCCAGAGGTCTCAATGTTTTAAAAGCAAATGTAGAAAAGCTGGGGAAACCTGCAAAACAGCAGGAGTCTTGGACAGAGCACCGACTGGTTATACCTCTGCAGTTTTGTTCACCACACTTCCCCCTACCCCCAGCTCCAGTTTTTATCCCCTTTCACCCCTCAAAGGCTGCCAAAATGTTCTGCATTCTAGAAAGGTTTCAGTCAGGATAACGTATACATGAAGGACACTTAGACAAAACTGCATGACTTATTCTGAGCATAGATTTGGTGCAAGTGTGGTGCAAAGTTGGCTGTTCACACAATAGTTTTGTCATCATTAAACGTTCAAGAAACTGACACACTAACCCAGCGTTCCCCAATATAGCACCCACAGAATCACAGAGTTGGAAGGGATCTCCAAGGTCGTCTAGTCCAACCCCCTGCACAATGCAGTAAATTCACAAATACTTCCCCCTCCACACCCACAGTGACTGCTGTTCCACGCCCAGAAAATGACAAAAAACCTCCAGGATTCCTTCCTGACCCCCAAAGTAGCAATCAGCATTTCCCTGGGTGTATAAAAAAGGGCCACAAGAACTAAGCACTGATGCAACCCGTCCTGCCCTCCCTCTTATGATCTGCCTAAGTTCACAGAATCTGCATTGTTGTCAGATGGCCATCTAGTCTCTATTTGAAAACCTCCAAAGGAGGAGAGCCCACCAGTTCCCGAGGAAGCCTGTTCCACTGAGGAACTGCTCTGTCAGGAAGTTCTTCCTAATGTTTAGACAAAAACTCTTCTGCTTTAATTTCAACCCGTTGGTTCTGGTCCGACCTTCTGGGGCAACACAAAAGAACTCTGCACCATCCTCTAGATGCCTTTCAAGTACTTGGAGATGGTTATCACCCACCAGAACTTCCCTTGGTGCCCACTGGGTTTTTCAGAAAATGGATGGGACCATTGGATTGCAGGGTGTTACTGGCCTCCCTCATTCAAATGAGTTTTCCAGTAAGCAAATGGTGTGGTTCCATTACCCCCTTCTGGATTTCCTTCTTTCCAGGAGGTGTGAGGAGTGAGGTATTGTTTGGCTCTGCCTCCAATTTGGATTTGTTTCCTGTGGAAGTCATTTTGGGGTGATACCACCCCATTAAAATTCCAAAGGTGGCTGCAGCCTCAAAAAGGTTGGGGACCCGTACTCTAATATATTCTAACTAAAACAATATATGATTTGTCTTCAACAGCCTACTTTCCAATCCCCTCCAAACATTCAATCTGTCTTGAGAAAGGCAACAGGATGCCAAAATCCTGCTTATTGGGCTACTTTCATTCCAGACTACATTCTCCTTCTTACTGGAAAAAAATATTCCGTCTGTATTCATGGCAAGCACATCTCTGGTCAAAGGCAACCCTACCCAGGGTCCTATGCTTACTTTGTAGGTTGGAGTTTTTATGATATGCCCAACACAACGGAGTGAAGCAACATTTTAAAATCTTTGGACATTAGCATTAAATTTCTAATATATGTCCATTCCGGTCCCTGGGAACTGTTTAGCCATAACATCATGAAATACTACTTTTTAAAAGTTCAAGGCAAGAGCTTTTACCACATCTCAGGTTTCAATCTTTTAATGGGTTCCCTAAGGCCCAATCTCCAAAGATCTGACTAATACTATAGTAAAGTATGAATCACAGAATCATAAGAGTTGAAGGGACCTCCAGGGTCATCTAGTCCAACCCTCTGCATAAGGCAGGAAATTCACAAATACCTCCCCCTCCACACCCCCACTGACCGCTGTTCCACACCCAGAAGGTGACAAAAATCTTCCAGGATCCCTGGCCAAACCGGCCTGGAGAAAAAATTGCTTCCTGGCCCCAAAGTGGCAATCAGCATTTCCCTGGGCGTGTAAGAAAGGGCCACAAGAACTAAGAACTGAGGCAACCTGTCCTGCCCTCCCTCTCATGATCTGCCTAAGTTCACAGAATCAGCATTGCTGTCAGATGGCCATCGAGCCTCTGTTTGAAAACTTCCAAAGAAGGAGAGCCCACCACCTCCCAAGGAAGCCTGTTCCACTGAGGAACCATTCTAACTGTCAGGAAGTTCTTCCTAATGTTTAGGTGAAAACTCTTCTGCTTTAATTTCAACCCATTGGTTCTGGTCCAACCTTCTGGAGCAACAGAAAACAACTCCGTACCATCCTCTATATGACAGCTGTTCAGGTACTTGAAGATGGTCATCATATCACCTCTCAGTCATCTCTTCTCCAGGCTAAACATACCCAGCTCCTTCAGCCTTTCCTCATAGGACTTGGACTCCAGACCTCTCACCATCTTCATTGCTCTCCTCTAGACACATTCCAGCTTGTCTATATCCTTCTTAAATTGTGGTGCCCAAAACTGAACACAACACTCTAGGTGAGGTCTAACCAGAGTAGTACCATCACTTCACATGATCTGGACACTATACTTCTGTGTAGATACAGCCCGAAATCACACTTGCCTTTTTAGCAACCACATCACACTTCTGATTCATGTTCAGTGTATGGTCTACTAAGACAGGGGTCTTAGATCCTTTTCGCACACACTACTGCCAAGACAAGTCTCCCCCCAACCTATAATTATGCATTTGATTTTTCCTACCTAAATGCAGAACTTTACATTTATCTCCATTGAAATACATTAAATTTCTTTTAGCCCAGTTTTGCAGCCTGTCAAGATCATCCTCTCTTCTACCGTATTTGCTACCC
This sequence comes from Gekko gecko, assembly GCA_029375565.1. Classification (NCBI taxonomy): domain Eukaryota; kingdom Metazoa; phylum Chordata; class Lepidosauria; order Squamata; family Gekkonidae; genus Gekko; species Gekko gecko. The sequence goes on along the minus strand of JAPDNY010000002.1, from coordinate 233,656,470 downwards.
CTCCCAATTGAGTATCATCTGCAAATTTAATAAGCGTTCCCTCTATCCTTTCATCCAAATAATTGATAAAGATGTTGAACAAAACAGGTCCCAGGACAGATTCTTGAGGCACTCCACTTGTCACTCCTCTCCAAGAAGATGAGAAACCATTCACAAGCACTCCTTGGGTGCGATCTATCAACCAGTTACAGATCCACCTAACAGTCATAGGATCCAAACAACATTTTGGACTGGCATGCCCGGCTCTCCTCAGCCATCAACAAAATCGCTCCCAGGCGCCCTCTCCGCACTCGTGTAAGGCGAGCACCTTGGTATACCCAGGAGTTGCGTGAGCTGAAGTGAGAACTGAGACGGCTGGAAAGACGATGCCGCCGAGCTCGCGACAAGGCATCAAGAACATCTTATAGGACGCTTATGAGGGCCTATGAGATGGCAGTCAAAGCCGCTAAGAGAGATTTCTATGCGGCCACAATTGCATCTGCTAGCTCACGCCCGGCCCAATTATTCAGTACAATTCAGTCCTTGACAGCTCTGCCACAGGGCAGGCAAAATGCTAGGGAATTGGATATTGGCTGTGAGGCATTTGCGAGCTATTCTGCAGATAAAGTCTTGGCGCTCCACCGTGACCTCCCCGCCACAATTGACACAGTGAGTGAACTTGAGGCCCCTTGCTCAGCTTTGGGGCCGGGTTTAGAATGTTTTGTCCCACTCAGCCTGGAAGAAGTTGACAGACTCCTTGTTTCTGTGCGCCCAACCACGTGTGACCTGGATCCGTGCCCCTCCTGGCTCATTAAAGCAGGCCATGAGGGGTTTCGAGGTGCCCTGCGGGAGATTATCAACATGTCCCTTTCCGAGGGACGGTTCCCCAGGGCACTCAAGGAAGCGATGGTCCGTCCCCTCTTGAAAAAGCCATCTCTGGACCCGGCCGAATTGGCCAACTATCGGCCAGTGTCCAATTTGCCCTATTTGGGCAAACTTATTGAGAGGGCGGTAGCGTCACAGCTGCAGGATTTTCTGGATGACGCTTCTGTCCTCGATCCCTTCCAGTCCAGCTTCCGCCCGGGTCACGGGACGGAGACAGTGCTGGTCGCCTTGACTGACGATCTCCGTAGGCATCTGGATCGGGGTGATGTGGCTGCTCTGGGGTTGTTAGACCTGTCGGCAGCGTTCGACACGGTTGACCACCAGTTGCTGGCCCACCGCTTTGCCGACGTGGGGATTCCGGGGCTCACACTTCAATGGCTGGCCTCTTTCCTTCAAGGTCGGGGACAGAGGATGGTGATAGGGGATCAGCGGTCCCGGAGACACCCCATTGAGTCTGGGGTGCCTCAAGGGGCCGTGCTGTCCCCGATGTTGTTTAACATCTACATGCGCCCCCTCGCCCAGATTGCCTGGAGTTGCGGGCTTGGGTGTCATCAATATGCAGATGACACCCAGCTCTATCTGATGCTGGGCGGCCAGTCGAACTCTACCCCGGATGACCTTCATCGGGCTTTACAGGCTGTGGCTGGATGGCTCAGACTGAGTCGGCTGAAACTAAACCCGGCAAAGACGGAGGTCCTGGGCCTGAGTCGGATCGGTTCAGGGTTGGGGATCCCTCTCCCGACCTTCGACGGGGTGCCGCTGGTGCCAGCATCGGAGGTTAGGAGTCTGGGTGTGCTTCTGGACTCCTCTTTAACGATGGAGGCCCAGGTAGCAGCCACTGCCAAGTCAGCCTTTTACCACCTTCGGCTGGCTCGGCAGTTGGTCCCCTTCCTTGACCGCGATGACCTGGCCACTGTGATCCATGCGACGGTCACCTCAAGGCTAGACTACTGTAACACTCTCTATTTGGGGCTGCCTTTGTCGCAAATCTGGAAGCAGCAGCTGGTGCAGAATGCTGCAGCCAGGCTGTTGATGGGTCTCTCCAGGAGGGATCATATTCAGCCTGTGCTGAAAGCGCTGCACTGGCTGCCAATAGCGTACCAGATTCGCTTCAAAGTGCTGGTTTTGACCTTTAAAGCCCTGTATGGCCAGGGTCCAGCCTACTTGAGGGACCGCCTTTCCCCATATGTTCCCCCAAGGGCACTTCGGTCGGGGAGTCAACAGCTCCTGGAAATTCCAGGCCCCAGGGAAGTAAAATTTGCTGCCACCAGAGCCAGGGCTTTCTCAGTGGCGGCTCCTACCTGGTGGAGGGAGCTCCCGGAGGAGATCCGGGCCCTGCGGTACCTTGCTCAGTTCCGCAGGGCCTGTAAGACGGAGCTATTCCGCCAGGCCTATGATTAGGAGCCGCCGCCATGGTTAGCCATCTGCCATCGCACTATCGTCACCATTGAGTGCGGGGCAGCCCTGGCAGGAGAGGGGGTGATGAGCTACTGTTTGGCTGCTGTTTGGCTATTGGGGGTTAATGTCTGCCAGGGGCTGTAATCTGCCCCATCTTGTTTCATTGCCTGAATGTTGTTTCTATGTTTTATATTCTGGTTTTATACTGTTGAACTTGTTTTAAAGTTGGCATGCGTGCCTTGTTGTTAGCCGCCCTGAGCCTTCGGGGAGGGCGGGATACAAATCCAAATAAATAAAAATAAAAAAATAAAAATTTTCCAATTTGTCAACAAGAGTATTATGTGAAACCTTATCAAAAGCCTTACTGAAATCAAGATAAACTATGTCTACAGCATTCCCTTGATCCAGCAAGCTAGTAACTTTCTCAAAAAATAAAAAGAGATAAGGTTACTCTGACATGACTTGTTCTTGAGACACCCATACTGGCTCATAGTAATCACATCCGTCCTTTCTAAATGCTCAAGGACTGTCTAGACTTACAGCTGAACATGCTAAAAGGGAGAATTTGTTTGTGGGTCGTGCTAAAGATAAATTAGATAGAATCACAGGTGTCTTAACATATATACTTTTTGACTAATCAGATTAAGAACACTATTTATAAACACTGGCATCTTATTGAACATTTGCCAGCCTTGCTCGAAAGCCAGTCGAATCAGACTCTAAGGATGTGGTGCTCATCTCTGTTTCCAAGCCAAAGAGCCAACGCTGTCCAAAGACATTTCTGTGGTCATGTGGCTGGCATGACTAAACAGCAAGGCGCACAGAACGCTGTTACCTTCCCACTGAAGCAGTACCTATTTATCTACTTGCAATTTCTTGCTTTCGAACTGCTAGGTTGGCAGGAGCTGGAACCAAAGACGAGCGCTCACTCCATCTTGCGGCACTCGGGTCTCGAACTGCTGAACTACTGACCTTCCAGCCTGCAGTTCAGCATCTTAACCACTTGAGCCACCATACCTCCTTGGTTACCTTTACCTTTACTAAAGATAAACCATATCTGGGCTTACAAAGAACAAAAAGTTGGAGAAATATTTTGACAAAATCTGATCTCCTTAATCTTAGCAAGACTCTATTAAACTGAAAGGACACCATCCCTGTGGATCTTGTTCTGTCTGTAAAATGGCATGGAGGACAGACACCATAGAAATAAATGGATATACTCGACAATTATATCAATTCTCTACATATGGAACATCCAAAGTGATATATGTGCTTGGCTGAGTTTGTGGATTGCATTATGTTGGTTCAACTGGTAGAGCTTTGTGTACTAGGGTGATTGAACACAGGTCATGTTTAAAATGTAAGAGAAACCACATCTCTAGTGCAGCTTTTTAACCAGGAACAACATGGGTATGAAGACTTCAAATTCGCAGTGACAGAGAAATTTGAATCAGCCTTATGAACATAAGAACGTAAGAGAAGCCAATGTTGGATCAGGCCAATGGCCCATCTAGTCCAACACTCTGTCACACAGTGGCCAAAAATACCAGGTGCCATCAGAAGATCCAGCAGTGGGGCCAGGACACTAGAAGCCCTCCCACTGTTGCCCCACCCAAGCACCAAGAATAGAGTACATCACCTGCCCCAGCCCGAGAGTACCTATCTATACCTTGTGGCTAATAGTCACCAATGGACCTCTGCTCCATATGTTTATCTAATTCCCTCTTGAACTGGTCCATGCTTGTAGCTGCTACCACCTCCTGTGGCAGTGAATTCCATGTGTTAATCACTCTTTGGGTAAAGAAGTACTTCCTTTTATCTGTTCTAACCTGACTGTTCAGCAATTTAATTGAGTGCCTACGAGTTCTTGTATTGTGAGAAAGGGAGAAAAGTACTTCTTTCTCTACCTGCTCTATTCCATGCATAATCTTATAGACCTCAATCATGTCACCCCTCAGCCATTGTTTCTCCAAGCTAAAGAGCCCCAAGCATTTTAACCTTTCTTCATAGGGAAAGTGTTCCAACCCTTTTATCATTCTAGTTGCCCTTTTCTGCACTATTTCCAATGCTATAATATCCTTTTTGAGGTGTGGTGACCAGAACTATACACAGTACTCCAAATGAGGTCACACCATTGATTTATACAGGGTCATTATGATATTGGCTGATTTGTTTTCAGTTCCCTTCCTAATAATCCCCAGCATAGTGTTGGCCTTTTTTTATTGCAGTCACACACTGTCTCGACATTTTCAGTGAGTTATCTACTATGACTCCAAGATCTCTCTCTTGGTCAGTCTCTGCCAGTTTGGACCCCATCAATGTGTATTTATATTTAGGATTTTTTGCTCCAATGTGCATCACTTTGCACTTGGCCACACTGACACCCACTCACCCATCCTTGACAGAGCCCTTTGGAGTGCCTAACAATCCTCCCTGGTTCTCGCCACCCTGAACAACTTCATGTCATCTGCAAATTTAGCCTGCTTACTCCCAACTCCAAATCATTAACAAACAAGCTAAAAAGCATTAGACCGAGTACTGATCCCTGCGGTACCCCACTGCTTACTACCCTCCACTGAGAAAATTGCCCATTTATACTTACTCTCTGTTTCCTATTAATCAGCCAGTTTTTGATCCACAAAAGGACTTGTCCTTTTATCCCATGACTACTGAACTTACTTAGGGGCCTTTGCTGAAGAACTTTATCAAAAGCTTTCTGGAAGTCAAGGTAAACAATATCTATTGGGTCCCCCTTGTCCACATGATTGTTCACTCCCTCAAAAAATACTAACAGGTTAGTGAGACAAGGTCTTCCCTTACAGAACCCACGCTGAGTCTGCCTCAGTAGGTTTTGTTCTTCGATGTGCCTACTAATTCTTTCCTTAATAACAGTTTCCACCAACTTACCCGGTATCGACATCAGACTGATTGGCCTGTAATTTCCTGGATCTCCTCTGGAACCCTTTTTAAAGATGGGAATGACATTAGCTACCTTCCAGTCCTCAGGAATGGAGGCAGTTTTTAATGAAAGATTACATATTTTGTCAGGAGATCCACAAGTTCACATCTGAGTTCTTTCAGAATTCTTGGATGTATTCCATCTGGGCCTAATGTATTTGAAGAAAGTTTTATTGTTGGTCTTTATGTTTTTTGCTATATGCTCCTCATATTCCCTTTTTGCCTGCCTGATCGCAGACTTGCATTTTATTTGCCACAGCCTGTGCTCCCTTTTATCAACCTCACTGAGATTAGCTTTCCACCACTTAAAGGAATCCTTCTTACTATTATTATTTATATTTATTTATTAATTAGATTTCTAACCTGCCCTCCCGCCGAAGCGGCTCAGGGCAGTTTACATACACATTTAAAACCAACATATAATTTTAAAACCAGCAAAATACAGACTTAAAATACAATTGCACAAAATTTCAGTGAATTCAGTTAAAGAGTTAAACAATTGAAATGCAACGGCAACATGTAATAAAGTGCCAGTGCAACACAACCGGTAATATCAGTTCTTACTGAAATGCCCGGTGAAACAGCTCCGTTTTCACAGCTCTGCGGAATAGCTGGAGGTCCCACAGAGCTCTAATCTCACTAGGGAGCTCGTTCCAGAGTGTTGGCACCACCAAGGAGAACATACTGGCCCTAGTTGCCGCCAACCTGGCGTCCCTAGGCCCCGTGGGGGCCAGGTGGTTATGTGTTCCAGATCGCAGTGCTCTCTGGGGAACATATGGGGAAAGCCGGTCCCTCAGGTAGACAGGCCCCTGACCATTAAGGGCTTTAAAGGTCAAAACCAGCACCTTGAAGTGAATCCAGAACGCTATTGGTAGCCAGTGCAACGACTTTAGCACAGGCTGGATGTGCTCCCGCATAGGAAGACCCATCAGCAGTCTGGTCACAGCTGCAGCTTCCGGAGTTGCCCCAAGGGCAGCCCCATGTAGAGAGCATTACAGTAGTCCGATCACTGAAGCCAGAGGAAGGGGACCAACTGCCTGATCAGCCGAAGATGGTAAAAGGCTGTCTTGGCAGTGGCTACTACCTGGGCCTCCATTGTCAGGAAAGCATCCAGAAGCACTCCCAAGCTCCTGACCCTCGGCGCTGGCACCAACGGTGCGCCACCGAAGGCCGGAACAGGGACCCCTAACCCCAAGCCGCTCTGATTCAGGCATAGGATTTCTGTCTTTGTCGGATTCAATTTCAGTCGGCTCAGCCTAAGCCATCCCGCCATGTCCTGCAATGCCTGGTCAAGATCTTCCGGGGTAGAGCCAGACTGACCGCCCAACAACAGATAGAGCTGGGTGTCATCTGCATATTGGTGACACCCTAGCCCATGCCTCCGGGCAATCTGGGCAAGGGGGCGCGTACAGATGTTAAATAGCATTGGGGAGAGCACTGCCCCTTGCAGCACTCCAGACTAGTGAGTGCCTTAGGGACAACTTCTCTCCAAGTGCCACCCTTTGTCCCCGACCCTGGAGAAAGGAGACAAGCCATTGCAAGGCCAGCCCTCGAATCCCCATGTCAGCGAGGCGGTGGGCGGGCAGCTGATGATCGACCATATCGAACGCTGCCGAAAGGTCCAACAACAGCAGCACCGCTGTCCCGCCCCGATCCAGATGCCGGGTGGAAACCGGACTGGAAGGAATCCAGGATAGAAGTGTCATCCAGAAAGCTCTGCAACTGTATCGCCACTGCCCTCTCCATTAATTTGCCCAAATAGGTCAAATTGGAGACTGGACGGTAGTTGGCCAATTCGGCCAGGTCCATAGATGTTTTTTTTAAGAGAGGGTGGACCATCACTTCCTTGAGAGCCCCTGGGAATAGGCCCTCAGAGAGGGACCTGTTGGTAATATCCCTAAGGGTGCCTCAAAACCCCTCACAGCCTGCTTTCATTAGCAAGGAGGGGCACGGATCAAGGCTGCTTTTACAGATTCCATTACTTTGTTTGTTAACCATACAGGCTTTTTTCTATACCTATTTGTGCCTTTCCTAACCTGCGGTATATATTTTTTCTGAACTTCTTTAAAGTCTCCAAGCTTCCCCAATGGTTTTGACCCTTTCTACTTTTCTTTTCAGTTTCCTCCTCACATGTCACCTCATATCGGAAAAGTTGCCCCTTTTAAAGTTAAAAGTGGTTGTGTCAGTCTTTTTGGGCAACTCCCTGTTTATACAAATGTTAAACTCAATAACATTATGGTCACTGTTCCCAAGCAGTGCAATCACTTTTACATTTCTCACCAGGTCTTGGGCATTACTTAGGACCAAATCCAGGATCGCCTCTCCCCTGGTAGGTTCTGTGACCATCTGTTCCATAGCACAGTCATTGGGAGTGTCTAGAAGCTCAATATCTTTTTCCCAACTTGAACACATATTGACCCAATCAGTGTGTGGGTAGTTAAAATCACCTATTATAACACAGTTATTTCATCTAGCCGCTATCTTTAATTCATTCATCATTTTATAATCCTCCTCTATCTTTTGATCTGGTGCGTGATAACAAACTCCCAGTGTTAAACTTCCTTTTGGGACTGCTATTTCAACCCATAGCATTTCCAGAAGTGAATCCAATTCTCTTACCCTCTCAGTCTTACTGGACCGTATACCTTCTCTAACATACAGAGCCACCCCACCTTCAACCCATCCCCGCCATCCTTCCACTATAATTTATAACCAGGAATCACCATATCCCATTGATTTTCCTCATCCCACCAAGCTTCTGAAATATCCACAATGTCTATTTGCACCCCCCAACACCAAGCATTCCAATTCCCCAATTTTACCTCGGACGCTTCTAACATTTGTGTATAAACACCTATAGCTTCTCATGCATGTTAAGCCCACAACCTTCCTCTTGCTGCCTCGAGACCTTGCCAGGCAGTCCATATCGTTAGCCACAGTCCCAGTGGACAATTCTAATCCATTTCCTTGCAGAAAAGTAACAGCTACCCCTTCATCTCCTTCAGATGAGCCATCCTGAACCAGTGACTTTTCATCTCCTGTCGGCTTTCCCCCAATATTCAGTTTAAAAACTGCTCTGCCACCTTTTTGATTTTGAGCGCCAGCAGCCTGGTTCCTTCTCGGGACAAGTGGTGACCGTCCCTTTTGTACAGCTCCCTCTTGTCCCAAAAAGCATCCCAGTGAACCCTTCCCCCTACACCATTGTCTCATCCATGTACTGAGACTCCTGATCTGTGCCTGTCTCTCTGGCCCTGCGCATGGAACAGGTAGCACTTCTGAGAAGGCTACCTTGGAGGTCCTGACCTTGAGTTTCCTGCCTAGCAGCCTAAATTTTTCCTCCAGGACCTCACAACTCCATTTTTCCACCGTTGGTGCCAACATGTACCACGACAACTGGCTCCTCTCCAGCACTATTTACCAGCCTATCTACAACACGTGTAATATCTGCTACCTTCGCACCAGGCAGGCAAGTCACCATATGGTCAGTACGCGGGTTCACCACCCAGGTGTCTACTTGCCTAAGGATCAAATCACCAACTACCAAGAGTCCTCCTCCCTCCCTGCTCAGGAATGGTTCCTTGATGCAAAAGGATACCCATTCACCAGCTGAAGAGATCCCTTCTGAGGGCACATTCCCCTTATCTGCAACACGGTGCCCTGTTTCCCCTCGACCCTCATGCCCCCTGACAGCGGCAGGGCTGCCGCATTCAGAATTGGACTTATCTAAAGAGTCCCCGAGAATGTTCTCCGTATGCCTGACTGTCTCTGCTTTTCCAGGTCTGCCACCTTGGCCTCAAGGGAGCAAACTTATTCCCTGAGAACCAGGAGCTCCTTGCACCAGGCACACACCCAAGACTTCTGTCCAGTGGGCAGATAGTCATACATGTAACACTTTGTGCAAAACACTGGATAGCCCCCAACCCCCTGCTGGCATTCTGGCTTCATAATTGCTTTTAAAATAATAATTATATATATAATCCCCCTTTTAAAACCATTTGTATTTATGTGGTTCTCCTTGTAGAAATCTACTTACCTTACTGGGAACCCAAGAAGACTAGGGCCCTGGCTTTCTGGCTCTTCCTGGGCTTCTTACAGAGTCCCTAGGCCATGAGCCCTTTGGCTCGCACGCTTCAACTCGTGCTTCTGGCAAGGTGCTGCCTTAAATAGAAGCTTCCCCCAGCAGAGGGTGTGGCCAGCAGCTATTCAAATTCACCCAGGCACTCAATTACAGTCAAACAATGACCTTTTCACACCCTATCTCAAAGCATCCAGGACTCTGCAACAACTCACAACTCACCCACACACTCGCAAACACACTCCCCTCTCAGCTAAATCACCTCAGTTGAAAGTAAATAAAAAACACTCACCCCTCTAGCAGCTCTATCTCCTGCTCCTTCTCAGAGCTCAGCTGGGTCAGCTCTGCTTCTGGCAAGGTGCTGCCTTAAATAGAAGCTTCCCCCAGCAGAGGATGTGGCCAGCAGCTATCAAAATTCACCCAGGCACTCAATTACAGTCAAAAAATGACCGCCCTATCTCAAGCAGCCAGGACTCTGCAACAACTCACAAATCACCCACATTCATTGAAAAAAAGTAATTTAATTTTGGGAGTGCCATCATTTGACAGCATTGATTCTATCCATGATTGTCAACTGTAACTGGGACCATCTTTTAATATCTCTTTTTATTTGTAGAATAACCAGATAGAAGTTTAGCTGCTTAATTTATTTAAATTCATTGGGATAGTAACTCCCAGATATTTGAATGATTTATGATGTATGGTGAATCCTAACTCATTTCATATTTCAATTTGCATTTTTGGGTTAATAGTTATGTATAGTTTTCCAGACTTCTTATAATTAAAGTAATCCTGCAATTCTTCCATAACCACAAATCTCCTTCATTAATTCAGATAGTGCTTCTTTAGGATTTACCATTAATACAACTACATCATCTGCAAACATATTAACTGTATGTACAAATCCATTTATCTCTAGGCCTTAAACTTGCTTATTAGCCCTTTGCAATTGTCAGAGGTTCTAATGAAAGGATAAAAAGCAAGGGGGACAAAGGGCAGCCCTGTTTACTTCCTCTAGTCAGAGGAAAACTAGCAGAATCAAAACCATTTATTCATACTCCCTTATATATCACATCACGGGACCTAGCCGGCTGGCAAAAAATCTTTACCAATTTTATTCATCAAGGTAAAAGACCAAGACTTATGAAGGCTATAAGATACAAAAGGGTGGATCAAGGAGGATGGGGAGAACCAAATATAAGCAAATATTATGAGGCAAACCAATTGACAGCCTTGGTGTCATATTTAAATGGAACATCTGATAAGTCTTGGGTGAGCATGGAAGCAGATGGGAAACATCTGAATTGAACTGAGAAAATCATTTTTGGAGGGAAAAAGTAAGAGACATTAAATGGGTAGAGAATCCTTTCCTATATACTACATTAAAATTTGGGTTAAATGGGAAAATAAATGGATCCCAGAGCTATCCCCGTTGATTCCTATCATACTACATCCCAATGGAAAGAAAATGGAAAGAAAAAGGGATTTATAGAATGAGAGATCTTTATGTAGATGGGACTTCCTTTACTGTGATGCAATTAAAAGAAAAATTGCAAGGAGAGTTAAATTGGTTTTCGTTATATCAGCTGCATTCCCTAATTGTAAACTCTATGGTAAGGGAAACCATGACTAGAAAGCTGTTGAAATTTGAACAGATTTCAATGCAACATATGACAAGTCTAAAAGGAGTAATCTCTAAAATATATGCTTATTTAATTGAGACAGATTTAGGTTCACTAAATGGGTTGAAAATAACATGGCAGAAAGATATTGGAATAAAGATGGAGCAAAATATCTGGAATAAGGTATGTTCTTGAGAAACCCATGCTGGCTCATGGTAGTAATCACAGCCGTCCTTTCTAAATGCTCAAAGACTGTCTGATGATTTGTTCTAAAACTTTCCCAGGTATAGACATGAAGCTGATGGGACGGGAGTTACCTGGATCCTCCTTTTTCCCTTTCTTGAAGATGGGTACACCATTTGCCCGCCTCCAGTCTTCCGGCACCTCACCTCACCTCAAAAATAATGGACAGAGGCTCAGGAATTACATCCACAAGTTCTTTCAGTACCTTGGATGCACTTCATCTGGCCCTGAGGACTTAGTTTCATTTAAAGAAACTAGGTGTTTATGTAGTACCCCTATGCCCAAGTAGCAGCCACTGACAGGTCATCCTTTTATGATCTTCAGCTGATTAGGCAGTTGGTTCCCTTCCTCGAACGCAACAACTTGGCAACAGTGATCCATGCGATGGTCACCTCGAGGCTGGACTACTGTAATGCTCTCTACATGAGGCTGCCCTTGTCTCAAATCCGGAATCTGCAACTAGTGCAGAATGCGGCAGCCAGGCTGCTGATGGGTATCCCCACGCGGGAGCACATCCAGCCTGTGCTGAAGGCACTGTACTGGTTGCCGACAGCATACTGAATTCACTTCAAGGTGCTGGTTTTAACCTTTAAAGCCCTACAAGGTCAGGGACAGCCTTTCCCCACATTTCCCAGAGAGCACTGCATTCAGGGATGCAAAATCAGTTGGCTCTTCCAGGCCCCAAGGATGCCAGGCTGGCAACAACCAGGGCCACAGCCTTCTCAGTGGCAGCTCCATTCTGGTGGAATGGGCTCCCAAGAAGAGATCAGGGACCTGCGGAACCTTTTACAGTTCCGCAGGTTCTGCAAGATGGAGCTCTTCCATCAAGTGTTTTATTAAGGAGCTGCATCATACACTGAGGAGTGTCTCCGTGCCCTGGCTTTACCACCTTTGACAGTCTGTGTCCTGGCCTTGCCATTGCTACCTTCAGCCTGTACCTGCCACATAACAAGTGACCGAACTGAGCTAAGTGTGAAGTCATGGGAATTATACTGTTATCTAAATAATATTATAAATTATCTTTGCTCCTGTTTACTCGATAATGTTCCAGTGTTTTAGTTATGTTTTAAATGATTAGTATTTTATGTTATATGTTTATATGTTATGATAGATTTTAATTGTATTTTTATGAAATATTTGTAAGCTACCCTGAGCCTGCATTGGCGGGGAGGGCAATGGATAAATTAAATAAAAAAAGATAAAATATGCCAATCCTAGAATTGAGCAGTTCTGCCCTCTCTTCATCACCTGTTACAGTTTCACTTTCCTGTCCCTGCAATGGGCCTATCATGTCCTTGCTTTTTTTTTTATTTTGAACATAACAAAAGAACCATTTCTTGTTGTTTTTAGTGTCTCTCATTAGCCTAAGCTCATACTGAGCTTTAGCTTTCCTACCTCTCTCTCTACAAGCACTGGTTATTTGTTTATATTCATCCTTGGTTATAAGGCCCTCCCTTCCACTTTCTGAATGAGTCCTTTTTATTTCTCAAGTCTTTAGAAAACTGTTTATGGAGCCAGCTTGGCTTCTTTAGCCTCCTCTCATTTTCCTTCTCAAAGGAATCGTTTGTGATTGTGCCTTCAGTATTTCACTTTTAAGAAACTCTCATCCCTCTTGAACTTCCTTCTCCTTAAGTATTTCTGGCCATGGGATTCTACCCAGCTTAAGTTTGTCAAAATTTGCTTTCCTGAAGTCCAACGAATATGTCTGACTATGTACAGCTTTTACCTTCCCCAAGACTGTAAATTCCAAAATTGCATGGTCACTACTACCCAGGGTGCCCACTATTTTCACCTCGTCAACCAATTCTTCCCTGTTGGTAAGAATCAAGTCCAAGATAGCAGATCCCCTTGTTTCCCTCTCCACTTTCTGGAAAATGAAGTTGTCAGCAAGACAAGTCAGGAATTTATTGGACCTTTCATTTTTAGCAGAGTTGGACTTCCAACAGATATCTGGGTAATTGAAATCTCTCATGACCACCCTGTCCCATCTCTTTGAGAACTTTGTAATCTGTTCTAGGAGTATCTCACCCAAATCCTCAGCCTGGCTTCATGGTCTATAGGAGACCCCCATCATAATATCACTATTATTTCTTACTCCTTTTATTTTTACCTAGAGACTCTCAACTGGACTTTCATGCTCAGATTCATATATTTCCTCACAAGTAGACACCTCCTTTACATAAAATGCAACTCCTCCACCCTTCCTTATTTGTCTGTCCCTTTTAAATAAGTTGTACCCCGCAATCCTAATATTCCAATTGTGTCTGTCATCCCACCAAGTTTCAGTAATGCCTATTAGGTCATAGTCCCCTTCCTGTATTAGGACTTCAAGTTCCTCCTGCTTGTTTCCCATACTCTCTGCATTAGAGTAGAAACATCGGAATCCATGTTCTATGCACACTGAGGTTTTCATTTCTGTACATCATACTGGGCTTAACATTTTTGTCTTGCTCACCCCCCCAGGATTTAGTTTAAAGCTCTCCTTATTAGGTTTGCAAGTCTATTTCCAAATACATATTTTCCTACCCACGTGAGGTGCAAACCATCTCCTGATAGAAGAGCCTTATATTGAAAGCATAAGCCACAGTCCAAAAATCCAAACCTTTCCTGATTACACCATCTACGTAGGCAGTCATTAATCTCCAATATTCTTCTTCCCTTCCTAAGCTATGGCCTTCAACAGGAAGAACTAACGAGAATGGAAGGTTTCTTTCACTTACCGTGAATCTTCCTTTCTCTGTGGTTCTGAAGGGGGACATTCCTCACGTCTGGGATAAGCTCCGCCCTCCTCCTCAGGGTCGGCTCCGAACTTTGATCCAGGCAGGGAGGGGCTTATCCCCTTGGAGGCAAACCAGTCCTTCTCAAGCCCGATTATCTTCCCCGCCGGAAAGGAACTAGAAGAAAACACAACATTTCCCCCCACAACCAAGGGGGTACCAACTGCCCAAACACTACCATAGGGCAAGAAATTTAACCCACAAAAACAACAGTAACAGCGTGGTCTCTCGAAGCCACTGCCCCCCGTATCAAACTCTGTAAAGAGGGGAATCACCCTAAAAACGGGTGGGCAGGAATGTCCCCCTTCAGAACCACAGAGAAAGGAAGATTCACGGTAAGTGAAAGAAACCTTCCATTCTCCAGTGGTTCTTCGTGGGACATTCCTCACGTCTGGGACGTACAAAAGCTATGTTACCGGGTGGGCTGGCATTCCCAGCTTTACAGAGTGTGTTGAAGCACCCTGCGACCAAATGCCGCTTCCGCTGAAGCTAGTGTGTCCACTCTATAATGTTTAGTAAACGAATGGACCGACTGCCATGTTGCCGCTCGGCAAATGGTTTCTAATGAGGGAAAGGATCGATACGCCACCGAGGTAGCCGTCCCCCGAAGGGAGTGTGCAACGATTCCGGCCGGAATCTCTAACCCTTTTGCTTTATAGGCTAAGATAATGCATCCCTTAATCCACCTACTCAACGTGGATGTGGAGACATGTGTTCCCAAGGAGGATTTCCTGAATGAAACAAAAAGCGTCTCCGATTGTCTCCACCCTTTAGTTCTGTCAATATAGAAACTAAGGGCCCTCCGAACATCTAAACAATGCCATTCCTTTTCTCTTTCATGTTTAGGATTGGGACAAAAGGAGGGAAGAACAATCTCTTCTGCCCTATGAAAAACCGAATTCACCTTTGGAATAAATGCTGGGTCTAAGCGAAGGACTACCTTGTCCTGGTGGAAAATACAGAGCTCCTTGTTAATAGATAAAGCTCTCAACTCCGAAACTCTCCTAGCTGAGGTGATACCTACCAAAAAAAGGGTCTTGAAGGTGAGTTCCTTCAGAGGACACGTAGCCATTGGCTCAAAAGGGTATTTACAGAGAGCCCTAAGTACCACGTTAAGGTTCCAGGTGGGAAACCTGTGGACCTGCGGAGGATTAATGGACATCGCCCCTTTCAAAAATCGCTTAATATGCGGATGTCTAAGCAGAGACCTTCCATGTTTGGCCCCTTGGATGGCTGAGATGGCGGATACCTGTCTACGGAGGGTGCTAGTACTTAGGCCCTTATCAAGCCCATCTTGTAGGAAAGCCAAGACTATTCTAACTGAAGCCGTAACCGGGTTATGACCCCGTTCCAAGCTCCATGAGTGAAAAACCTTCCACGTATGATCATAGGATTTTTTAGTAGAGACCTTTCTGGCTGCCAACATGGTATCAACTACTTTAATTTGATACCCCGCTCCCTCTAACATTTTCCGCTCAATCTCCATGCTGTCAGCCGAAGAAGTTCCGGCCGTGGGTGCCTTGTTGGACCCTGTGTGAGGAGGTCCGCCCGAAGAGGCAGGTGCCATGGTTTTGTTGTCGACAGAGATTGCAGTTCCTGAAACCAGGTTTGACGTGGCCAGAAAGGGGCAACCAGTACCACTTCTGCTTTCTGTATACGAATCTTTTGTAGAACTTTGTGTAGGATTGGTAGGGGCGGAAAGGCATAGAGGAGTCCTGGAGGCCATGGATAACTTAGAGCATCTGTCCCTTTTGCCAGAGTGTTTCGTTGACGAGATACGAACTCTGGTATTTGACAATTTAGGTCTGTGGCAAACAGATCCATGACCATTCTGCCGAACTTGTTGCGGATCTGTACGAAGACTTCCCTGTTCAGCATCCATTCTGATTGGTCTATTCGTTTCCGACTGAGCCAATCCGCTAAGTCGTTGTCCTTTCCTGCTACGTGAATGGCTTTTATTGATAACAGATGTTTCTCTGCCCACGTCATTATCAGAGATGCTTCCGCATGAAGGGAGCGAACCTTGGTTCCCCCTTGACGATTCACGTACGCTTTTGCTGTAGTGTTGTCCGTCTGTACCAGAACATGGGTCCCTGACAGAACATCGACAAGTTTTACAAGCCCGAGGCGTATCGCCCTCAGTTCCAGCAGATTGATGCTTTCTGTCATCTCCGCAACCGACCATTCTCCCTGGACCATCTGGTCTCCCGAATGTGCACCCCATCCCGAGAGACTGGCATCCGTCGTCATTACAGATCGTGAGGGGTCCCGGAGAGGAACTCCTATTTTGAACCTCATTGGATTTTGCCACCAGGCTATCATATTCCGGACCGGGGTAGAAAGACTGATCTGTTTTACTCTCTTGTGTGAAATCGCCTTTTGGTGTGGTAATAACAGCAACTGTAAGGGTCTGACATGAAAACGAGCCCATTGCACTATCTCCTGACAAGAGACAAGCATTCCTAGGAGTTTGACCAGGGTCATTAGCTGTGTCTCTGACTTTTGAAGAACTTGGTCCATCAGGGTTTTGAGCTTGAATTCCCTTTCCTGTGACAAAAACACTTTGTCCAATTTCGTGTCTATCTCCACCCCTAGGTGGAGCAATCTCTGAGTGGGAATCATGTGACTCTTCTCCCGATTCACAATGAAGCCGTGGGCTTCTAATGTTAGAATAGTCAGATTTAGGGCCTGTGAGCAGACCGCCTCTGAAGGGGCTTTGATCAGGACGTCGTCCAGATACGGAAAAAGACTCACCCCTTGTAATCTCAGATGTGCTACCAAGGTCACCAGTACCTTTGTGAAGACCCTGGGTGAAGACTTGAGACCAAAGGGGAGAGCTTTGTATTGGAAGTGAAGATTTGCATAATTGAATCGCAGAAATTTTCGGTGCGAGCTGTGAATGGGTATATGGAGGTACGCTTCTGACAGATCCAAAGATGTCAGAAAATCTCCCTCCTGGATGGATATAAGAATGGATTTCAGAGTTTCCATCTTGAATTTCCTGTTTCGAATGAGTTTGTTGAGCCATTTCAGGTCTAAAATGGCTCTCGTGGATCCGTTTTTCTTTGGCACCACGAAGAATATAGAGTAAACGCCCTGTCCCTGTTGGGACACAGGTACTTTCTCTATTGCCCCTATATCCAGGAGGTGAAGTATCGCCTCCTTGATTTGGAGGTGTTTCAACCGGTTTCTGTATTTTGGTATTCTGATGAACCTTCGATAGGGGATGGAACAAAATTCCAGTTTGTACCCCTGTGATACTGTCTCCAATACCCATTGATCTGAGATTGTTGTATGCCACATTTGAGAGAATGCCTGTAGCCTTCCCCCTATCTTCTGTTTTCCCGGGGAGGCCATATAGTCATGCTGAAGGTCCTTTCTTGGGACCTTTGGCCGTTGCATGTTCATTTTTAGTGGGGGGAAAGATTTCCCCCTTGATGTCTAGGTTGCCATTTTCCTTTAAACGACCGTGAATAGGAGGGTTTTTGTCCTCTTTTCTGGTCGCGAAATGGCTGAAAACGTTTTCTCTGTCTGTTATCCCGTCGTTTGGAGGGGAGGACTTTTTTCTTGTCCTTATCCTCCACTAGGTATCTATCCAGACCATCTCCAAATAAGTTAGTACCTTTAAAAGGGACCGCTGCCACCTTTGCCTGAGCAGAGGAATCCACATCCCAGTGACGGAGCCAGTTATTGCGTCTTGCTGTCACGCTACATGCTAAAGCCCTGGCTGACAGTTGCATAGCATCTAGTGTGGCATCTGCCGTGAAGGCAATTGCCAGAGCTATTTTCTTCAGTTCATCTTTGAACTCCTTTGGCACCTCACTGTCTGCCGAAGCCAATTTGTCTGCCCAGTCATACGCAGCCCTGGCAAAGAGAGAGCCGGCAGTAGAGGCTTTGATAGCGGAAGAGGAGGCTTCAAAATTTTTTCGTAAAGCCTGTTCCACCCTTCTATCAGTATGATCCTTAGGCATCCCATCAGCATCCATTGGGAGCACCGAGCTAGAATACAGACTGGTCACCGGATCATCTACCACGGGAAGTTTCAACTTCTTTGTGGCTTCTGGCATAAGTGAATAAAATTTAGAGAACAGTGGGTGATTAGCCTTGGGTTTAGCCGGATGTTCCCATTCCGCTTTCATAATATTGTAGAATGAAGCGGGGAAAGGCAGCCCTGTCTGTGAAACTGAGACCTTAGGCATTAACTTTCCAGCCCCTGTTTGAAATTCTGGCTCCTGTACTGTTTCCTCCTGAGGTCTAGATGATAGATCTAGGGTCCTCAAAACTTTAGGTAAGAGGCGGGAGTATAAGTCTTGTGGAAAAAGCCTAGATTGTACTGAAGGCATAACCACCTCGTCTTCTTCCGCTGAAAGCTCCCCTTCTTCTTTACCAGAAGAGGAGGTGGAAGAATCTGGTTCAGAGTCCCCAGGCCCCAGAAGGGGACTTCGTTCTCTGGATTTACGTCTGCTATGTTTTGATCTTACAGGTGACCTAGACTCGCTGGTCGTCCTGTCTCTGTTCCTCTTGAGGGATCTACCTCTTTCCATTAAGGAACCGTGTGGTTTGGATCCATGAATTGTTTCTTTTATCAATTCTTTAAACTCCCTTCTCATTTCTCCTCTGAACCAATTTAGCATATCAGACGAAATGGGCTCCCTGGATTCTAGATCTGGGGTATCCCTAGAATCTTGAGAAGTGGATGGTCCTGTCTGTGTTTTGTCCTCAGAGGAACAGCCCCAATCTTGGGATGCCTTCTCAGCCATTACCAGAACCTGCGGGGTGTAGATGAATCTGAAATCAGATCCATGATAGAAAACGAAGATCCCCCCCCCCCACTAACTGAGGTTTTGGGGATCATTCTCCGCAAAAGCTATTAAAGGCTTTAGAGATAGTTCTCCGCAGGTTGGTCTAGTTCATTTACTATGATTATAACTCATCCAGATCCCTGGAGAGTGTAGATCATGCACGACATTCCCATCTATTTGTGGGTCTAAAATGGCTACTCCCAGCGTTTCCCGCCAAGATTTTCCTCCCCGGGATGGAGTGAGGCCTGGAAACTCCTCCCCCTCCCCACTTGCATTCGCGGGGTTTTGAGGAAGGAAAAAATGCCACGGAGGTTTTTTCTTTTCCCGCTCTGCATCCCGGGGTTAAAAGGAATGGACCTCTGCATTCCTTAGGCAATGTCTCAGCCTCTTCCAGGATTACTGGAGAGGGTAGAAACTGTCTGCCTGCTTCTGCTTACCGCGATTCAGGCGGGAAGGTAGAAGACTGTTTGTCTCTCTCTCTCTCTCGCTCTCTCTCTCTCTGCACTCTCTGTAATAAGAGCAGGTCCTCCGCCCCAGGGACGGGTCAGACCGGCAGAGGAGAGAATGTCGCTGGGCTCAGGAAGCGTCAGCACTCCCTATACAAAGCCCGTCGTAATTAGACACAGCCTCGTCAGGCTGTAAATCTTTCTCGTAGTTTCGTTTCTTCTTTCAATAGGCGCGTTTCCGCGCCTCCGGAGCACGTCCTGCTGAAGCAGGGTCGGCAAAGGAACTGGTTTGCCTCCAAGGGGATAAGCCCCTCCCTGCCTGGATCAAAGTTCGGAGCCGACCCTGAGGAGGAGGGCGGAGCTTATCCCAGACGTGAGGAATGTCCCACGAAGAACCACTGGAGAATACAACCTGCACACCCAATTCCTTCACCTTTTTACCCAAAGCCACATAATCTCTTTTAATACGTTCTGGGCTGTCTCTTGATCTTCCTGCTCCTGTGGGTTACATTCTTCCATGAGCCCACCTCCTGTGTTGGGTGCTCCTCCAATTGCTGGGATACCTCTGCCTCCTCCTCCTCCTCCTGTTGCCCTCTCAGGAGTGCTTCATGCATTCTTTCTATGAACTCTTCACCTTCCCTTATAAACTGGAATGTGGACACGCGTGCCTTAACTCTCTGTATTTTCTCCTCCAGTAGGGCTACCAACTTACACTTGCTGCAGGTCAGAATATGAACATGCCACAGACTTTGCATATTTCTACCTCAACTGCCTCATCAACCATGCTGTTTAAATCCATTTCAAAATTAGTTCAGTTTAACTGACACTTCTTTGATAACTTCCCTGCCAAACTGCCTCTCAAGACTACTTGTGAAAGGTTTGCAGAAGCAAAAATTAACTTAACAAATACAGAATGTCAGAGCTACTTAGTCTTCTATGGGGCCCCCAGGCCAGATCCCCAGGCTGAGCCACAGGGCAAGAGCCCTTTAGCCCTCGCCCTTCGGGCTCACACCTCTGGCAAGGAGAAGCCTAATATAATTAAAGGCTCACCCAGCACAGGGCAGGGCCAGCAGTCAGCCCCAGGCAAAACTGCTAAAAGCTGCAATCAGTTACACCCAGGCAAAAGAGACAAACAGAAACCACACTCCCTCAAACAAGCACCACTCTCAAACCAGTTATACATACCCACACATCCTCAAACACTATCCTCCCACACAGTAACCTCAGCTACTATTCCTCAGCAGTTAAGGAAAGGCAAATAAAAAACACCACTTCAACAGCAGCAGCTCCCTCTCCTGCCCCTTTTCAGAGGTTTTTATGTGCCAAGTTTTAAGTGGCAGAATAGTGACTTCTGAACAGGATTGGGTAATTTATTCTTCTAAGATGTGACTATGAAACATGCCAGCCAGGCAACTGCTTCCTTCAGAGCAATAATGTCCCCTTGGCTAAGAAGATACACTATGCAACTTTGAAAACAACAACACTGAAATGTGTAGCTGGATGCTGGTTCAAATGTGCAGAGGATGTATTTGTATTGCTCAACCCTCTGTCCTTGAGATGGTTTTCCAATCCAGTCTAGGGATCCCATATCTTTTTTTTTAATGTGCACGAAGGGAGAGGTGGATTTTGATCAGAAAAATAACCAGAGAAGAATTATATACTGTTTTCCTCATTGCTTACTCTAAAATTCACAGTTTGCTGCACCCACCAGCCCCTTAATTGTATTTTAGATTTAAAAAAAAACAAGGTGTGGAGAAATGGATTGTGCATCTCCTGTCATCCTGATTTGGCCCTAAGTGTGGCAGACTGCTGTCACAGTACTCAAATTGTGTAATATTGAGTATCATACCCACTTGTTGCATCCTTACCTTCTCTCTCACAAAGCACCTTGAAACGAGGAGCCCAAGGAAAAACGACTTTGTGCCATGCAGAAACATATAAAATAGCAGCTGCAAGTTTAAGTGATCCACTAACCATCATGAACGCTAGGAATTGTCTTCAAGGTTCTTCTCCTTACTCTCAGCAATGCATGCATGAATAAAAGCTAGATTAATCATAGTCTGACAATGCTCAGCACATTTGGAAAGCAGAGTAAATTTTGACCTCTGAATGGCTTCACTTCATGAACACACAAGACTACCTTATGCTGGTGCTGTGATTGTAATATTTCAAAGCACCCAGATGGTTTGATATTTACTGATGTACCTCAGCTTTTGACAAGAAGCTGATAGGAGAGTTTCTGCTCTTAAGATCAAAGTCATCACACTCATTAAAAAAACAGGAAAAAAGAGAAGAGACAATGCAAATGTGTGTGCTGGCTTCATTAATTATGAAGAACAACTTACACTGGGATCTGTGTTACAAGATGGGGCCAAGGAAACCATATGGTAACACTTACCTTCTGCAAAAATTTCCACAAGATAGGCACAGTATCCTTGCCACCTTTCTGCTCGACAATGTGTCCAAGGTATTCAACTGAGATTCTCTTTCTGCAATTCCACATTTTAGAACAATGCACAGTTCTGTTCTTTGGCAGTCTGGACAGGAAGGTTGCAGGGTCTCCATATATAATTTTCACTACTGGGTTGGAAGAAATTCTCTCATCCTCACTGATCTGTTGATTCAACTCCAGAAGTGCTTTATCCAAAAACTGCTTGGAAAAGTCAACGGGGGGAGGGGCAAATCAACAAAGAAAGGTAAACCCTTTGCAAAAAACAACAAACCACTATAGGTATGATCTAGGTATGATCTGGTTATCTACACAATTGTGCCTTGAACAACAGAATTGGTTAGTTTCCTGAAGCTTTCAAAGGCTGGAGTACTTAGGGTAAAAATAGTTAAAACAAGAGTTGTCTGTATAGGTCAACAACAAATGGAGCTTCTGAAAGAAGTGATCTTTCAACACATATGAGTTCATTTAGAAAGAAAGCACTCATCAAATATATAAATAAACCAGTTGCTAGGCTCCTACCTACCTTCATATGAATAAACTGAACCCAAGGTGAGTCTATGCAGAAGAGGAAGATGATGCTATGTGGGTAACAACTGGTTTTAGTGGCTTTCTTGGAGATCTCTGGGTCATGGCCCTGTGCAAAAACTGATCCTCACCTCAAAGACAGGAGGCAGAGTTACCCCCCACCACACACATAGTGCCTCCAGCGTCCCCCACTGCTTTTCTTCCATACAAGTGAATGGCTGATTAACTAATTTTTGTGGGGAAATAGTGCAACCACTTACCTATAACCACTGTTCATCGAGTTGTCTTCTGTGCAGGCACACACTGGGACTGCATTTGTGCAGGCCAGCCACCGGAGGGCTTTTCCAGCATTTTCTCCGGAAAAAAGAACTTCGGGGGAGCCCCTCCATTTCCTCCCTCCAACATTCCTATGTTCGGGGGGGGGGCCATCCCCTTTCCCTCAGTTCTGAGCCACCATGAGCAAGGTGTTTGAGAATAAGAGAGCTCACAGCAGAGCAGGAGGTAGGGAAGGTGTGCCTGCATGGAAGACAACTCGATGAACAACATTTACAGGTAAGTGCAACACTGTTTTCATCTTCAGTCTTCTGTGTAGTCTCACATTAGGAGATTAACAAGCTACTCACCATGGAGATAGGGTGATACTTTCATAGGAACAAAGAATGCAGTACCACCTTGCCCACAGATGTATCTCTTCTTGCATTTTATGTCTATAGAGTAATGCTTGACAAATATGTCAGTGCACGACTATGTGGCTGCCCTGCAGATGTCCGTGAATAGGGTACCTTGATGAAAAGCAGTCAAAGTTGTCTGAGAACATGCCGAGAGCGCTCAGATGTGAAGAGGGCAGGGCAGTTTGGCCTGTTCGTATCACTCTATTCACAGCAACTATCCAACTAGATATGGCCTGGGATGTGGCAGCCTTCCCCTTAGAGGGGCTGGAATAGCAAGCAAACAGCTGTTCTACAGAATGTCTGTGTCCTATTTAGGTAGTACAATAAAGCTCTTTTAACATCTGACGAATGGAGTGTCCTTTCTGCCTCTGCTATGGGGGAAGGAGAAAAAGGCAACATGGGCCCCAGTCACATGGAGCATTTGCCGCGCGGAAGCCATGATAGTCTGGCGGAGTTTCCGGGTGCGATCACACCAGAACATCTGGGAGGCGTAGCGCACCCTTGGCCAACCCGTGGCAAACTGCCAAAGCCGTGCAGTTAAAAAGTAGCACATCAAATGTGCGAGCAAATGGTTTGCCATGGGCTGCCCACGGGAACTGTTCAGTGTGACCGTGCTAGCGCGTGGCTTTCCCTGGCTGTCCTTGTTTATGCGAAACCAGGGGATGCCACTGTCGCGTCTGATCACGTTCTGGTGGGCCTAATTGCACCGGCACAAAGAGCCACGCCTCCCCCCCACGTTATCTGGCTTGTGTGACTGGGGCCATGATGTCCTGCACCAGGTAGAATAGGGATAACCACCTTCAAGAGAAATTGTAAACTGGGGCATAACACCATCTTTTCAGCATGAAATTTGATAAATGGAGGGTCAGCACATAAAGCCGTTAACTCTCCTAGCAGATATGATCACTACCAGAAACACTACTTCAATGGATAGGAGGTTTAGGTCACATGAAGCTAGTGGTTCAAAGAGTGGCAGTATTAGCTGTGTGACCACTGAGGTACTATACGCAATCTAGGAGGGAACAAGTTAAATGACCCTTTCAAAAACCTTCTAGAGTCTTGATGGGAGAAAACCATTCTACCATCAACCAGGGAGTGGGAAGCAGATATGGCTACCAAGTGGAACTTTATAGATATTGCAGCTAAACCCGAATCCTTTAAGGTAAGGAGATATTTGAACACTGAATCGATCTTTCAAGCCTTCCCTGTTGGCCGGGGTGGAATGTGTGCCAGGACACTGTTGTGCCTGCATCTCCTCTATGATTAATGAAGAGGGTGGAAGATGGGTGAATAAACATGGACAACCCTCTGGTTGAACCTGATACAGGTTCTCTACCCTCTTTGAGGTAGCAGGAATACTGGAGGGTTTTCACCATATGGCATCGATGATAATCATATCCAGCACTTCCTCTAGCACTGGGAAGGCAATGAAGCCAGGTGAGTCTGAATAAAGGTGCGCCATCTCCTGAATGATTTGTCACCTGAAATAACTGAGAATGTAGCCTTATTTTTAAGCTTGGTAATCAAGGATCGATTGCACAATGTATAGATGCATACGATTGATTCATTTCTCCTTGTTACCTCTTTATCCGCTTTTGTCTCTTCCTGTAACCTAACATATGCCAATAAAGGTCTGTGTATGTGTATGTGAGTCTGAATAAAACCTTCCTATCTTGTCCCGAAGTCTGGGCATAGAAGAAACGACCTTGTTGTCCAGTGACCTGACCATATGGATCATGGTCCACCGTATTGGTCCCCCAATCATATTGTCAGCTGAGGAATCCAAGGGCAAGCCTGAGCTCTGACCTGACCAAGAGCCTTCCTCCTCTCCTTCATCCTCCATCTCTGAATCAGATGGAACCCATAAGGGTGGAAAGGTGGGTACTAGGTCGTAAAGATTCTCTTCTTGGAGGAAAAAGGTTTAGGCTCAGGATGGACAGGTTGCATGGGATAATCACCCCATTCTTGAGGGAAAGGTGATGGAAAATAGAATGGGTAGTGTCTCCATGGTGGTGGAGGCACCGGAAGTTGCCATGGAACCATTCAGGCTGCTTCCAATGGCTGGGGGAGGGGGAGGAACTGACACAGTTCTGTGCTCTTGCTCTGTTTTGCCCTCAGAGAAAGATGGCACTGGTGATGATTGAGTGGATAGATGGAGTTTGTAGCAGAGCGAATTTTCCTGCTCACCATGTTCTGCTAGCGGAGCCATTGGAACCGATGCGGTTGCTGTCTTCAGAACCAACATGGTTGTCATTTTTGGAGTTGAGATGGTTGCTGTCTTCGGAACTGATTGACGTTTCTCCTTGTGCTTTGTTTCTGCCTTGGCGTTTTTTTTCAGCGGCAGTTCAAAGGCACAGTGCAAAGGTGATCGGTCCAATGATTGGGATAGATGCCATGTTAGTTCCGTGAGTGGAATCAAGGGGGCTGATGCAATTGAAGGTGGCCCAGTGGGGTGGTTGACTGCTGTCGGAGACTTTGCCAGCAAGTTGAGAAAGTGTTTTGCTGAGGCAGATGACTTTACTGCCCAGATTTCAGAGCCTGATAGTGCTTTTCCCCATAGGCTGGCCTTTAAACATGCAGCACAATTGGATTGGGCCTTTGGGGTAAATTGCAGGCAGAATGTACGTGAGGCCATATGGTGGTTCTCGCTCAGGCATAGAAGGCACAGTGAATACTCATCTAACCAAGTCATTTTCATACCACACCTGGTACATTCTTAAAAAGCACTTTCTGTGACATTCTCCTCCCAGTCTTTATGTTCAGGGGCTTTTTTTAAAACAATATGACTCACTAAGATAGGAACTGCTGCAGAAATGCTAGAAGTTTGATCCCCCGGTGACAGCAAAATAAGAAGAGAAGGAAAGGGGAGTGCCCCCCAAGTACATGGCCGTTTGAGAAGGAAAAGCCACTTATGTGCTCCAAAGGGGAGGGGCTCCCCCATAGTTCTTTTATTCCTAAGAAAATGCTGGAAAAAAACCTGGTGGCCAGCCTGCACAAGCACAGACCCAATGTGGGACTGTACAGAAGACTGATGATGAACAATGGGTTGATAGCAAGGTTACAATGAGAGTAAAATTAGCCCTCCTTACTTGACTATAAGTCGCCAAGCCTCTATCCATAAGAGTTACAATGTAAGGAATCTTTATGAAAAACCTCCCCCCACCTATACATATTTGTTAACAGAACAACTTCCTTGTGGCTAAAATTCTGTTTGATATGCACATTATACAAAAAGTGAAACAAATTGCACATACTTGATAGTTTACCCCTGTTCTAGTTGCAAAACTAGGAGGATGTCAAATGCAGGCTACTGTGGCATTTAATGGCAAGATGAGGAGAGGCTTACAAGCCCATACCCACTACGATCTCCAGCATCCTCTCCCAACATTTTATATGTACTTGAGAAGACAGACTGGGGGTGGGGATAAGTCTTGCATTGCTACAACCCAGCAATAGGAATGGGCATAAACTACAAAAAGGGTGGTTTGGTTTGGGGCGGCCCACAAACTGAACCCCAAAATGAACCAACCCAAACGGGCTCCACCTGAACCAAGCCAGTGCAGCAAGTTCAGTTCCCCCCTTCAAAGCAAGACCAAAGAGTCAAATGGCAGATCCGCTCAGCTGTTAGGTTTAAATGGCTGGCCCTGAACAGCCAAACTGGTCAAAAGTCCAGTTAATGTTTGGGGAAGGCACCTTCCCTGAATATTTGTTCCTGGGCTCTGAACCAGCCCAAGTTCAGCCTGAATTATGGCTCATGAGCTGGTTCATGTCCATCCCTACCCAACAAACCTCTCCAAAGCCAATGGACGTACTCTATTTGACACATCATTGGCTGAATATTATGTTCTCCTCTGAGACTTAGATTCCAATCTTAGCACTCAGGTCATGCACAAACACCACTCATAGTCCAATCCCCATGCACATTTGTTTCAGAAGCAAGCTCTACTACATAGTCTTTACACTCACTTAAGAATGCATAGGACTGAATATACAAGAATGCACATTGCCAGGCAGAACCACATAGTGTTTCACTTTAATCTGGGCATGCAACACTTCATGAATGTTAACTTAGCTTAGACAGCATACTGAGTCATGAGCTACTCAATACACTCTTTAGGAGGCACATGCATCTTTTTACCTCTAGTTCAGGAACAATAATGGACTTTGCAACTCTTTCCCAATTGTTTCTGTGTTGTTTCTCAGAAAGTTTACCATCGAAGTATGCTGACCCTGCAAAAGAATATTTATAGTACATCAGGAACAACAGGTTTGCTAATTCCCACCCACCACCCAATTATGCAGTAATTTTAGAAGAGCCAGAGGTGGTGGCGGCATCAGCAGCAGCCAGAAAACACACCAAGCATTTTCTCCTCCTGCAGGAGTGCAGAAAACTGATAGCAATTCCAGAGCAATCCTGAGACCTGAGCCAAGATGTGCTTGGAGAACCAACTGAGCATTACATAGGTGTATCATGAAGTCATGGCGTCTGCCCACCTGCTGTGGCTGCCTACCAGAGATATGCTGGTGTACTTACAACTCTAATCCAGAAAAGAGTTTTTTGGCTCCCCAAGCCTGGGAACATTCCCCATCAACATGTTATCCAGGCAAAAACAATGGCATAGCCCATAGGTGCCTATGAAAAGAGAATGACCAAGCACCTTGCCCCGCCCCATGTAGCTTTTTGCCAACTACAGCCTGCAGCCAACCACACACTTTCCCAGGGGCCAGGCACCCACTACGTGCCCAATCAAAGTTCCCCTCCCCAGCATTACATAGGCCTCAGCCAGGACACTCATAGTTCAGAGGACAGGGCACGGGGTTCTCTAACTCAGAGCATGCCGCATTGTGCCTTGGTGCTGGGAAATGTACAAAGAGGGTACTTAGCACAAACATCCAAGCAAGAAAGCAAATGTTGCAGTGTTACTAACACGTCTCAGTTCAGAACCCTTACAAGTATTCTCCTTTCTGGAGACACACTCCAAAGGGGTGGCCTTGTGTCTAAGACAGGTGACCAGGGATGGTTCCCTCTCTCTGCCCCCTCGCACCAACCTCGGTTGTTGCCCCAACAATGCAGACTCCCATAGCTAGGCTAGCATATGAGGGAAGCCCAAGGCCAGTCTGCTCAGCAGTATGCCCCATGTTATGCAATGGAGTGTACTTCTAGGAAAGTGCTCCTATGAAGGCTGCCTACAGTGCCAGGAGAAAGGGGAGGGCAGGGATGTGGCAACCTGTTACCAGGCTGTCAGCAAAATACCTCCCCCCCGCGCAGTACTGTTGGCCAAAACACCCATGGCACCTATCACCTTGCAGGATTAGAGCCTAGTGGCATAAGATACATGTTGGCTGTGTTGAGCATGGATGCTGCCACTTTGCCAAGGTGCTACTATCTCACCTGTTCCCTCTCAGTTCCTACAACGTTCTTGTCTGCTTAGACAGCCTATCATACAACACAGTTGTCCCAGCTAAAGGCATGCTGTGATCAGAATGACTCACAATATCTCCCCATGGCCTCTCAGTGCAGCTTGCAAAGGCAGAGGGCCTTTATCAGACAGAGGAAGCTGGCAACTCCATCCTTTGGAACTCATAACGATTTCTCTTCTGCTGTTCAATAACATCTGCAGTGTTCTGCGGCCGTGCCCCTTCATGACTGGTATTGGGCAAATGGAGCTTACTCCCCCCCATCCCCTTTCCACTCCCACTATGGATGCCAACTCTGGGTTAGGAAACACCTGGAGATTTGAGGGTGGGCCCTGGTAGGACGGGGTTTAGGGAAAGGAGGGAACTCAGCAGAGTATAATGCCCCATATTCCACTTTCCAAAACAGCCATTTTCCCCAGAAGTGGAAAACAGGGTTGTATTTACCTGTAAGTGTTGTTCATTGAGGATCTTCTTTGCAGGCATACATGGGGATTGTGCATGAGCAGGCCTGCCATGGAGAGGTTTTAATAGCTAAAAGCCTCCAGGGGGTGCTATGCACCAGAGCTGGAAGAGCTCCTTTTCCTGCCTAAGTGGTCATGTGCTCCGAAGCCTCAGTGCCCCCACCCTCAGTACTTCTAATGCCACCAAAGTCTAAAGAGAGTATGCAGAGGGGATGGAGGGAAAATATGTGTGCCTGAACAGAAGATCCTCAATGAACAACAGCTACAGGTAAGTGCAACCCTATTTTCATCATCGATCTTCTGTGCTGTCCCACATGGGGATTCTAACAAGCTACTCCCCAGGTGGTGGGGAATGCTCTCCTCACTTGAATAAGGAGTGGAGGACAGCCTTGCCAATTCATAAGAACATAAGAGAAGCCAATGTTGAATCAGGCCAATGCCCATCTGTCACACAGTGGCCAAAAATACCAGGTGCCATCAGGAGGTCTAGCAGTAGGGCCAGGACACTAGAAGCCCTCCCACTGCTGCCCCCCCCAAACCAAGAATAGAGTGCATCACCTGCCCCAGACTGAGAGTTCCTATCTATACCTTGTGGCTAATAGCCACTGACGGACTTCTGCTCCATGTTTATCTAATTCCCTCTTGAAACTGTCCATGCTTGTAGCTGCCACCACCTCCTGTGACAGTGAATTCCATGTGTTAATCACTCATTGGGTGAAGAAGTACTTCCTTTTATCTCATGCTTCTTGCCTCACCTGCAGCCCCAGAGCATAGTGGCGTACAAAGCAGGGGGAAGCGAAACGGAGTGGTGAAATGGCTATGAGCCATTTCATCCTAACAGCGGACAGGCACACCCGCCCCATTGTTAGGCTGAAATGGCTGCAAGCAAAAATTCCAAGTGGGGGAAGCGAAACCAACCGCTGAAATGGCTGCCAGCCATTTAAACCTAACAGCAGGGTGGGTCCTTCCCCCTGCTTTTTCCCAAACTAGGGATCCAAACTGGCCAGTTCAGTTCAGACATTCTTTCGCTCAGTTTGGGGTTTGGTTTGGGAACCGTCCTGAACCAGAATTTTTAGGTGCCCATCCTTAGAAGTTAATGCAGGCAGTGGGCAGTGCAAAGAAGTTAATAGAGGCAATTTCACTCCATTGGCAGTGAACCTGATCCCACCTATTGCTTTATTAAGAGGGCAGCATATAAATCAGTTCTAACCCTCAGGAAGTTTTGTTTGGACTTTTTGTTCTTTCTAGACTGATGCCTGTTGATTGTCAAAACATGCACACCTTATCTAGATACTTTTTGATGAAAGAAGCCAAGTGCAGAACCCCAAGAAATCTACAGGTATAAAATGAATAGTGCAATGCATTATAAGTGATCAACAAAAATAAGGCTCTACTTGACCTACCTTTGCCCTTACCACCATTACTTTAAAATACAATAACAAAAGTCTTATGCTGTACTTGAAGTGTAAGTGTCCCTAACTATCCTTCACAACTGCTCTACTTACACTGATCTGAGTGCTGATGGGTTTCCTTGAAAAAGCTACACAAAATGAGATGGACGACATTAGTGGTTTCATCGGTGCTCTTCCCAAGAGTATTCATCAATTGCTCCAAGTCCTTGTGAATATGCTGCAGGAGAAAACTCACTGGATCTGGAACCTGTGGCTTTATGATCTGCAGTAGGGACTAGAACAACAAGATTCAGAGTGACCAAACACAATTCCATCATAAAGCTTGGAATCAGACAAAATAGGTCTTTAGACAAGCCCATGAACCTACCTTCATCTACTCATACTTAAGAATGCGTGAAAATCTTAGTGAAGCCAGAATTACACTGATGGTTGTCCTCACCATTGTTCACTACAATTTGATAATACTGAGGACAAACATTCAATTTCTAGGAATTCTCAACAATACATGTAATGTGTTTGTCGTCTTGCTTCTCCCCTCCCCTGGACTTAATTGGCCCCTTATTTGTAAAGTTATTAGAAACCTATCAGAAATGTATTTTTAAAACTGGATTTATGTGTTTGGCTCTTAATCATGCATTCTGCACAGAGAGAAAAGGCTCTGGAATGACTCCAGCAGAACTACATGAGAACCCTCTTGTCAAAGACCTTCCCACCTTCACCTATGAACATATTGCAGCTCACTCTCCCCTGGGCACGCAAGCTACTCTCTGGGGAACCAGGAATGGAGTGAAGGGGAGCCAAGCTCTCCTTGGAGACCTGAGAAAGAACAAGCTGCTTGATTCTCCCAGGCGAAGTGTAGGATGGCTTCCAATGGATTTTATTTGCCTAGCCGCTTTGAAGCAGTCCTGGAACTGCAACAGTGCGTCCAGCACAGCAGCAGTTTGAACACAGGAGGGAATGCTATAGGAGCCACTCTGGTCCTTGCTCTCACTGAACACAGGGTGCAGGACAGGGGCCTTAAATGCTAATCATCACACAGTGAGAGAATATAAATGAGATGGACCAGCTACAGTGACTTGTTAGCAACAATACTGGAAGGAGACTTCATTTTTCAAAATAATTCCTCTGCCATTTCCTCATTGTAATGCATTCCATGTAGAATAAGAGGTTGGTAGGTTTTCCCCCTCATATACCTGGGGATCTTTTGTGGCACCCAGAAGCAATGCCAAGTGGGTGAGCAAGCGAATCAGAATCAAGGCAGCTGGAGACATCTCCCTTTCAGATGCTACCATGGCTTTTCTGTTGCCAGGGTTTCCAAGCACATGGCCAGTTTGTGTTCTGTCTGCTCCAATTCTGCGCAAAAATGAATAGCGAATGTGCATACTAGATACCAAATGACAGTTTGTTTTTCTCATTTTAAAATCCTAGGCATTGTCAGTTAGAAGTCTGACCATCAGAAGATACACAATAGTTAATCTAAGGTTTCAAAAGAAAAAAAAATCACATAAACAGTGTTTAAGTATTGCAAAGAAAATGAAATTCTTATTTGCTTTGACCAAAGAGGCCCCAGCACAAAGAATGTGAAAATAGAGCCTATCTCAGAAGAACTAATACAGGTAAACAGGCAACCATGGCAAAAGCACAGCAAGTGATTAGCATCTTCCCCTTACAACCTAGAAACACTGCAGCCAAGAGTAAATACACTGGTTACATCTGCCTGCATCTCATCTTGCAAATGCTTAAGATCTCCAGAAAAGAGATATAATACTGTTCAAGAGTTAAATATATAAAAAAGACATACTGAGCTCGAAGGAAGTTTGGCAATGCCCTGTGGTTGTCACCTCCTATTTGAGCACCACAATCAACACATTGTCCATATTGCATGGGGTGACCACACTGAAAGGAGAAGAGAGTGCCAAAATTACAACCAAACATAAAAGAAATAGGCCAGCTTGTTTCTGCTGAACCTGAAAACCAACTGGCATAGGATATCTCCTCATGCATTTCAAGTCATTATGCAGTTGCAGAGAACCAAGATGATGCTTGTCTGCAACGCAGTCTTGCATAAGATGTCGCATAGAGGGATCGTGAAGGGGTATGCAAAACAGAGAAGAGACCATTTCAAAAGAAATCTACTAGACTAAAGACACCATCAGTGCAGGCTCTTACCTCTCCAATAGTGCAGGGGTGACCATTTGGACAAGCTGGTTAAAAATAAACAATAAATCAGTATACTAGCACAGCAAACAGGTCACCAGACATTTCTAAACTATACCAAAGAATAGAACCCTCATTCTTCCTCTGATATCCACTGTCATGCAGCAGACAGAGGGGTGAATCCAACCGCCTCTAAGGAGGCTTACCCCAATTTAAGTGGCTCCTCCTCCAATGGAAGAGACACTTACACTGGCAGAAGGCTCCTTAGGGTGGAGGAAAGGGATACATATGATCAATCCCAGACTATTGAACTTGAGTCAGAAAAATCTAGATTTAAATCCCCACTTAGCCATGAATCTGAGTAGGAATTTGACACTCGCTGCCATTTGGTTAGTCACTGTCTCTCAGCCTGACCTGTATCAGATGGCAGAGAGGTTCTCTCACACTGGAGCACCAGAGTGTGTTAAATATTGGATTAGGATCCGTACAATACAGGTTCAATTCCTTGCTTCCTGTGAAACTCTTAGTCTAACATATCTCACAAGGTTGCTGTAAGGATAAAATGAGTAGGGGAGAACCAAGTATGCTGGCCTGAGCTGTTTACAGGAAAGGTGGGATAAAATGGCATTAAAAAACCCAGCATTTTTTGTGAGGATAAATAGGATATGCTGTGATACTCCTAAGAGATGTATGTAGTTGAGTCGATGAAACTGAAAAGACTTGGTTCTATAAAATGCTTGGATTGCATATGGTGAGGGAATCTTAATTTGTATGCAAGTATTGCCTTCCTATTTGATTCCATTATGCCTAGCTCAGGAGATTAGGCTCAGTACTTACTATACCAGTGAAGCCCTGCTGTTCCTTCCCATGTCACAGCCTGAGCCAGCAAGTCTTCTGGCATTGTTGGCAGAAAAGCACGCTGCAGAGAAAAAGATACTCCTAATCAAAGTGATACTGAAGTACCAAACAGTTACGTTTTTCTTATAGCGGACTTTCATCTGCTTTGATAAGCCCCAGACACATTTGACCCATTTTCTCAAGTAACCAATCAGAAGCAGATATTAAGGACTAAGATGTACTACCAGTTACTTCAAAGTACACAACAATTAATGCAAGTAACAACGGAATGATTTGAGGAACTGAATGATGGGCATGTTTTCTCTTACCTGCATTGTATGGGGAGAAAATGCCAGATTTCTTAGAGGCTCAAGGACTCGATTTTGGCCACACAGCAAAATAGCTCCAGTATGAACAACCATGCCAATTACTACCCTATTGTAGCTGTAATCCAGCTGATTCACCATCAGTGATGGGGTACTGTTATCCACAAGGGATTCTGCAAATGTCTGAAGTTCTAGAGAAAGAAGTATTTTGGAATTCTGTATCAACTCTTTAAGAGCTAGACATTGCTGAAATAAGAAGAAACATTATGTTACACAAAGCAAGATAATATTTTTAGCCAGATTCATTTCACTCTCTGCATGGTCAAATATTAGAAATGCTGAAGGGGGTCAATTCATGTTTAATAATAAATGAAACAATGAACGTATTTCCTTCTCCACAGGAATATAACAACAATTTTTTGCTAAGAGTCCTCTCCCAGTTTCACTTCTATTGTCTTGCCTCTTGGGTGCTAGCCAACATACTGCCTGGCAGCAGAGCAAGATATTTTACCTTCTGGGTAGGGTGAAGGCTTGAGTCCCCACTGCCATACTGAGATGTGAACTCTCTGAAAACAGCCAAGAGAAAGTGAACAGGCTGTGCAGAACTGGGGCCATTATAATCCTGAAAGAAAAAGAAACTCATAAAAAAGAGTGATAGGCAGGGAAAAAAAGATCACCGGCAGTAGAATTTCCATCTCTGGCCAGCAGCAATGGAGATGAGTAAGATTAGTGCACAGGATAATAGTGATGGTTTTTGCAAGACTCCGTCTGAGTTACTAGACACACAGATATATTGCTTTTTACTAGACCACTAATCAACATGTATCTATCTACATTAATCATCTGTGGCCTAATGGGGAAGGGAAGATTTCCAAGTTTTGTAAAGCATCCCTGCATTGCCACCTAGAGACCATTTTTACTTGCTGTAGGCAACCATTAAGGAGAATATTTTTAGATCTGGACAACAGCTACTATTTCAACTCTGCACTCAGAGGCATCCCACCAACTGTAACAGTGTATTGTTGTGGGGATTCCCCCCCCATTTTCTCTGTCTCCCTGCAGGTTAAGTTCTCACCCCAAAATGTAATGCAAGATGTTCATAGGCAGCTTAAGAACTCTGGTTATGAATGTGAGGTATCAATATTTTTAATCAATCAACTGAAATAAAATGGCAGGAGGAGGAAAATATCACTCATGATATAAACATTCCCTCTAATTATCTGAATATGGCATGCAGCAGGCTAAAGCAAATAACAATAACAATAACAATAATAATAAAAAATTTTATTGTCACTGTACATAGTACAACGAAATTACCTCTCGATGATCTACAACCCTCTCAATGATCTACAACAATAATCATACACACTCACACTTAAAGTTCACATAACAACTGAACCACTGATGTCACCCAATCCGATTTCATACAGTATTTAAGGCAATGATGGTTCTCGAGTAAAAACTATTTTTTAATCTGCTTGTCTTTGCTTTAATTGTCCTATATCTTCTGCCTGAAGGCAGCAATTCAAACAAGGAATGTCCAGGATGTGATAAATCCTGCAAAATGTTCTTTGTTTTTTTCAAACATCGAGAACTATACAATTCCTCCAGGAATGGGAGAAGGCAACCAATGATCTTCTGGGCTGTGGTAATAACTCTCTGGAGTGCTCTCCTGTCTGCAATCATACAACTAGTAAACCAGGCACAGACAAAGTATGTTAAAATGCTCTCTATTGAACAACGATAGAAAGACATCAATATTTTCTCACTCAAGTTATTTTTCTTTAAAAGTCTGAGAAAATAAAGCCTCTGCTGGACCTTCTTCACCAGAGCAATGGTGTTAATGCTCCAGGTCAGATTTTGCTCAATAGTCACTCCCAAAAACTTAAAAGTAGCCACCCTCTCCACACATTCTCCACCAATAAGCAGTGGCTGGATGTCTGTTTTATTTCTCCTGTACTCCACCACCATTTCCTTAGTCTTGGTGGTATTAAGAATCAGATTATTTTCCCCACACCAAACACAAAGCCGTTCCACCTCATCATTCCCAGAAATGAGCCCCACCACAGTGGTGTCATCAGCAAACTTGATGATAGTGCTGGGGTGGGTGGGAGAGTACAGTCCTGGGTATAGAGCAGGGGGCTCAGCACACAGCCTTGTGGGGAACCAGTATTCAGGATAAGGGCTGTGGACATATGAGACCCTACTCTAACCCTCTGAGGGCGGGCTGTCAGGAAATCCAAAATCCAGGAACATATAGAACTAGAGAGTCCAAGGCCCTCCAATTTGGTCACTAATCTATGTGGGAGAATGGTGTTGAAGGCAGAACTAAAATCCACAAACAACAACCTCACATAACTCCCTGGCTGCTCCAGGTATGACAGAGCAGTATGGAGAGTAGTGGTGATGGCATCCTCTATGGATCTGTTTGCCTTATATGCAAACTGCCCTTGATGTTCCAGTCAATGTACCAAGTGGCTTGTCATCTGCACATTCTGCCAATCCAATATTGGGTAACTGATCCTCTAAGAGACGTCCTAGAAGAAAATACTACATATATATGTCCCGGTGAATGACAACTAAAAAGGAATCAACATTAATAAAAAAAACATATTTATCAAGCTCAACTATAAAAAGGGAAAGAAAATAAACTGAACAGAGACATGTTCTCTCTGCTACAAAACAGACAATGGTCCACTTTCAGGCCAATCAAAGACAACTTTGCCAGTTAGAGAAAAAGGCTTTACCTTCAGGGCTGCTTCTATGCTCTCTACGTGGCCTTCTATCATGGCTTTTCCCACAGCATCACGCATCATTTTGTAGTTTTTGCCCCATACCAGGAACTGATCAATCTGTCCAGGCTGATACCTCTGAGGCCACAAGAGACAAGAAGTCCCATTTTTAAAAAAGTGTGAATATGAAATCAGACTATAAAATACCATGATTTACTGATTGCCAATTAAGAACTTCCTCACAAGCCCTGCTCTCTGTGCTCTCACTTGCAGAGGTGAGGCAGGTGACCACCACAGGCAAACTTTTATTATTGGTGGCACTTTGCCCATCAAATACCCTTCCCATTGAGGCTTGCTTGGTATCTATCCTACTCTCTTTTAGGCAGTAAGCAAAAACATTTCTTTTACCCAAGCTTTTAATTAAGGTCATTGAATTTTTTAGAACTGTTTTCATAGTCTGCTTCTAGTCTATGACCTGTTTTACAAGGAAACTCTTAGGCTGCTAAATGTGCTGGGTTTTAATCAGAGGTCATTTCGTAGAGAAAGAGGTGCAAGAGCTCATTAGCATAACTCATTAGCATAACTTATTTGCATACGCCATACCCTCTGACATCAACAGAAGTGTGTCAGAAGGCAACACCCACCACTCAGGCTCCACCCCAAAAATCTCCAGGTATTTCCCAACTCAGAGCTGGCGAGCCCACCTGGAGAAAAACTGCTTCAAAAGCACAAAGAAAATTTGTAGCAGGGGATCAGCTTTTGTGAACCACTGCACTCTTCTACAGATACGTAATAGCTGAAGAACTGACCAGTGACCCAGTTATGAACAGAGGCTACAGTTCCCATATTTGCACAAGTCTACAGATATGGGCAACATCCTCCTCACTTGCTACCCACATATAATGGTTGATGACTCGGTTTCAATGTATCTGAAAAAGAATGCATGAACATGAAAGTTTATACCCAGAATAAACTTTGTTGGTCTTAAAGGTGCCACTGGACACAAACTTTGTTCTGTTGCTTCAGACCAACATGGTTACCTACCTGAATCTATGCAAACCAGAATTATTCAAGAGAACTCTTCTACACAGGCAATAGGGTTACACTGTACAAAAGACTTCACAAAGTTACTTGAACAAATTATTAGGGTAGACCCAACACCTCCTGTCCACACATGCTTAAGGTAGGATAGCAGCTCAATGTTTCATTAGCAGTGGCACTTAAGAATATCTGTTCCAGCGCAACAGAACAAAGTTTGAGTTCAGTGGCACCTTTAAGACCAACAAAGTTTATTCACACGAAAGCTTAGACCCAGAATTAAACTCCGTTGGCCTTAAAGGTACCACTGGAAACAAAGTTTGTTTGGCACACTTTGTGCTTATTGACTATTAACCTTTATTTAAGCTGGTTATAGCCTAACTCATTAGCTGAAAGGGGGGGAGGAGGAAAGAAGGAAGGAAGGAAAAAGAAAAGAATGGAAAGAAAAGGACAGAAAGAAGAGGAAGGAAACAAAGAAAGGGAAAGAAATGGGGGAAAGGAAAAGAAAGGGAACAAAGAATTGTAAAGAAAGGGGAAGAAGAAAATGGAAAGAAAGAGAAAGAAAATGAAAGCCTCCGGGGCACCTGGAGAAGATCAAGGCGGGATGCCAGGTATTTAAATCCCCCTCCCAGTCTCTCCACAGATGTTGAGGCTCAGGGGGAAAGGAGGGCATGTCATCCCACCTCCTCTTCCTTCTGAAGGAAGAGGAGGTGGGGAGACATGCCTGGCTTCCCTGCACGATCTTCCCAGCAGCCGCGGGGCACTCAGAGAAGATTGCACAGGGAAGCCAAGCATTTAACCTCCCCCCCTCTGCAAAAGCGGAGAGGCTCAGGGGGAAAGGAGGGCATATGTCTGCCTGGTTCCCCTAAAGCCCACAGCAAGCGCATCAGCGGGGCACTTGGAGAAGATCGCGCAGGGAAACCAGGCATTTAATTCTCCCCCTTGGGAGGGGGCAGGTCCTCGGCTTGTTACTGCCAGAGCGCTGCTCAGGATGCTCCGGCAGGAAATGACCCCTGGTTTTAATGCTCTGGCTGGATTTCAATAGTTTGTTAGCTTTCATGATTTTAAAGTTTCTGTGTGAACTTCTTTAGGAGAGTGAAGCTGCCTATGGAGTAATTTGATCCAGGATCATATGTCAGGGACTTTAAAGCATCCTGGCAAATGCCTTCCCACTCATTCCTCAGAGCTCAGCGATAACCAGATTCTGCTTAGGCAACAAATCTTAACAGAATTGCTTTTATTCTGCTTTCAGATATCCCCCTTTAACAGATTCTCCATTTGCCCCACACCCATACTAAATCACCACTCAATAGTAAAAAAGATGTTGTAAATGGCTGAGAATAGAGATAAATTTACACTACCAGTTGTTGCTGAATTATTTCTGTTGGAAATATCCAGTGACACTGCTGTTTGCTGGAAAGGTTCTGTGTGAACTCCAGGCCATACTGGTTAGTAATCTTTCGGACAAGGTAAACTTTATACCAGTCATTCCAACAGCAAAACTGCATCACCCTCTGCAGGTACATCTCCTTCTCATTATCCATGGAACCATCTGCAGAGACAAAGGAAATTGGGTTTGATTTCCTAATCATGCTAAGCTACTGATGTTCAATATTTTGAGCAGCACCCAAGCAACCAGAACAATGTCTCACATAGCTTCACAACTTAAAGAAGGGGGCAATACTCTAATGGTAGTACAAGAAAAATCAGGGTTGCACTTACCTGTAACGTTTATCTTCTGTGCAGGCACACAATGGGACTGTGCATGCACAGGCCTGCCACAGACAGACACTTTTAAGGGACTGAGGGAGCACCCCTCCCATCCAGAGCAGGAGTGCAATGGTTTTTCCTGCCTAAATCATCATGTGCTCTGGAGGAGTGGCACACTCCTCCAGATGTTGCATGTCTGCCCTGACTTCCTTCAAATAAGGAAAAATAGTGAAACAAACCAATAATATAGATTCAGGTGGGGGGTAGCTGTGTTGGTCTGAAGCAAGAGAACAAACTTTGAGTCCAGTGGCACCTTTACGACCAACAAAGTTTAATTCTGGGTATAAGCTTTCGTGTGCATGTGTACTTCTAAACCAATAATATAGAAGAGAGCTCATAGCAGTCTTGTAACAGAGTTTTATAGTGGCCACAACCCTCCTCAAGCGGGACCTGTGCAGATGCAGCTTTACCCTTTTGAGGAACATAAGAACATAAGAGAAGCCAATGCTGAATCAGGCCAATGGCCCATCTAGTCCAACATGCTGTCACACAGTGGCCAAAAATACCAGGTGCCATCAGGAGGTCCAGCAGTGGGGTCAGGACACTAGAAGCCCTCCCACTGCTGCCCCCCCAGCACCAAGAATAGAGTGCATCACCTGCCCCAGACTGAGAATAACAAACAAATAAGGCACTATCTACA
The DNA here is from genome assembly GCA_029375565.1 of Gekko gecko. Lineage (NCBI taxonomy): Eukaryota > Metazoa > Chordata > Lepidosauria > Squamata > Gekkonidae > Gekko > Gekko gecko. Next base: position 233,616,846 of record JAPDNY010000002.1, on the reverse strand, counting down.
CTAAAAGGTTTTGTTCTGTTCATGTAAAACAATAGGGCCCTCCTAAGATCAAGGAAGTGTAATGCTCATTTGGCCAGAAATGTGGGAGTTGGAAAGAAAACAGATAGTGTAACCTCTTGTGCTAAGTGGAAGTTTGAAACAAATTTTGGTTAAAAAAAACCCAAACTGGGATGCAGGATGGCAGCTCTCATTAAAAACCTTGAAGAAAGAAGGGCCAACCTAATGAAGACGGGTTCACTCACCCTCCCGGTTGAAGTGACAGCGAGCAGAAAGGCCACCTCCATCCTCATAAGGGACAAAAGGCAAGAGGCCAAAGGTTCAAAGGGCTTAAGTATGAGTGGTGAAACCACCAACGATAATGACCATGGTGGTCTTAGGGAGGGCCGGAAGGACGTTGATTGACTCTTTCAAAAATCTCCTAGACAGTCTAAGAGAGAACAAAGAAGGCTGTTCACCAAATCATGATAAGCAGATATTGCGGCTAAGTGCACCTTCACCGAAGAGGTGGCAAGCCCTTCTGAGCTAAGGGAGAACTGGTAATCAAATACGTTTTGCAGGGAGCATGATGTTGTAATCAGGCCCCTTGACCTAGCCCAAACAGTAAAACTCCTCCACTTAGCGGCATAGGAAGGTTTCCTAGACTGCTGCAGCACCTCTCTGACCCCTGGAAAGAAGCCTAAATCAATGGGCATATCCTCCAAGCTGTAAGAGACAACCACAGAATGTCATGGTACAACAGAGGATCATGGGTCTAAAGATCCTGTACCTGTGATAGAGGAAAATACTCTGTCCCTGCCATCTGGCGTAACTCTGAAAAACAGATCTGTCAGGGCTAAAACAGTGCAATTAGAATGCAGTCCATGTTGTCTGACCATATCTTGCCCCAAACCCTGATAATAATGGGAAAAGGAGGAAAGGCATACAAAGGGGACCTGTCCAAGCTATCTGGAAAGTGTCCTCTCTTGACTGGGGGAACAACAAAACACTAGGGCTTTTGTGTCTGTTTAGTAGCAAAAAGATCCACCTCAGGGAAAATCTAGGCCTTGAAAATGTACAGAAGGTAATACTCTGGAATCAACCATTTGTGGTTGGTAGAATGGATCTGGCTCAGGTTGTCCACGGTAGTATTCAGCACCTACTTTATGAATAGCCCTGAAGGACATGTGGTGAAGTGCAACCACCTCCCAAATGGCCAGTGCATCTGCACATAACACCCATGCCCTTTTGTTTGTTCACGTGGAACATTGTGGTAGAGTTGTCCATCTGGATTAACACCCTCTTCCCTCATAAGATATCTGTGAAAGAGGTAAGGCATAGCAAACAGCATGTAACTCCAAAACATTTATATGTAAATTCCCTTGGAACCTACCCCAGCACCCCTGAGCACTAAGACTTTCACCCCATCCCAGTAAGGAAGCATCAGTCATAACTGTTATCCGGGAAAACCAAAACTAAAAATAAACTCCTGAAAACAAGTGGAACCAATGGAATGCAGCACACAAAAAATAGTCTGGACTGCGATTCTGACACTAGACTGGACAGAACGGACCAAGCAGAGGAGGGTCTTGAGTGTAGCTTGGTACTTAGGGTGGATTTTGCGGTTTCAGCCATTAAAAGCACCCACTCCCACCGCATGGCCTTCAATTGCTACGCCCTGACACTGTGGGGCTTGGGAGTAAATTGCTGGCACAATTTGCAAGCTGATACATTATGACCCTCTCCCAGACACATCAAACACAGGTTGTGCTCATCAGTGTGGATCTTCTTGGTGCTGCATTACATGCACTTCTTAAAAAGGGCTTTAACTGACACTGTCACTTGCTGCCTAGGTAAAGGCCCAGCGGGGAACAGAACACAGCGCCGGAATAAAGACGATCATGAATCAATGACCAGATTAGGTAAATTAGGTAAGAGGAGGCTTTGCTTTTGCAAACTGACTTTTGTACTATAGAGCAGCAGCCTTAGCTTGGGTTAAATATTGGATCAGTTTAGAAGATCAAAGAATACTAAAATTGGAAGGCCATGATTTGGTGTTGGGTTGGCACGCATTCCTGTGGTATGGGAAAGCGGTGTCACAAAAAATATTTTAAATAACACTGACTCAAAGCATCATTATTGAAAGTATGGGAGCCAATTTACAATGTTCTATATAAAAAACTCAAAATTAATTGCACCGTTGGAAGCGTTTACTTATCCTAGAGTCTATACTGAGGAGAAGGTAAGAAGATAAGTTGATATCTTGGACTCTAATCTAAATCTAAAACCATTGCCAGAATTGAGCAAAGAGCTCAAATTGAATCTAGACTTTCAAAAGATAAAAAGTTGGGCTTCCATGAAAACTTGCCAGAGATTGAAAAGATTTTGACCTCTACAGATCAAAAATTTATTAAGAAAATGTATATGTATCTTCTTGATTATACGATGGCAGACGAAATTGTAAAGACTAATATGATTCAGTGGGCACGAAACTTGGGACACAATATTGAACTTGAGCAATGAGCTCAACTGTGGAAGAAAAATATTAAAATAACAAAAGCGGTTCCATACAAAGAGAAAGTATATAAAATGTTTTATAGATGGTATGTAACCCCAGAGATGTTAGCTAAATATAATAGTAAGTGTTCTAACAAATGCTGGAAATGTCAGAATAAGTTGGAATCCTTTTATCATATATGGTGGCACTGTGATAGAGTCAAAGAATTCTGGGCACGGGTACATGAAATGTTACAAAAGATATTAGATTGCTCTGTTCCTTTCACCGCAGAAGCACTGATGTTAAATATATTACCTGACAATTGTAAAAAAGATGATCGATATCTTATTGTTTATTTGACTACAACAGCTAGAATTTTATATGCTAAATATTGGAAAATGTTGGAAGTTCCAAAGAAGAAAGAACTTATTAACAAACTTTTGGAGGCGGCAGAAATGGATAGGCCGACTTTACATTTGAAAGGTTTGACAGAATCCACTTTTCAAAACACGTGGTCAAGATTTTACACGTGGTATAATAATTATAATAACGTTTAATGATAAGAGACTGGCTATCCAAGAAGCGTATAAGAGTTACAAAATTGGTTAGAAGATTACTGTTAGTTTTTTGTTACACATGTTGTTATAGCAGTTAGATTCTATTGGCATAGAAATTGATTATGTATTAGTTAAATTACCCCCCATATATGTTTTGTGTTTGAGTTATATGTTTTGTATGTGACAAGTACTGTTTTGTCTTATTGAAAATACTTAATAAAAATTTATGTCCCTATTGGGGCATAAAAAAAAAGGGGGCAAGGTTAATTTACCTCAGACCACCAAAATTGGTTTATGGCCTTTTCTTTTCAGGTTTTTTTGCAGATCGCCAAGAGGTGAAAAGGAAACTCTTACAAAGATGCAGGCTTCTATCTTGACAATGGCAAAAAAGAAAGGGGGCACTGCTCCTCCAGATAGGAAAACCCTAGTCAGGAAAAACTGTTGTGCTCTTGCTCTGGAGGGGAGGGACACCCCCTCGTTTCAAAGGTGGAAGATGAACTACAGAAGACATACTGTAGGTGTAGCTTTCAGAGCAAGTTTTTATCTGAAGCATCAAAGACATAGGTTTCTTTCTTCTACCCCAACTCTACACTTGGCAGAAGTTATATCAGCAAAAATTCTCTCGTATGGTAGCTACTTGGTACATTAGCACCTCATTTGTTTACCATCATCCCACTTACTTGCTATTCCATGGAGTTCGTACAGCAGTTCTGCAGCCCTATCCAAGCACATCCGGATGCGAGCCACTCCCTGCAAATATTCAATAGAAGCTTCCTGAGGTGTATCCTGACTGTTCCACTGGAAATAGTTCGCCAGGAAGTGACCATCATCCCTCAGAAAGGCTGTCTTAATTTCCTCAGCAGATACTCCTGATTTCTCACACATGGAATCCTGAAAGGAGCACATTTAGACTGAATTTAGAATTGCCCAGTAAGATTTCTAATTCGCTACTGGAAATCTGATTGGCTGTGAAGACTTTTAAAAACATTGCTTTGGCAGCAGCTGCCATCAAAACACAAGGATCTTCACTATGTGACTGAAGGTAAGGTGTGGCAGCTATTTTGCATCTAGCTTTGCCTCCTGCAGCAGCTATTTGATGGCAGCCATTTTGTGGCTGGGCCCATCACGATGTGCCAGTATTCCAAAGATGCCTGCAGACTCAAAAAGATTGGGGACCCCTAACCTACAGAATCTGTAGCAAAGTGAATGCTACACTCCTGACCTGATATAGAATCAACAGCTTGATACCTGTGCAGTCATAATGCTGGAGAAGGAGTGGGTGGGAGTCTGGCTGGATACTAAGGAGAAAGGCCTGTTTAGTTCATTTTCCTTAACCTTCTTTCCTGTTCCCTAAATGATAAAATTGACTTGCCCCAATCACAAGCAGCTTCTGGTCACCTCTTTCCTTTTCTTCCTGAAAAGCTACTGTCTGGATATGAACTGAGATTTTCCCCAAGTGAAAAAAAATGAAAGAACCCAGGAGGCATAGTACAGGTGCAGATTTTTCAGACTTAAAAACAAAATCGATGGTTAAAACCATTTAAAGGAGAGTGGTACCCTCCACATTTGGAAACACACATGAACAAATGAAATGTTAAGATCATGAAGTTCAAATGCAGTCTCTACGGGTTCCAGAACTACTTTACAAAATATCCTGGAGAATTAAAAAGGCAAAGAAGACTTACCTCAAGGCAGTTCACAAATAGTGTATAAAGTTCTGTTTTATCATCTTTGCCTAGGATCCAGTTTTCTACTTGTGATAAATAATCTTGCATGTAGGCTTTCACATCACTGAAACTAAGGAAACAAACATAAATGCTTTGTTCCTTAGTAATGGGAGGCTTTTATTGATATTAATTATGCATTAAATAAAAATAAAGGAAGGGTACAGTTAGCTAATGAGGGCAAGGGGAAAGAACCAGCAGAGTTTGAGAAGTGATAGTGACAAAAGGCCAAACTAGATGTCTGACCCATGGACAAATTAAAAGCCTACTGAGGCAATTTAAAAATGCTGCAAGGGTCCGACTGGGCCTGCAGCATGGTAGGGGTGCTCTTGACCCCCCTCCCCCCACACCTTTTCAAGTGCTGGGAAAAGAGGAAAGCAATAATTGAATCTAGAGCAAACATCAAGCAGCTACCTTTCAAGCAGGAGTATATATTTACTCACATATCCTGATCTGACTGTTCTTACCTGTATTTCAGAAGCAGCTTTAACACCACAGAACGGATTACAGGAGTTTTATCTACTACATCATCAAAAGGGGACAGAGATTTGGTATGCACACTTGGCTTCCCTGAACCAAGAAAATACAACAAAACTCAGTTTAGAGAAATTATAAAGTCAATATATTTGAGGTAGGACAATTAAAAGGAGTATGCAAGCATACCTTTCTGGCATCCTCTCAAAACCTCCTTATGAGCAAACAGCAAGTTCAACAGCTCTTGAATCACAGCTTTTTCAGGAGGCTCATTGTCTTTGAAACACATCGTGGAAACCAGATCAATAAAAAAGCTATTGCAAAACTTGCGAAATTTGGAATATTTGGTGATGATGTCACTGCAGGAAAAATGGATGAGAAATTATTTATCTAGTCAATTGTAAAATTTGCACCATATGTATAAGACATACTTGTCCAAAAGAGTGATATAAAATCCTCAGAAGGAAAGATAAGTCTCAAAACTACTACTGGGGTTACAATCTGTTATAGCAGAGATAAGGAATTACCTGAGCTCCTTGGATACACCCAGCGTGTAGTCATCTGGCAGGCTGGCTAGGCAGAATGGACACAACATCTGTGCTGGTACCAGCCACTGTTTGATGCAGCTCTGACAAAACACATGATCACAAGGAAGGCTGACTGGATCCCTAGGATCTCCCAAGCAAATTGGACATGGCTTCAAACCATACCTGTGGACCCAAGAGCAGAAGTCAATGTAAAATATATGTATTTGGATTTAATAGAAACTTCCCTGTTTGGAAGAGTTAGTTATGGAAATATGTATTTAAGTATAGCATTCCTGAATTTACACCCCCTCCCCAGTACAAGCAACCCCAGCAACATTATGTTGTCAAAGGCTTTCACAACCAGAGTTCATTAGTTGTTGTAGATTTTCCAGGCTGTTGTGGTCTTGGCACTGTAGTACGTGATGTTTCGCCAGCAGCTGTGACTGGCGTGCCGACAATGTAAGAATATGCTCTGCTACAGATCGGTTGCCCTTTTAGATTGTTTACATACACAGAATGGTGATTTAGCCTGTACCTAATTCTTGGAGGCTTCTATATAATAAGCACTTAATACAGCTTTTTGAGGAAGAATCATCGAAACAAAGAGTGAAATCTGGAATCTTTGTCTCTCACTCTGTGTCTTATTCTAGTGTTATTCTTGTAGTTTGTAATCACATACTAGTTCTTGTAACCGTTTTTGTAAACCGATGTTATTTATTTCTTACTAATGTGATTTAAAGAGGCTTTACTCTGTGTCTTACTCTAGTGTTACTGCTGTAGTCTGCAATTACATACTGGTTCTTGTAACCATTCTTGTAAACTGATATTACTTACTTGGCACTAATGTGAATTATATTTCTGTGTGCTATTTTGTCTGCGTTGTTTATACAGTGTATTGTTGTTCTATGATCCTCAGAGGTATAACGCAAAAAGATGAAGTACTCTGTGTCAATGTGAGAAGAAAAATGGTAGGCAGGTAATTTATATCTACTCAGGAAAGTGGGGTAGGGCTGAGTCATTATCTTACAGAAGTTTCCCAGGCTGTGACATGCTAATGCAGAAGCTTTCCTGAGGAGGTTCTTTTGCATATGGATTGGCTGTTGAAATTCTAATCTTTTCTGTAGTGCTGTTGTCAGATGGAGAGTATTTTGCGTTTTTCAGGACAGAAAACCATGTCCTATTTATTTTTAAACTCTCTTATTTCTTGTTGAAATTTTGTTTATTTTTATGAATTTCAATGGCTTCTCTGTGTAATTAGATTACCACATCAGATTACACAGGGGTGCCACTGAAATTCATAAACATAAACACAATTTCAACAGGAAAGAAGAGAGTTTAAAAATAAATAGTGCAGGGTTTCCTGTCCTGAGAAACACAAAATACTCTACATCTGACAACAGCACTACAGATAAGATTAGAATTTCAACAGCCAATCCATATGCAAAAGAACCTCCTCAAGAAAGCTCCTGCATTAGCATGTCACAGTCTGGGAAAATCCTACAAGGTAATGACTCAGCCCTACCCCACCTTCCTGAGTAGATATAAATTACCTGCCTACCATTTTTCTTCTCACATTGACACAGAGAGTACTCCATCTTTCTGTGTTATACATCTGAGGATGTCAGTTGCAGCTGCTGGCGAAACATTGGGTAGTACAATGCCAAGACCACAACCATACAGCCTGGAAAATCTACAACAACCTAGCAACATTGTTACTTCTCTAAGACAAAAAGAACTGGGTAATGTTTCTTCATCAAAAACCTGATAGATTAGGAATTTTAATTCTAGGATGAATTCTCTGCAAGAGGAGGGACCAAATAATCCAACTCTGCTCTGTTTACAACAGCAGGAAATCCCATGCTTGAACTTTCAGGTGAAACTGAAGAGTCTTAGGAGATAGAATGGATGTGACCATGTCCTATGACAGAAAATTTCTAGGAATTTTTTTTAAATCCTGTTTCTCAGAATACTACACTGTTTATAAGCCCACATTCTTTTCTTTTCTTAAATATTTTCCAAAACTACAAGAAAATAAGGAAGGGGAACTATAAACTACAGAAAAATAGACTTCAGAGAGAGTTGGCAACTCATTTGCCTCTTCTTCCCCTTCTTTCCCTCAAACGATATCCTTTCTTGGGGGCAGCCGCTCCACGTTCTGAGTCTGAATCTTCTCCAGTAGGTGCTCTATCATCACTTCCCTTGCTGCTCTCCTCGTCATCTTCTCCTGTTGGTCTAAGTTGTGGCTGCAAGAACTCCCATGCTTTCATAACAGAGTCAATCTTTTCCTTCTCTTCGTTGAATTTGAAGAGTAAGCTTTCAGGTACAATCCATTTGTAGGTTATGTTTTTCTTTTGTAAGAACAAAGCCAAGTCTTTTTTATTTTTTCCTTTTTTTCCTTATCTCAAAGGGAATGTCTTTCAAAACTCTTATCTCCTTGCCATCAATTTTAAGAACAGTTCCATTTGTTGCCTTTAAAATCTGGTCCCTCACATGTCTTCTGGAGAATCTAATCACCACCTCCTCGGGCACATAATTTTTCTTGATGTATTCGGAATATGATCTATAGATCACATCCATCTCGCTTTGAGGAACATTTGCTTTCAAATCTGAAACAGGTCCCAGAGCATTGCTCACAGTCTGCTTAAGATTCTCCCCTTTATTCTCAGGAACTCCTTGAAATCTCAGAATAAAGCTTAATTTTATCATTTGAAGCTGCAAAAGCTGGGCTTCGTCAGAGTTTTTCTTCTTTTTCATCTCCTGCAGTTGCTTTTTAAGATTTTTAGTATTGGCATGTACTTTCTTAAGGTTCTCCGCATGTTGCTCTGTTTTTTTCATAGTCTTGTTTAACTGTAGTTGCTGTGCAGCAAAATTTTGATTGAGTGTTGTCATTTGCTCCAGCAGGGGTTGCAAAGCATCTGTTAGCATCTTGGAGAAGTCTATGGTTACATCCAGTCTCGTGACCGCATTCACTGGACTAGCACTTCCTGAAGGAGGCTTAGGTTTCATTTGCTTATCTTTCTCCGTCTTTTTCAGCGACATCTTTGAGCATGTTTACATTTAAAGAAAATTATCAAAAGCCTCCGAAGTCTGCAAATCACTTGTAAGTCTCTTGGAAAGTTCTTACTAAGTCTCATTCTGCTTTTAAATCCGTCCCTCCTCATGCTTAAAGCCCAATTATGTTATCATGGGGGGGTTCCCGCCCCTCCTCGTTTGCTTTAGGGGGAACTTTCCGCCAAAGTCTCTGGTGCTCGTTTTAACCAGCACTCACTTTCAACATAGATCTAGTAGATCTCGCCATCAGTCGTGTAGTACGCTTGACCTCCACATGCTTGTACCGATGTGCGTCTCTGAGTCCAGTACTGAAACACAGCAGCGAGACCGTCGGGGCACAGAACCACCTCAATCTGCCAGCAACGTGCCGGAGGAGAGGTGATCCCTAGAGCCCCATGGCTAGGGACCCATCGCATGGGTCCCCGGGGCACGCGTACAATCACACCCCCTCTCCATCCACCGGCTCATGGATCATGTCCTTGCCAAAACCGGAAACCTGCCCTCATTCTTTACAGCTTCATATAACCATACTAAACTACTAAATTTGGGTTCTAAGGACAAACTAAGGCAAGTTTCCTAAAGTGGAAAAGCACTCATTCCAAAAAGGTATTACCTGCAACATGCAAGACTGACATCCTCCTTGCATTGGCACAGCACTTTCATCACAGCAGTGAATGTTTTATGCATTTTAATGTCAGAATCCCACTGGAAACACTGAAAAGAACAATCCTGTCACTCTCTAGGCAAGGAAAAAGGCACTATCTTCAATATAATCATAATCATACTAATACATAATCATACCTATACACTTTATAGTTAACTATAAGGTTCTGTAGATCTAATAATTTATTGAGATTGGCTTTCATAAACCAGCTAGATAAACTTTTCTGACCAGCTTCAGTATGTTAACTGTTTTTAGTACAGGAATTTTTAAAGGTTTTTTACTGTTGAATACTAGTTGACTTGAGAGTTAGGAGAAGCAGGTTATGTACTTTTTAATGTAACACAACAGCAGTTCTCCCAATATACCATAGTGGGTCTTCCAAGCCAAGCAAAATAAACCACCCACCTGTTAGCTCTGACCAAACTTAATGATGGAATAGCTGCAGCCAAGCCATCACTTCGCCTGTACCAATTTCTGGAGAAACTGAGCAAGCTCCTGTCCACAGTAGCTCATATGAAGTGAACCCCCCTTGCAACACTTGCTCTCCAGTTACTTTGCCCTGTGCTCTGAAGCAAGAAGAGAACCTGGTGCTGCTAGTATCACCACTACTCCCTTACATCAGAAGCTGCATCAGAAGTGTTTTGGCCAGTAGTACTTCACTGTACCAGTTCTGTTCATTGATCTTTTGAGATGCAAAAAGGGAACAAGAGCAGATGCTAGACTACTGTGCAAGCCCAGAGTGAAAAATCAGTAGACAAGAATATCAGTATTTCTCAATGCCTGGAAGAATAGCTTTTCTGCATACTCAGTAGATCCCCCAGGTACACAGAAATTACACATTTGTAAATGGAAAAAGGACAATAAAATCCAAGCTGGAAAAGGACTGGACACACTTAAGGAGGCCTAGAATGTTAAGGGCAGTTGAGCATCAGTGAGTTGGAGATCTGGATCAGTTTCCCAGTGTTTTGTTGCTCCCATGATTTTTCATGGACCTTCTATTTATTTAAAATTAATACAGAATTTCTTGGTATTTGATTACCTTGGTCAGAACAGACACAGTATTTACCTTAAGGTTAACAGAGCAATCCTCAGCACATTTAGTATGGAAGAATTAGTCCCAAGGACTTGCTAAACAAGAATTCGATTCTTACTTTGACAAGATGTGAAGTGTACTTTTTTACCAGATTTTGCATCTCTGGCATCACTGTTTCTACTCCAAGAAGCACATGTTCCACAAAGAGGGACACTGCAAAAACCCGATTCCAATGGCTCCTGGGTCAAACACACAGTGAGAAATTTAATAAAAAGTGAGAAGTGTGTGGTGAAATACCTTCCACCCCCCGAAGTCTAGTACCAAAATTTACAATCCTACAAGGTAATTGTTGAGGTTGCACTTTGTGCAAGAGCAGAGGCTATGAAGTGCTCCTTTCTGGTTAGCAGGAAGACAGCTGAAAACAAGTCAGTACAAATCACCTCCCTAATACAGACCCATTCAGTGCCACAGCACTGAATAAATAAACCTTCATTTATAAAGCTTTATTTTTCTACCTTTCACTGCCCCCCAACAGACTCCCCTTCTTTTCCTATCTGCCAGAGGTCAAAGTGGACCCTGAGGTGAGGATGGACCTTCTGGCAGATAGGAAAAGAAGAGGAGTCTGTTGGGGGGCAGTGAAAGGTAGAAAAATAAAACTTTATAATTTATTGAGGCAAGGGGCCATTTTGTATACCTTCAAGAGGAAAAAGGAATCCATTTCAATCCAGATCCCCAAATACTGAAATCAAGGTAATGGATGAGGCAAAATTGATGCTACTTCAGATCTGAAGAGCCTCTCTCTTATTAACATGACAGAGATAAGCTTTTAGCTTTACAGAGAGCGGATACAAGTTTACACCTATTTTAATTTTTCTTTGCTTATGCAATGTGTGCTTTTAATTTATTTATCGAACTTCTTTTTATTTTAAATACAGTCAATCTTATCTCTATGAACTACATTAATGCCAGTCTGGTCTACATTTAACAGCACTTCCCCCCTTCATGCTTCTGGTAAGCCCTACTCGCCAAGAGAGATCCCATAAGATAGAGTGCATCAAGTTGGAAAGGCAGAGAGGGTGAGAGAGAGAGATGCAAAAGTGGAGAAAGCAAAGCTTTTGTTGGGGGACCAGCAGCTGAACACCCAGAGTGGCTGAGTAACGTCCTTATTTTCTTCTGTGTCAAAACAAGTACTGGTAAGGCCTGTGAGGAGGAAGATGAGTATCAAAGTAGGGAACCCAAGTAAGGCACAGCAACTTAACTTACTGTATTACCCAGAGTTCATAGTTCCCTTCAGCTCATCTACTACAGCTCCTAACTTTTGGTACATATTGGTAAGTCATGCAAAATACTATACAAAAGTTGCCATAAAAGACAAAGAGCCTCCCAGATCTGAGGAGGATACAACCAATTCAGACTCACTGCAATCAGCAGAAGGCCTGGTGCTAGGCAAGCAGGGAAACGCTGATGTAGATCCATTCCCACCCCCACCACAATAGCATTCCTACAGTCTGAAATCCTTACTTGGCCTCTATGACCTACCTGGCTTGCTGGAGCAGTTGGTCACCTGGACCGGAGTTGCTTTTTAAGTCACTTGCTGTACACACAAGTTCAACTGGCATTTGAAGATTCTTCACCTGCTGTAGCCATATCTGTGGCCTGCATTTCAACAGTTTTCCTTCCAGCATTTCAGTGCAGGCCAAGGCAGCTAGCACATCCAATACCTAGGTAATCATGAACAGATAAGGTTTTACTACTAACACAATTATTTTACTTACTAACACTAAGGAAATTGATCTGTATCATACAATGGTTAGGATTGAAATTTAAAGATATTCTACTTTATTTCCCATTATCTGAAATGGAACGATCTCTAGAGGCTTTTGGATTTTGAAGCCCTCACCAAGGACCGTGATCTCAACCATACTCTGATTTTTATTCCAGAAGCAAAGACTGACTCTTATCAGCCCCAATGACCACAACTGGCTTCCTTCCAACATGTCACTTTGCCTTCCTGTCTCTCAACTGAACAGGATCACATTCCTTCAGCAACTCTTTAAGATCCTTTTTTTCTCCCTTGTATGTTACTGATCCTTATTCTTGTTGAGTTTCATCTTACTGTTTTCAGCCTAAAATATTCATTTATCAAGGAATTTATTACAATTCCATCTTTCAGTGTTTGCAATGTTTCCTGCACTCGGTTACAAATTACAATGGGTAGTCATGTTTGTTGCTGCAAAAGATGAACAGATTTATTCTAAGGTAAGTTTTCATGAGCTAAAGCCCACAACAAGTGCATCAGTCAGCTAACACAGGAGGAATGGGTAGTACAGCATCTAAGGCATAGGTTGAAACTCTAGCATCTCCTTCTAAAAAAATCAGGTACTAGGCGATATGAAAGACCCCTACCAGAGACCCTGAAGAGCCACTGTCCCTAATACTTAAGTTTACACAAAGCAAGTAGAACCATTAGAAGAGAGGATAATACATATTGTAGTAGGTTTAATAGTTACAGTACACCAAGTATCAACAGTACCATTTGGTGACGTGGGATGCTGCCTTCTTTCCCAGCATAGCCAGTTAGAGCACCGACTACCTCAGGATACACAGCAAGAATCCTAGAGAAGTTCTGTAGTCGACTCCTATACTGGCAGTAACCAAGGTGGATCCAGGGAAGGGGCAGCACATTCTGTTCTGCACTGGAAGAGGCTCCCTTCATTTCTTCAATGCACGACAACAGAGCCATTTGCAGAAACTGGAAATTTAAACACAAGTCTAATTCAAACATAAGTCTAATTCATTTTAATAATCACATGCCCAGCTGTAAAATTGTTAATTTCTGACGAAAGGCCTTTAAAATCTAATTTAAAAAATAGCGATCAATCATAACATTGTCATATTTACACTGTCTGATGTAGATGAGGCTTTTTAGAATAAAAAGCTTTAACACATTCAAGAAAGAGGCAAATGTTTGTTGCTGGACTGGTAGACAACAAAACAGACTTGCACTTACCTGTAACTGTTTATCATCAACATCTCCTGTGCAGATACACATTGGGACTGCACCTATGCACAGGGCAGCCAAGGAAGAAAAATTCCAAGCTCTCAAGAACCTAAGGGAAGCAACCCCCCTCCTCTGGAGCGGATGCAATGGCTTTTTCCTCCCTAAACCATCATGTGCTCTAGAGCAGAGTGCCCCCCCTTTCCCTCAATTCTTGCCTGTCTGCTGCAAACTCTCATAATGACTAAGGGACAGGGCCGGCTCCAGGTGTTTCTGCGCCCGCCCAACCTCCCAGTGGGGCCTGGAGATGTCGCCATGTCCAGTGGGGCCTGGAGATGTCGCCATGTCCCCCGAGGGGGAGGAGAGAACGGGCAAGCTGCGCCCCCGCCTCCTGCGCCCTGGCTGGGTGCTCTGTAGCAGCGGCGGCGAGTCCCAACTGGCCACCACCATGCCGCCCCTGCCTCCCCCCCCAAGGGGGGAGGGCAGGTGAGCTGCACCCCGGCTGGGCGCTCTGTAGCGGCAGCAATGGGAGTCCCTGCAGGCCACCGCCATGCCACCCCCGCTTCCTTCCCCCCGAGAGGGGAGGGGGAGGGCGGGCGAGCTGCGCCCTGGCTGGGCACTCTGTAGTGGTGCTGGCAGGGAGTCCCAGCTGACTGCTGCCATGCCTCCCCCCTCAAGGGGGAGGGGGAGGGCAGGTGAGCTGCGCCCCAGCTGGGTGCTCCGCAGCAGCGGGGAGTCTCCGCTGGCCGCCGCCATGCCGCCCCCTCCTCCCCCCCGAAGGGGACAGGGGGCGGGCGGGGTGCACCACCGCCTCCTGTTCCCCAGCCGGGCGCTCTGTACTGGAGGCGGTGGCCTGGTTAGGGCGGGGGGGCTTTTCAGGGGGCGGGGCGCCCTTTGGCCCCCCTGAGGGCTGGTGCGCCCTAGGCAAGCCCCTAGTTCGCCTAGCGGGCAAGCCGGCACTGCTAAGGGGGAGAGTCGTGATATGCTCCCTACCCTCTCGTTCTCTCTAAACATCTCTAACTAACATTATATCCCTATTATTTATTTACTGATAGCTCACAGCAGGGTAGGAGGGAGGGAATGTGTGCCTATACAGAAGATGTTGATGAACAAGAGTTACAGGTAAGTACAACTCTGTTTTCATCTTCCATCTTCTGGGATTTTAGTGAGCTACTCACCAGTAGGAGAAGGGGTGATGCTCTCATTGAAAAAGTGACTAAAACACAGGCAAGCCCGATCTTGCCAGCTCTCGGAAGCTAAGCAGGGCCAGCCCTGGCTAGTATTTGGATGGGAGACCTCCAAGAAATACCAGGCTCATGATGCAGAGGAAGGCAATGGCAAGCCACCTCTGAACATCCCTTGCCTTCAAGGCCCACACGGGGTCGTGATGACATACAAACGTGCCTGTTGCTGACCAGGTGGCAGCTCTGCTGATCTCTGTCAAAGATACTCCATCCAGGGACTGTGGAACAAGCTACTGCCCTGGTGGAATGGGCATGAATGTTCAATGGGCATGGCAATCTGGCACTATCATAACACTCCCTACTGGCCCTGATAATCCATCAGGACAGGGTCTGAGATGACGCTCTCTTACCTCTCTTAGGGTCACTAAAACGATGGCTCTATCCCTGCGAAACTCCAGGGTTCTCGTGAAGTAAAATAATAATGCCCACCTAACATCTAAAGAATGCAATAAGCACTCATTCTCAGAGCTTGGAGCAGGGAAAAATACAGGCCAAACAATATCTTGGGTTAAATGGAACTTAGAAACTACCTTACTAGTAGCCTAAGACTAGGACAAAGGATTACCCTTTCAGGAAAGAACTTCAAAAAAAGGGGGATCCATCTGAAGAGTGGCTAGCTCACTCACCCTCCTGGCTGAGGTAACAGCTACTAAGAAACACACCTTCACAGAACAGGCAGCAAGGGGTCCAAAAGACTTGAGTATTAACCATGCTAATACAACAGATAGAGGCTACTGGGGCACTAAAGAATTCCAGGGCAGGCAGAGATGACCTAACCCCTTAAGAAACCTATTAGACAAATGATGGCTGAAAACTGATCCTCCATCAATTCCTCTGTGATAGCAAGAAATAGCAGCCAGGTGAACCTTCAAAGAAGAAAATGCCGGGCCCTTAGTTTTCACATGTAATAAATGATGAAATATGACCTGCAACAGGGCACCACTTGGTGACACGTCCTTCCTATTATACTATAGGGAAAATTCCATCCACTTATGCATATAGGATTTCCTAGTGTTAGGCTTGCGTGACTGCAGGAGAACATATTAGGTTTCTGTTGGAAGACTCTAAGATGTGAGGTTGAGGGGATTAAGATCATGATGAAGCACCTGGTTGATGCTGATTAAATCTTGTCGATCTGGTAGGGGAAGGTACTGGCCCCAGGAAATCTCTATAAGGGTCGGAAACCATATTAGATGAGGCCAAAAGGGTGCTACCAGGATCATGTTTGATCTCTCCCTCCTGGCTTTCTCTATTACCCTGATAAGGAGTGGGAATGGAGGAAATGCAGCTGAAATGCAACCCACAGGAAACCAATTCCTACGCCCACTCGATAAAAAAAGCCTTACAGCCTTCTTTTTTCCCCCACATCGCAAAAATATCAAAGTCCAGAACCCCTGAAGACAGTAAAAAGCGGTTTCAGGTAAGTGGCCTTTATAAACCACTCATAGGAGTGTGCCAGCCCTGCTCAATCTGCCAGCTTCCATGTTTAAACTCCCAGGGATGTGGATAGCTCAAATGAAAGCACTGAGCTTCACTGCCATGTCCCATGCAAGGGTAGCTTCCTGACACAGACCTCCGGACCCCTTTGCTCATTTACATAAAACATTGTAACTCTATTGTCTGTTTGGACAAGAATGGATCAGTTTCAAAGGATATCTGAGAAACAACTAAGGAAATAACAAACTGTTCACAATTCTAAAATGTTAATGTGTAGCAGCTTCTCATCTTCTAACCAAGTAGCCTAGACAACAATCCCTCACAGTGGTCATCCTAACCCAACAGCAAAGCATCCTTAGTAAGGACCACCTCATATTCAGAAACTCTGAAGGAATTCCCCCAGAATAAATTATCCATAGACCACAATAAAGGTCTGGGGATAGAAAATCTGTGCCACAAGGAATGAAACCCAGCTATATAACAAGACAGAAACCAGAGCTACAGGGATTGCATATGTGACTTGGCCACAGGCAGGACTGTGACCTAGCCACAGGCAGGACTGCAGTAGTAGAAGCCATATATCCCAAAGGCACAGAATTTTCCAAACCAATTGGGACTGGTGAGATCTGAACTCTCTCACCAAGGCAAAGATAGCTTGTGCCTTCTTGGGAGGTAGAAAACCTTCCCCACTAGGGAATCTAGCATAGCTCCAGTAAATTCTACTCTCTGAGATGAAACTAATCGTGATTTATCCCTATTTACCAGGAGTTCTAGTCCTTGACAGGCCTCCAGGACAAGCGTGCAATGACTCAACAAAAGGTCCTTGGAATCTGCCACCAGTAACCAATCACCTAAGTAAGAGAATATATGGCAACCCTACATATGGAGGTAAGCAATAACTGGGGCTAAAGATTTAGAGAATACCCTGGGTGCAGTGGCTAGACCAAAAGATAGGACAGTGTACTGGAAAACTCACTCCCCACATGAAACACCTAAGAAAAACAGGTTACTTACCTGTAACTGATGATCTTTGAGTGGTCATCTGTGCATTCACACCTCTGGGGATATAGTGCACCTGCGCCGACCTCGATCAGTATTGTAGAAAGCTAAAGGGATTTTCACGCCCGCTCCCCGGTCACATGCCAGGCTCCAGTGCGCATGACCAAAGGAGGGGCACGACTATCCCGCCAGTTCCTTCTGACCGCTGCCCCCAGTCACAAAATAAAAGGAAAGGACTGAAAGCAGAGGAGAAGGAGGGCGGGTGGTGTGAATGCACAGATGACCACTCAAAGATCATCAGTTAAAGGTAAGCAACCAGTTTATCTTCTTCATGATCTCTGTGCATCACACTTCTGGGAGACTAAAAAGCAATAACCACCTACTTGGAGGAGGGAGCTGAAGGTCCTAAACATGCGCCGCCTGCAACACAGCCCGTCCCACTGCCATACACTGATGAAGACGAATGTCCAGGGCGTAGTGCTTCACAAATGTGTGAGAAGTAGTGCAGGTGCCTGTATTGAAGATGTCACCAAGCGACGCACCTCGCAGGAAGGCTGTGGATGTCGCAATCGCCCAAGTAGAATGTGCTCGTAACGAACCAGGGAGGGGGTTCTTGGCGAGGAAGGAGCCGAGCTTGATCGTCTCCATGACCCATTTGGATAGATGCTGAGAGGACAGCTTCTTTCCCTGTGTGGGAAACGCATGAGAAACAAAAAGGGCTGGAGTCTTCCTGAAGGGCTGGGTCCTGTCCAGGTAGAAGAGCAAAGCTCTCTTTATGTCTAAGGTGTGCAGACAATGCTCGTCATCATTCCGAGGTGTTGGAAAAAACACAGGGAGCACAATGTCCGCTTGCCTATGGAACTCAGACTACCTTTGGCAAAAAAGAGACATCTGGGGCCAAAGTAACACCATCATAATGAAAGGTTAAGTAAGGAGAGTCACAGCAGAGCGCTGACAACTCACTCACCCTCCTGACCGAAGTAATAGCTACCAGGAAGGCAGTCTTCCAGGAAAGGAGCTGTAGACTACAGGTAGCCATAGGTTTGAAGGGCTTCCCAGTCAACTTGTTGAGGAGCAGGGGAAGGTCCCAAGCCTGCAAGGGGCCCAGAGATGGAGGGAAGAGGTGCCTAAGTCCCTTCAGGAACTGTTTAGTACGGGGATGAGAGAAGACAGTGTGCCCATCCACCGCAGGATGGTTGGCTGAAATGGCTGCTAAACACACCCGCAGTGAAGAACAACTGAGACCTAAATCCAAACGTGATAACTAAAACCCAAACATCGTCATCTGGTCAGTGGGAGGAGGGGGTAGCTCCGACGACTGAAGGTAAGTTAAGAAGGTCTTCCACTTCCCAGCATAGGAAACCCTAGTGGAAGGCTTACGACAATTCAGCAGAACATGGTGTACTCTGTCCCTAAGAGTGGCTAAGGTGACATTTCTTGTTCTTTCGCACTGCAAAAACATTGACATCTGGATGGCCCCACTTTGGGAAGATTGGCAGGAGGTATGTCCAATTGATCTCCCATTTTGTGCCATGACATGCCCCCTCTGCTCAGGAAGTCTGTCTACACATTGAGGGTTCCCGGTAAATGAGCTGCCACTACGAACGTGCTCCACGACTGGCACTCGTTCCAAATGTCTGTGGCCAACCGGCATAGGCAGCAGGACACCATCCCACCCTGACAGTTGAGATAGCAGAGCGCTGTGGTGTTGCCTGTGAGCACCGCCACTACCGGTCACTGCACCAAGTGACTTCCGATATCAGGGCGTACTGAATGGCTAGTAACTCCAGAAAGATGATATGATGATGAGTTACCTGAGGTTCCCATTGAGCCCCTACAGACAGCCCTTGAAGGTGCACTCCTACCCCCAGAGAGATGCATCCGTGGTCAGGGTTAGTCCTGGGTTCGGTGGATGGAATGGAGTCCCTGCCAACAGGTTCCGACGGTCTTCCCACCAACGGAGGGAGGCTAATACGGATTCTGGGAGGGTAAGGCACTAGACTGAGACTGTCTCTGAGAGTGTCTCTGGACAACTTCTGGACAAACCAAAGTTGTAACGGTCTCATCCGAAGTTTGGCAAAGACAATGACCGATGTGGTCGCTGCTGGGAGTCCCAACAGCCACTGTATCTGTCTCGTGGGTACCCTCCTCTGGACTCTGAAGAGGATGATAAGAGAAACAATATCCTCTGCCCGCTGGGGAGCAAGAAACGCCCTGCACAGAGTCGAGTCCAGGACTGCACCGATAAATTGAACCCGAGTTGCAGGTGTGAACATTGACTTCTTCAGATTTCCACGCAGCCCCAGAGCTGCTAACGTATTGAGGGTCAGGGCGATGTGATCGAGTAGGGTCGTTTTGGAAGTTGCTACCAGCAACCAATTGTTGATGTACGGGAAAATATGAATTCCGTGCAGATGAAGGTAGGCTGCAATGACCACCATCACCTTGGTGAAGACACAGGGTGCTGTTGAAAGCCCAAAAGGAAGGGCTTTGTACTGAAAATGTCTCTCGCCCACAGCGAAACAGAGGAAGATTCTGTGAGAGGGATGAATGGAGACATGAAAATCAGCATCCTACAAGTCCAGAGTCACCATCCAGACTTCTTCCTCCAGAAGGGAAGGATAGATTGCAATGTTGTTATACGGAATTTTTGTAAACGATGTATTGGTTCAGATTTCTGAGGTCCATGATGGGGCAGAGGCCTCCATCCTTCTTGGGGATCGTGAAATAATGGGAATAGAATCCTATATGATGGTGAGAGAACGGGACTGGTTCTATGGCATCTTTGAGAAGAAGGTTTTGTATTCTTCCAGAAGCTGTGGCGATGCTGGAGTGGGAACAAAGATGGAGCCGTCTGGAAGGAGCAGGAACTGTATGCGATATCCCTCCCAAATTACAAAGAGGACCCAGGCCTGCAGCTATGGGGATAGGCGGGTGGACGGAAGGAGTGGTGGACCAGAGTCAAAGGCTCTGCTTGGGAACCTTCTGGGCCTTGCACCTGGATTGTGGAGCCAATGGAAGCTTGCCCTTGGACCCATAGGGACGGGAGGAAGTATTTGAGGATCTCTGCCACTGTCTTTTGGGAGATGAGTTGAAAAGACGGCCTCCGAGACCAAGGATTATTCCAGGATTTTCCTCTAGATTGCCTGGCAGTCACAGTAACTCCCAAGTTGCGAGACGTCTTACGACGTTTGTCCAGGTTCTGCAGAAACTAATCTGTGGTGGAACTGAAAAGGCCATCACCTTCGAAAGGAAGATCTTCAATGATCAGTTTGCTGTCCCGCTGCAAGAAGGTGGCACGCAACCAAGGGTGGCGCCTTAAAGCTACCGCCGATGTGAGGGTCTTGGATGCCACATCTAAGTTATGCTTGGCAGCACTTAGCTGATGCTTAGCCAGGAGCATGCCCTCCTTTTGAAGGCGTCTGGCTGGTTGGTTAAATTTCCCAGGGAGTGCTGCAAGGAATTCTGACATCTGCTCCCACGAAGCATACTGATAACTGCCCATGCAGGCAGCATAATTTGACACCTTGATGCCCAGGGCTCCCACAGAATAAAATTTTCTACCGAAGGAATCCAACTTACTTCCTTCTTTATCAGATGGGGTAGAGTGGCTATGTTTGCCCTTAGATACCAAGGTGACAATTACAGAATTAGGTTTGCGATGGACAAATAAAAATTCAGCTCCCGTTTCCTGCACTTTGTACATATAATCCATCCTCCTGTTGGAGATGGGAATGGAGGCAGGGTGAGCCCAAGAGGCTTTAGCCGTCTGCGAGAGCACCGAAGTCATGGGAAGGGCGATCGCAGTCGACGTGTCCATTTGAACGATGTCAAAAACGGAGTCGGTAACGATGGGCGGTGGCTGAATCGTGGGAAGGGCTAAAGTACTGGCCATTCTTTTAACAAAATCACTATAGGATTTCACGTCTTCCAACGGGAAAATTGGAAGGTCGTCTTCCGCTTGCTGTGGCAGAGACGGCTGAAGTGGGGTGGAAGCATCCTCATCTCCAGAATGGGAAGCATCGGAGGAGCTTGAGTGCTCCAAAGGGTCGGAGAACGACGGCAGGCGAACCGGTATCGATTGCCTTGGATCCGATAGGTCTCTGAAGCACATCGATGTCGATGCTCGACTCTTATGAGGGTTGCACGCTGGTGCTGACAGTTGCGGTCTCGAAAACTCCGGCAGTGGACGAGGATCTCGATACCAAGAGATCTGAAATGACTCAGACTGTTGATCCCATTCCATGGCAAGCTGCGGAGAAAACCGGGGAATGCCGCCTGGAAATGGGTATGCCCAATACATACATTGCCACTGGTCCCAGGGCAGTTGAAACCGTGTGGGTGATCAATCCTGACCATCATGGCCCTGTTGGGATGGGTGAGCTATGTTCGCTCCACGCGCTGAATGAAGGCTCTCCACGCTGGGAGACCGAAGAACCTGTGTCAGGTCTATGTCCTGCTCAGAGTCTATGAGCTGAGTTGGGCGTGAAGAAAAACAGGTTGCCTACCTGTAACTGATGATCTTCGAGTGGTCATCTGTGCATTCACACCCATGGGATCCAGTGCGCCTGCACTGACCTGGTCGGTGTCTGTACAAAGCTCACAATGGGATTTTTGCACCCTCTGCCCTGAGCCTGCGTGGGAACCCCTACCGCGCATGCCCAAGGGGCGGAGGCACGGATATCCCGCCAGTTCCTTCTGACTGCTATCAACCCGAGCCATATATAAGAATAGCTGAAGATGAGAGCAGTGGGGAAGGATGGGCGGGCGGTGTGAATGCACAGATGACCACTTGAACATCATCAGTTACAGGTAGGCAACCTGTTTATCTTCTTCGTGATCTCTGTGCATCACACCCATGGGAGATTAAAAAGCAGTGGCTCACCTGGAGGTGGGTGCTGGCAGACTCAGCGAGCCGCAGCGGACAGGACCAGACGACCCAAGTCACCCTTCTGTTGCGCACGGACGTCCAGAGCGTAGTGCTTGATGAACATGGTTGGCGTGGACCATGTAGCTGCTCTGAAGATGGACGTGAGAAATGAGCCCTTCAGAAAGGCCGTAGAGGTCACCATGGACCTGGTAGAGTGAGCCCTCAGGTGAGGGGGGAGCAACTGCTTTGCCAGGGAGTAGCAAAGTTTGATCGTTCCAACGATCCATTTGGAGAGACGTTGGGAAGAGATACACAACCATAAGGAAGCTGCACTGTACAACAAAAACAGTGAGTTGTCACATCTGGTTTGCTGGGTCTGATTCAAGTAAAAGAGACGCACTCTCTTGACATCGAGAGTGTGGAGTAGGCGCTACTCTACTCCTTCAGGACGTGGGAAAAAGTCCGGCAAAAATATCTCAGCATTGAGATGGAATTCCGAAACGACCTTCAGGATGAAGGAAAGGTCAGGCACCAGAAGTACCCCATTAGGGAGGAAGACCAGGTATGGTGGGTCATGACGCAGTGCCATGAGTTCACTGACCCTCCTGGCTGAGGTGATGGCCACCAGGAAAGCCATCTTCCAGGCTGCATACTGGAGCTCACAGGTAGCCATGGGCTCAAATGGTTGTCTGGTTAACTGACGGAGGACCAGTGGTAAGTCCCAAAGTTCTGTGGGAGCAGCCACACAGGGATGCAACTTGATAAGGCCCTTCAAAAATTGTTTTGAGGTCGGATGCGAAAAGATTGTACAGCCATCCAGACCTTGATGGTATGCAGAGATTGCAGCCAGGTAGACCCTGATGGACGAGTGGGAGAGACCTTGGTCTTTGAGGGAAATAAGGAAGTCATAGATCCGGTTCAGACTGATAGAATTAGGTGACTCTGTAGGGGTGCCTAGAAAAGAGAGGAACCTGCGCCATTTCCTCTGGTATGACAGACGAGTGGATTCTTTCCTCGCGTTGCAGAGGACCTCAGAGACCCTGGCAGAGAATTTCAAGGCTCTATTCTCCAAGCCGTCAGTTTTAAGGTGTTGACTTCTGGATGGAAGAGTGTTCCTTTCTCTGCAGAAAGAAGGTCTGGAACCCTGGGGAAGTGGTGGTACTCGCCCTTTGCCAGATGAAGTAGGACGGGGAACCAAGGTTGCCTGGACCACCACGGCATCACAAGTATGCAGTTCGGACGGAGTTTGGTCAGCTTGTGCACCACTCTCAGAAGCAGGGGCAGAGGGGGAAACATGTACAGGAAACCCCATACCAGCGCGGCGGTCAGGATTGTTGTGCCTCTCACTTAGTCATGCACAGTGGGGCTGGCGCATGACGGGGGAGTGGGCGCAAAAATCCCTTTCGCTTTCAAGAGGAACCGATCGAGGTCGGTGCAGGCACACTATATCCCAGAGGTGTGATGCAGAGAGACCACGAAGAAGAACAACTTCTGAACCTCCACAAGCAGTGCCCTCATAAAGCCAGGTTTGGCTTAAACAGTGGCTTTTGCTGGAAGGCTAGGAGAACAACATTTTAGCTGGGAAACCTTAGGCCAAGCGCCAGGCTAGCTGCATGCAATCCCCCGCTACTCTTATCTGCTCAGTCCATAAAGACAAAGGATGGACAAACCTAAGCTCTCGCCTCAAGCATCATTCCTGACCAGTTGCCGGGTCTTTTGTTTGTCAAATGCACAGGCAGGCAGAAACAATAAGCCACTGGTCACTGTGTCTCCGTCATGAATTGAATATGTTGTATGTTTCCTGTCCCAAATCCTTTCACACCCTGGAACTCAGGAAATACCTCTTGGTAATCTTTACATTTCTACACCTGTTAGTCCGAGATATCTGCATTTCTCTCACCTATGCCAGACCCATCAAAGTAAACATTGACTCTGTATAATCCATTCAGCTTCACCATGTCAAACATTAAGGATCTTCCCATCCTTTGTCTGGTACCAGGGAAACACCAGATCGCCCTATTATTCCACAATGGGTATCCCATCAATCCATTGTGAAACTAGCTACCACACTTTAACATACCTTCAGGATACATTTTGGGGTATAAATATACACAGTGTTGAACATGCCCAGTGTGACTTCGGCTGGACGCACACAAAGCTATCACCCCTAAGCACAACTCAGGTCCTCTGTGATCTCGTTGGTAGGTCCACACATCTCCTCTCATCTTACCTTGGATTCCTTCATCTCTTCAGGATAGATATAGTATTGTCCTGACATTCCCCAACCCCCTCTATCTTGTCTGCGAACCACTTTCTATATCTTCTTGTATACTTGCAGCATCTGATCTGAATGTAAATATCTAGATTATTATTTTTAGTTAAATAAAACCCATTTCTGTTACAATTTGGGCTGGTTATTGCCTTAAACTAAGGGTCTAAAGGGAACTATCTCCGTAAAACTGATAGCAGATCCACGCTATACCCCAGTCTCTTGCTAGTTCTGCCTTTGTAGCTAATCCCCCAATCAAAGCAAAGGCAAGATATTTATTTAATAAAGCTGTCTTGGGGTAACATTACATGTGGGGAGACACTATGCCCTTCACCCAAACAAAACAGACAAAGGCCATGTTCATCAGTTTAGATCATCTTCACTCTAGCTTGGGAGCATTTCTTGAGCCATGGAAGGGACACAGAAGCCGACACAGCTTCAAGAAATCCAGACGAAATCCTCTTAACTGGAGCTGGAGACTTCAAAAACACACACCTCCTGGAGGCTTTTTAGCTGTAAAGAGCTATCTGATGATAGGCCTGCTCATGTGCAGTCCTCATGTGGGACTGCACAGAAGATCAACAATGAACCGCCTTGCCAACCTTGGCATCCTTTCTTGGCTGCAGGCCCAGTGCATAATGCTGCATTTATCTGTTTATTATCTGCATTTATATGCCACCCACCTGCGAGCAGGCTTAGGGCAAGTAACATCATTATAATAAATACAATTTCTATTTAAAACATGATAAAACGTTATAACAATTAAAACAATGGGTACAGCCTGAAAAAGTATCAGTTGGCGATAAAGTTCTGGCCTAATGGTGCGGTGAGTTAAAGGCCAGTTGTCGGTGGTCAGTAAATGGACAGGTGACAGCAACCTCAGGGAGGCCATATATGGGCACCCATTGCCTCAACCAAAGGCCTGGTGAAACAGCCCAGTCTTGCAGACCTTCAGAACTGAAGAAGTTCCCGCAGGGCTCTGGTCTCAATAGCTGTCAAGCACTCTGCTGGCTCAGGAGAGGATGGTGGGGACGCCGGCCTCTGTGGCCTCTCTTTCTTCTCCTGGAAGAATGAGCAGCCTGGCCACAACTGGAAACCATTCTCGCTTCCTGATGCTTCCCCCACTGGGTCTGCTGCCAGATCCAGCTGCTCAGGTAGGGATTTGGTCAGTGAGGGGTCTAATTCTTCCAATTCCTCCTCTGAGGAGGTGGTGGCAGCTGGCTGGCCCATGACACCTGGCTGGACCCTGACAGCCTGGGCCTCGGTCCTCCAGAGAAAAGGTAAAAAGTGCAAAGCCAATAAGCAATGAAGATTCTTATGATGCAGCAAAGCTAGGAAGGTCCTACCTCCACATCAGTAGAAAAAGAATGGAGCAGGAAAAAGCTGTTGTGTCTGCTCGGGGGGGGGGGTCTTGAAAGCAAGGAGTTTTTCTTCTTTGGCTAGCCTGCATGCAGGCGCAGTCCCAATATGGGGTTGCACCGAAGAAAGAAGATGAACCTCAGTAATAGCCAAGAGCCAGTTTGGTGTAGTGGTTAAGAGCGCAGATGCTAATCTGGGAGAACCGGGTTTGATTCACCACTCCTCCACATGCAGCTGCTGGTGTGACCTTGAGTCAGTTATAAGTTCTTTCAGAGCTGTTCTCTCAAGGGCAGCTCTCGAGAGAGCTCTCTCAGCCACACCTACTTCACAGGGTGTCTGTTGTGGGGAGAAGAGGGGAAAGGAAAGGGATTGTAAGCCACTCGGAGACTCCTTCAGGTAGTGAAGGGCGGGCTATAAACCCAATCTTTTCTTCTCCTCTTCTATCAGCCATAACCTGATGAAACTTACATAAGAACGTAAGAACATAAGAGAAGCCAATGTTGAATCAGGCCAATGGCCCATCTAGTCCAACACTCTGTCACAAGCGGCCAAAATATACCAGGTGCCATCAGGAGGTCCAGCAGTGGGGCCAGGACACTAGAAGCCCTCCCACTGCTGCCCCCTCCAGCAACAAGAATAGAGTGCATCACCTGCCCCAGACTGAGAGTTCCCATCTATACCCTGTGGCTAATAGCCACTGATGGACTTCTGCTCCATATGTTTATCTAATTCCCTCTTGAAACTGTCCATGCTTGCAGCTGCCACGACCTCCTGTGGCAGTGAATTCCATATGTTAATCACTCTTTGGGTGAAGAAGTATTTCCTTTTATCTGTTCTAACCCAACTGCTCAGCAATTTCATAGAGTGCCCACGAGTTCTTGTATTGTGAGAAAGGGAGAAAAGTACTTCTTTCTCAACCTGCTCAATCCCATTCATAATCTTATAAACCTCGATCATGTCACCCCTCAGCCATCGTTTCTTCAAGCTAAAGAGCCCCAAGCATTTTAACCTTTCTTCATAGGGAAGGTGTTCCAACCCTTTTATCATTCTAGTTGCCCTTCTCTGCACTTTTTCCAATGCTATAATATCCTTTTTGAGATGTGGTGACCAGAACTGTATACAGTATTCCAAATGAGGTCGCACCAATGATTTATACAGGGGCATGATGATACTGGCTGATTTGTTTTCAATTCCCTTCCTAATAATCCCCAGCATAGTGTTGGCCTTCTTTATTGCAGCTACACACTGTCTAGACATTTTCATTGAGTTATCTACTACGACTCCAAGATCTCTCTCTTGGTCCGTCTCTGCCAGTTCAGACCCCTTCTGTTCAGATGCTACAACACACAACTTCTAGGCATCATAATTAATACATACTTCATCCCAAGCACTTTAACAACTCCTATTAAAATACTGACCTTTAATTCTCTATGAGAAGATACACCCATTGTCAGAAGGATGAAGTCCCTGAGGTAACAGTGGAACAGGATGTCCCTCTCTTTTTCAGAGAACTCAGCAAGGTATTTCCCAAGTGGCGTCTTCTGAAAGATGTCAATAAACTTTTCTTTGTGGCCTATAAAATGGGAGAGTTTGGTTAGATGAGAATTTCAGTTGCTACTGCATATCTTATCCTACCACCCACAACAATGGATATTTAAAAGTGACTAGTTAAGAGCCAAGTTTTACATATGAATATTGGATAGTTAAGCAAGAGGAATGGAAAGTTAGCAGACACAGGCAAAAATTCTCTGCAGTTTAGTCCCATAAACTACTGGCAAGTAAAGGATAGTCACAACCTGTACTTCTCAGAACATTTGCAACACATGTTTTAGTGGAGCCTTTTGCCTCCTTACAAGTTGCTCCAGGTTTTTTCCTTATTAGCTTTTGAAAACCGAAGGCATAAGCTACTCTTCTCTGTGCTTATTCATTTGAACACTAGAGAGGAAGGCCAGAGAAAGCCAGGGGCACACAGCATGCTTTAGGTGAGGCCCGAGTCAGTCAGAATCATAGGTAATAAGTAGTGGTTTGCTTCCTCCTTTACTGTACACTTATATGGATTGAACTTTAAGCTGGTTTTTAATGAAATACAAATACAATGAAATACAAATATTCTATGTATTAATTTGTTTAGACAATTTCTATACTACCTTTCCAGGGAACCTAAATGAAACATAAATAAAACATAATAAAAACATAAACCATACATTATTAATTAAAAACCAGTCAGAGCATAAAACCATAAAACACTGAGAAGCTTAAAATGAGCCTCACACAGATCTTAGGCTAAAAGTAGGCTATAAAAATGATGTTAAAAGATCAATCTTTAATTAAAAGCCTGGATAAACATTTTGACTGGGTGTTTGAGAGAGACATAAGCTTTGAGCCCAGTGATTGGGAGAAATGTGGGCTATAAATAAATAAATATATTTTTGTAAAAAAAAAAAATCAGTATCAGAAAGGGATGACACGTTTACAGTACCCTCAGATCAATCTGAAGTGTATTAATAGTCTAGGCTTCCCCACACCTGGTGCCACTTGTAGCAGTTTCCCCACATCCTCACCTTTATCGCCAGTGATGTACCGAGCTTGAGCCCAAAGGTCTTCTAAATAATCTTTTATCCTCCAGCTGAAGGGCATTTCATTGACATCAGAGACAGTTCCCTGAAAGTTACTCTGCACCAGAATTGTTTCGGTCTGGGAGCTGGAGAAGACACAGGGAAAATGTGTTCTGCAAACTGTATGTGTCCTCTACCACACAGAAAACTAGAGTTACATTTCAAGCATTTCAGCATGGAAAGATGTTTTGTTTTATTACCATTCTTTTTTTTTTTTAATTAAATCATTTTTATTTTAATTTTGCAACATTTATTCTGCACTTGCTACTTGTGGGGAGGAGCACAGATTCCCCACCTTCTGACCCCCAGAAATACTTAACATTCACTGTGGCTTCTGAGAGTGTAACACTATGTTGTCTGCATAGCTTTCTAACAAACCCTAGCAGTCTTCATGGCTACAAAGTTACCTTCATTTAAAAAATCAGAAGTAAAATTTCTCAAGCAGAGAGAACCCAGGAA
This sequence comes from Gekko gecko, assembly GCA_029375565.1. NCBI lineage: Eukaryota > Metazoa > Chordata > Lepidosauria > Squamata > Gekkonidae > Gekko > Gekko gecko. Next base: position 233,588,093 of record JAPDNY010000002.1, on the reverse strand, counting down.
CCTGTAACAATCTGTACTCTTGTGCAAGATCACACACCAAACTACTGTTCTTCATTTACTATGAGAGTGTGCAAGTATGAAGTACCCATGAGAATGAAACAGAAAAGGGATACATGGGGGGGGGGGACACACACACACACACTTCATGCCATAAAATACTCAGCATCTTCAGTACATGCCAAGTAGAATCCAGACACTCAATTAAGGGTTCAGGGTTTTCTATGGGACACGCTTTTGGCAGGATGGAATGTGAGTGATGGTCTATTTTCATTTTTGGAATTATTTTGGGGTACAGTTTTCAGGCTCCAGACTTTCTGCATCCCAAAAATGCACCCTGAAATTAAAAATGACCCCTCCCCTCCAATGGCCCTTCAAAATGGGCTGGTCAGGGTTTTGTGAATCTCTGGAAGCCTTTGTGAAGCTGCGGCCATCGCCATTTGCAGCCAGGAGCCTGCAGGCAGGCACAAGGGCCCAGCAGCCATTCCCCAGCTTCCAGGGCCCCGGTGGCCTCGCCTGCAAGGAAGGAAGGGTCGGCACCTGCCATGCGGCCCTGGACAAACCACAGGTCATGCCTTCCTTCTCCTCCTTTCTTTAAAAAATGTAAAAGGGCACGGGGAGGGGGTAGAACCTGCTCCCCCAAACCCATAAAGACTCCCAAGATTCCAGGAGGTAACTTTGTGTTATTTCCCAGATTCCTGAAGTGTTTATTTTTGTTCAGTAATACCTGAGCCGAAATAGCTAACTTTGGATACATTTTGACTAGGGTATATCCAGACGCAAACCCCTAGACACAATCTCGCTGTCATTAACTTTTGAGAACAAACAGCACCTCCAGGTGCTACCCACTTTCTACAAGCTTGTTACTGGTTGCAAAAGGGGCTGGAGAATGGACAACCAAGGGCTGGAGGGGATGCAGAACTTGATCCATTCCCAGCTCGCCGTGTGCCATCTGGAAAAGGATCCCCTCCACCCGCTGGGCATAAGCCTCGTCCTCCTGGGGCCGGTAAGATTTCCTGGACTGTGTGGTCCTTCCTTTGATATTGGAGGCACAAGATGGTAGGAGGGAAGGACAAGATGTGCTATACTTAAGTGTGATCTTGGAACTTAAGAAATCCTGAGAACTGCAAGGCCGGTGGCACGCTTTCCTTTGATTCTCTTGGTTCCTGAGCACACACTCTCCACAGATGTGGTTGTCAAGTAAGCCATCTGGGACAGGGATGTTGACTGGGTGAAGATGAAAGGGAACGAGGTTCTCCCCATCCTGGACATAGACTAAGCCTCTTTGGAGCAACAGAGTTGCCCAGCTGGATGAAGGGCGGAACAGTGCCATTCCGTGGACAACACACCAGCCCTTCACAACCTCTCTTTTCTCTTCGACAGGCTCAGATTTCACCTTCTGCAGTAGATCTGGACATGGGACTGTCAGACGTGTCTCTGCATGTTGGTGGCACTCTTCAGTCTTCTCTGCTGCTTCTCCTACAGCACCTGGAGTTTTCAGCTGAGGTTTTACATGATAAGCTTGCAACCTCTCTACCAGTTCTGCATTCTTTCCTGTGGCACGAAGGCCCAGCTCCTTACAGCAGTGTTGCAACTCTGACCTCTTCAAGGCTTTGTAATTGATGGAGGTATTTCCATTGATGGGGGAGCTCAGTTTTGGCCTGACCTGTGACTTTGCCCGAGGCGGAGCAGCTGGCCGAGGCGTGGCAGTGGGTTTGCTTTGTTTGCGGCCTTGACGGGGCATTCTAGGGACTTGACTTCTCCTGCACTTGGAAAAGAACTGGGAGGATGTTTTTAAAATGACAAGTCTAAAAGTAACTTGGCAGGTGCCTCCACCACTTCCAGTAAGAAGAACTGCAAGACATTATTAGAGCGACATCCATTTCCTCTACACGGACATTCACAGACTTCCCCCAGCCATTCTTTATTACCATTCTTGAGAAGGAGAGGGAGAAGTTAAAAAAGCAATCCCAAGAACACTACCCTGTGAATAAGCCCCACTGAATAGACTCGAGTAGGATTCTGTGTAGACCTGCTTAGGATTGCGCTCGTAGTGTTATCTAGCAACAATCTATGCGATTTAATTTATCTCCCACACAACAAGGACTCATGGCGTGGATTTTTTCAGATAACTAGTCATTAGATCTCTCATAAACAAGACCCACACAGAAAAGAGGGATCCAATTTATCTGGACTTATTACTGGCATACATTTTCAAACTGAATCCGAAACATGAATGATACTAGTGTACATCAATGCTCTCTCTAAGCTGTGGAGACCTGTGAACAAAAGTTCTACTTGGTGAGCTACTAGCATTAAAGTTGTGAGTGAGCGATTTGGCTACTGCATTAATTAGTTTGCTCTGGAGCCATCCTTCCTGAGCTAAGACAAAAATGCATGAGCTGGAGGCTAAAAAACTGTGAACAAACTCACACTAACTCAGCTTAGAGGGAACACTGCTGTACCTGGACTTAAAATCCCATTCACAAGCAAACAAAAGATAATTTCACTAACCATTACTACAGTCACGTTGCACAACTCACCTGCCTTGACCAATAACATAAGGGATATTCAGAAGCTTCAGATCATTGAAGATGAACATCCACACACCCTTCACACAGTTTTCTGTTGCTGGTTTGACCAGTAAATCCAGGTTTGCATCTCTGTCTATGACAGATACTATATAAGCCAGAGATGGAGTCACCACATTCTGGACCCGCTTCCACAGTGTGCGCCTGGTATAAACATCAATTAAAAAAAATTAAAACAAGACATGAAAAACAAGATGTTAAGCAACAACAAAGATTTTCAGGATCATTCTAGTAGAACAGTTACATATCAAAGAATAATATATAGGGGGGAAATCACCCAAATCCTCCATTTTGTCGGAAATGTTTCCTATTTTACACTGAGTCCATTGTTCTGTGTTCCCTATCTCGCCCCTGCATTGCACTTGCGTAGGTATGCTGGCAGTAACGTGGGAGCTTTTTCTATGCCGCTCAGTCTTATCACGGTGGCCTTGAATGTAGGCTTTGGGCTATTCTTGAGCTGATGAGAATTTTCCAGTCCTGTGAAGACGAGGGGAGGAGGGAGCCGTCTCCCGCCCATTAAGTAACTCTCCCGCTGGGAGTTTCCCGCGCGCGCGCTTACAGTTAATTTGCTAGTAGCATTTTGCATCACACTATAACCTTGCTTGCGCCGCTTCTCCCGCCATTCCTGACAATGACCCTTCACTGTGGGTTTTAGCACTGTATTCCAATAAAGCCCTTCTTGTTTAAGAATGCTTGGATCTATTTGCTTTTGAACCTGACAGAAATTGTCAGGAATCATCATCTTCCTACCACCTCCAGCCTCTGCCTTCCACCAAGATGAGCGGTGCTGGAGGAACACCGGTAACGGTCCCAGTGACTACCACGCCTGTCACGACGGTTCCTGTTACCACTGCGGTGATCCCAGTGACCACGGTTCCCGTTACGACCGTGCCGGCTACAGTCGCGCCAGTGACTACGACTCTGGTAACGACAGCATTGATCCCGTACTGTTCGGCCGGACCTGTCACCCCTCCGTTGATCAGCACCGTTGATCAGCACCTTGGGAGCATCTACACTCTCCCAATCTACAGCCCGGCCGGACTGACCCAGAGTCATGGAGGGGCGATACCCCGAACCTACTACCACAGTGCCCCAATCCCATGGGATAAGTGGGTTACTCAGCGGAAGCCGCGGGACTGGACTAAGAATCTATTGGATACAACCCAGATGACCTGGTCCTTACCTGGAAGCCAGAGCCGAGACAGCTTACTGGACCCCCGAGGTAGCTTTGGGCTTCCGCAGGGACGGACTCCGCGCGGGTCGACGAGACCCGGGTCCAGTCCGGACGCTGATGCACGCATGGACACTATCCAAGATGATACCCGAAGGTTGATGCAGGACATGGGCAAGCTGATGCAGTCCCTCCCTCAAATGATGGATCAGGCTATCCGTGCACACCTGCTGACCCAGCCACAACCAGCTCCTGCCCCAGCACCACCGGTACTGCCGGGACAGCCCCCCCCCCGGTCAACCGGTCCCTGGGCAACCAGTACCAGGCCAACCGGCTCCTGGCCAGCCAGCCCCGGCAGGACCGGTACCGGGAGGGCCCCTTCCAGGGCAACCGGCCCCGGGGCAGCCCCCACCGGTCCTCCCACCACCAGCTCCTGCGCCGGTACCTCTACCGCTGCCAGCACCTGTACCAGGCATAGTCCCCGTCCCACCAGTAATACGGCCCAAGGACATGTTGGAGATCACTTTTGACGGGGACCCCGAGACTGTGTCGTTTTTCATCTTACAGGTCGGGAAGTTTGTGCAGCGATGGGGCCATGTGTTCCCGGATGAAGAGCAACAGGTGGAGTTTATTGCTTCAAGATTCCGGAGAATTGCTACCAGCTGGTACGTGGCCTTGCATGATCTGGAGGCAGTGGAGCTGGGGAATGTAGATGACTTCATGTGGGCCTTGAGAAATCGTTTTGAAGACCCGGCGGTGGCCCCAAAGGCGGAAGCCTTTCTCCGCACCTTCAAACAAGGCAAACTGACCGTGCGGGAGTACTCAAGAGAGTTCCAAAGGCACGCCGCCAAGATCCGAGACTGGACTGATCCGGTGCTGGCTCAACAATACCGAATGGGACTAGCGGTGGATGTCCGCCATAATGTCCTTAGCTCCAAGGAGCCACGCATGCTCCAAGGTTGGATGGAAGAGGCTGAGAAGGCCGAAAGCCGACTGCGCCTCATGAAACTGGATTTATCGCTTGGGAACAGTCGTCCGAGCACCGCTACTCCCCAGGTCAGAAGCAAACCAACTTTCACCCAGAGTGGGGTGAGGGATCAACGTATGAGACAGGCCTTGTGCCTCAGGTGTGGGGAGAAGGGGCATTTTGCTGCCTCCTGTCCCAAGGAGGAACCTGGTCGAGCCCTACCCCATGAGGAACAAAGGCGACGACCGATGCCAACCCCAAGAAAGGGTACAGCCAAGCCACGCAATCCACGGGCCCTTTTTGCCGTCCCAGACGCTGTGAATTCCTTGATCCTGGAAGAAGAAGAGGTTGAACTGCAGGGAAACGAGCAGGTCCTTTTTGTAAGTGGCGCAGCACAGCAGGGCCCTACTCCTGAAGCGCCCAAAATGGTGAGCAATTACCCCTCCCTCTTCTTCATGACTGTAATAATAATGAATCCAGTGATGATGACCCACATCAGGGTCCGAGCCCTCATTGACTCGCGGTGTGGGAGGGATTTGATAAACCCATCACTGGTAACTGGACTAGAGGCAGCGGTTACTAGTCTAAAGGACCCCATTACCTTTACACAAATGGACGGGTCACCGATGAAAGAGCCCTGCCGATTTGAGACCATCCCCTTACAGGTGGGTGCTGGGGAACACTGGGAACTCCGTTCATTTGTGATAGTCCCACAAGCCCAGTTCCCACTGGTTTTGGGTAGCCCGTGGCTACAAGGTCATGATCCTTATATTCTCTGGGAAGAAGGAATAGTACGTTTTATTTCCCCAAAATGTACGGAGCATAAGTGGGACCCAGTGTGGGGAAATCCTCCAGACAATGATCCCCCACGAGCCTGCCTAGCGACCGAGGACATTAACCGCATTCCCAAAGAATACAGGCACTTGGCTCGTGTTTTTGAGGAGGAAGAGGCTGATGAACTGCCCCCCCACCGTAACTCAGACTGTGCTATAGAGATTCTCCCCGGACAGAAATTGCCTAGAGGGAAAATATATGCTATGAGTCCTATGGAAAAAGAGGAACTACATAGGTTCATTGATAAGAACCTAGCTCGTGGATTTATTCGCCCGGCTTCGTCCCCCTTCGTGGCCCCTGTCCTATTTTGTAAAAAGAAAGATGGGGGTCTCAGACTTTGCACCGATTACAGGGGTCTTAATGCAGTTTCAGCCACCGATGCCTACCCCATGCCCCTCATCAAAGATCTGTTAGCAGAGGTGGCGAAGGGGAAGGTGTTTTCCAAACTGGATTTGCGCGATGCTTACTTCCGAGTCCGCATTAGACAAGGGGATGAGAACAAGACTGCGTTTAATACCCCTCTAGGACAGTTTGAATACCGAGTCATGCCCTTCGGATTACAAGGGGCTCCTGGGGTCTTCATGAACTTGATAAATGAGGTGTTGCACCCCTACTTATTCAAGGTGGTGGTTGTTTACTTGGATGATATCTTGGTGTACAGCCCAGATCTAAAGACCCACATCAAAATGCTCCGGGAGGTACTGGAGAGGTTGTTGGAAAACAAACTGTTTGTCAAACTGTCTAAGTGTGAATTTCATCAGAGGCGCATTGATTTCTTAGGGTACCGCATATCCCCGGATGGCTTAGAGATGGACCCGAAAAAGGTCCAAGATGTTTTAGCTTGGGAACCCCCCACAACCAGGCGGCAGCTCCAGAGTTTCCTCGGTTTCGCCAATTTTTACCGCCAATTCTTGTCCAACTTTGCCCAGGTCGCCCTCCCTCTCACAGACCTACTCAAAACCAAGGGGAGGGGGGCAAAAGCATCCCAGCCCGGAGCTCGTTTAGATTGGACACCTCAGTGCCAACAAGCGTTTGACCAACTTAAACAGTTGTTCACCTCTGAACCTGTGCTGGTGCACCCAGATGAGACCAAAAAGTTCATTGTCCAGGTAGACGCCTCAGACACCGCTATGGGGGGAGTGATTTTGCAGGAGAATGCCCAGGGGCACCTCCACCCGCTTGCCTATGTCTCTCGGAAATTTAATGAAACTGAGAGGTTCTGGCCCATTTGGGACAAGGAAGCAGCATCCATTCGATTGGCTCTACTCACCTGGCGACACTGGCTGGAGGGAGCCTGAGTCCCATTTGAAATTTGGACTGACCATAAGAACCTCGAGGTGCTAAGAAAGTCCCGAGTCTTAAATGCTAAGCAATTCAGATGGGCTGAGTTCTTTTCCAAATTCCAATTCACGCTGCACCACTTTCCGGGTAAATCCAACCACCTAGCCGATGCTCTCTCACGTCTGCCCCAGCATGATAGCAAAAAAACTGAGGTGAGAGAGTCATTTTTCACCCCAAATCAATTGAGTGGGGCGGTAGTGACCCGCAAGCGGAGCCGGCTAGACCCAAGTCCCCAAACCCCGGGGGTGCCTTGGGAGGAGCGCTTTGCCACAGCCATGACCGAAGGGGAGAAGAAAGAGCTACAAGCTTGGGGGGATTTAGCTTGCAAACTCAATGGCTGCTGGTACAAGGGAAATAAACTGTTTGTTCCTGAAAGTTCACGTAAACAGGTACTGCAGTCAGTCCATGATTCGAACCTGCAGGGCACTTTGGGTACGTGAAATCACTGCACCTGTTGCAACGCACCTTCTGGTGGCCCCGAATGAAGAAGGATTTGTCACTTTATATACAATCCTGTCCAACTTGTAGCCGTTGTAAACCCAGAGCAGGAAAAACCCCAGGACTCCTGCAACCGTTGCCCACTCCAAGCCGCCCCTGGGAAGTCATTTCCATGGACTTTATCACAGACCTCCCCCCTAGCAAACAAATGACTGTGATTTAGGTGGTGGTCGACCTGTTTTCTAAGCAAGCACACTTTATACCGTTTTCTGGCTTGCCAACGGCTAAAGTCCTGGCTAGGGACATTGTTCGGCTCCGCACTTTTCCTATCAAAATAATATCCGACCGCGGGGTTCAGTTTGTTTTGAAATTATGGACTGAATTAATGGCCCTCATGGGCATAGAACGTGCTTTGAGCAGTGCATACCACCCAGAAACCGATGGCCAAACAGAAAGGATGAACCAAACCTTGGAACAATATTTACGTTGTTTCACCAACTATCAACAAGACAATTGGGTGGATTTATTACCATTGGCAGAATTTGCCTATAATAACTCGTGGCATGCTTCTACCAGAATGTCTCCCTTCAAAGCTGCTCTGGGCTACGATAGTCCCCCTCTCCCGTTTTTGAAACCTGAAGGAATGGGGGGGAAAGCCACAGATTGGTGTAAGACTTTTCGTGATTCGTGGCCAGTGATTGTAGAAACGTTGAATGAGGCCAAAGCTCAATATAAGAAACAGGCTGACAAGAAAAGGGCGGAGGGATGGGATCTTCACTCTGGGGACTATGTGTACCTATCTACCAAAAACCTACGTCTCTCCCAAGCATCCAGGAAACTAGCTTGGAAATATATTGGTCCATTCAAGATTATTCGTTGTATCAATAAAGTGACTTTCCAGTTGGACCTGCCTAAAGCTCTTAAAACAATTCATCCCATTTTCCATTTCAGCCTCCTCAAACCAGCATTTCCCCCGACTAAGTGGCATCCAGAGCATCCTGCACCCCCCCCCCCGCTGATGGTAGATGGAGAGGAACATTATGAACTGGCTGACATCCTGGACTCTAAGCTAATAAGGGGACAGTTATATTACTTGGTTGAATGGGTTCACTTTGGACCCCAGCATCGAAAATGGGTGAAAGTTGCTGATATCGATGCACCTGATCTCCTCAAGAACTTTCACTCCCGCTTCCCGGCGAAACCAGGAGGCCCCTTATTTTCCCCTTCCTGAGTGGTGGGTGGGAGGTATTTTGGGAAGGGCAGAGTGTCGGAAATGTTTCCTATTTTACACTGAGTCCATTGTTCTGTGTTCCCTATCTCGCCCCTGCATTGCGCTTGCGTAGGTATGCTGGCAGTAACATGGGAGCTTCTTCTATGCCGCTCAGTCTTATCACGGTGGCCTTGAATGTAGGCTTTGGGCTATTCTTGAGCTGATGAGAATTTTCCAGTCCTGTGAAGACGAGGGGAGGAGGGAGTCGTCTCCCGCCCATTAAGTAACTCTCCCGCTGGGAGTTTCCCGTGCGCGCGCTTACAGTTAATTTGCTAGTAGCATTTTGCATCACACTATAACCTTGCTTGCGCCGCTTCTCCCGCCATTCCTGACAATGACCCTTCATTGTGGATTTTAGCACTGTATTCCAATAAAGCCCTTCTTGTTTAAGAATGCTTGGATCTACTTGCTTTTGAACCTGACACATTTCAACCCAACTTCCTTCCATACTCTGTCTCTTGGAAGCATCTGTCAAAAAGGGTGAACCATGCTTTGAAGCAAGGCATACTACTCCAAAAATTAATGTTACCAGGTGAAACAGACTTGCTTCCTTTCAAATTGGCATAGCTGTTAATTCAGAAATAACTTTTCTATGCAACGTTTTGGTTCTAATACTGCACACAGTTTAGATTATTGTGCCCAAAAACTAAAAGTTCCTGCACAGGCATAAAACCCCATCAGTGTGATGCAGAGACCACAAAGTAGTAATCAGACATTCCTCCTCTGTGTGCCAAGAAGTGCCTTAGGGTACATAAGGGGCTTTTTAGGCAGTGTCCTGTGTTTTTAGATCTATGGAAGTGTAGTGATGTTAATTAGCGTTGATACCTGAAAGTTCCCGCTTCCTGCAAGGCACTGAGGTTTGATGCTGACCGCAGCACCCACTCTTTCATGGTGCAAGAGTTTTCCTCCTGCTCGCCCAAAAGACTTAAGAGACGACTCTTTGTTATCTTCAAGAAGGAGGCTGAAAAACAGCGGAAGTTTTCTAATTAGTACTCCCCACAAATTGGGAATCCATGAGGAATAAGCAACTGGAAATTCTCCCCCAACACAAATCTCTCATCCCTACTATGAATTCTTACATACTCTATCTTCATTTGGACAGTTTGGGGGGATTTTCTTTTTTCAAAGTTACAAAGTAATATTTTTCTGCGTACTTGGAGTGTTGTCCTGACCCCCACCTCCAGTATGCAGAAGCCCTATCTTTTTGTGAGTCCATGCTTACCAAAGGAAGCAATGCTACTTCAGCACTTATAAGTTAGCCAACAGGACAAAAATACAGGACTGGCAGCTAATTTACCTAGATTTTATTAATATCAACTGAGATTTCTTGATTTCCGTTCTGGAATGCTTTTTACTGTACCCAATTAACTAGTACGCCAAAGAAGAAAACAGAGCACATAGTACTGGCTGTACCCAATAACACAAAACAGAAATTATATTTCTCAGCCTTTTCAACGCGTCTATGTTTGTTAGTTCCGGCAACTTAACTCTGGGGCTTCACACACTGTGGAATAAACTCACACATAATGCATTCTGGCCTTGTTGTGAGGTGCCCTGAGCCCGTTCGCGGGGAGGGCGGGGTAGAAATGTAAATAATAAATAAATAAATAAGAAAGCAAACTTTTAGGGAATCAAGTGCTTCTAGCCATTCATACCTTTCAAAGAGTCTGCCTCACACAGGAGACTAAGGAGGATTTCAATTCTCCTAGTGCTGCGGTTACAACCCTCATTTTGGTCCCTCAGCATTCCCACAGCACTTTGCACACACGTTCTCAGAAGGATGGTGGTTTCTAAGACTTGGGTCTTTCCAGGCACAGAAGGGGGGAAAAAAACCCCCTATTAGTATCTTGAAATAGTTCAGTCTAAAAACAGATTCACTATTCCTTCTTAATGAAGGAGTACTTTATTTATTCGAAACATTTTAATAAATGTAATGGAGCCCACTTCTGCTTGCAGTGGCTCCCTAGTCTGGCACCAGTGGAGGAAGCAGTAAAGGCAGTAATGGTGGAATATTCCCCTTGCAGGACTGGCAGTTAGTCCAAGTATCTGCTCTGAGAAGAACAGAAGCTAAGCTAGAGAAAGAACTGGTACAGCAAAGCTCCACAAAGCTGTATACTGCTGTTGCATATGGCAATAGCTGTAAGCTCCTACTAGAAGCACAGAGCCAGAAAATTAAGACAGAAAGTTGCAAGGACTCTTTCATTCCTGCACCTGCGCCAGTATTCTAAAATTGTTAAGGTGTGAAAGATTTCACTGGGGAAAAATGGGATACGCAGATATTTCTACTGTGAATATATAGCTCCCATAACATAGAGATTTTTTCTCTATATAACAAATGAGGCAAGAATAATCATGACTTAAATTATTTTGTGATTTGTTACTAGCATTTGTAACGAATGCACAATATTTTTTCCAAAAGTCAAAGAGCATAATTAAAATAACATGCACCGGATCTGAACTTACAGAATTTTTTCCTTGTTCAGGTGCTATCAATCCTTCTACCTCCATCACATCTTCATCTGCTCTCTCTGCCAATACAACTGCAATACAGAATGTCTCAGAAGAATGAGATTTGCCTACTGGTAAGCTTGGAAGAGGCTGGGCATTTTTAGACTGCCAGAAATAGCTCTTACATACATGTGCAATACATGCTTATGCATGTAAGCACATATACCTACCCCACCCACATACCCTTCAGGTGCCTATTAAATTACTGAAATTCTTACATTCAAGATTTCCTGCAGGCTCTCTCTTGTTTTCCAGAAACAGCTGGCTGATGGTGACATTTCTCAAGGCAGTTACATCAGAGACCATATCCTTGGATCTCCTCAGATCATCAATGTGAACAGACTGCCACAGCCCTAGTGAACAACAATATTTCAGGATCACAGGTTGCACTACAGTGAAAGCATCTTAAAAACAGACAAGTGGGAACCTGCAAGGACTTGTGGGAGGCATTTCATTTCCCCCTCCCCCACTATTTTATCTTTTTCTTTCCTGAAAGCCCCGATAACCTCTCTGCTTTTCCTGCTTCCTTCTCTCCTTCTAGGGTTGCCAAACTTGAGATCTATTGGAATCCCAATTATAAAGATCAGTTCCCCTTTGGGTTGCCAGCTCCGAGATGGGAAACACCTGCAGATTTGGTGGTGGAGCCTTGGGAGGGAACAGTTTGGGAGGGAACTGTACAGTCATAGGAAGTGTACACTTGGAGTATTGTTTGCAGTTCTGGTGGCCTCACTTCAAAAAGGATGTGGACAGAATGGAACAGCTGCAGAGGAGAGCAACAAGGATGATCGGGGGCCTGGAGACCAAGCCCTATGAGAAAAGGCTGAGAGACTTCGGAATGTTTAGTCTGGAGGAGGTTGAGGAGGGACATGATTGCTCTCTTGAACTATTAGAAGGGCTGTCACTTAGAGGAGGGCAGGGAGCTGTTCCTGTTGGCAGCAGAGGATAGAACTTGCCATAATGGGTTTAAATTAAGTGTGGGAAGGTACCAGCTGGATATTATGAAGAAAGTTTTTACAGTAAGAGTTGTGCTACAGTGGAATCAGCTGCCTAGAGAAGCGGTGAGCTCCCCCTCACTGGCAGTCTTTAAGCAACGGCTGAACAAACACTTATTAGGGTTGCTCTAGGCTGATCCTGCATTCAGCAGGGACTTGGACTTGATGGCCTATATGGCCCTTTCCGATTCTATGATTCTACGAAGCAATCTCAGCAGGATATAATGGCATACAATCCACCCTCCAAAACAGCTATTTTTTCAAGGGAACTGATCTCTGTCATCTGGAAAGCAGTTATAATTTTGAGTGATCTCCAGCCCTCACCTGGAAGTTGGCAGCCCTAGTTACCCTAGAGGAAACAGCTGCTTTGGAGGATGGAGTCTATGGCATTAATACAGCTCTGAGGTCCCTCATCTCCTCAACCCCCACCCTCCCTAGACTCCAACCTCTTAATCTCTAGGAATTTCCTCCCCTGGAGTTGGCAACCCCATCGCAGTCATACACAGCAGCAAATCTACTTTCATCTGCTTCTCTGTCTTAAGCTGTCCTCTTCCCTCCCCGGCAGCCTCTATCTATGGAAACTATGGCCCAGTTGTGTGGGCCAGGCCAACTTGCATGGTAGGGAACCTGCAAGGACTTGTGGAGGGGGGTTCCTCACTTTCCCTGTATCACCCCTCCCCACACTATTTCCCCTTTCCTTCCTCCTGCCTAATTCTCTCCTTTTCACCATTCAGCAACCTGCCTTTTAGTTGCCTCCCATCTTCAGCTATATTTATTATTTATTTACTTCATTTATGCCCCACCTTTTTCCACAGGGGGGACCAAAGCAGCTTGCATTATTTTCCTCTCCGTTTTATCTGCACAACAACCCAGTGAGGCAGGTTTGTCTGAAAGTATGTGACTGGTCCAAAATCATCCAGTCAGCTTCCATAGCAAGATGGGTATTCAAACCTTGGTCTCCCAGACCCTACTCTGAAGCTGTATAGGGTGGCTGCTGTTGAACAGCTGCAAACAGCCAGGCCTAGTTGAGCCACGCAAGCTGGGTGGTATCAAGCCACCCAGAGGTTACTGCCATGTCTAGGATTGCCAACCTCCAGGTGGCTCCTGAAGATATCCCAGAATTACAACTGAACTCCAGATAACAGAAATCTGTCCCCCTGGGAAAATGCATGCCTTGTAAACTATGGCATTATATCCAGCTGAAGCTTCTGCCCTCCTCAGACTCTACCTCCAAATCTCCAGGAACTTCCCAATCTAGAGCTGGCAACCCTAGTCAGGCCTGGGTCTAATGAGTACTCCCCCCTCCAAGGCCAAAATAGGTCTGAAAAAGGCCCTGCCTCCTCCCCCTGCCTTTTACTCAGAGAAACCCAGGTTGGAATACCGTGGTTGCCTAGCAACAGGCATTGAGAGAATCTATTGATTAAAGTTGCAGGTGCTCCTTTTATTGTTTTTGGCTTTTTTAAACTCCTCAATGTATTTTTTTTAGATTTCACATTTCTCTGAAAACCTGGGGCTCTTTTTTATGTTTGTAGAAAGATCTGTCTTGCCTGGTTACAGCTCCAGGCACCAGATTTAAGTATCCAAAGATTGGCTGACTTTGCTATTAGAATATAAGATTCCAACCACAAACTAAATCAAGATGAGCCCAAATACACAGGCGCTCTAACACTTCTTGTTTCACCAAGCCAGCAATTTCCTCCAGAAAAGCTTCAGTTATTTTAAGTTTCATCTGGGTCTGACCAATTGCAAATGTTAAGAAAAGCACAAAGTCTTATGAACAGGATTACAGGAAATTTTAAGACTGTACTGAATCACAGTGAGCCCTGGATTACTTTAGTACAATAATCAGAGGATAGAAGAGAATGACAATGGCTTCAATACCTATATATGCCCTCTGTAATTTAAAAAAAAACTTTAAGAGACTCCAAAGATAATAATTAACCCTGTCCAATTCTTTACTGTTTGTAGTGAAGACATTGGTAAGAGACCACACATACCCAAGTTTAGAAAGCTTTACTGTACATGTTTCCACATCACAGGTATTTGTTGTTTTATACATAGGGTTGGATCCCACTCAATATTTTCACAGACAGAAAGGGGGGTTGCCCCCTCCTCCCTCATTCTATTTCTGGGGCCACTTTGCCCCAGGAGCAGCATTTCAGGACATATTTGCAGCAGAAGGGGCAAAGTGATGCTCCACTAACGCCATGCTCCACTACAGTCATCAATATGCAGATGATGCCCAGCTTTATGTATCCTTATCCAAGTCTCCTGGTGATGCGGTACAGATCCTAAATGGCTCTCTGGCTGCTGTGGTGAATTGGCTGAATTGAACATAAACCTTGAAAAGACAGATGTTTTGCTAGTTGAGAAGGTGGAGATTTTGAAAGACATTGTGCTCCCGACTTTTGATGGAGTTCAGATGACTTAAGAACCTCAGGGTTATATTGGACCCAGTGTTACTGCTGGAGAAGCAAGTTAATGCAGCTGCAAAAAAAGCTTTCTCCCAACTCAATCTAGCTTGAAAGATGGCCCCTTCCCTTGATACAGCTGATTTATCCACCTGGATCCATGCCACAGTCATTGAGACTAGAGTACTATAATGCACTGTACATTGGTCTTCCCTCAAAATCAGTTCAGAAACTCCAGTTGGTACAGAACACTACAGCTATTATTGGGAGCTAGATGCAGAACGCATATTACTCCCATTCTACAGTCACTCCACAGGCTGCCCATCAGTTACCAAACTCAATTTAAAGTATTGGCCATCACATACAAAACCCTTCATGGCCTTGGACCCTCATATCTGTGAGGCCGCCTCTCCCACTTGCACTACCACGAAAGATTTGCTCATCTGAGCAAAATCTTCTACAATTGTCAACCTGCAAATGGGCAGAATCAACAACTGCCCATACGTGTGCCTTCTCCATTGTGGTCCCTGCCTTGTGGAATGGCCTGACTGAGGAGGACAGGAAGGCTCCTGCTCTCCCTCAGCTTTCTGCAAACTATGCAAAACTGAATTATTCAAGAAAGCTTTCCTACACAGGCAACAGAGTTACACTGCACTAAATGATTCACAAAATTACTTGAATAAATTATTAAGGACTGTGCTCTATACTACAGTGTTTAGCCTGCTGAAACTAAACTTCTGCTATGTAATTTTTGCATAATTTAATTAATCATGTTAATACTTAGGCTTTGCTTCAGATGCTTTTAGATTTCTGATTAGTTCTACAACCCTAATCCTGCTGTATTGTTTAATGAATGTCCTGTCCTGTCAATTATATTGACTCACTCTGTGTATAATCAATCCTGAGTCCAAGTGATAAAGGTGGACTATAAATACTGTAAATACATAAAAAATGAAAAAATAATGAAAATCTTTCTATCTGCAATAATTTTCAGGAGGATCCAAGCCGTAAACTGCTTAATGGTGGGGCTTTTTTGCATACTGAACATCTTATTTCAAAGTACAAAGACACACCAGTCATACAGACTTTCATTTTCTCTGCTCTTAATAACATTGTATCACCCAAAGAGTGATTAACACATGGAATTCACTGCCACAGGAGGTGGTGGCAGCTGCAAGCATGGACAGTTTCAAGAGGCAATTAGATAAACATATGGAGCAGAAGTCCATCAGTGGCTATTAGCCACAGGGTATAGATAGGAACTCTCAGTCTGGGGCAGGTGATGCACTCTATTCTTGGTGCTGGGGGGGGGGGGCAGCAGTGGGAGGGCTTCTAGTGTCCTGGCCCCACTGCTGGACCTCCTGATGGCACCTGGTATTTTTGGCCACTGTGTGACAGAGTGTTGGACTAGATGGGCCATTGGCCTGATCCAACATTGGCTTCTCTTATGTTCTTATGTACTATGATAGTCCTGTCATAAAATGGCTCCAGAAAGACAACCATATGATAAAACCTCTCTTTGATGATAGGCTCAGTACTTCTGGTGTTGGAAGAGACTGTGATTAGAATTATTTAAAAAAAAAACCCTTCAACAGATTGGATTTAAACAAGTGCCATCCAGCTTTGAATTTAACATTTCTGGAGAAAATACTAGAACAAGTGGTGGCTGAAACACTCCAAGCGTTTGTGGGTGAAAGGGGTAATCTAGATCCCTTTCGGTGTGAATTCTGATCTGGCCATGGTACAGATACCACCTTGTTCACCCTGACAGATAATCTATACTAGTCTACTGAAAGGGGGAGTACATCCCTGATGTTTCTCCTGAACTTTACAGTGACATTTGGTAACACTGACCATGATATCCTTCTGAATTGCCTAGCAGGAACATACCAGGGAAGGACAATACTCCACTAGCTTCAATCTTTTCTAGAGGGAAGAGTTCAGAAGGTGTAGTGTAAATACAATAAACTTTCTGATTTGGATGGCATTCTTTATCCTCCAATGAAGACCAGAAAAAATATTAATTGCAATACTGAACAGCAGCAATATGAAATATTTATGAAAGAAATACATTTTCTACGGTGGATGCTACAGATGGAGCAGAAAGAGAAGCTCATGGTGGTCTATAATGGCAATGATGTCAGACTAGCAGGAAAATCAAACATTATTCTATAGCCCTCTATACAGGTAGTCCTACCTCCGTGAAATCCCACATAGGAGCTTCCTCCTTCAACTCGTGGCAGCTTAGTGATGAAGAATACAAAAACTGAGGCCTTATTCAAATCAGTTTTGTTGATTTCATTTACAGCTGAGTATCTGTAAGGGAAGGGAAAGGGTTGTCACTGGTCACTGCAGTATTATGGATTTTCATTCCTTGTCCTACTTATTATGAGTAGCTTCCATTCAATCAACTTCCCCCTTTTATTATTTTAAGAACACTGAGGCTCATCTCTCCACAGCCGAAAACTCATAGAACTAGTAAACCTGGTGAGTGCCTATAGTTCTGAACCAAGCTTACATCCCTTCCCCCCTCTTGCCCAATATATGTGCTGGACCCTATAAATGTGATCTGAAGGAACTGCCACTTAGGGTTACTCTCACAGGCTCAATGTTGCTTGAATTGAGGGTCTAGAGAGCACATCACACATGACACCTAGCATGAAACATACTTAGCAGAGGCAACAAGCTGCGCGCTGAGAGATCCATTTTCAAAGTCAGTCTGAATAATCAATATTTTATTTCCAGGTGTGACATCAAGGAAATTCCTGGATGAAAAACCAGTACATGAGACAAAATAAGATTAGATCGTGTTTTTGGCATGGTAGTGGACTACTAAACATATTCACAGAACACTACAGGGGTGACACATACAACCAAAATCTCTGTGAGATTTTTAGCACAGCCCTGCCTGAAGAATGGGGTAGGAGTAGTAACCCTCACAAAGAAATCCCCCCACCCAACGGTAAACATGTGAAAGGCAGAAGCTCACCGAATTTCTTTCAAAAAAGAATGTTCTGTGTCAAACTGCTGCAAGGACAAAACTCTGATGCTCTCAATATTGTTCTGTAGTTCTACCTCCAAAGTTTCCATGTCTGCTGTTGTAAGGAGCCTAGAGAAAGTAGTGATCTAAAATGGTAAAGAAGGAAGCAAGTTTATTTGTCAAACATGATCTAAACGTTTTAAGCATCTTCCTGAAAAGGGAAGGAGTTGTTGCCCAAATCTTGGAATCCTAACTTGGAAAGGAGCTCCAAAGGCCCAAAGGCCTCCCCTCCCTCCCTTGAAGCCATACCATTGTTAAAAGCAATGGGAGTGATGCAGATGTATACTGGGGTCCCCAACCTTCTTGAACCTGTGGGCATCTTTGGAATTCTGTCACCAGATGGTAGGCACAACCATAAAATGGCCATTCTGGGAAACAGAAAGACACACACAGAAGAAACCCAAGTGCTGAAGACAAGAGGAGTAAGTTTCAAAGATAACACTGGGAAAGAGGAGTGAGACAGTGAATAAAGCCAACACTGTAGTGGCAGCTGTCACTGAAAGAATGTTATTTTAATCTGCACAGCCAAACAAACATCCAATGGCCAGTCAGAAGCCCTGCTGGGCAGGAGCCCCACACACTTTCTAAAAGTACTTGGTGGGCACCGGGAAAGGTGTTAGTGGGTGCCATGACACCTATGGGCACCACACTGGGGGCCCCTGCTATATACTGTTTGAATAAAAATATTTTTCCTACCACACACACACTGGTTGCATGCAGGCTCTTGAACACACCTAAGATATCACATTGGATGCTCACCCTGGTAATTAGAAAAGCTCTGAGTAACACTTCCAGCCATCACAGAACAATATAAATGGTAACAGCCCAGGACAACTACTAAACCAGAAAACAGGCTGACACTCAGCGCTTTAAGATGAAATAAAATACAATTTCTCTACTATATTTAACAAAGTTATTTTATGATAGTTGTTCACATATCCACATTGTTGTATATTCTTTTTTCATAAGCACACCATAAGTACAGAAAAAAGTGGGTTGATGAAACTCCCTGGAGTTGGCTTTTCGTTTTGTTCACAACTTCATCTGAACACACTGAAGCACTGTGGTAATCTCTCTTGAAAACCTACTATTCATACTATCTTCAACGATTGATTTGTTTGTATGCCCGGGACAAGATTTTCCAGTAAAATGGATGAGGATACATTCTAGCAACTGAATGCATGGCATAGAATATCATGTGAAGACACTATGAATAGTAGGTTTTCAAGAGAGATTACCACAGTGCTTCAGTGTGTTCAGATGAAGTTGTGAACAAAAAGAAAAGCCAACTCGGGGGAGTTTCGTCAACCCACTTTTTTCTGTACTTATGGTGTGCTTATGAAAAAAGAATATATAACAATGTGGATATGTAAACAACTATCATAAAATAACTTTGTTAAATATAGTAGAGAAATTGTATTTTATTTCATCTTAAAGCACTGAGTGTCAGCCGGTTTTCTGGTCCAGCCATCACAAGCCAAGCTGCTGACACATCCTACAGTCTGGATGGGGATCCAGTCTCCTATTTGCTCAAATGGACTCCTCAGGAGCCACATGAGGAACATGCAAATGATGTGGAGGAGGGAAACAACACCTGGTGGCAAACTTCCAGCATCTAGGAACAGTATTCAGGCATCTTCCCCCCTTCCTCAAGGAAATCTTGACACTGTGTTGTCTAATTCTAGTTTCAAAACATTCCTTCCGCATGAGCTACCTATGGATCTTAACAAACCGGGCAGGACAGAATGACACTTGGGCAGTCAGATGGATAGTTTACACTGAGTTTAACACTGTCTTAACCAGTTGTAAAAAAAAAAAAAAAAAGCTCCCAATCAGTGAAATTAATACATTCAGCAAAAATTAGACCTGTCTCTGGTTGCCCCGTTCTCACATGCTGCAGGTCTTAATCTTTATATCCCCAACCAAACATAGCTTCCTTCAGCACGCTCTTGAATCATATCCAAGACAGAGATTAAATGGAAGTCTAAAGGAACCACTGAAATATACCATTTCTTTAAAGCTGTGAGAAGTATGTTCCCATGCTTACAGTCCCAGGGGTAGGCCTAATGCCATCTCATAAGAGCTCTGAATCGTTAACTATGTAAAAGAACAAAGGAAATAATTTTTAGCAACTCACCTCAGTGAAGACTGTGACACCCCTGGACTCTGTGCGAAGGCAAACATGGAAGAAATCTGCTAGAGAAATGTGCTGCTGTTGCTGAAAGTAGATTCTAGCCAAATGATCTGCCTGAAAGGCCCCCAGTTGTGAATTACCAAGCCGGACAACAGAATCTGGGGTTGCACAATTCAAGAGGACTAGTGTGGCCTGGTCTTGTATTTTTTGCATCAGTTCTTCAGGAGGACAATCCTTTTTCAGCTTCTCTGTCACTTGCACGACAATCGAGGCACAGGTGTCGGGATGGTACCCCACAAAGGCATCAGAAGGACTGTATTTTTGCTGGCCCATAAAATGTTTTTCTGTATCCACTGCTATGAAGTTGCTCACCCATTTCTTCAGTTCTTCCACAACGTCTCTCTGCAATTTGTTCAACACAGTATTGATATCTAGATAGTGTTTTTCAAGTCTATTGATTAATGGAATGGGAAACTGTTTATAGACCACTTCTTTCTCCTCAATGACAATCAAACGAAACTTTGGATGCACTCTGCACTTCACTCGATGGGTTCCCAAACCCAAGTCAACATATTTTTGACCAGCAAGTTGGACATAATACTGGTTGAGGGCATCATAGAGGCTCTCATAGAGATTCTGTAGGTTAAGAAGGACCACCATCTTTCCTGTCTCCATGCAGATCTTCACTCGGTTAATGTTTCTGCAAATCTGAGTATATTCCTGGTCTTTTGGAAAGCTGGAACCAAATATAATTTCTGGCTGCTGTTCGCCTTTGAAAAAAGCTTGCTGGAGAATCTGCAGTGCTGCATAATTCTGTGTTAACACTAGCAGATATCGGCATTCGCCATCCTGAATGTCATTGTAAATGTTTTGTTTGACCAGGTCAATTGTGTTGATGTTCTCAGGAATGACATCTCCTTTCTCTGGGATTTTAGACATAAAAATGTCCAAGGCCTTAACATCTTCTTTTCCACTGAAGTTACGGAGAACAGCCTCTGCTATGTCATGGGGAGATGGCTTTCTCTTAGATGTTTTTGTCAAAGCAAAAACCATTTTTATGAGGCTGTAATAGTCACGCAACCCAAAAAACTCCTTACTTTGGATCTTGCAAATTTCTTCGTATGCATTTGCAAAGATGGGGAAAAAACGTTCAATTTTATGCAGAGTGACACGTTCTGAAGAGCAAATACCCTGTGCACTTTTTATAAGCTCCTTTTTGTTTGGGTCTCCACGGGACACAAAGATACCCCGATTCATCTTGGCGGGATCCAGAGCCCAGTTAGATATCCCAATAAAGCCAACTTTTTTATGAGGGTGTGGATCATCATCAACACATCCATCTTCCAAGAGGGGGTGAAGGGTCTTCAGAGGCATTTTCGGGGAGTCTTCAGCCAAGCCAATTTCATCCAAGACTACCACAGAGACATACTCCTTCAGGTTCTTCCCTTCTTGGAAGCGAGCACAATGCTTAAAAGTATTTATGATTCCCTCAGGAGTAGAGTGCGGGCTGCACTGAAAGGACACCAAATGGATCTGTTTCAGTTCCTTATACAACTCAGAATACGCTGCTTGACCTTGCATGGCATCAGCCACAATAGTTTTGGCAAGAGATTTGGAACTGCCAGGTTTCCCAATAAGAAACAAAGGGATTTTAAGCTCAATGCAGATTACCATCATGAACACATTTTCCTTCAGGGCCAAGTTCCTTGCTATTGTTTCCCTCAGAGGTGCACCACTCAAGAACAGGTCCTGAATTAAGTTGATTTCTTCAAGAATTCTCTTTTCATTGTCATATGGCTCTGGAAGGACTTTGCTGATGACTCTTCGGTATTTCTCCTTCTTTTCCAGGGAGGCATGGTAACAGACGCCAACTGAAAGTACCAAAGACCAAATAACTGTGTTTCTCTTCATGCATTTTTCATCTGTTTTCTTATCTGCAAGATACTTTGCCAAGTGTTTGATTAGCAGCTCACTGTGACTATGAAACCACTTGAAGACTTCCACACAGCGTTCCACATCCCTGAGGCTGATAAAACTACATTCATCACTCTGTTTTCTCATATAAATCTGAGAGTTATAAAGCACTTCTGTCATTGTCTTGATGTCAGCTCCAGACATTTGTACTGAGCGAGTAAGTCTCTGTATAATCTGCTGTATATATAATTTTTCAGTAACATTGTTCAGTTGCCCAAAATCCCACACAAGAGGTATCATGCTAGGAGGGAGTGCATGGACACGGTATACAAGCTGCCTAAGAGGAACAGAGCCAAGCTTTTCCTGGGTGTCCTCAGCTTTAACACGATAGCCTAAGCCAGCTGATTCCAGGCGCTCAATCATTTTTCCAGTGTGCTTACGATAAGGGTTGCAGGCAGCTATGATCTGCAAGCCTGAGTTGTGAGTCAAAGGTTGCCCCTCTACTGTGTGATCACACAGGACTTCCTTGATGCTGCTGACAGCTGCAGTTGTGTTGGCTTCATCAAAAAATAAGATTGTGTCAAACTGGCAAAGCTGCTTATTTGTAATAGCAAGTTGTTCAGCTTCCCTGACTTTGCTATAGACTGCATCTGCAGAAGTCCCCCCATGGACTTTGACGAGAGTCATGTTCTCAGTATTAGCACCACACCTACGCAATTCACACAAAAATTTTATAAGCCTGGTTTTTCCACAGCCAGTTTCTCCCATGATGACAACAGGAATCCCACATCTGAATCGCATCTCAATAGCCAGGATCTTTAGAATATTGTCTGTCGTAAGCTCATAAGTTTCATCAGGGTCAATTGGCCATTCAATTCCTAAAACCATGCAAAGTTTTGCAATTTTCTCATTTCTGGGCAATTCATCAAAATTAACATTGAAGGGAACTCTCTGAAGGACCAATCCTTGGTACAGCTGAGCAGACATAACATTCTTTTTGATGACAGTGCCATTCAAGGGATTAATGGCATCAATCCCATCATTAGCATTGGCCTGGAGATGAAACCCAAGGAACGTCATGGATATACCGTCATGATTGAAGAAAATGTAAGGGTGAGGTTCAGACTCCCACTTTTTCCGAATGCGGAATGGAACAAGATCTTCTTCAGTGATTCCTTCCATGTCAAAGAACTGGTTTCCAGGGCTTTCATCAGAAATATTAAGTGAAGGTGTTGCAAAATCCCTGGCCATCAAAATCATGAAGGTAACCACAAAATTTTTGAAGCCTTGCAAAGTATCTTGCACAAAACAAGGGTTACAGAATACAGATGCTTCACAATTTTTAAGCTGAATATTTAGAAAGCAAGCAAAGTTTCTCAGTTCTGACCAAGAAGGATCTATTACTCCACAATGTATCAGCAGTAACTGTAGGCATTGTACTGCAGTCCCTTCAACACTGCCGGGTATATACTGGAACATATCAAGATTATTGCCTGCGTTAAATCTTATTAAGTACTGGAATGGTCTCTGAAAGGCCTCACTACGGAAAATTTTGTCATCCATTCCTGGGTCTGAGCAGCCATAGGATGAATTCCTCTTAGTATCCATTTCTAGTACTTCCTTGGGAGGCCTGCACATTATTTTGGGGAACACATCAATCAGGTTGTATTTTAATCCAGAAGACATCTATAAAAGAGAGCCAGAGGGTATAAAATCAAGGACATTGCATCACGTTTCCACAGGATTCTAATTTTGAATTGCTGGTAGGGCTGACAATTCAATACTGCCTCCTTACAGTGAGTGACAACTCTTTATTAAATTGCAAGTTATTTTGCATTTCAAAATTTCAAAAGGCTTCTGCATTTTCTTAAATCTTGCCAATTAATTTAAAGACAAATGGTTGACCAACTAAAGAGTATATGACTGTTCATGGCTCTTGAAATCAGACCAAGTTGACTGAGTACTTGCTCCATCAAACACAGTGGGCAGGTGTTTATAAAATACGTCTGTTCATTCTAAGCATCAGACATCCTCCTATTTGAGACAACCAGTTATCAAATACTACAGCAAGCACTAATAAATGTATTAGTATTTTTCTAGGTAGTAAAATACTACAGCCATCTTTGCACACTGTATCCATTTAATATAAACAGATATCTTTAAGTACTTAGTACTTATACAGCCCCATTGACTTACAGATCTTGTTTGCTTTTCTGGTGACAGAGATGCTTCAAGTATTTCTATAACATACAAATGGCATTGCTTCCGCAGCCAGAGTTTCCCATCTGTATCTCCCAGATAATGTAAAACTAAAAGCTTGAACAGAAATTCTTGAATTCCAGATTGGACCTAGAAAAAGAGAAAAACTTAATGGGAAGGATTCATTAAATCAGTCTCTCTCATTCTTACTTGTCTACTTACAAAACAGGTTATTGTGGGCCTGGGGCGATAAGGGAGCAATGCTGAGGAAGGAAGCACCCAAAGACATTGGGGGGAAATTACGGCCACAGCTTTTATTGAAGTGGCACAGCAAGAGGGTGGATCCAGAATCGGGCAACCTGCTTATCACCTGATAACCCCCCTGCCCACCTGCTGGGGGGATGAAACCACGGGATGGCAAGCCCTGGGATCCATGCAGGCACCAGCTGCTGCGTGGTTCCCTTTGCCACCTGGTGTGAGAGCCAGCTGACAGCCCCAGAGCTAGGCATGGAGCTGAATGGCTCTACCACTAAGACCCCATAAGGGAGTGCCCAGAACATGGGAGGCAGGCATGGCCTCCCCTCCAAAAGAATGCCCAAACTGCCCAATCTGTGACAAGAGTAACACAACAAACAAACAAGTCCTGAATCACAACCCATCACAACTGAAATGCAAAAGAAAAGGGGGAGGAGAGAAAGCCAGTGAAATTGGGGGCAAGTTTTAACAGAAGAGGGGTGGCCAGAGCCCTGCTCCTCTGGGCAGGCCCGGGAAGATGCTACTGGCTGGGCTGAGCTGCAGCTAAACATGCCCCCCCCCGAGCCATACTGTTGGTGCAGAGCCGATGAACAGCCCTCCTCTGCTTGCCCCAGCCCCAGGCTGCAAAGGTGACACTTGCATGCACCCATGCCACTGCTTGTGGGGGGAAGAGGGACATTCTTTACTACCAGAACTCACTGAAGAGGTGATGTCAAAATGAAATATCATGGGCTGTTTCTGGTGCTGATGGTTCAGGAATGGGAGGAGAGACTTCAGCACTTTGCCTTCATCAATGTGGGAGTCTATCAGTCGAATGGTTTTTAATAGCACTTTATCATTATGAAGTTTTGCCTTCAATTTCTCATGGAGCCTCTTTATATAGAGAGATTTTCCTGTTATTAATAACAAAAGCATAGTTATTAACAGGCAGAACAGAAACTAAACACATCACATTAGATTGGTTGGAAACTAAGAGCACAAGGTCCTGAATTACTGATCAGCAAAAACAACAAATCAGATACAATTTTAGTCTACATTCAAGGATGTGTCCACACCAGCTATTTCCCCTGGATATAATCCAGGATGTAGCAGTCCCTGCTGATACCAGTTGCACCAGGTCCATAGTACTGTTCATGGTTAAATCTCCATTCTGGGTTCTGCTGTAGAAGTCTCAGCACCTCCCGCAACATCACTCACAACAGCACAGGCTTTACGATTCACACTGAGAGCTGGTATTTCAGCAGTGAACAGATTTACTTATACCACATCTGAATCTAACAGTTTCCTTGCTGATTTTTGCATTCATGGACAGGGATGCCCAGGAAAAAGGTGGGCATAGACATATCTATATCTATATCTATATATAGCTAGTTTGCAATGAACACCATAGAAATGAAGACAACTGATCAATTAAAAATGCAACAAAAATAAGTGGAATACTAAAGGGACATTCTTCTGTAAAGAAATTCAGATCTCTTTCCAGGAATTCTGTGACCACTACTAATGGATTCTTCTGGGCTACAAAAGCAAACCATTTTTATGCAGATCTCCATAGGATTATTCCCCCCACCTTTAGAATTCCTTAATGTCCCTCAAAATACAATGCAAATTCCTCAACCAATCTCAGTACTACTTCAAGCCAGAACAGACAACAAAAGTCTGTTGCAGAAAAGCATTAAAAATACTAATATCTGGCAAGACCTAACAGGGATAAAAGGAAAGCTTTGAAGTACTCCAGAGGTGATGCATTTTGTCAAATCAATCAAGATCACATAAGTGATTAAAAAGGAAACCACAAAATTCTGATGCTAGAACCCTGCCCACCCACACACAGGGGACTACATTCATGCAGAAATACATTAGCAACATCAGCTCATAGCCCTAGCTTCCTGTATGTATTACAAAATTACAAAATTTTAGTAATCCTTATTTTAAATAGATCTTTACTTTGTATAAAGTGAAAGGTAAATCAGATTTGGAATTCTCATCATCAACTGCACACACCTCATCCCGATTCAGTAAATTCAGCTTTGTTAAGTGCTGAGCTATTAAATATACTAGTTTGTTACATAATTAAGGAGGTCACATTCGAAAATACCGTCATATGTTGAATCAGACCATTGGTCAACAAGGTCAGTATTGCCTATTCCGACAGGTAGCTGATCTTCAGAATCTCAGGTAATGGTCTTTTACATCACCTACTACCTGATCTTTTTAACTGGAGATCCCAGGGATTGACCCCAGTACCTTCTGCATGCAAAGCAGATGCTCTATCACTAAGACACAGACTCTCCTGGCATGAACTTCAATACCCATAACCAGAGAAAGCAAGAAACTAAAAGAGCTGTGTGTTATCTCAATAACTAGAAAGGACCTATTGATCACATACATGGTACGCTTTTGATTTCAAACACTAAGTTTTAGGCCTGAGTCTATACACGCAGAAGAAAGAGGTGGTAATAAGATGGCAAAGTGCTGAGGTGGTAGAATTGTGAACTGCAGTTGAGGGATTACATTTTCCAAAGCCCTCCTGTCTCGATTCCATTTTTATGTGGAAAACTAACATAGCATGTAAAGGGCTAGGCTTAGAACCAGATGTCCTAGTGTTGTATTTGCAGCGTATTCTAACATGCTGGAGCAATAAAAATGAAAAGCCTTCCCTGCACTTTATTCACCACATTTTTATCCCACCCTCCCTCCAAGGACAGTATACATGATTCCCCTCTCCTCCATACTGCTTTCACAACAACCCTCTGAAGTATGTTAGGCTCAGAGTGCATGACTGAATAACTTTGGGCCACTGAGCTTCATGGCTGAACATGGATTCTGATTTTGGGTCTCTTGAGCCCCCAATCCAGTGCTCTAACCATTTCAGTATACTGGCTCTCAAGTGGTACAGAGTGTTCTACCAACTAATTGTGCTGCTTGTATAGATCAGGCCTCTAAGTCTTTGAAAATCCTTTGAAAATGTTTCTCTCACCCACTCCAGCTCTTTTGGAAGATACAATCCCAACACACATTTCATCCTTGAAGACAGAAGCTGATGAACGTGCAGACTGCATGGCTTTGTAATGATTCCCAAGATATCTTTGAATGTTCTTCGAGGGCTGCTGAGGGATCATGTGAACTTTGAACTGACTGAAGGCAGCAGGGACATAGCAGTGCTCTCTCTCACAGTTACACAGAATCACCAGGCGATAATCATCCTGGTGTTTCAAGTGAAGGTTTCGGAACAGTTCCTCAGATCTGTAGCCAACATCATAGCTCAACTCATCTGCGTAGAGCACAGTATAAATCTTCTTCTCTCTGCAACCTGGAGTGAGGCATCTCCTCAAAAACAATTCCACTTGCTCATAGCTGGTCTGTGGTGTACAGAGCAAGACCTCATCATAGGAAGGCAGCGTCTCCTCAGGACTGACCATGTAGATGGCCAAGGTTGAAGCCAACACTTCAGAACGAGGACAGAGGATGAGATTGGGCCTGCCAGTATGAAGTCCTGGAGGGAATGTTCGCACAACTCTCCTGTTCTCCATACCCGCCAGACAGTCCAAAAAAATGCCAAGTGTATCAATGTCCAAGTAGCCTGGGAAAAAAGAACTCATGCTCTTCATATAGGATTCCCAGACATGCTCCAGTTGCTCAGTCAGCTCTTTCTCTGTTACCACCAGCCCAAAGAGATCATCAAGACTGCTCTCTGACTTTCTGGACATCAGCTGCCTGGAGACCTCTTGGACATCCTGTTTCCTACAGTTGTGCTTTATGAATGACAGCATCAGTAAGGCAGCTTCACTGGGGCATTTTGAGCCAAGCTCTCTGCACAAGTAAACAAGCTGCTCAGCCATGTAATAATTTAAGTAGAAATACTGTGATCGCTTTTCAGCCATGAAACAGTCCCACTTTGCCAGAAAACTCTCCATCTTTCTACATATGGCTGGGAGAACATCCATTACTTCTCCGCTTCCCAAAAAGTCTTGCATAAAATTTAAATTAAAGTTCATGCCAATACAGAACTTGCTTTTGTGCGAGCAGTATATCTTAGTGGTCCAAGATCGGAAGAGCATATTGCCAGCAGTGTAAAGTCTTATAAAGGACAGTGCAAGTCTCTGGACACTAGAAAATACCTGTATGCAGAAGAAGCATTGTGGGAGACAGAATACAAATAGTTCTAGTAAACAGATGCTACTAACACAACTCATGCAGAACTCAAAATAGCAATGAAATTATAACATTGTCAATAAGCACATACAAAACTCATGCCTTATGGCTCAACAGCCCTGTAAACAAGGATCCTTTTCAACCTTTAACTTACAGAGTCAGAAGTGAAAGCTTCTCTGCATTACACTGAAGGAACAGAATAGTTCTTTTGAAAGAATCTGCTTTAGAAATAGGACAGGATGGCATCATAATACATTCAACATTTTAATTTTGCAGGGAAACAAATACAAGGATGACGGATAGTGACAAAAGATTGTGTTATTTTTTCTTTTCTTGGTCTCCCCGTCCACGAAAAAATTGTCTCTCCGAGTCAACAAGCAGTGAAAGTGAAGCCCCCATCCCGCTACTGTTATCAAATTCAGCAGCCAACTTCAGGAGGAGCTTAGAGACTTTATCAGCAAAAAAAGTTTGCAATGAATCACAGCTGAGACCTAAATCAGTATCAATTTTAGGACACACCAAAGCGGTGGTCAGTTGTCAAGCCAATCTGAATAATTCAGCTGGTTGTGAGGTAGCAGACACAATGGAGACAGAGAAATAACCTTTTTTTCAGCGCTTTCACTGCATCTTCATAGGCCTTCAATTGGGCTCTATAACAGGGATGTCAAACATAAGGGCCATGGACTGGAACTGGACTGTCCAGGGCTCTTTTCCAGCCCATGAGCATCAGGACATTACCTTATTGCTAGATGACAGAGGCTGTGCATTTTGTCCCTGTATACCGTCCCAGAGCTAATGACTAATGGGCGGTGGAAATGGGAGGGTGGGTATCAGGGAGATACTTAAAGGACATAGTGTAAGAGTGTTAATGTTTTAAGCATGTTCATATTTTGAGTAAAAATACTACCATTAATGGGGTTTGCCTGTGCCCATCATAAAGTTTGTATCTCCGGTACCTGGCATTACATTTTATGGTACACATGGCCTGGCCCGACATAGTGACATTTATGTCAGTTCCAGCTGTCATAATAAATGAATTTGACACCTCTGCTTTATAATCACCTATTCCATTCTAGCCATCTGAGCAACTTCTTAAAATCTCTTATACTCTCATTATATGAAGGAGCCAAAAAGAGATGAGGGCACAGAGGGCATCAGGGAGTAATCTGATCAACAACTTCCTGGAGACCTCTATTCCAAACATCAGTCAGCTCATCAAGGGAACTGCCAGGAGGTCCAGATAAATCCTGCAGAGTAGGATCCATTAGTCTCTGAGGGTGAGCGTGAATATGCTCATCAACCCCGCAGGGGGAATGGCCACCCCCAAATACCTTTAACAAGGAAATGGTCTGACTGTGGCACTGGTTCACAAACAACCACGCTATTCAGATCAAGCCTTGCACAAAATATCAAGCCTAGCGTGTGGCCTGCTTCATGTGTGGGGGTCAGGTCTGTCTATATGTGACCCAGTCTGATTTCAAAGTCAAGCATGCTTGCTTGAGACCTGAAGATAGATATACTGTCTCCAACTTACCACATTTCAGCAATAAGGAGAGAACACAGAACAGCTTCAAACTTTATTACAGATGTTTGAAAGTACTAGTTCCTCTTACTCTCCATTGTCTTTCAACGTACTCTGGAAATGCAATGTGCTTGAGAGTCACTCTTTCTTCCTCAGCAGGCCAATATACAGTAAAAATACACTAAAAGGTAAGACCAGAAACTGACCTCAGAAAACTTCTCTACTTCTGCACCTTGTTCTACTTTGCCTGACATCAGCATCAGCTTGTTCATCAATTCTTTCAGCTCCTCCAGCGAATAATGCCGCAGCTCTTCTTGCCCACCATGGCTTTCCGAGATGGTCAAGAACAGGACTGTTTCCAAGGAAACCTTTCAAATAAATAAGTGGCAGCAGTTTAACAGAATTTAGTTTACTTTTTGATGCTTTGTATTCTCAGGCTTACAGTCAGATGAACGCTATGCAAAAAATCCCTAATCTTCAGCATACACAAATAAGTTATCCCCGTTAACAGCAGGGCAGTAGCTGTGCAATGCAAATCTCACAAATATATAAAAATTAATTTTTCACAACAGTAGTAATAGGAAATAGTAAAACCATAATATTTCCTATACTTACTAAGCTGTCTCCTATTACCACTGTTGCAAATGGTCACTCGCATATACATCTAAGCCTTGCAAAGAAAACTTCATAGATTGAATCTTTTGTATTTAATTGCCTTTTGATGCACCTGGTTAGTTTCTTCTCTTTCTATGCCCATGCACACAAACTACTAAAGTTTGTGCCATAATAAATCTGTCAGCCTTTCAGATGCCACGAGACACTTTGGCTTGGTCTGCATCCAAAACTATTGTTGAGAATGGCATTACCACAATGAGACACCACAAACTGATAATGAAAGCAGTTTACCAATAGGTGCTATTATTACCATGAGTCATTGACAATTATCAATGTGACTATTTTTTTTTGCATGAGTCCTTTTCTTTACTTGCTTTGTTTGCAGCAGGCTGCACAGTGACCCGCCAAAGAATACAGTGCCAAGAGAAAGATAACAATCAAGGCCAAAGAACAGGGTGCTTTTGGCCTTTTCTTGTGTGGCCTCACCTTCTGACCTTCTACTGGTGTGCGAATTATGTAGATTCCTTTGCTATTGATTGTAGTTGCCAGGGATATAGACGACAGTTCCACAGAGCCATGGCTCTCTTTTATGGTTTTTAGCCATTCCAAGTACCTAGCAGAATCACGCTGTGGGGAGTAAGAAGATATGAACCAGATTAGTCCTCCTAACCCCCATACCTTTCAACAGTTCAAACGACACAGAAGTGGAAAAACAGGTTTCTTACCTGTAACTGATGATCTTCGAGTGATCATTTCTGCATTCACACCCCTGGGATATAATATGCCTGCGCCAACCCTGATTGGTAATATAAAAAGCAAAAGGGATCTCCCCAGTCACATGCCAGGCTCCATAGTGCATGACTCAGGGAAGGGCATGACAATCCCACCAGTTCCTTCTGACTGCTGTCATCAGTCTCAGAGGCAAAATAGAGAAGAGGACCGAAAGCAGAGGGGAAGGAGGGCGGGTGGTGTGAATGCACAGATGGCCATTCAAAGATCATCAGTTACAGGTAAGAAACCTGTTTATCTTCTTCGTGGTCTCTGTGCATCACACCTCTGGGAGATTAACAAGCAAAGACACCTACCTGGAGGAAGGAGCTGAAGGTCCTAAGTGCCGCCTGCAACACAGCTCATCCCACCACAGAATGCTGATGAAGATGCACATCCAGGGCGTAATGCTTCACAAATGTGTGAGGAGTGGCCCAGGTGGCTGCGTTGCAAATATCACAGAGCAACATCCCTCTCAGGAAGGCGGTGGATGCTGCTACAGCCCAGGTGGAGTGCACCTGAAGCAGTCCCGGGACCGGCTTCTTGGCCAGCAGATAGCACAGTTTGATCGTCTCCACAGTCCATTTGGACAGGCGTTGCAATGACAGCTTCTTGCCCTGTCCAGAAAGGCATGGGAGATAAAAAGAGCCAAGTACTTCCGAAAAGGTCGTGTCCTGTCCATGTAAAAAAGCAAAACCCTTTTCATGTCCACTGCGTGAAGACGACGTTCCTCATCATTCCATGGCGATGGGAAGAACACTGAAAGAACGACGTCTGCCCACAGATGGAATTCAGAAACAATCTTGGGCAGGAAAGAGACATCCGGGTCCAAGGTAACACCATCATGATGAAAACTCAAGTAAAGCGAGTCACAGTGAAACACGGACAGTTCAGTCACCCTCTGAGCCGACATAATGGCCATCAGGAAGACCGTTTTCCACGCAAGGAGTTGCAAACTACACATAGCCATGGGCTCAAAAGGCTTGCCCATCAGTTTGGACAGCACCAAAGATAAGTCCCAGGCAGGCGTAGGGCCGCTGGATGGGAGGAAAAGGCGATTAAGGCTCTTAAGGAACTGTTTGGTCTGCGGGTGAGAAAAAACAGAGTAACCATCTACTGCGGGGTGGTTAGTGGAGATGGCGGCCAAATAAACACATGATGAGGCACAATTAAAGCCCAAATCCACACAGGACAACAGGAAACCAAAAATTGCAACCAAGCCCGAAAGAGGTGGAGGCAGCCCCAACGAACTGAGATAAGACAAAAACTTTTTCCATTTCCGATCATAGGAAGCACACGTAGAAGGCTTACGAGAGTCCAATAAAACATGGCCTATCCTGGACTTAATCCGAGATACAGGATCCTCCACGCTGCGAGCTTGAGATGTGGCACATCGTGATGTAGCACCTGACCCTTCTGTGCAAGGAGGAGATCCAGCGCCGCTGGAAAGTGGATGAAGGAGCCCTTGGACATGTGGAGAAGAGAGGGGAACCAATGCTGGCAGGGCCACCATGGGGTCATGAGGCTGTTCCCTCATTACCTTGTTGATCACCTTGGTGAGTAGAGGAAGTGGTGGGAAAAGAAACACGCGTCTGTGGGTCCATGGGTAGAGTAGTCAGTCTCCCAGAGATAGAGGGTCCCTTCCTGCCCTGGAGCAGAACAAGCAACATTCTGCATTCTGATGGGTTGCAAACGAATCCACTTCTGGCTGGCCCCATCTGTCGAAGACTGGCTGAAGGTATATCCAATTGAGTTCCCACTCGTGCAGTGAGGCTCCACCTCTGCTGAGGAAGTCCGCTTGCACGTTTAGAGACCCGGGCACGTAGGCTGCCAGTAAAGAGACATCCCACAATTGGCATTCGTTCCAAATTTCCAGGGCCAGTCAACATAGTCCCCTTAACACCGTCCCTCCTTGACGGTTAAGGTAGCACAGAGCCATGGTGTTGTCAGTCAAGACTGCTACTGTATAGTGGGCCATTAGGTGGCAGAAGGATCTGAGTGCGTACTGAATGGCTAACAGTTCCAAAAAGTTGATGTGCTTGTGGGCCACCTGGAACCCACGCAGATCCCTCTGAGGTGTGCTCCCCATCCCCAGAGAGACATGTCTGTGGTGAGTGTCATAGAGGGAGTGGGTGGGTGAAGTTGCGGGTGAAACCTCTTGAGGAACCACAACTGGAGTGGCCTCTTATGTAGCCAGGCAAATGAGTACTGCTGTAGTGGCGGCGATCAGCCCGAGTAGACGCTAGATTTGTCTCGCCGAGGCATTCCCTTACTGACGAACGAGGCTTATGCGAGCAATGATGTCGGCCGCTCTTTTGGAGGGAAGAAACGCCCTGCAGAACCTTGAGTCCAAGATCACCCCAATAAAATGAGCCTGCAATGAAGGGATGAGCATGGACTTTTTGAGGTTCACTCTCAGTCCTAACTCCTCCAGGACACCCAAAGTGAGATCTATGTGGTTCAGCAGAGTGGCTTTTCAATCTGCTACCAGCAACCAGTTGTCGATGTACCGAAAAATCTGTACACCATGGATGCAAAGATGGGTGGCGATGACCACCATCATCTTCGTAAAGACTCGGGGAGCCGTAGATAGCCCAAAAGGAAAGGCCTTGTACTGAAAATGTCCCTCTCCTACAGCAAAACGCAGAAACATCCTGTGAGCTGGATGGATTGTTACATGGAAATATGTGTCTTGCAGATCCAGAGTCACCATCCATCCACCTTGTTCGGGAAGTGGGAGGATGTTCTGCAGGGTTGTCATATGGAATTTCTTGTAAACTATGAACTGATAAGGTTTCTGAGGTCCATAATGGGACGGAGGCACCCGTCCATCTTGGGGACTATGGAATGACGGAAATAAACCCCCTGGTAATGCTGGGGTGCAGGGACCGGTTCTATAGCATCTTTTTGGAGAAGGGTTTGAATCCCTTCCAAGAGTGTGCTCGACGGAAGAGTGAGCACGAAGTTGGAGGTTGTTGGAGCTTGGATAAACTTGATAAGATATCCCTCCTTGATGACAAAAAGAACTCACCAATCTGATGTTATCCGGTGCCAGGCAGGGACGTAAGGGGACAGGCGGGTGGGAGGTATGGGTAGATGACCGCAGTCAAAGGCACTGCTTAGAGACTTTAGGGGCCATAGCCCTATACTGAGTGGCTGATGAAAACTTAGATTTGTTTCTATAGGGACGTGAAGAGACATTTGAAGATCTCTGCCACTGCGTCTCTGGGGAAGACTTGAGTGAGGATCTGCGGGACCAGGACATGTTCCAGGATTTTGCCCTGTTTTGTTTAGGGGCTGGAGAAACTCCTAAATTATGTGACGTTTTGATACTCTTGTCCACATCTTGCAAGAAAGTATCCATTGTGGAGCTGAAAAAGGCCTTCACCCTCAATAGGAAGGTCCTCCACAAAGGACTTGGTATCCTGTTGCAGAGCTGTGGAGCGTAATCAAACATGGTGCCTAATGGTAACTGCTGAGGTGAGAGTCTTGGCCACCACATCCAGGGTGTGTTTAACAGCATTAAGGTGATGTTTAGCTAAGAAGATGCCTTCCTTTTGGACTCGCCTAGCTTGGCGATTAAGGTCCTCAGGGAGGGCTGCAATAAATTCAGACAATTGCTCCCAAAGAGCTTAGTGATATCTCCCTATACAGGCAGTATAGTTGGACATCTTGATGCCCAATGCTCCCGCAGAATAGAACTTCCTGCCAAAGGAGTCTAATTTTCTTCCTTCCTTGACAGGGGGAGTGGAATGACTACATCTGCCCTTTGAAGAGGAGGTGACAACCACCAAGTTCGGTTTAGGGTGAATGAACAAAAACTCAGCACCCGATTCCTGCACCTGACTGTTAGCCAAATTGCCTTAAATTGTTATTTAATGTGGGGAGTTATGATCTTACATCAGGCAATAGGCAATGCAGGGGTGATCATCTATGTATACAGAGAAGCAGTTCCCTCCAGACCCACCAAACAGACGCTGAGACTGATGTCAGTATAAAATGATTTTGTCTACTGGAGGTATTTTCAAGCATACAACAACACAAGCACACACACAATTATACAAGTTCTAGGAAATATAGATAGAAGAAAATAGCACATTTGCATTAGCAGGATGTTCTGTTGATAGGCAATACCGTACCTGGCCGCAGTTGAATGGAGCGAACCTCAGGAAAAGGAGGGCTGTGGGGTGCTAGGGGAGAATCGTGTCCTGAACCAGTAGGGGCACGAAGAGACTCTGGCTGCTTATCCATGAGTCAGAAGCTTAGGGTAGGAAGGGGTCAGGTAAAAGAGCTGGTATTGAACCCTCTCTTTACTAAGAAGTTGAGGGGTGGGCTAAGCTTTGTCACCTCTCTGGTTAATCCATCCCCCAAAAATATGCTGACTGGTGCTGGGGTCGAAGGTCTGGGGAGTGGGCAATGTTAAACCTAATGACAAACTAGTCTGGACAATGGCACCTGATGGGATTATGTCTTGTGCTGGCCACAGCCATTGTTCTCTTGTTGTCTTCTGACTGCAGTTTCAACTAGGTGATGTATTAGGTGGGGAAAACATGTTGCCTACATGCAAGGAAAGGGGATTCTTCAGGGAATTTGGGTCCCCTGTCTTCTGGCCTGGCATGGCAGCTGCCTGACTTCTCAATGCTATGTATGGCTAGGGAGCTGGTCCACCTTGCTGCAGGAAAGTGGAATGATGACATGCAGGAATCATAGGCACACCTTTCACAGGAAGGCTTCCTTTTTCTGAGCATGTGTCTGTAGCTGGCATCTTTTGGAGACACCTTACAGTTCAGTCCCTTTTGCACACAACTAACACAGATCAGGTTTTCATAACTTATGAGTTCATAGAGGCGCAGCAGGGGCCTCATAGGGCAACATTATAATGTGATCCATCCTCCAGGGCTAGAGATGGGGATGGAAGCCGGATGGGACCAAGGAGCTTTGGTCACTTGCAGCAGGACCGAAGTCATGGGCAATGAGATGGCTGTCCAAGTGTCCATCTGGACAGTATCGAATACTGAGTCTGTAACTGTAGGTGGAGGCTGTACAGTAAACAGGGCCAGTGTGTTAGCCATTCGTTGAACACAATCCCCATAAGACTTAAGGTCCTCAGAGGGGGATATTGGGAGGTCCTCCCCTAATTGTTGCGGTGGAGAGGGTTCTACTGCGGGGTCTGGGTTCTCATCCCTAGAGTGAGATGAAGAATCTGAGGAGACGGAATGATCCAAAGGTGCCGGAGAATTGGCGTCGAAGGTATCAACACTGATGGCTCTTTAAACTGCAATGGTGCCGACGGCAGTGGTTTATGAATCTTGCCTAACAGTTGCGATGGGTGTGGTATGACGAACTCCGTTGTCAGGGGAGGGTCTCGATATCAGAAGAGTCGGGATGAGGTGGATTGACGATCCCACTCCATCAGTGTGTGTGGGGGAAGCCATGGTGTGCTGTTGGGGAAGGGATAGGCCCCCTACATATACTACCACTGGCGTTGATCCCAGGAGAGCGGAGGGGGGTGGAATAGTCCCGCAGGTCGATCTCGATCGACAGGTCGATGCGGGAAAAGATGCACGAAGGTGCCAACTGTTCGATTCGAGTGAAGGCTCTCGACAGTGGAGGATCGGGACTTGTGTTAAGTCTATATCCTGCTCATAGTCCGTGAGATGGATAGGATGCAGTGAAGGTGAGGGTGGTGCACCTTGTAGCTGCCCATGGCCAGAGGAGTCAAGCGAAGCAGCTCCAACAGGAATTGCGCCTGAGGCCCGGCATGGGGTCAACGGAGCCTTAGCAGGGGAGCTTTTCTTATGTTTCTTGCGCTTGACAGGCCGGTTGTCCTTGCCCTCACTCTGTTTCTTAGTGGGAGTGTGGGCTTCCAACTGAGATGTCGGGACCAAGCGTTTCAGCACCGGTCGATCGACATTGGAATGGGGCAGTGTCAGAGACATCGCAGCCGTCAACCCTGACGCAGGAGTCGACATCGAGGCATGTCTCAAAGTGTCCTGCGACAACGCCATCGGTGAGAGTGCCATCTCCAGCAAGGCAACACGAAGTCTGGCGGCCCTATTCTTTCTCGTATGCTTTGAGAATTTGGCACAATGGGCACAAGAGTCCACTCAGTGCGATTCCCTGAGGCACAGGAGGCAAAAGGAGAGTCCGTCAGGGGGAGCGATTTTGCTACCGCACTTCAAGAACTGTTTGAAGAACCCCCACCATTTGGCCATAGGCCGGGGGGCGGAAATAGTCTGCCGAAGCAGAACAAACAACAAAAAGAGTCCAATTCGCTAACACTATTTTCTATTTCCCTAACTAGGAATCTGTCAAGAGAAGAAAAGGCCAGAGAGAAAAGTTACCAACCAAAGCGGAGAAGATCCTACCAGTGCGGCAGTCAGAAGAGAACTGGCAGAATTGTCGTGCCCCTCCCCTAGTCATGCACAGTGGAGGCCAGTGCATGACTGGGGAAAGGGTGCGAAAATCCCTTTTGTTTTCTACGTTACCGATCAGGGTTGGCGCAGGCGCACTATATCCCAGAGGTGTGATCCACAAAGACCATGAAGAAGATTAATAGTGTGCTGATAGAGAGTCCTGAACCAGAGAACCTTATAAAATACTAAGTTTTTCTTAACCCTCCTTTATCCCAGTGCCCATAACAGTACAGAGTATTTTGTGACATACCAGAGACACAAAACTTTCACCAGTTCAAGGGGCAGCATATACACTCGAAAATGTATATAGTAGCATACTCTTAATATACAGAGTTTACAGTGTTAACTATTTACAAGCAGGATATCCTCAGTAGTGACAATGTTTGGCATCTCTGTATTTCAGTCAGTAATTCTGTGCTGTATGATGGTGGCCAATCCATGTGTTGAAACCCTCTGGAGGCTCACACAGCCTCACCTATTGGACCGCAAGCCCTTACAGAACTGCCATTTCCCCTCAGCTTATGGAAGAACTTGCTGCTAGCATGCACGTACAGAGAGCAAGGGTCCCACCCTTCCTGAGTTCTTTAGCACGCACTCTCAGATGAGCAACAGGGCAGTGAAAGGAGATCAATTCAGCCGAGCACAAGATTCCTCCATGGCTCTGATCCTTGGTTTGTTCGTCACTGTGGTACACCTCCTGGTTCCTCAGCTTGTGTTTCCTGTCCCCAACTCTCTATGATGCCCACAACCCTAGCCTTGAAATTGCACAGTTTATTACTTTGGCTCCCCCACATCCTGTCTTGTGACTGTCACATGTGCATGCACTTTAGTGAGTCCCAAGACTA
Organism: Gekko gecko; assembly: GCA_029375565.1. Taxonomy (NCBI): domain Eukaryota; kingdom Metazoa; phylum Chordata; class Lepidosauria; order Squamata; family Gekkonidae; genus Gekko; species Gekko gecko. The sequence goes on along the minus strand of JAPDNY010000002.1, from coordinate 233,549,710 downwards.
GAAAGGCTGAAGACCACTGCTATGATAATTCCACAGTAAACTCATGCTGGGCACAAAGCAGAGTTAAAAATGTTATCAAATACACAACAGCAAATAGAGTAAGGTACTGATGGAGGAATTACCAATTTTTGGGGAAGGCTGCAGTCACTTTCCAGGGCTTTCCACAATTTCTTCAAGCACTCCATGAATTCCTCAAACCCCGACTCCTGCTTCAGCTCATACAGAAGAGAAGAGTAGCCCAGTACAGCATCATGGAAACATGCAACACGATCTACATCCATGTCATTCTCTCCGGCAGAAATAGAGGCAAGGTCCACAAACACCTTCAGCTCAGTTATATCTAAGGGAAAATCAAACACTCTCAATTGACACATAGCAGGTAGGTGGTAATGTATTAGTAGTATTCTCAGATTCCAGGAAAAAAGTCTTTCTATCCATTTCCTACTTGTACCATCTTAACAGAATAACTCAAAGCTATGCACTGCTTACAACTCTTGCTTCCCTCTCTCCCTCCCTCACACACACAAATTTATGAAGCATAATTACGGGGAGAAGCAAACACAATTAATTCTCCCTTTTTATTTTGTCTTAATAGCTGAATCCAGGTTTGTTATGGAATCCTCCAGACAAGGGACATGCACAGCAGTTGGAAAGAGCACTAAGGTCTGTCATGGTCTGAAGTTTACTAGGTCTGAGTCTGGCGGTTTTACAAGGACATGTTGGCCCCTCTGCCTTGCCTAGGGCTTAAATACCCTGAAAGGGAAGGAAGCCCCATCTGTTCCTAGCTTCAGCCAGCTAGGGGTTAGAGACAGAATCCGACAGGGAACTAAATACACTAGAACAGTGCTTGATTGGAGGAGCGCAGGCCACAAGCCAGGCATTTCACCACTATGCTGTCTCTTCGCAGGCCAGCTATCTGTGCAGCACCTGCCGGGTGAAGGGACAACCTGGGGTGCTGATGGTCTGAGGTTGAGTCCTATAGGAGAGAGGGGCGGCTGAACCAAGGTCTGATGAGCTGGCAGTGTGTTCTTGAGCTGAGGTTTCAGGAACAGGCCCCTTCAGCTAAGGCTGCAAAGTCCAGGGGGCCTGGGTACGGCCTGGTAATGCTGGGCATCCCTGAACTTCTCCCAGTGTGATCTCTAGTTCCTCCTAATCTTTCCATAAGAAGTCTGATCTTGAATCTGACTCCAGCCTAGGAGAGATCCTAACACTTTTGTTGTTAGAAGGTAGTATACAATGGTAACAGTTTTAACAAGCAAACATGAATTGATTTTATTAAGACCTTTGAAGATCTCTTGATTGAACAGATAAAAATGGATGGCTGTGAGGCACTTTTACGGCCCACACAGATATAGCATCCTGACACATTTGTAGTTATTATAACTACAATATAAACTAAGAATAGGCTATTCTATACATCGGTGAAAAGCAATGGGGAGGGAGGAAAATAGACCCCTGCACATACACAAAAGCACCCTACATGAAATTGTGTGCAAGAATGCAGGCATAGTTGCTTGCACATGTCATGGTCTCAGGTTGGTAAAAATGCATGCTTAGGTGTGGCAGAAGGAGAGACTGTACAAGCAAAGTAAAGGAGGCATGAAATACGGGAACAAAATAGGAGGAGCAGCTCAGAAATTGAGGAGGTGATAGGGAGTGCAGAGGAAGGACACCATCCAATTCATTTCCAAAGTGATTTCTTGCAAGTCTCAAAACGATAAGCATAAGAAACTGAGAAAGTGGAGGCCTGACAACAGCTTTGTATATTAAATATAATTCAAGATCTTTCTGAACAAAATGAGTATAATTCCCAATTAATGCCGAGAAATAAACTCATCAGATTTGCTTCTATTTTACCTTCCAGAGCCTCTCTGACCCAGTTGACAAAGTCCCTCCTGAGAGTAAGTTCCTCAAGACACCTGCGACGTGGCTCAGTGATGCTCTGCAGCAGTTTTTTTGCATGTATCAATTCAGGACTCATGCAGGAGAGTTTTTCTTGTTGAAAGGACTGAAATTCATCTTTCTGAAAAGCAAAAAATGTGCAGATGAACAAGAAATACTGCATACTATGGTTATGAAAAAATTGTCCCTTTACTTTAATGGGGTTTCTACTTCTGCCACATAGCCTTTGATATCCCATTGACTCTTTTTTAAAAATCAGTGCTTTTAGGAACTGCAGACATAGCTTGTATGCACATGCAGAGGTGCATCCAAATCTGGATGATGTTAATTACTTTTACCAGAATGCATATCCTCATACATTCATAGACCAATAATCTTTGTACCTGATTTTTATTCAAGGGACAGGAAAAACAGACAGATGCTGGGTTCAGGACAGGTTAGTTGTTTGCAACAGGAGAATAATATTCATGCTAGAAACTGAACGTGATAGATTATGTTGGCATCCCTACTGTACACTTCATTTACTAACACACACTGCAAATAATTATAAATATGCATTGTGAAAACTGTAGAGACTAGGCGGGCATGTAGAAAGAAAAAATTTCCAGGATTTTATCCAATATGAACAGCATAAGAAGACCATCTATGGTTATATCTACACTTGCAGCTTTGCAGAGATCACTGCAAAATATACAATTCCATGGTGGAATACACTAGAAGCCCCTGTTTACGATAGATCTGGTCAGAAAGTGAAGCCCAAATATGACCACAACCCTACAGTCAATTGGAATTGGCCATATTTGCTTCATAGTGTGGCTAGATACTACAAATGACCAGCTCCTCACATAATTTGCATGTGCCCCATGGAAGGCCTCCATGCAGCTACCATGTGGTAACTAGTCATCTCTACTACAGATGATCACCAAGCACAGTTACCCTTGCAATCTGACACCATGCAATCAACTGTATTTGTATCTTGCCCACTGATACCACAATTGCACTGGTTGCTGCACAACTGTCATGGAGCTGATTCTATGCAGTAAATATGACAGAGACAGAGGTGTGTGGGCATCAGACATGCGTGTTGGATGCAGTGCAGGAATAGGGATGGGCATGAACCACATGATGAGCCAATATTCGGACCGAATTTTGGCTGGATCGGGACTTGTGATGTGACAATCAGCATGCATGTGGCCTCCAAATAAATCTCCGAGCTTTGGGGCGTGGCTCAGAAAAGTTAAACCAACCCAGATTAAACCAGGCACAGAACTGCTAGACTACAGTGGAGGTGCTGTTTTCCAGCCTTGGAAACACCAATAGGGACCCTCCAAAGCTTGATGGGCACTGCTGCCTGCCAATAACAAAGCTTCCATTTGTCACAATGAGACTCAGATGCTATGTAAGTCTGAGAGAAGCATACGTGCACTTTGCTGGGTGTTGGTCGGAGATGGGGAGTGTAGTTGCTGGGCATGAGGGGGGGAACTGCACTCAGTCGGAAGCCAGGGGGCTTTGCTTTGCCCTGGGCTCCTTGGACATTCATTATTTGCTATGAAGGGGGGTGGGATTGGGATTGTTCTCTCTTTTTGACATGGGCTATTTGTTTAGGGCAGGGGTGGCCAAACTATGGCTCGGGAGCCACATGCGGCTCTTTCACACATATTGTGTGGCTCCTGGCAAGGCAGCTGGGGGAGAGAAAGGGAAGCATACTTTTTTGCCCTCCCTCCCATCTAAATGCTTTGTTTGTCTCTCTTGCTCTCTCTTTCTTTCCACTTTATTCTATGTGGCTCTTACACTAAGCAAGTTTGGCCAACCCTGGTTTAGGGGGATTTTCCTGCTGTTCCTTGGTGGTTGGTTTCCCTTCCTTTGTTCCCATTTCATTTCACACCTCCACTTTGGGTTGCAGTTAAGCCTTAAGGAATTGCTCCTTCCTTGGGGTTTTTCTTTTGGGCTGCTTTTGGGTGGGGGGGCTTCTCTGACATTTCCTCCCCTCCACACACACTGGGATGCTTTTCCTTTTGAAGTGATTTCTGCCTGTCTGCTGCATTCCCACACACACCCTTCCTTGGGGGAAGAGTTCCATTCTCAGGGACCTGGGGTGACTTTACTGCTGGGCTCTCCACACTGATTCAGCCCCCCTCATTGAGCTGCTTCTCCTTCTGGGGTGAATTCTGCCTGTCCGCCTGCTTTCCCACACATACCCTGCCTTGGGGCAATTGTTCCAGCCTTGGGGACCTGGGGTGACTTTATTGCCCAGTTCTTCATGCCAATTTAACCCCCTGTACACTGAGCTGCTTCTCCTTTTGGGGTAGTTTCTTCCTGCTCACCTGCTTGCTTTTCTACAGACACACTGACTTGGGGGAACTGTTCCAGTCTTGGGGACCTGGAGTGACTTTACTGCCCCAGTTCTCCATTACGATTCAACCCCCCCCTCCCATTCCCTGCTTCTCCTTTTGGGGCAATTTCTGCCTGTCCACGTGCTTTCCCCCACACACCCTGCCCTGGGGAAATTATTCCAGTCTCGGGGACCTAGGGTGAATTTACTGCCCAGCTTTCCACATCAATTCAACCCCTTTCCCCTGAGCTACTTCTCCTTTTGGGGTTATCTCTGTCTGTCTGCCTGCCTGCCTGCTTTTTTTACATACACCCTGCCTTGGGGGAATTCTTCCAGTCTCAGGGACTGGCCGGGGTGATTTTATTGCCCAGCTATCCATGCCAATGCAACCTCCTTTCCCAGTTTGGTGCAGTGGTTAAGTGCATGGACTCTAATCTGGGAGAACCAGGTTTGATTCCTCACTCCTCCACTTGCAGCTGTTGGATGACCTTGGGCAAGCCACAGTTCTATCAGAGCTGTTCTCAAAAAAGCTCTCTCAGCCCCACCTACCTCACAGGGTGTCTGTTGTGGGGAGGGGAGGGGAAGGAAAAGGAGACTGTAAGCCACTCTGAGACTCGGAGTGAAGAGCAGGGTATAAACCCAGTCTCTTCTTCTTCTTCCCCCACACTGAGCTGCTTCTCTTTTAGGGGTGATTTCTGACTGTCCACCTTTCTGATTTCCTATACACAACTTGCCTTGGAGGAATTATTCCACTCCTGGGGATCGGCTGGGGTGACTTTACTGCCCCAGCTCTTCACTCCCCCCAGAGCTGCTTCTCCTTTTGGGGTGATTTCTGTCTGTCTGCCTGTCTCCATTTCTGCCAACTTGCCAAGACCCCCACCCACTTGATCAACTCTTCTGGACTGTGCTTGAGTGCTTAGTCAGGTCTTCCACACCATGAGAGGGAACAGAAGGGATCATGTTCACAGCCACGGGAGGATGCCCTCAATTTCCCATGTGCCAAGTGGTCGTGGGCAACATACACAACCTCCCCCCCATTGCAGGATGCCCCCAGCACCTCATCATAGAGGGGCTCTTAGCGCTTACTTCCTCTGTTCCTTCTATATCAACGGGGATCTCAACTGCCGCTCAAGTTTCCGGTGCTGCCGCCTAAGCAGCAGAACAAAACACTGTTTGGAAGGGAAGATAGTGATGGCAGTGACTTAGAGGGGGGTGGTGTTGATGCCTGATTCCATTCCACATCTCAAGATTCCCAACTCCCTGCTGCTGCCACCATCAGTACACCTCCTCTGGCACTCCTTAGCCCAACACCAGAAAGCAGTTGTGCCTCCCACCTGCTCCAACCACGGCCATTTGGACATGGTTCCACTCCACCATATGGAGATACTTCCACATGTGTGGAAGTGACCCATGTGTGGCAGACTGCCTGGTATGTCAAGCCCATGTCCGAAGGAGCAGGGATATATACTTGTCTACCACCATTCTCAGGAAACACCTCCAAAGGGCACACCCCACTTTGTCGCCAACGGAGGAAGGAATGTTGGCCACTACTGGGAAGTAGAAGAGGCCCACTCCCACTCAGCAGAGGGAAGCTGGGGGGGGGGGGGATAGGAGGCCCCATAAAGAAAGGCTCAGGGTGCCATGATTGGGATTTGGACTGCAAGGTAAGCTACCTTCCCCAAGGTCATGCTCACGGGGATGCCACCAGTGGCAGGAAAAAGGGTAAGGGTGAGAGTTCAGGCCATGGGTGGCCAACTGTTGTCCCCCATAGACGACATGGCCATTTGCAGGCTGCTGCACCACCTGGCTCCCTAAGTAAATCCTCCCCTCCATGAGGACCATGCTCCAGTGAGTGTTGTCCTCCATGCACAGTGGAGCTGGTCAAGGCCGAGCTCTCTGAAGTGTGAGGCTGAACTGTCCATCCGACAGTGGACCTCTGGAGCGGACAGCACTATGGTTACTTCTCCCTGACCACAACCAGAGCACCTCCAGAGTGGGACTATGGCCATGGGAACAGGCCTTCTCCCACCTGGCTACAAGATAGTTCTCCTCCACACACAGTGGATGGATGTGGACCACATGGCATCAAACATCACCACAACAATACAGAGTAGCCTGAAGGAGTAGTTTGGCAGCAGACACATCACCCGTGGCTATCTGGTCACGGATGCCACCACCAACATGTAGGCAGTGGTGAGGGGTGTGCACCTGGAAAACATCATATGCCTGGAGCACAGGCTGCACCTAGTGGTGAGTGGTGCCCTGGGACTGGGGAGCACTGGGGAAACTGGGAGACCACCACCCTTGCGATTAGGGCTATGCTGGAGACCTGCTGGTACCTGGCCAGCCAGTTCTCACGCAGCATCAAGGCTGTGCGTCTGCTGTGAGGGAGGCAGGGGGAGGGGGAGATGTATGCCATGATTACACGTTTGGTGGAACAGAAGACCATGGTGCAGAATGTCATCTCCTCTGTGACCATCCTGCACAGGAAAGAGAACCTCAGCATCAGCTCCAACGACTGGCTGACCCCCTCCCAAATGGTGTGCGTCCTGAAGCCATTCCAAGAGACCACTGATGTGCTCTGCGCTCATACGGCCAGCCTAGGGCAAGTCATCCCCCTCATTCAAGGGCTGGAATGGGTGCTGGACTCTGTGGTGCAGCCGGGTCCCAAGGAGAAGCCAGTTCTCCCATGGGTCAGGGCCTTGGCAGACCAGTTGCAGGCAGGCATACATGACAAATTGCATCCTCTCTGCAATGAGTATGAGTACAAGATGACCTGCCTGTGTTACCCCTGGATCAAGCGCAGCATCGCCCTCCTTAATGCACAGCTGGTACAGTGGAAGTGTGAGCTCTGCAGAGAGGTGCGGAGGTTTCAGAACAGCAGATGTGCTCAGAGGCAATGGCGAGTGGAAGAAGCTTGGGGCAGGAGGAGACGAAACCCTCCAAGGGACAGGCGAGCTAGAAGCCCCAGTTCTGGGTGACGGTAGTGAAGTGGAAGGTCAGCAACAGCATGAGGGGGCCAGGCATGTTCATGCCAAATGCTCATATATTATTAAAGCTGTTTTAACTGTAAGCAACCTTGAGCAGGACTCTAAAGAGGTGGCATAGCAACAGCCCATTGAATAAATGAATAAAGATATTGGGTTGCATAGAAAAGCATTCAATACAAATTTTCCTTGGGATGATTTACTAAAGTTCAAGATGTAACTGACTGGTACATTTGAAGTCAGCTAGGCATTTTGCAAAATAACATCTACCCTGCCTTTCTCCATACAGATCCAACATAACTTTACAAAGCTCAGGTACTGGTAGTCAGATAGCCTGCTAATATTTTGAAGAGCTATACTTACGAAGTTCAGCAGAAGTCGCAAGACTGTGAAGTCACCAGATAGATTTAAACCTTCCTTGACCTTGTCAATAACTTTAGCAGAGTCCACAGCTAAATGCAATTCATGATACTGCTGGATCTGCTGAGCCCGTTTGTCTATCCATTCACCACCATCTTGACGGTACTGATCGCACATGACCCTCAAATCCCTTTCTAGTTCTTTATAATTGTTAGTAAAATCTCTAAAGAGAATGTCCACTTCTGCAAACATGAGCTCTCCAGATTTCAGTCTACTATAGAGTTGGCAGAATTCGCTATAGCAGGGCTCATATACGAATTCAAGTACATCATCAAGATTCAAAGTTTCAACATCTTCTTCTTCAATTAAATCTTCATGGTTGCCCAGTAAGTTTTTGGCTGCCCATTCCCAACAGTAGCGGAAGATATGGCTCTCTTTAAAATCATGCACAATTTTGAAAGTCTTCTTTAGGGCTTGACTCAGGTTGTAAAAGGTCTCTATTTCACCATCACTGTGGTCATCTGGATGTCTCACAGTCACAACCTCATTCAAAGCTTTAGAGTCCAGATTTTCACTGTGCTTCTGTTCAATTTCAGAAATGTCCACTGAAAAGTGAAAAGACAGCCGTAACTTGTAATGCACACATTCTCAGTTTCTCTCTTGGTACAACAAATCATGTTTCAGCATCAAACACCAACCTCAATAGTTTGCGTAAAAGACTAATAACACAGTTTATGTGTTCAGCTTTCCTTATGGGACAGCTTTCTTTATCATGCAACAGTTTTGTTCCACTTCTAACATTAGAAGCACATGAACAACAGCAACAGGGCAGTTCATAACAGAAAAAAAGTACTTTTGTTTTCAACAGGTGCCTACATAAACCATTACCTTTTACAAAATCTTGTACCTTCCTACACATGTCCAAGAAGGATCCCAATATTTTTTGCTCTCTCTTGACTGACAAGACTTCTTGAAACCTCAAATCAAGCACTTTTTCTAGTGCCTGCTTTTGATCTATTTTCTCCATGGGTGAAAGATGCTTCTTTTCTGAAATGAAAACTTGAGATTACAAATCAGTACAAACGCTTCCCCGCTGCTAACCAATTGCAGAAAACTGCCACTAGCTTGGCTTTATTAGTTTCGAGAATAACAAGTTTCTGAACCCTGATGCCCATAAAATCCTTGGCTGCCCAGGTCTCGGGGGGGGGGTTTCAACACCTACAGGTCCTTTCCCCTCCTGCCTGTTCTGGTCCATTTCTTTCCAGGACACCCTATTGGGCAAGCCATCACCATTCTCTTTTAAATCCCCAACCTTTATGGTTTGCTTCTAGTGTGTTGGGTAGTGTAGCCTTGCCAGATTCATATTTTGCAAATTCACCTAAGTAGTGTTTGCTTTATGTTTATTGATTACTAGTAATTTTAGAATTACAGTAAAAAGCTGTCATCTGGCATGGGGAATAGAGGCTGCTGGTTGATCAAGCTCATTGCTCTTCCCTGCCCCACTCCCACCCAGAGGAATCTGTAGCACCCAAACCTTATGCCATTGGTAACACCATGGCAACTGCCCCCATGCCTGATCAGACCCTTTCCCCTTCTCCCCAACCGAAGGAGGAGGAGTTGGATTTATACCCCACCCTTCACTTGGAGTCAAAGAACAGCTTACAATCTCCATCCCTTCCCCTCCCTGCAACAGACACCCTGTGAGGTAGGTGGGGCTGAGAGAACTGCTCTTGAGAGAACAACTCTAATTGAACTGGGACTGGCCCAAGGTCACCCAGCTGGTTTCATGTGGAGGAGTGGAGAATCAAACCCGGTTCTCCAGATTAGAGTCTGCTGCTCTTAACCACTACACCAAACTGGCTCTCCATGGAGCTGTCATATGCAACAGGCAAACAAGCAGGCTAGCAACCCAGGAACACTCCAAGAGATGGCTCCAGAAAGCTCAAAAGGAGGCTGAAAGGAAAGGAAGTGCCTTAGGTTTTCAGCTATCACTGCTGGCTGTAGAAAGCCAGTAACAGGCTGAAGACATCAAGGTGGCTGGCTGGAGAGGTGTATGCTTGCTCCAAGACACAGGAATATCTTATCTACCTATACTGCCAGTTTGGTGTAGTGGTTAAGTGTGTAGACTCTAATCTGGGAGAACCAGGTTTGATTCCCCACTCCTCCACACACAGCTGCTGGATGACCTTGGGTAAGCAATACTTCTGTCAGAGCTGTTCTTGAAAGAGCAGTTTCTCTCAGAGCTCTCTCAGCCCCACCTACCTCACAGAGTGTCTGTTGTGGGAAGGGGAAGGGAAAGGAGTTTGTAAGCCAATCTCTTCTTTTCTTCTTCTCGCTTTACTAATTCTAAGCAGATTACTAAAATATAGAAAAGGTTCAAACCCCACTTGTAGAGCTGTGAAAACCTGTCAATGATGCATATAATTTTGCAGCTAAAACAGTGATAGGTCTGCTATTATACAGTGATATGGAGGCTGAGGAGCTTGCCCTCTGGACAAGACCAGTTAACTAAACATTGGGCTTATAATGAGGGTTTCTTCTCATCGGTGGAATAGAAAGTATCTAGAAGTAGGTCAACCCTCACCTCACTCTGCAGGCAGGGCTATGCACATTATTTTAGCATTGCTTCCACATCCAGATAGGGGGTGAGTCCCATTGATGTTGGCCAAGATTCAAGAAGAGGAATTCCTTAGTCTTTCCATGGTAACATCATCCTTCAAACCATGTTTATTTTCATCTCCCAAAACTTCTCGTCTTATGGGAGGAAAGAATAGCATCCATTCCACTGAGGAGAAGAAACCCTGATGGTAAGTCGTGCTTTGTTCTCCATCAGCAGGATATTGAGCAGCTGAGTCATCCCAGGTGGGTAATGTGTTACCTTTCAGAGAAATTACTGGGGAACCAACTTCTGTTCTGCAAGTTTCTGAAGGATAAAATCCAATGAAGTATTGTTCTGATTGATTTGAACAGTGGTTGGAGTTATGCCTTCAAGACTTTGTGTAGGTCCCCAAGAAGGAAAACAGTACATTGGGAGTGGGGCTTAGGAGTGCCACCCCTCTGAGGAATCTTTTAATGTGAATATGAGATGAGAGCGGTACCCTGCTCCCTGTAAAGATGACTTTGTTTAGGGCTGCCACTTGCTGTCAAAGAGTATTGGGCCAGAGACCTTGAGCTAAACCAGTGTGGATGAATTGTAGCACCTCCCTGATTTTGGCTTTTGATGAACTGACCTTCTTTCTATGGCATCACCAGTTGAATGTTCTCCAAGTTGCCTCATAAACCTTGAAGTAGAGGGTTTCCTGAAGGCAAGCATGACTATAACATCAGAAAGATATCTCTGTCTTTCTGGGGCCTGCCTTTCAACTTTCAGATGGAAAGACAGAGCCAGACTAGGTCCGGATAGAGGAAAGGGCCCTGCACGAGTGTGTCCTGGGCTGGAGAAATGCCCAGACTGCCATTCTGACCAGTTCTGAGAACTATAGTTGTCTTGACCAGTATGATGTGATGAAGATTACTTCTGCTCTCTATTAGAGATTTTGGTGGGAATGCATATAGGCACTCCTGAAGCCATCTGGCTGTGAGTGAACCATGCCCCTCTGCTTCCTCTGTCCTGAACATGGGAACCTGGTGATTGGTTGGAGAGGCAAAGAGATCAGGATCAGGTTGCCCAGATATGTGGTCACCACTGAGAACACTCCAAGATTCAGTGCCTACCTGCCAGGATCCACATCTTGGTAGCTGAGCCAGTCAGCTTTTATGTTGTAGACACCTTGGAAGTGCTGGACCTGTAGGGAAACTCTGTGGATCCCTGCCCAGCAAAGGAGAAAGGCTTCCTTCTGTAGGGAGAGAGATCTGATCCTTCCCTGCCCACTGACATGGGTTTTTGGCTGTGATGTCTGTGAGGTGAGTGCCCTCTATCTACAACTGAAAGGCCAGTAGTGCCATTTGGTTGGTCTGAGCTCCAACTAGTTTATGACGTGACTGGATTTGGAACGATTCCAACTTGCCCTGTCCCAAAAGGTGTTGGCAGCGGGCTTCCCAGACCTTTACGCTGGCATCTGTGGTTATTTGCACCTGGGAAGGTTTGTGAAAGGGGAGTTCCCTTTGAATGGTTGTCCCTTTAAGACTACCAGAGCTAAGAGGTACGTTCTTACTTTGGAAAAGGGGTTAGTAAGTGGCTGCAGTATAGTTGCTGTCCTGGAGAGGCAGGAGGAGCCAATGTAGCAGGTGCAAGTGCAGTCTGGTACACAAAACTCTTCTGATGCCAGAGGCCATGAATCCTAGCAAACATGCTAAGGTCATCAAGTTGTCTGAGCATGCTTGGGTGAGTGGAAGGAGACTGTATTGAATGCTAGATGGATAATGGATTGAGCTGGAATTAGTGAGCTTTTCTGGTGATTGACTAGGAAACCATGCTTCACTAGTACTTCCAATGTGGAGCGCATTGGAAACATCAAAATCAGATTGATTATATCATTTGCAGTCAAAGATGAAGACGCTCCATACAGTCAGTAAAAACAAGACCTGGAGCTGACTCATTGCAAAATTCAGACTTAAACTGAAGAAAGTTGGGAAAACCACTAGGCCATTCAGGTTTGACCTAGATCACATCCCTGATGAATATACAGTGGAGGTGAAGAATAGGTTTAAGGGACTAGATTTGATAGACAGAGTGTGTGAAGAACTATGGACGGAGGTTCCTGACACTGTACAGGAGGCAGCTATCAGAACCATCCCAAAGAAAAAGAAATGCAAGAAAGCAAAGTGGCTGTCTGATGAGGCTTTACAAATAGCAGAGGAAAGAAGGAAAGTGAAAGGAAAAGGTGAAAAAGGGAAGGTTCACCCAACTGAATGCAGATTTCCAGAGAACAGCAAGGAGAGATAAGGAGGATTTCCTGAATGAACAATGTGAAGTAATAGAGGAAAACAATAGAATGGGAAGGACTAGAGATCTCTTCAAGAAAATTGGAGAAATCAAGGGAACATTTCATGCAAAGCTGGCCATGATAAAGGACAAAAATGGTAGGGACCTAACAGAAGCAGAAGAAATTAGAAGTGGTGGCAAGGATACACAAAAGAACTACACAAGAATGATCTCAATGTCACTGACAACCACAACGGTGTGATCGCTGACCCTGAGCCAGACATCCTGGAGTGCAAAGTCAAATGGGCCATAAAAAGCATTATTAACAACAAAGCTAGTAGAGTTGATGGCATCCCAACTGAGCTATTCAAAGTCCTAAAAGGTGACGCTGTTAGTGCTGCACTCCATATGCCAGCAAATCTGGAAAACGCAACAGTGGCCACAGGATTGGAAAATGCCAGTTTACATTCCAATCCCAAAGAAGGGAAATGCCAAGGAATGTTCAAGCTCATTTCACACACTAGCAAGGTCATGCTAATGATCCTACAAGTTAAACTTCAGCAGTACGTGGATAGAGAACTGTCAGAAGTACAAACTGGGTTTCGTTGAGGTAGAGGAACTAGAGATCAAATTGCCAACATTTGCTGGATTATGGAGAAAGCAATGGAGTACCAGAAAAACATGTACTTCCGCTTCACTCACTACACTAAAGCCTTTGATTGTGTGGACCACAACAAACTGTGGCAAGTGCCTAAAGAGATGGGAGTACCAGATCACCTGAAAAGATTTTAAAAAATCCTGTAAGTTACCTGTTGGACTTCTGAAAAAATTTAGGATTTACCAGTTGAATCTGTGTACATATTACTTAAGTGGTATTCTTAGTGTATTTCTATCAGTTATACTTGTGTTACTCAGTAGTAAATTGCTCTATATTTTTTCTTAGCAACTTTTTGCACAGGTTTTAATCTTTTCATGTTTACTGTGTAATCACAAATTGTTTACAGTCCCAGACCACTTCACATGTCTGCTGAGAAACCTGTATAAGGGTCAAGAAGCGACAAGTTAGAACCAGACATGGAACAACTGACTGTTTTAGAATAGCAAAAAGAGTATGACAAGGATGTATATTGTCCCCTTGCTTATTTAATTTATATGCAGAGTACATCATGCTAAATGCCGGCCTAGATGAATCACAAGCCAGAATTAAGATTGCCGGGAAAAACATCAACAACCTCAGATATGCAGACAATACCACTCTAATGGCAGAAAGTGAAGAAGATCTAAAGAGCCTCTTGCTCAGAATGAAAAAGGAGGGCACAAAAGTTGCCTTGAAACTCAACATCAAAAAAACTAAGATCATGGCATCCAGCCCCATCACTCCTTGGCAAACAGAAGGGGAAGTCATGGAAGCAGTGACAGAATTCACATTCCTGGGATCCAAGATCACTGTAGACAGTGACTGCAGCCATGAAATTAAAAGATGCCTGCTCCTTGGGAGGAAAGCGATCGCAAACCTAGACAGCATAATAAAAAGTAGAGACATCACCCTGCCAGCCAACAAAAGTCTGTATGGTCAAAACAATGGTATTCCCAGTAGTAACATATGGCTGTGAGAGTTGGACTGTAAGGATGGCCGAGCGCCAAAGAATGGATGCTTTTGAATTATGGTGCTGGAGAAGACTCTTGAGAGTCCCTTGGACTGCAAGGAGATCATATCAGTCAATCCTAAAGGAAATCAACCCTGACTGTTCCCTGGAAGGCCAGATGCTGAAGCTCAAATACTTCGGCCACTAAATGAGAAGAGAGCATTCACTGGAGAAGACCCAGATGCTGGGAAAAACTGAAGGTAACAGAAGAAGGGGACGACAAAGGATGAGACGCAAGAAACATGAAATTGAGCAAACTCCAGAGGATGGTGGGAGACAGGAGGGCCTGGCATGATGTGGTCCATGGGGTTGCGAAGAGTCAGACTTGACTGTGTGACTGAACAATAACAAATAATTTCTACTGACCTAAAACAAGCAAACCTCAGTTGCAACCGCAGCCCAATGCCCTGCTCCAACACATCTTTGCCTGGCTTTATTTAAGGGCTCCAAAACAGGTAGGCCATTTGCATCCTCCTCCTAATCAGGTTGAAAACCCCACCCTTCCCACATGTTTGTCTCAAACAATGAATAAGAATAATGGTAACAACCAATATAAACCTGTTATTTTAATTACATTTACCTATCATGCCCCCAGAGAGAAGCAACGAACCCATACTTACTTAGTTCCCAAATGGACAGAAACTGTTTCTTGTTCTTAAAAATTAGTTCCAAAAGTTTAACTACGATATAGCCTGAATTGAGTTCATGGGAAACTTTTGTGTATATAGAGTCAGCAATGGTCATGCACTCCTTTGCTTCATCATTAAGTTGATCCAGGAAGTCCCCACCTGACCCTGTCAAATCAATACAATATTTAAACATATAAAAACCAAGCAATCTTTATTCTTAGTTTTGAAACTGTTAGAATTGGCTTCTATCCCCATGCAGCTAAAAGCAACCCACTTGCAAGGCTTCTCCCTCTCAACTTCTCCATGGCTAGTTTGCACATCTGCCACATTTCAGCTTGCCAGCTTCCTTTCTACAAGTCCATCACAATTAGGGATGGGCATGAACTGGCTCACAAGCCAAAATCTGGCATGAACTTGGGCCGGTTCAGAGCCCAGGAACCAATGTTCGGGGAAGTCACCTTCCCTGAACATTTACCCAACTTTTAACTGATTTGGTTCAGCTTTTGGGGGTCAGCCATTTAAACCTAACAGTGGAGTGGAGCTGAAGCTGCCCCTCAGCTGTTAGGTTCAAATGGCCAACTAGCAATCAGTTAACTCTTCAGTTTTGCTCCCCCCTTCAAAGGAGGGGGGAAGCAAAACCGAAGGGTTAAATGGCTGCCAGCAATTTAAACCTGCCGGAGCAATCTCCGTCCCCTTTCTCCCAACCGCAATGAGCCCCCTCCTCCCAGCCATAGCTTGCCTCAGCTAGGAGATAGGTGGTAGGAAAGTCCCTTCCAGGGCAGACCCTGCCACCTTTCTCCCAGCTGTAGCAAGCTGTGGCCAGGAGAAAGGGGGAACCAAACTTGCAAGACTGACTCATTTTGGGCAGGGCCAGTATTGTCCAGGGTTCAGTTAGTGAGCCACCCTGAACCAAACCACCCTTTTTAGGTTCATGCCCATACCTAATCACAATGTTTTGTTTTTAAAAGACAAAAAAAAAAATCACATAAAACAAGGAGCATGCAAGTAACAAACACACTCCTCCTCTCAAATCATCAATGAAATAAATCCAGAATCCCAGGTCAACCTAATTACTATATGAAAGGCTAAGTCTTATGTGATTTTCCCTTTCCTTAATGTTACATTTAAGTTATCTTGCAATTTGAATTTGATGTTGAATAATATGCTTCACACCATCAAATAACCCTGGACGATTTCCCTCCTGCACCCAGAATTCTGCTCCCAATTAAATGCTATACATAAATACCATTGAAGATGAAAAGATGTTTGATGTCCTGCCAAGTGAGAAGATGAGTCAGAGCACCTTCCAAGTCACTCAAAGGCTCACCAGTCCTATCAGTTGGCCATGATTTTACGATAACAGCAGATACAAGGGTACCCATCTTGCTCAGGTTGTAAGAGGACATAATGTCGAGGAGATTTTTCTGAGTCTACGTAAAACATAGACGTATGTTCAGTGCAGAAAAACAATTAGTTCATCTTGTTGTAGAGTTGATTTCACAAATTTGCATTTTTTGATTTCTTACAAGGTTAAAGTTCATTGCATCACCCTATCCTGCTGAAGTTCACCAGTTTCAACAAGCCATTGTCATAGAATCCACTTACCTGGAACACAAATTTTTCCAGTGTTTTGTGCATTTTGATTTGGGTCATGTCTCAAAGTCTAGTATCTTTACCTACCATCTAGAAGATTTGATCAAAGCTATATTATTGTATTTTTGAAATATTTATTCTGGTTTATTATTGTTATAATGTTAAAAGTTATAAATAAAACATATATAAAAATATCTCAAAGTTAATTTGTTGCCACCACCCCTTTCACCTTTTCACAAAGTGCCCTTCCGAAGTAATAGGTGAGAACAACACACTCTTGGGAAAGTCTTAGACTTCCCACCCTTTTTTGAGCGTAGGGGTTCTCTAAATTCCCCTGTACATACTGATCTTGGGTCCTTGAAACAGAAAGCATTTGGACAAATGAGTGAATGTACTTGTAATGTATTAGTACAAAGTCTTCTATTTTTTTAAAAAAGAGGCAAACAAAAAATGTAATTGGATAAAACGCTTCCATTTCTCTTCACAGTTCAACATTTATGGCACCAATTTCCCAAAGAATGGCAACACCACTAAAGCTGATAAGTGATTTGATGTATGGCTATATAAGCAAATCTTTCGCAGCACTTCAAGTCACTCACGTTCTGATGGCAGTATGTACAATTTTGCCCAGTCTGCACAGATTATAAGAGGGTAACACAACTTGAATAGGCAAAAGGCAAAAAAGCCTCTGCTTTCAAAATAAAAATTTAGAAGTGGAGACCCGCAAGAAACTTGCGGGATGGTTATCTCATTCATCACACCTTTGCTTCCTCTTCTCGCCCCCTACCTCTCTCATACTTTTTCTCCCCTCTGCCCCCCTTTTCTTACTCTCTATTCCTCCTCCATGCATGTGACTTCCTCTCTCTTTCTGACCTGTCATCTTTCTCTTTGTTTTTCTGCCTCCCCACTTCATCACTCTTTCTCTCTCTTTCTGCCCCCCATCCCATCATTCTTTCTTTCTGCCCCCATCACTCTCCCAGCCTCCTGCCTGCTTCCTCCCACACTCCGCAGAGCAGCAGCAACAGTGGTGGCAGTGCTCTCAGCCACCCACACCTGCTTCCTCTCCCCCACAGCAGCAGTAGCAGCACTCTGGGAATCACAATGGATCTCCCAGTTACAGAGATCAATTCACCTTAGGGCTGCCAGCTACAGGTTGGGAAATTCCTGGAGATTTGGGGGTAGAGCCTTGGGACAGTGAGGTTTCAGGAGGCAAGCAGCCTCAGCAGGGTATGATGCCATAGACTCAACCCTCCAAAACAGCCATTTTATCCAGGGGAACTGATCTCTGTCGTCTGGACAACAGTTGTAATTCTGGGTAATGTCCAGTCCTCACCAGGGGGCTGGCAATGGTGGTTCTCGTGGAGGAAATCGCTGGAGGGTGGAATCTGGCATTACACCAGTCCGAAGTTCCCCCCTCCTCAAATCCTACCCTCACCAGGCTTCACCCCTCAAATGTCCAGGGATTTCCCAACCTGGAGTTGGCAACCCTATTTCCTTCCCAATCAACAGTCAAGCTACCTTTATCTGCCTCTCTGTCTTCTGCTTTCCATCTCCATCCCCCAGCCTCTACCTAGGAAAATCCATAGTGGGGACCAAAGCAGCTTTCATTATTCCCTCCTTTTTATCTGCACAACAACCCTGTGAGGTTGATTAGGCTGAAATATGTGACTGGTCCAAAAATCACGCAGTCAGCTTCCACTGCAAGATGGGGATCTGAACCTGGGTCTTGCAGACCCTACTTTGAAGCTCTAACTGCTGCACCTCACTGGCTTTCACAGGGTGGCTGCTGATGAATGGTAGCAAGCAGCCAAGGCTAGGTGAGTCGTGCAAATCAGAGGGGACCTGGCAACTCTAGACTACTGCCAGGCCTAGAGTTGCCAACCTCCAAATGGGAACAGGAGAGCCCCTAGAATTACAACTGGACTCTAGAAAGCAGAGGTCTGTTTCCCTGCAGAAAATGGCTGCTTTGGAGGGTGGACTCTGTGGCATTATACCCTGCTGAGGCCTCTCCCTTCCCAAACCCAGCCCTCCTTAGAGTCCACCGCAAAATCTCTAGAAATCCCCCAGCCTGGCACTGGCAACTCTTGTGAGGCCTGGCCCCAAGGCTCCCTTCCTCCCTCCCTGAAAGGCCAAAAGAGGCCTGGAAAGGGCCCTTCCCCCACCCTTTTACTGACAGAGCCAGTTAGAAGCCTGCCCCCCTCCCCATTCTAATCTTTCACCGTTGATGCCTGAAGCAGATCCCTGCAGAGGCCATTTCAAAAGGGGGGGGAATTCAACCTTCCCTGAAGGGATTTTTTTAGTTTTTGGATTTTTCTACAAACCTACTGACTATGTAGGAAAAGCTGTTGGGGGAGAGTGAGCCTCCTGTTGGTGGAAATAAGTATTCGCACATTTTGGCAATTAGTATAAGGATGGACATTAGCTATTCTTAACGATAGATCCTGGGAGTCATATTAATATGGGCAAGTATTAAATTAGCTCAGCCTTTCAGTGAACTGATTGGATTAAGTGTTTAAGCTACCTGCAGAGGCAGGATATCAACATCAATGTATCAAATTCTCAACATGGCCAAATCTGTAGATAATTAAATCTAGAGATTGGAGCCATGAACTGACAAGATATCTTTCCATAAATCTGAACATCCCAGGTTCGTAGAAAAATCCAAAGTCTTAAAAAAACCAACACAATGCACACACAGAGTAGCAGGATTAACCCTCACAAATAATAGAAGCAGAGCCTATAATTTTATCATCCGACTTGTGTGATTAACCCAGGCCTGGCTGCTTGCTGCTGTTCAACAACAGCCATCACACAAAAGTCAGTGTGGTGCAGTGCTTAGAACTTCAGACTACCATCTGGGAGACAGAGATTCAAATCTCCAGTATGCTGTGGAAATTTGCGGTGTCATCTTGGGCCAGTCTCTCACACACTCAGCCTCATCTATCTCACATGGTTGTTGAGAGGATAAGATGGGGGAGAATGGTGTAAGGTACTTTAGACCCCCACAGTGGAGAAGGTGGGATATAAATGAAATAAATAAATAATAAATATGGCTGAAGACAGGGAACAGATATAAGGTAAGACTGGTTAGTTGGTGGGTAGGAGAGGAGATGTAGGGAAAGTTGAGGATATGGGGGCTTCCAGGTAGGAGGAAATAATATGGGGAGAGGGATAGAGGGGAAAGTGAAGTGCTCCCCCCCCACATCTTTGTGAGTTCCTCACTAGGCCCAGATCAGACCAACAGGTGACACTGCACAACTCAGCCAGAGTTTTCCTGGGAGATGGTGCTAAGGAGACGGAAGAAGGGAAAGCTGACGACAGAGGGGAAGACAGGTTGGCTGATGGGAGGGAAGAAGAAAACATAAAATGGAGAGAGGCTACAGGGGATTTCAGGGAAGGAAAAGAGGAAATAGTGGGGGAGGGGGAAATGAGATGCCCCCTGCAAGTCCTTGCCGGTCCCCTACTTGGAAATATTCTACATACCTAATTCTCTGTTTAACTTATTCCAGTTCAAAAAAAGCACACTTTTGAACAGTCTTATATGTTCAATAATACTTGGTGAGATAATTATTCACAGAATTTTCCAATATGCTACCTGATATGCTAAATTAACAGCTTCAATGGCACAGTTTTCAAAGGTATTCCCAATCATAGGGTGAAGTTCTTCAAGTTTTGCATGGCAGTCGCAATAGATTTTAATCTGCTGAACTTCACGTTCCTGTAAAGGTAACAGAAAGTACTGTTATTGATCTCAGGTATTAAGAAGTCTAAGAAGAAAACATGGATCCAGAAGAAATTTAGACTTTGTTATTCTTAACCATTTTATATATGCAGGAAAAAGAAAGCTTTACCCCTCCAAACTGAAAGCTTCACAATGTAAAGGCTGTCTCTTACGTTCCCTAAGAAACCTAATTGACAATCAGGTAAATCTATCCCATCTTTAAACACCAGTGTAAACTCCTGGAATATTTTCAAATTTGTGATACCTATAATCAAATGCAAATTGTAAATACCTTGTAGACAACACCTACAGATATCCTTTGAACTCTAGGCATCACTAGAAAGCAATCAAACCAAGGACTGAAGCTCCTCTCTCTCACAAATACTGTTTCAGAATTGAAGGATTCCCTCCCAATATGCCATTTTATTTCAGTGGAAGATTTCTCCTTTTCAGAAACACATCTGTTCCTAAACATTAAGCACCTTCTGTTTTCTTCTGATTATCAGCACAAACCAGTGCATCCTATCCAGAGTCCCCACATTCTGTCTCTGCCAGTGGTGATGTGAGGGAGTAAACGAAGCTGGTATTTTAAGCTTGTGAGATACAGGCTCGGAGAGCATATCTGAGAGATCCTTCTTCAGTTAAAAAATAACACAGACATATATGGGAGGAAGGTATGAGAAGATCATTCTATTCCTCCACAGCAGCAAAGAAATGGCACATATAATGCAGGATAGAGCAGTGTTGCTGGTCATTCCTTGGGCTATTTATTGCAACTACCACAACAGGTGAGCAATTCCAAATGGCTTTTAAAACGCGCCTCAGTGACCACTAAGAAACATCAAAGGAAATAGGGAGGAGTCGGCTAAAGAAAATAAAAAATGCAGCCCAGCAAAGCAAGGAGCTCCTGTAAAAAACAAATTCCTCCACCTCAGAGTTTCAGCATGAGTTCAGCTGGCCACCAGGCAAGGAGGGGAAGGAAACAGCCACCATAAGCTAATTGGAGCCCGCAACCCACATGCTGGGAAATGCTGGCATACATAATGCTACTTCCAACCACAACAGTACCTGTTTGATTCTGCTTCTCATCTCTGAAATTAAAGTTGTTTCCCACTGCTTTATGAAATTCTCATCAGGAAAATTTATTTTCAAGAAAAAATTCCATGTCTATGGAGAAAAAAAAATGATTTTAAGTTAAAAACAAATCAGTGAAAGGGGGGGAATGGAAAGTTTATTCAACCTACATGCAGTCACCTTCACACTTTCATAGTCATCATCATCACCTCAGGAGAATGAACTGGGAATCTTGAGCAGTCTCGGTAAATTCTACCAGTTTTATGGGCAGAAAATAGATGTAACTTAACTGGAGCCTGGTCTATGCTTCCAAAACCAAATCCAGAAACCTTCCCTGCAGAGCCAACAAATGTCTAGATCAAACTACTAAGGGCCCAACTAGATGATCCATCTACCACTATATAGGTAGACTTACACACAGATGTGATATCAGGAAGCTAAAATTTCATAAGAATATAAGAGAAGCCATGTTGGATCAGGCCAATAGCCCATCCAGCCCAACACTCACATAGTGGCCAAAACCCAGGAGCCATCAAGACATCCACTACTGGGGCCAGAACTCCAGAAGCCTTCCCAATGTGGCCCCCCAAGCACCAAGAATACAGAACATCACCACTCCAGACACAGTGTTCCATCTATACCTTGAGGCTAATAGCAGTCAACCTGGCCCTTTCTTGGGCTTGGTTGTTATGGAGATGTGGGGGGTGAGAGCAAGAATGTATACTTTCATTTCTAGCCATTATGCTGTTGTCTGTCTAGACTCAGCTGTGTAACCGTGGGACCCTCTTTCCCGAGTTCCCCTGAGTGCTTTTAGCTTAGGTGTGATTGGCCCAGGGCCATTGATATCTTGTTTAAGTATAATTCCTTGCTTCACCACAGTTCTAACAAAGAATAGTTAAGAGTCTGGATCCTATCAATGTCTCAATAAACTGCAATTCTCCCAAATGACTGTTGTTGGAAACTTATTTCTTCATGGGCTCTGACAATAGCAACTGATGAACCTCTGGCTTCATGTGTTTATCCAATCCCTTCTTGGTCTATGCTTGTAGCCACCACCACTTCCTGTGGCACTGAACTCCAATTGTTAATTACTCTTTGGGCAAAGAAGTACTTCCTTTTACCTGTTCTTAGCCAACTGCTCATTAATTTCATTGACTGTCCATGAATTCGTGTATTGTAAGAAAGGAAGAAAAGTACTTTTCTCTCTACCCTCTCTACCCTATACATAATTTTGTAAACCTCTATCATGTCAACCCTCACTCATCATTTCTCCAATCGAAGGAGCCCAAACCTCTTTAATCTTTCTTCATAAGAAAGGTGTTCCATCCCCTAAATCAGTTTAGTTGCCCTTTTTCGCAGCTTTTCAAAATCTATATCTTTTGTGAGATGTGGTGACCAAAACTGTACACAGTATTCCAAATGAGGCTGCACCATAGATTTCTACAGGGCATTATGATAATGGCTGGGTTGTTTTTTGGATAATAAACAGATAGTATAAATAGAATACGTAAAAAGAAAGGTAATTATATGACAAAGAATAAAACATATTTCTCCCCAACACCCCTTCTTTGCATTAAAGAATTTTTGAAACATTATCTAAGAAGTACAATAAAAATAACTTCTGTTGGGATATTTATATTTAATATTTTACATTTCAATCTACTTCTTGTTCTGCTTCTTCATTGTAATACTTATATATGATATTCTGATGTACTTTTCATTCCAAATTTGTCTACTGCTTCCATATGATACATATAGTACACACTCCATCTCTCCTCAAATTTCACAACTGATCTGTTTCTCAAATTAAGTTGTTAGTTTTGCCATTACTGCACCCTTGGGCTGTTATACGGTGTAAAAAAAAATAACTGGACATGTGAAGTTCTAAAGATAATTTAATTCAGAATTTATAATATAAACAGCTAACATTTAATACATTCATGCATATTCAATATGGTCCACACAGGACTCCTTAAACAGCTTAACATTACAGCCAAACTCCCCTCCTGTATAGTCCAAGGACTTTTTAGCAGCTTAACATATTCAAATTGGTCCACATAGGACTCCTAAATAAAATTCATTATTTTCAACCAGCAGTCCTCTTCCTGTACAGCTAAAGTCTTCTTTAAAGTAGTCAGTGGCCTGTACAGTCCAAGGTCCTATTTAGTGGCTAAATATATTCATACATATTCTAATTGGTCCACACAGGACTCCTAAACATAATTCATTATCTCTTCCTGTACTGCCAAAGTCTTCTCTAAAGTGGTCAGTAGCGACGAATGCCCAGATTCTCTTCATTTCAGTATTTTCCATTCTTCAGGCCACCTTCCAAAAGAACTATAAAAGAAGACTTCAAGCAAGTGACCCATTGCAAAGAAATTACATGCAGATAAACTCAAATAAACTGAACTCACCCTTGCCAAGTTCACAAAATAGGATGCGACAACAGTCTACAAAACTTCTACCTGACTTGAAATGCAGGCTTCTAAGCAATGGGGTCAAGTATGGACTTACATAAAGGCACTGTATTATAATTACCTGAAAGTGCACTAAAATTTAAAGAGACAATGCTAATATTGCTAAATGCAAGAGTATTCTTTTTTACATCCATAATATGAGTTGTGTAAATATATAATGGTAACACAGTGAAAGCAGGTTTGATATAAAATCAATACAAAATTCATTATGTGGACCATATTGAATATATATGAATGTATTAAACGTTAGTCTTCTATATTATAAATTTTGAATTAAATTATCTTTAGAACTTCACATTTCCAGTTAAAAAGTTTTTTTTACTCAGTGTAACCGCCTTAGTGCTGTGATTTTGTATCAAACTTGCTTTCATTGTGTTACCATTATATATTTACATTACTGCACACTCAGCAGGTTTATTTTTCCACTCTTCTAATCATGGGAAATGTCCGCTTTCCATTTTGCTGCAAGAATAGTTCTAGGCACTGTCACCATATAACTAAACATCTCCAAAAAATTGGCAAGTTGTTAGGTGATATACCTTATTACTTATTCTTCACTTCCATGGGGAATTTAATTTCTTTCCAGTATCTTTTTGCTTTTTAGATATCCATTGCTTATGAAAGGAGATTCTGTCTGTACCTTGACATTTCCAACATTTTCCTTTATAATTTTTTCCCCGCTTACTCTTTATCCATTGGAGTTATAAACCACCTGAAAAACATTTTGTACTGATTTTCTCTTAATGCCTGACTGGCTGTGAACTTGGTATCTTCTTCCCATAACTGTTCCATTGATGCATAATTCTCTGTTCATCAAAGTTCTGCATTCATTTAGTCATATATGTTTCCACTTGTTCTTCTTTTGTTTCCAGCTGGAGTAGTAACTTAGAAATCCATCGTAATAAGTGCTCTTTTTCTTTTGTGATCAGCTATTTAAACTCAGTCATGTCTCTTAAAGCTCCACCTTCGATGTTAATGACTTTAATTTTGAAGCTGATTGATAATATAAGAACCATTGAATGTTTATTCCTTCATCTCTACTGTCTTGCCCTGACTTAATTTTTCCCTGAGAATTTATTGTGATATTGCACATTAGGAAATCTGTTTTTATTTCTGGTATTCTTATTGTATTAGGCCTGTATTATAATGGGACATAAGCAGAGAACTTGGAGGGCTCAATAAATTCCAGCATGCAAACTATATTCTCAACAATCCATCTCTGATCATATGGCTTTTTTCTTTTGTTGTAATCATTTTATTTGACTTTTTGATCCATAAATAATTATGTAAACCATCTAAATCCACTGATTTGAGTTTTACTATTCTCTGTCTTGGGTCTTTAATCCAATCAACAACCCAAACAAAGCCTGCTATCTGGTAGTATAATTTTACTTTTGGAACTTCTAATCCTTGCCTCTTTTTTTCATCTTGTGATACTGAAATTTAACCTTGGTTTTTTGTTGTGCCAAATAAATGTGTTTATTTCACTGTGCCGTTTTCTCAGTGAACTTTCTTCTATATGTGTAGGTAACATTCGAAACAAAAAAAATAGTTTTGGCAATACATTAACTTTGATTGCAAATTTTTTCCTAGCCAGAAGATTTTTAATTTTTTACATCTGTATAAATCTTGTTGTATCAATTTCCAGATTTTCTGGTAGTTATTTTTTAAAAGATTACAATTTTGCCCAGTCACATTAATTCCCCAATATTCGATAGGATTGCTGGCAACTGTACATAAGAACATAAGAACATAAGAGAAGCCAATGTTGAATCAGGCCAATGGCCCATCTAGTCCAACACTCTGTCACACAGTGGCCAAAATATACCAGGTGCCATCAGGAGGTCCAGCAGTGGGGCCAGGGCACCAGAAGCCCTCCCACTGCTGCCCCCTCCAGCACCAAGAATAGAGTGCATCACCTGCCCCAGACTGAGAGTTCCCATCTATACCCTGTGGCTAATAGCCACTGGTGGACTTCTGCTCCATATGTTTATCTAATTCCCTCTTGAAACTGTCCATGCTTGCAGCTGCCACCACCTCCTGTGGCAGTGAATTCCATACGTTAATCACTCTTTGGGTGAAGAAGTATTTCCTTTTATCTGTTCTAACCCGACTGCTCAGCAATTTCATAGAGTGCCCACGAGTTCTTGTATTGTGAGAAAGGGAGAAAAGGACTTCTTTCTCAACCTGCTCAATCCCATTCATAATCTTATAAACCTCGATCATGTCACCTCTCAGCCGTCGTTTCTCCAAGCTAAAGAGCCCGAAGCATTTTAATCTTTCTTCATAGGGAAGGTGTTCCAACCCTTTTATCATTCTAGTTGCCCTTCTCTGCACTTTTTCCAATGCTATAATATCCTTTTTGAGATGTGGTGACCAGAACTGTACACAGTATTCCAAATGAGGTCGCACCAATGATTTATACAGGGGCATGATGATACTGGCTGATTTGTTATCAATTCCCTTCCTAATAATCCCCAGCATAGTGTTAGCCTTCTTTATTGCAGCTACACATTGTCTAGACATTTTCATCGAGTTATCCACTACAAGATCTCTCTCTTGGTCTGTCTCTGCCAGTTCAGACCCCATCAATGTGTATTTATATTTAGGATTTTTGGCTCCAATGTGCATCACTTTGCACTTGGCCACATTGAACCCCATTTGCCACGTTGACGCCCACTCACCCATCCTCAACAGATCCCTTTGGAGTGCCTCACACTCCTCCCTGGTTTTCACCACCCTGAACAACTTTGTGTCATCTGCAAATTTAGCCACATCACTGCTTACTCCCAATTCCAAATCGTTAATAAACAAGTTAAAAAGCATCGGACCGAGTACTGATCCCTGTGGTACCCCACTGCTTACCACCCTCCACTGAGAAAGTTTCCCATTTATACTCACTCTCTGTTTCCTATTTATAAGCCAGTTTTTGATCCACAAGAGGACTTGTCCTTTTATCCCATGACTATTGAGCTTACTTAGGAGCCTTTGATGAGGAACTGTATCAAAAGCTTTCCGGAAGTCAAGGTAAATAATATCTATTGGGTCCCCCTTGTCCACATGTTTGTTCACTTCCTCAAAAAACACTAACAGGTTAGTGAGACAAGATCTTCCCTTACAGAACCCATGCTGAGTCTGCCTCAATAGTTTTTGTTCATCAATGTGCCTACTAATTCTTTCCTTAATAACAGTTTCCACCAACTTACCTGGTATCGATGTCAGACTGACTGGCCTGTAATTTCCCGGATCTCCCCTGGAGCCCTTTTTAAAGATGGGAGTGACATTAGCTACCTTCCAGTCCTCAGGAATGGAGGCAGATTTTAAAGAAAGATTACATATTTTTGTCAGGAGATCCACAAGATCCATCCTGTGCTCTTTATGATATCCTCTTCATGTTACATCAGAAATTGCACTACTACTTTAGTCTACTTTCTGCCAATTTTGTAGCCTGAGAAGGATTCAAATTCTTTATATGTTTCATTACAGACTGTAACAATTTCTGGGAATTCAAAACTGCCAAAACCATATCAAATGTATAGGTTTTCATTTTAAACTCTGCATCATCCACTTTATTCCCTTAATCCTGGTGACAACCCAGGAGAGTGCCTTTCTTTGGTTTTGTTTCTATTTGTCTCCCATTTATTAAAATGTTTACTTGTTGATATGTATATATACTGTGGATCCAGTTCCAAAATTCAGAACCCATATTCTGAAGTACATTCAATAAGAAAGGTCATGTTAAATTGTCAAACACCTTCTCTGCATCCAGAAACAGAAAGGCTCCTTTCTTTCTCTTTTTATTCGCAAATTCAATTGCATCTATTATAAATAATATGTTATCTTTCATATACCTCTTTGGTACAAAGCCCATTTGGTCGTTGTGTATTAAATTTGGTATACATTTTCTTAGTTTGCCATTACTGTAGCAAAATTTTTATAATCTACGTTCAACAGAGAAATAGGTCTGCATGATCATGGTAGTGTTTTGTTTTCAATCCACTTCCTAAGAATCCCTAGCATAGCATTTGCTTTTTTTATTGCAGTCCCACACTGAGTTGTTATCTTCAGTGGGTTATCTACCACGACTTCAAGATCTCTCTCCTGGTCAGTTACTGCCAGCTCAGACCCCATCTACATATATTTATAGTTAGGATTTTTGGCACCAATGTGCATTACTTTGCACATGCCCACATCAAACCTCATTTGCCACATTGACGCCCACTTGCCTAGCCTCGACAAATCTCCTCACAGTCGTCCTTGGTTCTCACCGCCCTGAATAATTTAGTGTCTGATATATAGGAGACAGCACACCGGAGGTAAGTTCAAAAGTGATTTCAGCTTTATTCAGCTCCAAGTTAGACCAGCTAAGGACTAGACCAGCTAGACAACATACAGTCCTAAAACAGCAGTTTATATACACTTCAGGCTGTAGTAGCCACACCCACAGATGTAAAACGCGCCAATAACATTTGAACCAGGCAGCCAACCGTAATGCAGTGATAAGGACCAATCATATTCCAAAACAATAGCCAATCAAAGCTGTTCCCTCTCTGAGCCCTTTGATTGGGCAATACAAGACAGTTCTTGAATCCGCATAATGAGCACCTGCTCGCTTATGCTCACCATTATGTCTCTGAGGACATAACAACTCCTCCCCCCTTAGATGGAACACACTCATAGTCTGCTAAATGGGGAGGGGCCCTTCTACTTCGCCCGGATCGCCTTAACTCAGGGGCTTCTGTTGCCGTGGGGGCAGTGTCGGACTCAGCGCCAGGCATTGCTGGGCTGTCAGGGTCCACAGGGTCTGTACTAGGTTCAGCGCCAGGCACTGCTGGGCTGACAGGGTCCACAGGGTCCGAGAGTGCAGGGGTCTGCCCTGCCTCAGGTTCTGAACGAGAACCAGCAGCACTCACCTCATCCGGAGGCAAGTGGGACTGCTCCCTGGGCCTGTAACAATCTCCGGTCTCGATCTCCTGGTCCGCAGGAGACCATCGCTGCCGGAGTTGGTCTATGTGGCGGCGTATCTTTCGGCCGTCAGATAGCCTCACCACATACATCCTGGACCCTAGGCGGTTGGTGACTTCGGCGGGAAGCCACCGGTGCCCCTCAGAGTAGTTTCGGGCAAAGACCCAGTCCCCGGGCTGGAACTCCCTGGATGGCGTGGGCGATTCGGCCCGTACAGCTCTGCTGCCATCCAGATCCGGGTGCAGGCGGTCGAGGAGGGTTGTCAGTTTCCTCCCCATAAGCAGCTCGGCCGGGCTTTTCCCTGTGGCAGAGCTCGGTGTGACATGCTGCCACAGGAGAAAATCGGCCACTCGATGGTCCCAGTCCTCGCCAGGCAGTCGGGCGAGGGTCTCTTTCGCCGTCCGCACCATTCTTTCCGCCTGGCCATTGGAGGCGGGGTGGAATGGTGCCGTGGTGATGTGCCTGATTCCGTATCCCTCTAGGAAGCCGGCGAACTCCCTAGAGGTAAGCTGTGGCCCGTTGTCACTGACCACAACTTCAGGTAGCCCATGGGTGGCAAAAAGTTGGCGCGAAGCCTTTATTAGGTTTGCCGATGTTGTGGACCTCATGGGGACTACCTCCAGCCACTTTGAAAAAGAGTCCACAACCACCAGTAGCATTTGGCCGTTGATTGGCCCCGCGAAGTCAATGTGCAGCCTTGACCAAGGCTTTTCAGCTCTGTACATCGGTGCTGGTGGTGTGTGCGGAGGGTCAGGCCGTGACTGCTGGCAGCGCACGCAGCCTCGAACTTTTTCCTCGATGTTCGTATCGAGCCCAGGCCACCATAAGTACCCCCTCGCCAGGGCCTTCATGCGGACAATCCCTGGGTGCCCGGCATGCAGAGACTCGATAACTCTTCCTCTTAGTTTGGGGGGAATCACAACTCTGTTCCCCCATAGTAAACAACCCTTAACAAGGGACAGCTCAGACCTTCTGTGCCAGTACGCCTTGAACTCAGGCTCTGAACAGACACTCGGCCACCCCCTCCACCCCCAGTTTAAAACACGCGATAGTGTCAAGTCCTTCTGGGTGAATGCGGCAACGTCCTCGGACCGAAGCGGAGACTCCGACAGTTCATCCAAGGCGCAAATGTCCGCTGTAGGAGCCGGATCGAGCCCAGTCTCTGGCAGAGGACAGCGGCTCAGAGCATCAGCGTGCGCGATACATTTTCCTGGTCTGTGTTCCAAGTCGTATTCGTACGCCGCCAAGAACAGGGCCCATCTTAGCATTCTGGGCGACAGTATGTTGGGTGTGGGGAGGTCTGGGGCAAAGATCCCCAGTAGCGGCTTGTGGTCAGTCACCAGAATGAAATGGCGGCCATACAAAAAGTCATGGAATTTTTTGACCGCACTCACAAGCGCCAAACCCTCTTTATCTATTTGTGCGTAGTTTTTTTCTGCACCACTCAATGACCTTGAGTAATACGCAATTGGCGCCTCGGACCCGTCAGGCATTACATGGCTCAAAACTGCCCCAATACCGAATGGCGACGCATCAGCCGCCAAAACCAACATTTTTCCCTCATCAAAATGAGTCAGTACACTGTCAGAAGTCAGTAACGCCTTAACATTTTCAAATGCCCTTTCTTGTAGCCGTCCCCAAACCCATTTTGCGCCTTTATTCAACAATCGATGCAAAGGCTCGGCTACTGAAGCTTTGTGGGGCAGAAATGAGTGATAAAAATTGATTAGCCCTAGATAGGCTTGTAACTCTGTTTTATTTCTAGGTCTGGGTGCATTGTGTATAGCTGCAACCTTTCCGGGGGTTGGGTGTACACCTTGTTCGTCAATTTTGAACCCAAGGAACTCGACACTTGAGACCCCAATCGCACATTTTTCCCTTTTTACTCGCAACCCAGCCTTATTGAAACACTGTAAAACACTCCGGACCCTTTCCAGCAGCTCTTCATCACTTTTTCCCGCAATAAGCACGTCATCAAAATAGGGAATTACTCCCTTGATACCTCTGAGCAACCCCTCCATTAAACCCTGGAAAATCCCAGGTGCGACGTTAACCCCGAATTGTAGGCGCTTAACTTTAAACGCACCTCTATGCGTAACGATGGTTTGCGCTTCTGCAGCAATGTTATCTACGGGCAACTGTTGATATGCCTGGGCGAGGTCTAATTTTGCAAACACCTTGCCTCCCCCAAGAGATGCAAGTACATGGCTCATTACCGGTACAGGGTAGGAATGTTGTTGCAGCGCCTTATTGATTGTGCATCTATAATCTGCACATATACGAATGCTTCCATCAGGTTTGACAGGAGTAACAATAGGCGTTTCCCATTTGCTGTACGGAACTGGCTCCAAAACCCCTTGCTCTAGGAGCTTGTCAATTTCTGTTTCAGTCTTGGGTTGCAATGCTAACGGTACCTTCCTATATTTTAGCCTGATAGGCCTAACATTTGGATCCAACTCAAATGAAACCGGGGGACCTGTATAAGTTCCCAGCCCTTTTGCAAAAACCTGAGGAAACTCGTCATACAAACACTTCCATTTATCATGACAAACCGTATTAATACCAGAAATAGCAATGCCTAATGGCTCAAACCAATCGAGCCCCAATAGGCTTACCCTGTCCCCTTCGGCAACAATCAGGGACAGAGCCGCCTTACGCTCTTTGAAACGGACATCAAATTCCGCCTCACCTGCTAATGGAATTCGGTGCCCTTGAAAATCGGCTAGGCAGGCATCCGTGGGCAGGAGGCGGCGGCGGCTGCGGCTCGGAAAGAGACGATCCAACGTGCATGTTGAAATGATGGTTCTAGCCGACCCGGAATCGACTTCAAACGGGCAGGGAATTCCGTCGAGGAACAATGTGATGAAAATTTTCTTCCTTCGGGGTGCTCCCGTGGTGAGGACGGACGATGAAGAGAGGTTGGACGACAGGGTCGGGTTCCGGGACGACAGGGATGAAGAGCAGGTTGTGCTGACCTTGCTTCGGAATTGAGAGCGCTGTGGAGGCGACGTAGGCGGTGACCTCTTCGACTTGCAAACTCTGGCGATGTGCCCCCGCTTTCCGCAAGCCCGACAAACCAACCCTTTGGCCCAACAGGTGTCGCGCTCGTGCTTCCCGCCACAACCAAGGCACTGACGCGCTGGCGCAGTCTTCACTTGGGTTCGCGGCTGGCTGCTGGAACAAGGCTCTCGTACGTCATCCACGGCGGCCGCCGGCTCACGGTCCTCGACCTGTTGGTGAATGCTGGATTCAGCTGCCGCAGGCCGCTGTCTCACTTCTCGCGTCGACCTTTCAGCAGCTTCAGCGGCGATGGCTTCCTCGAACGCGACCTTGAATGTCAGCATCTTTAGGGCGAACAGGCGTTGTTGCAGCTTTGCATCGCGGTGGCCGCAGACCAGCCGGTCTCGCAAAGCTGTCTCGAGATCTGCGAAGTTGCAAGCCCTTGCCAACTTCCTCAATGCCGCCACAAACTCGGCTACTGATTCGCTGGAGCCCTGCCGCCTTCCGTAGAACGCGTGCCGAGAAGCGATCTCTGAAGGCTGCGGCGCGAAATGAGCCTTCAACTTCTCCGTCAGGGTGGCGTACGGCACGGTCTTGATATCATCCGGCGTGACAAGTGAATGAGCAATGTCGAACACCTCTTTGCCACATGAGCTAAGCAGTGCAGCTCGTTTCTTCGCAGCATCCGTCACCCCGGCGTTCTCGAGGTGAAACTCGAAGCGGGTGAGGTACGCCTCCCAGTCCTCAGTCGCGGGCTCGAACGGCTCGAACCGGTGCTTGGAGCTCATCGCGGCGCTTCCTGGGGCGGACGGCCCCCTCGGAAACTCGCGGTCGATCGGAACTTCCTCCGTGGTGTCTCAGCGGGGCTGCCTACCCGCTATATCCCATCCTCGTCGCCAGTTGATATATAGGAGACAGCACACCGGAGGTAAGTTCAAAAGTGATTTCAGCTTTATTCAGCTCCAAGTTAGACCAGCTAAGGACTAGACCAGCTAGACAACATACAGTCCTAAAACAGCAGTTTATATACACTTCAGGCTGTAGTAGCCACACCCACAGATGTAAAACGCGCCAATAACATTTGAACCAGGCAGCCAACCGTAATGCAGTGATAAGGACCAATCATATTCCAAAACAATAGCCAATCAAAGCTGTTCCCTCTCTGAGCCCTTTGATTGGGCAATACAAGACAGTTCTTGAATCCGCATAATGAGCACCTGCTCGCTTATGCTCACCATTATGTCTCTGAGGACATAACACTGTCATCCACAAATTTAGCCACTTTACTGCTTACTCCTAACTCCAAATCATTCATGAATAAGTTAAAAACCACCAGACTTAGTATTGAGTCCTGCAGCACCCCACTGCTTACTACTTTCCACTATGAAAACTGCCCATTTCTACTCACTGTCTCTTTCTTGTTAATTAACCAGTTTTTAATCCACAAGACGACTTGTCCTCTTATCCCAGGACTGCTGAGTTACTTGTGCTGCTTGGAGGTCTAGGTAAACAACATCTATTGGGTCACCCCTGTCCACATGTCTGTTCAACCCCTCAAAGAACTCTAACAAGTTAGAGAAACAAGAACCCTACAGAATCCATGCTGATTCATCCTCAATAGCTTTTGTTCATCAGTATGTCTACTAATCCTAACTTCAGCAACTGATTCAATCAAATTACCTGGTATTGACATTAGACATTTCCCAAATCTCCTCTCCCCACCTTTTAAAAGATGGGGGTTACACTAGCTACCTTCCAGTCTTTGGGAATGAAGGCAGATTTTAGTGAAAGACTGCATATTTTTGTCAGGAGATCCACATTTCACAGCTTTCAGACAAAACATGACAAACGAACATATAAACAGATATGAGAGTAATATTAGTAACACTATACCCTTTAAACTACCTCATACATATATATCTAAATGCCATTCTTGCAACCACAATATGTTTACTATTTAAGCAATATCTAAACATTCCACTACTGCTTTTCGATACATCTATCATTAAGTTTTACAACTCTATAGGTTAACATGTTTTCTACTGATTACCTTTTTAGTCTAAGCATTCTACAATAGTCTTCTACAAAATACATTTGAGTATCATTTCCCTGCTTCATAATAAAATTCTTTTTTCATACTTTTTATACCGGTTATCAAGACTTTTGGAATCCTTCAACCAAAATTAAATGGATTACATCTTTTATAAAAAAATGTAAACCTTAACACCTCAATAAGTTTACATTCTGTGTAGTTATCAGTTATCAACCTTGAGGAATCTTATTCTAATAAACATTCATATTTTTGTTATACAATTCTTTTTTTATACAATTCATACTTTTTTTGGTTAAACTATTTATGAGACTAATTTTCATCTTCCCATAAGGATGTGGGTTAAATTGTTATAAATACATTCTAGCTCATCTTAACCAGTCAAACATAAACAGGTATTCTCC
This sequence comes from Gekko gecko, assembly GCA_029375565.1. Taxonomy (NCBI): domain Eukaryota; kingdom Metazoa; phylum Chordata; class Lepidosauria; order Squamata; family Gekkonidae; genus Gekko; species Gekko gecko. Next base: position 233,515,706 of record JAPDNY010000002.1, on the reverse strand, counting down.
AAACCAATCTTATAACAAAATCCCTAAGCCGGTCTTATTCCTATATCTTAAATTTTTTTCTTCTTTTTATAATTTCTTCTTTTTAATAAAGTCTTGGATCTATGCTTCTTCTCCTTGTATGTGGAAAGGCTTTCTTTCATGATTTGCCGTCTATATTCAGTGTTCAGGTTTTTCTATCTTCTCTCTGGTATATTTTCTTCCTTGTACTTTTAAGGGTTCCAGGATTTGACAGTCCTTTAGTAGAGCTATTATTCTCATTGCTGAAATCAGCTTGATTCTCACTGTAGATTAGTTCCTCTTGCTTGTAGTATTGCCCTGCATCTTGCACAGTTGAGCGCTGTAATTCCTTTTCACTGTAATTTGGGTCAGCTTGATTGTAGAGTTGTTCTGCTTCTTGCACAGTTGAGTGCTGGGGTTTCTTGCCAGTGATTTGATCTAATGCTGAAGGCTTTTGGTCTAGTATCCATTCAAAAGCCTCCTTGACTGCCTGGCTCACTGTTTCAATAATCACAGCCTGGATCTCCTCCCAAGGTATTTGAAGCTTATCAGATTCTATGGAGCTCTCCATATCTGTATCATCTGGCATGATTTTCTGAGGGTGCTGATCACTCATTTCAATACAATGACAAGAGTCTCAGTTCAGTCTAGCAAAGTCCAGCATCTCTACAGGTTGCTTATCAGCTGTCTCTTTCAAGCTGCCTGCCTCTGCCAGATAATGCTCCCCTCAGCAGTCAACAGTCTCTCACACAAGCTGTATGTTCAGCAGCTTTAGGGTAAAGACTAAAGAGAGTGCACTTCTATTCTGTTCTCAGCAGTAAAGCATGACGTTGCAAAGAATTGTCACAAGATGGTGAATTTCTCTCTGTATATTTTCTTTCTTTTTAAAGAAGAAAGTTTATAGTTCTCTTGTAGAAGCCCCTCTTTGTCCCAGAAAATGTTTTATCTCAACACTAGGAATAAGGCCCGTTGTGGAAATAAACACAACGGGCTCTAGAAAGAGGCTCTGGGAGAGTGCCCCGGCTTTGGGCACTCAGTGACAATTTGCTGTGGCAATCTCAGCAGGGTATAATGACAGAGTCCACCATTTTCTCCAGAGGAACTGATCTTTGCTACCTGAAGAGCAGTAGTAATTTTGAGTGATCTCCAGCCCACCCCCAAGATTGGTAACAGTGGTTCCCCAGGAGGGAGTGGCTGGTTTGGAGGGTGGAGTCTATGGCATTGTACCTGTCTGAGGTCCCACCCCTCCTCAACACTCACCCTCTCCAGGTTCGACCCCTCAAATCTTCAGGAATTTCCCAACCTGGAGTTGACAACCCTATCTCCCTCCTAGCCAACCATCAACCTACCTTTAGTTTTCCATCTCCTCCCCCTCCCTCCTAGAGAACAGTTGTAATTTTGAGTGATCTCCAGCCCCCACCTGGAGATTGGCAACAATGGTTCCCCATCAGGGAATGGCTGGATTGGAGGGTGGAGTCTATGGCATCGTACCTGTCTGAGGTGCCACCCCTCCTCAAACCTCACCCTCTCCAGGCTCCATCCCTCAAATCTCCAGGAATTGCCCACCTGAAGTTGGCAACCTGATCAGGACGGGGCCCAATGAGTTTTCTCCCAAAGGCCAACACAGGTGCCAACTTTGATTAGGGAAATACCTGGAGATTTGGGGGGGTGGATCCTGTGGAGGGCAGCATTTGGGGTGTGTGTGGAAGGACTCAGCAGAGTATAATGCCATAGAGTCTACCCTCCAAAGCAACCATTTTCTCTGATCTCTGTCATCTGGAGGTCATTTGTAACAGTGAGATCTCCAGGTCCCACCTGGAGATTGGCAGCCGTGGGGGAAAGTCAGCCGCACAGTGGGGAGTTGAAGAAAATGGTCTGATGGTCGCTGGCCCACCTCGTTAGCCAGCCAGCCAGCCATGCTGAACCTAAGCAGGAGAGAGAGCCTTTTTCCATTTATTCTGACAGGAAAGTGGCCATTGGGGAGGGGGTTATGGGCGATGGAGGGGGCTATGCTGAAAGTCCTTTGTTTTTTTACTCACAGAACCAAGCTTGGTTGCCTACCAGCAGCCACTGAGGGGACAGTCCCTCACAGGAGTCGAGAGAACTGTCTTCCTCAGGAGAGAGAGCTGTCTGCCAGGGGGAGTGGGTGGGAAAGAGGAGCAGACCCAGCATCCGGCCAATGGCACGCGAGTACTTTTCAGTGGCGGCTGATGGGCCAATGGCTGAGGGAGGGCATTTTACAGCCAATGGGAGTGCATGGAATCTTGCAAAACCAAAAGATAATTATTTATAAGGCGAGATTCCTTTCATGACTCCTATCTCATCAAGGTTGCTTTGTTCAGAGAAGGGGGGGGAATTCCACTTCTCCCTTTTGTATCATTTCGGAGATTAAAAGGGGCTTATTCGAAGAAATTATCAGATTCTTCAATGTTGCTGTTACAGATACTTACAGTGCATGTCTTCATCAGTGTTAAGGATGGGGCTCAAAATAACTCTCTTGCTTTGGGGGCATTTACATCTGGCGCTGTTATTGCTGCCATAACTGCTCTTCTCCGTTCCCTGCTTCTGGGACGATCCAGGGCTTCCACCCGCTTGTTGCCTCAAGCAGGGGGCCTGAATCAAGTCCCTTGCTCCAGACCTCCCTCCAGGAGGTTCAGTGTGGCTTGAGATACCCCGAAACCCCCCTAAAAAGAATGAAGAATCAGTCTTACCTGGAAGCAGTTCCCAGTATCGACCATGTCGATGCACTAAAGCCCCTCCCACATGTCACAGCTTTCTTTCAGAACTCATGGATGTATGCCATCTAGGGCTAGAGATTTGTCAGTTTTCAATTTGTCCATCAGTTGTTGGGACATCCTCTCTTGTAACTAGGGTTGTGCATGAACCAGAAAACTCTGGTTTGGCATTCAAGGCCGAACCATGAACCAAACCATGTGGTTTATTCATGAACTGAATTGTTCATGGCCCCGCAACCTCCATTGAAAGGGACCACAGTCCCTTTAAATGAAGTTTGCAGAAAGCCTGAAAAACAGTTGAGAGATGGGGAGCAGCTTATCCAGTCCTTTTTAAGTTTAAAGGACTGCAGTAGAAGACAGCCTGAAAAACAGGTGCGCAAGGTAGCCCAAAACAGCTGAGTGATAGGGAGTGCCTTCCTGCCGTTCAACTGTTTTTGTGGCTTTTGCAGGAGATTGGAGCCTCTTTAAACCCCTGCTTTCTGCTCCATCCACAAACCACTACAAACTGCATTAAAAGTTCATGGAAGTCTGTGACATGATCATGGACTTCACTACTCATCACCTCAATCTCACTCAGGTCTTTCAACACCCCTCCTGAAATTGGCGGTTCTGAAGTGGACAAGCACCTCCCTTCTTCCACAATGAAGACAAAGACAAAAAAATGCATTCAGCTTGTCTGCAATTTCCCTATCATCCTTTAGTAATCCTTTTACCCCTTGGTCTCCAAGAGCCCCACTGCCTCCCTGGCTGTTTTTTTGCTTCTAATATATTTAAAGGAATTTTTATTGTTGGTCTTTTTGTTTTTTGCAATTTGTTCCTCATAGTCCCTTTTTGCCTGCCTGATCACAGACTTGCATTTTATTTGCCAAAGCCAGTGCTCCCTTTTATTTACCTTACTTGGACTAGCCTTCCGCCACTTAAAGGAATCTTTCTTACCTTTTACTACTTCCATTAATTTGTTCATTAAGCATGCAGGCCTTTTTTTTTATAACTGTACGTATCTTTCCTAATCTGCAGTATACATTGTATCTGAGCTTCCATTATTGTAATTTTAAATATTCTCCAAGGTACCCAAACGGATTTTACCCTCCTTACCTTTCCTTTCAGTTTCTTCCTCAACCCGCCCCCCTTTGAGAGCAGTTATCCTTTCCAAAGTTCAAAACACACAGGTGACTGATTCATTTTGGGGAGTACAATATGCACAGTTCTCCCAGGCTTTGAGAACATTAAGGGAACAGATGTGCTGGGATCCCTCACAGGATCTCCAGAAGATATGCAAGTCCTAAGATTTCATCAGAGACAAGCTAATTCCTCTTATATCCCTGTTTTCATACAGAGACAAATTTCTTTACATTAAATTTTCATACACTCACACAAATTTCAAGTTATTCATTCCATTTCTGGCTGTTAGACAACAGCCGTACCCTTTTCCAAGGCAGCCAGGAAATAAGAAATGCAAGAAGGAAAAAAATCCACAATACCCCCACAAATGTTGCGATGATACCTGCTTGCTACTCAAAATAGTGACCAGAAGAGAGAACAAATGCAAAACCTGCTACCTACCAAGCCCACATAACATTCCAAACAAAGGGCTGGGGAGGGGGGAAGAAAAACAAAGATCGGTCCACAAACATCTGTGCATCCATGGGAGAGAAGCAAGAAATAGGAACAGTATACATATAGATCAACAGAGATAAACTATTCGTTTATCAGCTTTTGAAATTAAGGAACACACTCCTACATTTTTGCTCTAGCTATGAGAGAAGCAGAGAGGCAAGAACAGCAGCTCAACAAAGTTGTTGGTGTGCATGCACAAAAGAGCACAAATATCTGTAAACATACTTAAAAACCAGTTATTAAATCTCAGGCTGAAGAAATGAAATGCATGAAGACCACTAGAAGGACAACAAAATAAAAGTTCAATTGATAACAAATCAGCCAGTATCATCATGCCCCTGTATAAATCATTGGTGCGACCTCATTTGGAATACTGTGTACAGTTCTGGTCACCACATCTCAAAAAGGATATTATAGCATTGGAAAAAGTGCAGAGAAGGGCAACTAGAATGATAAAAGGGTTGGAACACCTTCCCTATGAAGAAAGGTTAAAATGCTTGGGGCTCTTTAGCTTGGAGAAACGACGGCTGAGGGGTGACATGATCGAGGTTTATAAGATTATGAATGGGATTGAGCAGGTTGAGAAAGAAGTACTTTTCTCCCTTTCTCACAATACAAGAACTCGTGGGCACTCTATGAAATTGCTGAGCAGTCGGGTTAGAACAGATAAAAGGAAATACTTCTTCACCCAAAGAGTGATTAACATATGGAATTCACTGCCACAGGAGGTCGTGGCAGCTGCAAGCATGGACAGTTTCAAGAGGAAATTAGATAAACATATGGAGCAGAAGTCCACCAGTGGCTATTAGCCACAGGGTATAGAATGAGAACTCTCAGTCTGGGGCAGGTGATGCACTCTATTCTTGGTGCTGGAGGGGGCAGCAGTGGGAGGGCTTCTGGTGCCCTGGCCCCACTGCTGGACCTCCTGATGGCACCTGGTATATTTTGGCCGCTGTGTGACAGAGTGTTGGACTAGATGGGCCATTGGCCTGATTCAACATTGGCTTCTCTTATGTTCTTATGTTCTTAAGTAGTGTGATTCTTCATCAAGATTCTGCTGAAGAGAAGCCCTGGGGAAAAACTTTCCAGGCTTGAAAATTCCATTTTTTTTTATTTCTAATTCAGAAATGTTTATCGTACCACAGGTTTTACTGAAGTCAACAGAAGAGTAGATACTGCATTTGTAAAACTGATACTTGCCCCTGATCTGGCAGACAAAGGCATTAGCTCAAAACTGTACTCTGTGATAACCAAAACCATTAATAAGGATGGGGTAACTATATGGGAAAGAGAACTTGGGGTTTCCTTAACTGATAATGACCAGTATGAGGTCTGAACAACATACAACTCCATCTCAGAAGCACTAAAGATACAAATGTCTTTCAAAATTTGGTGAAGATGACATTTTTACCCCACAAAAGTTGCATCGTTTCTGTGGAAGCATTCCAAATGTATGCTGGAAAAATTGTAAACAGGTGGTATCTTTCTATTTATTTTGGTGCCAATGCCCAACCATTCAAGGGTTTTGGAACAAAGTACTTATGGTGATTCACAAGGTCTGTAATGTAAAGTTAGAGCTAGAACCCAAATCGTTATTACTAGATTTACCTTCTCATAAGGATATTGAGACACCGAAGCTTAGGCTTACTTCAGCTTTATTGATGAGGGCATGTTTGTGTATTGCAACAACCTGGGAGAAGGCTAAACCTCCATCTTTAACATTGTGGAAGCTTAAAACTTAGGCCATATGGTTCTGGAGAAGGTATTTTTTAAATGGATAACCCTACAAATTCAGATTCTAAGTTACCTCACTTTTCGGACAAGTGGATGTCTCTTATTTCCTATTTGGAGGGAATGAAATGTCATAAAGGTGGGGAAATTCCCTCCAAATATAGGTTTCTTTTTTCATAATTGTTCAATCTATAGCTCCTGAAACAATATATTTTGCTTATTTTAATGAGTGTAGAACCTAACATCATGACCAAAGTTTCTCCTCCATTATATTTGCTGTGTTCTACTTGATTTTATGTATGTTGGAATTAGTTTTGTTAAGGTGACTGTTTAAAATATTTTTTTAAAGATTCTGGTGGAGATATATCTTGTGGTTTGCCTACATTTTCAGACTTATCTACAACTATAGAGGACCAGAACCCTGCTTATAACAAAGCAGTTAATTATGACAATAAAAATTCTCCAGAAATTATATGCCTCACAGGAAAAGAATCCCATGTGAGAATGACTGAGGTTCAGTAAGCATACAGCAATTACTTTTCCAGAATCTTCTATTTTATCTCTTAGCCCTTGACTAATGTGCACATTCCTCCTAGGTCCTTTTTTCTACTAAGCATTCTCATCTAGCCAATATGGTATCTATGTGACAATCCTTCCCAATGTAGATATGAAATCCACCAGAATTTAAATTTTTTTCCTTCCGAGCGTGAAGCTATTTTGCTGTTCAGCAAAGCTAAAAATATTGGGCTATTTGCCACTGTGGAAGTTATTCTGTCTTGTAACCCAAGACAGCTAGTGTGATTGTAAGTGCAAGTAAGTTTAGCAGCCACCCCTCTCTGTGTGGGTCAGCCACCATTCACAAATCCAGATATTTCACCAAACTGAAAAGGAGTGAAACTCCTAACAAAGTGATTTTATTTTATTGCCAGTAACTCCAGGATGCCATTATTGGAGGGAGGGAGCCCTGGCTCTTTTTGCAATTGTGTCTCAATAAACCATAATAATAATCCAACAAACTTTTAGTATAAGGTGTCAGAAGCAGCAGCCGGACCACTTCTTTGGGAAGGAGATAAGCAAAGAAGAAAGGAACCATGAAGCTAGTAGATTATTCTTTCCACAAACTTCAGGACAGATTTTGAAAATAATATACAGTTCCACAATACAAACCTCAAGTTCCTCTTGAAAAGCAAGTGCTATAAATGAAGTTTCTTTCAGCAAACGCTTTGGAAGAGCTCTACGAAGCCAACGTCTGGTATCTTCACAACAACTTTCAAATATTCTTGTCATTAGAGTATTCTGATTCATGCTCTCTCTGGAAATCTTATGCAGAAAAGAAAAAAATAAGCAAAAAGAAAAAGCCCTAGGACCTGCAGTACCACATGGAGTACATTGCTCCATGTGGCACATTGCTCCATGTTCTCCTGTGCCACATTGCTCCATGTGGCACAGGAGATTCGAGCTGCAGAAGAAGCCAGTGCAAAGCCCAGCCTGTGGGGAGCAATTTGCTCCCGGCAGCACAGCAGATCTTGGGGCTGGCTTCTTCTGCAGCCCAGTTTAAATCAGGCTGCACAAGAAGCCAGCCCCAAGCCAAGCTGGCGGGAACAGTCTGCTCCCCACTGGCACAGCTGATTCTCGGGCTGTCGGAGAATTAACCCATTCTATGATAATCTCCAGCACCAGAGGAAAAGAAATGTTCAAGTTTATACATTTTGCATTCTGCAGCATACTGGAATGTGTTGCTTATTGTGCTGTATAAAATGAAAAATTGAGAAAGACACAGTGACTATTTTTGAGGAACAGCTTACTGTTGTTATATTACTTTTCATGCAATGTATTTAAACCAGTTCAAAGGGTCTGAACAGGTTACCAAACCACTTTTACAAGTTAGTGTCTAAACCGGAAACATTAAGAATACTGCTGAACCTGAAATGAGCCCAAATTTTAACGGCCTGGAACAAAGGCAGAGTAAGGTACCAGAGCTAGGATACAGAGGAAGGCATCAGAGCTAGATCAAACTCAAGAGTCCACCCCAGGGATCAAATACCAGTTTAGCAGCAGTCAGAGTAGCGCCTTTAAAACTAACAAAATATGTGGCAGGGTATGAGCTTTCATGAATCAAAAGAACAGTGAAAAATGGAATACACGTATTTTGAATCTCTCTTTGGCTTCTTGTTTTTCACTGTTATACTGTAGTTCAATTTTTCAGCTGTGTAACTGAAGAAGAATGTTTTGAAATGTCTAGCATATCTGGGAAGGATGTCTTTCGGCTGCAAAAGTTTCTTTGTGCTTTGGGACATCCTCTGCCTTGTTTGTGGACTTTGAGGTCCTTTGGACGCTATTTCATGAAAGAATTCAGAGGAGTTTCTTGTTGTTTATTACCATTATTGTGACCATTATCTTTGAATTGTGACCACCAATTCTACTTTATTTATTGATATAATGTTACCATGTTTCAATAGACTTGTGTCTACTGGCAACTTGTGAAATTTGTGTATTTGTTAATGGTCTACCCTTGCGTTTTTGTTTCTTTTTACAAATGTTCCAAAGGCAGAAGGAAATCAATCACAGGGAGAGCACATGCACCATGTGAGCTTCCACTCCTGAACTTCTGAACAATTCCACTTCAATATAGGCTAGTGAAATTGTTCAGAAAAATAAAGACAGAGTTGCAGAATGATGTATAATTTTAAACAGATATATGCTCACCTCCAAAGGTGCAAGTCCCAAAATCATGGAAACAATCTCAGCAGATGTTGCTGGTATCTTATAGTAGTTGACTATTTTGACATTATTACATATCATCTGATGCAGTTTTATGCAGACTGTTGTCAAGGAGTTCCAAAAGTCCTGATGTGGTATCCTAAATCACAGAAGATTTTAATTACATTTGAAATACAAGAAAACTTGATTACAGAAAATAAAAAAACTCTAACAAGTAAGTCCAGAGTAATGCCTCTAATATGTCCTTTACTAGATTCTACAGGGTGCAATATGTTTCCCTTTCATCTCATCTAGGGTGCAAAACTAAAAAAAAATTACTGCTGTGTGAACCATTACCTATCACCTATGAAGAAAACAGGATGTTTATCTTAAAAGCTATACTATGTCGAATATAGGTGGCGAAGGATGAAATTATATAATTCAAAAATGAAACAGCATTCAAATGGAGCAAAATGGCATTGATGAAAGAATTTTTAAGAGCTGAAAGATGAGATAGTTGAATTTTTGACTACTGGTTTATTTGAAAACTGAGAAAAGACATCCATGACAATTTCATTGTGTGGAGTTGTTACCAGAGGCACTTGGGTAGCCCCAAAACAGGGGTGCCCTACTTTCTAACCTGAACCAAAGTCCCCAAAAGCCAGGCACTCTCAGCTTGACCACAGAGTTGGGCTGCAAGTGGTCTGCAAAAGGGATTTCATATTCAGGTTTCATAAGGTGACCTCAGAGCAAGTCTTCCCCCTCCACCCAGCAGAGATTATGCTCATGGAATAACAATGAGTTCCAGAGGTAAGTCTTTAGAAGCCACCTGGCACTCTTCAGCACCTCACCCAGCCTTTTGTGTTTCTTTGTCTTTCTAGCCTCTGTCCCTCAAGATACCGGGAAGTCTCCATCGAAGTGTGTATGTGCAGACGATGTCATCTGACGCTGCCACGTCTGCAAGGGGGGGATATGTTAGCCCCGATGCCATTATGGGGCTTTGCTATGGACTGTTTGCTGTTGCCACATGGTCTGTCTAGACTGTAAAATGGATGCCAAGGTAGAAGCCCATAGAGAAAGGAAAAAGCTGTCTTTTTACTTTTTATTGGGACTCCATTACATACCTGCCGCATGTCACATACACGGATTAAGGACCATACAGCAGACAAAGGACTTTCCCTCTGCCAGTCGTTTGCATGAAGGGATTACCCAATCAAGCATTCAAATTGTTAACGACCCTTCCTGATGCTAATCAGGGACAATCAGGGAAGTCTCCCACCTTTTGTTTACCTGGCCAGCAAGTCCCTATAATCCATTCAACTAGCCACCCAACACCTGGCTTCTATTGTTTAATCCAGACCCTGCCTCTCTGGAACCTGATGGGTCATACCTAAGGTCTGCCTCTACTGACATCACACACCCCTGGGACTCATCATTGGTCCAGGAAATCTTTTGTTCTCACCTGAGACCAGCCCCCTGGGCCACCCATTGGGCTGCATTGTCTTACAGTGGGTATATCCCAGCACACAGATGGCCTTAGAGTGTGTGTCTCTGCCATGAGCCAAAATGGCAGTCCACCCCTGAACCCTCTGGGTTTAGGCCACAATCCTTCTTCATGGACTTCTGCACATCTGACAGGTAGTATCACCTCTCCATAAGCCATCAATCCCCTCTGCTTTCTTAGTTCTATTTTATGTGTGTGAATGTTTGAATACTGTTTGTGTGTTTGTGAATGGATAAATAAGGATTATATTCAGTAAAATAATATTTTATTAATTATACCTGGTCTCTGTGTCTTTTACTGGGAACCATTACAGACTAGCAGCATTCTCTGTATATACAGGCGAGAATCCAATAATAATAATAATAATAAACCAATTGCTATATTTAAAATATAGCAATTTGGCTAACAGAGTGACTCATAAGAAAGACAACATTACCTTAGTAACCTAGGCCAAGGGTATTTACAGAGAACTCTATCCCTATTACTGATTAATCCCATTAAAGAGATAACAAAGAGAACCTGACAAAATACTAATAAACACTTCACCAAAGAATACACGCACCAGCCTCTGCTGTATAGTTACTTTGTCTCAGGATCCTCTCCAGGATGAATTCATTTTTATCTTTCTATTACAACAACAAAAAACCTTGGGTGGGAAACCCAGGGCTGATAACAGACTTTGATCCACTTACTAGGATCCTTCATGCACTCTTTTCTATTCTGTCCAAATGCTGCTCTTCAAGCAGGGTTGGTTCCAAGTTTGGGGAGGGGGGCCTGGGTGGATGGCCAGTGTATGCAGCTGGGAATGCTGCTGCCATTGCCACCAGGAGTGCCACCACTGTACACCACCTTACCTGTACCTTCTCAATTATTCTGATCAATATGGGTAGCTGTGTTAAGTCTGTCTGTAGCAGTAGAAAAGAGCAAGAGTCCAGTAGCACCTTTAGAACTAACGAAATATGTGGTAAGGTATGAGCTTTCATGAATCACTGCTCAGTTCTTCAGATACAGTTTGAATGGGAGTACATCTGCCTATTTATTGGAAAGTTGAGTGATTTCAGATGCCAAATGACATTAAAAAGCAAATGACAATAGCAGGTAAATAACAACAGGTGTGATAAGATTTAGGTGAGATATGCAGAGGGGTAATAGGCATGGAGAAATCAGCATTAGTAATGAGACAGAAAACCTAGGTCTCGATTCAATCCTAGGGGATGCATTGGCTTGAGCTTCATTATCAATTGTCGTTCAGCAGCCTCTCTCTCTAATCTCCCTTTGAGATCCCTTTGTAAGAAAACTGCTACATTTAGGTCAGCAACTGAATGTTCTGGAAGGTTAAAATGCTCCCCCACTGGTTTTTGAATGCTGTGGTTACTAATGTCAGACTTATTGTTCTGAAATACAGGCAGAGTAAGGCATCAGAGCTAGGACACAGAGGAAGGCACCAGAGCTCGTTCAAACTCAAGAGTCCAGTGCAGGCCTCTTCATCCGAATTTCATATGGCACATCTTTCAGAGTTCTGATAATCTGTTCTCCAATTTTCAAGGGCACCGCTGAGACTGCACGCAAGATTTGATCTCTAGTATTCTGTTTAACAAACTTGACCACCACTTCTGCTGGCAGGTTATTTTTCTTTGTAAAGGTGGAATAGGCCCTATAGACCTTATCCATCTCTTCTTTTATTTCACGCTGATCCCTGCCAGTCACTGGTGCCAAGGCATTTGCTAGTATAGATCTGAGATCTTCATTATCTTCTTCTTTAATGCCCTGAAAACGAAGCATCAGATTCGATTTCTCCATTTGAAGCATCAAAATCCTTTTTTCTTGCTCATCTTGATGTTTTTCTAGTTTGTTGACCTTTTTCTTAACTTTTCCGATGTCTTCCGTCGAGACCAAGCATTTTTGCGCAATATCCTCCATCTTCTTAGACATTTCTGTCAGTTGCTTTTGTTGGCTGCTGAGGACACCTTCCATGCTAGTTAAAGTTTCGCTGATTTTCTGTATTTGAACCAGCAGAGGGTGCAGTAACTCGCTTGTCTGTTGACTGACAGCAGGCTCTGGGGGGGTTACCCGGGCCGGAAGTCCCGCCTCCCTTCTTTTCCGGTTTAAAAGGGACCTTCTTCATGGCCGACATCTGTTTTATTTGTTTACTTTTTAAAAGTTCGTGACACGTCCCTCAGGAGACCCGCTTACACTCAGGCTTCAGTAGCACCCCAAAGGTATTTTCATCAACCCTTCTTTCCTTATAGCCCCCTTCGCTTTCTTTCAAAAGTCCCGCTTCTCACTGGGGGGGATTCCCCCTCCTCCCAAACGCTCATTCGCTCGAGGGGAAAGGATTCGGGTTTTCACTTCAAAGTAAGACCTTCGACTCACGGTTCACCGCCGCTTCTTCTTTTGCTTTAGTTCATATCGCTGTTCCTCACTCCTGGAAGTCGGTGGCGCTGCTAAGTCCCATTACGGGCACAACGCAGCGGGGCCGATTGGGGCGGGGAGAAAGCCTCAATTTCCCGGCTGTCTGCCGGCAAAGAGGCTACTCCCCAGTGCGCCCCCGGTTCGGAGCCTTATCCTAAGGCTCACTAGGGTCTTTCGCATAAGCGAAGACCCCCCTGACTGCGTGTGGGCTAGCCGCCTCCGGGATCGTCCCGAGACGCGGCCGCCATTCGCAACGCCAGAAAGGATTGACCAACTTTCTACAAAAGTACCAGATCACGTACAGATGGTCGTTCCCGGAAGGCCTAGTGTTCAAGTACAAGGATAAAAGAGAAAAGATTGACTCTATCTTCAAAGCACAAGAGTTCCTGAAGAGGCACGCCAGCTCAGAGGAAGATGCAGCTCTCGCAACTTGGACAAGTAGCGAAGATGACAGCGGTCCAGAGGAGGGAGGTGCCAGTGCGGGAGGTGGGAAAGCTAAAGAGGGCCCATCGTATAACCTGAGAGACACTAAAGGAAGACAACCTAAGAAATGATTGTTCATGGGACGTCTGAAAGGAGTTGATTAATAACTAACCCCAAAGGACACTACTAACCTGATTAACAGAGCTATTTTGGATTTTTGTTAATCTAAAAAGAAGACTCTTCGACCACGGTGACCGTCAAAAAATGTATCTATACTAACTTAATCTAACCACCATTAACAGGATACTCACTCTGCCCTTTTCTTAGTCCCTCTATATACCCTACCTTTTTCTATATATAAAAAGAATAAATTTCTCTCCTTTTTAGGAGGGTTTTTGCAAAAAAAAAAAAAAAAGAGTCCAGTGCAGGGATCAAATACCAGTTTAGCAGCAGTCAGAGTTCATGGGCTGTTCAGGAAAGCACAGTCAAGACAGCCCAAGGTCGTTGATCAGCAAGATTCAGGCAGGTCCGAAAAGCAGAGTTGAGGGTCAGTCCAAAGGTCACAGGAGGCAGGCAGAGTCCCGAGTTGTGGAATGTTCACAGGGTTGTGATGAGTTGCTTCAACACTCTGCAGTTCTCCAGGTCTGATTTATCTAGGCATTCCTTAACAGGCCTGATTTATGGCCATCTGCTTGGAGATACTCCTGCACTTACTCAGAATTGCTATCATTAAGCAGCTGGCACCAAGCCTAGAGGTAAGCACTCTGCCTGTGTATTATTAAGTCTTGTCGGAGCCTTTCCCTTCACTGTTCAATTAACGTTGGGGAGCCTAGTGGGCTACTTTCCTGCAGCTGTGCTTCATAGGTTACTTCAAAGCTGTGGGAGGGTGGGTCAAGGTCAGCTGTTGTCAATGACTCTTGAGGCTCCTGTATTTCTAATTCACTAACTTTAGCTAGTTCAGAGCTGACTGCATGTGACTTCTTGACTCCTGAGGAGTATTCAGCCACACTGGACTCAGGCTCGTCAAGCTGGTCCATGACACTTATGTCCATTAATTCTTTGTCGAAGGGACTGGTCTCTTTGTCCAATGTAGAGGGTGGAAAGGCATTGTTGACACATGATGCTATAAATCACATTAGAATATGAGCAGGAATATGAACCTGACATGATATAGCTGATATTACTAGCTCCACTGATGGCGTTGCTACGATTTATATGAGAGCAAAGTTGACATCTTGGTTTGTTGCAAGCCTTGGTACCAGAGTCCATGTTACTGTTAAGTAGTTTGTCATTGTGGATGAGAAGCTGTTTTAGGTTAGCAGACTGTAAGCAAGAAAAAGCTGTTCCACCCCCACCCTCCCCGCCTGTGTACGGAAAGTGTCACGATCCAGTATGGGTTGTAGGTCATTAATAATGCATTGAACTGACTTGAGTTGTAGGTGAGCACCAGTGGTATTCTGTTGTTATTCTCCTTGGGCTTGTCTTGTAGCAAGCTGCCCCTGGGTATCATTCAGTGATGCTGGGCAGTTGGGAGCACAGGTGCAGATAGGTGGCAGGGTAGGTATTTTGATGGAGGTCAGTGGTAGTGGGCCCCACCAGAAGGCCTATGCCCTGGCAGCTGTCCCATCTCAGCTGCCTGCCCTGTCCTGAAGATCAGAAAATCCTCTGGAGTATTTTCAGATCCAGAACAAGTGAATATATTAGGCATTAAAAATTTGGGGGGGCCCCCTCTTTGACGGCATAATGCTGGAGAATTGAGGCGATTCTCCGCCCTGACGGTCCTACCGCTGTGTGGCCGCATGGCACAAGCGGGGCTGGCCGGAACAAACGTCAGAGATCCAGCGATTTGCGGATGCAAGCGAGGTTGGAGTGACTGCCAATGAACATGAGTTGGATTCAGCGAATGTGAAGATAACCGTCTGATCCCTTACCCCTCCCGGAGGGGACCCCCCCCAATTCGTGAATGAAAGAAGTTACAGAAAAAGAGTGGGGGGAAGGGAAAATTGAGGTATTTGGCTTGTTTGGTGAGACTTACCAGAGCTGATTTAAAGCATAAGTGATTTTCAGAGGAGGTGGAAAGTCGGTTGGCTTTTGTAAACAATCGAACAAAATGTTGGGCGTAGGGAAGAAAGGATTGAAACCGAAACCTCCGGGTGGGCAAAGTCCAAGTCCAGAAGAGGAGGGAGTGGATGTCGTGAGACTTCTAGCGGAGACGCTCAGGCCGGTGATGGAGCAGCTTGCTGGTATTAACCAGCAGTTGACCGTCTTAAACCAGACGATCGCAACTCAACAGCTCCAGCTGGCAGAGAATGTTAAACAGACAGAGCAATCGATAGATATGGTGAAAGAGATGTACACCGAAAACAAGACTTTGAAGAAAAAGGTGGAACAAATAATAAACAAGCAAAATCAACAAGAAAATAGACTCTTGTTTCTTCAAATGGAGAAAGCAAACATGGTTCTCAGGTTCCAGGGAGCTCCTGAATCGTCGAAAGAAGATTTGAAGAAGCTCCTCAGTGATCTCATCGCACCAGCTGTAGGCTTAAAAGCAGAAGAAATACTGCATGATATAGAATCAGCGTATAGGGTGTATTCAAACTACACCCAAAAGAATAGCCTACCTGGGGAAATTTCAGTTAAATTTTCAAGAAGGCAAACTAGAGATGCAATTTTAAAAGCTACATCAGCAACTCCATTGAAGCTTGGGAATGCTACAGTCAAGGTTCTAAAAGACATTCCCTTTGAAATTCGACAAAAACAGAAGAATTATAAAGAGCTAACCCTTTTTCTCCAAACCAACCAAATCGCATACAAATAGGCATTTCCAGAAGGGGTCATCTTTAAGTTACATGACAAGAGAGAGAAGATTGACTCTGTACACAAGGCTAAAGAATTTTTGAAACGCCAACTGGGAGCCAAAGAGGATGGTGAAACTGGTTTGAGCGGCTCCACACCCTTGGAGACGGACAAAGACTTGGCCACGGAAGAAGGTGCTGCAGCCCGCAAACCAACTTATGCTTTTAGAGATAGAAAGCCTAAGTAAAGGCAGAAGGACTCTGAAAATGGCCTTTATGAAACGAGCTTGGGTGATGCTCTGAAAGTCTCCCATAACAAGTAACTAACTAATTATATAGCAGAGATAGGTTGTAACTCACAATATACATTGCTCACTAACAATTTAGTATTAATATAGACTTTAACTGGGGTAAAAAATCTCCCTCTCTTGGGGTTTTAGTTTAGTGTGGGTTTTCTTTACTTTCTCCCTTTTTTCATTGTAGTTATTAGTTGTCAATTATAAAAAAGCAATAAAAAATCCCCTTCGGGGGGCCCAAAAAAAATGGGGGGCCCCCCGTTGTGGATGTTTCCCCTCAGCCAGCCATCTCCCTACTTGAAAACATCAGTCTCAGATCACTCCCACTTCTGTTGCTGTTGTATAATTAACTGATTGGGCCATGGCAATTCTATGATGTTTTCAGCCTGTGGTTGCACTATAGGAAATAAGTCGTAATGACAGGAGTAGACTGAACACTATAGGAAATAAGTCGTAATGAAAGGAGTAGACTGAAAGGAAGTGGGTTGATGGTAAACCCTGCAATAGGCCACGATTTCAAAACTTGGGATTTACAGCATGAGGATGGTGAAAATAGAATTGAACGGGATGAAAAACTATTCTTATTTTTATGTCTGCCCCAAACACAGAAGAGTTTTCCTCAGCCTTTTCTTGCAAGGGAAATGGTGCTCAACATGGCAAAAACAGAACACCTGAGGAAATGGAGTTGCAGCCTAGGATCAACATAGGGGTAGTGCATAAACACCTAGTTTCTTTAAATGAAATGAAGTCTTCGGAGTCAGATGAGTTGCAACCAAGGGTACTAAAAGAACTTGCGGATGTAATTTCTGAGACTCTGCCCATTATTTTTGAGAATTCTTGGAGAACAGATGAGGTGCCAGAAGATTTGAGGTGGTCAAATGTCCTCATCTTCAAGAAGGGGAAAAAGGAGGATCTGGGTAACTACCAACCTATCAGCTTGATGTCTATACCTGGGAAAGTTTTAGAACAAATATTCAAACACACAGTCCTTGAGCACTTAGAAAGGATGGCTGTAATCACTAAGAGGCAACATTACTCAAGAACAAGTCATGTCAAACTAACCTTATCTCTTTTTTTGAGAAAGTTACTATCCTTGCTGATCAGGGGAATGCTGTAGACATAGTTTACCTTGATTTCAGTAAGGCTTTTGATAAGGTTCCACATAATATACTTGTTGACAAATTGGAAAAATGTGGTTTGCATCCTATGACTGTTAGGTGGATTGGTAACTGGTTGACAGATCACACCCAAAGAGTATTTGTGAATGGTTCCTTATCCTCTTGGAGAGGAGTGACAAGTGTAGTGCCTCAAGGATCTGTCCTGGGACCTGTTTTGTTAAACATCTTTATCAACGATTTGGATATGAAGGGATAGAGGGAACGCTTATTAAATTTGCAGATGACACTAAATTGGGAGGGGTAGCAAATATGGTAGAAGACAGAGTCAGGATACAGGATGATCTTGACAGGCTGCAAAACTGGGCTAAAAGAGATTTAATGTATTTCAGTGGAGATAAATGTAAAGTTCTGCATTTAGGTAGGAAAAATCAAATGCATAATTATAGGTTGGGGGAGACTTGTCTTGGCAGTAGTAGTATGTGTGAAAAGGATATATGGGGCTTAGTACACCATACAGTGAACATGAGTTAGCAGTGTGATGCTGTTGCTAAAAAGGCAAATGCCATTTTGGGCTGTCTCAACAGAAGTATAGTGTCCAGATCATGAGATGTGATGGTACCACTTTACTGTGCTCTGGTTAGACCTCACCTAGAGTACTATGTTCAGTTTTGGGCACCACAATTTAAGAATGATATAGAACGTGTCCAGAGGAGAGCAACGAAGATGGTAAGGGGTCTGGAGATCAAGTCCTGTGAGGAAAGGTTGAAGGAGCTGGGTATGTTTAGCCTAGAGAGGAGACAACTGAGAGGTGATACAACCATCTTCAAGTACTTGAAAGGCTGTCATATAGAGGATGGTGTGGAGTTCTCTTCTGTTGCCCCAGAAGGTCGGACCAGCACCAACGGGTTGAAATTACAGCAGATGAGTTTTTGGCTAAACATTAGGAAGAACTTCCTGACAGTTAGAGTGGTTCCTCGGGAAGTGGTGGGCTCTCCTTTGGAGGTTTTCAAACATAGACTAGATGGCTATCTGACAGCAATGTGAATTCTGTGAGGCAGATCATGAGAGGGAGGGCAGGACGGGTTACCTCAGTGCTTAGTTCCTATGACCCTTTTTTTACACGCCCAGGGAAATGCTGACCCCACTTTGGTGTCAGGAAGCAATCTTGGAGGTTTTTTGTCATCTTCTGGGCATGGAACAGTAGTCACTGCGGGTGTGCAGGGGGAGGTATTTGTGAATTTCCTGCCTTGTGCAGGGTGTTGGACTAGATAACCCTGGAGGTCCCTTCGGACTCTTTGATTCTACGCAGAGTCTTTGAGGGTTAATCTGTTAGAACAGATATATACACACTCACCAACACATACAAACACTCAAGGAAGAATCCACAAAGACTATTCCTGTAGCCAAAAGTAATGAAAGGCCTTGAAGATTAATTGATGAAACTCTTAAAACTGACAAAGAGAGAAAATATAAGTAACAGAAATAGAATCAAAAGTCTAAATGCAGTGATCCAGCAAGACAGAGACTATTATAATAGAAATAGAAAAACAAAGAAGAAAGGGCAAGAGATCTGTTCCATAAGATCCAAGAAATCAAAGGAAAATGTAAAACACAGTTAAGCATATTGAAAGATGAACATGAAATATATTAACTGAACAGGACAAAATAAAGATGGGAGTAATACACTGAAGAACTATACAGAAGAGATGAAAGGACGACAGATTTCTTACAAAAAGAATCTTTTCAAGAACCTACTGTTATAGAAAGTGAAGTGACAACTGCTCTGAGAGCAACTGGGAGAAACAAATCACCAGGAGTAGGTGAGATATCAGTAGAGCTATTCCAAGCCATAGCAATAGAGTCCATCAAAATCTTAACAAGATTATGCCAACAAATATGGGAAATAAAACAACGGCCCATGGACTGGAAATAATCTGTATTCCAATTCTGAAAAAAGAAAATGCCAAAGACTGCATTAATTTTTCACATGAGTGAAATAATGCTCAAAATTTTACAACAGACTGTTATCATATGGAATGAGAAATGCCAGATGTTCAAGCTGAATTCAGCAAAAGAAGCACCACAGATCATGTTGCTAATGGTTACTAAAGCATATGAGACAATTCAGAAGAAAATCACTTTGTGTGTTTCATAGATTACAGCAAAGCTTTTCACTGCGTGGATCATGAAAACTTATGGCTGGTTTTAAAAATAAATGAGTGTGCCACAACATCTGATTGTTTTGATGTGCAACCTGTACTCTAGACAAGAAGCTACTTTTAGGGCAGAATATGGAGAAACAGAATGGTATTCAATTGACAAAGTGTCAGACAAGGATGTATTTTATTTCCCTATCTCTTCAATCTATACGCAGAACATAATGTAAAGCAAGCTGGATTAGATTTAAATGAAGGAAGAGTGAAAACTGGTGGAAGGAACATCAACGATTTGAGATATGCAGATGCCACCACATTACTGGCAGAAAATAGTGAAAACTTGAAATGACTACTGATGAAGGTTAAAGCAGAAAGTGTTAAAACAGGATTATGACTGAACATCAAGAGAAAAATAATAACTATTGGGGAATTTCACACCATTAAGGTTGATGATGCTGAAATTGGGAAACTGCAACTAAGAAATCAGAAGGAGACCGAGAGTAGGAAGGGCAGCCATGAAGAATCTAGAAAAAATTCTTA
Source organism: Gekko gecko (assembly GCA_029375565.1). Taxonomy (NCBI): domain Eukaryota; kingdom Metazoa; phylum Chordata; class Lepidosauria; order Squamata; family Gekkonidae; genus Gekko; species Gekko gecko. The sequence continues at coordinate 233,495,682 of JAPDNY010000002.1, read as the reverse complement.
AGTGTAAGGATGTGTTGCTGGCAACCAAGATCAAGATAATTCATTCCACAGTATTTCCTGTTACAATGTATGGATGTGAAAGCTGGACAATGAAGAACATCAGCAAGAAGTTGGTTCATTTGAAATGTAGCATTGGAGGAGGGTTTTATGGATACCATAGACCACCAAAAAGACAAATAAAGGGTTCTCAATCATATCAAGCCTGAACTCTCCCAAGAAGCTAAAATGACTAAACTGAGGCTATCGTACTTTGGTCACATTACAAGACAAGAGTAATTAGAAAAGGCAATAATAATAGGAAAAGATGAAGGCAGTAGGAAAAACAGTTACGGGTATGTACAACTCTGTTTTCATCTTCCGACTTCTCATGAAGTCCTACATTGGGACCATTAGCAAGCTACTCACCAGAAGAGGTAGGGTGAGTCTCTCACTGGAATAGACCCTGTAGAATAGCCTCACCCACATCTATTTCTTTCCTCGCCTGAAGGTCTAAAGCATAGTGCTTCACATGTGTCCTCTATCAAACAGGCTGCTGCCTTACAGCCGTCTAGGGAAAACCATCAAAGATTGTATACACTTGAAATATATACAGAATGTACTGAATAAACATTTAAAATTTCAAATAAATGTCTACATTGAGTTGGTGGTCCAACCCCCCCCCCAATATCATACATCAATATTTAAATACAAAATCACATCACAGTGGTTGTGCTCACAGGCGCTAAATATCAAGGTATGCACATAAATAAGCCCAGTACATAATTCCTCCTTGCCTAAATGCAATAAAAGTGTCCAAAGACCTCCTACAGTTATAAATAATGAGTGCAACCACTGTGATGTGAGTTTGGATTTTGATATTGATGTATGATATCCATGTGCACTTCTTTGTTTTTGACATTTCAATTGTATACAATCCCTTGGCGTTTTCTGCTGTTTCTACATCCATATGGTAGGGATCCCTGTTTTTCTCTCATCAATGACTCGTCAGTGAAACATGCCTGTCGATCCCTGTGCTTGGGTGGAGTGTGCCTTTACATCGAGCGGATACAGCTCTCCAAATGCCATGTAGCACGAACAGACGACAACTGCCCATCTGGACATGGGCTGGGCTGAAGCAGCTTTGCCCCAATAACAAATAAATAGCGCTTTCATTTTACACAATGGTTAGATTCTTTCTATAAAGGAGGGTGCTCCCAACATCAAGGATACATACGGCCTTTTTCTCTTCCGAGTGGGTGAAAATATCAGTAGGACAATTTCCTGTGCTATGTAGAACTTGGAAACTACCTTAGGCAGGAAGTCTAGACTCAGGTGTAATATGACTCACTGGCTGAATACCTTGAGAAAAGGCAGATCAACACTGAGTGCTGCCAGTTCACTGACTCTTTTGGCTGAGGTAACAGCCACTAAGAACGCTACCTTCCTTGAAAGTAAAGCTAAGGAGCAAGAGACTAGAGACTCGAAGGGTGGTTTCATCAGTCTGACTAACACTAAGGGCAATGACCACTGTGGTACAATACAGGGTGCAGGATGGTGTCAGGTAGCCCCACCATGGAGTTTTACTCTTTCTCTGGTATGTGCTTTTATGGGCAGCTGTTTCACTTTCTCTGTGTGCCTTTTCTCACCACTGGCCTTGAGCGCTTCACTCCATTGGTGTGAAGCCGCTGCTGTCTCCCGCTCAGCCCTGAACCGTTGGATAGTTCCCTGTGCTATGTAATGATTGCTTATTGGCCCCTAGGTGTCAGGGGGTACTGTATGAACACACTATAATTGCTATGGCAATTTTGTATGACTTATTCCTGACTTAAACGTCCATGATGACTTCAACTCTCTTTCTGATCAATAAAGTTGAATCTGTTTAAGAACCTGCTGTTGATACTGATTCACTGGAGTACCCGACAGAGGGAAAACATTGGACAACCCCTTTAAAAACTGCTGAGCCAATTTATGATCAAAAACAGTACTTCCCTGCACCTCCTCATGAAAAGCAGCAGTGGCCTCTAGGTGGGTCTTCACTGAAGACACGACTAAACTGGCCTGTGCTAACAACAATGGGTATTCTAAAATCAATGGGCAGGTAAAAGGGCATTCACCACTAGGAGATGTCCAGGACTCAAATCAAGCTTACTTCCTGTCATAAGAATATCTGGTTGAAGGCTTATGGGCTTGAAGCAAGATACCCTGTACCCCTTGAGAGAAGGAGTGCTCTATGGCTGGATCCTCCATGCCGTCAAATGTAGCTGCACTATATTGTGGTGCAACAGCAGACCATGTATCAGCAGGTCTGGGGCAGGAGGGAACGGTATGCAGTCCTTGCCCACTAAACACAACAGCTCTGAGAATCAGATCTGGTAGGGCCAGAAGAAATCTACTAGGATTCAATCTGTCAGTTCGGCTGCAATCTTCAATATCACCTTGTTTATGAAAGGGAAAGAATGCATTAAAAAGTGTGCCTGACAGAGGGATCTGGAATTGGTCTCCCAGGGAAGTTGGATCACTGCCTGCTAGGGAGCAGAATTCTAATGCTTTCCTGAACTCAGCTGTGGCAAACAGGTCCACCTGAGAATAACCCCAGGTGTTAAAGATCGCCAAACAGACCATTCATTGTTGATCTGATGGACTCCGTTTAAGTTGTCTGCTTCAGTATTTGAAGTCCCTGCTATGTGGAAGACCCTAGGAAGGGCTCCAATGCTCATAGCCATTTTGTTTTAAGATTTAATGATTTTATTATATTGCTGTTTTTAGCTATTACATATATGTAAGCCGCCCTGAGCCTGCCTTGGCAGGGAGGGTGGGGTATAAATCAAATCAAATAAATCAATCAATCTGCTACTACCTCCAAGCAAAGCCTCAAGAACCCATGCCTCTTTTTTTGTTGAAACAGTACACTGTTGCGGTGTTGTCCATTTGGATCAGCACCCTCTTGCCTCTGAAAATATCTGAGAAGAAGGTAAGGGCAAATCTTACCACACAAAGATCCAGGACATTAATACGCAGAGCATTCTGCACTAAAGACCATTGGGCCTGCACTGAAAAGCCGTCGCTGTGGGCACCCCAACACAATAGCAAAGCATCTGTGGTCAGAGTGACCTGGGGAACCCAGAACCCAAACTGGATCCCTGAGAACAAGTTAGTGTCATATAGCCACCACTGCAGAGATCTAACCACCACCCTAGGTATCAAAAAACAACCTCTTAGAGAAACGTTCGTTAGGGTAATACTTCTTAACAAACCAGATTTGCAAGCACAGCATGTGCAGTCTTGCTAATGGGGATCACCACAGTAGTCGAGGCCATAAGCCCTAATAAATGTTGAATTGCCTTCACTGGCTGCCAACATTTCCTAATAAAGCTTAACACCATTGCTTTAATGCTTTTAGCCCTGTCTGCAGTACTTAACATACACAAACACACACAAGTAGAAGACCCACAAGAAGCTGCAGGGTTGGCTCACTTTCCCTTTCCCCACTATTTCATCTTTCTCTTCCCTGAAAGTCCCCATAGTCTCACCGTTTCCTCCTCCTGTCTCCTTCCCACTCAACAGCCAACCTACCTTTATCTGCCCCCCATCTTCAGCTTTCCCTTCTTCTCTTCCCCAGGTAGCCTCTCCTAGGGAAAACTTCTTGTGTGGTGCCAGCCACCAGGCCTAGTAAAGACCTGCAGGGGCATCTCACTCTCCCCTGTACCCCCCTCTCCACATTATTTCCTCTTTCTTTCCTCCTGGCAACTCCTATATCCTCTCCCTTTTCCCTGCCTCTTTCTCTCCCTCTCAGCCATTCATCAATCTACCTTTTATCTATACCCCTCTCTTCAGCTATATTTATTTACTTTATGTACACCCCAACTTTCTTCACAGTGGGGACCAAAGCAGATTATATCATTCTCTTCTTTTTATCCTAACAACCCTGTGAGGTAGGTTAGGCTGAAAGTATGTGACTGGCTCAAGGTCACCTAGTGAGCTTCCATGCCAGACTAGTATTCTGAACATAAGTCTCAAAGACCCCAGTCTGAAACTCTAACCACTACACCACACTGGTTTTCATAGGGTGGCTGCTATTAAACAGTAGCCAGGCTTAGGTTAGTCATGCAAGTTGGGTGGCAGCAAGCTGCCTAGTTATTGCTGCTGGGCCTGGCTCCAGCGAATCTTCCCTCAAAAAGCCAAAAGAGTCTCAGGAAGGGCCCTGTCTCCTCCCTCTGTCACTTGTTGACAGACAACAAATCTAGATTCTTATCTGTAGTAGCTGTCTAGCAATGGCCACTGAGGGCATCCATTTCTTAAAGCTACAAACTCTCCTCTTATCATTTGGGGAGTTTTTAAAGATTTCAGACATTTTTGCAAACCTGGAGTAGTTTTTATGTTTGTTGAAAGATCTGGCTTGTCTGTTCATAACTCCAGTTTCCAAATTTAAGTATCCTCAGATACGGCCAGCTTGAGAATTAGAATACTTTTTAATTAATAAAAACAAATATGTAGAAAATATGTAAAGTTTTGGAGTCAACACATTTTACATTTCAATGCTCTGCAAATAAAATCCCATTTTTCCCTATTCTGTTTGACAAATATATTTACTTTTATTTTACACTTACCTGTTTTGATTATTCCACTGGATGCACAACACCTTCTGTAGAAGTTTTTCTACCACCTGAAAAATAGTTACAAAAATTACCAGAGAACCAGGATCTCTCCACTATTCTCCTCTAAAATATTATCATTCATCCTAAAATTGCATTTGAGGATACAGGAACAGAATTTGCAAGGGATCCCCCCACTTAAAAGTTTCTTTGCTCACTGGATAGGATAGGGGTAGAATCTTTACTACTATAAACAATACTGTTTAGAATAAAGTGAGGGTACAAACTTAATATCAATGTACCTGACTCCTGTTGGTCTGGCCTTGTACCTCATTACCTACCTAGCAGCCTTGCAGCCTACTGGCCCTAGCTGAGACCTCATCTCCATATAAGAGTCTGCTGCTCCTGAAGAGCCTGTAAAGCTTTCAGAAGTTTAGTCATGGAATATGCATCTTTGTCAAGGTTTGTCAACAAAACTGTCACACAGGAACACAGCTCCAAGAATCCTGGAAAATGTAGAATGACACAGAACAGACCTTTTCCATGTCTTACAAATGAAAGATACAGCTGGTGTTATAAATGAAAGATACAGAAGGGCCAGAGAAGGAAGGTCCAACAGCTACATAGAGACCTGGAGCCTGGCCTGTGATTTGTCAAGATATGCGATGAGAAAGAGAGAGAACTGTGCGGCGGGGTTAAATTCTGCTGAACTGCAGAGTAAGAAACTGTCACTGCAATGGCTCGGGAAAATAGTAGCTGCTGGAGACAAAATTTTAACAGGCTCTGTTTTTAATTTGAAAGAACCACCACAACGTAATTATGTAATCATCTTCTCTGTGTGTCTGTAATATCTGTTATCCATGTCTGTTTTATACCTACATGTACCAGTCTGTATTACAGGGGTCCCCAACCATTCTGAGCCTGCAGAAACCTTTGGAATTCTGACACAGGCTGGTAGGCGCAAGCACAAAATGGCTGCTGCAGGTGCAGAACTGCACACACAGAGGAAGTCTCAGTGCAGGGGAGAAGAAAGACATTTCTAAAAATACCCTGGGAAAGAGCAGTGAGAAAGAATAAAGCCAGCACTACTAAAACAACGTTGTTTTAACCTGCCCAGCCAATCAAATTTCCAGTGGCCACTCAGAAGACCTGCTGGGCAAGTGTCCCACCTGGCCCCGCCCACTTTCTAAGAACACTTGACAGGCAACAGGAAAGTTGTTGACAGGCACCATGATGCACATGGGCGCCATGTTGGGGACCCTTGCTGTATTCTAACACTCAGTTCAGCAAGTGATCTTCTAATCAAAAAAGTATCACTAAAGTTTAAATTGCAGCTGAGGATACAGGAGCAGGATTTGAAAGGGTTCTCTACTTTTGCTGCCTAGAATGCTAGTTTTGCTTCTACAGGACTTTCCGCACTAACAGCCCACCATTCTCCTTCAGGAGGATAAAGACAGAGAGAACTGAATATAGCCAAATGGTTGTGGACTGCAATTATTGTTTCAGGACTTAATTACTGCAACTGCCAGTGGAGGTGTCACTATGCACACACTAAAGGGCCACACACAAAATTCCTTAGATGTGGCCCTTTGACTGGGAAACAATGGTTCAATTGCCAGCAATGTGTATTCAGTTTTAGATTGCTTTGCTAATACTTAGCTTTATTAAATGGGTACTACATTTGGTACTGATGTCATTTCATATTTAAGATAATTTAGAGCAGTCAAGTCTTATTGTATTTTCTAATTATTAAATAATCTAGGGTGGCAATTTTCTCAAGAGCAGCTCCTCTTCCCCCTCTACTGCCTAGATCCACAGCAACATCTCACATCACATCCACAGCAACATCTCACAGCAACATCACACGGCTCCTGTTCATTTAACACTTCAGCATTTCCCAGCTTCACCATTAGAAGGTACACTCTTCCTAGCCTCCCTCCCACCCTACTGATTCCTTACTGACTGGACCGAAGACAAGGTCCAGACAAGACTCAATGGGAAAGCTGGGCAAGGGATTCGAGGACACCATTGCTTGAAAAATGGAGCTGGGGAACTATGTACGCATTGGTAGAGAACAAACTAAGGTTTTGAGAGATGAAGAGTGTATTGATAAGGTTCTTCTTCACTTTACAGATTTCCCCCAGCTGGGGGTAGGTGGGCGACAGGTTATGGTAATTTTCATACCAAAGAAGTGTAAGCCATCATGCCTGCCAACCAGTGTGAAGTCCAGTTACCTCACTTTTTTATAACTCTGTCACTTGGACTCCCACCCATGAATGATACAGAACAGCTACGCAAGAAGCCATTTAGCTGCTCACACTACCTCATACAAAGACCACCAGGACAGCCAGAGTCATGCAGTGGCTAGTGTTGGACTGGGAGACTCAGGTTCAAACCCCTTCTTGACATGAAATTTACTGGATCGTGTTGGGCCAGTCTCTCCCTCTCTTTAGGCTCATATGCTATACAAGGCTGATATGACAGAATGGGTAATTTTCACGGTGGAGGGTGGTAAGCAGTGGGGTACCACAGGGATCAGTACTGGGTCCAATGCTTTTTAACTTGTTCATTAATGACTTGGAGTTGGGAGTAAGTAGCGAAGTGGCTAAATTTACAAATGACACTAAATTGTTCATGGTGGTGAGAACCAGGGAGGATTTGGAGACACTCCAAAAGGATCTGTTGAGGATGGGCAAGTGGGTGCCAACATGGCAAATGGGGTTCAATGTGGCCAAGTGCAAAGTGATGCACACTGGGGCCAAAAATCCTAACTACAAATACACATTGATGGGGTCCAAAATGGGCAGGGGCTGAAAAGAGAGAGATCTTGGAGTCATAGTACATAACTCACTGAAAATGAAAACAGTGTGTGACTGCAATAAAAAAGGCCAACGCTATGCTGGGGATTATTAGGAAGGGAATTGAGAACAAAGCAGCCAGTATCATAATGCCCCTGTATAAATCAATGGTGTGACCTCAATTGGAATACTGAGTACAATTCTGATCACCAGACCTCAAAAAGGATATTATAGCGATGGAAAAAGTTGAAAAAGGCAACTAGAATGATAAAAGGGTTGGAATACTTTCCCTATGAAGAAAGGCTAAGGTGCTCGAGACTCTTTAGTTTGGAGAAACGACAGCTGAGGGGTGACATGATAAAAGTTTACAAGATTATGCATGGGATAGAGTAGGCAGAGAAAGAAGCACTTTTCTCCCTTTCTCACAATACAAGAACTCGTGGGCACTCAATGAAATTGTTGAGCAGTTGGGTTAGAATAGATAAAAAGAAGTACTTCTTCACCCAAGGAGTGATTAACACATGGAATTCACTGCCACAGGAGGTGGCAGCAGCTACAAGCATGGACGGCTTCAAGAGGGAATTGGATAAACATATGGAGCAGAGGTCCATCACTGGGTGTGTTCAGACAGTGTGCTGGAAGCGGTGTAAATTGCTCCAGTCCGATGCGGGGGGGGGTTTTAACCCGGAGAATCGCGATCACACTGACCTCCTTGTTTCAGATCACTGCGCAGCCACATCGCTCCCTGCCATTCACACGCGGGAGCGTGCATCGGTATTTTTTTTCTCTCAGTTTGAGCATGCACACAGGCAGCCATCTTTAGAACTAAAATTTTCACGCATGTGCAGAACAGCGATTTCTACACTTCCCTTTAAACTCTGAATGAACACTTTAAACGAAACTTTTACCCCCGAAATTGGCCTCCGTGAAATCCTGAACTCGTCTAAGTGCTAAAACTAGGCACCATTGAAACTTTGCTTTTATTAACTTAGGAGCGGAGCTCCACCCATGAGCATACCGCCAAGGCATAAAAAAATGGCGGACAAAAAGCGGAAGCCTGAGGCTTCTGCGGCAACTTTCCAGAGGGTAGGGGGTTGAGGCACCCGGAAGTGGCTCGACACCGCAGGAGCGTTCAGACGTCGGAAACTGTGGCTCAAAACCGGAGAATCAGGAAAACACCACTTGGGTAAGTGGTATCAAAATACTCCATTTTAAAAGGGGTTTGATCCAGAAAGCGACAGCTGGGGACGGTGTGCAGATGTTGGGTGTGTGAACGCGGATATAAAATCCATTACTGAAGCGTGCCGAAAGCAGACTAAACGGCCCATCTGAACACACCCAGTGGCTATTAGCCACAAGGTATAGAAAGGAACTCTTTGTCTGGGGCAAGTGATGCTCTGTATTTTTGGTGCTCGGAGGGGCAACAGTGGGAGGGCTTCTAGTGCCCTGGCCCCACTGCTGGACCTCCTGATGGCACCTGGAAGTTTTGGCCACTGTGTGACAGAGTGTTGGACTGGATGGGCCATTGGCCTGATCGAACATTGGCTTCTCCTATGTTCTTATGGTCTCTTAGGAAAGGAGAGCCATGTACATCATCTTGAATCCATTGAAGGAAGGGTAGGCTCAAATTGCACTAAATTAATAATACACCTGCCTCATGTGCATCCAGAGATGCTTCTACACATGAACACTGAAGTCCTTTGCCATTGCATGGGGCCTCTCTATGTTGTTGTTCAGTCACACAGTCGAGTCCGACTCTTCGCGACCCCATGGACCAGATTACGCCAGGCCCTCCTGTCTTCCGCTGTCCGCTGAAGTCTGCTCAATTTCATGCTCGTTGCATCGATGACACTGTCTAACCATCTCATCCTTTGCCGTCCCCTTCTTCTTTGACCTTCAATCTTTCCCAGCATCAGGGTCTTCTCCAGTGAATGCTCCCTTCTCATTTGGTGGCCAAAGTATTTGAGCTTCAGCTTCAGGATCTGGCCTTCCAGGGAACAGTCAGGGTTGATTTCTTTTAGGATTGACTGATTTGATCTCCTTGCAGTCCAAGGGACTCTTAAGAGTCTTCTCCAGCACCATAGTTCAAAAGAATCTATTCTTCGGCGCTCAGCCTTCCTTATAGTCCAACTCTCGCAGCCATACATTACTACGGGGAATACCATTGCTTTGACCATGCGAACTTTTGTTGGCAAGGTGATGTCTCTGCTTTTTATCATGCTGTTTAGGTTTGCCATCGCTTTCCTCCCAAGGAGCAGGCGTCTTTTAATTTCATGGCTGCAGTCACCATCTGCAGTGATCTGGGATCCTAGGAACGTGAAGTCTGTCACTACTTCTACGACTTCCCCTTCTATTTGCCAAGGAGTGATGGGGCCAGATGCTATGATCTTAGTTTTTTTGATGTTGAGCTTCAAGCCCACTTTTGCACTTTCCTCTTTCACCCTGAGCAAGAGGCTCTTTAGGTCCTCTTCACTTTCTGCCATCAGAGTGGTATCGTCTGCATATCTGAGGTTATTGATCTTTTCCCCAGCAATCTTAACTCCAGCTTGTGATTCATCCAGGCCAGCATTTCGCATGATGTACTCTGCATATAAATTAAATAAGCAAGGTGACAATATACATCCTTGTCGTACTCCTTTTCCTATGCTAAACCAATCAGTTGTTCCATATCCGGTTCTAACTGTTGCTTCTTGACCCTTATACAGGTTTCTCAGGAGACAGGTGAGGTGGTCTGTTACTCCCATCTCTTTAAGAACCTGCCATAATTTATTGTGATCCACACAATCAAAGGCTTTAGCATAGTCAATGAAGCAGAAGTAGATGTTTTTCTGGTACTCTCTTGCTTTCTCCATAATCCAGCGAATGTTGGCAATTTGATCTCTAGTTCCTCTACCTCTTCGAAACCCAGCTTGTACTTCTGGCAGTTCTCTATCCACGTACTGTTGGAGCCTAGCTTGTAGGATTTTGAGCATGACCTTGCTAGCGTGTGAAATGAGTGCAATTGTGCGATAGTTTGAACATTCTTTGACGTTGCCCTTCTTTGGGATTGGAATGTAAACTGACCTTTTCCAATCCTGTGGCCACTGTTGTGTTTTCCAAATTTGTTGGCAAATTGAGTGCAGCACTTTAACAGCATCTTCTTTTAAGACTTTGAATAACTCAGCTGGGATACCATCACCTCCACTAGCTTTGTTGTTAGTAATGCTTTCTAAGGCCCATTTAACTTCGCTTTCCAGGATGTCTGGCTCGAGGTCAGTGATTATACCATCGTGGTTGTCAAGGACATCGAGGTCCTTCTTGTATAGTTCTTCTGTATATTCTTGCCATCTTTTCCTAATCTCTTCTGCTTCTGTTAGGTCCCTACCGTTTTTGTCCTTTATCATGGCCAGCTTTGCATGGAATGTTCCCTTGATTTCTCCAATTTTCTTGAAGAGATCTCTAGTCCTTCCCAATCTATTGTTTTCCTCTATTACTCTGCATTGTTCATTCAGGAAAGCCTCCTTATCTCTCCTTGCTGTTCTCTGGAAATCTGCATTAAATTGGGCAAATCTTTCCTTATCCCCATTGCCTTTAGCTTTCCTTCTTTCCTCTGCTATGTGTAAAGCCTCATCAGACAGCCACTTTGCTTTTTTGCATTTCTTTTTCTTTGGGATGGCGGTGAGTGCTGCCTCCTTTACAATGTCACGGACCTCTGTCCATAGTTCTTCAGGCACTCTGTCTATCAAATCTCTATACAGCTACACTATAACAGGTTCATTTCTGGTCACCAGAATGAAAACCATTACTGTACCTTCGTAGTAAGGTGTTTTTTAGAAACCTGTGGATGTACTTTAGCACTATTTATTTAGAACATTTCTAAGCTGCCTCTTCACATTGCACCTTGAAGCAGCTTACAGCTAAAAAAACACAAGCCATTAAAAAAAACAAGTCACTGGGCACAGACAGTAGGATAGGAACACAGACAGTAGGGCTTGTGAGGTAGATCTCGACTAGCAGACTGAATAGCTTTGGAAGAGACACTCCTCAGAAAAAGATGGATAATCAGTGCACGTCTTTCAGCATGGGGGTGATATTAAACCTAGATGTTGAATGGTTGGGATAATATACAGCTGTCAAATTATGAACTTTTGGAGGCCCTATTTTGGGTGTCCCCATTTCCCGAGATTAGGCAAGTGGCAACCTAAGAGAAAGCCTTCTCAGTCATGGCACCAAAAGCTCCTGAACTCTTCACAAGGAGATTCATCTGTCCCCTTCTGTTGTTATCTTCCACCAGTGAGTGGAGACTTTTTTGTTTTCTTTGGCATTCCCTCAGTGATCCCTCCTTTCTAACCAACATTTTTATGTTTTTATGTTTTGTATGTATTTTAACTGTTTTTTAAAATTGTTTTAATGATGTGCATTTTGAGGAAGGGTGATTTTAATGACTTTAAAATGTGATATTATCATGAATGTTTTAAATGTTTTGTTTTAAATTGTTAGCTGCCTTGGTGGCCTTGTTTTTTGGTTTTTTTACAATTTAATAAGTTTCTTGTTAGATGATAAGTCAAGAATACATAAGAATTAACATGTATGAACGAAAACCAAAAACAGTGTAAATCACTGACATAACAGATATTCATATTTTTAACTTACAATGTGTCCAATCCAGAGAGTTTTTAAGTACCCTATGAGTGATATATAAGCGTTGCATATTACTATGAAATTAGTTTGAAAAGCTGTTCAAGAGAGTGCTCAAACCTCAGAAATAACTATCAACTTATAAATGCATCCATTCAGTGTATCCTAGATTTGCTGGCAGAATATCAGTTTCTGTGAAGTATACTATTAGAACGTACCACTTTTGTACAAACCTAGATTGTGAGCCTGCATACCTGTGTGTGTGTGTGTGTGTGTATGTGTGTGTTTCACATATGTCCGCTATTTTGTCCATCACATAGTGATCCCAACATTTGTTCCGCCACTGATTCAAGGATGGAGGTGCCTTAGATTTCCAAGAGGCAGCAATCATGAGCTGCGCCGTGGTGATCAAAGTGGCAGCTAGTTCAGAAATATGAATTTCTCTGTCATCTGTGGTATGTGTTAAGTTCAGAAGTAGTATGGCTGGATCCAGTGTGATGTGCTATGATGTCATTTTATTTATTTCTTCCAGAACTTGAATCCAGAAGCCTTGTATAGCTGAGCAGGACCACCAGCAGTGATAGAAGTCGCTTGCGGAGCCACATCCTTTCCAACAGTCAGATCTGTAGTTTGAATGCATGTGCTGTAAACGGGCTGGGGAGAGGTACCATCTGGTAAAGGTTTTGAAATATCACAGTCTGATGTTAAAGACTCTTTATTTTTTCGGATAGGAGCTCCAAATTTCTATCCATCGGTGTATAGTTATGTCCATCTTGCGGGTCTTTGCCCCAGGCTTTCATGTTTGGAAGAGACTCACATCGCTCTGTATCCCATAGAACTTTATACAAAAGCAACAGCAGCCCCTTACATCCAAATTCTGATTTGCTGAGAAGTTGTTCAAATGGTGTTTTTGGTCGTACCAATGTGTCTGTTTCTTTTATTCTCTCTATCAGACTCCTAAGTTGGTAGTACCTTAGCCAAGATACTTTGGTTTGTAAGATCTCTTCAAATTTTTGTTTAGTCAAGATTTCTCCTTTGTCAGTTAGGTCCTTTAAACACTGTATGTCCGAGGATGTCCATAACTGGAAGGCATTTTCTTCCATTCCCGGTGGAAACCATTTCTGGAAGGTATAAGTGGATATTGGAGATATACTTGGAGTTAGCTGATGTCTCTTCTGTTCCTAGATCTTGACAGCAGATGCTAAAAAGGTATTATCAAAAAGTGTTGCTGGCCTCTGAGACCGAGTCATCCATACTACTTCACTTAAGATGTAGGGTGACACATATAATTGTTCAATTCTCATCCACTTAGTAGTAGGTGTCTGTTGTAACATCCGTGTTAGGGTGGATAATGCCACTGCCTGATGATAATATCTCAGAAATGGTAACCCCAGGCCTCCCCAATATGCAGGTTTGTGTAGGTGTCTATGGTCAATTCTGGGTTCCTTGGAATTCCACAAAAAGGTGGTTAAGGATCGTTGCCATTTACTAATGTCTTTATCTGAGATATGAATTGGTAGGGCTCTAAATAAGAATAAAAAACATGGAAACAAAAAGCTTTGTATTAGTTGGAGGCGATCAGCGAGGGATAGTCGCTGTCTGTTCCAGTCCCTCATCTTCTCTTGCAATTCGTTGTGCATTCTGTGGCGGTTGTACTCAGCTAGTTTGTTCAAATGTAATGGTATCTGTACTCCTAGATGCCTCCATTCACTGCTAATCCATTTGTAGGAGAACTGTTGTATCTACTTTCTAGTTCCCGTGAAAAGTTTAATGGGATATATCTCTGATTTGTTTTTGTTGAGGTGTAGTCCTGATATGGCACCAAAGTTGGTGATCATTCTAGAGATTTCAGGAAGGGAGTGTATAGGGTTAGAGATGTACAGCATCATGTCATCCGCATACATGGTCAGTTTATTTTCTACTCCCCCAATGTCGATTCCACTAAAATCTATATTATTACGGAGCTCCACTGCCAGGGGCTCTATCGCCAAGGCGAAAATCAACGGTGATAGCAGACATCCCTGTCTTGTACCTCTGGTGGGATGGAAGAATTTGGAGTTGACATCATTTATTCTAACTCTGGGTTTCAGTGCACAATATATGGTCTTAATAGCTGACAGAAAGTTTTTGCCAAAATTCATTTTTTCTAGCAGTGCCTTTAGGTAGGGAATTTCAATGGAATTGAAGGCCTTCTCAAAATTGAGACCCAGTATCATTGATTCTTGTCTTGATGTTTTTCCAAACGATATTACATTTAGAGTCCATCTAATATTATTGATAATTTGTCGGTTCGGGATAAACCCTGTTTGGTCCATATCTATTAGGTCTCGGACCACTTGTTTCAGCCTATTTGCCAATGCTGCCAAGAATAGCTTGGCGCCGTTGTTTAACAATGCAATTGGCTGATATGATGATGGGTCCAGCCAGTCTTTTTGCTTCTTGGGGATTACTACGATGGAGGATTCAGCCCAAGATGGAGGGGTTTTCCCTCCCCACAACGCCCCACTGCAGAGCTTAAGCAGAGGATCTAGAAGATAGGGTTGGAATGATTTACAGAACTCTGCGGGTAGAGCACCGATCCCTGGAGCTTTGTTCAGTTTTGTATGCTTTATGACGTATCTCAATTCCTGCGGAGAGATTGGGAAATCTAGCAGTATTGCTTGATCTGATGATAAACATTTAAGTCCCAAAATGGAATCCAAGAATTCCGAGATCTTTTGACCACTTGGAGATGTCGTAGAGTATACATTTTCATAATATTTGGCAAAAACGGAGACTATAGCCCAGGATTTATTGTGCACCCCCCCCCATAGATCTTATAGCATTGACAATAGCTTTCTTCTTTTTATCTTTCACTCTCCACGCTAACAGGCACATATTCTTTGCTGACTTTTGCCAGAATTTTTGTTTCAGGATAAGAAGATTTCTTTGAATTGTTTTTAGTTCTATTGATTCCAGCACTTTTTTTTCTGCTTATAATTGTACGTATGTGGATTTCTTCTTAGTTGTTTTGTGTTCCTGTTCCGACGTTGTTATTCTTTCTAGAGTTTCCATTTTTAATTTCTCTGTTTCTTTTTTCAGATATGATGTAGCTGAGATGTTGCATCCCTGTATGACCGCCTTCATGGCATCCCACTGGATCTCCGGGTCTACTTCTGAGTCCTTGTATATCTCCAAGAACTGGCCGATGTCCTTCGCCAATTTTTCATTTATGTGGGTGTGGAATAAAATCGAAGTGTCCATACTCCATTTTTTGTCTGTGGTTTCATTTGTGTTTCTTGAAATAGTGCAGTTCAACCAGGCATGATCTGTTAAATGCCACAACCCAATGTTAGTTGATTGCATGAAAGGTTTTAATGTAGATGAAATCAAGATGTAATCAATGCGGGTAAAGATTTCATGTCTTGCAGAATAGTAGGAGTAGTCTCTTTCCAGAGGATGACAGAGTCTACAGGTGTCAAGGAGATCCAAACTGTCGATCAGTTGAGCCAGCTTGGTTCTGTTTTGTTTCGTGTTATATTTCTTACTTTTTGCCCTTGAATGGTCCAGCTGAGAGTTGATTATGTAGTTGAAATCTCCTCTGATTATCAGGTGACCTTCCTGGAACTTCTTCAGTTTAGTCATAGTTTCGGGGCATAAATTGAGGCAAACGACCACATGTCCCCATTTATGGAACCTTTAATGAATATGAATCGACCCATTGGGTCTATTTCCTTTTCCTTCAAGACAAAGTTTACACGTTTCGCCAGAATAATGGCTACTCCCCTAGCCTTTAAAGAACCTGGGGCTAAGTATTGTTGTGGAAACCTTGAAGACTTTAGTACTGGGTGTACAGCTGATCTCAGATTTGTTTCTTGAAGAAACAGAATGTCGGGATCTCTTTGTTTGATGTATTGTGCAACCCTCTTCTTCTTGACGATGTTATTAATTCCCCTAATGTTAACAGAGTGTACCTTGAGAGACGCCATATTGCTAAGTAAGGTGGCAGGTGGCAGAATCTTCCAGAAATAGAATGTAAAGAAGTGTTGTAAACACTAATCAGAATATAAATGGTTTGAGCAATTCTTATTATGATATTAATGTGTCAAGAATATATTCAATCCTAAACAATAGTTAATTGTCAATATGCTAACCAGCTTTTCACTCGAATGAATTTTAAATGCAAAATCAACTTATGAAATTAATTGGTGTTATGAAACAATGAATCAAGCTATCAAGATTTGATTAAATGTAGATGTGCAACTGTTTAAAAGGCTATCAAGTATTGGAATAGATCAACTTCATCCAGTAAATCAGATAACTGTAAAAATGTAACAATTAATTAATTTTATACATACTATATCAGCTCTGAACTTGATTTATACTATTTAGACACTAGAATACTCAAGCAATATTGGATTGGATGCTCAGTTATCAAAATTTAGAATTAGATCAGATATTTAAAATGAGTAGCTTCAAGCAATGAATTAACACACTGTAAGAATGTAGCAAATGATTTGCTTTAAAAGTAAATAGAGATCAAGTTCTATATATAGCAAAACGAAAAACAAAGAGCAATGCTTTGCCTATAAAGCACAAATTTTAACTGTGTGTTATCAGAACCAGCCACTAGATGGCTATAAAGGCTGCTATAAACTAAAGAACAGCAATCTTAGTTGTGCGAGGAGTCTCCTTCTCTCCCCCCCCCCCATTTCTGCACTATGATCTTACAAGCATATTTCCTGGATGTTGTTTTCCCTTTAGCGCAGTAAGGCAGAGCCAGCTGCATGACGTTTATAGTATTTATCCAGAAGAGTGTACTTTTAACTTATAAACTGTAAAACGAATGCACTGAAATTATTCCAGGCTGCAATGCAATACCATGTATAACAGAGGACCGTCTACCCAAAAGCCCGCCTCTTTCTGAGAGCGGGAGAAACCAATAGCGATCTCTAAAACAGGGAGCACTAAGAATCTGTACACTCCCCTCCCTCCCCCTTAATATATGAGCCAACTCTAAGTTAACTATACGGTGTAACCTCGCTTCATTTGACAAGCACCTTTTTTACAACAAAACCTGAACCACATAACGAAAATTATTGTTTCCTTAAGAGTTCTCTCTAGCTTGGATTGCGCGGGAAGCGTCTGTGATCTTCACATTGGCTGTATTTATTCTAGTAAAGGAGTCCCAGGAAAACATTTTAGTGTTCTTTTTGGGCGTTCCAACTGAGTTTCGGCAGCGTTTTCCAGATCCCTTGCTAGTGTCCATCGGCTCTGATAGTTTCAAAGCTGCCAGCAGGTCCTCTCCCACGTCTTCATCAAACGCATGAAATGTTGAGCCTTGATAATGCACCTGTAAGATTCCTGAGGGCAGCCAGTGGTACCGTATATTCTCTAACAGAAGACGGGAAGTCGTGGGTTTCAGTAACCGCCGTATTTTTAACGCTTCTTGAGATAAGTCTGGGAAGACTGGTACTTGACAGCCTTTGTAATTTAGAAAGCCTTTTGCTGCCACTTCCTTCAGAATCTTTTGCCACATTCTACTGTCCGCAAGACCGCAAACTGTGCCAGCAAGTCTCTTGGCCTGCAGCGTTTATGGGCGTTCGGGGGACCAATTCTATATGCCTTCAAAATGGCCGGCGCAACTCCCTCCTCTAAGTTTAACACAAAGGGTAGCCATGAAGTGATGAAGCAGTTGATAACCGCAGTCCCTTCTTCCCCCTCCAGGATCCCCCAAAATTTTAGGTTAAGATTGCGTATTTTGGTTTCGACTGTGATAACACATTTCCCGTACTCATGTTCTTTCGACTGTAATTCCTGCACATCTTTCTTTAACATGAGGCCCATATTAAGGGCCGATTCCGCTGTGCTCGCCATTTTATTTAAAGACGCTTTAATCTTGGAAAGTTTATCTCTTACCGGTAAAAGAGAAGCATTAATGTTCTCTGTGATCCTGTCTGCAAGCCTCTTTACCATGTGCTCTAAGAGGGTAGATATGTCTGACACATTGGTGCTTGTTGCAGGCATTTTTGAGGATGATTGTTCCGCTGCCATCTTACCCAGTTCTGCACCAACAGGCCTCTGCTCCTGACAACTATTTCTAGGCAAAAAGAAGTCCTGAGCAGGTTTTTGGGATGTTTTTGGTGTAGCTGTGGTTGTCCCATGATTTTTGCCCATTCCAGGGAGGGTGGCAATTTTTTTTAGAGTTGGTATTATGGTTTGCAGAGGAAGGAGACTCGGAGCTCACAGATTATGCAGCTGCCATTACACACGGCATCGCCACGCCCCCACCTTGGTGGCCTTGTGAGGGCACAAAGGCAGAGTATAAATTTTGTAAATAAAATAAGTTAGAAACTGTGTGCTCAAAAATGAAAAAAGTGTGGCTTCCGTTCTGGGATTCATGGCGTCCTGACGTGTTCTGGCTTGCTCTCAGAGCTCCCAGAGCATACGGAGGGTCTTGACGACAGGGTGGGCTTCATATAGCCCACCACAGATCCCCCCAGGCAGGGGGGTGACTGGCAGCGAGCCCTGGCCCGAGAGGGAGTTGAGATCGGCTGATAGCAGGGCTTTAAAGAGCGTCGCGACCAGCCTTGATCCCCTCCCCCTAGAAGGCACTTCGGAAATTCTCTACAAGACCCCATCGAGTTGGATTCTCAACATAAGAACGCATGACCCAGACCTCCAAGACATTCTACGGAAACTGATATCAAGGAAACACTGCTATAACAAGACACGGACTTTGAAGGTAACTTTTTAAAATTGCTCACCGAAGACGCGTTTTGGCCGAGAGTAAACAACATCCGATGAAGCGCATGATCGTGCTGTATCTTTTGTACTAACACCAACTCCGAAAAAGAGCAGTTAAACAGCTAAAAAAGGCCAAAAAGCCGGTTTGTTGAACATTCCTGCGGTTGGAATATTGACTTTAAAATAGAAACTAACAGCAAGCCCCGCGAGAACTAGTGTGGAAAAGTACTCTAGCTGCAGCAGAAATCGCCAGAACAGGAAGTGACCTCAGAACAGACAAGTAATATTTCCTAGAGAAGTCCAAGGAGGCCGGAAGAAGGGAGGAACCAGAGGCATGGGGGACAACTAAGATTGCCGGACAGGAAGTGAGTAACCGGAAGAATCATCTACCATAGAGAAATTGCGCCCGCCATTTTGAGAAGGTCAGAAAAATTATACTTCGATTTTAACCAAAAGACTTAATAGAAAAAAGTGAAATTAGAGCGATTTAGGTGGGCATAAGAAGGACTTTAATTTGATGTAAGTTTTAGGTGAATTTTAAACAACGGCTTACGATCTGCGGCAACGACAGAGGGCGAACTCCTGATCCTCCCCGAAAATGGCTGCTAAAGAAGAAAAGAAGCTACAGGGCCTGATGGAAGCTATGGAGAAACGAGTGATGGACGCGTTACAAAAGATGGAAAAAACTTTAGTAACAGAAGTATCAGACTTGAAAAAGGACCTATCTGGGATTACAAAAGAGATACAGACGCTGACTAAAAGAGCAGATGAGATGGATGAAAGAGTGAAGAGAGTGGCATCCAATGTTGCTGAGGTTGCTATAGAAACAGAAAAAGTTAATGTGATGGTCCAATACAATGCAATGCTTAACCATATGAGATTCAGGGGGATCCCTGAAGACAAAAGTGAGAACATCCATTCTGTTATGGTGGATGCTGTTGCAGATTTTTTAAAAATGGAAGAGGAGAAGGTGGCGGCACAGATTGATGTGGTGTACAGAGTCAACTCTGCGATTGCGCAAAGGAAAAAATTACCCAGAGAGGTGATCGTCCAGTTTATATCCCAAAAACTGAAGGAGGATCTATTTAAGCAACAATTTCAGGAAGATTTCACAATTGACAACAAGAAAATCATGATATTAAAGGAACTACCCAGAGCAATTCTTCAGGATAGACGACTCTTTAAAGACTTGATTGATGAACTGAAAACAGAGGGTATAAGATACAGATGGGAAATTCCAAAAGGTGTCAGTTTTACATTCAAGCAGAAGAGAGTCACCATCAAGTCAGTAGAGCAAATGACCAGATTCATCAATGATAACTTTAAAGACTCTGACAAATAAGTATAAAAACAGCATGGAGAGTCAAATTATATCATGGAATGTCAATGGACTTAATTCACCTCAAAAAAGAAAAAATATTAGACTTTGGTTGGAAAAACAAAAATGTGATATTGTCTGTTTGCAAGAAACACATATTAAAAAAACTGATGCTAAATTTTTGATTCAAAAAAGATTAGGAGAGGAGTTTTATTCCCTCTCCTCCCAAAAGAAAAAAGGAGTTGTTATATATATTAAAAAGGAATTGGAACCAAAAGAAGTTTTTAAAGATAATGAAGGGAAGCTTTTGGCGGTAGAAGCCGTGCTGCAGAGCAAAAAGACTTTAATTGTTAACCTTTATGCTCCAAATGGTGCGAAGGAAAATTTTTTCCAGGATTTGTGGGAACAGCTACGACAACTAACCTATGAGCAAATGATATTAATGGGTGACTTTAATGGTACTGTTAATAATGTTATTGATAGAAAATCCCAAAAAGGAAACGAAGGCATGGGCAAACTTCCGAAAGTCTTTTTTCAATTGGTTAAACACGAACATCTGGAAGATGTTTGGAGAGTTAAAAATCCCAAGGATAGAGAGTATTCCTTTTACTCATCAAGACATGAATCTTTCTCAAGGATAGACATGATGTGGATGACTGAGAATTTGATCTTGCAGACACGCAAAATCGAGATGTTACCTAGAACTCTCTCTGACCATAGTCCTGTAAAATGGTCAACGTATGTTAAAAGAAAGAAATTCCGATGGAGACTCAATGAGGATTTGCTGGACAAACAAAATATTGTGGACAAAATAAGGACAGAAACCCAAACATATTTTCAACTGAATTTAAACAAGGATGTACAGATGCAAACGGTATGGGAGGCCTATAAAGCTGTGATGAGAGGACATCTGATTGCAATCAATAATAATGAAAAGAAACAACAATTGAAAATAGATAAAGAGATTATGGAAAACATTCGGAAAAAAGAAATGGAGCTTAAGAAAAGGCCTGGCAAAAAGAAGATTTTGAGAGAATTGAGGATTTTAAGGGAACAATATGAGGCGAAGTTAAACAAAGAAGTATATTGGAACTTGAAAAAATTGCAACAGAAGTCCTTTGAAGGTGCAAATAAACCTGGTAAATATTTGGCATGGCAATTGAAGAAAAGAAGAGAGAATAAAACAATCACCAAATTGAAAGACGGAAATAAAGAAATTTCAGACCCAGGAGGGATCCGGAGGGAATTTTATAAATATTATGCGACTCTTTTTCAAGCAAAACAAGTGGATCTGCAAAAGATGCAAGACTATTTATCTAAGGTTAATTTGATACAACCAAGCCCAGAAATGAAAGCAATATTAAATGCTATAATAACTAAAGAAGAAATCAGTAAAGCAATAGGAGAGGCAAAGATTTCCAAAGTTCCAGGTCCGGACGGTTTTTCAGCTAAATTTTATAAAAAAACTTCATGAAGACCTGGTTAGAGATTCTTTTAAACGAAATTAGAAGAACTGGGAAGATTCCAGATTCCTGGAATGAAGCTGCGATCACCTTAATTCCGAAAGAAACGCAAGATTTAACAAATGTAAAGAATTATCGACCTATCTCACTGTTAAACAACGATTATAAAATTTTTGCAAAAATATTAGCAGAGCGCCTTAAAGGGTTCTTGAAAGATACTATTGCTGAAATCAAGCCGGATTCTTACCAAATAGACAAATAAAAGACAATATGAGGGTTGTTTTAGACGCAATTGAGTATTACGATAAACACCCGGAAAAAGAAGTTGGCTTTTTATTTTTGGATGCAGAAAAGGCATTTCATAATTTGAACTGGGAATTTATGTTTAAAGTGTTTGAGAAATCCCAGATGGGCGCAGAATTTACAAGAATGATTCAATCAATATATAAAGAACAAAAAGCTACGGTGATTGTGAATGCAGAACCAACAGAAGTGTTCCGGGTCAGAAAAGGTACCAGACAGGGTTGCCCCCTGTCACCATTGCTATTTATCTGGATTTTGGAGATTTTGCTGCAAATGGTTAGAGATGACGATAACATAAAAGGTTTGAATATTAGAGGTTTTTCATTTAAACTACGAGCATTTGCGGATGATATTATGTTTATTGTTGAAGATCCTGTTAATAATATGCCTAAGGTATTTGAAAAAGTAAAAGAGTTTGGCGATCTCGCAGGGTTCTATGTAAATAAGAATAAGTCCAAGATATTGTGTAAAAATATGATAGGTACAAAGCAACAAATGTTACAAAATGTGACAGAATGTGAAGTGATTAAGTATTTGGGAGTTGAAATTACAATGAAAAATATAGACTTGTTTAAGAATAATTATGAAAAACTGTGGGTTTCGATAAAGAGTGATTTAGAAAAATGGGAAAAACTTAGATTATCTCTTCTTGGAAGAATTGCCGTTGTCAAAATGAATGTACTGCCCAGGTTAATGTTTTTGTTCCAGACAATACCAATTGTGAAAGATGTGAAAGTGTTGGTGAAATGGCAAAGAGAAATCTTTAAATTTATCTGGGCAGGAAAGAAGCCAAGAATTAAAATGAAGATAATGTATGATATCAAAGACAGAGGTGGCTTCCAAGTCCTGAATTTGCGTTTGTATCATGAAGCAGTATGTATGTCTTGGTTATCTGACTGGGTTAATTTGGAAAATAGAAAACTTTTAGCTCTTGAGGGGCACGATTGCAGATTTGGCTGGCATGCCTATCTTTGGTATGGGAAAAATAAAGTTGATTCAATGTTTAAGCATCATTATGTAAGGAAAACATTGTTTGATGCATGGACCAGATACAAGGATACAGTTTCCGACGAGAGGCCTTTGTGGATCGTGTTTTTCAGAACATAAAGGTAATGATTGGTTGAAATACCAAGAACTGTTGCAAAAAGAGGGGAAAAATATGTTTTAAAACCAAATAATGAACTAGAATTTGAGTATGGATGGTTACAATATTGTCAAATAAGGGATATTTACAAAAAAGATTGTAAAGAGGTTGGTTTTAGAGCTAAGAATGATGAGTTTGAAAATATATGGTTGAAAAGAGAGCGAAAAATAATCTCAAAGATGTATAAAACTTTGTTGACTGCATATACTTTGGATGAAACTGTTAAAGAGCAAATGATAAAATGGGCCATAAACATGAGCAAAGAAATTTCTATGGAAACATGGGAGTTTTTGTGGAAAAGATCTTTTAAAATGTCTACCTGTGTTAATGTAAAAGAAAATTGCTACAAGATGATGTACAGGTGGTATATGACACCAAAAAAGATTGCTAATATTAGTATGGATAAGAACTTGAGTAATAAGTGTTGGAAATGTAAAAAAACAGAGGGTTCTTTTTATCATATGTGGTGGTCATGTGATAAAGTAAAGGTATACTGGTCTAATATACACTGTGTGATGCAGAAAATATTAAAAATCCCAATTGGGAGAAGACCGGAACTTCTTCTCTTAGGTTTGACAATGGAAAGAATTCCACAGGAAAAAAGGACATTATTATGGTACATGATTACGTCGGCAAGAATGGCCTTCGCTCAGCAATGGAAAGCGGAGAAGGTGCCGGATATACATGACTGGTTTAGAAAATTGCTGTTTTTAGCGGAAATTGACAAAATGACAAAAAAACTAAATGAACAAATGGCAGAACAGTATATAAAAGATTGGGAAGGTTTGAAATTGTACTTGGAAACTGAATACAGAATGAAGGGGAAAATGTATAATTTAGATTTGTATGGATACTGAATGAGAAGTGAAATGAATTCTGAATTGTATTATACTGTTATTTGAAAATATGTTGAAATTAGTTAGGTGTTTTATATATTTGAAATGTGTTACCTGGTTTGTCGATTCATATAAGTCTAAACTTGATTACCGTCTAATATATACTTTTTTGTTATTAGCAGTGTTGGAAGCCTATTGGGGGGTGGGGGGGATGGGATAGAATTTTTTTCAAATTGTATTGGTAACATTGTTGAAAATGTTGAGCGCATCCCAATAAAATTTTGTTTAAAAAAAAAAAAATGAAAAAATGTGTATTCAAAATACAGTATAAATTGCAATGACTAATAATCCCATGTGCTACTACCTTCTTTGTTAATCAACTATGTTTATTGCTTTACATGTACAGATTTTAACACTACGCTTGATTATGTTGCACACTCTGGTTCATTTAATATGTGAAGTGTTAAAATCATCACCTAAATATTAACCATGATTAGCTGAGTAAAGGGAGGAAGAACCTCATGGCACCATCATGACAATACAATGGTTAGAAGATCCAATATATTATTCATTCTGATGTATACAGACATGCTTTCAATACAATTTATACATTGTCTCAAATTCTTGTCAAAGGCATGAGACAGTTTCTCAAGAAATTCCAGATACATCATATACTTCACTTTCTATGGGGCTGCAACTCTAGTCAATGTTTGTAGTTCAATTACTCTGCCTAATCAAGTCTGCTTCTCAGAAGCAGATATCAGCATTGGGCTTTAATGGCACAGAAATAGTTCTACCACGCAGCAAGTAACAATTTTAGGTACCTTTTAGATTCACACAAATTCATCATTGTTGGAAAGACTGAATCTTCTGTTCCTACTTTCTCCTTACAGCACAAAAGTCAAGCTCCACAGGATCATACTAATACAAGTGGGAGCCCACAAGGATATAGGGGACGTGTCTGGTTTCCACTATTTCCTCTTTCCCTTTCATAAAAGCCCCACACCTTGCCTTTTTGGCTTCTGCCTCTCCTAGGGTTGCCAACCTCCAGGTGGAGACTGGAGATCTGGAACCACAACAGATCTTCCAACATTAACGTTCCCCCCACACCTGTTAATGTTGCCAACTCCAATTTCACTTCTGAACAATGATTACAAAATTTATGCAAAAATTTTAGCAGAATGCCTTAAAAGGTATTTGAAAGACACTATTGCCCAAGATCAGGCTGGTTTTTTGCCAGGTAGGCAAATAAAGGACAACATGAGGGTTGTTTTAGACACAATAGAGTACTATGATAAGCACCCGGAAAAAGAGGTTGGCTTTTTATTTTTAGACGCGGAGAAGGCATTTGATAACTTGAATTGGGAATTTATGTTCAAAGTGATTGAAAAATTGCAGATGGGCGCAGAATTTACAAGAATGATTAAATCAATATACAAAGAACAAAAGGCTACGGTGATTGTAAATGCAGAATCAACGTTCCAGGGCAGAAAAGGGACTAGACAGGGCTGTCCCCTATTGCCATTGTTATTCATCTGGATTTTGGAGATTCTGCTGCAAATGATTAGAGATGATGATAATATAAAAGGTTTGAGTATTAGAGGTTTTTCATACAAATTAAGAGCATTTGCTGATGATATTATGTTTATTGTTGAAGATCCTGTTAATAACATGCCTTTGGTATTTGAAAAAGTAAAAGAGTTTGGTGACCTCGCAGGGTTCTATGTAAATAAAAATAAATCAAAAATATTGTGTAAAAACATGGATGTTACAAAGCAACAAATTTTACAAAATCTGACAGAATGTGAAGTGGTTAAAAAGGTTAAATATCTGGGAGTTGACATTACAATGAAAAATATTGACTTGTTTAAGAATAATTATGAAAAATTGTGGGTTTTGATAAAGCGTGATTTAGAAAAGTGGGAAAAACTTAGATTATCTCTTCTTGGAAGAATTGCCGTTGTCAAAATGAATGTACTGCCCAGGTTGATGTTTTTGTTTCAGACAATACCAATTGTGAAAGATGGGAAAGTGTTGGTGAAATGGCAAAGAGAAATTTTTAAATTTATCTGGGCAGGAAAGAAGCCAAGAATTAAAATGAAGATAATGTATGATATCAAAGACAGAGGTGGCTTCCAAGTCCCGAATTTGCATTTGTATCATGAAGCAGTATGTATGTCTTGGTTAACTGACAGGGTTAATTTGGAAAATAGAAAACTTTTGGCCCTTGAGGGTCACGATTGCAGATTTGGCTGGCATGCCTATCTTTGGTATGGGAAAAATAAAGTAGACTCAATGTTTAAGCATCATTATGTAAGAAGAACACTGTTTGATGCATGGACCAGATACAAGAACACAGTTCCTGATGAGAGGCCTTTGTGGATTGTTCCTGCTGCAGTTATTCATCCATTTCAGAATATAAAGGTAATGATTGGTTGAAATACCAAGAGTTGCTTCAAAAGGAAGGGAAAAAATATGTTTTAAAGCCAAATAATGAATTAGAATTTGAGTATGGATGGTTACAATATTGTCAAATACGGGATATTTACAAAAAAGACTGTAAAGAGGTTGGTTTTAGAGCTAAGAACGATGAGTTTGAAGATATATGGTTGAAAAAAGAGCGAAAAATGATATCAAAGATGTATAAAACTTTGTTGACTGTTTATACTTTGGATGAAACTGTTAAAGAGCAAATGATAAAATGGGCCATAAATATGAACAAAGAAATTTCTATGGAAACATGGGAATTTTTGTGGAAAAAAGCTTTTAAAATGTCAACCTGTGTCAATGAAAAAGAAAATTGTTATAAGATGATGTACAGGTGGTATATGACACCAAAAAAGATTGCTAACATTAGTATGGATAAGAACTTGAGTAATAAGGGAAATGTAAAAAAATAGAGGGTTCTTTTTACCATATGTGGTGGTCATGTGATAAAGCAAAGGTATACTGGTCAAATGTACATTGTGAGATGCAGAAAATATTAAAAATTCCTATTAGGAAAAGTCCGGAACTTCTTCTCTTAGGTTTGACATTGGAAAAAATTCCACAAGAAAAAAGGACACTATTATGGTATATGATTACATCGGCGAGAATGGCTTTTGCTCAACAATGGAAAGCGGAGAAGGTGCCAGATATACGTGACTGGTTAAGAAAACTGCTGTTTTTAGCCGAAATGGACAAAATGACGAAAAAACTAAATGGACAAATGGCAGAACAATATTTAAAAGACTGGGAAGGCCTGAAATTGTATATGGAAACTGAATATAGAATGAAAGGGAAAATGTACAATCTTGATTTGTATTGAAACTGAATGAGAAATGAAATGAACACTTGATTGTACTGTACCTTTATTGAAAATTATGCTTGTAAAAGTCAGGCTTTTATGTATTTGAAATTGGGTTACCTGGTTTGTCGATTGTTACAAGTCTAAACTTGATTACCTTTTAACTTTTTCTTTTTTGTTATTAGCAGTGTTGGAAGCCCATTAGGGGGGTGGGGGGATGGGGTGAAAATCTTTTTAAATTGTATTGGTAATGATGTTTAACAATGTTGAATGCATCCCAATAAAAATTTTGTTTAAAAAAAAAATGTTGCCAACTCCTGGTTGGGAAATTCCTGAAGATTTGGGGGTAGAGATTTGGGAGGATGAGGTTTGAAGAGGGAAGCAGACTCAGCAGGTTATAATGCCACAGAGTCCACCCACCAAAGCAGCCATTTTCTCCAGGAGAACTGACCTCTGTGATCTGGAGAGCAGCTATAATTTTGGGTAATCCCTAGCCATTGGCAACCCTATCTATGCCTTTCTGTCTTAAGCCGTCTTTCTTCCCCAGAGAAACAGAAAAAAGGGATCCCTAGCGTATGAGTGTAGAAACAGCAGAAAATGCCAATGGAAGACCATCAAAGATTGTATGTCTGAATATAGAATATATTGAATAAGTATTTAAATTTTCCAATAAACGTCTACATTGAGTTGGTGGTCCACAGACCCCTCCAAAAGAAGCGTTCATGGCATATCATACATCAATCAATATTGAAATACAAAATCACATCACAATGGTTGCACTCACAGACACTAATGTCAAGGTATACACATAAATAAGTCCAACACGTTGTTCTTCCTTGCCTAAATGCAATATGTGTTCAAAGACTTCCTACAGTCATAAATAATTCAGAGGGTATTGCAAAAGAACTAGAAGTCTACGTAATTCTCCTTGAAATCGAGGCAAGTGTATTATTGTCATGATCTGTTATTTTTTAATGGATATTGCAAGTATCGCACAAATAGTATGTTATATTATTACTTACAGTTCCACTATTCAGCCACTTAAGCAAAAGAAGAAAATTTTAACAAAAGGCATTCAGCTCCAGGAGATTTCCCAGTGATCATCCTATGCATTATTTATGACTGTAGGAGGTCTTTGCTCACTTTTATTGCATTTAGGCAAGGAGGAAAGACCTGTTGGGCTTATTTATGTGCATACCTTGACATTAATGCCTGTGTGAGCATAACCATTATGATGTGATTTTGTATTTCAATACTGATGTTTGATATGCCATGAGCACTATTTTTTCCTTTGGAGTGAGGTGGACCACCAACTCAATGTAGACGTTTACTGGAAAATTTAAATATTTATTCAATATATTCTATATATACTCATTTCAAGTGTATACAATCTTTGATGGTCTTCCCTTGGCATTTTCTGCTATCTCTCTTCCTTGGGCAGCCTCTACACCTAGGAGAACTGTGGTCCAGTTGTGTAGTGCTGGCCACTGGGCTAGGCCCACTTCCATGGTAGGGAAACCTCAAGAACCTGTGGAATAGGGCAGGTTTGTGGTTCCTTTTGACCCGGTTTGTTTAGTCACACCATTCCTAAACCTACAACTATCCACCATTTTTTTCATGGAGGTCTGGGTGGTTCGTTAGAGTGGTTTGTTGGCCAGACAAGTCTAGCGCAGATTCAATCAATTCCTAGGCAATGCTGGGTGTGGACTTGTGGAGAGCCCTAGAAACACCCATAGTAGCTGTCCATAGCAGTTCTGGTAGCCAGCTCTATGGGAGCAGATTGTATATATATCACACCCTGACTCATCTGTTTTCACTTTGCAGCAGGAAGAGAGAAGACTTAATAGACCATTGAGTTAGGAGAAGAAAAATCGCTGCTTGCTGCTGGCTGATTCAACGGAAGGGTTTGAGGGTCTCCTTTTTCTCCCCACACAGTGGGGAGAATTTTTTAACAAAATTTTAAACACGTCTGCCAGGTGGGCAGGTGTTCCTTGCTGTGGTTTTAGGGACCTGAGCCGAACACTGCCAGTGCTGGGGGGGGGGCGCCAAACTCTTTGGGGTTTCTTTTCTTTCTTTATTTAACAGAAAAACAACACCTCTTCCTCAGGAGGGACCACCTGAGCCAGTCTCTCTCTGTCACTGCCTAGTGGAGGGGCAAGCTCTTTTCCCCCCTTTAAAAACAAAATTACAGCACCCCTTGCTGGGGTTTCCTTTACTTTTATTTATTAAAAAAGCAAACATTTCTTGCTCAGGAGGAATCTCCTGAGCCACTACCAGCCTCTCTCTGCCACTGCCAGGTGGGGTGGGACAAGTTCTTTGGGGGGGTTTTGTGTTGGGGTTTCCCCTCCATCACTCACCACATTCAGAAGACGGATCACTGTTTTTGGCAGCCCACCCCATTCGTGAGATGCTGCTTTTGGCTGTGGCAGCCTTCCCCACCCCATCAGGGAGATGGACTCCGTCACTCCTCCCAACCCAGCATGATTCACACTTGCCTGAGGGAGTGGGTGCCCATGGGTGATACTATACATGACTACATGGTCATGGATGCCGATGCCAACAGCCCGGCAGAGGAGCTCAGACACTGGATAGTGTTTTCGAAGCAGGAGTCATTTTCCCTTCTTGTCCTACCTAGCCCAATGCGGCCTGCACAGGGTCTCAGCAGGTGTCACCTCCCTCTTCTGAGGAACTGCACCCCCTCATTGGGATATTTTAATACCCCTTCCTTGTTGGAGACCTGTCAGTGCCTGGCTGCCCACCCCAGCTTAAGTGGTGACTCGTCTTTCTTCCCCAAGACTATTTCTGTCCCCCCCAAGAACATTTCTGTCCCCCCAAGACTTGGCGTTCCTAACCTTCCACGCACATGCACCCCTTCACCATGTCTATCCTTCCAGTAAATGGCGCTTCCAGCCACCCATGCTCCATGCATGTAGCCAACCTGCCTCCTTCACTGAGGACATTGTTGCTGTAGATGAGCATTCCATCTCAAATGGGAGTACCACTTGGGAGTCTTTCTGCTCGAGGGCTGCTCTGCTGCTCATACACCATCTCAACACGTCTTTCCCCCGCAAAATTGCCCACCCTGTTGGGGAGATGCATTCTGGTTTTGGCCAGCTGTTATAACATTAGAAGGCCTTCCCTTCACCCACCCCATTGGGGAGATGGATTCTGGCTGTGGCCACGCTCACCAAGAAGCTAGCCCAATGTGTTCTGCCCAATTTGGCAAATTTTAATCTAGCCCAGTGTGGTCTGCCCAATGGGATAAATCGTAATGCAGCCCAATGTGGCTAACTTCAACCAAGCCCAAGCTTCCCATCGCCCACCCCATTGGGGAGATAGATTCAATTTCTTACCCAGGGCTATGCTGACATGTTAAAAGGCCATTCCCCCTCACACTAGAGGGCTGCTGCACCACATTTCCCCTCACTGGTATTTGCAAACACCTCCTCGCGAGCTGTGCTCCCCAAGAATCATCACTCCAAGCCTCCCAAGGGGTGAGCAGGCTGGTCGTGGGGGAGGGGGCGAACGCGGCGGCGGGGCGAGCAGGCTGGTGGGGGGCAGGGGGTGAACGCGGCGGCGGGGCGAGCAGGCTGGTGGGGGGAGGGGGCGAATGCGGCGGCGGGACGAGCAGGCTGGTGGGGGGAGGGGTGAACACGGCGGCCCTCCAACGGTCTGAGGGACAGTGAACTGGCCCCCTGTTTAAAAAGTTTGAGGACCCCTGGTCTAAAGACAGGTAGGTCCCCAGGGCTGAATGGCTTCTCAGCGGAATTTTACAGGGAAATGAAAGAGGTTCTGGCCCCAGAATTACAGGAAGTGTTCAACAATATATTGGAAGGAGGAAAAGCCTCGGACACATGGAGGAAGGCAGAAATAACAGTAATTCCAAAACCCAGGAAAGATCTCCAAGAAGTGGGTTCATACAGACCAATCAGTCTATTGAATCAAGATTATAAAATTTTTGCCAAAATAATGGCAAACAGATTTAAGAATATTATTCCAAAAATAATAAAAGAAGATCAATATGGGTTTGTAAAAGGCAGGAATATTGCACAACCAATAAGGAATTTAATTAATGTCTTGTGCCACAATAAATCCAGGAAACTAGCATTGTTGAAATTAGATGTTTATAAAGCTTTTGACACACTTTCACATCAATTTTTATGGACAGTTATGGCTAAATATGGGATCAGTCAACCAATTATACAGACAATACAAGAGATATATAGAGGAGGAACAGCGGTAGTTAGAATTAATGGGGAGCATACTTCACAATTCTCAATTCAGAGAGGGGTTAGGCAAGGATGCCCGCTTTCCCCATCCCTTTTCATTATGGCTATAGAACAACTGGCCCAACGTATTAG
This sequence comes from Gekko gecko, assembly GCA_029375565.1. Taxonomy (NCBI): domain Eukaryota; kingdom Metazoa; phylum Chordata; class Lepidosauria; order Squamata; family Gekkonidae; genus Gekko; species Gekko gecko. The sequence goes on along the minus strand of JAPDNY010000002.1, from coordinate 233,464,259 downwards.
GAATTCTGGAAGAATAGAGGGATGCCATTTAGATAAGGAAGAAGTTAGACTAAACCTGTTTGCAGATGATATGATTATAGTCTTATCTAACCCGAAAGAAAGGATCAAAGAAATAAAAGTCATATTGGAAGACTTCGAATTAAACTCAGGATTAAAAATTAATATGACAAAATCAGAAATAATGTATATCAATGTAAAAATGGGGGAAAGAAGAGAAATACATAAGTGGACAGGAATAGGCATAGGTGTTAAGAAATTCAGGTATCTAGGACTAGATATAGTTAAAAATATTAATAAGATGGTAGAGAAGAATTATAATCGAGTATGGCACGCAATACTGAAAGAAATGAAGAGATGGGGAAGGAAGATGTTAAGCATAACAGTCAAGATTAATACGGTGAAAATGTTTTGGGTTTCAAAACTCTTATATCTGTTTCAAATGATCCCTTTAGAGATTCATAGACAAAAAATTAACTGTTGGAACGTGAAAATAAAAGAGTGGGTTTTTGGTAGTAAGAAAACTAGGGTCTCCCAGCACTTTATTTATGCCAAGGTTTCAGATATGGGATGGGGACTCCCAGAATTAGGTAATTATTATGAGGCATTTCAGATAAAAGGATTAATGGAAACAGGAGAGGAAAGGGAACAAAAATGGATCAGAGTCAAGAATGAAGCAAATAAAGGGGTGGGAAGATTTGGGGTATTTACGGGAGATAAATTCAAATATGAAAAACTAGAAAGGGGACCGAGAAGAACTGCATTAACGATTTGGAGGAAATGGCAAACGAAGTGGTCAAAAGGGATATCGAGGTACGCTCCGCTAGAGGCTCTAGATCAGGGGTCCTCAAACTTTTTAAACAGGGGGCCAGTTCACTGTCCCTCAGACCGTTGGAGGGCCGCCGTGTTCACCCCTCCCCCCCACCAGCCTGCTCGTCCCGCCGCCGCATTCGCCCCCTCCCCCCCACCAGCCTGCTCGCCCCGCCGCCGCGTTCACCACCTGCCCCCCACCAGCCTGCTCGTCCCACCGCCGCGGTGTTCACCCCCTCCCTCACGACCAGCCTGCTCACCCCTTCCTCCTCCTCAGCTCCTGGGCGCTCTTGCCGCCCAGGGCTGCTGGAGGAAGAAAGAGGCCGCGGGGGCGCTGCTGCTGCGCTCCTCGAGGAGGAGGCAGCTCCGGGCGGAGGAGGGACGGGCATAAACACTCGGCGGGCCGCATAAATGTCCTCGGCGGGCCGCATGTGGCCTGCGGGCCGTAGTTTGAGGACCCCTGCTCTAGATGAAGAGGACGAGGATGTGAAATGGTGGTCATTACTTAAACAGAAAGGGTATACTAGGCTACGAGATATAATGCGCGGGCAGATAATTAAACCATTACCAATACTACATGAGGAAATAGGAGGGGAACATTGGTTGAAGATTATAGGTTTATATAATAGCCTTAAAAAGATGATAAAAAAAAAACCTTGGTGATAGGAGAGCCAATAGAGGAGTTGTTAAGATCAATGACAAATACAAAAAGAGGACTAGTAGACAGAATATATAGGAAAATGGTGATTGACAAGGATCAAATAAGAACCCTTATTCAGGGGAAATGGAGTGCAGAAACTCACTTAGCGGATCAAATAGTTAATAGAATTATAGAAGGTATCCAGGAGATAAAAGTACATACATTTAGAGAATTGGAATTGAAATTTTATACTAAATGGTACAGGACCCCGGCCACACTAGCCAATATGTTCCCACAACTAAGCTCAAACTGTTGGCACTGCAGGAGTGGGAGAGGGTGGTACTCCCATATGTGGTGGGAGTGCAGAGAAGTCCAGAGTTTTTGGGAGAAAGTTATAGAGCAGCTTTATAAGTTCTTCACAATAAAGCCAAAGATAGATTTGAAATTGATGCTAAGCAGCAATTTAGGTAACCAAGGTATTGGAAAAGGAGGACAGGACTTATTTAAAGCAATGGTGTTAGTGGGAAAAGCCGTAATAGCATTTGGATGGAAAGACAAAACTAAATGGACAGTAGCAAATTGGCAGAATTATCTATTTGAATACATTCAATCGGATATAATAACCATTCTTAACCAAGAAGAACAATGGGAAGCAAAAATAGGGAAGATTAAGAAAAAGTGGCATTTGTACTTGAAATGGGTCATGGAAGGGCAAAGGTCGGACATTCAGTGAAAGCTCTTAAGTTTGTGCCCCTGGCTAAAAAGGTTAAGTAGTTAAAGGGGGGGCAGAAAATAAGAAAGCACAGATGAAATAATACGTGAGAAAAATAACCATCCAAGATATACTAAAACTCCCCACCTCTGATCATAGGACAGGAATAACCTTCAGCCACGAAATTAAAGAGAAAAAGAAAGAAGAAAAGCATGAAGGATGAGAGAAAACAGAGGAAGCAAGAAGGACAGGAGGAGGTTTTATGAAAAGGACTACTGCCGAAGACACAGAAACAGCTATAAACTGGAGGCGGGAGGAGGGAGGGTAGAGTATATAAGATGTATGCGAACAGGGATGTGTTTGATTGTAACATGGAAAAAATACAAAAAAAACAAAAAATCACTCCAAGCCTCCCCCAGTCCATATCTGCCTCCTCATTATTTCCATTCCCCATCTACCTCACCCCCACAAACCACTATTTTTTCCGTTCATGCCCATCCCTATTGTGGACTGGCACCTCACTTTCTCCGATATACCCTTCCCCGCATAATTTTCTCTTTCCTTCCTCTGGCAACCCCCATATTCTATCCCCTTTATCTGCCTCATTCTCTCCTTCTCAGACATTCACCAACCTTTTATCTGCCCTCCCATCTTCAGCAATATTATACTCCAGTTTTCTCTACAGTGTGCACCAAAGCAGCTTACATTATTATCCTCTCCTTTTTATCTTTACAGCAACCATGTGCGGTATGTTAAACTGAAAGTATGTGACTAGACCAAAAACACCCAGTGAACTTCCACAGCAAGATGGGAATCTGAACCTGAATCCCCCAGACACTACCCAGAAACTCTAATCTCTACACCAGTGTTTTTCAACCTTTTTTGTGCAAAGGCACACTTTTTTCATGAAAAAAATCACGAGGCACACCACCATTAGAAAATGTTAAAAAAATTTAACTCTGTGAGCCGAAGCCGCATGTTACGGATGAAATTGGAATTTTTCCCAAGGCACACCAGACAATATCTCACGGCACACTAGTGTGCCACGGCACAGTGGTTGAAAAACACTGCTCTACACCACATTGGCTTTCATGGGGAGGTTGCTGTTGAACAGTAGCAAGCAGCCAGGCCTACTTGAGTCATGTAGGCTGGGTGGCATCAATTTACTCAGAGGTTGCTTCCAGGCAATCTCCAGAAGCTGTGATTCGGTGGTTAAAACAGAGTAGGCTGAAATTGAATCGAACAAAAAAGGAGGTTCGGGGGGGGGGGAGCTTCAGGACTAGGACACAGATTACCAGCTGTTGATGGAGTGCCTTTGACACTGGCAGAATCCATGAAGAGTTTGGGAGTGATTTTTGATCCCTCCTTAAGTATGGGAAGCCCGGGTTGCTCAGACTGCCAAGCTAACGTTTTGACATCTACGCCAAGCTCTGTAACTGGCCCCTTTCCTGTTGTGCCCTGATCTGGCCATGGTAATCCATGCAACAGTCACGTCCAGATTAGACTACTGTAACTTGCTCTACGCTGACCTACCCTTGAGATTGACCAGAAGCTCCAACTGGTCCAGAATACGGTGGCGCAATTCCTGATGGGAACATCACGGACAGCACACACACATCCAGTGCTGCACCAGCTACACTGGTTCCCAGTGGAATACAGAGTCAAGTTCAAGATTTTGATACTGACCTATAAGGGCTTGAGCAGTCAGGGACCAACGTATCTACAGGACCGTCTCCTCCGTTATGTCCCCAGGAGAGCTCTGCACTCCTCGAGGAGCAATCTGCTGGTGATCCCCGGCCCTAAAGACATTCAACTGTCCTTGACCAGGGCCAGGGCGTTTTCGGTCCTGGCCCCAACCTGGTGGAACTCTCTGTCAAATTTCATCATGGTCCTGCAGGATCTGATGTAATTCCATAGGGCCTGCAAAGGCAGAGATGTTCTGCCAGGCTTTTGGCTGAGGACAGAGACAGTTCCATATTTGCTGGCACCCTTTCCATTCCCTGTTGTTTATATCTACTTTGCCCTCCTGCCCCCTGTCCATGAAGCAGTCAGCAGTGGGAGTTGGAATGAGGATTGATTATTCACCACCTGATTGTCTTTAATATTGTACTAATATTTTAATTAATTTCATCTTGTTTTATCTCTGATTGTACATAACCCAGAGCCCTGCAGTAGCAGGGGTGGGGCAATTCAATAATAATAATAACAATAACAACCATAATAATAACAACAATAAGTGACAGAGATACATCTCCTGGAGAAAAAAATTGCTTTGGAGGATGGATTCTATGGCAGTATATTTAGCTGAAGCCTCTCCCCTCTCCAAATCCTGCCCTTATCAGACTTCACCACAATATCTCCAAGAATTTCCCAATGTGGAACTGGCAACCCTACTCAGGCCTGGCCCAATGAGTCCTTCTGCAAAAGACCAAATAGGCCTAGAAAGGACGCTGCCCCCTCCTGCTGCTTTTTACTGACAGAACCAAGCCTGGAATCTGTGGTTGTCTAGCAATGGTCACTGAGTGAATCCTTTCCTTAATGTTATAGGTGTTCCTTTTATCATTTTTGAGTTCTTAATCCCCCCATACATACATACATATTTCTGAACAATGTATAACACATCTTAATTCACTTGAAGTTTCCAAGCTAAATATAAGAATTAAACAATTTGTTTATTATAACTAAGCAATGTTAAAGGCTTAGAAGCTTGTTCTTAACAAGTTATGATCTCCCATTGAAATCAAGACTTCAAAGACATTTAATTTTAGCTACATTGTGCCTTTTTATTTTTCCTCATTTTAATAAATTTTGGGTTTACGACAATATATTTTTAAATTAGGAACCTCAAGATAGTTACAGTATAGAAAACTGAGTAGAAAATTTAACAAACACACAAAAAGGAGTTCTCTTACTGGATTTTTTTCTGTGATTAAGCAGAAGGGCATTTGCTAACGTTTACACCAGTTTCTCCTAGTCAAATGGGAGATGTTAAACCCAAAGAGTAATAAATGCCATCCTGACTATTCAAGTGTTTCAAAACCAGACTGTGAAGTCAAATCATTATTTATCTCTAACTTACACCACATGGTTGCTGCCTTGAAGATAAAATGGAGATAAGAGAAAACTATTATATGCCAATGGGGCCCCAATGGAAAGTGGTATAAATATCTAAACACAGGGCTATTTTTGGGCAGGAACACACAGGAACGGAGTTCTGGCTGGCTCCTGAGTTGGCCACGAACAGCAGGAACTCATTAACATAACAGGCTACACCCAACAGCAGAAACTCATTAGGACTGGCTACATTAGGGGTGTGTGGCCTAACATGCAAAGGAGTTCCTGGTACAAAAAAAGCCCTGGGTTTTGACAACAAACAAGGTAAACAGAATACGAAGCAAAAGGTGAGTGTGGCTGGATGGCCACACTCCTGGTAACACGGGGCTGTGGCCTAATATGCTAATGAGCTGTGCTGTCAGGGGTATGGCCTAATATGCTAATGGTTTCTGCTGTTGGGTGTGGCCTATTATACTAATGAGTTCCTGCTGGGCTTTTTCTACAAAAACAAATAAACAAATAAATGTTGATAAACCTTTTATCCTGTCCCTCATACTTCATAAGTGGTCCACAATGAAGCGACTTATAACTACAGATAACTGGCATATTCTAATCTCTATGGAAGACAATTAAGTTTCAAATAGATGAACAGGAGTTGAAACAAAACAAACCTCAGAGTTGTATCCGACTTCCATATTCTTCAGTCTATGAAAAATTCCCAGAAGACAGTCAAAGAGGTCTGTGGAAAAGTCAGCAATAAATTCTACCAAGTCCCTCAGAGGTAGCAAGGAGAACCATGATCTGAATAGTGCTCTGTCTCCTTCCACTAAATGCTGCTTCTTTTTCATTAGTTGAAGTAAGACCCTAAAAAAACAGATTACATTTTTATACAGAAGAGATTGCTGAGTACACAGAAAACTTAGCAGAGACACACTTTTTAACTTTGGATACATTCTAAGTTTTTACTTTACTAAGAAAAAACGCTAACTATTTGGCTGATAAACTTAAATCTCGGATACTAGAACAGCAAATTCTGGGGCCAGAACAAATTGGCTTTTGCCAGGGCAAGTCAACCCTAGATCACTGCATAGTCCTTAGTCACTGAGTAAATAAATATACGAAAGGGAAAGGTTGCAAATTATATACAGCCTTCTTAGATCTCAAGGGAGCTTTTTGATTCAGTGTCCAGGGACATCTTCTGGAGGAAATTGAATAAATTGAGGTTTGACAAAAAAAAAGCTATACACAGAAACTACTTGCCAGGTTAGATATACAAAAATAGGAAACCTAATGCCTAAGGTGACAATTTCAGTGGTGTCAAGCAAGGCTGTATCCTGGTCTCTATATAGTTCAATCTCTTTTTAAATGATTTGGCACCCTTTAGAGTAGTGTTAATGGGCATTTCCCCAAGTTGGGAGCAAGACATTGCCCGTTGTTGTAGTATGCCGATGACGCCATCCTCCTTTCCCTTTCGAAGGTTGGGATGAAAAAGATGCTAATGCGTTTTTCAGTCTAGTGTGATAAGAACATGTTGTCCCTTAATTCTGATAAGTCCAAAATTATTTTTATTTTTCCTAGTATGTATTATATGTATTTATTGTATTATCAGCACAACAGAACAACAAACCTTTATTGACATAACAGCAGCGGCCTTAGTTCAGGGATACAGGAAAGGGGGGCGAAACCCCAAACAGTTAATTAAGTACTCATTCTGACAGAAAAGACCTCCTAAATGCACAATACAGGAAATCTGCCACTGCTTCGATGAGATCAACCCTTTTTGAGGCTAGAAGGTTCATAATCTTACTTTCCTCAGATTTGCCCTCCAGGCATCGCAGTATAGGATCGAGGTGATAGGCACGTAAATCCTGGTAAAGTCTACAAGATAAAAGTACATGGTCCGTTCCTTCAATCTCATTTAGCCCACATGGGCATAACCTATCTGAGAACAGTGTGTTTTTTTTAAACCTCCCATATAGCACAGCTGAGGGGAGCACATTAAAACGGGCCAGTGTGAACACCCTTCTAATGTGGGGATCAATCAAATGAGAAATACTCTGCAAGCAGCATGTTAAAAGAGATCCCCCAATAAATTGGGGAGCAATGCCAAGTGGCAAGACTATTAAGTTCTTGCATTTCTATATCAATCAATCTCTTTTAATCATGCCACAAGCCTGTTTCTCCGAAAGAAGGGTCAAATCATTCATACTGAGCCCCATGAGAGTAATTCTTCCTTCAATACATGTGTACCAGTCTGATAGGGGGATTCATGCAGCGTATATGCAATGAGACTATTAGACCCACCTCTATAGGGAAGTTGCAGCCAAAATTTAAATGTTGAGAGCCGCACTTTGGTGACTAAATGTCTCTGGTTTGTCTCAAGGCATATTGCTGTGTAAGGTACACAAGTTGGAAGCCCTAGAATTTTTCTAAGAAATTTGGATTAGTGATGCTTTGGACACTTTCTTGCCTTCAGCCACCAGGTGCCAAGAATAAGAAGTATAACACTCTCAGTGGAGACGGTCTCTTGATATTTATATTCTCAGAGCCCTCTGTAATTCCAAAGAATGCCATTCAAGCGAGAAGGAGACTGATCTGACCGCTATGAAAAGATGTATTGATCTTTGGAATGAGGGCTGGGTCTGTGCCTAAGAGCACAGGGTCTTTGTGAAATACACATCAGCACTGATGAATGCAGAATGTGTCAGCCCTTCTGAAACCATTCTGTGGCTGATATAATGCCTACCAGGAATATATACTTCAAAGAAACACTTACATAGACTTCTCTTTGAACCATTAAGAGAAGCCCTACAGAACAACATTCAGGCTCCATGATGGAATGTGATGAATTGTAGGTGGATGCTCCTTTGAGAAACCTCATAACTTGGGTCTATCTGATGACAGAGACTACCCCAATGGGCTAAAGGATGGAGTCAAGTACAGCCACCTGTCTTCTCAAAGTATTAGGCTATAAGTCTTGGGAAAGGCTGTCCTTTAGGAAAGAGAATACATCTAGTAGGGTGCCTGTATATCCTTAATACTCTTTCTCCTGCATCACCTATAGAAGACTGCTCAGGTACAGTTATAGACTCAAGACCTCTGAAGTTTTTCTGGATGCCAACATTATCTCAATGACCTCTTTAGAAAAACCTTGCTTTTGTAGAGTCTTCCATAGAGTCCTCACATGGCCACCCTGGATCAAGATGATACATGGGACTCAGACATGAGATCTTTCCCCGAGGGCCAAGGGAGTCAGAGACAGCTCTACCATAGTCAACCAGCAATATGATACAGATAACCTCCATCGCCTCCTAAATTATCTTTTCAAACATTTTGAGGATGTCAGGAACGGGACATATGAGAGAACAAGCTTTACTTTCAGACAATGAAAGCCACTGAAGAAGCTGGGAGCCTCTGTTCCCCTGAGAGGAGAGAAGATTTATACCCTGCCCTTCACTACCCAAAGGAGTCTCAGAGCGGTTTACAAACTCCTTTCCCTTCCCCTTCCCACAATGGACACCCTGTGAGGTAGGTGGGGTTGAGAGAGCTCTGACAAAAACTGCTTTTTCAAGAGCAGCTCTTATCAGAACTATGGCTTGCCCAAGGTCATCCAGCAGGTGCAAGTGGAGGAGTGGGGAACCAAACCCAATTCTCCCAGATTAGAATCCACGCACTTAACCACTACACCATACTCTATAAAAGATTTACACTGAGTGTGGATTTCTTCTCTGATCATAATCCTTGTGGCTGGCCTAAATTGCAGTGAAGTCCCCAACAGGTCAAGCTTGCATCTGTGGTGATGGTTAATTCAACCGGAAGCTTTGTTCCCTCAACAGATTTCATCTAGGGGTGTGCTTGTTATATGCTAAGCCAGATAAATACCTGGAAAATACCTTACTGGTATTATTCAGGTATTTATTCAGCCGAATACAGATCAGAGATCTGTAGTCAGCCATTAAAGTAGCCATGTCTGCCAATATTATTTGGGTTTTATTCAGGTGTGGCTACTTTGCAACTTCAGAAGGCATTAAAAGTTTAATTGCCTCCCTTCACTCCAGGAGTTGTGCCGCCACTGGGATAGTCCCCACAGGCCATAATGGAGCTGAATAAATGTGGTTTCCTGAATATTTACCCGAATACCAGTAAAATACTGATACTGGTATTCGGGAATATTCAGGAATACCAATATTTTTCAGTTCCAACAGAACCAAATTGGAAAGGAAAAAAACAATTTTTACACACCCCTAGTTTCATCCAGCACTTTACACATTCTAAACTGTGGGTATCATAGGATTTAAGGGTGATATTTGGCACCTATGACCTTTTGAAACAATGGTTAGGCTCATTATAGTATTCTGGAATGAGACCTTGCCCAAAAGACTGCTTCTATGGTAGCTAACATCTGGCCTTGAAGTTGGGCCACTGTCATCTGATCTACTGACTGCCCAGTGAACGAGGAATGCTGCTTGAGTCCTGTCTAGTAGCAGGAACATCATCTCCTGAATGCTGTCTCCCTGGTGAAGTACAGATTGTGATGATATTAAGCAGCTTTGGATGAAGTCATAAGGAACTCATGTAGCTGAAGAAAGGATTGAACCTGTGTGATGTCCCTTTGTGGAGGGATGAGGCTCTTATGAGTAAGTTGGCCAGGTATGGTTAAAGTGACTCCAGTTGGTACAGAATGCCACAGCTTGGTAATCATCAAGAGCTGAACAAAGCACGCATATCATTTCCATTCTGCAATGGCTGTCCATTAGTTACTGGACTCAGTTTAAGATATTAGCCATTTCATACAAAGCTCTTTGGCCTTGGTCCCTCATACCATATGGGGTACCTGCTATTAGAGCAGGGGGGCACCTGCCCCTGTAGCAGCAACGGTGGAGAGCGACGGACGGCAGAGGCGATGGACGGTGGAGGAGACATGGCGGCAGGCGAGGCGAGGAGGCATAGGAAGGAGGCCGGACCGACGAGGCACAGAGGCAGAGCAACGCAGCAGGCCGGAGCCTGACGAGGACAGAGGCCGCTGCGAAGCATGCACGAAAGTGCGGAGTGGATCCAGCCTGGAGGTGGATTCGCAAACACCAGGAAGACCAGCGCCGGAGAGAGGTCGCCGCCGGACTGTCCCCCTCGCAACAGAAGACCTGCTACAGAATATGGGTGCCTGGTAGGATATCCACCTCCCCCTGCACATATGTGGCCCTAGGCTAGGAATGTTGGATCTAATATATATGTAAGCCGCTCAGAGCCCTTAGGGGGTGAGCGGGATAGAAAGTCGAATAATAAATAAATAAATAAATAAATAAATAAATAAATACCTGCAGGACAGCCTCTCCCCCTTTGCTCCCCCACAACAACTTTGCTCACCAGAGATGGCCTTCTATAGGTGACAACCAGAGATGGCCTTCTATAGGTGACAACCTGAAAGTTCCGCGAGTTTATTTTCCCATTCTTCTAGGCGAGGGCAGACATCTAATTTCCATTTTGCTGCATAGACAATTCTACCCACTGTCACCATATATCTGAATATCTTTTTCAAAAAAATTGGTAATTTATTAGGCAGTATAGCTAATTTTTTTTATTTTGTGTGTGCGTGTGTACGTGCATGCCTGGAAGTCACGATATATGGTGACCCCTATGACCCCTACTGGGGCTTGGATGTTCAGAGAAGTGGCTGGATAGTCTGCCTCTGCCTCCTCCTGCCCCTGGTATTCCTTAGAGGTCTCTCATCCAAATACTTGCCAGGGTTGGCCCTGCTTAGCTTCTGAGATCTGAAAAGTTTAGGCTTCCCTGGGCTATCCAGGTCAGGTCAACCTAATAGCATATTCTTAGCTTCCACAGGTAATTTAAATTTTAATGTGTTCTGCATTTTTCCATGTATTTCCTTCCAACATTTTTTTGCTTTTTTACAAGTCTACCATATATGAAAAAAGTTCCATCTCTGTTTTGGCATTTCCATCATTTTTCTTTGTAGTTTTTGTCTGCTTTCTCAATGTCCTTTGGGGTTATATACCATATAAAAGACATTTTGTACCAATTTTCTCTTAATGTCTAGTTTCCCTTAATGACTAGTTTTCTCTTAATGTCTAGTGGGAGAATGGTGATCAGAAGTTCCTCTCTCATGCTTGTTGGCAGCCCTTATCTTGAAAGGCCTGGGTTGTGTCTTCCCCCAACTGGATGCCAAGTTGCAAGATGGCCTGGCTTATCCAAGTGTTTAGGACAGCCTAATTGATTATTTGAATCCAGCATTTAGGATATAGTTTTAGGTATGCCTAGTACTTGCCTAGTTTTAGGTATGCAAGTACTCTTGGATTCTGGCAAGCTTCACTGTGCGTGTACATGCTCAAGGCCCAGCTGATGAAAGCTTAGCCTGCATTTTCTGTAAGTTTTGATGCTTTATTAAAAATCTCCCTGGAAGCAAACCTGAATCTCACATACTGTTTCCTTGGAATTTCCCTTGGAGTTCCTGGGCAGAGGCCATCACAGGCTCCCAATTCTCTTGGCTTTCCACAAACTATGCAAACCTGGACTATTCAAGAGGGCTTTTCTACACAGGAAATAGGCTTGTACTGTAGAAGGGGCCAGGCAGGTGGGGTGTACTTGAACGCACTTGAACTCTTTGCTAGAGAAACCACCATCTCAGCACATGGTGTAGTCTGTGCATGATAGGTAGGCCTGCCAACTCTGGGTTGAGAAATTCCTGGAGATTTGGGGGTGGAGCCTGGAGAGGAGACGGTCCTCAGCAGGATTTAATGCCACAGAATCCACATTTCATAGTAGCCAATTTTCTCCAGGGAAACTGATCTCTGTAGTCTAGAGATCGCTTGTAACTCCAGGAGATCTCCAGGTCCACCTGGAGGTTGGCAACCATAGGAGAAAGGCGCTGAGCATGTGTTCAGTGGCACCATCTGCTTTATTACTTCACATCTCCCAGAACTGGGCAATGAAAATAGGAGTAGAAGAAGAAGAAGAGTTTGGATTTATACCCCGCCCTTCACTGCCAAAAGGCGTCTCAGAGCGGCTTACAAACTCCTTTCCCTTCCCCTCCCCACAACAGACACCCTGTGAGGTAGGTGGGGCTGAGAGAACTCTAACACAAACTGTCCTTGAGAGAACAGCTGTGCCAGAGCTTGTGACTGACCCAAGGTCACATCAGCAGGTACAAGTGGAGGAGTGGGGATGGGGAATCAAACCCGGTTCTCCCAGATAAGAGTCCGTGCACTTAACCACTACACCAAACTGGCTCTCAAAATAGGAGTGGGGGACATGTCAAGGTAACACCTGTAGGGTGAGACCATAACAGAAAAGGTGAAGGAGAGATGGGATTACCCTCCCAACCTACCCACTTTCAGCCAGGTGTCAGATGTGTGTATATATATTGCATACATGGTACGTATGTGTAAACAATACACAAATGTACATATATGTGTTTGCACCAGCCTATGTGTAAATATACCACCTTGCAGGGTTACTTCTTGTCCACCCACCTCCCTCAGTTACCGTCTACTACACACATGCAGAGTTGACCTAGGAGCAGTTGTATTTAATTGGCGTCACTGATTGCTATTTGATATATGATTAGTAACTGATGCTATATTGGATTTTTAATTATTGCTATTATGTTTAATTACTGTATTGTATTATTTTACTTATTGCTGTAACCCACCCTGAGCCTTGCTGTGCAGGGGAGGGTGGGCTAGAAATAAAAATAAATAAATAAATGATTTGGCTAAATGATAAGGGACTGTGGTGTATATTACTGTGTACAGCGTACTGCAAGCAGGATTCTACTATATAATTTTTGCACTGCTTACATGTTAATATTTATGCTTTGCTTCAGTTCTGTCTTTTAGATTTCTAATGAGTTCCAGACTCCTACAATCCTAACACTACAGCATTGCTTATTGAATGTCCCATTTTGCTGATTGTATTGACTCATTCTACAGAATCTGGCTTGAGTCCCCCTGATAAAGGTATAGATAAAGTAAATAAATAAGAAATGAATAATTAAAGGACAGCGGGAGAATGAAACAGGGCTCTCAGGTTTCCTCACTGACTCATCAGAGGCAAGAAAAGAACTTAGTAGGAGGAGCAACTAGAGAGAGGAAAAGCTGAAGTACTTTAACTTGTTTTCTGCCTCATAGGATGATGGGAAGTCTCCCAATTGTGCCTTTAGTTCCAGTGAGAAAGCTCAATTCAGCAGATAACACAAAAATGTCCCTTGAACTTAGGGCAGTGCCCTAGCTTTGTTACAAGGTGAATTTGGCTAGATGTAGACTAGCTCAAATTAAACTGGAATTAGACAAACTGGAATTAAGACTACACTGGAATTAAGACTAAAACATCAACAACCTCAGATGTGCAGACGATACCACTCTAATGGCAGAATGCGAAGATGACCTAAAGAGCCTCTTACTGAGGGTCAAAGAGGAGAGCACAAAAGTTGGCCTGAAACTCAACATCAAAAAAACTAAGATCATGGCATCCAGCCCCATCACTCCTTGGCAAACAGATGGGGAAATCATGAAAGCAGTGACAGAATTCATGCTCCTGGGATCCAAGATCACTGCAGATGGTGACGGCAGCCCTGAAATTAAGACGCCTGACTCCTTGGAAGGAAAGCGATGGCAAACCTTGACAGCATAATAAAAAGTAGAGACATTACACTGCCAACAAAAGTCCGCATGGTCAAAGCGATGGTATTCCCAGTAGTAACGCATGGCTGCGAGAGTTGGACCATAAGGAAGGCCAAGTGCTGAAGAATGGATGCTTTTGAATTATGGTGCTGGAGAAGACACTTGAGTATCCCTTGGACTGCAAGGAGATCAAATCAGTCACTCCTAAAGGAAATCAACCCTAACTGTTCCCTGGAAGGACAGATATTGAAGCTGTAGCTCAAATACTTTGCCCACCAAATGAGAAGGGAGCACTCACTGGAGAAGACCCTGATGCTGGGAAAGACTGACGATAACAGAAGAAGGGGACAGCAAAGGATGAGATGGTTAGACAATGTTATCGATGCAACAAACATGAAATTGAGCAAACTCTAAAGGATGGCGGAAGACAGGAGGGCATGGTGTGATATAGTCCATGGGGCTGCAAAGAGTCAGACTCGACTGTGCGACTGAACAACAAAGACTTACACTGAGGATAGGATTGCTTCCTAGTAGGATCTTGGCCACAACCTAGCTGGGCAAGAACATTCAGCTATCTGGTGATGAAAAACAGTCGCCATAAATCCCATGTTTATTTTCAGTCAGTAGAGAAGGTGGTATCTTTGGAACAGATGTCAAAACATTATCCTGTCCTGGGTAGGGAACACCCAATGAGCCTACAGGAGGGTGGGGGAGCACCTGCTTACCTCACACTACTTCACCTGGAGCACAAGTGACCAGCTTCAAGTGTTAAGTTTAAAAGTGTTTTTTTTCCTGTTAATATTGATGTTCCTATGTTACTACATATTTCTATATATAGAAGTATTAAATTAAAAGGTAATTGGGCAGGGTACACCTGGTCACCAAGCAGGAAGGGAGAAAAGTGTAAGGGTGCAGAGTGTAAGGGGAACAAGAAGTACGCAAGCCCAAGGTTCATATAAATGCCATGCTCTGGCATTACACCAGAACACAACCAAAAAACTGAAGCCTGTGTTTCTGTGCAATGCATTCATGCCAGGAGTAAAAGATAAGGGGATTTAAAGATCAAGAACTATAAATATTCCAAAAGGTCAGGCTGACTGCATTTACTGTGCAATCTCCCCTTCTCTCCCAAACACAAATAGGTCCAACAAGTTCATAGTCACCCTTTTCACATCTGTTAAAAAGCTTTTCCCCCTGCAGACAACAGATAGAGTAGAAATCCCAAAAGGCATTGAAAGAGACAGAACAGAAATATGACATACAATAAAGCAATTGATACGTATAGTTTAAAAATGAATAAAAATAGTTCCTATGCAGCAGGATATGGTTAATACAATTGGGAAAGGCTAAAGATATATTGAATGAATATTTCCTTGGCATTCCTTCTGTGGCAAACTAAATCATCATTGCTATGATGCTGCTTCACATTCAGAATACAGAAAAGATAATCACGCTTCACAAGAAACCTGAGATCTTCACTGAACATAAACCCTTCAGAAAGAAAGAAAGGAAGAAAGATCACTCCAGCCATTGATACTTACGCCTTATTGGAGTATTGCTGCTTATCCCTATATCCAACAAACATGAGGCCTTCTAGCCCTGCCCACCTCTCTTCAGATTCAAGTAGATAATTCACATGGTCATAGGCAAAGTCAACAGAAGCACTGAAGAGATGACGAACTGGTATTGTCCATAGCCACTCATGGATTTGTTCTTCAATACAGTGGTTGTACAAGGCAATCAAACAGTCTTCAATACTGAAAGAGGCAGGGAAACAACACCTGAAAAGGCTAAAATGTAGTCTATGGTTCTGAAACTAAAAGATAACAATGGTTCATTGAACAGAACTTTGATAGTAACACTACTTATGTATTCATGGTAAATCTACTTTTTTCAGTTCCCTCAAATAGATCAATCTGCAGAATTATTTTCATTAACTGTGTATTTCTCTGAATCTTCATTGTAACGTAAGAGCCACTGCAGGATCTGTACAGAGGCAACTACAAGAGCTACTCTTTTGTTTTGTTTTTGTCATCTCTCAAAAGGCTCTCACCTTTTATCTCAACTTAAGCAGAAATTTGAAAATTTATCTCTTCTGAGATACAGTTATGAGGACTTTTGCCCATCCTAAGATTTCTAGTATCACAACCAAGTACTCCAAACACACTGTAATTACAGTACTTTTACATACAATTCCATCCCAAGCCCTTAACTTTCAGAGCCCAAGTTATATACCACATACCGCGGCAATTCTGAAAATGCATCTTTGACAGAATGGATTTCATTTACTACATCTGCTCTAGGCTTCTCCAAACAAAGAAGTCTGCATAGTTGTGTCAGGTCACTTTTTGATGTTGGAAGACTGTAGCCTTCTCCTAACAGAAGGATGATTAATGCCAGGCCAAGTTTGTCCTGGACTACTGTTTTGTGAGATGAGGAATTCTTACAGTTCTGTTCAGTTTTATCAGCTGTTTCTCTTAAGTAATCCAATATCAACTGTTTCACCTAAATAAAAGAGGAAAATAATAATAAAACCCTATTCCAAAAAGCACTTGCTTTCTCTAGAGGTAATCTTGCTTTTTGATCGAAAGGACCTAATGAGATGATCCCTCATTGTATTTTTAAGCAGTATATAATCCTGGAGTACTATCCGCTAGAGAGGTACCAGTAGGCTAGTTGTGAGGAGGAAGCTTATACATCTTGGGCTGCATTCAGATATTTATTTAGGATATTTCTACGCTGCCTTTTCATAGTCGCACTCAAGGCAATGTACAGTTAAAACAAATTCATATAAAATACTGCCGAACATAGTGCTCTCATTTACTATAGCAATGTATGATGCAACTTTGAAAACAGAATGCAAGAGAATAAGAGTGTCTGTTGTGGGGAAGGGAAGGGAAAGGAGTTTGTAAGCCGCTCTGAGACTCCAAATGAAGGGCAGGGTATAAATCCTCCTCCTCCTCCAGAACAAATGTTTCCACCTAAAAAAGGATAACAGTCCAGTGTTCCATGATTCCCATCCCGCATGGCCTTAAGGTGGCATACCTCTTCACACATCTCTAATCAGATTGGGACAAGAAGTAGAATCCAGCAAACGCTGGTGGCGGGGAGTGGCCAAGTAAGCACATACTCCTCCACTATGACACAGTGGTGCAGGGGCTAGGAGGAAAAAGCAGTAATCCATACCAGTTCTCCTTAATTCCAGTCTCAATTTTACACAAAAGGTTCTTTTGTCCATTTCTTTCTCATAGTAGGAGAGGAGGAGAGGAGAGATTGGATTTATACCCCACCCTTCACTACCCAAAGGTGTCTCAGAGTGGCTTACAAACTCCCTTTCCTTCCCCAAAACAGACACCCTGTGAGGTAGGTGGGGCTGAGAGAGCTCTTGACAGAAACTGCTCATTTTCAAGAACAACTCTTATCAGAACTACAGCTTGCCCAAGGTCATCCTGCCAGGTGCAAGTGGAGGAGTGGGGAATCAAACCTGGTTCTCCTAGATTAGTGTCTGCGCACTTAACCACTACACCCATTCCTTGGCTAGTTTTCTGCCAAGTTGGTCCTGAAAGAAGCAACTGTGCTGGGAAATGTCCCATGAGTTTGCTCAATAAGAAACAATCATAGGATTGTTTTACCTACATATGGTAGAAAAGGGGAGATGGCATATGGCAGAAACCTGACTTAAGTTCAATGCAAAGAGAGGGGAGGAAGGACAAGCATCTTTAAAGAGAGGCATCAAAAGGAAGTACGCATCTTCAGAAAGCTTTGTTCCAGTTACCTGTATCTCTCCAAACTCTAAATCCGTCCATTCTTTTTGTCCCCTCTCATGTACCATTTGTTTTCTATTCACCAAATAAAACTGACGCAACTGTCGGAGAAAGTTCTTGACACTGGTAGGAGTCCAGGTGTGGAGCATACTGAAGAGGCCCTCTAACATTACTTTTGCTGCAATTTTCTTCCCTTTCACAATACGTTCCTCTAGACTTTTCATTCCTGGAATATAGTCTTTAAGACGGCTCAAGAAACCATCAGAGGATTTAGTGCATACTATATCATCATACTGATGCCAATCTGTTAAAACAAGCATTTTGTTTAGGTGTTATGACAGGAGACATAAGGCTGGATACCACAACTTTGCTCAGCTAAAAGCAGAGCCTTCTTGTTGGTAGAAGAAACCCCCACCCAGTAGAAGAGGCTCCTTTCCACCAGTGGAAAGTCCCACCTTGCTGAACAGAGTAGGAGGATCCAGCTCTGTTTTCCTGCAAAGGTCATTAAGTTTCCATTATGCAAGACAGAAAGACATGTTGAGCAGCCCATGACCACCAATACCGACATCCATATCCCCACCTTCCAGTCACAATTTCAACACAGCTGTTTAATGCACATTCAAGCCTTCAAGACATGTATCAACATGCATACAAACAAACTTATATAACTTTCCCTGATGTCTGTAAGCTCTTTCAGGGCTTCACCTTTCCCATATATACCAGTGACACAACTATATTCTGTCCTTAACAAATCAGGACTTCTGTATTACAGTTTGGCTGCAAGTCTTTCCCTTTCGTTTGATCTTAGGTTGAATTTTACATATAAAATAATACAGTTTATGTAAGTCAACGAATTTTTCAGAGGTACAATAATTAAAACAAAATATTGCGACTATACACAATTGATTAACAGAGTTCTTTCAACAAGCAGGATCTTGTCTCAACGGCTACAATGAAAAAATAGCCAATATTCCAGTGATGTGTACATTGCATATGCCATAGCATGCAAAAGTTTTATTCTGTTTTTCAGTTTGCATTTGCTTGCACAGTGATCAATCTCTGTTTCTGTTACCAAATTCACTCACATACCAGGAATAGTTTCTTACCTGTACCATTTAGTTCATCTGATGGTATGTACATAGAACGATTCACAATGCCTTCTTGACAGACTTTGTAAATGAATTCAAAGTCTCCTCCCTTGCCACGTGAAACATAGTATTTATAGGGAATGGGTTTATTCATGTTATCTTTAGAAATGTTCACCAAGCCTTCAAATAAGTGACCATGCTCTCCAAGATCCCTGTTGGAAAACAGAATAGATGTGCATATGTTCACAGAGCACAGTTTGGTATAGTGGTTGAGTGTGCAGACTCTAATCTGGGAGAACCAGGTTTGATTCCCCACTCCTCCACTTGCAGCTGCTGGATGACCCTGGACAAGCCATAGTTCTGTCAGAGCTGGTCTTGAAAGCTGTTCTCGAAAGAGCTGTCTCAGCCCCACCTACCTCACAGGGTGTCTATTGTGGGGAGGGGAAGGGAAAGGAGATTGTAAGCTGCTCTGAGACTCTGAGTGAAGGGCGGGGTATAAATCCAATCTCCTCCTCTTCTTCTTTATGAAAGGAAGACAAAAGCTAGCAATACATCTGTTGTTCTAACAAAAACTTTGAAGGAAAACAGAGCTCTTGGGCTGAGTCAGACTTGGGTTGGTTTTCCTCAGAAGAGGTGTGACTTTATTATCCAGCATTTAAAATTCCTAGAAGGCACTGGGTTCAAGGCTACTCTGGAGTGAAGCTTGAGCACTATGTGATTCTGGAAAGGTGGGAGTGTCCCACTGAAGACCTGTGTGAGTCCTGGCTCATGGAACCATGTCAGTCATTGAGATCATTAATCCTTCTATGTGGGCTGATACAGATGAATCACTTGGTTACTGCCATAATCTTCCTGCTGTTATGGGCAAGAAGGAATATCTTGCATTATACTGAGTCTGTGTGCCCAAGTATAGAGTCTTCTATAATGGAATGAGCTGGCTCTTCAGACACTTTCAGAATTAGTTGCTGTAGATTTTCTGTGCTGTAGATTTTTCCGTGTTTGGCCAGAAGCTGTGACTGGCATCCTCAGAGGTATAACACAGAAAGATGGTGTCACCTTGACACAGAGAGTACTCCATCTTTCTGTGTTATACCTCTGAGGATGCCAGTCACAGCTACTGTCCAAACGTCAGGTCCTACAATGCCAAGACCACGGCTACACAACACGGAAAATCTACAGCAACTAATGAACTCCGGCCATGAAAGCCTTCGACAACTTTCAGAATTGTTTCTGCAATAGTCTCGAGAGCCTCCATCTTTAATTTCCTGTACCTCATTTGCTTGTTGAGGAACTTGAGATCCAGAACAGCCCTCCAGTCCCCACTACTTTTTTTTAGCACCATGAAGAAGACTGAGCAGACACCTAAGCATCTTAGATATGATGGGAATGGTTTGACTGCTCCAACCTTTTGCAATTGATCTATGGCATCCATGTTTTGCTGGAGCCTTGGGACCTGGGCAGTCAGAAATCTGTCCTGTGTGGTGGAGACAAATTTGACTGAGTATTCATGAGAGATGGTCTCTTGTGCCTATCTGCCAGAAGTGAAGAAGTTCCAGACCTGGGTACAGAACTGCACCTGCCCTCCCACCAATGTTGTCTGGCATCAATTGGTCTGTGGACATTTGTTTGACATGCCTGGAATGAGATTTTGACTGGCAGAATGGGCTTGAGTAGATGGCCCATACCTGTCTGGATCTGGACTAAAAGTACTTTTTGGAGTCATTATGATACCTGGGTAAGGAACGGTGTAACCAAAAGGACTGAGACTTATCTTGCTTAGATTTCTTGTCCCCTCTCTGACTTGAGAAGAGCATGGCCTCCTTCTTGTCAAAGTTTTCTCCTAAAGTTTACTTCCTAGAAACAGCCAACTAGCTAAATTATCCTCAGTACTGGCATTAGAGATTCATATCTTCAGCCACAGAGTTCTGCTGAAAGTGACTGCAAGAGGCCATGCTCTGGCTGAAAACTTCACGGAGTCCAGACTGGCATAAAAAATGAAGCAGACTGCTCTCTCTACTCTGTGGACTAAAGCTGACAGGCAAATACTCAAGGGAATATTCTCCCAATTATTTTCTTAACCAAAGGACAGAGTCCCTGGCTATGATGGAAGTGGCTACTGATGCCTTTACAGCTAAAACCATTGCTTTGCTGGATCTACAGAGTGTGGCATCTCTTCTTCAATCAGTGGTATCCTTTAAAGATCGTTCCTGTGCAGGTCCAGGCCAAAGGCCAGGTTTGCCACTGGAGCATCCATTGTGGGGACTTGGGAGGAGCCTGGTGGCCTTAGGACAGATACAACTGTCAAAAATGGCCTATATGGAGCTTCTGGGTGACTGGTATAGCCTAATCCTTTTTCCCCAGATATATTCAGGTATCTGGGATACCGGTCAATGGGTCCCGAAAAATTCCAGAACTATTCAGGAATAACCAGGAGTGCCAAGAGTCAGCATTTTAAGGCTCCCAGTACTGAGGGGGGGGGGTGTTGTCCCCTTTCATTTTGCTGTGTATGTCAGTGTCTTCTTGCCATGGATTGGTATTTGCTCAAGTCAGCTTCTTGGATTCTTGGGTTCAAGATAGGTTTGGATTCTCTGGTTTGACATTTCTTGTTATTAGGCTCACCGTGTTGTCCCATGCATCTGCTGGGATTTCATGGTTCTGCATTGGTTCTTTGGGCCTGCTGGCTTTGTTTGCAATGGGAAGTTTGTGCCCAATGGTTTCTGTTTATTGTTTGGGCTGGAGAAAGCTTGCAGTTTTCCCCCCACAGGAAACAATGGAGGATGACCAGGGGCACCTCATTTAGGGGCCTACAGAACTAGTCCACTTTGTCTCATTCATTTGAAACTCAGGAGTTGCTTAGTGCACAGGCACCAGCAGCTCTTTTGCAATTCTGGTTTCATTTGCCTAAAAAACTGCTCCTATAGCCCCCCTATCCCAGAAGATTCCCCATTAAGAATAACGGAAAATAATATCAGAATCCAAAAAAACCCCAGACCCCCAAAACAGTATTTGGGACCCAACTAATTGAGAATATTAGTATTTTTCAAATCCTGGATAAAAAACAAAACAAAACCCAATTTTTCCATTATGCACACTTCTAGTTTACATCTCCTACTCTTCCACAGACAGGGCTATACAAATGATCTTTGCAATGCTTTCACTTTCAGTTAGGGGCAAGACCGAGCTCATGTTTGCCAAGCTTTGAGTTAAGAAAAATTATTTTGTGACATGAATCTACTCCCTTAAAGGTTACGTCTCAGAATTCCTTCTTCCATTCGGCCGGTAAGAGATACTCTGCATTCATCAATAAGAAACCCTCACATTAAGGCCAATGTTTTGTTCTTTATCAATGAAATAAGGTATCCCAAAACAGCATGTCCAGAAGCTGTATCATCCTACGTGGTTAGCTACTGATTAAAGAAACTACTAAGGGAGTACCTACTGAAGATCTCTCCTGCTAAAGTCTGAAGACCTGTTAGTTTCCCAAGCTTTTAGTGTCTGCCAAATGTAGAAACCAAGTTCCAAGTTTCTGCGTTGCAGCTCACCGTGATGAGAGGGTTGGTGGAAAGGGCCACTGAGGTAGCTGTTTCCCTGGTGAAGTGCACTGTGACACCCTTGGGAACACATAATGCTGGACCTTGTCAGATAAGACGATACAAGCTCTAACTAACTTCACAATGGTGGACTTGGCTACTTTAGTTGCCATGGAAGATGGGTTGAAGGAGACAGAGAGTCTATGGTTCTGAACAACTCTGTGCATTTAATTTAAGTCCGTAGAGCCCGTAGAGCCCAGTTTATGTCATTCCAGCTAGGATGGAAGGATGGTAGCTGGATCAGCTGGTCCTTATGAAAAGATGAGTTTGCCTTTGAAATGGAGGGATCTGTCCTGAGGCTCACCGAGTCCTTTTGGAAAGAACATAACTTGTGCCTTATAGAGAAGGCAGAATATTCCAAGACTCTTCTTGCTGATGTGATAGCCACCAGGAAGGCTCTTTTGAATGATAGTATATGTACAGATACTGATTTGTGTGGTTCAAACAGGACCTGACATAGTGCACAAAGGACCCTGTGCAGGTTCCAGGAGGGAAAGCATTGTTATGTGTGGGGGGGGGGACCTTAGGAGAGCCACCACTCTCAGAAGTTCTTTGATATGAACATGTAATGAAAAAGTCTCTTTGTTCTCTGTGCTGAGGACTAAAGACAGGACTGCAGCTTGCCATCTCAGAATGTTGGGATAAAGTCCCTGAAATAGGTTGTCATGGAAGAATGTGAGCACATCCCTGATTCCAACTGATGAGGTGCTAATTTATTTATTTTTTGCACAAATACCTGCTGAATGCTATGTTGCTTCATATATCCAGTTGACTGAAGATTTTTATGGATGCTAGCAGAACAGCTGCAACCTTGGGGAAGTTATCCATGCCATTTTAGGGCCTGTTTTTCAACCTCCAGGCAGAGCTGGAGCTATGCTGGGTTAGGATGTAGGAAAGAGCACTGCTGGAGAGAACTTGAGGAATGATCCATGAAGATCTGGTTGATATTGTAACTGGGTCCAAGAACCATGGGGGTCTTGACCAGAATAGGGTGAGGCAAATTACTTCCACATCCTCCCCGTGAATCCTGTTTAGTGTCTAGTCATCAAAAGTATCAGTGGGAATGTGTAAAAACCACCAGAGGACTTCCTGCCTATCTTTCTGCTCCCCTAGCCCTGAACCTGGAGAGGAACCTGAGTACCTTGGGATTGGCTGGAGAGGCAAAGAGGTTCAGGACTGGGGTGCCCATTTGTCTGGTTGGTGCCTGGAAACCTGGGTTGATGTCTTGCTGGCTGAACCAGTCTGCTTTCAAGTTGTAGATGCGTTGGAGAATTGGGCTTGCAGGGAAGGCATGTGGGTCTGTGTCGACTGGAGGAGAAGGGCTTCTCTCTGCAGAGAGTCTGATCTGGTTCCTCCTTGCTGAGTGAGGACCTGGGCTAACATGTCAGGGAGAATTAACAGGTGAGCTTCCTCTGTTTGAAACTGAAAGGCTGCAAGATATCAGTTAGATGGCACCAAGATTGAACCAATTCATGCTTTGTCTGGTTTGAAGCAATCCCACTTGCCCTGAGCAGGTTGGTGTCTGTGGTTGTTCAGTCCAAAGTCAGATTCCACAAATCAGATAAACAGGGTCAGTGGCTCAATATTAAGCATACACATTGCGTCCAAACCTAACAGCCTCTCTTGGCTGGTTTTACAGCCACATATCTAAAGGTCATGCTTGTAGCCAGCTGCTCAGGAGCAATCCTGCAACTATTAATCCTTGTTATTAGCAAGTAGTTGGCATCTGGCCAGGAGATGCGCACATTGCCATCTTGTCTGCAACCTTTGTCTGTGGAGCTCTAAGGATGTAGGTCATACAGGTGGGTTGGGAATGGCTGACTGAGGTTCACCTGCTGAACCAGGATTGGAGAGGGTCAGTGGCTCTGCACCAGCTGTTGCCTGTGAATCCTAACAAGTGCAGCTCATTTTCCTATAGGTCAGCTTCTGTAGGTTGGCTACACAGGGCTCCTCTTCTCCCAAGAGGTCCTCTTCTCCTGAGGAATCCTCAGTATCACTGAGCCCTGGCTGACTCATGACACCAGTACCCCCACACACAGCCCCCCTTTTTAGGTGGCATTGGCCCAGTCTTCTGGGGATATATTCTGTGGAATCACTGCATTAGAGCATAAATGTTGTTTGCAGCTCCCAGGTCTGCTTTTCTGGCCCGTAGCTCTTCGTCCATCAGGTCGTGGAGCTGCCTGTGTTGCCTCCAGGAATACAAAATCTAGCTACTTCATATTCTTCCTGCCCATCCAACAAGATGGGCAGAGGAGCCAAGGCCTGGAGCAGATCTAGAGGTGTCACAGTGACCAAAATGGAATGGTGAAAAACTGGGTGGATCCGAAGGGAGGCTGGGAGGGCTAATTGATAGGCCACAGCATTTACTCATTTCGTGATAGAGAAAGTCCAATTAACTGGATATCCAATTTTCGGGATGGATGCTGATTCCGGACATGCTGTGTGGAAAGCCAGGCTTTATCCCCAACCTAAAGGTCCTCACCGGTTTTTCGTTTCCAGTCTGCACCTGATTTATAGGCCTACTTTGCCCGTTGTAGTTGCTCCTGGAGAACTGTATGGGAAGCGTGAAGCTCACCCACAAAGTCACTGGTGGAGGAAACTGCTGATACCAGTGTGATACCTGCAGTTGGGCATAAAGGATGATTGGCGGTTGGAGGCATGCACCACATTGTTATATACAAATGTCATTCATGAACTTCTGGAAGACTGCAGGGGTGCTACACAAGCCAAAGGGCATCATCAGAAATTCATACTGACCATACCGGGTGCAAATATGGTCTTCCACTTGTCCCCTTCACTTATGCAAACATGGTTCTAGGTTCTATGGAGATCTAGCTTGGTGTTTATCCTAGTCCCTTTCAACTGCTCCAGCAGCTCTGGGATTAAGGTCAAAGAGTAGCAATCTCAAACTGTGATTTTGTTAAGAGCCCGATAATCATCGCACAGTTGCACTTTTCCACTCTTTTTCTCTGGCTCTTAGTACAGTCACCCAGCAGGCAAGGGGCTCCCGGTACTAGGTTGATTTCACAATCATAGGGCCGATATGGGGGCAGCCAATCGGTTCTATTCTCCTCCTGAAACTTTGCATATGCTACTAGTAACAATGATGGGTCTGAAAGAGCCATGACTCCCAATTAGTTGATGGGTCTTCCTGGGGGCATGGGACCTCCTGCCAGACCCACTCAATCACTGGGTTATGGGTTTCCAGCCATGATATTCCTAACATCAAAGGGAATAGAGGCATGCAGGCAACATGAAAGCATAGTCGTTCCAGTGGCACTGTACAGTCATCATTAATGGTAAGGTTTCTTGAGTCACAGGACTGGAAGACAAAGGCCATCCGTCAATGGCTTCCACTTGCATGGGGGTTTCTTTATAGTGCAGTGGGACCTGGTGCTGTTTGGCAAAGCTGGCATCCATATATGAAAGGGATGCCTCAAAGTCAAAGCATGAGCCAACATCCAATGCCCAGCGGGAAGCTGGAGCTTTAGTGGGACCAGGAGGTGTCAAGGTCCTGCACTGGAGGGCCCCTTTGGATTCTGCAGCTTTCCCCAAGTAGCTAGACCCATGTGTAGAGTTTAAATCTTGCAGCCGGAGCTTCCTTTTTTTCTGCACAGCAACTTGCATAGTGCCTTGATCACCCACAATACAAACACTGGTTCAAGGAGTGATGTCTTTTTCTTCTCTGGATAACCACAGATGAGCAGCCCTCAGTTGCATGGGCTCTCCAGCTCCTTCTATGGATGTTTGGGGAGCAGGGACCACCAGAGGAGCCAAAGAAGGAAGTGGACCCAAAACTCAAAGGCAAGCCCCACTGCAGGTCTGCCTTCAGTCCTCCAGGCAACCATCAATGCGCAAATAGGATTGAATCAGGGTGGCCAGGGTTCTGGGACATTCCACCCAAGCTACTCTGTCCAGCATCTCTTCCAATAATCCTTCCAAGCATTGGTCAATCAGGACAGCCTCGTTCCAACCCAGAACTTGGGCCCACAGCTGGAATTCTGTGGTGTAGTTAGTCACTGATGCAAGCATCAAATATGACGATTGGCTTGTTCAGCTTTCTGAGGATCAGTGAAAACGGTACTCATGTAACAGTCTTGAGAAATTTGTCAGAAATTGAGAGTTGGAAAGAAGTTGAGTTGCCCACTTGGCAGCTTTCCTCTTTAAGAGGCTCAGGATAAAGCTGACCTTGGTTTTGTCACTGGGAAAATCCCTTGCTCAAAGCTCGATATATAGCTTGCATTGTGTCAAGAAAGGTAGGGAATACTTCATGACTCCCCCCCCCCCAACTTCTCTGGAGGATTCACTAGACATTTTTCTGGAGGAATAGCAACAGGCATCAGCTAAAGTATTGGTCAGCGTATGGTTCTGGACCTTTGAAGCATACAATTCTGGGCAGCCAAGCTGGCCAGGGATGTGGCCGCATTGTCTGTGCCACCGCAAAGTAAGGTGGACACAAACTGTACCAGCTTGTGGGCTCTGAGTATCAGATGCCAGGGGTCAGGCAAGGAAGGGTCATTCAGTCCAAAGTCAGGGTTCCAGAAGTCAGGCAAGGCAGAATTGTTCAGTCCAAAGTCAGCTTCCAAGAATCAGATAAGGCAGAGTCAGTGGCTCAGTGTCAAGCATATGTGTTGTGTCCACACCCAACAGCCTTTCTTGGCTAATTTTATAGGCACACACCTAAAGGTCATGCTCAGCCAGCTGCTCGGGAGCAATCCTGCAACTACTCATCTTTGTTATCAGCAAGCAGATGGAGTCAGGCCAGGAGACATGCACTTTGCCGTCTTTTGTCTGTAGCTCTGCTCTCAACCTTCATCTGTGGCGCTTCAAAATATAGGCGATACTGGTGGGCTGGGAATGACCAATTGAGGTTCACCTGCTATACCAGGGCGGAAAGGTGTCGTGCTCTGCACCAGCTGTTAGCTGTGAATCCCGACATGTCTGCAGCTTTTTCCTGTAGGTCAGCTTCTGTTGACTCAAGGTTGGCTACACAGGGCTCCTCTTCTCCCAAGGATTCCTCCTCTCCTGAGGAGTCACCGCTATACTGAGCCCTGGCTGACTCATGACATGTACACTCCCTGTTTAAGAGGGATTTTCTTGTGGCTGCACTGAACAAGCTCAGTGAGGCAGGAGACATTGCAGTGGGTGAGAATGCATCCTCCTGGCCCATGGCACTATCTTGATGCAGGAAATGATGGGTCTTAGCAATCATGGTATGTGTAAGGGGGTCAAGGCCTGCTGGGTGTTGAATATTGTCTTCTCCATGAGAGAGATCTTGCAAATGTTTGTGTATGCCCATGTAGATGATAGCTTTTGACTAAGTCAGTGAGCTCTTTTAGTTCACTAAGAATATATGCTTTATGTGTGTAACTGTATGCACATCCTCAACTCTCTGTCCTTAGACAGCAACCTAATAAGGAGATCATCCAAGTAGGCATACACATGCACTCCTTTTGTCATAAGATGAGCAACTAGGATGATCCTGAATTTGGTGAAGACCCGAGGGGAGGATGAAAGGCCAAATGGGAGTTTCTGGTACTGAAAATGGTTACACAGGGGAAGTGCTTTCTATTTTTTTTTAAAAGAAAATTTATTATCGGATATATAAAAGCATGTTTCACATTTTGTTTACAATTCTTATCATATTCTTTTCAAATTTTTATCTCCCCCTCCCCTGGCTTCCCACGATGCTCCGCCCCCGTTAACATTTCCAACCAATATTCTCATACATTCAACTTGTTCTTAATTTTCAAATCTTAAATTTCAATATTTTGCTTTTTAACTTTAACAATTAGGTAACTTTTGAAATACAACCTCTCTTGTTACAGCACTTCTGTTATTAGTAACTATCAAAACAAAGTAATCTTTTTTTACATCCCAGTTAAGCTCTAAATAGTCTTTAAAATCTTTCCAGTCTGTTAAAAATTCTTCATCTTCTGCTCCATGAAATTTTCTTGTTAATTTATCCATTTCAGCCATAAAAATCATTTTTTTAATCCATTCCCACTTATCAGGTATCTGCTCTTGTTTCCAGAACTGAGTGTAAGTCATTCTTGCAGTTGAAATGAGATACCATAACAAAGTTCTTTTTGCCATTTTGACTTCTTCTAACTTTAGTCCTAGAAGCAACATTTCTGGTTCTTTTTCAAAGTACATTTCAAATTTTTTTGAATTTCACTATGAATCTCTGTCCAAAAAACATTTGCTTTTTCACAAGTCCACCACATATGGTAAAACAAGCCCTCTTTCTTTTTACATTTCCAACACTTGTTTGACATATTCTCATTCATATTAGCAATTTTTTTTGGTGTCATATACCATCTGTACATCATTTTATAACAGTTTTCTTTAACATTAACACATGTTGATATTTTAATCGACTTTTTCCACAAACATTCCCAAGATGACATTTCTATATCTCTATTTACGTTTATCGCCCATTTCATCATTTGTTCTTTTACAATCTCATCCTCTGTATACCACTTTAACAAAATCTTATAAATTTTAGAAATCATTTTTTTACCTTTTTCACTCCAAATTTTTTCTATTTCATTATTTTCTTTTCTAAGACCATGTCTCATTTTGTCAGTCTTAAATAAATCATAAATCTGTCTATAATTTAGCCAGTCATATTCAAAACCCAAGTCTTCTCTTGGTATCACGAAACTCTTCCCCTCAATTTTCAGAATATCTCTATAAGGTAGCCAGTCTTCCTTTGTGCCTTGAAAGTGGTTTTATTACTTCCGCCGGAACAATCCACATTGGTCTTGCTTCAAAAAAGAATCTCTTATATCTCATCCATGTCATAAATAGTGATCTCCTTATGAAGTGGTGCTTAAAAAGGTTATCTACTTTAGATTTCTCATACCATAAATAAGCATGCCAACCATATCTTCGATCATGCCCTTCTAGTGCCAACAGTTGTCTATTCTCCAAGTTGATCCACTGCTCCAACCAAGCTAGGCACACCGTTAGGAAGCTGGAAGCCTCCTCTTTCTTTTGCATCACAAAGTATTTTCATTTTAATCCTTGGCTTCCTTCCAGCCCACACAAATTTAGAAATCTCCTTTTGCCATAAGTTCAACACTTTGCAGTCTTTCACAACTGGAATCATTTGGAATAAAAATAGCAAACGGGGTAAAATGTTCATTTTGACTACAGAAATTCTGCCCAATAAAGATAAATTCAAAGTATTCCATTTCTTGATATCTTGTTGAATTTTGTTCCAGGCCTTTTCATAGTTGTTCTTAAACAAATCTATATTCTTTGCTGTAACCTCAATTCCCAAATATTTAGCCTTTTTCACCACTTCACATTGAACTCTTTCTTGTAAATCCAATTGTTTTTCTTTTCTCACATTTTTACAGAGTATTTTTGTCTTGTTCTTATTAACATAAAATCCCGCCAAGTCACCAAATTCGTTAATCCTTTCCATCAATAACGGTACATTTCTTAATGGGTCTTCAATTATAAACACTACGTCATCGGCAAAAGCCCTATATTTATATTCAAAGTTTCCAATTGTAAGCCCTTTTATATCTTTATCTTCCTTTACTTTACTCAGCATCACTTCCAAGATCCAAATAAATAACAAAGGAGATAACGGACACCCTTGTCTTGTACCTTTCTGTACTCTAAAATAATCTGTCAACTCCTTATTCACATTCAACGAAGCTTTTTGTCATATTTGATAATCATAATCATATTTGAAAAGGGCTGTCCAATGTCCATTTTGTCAAGGAATTGGAACATAAACTCCCAAATTAAATTGTCAAAGGCTTTTTCGGCATTCAAAAATAAAAAGACAACTTCCTTTTCAGGGTGCTTATCATAATACTCTATTGTGTCAATCACAATCCTTAAATTGTCTCTGATTTGTCTATTTAGTAGAAAGCCGGCTTGTTCTTCTCTGATAGCATTCTTTAAATAAACTTTTAATCTTTCTGAAATAACTTTGGCAAATAATTTATAGTCATTAAGTAGCGAAATTGGTCTGTAATTTTTCACATCTGACAAATCTTGCCCTTCCTTAGGAATAAGAGATATGTTGGCTTCTTTCCAAGATTCTGGTATTAATTTAGTTCGCTGAATTTCATTAATTAGAAGTTCCAAAATCAGGGTTAGCTCCTCCTTTAGTTTTTTGTAAAATTTCACTGTAAATCCATCTGGTCCAGGAGCTTTCCCTAATTTGGCCTCTTCTATTGCGTTATATATCTCTTCTTTCTGTATTGGACCATTCAGCATATCTTTGGTATCACTATCCATCTCAGGTAAAGTTACCTTATCCAAATACTTTTTAATCTTCATTGGATCAATCTTCTTTTTTTGAAATAGTTTTGCGTAATATTTGAAGAAGGCTCTCTTAATTCCATTTATATCAACAATTTCCTTGCCCTCCTCAATTATCTTAGTTATTGTCCTTCTCTCCCTCCTATTTTTCAGTTGCCAGGCTAAATATTTCCCTGGTTTGTTTGCACCTTCAAAGGATTTTTGTTGCAGTTTCTTTAAGTTCCAGTAGAGTTCTCTATTTAATGCTACTTTTAATTGTTCTTGCAAAATTTGTATTTCCTTGAGAAGCTTCTTTTTGCTTGGTCTCTTTTTAGCTCATTCTCTTTTTGTTGTATTTTATCTTGTAAGTCTTGTTGCTGTTTCAAATTATTTTTCTTATCCGCTGCATTCATTGAGATCAAAACTCCTCTCATCACCGATTTGTAAAAATCCCACACTGTCTGTATATTGACCTCCTGATTCAAGTTCATTTGGAAAAAAATCTGTGTTTCTTTTTGCAAAGTCTCCACTAGTCTCGTCTTATCCAATAAATCCTCATTAATTCTCCAATGATATTGCTTTGCCTTTTCTTTTAATGTCCAAATTAACGGGTTATGATCTGAACTGGTCTTTGGCAGTATTTCTACCTTCCAAGTTTTTAGTGCGATTTCGCTCGACATCCAAATCATATCTATTCTTGAGAAGGATTTGTGTCTATTCGAATAAAAAGTAAAATCTTTAATTTTTGGATTCCATTTTCTCCATACATCTTCCAACTTTTCTTGTTCAATGACTCTAAAAAAAGTTTGGGGTAACTTTCCAATCTTCTCAACACCTTTCTGTGATTGTCTATCCAATTTGTTGTTAACAGTACCATTAAAATCACCAGCAACAATTATCTGTTCATAGTGCACTTGGTCCAGTTCGCTCAGCAAATCCTTAAAGAAATTCTCTTTAGCTCCATTAGGAGCATACAGATTCACAACCAATGTCTTTTTTTGTAACATATTGATCTCAACCGCCACATTATCTTCCTTCTTTATCTGTAAAAACTTGTTTAGGTTCCAACTTTTTATTTACATAGGTCACCACTCCTTTATTTTTTTTCTCTGCAAAAGAATAAAATTCTTCTCCCAATTTTTTATTAATCAAATATTTATTGTCCCAATTTTTTATGTGTGTTTCCTGCAAACAGATGATGTTAGAATTTTGCTTTTGTAACCAATGATTCACTACTTTTCTTTTGTTAGGTGAATTAAGTCTATTTACATTCCATGATAATTTGTAATCCATCATTGAGGCTTTTTAAATATCTCCGAAGTCTTCGATATTTTCGGCTTTGAACCTATACATATCCCTCGGTGTTTTAATCACATGTCTTTTTGAGTTGTACATAAAGGACAGTCCTTGTGGTATTTCCCATCTGAATCTGATACTCAATTGTTTCAGCTTATCCACCAGCTTCTTAGATTTCTTTCTGTCCTGCAAAATGGACCTTGGGAGTTCTTTCATTATCATTATCTTTTTACCATCAATTTCCAGTGGCTGAGAAGACTGCTTCTTAAATACGTCCTCTTTCATTTTCTTTTTCACAAATTGAACAATGACATCTCTGGGTAAATTTTTCCTTTGAGCATAAGCAGAATTCACTCTACATATAAGATCAAAATTGTAATCCAACTCCCCTTTGTCTTCTCCCATGTATTCAGTTAAAAGTTTCCATCACTTCAGTACATATATCTTCTCCCACTTTTTCTTCAATGCCTCTCAATCTCAACTGATTCGACATTGCTTTATATTCCACAACTGCCTCAAGATTCCGATTACTCTGTCCATTCACTTCAATTTTCCCCCCAAATCTTGTGTCTTTTGCTCTATTTCCGTTGATTTGGTCGCCAAAGCTTTAACTTGACTACTTGTATTTTCCACTTCTTTTTTAAATTCCGCCACTTCTGCAAGTACTAACTCTCTCAAGGCCACCACATTTTTCTCCTGAACTACTTCTAAGTGTTCCAGCTGTTTTTCCATCTTCTCATCAAATTGCTTTTCCAGTTGCTTGATCTTACTGTGAATTGCTTCTAACATACACTTCTCCATTTGATCTATTGCTGCCTGCCATTCTTTCTTATCTTTGCCAGCCATGCCTGGACTTGCAGC
This sequence comes from Gekko gecko, assembly GCA_029375565.1. NCBI lineage: Eukaryota > Metazoa > Chordata > Lepidosauria > Squamata > Gekkonidae > Gekko > Gekko gecko. Next base: position 233,431,546 of record JAPDNY010000002.1, on the reverse strand, counting down.
TGACGCCACTCTTTGCCGGTGTTTTGGATCCATTTTGGGAGTTTATTGATACAGTTCAATCAGCTTGACAATTCTCTTCCAATTCCTCTTTGTTTTGCTGTTTCTAACAGTCTTTTTTCTCTTAAAAACACTTTTTAAAATTTAGTCCTCCACAAAATGGCGGGCACAATTTCTCTATGGTTTTCTTGGCTAGAGTAGGTTCGTTTTACACTTCCTCTTTCCGGTCCCCCGTTTAAAATGTCCTACCGGATACACTTCCGGTCCACTTCAATTTCAGTCCTACCGGATACACTTCCGGTCCACTTCAATTTCGGTCCTCCGACACAATCTCTAGCCAGTTTCTGTTTTCAACCAGACACAGTTGACTGTTACACCTCTGTCTTGCGATCTTCCCTGTTACTTTTGCTCATTCACTTATCTCCACCTCTGACCACAGGAATGTTCAACAAAGTTAATTTAGTCCGTTTTTAGCGCTTTAATCAGCTCTTCAACTTTTATCGATGGATCGATTCTACAGTTTAAAGTCTTATGCGCTTAACCGCCTTGCTCAAAACTCGCTAGATCTTCTCCCCGGTAAGCAAATCGTTACAGTTACCTTAGTTGTTTATCTTGGGACTTCGCATCGTTCCTTTTTACTTCCACTGTTAGATCGTTTCTCAAGAGATCGGGAAATGGCAAATTTAAGCTGATTTGTCAGCTCGGCTAGCTTCTGTAGTGCTGATTTGCAAAGCCCGCTCCTGAGAGGAGATCAAGGTGTAAACAAGCCCCTCCGGGACTTTGCGGACACCGATCTCAACTCTCACTTGGACCTTGATGCTTGCTTGGCGACCCCCTGCTTGGGGGTTGCTGCGTTGGGCAGTAAAACTGCCCAAACTGTCAGAAGAAGCTGCCGTCCACCCCGCACGATCGCTGGAGTGCGTCAGTTCGCCATTTTACTCCGACCGGAAGCCAGGGGAAGTGCTTTCTAGAGAGTGGGTGGAAGGGCACAAATAGATATGCCTCCTTGAGCTACACTGACACCAGATGCCCCCTGGTTAGAGGGCCTGTACTATGGAGTGCACGATCCCCATGAGAAAGTGCTTTTGCAGACCTATTTCAAATAGAGGATGGCTCTCCATTCTCCATTTCTCTTGGACGTGGCAAATCTGGAAAATCTCTGTGTCTCTGTAACAGGCTCTGTTGCCTGAGTTTCCAAATGGTGCCTTGTAGTTTGTGTCATGAATGCATGTTTTAGTTGAGGGGGAGTACCCTGTACCATGGGAGGTGTAGAAACTCTGAGTACCCCCGACTGATGGTGCTGTGCACCCACCTCTCTGGAGTGGACAGTCTCCAGATTGGAGCAAAGGCCCAGAGGCATCCACCTATGATGGCATCATTGACAGAATTGTCATTTCCCCTCCCTGCTGGCATGATTGACTTGGGAACCCTCAGTTGCCTTGGGGAGAGATCTTTGCTTATTCTAGGAGGGCTTTGCAAACCTGGAGCTTCTGGAGTCATGCTGTCTGTACAAGCTGCAAAAGGAGCAGTAGGAGCTCTGGGTCTGATTCATTTTCCTCTCTTTGGGACAATGAGGGTGTACCCTACCTTTCTCCATTTTCATTGATGGCTGCATCCTCAAACAGTTTTTCTTCATGGAAGGGTACAGAGGAGAGGCTGTTTTTAGACAGGTGATCAATTTTCCAGTACTTTCCAGTGCAGTGAATCATGTTGGTTGCAAAGGATTTTCCAGGGGATTGCATAGCATTCAATCTGGCATCAACTACAAAGGCTGAGGTGCTCTTAATTTTTAACAAAGCCTTTTCTAGTCTGACTGAGGCAATGTTTGGGTTCTACAGGAGTTCATCCACCCAAAATACTGCTATTCTGGAAAAGACAGAGGCAGGTAAGCTGGCCCTGATAGCTAGTGCTGATGTTTCATGAGCCTTTTTAAAGGTTCATTGAGTGCATTGTCCCAGTCCTTGAACAGCACAGCACATGAGAAGGTTAGTCAGTAGAGCATCCACCAAGGAAACTTGTAGTGTCTTCTTTGTAGAAGAAGGGAGGGAGTAAAGGTTCTTTGTAACCAAGCATACCTTCTGGCACTACACACTCTTCACAACTTCCTCAAAAGAGTCTGGAAAGGGCACCATGGATGGGGTCTTAGCAGATTGGTAAAAGACCTTGGAATCTCCCTTGTTCAAGGATCTCTCAAAAGTTTGGGGTGGTGTCTCAGGAGAAACTTTTAGCCCCAGAGTAACCTTTCCTTGGAGGAAAAGGAAGTTCTTTTGTTGGAATACCCTGGTGCTGTACTAGAGGCCTCTTTATTTGATCTCTCTATCAGACTGTACTGAATTTGACTCTGAGTGATGAGAATCTAAATGGCCAGAGGTAAGAGTGTGGAGCTGTACATGGCCCATAAAGGAGATGGGGGGTTCCCATACTTTTTTTGCACCTGAAGGGGCTCCTAGAGTCTCTGCTCCTAAAAGTATGTGTGTGGGGGTGATGAAGAAAAGGGGTCGGCTTTATCAGATGAATATAACAAAAGACAAAGGGGGGGATGGACTTAACCTAAACTGAATTGAATTAAGATCAAAAAGGTTAAGAAATCAAAATATAAGGGCTCAACAGTTACATGTCTAAACTTAAAATGTAACTATTATAAAATATACAAAAATATACATATATTTATTACAAATGCAATAAAAACAAATATAGGCCCAAGTAATAGCCCCAATTCAGAATAAAATAATATATTAATCCCAAAGATAGACCATTTTTTGCTCACAAGACTCCACAGCTTAGAGGGACCATTGGTTCTGGCATGCCTAAATCGAAAGCAAAGCCCATTTGCTCCAACCGTGTTTCCTCTGAAGCTACTATTGGGGCAGCAGTGGAAGTCTGAAAGGCTCCTGCCCCAAGCAAGGCTTCACCGAGGGGGATAGAGGAATCTTGGCATGTCATTTTGCCAGTTGGAGCGCCAACTATTCTCTCAACATGGGGAGCCAGCATGGACACGATATCTGCTTCAATCACTCCAAGTAGCTAACAGGACACCCTGTTCTGCAGCTGAAGTGGCAGGGTGGGCAACTGCCACACTCAAGGACTTTTTGAAGTGTTTTGGCATATTGTTAATTACTCATCCTCTTGCCTAAACTATATTGTCTCTCCTTCAGGCAGAGCTATGGAAGTTCATCCAACAAAGAGCAAGACAGAGCATGGACTGGGGCTCACCCCTAGCTGGAACTGGAAGCACTGCAAAGGTCATTGGCATATTCTCAACTGTGCTGTCCAATGCTGCCCAAGTTTGTGTTCTTCTATATGTCCTTAATTTGTCCTTAATTTTACTCCTTCCTCAACTTTTTATTTTCACAAAAAATAGTAGTTTTAAACTGAATTCAACAATCTCTATTCTTTAGCCTGATCCCTTTCTTTCTCTTTACTTGCCTTCACTCTGCCAATCCATTCCACCTGACTAAACTTCAAGTTAGTGTTTCTGTTTCACTTCTCCATCTGCTCCACTGCTTTTTACAACTAACACTCCATTTTGGCTAAACTTTTAGTTTTTTCTGCAAACCAGGAGGGTCCCCTAAGTTTGTGGGAAAATTTCTCTTCTCTCCATCCCAATTTGCAGATTAAAGTATCTACAATGGAGCTGAGTTCATTGTTAAATATACATATGTATGGTTTCCTCTTTTTAAACACAGTCATTGTAGTGCATCTAATGTTTTAAACTGTGGTTATGATTTCGTAATTTATTGTATATTACATACCAGGAGTTTAAATTATGATTTGTTGTAAGATTTTTTGAGTTTTTAAAATCGAAACACAGAATAAAATTTCTTAGATAAATCTTTGAGGCACAATAATAAAAGTGAACAATCATCACTGTGTTCATCTCATGACCAAGCCATCTAGCACAACAGGTTGTGGGCAAGTTTTGATCCCACTGCAAGGCTATCATCAAGTGTTGTACTTTGCTTTCCCACCCATCCCAGAAATAAAATGTTAACCATTCACTTCTATGGAAGAAATGAAGGAAGAGAGCATTCAAAGACACCTGGAGGATGATACTTCACAAACTCTCAGGAATGACAGTGAAATATGCTCCCTCCCCTAATGATATCAGCAATTAAGCATGCTACTTGCATAGGTATTCTGGGTATTTGTCATGAATCATCTTTAACAAAAAAAATTGATTAGCACATACAGACCTCACCTGAGCTAATAAAAATATTAGCTAACACAACTTAAGGAATATCCTATTTGAAAAAGAAAGCAAAATGCTAGTCTATACAGAGGCACTGAAAAAATATTAACAATCATAGTAGAGAACATAACTTCGCCAAAACTTTCAAGTTCTGACTTCTTGCTACTGAATCCTGGATATACTTGAACATAGAGAATTGTACTTACTTCGAGCAAGCCAGCTCACAGACATTATCCTTCCAGTCCACATATCCAGAAATGCCTCCTGCCCTAATGAACACTTTATGATTGTTAAGATCCAACTTGAAGTCCTTAGACAGTATGGCATGAAAGTATACTGTAATACAATCTCTGAAGTTCACCTGGCTGCAACAGTGAATAAGAAAAGTTAGCATAATTTGTGCTGGCGGATAAGTATAATAGTTTGGGTAAGCTCATGAATAAGTAATTCACTAGGTGATTCAATTGTCACAAACTGTTGAAATTGAATACTAAAACACTGTATTTTAGAGAGGGGGGAAACAAAAATGCTGAGAAAGGATACAGCATCATGGTATGGAAAACAGACAATAAACTTTCAGAAGATGCAAGAGAAGTTCTAACAGAAATTCAGATATCAATAAAATTTAAAAAATTCTTATGAAAACTAACAGGTATTCATACTATAAAACAATAGGAATCAGATTCCTAAACAATTCAAAAATATAGCTAGATTTCAACAGTTCATAAGATGTGCAGATGTTTTCCACATGGGGACAGGCTTGTGTAGTTTCCCCAATGTTGCTGCACCTGCTGATACAACACAGCAGCAGCAGGGCTTCCGCACAGCAGATTCTTCTGTAGTTTTCCGACTCCAGCAACTTCAATCAGCAAATAAATACCATTATGTCATTGTACCAATACACATATCAGGTTCTCTAACTCCTAACTTTAATTTTTCTCCAGCCCTTTCCATTACAAAGATATACCTTTTTCCTTTATATTTCTGCAATGAAATTGGCTAGATAGACTTACTTTTATTTTTAAATTAAAGCTAGAACTCCAAAGAACTCGAAACACAAAATGTTGTAGTGATATAAAAATATTCAATTCAATTGCTAATGGCAGGAGGAAGAATGCGAGTTAGGGAACAGTTATCATGTGAGCTGGACCAGGAAAACACAAATTTCCCACCCATACAAGAGCCATCCAGGCTTTGCTGCAATCTTTCCCAAAACTCCACAGCAAAGTCAGTTTTGGAAAGATCAGAGAAAAGCCAAAGAAGCCCTAGGAAGTGTATGAATGTGCCATAATGCTGTAGGCAAGCATGGAGGAAAAACACACTCCCCAAGGTTACTAAAACCAGGGCAAATAGCCCATGTAGAAATGGCCATAGTACCTTAACACTGTTAAGGTAGTATGAGAAATGAAAATGAAGATTTTTAATTGATTTGATTAACATGTTAAGCTTGTGCTTTGTGTACCTTAAAAGCTTAATGCATTTGCTTCATGAATCTATAAGACTAAAAGGCCAGACAACCTAAGATTAGAACTTGAAATAAGGAAGATAGATCATGTCTAGTCCATCTGGAAAGTACCTATTCAGAAACACAATGGTCAGCATAGAGACATGTTTTCTCTCCTTAATTTGCTTGCAGAGTATAACCAACAGAAAAATGGGAAGTTAACTCTGTCGAACAAATGTTTCGAAAGAAGACAGGCCTAAGGATAGAACATCCTGCGGTCTGAAAGCCCAGTAACAGGAAGGCATGACACAAGAATGACCAGGCTCACCCGAGAGTGACATTTGCAGTAGATGGTGGGGAAAAAATGTCAGGGGAAGGCTGGGAAGATTAATAACTTTTTTTAGGAGAAAGTAAACAGATTTTAGCATATTTAGAGGAGTGGACTAATTAGGAAAAGAGAAAGAGTAATCAGAGGCGTGTTGTCATGGGGTCCTAAAGGCAAGACGTGATTTAAGAATGTGAGCCACGTACTCCAGCCTATGGGGACTGGCAAGGGTGTTTCTTATTTTCCAAAGCGTCGGGGAAGGAAGTATAAAACTGCCTGCTTTCAAATACAAGATGTGTTCAGTTCATTTGAACTTATCACCCACGCTTGCAAGAGTGTAACTATAAAATATTATGCTTCACTGAAAAAGGTCTATCTTCAGACGTTCTTTTTTTTTTGGTAAAAAACAAAGTGCATTTCTGACAGTAGCACGAATACATGACTGCTGGGATTGAACAGCCATAGCGTCTTCCTCCAAAATAGAAATCTGAAGTGGCAAACACTTTAAGAATGAATGTGGATTCACTGTCATTAGTATAACACACTTTGGAATTTAAGTCACAGAGAAAGGCTGGGGATAAAGCTGTAGAGAGATTTCTCTAATTAAGGCCCCATTATGGTGGCCTTATCTAAGCTATCATGCAGCCTGTATGTTGTATCTGCTCAGGGTGAGACAGGTAAACCTGTGAATTGAGTTATAATTTTGGCCAAAATTATGCTTATTTTATAGAGAGAGCGCTCCACACAAAGTGTGCGAAAAGACACAGCTAATTCATTAGCTGGCTTGACTCTAGTAAATGCATCACACCATAATGAGCACAGAACTGAGGATTTTGCTCTCACCAACTTTAGTAATAGGCTTATGTAACTGAGGAAGACAGACAAGGTACTTTAATGTATGGTTATTACCCACTTACTCCTTTTGGGGAACTTAAGGCTTTTTTCCAGACTCGAACACAAACAAAAAACCTGACTGATCCAAAAACCAATTGCATTTTGAGGTTTAGCCATTGCAGTCTTTAAACTCACAAACATACACACCCTGTCCTGTGTCCCCTCTAAGCTGAGTTAGTGTGTGCTAGCTCAGAGTTTTTTAGCCCCTGTCTCACACATTTTTGTCTTAGCTCAGAATAGATGGCTCCAGAGCAAACTCATTTATGCAGCAGCCAAATTGCTTGCTCACAACTTTAATGCCAGTAGCTCACAAAGTAAAATTTTTGCTCACAAGACTCCACAGCTTAGAGGGAGCACTGACCCTGTCTTGTATAAAAAGTAGCTTTTGACAGTTGAAGTGTCTATGTATACCACAAAACACCTTACAAATCCAAGTTTAAACATACAAAGTACAAAAAAAACAAATTATCCACTCCACCTACAGCCTACTTGATTAGGTAGCTTCTGCTTTAGTCGTGTTTTGGGTTTTTTAAAATCCTGCTCTGGGGGAAAACGGAATCAGACATCATTTTAAAACTGCTGTCGGCTGATCCTTACTATATTCAATACCACTTCTACAAATGTGAGAGTGGTACCTTCTGTTTATCTGTTGCTTCTTGTTGTTCGGATTTGACTGTTGCTTTTTCTTATTTGATGCAGCAGCTTTCCCCTTCTCCTCAGTTCCTTTCATTTGAATTGCAGGTTTTTCACAGGTATTTCCCTCTTCAGTTGCTTTTTCTTCCAGCTTTATTTTCTGTAACATACGTTTTAACATATGCTTAAAAATAATAAGATAGTCACATAAACGTAGGCAAGTTAAAAATCCTATTAGTGACACATATCTATATCACCTGTGTGCTTGTCTTAAGGGATGGGCATGAACTGCATTTCTGCGGTTCGTTTTGGTTTGTGGTTGAACCACAAAATGATATGAACCAGGAGGATGGTTCACAAACCAAACGGGTTCACGACCCCTACTTTCTGCTTCCCGTCACTTTTTGCCAGAAGCAGAAAGCAGGGGTTTAATGACTCCGAACCATTTAAACCCTGCTTTCTTGCTTTCACAAACCACCAAGAACTACCTTAAAATTCACAGAAGTTCATAACAGCTCTTCAGTTCATGAGTGTTGGTTTGCAAACCACGAACCAGCCAAAAATTGTCACAAACTTATGTTCGTGTGCCTATCCCTACTCGTCTTTCGAAAACCAATTAGAAAGCTGGTTAAGTTGACGAAGAATGTATTGATTTTATTACAGCCAGACAGTGTGAAAAGTTGGGCCATGGTGGGCACAAAATATAGGTCATTATATACAATTAGAACAATGAGAAAAGGTATGGAAAGTAAACATAAAGCTTACTAAAGCCATGTCATATAAAGAAAATCTGTATAAAACATTTTATAGATGGCACATAACACCCAAAAACTTAGCTAAATGGTACCCAAATATGTCAAATGTGTGTTGGAAACATAAATTAAGAACTGGTTCTTTTTACCATATGTGGTGGACATGTGATGTTGTGAAGAAATACTGGATATAGATACATGAGATAATACAAAAAATACCTGGCACAAATGTACCACTGATACCAGAATTGTTTTATTGAATATTATACCTCAAAATTTTACTGTACAAGATGTACATATGATTACACAAATTGTTACTACAGCCAGGATTTTATATGCAAAGTATTGGAAAAAAGAACAGACACCTACAAAGGAAGAACTAATTTTTAAGCTTTTAGATACAGCAGAAATGGACACATTAACATTACAATTACATGCAAAATAAGAGACTATCTTTGAAAGAAAATAGGCAAGACTATACAACTGGATTCAAAACTACTTGGGAGAACTTAATCCATGAACTATAATGATAATCTCTACAAAAATGGTATGAAAAGAAAAGATTCCATAAGCATTTGTAAATCTAAATTGACACAAGAGTATTGTTTCCATTTTCAATTTTTTTCCTGTTCTGTTCTTTCAATCTTTATTCTTTCTATGAAAATAATAAAATTGTTTTTAAAAAAGAAAAAAGAAAAGTTGGGCCATGGCAAAGCTCACTTTCACACTGCTGTTGGACTAGAAATGCCACAATTGAAAACCTGCAGAGAACCCAATAACTCAATCTATTGCAGATTTAGGCATGCCTACTGATTTTCAGTAGCAATCTGAATGTCCCATAATACCGGAAGCAACTGTATTAGAAAGGAAAAATATCCATTGCTACACAGCATTCCTATACAATCAGAAAACAAATTAAGTCTTATCACTGATCTTACCTTTGTGTCAGAATCACTTCTCTGTTGCTTGGCCTCTTTTTCAATTTCTTTTTTACAAGTTTGTTTTGTTTCAGATTCTGGCAAAGGCATCTTAGTCAAATTTTGATCTTCCGCACTGGAATTTGCACCTGTATTTTCAGATGACTTCACATTTAAGTGAAAGTCTGGTATGTTCTTTGCACCTCCTGTGGAAATGTGTAGATTTGTATCACACACCGAAGTCTCCATTGTTATATTTTCCAGTGTCTTTTCCATCACAGAAGAATGTATGTTATTTTGTCCTCTGTTAGAAGCTAGCTGTTCATCAACTACAACATTTATTTTGGAGTCTTCCTTCTCCATCTTTTCCCCTGCAGCTGCTGCACCATTTTTACTACCCTTTTCTACTACTTGGTCTGAGTGAAGTACGATATCAATGGTATCACTGTGATTTTCTGCCCCATTTACTGGATTTTGATCCAAGTCCAAGGGACTACAGCTTTTATTCTGATGTCCATCATCCTCAGTGGACCCCTCTTCTGGTCTGGTCACTTTAGCTAGTTCATCTTGACTTTGTTCTGCTGGATTATTTTCACCTGCTGTTTCAGCACTCAAAGAATAATTAAGAGAGGATGGTGCTGAATTTAAGGCATCCTGAAGCTCAGAACCTGAAGCATTCCTATTCTTCTTTTTCTTCTGTGTAATGAAAGAAGAGGGGGAGGAACCAATAGAGTTACACATTTTTCAAGCACAGAAATTATCATGTTATCCTCATCAGATACAAACACAGATTAAGCTTCTCAAGCACATTCTCAGTTACACCCTTGATTTCAGCTTTAAGAAATGGAGTTGAAAAGGAGCCACATATATATCCTATTTCCTACTATCCTACCACAGACTAGGCTTTGCAATCCAAACCACACTATGACACATACAAGCAACAACTGTGCTGCAGAAATTTTCTGACAGAGCAAATCATTCCATTTGAATCATACAAGCGAGCTCATGTCACGAACAGCAGGAAAAGCCGGAACTGGACAGATAAAGACCACAAAAGAACTAAGCAATCTATGAAATGTTTGAGAAGGTGTATTTGTCTAAACTTCCAACTGTCATAATTCAAAACACCAGTATGTTCTCCAAACCAGGATGGGAGAAGATGTGCACCTTTATACAGCTACCATTTGAAAAGAGAATATATACTGTACCTCTGAAGTGAATTACATCCCAATAAATGTAGAAGAAGCTAGTATAAAGGTGATTTGCAACATTCTGGAGGAACAAAGTCCATATATATATAAAATCCCCTCGTTCTTAAGCTATAAGGAGTTATCAAATCCTGGCACCCAAAATCTGAGCTGTGATTTCTACTATTAGCTACCGGGGCCTCCACAGAAGAACCAAGATTCCTACTCAGCTTCTTTTCTTTTTGTTACTACCTCTTGCAGTATTTACTCTAGACTGCTTACTCACTAGTAGTGTAACCCTAAGCAATCGATGGCCTCCTAAGCCCATCAATGGGCATAGAAGGATCTCTGTCATAATTAGGAAACCCCCATGCCATCCCACATTCAATACTGTTAAATGCTTCTTGGACTGGTTCTTTGGACTGCAATTCCTACAACTGAATTTACTGTATACAGGGAATCTTATAAACAATTTTTATGGGCAAAGATGGAAGACCACATGGCCCATTCTGTGGAAATTTTGAGAGAATGCATTTAGATTTATGTTAGCCTGAAGGCTGCTTAAGCACATTTTGCTGATTTGCAAGTTTGTCTGATTTACTGTGTCAGGTCCAAAGGGTGCATGCATGCATCAGTCCTTATAAGCAGAGAGTTAAGACAACCCGAAAAATCTACAACAGCTAGTTAAGACAGACCTTGGAACACACTAGTATGTATTCTCGGGGAAGATTACAATTTATATCTGATGGAATGTACATATATTTTGCACTCAAACTACAAGATACCAAGAAAATAAAAGCTGTTAGATGCAAAGTTAGCACAGAACGAGTGAGAAGGCAAACCATGAAGAGACCATGGGGAAAATGCAGTGCGAAGACTGGAACAGAATCACTGGTCGCTTCTGCTGAATATTTTAAAGTCAGATTCTAAAAATACAGAATAGGTAATACTATATTGGCCAGTAGTTTTGAACCTTAGCAATGTTGCCAAACTCAGTTCTAAACAAAACTATGAAGGGCCCAAACACAAACAGTAGCATTCAGCTTCCTATATTCCTAAGGAAGCCTCCACCTTACACTCCTTTAGTGCTCTCAAATGGGACTGGGAACACTTCTGGCAAGGGTTCAGAAGGACTCACTGGTGGGTGTGAGATGTTACACCCTACTGTGTTTGCAGGTACTAAGGCCTGCAGTTCTCCCTCCTCTTCAGTCCTCCAGTCACAAGCAGGAAGCTCTGGTTCCTACAACTCTGCTTACTACACTTGCCCACATCTTCAATTCTACAAAACAGTTGTTTATAATGAATAGAGATGGGGCCTTTAGTAAGGGGCTACCTGATAGGTGCTTGAGATTTCCCACCACTATTCTGGTCTCTCCTCAAGTATTACTGTCAACAGGTCTAGTTAGGAACAAGCTCTCCCAGCCCTTCTTAACTATTAATTCCTTCCTCTCTGTTAGTTTACTTCTAGGGCATGTTAAGAATGCTTAATGCAATACAGCAACACTACAATTTCAGGAAAACAGCAATTTTCACAGAAAGTCTTAACGTTCTGTAGACTGCATTGCCCAAAATTCTTATTTTTCTATAGGCGGCTTCAACTAAGCCCTGAGTGAAGTTTGTAAGACCCTAGCAACTTTATCAGCATTGCCTTTCCAGAGAACTTTGTATAATACATTTATAAATCACCTCTCCTAACAGATTTAACCTCAATGCTATTGTCTTCTCCCGAACAGATTCAAGCACACAATTCAGTGGTAACTGTTGCTTCACAGTAGCACATTTGCTTAAGGCACACCACATGCAGGAAAAACTACCTGCTACAAACTTCATATGGGCCTGGTTCCTCCCTTCTCCTTTTTCTGGAAGGAGGGTTATCATCCAACTCATCACAAACTACAGCATTCACTACCATCTGTTGAAAAATAGCCTTGTTTCAGAGAAAACCACAACAGAAAGCAAAAAAAAAAAGTTACTATATTGTCAGCAAGCACAGCTAGCAGAACACAGCTAATACTGCCACAATGCCAGTCACCAGAGGAAGGGCATCAGTCATTACTGCTCTCTTAACTAAGGGAACGAGAGAAGTCCCCTGAGCCACAATAAGCAACCTGTACTGAAGTATACTCACTTTCTTTGGCACAACCCAGTCCTGACCCCTAGTGCTTTCTGGCAGAGAATCTTCCAGTTCCTTCTGCACCGATTCAGTGGGTGGATGGTCATCACCACCAGGTTCCAAAGGGGGAATGCTTCCCACCTTCAGTTCTCCCCCAGTTTCCATCTCTTCCACTGAAGTCATTCTTGGATCTCTAGTCTCTGCACCTGAAATAGAGGCCTTAATTTATCTATAAGGTAAGAAGTCACCAAAATTGAAAAAACCCATGGACTCAACAGTGATGGCAATCTGCCAGTTAATGTACTTGAAACTGTTTCATTCTCTCCAAAATAAAAACTTAACTAATAAGTTTGCACCCAGTACACAACTACCATTTAAATGCCATCACTGCCTCTGCTTGGGCCGCTAAGCCACTGCTGCCACTGCTGGAGTCCCAGCCCCTCCTGTGGAGTGGCAGAAAGGTCCTGGGAGCTGACGGAACAGGTGGGAACATGTCTGGGCATGGGCAGGACAGCAACTGCCCATGACGGCGTGCATTGTGAGGGGGTTGCGGGGGACTGCCATAGGGAAGGGGTGATTTCCATTACCTGACGGCAGGTGGGAGATGGAGGGGGATGCCCACTTAAGCTTCAGCATTAGTATCATTTCTGCAAATGGAGGTGGATTTTATTATATGTGTGATGGTGGTGGGGACAGAGGAAATATCTCATGGTATCCCTCAAGCTAAGCGGGAGAGCTAAATGGCTATTAACTCTGTAAATCCTCTATAATATAACTGTTATTTATCAGGAAGGGAATTGAAAACAAATCAGTTGGTATCATAATGCCCCTGTATAAATCCATGGTGCAACCTGATTTGGAATACTGTGTACAGTTCTGGTCGCCACACCTCAAAAAGGATATTATATCATTGGAAAAAGTGCAGAGAAGGGCAACTAGAATGATAAAAGGGTTGGAACACTTTCCCTATGAAGAAAGGTTAAAAAGCTTGGGGCTCTTTAGCTTGGAGAAACGACGGCATGATCAAGGTTTATAAGATTATGCATGGGATTGAGCAGGTTGAGAAAGAAGTACTTTTCTCCCTTTCTCACAATACAAGAACTCATGGACAGTCAATAAAATTGCTGAGCAGTCAGGTTAGAACAAATAAAAGGAAGTACTTCTTCACCCAAAGAGTGATTAACACATGGAATTCACTGCCATAGGAGGTGGTGGCAGCTACAAGCATGGACAGTTTCAAGAGGGAATTAGATAAACATATGGAGCAGAAGTCCATCAGTGGCTATTAGCCACAAGGTATAGATAGGAACTCTCAGTCTGGGGCAGGTGATGCACTCTATTCTTGGTGCCGGGGGGGGGTGCAGTGGGAGGGCTTCTAGTGTCCTGGCCCCACTGCTGGACCTCCTGATGGCACCTGGTATTTTTTGGCCACTGTGTGACAAGACTGTAGGACTGGATGGGCCATTGGCCTGATCCAACATTGGCTTCTCTTATGTTCTTATTAATAGTGGCTGTCTTATCCAGTTTCAATGGAACAGAAGGATTGAAAAAATCCAAGCCTACCCTTTTTTGCACGAAGTGGGAAATATGGGACATCCTCTTATTTTAGTGAAAGGAGGCTATATTGGGTGGGTCTATGGAAGACCCAAAGGATGTGATTTGCGGCATCCTTTCATTGGTAGGTGGGAGCAGAGTGATGCTATATTGAAGAATAAGCTTTCTGAAGTTGGTGTTAGCAAATATTACTAGGTTTTGGTCCTGAATTACCCCAAATTGAAGACTTTTGCTTCTATATTTGTCAATGTTTGGGACAATGTAGGTCTGTGAACAGCTCTTTTCTGTAATGAATGTCAATACACCAAAAGTACATTCTCAGCTTACAGATACACACACCCAAACAGCATACTCAAGACTGCTATAGCACAGACGTTTCCTCCAGATTTTGATGCAATAATTCAGAGCAAGAGGTATCAGTTATCAAAGACCGTTAAATAAAGGAAATACATGTTTTAAGCATGTTTGTATTTTGAGTAAATAATATTGTTAATTGGGTTTGCCTCTGTCCTTTATCAAGTTTACATCTCCAGGACCTGGCATTCATTTTTATGGCAAACACGGCCCAGCCCAACAAAATGACATTTATGTCAGATCCAGCCCTCATAACAAATAAGTTCTAGAATCCCCCTCATGAGCACAACCCAACTATGCAGGATATGAAAGTTAAGTAAAATGTAATATGCAAGTACAATTTAGGATCTGATTCATCCTGTAACAGGTGCCTACAGCATAAATGCCTCAGATTGTAGACACTAAGCCTCACTTCAAGATAGCAGCTTATCCTCTTAACACAAATTGTAAAGCTAAATGTACATGACCATGTAATAGAGCTTCTACTAGTTGGTTTGCCAACAGCAATATTCTTTTTTGTTCTGTTAGGCCGTAAATCTACTGGATAAGAATCCTCTCTACTCGAGACCGCAAGATACAAAGACAGAGTAGCATCATTAAAATTATTCACAGAGTGTCTCAAATTGGGAGTACGGAAAGCACAAACAATTTGCATTTGTTATTCGTCACAGATTCTCACTTGCTTTGGACTTACTCACTTTGGACTGGAAGCTGGGGGGAGGGGTATACTAGGAATTTAGAGGAGCAGAACAGCATGTTAGGGGTATTATGCAGGACCTGCCCAGTTGGTGAAGAAATTGCTGAAAGGAAGGTGTAGAGTGTGTTTATTTAATGAGGGTTCTGGGAGGACGGCGATCTAGTGAGTTTAGCAACGCCTTAAGTACTACCTCTATTTATCATAAAAAGAGGATGAAAAATGGGGGAGGGGTATAAAATGGAGAGATGGCACTAAAAATAGATCAACAAACTACTGGCAGACAGACAAAGTAAGGAAGGCCTTAACGGCTTTACTGATTAACAGAATAGAAGAGTTGGTTTTCATACCCCAGTTTTCTCTACCCTAAAGAGACTCAAAGCAGCTTACAATCACCTTCCCTTTCCCTCCGCACAACAGACACCTTGTGAGGTAAGTGAGGCTGAGAGTTCTGAGAGAACTGTGACTGGCCCAAGGTCACCCAGCAGGCCTCATGTGGAAGAGTGGGGAATCAACTCAATTCTCCAGATTAAAGTCTGCCACTCTTAATCACTGAACCACGCAAGCTCTCCATTTTGATTGTGTCTACTTCCAGTGTAGACATTATAGAAACACAAGACAATAGTTAAAACACCATCCAGACCAACATGGAAATCTTGTGGTCATGAGGTAATGGTAACTTAAGACACATCAGTGGCCCCAGATTAATTCATTAGTCTACCTCTGACATTTTTCCATGGCATCCATGATCTCTAATAGGATGCAGCTACATTCCATGAAGTGATTTTATAGATTAGAATACCTCTGTATATTTTCTTAGTCTGCATGTTGGCAGAACGAGCCAATCTTTCTCCACAATTACCGCAAAAATTGTGAGACGCATTTTGAGAGTTGTGGCCGCATTTCAGGCATTTAATGCCCTTCTTCTGCTTTCGCCGCCCCAGGGTGAAGCTTTTCCTGGCCTGTTAAAAGATGACACCAAAAAAATTGTAAGAAAATTAATCATATGACATATGCTTTAAGTTTCACTCTCTAGTAAAAGAAACTAAAAACCCAGGAAGCTATTTTTATTAGCCTTTTAGCATTTCACATACTGTTATAGGAGAATAAGTAAATGTAGTACATTCATCAATGCAGGAGAACCCAGTCACTATATTTTTCAAACATATAGAAAACCCCCAGGAAATCCTCTCAATCATAAAGATGAAAAACACATAGTATATTTAAACAAAGTAGTTAAAATTATAATTTTAAAAATTAATATTTTGCTTTTTGATCAATTAAGCTCCAGGATTATTTACAATAAACTAAAGCAATACAAGAAACATGGCTCCTGGCTCAAGTTCTTAGCAACTCCACTACCCAAACATATGCTTGAGAGAAGACAGATGGAGCGTAATGGCAGGGTCTCCATTAATTACTCTCAGCATTCCACAATTAAGGATACCATCACTCTCCAATTTTGAAATATTTATTTCCTTCACTATGTTTTCCCCAGCATTAAATCCAAGCAAATAGTAACCATATAAAGTAAGTTTGTTGTTCTAGTTTGGTCCTTGCATCTGTTAAACACCTTTCTCATGCTGTATGCTAATTTGCTGCTCACCTTCTATTTATATGTATGGACTCGTAACTTCCACTTCATTGTATCTGAAGAAGTGTGCGTGCAAACGAATGCTTACACCTTGAATAAAACTTTAGGTGCCACTGGACTCAAACTTTGTTCTGCTGCTTCAGACCAACACCTAAATCTACTCGAACATATGTTGAAGCCTCTTCCCAGCTCACTGGTGTTCCTGCTGCAGTCCTTACTATGTGCACAGCAGGCGAAACAGCCCCTCCAAGAAGTATGCTGCCAAGCAACACAGGTTGTAACTGTCTCCCTTAACAAAACCAATAAATAAAAAAAACACAAAATCAGACACTAAAATCTGATCACTTGTTTTTCTCTTAATGTGAATTATAAATTTTACACCAATTCTCTCTCACACACTATAATCAAGAAAGGACATGCCCTACCAGTCACACCGTTTCCATCCTAATTGCCACAAACAATACCATATCCATTGGTTTCTAAAAGCACATCGATATTTTGAGACATTTATTGTTGCATCCTAGTGAAGTACAGACCTGTATAGACTGTACAGTGGGATCATCATAATTTATTCGAATTCTCCTCTTTTTTAATCAACATTTTAAACCAGAAATGTCAATCATACAGCCCTTGGGCCAGATCCAGCCCATCCAGGGCTTTTACCTGGTCTATGAGCATGCAAGGGAGGGAAAATGAGGTGTGAGGGAGAGAACAGGAAGCTGCTTGGGTGGAGAAAACAGGAGAGCCACTTCAGTCATGGTATCAGTGAGTGGTGGAACAGCTTCCTCTGGTAAGTAGGGGGCTGCCGCAACTACAGTCAGGGCCGGCTCGTTCATAGAGGCGAAGTAAGGCAGTTGCCTTACGGTGCCAAGGTAGAAGGGTGCCATGCTGGTCTGCTACTGCCCTGCCCCCTTCCCAGGCCACTAGTGCCCCCAGCAAGCACTTGAGCCGGCAGGTTTTAGCCGACTTTGCTCGGCACTGCAGCGGCCCTCCCAAACTACATTTCCCAGCATGCCTTTTTCCTGCCTCCCCCCTCCTTACAGCTGAGGAGCTGCTGGGCTCAGAGCATGGGGGGAGGGGACAATGGAGCCAGCCAACCCTCTGTGCAGCCCAGAGCCCCCAGAGGCGCTGCTTCCTCAGGCGGAGCTGCAGCCACTACTGGGGCTGGGTTTGGGGGTGGGCAGGCAGCCGAGCTGCATCAACAAGGCTCCTGCCAGCAGTAGCTGCACGCCAGGCTGGGCAGGGGAAGTGCGCCTTGGGCACCAGGACAGGAAGGGGCAGCTCCACGCAGAAACTTTTTAATCTGTGCAGGAGGCGAGCTAGGACTCTTTGCCTGGAGACAGGAGGGAAGGGAGGAAGGGGCCCAGCCTGCCCCGCAGCCTCACTCTCCTCAGAAGCCTTCCCCAGGAGGCCTTCTCGCCCCTCCAACCACCGGCCGCAGGCTCTCGCTTAAAAAGTTAAGTTTTAACTTTAAAACGTGCTTAACACATCAGCACTCTTGCAATATTTTGTTCATTTAACTGACACCCCTTGCTCTGAATTACTGCATCAAAATGTCTGTGCTGTTGCAATCTTGAGACTGTTCAAGAGTGTATTTGTAAGCTGCAAACCTACTTTTGATTTTTTGACATTCACTACAGAAATCTCATGCCCAGAGTTCTGAGCCTAGGGCCCAGAGGAAAACATGAAATGGCTTGGCATTACAACCTTTTGTACATAAGTTGCTTCATGTGCTGGTCAAGATGGCTATGTTTTGCCTAAGTGGTCAGTATCAGCCTACTATCTGGGAAGTCTAAGTTCAAAATCCCCAAAGGGTTGACATGATAGAGGTTTACAAGATTATGCACAACATGGGATAGAGCAGGCAGAGAAAGAAGTACTTTTCTCCCTTTCTCACAATACAAGAACTCGTGGGCACCCAATTAAATGAATGAGCAGAAGGCTTAGAACAGATAAAAGGAAGTACTTCTTCACCCAAAGAGTGATTAACACATGGAATTCACTGTCACAGGAAGTGGTGGTGGCTACAGGCTTGGACAGCTTCAAGAGGGAATTGGATAAACATATGGAGCAGAGGTCCATCAGTGGCTCTTAGCCACAAGGTATAGATAGGAACTCTCAGTCTGGGGAAAGTGATGCTCTGTATTCTTGGTGCTTGGGGCGGGCAACAGTGGGAGGGCTTCTGGTATCCTGGCCCCACTGCTGGACCTCCTGATGGTGTCTGGTATTTTTGACCACTGTGTGACACAGAGTGTTGGACTGGATGGGCCATTGGCCTGATCCAACATTGCCTTCTCTTATGTTCTTAGCATGTGCACACTTCTTCACATACACTGAAATAGATTTCCTCAAATATTACATGCAGGTAGGGGGAGTTCGTTGTCAGGAAGAGATTATTAGAATCGAGGTGAATAAGTAACTGAGTAATCAAAACAGCAAGACTGGAATAACAATACAGTAGGATGTGTAAATTGCAGTTCTCTACATAGGACAAACAGGTCAAACCCTACACCAAAGGGTAAATGGACACAAATCTGACATCAAGAATTGCAAAGCTGAGAAAACTGTAGGTGAAGGAACCGGTGACAAAATTTGCAAAGGAAAAGGCGCACAAAATGAGATTTTGATGTGCCTGAAATGGAAGCATTCAAGAGCCTTAATTTTTGACATCATAATTCATAGGATTATTCAAAATGATCAGTGAGTTGTGTGCTAAAACTGTTTTCTGTTTGAGAAAGAAAACCAAAGGCTGTCATTTTACTTATTCTCAATTTTTTTAAAAAAAAAATAGCAATGTCAAGTTTTGTGCTTTTAATTTTCTCTAGAATTCCTCTGTTTTTGAAAATTGGTTAGCAGTGTGGGGGGGTGCAAGTAGTTAGCCTTGCCTAGGGCGCCAAAAAGCCTGGCTTGGATTGTGCTTCTGAAAAAGAGGATCATTCCTCCTCTCCCCCCCATGCAAAGGCCAACTCTTGAGCGATTCTCAGTTGAAAAGATAGGGAAAAAAATACATTCTTGCTCAGCACAATATTCTTAACTGTGCTGAGCAAGAAGACAATGCATTTTCCCCTAACTTGCCCATACACGCACACACACACACAAAGACAGGGACACCAATGGCTTGGGAGGAGCTGCTTCAGAATCCAAAGAACAGGCTCTCTCATTCTTCCCCATCTTGGATCATGATGCTGGAAAAGAGGATCATTCCTCCTTTCCCCCCAATGCAAAGACCACTCTCAATGAGTCTCAATTGAAAAGAGAGAAAGTAGGGGGAAAAACACATTATCTCCTTGCTATGTACAGTATTCTTAACGGTGCTGAGCAAGAAGAGAATGCATTTTCCCCTAACCTTTCCCAACAACCTGGGAGGACCTGCTTCAGAATCCAAGGGCAAGCTCTCATTCTTCCCTTGCTGCGTCTGTGCACATCAGAAGCTGTGGAGGAACCCGGGCTGCCCCAACTTGGATCGTGATGCTGGAAAAGAGGATCATTCCTCCTCACCCCTTAATGCAAAGCCCACCTCAGCAGAATCTCAGTCGACAAGAAAAAGGTTAGGGAAAAAATACAGTATTTCCTTGCTCAGCACAGTTTTCTTAAATGTGCTGAGCAAGAAGAGAATGCATCTTTTCCCTTCCACAATGTCAGGGACGCCCCTCCCTCCTCCTGTTTGAAACAGGGCAGCCCTTCACATAATAAAAACTGGAAACACGTGATCTGGTCACTGCATTGCTTGTCGTCCCATGGGATGGTGAGGTTCAACATAAAAACTGAATTGCCCCATTTAAGCTGGATAATGTTCTGCCTGCGCCCTGAAGACTTTGCATTTAGTTTCTTTCCCAAGATCTTGGAAGGTCTATATATAAACAATGATTGTCTTTGAAGCATGTTTGTATTTTGAGTAAAAAATATTAACTGGGTTTGCCTCTGACCTGTATAAAGTTTATATCTCCGGTATTTGGTGTTACATTCTATGGCACACATGGCCCAACCCAACAAAGTGACAGTTATGTCAGATCCGTCCCTCATAACAAATGAGTCTGACACCCCTGTAACCATATATATGTGTCTCAGAATGTGTAATAAGTCAGTACTAGATAGCTCTCACAGAGAATATCCTGGTTGTAAAAAACTGCGAACAGTGGAAGACCAATTTTGATACAAAATGGCCAACGGAATAAAGGAACTCTTTCTATGGCACCCAAACTAGCATGAGATTAATGGATTTTCAGGAGCTATTTTGTGCATAGCTAGCAGTTGAGAGACTTAAAAAGGAACAACTTTTTCATGAGATGTTTGAAGGAGATTTGGGAGAAAACAATTTACAGGGATTCTGGCAAAAAAAATTGGAAAAAGAGGAAGAAGCAAACAGCCATTGCCAAAGGCTGGCTGAAGCACTCTAGGTGCAGGACCTCTCCCGCTCTGAGGATCTGATACCATATGTGTGCTTTTGTGCCTCCATTTGTGCTCCACCACAACACAGTAGATACCATAAGAAATCTGTATAAAACCGGTGGGAATTCACCTGAGATATGGACTAAACTACTAAGCACTGCTCTGGAAACTAGGATTGCCCTCTGTCACAGTCCACATTTGCCCACTGAGTGACCCCGCCTTCCACCATAGGGGCAAACAATGTTGGGAAGTATCCCAAGCCTCAGAATGAGAGGAGAGAAGGTTTTAATCCACCTTTGGCCTTCCCCTCTCAGCTGGACAAATCTTCACAATAAGGCTCACCAGCTTTTTCTTCCTCCCTGGCCTGTTGTCAGGAGCTTCCTTTTATTCTCTTCCCTTTCCTGCCTCTTAACATCCCTTGCTTCCCATTGGACCGCCTCCCTATTATTAATAAAGAGCTCTTTATTAACAGAAAGCTAGAGCACCTGCCTATGCTTTCTCCTTCTTTCAATGAGTCTGGCTCTTCCTGACATGAGCATTAGCTGGGGGGATGGCGGGGTCAGAGATGCTTGCTGTTCTTCCAGTTTGCTCTGAAGTTCTGGGGAATTTCCCCACCTTCCTTCCCACCAGGCTGGCCTTGGAGCTAGGTATAGTTGGCCTGGAATGGAAACAGGTTCTCCTTCCTGGGGCTTGTCTGGGTGATAACTGTGGCCAAAGAGGCTTCTTGGAATATCTCCTCTCCATACCTGGGTAAGTAGGGCTTGTCCTAGCTGAGTCAGGGGGTCAGAGCTTTGTTGGGGTGGGGTTTGGAGCTGTGCTAAGCCCCTCTCCTGATGCAGGGAATTACCTCTAAGCCCAGATACCCTCCTTTTTCAGAAATGGATCAGCCAGAAACCCGGATCAATCCTATTTTCCTCTGCAGTCCTCTGGTTGTGCCATTCAAAGAATGGCCACCCCATGAAGCTGCCTTACACTGTCACACTGATCTATCAAGGTCAATATTGTGTCTCACTAGAAGAAGAGGAGAGATTGGATTTATACCCCACCCTTCACTACCCAAAGGCATCTCAGAGCGGCTTACAAACTCCTTTCCCTTCCCCTCCCCACAACAGACGCCCTGTGAGGTAGGTGGGGCTCATAGAACTTCTGCCAGAAACTGTCCTTGAGAGAACGACCATTGGACTTACCGTGAGGGGTCCTTCTCCTCTGAGGTCAGGAGGACATCTCCAATGGGTTATTCCCACCATGCCTGTAGGGAGGCAGGAAATAGTTTTTCCCCTTCCTGTTGGCGCCTCCGGAATAGCCCATCTCAGTTCTGGGACTCCGAAAGCAGTGCTTGCAGCCTAAATGAAGTTGCCTTGCCCTAGAAAAATGTAACTGCAAAACAGTAATATCAAACTGAGTAAACAAGAAAGCTCTGCAACTATGAACAAAGGCAGAAAACAACCAGAGATACAAGAGAAGAAATCAGCACAGAAGGATTAGAAGAGGAAGATGAGAATGGGAGGGCCGAGATGTCCTCCTGACCTCAGAGGAGAAGGACCCCTCACGGTAAGTCCAATGGTCGTTCTCCCTCTGAGGTGGAGGACATCTCCAATGGGACCTCCCCGAGCAGTGTCCCTCATACGGGTGGGTCGTCATCTTCCTCCATGTTAACGACGTGCTGAAGAATTCTTCTCCCAAAGGCCGCGTCTGCAGATGCAAGCGTGTTGATATGGTAGTGCCTTATGAAGGTGGAAATGGATGACCACGTAGCCGCCTTACAGACCTCTTCTACAGAAGCTCTATTGGAAAAGGCGGCATTGGTTGCTGCGCTCCGCAGAGAATGAGCTGTGATGCCACTGGGTACTTCCTGACCTGAGGCCCGGTAAGCCTCTGTGATACAGGCCTTCAGAACCGAACTGATTGCCGATCTAGACATCTTCTCCCCTGACCTAGGTGGAGAGATATTGACGAATAAGGATTCAGACTTCCTACAATCCTCTGTCCTAGCAATGTAAATCTTGAGGGCCCTTCTTACATCCAAGGTGTGCCAAATCCGTTCCTTGGGGTGCTTGGGGGCAGGACAGAACGTGGGTAAACAGATCTCTTGAGAGCAGTGGAATCTAGAGCCAACCTTTGGCTGAAAGGTAGGATCTGTGCGAAGTACAACCTTGTCTTTGTGAAAGACGCAGAGTGACGATTTCACTGACAGTGCCCCGAGTTCTGACACTCTTCTCGCAGACGTGATGGAGACCAGGAACAGTGTCTTCATTCTCAACCATTTCAACCCCACCTCCCGGAGAGGGCTCGAAAGCCTCCAAGTTGGGAAGCGATGGACCTGAGGCGGAGATTTTGCCACCGCTCCCTGCAGAAAGAGTTGGATGTGAGGATGCTTGGAAATCTTGTATCCCCCCAGGGAAGGGAGAACAGTGGAGAGAGCCGCTAACTGTCTCCGAAGAGTAGCAGACTTCAGTCCCGAGTCCAATCCATCCTGTAGGAACGCCAGAATCGAAGCAACCGAAGGGGACAGTGGCTGCACCTTCTTGCGTCTACACCAGCGCACGAATGCCTTCCAAGTGGTGTTATATATACGGACCGTGGACTGTCGTCTGGATGCCAAAATGGTATCTAGAACTTGGGAAGAATAACCTAATTTCGATAGGTTGCTCCGCTCAATCTCCACGCGGTCAAACACAGCCAGGCTGGATCCGGGTGCCATACCGGACCCTGCAACAGCATGTCGGGAGATATCGGAAGGACCAGAGGTGGAAGTATGGACAGCTCCTGTATCGCCGAAAACCATGGGCGCCGGGCCCAGTTCGGAGCCACTAGGATGACCTCTGCTCTGAGTTCTCGGATTCTGCGGATGGTTCTGGAAATCAGGACGAACGGCGGAAATGCGTATAGGAGACCTTGGGGCCAGGGCGTCGTGAGCGCATCTGTCGCCTCTGCCTCCGGATGGAAGAACCTGGAGAAGTATCTCGGAAGTGTGTGGTTGGTAGGGGAGGCGAACAGATCCACCATGGGACGTCTGAATCGAGCCACTATCATGTGGAATAGACGTGGATGGAGGGCCCATTCTCCTTCCTGTATCTCCACTCGGCTGAGCCAGTCGGCTTGCACGTTTTCGGTCCCTTTTATGTGTTCCGCCCTCAACGAGGTGATGTGTCTTTCTGCCCAAAGGAGAATCTTCATCGCCTCCCTGTGGAGCTGAGATGACCGAGACCCGCCTTGCTTGTTGAGGTGTGCTTTGGCCGATATGTTGTCTGTCCTTATCAGCACTTGTTGAGCACACAATTGAGGGGCAAAATGAACTAGAGACAAGCGGATCGCTCTGAGTTCCAAGAGGTTGATTGGTAGTTTCCTCTCCGCCGGCTGCCACGTCCCCTGGACTGGAGTGTCGTTCAAGGTTGCTCCCCAGCCCAAGAGACTGGCATCGGTAAACAGCTCCCTGGTGTGGCTGACATAGTAACTTTTGCCTGCCAACAAATTGTCCATGTTTGTCCACCACCTCAGGCTCTTTTTGACTCCGATCGGTACCTGTAGGTGGAGGACCTTCTTCTCCATGATGGAGAATTGATGGGGACGGAGAAACATCTGCAACGGTCTGGTGTGTAGACGTGCCCATTGTATCATGTCGATGCTGGCGATCATCAGACCCAGAAGTCTGGCTAGCTCCATGAGGAGTGAGGACCTGTTGTTGTGAATTCTCATGGCGGTTTCCTTGATCTTCTGAGCCTTGGCCAGTGGAAGAAAGAGAGCATTCCGATTGGTGTCGATTACTGCTCCCAAATGCTCTATACGCTGCGTCGGTAGTAGGGAACTCTTTTCGAAGTTGATCAGGAACCCATGTTCCTGTAAACACTGTAGTGTTCGCTCCGTGTTGCTGATGGATTCTGCCCGCGTGCTGGCCCTGATCAAGAGATCGTCGAGATATGGATGCACATGGATGCCCTGAGATCTGAGATGAACCACGGGATTGATGATCAGCTTGGAAAAGAGGCGTGGAGCCGTGGATAGACCAAAAGGAAGTGCTCTGTACTGGAAGTGTTGATTGTAAATGCAGAAGCGGAGAAATCGCTTGTGCGCTGGGTGAATGGGCACATGGAGGTATGCTTCCGTCAAATCTATGGAAGTGAGGTACTCGTTGGGGGATAGAGAATCCGCTACAGCCTTCAGGGTTTCCATGCGAAAATGTCGCAGTTTTATGAATCTGTTCAGAAACTTGAGATCCAGGATCGCCCTCCAGTCTCCGTTCTTCTTGGGGACCATGAACAATATAGAGTAAACACCCCGTTTCCTCTCGTTGTCGGGAACAGGTTCGATGGCCTGGATCTCCAGTAAATGCTGTATGGCCCTGCTGATGATGGCTCTCTTGTTCTCTGATTTGCTGGCTGGTGATTTGAGGAACCGCTCTGGAGGCTGGTGCAGAAATTCTATCGGGTAGCCCTGTGAGACCACCTCTACGGCCCAGGCATCTGCCTGTGCATCTGTCCAAGCCCTTGTAAAATGTAGAAGGCGGGCACCCACCGGAATGGGAGGATAGTCATGCCTGTTTGGTTTTGGCTTCTCTGTCTCCCCGATCACCTCTGTTGAAAGGCCTGTGGAATCTGGGTGTGAAGGAACCACGTCTGCCAGACTGCTTGGGCGCTTCCCATGAGGTCTTCCTGGTGTCCTGACGAAATCTAGGGAGAGAGTGCTGGGTACGAAAGGACTGCGGGTTTCGCCTATCGAAACGGCGCAGGGATCTGGGCATGGCTTTTTCTTATCCCTGGTTTCTACCAGGATGTTATCTAGGGCCTCTCCAAAGAGACGGTCTCCCTGGAAGGGGTACGCTGTTACAATAGATTTGGAGAGAGAGTCAGCTTGCCAGGCGCGGAGCCAGAGTAGCCGCCTGGCCACTGCCGTGGACGCCATAGCCCTAGAAGCAAAGGATATAATGTCCAGAGTGGCGTCTGCTGAAAAAGAACTAGCCTTGAGGACACGAGAAATTCCCTCTAGCACAGCCCGATTGTTCTCAGGAACAATTTGCATCAACTTACGTAACCAAACGATTGCCGCTCTGGAAGCGATGGAGGTTGTAGATGCCGCTCTTACCATCATGGCGATTGCCTCGTGGATCCTTCTGAGCGTTGCCTCCACTTTCTTATCAGTTTGGTCTTTGATGGTACCCAGGCCATCCTCAGAAACTAGGCCAGTCGACTGGATGGCCGCCACTGGAGCGTCCACAGGAGAAACCTGCAATAACTCATTGGCATAATTAGGTAAGGCATATAACTTTTTTGCGAAAGCAGGAAATTGCTTATTGACTATGGGTTTATCCCACTCTGCTCTGAGCTGACGCTCAAAGTATTCCGGGAAGGGAAAGACCTTTTCAGTAAATTCCTCAGGAGGAAAAAATTCCCGGTTGCCCCCGGACCTGGATTTAAATTTGTGTTTGGCCGCCTTCTGATACTCTGAAGGTGGCAAATCATGTAACTCTAGAGCCTTTATAGCTTTTGCTAGAAAGAACTGATAGTCCTCGGGTTTGAAAAACCGACTAGATTGCTCAGGCAGCCTTAATTCTTCCTCCTCCTCATCAGACAAAAATTCACACTCTTCCCTCTCCTCAATGGAAGAGGTATTGGATTCTACCTCCTCCCTCCATGGCTCCTCTGTGAGTCTCTCAGGGGGAGGGAGGGGAGCCTTTTAGCCGCCTTGGTAGGCCACCCGGGGGGGGAGGACAGGGGGTTTGGAGGAGGATTTCCCTGTGGCGAGGGAAACTCGGGCCTGGTATGGAGCTGTGCCATTTCCTGCTGAATGGCCTTTTTAATAATAGCCATGAGGTCTGATGAATGAATCAGAACTCCTTGTTCCACAATCTTACCCCGTTTGGAGCCGGTCCCAGGATCCTGATCCTCATCGGAATGGGTGGGGGGAATGTGAGACTGGTCTCCTTCTACCCCCAAGGCTCCAGAAACGGCTGTGTGAGAGGTCCCAAGGCTAGAAGCCGGACCTTCAAAATGGCCGCCGCCGCCCGTTCGCGAGAGCGCGGGAAAAATGGCGGGACCTTCTGCATCGGGCTGTCTGTGCTGTTTGGGCGCGCGGGACACCGCCGCCGAATCAGCCGCGATCATCGGGGTACTGCGATCATGCCACGAAGGCAGATCGGCCCCGGAATGCTCCTGCGCCGCCGCCGCTGCGGCGCGCGCGTCTCCCTCGTCGCCCGAGGAAAATGCCTCGAGAAGTTCCTTTGCCGCCATGGCGGCTGCCGGTGACTTTAACTTCGGGTCCTGGGACCCCTTTTAACTTCACTCCAAGAAAGGAGCAGGAGAACAGAAGAAAAATAGGAAGAGAGAGAGAAGAAGGGCAAGGCAAAAGGCTGAATTAAAGAGATAGATAGCAAGAAACAGTGGGAAACAGCAAAGCCTAGTCAGATTTGCTGCTTCTCCCTACTGAGGCAGGAATAGAACTGAGATGGGCTATTCCGGAGGCGCCAACAGGAAGGGGAAAAACTATTTCCTGCCTCCCTACAGGCACGGTGGGAATAACCCATTGGAGATGTCCTCCACCTCAGAGGGAGAACAGCTGTGCCAGAGCTTGTGACTGACTCAAGGTCACATCAGCAGGTGCAAGTGGAGGAGTGGGGAATCAAACCCGGTTCTCCCAGATAAGAGTCCGCACACTTTAAGCACTACCCCAAACTGGCTCTCTTGTAGAGCCAGCACCTGTCCAGGGTCTCTTGTAGAGATCTTTCATATCACCTGCTACCTATACTTTGCAGTTGCAGATGTCGCCAGGGATTGAACCTGGGACCTTCTGTATGCAAAGCTGATGCTCTACCACTTAGCCAGTACTCTCCTCCCTTCCTATACTTTCTCCTGCATAGATGGCTCCATGGATTTGTTCCACAAACACTGGCTAGTGTGTCCCCAGGCCTGAATTTTTTATTTTTTTTATTTATACCTTCGGCTTATATACTGCTCTGACCCCGGAGGGTCTCTGGGCGGTTTACATAGAGGTTCTAACCAACCAATTCTTAACCTAACTAGGGCCACATAGTCTACAGGGTGGTGACTGCCTACCAGCACCCGAGGCTAGTTGTCATCCGGCTTCCTTCCACAGTTTCAGATATTGGCGTCCTGGTGAATGAAGGACACACCAGTAAAGTCTCAGTGAGGAAGAATATCTTTGATGTTTATTGCAATAAACAGGAAAACAGAGCTAAGCAATGAATTGCCCACCAAATCCATCTGCTTTCTGAGCTACAACAAAATGTACATAAAATTTTATAACCAGAATGATATAAGCAAAGGTGACAATACATAAGAGTATCCGCTGGTTACAGGTGAAGGGGCATCATTTGAGTTGGCATAAGTCCACTGGCTGACCCCAATGAGGAGTGGTGTTACATTGTATCTTAATTACAAACTGTTTATTTGACAAGGAACAAAGAGGTCTTCTCTGGAAGTTGTCAAGGACCTTTCATGTATGAGCAAAATGCCTTTCTGAGATAAGAGGTATGAATCATTGCACTTGCTATAGGGTATAGTCAGACTCCTAGGAGCCTCGTATCAAAACAACAACTTAAATACCGAAGGAGGAAGAGCTCATCCTCCCTTCTGCCAATAGATTGCAAAACCATAAATCTGTCATCCCATAGACACAGCAGGAAAGAAAGGAGTTCTTCAACTGAAGCTAGAACTACTTCCATTTTCAGGCAATTCATCAATGGCAACACCAGTTTGGTGTAGTGGTTAAGTGTGCGGACTCTTATCTGGGAGAACCGGGTTTGATTCCCCATCCCCACTCCTCCACTTGCACCTGCTGATGTGACCTTGGGTCAGTCACAAACCCCGGCACAGCTGTTCTCTCAAGGACAGTTTCTGGCAGAAGTTCTCACAGCCCCACCTACCTCACAGGGTGTCTGTTGTGGGGAGGGGAAGGGAAAGGAGTTTGTAAGCCGCTCTGAGACACCTTTGGGCAGTGAAGGGCGGGGTATAAATCCAAACTCTTCTTCTTCTTCTACTTTCATTTTCAGGCAATTCATCTAATCCAGGGGTGTCAAACAGGCCACAGTGGAACTGGCCATCTCCTGCTTCCAGTTCTGCTGCTGCATCATAGCTTGCTTTGCCAGACTCTCTTAATCACTCAGCCATTTCATGTTTTAACCTGGGTCCTAGAATCGGAACTCGGAGCATGAGATTTCTGGGGTGAATGTCAATAAATCAAAAGTAGGTTTGCACCTTACATAGCTAATGTTTTAAACATATTTTATTTTAAGTTTAAAAAAATTGTGTTTGTGTCCTTTATAAAATTTATATCTCTGCTACCTGGCATTACATTTTATGACACACGTGGCCTGGCCCAACAAGGTCTCATTTATGTCAGATCCAGCCCTCATAACAAATAAGTTCGACACCCCTGATCTAATTCCATCCTTTCATTAATGCTACACACAAAGCATGTTAGTTTGGAAAACAATTCATAGCTGCATTCCCTAAAGATAGGACAGGAATTTTCTATTTACTAAATAAACGGCCTGTTGGATGAACAACAGAGGTGCAGCATTTCTGATACAAGAAATCAAACCTATGAATGGTCATGGTCCATATAGGCATGATAGAATCAAATCATTATAGTGTTAAGCTACAGGCCTCTTTGTTAGTCCCAAAATGCCACTTTCTAAGCAGATAAGTATTGTGTCCCTCAATTTATGCTTGCCAAAGGGTGGTAAAAGGTGCGAGAGACTGCCAGGTCACAAACAAGCAAGCAAAAAATGGTCAACAATCCAAGCCTCAAAAACAAAACATTCACTTGACATATGGGATTCTTAACTATACCAGGTACAATTTTAAACTGGTATACAGAAGTAACAAAAGCGAATCTGCTTAAGTTATAGTTTGTATTGTTTCGTTGTTCTGTTTCTGACAGTCTGTTTTTAACTTCCTATAGAATTTACACAATGTGTTACAGGATATCTTAATCTCTCTTAATTAAACAAAGTTAAAACATTTCTTCTCAAATCTATCTTTCTTGACATATTAAATTGCTGTAAACTTCCTGGTTGTAATAATTATGACTTCTCTGTAACACTGTCAATTGTTTCAATAAAATACGAATAATAAATAAATAAACCAAATCTGCCAGCACAGTATAGAGATTATTTGGCTACAAGGAACAGGCATATAAAATTCCCTTTGCTGTCTACAAAGGAGGGCTTCAAAGTAGGTGCCTCCCCTTCACAGCCTCCACGCCCCCTCAGCTATAATGACTAAACAGCAGACTCCGATAAAATGTAAGCGCGACCGAGGCCTGGCCACTGTGTTTTCTCTTCCCTGGAGGGACCAGCAGGATAAGAGCCCAATCAGTAACCGCTATGCAAATAACGGGTGATCCCTGTTCACTGCCACACACTTGTCTCTCGATCCCACCTACGACCGGCAGATGCTCCCGCCCTCGGCCAATAAGAAAGCAAAGAAAGCACTGCAAAACAAGAGTTTCCCGCACTACAAACCCCAGAATTCCTCGAGGTTACATTTTTCAATAGGTTTGCAATATAGGAGCCGCTTGGTACAAGGAGTAACATTTTCATGAATCCCCAGAATCTACCCTCCATCACTCACATACACAACCCTGCCTGTTTTCCTACGATAAAGAAATAATACCCTGACAGAAAACTTTACTTCCTCACAAGTATTCATTTCTCCCATTTCTCCCAAACGAATTGCTTGGGCAAGAATGCGCAAAAATTGCCATTTTTTTAAAGCAAAGGCCCAAAGTAACAATCGCCGGCATCTATGGTACGACATCCTCTGCAACTGTATCCCATCACCGAAGCAAATCTAGGCGGGACCAGGAAGCCAAGCGACGACTAAAACATCACCACATAACTGAACTCATTATCATCTTCTCGATATCGTCGCCGGGGGGGGGGCAATTACCAATACTATAAAAACGAGAAGTATTCTCACAGATCGATGCCACACCCATCGCCTAAAGAAAACAAAGGTCCTCGTTTCCAAATCGGAGAGATGTGTAGCCCACAAGCAAATCACTGCGAGCCATACTCCCCCCCCCAATAGCAAATACTCATTTTTATACTAATATCGACACTACACTTGTCCCGCCTCCGCAAATCGAAAAAAGAGCCCCGTCCCCTGCCCCACTACAATATTATATACGGAAACTTCAGATGCTGTTTCCTGTAAATGGCGACATCAAAAACAAGGACCATCCGCGGAACAATCCTGTAAGAGATCAAGATCGTAACTTCCCCCGCTCCAAAAGGCTTGAGCAAACCACCCTTGGAACAAAAGGCAGCGCAACTAATTGATTACTTGTATTAATGCATATTCTAAAGAGC
Organism: Gekko gecko; assembly: GCA_029375565.1. Classification (NCBI taxonomy): domain Eukaryota; kingdom Metazoa; phylum Chordata; class Lepidosauria; order Squamata; family Gekkonidae; genus Gekko; species Gekko gecko. The sequence continues at coordinate 233,400,183 of JAPDNY010000002.1, read as the reverse complement.
GCGAACTACTCACCCCAACCCAGTCCTTCCGAACTTGTAGCTACCGCTGCCCGAAGAAAGGACCAGTTCTCTGCTGCCAGCTACCAACTAAGGCAGACCAACTTTCACTTTCCCGCCGGCTCTCCTTGCTTTATGCGCAGTTTCGTTTCCTGCAGGTCACTCGCCAGTCCCAGCCCCGCCCCTTCGTCTATCGCTGCTTAGCTATCCGCCCCGCCCCCTCTCTCTTGCCGCTTGCTGTAGCTTGTATGTCTGGAAGAGGGGTTTTGGTCCCAGCGCTAAAAGCGGGAAAGAGGATTTATCTGAACTGTTTTTTGTACGTTTTCTCCCCAAAGCCAAATTTGCAAACAAAAGCTGTCCGGAGCCAGAACTGCCTGGAGTGCTGTTATTACTATTAAAACACAGTAAATCAATATCATTGAAAATTAAACAGTATAATCTTTGCATATTTCCAAGTTGTATTGGAAAAGTCTTATACCAAAAAGTCTTATATCAAAATCTTTAAAAAGCATCCAAAAAGTTTGAAAACCTTTTCCTAAATTGCCTTGCATAATCAAGGTCAATAATGTTAGCCATTTTGGAAATCTGACTATCGAAAAGCCAATTTATAGAACTACTGCAAGGCATTCTACATGGCACTGCCCTCAAAGCATTTGGAAACTTGAGTTGGTGTAGAATGCTGAAGCCAGGGTGTTGACTGGAATGAGTTGCAACAGAGACCATATCATTCCAGTCTTGGTCCATCTACCCTGACTCCTAATCTGCTTCCAGAAACAATTCAGGGTGCTGGTGTTGACCTTTAAAGCCCTATATGGCTTGCAAACCTACCCAAACACTGCAATCATCTTCTATGGCTGTTCTTTGGGTGTTCCACCTTCTGAAATTAGGTGGCAACCTAGGAGAGGGCCTTCTTGATCAAGACACCAGAACTCTGGGGCTCTCTCCTTAGAGACTTGCCTCTCTCCTTCAGTTGCCATCTTCCACCACTGAGTGAAGACCATTTTGCTTCATCTGGTATTCCTTTAGTGATCTCTGCTTCCTACACTATGTTTTAATTGTTGGTTTTATGTTTTTGTATGTGAATTTTAGAGCCAGTTTGGTGTAGTGGTTAGGAGCGTGGACTTTGATCTGGGAGAACTGGGTTTGATTCCCCACTCAGCCACATACAGCCGCTGGTGTGACTTTGGGTCAGTCACAAGTTCTTTCAGAGCTGTTCTCTCAAGGGCAGTTCTTGGGAGAGCTCTCTGCCCCACCTACCTCACAGGGTGTCTGTTGTGCTGGGGAAGGGAAAGTGATTGTAAGCTGCTCTGAGACTTCTTCTGGTAGTAGTGAAGAGCAGGGTATAAATCCAATCTCTTCTTCTTTTTGATTTTAATTATGTGTTTTTGCTTCATTGTAATAGTTTTAAAGAAATATTTATTATGTATATTTTTAATCTGTTAGCCCGCTTGGTGGTCTTGTTGAAAGCAAAAAAGTAGAGCTTAATATTTTTAAATAAAATAAAATAATAAACTTTTTAAGTTTGGGGTTTATTTAAAAAATCTTGGCCTCCTGGGGAAGTGACAGGAGATCAAATTAAATTGTGCTTCAGCCCTGTGACAACAAACCTCAAAAAAACACAGGAAAGGAATAGGTACCAGCCTGTAAAACATTTCAAAATGTCCACAAAATGTTTACAGCATGATCAGCTGCATCTTTTACTGCTATATATTTCTGGGTATGTTGCATTGGGTTCCATGGCTGTTATGTATTGGAATGGCCACATGTATTTGTGCACGAGCTCCTACCACTCATGCGAATGGCCACATGTACTTGTGCATGAGCTCCTACCGCTCACGCGAATAAGCACAGCTTCGGCTGCATAACAAAAGCTGGCTAGGATTCTGGAACAGACCTACAGGCTTGCCCGGATCCTAGAATTAACCAATTGTTGAACTTTGTACTGTAAATAGCCTATCAAGGGGAGTGGGTGTATGTTTGGGTGTGGCGTGTTGCAGGGATTTAAGCAGGGCTTGAACCCAGCTTGTCTGTCTTCCATTTGAGCTGAAATCACAATAAACCATGAGCTGATCACTCTACACGTCTGAACACAGTATGTTTCAATGGCATTTGATGTTGAGTACAGAATACAGATCAGCTTACCACATCATAAGATTTTCTCCCATGTGGCTTTGTGGACATCTTTGTTACTATGAACATGGTGTGATTTTTTTGCCCCCAGCACCATTATTATCTGGGAATAAACAGAAGTACTGACCTCGATCCGGCACTCAGCAATTATCTGAGTGCACAGAATTGCATGTGGATCTTCCATCCTCCCCACACGTCACACATGGGAGGACCATGGGAGCACATGGTAGGCATTGCCTGCAAGATTCTAGACTCCATGTTGGTGGGAACTCCTTCCCTCACACAAAAGTCGTTGTCTACTCTCCTAGCAGAAGTATTTGCCATCAGCTTCCGGTCGGAGTTAAAATGGCGAGTTAACGCACCTTGCGATCTGTGCAGGGTGTACGGCGGTATCTGCTGACAGTTTGGGCTTTATCTGGCCCAACGCAGCACTCCCCAGGTGGGGGAGTGACCAGCAAGCAGCATAGCCAAAATGAGAGTTGAGATTGGTGTGGATAAGCTTCGGAGGAAGCTTGTTTACACTTTGATCCCCTCTCGTGAAGCGGGCAGTTTGCATAACAGCACTACAGATACCAGCCGGGCTGAGAATTCAGCATAAATCCGTCATCTACCGGCCTCTTCAACATCAAGATTATCAACGATTTTAAAAAGAAGCAATGCGAATTACAAGTAAGGTAACAATGAACTTTTGCTTACCGGATTGAAGACGTAGCGAAATTTAAAACGAACGGAAAAGCGAACAGAGCCTTAGTGAAATAATCCGCTTGATTTGAAACTAAAAAGAAGTCTTTTAAACCGAAAAAAACGGCAGAAAAATAACTTTGTTTTGCATTCCTGTGGTCAGCTAAGACTAAACTCTGCGCAGTAAAAACGGAACTGATGTGAAAAATAAGTTCCGACTGAAAAAGACAAGTTTGGGGCTAGAGTGGCTTGGGAAAAGAACTGAGTAACCGGAAGGAGACGGACGTCTTAGAGTGTTACACCGGAAGTTGGAATATTGGGACGGACATCAAAACAGGAAGGTTCGAAATAGCCTACTCTAGCCAGAAAATCATAGAGAAATTGCGCCCGCCATTTTGAGGAGGACTAAATTTTAAAAAGTTATTTTTAAGGAGAAAAATAAGTGGAGTAAAATTTTAAAGGTGGCGATTTGGCTGTTGTATTGGAAATATAAAGACTTGGCAGTTGTATTACAGATTTCAAAACGGATTTGAGGTCAAGACCAAGGGCCGCCTCATCACCAAGTCCAAGAATGACTGCAAAGGAAAAAAAAGAGTGGCAGACTGCAATGGAGGCGATGGAGAAGAGGATGATGGAGGCGGTGACTAATCTGGGAAAACAAATGGAATCACAGTTGCAACAACAGATGCAGATACAGTTGGAGCAAATAGAGCAAGTGCAAATTCAAATACAAGAGAGAAACATGGCTGCAATGAAAGAATTGGTACTAACAGAAGTGGCAGGAATCAAAAAAGATACAGAAGAAGTCAAGAAGGAAATTCAAAGTCTGGCAACAAAATCAAATGAGATGGAACAAAAAGTTAAAAGAAATCTTCAAGAGAATGCACGGTTGGAATCTATGATGGAATACAGGGCAACTCCAAACCATTTGAGATTGAGAGGAATAAAGGAGGAAGAAGAGCAAGATATACAGAGGCTAGTGATAAATGCGCTGACAGCATACATTGGAGAAGATCAAGTTGACTTAGATTCAGACTTTGACTTAATTTATAGAGTAAATTCAACGTATGCTCAGAGAAAGAAATTACCCAGAGATGTAATTGTACAGTTTGTGACAAGAAAGATGAAGGAGGATATTTTCAAGAAGCAGTTTACACAACCGTTGGAAATTGATGGTAAAAAGATAATAATTTTAAGAGAAATCCCGAGAGTGATCTTGCAAGACAGGAAAAAATTTAAGAAACTGGTTGACAAACTGAAAGAAATGGGGATCAGGTTCAGATGGGAGATACCACAAGGGCTCTCATTCTCATACAACTCAGTGAGATTTACAATTAAAACAGAAGGAGACTTGTGCAGGTTCAAAGAAAACAATTTTGATGATTTTAAAGATATTTAAATTAGAACACCATGGAATACAAACTGCTTTCTTGGAATGTTAATGGACTTAATTCACCAAACAAAAGAAAACTAGTAAATCATTGGTTAGAAAAACAAAAGAGCAATATAATCTGTTTACAGAAAACTCATATTAGAAAACAAGACAACAAATATTTGATTAATAAAAAATTGGGAGAAGAATTTTATTCATTAGCAACTAAAAAGAAGAAAGGAAGAGTGATTTATATTCCTAAAGAATTAGAACCAAAACAAATCTTTGCGGATAATGAGGGACGATATATTGGAGTGGAAATAATGATGTATAGAAAAAAGACTTTGCTAGTGAACCTGTATGCACCCAATGGAGCAAAAGAGCTTTTTTTTAAAGATTTGACAAAAGAATTGGACAGTTTAAATTATGAGCAAGTGGTTTTTGCAGGAGATTTCAACGGCACGGTGAACAATATACTGGATAGAAAATCAAAAACAGCAGGAGGACTGACTGGGAAATTACCGAAAAACTTTTTTGAATTGATGAAGCAAGAGAAATTAGAAGATGTTTGGAGAAAATGGAATCCTAAGGTTAAGGACTATACCTTTTATTCTAACAGACATAATTCTTTTTCCAGAATTGATATGATTTGGATGTCAGAAGAGATGGCTTTAAAAACTCAAAAAGTTGAAATTTTGCCAAAAATTAATTCAGATCATAATCCCTTACTTTGGATATCAAAAGAGAAACCAAGACAAATATATTGGAGAATTAATGAAGACTTATTGGATAGAAAATTAGTTAATGAGAATTTAAAAAAGGAAATGCAGAATTTTTTTGAAACAAATTTGAACAAAGGTACTGACATACAGATCGTGTGGGATGCATACAAGGCGGTAATAAGAGGGTTACTTATTTCATTAAACTCGCAAGATAGAAAGCAAAGGATGCAGCAACAAAATGACCTTCAAGAAAAGATTCGACAAAAGGAAAAGGAATTAAAGAAAAAAACCAGGGAAGAAGAAAATCATTAAAGAGATACATCTTCTACAGGATCAACTTAATGTTTTGTCAAATCGAGAATTATATTGGAATTTGAAGAAATTACAACAAAAATCTTTTGAAGGTGCGAATAAACCAGGAAAATTCTTAGCATGGCAGTTGAAAAATCGAAAAGAAAGAAATTTTATAAATAAGATAACGCAAGATGGAAAAGATATCATAGACTTGAATGGCCTAAAAAGAGCTTTCTTTAATTACTATGCAAAGTTGTTTAGAAGGAAAGGTATTGACCCACAGAGACTTAGGAATTATTTGGAGAACATTGCAGTACCAGCGATGGGACAACAAATTAAAGAAAAGCTTAATGGTCCAATTAAGAAGGAAGAAATAACTAGTGCGATAGAAGACGCAAAGTTGGGCAAAGCTCCAGGTCCAGATGGTTTTACAGCAAAATTTTATAAAAAAATTAAGGAAGAGCTAACCCCAATTTTGGTACTTTTGTCGAACGATATAAGAGTGACCAAACGAATCCCAGAGTCATGGAAAGATGCCAATATCTCACTCATACCCAAAGAAGGTTTGGACTTAACCAGTGGAAAGAACTATAGACCAATTTCTCTTTTGAATAATGACTATAAATTATTTGCGAAAGTAATTTCCGAAAGATTGAAAAAATATTTGACAGATGTTATAGCAGAAGAACAAGCTGGTTTTTGCCAAATAGACAAATAAGAGACAATTTAAGAGTGGTGATCGACGCAATTGAGTATTGTGATAAACATCCAGAGAAAGAAGTTGGATTCCTCTTTTTGGATGCAGAAAAAGCTTTTGATAATTTGAATTGGGACTTCATGCTGCAGGTGGTAGAAAAAATGGATATAGGCCAATCTTTTTTGAATATGATTGTGGCAATTTACTCAGATCAAAAAGCGGCTTTGAATATAAACAAAGAGAGAATGGAATATTTTAAGGTTCAGAAAGGAACACGGCAAAGCTGCCCGTTATCACCGTTACTGTTTATTTGGATATTGGAAGTATTATTGGGAGATATAAGAAAAGATAATAATATCAAAGGACTCACAGTGAAAGGCTTTTCATATAAATACAGGGCGTTCGCAGATGATGTAATGTTTATGGTACAAGACCCAATTGAGAATATACCACAATTGATGAAGAAAATCGAAGAATTTGGGGAGATAGCTGGTTTTTATGTCAACAAAAATAAAACGAAAGTAATGTGTAAAAATATGACGAAACAAAGGCAAATAGAGCTTCAGGAAAAGATTCAATGTGAAGTAGTATCAAAGACTAAATATTTAGGAATTGAATTGACTATGAAAAATATTGAATTGTTTAAAAATAATTATGAAAAAGTTTGGTATAAAATTCAGCAAGATATGAAAAAATGGGACACCCTGAATTTATCGTTAATGGGAAGAATTGCAACAGTAAAAATGAATATTTTGCCTCGTTTAATGTTCTTATTTCAAACGATCCCAATACTACGACAGAGTAAGATATTGGACACTTGGCAGAGAGAACTATCAAAATTTGTGTGGGCAGGAAGAAAACCGAGGATTAAAATGAAAATATTATGTGATGCAAAGGAAAGAGGAGGACTTCAACTACCAAATTTAAGACTTTATTATGATGCCGTCTGTTTAACATGGTTAGAACAATGGACTAACCTTGATAATATGAAATTGTTAGCATTAGAAGGTCATGATAATAAATTTGGATGGCATGCATATATGTGGTATGAAAAGTCAAAAATTGACAAATTCTTCAAACACCACTATATAAGACGATCACTGTTCGAAACCTGGACGAAATATAAAAAATTCTTCCCAGAAGAAAGACCACTCTGGATAGTGCCGGCAGAAGTGATCAAACCGTATTCTAGACATCAAGGTTCAGATTGGTTACCTTATAAGAGTCTTTTGAAAGTGGAAGGGAGAAATTATGTGATAAAAAATAGAGATGATGTTGAATTTGATTATGATTGGTTGAATTATAGACAGATTTTTGATTTATTTAAGACCGATAAGAAAAAGTATGGTTTTAGGGAGAAAAATAATGAAATTGAAACTATATGGGTTGAAAAAGGTAAAAAAATGATTTCAAAAATGTATAAGGTTTTATTGAAATGGTATACTGAGGAAGAAACAGTAAAAGAACAAATGATAAAGTGGGCTGTTAATATAAACAGTGAAATAACTATGTCATCATGGGAGTATCTGTGGAAAAAATCATTGAAAATTTCAACTTGTGTTAATGTCAAAGAAAATTGTTATAAAATGATGTACAGATGGTATATGACTCCGAAAAAAATTGCTATTATAAATGAAAGTATGTCTAACAAATGTTGGAAATGTAAAAAGAAAGAAGGATCTTTTTACCACATGTGGTGGACTTGTGATAAAGCAATAAGTTATTGGACTCAGATACATAGTGAGATACAGAAAATTTTGAAATGTACTTTCAAGAAAGACCCACAAATGTTATTGTTAGGTCTTAAATTAGAAGAAGTAAATGTAACCAAGAGAACATTGTTATGGTATTTGGTTACAACAGCCAGAATGACTTATGCACAATTTTGGAAGCAAGAAAAGATACCTGAGACATGGGAATGGATTAAGAAGATGTTGTTTATGGTTGAAATGGACAAACTGACAAGGAAGCTTAACAACGAAGGAGATGAAAAGTTTTTTGAAGAATGGAAAGACTTTCAAGACTATTTGGTGAAAAATTGGGATGTTAAGAATAACTTGATTTGTTTTGACAGTTATTAAGAAGAAATTTTAAAATGATTTGATTGTTAAAGTGTTACCGTTATTTGATAATGAAGGTTAAAAAGGATAAGTAAAGCAAATGCTTAACAGAGATTATAAGGGGGGTAAGAGCATTGCAGGGAGCTGCAGTGGCTCAAGTGGTTAAGACGCTGAACTGCAGGCTGTGGAAGGTCAGTAGTTCAGCAGTTCAAGACCCGTGAGTGCCGCATGACGGGGTGAGCTCCCGTCTCTAGTTCCAGCTCCTGCCAACCTAGCAGTTCGAAAGCAAGAAATTGCAAGTAGATAAATAGATACCACTTCAGTGGGAAGGTAACAGCGTTCCGTGCGCCTTGGTGTTTAGTCATGCCGGCCACATGACCACGGAAATGTCTTCGGACAGCGCTGGCTCTTTGGCTTTGAAACAGAGATGAGCACCGCAACCCTAGAGTCGGATTCGACTGGCTTTCGAGCAAGGGAACCTTTACCTTTACCTTTAAGAGCATTGCGGGAAGCCTTGTATTGGGGAGGGAGGGGTATAACGAAAAGGATATGTATTTTATTTTGTTTTTTATATAATATGGAACATGTTAAATATATCCATCAATAAATTGTTTAAAAAAAAAAAAAAGAAGAAGTATTTGCCATCATAAAGGTTAGAGTTTTTACCAAGAGTCAAGGCATCCCTTCATTTCCCATGTGGTTAGATGGTCTGTAATCCATAGCTAAAGTTGTGTTTTATGTAGTAGTTCATCTTCCCTACTTTTCCTCCAGAAGTTTCAGATTTCACAATACCCAGTATTTTTTAGATACTTTGAACTATTTAAACACTTGCTGTTTTCATCACATATCTTTGCTCTTTAATTTATTTTGTTTGTTCTTTCCAGTTTGTTTTAATTCAATGTGGGGGTCTTTTCTTTACAAATAAATATCCTTGATAGGAACTTAGGTAAGTGATTGTACTGTGTAAACTGAACCTTCTGGGGGATTTTTGTTTTTATTTTTGTGGCACTAGTGCATACATGCACATGTATACAATGGAGGAAGGAGCACACATACACTGCCAAAGAACAAAAGAGAAAAATCCAGTCCAGTAAACAGTGCATAGGGATAACTTTCTTTTTACATAACAGAGGCTTGTTTAAAAAAACAAAACAAAAACCGTCTGCTTCCATAAACAAAGAACCAGGAAGTGATGACAAAATGCTACAACAATGCCTGGAGGAATAGGTAGAACAAACTTCTTCACTCAGTGTCAGTAGTACAATTCATTAACTAACTACAGAGTATTATAAAAACATCCACGGTTATCTGTATTGCAATAGTGTAGCATACATTTAAGAAATGAGCAAGCTTCTCTACATGTCCCGTTTCACAGGCTAGTAGCCTGTATTCACCCTGAGTGTGTTTAGGCAATACAATTTTTTAAATCAAATGGCATGCACTTTCCTTGCTGTATATCCAACATCCTCAAGTTCTCACCTTTGTAGCTGTGGATCCCTACTGTCCTTCAATTTTGCACACTAGATATCAAGGCACTATAGGCATTTGGGTTGCCAACTGGCCTGGACAAATGGCCTATCCCTTTACCAGAAGTCTAATGTACAGAAAGGAAACTTTTCACAGCATGGAGCTAAATAATATTACCTAATAATCGTTGCAGATCAAACTGATATTAAAGGGACAGCTGCAAGAACCAGTTCAAATGTTGGCAACCCTAACAAGCATTAAGAACCATCTCTTTTCCTTTTGCTGTGGGGTCCAGCTTTCCCTAGGCATACCATTTTAGACCAAGCAAATACAATAAAAACAGGGCTATTTTGGGGCAGAATGGAGTTCTGGCTGGCTCCTGAGTTGGCCATGCCCAGCAGGAACTCATTAGCATAACAGGCCCCACCAAACAGCAGAAACTCATTAGGATTGGCTACATTAGGGGTGTGTGGCCTAAAATGCAAAGGAGTTCCTGCTACAAAAAAACCCCTGGGTTTTGACAACAAAAGGTAAACAGAATAAGAAGCAAAAGGTGTGTGTGGATGGATGTCCACACTTCTGGTAACATGGGGGTGCTGTGCTGTTGGGGTGTGGCCTAATATGCTAATGAGTTTCTGCAGTTGCTAATAAGTTTCTGCAGTTGGGTGTGGCCTATTATGCTAATGAGTTCCTGCTAGGCTTCTTCTACAACCCCACCAATATGCCAATGTGTTGTGCTGTTGGGGGTGTGGCCTAATATGCTAATGAGTTTCTGCTGTTTGGTGTGGCCTGTTATGCTAATGAGTTCCTGCTGGGCTTTTTCTACAAAAAAAGCCCTGAATAAAGATATTTTACAGTAACCAGATTCCACACTCACAGTAATATTGGAAAGGTCTGCAGGACTGTAAATAGTTCCACTTCGGTGGCACACCTGTAGGGACCAGAGCCACATATCACCTCTGCTGGATGTTAATTGTTGTAGCTGTCTCTTAAAGTGTCAGAATGTAGCACTGGTCAAACAGCCCTCAGAACTGGAAGGGGAGAGTTCCTTTCCTAGATGGAGGCTGGGAGAGGGAAACAGACCATGAGAAAAATATATTTTGAGGGTGCTGCAGGAGAGACAGAGAGGGGCTTTCAAAGAAGAACTCTGCCTTATGTTGCAAAGCACCTTCCCCACCATCCCCTCAAGGGTTAACATGCATGATCATGGGCCTGAGCTGACTTGCAGGTGCTGTTAATTGGTTTTCCGGCCTGCAAGCTTCTTATCATTTTCAAGGCCAAAGATGAAGGCTGGTTAATTAACTTCTCATGGGAACCTGTGATCTCTGATGGGAGGGGGAGACTGGGAGAGGTGATGTAATCTTCTAGAGGTTTCTCTTGGAGACCCTGTTGTGATTGGAAGTCATCGTTGCCTGACTGGGTGGACCAAAAAAATATTGTTTGAACTGTGGGCTTGGGAGTGAGGAGACTAGCTGAGATTTTTGTGGACTATGGGCCAGGACTATGACCTGCAATTGCTAGAAATGTAGATAATGCTAATCTGAGGTCTTCCTATCAAAACTGAGACTGGTGCCACCTAACACAGCTCTGGACAGTGTTAGGTAGTTGAAGTTAGCTTTCTTGTTTTCTGTTCTATATGATTTCTGAGTAATGTGTTAGCAATATTTTTTTCTTTATTAACATCTCTTGAATAAGCTTAATATTGTTTTATAAATTACAGCCTGGTTCTTATGTGCACTTGCCCTGGGAAGAAGAAGAAGAGATTGGATTTATACCCATCCCTTCACTACCCAAAGGTGTCTCAGAGCGGCTTACAAACTCATTTCCCTTTCCCTCCCCACAACAGACACCCTGTGAGTTAGGTGGGGCTGAGAGAGCTCAGACAGAAACTGCTCTTTTTCAAGGACAGCTGTGCCAGAACTATGTCTTACCCAAGGTCATCCAGCAGGTGCAAGTGGAGGAGTGGGGAATCAAACCCAGTTCTCCCAGATTAGAGTCCGCGCACTTAACCACTACACCAAACTGGCCCATGGGGTTTAGCCTTATGTTTCCTTGACAGTGGGGCTGGGATGAGAGACAGACAAACAGGCAGCTGCTGCTGGAGTGGGAAGAGGTATTTTAAGATGCAGGATCTCTCTCTCTCTCTCTCTCTCTCTCTCTCTCTCTCTCTCTCTCTCTCTCTCTCTCTCTCTCTCTCTCTCTCTCTCTCTCTCTCTCTCTGGATTTTTCATTCTTTGGGGATCTGATGGATGGTAGCAGTGCCTCTTCGTCTCCACCTGTGATCCACCTGTAAATAAAGCAAATACTACAAAATCACCATGAATCTGTAGTGCTTTCCTCTGCAAAGGAGCTGACCACGAGGCTGACATTGTTCTTTATTCGTGACTTATTCCTGAATTCATCCAAAAATACTAAGGAGAGTTTGAAAGCTCTAAACCCCGAAATAAGGTCTGGACCACCACCCATCATACACCCCCAGGTTCACAGGACTCTCTGCTTCAAGAGGATATATCCTATTTCCTGGTCCAAAGTGTGGTTCTTGTGCTAGCTGCGCCAAAGTGGGGTGCCCCTAGGACAATCACACAAACACCCCAAAACACTCTTCAGACCACCCCAAATGACACCCCCCCACACTCTGGAGACTATCCTCTGCAAGATAACATGTAGTGGTGCCTGGTCCAAATACTGGTTCCAGAGCCACAGGCTTCTATTTGGGTTGCCCCCAAGAAGCCTGTATTTCAAAGGTGATCCAAACTCTGGTTCTGGCACCACAAGCTTCTGTTTGGGATACCACCAAGATACCTTATTTCAAAGGCAATTTGACTAAGGAACTGGTTTGACAGCTCGCCCTCTGCACCCAGAATAAGGTTTGGACCGCCACATGTCAGGCCCAAAAGAGACAATAACAGAACACCGCTAGTGGTCACATAACAGATCTCAACTCAAAACAGTTCAGTGCATCATCAGTGACTTACAACTTCTACTGGAAAAAATTCTCTTTTGGAAGTACTGGGGGGAGCAAACTTTTTCCAGCACATGGACAGCCCCTCAGCTGAAGATGGTGGTGTATGAAGTGTGGCAGTGCAAACCTTATTTTGGCTGCAGAGGGCACTTCCTTATTCAAATCTTCTTTGAAATACAGGCCTCTTGGTGGTAACCCAAATAGAAGCTTGTGGTGCCAGAAGCGGAGTTTGGATCGGGCACTGTTGTATGTCTTCTTGCAGGGGACAGTCTCCAGAGTGTGGTGATGTGTCATTTGGGGTGGTCCAAATATTGTTTTGGGGTGCAGCCTGGCCCTAGCTTCTGCCTGTGTGATTGTCCTGGGGGCACTGCACTTTGGAGCAGCTGGTACAAGAACCGTGCTTTGGACCAGGAAACAGCATATGTCCTCTCAAAGGAGAGAGTCCACTGAACATGGGGATATATGTCAAACCTTATTCTGGGACGTAGAGGGCAAGAATTCAAATAGGTTCCTTATTCAAATCTCCTTTGAAATACAGGCTTCTTGTTTTACACACGCATGAATAAGTCGCAAATAAGGAATGAATAAGGAACTGGGAATAAGGAACCAACATCATTTAAATTCAAGAGAGAAGGGTAGAAAGCAGATCTCTTAAGCATGGTTTGATCTTGCTGGCTTCCTCATTGAAATGCCTGAAGGCTATAAACTTTAGCTTGATGGCTGCAGTGTAGAATTACAACATGTTCTCTGGGAAGCTTTGTTCAGTCAATCCCCGTTCTTTGTTCTTTCACTGAAATACAGAAGCCATCCAAAATAAGGCGGTATAACAGAACTAGTCCATGGTAATGGAATCCAGTGTTAAATGGTCTTTCACATAAAAATTCAAAGCAACTAGAAAACTAGCACAGCAGGAAGAAAACTTCTATCCATCCATTTTGCTTACCGTGCTGGTCTTCTGCTTGCAGGGAGGCTTTAGCATAGGAGAATGTTCTATAAAATGTGAACCTCCCTGGTTTTCCACCCGCCATCTGAAATAGTGCAGTCCATTATACAACCCTAGTATTTATATCACCATTTTCTTCATAATAGAGACTCACAGAGGCTTAAAACATTGTTTGCCACTCCTCCACTTCATCCTCACGACTACCCTGTAAGGTAGGCTAGGCTGACTGGACCAGTATCACCCAGTGGGCTTTCATGGCAGAGTGGGGATTTTAAATGGTGTTTCCCAGATCCTTGTCTGACATTCTATTTACTATACCTCATTCTCCTGCATGTGTAAATCATGCTTTATCCAGCAATACTAAGTTGGGCCAGAATTATATGAGATCATTTTAAAAAATCATAGCTAATAAAAATGAAACTGTGACATGAAACATTATAATCTCCTTTCCAAAGAATTCGGCATCTCACCTGGGTTTGCAATAGAGAAACATTACTTCACATAAGGTCAGATCACATTAGCTGATTCTTTTGTATTCCATCAGAGGGGAAAAAGATTCCTACTTGAAATTATACTATAAATAGTGTTTATAAGGAGGAGGGTGGAGCATCGCGCAAGATGGCAGACGCAATCTGAAGGAGCTCCCAGCCTGAATCTCCCAAAATCAACAATAAGTCGCGCTACCCTCTTTTAAAACCGGCTAAAAGTTATGGGGAAACCCTCCAGAAGTAAGGCTGCAAAAAATTTGAAGCAGACTGCAACGGTTAAAAAATACTTTACACGGGACACAGCAAATTCACCCGTAGGCCCTCATCAAGACAGAGCTAACATCATGGTGACTGGAAACTCTGATGCAACCGCAACTACCACGGTGGATGATACTGCACCAATTACAAGGAAAGACCTTCATGAAATGAAAGAGGACTTGCTGAAATCACTTACAAAGCTGGTTTCCGAGATCTTACAACCACTTCAATCTCAAATGAATGACCTGATAAAAGATTTGAATGACACAGCTAAAATAGCTGAGAATAATGCAGAACTGACTCTGATGCTGCAAGAGGAACTGAAAACCATCCAGGCCTCAGAGGGACTAATGAATGCTCGACTTTCATCGCTTGAACACTGATGGTGGCAGATGAACCTAAAATTTAGAGGAGTCACGGAGGGCTCGGAGGAAGGGAAAGACCCAGCTCATTTTATTTCATCGTCGCTGGCAACAGTTTTGGACATGGAAGAAGGTAAGGTACCAATTGTGTTAAAAGAATATCGCTTAGGTCTTTTGGCTTCTGCTTGAAAAGGCCGACCTAGAGATATTATGGTGCAGTTCTTATACCCGAAAACGAGAGACAGAATTCTTAGATAGGCCAGAATTCATGGCTCCCTACTTTATAAGGAGGATAAAAATACAAGTGCTGCTTGACCTGTTTATGGAAACACTTGATAAAAGACAAAGTCTTAAACTTTTTGCCTCTAAATTGTTTAAAGCGAACATAAGATTTCGGTGGAGTCCTGCATCCGATATTTAAGTCTACAGGAATGGCCTACTCCATCAAGCCACTGACATAATTTCAGGAAAAGCCCTTCTATCTGCCCTGGGTCTACAACTTACTCCAGAGGAGGAGCAATCTCTTTTGGCCTCATGAAGTTTTATTTTCTTTGCCTTAACCAACTAACTGCAAACTTAACATATTAAAATTGTTCTATTTTTAAAGATATATAGTTATAGTAAGCTAAAACCTTACGATAGAGGTTTCTAATAAGTTTTTTTTTGTAAAGCTTTGATATAATGTTATATCATTTAATTGCTCATTTTGAGATTTCAAAGGGCATAAAAAGTTTATTAAAATTTAATAGCTTCTTTGTAAACTTATGGATTAGACATGGCTTGATGAATATTAATAATTCTAGATAAGGCATTGCATTGGTATTACTGGTTTACTAAAGGGTTTTAAGTTATTTGTTACATATCTGTTTTTAAATTGTTGTAATACCTTTTAGACTTTACTTTTATTGTTACTGAATTTAACTATGTCTATCTGGAAATTAATTAACATTAATGATTGCTTTCTTCGTATTGAAGTAATAATTTGTGTAGTAAGGTTAATAATTCATGTTTATGTTTGTATTATAATGTCATAAGTGAATAAGTAACTCATTGTTGAATTTGCAAATAAGATGAAGGGGGTAGCTAAAATATTGCTTATCTGTTTAATTTTTAAGTAAAATACACATCTTGGACCTCTTATTCTTTACTATTCTTTCTTTCTTTCGTAAACTCTTAACTGACAGGAGTAAGGCTGGCTAGCCTATAGATTTACTTTAAGTTAGGGTTTATATTTCCCTCCAGTTAGATTAGAGAGACCTTCCTGGTGGGAAGACAATAGTTGTCACCCTTTTTTTGTATGTACAGGAAGAGCACCTTATAAGTAATAGGGTAGTTTGGGTTAAGAATTTTAGATTATAATTATTTTAGAAATAGTTTAGTTTTGTAAGGTTAGTGTTGTTAGATAAAGAAATAAACTTGTTAAAATAGGATTACTAGTGGATTGTGATTTTAACATACTTTTAAAAAATTTATTATAGACTTGATATCTAGTTGGAACAAATTTCAACATAGCTTACTCATTTAAATTAAGTACCTGGAATGCCAGGGGCTTAAATAGCAAAAATAAATTGTATAGAGTTTCATCATATTGGGCCAAAGAACACCTGGATATCTTATGTTTACAGGAAACGTGATAAGTATGACACTTAAAGGCAGCGTTCCAACAAGTGATTCAGCTTTTAATGTAGTGATTCAACAGCTCAGAACAACTCAGAACAGACAACACAACATAGAGCAACAGGCTCTTATTTAAACAGTGCGGGCTAGCATAGCCACACCCATATTCATGGTAACAACCAAAAGCATTGCAGAAATAAAGTCCAATCAGTTTGCTTCCCTCCAGCACAATCCTTGTCTCCTGATTGGCCAGCTATGCAGAGTAGCCAATCAGGTATCACCATTCTGGATACCAGCCTGTCAATGGGGATGAAATCAAGCTCAGGACATAACAAAACACATTTCAAGAATCCCTTAAAGCAGGTTTTGAAAACACCATGGTTCAAACACCATGGTTCAATCAGCATTTTCATGCAACTGGAACATCCAAGGCTAAAGGTACAGCAATACTTCTGTCTAAAAACTTCCTATTTCATTGTGCTCACTCAAAAATTGATTCTAGGGGTCGGTATGTCTTCATTAAGGGAGAACCTTTGACTATAGCCTCCATCTACACACCTAATACTGATCAACTTAACTTTTTGAAAGATGTTTTGGACAAATTAATGGAATTCAAGCAAGGTGAAATTATGATAGGATGTGGTTTGAATCATATTATTAACCCTGCCCTAGACCATACTTTTAAGCGCCCAAGGACTCTTCATCAAAGAAACACAACACCTTTAACTGACTTGGCTAAAAATTTGGATTATTATAATTTGACAGATCTGTGGAGGGCTTTGAATCCGGACGTGAGGCAATACACATTCTATTCACATACACATGATATATATACACGTATTGATTTTATTTTGACTTCTACATCATGCCTGCCACATTTTATTGATTCAGATATTGGAAGTATGACATTGTCTGATCATGCATGGGTTACAGGTGCTTTTCAGAAACAACAGAATGACAGCAAGGGATCCAACTGGACACTCAACAAAAATTTATTAGAGAATGATAGGTTTTCAGAAGTAATTGAGATTAAAATAAAGGAATATTTCCACTTTAATGTCTCTGATGAAGTTAGTCCAACCATTGTTTGGGATGCGTTTAAGGCTGTGATACGTGGGCAGTTAATCTCTTTGGCCTCCTTTTGTAAAAAAGAAAGACAAAAATTAATTTTGGACCTTCAACAATCAATTAAAGAAGTAGAATTAAAACATATGCGATTTGGTGGGGAAAATATTTTAAAAAGTTATTACAGGAAAGAAAAAAACTGGAACTTTTGGAAATGTCTAAAATTCAAAAAAATCTGTTATTTTTTTTAAAAAGTATGTTACTAGGACTTCTAAATCTATAAAGTTACTCAAACACAGGGTAGATCACAAACAAGCCTCAACATTGGTTCACTCAATAAAAGGCTCAGAGGGAACACTACAAGCTACTTCTGACAAGATTACCAAGGTTTTTCGTGAATATTTTCAACATCTGTATACCTCAGATGATCCCAATAAAAAATCTATTCAGGATTATTTGTCTTCAATTGCTTTTAATACTAAATTAACCAAAGAACATCAGAGTTTTTTAGAACGACCTATAACCCCTATAGAAATAACTCTAGCCCTGTTTAAAATAAAGAACAACAAAACCCCTGGTAGGGATGGGATCCCGATAGAGTTTTATAAAAAATTTCAAGCACTTTTGTTAGAACATCTTAATTCAACTTTGAACTTTGTTTTACACTCAGGAACCATGCCACCATCGTGGTCAGAGAAACGCATTATTGTAATACCTAAACCAGAGAGGGATAAGACAATGCCTTCCTCTTACAGGCCTATCTCTGTCCTGAACCATGACTTCAAAATTTTATCAAATATTTTGGTTTCTGGACTTAACAAGGTAATTACAGACTATGTGCATGTAAACCAATCAGGCTTTATGCTAGGATGGTCTATTGCTGATAGTGTCCGTAGGACTTTAAATATTATTAATTATTGTAAGACCAATAAAATGAAATTTCTCCTCCTGTCAATAGATGCCGAAAAGACTTTTGACAGGGCAGAGCCGTTGTACCTCCAAGAGCTTCTTGTTGCAATAAACTTTGGTCCTATTTTTAGACAAACAATACAAGCCTTCTAGCAATGCCCAAAGGCCCAAATACGTGTTAATCATTTTCGGTCTAATGATATACTACTGAAGTGTGGTACTAGACAGGGTTGGCCCCTTTCCCCTCTTCTGTTTGCCCTTTCCATAGACCTTTGGCCCATGCTGTTAGAACTGATACACAAATACATGGTATTCAAATAAACTCAAAACATCTAAAAGTTGGCCTTTACGCTGATGATGCAATATTTTACCTCTCACAACCAGAAAACTCATTACAAACATTACTTACTAATTTAAACAACTTTGGTTCAGTGACAGGATTTGCTGTTAATTATAAGAAATCTGAAATCTTTCCAATACATCTTACTTCTCAGCAAACAGAACATCTGAAACCAAAGTTTGCATTTAAATGGGTGAATACTAGTTGGAAGCACTTAGGAATTTATGTCCCATTGAACTCATCTGATTTATATACATCTAACTATAGTCCACTTACGAAACTGTTTAAAGATACTGAATGGAATAAATTGCATTTAAATCTCCTAGAAAAAGTTACTCCTTTCAAATCGATTTTTCTTCCTAAATTCCTTTACCTATTTCAAAATGTACCTGTCCCCATACCTGCAAAAGATATTTATCTTTGGAAAAAATTGTTATCTGACTTCACATGGAATGGTAAAAAGGCTAGGATAAAATATATCACATTGACCAAACTTACGAAGTTGGGTGGTATAGGACTACCTGACTTAGAGAAATATTAGTTAGCCTCACAACTACATAATATTAATTATTACTCTTTTCATTCTTGCACCAAATCCTGGCTATATATTGAACAATTGGACATTTTACCAAATCATCTTCATGATGTTATCTAGAATAACTCAAACACTCAACTACTTTCAAAATTATCTAACCCTTTTTTAAAACATACTTTACAACTATGGCATAAACATAGGAATACTTTGGCCCCTGGAATATCCCCAGTAGCATCTATATTTGGGCAACCCTGGTTCCCTCCTGGTTTAGACAACCTTTTTTTGTCTGACATTAGGACTAAAGGTATTTTCAGGGTATGTGATTTCTTTTTTAATGGAAAAATTGGTTCACAGCTGTAAAGTACTGGGTTCCATACATCAGGACTCGGACCACGACATAAGTGAAGATGCGTTTATTAGTACTTCACACAAACAAAGACAAACAACAACGGCTGGAGGCCAACTATATACATTGGGGGGGGGACACCCCATAGTTCTATTGGCGGGTTCAAATCTCCCGCCAATGTCCCTATTGGCTCCTTACTCCGAATTCAGGAGCCTAGTCCCTATTGTTCTCAGGATCAAAACTTGGCAGCCTTTGGCTGACACTTGTTCCTGATCTCAGGACATAACAACCCTCCCCCCATGGTTCCGTCCCTCTTACGTGACGTAGTCCTTTAGATAGGATGGGGCCCAGCGCTCCCTGAGTGACCTTCTGGGGGCCAGCACTGGGTCGGTGGTGGCCCTGTCAGGCTGAGGTTTAGCGACTGGAGCTGGGGGTGGTGATGGCTGAGGCTGTGGCGGTGGGCTCTCCACGTCTCTTGCAGCTGGACTGGCTTCCCCTCGGAGCACCAGCTCTCGCCCCTCTGTGGTTGAGGGCTGCTCTTCAGATGCCAGAGCGGGGATGTCAGGGTTGTTGGGTTGTGGAGCAGCTACCCCCGCATCTGGGTCTTGTTGCCATCATAGTTGGTCGACATGTTTCCGTAGTACCCTGTCACCATCAGTGACAACCTCATAGGAAACGGGTCCGGTGGGTTTAAGGATACGCCCAGTCAGCCGTTGGGGACTGCTCTGTAGTTTTTAAAATACACGGGTTCCCCTGGGAAGAAACCCTTAGGTGCATCCCTGTCTTCGACCAGCTTACGGGAATTGGGAGCGCAGTTGGGGTGGAGCCAGTCCAAGCGGGTTGTGGGACAGCAGCC
The DNA here is from genome assembly GCA_029375565.1 of Gekko gecko. NCBI lineage: Eukaryota > Metazoa > Chordata > Lepidosauria > Squamata > Gekkonidae > Gekko > Gekko gecko. Next base: position 233,380,082 of record JAPDNY010000002.1, on the reverse strand, counting down.
CATCAGCAGCTTGGCCAGGCTGTATCCGGAGACGGTGTTTGGGGTGGTTCGCTGAGTGAGGAGGAAGCAGGCGAGCCAGAACTCCCAATCCCCATCCCTTATGCGGCTTAGAGCTTCCTTAGCCGTGCAGACCATCCTTTCTGCCTGGCCGTTTGTCGCAGGGTGAAAGGGGGCAGATCGAATGTGCCTAATAAAGTTTCTTTGTAGGAATGCCTGGAACTCGGCTGAGGTAAAGGTGGCCCCATTGTCCAACACAATTGTGTCCGGTTAGCCATGGGTGGCAAAGATCCTGTGGAGGGACCTAATTACTGCTTTGGATGAGGTAGTGAACACCGGGCTTATCTCTGTCCACTTGGTGTAAGAATCTACAGTTATTAGGAATAAAAGGCCTTGGAATGGCCCTGCGAAATTCACATGTAGTCAGGACCAGGGTTTGTGTGTAGATTCCCAGTGTTGTGTTGGAGTGCTTGGACGGTTGAGGCGGACTTCTTGACAACTTTTGCACCCCCTGACCCATGTTTTGATATCTGCATCTATCCCGGGCCACCACACGTAACTCCGTGCCAGCGCCTTTGTGCGGACTATGCCCGGGTGTGCCTCGTGTAGCGTGTGTAGGACCCCCTGCCTCATGGATCCCAGTAGTACCACCCTATCCCCCCATAGCAAGCATCCCTTTAGGGCAGAGAGCTTGTCTTTCCTGGCCCTATATGCTGAAAACTCCATCCCCATAGGCGTGGGCAGCCACCCCCTTATCACCCAGCTCAAGACCCGGGAGAGGACAGGGTCCTTGGACGTGCAGGCTGCCATGTCCACCGCCTGCAAGGGGGGGATCCGTGAGACCTTCTAACATCAGCACACCCAGGGTGGCAGCCGGGTCCTCCCACGTCAGATGGGGCAGAAGACAACTCAGGGCATCGGCGTGCCCCATCACCCTGCTTGGCCGATGCTCCAGCCTGTATTGGTATCCTGCCAGGAACAGGGACCAACGCAACACCCGGGGTGGCAGGACCTGCGGCGTTTGCTTATAGGCCGTGAATAAACCCAGGAGCGGCTTGTGGTCCGTGACTATCGTGAAGGGCTGGCTATATACAAAATTTTGGCATTTTTTTACACCGGCCACGATGGTGAGTTCCTCCTGGTCTATTTGTGTGTAGTTCTGCTCGGTGGGGGACAGCGTGTGAGAATAATAGGCTACCGGAACCTCTCGCCCGTCTGGTAGTAGGTGCCCCAAAACTGCCCCAACCCCATAGGACGAGGCATCACATGCAAGTATTACAGGGAGAGACTCATCAAAATGAGCGAGCACAGCATTTGAAATTAACAAGGTTTTCACCCCCCCCGGAATGCCGCTTCCTCCCGCGCCCCCCAGGCCCACTGGGCTGATTTGTCCAACAATCTGTGGAGGGGTTCCACCATGGCAGGCTTGTGCAGGAGGAAGGCTTGATAAAAGTTAATTAGGCCCAGGAAGGCCTGGAGCTCCGCCTTGCACTGCGGCACAGGGGCCTCCACAATAGCCTTTACTTTATCCCGGGCGGGGTGGAGGCCCATCGCGTCCACCTGGGACCCCAAGAAGTCCACCTCCGGAACTCCCAGGAGGCACTTCTCTCTTTTCACTTTCAGTCCCGCGTCGTGGAAGTGTTCCAACACGGTGCGAAGACGTGTGGTGAAATCCTCGGGGTTTGCTGCAGTGATGAGGACATCATCGAAAAATGCTGTCACACCAGGGATCTGTTTCAACAAAGTGTCCATTAGTTGCTGAAATATCCCAGGGGCCACACTGACCCCAAACTACAACCTCTTAACCTTAAATGCCCCCCTGTGTGTTACAGTGGTTTGCGCCGAGGCCGTGGCCTCATCGACTGGCAATTGCTGGTACGCCTGAGCGAGGTCCAGCTTACCAAAGATAGTTGCTCCCGCCAGTGACACCAGCACATGGCTTACCACTGGCACCGGGTAGGAGTGCGCCTGTAGGGCTTGGTTAATGGTGCACTTATAATCCACGCAGATGTAGATGTCCCCATTCGGTTTAACGGGGGTCGCTATTGGGGTTTCCCACGGGGAGTTGGCAACTGGCTCTAGCACCCCCTGGGCCACCAGCCGGTCTAGTTTGGCTTCAATTTTCAGCCATAAGGAGAGGAGCACTGTGCAGAAGCGCCGATGGATGGGGGCGACGGTTGGGTCTAACTGTAATGACAATGGGGCCCCCTTGTAACAGCCCAGTGCCCCATTAAAAACCTCGGGGAATTTCTGGCAGACCTCCTCAAAGTCCCTCTGCGAGCATTTATTCACCACCCCACCCCCTGGTTATACCCAGTGCCTCAAACCAAACCCGGCCCAGAAGGCTTACAAGGTTGCCCTCCACCACTACCAAGTCCAAGTTGTCCTCTTAGTGTCTATATTGCTCTCGAAAAGTTCCAATCCCCCTAATGGGTACTGGATTTCTCTGAAAATCCACCAAACTTATGGGCGAGGGCCGCAGAGGGGGTTCCCCTGATGGGCAAAGCCGTGTTAGCATGTCCACAGAAATGATGGATGCCGCAGACCCTGAGTCCACTTCCAAGGAGCAGGGGGACCCCTCAATCCTGACGTACTTGGATCTTCGGGGTGGAGGATAGGTTAGGGAGGTGCAGTACCTGAAGCGGCTGTTCGGTGAGGTGGTAGAGATCGGTGGTCTCTGAGGTGGATTTGTGTGCAGTGATAGCCTGGTGGCGAGACAGCGTGGACGCTTGCGTGTTCTGGGGGCCCTTGCACTGGCAGACCTTGGCATGTTGGCCCTGTTTTACACAGGCGTGGCAGGTCGCGTCTCTGAACCGGCATGCCTTCCTCCCATGAGCCTCCCCAAAGCTGGCACAGGGGAAGCGGGTGGAGGCCTTACCTGTGTGGCTGCTGGTCGGGGGCCCTGGCAGCTGGCGGCATCACAGTTGCTGGATGGAGCAGCCCTCTTTGGCATCTGAGTTTTCCAGGCTATACCCCGTTACGACCTGATGAGCTGTTGTGGCCGGGCGCTCCTGATGAGGTGCCTCATGTGTGCTGACAAGTTGCATGGCCTCTTCCAGGGTGATCTGGTGGCTCCTGATCATCTTCCTATGCAGTTAGGCGTCCGATAACCCCCACATGAATTGTGTCAATAGGTTATCTGCCACCCTCGGGAAGGAGCAGTCCATGGCAAGGGTGTGCAGGGTGGCCATATAGGCCACAGCAGATTCCCCTTGGGCCTGCACTCGTCCCTGGAACCCCATTTGTTTATCCAGGAAGGTCGGCTTCAGGCTGAGGTAGTTGTTGAGGGCCTCTATTATTTCCTCAAACGAACACTCCAGGATGGATCGGGGAACCAGGAGACTCTTGGCAAGGTGGACAGTGTCGGTTCCACAGGAGCTTAGGAGGAGTGCTCTCCGTTTCCCGGCATCGGTTAACTCGTTGAGCTCTATGTAGCACATGAGTTGGTCCGTCCAAGAGTCCAAAAATTTGGGACGGGAGGGATCGAACTTGTCGAGGCTTCCATGAGTTGCGGCCATGACTCGAGCGTGTTGGGGGAGCAGTGTCCGGGATGCTGGACGCTGCACGGAGCTCAGGAGCAATGTGGTGCTCAGGAGCGATGCTGAGCGGCGTTGCCTGGAACAATGCTCGGTGCTGGTGCAATCAAGGCCAGACTCAATGGAATCCCACCTTCGACACCACTGTAAAGTACTGGATCCATACATCAGGACTCGGACCATGACATAAGCGAAGATGCGTTTATTAGTACTTCACACAAACAAAGACAAACACCAATGGCCAGAGGCCAACTATATACATTGGGGGGGGGGAATGCCCCATAGTTCTATTGGCGGGTTCAAATCTCCCGCCAATGTCCCTACTGGCTCCTTACTCTGAATTCAGGAGCCTAGTCCCTATTGTTCTCAGGATCAAAGCTTGGCAGCCTCTGGCTGACGCCTGTTCCTGATCTCAGGACATAACAACAGCAACAAATAGAACGGAAGTATAGTACCTCACTTTCATGGATGTCATTTTTCCAGCTTCATCACATGTTGGTGGGCCTTAGGGATACCTCAGATGTCAACAGAGATCAGATGTCCTTTGAACAATTCTTGAAAAAACAAGGTCAGGAAGTTAAAGGACTACTGGCAAAATTATATCATCTTTTGAACTGGAAAACGTGGACTAATCTTTCCTCTATTCAATCAGCCTGGCATAGAGGTTGTGGGATGACATACTTTGAAGCACAATGGAGTCAAATTTGGTCCTCCTGCATGTTCATTAGTAGGTCTATAAATTTAAAGCTGCAACATTTTAAAATGTATGTGAGGTGGTACCTTACACCTGATCGCCTTTTTAAAAGTAAATTTAAATCGACCCCAACTTGTTGGAAAGGTTGTGGCGAAGTAAGAAACCTGGTGCATTGTTGGTGGGCTTGTCCTAGGATCAGGGTTTTTTGGAAAAAAATAGTGAAAGAGATTAAAGCTAATCACCACACATGAACTGCCAAATTTTCCTGCTTCGCTTTTGTTGCATTACTGGCCTGGGCTGCGATTGTCAAACCAAATGATGGAGGTTATTTCAATTTTATTAATGGCTGCTAAGAATTTAATAGCTTTAAACTGGAAATTAAACAAAATCCCTACAATAGTTCAATGGAGGACAAAGGTATGGGATATGATTGTCTCAGACAAAATACCAGTGCAGCTTTTATCACATGATAACCCCACTATTGAAAATAAGTTTATGGAAAAATTGTATGTTTTCTTTGAATACATTGCAGGTTGTCAGCCCCGAACTTTTATTCTACCTCAGAAATATAAAGACTTTGCTTTCTACTAGTACAAGTTTGTTTTTATGTATGTTAAGTTTGTTTAATGTTTGTATTGCATAGATGCTTGAAGTGTTTGACAATGCTTTTTTGTTATGTTCATAATTCTTTTAAAAAAACGATAAAATTGTTAATTGCAAAAAAAATATTAAAAAATAAATTGTGTTTATAAAACATTCACTGCTTCTGTAAACTGCAGCAGGGTGAGACTGTAGCTTTCCAAGAACACAATCACTTTCGTTTTCCATTTCTTGGGTTAGTTAAACTGTGTCATAAGAAGAAATAAGGAGGAGTTTAGTCATTCCTGTAAAACTGAAAAAAAAAATGTTACTTCTGAAGTAACTTGTCATATGAAGATTACTAATCTAGCATCAGCAGAGACAGTTTGCTGCTGTCTGGAGGAATTAAGTGGAATTCTGGTATTCTGAAACAGGGTACACCTGCAAGGTTTCATGCAACTGAAATGTTCTAGAACAAGAGACGGTTGCGGTCCTTCCAAGGATACATGACACACAGAATTCCTATTCATTGATATAAGTATAGGGCCGCCACTGTTGTCCCTTTTGTAATCTGGCATTTGCCTTAAAGTCTTGTTTCTCAGAAAAATGCCACTCAACAAAGTCTTAATGCTTATTATTTTTTAACTGTTTATTGTGACTATTCAATGCAAATTATTTTTACAGAACATGCAAAAAAATACCCTTCTAGTGGTGCTTCCATAAGGGGCAGGACTCCAGCAGGCAAGCTTGGGTGTTGCTATGATGTGGTATGACACTACAGTTGCCAGGCCCCCCCGGTTTGGCTGGGGTCCCCTGCTTTTGGTGGGGTTCTACCCACCACCGGCCACCTGGCTGGTGGGGAAAGCCCCACCCCCCAACCCCAAGCCCCAACACCCCCAGCAACCCCTCTCCCTGCCTTTCTTGAGGCAGCTCAGAGATTGTGCGCGCAGGTTCCTCTGGCTGCCTGCACTTTAAGTGCAGGCAGCTGGGCGAAAGGGCCCAGCAGGAGCGGGGCTTGGAGCCAGGACGTCCCCAATGTGATGCCCCACCCCCTCCAGGAATGCCCCCCAAAGTCCCCCGCTGGGGGCAAAGATCGACTTGGCAACCCTATGCAGCACAACGCCCCCCCCCCCGGATTTTCGGGGGTCTGGGCTGAATGCAAAGTTGGAGGGACCTGGTGGTAAGTGGGGGAGAAGGCTAAAATGCCCCACTTTAGCTATGGTCCTGAGTAATTGGCTCAAGGTCACTCAGTGAGCTTCTAAGGCAGACTGGGGATTTGAACCCAGGTGTCCCAGATCTTAGTATGGGACACTGGCATTAAACCATGCTGGTTCTCATGGGAGAGTCCTGATTTGTTTGCCTTGGTATTGTTTCTTTCTTCTTGTGGGGAGCTCGAATCAGCCACAAACTGCAGACACACAGCTGCCGCTTGCTGAGTTGTATTCACTTCCAGGATTTAGAGTTTACTTCATAAGGGTAGTTATTACTAACACCTTTTATGAAAGCTGCCATTTTAACAGCGTTCCACTCTTCAGCTATGCAGCACAAATCCAATGTATCTCTTCCTTAGGGTCACTATCAAAGTTGGGAAATTCCTGGAGATTTGGGGGCAGAGCCCACAGAAGACAGGGTTTGGGAAGGAGCTTAGCAGAGCAGCAATATCATACAGTCCACCCTCCAAGTCTGCCATTTTTTCTGGGGGAACTGATCTTTGTAATCCGGAGATTAGTTGTAATTCCAGGAGAACTACAGCCTCCCACCTGGAGTCTGGAAAGCCAGCACCTCCGTTGTTCCCCTGTCCTTCAGGATAATGGAAGAATGTCTGAATCAGCAATGAAAGTTATTGGCGGGGGGTGGGGGAATGGATTCATAGTATTGTTCAGTGTGAGGAATTTATTATTTCCCATTGTAATGTGAAAAAGTCTGCCAGCTTGTTTTTTAGCTATTGGAATGGTCTGTAGAAGGTTGTTTTTTTTAACACTGGCAGGATGGAGTTGGAATTAGGGTCAGGTTTATCTGTTAGCTATTAAAAGGGACAGGACAGTTGGAAACCCTAGAAATAGAGTATGTCTTTGACAGTGAAATCAGCATGAGAGAACTCTTTCAAGGAAACTGCTGCAGAATGCAAGGGAGGAACTGCACACTTAACAAAAGAAAAACAAAGGATATGGGATTATTACTAAAAGTTTGACTTCAGGAGACGGAATATGCAGCCTTATTTTTAGTCTTCAAACAAGTGTGTAAGCACCAGTAGTAAGATGACCTCAGCTTGTGGAGCTCTCCCTACCACCCTTAAGTAACTGGGATGTTAACTAGAAATAGAATGGAGAGATAATTGAGGTCCAGTATTGGTATAAATGTGGAAGTTTCTTCACAACAGAAAAATAATGAAAATGAATGCAAGCTGAAGAATAGTTTCTTTGACAGCAGAAGCATGTGATAGTCTAAAAATGGAGCAAAGGAGAACAGAGCTGGAAAATGAGGCAGATGCGGAAAGTCATATAGAGAAGTAAAGCTTAGCACCACAACAGGTGTTATTAATGGTAACCTCTGCAGTTGAGAAGTAAGCAGCACATCAAGGCTGGCTATATAGTGAGGAGAAAGGAATACACCTTTCCCAAATACACTTCTGTACTCCCAGTCACATGCCCCAATACAGAGCAAGCTTTCCACGTACACTCTTTTGCATACCTCTCCATCTGGATCGATCTCACAGGTCTGGAACAACTGCAGAGGTTTGTGAATAGCAGAGTAGCATACAAGTAATGTATAGAAAAGGCAGATTTATTGACTTCAAATTTCAAAGTAACTTGGTTTTGGCTGACTTCCAAACAAAATATACAACATGAGTGTACGATACAACCAAAAGCTTTCCCAGCAAAATGCCAAAGCTAGGCAGCCGGCCTTTGTCTTATTCATCCAACCTTATTTCCATCATTTATTTAAAAAACAATACATTCATTCTCTGAATTCTTTTTTCAGATTAGTGTTCCCTTACCAATGGGCTTTTCCACATTGCCATTTTTCTCACGTGTGTGTTCCTTGGTTTGCATGTGTTTAGTGGTCAATTCGATACTGTATTGCTTTGTGTCTGGCATATCTCCCTGCACATTTAAACTGCAGATTTTTATGGTGGACATGAGACGATGTAATATCAAACTGACCACTAAAGGGAGCAAAACATGTGCAGAATGGAAACACCCCCCCAAATCAACAGGAACACACAAGTGAGAAAAATGAGAATGCAGAAAAGCCCAATATTACTGAAGTGCAATGAACTTTAGAAATAAACTATAGGTACCAAGGAGCTACCATAATTTCTCCAACCGGAGGAACTACTATCTCAGAACAATGACACCTCAGCTTCCATTGCACATGAAACATTGGGTGGCCTCTGAATAAACTGCATCTTCATTTCTTGAAGAGATCTTCATCCTCCACAATGAAATCTCCCACATGCTGAGCCACTTCTCAATTCCAGCACAATGCCTTAAATTGCACAGATTAACATTACAGATCAATATGGTATCTGAAATCCGTCTCCATTATTAGTTGGGAACTTGTACATAGGCATTAAAGCTCCATGTCCTCACTGAATAATCCCAGATGTTGGCAGTATGCTGTCGTTGCCATCAAACAAAGCTTCATTGGCTGTGCGTGGCTCCTCTTCATAACTCTTTTCTGCGGAAGGGAAAAATAAAAGGATGTTTAGAAGAATGATTCGGCAAGAGGTGATCCCTCAGATTCACAGACCATCTATAACAAGAGTTTATGATGGAAGGAATACAACAATCTGTCATTAATAAAGAAAGCACAAAGTAGCTGGTAGATCCACTGGCCTTTACTTCAATTTGAAACAACTGATAACTGATTTAAACTAACTTCATCCCTTCCCACCTTCATCTCCTAATCTGTCAGTGTGCTCTGGGTTATCACATGGTGGAAAATGAAAAATTGCAATCTGTATTCATTTAAAACCCTTTAAGTTTTAATGGCTGAAAGACAGCCAGTTTGGTGTAGTGGTTAAGGGTGCGGACTCTAATCTGGGAGAACCGGGTTTGATTCCCCACTCCTCCACTTGCACCTGCTGATGTGACCTTGGGTCAGTCACAAGCTCTGGCACAGCTGTTCCTGAAAGAGCAGTCTGTGTTTGAGTTCTCTCAGCCCTGCCTACCTCACAGGGTGTCTGTTGTGAGGAGGGGAAGGGAAAGGAGTTTGTAAGCCACTCTGGGACTCCAAGTGAAGGATGGGGTATAAATCCAATCTCTTCTTCGTCTTCTTCTGAAAAGGAATGGCTTGCCCAAAACTACTTACTGAATTTCAAATGTAAATCTGTAAATCTTGTATCTAAATAAAAATGCTACCCACTGCATTGCACTTGAACAGAGAGTCACAGATACACACAGAGAGTGTGGGGCAACATAATGCTTTGTAGAAAGTAGTAGTTTTGGAGACCAGCTTTGTCCTCAGCTTTGTCCTCATCTTTAAACATGCTTGGTAAAAAGCAACACAACAGAGATTCTATAATACATTTTAATTTTTGTGAGACCAATTCAACCTGTTTCCCATAAGTGTGTGATCACTATAATTAAAGATGGAGCTAGGAGGCAGCTGTGATTGCTGCAAAAGCATTCCAGCCAGGGTTATCACTGTGATTTAGTGATTTTTTTCAATTCCCTTCCAGCCTTGCCCACCTGCATCTTCCAGGCTGGAAACATTATAGAATCCTTCCAGATCAGCAGCCAGCAGGACTTGGAGTACATGAGCCTGTGGAAAAGGAGGACAAGGAGGAACCAGACAGTCACATTCCAAACTTTTTTCACACAACTTGGATAAGTTACTAAACATTAATGAGGTCTGAAGCAAAACCACAGGCCTTGGACGGATGGATGGAATGAAAACATGGTTCAGGAACAGAATGTTATTTGCATGGCTAAGATCTCAGCTTCACTCCCTTGCATTTCTGGTTAAAAGTATCTCAGGCAGCACAGTTGGCAAACACCTCTACCTGAGATCAGAGACTTAAGAGAGCCTCTGCCAGACAGAACAAATAGTAATGAGTTAGGTAGAATAATGGTTCTCCATCTGTATAAGGCAGCTGCTTATATCTTAAATAGTCTGTATTCAGAAATGAAAGTCTGAGCATTTCACCCTTTTTTAAAGTTTGCAGGCCAGTCAGTCTGACATCAATGCCAGGTAAGTTGGTGGAAACCGTTATTAAGGAGAGAATTAGTAGGCACACTGATGAACAAAAACTATTGAGGCAGACTCAGCATGGGTTCTGTAAGGGAAGATCTTGTCTCACTAACCTGTTAGTGTTCTTTGAGGGGATGAACAAACATGTAGACAAGGGGGACCCAATAGATATTGTTTACCTAGACTTTCAGAAAGCTTTTGATAAATTTCCTCATCAAGGCTCCCAGGTAAGCTCAATAGTCATGGGATAAAAAGACAAGTCCTCTTGTGGATCAAAAATTGGCTAATTAATGGGAAACAGAAAGTGAGTATAAATGGGCAGTTTTCACAGTGGAGGGTGGTAAGCAGTGGGGTACCACAGGGCTCAGTACTGGGTCCAATGCATTTTAACTTGTTCATTAATGATTTGGAGTTGGGAGTAAGCAGTGAAGTAGCTAAATTTGCAGATGACATGAAGTTGTTCAGGGTGGTGAGAACCAGGGAGGATTGTGAGACATTCCAAAGGATGGGTGAGTGGGCATCAACATGGCAATGTGGCCAAGTGCAAAGTGATACACTTTGGGGCCAAAAATCCTAACACTAAATACACGTAGATGAGGTCTGAACTGGCGGAGACTGACCAAGAGAGAGTTGTAGTAGATAACGCACTGAAAATGTTGAAACAGTGTGTGACTGCAGTAAAAACAGCCAACGCTATGCTGGGGATTATTAGGAAGGGAATTGAGAACAAATCAGCCAGTATCATAATGCCCCTGTATAAATTGATGGTGCAACCTCATTTGGAATACTCAGTGCAATTCTGATCACCGCACCTCAGAAAGGATATTATAGCATTGGAAAAAGGGCAGAAAAGGGCAACTAGAATGATAAAAGAATTGGAACACTTTCCCTATGAAGAATGGTTAAGGAGCTTGGGGCTCTTTAGCTTGGAGAAACGATGACTGAGGGGTAATATGACAGAGTTTTCGTGGGAACTCAATGAAATTGCTGAGCAGTCAGGTTAGAATGGATTAAAGGAATTACTTCTTCACCCAAAGAGTGATTAACACATGGAATTCGCTGCCACAGGTGGTGGCAGCTACAAGCATGGATGGTTTCAAGAAGGAATTGGATAAACATATGGAGCAGAGGTCCATCAGTGGCTATTAGCCACAAGGTATAGATAGGAACTCTGTCTGGGGTGATGCTCTGTATTCTTAGTGCTTGGTGGGGGATAACAGTGGGAGGGCTTGTAGTGTCCTGGCCCCACTGGTGGACCTCCTGATGGTACTGTATGGCAGAGTGTTGGACTGGATAGGCCATTGGCCTGATCCAACTTTGGCTTCTCTTATGTTCTTATGAAATTAGAGATGCTGGGGTGTAACCCTGCCTGATTAGTTTAACCACATACAATTATCCAGCCCCAACATGTATACCTTTCTCCAATGCTGGAGCTCTTACACACCTGCACATTAATGAAGATCAGAGAGATTCTCCTGCACCGTAACTGTTGAAGTAGCTCTGACAGCCCCATCACCACTGTATAGTCAATATTACTGACATGAGTACAGTCCAGGATGACAGTGCGCAGTGGAGACACTGAAGGCAAACAATGATATAATCAGGAAAGGGCAAATACAGGTAGAGCAGCTAATTCTACCAATATAATTCTGGCTGACTGAGACAGGTGTATTTCAAACCCTCAGCTGGTCCCATGCATTTGCCTTCTCTCAGCTTGGATCCCTTCCCACAACCCACTGTGGAATTCCCGTGGACTGTTTGGAAGTCACTGTGGTAGGAAAAACCAAGACAGCATATCTAAGGATATACACCATTCCTTTTCTACAGTAAAGGATTGAAACTGTATTAAGACTCCCCAGCACCATTTACAATACATATGCCATTAACAGCTTCCTCATTCCATCTGCAATACTGCCAGTGGGAAAATGTCAAAATGGCAGGTTAGGGGCTCCATAGAGCCCTGAAGGAATGAAAACTCCACACTGCAAGATTGGCTCTGTGGCTAGCTTGATGTTCTGTCAGGAGCTGCCTCTGGAGTTTCCTTCCTAAGACAAGTAAAGTCCCTATCTAGACAGAACTCTTGACTACACAAAGCTCATTTCTTAATTGAAACTCATGTAGTAACAAGATTTGGTGAGACAATGAGTTGGATCTAGCCAGCTCCTGCACTCAATCTAATGCACATTCATCCCACAGTGCTCATCCCACATGACTTCTGTATATGCAGGTCCCATAATTCTTGGTGTAGTCTTTTCAGGTGATCAAAGAGGATACCACCGTCCTTTTCCACCAGCAGAAAACCCGTTTTTTTAAAGGAATGGGGGACCAGGAACATATGCTAGTGTTCATCTCCCCAGACCAACACTTCTGGCCTTAAGGGACAGTTCCTGTGTAAATACAATTATCTCACACAAAGGATGCTTGGTCATTTTGCTCAGATTTTATTAAGAGATTTTATACCTCTGGATACAGTTCAGGTCCTCACAGCTAACACCCATATCAAGAGTGACTAATTATACATTTTACCTGATAGAGCTTGTTTGTGCACAGTGTCACAGAGGAACTCAATGGCTGGGAAATACAGGCCACTGGAAGGCTGTAAGAGTATTGTCTCATGCTCAGACACCTGCAGGAGAAGTTGAGAGGTGGACTGGGTGTGAACATCAGATGACATTTGTTACTCTCCAGCAATTTACATCCTTGTCCGCTTTTAAGCTAAAGGAAATCCACCCATATGCTATTGCTCCTTGTAGTGAGGTTGTTGTATCTGTCCTTTATATGAAGAATCTCACCACATTGAAAGTTGGCTTGATGACAGAAATAGACATACATGTTATAGAAATTCTATTGTTAATACTTTGGATTGCCTGGGACAACCATTACCAGTCTCACACTTAAAAGGTAAAGACTCATATACCATTAAAGAGGAGCAGGTATAGGCTTTTCAGCTACAAAGTGAGCTTTTCTTTCCCCCAGCTTCACTCCTCACATGACAGGTGTTCAGCTGCAGTACTGTTTCTTCTTAACCCCCTCTTGCTTCAAGGTGAGCTGCCTGCTTTATTTATTTTACAAGTGGCCAGCTGGTTTATCCACACTGTTTGTTTGGTGCCATGTTCTCTTTTTAAAAACTCCCCCACTGTCTAGTTAAATCTTGAAATTGGGCCCAGTAGCGATGGGGAGGCTAACCAACCAGACTAACACAATGGCCAGCCAATCATTGCAGTGCACAGCCTGGATCAGAGGGGGAAGGAGAACTTGCTCCATGATTCCGTTTTACATAATAGTCTATCAGTGCTGTGAAAATCCCATTTCTGTTCAAAATGAAAGAATGTCTCCCTGCCCTTCTCAAAGGAAAAAATAATCCTATAGGTGTGTTTACACAGCAGTAAGCATCCTTCCACTGTGGGCTAAACTGCTGAAGTTCACTGTGACCCCAGCCCGAAAGGGAAGGAAATATGAATTTGTGTGTGTTAAGTGCCATCAAGTCACTTCCAACTTATGGCAACCCTATGAATTAATGACCTCCAAAACATCCTATCATTAACAGCCTTGCTCAGGTCTTGCAAACTGAGAGCCGTGGCTTCCTTGATACAGTCAATTCATCTCATGTTGGGTCTTCCTCGTTTCCTGCAGCCTTTGACTTTTCCTAGTATTTTCCAGTGACTATTGTCTTCTCATGATGGGACCAAAGTATAATAGCCTCAGTTTAGTCCTTTTGGTTTCTAGAGAGAAATCAGCCTTGATTTGAACTAGAACCACTTGTTTGTCTTTCTGGCATTCTACAGTATCCATAAAACTCTCCTCCATCTCCACACTTCAAATGAATCAACTTTCTTCCCCTCAACTTTCTTCATTGTCCAACTTTCACACCCATACATAGTAATGGAGAATACTATGGTATGAATTATTTTGATCTTGGTCGCCAAAAACACGTCCCAGTCTCAATCTGCTTCTGACTCAAGCCAAACAAACCTTTATCTGTGGTCTGGCAATGGGGTAGAGCAGAAGAATAGCTGAGACCAGCACACCTGCCACAATGCCATACTGTATCTCCCAGAAACAGAGCAGGAATGTCACACAGAGTGGCACCAGGTCCAGCCCTAAGAGAGATGAACACATAAATCTCAGTCAGTGACTTGTCGCTTCCTGTAGCAAAGTGGCTAATACAGACAACAGGGAGAATGAAAGAGACAAAACTTCCTTTCCTATTATGAAGATTTTAGTAAAGAGCTTGTACCTCACAAATAAGAGTACTAAGGTAACTAATAATGAAGGGTGTAAAAGGCAACAGGAAGTAAAGGACAAAACAAGCCAATGTTCAGATTGTATACATTTCATCTCTGAAATTCTCTCAATATCCTTTGCTCTTGCAATGGAAATACCATTAACTGCATTACAGCCCACACCATATAAAACAACAACCTAAGCATGAGTAGGTAGTATGTAACATTCAAATGCTCCTAGGGAGAATTTTACCCTTACAGCCATGGGATTATTGCTGTATGACACGAGGCTGATTCCAATGCCGCTCCAGTGAAAACAACAGCAGAGAGGCTAATTAAATAAGCAGAAGTCGATAGCTGTGAGGAGGGAAACTAAGAGTAGCCATAGGAAACAAAAGTGCATATATGCACATGCACAATTCCATACATGCTCACTTAACAGCAAGAACCACTAAAGCTCTTGAAGATGAAAACAGCAAAACTCCACTTTCCAAATTCAGTCATAACTGTGCTTCAAAGTTTGTTTCCACAAAATCTGAAACTGCATTTTCTAATGATACTTTAACTGTTGTCAAAAAGAAGAGTTGACAGACACGTTATGGAATGTCAATACCAAAGCTAACAAATTTCATATTTGTGTGAGTGCACACGAAAGCTCATACGTAGAATAAACCTTTACTGTTCTTAAAGGTGCCTCTGAACTCAAAATTTGTCCTTCTGCTTCAGACCAACAAGGCTGCCCACCTGGATCTAAATTCTATGTCATTAGATTTATCAAGATCAAGTGAGAAAAGGGCCTTGGGCTACCAAAGTCAAAAGAGTGGAGAACCCAATATCATATGGCTCCAACAACAGAGAAAATTTCCATGGGTGTTTTTCTACTAGTAAAAAGCTGACTGTATTTCCCAAAGCAAATATAAGTGACTATGCCTTGTTTTAGTAAATACACACAGCACTTTACTAGCAAAAATCCTCCTTTGGTAGATTTTCCTTTTGTCCACCAGATGCCAGTATTCTTTAAATGAATAAATAAATGCATATAACTAAGGAAGGAAAGGTTTTCATGGGCAGATTGTTTTGAAGAGATAAGTGCTTCCATGTGTAAATATGGCATGAGGCAAACAAGATTTCACATGGAACACAATCCTCAGTTCCAGCTAGCTGACATTCACAGATACAGGTCCAGGAAAACTGCACAGATCATTGGAGGCACTGACATAATAGTTTTTAAGATAATAGCCATGATTTCCAAATAGTATGGCAAAAAAAACATTTTGAGTATTGCAAAGTCTAAATATCAGCTCTAAACTTTAGTTTTCCTACAATGAACTAAATTTGCTGCATGGATGGTGAAAATTTTGTGCCACAGGTACAGAACTTTGCTGACCTGGGATTTGAAGAGGTGGAAAGAAAGAAGAGGTCTCCCCTCTTGTAAGAGGGATCAAGGTGTAACTTCCACATTCTGCACCTCTCCCCACTCTGAATAACAAATTAATTGCTGATTTATTAATTACCTTACATTAATCACAGAATGAATTTATTTGTTGATTGTTAAGATTCAAACGGTTTGTAGATTATTAAGTTAGGTGCTAGGGTAGTGTTACAAATTGGATAGGAATTGGATATAGACATTGTTTTATCATTTAAGATTCAAGGTGCTTTTTAAATATGTAGGGAGGCAGTTTGAAAATGCTGTCATCAGATATTATTACAGCAGGAGGCAAGACTAATTTTTCATTTACAGACACTGTATCCAACTGGCCTTAATATGCTAAATGATTATTCTTGTTTCTTATAAATTAGTACTGCAGGTACCGTATAAGTTAAAGGGTATATAAAGCTTTCTTTGATACTGTATAAGTGGATTGAAGATGCTCTGATTAGCCACACTGGGGATCTGAACTTTTAGGTTTTAAGGTACCCCTCTAGGTGGGGTTTTAGAATTCCATAGAACTTGGAAAGAAGATTGTAGGCTTCAGGCTACTGATTTCAAGACTGAAAGAAAAAGTGTTGCCACAGACTGGTAAAAACCTTTTAAGGTATTTGTAACTCAGTGTTGCTAACAGGTAATTGAGTAGAATTTTCTAGGCATGTGCTTTGTATTTTACACAGGTCATAGTCACTTCTCAGACAAAGCTCTTTTGAGACATGGGAGAAAGAAGGTTGACACGCCCTGTCAGGACAGAACATTAATTATACAGCTGTGCCTTCTAAAAACAGAATGTTTATTATACAGCTGTGCCTTCTATTAGGCAACGTGGGAGTTAAACTGCTAGACTTTATTTTGGAATTGTGTACCTAAGCATTCATAGTGTACTGCATTCATAGTGTCTTTAAACCTATGTTGCCTTTGTTGTTCCACTCTTTGAGACTGTGTCTTTTTGTAATACTCTTGAATGAAGAAAACTTTGGAGAAAGATATTTTTTGAATAATAACTCAAGTTTTGTACAGCACTTGGGTCCTTTTTAGTGAGCCAAATTCAGAAGCTGCAGCTGGTACAGAATGCGGTAGCCAAGGTGTTGCTGGGTCTCTCTCTGTGAGAGCACATTCAGCCTGCATTGAAAGCACTGCACTGGCTGCCTATAGCATTCGCTTCAAGGTGCTGGTGCTTATCTATAAAGCCCTTTATAGTCTGCCTTTCCCCATATGTTCCCTGGGGAGTACTGCTTTCAGGGACACAGAATCTCCTGGCTCTCCCTGGCCCTAAAGATGCCAGGCTGGCCATGACCAGGGCTAGGGCCTTCTCTGTGGCAGCTCCGTGCTAGTGGAATGAGCTCCCCAAGGATATCAGGGCGCACAGGGCCTGCAAGATGGAACTCTTCCACCAGGCATTTGATTGAGAAGCCACACATAACATCAGAACCTTGCCCAGGAATCTATTAAAGGCTATCGTACCGTGCTGTTCTTAATATACTATGGGCTGGACTGTAGCCCTATAAGCTAATGCTGACTGGATACCTGTTACAGACAACATCTAAAAACTATGTTTTGTCACTACACATGCAATATTTATATGTAATATTTAGCATCTTAGAATTGTTTTTATGGTTATAAATTGTTTCTAAATTTGTTTAAATTTTATTGTAAGCCGCTCTGAGCCTGCCTTGGCAGGGAGGGCAGGGTATAAATCAAGTAAATAAATATAACCAGCTTTCCTGCTGTCCCCATTTCAGCTAAAAATACAGACAGAATGTTTCAAAGAACTCTAATAAATTTCAAAAGGAAGCATTGCAAGAACCCCCAGCTTTTGAACTCTGAAAGGAACAGGACATCCATGCGCATACTTTTAACCTGCCATAATGTACGGAAGATCCTAGCGTCAAACATAGGAGCCACTGCGCAGATGATGACTGCTGCCAGAGCAGCCTTGGGAATGTAGTAGAAGAGAGAAGTAAGGAAAGCTAGAGACAGCAGCACCAGGGCCCCTGTGGAGAGAATAAGTGACTCAGTACTGCAGGCATCACACCAAGAGAGGAATATGCTGTGCCGGAGAACAAAACACAGTTAGGCTGGATGGATCAGACAAATCGCCCTACGCGGCAAGCAGGATCTATGGCTGTAATCCCAGAAACACTTTCCTGGGAATAAGTTTCACTGAATAAAATGAGACTTCCTTCTAAGTGGACCTACACAGGATTGCTCCCTGCATTTGAAACACTCCATTACTACCAACCCAGAATTTAAGAATAAAGATAACTAAGCCTCACTTAGCTGCCTTCATAGCTATAAGATAAATTTCCTGTGTCAGGATTAAATAATCATCAAAAGATCACTAACTGATTTTGTTTTTCAGTAATCAGCACTACAGTTCTGCAAAACGGACACCAGGGCTGCCTTCATGGTGGTGGAAAGTGCCTTCCAGTCACAGCTGACATATGGTGATCCTGTAGGTCAGGGGTGTTGAACTCATTTGCTACGAGGGCCGGATCTGACATAAATGTCACTTTGTCGGGCCGGGCCATGTGCGCCATAAAACATAATGCCAAGTACCAGAGATATAAACTGTATAAAGGACAGCAGCTGGTAAGCTTCGAGTTGGTGTGTCCTCAGTGCAAGGCCTCATGGGCTGGGAGGGGGTTGTAAAGGAAAACCTGTATGGATGAGCTGAAGAGCCAGTGGTGCAGCACTAGGCAGATGCTCCCACGCTGCTTGCCTGCTGCAAACAAGGTTGTTCCGCCATGCTGAAGTCACAATCCCCCCTGAGCAGTCTTCCGTTCCCTCCCTTGCACCAGTTGCTTGCAGGCCACATAAGAGCCCTGGACAGGCTGGTTCCAGGCCCTGGGCCTTATGTTGGACACCCCTGCTGTAGGTGTTCAAGGCAAGAGAGGTTTCAGAGGTGGTTTTGCCACTGCCTGCCTCTGTGTAGCAATCCTGGATTTCCTTGGTGGTCTCTCATTCAAATACTAATCAGGGCCGACTCTGCTGAGCTGTCAATATCTGATGAGATCGGGCTAGCCTGGGTCCTCTAGATCAGGGCTGTGTTCATAACACACACTTTTTAAACAGTGGTTTGTTGACACTGGGCACAATCACAGCTTGTCTGCTCTGTTTCCTCCCCCCCCACACCTCGAGCAGGCAGAGCTTATTAAACATTTCCCAACTAGATTAAACTCCAGTTTGCTGTGATGTCTGAATGTAGGCACCTCAGGTTGTGGAGGGAGACAGGATTCAACTGGCTGAGCTACCTGCATTTGGACACCACGGCAAACTGGAGCTTAATCAGACTGGAAAGTGTTCAGTCACTGTCTTGTCTACTCCCCTCCCCTTCTTTTCCCCAGAATTCTAAGGGGCAACTTGAAACTAATTCTGCCCTCCATCCCAACATAATTGAATCAAGTGTGCAAGGCTTGAAACACCCTTTTCACTTTTCACTTTTATTTTGGGATTTTTCTGTGGTCTAGTGTGGCTACTGATGATCTTTTGTTTCATTTTAATATAGCAATGTTAAAATATTTGTTGATAAATACTTGAAACTTCAAGCCACCTCTGCTGACTCCTCCATTTTAAACTAATGTTGGTATGAATCACTTCCTCAGGAATGAAAAAATCTTATTCTGAAAGCCACTCAAGGCTTTCTTTCTACAGGATTTCACACAACATAAACACACAGACACACACACACACACACACACTCTTCAATGGCATCCATAGCAGCAGATTTCCTACTTGCTATAACTGTCTATTTCTGAACAGGCTGTCTATGTCCTCTTTCCAAATGTGTTCCAGGTTTCATCCCCAAAGGGGTAAGAAGAACAGTTAATGATATGGTATGACTGGCAGTTAAATACTTTGGCTTAGGTAACAGCCGTTAACAATGCCCCATGTTCAATAGCGAGGGAGTGCCTACCTGTGATTAGTCCCCCTGCAGGGCTGCACACCCCAGTCTGGGCATTCACTGCTGTCCTGTAACACAAACAATGTCATTCAGGGAAGTAATCTTCCAAGAAGCTTACAGGGGAAGCTGGAAACGTGGACAGGTTAAAGGGAACAAGGTCTTTGCAGTGGTTACCTGGATTCAAAGACATGCAAGGATTCTGCCAGTTGATGAGGCAGTTCTCCTGAAGCCTGAGGTGAGCCCACTGGTTTCTGCTTGGCAGCAAACTGCAGAAAAAGCCTCAAGCACCACCTACCCCATGTACTATACATTAAGTAATCTGGAGATCTCATTTCTATTAAAGTGTATGCCTTACTTAAACCAGCTATATTGGGTTCTCAAAATGCCTAACAACATACATCAGTAATAAAAGCAAGGACAGCCAAACACTGGATCCTAAAATAAAAAGACCAGATAAATTAGCTAATCCTCCATTATATTCATGATCACTGAAATAGGTTCAAATCCCATCAGCATGTATACACAATCTGAGTAGTTAGTGTTTTAAGGAAGTAACACATCCATGGGAAGTGATTCTGAGAATGCATCTGTGGAGCTAGACTTTACTACTCTCACACCAGCTTACACTTCTAATACAGTTGATGCACCTGTCATATGAAGGTGGTTTCACCCACTTTAGTTTTTACTCACCGGCCAAAGCTACCTGTGACGGGATAGGATGAGACAAAGGATCCAAAGAGATTAGTGAAACCTGGAAGGGGAGGAAGAGGGTTTAAGAAATAAAGATGGAAAGTCCCACTTCCTGTCCTCACCAGGACGACTTTGAGAACAATGCTAAGATGGGGAGTGAAGGCGTTGTTTTCTTCATGTGCTGTACTTGTCCTTAAGGCCTCTTCCTCCTACACGCTAATCTGAGCAACTAGCCCTGGCAGACATTTCAGAAATCTTTTTCCTTTGTGGACATGCCTCTTCCCTCTCAGATGTATCCGCACTTTGTCTGGGCATCCCTCAAAATATAAGGTCCAGCCTTATCCAGTCAATGGCATCCAACCCATCCATACAAAATTCTTACCCATGGCTAACAGCTCCTGATCAGGGTCAATCTGGTAGTTATTTTGAGAAGCTAGGAGGCAAGAGAGAAATTAAGAGACTGGTTAAACCTGCTTTGTTATTAGCTTCCATTTCTAAGAACCCCACAATGCACTGCAGCAAGCAAAAGGGAGTGCAACAACCAACAAGAAATAAGGAGCTGTAACCATTCCTGGATCCATTTGGGCCCCCCACCCCACCTCTCTCACTGGAGAAAGCTGTTTTCTCCTTCCAAGGTAGAGGGAAGGAACAAGTATGAAACTTGACTAATCTGAATCTAGAGAACATTCCTTACTTTAATCCATGATTCTGACAGAAATTGTGCCCATTTCACATGCATATCTGAAACTGTGGGAGACGCTTCTGCATGGGGCGATATTTATATACTTAATTTATTCCCACCTTTCTCCCCAATGGGGACCCAAAGCAGGTTACATTGCTCTCCTCTCCTGCATTTTATCCTCAACACCCCTTCGAAGTAGGTTAGGCTGGTAAGGTGTGACTTACCTAGGATCACCAAGCAAGCCTGCACGGTGAGTGGGAATTCAAATCTGGGTCTCCCAGATCCTAGTCCAACACTGTAACCACTATACAATCCTGTTTCTCAGTAAGGTGCAGGGCTGATGAACAACTAATGATACTGCAGTGGTGGGACACGCATCTTTCTCTGTGGCATCCACAGAGCTGGATGCCCATGTGCAGGTGTGGGGGGATTGCTACCCAGCTAACATGAAAAATGCCAAGGATCTAAGAGACACAGTTTTCTATATCATTTGGGAGCCCATATAGACCCTACCAAATGCCTTGGCGATCGCAACCGTCTCCAATAGACCCATGAGTGGCACCACAGCCAAGCCAGCTCCCATTGCCTGTAAAGGGAACATAAAAGGATGTATTTATTTAACTGAAGGAAGCACCATACTGTGAACCGGGTCCAGCACTCCAGCCACTACAATGGCTTGCAAAGCTATCATGATTTCTCCAAGGCTCCCTAGTTATCTTTATGCAGGAACTGAGAATAACCACCATCCAAACCAAACTTTCTCCACTACAACATAGATCAGTGCTTTCTCTCTTTGCCTCTCCCAAAAACCCAACTTGATACCTCCCAGGATGGTAACACTCACCATACTGGAACCTAGAAGAGCAAGGATGAAATGCACAGCCAGCTCCACCATGATCCAAATACATTTAAGGATGCAGAAGAATGCAGGCCTTATAGACTGCCTGGGAACAAAAAGGGCTAACTCCAAATTCCAGGCTAAGGCTCTGCCTGCATCAAATGCTAAAAATGGATAAATCACTAAGCAATTCTAAGTGGATACCAACATCCCCTTAATTTGAGGAGGAACTTGCCAAAATTAGCACTACGAAGTCTGTAGGAAAGTCAGGGATGTAGAGCCTTCCATCCTCCAGTCTAAGGAGGTTTCTTTCAATGGAAGAGCCACTTAAGATGGAGGAAAGTTTCACACTGTGCTCCGTGGAGTCAGAGGAGAGCAGTAGGGTCCACCCCAGAATTTATATATTTAGCTATGCTTGTTTAGTTGTTGTTTTAAAAATGTTTAAATAGAAAGCTTGAGATTTTTCCCCTTGCAGAAGGACAGGGGACATAAAAATCAAATACCCACCTGCACCATCTCTCCAAAGTGGACTGTCTCATTGGGTGTCACCTTGGAGAATGGTGGTGGCTGGAAGGGGGGGAGTCCTTGGGGTATTGGCCCTGTGAGGGTGAATGGCTGGGAGCCTGTAACTTGGAAGGAATAGGCCACCAAACCAGCAAACAGGACCACCAGAGCATTACGGGCTGTAAGAAAGAGAAGAGATGCTTAAAGCAAAGCTGTGTATTTCCAAATGACAGCAGTGACACTTATGGGCAGAAGCTGCATTCAGATAAAATGACAAAGAAAGGTTTGTCAATCACTGCACAAAACACTGCTTGTTGCTGTGCTTGTGGGTTCTCCTCCCCTCCTCCCTCCCTTCCCATCATTTATGTAATGAGACTGAAGGCATTCTGCTTTAGGAAGCCCTTCAGTTCTCCTACAATTTTCCAGGGCATCTGAACGCTTGGACCCAGAAAAACTGGAGTTTGCTCTCCAAGTATTCGAATTTTCAGCTTGATCCAGTTTAGAATCCCAGTCTGTGTGCACCTGGAGAATAAACCAAGGTCGCTGTATTCAGGAGTTATGGAGAATCGGAACTTGATTTAAGGCTTCCAAAACCAGGAAGTTTCCAATCGTGCTCCACACACAGTGGGGGAGGGAGGCGAGTACACGACCTGTACAAAATCTGTTTGACATTATATCTGAATGCAGCCACTGATGGTTGAGGCCATAAGCATAAAAATTAATGATGCTACCAAAGCATACATTTTGAATGCCAAAAGAAAAATTGCAACATGTATGGGTGAAGATGTTGGTGCACCAGAAAACAAAAGGTGGGAGGGAGAGAAGAGATGAGGGTTGTACTTATGGTGCAAATGGAAACCCAGTGGCATTGCCAGTGTCGTGGGTCAATCGGGGCTCAACTATAGTCAGGAGAAGAGGAGCCCCATGTAGCCAACCTTGAATTAGCAGAAGTTGACCAGCAAGAGAATGAGATGCAGGCTTGTCAGGATTCATAGCCAACAGCTGGTGACACCCTCCAGCCCTGATTCAGCAGGTGAACCTCAAGACAGCTGTTCCCAGCCCACCAGTATCTCCTAGAACGCCACAGACAGAGGCTGAGACCAGAACTACAGGCAAGAAGGCGGAGTGCACACTTTCTGGCCCGACACCAGCTGCTTGCTGATGACAAAGATGAGTAGTTGCAGGATTACTTCTGAGCAGCTGGCTGCAAGCATGACCCTTAGGCATGGGGCTATAAAAACCAGCCAAAGATAGGCTATTAGTGGTCATTCACTTAACACTGGAAATAACACTCCATTTCTCTGCCAAGCCATTTTTAAAGGTGAACACTCTCAGTTCGGCTGTCTGACTCCTTTTGCTTCCAAATGAAACATCAACACAAGGCTCTTGCTGATTGATATATTTATAGTCCAAAATATAGCCCATGCCCCTGAAAGCCTAAGGTACTGTGTTATTTATCAGTATAAACCACATAAATATAATACTGAGGACATTGATCGTATTATAAAAAGAGGCATGGTTTATACATAAACTTCATTCTGTTGTACCAGCTGGTCTTAATGTAAGTTTGGATATGTCTTCATTTATCTAAATCTAGAAACTGGAGCATACATATAGTACTGGTTTGAGAGAGCCTAAAAAACTTTTGTACATTTAATTGGAAACACCTGAACAGTGAGACTTAATGTGAGCATGCCGTTCAGGGCTGTAAAAGCCAAAAGGCCTCATTAGAGAGATTGACGCTCTGCCAGAATCAGGAGCTTCAGTGCTGGAAACTGAGTCTGTAGGCATGGGTAAGCAAACTAAAATTATCTAATGTACATGATTTTTTAACCATTCTTTGAGAAGCAATTGTAATTTTGTGTGACCTTGATGACTGTGTTTGACTGACTGTTTTGTTTTGTATGTTTTCTAATAGCTTCAATATAAGTTCAGTCTTGATAAAGGATTTTCAAAATGTTTGTATAGGCAGTACATCTTCAACTGCTTTTACTGTATTTTGGACTATAAATATATCAGTCAGCAAGAACCTTGTGTTGATATTTTGTTTGGAAGCAAAAGGAGTCAGACGGCCGAATTGAGAGTGTTTACCTTTAAGAATGGCTTGGCAGAGAAACAGTGTGTTATCTCTAGTGTTAAGTGAATGACTGTTATTGTTTTTCACTGGAAGTCCTTGCATACTTACAAGATAGGCTATTAGGCATGGACGCAACAAAGACGTTAAACCATGGACTCTGCCTTGCCTATTTCTTGGAAGCCTGCCCTTGGACTGAATGACCTTGCCTAATCTGACTTCTGGAACCCTGACTTCGGACTGAACAACCTCACCCCGCCTGACTTCTAAAACTTGGTACTCAGAGCCTGCAAACCAGTACAGCCGGTGCCCCAGGGGTTTACCTCAGACATGGCTGGTAGCTATGCAGATCCAGGAAGCAATGACAGGTGTGAGCCAACATCTCAGGAGAGCACCTTGGGTGGAAAACCACCCTGTATGCAGAACAAAATGGTCTAGTGTTCCACCATTCAGCACACATGCCAAAGGTTGCCTATCCCAGCACTCCTGGTGAGCTCTTTAGTATAACGTCACATCAGTGTGAAAGGATTTTATAGATCATCACTGGGTCTGTATATGGGAGCCGGTGGGGTGAAGAGCTATGGCTTTCACCTCTCATTGAGCCGCTATCTTCTGCTTGTGATCTATATTTGTTTCTGTATCAACAAAAAATAAAACAAACAAACCCCAGCCTACTCCAGAGGAAACTCAGTTCCCCTCAACATTCTGCTGCAAGGGAGAGAGTTCACAACTGTCAATATGGGTAATTATTTTGAGCAGTGGCTGGGCTACTCTAGACATAGGAGGAGTATAGAGTCTTTGATCTCTACACTAGATTGACTAACTTCTTATGCCCTGAGGTTCATGTTGTGAGAACATAAACAAGACTTGTGCTAGAACAGAGAACCTGGAGTCAGGATTCATACCTTTTGGAGGCCAAGGAGCCAAGCATGTTAAAACGTGGAAAAAGGAATCAAGTTTCCTAGATTCTACACCCAAATGTAGAAAAGGAATATATAGCAAGTTATTATAGAGGGGTCCGAAGCCAGGATTCCTGGAATCTAATTCTACTATAGGAAAGTACATTGAAAGAAGGAAGTGCTCAGGCTACTGAGTGCATAAATAGCTAAGAAAAAAGTGAGCAGTTTGTAATTTAGGGGTCAGATAAGGATCCAGGATTCTTCAAGATTTGGCCTGGCTGTCTTAAATTAGATTGATTTTAGAGAGGCATCACAGCCCAGCACAAACCCATAGAAATATCATACTTTCTAGCTGAAAAATATGAAAACCCAGAAGCCTGCAGCCAAAAAAACTGGCTGATCAATTCTAGTAGGTATGTGAAATCCAACCCTGTTGTTGCTTCCTCTTGTTGTCCCTTGAGGGTTGCCAACTGATGATATTGTAGGAACACAAGAGGCAGAATCCTCCTGTCATGGTCTAGACTCAGGAAGTCTACTCCACCTTTGTTGTCTTCCCTCTTCCTGCCAACAGTCCCCAGCCCTTCCTGTATCTGCATCCTGTTTATAGTTTTGCCACAGTCATCTTTTCAGCCTGGCTTTTCCTTTCTTCAGTTTCATATCTCTATAATCTTTATTTGAACCCTAAATTTATATTTTGTATTTATATTTTATATTGTAATGGCCAATGGCCATATACAATAAACTTACTTACTACTATTATAATCTTTATTCTTAAGGCAATAGGCTACTTTGTCTGTTAGCTATCCTGTAACTTAAGCCTCCCTAAAACTGCTCCCTCTCTTCCCATATCCCCATGTGATCATCAGATCATGACCAACGTGAAGCTTTTTTACAGCCTCTTTTCTCAACTCCTAGTTCCCCTTCCAAGCTCTGGCCACCCTTCTTTAGTGTGCTGTTTCTCATAATCGTTTCTCTGCATCGTCTTTCTCTACTGCTTGGCCTCTCCCCTACTTCTCAGTTCTCAGCCATCCCATGACGTTTAAAGCCCAGCTAAGCTCATAACATTTACCTTCCCTCACAGAAGCCGGACTGCAGATTGCTTTATTCCCTGAGCAACTGAACATTCTGAGCCACCGTATCAGCACAGCCAGTCAGAGCCACGGACTGTTATCAAAAGAGCAATACAATTCAGCACTCTGCCAGGAACAGGTTGAACTAAAAACTAGCATTCAAGACAGAACAGACAAACCTGTTGCTGTTGCCCAGACAATAAGCTGGCTGATCCTGACAGATAATTTTTCCATCCGGTACACCCTGGGGATGTGGTTTTTCATTTGTTGCAGTCCTGTAAGCACGATCAGGCAGATGAGCCCAAGAATGGCATCCCCCACTCTGCACATAAGTTATAATCATATTAGTAACTGGCTTGAAAGGGACTCCCATCAATCACAATCCCCTTCTGAGAATGTCCCTTCCTGCAGAGCCACTGGGCCTGTGCCTGAGGTGATCATAGTCACCCTATAAGCCAAAACCCTAATTATTTTCCTGCCAGTTAAATAAGCTGTGCATGTCAGAAAAATTGGTTATATCCAGGTCCAATTTCATTCACTCCTACAAGAGGTGTGTGCATTTTAGCATCCTTGCTCAGAATATGTCAAAAGTATATTTGGGTGGTTCAGCTTTCATGGGAAGTACAGGCCAAACTCTGCATGCTCCAGAGATATATAATACAACACATGGATCTATATTCCAATCAAGTACAAAGCACAGCAAGGCTACATACTAGGACTACTTCTGCTTTCTATAGCTGTACAAGCACTCACAACAGCCTTATGAGTCTCTAGCCCTCATGGAGGTGGCTATAGCTTAAAAATGCATTGTCCTCACACTCTCACTAGCAGCCCAATATTCCACTCTATCATGGATTCCTACATACAGGCCTCCCAAGGAAACACAGTTTGGTGAGACCAAGTTTCATGACATTCAAGAACCAAGGGTGCTGGAAAACAAACTGCTTAGGCCTGGCAGAGACCAAGAGGTTTTGTTCTTCCCATCCATGTACCAGATACTGCTTTTATGCATTATTTGTGACAACCTGCTAATAAGGAATTTAAAAGGAAAGGGGAAGACAGGCATGGAAAGATTCGTTTACCTTGTCTCTCCAATTCTAGAGAAGGTGTAATACACCTGCAGGAAAAACTGCCGTGGGATGTTCTGCAGGCCAAGGAGTGCCTATGCAAGCAAATAAAATCCACAAACCAGGTTAGTGTAACTACGGCGTGCATACACAGAAGAAGGCTATGAAGAAGCTTAACAGTCTAAGGCAGGGGTGTCAAACATGTGGCCCGGGGGCCACAACAGGCCCCCAGAGGGCTTCTATCAGGCCCACAGTGGAACTGGCTGTCTTCTGCTTCTTCTTCCAGTTCTGCTGCTGCTGCGCCATTGTAGGTTTGCAGCTTACGGATACACACCTGAACAGCATACTCAAGATTGCAACAGCACAGACATTTTGATGCGATAATTCAGAGCAAGAGGTGTCAGTTATCAGACACTGTTAAATAAACAAAATATTGCAAGAGCGCTAATGTTTTAAGTATGTTTTTATTTTAAGTTATATACATATAAACTTTATAAAGGACACAAACACAAAGGGTTTTTTTATCTCCGCTACCTGGCATTACATTTTATGACACACGTGGCCCGGCCCAAAAAGGTCTTATTTATGTCAGATCCGGCCCTCATAACAAATGAGTTCGACACCCCTGGTCTAAGGAACTAAGCTGCATGAACCCTAAGACCATCTGAAACAAAGGAGGCTTTGTAATCTCAAGAGTAATCTTTGCTGGAGGTTCATCTCTTTCCCTATCCAAAAACAGTGGACTGTCAGACCCCTAAGGCTAACCAAGAGGCCCTTGCTTTCAGCTTAAAAGAAAATATACATTCACAGTACTTGCTAGCAGAGACTTGTCCGAAAATGTATAGACAACAAATGCAGTATGTATCATAGCTTTTCCCTTTATCTTCGTTGCATCTCTGTCCTAAGCATTCTAATTTACATGGACATGAAAATGTACCAAAATGTGATTAGAACAGCAGCTCTGTCAGCACTGACCTTAGAAATGCATTTCAGTGTCCACACATGCTCCGATATTTCACATACCATTTATAAAATGTAATGTGCTTTAAGAAAAATAAGCTTTAAATTTTAGTTCATAGTTTTACATTTTTAGAGGGGCAAAGATATACCATGATAATGTAAAATTTGACTCCTTTTTGGTAACCCTCCTATATATGTATACAGTTAATTTATGTTGCAAAATTTTAAGCACTGTACTCCCCCTGCCAAAGTAAAATGGTTCTCCTCTTCCCCTTCTCCTCTCTACTAGTCTTAGGAAGGTAAAGGAATACACGAACAACCTCTGCCAGATTACTTGCTCATCAAACACATATGTTTATCTAGGACTGTTTTCTAGCCTACCTGAGCCTTTCTGAAGCCTACTATGTCAAAAGAAATAGAGGCTACCCACATGTCAAAACTACTTCTTGGAACTGGCAATCCCTCATAAGTTAGAAGGCATCTGCTATGATTTGTCCTCTTGTAAATAGCTGGCTGAGGTCAACCACACAGGAAACATTTGTGTTGCATCAGATCCAGCAGTGTTTAGAGACACAGACAGAAATCAGCCAGATTAGCCCTGCCACTCTTAACAGCAGCATTTACAGTGAGGTGGGGTACCGGTAAACATCCAGTACCGCAGATAACAAATGTGAATATCAACATTACAGGTGGCCCAATACATGTAGTAGGTTTGCTCCTCAGGTCTCTTCTACAATTAGCTAATAAAGTGAGAAAGATCAATTAGACCCCACCACTCAATAACTCAGATGTTTGAGTGCTTTTCATTTTGTACCATATCACAAAAGTGCCTCTACTCACCACAGGGCTGAATACATCAATCAATGGGTCTGTCAGCAAGAAAAGCAATAGAGGATCCTAGCTACATCAGACAGATGTCATTCCATTTCCAGACGACTCAATAATGTCATATACTTGGCATAAAATGGGGAAGAGACAGGCCTTTAAACCTTGCATGAGAGGACAAAGGGAGATCTTTATATCCAATCTATGTCATTTTATATCTATGTCATATTAACGTTCATACTTAGGCTTGATTGCTTTGAATGTGAAATATTTAAGAAGTTTCCTCCTCACAAATGCCAGAGTCCCTGCATAAAGAACAGCACACCAGAATGAAGGGCACTTTTTCTAAGTTTGATGCAAGGAGCGCTATATGTTGTTGTTGTTGTTTTAAAGTGTATCAACCTTCTTCCAGCATCTTCCATTAACCTTGCCCCACAAGGTCTCACTAAGCCACTCACTTAATGAGCCACATTTTGGACAGACACACTTGACAGCTGAACATTTGGGAAGATTTAATAAAAGTGTAACCATATAACCTGGACTGTTAGAACAAAGGCCAGTATAGGCAATGAAGAGTCTACCTTGACCTGGTTGAAGCCAATGGTGATCGCAGCAGCTGAAGTGAACCCTCTAATGACAGGATATGAGATGAAGTCTAGTAGGAAACCTGCAATGAATGGAGAATCTCCATTTAGCTTTGTGAGGGCAGGACTCAACATAACCATTCACACTTCATCCCATGTCCCATTGCAACTGCTCAGCCAAGTCATTCTTGACAAATCCATGTATCTAGGAGAACACAGAGAGGTGCTCTCAGTACCTGGTTTGGCTTCCTGCTGTTCCTGGGCAGCAAGAATATTGAGAACTGGGAAATGCTGGGAAGGGAAACCCATTTTCTACTACATAAAAAGTTCACATATGAAGTAAGGTTCCAGTCAGAAACTCATGTTTACCTTCTAGTAAAGCTAGCCTTGAAGCCATCCAATTCAAGCAGAGTTGTGGAATAGCTTGATTATACATCTAAGATGCTTAGGGAAGTTCTCCTCTCCTTCATTTTATCTTCCCCCAAATCCCAAGAGGTAGCTTAGGTTGAGAGAGAATAACTGGCCCAAAATCTCCCAGTGAGCCTCATGGCAGAGTGGGGATTTGAACCAAGGTTTCCCCATACCTAGCCCAACACCCTAACTAAATATTCAGATAAGCACATTAATCTTTCTTGTAGTACACTCACTGATCAAAGCTTGCATGCATAGGCATTGCAAAAGTGTAAGCAGAGAGTAACAGATGATTATGCAATATGTAAATGAATTGTGGAATTCATTGCCAGTAGACGTACTGATGGCCACAAGCATAGATGGATTTAAGACAGATTCATGGAGGATAGACCCATCAATGGCTATAAGCCATGACAACTACAGGGAACCTCCATATTCAGAGGCAGCAAACCTCTAAGTACCAGTGCTGGGAAGCAACATTATAGGAAAGCCTTGGCCTCTATGCCCTATTTGTTGTTTCTCCAGCACAACTAGTTGGCCACTGTGTGAAACAGGATACTGGACAAGATGAGCCACTGGTCTGATCCAGCAGGGCTATTCTTATGTTCTTAATTGCTGGAATTACAAATGTGAGTAATTCATGGAGGACCAAGAAAGCATTCTCACATCTCAGTGTCCCTCCTGTGAGAACTTTGAAATGGAAAGCAGGAACTGGTTTACCTCTACCCCATCCTCTCTCCAGTCATGTTTTCTAAAGCATCTTGCTCTGGCTAGGTTGACAGTGGGTTTGACAAATGATTAATTGATCCAATATACCACTGGCTGAATCTTACCAAGATGTAGAAGTCCCATGATTAACTGGATGCAGCCTGAGAGGAACGTAAGCAGGACGGCATAAGCAGGGTCATGGAATGCATAGGAAGAAACCAGTAATGACATGATGGCTGTAGGGCCCAATGTCACATCTTTTGCGGTCCCCAAGAGACAATAGATGAAGCAGCCCATGAAGGAGGAATAGAGGCCATACTGCAACAGAAGGGGGAAGGGGAGAAAATATACTAAGCACAGTGGTGGAGGAATAAAGGCCAGAAATGGCCAAATTAAAGCCATATCCCATGGAATTAATAAACTTCTTAATAAAACAGAAGTCTAGGGACACTTCAGAGATTAACAAAATTATTCCATTTTATTCTTGCTGCAAGATACTATCAGGCTATCCTTCTGGAATTTTTAAATAGTGTGTCTGGGAATGTATCATACTCTAACAGAAGGCAGTAGAACCAGAACTGAAAGACAGCAAAGAAGTCTGGAGAAAGTGGTAGTTCTTGCTCATCAGAA
This sequence comes from Gekko gecko, assembly GCA_029375565.1. Lineage (NCBI taxonomy): Eukaryota > Metazoa > Chordata > Lepidosauria > Squamata > Gekkonidae > Gekko > Gekko gecko. Next base: position 233,348,579 of record JAPDNY010000002.1, on the reverse strand, counting down.
TACAGCACACACACACCACAGCACACCACAGGTTTACCTTCATTTTACTGTTGGACTTATATTTCATGCAAAGAGAGGAAAGTCACTATAGCAATTCATTTAGTGATGCAAATATATAGCTGTTTTTATGGTCTGCTTCTACCCTGACAGCTGTTTTATAAATATTATTTTCAGCTACTGAATATTTTTATAAACATTATATAATTATATTAATAGTTTTATGGTTTTTTAAAAATGATTTTACTGTATTTTACAGCAGGTCTCTAGGCAGCAGGTCTCTCAAGAGTTGGCACATCAGTGTTCTAAAATAAGTAAATATATAGCATGTACCCATACTTATTCAGTATTTGTCTGACCTGGGATGTTCAAAAAGGTGGAGTCATGCTTGAAAAAAGAAGCCTGTGATTATCAGCTTAGTTTATTCAGGTGAGGGGCCAGAGAAGACCAATGAATATAAGGTGTGAGAAAACAAACCTGCTTGCAAAACAAATGCTCCACCACAACCTCACCTTGCTAGATGCAGCCTTCTAACTTGTGGTTCTAAAACCAAAGAGGAACTCTCTCCAGAGTGATCCATGAAGAGAAACTGAGCAGGGCATAAGAACTTTGAAACAATTTCAATGTTGGTCAGGCTAGGGTACAGAAACCAATTGTTCTCCATTCCCAAGAAGATGTAATTGTTGTTGTTGTTCAGTCGCTCAGTCGAATTTGACTCTTCGCGACCCCATGAACCACATGCAACTATTTAATGGTGCACACAGCTGAGCCATAGATACACTGCTCCTACAGTGTTAATAACTTCAGTCGCTTTGACAGCTTTGGAGATGAAAGACAATAAGAATCAGACAGCAATGTCAGACTGAGATTGCTGGCTCATGCTAAAAATGGACTAGACTTATTTTGTGTCATCTGAAAGCAATTTATCCCTTGTTAAATAGAAGTTTTCATTAACTGGATTTGGGTACCCACTCCAGAATAACATTGTTGGGTAACCCCAGGCGATCATCCTCTGCTGCGTCACAGAGACATGCAGCATTGTGTCCATCAACTGGACCAAATGTGAGCATTTAGGAAGCATGCTTACAGAAGCTCCTGGATCAACTGTCTTACCTGCATTGGGAGGCCAGCCACTTCAGCATAGGCAAGTGCTTGCGGCACAACAGTCAGCCCCACAGTGAGTCCAGCAATGATATCAAGCTGTAGCGACTGTAGAGAATACCTGGGAAGCCATCTTAGCACCGGCAATCTCTTCTGGGCTGTTTGGTACCATCGATCCCAGCACCCCTGGTTTCTCCCTGCCATGGCAGGACTTAGAATGGTTCAAGCCAATTCCTCTGGAGTCCGGCCATAATAACACCTCGGAGGAATCTTAAGGTCACCGGTGCAGTGAAAGAGAAGATGTCATCTGAAATGCAAAAATCCCAATCAGGCAACAAGAAGGGTACAGAAACATCTGCAAAGAGCAACTGGACCAGCCATAAGCAGTGTTTAAATTATTCTGACAATTCTGTTTCAAATGTTGACAGCATATCAATGCTTAGAGTCTACAGTATGAACTGTATTTTACCCTGGGTTTTTTTAAAACAAAAAGGATCCCAAAGCAGCTTACAACCAGTACAGCAGAATGGTGCTCAGGGGATGATTCTCAGTGACTTCTTGATCCAGGCATAATACACTGTAGCCTGGTTTTTTTCTCTGCTTTCATCAATGGCAGTTGGCAGTTGGAAGGAAGGGGCTCTGAGCTTAAACCAGGCGCATGGTGTGCTATGGCTTCAGCTACTTCCTATGCATGAAGCAGACTAAGGAGGCAAGAATGCGTTTCTTACTATAAAATGAAAACTGGATAATGAGAATACAAAAACATATCCTGGAGTCCTGGATACCAGTACATGAGTTACACAAATGGGGAACTCTTACAATGGGAGAACAACCCTACACAGAACGGAATGCAACAGGAATCACCAAAAGGGACTTGAGTGCATTAGCCAGGAAAAAAAGAACTCTGCTTCTGCAGCAATAATTTCTGTCTCTCCTCTTTTACCGCAGGAGTCTCCAAAAGGAAATCTCTCTCTCTGTCTTAACCGATGGGGGAGCACAAGGCCAAACTGTGTTACCAAACTGCTGTGCCAAGGGGGGGATTCCTCAGCATCTCTTGAAGTATCACAGAGGATGCTGGGATCACAGTTCCATAGGTGTCCTTAAAAATACTACTGCACAGATGAAGACTGAGGTTACTTGCACAAGCAGGCCAGGGTCAAAGTAGCTGCTATGGCTGTAAACAAAAGGCACCAAATATTGGCTAGGCCCTGCCAACAACAGTACCAGTGACACCTTCTTTCAAGGGGAAACTAACTTCAAATTATTTCTAATTGTTGTTGACTTGAGGTGTAATTACGTAGAAGTAGATTCCCTTGTCTGCAGTGGCATTTATTACCAGCAAAGGTTTCGGCTATCAGTATTATACAGTATGTTGCATATTCATTAAATAGAAAAATGGGATAAAAACTTTGGAAATAAATAACATCCCTAGGGAAAAGACCTAGATAGGATGCCCCTAATCTCAAGTTTCAGTTATATGTTGTCGAAGGCTTTCATGGCCAGAGTTCATTAGTTGCTGTAGATTTTCCGGGTTGTGTGGCCGTGGTCTTGGCATTGTAGGACCTGACCTTTCACATCCTGGACACAGAGACTACTCCATCTTTCTGTGTTATACCTCTGAGGATGCCAGTTACAGCTACTGGCAAAACGTCAGGTCTTACAATGCCAAGACCATGGCCACACAACCTGGAAAATCTACAGCAACTAATTTCAGTTATATCCTTTCTAAAATAGAGGATGACTGCAGCACTGCCATTTAAATTTTTAAAAATGTGCCCTCTCAGCATCTAAGAAGCACTGTTGTTCAAGACCAGCTTTCCATCCAGGAAACCCATCCCTCTTATTCCAGATGAGAGCGTTGTCTCTTCTCAGTGATAAGGAAAGCGCATTCTGCATATGCCCGAGCGTCTACACGCTAGTTACACGTTCCAGACTAAAGTCTAAAACGGATTTTGTGGTCGAACTTTTGCTCCAATTACCCATAAGCCATCTTCTAGGGCAGAAACAAGCACAAGAACCTCACAACATCAGATCCAATGTAGGGCAATTCAGCGTTTAGATACAGGGCTGGGTAAGTTGTTAAAAAACAAACAACGAAGAAGAATTACAACAAATACCCACGTCCGGCAAAATGAGTTCCAAGGACCGACTCTGAGCTCACCGGCCTAATAGCCGATTCCCCTTTCATTAACCTCTCCAAAGCTAGCCTAGGGTCTTCCTCAGGGCGCCTCTACCCGACTCCGCGCCCCAGATTACTCGAACTCACCACACTTCGAAGCCCCGCCATCCCCAGGCGTACGGAACTCCAAATCTGACGATTCCACCCACCCACTCCCGGCACATCTCATGTGACCCAGGCGGGAGGCGGAGCTGCTGTTAAACGGGGACTGCCGTCTTACCGGGCGGTGTCAGGGATCCTTCCGTTCTCGGATCCCGCTACCAGGGAAGAGTATCGGTATGCAGGTGTTTTCACAAGGCTGGACACTGGCACTCCTGCTGGGGTTCTGTTACGCTAGGAAGCCGCCTGGCAGATCTCGCAATGTTCTACTTATTGTAGGTAAGCGAGGGAATTCGGGGGCCCTAAGTGGGCCGTCGCTCTCTAAAGATGCGCGCAGACGAGGGCCGGAGGCTCCTCGTTGTTCCTTGTACTGTGTGACTGACCCAGGAGGCATCTCGCGGGACAGATAAGTATCTAGAACACGAATCAGCAACCTGTTTTACTGAAAGGCCTCTTAGAGGACTGGATAGAAGGTGGCCAGACCCCAAAGTGGTAAACCACGTAGTTCTCTTTCCTCTGAGTTGGCGAGTGGGATGGAGGGTGACTGAGTCGTGTTTGCAGATCCATTCTGAACTGCCTGCTCCTTTATCTAAACAGGCAGTATTGACACCAAGCATTTATGTTACGTCTTTTCTGCTGGTACAGGAACTGCCCCACTAGAAGCAGTATGATGGTGGGGGGGGATCCAATAGATGCTGCTTTCCCCCAACATTTAAATCTAGTAATGTAGAAGGCATTGCTTGTTGAATTTCTGCGTGCTGGCACATCTCTGTTATGGATCTGAGCTGTTAGAAAAAAGGTGAAGTTTTGCCTGTGAAAATTAAGAACCTCTGCAGTGAGCACTGGGTGAGGCTGTATGCTTGGATGGAAAATCTCAACCACTGTTTATAAGAAAAGGAGAAAATGTGTGGACGGTATTGAATTAGAGGTGGGTCATTAGCCCATATGCTTTAAGTGGGGTGGAACTGGAATAAACAGGATTATGAAGGATTTAGAATTGTAAAATCTATGGTATTTTCTCCTCTGTTCCGTAATTTCTGTAGTTTCTTGTATGTCTTGCTGACTGAATTAATGGAACCTATGTGTTCATGGTATCATTAGGTGACTCAGACTTCAGAGTTCTATGTTCTGTGACTATGACTATAATCTTGTCACGAGAGCATCTGAGAACAATATAGTTTATGTAGGATGAATTTACTGGTGCTTCAGAAATGGCATAATGTTTGAGTGAGTTGCAAGGATTTGAATCTGAGATCTTCATTCAGCTACACTCAGCTTGAGCTACAGAATTCAGTTCTACTTCCAGCCACATAAGGATGGGAACGAATATGCTGAAGGTATTACAGTGGGGATCCTGATCTTACAACTTGGCCTCTCACTACTCCATTGCAGCTGATGATGGTGGTTTTGAGAGCGGTGTGTACAACAACACAGCCATCAATACTCCAAACCTGGATGCCTTGGCCCAGCGTAGTTTGATCTTCCGGAATGCCTTTACCTCTGTCAGCAGCTGTTCTCCCAGCCGGGCCAGCCTCCTGACAGGCCTGCCCCAGGTAATGCCTGTCAGATGGGGTGGGGGAAGAACTTGCAGTGTGAGCAAATGGCTCAGTCCTTTCCTTTTACCTTGAAGCTCTGTTGTGGAAGTTCCTTTGTTTCTAACTATTGCTTGTCCGTTCTGCGCACACTGTGAATGGTTTTTCTTTTTTCCCAGCACCAGAATGGGATGTATGGGCTCCATCAGGATGTACATCACTTCAACTCCTTCGATAGTGTTCGTAGCCTTCCTCTGCTACTCAGCAAGGCAGGGATCCGGACAGGTGAGCTCCCTACAGAAGCAGAAATTCTCCTCCCAAATTCATTTGGAATTCCAAGTTGGTACCCTGCTATAGTCCTTTGTTTATAACACACCTTGATTAAAGTCTCTGCTCTGTGATTGTACAGAGATGAGCAATAGGAAAGGAGATGAAGTCTCTCCATTTTGTCCACTGCTGTGCTCCCTTTGCCCTGACCTGGAGTGCCCAGACTAGTCCAGTCTCATCAGATTTTTGGCCTGATTAGTACTTGGAAGTCCAGGGTTGCTATGCAAGGTTGCTATGCAGAGGCAAGTAATGGCAAAGCACCTCTTTGTCTCTTGCCTAGAAAACACTGTGTGGTCACCATAAGTCACCTGCAGCTTCATGGCACTTTCCACCATCCTCCCTCCAGTGTTTTTCTACCACCGATGTCAAGGCAGGAGCTGCAGTCAGCCCCGCCGTAGAACATGCCCATTCTGTAGTAGAACAGCAGGCTGAATGTACACTGTTCTTGACTAACTTTCACTTAGAGCGTATTCTTGTACAAAACTTCAGGTACAGATACACAACCACAACATGTATTGCATTGCCTATGAAGATTGAATATGTGTATAAGTTGCCAATTCTGCTGATCTGTTTTTCGGTCACTACTTTCTTGAATCGTAAAAGGGGAAGGTAGAGTTTTTTAGTATTTATGCATCCTGCACTATTTATGTTTTTGTGTGTATGAGATATATAAAATTATACTACTTTGAGTATAAAATGCACTCAGTGTGAAAAGCAGCCCCAGATAAAAGGGGATTAATTTAAAATAGAGCTTAATTGGAGCCAAGGCTCATCAGGGCTTAGATTCTGAACAAGTTTCTTAAACCAGAGGCTCTGGCTTGGAACTTGTGAAGGAACAAAATGCATTCTGCCTGTATGTTTGTAGCTCAGCCCTTGCATAGCCAGCAGGGACAAATACTGTTCTCCCACTGAAACAAAGCTTAAGCACATCCCAACTTAAGCTCCATCCCAGCCTCTCAGCCAGAATACAGTTTGTAAACCCCTTGTGGAGTACAGACCTATGTCTTGCTTTATATTACTATGTAAAATGCTACATGCACAGTGGTACTCCATAAAAAAATAGTAATGATTTAGGATGGGGTTATGAGGTTCAAGCCTTGGCAGCAACATCTCCTTTTCCTAAAAGTATGCCTTGTTTTAGGAGAGGCAGACCTTGGATGGCAATCAGTAACTCAGATTGATTGGTCTGCAGACCTCAGTCCCCTTGTGCTGCATTGCTCTGGAATGTATTTGCCTGGGTTTTGTTTCATTTTTCAGCACTGAGGGCATCAAAATTACCAGGAGAATATTATGTGTTTTCATTAGCTCTCTTTCATTAGTCTCTGACTGAGCTTCTCTGCAACAGGGATCGTTGGGAAGAAACACGTTGGACCAGAGGCTGTGTTTCCCTTTGACTTTGCCTATACTGAGGAGAATGGCTCTGTCTTGCAGGTGGGGAGGAATATCACTCGGATCAAGCTGCTTGTTCGGAAATTCCTCCACAACCAAGATGAGAAGTAAGATCCCAGCATTTGTGGCTAAGAGTAGCTTCCTTAAATATCTGGGCACATTGCATCAAAGCACCCAGGCTCGGTGGGTCAGACAGTGCAAAAGCGCAGAAGTATAGGGTAATCCAAGGCCTGTGGTTAGAAGAGAGTCCTTGGAAAAGCTGGAGGGAGGGCAGTCCTTTGGTTTGGGATCATAGAATGGTGAGTTTACAAGGAGAGTTCATGACTGGGACAGACTGATATTAAGGTAGCAGTTCAGAACATAACCATATTGATGGGGCTATCTGGTGGCTGTGGCTTGGGGCTAAGGGACAGCTTCAGAACTGCCAGATGCTAGGCTGAGATAGCAGTTTGTTTCAAGGGGAGAACTGAGCCCAAGGATGGGATTACAGGTGGATGTGGCTTGCTGTTGAGTTCCATTAGTGATGCTTCTTGGGAGAGTCCAACAATAGCATAGTAGGTAGATTGTGGACACATAGGTAAGGAGGCATTTACCAACACAGTTTGTAGCAATATAAGGTAAAAAGACCACAGCAGGACTTTGGGAAGCAAAGCTAACATATTTGGGGAGCTGCAGTGTAGGATTGCAGGAGACCCAGCAAAGGACAATAGAGGAACAGGAGTGATTTAACAGAATTAAAACTGGAATGTGTGGCTGTGGGGAATCATAGAGCTGGCATAAGGTGGATGAGAGGGGTGCTCCAAAGGACTTCTGTTTAAAGGGGTCGGAAGGCATACAGTGCCATGAGAGTATATTTGAATGGCCTCCAAGTGCATTCACACCTGCCTTTTCAACTTTCAGGCCTTTTTTTCTTCTATGTTGCTTTCCATGATCCTCACCGCTGTGGTCACTCTCAACCCCAGTATGGAGCCTTTTGTGAAAAATTTGGCAACGGAGAGACTGGAATGGGCTGGATCCCAGACTGGAAACCCCAGCATTACAGCCCAGATCAAGTGCAGGTGTGGATTCCCAGAGCACTTGCATTTTTTAGAAAATGACATCCCTTAACCTTCTCCACTGCAGGAGCAGTACAGAAGATTGCACATGCTTAATAGAGGAAGCTTTGCCTGCACCCCTGATGCTCACATAGCTGTTGCAGCTTCTCAGTAGCTTGGTTTGCCAGCATTCTCTTAGTGTCCCTCATACTGCAGCTCATATTCCTGGCTAGCAGCTGTTTCTCTTTTCTGTTTTCTCAGGTCCCATATTTTGTGCAGGATACACCAGCTGCTCGTTCAGATTTGGCTGCTCAGTACACAACAATTGGGCGCATGGATCAAGGTGAACCATTACTAAATCGGAGAAGTTTTGTGTGAGGGTGCAGGGGAGGTTTGAGTTGCAGTGCTCTTGAAGAGCAGAATCACAGGAGTTTAGTGGTTTTGCACATTTGATTACTCCTAAGCTGTTAAACCTAAAGCAGTCATTTTGGGCAAACAACTGCTCTAAGTGAAAGAATGGAAGTTAAATTCTCTTCAGTGAGACTTAAATGCAGGCATGCAGAGATCTTTAAGTATGTTTCTGGATCTTGAAATCTCCATTTTTAAGAAAGTTTCTAGCTCATGTGGCTTTAGGTACAGCATTAACATGAAGGTAGCAGGTTTTTGAGGGGGGTAAAAAGGTGCCCAAGTAGCTGGAAGTGATGGTAAATAACTCTAGAGCAGGGTTGGCCAAACTTGCTTAATGTAAGAGCCACATAGAATAAACATCAGATGTTCGAGAGCCACAAGACATGAACACACTCATTTTAAATGAAAAATATGCAGATTTGCATATTAAATTAAAGAGACAAATGCCTTCTCCAAGCCAAGCCAGTCTTACAATATGGCGGGACTTGGTGAACACATTTAACTTTATATGGGAAGGGAGGGGAGAACAATAGAAAGAAAGGTGGAAAGAAAGAAAATTGAAAGACAGCAAATAGATGGGGGAGGAGGAGAGGTGGAAAGAAAACAACTTTAAATGTGTCCTCCAAGTCCCCCATGCCGGCTAACTTGGCTTGGAGAAAGGATTTAAAGAGACAAATGCCTTCTCCAAGCTGGCTGGTGCACAGGGGGGAGGGGGGCTTTGAGAACACATTTAAAGTTTCTTTCTCTGCTGCCCCCCCACCTCAAGCCTCCCCAGGGAGGGGATCACTGGCTGGGGAAGGGAAGACCAATCAGGGAGGCATGCCCCAGCCACCCTGCTGGGAGCTGCACAATGTGTGTGAAACCACCGCATGTGGCTCCCGAGCCACAGTTTGGCCACCCTGCTCTAAAGGTTTATTCGTTCATCTGTGTTTGTGGTGTGGGTGTTCAGTGAAACCCCATCCACAAGCAAGATTGGGATTCTGAAGACGAAGGTGTTTCTTCCTTGCAGTGGTACAAATGGCTGTAAGCCAGAGGATCCTTAGTAAGCACCACTGATTCTCTTTTGTTCTGGAACTTGCAGGCATTGGCCTTGTCCTGGAGGAGCTACACAGTGCTGGCTTCGGCAACAATACACTTGTGATCTACACTTCCGACAATGGTATCCCCTTCCCCAGTGGCAGAACCAACCTGTATTGGTCAGGCACAGCTGAACCTCTCCTCATCTCTTCCCCTGAGCATCCTGCACGCTGGGGACAGGTCAGCAATGCCTATGCCAGCCTTCTGGGTAAGAGTTGTAAATACACAAGTAAGTTTTTGACCATTATGGGTGAGGAAGTAAAAAACACATCGGAAGGAATCGAGGGCCTTTATGGAATCAATCTGAAAGATATTTTGCTCTAGGCTTTGTGGGGCAGCTGCTTCTTTCCTTTCCCTTATGCTACCATATTCTCTTTGCTGCCACAATGATTGCATGTAATGATGTATGCGGCATGCAAAATCCAGATTCTGTGGAAGGCAGTGCAGACTCTGATGCCTGTGTTTCCCATTCTGATGAGCAGCAGGAGTATGCAATGGGTGGTGGCTGCCTAGGTGGTAGCAGCAGCAAAGTACTTGTTATTGTATGGAGGCTTTATTGAATATTGAGGCAGCATTGAGTGGCAATAAGGGGAAAATCTCTGGGTTAGAATCAGCTCATTGGTCAAGATTCCTGAAGATCCACAAACTACTGATAACTTTCCAAGCAAAGAAACGGCATATGCAACAATCCTTGGGAAGGGGTAATGGGGTTTCATCGAGGATACTCCCCAGGTATCCAGTCTAGCGTCTTCCTTAGGCCGTGCCTGTTGGCAAGATTCCAGCCCTGCCATATGCATATTTTCCCCTTCTCCCTCCCTCTGCAGATATCACCCCTACCATTTTGGATTGGTTCTCTGTGCCATATCCCAGCTACAGCCTCTTTGGGAAGCGGAGGGTGCAACTCACAGGGAAGTCTCTGCTGCCAGCCCTGTTGTCAGAGCAACCATGGGCAACTGTCTTTGCGAGCCAGAGTTTGCATGAGGTGACCATGCACTATCCCATGCGAGCTGTGCAGCATGGCTCCCTGCACTTCATCCACAACCTCCAGAACCGCATGTCCTTCCCCATTGACCAAGATTTCTATGTTTCACCCACATTCCAAGACCTGTTGAACAGAACTCAGGAAGGGGAGCCCACCCACTGGAACAAGACATTGCACAGCTACTATTACCGAGAACGCTGGGAGCTCTACGATCACAGCTCGGACCCCACTGAAAGCCGGAACTTGGCTTCTGACCCTCGCTATGCTCAGGCTTTCCAGGAGCTACAGGGGCTGCTGCTGAAGTGGCAGTGGGAAACAGATGACCCCTGGGTGTGTGTGCCTGACGGGGTCCTGGAGGATAAGCCCAGCCCCCAGTGTCGGCCTCTCCATAACGAACCATGATTTTCGTTCCTTACCACCTTGCGGTTGCTAAGGCTTCCTCGTGCAAAACAATGGCAAAAGGAAAAGAGCTAAAGCAGGCTTCTGTTTTAACTTGCAAATTCTGCAGTATGTATAACTGAATACTTATGAGGCTGCAGTTTGGGGAAGGAGCTGCTGTCAAATACCAGAGCATGATCACTGCACACAGAAAGAACTAAAATATATCCACCAGCTCAGGCAGAACACCCTTTCCCAAATCTTTGCTGTCAAAGAGATAGCACAACTGCCAAATGGAACAGAACATTCTGCAGGCAACCCCATCTAGATCAGCAGGAGATGAGATGGGCCATCCTGACTGTGGTTCATCAGAAATAGTGCCTTCCTAGGAACTTGAATAGAAGAGGACTGAACCAGCTCAGAACTTCACGGGAGCACATCTTAGTCCTCTCGCAGCAGTCTGTACCACCTTAGAACACACACGTGGGAACATCATTTTGAAAGCACTCGCTCCCCAAATTTCTACGTATGTGGAAAGCTAGTGGAGAGCGACAGCAAGCTTAAAAGCAAGCAGTCCCCCTGTCTGCAAATTGGAGTGGTGTAGGCACATAAGACAGCTGATCCATATTAACAATGGTATATTCAGTTGGGCTGTTGAAGTGAATCCTAGACTAAGCAACTGTGTAGCTAAAACCACTGTCTGTGGAACAAATGAGGAAGCGAGTGGTTCTGATGCTGACATTGCTGGTTCTGAGCAGACTGTTTCACTGAGTCATATCTTTTCTGAAAGCAGCAACAGCAGCTAGAAGAGCTGGGGCTTCCTCCCCTAGTCCTGATGGTTCCCTCTTCTAGGGAGAAGGTGGGAAGTCCCTCAGATTTGTGTCTCAGAGTCACTGGTGCACACACCAGCAAGAAGCAGGAAATGTAGACAATGGTACCAAGAATTGTGATTCACACCATTATCATTCAAACAGAGCCATTTATTTACATATTGTTTTACAAAACATTGACATATTGCTTTACAAAAAGTTGACACTTATTTTTATAAGCTTGATCTGTAAAAACAAACTGATAACATACAAAGACGATAGAACTGGACTGTTTTCTCTCTGTACATTGTCTACAGTCTCTGGTATTCACATCTGTCGGCTATTAACAGTACAAAATTCTGAAGAACCAGATGTTGACAGACAGAGGGATTCTGGGATACCCAGTACAGTAAAGGAGAGACCACATGGTCACAGTTCTGAGGAGACTGCAAGGCCAGAGCATTGCAAATAACATGGGATAGTCACTATTTGCACATCTCTCCTTATAATAATTATCTTTTGGTTTCGTAAGATTCCATGCGCTCCCATTGGCTGTAAAATGTCCTCCCTCAGCCATTGGCCCATCAGCCACCACTCAAGAGTACTCGCATGCCATTGGCCGGGTGCTGGGTCTGCTCCTCTTCCCCACCCACTCCCCCTTCAGACAGATTTGCATGTCAGATTTACTGGCAGACAGCTCTCTCTCCTGAGGAAGACAGTTCTCTTGACTCCTGTGAGGGACTGTCCCCTCAGTGGCTGTTGGTAGGCAGCCAAGCTTGGTTCTGTGAGTAAAAAAACAAAGGACTTTCAGCATAACCCCCTCCCCCGCCCATAACCCCCTCCCCAATGGCCAGTTTCCTGTCAGAATAAATGGAAAAAGACTCTTTCTCCTGCTTAGCTTCAGCATGGCTGGCTGGCTAATGAGGTGGGCCAGCGACCATCAAACTATTTTCTTCAACTCCCCACTGTGCGGTTGACTTTCCCCTAGGGTTGCCAATCTCCAGGTGGCACCTGGAGATCTCCCACTGTTACAATTGATCTCCAGATGACAGAGATCAGTTCCCCGGGAGAAAATGGTTGCTTTGGAGGGTAGACTCTATGGCATTATACCCTGCTGAGTCCTTCCACACACACCCCAAATACTGCCCTCCACAGGATCCACCCCCCAAATCTCCAGGTATTTCCCTAATCAGAGTTGGCACCTGTACTTTCTCCTCTGTCAGTAAAAGGCCCTTTCCACACCTATGTTGGCCTTTGGGAGAAAACTCATTGGGCCTAGTCCTGATCAGGTTGCCAACTCCAGGTGGGCAATTCCTGGAGATTTGAGGGATGGAGCCTGGAGAGGGTGAGGTTTGAAGAGGGGTGGCACCTCAGACAGGTACGATGCCATAGCCTCCACCCTCGAATTCAGCCATTCCCTGATGGGGAACCATTGTTGCCAATCTCCAGGTGGGGGCTGGAGATCACTCAAAATTACAACTGCTCTCTAGGAGGGAGAGGGGAGGAGATGGAAAACTAAAGGTAGGTTGATGGTTGGCTGGGAGGGAGATAGGGTTATTAACTCCAAGTTGGGAAATTCCTGGAGATTTGAGGGGTCGAACCTGCAGAGGGTGAGTGTTGAGGAGGAGTGGGACCTCAGACAGGTACAATGCCATAGACTCCACCCTCCAAACCAGCCACTCCCTCCTGGGGAACCACTGTTACCAATCTTAGGGGTGGGCTGGAGATCACTCAAAATTACTACTGCTCTTCAGGTAGCAAAGATCAGTTCCTCTGGAGAAAATGGTGGACTCTGTCATTATACCCTGCTGAGATTGCCACAGCAAATTGTCACTGAGTGCCCAAAGCCTCTTTCCCAGAGCCTCTTTCTAGAGCCTGTTGTATTTATTTCCACAACGGGCCTTATTCCTAGTTATAATATATATGCAATGGCATTCTTGGTGAGGTCTTAAAGTACCTTCTTCATATGCACAATATATTTATTAAGCTGTTTCATTTTAAGAAAAGTCTTAAGAGGTACAACCTACCAAATCTTACAAATGCTGAAAAATCACTGTGACTTAAACCTGTAACAGTGTTGAACGATGTATTGAATAAATATGGACATCAAGGGAAACCATGCAGGGAGGCAGAGCAGCCTCTTAAAACCTCAAAGGAGGGCAGAACAGGAGAAGGGAAGGCCCAAACAGGGAAACCATTGGCCCAGATTCCCTTCACTTACCAAGGGCCCGCCCTTAAAGAGAGGACATTAAGGGAAGTCCAGGGTCAGCCTACCTCCAGGAAATCTTTTATTAGGCTGGCCAGGGAGGAAGGGCCAGACCATTCCCATGAAGCCATGGGAGGGGCAACTGACAAGAAAGAGGGAGGGGACCAGGTGGAAAGAGGGAGGGGACCAGAATATACACTATTCTGAGGCTGTTCCTGGGATGGGAACTATAAAAGGGAATGCTTGGAGGGCACCACAGCCCCAGACTCCATCCCAGCTCCAATCAGAGCATAACACCTAGCCAACATGACTCCCTTCTCAAGCTGAACTAGATGATCAAGTAGGACTGAAACCAGCCACGAGAGTTGGGATCATCAGGACATTCCTCACTTAAAATAAATATCTGTTTACCACCACTCACAGATTATGTACACAGCTATATTAACTCCTCTGCTTTCTCCCTTACTAAATAGAGAGTTAGTGCTCCATTGTAGCCTGTTAGAGGTAAACATATGAAGCTGCCTTATTTTGAGTCGAACAATTGGTCTATCAAGATCAGTATTATCTACTCTGACTGGTGGTGCCTGCCCAGTGTCTCAGGCAAAGGTCCTTCACATCATTTATTATTTGGCTCTTTTACGTGGACATGCCAGGGATTGAACCTGGGACCTCTTGCCTGTAAAAAAGATGCTCTGACAAGAAGCCATGACAGGTCAGAAAGTTTGAGAATTTGCTTCATTGCAATTCACTGAGTGAATAGCTTGTTTATTAATACTTCCTAGCAAGCTGGACTAGAACCTGCCCCAGTCATCCTTTAACTTGATCCAGAGTCAATACTAGCATCTCCCAAGTTGCTCGAGTCTTTCCTAGGCCTGAGATAAATGATTACCTCAAGGCTGCTTGACTCCTGAAGGAGTCAGTGGGGCACTTGTTCCACCCACACCACCTTCTTTTGCTCATCAGCGGTGACTGCACGAACACAGCTGACAAGAGCATCAAGGTCATTCCAGGCATTAGGGGTGATGGTGCCATACAAGCAGGGTACTCTCTCAAGCTGAGCCTCCTCTTTCCGGGCACTCTCCAAAAGCTGCTCCTCGGTCACTCCAAGGCGCTGTAGGGCTTTCCTGAAATACAAGCCATTTGTATGTGCAAGAAAGCAAGTCAGAAACCAGGCCTCCCATGCTTAGCTCTGTTTCAAGGAATACAAAGAAAAGAAAATGTAGAGTCACATGAGGCACAGGACCAAGTTCGCCCTAGCTAGCTGTGTCAAGGAGAACAGTGGGTATACTACAAAAAGTGCTAAGTGGAGGAAATGTCTGCCCATTTTGGTGACTGGTGTAGTTGCTGGACAACTCCTTTTCAGTGGCATGATGTGACTGCCTACAGCTTATCTCTGTGCCTTCAAAAATGTCACCAAATAGATAAAAGTCTACATACCTGACCTGTAACACTGGATCCCTGAACCCCAGCTTCAAAGGGTGGGGCTGCCCTGGGACTACACCACAGTTGGAAAGAAAGAGGCTTTACCCTTTAGCTTCGTCTGAGCAGCAACACCTACCTGAATTTCTTGCCATTCTTCTCAATGATGATGACCAGGATAATGATGGGATAGATTTCCATAGCCAGCAGTTCCTGAACTTTTTCCAGGCCCATGTCCAGCCAGCCATGAATCTTCTAGAGGTGGTCAAAGAAAGAGTTTCAAGGGCATGCATACTTCTCACTGCTGTCCTACAATAAGCAGTATTTGTGTTGCAGGTATTGGGTGAGTGGGATGGGTGTCTAGTTCAGTAGAGACAACTGCAACTGCACCCAAAGACAAACCTACCCGTCTCTATTACCTTCTCCATTAGCACCTCCAGAGCCTGTTGTGGAATGTAGCAGCTGCTATTTGTCTCTCTCTTGTCAGGGAGTGCATCTCTGCTCTGTGTTTCATTCTGGGGCTCTGCAGAAGCAGGAAAAAGATTGGTCAAATAACAATTTTAAATTAGGTTTCTCAAAATATAACACAAAACAAAGAATGCAATGTATTTCACACTCCAACTGCAAAAAGGAGATATACTGACATAAAATACATAAGCAAACATACCCCAACAATGCCTAAAGCTCAGTGCCATTATTTGAACATTCAAAATTATTTATCTGGGCCTTTTGAGAATATGTCAATTTATTTAATAAGGCAGCATTTCACACACAGTGGAACCAATCACCTTTGGAGGGGGGTTCTAACTTTTTTTTAATTTTGCTGCTGTTGCCAGTTAAGCTGTGGTAAGCTGGCTCAAGAACATTTCTGCATCTGAAAGGGTGATGTGCCTTTTAGATAACCTAACAGAATAACTTGTAGATCAAGGGGTACATTACAACACAATTTTTTTCATTAATACACTGAACTACCAATATCCAAACAGGTTGAATTTTGGAACATGAATCAAAAATATGTCAAAAACATCTCTCAGAGATGAGCCACATTACCAACACTGATCTTGCATGGTTCTACACTGGCTAATCTGCTCGGAGTGAGATAACCATTGAAACAAACTTTTAAAGAAAATTTCTTTTAAACTCATAGAAATACATTTAGATATAGCACAATTTCAAATCCATCTCAGTTCCTCTGAATCAGTATTGATATGTAAGT
This sequence comes from Gekko gecko, assembly GCA_029375565.1. Lineage (NCBI taxonomy): Eukaryota > Metazoa > Chordata > Lepidosauria > Squamata > Gekkonidae > Gekko > Gekko gecko. Next base: position 233,332,426 of record JAPDNY010000002.1, on the reverse strand, counting down.
CCCTTACACCAGTTTAGTGTAGTGGTTAAGTACGTGGACTCTAATTTGGGAGAACCAGGTTTGATCCCCCACTCCTCCACATGCACCTGCTGGATGACCTTAGGCAAGCCATAGTTCCAGCACAGCTGTTCTTGAAAAATAGCAGTTTCTGTCAGAGCTCTCTCAGCCCCACCTACCTCACAGGGTGTTGTAGGGAAGGGAAAGGAGTTTGTAAGCTGCTCTGAGACTCCGTCATGTAGTGAAGGGCAGGGTATAAATCCAACCTCTTCTTCTTCTATTCCATTTTTTACATAAATTAAAGAAGCATTTTCTAGATTTAGTAACAGGATTAGATTTTAGCAATCAAACCACCAGGTACCTGATCAGCGGTAATTATAAGCTCAAAGGCTGTTTTTGCACTTTTATTGTTGTTGTTCAGTTGCACAGTCAAGTCCAACTCTTTGCAACCCCATGGACCACATCACGCCAGGCACTCCTATCTTCCGCCATCCTCCAGAGTTTGCTTAATTTCATGTCCATTGCATTGGTAACACTGTCTAACCATCTCATCCTTTGCTGTCCCCTTCTTCTTTTACCTTCAGTCTTTCCCAGCATCAAGGTCTTCTCCAGTGAGTGCTCCCTTCTCATTTGGTGGCCAAACGACTTGCCACAGTTTGTTGTGATCCACACAATCAAAGGCTTTAGCGTAGTCAATGAAGCTGAAGTAGATGTTTTTCTGGTACTCCCTTGCTTTATCCATAATCCAGCAAATGTTGGCAATTTGATCTCTAGTTTCTCTACCTCTTCGAAACCCAGCTTGTACTTCTGGTAGTTCTCTATCCACGTACTGCTGAAGCCTAGCTTTTAGGATCTTGAGCATGACCTTGCTAGCATGTGAAATGAGTGCAATTGTGTGATATTTTGAACATTTCTTCGCATTGTCCTCCTTTGGGATTGGAATGTAAACTGACCTTTCCAATCCTGTGGCCACAGTTGCGTTTCCTAATTCACTGGAATATGGAGTGCAGACCTTTAATAGCATCATCTTTCAAAGACTTTGAATAGCTCAGCTGGGATACCGTCACCTCTGCTAGCTTTGTTGTTAGTAATGCTTTCTAAGGCCCATTTGACTTTGCACTCCAGGATGTCTGGCTCGAGGTCAGTGCACTTAAACCACCATAATTTCTCAATAATGTGTCTGCCAAATGTCTGATCTGAAATAATAGTGGTTAATCCTCAAATTTTGAACCTATTTCTTTGTAACTCAACACCTGATGGTCTTCACCAGATTTTCCATGACACTCAAATTATTATTCTTTCGAACTGGTACTAACAGAAGTGTCAGGGATTAAAAAAGATACAGAAGAAGTCAAGAAAGAGGTCAAAAGTCTGGTGACAAAATCTGAAGAAATGGAACAGAAGGTTAAAAAATCCCTGTTAGAAAATACAAGGCTGGAGTCTATGATGGAATATAGAGCTACTCAGAACCATCTGAGATTGAGAGGGATAGAAGAGGAGGAAGATCAGGACTTACGAGCTCTAGTAATTAATACATTGACAACTTATATAGGGGAAGATGTTGGAGATTTGGATCCAGACTTTGACTTGATTTACAGAGTAAACTCAGCTTATGCCAAGAGAAAGCAATTACCCAGAGATGTGATTGTTCAATTTGTGACAACAAAAATGAAGGAAGATGTTTTCAAGAAACAATTCACACAACCGTTGGAAATTAATGGAAAAAAAATAATAATAATTCTGAGAGAAATTCCGAGATCGATTTTACAAGACAGAAAGAAATTCAAGAAATTGACAGACAGACTAAAAGAAATGAATATTAGGTTCAGATGGGAGATTCCATATGGACTTTCATTCGTGTACAATTCGGTGAGATCTACTCTTAAATCTGAAGGAGACTTATACAGATTTAAAGAGAACAATTTTGATGATTTTAAAGATATTTAATTCAACACAATTATGGATTACAAATTTTTATCTTGGAACGTAAACGGACTAAATTCACCGAGTAAAAGAAGATTAGTGAATCATTGGCTGGAGAAACAAAAATGTAACATAATTTGTTTACAAGAAACACATATAAGAAAACAAGATAATAAATACCTGATTAATAAAAAATTGGGAGAAGAATTTCATTCCTCAGCAACTAATAAGAAAAAAGGAACAGTGATTTATGTTTCAAAAGAATTAGACCCTAAAAAAATCTTCTCAGATAAAGAAGGAAGATATGTTGGCGTGGAAATATATATGCGCCCAATGGTGCAAAAGAGACTTTCTTCAATGATTTGACTAAAGAGTTGGACTGTTTAAATTATGATCAAATAGTCCTAGCTGGAGACTTTAATGGTACAGTGAATAACATATTGGACAGAAAATCCAAAGCAAGTGGAGAGACAATTGGAAAGTTACCAAAAAATTTTTTTCAATTGATGAAGCAAGAGAAACTGGAAGACGTTTGGAGGAAGTGGAATCCCAAGACTAAGGACTACACTTTTTATTCTAATAGACATAATTCCTTCTCCCGAATTGACATGATTTGGATGTCAGAGGAGATGGCGCAAAAAACTTATAAAATCAATTCTGATCATAATCCCTTACTCTGGATATCTAAAGAAAAAACTAAACAACTATATTGGAGAATTAATGAGGACTTATTAGATCAAAAATTAATCAATGAAACCTTAAAAAAAGAAACGAAAAATTTTTTTGAATTGAATTTAAATAAAGGTACGGATATACAAGTTGTATGGGATGCGTACAAAGCGGTAATGAGAGGTATGCTTATCTCTCTGAACTCCAAGGACAAAAAGCAAAAGATCCAACAACAGAAAGATCTTCATGAAAAAATTCGACAAAAAGAAAAGGAATTAAAGAAAAGACCAGGGAAGAAAAAGATTATTAAAGAGATCCACTTTCTGCAAGATCAACTGAATGTTTTATTGAACAGAGAATTATATTGGAATTTGAAGAAATTACAGCAAAAAGCATTTGAGGGTGCAAACAAACCAGGAAAGTTTTTAGCGTGGCAATTGAAAAATAGAAAAGAAAGGAACTTTATATCCAAGATTATTGAAGATGGAAAGGATGTTATGAATATGAATGGTATAAAAAGAGCTTTCTTCAAATATTACGCCAAATTATTCAAAAAGAAAGGAATTGATCAACAGAGAATTAAGAAATATTTGGAGACTATTGAAGTTCCAGAGCTGGGAAAACAAATTAAGGAATCATTAAATGGTTTAATAACGAAAGAAGAAGTGACAATGGCGATAGAAGATGCAAAGTTGGGCAAAGCTCCAGGACCAGATGGCTTCACAGCAAAGTTCTACAAGAAATTTAAAGAGGAGCTAACCCCCATTTTAGTACTTCTGTCAAATGAGATAAGAAAGACCAAACGGATCCCAGATTCATGGAAAGAAGCAAATATTTCATTGATACCTAAAGAAGGTTTGGATTTGACTCAAGTAAAGAATTATAGACCAATATCGCTATTAAATAATGATTACAAATTATTTGCAAAAATAATTTCGGAGAGATTGAAAAAATATCTGAAAGATACTATAGCGGAAGAACAAGCTGGATTTTTACCAAACAGACAAATCAGAGACAATTTAAGAGTGGTGATAGACGCAATTGAATACTATGACAAGCATCCTGAAAAAGAAGTTGGATTCCTCTTCCTAGATGCGGAAAAAGCTTTTGACAACTTAAATTGGGAGTTTATGCTGCAAGTTATTGAAAAATTGGACATTGGACAGTTCTTTTTAAACATGATTGTGGCAATATACTCAGAACAAAAAGCGGCTTTGAATATAAACAAAGAAAGGACGGATTTTTTCCAAGTTCAAAAGGGAACACGTCAAGGCTGCCCGTTGTCCCCGTTGCTGTTTATTTGGATGTTGGAAATATTATTGACAGCAATAAGAAAAGATAATAGTATTGAAGGACTTTCAGTGAAAGGATTCGTATACAAATATAGGGCATTTGCAGATGATGTGATGTTTATGATTCAGGATCCTATTGAGAAAATACCACATCTGATGGAGAAAATTGAAGAATTTGGCTCAGTTGCGGGTTTTTACGTTAATAAAAACAAAACTAAGGTGATGTGTAAAAATATGACGAAGCAAAGACAAATAGAACTTCAAGAGAAAATCCAATGTGATGTAGTTACAAAGACTAAATATCTTGGAATTGAATTAACTATGAAAAATATTGACCTGTTTAAAAACAATTATGAAAAGGTGTGGCACAGAATTCAGCAAGATATGAAGAAATGGGACACTTTGAATTTATAATTGATGGGAAGAATCGCAACTGTAAAAATGAATATTTTACCGCGTTTGATGTTTTTATTTTAGACCATTCCAATACTAAAACAAAGGAAAGTATTGGATTCGTGGAAGAAAGAATTATCCAAATTCGTATGGGCAGGAAGAAAGCCAAGGATTAAAATGAAAATTTTATGCGACGCAAGAGAGAGAGGAGGCCTACAACTACCAAATTTAAGACTGTATTATGATGCCGTCTGTCTAACATGGTTGGAACAGTGGATTAATCTTGAGAATAAGAAGTTATTAGCTTTAGAAGGGCATGATAACAAATTTGGATGGCATGCATATTTATGGTATGGAAAAGTAAAAATGGACAAATTTTTTAAACACCACTTTGTAAGGCAATCACTGTTCGAGACATGGATGAGATATAGAAAATTCTTCTCAGAAGAAAGACCACTTTGGATAGTACCAGCTGAAGTGATTAACCCACATTCAAGAAATCAAGGGTTAGATTGGCTACCTTACAAAAATCTTTTAAAATTAGAAGGGAAAAATTTTGTGTTACAAGATAGATTTGATCTTGAATTTGAATATGATTGGTTGAAATACAGACAGATTTATGATTTATTTAAGACCGATAATAGAGAACATGGTTTCAGAGAAAAGAATATTGAAATTGAAACGGTATGGCTTGAGAAAGGTAAAAAAATGATTTCTAAACTGTACAAGGTTTTATTGAAATGGTACACTGAGGATGAAACTATAAAAGAGCAAATGATAAAATGGGCTGTAAATGTTAATAATGAGATATTAATGACATCCTGGGAATATTTGTGGAAAAAGTCAATGAAAATTTCAACTTGTGTAAATGTTAAAGAGAATTGTTATAAAATGATGTACAGATGGTATATGACGCCTAAAAAAATTGCTATTATAAATGAAAGTATGTCCAACAAATGTTGGAAATGTAAAAAACATGAAGGGTCTTTTTACCATATGTGGTGGACATGTGATAAAGCAGTAAAGTATTGGACTGAGATCCACAATGAGATACAAAAATTTTTGAAATGTACTTTTAAGAAAGACCCACAGATGTTATTGTTAGGTCTTAAAATGGAAGAAATAAATGTAGCCAAGAGAACACTACTATGGTACTTGATTACAGCAGCCAGACTGATTTTTGCTCAATGTTGGAAACAAGATAAAGTACCTGAAACATGGGAATGGATTAAAAAGACGTTGTTTTTGGCAGAAATGGACAAACTAACAAGAAAGTTAAACAACGAAGAAGATGAAACTTTCTTTGAAGACTGGAAAGACTTTCAAAAATACTTGTTGAAAAATTGGGACATTAAACGTGGTTTGATTTGCTTTGATAGCTATTAAGAAGAAAATGAAATAGAATTAGACTTTTGAATTGTTACCGTTTGTAAGAGAAAATAAGTTTAGAAGTAATTGTAACAGAATAAGAGAGACATTAATGGGGTTGGAGCAGTGCGGGAAGCCTTGTTTGGGGGGGAGAAGGGAAATTAGAAAAATGGATATGTAGCTAGGTTTAAATTGTATGAACATGTGATATATCCAATAATAAACTGTATTTACCAACAAATTATTATTCTTTCAGACCCAAATTCATCTAGAGTCTGAATTTGCTATTACCTATTTTGCTATGAACTCTGAACTATTTTGGAGTGATGCCCAGACTAGGCCTCCTTGATCCTGAGATCTGATCAGTGACACAGCTGTGGTGAAAGAGAGAGAAATGTGAAGTGACAAAGGGACAAAGGTTGTGAAGATATGATGGATAGTTTGTTCTGGGGTATGACAGTAGCTGTCACGGAAGCTGTTGTCATAGGCCCTCTGCCTTATTTCACTGGTCCCACTAGTCACCCTAACTTGCCTAATCTTTCAGTGAACCCAGGCTAAAAGGACCAGAGGGCCCAAGGAGTTACTCATGCACTCATGGCTTATCCAGTAATGCTTCTACAATGTCTCACTGAAAGCACCAACTAGGTTTGCTTAGTCAGAGCTGTGACCTACCTGCTGGACATTTTTCAAAGCTCTTGGACAGACACAGCTTATCGGCCATGATTCTCCCCAAAAGTGCTGGCACCAAGAGGACAGGCCGTGGCCGGCCAGGCCTACACGGCTTGACTAGAGTATAGGGTATCAGAGTGACACAGCTTCTTGTGTGGAGGCTGACCCTGGGGCACACTAAAGGAAGAAAAAAAGAAGGAAAAATGAGGATGGAGGAGATCAGCATCTCATTTGCTGCATGTCCTTCTGACTGTTTTCAGAAAGAGGAATTAGAAGGCATCCATCAGAATATGCCACCATAGATTTTACAAATGAGGGAATTGTCCTCAAGGTTTTTCAGTATCCTTGTTGGGATGCAAAACTAGACAGGTGCTCAGTAAGGGATGGCTGCAGAGGGCAGAAATTGGTTTATCCTCCTATATGGGTCTTAAGTTGTATCAAGCAAAAGGAAACAAATGCATTCCTGCATATCCCCTGTGATATTCAAAATGGAAGTTGTGGGGGTGGGGATGGGTACTTCGGAGGTGGTAAGAAAATGTGGCTAGAACAAGAAGTAAGGCTGTAGAATGTGGTATAGTGGACAGTGTGTTGGACTAAAGCTGGGTAGACCTGGGTTCAAATCCCTATTCAGCCATGAAGCTTGCTGTTGACCCAGTACCTCTCAGCCTAAGGTACTTTACAGGATTTTTGTGAGTATAAAATGGGGGGAGGAGATTACTGTGCATGGCACCTTGAGCTCCTTGGTGGAAGGGTGGGATAAAAATGTGATCGTTATCATTCATCCCAGAGTATAGCTGGAGGCCATGTGACATGGTAACATGGTTTACACTAAGCAGTTCTGGATCTATCTACATGGGAGACATCCTGGAAAACCTATGTACACCATTACATACATGTAATAAATAGCTATATAGAAATAGCAACATAAATATATGTAAGAAGTGAATATTAGAGTGTTGGGAGTTGAAGAAAGAGTGCTGGTAGGGAGTAACTAAAATGCTGCTGGAGATGAAGGGGGGGAAATAAGTGAAGTTGTCTTAGTGAGCTGGATTCTATGGAGTATCTTACAAGGAAGGCATCCTCTAACTAGCATGTTGCAGCAATGATACACAATTCCCTTGCAGAGATGAACAAATTGCTGGGGCAGGAGTGTGCCCTAGTTCCTTTTATCTATATTATTCATTCCAGTCCAAGAAATGGAGAATGAAATGGGTATTGGAAAACAACATGAGGGTGTCCATAATCACACATGCCCACACTCACCAGTTTCCAGAAATAAGCCAGGTACACTGTTCTGGAGCTCCAAGATAATTCTTTTGTACACCCCATCATTAAATAACAGGAAGAATTCTCAGAGCAACACAAACAATCTGCCAGCTTGAACTCACCATCTGGCTTGCTGGAGTCCAACAGGCTGCAGTCCATGGATGACCAGAGTGGGTTAATCTTCTTATTGTCTGTACTAACAATACGTACCAACTTTGGCTGTGCCCCAGGATTCTACAAGGTGGAAGGAATGACCTCTGAACATGTAGTCCTGACCTAAGGGTTACAGTCTGAGTAATTAGCATTCTATGTTCAGTCAACCAGTTGCTCTGCATGGCCAAATGCCAAGCCTTTATTGGAAACCACTAATGTCCAACAAAGGGAGCTTTGACTCTTGAAAGCTTATACCCCCAAAATCATATTGTTAGTCTCTAAGAGGTGTTACTGGACCCAAATCTAGCTGCAATAATATCCCAACACCCTGCTATAGGGGCACAGTAGCATTGGTTGGTAGAATTATGTCATGGAGATATTGTCCTTCTTGGCTTCTCCTGCTGCCACCCTGCCCAGCTTTGGAGCAAAATGACACCTGTCTACAGTTGAAATGATGTGTGCTTTATTATTGGTGACTGTAGTTCGCCATCCAAACTGATGCCTATAAATTTAGCTTCCTTGACAATACGAGATTGCCAGAAAGTAAAGGGGAAGAGGACTAAAGCAGAATGACACCCTGGCTAACCATTTATGGTCAGCCAAGATATCTGGTCAACAGAGTTGGTAGACACTGAACAAAGCAACTCTGGGTTGGATCCAGAAGTGCACTTGTGCAGGATGGAAGAAAGCATTTCTGCTTATGCGGGGGGCGGGGGGGGCGTGCTTTCCATAGATTGCTCACTTTTGATGCAGTCCTTCACACTGTATCATACTGTGTTTGTCAGGGTTCCCCCAACCATCAATTTTTTGGGTGCCAAAGGGTGCTGCCAAAATCAAGAAGAAGTGAGATCTGTTCCACAAATAGGGACACTCACTTGCCATTCTTAGGATTTAACCCTGTGCGTTTATTCCACATCTACCTGTACACTTAGGTATATCTGCTATCATGTGGGGACAGACATAGTGATTTCTTGCTAAAGTTGTGCTACAGAATCCCACCTTGCATGAAATAGTGCTCTTCAGTGCCAGCTCCTGTATTAGAGTAATGAGATGCTGCTGAGCCCTAGAGTGGGGAAAAGGGGACAGGAACTCATTAGGCAGAAGGAGCAATCATGGGCTCTCCTCATTGGCCATGGTACTACACGGAAACAACTATTTCAAGATAGCCCAGACTATGATTACTGCTCCCTTCATGCTCAGTCAAGTCATGGTACTCACTGGCAGTAGCTGGGGATAGTGCCAGTATCCATGTCTTTCATGGTGTAGGCATTCACGTGGCAGGCTCTCCACTGGGTTCGGCCCTGGCACACAGTATCAGTAACATGCAGAATGTCATGGCATCCCACTTGAAGCTGACCAGCTGTTTGCTTCTCAAGACAAAGGTTGGATCGAACATAGAAAGAGTCACCAGATGTTACCAGCTTGGAGTTCAAGTCGCTCAGCAGCTTCTTATAACCTATTTGGACAAATGGTATAAGGAATTGTGTGCTTGTGTACATATAGCAGTAGCATAAGATAGGATGCAGTAGGAAGAGGACACAGCAGCAATTACTTCCTTGAATAAGAGTCCTGCTCCCCCGACTTATGAATGGTGATATATCCGATCCAGACCAAAGTCTTTTGATGCGTGAAGTGGAAAATTGAAATGATACCTTTCTCACATTAATTAACATGAGGCACAATCTTGCAGAAAGTTCTCCAGCATAAGCTTCATTGAAATGCTCTTTTACTCACCTACTACTCAATTCAATGGGGCTTATGCAAGAGAAATTCCCAGGGGACTGTACCTGTAGTTCAAGTCCATTAATCTTCCACTCGGCTACTTCTAAGTAATAAATCTGCTGCCTTTCCATGCTTTATGATAGGGAGATACCACTGGTCAGTGGCAGAAAGGAGGCATCAAAGTAGGTAGATATCCTTACCCTCCATGTTGGGCCTCACAGACAGGCAGCAGAAACCATTCACCCGCTCTAGGACCCAAAGAGCCTCCTCAAGTGTAGCCTCTTCCAGTACAGCCTTGAAACCTGGTTCCATCACTCCATAGTCCACCTACAGGTGGTTGAAGATTCAAGAGAAAAATAATCTTAGCCTGAAAAATAAAACTCACCTGAGGAGTGGGATAGGATCAGAGAGAAGCTGAGCAGGGTGGCAATTACAGTCTGACCAACTTGGGGCACAGAAATGTCTACCAGATGCAGACTGGAATGACACTTTTACATATTAGGATAGCTTTGCGCATCTGAGCAAGGTCTTCTGCAGATGCCAACTTGCAAATGGGCAAAATCAGCAACTGCCATTGTGGCCCCACCTTGTGGAATGGACTGCCTGAGGAGGTCAGGAAGGCTCCCACTGTCCCAGCTTTCTGCAAACTATGCAAAATTGAATTATTCAAGAGGGCTTTTCTACACAGGCAATAGAGTGGCACTGGTCAAAAGGATTCTCAAAGTTATTTGGGTAAATGATTAGGGACAATAGTCTAGGCCAGGGATGTCATTAAGGCCCGGGGGCCAGAAGAGGCCCACCCATGGCTTTAATCAGGCCTGCGGCTCTTTTCTCCCCCCCTCCCCCTCCTGCCTTCACCCTTTGAATCTTGAGGCTGCAGAAGTTTCCAGCTCCCTCCCTCTTGTCTTTGCCTGCTTCAGCAGGAAGCTCTTCTGGGCTTGTGAAGTTACAAGGAAAATATGGAATGGATTTTTCCATTAAGGTCTCTGCACCCACATAGACTACTCTGGGACTGCTTCCAGCAATAGAAACAGTGCTCTGGAACTGGAATAACAGCCCCCAGAGTAGAATGACGGTCCCTAGCTGAAAAGTACTGAGACTAACGAGTGATTTTAGCTCTCACATACTTTATTAGTTCAAGAACAAGACAAGTGAAGCTGGCTCGCAGGCCGGCTTTTATTCCCAAAGGAACCCACACCCCAACACACACAACATCCTGTGATTGGACTATTTACATTGATTGAATTATCCCCTATGATTCCTGCTCCCTGATTGGGAGGGAGCTAGGATCCTACTGTCCATTGTCCTCTGGAGCGAAGCTCAGGCACTTTGCCCGGCCGCGTGTTGGACCTGCTGAAACCGGTCCGAGCACATGGCTGGCCGGGGCACATGTTTTGAGATGAATACCCTACACTAGCAATAGAACCTGTGTTCTGGGACTGGAATGACAGGGCACAGAGTGGAATGGCAGCCCCTGGGAGTAGCAGCAGCATTCTGGGAATGGAATTCCATTCTGGGGGCCCTCATTCCAACCCCAGAAAGCTTCTGCTACTCCCAGGGACTGTCATTTCACTCTGGTGGCTGTCATTCCAGTCCCAGATTAGTCTATCTGGGCCCAGGGACCTTAAATGGCAACTTCATGCTGCAGTATATTTCAATGGAGTAGAGCTCAAGTAGTTTCATTTTCCAGTGTTTGTATAGCTCAGGGGTGGCCAAACTTGCTTAACGTAAGAGCCACATAGAATAAACGTCAGATGTTTAAGAGCTGCAAGACATGAACTAATATTACATGTTTTTGTCAAAGGCTTTCACTGCCGGAGTTCATTAGTTGCTGTAGATTTTCCGGGTTGTGTGGCTGTGGTCTTGACATTGTAGGACCTGATGTCTCGCCAGTAGCTGTGACTGGCATCCTCAGAGGTATAACACAGAAAGATGGAGTACTCTCTATGTCAAGCTTTTTACATGTTTTTATCGGGAAATATGCAGATTTGCTTTTTATTAACATTAAATGAGACTGCCAAAAATAATAAGAAAAGGGGTAAAAGCAAATATTGATAATGATATTTATTTGTCCAATTATATTTATTTGTTTGCTAATGATATTTAGCTTCCCCAGCTGCTCTGCTCTGCCGGGAGCCGCACAAGAAGTGTGAAAGAGCCGCATGCAGCTCTCAAGCCACAGTTTGGCCACCCCTGGTATAGCTGAAGCTGTTGCTTGCTGCAGTTGTCTCCGTGCAAATACAGGGTTCATGTTTTGAGCCAGCTTGTCTCTGCTGAATGGACCAGAGAACAGGTACCTGAGTGAGTACTCTAATCTGGGAACCCACAGCCAAAGAGGGACATTACACTGGAGAGCTACTGCCACTGAGTATACCAGGGGTGCGGGGAAGGGGAGAAGCTTGCAGTGCCCAGCCATTGTATGTTCCTAGGTGCAGATCATTTTATATTTTTAGTTTCTGCTGTGATCCTTGTGCTTTTTCTTGATGTTTTATTTTTAAAATTGCATTGCCAAATCCCACTATTCCCCCACCTTTCCATTTTAGGCAGGCATCTTTTTTTGAGGGGGGGGGAAGGTTTGGGAGATGTCATTTATCAAAGACTGTTAAATAAACAAAATATCACAAGAGTTTTAAGCATATTTGTATTTTAAGTAAAAAAATCTTTCATTGTGTTTGTATATTTCATAAAGTTTATATCTCTGCTACCTGGCATTACATTTTATGACATGCATGGCCTGTCCCCACAAAGTCTCATTTATGTCAGATCCAGCCCTTGTAACAAATGAGTTCGACACCCCTGGTCTAGACTACTGTGTATAGCTTGTACTGCCTGTTGCCGTATTACTATGTAATATTTGCTTCATTTAATATATCATGTTAATACTTACGTTTGCTTCAGTTCTCTTTTCAGATATCTGGGTGGTTCCAGATTTCTACAATCCAAATTCTATTGTAATGTTTATGGAATATTGTGTCCGCAGACCACTTCAGGCCGTCAGCGAAAGAGCCTGAGCTTGAGTCCCAGAGAACAATGGGACTGGGGCTCCGAGCTCCTGCTTTGGGGAAACCAATGGGAATGGCGGCGGGAATTCAAACCCACCAATGGCACCAGGGGACGTTCCCCTTAGCATGTATATAGTTGGCCACCTGGCCAGGTATTGCTTGTCTCGTGTTGTATAATAGCGAACCATGCTGATCACTACGTCGTTGTCTGTGGTTTCATTATGCGTCTAACCCACTATACAACAATGGCGACGAGGATGGGATCCTGTTGAGCGCTCCAGCCGGGCTGTCGGACAACGCTACTGAAGACTCGCTCCGCTGCTCCACGTGCTTCATCCATGAGCACCGTTGAGGGTGGATCTAGAGCCGTGTCGCAGCTGCCGGCTAGCACAATGGCCATCGCTCCAGGATCCGGGCTGCTGCTGCCATTCGACACCTCCCAGCCCCAGCGATGGGGAGCCTGGGTTATGGGTCTGCGGCAAGCCTTCGTGTTCTACCAGATCACGGACGAAGATCGTAAGAGAGGCCTGCTGCTCTGCTCTTGCGGTCCCGTGATCGTAGAACTAGCCCAGTACCTTCTCTCTCCTAAGGAGGTGGAGGAATGCACGGTCGACGAGATTGTCCAGGCCGTGCAAAACCACTTCTCCCCGAAGCCGTTGGAGATGACCTGCCACGTGGTCTTCCAGCATCGAAACCAGCAGGGCAAGGAGACGGCCGCGGAGTTCCTTGCAGAGCTCCGTTGCCTGGCGGCCGACTGCGCCTTTGGGGCGCATCTGGACATGGCTCTCCACAACCGATTCGTCGCGGGCCTCAAGGAAGAAAAACAATGCCAGATAGTGGAGATGGAGAAGGTGGCCATCGCCTCAGCCTTAGCCACCGCCACAGCGTGGGAGAGGTCCCACCCGGCCACCACCGCGACACACCACATGGCCTTCCCTGGTACCAGTGACTCTGAAGACCTCGAGGTACACCGCACGCTTGCCCAGCATCGCTTGCCAGCACTGCTCGCCAGCTCCGCACGCAAGCGACCCGGCTCGACGGCGCAGGAGTGTGCCAGCTGCGGCGGTCAGCACGAGTGGAAATCGTGCCGGTTCAGGGACGCCACGTGTCAGGACTGCGGCCGCACGGGCCACATCGTGAGGGTCTGCTGCTCCAAGACATCCTGCGCGGCACAAAAGCCACCCCACCGCAGGACAGAGGCGCACTTTGAGGACTGTGTGGCCCCAGAAGAGGACCTCTATCTCCTGACCAACGCCCCCGCAGCCCGGGCACAGGTACTGAAACTCCCCAGTCAGGCCACTACCCCTAAAATATATGTCCGGGTCAAAGTAGAGGGGGTCCCCTTACAAATGGAGCTTGATTCGGGCTCTGCCTGCTCCATCACTTTAAAACAGATTTGCCCTAAGGGGGACCCCCGCTTGCGGCCATCACCCGTGATGCTCATGGACTTTCAAAGAAACCGTGTGCCAGTGAAGGGGATAGGGAGTTTCAGGGTGCAGTACCGTGGCTTCAAGGGTTACTTGGACTTGCTAGTAGTCGAGGGCGACCTAGTCAACCTCCTGGGAAGGGCCTGGTTTGAACCCCTAGGAATTGCGATTGAGGGGGTCCAGCAATGCGCAGCCCGCAACTTCCAGGAATCTCCGTCCATCTTCGACCGGTCTCTGGGCCGGTACATGGGCCCCCCGGTCTCACTACAGCTCAACCCCACGGTGGCCCCTATCCGCATGCGGGCCAGGACAGTTCCGTTTGCCCTAAAACCCAAGATTGATGCGGAACTGGACCACCTGATGGCCCAGGGGGTCCTGGAACCAGTTTCCCATGCGGCATGGGAGACACCGATTGTGACTCCAATTAAGCCTAATGGGGATGTCCGCATCTGCACGGATGATAAATGCACGATCAACCGGGCATTGCAGGACCATTCCTACCCTGTTCCGGTGGTGAGCCACTTTCTGGCCACTTTGGCGGGGGCCAAGATCTTTGGCAAATTAGATCTGGCCCAAGCTTACCAGCAACTGCCAGTAGATGGGCCAACCGCAGAGGCCCAAACCATTGTAACCCACCGGGGGGCCTTCAGGGTCAATTGCCTGCAATTCGGGGTGAGCGTGGCACCCGGGATATTCCAGCAACTGATGGACTCTCTCCTCAAAGGGATTCCCGATGTCACACCATTCTTTAATGATGTGATGATCGCCGCTGCCACACCGGACGAGTTCACCACCCACCTCCGCATGTTTCTCAGCCGTTTCCGGGACGCTGGCCTCAAAGTCAAGCGCGAAAAGTGCCAGCTTGGGGTGTCATCCGTGGACTTTTTGGGCTTCACCGTGGACGTGGAAGGCCTCCACCCAGCCTGGGACAAGGTTAAGGCCATTGTGGAAGCACCACCCCCGACCTCTAAAGCCGAGCTCCAGGCTTTTCTGGGACTTTTACATTTCTATCACACCTTCTTCCCACACAAGGCGGCGATAGCTGAACCCCTGCACCGGCTACTCGACAAGAAGGTGCCCTGGGTCTGGGGGCCGTGCCAGGCCGCCGCATTCCGGGCCGACAAGGCCCTCCTCATCTCGAATTCGGTCCTGTCCCACTTCGACGAGTCCCTGCCCGTGGTCCTGGCTTGTGACGCGTCTCCCTATGGGGTGGGAGCCGTGCTGGCACACTGTCTCCTGGCCGGCCAGGAGGTCCCGGTCGTGTACTACTCGCAGACCCTATCTGCGGCCGAACAAAACTACGCCCAGATAGACCGCGAGGGACTGGCAATCATGGCCAGGGTGAAGAAGTTCCACGACTTCGTCTACGGTCGTCCCTTCACCATTGCCACGGACCACCGCTCGCTGCTGGACCTCTTCGCGGCGGATCGCTGGATGCCACAGGTACTCTCCCCTCGAGTCTTGCGGTGGTCCATCTTCCTGGTGGGCTACAATTACACGCTGCAGCACCAGCCGGGCAAGGCGATGGGCCATGCAGATGTGCTGAGCCGCCTTCCCCTGCCAGATGAGGGGGAGGACCTGGCCCCGGGTCATCACGTCCTCCAGATGGAGAGTCTTCCGGATGCCCCCCTCCATGCTGCGGACATTGCTCGCCGCTCCGCCCGTGACCCCATCCTCTCCTGGGTTCTCGGCTGGGTGGTGAGGGGGTGGCCTACGGCCCCAGCGGGCCCAGAGTTCAGCACGTTCACAACGCGGTGCGAGGAACTCTCGGCGCACAAGGGCTGCCTGCTGTGGGGGGACTGGGTTGTAGTCCCCAGTGCGCTCCGGCACCAGGTCCTGCAGGCTCTGCAAGAGGCGCACCCCAGCATTGTGCAGATGAAGGCCCTCGCCCGGAGCTATGTCTGGTGGCCGGGCATGGACGGGGAAATAGAGGCCTGGGTGAAGCGTTGCCAGATCTGCCAAGAGGTCCGGCCAAGCCCACCAAGCGTGCCCACGCAGTCATGGGAATCAACAAGGACCCCGTGGTCCCGGCTCCACATCGACTTCGCTGAGCCCTTCCATGGATTGACGTTCCCGGTAACCATGGACGCGTACTCCAAGTGGCTGGAGGTGAGTCCTGTCTCCACCACCTCCGCAAGTGCCACCATCCGAGCCCTCCGGAAGATCTTTGCCACGCATGGCTTGCCGGACACTATCGTCTCGGACAACGGCTTGGCGTTCATGTCTGAGGAATTCCAGCGGTTCCTGCGGGACAACTTGATCCGACATATCAGGTCAGAGCCCTTCCACCCCGCTACGAACGGCCAAGCGGAGCGCATGGTCTGCACGGCTAAGGAAGCCTTAAGCCGCCTGACGGAGGGTGACTGGGAGTCACGCATAGCCCGGTTCCTGCTGGCGAACCAGACAACACCCAATCCGGTCAGTGGTCGCTGCCCCGCAGAGCTCCTCATGGGCCAGAGGCCAGCTATCCTCCTGGACCGCCTGCACCCCAACAGGGCTCCAATGGCACGCAGCATGGTCGAGGACTGGGAGGCGCCCTGGGGCTTCTTCCCGGAGGACCCGGTGTTCGCGAGGAACTATGGCCGGGGCCCGGAATGGCTAGCAGGGAAGGTAATCCACCCCACCGGCCCCGTCTCCTACGAGGTATCAACGGACGATGGGCAGGTTCTGCGGTGCCACGTGGACCAGCTGAGGCGGCGCGCCCCACCACACACCCACAACTTGGCAGCGGAGAAGACCCAATGCCAGCACCGCGGCGGTCCACTAGGGAACGTAGAGCCCCTGCGTACCTGAAGGACTACGTCACCTAGACAGGGTCAGGACTATGGGGGGAGGGGTGTTGTGCCCGCAGACCATTTCAGGCCGTCAGCGAAAGAGTCTGAGCTTGAGTCCCGGAGAACAATGGGACTGGGGCTCCAAGCTCCTGCTTTGGGGAAACCAATGGGAACGGCGGCGGGAATTCAAACCCGCCAATGGCATCAGGGGGCGTTCCCCTTAGCATGTATATAGTTGGCCACCTTGCCAGGTATTGCTTGTCTCGTGTTGTATAATAGCGAACCATGCTGATCACTACGTTGTTGTCCGTGGTTTCATTATGCGTCTAACCCACTATAAAATGTTGACTGTATTGATTCACTCTATGTAATCTGCCTTGAGTCCCAGTAAGAAGGGTGGATTATAAATAACATAAATAAAATCAATGTAGTACCTAACGCCCTACCAGTTTGGCAGGGGACAGGAAGCACCAAAGCTCCTGTAGGGTGCAGTAGAAGCTACACAGAATGGCTTACACTTCAGTTGTATTCATGAATACATGGGCCAGTGACCCACAGCAATTTCTTCTTTTTAGCTTTTGAGTAAGAGTTGAGGTAATGTGTTCCTAAATTCACCATTCTAAAGGTAGCTCATCAGGTTTTCCTGAAATGTCCCACATTGGACAGTTCATGCTCTCTGCTGCCAGTGGCTTATCAGGCTTCCAACATAAATGCTAAGTTTAAATTTTGAGCCTCCCCAGAAGCTGACTTTTGTGCCTTTCTGGAAGCTGTGCAGCTATCATGGATTTCTTTTTAACAGTCTAGACAAAACATTCCTGACATGTCCTTCCAGTGCAGGGGAATTACAGTCTCCCAGCACTCAAAGCTGAACATCTCGGGGGGTTTTCCTCCAGCAGGCAAACTACTGTGTGTATTAATGCTGTGGGGACACAGGCTGTGGTAGCATTATGGACACCTACTGGATGTTACTACAGGAAGCAATGGAAGCACATTTCTTGCCTATCGGCACCATTTTGAATGCCCTTGCTTTTTTCATTTTTCCTTCTCCTTCCACCTTCCAGTGCTGAATAGCCAAAGAATATATTACAACCAAATGGTCATTCCCTGCAGCAAGGCTCTGCTACTGCCCAGGAATGGGGGATAAAGATTGTGACTGGAGTACATGAGAAAAAGTGTTATCTCTGTAGGGAAAAGATATGGAAAGGCCCTTAGAGGAGTAGCAAAGACTGTATATGTAAAGAGTTCAGCATCTTACCAGCACAATTTGTTGGCCTGGTGATAAGGACATCTCATCAGCAGCAGAGCCTAGCGTGACTTGGTGAATGAAGATACCCGTCTGGTTGCCTCCAATGACACTGATCTGTTCTAGCAGATCATTGGCTTGGAATGCAATGGTGCTGATGCGGCTCGGGAAGCGCTGTGCAAGCCGTCGGCGCATGGGTACACTGGGGAGAACAGAAACAGCAAAAAGAGGGTGGGTATGGGTCTTCTGCTTTGGCTCCTTCTATATGTGCATCTCAACCATTCTTTATGTGATCCATTATGCAGAAATCAAAAGGTGCATAGCTGAAGGTAGGATACTATGGACCAGAAGTTTTAATCGCCAGAAACTGCATTATGGAGAAAAGATCCCAGTATTCTGTTTTGGCTATGAATAGGTAAAGATCACATGATTGGTAAAACAGCCAAGAAGAGGGGTGGCCAAACTTGCTTAATGTAAGAATCATATAGAATAAATGATAGATGTTTGAGAGCTACAAGATATGAACAAATATTACATACATGTTTTTACTGAAAAATATGCAATTTTGCTTTTATTAATATTAAATTTATAACTTTAGATGGGGAGGGAGGGGAGAAAGAAAGAGAAGAAGAAGAGAAGAGATTGGATTTATACCCCGCCCTTCACTACCCGAAGGTAGTGGCTTACAGACTCCCTTCCCTTCCCCTCCCCACAACAGACACCCTGTGAGGTAGGTGGGGCTGAGAGAGCTCTCGACAGAAACTGCTCTTTTTTCAAGAACAGCTCTTATCAGAACTACGGCTTGCCCAAGGTCATCCAGCCAGGTGCAAGTGGAGTAGTGCGGAATCTGGTTCTCCCAGATTAGAGTCCGCGCACTTAACCACTATACCAAACTGAAAGAGAAAGCTGGAAAGAAAGCAAATGGGGGAGGGATGGAAAGAAAGTAACTTTAATGTTAAATGTGTCCTCCAAGTCCCTCCCTGCCCCCATGCCAGCTGGCTTGGCTTGGAGGAGGGGTTTAAAGAGACAAATGCCTTCTCCAAGCCAGCTTGTGGGGGGTGGGGTTGAGAATGCATTTAAAGTTCAAGTTGCTTTCTGTGTCTGCACTGGCTGGGGAAGGGAAGACCAAGCGGTGAGGCATGCCTCCCCATTGCTTCCCCAGCCACTGTAGTGGGAGCCACACAATATGTGTGAAAGAGCCGCATGTGGCTCCCGAGCCAGTTTCGCCACCCCTGGCCTAGAGGTACACTGTATATGCATTTGGAGAAAGATGCAAAATTGCTATCTGCTTTTGGAATCTTTAGTCAAGTTCCTCATCTAGACAGTGATGTGACATATAGTCCTATTCATTAAAATCTGTGCTCAGATGCAGTGATGGTAAAATAATCAAGGCAATGAACTTCCTGCCTTGCCTGTGCCTGCATGGTCCCATGCTTCCCCCTGCCATTTGGCTTCAGACAGATTTCTTAGTTAATCGTCTCAGTTTGCCCTTGACACCTATTTGCACTTTGTTACAGAGGGACCCAGTTTGTGACTTCAGCTCGCTCATCCATCCTTGGTCTTGAGTTTTGTCCCTGTGGTAAATGTTCCAGCTCTAATCCTATTGAGGCAAACCACACCAAAGCCCACATCACTGATTCTCAGGACATGAGCCTATGGATACTTCTAATTAAAGCTGCCAGCTGGCCCATAGCCAGAAAAATTTCGGGGGGGCCCCACTGGGAAAAAACAATTAAAAAAAACTTAGGTTCTTGACGACATCCTCGCAAGGGCTGCTCAGTGCTGGTCCAGGCGAGGCACCTCCATCGTGTGTGCATGTGTGTGCAGTGGTGACCTCCCTCTCCACAACTTCTTGACAGATTACTTTGCAAGGCTGCATGGAAAGAGGGGAGGAGGGGGCTCATGGCAGTGGTGGTTCTTATCTGGGGCAGCTTCTCCAGCCATCTCTCCAGGCTGCCTGCAAAACTGCTGGGCACTTCCCTCCCCGGGACTGGCTGGCTGGCTGGCAGGGATCTTCTTGCCCTCCCTTTGTTTTCGTGGTAAAGGAAGCCACATACATTACATTGCCCAGCATGCTCTTGTGGCTCTTACTAAGTGGACAGGACTGGCTGTGCTGGAGCAGCTGCTGCTTTAATGATCAGAGTCCCCCAGCGGCATCAGTGAGGGATGGAATGGGTAGGACTGGATCACTCCTTCCTTCCCATTTTAGAGCTGGTTGAAATTTTTAGCCAGCAGGCACGGATTGGAAGGCTGGCGCAGGGGAGAGAATGGGAGGGGGAAGGGACAGTGGCTGCCTGTTTCCGCAGCAGAAGCAGGGGGTGGGGAGAAGAGGGAGCATGACAGAAGCCTTGCTTCGTGCCTCGAGGAGCTTGCCCTTTAAAGGGGCCATGCGCTGCATGCTGCTGAGTCCAGGCCAGTGCTTATACCCGGCCCACCACGCTATGCCCAATTTAAAATTTAAAGGGATTTTTTAAAATGCAAAAAAAAAAAAAAAGGATTATCAGGAAGGTAAAGTTGTGGAGCATGGAAGGTGAGTCAGGGGGCGTGGCCACAGTATGCCCCATCATGGCAGTGGGCCTGGCTGCCAGTGGTCTGGCCCTTAACATTTACCTCTCTGAAATGCAGGGGTCCATGTGGATCCACTGGGAAGTGTCACCTGTTAACAAAGAAACGTTTGATTAAATGGGAGGGATGAGGTCACTCACTGTTTATCTCCACCCCAAACATGAACATAATGGGCAGACAACATACCTACTGATCAAAGTGGGCCAATAATCTCTGCAGCAAGATGCAGAAGCCATTGAGTACTGGGTTGATACTCTACACATTTGCTCAATGTATCTCCTTTGCCTTGATGGAACCAGTGACATGTGTCTTTTCTCACATGGAGTGGGTTGTTACAGGGAGTTGTTAGCTGAGCCTCCCCTTGCCACATGAAATATGGTACCCTGGCCAGGTTAGGACCAAAGTTGGCAAAAGGCAAGTCTAGCCCTCTCTGTGTGCAAAGCCAACTAGCCTGGACATGTGCTCAGGACTGTCTGTCTCTGACTCATTCAGCCATCAAGCTCAGATACAGCAATCACTATCTGTCATCATGACAGGACAATGCCTTTAATTTCATCATCTCAAAGGTGTCAGCAAACCTGTATTCCAGCTCAACTTCTCATAATCAAACCTAGCCACAGTCTACTGTCATCATTATTCTCTTAATGGCCCAGCCATTAATGGAGCTAAGACTCTGCAATTGCCCCATACCTGTCTTACTAACAAAGGCTTCCCTTCACAGACTTGGACTTCTTTTGTCCAAAACCCCTTTTGAGCCATTACCAGCCATCATGGTCCATCTGGACCATTGCCCTATTGTGCCCTCTGCCCTGAAGGCACAATTTTCCAATATCTGGGCTCTAAAACAAGCCATCTTTGCTTCAGCCTCTTGGGATGAGTACTGGCTGGATCCCCCATCTCTTTTCGATCTTCACTAATGTGCTTGCCAGCCAAGCCATCTGCTCTTCACTATGGATTCTTCTCGTCAGAAGGCAGCTATATCCCCCATCAACGCTTTGCCCTCTTTTATCTCTGATCTCTTAAGATCGCTTCACCCCTGTATTTTCTAGTTCTTCTGTGTGATATTTTTATTAAATTAGCTGAATGTATTAAGGTTATTTTCTTAATATATTTCATAAAGACATTTCCTGTCTGTCATCTGTGCTGCTCCAAGAGGGTTCTGACTCTGGTATAGTTGGAGTACTATCACTAGCTTGCACACCTTATGAAGAAACAGTCTCTTAGCTAAATTCCCCCATCGTAATTCAAATTGAGACCCAGTGTTGTGACTAACAGAATAGGGAGCAAAATAGGGAAAGGATTTAGAATGCCCTCACTTCCTCTGTTCTGGCCTCCCCGTTCAGACTGCAGCCTTCCCAACTGCTTTTTGTTTAAAAAAAAAAGTAAAAAAAAAAAACTCTCAAAGAAAAACTGCACATCACTTAGTATTATTTGCAGTTTCCACTGGTCTCATAGCCTGTTTTGAGAGCTTGCTCTGCTGAACTCATGTTTTTACCCTGTGACTTTGGATCATATAACTGCCTTTTGATGTTGTAGGAACACACATAAGAACATAAGAGAAGCCAATGTTGGATCAGGCCAAAGGCCCATCCGGTCTAACATCTCTGTCACACAGTGGCCAAAAATACCAGGTGCCATCAGGAGGTCCAGCAGTGGGGCCAGGACACCAGAAGCCCTCCCACTGTTGCCCCCCCCCAAGCACCAAGAATAGAGTGCATGACCTGCCCCAGACCTATCTATACCTTGTGGCTAATAGCCACTGATGGACCTCTGCTCCATGTGTTTATCGAATCCCCTCTTGAAGCTGTCTATGCTTGTAGCTGCTGCCACCTCCTATGGCAGTGAATTCCATGTGTTAATCACTCTTTGGGTGAAGAAGTACTTCCTTTTATCCGTTCTAACCTGACGGCTCAGCAATTTCATTGAGTGCCCACGAGTTCTTGTATTATGAGAAAGGGAGAAAAGTACTTCTTTCTCAACCTGCTCTATCTCATGCATAATCTTATAAACCTCAATCATGTCACCACTCAGCCATCGTTTCTCCAAGCTAAAGAGCCCTAACCGCTGTACCCTTTCTTCATAGGGAAAGTGTTCCAGCCCTTTTATCGTTCTAGTTGCCCTTTTCTACATTTTTTCCAATGCTATAATATCCTTTTTGAGGTGTGGTGACCAGAACTGTACATAGTACTCCAAATGAGGTCGCACCATCGATTATACAGGGGCATTATGATACTGGCTGATTTGTTCTCTATTCCCTTCCTAATAATCCCGAGCATAGCATTGGTTGCACACCGTCTCAACATTTTCAGTGAGTTACCTACTATGACTCCAAGATCTCTCTCTTGGTCAGTCTCTGCCAGTTCGGACCCCATCAACATGTATTTATAGTTAGGATTTTTTTGCTCCAATGTGCATCATCTTGCACTTGGCCACACTGAACACCATTTGCCTCATTGATGCCCACTTGCCCATCCTTGACAGATCCCTTTGGAGTGCCTCACAATCCTCCCTGGTTCTCACCACCCTGAACAACTTCATGTCATCTGCAAATTTAGCCACTTCATTGCTTACTCCCAACTCCAAATCATTAATAAACAAGTTAAAAAGCATCAGACCCAGTACTGATCCCTGTGGTACTCCACTGCTTACCACCCTCCACTAAGAAAATTGCCCATTTATACTCACTCTCTGTTTCCTATCAGTTAGCCAGTTTTTGATCCACAAAAGGACTTGTCCTTTAATCCCATGACTATTGAGCTTACTTAGGAGCCTTTGATGAGGAACTTTATCAAAAGCTTTCTGGATGTCACGGTAAACAACATCTATTGGATCCCCCTTGTCCACATGTTTGTTCACCCCCTCAAAGAACACTAACAGGTTAGTGAGTCAAGATCTTCCCTTACAGAACCCATGCTGAGTCTGCCTCAATAGTTTTTGTTCATCAATGTGCCTACTAATTCTTTCCTTAATAACAGTTTCCACCAACTTACCCAGTATCGACATCAGACTGACTGGCCTGTAATTTCCTGGATCTCCTCTGGAACCCTTTTTAAAGATGGGAGTGACATTAGCTACCTTCCAGTCCTCAGGAATGGAGGCAGATTTGAATGAAAGACTACATATTTTTGTAAGGAGATCCACAAGTTCACATTTGAATTCTTTCAAAACTCTTGGATGTATGCCATCTGGGCCTGGTGATTTATCAGTTTTTAAGTTGTCTATCAGTCATAGGACCTCCTCTCCCGTCACCTCAATCTGACTCAGGTCTTTCAACACCCCTCCTGAAATCATAGGTTCTGGAGTGGGCAAGTACTTCTCATCTTCCTCAGTGAAGACAGAGGCAAAAAATGCATTCAGCTTCTCAGCCATTTCCCCATCATCTTTCAGTACTCTTTTTACCCCCTGGTCATCCAAGGGCCCCACTGCCTCCCTGGCTGATTTCCTGTTTCTAATGTATTTGAAGAAAGTTTTATTGTTGGTCTTTATGTTTTTTACTATATGCTCCTCATATTCCTTTTTTGCCTGCCAGATCACAGACTGTGTTCCCTTTTATCAACCTCACTGAGACTAGCTTTCCATCACTTAAAGGAATCCTTCTTACCTTTTACAGCTTCCATTACTTTGTTTGTTAACCATGCAGGCTTTTTTCTATACCTATTTGTGACTTTCCTAACCTGCAGTATATATTTTTTCTGAGCTTCTAGGATTGTAGGTTTTAATAGTCTCCAAGCTTCCCCAATGGTTTTGGCACATGCAGACATTGATTACCACAAAACAAATTATACATATTTAATACAAACAACAGACTTGAAAAATCAAATGCTTTTCTCTAAGGAAAACGAAATGGATGGGAAACTTCCATCAGCTTCCATATGCTTCCTTTCAAACAAACAACTGTGAGCAAAAAAAGAAAGAAGAACAGAAGTGATACCATTGCAGTCACGGGCTTGTGTCCTACTGTTTTGCTTAGAAAATCTGAAGATTTCTTCCAGCCTCAGGAGCCTCTTAAGTTGCAGGAAACCTTAGGCTTGAAAAATGTCGCAGTCCTTTAAAAAATGTATGTGTGTGTGTGTGTGTGGGGGGGATGGAATCAAGATTTCTTTTCTTTTACAAGTCTCCTTTTGTTTAGGGACTGAGGATGAGAGGAGATGCTTAGACCTTCAGTAAAAGTGCATAGTCTGAGAGAAAACATGGAGACAGAGTACCAACTTGTCCAGATGGAATTTAGAGGGAAAAGGAAAGAAAGAAAGCTTCCAGGCTGCTCTCTAATTCTTTAATGTTCAATCTTTATTACCGTTCTTGGGCATGATCCATCTCAAGTTCCTTTCCATTTTATTTTATTTTAAAAGATATGCTCAGTGTTCTCTGGGTGAAATCACTGATGCTTCTCACGTCAACAGAAGGCTTCTTATGCTGAAGGAATACACCAACCACAATTTGTGGAATGGATCCTTTGTTCAACTCCATGGATGTCTCTGGAGCACTACAGCCTCTTGTGGACAAATACATGACTACAGAGGGCTTTTTTTAGGATGGTACTCACTGGTACTGAGTATCAGCAGTATTTCTTGGGGCTCTCTCAAGTCCTGAGGGGGAACTAGTGAAACCTTACGTGTGAGTACCGGCACCTGTTTTTTTCTTTTAATAAAAAAGCACAATGAATATCTATTCCTCCTGAGAGATGTTTTTCAGTGCTTTAAGTAGTGTTTCAGTGACAGGTTGAACAATGGGAACTATTTTTATGATTGTAGATTTCTGTTTTCTTTTTACTTCTATTGTGAGGCTTTGGGACTAGATCCTGGATATAAATAATAGATATAATACTAGCTTCTTCACATCTTGCTTGTGAACATGGCTAATGCCTCTTGGAACCAAAATGCTGAACTAGATGAAATGTTGTCCTGGCCAGCAAGACAATTGCTGGAATATCATGGAATCTCTTCATTTTCTGGGTTGTAATCATTTGTTTTTCATTTTATGTCAAAAAGGCAATGCTAGGGCTTTTTTCCCCTTTAGTATCACATTTTTTTTAAAGTCTAAGCATTGTCTTTTGAAACTATAGTTTTGTCAGTATTTAGAGATCACACTCCCTCATGGATCACTGCCTTGTCGTGGCGAGGGGGCTTGCGTGGTTCAATGAGGCTGTGGGCTATGCCGTGGAGGGCCACCCAGGATGGACAGGCCACAGCAGAGAACTCAGACCAAGCGTGATCCCCTGGAGAAGGAAATGGCAACCCACTCCAGTATCTTTGCCAAGAAAACCCCATGGACAGTAACAAAAGGCTAAAAGATATGACACCGGAAGATGAGCCCCTCAGGTAGGAAGGTGTCCAATATGCTACTGGGGAAGAGCAGAGGGCAAGTACAAGTAACCCCAGAAAGAGTGAAGCGGCTGGGCCAAAGCCGAAAGGACGCTCAGTTGTGGATGTGTCTGACGGTGAAAGAAAAGTCCGATGCTGCAAAGAACAATACTGCATAGGAACCTGGAATGTAAGATCTATGAATCAAGGTAAGCTTGACGTGGTCAAAAATGAGATGGCAAGAATGAATATCGACATCTTGGGAATCAGTGAACTAAAGTGGACAGGAATGGGCGAATTTAACTCAGAAAACCGTTATATCTACTACTGTGGCCAGGAATCCCATAGAAAAAATGGTGTGGCCTTTATAGTCAACAAGAGAGTGAGAAAGGCAGTATTGGGATACAATCTCAAAAATGACAGGATGATCTCGGTCCAAATCCAAGGCAAACCATTCAACATCACAGTAATCCAAGTCTATGCCCCAACCACTGCTGCAGAAGAGGCTGAAGTGGACCAGTTCTATGAAGACCTACAACAGCTCATAGAACTAACACCAAAAAATGATGTCCTCATTATCATAGGGGACTGGAATGCTAAAGTAGGAAATCAAAAGGTAACCGGAATAACAGACAAGTTTGGCCTTGGAGAACAAAATGAAGCAGGGCAAAGGCTAACAGAGTTTTGTCAAGAGAACATGCTGGTCATAGCGAACACCCTTTTCCAACAACCTAAGAGGCGTCTCTACACATGGACATCACCAGATGGGCAACACCGAAATCAGATTGACTATATAATTTGCAGTCAAAGATGGAGAAGCTCTATCCAGTCAGTAAAAACAAGACCTGGAGCTGACTGGGGCTCAGATCATGAGCTACTCATTGCAAAATTCAGACTTAAATTGAAGAAAGTTGGGAAAACCACTAGGCCATTCAGATTTGACATAGATCGCATCCCCGATGAATATACAGTAGAGGTGAAGAATAGGTTTAAGGGACTAGATTTGATAGACAGAGTGCCTGAAGAACTATGGACAGAGGTCCGTGACATTGTAAAGGAGGCAGCAATCACCGCCATCCCAAAGAAAAAGAAATGCAAGAAAGCAAAGTGGCTGTCTGATGAGGCTTTACACATAGCAGAGGAAAGAAGGAAAGCTAAAGGCAACGGTGAAAAGGAAAGATTTGCCCAACTGAATGCAGATTTCTAGAGAACAGCATGGAGAGATAAGGAGGCTTTCCTGAATGAACAATGCAAAGTAATAGAGGAAAACAATAGATTGGGAAGGACTAGAGATCACTTCAAGAAAACTGGAGAAATCAAGGGAACGTTCCATGCAAAGCTGGCCATGATAAAGGACAAAAACGGTAGGGACCTAACAGAAGCAGAAGAGATTAGGAAAAGATGGCAAGAATACACAGAAGAAGTATACAAGAAGGACCTTGATGTCCTTGACAACCACGACGGTATAATCACTGACCTTGAGCCAGACATCCTGGAAAGCGAAGTTAAATGGGCCTTAGAAAGCATTACTAACAACAAAGCTAGTGGAGGTGATGGTATCCCAGCTGAGTTATTTAAAGTCTTAAAAAAGAAGATGCTGTTAAAGTGCTGCACTCAATTTGCCAACAAATTTGGAAAACACAACAGTGGCCACAGGATTGGAAAAGGTCAGTTTACATTCCAATCCCAAAGAAGGGCAATGCCAAGGAATGTTCAAACTATTGCACAATTGCACTCATTTCACACGCTAGCAAGGTCATGCTCAAGATCCTACAAGCTAGACTCCAACAGTACATAGATAGAGAACTGCCAGAAGTACAAGCTGGGTTTCGAAGAGGTAGAGGAACTAGAAATCAAATTGCCAACATTCACTGGATTATGGAGAAAGCAAGAGAGTACCATAAAAACATCTACTTCTGCTTCATTGACTATTTTAAAGCCTTTGATTGTGTGGATCACAATAAACTATGGCAGGTTCTTCAAGAGATGGGAGTACCAGACCACCTCACATGCCTCCTGAGAAACCTGTATAAGGGTCAAGAAGCAACAGTTAGAACCGGATATGGAACAACTGATTGGTTTAGCATAGGAAAAGGAGTACGACAAGGATGTATATTGTCACTTGCTTATTTAATTTATATGCAGAGTACATCATGCGAAATGCTGGCCTGGATGAATCACAAACTGGAGTTAAGATTGCTGGGGAAAAGATCAATAACCTCAGATATGCAGACAATACCACTCTGATGGCAGAAAGTGAAGAGGGCCTAAAGAGCCTCTTGCTCAGGATGAAAGAGGAGAGCGCAAAAGTGGGCTTGAAGCTCAACATAAAAAAAAACTAAGATCATGGCATCTGGCCCCATCACTCCTGAGCAAATAGAAGGGGAAGTCGTAGAAGTAGTGACAGACTTCACATTCCTGAGATCCCAGATCACTGCAGATGGTGACTGCAGCCATGAAAGCCTGCTCCTTGGGAGGAAAGCGATAACAAACCTAAACAGCATGATAAAAAGCAGAGACATCACCCTTGGGAGGAAAGCGATGGCAAACCTAAACAGCATGATAAAAAGCAGAGACATCACCCTGCCAACAAAAGTCCGCATGGTCAAAGCAATGGTATTCCCAGTAGTAATGTAGGGCTGCGAGAGTTGGACTATAAGGAAGGCCGAGCGCCAAAGAATAGATTCTTTTGAACTATGGTGCTGGAGAAGACTCCTGAGAGTCCCTTGGACTGCAAGGAGATCAAATCAGTCAATCCTAAAAGAAATCAACCCTGACTGTTCCCTGGAAGGCCAGATACTGAAGTTGAAGCTCAAATACTTTGGCCACCAAATGAGAAGGGAGCATTCACTGGAGAAGACCCTGATGCTGGGAAAGATTGAAGGTCAAAGATGAAGAGGACGGCAAAGGATGAGATGGTTAGACAGTGTCATCGATGCAACGAACATGAAATTGAGCAAACTTCAGCGGACAGCAGAAGACAGGAGGGCCTGGTGTGATGTGGTCCATGGGGTCGTGAAGAGTCAGACTCGACTGTGCAACTGAACAACAAAAGAGATCACAAGTGGGACCTACAAGAAACTTGCGGGAGCAGCTATCCCATTCCCCCCACCTCTACTTCTTCCCCTCTCCCCCTACTTCTCTCACACTCTTTCTCCTTCCTGCCACCCCTTTTCTTACACACTCTTTCCCCCTCTCCATGCCTATCACTTCCTTTCTGTCCCCACCCCATCACTCTTTCTGCCCCTGTCACTCTCACGGCCTCCCACCTACTCCCCTCCCCCAAAGCAGCAGGAATCACAACAGATTGTCCAAATACAGAGATCAGTTCCTCTTAGGGTTGTCAGCTCCTTGTTGGGAAATTCCTGGAGATTTGGGGTTGGAGCCTTGGGAGGATGAGGTTTGAGCTTGGAAGCAGGGTATAATACCATAAACTGCACCCTTCAAAGCAGCCATTCTCTCTAGGGAAACTGATCTCTGTCATCTAGAGATTAGTTGTAATTCCAGGAAATCTCCAACCCTCACCTGGAGGTTGGCAACATTAGTTCCCCTGAAGGAAATTACTGCTTTGAAGGGTGGAGTCTATGGCATTATATCTGAAGCCCCCACACACCTCAGTCCTCACCATCCCTAGGCTCCACCCTTCAAATATCCAGGAATTTCCCTACCTGGAGTTGGCATCCCTATTTCCTTCCCAACCAACAGCTGACCTACATTTATCTGCCCTTCTGTCTTCAGCTTTCTGTCTCCTTTTCCTCCTGCAGCTTCTGCTGAGGAAAACTATGGTCTTTCTCCACAGTGGGGACTAAAGCAGTTTACATTATTCTCTTCTCCTGAAAGTATGTGGCTGGTCCAAAATCACCCAGTGAGCTTCCACAGCAAGATGGGGGTCTTGCAAACAGGGCCAGTGCCAGTTTTTTTTACAGACTAGGCGAGGCTATCTTCTGGCGCCCCCACCCCCATGCACCCACCAGTTTGCATTTAAGGAAGAATGAAAATCACAAAATTTGAAATTGCTCTTTTTTTTTTAATTGTGAGAACAAGTAACACAATCTCTGAAAGGTAGGTTAGGCTTAGAGAGTAACTGGCCCAAAGACACCCAGTGATCAGTAATCAGGAATTTTAGCCCACATCTCCACAGACCTAATCCAGCACACAGGCTATATGACTGCAGATATCCCACTCGATTTCAACAGCTAGAAGTATGACATGAGGAAAAGGTAGTAAGGAAAGCATGATTTCAATAAACTCACAAAGCCCTAAAGCACTGCATTTTAAACTCTGAACTGAGAAAAGGTAGGTGGAGCTCCTGGGAGAACCACTCTGAGAGAACTTGTGACTGACCTAAGGTCATACCAGCAGCTGCATGCAGACGAGTGTCTCTGAATTTCAGAAAGGATAGAGCATAGTGTGGTGGACAAATTCCTACACTGCTGATGAAATAGATTACCTCTGAACTGCAAGGAACACTTGCAGATTACATCCTGTCTTATACTCTTCAATTCTTGCCAAGAGCTCTGTAAGATTGTAGAACTCACAACACTATAGTTTAATGTATTTATCCTGCAAATCACTTAGAAAGTATTTACAGCTAAAGTAATCAACTTCAGTCTTTGCCAGTGGACATACACACTTCTAGGTAATGAGTTTCTGTAGGTTCTTTGTTCTTACATTTTGGTAAACAGTTTGGAAAATAGCTTTCCATGGGAAGCTAGCTGCCTGTTTACACACAAGGGCTGCAGAAAACAAACACTAAGCAAATCTTTATTCTGCAATTTGGGGTGATTAGTTAAGTTTAAAACTGACAGCAGTAGTTGGAAATGTCCTGGAGCTACACAGCAATTTATTTTAAAAACTTTTTTCACTTTTATAAAATCAAGTTAAAACTGAGGTTTACAATATATATTATGCTCACATCTTGCCACACATACATTCTGAACTAAATTGAACATTCAAGAATTTCTTGTTGGCACCTAAGAATCTTCTGGACAGCACTTTCAAGCGGAAAAGTCAAGTTAATTTCCTGAAAACCATGTTGCTCTTTAGAAATTACAACTGCTTTCAGATACAGCAAAGCAAACTGTGGAAAATGTTAACACCCTCTGGTTTTGTTATTATTTCTCTTTGTGAATCTTCCTCCCTCCACCCTCCTGTAGTTCTGATTGTACTGAGTCCTTCCCTACGGCCACACCCCCTCCACCAAATGTTCAAGCCTCCAGCAGTGGACAACAGCATCTATCTTGTGATTTTTAAAGTGCTTTAGCAAACTGCCCCAGCTTTCAGCTCTCTTCACTCTGCTCAGGCGGCTCCTTCCATTTTCCATGCAATTGCAAGAAGAAAGTGCACACTTACTAAAAAAAGGGGGAGGGGAGCCAGCAGAAAATAAACATGGCCTTTGATTCCACCCTTTGGAGCAGGTGAGAGAAGTTCCCAGTGCCTCAGCTCTTCCCTCTTTCCCTGCCTCCTCCCAGCCAATTAGTTTTATGGTCTACTGTTAGGAAAAGAAAAAACAGTGGATGGGAAGGAAAACCTTTTCTTCTTCTTCACTGCAGGAGTGTGAGTCTGTCTGTGCAGTATTTTGCCTGGAAATGTGTGCAGTATTTTGCCTGGAAATGTATTTCTTCCACTGCACTGAAATGCCAATAGTATGGGATGGCAACATTTTGTTGCGGGTCCCCTCTTTTATTGATATATTGTTCAATAAAATTAAAACACACACACACACACAAGTGCAGTGTCCCAAACCAAATCCCACCTTTGCTAGCTTGCAGGCTAGAGTGCATTTTCTGTCCCACTCCCTGCAGTACTTTAAAGTCCTAGGCACCTGGCTTTGACAGGTTAGGTTGGGGAGGGGTAACTAATCCCCATCAAGTGATCCAGTCACATGATGACAATGCTGGGGAGACGAAGCTGCCTCAGGTCTGCAGGCAAGCCGAAGGGCTTCTCCCCCCCACCACCCATGGGGCGCTTGCTTACTTTCGCCTCCCAGTCCCAGCTCGGGCTCCTGCTCGTCATAGCCCTGCCTGGACTCATAGGCAGTGGCAGTGACCAGCTGGCGAGCCCTCCCCCCCGCACCAGAGTCGCAGCTGCCAGCCAGCAGCCCAAGCCGGCCAGTGCATTTTGCAGAGAGGGCTGCAACTGGGCGGTTGGGGTGCCGCAGAGGGTGGGTGGGTGGCAAGCAGGAGGATGGCCCAACGCGGACTCCTTGCAGCCAAAGGGGGTGGAGCAGGGTGCCGGCTACGACTGGTGTGAGTGAATGACTCTTTTGGCAAGGGGCAGAGGGGGAGGGAGGGGAGGGGTGGCAAGCCAGGGGCGCGCCCTTCTCTGCTTGCGCCCATAGGCGAGTGCCTAACCTCGCCTCTATGGAAGCTCCGGCCCTGCTTGCAAACTCTGCTCTGAAGCTCTGACCATTATACTACACTGACTTTCATAGGATGGCTGCTGTTGAACAGCAGCAAGCAAGGACAAAAAAGGGGAAGGGGACAAAAACTGAACCTAAAACCTAGAATCCAGAACCTGACAAATGTTAGTCAAATGTAAGAAAGGGGGCCAGTATTAAAAACTTAATGAAGGAAATATATAAAAATACAAGTATTTATTAATCACAAATTTAAAATTATATGGGCCCAATCACACGTTATGTATAAATAATAAACGATAAAACACAAGGTCTTATAAATCTGACCTGACGCGTTTCGGCCTACATAGGCCTTCCTCAGAGGTCAATAGTGAGGAACATATTGGCTATTATAAAAATATAGTACAGTCATGTAAATACAAAGCATAAATTCAGTAAGGACCAGAAGCAAATTGTTTCAAGATAAACCACCAGGCACAGAGTAAAAAATAAATGAGGCCTCTTATAGTGCAATCACATGCCAAGTGGTCCTCAGATATAAACTTCTGGTCCAGGAATCACCTTCCTATGATTGTAGAGCCAAATAATCCTCAAGCAAAGAGCAGTACATGTATTTTTATATATTTCCTTCATTAAGTTTTTAATACTGGCCCCCTTTCTTACATTTGACTAACCTTTGTCAGGTTCTGAACAGCAGCAAGCAGCCAGGCCTAGTTGAATCATGCAAATCAGGTGATCTCAAGTCACCCAGAGGGTGCTGCAGTCTAGGTTTGCCAACCTCCAGGTGGGACCTGGAGATCTCCCAAAATTACAACTGAATTCCAGACAACAGAGATCTGTCCCCCTGGAGAAAATGGGTGCACTCTGTGGCAGTATATCCAGCTGAGGCCTCTCTCCTCCCCAAATTCTGCACTCCTCAGACTTCACCACAGAATCTCCAGGAATTTCCTAACCTGAAGCGGGCAATCCTAGTCCCAGGCCTGGCACCAAACCCCCTGCTATTTAGCCATTCATACTGCACAAGGAATCCTCCCCAATCCAAGATCCAGTCCTGCTTTTTCTTCCTCCCCTCTCTCTCTGGGTTTCTCTCACTGTAGATGTGGTGGGGCCTGGAACAGATCCCTTGGGAAGTCATTTCAAAAGGTATGGGGGGGATTCATCCCTCCCCTAGGGATTTTTTGTGCTTTTTGGATTTTTCTGAAGACCCACAGAGTCCTCTGAGTCTGTAGAAAAACCTGTTGGGGGGACTGTGCCCCCTTTCTGCAGAAATAAGTATCTAAACGCAGAGAGGACTGTTGAGAATTAAATATATAGATTATTTGTAGATGTCATATTGATGGGTTTTTCAAATGAAAGTCTTACTTATACTCTGGGCCCTTTTGGAAACAGATCCGCCATTTGGGGTCAACGTGTTTTAAGTCTGTCCTGAGACATGTTATCAGGCAAGATAAAATATATCGATACAATTTATCTGTTAGAAAAAAGTATCCCCTCCTTTTTCACTGCATCACACAGGAACAAAGGTTTGCAGACAGTAGGAAAAAAACTTACCATCTTTCCCCACCATCTCATATTCAGAAGTGGGATCCTCCACTTTCTCCTCAGGCAGAAGAGCAAAATCCTCCTCCAAAAACTCCTGTGAACTGCTGCAGGAAACATAAGTTGGGGGGGGGAACAGAAGTGCATAAACTTCTCCATGGTCATGTGGCCGGCCAGGGCACACGTAATACTATTACCTTCCCACCAAACTGGTACCTATTTATCTACTTGCAATTTCTTGCTTTTGAATCTACTTTTACCATGTAGTAAATTAGAGCAGCTACCTCAGACATCATTTCCCTTCCTTCATTCTCTATCATATATTATTCAGAAACTGAAATCCAGTTCAGGTTTTTACATTTGGTGTGAAAATATCTAAGGTCAACACTAAATTCACACCTCCTGTTTCAAAAAAAGCCCTTAATGCGCCCGCCCCCCCCGGCCAACTTTTTAACTCTGGGAAGAACAGGAGCTGAGGAGCTGTGGAATCAAGGATCTAGCGCTATGATACATTGTCTGTCCCTTTGTTGAACAGGAGGCTCCAGAGAGATGTATGATCCACTGGATAAAGAGTAGGAAAAGGCTCTGGGAAACCTAACCCACCCCACATTGTTTAAACACCTTTATGTAGTTGGGGCAATAGTGGTCTGCCAGGACTGTCATGATAAAAATGATGATGTTTTGCAAATTTAAAAATTACTATGTTAATCATTAAAAGGAATAAACCTCCCCCTCCCCCCGGTTCCTCTGCTGAAGCTGGAACAGATTCATTTATATTCAGTGCAGTTAGAAGTATTCATAATAGATGCTGTTACACAGAATCTGGTGGCATATAGGCAGACATCCAGCATGCAAGGTTCTGGCCCTAATGGCTGAAATGAAAACATACAAAAAAATATCATCGGGGTTTACAAGGAATTCAAAAGGGATCTTTATGGAATTCCCAGTGGTAAAGGGGAAGGTTATCTGTATACTCTTGCAGGCCAGTAATTCTCTCAGAGTCCGATCAGATGGCTCTTTAGATCCGTGCGAGGCACAATTGCCTCACGGATCTAAAGGTAATGTCCAGACACAAGCATCTGGGAAACGTCCCTCTTCTGTGGGCAGCCTGTTTTGCCATGCTTCGGAGCCATACTTAAAATATACCACTTTAAATCTGGGGTTTTGGGTTCCCTGTGGGACAACTGCGGACTTTCATCTGTCTGATCGTTCCACCAGTGCGTAATCCTCCCGTCAGGGTGGTCTGATGTCAGACCATCCCAAGCAGGCACCATTTAAAAAAATCTCTACATATGCGCAAATCAACAAGGATGCGCTGTCATGTCTATGTGCATGTGCAAAAAGGTTTTTTTTAAAAAAACCCACCATGTGCCTCCTTCAACAAGGACGCACTGTGACACCTATGCACGTGTGCAAAAAGTTGTTTTTTTAAAAAAAACCCACCATGTGCGCCTCCTTCAGTGGACGCTGTCTAGACAATCCACAACGGAGGCAGTGCGTGGTAAGGCAATTCCCCCGGGAGATGTCTGGTTGTGTGACGATGGATTAAAAAGATTGGGATCAAATTCGAGCTGGCATAATGGTGGGATTAGCTGCCCATCTGAACGTACCCTCAGCCTAAGATAATTTACAGGACAAAGCGGAGGAGAGAACCACGTACACTGTCCTCAGTTCCTTGAAGGAGGGATGGGACACAAGTGCACTAATTAACCCACACAGACAGAGGATGTGCCCATGAGGGTCTCAGGTGCCCCACACTCCTCTACATTTCTCCTTTCGTGCAGACTCTATGATGATTTAAAATCTTCTTTGATATCCCTCTTTCTGGCAATATTTCCCTGCTGTTTGAACAATTACTATAGACTTAAACTCCTGACTGGGAATGAAAACTATTACTCTCACTGAAGCTAAATACATCTCAGTAGCTTCTTAGCTAATACCAATTCCTCTGCCTTGGAATATCCAGGAAGTAAACCCAATGAATAATTTGGAGTCTTTATAGATTTTAATCTATGTTACTTTTTAAAATTAAACAACTAAAAAGATTTCCAGATTATTCCCTTTAGAGAGTTAAAGCTCCCTTTGTCAGCTCTGACCCTCGAAATCTTCTGCCCTGGGAATCTTCCTGTTCTTTCCATTGCTACTGGACTCGAATCCTGCCCTTCTACTGCAGACCCACCTGAAACTACTCTTTAAACATTTGTATATGTCTTTTGCCTTTCATCTTTTTATGTTGGGCCTCTTGTTGTGAATTTTTAACCTTATCTTTCTTATACTTTATAAAAGTCAATGTACTGTATGGACTTTTCAAATAAAGGAATGAATGAATCCACTAAATTAATACACATACTTTCATATCCCAACTTTGCAAAAAATCTGGAATAAGTTAGTAAAACAAAGTCAATATATGTAAATATAGCTGCTGTGAATAATTCATTTATGTAGAAAGTGGCTGAATCCTTTGAATGCAGTAGACACATTTTGCAGGTACTTGGGCCTAGGCAGGAACAAGCAGTGCATAGGTGCACAAGCTCTGAGATGCTCTGGCATACTCACCTTCTGGAAAAGGAATTCTCTTGCATGGCTCTCCTCTGTAGGGAATGCTTGCAAGGTGGGACTGGGCTGCAGGACCGGAAGCTCTCAGCTAGCTCTTGACTTGACCGGCTGCTTAAATCTGACCAATGCTGCAAACAAGGGAAGAGGCAGGCCATAAGAACACTCCAGCAAGATTATGGCCAGATTTCTTCATTCACAGCTAGGAATCTTCATCCCTGGGTTCAGCACACCAGACAGCGGAGCATTGCAGGAGAGGGCTCTAAGCTCTCACTGAGTCATATGCCATGCAGACAGCATCCTGCAGTGCCCTACACTGCCATGCACTTGGGGGGAAAGTCTAAAGGGTTAAGAGAAGGGAAGGGGCTACACACCTCAGACATGCTCAAGAGGCTGTCCTGGCTGTTGTCCCGGAGGCACACTGCATGCATGCGCACTAGCCGCTGCTTCCTCTTTGGACAAAGCTCCCTGGACTCTGAGCAGGAAGGCACATTCCCCTGGACCTGTTAAGGAAAAACACAGAATGCACTCAGAAGACAGCCTTTTATCACAAGACACCAAGCGGCACAAGGTCAGTGATGGGGCGGACTAAATGGGAACAACTCCATAGCTCTGGGCAATAAAGATAGTCTCCCCTCTCTAGGGTTGCTTGCTTGCTCTGGGTTGGGAAATACCTGGAGATTTTGGGGGTGGAGCCTGGGGTGGTCAGGATGTGGGGAGGGGAGGGACCTCAAGAGGGTATAATAGCACAGAGACCACCCTCCAAAGCAGCAATTTTTCTCAAGTCATCTGGAGATCATTTGGAGATCAACTGTAATAGTGGGAGATCTCCAGGGTCTACTCTTCTTCTGTAGCCATCATTTCCAAAATGTATGGGGTGGGATAAACTAAATTATAGATGGCTCTTGGAAGCCCACTCACAGGGAAGCTACCTTGCATAACTCTGCATGATTTGTTGCTTTGGCCTTGTCTTCTTCCAGTTGGCCTCCACTGAGAGCAGGTAATTTTGGTGCTTCTCTGCACTGAGTGTGGTTAGGTCACTCAATTACTCCTGACGCAAGACAGCAAGAATAAGAGGCTACCTGTTGCATGGGTCTTATGCTGGGCTTTGCATATCTAGAATGCTGACTCATACAGAAACACAAGGGATGCACTCAGCTACAAATGAGTAGCTCTTGCTCTCTGTAATAGCTTTGTAATAGCTTTGGGGGAGTACAAAGACCCATATCTCACCTTATAAATTCAGGAAAAAAGGTTCCCTTGGTTATTAAAAGTAGTACAGAAGAAGAACAAAAGCCTTGGATGAGGAAAACCAGACAAGGACACATGACTGGCCAAGACAAAATCCGAGCATGATACTGTCAGCACTCAGGAACACTGGCAAGACCTGCCAGAAAAGGTAAGAACTTTTCTATGAGTCCAGTACTATGAGGCACCATATTGCTTCATGTCTCAAGAGAACAACTTTATTTCTGGCCCTGCATTGCCATCCCTATGACCCCCTCTCCTTCCCACACCTCACCGTCAGTGCTGAGCCACTCAGGCCCACCTGCTTCCTGAATTCCCAGATCTGTTCAGTGAGCTCAAAGACTCTGCGACGGAGTGAGTCTTTCTCAGACAGACTGTGGGAAATTTCTGCCTGGGCAGCATCCCGTGCGCTGTAAGCCTGGGGAAAGAGGACAGAAACATATTCTAAACAGGATGACAGATGGAAAGTAAACCAACATAAA
The DNA here is from genome assembly GCA_029375565.1 of Gekko gecko. Taxonomy (NCBI): domain Eukaryota; kingdom Metazoa; phylum Chordata; class Lepidosauria; order Squamata; family Gekkonidae; genus Gekko; species Gekko gecko. The sequence continues at coordinate 233,294,483 of JAPDNY010000002.1, read as the reverse complement.
AATAAATTAAAAAATTAAAATTGTGGTATAAAATGCACACATAAAGCAAACACCAAGCTAGGAAATCCTTTCTCAGGATAGCAGGATACTGGACTACTATAGCATCATCCAAAATCAGTGTACTGTAAATCAGGAAAGATTAACACGTGAAGCTGCCTTATACAGAGTCACACTATTGATCTATCAAGAGTACTGTGTCTCCAGGGTTTCATATTATATAGGGATCTTTCTTATAATCTACCATTTCCTGATTCTTTTAAAGGGAAATGCCAGGGATTGAACCTGGAACTTTCAGCATGCAAGGCAGAAGCTCTACCACTGAGCCATGGCCCCTTTTTAGACCAAATCAAAATAAAATAACTGTCTGGGAAGCATCAAACATTTCTAGGGAACAGACTCTTCTTAATGGAGTGGATAGAAGAAGGCTTTGTCTGGGGGCCCAGGGCAGTTCTCAGCAGCATTCTGCAGATATTTTTAACCATTAGATCATAGATGCCTTTCATAATCTCTTTGTTAGCAACAGCTTCTGAGCCCAGTGCTTGACTCTATGCAATAATAGTATTATTTGATGAAGGATTTCTTTAACTGCAAATTCTGTGACTGCAGAAATCTAGTGACTCTGCTAATTTGGCAGGCAGCCTCCTCCCTTGTTCTGGCAGTTTCCCCGTCTGCTGTACTTAAAAGACCTCTCTCCTTAAGAACATCAGAAGAGCTCTGCTGGATCAGACCAATGGTCCATCTAGTCCAGCATTCTGTTGCACACAATGGCCAACCAGTTCCTCTGGATGGCCAACAACAGGACATAGAGGCCAAGGCCTTCCCCTGATGTTCCCTCCTGGCTCCGGGATTCAGTGGATTAGTGCCTCTGAATGTGAAGGTTCCCCTCAGTCACCATGGCTATTAGCCATTGATAGACTTATCCTCCATGAATCTATCTAATCTTCTTTTAGAGCTGTTTATTGCTGTGGCCATCACTTTCCTCTGGCAGTAAATTCCACATTTTAATCACTCTCTATGTAAAGTAGTATTTCCTTTTGTTCATCGTGAACCTACTGTCCATCAGCTTCATTGGATGCCCTCAGATTCTAGTATTTATGGGAGAGGGAGAAAAAGTTCTTTCTCAACTCTCTCCACACCTTGCATAATTTTATAAACGTCTATCATGTCCCCCCCTAGCCGTCTCTTTTCTAAACTAAAGAGTCCCAGAATCTTCAGCCTTTCCTCATAGGGAAGCTGCTCCATCCCCCTGATCATCTTGGTTGCCCTCCTCTGCAACTTTTGCAGCTCTGCAATGTCCTTATGGAGATATGATGACCAGAAGTGTACACAGTATTCCAAATGAGGCCACGCCATAGATCTATACAGGGCATCACAATATTGGCCATTTTATTCTCAATCCCTTTCCTAAGGATCCCTAACACAGAGTTTGCCTTTTTCACCACTGTAGCACACCAGGTTGACACTTTCATTGAGCTATCCACTATGACCCGAAGATCTTTTTCTCTCTCATTCTCAGAAAGTTCAGATTCCATTAGCCTCAGGGCCACTGCCAGGCTTTTTGCACCCTAGGCAAGGCTAACAACTTGTGCGCCCCCCCCATTGCTAACCAATTTCCAAAAACAGATTAATTGTACAAAAAATGAAAAGCACAAAACTTGAAATTGTTATTTTTTATAAAAAATTGTGAGAACAAGTATTACAAAAATCTTTGATTTTCTTTCTCAAACAGAAAACAGTTTTAGCACACAAATCACAAATCATTTTGAATAATCCTGTGAATCGAGATATTAAAATGTAAGTCTCTTGAATGTTTCCATTTCAGGCTCATCAAAATCTCATTTTGTGTGCCTTTTCCTTTGCAGATTTTGTCACTAATTCCTTCAGGTCAAGTGCTGATGCTTCAGCATGTCTATTAATTTAGCTTGCCATCTTTCAGCCACCTGTGGCTGAGATCATCTACTGCCAGCCATAGTTGCTGAGCCTCAGGAGTTGTTATTGCTGACTTGTAAGAAGGGCATTCATATAGCTTTAGGGAAAGGTGTGGGAACAGTTGCACAGTTCTTAGTGCAGAAGTATTCCCCCCACCCCCCGCACTTGCAAATGAATACACTGGTGATCAGCACATCATTATTTACTTTATTATTTATTTATTCATTTATAATTTATTAGTTATTTATGAGTTTACTACTTGAGACTCAGGGTGGAATACATGATGTAGAACATTGTAATCAGAAAATGGAATTACAAAAAATGAAAACAATGCTGTAAGAGCATGATAGAACATCTGATTGGCTGTGCAGATTAAAAGACACCCGTTAAACAGGCTTTCTGCCTGCACTAGAGCTGCAAGAGTAATTGGTACAGTTATATACTTAACCTGGCTCCCTGATGTTGTGTGATGGGCTCCTCCTCTAGTAGCGTCCATTCTGTCACTGTGCCCATCGCCCTGTGCCAGAACTCCACAGGTGCTTGCCAGCTCAGAAACATCAGGGATCCTTGTTTTCCAGCTACTCCCACAGTCGTCAGGAGCCTCCAGCCTTGGGCTCCGTTTGCCGCCCACCTCCGTGGGGCCGGGGCTCCTATGCATGTGGTGGCCCTTTGCCAGGCCCCTGACCCCAGGCCAGGCACTCTGGGGCGCTCTGCTAGGTGGCTAGGAAGGGGTGCCACAAGCAGGGGGGATGGATGCATCATGGCAGGACCATTCCTGGGGGTGGGGGGGAGACGCGGCGCACAATGCTGTCGCCAGGAAGTGATGCCAGGCGACACTCTGGCAATGGGGCTGGAAACTCGATGGTACCCGGTGTCACTTCCTGGTGATGGCATCGTGTGGCGTGGGTGTTCCACAGAGGAATGTTTCGGCCGAGGACTTTGTGTCCCCCGCCAAATTACGGTAAGTACTTGGCAACCCTATTAACCACACAGACCTTCTTTTAGAGTTGGCAGTGCCTTTCCTCACCTGTGGAATGCATTTTATTTGGGCTTCAATTAGTGTGGCTTTAAATAGCTTCCAAGCATCCTTTAGAGATTTGACTCTCTTGTGTTTCCTCTTCAGGTTCCTTTTTACTTTTCCCCTCATTTTTGTAAAGTTCCCTCTTTTGAAATCAAATGTTACCATTTTGGACTTTAGGGGTAACTTTCCATTGACCAAAATGCTGAATCCTTGCCAGTCAGACCTCTAATACCTGATCTCTCTCTCTCTGCAGGTCATCCAATTGTTGCTGGAGGGCAATGATTTTCTCCTTGTAGATCTCAGAGTCCACCTTCATCCTCTGGCATTCAATTAGAGTGTGTTGTCTTTCTTCCCAGCACTGAGTGAAGACACATGAAGGGAGAAAGACAACAGTACAAAACATTTTCTACTATAATTCTAAAAATGCAGAGCACAAATGATTTACCTGAGGCCCACTTTATAGAAAGACTCACTTTATAGAAATTTTAAATGGCAGTTCTTAATGTGTTTTGTGTGTTTGGCTGTTCTTAATGTATTGTATGTATGTGTGTATTTGGCTGTTCTTAATGTGTCATCAAGTTACAGCTGACTTACGGTGACTCTGTGGGGTTTTCAAGATGTTCAGAGGTGGTTTGCCATTTGCTGCTTCCACATCATGACCCTGGTATTCCTTGAAGGTCTCTCATCCAAATTCTAACCAGGGTCAACTCTGCTTAGCTTCCAAGATCTAAGAAGATCAGGCCGTCCTGGACTATTCAGGTCAGGACTATAACCTTGCACCTGTAATTTTTCACCTATGTTATCACCTTGCTTATCTGTTTGAACCTGTGACTAGGGTTGACAGGTCCCCCCAGCCACAGCAGGGTATGGGGGGGAGTAGGGTTGCCAGATCCAGGTTGGGAAACTCTTTGAGATTTGGGGATGCAGCCTGGGGCAGACAGGAACCTCAGTAGGGTACAATGCCATAGAGTCTACCCTCCAAAGCATCCATTTTTCCAGGGGAACTGATCTCTGTAGTCTGGATATGAGCTGTAGTTCTGGGAATCCCCAGGTTTCACCTGAAGGCTGGCATCCCTACCTCTGACCTTTCATCATCCATTATTTGTAAACTGCTAATTCAGACACGCAGAGAGCTCCTGCCTTGAAAGTTTATGATGAGATTCATTCCTAACTTTTATACCTCCTTTCTCCCAGTTTTGTGTAGTTGTTAAGAGCAGCAGACTCTAATCTGGAGAACTGGGTTTGATTCCTCACTCTTCTACATGCAGCCAGCCAGGTGATCTTGGGTCAGTCACAGTTCTCTCAGAGATCTCTCAGCCCCACCTACCTCACAGGATGTTAGTTGTGGGGAGAGGAAGGGAAGGAGACTCCTTCGAGTAGTGAAGGGTGAGGTATAAATCCAACTCATCCTCTTCTTCCCGTGAAGAAATTACACTTGAAAGATTCATGGTGGAATTCACTCTGCCTTAGTTCTACACCACCATCATGGCCTTTCTCTTAAGTAGGATTCCCAGTTTGATTTCCACATATCCAAAGAAGTGAGCTCTGACTTATGAAAGCTTATATTGAAATAAATATTATTAATCTTTAAGGTGCCATTGAGCTTTTATGTAAGGCCATGCTATGATGGCTGAGATGAGGTTTGGGGACTGGTTCATCAGTCAGCCTCTTAATCACTGTGCTACAACTATTTGCTGATGCTGAACAAAGAATGACAAAGCATCAATTGTTCATTATCCCATTTCTTAAGACATAACTTACACAATACATTTTTTATCTTTCTCTAGCTCTAAGAACCTCAAAGTGGCATGCTTGGTTCTTTCTCCTCCTCCATTTATCCTCTCAACAACCTGTGAGGTAAGTTAGGCTGAAAGTGACTGGCCCAAGGTCACCCAGTGAGTTTCATGAGGAAATCAGCTCTGCCAAGGCCGCCATGGACAACACAGCACTCACCTGCTTGCGCTGATTCTCAGCAAGTGCTGCCTGCTCCCTCAGAGAGTGGATTCGGTTCAGCAGTTCCTGTTTGCCTTCCAGAGCCTCATCAAGGGTCTGCTCTAGAATGTCCTTCTGTACCTGGCCAAATTAAACAGGGTTATTAGAGAAATATCTTCTTCCCCTCCTTCCTAAAGAGTAACAGACAGAAGCAACACCCGTCTGCAGAGATTAGATACATGGAAATTTGCTTCCCAGAGCTACAACCACTGCAGCCAAACTGTAAACATAAGGAACACTGTGGAGTTGCTGACCTGTGCAAAACCACCTTGAATTATGCACAGTTTGGGGAAGGGATGTGGCTTATTGGCACTGGTTCAATTACCAGCATCTCCATCTTGAAGGACCAAGTAGTAGGTAATAGGAAAGAACTTGACCTCAGACCTTGCAAAGCAGCTACCACTCAGAGTAGACAGTACTGACCTTAATAGACCAGTAGTCTGACTCAGTATAAGGCAGCTTCATGTGTCCATTAAATGTGTGTAAACCACCACAGGTATTCAGTGTACATTTAAAAATTATAATAGTGGAAATATCTATGATTTAAGACTGTAAGAAGTAGAGGTGGATTGGGAGGCAAAAGCAGCCCTGGAAAAGGTTCCCACTCTGCCCTCCCAAAGGAGTGGGGGATGAAGAGCAGGCCACCCAATTCACACATGGTTGCCCTGAATAAGGTGAGTCTTGCTTCACTTGGGCCAGAGGTGGCCCTCCAGGCCATCAGCCCCCAAGACTATTCCCAGTGTCCTCAATGGCCAATCCACTCCTGACAAAAAAACATCCTTGGGCAAGTAGACCATAGCTATGCTACAATCTGACATTAATTTTATGCCAGTTTAACTTCTATGGCTGCCCCCAAAGAATGCTGGGACTGGTAGTTTGCTAAGGCAGAGGCAGTTTGCACAGGTAGAGAATTTTATGTCAAAGATCCATAGCCCACAGAAGTACATTTCTCAAGGGCTCCCTGAGGAGAGCAATGACTGAAATCATATTAAGTCTGTAGTGTAAGTCTATGTCCCACAAATGTATTCCTGGACCTAGTTTACAGGTCTCTTTTACCACACTGAAAGTCTCCAGATCCACGAGTGACTTGAGACGATTATTCTCTTCTTTCAGCATCTGCAGCTCATCTGCCTGTGGCTGCACATCTCCATTCGCCCTCTGGGATTGCTCTCTCTCACAGCAGGATGATACCTGGGCTTGCTGCAATTCCTGCTTCATCAGATAGAGCTGTCAGAGGACACAGAAGGCAGTTCTTGAGAACTGTGATACATTTGTTCACATTGTGGTGCTCCCACATAGCATGTGAGAGTCTCTGGTGCGGGTATCTAAGAAGGCAGCACATCCATGAGCACTAAATGCAACCATCCTTTGTGCACAAAGTGTGAGCTACTACACTCCAAATATATGAATGTTCTTCAAAAGCACCAGTTAAATACAACAAATGTAAAACAATTATCTATTTATTTATTCACCTAATTGATAACCCACCCTCCCTGCTGAGGCAGGCTCTGGGCTGAAAGGAACAAAGCTGGCAATCTAAGGAAATCAATGATTGACCAAAGGTTTTATCCCATTATCCAGTCTCTAAGAGACCATCAGGGCTGTTCCAGGGTTGGAGGTCCAGGACAAGCTCCTACCACTTTCTCTCAGCCTCACCAAACCACTGCACAGATGCTATCACCCAGAAGACTGGAGGTGGCTCAGAGATGAAAGAACATCTTCTTGTGTGTTTTCAGCCCCAAGCTACCACCAGACACCTGGGAGGGGGACCTCATACAGATCCTGCCTCCCAGCGATTGCTTCTTCAGAGAAATATGAGGCCTCCCAAAGGGCAGGGCCCAGGACTTGGACCTGTTGATGTGATTCATCCTACCCAAAGGATAGTTCTATCAGCTAAGCTGATAGTACCAAAAGTGCTAAGAGAAACATGGAAAGATCCGGGCATTTCAGGAGAGTTCAAAACCGTACCACTTTCCAAACAGATGTTGAGGGGCCTCTATTTTTTAAAAAAACTTTGATTATGTTTTTAATTCATTTCAGAAGAAAAAGCCCCTTTTATTTAAGTAAATGACAAAATAAAAATGGGACAAAAAAGAAAAACCTATTTACAAATATAGAGACAATAGCAATGTTAATTAGCTTACATTCTTAACAAACCTATCTGTTTTTGACATTTAAGTCACCCTGATTCTCTCATCAGGCTTCTCCATGGAATGACATTGCAGTCATTTTAATATGCTTATAATAAAAAAGGGATCTCTTATACATTATTAAGGTGGCACAAGCAGTAAAATACTAATGGCTGTTTTGGATATTAAAGATGCATTTGGGGTAAAAGGAGTTTTTGATCTTCTTAGGAAGCTTTCACTCAGTTGGGTTCTGAACAACGATCAAGAAATAGTCCTTATCTGGTGCACCCCATGATCTCATTTTTCTTGGAACAAATCCACAAGAAGGTGAGATCATTCTGGGGGTCAATGTCTCACACAGTGTCCCTGGCCTTCATGATTAAACTGCGCATCAAGGCTGCTTACTGCACAATAGTGGAGTTGTCCATGGTGCTTTTAATGGGAATACCTTCGGAATTTACTATAATGATTCCCTTCTGACTCTGAATTTGCTTCAGGGTTTCTTCCACCTCAGCTATGTTGCAACAGGGAGACAGAGACTTTCACACCTTAGGGATCCCCAGCTGGCACCACAGCCCCCGTCTCTGTGGGGCCTCATTATTTTGATGCATTCTTTAATTATTTGCATTATTAGAGATAAGTAAATTTTGCTTTTTATATTACTGTCTGGGGTGTGGCAGTGAGCAAAGGAGTGAGGCACGAGTCACAGCAGAGAAGGGAGCCTGCCTGGGGGAGACCCGGAGGAGCCGACAACCACCGAGGCTGCAGGCTCCGGAGCTTCTGTTGGAGCTGCGACATGCAGGAAGTGGTGGTGGGCATGCTGGGGCCCCATGGGGTGAGCCCCATTGGGAAGCTGAGGAAGAAGGGCTGCGTCAACAAGAGTGACCACAGACGGAGGATGTGCACGCAGCCCAGACTCAGAGAAGAGCGCAGCAGCAGCCAAGAGGGAGCTGCGGCAGGTCCGTAGCCAGGATTTTTAAAGTCATGGACATTTAAATTTCATAGGGGACAATGGATTAAATTAAATTAAAGGAATACCTGGCTCCTTCCCTGCACCTGTCACCACTCGGGGGCCCTGGGCTGGATGGGAAGTCAGGGGGCCTTGCCAATAAGTCAGGGGGCCTAGCCCCGAGATGCCTCACTGTAGCTACAGGCCTGAGCCACAGGAGGCTTGGGGCAGCAGTTGGGAGGAAGGCGGCTGGGGAGGAGGGTGGTAGGGCAGGTGCGGCACCAGGCAAACAGAGCACACTGACCCCAATGGGGAGCAGAGTGGACAAGAGGGACTCAGGAGGGAACCAATCACTAGGTGGGTGGAAAGACAAGTGGGATGCACTGTATAAAGGGGGAGTGAATGCTGGGGTTGAGGAGGAGGAGAGCCAGAGAGTTGAGACGTGTGCACGAGAGAGAGAGAGAGAGAGAGAGAGAGAGAGAGAGAGAGAGAGAGAGAGAGAGAGAGAGAGAGAGAGGCGTACAGCATTTGAACCCCAAAGGAAGCCCAACAACCGGCTGACCAAGTTCCCTCTCTGGCAGTCTGCGGTCCCAGCAGCTCCTTTCCACTAGGGGGCAACATAACGGAGGGTCAAGGCCTCCCAGGGGACAGCCTCCCCCCAAAAAATTACATTCAGACAATTAGTAGCTATTAGGACCAGAATTAGGGCAAGCTTATCTTCCTTCAATTGTCTGTTGAATGGATGGATTGCATAGCTCTTCAGAAACTGCAGCACAAATTGCTGTCCTTGTTGGAAACAGGATACTAGGCAATCCAGGTGGCAAAACAAGTCCTACATTCTATTGCACCCAGTTTTGTGAAATGGGACAGGAAAAGATAGCTGTGGGTTACTGGCAAAAACATTATGAGATTCTAGCAAAACATTCCACTGGCATTAATCACTACTAGAGTATTAACAAAAGACTGTGGGGATTCCTGAAAAACATGCCACTTACATTAATCACCAAAGGCAGCTAACATGTGCCCACAAACCCAGCTCAGCACCACACCTCACCACACCTCTTCCTGCAGGCTTTGGCAGCGGGTGATAGCCAGGTCCTTCTCCTGCAGAGCACTGCTGTAGCATAAGGACAGGCCATACAGCTCATCCTTCAGCTTGAGGGCCTCGTGGAAGTGAGCACTGAGCTCCCTCTTCATGCGGTTACACTCAGCCTCAATGCCCCTCAGGCTTTCAGTCTGGACTTCCAATCGAGCAGCTTTCTCCTTCAGCTGACGGCAATGTTGTAGCAGAGACAGCTTTTGTCGCTTCTCTTGGCTCAGCTCCTCCTGGAGGCTGCTCACAGCCTTGCCCAAGCATTCAGTGAGCTGGGAACTCTCAATCAGTCCTAGGAGGGTGGGAAGAGAATGTTTAGGCCTTTATATAAGACTGGTCCAACTATTAGGCACTATGAGGTAGTCCATTCAAGCAACAGAATTTGGGCATCAGTGAGGCACGAAACACAACAATTACTTGTTATATTTTTATTGTCACGTGTGAGAGAGAAGCTGTGGGGATGGGGGTAGGGTTGCCAGGTTGTTCCTGACAATCAGTGGTGGATGGGGGGACTTACCTAGAGAAAGGGCCCAGGCCTTGGTGCTAATATTGCACAGGAAATCATGTCATCATATCAACAACATCCAATCAATGCTCTGGTATTAGTATTATTTATTTTATTCGGGAGACAACTGTATGGTTATTTGGGGGATAACTATGGTAAAACCAGCTTCTACCATGAACTCTTTGCCCAAATACCAGAGCATTGCCTGGACATCACTGGTGTGATGGGCCTTTCTCTTTCCTCAGGTAAGTCCCCCTGCCAGCCAGCTGATTGGTGGCTGGAGGGCAGAGCCTGGCAGCAGGGCCCCCCCACTTCCATGGGGGGGTCTGGCAACCCTAGATGGGGGTGGTGATAACAACAATGCCAGAATACTGTCTTGGGTCAGCCTTGCTTTTGTCAATCAGTTATGGTTCCCTATACAACAACAGCTCTGTTACTGTAACAGCCAGTTCTGCCTATGGGGTATATAGAAGTGAGACACTAGGAAACTCACCACTGAAATTGTTGTGGTCTATGGAAGGCTCCAAACCAGTGATGAGTGTATAGATATCAGGGTTATGGAGTTTCAAGCTCTCCAAAAAGGCAAGAGCTCCATTTTTCCCACGGGATTTCAAGAGATCCATCATGTGACCTGCAAGTAGATTGGGAAGAGAGGCTATGTGACATGGAGTTGAAAGATCCCAAACATACAGATGTTGCCAAGAAGCCATTCCTGATGGCACTATCAAAGGGACTCTTTTAATATCCCTGCCTTGCTGACCTGTAAAAATGGATGCCAGGGCAATGGACAGAGCTGTGGTCCCAAAGTGGAGTACTCCAGACTGGACTATGGACTGTACACTGTGGCCAGGGCAGCCTGTGCTAGAGGAGCAGACCAAGCCAGATCTGGACCCAAGAAGACTTCTGTCCATACAGCACTCTGTATCTGCACAAGCACCATGATGCAGACCAGAAGCCCTGGTCCCCATGAACACAGAACCAGCAGTGGACGAGATAGGAGCCATGAAGGAATCGCTTCTCCATCACGCAGCACATTCCTTTCTCCCCCATGAGTCATCCTCAAAAAAAAATATAGCCCAACTAGAAACAAAAGAAGCAATTAAGCCTTCCTACCACCCATCCTGTGGACACTTAGGACAAGCAACGAGTCATTAAAGTGACTGTACCCTCCTCCCCCTTCCTTTGTCTCACACCTGCCCCAAGAGGTATCACACCCTGCCGACCATCAACCCTAAATTGTCCAACTGTCATTTCTTTTGTCTTATCCATCCTAGAGTATTCTTTTTGTCTACATTTCCTGGGAACCTGTGACTACCTGGCTATTGCCTCAGGTCACAATTTGGCTACTTAAGGAGAGCGCTTTCTCTCTGTTTCTGGGCTTGCAAACCCCTCCACCTTTCTGGTTCCTTCCCTGATTAGGTTGGGACCACTTCACGTGTGTTGCTGGCCAGTACATGACCCATTTCCTTTCCCCCTTTTATCTTCATTTTTTGTTGCAAGGTCTACTCATCTCGTCAAACAGGTAACGTATCAAGCACCAACAATATACCTGCTCATGAGAAATTTGTTGTCTTTTTAGGACAAAACAAACAAAAATTTGAGAATACATGGTCAAGGTTTTATAAATGGATGGAAAAATACAATAAGTAAACCATATGGACATACAACTGAACCAGAAGAAAATATGAACTATATTTTTAGTTATGAGCAAAGTCTATTCAAATTTACATGGTGGGGAAAGATAAAGAAGCAAAATATATAATTAGATAATGTGGTAAATTATGTGGCAAATGTGGTTAATGGAAACCCCAACCTATATGTATGTATGTATGTTTGTTGGTTTTTATTTTTTGTTGGTCTTCTATTAAATTTTTTTTTAAAGAAAGTTGCTGTCTTTCCAACCCTAATTTTCTTAGTTCTGTATTGACTGTGTGTGTGTGCTAATTACAATTGGATGCTTGATAATTTTTAAGTAAAAAAACAATTATTATAGCAACCTGGTCTCCTTGTTTATTCAAGGGCTCTGGAAATTCTGACTCTGATATACAAGGTAATGTCCCTGCTATATATGCCAATTGTCCTTTAATTCCCTAATTCCACCAAGCTTATTGTTAGCCACCCTGAGCTTCCTTTGGCAGGGAGGGTGGGGTATAAATTAAATACATAAATAATAAAATAAGGCAATTTGGCTAACACAAGCTGCTCAGACAGAAAATCATTGCTGGGGTCATGTTTCCTTCTTCAGGTAATAACAGCATTGGGTAGACCAACAATACCCATTTTTTTCCTCAGAGAAGCTGTTACAGCAGGCTGCAGTGCACAGTTTTTGTTGTTCAGTTGCACAGTTGAGTCTGACTCTTCACGACCCCATGGACCACATCATGCCAGGCCCTCCTGTCTTCTGTTGTCCTCCAGAGTTTGCTTAATTTCATGTTTGTTGCATCAATAACACTATCTAACCATCTCATCCTTTGCCATCCCCTTCTTCTTTTACCTTCAATCCTTCCCAGCATCAGGGTCTTCTCCAGTGAGTGCTCCCTTCTCATTTGGTGACCAAAGTATTTGAGAGTTTCAGCTTCAGTATCTGGCCTTCCAGGGAACAGTCAGGGTTGATTTCTTTTAGGATTGACTGATTTTATCTCCTTGCAGTCCAAGGGACTCTCAGGAATCTTCTCCAGCACCATAATTTGAAAGCATGTATTCTTCAGCGCTCAGCCTTCCTTATGGTCTAACTCTCACAGCCATACATTACTACTAGGAATACCATTGCTGTGACCATACGGACTTTTGTTGGCAGGGTGATGTCTCTACTTTTTATTATGCTGTCTAGGTTTGCCATCGCTTTCCTCCCAAGGAGCAGGCGTCTTTTAATTTCATGACTGCAGTGAAATCTGTCACTGCTTCCATGACTTCCCCTTCTACTTGCCAAGGAGTGATGGGGCCAGATGCCATGATCTTAGTTTTTTTCATGTTGAGTTTCAAGCCAATTTTTGTGCTCTCCTCTTTGACCCTCACAAAGACACTCTTTAGGTCCTCTTCACTTTCTGCCATTGGAGTGGTTTCATCTGCATATCTGAGGTTGTTGATGTTTTTCCCGGCAATCTTAATTCCATCATGTGATTCATCCAGGCCAGCATCTCAGATTATGTACTCTGCATATAAATTAAATAAGTAGGGTGACAATATATATCCTTGTAGTACTCCTTTTCCTATGCTAAACCAATCAGTTGTTCCATATCCGGTTCTAACTGTTGCTTCTTGACCCTTATACAGGTTTTTCAGGAGACATGCGAAGTGGCCTGGTACCCCCATCTCTTTAAGGACTTGCCACAGTTTGTTGTGATCCACACAATCAAAGGCTTTAGCATAGTCAATGAAGCAGAAGTAGATGTTTTTCTGATACTCCCTTGCTTTCTCCATAATCCAGAGAATGTTGGCAGTTTAATCTCTAGTTCCTCTGCCTCTTCAAAACCTAGCTGTTCTCTATCTCTTCAAAACTCTGGCAGTTCTCTATCCACATACTACTGAAGCCTAGCTTGTAGGATCTTGAGCATGACCTTGCTAGTGTGTAAAATGAGTGCAATTGTGCAATCGTTTGAACATTCCTTGGCATTGCCCTTCTTTGGGACTGGAATGTAAACTGACCTTTTCCAATCCTGTGGCCACTGTTGCGTTTTCCAAATTTGCTGGTATATTGAGTGCAGCACTTTAACAGCATCATCTTTTTAAGACTTTGAATAGCTCAGCTGGGATACCATCACCTCTGCTAGCTTTGTTTTGCTTTCTAGGGGCATTTGACTTCACACTCCAGGATGTCTGGCTCAAGGTCAGTGATCACACCGTCATGGTTGTCAAGGACATTGAGGTCCTTCTTATATAGTTCTTCTGTGTATTCTTGACACCTCTTCCTAATCTCTTCTGCTTCTCTTAGTTCCCTACCATTTTTGTCCTTTATCATGGCCAGTTTTGCATGGAACATTCCCTTGATTTCTCCAATTTTCTTGAAGATATCTCCTCTATTACTTTGCATTGTTCGTTCAGGAAGGCCTACTTATCTTTCCTTGCTGTTCTTTGGAAATATGCAATCAGCTGGGTAAATCTTTCCTTTTCGCCTTTGCCTTTCACTTTCCTTCTTTCCTCAGCTATTTGTAAAACCTCATCAAACAGCCACTTTGCTTTCTTGCATTTCTTTTTCTTACTGCCTCCTGTACAAACTGTTAGTTCTTCAGGCACTCTATCAAATCTAGTCCCTTAAACCTATTCTTCACCTCCACTGTATATTCATAAGGGATGTGATCTAGGTCAAACCTGAATGACCTAGTGATTTTCCCAACTTTATTCAGTTTAAGTCTGAATTTTGCAATGAGTAGCTCAGGATCTGAGCCACAGCTCCAGGTCTTGTTTTTACCAACTGTATGAGCTTCTCCATCTTTGACCACAAGTGATATAATCAATCTGATTTCAGTGTTGCCCAACTGGTGATGTTGATGTCTAGAATCGCCTCTTAGGTTGTTCAAAGAGGGTGTTCACTATGACCAGCGTGTTCTTTTGACAAAACTCTGTTAGCCTTTGCCTGGCTTCATTTTGTTCTCCAAGGCCAAACTTGTCCGTCATTACGGTTACTTTTGACTTCCTGCTTTAGCATTCCAATCCCCTATGATGAAAAGGAAATCTTTTTTTTATGTTAGTTCTAGGAGATATTGTTGGTCTTCACAGAAGCAGTCCACTTCAGCCTCTTCTGTGTCAGTGGTTGGGGCATAGACTTGGATTACTGTGATGCTGAATGGTTTGCCTTGGATTCAGACTGAGATCATTCTGTCATTTTTAAGATTGTATCCCATTACTGCCTTTCTCACTCTCTTGTTGACTATAAAGGCCACACCATTTTTTCTACGGGATTCTTTGCCACAGTTGTAGATATAACAGTCTTCTGAGTTAAATCTAGCCATTCCTGTCCACTTTAGTTCACTGATTCCAAAGATGTCGATGTTCAGTCTTGCCATCTCATTTTTGACCACATCCAATTTATGTTGTGGGTACTGGTTCGGCTGAGGCTGACTCCTCCTCAGATGAGGAAGAGGCAGGGAGCAACTCAGCCTCCTCTGGAGTCAGCCCAGAAGAAGAACCCTCAACAGTACCTGAGGAGGAAGAGTCCCCAGCAGCTGAACAAGAAGTGCAACCAGAAGGAGAGCTCATTCCTAAGCCTGGGCCAGCACCCCCAACTGCAGACACCTCGAGGCCAGACTCCCTGCCTAGTTCTCCTGAGTGCCCCAAATGTAGGGCATGCCAGAGGCTGACTATACAGGAGCGAAGAAGGAGTGCCAGACTGCAGCTCCTGAAAAGGCAACGGGAGGAGTTGTAAGCCTTTGCAGACTCAACTCCCAGAGAAGGGAGGATCTGCTCAAAAATACTCCATGCACCTGCTTCAGCATGGCAGCAACTCTGTGTAATCAGACCTATTTCTGAGTGTGTAGGAGCCACTCCTTGTCCTTGGAAACTTGCAATCCTGACTTGACTTCCCGGCTATTCGACCTTTGGCTTTGTTACTGCCCTTGATTTCGGACCGTGTTTCCAGCTTCTCGTGTGTAGTCTCGGTGGCCACCAGCCAAGAGAGCACAATTTACCTTTTGTCATAGATCTTACATTCCAGGTTCCTATGCAATATTGTTCTTTGCAGCATTGGACTTTCCTTTCACCATCAGACAGATCCACAGTTGAGTGTCCTTTTGGCTTTGGCCCAGCCACTTCACCCTTTCTGGGGTTACTTGTACTTGCCCTCTGCTCTTCCCCAGTAGCATACTGGTCACCTTCCGATCCAAGGGGCTCATCTTCCGGCGCCATACCTCGCCATGTCAAGGCAGTGATCCATGAGAGAGTACAGTGCACAATATGCACAACAAAAGACAGACATGGATTATCTCAGCTGTCCAAGGCCCAGCCTTTTCTACTCATCCTTGTCTTTGCAGGAGTATCCAGCCTGTCCAGAAATGCAGGTCATTTTTTACCTCCATTTGAAACATTAGCAGCCATATATACTAATTAATTCATCTTTCTGCACTCCTTTCTTTGGCTCAAAAACATGTCTTCCTATACAGTGTCCATATATTCCACCAATGAATGTAACTATCCAGATGTTTGTATCAGTGACTAGCTTCCCCTCCCAGCATAGTACTGTTGCAGATAAGGGCAGGTGCAATTTTTGTAATAAGTAGAGGGTACTCTGTCCTTCATATTCAACAGTGAAGAAGTGCCTATCCTGGCAAAGGAAGGATAATCTTGTCCCTAATCTTGTCCTTCCTACATACTTGTAGAGGAACTCTCAGGAAACTTGGGGTGCAGATGGGTTTACAGTGCAAATGCAACTGGATTGGGCTGTATTACCTCCCTCCCCCATTTCTGCTAAGGGCAGAGGGGTAGGTTGCCAATTCCAGGTTGGTCTGTTCCTGGAGGTTTGGGGGCAGTACCTAGAGAAGGGCTGAGGGCACTCAGCGGGAATGTAACGCCAGACTCCATCATCTGAAACTACCATTTTCTTCAAGGGGATTAATCTCTGCAGGCTGCAGATCACTTATAATTACAGAGGAGCACAGACCCCCACCTGGATGTTTATAACCCTAGGGGTGGTAAGGCACATTCCATCCATCGCAGAAATGGGCAAATATGTCTTATTGCATCCTATCGATACTGCTGAAACCAGGCTACTCACCAGCTCTCATGGCACTGTTTGTGAACTGCGGGCTATGCAACACCTCTTCTTCGTCCAGTTGGCCCAGCACCTTGGCCTGTCGCAAATAAGGGGTCAGCCGACTTGGACAAATACCACGCACAATCCTGTAGCGATGGCCTTCTACCATCTCCCACAAATGGTCCTCATCCATGTCACAGAGCTCTGTATCAACCAAGCTGGGGTTCTCAGTTCCTCTCCCTGCCATAATGGAAACCTGTGGGAGGAATAAGACAGGGAGTTTGTTGGAGGACAGTGAATTAAGATGTACTTTATGAAGCTTAATAGATCTTCAAGTTACAGCATGGCAGAGGCCAAATCCTAACTCAGAGAGAGTGGCATTGTACAGAATCATAGGACTGGAAAGATCATCAGAAGTCATTTAGCTCCATCTTAAAGCGGGTATTAACCCAAACGTATGCTACAAATTAATCCCTGCCATTATGAATAGTGAGAGAGCTTCTAGTGTCCTGGCGCCACTGGTGGACCGCCTGATGGCACCTGGTATTAACCCTGACTGTTCCCTGGAAGGCCAGATACTGAAGCTGAAGCTCAAATACTTTGGCCACCAAATTAGAAGGGAGCACTCCCTGGAGAAGACCCTGATGCTGAGAATGATTGAAAGTCAAAGAAGAAGGGGACAGCAAAGGATGAGGTGGTTAGACAGTGTTATTGATGCAATGAACATGAAATTAAGCAAACTCCGGAGCAGGCCTGTAGTGCCCATGGGGCCCGGCCCCCCTGCGGTTTTTATGGCCCCCCTCCAATCCTCGGCTCCCCGTCCCCACTCTGCGCTGCCTGCTGCTGCTCTCCCCCCCCCCCAAATCAAGTGCTGAGTCAAGGTTTCTGGCTGACTCTCACGCTCCCTCCTCATCCTTCTGTGGCGGCGCTGCTGGCGGCTCCTCACTGGGTCGGAGCGGGCATGAGGAGCTGAGCCAGCAGTGCCAGGGAGACAAAGGGGGCTGGATGGCGGGCAAGGGGGACACACACACAGGGCTGGCCCCTGCACACACACACAGAGCCCACATGAAAAGGACCAAGACACGGAAAGGGTCCCGCCGTCCTTGGAAGAAGCCTCAGTGGGCTTCCTTTCAAAGAAACGTGCCCAAGAGCAGGCTGTTAAGAAGGGAGGCAAAAGGCTCCTCTTTTTTTACACACACACGGACATCCCTCGCCCTCTCCCCCCACTGCCAGCTCCGCTGAAGAGGAGCCCAGCCCGCCCCTTCTTGTCAGCGCTTTGAAGCTGGGGAGATGCCCCGACCAGGGCCCATGGCTTGAAGTCATTCCCAACCCGCAGCCATGGCCTGCGACTGCTCCCCTCCCCAAAGGCAGGCCCGGCTGGCTCCTTCTGCATTCCTCCCCGGCTATGGTTGCCAAAACACTGGCGGCCATTCGGGGGCCGGGGAGAGGACTGGCTGCTCAGCCGGCTCCCCTCCCCCCCCCCATGGCTCTTTTTTTTCCTTTTTATGGTGAGGGCGCCTTGGAGAGAGATTGGCTGGTGGGCCTCCCTGGCCCCCTCCCCCAAAACTCCTTAGGTACGGGGCTGCTCTGGAGCACGACGGAAGACAGGAGGGCCTGGCGTGATCTGGTCCATGGTGTCGCACAGAGTCGGACTTGACTGTGTGACTGAACAACAACAAATTTTTGGCCACTGTATGACAGAATGCTGGACTGGAGGGGCCATTGGTCTGATCCAACATTGGCTTCTCTTATGTTCTTATGAATAGACTTATATAATCATATTATACTAGGAGTAAGGCCCTTTGTGGAAATAAATACAACAGGCTCTAGAAAGAGGCTCTGGGAGAGTGCCCCGGCTTTGGGTACACAGTGTGAATTTGCTGTGGCGACCTCAGCAGGGTATAATGACAGAGACCACCATTTTCTCCAGAGGAACTGATCTCTGCTACCTGAAGAGCAGTTGTAGTTTTGATCTACAGCCCTCACCTGGAGATTGGCAACAATTGTTACCCAGGAGGAAATGGCTGGTTTGGAGGGTGGAGTCTATGGCATTCTACCTGCCTGATATCCAACCCTTCTCAAACCCCACCCTCTCCAGCTTCCACCCCTCAAATCCCCAGGAATTTGCCAACCTGGAGTTGGCAACCCCATCTCCTTCTCAGCTAACTATCAACCTACTGTTATCTGCCCCTCTGACTTCAGCTGACTTCTGCCCTCTCTCCTGCAGAGCAGTTGTAATTCTGAGTGGTCTCCAGCCCTCACCTGGAGATTGGCAACAATGGCTCCCCATGAGGGACTGGCTGGTTTGGAGGGTGGAGTCTATGGCATTGTACCTGTCCGAGACCCCACCCCTCCGCAAACCTCACCATCTCCAGGCTCTACCCCTCAAATCTCCAGAAATTTCCCAACCTGGAGTTGGCAACCCTATCTCCCTCCCAGCCAATTGTCAACCTACTGTTATCTGCCCCCTGACTTCAGCTTTCCATCTCCTCCCCCCTCCCTCCTGGAGAGCAGTTGTAATTCTGATTGATCTCCAGCCCCCACCTGGAGATTGGCAACAATGGTTCCCCAGGATGGAATGGCTAGTTTGATGGGTGGAGTCTATGGCATTGTACCTGTCTGAGGTCTCACCCCTCCTGGAACCTCACCTGCTTCAGGCTCCATCCCTCAAATCTCCAGGAATTTCCCATCTGGAGTTGGCAACCCTATCAGGACTGGCCCCAATGAGTTTTCTCTCAAAGGCCAAAACAGGTGACAGGACCAAGCTTGGTTGCCTACCAACAGGCACTGAAGGGAAAGTAGGGTTGCCAGCTCTAAGTAGGAAAATACCTGGAGATTTGGGGGGTGGATCCTGTGGAGGGCAGCATTGGGGGGGGGTGCAAAGGACTCAGCAGGGTATAATGCCATAGGGTCTACCCTCCAAAGCAGCCATTTTCTCCAGGGGAACTGATCTCAGTCATCTGGAGATCAATTGTAACAGCAGGAGATCTCCAGGTTCCACCTGGATATTGGCAACCCTAGGGGAAAGACTGCTGCAGAGCAGGGGGTGGAAGAGAATGGTTTGATGGCCACTGGGCCAAGATTGGCAACAATAGTTCCCCAGGAGAAAATGGCTGGTTTGGAGGGTGGAGTCTATGGCACTGTACCTGTCTGAGGTCCCACCCCTCCTCAAACCTCACCCTCTCTGGGCTCCACCCCTCAAATCTCCAGGAATTTCCATACCTATAGTTGGCAACTTTATCTCATCCCCTCTCAGCAGCCTCTTCCTAGGCAAAATTCTGTATTTCTCATTAGCGGGGAACAAAGCAGTTTACTTCATTCTTTTCGGCTTTGTGATCTGTACAGCAACCCTGTAAGGCAGGTTAGGCAGAAAGTCTCTGGCTGGTCCGAAATCATCCAGGCAGTTTCCATAGGGATGCTCCTGCTGAACAGGAGCAAGCAGCCAGGCCTAGGGTTGCCATTGCCAACAAAGACAAATTGATGCAAAGGAGGATGGAAAAGTCTCCGTATCTCTATTTTGCCTTCAATTGGTTTTGATGCCAGCAGAGTGAGAAAACGCCAGAGGCTCTGGGTGGGTGCCCCATGGTAAATGCACCAAACAATTCCTAAAGATTTTCCACTGTGTCGATAAATCATTTTCTACAATCACAGCGTCCCCTGCCAGAATTAGTACCAGAGCTTTTTTTGCCTTGTGGTATTCTGCTTATGGTGTGACCTGTCTTTTTTGTGGTGTGGCATGGTTGTTTTATTGGGTTTGTTTCTTTTGAAGGGGAAGTGTTGTGAGTAAGGACATATTTCACCTCAGAATACAACAGGTTGCATAAACAACTGACAATTCCAACTGTCTTGCGGTGGGGGGAGTTTGAGGTGCAAAATGGAGTGAAGTCCAATCAGCTTCCATATGCAAATGAGCTTGAAATGCTGGCCCAATCAGAGAAGAGTGGCCTAGGCTGTAGTGGGTGGGAGAGAACTCAGGCAATGAAGCTAGTGGATAGGGACAGATTCTGAGCGACATACCAGGGAGCGAACGGATTTTGCCAAGCATAGAATCTTGCCAGACCACTACCCTTTTATATAATAGGACTGGATTCCTCAAACACAAGCACAGCAAAAACAACAATGTAAGTATTCAGAGTGGAATACAGCACTCAATCCCCCCACCCTTGAACAGCAAATTTTTATCTCTCAAAATAGGCTTGAAATTTTGAAAATAATCCCTAGAGAAACTTCAGAAGGGTGTCTGGATGAGCGATCTAGTGGTGCCACACTTTAGTATCCTCTCTTACTTGATCCTCCCCATGGAGAAACAACCAAGTATGCAAAAATATACAAAGTTGTTTGAGTTTGTATACTTTGTTTAGGCTAATTATATACAATTAAACAAATCTGCATATATTTCAGTGAACTTGTATTTAACTTCTGGGTTTTTTTAAATGCAGAAAACAAGCAGAGGTAATCACAGTACCATCATAAACAGAACACCAGTGTATCTTGACTGGACAGAGTTATAATGTAAGTTGTAATGTTAAAGTTGTTTTTTTTTGTTTTTTTGAATTATGGAAATAAAAAAATCTTGGTTTAAAAAATAAACAGAACACCAGCAAACAAGCTAAAAATGCCTACAGAGCTCAAGGAATAGTTTATTAAAACCATCCTTATGCACCACATAAATCTAGGAGGAAATCTATAAGAATGTATCTTTACATCTTAAATGTTAAAAAGGTAACGGTTCCCTTGCTCGAAAGCCAGTCGGATCCGACTCTAGGGTTACGGTGCTCATCTCCGTTTCCAAGCCGAAGAGCCAGCGCTGTCCAAAGACGTTTCCGTGGTCATGTGGCCGGCATGACTAAACACCAAGGCGCACAGAACGCTGTTACCTTCCCACCGAAGTGGTACCTATTTATCTACTTACAATTTCTTGCTTTTGAACTGCTAGGTTGGCAGGAGCTGGAACTAGAGACGGGAGCTCACCCCATCATGCAGCACCTGGGTCTTGAACTGCTGAACTACTGACCTTCCACAGCCTGCAGTTCAGCGTCTTAACCACTTGAGCCACCGCAGCCACCTGTATAATCCTTCACATTTACAATACGTGTTTCTGCCACGTTCAGAAGAAAGGCCTGGAGACTGATACGCGGCCTTGAACTTGCCTCTAGCTCTGAAATAATTCCCATAGACATTTGTTCTGCACAAATCTATACTGCATCTTTCATGACACTTATAACAGTGATCAAACGTCACTTGTCCTCAGGGATCATGTCAATTTTGTATTCTTTTAAGAGTAGCAAGCTGCTGATGCTGAAAAGAATTCTTTTTTTGATATCTTTTAATCTACATTTTTTAGCCTCTTTGAGCCCCCTTTTTCTGGGGGGGGGGAGTCTGGGTAGAAACATTTTAATATAAAATTAAATAAATAAACACATCTATAGTTAAGGAAGAAGAAGAAGAGATTGGATTTATACCCCGCCCTTCACTCGGAGTCTCAGAGCGGCTTACAAACTCCTTTCCCTCCCCTCCCCAGAACAGACACTCTGTGAGGTAGATGGGGCTGAGAGAGCTCTGACAATAACTGCTGTTTTCAAGAACACCTCTGACAGAACTATGGCTTGCCCAAGGTCATCCAGCAGCTGTGAGTGGAGGAATGGGGAATCAAACCCGGTTCTCCCAGATTAGAGTCCGTGCACTTAACCACTACACCAAACAATACCTGTCCATCATGTCTTTACCATACTCTTCTTTCAAGTTTACCATCAAGAGCATCCATGGTCTTCTCCTCCCCCATTTTATCATCTCAACAACCCTGTCAAGTAGGTTAGGCTGACTGGCCCAAAGGGATCTAAAAACTTTCATGACTGACCCACATCTGCCCAGTTATCTAGTCCGATACACTGACCATTATACTATACCGAGCTTTCCAACAACAAATAATCCTTCTATTGCTCGTAGTGACATAAATCCCTCCCCCATATGCCCAGAGACAATGACCCTAAAGGTAAATCAAGGCAATATTTATGTATTTGGATTTTTTACCTCATTTTCCTCTTCAGGGGAAGCCCAAAGCAGCTTACAAGCTCATTCTCCCGTCTCCTATTTTTTTCTCACAACAGCAATCTTATGAGGTAGGCTAGCGAACTCCAGCTGGGGAAATTCTGGGAATCTGGTGGCAGTGTCTGGGAAGAGAGGACTCTGGGTGGGGGAGGTAACTTAGCAGAGATGCAGTGCCATACACTCTTCCCTCTGGAATTGTCTTTTCCTCCAGGGGAACTGATTTCTGTACCCTGGAGCTCATGGGTAATTCTGGGAGAACTCCAGGCTTACATAGTTCAGGATAAAAGAGAGCAACTGGCCCGCAATCATCCAAAAGATTTCCCAGAGCCTAGTCCACCACTCAAACACCACCACCACCACCACACTGGAAGATTCTAAGAGAGAATGCAGGGGTGAGAGCATTATCCTATCCAAACACAACAGGCAACACACACACAAAAAGCATTTCTTTCTTCCTCCACCATGCTTTAACCAATCAGATTTGGTTTCCCACCCAGAAGGAAGTGGTAGAGAGCAACATCTCTGCTAAACTTGCCAAGCAAGGAAAGTACAGCTGGGCAAGGAGTCTTGCGAGCAGACACATCCCTCGCATGCCCTGAAGTTCTTAGGCAGCTGGGAAAATGTAATATTGTGCAAGAAGATGAATAGAAATCTGTGCTGCCTGACAGGACAAAGTCTATCCACACCTGGGCACAAATCTTAATCTGCCTTCCTATACTAAATAAAAGAAAACAAATAACAACCAGTTCCCCCTCCCAAAAATTTGATCTACAAAAACCTGTGTAGTCCATAATAACTAGATCTTTCATCAAGGCCCAGGGATTCAGAGGGAGGGAGGCAGGGTCAGACTGGGTGGCCAAAAATGGCCTTGGAAGCCCCATCACAACTAGGGTTGGCAACTATGGAGGAGGGCATTCTGGAGATCTCCTGGAATTACAACTCATCTCCAGACTAGAGAGATCACTTCCCCTGGATAAAATGGCTGCTTTGGGAGGTGGACTCTATGGCATCACATCCCGGCTGAACTCCCTCCTTCACCAAAGTCCACCCTCCCCCAGGCTCCACTACCATGCCCTCCTCATGGAGGGATGGAGGCCTGGCTTGGCTGCTGCATTGCTGCTGGCCTGGGACAGCAGGCCAGGTAGGTAGGGTTGCCAGCCTCCAGGTGGGGCCTGGGGATCTCCTGCTTTTACAACTGATCACCAGCTGATAAAGATCAGCTCCCCTGGAGAAAATGGCTGCTTTGAAGGGTGAACTCTATGGCATTGGACCATGCTGAGGCCCCTCCCTTCCCCAATCCCCACCCTCTCCTGGATCCACCCCCAAAGTCTCCAGGTATGTTCCAACCCAGACTTGGCAACCCTACAGGTAGGCAAGGAGGCTGCCACCTTCTGGTGAGGGAGAGGCCCACCAGGAAGCTGGCAATCCTATTCATCCTCACTCCCTGGCTGGCTCAAAGGCAGCCTCCTAACCCAGGCCATCATCCCACTGAGACTTTTCCCGCTGGCTGCAATGGCTAATCTGCCCTTGGAGCGAGGTGAGGAGGGCATCTTGCTTAATGCTTGGCTCCCAGGATTGATTTAAATGTGATGCTGGGGGAGCAAAAGCACTTGCCATTCGTGACTTTGCAGTCACACAGCATCTCAATTGAACTGGATGCCTACCTGGGCAAAGCAGGCACAGCTTTGCACAGGTAGCAGCCCAGTTTAAACAAGATACTGCTAGAGTGCGAAGTCTTACCACAGTGAATGCTTTTGCCTCACATCAGGCCATAAACATGTGCAAGGAAATGCAGTAGCAGAGACGTTAGATGGTAGGATAGGATGGACATCAACTGTACCACATAACAAGTGGAGATCCTGGAGGATAACATTTTGGGATACTTCCCTATTTATTTATTTTTTTAAATCCACAAATAGCAAAACAGTGCCACAAACGAAGCAAAATTTTTCTCTCTGTTAATTGTCTGTTTGCAGGGAGCTTTTTCTCTAGGCAAAAGGATAAGCAAAGCTAGAATCTGCCACCTGCAGTCTGATGCAGTAGCCTATTTTCCTTTCCACCTCATTCTCTTCAATGTGCTAACACAGCAAAATTAAGTGGTTGATAAGATATACCAGTGATCAGGCCAGTTCTTCTTGCTGTTCATGTGATATATCATTTAAGCCTAAATTATACCCCCCAACAGCATGGCTGGAAGGGAGCAGTGGCTTAGAAGCCAGGATTTTGATTCTGTCACTCTGGCTAATAGACAACAATTGTAGTGGTGGTGGAGGGCAAGGTGAAGTGGGAGCTGGGAATCAGGACACCAGGTTTCTTTTCTCATTTGATAATTTATTCATACAAACAAATGGTATCAATGTATGCTACGTTTGCTAGCACTTTATTGCTCATACGAAAACAAGGAGTTTGAAATTTAAAATCAGATTAAAGTGGGGAAGGTTGGAGAGAAGAGATGAACGGTTAACAAGGAAGAATTGAGAACAAATGCAGTTACACCTACTTTGTTGGTTCCAGGTAGGAATGACGATTGAAGACTGGATTTAAAAAGACTCAACTAATGTTTCTATGAACAAGTTTGAAATAAAACAAAGAAAAAAAGACATAAAGTGGAGGCTAAATTTGTAGAAAAGGTTGGAGACTAGAAGCCCAGGATTCCCTAACTGTGGGATCAGGAATCTTGGTGAGAAAAAATAAAAAACCCGACAGTTTCTGATCTTGCCTCACCCCCAATATCCTGAGCTCCTTTATCCTGGACAAAATGATGGAGACCTAAGATTTCTCTCACTAAAATACCCTCCCCCTTCAGACCAGTCTGTTGTGTTGAGCAAAAGATTTATGTGATCTGAAGAAAAACCAGGCAAAATCCTGAAAGCTAAAGAAGACTTCCTGCTTGTCTTACCCGTCCCTGTTGATCAACAGCGGTAAATGTTGAGTAGATATTGATGCTGCATGTCTCAGAAGGAGACTGTGATTGCTGAAGAGTGCAGCTAAACAAGTTTTTCAGGAGGGCCAGCTCTCTCTCTCTCTCTCTTTCTCTCTCTCTCTCTCTCTCTCTCTCTCTCTCTCTCTCTCTCTGCGCCAGGGAGATTTTAATGTACCCAGCAGTAGTTCTTCCTCCTGGGAACTTTGCCAGGTCTAAAGACACATTAACCCAACAGAGGTGTCTGGCTCTGTTCCAGCACAGCAAAGTATAATTAGCTACCTGGCAATTCAGACCTCCTTCAAGATGCTGCCCCACAGCTGAAGTGTAGGAGCCTTGGGTTCAAATACACTTTCAGGCAGTCTTTGGGAAGTGAATGTCTTCCAAATTCAGTTTCTCAGCTCTGAATGGAATGACAAAATATGGATATATTCATCCCCTCTCAGTGTGTTGAATAACAATAACTCTCCTTAACTGTGGAAAATGTTAATCTGTTATGGAGTCAATGATTATTGTTCATCTACAACTGTTCAGATCCCTACTCTGCCAAGAAATTTATTGAATGACTTTGAGCCAGTCATTCTTTTTCAACCCTATCTACCCCACAGGGCAATGAGGATATAATGGGGGAGAATAGAACCATTTTTGTAAATCTGAGCTTCTGGAAGGAAGGGCACAATAGACATTAAATAATTAGAATGTTAAACGTGATTACTAGGAAATAACTAGCTATTTAAGTCAGCTTCTAAGTCAATCCTAGGTAAAGGCATTTAAGATTAGGGAATCAAGACTGGATGGGGCATTGGCCTGATCCAGCATGGCATCTTCTTATAAGTTTTGGTGCTATAGAAATCAGTAGCCCCTAATGCTAATCAGACTTGCAGTGCCTTATGCAACAGAAAAGTGTCTATTGGCAACAATGCAAGCCCTCAGAAATACGTTTTCTGTCTTATTTGGGTTGGGCTGGCAAGCTATAACCCTACCCTCTCAAATAGCAATCTTTGCTTCTACTAATTTGTTATAAGTTCTGATTAAGCCATGATAATAAAACACTGTTAAATTTTTACTTCAGGCTCTGCAGAGAGAGTGAACAGAAGGGCATTTCTCTCCCTTTCTCTCAAGTTACTAGAACGGAATGTGATCGCTTAGTTATGTTGACTAGCTGTAGGTTTGGGACCGAAAAAGACAGATTGCTTTGTTGTGTCCTACCACAACATATGGGTCTAGTTCAGGTGGGTTTGGAAAAGCTAGGGTTAACAGGTACAAACATAAACCACACATATGGATTATAAAGTGAAGTCAAAGTGAAGTGTGACTCTAAGAGAACATTCTTTGCATGGCCATCTATAGACTGAGAAACTCATAACCATTTAAATGTTTTTCACAAATTAAAAATCCGATAGTCATACACACTGAAGTGCCTATTTTTCTCACATGTACCCTAACAAAAGGGCTAAAAAAGCACTTTCTGTGGCATGCGTGAATTTGGCCTGCTACACCTTCTTTCATCTGTGAGGTATGCTGATTTGGCTCATCTCTCAGCCCCAGACAAACTATTCCAATCTTTACTATTGCACCAAATAGCAGAGACATGGGGTCCCAGAGTTAACAAGGCCAGCCAAGTCCAAACAGTTGATATCTTTAGGCAACGTCCCATGCACTATTTAGTCATGCTGCCTCATTCTTTTTGCATTGACAGTTTAGCTGTGCATTGGCCAAGCAACAGTAATCTGGACAGTCTTAACCTTTACAATCACTCCGGCCAATTCACATGTTACAAAGATGCATTATGGAATTCCATGCTTCTCACATGCCCATAGGCATAATTTGGATTGGGATCAACCATGCACAAGAGGATGATTAAGCTCCCCCCCATGCCACTTTACTGACCTGAAATGGCCCTGGGGAGCCACTATTTGCCCCGTGGAGGATGGTGCAACCATGAGGTCAATTCCGGATGGGAAAGTAAGCACATAGATGGTGCTGGAGGGGGGGTTCTTCTCTTTCTCCCAGTCAGAATTTGCTCTGTGTGTTCCTAGGAGGTATGAAACTCCTCCTAAGAGCATGGCTTTGTATGAATCAGTCCTTATAATTTTTGGTGAGGGAAAAAAAACCAGGCAAAGCAGATGTACAAGGTTGCAGGCAGGATCAGGTTTAAACATTGTTTTGTTTAGATAGCAACTTTGTTTTCAGCGTTAGTTATTTAGTGCTATATGTGCCCTCACCTGGATGGCCCATGCTAGCCAGTTCTTGGAAGCTAAGCAGGGTCGGCCCTAGTTAGCACTTGAATGGGAGACTACCAAAGAAGTCCAGGGCTGCTACACAGAGGCAGGCCACAGCAAACTACCCCGAACATCTCTTGCATTGCAAACTGTACAAAGTCAATGCAAGTTGACTGTGACTCGATGGCACTTTCCACCACTACCTCTATAGGGTTTTACAGAATATTAATCAAACAAAAGAGATGGATAGTCTTTATAGTCTAAATTTAGATTGTGGGAAAAGGAGAAAATGCAAGAAGTGGCTGCGAGATTTCTTAGGTATTAAATGTTTTTCTCTTCATTACATTTTTTATCCTACTCTTTCTCCAAAGGCAAGGCAAAATATATCAAATCATAGAGATGAAAAGGACCTCCAGGATCATCTAGTCCAACCCCCTGCACAATGCAGGAAAGTCACAAATACCTTCCCCCCACCCCGTGACCCCTGTTCCATGCCTAGAAGATGCCCCCAAACCCCCCAGGATCCCAGGCCAAACTGGCCTGGAGAAAAATTGCTTCCTGACCCCAAAATGGCAATCAGCATTTCCCAGGGCATGTAACTCCCTTCCTCCTCCTTTATCCTCACAGCAACCACACTAGGTAGGTTAAGTTGACTGACCAAATAGGGATTTGAAGACAGTTTTCCCCAAACCTAGTCAAACACCATCAATACACACCATACTCTTTGATAGCAGTAGCCACAAATATTAAGCAAGGAAGTCCCTGTCAACATTCCTGAAAACCCAGTCTGAAGCTCCACCCAGCCTGAAGGTGAGTTGAGTTACTGGAAGCCCATGATTGCACAGAAACAAAAAAGGGTGGCAACAAAACCAAATGGGGGCAGAGACAAGCAGAAGAGTTATTTTGTCAGCTCTCAGAAATATAGACAGGCTGTCTAGGGCAAAGGGATTAGTCTCCTGCTATGAAAGGTCTAGTCTAATCTTGGTTCTGTTGGCTACCTCTAGCTTGAGGGTACAGCAGACTGCAACAGGTTTTGGTTACTATGGTATAGTTCAATCTTGTGACCCCTTATATTATGCTTCACAAGCTTCTACCTATTTTAGCAATGCGGAAAATATTTGCATTTAGCTATAGTTTAACATTTAGACGTGCTTTCTGAAATATACACACAGAGACCCCAGAAGTGACAGGCCTGCATTTCCCTCTTACATGCTGGCCACAATTTTTGCTTCCTGTGCCCCACCACCACCAGTATCACTAGGTACACATCACCAATGCTCCCTCTAAGTTGTGGGGTCTTGTGAGCAAAAATTCTACATTGTGAGTTGCTGGCATTAAAGTTATGAGCGAGTGATTTGGCTGCTGCATAAATTAGTTTGCTCTGGAGCCTTCCTTCCTGAGCTAGGGCAAAAATGTGTGAGCCAGAGGCTAAAAAACTGCAAGTCAGCTCACACTAACTCAGCTTAGAGGGAACATTGCATTTCCTATTCTACCTGTCTGTCTATCTAGTACTGTTCATATGGCTATCACCTTAAGCAGAAATTAGAACAAAAAAAATATTTTAAAGACCTTACTCAGTATTATTTCTCTTATATTTGATTACTGCACCTATGAATTTTGCCACTGAGCGGGTGACAGGATCATTGATATCCGATAGTAGCCATGACACCTGGGCTCACACATTTAGCAGTTCCATATCTTTAAGTAAAGGGGTGACCCCTCACCTTTCCTGTTAAATTACTATCTGTTAGGAATTAATAGCAGAATCTTAGCATGACAGTGGTTATTTTATTTATCCCTTCTTTTCGTGTGATCACTGCATATAGTATAATCATATAGGTTTTTGTTCTATCTTTCTGCTGATTATTCTTTCATATATATGTAATTCAAAGGGTAACAGCAAAGGATTATTTTAAAAAAAACAGATTTAGGCATTTTTATCACTGATCATCTGACTGCTGATAATAATTGTTGAGCCAACACAGGAATGGTCTGAATGTACCTAATCCTAGTTCTAGGATTAAAACTAGAGCTGTTTAAACTGGGCCAGCACTGGGATAGGAAAACACTTCACCTGCTCACAGTTTCTTAGGGGGAAGGTGAATGCAATGAATAAGAAGTGAACGAGCAGAGTCAAGATTCATCTATGAAGTAGCTACTACACCATTTACAATAAATATGCAGCATTCTGGAAAAATCTTTATTGGAAAAACATGCCGTTTCTGATCAGTACAGAGAACACATTGCAAGTTTCAAAGGCAAAGACGCTCCCTGCCCTCCCTAAGTTCTCACTGCAAGAGTCTCTTTTCACCTTGTATCTATACCAAGAAGGGCTTTACGTTGTTGGTAAGAATTGCTCTTGTGGACGATTTCCTGCTTCCACCCTGAAGCCTGTTTCTGAAAACAGGAATATTTGGCACTATCAGCATCTTACCTTTAGCTGCCCCTGCTGCACTTATTACACAAAAAGAAAAAAATATGGCTGTGAAATGCATGATTTGACCATTTTGAAATATTGCAGTCCTTCCCTGAGCATTTCTACTCCTGTTACAAGACAGTGTTGCTTCCATTTCCCTTAATGCTTCAGAGCTCAGTCCGGGATTGCTCTAGCTGATGGGAGACTGGCCCTTGATTCCTAGAGGAATGGAGCATGGCAACTAATACGGAACCCATCAAGAGGACTTCCTTCTGTTTCTGCACCTGCGCAGGCTTAATCCTAGACCTGGGAGTACCGTTGGGGGAGCCCTTGTCACACCAGAACAGCAGCCCTCTTCCTTTTCCATGATTTTTCTCCCCCAGAAAAGTAAGAATATTACAAGAATGGCACAAGAAAACAGTGTCATGACAGAACAGCTCAGTCTTATGCAGAGCAAGAGTGGTCAAGCATCTTCCTTAAATGAAAAATTGAGGGTCCTCTTCTTTCTCCAGAAGACACAGTTCTTTTTCTAAAGGAAGCATTCTTAGATAAATCATCAGGACATCATGTGGATTCATCACTAGTTTTTCCATTCCTTGCTGTGGTTCTGCAAAACTGATGAACTTTCCTTCTAGGGTCAAGACCAGGTGATGACAAATTGCTCCCTCATCAGCAGAGAAAGAGAGATGTTAAGGATCTGAGGGAGGAAGAAGGGACAGTCAGTGGCAGCTGCTCAGTCAGGACTCAGAAATCACAATGAGGGATGACAGACTAGTTCAGATGGTATCACCTGCTGGAGCATATGAGGATGCAGGTGGGCTCACAGTCCAAGAGACTGAGTCACAAATTATATGAATCATCCTGTCCTTGGGGGTCCTATACATGTGGTTCTGAAGATCAGGGGCACTCTTAGTGATTCTGGGGCCAAGCAGGGCCATGCAAGATGGGTGGGAGCCCCCATTGCTCCCAAAAGCCAGCTGCTCAAGGCCCAGATGGATCAGGTGCAAGTGGCCGCAGGAGCCTGCTCTTCTTTTTAGATCACTGGCACCCACTCCACTGCTCACAGCCATATTAGAAATTACCATCAACCAAAAGTCACATTTACTTTCATTTTTGGCATGCCTGCACTTCAGGAAGGTTCACAATTTACCTGTCCCTCTGGTGGCTGTTGTTTCAAGGTGAAAACTACCTGTCAGTCAGACGTCCCACCAAGCAAAGGCCTTGCCCCACATTCCTGAAACATGGGGCAAGTGGCACATTGGGGCTCAGAAGAGCCTCGGGTGGCATGTCAAACCCACTATCACTGGTTTAGGTACATAACCACGCTTGTTTCAGGCATTAGAGGAAGCAAGCATGCATGCTCCACGCAGAAATGGTTCCTAAATATTTATTTGGTTATGCCCGTGTTTAAAACCAAATTACCACAAGATTTTTACACCAAGCATCAAGAATTATGTCAATATGCATATGTTTCCTTCATCTGTATTTTTACATAAATTGAAAAATATCAGCAGGAGGAGGGGCAGTGTGGTTTTAATGGTTACAGTGTCAGACCTGACTTAGGAAACACAAGTTCAGATCTCTAGTCAGCCATGAAGCTCACCAGCTGATTCAATGCCAGTCATTCAGTCTCAGCCTTATCTACTTAACAGGGCTGTTGTGAGGATGAAACAGAAAGGGAAATCATGTATACTAATCTGTGCTCCTCATTGGAAAGATAGGATAGAGGGGTAATAATGGGCCAAATATTGAGCATGACTAGAGATTAAGAGGAGGAGAGCTCCTGCCAGACTTGGACTTACTAACCATTTGGGCAGGATGTCCCAATATCTCCACGCTCTTGGTGTTCTTATACAACATAGAGCCTTCTTATTGGCTAGGGTAAATGCATTCCCTTCCAGGATGCTTTCTGGTAGATATCTCCAGATTCTGAGGAATGAACATTTATGTCCTTGCGGCCTTAATTCCTTAGACACAATTGATTACATAATTTTGGATTGCCCTTTTTATGAGTGCCCTAGGAAAAGGTTGCTTTCTAAACTGATTCATTCTAAAAGCCATTTGAATAAAGATTGTAAATGTTATTAGTTGCTGCAGATTTTCCAGGTTGTGTGGCTGTGGTCTTGGCATTGTAGGACCTGATGTTAGGTCCTCCAATGCCAAGTCCACGGCCACACAACCCAGAAAATCTACAGCAACTAATGAACTCCAGCAGTGAAAGCCTTCAACAACATATTGTAAATGTCAGTTCCTTTTGAATGATTTGGCTCCTGAAATTACTGTTGTAGTTGCTAAATTTCTAGTGGAAGTCCTTAAAGTTAAAGAAAATTCTATATAGTGTGGCTTCTGAATCACCTCCCCCCCCATGAAATTCTTGTATGAAGTTTGATATTTGACGGATTTTGTATTCTGTATTTTATTGATTGGATTATTATTTAGTTGTGATTGCCGATATGCCAATAAAGGTATACGGATATGAAGAAGGAGGAGAGCAAGACTCTTTGGGTTGGCTCCAACAATCATGCAAATGCAAGGCCTGCAGATCTTTCCCTTGATTCCACTGCAGTGGAGAGGAGGAAAGGGGAGACATTACCCTCTCCCCACTCTTCCATCAGTAGAGCTGCACTGACAGAAGAGGCAGAAGGACAACCTCATCACCTTCCTCCCCTCTGCAGCCTCCTGACCAGCACAGCTTGGGGAGGTCCCATGGCCCCAGGAATATGCTTTCCCATAGTCTGAAAGGACTACACTACAGGGAGGGGGTGCAAAAAAGATCTGTGACAATCAGCACTTTCGCTGATGGATCACTAGAGTCAATCCTTCGGACCTACTCCCTGACCATCTTTGCCTTCTTAAGCTTTACAAAACATGCTGTATGCTTCTGTGCTGAAACAACTGGAACGAATCCATAACTCCCTGCATGTTGGTCTCACGGGATAGCTTTCTGTAATGCAAACAGAACAGGGAGCACCCTCTGCACCCAGAGATGACTTTACCTTAGAGTCTAAGCGGTAAGAGAAGTCTGCAACAGGAATGCCATTTGCCAGGACGTGATGAGGAGGGCTGGGAACACCCAGCACAGTCACTTCCTGCAGCAATAGCCCATCGACTTGGCTGTTGAGCCTCACAATCTCATTAACCAGCATGCCCTGTAACAGTTGGAGCAGTTGGAGATCATTGCAGTTTGGATGGAACCAAATTAAGCATCCCTCAACAATGAAGGAATATTGGGTTAGCAGACTGCTCAAGGCACAGGTCACAGCAGAATTTACCTGGAGTGTGGGTGCTGCAGGGAAACAAAGTTACACACAGAGAGCCTTTTTATCTTGGCAAAACTAATATGAGTCCTTTATTGTAAGGTAAGGAACTCCATTCTAGACAGGATAGAGCAGAGGCAGGATTGTAACCTAGCCGGACTAATTAGGATGCAGGAGGCATCAGGCTTCTAGCTCCAGCTTGAGAAACACCTGGAGATTGAGGAGGGCAGGGTTTGGGGAGGGGAGGGACTTCAGTGGGGTAGAATGACATAGAGTCCACCTTCCAAAGCAGCCATTTTCTCAAGGGGAACTGATTTCTGTCGCCTGGAGATCAGGTGTAATCCCAGGAAATCTCCAGCCACCTAATCATGTCCTGCCTTCGGGGTGCCAAGATAGAGAAGTGTAGTTGCCAGCTAGAAGGAGGGAAGATTCCCTGATAGTAGTGATCTACACATCAAAGAGATAGCACCAGAGCAGCAGAAATGAAGGATACTGTCTGTCTCTCTGACTCTCTATAGTCCCCCTGTGAAGTCTGAGGATAAGACCCAGTGCAAAGTCCTGCACTTCCAACGAACAAACAGTTCAATATTGTGAAGGGCAGGAATGAAGATGGGACAGGGTGTCTCTCCATTCTTCTTCTTCCCTAATAATCTGGCAGTTCCAGTAAAAAGAGACAACTAGAGTAAATGAAGTTATTTACAGCCCACAGCAGAATCAGTTTCTTCCAAGGATCAGGCAAGGTAAGTCTTATTGGACAGAAAAAAATCAAAGTTCCTGCCCACTTTCTACTCTGCTTTTTGTCATCTCTTTAGAGTCTTCAGTGATTTTTATTTATTTGGCTTATAGAACATGTTCCCCCAAAGGGCTCAGGGTGGCACACAACATTTCAATAAATACATATATTAGCCAGTTATAATTTAATTTAATTTAAAACAGTAAAAACATTAACAAGTCGTAAACTGATTCAGATGGCATCAAATATCAATTTATGCCCTCTCTCCCATGAAGGGGAGGGGAGGCGTAGAGGAGGCCAGGCACGATGACAGACCATTGCTGTCCTCGGCCATGGGCCTGGCGGAACATCTTTGCCTTACAGGCTCTGCGTCAGGTAGTCCTGCCATGATGGATGGAGTAGGGGGGGAGGATGGGCCTTGAGTTGAATTGTGGTGTGTAGGGCGGGAGGTTGGGATCGTGGGGTGTAGATTTATGCCCCTGAAGTGTTCGGATGGAATGCGGAGGGCGAGCCCTGCAGGCTCTATCTCTGGTAGACTTAACACTCTGACCTTGGTGGAGACAAGCTGTGAGCTTCCTATCGCTTTCAAAGCTACAGCTTGGCTGGGAACAATGGGGGCAGTGAGAACTTCATTAGTATAGTAACTTTCAGTTCTCATTCGCATATTAAGCATTCCTTGGTGGAAGGGGGGGTCCCCATTCACCCCCTTTCTGATATATCTGCTTGCTTTGTGTAACCACGTTATTCTGAACAATGTATCTGCTCCAGTAACCTAATATTGCAGCTCTATAATAAAATGCTATTCTTGCTTCAATGAACAAGGCCTGGCGTTTAGCTGACTGAATTAGGGTCTCTGACACTCTGCGGAACTGCGTTAAGTCCCGCAGGGCATGGGTGTCATTAGGCAGAGAGTTCCACCAGGCCGGCTCTGGTCGAGGACAGCTGGATATCTTTCGGGTGAGGTTATATGACAGGTTAATAAATTTGGTAAATTTGGTACCTCATATATGTATGAGATAATGAACATATTAAAGTTACCCAAACAGATGAACAAACATGTAAATTAAATCTATATGCTGCTGTTGCACTATACAACAAAACTCCAAATTTCTTCTTGAGCATTGTGGAATATTGTAAACTGGCAGCGTTCAAAGTGAATTATGATAAATCAGATGTTCTGTTCTATCATACAGGTAAATTAAATACAGAACAAAGCTTTTTAAAATTAATGAGAATCAACCCAAAACATGTAAGGGGTACTTATCCTTAGAAATATAAAAGATTGTATAAAAATAATTTTAACCCTTTTATTGCCCAAATTAAAGATAAATGTGCTGCCTGGTCTTCATTAAAATAAAACTCTTTGTTGGTCACATAAGTGCTATAAAAATGATAATACAATTCCTAAAATTACTTCCCGTTTAGGCAATGTGTTAATTTCTATTTCTGAATGTGTACTAAAAGAATGGGGAGAAATGATAAAAATGATAAACATGTCTAAAATGAGAAGGCAAAAAATCTAGAGTTAAAGCAAAGATCATGTATAAGACCAAAGAAAAAGGTGGATGTGGGTTACCAAATTTATTAACCTGTTACAGAGCAGTCAGTCTTCAAATTATTACAGGGTAGGCAATGCATTAGGAAGACATAATGATTTTATCAATAGAACATGAATATATAAATATGCCTTTATGTGGTTGACATTTTCAGAAATTATTTAAAACAATATATCATTTATTAATTCAACTTGAATTAAAAAATGATAATGAATGTAATAAAAATGACTGATATCTTTTGGTTTTGAACTGAGAAATGGAAATTTATCCATAAAAAGGATCACGATTTTCTGTGAACATTCAGTTAACAGACAACTGTTTTACAACGATTAATCAACGGTATATGATACCTTTGAGGTTGTAATGTATCCACTTGAGAACATGGGCTCAGGGCAGCCATGTGCTTGGACTGGTTCTAACCGGTCCACCATGTGGCCAGGCGAAGGGCCTGAACTTCACCCCGAAAGACAATGGACTAGAGGATCCTGGCTCCCCTCCAACTGAGGAGCAGGAGTTAACTCAATCAATGTAAATAGCGAATCACCGAGTGTGTGTGTGTTTAGGGTGTGGTTCACTTGGGAATAAAAGCCGGCCTGCGAGCTGGCTTAGGTTGTCTTGTTCTTCAACTAATAAAGTATGTGAGAGCTGAAATCACTCATCGGTCTCAGTACTTTTCACTGGCGACGAGGATGAGATGCCAACTCCCTCCCTGAACAACGACCACGAAGAAGAGCATTGCATCGAGCCCAGCCGCTCATCGCACTGCTCCCGAGCATCGCACCGCTGACCCCGAGAGCAGCAACGCACCGCTCACCGCAACCAAAGCCGCCAATGCTCCCGAGCTTCGCACTGAGCCAGCCGCTCACCGCACTGCTCCCAAGCACCGCTGACCCCGAGAGCAGCCTCGCTTCCGACGCCACCAACACTACGCCTGAACCACGACCTCCACGGGTGAACGCAATGGCCGCCAACAACAAGAGCTTCCCTGCCTTCGACATCTCTCGTCCCACACACTGGGAGACCTGGGTCGAGACGCTGGAGCATCACTTCGAGATTCATGGCATCATGGATGCGGGTACGAAGAAGGCATATCTGCTACGCTACTGCGGCATCGAGGCACACCTCCTCCTGAAGGACCTGGTGAACCCCCTACAGCCGAAAGATGCGGCCGCCACCTACGAGATGCTGGTCAAGGCATTTACCGACCACTTGGCCCTGAAGCCTACCAAGTTCGCGGAACGAATGGAGTTCTTCGCAAGAACGCAGGGCCCCGACGAAACATCTCTGGAATTCCTGGCCAGCCTATGCCGCGCAGCAACAAGGTGTGCCTTCCCCAGCCTCACAGATGCCCTTCTAAACCAGTTCCTGGTGGGGCTGAAGGAGCCAAAGCTGCGCCGCAGGCTCATCAGCCGGGACGACCTCACTCTGGAGGCCGCCATCAAGGAAGCGGCCGCCTACGAGAAGTCCCACACGGATCCATCGCCTCCAGGACTCCGGCCCCTCTGATGACTCGAACGACGAGGAGGTCCTACAGGTAAACCGCCGATTGCAACAATGCACCCAACGCATCAAGGGATCCCCCGCGGCACCAACTCAGCCCAACGCCTCTGCCTGTGCCAGCTGTGGCGACGCACACGAGCGCCGGACCTGCCGTTTCCGGGACGCCGTCTGCAGGACCTGCAACAAGGCTGGACACCTCGCCCGAGTCTGCCGCTCCAAGGGCAAGCGCCTGGGGTCCACTGCCCAGCTGGACGCTGCAAGCCTGCACACCGTGACGACCCAGCGCCGGCAGATGGTATGTAACTTGCCCCCAGAAGGCCCGGACAAGGTGCATGTGACTGTCCAAATAGAGGGGTCCCCCTGCCAAATGGAAATAGACTCGGGATCCTCTTTCTCAATAATTTCCGTGGAAACCCTCAAAACGCTATGCCCCAAGGGGGACCCCGCCTGCACAAGCCACAGGGGTTGAAACTAACTGACTTTAACAAAAACCCGGTGGCGGTCCGTGGCTGGGGCAAGTTTCAGGTCCAATTTAAAGGGTTCTCGGGCTTGCTGGATCTGCTGGTCGTGGAACCTCTCGAGGGCACCTCTCGAGTCTCTTGGGGTTGTCATGGTTTAAGCCTTTGGGACTACAAATAGCGGGAGTAAACCGCCTCGGGACCGCAGACTGGGAGGCAGTCTGCCGCGATTTCCCCAAGGTGTTTGATGGGACCCTGGGGAGGTACAATGGGACCCCGATATCACTCGATCTGGACCCCAACGTTCGGCCCATCCGCATCAAGGCACGGCCCCCTCCCATAGCAATGCGAGAAAAAATAGAGGCCGAGCTCGACCGCCTGGTTATCTAAAATTAGTAGTAGGTTAAGTTTTTTAAAAAGCTGACTTCTAATACATGATAGGGTTGCTGGAGAGTGCAATTTGTTTTGGAAAATGATTCATAAAGTTATTCATGATTTCTGGTGCACTGTTCTTCAGATGACCCTGAAGTTGCTTTACTTAAATGCACTGAAATAGTTCCAGTTTCTCAGAGGGAATTGGTGCTAAATTTATTGATGGTGGCAAGAAAGATTTTTGCTAGACATTGCAAGACCCAGTTACTTCCTAATGAAAGAGAATGGCTGCTAGAAGTTTATGATACTCTGTGAATGTCAAAATTAACTGTGCTGCAATGTTTTGGGAACATAAAGTATGAAAAAAAGTTGGCAACCCTTAATTAGACATTTAATTTAGTGGTAAAATAAAATAGTGTGGTTTGTTAGGTAGAAAGTAATGTATGATTTTCAAACTGAATATTGTTTTGTATAATTATTATTTATGTACTGATGGATAATATATGATTTACACACACACAGAGATACCAAGAGAGAGAAAGAGAATCAAAGTTCCTGTTAGGAATAATCTACCTTAAGAAGGATCAGATTTTATTTAAAAACAATATTAATTGATTATCTGCCATAAGAATGAATTTCTATTGCCTGGCTCATAGCAAAGAAGCATCTAAAAGGCAACATTCCTTGTATGGCTCCCCCACTCCCAAGACAAGCTTTCAGCCTTCTACCGTCCTGCCACCAAGGAAGGTGTCTGGCCTACTGGTCTCAGAAGTGAGAAGGAAAGGGGGCGCCTGCACCCAGTTCCTTCCCCAGACTGGCTCTCCACCCTCTCTCTCTGGTCTGAGATCAGTCTGTTGCTTCCTCCCTGGCTGAGTGTAATGCCTTCCCTTTATGGGATTCCCTGGCCCCATCCCCCACTTGGACTGTATCCAGT
This sequence comes from Gekko gecko, assembly GCA_029375565.1. Taxonomy (NCBI): domain Eukaryota; kingdom Metazoa; phylum Chordata; class Lepidosauria; order Squamata; family Gekkonidae; genus Gekko; species Gekko gecko. The sequence goes on along the minus strand of JAPDNY010000002.1, from coordinate 233,255,764 downwards.
CCCCTTCCACATGTTTCACCTGGGAGACTACAAAAGGAAGGGCAAGTTTTCCCTGCCTCTCCAGGCCCCCCCACTGCCTGTCTCCCTGCCCTGCTCCTTCCCCTTGCTGCTCAGGGCTGCCTCTTAGCCTATCCCATCCTGGCCTTCCTCATGTCTGGGCTCAGCCTTGCCTTCTGACCACACCCCCTCCCTCATCCTGCCCGGCTCCTGGCCTTGTCCTGGGCTATATCAGAGCAATCTGCCTGGGTTCTGGCCACCTCTCTCTCCTGCCCTTCCTTGCTTGGGTGAGTCAGGCCCCAGCTGTCCTCAGCTCGTGTAGCCCGGGGGTGAGGTCAAGCTGGGGGTGAGGTCAAGCTGGGGGTGAGGTCAAGCTGGGGCCAGGCATTGGCTCCTGACACTCAGCAAAGACCTAAGCCCTCCACAAAGCCACAAAATCCCACATGTCTGAGATCAACCCAATGTGCTCCTCTATCGTCTAGAAGGTGTAAAATCAAGAGCAGGTGGACATACTATTTCCAAGGGAACAGATTCCCCTTCTGCTAGCAAGAGGCAGAGCCATCAACACAGTGGCAATACATAATATCAGCCAGGCTATCTTTCAGAAAGATTTGGTTTTTGTAATGTATTCATCTCCGATCACGTGCGAGGGGAGGTCCCCATGCAGTCAGGCGAAGTGCCTGAGCTTCGCTGCCAGAGACAATGGCCAAGCAGATCCTAGCCTGAGCCACTCAGAGGGCTAGGCTCCCAGCCGTAAGCCTATAGAACTCTCAGCCACTTTATAGAGCCTAAGTGTGGGGTGTGTTTGGGTGTGGGGTTATTTGCACATATAAACCAGCCTGCGAGCTGGGAAGTTTGTCTTGTTCTGCACTCGAAATAAAGTACGAGAGCTGAAATCACTAGTAAGTCTCAGTACTTTTTAGTTTTACTGCCACTTTCTCATTCAGATACCATATATGAAGCACAGATGGTGCCAGCAAGGGCTTCTGCCTTCCAATTTGGACGTGATGAAAGGGCCCAGATGAAAGTTATGAAACACCAAGTGTTTTTCTGTGGCAGGCAATGGTCACATTCGACAAAGGGGTGGCCTGTACATTCAAAAGATCCCAGGGTGCTATCAGAACTTACACACTATGCAACATTCTGTTAACATAAAGGGGCAGCACTGGATAGCAGATACAAGCCATAGCTAGATATTGGGTGGGCTGGATACTTGTTCAGATGGGCTGCAGCATCTTCTTAACTGAAGACCAAGATCATTTTGCATTGTACCAATGCCAAGATTTTGTCAGAGGAATAGCATTATGCTACTCTGCACCTGCAAGGTCCAATTTGATGCAGAGAGTCTACTTCTAGCCGATGGAAGTTACAAAAGGCAAGGACATTAGAGGAGAACTACAGAGCCACTAAAAAGTTGGTGAGACAAAACCCCCTAGAAACAGGAAGAAGGAACCGAACAAGCATAGCTTGGTAAAAAGACAATTAGCGAGAGGGGAACAGGTGCTCTAAAAGCATTTAAATAATCAAAAGAATCTCAGGGGAAAAGAATAAAGGGAACAATTGTTCGCTGAAGGTAGAGCAAAAGGCATGGTTTAAAATTGACAGAAATACACATAGATTAAATACTAGTTAAATATTCTTAACTGCATTGACTGCTCGAACTACCTAGGGAGGTTGTTAAATCTGAAGGAAAGAAGTGAATGAATTTTTCAAGGGATACTTCTGGGTAGGGAGAAATGATTATCTCTTGGGTGGCCTTCCAATTTGACAACTCTTTCAAGAAAAGATGGGGCACATTGGACAGAACTACAATAGGAATTTGGTTGCACACCACTATTCAAGAGATCTAGCAATACCCTCTTCAGATCCCCCCATTTGATGGGTCTTATTTATTTGACTTTAGAAGTTGTTCCTCCTCAGAGTCTCAAGGCAGATAACAAAAACTCAAAAGGCAAATGTTTTTTAAAGGCATAGCTAAAGGAACTATTCTTTTATTCTTGGGATCAGAATTGTTTTTCCAGAAACTCACATTTCTTGCCAGAAAGAGGATCTCTGTATAGTCACCCTTCTCAAAAGTCAGCAGTCCTTCTCCGTCATCCCAAAACAGGTCACCTCTAGCCACACCTTCTGGTGTCAGAGCCACCACTAGGGCCATCCCCTTTGTGCGGGACTCTGTGGTTGTTAAGGCAGGCTCCTGAAGAAAGAAGGTATACCCCAGCATCAAAGTCTTGGTTTCTCTTCAGTGACACACAAACACACACCCTAACCAAGATATCTTCACCAAGATGATCCTCCAGAAGCACCTACTACTCTCCCCCAGTTCTATCAGCAAAGATTCTGAGTGTGCATTTATATGTGCATGCATGCAGTGGTATGGATGTGTGCGACAGATTGGTAGAGGTGACTCACCTGCAATGGTAGGATGTATCCTGCACGTATGTGGACATTGATTGTGTCAAGTGGAGCTGGTAAGAGAATCCACTGCCCTTTACTGTGAATGGTGGATCCCTGAAAAGACGCAGGAGAAACATATACACAATGCAATGTGCTTGCCGGGGTGGTGGGTGATGGACAGAATGAACACATAAAAGATGCCCTAGATTCAGACAATCCTGGTCACCAGAGAAGCCTATCCCTTAGATGGCTCACTGCCTCTTAAATGTTCCTTTCTGCTTATGTTCAGGAGTGAAAGAAGAGTGCACTGTTTGAGCTCATAGGCAATAAGACCATTTACTAGAGTTCAGCCAGTGTTTTACATTACAAATAGATACGTACGTTAGCACACACCTGCTAATTTAAGTGTCTTTTCCTACGTTCAAATCCATGTTAACTTCAGATTACTTAATGTTAGTTTTAACACTGGATGATTCAGGCCACTGTTGTGTTAAAAAAAACAAGTGTCAAGGCCTCTCTCTCCTCTGCACCTTCAGAAGTAAAACAGGTACGAAAATGACAGGTATCCAAGCATCGCTGTGGATGGGAGAATTCATAGGACCCATAAACATGGCTGAGCTTCAAATACCAGTCAGCTTCTAGTCTCCTTGCAAAGGGAACCAAAAAAACTGGGGAGGAAACAAATGCAGGGGATATCCATATGCCAACAAAGTGGCAATCTGGCCACTACCAGCACCCCATTTAAATTCAAAATCTGCAGACGTCTAACAGAGGGTTATGTTTTTGATCCAGGAACTCTGACTTGATGTGGAAAGTTGTATTTGTCAGAGACGAAAAGGGAAAACCCAGTGTGGTATAATGGTTAAAGTGTCAGAGTAGGATTTGGGAGACCCAGGTTCAAATCCTCACTCTGCCGTGGAAGCTTGCTGGTTGACCTTGAGTCAGTCATGCACTCTCAGCTTAACCCACCTCACAGGGTTAATGTTGTGAGGATAAAACAGAGGACAGAACAGTGCTGCAAGCTGCGTTTGGTCCCCACTGGAGACAGTCACTAGTTACTGTCTCTGCCCTTCTGTCAAATGGCCACACCCCCCCAACCTCAGTCTTTTCCAGAGGAAGTAGCAAGACTCACAGCCATTGGGTTGTACCATGTGCCCAAAGGGAAGTAGCCGCTAACTTTTGTCTTCCCTGCCTCCAGTACAGGGGTGATGAGAAGTGCTGCTCCCCACATGAGCTGCCGGTCAATGTCCCACGTATTGGGGTCTTCTGGGAACCTACAAAGAAGACATTCATTCAGACAATGGGTTGGACCCAGTGATAGCTTCTGCTGATGGAAGGGATTTCTGTCAATGGAATGGGACTTTGTTCTCCACTCCCCTGCAATGCAGCCTGAACTGTTCCTGAAACTGCTGTTCCTGGGGAACAAAGAACCTCCTAGAACTGCATGAGGAGGAAAGTGGAGGTTTGTAGTAGTAGGGGGGAAATCAACAAAAATCTGCCTCACTTACTGCTGGATCCAACCCCCTCTTGGGTTGAAAGACTTTGTTTTTGTCAGGAAACTCTCCCCACCACATCAAAAACATTCTCCTGTCTCAGAGCATCTTCCTTCAGCTGACACTGGGAGGGATGTCAGAGGCTTTGAATTGCTTATTTACCACATTTGTATCCTGCCCTTCCTCTGTGGAGCTCAGGACGAGACATCCGGTTTTCTCCTTCATTTTACCCTCACAACAATTCTGTGGGGTAGATCAGACTGACCAATCACAACTGGACCAGGAATCTGTTGTGTGGCTTAGCATGCGTTTGCATCTACGCCCAAAATATACACCAATCTAAATTTAGAACTCTGCTATATTACACAGGCTCTTCTGCTCGTTCAATAATGATACTTCGACATGGACCATTTTTCGAGAGCTGAATGTACATCCAATGCACCTGCTCCTACTGCTTTCTAAAAGTGAGAGAAGCAAAATGTCTCCTCCTCTACAGTCCAGCCTTCCAGCTAAGATTATCCTCCCAAGCCCTGTTCTCTGTGCTCCTGCTCACTGAGGTAAGCTAGACAGCAACTAGAGACAGGGCTTTCCCAGTGGTAGCACCCTGCCCCTGAAATGCCTACCCTTTGAGGCCTGCCTAACTCTTAGATATCAAGGCACAATATTCCTTTTTGCCCAGGCATTTAAGTGATAAAGTTTTAATCCACATTATACCTATCCATTTTAGTATTCTTCTCTGATGTTATGGCCTGTATCCTGCCTATTTTGATGTTTAACTGGCTTGCTTTTATGTTGTTATAAACTGCTGATGGACTGTTGGTTTTACGACTGTTAGGTTATGATGGTTATATTGCTAATGAGGCTAGTTTTGATTGAGTTGTTATATTAACGTAGAGTTTTAATCTTTTCACCAGCTTTCAGAGAAGCGGCATATGCATTTTCTAAATTAAACGATGCATCTGTATTTTAATTATACCCACCCCCCAGTCCAGGGCTGCTCTGTTGAATGAGCTATTGTCTTCATGCACACTATTACAAAGCTTTCACTTTCTTGTTCTAGGCCAGCAGCTCGCATGGAAAATGTGGTGCTCAGTCTCCCTCTAATGGAAGGCTATGGAAGTCCAAGATCATACAGAGATTCCTGAGCCCAGAGCTGCTCTTGCGCCAAACGTCCAAGTTAAATGCCCAATGAAACCCCACCAGACTCGCCACTGTCACCTCAGCTCTCTGCTGACTTACTCCAGATAAAGAGGGCGAGCAACAGTGTCTCCTGCAGTGTGGGCCTTGTGGAAGAGGGTGTAGAGGTAGGGAAGCAGCGAGTAGCGCAGGAGAAGGGCTTTCCTCATGGCCTTCTGGGCTCCTTGGCTGAAGGCGTATGGCTCCTGGGGCTGCAAGACAGAAAGGAACACCATGCTGCAGGCCAACGAGGTATCGTGTTGCAGGGCTCTTGTACCAGAAAGGGCATCCCCCACCAAGTCTGCCAAGACGGAATTCAGAAATCGACTCTTTACTCTCTGCCCTTCAGTCATCATCACTCCTACGTCCCTTCCTTCTCTGGAACACAATCACGTTCTGTGGGATGGAACTGAGATCAGTGAGGATGAACACATATGAGACTTTGTTTTATACTGAATCAGACCCTTGGCCCATCAGTGTTCTCTACGCAGACTGGCAGTGGCTCTCCAGGGTCTGTGGTAGAGATCTTTCACATCATCCACTGCTTGGCCCTTTTTAACTGGAGATGCCAGGGATTGAACCTGAGACCTTCCACATGCATAGCAAAGGCTCTTCCACTGAACCACAGCCCCTTCCCTAAAGAGAAACCAAGGCCCACTAGCTGAGCACTGGGCATTTCCTTGGCCATGACTTGTGACCCTGCACCGGTGACCATTACCAGCACAGCATATTGTGCTGGCCCAGGAACTGCCAGTGGCTCTTTGCAAGAACCCCTCTACCTCTTTTGGCCCATCAGTGGCACACCGGGGCCTGGCACAGCACTACAGCACACAGAGAAGGGACAGGACATGGAGAGGAGTTACTACCCATCTCGAGGCACAATATCCTAAAGGCCATTGTGAAAATTCTGCAAACATAAGAAGCCACCAAAAGTGAAAATAATTGGACTGCACATTGTTAAGTGGACAGGCAAGAGCTATTTGAAGTGGGGAAAATTAAAACAGCACTGGAGACCACTGGATACTATTATATCACTATTTACTCTGTATGCAGAATCCAGCTAATGTAGTTAATTTATGGGGCTAAACATCAAGTCAGAGTTGTGTGCCATCTGAGTATGGTATATGACAACATTTATCATCTTCAGTCATGCAGCATGTCTCCAGCAGTTGTGGATGAAAGTGCATGGGCAACATCTGATGAAATCTCAGAAACCGTGGAGTACGTGAGAACAGGGGCTTAGCAGGCATTCCCAGTGGACAGGGGGTGGACCTGGTGGACATCATAGCTCTTCATGATCAGCAGAAACAAAACAAGGGAAATAAATGTATTAAGTGAAAGACAATGTGTGCATCACATTATATACACGCAGAACTGGGTAATTTATATTAACACAGAATAAAGCCTTCCTCTTTGCACAATAAGGATATTTTGGGTTTTACTGCTGTGTATTCAAAGTATGGATGAAGGACACATGATAAATACAACAGCCTTTCTGAAGCTAAGGAGTTCTGAATCCGGCCAGTGTCTAAATAGGAGACCTCCTCAGAATTGCATGTAAACTATCCTGAATTCCATGGAGGAAGAAAGGTGGGATATAAATGATATACAAATACATTATGTTATAATAACACATACACAGTAAGGTATAAAGACCTCTGCTTCCTCTCATCCAGTAGCAGAAACACAACTGTGCTGACCTTGTCGAGCAACTCAGAACTGCACTTCTTGCCTGCTTTGAAAGTGCCCTAACCTCATTCCTGAGAATCACTCTTAATGTGAATCTTGGCCACTGGTTTGATTTCTACAGAACTGCACGTCAGTTCTTTTTCCCTTCCCTTCCTATGAGCACAACTGTGTCGGGGAACAGATCCACTTAAGTTAGGAGGAAATGTTAACCTTTAGCTCCTGTTCAGCAATGAATAAAGGAGAAAAGAACATCATGCATTGAAACTGCTTGTTTTAATGGCATGAAGCCAAAACTACCAAACACACACTATCTTATTCTATTACAACCACGCAGGAGGAATAATGGCCTTTGCACTTCAGGCTTTGCAAGAGGGGCTTTAGCAATAAAAATCCTCTGGCACAACTGAATCACAGTCTTCCCTTGCCACTTCCCTTCTACATGCATTGCAAGACTGACCAGCTGTCATCCCCTTACCCTGTTTCCATGATCATTGTGGTTTCGCATGAAAGGATAGAAGACTCCTAGTTGGGTCCAGCGCACACACAGCTCCTCTGAAGTGTTGCCCATAAAGCCACAGACATCAGCCCCAACCAATGGCACGCCATAGAGGTTAAACAACAGAACAGCTGGAGGTAGAGAAAATAAGAGACATGGAATAAACTGGCACTAAATGAGCAAGTCCCAAGGCAGGTCATGGTAGATTCTATAACTGGATGTTGGTGGTTACAGCAGAATTCTCATTGGCTAGCAAATTCCCACCTCGCAGGCCTACAGTATTCTCTTCTCATGGACATACAACAGTATCACAGTAACTCAGGCAAAGCAGAATTTAGAGAAGCTTCCAGGGTTGGTTCTCCAAATATCTGTACCTGGTATGGTGTAGTATAAATGTTCCCAGGTGCTTGCAATATCCCCAGTCCAGTGGCCAGCATAGCGACCATGGCTTGCAAAGGTGGAACGGGAAATCACAAACGGGCGTTTCCCTCGCACTCTCACTAAAGCACTGAGAACAGGAGAGAGGAAAGTCAGTGGTGGTTAGAAATGGGTTCAGTTTTTCAAGCTCCCAAACCTTTGTGAAAGATCAGCCTGCTAAATACTAGGCTTCATATTTTACTGTGAAAACTATGTTCTGCACTGTAGAACATAATCTCAATTAGGACACATCTTGCCATCTTGCACTACAGTTTCATCTTAGTACCCAAGACAAGCACTCATAAAACAGGAAGACTCCAACATGTTATTCTTCAGTGCCCATCTCTAAGAGATAGATCAAGATGGGTAGCCATCTTAGTCTGTCCAAAGCAGTAGAAAAGAGCAAGTGTCCGGTCACACCTGAAAGACTAACAAAATTTGTGGCAGGGTGTGAGCTTTCATGAATCACTCCTGCTTTCTTCAGGTATCTTAAGAAGTGAGCAGTGAGTGACTCAGGAAAGCTCATACCCTGCCACAATATTTGTTAGTCTTTAAGCTGCTGGACTCTTGCTCTTTTCTACATTGCTAAGAGGCACTCCACCTTTTGTGTGGGGTTGCTAAAGGAGAATTACCCAGTCTACACTGCTCTGTAGCATACTCACTCATGTGAAGCAATGGCCTCTGTCAGCCCATACAGATTGTGCAGGTTGTAGTGGGAGGACAGATATTGCTTACTGGAAGCACAGATTGTGTGTGTCTTCAGCGATCTTCCTAGAACACCTGTAAATGAAAGGGAAAGTGGAAATGTTTGGAACAAGGAGGCCCCTATATATGCACCCAGTAATAAGTGCAGGATTAACAATCTAGATCTCAGAGCTACTGGAATCACTAGCTGCTCTTCAGGACACAGTAAAAGAAATGGCTTGAATCCCAAGAGCCCTTTCGATTCACGGTTGGCACTTGCGCTTGTGGAAGAGGAGGGGGAAGACTTTTGCCAATTTCCTCCCTCTCACTGAAACCCTCTATTTCGATCCCCTTGATGCTCCTGGAGGAAGCGCTGACCCACAGGAGCACAGTTTCAGGGGCAGGGGGATGACAAGTGAGAAGCTCTCTGTCCACCAAGCGTGGACTCTGCTTGTACTGTGCAGGATCCTGGCCAATATCTTCTGTACTCAGAGTCTTCTATACATTTCTGTGGTTCCAGTCTATCACCAAGCGGTCAGTTTCATACCTTCTGTCTTTGCACCCAAACTACACAAGAGTATTCAGCTAGCTTAATCTGGCTGTTCTTCCTTGCTCATGACTCATATAACTGAGCCCCAAAAAGCTGGATTAAAATGCTTGCCAAAATGTTAATTCAAAGATTACGAATTCTTTTTGAAGGAACTGTTGAATGGAAATGGAAAAATTCAAACAAGCTATCTCCCTAATCAACATATGCTCTTTTTGGAGAAGTTGTGTTCAGTTATCATGCAACCATGCACATAATTTTAAATGGTTAAGGTAAATGAATGCCAACCATATGGTTACTCACAAGCAGAACATAGAAAACAGAAAAATGCTGTAAATTACCAGCACACAAATCACAAATTGTTTCATTTTGCATAAACTTCATCAAAAGACTTCATCAAAAGACTTCAGGGCTTGTTCCTCTTTCCTTCATATCTGTAGATGCTAATTTGGGAAGTATTGCTTCTGCTGCAATAATCTGCAGATTTTTGTTATTCTATCTAACATGCTGCTCGAAAATATGTTCATGGTTCGTTTTGGAGCAATCCATTTAATTCTTCTGTCCTCACAGAGACTAAATGCTTATCTACATTTCCAGGGCTCAGAGCCTGTGAGATAACTGTGGAGTCAGTAGTTACTGAGTGCTCCCTGTGTCATGCTGCACATGTATATCTGGAGGCAAAGGACTTCCACAGCAAGATGGAGGAGTGATCCTATGGATCTAGGAAGGTTTTAAGAAAACATTCTTCAAACATCCTACTTCAGTTGGATTTATTAAACAGAGTAATGGCTAGGGAATGAAGTTATACTTGGGTTAAAATAGCCGAGCTAACTCTAGAGAAGTGATCAAACAGAATGAATTGATGGCCATTTTTTAAATTAATTTCCCTAAGATGCCGAGATTCCTCCATTATCTCATCCCAATACAAGAATAATTAATTTCACATTCCCCCAACAGCCCATGTTTCCGCTACCATTTCTTACCTGGTACATAAGGGGGGTTCTCAAATTTGTTGTTGGGACAGCCATCCAAGGAACCTTCCACAAAATTGGATGGCTCATTCATGTCCTAGAAGAAAAGGGGTAGGGTGGCATGTGAGAGTTTTGATTTTATGTCAGCATCCCGGTATGAACAAAAGAACAAAGTTATCTCTTTGCAAGAGCAGCTGTGGGCAGCACCATCACCTCCCAGCGTAACAGAGAGAGACTCACAATCCACATGCCATCAAAGGGCACTTGGTCATGGAAATCCTTCACCATGTCATACCACCACTGCTGGGCCTGTGGGTTGGTGAAGTCAGGGAAGGCAGTGGGGCCAGGCCAAACCTGAAAGATAAAGGGCCAGAGCTTTCAAGAAATGCCAGCATCCTAATAGGCTGTATCTATTATTTTTGTTTGAAACACTCCTTGTTTATGTGAAACCCTTCAGGGAAGACAGGACAAAAGGAAAGCTAAGAAACTAAGGAAGCACAGCCAGTCCTATGAGAAAGTAAGATCCTCTCTACTTTCTAGGTACCATTTCAGAAGTGGTGCAACAAATGTTGTTTTGGGAACTTTCAGAATGCATGTTCTTGGATATTGTTTTTCATTTGATGTTCTCAATGTTCCTATTTGTTCTCAATAAAACGAGTTATAAAATGCATGTTTCAGGGTATGACTGGGACCACAAACTGAGGCTGGAGCCCAAAATCAAAGGACAACATTTCATGGCTTGAGGGGTGGTGGTGATGATACAAGAACACTGCCTAGAACACCATTTGAACCTGTTGCTGTTGCTGATCTAAAAGTTGCTATTCTGCTACAAAGAAAATTTCAAAAGGGAGAATGCAATGTGAAATTGCTGAACTAGCATTCATCAGGATGTTTAACACCATCTCTCCTCCAAGATCTTAACAAAGACCTGTCACTACTCACTCCCCATAGGTACTAATATCTTGCATATGCAATCCCTACAGAAGAGAATTACTGTTTTTGTTGTTGTCATTCAGTCGCACAGTCAAGTCCAACTCTTTGTGACCCCATGGACCACATCACGCCAGGCCCTCCTGTCTTCTGCCATCCTCTGGAGTTTTAGAAATGTCTAATTCAATCTGCATTTCATGATCAGATTTTATGTCAATTCTACTTTCCCTGTAAAAAGTTCGGAGTGGTCTTCATCCGCTCTGAGTGTATTGATTACATCTTGCTTTAAAATGGCCTCTCTTAGTAACATCTCCCCACCCCCACCAGCCTCTGTTTTGCAGCCTTTAATATAAAGTCAGTAGGCTTATGGATGTAGACTTCATGCATCTGATGAAGTAAGCACTTTCTTTCAAAAGTTGATTCTAGAGTAGGCTTTATTGGTATCTGAAATGTCTCTGGACCTGTTTTATTTTGCTGCTGCATGGGTGCCCATCTAAAACTCTACTTTTCTTTGTCAACTCAGCTCAAGCACTATTAAAATCTGGATGATGGGTACAGCTAATAGCTGGTGCATTATCTTCCAAAATGGACTCACCTTCCCCATCAGAGGCTGCCCTGTTGCATTTAAGATGAAGACACCTTGTTTCAGGCCTTCATCATAGGGTCTGTAACTGCCAGGGGGGCTGGAACTGCTGATACCAGGATCCTAAAAGGAATGCAAGAGGGAGAGAGATATTCTGATGAAAATGGATCTGACAGGGCATAAAAAGGCAAAGAACAACAACGCAGTGAAGGCGTAAGAAGAGTTTCAAGCTTACTGAAACAAATGCCACATGGGGCAGAGCAGACAGAAGATGTTTTACTTAGATGCCGGGAATCCAGATTTTGGCATTCAATCACTGTAAACAAATAAACAAAACATCCCCAGCTCACATTCTGTGATGCAAGCTGGCCAATAGCAAACAGCTTATTTTGCATTTGGAATGCACAGTCAAAAGATGGGCAGAATGTTTAGGCATTTGTCAGCTGTAACCTTGAAAGACAAAGAAAGCATGCAAGTAAACTATGCAAGCCCTTATAGTGTCATAGGCATGGGTGAGGGAGAGCTGACAGAACTGCCAGGTCTTGCAGAAACTACAGCTGGCCCCTCTGAAGCAGCAGAGGAGGACAATTGGCAGCTGCCACCCGCATCAGCATTCATCACACCTGGCCCAGATGAGGGGGAGAAATGGCAAGCTGAAAGCCCACCCCACTTGCCTCCATGTGTGACTCGTCTAAGGGAGTGGCTGCATCAAGACTTAGCAATCAGGCGGCGAGAGGCCAGGCTACAGGGAAGACACTCGTTTAGCCCAGAGTTTTAACAGGAGCCTGGACACTTGCATGGCTGGCAAATTGGTAGCAGCATTTAGCTCCACACTCTGGGCACAGCTCTTTGTGGAAGCAATGAGTCAGCTTTGTGATGCCTTGCATCCTCTCTGGCTCAGCTACCTAGACTTTCGGACCCTCTGGCTTTGGACTATGTTTCTGGTTAGTGATTTTGGACTTGGCTCTGTGTTCCTGGCTCCTGACCCCAGCTTGGCTTTGGACTTTGCACTGTCTTCTTGGCACCTGACCTCTGCCTGTTTTTGGACTCCCTCTGACTGGCACCCCAGCCCGTGACATATAGACTACTTTTGGTTTCTCCACTGTTTCAAACATATGAAACTGTCTCATACAGAGTTAGGCCACTGGTCCATTTAGCTCAGTATGGTCTCCTCCAACTGAAAATGGCTCTTCAAGGTCTAAGGAGGAGGCCTTTTCCATTCCTGCTACCCAAGAACTCCTGGGGTTACAGGAATTGATACTGGGGACTTCTGCATGCAAATCGTATCCTTTCCTTCTACTGAAAGATCAGTTTTCTGCAGTGTAGGCATAATGAGCTTATTCTGGCCTCATATTTCTAAATATTCCCCACTCCCACCAGTAAAGGCTACCAGTGAAAACTGCAATGTTTGGGAATCCACCCTAAGGACAACTTGTAAGGCAGATTCCGAAGTACAGTTGCAGATGGGACAATTTCAAAACCCTTCTATAAGCATCCAATTGCACATCTTTCAAGAAAAGACTAAAGGCTGATTGGAAAGGAAGTTAATTGTTTCAAAATTCATTTCACCTTCCTGGTTGGAATGGAATGCTGGATTCTCACAGGTTCCCAAAAGATTCAATATCAACCCGCCCCTCTGTGATTTTCCAGTAGAAAATCCATACATCAGAGAAAGAGAGGTTGTACTACATATGCATCTACTACTCCTTGTATGTTAAGAACAAGTCCCAGATCAAGAGCAGTAGCCTTGAATATTACAGCTAAGCTTTGATGTATGGCATGATGACATAGTTGTAAATATTTTCATAGTTCTACATGTTTCCCACCCCCATCAATATAGGCTAACTATGAAAGCTGCAATGTTTGGGATTCCATCCTAGGGACAGATTGTAAGGAAGATTCAGCAGTACAGTTGCAGATGGAACAGTTTCAGAAAAGATTCTCATTCCGCCATGGCTGCTAAAGACACAGGAGACCCATCCTTTAATGCATATAGGGGGATCCGATCAACAAGGGGTTAGCCATCGTAATGTAATATTCCAAAAGACCTACAGTAAAGTTGGCTCTACGGGCACAGGAAGAACTCAGGCTTCACTAACTTACCACAATCATGACATACCGCCGACCATCATGGTGGAAATTACGCACCATGTCTGGCATATCTTGGAACCGATCCTTATCAAAGGTAAAATCTCTCCTTGCATCAGTATAATCCAAGTCGTTCCACTGTACATCCTGCTGGGCCCAAAAATGTGGCATTAGTGAGGGCACAGGGCCCATTCCTATTCCCCACCCCTATTTAGCTAGTTTCCACCTTATGCAAGGGCACAGCAGCTTTGCTGGCTCCCACACCTCCTAGGCATCAAAGAGAAGCTTTGTCCTGGACAAGACTGGAGGGAAACCACTTACCAGGGGAAACTGTGCTGCTGTCATGTTCTTGACCACTTCCTTGGTAACAGCAGTGGAGCTGTATCCCCAGCGACAGAGATGGAATCCCAGAGACCAATATGGGGGCATGAAGGGGTACCCTGAGGGAAGCAAAAAAGAAAAGAAACTTCTTCAAAGGCCCTCCTGACAAGCTGTTGAAGCTCCCAAATTTCCCTACCCAGAGAAAATTCCACACTCAACATGGTTTTGCTGAAGAGGTGCATCTTTCCAACCAAAATTTAATTTGCAATTTGTAAAATCTGCCCTAAAATGATGATGTAAAGTCTATCCTTAAAATTAGATCAGATAGATCTATATCTGTCTCTCATAGTCAATGCTTTGGTGGGTGCAGCTAAGAAGGAAGCCTACCACCCCTCCACCCCCCCATAATATGTTCCTAGAAGAATTCTGCTGGTCATACTTCTTACATGGATATAAACTGCCCTATCCAACACTTTTCTAGCACTAAGCAAACTACAGAAATACTAGCGGTGCAGGCCCAACCCAGAGGAAGAGGATAGGCTTTGATAGCAGAACTGCTTTCAAACCCAGCACTGGATGTTGCTGGTCTCCAGCATTAAGGACAAAGCACAGATCTTCATTGATGGCCACAACCAATCAGCAAGGTAGTCTTCTTGACAAGGCTGGCACTGGGGAGAAAGCACCTCACGGAGTTGCTGGCTACCACCTCATAAAGAATGCAAGTGCCTACCAATGACATCCAGATACTGGCCCACCACACTCTTTGGATCTGGGCCCAGGAAGATATAGAAATCCAGGATGCCCCCAGTTGTTCTCCATGTTATGGCTGGACTGGGCTGCAGTATCACATCTGTCAAGCCATGGAAATAAAGGATTTTCATTTACAGCCTACACACAATTACGTTGCATCGTCAATAATTCTCCCCTCCCCATATTATAACTTTGCTAGCAGTATCAGCTGGCTGCCTCCCACTTGCACTATTTTTGAAATAATTGGTATTGCTACATGCATTTGGCTCTTCAGGCCTTTTGAGGAAAAAAGTTTATTTGTTAGATACTGGAAAGAACTACCTAAAGGAAGTACTTCAGTCAAAGAGTGATTAACTTGAGGAAGTCACTGTCATGAGGTGTGGTGAGGGCTACTGATTTGACTCTGAAACAGGATTAGACAAGTCCAGAGGAGCCAGATCCATCAATGGCTATTAGCCATGATGACTCCATGTTTAGAGACAGTAACCCCTGAATGCCAGTGCTTGGGGGGGGGGGACAATATGGACTTTGAAGTCTTTGCCTTGAATGTAGGCTTCTGAGAATCTCGTTGGCCACTGTGAGAAACAAGATGCTGGACTAGATGGACCATTGGTCTGATCCAGCAGTTACTCTTATGTTTTATAAAATATCAAAATACTCTCTCTCTCTCATGGAATGTATGCTATTTTTAACCTCTTAATGTATATAAAAAAGATTCCTCTACAGTGTTTAAAGGGCTTTCAGGAACAATGTCCATTTAAAGTAGTTTGTGTTCTGAACACAGAATTTGTGTCCTAACAGCAAAGAATTCATCTTCAGTTTAGAAGACAGCATGCTTATTGCTGGAGTGTGTGCTGCCTGATGCTAGGGTACTGCATTACATTCATGAAGGCTTTGCACACAAGGGAACAGAGGATCCTGAGACACCTACCCATGGCATTGCTGTTCAGCAAAAAGACTCCATGGGCCAAACCACCCTCTTCCAACACCAGGTAGAAAGGGTGCGAGCCATATAAGTTTGCAGAGGGCTGAAAACACAGAAAAAATATACAAAGTCAAGGTCATATTACACACTCAAGCACAGTATAATTAGGAAGAAGACTATAGTAATGGATCCATGCTTGGGACATGCTGAGTAATAAAGAACCTTGTCAAACCAAAGAAGATGAATGATTCTCCCAACATGGTATGCTGTTTTCAATAATCGGGAGAAAACTTTCAAGTGTCATCTCATCAGCAGTTGAATTCAGAAAACAATTTGGCCACCACCATTCCCCAGAGTCATACCCAGATGCCCTATCAACACTACAAACCTTTATTAAAACTATACCGGTTTGTCATGCTTTGCCAAAGAACCTTGGAAATGGCAGTTTGTTGAGGGTGTTGAGGATTCTCTGCTAGAGATCCCTAGATCTCCTCACAGAACTGTAACACCCAGAGTTCTCTGGCAAGACAGGAATTACTAATAAATCCGTTTAAGCCTGTGGAATGGATATGTAGAGAGAAACATAAACCATCCAGTGAAGGGGTTGGTCACTATGCCCTCCCTTGCTGTTAGGTGCTTTTTGAGGTGGTGAGTCTGGGCTCACCTAGTAGAAACAAACATTAAATAGCTGCAAGTGGGGAAACACAATCAAGTGGTGACCGCACCATCCCTCAGAAGACAGCTGAAATGTCGCAATCCACATACCGGCTGAACTTCAGAAAAGCATTTTGCTAAGTAGGAGCATGCAGTAAGGTTTTTTTTACCTTTTCTGATTTTCCCATGAAAAAGAATATGTAAAAAACACAGTTGGTGATATGGTAACAAGAGGTGAGTGGAGAGGAGGTGCTGGATTTTAATAGCAGGGGAGGACAAAGCTGTGCCCACAACTAAGAGGCATGATTATGTCCAGCGAAGTAGTCATACCTCCCTTTTTTTGCTGTCAAGTCACAGATGACTAATGGTAACTCAATGGGGTTTTCAAGGCAAGAGATGTTCAGAGGTGGTTTGCCAGTGCCCACCTCTGCATCACAACCCTGGTGTTCCTTGGTGGTCTCCCATCCGAATACTAACCAGGGCCAACTCTGCTTAGCTTCCAAGATCTGGCAAGATTGGGCATACCTGGGCTATTGAGGTCAGGGCATTCATAACCTTCCCTTTACTTAAATAACACCACACACACACACACACACACACACACACACACACACACACACAGACTCTTCAGACCGGTTCCAGAACAGGGTATCTTCAAATGACAATGTCCTTGCCTTTATTCATCATGTGTGAGCACAAAAGGTCAACTGTTCATAACTCAGGGATATTCTTTTATAGCAAGGGAAGCATAACTAGAGGACTGAAAGCCACTATTCTATTGCTTCAGGGAGATACTCATGTCTTATTAATACTTCTCAACATCCCCATTTAAAGGCTAAACTGAGGGGTAGACCAGAGCACAGCTTAGAGGGTTAGAGAAGGGGTGGGAGAATCCTCTAAGACAGGGGTGTCGAACTCATTTGTTATGGGGGGGCCGGATCTGACATAAATGAGACCTCATTGGACTGGACCATGTGTGTCATAAAATGTAATGCCAGGTAGCAGAGATATACACTCTTTAAAGGACACAAACACAAAGGGGTTGTCTTTATTTAACAGTGTCTAATAAGTGACACTGCTTGCTCTGAATTATTCCATCAAAATGTCTGTCTGTTGCAATCCTGAGTATGCTGTTCAGGTGTGTATCTGTAAGCTGCAAACCTACGATGACGCAGCAGCAGCAGAACTGGAAGCAGAAGGAGAAGACAGCCAGTTCCACTGCGGGCCTGAGAGAAGCCCTCCAAGGGCCTGATCGGGCTCCCAGGCTGCATGTTTGACACCCCTGCTCTAAGACTCCCCATGCTCTTCTCTCACACAGCAGCCTCTAAGTCAATCTTGCTTGAAGAGCAGCACAAGAATGTCTAGAGATCATTATGAAGAGCGCCCTAACACTTTCTCTACAACACCTGGAGAAATGGATAGGGAAGTAAGAATCACGCATGCGACTGGCAGATGCTTTGTTTACAAGGCATAAAACTTCTATAGATTTAAACTTGGGTAGGAAAGGGCAGAAACTCAGGATATAAGCTTTGGAAATAAAAAAATAGATTAGTTCTGTGGCAGGGAAGCCAGTGTTTGGCACAACATGGAATATGTCCTTTGAAATTAGGCAACAGTATTGGTCTCTGTTGATTTCATGGTGGTTCAGTCTTTGGCAGATGGATGAGCTGGTTAAGAGAGCACCTGGGAGCCACAGCCCTTCCAGAAAAGGCTGTGCACCACACTACCATTTTCTACCCCTTACCACAGGTGGCATGTCCCGATTCCAGAGGGTGACTTTGGTCCAACTGACATTAAGGATAAGTGAAGTCAAATGCTCGCCCAGTCCAGAGATGAAACCTGATGGCAGGGAGGTCGAGATCTGCAGGAACTGGTCAGCATAGAACAAAGGAGCCACTGTGGTATTGAGCCTGTTGGGAAGAAAGTAGATAATCCCCACAAACAAATTGCAATCATTGTTTCAGAACCTTTGGACACTTCAAAGATGAATTTGCATGACCGGCAGTCATATGCTAATAATTTAAAATTTTACCATGGGAGGAAATGGCTATCTGCAGCACCCAGTCATACAGTTAAATTCTGTATTATTACCATTACTCTACAGCCTTCAGACCTCCTTCACACTATCATTTGGGTGCTGGTTCCCTGTAATGCTCTCCTACATGATTGATACACTTGGGCAGGACAAATGGAGCCACTAGATGGGAAGACCCAAGTAATCCACACACACCCATATCTGGGTAGAGTGGGACCACAGTGAAACAGTTTCTACACTCTGGTGCACATCAGTGAAAGGGGCCTCAGAAATCATTACAAGCAGAAGAATAGAAACATCCGCTTAAAAGTATGGCTGAATGCTACAGATTGCTACTTCACAACATGGCATGGTATAGGCACTGCAAAACATTTTTTTAAATGAGAAGGCACCTGCCCCTGAGTTCTCCTTGCATAAATCTATACATCCTTTATAGCATAGAGGCTTAGAATGAGAACCCAGTTATCAAACATGTTCCATCTACTTTGACCAAAGATTTAAGGTTAGCAGCTGGCACTGGAACACTGTGGCCCTGAGCAAATGGTGGTTGATGGATGGGAGCGCAGGAATTAATCATTTTATACCCCTTACCTTTCTCTGCTCTCCTAACCAGTCTCCAAAAGTCTATACACAAGATGTTTCTATAGGTCAGCTGAATGTGTGATTGGACTATATGGCTCATATTGGTCAGCCTCATATGGGTTATCATATGTGACAATTGATCGTTTAAATTCATTATACACATCCAAAGAGAAAGGACACCCTGAATCTGAAGTTGTGAAAAGAGATCTATGCCCTTACATACATCTCCAGTTGCCATATCTCTACATGCCTCTGAATGTGCAGCTTTATTTATTTAGGTTTATGCTATTTATAGCCCACCCTTTTTGCTTGGACTCAAGGCGGTTTACACAGAGTGAGTCAATACCATCAATGCAATGGGACATTCAATAAATAATGTAGGCTGTGAAAGAATTAGAATTAGGATTAGGGCTGTGGAAGAATCAGAAATCTAAAACCAGAACTGAAGCAAAGTATTAACATGACACATTAAATGATGCAAAAATTAAATAGTTGGATCCCATTTACAGCAAGCTATACATAGTAGTATAGACCACAGTTCTGAATCATTTATCCAAATAATTTTCTGAATCATTTTGTACAGGGCAACCCTGTTGGCTGTGTAGAAAGGCCCTCTTGAATAGTTCAGTTTTGCATAGTTTGCAGAAAGCCATAAGAGTGGGAGCCTTCCTGACCTCCCTCAGGCAGGCCACTCCACAAGGTGGGGGGCCCAACAGAGAAGACACGTCTGTGGGCAGCTGCTGATTTTGCTGCACACACAATGGATGTAGAAAAGCGCTATTCGGTTCATACTACTAGTGGGACAAAGAAAGCCAAAAGGAGTAAACACCTTAGTTCAGAGTTATTATTACGGCCCATGATAAAGCATGGGATGTTCAGAATTACAAGCTAAAACCTTGAATACTGGAAGCTGCTCTACTTCTTATATTTTTAAAATCTACATCTAAGATATTTAAACTATGTTCAAAAACAGAATATGTGAATGAGGCAAGTACATGTTTGGAACTATGCACCATATGGATCCTTAAACAGCCAGTACTGCCAACAGCTCCCCACCTGGTGTATACTCAGGCATGAATTGTCAAGCTCAGGCCTCACTTGCCTTAGAATACTGTCCAGGCAAACTCCTGGTCTGTTGCATTAGGGGTTAGCTGCTTTCTTAAACATGCTTCTTTCATTGTTTTATCTCCCATGCCATTTATCTTCTTTGCCAGGATTGGGGGAGGGGGGAGTGAATGCTGGGGTGAATGTGTGCTTGAGTTTGCATAGTATGTATGGGACGCTAGGAAACTCATGATCTCAGCTTCTCACCTGACCTTGGGATGCAACTGCTAGTTTGCAGGTGTTGGGCTGGTCCAGAGGGTAGGCCTAGAGCTTTGGCAGTCTGAGTGCAAACAGTGATTGGGTGGTTTGAATACAGGGGCTGTGCTGCTTTTTGTATAGGGTCAGACCTGGCATCTGGTGGCCAGTTCTGACACAGAATCAGTCTATGCTTGGAATCTCTTTACCTCCCAATAAACAAATCTTGCTGCAACAAGAGTGTCATGAGAGTGATTGAGTCCAAGACTTGACATGAATTTGGATTCACTGGCAGGTAATGTGTGAAATGATCCTTATGCATCTGGAACACATTAGAAAGATGTGTAAGGCTCTGATGAGGAAAAATGCTTCAGCTCTAGACATTCGCACTCTAGATCTTCATACATCTTTTCAGCCTTGCTCAGACCAACACTCCAGAAGTCAAGAGCATTTGGCTGTAGGAAATCAGAGCCACTTACAGTACTTGTCCACTGGATTTCCGAACAACAACAAGGCCAAAGGGATCAGCAGAGAACTGAACAGAGTAGAGAGTTGAGGATGCCTTGATGCTTATTTGGGGAGTTTCCAAAGGGACTTCAAAACGCTTGTTGGCTGGATCTTTAAGCTGTGGTGAAAAAGACCAAAAAAGATAAACAGAGATGGGTGCAGGGGGAGAGAGGGAGTGGGAGAATTTCAAAGTCAGTTGGGGCCTACAAAGATGTTCATGGCTCACCAATACACATGCTACACATCAGAGAACTCAAATTAGTCTGCCATGGACTCAGGACCTAGATAGAAAATCCTTCAAAGTAGGAGATCCTTGCCATAGCTAGGACCAAAGATACTGGGGCCAGTGCAACTCAAAGTTTTTTTGTGGACTAACAGATGTCCCCCTCTCCCAACTCAAGTAAAAATGTTGTTTAAGAATGTGTGGAGCAGAAGGGCAAACAAGGCTTGCTATACAGCAAGTCTGTGCCTGCATCATAATCCTACACACACAGCTGTATTTGCTGATGGACAGCTGCTCAGAGTCCACCCCAGATATTTTGTACAGGGCTTTGGTGGCTGTGCCCGGGGGGTTGCAGCAGAGCCAGTTGAAACTGAATCCAACAAAGATGGAAGTCCTGTACCTGAGCGGGGTGGGGTGGGGTGGTAGGAGTGGCAATCAGGCTCCCAGCCTTTGATGGGGCATCACTGGAGCCAGCGCTGAGGGTCAGGAGCTCAAGGGTGATCCTGGATGCTTCGCTCTCTATGGAGGCCCAGGTCAACACTGTTGTCAGGTCAGTCTTTTATCATCTTCAGCAGATCAGGCAACTGGTTCCCTATCTCTTCCCCCAGGACTTGGCTACAGTAACTTGGCTACAATGGTCACTTCCATGCTAGTTCCAGGTGGTCAGCCATGTTGGTCTGAAGCAGTAGAACAAATTTAGAGTCCAGCAGCACTTATTCATATTTTGAATAAGCCTTCATTGGTCTTAAAGGTGCTACTGTACTCTAAATTTGTTCCTCTTCCAGGCTAGATTACTGTAACTCGCAGTACATGGGCTTGAAATTGACCTGGAAACTCCAGCTAGTGCAAAATGAGGTGGCGCACCTGCTGACTGCAACTTCTGTGTGGGCGCACATTCAGCTGGTGCTACGCCAATTGCACTGGCTACCAATTGAGTACTGGATCCGTTTCAAGGTGTTGCTGCTGACCTTCAAAGCCCTATGCAGCTTGGGAACAACAGATCTAAGGGACCGTCTCTCCCCATATGCCCCCAGAGAGCCTTGCACTTGGCGGACCATCATTTAGCCTCGATCAGGGCTAGGGCTTTTTCTTCCCTGGCCCTGGCCTGGTGGAACATGCTCTCACCTGAAATAAGGGCCCTGCGGGACTTGTTACAGTTTCACAGGGCCTGTAAAAGAGCTGTTCCACCAGGCCTTTGGCTGAGGCGGCAGATGCCCAATTCTTCTGGTCTTCCCTGCTGAAAACCTGCCTGTTGTAATCTGCCCACGTGAAAGAGTTAACCGGTGGGCCCACGTGAAAGAGTTCTGTCGGTGGGCCCTCTGTGTGTGTGTGTTTTTTTTTTAATGTTATAGGACTTATGAATTGTTGCCAACTAGATGATATTTGTGTTTTAACTGTTTTAGCTACTATTCTTTATATGATCTGTTTCAATTGTATGGATGTTGTTCTATAGTTGGTACCTGCCCTGAACCCACTTGCAGGAAAGGCAGGATATAAGCCGAACAAAATAAATAAATAGTGGGAATTTCTCCTGCACAGGCTCACAACATTTATTGCTATGGCCAGGCAACACCCTGTTGTATGCCAATTAAAGCTGAACTTCACAACCTATATAAGTTATACTTCTTTAGAAAGCATGCCTGCTCTACAGCAGAACGAAAGACTGTTTTGGTGTCATTGTTTCTGAGGCAGACTCCCTAGTTGGATTAGGGTCTGGGACACCCAGGTCTGAATCCCCACTGTGCCATGGAAACATGCTGAGTGACACTGGGACACTCACACACACACAGCCTAATCTACCTCACACGGGTGTTGTGAGGATAAAATGGGAGATAAGGCGAACAATGTAAGCTTCTTTGGATACCCATAGGGGAGGAAGGTGGGCTATAAAAGAAGTAAAATAAATAAATAAAATACGCACTGAGAAGCGCAGCCTACCCTCTGTCTCAAACATCACATCCAGTTGCAAGTTCATAATATTATCTGGGAAAAAGGTGGGTGTATCACGGGTCAACTGGGCAGTATAGCCAGTTTCAGTAGCAGTCAGATTCTTCATCTTGTAACTAGGGTAGCTGGGAGGGAAAAAGCACCATGGCTTCCCAGTGGCAGAATCCAGGCAAGAGACAGGGACGTAACAGCAGCCCCGAGCCTGACATTCTTCTGGAGAGATCAGCTTTTCTGGGGCACAATCAAAACGCCTGTCTGGAGGAATGTCACAGGTTGTAGGTTGCAAGACAGAGATTTTGGAGTATTCTGGCTGCTCTACAAATGTATGTTCTTGTGTTGCTTCCTCTCTGCCTTTGTTCTCACCCCTGTAGACATCCCATGCCTGGGAAACAGTTGTAGGGCTCATGATGACTGCCAAAGCAACATCATGGACTCCATATACACTGAGCACAGTAACTGCTGCTGCAAGAGCCAACACTTTCAAGATCATGCAGAACCTCTTCCACTCAGTCTTCTCAGTCACTGTCATTGCGGCCAGCAAGGAGAGGAAAGGTGTGCACTCCTCAAAAGGTGCAAGATTGATCTATGCAGCCAGCTGCAAACAAAAGGCAGAAGTAGACACATAAGGCACAAATACTCATGAGGCTGAAACTGGTCCTCCGTTCCTTATCTGCAACTCCTAGTGCCTTATTTCTGAGTCCAACCACAAATACTGATAAGATTTAAAAAGTTCCGCATCCTATAATAAACTTTAGATCACCAGAAATCATACTAACCTGCATTCAGGAGACTCTGTCCTACATGTAGATATACACTGTTCCTTGGTTGAAAGCCTGGTTTCTGTGCTAACTGCTCCAAAATGGGATGCCTCCAGGAGAAATGAAGATTAAGCAACTGGATGCAGCTGCACTCCAAAATAAACTTTGGGGCATCCCAAATCATACACCCACAGATTCTGGGGACAGTGTCCTGTAAGAGGATGAAGACAGTACTCCAGTCCAAAGTCTGGTTTCCAGCTCCAGGGCTTGAAAGTTGGGTGCTCCCAGCAGCCTCTAAGATGTCCTAAACAAGTAACAGGGACAGCTATCCCACTTCTGCCCCCTCAAAAATACAGCCCCAGAATTTGAAAACCTTACTGCTCATTCATTGCATCTTAGCAGTATAATAATATAGGCTTCCTACAGACAACCCAATTGAAAGCTCTTGGTGACAAAACCAGTCTTTGGACCAGTGTGTGTCATCTTGTGAGGCAGAGTCCAAAGTCTGGATGATGTATGGTTTAGGGTGGACTTACTTTGCCCACAGTTTCTTCATTTTTCTGGGGGGCATTCCATCCCCCCCCCCGAAGCATTAGCAAAAAATAATAATACAAGGCTTTAGATTAGGGAACAGAATAAGTCCCCTCATAGGTACAGTCACCTGAACATTGGGAATGTATGATTTGTGCTGGTCCAAAGCTTACTTTGGGGTACAAAGATTGCCAACATCATTCGTATTTACAGAAAGATTTATCAAATAAGGAAGCAGGAACTGGAAACCATCTTCAGCCTTTTTTTGCTTTACAGGCAAACAACTCAAAACATCCACCAGCAGGCATTGCCCAGAGCCCTGTTGTCATGACAGGGCTGCACATTCTCTGTATGCCAAGGACCCATGGCTATTTCTCACCAATTATGCCTTTTTCTTCTGCGATCAGGAGTCAGCACGTCAGCCATACATAATACCCAGAATTCACCTAACATCGCTCCCCATCACTTAGTTGTCCCTATTAAAACACCTTGAAAGATATTATGGGGGCCCAGTATTTTCGGATTTATTCGGCTGTCCCCAAAACATGAATTTATATTAGAATGAAACATTTCTCTAACTCAGTAAGTTCCTTGCTCTCTGCTTCCGCTTTCTCCGCTCTGGAGAAAAGGCGGTGGTGGGGCTTATTCTTTGTTGTTGTTCAGTAGCACAGTCCAGTCCGACTCTTTGCGACCCCATGGACCAGATCACGCCAGGCCCTCCCGTCTTCTGCCGTCCTCTGAAGTTTGCTCAATTTCATGTTCGTTGCCTCGGTGACACTGTCTAACCATCTCATCTTTATTCTACTTGCAACATAATTAGTCTCGAATCCTGAGCCTGCTACGTGTTTTTCCGGCGGAGCTCGGTGCCTTTTAGAACTCTGAATGCCATTGATCGGAGGAAAAGCGGAGCATTATAAGCATTTCAAAGAAATTCGGCAGACTGGCAGAAAACCAGCAGGTGCAAGCTGTCTCGACAGGGATAATAAGAAAATTTTCATCTTTTGAATTTCTGTTCGTCGGGCGGCCGTTAAAGGTACAGAAGCCCTCCCAAAAAGAAAAAGTCCGTAATCCTGGGAAACTCACATTTCCTACTCTCATAAGGAAAATGTTAGTATCAGCTCTCCAGAGCAGGAAATCCAACACTCTCTCCTGCGGAAGTGAACCTAAAAACAGCCGCCATCCTTTACGTCACTACAAGACACTCTCCGGATATCTTTACTCACCTCCTCCTGCGACCAGCACGAAACAGTCAAATCCAAAATTCCGGAACGATCACGTGATCAACCAGTCATGTGACCTATCCTACCCTCTGTTCCCGTACAAGCCTCTAAAGCGAGGTGTGCCCGGGGGCGGGGGAGCGTAGGCAGGGAGGTTTTACGGGTTGTGTGAATGGAGGCAGTGATGAATAGGCAGGTAGGGAGCCTCTGCTAGTTTTTTGTCGGTCTGGGAACCCCGGTGTAGGACAAAGGAAAAATGAATGTGATTTCTGAACGTGGGTTCTGACATTTCCTTTGACATGTTTATATGTTGACAGCTGTCACTGTGCCTTCAAAAGTTTAATTATAATAGATCCAGATCTTGGTATGTAACCTCGAATCTTCTGATTATAGTAGAATATATATTTTATAACTGCACTTTTTGTATATGAAGCTATATATTAAGGAAAAACATTATTAAGAGGCTTCTGGGGATAGAATTAGGATGCAATAAGAATGGAATGCATATTCAAGAAGCTGCAAGGACGTCAAGACCAAAGTTAAATGTGAATCTCAACCCTTATCACCCAGCTCCTCAAAACCAAGAGAAAGAGGGACTAGCTTCACTAAGGTCAGAAAGGATCTCAGTGTTCCCTAATGTTCCCATTGCGCTGAAGAGCAGATAAGCAATACTGACAATACATGACCAGTATAAGGAGAGACCAATAGTAAGTTCTAAAGTCAAATGATGCTTCCATGATGTTAACTGCCTGGTAACAAATAGGGACCCTTTAATTTGTAAACTATACCTGATGTCATTTGGGATATAAGACCTTCTGCCCTTCCTGGTTATGGCAGAATACAGTTTTGGAATTACTGAGGTGCTCAGGCACTCAGCCCCCTGTATTCCCTGTTTCAATGCATTAAACAGATATTCATCTAACTCATTGGACTCTGACTGTGTGTTTCTAATTTGGCAATGGGAGCATGCAGGCAGATTTGTGTATCACGGGCGATACCAGTGTTTCGAACACATGAAAATGGCAGCAAAGGCACAGGCACAGGCACAGGCACAGGTCTATATGACTCTAATTTATCATGTTAATCTGCTGGACTCTTCCGCTAAATCTGAGTAATATTATTTTAGGTGCTGCTGTAACATTGCACCATAGAAAAGATCCTTCCCAACACATTTCAGGTGGCATTGTTACCTTTCCAAGAGAAGGTATGTCTCTTCTAATATATTTGCTAAATATAAATTGAATCAGTGCAATCACCCAGCAAAAACTAAACCAGATTAAAAACCAACCAGGATATTCTGTGCTAGACAGTAGTCTAATTTGCAACAGAAAAATATATTCTGTAAGAGCAATGGTAGTAATCTAGACATTTTTAATTGTGCCCTGCCTCCAAGGATGTGTATGATGATGAGCTCTGTCTATATTTGTTGCTTCTAAAAACTAACATGGCTTCCGATCTGGAATTATTGTCCAAATGGCAGCATATGTAACAACTATGATTTCCCCTTGCTGCTTGCTCTCACAACAAATCAGAGCTAAAATGAGAGTGATTGGTCCAAGGCCATCCGCTGAATTTGGGGGCGGAGGGGTATTTGAACTCGGGCATTGTCAGTCCAAGTGGCAACACTTGGCTACCCTTTTGGTAGCTTTAGGGTAGATAAATTATAAAGAGCTCTATAAAATTACCACAGCTGTTTTTCTAGCCAGTCTCTGTAAAAGAATGAGAACACTGGCTAAATATTCTAGCCATTCTTCTTACTCTCAGATGCAAGGCTCTTTATGTAGCAGGAACTCCTTTGCATATTAGGCAACACACTTCTTGGAGCCAGTCCTCCAAGAGCTTACAGTAGCCCCTGTAAGAAGAGCTCTGTAAGCTCTTGGATGAATGGTTACATTAGGGGTGTGTTCCAGGGCTCTTTTTGTAGCAGGAACTCCTTTGCATATTAGGCGACACTCACAGCAGCAGTGGAGAAACAACACAAGCCTGTCCTTGTGTGGAAAACACCAACATGGCAGAATGTGCTTCTCATCTCTATAGATTTTGAACTGGTGTTGACACAGTTAATGAAATATATAAAAGATCAATACTATTACTCTAGACTCTTCCATTTCCTACACTTAATGTCTTTTGAAGCCTGCTTGTGTAGTGCTTATACAGGCATGGAAACAAACTGCAATTGTGGTGGACAAAGAAATAACATGTTTGTTTTAACTTCCGCTTTTGCAGAACTTGACCATGATAGGTTAAAGATATTACTTACACTACATCTGCCCAATGATTTCCCCCCAAAAGTCAAACTAAAGTAAAACTATATGAGAAAAATCATAGGTGCTGAGAAATTTGTAGTTACTTCATTTTTTTTGATGCTATAGAAGTATAGTGTTAGCAGTGATCAGGGAAGGGTCCCAGTCATTAATTCTGTTTTCAGTTATCCTTCAGATGTGCAGTTGAATTAATATTGCCATAATATTTAGTTTCAAAACGGAAATAGTCAGGGCTCAAACTTTTCTGAAACTTATGCACTCTACACATGCTCAAGGACACTATTATTTCACATGTTCCTGAGCTGAACCTTGTGATTGGAAACAAGTGTTGGAGATCAGCCACCACTCTGACTACATTTTATATGGCAACTGTTTTTGCTACATGTACACCAGTGTACGTACCTGCAACAAATATGTTAAGTGTGAGTAACCCACATAAATGTACATATCTCTTTAAACCCTTGTGTAAAAAGAGAGATCCCAGCCCAAATGAGGTTCCCAGGGAAAATGCATATGGGTATTGTGCTTGCCTGTTCCATAAGCTACATACAAACCAGGAAACAGATTGGGTTTTGATGAGTGCTCTGAAATTACAAGCTAATACTCCGCTGTACTGGGGAAACTCTTTCCAGTCCTGATACTTTGATTTCGTTAAATGTTTTCAAAATGCTGTAGGCAAGAAGAGCTATAAGGACAATTGGAATTTTCACTAGCGTGTCACCTTGCTCAGATGGTTTAATGCAAGGACAAGCATCACCTGTTTAGCTTCTCCAAATGCTTCCTCTTCGAAGGACAATACAGAGATTTTAAAAAACAAACAGAGGTAAAAATAACAAAAACTGATTCCTGCCAATTCAAACTGGGTCTATTTAAATTCAGAATAACACATTTTAGATGAAATTGACCCTTGATACGCCCTGACCTGGATAGCCCAGGTAAGCCCAATCTCAGAAGCTAAGCAGGGTCGACTGGCAAGTGCTTGAATGGGAGACAACCTTGGAATACCAGTGGTCGGGAGGTGGGGGCAGGCTTTATTCAGCCACCTCTCCGAATATCCTCCAGGCTCCTAGTAGGGGTCAGTCACCAGAGGTCGCCATGACTTCCAGGTGTGTGTGCACACAGTCACATGCACACATGGACATATGAAAAATATAAAAAACAAAAAATAAGAAATTGACCCTTGATACAAAATGGGAAGGTTAATAATAGCTATCTTGTCATTCTGATAACGTGACCTACTAAGGGCTGTTCACTCTTAAAGACTAATGCCATACTGAATTCTCCATCACTCCTTTCACTATCAACAGTTTTTGGGATTTATGGGGGTAATAAGATGCTGACAGCATCGAACAAAAATGAAACAATGCATGCAACTGTGAACAGCCTCTTTGTACATGGAGTAGTGGGAAACCTCACCTATGTTAATGAGGAACTACACAATACTAACACCCCAAACAAATGATTCCAACATCCCTCTCCAAAATGCCACGAGACTTCAAAACTCAACTGAGACCTGAGATCAATGACTCTTTTATTCTAAATCAACAAACAAGCAGGAGGCTTCCTACTTGCTTAAAGGAAAAGTCAGATATGAAAATTCACCAGTGACCCACTTCTGTTCAAATCCACTCACACCCTGGGCCCAGGCTTTTCTTTCCTTTTATATATCTCCCCATGCCAGACATGAAACAATAGTCTTGCAGTCATTCTCAAGTATATTTTTATTTGTAACATTTCCAAAATGAGAAAGTGTCAGTTCTGGTCCCCTGCCCGCTGCTACACTGATGTTTGTGTACCCAGCCTGGAATGCAGGACTTGGCTGAGCTTTTGCAACCACTTGTGGTGCTGAGGAAACTCCTGCAGGATTTGATGAATGATCACGTTAACGGCGTGTAGTCGGGTTTCCAGCTTCTGCCGCTCGATCCTGATCATCAGCTCAGTGCGGCACAGTGGGTGGTACTTCCCTTCCTTCACTGACTGCATGTGCTTCACACGTCCCTGATTGGTCACGATATCTGAGAGGTTCTTAGAAGGGCAACATTTAATATAATATTAGAGACAAGAAGCTGTAGGACAATAACCCAATAAAGAACATTTACAGCCAAAGGATCTTGGGATAGAAGAAATGATTTGGCTAAAATCTATTCTGACTGAAAGATCCATGTTCACAAACCAGTAGCTGATTTTTAGTAGGTTCCAAAAGGAGATCAGTAAAAGAACATACATTGCTAGACAATTAAAACACAAAAACCCATCCTGATATTAGCACATCTGTAATTGGGCCAGTGTGATTTGGTGGATAGAAGACTGGACCTAATAAGCCTTGGTTCAGATCTCTGAGAGGTAGCTCACAAAAATGGCCTTGGGCAAGTCATTAGCAGATATCCTAACCTATTTCACAGGTTGCTATGAAGAAAAGCCCTTCAAATCTGGGACCAACATATCTGAAGAAACATCTGTTCTTCTTCAGTGGGGAAGTCATCCAAGCTGGTTAGGTCACACCTCCTCTTGCTCTAGACAGGGCTATGCAAACCTTTGTGCACCTGACCTGGGGTGGAGTGAGGCCACCTCTCCAGTTTGGATAGCCTTGCAGCTCCGCTTTTAAAAAATTCTTAGTAAATTAGTGGAGTTCAGAAGAATCCAAAGCATGGAAGAAGAAATGACCTCCAAGAAGACTCCCTCTGAGCGGTCTAAGAAGAAGGCAGCAACAAAAGAAATGCCCATCCAGCCTGGAGCTCTGGGAGTGGGAGAGGAGCTAGAGGGGAACCCAGCACTGGCATCTGCTGCTGAGGACAGGGCAGGATGAACTGAAGCTTCGGATTGCACCCTCGCCGCTGCCGGATGCTGCACAAAGGCAGATCACAGCAGCCCATGTGGAGCAGGCCGTGGCAGGAATCACCTGACGGGACCCGGAAGCTGGGGGGTCAGGAAGCGAGTCGAGGAAGGAGGTGAGCAACCCTCCAGAGGACATCAGAAGCTGGACATGAGTGGGGCAGCAGACAGCCCCTTCCCCCAGGCTGCACAGGCCTTCCTGGGCCCACTGGCAAGTGCAGGAAGCCCCAGTATGGCAGCCACACTATTTCCCCCCATGTTTTCTAACCCAGTCTCAGCAGAATAGTATCTACAGGCCTAGAAAATGGCATGGATGCCCCCTTTCAGCCCGCCCTCCCATGATTGGGGCTCCCCAAGATCCAGGCACCCAGAGCAGGGGATAGCATGGGGGAGGGGCAGGGGCCGGCAGCCGAGAAACGCTGCCAGAGACAGCAGGAGTGCAGAGGGAGTTCCCCCTCCCCCAGATCTCCCTCATCAGAGGGCGAGGCTCCCTCTCACAAGCAGAAGTGCCTTAGGAAAAGTAGGCAGCACAGCCAAGCAGTAGGGGCGGCTGATAAAGAGGATAGATCAGGGGTGTCAAACATAAGGCCTGGGGACCGGATTCGGCCTGTCCAGGGCTCTTATGCGGCCCCCAAACAACTCACGCAAGGGAGGGAGTGCTTGGGGGGAGTGGGCAGAGCCACTCCATTGTGGCTTCAGCACAGCAGAACAACCTCGCCTGCAGCAGTCAAGCATTGTGGGAGCATCTGCCCAGCACGGCACTGCTGCCTCTCCGGTCCACCTCTGTGGGTTTTCCTCTGCACCCCCCTCCCACCCCAGGGGGCCTTGCAGTGAGGACACACCAACTCGGAGCTTACCAACTGCTGGCCTTCATACAGTTTCTGTCTCCAGTACCTGGCATTACGTTTTATGGCACACATGGCCTGGCCTAACAAAGTCAGATCCAGCCCTCGTAACAAATGAGTCTGACACCTCTGGGATAGATCCTCAGCCACCACAGTGGGGACAGTGGGGTGGTCAATCTGTGTCTCTTGCAAGCGAAGGCACCAGACCCGAAGCTCAGGGGATTCAGGCTCTGAATCTGAGATCGAGGAGTGCTACTGGTTTTTTCTGGGCTGTCCGTCTGGTAATTCAGAGTGTAAATAACTTTCCTCAGCAGCCTGTAAAAGTGCTCAGCTCGGAACAGTCTTAATGAACTGTCCTAAGTATCAAAGTCCTCTCCTGGCCACTCTTCTTCTTCCCCCTGCCCGAAGGAAGGAAGGAAGTAGAAAGAGAATGAGAGGTAGAAGTAGTCTACAACTATGGATCGGAAGTCAAAGACTGGATATAGCTAGGCTATGGGATGACTGGAGAGGTGGTCTCACTCTGCCCCAGGTCAGTCACACAAAGATTTGCATAGCCCTGCCTGGAACAAGAGGAGGCATGACCTAACCACCTTCAGGTAAGTCCAGTGTTTCATTCCAGTATTCACCCATGCATCACTTATGTTCCTCCCAGCAAATTCTTGAAGTTTCTTCAGTCAGGGGTGAGTATAGCAACAGACCATTACAGAGCATTTTCTACTGTTGCCCTGGCACTCTAGAACACGCTTCCAGTAGAGTTACAGAAGGTCCCTCCTTGTCTGCATTTAGGAAAAGATGAAAAATTGCTCTGTTCAGAACTTTTGATGTCCTATTTTTGGTTGGGAAGTTGTTGCGTTTCTGTGTGTTGTTTTGTGGATTTATGCATTTTACTTTTTTATGAGTTTTAGAGAATTTTTATAGTATATTGCTTTGAGTCTTCTTGAGAATGGTGGTTGTGATATAATGCATGTAAGATCTGTAAATAATGCCCTAAAATGTTGTGAATTGTATATGAAGTTCTTAACAGGGGGGTTAAAAGGTAAAGGAGATTGGATGGCAAGAGGGAAAAGTGTATGTGTGCGCAGTGGAGTACCTTTGAGACACACACAGGAGTAAAGTGTTCCGATTGTCAGTTCTGAGAGCCGGTTTGGTGTAGTGGTTAGGAGCATGGACTCTAATCTGGGAGAACTGGGTTTGATCCCCCACTCCTTCACATGCAGCTGCTGGTGTGACCTTGGGTCAGTCATAAGCTGTCTTAGAGATGTTCTCTCAGGAGCAGTTCTCAAAAGAACTCTCTCAGGCCCACCTACCTTGTATTGGGGAGGGGAAGGGAAAGGAGATTGTAAACCGCTCTGAGACTCCTTCGGGTAGTGAAGGGCGGGGTATAAATCCAATCTTAAGAAGGGCTAGACTAGATATGCCGGGATTTATAAAGTAAGGTAGTTTGGAAAGAAAGTTATTACTGATAAGATTAGGAAATGTTAGATTTATAAGCTGTGTCTGTTAGGTTTATAGCTGTGTCCCTTGACTAATTTATATATTTCCAGTACTGGGCTAGAACTTGAGAGAAGTGGTTGAATATTCTGAACTCTATGTGGTTCTTAAAATAAGTTTTGTTTTATTCATTTTATTTTATAAATATTGTCTCCTCAACTGTTCTTCACTTAGTTTCAGGGGTCACACTCACACTCATTGGGTTTAGTTATCAGAAAGGGGGTTTACATGAATGATCCTGGAGACAGGAAAACCAACTGCACCCCGGGTTCAAGAGATCTGAAAAGCCCTAAGAGGGAAAGAAACTACAGATATGAAGAGGAGGGATACAAAAATGAGAGTGAGGGAAGGGCCACATTAAGCCATAGTGTTTTATAAATATTTAAACAAATAAATAATAAAGAAAAGCGTGCAGTGCTAAGTGTGACAGAAACAACAACCATGTTTTCTCTGTTTACAGTATCTAAGATTCCTTCAGTTTGACCAGGGCGACCAAGATGATTAGGGGATTGAAGCACTTTCCCTATGAGGAAAGGCTGAGGAGTCTGGGACTGTTCAGTTTAAAGAAGAGATGACTAAGGGGGAGGACATGATAGAGGTGGAGAGAGTTGACACAGAGAACGTTTTCTCCCTCTCCCAAAATACTAGAATCTAAGGGCATCCAATGAAGCTGATGGGCAGTAGGTTTCAGGATGGACAAAAGGAAATACTACTTTACACGGAGAATGATTAAAATGTGGAATTCGCTGCCAGAGGATGTAGTGATGGCCACAGGAATGAACAGCTTTAATGGGGGATTAGAGAGACTCATAAAGGATTTGTCTATCAGTGGTTACTATCCATGGTGACTGAAGGGAACCTCCACATTCAGAGGCACTAATCCTCTGAATCCCAGAGCCAGGAGGCAACCTCAGAGGAAAGCCTTGGCCTCTATTCCCTGTTGTTGGCCATCCAGAGGAAATGGTTGGCCACTGTGTGAGACAGGATGCTGGACTAGGGGGACCACTGGTCTGATCCAGCAGGGCTCTTCTTATGTTCTCAAGGTATATCTGAAGTATAGTCAAGAAGTGAATGTTTCATTTTAAGTCTTACATGTTTTCTTGCTGTCTTCACTCTGGTATAAACAGGTGAGGCAGTCAAAAGTGGTCAGAGGAATGTTGGACACATTACTTCCTTAGGTACTATAAACTACAGAAACATTATACTTTAATTGCATGAGAACAGGGTTTGAAAATAAAATGAAAAATGTAATGGGAGAACTGAGTTGAGGCGACAAGCGGTACAATCCTAAGCAGAGTCACACCCCCCTAATTGATTTCAAAGGGCTTAGGAGGGTGTAAATCTGCCTTGGGTTGCAATGAAAGAATACTAACCATTGCAACACAATCACAGCTGAAGC
The DNA here is from genome assembly GCA_029375565.1 of Gekko gecko. Lineage (NCBI taxonomy): Eukaryota > Metazoa > Chordata > Lepidosauria > Squamata > Gekkonidae > Gekko > Gekko gecko. Next base: position 233,221,719 of record JAPDNY010000002.1, on the reverse strand, counting down.
ATTTCAGTCTCTTCCAGCTTCACACCAGATTGCTATCTGCATATATGCTTCTGATGAAGAATGTCACAGAAGACAGATGCATCCATATCTTGCATTCAGAATGCCCTGCAATCTGTCATGCCTGACAGTCAGTTCACTCATCCATCAACACAGAAAAAGAAGTGCAAGTATGCTTCTTTCCCCACTTCTATTAACACTGTATACAAAATTTCCAGACTCAGGCCCCATTCAACAGACTTACAGAATCCTGAAGGTGGAAGCTATAGCTGCAAGGTACCTGAGAAGCTGGGCTGTTGACAAAGCAGTCAACAAAATTGCTGTTGCTCTGGCAACCACACAGCAGGAGGAGGGGACAATGACAACACATAGCTGCGTTACCATGGTGGCAGGAATGCAACTCCTAGAGGCTTTGCTGGAAAAAGGGGAGGAGAGAAAAAACTGTCAAGCCTGCCTGCAGGTATTTAAAAGCCGGCGGGCTAGGTTTGAGGAGGACACCCGTGTGGCACCACCAGTCCTGGAAGAGCTGGAGTGGAGAGGGGGCAGTGAAAAGGGCAGAAAGTATCTTCTCCCTATAACTAAAACTTTGGGAGAGTAAAGCAGGAGATGTGCTTTTGGAAACATGTCTGGATAAATATGGTTATGAGCCAGCAGAAGACTGTATAAATCAGCTCCCAAGAAGGATATGAATGTACACTGCAGAGGAACCCAACCCTGCCTACCTGTAGTTTTTTTGCCTGCAGCCGATCGATTTTTGTTTCCAATTCATCATTTTCAACATTTGAGCTGGAAATCTGTTTCTGCTTCTCCAGAAGAACATTGCTGAGATTTTTCTGAGTATCATCAAGCTGACTTATGATACTGTTGCAATCCTCGGCATTCTAAGGGAAGGTCAAAAAGAAATATTCTGCATCTCAGTACCAACTAAACTGGCCAGTGGCTGCAAGTGTTTTTCTTTGGCACCACACAGAAAAATATCAATATGAAGTGGCCTGTTCTTCAACTCTGTCTTTCCTTAGCATACATAAGCAAAGAAGATGTGAATGCTCCTATAGCAAGTACCAGAAGTGTACTGCAACTGAACTGAGCTTGGGACCTTAGAATGTCCCATGTTGGGTTCAGTACAGTACACTTCCATTGTATTGCTTATCAATTCACTGTAACTCATGTTTGGAAGAGATTATATAAAAAGGGTGTGTGTGTTCCAATCCTTCTAAAGATGTACTCTTTTTTCTGTAAACTAATCTGTTTTCAGATCATACTTACTGTGGGTTTAGAAGGCTCCTCCTCTTCTATATCAGGCTGCATTCCAGGCGAGCATGATGTAGTGGTTAGAATGTCAGACTGGGATCTGGGAGAGTTTGAATCTCTACTCTGCCATGGAATTTTGCTGGGTGACCTTGTGCCAACTATTCTCTGTCAGCCTAACCTATTCCACAGGGTTGTTGCGAGGATAAAATGTAGGAGGGGGAGAACCATATACACCACCCTGAGTTCCTTGAAGGAAGGGTAAGATAAAAATGTGATAAACTATGGGTTGGATGGATCCCACAATCTATCAGTGGAAAGTGCTGATACTTATAGTTCCCATTTCCATCCTCCCAGCAGTTGTCTGACCCCAGGAAAGTTGATTCTGGGAGTAATGGGGCCTACATGGATTAATATCACATGGGACAGGAGGCAGCAGTGAAGAAGGAGGTAAAATCATCCTTTCTTCCTCTTCAATCATGGGAGCCAACCCAGACACTGCTGGCAATGAAAGAGAAAGTAGGGCTGTACTTACCTGTAACTGTTGTTCAGTGAGTGGTCTTCTATGCAGTCCCCCAGGGGACTGTGCTTGTGCAGGCCTGCAACAGAGATTGGCTCCAAAGCTTTGTAGCTCTCTCTAGAAGGCTGAGAGCGCTTCCCCCTTCCCTCCAACATGAACTGGAGTTTTCCTGCCAAAACTGGTACGTGACAGAGGCGGGGAGAGTTCTCCTTCCCTCAGTCCTCCCTTAGCCATTGCAAAGAGCCCAGACAGCAGAGGACCCCACAGTGGTGAAAGGAAGGAGGGATGTGGGCCTGTACAGAAGACCACGATGAACAACAGTTACAGGTAAGTACAACCCTGTTTTCATCTTCATGGGTTCTGTGCAGTCACACATGGGAGAACAGCAAGCTCACTTGCCAGAGGGAGGTGGGTGTGGGATCCTCAGCAAAACCACTTTCCCCACCACTGCATCTCTCTTGAAGTCCACGTCAACAGCATAGTGTTTGATTAATGTCAGTGGAGAAGACCAGGTCACTGCTTTGCATATGCTGTCCAAAGGATCATTGCCCAAGAATGCTGCAGAAAAAGACTGAGACCTTGCTGAGTGACCTTTCAAAGGGAAAGGGCAGTCCACTTTAGAGGCAGAGTAAGCCAGTTGTATTGTCCTGACTACCCAATGTGAGCGTTTGTGTAGAGTTTGCGGGACCCAGCAAAGCATATAAAAAAACTGTCATCCTTTTGAAAAGATGTTGTATGATATAAATAAAAAAGTAATGACTATATACATCTAAAGTGTGTAGTGTCCTTTCCTTATTTGAGGTTGGAGAAGGGAAAAACACCAGCAGGATTATGTCCTGGGAAATGTGAAAGGTAGACAATACCTTAGGGAGAGAGTCTAGACTTGGATGTAGGACCATTTTATCAATATGGAATCTAGTGAATGGTGGTGTACATTGGAGAGCCCTGAGCTCTCCCGCTCTACAGGCAGAGGTAATAGCCAAAAGAAAGGCTGCCATGTAGGACAAGGGCAGGTCACAAGTAGCAAAGGGGTTCACAGAGCTTGAACATTAGAGCAAACAGAACCAGGGAGAGGATCTACTGAGGAACAGGTGGAGGAGAGGGGGAAGGGTACAAATTAAACAAACCCTTTAGAAATTTTTTGGAAATCTGGGTAGAAAATACCGAGGTACCACTAACTGAAATGTGGAAAGCTGAGATGGCAGACAAATGCACTTTAATTGAGGTGACAGTCAATCCACTGTCTTTTAAGTGTAGCAGGTAGTCAAACACAAAATTCAATGGACAAGATTCAGGGTGCAGCTGATGGGCAGACGCCTAGAGAGAGTATTTCAACTATTTGTCAGTGCAAGACTTCCTGGACGACAGATGCCTGCAGGATAACAGCACACTTGGGCAGCCCTGTCTGACCAGTCTAGCAGTTGTCCACCAACCATGCTGTCAGGTACAAGGACGGTACATTGTGGTGGCAGAGCTCGCCTAAATGAAGGAGATCCTCCAGTTCCAGTGGGAGAAGATGTTCGCCCTTGGAGAGGGACCAGAGTGTTAGGAATCACACCCATCTTGGCCAGAGAGGGGCAACCAGAATGCAGTGGGAGTTGTATGTTCTGAGTTTGGCTAGAACCCTGCCTAACAAGGGGATGGGTGAAAAGGCACAGAAAAAGGTCCCTTGCCATTTTAGCTGAAAAGCTTCCCCCAATGAGTCTGCGTCAGTCCCAGCCAGAGAACAACATTTGGAGCATTTAGTATTCACATAAGAAGTGAAGAGGTCCACCTGATGCTAGCCCCAGCGTTGAAACCCAGGGGACAAATAACTGTCTGTAAGGCACCATTCATGTATGGAGGCGGTATCCCTCCTGATGTTCTCTGCCACCATATTCACCAGTCCAGCGATGTGTTTGGCTTCTAATGATACATCATGCTGGATATCCCATTGCCACTGGTGGGAAGCTTCTGCAGAAAGAGTTGAGTGAGCCAGTATCTCATTTGCTTATATAGAACTGTGTTGTAGTATTGTCTGTGGCTGCTAGAACTCATTTGTTGGTGACTAGGCCTGTAAGTGAAACCAAAGCATATCTAACTGCCCTGAGTTCTAAATGACTGATAGGTAGCTTATTTTCACAGGTGGACCAGTGGCCACTAATACAATAAGAACCACAATGTGCACTAGGGGTATATATTCAATTTATTTGAGCCAGAAAAATACCCGAAAAAATACCTTACCAGTATTTTCCAGGTACTTTTAAGCTGAATACGGACACAGAGATCTGCATTCAGCTACCAATACAGCTGACCCTGAAAAAAGCCATTTATTTTTTTTTTTGCTTTTTTTCGGGGTGCATTATGCTATACCGAGATGGCATGCCTTCTCCTCCATGCCCTGCTGCCGCCATCACACTTGGAGAAAACAACAGGCATTTAAAGAGACCATGATCCCTTTAAATGCCTATACCTCCAAGCCCCATGGTGGTGGCAGCAGGGGGGACTCTGCTAGTGCCTTCTGAGTTCACTTGCTGAACTGCGCTGCCGCTGCACTTGAAGAAGGCAACAGGCATTTAAAGAGACCCATAAGCTATAATGGAGCCAAAAAAATTGGGTTTTTCAAAAAATTCCTGAATCCCAATGCCATATTGATATTGGGATAAGGGAATATTGGAAAATATCATTATTTTTTGGGTTCAATATATCTGAATCCAAAAAATACCTTTTTTTTGCACACCCATTGTGCGCACCCCACCCCAAGAGGGAGGCATCTGTAAAAATGTGGATATCATGGAGAATCTCCAAATCAGAGCCCCTCTTTGGGACCACCAAGCCCAGGAACATATAATCCTTCTGGGTATGGACAGCTTCTTCCAATATGACTCTTTCTGCAGACTGAAAGCTCTTAAAAGGTGGACAAAGGACACCACAGTGGTTGTTGAGGCCATGAGGTCTAAAAGCCTTTGGATCTATTTAGCTAACTGAAACCTATTGGTGGTAAATTGAAGTACCATAACCTGCAAAGAAGCTGCCCTGTTATTGGGGAGGAAGGCCCTGCTTTGACGTGTGTCAAGTTGGGCCCCAGTGAACAAAATGGACTGGGTTGGATACAAAACAGATTTATCCCAGTTATTTTGAAGGTCCAGGGAGATCAGAGTCGCCAATGATACAGTTAAACAGTATTTCAGAAGCGGTTGCAGTGAAGAGCCAGTCATGTAGCTAAGGGTATGCACTGTAATCCTGCAAACGTAGGTGGCTGATAACAGCAGACATACATTTGATGAATACCTGTGGTGCAGTGGCGATGCCAAAAGGCAAGACAGTATACTGATAAAGTGTAGTCCTGCACTGGAAGCAGAGATACTTCCTGGAACTCAGGTGTATGACAATGTGAAAATATGCATCTTTGAGGCTGACAATAGCAAACCAATCACTAGGTTGAAACAAACCCGGAACCTCAGGAAGTATGGTCATATGGAATTTTGGGACAATTAAGAACTTACTGAGGCTCCTTAAATCCAGGATCAGACTTTTCCCACCGTCCTCCTTGTCAAGCGGACAATAAGAGTAAAACCCATTTTTAACATCAACAGATGGAACAGGCTCAATAGCTCCTTTATTGAGGAGCTGGAGCACCTCCTGTTTAACTCAAGGGGGGCAGGTAGTGGAAAAATTGGTGAACAACAAACAGGTGGAACACACTGGTTTAAGAAATAACCCCATTCAGGAATATTAAGAACCCAAACACCTTTAGTAACAGTTCTCCATATATGGAGATGGTCAGAGAGACCAAAACCCACAGGTGGGGAGATTTGGCCTAATCATTGTTGGGATTTTCCCCTACTGGAGGCTTCATGAGAAGAGGGGCCATATTTAGCACACTGCCATCTCTAGTGCTTCTTGCCCTGGGAGTGCTGTACACAGTGGGGATGTGGTTGGTATTGGTAGGATTGTTGAGACTGAGAATGAGCCTCATGGTTGGAAAGTACCGAGGCTTCTGAGTCTGGGCACGCAGACCTTTTATGCCAAGGGACCTCGCAATTAGCTTGTTCTTTTTCATGAGGTCCAGAATGTCATTGGTTTGAATACCAAACAAGTCCTTGCCCTTGAAAGGCAAATCTACCTTTGGTTTAGTGTCGTAGGGAAACATGGTACACCTTAGCCAAGAATGCTGGTGGAGAACTACTGCAGAGGCCATGGATCTGCTAGCTGAGTCATCAATATGTTTTGCTGCATTCAACTGTTGCTTTCTGAGATTCAGGCCCTCCACCAAAGTCTTTTTATCTTTGGGCAAGGTTTCAATATATGGGGCAATTGCTTCCCACAGGGACATCTGATAACACCCCATAATGATGTTAAAATTGGCCATACATAGAGTCAGAGCCCTGTAGGTATAGATTTTGCAGCTTAGACTGTTGATGTCATGGACAAGCCACGGCTCAGCAACAGTGAGGACTCCTCAGAGGAGGAGAGGCCCTGTGTAGCCAGACCAGTGTTGATAGAATCCGGGAAATGAGGTGTAGGCATTCCCTGACCTGCAGCTGCGAGTTGGTTCAGAATCACCTCCATCCCCCAACTCTAATTCAGCAGGCAAAGGTCAGCTGCCCACCTCTAATTCTCCAGGATTGCCTGCACCCTTGGAATGCCACAGAAGAAGGATGAGAACCTTATTGGTATTTTCCACATATTCTTTCAGCTGGATACAAATTTGACTATTTTTCAGCTATCAAAATGGCCAAGCCCTGAAAATCCCAAAAATATTTGGGATTTTTTGGTACCACCGGATAGTCAAAGCTAAAGGGCATTTAAAAGGATTGCAATCCCTTTAAACACCCTCCGGGTGAACTTGCTGCTTGATGAAGATGCTTAAAAGGACTGTGAGCCATCTAAATGCCCCTGGAGTTCACTTGTGGAGTCGCGGCTTGGACCTTTCTCCCCACTACTGAAACCAATGGAGGATGGGGGCAACTTCTTTGGGGACCCATAGAATTGGACTCCCTGGTCCAATCTTTTTGAAACCAGCGGCGGGGGGTAGGGGTTTGAGGGGAGGCACCAGCAGCTATACTGTAACTTTGGTGCCTCTGCCTCAAAAAACAGCCCCCCCTCCCCGAGCCCCAGATACGCCTGGATTAATTCTCCATTATGTCACGGGCTGGGGTGCCAGTCAAAGGGAGTCCAGAACAGGCCAAGGTCAGGAGCCAAGAAGACAGTGCAAAGTCCAAAACCAAGCTGGGGTCAGGAGCCAGAAACACAGAGCCAAGTCCAAAATCACTAACCAGAAGCGTAGTCCAAAACCAAGCCAGGGTCAGGAGCCAGGAACACAGAGTCAAGTCCAAAGCCTGAACACCGGCGTAATCTTCACAGGGGCTGAGGAGCTCGCGCCCCTCCTGAATGTATTGAGCCCCTCCTGGGCCTTGCTACCCCCCCGTCCCTCCCACCCCATTTTGAAAGCAGAGGTTCCCCCCCTCCCTCCACTTTCTGAGACTGTTCGGCTGGATTGGGTGGGAGGGAACAAGTCAGAGTGGTGGGGGTTTCCTTCCTCTTGGAAGGTAAGCTCCACCTCCAGCAGCTCCCAGCAGCCCTCAGTTCAGCCTGGAGAGGAGCTGGAATGTGCTGCACGTGGAGACTGGCTTCGTTGTTTTTCCCGCATGCACGCACACACAGAAAAAGCAAGGTAGGAAGCGTGCTTGCAGCTTGCCCAGGAAAGCTTACACTTTGTCTGAATGCCTGTGGGTCTTTAAAAGTGCTGCTGGCATCGGGGCCCTTCTCCTCCAACTCTCCATCTCCCGGGGCCAGCTCCGAGCCTCTTTTTCTGCTTTGTAAGACTGTGTTGGATATTAAGGAGATGCAAATATGAATCTGTGATGGTGCCTTGTGATCTGCAATACAGGAGAAGGTGGCATGAATCCTTTTTCTGAGGTGGCTGAACAGCATTGGAGAGATTCTGGGAGCGAGGCCCCATGCAGAGTTACTCCAGAGCAGCCCCATTGGGTTGCATAGGGCATTGCTGATGGTAGCTTTGCTGAAGCTCCCTCCTGGAGAGGACGGGAAAAAACAGGTTGCTTATCTGTAACTGATGATCTTCGAGTGGTCATCTGTGCAGTACCACACATGGGTTGGGCACCTGCACACGACCTCAACCAGAGAAACTTCTAGAGCTTTGCCTCAGAAGAGCTTTGGCAGGCTCTCTTCCCACCTTGGAGGGAAGGCACACAGTGTGCATGCCCAGAGCGGGGGAGAGAGCCGCCTCCCACTCAGTTCCTTCAATCGCCACCGGTAAGTCCCATCGAGCCAAAAGAATGAGATTGGGAGATGCCAGCAGTGGACAAGGCTGGGTGGGATTGTGGTACTGCACAGATGACCACTCGAAGATCATCAGTTACAGGTAAGCAACCTGTTTATCTTCGTCGTGGTCTCTGTGCAGTCCCACACATGGGTGATTACAAGAGCTGAGCCAGTTGGAGGAGGGAGCTGGCAGCTGAAAAAGACACAAACATACTGGTTAAGACACAGCATCACGATTAAACAAGTCACCCAAGGGTCCTACCTGAGGAAGCAGCAGGGTCAAGCAAAGAGAGATCGCAGTACCGTCTGACTGAAGATAGCATCCCATCGAGCTCGGACGTCGAGTGCATAGTGGGTCACGAAGGTAGATGTCAAGGACCAGGTAGCAGCTGCACAGATGTCTTCTAACGGGACATCAGCCAGGAAAGTGGTGGACATTGATACCGCTCGTGTGGAGTGGGCAGTGACACAGGTAGGGACAGGTTGACGTGCAACCTCATAGCAAAGGGCTATGGTGGAAGTCACCCATTTAGAGAGTCGTTGAGAAGAAATCGACTCCCCCAGACGTGGAGGGCCATAAGCTAGGAACAGCCGAGGAGACTTATGTATGGGCTGTGTCCTATGCAGATAAAAGGAGAGCGCTCTGCGAACATCGAGACAGTGCAAGGTTCTCTGAGAGGCATCAGTCGGGTTCGGAAAGAAAGTAGGCAGGACAGACGACTGAGAGAGATGAAAGGCAGAGATGACCTTAGGGAGGAATGAAGGATCTGGTCTAAGGACAACCTTCTCTCTGTGGAAAATTGTAAAGGGGGGATCAGCCCTAAAGGCAGCTAGTTCCCCTATTCTACAAGCGGTAGTAATGGCTACGGGGAAGGCCGTTTTCCAGGAAATTAACCTGAGGTCGGTGGTAGCCATGGGTTCGAAGGGTTTGGACATAAGTTGAGAAAGGACCAGTGACAAACTCCACGAAGGCACCAGAGGTTTCCTAGGAGGGCAAAGCCAAAGGAGACCCTTAAGGAATGTGAGACGGTGTGAGAATGCCGAGGATCCTTGTATCAAGGGATGATAAGCGGAGATGGCCGCTAAATGAACCCTCAAAGACGAGTATGCGAGGCCGCAGTTCTTTAGGTGGACGATGTAGGAAAAAATGTCACGGAGAGATGACCCAACTGGATCGAAGGAGTGATCAGAAACATAGGACTGGAATCTATTCCACTTCAATCGATAGGTACGTCGAGTAGAAGGCTTTCTGGCATTTAGGAGGATTTCAGAGACTTGAGGCGGAAAGTCTAGGGCCGGATCATCCAGGCCATCAATCGGAAAAACCCCGGATTGGGATGCAGGGTTCTCCCTCGGGCCCGAGAGAGGAGATTGGGGATGACAGGGAGAGGGCGGAAGGTATGACGGGAGAGCCAGAGGAGGTGTGGAAACCAGACTTGGCGCGGCCGCCAAGGAGTGATTAGTATGCACGACGTGCCATCTGCGAGGATCTTCTGAACGACTCGGGAGATGAGAGGGAATGGAGGGAAGAAGTAAAATAGGGTTCCATTCCACTTATGAAGAAAGGCATCCCCGAGCGACCAAGTAGACGGGGGACCCCTGCTGAAAAATAGACGACATCAAGCATTGTCGGCATTCGCAAAGCCGTCAACAGAAGGACGGCTGAACTTGAGAAAGAGAGGCCGGAGGTACCGAAGGGAAATGGACCATTTGTTGTCCGACGAAGTGGAGCGGCTCAACTGATCAGCATCGACATTTTGAGCTCCAGGAATGTGTATTGCTGAAAGCGTGATGGAGTGATCAAGGCACCAAGACCAGAGGTCGATTGCCAAATTGCAAAGACAAACAGAGGCAGTGCCGCCCTGCTTGTTGATGTAATAAACAGTGATGGTGTTGTCGGAAGCTACTTGTATAACACGACCCTGAAGGATCGGAAGGAACAAACGAAGTGCCAGATGAACCGCTCGCAACTCTAGGAGATTTATGTGAAGAGTTGCATCGCGAGCAGACCAAATCCCCTGCGTAGAAAGCCTTCCACACTGGGCTCCCCAACCCCAGAGGGAAGCGTCTGTGGTCAACAACAGCTCTGGAGGAGGATGTCGAAAGGGCATGCCTGAGAGGTGGAGAGAGTCGACTACGCTCTGTGGGATCGACAGAATCTTGTGCCAAGGACACCATAGAGGATCGAAGGCGTGGAGAGGCCACAGTTGAAGTGGCCACATTCTCAACCGGGCATGATAGACAACAAACACTGTGGATGCAAAGTGACCCAGGAGCCTCGTCATGGATCGAGCGGATTGTCGAGGAGAGGTCCGAAAGGAGGACACCAGAGCCAGAATGTCGGAAGCCCTCGATTCTGGAAGAAAGGCCGCTTCAAGGTTGGTGTCCAGCTGGGCACCGAGAAATTGAAGGACCTGGAGGGGCTGAAGGGAGGACTTGGCCGCGTTGACACAGAGGCTGAGGGCATGAAGGAGAGAAAGAGTCTCCTGAGTATCATGGAGCAATCGAGCCTGCATTGGAGCTACGAAAAGCCAGTTGTTGATGTAAGGATAAAGTGTTATCCCACGTCGATGAAGTTTGGCCACCACAACAGCCATCAGCTTGGTAAAAACCCTTGGGGTGGTACAAAGACCGAACGGAAGGACTCGATAGTGCGCATTTTCAACGGCGAAACGAAGGAATCAACGGTGTTAGGGACGGACAGTGACATGGAAGTATGCGTCTTGGAGATCGACCGATGCGAGCCATGCCGCTCTTGGAATTAGCGGGAGGATGGACTGTAAAGTGACCATCCGGAATTTTTGATAACAGATGTAACCAGGGGTCTTTTCGTAGAAAAACAGCTGCAGGAGCTCATTAGCATATGGTATGCTAATGAGCTATTAGGCTATTAGCATATGCCACGCCCCCTAACATCACCAGAAGTGATTTCAGAAGGGGAAGCAAAAGTGGGGGAGGCATCTTCAAAAGCCTCCCTTCCCTTCCCCAGCTGGTCTGGGTGGGGGAGCTAAGAGAGAAGGGGTTTAAAGTTTAAACTCCTTCTCATGAGAGTTGGGCCACAGAAGGAGGAAAGAGGGAAAGAAAGAGAAGGAAAGGGGAGGGAAACAGGGAAAGGAGGAAAAAAGAGAAGAGAAGAAGGTGGGAAAGAAAGAAAGAGAGAAGAGAAGAAGGAGGGAAAGAGGGAAAAGAGAGAAGGAAAAGAGGGAATGAAAGAAATTTGGTGGCAATTCGGCCTCATTATATCCTATGGGCCATTGAAGTCAATGGTGAAAACATAGGGTATATTCTGGGGGCTGGAGGGGAGGGGGTTTGAGGCCCCAAACTCACAGGGTAGCTGATGGAGCCTCTCCCCAAGGTACCCACCAAGTTTCAAGAACATTGGACCAGGGGGTCCAATTCCATGGGCCCCCAAACAGGTTGCCCCTATCCCCTCCATTGTTCTCTATGGTGGGAAAAAACGTACTTTTTCCCACCATAGAGAACAACGGAGGGAATAGGGGCAACCTGTTTGGGGGCCCATAGAATTGGACCCCCTGATCCAATGTTCTTGAAACTTGGTGGGTATCTTGGGGAGAGGCTCCATCAGTTATCCTGTGAGTTTGGAGCCACTCCCTCAAACCCCTCCCCTCCAGCCCCCAGAATATACCCTATGTTTTCACCATTGACTTCAATGGCCTATAGGATACAATGGAGCTGAAATTGACATTAGGCTGCCTGAAAGACTCTCCGGGACGCCGGCTGGGGGCGGGGCTTGGCTCCTGAGCTCCCGGAGCTTTGCTCCGGTGCGCTCCCCCCCAAAAGACCCCTGGATGTAACGATTGAGATCGCGAAGATCCATAATTGGTCGGAAGCCACCGTCCCTCTTGGGCATGAGGAAATATTCTGAGTAAAAGCCGAGGGTCTGTTGTGCCTCCGGGACGACCTCGATAGCGCCTTTGGCAAGAAGGGTGGAAATCTTGAGATGGAGGAGGGGGTGACGACAAAGTGTGGTAGGACAGTAGGCAAAATGAACTCTATGGCGTACCCGACCCATAGAATGGTGAGGACCCAGGAGTCAGTGGAAATTTCTTCCCAGGCTGGTGGAAAGGGGAAGAGACGGGTCCGGACGGGAGGGGTGTACGACAGTGGAAAGGAAAGGCGGTGGGGACAGTCAAACAGACTGTTTGGACTGTTGTGGCTTCTTCAAAGGCTGAGGTCGGTGCTTGGAGGAAGGACGGGAGTCGTAAGGCTTCCTTCTCCACTGGGGATTGGATGCTGGTGATGGATAGTGTCTAGAATTGGAAGGCTTCCAAGGACGGTTCCGAGGCCAATAAGAAGAGGTGGACACCCCGAGGTTTCGAGCCTGCTTCCTACTGTCATCGACAGCTTTCAAGGCCTCATCCGTAGTAGAGTGGAAGAGGCCATCACCATCGAATGGAAGATCCTCTATACGGAACTTAACATCGGGTTGTAGAGAGGTGCCTCTCAGCTAAGCATGGCACCTAAGAGCGACCGAAGAGACCAAAACCTTCGAAGAGCAACTAACTGCGTGACAGACTGAATTAATCTGCTGTTTTGATATGGAGCAGATTTCCAACAAAGCACCCGACAGGGTGGCACGATGTTCCTCTGGGACAGAGTCCAAAACGGGACGAACAGCATTTGCGACACTGAAGGCATATGCCGAGATATAAGACAGATAGGTGTCAATACGGAGACTCATAGAGGCAAAGGAATACATCTTTTTTGCAAGAATGTAAAGTTTACGACCCTCACGGTCAGGGGGTGTAGACTGTCGTACAGGCTGCTTTGACTTCGACGAAGAATGTAGGACCATTGATCGGCGGCGGCTGAGTTATAAGAAACTTGCCGGAATTCTGCTGAATTTTGTAAAGAGCATCATACCGTCTAGAGACCGGAGGGATCAATGCCGGGTGCTCCCAAGATTCTTTAAGAACCGAAAGGTGGACTGGGAGCAAAGGGAGGACAGTAGAAGGAGGAAGGTCGGCTTGGACCAGCTTGTGAACCACGTCGGTCACATCAGGAGACTCCGTGGAACCCTGAACTTGAAGGGCAGTGGCCATTTGAGTAACGAGCTCCAAATAGGCTTTGGGACCCTCAGTGGGAGAAATAGAACCTGAGCGTCAAGGCTCATCATCAACTCAAGTGGCATCAGGATAGAGCTCTGCAGAGTCAGAACGATCAGAAATCGACATCGGAGAGGAAGACCTTAATGGCTGAACAAGATCAATAACTGTTTGGTCATCAGCAGGAGGATGATACTAAGGTTCTAAGGGAGAACTCTTTGGGGCATCCCTAAGTCTTGAGGGCTCAGAAGGTTGGTCATGAGTAATCGAACACGCCGAAGCCACCGATGTGGAGTGGTGTGGGCAGTCAGAGATACAACCACAGTCAGTACATTCGGAGTGTCGGATCCAATCATAATGGTGATGCTGAGGCGTCAAGAGATCTGGAATAATAGTAGGCACAGTACGGAGGTCGCCTACTTTCATCAAGAGACCAACATTGATCGTCTGAAGGTGAGCTTGACGAAGATGGAGACTGTTGACGGATCAACCGCCTTCGGTCATAGCGGGAGCGAGACCGCGATCGCGTTCCACTAAAACATGCCTCTCATCCAAATGGTGGAGCGGGAGATCAGAATGCCTTGAAGGAGATCGGGAATCCCGATGAGGAGACAACGGTGGTGGCGACCTTGTTGGTTGACCAAGAGGAATTAAGCCAGAAACTGATGACAAAGTGTGCTGTGGCATCAGAGGCAGCAATGAAGACTTTTGAGACGTAGACGCCAATGCAGGCGTTGAAGTTGTCAGGCCAGTAATAACGACAGGCTCAACAACTGAAGTCGATGTTGATGGCTTAACCTTTGATTTCGAAGGGGTCTTTTCATCAGCCCTCTTAAGTCTTGGTTTCGGTGCCTTAGAGGAGGCGTCCGATTTTTTACCTAAGGACGCATGGGAAGCAGCTGAAGACATGGTAGGGCATAAAGCTGACTCTAAAAGTACAGCCCTAAGTCTAGCCTCCCGGTTACGCCTAGCCTGTCGAGTAAAACTCGCACAATGTGGGCAGGTATCGACCCTATGGGCCTCACTCAAACAAATTGAACAAAAGTCGTGTCCGTCATTCGAAGGGATTTTAGCTGGACAACGACGGCACACTTTGAAGAACTTTGTTTTGCCCATAAAAATTGTAGCCCACCCACCAAAAGAGGGGGGGGGGGCAATAGAAAAGAGAAAAAGATTTTTTTTGTTGTTTTATATAAGGAAAGAGAAGAAATATGAGAAAGAAAACTAAGAGAAATAAAGAGAAAACTAGAGAGAATACTCAACTGAGGCAACGGAGGACGGAGGAACAGTGATGAGGTGTGAATGCGAAGGCGGTCGAAGAAGAACTGAGTGGGAGGCAGCTCTCTCCCCCGCTCTGGGCATGCGCACTGCATGCCTTCCCTCCAGGGTGGGAAGAGAGCCCGCCAAAGCTCTTCTGAGGCAAAGCTCTAGAAGTTTCTCTGGTCGAGGTCGTGCGCAGGTGGCCAACTCATGTGTGGGACTGCACAGAGACCACAATGAAGATAATTTTTCCTTCTCCTGCAGCATTGCAAGGGTTAAACTCCCAGAGTTTTTGGCTACGGAGACCAAGCAAGGAGTTGGGGGAGGGGTTGGAAAAGAGAAAAAGCTCTTTTCCAGGGGTGGGGAGGGGTATGCTTTTGAACGACAAAAGAGGACCGGAAGGGCTTCAGATACTCAACAGCTGGGAAAAGCCCCACAGCCAGATACTGGGAAGGTTTACTTTGGAGCAAGTCATTGCTCCCCCAGCTTTGAGATCTTGGAAGGGAAGAAGGCTGGGATCATTCTCAGCAATAGTTGCTGTAGGTTTGCCAACTCGCGGGTGCTGTGGACATTAGGAAAGGCGCACCTGGATGTTGACACCCTATTAGCAATGCTCCCTCTAAGCTGTGGAGTCTTGTGAGCAAAAAATTCTACTTTGTGAGCTACTGGCATTAAAGTTGTGAGTGAGCAATTTGGCTACTGCATAAATTAGTTTGCTCTGGAGCCCTTCTTCCTGACCTAGGACAAAAATATGTGAGCCAGAGGCTAAAAAACTGTGAGCTAGTTATAGCTTATCTACAGACATGAGAGATCAGTTCCCCTGGGGAAAACTGATATTTTGAAGGGAACCCTATGGCATTGTACCCCCCCTCCTCCCCAGTCTCTTTCCCCAAATCTCCAGGAATTTCCCAGCCTGGATCTGGCACCTCCTGCCAGTGGCCAAGAGGGACCTGACAACCCTAGTATGAGCTTTTTTAACATACATTTTGTTCAAACACTTGTTGCTCTTAAAGGTGCCACTGGACTCAAACCAGGATTTACTATTTGCTGAAAAGAGTTTGTTGCAGATAGTGTGCTTTAAGCAAACCGTGGTTTACCACTATGTCTGAATGCAGCTTTCCATTCAAACCAAGAACCTAACTATATGATGCACTTTCCCTGGTTCTGTTTACTGGTCAAATAAAACACCGTATTCTGGGAGTTTCTTGATTCTTAGGTGTGCATGGGTGCAATTCAGATGGGAACCATGGCTAGCAAAGAGAGGAGGGCTTAGGTTTTCCAGCTGGCTGCACTATTTTACTGACATGAATTTGAACCCAATCCCTGCATACCTGAGTATTGATGAACTCCAAAACACATCTGACCTGCAGACAGATCCAAGAATTAAGAGTCCAATTTGCCACAATGGCCTGTAATGTCACTGGCTCCTCCCTATGATGTCATTGGATCCCAGTTCTTTTAATGACTTAGTAATGCCTCTGGCCCAGCCCCAGCCCCCCCCCGGGAAATTGGAAAGTCTACACCCTTGGGTCCAAAGGTCTAGGTGCAAGAACCAAGCCAAAGTGGATGCAAGCAGCACGAAGCTGACGTTGCTTCCACAAAGAGTACTGTCCAGAGTGTGGAGTTAAATGCTGCTACCAATTAGCCAGCTGCACGATTGCCCAAGCTCCTGTTAGAACTCTGGGCTAGCTGAGCGTCTCCCCTGTAGCCTGGCCTCTCTTTGCCTGATTGCTAAGTTTTGCCGCAGTCACACCCTTAAACGAGTCACACGTGGGGGTGAGACAGGAGGACTTTCAGCTTGCAGTTCTTCCTTCTTATCTGAGCCTGGTGTGAAGACTGCTGTTTACAGCCACTTGCCAGCTATACTCCTCTGCTGCTTCAGAGGGGCCAAACAACCAATATATACGCTGCAAAAACCTTTTTATAAATTAATGTGTTCTATTTGTTCCATCTTATAAAGTGCATAGTGTGTTATTCATAATATTCTAAACCAGGTATATATTCATTACATGCAATAATAACAATACTAATCAGTTTAGGTAAAGGTAAAGGTTCCCTTGCTCGAAAGCCAGTCGAATCCGACTCTAGGGTTGCGGTGCTCATCTCCGTTTCCAAGCCGAAGAGCCAGCGCTGTCCAAAGACATTTCCGTGGTCATGTGGCCGGCATGACTAAACACCAAGGCGCACAGAATGCTGTTACCTTCCCACCGAAGTGGTACCTATTTATCTACTTGCAATTTCTTGCTTTCGAACTGCTAGGTTGGCAGGAGCTGGAACTAGAGACAGGAGCTCACCCCATCATGTGGCACCCTGGTCTCGAACTGCTGAACTACTGACCTTCCACAGCCTGCAGTTCAGTGTCTTAACCACTTGAGCCACCGCAGCTCCGCGTTTATACAATACTATACAAGTTTATACAATACTAATAACTGCCAGTCGATTTACATCTTTTTTACACAGTCAACCCCAATGGGAGTTTCTAGAATTATACACCCGCTTTTCCTTGCTTGAAAGTCTTCTAAAGGGGGAAGTTTTCTTTTGTGGTACATTGATGTTTTAAACTGATGTTTGTTGCTGGTCCTACAAGAGGCCCATCAGGCAGCTGAAGTTCATAGATAAGGCACTAACTTTCACATTGGGAAGCCTAGAAGTAGAGCACTGTACAGAATGCTATTTCAGGTATACTGTAAAAATATTTGTGCTATTTCAGGGACAGTGTAAAAATGGTCAGGCCAAACGTGGACTTTTGTTATCAGATCTGATGCGTCGTGTGTAAATTCCTTGATGGGCCATCAAAAAAAACCAGTGTTAAAAATCCCCTTCTTAGCTATATTGCCCTATTAAGTTATTAATGTCGTTCTATACAAGCATACCTTCTGGGTCTCTTTGATTTTTTTCTTCAGCTCCTGCTTTTTATAATAGAAGTCACCTTTTGTGAGCACTTTTTTATTCATTTTGTTCTGTCCCTCACCACGAATCACAATGGTCTCTCGGCGGGCAACAGCTGCCTCCATGTCCCGCATCATCTTCTCCTGTTGTTTTTTCAGCTGGTCATACCTTACCTACAATACACAGAGGCTGAATACACTTAAAAGACAATGATGTACTTCTTTATATTACATTTTAGCTACACATAGGGGACAGATGAGAATTAGACTGGTGCCAAAGCTTGGTTCAGCATGATTCTGCAGTTCTGAGAATGTGAGTTCTGTTATGAAGTTACTCCTGCATGTGGTTGGCGTTACTTAAAACAGTACATTACTTAATACAGTACATTACTTAAAACAGTCTTGTCTAGGGGTGAAAGTCCCAGCCCCACCCCTGCACTCAGAAACCTTGAAGAGAGCCAGATGGCTGTTAAAAGAAAAAGCAAGAAATGGCATCTTGCAGCTCAGGGAGGCATCGCTGGAGTCTCCCAGGCTCACAGCTGGATTACAGGAGGGACTACCCCAGGGGAAGGAGAGGCTGGCCACAGCAATGGGGAAACAGTGGATGGGAGCTTAGGCTGAAGGGAGATTGGAAACAGGTGTGTCAGCCTCACCACATGCCAAGGGTAAGGCTAGGGGGTGGGTTCAAGGGGAGAGTGAGAGCAACCCATTGGGAGCAAGGGTTGGCTGTCAGCCAGATCCTTATGGGGGAGGAGAGGGATTGGATGGCTTGGTGGAGCCTCGCCCCACAGAGGAAGACTTAAGCAGGGAGCTCAAAGTTGGCCGAGGAGGAAGAGTGCGGGAGAGACCCAGAGGGCTAGAGAGAGCAATGGGGAACCTGCAAACAGGAGAGAAGAACTTGGGTGTCTTCCAACCCTCCTCCTCCTGCATCATCTGAGGCCACTGCCAAGCTCCCTAGTATAAAAATCGTGCCCTGGAGGACTCTGCGGTACCCAGCTGGCACCCTGCAGACCCAGGACTTGACAGGTCTCTTAGACTGTTTTAAAGCAATGTGTTAGCCATTAAACCATAAGGCTATGAGATCAGTCTCTTCAATGATCATTCAGTATAGGTACCTGCAGGGCTATTTTTGGGCCGGAACGCACAGGAACGGCGTTCCGGCTGGCTCCTGAGCCTGCCCCGCCCCCCACAGTGTCCCCAGCCGCGCAGGAGCGCTGGGCCGGGGGACGCCGGGGGAACACCCCCGCCCCTCACAGTGTCCCCGGCCCGCGCAGGAGCGCTGGGCCGGGGGACGCTGGGAAAGACCCCCCCTGCCCCCTGTAGTGTCCCCGGCCCGCGCAGGAGCGCTGGGCCCGGAGGACACCGAAGAGCCCCCCCCGCAGCGTTCAGGCCCCTAGGAGCACTGGGCCCGGGACGTAGAAGAGCCCCCCCCCCAGCATCCCCGGCAGCAGGAGTGCTGCAGCTGGGGGGAAGGCTGGAGAGGCCTGCCACCAGCTTACCTGGCCCCCGCGAATGGTAAGTAAGGGATCTGCAGGGGTGGGGGGAGCAGGGGCTTGATTGGGGGTGGGTGGGAGAGCCTCCCTTCCCTTCATCTCTTTGCCATCTTTTCCTCCTTTCCTTTCCCTCCTTTTCTTTCTCTTTTACCCTTCTCTTCCTTCCTCCCTCTCTTTTCCTCCTTTCCTTCTTTCTCTCTCTCTGTCTCTCTCTCTTTTCCTCCCCCTTCCTTCCTTTCTTCCTTCCTTCCTTCCCTTTTTCTTTCCCTCTTTAATCTTCTGGGTTGTCCCTTGCTTGTCAATGTGGCCTCATATGCTAATGAGCTGTGCTGTCAGGGTGTGTCCTAATATGCTAATGAGTTTATTTTGTTGGGTGTGGCCTATTATGCTAATGAGTTCCTGCTGGGCTTTTTCTACAAAAAGAGCCCTGGGTACCTGTCTTCTGACTGAAGAGAGTCAGAAATTTATATATTCCAGGCCTTGGTGAAAACCTTGAATCCAAAAGTTAAGTTAAACTTAAAGTTAAGAAGTTTATTTAAAATCACTCTAATTATTCTTGAACAAATTCAATAAACAAGAATCACATTATACAGGAAACACTAGCATGTCGTCAAGGGAATGAACTATTGCTGGGTAAAATTCCATCATTTGCAGCTCATTGAACGACAGATGTCAGCAACTGATGAGAAGCAGCCCTCCCCAGCACAGACTGTTACCGACCTAAGGTCGCTTCTAACAGTCCTCCTACTTAGTTCACTGGTTTTAGCTGGACTAGGTGAGGGGAGTTTGCTCATCTTCCAGAAAGCTCTCTTGGGACAGTGTTTTGATTGGTTGTGGAAGGTCAGAAGATCAGTGACCTAAATTTCCTGTTAAATTGCCATTACATCTATTCTGGATTACGCCGCTTGCTGGCTTTTGAACTGAATTTGCCAAAGTCTCAAGAAGTTAATATCTGCACTATAGAACCTTTCAGTAAGGGTACTGAAGAAGTCAGCTTTATTGTTTTTATGTGCTTGAACCTTCACTAGAATAAATAAATAAATACAATAAATCCTATTTAGTTTTATGGTGTCCTGCTGCTGGTCCAAACCCAGGGTAATCTTGGTTATGTTAGCAACAGGGGTCTTGTTCCAGGGTCTCAGGTCCAGGACAGGGGAACAATTCTCTTAGGACAGGATGGGTCAACCTTAATACATGTGTAATTGAGATTATAAATAAAAAGTATACATGTCATTCATTTTCTTACCTAGCCAGAATTTAAAGATAATGTACAATTTCTTAAGTTCTTACCAAGAGCTTTTCAGAAAAGATAAGACAGTCTTACCACAACCCGAATTTGAGAGATTTGAGGTTTTACAGGATGGCTGTCTTACATAGACACAATTCCATGAAGCTCACATGACTTTAATAAGCCATCTAATTCATTTTCTGAACATCCCAGAGAGTAATTGTGGCAAACTTTGTTCCATTTGTTTTGAGATTTATTCCGGCCATAAAGCCATTGATTTATAACTTATTCTTGAGAGTAAAACTATTAAATCAGCTAACGGTGAAACAAATGCATGTTTGCAGATCTACAGAAAAATCTAAAAGCAAACTCTCAGGCCTAATGTATCAAAACATCCTAAACAATGATTTAAAGTTCAAATCTGCAACAGTTGTATGTTCATATGTATATTCTGCAACATATTTTGTGAATTACTGCAGAACTTCACAACCTTTATGGAATTCCTGTAGAACCTTGCTAGTGCCTACAGAAAAACAGGTTGCTTACCTGTAACTGATGATCTTCGAGTGGTCATCTGTGCAGTACCACACATGGGTTGGGCGCCTGCGCACGACCTCGATCGGAGAAACTTCTAGAGCTTTACCTCAGAAGAGCTTTTGGCGGGCTCTCCTCCCGCCCTGGGGGAGGAGACATGCACTGCGCATGCCCAGAGCGGGAGAGAGAGCCGCCTCCCACTCAGTTCCTTCGACCGCCACTGTCAAGGCCAAAGAATCCAAAGAAGGACATCTGGAGATGCCAGCAGCGGGGAAGGCTGGGTGGGATTGTGGTACTGCACAGATGACCACTCGAAGATCATCAGTTACAGGTAAGCAACCTGTTTATATTCGTCGTGGTCTCTGTGCAGTCTCACACATGGGTGATTACAAGAGCTGAACCAGTTGGAGGAGGGAGCTGGCAGCTGCAAAGGACACAAAAATACTGGTTAAGACATAGCATCACCATCAAAACAAATCACCCACGGGTCCTACCTGAGGGTGTACCAGGATCAAGCGAAGAGAGATCGCAGCACCGTCTGACCAAAGGCAGCATCCCGCCGAGCTCGGACGTCGAGTGCGTAGTGGGTCACGAAGGTCGATGCCGAGTACCACGTAGCAGCCGCACAGACGTCTTCCAACGGGACACCGGCCAGGAAAGCGGTGGACGTCGACACCGCCCGTGTGGAATGGGCAGTGAGACAGGTAGGAACGGGTTGACGCGCCAGCTCATAGCAAAGGGCTATGGTGGAAGTCACCCACTTAGAGAGACGTTGAGAAGAAATGGGTTCCCCCGCGTGAGGGGGGCCATAAGCCAGGAACAGCCGAGGAGATTTACGTATGGGCTGCGTCCTGTGTAGATAGAAAGAGAGCGCTCTGCGCACATCTAGACAGTGCAGGGCTCTCTGAGAGGCATCAGTCGGGTTCGGGAAGAATGTAGGCAAAACAGACGACTGAGAGAGGTGAAAGGCAGAGATGACTTTAGGGAGGAAGGAAGGATCTGTTCTAAGGACCACCTTCTCCCTATGAAAAACGGTGTAGGGGGGATCGGCCCTGAAGGCAGCTAGTTCCCCTACTCTGCGTGCAGTGGTAATGGCTACGAGAAAGGCCGTCTTCCAGGACACTAACCTGAGGTCGGCGGTAGCCATCGGCTCGAACGGTTTAGCCATGAGTTGAGAAAGGACTAGAGACAAGCTCCAGGAAGGTACCAACGGTTTCCTAGGCGGGCACATGCGAAGAAGACCCTTGAGGAACGCCTTGGTGAGACAGTGGGAGAACACTGACGAGCCTTGTATGAGGGGGTGGTAGGCGGAGATCGCCGCCAAATGAACCCTCAAGGACGAGTATGCCAGGCCTGCATCCTTCAAATGCACGATGTAGGCGAAGATCTCACGGAGAGATGATCGAATCGGATCGAAGGAGTGATCAGTAGCATAGGATTAGAATCTGTTCCACTTGAACCGATAGGAACGTCGAGTAGAAGGCTTCCTAGCATTCAGGAGGATTTCAGAGACCTGAGGCGGGAAGTCTAGGGCTGGATCTTCCAGGCCGTTAATTTGAAAAATCCCGGATTGGGATGGATGATTCTCCCTCGGGCCCGAGAAAGGAGATCTGGGACGACAGGGAGGGGACGGAAGGAACGACAGGAGAGTTGAAGCAGGTGCGGGAACCAGACCTGGCGCGGCCACCACGGAGTGATCAGAATGCAGGAGGTGCGGTCTGCACGAATCTTCTGCACGACCCGAGAGATGAGAGGGAACGGAGGAAACAGATAAAACAGGGTCCCGTTCCATTTGTGGAGAAAGGCATCCCCGAGCGACCGAGCAGACGGGGGACCCCTGCTGAAAAACAGGCGACATCGAGCATTGTCGACGGACGCGAAGCCGTCGACAGATGGGTGACCGAACTCCCGAAACAGAGGCCGAAGATACCGGAGGGGAATGGACCATTCGTTGTCCGATGAGGCAGAACGACTCAACCGGTCCGCATCGACATTCTGATCCCCGGGAATATGGATCGCCGAGAGCGTGATGGAGTGGCGGAGGCACCAGGACCAGAGGTCTATCACCAAGGTGCAGAGACGAACAGAGGCAGTGCCGCCCTGTTTGTTGACATAATAAACAGCTGTGGTACTGTCGGAAGCCACTTGGACGACACGGCCTCGGAGGGTCGGAAGAAAAGACCGGAGGGCCAGGTAAATTGCTTGCAGCTCCAGGTAATTTATGTGGCGAGTTGCATCTCGAGCAGACCAAGCCCCTTGTACAGTAAGCGCTCCACACTGGGCTCCCCAACCCCAGAGGGAAGCGTCTGTGGTCAACAGCAACTCGGGAGGAGGAAGACGAAATGGCATCCCGGAAAGGAGGTGGACAGGTTGAGCCCACCACTCGAGGGAGGCGAGGACGGTTTGTGGGATCGACAGAATCGTGTGCCAAGGCCTCCGGAGGGGATCGAAGGCTCGTAGGAGCCAGAGCTGAAGCGGCCGCATCGTCAACCGGGCGTTGCGGACAACGAACACCGTAGAGGCAAAGTGACCCAGAAGCCTCATGACCGAACGGGCGGATTGTTGGGGACACGTCTGAAAGGCGGACACCATCGCCCGAATGTCGGAAGCCCTGGACTCCGGAAGGAAAGCCGCTTCGAGGTTGGTGTCGAGTCGAGCCCCGAGGAATCGAAGGATTTGGAGGGGCTGAAGGGAGGACTTGGCGTGGTTGACGCAAAGGCCAAGAGCACGGAGGAGGGAGAGAGTCTCCCGAGTGTCGTGGAGCAATTGAGTTGGCGTTGGAGCTACGAGAAGCCAGTCGTCGATGTAAGGATAAAGAGTGACTCCCCGTCGGTGGAGTTCGGCTACCACCACAGCCATCAGCTTGGTGAACACCCGTGGAGCTGTAGAAAGGCCGAAGGGAAGCACCCTGTACTGGTAGTGGGCATCTCCAACGGCGAAGCGGAGAAACCGCCGATGTTGGGGACGGATCGTGACATGGAAGTATGCGTCTTGAAGATCGACTGACGCGAGCCATGCTGCCCGTGGAATGAGAGGGAGGATCGACTGCAGAGTGACCATTCTGAATTTTTGATACCGAATGTAACGGTTGAGATCCCGAAGGTCCATAATTGGTCTGAAGCCGCCGTCCCTCTTGGGGACCAGGAAATACTTCGAGTAGAAGCCGAGAGTTCGTTGCGCCTCCGGGACGACCTCGATGGCCCCCTTGGCAAGGAGAGCAGAAACCTCGAGATCGAGGAGGGGGTCTGGAGGCGTGACGACAAAGTGTGGGAGGATCGGAGGCGAAACGAACTCTATGGCGTACCCGACCTGCAGGATGGTGAGGACCCAAGAGTCGGTTGAAATTTCTTCCCAGGCTGGTAGAAAGGGGAAGAGGCGGGTACGGACGGAAGGAGTGAACGACATCGGAGAGAGACGGTGGGGACAGTCAAACAGACTGCTTAGGCTGCGGCGGCTTTTTGGTGGGTTGGGAACGGTGTTTGGAAGGAGGGCGGGAGTCGTACGGTTTCCTCCTCCATTGGGAGTGAGGTGCCGGAGATAGGTATCGCCTGGAGGCGGAAGGTTTCCAGGAACGGTTTCTGGGACGGTAAGGTGCAGCCGAAACTCCAAGGTTTCAGGCCTGCTTACGACTCTCATCAACAGCCTTCAACACTTCATCGGTGGTGGAGTGGAAGAGGCCGTTTCTGTCAAAGGGGAGGTCTTCTACACAGAACTTGACGTCCGGTTGTAGGGAAGTGCCCCGCAGCCAGGCATGACGCCGGAGAGCGACAGAAGACACCAGGAGTTTAGAGGAGCAGCTGACTGCATGACGAACGGAATTGATTTGTTGCTTTGATATGGCACAAACCTCAGACAAGGCAGCCGAGAGAGTGGGACGGTGCTCTTCCGGAACAAACTCCAGGACAGGGCGAATTGCATTGGCAACGTTGAATGCGTAAGCAGATAAATACGACAGATAAGTATCGACCCGGAGATTCATGGAGGCCAGAGAGTACATCTTCTTGGCCAGAAGATCCAGTTTACGACCCTCACGGTCAGGGGCGTGGACTGGCGAGCAGGCTGCCTCGATTTCGAAGAAGAGTGAACCACCATGGAGTTCGGTGGTGGCTGAGAAAGGAGGAATTTGCCAGGAGCATCCTGGATCCTATACAACCCATCATAGCGCCTCGAAACCGGAGGGATCGAAGCCGGGTGTTCCCATGACTCTTTCAACATAGAAAGGTGGACAGGCAGCAAAGGCAAGACGGGAGACGGAGGAAGATCAGCCTGGACCAACCGGTGAACGACGTCGGTCACTGCTGGGGACTCCGTAAAGCCCTGAACTTGGAGGGCAGTCGCCATCCTGGTAACGAGCTCCAAAAATGCCTTAGGGCCTTCCGTTGGGGAAATCGACCCCGAGCGTCGGTGCTCGTCCTCGATTCGAGAGACCTCGGGATCGAACTCCGCCGAATCCGACCCGTCCGAGATCGACAGAGGAGAGGAGGATCGGGGTTGGACAAGGTCGACGACCGGATGGTCGACGGTAGGATGGTGTCGAGGTTCCATTGGGGAACTCCTCGGAGCATCCCGATTTCTGGGAAGGTCAGAAGGCTGTTCCCGAGAGGCAGAATGAGCCGAGGCCACAGATGCCGAGCGCCGAGGGCGGTCAGGGCGTGGGCCTGATCTCCGCGTTCCGAATGCCGGATTCGGTCATAGCGGTGTCTCTCCGGTGTCGGAGACCTCGAGTAATAGTAGGCCGCATCCGGACGCTCCCGACGGTCTTCGCAGGACCAGCATTGGTGGTCAGAGGCGGAATCAGACAACGACGGGGATTGCCTACGGACCGGGCATCGACGACCAAGTCGAGATCGGGACCGAGCATGGCGGTGCACAACCAAACCCTCGTCCAAAGTGTGGATCGGGGTAGTGGAGCGCCTCCGTGGAGACCGGGAGCCTGTTCGCGTAGACAGGTGCGGAGGCGATCTGGTCAACTGGCCCAACGGTATCGTCCCTGTAGGTGACGAGTGGGGGTGCTGCGGAGTCTGTTGTCGAGCCGCAGACTGATGAGATGTAGAGGCAAGGGCCGGCATCGACGTCGACAACCCAGTCACGATGATGGGGTCCACTTTCGAAACCGAAGCAGAGGGCGTGGCCTTCGACCTCGAAGGGGTCTTATCTTCAGCCCGCTTAGGTTTCTGTTTCGGTGCCTTCGAGGAGGTGTCCGATTTCTTGGCTACCGAGACCTGGGAAGCTCCCAAAGACATTGTGGGACGCAGAGCCGATTCAACAAGAAGAGCTTTGAGCCTAGCCTCTCGATTACGGCGAGCCTGACGAGTGAAACTCGCGCAATGAGGGCAAGAATCTACTCTATGGGCCTCTCCCAAACAAACTAAGCAAAGGTCGTGCCCGTCGTTGGATGGAATTTTAGCAGGGCAACGACGACAGACCTTAAAGAATTGAGTCTTTCCCATACAAAAATCCCCACCCACCCTCCAAAGAAAGGAGAGGGGGGGGGGAAGAGAGATAGACAAAGATTTTTTTTTTTTAATATTTTTTAGAAGAGAAAGAAGCAAATGGAAAAAGAAAGCGAAAGCGAAGAAAGATATACTCAGCTGAGGTAAATGGAGGAACGACAGGAACGAGGTGTGAACACGAAGGCGGTCGAAGAAGAACTGAGTGGGAGGCGGCTCTCTCTCCCGCTCTGGGCATGCGCAGTGCATGTCTCCTCCCCCAGGGCGGGAGGAGAGCCCGCCAAAAGCTCTTCTGAGGTAAAGCTCTAGAAGTTTCTCCGATCGAGGTCGTGCGCAGGCACCCAACCCATGTGTGGGACTGCACAGAGACCACGACGAAGATCGTTAACTACCACAAATTAGCACTCTCTGAAATGATATGCAAGTGCCTCTCCTCCTCCATCATTATAGCTTACAGTGCTTCCCTTGTTCTGGTGCTAACAGTTGCCTGCCACTTCTTTCTTGACAAGTTTCTATATGAAAGTTAAGACAAAGTAAGCAACCAGAATCATATTCATTCAACATGCTTGAAATTCATTTGCATTGTAATATTCCAGTTGGAGAAGTTGTGTTCCAGTTCTCTGAAACTGCTTATCATCACTGCATATTTGGAAACCGTTCGGCATAAAACACATAGAGCACACCTATCTGCAACCTTCTTTCCTGTGCTCTTCACTGTATTAGATATATCTATGGAACAAACAGGAGGATTATCAGACTACAGTATAAGTAGGTTGGTTATGCTAAAGAGCTGTCTGATTCAGAGTATCAGGGTGACATTATGTCTGTTCTCTGATGCTTTTGTCAGGATACATAACAATTTATCTTGTCAAGGACATAGCCAGAATTATGGGGGAAATTAGTGGGACTTGAGCAAAAAAAAAAGCATAGCAAATGTCTCTGTGCACAGAAACAAAGTTAGTCTGGCCTACTCGCTGTGGATGCTAAAAGGGAAGCTGAGAAACCCAGAACAGAATAGCAGCAGCAGGAGGAAGAGGAGGACAATGACAACATAATTATATAGCCTTGTGTAGATTAAGAACTGTCTTGCTTATATCAATAAATACTAATACTTGCTTATATCAATAAATACTGCCCAAGTGCAGAGAGCATTTAAGAATGGCAAGAATGTCCAGCTTCACAGAAGTGAAGATATGGTTCATAGATGGAGTGTATTCACTGAAGGCCAAAAGATCTTCATATGTATGAGAAACTTGTAATTACTATTTCTAAATAGACTTTGCTAAGATAAAAAGTAGCAAGAATGAACTGACAGTGTTTACATATTTTAAGAAGACAGTTCAAGTATAGATAACCTTGTGGTGTTTGAAGTTAGCCAAGAATGTGCACCCTTATCAAGTGGGACACATAGTTATTGTTAGGAGATTATGTTAAAATCCTGTAAAAAGGAGACGTTGAACTGATCGAGAGTTTATTCTCAGAAGGGGCTCTTTACCTGTGACCTGCTTATCTTTTGGATGGGGAATTTTTATTGACTCATGTAATTATTCCCCTTTAATTATCTATGGCCCCGGTCACACGGGCCAGAAAACGCGCGGGGGAGGCGTGGCAGTTTGCCCCGGAGCTAAATAAGGTGCGGTAGCCCGATCTCACAGGCCGCCGGGTTGCCACGCACGAGCTCCGCGCCGCGATCACACTGCGCTGCTACAGCGCGGCAAAACAGCAGCACAGCAGACCACGCAAGTGCAAAGTGCGCATGCGCTGTTGGGGGGGGCGGGCCGCTGTCGGTGACTTGTGTGTGCGCATGCTCTGTCCAGCGTTGGTGCGCATCCCAGGGAAACTTACAACATCCGGAAACCCCGGGGACATGGGCGGGCGTCGGAAGCCGCGGGACACCGGCGCTCTCGCGATCAGACGCCAGCCTTTGCCCCGGGGTTTCCAGAAATTAGTACCTCGGACCTACTAGTTTTTTACCCCGCGTTTTCGGAGGGAAGCCGCGGGTTGGCCACGGGAGCCCTACGCCTCCCAGATGTGCTCGTATGAACGTGCACGGAAAGTCCGCAGGCCTCCCGTGACTTCAGCGGGGCAAATGCTCCGTGTGGACGGGGCCTATGTAACAGTGATGAATGGTATAATCTTCTGTTGATTTAGCCAATGTTAAGAATGCTGAATAGTTAAATTTTAAATAAAAACTTAAAATGGAAGCAGAGATTCTCTAATAGTATTACGAATGTACTATATTCGTAAAAGGTAAAGGTTCCCCTTGCTCGAAAGCAGGGGTCTTTTCATAGAAAAAGAGCTGCAGGAGCTCATTAGTATATGGTATGCTAATGAGCTATTAGGCTATTAGCATATGCCATGCCCCCTGACATCACCGGAAGTGATGTCAGAAGGGGAAGCATCTTCAAAAGCCTCCCCTTCCCTTCCCCAGCTGGCCTGGGTGGGGGAGCTAAGAGAGAAGGGGTTTAAAGTTTAAACTCCTTCTCACTGGAGTTGGGCCACAGAAGGAGGAAAGAGGGAAGGAAAGAGAGAGAGTAGAGAGAAGGAAAGAAGGAAAGAAAGAGGGAAAGAAAGAGAAGGAAAAAAGGAGGGAAAGAAAGAGAGGGAAGAAGGAGGGAAACAGGAAGGAGGAAAACAGAGAAAAGAAGAAGGTGGGAAAGAAAGAAAGAGAGAAGGGAAGAAGGAGGGAAAGAAGAAAAGAGGAAAAGGAGAGAAGGAAAGGAGGGAATGAAAGAAATTTGGCGGCAATTTGGCCCCATTATATCCTATGGGCCATTGAAGTCAATGGTAAAAACATAGGTTATATTCTGGGTGCTGGAGGGGAGGGGGCTTGAGGGAGAGATTTCAAACTCACAGGGTAGTTGATGGAGCCTCTCCCCAAGATACCCACCAAGTTTCAAGAATATTGGACCAGGGGGTCCAATTCTATGGGCCCCCAAACAGGTTGTCCCCATTCCCTCCATTGTTCTCTATGGTGGGAAAAAAGTTAATTTTTTCCCACGGTGTTGTTAGTAGCTCTGGGGGGGAGGGAGTTTGAGGGAGAGGCTCCAAACTTTCAGAGTCGCTTCAGGAGCCTCTCCCCACATGCACCTCCACGTCTCAAAGCAATTGGACCAATGAGCCTAATTCTATGGGCACCCAAACAGGTTACCCCCATTACCTCCATTGTTTCCAATGGGGAAACCTGTTTGGGGGCCCACAGAATTGGACCCCCTGGTCCAATGTTCTTGAAACTTGGTGGGTATCTTGGGGAGAGGCTCCATCAGCTACCCTGTGAGTTTGGAGCCTCTCCCTCAAACCCTCTCCCCTCCAGCCCCCAGAATATACCCTATGTTTTCACCATTAACTTCAATGGCCCATAGGATATAATGGAGCTGAAATTGACATTCAGCTGCTTGAAAGACTCCCGGGACGCCAGCTGGGGGCAGGGCTTGGCTCCTGAGCTCCCGGAGCTGTCCTCTGGTGCGCTCCCCCCCAAAAAGACCCCTGCTCAAAAGCCAATCAAATCCAACTCTGGGGGCGGTGCTCATCTCCGTTTCCAAGCTGAAGAGCCAGTGCTATCTGAAGATGTTTCTGTGGTCATGTGGCCAGTATGACTAAACGCTGAGGTGCACGGAACGCTGTTACCTTCCCACCGAAGTGGTACCTATTTATCTACTTGCAGTTTCTTGCTTTCGAAAGGTTGGCAGGAGCTGGGCCAGAGATGGGAGCTCACTCTGTCATGCAGCACTTGGGTCTCAAACTGCTGAACTACTGACCTTCCAGTCTGCAGCTCAGTGTCTTAACTTCTGAGCCACCATGGCTCCTACTATATTCTTAATGAACCTGAAATGTCACTGGGTTATACTTCTAGGAGTTAAATAATCTGATATAGGAAAGCTAACTAGATGCTTAGGGTTTCTTAAGTGCACGCCTATGTCTGAGCCAGGCCCAACCTGAATAATCCAGAACAGTCTACTCAATACACTTCACCTGCATCCTGTGAATTTCTGTCTTCATGGCCTGGATTTCACCCTGCCCACTCTCAGAGTCCACAGCGGCACGCATCTCTTTGGCGATCTGTATCTTCTTCTCCCATTGCATCATCTGACACCTTCAAGGACAGAAGGGGAGGGAAAGCTACAACATGAGGAAATTTGATTTATGGAACCCATTATTACAGTTTGATTGACCTGTTGACTCCTCCTCCTTCCAAAAGGGGGGAAAGACACATGAGACTCACTCTGTCTCCACTAGGCTGTTGATGAGTCTCTCTTTTTCCTCATGGAGTTGGTCCAGCTTCTCTTGCAACTCAATCGATTCCCCCTCAGCACTCTAGACCCAGAGAAATGTTTCATTATGTATTCTGAAGGAAAAAATGGGCAATGAAAGAACTCACTGTCCCAAATCAGACTGTCTTTTGGAGGACATAGTTTTCCTTTTTTATACCAAGCTATTACCTTTTTCTTGTACCGCTAGCAAAACAGAACAACAGGAACTTATCCAGATGACATGCAGAGGGGTGTAGGGTGATTGTGTAAGTCAGTGGTACATCCAGGGGTCTTTTCGTAGAAAAAGACCTGCAGGAGCTCATTAGCATATGGTATGCTATTGAGCTATAGCCTATTAGCATATGTCACACCGCCTGACATCACTGGAAGTGATGTCAAAAGGGGAAGCAAAAGGGAGGGCATCTTCAAAAGCCTCCTGTTCCCTTCCCCAGCTGGCCTGGGGGGGAGTGAAGGGGTTTAAAGTTTAAACCTCTCCTCACTAGAGCTAGACCACAGAAGGAGGAAAGAGGGAAGGAAAGAGAGAGAGTAGAGAGAAGAAAAGAAGGAAGGAAAGAGGGAAAGAGAAGGAAAGAAGGAGGGAAAGAAAGAGAGAGAAGGGAAGAACGAGGGGAAACAGGAAAAAGAGGAAAAAAGAGAAGAGAAGAAGGTGGGAAAGAAAGAAAGAAGGAAAGGAGGAAAGGAGTGGAAGGAAGGAAGAGAAGGGAAAGAGAGAAAGAATAGGAGGAAAAGATGGCAAAGAGATGAAGGGAAGGGAGGCTTTCCTACCACCCCCCAATCAAGCCCCCGCCCCCCCACACCTGCGGATCCCTTACTTACCACTTCGGCAGGGCCAGGGAAGCTGGTGGCGAGGCTCTCCAGCCTCCCCCCCAGCTGCAGCGCTCCTGCTGCCAGGGATGCTGGGGGGGGGCTCTTCCACGTCCCGGACCCAGTGCTCCTGCGGGCTGGGACGCTGCAGGGGGGCTCTTCGGTGTCCCCAAGCCCAGCGCTCCTGCGTGGCTAGGGGATGCTGCGGGGGGGGCTTTTCAGCATCCCCAGGCCCAGCCCTCCTGCGCGGCTGGATATGCTGCAGGGGATGGGGGGGCTTTCCAGCATCCCCGGCCCAGCGCTCCTGCACGGGCTGGGGACACTGCGGGGGCGGGGGAGTTTTCCAGCGTCCCCCAGCCCAGCACTCCTGCGTGGACCGGGGATGTTGCGGGGGGCGGGGGGAGCTCTTCGGCGTCCCCCAGGCCCAGCGCTCCTGCGCGGGCCAGGGACACTTCGAGGGGCGGTGGGGGGAGCTTTCCCTCATCCCCGGGCCCAGCACTCCTGCGCGGGCTGGGGACACTGCGGGGGCAGGGGGAGTTTTCCAGCGTCCCCTGGCCCAGCACTCCTGCGCGGGCCGGGGACACTACAGGGGGTGGGGGGGAGCTCTTCAGCGTCCCCCAGGCCCAGCGCTCCTGCGCGGGATGGGGACGCTGCGAGGGGCGGAGCTTTCCCTCATCCCTGGGCCCAGCGCTCCTGCGCGGCCCGGGGACGCTATGAGGGGCGGGGGGTTTTTCCAGAGTCCCTGGCTCAGCGTTCCTGCGCGGCCCAGGGACACTGCAGGGGGCGGGGGGTGAAGGTTTCCAGCGTCCCTGGGCCCAGTGCTCCTGCGCCGACTGGGGACGCCGGTGGGGGCGGGGCTTGCCACCACCGCCATTGTTGAGCTCCCGGAGCGATGCTCCGGTGCGCTCCCCCCCCAAAAGACCCCTGGGTACATCAGAAAGTTTCCTGCTGAATTGTGACTTCAGAATGAACAAAAACATATAGGATATGTAGTCCTTTAGGAAGCAATGAAAGTGGCCATGTCACACTTACTGACATGGATACCACCAATGAGAGATATCTTTGAGATCTGGGGCAGGGTTTAGGTGCAGAGTGTGGGAACAAGCATTGATGTGGGAAAAGTAGAGTAACACATGCTCCTTGGTTTTTGGATTTATTTAAGAAACACATCAATTTCTGCCTGCTGGGTGGGGCTGGCCCTGCTCTTACCAGCAACAATAAAAGTGGCACACACTGTAAACTTGGTGGTGCCAAGGGCATTGCTGTGCACTGTTGATGCTCTACCTATGGCTATTAGGAAACAGGGCATACCTTGAGGGCACGAACAAATTCATTCTCCATAATAGTGTTGCCCTGCTGCAACTCCTCAGAGTTTGCACTGTTCTTATTGATCAACATATGTAGTTTCTCCAAATCATTGGCCATGTTCTTCATGTGGCGCTCGATGTCCTTGAGTTCATTTTTTTCTTGCTGGATTTCATCTGAAGGGGAAAAACAGAGTTATAACCACTACCTAAAATATGAATGAGTCCTAGGCTGCTGGTGTGAATGGGGCTGAGAATAGACAGGAGAGTAAGAGGAGTGCTGCACAAACATAGACAGCTCTGTAAACAGTATACTGTTTGCATTACTAAGTCTGCAGTACTAAAAGCAGCTTTGTCTCAGGGCCAAGCTATACTTCACAACGTATGTGAGTCTGCCATGGGGACTTGGCAGCCATTTTGGATCTGTGAATTTCTAGTGGGAATTCAATCTAAAAGCACTGTGGGAGGCCAGTTCTGATAAGGACTATAGTGCGGGGGTAAGGAGGATCTCCTGCCTCCCCCCTCACACCATTTTTCCAAGCCAAAACCGTGCTGGGGGTGTTATTTGCCATGGGGGGTGGCTCCGTGTGCACTGAATGCATGCACAGCCATTCAAAAATTCCATATCCATATTCTGCAAGCAGAAAACCAAGTTTCTGCACTCAGAATATTTCCCAGCGAAATTTGTGATTTTAAAGAGTCAACTACAAGACCTTGACAGCAGCTGGCTCTGGGGTTATTGACTAAGTAGCAAGTTCTTTGAGATGTGAGGAGTGACTACTCCCCTAACCCAAATTATTACCTCACATTTTCAGATACTTGAAAAACTCTTTGCTGGTTGATTCTTCATCACTGAGATACAGGTGATACTTTTCTCCCATTATATCTGTATTTAAATCATTGGCTTGAAATCACAGGTATGAGGGATTAAAGTAGATAGGATTATCTATTCAAAGCTCAGAGGAAAGATCTTATCAACAAGCCACTAGAGGAGGACCATGCTTACTCTCTGTGCGCACTTTCTTTTGTTCCTTGATTGTGATCTCTTTCTTCAGCATGTCCAAGGATACCAGCTGCTCTTCCCTCTCTTTACTCAGCTTCACTAATTCCCTCTGCTGGTTCAACCAAAACCTCTGCATCTTCACTATTTCCATGTCCATTTCATCTATTTGCTTGCTCAGTTTCTTGATTTCAAGTTCCAGAGGTCCCAACTCTTGTCCCTGGAATAAGGATCAACGGATTATTATTTTATTTGACCCAATTTTCCATGTCTGTATTGTTGTATGTACTCAGTTCTGCAGAACTAGAAAAAAACAACTTGGTGGCTAATGCCTCTATATGTACAGAATTACATTTTTGCAGTTCCATATAGGGAGGCCATGTTAGTTTGTAGCAGCAAAATTAAACAGAAGTCCTGAGACAGCTTAAAGACTTTAAAAACTAACAAAATTTATTCCAGCATAAGTTTTTATGAGTTGCAGCTCACTTCATCAGATATACTTCCCACTTTAGATGGAGTTCAGCTGACCCTTACCAACTTGGGGTTATACTGGACCCAGTATTACTGCTGGAGGAGCAAGGAAGTGCAACTCCAAAAAAACACTTTCTACCAACTTAGTATAGCATCAAAAAGGCCCCCTTATGTTGGCTTGGCCAATCTGGCCACCTGGATCCATGCCATAGTAACTTCAAAATTAGACTATTGTCATGCACTTTACAGGGGTTTGTGCTTGAAGTCGACTTCGAGATTCCAGTTGGTACAGAATGCTGCACCTCAGTTAGTATCAGGAACTACCTGAAGCATGCATCTTGAACCCACCCTGCAGTCGCTCCGTTGGCTGCCTATTAGTTACTGGATTCAGTTTAAGGGACTATTACATACAAAGCCCTTCATGGCCTTGGACCCTCTGATCTGCAGGATTGCCTCTCCTCCTATGCACTACCATGCCAGATTTGCTAATCCATTCAGGGCCTTCAGCTGGTATCACCCTGCAAAGGGGCAAAATCAACAACTGTCCATAAGTGTGGTTTTGCTGCTGTGCCCCCATCTTGTGGAATGGCCTGCCTGAGGTGGTCAGCAAGGCTACATTTTTCTATTATTCTACAAACTATATGGAGTTGTTCAGGAGGATCTTTGTATAAGAGAAACTGGGCTTAACTATAAAAGGATAGTTGAAGAAGGTGCTTTGTAAAAGGAAAGGAACTGTGAACTATACCACCACAGATAAGATGCATTATTTGTTTGCTGCACATATTATCCTGTCTCATCATATTGACTACATCAGCTTCCACTGTGTAATCTGCTTTGCATCCCAATGAGAAAGGCAGAAAATTAATATAGGAAATAAATTTAATGCCAGAAACTAGACTGAAAAGTCCAGTAAGATTCTTAGCCAGCATGACTGAATTTTGAAAACCGGTGAAAATCACAGGAAACTGACCCCCAGCTGGGAAATCATCATTTCCAATTTCTTGTTGTACAGATTAATAATTCCTTGTTTGCGTCCTATCATGAGGTTGTGCCTGGCGATCTCAGATTCACTATGGTTGATCTGCCCATTCATGTCATCCATCTCCTTGTCCAGCTCTGCAAGAGTCTTCTGAAGTGTATTCAGCCTGCAATTGGTGTTTGTTATATCCAGTGCAGTTTGGGCTGTATCATTCTCTATTTTGGAGAACTGTATATCCTAGGTAAACCAAGAAAAAAGAAAACCCATATTATATTGTTTATTAATACTGTGAAAAGAAGATCATGCTGAGGTCACTGTACTCTCTAGAATGAGGTGGCTTGTGGATCTTGTATCTTCTGCAAGTCTAGTGCTTAGCAGATAATATGCTTTGGGTACCATTATTATTGGTTATCAAGGTTAAGAGGCTTCTGCAACTCTTTCTCCCTCTAGTTTAAGACTTTTTCCTCATTGTTTGAAATAATGCCTGCTATGTTAGTCAATATGAATCACATAGAGCAGATATCATTTGTGAGGTTTTCATCTGA
Source organism: Gekko gecko (assembly GCA_029375565.1). Taxonomy (NCBI): domain Eukaryota; kingdom Metazoa; phylum Chordata; class Lepidosauria; order Squamata; family Gekkonidae; genus Gekko; species Gekko gecko. The sequence continues at coordinate 233,186,394 of JAPDNY010000002.1, read as the reverse complement.
TTCAGAAGACTGGTGCAGGGAGAATTTGTTTTTCCCCTCATACCAATTTTTTTTTCTAACTGAAAATCCCTCACAACTATTTTTACTTCCACTGGTGGCCCAGCAGAATGAGATTGACCTTCAGGAAGGACAACTCGTCTACCTTGGCTGGGTCCAGGTGGGAGTGGTGAGGGCTGAGAAGGTCTCTCAGGTGAGAGAACATCCGCTTGGTCTGGATGCTTATGGAGGGCAGGAGATTCATGGCAACACAAGAGAGGTTAGCCCAGATGATGGTCTCGCGTAACCAGTATTTGATAGGATCAGTGGAGGCAGGACCTCCTGCAACCTCTCTCGTTTTGCATTTTCAATTCCAACTACTGTTCCTACAGGAAATATTCCTGCCTTATAACACTCAGATTTGCTCAATTGTGGACCAGTCATCAAAACCTGAGACCCCATAAATTCAATCCTCACCAAACTTCGAGGGCAGACAGAAGAAAGTCAGATGGAGGTCACCTGTAAGTTTGATGTCTCTAGCACACTGGGGGGGCATTCTATCACATCATGAATAAACCAGTTCAGTTTGTATGAAGCCTTTTTAGTTTGTGACAGTTTGTGGGCCTGCCCTAAATTGAACCACATTTTCCCAGTTCGTGCCCATCCGTATTCAAGGGCAGAAGGTCTGATACTTATATTAGACCTAGCCAATCCAGAGGCATTGCATTGCCTGCCAAAGGCAGGTGGCCAATGTTGTACACTCCTGTTCCATTCTGTGTTTGAAGAGGGCTCTGACTGCTGACCATACACAACAGGGCTAGGTCTCAGCCTCAGACCATAAGGCTCCTTGGAGTTCCTAACATGGACTCCCAGTGCTGTTGGCCTATGGATCCCCAACTCTGACTCAGCCTTTCTTGTCAGTGACCCTCAGCTATGGTTTGTTCCTAGCAGGCAGCAATTATTATATAGTGTCTGTGTCCATGATGAGGCATCCCCAAATCTAGACAATGCAAAAAGACAACAGCTATATTACAAGAAGGAAAAAAATATTCCAGCTGCATTTTCTTTGCATGAATCGTTCTCAAAGAAACACTCTAAAAAAGTAGATTGCTTTGAAAGATAGCTGGGAAGGGACCAGCAGCTAAGCTTATCACTACTTGAAGAGGTAATGATTACCTGAAGAGACAACATTTCTTCCATCTGAAAAAACTATTTATTTACTCATTAAGTGCAATTTTACCCTACACTTCCTCCAAAGAATTCAGGGCAGCATACATCATTCTCCCCTCCTTTTAGAGTCCCAAAGGTTGGGTTGAAAGTGAGTGACTGGCCCAAAATTATGGTGTAGTGGGGGTTTGAACACTGGTCTCCCAGACCTTAGTCCAACACTCAAACTACTACACTACACTGGCTATGAGAAAATCCTTCCACTGCCCATGGAGCCTGGTTCCCTTCAGTTCCATAAGAATTAATGTTACACATACCAAATCTGTCATTCTGTTCTGAAGCTTAGCAGACAGTTGTAAAAAGTATTTCGCTGCCTTGTTAGACATCAGCTGATCCTGCAGCTTGACAATAATTTCATTCTCCAGCTCCTGCTTGATTTGTGATCCCTTTTCTATCTCTCTACGGAGGGTAACCAAGTCATTCAAGCGAGCAGCTCGATCCTGGGAAAGGAAGACACAGGGTTATTAGAAGGAACATGCAGTTGTGAATGGAGCAGAATGGAGGTTGATTCACAGAAGCAACACAGAGTAATGCCTGACACACACACCCAGCATCTTACCGTATTGGCCCGATTGAGGGCTTGCTCCGTCTCTTGTAGGGTACGAGTGTAGGTGCCAAATTCCACTTTCATGGCATCCTGTTTAGCTATGCTCTGAGCTATCAATTTCCTACTTGTGTTCCCATCATTCTCGGAGCGGTTCAAGATAGAAGCTAACAGCTCATTCCTCTCTTCTTCCTTGGAGATGGACTTCTTGTAGACTTCAATCTCAATCTCTAAAGACTTGAGCTTGTGCCTGGTTTCTCTATAAGAGCAGAAAGAGATGGATTGAGGGATAAAAATAAACTCTTATTAAAGCAACAGAAGACCAGACTGACCCATCCAGCTCCAAGGGCCAGCTGCCTTCCTAAGCTGTTAATAAGGACCTTCCCAGCATTGTTTCTTTTTGCAGTAGAACATAAGAGTAGGTGGTACTTGTTTTTGGAAAAACAGACATCTTTCCTCCATGCAGTGCTTATATGTCACAGTTTTTCAGGACTCAAAACTGCAATATTCTGTTTCTGGAAAGATATGATACCTCCAAACAGCAGCAGCTTGTAGGGTGACTTGCTGGGAATATCACAGCTGCCAGGACTGAGCACCCCTGAAGGGAGAGGGAAATGTATTGTCCTTCTCAAAGGGCATCAAAAGGTGGTGATGGAGCTCCAGGGGCCATGGTTGCAGCACCATGTAGGCACTCAGCTACTTAGTGGCTACAATAACCCAGTACAAGTGCAGGTGATGACATCACTTAGTGACACTGGGTTCTGCTAGACACTCAGTAGCTGCAGGCCCTGGCAACTCCACTCTGATTCAGATATTAAAAAATAGCTGTGTCTTGGTAGCAGAATTCAAAGAAGAGCCGATGCAAAAGTTCAGTATCTGCTTACAGAAAATGAATTTCTCGTCTCAGGTTTTGATGACTGGTCCACAATTGAGCAAATCTGAGTGTTATAAGGCAGGAATATTTCCTGTAGGAACAGTAGTTGGAATTGAAAATGCAAAAGATATGCCTTGAATGTCACAGGTTGGCTTGCCAGTATTTATATATACTTAGTTGGCAATTATTTAGACAAATCTTTTCAAATATCTAGTAGCAGCCTTGACTGTATTTCCCCCCAAATTTCATCAGGCTTTGACAATTATCTATAGTGGTTATGACAGAGAAAAGTACAAGTCATCTTTGCCATTTCAAGCATCTTAAGGCTGGAACACAGACAGTAAATATGAGTGTACATTTCTTAGGCATACTGGCTAAGAACCATGAGTACTCTGATCCTGTCAACTGGGAAATCTTATAAAGAATGAGTCATACAGGTAATTTCTGTGTGTAATGGGTAGCCATATTCTTTGGTGAATTTGCTTGTTCCTGAGGCCTAGGTTCAGTAACTTTTCAAAGACCAAATTCAAAAAATGATTGTTCAGTACTCATCATCACTTCCCACCAAGTATGCAACATTATTACAGAATACTCCCAAAGCCACAGGAAAAAAATTAGGACATAAAAACAGTGCTCCAGAGAAGCCGACTTTCTTTATGCTGTTTTCTGTTAGATCATAGACATTTAATGGAGGACAGGTCTCTTAACTGCTATTAGCCATAGTGACTACAAGGAACCTCCATATATAGAATCAGGAAACTGAATGCCAGTGCTAGAAGGCCACATCAGGGGAAGGCCTTGGCCTCTATGCCATATTTGTTGGCCTGCCAGAGCAACTGGTTAGCCACTGTAGGAAACAGGTTGCTGGACTAGATGGACCACTGGTCTGATCCAACAGGGCTCTTCTTAAGTTCTTAATAAGACCCTTGTGCCTGACAGCCATCAGCCAATCACCATTCTTAATGTTAACTTTGATTCCTGTGGGATTATCGCCATCTAACTCAACGGCAACAATAATTTTGCATTTTTTCACTTAGGTATTTTCCCCTACCCACATAATTCTCTGCTGAGTCAGCACTGCTACCTTAACGCTTCCTGCATGGCAGCATATGCCTCATCACGCCGCTTCATCCCAGTCAAGCTGACAGCCCACTGATGCAGCAATTGCTTCTTCTCCAGGTTTATAGATTGTATTTCTGTACATGCCTGCAAAGGCAGCGGGGTGAAATGCTAAATCAGCTGCATGGGCCAGTCCTCTTTCTCTTAGTCACCATCCACTCCTCTTCCATTTACAACCTAGTACCAATGTTGTGTATTTGAAACCTTAGTCTCCTTCACTTTGCTCCTTTTTATCTTTACATCCCAGGAGAGGCTGAACTGAAAATGTATTTATGAATCATTGACAAATGGAAAGTCAAGAATGTACATGACCTATGCATTCCCTAAACTGCAGTGGGAGCAAGCCATACACAACAACATGCAAATGGTCAGTGAAGACCATTCCCTTCTTCTATCCACATCACCATTCAAAATCACACTGTCCCAAAGCTGCTTCTCAACTTACAAATGACTTGACACACATTGCATATAACATGTTGTTTGCCCTAGCTACACAATACATTCTTTATGGGCTTGGTCCCCATCCTATCAATTAGACATACACTGTGAGTTCCATGTTGAAACTTAATTCCCAGGCATGCAGAGACATGCAGGAAGAGAAGGTTTAAGTTTCTCCCCAAGCTATTTTCCTAACCTGAAACGGTACCAGAGAGCCGATATTTGCACTGCTGGGGAAACATATGTGTAGCCCATCAGTACATGTACATTTTCCCAGTGGCAGACAGCAGTTCCCTGAAGCAGTTGCAGGTTAAGAAAATGGCACCTGGTGGGGGGAAACTAGACCCCTCTCCCCATGCACTGTAGTCCTGATCCAAAACACGTCTATGGAAGACTAGGACTTAAGTTTCAACATGAAATTCTCAGCACATACCTGGTCAACAGGATCTGCACCAGACCTGGAAACAATGGGGTTGATCCTACCACTGAGCTGTCACTCCACTGTGTAAAGTGGAGGAATTCGAAGACATCTCCTTAGGCTGAAGGAAGACTCTTTGGATGGTGGTTGGATCCACTCCAATATATTATGTAGTTAGGTGCTCAATGTCAGGAGCTGATTTACATATGATGTCAGTGATACTCAATGTGGCACTCATGGCTGCCATGGTGTCCATCAGTGGATTTCCTGGTACCTACTAGCAGCTTCCTCAAAAAACTTACCCAAAGCAAAGATTTTAGGTTTCCTCCACCTCACTGGAGCAGGAAGTGCTTCAGAAAATCAGAGAAGGCTTAGGCACTACTGGGAATGTCCATTTGAAGATAGATGTCCCCATCCTAGGAGGATACTTGAGCTGGAACCTTCTGGCATTTAATAATTGCCCCCACAGAAACCACTGCGTGACTTGCTATTTCTCATGACAGCCATTTGGCGGTGGTGCACACGATCCATTCTCAAAAGTCCAAAAATACCCACAGATTCAACAAGGTTTGGGACCCCTGTGATAAGTATTAAGCTCTTCCATCAACTCATCTAGTCAATTGTCCAAGGTTACTAGGCCTTCCTCAGAAGTTTAAAATAACTTTCTCTTTCTAAATTCTCTAAATACATAATACAAAAAGGCAAAAGCCATACTGCAGTAAATATTCAAAATAATAAATATATAATCTTAAGTATCGACTAGTTAACTTTAAAAATACAATTTGAGAATATCTTTTTGGGAGAAAATTGGAAAGATGCCTTATCATGAAAAAGTTTTCGTGCAGACAAAGTCATCCTATTCCCTCTTACCTCTGCCACGTCTTGCCGTGTGATTTTGGTGTCTTCAGTCTGTGCTATGTGTTGTGCTTCATATAAAGCAATCTGCTCCTGCAACTCATTGGCTGTCCTCGTTAAGCGGTCAACATGAAGGTCCTGTTAAGTCAGACACATCCATAATAACAGTACCAGCCCACTACTTGCTCCTGTCCCTCATCATGCTCAAAGATCCTCTGAACCACATTAGTTAACAAATTATAGAGCCAAGAGACGAGAATCAGATGGTGATGGAAGTGCGGGTAAGATGGTGCTTGGGAGATTCAGAAAGGCCTTTGATGACAAAATGGTCTTCTATGAAGAAGCAAATGGATTGGCAATGCTGAGTGGGAGGCCGGTCCTAGGGATAAGGAGCAGAATAGCAAATAGAAGTGGCAGGAGACAAAGGGACCGGTGGGAGATAAGAACTGGCAGCCCCAGTAAGTGCAGTGATTGCTCGCTACCTGTTTTTGCTTTTCCACCTCCGCACGCATTCGCTCCACCTCCGTCTTCTTCACTGTTCGCTTCATTACAGCAATATCATCACGTACATCTTGGTCCATGTTCTGCATGTAGAACAGGCGCAGAGACAGATTTTCCATCTCTGTCTGCATGGATGAAACTATGAAAAAGGGCAGGAAAAATTATTTCTATTGCTGGTGCTAAAACCACATCAAAAGGGCAGGAGAAGCAATAAGCCACACAAGCCAGATGTAAGGGAAAAGGAGATCAGTTCCTAGATTCTGATTTCAGGGGGAAAGCCACCAAGAAGAATATGCATTTAAGTTAAAGTCATACAACCAACTAAAACGTGAAAAGGCCTGCACTCTAATCAGACAGCTTCTACTTACAAAAGGCTATGTGGACAGGCCCTAACCAGTTGCTCCATGAGGTCTACTCAAATAAGGACCTGCATATTTTGCCTGTGCCCCAACATCATATGAAGCTGCCCTGTATGGAGTCAAACGATCCATCCATCTAGCCCAGTTATCTCTTTTGTGTTTGGCAGAAGTCTTTCTCAGTCTTGCTATCAGACAGGTCAAGGATTGGCCCTGGGAATTTAAGCATGCAAAGAATTTTCTCTCATAGTTTCCCTGACAGAAACTTTCAAGGTCAGATATCCAAACTTCAGGCAAACGACCACAGCCAAATACCAAGACACAGAAGACCACACCTTCCAATTATATTCTGCACTCAACAAAATGATAAAATTACTACCTTAAGGTCTGGAAGGGAAAAGTAGCTTAAAAATGGTGCGAAGTCCTAGGACTTCATTGCTGAAACAGCAGGGAAGCTATATACAAGATAACTGGAACCAAGCAGCTGGCAGTACGTGTGTTGCACCAGCAGCCTCCAGACAGCAACTTCTACTACAGTAGGCGCAGCAGCCCCCTTCCTGGTGCATCAGCAGAGTTTCTAATCCTGGAAGCAGTTGTCAGCATCAGAAACAGCGCTTGGGGAAGAGAGGCATAAAGTCAACAGATAAGCATTCTACCATCTAAGGGGACTTTTTATCTGTGTTCATCATTGCTGTTGCTTCTGGGATATAAGGCTTGATATTGGGGGGGTCTTAAAAATGGAGGGCATCTTGGACTCCCTGAATTTAACATGGATGAAGGACAGGGAGTCCCCCATAGCCATTCCTCCAGATTTTCTGTTAGGGGATTCCATGTCCATTGGCACCAGTCTTTATTGGGAGGGGGTTGTTTATCCTGGCCACCCCCTTGTCTTGAGAAGGTACCATCTGACTCAGACTCAGGGATGTTACAGACCTTGACAGCATGTGACATTTGCAGTGCAGAACTAAGCAAGTCAAGTAGTTTATTGTATTTAGCCATTGGCAATTACAAAATGCAACATATTGTGGCACATTCATAAAATGTTAAAACATTAAAACATTACAATACAACGCAGAACTAAGCAGAGTTACAGTAAGTCCACTGAAGTCAATGGGCTTAGAACTATGTAGTTCTGTTTAAGATTGCCTGGTTACTGTTTTTCAGTTGGGTGAACTGGTGACCAGCTAATATAGTAACAATGAGCTTCCCAGAGCAAAATTCAATTTGTAATCTACTGATCACCAACCATAGCTGCATGAATATGACGAACAACCATAAGACAATTAAGGCAAGATGGGCGGTGTGTAGAATTTTCATAGCCTGCTCCATTAATAGGTAATTCAACCGATCACTGTTCCTGAACAGTTTTACAACAGTTTGCCAATTTTACTTTCACAATGTGTAAAGAGCAAGGAACAATCTAGCAGTAAAGAAACATCACCTATCTTTCGTTCTTCCTCAGTGCTCTGGCATGTCTTTTTGTACATGCTCCTGAGGTCTTGCAACTCTTCCTCTAGCTGCCGGTGGGCCATGGAAATCTGAGTATGACAATTGTGATTCTTCTCCAAATCCATTTGTAGCTGGGCCAACTGCTGCTGGACTCCATACAAAATCACACCAAGTTCCTCCCTCTCTTTCTTCCTATTCTTCATGAAAACTGCCTGCAATCACAAAAGGGAAGAAAAAGGCCTGCTCACTTTGACATGAACAAGACAAGAAAGAGAAGGAAATTCAAGCAAGTATACTATACCATCTCACGAAGCTCCTCCATCTGCTTTTCAATCTGTTTACTGAGGTAGGTCTTTAGGGCAGTTTGGAATCTTTTCATCAAAGGCTACAGAGATAAGCAAGACACAACAATTAGCAATACCTGTCAACAATTACAGTTCTTACACAGAATACATGAACTACATGAGAAGGCTATATAGCCCATATAAAACCTTATAACAGTTTACCTAAATGATAAAACTAAAAAAAAAAATGATTCCCATAAATTTTTGCCAAGGCATCATATTGGCTGAGTTCAGACTGGCAGTTGGAAGCGGGAGCGAGTCGTGGCAAAAAAGCCCCGGAACAAACTGTTCCGGATTTTTCCCAGTCACACTGTGCAGACTGATGCAGGAGCATACCGGGAGGAGGTGTGCAGGAGCATTCAGACTGCTGGCCCAGAGGTGCAGCCAAAAATGGCTTTTTCCTGGTAATTTGGCTAGGTGTGTATGTGCACATGTGTGCATATGCGCTCATGTGCATAAGCGCATCAGGGCGATTTGGGGAGGATCCCGTTGTGCCAGCATTGCATTGGGCGGTAGAGTGGAGCACATCCAATCATATCACTGCTGCCTCTCCAGGGCAATCAAGTGCACCTTATGCACGGAGACACCTGGCGGACATTATTACTGCAGATTGTTCCTGGCTTTTCGGGTTGGCGTTCACACTTCCCAGAAGCAGAATGAAGCGAGATAAACACGCTCTCTGGGATTTGCTACCACTTTCACCAGGTATCTTTTAAACGCAGGAGCGAAGCAGTACAAGACGGGTTGACTATGGGTAAGGAACGCCAGGCAGATGTGCCTTTAATCCGGTTGTAAAACGTTGCTGAAATGTGCCTATCTCGGGGCAAACTACCAATCTGAACTCAGCCACTGGATATCCAATCCTCGCCTCCAACTTTCAGCTTGGAAAATGATGTCAGATGCCTCAGTCCACAGTACTCCTTACAAGAGGATAAAATGAATTAAAGGAGATGCTATCAGAGTAAGAAACTTTGGGATCATTTGGTTGCAAAACAAACTGGTTTGCTGAGCAGGAAACAATGGGGAGGTGTGTGGAAGCAGAGACACAGCTAAGATATTGGCTCAAAGAATGAAGGAGAAAACAGATCATGAGAGGGATCTAGAACTGTGGAAAGCAAATTGGAAAGGGATGATGCATTTATGTTTTTAAAAATGGCCTGGAGGAAGACATAGAGGGGATGCTTATCAGATCTGCAGATGACACAAAGCTGGGTGGGATTGCTAATTCTGAAGAAGACAGAGTCAGGATTCAAAATGATCTAGATAGGCTGGAACAGTGGGCTGAGACAAATAAAATGAATTTCAATAGCGATAACTGCAAAGTCCTACACTTAGGTACAAAAAATCAAAGGCACAGATATAGAATGGGAGGGACTTGGCTTGACAGCAGCACATGTGAAAGGGATCTAGGTGTCCTGGTTGATCGCAAGCTAAATATGAGCCTGCAATGTGATGTGGCTGTGAAGAAAGCTAATCTTAGGATGCATTAACAGAAGCATTGTGTCCTGATCATGGGAGGTGGTAGTTCCGCTCTGTTCTGCTATGGTCAGGCCTCACCTGGAGTACTGTGTCCAGTGTTGGGCACCACATTTTAGGAAGGATGTTGACAAACTTGAGCATGTCCAGAAGAGGGCGATCAGGATGGTGAGAGGGTTGGAATCCAAGTCGTACGAGGAAAGGCTGAAAGAGCTGGGTATGTTTAGCCTGGGAAAGAGAAGGCTTAGAGGGGACATGATTGCAGTCTTCAAGTATTTGAAGGGCTGTCATGTAGAAGATGGAGCAGATCTATTCTCTCTTGCTCTAATGGGTGGAAATTGCAAGGGAGTCGTTACCGGCTAAATATCAGGAGAAACTTCCTAACTGTTAAGAATGGTTGAGCAGTGGAACAGACTGCCTCAGGAGGTGGTGGATGCTCCTTCGCTGGATGTTTTCAAGCGGAGACTGGACGACCATCTTTCAGGTATGTTGTAGGTATGTAGGTATGTAGGGCTATCTTTCGGCTATGCTCCTGCAGAGTGCAGGGGGTTGGACTAGATGACCTGCAAGATCCGTTCCAACTCTAACATTCTATGATTCTAAGAGATCACATCCCATAATGTGACGAGTGGGAGGCTGGGAAGAAGAAGGAATATTCATGAAGAAGGACCTTGGTTAAAGAAGGAATGGAGTACCAAGTGTGGAGAAGAAACGGTATGACTGATATGAACAATGGGTGCTCCCTACCACATGTGAATCCCAAGAAAACATAATTTTTTAATCCACTGAAACATGTGCAGCTCAGACTCAACATAGTTATGCATGTTGGCAGAGCTGTGGCAAGGGATCTAACAATCTAGAATTTTACCAAAATGTAACTTTGATTGTTCATTGGGTCTGCATTCAGACATCATGGACTAACCACAGTGAAGGTGAACAGATCTCAAATCCTCAAGTATACAAGCTCCCTCTTTCCTCCCCCCATCCTTGTGCGTGGAGCTTAAAATTGAAGATTTCCAAGTTCAGGAAGCTTTGGATCTAATTCTGAGTTGTTGTCTGAATTTGGGTTCCTAAACAAATTGAGTGGTTGGATCTTTCCTAGAAACCAGGGTTTAGGGAAAGAAAAAAAACCCAATTTGTTAAGCTGCCCAAATTTGGGGAAGAGGAAGGGATTGTGCAAACTTGAGGTTTGAGGCTCGTTCACCTCCCAAGCAAAATGTGGCTTATTTTTGAAAGAGCCAGTGTGAGCAAATCTACTTGAAAGAGTTGGTTGCTTTGTTTCCTCTCTAGTAAGGGTCTGTTTTCTTCCTATAGTCCACCACATATCAGACTAGAGTCATAGGCTATTTTTAAAAATGAATATCAACAAATTGAATAATGTGCTGTGCAATATATACATTTTCCCCATAAAAAAGTAATTGTTGATCATGAAAATGTTACAGTACATCAACATTAATTGCATTTAACTCTAAAATACAGTTAGTGTGTAGCCCAGTTTGCCTTCCAAAATTGGCTGCCAACATCAGAGCTATTTCTTTGGCTTTGGTCTTACATGCTCAGGATCCAGCACCACCAGCTGTGTTTCCTCCTCTGCCTCTTCACTTCCTTCAGTCTCCCGCTCAACCAAACGCAACATTTCATCCTCATTCTCTTCCAAAGGGCCGCTTCTATTGTACTGTGGAGTCATCAGCTGAAGAGAAGATTCATAACAGGGAGGGGAGGCAGCTGCTCCATGAGACATATATTTGGAAGAGAGATAAGTGGCATAAGGGACACAGAATGCAATGTAGTTGGTGAATAGTATTTTTTAAAGAGAGAATTTATCCTAAGTAATTTTATTTTTTGTAAAGATACTCAAGTGCTTAATGATTGGTATGCCAGCTGCAGTGCTTCTTTAAGTAGTATAGTTTTGCCATGGTTATCTATTCTCTGATCACATGCAGTTTGGATTACTACAATGCACACTATGCGGAGCTGCCTTTGAAGACAGTTCAGAAGCTTCAACTCATGGAAAATGTGGCAGAAGGATACAATTAATATCTTGCCAGATTTAAAAGAACCATACTTTAATTAACTCACTTTCTAGTACAATTCAAAGTTTTTATTTATAATTCTTATAAAACTCTAAATGGTACTACTAACAACTGGGAAAAAAGTAGATGGACTTTGAATATCTCAGTTTTAAGAAACGAAGATTTCCTGCAGAAAACGAAGAAAGAGCTGACTACTTTTTTCAAAGAAAACAAGAGATCAGAATCACCATTGAATGTTGTTTGGGACACTATGAAAGCATTTATTAGAGGACTAGGAATAAGGCCCGTTGTGGAAATAAATACAACGGGCTCTAGAAAGAGGCTCTGGGAGAGTGCCCCGGCTTTGGGCACTCAGTGACAATTTGCTGTGGCAATCTCAGCAGGGTATAATGACAGAGTCCACCATTTTCTCCAGAGGAACTGATCTTTGCTACCTGAAGAGCAGTAGTTATTTTGAGTGATCTCCAGCACACCCCCAAGATTGGTAACAGTGGTTCCCCAGGAGGGAGTGGCTGGTTTGGAGGGTGGAGTCTATGGCACTGTACCTGTCTGAGGTCCCACCCCTCCTCAACACTCACCCTCTCCAGGTTCGACCCCTCAAATCTCCAGGAATTTCCCAACCTGGAGTTAATAACCCTATCTCCCTCCCAGCCAACCATCAACCTACCTTTAGTTTTCCATGTCCTCCCCACTCCCTCCTACAGAGCAGTTGTAATTTTGAGTGATCTCCAGCCCCCACCTGGAGATTGGCAACAATGGTTCCCCATCAGGGAATGGCTGAATTCGAGGGTGGAGGCTATGGCATCGTACCTGTCTGAGGCGCCACCCTCTTCAAACCTCACCCTCTCCAGGCTCCATCCCTCAAATCTCCAGGAATTGCCCACCTGGAGTTGGCAACCTGATCAGGACTAGGCCCAATGAGTTTTCTCCCAAAGGCCAACATAGGTGTGGAAAGGGCCTTTTACTGATAGAGGAAAAAGTGCAGGTGCCAACTCTGATTAGGGAAATACCTGGAGATTTGGGGGGGTGGATCCTGTGGAGGGCAGCATTTGGGGTGTGTGTGTGGAAGGACTCAGCAAGGTATAATGCCATAGAGTCTACCCTCCAAAGCAACCATTTTCTCCCGGGGAACTGATCTCTGTCATCTGGAGGTCAATTGTAACAGTGGGAGATCTCCAGGTCCCACCTGGATATTGGCAACCCTAGGGGAAAGTCAGTCGCACAGCAGGGAGTTGAAGAAAATGGTTTGATGGTTGCTGGCCCACCTCGTTAGCCAGCCAGCCATGCTGAAGCTAAGCAGGAGAAAGAGCCTTTTTCCATTTATTCTGACAGGAAAGTGGCCATTGGGGAAGGGGTTATGGGCAGGGGAGGGGGTTATGCTGAAAGTCCTTTGTTTTTTTACTGACAGAACCAAGTTTGGCTGCCTACCAACAGCCACTGAGGGGGCAGTCCCTCACAGGAGTCAAGAGAACTGTCTTCCTCAAGAGAGAGAGCTGTCTGCCAGTAAATCTGACATGCAAATCTGTCTGAAGGGGGAGTGGGTGGGGAAGAGGAGCAGACCCAGCACCCGGCCAATGGCACGCAGGTACTCTTGAGTGGCGGCTGATGGGCCAATGGCTGAGGGAGGGCATTTTACAGCCAATGGGAGCGCATGGAATCTTACATAACCAAAAGATAATTATTAAAAGGAGAGATTAATGATACAAGAGGCAGGAAGATTAAACAAACAAAGGAAACAAAAATATATTAATTTACAAAGACAAATACAAAACCAGGAGAAAATAATGATGGTAAAGATATTGAATGAGGGAACAAAAAGAAGATTAATCCTGCTACACCACCAAATGAATTGCTTGTTAAAAGACGAATTAGCTAAAAAGTTATACTTTGCAAAACAAAACTTTTTCGAAAATGCCAATAAACCTACAAGGTGGTTAGCATATAAACTTCGGCAACAGAGAGAAAAATAATTATTAATACTTTAAGGAAAGATGGAGAAGAGACAAGTAGAAGCGATGAGGTCAAAAAATAATTGAAGATTTTTATAAAGTTCTATATGGAAAAACCAAAGCAAAGATAGAAGAAATCAAAAAATATTTGGAAACTCATCTACTGGAAAAATTCTCAGAGGAACAAAAGGAATTATTAAACCAACCAATTTCTATGATGGAAGTGGTAGAGGCGATAAAAAGACAAAATAGTGGGAAAGCTCCGGGACCAGACGGCCTACCGATAGAATTTTATCAGGTGTTTAAAGAATAAATAGGATTAACTTTTAAAGATATATGTAATTTAGCGAGAGAAGAAGGGAAAACTCCAGATACTTGGAAAGAAGCAATTATAATATTAATTCATAAACCCAACTCAGATGAAAAAGAGATTAAAAACTATAGACCAATTTCACTGTTAAATGTGGACTACAAAATTTATGCATCAATACTAGCTCAGAGACTGAAAAGAGTTTTGGAAAAAATAATTCATAAAGACCAAGCGGGGTTTTTGCCCAAAAGGCAAATGAGAAACAATTTGAGGTATCTAATGAACATATTGGAATATTCTGAATTACATCATGAGAAACAATTGGCTATAATATTTTTGGATGCAGAGAAAGCTTTTGATAATGTCAATTGAACATTTATTATAGAGACTTTACGAATGCTGGAAGCAGGCGAGAAGTTTATCACAATGATTCAAACAATATATGGCAAACAAAGAGCAAAAATTATGGTAAATGGCGATTTGACTAACAGCTTTGAGATTCAAAAAGGCACAAGACAGGGATGTCCATTGCTTGCGTTCGCTGATGATGTGGCATTTTTACTAGATGATCCGAGTGGAGCAATCAACTAAACTAAAACTAAAAGAAAAGCTAAAAGAAAAAATTGAAGAGTATGGATTAGTGGCAGGGCTTAAAATAAAGATGGATAAAACAAAGATTTTGACTAAAAATATGGATAATAAACAAAAAGAATATGTACAAAAAATTTCTGGATGCCAAATCGTGGAAAAAGTGAAATACTTAGGAATTACTATAACTAATAAATGTAGTACACTATATGATGACAACTATAAAGTTCTATACAACAAGACAAAACAAGATTTAGAAAAATGGAAAAATTTACACCTTTCTATGATGGGAAGAATGGCTGTATTAAAAATGAACATATTACCTAGATGGATGTTCTTATTTCAAACAATTCCCATACTTCAAAATCAGAAACTTTTCAAAGAGCTGAATCAACTAACATCCAGATTTATATGGCAAGGAAAACGAGCACGAATAAGGCTAAAAAAGTTGCAAGATGCAAAAGAAAAGGTGGATTTGGAGTATCTAACTGGCTATTGTATTACAGAGTGGCAGCATTAACATGGATTAAAGACTGGATTAAGTTAGAAGATAGAAGACTATGGAAACTTGAAGGACATGACTTATTATTGGGATGGAATGCCTTTCTTTGGTATGAGAAGGCCATAACACAAAAATATTTTAAACAACAATGGTTGAGAGCGGAATTATTAAAGGTATGGGATCCCATTCATAAAGGGCAGTATATAAGAAGATCGAGACTTATTGTACCATTGGAAGCCTTTACCCTACCAAATGCATATGCGGGAGAAGAAATCTTAAGGTACCAGGATGTGTTGGACAAGAAAGACAATTTAAAATTGCCAGAACACCTAACTTGGTGGAGTAAAGCCCAAATGGAATCCATATCTTTGAAAGATAAAAAAGTGGGTTTTAATAACAAGTTAGTGGGGTTAGAGAAAGCCCTTATGTCTGCCGATGATAACCTGATAAAGAAAATATATAAAATTTTGTTGGATGATATGATGAATGATCAAATAGTTAAAGATAATATGATTTTGTGGGCTCAGAATATAGGGCGCAATATTGACTTAGAAGAATGGGAACAGATATGGGCTAAAAATGTTAAAATGACTAAAGCTGTGTCGTATAAAGAGAATATGTATAAGATGTTTTACAGATTGTATGTTACACCTGACAGACTGGCCAGACAAAATGACAAATGTACAGATAAATGTTGGAAATGTAAAAATAAGAGGGGCACATTTTACCATATGTGGTGGCTGTGTGAGGTAACAAAAGGATATTGGATACATGAAATAATGCAAAAAATAATAAGGGGTAAAATTCCTTTCCCCCCAGAAATATTGTTACTGAATATTTTTCCAAAAGATTTTGATAAGAATGACAGATACTTGATAGTACATATCTCAACAGATTCATGAATATTGTACGCAAAATACTGGAAGACAATGGAAGTCCCGAGGAAACAAGAGTATATAAATAAACTTTTTGAGACGGCAGAGAATGATAAACTGACATTGTTAATGAGAAGAGATTTTATGATTGGCATATTATAAACTCATAAGTTAGAATGGAGAAATTTTAGATGAAATACTTATTGTCTTAATAAGATCCTTAGTAAGTTAGGAGATTGAGCACACAGAAAAGAGGGTAGAACTTGTACAGACAAATTGTGGAACAAAAAGTAAGTGTATAAGCACTAAATAATATTAGTGGTCTCCCTGTATATATTTTGTATGTGTGTAATGTTAGTGTGTGTGTTTGTGTTATTGTATTGTTTTTGTTAAAATTAATAAAAGTGTACCTAAGGGTACCTAAAAAAAACAAACAAACTCTAAATGGTTTGGGATCAGGTTACTTAAAGGACTCTGCCATACGAACCTGCCTAGCAGCTAAGACTGTCACTACAGGCCCTATTCTGTGTGCTCCGTCCAGATGAAGTGATGTGGCACTCACATCTAGCCTCCACTAGGGCATATCTTTCTCACTCCCCCCCCCCTTCATGGTGCAGAGATCAATTCTGGTTTTGGCTGTCTCCAACCAGCAGAGAGAGGTCAGGAGGATTCAGCAAAAACACCACAATAATCTCACCATGCACAACAGAATTGATAGTGGCCTCAAAGAGAAAGCAACAAATCTCTTTCCTTATTTCAAAATGTTCCCAGGACCCTGACCTCCCCTCCTTATAACACTGAATTGGACAGGGATCACACCTCTTAGCTAATCTGGCTCCCTCCTCATTCTCCTACCTGAGAGAGAAAATAAGATTTTATGTAACTCAAATCTCTCACTTTATAACTAGGGGTGAGAATATTTCCCCAAATCTAAGTTCCGATGTGCTCCTGCAGGCTCAACCCATGTGTGTAGCTAGAAAGGCTTCCTAGTTCTAGATATACTGTCACTTGTCTCTACCTCTCTAAACTGCTTCGGAACTACAGCAACACTTGGCTCCACTGCGCTTCCCTTCCATTTGCCTTTTGGTATTATTGGCTAAGACACTCAGAACCCTGAAGAGAGAATCAAGAACGGTGTCTGGAATCTGCACTAATACATATCATCCCTGCTTCACACTCTTGCTCTCTACCTCTTTGGCCTCTTCCCTCCCCGTCTTGAATGATAAACTTTGTACAGCATGTGTTGGCATCTGGGACATTCAGCTATTAACATGGTCTTGACAGTGATGAATACTGTATGCCTGATATTATCATGACTGCTTGAGTTTTGTTAATTATTCAATTCAATAAACTTATCTTTGATTTCATTCTCTTCAAAGACTCTCAGTACCTCTTATAAACTTGTGCTAGGAGTTTCATCACTTCATCAAAAATCCCAACTACTCCTTGGAGCAAGAGGCAGGAGGACAAAAGTTTTCTTCTCTATGCTCTGGCTACCCTAGTGTGCATTCGGGACCAAATTCAAAAGTGGGCCCTATTTGCATAGAGAACGGTTTAGAGCACATGCCTCTTGGACCACATGCGACAAGAGAGGGTAAGTATAAGAGCACGTGTCTTCCTTTATTGGTGTTTAAATTGAGGAATAACCTTTCACCGGGCTTTTTTGGGGGAGGGGGAGGTGCCAGAACTCTCAAGAGGGAAATGAAATTTTCAATCTGTATACTGAAAACTCATGAACTTTTAAACATTTTAAAAAGAATTTTGTTGAAGAGGTTCCAGAACTCCGTTCTGGTGCATTACTCCAGAAAAAAAAACCTGTCTTTGACATCTCAGTTTGCCTGGTGACAAGTCTTACCTTTTAGATGCCAGGTAAAAATGTTTCTCTTTTCCCTGGCCAACTGATTTGGTTTTGGTTGCTGTTCTGCTGTGTGTCCTACCTTGCCAAGCTTTGCTTCTCATGCTTGGTTACCCTGTTTGCTGTGGTCATTTCTATTTTGTTTTATGCATATTTTTACCATTTTAAATAGTTTTCCTGATTTTAGAATTTTAATATTATTGTTGTATTGCTAAATTTAAAGTTAGTTTTTAAGTGTTTTAGTGCTGCTATAAAGTGCTGGTTTTATTACTCTGATTATATATCAGTATAGCAGCAAGGGACCCTTCACACAAGGGGATTCTTTGTTTTCCCTCCATTCTCCTTTGCACTTGCCATTCCCCGCCACCCAACACAACCGTGCTTTTTGCCAGCTTCTTCTTTAAAAACACATAGTAGTAGGTATATTGCTAGAGTGATATACCAACTGCTGATAGCAACAAAAAATCAGCAAAATCCTGCCAGTAGGTAAGGGGCAGAATGATGGGGATGAGGGGAAATGAAAGAGGAAATGCTGCCGAATGTGAATGGGGAGGTCCAGAAATCCACACCTTCCCCATTCACCCTCTCCAAAAGCTGAGTTGAGTATGATCTTTCAGGAAAGATTGGATCAAAGCAGATTAGGGGGGAAATGCAGCAAATCTGGGAAAACCTTGGAAGATGGGGAACTGCATGATGATGCTACTGCCAGTGGGGAGGGGAGGCACAGAGCAAAACCTCCACATGGAAGCAACTTGGATAAAAAAGTAAACAAAGTGAATATGAAAGTAAACCAACAATGTTATTATGTGTGTAGTTTCTAACCTAGTTCTTAGTTTCTTGGGTTAAATCTGCCTTCCTCCTATTGCTGTGCAGACATCACTGCTGTTAGTTTATACTTCTGATTATCCAACTAATTTGGATAGCCAAAGCATTCTAGTACAATAATAATAAAAACCAGGCAAGAAATCACAAGTGCAGGCTAAGCATCAAGCAGAGTTTAAAAGTCAGAATTGAGCATTGCATTTTTCCGGATCAACTGGATAAAAACATGCTATAATAATAAGAAAAGCCATCTTCAACAAGACAATGGCTAGTATGTAGGGCACTGATGCTCTGTGTTCGTGGTGCTTGGGGGGGGGACAACAGTGGGAGGGTTTCTGAAGTTCTGGCCTTGCTGGTGGACCTCCTGATGGCACCTGGGTTTTGGCCATTGTGTGACACAGGGTGTTGGACTGGATGGGCCACTGGCCTGACCAAACATGGCTTCTCTTATGTTCTTACCTGGCTTCTGTTGAACCCCTACCAGCAGGGGTAAATCAGATCTCTGGCTGCTGGCTGCTGAAGAGGGAGAAGAGATCACTACTTCTTCCTCACCATACAACCTGGAAGGAATTCTGCCTATGGCAATCCTCTCAGAGGAAACATGGTATACCGTTTTCTGAAGAAGAAAAAAAAGACTACTGTCAGAAGAGAACTGCCAAAAGGGTATTCATGCTTAGAAAGCCAGTTGCTATACAATTCTGCATAAATCTTTCATTAAAAATCTCAAGTAAGGTCATTTAACTCTTGCTGCTTCATGAAGACATGGGAAACCAATTTAAAGGAAGTATACAGGAAAGGACAGAAAAGGGCCTCCAGGCAGACTTAGTAAAATGCAATGAGTTTTCACTTTTAAAACTTATTTTTAAGTGAAAAGTGCATTTATAGCTCCTGCACTTGCAAAATAAAGTTTGGAAACACGTTACTGTTACTGCTTTATAAAAACTCGCAAGGTGTCTGCCTCTTCTTCTACCAGTGCTGGAAAATAGAAGCAAAGATGAGTAGCTACTTCAGCAATACAGCACAGTGCTAATGCAGCTGCTGTTGCTCTTTTCTCTCTTCCTTCCAGCCTGAAAGCCAGAAGATAGAGAGGGAGAAAGGATGGGCAATTGCTGTACCAGTGTTCTAGGAGACATGGAGAAGGGAGAAAGAGAGAGCTGCATCCATAGTTTCTATAAGGCCACCATGGATGCACTGGTGATCAAGACTGCACCAGTTATTATGTCCTTATTGCTGGCAGCCATAGGAATGCATCACCAGAGATACTGGCCACAGGCAATCAGACAAATGCTAGAGCATTCTGTCAAGGGATTGGTTCCTATCAGCTTGTCCACTGGCAGAAGAGAGAGCAATGTCAACCTGAACAGATTCCACTCCTCACTGGATTATTGTCTATGTGGGTCTCACAGCTGCTGGCATAGCCTTTTCAAGGGGTCAAAAGGGGTGCGTCCTTGTACTGGTGGAAGTTCTGGTAGGATCCATTCCAGGGTCAGAATGCAAACCAAGCCTATAAACACTCTGAGAGTTATTACGGCTAAAAAGCATTAAACAAATAGTGTAAATAATGGGTGGAATCCTGCAATCCATCCAAGGAATGTGATGATGGTGGCCGATGTTCTGGCTTTTTGTTGCTCCTACCAACCATTTCTGGCAAAGGAAAATTTATTCCTGGGGCTAAAGGACCCATGTGAAGTATTAGTGGGAAGGGGTGAAACCACGCCCTTTTGTCTCTTGCATGATTGGAGCTGTGCGGATGGAAGCAGAAGAGGGAAGCAATTCCACTCCCTTCTCCATCCCCATTACATCCTCCTGACCTGCATGACTATCGCTCCATGTGGGTCTCATGAACCCAGGAAAAACCTATTCCTGGGTTGGAAAGGATTCCTTATGAGAGGGGAAAGCCAGGATAATCTGTGATCCTTGCATGATCCTTGCACTGGTTCTAACCCACCCACTAACAAAATATCCCAAACTTATGTCATTATCTAAAAGAGTAGGATTAGAAGTCAACTCAACTCAGGGGCTTCTGAGATCTCCTGCTAACTGAAAGCTGATGAGACATCTCTCACATGCCTGAAATTTCCTGATAATGAAATGCCACAAAAGACACACAGCTCATGAGGAAATGCTGCTATTGGAATCTGAAGGAAGAGCTCTATAAAAAGAACAGGCAACATGATTTGCTCTTAATTAGATCTTGTTGTTACACCTCACATAAAGCTGTGAGAGAAACCAAAGTGCTGCAGCAATTTCATCTTCTTGCCACTCATACTGGAAATTCTACCAAGAGTACAAATACCACGACCTAAGGGGCAGTATGTTCATGTAGGTGTACCAGCATCTACCCCATGTCAATTATCCACAGTCCTCCTTCCTAGTGTTTCCCCTCTTACCCACATATGCCAACATGTGGCAAAACTAAGAGAGGTGCCGTAGTAAAATACCTCACAGGATTCAATCAGCATCAGATCAGGTTCAAGGAAATTATGCCTGATGCATTCTCCTGTACCAGTAGTAACTCAGGAGGAAGCTGAGTCCCTGGCCTGTCAGCACCTTTCCCAGTGTGTCACCAGAGAAGCCACTAGACTTTATCAGAGGATCATTGGTTGTTAGCTTTCACCTCTTTTCTCATTTTCTACCGTATTTAATTAGTCTCAAAAGAATTTCCAACATCAGAACTACCTCATGATGGTGATCTGTGGTGACACAAAAACAGACTGTACACCCAGGAAAAACAAGTTCCCATGGATCGTGTCCAGAGTCACTCACCTCTGCAAAGGAGGGCTCTGTGGGTTCAGGAATGCCTAGTCTGCTGGTGCTTGGCTCACCCATCTCTGCTGGGAACCCTTCCTCCATGATTGCTGTAGGGGTACCTTCTGCCTCTTCCTCCATGGCAACTGTAGAAGCACCTTCCGCCCCTTCCTCCACGACAACCAAAGAAACATCTTCTGGCTCTTCCTTCACAGCCACTATAGGAACACTGTCTATGTCTTCTTCCATAACAGCTGTAGGAGCCCCTTCTGCCCCTTCCTCCATGGCAGCCACAGGACCACCCACTGTCCCTTTTTCCACAGCAGCTGTAGGAACACTGCCTGCTTCTTCTTCCATAGCAGCTCTAGGAGCACCTTTTGCCCCCTCCTCCACAGCAGCCGAAGGAATATCTTCTGCCTCTTCCTCCCTAGCAACCACAGGAACACCTTCTGCTCCTTCTGCCTTGGCATTACTATCTTCTGGCTGTAATAACTAAAAGCAGTTGAAACCTGAACACTAAAAAGCAGCATTAAAATAGTTCATATACTGTCTGTTCCAGTCCTGTGGGCCCAGGACAAGGACCACGCCCCTCAACCGCAACTCAGCCGGAGCACATACCTGACGGCAGGCATAGAGCCCGGGAAAAGCTGGGGCGTTCCCACTCGATGGAGAGAGAGCCCCGCAGCCAGCCAGGGAAGAGCCCTCTCCCAGCGGCCGCAAGGGAAGAAGAGAAAGTTGGGCGAGCACGGCCCTGAAACTGCAGCCCCTCCCAAGACGCTGGGAGGGCATCACAGCTTATCAAGGGGGGCAGGGCCTGGCAAGGGGTGGAGGCAGTGGGGGAGACGGGCAGTGCTGGGAGCGGGGCAGGGAGTATAAAGGGAGGTGAAGACAGAGAGGCCGGGGAGGAACAACATGCCACGGATGCGCATGCTGGCGGTATGAGAGAGATCCGAAGGGCAGTCCAGCAGCCAGACTCCAGGACACGGGGGCAGAGGGATGACAGGGGTGAAGTCAATCCCGTACCCTGCCGGTCTGAGGCCTCAACGTTTTCTCCAACCTTGTACTAACCCCAGCTCCCTGGACTGACCTCCCTACCTGGATGCCCGGCACCACGGCTACTGGTGGGGCTCCGTCCAGGGTGCAGCAGGAGCACGACACTATCTTACAAGATTCAGCTGAATTTTAAGTACATTAGCCCTATTGACTCAAGTGTGATTATTTGGCAATTCAGAGTTTTAAGAAAGAACTAGAAATGCAAGTTATTTTCATATTTTTTGTCATAACATAGCATGACCTTCGGTGATGGAAAAATCTAGAAACCAAACAAAAACGTTGTTGGGAAATAAAGAGAAAGAAAGAGAAAATGGCAAAATAAGGTATTGTGTTAACCTGTTCTGTGATTTGTAAATTTACAGGATTGGTTTCCATCTGACGAGTCACAAATACTCACCACCGGGGCTACGCTGTCACCCTGATTTGGGCCACTTGTATCTTCTAGCTGTGCAGCCTATTTGATAAATATACAAGGGAAATAATACTCTGTAAGTGAACAGGCACAGTATAATTTCACCTTTAAACCTTACTGTATTTTATTTATACCACATCCATTTACCGTTTATATATAGCATGCAAAAATACCCTTGTGTAACTACTGTAATATTGCTGAGACCTCAGTGGGATACAATGCTATACAGTCCACTCTCCAAAGCAGCCATTTTCTCCAATGGAACTGATCTCTTTCTTCTGGAGATCAGATGTAATTCTGGAAGATCTACAGGCCCCACCTGGAGGTTGGCAAGCCTAAGAGGAGATTAAGCTTTCACATGCATCACCTTGACCCGAAAGCCATTGCAAGGGATAGACAGTCAGTGCTGTAGTCCCTCTGCTCAAACTAGGAAGTATCTCTAAACTAAGCAGCATGGAACTGCCTGTAGGGGAAATCACCTGACTAGCATATCTGCTCAAGTTAGGGGCCTCCTTTAGGAGTTTGCTCTTCTTTCACCCAAAAGAGAAACTGAAAAATTGGAATTATATGGGGAAAATGTGATAGTCAAAAGAGACTGCAAAGTATTATTAGTGATAGAAGTAAAAACAATTAGCTTGTCTACCAAACAGGAAGGCATGTTTTTAACTTAAGAGAACATAAGAACATAAGAGAACATAAGAGTTCTCTTATGTTCTCTTATGTTAACTTCAAAATTTTAGAAATGTACCAAACTTCATTCCAAATGAGGAATGATAAACACTCACTGCTGCTGTGGCCACGCCATCTTCTTGATTTGGACCACTTGGGTCTTCTGGCTGGCCATCCTAGTAGATCACACACAAAAGAAAATAGCATTCTATGGCGAATTGGCACAGTGAGTTCTCTTCTTTAAACTTTGATGCACTTTACATGTGCCATCTCTCTTCAACACATAAATATAGCATGCAGAAAGGCCCCTATGTGACTACAGCAATGCTGCACTTACTGCTGAAAAGATCAGGAAATTTCTCTGCTTTTCAGATTGTAACATGCCATAAGAAGTCTCAACTTTAAAAATGCATCTACTTAGAGCAAATCACCTGTTAGTTAAATAAATGGCTTTAAAATACAAAAGACAATTTCAATCCTACAAGCTAACAACAAAAAGCAAATATAGTATACAGTGTTAAAAAAACGCATCACAATTGTCACTTCTACACTATTTTTTTTGGTAATTTGGCATTTGTGTGTGTTTTTATTTGTGTATGCGTACATGTATGCTCATGTCTGGAAGTTATAGCAACCTCTGGTGACTCCTACTGGGGCACAGAGGACATTCACAGAAGAGGCTTGATAGCCTGCCTCTGCCTCCCAGCCCTGGTATTCTTTGGAGGTCTCCCATCCAAATACTTGCCAGGGCCCTGCTTAGTTACCGAGATCTGACAAGATTGGGCTTGCCTGGGCTACCCAGGTCAGAGCACTCCTGCACTATTAATGTAGGTAGCTAGCATGCAGATGTCCTGAGTACACAGAGGAACAGAGAAGGTCCCTGCTGACTGTGGGATCCCTGGAAATATGTAGGAAAACACTGAACACTGAAATATGTAGGAAAACACTGAACACACACATCCCCCTCCATCCCCAAACGGGTGGGTGGCTGAGTGCTATCTACAAATGCTGCCATCAAGATGCTTTGAAAAACTGTTCACAGAATATGGTAGCTAATGTATTTCCTAAGCAGATTTTTTAATGGACCACTGTAATCCAGGTTTTTTTGCAGCAAATGTGTCCAGGCATTTACACATGACAGAGCTAAACTAGCTTATTTTTTCTTCACACATATATAACAAGAGTAGATTACTAAAGATTTAATACAAGGTATAATTTTCCAATAACTATAGTTATTGAATGAATATCATTAAAATTAGAATCTGAAAGCCAAAGAAGGAGAAAGGGGGAAGAAAAAGATAAAAGTGAAAGGATTTTTAAAAGGAAAGAAGGGATGAGTGGAATAGAACATGATACTGCATTTGAAGTGATTGTTTTCTTACAATTTAGATTTTGTTACAATTTTTATACAAAAAGACTTGTTTGTAAATTAGCCAAATGTCTTAAAAGAGGCTGTTATAATCAAGATAGCACACCCCCTCATATGGGTGGTGGATCTGCTGATAGACAGATGGTGAATTTTGTATATTTCAAACTATATATACCAACCTTTTCCATACAGGTTACCTATTGTTGGGGGGGCACTTCCCCACAGCATTGGGCTGCATTCGTGCACCTTCTGAATTTTCCCTGGCTTTTCTCCAATCTTTCCCAGTCCTGCTTTCCTGCAAAATTTTGGGAAAGACCACAGAAAAGCAACAAACCTACCATGTGTGCAGAAACTTTGGATACTGATGTCCTAACTGCATGGCAGGTATATTTCTGGCTCCAGGCCCCATAGTGGCTACTTCTCCCCACCACCAGTGGACTTTTTGGTTTTTTAATCAGCAATTGAATATCATTATAACAGTGTGTCCATCAGGTTCTCTAACTTTCAGCTTTCATCTAAAAAAGAAAAGTCTGTAGCCCCTTTAGTTGCAAAGTTATATATACCTTTTGCCTTATATCTCTGCACCAGACTTTAAAAAAAAATGAAAGCCAGTACCTAATTCACTTATTGTTATAATGCTATAATGATATTCAACTGCCTTTAAAAAAAAAAGAAAAAGAAGAATCTGTGAATAGTCTCTGCTGGGAGACTGGGAGCAGGGAAAACCAGGAGATATCTGTCATGTAGAAGCCCTGTTGCTGCTGTGCTGTATCAGCAACTGCAGCAGCAACGAGAAAACCCATCTCTGTCTGGAAAACACCACCATCTGTATTCTAGTTACACAGCTGCAGGAAGAATGCCAGTAGTCTGCCCTTTTTTGGCTTGAACTGCAGGGCATTTTGGATTCAAAACAGAGTGTATGTGTTTGTAATCATTTCTAGAATGCACCACCTACTAAGCCATTAAAAACACACTCAAACTTTAATAATTATTGTCCTTAAAGCACCTCTGCATTTTTAAGGTGCTCTAGAAGCATGAAAACTGTGTAATGAAATTGTCAAGAATACCCAATGAAAGTTTGAAATGTGTTTTTACCTTCAAACCAGTTTGGTGTAGTGGTTAAGTGCACAGGCTCTACTCTGGGAGATGTCCTGACTCCCCACTCCTCCACTTGCAGCTGCTGGATGACCTTGGGCAAGCCATAGTTCTGTCAGAGCTGTTCCCGAAAGAGTAGTTCTTGAAAGAGCTCTTTCAGCCCCACCTACCTCACAGGGTATTTGTTATGGAGAGGGGAAGGGAAAGGAGTCTGTAAGCCGCTCTGAGACTCCAAGTGAAGGGCGGAGTATAAATCCAGTCTCCTCCTCCTCTTGTGTATGAACAAGCACATGTACATGCTTGTTTTTGTTGTATTGCATATTGTTATTCTTTCATAAATTGGTTATTAGCTGTGCTTTACACACAATTCTTGCTCTGATTTTCTGCTTTCTCCCCATGCTGCTGTGGCAGTAGAAAATAGTATACAGACAGAAACCTCAGCCATCTGGGGTGGGGAGTTAGACTGAAACCTTCTCTTCAGCCTGGGACCAACAGTGATGAGGGAAATGATTAATTGTTCTCCAGTTCTTCAACAGGCTCCTTTAATAGGCATGCTCCTTGGCAGTTTAAAGAATGCCTAGATATTTTTAGTGAGTCAGGAAAACAGCATATCTCTATAAGAATAACATTGTAAAGATAGTCAAGGACTGCTGACAGACATATTGGTCCACAGAAATATTTTTTAAAAACCAAACCATTCAATACATTTGTATTAGGACAATCTAAAGGTAACAAAATAGCATGTTGTACAATTCCCCAGAACTCTTCATCAGGCTCAATGTTCAATCCAAAAACAACATGGATGAGAGAGAAGAACACTTAGCCTGGTTAGCCTATGCTTGTCAGAGCTTGGAAGCTAAGCAGGATTGGCCATGGTCAGTACTTGGATGGGAGACCACCAAGGAAGTCTGGGGTTGCTCCACTGAGGAAGGCAATGGCAAGCCACCTCTGCTCATCTCTTGTGTGGAATGCCCCATGGATGGGGGCCATCATGTGATGAGGTTGTGACTTGACAGCACATTCTTCTTCATGGTGGATAAGCTCCTGATCAACAGTTTAAAGAACCTTAAAACTGAATACAGGATGTGTTCAAGGCTGTTTTAAGCCAATGGGCAACAAGGGATGTCCTGGGCCCCAAGCTGCAACCTACCCTGAAAACGAGCAAGTTTCAGAGTTTTGGTTTTGGTGACTCGAATGGCAGGCACGCTCCTTTGGAGCTCTGATAGGAGTGGCCCGTGACGTGGCAGATGGGAGGGGTACCAGACGATTCCGGGCACCCCCCCCCAGAGTCCTTGGAGGGACTCCCAGCCTGGGGCGCAAGAAGTGCCTCTTCTGAGGCTGCAGCCAAGGGATTGAACTCCTCTTTGCCCCGCAAGGTCCTGCCGCCGCTGCGCCATCATGGCATTAAGAAGCGCACACCGGACGAGCGAACCAGTGATCTAGCAAAATTACAAAGCTCTGCCTACCTCTGCAGCTGGCATGGAATGAAGTGTGAGTGTTATTTCTCTCTACCTGGTTACATGGTTAAGCATTCATCCGAAGCCCCGATCTGTAATGACAGAGGGGGAGGGAGTCTGTCCCCCCCAACTTTAAACAAACTGTTTCAGCGATAGAAGGGGCTAGGAGCAATGGCGATTCTGGACTGAATCAAGTAAAGCACAGATTTAATTAGAGCGGCTTGATAAAGAAACTTTCACTGACTTTTAAAAACTTTCCATAAATTGTAAACAATGACTATTCGGGCAGAAAAGATGGCGACAAGACCGAAGCATTCTCCTGGAACTACAAGATCAGCACATCCAGCTGATAAATTGGAAGTAAATACTGACTTTTCCAATATGTTGGCTACAGCACTGTGCCCTCTGTTGGATCAGATGACTAATCTCAATAATAACTTTGAAGCACTCCAAAAACAGCTGAAAGAGACTAATTTAAAAGCAGAGGAGATGGCAAAATCAGTGAAAAAGGTTGAAGTCAAGACAAAAGCAATTAAGCAAAGACTGGAGGTAGGGGAGAAAGAGAGGACCTCTATCAAAGATCAACTTTCAAGACTCCAAATGGAAAAATCAACTTTTGTTCTGAGATTTCAAGGTGTTCCTAAACAGAAGGGTGAGAATCTGAAGAAAATCTTAAGTGAAGCGTTGGCCCCAATGACAGGTTTAACTGTGGATGTATTACAAAGTGATATGGATATGATCTATCGGACATATTCAGAATTTATCAAGAAGAAAAACCTGCCTGTGGAGATAATAAGGCCACAAACAGGACAATCTTAAAAATCAAAGACGAGGAAATCAGAGTCTTAAAAGACATACCATTCAAAATAAGAAAAAAGAGGAAACAGTGTAAAAACCAGCTTTTTGCAGAAAAACTCCACACCATACAGATGGATAATACCTGAGGGACTTGTCTTCAACTACAACAATAAAAAAGAAAAGATAGTCTCTGTATTAAAAGCAAAGATGTTTTTGGAACTGCAACAAGGATTAGCGAGTGATAAGAAAGCAACAGAGGAACAAGACATGGAAGAAGAAAGCAACACTTATGGGTCGGGAAGTTTGGAAAGCACGGTGAGTAGTAACCCAGATGAGCGGCCCCCAAGCTCCTGAAAGTCCAATAGAAATTTGATAAAAAGAAACATAGAGGAAAGAATTGAAATAACTTAATCTTATTAGCTTGAAAGTTTAATTGTTTAAGCTGTACTTACCTGATTTAACCATCTAAATACCAGTTAGTAATAGAAAATGTAAGAAATAGCTACATTCCATTAACCTTATTATAGAGGGAATTTTGATTAAGCTAATGATTAATAATTTTATATGATCCTTGTGTAGCTTATTTTTTAGTTTATTGTTTTAGTGTTTGTAGTGTTGTAGTGTAATAAGCTTGTAGTGTTTGTAGGATGAAAATAATAAAAAGTTTTTTTAAAAAGAAAAGAGCAGGTTTCCACAGTTGCTGCCACTCATGCCCACCCCATCTGGGTCTCTCATGCTGCTGGCTTCTAGTGGCAGCAGTGGCCACTGCCAACACTTAAATCAGATGTCAAAATATATTGTCTTGCCCTGACCTGGATAGCCCAGGCAAGCCCAATCTCATCAGATCTCGTAAGCTAAGCAGGGCTGACCATGGCTAGTATTTGGACAGGAGACCTCCAAGGAACACCAAGACACAGAGGCAGGTGATGGCAAGCCACCTCTGAACGTCCCTTGCCTTCAGACCCCACTAGGGGTCACCAGAAGTCAGTCTGACTTGATGGCTGTATGTATGTATGTGTGTGTATGTGTGTGTGTGTATATATATATATTCATTCTTTATGAATATACCATCCTACTGCTTGCCAGTGGTTTCAGAAGTGATTCCCTGTTCTCATAGTGCTAAATAATGCATTTGGGAAAAGTAAGTACAACTGAAGGAGATATTTAGAGCACTTTCTAACTACGTACAAGGGAATGCAGCTTTGGACAGGCGTTTTTACTAGTGCTTCAGTACACACAACCTGGCTGCTCAATGTATGAAAGCTAAAAACCCCACAGTAGCTACTTAAGGGGCAGGGGGAGCACAAGAACTGAATCAACAGACTATTCTCCCCATATGGATTCTACATTTCCCAGTCCAGCTACAATAGCATATATATCTTAAAGAACCCATGTATATTTTTTTACAATACTATGTCACCAGAATTGTATGAGGATGAATTAAATAACGACGACAAAGCAATCTATATACTTAAAGTGCTAAGCATAATAATATTTTCATTCTTCAGGGATTCATGATGTCTTCTTTTTTGGAGCCCTACTACACCACTGTCCAACATCCCTACTACATAGGGCTGCCAAGTCTGGGTTTATTTTATTTTATTTTATTTTATTTTTATTAATCATATTTGTACCCTGCCCTCCCCACAATGCAGGCTCAGGGCAGCTCACACTCAGTAGACAAATACAGCTAAAACAACATAAAACATATCAAACAATTATTAATACGGTTTTATAAAGTGCTGAAGATAGTTATTCAAGATGGCTTATTTTGGTGTACTCTCTAAGAGTCGTTCTGCTCGAGATCTTCCTCTGGCACAGGCTAAGTGTTGAAGACCCAGAAGCCAGGGCTCCATAGTGGTGGCGGCTCCCTAGCTGAAAGCCTGGCGGAAGAGCTCTGTCCTGCAGGCCCTGCGGAACTGCAAAAAGTCCCACAGAGCCCTGATCTCCTCCGGGAGTTCATTCCACCAGGATGGGGCCACCACTGAGAAAGCCCTGGCCCTGGTAGTAGCAAGTCTGGCCTCCTTAGGGCCAGGGAGGGTCAGTCGGTTTTGAGACCCCGACTGAAGTGCTCTCTGGGGTATATATGGGGAAAGGCGGTTCCGTAGGTATGCTGACCCAGGCCATATAGGGCTTTAAAGATAAGAACCAGCACCTTGAAGTGGATTCGGTATGCTATTGGCAGCCAGTGCAGCATCCGCAGTGCAAGCTGGATGTGCTCCCACCTGGGGAGACCCATCAAAAGCTGGGCTGCTGCATTCTGCACTAGCTGTAGCTTCTGAATCCATGACAAGGGCAGCCCCATGTAGAGAACGTTACAGTAGTCTAGTCTTGAGGTGACCATAGCGTGGATCACTGTTGTTAGGTCAGCATGGTCAAGGAAGTAAACCAGCTGCCTGATCAGCCTGAGATGATAAGAGGCTGACCTGGCAGTGGCTGCTCTCTGGGCCTCCATCATTAGGGAGGCATCCAGGAGCACTCCCAGACTCCTAACCTCCGGCACTGGCACCAACGGTGCCCTGTTGAAGGTTGGGAGTGGGATCTGTATCCCCGAACCACCCTGACTCAAGCACAGGACCTCTGTTTTCGTTGGATTCAGTTCAGCCGACCCAGCCGAAGCCAACCAGCCACAGCTTGCAATGCCTGGTCCAGGTCTTCTGGTCTGGAGTCGGACCGGCCACCCAACATCAGATAGAGCTGGGTGTCATCAGCATACTGGTGACACCCCAGCCCATGCCTCTGGGCAACCTGGGCAAGGGGGTGCTTACAGATGTTAAATAGCATTGGGGAAAGCACTGCCCCTTGAGGCACTCCACAATCCAGTGGGTGCGTCCTGGACTGCTGTTCCCCTAGCACTACCCTTTGTTCCCAACCTTGGAGAAAGGAAGCAAGCCATTGTAACGCAAGCCCCTGAATTCCTATGTTGGTGAGGCAGCAGACCACTAACTGATGGTCGACCGTG
The DNA here is from genome assembly GCA_029375565.1 of Gekko gecko. Taxonomy (NCBI): domain Eukaryota; kingdom Metazoa; phylum Chordata; class Lepidosauria; order Squamata; family Gekkonidae; genus Gekko; species Gekko gecko. The sequence continues at coordinate 233,155,320 of JAPDNY010000002.1, read as the reverse complement.
TTGAACGCTGCCAACAGGTCCAACAACGTCAGCACCGCAAACCCGCCTCAATCCAGGTGCCTATGAAGGTCATCCGTGATGGCGACCAGTGCCATCTCCGTCCCATGACCAGGGTGAAAGCCGGATTGGAAAGCGTCATCCAAAAAGCTCTGTAGATGGGTTGGGAAATATTTGGAGACTTTAGGGGTGGATCCAGGAGAGGTTAGAGGAGGGGCCTCAGCATGATACAATGCCACAGAGTCCACCCTCCAAAGCAGCCATTTTCTCCAGGGGAGCTGATCTCTGTCAGCTGGAGATCAGTAGTAAAAGCGGGAGATCCTCAGGCCCCACCTGGCAACCCTACTACTACAATATTCCAGGGCACTCAGTTCCAATAGTCAAGGTGCATGCAACATATCTGGTTCAACCAGTACACTATTTTAATATCCAGAATATTAAAATCCTTGAAAACGTTACCACTTTGTCTGTTGCAAGCAGCTCTTCATCCCCATCTTCTGCAGTTTGTCCATGCTCTGATGCAGTGCTTTATTTTAAATTAAAGAAAATATTTTAACACAGTTACTGGTACATGTTTTTAAATTGTATGGGGAGGGTCACGTCAATGCAATTTTTTCAGAAATCTTCATGGGTAAACCACCAATATATACAAGCATGACAGGAAATACCTGCACCTATCCCATCTCACCAAAGTCAGTTTGGTGTTTTGGTGTGAAATTCACAGTGAAAACTAAATGCCCCAAAGAGATGACAGACCAGAAATGGACGTGGGGATAATGTGGACCCTAACTCTTGGTCCTTTCCACACATGTGTGAGATGGAAGGAAAAACTTGTACCAATTAGTGTTAGACATGGACCTTGGGGGAAGGTATAGGAAGATGTATTTCATAAAAAGTTAGGTAGAAATCTGAGAGATCTTAAGAACTAGTCATGTGGGGACAGAGCAGATAAGTAGAGTACAGCTTGGTCGGTGGTGGCCCAGTCACTGTTCTATGATGACTGTGTAGGATGGGATGAAATTAGGACTTTTTATGGGATAGGAGAGGGAACTGGAGCCAAAGGAGGGTCATGCTCTTTAGAAAAGTACTCCATTGGATGATGATGATGATGTCTTATTAATCGCCCACCCTGTGGACAGCCTCTGGGCGATTAGAGCCATTATAAAACATTTAAAATTACAATTAATGTATAGTTAAAAGTGAAAACAAAAACATCAGTAGAACAATACATTCAACCAATCTAGATGGCAATTACAGTTTCTCTTTTGTTGTCCGCACCGCTGTCTCGCACAGCAGGGAAGGGAAGAGCATGTGAGGGCCATAGAAAGAAAGGAAGGGTGCCAGTCTCAACCTCCCACTGCTGTCTTCAACTAAAAGCCTGGCAAAACATCTCTGCCTTGCAGGTCCTGCAGAATTGCATCAGATCCCACAGGGCCATGATGTTATTTGGCAGAGAGTTCCACCAGGCTGGGGCCTGGGCCGAAAAAGCCCTTGTCCTAGTCAAGGACAGCTGGACCTCCCTAGGGCTGAGGATCACAAGCAGGTTATTATCTGCTGATCTCAGGGTGTGGTGAGAATGGGCATAGGGTTGTTGAAAGGGCTCTGTTTGCAGGGACCTATTTTCTCACCTTTTCCCACAATAAAATGCCCCTTCCCCTGCATTCAGAACAACAGCCAGGGTGGGATAAGTGGATGTATTGCCCCACTTGGAACGCTGATTCCTCCCACTTTTGACCTTTTTTAACGGGCATCCAAATTTGTTTCATTTCCAGTAAAATGATGAGAATTTCTTCTCAGAATAGGGAAAAACCCACCCCCCAGATTGACAGTCAGGACTCCCCAAAAGTAGCAGGACACCAAACTTCACCCATTAGGCCTACTCCAGCTCCGCCTATTGAAAATTCCTCTTGGTGGACTTTTCAAAACCACTCTTACATATGGCAGTGACTCCTCTATTTAACAGTGTGTTCAAAGGAGGTTATGAGGAAAGCATTCAAACCTCTGTGCTTAAAAATAACTATTTTGTGTGATTTTTCAGAATCTACCAATCTCTAGACACTGAAATACACACACATACATACACATATACTTGGGCTTGATGAGTGGGTTATAGATGTTTCTGTTGTTTATAAGGAAACCAATTTTTCCATCCATTCCCTTTGAAGCTCTGCCTGGAAATACGGCAACCCCCACCCTCACTCCCCTATAGTAAGGAAGGGTGGCTACTGCCTTGCTTTTGAAATTGTGTCAAACGTCTATACATAATAATCTAAATGTTCCACAGCATTCCTGGGGCTACCAAGCGTCCCCCTGATGCTTTCCAATAGCAGCTGCAGTTGCTTTAGAGAACAGCAGTGTAATTACATTTGTTGGACTCTGCTTTGTATAGTCTACAGCCGTCAGGTCTAGAAACGTCTCTCTTTTAAAATGGCAGCCGCATTTCTGCAAGTAACGAGGTACAGAACATGTCCCTACATACTCCGAACGGTAACTATATCCTTTCCTTCAGTCAAAAGCTCTGCAGGACCCCCGCCCACCCAATCATAACGAGACCCAATGCACGCACTCGGTAACCCAAATGCTTTACAATGTTCCTAAACTCATTTCCTTTCTTGCTCACCGTCGACTCGCCTCCATCCTGTTTTCTGTTGCTAAGCGACTCTATCTATCAACATCCAGAAGCCAGGCTTTTCCCCTCACCACCGTCCTTCTCCTCGGATGATACCAATTGTGGAGAGGGGAATAAGAGTTTGGACTGACCCAAGTTTCGGAATAGGGGGAGAAACTACTACCCATTCCAGCGGTAGGAGGCCACCACAGACCGAGACAATCATAGAGATAAAAAAGCTAGAGTGACTCATTGTGTGAATTGCCGGTAAACGACGAATGTCTCTCGTTACCTTAGCCTTTGTAGGATGACTGAAAATAAACAGGATTGTATTGAGAGTGTGGGAAATTACTCTCGCGTCTAAACGGTTATTCCAAAATAGAATTTCAAATCTATAAGATATAAGGGCTGATTCGTTTATGGAAAGATGGACTTTGTGAAGGTTTTTCTCTGTGTGTTTTTCTAACTTTGTAATGAGTGGCCCTTTTTAGATTTTTGTGTATTTTTTCCTTTCCTTTTTTCTTCTTAACAACAGTAAAAAGAAAATAAATAGTAGTTTTATAGCACTTTAAAATTACTAGCAAAAACTAGCAAAATTACAACACCCCTCCCCAACCTTCTTACTGGGATATAAGGACTCAGTGACTCAGTCTCAGAGATCTCCATTCCCACTCATATTTGACAAAGGTAGCTTTGACTCTCTAAAGGTTGTACCCCAAAAATCTTGTTAGTCTCTAAGATGCTACTGGACTCAAATCCAGCTCTTCTAATGCAGACCAAAGTTTGTCCAGTGGCACCTTTAAGACCAACAAAGTTTTATTCAAGGTATAAGCTTCTGTGTGCAAGCACACTTCTTCGGATATGGTGAAATGGAATTTCCTCAGGCATTACATATAGGAAAGGGGGGTTAGTTGCTAGGAAGGGCCATTTAGAATCAAGACAGAGGCAGAAACAAACATGGAAATTACCAGTCTATACATACAAGTAGAGAGTGAGCAGTAAATTATCATGAAGATGTTTAACAGATCTAAGGATCAAACAGGGACAATAAGTTTAGTTTATATGGTTGTCATTTGTTTGGGTTCAGTTCTGGGGGGAAAACAGTGAAGGAAATAAATGTGTCAAAACTGGAGATTGATATATCCTTAATCGTGGAATGCTGAGAGTAATTGATTGAGACTCTGCCATCCATCTCATCTCAAGCATCTCCGACCAACACGGCTACTCACCAATGGTCCCTCTAAGCTGTGGAGACTTGTAAGCAAAAATTCTACTTTGTGAGCTACTGGCATTAAAGTTGTGAGTAAGTGATTTGGCTACTGCATACTGCTCTGGAGCCATCCTTCCTGAGCCAAGACAAAAACCTGTGAGCTGGTGGCTAAAAAACTGTGAGCTAGCTCATATTAACTCAGTTTAGAGGGAACATTGCTACCCACCAGAATATACTGTAGACCAAAACAGCTATCTTCTGAAACCTATAAGCTTTTGTGGACTAGAGTCTTCTTGATACCTTTCTTAATTAGCCTTTCTTAATTAGCATTGCCAGCCTCCTGGTGGTGGTTGGAGTTTGGCTGGAATTACAGAGATCAGGTTCCCAGAAGAAAAGAGCAGCTTCAGATGGCAGACTCTATGATTCTAGGTGAAATCCGTCCCCAAACTCCCCCTTCAACAGTCATTTCCCAGACCAGAGTTGGCAATGCTAACTGCACAGGGTTTTTTTAATGAACAGCAGGATCAAGGGGGAAATCTCAGCACCTGCTAATTCCTATAACTGGATATGCAAGGGATTCAAAAGACTATGTTCTACTACTGAGCTTCCCCTACTGCAGCATACAAAGCACTCCATTATTTATTCTTTTCTAAAATATCACAGATTAATCACATATAGTTATTATACAATTATTCACAATAAAGTTTAACTACAGAGAGAAAACTATTGTGTTACTTGCATTGTTTTTTAAACCATTTGGCTTTCCTTTTGCTTAGATCAATATTTAAATCTGAGTATACCAAAAAAGGGAGCTATTCTTCCTGGGCTTTGGAGAAACAGGTGGGTTTTTCATTCCCTTTACGTGTGATGAAAAATTTGTCATCTACTATGGTATTCTGTATTCCATTGTACCAAACTTGAATAGGTGGAATATATTTTTCTTCATTTTTGTGTGATGTTCATTTTAGCACCTATCAGTTGCAGGTTTACAAATTCTTTCCAAATTGGAGGTGTATGGTTGCCTTTAATATACACCAGTAATGTCATTTTTGCTTGTAAAGGAATGGTATACTCTTTCACACGTATTGTGCGGCTCTTTCACATGTATTGTGTGGCTCCCGGCAAGGCAGCTGGGGAAGCTAAGGAGAGGCATGCCTCCCTGATTGGTCTTCCCTTCCCCAGCCAGTATTCCCCTCCCTGGGTAAGCGTGAGGTGTGTGTGGGGGAGCAGAGAAAGAAAGCAACTTTAAATGTGTTCTTAAAGCCCCCCCCCCCCCGGCCAGTCAGCCAGCTTGGTGAAGTCATTTGTCTGCATAAACCCCTTATCCAAGCTGGCTGGTGTGGGGGCGTGGACAGGTTTGGAGAACACATTTGAAGTTAAAGTTGCTTTCTTTCCACTTCTCCCTTCGTCCCTTCCTCCCCATTCATTTACTTTCTTTACACCTTTTCTTCTCTCTTCCCCCTTTCTTCCCCCCCTCTCCTGTCTATTTGCTTTCTTTCCACCCTTCTCTTTTTCCCTCCTTCTCTCCCAGTTGGATGTAGTGGTTAAGTGCGCAGACTCTAAACTGGGAGAACTGGGTTTGATTCCCCACTCCTCCACTTGCACCTGCTCGATGACCTTGGGCAAGCCATAGTTCTGGCACAGCTGTCCTTGAAAAAGAGCAGTTTCTGTCAGAGTTCTCTCAGCCCCACCTACCTCACAGGGTGTCTGTTGTCGGGAGGGGAAGGGAAAGGAGTTTGTAAGCCACTCTGAGACTCCCTTGGGTAGTGAAGGGCGGGGTATAAATCCAATCTCTTCTTCTTCTTCTTCCTTGGTTTTACTCTCTCTTCCTTCCCCCTGCCTCCCCCATCTATTTGCTTTCTTTTCTCTCTCTTTCTTTCTACCTCTTTCATTCTTTCTTTCTCCCTCTCCCTCTCTCTCTTAGACAAATAAATATCATTATCAATAACTGTTTTTACCCCTTTTGTTTCTATTTTTGGCAGTGTCATTTAATGTTAGTAAATGCAAATTTGCAAATTTTTCAATAAAAACGTGTGTGATATTTGTTCATGTCTTGTGGCTCTCAGACACGTGATGTTTATTCTATCGGGCTCTTATGTTAAGCAAGTTAGGCCACCCCTGCATACTAACATCATTCAGTTCTGGTATCTTTTGTGAACTCCTTTATTACGCTGTACGCTAATTTGCTGCTATTCACAGGTCTTACCAATTGCCTTCATCCAATCTTAGCTGTATTTACTGTTCAGTTACTTGTGCATCTTGACTCTAACTGGCCTTTCCTAGCAACATCTTCCTCACCAGCTACCTATATGTCAAGGTTGGTGACTTCTGTTTCAATGTATCTGAAGAAGCATGCATGCACATAGAAGCTTACAACCAGAATAAAACTTTGTTGTTCTTACAGATGCCACTGGACTCGAACTTTGTTCTGCTGCTTCAGATGCACCTGAATCTATGCTCAGCTAGTATGAGCATTACTCTTGAAACCATGAATTAGGCCCACTGGTCCCATTGCTTTGAGACGTGTGGGTGTATGTGGGGAGAGGCTTCCAAAGCTACCTTGAAAGTTTGGAGCCTCTCCCTCAAACCCCTCCCCCACAGAGTTACTAACAGCACCATGGGAAAAAAGTAATTTTTCCCCCACCATAGAGACCAATGGATGGAATGGGGGCAACCTGTTTGAGGGCCCATAGAATTGGACCCCCTGGTCCAATGTTCTTGAAACTTGGTGGGTATCTTGGGGGGAGGCTCCATCAGCTAACCTGTGAGTTTGGAGCCTCTCCCGCAAAACCCCTCCCCTCCAGAATATACCCTATGTTTTCACCATTGACTTCAATGGCCCATAGGATATAATGGAGCTGAAATTGACATTCGGCTGCCTGAAAGACTCCCCGGACGCCGGCTGGGGGTGGGGCTTGGCTCCTGAGCTGCCGGAGCTGAGCTCCGGTGCACTCCCCCTCCAAAACACCTGTCACAGACCCCATTCTATATTTCTAATGATCAAATCACCCACTACCAGAAGCCTATCTCCCTCCTGCCCCCAGGGGTATCCTCGGTATGACAGAATATCAGTCCATTGCCCAAGGAAGAGGTCCCTTCTAAAGGATCACATCCCTCATCCCCAGACTGATGCCCTCCGACCTTGAGACTTTCACTCTCTACAACAGCAGAAGTGCTGTCAGCACAGGAATGGGACTATTCTGGTAAGTCCTCGAGGGTCTCTTCCCCAATTCTCTCTCTCTGCTTCAGCTTCTCCAGGTCAGCAATCCTAGCCTCAAGAGAATGAACCCATTCCCTGAGACCCATGAGCTCCATGCAGCGAGCACACACCCACGATTTCAACCCAGTATATGTAGCACTCTCTTGAAAACACTGGATAGTCCCGTTCCCCTACTGGCTTTCTACCTTCTTAACTGATTCGTGGTTTAAAGAATCCAAAAGGCAAACTTCTGTACACTGCAGAACATGATAAAAGGTTCCCTTTTCTCCATGTCTCTTCCAATACTTGACTGAAGATGTTTAATAAAAATACTGGAGTCTCTCTACAGTTAAATACCATCTTGTGTAGAACTTAAGACATTTCTCTTATATTAAAGGACAGGGAAATAAAAGGTAGATTTTGTATATAAAGGACCAACATGTAGAGTCTATTAGGCCATGCAATCTTTTCCCAATGTGAGGACATAATTAGGAACTGCAGGCCAAACAGATGCTTCTAATGTTTTGTAAAGAGAGGAAATAGCTTTGGTGAGTTCAGAACTATTGGCAGCCCACTCTCAAACTATGCGAGTTCTCTGGTATGTTGTCATTTACCATATGGGGTGTTTAATGTTGAACAAGGGATTAAAATAGATGGGTACTGTTCTTTTTTGAAACCAATATGCCACTTTAGCTATACCTTTTAGCATCTGTTGTTTTTTTGTTCTCCATATAGGAATTTTTGTCTCCTCCTGAATAAAAAAAAATTCTTGGTCTAGAAATGGTTGTACTGGAGAAATTCCAGTAGCCAATTTTGAGCACAATTTGTCCCAGAATTTAAGAGTGGTGTTTAGACATTATTTATTTACACTACTTATAGTCTGTCTTTCTCACTGGGACTCAATATGGATTACACAGAGTGAGTCAATACAATCAACAGGATGGAATGTTCAGTAAACAATGAAATAGGATTAGGATTGTAGAAACCTGGAACCAACCAGAAATCTAAAGAACAGAATTGAAGCAAAGCATAAGTATTAACATGCCACATTAAACAATGCAAAAATTACATACTAGGATCCTACTTACAGCAAGCTATACACAGTAGCATAGACCACAGACCCTAATCATTTATTCAAGTAATTTTGTATACTATTTTGTACTATTACACACACTGCAATCTTATTTCCTGTGTAAAAAAAATCCCTCTTTAATAATTCAGTTTTGTATAGTTTGCAAAAAGCCAGGAAAGTGGGAGCCTTCCTGACTTCCTAGGAATGGTCATTCCATAAGGTGGGGGCTACAATGGAGAAAGAACATGTACTGGCAGTTGTTGATTTTGCCCATTTGCAGGGTGGCACCTGAAGGCCCTGATCAAATGAGCAACGGCGTCATGGTAGAGCACAGAGAGAGAGGTGGTCTTGCAGATATGAGGGACCAAGGCCTTGAAGGGCTTCATAAGTGACAGCTAGTACCTTAAACTGAGCCCGGTAACTAATGGCAGACAATGGAATGACTGCAGAATGGGAGTAATATGCATGCTCCGTCTAGCTAATCCCTTCTAGAGTGTTCTGCTTGCAACAGAATTCTTGTATGTTAAGTGTCCTCACTTATTTTTTTAACTTTACAAGTACTGGCCTATCTTTTGCTAATTGCTAGATTTATTGTACCACTTTACGTTACCTCTGGCCTAGTACAATACCTACCAGACAGCCAGTTTGGTGTAGTGGTTAAGAGTGGCGGACTTTAATCTGGAGAATTGGGTTTGATTCCCCACTCCTGCACATGCAGCCAGTTGGGTAACCTTGGGTCAGTCACAGTTCTCTCAGAGCTCTCTCAGTCCCACCTACCTCACAGGGTGTCTGTTGTGGGGAGAGGAAGGGAAGGCGATTGTAAGCCACTCTAATACATGGAGTGAAGGGCGGGGTATAAATCGTCGTCCTCCTCCCACAGTGTGGCACCCATAGGTACTATGGTGTCCCACAATGTATACACTGGCAGCCACTTGTTTCTTTCCCAGAACACCTCTTTCCCCAGAGCAAAAGGTGAGTGTTGGCTTTCCACCACCGTATAGGAGCAGGAAGAGCTTCAGAAGATCCCAGAAGGCATAACTTTTGGGTCTGCAGGACTGCCCATTTGAAATAGCATCCCCATTTTAGGAAGACACTTGGCTTGGAACTTCTAACACTTTTTAATTTCCTCCCATGGTAACAATTTTGACCTACCTCGCAATGGCAGTCATGTTGTAGTATTACTGTTTCTCAGAATTCAAAGCTCAGCATGGCTGGGGATCCCTGCAAGACATTTTTACACAGATCAGCTGTGCTTAGCTTTTAACATTCAAATTAGAAGCACTGGTAACAAATCAAAACCAGCCACAGGATTACTGGGTACTTAAATATAGAGCAATTTTCAGAGGGTCCTACTCAAACACTTATAGACACACTCCAGTTTCTTATATATTAATGTTTCTTATGGATAGGTTTAAATAGCATTTAAAACTCCCAAACATGTTTGGAAAAAAATATTTAACAGGTGAGTTACAGTCTCATAAAAATATACACAGTGAAACTAGAAACAGCATGTGTTATAATAACTGGTTGAACAGTGTTATGTAAAGTAAAGGTAAAGGTTCCCTTGCTCGAAAGCCAGTCAAATCCAACTCAAGGGTTGCAGTGCTCATCTCCGTTTCAAAGCTGAAGAGCCAGCACTGTCCGAAGACTTTTCCGTGGTCTTGCGGCCGGCATGACTAAATACGAAGGCGCACAGAACGCCGTTACCTTCCTACCTTAGTGGTACCTATTTATCTACTTGCGATTTCTTGCTTTCAAACTGCTAGGTTGGCAGGAGCTGGAACTAGAGATGGGAGCTTGCTAGTGATATCAGCTAGGGAAACACTTGCCATCATGCACTCAATGAAGTCTATTATGTTCATAATTAATTTAGTTAGTTTATAGCCCACCTTTCTCTTTGCAACTCAAGGCTCACTACAAAATATAGAAAACAATTCAGACAGACTGAATAAGACATCCAATAAACAATGCAACAGTATTAGGATTGTAGTCCTAACAAGATTTACACCCTTCAGAACACACTGACTTCAATGCATTTAAAAAAGGACTCAACTCTAAAATAAAACTCTACGACTCTCCCTCTCTAGAATTTCCGTTAAAAAAATCTATATAAAACATTCACTCCTTGCACCTGAAGAAGTGAGGTCCCAGTGACCAAAGTTTCTGCTGGAATAAATTTTGTCAGTCACTGAGGCGACATTTACATTGCCGTTTTATTTTGCTGCAACAAACTAACCCGGCTAACTCTCTGGAATTTACGGTTAAGACGTTTATATTTTGAGTTTAAGTGGCAATTCGTGACCTCGCGGCTCCATAATGCCGACACTCTGCTATAGTAACCGGAATTGCCTGGTCCTCCTTTTACAGCAAACACTCCCCACAGCTCTGATACAAAACTATAACCCCCTTGGTTTCCTTTTCAGCAGGGGCGGGAGTTGATTGATGACGCAAAACCTGACTCGCTCGATTCCTCGGACAAGCGACCAGAAAATCAGATGTGGGCGGGATTAAGCAGATGAAGTAGGTGTGGCCACTCATGACCACGCCCGCCTTCCCATAGATCCTCCTCATGAGCGGCGAGGTACTAGGTGGTGGCCTCCGGATGAGAATTTGTCTCGGCTGGGCGTTGGGGGGCGTGGGCGAAGCGCGTCCGCGGTGCTTACTCGACCTGCGTGTGAAGGTACGTAATTATTTCGTGGAAACGGAGGAGGTGGAAATGCTGGTTGGTTCTTGGGATGGGGTCTTCATTTGGGCCCTTTTCTCTGTGAGATGCATAGGGTGCGCTGCTTTGCTAGAGGAGGCGAAATTGCTATAGGTGGGATTGCGAAGGAGCTTTATGCCCTATGGGAGCAAGGGGCGGGAGAATTGAGGTATTTCCCGGCTATTCCATGATGTAGGTTACCTGCATTGGGTGTATGCGTTTTGGATAAAACGATGAATAGTACTGAGGCATGGGAGGTTTTGGGGGTTGCAACTTGCATGTGCCCTCTGGTGATCACTTGCCACGCCAGTAGTGCATCAGGCATGGGTAACAGTGGGTGGGAAAACTGGCTTCCTCGGGCCATTGAGGTTTGGATCTTTGAGTACATGAAAGCAGTACTATACTTATCATGTATCATGCATTGTGAAGAGGAAAGGTTTCGTATGTGCCAATTTCTCTGTTGTGATGGCTGCAAAGGGGGAGCACGTTTTCTCGTTGGGTGTGTCTCTTTAGGTTTACTTATTGTGAATCTTGTGCAGGGTCTTGGAGCATATTCTTCATGGGGTAGATATGGATGCTATTAAAAAAAGAAAATTTTACAGTTGTCTGATGGCACTGTTCTCCCCCCCTTGAATTTGTATGCTAGGACCCTGAACTGATTTTTGTGTGGTTTTGTTTTATTAATTAGCACTTAGAAATAATTCAGCATATTGGAGAAGGAGTGGAGAATGACATACAATACATGCTATTCTTTTTTCAGCAAGGCTGTGAGTTAAGCATGATTTTTATCTTTTGGAACATAGTGGTGAAACTGGAGTCTTCAGTTCTTTCTCAGTCAATTGGCAAGGTATAGCAGGAATTGGTTGATGTTTTTTTTAAAAAGGCATATGTTGGTACTATTCTACTGGTTTTGTTAGAGGAATCCCCGTGTTTGTGTTTGCTTTAATTATTGAGTCAATATGAAATGCCATGAATGTTCAAAACTGAACCTGTATGTGGAAGCAAAATATTTTATCTGCGAACATCCTGCTGCTATGCAGGGTCAGGTATCCATTAATTTTAATAGGCTTAGTCACGCCTAACTCTGCATAGGATTGGGCTGTTAATGAGCAGTTTCTTTCTCTTTATAGAGATGTTGCCAGCACTGAAAGGTTTTCTTTTTCCCTCTCCATTCCCCCCACCATGCAATGCATAATTCATATTGGCTCTGGAGGCCATAAAGCATGGATCTTGTACCACATTGGGACAATGCTTTGATCCTCTGCTGCTGGGCAGACACAGCCTATATAATACACATGGAAAACAATAGTCTTCAAGTATAATATAAATATGTAGTCTTACATCTCTTTCATACGGGATTTCAATGCACCTTGTGCTTGTGATTTTTCTCCTTTTTTACATGTGGTGATTCTTCATTAGCTTCTCAGTTTTAAATATGAACTAATGGAGAAACAGTTCCAGACACTGTTGATGTTCTTCATTTTATAGATGTTGGATTTTAATGAATATTTTAAATAGTTTGTTGTTTTTGTTTTGCGAACTACCTTGTGCAGGTTCCTGGAGAGATGGCATTAAAATCTTCTAAATAAATAGGTGAATATTCTTTTTGGCTGCATGTACATTTTCTTTAAAGCAGTTCCTATTAGGACCTAGCTTATTCATGTCATTTAATTTAATGTAGATGGGATGTCTCTGTACAAATGATATCCTCATGTTCTCAGTGGGTCTGCTTTCAAAAGTTGTCCATTTACTTAGAAAACAATGATTACAGAAGACTTAAAGCATATTAGTTGAGATGAACAGAAAGGAATTCAGATTGTGGGAAATACGTCAAAGGAAAGTCTGTCTGATATTGAGACATGCAAAAAGGGATGGTTTCTGTGCCAGTTATAGAGAAGTTGTACAAAAAAGGTAACATGATGGCTAGGAAAAAAGGAAACGAGGATTAAGCAAAGCACCAAAAGGCTGTAAACACAAGAATGGAAACTCTGAGCTGAAAGTTATATTGTAAGAAATTTGGGTGAGTTTGTGCCTTAAGAAGAAAAGCCCAGGCAGTAATGGCAAGCTGGACCAGGGTTTCATGTGAGATGGAGCCAGGGCCTGCAGCTGTGAGGGGGAAAATACTGGAATGTTTACAGAATCTCTATTTGGGACGCTAAGATATCTGTTCTGAGCAAAAGGTTGAACCTCAGGATTGCACCAGTCAATATTGGGCTTGGGCTGAAGCTGTAACATGAGCTAGTGTTTTGAAGCACAAGTTACAGGAGTTAATGTTAGTTTGAACACAGAAGTAATCCAGAGCAAAATGTTGGCTGATTGGTTAGGAGAGGAGTGGGCCACGCTACTGGCAAAGCCACACAGGTAGAGGAGGAGGTAATTGGGATCAAGAGTTGACGGCAAAGTACAGGCAGAATAGGTGAGAGGAAAACACAAATGGGGAAGCCCAGGTAAGCTGCAGGAGCAAGGCTAGAAATGTAGCACAAGTGCACATATGCCAGTTTCCAGGTCAAGAAGCCCAATGTATGTTGGGAGAACGGGGAGCAAACGTTCTGATACCAGTTCCTCGTTGGTGAGGCAAGGCTAGGTGCTGGAGAGTGAATGCTGGAAAGGCAGATGTGAGTGAGCAGTGAATTTAAACCTGTTTGGATAAACTGGAGTTCAGTAGAAGGCAGATAGTGACAAGGCAGTGAAAGGGAACTCAGGTTCATTCTACAGGGTAGCTTTGCAAAGCATGCAAGTTTCATTGTGGTGAATATTTTAAAGCAGCAATTTTTATACTTTCGGTCTTCAGTGGATTCTTTTTATGTTGAAGCGTATGAGGATCTCCCCTGTGTTTGTTGTACAACCCCATATATTGTGGAGAAGACATACTGCATACCCTAAAACATGCTAGTAACAGGCCAGACTTGTTGGGCTTTGCCAGCCCCTTGTGCATATGTCCAAAATGCACCCAAACACCTCCAGAAGCAGATATGATGCAGGGAAAGATTGGTAAGACTGCCTGCTAAGGAAGGCTGGTCATCATTTCTGAACTGGTAACCTCTGGCAAGCTTCCAAGGAGCTCCAGAACTTCCCTGGAGCATAGTTTGAAAATCTCTGTTGTGGGGACTGTAGAAGCATAATAATTACACTTTTGGTGGGCTAGAAAAAGAAAGCCACGCTGGGAGAAGCACAAACAAGGTGCTTCTTTTATATAAAAATGGAGGCTTGTTTATTTTATGTGAAATACTTGTTGGCTTCCTTTTAAGGCAAGAAATCCTTGAGGTAGTTCACAATATTGAAAACTCCTTATAATCCAAAGTCCTTAAACTCCAAAGCAGCAATAAAGCAAGGAAAACTGTACAGATGGAGAAAATGGCAAGGGCAGCCAGTGCATTGGAATAATAAAAATACATATCTAAAGGCCTGGTACCTAAAATGAAAGTGAGGTACCAGGAGAGCCACTCGGGTGGTCCACAGCTTAGGTGCCGTTCAGGCCTGTAGCCAGGAATTTCTAAGTAAGGGGGCATTTTAATTCCTTAGTGGGCACTGGCTAATTTGATGTAATTTAATTACTAGCTTCTCGGTGCTCTCAGGTGTGGCAGCGGCGCCCTCCCTGGCTGTCAGCTCTGCCTGCCTTGTGCTTTGGCATCTTGTGCCTCCTCCCTGGTGCTCCCCTCCACCCCTCCCAGCTGCCAGCTTGCCCGCTGGCCGTTCCCCAGTGCAGAAAAGATGCTTTGGAGGTTGCTACCAGGATGGGGGGAGGGCGGGGGTGGGAGTGGGGAGAGAAAGCACTGGAAAGGGGGAAGACAAGCGGAACCGGCAGCCCTGGCAGCACAGGGGGAGTTTGTGGCAGCCACCACATCTTGCCAGAGAGTCGGGGGGGGGGGGCTGGGTTGAAAGGAATTCGGGAGGCCTTTACAGGAAGTCACGGGACCAGGCCTCAAAATGCCCCACTGTAGCTACAGGCCTGGTGCCATTACAGGGGAAAAAACCCCTCTCTGCCCCTAGCCATCTTGCATATGATAGTGGGACACATGGCCTCCAATGCTGATCTTGCACTTCAGCACAGCAGTTAGAGGAGCAGGTGGTTCGTCTAGTCCAGGGACACCCAACCTTTTTGAGCCTCTGGGCCCCTTTGGAGTTGTGACACAGCATGGTGGGCACAGCCACAAAATGGCTGTCCTAAAATGGCTGCTGCAGGAGGTAGAGTCAGCTACAAAATGGTTGCCCCAGTTTACCTTCAGTCACACAGTGAAGATCCTTGTGCTGTGATGGCAGCTGCTGCCAGAGCAATGTTTTAAAAAAGTCTGCAGAGGCAATCAAATCTACAGTGGTCATTCCAGAAGCCTCGCTGGGCAAAATCCTCAACTGGCCCACCCACTTTCTAAAAACACTTAGCAGCCACCATGTTGGCGACCCCTGTTCTAGTCACTTGGTCCCAGACTGTGCAGGGCCTTATAAGCTAAGAATGGGTACCTTAAAGTATGCCTAGAAACAGCTGGCAGACAAGTTTTCCTTAAGAAGTTTGCTTAGCAGAGACAAAAGGAGGGTGGATTTTTTCCTTAAAACATGACTTAAAGTGAGCTCACTTGGTAGGGAGTTATTTGCTTCCTTGAGTCATTCTTCGTGGTCAAGACTCTGTGCTGTGATAATGGCTTGTCTTGAATAGGTCACTGTTTCCTGTGTGAATAACTGAGGGGTCCGTGTGCTCAGCTCCTAAAGAATGTGTCCCTTAGAGGGAGACACTTCAGTGGGGAGTAGTTTCATGTGCTGTGAGGTGGGCATTCTATGGCCATCCCCTGGGGATATTGTAGTTGTGTAGAGTGACGATTTTGGGGACTTGTTTTTTGGATGTTTGCTGTATTGTCTGATGACCTGTGGCTTTCATTGTGGGACTGTTTGTACTTCCTCTGGAGTTAATAGCCCCTGCTTTTTGCTCTCTCTGCCCATGTTGCTGCCATTTCGGTTTGCTTTCTGTCATTTCCACCACGCTTTAGAGTCTTTATGTTCAACCCTGTGACACCCCTATAAAGTAGGCTGTGTTTATTTCTGTTTTACAGATTGGGAATTGAAGATAAGAGAGCCTTCCAAGGCCATACAATGAGTTGCACCTAATGTGAGCTTTGGCTTCTGAAATGCAAGACCAGGCACTGTCTGTTCCACTATACTGGTTCTCTCTCAGACAACAGAGGTGAGTGATGGTTTGTGTCTAGAAAACCTCCCCCATGTTGTGTGCATCTATGATGCAAGGAAATGTTAACTGGGATGCATCTGGAAGTGGTGTAGCAGGACGGTGAAGAGAATTAAGTACAGACCTTTGCCACGAGCTTGCTGGAATGCTGTAAGCAAGCTGTTCTCTCTTGGCCCCTCTTTTTCAATACTGGAACATTAATATGGACCTACCTTTCAGAGTTTTTGCAGAGGTTAAAACAAGGGAGTGTATGTAAAATGCTTTGATTGGTTGAAAGTAAGAAATACTTCTTACTTAAATGCCCTTTTTCTTGCAACAATCAGATTCTGCTTAGTAGAGCAGGATTTACTTGTGTTTCCTTATCAGTAAGCCTGATTATCCCAAGCCAGGAACTGAGAATTTTAGATGTGCCTCAGTCATTAAATGGCAAGTCATTGGCAGCAGTGAAACTTTCCCCAATCCTGTCCCAGATGGAGTCTCTATTTCCTGAGCCCTTGAGCAGTAAGAAATTATATAGGAATGTAGTTTTCTCTCCAGCACTACTACATTCCAGACTCCTGCCCAGCTGTTTGCCTTGTAGGTAGAAAACTACATTTTTGAATGTTAGCTAATGTAGTAACTTCAGGAGAGTGATGGCCTGTCATAGTTTGGCTAGATGACTGCATTGCATCATACATGGGGCTACCTTTGAAAAGCCTTTGGGAACTTTAACTGGTTTGGAATACAGTGACACATTAGGAACTGGGATATCCTGCAATAAGTGTAGTTCACCTATACATAAAGATCTTCATTGGCTTCCACTGTATTTATAGTTTGAACCACATTATATGGTATGAATTTACCTGTTTGCTAAGGTTTTTTAAAATTACACAGATTGCATTTTGTGTGTTTTAAATTGCAACTGCTTTGAAGAGCTTCTGAAAGGAAGGTGAGGTATAAAACTTGAGATAAAGAAAGGGAAGAAGTAGACATTGAATATCAGGTTCATATTCATTTTGTAGCAGATAGTACTGAAGGATGGATTTTGGCAAAGTACCCAAGAATTGAAAGTTCTCTTTGGGCCACAATCCACTTCTAAAGTTGGTAGTGAAGCAGGTATTCTGAGTCCTGCCACACCCATATTTTAATACTGGGTCACTTAGATTTGTCTCATAGTAGGTCACTGTTAAATATAGCTTCTACTTAGGAATGTGCATTTCACTTCTACAGTGCCCCTTGGGACCTTTGATTTGCTGTAGTAATTTCTGTTTAACTTGAATAGCCTGGCTCCTTTCCTTTGAGCAGGAGAAATGACAAATTAATCAATTTGCATAATTAAGTTTTTGGTGTGATCTGCTATCCTGTATTTACTCCATCTTCCTTAGTTCATCTTCTTTAACACTTAATATTTTGTGTCTGTTTTTTTCCAGTTGCTATGCTTTTTAAACTTATGGCATGGGGGTGATCCTAGAAGAATTTCTGCACACATCTGTTTGAATATAATTATTGTAATGTTTGTGCTTAGTAAGGTTTTGTCTAAATCTTCAATGCTTTGCTACCTTGGCATGACTTTGAAACAAAATTTGGTCCTTGTCACTGTGCCAAGTGTTCAGTATGAAATCTATGCTTTCAGCCAAATCATTACCAAGAGCTATTTGACTTAAGGCCATTTCTGATAAGTTAAAAAAATGTACTGTGAGAGCCATCGTGGAGTGTTTAAAGAAAACCTGCCAACAGGATCTTGAAATTTAGCCATTTGTTCAAAGGGGAAGGGCCTTAGAGAAAGAGGCCAAGAGTTTCTGCTGTCTAAGGCACTTCTGTGCTGAGGCTGTACTGATGAGATCTCCAGGGGATAAGCCAACTGCTGTCTGCCTCTCAGGTTCTCTGCTGACGGAGCAGTCTTGGCTATTGTCCACAAAAGCAACCAATTGCTGAATGGAGTACCTTGCTGGCTGCAGTGCAGGTGTTCAGTAGCAGCAGCTGTTGTGTGGGAGGAAATAATGTGTGTGTGTACAGATCTTTTTTTTTTTTTTAGAAAAGGCAATCGGCACAGTCTTATCAATTGTGATTACATTATGTGTTGAAGGAAGGGTGCAGCTATGAGTGACTCTGATTACCGTGGAGTTGTCAGCTGCTGCCACGCTGGAAGAATTGGATTCCAGAATTAGAATTTCAGTAGTACATGATTAGAACATAACTGATTGTATGCTCTCCAGATGCCACAAGATGGCTTGAAACAGAGCTCGTGAAGGAGATGCTTCTTTCTGTAAGAAACTTAGAACTATGTGTACTTAGAAGCACAGGTTGTGGAGAGGGACATTGTCATGCTATGGTGAGAACAGGTCTGCTGAATGTGGCTTAGTATAGAGACAAATATGACTCTTTACAAAAGAAAATCAAATCTTTACACTGATGTATCTTAGTGGGGTGCTAGAATAACCAGTATGTGAAGGGGATGGCTGGCAAAGATTTTAAGGAACTAAAAATCTTCTTAGAGATGCTATACAGAAAGGGAGGGATAGAAATGAATAATTGCCAGTAATTCAGGGTACCTTTTTATGGTAGTTTTATGCTAGTGCATTAAAGTAAATGTGTAAGATGCTGCTTTGTATTTTTATTTGGTGTAGTGGATAGGGGCTGCTATGGGTCAGAGGTTAAGATGCTGAGATCGGAAGGTTGGTAGCTTGGCAGTTTGAGATCCTAGTGCCATGTGATGGAGTGAGCTCCTGTCTCTGGCCCCAGCTCCTGCCAACCTAGCAGTTTGAAAGCAAGAAATTGCAGGTAGATAAATAGGTACCTCTTCAGTGAGAAGGTAACAGTGTTCTGTGTGCCTCAGCGTTTAGTCATACCGGCCACATGACCATGGAGAAGTCTTCGGACAGTGCTGGCTCTTCTGTTTGGAAATGGAGATGAGCACTGCCCCCTAGAGTCAGATTTGACTGGCTTTCAAGCAAGGGAAACCTTTACCTTAGTCATTAGGAGCCAGTTTAGTGTAGTGGTTAGGAGCACAGACTCTAATCTGGGGGAACGAGGTTTGATTCCCCACTCCTCCACATGCAGCTGCTGATATGACCCTGGATCAGTCACAAGTTCTTTCAGAGCTGTTCTCTTCTTGAAAAAGCTCTCTCAGCCCCACCTACTTTGCAGGGTCTCTGTTGTGGGGAAGGGAAAGGAGATTATAAGCTGCTCTGAGGCTCCTTTGGGTAGTGAAGGGCGGAGTATAAATTCAATCTCCTCCCCCTCCTTCCTGAATATGCTACTTCCTGTTAAAGAATGAGCAACAACCAAGTCCTTAAAGAGCCGGGCTCTGAGTTTGTATCCTTGTTTTGCCATTCTTTGGGGGAATGGTGAAATTGCAACATGTTAGATACATTACCTGCAACAGGGCAATGGCTTCCCTGCTGCACTGGGAACCCATGAAGCTTCCTCCTGGATCCCTGTGGGGGTGGGTATCACTGCTGCATTATGTAAGCAAATAGTGTACTTAAAACCATGTGGACAGAACCTTTATACAGTAATGAAGCATCATAGGAATGACTATGGAAGTTTTCTTAATGATATTGCTCCAGGTAACTTCTAAACATTAAAGAGACCAAATTGGAGGAAATGTTTTTTATTTGGCTCTGCCTCCTGCAGAAGGCCCCACCTCTTACAGAAGCCTTATTGGGGTGGTGCTCATTACCTGCTCTCAGAATTCCTCGAAGTTGAGGACCCCGTATTCTGTAAGATCCAGGGGAAAGGCGTCCTGATTTGTATCTGCAGAGCTGTCTGATTCAGGGTTAAGGAATCCTCCTGTGCGTAGAAGAAGAAACACTAATAAAAGAAATCCAGTGAACTATTTAGTAAATAAAAGGAAGGATGTATATGGTGAGGTGGTTCACAGCTCTCCAGCCTTAAGGGCTTGTTATTGTAAAGTGGTATAAAATGAAATAACAAGAGAAAAATCTGGATCAGGAGTTGTGACACCTGGAAAATTTTGTTGGTCTTTAAGGTGCTACTGGACTTGAATTTTGTTCTTCTACTACAGACTAACACAGCAATTCACCTGAAACTAACAAGTCTTCTGTATCATTCCTAACTGAATGTAGTATTTATATCCTCCACCATCTTAAGTTGCTCAGAGAGTCAGACCTCTGCAATATTTTTAAAAGTCTTCTCTGTGTAAAAGTGGACCTGGACCTTGCAATTAAGATTAAGAAGAACATTCTTTTTGTTTGTTAGTTTAAGATTCCTTTCCTGTGAAAAGTCTTTTGATTTTTGTCCTGTTTTATTTTTGAACTCAGCAAAAGCTGAAAAGACGTTACTGCTTTTCATTGTATGAGGCCAGTGCAGCTTCAGGTCATAAGACAAAGTAGTTCTAGTTCAGAGATTCTCAGGTTTGACCTTAGCCCTTTTGTGTTTTTGCACTGCCACAGTGGCACTGGTTCTGCTGGTCACGTTGCACTGGTTCTGCTGCTGACCACACACACACTTCACTTTCTATTGCAGAGGTTCTCTGGGACAGTGATGGTGAACCTTTTAGAGACCGAGTGCCCAAACTGCAATCCAAATCCCACTTATTTATTGCAAAGTGCCAACACGACAATTTAACCTGTATATTGAGGTTTAGAATTTAGTTTAGAAAAAACAATTCATGCATTACCATCTTTTGTCTTAAAAGAAAAACACAATAACAGAGCTTTCAATGATACACACAGCTTTTTATTGAAAGGAAAAAGTTTGCATTTGGCATGAAGTTTGCACTTGACGTCATACACACAAACTCCTTCCAGTTAGTACAGGATAGGACCCTTCCTATTTACCTGGTCTGTCTTTCTCAACATGATCTTACACATTTTCACACCTAAAGTGACAGCCCTCTTCCCCCTTCCATGGGAAAGAGACAGAAAAAACAGCACACTCAGTGGAATCTGCCACTTCTAGATTGATTTGAAGTAAATTAAATTTTGATCCTGCAAATCTTGACCAATGAACAAATAAAGCACTTCAACTTGAGCACTTCAACCAAGTGACCCACCCCAAAAGCATATCAAGGCTGCACAGTTTTGTGGGAAAGCGAACTAGGTATCCCCATCCAGGGATGTACCAAAAGGAAGGACAGGATTGCCCATTGGAAACAATGGGAAACACTTGAAGGCCCATTGGAAATAATGGGAGACAGGAATGCTACATCCCATACATCCGCCCTGAAGTTCAGGGACAGTCTTTCATTACCCGGGGGGGGGGAAGCTATAATTAGGGGGAGGTTTGCTGTGCCTTACCACCACAGGGCAGGAGCTCTGGCTCGCCTTGAGTCACCTCACCACAGCGCTGGCTGCCACCTCCTCCTGCAGCACCAGCTCCAAAACAGTCTCTATGTCCAACTCCTTGAACAGCCTCTGAGCAGGCATACAAGACATGCCACCCAAAGCAGTGGGGCAGCCCTGAAAGGAAGCGAAGGGGGTGGGTACTAAAGTTTTTCAGACTCCAGGTTACAGCACAGGACGCTGGAGGGCGCAGTGAGAGAGACCAGGCAGAGAGCAAAGAGGGAGGAGGGGAAGGAGGAATAGCGCACCTCCCCAAAGAAGGTGGGTTTGGAAACTGAAGTGGCACGCTCACGCAGACATAACTTTTGGCAACAAGCCTGAGTGGGCATCCCTGGGAATGCTCAGCCTCACTCCTGGGGCAGAAGGCGCATGGATTGGAGTGCGCATTTGCAAAGGAAGGGGAGTTGCCATGCTTTCCCGGGCTAAGGGGGCGGGGTCAGGCTGTGGGGATTCCTTGCTGAGCAGTTCCTGGGCTTTGAGTAGGCGGGGATTGTGGGTTGGCGTCAGGCTGTGAAGAAGGTGGAGCCCGCGGGGAAAGTGATTCCCCTCTTCTCCCTCCCCCATGTCAACAAGCAGGGCACCTGCACCCAGTGGTTTGCACATCTTTTCCTCTCATGTGTGGTATTTGCTTTCCAACCAGGGCCCGGGGTTTGGCCTAGGGCTGGCTGGTGCAGCAGCTGCAGCAGCACAATAAGCAGGCTCAGCTGCCTCCTCGCCCCTGCCCACAGAGAGGGCTCCGAGTGCCACCTCTGGCACCTGTGCCATAGTTTCGCTACCACAGCTCTGGGATGTTCTGCTAGGCTTGTATTGCCTTGCTATTTTTTCCGTATTGGAAAAAAATGGAGGATGGGGACTCCCTCTTTGGGTACCCATAGAATTGGACCCCCTGGTCCAATCTTTTTGAAACTTGGGGGTCTTTTTGGGGAGAGGCTTCAGCAGCTATGCTGCGAATTCGGTGCCTCTACCTCAAACCTTCTTCCCCCCCAGACCACTGCATATACCCTAAGAGATTTGCAATTGACTATAATGGCCCCATAGGGTATAACGGAGTAGAATAAAGCTAAATAGTATTTGGGAATCTCTATTTGGCTACTGAATAGATGCTCTGATTTCATTAATAAATACCTGAAAATGCCAAAAAGGCATTATTTGGGTATTTATTCAGCTCGGTAAAGGAAATGGCAACCCACTCCAGTATCTTTGCCAAGAAAACCCCATGGACAGTAACAAAAGGCTAAAAGATATGTCACTGGAAGATGAGCCCCTCAGGTGACCAATATGCTACTGGGGAAGAGCTGATGGGCAAGTACAAGTAACCCCAGAAAGAGTGAAGTGGCTGGGCCAAAGCCGAAAGGATGCTCAGTTTGTGGATCTGTCTGATGGTGAAAGGAAAGTCTAATGCTGCAAAGAACAATACTGCATAGGAACCTGGAATGTAAGATCTATGAATCAATATGAGTTGGGTGTGGTCAAAAATGAAATGGCAAGACTGAATATCAACATCTTGGGAATTAGTGAACTAAAGTGGACAGGAATGGCTGAATTTAACTCAGAAGACCACTTATCTACTACTGTGGCCAAGAATCCCATAGAAAAAATGGTGTGGTCAATGAGAGAGTGCGAAAGGCAGTAATGGGATACAATCTCAAAAACGACAGAATGATCTCGGTCCGAATCTAACATCACAGTAATCCAAGTCTATGCCCCAACCACTGATGCAGAAGAGGCTGAAGTGGACTGGTTCTATGGAGACCTAAAACACATCATAGAACTAACACCAAAAAAAGATGTCCTCCTCATCATAGGGGACTGGAATGCTAAAGTAGGAAGTCAAAAGGGAACCAGAATAATGGACAAGTTTGGCCTTGGAGAACAAAATCAAGCCAGGCAAATGTTAACAGAGTTTTGTCAAGAGAACACGCTGGTCATAGTGAACACCCTTTTCCAACAACCTAAGAGGCGACTCTACGCATGGGCATCACCAGATAGGCAACACCGACATCAGGTTGATTATATCATTTGCTATCAAAGATGGAGAAGCTCCATACAGTCAGTAAAAACAAGACCTGGAGTTGACTGTGGCTCAGATCCTGAGCTACTCATTGCAAAATTCAGACTTAAACTGAAGAAAGTTGGGAAAATCACTAGGCCATTCAGGTTTGACCTAGATCACATCCCTGATGAATATACAGTGGAGGTGAAGAATAGGTTTAAGGGACTAGATTTGATAGAGTGCCTGAAAAACTATGGATGGAGGTTTGTGACATTGTATAGGAGGCAGCAATCACACCATCCTGAAGAAACAGAAATGCAAGAAAGCAAAGTGGCTGTCTGATGAGGCTTTACAAATAGCTGAAGAAAGAAGGAAAGCAGAAGGCAAAGTTGAAAAGGAAAGATTACCCAACTGAATGCAGATTTCCAGAGAACAGTAAAGAGAGATGAGGAGACCTTCCTGAATGAACAATGCAGAGTAATCGAGGAAAACAATAGAATGGGAAGGACTAGAGATCTCTTCAAGAAAATTGGAGAAATCAAGGGAACGTTCCACGGAAAACTGGCCATCATAAAGGACAAAAACGGTAGGGACTTAACAAAAGCAGAAGAGATTATGAAGAGGTGGCAAGAATACACAGAAGAACTATACAAGAAGGACCTCAATGTCTTTGACAACCACGATGGTGTAATCACTGACCTCGAGCCAGACATCCTGGAGTGCAAAATCAATTGGGCCTTAGAAAGCATTACTAAGAACAAAGCTAGCGGTTGTGATGGTATCCCAGCTGAGCTATTCAAAGTCTTAAAAGATGATTCTGTTAAAGTGCTGCACTCAGTATACAAGCAAATTTGGAAAATGCAATAGTGGCCACAGGATTGGAAAAGGTGAGTTTCCATTTCAGTCCCAAAGAAGGGCAATGCCACAGAATGTTCAAACTATTGCACAATTGCACTCATTTCACATGCTAGCAAGGTCATGCTCAAACTCCTACAAGCTAGGCTTCAGCAGTACTTGGATAGAGAACTGCCAGAAGTACAAGCTGGGTTTCAAAGTGGTAGAGGAACTAGAGATCAAATTGCCAACATTCGCTGGAGAAAGCAAGAGAGTACCAGAAAAACATCTACTTCTGCTTCATTAATTATGCTAAAGCCTTTGATTGTGTGGATCACAACAAACTGTGGCAAGTCCTTAAAGAAATGGGAGTATCAGACTACCTCACATGTTTCTTGAGACACCTGTATAAGGGTCAAGAAGTGACAAATCGGATGTGGAACACCTGATTGGTTTAGCCTAGGAAAAGGAGTACGAGAAGGATGTATATTGTCACCTTGCTTATTTAATTTATATGCAGAGTATATCATGTAAAATACCAGCATGGATGAATCACAAGCCAGAATTAAGATTGCTGGGGAAAACATCAGCAACCTCAGATATGCAGACAATACCACTCTAATGGCAGAAAGTGAAGAGGACCTCAAGAGCTTTTTGCTAATGATGAAAGAGGAGAGCGCAAAAGTTGGCTTGAAACTCAACATAAAAAGAAGATCATGGCATCCGGCCCAATCACTCCTTGGCAAACAGAAGGGGAAGTCATGGAAGCAGTGACAGACTTCACATTCCTGGAATTCAAGATCACTGCAGACAGTGACTGCAGCCATGAAATTAAGAGATGCCTGCCCCTTGGGAGGAAAGCGATGGCAAACCTAGACAGCATAATAAAAAGTAGAGACATCACCCTGCCAACAAAAGTCCTTATGGTCAAAGCAATGGTATTCCCAGTAGTAATGTGTGGCTGCGAGAGTTGGACCATAAGGAAGGTTGAGCGCCGAAGAATAGATGCCTTTGAATTATGGTGCTGGAGAAGACTCCCTTGGACTGCAAGGAGATGAAATCAGTCAGTCCTAAAAGAAATCAACCCTGACTATTCCCTGGGAGGCCAGATACTGAAGCTGAAGCTCAAATAGTTTGGCCATCAAATGAGAAGGGAGCACTCACTGGAGAAGACCCTGATGCTGGGAAAGACTGAAGGTAAAAGAAGGGGATGGCAAAGGATGAGGTGGTTAGACAGTGTTATTGATGCAATGAACATGAAGTTGAGGAAACTCTGGGGCATGATGGAAGACAGGAGGGCCTGGCATGATGTGGTTAGGGTTTGAATCCCCTGGGACATTTCTTGTTTAGGCAGATCTAGAATTAATCCTGTAGACTTTATCGATTTCTGTTTCCATGTTCTCTTGTTTTCTCTGTTTTACTTTTGGCAAATTTTTACAATCTTCTCTCTGTTGTCTTCACCTGTTTTCTCTGGAATATCTCTCCGACTTAGACAATATACCTTCTCTTTCAATTCCGTTAGGGCTAAATGTCTTGATGTTTCTCCAGCTCTTTGTCCATTAGTTCTGTTTTATTATATCCAATAACCTTCTTATTAATTTGCTTAACTTCTTCAGACAGATCCTTCTAGCTTTTTAACATCCTCCTTCATTTGTTCTTTTAATTTCCCAAGACTCTCCTCCATCCTTTTCTCAAAAGCCTTTTATCTTCTAGGTTTTCTATTTTATTTTCTATTCTATTTCCCATTTGTTTAAGCAGTTTCTGAATCAAATCTAGTATAACAGGTTGGTCTGTTGAACTTTTTCTATCAGGATTTTTTCTGGTGCTCATTATGCAGTAGAGTCCATAAAGCAGGGAAATAGAGACACATAAGCAAAAGTCCTGGAAGCTCTGAGATAGTTTTTGAGCAAACACTTTTAATTCTCAACAGCTTGTGTCATATCACCATAGCAACAAAGGTCAGATGAAGAGAGGCTTAGCTTCCGTTGTATATAATCATCCAAGTATAAACAGTCCTCTAAAGCAAATAGAAAAAAAGTCCCATGGTAGATTTCTCTTTATAGCTAGGAACTTTACAGCATACGCACATTCATCAAAAATAAAATTAGGGAAAAAAGTTATGGAAAAAAAATAATTCTTCCCTTATCCGTTTAAACTTTCCAGTATCCTCTTAATTAAGCGTTTTGCCAATCATTATTCCATAAATCCTTTGAAAGTTTTTATTATCCCCCCTGGAAGAGGTTACCTCATAGCGAGTCATTGCATCTTTGTCTTCGAGAAAATCTCTTTTTGTCTGAAGATAGGTATATCCATAAATCTTAAAAGCAGGGGTGGTCAGACTTTGTATCCTTGTCAGGATGCCAAACACAGCTGTGAGCAGAGTTGTAAATTCCAGGACCCCAGGTTGCTCTGGCTTTGAAAGCTGGCTGCCAAACCTTCCGTTTCTGCAGAAAACTCCTGAAGAGCAATCTATAGGGTATGTGTGGTTGATCTCTTTGATCTCCCTTTGATCTAGGGAGATTTTGCCAGCAGGAATCCTCTCCTTGCCAATATTTAGATGTGTTGTGTCTTCACTTCTCTGTGAAGGCATCAGCCTGCCATTACATCCCCACCAGAAGTAAGAGTGGGAGACATTTTGAAGGAAGAAGGAAAGATTATGCTAATCAAGAGTCAGCATAAATAGCAGATTTGTGTCTCTATATGCCTAACTTCTTGTCTTTATTTTGGGTGATTGGGGCCTGCTGCTGCTGATATATTTATCTTTATTGCCTCTACACGCTTTCTTTCTTGTGTGTTACACCTCTGATCTGCTTTTGTAGGAATTATTTAGGGGGAACATGATATGGGCTTGCTTCCTTGTATTACTTTTTCTTTTAGTTTCATACCTTTATATCTCACTTGCTCTATGTAAACAAGGAAGTGCTTGCTGGAGGCCTTGTGGAGAATGTTTCGGCTTATATTTGCAACACAAGCAGCCATGGGGTTAGACTGCCCCAGCCTTTGGGGGGAAAAGGGCATTGAACAACTTGTTCCTGAATATAAAAGAACAGCTCTGTGTCTAAAGGAGCTTTAAGAAGGAAGCAGGTTGCTCTTCCGATAGAACAGGAGCTAGTTCATATTTGATGCTGCTGGTCATAGAAGGACGGTCAGGCAGTACATTTCAGAAGGATGTGTGTACAAAAAGTTACTGTTTTGTACCAGGAACCAATGGGCTTGACAGAGTTCCAGATCACTTCTCTGGTCAAATACTTGATATTCTGTATTCTGTAGTATTTGAAAGGTCTTTCATGGCTTAACTGAATTTAGATAGAAGGGAAACAAGAAGTAGGTGGGGAGGGGTCATTTCCGATATCCAGTGTAATGTATTTTGAGTTAAAATGCATCCTTCATCAAAAGTTATTTTTAGTACCTTCGAATCAAAAAGCAAGAAACCCAAATTACAGGTTCCCAAAGGGGTAGTTGTGCTTGTCTGTCTCAGCAAAAGTTACATTCTCTGGCTTGTGCTACAAATTCTGGGTGGCTTACCAAATGAAGTTTGTGTGGGCTGTCTGCTTCTTGCCTTTCTCTGTTTTCAGTCATGGAGGATATCTTTCCTGTAGTGTTGTTTCTGTAGCCAGTGGCTGCAAGTGAAGACCGTACATTAACAAACAGTAGTTCCTGAATTTGTACACTGCAGCAGCCCCAATAAGTACTTACTGTGATTAACTGGCTAACTACAAACTCTAGTCTGAAATGCCAGATTGGTGTCAACCCATCAGTTCTGGTTTGTTGAACCATCTTCATTGAGATGTCACAACTTAAGCAGGGTTTGATTAATTAGGGTTGGTTGTGATGTTTGAATGCTCCCTAAAAATCTTGTGGCAAGACTCACTGATGTATTGTGGTATAACAGAAATGTGTGGAATGATCACATAAGCAGGGAGGTCCATGGAGTGTTCGGTAACAATCATTTTTTCTTTTTCTGTTTTGGTTCCTTTCACAAGTTTTATTAATCCTTTCATAGTGCTTTTTTTTTAAAAAAAACATGAGACTGGGGCAACTTCCCAGGTAACTTTTTGTTCAGTGTGGGGGGAGAGGAAGCATGTCCCTAGTATTCATTCTGATTCCCTCTCTCTTCTTTTTGGGCAGACCTTACTGTCTGTATTAGGCACTTGCTTGAAGTTGACAGAGAATGGAAACACTCTTTTGGCAATGTCTCTGGGAAGACTCCTCCGACGTGCCTCTTCAAAAGCCTCTGACCTCCTGACCTTAAATGTCAGTAGCAGTGGTGGTGGTTCATCTTCCATCTTGGATGGGGAGATTATCTACTCCAAGAACAATGTCTGTGTTCACCCACCTGAGATGTTGCAAGGCATTGTGGAACACCACCCAGGTAAGGGCGGGCTTGGGAAAGTTCCATGATATGTTCATAAGTTAACTTGTTTACCTTTCGTAGTTGATTATTTGAGTTTTCAGCTCAGGTTTTCTTTTGTTGGAAACTTGTTGTCGGTGGAAGAGTGATAGCTAACTTTTACTTCCCAAAGTGTCCTACCAGCATGTCCAAGTATATGCCAGGGTTTCTAGCATGATCTTAAATAGTAGTTAGCCATGAATACTATCATCTCTAGTTTTCGTCCTGATAATCTTCCAGCCCAGTCTCAAAGTTGCCACAGTGTTGATTGTTTTTTCTGTTCTGCTTCTTAAACTTTTAATATTAAGCACCTGAGTGCCAGGTGGCAATGTGTGTGCTATTGCAAACCTTTTTTGAAATAAAGCCTGTTTTCATCAGCTGCTCAAGGGGAGCATCTTTGCCCTGTTTCAGGAAAGAAGCATTGATGCTGCCTGGCTAATGATAATGCAGCACAAGTGTTCAAGGTGATTAGCTTCAGCTGCTTGTAGGCCTATGTCTTCAGTAGTCAAAACCCTGGTGGAGTGATGGAAGGTCTCAGAATCAGGCCACCTAGCATACCAGCAGGGCATCCAGTCTGTTCTCTGGTGTCCAACAGCTGTTAGCAGTTGATATGTTGTTTCTGTTTGCTCTGTCCCTGAGACACCCAGTACATATACCAGCTGCACCAAAGATCCATGTGTTCTCTCTTTTCCTTTCATAGTTGGATCATAGACCAGACTGTTTACTGTTGATTGCTGCCATTCATGTATAACTTAGAAGAAAGGGCTGTGCCAGTATTTGTCAATGACTGAACAAGCACTGACTTCTACAGAGAAGTCTAGGAAACCCTCAAGCGTGTCAAGGTCTAACTAGATGCAGTGGGAGAAGTACAGCTGCCAGCAGTCCTCATCTCCCCATCATTGTCTAGTTGTGGGGAGGATTGTATGATGTAACACCCCTTGTCAGCACTTCTTCTCTGCCTTTTGTGCTAGTTCATTGGCAACTTGTTGCAGGAAACAGAGAAATGCTTAATGTGATGACTTAGCATCGTGTACTTTTACTGGCAAGATGTGTGTCAGCAGCACAAACTTTCCCTGTAATGACAAGTGAGTGAACAAGTGCCTGGAGGATGAGGGGCAATAAACTGAAGCTCAATCCAGTCAAAACTAATCAATGACAAAGCTGCTCAAAGACTGAGGAGTCCTGGAGGTGGTTACATTTCCCATGAAGAGACAGGTTTGTAGCTTGGGAGTGTTTCTGATTCCTGTTCAAAGACTGGAGGCTCAGGTCTCCTCCATGGCAGATAGCACCTTTCATCAGCTTTGGCTGATTCTCCAGCTACGGCCATTCCTCAGGTTATATCCAGGTTAGATTACTTTGTAATGTGCTTTATGTGCCTTTAAAAACAGTCTGGAAATGTTAGTGGGCCCAAAATGTGCAGCCAGGCTATTGTCTGGGGACAGATAACAGGGATTGCATTATCCCTCTGCTGAAAGATCTATGTGGGCTGCCCATCTGTTGCTAGGCACAATTGATGGTTCTAGTTCTTGCATTTCAGTCACAAAATGGCTTGGGATCAGAGTACTTGAAGGATCACCTCCTCTCATACCATTCAGCCTAGCAGTTAAGTTCCTTTTTCGAAGCACTGATTTCTGTGCCCCCTGCCTGTAAGATGACACAGGTGACTGCCAAAAATTGGGCTTTTCAGTGATGGCACCATGCCTTTGGAATGCCTCCCTCCCTTGAAGCATGCCTGGTACCTCCCTTAGTCTCCTTTAGATTGAAATACATCTCTTCACCCAGGCTTTTAACTGAGGGGTTCCAACTTTTTAAAACTGCTTTTATGATTTGCTTCTAGCCTATGGATACATTTTAGGCTGCTGAATGTTGTTCCTATGCCATGGCTTGTTTTTATGATATTGTCATCATAATTCACTCAGGTTCTAGAAAGGCAAGTGCATTTTCTAAATTATCTGGAAAATGTCTCTGCCATCTCTCCAGGGAACCTGCTTGAGGTGGCTTACAAAATAAAACATAAATAAAACAAAAGTTTAAAACCCACAATTCAAAACAACATAAAACATGAGCAGCTAAAAAAATTTCTCAGGCTAAAAACAGACTATAAAATGATCCTTAAACCAACCTCTTTGGTAAAAACTTGGATAAAGAGAAACTTTTTGGCCTGGTGCCTAAAAGAAAGCAATGTAGGTGCTAGGAAAGCCTGAAGGTGAAGGACATTCCATCGGCGAAGTGCCACTATTGAGAAAGCTGTCTCCGGTTGCCACCTGCCTCATGTCTGAAGGTGGGGGGCACATTGAGCAGGTCTTGTGAGTAAGATGTTAGTTGACAGGCTGCATAATATGGGAGGGGGCTGTCATTCAAGTATCCTGCCCCCACACTGTTTAGGGCTTTAAAGGCAAGTACGAACACATTTAATTGTGCTTGGAAACAAATGGGCAGTCAGGGTAGATCTTTCAGCACTGGTTGATACGAGCCTTGTATCACACCCCTGAAAGTAGCCTGACTGCTGTGTATTAGATTGGGCTGAAGTTTCGGGACTTGTAAAGGCTTAGCAAGGTTTGCAGAGAGGATTCCTTAGTTGTCAGGGTTGCTTCAGGGTTTCATTGGTTCACCAGATAACTCCTTTGAAACAAGGCTAATGGTGCAAATGTTTCAAATATTATTTTGCTTTTTGTTTACAGAGATAATTTCCTGTTTAGCTTTTTGTGAACATTCTTGGTTTCAAACAAGTATCTTCAAGCTCTTTTATTTCATAGTTTGAATGGGGAGATGTTCAGTCTCCTGGCCAGCATGCTTATTGCTTATGGCCCAGACTACCACTGTGTCTTTGTATGGTGGGTAGGTAAGGTACAGTTCATCTGAGTTTTCAAGAAGAGGTCATCACCTTGAATGATTCCCCTTACATGTAACCTTTAGGTAAAGTGGTCAAATGATGCTGCCACTGTCCAGTTAAGATGGTAGAGTGGCATCCAAAACAAAGAACAAAATGCAGAAATGTACTTCCTTGGACAAAAGTTCAGGCAAAGCTACTGTGATTCTTCTGTCTCTGGTGAACTGATAATAGGTTTTGTCCATTTGCAAAGCTGACTTGCAGGTAACCTACTTAGGAATCTGGCTGGAGATTTGGGTACAATTTTATAAATAGCTTAATTTGCCTGTACAGTGATGGGCCAGAAGTCCTTAAACTCCTCAAATTCAACTACAGTCTTAACACAGCAGTGTGGGAGCAACATAGGTATGATGACTGATCAACAGTGGCATCCTTCTCTGTGGGCTGTGACTGATCAGACTCTGTTATGATGATCCAGTTGACATGAAGATGGTGTGGAATCTGCAAGATACCACTGAAGTTTAATTGCTGCCTTTATGTGCTCCCAAGGTGGACTTCAAATCTGCTGTTCCTCTGTCTTAGATGTTGGGAGAGGGGGGAGTGAAATAGTGGAAGCTGTGCAGGGTGCTGGCAGAGAAACAGGTGAATAACAGAAAGGAAATCTAAGTGCTAGCAGGAAGTTGGGGTGCTAGGTAATCAAGAACTTCTGAAGACTGTAATGCTGCTGTTTGACTGTATCCCTGAGCTACTGTATTCTTTTGCAGGCTACTTGTGCCTGTACATGGAGAAAGATGAGCTGCTTGGAACTACGCTTATCCTGGCTTGGGTCCCAAATTCTCGCATCCAGAGACAGGATGAGGAGGCCCTCCGCTACATCACACCAGAGAGCTCCCCGGTCCGTAAGGCTCCCCGCAAGCGTAACCGACACACTCAGGGTTTTGGCACCCCTATGCAGTCCTCTTCCTCTGAACAGAAGCAAGCTGTGACCCCGAAGGAAGAGGAGGACATCTTGACCGTGTCGCAGCTGGTTAAGGATGACAGCTCTCCTTTGGAAGAAGGCGAGAAGCTGCCCCAGGGTTGCTTGGCAACAGGCAGCATCCACAGCCCTGCACAGCCTGCCCACAGTGACTCAGGAATCTTATCGACAATCAGTTCTCAGGACAAGCAGAACCGGTTGGAGGCATTGGAGGAAGGGCTGGAGGGCCCCCTGGAGACTGGGGAGGATGAGGGTTCTTTGGAATTGTCTGCTGATGATGTTAGCAGGGACAGCACATTTGACTCAGACTCTGATGCCTTCTCTTCTCCATTCTGTCTCTCCCCTATAAGCGAAGCACTTGGGGAAAATGTCAGCTCTGTATTCCTGGTTAATGAAAACAGGTGAGTTATGTTCCTGTGTTTCTTGGGGGATGGAAGGGGGCAGAGGCCAAAACAGAAATCCTAGAGCAAATAATTGTTGTGGTACTCTGTATGTGTGTGGGGGGGGATGTTTAATTAAATTCCTTCATGCAACCTTGAATCTGCCTTTTTGCAACTTCAAGAGATAGAAGCTTGAATCTCATTAGCTGTACAAACCTGGTGAAATTCCTCTGATATTTTTGCGTTAACAGTAATCGCTAGAAATGATTGACTGGCCCTCTAGGATGTAAAACCTGCTTATTCTGAGCCATCCACTGCAATAGAGGTGTACCACAGTACTTTACATAATGTACTTGGCTCAGCTCAACTGGGCATCTGTTAAATATGGAGCTTATGGGAAGCTGTAGGACGTTGGAGTCATGTAATGGATAATTACCAGTTGTCTGGCCGTGCAGATTCCTTCATAGCAAGCTGCTTCATTCTGTTTTACAATATTGCTGTCTGCAGCCAAGATAACTTTCACCTGCCTTGAAATAGTATGCTAATCAGTGTGCTGTTATCTATGTGACAGTGCAATCCTGTGCAGAATTCCTCCATTCTAAGCTCATTAAAATAAGTGTTTAGACTGGAGTAACTCTGCATAGGATTGCACTCTCATTTACGCGCCCATGTTCATAAACAGCTAAGCTGTCTTCTCTCTGCTTTCCTTTAGAGCCACTGTATGATAGCTTGGCACTCTTGTACTTTGAAATGTGCATCTCATGCATTCTGTCTTCTTGGGATGGACTGGGATACCCATCTGGGGTGAATGCTTATATTTGTCAGCCTAGTGGGACAGAAGACACAGTTCTCCAGTAGAGTCCTCCGGCACATGTTTGTGTAACTTGTGCTTTGTTCATGTTCATTCTGATGGGAAGAGTGCCCTCATGTGGCCCTGAGATTATACTGCAAGATAGCCCATAAATCTTTAAGATTTCTTTTCAAGTCCTCTTTTTTAAATTGGTATGAGATCGCAGGTACTCTATGCTGCTTTCTTAGTAGCTGGCAGTATCCACAGCCTATGGAGTTATGTTTAATGGAATAATTTGGTTTGCATCAATGGTGTTTTCTTCTGCTAGAAAGCATGTTGTAATTGAAACAGGTCTTCTTGGAAGCCAGTCCAGTTGAAATCAGTGTGACTTATTGTTTTATAAATAAGGTTTAGAAATGTAATGTCTGAAGGCATATGCTGTTCAGATACGTCTGTTTGTATTGAAACCATTCTGACCTGCCTTTTCTCATTAACTGTGGTGGTTTTAGTCATGAATGTGGCAGATAACCTAGTTAAAACTGGGCAGATGGATGATCCTTGTTATGAAACATCAGCAAACGGAAGGCCCATGCTAATGAAATCTTCAATAATTGGAAGTAAAACAGATAGCACCCTTTTGTGCTTATGAGTAATGGAAGTTGGTTTATTGCTGAAGTCACCATTGAATTTACTTCCAGTTGCATGATTCCAGCTGACCTTTTGAGAATCCACATGTGCTAAGCTCTAGTGATGGCTTTTTGCAGGAGCTACAGATCCGTTGTGGAGAAAGCCACAGAGTTGTTGGAGCACTTTATTGAAAAAGGTATCTCTAACTCTTCCCTGGCTTGTGTTCACTTAATTTTTTCCATCAGATCCTCCTGTGTAGTGAAAAATTGCTTTAGTGTTTAGTTGTTAAAAACTACTTGCAGTATTTCCAGGCTGCTGTGTCTTGTGACCCTTTATGGAAAATAAAGACTGTGCTTTTGAACTTGAATGCAAAAGAAGTTTCTGATATTAACTTTATTAGTAGACACTTGCTTTGGATGCATAATGACTCACATTCCATCCCTGGCATCTCCAGGTAACAGAAAGTGCTGGGAAAGACCAGTCTAGGCCTGAGTCTTTGGAGTGATGCCACCAGTCAGAGTAGATACGTGCTGGGCCAGGTTGGCCAATGGTCTGATGATCCTATTTAAGCTATTTTGTATGTTAACCCTGCACTCTTGACAGTACTGGGGTTGAATAAGTGTGTACAATTACCTGATCTGCTTCCTGAGCAGAAAAGAAAACTGTAACTTTGTTACAACTGTGGATACTGTGAAGGCAAATTCCTAATGGGTTGTGCATATGTGCACATTACGTGTGGGTTATGTTTAATGTTCCTAGCTTGGTGGTAGAGATTTGCTTTGACTGCCAAAGGTTTCTAGTTTGATTCCTAACATTATCTGTTGAAAAGCATTTTGAGTATGAGATGTTGAGAATGCTCCTTCTCTTCCAGAGACCCTGAAGAACTGCTGCTGGTCAGAGTAGATAGTACTGACATAGCTCTGTAATGTGACTCAAAATTAAGGCAGCTTCATGTAGTACACTGTAAAGAGGCACAGTTTATACAATAAACTGATGTGAATTACATTGATGTTCATTCTTTACGTGTTGGTTCTCCCTGTACACCAGATACCTGTTTATCCTGCAAGTCTGGAATTTTTAGTTCAAAAATTCTGCAAATTAATAACTCCTCCAAGAAGAGTCATTATTAGCTTTTTATGGGTTATGTTCAATGGCAGGTGGTGCTAATAGTGATGCAGTAGAAGTAATCTTTCTTGCACCTCCACCCAAAGCTTGCCTTGTGAGAACATGCCCATATTCTGTTGGTGCCTGGTAGCAGCCATCTCCAGAGTAATAAAAAGGAAGGCGTATGGTATCCTTAACGGATTTCTTGTTTGTTTGGAGTATTATTATTAGCTTTTGTGAGCTAGACTCTGATTCATCTCATGTCTAAATTGCATCCTCAGTTAACAGATATGTATATGCACACTGGTGGGTAGAGAGGCAGGTTTTAATGGTGTAACTAAAAGACCCTGTAATGCTTTGATGCAGAGCTGAAATATATACAAGAAAAGCAGAGTAGGCATTCTGGATGTTGCATGCTTCCTTGCATGCAGACTAGAGATGTAAAATTTCTGGAAATTTTGAAGCCATGGAAAAAAAACTTTCCCCCCTTTTTTTCCAGAAAAAAACAGGAACTTCTGGAAAAATTGAAAAAATGCAATATTAGTACTCTTTCCAGATTGAAATTCACTTTGTTACTTTGGGAACATAAAATGCAGTGTGCATAAATTGGCTTGGCATAAAAGTATCATGTTGATATATTAAAAGTACAGCTTATTAAAAAAATAACAACAAATTGAATTTACTTTAATTTTTTTTATTACAAATGAACTACAGGGTCCTGAAATGTAAAGACCTGAATTATAAGGAACCTCTTTTGCCAGTTTATGAGAGTAGGCAAAAAACCCAACCTAATAAAAACTGAAGAAACCATCAACATAACAAAACTAAGAACATTATTTTATCTCTAATCTTCCTACTCCTCCATAGTACAAACAGCTGAGAAGACAGAATCAGATTCACCAATTTATTTATTTATTCTTCAAATTTGTACCCCACCCTCCCAGCTAAGGGCGGTTTACATAAAATCACCAAAAACATTTAAAATGGTACAATAATAATTTAAAAGAGTATTAAAATCAATTCGCAATTCCATAATAAGTGCTTGTTTTGTTGTTGTTGAGCTTGTGATGGCAACCATCACCTCTCTCTTCCCATAGCCAGCTCGCAGGTCTTCTGGAGATGTCTTTCAGGCAGCTGGCACAGGCCCTGC
The DNA here is from genome assembly GCA_029375565.1 of Gekko gecko. Taxonomy (NCBI): domain Eukaryota; kingdom Metazoa; phylum Chordata; class Lepidosauria; order Squamata; family Gekkonidae; genus Gekko; species Gekko gecko. The sequence goes on along the minus strand of JAPDNY010000002.1, from coordinate 233,119,001 downwards.
AGAACTGTGAGAGGTTCCACAGGGCCCTGATCTCCTCTGGGAGCTCATTCCACCAGGATGGAGCCGCTACTGAGAAGGCCCGCACCCTGGTTGTCACCAGCCTGACTTCCTTGAGACTCAGGAGGGCCAGTCGGTTCTGGGCCCCTGAACGCAGTGCTCTCTGAGGAACATGTGGGGAAAGGCGGTCCCTCAGGTATGTAGATACCTGACCATAAAGGGCTTTAAAGGTAAGAACCAACACCTTGAAATGAATTCAGTATGCTATCAGCAGCCAGTGCAGTGCCTTGAGCACAGGCTGAATGTGCTCCTGAATTGGGAGGCCCATCAATAGTCTGGCTGTAGCATTTTGCACCAGCTACAGCTTCTGCATTTGAGACAAGGGCAGCCCCATGTAGAGAGCATTACAGTAGTCCAATCTTGAGGTGACCATTGCATGGATCACTGTTGCCAAGTCGTTGCATTCAAGGAAGGGAACCAACTGCCTGATCAGCCGAAAGTGATAAAAGGCTGCCTTGGCAGTGGCTGCTACATGGGCCACCATTGTTAAGGAGGCATCTAGGAGCACTCCCAGACTCCTAATCTCTGGGGCTGGCACCATAGATGCCCCATCGAAGGTCGGGGGCGGGATCCCTACCCCTTGACCACCCTGACTCAGGCAAAGGATTCAAGGACAAAAGTCTTTGTCGGATTCAATTTATCTGGCCTACTGCACTCTATTCATTAAAAAAAAATACTTAGCGCCCCCTGGAAATCTACCGTCAAGAAGTGGACAAAAAGATGCAGTTTGTGGATCTGCACCTGGATCTTTCCAGCCTGCCTGGATCATTCCAGAGCCCCCCGCCAGTGGGTGGTATTGCCCACTTTGGGACCCAGTGAATTAATTTACTATACCAACAAGATGAAGTGCAAGAGCAAAAAGGAAACTGAAACCTTTTTCCTTCTCTTGTGACAAATGCAATGCCCTCAGAGACAGAAATGCATCTCTCTTGCATTTGAGAATTGTATCTTCAATATTTTAATCGTATTCCAACATTTGCTTGTCCTCAGTGTATAGGAATTGCAGTGACTGGATACTTTACATATTCTTACATGAAAGTCTTCACGTTACATAGCTTTAAGAAATAATATTGGAGGATTAAATATATGAACAACTTGTCATAAACATGTTATTTATTATTGTAAAAGAAAACATTCCATAATCCATTTTTTTCCATTTTTCCAGAAATAAATGGGGAGGGGGATGTTTCCCCCCCAATTTTTCCTTCCCCCACCCCCACCTTCCCATCTCTAGTGCAGAAATGTTTTCTTATCCTGCATAAGGTAATTTCTTCCTCGTTCAAACAAGAGTTGGAAGTAAAAGGTTATGTGTTCCTTTTGTGCTTTTTTTTGTCCCTTTGGAGAGCTAAGGTATCAGTCCCTCAGGGCACGTAGTAGGCCTCTGCTGCTGTCCTAGTCCTTATACTTCTCTCTCCTTCCTTTTCCTTTATCGGTTTGTTAAGCTGAGTTAGCTCACTAGCAGCAAAACCAAGGTTTCATTTACAAAAATGACAGAGGCCTTTCGAATTCAGTGTATACATTCCAACATGGTTTCTTTTTTAAACTTTAAAATGCTTTTAAGATATATATGGTGCCTCTGGGTCCAGCCCAGCAGCATTATTAATGTAGCTAAGCCCCAAACCCTCTGGATAAGATGCAGGTTCCAAAAGTGCTTACGTCTGGCCAGGTTCAGTACCCCATTACTTTTATGCAGGGGTCCCCAATGTGGTACCTGTGGGCACCATGGTGCCCACTGACACTAATCCTTATGCCCCCCAAGAGTTTTCAGAAAGTGGGTGAAGCCAGGTGGCATTATTGTCCAGCACAGCTTCTGGTAGGCCACTGGAGGTATCCTTGGCTGTGTAGATGAAAATATTGTTGCAGTGTTGGTTGCAATCTCTTAATCCTCTTTCCCAGTATGCTTTTCTCCCCTACACTTAGACTTCCTTTGGGTGTGTGCATGGCTCCACCTCCTCTGGCAGCCATTTTGTGGTTGCACCCACCACCCTGTGTCAGAATTCCAAGGGTGCCCACCAGAGTTCCCTCTAAGCTGAGTTAGTGTGAGCTAGCTCACAGTTTTTTAGCCTCCAGCTCACAGATTTTTGTCTTAGCTAAGGAAGAATGGGCTTCGGAGCAAACTAATTCATGCAGCAGCCAAATCGCTTGCTCATGACTTTAATGCCAGCAGCTCACAAAGTAGAATTTTTGCTCACAAGACTCCATAGCTTAGAGGGAACATAGGTGCCCACAGGCTCAAAAAGGTTGAGGACCCATCAAGGTTTGATGGAAGGTTTTGTGTATTCCTGCCAAGGATTAAATGGCATGCAATAATTTGAAATGTGTAATATGCATGGTTTTGAAGGCCCATTCTTTGGACAGATTTGAGATCAAATAGATGAAAAATGGTAGAAAAGAGCATTTGTTGTTGACAGTTATCTTGTCAGTACAGATCAGCCACACACACCCTTTCCCTTTTTAAAAAATAAAAATGAAGGGTTTTGAGCTTTTTTCACCGATTCACCTATTTAATTGTTTATGGCCTTGGATGGTCTTGTGTTGAACCAGTGAGTTGCCCAAATCTATGGGTGCTTTTTTCTATTAAAATTAGAATTTAGTAAAGCAGGGGGAAAGGCGATAAATGGGGAGGGAAGGGGGAGGGAGAAAGGGAGAGGGAACAATAAGGATGTAAAGAGAAAAAAAGAAGGTAGACCAGTATTTTTGCTTCCCCCCCCCCAGTATGCTGATTCATCTAAGGCAGGGGTGTTGAACTCATTTGTTATGAAGACTGGATCTGACATAAATGAGACCTTATTGGGCTGGGCCATGTGTGTCATAAAATGTAATTCCAGATAGTGGAGATATAAACTTTAAAGGATGCAAACACAAAGATTTTTTTAACTTAAAATAAAAACATGCTTAAAACATTAGCTCTGGAAGCTGCAAACCTATTTTTGATTTATTGACATTCTCCGCAGAAATCTCATGCTCAGAGTTCTGAGTCTAGGACCCAGGTTAAAACATGAAATGGCTGTGTGATTAAGAGAATCTGGCAAAGCAAGCTATGGTGCAGCAGCAGCAGCAGAACTGGAAGCAAGAGATGACCAGTTCCACTGTGGGCCTGATGGGAAGCCCTCCGGGGGCCTGATCTGGCCCCTGTGCCACGCGTTTGACACCCCTAATCTAAGGTCTTCAGAAAAACAAAAATATTATGAATTAATTCAATGTCGTCTTGTTGCTTTTTATTGTGGAGGATGTCAAGGAAGGTGTCCAAGTAGGAAAATGTATAACAGAGAGAAGTAAATCTTTTCTTTCCATTGAACAGACAGTTTAGCAAAATGGCCAGTTTGTGGGGGGATGTTTCTCCGCTGAGTCACGTCACAATCAGAGCATTAAGAGAAAAGAAAAATAACTGATTATATATTCCACAGAGAAAGTAGTAGAAAAGAGAGCTTTAATTAGTATTTTCGCTCTAATTTTTGAAGCTGAGATTTTTTTGGAAAGCAGGCAAGTGCAGTTTAGCCGAGTGTCATTCCTTAAACTAGCCACATAAATATCTTGTTAATTATTTGTTGTTAAAGATCAAGGTTTATCAGAAACCCCTGCTTGAGGCCATAAATGTTTGAAAGGATTCTTAACACTGTATTCGGATGCTGACTTCAAATGCTGCTGGTAGTCTGCCAATCTTTCCAATTATGATCACAGTTCCAGGAGTCCAAAATATTGCAAAGATTGCTGATTTCAGGTTGATAACAAAATTAAGAGGAACAGGGGCAGGGATTGGCTAGGATTAGCTGACTTTAATGGCAAACAGCCCTCCTTGTCTCCACTGTCCTTGATATTTTCAGAACCCTTGTGGAAACCTGATAAATCAAGCCCCCCCATGGGTTCACCTGTCAGTTGGTCTTCCCTGTGAGGGAGAGGTAAAGATAGAGAAATAAATTCCATTCTTCCCTGGCATTGTTCACCCCACAGCAAGATAGGACTGGAGCCTTTAAAAGTGCTCCTTTTCAGGTTGCCATGTTCCCCAGAAGTCTCGGGGAAGCACAGAAAAGGATAAATTGGATGTGGCAACAACATCAGGACAAAATGGATAAATTAAAATAGTATCAATAAATATCAAAGGACTGAATTCCCCTTTAAAATGCACAAAAATCTTTAACTGATTGAAAAAGCAAAATGCTGATATTATGCCTACAATAAACTCATATAAAGAAGAAAGGAACATATTTTAAGCAATAAAAAATTAGGCAAAGCACATCTTGCTTCAGCACAAAACAAAAAATGTGAAGTAACCATTTACATAAACAACCCACAATTAGAAGTATTAGAAGAATTAAGAGATCCAGATGGAAGATACCTAATCTTAGAAATGAGACTCCTGGAAGGCAAAATATGTGCAATAGCAACAATACATGCACCAAACAATGCCAAAGTTAAATTTTTTGAGAATTTTTTCCAAACTATGCTAGATTTCCAAGCTGAGGAAATGATGATTCTTGGAGATATGAATGTAGTAGTGGACCCAAAAAAAGACAGTTCAGGGAATATTAAAGGTGGAAAACTACCTAAAAATGTATTTCAGTACATGGAAAAGCTGGAATTAGAAATTCCTAGAGGATCAAGCATCCAAAGGGCAGAGACATTACCTTCTTTTCGGACAGACATCAAACATTTTCAAGAATAGACATGTGCTGGATATCAAAAAGTTTGACAATGAATTTAGAAAAAGTAGAGATTTAACCGAAGATATTTGCAGACCACAATCCCATAGAAGTAGTCTTTCAGTAGAACAGAGAATCAAGATTGGGGGGGGAATCAAATTTTGGCAGGAAATCAATGAAGGTGTAAACATTCAATGGCTGCTATTTTATCTATCAGTCTCAAGACTAAAGGAGCTCATGAGCAGTGAAGGTGGAGTCCTAAGAGATGTGACTGAATTTGAACAGCTGATTATAAGTTACACATATTTACTATGATGGATATATAAGATTTTACTCCAGGTAGAAATGAAAGATAAACAAGTGAAAAATGTATGATTAAATGGATGCAAAGCTTTAAAGAACAGATATCTATGCAATAATGGGAATGACTATGGGGGGAAGATATCAAGTTTTAAGTAATCCAGACATTAAGAGAAAATTGGTATTAAAAAGTTTTTAGATGGTACATAACTCCAAAGGACATTGAGAAAGCAGATTAAAACTATGAAGGAAAATGCTGGAGATGTCAAAAGATAGATGGAACCTTCTTTCATATGTGGTAGACTTATAAGTAAAAAAGCAGAAAGATATTGGAAAGAAATACACCAAAAAAGTAGAACATATTAAAAATTAAATTCCCAGCGGAAGCCAAGAGCATGCTATTAAGTGTTCTGTCTAATAAATTACCAAAAAATTTAGAAGAGATATTCAAACACATGGTGATAATGGCTAGAACTATTTATGCAGCAAAGTGGAAACAAGATGTCTGTCCGTGTTTAAAAGAATGGGAAAATAAATTTGTTGAATATGCAGTAATGGCAAAATTAATAACCTATTTGAGAAACAGGTCTATTACACACTCCATCTCTCCTCAAATTTTGTATTATGTGTACTGTGCTAGCAGGAGACAAACTTAGAATGAGAAGCAGTCTAAAATATTATATACAACCGTATAGTAATGATATTATAGAATTAAAATCTGTTTTAAATGTAACATCTTGAACACAAATGGGTTCTTGATATGAGACATAAATAGACCTTCCTTTGCACCTTGATAGTTATTTATTAAAGGTTCTAATGAATATGTAGAAGTGGTGAGAATCTGTGATATTTAATAAGTAGTAATGATGAAACTAATGATGTAGTTAAATTAGGTCAGTTATGAAGTTTGAAACTTACATATAAAATATTGAATACAATCGCGGTCCAACAGAAGAACTATTGTATATTATAGATAATACTTTAAAAATTATAACAAAGGGGATGTAAAGGGAGATATTTTCTGTCTTATATTTTGTACTACATGATTGTTCTCAACAAACACAATTATGTTGTATGATCCTTTCCCCCAGAAATTACCAGATGCCCAGCATAGAGGACATACTGATTTAGCATATTTATTTGACTAAGTATTGTTCCCTGTTAGTTTTATGTCCCAATTGTAATAAATACATGCACTGAAATATTTGATTAAGAAAAATCAAGTGTGGTTTTCTATTCAAACAAATTCAGAGCTTTATGTGGAATTTTTTTTAGTAAAGCTTACAGACAAAATGTGCTTCCATTTTCATTTGTTTAAGGCAAAAACAAACAAAGCCATTGGAAACTTAACACAATGATTCCAGCACACCCAAAGAACTGTACATCAGGACCGTAGCTAGGATTTTTTTAGTCAGGGTGCATTTAAATTTCTTAGGGAGCACTGGTTAATCGAATTAAAGGTAATTTAATTAAAGTTAAATAGACTTTCTGGGGAAATAGAGAGGTGCTGTCTGGCTTGATGGGGCCACCATAGCTGGCCCTTCATGCCAGATAGCTGCATAGGAATATCTGGCTCCTTCCCCACACCTGCTGGCACTCAGGGCCTTGGGCTGGATGGGAAGTTGGGGGGCCTTGCCAGTAAGTTGGGGGGCTAGCCCCGAGATGCCCCAGCCCCGAGATGCCCCAGCCCCGAGATGCCCCAGCCCCGAGATGCCCCAGCCCCGAGATGCCCCAGCCCCGAGATGCCCCAGCCCCGAGATGCCCCAGCCCCGAGATGCCCCAGCGTAGTTACAGGCCTGCTGTATATGATGTGTGCTGGCCTTTGTTGTCCATTCTTCTCTGGAAACAGTTTTTAGCTCTTCCACAAAGATCAGTGGAGCAGCTCAGTTTCACAGTTACCATCAGTAGCATCACTTCTAGTACTTGGTAGTTCCATATCAAGTTATTGCAATACCTTACCATGTGAGAGAAAACACATAAATAAGAATCTTAGTTTTGGTTTTGATTTGCCTGCACAGCCAGTCAGTGAATTCATAACTCAGTTTTTTATTTGGATTAATATATTTATTTGTGGTCATTGTTCCAGCCCACCATCCCATTTAAAAACCAATAAAACATACATGGACTCTTAGTACAATTCCTGGGGAGGATGACTTGAAAAAATCTCAGTTATAACTCTGAAGTCTGAACTGCCAAGCTTGCCTGATATTGTACTGGCTATGGCATTCATTTGTTGTTGTTAGTTCTATAACACAATAGAAACCGAAAGTTTTCCACGAGAAAATAAAGCACACCTCTGATACAAGGACACTTTTAGGAAGGTGAGTGGTGGTACAAAGAACCAAATGAGAGGAACCTAAAATGGTTCAGAGACAGTTGGGCCCTGTCCTCCTTGTTTAAAATTTTCCTGGCCAGCAGGAGTGCCTATGAGCTATTTTTGTCCCATCATGTTTGTGTTGATCTTTTTGCCTCTGTGTGAGTGTAGGGGGAGTTAATCAGCTAGAAATGTTTAATGTCTTCATTGCTGCATTACCATTCCATGCAATGTGCAATGAACCTATGGCATCTCTTGGAAGTGGCTCATAAACTCTGAGGCTCAGCACTGTTCTAGTCTCTTGCAATTCAGTCTTTTGCCAGCCACTTAATGTACATTACAACTTATTTGTGATGTAGCATATGTATACACTATAGCCTTGAGGGAAATGCTATGACCACTGGCTATTTTGGATGGGGGGGTGGGTAGTGCTTGCCCAACCCACTACCTCTGGTGTTTTGTACTTATTTCAGAATTAATTGATTAAGTGATTGATGGCAATAATGGATCTCAGGGTTGTAAAAAGATAAAATGGCCCTGTGCGTGGATTTTTCATGGTTAATTATACTAATGCCCCGAAATAACACAGTGAGCCAGTGTTCCCCTTAACAGTGTTTAGAATATACTTAACCAAATCAAATATATATGACCAAATAGTACACAAAGTGCAACTGTGGAGTCAGTGAATTTTCAGATTCTAAAGATTCCTCCTATCTGTCTGTAATACGTAAGGCAACACTGCTTAGTTGGTTAATCAGTTAAAATATATTTGCTAAACTAAAAAGATGTCCCAATTTATTCAGACTGCTGATTTTTAAGTTTATAATAAAAGTACTCATAAAACTGTTAGTGACACATGCCACTTTAGAAGAGAGATTTCCTCCTGTATACAAGAGAAAGGGGGGGTTACATCTTTCAAAATGGAAATAAACCTGTTGGAATTAAACCTGATGGAAGTAAACCCGTTACAACATATGTGGGCAGTTTTAAAATGAAGAAAATAATGTACTTTTCTTCCATACTAATGTCATGTTCATATGAATCAGACCAGTGGTGTCTTAACTTCTGGCAGAAGCTTTCCAGGATCTCAGTCACAGAGCATACACTATTTGAGATCCTTTATCTGAAAATGCCAGGGATTAAACATGGGGCCCTGCCTTCTGTATGTACTCTACCATTGAGCCCTTCCTCAGTTTAAGGTAGCTTTAAGACTGATCAATTTATTAAAACTGATTCAACTAAGAATTCTTTAATTGGGTGATAAAAATTAAAAAATACTTGGGTGACAGCTGTCTTCCTTGCAAAACCTGTGGCCTCTGTTCAGAAACCAAACTGCGCGCACACAGAATGTGCTGTTCTCAAGAGGCAGCTTCTCCTGGGCTTAAAACTGATGCAACACTTTCATTTTTATTGTCCTTTCTGTTAAGTTCTCCCAGGGGAGTTGATAAGTAAATTGCTTTCTTGTTGAACTGTTAGATTGGGCAGGGAACATGTGACTGACTGAGCTTGGCATTGGCTGCCAAAATCAGCAGCAACAGGGTATGGGATGTTGCATCACGTTGTTGTGGCAGTTCACTGGAGAGTCTGGTTCTAAACTTCAGTCTTTGCAGAATAAGCAGGAAATGAAATTACTGGCAAAGCCTGCATGCGTGGAAGGCATGCACTGGACAGAACAGCATGGAGGTTGCGAATTCCAGCTGTGTTCCAGCTTTGCTTCTGCTGCGTAGTAGTGACCTGCTGGTACCCTTCTGCAGTCTGGTACATATGTGTGTTTTGTTAAAGTTGTGAAACATACAGACATTTGGAATCATGAGTATCATTTGCCATGTTGATATCCATATAGCCAGTAATATTGATGGAAGTAAACCAGATTACATTTCCAGAGGTACCCATACTATAGCAAAATTAGAAGCAAGAGTCACCTGAAGAACTATACTTGTTTACATTGCAGACCGACCCTCATAACTAGATCTCTGTTTAGAGGCTGCGTTGCATATCATCTAACTGCCATCAGTGATATGTGAACAAGATGAAAGATTCTATGGGCCCCCAAAGAAGGTGCCCCCATCCTCCATTGTTTCCAATGGAGGGAGGAAAAGACATTTGAAGGGATTGTGGTCCCTTTAAACACCTTGTCCGAGCTGATAGTTAACTCCAAAAATATTTAAAAGGATTGAGAGCCCTTTAAATGCCCTTTAACTGCCGCTGTCCGGCATTCCCAGATAATCCTGAATATTTTTGGGATTATCTGGGAATGGCTATACTGGATAGCCAAAAATAGATTGTGGTCTATATTCTGTATTTTTTTTGGCTCAGATATAGTCAAATGCACATCCCTAGTAGAAACCTAATCAGTCTCCAGCATTTCATCCCATATCCCTTCTCCAGTTGATTAAGGTGCTTTCAATGAGCATCATCCTAAGAACAGTCATAAAGGAGAGGCTGTCCTGCAGATATATGGGTCCAAAGCTATTCCAGGCTTTACAGGAGATAACTGGTACTTTGTTGTGTTATGTTGTGTTTCTATATTTGAGTGTTAAAAACAAGTGGTCCATGAACTTGGGTTAGTGTGTGTGTTTTCTTTCTGCAATGGCAGATAGCTGTAGAAAAAAAGAGTATATTCGCAGCTGGTATGCAAGGATTCCCCAAACAACTAAACCAAAGAACTGGGATCATAATAGGAAATCATATAGGGCTCACATTGTGTAGATGTCCAACAGTGCAATCTTTAGCAGACTTATGCCCTTTTAAGCCCAGTGACTTCAGTGGATTTAAAAGGGCATAGTAGAAGGATTATTTTGCAAACACTTTGTTTCATATGGTTCTTCCCTATTCTCCAAGAAAAAGAAGCAATGGCAGTTTTCCTGCCTGTGAAGCTGAAGACTATGCATGACAAATGAGGTCTGGTGTAAGTGTACACTGATGGACATTGGGGCAAAAACTGTTGAGTTTAAAGGTACGCCGAAGAAAAATGAACTGGTGTTGATTGACCAGGAAGGAGATTTTGGAGATTGTGGTAGATAACCTGATGAAATGCTAATTCAGTATAAAGCAGCAGTGGTGAAAAAAAAGCAAGTGATCTGTTAGGAAAGGGACTGAAAACAAACCAGCCAGTATCAGAATACCTTTGTATAGATCTGTGATGTGGCCCTGTTTGGATTGCTATGTACAATTAGTGTTTTGTTGCATCTCAAAAATAATATTGCTATACTAGAAATGGGTGAGCACAATGGTCATTGGGCTTTTGCTAAGGAGTTTGTTGCTTTTTCTTAGAGAAGAAAGAGGACTTAAGGGGAGATGTGAAAGAGGTTTATAAGATGACTTTTCTTCCTCTTCTATAATATGAGAACTTGGGGGCACCTAATTAACTTCATGGATAGTAATTGAGGACAGACAAAAGAATGTGGTGATTTACTCAGTGAGTGAGTAATTGCACAATTCACTGCTACAGGATCTAAGGGCAGCCACTTCTGTGGTCGCTTTAAAGGGCAATTAGAAAAATTATTGGGGGCCAAGCCCATAAAAGGCTGTTAGTTGCGATGACAAAATGGGACCACCATGTTCTGAGGAATAACCACTGGAATATCTCTGCGGAAGGCAGTAGCATGGGGAGCCTTTGGTCTTGATGCCTGCTTGTAGACCTTCTGTGGTGTCTGTCTGGCCACTGTATAAACAAGAGGACAGACTAATATATGGACTGTTGGTCTAATCCAGAATTGCTGCTGTTACGTTAACCAGCATATGAAACTGAATTGTTCAAGTTGCTCTCTGTGGCAAACTGTTATATTTTGTGTGCCAGCTCGTCATCCTCAGCTGTTTTTTTTAGCAATTCTGTGGGAGGTTGGAAAATTGCACTTGTTTCCTTTTTCACTAAACAAACTTTTGTCAGTAATCTTTGAAAAGAGGCCAAATGTATTCCAGCATTCAAATGTATCCCAGCATTCAAACTGACATGGTTTTATGGAACAAGGTATAAGTCCAGTGGCACCTTTAAGACCAACAAAGTTAATGCTGCTTCAGACCAACTTGGCTAGCCACCTGAATCTATGGTTCTATGGAGGTACTGATTTAATTCTATGAAGACCCAGATCACAAAGGAGAATTCTACTGCATGTTCCCATGATACCTGCTTGTTTCAGTGAGTGAAGGTTAATAGTGTGATTTTTTTTTACTCTTTGAAAAGAGCAAGCATTAAGCAGTTTTCTCCATCTGCCCAGTAGATGGCATGCTCTTCTCAGCACAGCTATGAGGCACCAAAAGAAGACTGGGAATCTAAATGGCAGGGGAACTGGAGACCGACCACATCTCTCCCCCCCCATCCTTCTTGCTTCTCCAGAAGAAAACACATGCAATGATGTTCTTTGGAAAACAGCATGGTATCACACTATCTACTAGCTCAAGTGTGGGTTTTCTGCCAGCCTTTCATTTTATTACTAGTGACCCCTCTTGCCCTCTTTGTGCAAACCATTCTGCATCTGTTTGTGTGTGTATAGCCAGTCTCAGTACCTGTGCCCTTCAGTTTCCTCCGGGAAGGTTGGATGGACAGACTGGATTAAGCCAATTGCTAAATCCAGTGCCTGCTGCAGTGTTGTGATTGGCTAGCATGTTCTTCTCTAGGGACATGGCCTTTGACCTTCCATCCTCTGAGAGACAATGATTGAGAGAGCTGGAGTGTGTATATGCCTTCAAATAGAAGACAATGCAAAAGCCACTGGTTTCCTTCTCTCCCATAGGATGCAATGGAAATCTGGATAATAGATGGTCTAAATATGAGGTTTTTAAAGAGTGATATATGTGCATTTTAATGGAGAGTCCTTCCAGGGGGTCTTGAAATTTGCATGTGATTGATTTGTGTATAGTATTGAGTAGTTTCCTCAGACTCCTGGGCCTCTTCAGTATTCATGTATGGAAAAGAAGTAAGTTTCTAGCTCTTGTAGTTGTAATCAAAAGTTTTATTTTAAAATAGGCAGGCAGGTTTGGGGAACACAGATGGGTTCTCATTGGGGCTTAGAATCCATAGAAATGGCACATCATATAGTAAAAATGGGAGTTAATACAAGGTTGCTTTGTAATAAATGTTTCTACTGGTTCAAGAAAGCTGCCTTAGGTTCCATTGCAAGATCTTGCAGGTGGGCATAATGGATACAGGTGTGTTCAAAGAGATGTTAATGTGAAGTTATTTGGATTTTTGGTAAGCACTTATTTGTGCAGTTGCGATTATTTATTTGCCAGTTACATGTTTGGAAGTTATAGATGGCTGGCTCTGTGTAATAGTCACCCAAAGCCATAAGCATTTTATTTAAAATCTGTATCTCCTGCACTTGTCAGAATTGCTTTCATTGTAGCCAGACTCTTTAGGACACTGCACAATTATTATTAATTGTGATCCAGTTAAAACTTGAACACCCTCCAGCATACTTCTGCATGAGGCTTTGGGTGGGTGGGGGAGGGAACCAGCTGTATCCATTCTACTGTCCTGCTTTGTGCAAGCCAGATATGTCTTAGACTATGAATGAATACAGTGCCCATTTACCCAGGTGGTAACTACAGCATTAATATAACTACCATTTAAGATTTTATGTTTTGGTGGGTTTCTTCTGCCACCCGCTGATTCAGAAATAAAAGAAATTGCCTCATGGAACTATCTGTAAAGGATATAAGCCAGTTTGGTGTAGTGGTTAAATGCACAGACTCTAATCTGGGAGAACTGGGTTTGATTCCCCACTCCTCCACTTGCAGCTGCTGGATAACCTTGGGCAAGCCATAGTTCTGTCATAGCTGTCCTTGAAAGGGCAGTTCTTGAAAGAGCTCTCTCAGCCCCACCTACCTGACAGGTTGTCTGTCGTGGGGAGGGGAAAGGAAAGGAGTTTGTAAGCTGCTCTGAGACTCCAAGTGAAGGGCAGGGTATACATCCATTCTCCTCCTCCTCCTCTTCCTCCTCCTCTTCTTCTTTTTCTTCTTGAAAAAGTCTTAATTCTCTTTCCCTTTCTATCTTTCCTTCCCTCTAACGATTTTTAAAGTCTAATATGTTCCTTCTTAGAAGTACTGTATGTAGCATGATGGCCTCCACACATTTTTAATATCTGCAAATTATAACTCCATTTTTACATGTAAAAGATGTGCTCTTGATAAACTTAGAAAGCTCACTGAAAATGAGGAATTGCATAAATTAAAGAGGAGGTGGCAGCAAGGAAATTTGGCCTCCAGTTAACGATGTACTGAACAATTATGCAAGTGATGCTAATGCAATGTGCAAATTCAATATTACACTTCAATCAATATCCTGCCCTTGTTGCATCATTCCCCCTCTTGAAATGTAACATATTTTATGAATAATCCCTGTGGCTACATGGTAGTTGTGATCAGTTTCTCATTAGCCCTATCCTGACTGACCACAGCCTGGCTGTTCCTCCTCACAGACCAAGGATGCTTCCAAGCGAATACAAAAAGCAGATTTGTGTTTGTTTTGGCTTCTGCTGTGTCCTTGTTTAGTCCCTGCCAAAGTGGCTGCTGAGGAAGCATAGTAGAACCACCCTTGCCCTTTAACTAGAGTGCCTGCCACATTGACTCGTAACACTTTGTGGTCCCATCTTCAGAAATTGTGTTTGCAAACCAGGTGAAGTGAAACTTACGACTGTTCTCAATTGAAAACCTTGCCTTGCAATTTCAGTGGAAAGCCTCTAAATTGCTACAAACCTGCAGCTTAAAACAAAAATAGGGATGACTGGTTTGGTGGAAGTGTTCTGTGGTGTTAATTTATGACAATGGGCAGGGAGGCTACAGTAAAGTTGTCCTGTAGTATCTAAGTTAGTTTGGCTTCCCTATAACCAGTCTGGTCTCTCCAGTAATGATGTGATCACTTCATAGCCTTGGGTTTCCCTTCTGATTTCATGCCTCTTGAGATAATCCTTGTGTCTTTTCTCTGACACTGTCCCAGAGTCTCATAACCTGTCCATGCTTCTCACATGCGTATTCTCAGTTTTTTCAGCCTCATATTAATATAGTTTTATGAGTAAATTGACAGACATCAACTAAAAATTGTTTTTGCTTTTCTAGTATATTGCAGATCATTTCGGTTAAATAAAAATGTACCAATTCTCCAGCTTGTAGAAAAATAAATACATGAATAAAATCCATCCATTTGTATTTAGGCAATTCTCACCATAAGCTTTGCAAATGTTTATAAGCTAATATTACTCCCAGTATCTACTGATAGCCTGCGCCTCCTTTGCTGTTAAAAGCTTAACCTCTATTTGTGGACTTCCATAATACATGCATACTCTTTGCATGATTATCTTAGATGCTTGGCAAAGAGCAAAGAATCTTGGAGGGTCTTTTGCCTAGCAACTTCCCCCAACCACCCCACCACTGGCATTCTTCTGCAGCCCCAGTGCTTGCTTAGCCAGCACCTAATTTTTATCCTACCCATGTGCAATTCTGTCTGTAGTGTTTAGTTGAGAATCTCTCTCCATTTCTTAAATATATTTGCAGTACATTCAGGGGGAAATGGTGTGATTATTTACCTAATCCCAATCCTTGGAAATAATAGAATGTTAAATTATTTCAATAAATCTTTGGTCAGTTCTCTCTCCACCCACCCACCCGCTGTGGAATGCTGTGCCATACTCTAGCAGGTCTGAATGGCACTGCCAATCTCTTTGGCTGATGCTGCTAAGCAAGCATTGGGCTCTCAGCAGAATGCAAGTTGATGGGGGTGCTTTAGTTTGCCAGGCAAAAGACCCTCCGGGATTCTTTTCTGTTTGCCAAGAATCTAAGAACAAAGCTGATCTTCAGGGGTTTCCAGTGACTTAAGCTTTTGAAGGTTTGATTGTAATTAGCATAATGAGCTTTGACTTTTATTTTTGCGTGGGTAGATGGAAGGGGGTTGGGAGGGAGGGCAATAGGGAAAGCACAGCAAAATGACCCATTGATTCTTTTTTAAAAATAAAATAAACACTTCTAAGAAAGCTCTCCTTTTCCAGGCTGGACCAGCTGGAAGGTAAACATTTGTCTTCATGCTGTGCTAAGAAATCACATTTTCCATCTCTAGGATTTGGAGGGGGGAAGGGGGGGAGTGTTACATTTCAATTGATTTATTAACAAGCTGGAGCCCGGGTGTAAAGGACCCCCTCTTCTGTGCAGATTGCAAAGACGTATCATTTAGCTTTTGCAATACTTGCCTTGTTTTCAAAGGAAGGTCAGGTTCATGCCCATGCCTGCTTCTCAATAGTTAGCTCTGTTAAGCTGAGCAGGGGTGTGTGAGTGTGTTTATTCATAAGTGTCAGACGACTAGACCTGTCACTGCTAAGCAACTGTAACAACAAGAAATGCTAAGGGAAAATCCTTTTCTTGGATTTACCCAAGCACGCCTCACCTGTTTGGCAAGCATATTTTTGATAATGGGAGAGAGCCTGTACTTATGAATTTGTATCTTGCATTCTACTCTGTAAGGCAGATTAAACCACATGGATTATTTCTCAAAAGTGCTGGCAGCATTTTTTTTCTTTCCCATTATAAATTAAGACCTTTGGGGGGAGGGGAGACTTGACTGATTTATAACAAACCCCACAAATATTAGTATTGCTTCATATATGGTATAGAATAATAGATGTAAAGCTGTAATTTTTTGCTCCACTTTGCTGAATGTGCCTGTTGGACCAGCCACTGAGCAGAGCACAGTGCTTACTGGGAACCAGAAACATGTGCAAGACTTTCTTCCCACTGAAGCCTTCCGCTCTACCCCCTCCTCTTTGTTTCAGAGTCCTTAAAATATGGGCAGTATCCACTAAGAATAGTTCTTTGGGACTACTAGCGGTATGAAATTTTCTTTCTATGAAAGATAAAGGCATAAGAGTTGGGTTATAGGAACAGAACTTAGTGTGAGACAGCTAGATGTCATGCTGTGTGTATGTGCATTGTGAATGGGACTATACAGAAATAGGGATGCCTAACCACTGCACTAGGGTTGGATGTTCCTTTAAAGCTTCCTGTTACCATCCAAAATCAGCCTTCTACTCTCTTCCCTTCCTTTCTCTGTTACTCTGTTGAGAAATTAATTGGGGTTCAATGGAAGCCTTTGGCATCTTTCAGACAACTATGTCCTTATATTAAGCCAGAGCAGTGAAGGGGATTTTAGAGTGTGTAATTCTGAAGTGCATTTTTAAACAAGTATCCCACTGAAGGACTATTTTGTACTAACGATGGAGCTCCAGACATTGTTGTGTGTGAAATGCTTGATCTTGGATCAAAATGCCAGATGAAACCACCCGTTTAGTTTTCTACAGATGTGGATTCTTGTTCTGTACCCCCTCAGCTTTCCTCCCCTCCAAGGTTTGGTTTTCAGCCCCAGAAATGAAGATCTTGACTCAAAGTCTTCTTGTGAAGCACCTGGGTATCAGAGAAATACTGACAACACTGCAAAAACCAATCAAAGGACTTTTATTTCAGAGCTTCCCCCTTTATTGATGATGAATAGATGCTGGCACAGACAAACTATAAAGAAGCTTATATCTTTGTATAAGTGAAAAAATCTGTAAACTGATAAACACAGGGGGGAAATCTTGGTTTAATCTGGTATTTAGCACTGGATAAAATTTTCTTGTAAGCTTTTTTGCCTGCTTTTCTTCTATTGTGCGTAGCCAGGCAAATTTGTCCGTAGCAGTAGTATTCCTAATTTAGTCCCAAGTGACCTCTACGACCATGATTGGCAGGTTGCTGTCAAGGTAGGACTTGTGTCTGGATGGTGGGAAGGAGCAGAACAAATGCCAGTGGACAGCTCCCACTCCCTTGGGGAAGTGGGCTAAAAAGGTGAAAGAAATGCAATTACAGGAGGTTTTCCAGCACAGAAAGTTAATTAGCTACTTAAATAGCATTTAGTGCTGCTCACTCGCTAGGGGGGAAATGGACACACAGTGAAGATTAGTGGGGGGTGGTCAGTGCTACCCCATTCGGCTTGCTGGGTTGTAATGTTTCCATAAGCCCACCTTTTAAAAAAGTAGCTAGGTGCACCTACTTAGTGTGCGTGTGTGTGTGTGTGTGGGGGGTTGCTTAGCTCTGTTCACAGGCCCAGAATGGAAGAGAGATCTGTGGTCTTATTTTTACTTATATAAGCCTGCACTAATACCTTCATCACTTATGTACTTGTTTCCCTTTCCTAATCTGTCTTCTCCTCTTCTAATCTAAATTTAGGTTGTAAATGGCTTTTAAAAGGGACTTGTGTGTTGCTGATGTAGGTTTGTAGAGCAGCATGGACACTGATGGTGCTGTCTTTTTTTAGTGTCCCAGCCTTTGTCCAATGAGCTTAGAGTGGCACATATGATCTATTCCCAACCAATCTTGTGAAGGTAGTTTGGCTGAAAGGCAGAGGCTGATTCTGCATTGGCTTTTCCCTCTATTGTTTAACAAACCAACGTTGGAGCCAATGCTCCCTCTAAGCTATGGAGTTTTGTGAGCAAAAATTTTACTTTGTGAGCTACTGGATTAAAGTTGTGAGTGAGCAATTTTGCTGCTGCATAAACTAGTTTGCTCTGGAGCCATCCTTCCTGAGCCAAGCCAAAAATGTGTGAGACAGAGGCTAAAAAACTGAGCTAGCTCCCACTAACTCAGCTTAGAGGGAACACTGGTTGGAACAGAAAAGGTACAGCTCAAAACCACATTCAAATACCCCAGGGGAACACCGTATTGACTGCAAAGTCACCCCTGAATTGCCATAAATCTATGCAGAAGGTACCATAAAACCCGATGATCAAAGAAAGTGAAAGCGGCATGCAGTGTAGAGGGTATCATAAAATCTGATGATCAAAGAAAGTGACAGCAGCATGCAATGCAGAGAGGAATTTCTGTTCCAATGTGGGTTTGGTATAACAACAGAGGGAAAAGCCAGTGCAGAATCGCCCAGTGACCAGTCAACATCACTCAGTAATCTCTGTGAATGAGCAGGGATTTGAACCTGGGTCTTCCTGAGTCCTAATTTGGCATACTGAAGAGAAGAGAAGCCCTTGGAATTTGATCAGTGTTGCCAATGGAATAATTCAACTGTGGTTTAATGTGATTTGGTGTGTAGCATTTACCCCTAACATTTAAAGTTGGTGTGTTTGACTGTTTCCTCCCTCATTTCAGTCTCTGTATTCAAATTGTGCAAGTATTTGGCCCTACATTGCTGTTTTTTATTTATTTGCTTTATCTATCATCTGTCTTGTGGGGACTCAAGACAGGTTACAGACTTATAAGACAATGCAGTAAGAACCAGTAAAATGCATACAAAAATGCAGTAACACAGGATTGCAGTTTAATTATTAATGAAATAAAATCAATATAAGACATCCAATAAACCAGGTAATATGAGAGAACAGTATTAAGTAATCCATATATGGATTTAATGGGGACAATGCATTTTCACTCTTGGGTGCCCTACATCAGGTATACCACAGAGATACGGGTTTGCTGGGCTTCAGGAGCTCATAATACAGTGAAAGTGTGACATTTTGCTATGCCTGTCTGGAAATTTCAGCTGGTATGAAATGTGGAAGCCAGGTTATAGATTGGTATGTGCTATGAAGGGCATACCATGCCAGTCTTAAAAGAACTACACTGGCTGCTAGTTTGTTTCTGGACACAATTCAAAGAGCTGATCCTTCGCTTTACAGATCTTAAGGGGTTGGGAACAGGGTATTTGAAGGACCTTTTTCTTAAATATGAGTATGGCCACCGGTTACAATCAAGACCTCAAGACCTGTGTTCCCACCTTCTGAAATGAGGAACCAGAGATGGGGCATTTTAGTGGGGGGCCTTTGGTGGTATGTCCTTCTCACAGAAATTTGCCTGGCACCATGTCTTTTATTCTCTATGTGCTGGATGGACATTATTTGCCTTGATCATCCTCAAGATTCCAAGACCCTGAACCAGTCATCTCAGCCTTGTCAAAAAACACAGGAAAACCCTTGGTTTCCATGTCACTGGAACATAGCTCCTTGGAGCCAGCACCTAAAAAGGCTTGGCATAAGCATGAGCCCCTAGAGAAGCCTCCCAAGTCAAATGCCTTTGACCCCCACCCACTCCTGCCTAAGGACTCAGCTTCTTGCAAGTCAGCTTTGGAGCTAGTCAAAGAAGCAGTCTCTTTCTGAGAATGCCCTCACCATTGGGATGCTCACTGTACTCATCCCATTCCATTTCAGAAGGTGAAGTACAAGACTTGGAACCTCCTATCCCTTGTCATCAACTGAATATCACAATCCATTGTTTGAATTCATCATATCAATCAGGTGCAGTGGATTTGTTCTAAGTCATCGTGATTGTCATACCAAGAGCTACAGTGTGACTACAGTGACCGTGGCTGTTCCCTTATTTCATTCCCTTATTATGTTCCTCTTGGTATATACCAAGCACAAGAAGAAGAGATTGGATTTATACCCTCCCCTTCACTTGGAGTCTCAGAGTGGCTTACAAACTCTTTTCCCTTCCCCTCCCCACAACGGATGCCCTGTAAGATGTAGGTGAGGCTGAGAGAGCTCTGACGGAAACTGCTCTTTCAAGAACATCTGTGACAGAACTATGGCTTGTCCAAGGTCATCCAGCAGCTGCAAGTGGAGGAGTAGGGAATCAAACCCGGTTCTCCCAGATCAAAGTCCGCACACTTAACCACTATACCATACTGGCTCTCAAAAGCGGGCCATTACCCTCTAGACCAGGGGTGGCCAAACCTGCTTAACCTAAGAGCCATGTAGAATAAACATCAGATGTTTTAGAACCACAAGACATCCTTTCCTTATATATAATTGAATTCTGGTCCCAGAACACTCTATGCTTGCCATAATTGATTGGGCCCAAGAACTGGCAGTCAGAAGATGCTGGCTGGGGCTGACTGGCTGCTTGATGGAGTCCTGCCCATGTCAGCCCTGGCCAGTTTCTTTGCCTCAGTCTGCTCCAGTCCTCTGACAGGAGAGGACCGTCTGCAGAGTGAGCGCGGGGACAGGCCCCCAAGGCTAAGGCAGGTGAGAGAAGCCCCTTCTACCCCCCCATCCCCCCTTCCGCCCCCCCCCACCATCCCCTGGGCCTTCTATGGGGCCAGTCGGCCCAGGCAAGCCCCTTCTGCCGCCCCACACACCATCTTCTGGGCCTTCTATGGGTGGCAAGCCCCTTCTGCCCCCCACACCACCCCCTGGGCCTTCTGTGGGGCCAGTCAGCCCAGGCAAGCCCCTTCCGCTCCCCCACACCATCCCCTGGGCCTTCTATGGGGTCAGTCGGCCCAGGCAAACCCCTTCCGCCGCCCCACACATCATCCTCTGGGCCTTCTCTGGGCCCAGTCGGCCCAGGCAAGCCCCTTCCGCCCCCCACACCATCCTCTGGGCCTTCTATGGGGCCAGTCGGCCCAGGCAAGCCCCTTCCCCCCCCATCCCCTGGGCCTTCTATGGGGCCAGTCGGCCCAGGCAAACCCCTTCCGTCCCCCACATACCATCCTCTGGGCCTTCTATGGGCCCGGTTGGCCCAGAGAAGCCCCTTCCGCCCCCTCCCCCATCCTCTGGGCCTTCTATGGGCCCGGTTGGCCCAGAGAAGCCCCTTCCGCCCCCTCCCCCCATCCTCTGGGCCTTCTATGGGCCCAGTAGGCACAGAGAAGCCCGTTCTGCCCCTCTTCCCTTCCTTTCCCCCTTTCCTTTCTTCCTCTCTCCTTCTTTCTTTCACTCTCCCCCCTTCCTTCCTCCTTCCCTCCCTCCCTTTCTAGGGCCCGTTGTCTTCCTCCACAACGGACTTTGCTCCCTAGTAAATAAATATTACACACTTGATTTTATTGAAAAATATGCACATTTGGTTTTTATTAACATTAAACGAGACTGCCAAAAATAAAAGCAAAAGGGGTAAAAATAGATACTGTTAATGATATTTATTTGTCCAGTGGCATTTGTTTGCTAATGATATTTAATTTTCTAAGAGAGAGAGAGAGGTGGCAAGAAAGAGAGAAACAAAGAAAGCAAATAGGTGGGGGAGGGGGGAGGGGTGGAAAAAAAGCAATGCCTCCTCCAAGCCCCCATGTCAGCTGGCTTGGCTTGGAGAAGGGATTTAAAGAGAAATGTCTTCTCTAAGCCAGCTGGTAAAGGGGGGGGGGGCGCTTTGAGAATGCATTTAAAGTTAAAACAGCTTTCTCTGCCCCCCCCCCAATCAAGCCTACGCAGAGAGGGGAACACTAGCTGGGGAAGGGAAGACCAATTAGGGAGGCATGCCTCCCCTTTGCTTCCCCAGCCACAATATGTGTGACAGAGCCGCATGTGGCTCCCGAGCCACAGTTTGGACACCCCTGTTCTAGACGATCCAGAAGTTCTTCCAGATCCACATAAGGAAGCCCAGTTCTTTGGTGAATTGGCCATCAATCATGATGAACCTGCTTTTGAGGACAGAGACTAACTGCACCTCTGAACCATCATTCAATGATGCTATGCTAGAATTGTCTATATACTCCCAGAGGAAGGATTTGTGGATCTGCAGTGATCATTTGGCTGGCTTGATGCCTCAAAATTGATGTATTCTGTTCTCCTAGGGCAATTGATCTGGTATTCAAAATTATGTATCTGGGGAACTTGGGCCTAGTCACCTTTCCCATGAATGTTAGTCTACTGGAAGTCCTTACTGGACTCGGTACAGTGTAACCTTCTGCCAGACATATTAAAAATCAATACAGAACCAAGCAGGAAGGATGGACATTCGTATTCCAGCATCCCGCAGCTAACTCTCTGATTACTGACCGCATTCAGGGCAAGAATAAGGGCAGTCAACATTCAGCTCTGAGGGCTGAAAACAGAACAGGTTAAGCAGAAAGATTTACACATTCTCTGTCCTGGGATTCAGGACTGCCAGTTATCAGTGTATAATGGCATGCTACATACTCTTCTTATGTGATGACCTCACACTCTACTTGGAAGTGTTACCAGATGATGAGTGCAAACTGCAAAACTTCTGGCCCTTGAGGTATCAAAGCTGTCTAGATGCCAAATATCCTTGGTGAAACACTCAGCTGGCTGTATAGCCTGCAGCCGAGCCACGGCTACTGTACTACATCTCCACTCCTGGCTGAGATCAACTGCATTACCCCCAGGAAACGTGTGCCACAACTGAAGACCTGCCTTTTGAGGATACATATTTCTTTAATGCCAGTACGATGAAGTGCTCAACAAAATGGGAAAGGATGCTTATGGCTAAGAATTTGGGGGTGATCCTACCAGCCTGAAGCCAAAATTTTTCTACAAGCCTTACTATCCTGCCTTTAGAGACAGAGGCCAACAAGCTCCCCATTCCTCTTACCTGCCCGCCCACCAATCTCCTACCCAACAGAGGAGATTCCCTACCCTAAGGGGCAAGGCCAGATCCCAGTTGCCCAAACCCAATCAACCCACTAGGAAAGGCTTTTGAAAATAAACAGCCCATGCCCAGAATGTTCATTACCAAAGGACAAGATTCCCAATTCACTTGGCAAAATATCGCCCAAGATCAGTGGATACTCAGTATTATGTCAAAAGGGTATGCCAAACAGTTAATCTGTTGTCTAACCCACTTACCCTGTCATCCAATCATCCCATCCCCAGAAATCTTGGAGGTCAACACACTCCTTAGCAAAAAAGCACTCAAGACAATGCCTTTAAAAGATCGGCACTTGGGGCTCTACTCTAGGTACTTTATGGTCAAAAACAAAGGGGGATGGGGAGTGAGTCTCATCTCACATTCTCTTAATAAAGAAGTTCAAAATGTTATCAGTCTCTGATGTCCTTCCTCTGTTATGTCCAGGCGTATGGTTTTTAACTGGATCTACTATTACTTCCATGTAAAAATGAGTCCAGCTCACCAGAAATATCTTCGCTTCCAATGCAGTTTCTGCCATTTTTGGTATACAGTCCTCTTCTTCACAATAGCCACAGCACCCAGAGTGTTTACCAAGGTGATAGCAGTGGTGGCAGTGTATCTATGGAGAATGGAGTGCAAAATTTATCCATATTTATACGATTGGCCAGTTGTATCTGACCCCAAGTAAAAACTCCAGGCAAATGTATACCTTACTCTATAGGTACTCAAAGCACTGAACCTGCAGGTCAATGAAAAAAGTCCAAAATAGAACCCACACAGAAAATATTGTTCATAAGCACCATTCTGGACTCCAGCTTGGCCAGGGCCTTTCCTTCCACAGGCAGAATCCTGGAAATCAGGGTGACAGTTCTCCATTGCTAAAAACTCCATTGCTAAACTGTCATCCAAATTCAATGACTGCTAAGTCTGATGTCCTCTACCATGTTGGTGGTGCCCTGTGCAAGGCTGCACTTGCACCCCTAGCAGCTATGGTTCATCAGGGTATTCAGCCCCCTCCACCACTGCCAATCCAAGGGGTTAATCATCCTAAGGCAGGTGACACAATGCCTGCATTGGTGGACCTTAAGTGCCAGCCTCCTCACAGGGGTCCTGTTCCATTCTCCTCTACTGGAGATCATGCTCACAACAGATGCCTCCTTGTTAGGCTGGGGAAATTACATCAAGTGGCTGTTGATCAGTGGGGTATGGTCTGCTCAAGGCAAAATCTCACACCAGTGCCTTCCAGGAAAAACAAAAAATGCAATGTACCAGAGCTAAAAGCTATATATGACAGCCTCTTGGCTTTTTATCCCCATGTGTCAGGCAGGTATATTCAAATAGCCCCAGACAACCTTGTGGCCATGTTTTATGTAAACAGGGCAACATGACATCCCTAACACTTTGTCATCTCGCCAGCCTAATCTGGAAGTGGAGCATTCTCAACCAGGTGAACATCCAAGCAGTGCACATAGCTGGCACAAGCAATCAACTAGCAGATTTCTTCAGTCACGCTCCTCAGCTGGGCCTTCCTATCCCCAATATTCCATCTTTGAGGAACACCTTACAGCAGACTTATTTGTTCCAGGACCCCCTTTGCTTTCTGACTATGAAAATGGTGTTCCTTGTTGCCATTACATCTGGCAAAACATCAGGGAGCAGAGCCAGCAAACTCCATGTGCTTCGACATGAGTCTCCTTTCCTTAAGATCTTCAACATCTTGTATGGCCCATGCTTTGGATGGAGGAGCTGTTCCTCAGTATTTTTCTTGTCTCCTGTGGCAGTAGCCTTAACTGGGAACTTTTCTGGGAGGTTTTTGTCTCAGGTTTAGTTTTTTGGATTGAATCTAGATACAGTTTTTACTTTATAGTGTAAATATTCATTATAATTTCTTTTCTTGGCCTGGTAAATAGTTTTCTTCTCTCTAGTATGAATTCTTCCATTTGCCTCATCTGTACTTAAGTGTTTGGTTTGCAAAAAATTTAACCATTTGGGCTGCCTGTTTGATCTGGGCTTAAACTTCAAGTACATGTGAACACATGAAGCTGCCTTACACTGAATCAGACCCTTGGTCCATCAGAGTCAGTACTGTCTACTCAGACTGAAAGCAGCTCTGCAGGGTCTCAGGAAGAAATCTGTCACATCACCTTCTGCCCAATCCTTTTAACTGGAGGTGATGGGGATTGAACCTGGGGCCTTTTGTATGCTTTACCACTGAGCCGCAGCCCCTCTCCAAGCAAACTCAGGTTAAATGGGAAAGTGGTCAGATTTAATTGTGGTTGACATTGGTGCTATTAGAAAACTTTGCTACAGTTGTAGCATGGAATTTGATCAGGGAAAGGGAGGGAATGTGAGCCACTCTATTACACCTGTACTAGTTCAGAGCTCCTTCAGTACATCATTGCAGAAGGCTTATTTATGCTACCTGAGATATTCTGCCCATCTCAGGGCTAGGTTTTAGGGTTGTTACCCTGAATCTGTGTCACAATCTTCTATATTTATTCATGTGCTAGATACAGTCCAGAGGTTATCCCCAAATTGACTAAATTACTAGAGTAACCAATACAATTCTTGAAGAACGTAACCCAGGACCAGACAACCATTTGTGCCCAATCTGGGGGGGAAATGCAATGTTTATAGGGTTGCCAGACCCCCCCAGTAGAGGTGGGGGTTCCCCGTTGCCAGGCCCTGCCCCCAGCTGCCAGCAAGGGGACTTACCAGTAGAAAGAAGGCCTAGGCCATGTTACCAGCATCATACTGGAAGTGGCATGGAAGTCACATCATCACACCAGCAGCTTCTGGGTGATGCTCTGGTATTTGGGCAAAAACTCTATGATAGAAGCTAGCTTTACCATAGAGTTGTTGCCCAAATACCAGAACGTCTCCTGGAAGTCACTGCATGGTGATGTCATTTCCTGCAAAAAGCTGGTTACTAGGCCTAGACCCCCCCCATCCCCCACTGGCTGCTAGGAGGGACCTGGCAACCCTAAATGTTTACCTCCAGGCTCCACCCCTGAAATCCCCAGGAATTTCCTAACCTGGACTTGGCAACCCCATCCCCTTCCCAGCTAACCATCAACCTACCATTATCTGCCCCTCTGACTGCAGCTGACTTCTGCCCTCCCTCCAGGAGATCAGTTGTAATTCTGAGTGATCTCCACCCCTCACCTGGAGATTGGTAACAATGGTTCCCTAGGATAAAATGGCTGGTTTGGAGGATGGAGTCTATGGCATTGTACCTGTCTGAAGTCCCACCCCTTCTCAAACCTCACCCTCTCCAGGCTCCACCCCTCAAATCTCTAGGGATTTTCCAACATGGAGTTGGCAACCCTATCTCCTTCCCAGCCAAACATCAGCTTGCCATTATCTGCCCCTCTGATTTCAGCTTTCCATCTTCTCCCCCTCCCTCCTGGAGATCAGTTGTAATTCTGAGCAATCTCTACCCCTCACCTGGAGACTGGCAACAGTGGTTCCCCAGGAGAAAATGGCTGGTTTGGAGGGTGGAATCTATGGCATTGTGCCTGTCCGAGGTCCCACCCCTCCTGAAACCTCCCCCTCTCCAGGTTCCATTCCTCAAATCTCCAGGAATTTCCCAACCTGGAGTTGGCAACCCTATCTCCTTCCTAGCCAATCATCAACCTACCTTTATTCCCCCCTCACTCTTCAGCTCTCCATCCCCCCCACACCTGCAACCTCTGCCGTGCTCTGAAGCCCTGACTGCCATGTCACATTGGCTGTTGGGGGGGCATCTCAGCAGGGTACAAGGACACAGAGTCTACCATTTTCTCCATGGGAACTGATCTCTGCCATCTGGAGAGCAATTGTAATTCTGAGTGATCTGCAGCCCTCACCTGGAGATTGGCAAAAATTGTTACCCAGCAGGAAATGGCTGGTTTCAAGGGTGGAGTCTATGGCATTCTACCTGTCTGAGGTCCAACCCCTCCTCAAACCCCACCCTCTCTAGACTCCACCCCTCAAATCCCCAGGAATTTCCCAACCAGGAGTTGGTAACCTCATCTCCTTCCCAGCTAACCATCAGCCTACCATTATTTGCTTCTCTGACTTCAGTTGACTTCTGCCCTCCCTCCTGGAAAGCAGTTGTAATTCTGAGTGATCTCTAGCCCCCACCTGGAGACTAGCAACAATGGTTCCCCGGAAGGGAATGGCTGGTTGGGACGATGGAGTCTATGGCATTGTGTCTGTCTGAGGTCCCACCCCTCCTGAAACCTCACCCTCTCCAGGTTCCATCCCTCAAACCTCCAGGAATTTCCCATCTGGAGTTGGCAGCCCTATCTCCTTCCCACGTGAAGTGATGAAACCACTTTACTCTGCTCTGGTTAGACCTCACCTAGAGTATTGTGTTCAGTTTTGAACACCACAATTTAAGAAGGATATCGACAAGCTGGAACGTGTCCAGAGGAGGGCAACAAAGATGGTGAGGGGTCTGGCGACTGAGTCCTATGAGGAAAGGTTGAAGGAGCTGGGTATGTTTAGCCTGGAGAGGAGACGACTGAGAGGTGATATGATAACCATCTTCAAGTACTTGAAGGGCTGTTATCTAGAGGATGATACGGGGTTGTTTTCCGTTGCCCTCGAAGGTCGGACCAGAACCAACAGGTTGAAATTAAATCAGAAGAGTTTTTGCTTAAACATTAGGAAGAACTCTGACAGTTAGAGCAGTTCCTCAGTGGAACAGGCTTCCTCAGGAGATGATGTGCTTTCCTTCTCTGGAGGTTTTCAGACAGATGCTAGATGGCCATCTGACAGCAATGCTGATTCTGTGAACTTCGGCAGATCATGAGAAGGAGGGCAGGAAGGGTTGCCTCAGTGCTTAGTTCTCATGGCCCTTTCTTACACGCCCAGGGAAATGCTGATTGCCATGTTGGGGTCAGGAAGCAATTGTTCTCCAGGCCAGTTTGGCTGGAGATCCTGGAGGTTTTTTGTTATCTTCTGGGCATGGAACAGCAGTCAGTGAGAGTGTGGGGGAAGGTATTTGTGAATTTCCTGCATTGTGCAGAGGTGTGCATGACCCTGGAGGTCCCTTCCAACTTTATGATTCTACGATATTATTATTCCTTTCTTCACTGGTTGAGCTGCTGTTGGTCCCCAAATACCTATGAATGTTTTAATGCCTGCTTTGGGTCAATTGTACTGTCTTTAAGGTTATGTTTTTGGTAGTGGTAAAACTTGATACAGTGGAAGGGCAGGAGGAGTTTATGACTGTGTTGGGAAGAGAATGGACAGGCAGGAGATCTCCCTGTGGAACAGAGAACTAAAAAGTCTGGGGATTACTTCAGCAAATCTTGAGGCACATTGGGATGTGCAAATACAAGGAGCAAGAACAAATCTGGATCTGATTGGCACAAACTACTTTCTCCAGTTTGCATTTATTTAAGTTTTGAAGTTGACTGGGGAGTAGAGGGCCCTGTCTGCACTGTGTGAGAGTGTGTGGGCACACATGCAAAGACTAGTTGCAAGCTGTATTGCTGAACTTGGGTTCTGTTGACAATGTAGCCCCTTATTCTAGATATCCAGGGAATGTGCACTGGAATGCCATACTACTAGTGAATGCTAAAAATAAGGCTGTTCCAGTAGCCTAGAGTGGCTCCAGTTTCAGGGGCCATGTTGTCGGGGTAGGAAAGCATACTGATGGGATGTTCTGCACAGGCATGCTGAGTGTGTGATTTCTTCAGCATTCAGTGCCTACATTGTTCAGTAAGCGGATTAGAAAACACTGCATAAAGTGGCTTTTCAGGGGGCTGCTTTTATACCTGCTTTTTGCCTTGTTTTGCAAACCATGATTTCACAGTAGAGCTCATTCAGGCTGTTCAAATGGATTGGCCTTTTCAAGATCCCAGAGGTCACAGTTTCAGATTCACTTATTTCCCAGAGCATTGCTGCTTTCTTTCTTTCTTTTTTTTTTGGTGGTGGGGGGTCGGGTAGAGGGAAGGTGGTATTTATAGGGGCAGGGGGGAGTTTCTGCAGTCCTAACTCTGGGCCTTGAGTGACATCTCCTGAGCCTTGTTGCTCAATGAGCCAAAAACCTTTGTCTGGCTTAGTCTGCCTAGTAATTTTGGGTTGCGTGGCAGTGCTGCTTGCTAGCCTTTCCAGTATACAAATGTGATATTACCAGAGAAAAAGCTTTTGTGTGGAAGCATATTTAAATTCTCACAGTAAAGTTCTTGCCTGATAGGGAGCCTGAAGGAAATATATCCCTGTGTGGGAAGAGCATCTTTAATACTGAAAATAATTGTGCTCCATGGCTAGGATGTATTTTTAATTTGCATGTATTTGAATTTGAGATCTGCTGAGAAGTAGATGGCTTTGTCTGTATCATGCATGTATATATGCAGATGCTGAATATGAGGTTTTATTTATGAATTATGAGAGATAAATATAGCCAGCACAATCTTTTTCCTCCCATCTCCCCTTCAGAGTAATCAGAGTTGCTCCAGCATCATCTTTGGTTGTAATGCCCCAAATGTTTTCATTTCCCACCTGAGCTACTCTGGCCAACACGAGGGGTCTGGCCACAGAGCCATTTTCTGCCACTACTCCAGCAACAGAGCAGCCAGTCATTCTGTCCAGAGATAACTGTTAACCATTGAAGTTTACTTATATGATGCAAAGTTGTTTCAGATGGTGTTTCTAATAGAGAATGTCTAGGGGGATAAAAACCTAAATTTATGCTCATGCCTATGGTGATGATCCTCCTTCAGTTTTGCTTTTCAGAATGCTTCCGTGGCACTAAAGATAATCAAAGCTTTCCTTGGACTGGAGGGCCTTTAGCTCTGTAGTACAGCATATGCTGTGAATGCAGAAGGTCCCAGGTTCAATCCCCAGCACCTACAGGACTGAAGGATTTGAGATAGCAATGCTGGGAAGGACCTTTACCTGACATCTTGGAAAGCCAGTACCATTTAGAGTAGACTGTACTGGATTGGAAAGACCTAACTCTGTACAGGACAGCTTCATGTATTCCTTGCCATGGTAACTGTGTGAACAGTTGATATGAAACAGCAATTCTGAAGTACAGAGTGCATTGCATTGCACTCTGTATGAAAGAGGCTGTCGTTTTAGTTTCACAAACGGGAAGTTGTGGCAGAGGCCACCCAAAGGGGCTGTGGTGAAAATGAAACTTCTGCTCTTATTTTCCTAGGCCTGTTCCCCATTCATAGCACAGGGATTGGGTGGCTTTCAGCTGCCTCCATTTCTATCAGTTGCAGTTTGCCAGTGTTAGTTTTTCCCCATATTTGCTGTAGGCATTCCAGTACTGTCTTGGACCCCACTGAACATAGATATGAATTGGGGTGTGTGTGATTTTTTAGTAATGCTTGTCACCCCCTTTTTTAGGCTGGCAGAAAATAGGTGAGAGGTGGATCATGAATATACCCTGTTACAATTTTTTTAGTCTTTAAGATGCTACTGGATTCTTACTCTTTTCTACTGCTACAGACAAACATGGCTACCCATCTTGATCTAGCTCCTTTGTGGAGTTAGGATTACTGAGCTGTAAACTATGCACTTTGGTGTTGTGGTTGGAGTGTCAGATTAGGATCTGGGAAATTAACATTCATTCCCTATAGTGTGATGCTCACCAGGTGACCTTTAGCGAGTCTCTTTCTCTCTTGCACATACTGTCCCTGTGTCTCTCTCAGCCCAACCTATAAATTGGGGAAGGGAAAGCCATGTATAGAACCCTGAGTTTCTGGGTGGATGGATGAGATGGGAGTGTCTTAGGCAAAATGCAGTACTTTAACTGTGTTGTGTATACCTTACAGTTTGAGGAAGGCTGCAACTACTGACTTAAGTAAAACTTAACTAAAGGAATCTTGTCTTTTTAAAAGTTTAATTGATATTCACTGTGAATAATTCACAGCTTGTTCTGTTTCCAGGCAGCTCAGACCACTTATTGGCACAGAATCCTTTTGCAATAAACTGAGAGAGTGACTTGCCACAAAGTGACTTCCAGGTTTCCCACCTCAAAATCTGACCCTCTGGCTACTACACCGTTCTGGCCTTTGTGTTTAGTAACTTTCAAATAATGATTCCTAACTGTCCCTACTTTCTCCATCTTGTGCCACTCGTTTGGTGTAGAGAACCATGCAAAAGTCACATGATTAACTCAACAAGCTCCAGTTCAAGCCTTGATCCCAACTGCCAGTTCCAGGAGAACAATGGGCAAGTGCAGAACTCCAGATGGGACGAGCAGCAGAAGGTGTTTGCCTTGGAACAGATCTGTGGGGTTTTCAGAGTTGACCTGGGACAGATGAGGTCTCTTCGCCTTTTTTTCAGGTAAAAGCAAACACAATTTTCATGTCGCTGTTGCCCTTGGCGTGTGACAATACAGGATGGAATGCTGGAATAAGTTGCCATTATTTGGTGTTCTGTAGATGGAAACCTGCCTAGGTGGTTCTAACAGTGTCTGCTGCTGTTCTTTGTGGGTGGCCCACTGCTCCTCAACTTGGCTCTGTCTGACATCAGCCTGCAGTTCCTTTGTGCATTTGAAATTGAACCAAGAATGGCTGTCTTCTTTCGTGAAGGAATCTTACGGAGCCTGCAGAGGGTAGCTGGAAAGTTGGCCAGATTCTGTGCTAAACAGGTTACAGGAATTTTTTGTACCCCAGATACATAAAAATAGGTATGCACAAGTGGAGACCTGCAAGAAACTTGCGGGAGCAGCTATCCCATTTCCACCACCTCTGCTTCTTCCCCTCTCTCCCTACTTCTCTCACACTGTTTCTCCTTCCTGCCACCCCTTTTCTTACTCTCTCTCTCCCCTCCATGCCTCATCACTCTTTGTGCCCCTGTCACTCTCCCGGGCTCCCACCTACTTCCCCCCCAAATGGCAGCAGTGGCAGCAGCTGCTCTCCAGAAATCACAATGGATTGTCCAAATAGAGAGATCAGTTACTCTTAGGGTTGCCAGCTCCATGTTGGGAAATTCCTGGAGATTTGGGGTTGGAGCCTTGGGAGAATGAGGTTTGAGCTTGGAAGTGACTTCAGCAGGGAAAATAACATAAACACCACCCTTCAAAGCAGCCATTCTCTTTAGGGAAACTGATCTCTCTCATCTGGGGATCAGGTGTAATTCCAGGAGATCTCCAGACTTCATCTGGAGGTTGGCAACATTAGTTCCCCTGGAGGAAATGACTCCTTTGGAAGGTGGAGTCTATGGCATTATATCTGTCTAAGGTCCCTCCCCACCTCAGTCCCCACCGTCCAAGGCTCCACCCCTCGAGTATCCAGGAACTTCCCAACCTAGAGTTGGCATCCCTATCTCCTTCAAACCCAACAGCTAACCTACTTTTATCAGGCCTCTGTCTTCAGCTTTCTGTCTCCTTTCCCCCTGCAGCTTCTACTGAGGAAAACTATGGTCTTTCTCCACGGTGAGGACTAAAGCAATTTACATTATTCTCTCCTCCTTTTTATCTACACAACAACTCTATGAGATAGGTTAGGCTGAAAGTATGTGACTGATCCAAAATCACTCAGTGAGCGTCCACAAGATGGGGATCTAAACCTGGGTCTTGCAAAATCCTACTTTGAAGCTCTGACCATTATACTATACTGACTTTCATAGGGTAGTTGCTGTTGAACAGTAGCAAGCAGCCAGGTGTAGTTGAATCATGATGATAAGAACATAAGAGAAGCCAATGTTGGATCAGGCCAGTGGCCCATCCAGTCCAATACAGTGGCCAAAAATACCAGGTGCCATCAAGAGGTCCACCAGTGGGGCAAATCAGGTGGTCTCAAGTCACCCAGAGGGTGCTGCTAGGCCGAGGCTTGCCAGCCTCCAGGTGGGACCTGAAGATCCCCCAGAATGACAACGGAACTCCAGACAACAGAGATCTGTCCCCATGGAGAAAATGGGTGGACTCTGTGGCATTATATCCTGCTGATGCCTCCCCCCCCCAAACTCTGAATTCCCCAGACTTCACCACAGAATCTCCAGGAATTTCCCAACCTGGAGCAGGCAATCCAAGTCCCAAGCCTGGCTTCACCCCCCCTGCTATTTAGCCATTCCTCCCCAATCCCAGATCCAGTTCTCCTTTTTGCTTCCCCTCCCACAGCTATCTCAGTCTGTCACTGTTGATGCAGCAGGGCCTGGAGTAGATCCCTGCATCGCAGCCATTTCAACGGTATGGGGGGAGGGTTCAGCCCTCCCTGAGGGTTTTATTAAATTTTTGGATTTTGCTATAGACCCACAGAATCTTCTGAGTCTGTAGAAAAACGTTGGTGGAAATTGTGCCCCCTATCTGTGGAAATAAGTATCTGCACCCAGAGGGGACTGTTGAGAATTAGTTATATCTACAAGTGGGACCCTCAAGAAACTTACGGGAGTGGCTATCCCATTCACCCCACCACTGCTTCTTCCCCTCTCCACCTACTTCTTTCACACTGTTTCTCCTTCCTGCCACCCCTTTTCTTACTCTCTCCCCTCCATACCTGTCAGTTCCTTTCTGCTCCTGTCACTCTCCCAGGCTCCCACCTACTTTCTTCCCCCCACAGCAGCAGTAGCAGCAGCTGCTTTCCAGGAATCACAACAGATTGCCCAAATACAGAGATCAGTTCGTCTTAGGGTTGCCAGCTCCATGTATTTATGTGTGTATCGGGCTGCATAGAATTCCTGCAGCTTGCCTAGCACTTGGCTCCCTGCAGCTGCGTCTATACATTGCCTTAGCAAATATGGATTACTCTACCAAAGTAACATATTCGCAGCCTAAGTATTGCGGCTTCTTCTCTTCCTATAATCCTAGGACCCTAAACAAAAATTCTGAGAAAATATATATGCTAAGCTAGGAAATTTATGAAGTTGTCACCCTTTTACTGTTCTCTTGTGAAGCTGAGATGCGGTCATGCACCAGGTGAGTCACCTTTCCCAATAATGTTCACTTAAATTAGCAGTCCGGACTAGCTATGGCTGTGGGTCATATGAGGCTGGATAGGGGCTGCCTGTCCATATTCCCCTGGTGGGTCCAGATCAGTGGATGGTAGACAAAGTAACAGTTCAACAGCGCTTCTTTCTGCCTATCCACCCCCATTCCCAACCACCCCCATTCCCAACCATGATTGCACCCTCTCCATCAGGTTGGGGTGGATGACTTTGTCAGTATAGTAGGACTTGCTCCCATAGATGACCAGGGCTGACCTCTCACCCTGCACCGGATGATGCTTCCTGTTCTGGTCACCAGGTTCTTGACACCAACACATGGGGGTTCTGTTGTGCTGCTCCTCTCTGCTAAGTATGTTGCATCCCACCAGTGGGGCAACCTCTTGTGCTGATGGCATGTACCTTTTGCCAATGACATATACCACCCTTTGAGAATCTGGGTTATGTCCTACTGCTCTGCTCGGTAATTATTTGATCTGGGTGATGGTTACATCACAGCTTCTCTTAGAAAACTCTAGAGTCCTAGAAAACCTAGGCACATTATGAGTCCAAAATCAACAACCCAGTGCTTTTTCTAGACTGAGCTGTTCAAACCCACAAATAGCAGGTGACGGTTAACCTTTTTCTCATATGGTAGAAGCATACAGACAACAATTTTTGATGTTACTGTTCTGAGGTTTGTGTCTTAACTAAACTTTTGAGGCACATCTCAAGAGGTTGATTCCTGTTCTTGAATCCCCATGGCAAGGCACCTTTCTCAATAATGTTCACTTAAAACCAAGTTTGTCTCAGCAGAGATAAATATCAGCATCAAAACAACAACTTCTCTCTGCACCTAGTCATGCCAAGTGGTTCCTGTAGCTAGAGAACTCGTTTGCAAGATCCATAAGGTTGCATTCTGATAATAAGCCAAGTTTTCTCCTCTCAAAAGAAGTAAATTAAGTATTGGCATGGATTCTCCATTAGTCTCTTTCAAACTGTTATATACCAATACTTCTGGCTGTCCTGAGCACTTTGGAAGTTTTGCATTTTTCCCTTGATCCTGTTAAACCTATTGTATAAGGTAAGGGTAAGGTAAGGTATGTATGGGTAAGGGTAAGGTATGTATGAATGAATATTATATTAATTATAAAACTCACTTTTCCAAACACAACTTCAGTTTGCGTTGTCCCCTTCCTTGATACTGTGAAATTAGTTTCCACAAGTGAGGACCTGCAAGGAACGTGCGGGAGAGGCTATCCCATTCTCCCCAACTTTGCTTCTTCCTTTCTCCGCCTACTTTTCTCAGTCTTTCTCTTTCTCCCTCCTGCCACCTTTTTTCTTAATTTCTCTCCTCCATGCCTGTCTCTCTCTCTTTTTTTGCATCCATCGCTCTTTCTTTTTCTGCTCCCACCCCATCACTCTTTCTCTGTCTTTCTGCCTCTCACCCCATTACTCTCTCTTTCTGCCGCCATCACTGTCCTGGCCTCCAGCCTACTTCTTACCCACAGCAGCAACAGTGGCAAAGGTGCTCCCATCTGCCCACCTGCTTCCTCCCACACACACACAGCAGCAGTGGCGGTGGTGGCTCTCCAGGAATTACAACAGATCTCCCAACTATGGAGATCAGTTTCCCTTAGGTTTGCCAGCTCTAGGTTGGAAAATTCTTGGAGATTTGGGGTAGAGCCTTGGGAGGGGAGGTTTGGGGAGGGAACCAACCTCAGCAGGGTTTAATGCCATAGAGTCCACCCTCCAAAGCAACCATTTTCTCCAGGGGGACTGATCTCTGTTATCTGGAGATCAGTTATAATTCTGGGTGATCTCCAGCCCTCATCTGGAGGTTGGCAGAGCTATTTCCTTGGAGTAAATGGCTGCTTTGGAGGATAGAGGCTATTTATTTTTTTATTTTTTTATATTTAAATTTATATCCCGCACCTCCCCGCCATTGCGGACTCAGGGCAGTTAACAACATGTTTATAAATATATACATTAAAATTCCAATATATATATACTAAAACAACATTCAATTAAAATGACAATATAAAACACATGACCATATTACAAGATGGCATTGTTCTGTCATCATTTGAGTGGCTGCCTCCAGGCTCCTGCCAGGCTGTTAATCATCCGGCTGGTGGCAATATTGATGTTACAGCCAGGTTGGTGGTGATGTTAATATTAGGGCCAGGGCGGCACCCTACTTGAAAGCCTGGTGGAAGAGCTCTGTTTTACAGGCCCTGCGGAACTGCAGAAGGTCCTGCAGGGCCCTGATATCATTCAGGAGCTCATTCCACCAGTGAGGGGCCGCCACAGGGAAGGCTCTGGCCCTTGTTGTAGCCAACCCGGCCTCTTTTGGGCCTGGAAGAACCAAGTGATTTTGGGATCCAGATCTTAATGCTCTCTGGGGCACTTGTGGGGAAAGGTAGTCCCTTAGGTAAATAGTTCCCCGACCACATAGGGCTTTAAAGGTAAGACCAAACACCTTGAACCGTATCCAGTACGCTATAGGCAGCCAGTGCAGTGCTTTTAGGGTGGGCTGGATGTGTTCCTGCACAGGAAGACAAAGCAACAACTGTGCCACTGCATTCTGCACCAGCTGCAGTCTCTGGATTTGGGACAAGGGCAGCCCCATGTAGAGAGCATTGCAATAATCCAATCTCGAGGTGACCATTGCATGGATCACTGTTGCCAGCTCATTGCGTTCAAGGAAGGGAACCAACTGCCTAATCAGCCGTAGATGGTAAAAGGCAGACTTTACAGTTGCTGCTACCTGGGCCTCCATCGTTAAGGAGGTGTCCAGGAGCACTCCCAAACCCCTAACCTCCAGCGCTGGCACCAACAGTGCCCCATCGAAGGGAGAGGGATCCCTAACCTTGGGCTGCTCTGACGCAGGCACAGGACCTTTGTCAGATTCAATTTCAGCCGAGTCAGTCTAAGCCAGGGGTCCTCAAACTTTTTAAACAGGGGGCCAGTTCACTGTCCCTCAGACCGTTGGAGGGCCGGACTATAGTAAAAACAAAAACTATGAACAAATTCCTATGCACACTGCATATATCTTATTTTGAAGTGAAGAAACAAAACGGGAACAAATACAATATTTAAAATGAAGTAAAGTTAAATCAACAAACTTACCAGTATTTCAATGGGAACTATGGGCCTGCTTTTGGCTAATGAGACGGTCAATGTCAGGTTCCATATTTGTCACTGTTTCCTTCTCATGTAAAAAAAAATGACAGACAAGCAGCGGTGGCATAAACACCCGGCGGGCCGTATAAATGTCCTCGGTGGGCCGCATGTGGCCCGCGGGCCGTAGTTTGAGGACCCCTGGTCTAAGCCAACCAGCTACAGCTTTCAACACCAGATCCAGATCTCCCGGGCTAGAGTCTGACAGGCCGTCCAACAACAGATAGAACTGGGTGTCATCAGCGTATTGGTGACAACCCAGTCCATGTTTCCGGGCAATCTGGGCAAGGAGGCGCATGTAGATGTTAAACAGCATTGGGGAAAGCACTGCTCCTTGGTGCACTTCACAAATTAGCAGGTGCCTTCCGGATAGCTGTTCCCCAACTGCCACCCTCTGTCCCTGACTCTGAAGAAATGAGGAGAGCCACTGCAAGGCAAACCCCTGGATCCTGGTGTCGGCGAGGCGGTGGATCAGTAGTCGATGGTTGACCATGTTGAACGCCGCTGACAGATCTAACAGCATCAACACTGCCGTACCGCCTCGATCCAGATGCCTCCGGAGATCATCTGTGAGGACGACCAGAACTGTCTCTGTCCTGTGGCCTGGTTGGAAGCTGGACTAGAAGGGGTCTAATATGGAGGCATCATCATTCGCCACTGCCTTCTCAATTAATTTGCCCAAGTAGGGCAAGTTGGATACCGACCTCTAATTAGCCAATTCAGCCAGATATGATGAAGACTTTTTTAGGAGGGGGTGGATCACTGCTTCCTTTAGGGTGCTAAGGAACAGTCCCTCCGTGAGGAACTTGTTTTTTGTGTGGTTTTTTTTTTGGACTTGTTGATGATCTCCCTTAATGCCCCTCGTAGCCCATCACAGCCAGCTTTCATTAGCCATGACGGGCACGAATCAAGGCTACAGGTGGTTGGGCAAACCAAAGAGAGTAATTTGTCAACCTCCTCTAGGCTGAGTGGACCTAAATAATCAGAACTGAATTTATGGGGTGGAGCTCGAGTTCTGTTACTGTCTCAACTGTAGCAGAAAGGTCGTGGCGGAGCGACAAGACATTTATGGCTATGGCATTTATACTCTTCTAAGGTCCCTCCCCTCCTCAAACCCCACTGTCCCCAGGCTCCATCCCATAAATTTCCAGCCAACCTACCTTTATCTGTCCCTCTGTCTTCAGCTTCCTGTCCCCCCCCCCCCACACGCACAGCCCATACTTAGGAAATCTAGTCTTTCTCCATAGTGGAGACCAAAGCAGCTTTTCTTCTCATTTTTATCTGCACAACAAATCTGTGAGGTAAGTCAGGCTGAAAGTATGCCACTGGTCCAAAATCCACCAGTGAGCTTCCACAACAAGGTAGGGATCTGAACCTGGCTCTAACCAATAAGCCACACTGACTTTCATAGGGAGGTTGCTGTTGAACAATAGCAAGCAGCCAGACCTAGTTGAGTCATGCAAGCTGGGTGTTAACAAGTCACTCAGAGGCTGCTGTCAGGCCTGGGGTTGCCAGCCTCCAGATGGGACCTGGAGATCTCCCAGAATTACAGCTGAACTTCAGATAGAAACTAGTCCCCCTGGAGAAAATAGCTGCTTTGGAGGATGGACTCTGTGGCATTATAACATGCTAAGGCCTCTCCCCTCTCCAAACCCTGCTCTCCCCTCTCCACATTCTCCAGGAATTTCCCAACCTGGACCTGGCAACCTGAGTCAGGCCTGGCCCCTGTGAATCCTTCCTCAAAGGCCAAAATAGGTCTGGTAAGGGACCTGCCTCCTCCCCCTTCCTTTTTACTTACAAAAATTCAGCCTGTGGAATACTGTGGTTGCCGAGCAACAGTCACTGACGGAATCCATTTTTTTTAAAGCTACCGGCACTCCTTTTATCATTTTTGGAATTTTTTAAACTCCCCAATGTATTTTTTAGATTTCATATTTTTCTGCAAAACCTGGGGCCCTTCTCAGGTTTGTAGAAAGTTCTTTCTTGCCCCTTCACAGCTTCAGTCACCAGAATTAAATAGCCAAAGATCTGTCAACTTCACTATTAGAATATAAGATAGATAGGCAAAGCACAAGATACGACTCCAAAGACTCTAAATTTTAGAAGCTGTGCTATTTCACAGAATTCATGTGCTAAGAAAAATTATATTTGTATTGCAATCCCATTTGAAGTGGCAGTTTACACAGGGTTATCCTACTTTACCTTAATCTGTGTGAGGGAGTGGGTAATGATGGACAAAGAGAACTTCCTTCTTTTTTTTTGGTGTGTGTTTTTTGAGCTGGGATTTCAACCTGGGTCTCCCCAGTCCAAGTCTGGCACTTTGGCTTTCCAACTGGCCTGGCTTATACATCCTCACAATGGAGATTTGGGCTGCTGCTGCTGCTACATTCCTTTCTGTTTTATTTACTTACTAGGAATAAGGCCCGTTGTGGAAATAAATACAACGAGCTCTAGAAAGAGGCTCTGGGAGAGTGCCAAGGCCTCGAGCACTTAGCGTCAATGTGCTGTGGTGACCTCAGCAGGGTATAATGACACAGAGGCCACCATTTTCTCCAGAGGAACTGATCTCTGCTACCTGAAGAGCAGTTGTAATTTTCAGTGATCTCCAGCCCTCACCTGGAGATTGGCAACAATTGTTACCCAGGAGGAAATGGCTGGTTTGGAGGGTGGAGTCTATGGCATTGTACCTGTCTGAGGTCCCACCCCTCCTCAAACCTCACCCTCTCCAGGCTTCACCCCCCAAATCTCCATGAATTTCCCAACCTGGAGTTGGCAACCCTATCTCCTTCCCAGCCAAGCATCAACCTGCCTTTATCTGCCCCTCTGATTTCAGCTTTGCATCTCCTGCCCCCTCCCTCCTGGAGATCAGTTGTAATTCTGAGTGATTTCCACCCGTCTCCTGAGATTGGGAACACTGGTTCCCCAGAAGGGAATGGCTGGTTGAGAGGGTGGAGTCTATGGCATTGTACCTGTCTGAGGTCCCAGCCCTCCTCAAACCTCACCCTCTCCAGGTTCCATCAAATCTCCAGGAATTTCCCACCTGGAGTTGGCAACCCTATCTTCTTCCCAGCCAGTCATCAACCTACCTTTATTGCCCCCTCTCTCTTCAGCTTTCCAGTTCTCCCCCCACACACACACACACCTGCAGCCTCTCCTGTGCTCTGAAGCCCTGGCTGCCAGAGTCCACCATTTTCCGTGCTCTGAAGCCCTGCCACAGAGTCAGCCATTTTCTCCAGGGGAACTGATCTCTGCCACCTGGAGAGCAGTTGTAATTCTGAGTGATCTCCAGCCCTCACTTGGAGATTGGCAACAATGGTTTCCCTGGAGGAAAAGTAGTCTTTCTCTGCATTGGGGACCAAAGCAGCTTACATCATTCTCCTCTCCTCCTTTTGACTTGCATAACAACCCTGTGAGGTAGGTTGGGGTGAAAGTCTGTGACTGGTTCAAAATCACCCACTCAGCTTCTACAGCAAGAACCTGGATCTAGCAGACCCTGCTCTGAACCACTGACTGCTACGCCTTGGGCAGCCAACCTCCAGGTGGAGCCTGAAGATCACCAGGTATCACAACTGAACTCTAGACAACAGATCTCCCCCTCTGGAGAAAATAATTGCTTTAGAAGGTGGGCTGTATGGCATTGTGTTCAGCTGAGGCCTCTCCCCTCCCCAAACCCTGGCTTCCATAGACTCTTCCAGAAAGTCTCCAAGAATCTCTCTACCTGGAGCTGGCAACCCTAGACTCAGGACTGGCCCCAATGAGTTCCTCTCAAAGGCCTGCAAAGAGTTTCCGTCCTTTGTCTGAATCAAGCTTGGTTGCCTACTGTGGTGAAACGGGCTCCAGTTTACCACTCAGCTGTTTGCTTCCCACCCTTGTCCCGTGTGTGTATTTCACTCCTTAAATTTGCTGCCACAACTCACTGAATCATCACTGCCTTTTTAGAGGGACAGTGAGACCCCTGTGGCCAAATCTCCATGTTTGGAGATGGAATCCCCAATCTTTGGGGGATCCCTGGAAAGTTGGCAACCCAAGGGTCTGGCCTTTCCTTGCCTCCTTGGGCTAACCCCTCCCTTTGTTATTGTGCAGAGCGGGGGAGACTATGGGGTCAGAGCACAACACAGATTATTATCCCAAATAAAAGAATTTATCTAACTATTTACACAGTTATGGGGCGCACATACACTGTAGGAGTAAGCACACACTATGAACCAGCATAGTGGGTTTAACACCATCCTCTTTCCCTACACACCAGCCTCTGGCTCTCTGCTCTAGTCTCTCTCTCTTTGGCCCAAGACAGCAGGGAAACTTCCATTCATTCCCCAGTCCAGCTGACTGTGGAGTGGCTGAATTTCTGCTGCCTCCAAGGGTTCACCCACATCTCTGGCTTGTGGCCTGGACAGTCTGGTCAGCACAGGCAGCAGGAGCCTTTCCTAACCTCCTGTAGGATGAAGACGGCCTCCTCCCTGGATGGGCTGCAGCCTATATTGATGCTGCCCTGCATGTTGGGACAGTCCCTGTTTTCCCGCCCTTTTCTGCCTTGGGGCAGCTGGGAAATGTAGTCCAGCAGATGAGGAAGGCCAATTCAGCCCAGTGAGTGATACTCCTACAGGCCCCTCTCTGGAACTACTGCTCAATTAAACCTTATGGTGG
Organism: Gekko gecko; assembly: GCA_029375565.1. Classification (NCBI taxonomy): domain Eukaryota; kingdom Metazoa; phylum Chordata; class Lepidosauria; order Squamata; family Gekkonidae; genus Gekko; species Gekko gecko. Next base: position 233,077,667 of record JAPDNY010000002.1, on the reverse strand, counting down.
AACATTTTAAACAAACAACCGCAGACAGCAGCCCAGCAGCCATCTTACAAATACAGGTAACTGCCATTTTCATTACACCTACCAACAGCCACTGAGGGAAAAGTTAAATCCCACACAGGAGGCAAGCAGGAGAAGCATCTTCATCAAGAGGCAAAGCCATTTGCTAGGAATTCTGACAGAGAAGAGTGGCTGAAGGGGAAGTGGGCGGGGAAGAGGAGGAGACCCAGCACCTGGCCAATGGCACGCGAGTACTCTTTGAGTGGCAGCTGGCAGGCCAATGGCTGAGGGAGGGCATTTTACAGTCAATGGGAGTGCATGGAATTTTGCCACCCCAAGTCAGCTTTATATATAAGAAAAGAGATTTCCTTGTTCCACCCTCTCCTTTTCCCACTTTCAAATGTGACTTGGCCAAAATATTTTTAATCAAAGTATAGAAATCCTTACAAAGCAAACTTTTTTTAAAAAAATACATAATTGATTTCAAACAAGATTTTGTCACTGTGATAGGATGACATAGATACTTGAAGCTGGCTGAAATGGAAGAGCACCACATTTCATAGCAGGTGAATTTTTCTGTCCTGTACATAGTTTTTCCTCTGTATTCATTCCATAGATGTTAAGAATGTTGTGAGGATCCCTGAGTGTAATCTAGTTAAACTGGTCCACAATTGTTGACATCTATTCATTAGGACAAAGCTTCCTTATAGTCTTCCTAAATATTTTACTGTTGTATGTGGTGCTGCTTTAAGCACATTATATCATCCGCAAATTAAGGTAAATATTGGGCAACCCAGCTAACCAGCATGCTGGTCTTGTTCCTTTTTGGCCTGTGGGAGGAGCTCTTTGCCTTCCTCCCCTTGCTTGAGGCTCTCCCCCCCCCCTTTTACATCTTAATATGTATATTGTAGCTCCTTCAGTTAATTGCTGCTTTGCCCATCATCCTCTTTCCCTTTTGCTTTGGTTTACAGGTTATTTGACTGAGTGTATAATCCCCCCCCCCGTCTGTGACACATAAATGAGAAGCAGGCTTTTGTGTTCTGTAACATTTAGATCCTTTACAAACTACAGGGGGAACAAAAAGTCTCTTCCTCACTTTAGAACTGGAGAGAGCTGTAGGACTCTGTGGCTAATGAATCCTGGTAGTCACAGGTAAAGTAATATCGTTGGTATGTAAGTTTCAAGAATTGTTACTCTCAGATGTAACCCTCCCCCCCAAAACAAACAAACAAACAAACCACTAGCCAGTTTTGGAAAAGGTTTGTGAACTTAAAAATCAAACAAGTTGAACAACATAACAAAAGAGCTTCTTAGAACTTAGTTCTTAGAATCTCTGTATCAGCATAGATCCACCTGATATTCTTTTTGGTTGTATGGTGCCTAGTGTGCCAGGGCTCTGGATGATTATGGTAAACAACCTAATTGATGCTAACAGATGTAGGTAAAGCTCTTCTTTAGGTGCAGGTGGGGGGCTCATAGTGTGCTCTGATTCTGTGAGCCCATCACAAGCACCAAGTGGGCCATGAAAACTCATACTCAGAGCAATGTGCACTCTGGGGGAGGGTTTGTTTTTTTTTAAAGCAACTCCTTCACTCAGAAGAAAAGGGCAAAACATGTGCTTAGAATATATTATGCGAATTATCAGATCTTGATTTGCATCATTTGTTTTGATTGCAGTTTAAAGGTTGTTCTTTTTCCAGAGTAACTTAGAATTTTGGCAAGGGGGAGGAGCTTTGTTCAAAAAGACTGTAGAGCAATTTGTGGAAAGCTGAGGAAGAGATGAGAGAAAACAGGGTTATTTGCAAGGTACAGACTTTTTCTTTTCTGTGACTCCTGCAAAGCCTAACTAGATCAGTTTGCTTGCTGAACTCGATAAATATTTTACTGCGTTGCTTATGAAGAAGGCTGAAAATGTCACAATCCAGCCTTGTATTTTGCACCCAAAGACTAGCAACTGTTTGTGCCTCTTTTATGGTAGAGACTGTTCCACGCCTAGATATTCTGGACAGTGAATTTTGCTCTTGACTGTGCACATCCCACCTTCTTTTTTTCTCCAACTTTAGTGATGAGGCATGCACCAGTGGGCAGTTGGTTGTTGCTAGCCGAGAGAGCCAGTATAAGATCTTCCACTTTCACCATGGTGGCCTCGATAAACTATCAGAAGTGTTTCAGCAATGGAAGTATTGCACAGAGACCCATCTCAAAGATCAGGTGAGCTGCAAAGTCTAACAGGCCCCCCCACCCCATCAGTAAGCCCTGTGCGTTGTGTGTGTCTTTCTAGTTGGGGATGAAATGGAGTGGAATTTGAGCAATGAGCCTCATTTTTGATTATGATCACCCTGGCTTCTAAACATTGGTGTGCTTGCCTTGGCTCCCTTGAAGAGAGGAAAATTGAGAACTGCCTTATAGTCTTATACAGCTGGATGGAAACAGAGACAGACAATACACTCATTTAATCCCAAGGTGGAGTATAAAAGGAGTAAGTTTACATAGGGTAGGGCAGCATAAGCATAAACACACTGACAGGGAGAAGCTACATTCAGTGAAACAGAGTTTGTAGCCAAGCAGGAGTTTCAAATGTGGAATGCTTATTGGGGAAAGCAGCTGGATCTTTACTGGCATTTATAACCACCTTGGTTGATAAGATTTGGGCTTGGCTTCTTGTCCTTTACTTGTTTATCCTCTTAACCTTCCTGAAAAGTAAGTCACATTGATTCTTATAGATGTGGAACCAGCAGTGCCAAGAGAGTTTATTCTGTGGTGTAGTCAAGGGTTTGTTCTATGTATTCAGTTGGCCTGTGGTCGGGGAGGGATTTAACTCCCCCCCCCCAACTCATCACTGTCTTACTGTCCATAGTGCCTCTGTGATTGGGCTTCTCCTGAAGTAAAGGACTGCTCATTTTTTGATTCTTCTGTATTCAAATGATATTTTGACACTTATTGCTGTGTCTTGCTTCATTCTGTACAAAAGACCTTACCAGAGCCTTAATTATATGTTTAAAGATACTAGAGATGCTTGTTAGAAACAGTGATTTCTAAATTCCCTTCCTTCCCACCAAGTGCCTCCTTTGCTTTTTCCCCTGCTGCTTTCCCCTCATTATAGTACCATGGAGGCTTAAATTTGTGTTGAGCAACCTTTTGATTTTTAAATTAAATGTCAGCCATGGTTTTCACCCTGGAATGGCAAGCGCCCTTGCAGAGAGCCTGGCACTGCCACATCCCTGTCTTCCTTCACAGCAATTCTTTTGTACGTGGCCAATCAGATGTAATTTATTGCATGCATTCCCGGGCAGACCAGAGATACTGCGACAAGCTGGGTTAATTCTGGCCCTGGGTAGGGGAGGGTGGGAAAAAGCAGGCAGACTCAATGAAGCAGTTCTGTTACATTTGCCGGCTTTGGCCGGAAGCCTTCCCCCAAACTCCAAGGGTTGGTGGTTCTCCCAGGACCTTCCCAAGACCAGGTCTTCCATATTGCACTATAGGAGGCTAAATCTAGCAGTCGGAGTTTAAGGGATGCAGTCGAGATTCTGCAGCTGCTGCACTGGTCCTTTCTCTTCTCATCTCCCAATTAGCAGCTCACTGATGTGAAGACATGCATGCAGTTTTCAATCCGCCGGCCCAAGCTACCCTCCTCGGAGACCCATCCCGAGGAGAATGCCTACAAGCGCCTAGATGTCTCTGCTTGGCTCAGTCATCTGAATGAAACTGGACAGGTGGAGGAAGAGTACAAGCTGAGGAAGGTGAGGGGGAAGCAGCCATCATGGATTTTCCCTGCTTGTTGTTCCAGTGGAGAAAATGTCTCTAGGTGGAATTTGTGTTTTTCTTTGTCAAAAGCCTTTGCATGTGTACCCGCTCCAGTAATACAGTGGATTACCTGATGCCTGATGTTCACAATGAAAGAGCAACCATTTATTGGGCTAAATGGAGAACAATGCAGCATCTTTCTCAGTCCAGTGGTTTTTCTGAACTCCTGCTACATTGTCTTCTTGCTTCTGGGGAGAGTCAACACTTTTAGAGAGGGCTGTTGCAATATGGCAGGGACAGGCCTAAAGAAATGGAGTCCAGTGGTACCTTCAAGACTAGTGCAATTTATTCCAGCACAAGCTTTTGTTGATCTTTAAGGTGCTGCTAGACTAACACAGCTACCCATCTTGAATTAAAGTAAAAAAAAGCAATTGAGACTCCCTGGCTTAAAATAATTAAAAGCTGGGGGTAGGGTGAAGGAATGTCTATGTAGGAGGTAGGCCTGAGTCCAAGTGTACAGTTTCCAAAATCAGGGATTAGGCTGTGACGTGAGAACGTTGCATTAATTGTACTGGCCCTCCAGGGGTGTTATTGACATTGAAATGAGTTTGATTTGTGTCTCCTCTGGGAAGGGGGGAGCACCACTTTCCCTTTAAATGGGTGCATATTGTGGGCTTCTGAATCAAGGCATCACTTGTCAGGAGAGAGCAAAAGAAGTTCCATTTCAGAGACTGAGATTTCCTCCCCACACACAAACACACATTTTCAACTTCTCTTCCCCATCTCACCCACAGGCTATTTTCTTTGGTGGCATCGATGTCTCCATCCGTGGTGAAGTCTGGCCCTTCCTGCTACACTACTATAGTTTTGAATCCACTTCAGAGGAGAGGGAGGCTCTGCGGGCGCGGAAGAGAGAAGAATACTTTGAGATCCAGCAGAAAAGGTAACAAAGGGTACTGGTGGCTCCTGCTCCAATCTTTCAAAGTCTGTATATGTTTTTAATTTTTTTTAAAGCTGCAGTGCATAGAAATTGCATTGAAATTGCACCTGCCCATCTTTTCTCCATATCATCTTCTGTTTGGAAGCTTCCCTTGCAGCAGTGGTGGTGAGAAGGCAACTATTTCTCTAGGGTAAGGAGAGCAGCTCTGCCTTTCACTGCTGCTGTGATATCAGCCCGGATCCACCATTAGTAACTTGATAACTGTACGAATGTAATGGAGGATGAGAAAAGCTTCGCTACAAAGGAGATAAGCTTGTTTTGCTCCATTTTCCTAATTCTTTCTTGCAGCTGTTTCCTCTAATTCCATGTAAGTCAGTGGAGTGGTGCAGTTGAGGAAACCAGATCAGAAACAGATTTGGGCATAGTCCATTCCAGGGCAAATATTCCTTTTTTAAACAAGCAGACGTGAACCCAACCTTTCACATTGTTTAAAGAAAGAAACCCCTATTAAATTCCAAACTTGTTTTAGTGCTGGGGAAGAAGGTGCAGGGGAAAGTGGTTCTTTCATCGGCACTAGCCAGTAGATGCTTACAATAGTTTTACACCAAATTGTAATCATGCCTGTCTTCATGCTGCTTGGATCTTGTGTAGATTTTTTCAGGATAGATCATGAATTGCTATGAAAATGTGCAAAACCCATTTGGCTAGAGGCCATAGCTGGACACACCCAATGATCAGATGTACCACTGGCAGTTTCAGTTCTCCAGGTGTCTGGAAAGCTGATACCTGTGCACAGCAAATTCAGGTGCCCAATTGTGTGTGTGAGAGAGAGGGACTTTGAGTGCATGATGCTGGTGTTTTCATTGGCTTGTTGGGATCCTCTGGCTTTGTGACAAAGTTCACCTCAAGTCATGACTTACTGGTACTTTGTTAGATGAATGAGGTGTCCCTCCTCCTCAACATGATATACCTGTTAAGAACCTTTGAGTTAAGATTGCTACAGGAGGAAGAGGTCTAGTCTTGTTTCCCACATGTGCCCCAGTTCTTCATCTTGGCACTTCTCCCTTATCTACAAGGTTGTAGGGCTGAAAGGATCCCCTGGTCCCCCCCACCAAATTCAGCTGCAGTTGCTTTTGGGATGTACTCATGTTGTTGTGTGATGCTCAGACTCTCTATGACACCGGATGAGCAGAAGGCATTCTGGCGAAACGTGCAGTTCACGGTTGACAAAGACGTAGTGAGGACTGACCGCAGCAACCAGTTCTTTCGAGGCGAGAACAACCCCAATGTGGAGACAATGAGGTGACTACTCCATTTACATACAACACATTTTTGCATGTGATGTCCACCTCCAACAGTATTAGAACGCCAAGCTTGTCACGTGTCCAGATATCAGGGCCCCAGCCGAACCCTGAAAGATGCGCAGGCCTCCAGTGTGAAGCAGTTGATACTTGTTAAGCACTTTTATAGTTGCATAATTTGCTCTTGGCAACTCTAGGAAGGCTGCTTGGGCCCAATTTGAGTTGAGCAGCTGTTGCTTCCTTTTTGGGGGGCCTCTAGTGCTTGGTCATTCAAATACATTCAAACACATGCACACCTGCATATATTTTTAGGCTAGATGTTGGGGTTACCTTGCTCCTATTGTAGGTGTTCTGAGGGGGATGGGAGTAATCTTTTCTGCTTGAGTCAGGCACAATGCTTGGTAATTTAGCAGTGGAGAGCAACTTATTGATAAAAAGCATGTTAGCAATGTATCAAGCGCTGGAGGACTACTTTAGGGACATGTAACTGATTTCCATGTAAATATCCTATTCTATAAGGGTATAAGATCAAGCCAAAAATACTTTGTAAAATTGTAAAACTGTTGATTTTCAGCAGGTGCTTAACTCAAAACTTAATTCCAGTCCCTAAAATCATGTAAGTGTTTAACTTGGCTGGACTGTGCCCTAAGTTTTAAATCTAAGTCTGTGGAACCATTCCTGCTTAAGTTTAGAAATAAGCCTAAAACCCATGTGTATGTTAAATTTGTAGGAATTCGGACTGCAACCAATTTTAGCCTACGTATATGCTTCTACCGTCATGTTTTCAAATGTGCATGCAACTGTGAAGACTAAAAACATTTAGGCTCTCTCCTTCGCCCCACCCCTGTGCTATGAACTTTCTTACTACACAGCTGGGGTGTTGGGTAGCTTTGGAAATGTGCCCCATGGGTGCTACTGAAAGTCCCCCTTTGTGATGGCAATAAGGAGAGGCTTCTTCTAAGCATTCTGCCCAAGGCTGATGCTGATGTTGGGATTTTTATCCCACCGGGAAGCAGCTTTTGGTTCTGCTACCACCTCACTAGGATTGCACTTGTTGGGCGGTGGGGCGGGTAAAGGGAGACATGCATTTTGCTTGCTTCCGATATTAAATGTATTTAAAGGTGAGTCAGTTTTTTAAATGTACTGCTTCCCAGTTCTGAGATATCATAGGTGAAAGGTTATGTCTTGCTGTTGATCTGGTTTTTCAAACTGGCAACCCTGCAAATACTTTTCAAGGCTGATGTTTGGGAGTGTGATCTTAATTAGTTCTGTATGAACCTGGAGAACTAAAGCCGTCCCTCCCTTTTTTAAAAACCAAGAATCTGTATCTGTATGGGTTGTATGAGCTGGATGCAACATATTTTCTTTGCTCTTTTTTATAAAAAGTCCCAGCCTGGTAGACAAGAGAAAGTATTTACTGATAATTGACTGTTGGGGCAAGAACAGGGACCTTTCCTCCATCCCAGCCTCATCTTTTGGTCCTTTGATTGTCTTCTTCGTAGGCAAATCTTGCTGAACTATGCAGTGTACAGCCCTGCTATTGGCTACTCCCAGGGGATGTCTGATCTCGTTGCCCCAATCCTGGCTGAGGTTCTGGATGAATCAGATACTTTTTGGTGCTTCGTGGGCCTGATGCAGAACACTATCTTTGTCAGCTCCCCTCGTGATGAGGATATGGAGAAACAGCTGGTAAGGATTTGAGCATGGGGCTGTTCTCCCACCAGCTTAAGTCCCGAGATAATTAGACGTGTGGCATTAACATCGATATTGTTACTAGTGGCTGCGTAGATTTGACTAGAGAAGTCAAGCTTTGCGATTACAGAACTATCAGAAGGCTATGGTATCCACAGTTCATGCTCCCTTTATCTGGGAGGAGGCAAAGAGGCCACAGGGTTTGAAACTGCAGCCCTTTTCTTAGCATCTGCAGAAATATAGGCCCAAGAGCTGTGTCACTGAGCCAGTTTATGGGCTTTATCTATCAACTCCCTTGCATAAGTAATTGCTGCACCAGCAGTGTATGGGTAGTGCAGTGTCACATGCACATACTTCCAGAAGTTGCTGTAGAAATGTCTACATCTGCAGAGCACTCTGCCTGTGGAAGCTGCTGCTACTTGGTGCACCTGCAGGAGTGGTCAATGTAATGCTGGATGAGCGTGCTTCTAGTAGTTGCAGCCGCAGCATCTGTGTTGTGGGGGGGACTGTTTTCAGCATGCGGAAATTCCCATACGCAGAAACTGCTGCTACAGCTTCCACATTTTCTGACACTTAGTGGGCAGGTCACGTGGGCAATTGTGAGTTTGGATGTCCTGTTGGGTAGAACGTGTGAGCCAGCTCTGAGACGCATGTACATGTTAGCTGGACTTGCTGGGTTTCTGGTGGGAGGCAAGTTGTCCCCTCTCCCCAGAGGCTGTGGGTCAGTTGAGCATCAGATTCTCTTTGCAGATGTACTTGCGAGAACTGCTGCGGCTGATGCATTCGCGCTTCTACCATCACCTGGTTTCCCTTGGAGAGGATGGTCTGCAGATGCTCTTCTGTCACCGCTGGATCCTCCTCTGCTTTAAGCGCGAGTTTCCAGAAGCGGAGGCTCTGCGTATATGGGAAGCCTGCTGGGCTCACTACCAGGTTAGGCCTTGGAGGCAGAGATTCCTTCTTTGTCGGGGGCTCTTGCATTGGTCTTTGGGGAGGATACTGAATGGGAACACTGCCAGTGGTGGCTGCTGGTTTCCAGCTGTGTCCCTTCCTTCAGCCATTACTAGAAACACGTGGTTCCTTGGCAGTTTGCTGGTCTTCTCCCCTACTGTTTGCTTCTGACGTTATACAAATTGATGCAAATTTCACCCTGACAGTTCATTACTGAGCTCCTGGGCTGTTCTTGCTGCTGTCGCATCCCATCAACCCAAAAAGCCCTCATCCTGCCTTAGAGTTGTCAATGCAGCCTTGGCGGCCTGGCTTTCTGCAAGCTGTAAATGTTGCTCTGAAGGACAGCTGCACAGGCTGATTTCCAGCCCTCCCTGGAAAGTTACCCTCCAGACCAAGTAGTGGGGGAGAAGGTACGGTTTCTGTCTGACCTGGTCTTGTCTGCAGGAGGAGGGGGCTGCCACCAGAACGCATTAACCTCTGGCTGTTGGCTCACATTTATGTTAGCCAAATAATTGCTCCGGTGTTTTTTTTGCCTGGAATTAGCATGTCATAGTCACATGAAGGGGCTATTTCTCCTGGCTGAGATTCCCCTACCCTTAGCCAAGTGGTCTAAATGCTGTTGCCAATGAACCTCACAATATTGGCAACTAGAAAATTTTAATTCTGTGAATAGAATTAATGTCATAGTTTATTGTTTTGTAACTTAAATATTGCTAACTCTGGTTATCAAGTATCTAATTTGTGTATCTGTTTAAATTTTTTTAATAAAGGCTAGGGTGGGGAAGCACTGCGTTGTGGAACAAGATACATGGAGCATAAGATGGGTAGAATTTGGACACACTGTGAGGAAAAGACAGGAAATGTTGTTTGACACAAGTTTCATTCCCTAACCACAAGAGTTGTTTTCTTTCATGTCTAGTGTAAGCCGTTGCCTGTGTGATTTGTCACTGTTATCTCTGGTGCTCAGCTCTAGAAATTCTTATCATACTGTTATTACAAATCCTGCTAACCTACCAGATTTTGATAGCCTTCATCTGTCGTTTTTCACTTTTTAAACGTGTGTGAATTCTGTGGTAGCGCATGCAACTTTTGTGCCCCTAACTGGCTGCCAGCTTGATCCCCCTATCCATTTTGACTTCTTCTTTTCCATTGTCCTGATTTTTTAAAAATCAAAAGGGACATGTTTGTTTGGGAAGTGACCCCAAAGAATCTTGCCCTACAAGGGGGTAGTGTGTTTTTTCATGTTCATTTATCTACTTGAGAATCATTAAATATTTGGGTGTTGCCCTTTGTAGCTTTGCAAAGCAGCCTTCAGCTGGATTCCTGTGCAGCAGAGAGCAGCAGAGAAGGTTGCCAAAATTAGACCAAGCCCTTCAGCCAGCACCACTTTCATTTCTGTCTGGGGCACATGGATGAAGCTTTGGGCAGGAAGTGATCAGTGATCCATATAGTTCAGCCCTTTCTGCTGGGTCTGGCCTGACAAATAACTTGGGGAAATTCAGAAATAGTGTGGGATGGTAACATGTGCTGCCAGTGGCTGCTATCTATGACTGTTTCATGGATTCCCGTAAGCACTGGTAAAGCCTTTTACCTTGTATCCTTTTGCATTGCTTATTCCACAATAAATTTTGAGAAGACCTTGCTGCACGTTGTGAGCATCATGTTTAAAAGCCTGTTACTGAGGGTGCATGCCCTAGTGTGTATAATGTCTGCCTGTCAGAGCTGCATACCCCTGGTGACAGCTGTGCATGTGTGCAAATGTTTGATGTACTGGTAGCTTCACACATGCTTAAGGAGCTTTTAAACATGCTGTGTCTTGTGCACAGCAGAAGCACAAGTAAAGGCTGCCAAGGGCATGTATGTGAAGCTGAGCCAGGTTCAGATTGGCTGTGATAACCTGTAGATGGTTTTTGTATGTGCTCCTCCTTGTCTCAGGCAGCAGGTTTAAGGATTTTGGTGGTTGAAAGAGTGAGGTGCCTGCTCATTGGCTCTTTTTGAGACAAAAAGTCCTGCAAGCTACTTTGATAGTCTACCTGGTGACCCTTTTTAACATTCCCTCTTAGTTTCTGCCTTTTCTTTTTTTTCTTTGCTGTTCCAGACAGATTATTTCCATCTCTTCATCTGTGTGGCCATAGTGGTGATCTATGGGGACGATGTCATTGAACAGCAACTGGCTACTGACCAGATGCTGCTGCATTTTGGGAATTTGGCCATGCACATGAATGGGGAGCTCATACTCAGGAAGGTAAATAAAATTATCATGGTTGGAAGGAAACCATTTTGTAAACTTTGTAATTCTACCTGTTTCAAAAGGTACAGTTTGGATGTATTGTGTGTGAGTGTCTGGTGGGTGGTGGTGGGTCTTCATTATGACTTGAAATAGCTGATATTGGTTGCCATCCTTTCTGTCAGTGCTCTTTTTACTCTGTATTAACTTTTACTGCCTCACCTCCAGGCTAGAAGTTTGCTGTATCAATTCCGCCTGCTACCAAGGATCACCTGCAGCCTGCATGATTTATGTAAACTGTGTGGGACTGGCATGTGGGACAGTGGCTATATCCCTGCTGTGGAGTGTACTGGAAATCACCCAGACTCTGACAGCTGCCCTTATGGGGGCATGGTGGATGAGCCCTCTTCGAAATCAGGCAGTGAAGGCCGGAGGGGGCTGAAATCGCGAGAGGTCTTCACCTTCCGGAAATGACAACTCTGGCCTTGAGGACACACAGTGACTGAGAAAAAAACAACAAAATGGGCACAAAGAAATTGGCACGAGAGAGAGAGACTCTCAACAGATGTTGAAAGAGGACTAGTGCTACTTTTCTTTCAAGGGAAAGGATGACAGGCATAAGGATACAGGTGCTTACTGGGAAAGTGTTCTGGTTAAAGCTGAAACCTCACTGATGTGTTGTATCAGGAAAGTCGGTTGATCTGGTGATCATGATCATGTTACTGCTCTGCAGTGCAGAACATCTGAAGGAAGCATGCTAGTGTCAGTCTGGCAAATAAGACTCACGGGTGACAAAGGATTCACCTGCCCTCCTCCCAAAGCAAAAGGAAATGCAGGCTGCTTAGGAAGACATAGTCTGTAACCAGCAACATCAGTGATGGATGAAGGAGCTGAATTAGATCTCACTTTAATCCTAAATGCACCATGCACCTGCACCTGCATACTTTGCTTAAACCAAAATGCACAGCTCACTGGCTTCTGTGTTAAGCCATGATGGTCATTTCAAATATAGTCTGCCAAAAACAACAACAACAATAATAATAATAATAAAGTGTGACTTTTGGGTTTTCAAGGGAAATGTTTTCATGTGTGGCCAAAGTCTGATCACTTACTTTAAAAATCCTTTTTATTCTTATAGACAAGAATACTGGTTTACTGCAGGTCAGAAATCAGAACTTTGCTGTCAGGGGAGAGGAATTCTAGGAGTTCAGTGTGAATATAATCAGACATTATGCAAACTGTGATTATACAGCGTCTTGCTATAACAGTTGGCATATGCAATCGGAGCTGCCTTTCTGTATCCTGAAACACACATACTACATTAGATACTTCAGGTCACTGTTGTAGAGGGGAAATTTGAATGGGACCCCAGGCTCTGCTTTTTCTATAGCTGCAGTTTCTCCTATGGTGTCCTGCCTCTGTCACTTTAATCCATACTTTCCTTCCTTGCTGTCATTGCTGCTCTTGACCTATGGAGTACTGCTTCCTGTAAGGACTGCCAAAATTAATTTCTTCCAGCTACAGGACAACTCAAACCATTGAGCTGCATCTATATACCTGGAAGTATAGCACTGTGGAAAGCTAAGAACAGAGTGATTTTGAACTTTGTTCCCACCGCCTTTTGTGTCATCAGTGTTGTGCATTTGCCCTCCCTCCTGCCCCCCTTCAGGTTGTCCCCTGAGCAATCCACTAAATTTTTTAAGTGTAATGTTTTACGACACATTTTTTTTTTCATTATAATATAGCAACATAATGGGACAAAAGGGGCAGCGAGGTTTCACGTAGTCTTCTCTGTGCAATTACCCATCCATAAAGTTCCCTCCCTCCCTTCCTTTTGTTCTTTTTGGTTTTGACACCACATGCTTGTGTTTTTTCTTCATTCTCCCCCCTTTCCCTTCCTCTATAGCTCCTGATGTGTTTTTTAAATAATAATATGATGTTATAGTGTTACTGCATATGCAAAAAAAGGAGGTTCTATCACTAATGAAATACATGAGGACACATGTAACATGCTTCATAATTCTTGAATAACACTGGTATGAATTGGTATTTCCAGTTCAACGATCGTCAGCAATTTTCTTAGTTGAAATGGCAGCAGCCTTTTTTTTTTTTTTAACAATGTTATGATGTTATAACTTTACTGCACATGCACACAAAAAAAGGTTCCATTGCTGATGAAGTACATGATGACATGGCCACACTGATAGTTTACCTTTGTTGGCATTATAAAAGGGAGAACATTAAGACAAATACATAAAAGGACTGAACACAGAATAAATCACAAATTAAAATGTCCCAAAATTACAATATATTACAGCAGACAAAGCCACACAATCCCTTTTCAAAGGAAGAGCGGAACACATGGGGGGCAGGGTTGGATTCAAGATAAATTTCAATAAATTCAAGAAAAAGTTCCTCAAAATAAATGCCATTTTGCAGAAGGGGTGCAGCAAAGTTGGAGCATCAGCTAGGGATTCAACTTGCTGGGAAACAGCGGCAATACTGATATGCAGAAAAGATCTTATTCTAGAAGATGCAGGTTCAAATTATTTTCCTTCATAGACTTGCGAGGTCTAATATTGCATATTCCAACCACTTTAGACCGTGTATTGGGTGGAAAGGTGTCACAGAAATATTTTAAATAATAAAAATGAATAAATACCATGGAAGAAAACATTGAACTCCTGCTTTCCAAAACACAGCAGCAACAAATAAAGAGGGTAAATAGTTTCTGCAAAAAAAAAAAGCAAAAATATGCAAAACAAAAATATTGCAACTAATTCTTAAGGAGCTAGTGGCACACCTCCTGCTTGAGTTGCCTTCTGCATGATAATGGAAGAGCCTTAACATTAAGCACATAAGAGATCCTTTAGCTAATCCTGCTGACCAAAGAAGTGAACCTACCTACACAAATCCACTCATGTGTTTGGCTGCCTTTGTTCAGAGCTCAAGCAATGGAGGTTCCATGACACTCAAGCCCAAGTCACAGTGTTCTTCATAAGATTAGGCCAAGCAGCTCATTGATACATTCCTCAAAGCAGCTTGCTATCTAGCCTAAAGACTGTTATGTGCCCTTCAAGCAAACCCAGCTCCCTAATTGTTTTGGTTTCTTGTCTTTGGATTGTACTTCCAGAGGTCATAGGAATAGAGCACCACCTGCTGTCTGTAGCCTCAATTGCTGTGAGTTAGTGTGAGCCCTTCAAGCTTCATCTGGCCATTGGTGCCAGGTGTCCTTTGAACTGCTCGTGTTTGCTGGGAGAATTTTCAGTTGCCAATGTTAATGATGGAATGGGGAATCCTTGCAGCTCAGCATGCCAAAGGTCAAAATCTCATGTTTATTCCACCCATGCAATGTATTAACCAGAAGCTATTAGAGGATGCTGCTTTAAAGCTTAGTACTTCTATTTCAGTAAAAGCCCACAGAAAGAAAAAAAAGAGAGAAGGGGGGGAGTGTTATGAATACTTATTCCATATCCTAGCATTTAGTTCTTATTTGGTTATAAGAAGCAGTTACCTTTAAATTTTCAGCAGTAGAATAGTAAGTAAGGAGCTTTGCTTTGTAAAGAGTGGCCACTTCTCTAAACCCTTTGCAGAGAATGTGAGTCCATGTATAGTTCAAGTGATAATGGACATTCCAGATTTATCTGGAAATTGGGGTGGGACTGAGTACAGCTGCTCCTCTCTACGGAAGTGCCAGAGGAGGGGAAATGGGGTAGGCCAAATAGCTGAAAGAAGGACATCCTCGTAAGCAGGGACTCCTAGCAAATATGTGGTATACAGATAATTATAGTTCTATCCCAGACTACCCTTTTCCAAGGTCTTGGTCATGATTTATATGCTCCACTAAGGTTATTAACTTAAGAACAGTCTCTCCCACTTAAAGCACCCTTATTTCTAAAAAGAACTAAAGTATACATTAGTAGTGTGTTCTAGAGCACCACTAGTTGGGAAGATATGCTGGTTGTACAACATTACAATACAGCTTTGGAAACAAAGCCCAGAGACAGGCAGCCATTTAGTTATAATGGAGATGAACTTGCCAGCAGTTTGAAGGAGGCTTTGCTTCCTCTGAGGTGTGCAAGCATTTGTTCCATCTGATTGTCATCTCTGATCAAACAGATTTTTTGAAATGGGAGAACAAACCATCTTTACATGAGTCAAGAGTAGGATGAGGAGCATATATGTCCCAAGTAATGATCCCTCATTCAAACTGCCTTGAGTTCTCAGGAAAACATGGTCTGCCTCTAGCTGAGTTCTGGGTAAGAAGTTGATGTCAACATGCCAAGCAAAAAAAATTAGTTGCTGTAGATTTTCCGGGTTGTGTGGCCATGGTCTTGGCATTATGCCAAGACCACGGCCACACAACCTGGAAAATCTACAGCAACTAATGAACTCTGGCCATGAAAGCCTTCGACAACATATTAAAAAAGAAAATGTTGGTTGTGGTATTTTTATTGCTGTGTATTTATGCAAGTTGTTGCTATAAAAATCAACCCATGATGATGATTGCTTGGGCTGGCCCTGCCTATATGGTTCCAGTATTCATGTGCATCCCATAGTAGCATGAAATCACATGTAGAATGGTTTATATGCATGAGATCCTGCAGTTATTCTGTCCAGCTGCCTGAAGTGTCAGGGGGAGGGGAAGCTCAGTGGTAGAGCATCTGCTTGATGTGCAGAAGGTTCCAGGTCCAGTCCCCAGCATTTCCACTTAAAGGGATCAAGTAGTAGGTGATGTGAAAGGCCTCCTCCTGAAACTGGGAAGCTGGTAACTGTGATGGAGTGATGGTCTGGTTCAGTGTAACACAGCTTCCTGTATTCAAGTACACTATGCTAAAGATGGGGTCCTCCACACATTTATTTACTTTTTATGAAGTTATCCCATCCTGCTCTCTGTTCTCTGTTGCCTTCAGTCATTGTTGAGGTGACCTTGTTTTAATTTTCCCAGACATTCTGGGAACATCGTAATATGTTTTGGCAGCCTGCGTCCAAGTGAGCCAAGCTAGTGCAGATTCTGCTTCTCCATGGTGAATCATGTCCCTTTTACTCTAGTTGCTCTAAGGCATAAGCTAGCTCTCTTTGGGCCTTTGCTAGTTCAGCCTTTGGGGAAACAAATTACAGTTAATCCCAAAGCTAGAGCATATCAGGAGGGTGCATGAGAAGAATTACAGAAGGCTAGCCTTCATAAAGGATGTGAGGCATGAGACATTGACTAGACCTATCGCCTTAACAAGTAAATTGATTACAATGAATTAAAAGGCTAAGGCATCTTGACAACTTTCTGCTGGCAAGCTGCTCTCTCTCTCCCTCCCTCCCTCCCTCCCTCCCTCCCTGTGTGTGTGTGTGTTGTGGCCATGCTTCTGCCCTGTGCTGATCCAAACTGAAAAGATGCAGGCATGACCCCATGTCCTTCATTTTATCACTCTGAGTATCATAGAGGTCTGTAGCATTTCCACCAGCAGACCAGTTGTGTCATGGTGTGAAGGCTTTTCCTACTTAACATGCTTTGGCCCCAGAGAATCATTAGCCTGCCCTTTGGCTGAGGAAAGAGGTAAAGGGATGATAGCTATACTATAAGGAGTCTAAGAGGCCTTGCAGGGCATCATAGTTAGTTCTTATTATTGCTGTCTTCTGCCAAATCCTTTAGTGTTCAGGGTTCTTTTCCTCCCCAATCAAGGTATGTACACTGGATGCAAACCTGCCGCTAGGCAGCTTTTGGGCAGATCATTTCCCAGCTCTTAAACCTCCCCTCACCTGTGCCTTCAATAGCCTTCCTTCCTCAGCATTACAAGAGGTACTGCTTTGTTCTTCAATAATTCTTCAGCTCACACTGCAGGAACTGATGGATTGTTTTCCTTTGTTCAAATTGCCCATTCAAATCAAGAATATCTCTAAGTTGAAGAAAAAAAGAAGAATGAAGCTTCTAGGACTGGTTTAAGATATGACTTGCTAGAAGTTTCTCCAAGCCCATAAATATGTTGTAGTGATTAAGTCGCAAAGCTGCGGGCCAGTTCTCATGACTCCTTTTGGCACAGTTATCTGTTGGGCATCCTATGGTAGCTGAAAATATATAGAAAAAATTATAGAACCATCACCTAACTCTTTCCCTTTCAGGAAAATGGCAGAGCTGCTGTCAGGATGGCTTTGGCCCAGTATGCTATTTGTACTTAAGTCTGTCTCTGGGCGATGTGTGTGCCATACATGGTCACAGCACAACCCCTCAACACTTTATTCCCCTCCCCCCCCATATATCTTCCTGTAACTCCATCTGTGGCCATGAACAGTCAAGTGAAACTTGTGGTTTTTATGATTTATCCTGTAGTTTGCTTGGATTGCTGCTCTGTTGGTATGTTACAGTCCATGTACATTAGTAGGTTAAGAAGATACCATATGGCAAAGGCAAATAGCCTAACCCTTCCTTAAACTCTGCTTTGAGCTGATCTACCCTTTGGTCCGCTGTTGTAAGAGATGGCATGGATAAGGAAAAAAGAAAAGGCACTGGTACTCTTGAAATCAGTAACCGTGGAGCACTTCATCACACCAGCTGAGAACGTGATCTTGCTGTATTTGAAAGGTGAGGTCTAGGAGTGCAGTATGTTCCATGCAGATGGCTTATCTCCCAGCACTAGAAATGAACATGTTGTGCTGGCCTGGGGCTGTGTACTAGTGAATGACTGCTTTAATTGTTGAGCACACTTGAGTGGAGAAGATGTAGTGCTGTTCTATCCAAGTACTGCAAGGAGCATCTGTTAAATTGGCACACCTTGGAAGGTCATTGTAATGCCCTCATGCATGGATCATCTTCAGCCCTATTTTCTTTGGTTCTTTCATTGCTGGGCCATAAACATAAGACTTTCCTTGTTAGCTGTGTTCAGAGGTCAGTCTAGTCCAGTGCTGTTGCCAGCACGACCCAGGTTTACACAAAGGGAAGCTCAAAGCAGGGCAGAGTAAGAAAGCATGCCCTGTTTCTTGTCCCCAGCACTGAGCAGAACTACAGAGCCATTAAGCAGGGATGTCCAGTTTGGCTTGTCCTGTACTGCTTAGGGACTGTGCAAACAAATTCTATCCATCACACTTGCATCTCATTTATTTGCTTAAAGAATGGCTATGCTGTCTCTTCAGAGAGCTGGTTGAGGTAACTCACAAGCAAAAACATCATTAAATAATAATTTTAAAATATCAGTATTAAAAACTCATCACTCAAAAACCCAGGGACATAAAAACAGACTAAAACAACTACTGAACAAGCAAAAAAAATTAAAATCCAAAAAGCTGCTGTTGGGTTAAAAGCAGAACTGAAAGCAACAGAAAAAGATAAAATCCCCTACAGTTAAAAGTCTGAATTAAAAAAACCAAAACGTTTTTTGGCCTGCTGCCTTCAGTAACTTACACCATGTAATTTGCCTTGAGTCTCAGTGAGGAAGGTGGACTATGAAGTAAAAATTAATGTAATAGGTTCCTTTATATATAAAATGCACCTTAGTTTCTGAGAAGTCCTGATCAGTGGTCTGGGGCTAGGTAGAGGGGAGAAGCTGGTTTCTCTGAGTGCCCTTGTTTCCCGGTGACTATGGTAAGTGTAATAGGACCATTGTGCTTTGCCACTGCTTATGTCTACTCTTAGCTTTTTAAAAGGGCATAGAAGCGTGTTCCATTGCGAGATAACTGAAGATCTAGAAAAGCTTTAAGATCACAGGGTTGTTCATATATGGGAGAGGGATATGTGTGTTGCTCATAACTTACATTTTCAGAGACTTGCACAATCACATCATACACACCTAACAGTGCTTGCAATGGCTTGCAGTATCTAGGATATACTGGTGTTATGTTTTCCCTATTGCATTGTTTTTGAATTTTGTAATACCCCTTGGGACTTTATATTATTTACTTTAAAGTAAATAAAATCTAGAAGGAAAAAATGCTTTTGTTTTTTGGCAGCCAGGAAATTGCAGTATCCCAATGAGAGAGCTCCACCACCTCCAGTAGAAGATCGGGTTGTAGGTGCAGGAGCCTCTGAAGTCCACCACTTCCCAATCAGTTGGGGGCTACAGCAACCCTGCTTGATGTACAAGTTAAATGTTTTGTTCTCCTGTTGAGGAATCAGCCTGTAAAAGTTAGATTATATGTCACATTTCCTCCCTTGTTAGAGATAACAGTGCAAGTGAATGAATATCCCATGCCCCAGGTTATGAGACAAAAAAGCCTTTGTATGAAACACTGGTTCTGGGGCTGAATCCAGGCTCTGACCATCCTTATTTATTTTTTTTACCATCACCATCTTCTTGTGCTGGCTTCATCCCCCTCATGAGTTGTTCCTAAGACTTCAAGTTTGTAATATTTCTTTATCACATTTCCTGCTACAGAAATAAGCTGTTGTTGCTATCATTTTTTTAGAAGTCTTAAGGCACCAAGAGTAACTAGCTCATGTAAATTGACTCAGCGAATCTGGAACACAGCTCCCTAAATTCAGCATTCTGGATCAGTTATAGAGGATTTACCTTAGGAATTTGAGCTGACACTTCAGTCTAAATTACCCATTGCCTGTGCACAAAAGTCCAGCCACAAGTCACTGGACCACATTAAAACATAAATGCAGGCTTTGGATTGCATGCTAAACTTACTTCGAGTTTGCTATGCTGTCTCACTTAGCAATGATATATGCCCCTTTCTGAAGAGTACCAAGTACAGAAGATGAGAGTACCAAACTCTTTGGCCTGCATCTTTTCTATTTTGGAACCTGTAGGATGCAGTTTGGAGAGCTCTTTTTATATACCGCCTTTATTGCTGAGTAGCAAATCTGTAACGAATTATGTTGTAGCAGCTGTTGGCCCTAATAAGGAGCAGAGGGATGTTTGTCCAAGTTATAACTGTCAGGAGGCTCATTCTTTTTTTTTTGTCCAAAGGTACTAACGGACAGATCAGTCCTAGGGCAATCAGTCACTGCTTCAGCCGATTCATGTTTGAATACCATGGAGTAGGACCTGGCAGTCTTTGGGATCTGTTGCTCTTTTGCCTGAAATATCAGCAATTTGGATGAGAGCTCTTTTACCACAGTTCAGTGAGGAGAGTTTTGAAACCCTGCTGCTGATCTGTGTGTGCATGTTAAAGGACTTTGTTACCTTTTAATGCAATATGAAACTCAGACTTAATTGGAAGAGCACAGGGAAGGACATTTGATCCCAGAGGTTACACTCTCCCAAGGGAAGTGAGAAACAATGCTTCAGGAACTTGCTCTTGGGCAAATTGTTCACTGTAGAATTGATTAACTATCCATGCAAATATATTCATATATCTACTGGGCAAAATCTATTTTCTGTTCACTGAAGGTTTGAAAATTTTTCCTGCATAAACCCCCCTGAAATCACAAGAGATTAGGCAGGAGGAGTACTTAGGATGTGGGACTATTGTGACCATCTTGCACTGTGTTGAGAATATTTTGTATAGCTTTTAGTTTCTACACTGTATCTAGTCAAGGCTTGCATCCCTACATCCTTGTGCATTGCTCTTTCATTGTGCCATAACAATCATTTGTGACTGGAGTTTCTTGTCCAGTCAGGAAAATCCAGTTGCAAATTATTGCTGCAGTTCAATGACTGTACAATATACAATTATGTCTGGATGTATCCCAGCCCCATATAATTGGAAGGTGTTCAAATGTCCACTGGCTGGCAGGCTGATAAATGACTCTTAGCAGATTCTGCAGAAGTTGGGAGCAATTGCCCAAACCTGTCCCTCATTTGATTGCCCCTGCTGACTTATTGGCCCTGAGAGTGAAGCATTGGCCCCGCGAGTGGAAGTACTGGCACATATAAAAGAACTTTGTTGAATCAAGCCAGAGGCTGAGCTTTCTGAAATAACATAAGGGAAAGGGGAGAATAGTATCTTCCATTAACAATAAAGAAAAAAACTTTGAAACTCTCTCACAATTACATTTTTATTCTGCCCTTCCTCAAAGGTGCTTGAGCAGTAGACATAGTTTTCTGAAGTCCTTTCCTTCTGCTTTTGACAGCCTGGGCAATCAGATTTTAAAATTTAAGTTCATTCATTGCCCTATAAATAACTGGAATAAAATCAGCTCATATTCTACATGGTAGGTGACTTAGGAAACACGTGCCATTAAAGCTGCCAATAACCATGACACTGAGGACTTAAAAGTATTAAGACCTCTTTGGAAGAGCATCGTTACAGCTTCATTTTTAAAATTTATATAGACAAACAGATTGACATAGTAATTCTTTATTCTGTTAGCATGTTATGTAGGCACCCTGCTCTTAAGGTATAGCATTAATTGTGAAAGAAACAGTGACTTGGAGGGGGTCTCAGGCAGAACACTAAGTTTGGTTTTCATGAAAAGTGAATGAGCGATTAAAATTGGGAGAGGATAAGGGGGCTTATCAGTGAGGAGTAGTGTGGGGTTGTGGTTAAAGTATCAGCCTAGGATTTGAGAGGAGACCCACATTCAAATCCCTGTTTTTCCATGAACCTCACTGGGTGACCTTGGGCCTGGCACCTTCTCTGACTTACCTCACAGGGCTATAGTAAGGATAAAACAGAAGAAGGGGAAACCCTGCTCATCACCCAGTTACTTGGAAGAGGGGTGGGATAAAGAGTAGAGCACATGTTTCCATGAGGCCCCAGCTTCAATTCCAGTATCTCTCAAGTAACAAGGCTGTGAAAGACACTACTGAGGCCGGCAGAACAAAGATCTCAGTTTCAAAAAAAGGCAGTGTTGTAATGTCCCAACTCAGTGCCCCATGAAGGAGTCTTCATTACTATATTTTTTATTTGTATATTGTCATATATCTTTGCACATTATAGTGGGGGAAATTCCATTCAGACTGCATTTTATTAGCTGGAAATGTATTTTGGAGCACGAATCAACCTCTTCATACCCGGTCAAGCTCTTAAGAAAGTTGGTGTCAATTAGCAATAAGGGCTTGATATATGAAACTCCCAAAACAATGGGCAACTGGTGTGAAACATTTCCTATTCTTGCAACTTTTGAACAGAGTTGAAGTTGTAAAAAAAACTTAAAAATGTTTAGCCCTCATTAAAATTTGCTCACATTTCCAAGAAGCAGATAAAATTGCTATAAAGTGAATGCAGCCTGCCAGGCTTCTGTCCCTGGTGTATTCTTCACAATTTTTTCTTTTGCAAATGTTGTTAAACGTTATCAAAGTGTGCTTCAATTGCTTGGGTATTCTTCAAATATTCTCTGTGTTTGGCATCCAACAATATTTGATTCCAGTATTTGAAAGGCATTGAGCACTCGATAGCTGATCCATAATGGTATACCATGGTGGTTTTCAATCTTTCTGCCTCAGGGAGTGCTTTCCATTTGTACACAAAGGAGCCTTGGTGTGTCTGCCTTCGTACATCTCTTAGAATTCTGGGTCTGGTTTGATTCATCTATTTAATCCCAGTCCTCTTCAGGGTGATGTACGTGGTTCTCAACTCCCATTTTATGTTCACAACCACCCTGTGAGGTAGGTTAGGCCTGGAGACAGTAACTACCCCAAGGCCACCAAGTGAGATTCACATTGTGTGGGTATTTGAACATGAGTCCTTGTCCCACTCCAATCATAGCTCCACCAGCCATTACACATTCTAGGCTGCACAGAGGTCACATTGACATTACCACTGGCCTTTGGGACCTGTGATCTAAAAGTAGTCTTCAATCTTTCCAGACTCTGGATCCACCTTCAAGGCCCAGATAACAGGACTGGACACACTGGACTGCAAAGCAAATGTTAAGAAATTATATGGCTATGTGATAAGTGCTATGTGATGATAAGAGGGGGAGTCATGACCTTGCCAGTATCAAGGACAGGATCATGGCAAGCCAAGAATTCTGGGGACATAAAATATAAGCTGAACACCGGGAGATGTACTTAATAGTGCACAAGCCAACAAAGGCAGATTCAGAGATGCCTTTATTCCCTGCTAAAGTTCCCCTCACTCTCTTTGTCTGACACAGACTGGTCTGGACATCCCACCAGGTTGCCTGCTTTGGTAGGCAACTTCCCACCAGTCACCTTGATACTCTACACTTGCTCTATAGGGTGGCAGAAGAAAAAAAAATAGGAAAAAAATGGTGTCCAAAGCCATGACATCATTTCCAGTTGCATAGTTAGAAGTAATGTTACTATGTTGCAGGATGCTCTAGTAGTCATCCAAAACTCCATGGTTCTTATCACAGAGTTTCAAGTAAATACTAGAACATCCTACTGAATGGTGATGTCACTTCTGGTGATGCAACTGTAGTATTGAAAGATGCTGTTTCAATAAGTCCTGTCCTCCCCAGTCTCCCAGAGGTTGCTAGCTGTTAGCTAACAGCCCTACATCCCACATCCCCACCAACTGCCCCAAATCCCCTGATAAAATCAGCTTTCTTAAGTGGAAGATACTTCGCACGGGGAACACATCCACAAAACATCAGAAGACTGACTGGTGGGGATGGATTGAGGTCAAGGGGAGCTTCACATTGCAAGAACATTGGACGACTTACTAGCAGGAATAAAGATGGGTCAAACGGGAAGTGAGAGAAAACAAATGAAAGTTCTGGGGGTGGTCCTTGAACCTGCTTGTGCTAAAAAGAAATCCTCTCTACCACTGAGTGATCCCTCCTTGCTATTATGCTGCTCATCTCAGGATGTGCAAAGAGAGACATAAGGCATGGCACCTTAGCATTAGCACTAGGAGCTGGTCCTTCTAAAAAGCAGCGAAAGGGGGGGCAACTCTGTGGGAGCTTACACCTTATCAGATGTGGCACTGAGAGTCACAAGACATTAGTTGAAGACCTAGAACATACCCACATTTCCCTGTCCAAGAAGATCATTTACACTGAATCGTTTTTCATCTGTTCGTTTCATGGAGTCTCCTGGCAAATATGGTTACGCCATTGGCATTCCAGCCAATGTTCCCTTCCCTCTAAGCTCCAGTTTTGTGAGCAAAACTTCTACCTTGTGAACAAAAAAAGCTAGTAGTGTTAAAGTTGTGAGCGAGTCTACATTTGGCTACTGCATAAATTATTTTGGAAGATTATTTCAATAACCTTGTAAAAATCTCAGAATGAATTATTATAAACTATATTTAAACTATATTTTAAGAATAATTGAAACACTGTAAAAGAAAACAGAATTCAGTCAAATTTCATTACATAAAATATTGTCCTCTACAGGGGTAGACCAGGCCTCCAGAGAACAGGTCTCCCTGCCCCTTTCCACTATATTGGTAGAACTGGGCTTGGACCATTGCCTTGTGCTGACCCTTAGAAAACATACCAACACTTAGGGGAGAAAAAACTCTTGCAGTCTCCTTTGGTTTTTAAGTGAAATATGATAACCAGCATTACAGGTAAAGTATAACAGAGGTGGTACAATCACAGTCAGACCCCTGCCTAACCTAACCTAAATGTTATCAACCTGCCCAAACTACTTATCTATTCAAATATTTATATCCCATTTTTCCCTGTGTTGCAAGGCAGCTTACAAATCATACTGAAAAGCATAATAGAGGTGTGCAAATCGATCAATAAATAAGTTATTCTGGCTCAATTATAACCTATGGGAACCATTCTAGTCAATGAGCCCCCATCTATATATATAAAAGAAAGTCCCCTCACCGTAAAATCAACACCCAGGCCAAACCCCTGGACCTTATGACAGTTGAGGAAATCAGGAATGGCCAACCGTCTGTAAGGTGCAGTTATGCTGCTGGCCCAGCCTCTTCATGGCTTCAACCCCCCCCCACCTTCTACACCTGACAGGTGGTTGTCTGTCAGGTACAGCAGCGGTTGAAGGGTGCTTAAAGCCACGAGGGAGCCTGCCTCAGCAGCAATGTTCCCTCTAAGCTGTGGAGTCTTATGAGCAAAAATTCTACTTTGTGAGCTACTGGCATTAAAGTTGTGAGCAAACAATTTGGCTATTGCATACATTAGTTTGCTCTGGAGCCATCCTTCCTGAGCTAAGACAAAAATGTGTGAGCTGGAGGCTAAAGAACTATGAGCTAGCTCACACTAACTCAGCTTAGAGGGAACACTGCCCAGCAGTAATGCCTTAGGGATCCTGCCAGCCCAGCCTCCACAGTGGCTTCTAATACTCCTCCATGCCTCCTCCTACACTGGACAGGCAGCTGCCTGTCAGGTACAGGAGAGGAGGTGGGATGCTTACAGCTGCCGGGGAGGTTTGCTCAGCAGGCTTGCCTTAGCCCAGCTGTTGGCTAAGCCTCCCCGATGCCTTTAAACACAATGTCCCACTTTTTAAATGTAACATAAATGAGAGGCAATTTTGTGAAAAAAGGGGGGGGTATGCCCTCCCTCCCAAGTTAATGCCCAGGCAAAACCAATGCACCAAGAAATCCAAAATATGGGGAATGTATTCCTATCATGATGTCAACCACCCCACAAAGAGATTTCTGAGAAACATGACCCCTAGAGGGGTAAAAAAGGGGCAAAATGTGTTCCCCCAATTGTTTTCCGTGTGCCTGGCAGGCTGCTGCCTCCTTGCCCGCCCCTCCCCTGATTGGTCAATTGTGTAGTTCAGAGTTCTGAGGTAAAACCTTCCTGGTTGCACCCACCTCCCTCTGATTGCTCACCTGTGAATCTCAGTGTTCTGAGGTAAAAACACAATTAGAAGATACTGCAGACAGTTGAGGACAGCATGGCAATGGACTTAATGAATGTTCATGGGGAGACAGTAAAGGACCTTTCTAGGAGCCATTTTGATGAGTGCCTCCCACATGAACCTGAAGATATGTCCACCACATCACCCTCACACCTCTCATCTCTTACTGCTCCCAAGAAAGCTCCTGGCAAACACACGGCCGGATCACCCATAGGGCAAACTAGGCATTCGCCTAGGGCGCGCTCGGCCTCAGGGGCACCAAATGGCGCCCCACTCCCCCCCCCAAAAAAGCGCCCCCCGCCGCCCCTAACCGGGCGCCCGCCTCCGCTGCCGCTAGACCCCTGCCCCCTTCCCAGCTTTCCTGGGGGTCCCGCAGCTGTGGAGCCCCCAGGAAAGCCGGCGCTGGGAGGGAGGGGGCAGCGACTAGACCCCCGCCCCCTTCCCTGGCTTCCCTGGGGGTCCTGCAGCCATGGAGTCCCCAGGAAAACCGGCGCTGGTGCAGCAGCCAAATCGCCGGCTCACAACTTTAATGCCAGCTGCTCACAGAGTAGGATTATTGCTCACAGGACTCCACAGCTTAAAGGGAGCGTTGCTTGCAAACCTTCCCCCCATCACCACCTCTCAGACGGGCTCCCAGGGAGGGCCGCAGCCTGCCCTCCTCCTCCACCTCCTCACATGACCAAGGCGGCCGGCCTCCCCTCCGCCTGGGCCGGGCCTGAGCATCGCGGCTCCTTCCTTCCTCCCGCCCTTCCTTCCCTCCCCCTCGTCCGGCCATGGCAGCCCACCTGAGCTTGGGCCGGGTCAACCTGACGCTGCTGCGGGAGGCCAGCCACAGGGAGCTGCGCGAGTTCCTCGACAAGTGCGTCGGATCCAAAGTCAGCAGCAGCAGCGCCTGCGCAGGCCCCCCCGCGCTCTCTTAGCCTCCCCGCCCCATAAATTGCAGCCCCTCCGCCTTGTAGGCGGTCTGGGAGGGAGGGGAGGCGGCTAGACCCCCCACCCCTTCCCTGGCTTTCCTGGGGGCCCCGCAGCTGCAGAGCCTCCAGGAAAGCCAGTGTTCCGCCGCCGCCGCCCCCCCCAGTCTCCAGGCCCCACCGGGAGGTTGGCATCCCCAGTGGGGGGCGCCCCAGGCTGTCCAGACACCTGGAGCCGGCCCTGGGCAAACATTGAGCCAGATATACCAATGCTACAAGGAGAAGGCAACTTAGAAATGTGGCAAAGACATTTGCACATAGTACTCCTGCAGAGCACTGTGCAGGCCAAGTACCAGCGAGATCACCCTGAGGTGCTCAGAACAACACAGTCTCTATATGAGCAAAACAATCCAGGAACAGAGAGACCCTCACTTTTGTGGAAGGTGGCAGGAGCTGATTTAACAGACGACTGCTTCTTAAATGGACCGTTCTATGTGGCCTGCTCCAGAGTGAGCTCACCAAGCAGCCTGGTGATCTTAGCACCTGGGGGCAGAACCACCAATGTGGTATACAGAGAGGTCCTTCAGTAGAGAAAAAAAAAAGTAGGTATGTCTCGCTTCATTTTTTACACTACAGTCTTCTCCATTAGAATTCCTACAACAAATGTTACATTTCAAACTTCACATCATCGGTATTATAACTGGATTTATGGAACTTAAAAACCTTAGCAAAGCACAAGTATCAGGCTAGTAGGGTATAATGGAGCGCCCAGTGGCCATTCTCCACTCCCACTTTCTGATAGCCCTGAAATGGGGGGAGGGGCTCCAAACTGGAGGATCCCCCACCCCCAACTGGGGATTGACAACCGTAAATTGAATGCTAGCATTTGAGCCATGTGGAACATTCTAAAGAAGCCACAAACAGGAAGTGACACTCTTGCTTCCAGATCTCTTTCCAAAGCAGGGGACAGGGATTCTCCGGTTGTTGTTGTAGCGTATGTATCTCCCTTAAAAAAAAAGAAAAAAGAGGAAGTAGGCAGGAGCTGTGTTTGTTCCCTTACCAAATCCTTAGAACCTCTGCAACAGCTCTATCTAAAAGGGGTAACTTCTCTGGTATGAGGGGACATGTGAAGAAGAAATTGAAAGGAAAAGTGGAAAAGGTCAAAACCATTGGGGAAGCTTGGAGACTATTTAAAAATACAATCTTAGAAGCTCAGAAAAAAATATATACCACAGTTTAGGAAAGGCACAAATAGGTATAGAAAAAAGCCTGCATCGTTAACAAATGAAGTAATGGAAGCTGTAAAAGGTAAGAAGGATTCCTTTAAGCGGTGGAAAGCTAGTCTCAGTGAGGTTGATAAAAAGGAACACAGGCTGTGGCAAAAAAAATGCAAGTCTGTGATCAGGCAAGCAAAAAGGGAATATGAGGAGCTATATTGCAAAAAATTTAAAGGCCAACAATAAAACTTTCTTCAAATACATTAGAAGTAGGAAACCAGCCAGGGAGGCAGTGGGGCCTTGGATGACCAAGGGGTAAAAGGACTACTGAAGGATGACAGGCAAATGGCTGAGAAGCTGAATGCATTTTTTGCCTCTGTCTTCACTGCGGAAGATGAGAAGTGCTTGCCCACTCCAGAACCACCAATTTCAGGAGGGGGTTTGAAAGGCCTGAATCAGATTGAGGTGACAAGAAAGGAAGTCCTACGACTGATGGACAATTTAAAAACTAATAAATCACCAGGCCCGGATGGCATTCATCCAAGAGTTCTGAAAGAACTCAAATGTGAACTAGTGGATCTCCTTACAAAAATATGTCATCTTTCTTTAAAATCTGCCTCCAATCCTGAGGAATGGAATGGTCACTCCCATCTTTAAAAAGGGCTCCAGGGGAGATCCGGGAAATTACAGGCCAGTCAGTCTGACGTCGATACTGGGTAAGTTGGTGGAAACTGTTATTAAGGAAAGAATTAGTAGGCACATTGATGAACAAAAACAGCATGGATTCTGTAAGGGAAGATCTTGTCTCACTAACCTGTTAGTGTTTTTTGAGGGAGTGAACAAACATGTGGACAAGGGGGACCCAATAGATGTTTACCTTGACTTCTCAAAAGCTTTTGATAAAGTTCCTCATCAAAGGCTCCTAAGTAAGCTCAATAGTCATGGGATAAAAGGACAAGTCCTCTTGTGGATCAAAAACTGGCTTATAAATAGGAAACAGAGAGTGAGTATAAATGGGAAACTTTCTCAATGGAGGGTGGTAAGCAGTGGGGTACCACAGGGATCAATACTCGTCTGATGCTTTTTAACTTGTTTATTAACGATTTGGAATTGGGAGTAAGCAGTAAAGTGGCTAAATTTGCAGATGACACGAAGTTGTTCAGCATGGTGAAAAACTAGGGAGAATTGTGAGGCACTCCAAAGGGATCTGTCGAGGATGGGTGAGTGGGCGTCAACATGGCAAATGGGGTTCAATGTGGCCAAGTGCAAAGTGATGCACATTGGAGCCAGAAATCCTAAATATAAATACACATTGATGGGGTCTGAACTGGCAGAGACTGACCAAGAGAGAGAGATCTTGGAGTTGTAGTAGATAACTCAATGAAAATGTCTAGACAGTGTGTAACTGCACTAAAGAAGGCCAACGCTATGCTGGGGATTATTAGGAAGGGAACTGAAAAAAAATCAGCCAGTATCATAATGTCCCTGTATAAATCATTGGTGCGACCTCATTTAGAATACTGTGTACAGTTCTGGTTGCCACACCTCAAAAAGGATATTATAGCATTGGAAAAAGTGCAGAAAAGGGCAACTAGAATGATAAAAGGGTTGGAAGACTTTCCCTATGAAGAAAGGTTAAAACACTTGGGGCTCTTTAGCTTGGAGAAATGACGGCTGAGGGGTGACATGATCGAGGTTTATAA
Organism: Gekko gecko; assembly: GCA_029375565.1. Classification (NCBI taxonomy): domain Eukaryota; kingdom Metazoa; phylum Chordata; class Lepidosauria; order Squamata; family Gekkonidae; genus Gekko; species Gekko gecko. The sequence goes on along the minus strand of JAPDNY010000002.1, from coordinate 233,048,366 downwards.
GATTATGCATGGGATAGAGCAGTTGAGAAAGAAGTACTTTTCTCCCTTTCTCACAATACAAGAACTCGTGGGCACTCCATGAAATTGCTGAGTAGTCAGGTTAGAACAGATAAAAGGAAGTACTTCTTCACCCACAAAAACAAGTGGCAACACTAACCATTTTGTACAGTTCAGCTCTATTACCTGTGCAGAAAAGCCCTCCTGAATAGTTCAGTTTTGCATAGTTTGTAGAAGGCCAGGAGAGTGTGAGCTTTCCTGACCTCTTTGGGCAAACCATTCCACAAAGTGGGGGCCGGCCACAATGGAGAAGGCACAGATATGGGCAGTTGTTGATTTTGCCCATTTGCAGGTTGTCTCCTTCAGAAGCCCCTGCTGACATGAGCAAAGCTGTGGTCTTAAGTTATCAGCCTCTACATATAGTTACTGCTAAAAGTACTCTTATTCAAAAGCAAAAAGTGACTCTACTGCAAATGGAAACATACTGAGTTTTAAAAATGACATCATAGCCATCACATGGACCTCTGCGGGGTGGGCAGGCTAAATGTGCACACGCAAAGTTACCTTCTTTCAGTATCTCCACCCATTAAGCAGAAAGAGGTAACACCTAGATTCCAGGGCGCTGGCTTATGCTGTAAAGAGCTTAAGTTCTTTATTAATAGCACCTAATAAACATGTTAAGTGGGAGGGACACACATTCTGCTAGGAAGGTGCCCACTTGCTTAGTAATGGCTGCCTTTGAGGACATGCACGAATGATTATTACAGAGCAGTGATTCATGGGAATATTTCAGTCAAAAAGGCCCTCCCCCAGTTCAGTGTGGGTCTTGTGGAAGAAGAAATATGGCACAAGTATTGGAACTTTCCAAGTGGATTTGGTTTTTCCCCCTGACTCTACCTTTATCTCTAAGGCCAGGCTGTCAGTTCAGAAAAGGGCTTTAAAAATGGGCAGCTTTTTTAAACTGGAGGAACTGCTTCAACATGCAGTTGATAGTAATAAATAATAATACTCACTGCTCTGTTGTGCTGTTAACAGCCTATAGACTAAACATCATCTCACCCAAGCTTGCAAGCATTTGCCTGCTGGCTACAGTTGTCACAGAATGAGCGCTTGGGTTCAGTCAGGATAAATTGCTCATAAATGTTTCCATCTTGGCCCATATCCTTTTCATTAAATTGGCTTTTTTGCTGTGGTAACTAATATTTATTTAAAGCACACCTGATGCTATTGGATTAGTAACAAGGGTTGGGTGTGGGGGGCTCAGCTTTTTTTACTTCAGCTTCAAGCAGGCATCAAATTTGCCTAAATTGTCTCTGTGTAGAGACAGTCTCCCACAAAAGGGCAGGTTCCCAGTTCCTTGGCACTAAAAGAGCACTTTTGTAGAAGTCCAGCCCCACAGCCACTTGAGCCTGTGACAGCTATTGTTTTTAGTCCACCTTTGCTGAGTGACTGGATCCTAACCTGAAGAGAAGCTGTTTTTTGAAAGAGCAACTGAGGCCTTCTCAGACACACAGCCTAGTCGTAAGGCAAGGAAGCATAGCAACCATCCAATTCAGCAAACGACAAGAGGAGATGCATCTTGACAGGATGTGTTTGCTGCTTGCATTTTAAAGCAAAGACAGCCGCCATCGCTTCAGCAGGAGGATAATGATTTTAATAAAACTCATTAGCAGAAATGCATCCCACAGAGGCAGCCTGCTAGGAACAAAACACAGCCATTTGTCAAAGGAAAATGGAAACTGCCTTCACTTGATCTTACATATCCTTCTCCCTTGGACTGATCGTGTAAAAAGAGAGATCCTGGGGCATGGGCAGGCATGGGAGTTTGGCCTCTGACCGAAACCTATCCCTTAATTTTAATTCTCTCTCTCTCTCTCTCTCTCTCTCTTTCTCTCTCTCTCTCTCACTCACACACACACACATGCATGCACACGCACACACACGGCAGCTAGTTAGTGAGGAACAGGCTGTCTGTGAATGTTCATCATCGTCCTTATCCTATTTCTTAGGTTTCAGATTTGCAGCCCAGCCCAGAAAAAGGGTTTAGGTATTAACTCCTAGTGGGTTAGGCTTAAATTAAACTCATGTTAACCTACTCTTGATTGCAAAGCCTTGTAGCAATTTTTAAAAGCATGTATTTGGCAACTTTCTTTTTAAACACCCCTGCTCCCATGGGATCCTCTTTCCAATCATTAATATTTCATTATTTTTCTTTAAGAGTTACTGTCTTGTGTTCAGCCATCTTCTACTGGCAGAGGCTTTTACAGCCTGCTGTCTTTAAATTCAATTGGATTGAAATCAATGGGACCTGCTTCTGAAGAGATACAAGAAATGATTGTTATGAGGGGAAAATACACAGGATGAATATCCTGTTAGAAGTATGTGCATACCCAATCAAGACAGCTAAGGGCTGACTCTCAATACAGTTTAGAGTCAAAGCATTGGCTCCACCATGATCTCCTAAGCTGAGATTCCCTTAGATGAGGATTGTGTTATACATGTGTGAGTTTTGTTGTGGAAATAACTGAGTTGGAAAATCAGGCAGGAGAAAGATTCTTCCTTTCCTCTACTTGTTGAACTAATGATTTCATTATCATAGCAATGAGCACTTGCAAGGCAAGACGATTGATGGTCCATAGTCTTGCATTCTGCAACAACTGGACAGGCCACCCTCATCTGAAACTACTCTTTGAAAGTTAACCAAAGTGAATTCCTAGAGCATTAAACCATCCCACATCAAAATAAAAAACAAATCAGCCAACAAATTGGAGCTGTAAAACTTGTTTCATGACTACACTTGTAAATATTTCCCCATTCCAAGCCAGCAGGCAGCCATGTGAAAATGGCTGCATCAAGGTCAAAACTCATTCTTAGGTAACAGGGCTAAAACAGAACTGTAGTAGTGTAGTTAGCTCCTAAAATAGAAAATCTCTTAGGAAAGAGATGGTCATGGGAAACATGTCTCGAGCATCCACCTGTCTAGGCAGCTAACAGAAAGAAGCAGGAAGGATTCTGGCATTAAAGAAACCTCTGTCCTTTCTTCTTTTCACTGTTCAAGGGCTGCAACCATATATATCATCATGCACATCTGAGCTACCCATTCTGGTCTCGCAAATACGGGGCCATTGTTTTTAACAACAGCTGTAACACTATGGCGTACCACTGATATCCCATTGGGACTCACCACACAAACAGTGGAGACATACAATAGTCACTGACAAAAATAATTGTATCTCTACTGCAATGTAGGGAAAAACATTTCCATGCCCAGTGATGCTTGCCTACATATGACGAGTGGTAGCATTGTATACACAAATATTCACCACTGGCTTTATAACATCTCTAATGTTAATTCCTGTTCCTGACCAAGGAATTCTGGGATATCTTCTGTCTCTTTGACTTTGCCACCAGGGATTTGCAGAGGAGATTGCAATAATAAATATTAGAAATTCAGAAAATTTGCCAACTTTGAATACATTTTATTTTAATTTTTTAAAATAAATGTTTGAAAAAGATTCAGATTTCCATTTTGAATGTGAAATTTTTAGTTCAAGATCTGAAATTCAACTTGTTATCTCTTGACAGGTTTTATTTTGGCAGGCTTGAAAGTCCCATACACTGTCAAATACCAATTACTATTACATTATCTATCAAAAATTAAGACTACATGCTATCATCTCAGTGTTTAAGATTAGTAAATACTGGGTTGGACCCCATGATCTGTGTGTGCAAGGACTGCTTATCTTTCCCTTGCTCTCTTCTTATCAGCAGCCCTTTCAAATCCCCACAAAAGCTGATTCCTGAAATCCTGAGAAATCATGTGTGTGGGAGGGAATAGACTGAGGAAGAGAAAAGCCAAAATTGCTCCTCTTACCTCTTCAATCTGTGCATCTCTGACCTGTGAGGCTATTAGGAACATGGGAAGGTTTCACATCCATTGGTATCAATTGCCATATATTATGTAGTGTTGAATTCTATTGCATGTCAACAACCAAACACTATTAAGTGTGATGTACCCTGGATGTTCAAACTATAGCAGGAATCACAGTTCCCTCTAAGTGCGCTAGGGGGTGCTGGTACACAACATTTCAGAGGGCTGTTCAGAGCATTTTAGCTTCAACTCACAACATTTTTTCTCTTCCATAGGAAACAATGAAGGATGGGGGCACCTCCTTCTGAGGCCCATAGAACTGGACCCCCTGGTCCAATCTTTTTGAAACTTAGAGGTTTTTTGAGGAGGGACACCAGTAGCTATGCTGCAAATTTGGTCCCTCTACCTCAAAAAAACAGCACCCCAGAGCCCCAGACACCCCCAGATCAATTCTCCACTGTAGCCTACTAGCCCGATACCCATGCTTCACTACGGTATTTAAGTTCTGTAAATCCTGCTAGGATCACCAGGCTGCTTGGTTAGCTCACTCTGGAGCAGGCCACATAGAACTATCCATTTAAGAAGGAGAACTCTAAGCTACACAGTTGACCGGTCGGGGGGGGCAGCAGCCTGCCAGACACATGGGAAACAATTGGGGAAACACATTTTGCCCATTTTTTACCCCCTTAGGGGTCGTGTTTCTCAGAAATCTCTGGGGGGGGGTTGACATGGTAGGAATGCACTCCCCTTATTTTCAGTTTCTTGGTGCAGTGGTTTGGCCTGGGCATTGAATTTGGGGGAAGGGTATAACCCCCTTTTTTACAAAATTGCCTCTCATTTGTGTTACATTTAAAAAGTGGGACACAACTACATATTCACAACACCATCCGAGCAATCAGATATTAAGCAAGTTCATATGAACCAATTTTCTAGAACCCACATTGTGAGAAGTTAAATAACCTAATAAAGGAAACCACTTTTCTACAAATTTGGGGTGTATTTCCATAATGGGTGGGAGTGTGGCTAAAGCCATTGGTGAGGCTGGGCCAGTAGCATTGCTAAGGTGATCCTGCTGGGGCGGAATCCCTGATGGATTAAAGTACCCTGGCCCTGCTTCTACAGCTGACAAACACCCATCTATGTGGTATAATGGGGGGATTGTGTATAAAGGCATTGGGGAGGCTGGGCCAGCAGCAGCACTAAGGCAGTCCTGCTGAACAAACTTCCCTGACAGCAGTAAGCAGCCCACCTCCTCTCCTACACCTGACAGACAGCTGCTGTCCAGTGTAGGGAGGGGAGAGGAGTATTAGAAGCCACTGTGGAGGCTGGGTTGGCAGGATCACTAAGGCCTTACTGCTGGGGCAGGCTCCCTGATGGCTTTAAGCACTCTGCATTCACTGCTGCACCTGACAGATAGCCACCTGTCAGGTGTAGGAGGTGGTGGGTAGTGTGTTGGAAGCCATCCAGGAGGCTAGGCCAGCAGCACTGCTGCACTTCACAGGTGGTTGTTGGCCATTCTTGATTTCCTCAACTGTCATTAGCTCTCTGCAGTCTCCTGTAACTGTTTTTTTTTTTTACCTCAGAATACTGAGCTCTGCAGCTGACCAATCAGAAAGTGGGGAGTGCAAGCAGCCTGGCAGCCACATAGGAAGCAATGGGGGGAGCACATTTTACCCCTTTTGACCACCTTAGGGGTCAAATTTCTAAAAATCCCTTCTTAGTGAGCATCTACGTCATGGTAGGAGTGCTCTCCCTGAATCTGGTGTTTCTAGGTCCAGAGGTTTGGCCTGGGCATTGATTTTATGGTGAGGGGACTTTCTTTTATATATATAGATGGAGTCTGGTCCCTATAGGGCATAATGGAGAATTGATCCATAGGAATCTGGGGCTCAGGGGTAGGGCTGTATTTTGAGATAGAGGCACCAAATTTTCAGCTTAGTTGCTGATGCCTCTCCTAAAAAAACAACAACCCAACTTTCAAATTTGGACTAGGTCCAATTCTGTGAGCCCCCAAAGAAGGTGCTCCCATCCTCCATTATTTCCAATGGAGGGAAGGCAGTTAAAAGGAACACAGTCCCTTTAAATGTGATGGCAGCTCACCTGGCTTTGGAGTTCAATGGCATGTCTTCCCTCCCCTCTCCTGGAGCCTCCTGGTAAGTCCCCCATCAGTTTGTCACCCTCACCTGACAACTTTGATTCAATTGTGTGCTTTTTTGTTGTCTCCCTGGGCAGCTAAGCACTTAGTCAAATACCTCTCTCACCTGGAACATCAAGAACACTCTGTTTTAAAAACCCCCCACAGGATTTTTGTTGAACTTTATGACAGTTCCATGGTATTCCAATACAGGCTATACCCTCTTAATCCACATAGTCTAGATCCTGCTCATTCCTGTTCCAGTCCCTGTCAGTCAGCAAGGCTGCCAGGGAGAAGCAAGGGGCCATGGCAGGCGCGGCAATTGATCTTGCAGTCTTCTCATACTCTGGCAGAGCTGTCTTATGATTTTAAAGTACCTATCTTTTTCTAAGACACTGTTCCTATGCAGAATAAGGAGTGGGGGAACTGGGAAGCCACAGTCCTGGCAAGCCTTAAAGAAAAGCTGGCCTCAGTTTTGTTTCATTAGAAGGGGATAGAGGGCCTGCCCACTGGCAATGCAAAACCTGTAGGATGTCAATAGTGTGGTATAGTGATCAAATGGTGGTTTAGTGGTTAGAGTACTGCACTAGGATCTGGAAGATCCAGGTTCAAATCCCCACTCTGTTATGAAACTTCCTGGGCAACCTTGAGTTAGTCACTCCCATCCTAACCACAGGTGCCACTGGACTCAAACTTTGTTCAACCCTGACAGGGATTATTCTTAGGACAGAAGAGGGAAGGGCAAACTATGTACATTTCTCTCTGCATTTCCTTGTTTGGCAACTTCATTTGACCAAACAGTGCCTTCCTATCAGGCCCTCCACTTGCCAGGGAGAGATTAGTTGCTGCCCAGATAGTTGCCAACCCCTTGCCCCTGGGAAGAGGCAAGAAAAGTAGGTCTTCCAGAGGAGCTGTAAGGGAGTTATTTAAGAGGACATTTGAGGTAGGCTAATGATTTTGGGTTAGGGGCATATCATAACCACAGATGTGGTGTTGAACACTAAAATGGGTGTTGGCTGGCTGTTTCTTTCAACTTATTTTTAAATATTAGTTTTGATTTATTGTTTAATTTTATGTTGTTACTCTGTTAGGAGAAAGGCCAGCCTAGAAATATTTTAAATAACTATACCACTCTGAACTCCTGGGAGGAAGGGCAGGATAAAAATGTACCAGACAGATAGAATAGTAATGGTTGCTAGTTAAAAGCATTACTGGCAGCTGGCTAAGCAAACCTCATGGAATTCAGAGCCAGAGCGGCCCTGGGAGTGGATGTGCATGCTTGACTATGAGGAGAGATTCATTTCCCTTTGATGTTGGTATATCCCCATAGAGTGAAGCCAGCAAGAACTCAAAAGCAAGTTTCTATAGCAGTAAGGGAATGGCTAAGTATAGACATGAACTGGGACAGTTCTGTCATATTGGCATGTGTGGCAGTACAAGGGACCTGGAGACATACTGGTTTGTGTGGCATTTTAAGCAAGACTGACTTGTTATGCAAAATAAGGGTACCCTAACATTGCTGAGGATATCAAATAAACCAATCCTAAGATGGGCCTGGTTGAAGAACATGGGCAGAGCACAAAGCTTGCTTCTGGTAATAGGGGTGGGAAGCAATTGGACCCAGGCAAATTAAGTGGAAAAACCAATTCCCTTTTTGAGAGGCTGTTGTAAACTATGATCAACAGAAGAGCTCATACTCAAACCTCCATTTAGATAGTATGTCCTAGTACCCTGGAGGTAAAATTATATCCCATCATGATGAGATATGTTGCGGGGAAGTATAGAAAATATACTCCTATATGTAGAAAATGTAGCTGCTAACTCTGCATCAGTTCCCCAAAGAAAGCAGGAATGCTTTAAGCTTCAGGTAATTCACATCCCTCTGTCCTAATTCTTTCTAAATCACAGGATTGGATCTAACCAGCCATGAATGAAATTTGCAAACAGAATCTTTGCTGTTGTCCTTTTACCACTGTAAGCCCCTATTTTCACCCAACACTCTCTTCTGGGAGCTAGGGGATTCTTAGGAATAATGAGGAATGGGGGGGGGGGGGGCTGACACAGAAAAGGGAGCTGCTGCCAAAATTGCCCTTCTCTGCTGTTGTGTGAGCACTTCTGCAAATGGAGCAAGAAATCATGCAAAGGAGAGGAAGATTTCTGTCAACTCCCCTTTCCACTGCAGCCTCTTCTGTTTCACATCCCACACTATTTCTGAGAGTCCTCTGACTTTCTAGACCTAGTTTTCAGGGAATGCAAGAGAATGCAGAGTGAGATTGTTCCTTTGACAGTAAATTGGATTTAACCCAAGATGCAAAACTGCTTCCAATGGTTTCTTTGCCCTTTCCCCTTAGCTGGAGGGGAGCCACTTCTCAAAGCTGTGCTGGGTATGGCATTCCAAAAGCTGCAGAGGTATTCTTAGTGAGAACACTTCCTGTCATTAGCTGAATCATCAAGCTATTAGCCCAACATCCAGCATCCATAATAATATTGGAGGAAGGGCTCCAATACACAGAATCCTATATCTATAGTTAATGAAATTCATCCAGAAAATATTGTCATTATTCAATGTAGCCGACTATTTTCTACAAAGTTTAAGGGAGACCTGCATATTTTGTCTTAAAAACAAAAGGATGCCACATATTGGGTTGAAAGGCACTGCTCATTTTATGGAGCATCCCATGTTTAAGAACAGAAATAATTCATAGATGGCTGTAACACAGATACTCCCGATGCTGTCTGTTGCTTCTGAAATATTGCTCATCTTGTGCACACATTCTTAACTGAGATTAATGCACCCCAGAAATAGATAATCTGGTAAACAATATTTTTGGACAAAATTATTTCTACCAAGATCATAACTATATGCACTTATTAAAAAAAAATGTATACCCCAATGTTCTGACCCAACATACACCAAATCAAAGAAATCGCAATAACAAGAATAAAACTGCATTAAAACAAACAAAAAAACAGTCAAATAAGAATAGAAATTACCTTATCAGTTATTTCAATCAGTGCCCTTCAAAACAAAGCAATTTTGCATGCTTGACAAAAAAGATTAGAGCAAAAGACCATTCTGGACTTACTCTGGAAGGCTATTCCAAAGGGTAGGGGCCATTATAGTGAAGGATCAAGTTCTTACTAAAGCCAACTGCACTTGGCAGGCAAATAAACTGAATCAAGAGAGATTTATTAGTAGACCTGTGTTAGCCAGTGAGGGTACACCGGAAGAGGCTTTCTTCAAATTGCATCTCCAGTGATTTTTTTTTTATTGGTAAATTTAAATGCCCTTTCTTGCATATAATTTAAACAGTATGTACACTGATGGTGCACTAGAAAATAATTAATGTTGGCACTATGCTTCATGAGCAACCAGTTGGTGATAAATAACTGTTTTCTACTCTTGGCTGCTCTAAGGACTATTGTAGATGTTGCAAATATTTAATACTTTGTTTTGTGTGTAGTGGTTAAGTGTGCGGACTCTAATCTGGGAGAACCAGGTTTAATTCCCGACGCCTCCACTTGCACCTGCTGGATAACCTTGGGCAAGCCATAGTTCTGGCCAGGGGTCATTTCATAGAAAAAGGGGTGCAGGAGCTCATTTGCATAGCTTATTTGCATATGCCACACCCCCTGACAAAGGGCAGGCATGGAAGCATGCCAGGGTTCCCTGCCTGATCTGGGTTCCCTGCCTGATCTTCCTATCTGGGGAAGGTAAAGAAAGGCATTTAAATCCACTCAGAGGTTTGTTACTGCTGCAGCGTTGCTCTGGCGCGCTCCAGCAGGAAATGACCCCTGCTTCTGGCCCAGCTGTTCTTGAAAAAGAGCAGGTACTGTCAGAGCTCTCTCAGCCCCACCAACCTCACAGGGTGTCTGTTGTGGGGAGGGGAAGGGAAAGGAGTTTGTAAGCCACTCTGAGACTCCTTTGGGTAGTAAAAGGTGAGATATAAATCCAATCTCCTCCTCCTCCTTTTTACATTCTGTATTTTCTGCAGAAACATGCTTCACAGGCCTTCAATGTCTGTCCTTCCTCTGATTTCCTTTCTTCCTTTCCTCAATATAATAGTTCCCATTTACAGCACCAAAACACATGAATATAAAGGGATTTTTAAAAAAAACTTAACCAAAAACAAAAAAGGCTTTCCTCCCAAGTTGATTATGGTAATTCCTTTTCTCCTTTCTAATCAAGCCAAATGTGTTCATTCTACTGGGAAAGAAATTGCATTTGTTAGTAACTTCACGGCTTATGCTAACTCCAGCATTTTGTCTCAAAGAACAGCACTGAGATGAAACCACTTGTAAAGTTATTAACTGTTGCTCTTTTTTCAATGCATGCTTTAATAAAGACATATTGTTAGGTGGATCACAGAGAACATGAAAGCCTTCTGGCTATTCTCCTAGCCATTTTTATCTCACTACTTGCCAGAGGATTTACATTACTCAGCTGAAAGGTGTTTCCTCATGTCACTCCCAAATGCAGTACAGATATTTTGTCCCAAATCCCTGCAACCTTTCTCATGACCCTTCTACTTTCCCTTTAGAATCCTGGATCTAGATGGGATCTCAGAAGATAATTCAAGTCCACAGAGCACTCATGTGGTACAAATATGGACATTTTACAGCCAACAGTGAAATGGAGAATATGTATGTGGAGAACATGTAGTATTAATACCTCCAGTAGTTAACCTTGTAAATAGTCACTTGCCGTGTAAGTACCAGACAATTAAAACAATTCTCCAGGTAACCCCCCAGGAGCAGTTTTCTAAACTGGAAGAGAGTTGCTACCTTTTCCTCCCTCTCTTCCAGGTTACCAGTATGCCAAAATTGACTGGATTGTATGACTAGGCAAGCAGGCTTAATAAAATATGGTGTGAGCTACTAATAACTACTACTAAGTTTTGCAGATCAGTACCTAAATGGGAGACCTCTTGTGAACTGTGTATATACTGCTTCCTAGTATTCCATAAGGGAACAGTGAGACACAAATGCTTTCCAGAGTGGGGTCCAGAGTGGCAATGGCGGGGGGCTCTTCTAGGACATGTAGCTGCTCTTTTACAGGCAGGCCCCTCCCTCTGCCTTCTGCCATGCCGGAGTAGCAGCAGCTTGAAATATGGACACAGCATTTTTCTCCTTTTGCCCTGTCCTACCCTCAGCAGTGAGGAAAAGCAATCATTCCACCCTGAGCATGAAAATCCCCTAAATATGTGAAGATTGTCATCTCATCCCTCCCCTTAATTGTCTTTACTCTAAGATAAGCATAACCAGTTCTTCAATCATTTCTTGTTTGTCAGACTGTCATGGTTTCTGACCCCTGATCTCCTCATGTGAAGCTGAAACCATTTTCTCCATTTTTATGGAGAAGAGATTTGAGTGGGCCTTCTGAACTGCCATAGGCAATGGCCCGGTGACTCTCCTGTTCCTTGGGAATGTTGATTTAATTCCCCTTACAGTTGCTGCTGCAATATCTTTCAGGTCTTGCTAGCAATGCGAGAAGCCAAGGAGCCATGTTTTGACGTTAATAGAGAAACATCTCTGTTCTTGCAGAGAGGTAACTAATGGCTCCCACTGGGACTTCATGATCATTGCATACTAATCACAGAACACAAGGGCAGCCTCTGAGAGTCTGGGCTGTCAGCAAGTGACACAAAAACTCATAATATATCCCAGACTTCTAGTCTGAATGCTGATAGGATTACATGCTGCAGCGGTACGCAGAGCTAACTCAGCTGATGCAAGATCAGCTTTTCATTGCTCAAATTTTAGAGTTATTTTGGTTCCCTTTTTAATAAGGGCTCTGTGTATTCTGTGGCTTTGTAATTATACCATGCAAGTGCACAAATCAATAGTGGGTGCAGAATTCAGCATTCTGAGAATCTCAGTTTCCTGATTTTGTTGTTATTGTTAAAATTTCTTGCTCTTATAGCTTGAAATGCCTGGTCAGCATCTTTGCGCTCTTTGAGAAGTGGAATCGATTATGCAAAATAAGCAAATGCTAGAAAATTTGCTTTATTTCCATAATGTATTTAACTTGAAGAGTTCATATTTTCTTGGTGTTACTTTGGTATACATTATGAATTTAATATTTTACAGTATGGAAAACACATACCCCTCCCGTTACGTATCAGTGAACATGGATGCTTAATAGGTCCGATTCTGGCACAGATAATCCCTCTAAGCACTGGAAAGGACAGCTTTGCCTTCAGTAGTGATCCTAGCAGACCTGGGATCTTTGGCATAACCTTCAGTAAAAAGCCATTCATTGCCAAAAAATGTTTTAAAAATGTAAGCAATAAATTTCTGTGTACAATATCCATTTTTCTCACAGGGACGCCTCATTCTGAAACACAGCACAAAGACTGAAAGTCAGACAAACCTCTGCTGCTGATTTGTCTGGGTCTTCAGGTACTCAAGGCTGAGGTATCAGCAGGGATATTATCTTTTCTCTGGAATCTGTTATTATTTAGAGTTTACAGGTTTTGAGTGGATGGCTTTGGAGGGGGTAGTATCAAATATAAAAATATTTACTTACATCAATGGAAATAGTATATTTGTACATTAACATTTCTTGGGCTACTATAACCCCCCCTTCCCCAGAAGCTTGTAGGACTTTCTGCCCTTGATACTCTTTTGCTTGCTTAGGTAATGAAACATGCACTATTTTCTCACGTCATGGGGTTGTTATTAGGGTTGCCAGCTCTGGGTTGGAAAATACCTGGAGATTTTGGGGGTGGAGCCTGGGGAGGGCGGGGTTTGGGGAGGGGAGGGACCTCAGCGGGGTACAATGCCAGAGAGTCCAGCCTCCAAAGCTGCCATTTTCTCTGGGGGAACAGATCTTGGTCATCTAGAGATCAATTATAATAGCAGAAGATCTCCAGGTACTGCCTCAAGGTTGGCAACCCTAGTTTTTATTCATGAGCAGAATCAATGAGAAGTCTAGAAAGCAAAAGGCATATGTGAATTATCCCCTGAACAAACTAGAGGGGGGAGGATTTATCACAGATGTTTATCACAGAAGTTGTGCTCTACTGTAACAATTATTAATCTCCTGGCAAACAACTGTGTTGGCAAAGATCCAGAGCTGCCACCGGTTTAACTGGCATGGTTGGCTTTGCTTTTGTTTCAATGCTCCTCTTTAGAGAATTTAAAATAAATATGAATTAATACAGAGAGATGACTATTGGTCATTTTTTTTAAGAAGAGAAGGCAACCATTGAAAATAACCCTAAGGCAGTATATATAACTGAATTTCAGTTACAGCAGTAGTTACAGCAAAGAATGGAGAAGGGCTCTAGATTAGTTGTCTTTCCCCCTAGAGAGTTCCATATGGTTATACAAACTAAATTAAGAATTTCCTACTTATAAACCATGAGATCCTAAATCCAAAGCGTTTACTTATCTGGAGAGCTCCTGGGTTTACAGCTTATCTCCAGACTACAGAGATCACTTCCCCTGGAGAAAATGGCTATTTTGGAGGGTGGACTCTACGGTATTGTACCCCACTGAGGTCCCTGTCTTTCCCTGGCTCCATCCCCAAATCTCCAGGAATTTTCCAACCTGGATCTGCAACCCTACAAGCCCCCCATCCCTCGCTGGTGGGCATAGGAGATCTGGCAACCCTACTTAAATGACTCCTGCTGTATCAATGTAGGTGGAACTTAGTAAGCGAGCTAGGAATGTGGACGGAGACAAATAATTGAATGACACAGAGGGCAGACACTTATTGAAGTGACATAGCAATATTACGAGGATCAGGAGGGCCATGTGATAGATGAGGTTTAGCAGAATTATTTAACAAAGGCCTTTGTTTTATGTTGATGAGGCCTGACTGACAATTTAATGCTAGCAGCGCCTCTTGCAGCAAGTCTGTGTCACTCAGTTATTCTTCCTGCCCACTTTCCTAACTCCTTTATTTAGTTCCACCTACTTTATACATGGCTTTTAGTCACCCTTGGTATATGCAACTGCAACATTGTTCTGATTTACTCCAAATCCTTGCGGGACTATTTCTTGCTTCCTAGCTTAATGAAATATGTATGTTGTTACAGTCTCTTACAAGTTTGTTATTCAGTAGTAAAATGCATGTGCCAATTTGGCTTCAGAAGCCAAAATACACCACTGTTCAGCTGCATTAAGTTTGGTAGGTCACAAATTGTAAAGGCTTGCACTAAAGCCTCATGTGCCCCACCCTACCTATCAGCTGCCATTTCATCAGCTCCTTTGGCTTCCAGCATTAAAGTGGCTGCAAGCTAATAGATTCATGCTCCCTTTCTTTTATTAAAAGACTGTGTCTATTTGCTTCAATCCTCCCCCTTTTTTAGATTAATCAAACTCCTATAATGGCCCTATCAATCGATGCCTAGAATATTCTCCTAAAAATGGCTGGTGGAAGCGCAATATATGATTTAGCAATAATGCTACATGGATATTTGATGGTGTCTCCCTAATATACCCAGGTTGTTGTTGTTCAGTCACACAGTCGAGTCCGACTCTTCACGACCCCATGGACCACATCACGCCAGGCCCTCCTGTCTTCCATCGTGCTCCAAAGTTTGCTTAATTTTGTGTTCATTGCATCGATAACACTGTCTAACCATCTCATAGCCAGGTTACCCTGGCTAAAATCAAAATGGCATATGGGAAAGTATCCATGAAAAAAGCATTAGAAACTGGCAGCCTTTCATAACATATTGGAACATGATCAAACCTGAAGAAAATGTTAGAGAAGAAATGTTATTTTGTAAATAGATGTTCTGAGTATGCATCGAAAGTAATACGAGACTAACATAACTCCATATATCTTTCTTTTTGAGTTGTGCTATTCTTTGATCCTTTTTCGTATTTCGATGTCTTTAAAAGATCAAAATGAATATAAGAGAAGGAAGAGTTGCTTTTCCTTAGAATTCTGCAGCACTGAGAAGATGAGGCAATCCATTCTTCTCTTTACTTCAGCAACTGCCTCTCCTTGTTATTGCCCCTCTTCCCTTGAAAATGTTGTGCTGAGGGGGGCAGTCCACAGCCCTGAGAGACCTTTGGTTGCTATGGAAGTCCTGAGGCAGCAGTTTACAGGATGTGGCTGGAAGAGTAGATGTGTGTTTCAGAGTCTGTCTCAAGCCTGCTTTTTGACTAATTGCCTAGCACAGAACAGGAATGAGGCAGGCCTAGCTGGCAGAAAGCCAAGGTGGAGGTGTCTGCGCTGGGACTCTCAGGTGTTCTGCACAATGATGCAACAGCCAGCTCAAGATTACAGGTGTTGTGTTAGTAGATGCTCACAGTATTCAATGAGGTGCAGGGAAGGGGAAGTGTGGCTTGCTCTTCACCCACATCAGAAAGGGTCAGAAATGAATGTACACACTATCTATCTATTTATCTCTGTCAAGGACCACTTCATATATCTCTTGTTTTTCTAGCACTAGTATCAAATATCTGTTTGGCAAAATGTAGACTAGACAATACCCTTTTTCAGATGTTACATCCATGCATACCAGGAGCCTCTCAACCATGCATAGATCTTCCTGATACATGTGGTCACTATGTTGTCTGTATGTACAATGTATTTTGCATGCATGTATTTTGTGCTATATGGACATAGAAAATCTCTGTGTTGTCCTGTTCACATGAACTGGCAGCCACATGTATAGGGAACATCACAGAGTATATACTCTCAATACCCATGGTTGTAGGGCTCCTGGTGCACATGGATGTAGTGTGTGAAAAGGGCTGGAATTAAATGTTGCTTACTCCTAATGCACATAGTGAAAAGCAGAGACCTGGCATGTTGTCCAGACTGGTATAGTGGTTAAGAGCAGTGGACTCTAATCTGGAGAACTGGGTTTGATTCCCCACTCCTCCCCCATGAAGCCAGCTGGGTGACCTTGGGTCAGTCACAGTTCTCTCAGAGTTGTTCTTTCAGAGCTCTCTCAGCCTCACCGACCCCACAGAGTATCTGTTGTAGGGAGAGGAAGGGAAGGCGATTGTAAGCTGCTCCAAGACTTCTTTGGGTAGTGAAGGGCAGGGTATAAAACCAACTCTTCTTCTTCTCTATTAGGACTAAGACGATCCTCGCTGAAGACCCAACATAGATTTTACCATATTTTCCCTTGTATAAAAGCTGTGTGTATACGATTACCTTATAAAAATAGCAGTCAGTATTCCTCTTTTAACTCCAGCAGTTCAACTAAATTAGTGTAAAACTGGTATATGCTGAAATGTGGATCTTTAAACAGTCTGCCAACCTCCAGCTGGGGCCTGGAGATGTCCCAGGTTTACATCTAATCTCCAACCTACATAGATCGGTTCCCCTGGGAAAAAATGGCAGCTTTGAAAGGTAGACTGTATGGCATTATACCCTGCTGAGATCCCTTCCCTTTCCACATTCCACCCTCTCCAGGCTTCATCCTCAAAACTCCAGAAATTTCCCATGCTGGAGTTGCCAATTGTACTATTGCAAGAAGTGTCTTCTGAGTGAGGCTATTTGTTCACATTACAAGCCCTCACATCACCCCTCTGTGCATGGCTGGCTCCACAGGATTGCAAGGTCAGGAATTTGCTGCCCCTTCCAGGCCAGCAAAGGGCCTGCTGTCCCACACTCCAGACACAGCACCCAAGAGAATCAGAAGCAGTGTGGCAGACTTCTCTCTTCTGGTGCCCTGCCACTGCCAGGTTAGGGAATCTGCTGAAGGTCCCTTGCACAAGGACCTCCAAAATCCTGGAGTCAGCATTGCTGCTGTGCCTGGCCAGCACATCACGCACAGGGCAAAGGGACACTGCCATTACGCATTTGTTACTCTTTAAAGCACAAGAGGTGTGATGGCTGCTCCCTAGTGCTGCTGCTAGAGGCAAGGAAGAGGGAGCTTCTTATAATGTGACTCTGCTGCCCTCACAGGCTAGGCTGGTGGTGCCTGAGTTCTCAGGAGTTGGACTTTTTTTAAAGTGCCCAGCAGCATCTGGAAACCTTGGCAACAACCTAAAGGCTTGCCTGGGATCTTGGCCACATGCCAAAGTTAATAAATCTGCCTCATTTCTAGTTGCTTCCCTTGGTGCTACAGAGCCATGTTGTGCTGCTCTGCAATTCTGGCAGCTAAGAGGCTGTATGCCAGGGTGAAATTATTGTGCCATCAGATCTTGGGATCTTTCTGAAAATGAGGTTTACTGGATGGCCCTTGTTTGAACATCCTTTGTTTCAAAATATCTCGATTAAAAAAAAATGCCACTAAGCTCTGGAGGCCAGTGATGGAGCTTAATTTTTATGGCTCTTGAGGTAGCTTGCAACATTAACATATCACCCTTGGTCATGTGGTACAGTAGAGAAGCTAACTGTTGAGGACAGAATCCTAAATGAGTGTATGCAGGGAGCAAAACCCTGAGCATCTCCATGTCATGAGAGAGGCCACACAGATTTTTTCCCCACTGGGGCAAATAGCAGATTCAGGCATGACAGTTCAGAACTGGTGGAGGAGGAACACTCCAACCCTCTCTCCCTCTGTGCACCACAATTTCAATTCAAATGGGAGCTGTATCACCTGGGAATTATGTTCTGAGCACAGATCTCCCAGCACACACATGATAGAAAGGACCAGGGTGTACATGCAAGGAACACCCTAACATAAAATTCAACCATAATTTGCAGGGAGGACAAACAGTCAAGAGTTAGCCTGAGGCAGGTTTACATTCTCATATTCTCATTAATCAGGCCCCTTCCCAATCTATTGCATTCCTCTCCATTATGACATCTCAAAAGTGATGTTTCCAAGTGTCAGGCCTCCTGGTCAGCAAGATTCTTGAACACAGATAGCAAAAAAAAGTTTAAAGTTATTTAGAAACATACTACAAATGAAGTCCATTAATCTGTTGTAAACCTCCCTGAGCCCTGCGTAAGCCGGGAAGGGTGGTCAAGAAATCTAAGCTAATTAATAAATAAAACACAGAGAGACACTGGAAATAAGCATCTGTTTGTGTGATTTTTAGAAACACACTTGCTTAAGTTTAAATACATGGAAGAAATATTAATGTAGGGGAAAGCCAGTCCGCTGTATGTGTCCATAGAAAACTACTGCATCATGCAGAAAAAGATTTCATGACCTTGAGAGAAAGCCCCTCCCTTAGCAATTCATGAAGAACTCAGTACAGTGACATCACAGACCCCTATGGGTGCAGGAGACTATCCCGCTGTAGTTTTCAATTTAATACTGAGTTCATTAAATAGGGGGGGAGATTTAGATAAGGAATATTGGCTGCAATCCAGCTCAGAGATAAATTTGCTTCAGGCCTTTAATTTCAAACATTTTAAGTATGCTTAAACTCTTTGTAGGATTGCGGCTGCTGTGTTTTCATTTTAATACAGTTAGCCATTGCCAACTCATCTGGAAAGGCAAGTTGTAGCATAAAGGAAAAGAGTAGGTGGGAGTGGTTTTAAGAACCCATCGGAAAAAGACAGTAGTATCTGGCCTAGTGATGTAAAATTTCTGGAAATTTTGAAGCTCAGGAAAACCCCCAGGTTTTTTCTGGTGTTTTTCGGGGGGAAACTGAATTTTTTGGAAAAATTGAAAAAAATGCTACATTAGCACTTTTTTCTTTTCCAGATTGAAAGCCATTCTGTTACTTTAGGAACATAAAATCTGACAATGGACAATTTTGCTTCGCATGAAATTATCACAACTAGCATATTAAAAATGTACTGTATCCAAACAATTATTACAAACAGAATTTACTTTTTTATAATATTTATTCGTAATTGTAACAAATGGAGCAATAATCTCCTGAACTGTTACTAGTTTATGTGGAACAGACAAAAAAACTTCCACAAAACAATTTTTTAAAATCCAGAAGTAACAATTATTCATATTTCCTCTCCACAGTATTAAATAATATTAAAAAATTCTAATAAAAAGAACTGAAAGGGGGGGGAAGTGTATAGAAGGGAGTGTAGTTTCAATGAATGGGCATGAAATTTAATCAGAATCATTTTCTGAGCTGTAATTATCAGCTTTTCCAAAGCTTTGAGGCCTAGTGAAGCCTGAGTGCCAGTATACCCATACACATGCAAGAACAAAACTGAAACCTTTTTCTTTTCTTGTGACAATAGCACCTCCTAAAGGAAGAAATGCATCTTATTCTTGCATTGGGGAGTTCAGTTTGTAACCTAGGACTTGCTTGTCCTCAGTGTACAGAAATTAGATTAATCGGATACTATACATATTTTTTAGAAATTGTTTGGAAAATATTTGAACACCTTGTCTTAAAAATGTTTATTCATCATGTTAAAATAAAACCTTCCATAATCATTTTTTCCCTTTCCTTTTCTTTTTTCAATTTTTCGGAAAAAAACAAAAAAGGTTTCAGTGGTTTTTTTCTGAATTTTTCCGGCTTTTTCTGGGCCTTCACATCTCTAATATGACCATAGCATGCCTGTGTAGGTTTTTCCAGTCAAGCTAATATGTTGATTTCTAGGTGGGCAGCCATGTTGATCTGGAGCAGCAGAACAAAGTTTGAGTCCAGTGGCACCTTTAAGACCAACAAAGATTTATTCAAGGTTTGAGCATTTGTGTGCATGCACACTTCCTCAGATACATTGAAATGGAAGGTAAGAGTTCAAATTTACAGACAGGCTGCACAGCAAATTAGAATGTAACATGATGAAGATGTTTTAAGGTATTCAAAGACAAAACTAAATAACAAGCTAAGGTTGTAAAGTCAACAGTTGTTTTGATTTAATTAAGGGGGAAAGAACAGTAAAACAAATATGTCAGAATAGGGGATAAATGTGAGAAGGAATCTTTTCTAATTGCAGGAAGTAAACTGAGACTCTCCATCTCCTCTCAGGCATGGAGGTAACTTAACAGCATTTTTTCTTCTTTGATGTGGGTGTAGTGTTATGTCAGCAAAACATGCCAATATTACTTGCATTACATTCAGTATTCTAATATACTATTCTGAAAAAGAAATACACTAAAATACAGAGGATGTATAATCCTTCTTGCTGAGAATACATATCTGAGGACTGAATGAGTTGGCATGTGTAATGAGATAAGAAACCAATATCCCTGTTGAGTCCTGGGGAGGTATTTGTTCCAAATATTGTAATAACTTGTAATTCAGCAATTTTCCTTTCCATTCTGTCCCTGAAGTTTCTTTGTAATAAAACAACTACTTTGAGGTCGTTCCTTGAATGTCTTGGAAGGTTGAAGTGTTCTCCTACAGGTTTCTCAGTCTTGTGATTATGATGTCAGATTTGTGTCCATTTATCCTTTGTCCTGTTTGTAGAGAACCAAAGGGCATTGTTGGCATTTAATGGCATATATAACGTTAGAAGATGAGCAAGTGAATGAGCTGCTGATGGTGTAGTTGATGTTGTTAGGTCCAGTGATTGTGTTGTCTGGGTGTAAGTGGCAGCAAAGTTGGCATTTGGTTTATTGCAAGCTCTAGTCCCAGCATCCAAGTTCAAATTAGATATTGCATTATTGTGGGTGAGGAATTGTTTGAGACAGGGTCTGTGTGCAAGAAAAGGTTTGCCTCCCAGTACTTGTGAAAGAGAACTGTCATTATCCAATAGAGGTTATAAGTTGTTGATGATGTGTTGAACTATTTTGAGCTGTGAGCTGTAAGTGACCACTACTGGTGTTCTATTATTGTCTCTTTTGGGCCTGTCTTGTAACAGGTTTTCTCTGGGTATCATTCTGGCTTTGTTAATCATCAGGTAGATACCTTAGTTCCAAAAAGGTGTGTTTTAGACCCCTCAGGTGAGAATCTCTGTAGGACTGGAGCACATGCGGCTGTAGTGTAGAGCCTGACTGTATACAATGGATTATTTGATATGTTTAGGATGATGGCTGGAGGCATGTAGGTATATTTGTTGGTCAGTAGGTTTCTGGTATAAGGTGGTGTCTATGCGTCCAATGTGTACTTATACAGTAGTGTTCAGAAAATGTATTTCTTGCAAGGACTGGTTCATTATCAGGTTGATGGTGGGGTGAAAATGGTTGAACGCCTGGTAGAATGTATCCAGAGTTTCTTACCATGTGTCCAAACAATAAAGATGTCATAAATGTAACACAGGTATAAGAGGGGTATGAGTGGATGGGAGTTTAGGAAGCATAGCTCCAAGTCAGCCATAAAGATGTAAGCATACTGTGGCATCATAAGGGTGCCCATGGCTTTACCATTGATCTGGAGGAACAGCTTGTCACCATATTTGAAGCGGCTATGGGTGAGGATAAAATGGCAAAGTTTGGTGGCAAAGTTAGCTGTGTTGTTGTCAGAAATCATATTCCTTTGTGTGGGATGTTGATTTGTGAGAGATCCTGGAAATAAAACCTGACTGGAAATCATATCCACTGGCTGGCTGCCTTATTAATTTAGGCATGGTGGTCCACACAATGTGGTCACTCTGAGAGATCAGCTACATGAGGTAGAGGTCCCAGTGTTTTGTTTGTTGAGAATTTGGCCCCTGTGTGCCTGATTTTGTGAGTAAAAAAACCTTGGGATTGCAGCACAAGTGGGGGATGTCCAACTTGTCCCACACACCATTTTCCTGACCTTGTTTTTTTTATTAAGGAAATGTTTTTATGCCACTTTTCAATAGTGCTGCTTGAAGTTGCTACAAAAAACCAGTACCATGAAGTCACCATAAACTGTTAGTATAAAAACAAAACATGCCATTACAAGCCAATTAGGGTTATAAAAACAGCATAAAAATATCCATAAAACACACCTGAGACCAGAAGCAAACTATAAAACAGCTAAACAGATAAAGCCACTTAATTTAAAAGTCTGGGTAAAAAAAGAAATGTTTTTGACCTAGTGCCTAAAAACAGTGCCTATGGAAGGCAACAGGTGAGCCTCAAGGAGGAAATGTGGTGCCATCACTGAAAATATCCTGTTTCTAGTTGCCATTCACCTCATCTCTTGAACAGACAGCAAGGACTGGAAAGCAGATCTTAAATGGCAGGCTGGACAATGCAGGAGGAGATAGTCCTTCAGGTACTCTAGCCTCGAGCCTTAAAGTTAAGAACCATTACTTTGAATTGTGCCTTGAAACAGACTGATGGCCAGAGCAGATCTTTTAGCACAGGAGTGATACCATCTCTTTAATCGACATCTTCAATAACCTGGCCACCATATTTCAAATCAATTGGTATTTCCAGGTGGTTTTCAAAAGCAGCCTCACATAGAGAGCACATTACAGTAATCCAACCTGATGGTGATCAGACCACGTTTTTTGAGGAATAGCCATAGCTGAAGTATCAGCTAAAGCTGATAAGAGGCATGATATGCCACAGAGGAGACCCAAGCCACCAACTAAGAGGCTAGAATCCAGAAGCACCCTCAAACTGTGAACCTGTTCCACACAGCTGTTGTTTGCCTTCTTGGAGCAGACATACAAGGGAAAATATACTCAGAGTTTGAGGCTCCATTTATTATTGATTCACAAGTAGCAGACCTGAGCTCTGGCATTCAAAATACTGTTGTGGGGAGACTGTAACAATACATTTTAGGGCTAAGCTGTTGCTCAAATAAATTAAGCCCTGGTGAGATAATAGGGTGTAAATGCCCTTCTTGGCCTTCTGATATCCCCCTCTCCTCCATTAGCCCATACATTACTTCTAGAATCTGACTGAATAGAATATTACAAATCCTAGAATTCTGACCTGGAAGAAATTAAACCAATACTTGAGGAAGACCTACCTTACATGGTTATTGTGAAGATCAAATGGTTGAGGGGTAGCCGCATAGGCCACCTCATCTTCTTGAGGGAAGGGTGGGATACAAGTATGATACATGTTTTTAAATAGTGCTTAATTTGGATGAATGTTCACCTCAGACTGATAGAGTTGACCTACAGCGGCTTCCCTGAAACCTCTGGGAATAGTACAGGTGCCACTGGGAACAGTTTGCATGGCTGAGGTTTAATCACTCTGAAGGGGGGAGGAGTTAGTGGTGAATGACAGAAAATGAGAGAAGAGTAATGTTTTAAAGAGGAAATGTTCAGCCAAACAAAAAGGAATCCTGGAAGTTGATCCAATTTCTTCATAAAATCCATGGTTTGGGTTTGGATTTGGATTTGGATTAAGAAGTTATGTATGGCATAATGAAGTACTGGAGATGTCTTTCTTGCAAATTGTTATCAGTCTAGAACATCTTTTCCGGCATTATTGGAATAGTACCTGGCCCTTGGGAAGATTAATGCCACATGTCATAGTGGGGTCAAAGGTGATAGCCTCTCACAAAGGCAAGGTGGCTCACTGTTCCAAGAAAGTATAGGCTGTAGGGTCAAGGAGAAAGCCTAGTTTTCGCTACACGATTGATCTGTTTTTCTAAGCACTGCAAAATGTACTAAGAATTTGTTCTTAGAACGAGCTGTTTAAACAGAGATGTGCAATTCATTCAAAGTTTTCTGCAGGGTGGGAAATATCATGAATTGGGCTGTTCAATCAAAAGAAAAACAGTGTTTATCAGAGGGAAAAGGAAATTTTACAACTTGAATAGATTTTTAAAAAAATACTTTAGCCTGCATTCGCAGGATGTGAATGCTTGTGAGCTAATAATCTAGGTCCATGGCTTTTTATCTCAGCCTCAGCTCCAATCAGTGCCTCTTACTTCTCGCTTCACTTCTACATCAAACTGCCCTGGGAGTCATTCAGCTCCTTGATCATTCCTGCCATTTAATTGGCCAGTTCCTCAGCTGGAGCCACAGTTATTGTAATCAAACTTGTCCTGAACGGCTGTAAATGTCCTCTGATGGGTCCTCCTGCTACATAGCCTCCCCCGCCTCTTTTCTGTCATAAGGACACTCTGGGGCACATCATACCTGCTATTAATGACAAGCATCATGAAGATAATAAAAGTGTGGCGAGAAGTGTATGTCGCCCAGCCTCCTGCCTTGGGGGAAGAAAATTGATTAGACCTGGATGTGCTGACCTTTTTGTACTTGAAAAATTGCTCTTGAGTGATTTGGGCAATAAAATTAAATTGATTCAGAACAAAACAGGGGTGAAATTTGTGTCTGCAAGAGGGAGAGAGAGAAAAAGAGAGAGATGTAGGGTGAACCTGCCAGCTGTAAACCCGTGTTGCTGCCATAGGTGCCCCTAGGCAAAGGATGCAGGTAAAGGACATGGGTCTTGTAGAGAAGGCATAAGGTGGAGAAAGCAGAGTTCTGGGGAGCAAAGAGAAAGTGACTCAGCTTTTTCAAACTGGGGATCAGCAAGAAACTGTATTGAACAGTACATTTTTGGAATGAAGATTTTGACTTTGATCCTATAGAAGAATTCTGCAGTCAGGAGGAGGGATGATTTTCACCAGTTCCCTCCTGCTGCTGCAGACCCTCACCCTTCTCCCTTATGCTGCTCCTGGAAGAGTCTTTGTCCACCAGCAGCTGCATTTCATGGGACATTCCAGGCTGCAGTGGGAGTGGCAAGAAAGTCATGCTCCATACATGGAAATCCCTTCCATGTTATAGAAATTTCCTGTGGCTTCAAATGGGTATAGTGGTGATATGTTGCTGATACTTGGATTTTCATGTTTTAAAGGAATAACAAAAGCTGAAGATTCTGGAACCATTCACATTTATGTCTCTTCACACCTCTGAAGAAAATTAGGTGGTTGCTTTCCTGTACCTGTGCTTAAGTCCTGACTCGTGTATGCAGGAGAATGAGGGGGCAATGTGGTGGTAGAATGGACTGGACCACATATGACTACTGGGGGTAGATTCCAGAACTGAATGATCCTTTGTATCTAAAAAAAACCCCTCCATGCAAATTCAATTTAGTAGAAAGAAAGGCACTGCTGGGGTGGATTGCACTGTTAAAATTACCAAAGAGGGAGCTGAGCCTTTAGGGTTGCCAATGTCCAGGGAGGCCTTGAGACACCCCCCAAAAGAATTACAGCCAATCTCCAGACTACAGAGCTCAGTTCCCCTGGAGAAAATGCCTGATGAGGTCCCTCCTCTCCCCAAACTCCACCCTTCCCAAGCTCCATCCCCAAATCTCCAGGAATTTCTTAACCCAGACTTGAAAACAATGTTCCCTCTAAGCTGTGGAGTCTTGTGAGCAAAAATTCTACTTTGTGAGCTACTTGCATTAAAGTTGTGAGCGAGCAATTTGGCTACTGCATAAATTAGTTTGTTCTGGAGCCATCCACCCTGAGATGAGACAAAAATGTGTGAGCCAGAGGCTAAAAAACTGTGAGCTAGCTCACACTAACTCAGCTTTGAGGGAACATTGCTCAGCAACCCTAGACCCAGCTGGCAGCAGTAGCAACATGTGTGTAGCCTTGTTTACCACCTCCTCCTATGCAGCTGTGGCTGGATCTGAGCCAAGTAGCCCCTGTGGAGCTGCCAAGAAACCCTCTAGGGCTGCAGCCCACCACTAACTTTCACAGTAAGTACTGACTTTCACAGGAAGTTCAAGGCCACTTCTTTCCTGGTTATATACTCCCCCACACTTTCTGTGCTGGCTTTCTATTTGCAGGGAGGGAGGGAGGGGTAGGTAGGTAGATGATTTGTATTTCATCTTCTGGGCCCATCTGAGGCCCCCAAGGTATGCAGTGGTCTAATCTAGATATTACCAAGGTATGGATAACTATAGCAAAGTCAAGTTTTGGCAGGATTGGAAAGATATGGTGAACCTGCCAAACCTGAAAAAAGATGCTCTTAATGACTTCTGCCACCCCATCTTGAACATGGCATACACCTGCTTCCACATCAGCTGGATATTCCAAAATACCCCCAACAGCAGCCTGGAGGAGTGTATTCCACTCAACCACCTCATTTGATCACTCCATCCTTCTATATATATAAACCCAGGCCTAAGTTTTCCAGAACCAATCAAGGCACACAATTTTTGTGGATCCTCTGTAAACCATCTGAAGTAGGGCTCAGGATGAGAGAGGAGTCATATCTTTAACTTAGCCCTGGTTTTCAAAGCATGCAAAGCTACAAGAGAGCTTTCTACTTCCAAGTGCATCTGAAATTCATCACAGTATCTGAGCCTGTTGTTAGAAAGCATACCTGCACATTGGTGATTCTTAAGCCCAGCATGGCAAGTCTAACAAAGTTTGGTTGTAGGGCTGTGAGTTAAGTGACCCAGTAGCAATTGGCAGGAGTCCAGGGGGGTGGGGACATGGGATGTACCATCAGGCAATGGCATGACAGCACTTCTGAGGAAAGCCCAAAAGTGACCTCATGCCTCTCTAGGAATTCCTGGAAACTCTATGGTAAAAACTGTAGAGTTTCTGGTGACTCCTAGAGTGGACTGATGTAACTAACAGGTTTTCCCATCTCACTGATTTTTTTTGAAAAAAATTCTGCCAGCCACTGAAGCAGTGGGAAGAACACAGAAGCAGATTCCCCTTAGTGGTAATCTGGTAAGCCTGTTTTTTCACCTGGCTGGATGACCTTGGGCAAGCCGTAGTTCTGATAAGAACTGTTCTTGAAAAAAGAGCAGTTTCTGTCAAGAACTCTCTCAGCCCCACCTACCTCACAGGGTGTCTGTTGTGGGGAGAGGAAGGGAAAGGAGTTTGTAAGCCGCTCTGAGACACTTTTGGGTAGTGAAGGGTCGGGTATAAATCCAATCTCTCCTCCTCCTCCTCCTCCTCCTCCTCCTCCTCCTCCTCCTCTTCTTCTTCTTCTTCTTCTTCTTCTTCTTCTTCTTCTTCTTCTTCTTCTTCTTCTTCTTCTTCTTCTTCTTCTTCTTCTTCCAGAATCAGAAGAATTTAATATGGTCCAAAGCCAGCCAAAGATCAGTTAAAAACAATAAACAAAAAATCATAAAATTTGCATACAGGGTTAAAATAAAATAGAATCTAGAATTTTAAAAGTTGTTAATTGCCGTATTTTAAATATGTTTTATGTATGTATTTTTTACTGACTGGAAGCCACCCTGAGCCTCATAATAAATAAATAAATAAATAAAAGAATTTTAAAATGTTATGATTTTACAGCAGAGTTGTAGTTATGTGGAGAAGATAAAGCAGAGTAATATTTTGATCCCTCATTTCCCTTGTAAGTCATGGCCTTCCTGTGATAATTACAAAACATCTAAGTATTGAATTTCAACTGCGCTTCCGACTAATTTCTTGAGAATATTACAGGCTACTGTAAGAAATCTGGTGCAGGAGAGTGAGATGTGTGAATTTACACCTAATAGGAACTTCTTAATGATTTCAGGGGGGAACAAGCTGGAAACCTTTCAAATAATGGTGTAATAGTCTTAGTTCAAATTTTGTGATAAAATCAGGAGTGCAGCATTACATGCTCATTTGTCTCAACCTTTCCTGCTCCACAGGGGCAGACTCTCTCATCACTGAAATCTTTTTATATCGCCCTTCCACTATCGCGGGAGAATATTCCATCTGGCCATGGAGAAGGCCCTTTGATGGGATGGGATGTCTAGCAAGGAAAGATAAGGAGCTGGAGCTAGGATGTATCTAATGTTCTCTGGGGCCAAAAAATTGGGAACTCTTATTAAGTCACCCTGCCTTTCAGTGTTCAGGACCCTTTGCTTAACAAGGGCTTTAGCTTCTTCTAAACCCATCATTGGAGCTGCGGTGGCTCAAGTGGTTAAGACGCTGAACTGCAGGCTCTGGAAGGTCAGTAGTTCAGCAGTTCGAGACCCGGGTGCCGCATGACAGGATGAGCTCCTGTCTCTAATTCCAGCTCCTGCCAACCTAGCAGTTCGAAAGCAAGAAATTGCAAGTAGATAAATAGGTACCACTATGGTGGGAAGGTAACAGCATTCCGTGCGCCTTGGTGTTTAGTCATGCCGGCCACATGACCACGGAAACGTCTTTGGACAGCGCTGGCTCTTCGGCTTTGAAACGGAGATGAGCACCGCAACCCTAGAGTCGGATTCGACTGGCTTTCGAGCAAGGGAACCTTTACCTTTACCTTTACTTAAACCCATCATTGAAAGAAACCCTGGGGGGAGACTTAACATAGTCAGCTTATAATAAACTGCCTTTAACCAGAAAGATCGAAATCCATCCCAGTAGATTAATGAAATAAGATCTTGTGGAGAGTGGATCAACTTAAGCCAAAATTTATAGAAGTGAGGCTTACCTTGGCCTCAGTTTTAGCCAGGCCAGACTCTAGGTGTGGGCTTGGATATGCAGTTAGGAAAACGGAATAATGCTCTTAAGAATTTTGATTGTGTTATTTTTTTTAAAAAATATTTGATTTTCATCAGAATACATCAAAAATGAAATATATCAGGAATAAGAAGTAATCCAAAATACATTAGATATTCAACGACATACAGAATCAATATCCGATACAATTTCAATAAAAACGTTTCCCCAAAACCAACTACTACAGTGTGAGTGTACTAATGTATGTGACCAGAAAAAGTTAATACTATACCTATAAGCTGACAACATATTGTATAACTACAGAGTAGGCAATAAAATAGTCTAATGTAGGAGAGGAAGAAGCTAACAGTCTAGTGCTACATCCTAATTCGCATTGAGGGATTGAAATTCACAACCATTGCTGGACGTGAGTCCAGGAAGTAGGAATAAATTCTTCTGTGGTGAGGAAGTCTAGAATGGGTTCCCATTTTTTCATAAATTGGTATTTGACTGGCTTCAGGGATACATTATTCAATTTGTATGTGACGCTGTCCATCAAAAACTGGTACCATAGTTTACGGTACCAGAATTATATAGTAGGTGAGTTGGCATCTTTCCAACAAGCGGCTATGGAGGTTCTTGCTGTGTATATCATGATGCTTAATGTTGTTTTGTGTTGATGTTTGTCTATGTGTACTGGCCAGTGGTTGAGAAAGAGGCTTTCTGGACAGATTGGTATGTCTATTCCTATAATATTTCTGACGTGGCCTTGTATTCCCTCCCAAAAAGTTTTAATCTTTTCGCACTGCCACCAGCAGTGGGCGAATGTGCCAATTTGCTGACAACCCTTCCAACACAAGGGAGACTTTGCGGAGCTCATATGAGAGATTTTTTTTTTACGGTGAAAAGTACCATCTCATCATTATCTTGAACTTTTGTAACTCCAGTGGTATAGAGCGAGGGAAACTGGTTTGTGACGTCCATAATGCTGACCAGATTTTATCATCTAAAGTGACATCACAATCTTTTTGCCATGAGATTTGGTATGGCATAATTTTAGAAGATTTGTCCTTTAGAGGGAGTTGATAAGTGGCTGATATTAGTCCTCTATTTTGCGTACCATATAATTTTAATATCAATTCAAACTCTGAGGTTGAGCTAGAATGGAAGTGATTTTAAGTCTACTTGTAACATGCTGTATTTTTAAGTAGAGGAACCTTCGCACTGGTAGTCTTAATTTGCTTTCTATTTTCAATTTCGTTAATAATCCATGTCTGGACGCAATGTCACAGAAGCGAGATAGGCCTGCTTTTTTCCAAGAATCTAGGTAAGTATGATCTACAGTTTCCAAAAACCAGGGTTGATAAGTGAAGGTAGAATACGGAGACACTTCAGGTACTAGTTTCTTATGTAGTGATTTCCATAGGTTAAACATTGGAGTTAGGAACTCGTTGAATTGTCTAGAAGCTTGTAATATAGGCTTTAAGTTCCATAATAGGGAGTCTATTGAGGACAGATGAAGAAGATCTGTGCAAAGATGGACCCAATCAGGTGGGTGTGTCACATGTTGTGTCTTAATAATATTAGACAACAATGTCGCCTTTTGGTAGATTGTTATGTCCGGTAAGCCAAATCTCCCCTGTGACTTGGGTTTTCGTAATATCTGGAATCCTATTCTCGCCTTATGTCCTGCCCATAAAAATTCTTGTAGGGTGCTCTGCCACCTTTTAAGCAATAGTGAAGGGATAGCTATGGGGATGGCTCAGAATCAGAAAATGAATTTTGGCAAAAGAAATGATTTTATCAGATTATATCTATCAAGCCAGGATAAGTTCAACTTATTTCATTTAATAATAGTGTTGTGGATTTCAGTATGAACCTCATTATGATTAAAGTGTAATATGGAATCTTTATTCCTAGATATGATATATAGCTTGAAACCCAACTAAAGTGAAATCATTGTTTAAAGTAGGTTTGTTCTTCTTTAAGGATATGGATGGGAAGTATTTGTGATTTTGCATTGTTTATGTGTAAACCTGAGACTACTCCAAAAGAGGACAGTGTTTGCCATAGTGCTGGTATGGAAATTGAGGGTTTGGTGATATAAAGAAACATATCATCAGCGAATAAGGATATTTTATATTTGCATTCTCTAATTTTAACTCCCTTGATGGATTGGTTTTCCCTGATTGCATGTGCTAGGGGTTCTACCACCATGGTAAATAATAGTGGGGATAGCGGGCAACCCTGTCAGGTGCCCCTTCTAAAGTTTATTGTTTGGGACATGGAGCCATTGGCTTTGATGTTAGTGGTCGGATGCGCATATAGACTTTCTATAGTATTTGTGAATTTAGGGCCGAATCCCATATTATGGAGTACCGCGAAAAGATAGGGTACTGCCACGGTATCAAAGGCCTTCTCTACATCTAAGGAGAGAAGGGCCATAGATTGTTTAGTTTTGATACCATGTTGAAGAAGATGTAATGTCTTAATAGTGTTGTCAGCGAGATCTCTGTGAGGAATGAATCCGACTTGGTTAGTATGAATATAATTTGAAATAAAAGTGTTAATTCTCCTAGCTAAAATAGAGGTAAAATTTTTCATATCTTTGATTTAATAAAGATATTGGTCGATACGATTTTGGATATGTAAGGTCATGGTCTTTCTTAGGTATAACTACCATAGAAGCTTGTTTCCAAGAGGGAGGAATAATTCCTGTGTCTAAAACAGAATTGAAAGCCTTAGTCAGTGGGGCAGTAATCTGTGATGCAAGTACCTCATAATATTTCGAAGGGAAGCCATCTGGTCCTGGGGATTTTTTGTTTCTTAACATTTTAATATTGTCCAGCACGTCCGTCTCAGTGATTGGTTCCTCTAGGACTAGTCTATGCCTATCTTCCAATTTAGAGTGGATAGGGAATTTATCTATGATCCTCTGAAAAGAAGAAGAAGAAGAAGAGATTGGATTTATACCCCGCCCTTCACTGCCCAAAGACGCCTCAGAGCAGCTTACAAACTCCTTCCCCTCCCCACAACAGACACCCTATGAGGTAGGTGGGTCTGAGGGAACTTCTGACAGAAGTGGGGAATGAAACTCAGTTCTCCCAGATTAGAGTCCACGTACTTAACCACTACACTAAACTGGCTCTCCTGACTTGTGGGCGTTGCTGTATACAATTCAGTATAGTATCCCTCAAGTACCTTTAATATGTCTTTGGTAGCTGTAACTATGTCACCCTTTGCATTTTTGAGAGCTTTAATCTTCTTTGATGTCTTAAGGTCCTTTATCTTATGTGCCAGAAGGTTAAGCGTTCGGGTGATTTCACCCAATATTATTGTTTAGTGAAGATTAACTGTTTTTTAATCTTGGAGGTTTCCAACATGCTTATGGCCTTGAGTTCTAGGTTTAGTTGTTTCAGGATCTGTTTAGATCCTTTTTCCTTATTAAGCTATTCTAGCTTTTTAATCTTGTTCAATATGTCTTTTTCTAACTGTTGTTTTTGTTTCTTTAAGTATGAGGCTTTAGAGATTATTTTACCACGTAAAGCTGGCTTCATCGCGTCCCAGCAAGAGAGACGTCCTCTGTGTTGTTATTCCTGTAAATAAAGTTTTAGATTCTGCTCTATGTCCCGTGATTGTGTTCTTCTAATGGGATTGTCCCATAGAGAAGTTGGGTTACCATTTTGGTCTGATATAATTTAAGGGTTGCTGGAGTAAATTGCCCACCTTTAGTATAAAAGAATCTTAGAATGGCCTGAGCGGATTTTTGTCCAGTAGAGGACACATATTCATGGTGGGTATTCCTTGCCCCAGCGGATTGAATCATCACCCCCAGATATTTAACACTCACCATCTCCTCTATTTTATGGCCGTTTATGATCCAGGTTCTAACTTTAGGTCTTTTGTCAAATGAAATAATTTTGGTGTTTTGATAATTGACCTCAAGCTGGTTTTCATTACAATAACTGAAGGTCTTCAATGCCCTTCTAAGGCCAACTGGAGTTCTAGATAACAGAACTGTGTCATCAGCATACAGTAGAGAATGTATCACCTGGCCAGCTAGAGAAGGAGGGTGTGTGTCCACTTTATATATGCCGCTAACCATGTCATTAATATACAAGACGAACAGTGAAGGGGTCAATACACAACCTTACTCCTTTCAGTGTCTCAATGGGGTTGATAAGAAGCCCATTCTTATTACACCTGACCTTAAATGATGTGTTGGGATGAAGGGCTCAGATTAGCTATAGGAGCCTCAGATCTATAGATGTGGCTCCCAATTAACCCATAACCTATCCCTTGATATTGAATCAAATGCGGTTTTTGGATCTGTGAAGGCAGTGTACAACGAGACTGTGTTATTGGCCACATATTTCTCTGTTAGAAGTTGCGTGATGAGGCTTTGTCCTATGGCTGTTTTTCCTTCTCTGAAACCCACTAGCTCTTCTACCAGAAGCTCTTCTTGTTCAATCCTGTTTGGTTGATGGTGACCCCTCTGCTGGGGCATGGGTCCTTGCATATGCCCACACCTGTCAATCTCTGACACTGGGCCAGGTACTACCATGGGAAGCCAGTTCTAACCTAGACTATTACTGTGCCATTGCTGATGACAACTAATTCATTACCCTCACATGTATCCACACACATCCATAGGGACGTCAGAGGAAGCCCACGCTTCCAAATATGCCTAGACTCAGGACACTTAGAGAATAATGAAGGACCATTTCTTTGCTGAATCACTTGCACAGCAATCGCTCCTGCCCTTTAAAGCAACCCTTTTGTGCAGTCAGAACCTATGGAAATCTAATGAGAGAATCAACAAACTATTGTTGAAAGGCTTAATTTAGCAACCTAGCCATTCAGGCATGGAGGTAAACAGTGCCCTGTGGTGCGTAAGCAGAGGCTGCAGAACAGGATGAATCAGCTCCATTAGGCCTCAGCAGAAGCTGCCGGAAAGGCTGAGCTGGCAAAGGCAGGTATGCCTGCTTGGAATTTGTTCACACATGAACAAATGGATCAGAAAACGATCTATTAGATGCCAGGAGGAAGCAATTAGCCAAGACTTCTCTGGAACTAACAGAGGCAAGCCAGAATTTGTATTGGGGCTAGGCTAGAACTGTTAACCTCAATTAAAAAAAACACAAAAAACCAGCAGATTACCTTTTGCTTTATTCATTAAAGACATGTCTGAATTGAAAATAGAACTGGAAAGAAAGAATTAATATCAATCTTAATAGCTATTGCACACACACTCATAGCCTCAAAGTAGATAAAGAAAAATCCCCCCCTATCACACAGTGGTACAACCAAATATGGAATCACTTTATTTAAAAAAAATGTATTTCAATTTATCAAACTCATCTCTTGTTAATTATACAAAGAAAATAATTGTGGTATGGTTCCCTGTTGTAAGCTTTATGTTAGAAAAAGATATTTTTCCTAATAATCCCCTTTATTATTATATGATTTATTTTTAGTTGGCAGAAGAGTATAACATTTCTTACACTATACAAATATTCAGTATTGATAAAAGACTGAATGTGAAAGTTTATAGTGTACTGTAACAAATATTAGATAAGAAATAGTAGATAAAAATAACATAAAGTTATGTATGGTTGAACTGTTGATAAGATGTAATGTTGAAAAACTGTTAATTAAAAAAAAGACATTTCTGAATCCAGTGACATACATTTTGTTGCAATGGTTCCATCAGCAATGAACACCCTTTCACATGAGAGAGTTTTCAGTTCAGTGGCTCTGCCCAGATGGTGAGGGCACTTGACAAACTTCCCCAAGGGCTGTGGCTGGATGGCTGCAGTGCAGTTCTATGTGTAGCATGCGGGTAGACAAGAGGGTGGCAGATCTGTGACTGGTAATGGTTGGTAATGGCTGCAGGTAGAGGTGGAGATAAAAATGGAATCAGAGCAGGTGTGCTATGGCTGTGTGTGAGGTGTGTGTGCCCTTCCTTGCCAATTTAAATTGTCTCCCTAGACCTGCTATTTGGTCAGGGGGTGGCGGTGGTGGTACACAGGTATGAGGAAATTAGCTGCTGGAGGGGGAAACTGAATCAGGGAACTAGAGTACAGAAATGAGTTAGCCCTCCCTCAGCAATGTAGTTTTGATCTGATTAACCCCCTTGCCCCTTGTTTTCACTACTGTTAACTTTAAAACTGTGGGAGATCTGATCACCTCCCACCACATCTCATTTCTCTTCCTTGTTTCAAAGTAAGCATACTTGAGGTTATGCCATAAATTTCACAAGGAACAGTTACTGCCATCGTACGCAGTGGCTCAGA
Organism: Gekko gecko; assembly: GCA_029375565.1. NCBI lineage: Eukaryota > Metazoa > Chordata > Lepidosauria > Squamata > Gekkonidae > Gekko > Gekko gecko. The sequence goes on along the minus strand of JAPDNY010000002.1, from coordinate 233,014,012 downwards.
GTGTTGGAGTGGGATCTGGGAGAACCTGGTGTGAAGAATCCCTGCCCTGCTATGAAGTTTGCTGGGTGAGTCTAAGCCAGACTGCCAGTCTCTCTCTCTCTCTCTCTCTCTCTCTCTCTCTCTCTCTCTCTCTCTCTCTCTCTCTCTCTCTCTCAGCTGACCAAACAAGGCTGTTGTGGTGAAAATAAAATAGAGGAGGGGAGAGCACATTTGTAAACATCTTTGGGTCCCCACTGGGGAGAACAGTGGGGAAAATAATAACAATACATTGCAATGGAGTAGAAAAATCAAGAGAGGGTTGGAGAGCATCACTCCTTTAGATGGATTTTTCCTTGGTGAAGAAGAAATCAGCTTCTGAAAGGTTTTACTGTCTTCTTAAACTTCATATTCCATATGTGATACAGACTTCTCTAGTATAGTGGTCTATTTTTATGTATGTACGTCTTCCTTTATCTAGTACCACTGTCATGCAGTTCATAATGCAAGAAGACAAGTCAGTCCCCAGAGGATCTTACCAACCCAACATTGCCATAAGGGAGACAAAGAGGGGGGAAAGGATGGTGAATGCAGGGAGAATGAGAGAGAGAATGAGTTTATTCCCATCATACGTGCTTAGGCTTAGCTTCATGGAGGATAAGGACCAAGATGTTGTGCCAGATGCCCCACAGAGAAGGTGGAGTTTCAGGAAGGAGTTGTAGGAAATGAGAGGGATGGTATTCAGGTGTTCTGGGAGCTAATTCCCGGCATAAGGCATAGACAGAGCAGGAGTCCTTCAGGCAGCTGAGGGTGGTAATGCTGGAGGGGTGATCATTGGCAGGGATGTATAGGGGCACAAAAGTGAAGAGATAATACACAAGGATTGATATTTATCACATTTGTATTTCTTCCTCCATGGAGTTCAGAGTAATATATGTGGGATGATACAATCTTATTATAACAGCAACCTTGAGAGATAGTCATTTGAACACCTGACTGGCTAATAGGCATCAAGTAAGCTTTGTGGTAGAGTAGTGATCTTAACCCGATCATTCTGTATCCGATACTCTATCCCCTCCAGTTCTCTGGTGTTGTTTTTTGTTTGTTTACTGATGGGACTAGCTAGTGGAGATGAAGTAATGGGAATTATCTATCACTTGCATCATGCAACCTTTGATTATACCAGCCTGAATAGTTTATAGCAGGGCTATTTTTGGGCAAGAACACACAGGAATGGAGTTCCGGCTGGCTCCAGAGTTGGCCACACCCAGCAGGAACTCATTAGCATAATAGGCCACACCCAACAGCAGAAACTCATTAGGATTGGCTATATTAGGGGTGTGTGGCCTAATATGCAAAGGAGTTTCTGCTACAAAAAATGCCCTGGTTTTTGATGACAAACAAGGTAAACAGAATAAGAAGCAAAAGGTGGGTGTGGCTGGATGACCACACTCCTGGTATCACAGGGGTGTGGTCTAATATGCTAATGAGCTGTGCTGTCAGGGGTATGGCCAAGTATGCTAATGAGTTTCTACTGTTGGGTGTGGCCTATTATGCTAATGAGTTCCTGCTGGGCTTTTTCTACAAAAAAAGCCCTGGTTTATAGTATATTGGAGGCAGCATGGTAAGCTGTTCTGGAAAATATCTGCAGAGCCAGGGAGCACACCACTGCCATTCTTTGAGGAATGCATTACATATTTAATCTTGTGTATTTATCAGTAATATACATGCAGCCTGTGATAGGAGGAGTAAGATGGATTGAGGTGGTTCTTAACATTAAGCATTATACCAGAAACATGAAAGGAAGAACACCCAGATAAAGGAGGGAAACTCTGAGTCCATTCTGCTGTCTGGGCAGTGTAGGCTGTAGTGTATGTGCTGGTACCAAACATTTGGTGCCAGATCTCTATCAAGTGCATAGGGAGGGAATGGGGATGAACACCACTGAAGACAGGGTGAAAGGAATGAAGATTCTGGAAAAATATGCTCAGTCTTTTACATCTACCCCCCCAAGCCTGGTACAGATACATTTTCATTCAAACACAATGAGAACCAGATGTGCCTCTAAAGCAGAGCTGTGGGGTGGTCACTTTCTTCAATTTGGCTTTCTTTTCCTCAAAGTAAAGCAAACACTGGGAACAGACTTACTGCATCCTATGATATTAATCCTGCTGATTTAGGACCTGGCCATTTTCCTGGTCATGCAAGTCGATATGTCAAATTCTGCTGTCAGAGTTCAGACATTCAAACCTTAGCAGCAATGGACAAGACCAATACTAGCACTGGCATGGCTCTGTCCTAACCTTGGTCATACCGGTGTAGTTACCATCTACTGACACTAGATGTCCTCTAGATGTGTTTTGTCATAGATATATGAAGGCTAGCCTCATATATAAAAAGACAGCTTTCCCCCCTTAGCATGAGTTTAACATGTGAAATAGCCACAATTTGTCACTAGGAGCATCCCAGTTGGGGAGGGGGAATAGACTTTCTATGCAGGAATGCTGTACTTGTCTATCCTGCTTTCAAACGAGAAACGGGAGATGTGCACTGCAATGCTGGAATGGGGGAAGCATTCAGCACTGGAAATAAATTTTAAAAAGGAAAGAGATTAATGAAACTGGAAAGTAAAACCATGTCCTCTGTGAGACTCATAAAGTGGTAAGGCACTGTTGCACAGGATTAAAAGTTTTACATGTCTTTTGTGCCAAAACAAAAAGTCAACCTTGCAAATGCTATATAAATACATAGCTAGGGGTCAAATTGCTCTCTGGGTTCTCAGTGATAATTAATTAATTTAAAAAATGCTGCACTAGCTTTCTTACCATAAATGAAAGCCTAACCCTAAGCTAATAATCAGATAAATAAACCACTACCTATTTCACAGCTAAAATGAACAGGATATTGTGGCACCTTAAAGACTAAGAAAATTTTATTACAGTGTAATCTGTTATGTTCTAGAGTCTGTTTCTTCAGAAATGCTGAGCAGATTTTAACAATGTATTTCAGTATAAATACATTAACAAGTCATTTCATGTATTTAGTATAAAAAAACAAACAGCAAGGCTTAGAGGTCGTGAAACACAAAAAGTAAAGGTGAAATGTAATTATGTAAAATTAAGAAAAATTCCCTAGTTATGCTAAGCCAGTTAACATCTGTAATGGGTAGGGAGTCCAAGATTTTGCTAAGACAGTTAACACCTGTAATGAGTAAGAAATCCTAAGCATTATTCAAGCTCTGGGGAAAACCTCTCAACAAATTCCTGTTCAGCAGTTTCATGCCAGTGTAGAAATCTGACATTAAAAATGCAATATCCATCTAGGGGGAGAACATTTCGATCTCCCTGGACACTTTGTTTCTAAAAGCCACAGTTCTTCAACAAAAGAACTTCCAAGGGAGTCTCCAGCATGGAACTGCTGAGTTGGAATTCATTAGGAGGTGAACCTTCCCCCTACCCCCTGGCTTCAACAAAGGTTTGAGATTTCTGATTTACCCATTACTAGTGCCACCCTAAGTAGAGTTACACCCTACTTCAAGTATATACCCAAATAATACCTTATCTGCATTTTCATATATATTTGGGTAGCTGTGTTAGTCTGTATTTGGGTAGCTGGAATAGTATTAGGGATTCTTGGTGTCCAGGTACCATATATTTCTGGAAATATTTGGGAATGTTAGGGGTTGGCATTTAAAGATTCTAGACCCATTTTGCTTACAGCTTGGGGAGCGGGGGGGTCTTTAATGGATAAGCAGCACTAGGTCCCCAGTAGTTTTGGTGTCATTTGGTTACAGACAAAAGATTTATATTATCTGAAGAGAAACCCGTGTATAATACCATTTGTATCCCAGGAGTACATTTCTAGTTATAACTCTTCTTAAGACTGCCTTGTATAAGTGTTAATTAGCTTAGCCTACCTAGGGGATGGTTTCTGTATTTCTCTTGGATGGCCCAGGCTAGCCTGATCTCATCAGGTCTCAGAAGCTGGGCAGGATCAGCCCTGGTTAGACCACCAAGGAAGTCCAGGATTGAAACACAGAGGTAGACAATGGCACACCACCCCTGTTTATTACTTGCCTTGGAAACCTGTGGGGTCAGCATAAGTCATCTGTGACGTGAAGGCACTTTCCACCACCAGTTTTGAATTTTAAATAATAATCACATTTCACTGTGCTTACTGTATTTCATAGCCCTTTGACCCTGTCATTTGTTTCTTTTTTCATATATAAAATGACTGTGTAGCAAGGGTCTACTCATTTTATCTGAGGAAGAGAACTCGAGGCCACAAGAGCTTATGCTGGAATAAAGTTTTGTTTATTTCTGGTTCCACAAAGCTCCTGCTGCAACAGGACTAATATGGTTATTGGCTACACTTCTGGAATTATTCATAACAGCCAAAAAAGCAAGTACTAAGCCCTCGCATCATCCACAGGGCTGAGTTATGATTCTTTGTTCCCACAGAAAGTTTGTCTAAATAAGACTCTGCTTTACGCTGATTACAAACTAAGCCAGAGTGGGAACCCTCCTCATTCCTTCTGTTCTGAAGAACCTGGGCCAGTCTTGAAACAGAACATTCCAGGTGAGGACTCTGAAACCAGAAGAGACTGAGGTGGCACATAGGTTCATATTGCGAGAGAGGAGGTCCCTCAGGTCTGTCTTTCCAATTGATGAAGTGGGCTCTGGTTCACAACAGCTAATAGCTCAGTAAACAGGTTAGTCTTTAAAGGGTCCATGTGAAGTTTCATTATGTTTCCAGGAATATGGATTGCAGTTCTATTGTATTATACTACCACTCAGTCCTTAGGAACATGCTGTACCTCCTCCTCCAACAAGAGACAGGAACTGTCCCCTAACAGTTTTGATTTCCTCTTTGTTCCATTTACTCTCTCTTCTCATTGTACTAAAATAATGACCTTATACAAAGCGATGAAATATTCCTCTACCGCCCACATTCAAGGCATAAGCTCTGTCTTATAAAGTCATGAAAGGTATATGTTTATAGGAACTTGGACATGGCATGGAAGCATTTTTGACATCACAGGCCTGTTCCATTAAAAATAGTAATTGCTTGCAAATCAGCACTCACTTGGTGATGTTTTAGTCTTGTAAATTATTGCCATTCCAATAAATCTATGGAAACTGCCTGAGTTTTCTTGCATCTGCTTAAGTCAGTGGGTCAGTTGCAAATTTGGATGTATGCCAATGTTTAGCAGACCTATGGAAACTGCACCACAGTGCAAGCTGATTGAGTACTGGCTGTGCACAAATACATAACCAAGGTAAGGGATCTAGATATATACTGAGGCAAAAATTAATGTGATTAGACTCTCCGGGTCTGCTCTAGATCAAGAGCAAGTGTTGTGGATAGGTCAGAAGTGCACTATATTTGCTTCCTGCTAAATGCAAACAACCATAGTGGGAAGTTGCAAGTGCAGCCTAGATACAGGGAGAAGATTAATGCTTCGTGACATGGTGGTCGTAGATCAAATGTGAGCTTTTCCTTTAAATTTAAGTACAAGTACCTTGTTAGTTGTACAGAGCAGCACAAGCAAAGGCTGAAACTGACAGTAGCTGTTTGGGGGACTTTCAGACATAAGAAGAAGGTAAGCTAGATCTCCTCCCCATTTTCGCATGTGATACAAACTGGTCATTTTTAATATTTGTGATAAAGAAATGAAAGCCCAAATTCATTCCTACCAAACATGAAATTCACATCTTGAATAATGACATGGTTTGGCAGTAGACTGCATTCTCCCTGGCCCCAAAGACATCTGGCTGTCCTCCACCAGAGCCAGGCCTTTCTTGGCCCTGGCTCCAACCTGGTGGAACTCTTTGCCAACTTCCATCAGGACCCTGTGAGACGTAATGCAATTTCACAGAGCCTGTAAGGCAGAGATGTTCCACCAGGCTTTTGGTTGAGAACAGCAATGGTTTTCCATCATAGCTAGCACCCTCTTCTTCTTTTTCCATCTTGCCTGCTTCAGCCTCCTCCTAACCTGCCCATGAGATGGAATAACAGCCTAGAGCAGGTTTTAGACTAAAGTACAGATGCCATCTGGAGATTGTGCAATTAGGATTAATTGATCTGTCAATTTTAAACTGTATCTGTATGTTTTTAACCTGTGGAATTTCACCCAGAGCTCTGCATACTTAGGGATGGGGCAATTCGGAAATATAATAATAGTAATAGTACTACTAGTAGTAGCATTCTAGTAGTAGCAGTAGTAATGCAACATATTTATTTTGTAAATTTGTTTGTCTTGTTGATCAAAGTGCTGATTGATTATGCTGTCCATAAAGTGTTGATTTTGTGTTGTAATTTTGATTATTTTAAATGTGAGTCCTCTTGAAGGCAGACAGAAAGTCAGAGGCTGTAGCTCAACAGTGGAGTACCTGCTTTTCATGGAGCAGACCCCAGGCATCTCCTGTTAAAAGGACCTCAGGTGGCAGGTGCTGGGAAAGACCTTTCTCTTCCAGAGAACTGCTACTGTCAATCAGAGTCAATGCTGCTGAGCCAGGTGAATCAGTGGTCCAACTTGGTATGAGACCGCTTCATATTCATAAATGTGAAAATGAATGAATGTTTTGTGACTTCTGCAATTTGTAACTCAGTGTATAAGTCCAATGGATTTGGATAGGCTGTGATTTGAGCTTCATCCCAAAATCCCCTGGAGTCAGTATTATGTTCCACAGATTTTGTTTTGTTTCGGATTTTGGAGAAAGTTCATGTCAAAGCAGCTATACAGTAAATATGCATGGTTTCTCATACCTAGTTTGAAAGTCTGTTCATCTGTTCATATCTATGGGGGCTATGTCCTGGCTAAATATGAATTGTGAGGTGGAAAACACAAAACATGTTATGTGCTTCAGGTAGGCATAAAGAGTTCTAAATTCTTGTGAGAATTATTTACATGTAATGGTATAAAGTACTGAGCAGGGGCGGCTCGCCCACTAGGTGAGCTAGGCGCTCGCCTAGAGCATGCCAGCCGCAGGGGCGCCAAAGGCGCCCCCCTGCGAAAAGCCCCCCAGCCTTCCCCCCACACAGGGGTGCCAAAAGGCCCCCCCAGCCGTGAAAAGCCCCCAAGCCGGCGCTGGGAGGGAAGGGGCAGGGGTTGCAACCGCCGGTGGGGCTCAGGAGGTGGCGGAAGAGATTGCCTGCCCTCCCCCTCCCCCCTGGGGGGGAGAGAAGGTGGGGGCCGGGGGCCGGTGCCCGCAGCTTGGCTCAAAGGGAAGGGGTGGGGGTTACAACCCCCACCCCTTCCCTGGCTTTCCTGGGGGCCCCGCAGCTGCGGAGCCTCCAGGAAAGCGGCGCTGGGAGGGAGGGGGTGGGGGTTACAACCTCCGCCCATTCCCTGGCTTTCCTGGGGGCCCCGCAGCTGTGGAGCCTCCAGGAAAGCGGCACTGGGAGGGAGGTGGTGGGGGGTTAACCCCCGTCCCTTCCCTGGCTTTCCTGGGGGCCCCTCAGCTGTGGAGCCTCCAGGAAAGCCAGCGCTGGGAGGAAGGGGGCGGGGGTTGCAACCCCCACCCCTTCCCTGGCTTTCCTGGGGGCCCTGCAGCTGCAGAGCCTCCAGGAAAGCAGCACTGGGAGGGAGGGGGCGGGGGTTACAACCCCTGCCCCTTCCCTGGCTTTCCTAGGGGCTCCGCAGCTGTGGAGCTTCCAGGAAAGCCGGCGCTCCGCCGCCCCCCGTTTCTAGGCACCACCGGGAGGTTGGCATCCCGGTGGGGGGCACCCCAAGCTGTCTTGCCTAGGGCGCCCAGACATCTGGGGCCAGCCCTGGTACTGAGAGTGATACATGGAGGAGTGATTTCAGCTCATACTTTATTAGTTAAATGGAGAATTTGAGATGCTAGCTGGATCCATAGGTCCACTTATATTCTTGTTCCAACCACACTGAACACACACCCCTGTTCCTGTGACAGGTTTATTTACATAGTCTCTGTCCCTCATTGGTTCCCCCTTAGGATCCAAACTGGCTGATTGGCGAGTTCTTGGATCCTCTGTGTCCATTGTTCTAGATGTGAAGCTTGACTTGTTTGCATGGCCACATGTTAGCCCAACCGCGTTCGTGGTCTTACTTAGTACATAACAGCCCTCCCCCCTAAGTCCAGTTCCCCCTTAGCAGATGTAGTCCCAGAGATAGGTGGGCTTCCTCCATTCTCTAGTGGAGCGGCATACATCGGGAGCTGGGGCCGCATTCTTGGGGTTTGTTCTTGCCAGCACTGGGGATGAAGCTTTAGCTCCTGGGCATGCGACCTGAGCGTGTGTATTACTTGGTTCTGGGCTGTTGGAAGGCTCCGTGGTGCTATTGTAATCACCTTCCAGCATGACTGTGGCAGCATTGGAGCTGATCCCTTGGGTTCTCTGGGGTCTGGGTCCTTGCCTTCACTGTCATCAGGGTCCACAGGGAGTAACTGGCGGCACAGCTAGTCGATGTACCATCTCAGTACTTGGTCATCTTCACTGGAGACCTCATAAGAGAGCAGTCCTGTCACCTGGACAACCCTGGCAGGAATCCATGCTGGGCCCCATGCGTAGTTCCGGGTGTACACGGGATCCTTGGGGAAGAATCCCCATGAGGCCTCCTGCTTGTCGGGGGTAGTGCCATGCTCTGGTGCCCAGTCTGGGTGGAGGTGATCCAGCCACGTTGTCAGATGCCGTCCCATGAGGAGTTTGGCTGGTCTGTGACCGGTCGTGGTGTGAGGAGTTGTGTGCTGACCGAAGTGGATGGCGGTGAGCAACTTTTCGTATGCTGTGGCTTCCCTTAGGGCCTTGTTCAGGTTCAGGTCATTGTGGCTAGTGAGCTTGCTGCAGAGCTTGGGCTCCCAGAGTCCCACAATGAACTGGTTCAGCAGGATGTCACTAAGGCTTGAAAACTCACATCGGATGGCTGCACAGTGAAAGCCTGCCAAGAAGTCAGTTGTGGTTTCATGGGGGCCCTGGAGGTACGCAAAAAAGTCTAAGTGCTGCACCATTTCAGTTAGTTTTGGTGCAAAGTGGTTGGTGAGCGCCTTCTCAAGTTCTGTGTAGGTGGCCTCTTTCAGAGATTTTGGGGCTAGCTGATCTTTCAGTAGCCAGAGCATCTCAATCCCGCATGAGCTGAGCATTAGGGATTTCTTCTTACCCTCAGCTGTGATGTCATGGAAGTCGACAGTACTCCAGTCTCTCAATCCACATTTCCCACTGCTCAGGATGCACAGCATCGAATTCTGGGAGGTTACTTGGAGCGACAGCCATTACTTGGATGGCAACATATTTGTGTAGTGGGTTCAATGCATCAGAGATCACGAAACAGAGTGATGTAAAGCATAGTCATTTACTGGACACAACAAGAACACTGAATACCGGCTGGGTGGCCAACTATATACAAACTAGGGGAGACACCCCTTGGTTCCATTGGTGGGTTTAAACTTCCTGCCATTGTTCCCATTGGTTCCCCAAAGTTAGATTCAGGAGCCTAGTCCCTATTGTTCACTGGGACTCAAGCTCTGGCTCTGTCGCTGCTGCCCTGTGGCGGTCAGCGGACACAACACCCCTCCCCCCATAGTTCGATCCCTGCCTATGTAACATAGTCCTTCCGGTACAAGGGGGCTCCGCATTCCCTAATGGACTGCCTTGGGGATGGCGCCTGGAGCATCTTGGTTGCTTCGTTGTGGTTGCGCTGGGGGAGGTGCTTGTTCTTCCCACATTACTGGCTGTGGCGGTGGCGGTGCCTCCTCTGGTATCTGCGCTGGGGTTGGTGCTATTACCTCTGGAGAAGCCGCCATGGGGGAGACTGGTTCCTGTTCCATGTCTGCAGCAGTGACCAGCATCTCTTGGGTGTCCACTGGGGCCTCCCTCGCTTCTGGAAGCAGGCGCCACTGTAGCTGGTCCACATGGCATCGCAGGACCTGTCTGCAGTCTGTCGAAATCTCGTATGACACTGGTCCTGTGGGGCGGATGACCCTGCCTGGAATCCACTTCTGCCCCTTGCCATAGTTCCTCACATAGACTGGGTCCTCCGGAAAGAATCCCTGCGGCGCCTCCCGTTGCTCGGACAGGGAGCGCACCTCTGTCGGGGTGTAGGTGGTCAAGGAGGATCGTGGGTCTCCGGCCCATTAGTAGTTCTGCAGGGCAGCAACCACTTACCAGGTTGGGAGAGATCTGTTGCGCCATGAGAAAATGGGCGATGCGAAACTCCCAGTCCCCTTCCTTCAGGCGGCTGGGGGCTTCCTTTGTGGTGCGGACCATGCGCTCCGCTTGTCCATTCGTTGCAGGGTGGAAGGGCGCCGACCAGATGTGCTGGATCAAGTTGTCGTGGAGGAACTGCTGGAACTCCTCCAAAGTAAATGCCATCCTGTTGTCCAACATGATTGTGTCAGGCAGGCCGTGGGTGGCAAAGATCTTGCGGAAGGCCCTAATGGTGGCTTTGGAAGAGGTGGTAGAGACCGGACTAATCTCCAGCCACTTAGTGTAGGAGTCCACTGTCACAAGGCATGTCAGTCCATGGAAGGGCCCAGCAAAATTGATGTGGAGCCGGTCCATGGGGTCTGTCCTAGGCCTCCACTTCGCTGTCAATGCTGAGCCACCAGACGTAGCTCTGGATGAGGGCCTTCATACACACAATCCCAGGGTGTGCCTTGTGTAGGGCCTGCAGGACATGGTGCCAAAGGGTCCCGGGAACCACCACCCTGTCTCCCCATAGCATGCAGCCTTTGTAAGCTGAAAGCTCCTCTCGCTGGGCTGTAAACGCGATGAACTCCTGCCCCTCCATAGCCCCAGGCCACCCCCTCACCACTCAGCCGAGAACCCAGGATATGATGGGGTCCTGGGCTGAGTGGCGGGCAATGTCCATGGCCTGTAGGGATGTGTCAGGGAGGCCTTCCAGCTGGAGGACATGGTGAGTGGGGGCCGGATCCTCGTCCACATCTGGTAGGGGGAGGCGGCTCAGGGCATCGGCATGGCCCATAGCCCTCCCCTGTCAGTGTTGCAGGGAGTAATTGTAGCCAGAAAGGAAGATGGGCCACTGCAAGACCCGCGGGGAAAGGACTTGCGGCATCCATCGGTTGGCAGCAAAGAGACCCAGCAGGGGGCAGTGGTCCGTGATGATGGTGAAGGGCTGGCCATAGATGAAGTTGCGGAACTTCTTGACCCCAGCCACAGTTGCCAGTTCCTCGCAGTCTATCTGGGCATAGTTCAGTTCTGCTGCAGATAGGGTTTGTGAGTAATATGCAACCAGGATTTCCCGCCTGTCCGAGAGACAATGGGCCAACACCGTGCCGACACCATAGGGCGAGGTGTCATAGGCCAAGACCACAGGCAAGGTCTCCTCAAAATGGACCAGTATGGAGTTAGATATCAACAGTTACTTGACGCCCTGGAACACAGTGGCCTGGTGGGAGCCTGCTTGTCCAATAAACGGTGTAGGGGTTCCGCTACTGCTGCCTTGTGGGGGAGGAAGGCATGGTAAAAGTTGAGAAGTCCGAGGAAGGCTTGAAGCTCGGCTTTGGTTTTAGGTGGTGGGGCCTCCACGATGGCCTTCACCCTGTCCAAGGTTGGGTGCAGGCCATCCGCATCTACGGTAAACCCCCAAAAGTCCACCGATGGCACCCCGAGCAGGCATTTTTCCTGCCTAACTTTCAGGCTGGCATTGCGGAAACGGCAGAGAACAGTGCGGAGGTGGTCTGTGAAGTCAGCCGGCATGGCCACAGTGATCATTACATCATCAAAGAATGGGGTGACGCTGGGTATCCCTTTCGGAAGAGAATCCATTAGTTGCTGGAGTATGCTGGGCACCATGCTCACCCTGAACTGAAGCCTATTCACCCGAAAGCCCCCCCTGGTGGATAACAGTTGTTTGCGCCTCGGCTGTCACCTCATCTAACGGCAACTGCTGGTACACTTGGGCCAGATCGAGTTTCCCAAAGATCTTGGCCCTCGCTAGTGTGGCTAGTACATGGCTGACTATGGGGACCAGATAGGCATGGTCCTGCAGCGCCTTATTAAGTGTACACTTGTAGTCTGTGCAGATGTGAACATCTCCATTTGGCTTTACGGGCATCACGATTGGGGTCTCCCACGCTGTGTGAGAGACCGGTTCCAGGACCCCCTGGGCCACTAGGTGGTCCAGTTCCTCAATGATCTTAGGCTTCAATACGAATGGTACCATCCTAGACCACATCCTAATGGGGGCCACCTTGGGGTCTAATTATAGCGATACCAGGGGGCCCATGTAGCATCCCAGCTTTCTGTTGAAAACGGATGGGAATTCTCAGCAGACCTCTTGGAAATCTTGGGTCGCACAGAGCTGAACTCCCTCTATGGAAATTCCTAGGGGCTCAAACCAGGTGCGCCCTAGGTCACCCTCTACAACAATCCAGTCCAGGAGCCCGTTAAAGCCTCAGTACTGTACTCAGAAACTCCCGACCCCCTTAACCAGGACGCGGTTCCTCTGAAAGTCCATGAGCGTCATGGGGGAAGGGCACAAGCGGGGTCCCCCCTTAGGGCACAAGCGTTTAAGCATGGCCTTGGATATAATGGAGGTTGCAGAGCCGGAGTCAAGCTCCATAGGGCATGAGGACCCCTCTATTTTAACCTGGACTTGGATTTTAGGGGTGGGTGAAAGCGCAGGGAGTTTCAGTACCTGTTCCAATGCTGGGGGTGCGTTGGTGAGGAGGTAGAGGTCCTCATTGGCAGCATACTCCTCAAAGTGTGCAGTGGCCCTGCGGTGAGACTGCGGTGGTGGTGCTCGGGGCCCTTTGAATCAGCAGACCTTGGTGATGTGGCCCTTGTGGCCACAGTCTCGGCATATGGCATCCTGAAACTGGCAGGTCTTCCTCTCATGCTGTCTCCCACAGCTGGCACACTCTTGGTATGTCGTGCTGCTCTGTGGGTTGCCTAGTCCTCTGTGGCATCTGGTGGGGGCTTGCGTGCAAAGGACGTCTTCCTCACCTGGCGGATCCCCTGGGCCGATGGTCGCCATGTGTGCAGCGATGGCATTGGACGGATGAGACCTCTCCCACGTGGTGGCTGTTATGAGGGCCGACGCCAGGGTTACCTTCTTGCCCTCCATTATGCGCCGTTGCAACTTTTCCTCCTGCAGACCACAGACGAAGCAGTCTCAGAATGCCATGTTGAGCTGTGGCCCGAACGTGCAGTCGGCTGCAAGGCGACGGAGCTCTGCGATGAACTCCCTGATGGTTTCATGGCCCTGTTGGCTTTGTTGATGAAACACCACATGGCATGTGGGCTTCAGGGTGCTTCGGGGTATAGTGGTTCTGGACCACCTTCATGATCTCCTCGAACGTGCTGTCCTCTAGGGTCTTTGGGGATAGGAGGTATTGGGCCAGATCCACAATTGCAGGCCTGCAGGATCCCAAAAGGAGGCCCTTCTTCCTGGCCTCGTCCATCACCTGGTAGAAGATGAGAGCTTGTTTGAGGCCGGTGACCCACGCTCCCCATTGCTGTGGACGGGTCGGGTCGAATGGTGGTACAAGCTCAGATTCTGGAGCTAAAGCCATAGTGCTGATTGGTTGTGGTGGCTGGATGGAAGTGGCTTGCTTGCCCTCTGTGCTCATGAATGGAGCGGCGAACGGCAGTGGTGTGTGGTCTTCCTCTTGCCCCAATAGCCCGACTGGCTCAGCAGGATCCCACCTTCATCGCCATTGTTGTGTAGTGGGTTCGACACATCAGAGATCACAAAACTGAGTGATGTAAAGCATAGTCATTTATTGGACACAACAAGAACACTGAATACTGGCCAAGTGGCCAACTATATACAAACTGGGGGAGACACCTCTAGGTCCCATTGGCGGGTTTAAACTTCCCGCCATTGTTCCCATTGGTTCCCCAAAGTTAGATTTAGGAGCCTAGTCCCTATTGTTCACTGGGACTCAAGCTCTGGCTCTGTCGCTGCCACCCTGTGGCGGTCAGTGGACACAACATAACACGTGATATACTGTTGCTTGGAGTGGTGTGGAGTGTGGTGATCAGTGCAATGGTGCAGTGCTGGACCCAGGGGCAGCAGTGTGGGGTGCGGCATCCTGATTGTCAGTGCATGGTGCAGTGCTCGTCTCAGTGTTGGAGTCCGGCTCACTTATTGGGATCCTGTCAGTGTGGCGTTGCCTGCCCACACCAGTAGGATGCAAGTAGCTGTAAGTATCCAGTAAAGAAGATAGTCCAGGCAGCTCTGTGTAAAACTATATACAAGTTTGTTTACACAAGCTCCACAAACTCCAACAATATTAGTAGCACGGACAAAGTGCTTCACAGACAACAGGTACTCCGTCAGAGAGAAGACTGTACAATACATCAGTACTTTTATACAAATGTTAGCCAATCACAGCAGACTGCTGAGTCACTCTGACTCTGTTAATTAGTGCCAGACTGCACTGCTCAGAACCAGTTTATTCCAGCCATAATGGCTCTCTGGAACTGTCACCTACTGTCAGTTAGATGAAATTCATCTACAGCTGAGACTTACATTATTGTGAATACTGACACTCCCCCTTAAGTCTCATGCTGTAATGCCTAGTTTCCCTTTAAGTGCTGTGAACCTGTTTACATCAAGACACTTAGTGAACATGTCAGCTGTGTTAGTTTCAGAAGCACAATACTGCAACTTTACCAGACCTCATTGCAAAGTATGTTTCACATTCCTGTATCTTATATTAATGTGTCGGCTTCTTGTTCTCACACTCTATGTGTCTGCTAATTGTTGTGCTGCTGTATTATCACAAAATACAATTACAGGCAATTCATATGTTATATTGAAATCATTCAACAATTGTAATAACCATTCAATTTGTAACATACATTGGTTCAAGGCAGAAAATTCTGATTCACACGTACTTAATGCTACAAATTGCTGTTTTACAGATTTCCAAAGCAACAAAGCTTCATTTACATAAATTACATAACCCATGGTAGATCTTCCATCTTCTTGTTCTCCCCAGCTGGAATCACAAAATGCTGTTATTTTGTTCTCACAATTTGATTTTAACACCAGTGTATCATTCACAGTGCTGTTGAGATAACGTAACACTCTCTTGGCTGCTACCCAATCCTTCTCGTAAGATTTGGAACACTTCTGACTTAACAGATGTACTGCTACACTGATATCTGGCCTTGTCCAGCCACTGGTATACAATAGAGAACCAATTAAAGATTGATACAGTTGTTTGTTTTCAAACTCTTTGTTATTGGGTTCTTTCATATACCTTTTGATCATTTGGAGTAGTTACACTGTTTGCATCTTGCATATTGAACTTTGTTAATAACTTTGTTATTTTCTCTTTCTGGCTTAACATAAAATAACCATCACTGGCAATTTCTACTCCAAGATATTGCCTTATTTCACCCAAATGTTTTACCTTGAATAATTTCTGTGTTGCTTGCACAAACCATTTCAATTGGCTGTTCTCATGAAATAGAAAACACAGATCGTCAACAAAAACAATCAGATAACATACGCTGTTTCCAACAGTTATATTGAACATGCAGGGATCAGCCACAGCCTGAGTAAAACCGAGATTTATCAGAGCTGTGCTCAGACACTCATACCAATTTTTGGCACTTTGCTTTAAACCGTAGAGTGCTTTATTCATTTTCAACACCAGTTGCCCATTTGGATTCTCAAATCCTGGTATTTGAGCCATATAAAGCTCCTCCTTGATACATGCATTTAAGTATGCCGTGGTGAAATCAAAATGATTGACTCTCATGTTATTTTGCCCTGCCTTGTAAAGAGCAAGCTTGAACATATCAGAACGTACCGTGGGCGCAAAGATTTGGTCATAATCTTCCCCCTGTATCTGCACATACCCTTGTGCAACCAAACGTGCTTTTCTCTGTATACCACCATTAGGCAATTCTTTTACTTTATAAACCCAGCAACAACCGATAACATTCTTATCTTTTGATAACTCTGTTAATGTGAACACATCATTTTCCAATAATGACTTGTGTTCCTCCTGCATTGTTTCAAACCATGCCACTTTCTCCACAGTAAGCAGTTTCAAAACTTCTTGATAACTCTGAGGTACTCTGACATACACGTGATTCACCTCATAACTGTATCTCACAGGCGGAATACCTTTTGTGCTGCGTGATGATACCCTTGGTATCTCCCTGTCACTTTGCACACTCTCAGAGAATTGTTCACCTTGTAAACCTGTTTCCTCTTTAACACTCTCAGTGTTCTCAGAACTTGGCAATGCAACCATATTGGGCAATTCGTTTGCATGAATCCTGCTCCAATTGTTATGCTCACAAAAGTTAGCTGATCTGCTGAAGCTTAACTTCTGGTTTTCATCAGCAAACCTATAAGATTTCATACCAGACTGGTATCCCAAAAATATAAGCTTTTTAGCTTTTGCTCCCCCTTTCCTCCTGCGTTCAAGAGGGAAGTTTACCCAAGCTTTAGACCCAAATACTCTCAGGTAGTCTAAGTTAGGACACTTCTTATGCATCAAAGTATATGGAATATCATCTACTGCACTAGACCATACTCTGTTACTGACGTAACACGCATTCTTCAGAGCTTCAGCCCAGTAAGAAATACTCATCAGAATCTTTAGGCATTGAAAACATCATGGTCTGCAGAATACCTCCTTTTCTTTCTGCAACTCCATTCTCTTGTGGTGTACACATATTCGCCACTCTATGCTTTATACCATGTTGTTTTAACCAAGACTCAAATGCTTTTGACATAGACTCTCCTCCCATATCTGTCTGGAAAGCCAGAACATTTCCAAATTGATTTTTTACTCTTTTGTATCAGTACTTAGTAGTACTAAAAACATCAGACTTGTTTTTCATAACGAACACCCAGGAAAATTTCGACCAATTGTCAGTATGCATAAGACCATATTGGTTACCTGAATGACTCTTTGCAAATGGTCCAATTACATTAGCATGAATCAATGCTAGTGGTTTGTCAGACCTTCTCTGGCTTTTTCTAGCCACTGGAAATGCTTTGGATTTGGACATCTTGCAGATCTCACAATCAAGGAAATTCTCAAGAGAGTATTAAGAGTCCTTAATACTCTCTTGACCTGTTAGGGCTAGAGTTTTGTTAATTGTGTTAAAACTGACATGGCCTAAACGGCGGTGTAATAAATGAACACAGTTATCATGTGGATTTACATTTGTTACCGTTTGTGCTTTCACACCTGTACTCTCAAGCACATACACATTATTTTTCAGTACCCGTACTGCACACACTTTGTTTCCTTTCATTATTTTGCACACCTTATCAGCAAAGAGTACCTTAAAGCCAGCAGCATCAAAACACATTACACTGAGTAAATTATTCTCAAGTGCAGGCACACATAAAACGCCTTTAAACACGTGATTCAAGTTAGGGAAAAACACATCGCCTTCACTTACAACTTCAATTGGCCTTCCATCAGCTACACTTACATGCTTTAAAGCTGATTGGTGTTTGCTCTGCAATAAACTTTCATCTCTACAAAAATTTTGGGACGCTCCAGAATCGAGAAGCCAAATCCCTTTGTTGATTTCTGTGGTGACAACCACAGATGCAGAGTGCTTGTCATCAGACTGCAGTCTCCCTTGCTTCTGCTTCTGTGGACAGGCACACTGTAAATGCTTTGTTCACCCACAGCAAAAGCATTTCTTCACTCTCAAAACGACAGACAAAGCCTCACCACGTTGATTCTTGCCATTCCCGGCAGCAGACAAGCAGCTGGATGAAGACAGCTCCCCCGGCCTCTCCTTGGAATGCAGTCCGGACTCAGCACATTGCTGTTCCTCCTGGAGAATCCTCCCGGTGACGTATTCCAGTGTAAGGGATGTGGACTCCACCGTCTCCAATGCAATAATTAACATTTCGTAATCATGTGATAAGGAACTTAATACTACAAACACTTATCTTCTTCTGGAATTGTTTTGCCTCGTAGCTCCACTCAGCCAGCTCATTAAGATGAGCTCTCACAGACTCCCCCAGCTTCTGCACCTTTTTGTACAGCTGGCGAGTTATTGATATTAGAGAGCCAATGTTACTCTGCATGTAAACAGCTTTTAAACTATTCCAGGCATCTTTTGCTGAGTCTTTTCCAGCCAAATGCACAAGCTGGTCATCTCCAATGCTAAGAACAATTAATTCCAGAGCCTTTTAATCATTTCTCTCATCAACAGGCATTGGGTCCTCTGGTGGATCATTTACATAAGTCCACAAAGCCTCTTTTATCAGATAATGTTTCATTCTTAGTGCCCAAACATTACAGTTACTTGTGGTCAATTTCTCCACCACTTGGCCCATAGGTACCTGTGCCATGATAGCGTTGGCTCCTGGCAGCTGGTCGTCCTTCAACTTACAAGGCTCCCCCTCACTGCTATCAGCCTCCAACTCCTCCAGCCAGCTCTCCGTAGCTCGGCTCGGCTCTGCTTCCTCCACAGCATCAGAGAAAGCAACTGCAAACTTTCACAGCTTCACTGACACTTTCCCAACAGCTTCACTCACCCACTGTGCAGGCTAGGCACAGTCTGGGCCCATAACCCTGTCAGTGTGGCGTTGCCTGCCCACACCAGTAGGATGCAAGTAGCTGTAAGTATCCAGTAAAGAAGATAGTCCAGGCAGCTCTGTGTAAAACTATATACAAGTTTATTTACACAAGCTCCACAAACTCCAACAATGTTAGTAGCACGGACAAAGTGCTTCGCAGACAACAGGTACTCCATCAGAGAGAAGACTGTACAATACATCAGTACTTTTATACAAATGTTAGCCAATCACAGCAGACTGCTGAGTCACTCTGACTCTGTTAATTAGTGCCAGACTGCACTGCTCAGAACCAGTTTATTCCAGCCATAATGGCTCTCTGGAACTGTCACCTACTGTCAGTTAGATGAAACTCATCTACAGCTGAGACTTACATTATTGTGAATACTGACAGATCCAACCTTCATCGCCAGTATAAAGTACTGAGACTGATGCATGGAGGAGTGATTTCAGCTCATACTTCATTAGTTAAATGGAGATGCTAGCTGGACCCGTAGGCCTGCTTATATTCTTGTTCCAACCACACCCAACACACATCCCTGTTCCCGTGATAGGTTCATTTACATAGTCTCTGTCCCTAGTTGGTTCCCCCTTAGGATCTGAACTGGCTGATTGGCAAGTTCTTGGATCCTCTGTGTCCATTGTTCTAGATGCGAAGCTCAGCTTGTTCACATGGCCACATGTTAGCCTGACCACGTGCATGGTCTTACTTAGTACATAACAGATGGTATGAATGAAAACATTCAATTAATATCCATTGCTGGATCAATATCTTCTAGGTTAACTTGTTTCCTTACTATCCTGCCACCCAGTGTTCCCTCTAAGCTGAGTAAGTGTGAGCAGTAGCCAAATTGCTCGCTTACAACTTGCCAGTAGCACACAAAGTAGAACTTTTGCTCACAAGACTCCACAGCTTAGAAGGAGCATTGCCAGTCCCACCTGTCATTTGGCTTTGAACCACAGAATGGTGCACATTTATGGTGCACATTCTTGGCCAAGCATGACCAATCCATTCCAGCAAACAGCCCATGGAATCATGGAAGTGGAAGTCCACCAACAGTTTCTCAGGAAGTTACCCAAGCTCAAACCAAGTGCAATGAGGAGCTGCCCACAGCTTCCTTCTTGATGGGATGAAAGAGCTGTGGAAGAGGTAGGGGTGCAAGGCCAGGAGCTAAGTTTGAGCCCCAGTTCTCTGCAGGACAGGAAAGGAGGAAAGCTGATATTGCATTACATTGTGGAAGCAGCCTGAATGAGAAGGAAAGATGTCCATCATCAGAAACAATGCCACAAAAACATTCTTATGAAACACTAGAGTCAAACATATAATTGCATTCCAGACAGCAGTTGTTTTTTTTAATAGGTTTATTTTTTTGAATTTTCTATATATTACACAATATCTTTTGTCTCCTTACTTTACTTAACTCAATAAGTTCCCCCCTCCCTCCCTCTACTCCTTGTTTGTTGATCTTTTATTCACAGCCACGGGCACAAAGTCTGAATCTTCCACCGAATGTCCTGTCTTCCTTCCACTGTTATCCACGTTAGATAGGTCTTCCATCTCGCTTTAATTTCTTCGGCTTTATCCTCCCATGTGGTCTTCTGGCGGAATTTCTCAATGATGTCCGACTGCACAAAATCAAACAAATAAGTGTGCCAGGTATCTATTGTCCATTTGCTCTTATCTTTCCAGCCCAGAGCTATCACTGCCTTGCCTGCTAACACCATAGCTTTGAGTATAGCCTGGGTTTCCTTATTGACTGCCTTATTTCCTAATATACCCATTAACATTAGTTTAAAGTCTACATTCAATGAAATTCTACATATTTTCTTTATAATTTGTATTATTTTTGACCAAAAGACTCTCACCTCTGGACATTCCCACCACATATGAGAGAACCAACCCTTAAATTGTTTACAGTGCCAACACATAGAACTCGATCCCGGAAACATGTTTGCTATCTGCGCTGGTGTTTTATACCACTTTGTGAAAAATTTATGTTCCAATTCATTAAATTTAATAATTTTGGTTTCTTCTATTCCCTTCATTATTCTATTTGCATCGTTTTCCGATATCTGGCCTTCCTTACACCATGTTTTCTGTAAATAAAGTATTGCCTTATCTTTATTGGATAACATTTTCTTGTAAATATATCCTGCTAATCCTTGTTTAAATTTTTGCATCCTATTATGTATTTCTTCAATTGGTTCTTCTGTCCAAATATTTCCTTTTTCATTAACTTCCTTAATCATTCTATAAAGGCCTGTAATTTTTAACCAATATTGCTTGCCTATCTCCTCGATTAATTCCTGTGCTGGTTTTAGAGTGCCTCCTCTAAATAAGTCTCTTAGCCTATAGTATCCCTTTGATCTCAGGAGTTCGCACCATTTATTTTCTTCTGTTTCGTTATAGAGGGACTTTAGTGGTGCCCATTTTGAGGTTCTTTTAAGCCATGAGGGCTGCCACTTGTTCCACACTGTTAGTGTTGAATACCTAGGTCCCTTAACTTGTATAAGATCTTTATTTGTCATTTTGGAGAATACCCCAAAACTCCCTATGTTATTATTGATTTCGTTCTCAAAACTCACCCATTTTAGTCCCTCTACATCGCCTATCTCCAGTATCGATTTTATTTGGAAGGCTTCGTAATAGCTAATCAGGTCAGGGACTCCCCATCCCAACTCTGATCTGTGGCTATAAATTATCTTTCTCTGTATTCTGCATTTTTTACTACCGAAAATCCATTCCTTAATCACTCTGTTCCATTGGTCTAGTTTTTTGGTATACATTCCTAGAGGTATTGTCTGAAAGAGGTATATTAATCTTGGCAGCCAAAACATTTTAACACTTTTTATTCTAGTAGATATATTCATTATTTTATTTTTCCACTTTTTCATATCTTTTTCTATTTTCTTCCAGACCTTGTTATAATTGTTCTCTGCTATTTTATCAATATTCTTCTGTAGTACAATGCCTAAATATCTGAATTTTTTGGTGCCCATTCCAATATTAGTAATCCCATGTATTTGTTCCCTTTCCTCTTTAGTCACATTAAGGTACATAATTTCTGATTTAGCCATGTTCACCTTCAGTCCTGAACATTTTTCGAAGTCCTCTAATATAACTTTTATTTCTTTTACTGCCTCTTTGGGGTTTGTCATAGCGATTATAATGTCGTCGGCAAATAAATTGATTTTCATTTCTTCCTTCTTTACCCTGTATCCTTCCACCCTTGCAGAATTTCTTATTCTTTCAGCTAGCTGTTCTATTGCTAGTATAAATAGGAGGGGCGAGAGTGGGCATCCTTGCCGGACTCCTCTTTGAATCTTGAGGGGTTGTGAGTGTTCTTCGTTAACTCTCACCACTGCTGTCCCTTCTCTGTACATTTCTTGGATCGCTTTTATATATGGCTCCCCCATCTCGTATTTAGTCATTACCTGCCACAGAAAATCCTGGGAGAGTGTATCGAATGCTTTGTAGACATCTAATTTCAAGAGGCCTAGCTTTTTTTTGTGGCCATGTTGTAATACATTTATAATATTCCTTATGGGGTGGGCTATATTCCTGTCTTTTACAAATCCATATTGGTCCTCCTTTATTATGCTAGGTATGATCTTCTTTAATCTATTTGCCAATATTTTTGCAAAGATTTTATAATCCTGATTTAGTAAACTAATAGGTCTATATGAGCCCACTTCCTCTGGGTCTTTATGTGGTTTAGGGATTACCACTATTTCTGATTGCCTCCACGAATCTGGGGCTTTTTTCCCTTTCAATATTCCATTAAATACCTCTTGGAGCTCTGGGGCCAATATGTCTACCATCTCCTTACAGAATTCACTTGTGAAACCGTCTAGGCCTGGGGATTTGCCCTTTTTCAATTCTTTAATTACCACCTTTATCTCCTGTAGTGTTATTTCCTCCCTTAACATAATTTTATCATTTTCTTTGAGTGTTGTTCTTATATCTTCCTCATATATGACTATGTCCTTTTTTTTATACAGCTCTTTATAAAAGGTCTCGAAGGCTTTTACTATATCTTTTGAGTTGCCAGTTCTTTGGCCATTCACTTTTATATTTTCTATCTTTTGCCTTACCTTCCTGTTTTTCAAATAGTTAGCTAACCTTCTGGCCGAATTAATACTATTTCTATGGAAGTCATTTCTTACCATTGCTTCTCTCTTCCATAATGTAACTGAGTCCAACTCATCTAATTGTTTTTTA
Organism: Gekko gecko; assembly: GCA_029375565.1. Lineage (NCBI taxonomy): Eukaryota > Metazoa > Chordata > Lepidosauria > Squamata > Gekkonidae > Gekko > Gekko gecko. Next base: position 232,991,315 of record JAPDNY010000002.1, on the reverse strand, counting down.
ATTGTTGTTATCTGACTCTGTACTTTTAAATCATGATTGTTAATTTGTTCCTTTTGCAACCTCTCCAGTTCCTGAATTTTAGATTGTCTTTTTAGATAGCGTTCTCTTTTGATGTACTTTTCCTTATTTATGCAGTGTCCCCTTATCACCGCCTTCGTGGCATCCCACAGGGTATTAGTTGGGACAGTCCCTTTATTCTCCTCAAAATATAATCTTATCTGCTCCATCATATAGCTCCTATCTTCCTCTTTAGCCATTATTAAATTATTGTACCTCCAAGTTCTATTTTTTGGTTTTTGATTGCCTTCTATTTCTATAGTGATTGGTGCATGATCCGATATCCAGATTGGGTGCGTTGTAATTTTTTTTATAGTCAGGTTGCTGCTTTTTTCTACAATTATGTAATCTATGCATGATGGGGTTTTGTGCCGGCTGGATACATGGGTGGGTTTTGGCTGCTGTCCTATCAATTCATGTGCTCCCCTCAAGCCCCAATCTCCTATTTTAATTGCCTTATTTTTAGTCAGATCCATGTTCAAATCTCCTGTCATAATTAATTCTCCCTCTGCGAATTGCTTAGTTTTTTTAACTAGCCTGGCTAAAAATTTCTTTTGTCCTTTATTGGGTGCATATATATTTACCAATGTAAATTTCTTCCCCTCTAATCTGAATTTAGCCATCACATATCTCCCTTCCCTGTCTGTCTTTCTTTCTAGTACCTCTACTCTAAGTTTCTTATGAGTCATTATTGCCACTCCTCTGGCCTTGGTGTGGCTCCTAGCTTCCGCTAACATCATCCAGGTCAAGTCTTTTAGCAAAGGCTTGTTGTCATTTCTTTTCTTATGTGTTTCCTGTAAACACAGAACATCAGTTTTTTGCTCTCTTGTCAACTTGGCTATCCTATATCGTTTAATTTCTGATGTTAAACCATTGACATTCAGTGATAAAATTTTTATTGTTTTATCCATATCCCACATCAATTAAGGCTTTGACATCTCGTGGCTGTGAAAAATTTGAATGGTTAGTTAGTTTACCCTTCCCCTTCCCTCCCCCCCCCCCGTGGTTGAGAGTAAAGGTGGAAAGAAAATCTCTTCCCCTCTCTCCACTGCATGGGGTGCACGCATCCCCCTCCTCCTCCTTCTTGATACTGTAAAAAATGATAATACTATTAATAGTCATTAGCTCAATCAATAAAGGTATACTTCCCTTAATTGGTTATCGGGAGCTGGTCCTGAGGCGTTTCCCTCCTCTCTCTGAAGTTCCTTCGTCGCCATCTTCAGGAGCCCCCGATTCCGCTTCCATTTCTTGCTCTCCCATATCGTCTGTGTTGATACCTAATTGTTTAAGTAGTTCCTTTGCCTCTGTAGTGTTCCTTGCCATCAGTCGCTTTTCTTCCCGAAATATAATTATCGAGGATGGATAGCCCCATGAAAATTTCACGTTATTTGCATAAAGCTTTTGGGCAAAGGGGCGCATGAGGTTTTTTTCCTTAAGGTCTCTTGACAAAAGTCTTGTCTCACCCAGACTTTTCTTCCTCTAAAAGTCAGGTCTTTCCTCTTCTTTAGTGCTGTATATATTTGCTGTTGAATTTTCTCTCTGGCAAATTTAATTATTACATCTCTAGGGGCCCCGCCCTCCCATTCCTTTGTAGTCGATGCACTCTCTCAACATCCTCTGTTTTTATTTCTACTTCGTTTGTCTGCATCCATTGTATCAGCGATTCCTCCAATTTATTTACGGAAATTTCTTCAAATATCCCTGATAAAATAAGGTTAGCTCTCTTGTTTCTGTCTGACAAGTCATTTATTTGGCGGTTCAGAGCGGTTATTTTTTGCTCATTAGCTTCAGCAAGCTCTTTGGCTGTTGTAGCTGTCTGCTTTATAGAAGCTATTTCTGTGCCTATTTTGCTAATTTCTCCACGTAGTAAGATTAACTCACTACTGATTTTTTCTTGGAAGGCAAGGACTGTATTTTGGAGTCCTGAAATTTGTTCAGATAGGTCCTTAATTGTCTTCGCCATATCTGGTTCAAAGGGAGCGGCCTTAAGAATCTCAAGGCTTTCCTTTCTAGCACAGCAGTAAATTAGTTTCTTACCACTCTGAAGTTGTTCTAGCCAGCTGCTTCCTGGTTATCAGCCTCTTATCTGGGTTTGCGTAGTATTTACAAACTTTGAGCTATAAATTCTTTAGTTCGAAGGAGGAGCTCGGAGGAAACACAGCCGGCTTGGTTTAACGCATGCGTGCAACACCTCCAGACAGCAGTTTAAACTGTTTTAAGCAAATAGGGAAAGAGTTCTGTTTGCTATGTTGCCCAGAATTTCCTGTCTGCTTATAAAATCACATAACATAAATCCACTGCAGTATTTTAGTCCCACTGATTCCATCAGCACAGTGAAGCACATTCTTCCACCTTTCATATTGAAATCAATTATATTTAGAAGTAGCTGGATCACACCTTTTGGTATTCCCTGAGTAGACAGGAGAGGTTCTATTCCACCACCCCTTCAGAATGGCTATTAAAATGATTTTGTATTGTCAGGCCCCTTTGAGTTTATCATTTGTATAAATAGGAAGTTGCCCCAAAAGACCAACACAACCACTTTTAACTTTAAAAGGAGTAACCCCTCTGAAATTAGGGGACATGTGAAGAGGAAACTGAAAGGAAAAGTAAAAAGGGTCAAAACCATTGGGGAAGCTTGGAGACTATTTAAAACTACAATCCTAGAAGCTCAGATAAAATATATTCTGCAGGTTACGAAAGGCACAAATAGGTATAGAAAAAGACCTGCATGGTTAACAAACAAATTAATGGAAGCTGTAAAAGGTAAGAAAGATTCCTTTAAGCAGTGGAAAGCCAGTCTCAATGAGGTTGATAAAAGGGAACACAGGCTGTGGCAAATAAAATGCAAGTCTGTGATCAGGCAGGCAAAAAGGGAATATGAGGAGCCTATTGCAAAAAACATAAAGACCAACAATAAAACTTTCTTCAAATATATTAGAAGCAGAAAGCTCTCCAGGGAGGCAGTGGGGCCCTTGGATGACCAAGGGATAAAAGGAGTACTGAAGGATGATAAAGAAATGGCTGAGAAGCTGAATGCATTTTTTTGCCTCTGTCTTCACTGTGGAAGATGAGAAGTGCTTGCCCACTCTAGAACCGCTGATTTTGGGAGGGGTGTTGAAAGACCTGAGTCAGATTGAGATGACTCACCTCACCAGGTCCAGATGGCATACATCCAAGAATTCTGAAAGAACTCAAGTGTGAACTTGTGGATCTCCTGACAAAAATATGTAATCTTTCATTAAAATCTGTCTCCATTCCTGAGGACTGGAATTTAGCTAATGTCACTCCCATCTTTAAAAAGGGTTCCAGAGGAGATCTGGGAAATTACAGGCCAGTCAGTTTGATGTCAATACTGGGTAAGCTGGTGGAAACTGTTATTAAGGAGAGAATTAGCAGACACATTGATGAACAAAAACTATTGAGGCAGACTCAGCATGAGTTCTGTAAGGGAAAATCTTGAAGTCTCACTAACCTGTTAGTGTTTTTTGAGGGCGTGAACAAGCATGTGGACAAGGGGGACCCAATAGATGTTGTTTACCTTGACTTCCCAAAAGCCTTTGATAAAGTTCCTCATAAAAGGCTCCTAATTAAGCTCAATAGTCATGGAATAAAAGGACATCCTTTTGTGGAACAAAAACTGGCTAATTAATAGGAAACAGAGAGTATAAGTGGGCAGTTTTCACAGTGGAGTACCACAGGGATCAGTACTGGGCCCGATGCTTTTTAACTTGTTTATTAATGATTTGGAGTCAGGAGGAAGCAGTGAAGTGGCTAAATTTGTGGATGACACAAAATTGTTCAGGGTGGTGAAAACCAGGGAGGACTGTGAGGCACTCCAAAGGGATCTGTCAAAGATGGGCAAGTGGGCATCAACGTGGCAAATGGGGTTCAATGTGACCAAGTGCAAAGTGATGCACATTGGGGCCAAAAATCTTAACTATAAATACATGTTGATGGGGTCCGAACTGTCAGAGACTGACCAAGAGAGAGATCTTGGAGTCGTAGTAGATAACTTACTGAAAATGTCAAAACAGTGTGCAACTGCAATAAAAAAGACCAGCACTACACTGGGGATTATTAGGAAGGGAACTGAAAACAAATCAGCCAGTATCATAATGCCCCTGTATAAATCAATGGTGCAACCTCATTTGGAATGCTGTATGTAATTCTAGTCACCCCAAAAATGTCAAGTGTAAAAGTATATGCAAAAAATGTCAAGTGTAAAAGTAATCTCACTCAATGTGTGAAATATTAACAATATGGTCAAGAGAAAAAGAATATATACAAATTTATGCAAATTGCATCCAGATATTATATTATTCCAAGACACACATTAAAAAATCCAATTAAATTTTTAAAAAATAAATTGGTTTACCTATCAGATTTAAGCAAGTGGGACTTCCAAATCTTGAGGGATTGCTATTTTACTTTCAAGAAATATTTGTTTTACCCCTCAAAAATATTAAGACATACTAAAGGATGTTATATATTTTTGTATTGCTTGAAATTGCTTGAAAACAAAAAAATTACAATAGGTTCCATCTATGCTCCCAATTCAGATCAAATCAATTTTATCACTGAAACATTACAATTATTAGAGATTTTCAAAGAAGGAGATGTATCATTGGGGAATGATTTGAATTATTTAGCTAACCAAGATATGGATAGATCAACACCTAAAAAGAAAAGTAATAAAAAACAAGCAAGAAGACCACTCAAAAATTGGCAAGCCTATTTAAAGAATTCCATTTAATAGATATACATTTAATAGAACAGAGATTCTAACACCCATCTGAAAGGGATTACACTTATTATTCTTCACAATATGATACTCATACCAGAATTGACTGTTGGTTTCCCCGGGAATTCAAAACCAGATAAAATCTACACAGATTGGATACAAATTATGGACAGATCATTCATGGGTAGAAGGTTTATGGGACTAAAGAAAAGTTTGAACTCTTATTGGACATTTGATAAAAGTTTATTAGAACATCAAAGCTTCAAAGAAGATATTGCAAAACAAATAAAGAACTATATTCAAAAAAATACTGGGGATTAGTCTTCTCCAATAATAATCTGGGATGCGCTGAAGCCAGTCTTAAGAGGTACAATAATTTCAAAATCAACTTATATAAATAAGCAAAAAAGAAAAGTAAGAAAAGAAACAATAGACACAATTCAGAAATTAGAACAACATAAACAAACCTAAAGTAAAAAGATCTATAAGCAATTATTGGCAGAAAGAAGAAAATTAGAAAATATAGACGCAGTTCAAATACAGAAGGATTTACTTTATTTAAAGCAAGAATCATGGTATAAGTCATCAAAAAAATTAAAACAACTGAATAAGAGAGTAAAAACTAAAACACTAAACAGACAAATTGATTTAATAAAAGATAAATCAGGCAAATTACACTCAAAAACAGATTCAATTATAAAAAATTTTATGGAATACTTTAAGACACTTTACTCATCTAAGACAACAACCCAAGGCAAAATAAAGGATTTTTAAAAATTAAATGTACCAAAAAAACTAAGAGCAGAACATAAGAGTTATTTGGACAAACCTTACTCAAAACAGGAAATCTTACAGTCTGTTAAAAGTCTAAAAATTAATAACTCACCAGGTCTTGATGGATTTACAGCAGCCTTTTATAAAACATTTGCTTCATCCCTTTATATTCCACTTTTAGAAGCATGCAACTATATTTTAGAAGTAGGAAAACTTCTGCTCTCTTGGTCTCAAGCAATCATGGTAGTTCTTCCAAAACCACAAAAAGATAATACTCTTCCAGCATCTTACAGACCAATCTCACTATTAAATGTAGATTTCAAAATCTTTACTTCAATTTTAGCTCAACATTTAAATAAAATAATTACTGAATATATAACACCTGACCAAGTAAGATTTATAATAGGATGAGACCTAACAGACAATACACATAAAGCTTTACATATTATAAATTATGCACAAAACTATAAAAAAAAAATGGCTGTAGTATCTTTGGATGTGGAAAAGGCATTTCATTCTTTAGAGATATCATTTCTAAAAACATTAATTAATATGAACTTTGGCTCTAAATTTCTTCTGACAATGAGCAATATATGAGAAACCCCAGGCTTTTTTCTAAAAAAATCAATAACTCTTGTTCAAAAAACTTTTTGTTAGAAAGAGGGACAAGGCAGGGATATCTCTTGTACCCATTGCTATTTGCCTTGGTTATAGAGCCTTTAGCTACAAAGAGACACAGAAGATATACAAGGAATCAAAATAAAAGGAAAGGAATACAAAATCATTTTATTTGCAGACAACATGTTACTGTTTCTTTCTAAGCTGATTGAATCCGTTGAGAATTTAAAAAAATCTTACAAGAATATGGAGATATATCATAACTAAAAATAAATATATCAAAATTAATGCCAATCAATATTAACCAAACAGAACAAGAAGAAATACAAAAGCTATATCAATACCAATGGACTACAACAAATCTAAAATATATAGGAATTCAACTAACACCAGAACTAAAGAATTTAATTCAATATAATCATCCTAATAGACAGAGAGAAATCAAAATACAAATACAAAAATGGGAGAAATTCCCTTTATCATGGATGGATACAATGTAATTAAATCATGTTTACTGCCAAAATTTATATTTCTTTTTAGAGCAATACCAATAAAAATTAACATCTATCCAAATTAAAGAATGGCAAGATATTCAAATAAAATTTCTGTGGGCAAACAAAAGACATAGAACAGGGGTGTCAAACATGCAGCCCAGGGGGGGACTTCTATCAGGCCCACAGTGGAACTGGCTGTCTTCTGCTTCTTCCTCCAGTTCTGCTGCTGTTGCGTTATTGTAGGTTTGTAGCTTACAGATACACACCTGAACAGCATACTCAAGATTGCAACAGCACAGACATTTTGATGCAATAATTCAGAGCAAGAGGTGTCAGTTATCAGACACTGTCAAATAAACAAAATATTGCAAGAGTGCTAATGTTTTAAGCATGTTTTCATTTTAAGTAAAAAAAAACCCTTTGTGTTTGTGTCCTTTATAAAGTTTATATATCCGCTACCTGGCATTACATTTTATGTAAGCATCTGAAGGACCACTTAGTGATCGGGGAAAGTCAGCATGGTTTTGTCCCAACAGATCTTGTCAGACCAACCTGGTTTCCTTCTTTGATCATGTGATGAACTTACTGGATTGTGGGAACTCTGTTGATGTTATTTACCTGGATTTCAGTAAAGCTTTTGATAAGATTCCCCACGACATTCTGATGGACAAACTGGAAGACTGTGGGCTGACTATAGGACAGTTCGGTGGATAGGGAACTGGTTAGAGGATCGCACTCAAAGAGTGGTGGTTAATGGTGTTTCATCAGATTGGAGGGAGGTGTCCAGTGGTGTGCCGCAGGGCTCGGTTTTGGTATTTCAATTTTTTTCCAATATTTTTATCAATGATCTGGATGAAGGGGTAAAAGGGCTACTCATTAAATTTGCTAATGATACCAAATTGGGAGGAGTCGCAAACACCCAAGAAGATAGAGTTAAAATTCAACAACACCTGAATACTCCGGAGAAGTGGGCAGTTGCAAATAGGATGCAATTCAACAAAGATAAATGCACAGTATTACATCTGGGCTACAAAAATGTCAAGCACAAATACTGGATGGGGGATACGTTTCTAGGGAGTAGTGTATGCAAAAGAGATCTTGGAGTAAGGGTGGACTGTAAACTAAATATGAGCAGTCAGTATGATGTGGTGGCAAAAAAGGCAAATTCAGTCTTGGGTTGTATTAAAAGGGCCATAGCATCAAAATCGCAGGAAATCATAGCCCCTCTGTATACTGCCTTGGTCAGGCCGCAACTTGAATACTGTGTGCAGTTCTGGAGGCCTCACTTCAAAAAGGATATGGACAAAATCGAGAGGGTGCAGAAGAGAGCGATGAGGATTATCAGAGATCTGGAGACCAAGCCCTATGTGGAAAGGCTAAGGGCCTTGGGAATGGTTAGTTTGGAGAAGAGGAGATTGAGGGGGACATGATTGCTCTCTTTAAATATTTGAAAGGCTGTCATTTGGAGGATGGCAAGGAGCTGTTACAGTTGGCAGCAGAGGACAGGACCCGAAGGAATGGGTTTATATTACATGCAGAAAGGTATTGGCTGGATATTAGAAAAAACTTTTTCATGTTCAGAGTGGTTTAAAGGTAGAATCAGCTGCCTAAAGAGGTGGTTAGCTCCCTTTCACTGACAGCTTTGAGGAAGAGGCTGGACGAATATTTGTCAGAGATGCTTTAGGCTGGTCCTGCATTGGGCAGGGGGTTGGACTAGATGGCCTGTATGGCCCCTTCCAACTCTATGATTCTATGACACACATGGCCCGGCCCAACAAGGTCTCATTTATGTCAGATCCGGCCCTCACAACAAATGAGTTGGACACCCCTGACATAGAATAAATTCTCAAACTTTATATCAGCACCACAGCACAGGGGGTTTTCAACTACCAAATTTGCAAAACTATTACAATACACCTAGCTAGGATCATAATAATGATGCAAGAAGAAAATGTTCCAGACTGGGTTCAAATTTATAATGACTATACTCATCCCTAGACTATAATAGAAACTATATGGCAAAAACGAAAAGACAGAAAAGTAAAATTCAACAAAATAGTTTTATTCTAGCATCTCTGGAAGTATGGGATTCATTCAGAGTTAATTTGGTACCTGAGTTTTATAGATTTTCATCTTTTTTAGGTCAAACAGAATTCCCTAGGATTAGAAACAAGAGAATATGAGAGTTGGCAACTAGTGAAAATTACAAAATTAAAAGATTTAATAATACAAAAGCAAATAATAGAAAAGAACACACTTGAAGCCTACTGAGCTTTAGATGTCAGGTGACAACACATGAACATACATGAAGCTGCCTTATACTGAATCAGGCCACAGGCGCTCCAGAGTCTCTGACTGAACCTGGGATCTTCCACTGAGCCATGCCCTCTCCCAACACTCTGGTTCTCTCAGGCTTTCTGTTGATGATGGTTGTTTTAGTCAATTTTCTGTGGATTTTTTAAAAACGTATAACTCCTCTCTCCTTCACAACATTGGTATGAACAAACTTTTCTCTAAATGTTATAGCAGTTACCTGTGAACAGTGTTCTTGATGGTTATGCTCACACTTATTTATTTAGATATTTATACCCCACTTCTCTCCCCAGCAGGGACCCATGGAAATGTGAAACCCTGTCTTCCCCTTGTCCATTTTATCCACACAACAACAACCCCGTGAGGTAGGTTAAGCTAAGAGAGACTGGCCCAAGATCACCCAGTGAGTTTCCATGGCAGAATGGGGATTTGACCCTAGGTCTTCCAGATCCTAGTCCAACACTCTGACCACTGCACCATGCTGGCTCTTATCTGAAACTGCAGTGTTTTGTGTATTTTGTTTGAAGTTCTAGATTCTTAGACTGATGGTCTATAGCTAAGGTAATAAAGATGGCAGACTGATTGAACAACACACTAACAGCAATGGATAGCACGTTATGGCTATACAATATTGCACGGTCTGAATGTTCATAATTATATTATTATTTATATTAAATATATTCACCACTTTTTATTTGGAAAGTTCAAAGTGGTACACAATATTTCACCAAGGGGTCAGATCTCCAGACAGAACATGTGCTTTGCATGCATAAGATCCCAGGTCCCAACTGCAATACCTCCAGTGGCAAAGGATGTCAGGTAGCAGCCTGTGAATCATTTCTGCTTGGACACTGGAGAGCTGCCTGAGTACACAGGCTGGGTCTCAGTCTCCCACCCTGTCAGGCATAAAGCCAGATGTGAGTTGCAGGTTCTCCTCAATTCATGCATGTGTGAGGAAGGGGCTTCATCTCCACCCCCATGCTGTACCCCTCCAATCTACAACAGTCCTAAGGGTGCAGTAGTTGGCTTGTTGCAGAAATCCACATGTATCCCAGGGAACATGGGGATTTTCCAAATGGTGACTCAACCTGACTGTTCAGGTTAAGAAAATGGTACCAGGAGGAAGGCTAAGGCTCCTTTTCCATAGTCCTTAATCAGCACAGGACTTGTGGGAATTGAGGAGAACTTGCAGCTCACTTCTGTGGCCTCTGACACAGGGTGTAGACCCCCTGCCCAATGTATATACTCTATAAAGTGTGAACCTCAGAGCAGGAAATATTGGTGTTCTTTCCCTAGGAGCCTTCAGAAAATCCTTTCTCCTCTACATTCTGTGTTACAATAAAGTCAGTAATGGAGGCATGGGAATTCAACATGGTTATATGCACCAGCATCATCACTATGAGTAACAAGAATTCTGCTTATTCAGGCTACAAGCAGGCAGCCTCCAAACAGTACAACTCAGCAGGAACTGGAAAACAAAAGTAAAAGAAATGAACTGTAGATGCTAGAACAGGGGTGTCAAACTTGCAGCCCAGGGGCTGGATCAGGCCCCCGAGGGCTTCCATCAGGCCCACAGTGGAACTGGCCATCTCCTGCTTCCAGTTCTGCTGCTGCTGCTGCATCATAGCTTGCTCTGCCAGACTCTCTTACTCACTCAGCCATTGCATGTTTTCCCCTGGGCCCTAGACTCAGAACTCTGAACATGAGATTTCTGTGGTGAATGTCAATAAATCAAGAGTAGGTTTGCAGCTTGCAGAGCTAATGTTTTAAGCATGTTTTTATTTTAAGTAAAAAAAAAAAATTGTGTTTCTGTCCTTTAGAAAGTTTATATCTCCACTACCTGGCATTACATTTTATGACACACATGGCCCAGCCCAACAAAGTCTCATTTATGGCAGATCCGGCCATCATAACAAATGAGTTTGACACCCCTGTGCTAGAATGTGCATCTCATTATTGTCTAGCTTGTTAATCCTCACCTACATAAGAGGGATGCCAACCTCCAGGTGAGGCCTGGATATCTCCTGGAATTACAACTGATCTCCTGATAATAGGTGGAGGCTGGAGATCTGGAATTATGACTGATCTGTACTTTGCAGAGAACACTTCCCCTGTAGAAAATGACTGCTTTGGATGACAGACTCTATGGCATTGTGGTCCCTCCCCTCCCCTTCTCTCCCCAAACCCCATACTTCCCAAGCTCCACCCCCAAATCTCCAGGAAATTTTCAGCTAGGAGCTGGCAGCCCTACTGCATACACCATGTTTGAGTCTCAGCTATAGTTGGAACTAACTTCTCGTATCAATAGAACTAGCTCTTGGAAGAGTCTCCTGATGGACTTTCTGCAAGAGCCCATGCTCTTCCAGATAGAAATCAGAATTGCTGAAAGGTGTTTCTGCTGTGACCTGGTTCTCAGGGAAGGCTGCCTTCTTCAAGCTGGATCACTGTGGCTCCTGCACTTTCTCCATGAAGGCTAATAATTATTATTATCGTATAGCATAGCCAGGAGATTCTAAGATTGTCTGGCAGCCAAACGTTCTAGATCTTTAGCATTATGCAGCACTAGGTGATGAGCTAGACTTGTTTTCTTTAAGGCAAGAGACATTTCAGAGGTGGTTTGCCATCGCCTGCCTCTGTGTCACAACCCTGGTATTCCTTGGAGGCCACCTTCCAAATACTAGCCAAGGCCGACCCTGCTTAGCTTCCAAGTTCTGATGGGATCGAGCTAGCCTGAGCTATCCAGGTCAGGGCTCCACCAAGGCTATGTGGGTCATTTTCTGTGCACATGCTGCGTTCTATTCTCTGGACGCTTGTTTCACTGTTATTACTTACAGGATCATATCACATTTCCTCTTGGCCTCTTCCTTCCTCCAGACCACATAGTTTTTCTCCCACCATCTAACTCAAGCTCCATTGCCATTGTCCAGATCTCTACTATACTATTTTGCATTTGACTAATCTTCCAATAAATAAAATAGTAGTTTTTTTGGGGAAAGCAAACTGTAAACAAAATAAGTAAGCAAATAAACATGATTCTATTTCATCATATTCTGGGATTCTGTATCACAAAAATCTATCACACTCTACTAACAAACTGTGACATAACTGGGGAACTTTGAAAAGTCCTTATACCTTTCTTCCCCTGGCACTCTGAATATTTACCTGGCAAATCAGATTCGATAAGTGTTTTTTTAAAAAAACTCTATCTTTACCATTGATAATATATTAAATCCACCTTAAAATACCTCAAACTCAACAGCTGGCACCAATTTCTAAATCAATTTCTTATGTTGTATGAAGCCAGCTATGTTTGAGTTATAAGCTTCCTAGCTTTCAATATCTAACCATACACTCCACTAAAGGATTAGTCTGCATATCTTCAGTAATTTGGCTCAAATTACTAAGATATTAACTATATAGATAAGATTAGGTGGAATCCTACTTACCCCAGATTTGACCAAACACGGATATTTTCTTTAAAAACAAGGTAAATCTATCCCTAAAAGTCACAGAACAGAATTGCAACGGGAAATAAAGAGAGCAAATGTTGATTCTAGCACCTAATACTTGCCCCAGCTAATACAGTATGCAGGCAGGACATACTGTACATGACCTATAGAAGATCCATGGCAAGACTATCATATTTTTATTTAGTACTTCCTCTAAGGTGCTGCAGTTAGCACATATAGCTCCTCCTCCTTGTCTGTTTTATCCTCACAACAAGAGACAGTGATTGAGTCACGGTCTTGAGTGAGCTTTGTAGCTGAGTTTGAACTCGGATCTTGCCTTTCCTAGTCTGATGCTCCACCACTATCCCACACTGGATATCATATCTCTCCTTATAAATATTTATCTTTTGGTTTCACAAGATTCCATGCGCTCCCATTGGCTGTAAAATGCCCTCCCTCAGCCATTGGCCCATCAGCCGCCACTCAAGAGTACTCGCGTGCCATTGGCCGGGTGCTGGGTCTGCTCCTCTTCCCCACCCACTCCCCCTGGCAGACAGCTCTGTCTCCTGAGGAAGACAGTTCTCTTGACTCCTGTGAGGGACTGTCCCCTCAGTGGCTGTTGGTAGGCAGCCAAGCTTGGTTCTGTGAGTAAAAAAACAAAGGACTTTCAGCATAACCCCCTCCCCCGCCCATAACCCCCTCCCCAATGGCCACTTTCCTGTCAGAATAAATGGAAAAAGGCCCTTTCTCCTGCTTAGCTTCAGCATGGCTGGCTGGCTAACAAGGTGGGCCAGCGACCATCAGACCATTTTCTTCAACTCCCCACTGTGCGGCTGACTTTCCCCCGCGGCTGCCAATCTCCAGGTGGGACCTGGAGATCTCCCACTGTTACAATTGACCTCCAGATCAGTTCCCCGGGAGAAAATGGTTGCTTTGGAGGGTAGACTCTATGGCATTATACCCTGCTGAGTCCTTCCACACACACCCCAAATGCTGCCCTCCACAGGATCCACCCCCCCAAATCTCCAGGTATTTCCCTAATCAGAGTTGGCACCTGTACTTTCTCCTCTGTCAGTAAAAGGTCCTTTCCACACTTATGTTAGCCTTTGGGAGAAAACTCATTGGGCCCCGTCCTGATCAGGTTGCCAACTCCAGGTGAGCAATTCCTGGAGATTTGAGGGATGGAGCCTGGAGAGGGTGAGGTTTGAGGAGGCGTGGCACCTCAGACAGGTACAATGCCATAGACTCCACCCTCCAATCCAGCCATTCCCTGATGGGGAACCATTGTTGCCAATCTCCAGGTGGGGGCTGGAGATCATTCAAAATTACAACTGCTCTGTAGGAGGGATGGGGGAGGAGATGGAAAACTAAAGGTAGGTTGATGGTTGGCTGGGAGGGAGATAGGGTTGTCAACTCCAGGTTGGGAAATTCCTGGACATTTGAGGGGTCGAACCTGGAGAGGGTGAGTGTTGAGGAGGGGTGGGACCTCAGACAGGTACAATGCCATAGACTCCACCCTCCAAACCAGCCACTCCCTCCTGGGGAACCACTGTTCCCAATCTTGGGGGTGGGCTGGAGATCACTCAAAATTACTACTGCTCTTCAGGTAGCAAAGATCAGTTCCTCTGGAGAAAATGGTGGACTCTGTCATTATACCCTGCTGAGACTGCCACAGCAAATTGTCACTGAGTGCCCAAAGCTGGCACACTCTCCCAGAGCCTCTTTCTAGAACCCGTTGTATTTATTTCCACAATGGGCCTTATTCCTAGTATTAAATAATGATCAGAACAGACACTAGGTAGCTGGATGAGTGAAATCAGTACTCCTTTTACAGTATCACAAAGACAGATAAGAAAACGTTTCTGTCTCTTTTCGCAGGCTTATAGAAACTGAAAGTTAAAAGCTACAGTATTCAGTCTTCTTTTATTCTTCTATACACGCACCAGTTTTCCTTTAGAAAGCTCCAAGCACTTTTCATGGGGCTCCCATCAATCTCCTTCCAAGCACTGGAGTCATTCCTCCTTAGCTTCATCCTTGTTCCCAGATTAATATTCATAAATATATGAACAATTGGTTGAATCCAAATGTCACTTTCCACTAGCAGAAATCAGAGATGATTTTTGCCAGTTCCTCTCCCCACATTGTTCCTGAGGGTCCAACATCCCCCAGGGAGCTCAGCAGGCTGTAGTGGGAAGTGAGGAAGTCCTGTTGCATTGCTGGAAGTGCCCCCCCACTTGCAGAAGATGACCTTTGGATCCAACTCAGCACCACCCTAATATGTAAATATTTTGAACCAGGTAAAGTACAGCTGTTACAGCCATGAAACAGATATGACTATTAGGAGAAAAGGAATGTTAAAGTAGTACTAGGTCTGTATACGACAGGCATGGCTTGAGTTTACATGCCGATTTTTAAACCTGCTCCATGGCACCTAATTTCTTCTTGACAGCGTCTTACTCTCACTAACTACAAGGTGAAAAATCTTTTAACAAAAGATTAGGCTGGTTACTCATCAGCAACTTGTGTCTGAGTTTTACACATAGCAAAAATGCCTTGAGGAATGGCTCTACAATATATGGCAGGGCAAATCTAGGCTTGTCTTAGCTCACGTGCATTTTAGTCTATACATGCAACCTTTTGCCTTAGTAATGCATACACATACATGCTTAAGAATATACATGCTTCCTATAATTCCTAGATGCTAAACTCCAACTGGCTTGAATGGACCAATGGTCTGATTCAATACAAGGCAGTTTCATACCTTTGTTTTTGTTTTTAATGGTCAAAATATACATGAACACGAACAACCCAGTCACCAGAATACAGACTAGAGGCCCTCTCTAATGAAATCAAAGATTTAAAGCCTGGGGGGGGATTTTTAAGTCAGCTTGGCAATAGAAATTGCTCAAGGATATCCCAGTAACTGAATTGCCCTTGAGGAAAGAAGCCTGCACCACAGCTGTGCATTTAGTACACACAAAAGAAAGCATCATCTGCAAACACCCAGAGTGAGCTGTGACAATCCTGGGGTGACATTTGGCTCTTCTCCATGTTGCTGGAAGTGCTGAATGTCCTTCCCGCCTTTTGCTCGGTGACATGAAACTGCAGGCAGAAGTGGCATGTGTAAAATTAGCAGAAGGGGAGACCCCCCAGGAAATGACATGCATCTCTTAGTGCCCAGCCTGAGACAGCTGGAGTTTCCAGAACCTGCTCAGGGGAGACTAGAACAGCTTAAAAATAGATAGCCCAAGCCGGGTGCTATCCCATACACACTCATAACAACAGAATACAAACGGAGACAGAGAGAGACCTTTGCCAGTCTCCACAGAATAATGTCCATAGTTTGGCAAAATGTCACCTCAGTCTTTCAGCCTGCTTCATTTGAATTCTGGGTAATATGATAAGGCTTCTGATTAGTAAAAAAAAAATGTACTGCTGCAGATGTGCCCTAGGAAACTGAACAGGAAACCTGAGGCACATTTTTAACAGGAGGGGAATCTTCCTCTCACTCCCTGCCTCGTCTTAACTACAGTCCTGTTCCTGCTTCATCTCTGCAATAGTGATAAGAAGATTTATTCAATAAGAACCCAGCAGCTTATCTCCACCTTTGTCTCTGACATCATTGTTGTTTCCATAACAACCAGATGTGATGTAATAAAAAAGATTTCTGGACTCTCTGGGGGAAGTCAGTGGTCTCAGTAAGGACAATCCTTGTCTCCATGAATAAAATGCAGGTCAGGACTGATGAGAAGGAGTGGAGTGCATCACTGTGGAGTTTTGTCATGTTAGATGGATTCCCTCCCTTTCTTCACAGTTGCCCTTTGCACAGCTTAAAATGCCCGTTTGGGCTACGGCAGGCATCCTACTTAATGAGTGGTTCTTAGCATACAGTGAAGTAGGATGGAAGAATAATTACACAGACTCACCACTTTTCATCAACAAAAGCACTGCCTTGCAGTTCTTAGAGGTAGATGCTACAACAAATGACAGCAAATGGGCCACTTGGTTAAAATTTCTTGCTAGGTGCTTCTCATCCTGATGTTTTATAGTTCTTATTCCAGATGTGCTGGCTAGGATTATGGATTATGGATGCTACAGTTCTGTATCTCTTTTCCAAAGCGCTTACTGCCATTTTTCAGTCACTGCAAGCAAACAGATCAAAGTGGGTTGTGCTATTTAATTGGTTGAGGTACAGTAAGCTCAGTAGTGATTAACCCAATCATTGCTGGATTTCCCTTTTCAAACCACCTACTGCTAACAGTGGGATGGGGGGTGGGGATGGGATGCTGCATGATAAGGGATTGCAGATTGTGGGAGAATTGGGTTTGGATGTGGGGGAAGGGATGCAGCATATTTGTGAATGGTACATGGGAAAGTCATACGTTTGTCTGCTTTTTTCCTTCTGCCTTTCCTTGCTGCGCATTCCTGCTGCTCTGGTACAATGGCCTTGTTGGCTAGTTCAGATATAAGGAGTTAAGCTACCACAATTATAGCCATGACTTACTAGTGGAACTGAGCACCTACCTTCAATACAAATTATCCAGTAATAGGTTTAGCTCTGTGGCACTAAGCAGCTTTATAGCAGAGAGCAACCACAGTAACAGCAGCACACAAGGCTCCCTAGCTTGTCAACTAAATCTTTCCAAAACATAAAGGGCCCTCTGTAATCTGCTGAGAGGATAAAGGCTGCAGGGTGGTTGCTGGGCTGGTGACATCGTCGCACAAATGGCCGTGCGCTGGCACTTCTTTGAGCCTGCCAGTGCGGCACTGGTGAGTGCAGACTTGGCTCGCAGGGAGCTGGCTGGGTGGGCTGTTGGAGGCAAATGCTGGGGATGGGGAGAGTAACCAGCAGTTAGTCTCCTTCCTCTGACAGCAAAGCAGATGCTCCAAAATGAAATGTACCAAAGCCACAAACCAGTTATGCAGAAGCCCTTGAACTGTAGCTGACAGCAAGGTGTTGTGCTGCATATTTGACTGCAGCAGCGTAAAAGAGGGGCGTTATGTGCCTTTGTTGCTAGCCTGGCATCTCATGCCAGGTGAGCAGGGCCGAGCTGTCCAGGCTTGCCGCTTCTGCTCTCACAAGTCCTTAACATACCATCCTGGTTGTGTTTTGCTGGGGCAAAGGACACCAGGGGCACAGAGCTGCTCTGAAGACCCTTGAAGTGTGGCACAAGGGTGGGCCAGTGACCTCCACCTCTCCCTGTGCTCCCCTCTACTTGCAGGTCATAGAGGCAGCACACTTCCACAGTGCAGGGGGGCTCTGCCACCTCAGCTAGTGTAGCTTAGTGAGAAATGACCAGGGTGTCATGGTCCTAAGTAGAGTTAACACCCTTCTAAGTCCACTGAAGTCAATCAAATTAGAAGGGCGTAACTCCACTTAGGAGTGCACCACAAGAATCTGTGCTGTGAGCCTAACTCACTGTGTGGTATGAGCCAAGCATTATTTCTTAGCCTCATCCCTTCAGTCTGTAATATGGACATAATAGTATTAGCCTCTATCTCATGGGGTTAACTGATCAAATGTCTGAAGCTCTTTGAGTATGCAGGAAATGCACTATATAAATACTAAAAGTGTTATTATTAGGACTGCAACATTTGGTTGATTAATTGGTGAGATTAATCTATTAAAACATTTTGATCAATAAAGCAATGCCCCTGATTAATTGATCAGCGGGTGTTTTTAATTACTTCTTCTACAACTACATATAAAAACTGCAGATGCGAGCACCAGGTCTCCTGCTTGAGAGAGTGAAGACCGCTTCTTCAACTGCTTCTTCTAAGAAGATGCTTGGTCACATCCATTAATTATTTGAGGACAAAAAAGAGCATGAAATCGCTGGCTTCTGATCAGCCTAAACTGAGCACAGCTAACGAGGCTTTCACACTGATTGTTGTTTTTATCATTGTTTTAAAATGTTGTTTTTAATTATTAATCTTACATGTTGTTGTTGTTGAGATTTTGTGTGACCTTGAGACCCACTTGAGCCCATTCACAAGGAGGGCAGGATAGAAATCGAATAAAATAAATAAATAATTCCCCCTCTTTAGAATAATTTCCCTCATACAGAAATATAAGCCTTGATCAATTTGATCCATCAATCAACATACATGCAATTAATTGACAAACAGCACAATCCAATACAGAGTTTTACCCTTTAAAGTCCATTGATTTAGGATTGCATTGCAAGGTTGCTTGAATGAGGTAATAGCACTAATTATTGTTTTTATAATAGTTTTGTTTTGTTCCCTAAGACTGGAATTTGTTTTGTTTTGTTTCCCAACACTGGGAAGAACTTAGAGGCAGGCAATTTGTTTTACTAAAACTAGCTCAAAGTCTGTTTCTAGATGTTACGGCAGCCACACAGAGGCTGCTGAGAACAACATTTGCAAGGTGGTGTCTTCACCAAAAGTACAACTTCTAAGCTGTTCATTGCACAGATAAACTCAATTGCGCAGTCTCTGTGACTGTGCCACATATTCCTGGTGGCAGCTAGTACTAGTGTGAAAACTCTTCATGCTAAGAACGAATCCATGTGAAGTGTGGTTTTCAAATGCTACAGCCCCAAATTATGAGAAGCTTTCTTAGGTTCTTCTCTGTGTTTGTCATAACATACAAAGTGGTCCTTAGGTTGATTTCAGTGGCTGTGGTATGCAATGTTCCCTCTAAGCTGTAGAGTCTTGTGAGCAAAAATTCCACTTTGTGAGTCACTGGCATTAAAGTTGTGAGTAAGCGATTTGGCCACTGCATAAATTAGTTTGCTCTGAAGCCATCCTTCCTGAGCTAAAACAAAAATGTGTGAGCCGGAGGCTAAAAAACTGTGAGCTAGCTCACACTAACTCAGCTTAGAGGGAACACTGGTGGTATGTAAACTGGTCTATCCTCTCCCTCAGCCCCACTTTACGAATCAGACTCTCTGATGTTCCCTGGAGTACCATCCTACGGCCATAGAAAATAATGGATATTCAACACATCAGTTAAGATATCATAGATGTTAAGTGAATCTGTAATAGGGCGGCTTATTTTCTAGAAGCCCAGCTACCATAGTCTGGAGCAAATTGACCCATTGCAACGGTTTTTTTACTCTGCAATTGTGTGGCACAAGTCATATGCTTGTGCCATCGGGACTTATCTCCTCATGTCTTGCTGTCAGGCACATCTAGCATGGTACAGAGGGGGACTATTTGGTCCTGAATGAATTGGGATATCATTTAAGGTGTAGAGAGGATCCTGCTTAGAATCACTGGGCTGGATTAGATTACGTTTAGTTGATTCCTGGGATGCTCAGTAAGCAACAAAGAGCTTTGACTTATCCAGATTCAATGGGTACAAAATGGAAGCTGATTGTGTAATAACAACATTCCAAAACAGATGCCCAGGGAACGATAAGTAGGCAGTTTTATGTCCCAGGAGAAATAAGGTGTTTGTGCTTAGAGAAACATTCATGTATCACCAAGTTGTTAGTCACTCAACTCAAGATAATAGTGAGATACATCATTTGAGAGGCCTGAGGAAGTTGTATACACTTTGAATGATCAAACAGGTCTATACAGCTACCCATATTCATTATGCTGGCTCCAGGTGCCCTTATGGTCTAATGATGACACATTATACTTTGGCTGGATACATCCATGGATCTGGTCAACAGAAAAGGACTGGTAATTCTGTGCTCAGAGTTTGATTCCCAGATGTGTGGGGGCCTAATTCAGACCAGGAACACAGCATGTGGGGAAGGGTAGTTAGAGTGTCCAACTAGTGTCTGGGAGACCAAGAGTTGAATCCCCAATCTACCGTGGAAGATTCATGGGTAACTTTGGGCCAGTTACTTACTCACAGCCTAACGTATCTCACAGGGTTGTTATAAGGATAAAATTAAGATAGGGAGAATGTTGTAAGCCACTTTGGAACCTCATTAGGGAGAGAAGCGGGCATAGATGAAGTAAATAAAAATTGAGCTTCACTGGGAAAACTTAATATGTATTTAAAGGCTGTTGAAATACTGAATGTTTCCCCAATGTGGCAAAGAGAAGCTACCTGTGTCTGTTTCAGGTTTGGAAAAGGGTGGGGGAAGGGAAGGCTTAAGCCCCTCTCCTCACACACTGTGGTCCTGATCCAACTGACCACATAGCTGGGAACTAGGTTTCAACCATAGAACTCCCAGATCTCATTCGTCAACAACCTGGGGGAAACGTAATGTCTATCTAGGCCCTGTAATTTATTAGTTACTAGCTTCCTCAACAAAAGTGGATCCCCAACAAAGTCCAGTCTCTTCCTCATTCAGTACCTTTTACACTATGTTACAATTGCTGTGCTGAGTAAATGCAAATATATGCAAATGAGAGAACAGTGTCTTGTAGTGAAAAGACAGAGCAGGTTCCACACCACTGCAGTTGACTCAACTACTTTCACTTTCTGATTGATGCTCCTCTGGCAATCCTCCTATTCCCTTTACTCATGAGTGTCCTTTTAAGGGAGTGTCTCTGAATTCAAGCTATCACCACAATGATGGCATTTCCTTGTGAGCCAGAAGAGTCAGAGCTCTTCTCTTCAAAAACTCCCACCCTCTTCAAAACTCCCACCCTCCCCCCAAACTCTTCTCTTCAGAACTCCCACCCTCCCCCAAACTACCAAGGACTTAGACATATATCTAGCCTTCTGCCAGCAATCTTAAAAATTATTAACTGATAATGATTTTTACTGGAACCTGTAGGTAGAACCTGAAATAATAAGTATGAAAAAATAGCCAGCTGGATTACTGTCTCGACTCCTGACAAGGTTGTAGGTAATCCTCTAATGTTTAAACAACTAAAAAGAGTCTTGTTGCACAAGCTTTTGCAGAGCAGAGTTGATTCCTTCACGCAAGAATGGAACGTGGAGCTATGAGGACCTGGTCATACTGGCAACACTGCAAGGTCCATTCAGCTCCGATTAGGGTTGCTGCAACCAGGGCTATTTTTGGGCAGGAACGCACAGGAACGGAGTTCTGGCTGGCTTCTAAGTTGGCCATGCATACAGCCTCCCCCCCCCAGGGTTCCCCAGGCACCTCACAAGCACCTGGGGAAGCCAAGCCGATCCAGAGAGGGAAGGCACCTCCCCTCCTTGGGTTCCCCAGGCACCCAGCAGCTGTGGGGCACCTGGGGAAGCCGATCCAGAAACTGCCTTCCTTCCCTTGGGTTCCCCATGCGCCCTGAAAGCCATGGAGCACTTGAGGAAGCTGATCCTGGGAGGGAGCTGCGCTGTCAGGGGTGTGGCCTAATATGCTAATGAGTTTCTGCTGATGGGTTTGGCCTATTATGCTAATGAGTTCCTGCTGGGCTTTTTTTTTTTTTTTTTTTTTTTACAAAAAAAGCCCTGGCTGCAACAATGGGTGTAAGCTCACCCAACAGGCAGCTAGTGTTGCAGGGACCCCTTAGATAAACTTGCTTCTGCCCGGAGGCACTCAAGGAAGCGATGGTCCACCCTCTTTTGAAAAAAACATCTCTGGATCCAGCCAAATTGGCCAACTATCGGTCGGTTTCCAATTTGCCCTACCTGGGCAAATTAATTGAGAAGGTGGTGGCCATACAATTGCAGGGTTTTTTGGGTGACACTTCTGTATTAGATCCTTTCCAGTCCAGCGTCCATCTGGGACACAGGATGGAGACTGCGCTGGTCGCTTTGACAGATGACTTCCGGAGGCATCTGGATCAGGGCGGTTCAGCGGTACTGCTGCTGTTAGATCTGTTGGCCGCATTTGACACGGTTGACCATCAGCTGCTGACCCACTGCCTCACCGATGTGGGGATTCAGAGGCTTGTCTTGCAATGGCTTGCTTCCTGTCTCTAAGATCAGGGACAAAGGGTGGTGCTAGGGGAACAGCAGTTCAGGAGACACCTGCTGGAGTGCGGTGTGCCTCAAGGGGCTGTGCTGTCCCCATAGCCGGTTTGCCCACTAGGCGAGCTGGGCGCTCGCCTAGAGCACGGTGGCCACAAGGGCGCCAAAGGCGCCCCCGCGTCTTCCCAGGCTTGCTTGGGCGCCCCACAGAGCGCCCAAGCAAGCTGGCGCTGGGAGGGAGGGGGCGGTGGTTTAAACCTCTGCCCCCTTCCCGGTTTCCCTGGGGGTCGGCGGGGCTGGTGGGGAGCGAGGAGGCACCTTCCGGGCTGACTCCTCCCCCCTGGACTCCCAGTGCAAAGGCCAGGGAGGAGGTGGGGGAGAAAAGGCACCGAGGGAGGAGGGGAGGGAGTGACTGAGTAAGGGGGGAGGGACCGCTGGGGGTGAGCGGGGGGCTCGGCCAAAGGAAGGAAGGAAGGAAGGGGACCCCTGAGCCGCCCCGCCCCTCCCCCTCCTTCAGGATCGCAGCCGCCCCACCCACCACCCCGGAGGGTGGGGGTTGTATGTGTGTGCCTTGGTCAGGCGCCATTCCCTGGGCCTGGGGAGGCGGCAAGGCACTGCAGGGGGGCTCCTTCCCGGGCTGGGGGGCAGGCCAGGAGGCTCCCCTCCTCCTCCCTCTCCCCACCCGTTTGAACTACGGGCGGGGTGGGGTGGGGCGACCGCGCCGTCAGCCTGCCGGGGGAGTGAGGCCGGCCAGTTGGTTCCCCTCCTCTGCCTGCCCGCCTGTGCCTGCCTGCGGGCCTTCCTTGCAAGGCACGGGGCTCCGGCAGCAGGTGAGCGGGGGAGGGCGGCTCCTCCTCCTGGGGTCGGGCGGGTGTGGCGGGAGGTCAGGAGGACCCCGATGGCTCTGGGAGGGCGCCAGGTCGTTAGGCCTGGGGCGGGGGGGTGGCGGCTCTGCCCCCTTTCCGGCTTCCCTGGGGGTCCTGCAGCCGCGGAGCCCCCAGGAATGCCAGTGCTGGGAGGGAGGGGGGTGGCTAGACCCCACCCCCTTCCCTGGCTTTCCTGGGGCCCCGCAGTGGCGGAGCCCCCAGGAAAGCCAGCGCTCCGCCGCTGCCCCCAGTCTCCAGGCCCCACCGGGAGGTTGGCATCCCCGGTGGGGGGCGCCCCAGGCTATCCTGCCTAGGGCACCCAGACACCTGGAGCCGGCCCTGGTTGTCCCCGATGTTATTTAACATCTACATGCGCCCTTGCCCAGATCGCCCGGAGGCATGGGCTGGGTTGTCATCAGTACGCTAACAACACCCAGCTCTATCTGGTGTTGGGCAGCCAGTCAGACTCCAGACCGGAAGACCTGGATCGGGCTTTGCAAGCCATGGCTGGTTGGCTCAGACTGAGCTGGCTGAAGCTGAACCCGGCGAAGTTGGAGGTCCTATACCTGAGTTGGAGTGGCTCGGGTGTGGGGATTCCACTCCTGACCTTCGGTGGGGCACCATTGGTGCCAGCGTCGGAGGTTAGGAGTCTGGGAGAACTTCTGGATGCCTCTTTAACAATGGAGGCCCAGGTAGCAGCCACTGCCAAGTTGGCCTTTTACCACCTTCGGCTGATTTGGCAGTTGGCTCCCTTCCTCGGCCGCAATGACCTGGCTATAGTGATCCACATGATGGTCACCTTGAGACTAGACTACTGTAATGCTCTCTACATGGGGCTGCCCTTGTCGCAAATCTGGAAGCTGCAGCTAGTGCAGAATGCCATGGCCAGGCTTTTGGTAGGCCTCCCTATGTGGGAGCACATCAGGACTGCGCTGAAGACACTGCACTGGCTGCCAATAGCATACTGAATTCGTTTCAAGGTGCTGGTATTCACCTTTAAAGCCCTATATGGCCAGGGTCCGACATACCTGTGGGACCGCCTTTCTCTATATATACCCCAGAGAGCACTCCGGTCAGGAATACAACATCGGCTGACCATTCCAGGCCCTAAGGACGCCAGGTTTACAGTCACCAGGGCCAGAGCTTTCTCAGTGGTGGCTTCATACTGGTGGAATGAGCTCCTGGTAGAGATCAGGGCCCTGCAGGACCTTTCACAGTTCTGCAGGGCCTGCAAGATGGAGCTCTTCCACCAGGCTTTCAATTAGGCCACACCACCACTACTAAAACCTGTGGCTATGGGTCGGCTCTGGCCTGGAGGTTGTGCCAGACCATTGCACAAAGCTGAGGATAACTGAATTGGATACAATTCATTGAACATCATATAGTACGCTGTCCTAATTAGTGAAAGATGTCTATTATCACAAGCACTGAATTGCTAGAATGTTTTAATGCTTGTAATGTTTTAACTTTTGTATACATTTTTATGGTACTGGGTACCAATCAATGTAAGCTGCCCTGAGCCTGTTCGCGGGGAGGGTGGGGTATAAATGGAAATAATAAATAAATAAAAATAAATAAATATTCTGGCAGCAGTCCAGTGGGAACTTTCTCAGTAAATTAAAGGCCCAGTCCATCCCTGCCATTAAGGGAATTTCTGGTGCAATATTCTAGCAAACATCCAGCATCTAGCAGAAAGGAGATTCCTGGTCAAAAAGATACAAAGATGGCACAAGGGTTTCATGTCAATACAACTCTTTTGCCCCTTGTGGACTGGATAGCCTTCACACAGCCCACGTTCCCTACATTGCATGAGCTGGGTACAAGCAAGGAAACAGCAAGGGATTTACACAGGTGCCATGTGTCTTACCAGAACAGAAGCTGACTAAAGCAGGCATCTCATACTGTCCTTCTGTCCCTCCCCACCCCTCACAACAAGAAAAACAACAACATGGAAACCAGAGCCAACACTAATGTGAAGGAACAGGCTAACAAGCCCCATTCCCCCTTGGTTCTAGGAGGTCAGAAAACCTGCATCTGTCCCAGGTCTCTACCCAACACTGTTGCCCCTTTCCCTTACTCCCAAGGGGGTATCAAACTCTAGGCAGTAACCACTGCCACCAGCAAATCTGACAGCATCTCCTGGCTAGACAGATTTGCACATCTAGTACTCTATATTTGCATTACTATTTACAGTATCTGCCCACTTGCTGTATCTCCCATTTCACTCATATGAACTAGTGTGGGGATCACTCCTTTACATTTTGAGCAATCATGCTCATGGATTGGTGAAATCACCCACTGTTCACCTCTTCACTGATCTTTGGATAGCAAGAATGAATTAAGTGTGGTATATTTACAGAGATCAGGCTCAGAACATTCAAAATATAAGAAAGTTTAGTAAACAAAAATAAAAGGAGTACTTATGGTCAATGCTCCCTCTAAGCTGTGGAGTCTTGTGAGCAAAAATTCTACTTTGTGAACTACTGGCATTAAAATTGTGAGCAAGCAATTTGGCTACTGCATAAATTAGTTTGCTCTGGAGCCATCCTTCCTGAACTAAGACAAAAATGCATGAGCCAGAGGCTAAAAAACTGTGAGCTACCTCACACTAACTCAGCTT
Organism: Gekko gecko; assembly: GCA_029375565.1. Taxonomy (NCBI): domain Eukaryota; kingdom Metazoa; phylum Chordata; class Lepidosauria; order Squamata; family Gekkonidae; genus Gekko; species Gekko gecko. The sequence goes on along the minus strand of JAPDNY010000002.1, from coordinate 232,965,569 downwards.
AGAGGGAACACTGCTTATGGTCTGTTCAATATCACATTAAGCAAGGACACAAAGAAAAGGTGAAAACACACAGTCCTCTAAACAAACTCTACTTAGCCTTTAAAAAGTTTGATTAGGATAGGATAGTATATCTTCAAGTTGCAGCATTTCTAAGTCCATCATTATCTTAGTTCTCAGATTTGGGACTTTGCCTCAATGTCCCTCCCCATGTGGACAAGATGGAAACCCTAGGAAAGGACTTAATCCTTCATGGCTTGTGCCCATTCAAGAAATCCAAACAAAAAGAAGAGAGCTTCCTTTTTGTGTCCTGAGAATTTTTAATATCCCATTTGAGAGCCCATCCCCCTCTGGAATAGTTCTGGCCATCCTCCCTTCAGTGGAAGAAATTGCTTTTGGCTGTCCCAATCTCTGTCCCTTTTTGGTGTGCCATTCTGATTCCATCATGGTGTGAGATGTTAAACCTTTTTTCATACTTCAACCAGATCCATAAGTACCTGGGTGCCTGGGTGAGAAAAGACTCATCTCCTGCAGTTTTCCTTTTGTCCATCTATTACTAGTGCTGCAGCCTCTGGAATATGTGTAAAGTGTGGCCCCAATTAATAAACTATCAAGGTGGATGTAAAAGTAGAGAGCATTTCTCTGCAACTACCTTTAGGATCTGTAAGTTGGCCACCTAAAGTTTGGAGTGTTATTAAAAGGCAAGAAATTCCTGGTTTTTAAATGTATTATATTTGTAAGCCTGGTAAAAATGTTTATTATTTAAACTGTGCAACATACTTTTACCTGCATAGTGAGCCTAGCCCAGGGGTGGCCAAACTGTGGCTCGGGAGCTGCATGCAGCTCTTTCACACATATTGTGAGGCTCCCAGCAGGGTGGCTGGGGAAACTAAATATCATTAGAAAACAAAGGCCCCGGTCACACGAGAGGATTTGCCCCACGAAATGAATGGGTTGAGGGCGCATCAAATGGGCAGGATCATACGGCAACATCTGGGAAGTGTAGCGCACCCAGCACCAACCTGTACCATTGGCCCGAAGAAGCGGATTTAAAAAGTAGCAGCAAAAGGGTAGTAGCAACCAGAAAACGCGGGTCACAGGCGAGCATGGGATCGTGGAAGCGGAGGTAATCTGGCGCATCCGGCACCCACATGCGTCCCATCGCACGGATGCGTTTTTTCCAAGCCTTCACAGTATGCGAAGAAACATCAGAGTGCGCATGCGCAAGATCCTTTGATGCGCTTCAACATCCCCGGTGTGATTGCCGGCTATCGGCATCTGTGCGGCATCTCAGGGACTGTCTGATCACGCTACCGTGCATCTATTTGCCCTGGCTCTACTTTGCCTCCCTTCAGCGGCGCAGTATCCCACTTGTGTGACTGGGGCCAAATATCACTGGACAAATAAATATCATTATCAATATCTGCTTTTACTGCTTTTGTTATTATTTTTGGCAGTCTCATTTAAAGTTAATAAAAAGCAAATCTGCATATTTACCGGTAAAACATGTAATATTTGTTCATGTCTTGCAGCTTTCAAACATCTGATGTTTATTCTATGGGTGCAGTCAGACGGCGTGCTGAGAGCGGGTTAAACTGCTCCGGTTCTAACCAGATTATATTTGATCTGGATAATCATGATCACACTCACCTATCTTATCCCGCCTCACCGTGCAGTCATGTTGCTCCCCGGCATCTACCCTTCTGACATGAGGGAGCGTGTGTTGGCGGGTTTTTAAATTTTCCCTTAGCTTGTGCATGCATATAGGTGCCCCTCCGTAGAAAGGGGGGAAACTATCATGGCACATGTGCAGAACGACCAGGACAAATCAATCCAACCCCTCCAACAAAAGACTTCCCTTTAAATGTTTGACCCAAAAATGGCCTCCGTGAGATTCCGAACTCATCTAAACCTTAAAACAAGTGACCATTTAAATGTCGGTTTTCTAAACGCGGTGGCAGAGCTCCGCCTATGCGCACACCGCCAATGCATTAAAAAAATGGTGGGCAAAAAGCAGAAGCCTCGGGCAGCTTTCGAGCAGGGAGGGGGTTTAAACCGGAAGTGGCTTGACACCGCAGGAGTGATCAGACATCAGAAAAGTCCGGCTAAAACCAGAGAATCGCAAAAACACCACTTGGGGACCTGGTATCAAAATACTCCATTTTAAAGGGGGTTTGAGCTGGAAAGCGATGGCTGGGGACGGTGCACAGATGTTGGGTGTGTGAACATGGATATAAAATCCGTTACTGAAGCGTGCCGAAAGCAGACTAAATGGCCTGTCTGAATGCACCCTTAGTGGCTCTTACATCAAGCAAGTTTGGCCACCCATGCCCTAGCCTAAGACACTGCCCTCTAGAGGAGGTGCTCCTATAGGGAAGCTGGATGAGGAGTTGCCTGGCAACAGAGCAGGAGAAGGAGAAGGAGAGCTCCAAGAGGGAGAGGGAGAGCCAGAGGAGAAGCTGAGCCCCTTTGGATGATGAGAAGAATTTCTAAAGAAGTTCCTGGGGAAATCTGACAGTGGAAATAGAGAGAGGCAGTTAGGGGGCAGTGGCCCTCTTCTGGACTGAGCTTATCGGTCCTGTGAGGGAAAGTGGCTGCTTGATGATTGTGAGATAACGTGACTTCTCAGTGACTCTGAGGAAAAGTGACTAGAAGACATCCTTCTATTTTTGCCCTAAGTTTGGACTGCCATTATAACTTCTGTTCATACTGTTTGTTAAACCTCCCTGTCTGACCTTGTTTCCTTCACTTTTCAATAAATACTATTTGTTGGTGTTCAGATTTTGAATGGGGCAGGGGCATCCACAATTCTGTGGCCAATAACCTGGCCCTTTTAAGGCAAAAAGGGTTACATATTTTCCTGGGGTTATTGGTGGGGGGGATGACTATAGATGCCACGTCCTTCTATTAGTGCCTGGTCAGTGACTTGCACAACAGCTCCCTGTCTTTGCAGCAGGCACTCTTTAGCTCCCCTCCCCCTTTGAGGCATCTGCCTTTCACTGTGAGTATCCAAAGCCATCAAGCATTGGGTTTGATCTGTGAGATGGAGAAGCAAGTTGCCTTTCGAAAGGGACAATAATTGCAAATCAGATGGGCTTGTTCAATACTCTATTGACAGATTTGCCTTGGCAACCCAGAGCAAGGATTCTTTGTGTGCCTCTTACTTTCTGGCAGCCAATTGATTTTCACTTTCATGCTTTTTCCACCTTTAAAAAAATCCCTACATGCTCATCCTTTTCTCCCCCTCCACAACACCCCCCCCGGAAAGTGGTTCATTATTACATTTCTGACATATCTGTACTTCAATAGAACACAGGTCAGACAAAGGCAGGAGGAAGTATAAACAGAATGAGGGAGGGGGCTTCTCACCTGTATTTGGGAATGAATGGAATAAAGAACACATATCTGGATCTGATTGTATTTTTTGCTTTGTAGATCAGCTTCAGTCTCCTGTAAATATTTTTCTTTTTGCATATTGCATTTGTAACCACATGACTTCCCAGGGAAGCTAATAAATTCACAGTTTTTAAAATGGCTACCAGGTAGTGAAGAAATTTTTTGAAAATTCTTGTAAAACAAGCCGAACTTTTCCTCTCCTTTAATGAGCTTTGTCTTCTATCACACAACATATATCCAGTCATTCTTCACCGGAGGGCTTTCTTGTAGCTGAACTAAATTTTTGCCCTTTGATTCAAAAATCAAAACTGATGAAAATACTTTTTAAGCATGGCATGTGCAGAAACAAAATGTTAATTTGGAGAACATAAGAACATAAGAACATAAGGAGGAACAACATTCTGAAAAGTTTATCTGAACAGTTTGTGGGTGTGGGTATGAACAATCTCTGACCCTTCTGTGTCAACTAAGGAATTTCCCAAGTCCCAAAACAATCTGTATTGAAGATAGCCAGGTGGTTTTCTAGTTCCTTGAGGATGCCGCTGTGTGTTGGTGCTCTTGTGTTTGTGAAGAACTTTTCTTCTACAAGACTGCATTGTGGGAACCTTTTCCTTTGGATAGGTAAAGGTAAAGGTTCCCTTGCTCGAAAGCCAGTCGAATCCGACTCTAGGGTTGCGGTGCTCATCTCCGTTTCAAAGCCGAAGAGCCAGCGCTGTCCGAAGACGTTTCTGTGGTCATGTGGCCAACATGACTAAACACCAAGGTGCACAGAACGCTGTTACCTTCCCACCGAAGTGGTACCTATTTATCTACTCGCAATTTCTTGCTTTCGAACTGCTAGGTTGGCAGGAGCTGGAACTAGAGACAGGAGCTCACTCTGTCTTGCGGCACCCGGGTCTTGAACTACTGAACTACTGACCTTCCACAGCCTGCAGTTCAGCGTCTTAACCACTTGAGCCACCACAGCTTTCCTTTGGATACATGTTTGCAAATTGCAAGACTTCTTAAACTATGGATTTTAAAATTTTGCCTACCTGAACAGCTTGATGCCCTTACCACCACTGAGAAACTGCAAGATTGTTATTGTTATTCTCATGTATATACCTATTAGTCAAAAATTTCTCTAGACTGTTCCGACTCACAACTTGCAGATTTGGGTGTTATCAAGACAGAGAGCATCTTAAGAGAATTTTCTAGTCTGTTCCAGCTGAAGCTACACTGTTCCCCAAGTTACTTCATTGTTCTACAGAGTTCTGATTTGCTGCAGGTGCTGGGTAACTCCATGGGTAATTCATCCATCTGTGCCTGCTAACTGAGCTTACTTAATTCAGCTGTGGATCTGACATGGGAGGGGGGAACTTGCTATCACTTGGAAGATTCCATCGACACTGTCCAGTGATTGGCTGAGAAGGCTAGAAGACCTGCAGTTTTCTGTACTCAGTGAGAAGAGGTTTAAGGCTTTATGTTTTCTTCTCTGTGCTTCCATGCTGCCAAGATGACATCTATATTATGCTAAAGAAGTCTTTGCTTCCAGAACCAACTGTGCTGTGCTAGAACTCCAGTAAGAGGTAGCTAGTTAGCTTTGTTGGGGGGTTTTGTGTGTTTTACTATCACTGAACTATATGCCTTGTTTTTAAACCTTTTTTCTTAAATTTCATCAGTAAAGCTTTATTTTGCTTTATGGTGTGTATTACTTGGGGAGTTTCTGAGACCAAACCCAGGTACAGCTTGGTGAAATCACTGCACTAAGGCAGGGTCCTGTCCTGACAGGGGTTCAGTGATTGGCATTAGCATCACTGAGTAATTTTCATTTAATCCTGTGCACTTCTAGATCTAATTGTCATTTGACAGGAATTAAAGTAAATAAACTCATGATCCTCTGAACAACAATTAAAAGCAATTTGACAATGGAGTCAATTACCTGGGGTGGGGGGTGGGGGGAACAGAAGGAGGAGGAAGAGGAAGAAGAAGAGTTGGATTTATACCCTGCCCTTCACACCCAAAGAAGTCTTGGAGCAGCTTATACTCGCCTTCCCTTCCTCTCCCCACAACAGACACCCTGTGAGGTTGGTGGGGCTGAGAAAGCTCTGAGAGAACTGCTCTTGAGAGCACTGCTCTGAGAGAACTTGCGACTGACCCAAGGTCACCCAGCTAGCTCCACGTGGAGGAGTGGGGAATCAAACCCAGTTCTCCAGATTAGAGTCCACTGCTCTTAACCACTACACCAAACTGGAGGCCTTCAAGCACAGGCTGGACAGCCATCTGTTCAGTACAAATTAGATTTGGATTTCCTGCACTGAGCGGAGGATGAGTTAGATAGCCTATAGTGCCCCTCCCATCTCCCTGATTTGAATTACTAAATGATCTTATGCATAAATTCTTTCTACACTATAAATATGATTAGAAAACACCAAAGTGTGGATTGCTATAATTTTACACTTTTTGCAAATACTTGGTTACCTCTGGTGCCTTTCTGTAACGATATATACATTTCGCATACAGTTCAAAGTTTCAGCTTCCATCACTGCTTCATCTTCTATAGATACAGGATTTTTTCTGTTGTGTTGCTATCATGTTCAAGTGAGCACACAAACATCTAGCCTAGTTAGCAGTGTGTGGAGTTGGTCCCTCACAAAATGGAAATGTTTGAGTCCAGTGGCACTATTAACACCAACAGAGTTTAAATCAAGGTATAAGCTTTCATGTGCATGCACTCTTCCTCAGATATAATGAAATGGAAGTTACCAGTCCATACATATAAGTAAAGGGTGAGCAGTAAATTAGCATATAATGAAGATGTTTAGTTTCATTGGCCAAACAGGAATAACAAGCTTAGTTTATATGGTTACCATTTGTTTGGGTTTAATTCCAGAGGAGAACATAGTGAAGGAAATATGTTGAAACTGGAGATTGATGGGCAGATGTAGCCTTAATTGTGGATACAATTAATATATTAATGTAATTAATATACAATATAAACTAAGCTTGTTATTCCTGTTTGGTCCTTGAAACTGTTAAACATCATTATGCTGTATGCTAATTTTCTGCTCATCCTCTACCAATATGTATGGACTGGTAACTTACATTTCAATGTATCTGGAGTGTGTGTGTGCATGAAAGCTTATACCTTAAATAAAACTCTGTTGGTCTTAAAGGTGTCACTGACTCAAACTTTGTTCTGCTGCTTCATACCAACACAGCTACCCACCTGAATCTATCAAAATGGAAATGTGTTTTATAGATCCCAAGCCAGCTGGGGAATTGTCACATGTAGTCCTCACTCAACGTTTGGCTGTCCCAACAAAATTCTAGGATTGCTCTTAACATAACAATGAGCCTGGAATCCTAACTCTAAACCTTATGTGTGTTTGTCACAGGCCAGTAATTATTTATTGATTTGCTAATTAAAAGTATTTATATTGTGTTTTCCAGTTACTTAACTGCCAAAAAGTGACTCACAATTAGACGTACAGCCAAACAATAAAATAAGCTAATTACACTAATGGCAGTGTTATATGAACAGCATAACATAAGAGAAGCCAATGCTGAATCAGGCCAATGGCCCATCTAGTCCAACACTCTGTCATACAGCGGCCAAAAATACCACATGCCATCAGGAGGTCCAGCAGTGGGGCCAGGACACTAGAAGCTCTCCCACTGCTGCCCCCTCCTGCACCAAGAATAGAGTGCATCACCTGCGCCAGACTTAGAATTCCCATCTATACTCTATGGCTAATAGCCACTGATGGACTTCTGCTCCATATGTTTATCTAATTCCCTCTTGAAACTGTCCATGCTTGTAGCTGCCACCACCTCCTGTGACAGTGAATTCCATATGTTAATCACTCTTTGGGTGGAGAAGTATTTCCTTTTATCTGTTCTAACCGACTGCTCAGCAATTTCATGGAGTGCCCACGAGTTCTTGTATTGTGAGAAAGGGAGAAAAGTACTTCTTTCTCAACCTGCTCAAACCCATTCATAATCTTATAAACCTCGATCATGTCACCCCTCAGCCGTCGTTTCTCCAAGCTGAAGAGCCCCAAGCATTATAACCTATCTTCATAGGGAAGGTGTTCCAACCCTTTTATCATTCTAGTTGCCCTTCTCTGCACTTTTTCCAATGCTATAATATCCTTTTTGAGATGTGGTGACCAGAACTGTACACAGTATTCCAAATGAGGTCGCACCAATGATTTATACAGGGGCATGATGATACTGGCTGATCTGTTTTCAGTTCCCTTCCTAATAATCCCCAGCATAGCGTTGGCCTTCTTTATTGCAGCTACACACTGTCTAGACATTTTCATTGAGTTATCTACTATGACTCCAAGATCTCTCTCTTGGTCTGTCTCTGCCAGTTCAGACCCCATCAACGTGTATTTATATTTAGGATTTCTGGCTCCAATGTGCATCACTTTGCACTTGGCCACATTGAACCCCATTTGCCATGTTGACGCCCACTCACCCATCCTCGACAGATCCCTTTGGAGTGCCTCACACTCCTCCCTGGTTTTCACCACCCTGAACAACTTCGTGTCATCTGCAAATTTAGCCACTTTACTGCTTACTCCCAATTCCAAATCGTTAATAAACAAGTTAAAAAGCACCGGACCGAGTACTGATCCCTGTGGTACCCCACTGCTTACCACCCTCCACTGAGAAAGTTTCCCATTTATACTCACTCTCTGTTTCCTATTTATAAGCCAGTTTTTGATCCACAAGAGGACCTGTCCTTTTATCCCATGACTATTGAGCTTACTTAGGAGCCTTTGATGAGGAACTGAATCAAAAGCTTTCCGGAAGTCAAGGTAAATAATATCTATTGGATCCCCCTTGTCCACATGTTTGTTCACTCCCTCAAAAAACACTAACAGGTTAGTGAGACAAGATCTTCCCTTACAGAACCCATGCTGAGTCTGCCTCAATAGTTTTTGTTCATCAATGTGCCTACTAATTCTTTCCTTAATAACAGTTTCCACCAACTTACCCGGTATTGATGTCAGACTGACTGGCCTATAATTTCCCGGATCTCCCCTGGAGCCCTTTTTAAAGATGGGAGTGACATTAGCTACCTTCCAGTCCTCAGGAATGGAGGCAGATTTTAAAGAAAGATTACATATTTTTGTCAGGAGACCCACAAGTTCACATTTGAGTTCTTTCAGAATTCTTGGATGAATGCCATCCGGGCCTGGTGATTTATTAGTTTTTAAATTGTCCATCAGTCAGAGGACTTCCTCTCTTGTCACCGCAATCTGATTTCAGGTCTTTCAAACCCCCTCCCGAAATCGGTGCTTCTGGAGTGGGCAAGCACTTCTCCTCTTCCACAGTGAAGACAGAGGCAAAAAATGCATTCAGCTTCTCAGCCATTTCCCTATCATCCTTCACTACTCCTTTTAGCCCTTGGTCATCCAAGGGCCCCACTGCCTCCCTGGCTGGCTTCCTACTTCTAATGTATTTGAAGAAAGTTTTATTGTTGGCCTTTATGTTTTTTGCGATATGCTCCTCATATTCCCTTTTTGCTTGCCTGATCACAGACTTGCATTTTATTTGCCATAGACTGTGTTCCCTTTTATCAACCTCACTAAGACTAGCTTTCCACCGCTTAAAGGAATCCTTCTTACCTTTTACAGTTTCCATTACTTTATTTGTTAACCATGCAGGCTTTTTTCTATACCTATTTGTACCTTTCCTAACCTGAGGTATATATTTTTTCTGAGCTTCTAGGATTGTATTCTTAAATAGTCTCCAAGCTTCCCCAATAGTTTTGACCTTCTCCACTCTTCCTTTCGATTTCTTCCTCACATGTCCCCTCATACCAGAGAAGTTACCCCTTTTAAAGTTAAAAGTGGTTGCGTCAGTCTTTTTGGGCAACTCCCTATCTGTACAAATGTTAAACTCAATGACATTATGGTCACTGTTCCCAAGCGGTGCAATCACTTTTACATCTCTCACCAGGTCTTGGGTGTTACTTAGGACCAAATCCAGGATCGGCTCTCCCCTGGACATGACAGCAATGTAACAGCAACACATACACGCAAATCTCACTATCATGCCAGAATAAACAAACTTCAGCTGAAGAGCAAACCAGCCAAAATGTTCTTCAAAACTGTAACTGAAATTAAAAACAAAGCAAAATCAGCCAAAGGCAGAATGGAATTTTTAGAAAGTCTTTGGTTGGCAATTGAATGTCAACACAAAAATGCTGGGAAATCTTCCAGGGAAGGATGTTCAGGGGCATGGTGCCACCCCTGTTATGGGTCACCAACTACCTAATCTGTGTTGATGAGAGTGGTACCCAGTAGAATATTGTAGTGCATGGACAGCTTAAATGGGAGAAGGGTATACCATGAGAACCCTGGTCCCAAAAAACATTTAGTTATTTTTAGGTCAACACCAGAACTTTTCATTATGCCTAGAAACAAACTGGAAACCAAGGTAGATCATTTAATATCACATGATAATATAATACTAATGCGTGGTAGGGCTATGTCTCCCTTTGTATACAGAAGGTCCCAGGTTCAGTCCCTGGCATCTCCAGTTGAAAGGATCAAGAAGTAGTACCTGTGACCTTGTTGTTGTTGTTGTTGTTCAGTCACACAGTCGAGTCCAAATCTTCACGACCCCATGGACTACATCACGCCAGGCTCTCCTGTCCTCCATAGTCTTCTGGAGTTTGCTCAACTTCATGTTTGTTGCATCAATGACACTGTCTAACCATCTCATCCTTTGCCATCCCCTTCTTCTCTGACCTTCAATCTTTCCCAGCATCAGGGTCTTCTCCAGTAAGTGCTCCCTTCTCATTCGGTGGCCAAAATATTTGAACTTCAGCTTCAGTATCTGGCCTTCCAAGGAACAGTCAGGGTTGATTTCTTTTAGGATTCACTGATTTGATCTCCATACAGTCCAAGGCATTCTCAAGAGTCTTCTCCGGTACCATAATTCAAAAGCATCTATTCTTCGGTACTCGGCCTTCCTTATGGCCCAACTCTCACAGCCATACATTATTACTGGGAATACCATTGCTTTGACCATAGGGACTTTTGTTGGCAGGGTGGTGTCTCTACTTTTTATTATGCTGTCTAGGTTTGCCATCACTTTCCTCCCAAGGAGCAGGCATCTTTTAATTTCATGGCTGCAGTCACTGTCTGCAGTGATCTTGGATCCCAGGAATGTGAAGTCTGTCACTGCTTCCATGACTTCCCCTTCTATTTGCCAAGGAGTGATGGGGCCGGATGCCATGATCCAGATCTAAGGTTTTTGGACCTTAGAAAGCCACTGTTAGAGTAGAAAACACAGACCTTGATAGGCCAATAGTCTGTCTTGGTATAAGGCAGATTCATATGTTCACATGGCTCTGCTAAAATTCTGGCTGCAGCATTTCATACTAGATACAGTTTCTGAGAAGCTGTCAAAAGCAACCCTACATAGAGTCCATTGAATTAATGAAGGCTTGATCTAACCAGCAGATGGAAAATTGTTGCCAGGTCATATCTTTCCAGGAAAGCGCAAGCTAGCATTCCAACCAAAGTTGCTAGACGGTGTCTGGAGCCATACAAGCTATAACATTCAAACACAAGGCTGGATCTAGAAGCTCACCCAACCTCTGAAAGTTTCATTTGGAGGGAGTGCTACCCCATCCAGCACAGGCATGAAACCACCACCCATGCTCTACTAGCAGTGTCTCCATCTTCTCTAGATTGAATTTCAGCTTATGAATATTCCTTATTCTGTTTATTTCAGTTACCAAGCATCTAGTCAGCTATCCTGGAGGTACCCAGTCAACTGAGAGCTTTTACTTTGGCGAGATGGCAAGTCCTCCCCTCTGCAGTCCTAGAGGGGAGATACAAAAAGACTCCCTTGGAGGAGAGGATTTGCCTGTGTGGTTGAAATGAGGTGGAAACAGTCAAGCATGTAATGTTTTATTGTCGCTTCTATCAGGAAGCTCGTTTAAATATAATTTCCCCTCTTCTCAATAATTTTAGAGGCTGCTTGGATGAATTCATCTTAAAGAAATTGTTAACGGGTGCTAATCAACAGGTTACCATCAGTTGTGCCAAATCTTTCTCAGTAGCCTGTAGAATTTGCAAAGAAATTGTATGTTCAGATTTTAACTAATTGCTGCCAATAGATCAAACTAATTTTATTTTTGTATGATTTCATTGCATTGTTTTAACTCTGACATGTACTGGTCGTTGGCTGAATAAAGATATAGACTAGTCAGCACATCTTTTTCACTATCTGACTCTAATGAAAAGGAGTAGAGCTGGGTGCTGATAATACCTCATCTTAAACCTCTGAATCACATCAGCCAGCAGTTACATGTTGATGTAACGGTGGCGCAGGCAGTAAGTGAAGCCTGCATGACATCTGGCCGGACAGCTTCGGCTGTTCAAGCCCCACCGCGGCTGGAGTGAGCTCCTGGCCCTATGTCCCAGCTCCTGCCTACCCAGCAGTTCGAAAGCTCGTTAAAGGGCAAATAGATAAACTGGGTACCTGCTTCTAGAGCGGGGGGGCACCCACCCTTGTGGTGTGGTGGCAGCGGCTCGTGCGGCGAACGGTGCGAGCGGCGAACAGCAAGCAGCTGCGGCGGCAGGAAAAAGCATGGCGGCGGCTGGCGAGATGGGCGAAGCGAAAAGGAGGCTGGGCCGACAAGCGCGGAGGCAGGGCGACGCGACAGGCCGGAGCCTGATGGACGGAGGCCAATCAGCGAGCCTGTGCAAAAACCGTGCGCTCGGCCCGGACTTTAAGGAGGACGTTGTCCACAGAAAAATCCAAAGACCAGCGCCAGAGAAAGACATCATGCGCAGAAGAAAGACAACTCGCTACAAAAAAGGGTGCTCGGTAGGCTTGTCACCTCCCCTGTATGTATGTGGCCCTAGGTTAGAATTTGTAATGATGAAATATGTGAACCACTCAGAGCCCCCAAGGGGGGGGTGAGCGGTATAAAAATCGAAAATGTAATGTAATGTAAGGCAGTGTTTTTCAACCTTTTTTGTGCAAAGGCACACTTTTTTCATGAAAAAAATCACGAGGCACACCACCATTAGAAAATGTTAAAAAAATTTAACTCTGTGAGCCGAAGCCGCATGTTACGGATGAAATTGGAATTTTTCCCACAGCACACCAGACAATATCTCACGGCACACTAGTGTGCCACGGCACAGTGGTTGAAAAACACTGATGTAAGGTTTAAAAGCCTGGGAGACTGAGCCCTGTGGCTCTCATGACACTTACTATGGGGCAGAGCAAAACTACCCTGGTAATTTAGACTGGCCTTTTAAATAAAGCACAAGTTATGTACTTAGCTTGTCTTTAGTAATTCAGACCTCTGCTTCAGTAATTCAGTTTACTACCACCACCACCCATATTCCTTTTTGAATTCAGGCTCTCCTTATAAACTTTGTGACCCACCTCACATACATATGATTAACACAAATGATCCTTACACCTAGTGATGGGCAGAGGTGAAATTAAGTTATTTCTTTTCTTGGTACTGCATATTTCAGGGGGCAAGAAGCAGAAAATTGGAGGTAGCAATCCCCCTAAGTTTTTATTAAGTAAATAACAGATTCAAAAGATTTGGCCAGTTACGTCACAACAAATATATATTGTTACTAGCAGTAAAGCCCATTGTAGAAGCAATACGATGGCCTGTAGAAAGATGTGATGCATAACGAATGCATAGAAAGGTACAGAAGTGGAAGTAAAGTCTCACACACACAGCCAGGGACGCCTTGGCACTCCCACCCCCACATTCAGGGCCCCTGTGGCCTAACCAAGCAGGCCTTGGCTCTCCCACCCCCAGTTCAAGGCCCCTGTGGCCCAGCCAGGCAGGCCTTGGCTCTCCCACCCCTCTGTTCAAGGCCCCTATGGCCCAGCCAGGCAGGACATGGCTCTCCCACCCCCCATTCAAGGCCCCTGAGGCCCAGCCAGGCAGGCCTTGGCTCCCCCACCCCCTGTTCAAGGCCCCTGTGGCCTAGCCAGGCTGCTCACAACTCGGCTGCCTACTTACTTTGGGGAGTCTTTGGGGCTCTGGGAGGGGCTGGGACAGGCAGCGGCATGGAGAGGCAGTAGGCAGTAGCCTCAGTGCAGGGCAAGGCCAGGCTGGGAGCAGCAGTAGTGCAAAGTGGCAGGGCCAGAGTCACTGGGAAGTGAGAGGGCCGGAGTCTCCATCCTGTCTCCTGAGGGGAAATTGTCTTCTGAGGTGAGTTTTGGCTCCTGTTGCTTCTGTGGGTGGGACTCAGGCAATTCAGCCAATGCTTAGGGAGTCATTTTGAATGACAGATCAGGCAGCGAACTGATTTTGCCAAGCATAGAACCTTGCTAGACCACTATACATTTATATAATAGGACAGGATATGGCTGTTTTAATGAAAGCGAAACACAACAATATTGATAATTTTATAGACATTAAAAATCTGTGTAACCAACAACAGACTTCTTCCAAGAAGTGTTTGATTAACCAATAAAGAACTGCTAAAGTATTATAATCCTCAGTAGATATGATTAAGGGAGATACCACTTTGTCCACTTTCTTAACAATACTAGCCTGTGCCAGCTTACTTTCACCCTGGTCATGTGCATGCAGCCTGATAAAACTGTATTTCAGGATCTGCGGATTGGGGTAGTAAAACAATACTGGCGTCAGAATAGGTCTTTTTTTAACTCCATTCTAAAACCATAAAACCATAAAAGAATGTTAGGACAAACTAGTGATTCTTCTTACCAAGTCAGATTGGAATGATACGGTGGTGGGAAACAATCCCACTCTCAAATCTAATGTGGATCAGTGGGAGTTCTTAGCCAGAGATGTTCAAGCCATTTGGGTCTCAAGTGTGTGTGGGGGTTGCACCTGAGTCAAGATCTTGTCCATTTCAGGAATTTTATACTTCTTTCTAGGTATCTTACACCCTGTCAAAGGGGGTTGCCCATACATTTGCCTCTGGATTACCCAAAAATATTCTATTTATTATTTATTAGAATAATACTATTCTAATACAATCTATTTATATTCTATTCTATTTATTAGAACATTTATATTGCTCCTTTCCATTTAAAAATAAACATTTAATGCAACAAATAATATCAACATCCATAAAAACAGTTAAAAGTAAATAACAGTAGCCAATATCTGTAAATAGCTTAATATTACAAATCATAGGCAGAGATGTTATATGTGGCTGAACTGGAATTCCTTAGCAAATCCTTTTGAGTTCCAAAGGTTTTTATTAGTGGGTAGCCTTCTGTGAGCCTTGGTGTCTAGTCATGCCGGCCACATGACCACAGAAATGTCTTTGGACAGCGCTGGCTCTTTGGCTTGGAAATGAAGATGAGCACTGCATCCCTAGAGTCAGATTCAACTGGCTTTTGAGCAAGGGAAATCTTTACCTTTACTAATGTATATGAAAGCCCCCATTTGCTGCTTATTTCTGCCTATTCATGGTCCTGCTGATTGTTCTCACTCTGATGGCTTCAAATCATTGACTACATGGCATCATCATGAAGCCAAATCAATGAGCAATGTTTCCCACCCTCACTATGGTGCCTTCTTTATTTTTTAAGATTAAAATGCCACACAGCAGATCACAACTGCTATCATAGTAAATGGACTGAACACCTGTTTGCTGCCACCACCAAATCATTGAGGGTGGGAGGCCTGAACAGGGTAGTGAAGTTGACTGAAGGGGATTCACTTCAGCCATAGCTTAGAATGTCCTTTTCAGACATCTGTTGCCCAGTTTTCCTGTGTGAATGTTGACCTCCATCCTACTGCCATTTTCACATCTATTCAGTCCATTCTTCTTCTGAGCCTCCACCAGGGCTCTTTGTATACTTATGTTCCTCATTCACTGAAAGACTGGGGAGTCGGTTCATCCTGAAGAGTGTTGCATTTCTCCTGAAGGGACAAGTTCATAGCTTGAGGGTGTGCTGGATGCTGATCTATAGTTGGAGGTGCAAATCTCCTCTATGGAGCATAGCGCTTTTTACCAGCTTCAGCTGATAATGCCAGCTACAGCTTTTCCTCAAAAAGCAAGATCTGGCCATGATGATCTATACTCTGATTACAGTTAGGTTAGATTACTGTAATGTGCTTTGAGTGGAGCTGCATTTGAAAACGGTCCAGAAACTTCAGCTCATCCAAATGCAGCAGCCGGTCTGTTTTCATGGGTAGGATACAGGGATCATATCACTCAGTGCTGAAAGATCTGAACTGGCTGCACATTTGTTTGCAGGTACAATTCAAAGTACTGACCTAAATGGTTTGGGGTCAGAGTATTTGAAGGATGGCCTCCTCCCACATTGGCCTGCCCATCAGTTAAGAGATTTGCCTCATTAGCCATGCTTTCTGTGCCTCTGCCTTCAGATATGAGGCAGGTGGCAGTGAGACACAGGACCTTTACAGTAGTGGCACCTTGTGTATGGAATGCCCTTCACCTGGAGGCTCTCCTGGCACCTACATTACTTTCTTTTAGGCATCAGGCCAAAATGTTTCAGTTCACCCAGACCTGTAATTAAGGGATAGATTTTTGAACAATGTGATAGTATGGAAAGTGTTATTTTATGCTGTCAACGGTCTGTTTTTATACTGGGGTAGATTTTTAATGCTAGATTTTAATTAATATCTCTTAATGTTTTGTTTTTATTGTTTTTATTTCATAAACTGTTAAGTATGAGACTCAACAACAGGATTCAGCAAAAAGTGATTTCAGCTTTATTTAACAGCAAGACTTCAGCTCAGGAACACACAACAAACAAGTGGAGCACAGCTCCCTTTTTAAACTCTCCCGGGCTGTCAAAGCCACACCCACAGTTAGCTAAAGGCCAATCACAACACAGAGATAAAGGCCAATCACAACACAGAGATAAAAGCCAATCACAACACAGAGATAAAAGCCAATCACAACACAGAGATAAAGGCCAATCATAACACAGAGATAAAGGCCAATCAGGACTGTTCCCTCTTTGCAACATATTTACAAGATGATTGGTTCTGTACAGAGGTTTCTTAGAAACCAGCCAATAGTAATGCCACAGCTGAAGAGCCACATTTGAAATCAAGCTTAACATAGGAATGTATAGCCCAGATTCACATTCCAATACATAACATAAACTGCCTCAGGCAGTTTCATTAACATTTTCTAAATTAATTTTCTGTTCTCTAGGTTGATTGTTAACAACAGGCCTAGGCTTCTACTCACTGCATTTGTTGCTAACACAGTGGAAGGTTCTTTGGCTGCTACCATGACTATGCTAGATCAGACCAGTGGTAAAGTTGCACATGATTAGAACAAGTTTAGTGATTACTCAACCAATAGATACTGTTATATTTAATAGAAACAGGAGTGCCTGTTTGCCTGCTTGGTTTATTTTCACTCATAAGTTAGTGTCAGGACTAAACTGCCCTACAGGGATTTTGCTCCTGGTCCCAACACGTAGAACCCTGAGCAATCTCCCCAAGAGCTGGCAGACCATCAAACCCCTATAAGTTCCAAAGTGATTCTTGCTCACAGAGTAACTAAACCAGAGATAACAGAGATATTTAATTTTAAAAGTTAGATAGCAAAACAATTAAAATTCCAGTACATTCTCTGGTAGGTACAAGAGCAACAAAAATAATCAAATGGACTCCATATATAATACATAAAATACCTAGTACAGGTGGTAAATCTTCTGTCAGCAATCCAACAAGAGTGAGCAATAAAATAGTCCACATTACAGCACAACATACCAGCTTGGGCAACAGCTACAGACATCAGACAGTAATCAAAGAAAAATATATACCAGCTTAAATCCCCATACCCAATTAGGGTTTGGCCTTTAGCATCAGATAATACACTTCAACCAATGAGATTCCTTACCCCTTAGGAATCTTCCAGAAAACATTTGCACCTTCTCCTTCTTTCCCACCTCCCATCCTCTTACCACAGCTGGGCCTGGTTTTAAAAAATGACTCCTAATTAACATGTTCCACTGCCAGACCTTGGGAGAGATAAGGACCCAAGCCAGGTGTACCTGCTTAGCCTGACTGGGCCTTTTAATATTCATATTAACTCTTAGGTGGAATGAGGGTACAATTTTATCACAGTTAACAATCATTTCTTTTTTATCAATTTGTTGCATGTATTCTACTTTCCTTAACCTATTCAGTTTTATAATCATACAAACAGGGAACTTGCAAGTACCTCTGGGGAGAAGGGTATCTTATTTTGCCATCCCCCCACTATTTACTCTCTCCATTCTCTGAAAGCCCCTATAGCCTTTCCTCTTTCCCTTCTTCCTTCTTTCCTTCCCCCTAGCAGTGTCTACCCAGGAGAACTACAGTTCAGTTGTTTGGCCTGACCTCATTTTTTCCTGTATTCCTTTCCCCACACTATTTCCTCTTTCCTCCTGATGACCCCACATCCTTACCTTCCTATGCTTCTTTCTGTCCTTCCCACCCACCAAACAAACCATAAGAATGTAAGAGCATAAGAGAAGCCAATGTTGGATCAGGCCAATGGCCCATCCAGTCCAACACTCTGTCACACAGTGGCCAAAAATACCAGGTGCCATCAGGAGGTCCGGCAGTGGGGCCAGGACACCAGAAGCTCTCTCACTGTTGGCCCCCCCCAGCACCAAGAATACAGAACATCACTTGCCCCAGACCAAGAGCTCCTATCTATACCTTGTGCTGAATAGCCACTGATGGACCTCTGCTCCATATGTTTATCCAGTTTCTTCTTGAAGCTGTCCATGCTTGTAGTTGCCACCGCCTCCTGGAGCAGTGAACTCCATGTGTTACTCACTCTTTGGGTGAAGAAATACTTCCTTTTATCCGTTCTAGCCCGACTACTCAGCAATTTCCTTGAATGCCCACAAGTTCTTATATTGTGAGAAAGGGAGAAAAGTACTTCTTTCTCTACCTGCTCTATCCCATGCATAATCTTGTACATCTATCATATCACCCCTCAGTTGTCATTTTTCCAAGCTAAAGAGCCCCAAGTGTCTTAACCTTTCTTCATAGAGAAAGTGTTCCAACCCTTTTATCATTCTAGTTGCCCTTTTCTACACTTTATCCAGTGCTATAATATCCTTTTTGAGGTGTGGCGACCAGAACTGTACACAGTACTCCAAATGAGGTCACACCATTGATTTATACAGGGGCATTATGATACTGGCTGATTTGTTTTCAGTTCCCTTCTCACTAATCCCCGGCATAGCGTTGCCCTTTTTTATTGCAATCACATACTGTTTCGACCTTTTCAGTGAGTATCTACTACAACTCCAAGATCTCTCTCTTGGTCAGTGTCTGCCAGTTTGGACCCCATCAATGGGTGTGTTCAGACGCGCCATTTAGTCTGCTTTCAGCACGCTTCAGGAACAGATTTTATGTGCACGTTCACACACCCAACATCTGCACACCATTCCCAGCCGTCGCTTTCCAGATCAAACCCCCTTTAAAATGGAGTATTTTGTTACCACTTACCCAAGTGGTGTTTTCCTGATTCTCCAGTTTTGAGCCGCACTTTTCTGATGTCTGATCACTCCTGAGCCACTTCCAGGTTCTTCAACCCCCTCCCCTCTGGAAAACTGCCGCAGAAGCCTCAGCCTTCCACTTTTCATCTGCCATTTTTTTAATGCCTTGGCGGCGTGTGCTTAGGTGGAGCTCTGCTCCTAAGTTAGTAAAAGCAAAGTTTAAATGGTGCCTAGTTTTAGCCAGGGGTCTTTTGTGGGGGGAGCGCACCCGAGCGCAGCTCCAGCAGCTCAGGAGCCAAGCCCCGCCCCCAGCCGGCCTCCCCAGAGTCTTTCAGGCAGCCGAATGTCAGTTTCAGCTCCATTATATCCTATGGGCCATTGAAGTCAATGGTGAAAACATAGGGTATATTCTGGGGGCTGGAGAGGAGGGGGTTTGAGGGAGAGGCTCCAGACTCACAGGATAGCTGATGGAGCCTCTCCCCAAGATACCCACCAAGTTTCAAGAACATTGGATTAGGGGGTCCAATTCTATGGGCCCCCAAACAGATTGCCCCCATTCCCTCCATTGTTCTCTATGGTGGGAAAAAAGTAACTTGTGAGTTTGGAGTACCCTGTGAGTTTGGAGCATCTCCCTCAAACCCCTCCCCTCCAGCCCCCAGAATATACCCTATGTTTTCACCATTGACTTCAATGGCCCATAGGATATAATGAGACCGAATTGCCGCTGAATTTCTTTCATTCCCTCCTTTCCTTCTCTCCTTTTTGTCTTTCCCTCCTTCTTGTCTTCTCTCTTTCTTTCTCACCTTCTTCTCTTCTCTTTTTTCCTCCTTTCCCTGTTTCCCTCCTTCTTCCCTCTCTTTTTCCCCTCTTCCTTTCCTTCTCTTTCTTTCCCTCTTTCCTTCCTTCTTTCCTTCTCTCTACTCTCTCTCTTTCCTTCCCCCTTTCCTCCTTCTGTGGCCCAACTCTAGTGAGAAGGAGTTTAAACTTTAAACCCCTTCTCTCTTAGCTCCCCCACCCAGGCCAGCTGGGGAAAGGAAGGGGAGGCTTTTGAAGATGCCTCCCCCCCTTTTGCTTCCCCTTCTGACATCACTTCCGGTGATGTCAAGGGGGCGTGGCATATGCTAATAGCCTAATAGCTCATTAGCATACTATATGCTAATGAGCTTCTGCAGCTGTTTTTCTATGAAAAGACCCCTGGTTTTAGCATTTAGATGAGTTCGGGATCTCACAGAGGCCAGTTTCAGGGTAAAAAGAGAAGTGTTCATTTAAAGTTTAAAGGGAAGTGTGGAAATCACTGTTCTGTGAATGCATGAAAATTTTAGCTCTACAGATGGCTGCCTGTGCGCATGCTCAAACTGAGAAGAAGAAAAAAACACCGACACATGCTCCCACGTGTAGACAGCAGGGAGTGACGTGGCTGTGCAGTGATCCGGAACAAGGAGGTCCATGTGATCGCAATTCTCCAGGTTAAAAAAAAACGCATAGGGATCGGAGCAACTTAAACCACTCCCAGCACGCTGTCTGAACCCACCCAATGTGTATTTATAGTTAGGATTTTTGGCCCCAATGTGCATCACTTTGCACTTGGTCACATTGAATCCCATTTGCCACACTGACACCTACCTGCCCATCCTTGACAGATCCCTTTGGAGTGCCTCACAATCCTCTCTGGTTCTCACCACCCTGAACAACTTCATGTCATCTGCAAATTTAGCCACTTCACTGCTTACTCCGAACTCCAAATCATTAATGAACAAGTTAAAAAGCATCGGACCCAGTACTGATCCCTGTGGTACCCCACTGCTTACCACCCTCCCCTGAGAAAATTGCTCATTTATACTCACTCTCTGTTTCCTAATAATTAGCCAGTTTTTGATCCACAAAAGGACTTGTCTTTTTATCCCATGACTATTGAGCTTACCAACTTTTTATCTGCCAGTCTCCAACTATATTTATTATTATTAATTTCATGTATACCTCACTTTACAATGAGGACCCCAAAGTAGCTTACATTATTCTCCTCTCCTCCATTTTATCCTCACAACAACTCTGTAAAGTAAGTTAGGCTGAAAATGTATAACTGTCCCAAGGCCAACCAATAATCTTCCAGTGCAGAGTAGTGATTTGAACCTGGATCTCCCAGGTCCTAGTTAGAAACTGGCTTTTGTGCGGTAGTTTTTGCTGAATAGTAGCAGGTATGTAGGCCAAGGTGAGTCATGCAAGTTGCATGGTAGTAATCACCTGGTGGTTGCTGCCATGCCCAAAACAGCTTTTTACTGACTGAAACCAAGGCTAAAGGCTGGCAATAATGTGTTGTTTTATAGTAATAGCCACTGAGGGCATTCATTTCTTCAAGTTACAGGTGCTGCTTCTGTTATTGGGGGGGGGGTTAACAGCTCAAGATCTTTTGTTATTAGATTTTAGATTTTTTTTTTTTGCAAACTTGAACCATTTTTCAAGGTTTGTAGAAAGATCTGTCTTTCATCATTCCAGTATCTGGATTTAAGTATTTGGTTGAGAATCAGATATATTGATGATGATAAGTCCAAGTCTATCTTCCTGCTCACTGTTAATTATGCTGCTGTCAAATCTGGTAGGTGTGGTCTGCCTGTCTCCTATCCTGAAGTTGCTATGAAACATCAGGCTCCAATTGATCCTAATCACAGGTACTGTGAGGTTCCCCTTTCTCTCAGTTATGTGCTTTTATCATACAGGAGGTGCTATTACAGTTAATCCTTTGTATTAAATTGGTCTGGCCTGGATTGTAGATGGGTCATGTATATTGCAGCTGTACCAGGTCTGGGCAATTGAGGATTAGAAAGGAGCAAAGTGCCATCCATACCCTCTAAGCTACTTTGGACTTTGGTAGCTATCAGTTCTCAAAGCCCTAGTTGGCATTTCTGTCCTTCATCCAGAGTAAGACGTTCCATGACAAATCAACAAATGGAGCTTGCTTCATAGTTGTAGGTTATGTTGAAATTGTTGTTATACATGCTGAAATGTATCCACAACCATTTTTTAAAAAGTTCTGTCACTAGGGGCATGGCTACACCCCTCTAGGTCACATTTCCTATAAAATATATCTGTTTTTTCCCCCTACATTGCCAGAGACATATTCTATCTACAAAAATTATTAAGGCCTCATTTTAAAGCTCAAAATATCTTTCAAAAATAGCACAGCTGCAGCAGTAACTGATGGCGAAACATTTCAACATTTTCAGGAATTCCTGTGTCCATAAACATGCATGTACAAGTAGATCCAGTAATGAGTTTTGGCATGTGGATTAATGTACTGGTGATCATGTGCAAGATCTCCCATTTTGCCCCCCTAAAATAGCATGCATGCAAGGTACTATAATATCTAAAATTCACTTCTCTGGTAATTTAGATGTGTTTATCCCTTCCATGAAAAATAGTTGTAATTACTGGACTATTGCAGGTAGTACACATCTCATTCTACGGCAACGAGAATGAACACACATTTTATAGGAAATGTGATCTCAAATACATTTTTCTAAGGCTATGGACAGATACGGATTTTTTAAAAATGGCTGTAGTCGTAGATACATTTTAACATGTATAATGACTGCAAAATTTCAACGAAATCCATTGCTATGCTGTCATGTGCCAAATGTTGCTTTGGCTTGGAATGACTGGTGTACTACATGTTAGACTAGTATTAACATAAGTGTTTTGTATGTTTTCATTATTTGCATACTTCTCCTCAAATAGATTTTTAATTATACTGTGTGTGTTCTGCCACTGAAGATGTAAGACACTGTACTGATCTAAAGGAACTGCCTTACTACTTTGTGCACATTTTAGAATGAGATTTGTGCTCCGTTATGCAGATGAAAGCCTACAAAATCAAGGCTGAAATGGATTAGAGACAGCCAGAGGCCATATAAGATTCTCCCCACAGCCTGATCCTTGACATCCAAAATATTTCTGGTGGTAGCAGCCTTCTAATCATCCACCAGGCCAACAACAGGTTGAAACTCTGAGCTGGTTCAGACCGGATGTATTTATTCACAAGAGTGGTTCTTATATACCAGAGGCAGATATTTATGTTTTCTAACAGCCATCCTAACAAAAACACGAAGGATGTTCTGTTAGTGGGAGGAGCTACTAGCATAATTTTACTGTCAAACCAAACTGTAGCCTTTTGTGTTTGATTTTAGGATGATATTTGTTTGATGTTAGATAAGAATAGCTGACTAACTGGTTAGTCGTCTGCCCACTCACACCATCAACTCAGTCTCATATAATCAGCACATTTTCTTCAACTCGCTCTATGGTATAGTCAAATATTATTGTTTCAGTCTTACAGAACAGAAAGGAAGCCTAGAAAGGGCAAAGGATTATGAGAATCCAGGCTGATCCTTAACATTGCAATTTTCTTCTCCTCTTCCTCCTCCTCCGGAGAGTAAGCCCCATTGAATAGACATGAGTGCAATTCTGAATAGACCTAGTTAGGATTAGTTGTTGTCAGGGCTTTTTTTGTAGAAAAAGCCCAGCAGGAACTCATTAGCATAATAGGCCACACCCCTGATAGCACAGCTCATTAGCATATTAGGCCACACACCCCATGTTACCAGAAGTGTGGTCATCCAGCCACACCCACCTTTTGCTTCTTATTCTGTTTACCTTGTTTGTTGTCAAAACCCAGGGCTTTTTTTGTAGCAGGAACTCCTTTGCATGTTAGGCCACACACCTCTAATGTAGCCAGTCCTAATGAGTTTCTGCTGTTTGGTGTGGCCTTGTATGCTAATGAGTTCCTGCTGGGCGTGGCCTACTCGGGAGCCAGCCAGAACTCCGTTCCTGTGCGTTCCTGCCCCAAAATAGCCCTGGTAGTTATAGATTTTCTGTGCTGTATGGCTGTGGTCTTGGCATTGTAGGACCTGATTTTTCGCCAGCAGCTATGACTGGCATCCTCAGAGGTATAACACAGAAAGATGGAGTACTCTCTGTGTCAAGGAGAACATAGGAACTTGCACTTAAGTTGTCTTTTGCTTTTGTCCTAATGATATTTATTTGCTTTTAGTTAATCTCTGCTGAATAAACCTCCAAAATATCAAGTTTAGGATTGCAGCTTTTAATGCAAATTTTATCATGGAATAGCTGTTATGTCCTCAGAGACATAATGGTAAGCATAGTGAGCAGGTGCTCATTATGCGGATTCTGAATACTGTCTGGTGTTGCCCAATCAGAGGGCTAGTACAGAGACAATTATGATTGGTTGTTAACATGCAATATGATTGGTCCTTATAACTGCATGATGATTGGCTGCCTTGTTCAAATGTTATTGGCGCGTTTTACATTCTGTGGGTGTGGCTACTACAGCCAGAACTGTATTTAAACCCTTGTGTTTGTGGACTATTTTGTCTAGCTGGTCTAGTCCTTAGCTGGTCTAACTTGGAGCTGAAATAAAGCTGAAATCACTTTTGAACTGACCTCCAGTGTGCTGTCTCGTACTTATCAATAGCTTTATGCTTAAATCTCTTGTAAGATGCCTTTCAGTGAAATGACAGTCAATATTCTAAATACTTTCTAAATAAATGCATAACTGAAATTAAATTGATGCTGCAAGAGGATTTAGCCAGCCTGTTTTAAAGTATGGTGGAGGTGGGTGAAAAGTGGAAAAAACCAAGAAGGGATCACAGATATCCATATAGGAAATACAACAAACAAGGAAACACTGTGATATGAATGACTAGGACATTTAATAAAGGTCATATATGTTATAAATAAAACTTTACAATATTACAAGGAAAAGTCCATCATTCTCAATGAGCACCTGGATATGAGCTCATTTTGTCCTAATCTTCCTCAGGAGTAATCCTATTGTATTGATACGTGTCAGCCTATCAGTTCAATGTTAAATTAGGAGCAAACCAATGTTTAACTTCTTCTTCATTTTCTTCAAATTATCCTGGAAAAAAACCATGGTATTTAAAATGAAAAGCAACATGGAGCTGAATGGAATATTATTTTTTTAAATTTTTATATTATTTTGTATTTTTGTATTTTTAATTTTTTTAGAACTTATTTCTGGTTCCATTCCAAGTGTTTGTATTAGGAGCAAGCCAGTCTTCTCTTTAACTAAGTGCAAAAGCCTTCTGTATTATGCTGGCTTAAATGTTCTCCATGAACGCTGTATTAATGTTTATAATAGTAACAAGCCAACCCTTTTTTTGTGGTAGATTTGGCTGGCAAAATACTCTCTACAACAAGCTGGAACCCAGACTCTATAAAGAAAAATATTCTAATTAATTCTATGCAGCTGCATGTTGGACATCTCTTTCTTAAAGCTATAAAACATTAACAAGGTTGTTATAGGCTGAACCTCTGTGTAGTATGTCCACTGTTTAATATGTCCACTTTTAAATTCACTTGTAAGTAATGTAATATTTTAAAGAGATGGACTGGGCTCCATTTTTACATTTTAAATTAATTTTTACATTTTAAATTAATTGTGGAATCATCATCTTCAGTATAAAGAGCTAAACCATTTAGAAATCATTGTAGAAACTTAACACTTCATTTTAAATACCATGGGTTTTTCCCAGGATAATTTGAAGAAAATAAAGAAGTTAAGCATTGGTTTGCTCCTAACATAACATTGAGTGGTATCAAGAGGCTGACACCTTTCAATACAATAAGATTACACCTGAGGAAGATTGGGACGAATTGAGCTTATATCCGGGTGCTTATTGGGAATGATGGACTTTTCCTTGTAATATTGTAAAGTTTTATTTATAATACATATGATCTTTACTAAATGTCCTAGACATTCATATCACAGTGTTTGCTTGTTGTATTTCCTAGGTGGGTGAAAAGTGCCATCAAGTTGCAGCTAACTTATGGCAACCTTGAAGGGCTTTCAAGGCAAGAGACTTTCAGAGGTGGTTTGCCTTTGCCTGCCTCTGCATAGCAACCCTGAACTTCCTTAGTGGTCTCCCATGCAAATACTAGCTGGGACCAACTCTGCTTAGCTTCTGAGATCTGACAAACCTGGGCTAGCCTGAGCTCTCCAGGTCAGGGTTTTAAAGTATAAATATTTAAGGGGAGTGGAGTGTGAGTTGTATTTTTGAACTTTAAAATGGAATGGAAATAAGGCCGGCAAAAAGTCAACAGAATTCTGGGTGCTGTTAAGCCCACTGCGTACCTCCTAGACCCATGTCCATCATGGCTGGTGAAAGCCAGTGGTGATGGAATACAGGGCCCCATGGCTAATATTATAAATCCATCCCTGTGTTCAGGGACTTTCCCGTGGACTTTAAAGGAAGCAGTGGTGAGGCTGCTGTTAAATAAGCCATCTCTGGATCCTACTGATCCATCCAACTACCACCCAGTTTGAAATCTTTCATTCCTGGGCAAAGTAGTTGACAGAACAGCAGCTGAACAGTTCCAGACATTCTTAGATGACACTTCGGTTCTTGATCCTTTCCAGTTTGGCTTTTGCCCTGGCTATGCAATGGAAATGGCTTTGGTTGCCCTCATGGATGACCTCATAGACACCTGTATTGAGGCATGTCAGCACTGCAGTTCTTGCTCGACCTTACAGCAGTATTTAACATGGTCGATTATGACCTAATGACCCACTGCCTCACCGATGTGGGGATTCGTAGGACAGCCTTGAAATGGTCTGTCTCATTTCTCCACCATCAGGGAAAGAGGGTGGCACTTGGGAAGAAGTTTCAGTATGACACTCTTTGGTGTGCAGTATCCTCCAGGGAGCAGTCCTCTTTCCAATGTTATTTAACATCTATAAGTGCCCTCTTGCCCAGCTGATACAGAGCTTCGGGCTGGGATGTCACCAGTATGCTGATGACACCCAGCTGTATCTGTTGATGGACAGCCAGCTGAATGCTTCCCCACACAATCTGCCCAGAGGTTTAGAGGCTGTGGTTGGATGGCTGAAGCAGAGCCTACTGAAACTAAATCCATTAAAGATGAAGGTCCTGACCTGGATAACCCAGGCAAGCCCGATCTCATCAGATCTTGGAAGCTAAGAAGGGTCAACTCTGGCAAGTACTTTGATGGGAGACCTCCTTGAAATACCAGAGGCGGGAGGCAGGGGCAGGCTTTATTCAGTCACCTCTTTGAATATCCTCCAAGCCCCCAATAGGGGTGAGTCACCAGAAGTTGCCATGACTTCCAGGTGCACACACAGTCACCAAAGGTAGCCATGACTTCCAGGTGCACACACACTGACATGCACATGCAGGGCCGGCTCGCCCACTAGGTGCCTAGGGTGCCGGGCCTGCAAGGGCGCCAGCGAAATGTGCTGGCAGGGCTTAGGAGGCGGCAGTGGCAGAGCTTGCCCGCCCTCCCCCACCGGCGCTCCCTCTCCTCCCGCCACCTCCCCTCTCCTCCAAGCCGGCACTGGGAGGGAGGGAAGGGGCGGGTGTTTGAACCCCCCTTCCCTGGCTTTCCCGGGGCCCCCGCGGCTGCAGAGCCTCCAGGAAAGCCAGCGCTCCACCCCCCCGGTCTCCAGGCCCCACCAGGAGGTTGGCATCCCCGGTGGGGTGGGCACCCCAGGCTGTCCTGCTTAGGGTGCCCAGACACCTGGGGCTGGCCCTGTGCACATACACACTGTCTCACACGTACACACATTAAAAAACAATAAAACACACACACAAAAAGACAGAGATCCTGTGGCTGAGCTGGGGAAATCCCTGGCTGGGATGCCAACTTCCACAATAAGCCATTAACGCCAGGGCAACTTGTGAAGAGATTAGGAATGATCTTGAACACCTCCCTTTCAATCTAGGCCCAGATCACTAATGTTGCCAGACTGGCATTTTCCATCTGCGCCAAGTTTGGCCTTCCTATCCCAACTCAACTTAGCCACAGTGATCGATGCAACTGTCACCTCCAGATAGGCTACCGTAACCAGGGCCAGCCCCAAGTATTTTTGCATACTAGATGAGGACACCTTCTGGTGCCCCCCCTGTGCACCCCCCATTTCTGGTGCCCCCCTTCTTGAGCCCCTGCAGCAGCCTGGGACTGTCCCTCCCTCCCAGCAGCCCCACTTGGCTGCCTCTTTCAGAGGTCAGCCCCAAGGAGACCCACCCACAAGGTTGCCGCTGGAGAGGTCACTGCTGGAGACCCACCCACAAGGGACGCCCCCCCGGCCCCAGTGCCCGCCCAGGCTCATGAGCTTTCCAGCACCTCGCCAGCAGCCCAGTGGGCCCCTGAAGCCCAGCTGCACTCACCTTGGCCACTGCTGCCATGAAGAAGAGGAGCCTCCGCCGCCTTCTCTTCCAGGCCCTGCCCCCGGGCTGGCCTCTGAGCATGCACAGAGGGGGGCACCCACGGGCCATGCAGCTTGGCTGGGGCACAGAGAGGTGGGGCCGGAGGGGGATAGAGGCTGCCCGGGGCATGGGGGGAGGAGGAGGTTTGCTTTCCAGCAGCCAGTGGGCCCATGACAGATCGCAGGCTGGTGCCTTCATCAGGCCCGCGCCCTAGGCAAAAGTCTAAATTTTGTCAATGACGGGCTGGCTCTGACCATAACTCACTGTACACAGAGCTACCATAGAGACTGACCTGGAAGCTCCAACTGGTCCAGAATGCGGCTGCATGTGTGCTTACAAGCACTCCACTTAGAGCCCACATACAACTGGTGCTCTGCCAGCTGTCCTGGCTCCAAGTTTAATACCGGATTCAAGGTTTTGGATTTAACCTTCAAAGCCCTACATGGTCTGGGGCAGCATATCTTTGGGACCATCTCTCCTGGTACGCCCCCCAAAGAGCATTGCACTCTATGAACACCAACCTTCTGGCAGTCCCTATCGAAAAAAGTATTTGCCTTGTCTCAAACCAGGCCAGAGCCTTTTCAGCTCTGGCCCCAGCCTTGTGGAACACTCTTCCAGATGAAATCCGGGCCCTGCAGAACCTAATGCAGTTCTGCAGGGCCAGGGCTGGCCCCAGGTGTCTGGGTGCCCTAGGAAGGACAGCCTGAGGTGCCCCCCTACTAGGGATGCCAACCTCCCGGTGGGGCCTGAAGACCAGGGGGCAGCGGAGTGCTGGCTTTCCTGGGCGCTCCGCAGCTGCGGAGTGCCCAGGAAAGCCAGGGAAGGGAGTGGGGGTTCTAGCCCCTGCCCCCTCCCTCCCAGCGCCAGCTTTCCTGGAGGCTCCACAGCTGTGGGGCCCCCAGGAAAGCCAAGGAAGGGGGTGGACAGGGCCAGCTCGCCCACTAGGTGCTCGCCTAGGGCGCCGGGCCTGCAGGGGTGCCAAACAGGGTGCCAAACACAGCTGCAGGGGCACCAAAGCAAGCCAGGGAAGGGTCGGGGGTTCAAACACCCAGCGCCGGCTTGGAGGAGAGGGGAGGTGGTGGGGGAGGGGGAGCGGCAGGGAGAGGGCAGGCAAGCTCTGCTGCCGCCTCCTCCTGAGCCCCGCCGGGTCGCTTCATTGGTGGCGGGGAGGCGGCAGTGGCGGCGGGGGGGCGGGAGGCCGTTTGGCGCCACTGTGGGCCCGGCACCCTAGGCAAGTGCCTAGCTAGCCTAGTGGGCAAGCCAGCCCTGTGCAGGGCCTGTAAAAGACAAAAATGTTCTACCAGGCATACAATTGAGGCAGCAAAGTTTCCATCTAATATGGCCTCCCCCAGTCCTTCCCCCATCCTGCCATCCATTGCATTGTGTTGTAGCTTTTTAGAAACACACAGCTTGCACAACCTCTTCTAGATAACTTGTATCAGTGCCTATATCATCACCTGCATTTATTTTGATTGTGATCATGTTAAATTGTTTTAGTAATTAATTATGATAATTGTTTTTAACCTATTGTTACCCTCCCTGAGCCTTGCAATGCAGGGGAGGGTATGTTAGAAGTTTAATGAAATAAATAAGTAAATCATTTTCCCTTAGCACCTGTTTGACTGGCAAGGGAATTATACCAAAGGTACCTGAGATACAAACTGGCTTCAAAACCAGTAGCCCATCATGGCATGTTTGGTTTCAGTTTGTTGAGGAGTTTTGAGTAAAACATGATCTATTTCCTGAAACAACCTGAATTCTGAACAGGAATTTATAGTCTGTTTATTCCTGTGAATAAGCATGTTCCCTATTCGTATACTGCTCAGAAAGATAACTTGCATATGTACTGAGAAAATGTGCTATGATAGATAGACTTTCATCTCAGAAATTTGGCTCACATCTGCATTCAAAGCCACATTGATTTATGGGATAGCATCAGTTTCCTAACTGTAAAATGGGAGTTGTTAGGACCCATGTCTCATGGGATTGTTGTGAGGGCACACAAGACTGAGAATGTAAAATGTTCTGTGGATTATTAAAAGTGTTGTATAAATGCTTCTGTTTGCACACACATGCTGTAGATGTGTGAAATAATAAAATGCCAAGGAACGCATGCTGGCTGTTGTCAGCGCTTCTCATGGACAATAAAACAATATCTATAATCAGGATGTGATTAGAATACCATTACCCTAGGTCTTACCCATCAACAAGAATCATTAAAGCTCTTTAGAAACCTTTCAAAAGAAACCTTGTGAAAACCTTTTTTGTGTGTGATAGGAATGGGAAGTGATGTCAACAAATTCAAGGTTTTCATATTACTGATTCATGTACTATTCATATAGCTACTCTGGTACTTAAAACCAGAGATATCTAGAGGATTCTCTGAACACCTTTTGTATTAAATTATCCAACTTCCTGAATCAAGGATATATACAGTTTACAACAATACCATAACCATCAAATGTCCATTCACAAACATCTGCACTTAAATCTGGATGAATTAGGCATTTTAAAAAATTAATCACACCTTCTGTTTGACTCATGCTTTCAGGCCTACATATTTGTGATATGGCATTCTTATTGCTTGGTTCAAAAAAGGGAAAGTATTCCACAACAAAAGACCTGTGCCTCTCATTTATCAGGCATGCTGGTTTCCCATGCTCTAGTACAGGCCTTTAAAAAAGAAGAAAAACCTATTGGGGAGGGAGATATATAACTAGTTTGTGAACCTCCCAGGTAGAGGAAAGGCAAAGGCAACATTATAAGGCCCATTAGAATCATTACTGTCAAATCATGTGCAATCAGTCTGGGAAGTGAAGGCAGATGAATATCCTGCTAAAATCCATATTGCCAGATCTGGCTTTTTAGCAATTGGAACACTTCACAATGGAGTGACTGTAACAGTCAGTGCTGGTTTCCAAAATGAAGCTTTCACCATTATACGCTTTACCGGTGGCCTCTTTTGTTTTCACCTGAGGCAGGTTTTTTTAAAAGAACAACCAAAGAACTGGAGAAAATAAATTTGTGAGTTTAGAAAGGGGAAAAGGCAGCTCACTGACCAACTACTTTTATGCTTGACTGCCTCTTTAGATGAAGTATTGAGGTTTCAGAAATGCAGACATCTATTTAAAGTTCAGGGCAATAAATGTGGGATGTGTCTGCAAAAACACCCTGGTACAGGGGGCTGAATGTAATATACATACACACTCCCCGAGCACATGTGCTCAGATGAGAGATTTTTGCGCTTAGATCTTCTCTAGTTTTCTTGCAAACATTCATTACTTAAGCAACATTAGGGAGTGGAGGCAGGGAGGGAGGGGGTGTTTGATCGGTTCAAAATGTCAGGAGAAGTTTAATGAACTCTTAGAGCATACATTTCAATAAAAATGTTAGCATTTCTTAGGGAAAGCAGTGTTTGTTTTATTATTATTATTTTAAAAAACCATTTCCTCTGTGTGTGCTATATCAGCTGCTATTCACAATGGATAATAATTCTTACATTAAGCCCCTTCGGGTCCCCAGGGAAATCAAAATTGTAATATCAGTTTGCTTTTTATTGGCTCTGCTTCGTGACAGTGCAGAGGCAGAGTCTTTGTTCAGCTCTTAGCCAGAGGAGGGCACAAATGGTGAGATCCAGAAGCAGTTACACCGCAGCTCAACTAGCACTAGAGCTTCACCCCTAGCCAAAACAATTGTCCTCTCTAATGTGGACAAACTTTGGACTACTGGCTCTTTTCAGCTTAAGTCTTCTTGATTAATTTGACTTCATGATTTAGTAATGGCTCCCCCCCCCAACAGACACATCCTGTCTCTTAACTCTAAATCAAAAGCAAGATTTCACTGTCTGACAGTATCCACATACTATGGGAGATATCCTTTCTCATCATCTATTTGGCAACACACCAACACTTTACAGAAGATAACATGTTTTGGAAACACTGAGGTAGGGTCAGGCCTAGTCCAAGAAATATGGGTGCTTGAGGCAAAAAATCCAAATGGTGCCCTGCAATGGGGCACATCTGGTCCTCCACAAAACAGTGCACACAAACCCATATGTTGCTCTTGCTGTAACAAAGTGAACCATTCAATTAATATGTTTATGTTGTGCTCCTTGTCTACCTCTCAACACACCAAATATCACAGTTATAACACAAAATTGTTATTTTTTCAGAACAGAGCATAAGAACACATACACAGCAGCATTTTCTGAAGCAATTCTAAAGAACAGGGTGAATTCAAAGACAATTTGTCGGTTCTTTAATGATGCCCAATAAGACATCTTGATAGACCATGGGAAGCATGAACTCTAAACCACTGAGGAAAAGGATTTCAGTTCTGCCACCAGTATTGTCAGTGAGGTTCAAATGTAGTTAAAATATAAACAGGAATGGACAGACACACAGTCATGCTAAAACATTATGGAATACCAGGGAGCATTCCTAAATATTTTCACTAAATTTAATTTACTAGTACAATGCGGTAGAAGTTCTGTCAAAAAATACCAGTTAAAATTGAAAGGCATGCATATTTTCTCAGCAAGAGCTCAGAATCAGATGGAATTCATGGAGAAAGATGTTTGCAACAAACACACTGAGGATTAAGATGCATGTTTATACCAGAGTCTGTTCCGCTTTTGCCCTTATCAGAATGAGTTGACAGATGTGGTCACCCCGGGACAAATTTAAGCACTGCATGCTGTAAGAATGGATAGTCAGTTACTCCTAACCTCCACAAATCCTTATGTCCACCACGCCTTCACCTTAGTTCCCCAAAATCTTTCCAGTTCCAGACAGAATCCTTTTTTTTTTATGAATCTGTTTCTCTGGATCTGTCCAAGATCAATTAGCATCTATTTGCTTGGAAATGTTTCCCCCCCACATCCTTGTTGTCAACTTCCTGAGTATGTCTCTTTGAAAGACAGAAGACAAGTGGTGTGAGCCATGTGAGAAGTGGCTCAGTGGCAGAACTGTTGCCATCCTACAGACCCAATGAATAAACCGTATTCTGAGGCCCCACAAACTCTGCAAATTCCTTTAGGCAGCAAGTGCCTTGTGGTACAGTGTGGGTTTTGTGCTATTCTGTGAATGTTAAATGGCATTACTAGGCTTTGAAGAACTTGTGGTACTTTCTTCACTGTACAGGTAATTTACTAAATTGCCTCAGACAAAGGAATGATGTAAGCAGACAGGAAGGAAACCTCAGATCAGATCCATATTTCAGTCACTTCTGTGACAACCTGTGTGGTAAAGATACCAGCTTTAGCTCCCCTCAAGTTCTGTCTTGAGGCAACTTGGAAACATTCTGCTGAACACATTTACAAGACCCTTTCTTTTTCATTCAACCCCGTCTCCACTATCCTCAAAGCAATCTCAACGACCTTGATAACTGTGATCATTGTCCAGCTGCTTGGAAATCAGTTTTGGAGGCCTTTTGAATTTTATAGCACGGAGGAGTTCTTTTTCTTCCATGAATGTTTTCTTGTTGGTGTTATCTGATTTATTTTTAATTGCTAATTTTTTGGGTTTTTTTAAATGCTCCATCAGTGTAAACTTCATTTGTGCCAAGAGTTTGCTTTCTTTGGATTCCTACTTCAGTTTCCCCCCCAAAAGAGATTATCTCTCCTAGGCTGCAATCTTATGTACCGGTGAATAAGTTTCATTGAACACAATGGGGCTTACTTTTGAGCAGACATCCTTAAGATTGTGCTGTTAAATATGAATTTAGATTGTCAGGGTAAATGAGAGTATCTTTTTCATTTTGTGCTCTGCTAGGAATGTACCAAATGGCAAGGGATTCACACAGAAGCACATTTATGCTGCCCAGATCCTTACATCATGTGTCTGTTTCCCCAAGTATCCAACCTCTGCTCTATTGTTTTCACATGTTCAATATCAGTAGTTTGCCTTCACAATTCTGTCACTCTTATAGTTGCCTTCATTGAAGGAAGATTATTTTGAGCATGCCGATTTGTCAACTTTCTGGCATAATTAGCAAGACCAGTTAGAAAAACCCAACAAACTCGTATTCATTCTGTTTCTTTGCACAGTCTGTCTGTCTATCTGTCTGTCTGTCTGTCTCTGTCTCTGACACACACACATTTGGAGCCCTTCCTACCATCTGCTGTTGGGTTTCCCTACCTTGTGGTAAGTGGCTCAGAAAGTTAATTAATGAAATTAAATGCATAGGTGCAGAACTACTGGATTTGCTCTGGATAAACTGAAAGATTGCCTAAGGCCAATTCAATACCTGCTCTGTATTCTCAAATGCTTTCAGACGTCTAAGGGAACCACCAGGCCAGAGCAGAGTGGAGGCTGCTGACTTGAAGTGATTCTGGGATACTTGAGAATACCACTGTTTGAAAAGCCTTGAGAATTCAAAGCTATGAAGTACAGCTAAAGCAAAGGGAGGTGTGCCCCAAGCCCCGCCTCTGCAGGGAAGGCGGGGTATAAATCTCATAAATAAATAAATAAATAAATAAAGCATTTGAGGCAGGTGGATGGATTTGTGCATTTGCAAATCTTCCCCACAATAAGCAAAAGGGAAAGGCAATCCCGTGTGTTTCAGGGACACAGATTTTAAGGGGGAATAGTAATGGTATTTCAGGGGAGAGAGCCTATTTTGGAGACATTTATGACTGTTCAAATAAGTGAAGTGGGTAGCCATGTTGGTCTGAAGCAGCAGAACAAAGTTTGGGTCCAGTGGCACCTTGAAGACAAAGTTTTATTCAAGGTATAAGCTTTCCAGTGCAAGTACACGTCAGATGCTAGATGCTTGAACGCAAAAGCTTATACCTTAAATAAAACTGTATTGGTCGTAAAGGTGCCACTGAACTCAAATTTTGTTCAAATAAGTGAAGTCATTGCCCAAAAGGGAATGAATTCCCCATTTCTGATTTCTGAACCTGTCAGAGGAGTTTAGTGCCTGATTTCAGTCTGGCACTATGGCTTTGAAGAGGTGTGTGTGGATCCCTTCATGGAACAGTATTGCCTTGGGTGTGATCCCAAGTGTCTGTGACATGGAAAGCTGTCTGGGGAGCCTGATCTGCTTTGGCGCCTTCAGACATGCAGATACATGGTCCCTTGATGCTGCACGGCTGAACTCGGTGGTGGAGTCGCTTTTTGTTGTACTGTAGGGCAGCTCCCTGAATCGGCTGGGGTGGGATGTGGCCTCCCTCCCTCCCTCCCTCCCTGACCGCTGGGAAGGGAGCAAAAGGCGCGGGGAGAGAGAGGCCTTCTTGTTTCTGGGGCCCGTCTTGCTTCCAGATGGGCTAGGTAAGGCCAGGGTATCCATTGGCAGCAGCCCTGCCCGGCCGGTCCATCAGGCAGTCAGCTGCTGGGTCGCTCTCCTTGTCCCTGCGGGCTGCTGGCGAGGCGGAGAGCCGAGCGAGCGCCTCGTGCTGACTTGCCTCCCCCTTCGCGGGCGGCACGGGCGGCTGCCAAGGGAAACGCTCGGGGGAAACGCTTAACCCTTTGCGCTCCCGAAGGGGGGCTCCGTTGCTACCTACACAGCGGGGGACTTGGAGGGGGGTGTCTGTATGTGGAGGGGGGCATTTTTTTGCCTCTTTACGGGATTTTGGAGGTGATCCCGGGATTGCACAGTCCCAAGGAAAGCGCCGAGAACCGGCAGCTCGGGATCGCGTCTGATTTCCAGCGCTGAGCTCCGGGAAAGATTTCAGAGGGGGAGGTTCAATTCTGTTGTTTGAATGGGTCGGGAGACTAGCCTTGTTTGCCGGCAGTTCCCAGGCTGCCCCCGGGAACCCCGAACCGCGTCCTGAGTTTGTGCTCCACCATAACACAGCTCAGGCGTGGCCGGCGCATCTCCCAGAAAGCCATCTCCACTTGCAGCCAACAAAGGATTTATCCAAAAGACGTTCAGTGGGATTACCCTGGAGTAAGCACTTACGGTGGATTTCCGCTTGGGGGCTTTCCCCCTTCCCCTCCCGGAAGAAAACTGGATACACAAACCGGTCGTAGAAACCCTAAATTTATTTTAAAGCTGTTAGACTTTCTGATACCCAACCTAATTCCGATTTCTGACTCCCGATAGTCCAGTGTTACTTATTCCACCGTAGTTGCGATTCGTTGAGGCTGACGGCGGAGGGGGCCAGCCAGAGAAGTCGATCAGTCCCCCAGTTGTCTTAAGCGCGCCTCCGTCCCGGGAGTGGTTTCGGGTTCAGGCTTTTGTTGAAGCCCCAAAGTCTCGGGCTCCGCTGGTCCCACCGAGGACGGCGCCGGCAAGACCCGGCGTCCTCCTGGGTACGTGGAAGCCGGCTCCCCTGAGTCCGCGGGGACTTCCCTCCGGGGAAACGCAGCCGGGGCGATCGCCTTGCAGACCCTCTCGGCGACTCCAGGGGGAGTGGCAACTACGGAAAGGCGGGTGTCCCGGGCTACGCTGGGTGGGACCCATTCCTCGCGAGTACTGCGAATCAGACGACAGGGAGCTTTCCGTGTCCCGACCAACAGTGAGGGCGGCGCCTGTCCCTGGCTGAGGCGTCCGGCGACTCTTTGCTAGCCTGGAAATCGGAGCGAAAGTGGCGCGCGTGCGGGGGGGGGGGGGCTCGAGCCCCTGTGGGCGCCGAGGGACCTCCACGGCCGGACCGCAGTTGGGATGCCCCCTTGAGCTGGGGCGGGTCTGTGTCGGCCGGCCGGTGGTCTCTCTCCCGTGGGCGCTGGCCCGGCCGGGGGTGGGGCGGGGTTCTTTGGTGTCCCCGGGGGCGAGTCAGTCCCTCGGCTGCAGGCAGCTGGCCTGGAAGAGGCGAGCGGGGGTCTCGCCAGCCAGGAGGACGGGCCGGTGGCGAGGAAGGGGGACGCCCTGCGCCCTGGCGGGAGAGAGCTGGCAGGGGCGCCGCCGGGCAGCCTGGGGCGCGCTTGGCTGAGAGGCCGCGCCGGTGGGCCAGTCCCGTCCCCCCCTCCGGAGCGTGTGCCGCCGTCGGGGGAGGGGGCGGAGGGGGGTCCGGCCCCTTCGAGAGCGCCTTCCAAGCCCGCCCGCCCGCCTTTCCCCGCCGCCGCCGCCGCCGCGGGCTCCTTGCTTGCCAGCCCGCGCGGAAAGGTGCTGAGGCGGGGGCTCTCCACGTAGCCAGGCCTCCCCGCTCCAGAGGCGCGCGGCGGGCACCCAGAGCTCGGGTTTAACCCCCACCCCCCGCCGGCGCCCAGGTCTCTCCTCCTCCTCCGTGCTCCGAGGGAGGTCGCCTCTCCTGCCCTCAGCGGGGCCAGCGATCAGGGCGTGGCCACCTTTGGTGACGTTTGTGACGCAAGAAGGGGCGCGCGTGGCGGCGCAAACTGGGGGTCCGGCAACTGGGACTGGTCTTGGGGGGCGAGGAGGAAGGGCGCAGGTGAGGTGAGCCCGGGCGCTCTCCTGTGGGCACTCTGGCCATCCGAGTCCGCCGGGACGCTTGGGAGGGAGGGGTCGGCTGGGGAAGCCGGCCTCCCGCGATGACACCACCACGGCAGTCGTCTGGTGCCAAAGTTGGCGGCCGGCCTGTCTGCAAGGTCTGGGTCCTCTCTGGCTGTGGTGGGGAGAGCCTGGACTGTTCTGTTTTCTCTCCTGAGCCGCCAGCTGCACTGGATTGCCAGAACGGGACTTGAGTTCAAGAAAACGCACCGAACTGTCTCCGAAACGGAACCGTGGTGTGTTCTTCTCTAAACAGCAGGCGTGATAGTGTTGCAACACACACATACGCCACCACGAATGCATACAAACAACACGTCATCCGGAGTATTTACCTCTGACCCCCCCACACACACACACCATGTCGTCGCTATGGGCAAGAGGTTTAAAGAGTGTCAAAAGGATTGGCTTTTTGTAAGGGACAGGGTAAATTTTAATCCGCCCTGTTTATAGTCACAGAAGCGTTAGTTATTTCGGATTAAGGCTGAACACATGGGTGTCATCTGGTCTGTAGGACCCCGGCAGCCTGTTCAAATAAACGGAGTACTGTTCACACATATCAACCAAACGCAAACCAAACATATTGGGTGGGTTCGGGCCAGTGAAGCCCACCGATTAGAGTAGGTTGGGTTGGGGGCTGCATTCTCATGGGTTGTCGGTTGGTTGGTTTGGCGCAGGAGCCCTGCCCCGGGGGGCCAGCCACCCCTCCCAGCTACGCTCCCCTGAGACCCCGAAGGAAGCTGGCCAGGCTGGAGGTTTTGTGGTTTGTATTCCAGCCGCGTTAATTCCCAGCAAACGTCGGTAGGGGGCGCGTTCCCAGGCAGTTGGGCAAAGACCAGGTAGCTTCTAAAAATCAAGGTAGCCGCATTCAGAAGGTGGGGGAGAAAATTAGGGTTCTAAAGCCACAGTTCTAGAGGCCCGCCCCCCTGACAGATAATGAAGGAGGGATCTGGGCTCAGCGGTCTTTCCACGGTGCTGAATATCTATGAGATCTCTATCGAGCCTCGCTTTTGCAGGAGGAATGCTCGCCCTCTGTTCAAACGCCTCTGAAGAGCAGCCGCCTTTTCCCAACGCGGATTTAGGATCGCGAGAAGCTAGACCTCTTTTGCTACGCCGCCCCCATCATTATAGCGCCCGCGCATTATCCGCACTCGCGGCCTCGAGCAAAATCTTCCGCAATTGGTTACCGGCGCGAGGCGAGGAGGACCCCTTTATCTTTGGCAAAGCCGCTTCGATTCCCTTCCGCACTGGGCGCCCAAGGACTCCGCATCCCACCCTTGCTTCCGTTGGCCCGCTCCGATCCCAGCCTGGAAGCCCACCGCGCTCCGGATGGCTCCCTGATTAGGGCGGCTCTGGCTCGGAATGGCTCGGCCGGACCTCCGCGCTGACAATGGACCGCCCGGCTCAGGAGCAGGCAACCTTGCCCAGGCACAGATGCCACGAGAGACCGGCGAGGCCCTCCGGGGCCTGGGCAAAAAGCCGCCCCTTGTCTACTTCTCCCGACAGGAGGGTCCCTCCCTCCTCACCGAACCCGCTAGAAATCCGGCCAGAAGCGCCGTCGGGCTCCCCATCTCTGCGCTCCCCACGGAGAGGAGGGAACTGTCCAGCCTCCCCTCGATGACTGGGCGAGGATTGCCCCGGAATCACTAGGCTCTGTGTCCAGCTCCCCAAAGACTTGCCCCTCTCTGCCCGCCTTGAGGGAAAGCGGGCCCCGCACGCACCCCTTGCTTCTCCCCAGGGCGGGAGGGGGAGGCGTCAAGGGCCCTTGCCGCCGCCCCTCCTCCCGGCTCCGGGGGCTTGGACTGCCTGGCACACCGGGCGGGACGGGAGATCCCGCCCCCGGCAGTCATCTGCTTCTCCTCCCAGTCTCCCTTCGGCTCCTTCGCCCTCCTCCCTGCCCGGGAGACCCCGAGAGGATCAACAGCTCCGTCGGGACCAGCCGTCTCCACCCCGCCCGTCTCGGGCACCTCTCGCCCTTCTCTCCTTCCGTTCCCTTTCTCCCGTTACGTTTCGCTGGGAGGGTCAAGCATTTCGAGGCACTTTCCCACGTCTGGCTGGCATCACTACCGCCGTTCTCCATCTTACCAGTTTCTGCCTGCCGCTCGACTTCGCGAGCTGATGCCACCCTGTGCCGCTTCCCCGCCCGTGCCCGCTTCTGGCCTCGTAGGTAACGGGTTAACTGAAGGGGCAGAAGCCTCCGAAACCAGGGATGCCCGTGACAATGAACGCCTAAGTCGGTTTGGTGCCAAATGAGGGGCAATAATTTAAGAGGATCCCGGGGCGGACTTTTTACAAAAGGGATCCGAGTCGAAATCGTCGAGGCAGCCGAGCAGCCGCAGAACAGACACTGGCTTCTCCCCGCGCCCGACCAGACCTTTCGCCTTGCCTCCCCTCCCCCCGGGGGGCTCTTGAACCTCGACCCCTTTCAGCTCCAAGTCTCCCTGCCTGTTTGGGAAGCTCCCCCGTGTCGCTTGAATCCATTTGCAGAAGGACCCCCGACAAAACGAGGTCTAGGCACACACACACACACATACACCGACCAGCACGGAGACCTCTTGTTTTTGAGGCCACAAAAGTGCCCCCCCTTCTTTTGGGGAGGCCGAAAGGGACACAACTCGGCGGCGGGGGGGGGTGTCCTGGGCTGGCGAGGACCGTGTGCCCCCGGGCTAGAGCCAGCCTGCTTGGCTGGCGAGTTGGGACACTGCGCGCTCCCTTGCCCTTCCGAAGGGCTGCCCTTTACGCGGCGCACTCCCCAAACCTGGAGGAGGGGGTCTGGCGGAGCAACGGAGCAAGCCAACCATTTTCCCCTCCCCCACCCCCACCCCCTCCCCCTCTACGTCGCCCGCAACGGGGGCAAATCCACCTCCGTCACCCCCCCGCTCCCCTCCCCCTCCCCCTCGTTCCCCGCCCCCGGCAGAGCTCCGCCAATCCTCAGGCCGCGTCTTTCTTTGACAGGCAGCAAGGCCCCACCCCCGCTGACGTCCTTGGCAGGATTTGCATGAGTTGCGCTGCTGCAGGAGGCTGGAGCTCAGTTGTCTGGGAAGGCGAAGCGAGGGGGGTGGAAGCGCACAGGCAGCCTGCCAGACACCCGGCTCCCCCCTTCTCCCCAACATGGAGCTGCCGGCGGTGGGCGAGCACGTCTTCGCCGTGGAGAGCATCGAGAAGAAGCGGGTGCGGAAGGTGAGCAAGCCAGGCCACAGGGCAGCGGGGGGGGGGGCGGTTGTCGGTCGGTGGGAGATCTGCCTGGAGACTGACGATTTCTCTCCCCCCCCGCCTTATCTCTCTCTGGCAGGGCCGAGTGGAGTATCTCGTCAAATGGAGAGGCTGGTCTTCCAAGTAAGTCCTGGAGAGGGGGGGCCAGGCGGCCAGGAAGACACCCCCAGCCGCTGCGCTGCAAGTCTGCTGCTCAATTCCCTCCGCCGAGCCTGGAGCCTGTTCCGGGAGCCCTGCAAATGCCTCGATTGTTAACGCATGCCTGGAAGGGGTGGGGGGGGGGGAATCGCCTCTGACTTTGGGAGGGGGGCGGCGGCGGGATCGGGGGTGTAAGGCAGCCTAGGCGCTGCCGAGCGGCGAGGCGGCGACTGATGTGCACCAGTGGCAGAAAATGGCTCCTTTCCCTTGGAAAGCAGGCTCCATATTGCAGAACCCAGCAGCAGCAGCAACCCAGAGATCGGCGCGGGAGGGGAGGGAACTAGAGAATAACACCCCCCCCCCCAGCAGTCTCCGATCCGATCGAGGCCAGTCCGGTGCTGTCATCCGGCTTGCTGCCCCTGCAGGCGAGGAGGCGGCGGTTTTCACTTGACGATTCCGCCCTCTTTATTGCGGGATCGAAGAGGTCCTATGCGAGCTATGGACTATGGGGGGGGGGAGGCGAGCTGGATGACAGAGCCCGGGCGACAGAGCAGGGGGCCGGGATGGGCTGGACTCGGCGAAGGGGGGGCGGGCTCTGGGGCTAGCTCCCCTCTGCAGCCCTTT
Organism: Gekko gecko; assembly: GCA_029375565.1. Lineage (NCBI taxonomy): Eukaryota > Metazoa > Chordata > Lepidosauria > Squamata > Gekkonidae > Gekko > Gekko gecko. Next base: position 232,924,098 of record JAPDNY010000002.1, on the reverse strand, counting down.
CCCCAAGGCGTGCTTAGAATTCCTCCGGAATAATAACTGCGCTAAATCAACCGAGTGGTTCTGGTCCTCCTCCCGCCCCGCGCCCAGCCTCTTCCTCCTCCTCCTCTCGGCCCATCCCCCTTCTCTGCGTAGTCGCAATTCTGGAGGCGCGTCCGGGAAACCAACCGGGGAGGGGGGGCTAACAGGAGGAGGATCCCTCGGAACAGCTCATGGGGGGGGGGGAGGCGAGCTGCCCTCCTGTCAGGGGCGGAAGGTGACGATTGCTCGATAACCGCTAAGTGTACCTGCAGAAAACTCTACCACAAATCCCTCCTTCCTTCCTTCCTTCCTTCCTTCTGCAAGATATAACACGTGGGAGCCGGAGGAGAACATCCTAGACCCCAGGCTGCTGATCGCCTTTCAAAACAGGTGAGAGCCTCGCACGGCCAGGGGTGTGTGTGCGCGCGCGTGTGTGCCAGAGAGAGAGAGCGCGCGCGCGGCGAAGGCTGCCTGCCTGGGCCAGGGGGGAGCCTCGAAACAGCCGTTGCAGCGCGGGATGAACCCCGGGCCGTGCAGGCGGGGGCAGCCAGTCCGCTCGGTGTGCCCCTCTCCTACTTTCGGGCGCTGAGCTGTAGCCCTTTCCTGGGCGGGGAGGCTGGCGGGAGCAACTCGCCGGCGCCTCGCTGAACTCCGCTTTAACCCCTTCGCCGCTGCAGCGCAGGGACTTCCTTTCCAGCGCCGAGCGGCCTGCTTGGTAGCAACTTGCAAGGTGGTGGCTGGCACGTGACGGAAGGGAGCGGTGGCGGAGCCCTGCCTGCATCTGCTGCGCCTGGCAGTTTCTGCAGGCCTTCGGAGGAGGTGTCGCAGTCGCAAAGCGAACTCTCTCTCCCCCCCGTGGAGTGCCGAGGCGGGTTGGCCTGGCCAGTTGCAAAACGTCGCTCTCTGTGTCAGAGCCCTGAGCCATGCCGAGCTCCCCACCCCCACCCCCCGCGGCGTGCGCCTGGTTTCCTGCAGCGCCGGTAGCCCAAGCCAAGCGGTGAACTTCGGGCCGTGGGGGAGAGATGCTCTCCTCCGCCTGGCCTGACGCTTGCAGCCTGCTAGGCCCTCTTCGGAACTGGCCGCGTGTTCTGTCATGCTGGGGAAGGTGGACGCCGGGAAGGCAGGCCGGGCCAGGCGCTCCTTGTGGGAATCCTAATGAGGCGATTAGCATCCAGTGCCGCTCCAGCTTTCCTGCAGCAGGGGCTGTGGCTCCCACCTCCCTTGCATCTCATGGGAGGGAAGGGAGCTACAGCGTGGGGTCTGTAGAGTGGAGAGGAGCATGCCCGGAGTTCCTTGCCTAGCCTAACCTGATACAGGCCGAATGTGTTTGCTGGCTGTTTCTCAAGATCTCAGGGCAACTCTTTGTTCCGGTCCTTCCAGTTGACTCCTTTGTGTGCAGTTGTTTGATTCTCTGTGGAGAGAAATGGAAAAGCCCTGGCTAAGAAGGAATGCTTAGTGTGTGAGGGAGGGGAGCATGAGATTTAGCCTGGGCTATCTGCAATCCAGCTCTTATATCCGTTTCTTACTTGAAAGTGCACCTGCCCCATTGATTTTAGGGCAGCAGCTTCACAGAGAGACCCTAAGCATGGAAATAAGATCGGTAGAGATCTATAGGGCATATTGGGAAGCGTTCCCTGTTGAACTTGATATGTTTTCCTTCCAAGTAATTGTGCTTTAAGATTGTAACCTGTGCATTTGTTTTGAGATTGTCAAACTAAGACTGGAACAATTTGTGTGAGGTACACTGGGTAAATATTCCATTGCTGTCTTTTTGCAAATCAAGGTGAAACTGATGTTCTCAATCCAGTTTTAAGTAATAGGTTGCAGGTAACTTGCCCTGAGCATTTTAATGTCTTATGCTTTTGTAAACGATAAAAACACTGGATGATCTGAAAAATTACTGCTTTTTATATATATAGAGAGAGAACTAGAAAAACACTTAGTTCCTAAGAACTTGAAACTCCCCCCCCTTCCAACTTGTCTATGGATTCTTAGACCTTCATAGGGACCTTGATAATTTCTTGGTGTTATAGGGCAGAGGGCACTTTCATGTACAATGCTGTTTCTGTGATTGCTGTGTTTATATTCAGTTCAAAAGTCATGCTCCTCTATCTTGTCTTAACCTTCATGCATGTAAGGCATGAAATGTCAGAGGTGCTTTTGGTTTTGTGTTAGAATGCTCTTGATGGTGAATCCATGGATTTAAGTATGTTCTGTATGAATAATTCTGGCAGGGGCCTAGGGAAAAGGATGCCTGCTGGCTTGCATCAGTTCCTGCAACCTCACATTTTCTTCTTTTGCACTTAATACTGTAGGTCTCTCCCCCCTCCACTGGTAACTATGCAGCCTGGTCCTTTAAATAGTTACTGAGAAGTGGTTGCCGTTATGTTCAGTGGACTTACTCCTCAGTAACTGCAGCCTTAACTGTATCTTCATCCTTAACTAGAATGATAAAGGTCATCCCCCCTTCCCTTCCCCAATCTCTAGAGTGCTGTTGAAACAGGCTTCCCTAATGACACCAATATTATTTTTTTAAAAAAAACTATACATGTTTCTTCAGGGAGAGGCAGGAGCAACTGATGGGATACCGTAAGCGAGGACCAAAGCCGAAGCCGCTGGTTGTTCAGGTGAATTGTGTCAATTCTTTTGGTGTTTCTTTCCTTTAATGGAGCTGAAACAATAAACAGTAACACTGACCAAGTCCTGAGCATTGCTGGATAGGCTGATAACAAAAGCTGTATTATTGCTGGTGTTTTGTGGGGTAGTTTATAAGTATCCCCTTCCTTGTGAAGCTCCTGTCCCTGGAGAGGAGAGTTTCATCTTGGTTTCATCATGCTCGGGGAGAGAATGTGTACACTCTATACACAAATCCATTGTTAATTCTGAATGCCAGAGGAAGCCCCGCCCACCTTCTCTCCTGCAGCCAACCAGCTGTGGCGTCTAGGGCTTCTTGCCAACGCTGAAAAAACATGGAATATATTTTAATAACTGCACAGCAGACATGGGCTGCACCCTTGATGTCCATGATTCAAATCACTTTCTCCAGGAGAGATGGCTCGTTGGATGCTTTATGGGAGCTTAAGATTCCTGACTTCATCCTCCCTTCCTCTGGCTACCAGTTTTTGGCTCTGTTGTGGAGATTAACAATCTGTGATGCTTGTGACTTGTCAAGAAGTAGGTAAACAAAGACAAGTAGCGTGGCTGTAATTTTTGTTGCAGTGTCCTTTGTGCTTTTTTGGTTGCACATTAAGCTATGTATGCATTAGTCAAAATCCCATTGATGGGGAGAAAACTGGGATACAAATATTTAAAACCAGTTAAACTTTTCCCTTTAGTCCTTCATGTACATTTTTTTAATTCCGATTTTTTTGTGTTAAAAATCTCAGTAGGTTGAAAGGATTTATCATTTCCTTTCATTTCATCCAATGTGTGAAGAGTCATAACTCAGAGGTAGAGCATCTGTCAGAGGTCCCAAGTTCAATTCCCAGCATCTCCAGTTAAAAGGATCAGGTAGTAGGTGATATGAAAGACCTCCACTTGAGATCCTGGAGGGCTGAGATGCTGTCAGTGAGAGCAGACCATGCTGACCTTGATAGACCACCGATCTATGTATAAGGTAGCTTCATGTGTTCATGTATAGCTCAGTCATTTAGGGGATAGATTAGACAAGGATTTGGCATTCAGAGCATCCCTTAATGGGGTAAAAGTTTTGTGTTTTATAGCATGTGGTTCCATTTTTTAAACAGTCCCAATAAGAGAGACCAACTTTTTTCCTCTTGCTGGTCCTTAATGAATGCCTTTCTTTCTCTTCCCCTCTCCATTTGCAGTTGCCATCTTTTGCACGCCGTTCCAATGTCCTCACTGGCCTTCAGGACCCTGCTATGGAGAATAGGTCTAAGCTGGACCTCAGCAGTTCTGGGAAAAGTCAGCAGCATCAGTATGAGTTGAATAGCAAGAAGCACCACCAGTACCAGCCCAATGGCAAGGACAGCACCATAAAGCATCAGTCACACAGCAAAGGAAAGTACTACTATCAGCTGAATAGCAAGAAGCACCACCACTACCAGCCTGATCCCAAGATGTATGAGCCTCATTACCAGCCAGGCAGCAAGGAGCCACAACAAGGGCAGGCCTGTCTGGATCACAGCAAAAGCTCATTGATGTCTCATTCAGACAAATGGTCCCATGGTGCATCAAAAAGCTTGCTGAACCCAGTGAAGAACTTGAATACTACAGAAGGAAAGAATGGGACAGAGAAGAACCTGTCAAGTGGCACAGGCCCACCGCTGCCACCACCCCGGGATGGTGTAGGCAGCAATGGTATTGGGGGCAAAATGAAGATAGTCAAGAATAAGAACAAAAATGGCCGTATTGTGATTGTCATGAGCAAGTACATGGAGAACGGCATGCAGGCCGTGAAGATCAAGTCCGGAGAGTCACCTAAGAAGCGGGTGGCTGAGGACAGGACTACTAAGAAAGGGACTGAGGACAGGCAGGAGTCCTGGAAAAAGCATGGGGAGGAGAGATGGCTGGCCAGTGATCCCAAGGGGAAATCTGGGACTGAGGCAGGTCAGGTCCCTAATGAGGATGGAACCAGTCCCCAAATGGCTACATCACCAGGCAAAGAACCACCTGCTCCTGAGCCACAACCTCTGCAGCTTACCACCAAGCCAAACATAGTCCCATGGTCCTTGGAATCCAGTCAGCAAGAGCACAATCCTGCCAGCATGGGAGTGAACCTCTCCTCCAGCTGTAGTGGATCCCGGAAACGCTGCTTCTCTGAGCCTCATGGGGACAAGGAGACTGGAAAGAAACGCCTCACTTCCCGGAGCATCAGTGCTCCCACCTGCTTAAGCCCACCTGTGCCAGAGAGACCTGAGCCCCCTGCTTTGCCTGCCTCCCAGCCAGAGGTCATCCTGCTGGACTCAGACTTAGATGAACCCATAGACTTGCGGTGTGTCAAGGCTCGGGGGGACAGTGAGCCCGGCCTGGTGCAAGTGAAGCCAGAAACTGTGCTGCCACCAGCAGACAAGCCTGTGCCAGAGCATCAGAAGCAGGTGGAACACTTTGAGGTGGAGGCAGAGGAAGAAGATGAGGAACCCATGCCAGAGTTCAAGCCTTTCTTTGGGAATATAATAATTACAGATGTGACAGCAAATTGCCTGACTGTGACTTTCAAGGAATATGTAACAGTGTGAGGAGGCTCTGGCACAGGCTCTTGGCACTCTCCCTTGGCAGCCTGGTACATGACCCCTCCTCTAAGGTATTGTTCTACCCAGAGTAACTATATGATATGGTGTAGAGGGCTGGTCCTACTGAGATCGGACACCTCCCTGTCCTGGAAGAAGAGCAGGAAGGCTCAGAGATTCAGCTATGTTTCTCAACTGGTTGGTTCCTGAAGTGTCATCTCTGCCCTGGGGGGGGGAGGTGTTGGGCAGTGGGAGGTGGTGAGGATGATGGCTTCCCAGTTACCACACGGGAGAGTTACATAGTATTATATTTTAACAGTGCTAACTTGTTGAGTGGTTTTTGCTCCCGTTTGTACGTGGTGTTGCTGAAAATGTATTGTTTGAGCTCAAAGCGGGCCTCCCTGGGTGGGCCATGCTAATATATTTATTTGTAGGTATTTATATAATGAAATATAAAAATAAATCCTAGATTTATGGAGTTTCCTAGATCACCATATTATATATATATATATAATTATATAAAATACATATATTATATATATATAAACTATATCAAATATTTTCTGTTCTTCCTTTTTTGAAAAAAACCACTTGTGGTTTTGTTTTCCTTGCCCTTTCTTTTCACAAAACTGCAAGACTGTCCCTCCCACTGGTATATATTTTTTGATACTGTCAACACATGTTTTTTTCAATGTGCAAAAAAAAAAATCATTATCTAAAGCTAAACAAGCTATTATAGAAACTGCTGCTACTAGAAGTGTCTAAACTATAAGCTTCCAATTATTATTAATTGCTTGAATGTAAATATTAAATGGAGATGTTAAAAGTGCATTTGATGTTCTGCAGCTAGCCTAGGTCTGGGTTATGAAGATCAGCTGTAAAGCAGTGGGAGCTGGTGGCCACCTGTTGGTCTTTTGAGGGTTGTATCGCTGAGGAAGGAAAAGTGTGTCATGCAATCATTGCAAAGGACTATAAACCTTTCCAAAAACAACAGGAAGTTTTGAGTGCCTTTGTTGCAACTTTGGTGTCTCTTGAATCCTGCTGTTGTGCACATGGTCTAAGCATATGTTGTTGTTCTGACTCTCCAGTCTTAATTGGGTTACTTTCAATGTGGCCGTTCTTCTCTGTTGCTGAGAGCTGATCATCTTTAAGGGGTTCTCCCCCAAAGGAAGCACTGTAGTTTCTAATACTTAAATGGAGTGGAACAGAAGGAGATTCCACATTTATTTATTTAAATTTTTAATCTGTCCTTCCTCCAAGGAGGTCAGGGCAGTAAATATTCTCCCCTTCCATGCCATTCTCTCTGTAGCCATGGGAAGTACATTAGGCTAAGCCAGAATGAGTGGCCCAAGGTCATCCATTGTGTTCCAAGGCTGAGGCACGATTTGAAACCAGGCATCTCTGATTCTTGTATAATCCTCCAGCCTCTTCATAAGCTTGGCCACCCAATTGATGACCATATGTAACAAAAGGAGAAATAATTTTTACAGATGCTTTTAGTACCCAATTGCTAGATTCCACATATAGTCTTAAAATACTTTTTTTTTTAAAGGAGAGGCATGACTTCTCAAGAAATCCTACTCTGGCATATGGTAGAGAATGTGGCAAAGTCAGTGGTCTGTGTCTACTTGCTGAGAAAGCTACCAGGAAGTAAGGTTGCTGCCAGATCAGTATTCCCAAAGGAGAACACTATAGAGCTGTAGCCATGGATGTCAATTGACCGTATTGTTTTGTGGCACTATGCTTTCTAAGAATCTGTGATGTTCCTAGAAATAAAGGATGTCCCTTAGAAACTATGCTGGCTCTGCTGGGAAATGTCTTGAGTAGAATGTCTAATCAGTGCGTGGGATGTGAGGTCACAGGTGCCCCATGGATGTTGCTCTGAACTTTTAAAAGTGATGGATACATACATAATATATACACGTCTGAAATATGCTCAGGCTGCCCTGGTACAGTTTTGCAGCTCCTTGACTAATGTCATCTATCCTTGTGCTATAAGGAAAAAGGCGCCTTCTGAGGCCTTGGTGTTACTGAGTGAATGAAGAATCCATAGAATCCTATATATAAAAGCCCTAGTATATTGGCACTTTCCAGCTCTCCCATTGGCTGTGCTGTGTGCTCCATTGGCTCGTCAGCCGCCACTCAAGAGTACTTGCATGCCATTGGCTGGGTGCTGGATCCGCTCCTCTCCCCTGCCCACTTGGCCATTCCCTGTCAGAATAAACTGCCAAAACTGCTGTGGGGCTCACTTTCCCCTCAGTGGCTGTTGCTAGGAAACCAAGCTTGGTTCTGTCAGTAAAAAGGCAGGTGCAGGAAGACCCTTTCCAGGCCTACTTTGGCCTTCGTGGGGAACTCATTGGGGCCAGTCCTGACTAGGGTTGCCAACTCCAGGATGGGAAGTTCCTGGAGATTTTGTGGTGGAGTCTATGGAAGCCAGAGTTTGGGGAGGGGAGAGGCCTCAGCTGAATAGAATGCCATAGAGTCCACCCTCTAAAGCAGTCATTTTCTCCAGGGGAAGAGAGATCTGTTGTCTGGAGTTCAGTTGTGATACCAGGCGATCTTCAGGCTCCACCTGGAGGTTGGTTACCCTAGGCCTGGCAGTGCCCTCTGTGTGACGATGACACTTGACTGGTATGATAACTAGGCCTGGCTGCTTGCTCCTGTTCACCAGCAGCAGTCCCCCCAGGACAGCTGGTGTGGTGTAACAGTGCTTCAGAGCAGGGTCTGCCAGACCCAGGTTCTTGCTGTGAAAGCTGAGTGGGTGATTTCGGATCTGTCAGACTTTCAGCCTAACCTCTATCTCACAGGGTTGTTGTGCAGATCAAAAGGGGGAGAGGAGAATGATGTAAACTGCTTTGGTCCCCAATGGAGAAAGACTGTACTTTTCCTCCTGGGGATCGTTGTTGCCAGTCTCCAAGTGAGGGCTGGAGATGACTCAGAATTACAACTGCTCTCCAGATGGCAGAGATCAGTCCCCCTGGAGAAAGTAGTGGACTCTGTGTCATTATACCCTGCTGAGGTGGCTCCTCCATGACAGTCAGTGTGATGTAGTAGTTAGCGCTTCAGAGCAGGGTCTGCCAGACCCAGGTTCTTTCTGTGGAAGCTGATTGGGTGATTTCAGACCACTCTCAAACTTTCAGCCTAACCTACCTCACAGAGTTACTGTGCCGATCGAGAATGAAGTGAGCTGCTTTGGTCCCCACTACGAAATACTGTACTTTTCCTAGGTAGAGGCTGCAGGGAGGGGGGAGGAGGTGGAAAGCTGAAGTCAGAGGGTCAGATAAATGTAGATTGATGGTTGGCTGGGAAGAAGGTATGGTTGCCACCTCCAGGTTGGGAAATTCCTGGAGGTTTGAGCAGGGGTGGGACCTCAGACAGGTACAATGCCATATCCACCCTCCAAACCAGCAGTTTCCTCCTGGGGAACCAATGTTGCCAATCTCCATGTAAGGGCTGGAGATCACTCAGATTTACAACTGCTCTTCAGATGGCAGAGATCAGTTCCCCTGGAGAAAACGGTGGACTCTGTGTCATTGTACCTTGCTGTCCTGTTCATAGATAGCTCATGGTTTTGGTGGGCTTTCTCTGCTTCACGTGCAACCTTTCCCTTTTACATAGTCAAAAACATAGATTGCTTAATATCCTTAACCTAGCATACTTATTTGAGAGTGAGCCTCATTAAGCCACATTGAACTCTCAGACTTGTGTCTTGATAAACATGCATAGGATTGGACTGCATACTTTTTACTCTTGTCAGAACCTTTTTGAGGACGAAACCAGGAACTGCAGTTGTTTCACAAAGCTGAACTGCAGTTCATTTACAGCTGTACAAAGTCTGTGTCTATTGTAAAGAATACAGTTGTTGCAGGATAAAATCTAAAATCAACAGGATGGCAGTACAGATGCAATCAGTGGCTTAGTCTGGTTTATGGAATGCATCACTCCCCCCCCCCCGAAAATACCCCCTCTGGCTTGATAAGCTAAGTGTATTCTCCCCCATAAACTTGTGTTAACTTTTCATTAAAAATCTGGTTTCTTCTACTATCAGACTTCTTGGTAAATATGAAGCAATTATATTGTGGGAAATAAAGCATTGCATTGGTACTGCTGCGATAAATGTTTCTCAGCATTTTAGAACAGGTTTAAGTTTCTTCACATGAAAAACTGTAAAGCTTTTTAGGAAAAAAAAGTTTGAGGAAATTTGATTCTTTAAATGAAAACACTGTCTCGGGCCCCATCCACATGAATCTGTGCACTGATGCCTGTGTTAACAGCAGAGAGAAAATTGGTTCAGCTTTTGAATATCTGGCTGAATGTAGGGTCATCACCCCCAAGTTTTGTTTACACACATGCACAGTCTCTTCCCTCTTAGTAGGCAAAGAGGATTTTTGGAGGAGTTAAACAGACTGTACTGCCGTATGACATTATGCCAAGATTGTTCTGAGTAACAAATGAACAAGCCTGGAACTGCTCCAACTAGGTTGTGCTTTTAAAAATCTTTTGTGTCTAACCAAAGAGCAACAGCTTACCAAGAAATAATACAGTGCAACTTGGAGCCCAATCACACATGTGTTTACTCTGAAGCAAGTACCATTGAGTTCGGTGGGGTTTGCTTCCTTCTAAGTAAGCATGCCTAGGGTTGCACCCTCAGCTCTCATAGCTCAGGCATGGAGCCACACTTCCTGTATCACAAACATGTCAGTGGTTATGAGATGAATCTTCCTGTTTCTCTAGTAGCCTTAATTATATTTAATAACTTTAATCATTGGTGGCTTGCAGTTTGTGCAAAACGCATTATCACTACTATATTAAGAACAATGTAATTGCAACTTGTTTCTTGCTAAGCTCATTGCTTCTGTTGGACTTTCTCCCCTGCTCTTCTTCCTCCCTACCCCTCCTCCTTTACCACTACTCTGAAAACAGAAGCAGCTGAAGCATTAGGCTTCTTGGCAGAGCATCTGTGGGTGTTTTGAGGAACGCCATTTCCTGCCAGCTAGATCTTGCTCTGTAAATCTATGCAAGTAACTGGCAGCTTGATCAGGTGCAACAGATTTAGTGAAGGGCTGATCTTGCTGTAGGCAAAACGGATGAGGCTCATCCATTCTTCAAATAGTGAGGAAAGTGGTAGTATTTTTAGTGCATAATGTTTGCTACATAACTTAGTAGCTGAAGTTTAGTGACCTCACCTCACAGGAGTTGTTCAGGCATGTATGTCTGGCAAACAGTTTATATATAATTCCATTCTTAATGTAGACCCCCCTCAGAAGTTGGTAACTGCATTCATCCACAGCAAAATCTAAAAGTAAAAGCCATTTAAAACCTTGTAGTAAGACCAGCACTCTGAGTGTGTTGCTTGTTCATAGTAAAAGGTATTACATGGCTCTCATTCCTCATGTACTATCTGTGCAATGGATGTGGTAGAACAGGTGGTTATTAGCAGGCCCTGTTGGGTCTCATCTAGAACACAGAATGGATTAAGAACAACAGGATCACTTAGAGGTGAAGCAGATGTCAACTGGACCTGGATAGGCAGTGAGAACTGTGTGGCATTCCCCCTCACACACAATTTCTTTTGAAAAGCACAGAGCAGTTGACTTTGGGATTCTTAGGTGGCCTTCTAATCTAGGACCTGACCAACCTGAGGCCTGCTCAGTTTCACCATTCTTTATCACCCCTATGCAAAATCATGACATTTGAACAGATATTGCAGCTAGGAGGCAGTAAGTGTTCATGTGGCAATGTTGTGGTGTGTCATGCAGTCCCATTGTGAAAACAGTCTTAATTTCTACATGTTCACTCTGCTAAAAAGGGGGGAGGAGATGAATTTTGATTCCTTATATAGCTTTTCACATAAGAAAGTGTCCTAATGTTGAAACATAAGCCTGCAAGCAATGATCAAGAGCCTTCAGTATGCTGTTTCACACATGCAAAAAGAGCTCGTGGAAGGTCCTAGAGATGAGATCTATCACACTTCCTCCCATGGCAGCTGACACAAGTCAAAAGACCAGTGCAGGGAACCCCTTCTGCCCACAGTCTTGTTGGCTGGGAAACTTTCTCACAGGGAACAGGACAGACAGGCATCATTCAGTTCATTGAATGGCTTGCAATACTGTGTCTTACCTTGTATGTACTATATGCGGATGGGTGAAGAGATGCACATCCTCTGAGCTGGTTCTGGGCAAGCAGTATGGCTTGATTGACTGCATAAGCTGCATTATCTAAATAGCTCAAAGCCACTTACAACATCCAGATGTATAGCACATACAAAGGAATAAATGCACATGTAACAGTTGCCTCTAAATTGCCTAGCCATGCCCATATCCAGCAGCCAGGATGCCATGTGCTCAAAGGATAAACATTCTTTCATGTATCATACAAATCAACCCATACTGCTTATGTTGGGCTTCTACCACATGTGGCATTGCCTCATATGGGTATGGGAACTTCACCCAAGCACAACCCTCCCAAGTTATATGATGGAAATAGAACTAGATGCCAAGGGCATTCCTTCTTGGTTTCTGGTTGCTCTCTCTTCTTCCTAAAGGAAAATAGTGGATGATCTGTCCAAATGGTACAAATATTTGCATAATAGATGCAACAAAAGGTTAGAAAGTTTGGTTTTCTTCATTATCAGCATCTTCAAATCCAAAATTTAAGTTGTGCATTTTTTAAAATAATCTACCCCTTTTGACAAATGGGTTAAAATTATTACTACTTTTGGCTTTGCTCCTGCTTCTTTAACAACGTCTGGCAGGTGGAACTTTGGTAGAGAAAGCTTTTCCCAGCACAGAGATAATGGCAAATGCATCACATGCTGCTGTTAAAGGTGCAGGGGCAGCAGGGCTGCAGGATAGCTGGCAAGCTCTGTCATTTCTTGATTTTCATATGTGGCTATCTCTGCCAACTGCCTCTCAATATTAACAGTACTGGAACTGACGTTAACTTATTGGTTTACACTGGCTTGGGAATGTGAGTTTCAAGTCTTTCGAGTCTCCAGCAGGCCTAGAGAAAAATATCTTATACTTTTAATAGATATTCAGTGCGTGGAAATTAGCAGTTAAAGCTTTCCATGGCATGGAGGTAAATAACATCCCACTAATAAAATAACAGGATACTTCCCTGGGCAGTTGGTGACCCTATGTATCTTAGAGTCCTGGCCAAAATAAAAGCACTCCAGCCACCATTTCTAATCTGATTGCTCAGGCAAGTAGCAAATTTTGTTTTCCTCACATTAAACTTGTATTAGCAAGTTTCAACACAAAATGCACAACTGTGGCATATGAAATGTCACACTCATTTGTGAAATCAAGGTACCCTGGCCAGTTTGCCAGACTATATGATTGAGATTCAGTCTATCACTTTGCATGTGTTTCCATAAAACATGACTCAACTACACACTGGATTTTTATTGGTGGTTACATTAAGAGATGGGTTTGTTTTTCCTTTTCCAAATACTACCTCTGGGATTGCTTCCTCAAAAGGAGAAAATGGGGGGGGGGGTCAGGACAGTACCCTGCCCTAGTATGGTAATGCAACCAAGCTGTATCCAGGCCTGTAGCCAGGATTTTTTGATTTGGGGGGCATTTAAATTTTTAAGGGGGCAGTTAAATTACAGTTAATTAAATTAATCTGAATGCCTGTCTTAAAGGGGGAGGCTCTGAGCCTGTTTCTAGCACTTCCTTTCAAGGGACAGGGCAGCGAGGGCATCAGTTCCTAGGAAAAAACAGCTCAAGAACTTTTAATTGCCTTCAGAAGGCATTTAAATACCTTTTGAGTTCCCTTCCACAGGGCAAGAAAGCTTAGAAGGGTACCTTCAATACATCTCCAATAACCCCCTTTCTACTAGCCCAGTACCACCTAGGTCATGGTCAAAAAAGGGTTTCTGGCATGGCTATTTGTGGGGCAGGGCTTTTAATTAAGGGGGGCAGGACACCCGAATGCCCCACTGTAGCTACGGGCCTGGCTGTACCTAGGTTTGGTTTCAGAAACTCCCTAAGTAGCAAACATCATAAAGAAAAATAAAGCTTTATTGAAGAAATTTAAGAAAAAAAGGTTTTAAAACAAGGCATACAGTTCAGTGGCAGTAAAATGCACAAGAAACCAAGAAAGCTAACTAGCTACCTCTTACTGGAGTCAAGCACAGCTGGTTCTGGAAGCAAAGAGTCCTTGATCATAATATGGATGTCTTCTTGGCAGGATGGAGACACAGAGAGGAAAAGGTAAGGCCTAAGGATAACACTTCTTCTCACTGTTAACTTCCATTTCAGTGTATCTGAGGAAGTGTGTGTGCACATGAAAGCTCACACCTTGAATAAAAACATTGTTGGTTTAAAGATGCCACTGGACTCTAACTTTGTTCTATTGCTTCAGACCAACACAGCTGCTCATCAGATTTTAACTTCTTCTCACTGACTACTTTTATAGTTCAAGTTAGCCCTTATGGGCATACATTGTCAATACAGAATATACAATTTAAGAGCAAAATAAAAACACGACCCACAGGTACATATATTACAAAAATTATGTCTCTAGAATCCTTTGGTGCAGCTTTAAAGCAGAGTGGAGGTACTTGGCCACCTCCTTGGTGATGTCAGAGAAAAAGTCATTCAGAAGTCTGTGTATCTTGTGTGTCCATCACACTACTTAAAGTTGAAAAAGACTACTTTTATAAAAAAACTGCAGGCCCTAGCCTCTTGATGTTCTCAACCAATCACTGGACAGTACTGATGGAATCCTGCAAGTGAGAGTGAGTTCCCCCATCAGATCCACAGCTGAACTAAGTAAGCTCAATTAGCAGGCCTGGATGGACTAATATCTGTCAGTGTGGGAGTTACCCAGAGCCTGCAGTAAACCAGATACCTTGAACAGTGAAGTAGCTTGGGGAACAGTGTAGCTTCAGCTGGAACAAACTAGAAAATTCTCTTAAGATGCTTTCTGACTTGAAAGGGGGTTGAAGGAAATTTTAACCCATAACATTCCTGCTATTTTCTCACCAGTAAAACCCCCACTGAGCTGCTCTTGGCCCTGCTGGGGGAAAAACACACACAATACCTGTACATTTTCCCAAGTGGGGCTTAAAAGCAGCCGGGGTGGGGGTGGCTTTTCCCAGTGAGAAAATGAGGCTTAAGGGGAAATAGGGAACATTTCACTGGCCCCTCCCATTCTCCTAATTCCAGAGGCTGTATTTGCCAAAGATGAAAGCAAGTTGTATAAAATAAACACGGAAGTCTCTGTAATGTGTTCTTGACTATGGACTCAATTATTCAGTGCAAATGAAAACTGTTCTCATCCCCTTTCACAGCTCAACAGGACTGAGAGGAACAGTTCTTTAAGAACAACTTTCTGAATCAAGAGAAGTGCTGGGGCTCTAATAAAGCCAAGTGTCTTGTGCAGCCAAATGAAAGAGGCTAACAGGCATTAATTGGGATGGGAGGGATTTGCCTCATTCAAGTAACTTAAATAAGAATATGCTTGCACATTTCTAGGTTCTTATTCTAGTCCTTCTGGACTCTTATTGAGCCTTCTTCCAAAAAGTGCCTTTAAAAAAACCTATAGGAGGGGAAGTTCTTACCATGCTTTCAGTAGGTGCTGCTGTTGATGCCTCTGCATGGCCAACTGCTCTTCCGAGGTCCCTTCATCTTTGCATACCTTAGAGCTACAGGACCTGTTTTCTCCTTGGGACCTGCTTACTGGGAAGTTCAGTAGCTGAGTGGATTGTGGAGAACTGAAACTGAAAACAAAGCAAAAACAATTGCAGTAGTCTTCCCCCCCCCATGATGTGGTTTCAGTGTTGCACAAAAACTGAGCTACATTCTATTTTTGACAGCCTGCTGCTACAAGCAGAGTCTGCTACCTACAAAACCTTTCATACTAAGGGTGGGCTCCATAGTTTTGTTAGAGTGTTCCTTGCCAATCAAGAGTATAGGAGACAGTGGCAAGAAAAAAAAGTTTATATTCACAAATGTGGGAATAAATGAAAAGATTTGTGTCCTTGTCTGAGACAACGTTGCTGTTTGGCAGAAGTAGGGCCAAGAAAACTTCAAAGCCAAGCAAACATTCTTAAAGGTTATGGTAAGCAGGAAAGAAAGGCGGGGCTAGAAATCTGCATCAAATTTCCAGTCAGGCTTCATTTCAGCCAAGAGAAACTTCTTCCTGCTGTACATTGGTTGTCACAGGTGAGTGCCAATAAACAATTGCACATCCATATGCCAAAGAGGAAGAACAGAATGGACATGAAGGAGTGATGGGGGAATAGCATTGTTTTTGTTTCTTTCACAGGTAAGTCAACACAGGTCATTGCAAACTGGAGACTATTGTTTTCTACTTAGTATGTCTTTTCTCTTTAAAAGAAGGAAAGGGGATTTTAATGTGTTTCTAGAGGTTATAGAAATATATAGCTGGGTTTAGTCTGTTGATTTCAATGCACTGTGTAGGCTTGTCTAGAAACTTTCTGGAGTGTGCCACATATGTACAATTCAGAATGACTCAAGTATTTTTTTAAAAAAACAATAGAGATCCCCAGACGGCCACCTGATGTACCCTCACTACAAGTGATCTGGCCTTTCTGCAGCAGGAATCCATCACTCTGTCCATTTAGGAATTCTGAAGCCACCCTGAGCACAGCAACAGTGTGTGATGCGGGGGAGGAAGAATGGATTAAAAGCTGGTTTGAAAGCATCCAAGGGCAACGGTTTGATCTTGACAGATACAGATGTCATTCATGGCTATGATACTTAGCAATAGTCCTCAGACTATTTTCACTTGTTCTTAAGAGCCAGTCCTGTCTCCCAACTGGGTCACAGTCCTGTGTATATAAAATGAGAACTGTACTGACCCATTTTGCTAGGTTGTTCTCAGGGCTTTTTTTTGTAGAAAAAGCCCAGCAAGAACTCATTAGCATAATAGGCCACAACCCTGACAGCGCAGCTCATTAGCATATTAGGCCACACCTCTATACCTTCCCTTGACTTGCCCGGGTGCCCCACGGCTGCGGGGAGCCGGGGCAAGCCAGCCCTTGGACAGGCCGGGGAAGGCACGGAGAGGCATTTAAATGCCTCCCTGATCCTTCCAGGCTCCCCCCCAGCCTGCCCGCCTCAGAGTCACTGGTGGTGGGGTGTCGCTCTCCAGGCCTTCCCTCTGTAGCCACGCACGCAGAGGTTTTGGCTATAGTGGGCATGGCCACCTCTGAAGCCAACCGGAAGTCCGTTCCTGTGCGTTCCTGCCCAAAAATAGCCCTGGTTGTTTTGAGGATAAATGAGATAATCACTTTAGCCAAGTGCACAGCTGCTCTATATTACAGTCTGAAAAGTTTCAGTCTGGGAGTTTTAGCCTAAGGAAGTGCGGTAAGCTGGGAGAATGCCCCATTTGTTTTTGAGCTCTAGTTTGTGAAACATGTCACTAAAACTAAGACTCTATTCACAATATTATTAGCATGCTCATCACTATCTTTTAAAGAATTGACTCTTTTCCAGCAAAAGAGAATAAGAGTCAAGAAATAGAAACAGGATTTACAAGATTTATTTCGAATGATGGGAATGACACAATGACATAAATGTATTTATATAACAAGTGGGAAAATATTTACAAAGAAATATGTAACGTCATGGATAGCGGATTCCTATATAATTCCACTAAGGCTAAAAACTGAACGAATGCTAAACAGCACCCCAGATCTCTCATTATGATTCTTTTTTCCTAGTCGATGCTTAAGAATGTTTTTGAGCTTCAATCTGACAGACATTTGATCTTTGAAATGATATCTTGTACTTCATAATCTAAGGGAAAACATTCACAGACATACTGACTGGGCTCTAAAGTGCTCCTCGGGCTCCTGTAAGAGGCTTGTGTCAACCCAGTAGATTTCTTGGTGACTTTGCTTTCTGCTTTGAACATCTCATTTCAAGATCTGCTTGCCACCAGGCATGCCAAGCTGTTATTCAAGAAGCTGCAAGCTCTCAGCCTCCTTGGGATCATAGAACAAGTTCCATCTTTAGACCGTGACTACTGAGTGTAGATATCGGTCAGAACTTGCAACTTGCCCTTGCATGTCAGCAGAAAGTATCTTCTGTTCACACATAATGGGAGGGGAAGGAATTTTGCCAGTTTTCCTTCCCCTTTGTGAGTCCCTGTGCCACATTCCATGCTGTCCTCCAGTCTTTACATGCTGCATTTGGTTGCTGTGTGTGTGCAGGTTCCAGCAGAACAGGATGGGGTGCAGAAGCCAACATGCAAACATGGATCATGGGATTTAACCTATGACCCTGAAAAAGGACTAGAACGTCAAAGCAAAAATCAGTTGGATTGACTCTATTGTATTGTCTTTACTGTTTTTGCAACCAGAGACATAAACAGCAAACCTTCACCCCACAATAAATCTTGTTCCACAGGAAAACATGAAAGAATATAAAGGTTGCTACTGCAAAAGTTATCATGTGATTTGATAACAGCTGCTAGAAATTTTGCCACATGCAGAGTAGTTTGTTTGTCTTCATCTCTAAGTAACCAGGATGATTTTGCTTCTAAAGAGAGGAAGTCCTGATTAAATAAAGGGGAGATACGTTCATCTCTTAGAGCTGAAAATTTGGGACAGTCAAGCAAAATATGATCCACAGAGTCAATTTTACTGCTGCTGCAATTACAGAGTCGACCTTACACCTCTGTTGTAAGAGAGTCTTCCTCTCAATCCACATTAGTGGTTGATATTGATATTTTCACTTCTTTGCTTTCCTAGTTAACTTGCAGACTAGTTACTTCCAGGAAATAACTGTCATATCATCAGTGCTGATATGAACATGCATGATATGCATGCTCAGCAGAAGGCATTTCTGCTACCTTCTTGTTTTAGAGTTCCAAGCTATTCTAAAACCAGTCTCATTAATTTCATTGTTGAGCATCCTCATTAGATGTCTTAAGCAGAAGCAGTCTGTGTTTTTATTCTCACAATGATTATAATGGCCTGATCCTAAGCACTACGAGTAAAATCCCTTTGAGTTTAATGGGCCCTAGGCTTGACTCCCTTCCACCAAGTTTTCCTCCAACAGAACAAGACTTCCTGGGAGAGGGAAAGGGAGAGGCAGACAGACAGTTTGGTGTAGTGGTTAGGAGCATGGACTCTGATCTGGGAGAACCAGGTTTGATTCCCCACTCTTCCACATGCAGTGAAGGGTGGGGTATAAATCCAATCTCCTCCTCCTCCTTCAAAAGTAATTCCCTGTTAGAGAAAGTATTTCCCCCTGAAGGAAAATATGGTAAAAGAGAGTCACAGGATCCAACTTAGCTGAAGAAAGTGAAAGGATCAAACTTATATGTTCATTAGCTGAACGCTTTGAGAATGGAGACATCCTGGTGATTTTGACACCCATTGGTTGTAACATGGGTTGAAAGCCTCAGAACACAAAGTGATTGGCACCAGCTAAGCCATAAGCAATTTGATGCCCAGCTCCTATGTCTTGGTAGAAAAGACCTTTAAACCCACCAAGTAACATGGTAAATACAACAGCTCATATTTGACAAATGGAAAAAGTAATGTATAACTTGGATCCAGGACCAAAATGTTGTGTGTGGGGGGAGGGAGCTGAGATGAAGTAGCCCCGTAGCAAGAGGTACAAGTGCACTGTGAGTTAGAGAAAGAGTCTATTACAAATAGTTTGATAACTGAAATATTTTGATGACATACCAGAATGCCAGCAAAGGTTCAAGAGACAGGCCCGTAGCCAGGGTTTTGTCATTTGGGGGCCTTCAAATAAGTTGGGGGGCCTTGTTAGGAAGTTGGGGGGCCGGGCCCCAAAATACCCCAATGTAGCTACAGGCCTGTCAAGAGATGACCTTTACCCTTGCAGGACTGCAGCCTAGAAGCAGTGACAGCTAAGCAAATATTGAAATCTTTTAAAAAGGTGGGGGCAGATGCTGGCCTTTCTAACCTGCTAGCCTTTAGAAGGGATTTCCAAGACTTCAAAACACTTCTCACCAGTGGATTATTTTTGCTGTGATCCTTCCAACAGTTCTGTAAACCAGTATTGCAAATGACATACTGTAGTGGAAGGCTTGGGACTGTGGGAAAGCAGCTTGCCTAAGGCTGTCCAGGATGTTCATGATCAAAGAAATCTGAAGCAGGGACTCATTTATTCCTGTGCTCAGTCTCTTAGCTAGTACATACCTAGCCTCCTGTCCAGAGTATTAGGATGATCCCTTACCTTATTGCCCAATATTGGACTTACTTGGTCATTCCAAGGCTATTTCATGTTGAAAAGCATCCCATTGTTCATATTTTGGATGCATAACAATGTCAGCCTGGCATATGATAAGAGTTTGCGCAGCCAAACCTACACTAAAGGCTAACAAAAAATTATTCCAGCATAAACTTTTGTGAATCAGACCTCACTTCACTACTTATGGATTTAATGGCACATGAGTGCTGACTCAAGAGAATTTATGCTGGAATTAATTTTGTTAGTCTTTAAGGTGCCAAGTTTTATGTTACTGCACTTTTACATTACTGGTCTGATGAATTAGTGGAAAAAACCCTTCTAAAATAGCTTCCCTATAAACAGGGGTCATTTGGAGCAGGAGTGCGCAGGAGCGGAGCTCTGGCAGTTAGAAGCACAGGCGGCAGTGGCAAGCTCCGTGCCCCAGTTCCCAGCAGGAGCGTGAAGCAGCATGTGTAGCATTCCTTCTGGGCTCGGATAGGCTACTCTGGGACTGAAATGACAGCCCCCAGAGTGGAAAGACAGTCCCTAGGGGTGGAGCCTGAGCGGTAGGTATTGCCTCCTGACACACTTGCAGTGATGTCAGGGTGTGTGGCATATGCAAATAAGTTATGCTAATGAGCTCCTGCACCTCTTTTTCTATGAAATGACCCCTGCCTATAAATAAATAGAATAGCTTCCCTATAGCCTAGCATGGATTTGGGAATACAACATGTATAGACAGGTATAAGCACATGCTAATTAAGGTATAGTTTAAAGCCTCAGTTTATGAAAGTTCTCTAAATACTAATAGTGAATACTGACACTAACCACTAAATATTGCCGTTTGGGATAATGGGGGTATGGGACCTCTTGAGCTTGCTATATTTTAGGGGCTCAGTATATTTTAATCTGGCCCTGCATCCCAGTGCAATGCACTTGGGTCTTTGTTTTGCAGAACACTGTAAATTTTCTGCCCCTGATCTATCAAGGCCTAATGCATGTGTAGCTAAGTTATTTACCTGATGACTGTTATATACTCTAGTAGAATGGCATTATAAAAGAAAGGAAGGGAGAGAGATTAGTGTAGTTCCGCCTTCCATAAACTCATATTGGAGGACACAGCTCTGGTCCACCATCACAAAGTAAATTGTTGTAAATAGGTTAAAAAAGTGAATAGTCAAAGATATGGAATGGCTTCAGTGCAATGAGCCACAAAGCATGCAAGTATGTGGATTATTTTTTAAAAACATCTTCAAGAACAAGGAGTTGGATGAGTTTGAGTACTGGTTTCTCAAAGCCCAGGATTTGATGAATTATGGCCTTCAGAAAATTACTGAATTGTTAACCAAGAGAACCATCAAGGCATGAATCAAAAGAGAGTTGTTATCTTTTTCTTTTTTTAAAAAAACCCTACCTTTGTTAGGCAAATTGCCTTATTTTATAAATAAATGTGAGGGATTATGACTATTAAATGGCAAAAGGCATTAATTATAGGATCATAACCTGTGTTTATGGGTTCCCAGGACCCAGGAATAGACACTGAGGCTATATAGCTAAAATAGTGATTTATTTACTAAAGGTTCTTCAAGCATAGAAACAAAAATCAAGTATTCACACACACAATACAGAGCTAAGAATATAGAGTTGAAAGGATAGAAACATTTGCATGAGCAGGATTATTGTTGGCGGGGTAATCACGCAGCAAAAAGGGGATAAAATAAGGGAAGGGACCATGAGTTGACCAGCAACACATGTGGACTGATTCCAAACAGGCCTGGATTTGGAAGTAACAAGATAGAGTGGGGGTAGGAGAGGCAAGAGCAAGAGAGCAAGCCCAAGGAGGGCTCTCCTTATATAGCCAAATTTGTGACCTGAGGCACAGTGGCCATGTGGTCACCTGGTCCCCAGTAAGTTTGAAACTAACACAATATTAGCACAGGGCAATACAAAAGAAATGACAGTTGGCCAATTTATACATGATGGTTGGCAGGGATAAACACCTTTTGGGGAATAGGGTAAGACAAAGGAAAAGGTGCAGGTATCCAATCACATTGTTGGTCTGGTGCTTCACATTAATGATTGGGTGCTAGGCAGAGGCGTTATCTTGATGGTGATAGGAAAGCTGGATTGCTGCTATTGTTGGTAGCTGGGTGCATCCTTTTGTCTTAGGCTGGAGAGGACTGTGTGTCTTGCCGAGTGAAGTTAACACACAAAGATGGGGGGTGCCTGCATGGTGGAGAAGAGATTATTCCTTTATGGCTTCTGCTCAGGAACATCTGTCTTGTAGCAGAGCATGGCTTCCTACTCTGGTCTGCTGCTGGTCTGCATCGTGGCTCTTGTATGGCTGTAGAGGTGCAGGAGCAGGAGGCTTCTGTAGTTCTGGGTCCACATCTGGCTTGGCATGCTTCTTAGGCACAAGGCTCCCCTTGGCCACTGTGCATATTCCATAGTCCAGTATAAAGGCACTTCTCTTGAGAACACAGCTCTGTTTATTGCTCTGACACACATTTTGCACAGTTCAGCAAAGCAGTCATATTTAAGAGTCTTTAATAATGTGCAGGCCAGACAAGATATAAATCTAAATAAATAAATAAATCTCGTGGCTTCATGGCAACACCTTGTAGGGTTGGAAGATATAAAATTTACCTAGCTCTGTTCTCTATAGTTCAATCAAACCCTGGTAATCAGGTCTCTGTATCATATCCAAGACCAGAGGGCAGTTGGGGATTGAATGGACACCAGGTCTGAATAGTGTATGATGTTCCACGTACTAGTACTGAACTATCACATTCCTTCTTATTCAAAAGCAACATGGGGTCCCGTGAGGAACTGTGGGAAGGATGTGTCCAGTCTGGAAATCCCCCCATCTCCCTCTCTAGGATTCTCTAAATACTGAGTGGCTCAATTGAGCTGATTTCTCCTCCTGCTTCTTGATTCCCCCCCCTTTATACTCATACAGTTGTATCTTTCCTGTATACCTGGGAAGTCATCTGAGTATGAAGAGACCTTGTCTATTTGTGGTCCAATTTCCCTGTTTTCATCATCCACAGGGGGCCCAGACTCTTTACTGTTAGTTATGATGAGCATGCTCAAACTAATGAGGCCAGTTTGTGGAGAATGGATCCATCAGTATCTAGACGTGCAAGGTCATGCAAGGTCTTTATATTTAAAGTGTCCTTGGATCCTGGAAGCTCAGAAGGAATGTTAGGAGGCATTGTTGTATAATTGTTCTGCTTTTGTATACTTCTTTTGAAGTGCACAGAAGTAGCTAGATCATTGGTCTACTCCCATGCAGCAGCACATTTGTCAATTGCAGAGGCACAGTAATGCAGCTGTTCAAGGTTGCAGGACTATTATTCCTTAAAAAGCAAGAGTGTGTATCAAGAAAAGGAATGCTGGATGGGGACCCTGAAGAGGAGCTTTTATATTCGTTCTTTGTTATTACAGTAAAGTAAATCTCCAATGTTTGTGTTTGCATTTTAGTTAAACTCTGTAATGATTTTTGTATCAGGATGTCCTCTTCAGTCATGACTTTTGTCTCACTTCTCTGCCTTTTTGAAAGTGTTTTAATGGCACAATTCGGAACAACTAGGAATTCCACTTCAAGTCCCCCCCACTCTCACTGATTTTACTATTGTTACTATTGTCTATGGCAAGGCACATTAGTATACATTTTTTCCACAGAGAATATCAGACTAAACATGATGTAATTAAACATATCTGCTTAGAAAAATGCTTTACACAAAGTTCTCCAAGGAGTCCTGACGCTGGTGGTGTCCTAGATCAAGGGAAGATCAAGCTTCCTATGAGATGGCTTGTACACTCTAAGCAGGCATTCCTTCACATGCACCCTGGGGCCAGCGTTTGGTGTGTGTTTAGTTCCATGGGGCAAGAGAGGGGCCTAAGATCTCACTGATTGTCCTATGTGGCCTGAGCACATGCCCTTCTTGAAATATGCCCCAGAATCTTTTGTGTGGGGGGGAAATTCCCCAAAGGAAGAATTTGGAAAACCAGAGTAGAATAAGATGGTCAGTTTGACTTCTTGTAGCCTGAGTAGGATGAGTTACAAGTGTCCTCAGTGGGGGAAATGGTGGGGTATAACTGAAGTAAATAATTTAGTAACAATTATAATGATCTAGTAAAGTTCACTATCCAAAGAATATTTGATTTTTTTGTTTTTAAAACTTACTTAGATGTCCATAAACTAACTGCTGAGCAGCTTCATTTATTAAAGAGAGAGATTTGCATACAACAATCCTCTCCAAATATAATTATTGTAGAGTCCATTTAAACTTTTTGGCTTAGTAACCATACATAGGACCAATCACTGATCACCTATCCTGCCCCAAAAGACCTTCCTTCTTTCCCCCATTGATCTGTTCTTCTTACTTTGATCAGTAATTTCATGAGACTGATAGCAGTTTGTAAGCAAATAGCCCATCCACCCGACCCCACCCCTTTGCTGCACCTGATACAGCTCTCATCTGTCACCAACCAGAAAGCTGCCCTCTACACACAAGACACCTGGAACTCCCACCACATTTCTTCAGTTACTGGAAACAGTCAGTGCCATATTGGCAGGCACCAGGGCATGAAAGTCAGAAACTAAAGGAAAAAACTTGTTAGTTTGCTTCAAGCGAAACTCACTGCAAACTCTTCTATGGGCGGAAACAAAGAGGAGCCATGTAAGACTCCAGTGTCTCTACATTCAATTTCTCTGGAAATCTCTGATCTAATAAAATACAATCTATCACTTTTTGCATGCAATTTTTTTTTAGCTTACATTACTTAGAAGCATTCAAAAGGCAGAATGGATGTCATTTTATGAATGTATGTGCATTGGATGGACATGAAAAGAAAGGCTTTAATACCCAGGGGGCAGGTTCTTTTAATTAAAACCTAATGGCAGCCATTAGAAAGCCGCTTAGGAGTTGGGAGGCTGGAGACAGATGAGGAAGCAGCCAAAGGTGCAAAATGCATGCAATTTATCACATGGGTCAAACTGTTTCCCAAAGGCTACAGAAAGCATAGAGTTCTGCTTTAGGGTATACTTGCCCATCTGTCCCAGACTGCAAAGCAAGCTGTGTGTACGGATGCAAAGAAACTGTTCTAGCAGCTGCAGGAGGAAATCATTCCAAGCATGGGTTTGTTAATGCTGTCTGTTATCTAGTATGTAGTTAGGCTTTCTCTTCCTAGTTTTCCCTGCGCTGCCTAAAACAAGAAGGCTGACTTTGGCCCATGTGACTGAGTGGTGATATGCTAGTACAATAGCTGGGGTACCTAGACATTCTCTGAAGCCCATGCTATAATCTCTTTCTGAATAGAATGGTCCTTTGGATTACTATCTGTAACAATTCCCAGGTGTACACCCAATGGGACCCATTGTTTCTGAAGGACTTCTCCTTTATGGCCAGGAACCTACATACTTGAGGGACTGCCTTTCCCCACATGTACCCCAGAGAGCACTGCGATCAGGGGCCCAGAATTGGTTGGCCCTCCCAAGTCTCAAGGAGGCCAGGCTAGCAACAACCAGGGCCAGGGATTTTTTGGTGGTGGCTCCATTCTGGTGGAATGAGCTCCCAGAAGAGATCAGAGCCCTGCAGGACCTTTTCTAACTACAGACTGAGTGAGCCGCCTGAGACGATCTAAGAACACCAAAGAGCCGACTGGGAAGAGAGAGAACTGAGTAACAACAACCGCTGTAAAATTACTGACACTAGCACTTTATTATGTTTTATGGCTTAACTGGTTTTAAAATTGTTTAATTGTTTAATTGCTGCTGTTAATTTATTTTATGTGTATTGTAAATCTTATGTTATTTTATGTAAGCCGTCCTGAACCAGCCTTGGCTGGGAAGGTGGGGTAGAAATTTAATAAATCCATCAATCAAATCAATGTTTCATGGGTTCCGGGTTTTGTGAAATGGTGTATCTCAAGTCTCAAGTGAAGTTTGAACAAAAGAACAGAAAGTGAAGTTTGAACAAAATAACAGCAGGTATTTGGAGGCCTTCTAGAAATTAGAACTGATTTTCAAATCACAGAGATCAGTTCCCCTGGAGAAAATGGCTGTTTTGGAGTGCGGAGTCTATGCCATTATACCCTGATAAAGTCTCTCCCCTTCCCAAACCCCACCCTCTCTGGGCTTCACCCCCAAAACTCCAGGAATTTCCCAGTCCAAGCAACCCTACTTCCATCTCATCATTCACAGAGCTGAAAAAACATCTCCATCACTTTCTTTTCCTCTGTACAAAGCAATGATCAAGGGCACAAGGACACACAGGCATTGAAATTCTATCACTGGTAAATGCTTAGGCCTACTAACCGTTGTCAAAGTCCTTTCAAGGGATTTAGAGCACCTTGCCACCTGACAAATTTCTACAGTACTACAAAGTACTTTATATTAAAAGGGCTTTCAGAAAAAGTGCTAATTTTTAAACACATGCTGACTGGGGCTTCTTGGAGGGTCAGACATCCTTGTGTGCTGGGAAGTGTTGGGAAGCATTCTGGGCCTGGGGTTTGTTGTCAGGATTTTTTTAATGCCACCTCTCCAGAGTCTTGCTCAAGGTGGCTTAAAAGCAAAAACACTACCATAAAATCAGCACAAACTACTAATATCAAAACAAGCTATTCATTTTGTATGTGTGTGCCCATGCCTAGAAGTCATGGTGACCTCTGGCGACTCCTATTGGGGCATGGAGGACATTCAGAGAAGTAGCTGGATAGTCTGCCTCTGCCACCTGACACTGGTATTCCTTGGAGGTCTCCCATCCAAATACTTGCCAGGGGCATCCCTGCTTAGTTTCCAGGACCAGGCAAGATCAGGCTTGCTTGAGCTATTCAAGTCAGGGCAAAATAACACAAGCTATTAAAAGCAATCCAGGGCCTAAAAACCACCTAAAAATATCAGCAAACCAGCCTTCATCACCAAAGCAAAGCACAAAACAGCTAAAAAGCCACTTAAGTTAAAAGCGAGGATTAGGAAAAACCAGTTTGGAGCTGGTGCTTGAAAAACAGTATGGTAGGTGACAGGCAAGCCTCAAGGGGAAAAACATTCCAAAGGCAAGGTGCCGCCACTGAAAATGCCCTCTCTAGTCACCACCTGCCTCATCTCTGCAGGCCGGGGCACAAAGAAAAGGGCTTGGGAGGGGCAGTCCTATCTGGCTGGACAATCCAGGGGGAGATGGCCCTTCAGGTTGTTCCCGGATGTACACAGAAGAGGCTCTGTGTCTTTAATGCTTGCATATTGGACAGAAACTCAGAAGGTGTAGGGAAAAGCTTGCACTAGCTGCATCCCTGCCTGTTGTGCAGCTGCAAAGTCAGAGCACAACAGTCAGAAAAGGTGACAGTCTTACTTACTTCTCATGGGGTGTCCTTTTAGGCCAATTGGGGAATATTCGTCCTTTCCCCAAAAATTACATTACTTGTTAAACTGCTACATGAAAATGGCTTAAAACGACTTCCCTCCTCCTGCAAACAGCTGTGGTTGGGTCTAGAGAGAAGCATAGCCAGATGTCTGAACACTCCTGTTTTGGAAGAAAAGCTGATGCAAAATTTAAAATTAGAAATAATACATGAATTGAGGAATCAGCTGCTGGGACACCCACAATGGAAATTCTGAGTCTGCCCCTGGGTCTCATGTAGCACATGGGAAACCAGTCCAAGTCCCACCATGGGCAAAAGTCACTTACTGCGTTGATTCCAGTGTCCATAGAAAGGCCTGAAGCAAGCTGGTTAGGATTGCTCTGCAAATTTCTTACTGCTCCCATCTTTCTCAGGGGGCTCAAAGAGATAATGGTCAGTACCACTTCAGTTACTTTCTTATCAGTACTTCAGACTGGATTACTTTCACCCCATTCCTCACTGCTACACACACTTTACATTCTGGACCTTTTGCTTACCTTAAGGTTTACACATAAACCCATGAAGCTGCTGAGTCAGACCACTGATCTGTTAAGGTTGTCTATGGCGACTGGCTGTGCCTTTCCAGCTAGAGGCATTTTACATCACCTATGATTCCATTTTAAAAAAACAACAACTGGACAAGCCAGGGATTGAACCTGGGTCTTTCTGCATGCTAGGCAGATGTGCTGATAATAAGTCACAGCCCCTCTCCTGAGCATTTCTGCTCATGAATCTGGCTTAGCAACTTGTTTTCACACTGTGTGTTTACCTTGTTTTCTTACAATGTCAGGAATGATCTTGAACTAGCACCTCCAGTTCCGCCATTATATGTGGTGGTTGATCTGATAAGCTGATCTGTGAAGTTGAGTGCCAGGCTAAGATGGTAGACTTTAATGAGCTGCCCTGGAGCAGGCAGTAACAGAAGGGGAGGAGCAGGTTCAGTCCTATCTCATGATTTTTCAGTTGTAAGGCTTTAAAAATTCTTCCTTCATTTTTCTTTCTTTATCTTCTCAAGAGCCTCATGATGCAGATTTAAAGGGTGCCCTACCATAAAGTGATGGAGCTGCGGTGGCTCAAGTGGTTAAGACGCTGAACTGCAGGCTGTGGAAGGTCAGTAGTTCAGCAGTTCAAGACCCGGGTGCCGCATGATGGGGTGAGCTCCCGTCTCTAGTTCCAGCTCCTGCCAACCTAGCAGTTCGAAAGCAAGAAATTGCAAGTAGATAAATAGGTACCACTTCGGTGGGAAGGTAACAGCGTTCCGTGCACCTTGGTGTTTAGTCATGCCGGCCACATGACCACGGAAACGTCTTCGGACAGCGCTGGCTCTTCGGCTTCGAAACGGAGATGAGCACCGCAACCCTAGAGTCGGATTCGACTGGCTTTCAAGCAAGGGAACCTTTACTTTACCTTTACCATAAAGTGAGGTGCAGCTGTTCCTTGGAGCACCAGATTCCGGAAGCAGTACAATTTTCTGCCTGCATCTTTAGGTGCTATTTAAAAAAAATGAATGGGAAGAGGTGTCATTTTTGCTTCAGGTATCAAAATGACCAAAGCCAACACTTTTTAAAATTCATGCAAGCGTTTCTGATTTGCCTGAGTATGCACTCACAAATGCAACCATCATGGATGAATAAGAGTATCCTGGATGTGGCCAGCTATTTGGTGATCTCAGGGGCACATTTCCAAGCTGCTGTGATCACAACAATTGCTTTCCTCTATGAAATTATTTGGTGATACAGTCTAAGCTCTTGGAGGATTGGCTACATTAGGGGTGTGTCACCTAATATGCAAAGGAGTTCCTGCTACAAAAAGAGCCCTGGTGATAATTATTCAGCCTACTCCAGCTAGCTAAAAGCCCACCATTAAAATGCTGAAAATATTTAAAATCTGCATAAGAATTGTTTGGGCCTGCTGGGTAAGAGACAGTAAAGTCAGTGTCAGGTGAGCCTATGGGGAGGGCATTCCTAAAGGAGGTGCTCCCTCTGAAAATGCCCTATATGTAGTTGCCAACCACCTCACCTCTACAGGTGAGGAGATAAAGCAGGCTTTGGAGAGACAGATTTTAATTGGTGTGCTGGACACTACCAGAGGAGGTGGTGAAAGAGACAATCTATAATTGTGCAATAAATAATTAACTAATAGAGTTTGTTGCATGGGATATTTTGACTGCCAGGGGCATAAATAGCTTTATTAAGTTAGATTAATGAGTGGAGGGTAGGTTTCTCAAGAGCCATTAGCCATAACATCCATTTCAGAAGCACTAGGCCTCTGATTATCAGATACTGGTTGGAACAAACAAACATCTATTACCATCTTGGCCAGTTTGCATCAGGCTGTCACAGAAAAGTAGAGGGATGGATGGACCTTCAGTGAAACAGTGTAATATTCCCTTTTGTTTCTCTAGCTGCTCACAGTAATCTTCTTTTGCAGTTCTTTCTGTTTTTGTATGTTCACTGCATTTGTTGTGTCCTCACTTGCTCATAATATGCCATTTGAGAGGAAGGTTATGGTAGGAGTCAGAACCACGTGCAGTGGAAGGCAGTAGACTGGGAAAATCGGGGTTCAGATCCCTGCTCAGATACAGCACTCAATAAGTCACCTTGAACTAGTCACTGTATCTGAAATGAAACACATTGATTTATGTTCAGTGACGCTCTCTGCCATATAATCAAATACAGAATGAAGCCTAAGACTCTTGTTTTATGACCTTAATGTTTAGGTCAGAGGTGGCCAAACTTGCTTAACATAACAGCCACACAGAATAAACTCCAGATGTTTGAGAGCTGCAAGACATGAATAAATATTGCACACATGTTTTTATTGAAAAATATGCAAATTTGCTTTTTGTTGACATTAAATTGGACTGTGTGAAAGAGCCGAGCTGCAGTTTGGGCACCCCTGGTTTAGGTGATCTTGAAATGTTATGCACAGGAACAGAGGCTGACAATACAACTGACAAATCACTTACTTTTTAGTAGATTTTCTCCCCACCCTTCACCCAAGAAGCTCAGACTGACGTACACTGGTTTCCTCCTCCGTTTCACCCTGGTGGGTTAGGCTGAGACAGAGTGATTGGCCTAAGGTCAGCTTTATGGCAGAGTAGGGAGCTGAACCTGGGTTTCCCAGACCCTAGACCAACAGTGCAATTCTACTGCACAAAGATACACCCTTCTCAATGCATTTTCAGTGGATTCAGCAGGGTGTACTCTGCTGAGGATTCACCTGCAGCACTCTAACCCTACACTACACCACTTGAGCAGACAAGCTGGGATGCTCTGATTGATTTAAAACATTACTGCCACAATCCTATTGATAATTACCTGGGACAAAGTCCCTTCAGAGGAAACATAAATAGGAGCAGGCTGCTGGCATTCACGACTGGAAATGATCAACGATGTTGCAAGTGGATGTTCTGTCTCACTCGTTTTCTCTCGTCGACACCTGCCCCCAGACACATACCTTGATGAGCATTTATTTATAATGCATAATTTTGGGCTTCTCTGGAGAGCCAGGACTCTATAATCAATCCACACATATTTACTTTCAAAGAGGCTTTTAATAGATAACCTCAAAATGCAAAACCCTCACCACCCACCTGCAATTAAAACTCAGCCCATGAGAAAATGAAATAAAAATGCTTCATTAAAAATCACACAGCAAAACTGACATGCACCTTTATGTATATGAGTAAGTCCACAACTGCTTTTTAAAGCCAGAGGACCCAAGCTTTCAGAGTGAAATATATGATTGTGGATGATGCAAAGGGCTTAATTTTAATAAGCCAAGCCTATGTCTTATCCCACTTGGCAGTATGAAGCAAAACTATGGCTGGGTTGGGCATGTATAGCCAGAAGTGACTCATTGTTATAAGAAACCAAGGGCTTAGCCTCTTTCCATATGACCCTGCTTTGCCATTCATATTGGTAGAATTTGAGGGGTTCTGCATTTGGAGGAAGAGTTCTCACCCCAGTGTTTTCAGCACAAAAGATAGGAATGGCCCCTTACAGCCAGCAGCAAGCCACTGTGTTATTGTGGCACGAATGTTGGACTTGGGTTGGGGAGATCCAGTTTCAGAGCTTCCATGAAGTTTAATGTCATGAGATCTATTATTATTTCTCAGTAATTCTCATCAGGGGCCATGGTGGCTCAGAAGTTAAGATGCTGAGCTGCAGACTGGAAGGTCTGTAGCTTGGAAGTTTGAGACCCTAGTGCTGCGTGACAGAGTGAGCTCCCGTCTCTGGCCCCAGCTCCTGCCAACCTAGCACTTCGAAAGCAAGAAATTGCAAGTAGATAAATAGGTACAGCTTTGGTGGGAACGTAACATTACGTGTGGCTCGGTGTTTAGTTATGCTGGCCACATGACCACAGAGAGGTCTTTGGACAGCGCTAGCTCTTTGGCTTGGAAACGGAGATGAGCACCACACCCTAGAGTCGGATTCGACTCGCTTTCAAGCAAGGGAAACCTTCACCTTTCTTTAATTCTCATCAGGGTAGAGAAAAAGGAGGGATACATAGTATGTAGGAATCATCATGGTAGTAGGCAGCATCACCTATCTCTCCAGGATAGATGACGTACTTCATTATTTTTCATGCTTATTTCTAAAATACATGTGTTTATAATACTTACCACTAAATGAGGTCAAGAAATAGCAGTACCCATGCTGAGCAAGGCATGACTTTGAGCTCAGGTCCATATATGTGACAATAATGTACAGGCTACCACATAGAAGATATCTCACCCAACTATCATTCATTTCATAATAATTCATTCCACATCAGGAACTTTGCTCTCAGGTATTCATGTTGCTGTACTATAAAGAGTCACTCACTCATCTTGGTTTGCAAGAGTTTTCTGGAAAGCTATTACAAAATGGCTGCCATAGGTTAAAAATTGCCTTTACTTTCCAGAACATCTTTATTAATACCATTGATTTCATGTTATTGTTAGATGGTGGAAGGATCCTGAAGCACTTTTGAGAATATCTGGTGTTCAGTCGAAATCTCTAATTATATCGATTGCTCAGAAACCAAGAAACATGACACCTGAGGGTTAAGGATTAAGAGTGTGCATTCAAGCAGTTATGTGTCTACTTTAATGTGAGTATGTGTGGTGTGTGTATGTACTTGACTGTGAATAACTAGGGATGGGCACAAACCAGCTCACAAACTAAACTTCATCATGACGCTTGGCCAGTTCGTGGTTTGTGAAGTGGAGTTCGTGGCTGGACAACTGGCATGAATATTTAATGGACTTTCATGCTGTTTGTGGTGGTTCATGAATTGATAAATTTCCAGACAGACGGTCTCCACTCAATTAAAATGTTTACAAAACTTCAAAGCAACAGGGGCAGCAGAACTCTCCAGCCTTGGAAACATCAATAAGGGTTCACCAAAGCTTAATCAGCACCACTGGGTGTTAGGTGGACTCAAGGCTCTGAGCCACCCTGTCTCTCTGCTCAAGCTGAGTGTCTTGGCTGAGGACTCATATTTTATACCCTCCAGATTGTGAACTCTTCTCCCCAGCTGGGGTTTGGCTGTTATGTGGACTCAGGGGACTTTGTGAGGAAGTCCTGCACCATCACCTCTGCCAAATCCTCTGCCATTGCACTCCTGGCATCCCTGCCACTGCTGATCTCCCAGATCACCATTGACAACCAATAGTGGGGCTTCTCCCTGGTTGGGCTCTTTGGGGCAGAGGTGCTGGGCTGTGGATCCTCCTCTTTCCCAGCCTCTTCCACCTGCTGTTCCCTCTGGCTATGTCTGTTGATCTGTAGCCACTGCACTTTTTTACAGAGCTTGTGCTTCCATTGCATGAGCTCTGCTTTCAGGAGAGCAATGCTGCCTTTTATCTAGGGGTCAAAGATACTGGCCAACTTCTACTCCCCTTCCTTGCAGAGTAGATGCAACCTGGTGGTGATGCCCACATGCAACCTCTCTGCCAAGGCCCTGAACCATGGGAGAACAGCTGTCCCTTTGGGGCCAAGATCCAGTGTGGATGTCGGCACCCTGTCCCTTCTTTGAATTGGGGGTGACTTGCCCCAGGCTGGCCATATGGCCACAGAGCACATCAGTGGTGTCCTGTAAGGAATTGAGGACATACGCCACTTGGGAGAGGGTCAGCCAGTCATTGGAGCTGATGCTGAGCTCCTCTTCCCCATGCAGGATGGTAATGGAGGAGATGACATCCTGCACAGTGCTCTTCTGCTCCACCAAATGTGCCATCATGGCATAGGTGGAGTTCCTCATCCCTGTCTCCCTACTTCTTGCACAGTAGATGGGCAGATTAGATACTGTGTGGGAAGTGGGTGGCCAGGCGCTGGCAGGTCTCAAGCAAGGACTGTATCTCAAGGGGGCAGCATCCCAGGTGGCCATATCAGTGCTCTCCAGCCCCAGAGTATCCTTCACCACCAGGTGAAATGTGTGTGCCAGGCAGTTGATGCCCTTGAGGTGCAAAGCCTTCACTGCTGCCAGTATGTTGGCACCGACATCTGTGACCATGTAGCCATGGACAATGTTGATGCTGCCCATTCCCTCTCTCAGGCTATTCTGTATCACAGCGGAGATGTTTTGCATCATGTGATCTGCATCCAGCCTCTGCACCTGGAGCAGAGCCACTTTGTAGCCCGGTGGCAAGATTGTCCCCTCCTGGGACCTGGGCTGTGCCCTGACAGTCCTGCTGGCTGCTCCAGAGGTCTTCAGTGAAGTGAACAGTTCTGCCTTGTGCTTTGGAGAGCTGTGCCTTATCCATCACTACTGCAGCTGATGAAAGACTACATCCTCCATGAGGGAGAAGGGTGGTCATCCACAGCAATCTTCTAGCTGACAAAGCAAGTCACTGCTTCCTGGGACCTCCATATAGCCCTTTTGATCTCTTGGAAGGTGGCCTGCTTTGATGTCCCACCCACAGCACCCTGAGTGCAGGGAACCTTTTTTCGAAGGGCCTCCTGTTCACCTTCCACTTCTCTCTGCTGAGAGGGAATGGACCTCTTCTTCCACCCTCTGGCCTCTTCTTCTACCCACTGGCCGCCACCCTCCTTTGGCAGCAACATAGTTGGGTGCACCCTTTGTAGGTGCCTGTGGAGGATGGAGGAGGACACGTGCTGGAGGGCTGTGCCTCTCTTGATGTGGATGTGGCACACCCGGCACTCTGCCACATAGGGGTCATTGGGAAGGGTGTGGAAATGTTTCCAAACTGTGGTCTCCCCCACCCCAATCACTGTTGCCAGGGTCCTCCTCTCCAAAGAGTGTTAGCAACTGCTGGTGGTGTCTCCAGACAGTACTAACAACACTTTTGCCTCTGTGGAGAGCCCCAGGAACAGATCGGGGAAGGAGGCCTAAAACCCCTGGTATAGGACCAGGCTCCAGTGGGCTAGCAGGATGGGTTTGGTGTCCAAGGATGGGGGGGGGGCTGTGGTATGCAGGGGGACTTATTCCCCCATGGCAAGCACCCTTTGCACCCACTTTCACCCTCACGGTGCACAGAGGTGTTCACTTTCAGAAGAGGTGAGGAGGGTATAAATGTGGGAGACCTTTTGGGGGGGTCTGTAACTGGGACCCCAGAAATGTAATCTGCCTGCAACTTGGAGAGATTGTAGAGGAATGGGCAGCAGGGTGAGGTTCCCCATGCATTTGGTGTGTGTAGCTTGCTGGGGTCCATTCTATATACTTTTTGAGACTGTGCCTAACATTTCCCCCAAAAGCACTTTTGGGGGGCATCTTCTTTGGGGGCTTGTAACATGGACCTCCTAAACCCAATCTGCACATAACTTGGAAGGTATGTAGAGGAGTATTATGGAGAGGTGCCCTGAAAGTTTGATGCCTCTAACTTGCACAGGTTCTGTTCTATACTTTCCTGAACCTCCTGAACCTGAGCTTGTCATTTCTGCCATTTTCCCAGAAAGCACTTTCCTGGGGTCACCTTCTTTGGGGGGCCGTAACTCGGATCCCATAAATCCAATCCTCACCAACCTCATAGAACAGGTAGAGAAGAGTCAGCAGGAGATCTCCTGCAGGTTTGGTGTCTCTAGTATGGCGGGGAACTGGTGATCTACTGTGTCACGAACATCACAAACCGAACCAGTTCATTTGACACTTAAAAGTTGTGCCAATTTGTGGTTCACGAACCAGGAATACCACAAACTGAACCAAACTGCATTTTCCCAGTTTGTTCTTATCCCTATGAACAACCACAGTGGAACAGGCGTGTTTGACCCTTTCCTATGTTGTATATTCTTAATCACCAGGTGAACTAACATTTGAGAGGGTATCTTTTTATAGGCCAATATGATTCTAACACTGGAAGCAAACTTTCACACTGCCTGGAGCACTACTGGAGGCTGGAGATATATATATATATATTTGGGGGGGTAGATATTATTTTGAGAGTTTGGTGTACAATCTTTCAGTACTATAACCAATATGTAGGAAGGCCAGGTGAATAGCACACCATAGAAATAGCGTGTATTTTGGATATGGCTTTTTGTCAAACATCTTGCCTCAAATGTTTGCTTCCAGCATTGGATTATTCAAATAAAATTATTATTTATCAAAATAAAAGTATTAGGGCTTGTTTTCAAATGTTAATTGTTCTTTATGTAGAATCTACCATTTCACCTGAAGAGTGCAGAAAGCCCATCTTCCCCCAGATGTTGTTAGACTTTCTTGCCTACAAGGGTGACATCACTTGTTTATTCCCCAGCATTGTCCAGGAATATTAGAGTATGCCCTAAAGAGCTGAAGCAGTTACACCATTTTCCCCCTTTGAGGACAGATGGACAACTGGAAAGTCTACTACTTTATCCTGCAGCCTTGGCTAATAGCACTCAGAAATCCCTACCATTAAGTTCCCTTTGCTTAGATGGCCCATTCGGGGTCAGCCAAGGCAGGAGGCAGACACACCTGGATTCCGTCTGCAAGCTACTTCCACTTACCTGCCATGTATAAACAAAGGGCCTTCCATTACATTCTGGTCTCCCCAACATGTCAGAAGTTATCAAGCGCCCATAGATCCCCCTTTGTTTGAAAATAAATGTGTCCACAGATCTTTACCCTTTCCCGGCTCCTAACAGGTCTATTAAAAGATAGTACAATATTTTCACAACCCCCCTCCTCGCATTAGCCCCTTCTATGATGTGTATTTGTTGCTGAATGTATACTTCCCCAGCCATCTCAGTTCAACTCAGAGTCTTACTAGAATCCCAGGTCTCCCAAACCCGTCTGTGTTTCACAGGACCAGAGGCCTCCGCATCTATTCAAAACCCGCGGTCTCTTGCCACACCCTTCCTAAACATTGCCTTCTTTATCGCTGTTTGATCGATGCAATCCCCCATTTAAGTGTCCCTCGCACGAGGCTGTACACCCATTTTATTGTTGGGCAACTTGTCCAGTATGCATCTGAATCGACAGCGATGTTACTTATCCCACTCAGATTAAGAACCCATATGGTGATAATTAAATATTTTAACCAGTTCCATAATCAGTCCGAAGTATTTCGATTTAAGCCTGGGAATGGACCAAATGCCTCGACTTTACTGACTTTCCATCAATATCTAATTGACTACTGAGCCATCAGCTGTTTACCAGGACAGGATGAAACCGAACCCGGGTTTCACTCTCCGGGATCCCAGAGAGAAAAGGGGACAGTGGGCGTGGCACCTTTAGACGCTACTATCGTCATTCATGCGACTGATTGTCATTAGATGGATCAGCAGAACTGAGAAGGCCTTGGCGGCTTAATTTTTGTAAACAGATTGGAGGGGGGACAAGTCGACAAGAGTGGAGAACTCACTGAAATAGCTTTCAAGCTGGCTTGAAGGTGGTGATTGTCAGTCACCCGTTTTAGAGTCCAAAGGCACCCCATGCGATAGCGATACTAAGTCCCAGGGTGTGGTTAGGATATACGATTCAGCAGCCTCGCTGAAACCAAACATATCGGGGTGTGATCGGTGCTTGGAGGGGAGACCTCCTGTAGACCGCCTTGAGCTCTGTGAAAGAAGAAAGGCTGGATGTTAACAAAATGCCAATCAGGTTTCTTTGGATGTTTCACTGAAATCTATGGGGAGTGCTTCTAAATTCGGCTAATAGTTTTAGAGTTGTCATATGATCACACAGCCTTGCTAGGCTATGCGGCCAAAGCTCAAGAACAGCGCTTAGTATCTCAGCGGTGTTTACTAGGTCGAATGGAAGCCCCTTTCCCTGTTTCCCGGGAACATTGGCTGACCCTCGTAGTGAGAGGAATGCACTCTCAGCATGCGCAGCTTTCTCCATTTTGGATGTACATCTCCCGTTGATTAGGCCTGAATTGCCTAAAAAGGTTCTAGAGCTTAGTCCTCGCTGAGATGAAAAGAAAACTCAACCCATGCAGGGTAGGATCAGACCCTAGAGCTTCCCTGGCTGACGGTTTCCCCGGCACCCTGCGATCTTTGTGCCTGACCATGGAACGTAGGATCCCTTCAGCCTCTGATCTTTAGCAGTTGTCCTTGGCCAGGACTGGTAACAGAGAGACTGCTGTTCCTGGTGAACTAATGTAGAGCAAGTCAATTACAAGTGCATCTGGTGGTTCTTCTGATATGTGTTTGTAGTTTGCGACGGTCACTGATGGTAGAACATCTGCCGTACATGCAGAAGGTCCTAGGTTCAGTCCCCAGCATGTCCAGCTGAAAGGTGATGTAGAGAGCTGAGCTTGGCCAGTCAGGGTAGACAGCGACAGACCCAGTGTGAGGCAGCTTTCTGTGATTCATGTTGGCTTCCTGGATGGTGGAGGAGGATGAGTGAGGAGCAGGCAGCGTGTGCAGAATGTGCCAGCTCCCACCAAACCACCTCTTCAATTAGCAGGGACGGCTCAGACGAGACGGGAGAGAAATTAAGCTTAAAGGAACAGCAAAGACAAACCCACCCCCCCCGTTTGATTTTACAAAGAAATGGCGGCGTTCCTAGAAGGGCGGAAAATCCAGGCAAATGAGAGCAGGATTAGGGGTGGGGGTAGCTTTAATCGATTAAACCCAGTATCCTCTGACGTCGCAGCCTGAATCTCTCTCTCTCTCCACCCACACACACACACACACTCGCGCGCGCCTGAATTTACTTCCAGTAACGTCTAATTTCACTTCAAGCTTACTGGGGCAAGGGTCTTCAAACGTCTTAGGGTCAGGAAGCCCCACTTAACCCCGCCTCCAACCTCGTAGCCTAGATTCCAGCAGTCTTCTCTATGAATTACTGTTTTCGAGATAGGCTTCTGTAAATTGTATTTACTAGGCATATGCCGCATATCTGAAACATTTTGGTCAGCCCGATCCTAGTTAGGTCCTGCGGATCCCGGATCCCAGCGTTTTAAGACTCTTGGGTGTGTGGCATATTTCCATGGAAGGAGTCTCAGTTGTCCAATGAGGGAACTCCAAATCAAAAACGTTAAGAACAGTGAACTTACTTATGAAAAAGCATAGTCAGGACTGGGTAGTTTTAAGGAGTATTCCTTAGCATAGGTCATTGAAAGCCCGGTTGAAATCCAGGAGACCTCGTGCCCAGGACATGCGCCGGGCAGAACGGAGAAGGGCGTTCTCCTCACCGTAGTCATCGTGCCAAAGGGAAGGGAGATCGGAAAGGTCCAAGGTCAGCCAGGGAGCTCGTGTCTGAACACATTCCCTGGTGTAATTTATGACACGGAATAATCTGATCTCTTGAAACGAAGGAGGCGATACTGAAATCTTCCCAGCTACATTATTTGAGCTCCAGCTAACCGCTTTCTGTCACTTGTGGGTCTTGGTTGCGTTCCCGTCGTTCATTACGGCGGTAGGAGATTGAGAGAGCAATCCTACCCGGTCTGCCTAGAATCCTAGTCGGGTCTCTCCAACGGGGTTTAGTCCCAGGAAAGTGTTTTTAGGATTGCACCGTAAGTGGGTTCTGCTTCATTGTGAATTAGGATCACTGGAGATCTTGAAATTCACCCCATCCCCAGCACACATCCCTAGGAACGAAGGGAAATCCCGAACTCTGAAAAGAGAACGTGGGAGCTAAGATCCCATTGGCCACCCCCATCCCCTTTGCCTCTTTAAGCGAAGTGCTTCCAGAAGGTGCTGCGGGATGCATCAGTGGGCGCTCAGTCTTCGTTTCCAACCCCGCTCCGGTTATTCTACCTAAAATGTTGCGAGTGGAGCTGTTTCGCACTTGGATCTCCTTTCTAAGCAGGTGTTTTCCCACCAACGTGCTTAGGCTGGAGGTGTGCGTCCGTGCAGCTGGATCGGGGGCACTCGGGTGGAGGAGGCTGGCGGGGGAATGCAATGGGAAGTGGGGAGAATCTGGGCACAGGAGGCCCCGGGAAGCCTGGCGGGTCCTGCTCCCTCGAGCTTGGCAGTCCTCCCTTGCAGCCAGACGAGAGCTCCCCATCCCATACCTGCATTGCAACGCTACGGGTCTCCTTCCCGCCCCCCCCTCAAGTGCTGTGCCATCCCCTGCAATGCAGCACTGCAAGCGCCTCCCTGAGCTCCCTTCTAAAGTGAAAGGATGCAGCACGCAGGCACATGCCCACTCCCCTCTGAGAGCCGAATTTCACAAGCCCTCCTGCCTCCGTGCCCCTCCCCCGCAAGATTTCTGCCTTCTGCAGCGGAACGCCTTGAATCTGTTGCGCATCCCATCGACGCCTCCCCCATCCCCCGCCTTTAGTAGCGGCAGCTTCGGAAGAGCGGTGGAGAGCCCAGCCTCGATTTCCGAGCTGGCCTGCACCACCGCGTGTCCAGTGCTTCTGCGGTCTGGTGAAATTTCCGCAGAGGTTATGGCAGGGCTGGGCATTAGCGCACCAGCATGCCACGTCACCTCACACACACAAAAACCCAGGCAAGTAATCCCGAGCACTGGTGTGGCCGCGGGAGAGAAGCTGCTGGACTGGTTCGGAGAGACAACAAGACCAGCGTGGGAGGCCATTCCGCGGCCAGACATCCGCCGCCACCTCCTCCTCCTCGGGAAGCCGAGGCTGCGCGTGC
Organism: Gekko gecko; assembly: GCA_029375565.1. Taxonomy (NCBI): domain Eukaryota; kingdom Metazoa; phylum Chordata; class Lepidosauria; order Squamata; family Gekkonidae; genus Gekko; species Gekko gecko. Next base: position 232,884,330 of record JAPDNY010000002.1, on the reverse strand, counting down.
CGGGAGTCTCGTGCCCCGAGGACGCGGTCCCCAGCCAGCCCTGCCACGCCCAGGCCTGACCCCCGTCCTTCAAGAGCTCGGCCTGGAAGCCAGGGGTGTCTGAGTGTGCCCCCCCACACCACGGCAAAGATCTCGAACTGGCACCCTTCCTCTCCCCAGTTCACATTCCCCGCCATAAGCGCCATAAGGGCATCATTAGCTATGAGGAGGAAGGATGTGGCCCGGTGTGGGTGGAGCCGATCTCCTCACTCTGAAAGCGAAGAGTCTCCTCACACCTTCAAGCTTAATGATACTTGCTTCTTTGTGGGCAATCCTGTTCCTACTGAACTCCCACGGATGTCCCCAGAGCAGGGTTGGGGCAACCTTCACTGGGAAGAAAGAGGCCCGGATCGGCTCACTTTAAGCTGGAGTTTGGTTTGCCGCTACCGATCTATTGGCCAAGCGGGGCGAGGCTGAAGACGCCCCTAAATCCTGCCACGTTTTCGCTGGAGCCGATGGGGGCTTGTTTGGGGGGAGACCCAGCGGCTCCTACGGGCAACTTATCGTCTCACGGCAGCTGGCATGGGTGGGTGAGGAGCAGGGTCGCCTAAGGGCTCCAGACGGGGAGGAGATGGGTTCCCAGGACCGTGCCGGGGTGGCTTGCGGGAATGACAGGCTGGCTAGTTTCTTTGGCTGGGAAAAGTGGAGAGGGCAGATTCTTCTAGCCACAACCCCAAAGCAAACAGCCAACTCTTGTTACTCCGGCGAGCCACCGGCATGCTCCTGGGACCCAGTTTCCGAAAGCCCCGCCCCACCCCGCTTGGAAAATCTCAAGGTCACGAAAAAGCCCTTCACCCGCTTTAGCCGCCTCCTGACTTGGCTGGTTGGTTAAAGAGTGTGGCACAGCCTTTAGTTCCCCTACACATTTCGGGGTGGCCGGGTTTTCCTCTCGGGTGCTAAGACTGGTGAGGTTGAACCGGCGAGCTGCAGTTTGTCCAAGGCTTGTGTCAAACCAGGGCTCTTCGTGCCACCCCCCCCCCCCGGCAATCCTGCCGAGCCCTAGTTTGAAGATCGGCCCTGAGCAGCCAACCTGGGAGGAGATCCGGAGATCCGCACCCCAATTGGGGCAGAAGAGCCCGAGGAGATCGGAGACAGTTGCTTGTTCTGCCCCCTCCCCATAGATCAGGAGGGGGTGACAGTAGGGGACTGAGGGGATCTCTTCTTCCCCAGCCACGGAGGGTCCCCTACCCAGCCTCCTTTACCTGAGGGAGGGGGGAGCTGGCGAAGTACAAAATGGCGGGTCAAGAGTGGACTAGTCACCAGGCAGAAACAGCTGCTTCTCTCTGTGCCTGCCCCCCCCGGCCAGCACCTGGCTGCAGCAACCTGACCCCCCCCCCGTGCCCTCCCTGCCAACGAGCTGCCTCTCTGCCCTCTGCCGCGCCTATCTGGAAAGCACGATCCCATCCGAAAGGCGGAGAAGCCTGAGAAAATGGCTGCCTGGCAGCTTCAGCAAGGGCTGGATTCTGCCAGAGGGACGCGCTTCGCAGGACCGCGGCTTTCCTTGGGCGCCATTCCCCCCCTCCCCAACATACACGAGCGCGCGCGCACACGCACACAAACACACACACACACAGGCACACACGCCGGCCGCTCCGGGACTGGGCGGGAGAGCGCCTCTCCCCCCGCCTTCGGCTGCACTGGGGGCAAGGGGGGGGGGGCCCTCGGAAGCCGCGCGCAGCTGACGCCACGACCTGGTGGGGCACACCTGGTGGCCACGGGTGGGGGCTGGAGAGAGATCCCCGGAACCCCTGGCCCCGGGGGGCAGAGAGGTAGGGTGGGGAGCGTCAGAACCAACCCCGAGACACCCCCGAAAGGCAGGGCTAGCTGTGGGTGCCAAACAAACGGCGGCGGCCAGGTCTGCGCCTGGGAGCATCTCTCCGGTAGCCCGGATTCAGGTGGCTTGCCCCTGCCCTCCGGTCCCCTGGCGCGATTCTGAGGCTGCCTCGGGTTCAAGACACAAGGGGACAGAGGTGGGGCCGGAGGATAGTCACCTTCCGTGTCCCTGGGGGGCCCCTGGGCTGGTTGGCCCACTCAAGACCTTTCCGGGGAGCTCGGGTTTCCCTATTCTGGGTCACCTGTCCTGCGCGGCTGGTTCCCTCTCCCCCATTCCACCCCAGCGGGCACACACAAGACAGCAAGAGGCACGCAGCTATCGTTGGAGGAGGGATTTCGATGTGGGTTGGCCATCCCAGTTAACCCGATCCGGCGTGCGAGGACTTGACTCTGTGCACACGGGCAGCCCGTGGCCAGAGCTCTCCAAGGATGCGGCGCGTGCAGGGGTAGGCTGCAGATCATCACCCGGTTCTACCCAACAGGGTTCAGAGACCTTTGCTCATAGTCGGGATAAGAAAGCAGACGCGGGTTCCTGCAGTTCCGCACTCTGGCCCATTTCTTCGTAGGGATCCATCCATCCGACACGACAATCAGACTACAACATCCAGTCAGAACTAGGGTGGCCTGGGGAGCCGTCTCCGGGAGTCGAATCTTCGTTCAAACAAATCCCACCAGTCTCCAGGGAGAAATCGCTTCAGTGTGCACTCCTTTGCAACATGGGAACAGGAGTGGTCGACCTCTTCGGGTTGTTGTGGGGAACGAGGCACATGACATCTCCCTCCTAAGTACGCGGATTTAGGAAGAAGTCCCATATTTAAATCAAAGGGTGTAAAATGCTTATGGAGGCTGCGATCTTGTACTCTCTTACTTGCAAGTAAATCTATTGAAAGAAATGGGACACGTCCGAGTTCAGGTTGCTGGTGGAACAGAATAAGATCATTAACTGGGACAAGAAGTTCAGTTACCTTTTCCTTCCAGCGCCAAGGGGTGGTTCAAACTATCTCAGCAGAAACCAAATAAATCCTGGAAAGCCTTTTTAGGGACTGGTATTTCACCCTGGATTAAACGGGTCAAGAGGAAGAGAACGACGCCGGGAGTGGGGGGCGTTCTCCGGGGTCGCGTCAAGTTTAGGCTATAAGCGCTGATGTCAAGGGTATAAAAAGATGCGGGCGGCGGATCGCCAACCGTATAAGGAAGCGTCGGGAGGCTGCTAAACGTTGCCGCAGTGGCGGGTGCGAGCGAAAGCATATAGCAGCAGTGTGAGCTGGACGCCAAGAGGCTGGCAGAGCTAGGCACGCGCCACTTGCAGCCCAGACTGAGGTGGCAGGGCCGATTACACGCGTAAGCACAGGTTCACAGGTATCGATGTGTACGCACGCAAAAGCTTTAGGCAAACTTTCGGAAGGTATTCTTTCATGTTATATATCCTTTAGAGAGACATAGACCTGGTTTCCACTTGTTCGTTCTCGCACATGCAGTTCCCCAGATCCCTCTACCTGCTAGAGATCTCGCTGTCTAATCATTCAGCCATTTATAGATACAGGCACAGGGCGATCTTAAGCACGTGTCCATAGAAGGAAAGTCTCACTGAGTTCAAAGGCATTTATTCCTTCCTGTGAGGGCATCAGACCTGAGAAGCTGAGCAGGGTCGGCCCTGGTTAGTATTTGGAGGGGAGACCACCAAGGAAGTCCAGGGATCTCTACGCAGAGACAAACCACCTCTCTACGTCTCTTGCCTTGGAAACCTTAGGGGGTCGCCCTAAGTCGGCTGCGACTTGAAGGAACTTTCCGCTCTCACCACATGAGCATTGGGCTTTCGTCTGAATACCTCGCGTGTTTAGACGGCAGTCTGGAGACCTTTGAACAGTCTTCTGGACCTTCTCCTGAAATGCACAACTCCAGAGCAAAGGGCAGCTTAGGCACCTCCGTTCCTTACCTGAGAAGGACGCCAAGTAGTGTACAAAGCGCAATAGTTTACTCCTAATCCGAAAGCCTGTCCCGTAGGCAGACAGTAGAGGGGGAAAGGAAGGCAGACAGTAATGCCAGAAGGGTGCAACCGATCTCACTGTACATTTTGGCACAGTCTTCTTCTTCTGCCTTCATATTATGATTCTCTCTCTCTCTCTCTGTCTCTCTGTCTCTGTCTCTCTGTCTCTGTCTCTCTGTCTCTGTCTCTCTCTGTCTCTGTCTCTCTGTCTCTGTCTCTCTCTGTCTCTCTGTCTCTCTGTCTCTCTGTCTCTCTGTCTCTCTGTCTCTCTCTCTCTCTCTCTCTCCCCCCCCCTCCATGAGGAAGGCCTTCTCTGAAGCTAGCCTTTTTGGGCAGGTGTGGTCATTTGAGCCAGACGGGATTAACCTTTGGAAGGATTTGGGAGTTCACAGGAATTCCTGTTCCGTCACGAACCTTGGGGTATTTTTCATTTTTCATGAAGCATTCTGAAACGACCAGGCATTTCCTAGGAAGGATACGGATAGCTTGAGGGAGCCAAAGGCTTTCGTGTTTCTGCTGCAGCAAGTGCCTGACACAATTGTCTCGACAAACGTGAGACTCGGTTGCTAGCAGTTCTTGCCGGGGCTGAAAAACCAGGAACATCCTGGAGGCCCTCTGACGAGGGACGTCCTAAAATTAGGTGCATATCACAAGTAGTTGAAAAGACTGCCTCAGTCGGTCTGAGATAAATGGGATCAATGGTTCTCGCCGGGCAGTGGTATTCCGAACTGAAGGCGACCTCGAGATAACTGGGGGAACTCACCTTCTGACAGGCTGGACTAGAGGAAACATCAGCAAGCCTTCTTGTCTGATTACAGAGTCTTCCCTTGTGCCACCACCTGCCAAGGCACAGAAGCCGATCTCTTGAGAGATACTCTCAGAGAGCCACCAGATGAAATTATGCATCCAAGGAAGCTGATGGGCAGTATGTTCAGGATGGATAAAAGGAAATACTACTTTACACGGAGAGTGATTAAAATGTGGAATTGGCTGCCAGAGGATGTAGTGATGGCCACAGGAATGAACAGCTTTAAAAGGGGATTAGATAGATTCATGGAGGATAACTCTATCAGTGGCTACTAGCCATGGTGACTGAGGGGAACCTACACATTCGGAGGCACTAATCCTCTGAACCCCAGAGCCAGGAGGAGGCAACATCAAGGGAAGGCCTCAGCCTCTATGCCCTGTTGTTGGCTCTTCAGAGGAACTGGTTGGCTACTGTGTGAGACAGGATGACGGACTAGATGGACCACTGGTCTGATCCAGCAGGGCTCTTCTTCGCATGTTCTTATATTCCCTGACCAGAGGGCTCCAAGCAGAGGCGCTTCTACTCTGTCCTGCTGCACCTGCTACCGAGCTCGAGGCCCCAGCTGCAGCTGGCGACTAGGTGGGCCCGTGAGAAAGGCTTCAGGAAGCTGGCTCACCTAGGGAGCTGGAAGCCCCGGCTTGCCACCGGCTGGGACGTCACACACGCACACCCCAGCACACCTGGAAGGCGTCCGGCTAGCGGCCATCCCTAACTCAAGGTCCGTGGAGGGAGCAGGCTCGATTGAGAGGGGGACAGGCCATTTGTGGGGCTGCCAGCCGAGCTGTTTCCATCTCAGCCTGCAAATCTCATGCGGTGACCTACATTGTGAGCTGCAAGCCTGCAACGAGAGGAAGTTGTGCTCAGCGAGGAGGAGGCCCAGTTGGGATCGCTCAGCAGAGGAGTCTTGCTGCTTCTGGCATTTTAGAGATCCCTGCTGCTCCCTATCCGAAGACACGGGGGGGAGGGGGGAAGCGTCGGCAACTGGTTTGCTGCTACTCCGCTCGATCCCTCCCAGAGTGGAGCAGAAAGGCTGGGATTTAAGACGACTGCTACCCACAAAATCTCTGTTTGTAGTGCAAGAAGCTTACTGGGCCGAGTGTCTTCCAGGGAACGGCAGAACTGAAATGAATGAGACGGTGCGCGAGAGACAGAACTGACGCATTGGACACGGTCTCTGGCCAGCCACAAGCTCGCCTAAAGCCCCATAGGTTTGCATTGCCACAGCCATTTTCGGGTCCTATTCTTTAGGCAGAGGTTCCAGCACAGAAGCTCGAGATTGTTGCCGTCCACAAACAAACAAACAAACAAACAAACAAACAAACAAACAAACGAACTGAAAAACACCGCTGGTCCCACAAGGACGACTTTAATTAACGTACCGGGATGTATCCCCTTGTCTTCCTGTTTCACCTTGCCGAACTGGTTTGTCCTCCACTGCATCTCCACCCTTACTCTGCGTGTGTGTGTGTGCGCGCCTATGTGTTATATCTATGAAAACTCCTTCTGTGTCCATGAAGCCTCTGATGTAGGCCTTCGAAAGCTCATAGTACAGTGGACTACTCATTTGGTTAGCTGTGCCCCCCACTCCCCCTTTCATCCGTTTTTCCTTTGCTCACCTTAACGCTCCCCTGATTCTCCCTCTCTCCTTCCGATAGCGTCTGTCCACCGACACGTTCATGCCGCAGTGGCTTAAAGAGAGGCGCCCCACTCCTCCCTCGCACCCCGGGAACTTCAGGGTCCTCCCGCGACTTTGACCTAATTCTCAAAGCAGTCTCTCCTTTCGCTTGCCAAGACCCTGGCTTTCCCGACCCATGGGACTGAATCGCCTGCCAGGGTGCCTCTAACGGTCGCTGGAGACCACGGCGGTGCCTGCCAAGTGAACAGTGAAAATGCCTTCGAATGCCTCGAGCTACGCGGTGGTTTCCAGGGAAGCCGGTTCAGAATTGCTCTTATTGAATCACATTCCACAGAACTGACATTCCGAACTCAAACCCTTTACTCTGAACAGAATACCCCGAATTTCCACAGGCCTATAAAAGATGGGCTGTTGTGAGTTCCGAGGCTAGATTGAGGAGTTTGACTCGTTTTAAAACCCTGGAGCCCACAAGCAGCTTCCTTGCGCCAAGGCCTCATCTGCATCACGCGTTGCAATGTCTCGGTGTACGCCTGAGGCTTTGTAAGTGTACACCCTACCCTATACGTGTGAATGCTTCAAACAGGTGTTTGAAAACACGTGCATCACACACACAGGGGACAGGCTGCAGGGCAGAGGCAAAGGGAGCTGATGTTCACTTAACGGGAGGGGGCTGTTATTTGTATTCTGAGCAGCAAGAACACGCAAGTGTTCTTGTTCCGCCATAAGTCGATGCCAACCAGCCCCGCACGCCCCCGCCCCCCATCCGTCTACCCCTCTCTCCCACGGTGAGCTTTCCGTCCACTCTCGATCTCTCCGTCCCTTTCTTGCATTTGCCTGCCTCTGCCCCTCTCCCTTTTCTCCATCAATTCACGGTATCCTCACAGCCATCCATCACTCACACACGGACGCCTCCACCAATCACACGCACACCTATGTATCCATCCGCCCGCCCCCACCCCACAGCCACCTTCTCCTTTCCGAGCTTGCCGCGCTCGCTCCCAGCCCCGCCGACTCCAGCCCTCTCCCCCCCCCTCTCTCGGAGCTAATTGTAATTATTATTGCGCTGCTTCTGATTTCACAGGCAGGGAGCTGCGAGAGGAAGAGGGGAGGGGTGGCCAAAGAGGGAAGAGAGGCAGAAAATTGCTCCTGCTGCCGCTGCCGCTCCAGCGGGTGGGGAGGGGGAACCATTATCCACTCAGGGCCAAATTGGCCCCTGGTGAGGAAGAGGAAGCCTCTGCTGCAGCCAGCCAGCGGGGGTGTGGAGGGGGGGAAGCAGGGAGAGGCGGCGGCCTACTACACACACACAGCCTCCCCGGCTTTTTTACACGGGGCGCCACCATCTTTGCTTTTCCTGGCTGGGGGGGGGGGGCGAAGGGAAAAGAGACAGGGGGAGAAAACCGGGGGGGGAGGGGAGTGGGATACGCAGGCCCGTTTCCACCACTGAAGTCTGGTTGCCGAGATACGCGCCGACCAATCCGCTCTCAACAGCTCACCCAAGGCTCTCGCGCCGTTTCCTTATATGGTGCAGCTAGTCTGCAGGGCGCCGCGTTTATCACCATATAAGGGCATGAACCTAAATACAGTATCTACCTTGTTCTCTCGCTCGCTGGCCCTTGCCGCCCGCCCTCCCTCCCTCCCTTTCTCTTCCTTCGCCCAAGACGAGTTAAAGGCGATCGATGCCAGAGCGGGGAGGAACAGCCGCCGCCAGAGGCCGGGTGCAGCTCGGTGCCCAGGCGGAGAGAGACGGAGGGAGGGGCAGGCAGGACTGCTGCTGTTGCAGCCGCCTCCGCCTCTGTAAGGCCGAGAAGAGACAGCCAGACACAGATGTTGTTGCCATTCCCCCCCCCCCCGCAGGCTGCTGCAAAATTCTCCGCTGGTTTATTAGGGGGCGGGAGAGTTTCTTGCATGCAGTAATAATGGCTTTTGTTAAAGCGCAGTTCTGGGCTCAGCTTCCAACACTGCAAGCGGGGCGGGGCGGAGGGGCTGCAGCCGAGGGCGCCTTTCTGCCGCAGTCATCTGGGCGGGTACCCCGTGGAGAAGGAGGGGGGCCCTTCTGTTTCCACATGCCGGGGGGAGGTTGCTGACACCCTCTCGCCCTCCCAGCCTGAGTGCGTTTCCGGCTCCTCCAGCCCCGGCTTCGGCCGCGGCAGCTTCGGTCAAAGAGAAGGAGGGGGCATTTCCCGAGGAGACGGGCCAGGGCCTTTACGTGATGCTTGGGGGGCTGCGGCGGAGCAGGGAGGGAGAAAAGCATTCCGCACACGCTCAGAGGCACTGTTTTTGTCGTCGTGCTCTCTGCTTAAGCCCTTGGCAATAGAAACAGATCGAAGGGCGAATCTCCGGTGATCTGGGTCCTGCTTGGCTCCAATTGAACCAGAGATTTTTTTTTTTGGGGGGGGGTGTCAGCCAGGCTCCATGGTAAGACGGCCTCAGCAAGGACTTGTTCCGAGGCGACTCATAGGCCGATGTGGAGGGGCGAGGAGTTGCGGTCACACCTCCTTGCAGCTGTCAGATTCCGATTTATACCCCCTCCCCTTCCCCTCGCGTTGACGTCAGCGAGCCGATGTGCCAGGGATGGGGCTGTGCGCGGCGTGCGTTCCATGCAAGGCAGAACCGGCCCCCTCTCCCCTTCCCCCTCCCCAGCAGGGTGGTTTCGCCCCAGCCTAGGGAAAGGGGGGGACGCGCGCTTGTGCATGGAACAATTCTGGTCCAACCCAGGAGCTCCTCCCCCCCCCTTACTGACCCACAGCTAGATTTTGCTGGCTCTTTCCAGAGGCCAGCGGGGAAGAGAAACAATTCCCAAACGACCGCGGCTCAGTCCCTGAGATAAAACGGATCGAGGCCGAGGAGGGGAGCAGGAGGGCGGTCGTCTGCATCGGCGACCGTTCATTCGCTCTGGCGGGGACTGGTGGGGGGGGAGCAAGCCTGGTTTGCGCGCGCGCGCGCACACACACACACGTACGTCTTTCTGGGGGCACAATCGGCGAATCGGGTGAGGGTTGTCGTGCGTGGCCAGGAACAAAAGGCGTTTTGTGTGAAACGTCCTTGCTGTGCCGAGTGTGTCCGATAAAGCGGCTTCGCCCCCCCCCCGCGCTCCACCTCCCCTCCGCTCCGAGGGAAGCGATGTTATCTCACAAGGATTTCCCTGCGCCAGGGTGCGGGTCCCCCGTGGCTGAGAGAGCCGCGTCGCCTTCCTCGGCAAGAGGGAACTGCTGGCGGGCAGCCTGCCGGGTCTACGGGGGGGGGGCGAGTCCTGGAGGAGATATGGGGGAGGGGGTCCCGGACCCCTGTCCGAGGCTGCTCTCTCTGGGATACTTCTCGGAGACCTGTGTTGACTTGAGAGGAGTATTTTAGGTACCCCGCCGAATGAGGGGGTTAGGAGTATTCTGCAGCATTGCTCTCCGACTGGTTTCCTCTTGGGAGGACAATGTTCAACTTCTGTGCTGAGCGCAGTTCCTGACACGATCGAGGCATCAGATTCGTGTATCTGAGGAAGTGTGCGCACACACGAAAGCATATACCCCGAATTTCGCTTTGTCGCTCTTAAAGATGCCTTTGTTATATTGCTGCAAACCTGAATCTGAATCCGGAAACCTCTGCATCCGACTCAGGATGGGCGGCTTGGTGTCTCTCCCCCCCCCCGCCCATCGTGTCTACATCGACCTCTGTTCCTGGCCTCATCGACAGACCTCCATTTACTCCCAAGCCCCCGGTTCCCCTCCCCTCCCCCCAGATTTAGGACTCGTCCAAACCTCTTCCGACCGGTTACCCTATAATCCCGTTCCCCAGCGTTTTTCTGTCCAGGGAGTGGCTGTTCTGCCAGAAGCCTCTTGGAACTTGGAGCAACCCAACCTGTTCTGCCAAAACTCTCTTCCCCTGGTCCGTTCGGGTTAGGACAGGGGGAGGTTTAGGAGTCCGGATCAGTGTCTTCTGTCTGCTCGGCGTGGAACGACTACTTAGTGCACTCTTCGAGGAGGAAAGTTCTCTGGCCCCGGGCCAAATCGATTACTTAACGCCTTCCTTTTAAGCTCCGGATTCCCGAGACTTGGTGCCCCCAAGAATTCGAGCAGCATCCCTTGAAACAACAGGTCCAGGGTTTAAAGTATGGTCAGCTCCTCCCCAGACCTCAAATGTTTAAATGTGTGATTGAAGTGTAGTCAGGTCGCAGCCGAATTAGGGCGACCCCAGCAAGGGGCTTTCACAAAGTGCGAAGCAGAAGTGGTTTGTCATTCCCTTGCTCTGCAGAGCCTGCCTTGATGGTTTCCCCTCCAAGTACCGAACTTGCTTAGCTTCCGAAATCTGAGGGGTCGGACTATACCATGCCACCTTCCCTCCCAAATGTGCAAATATATAACCAAAAATGTTTCCGCAAACTTAAAGAGGGGCAGTAAAGATGTCGGGTATCACTCAAGAGCCTGGTTAAACCGAAGTAATTGAGCAGAAAGGGCGTTTCTGTTCCAGTCCTAAAGTTACAGTTGGCGGAGGGGTAAGAACCCAGTAGAAACCTATTGCTTCCAAAGAAGTGTGTGTGTGTGTTGTGGGGGGGGGGTAATCCGCGTGATCCTGGCGCATACAAAGAGTCGAAATCCTAAAGCGCTTTCTCGGCAGCCCACTAGAATCAGTGGGACTCATCTCTCCTTCGTTGGAGGAAGTCCCACTTCAAAGCATGGGATTCACTTCAAAGGCTGCAATCCGACCCGCAATTTCTTGGGAGTAAATCTCCCGGCATGCAGTGAATCCCAGCCAATATGCACGGGCTGTCAGATCTTTGTCCGGTCGGGTCATGGTTTGATGCGAAGGCTTAGGCAACTAAAGCTTCGGTTTGACCAGCTGGCGGATCGCGCGCAGCCCAAAGTGGCAGACGACTAGGCGCAATCCACGGGTCAAGGCAAGTGGCGAAGTCTCAGCCGAATCCACCGAGGCAGCTCCGGCTACTTGCCTCGCACATAGAGGCCATTTCCAGTAGCACGGTGCCACCTATGGAATGCACCTGGAATTATTCCTTACCAGCCACGCACACGAATGACTCAGCGTGCCTCCTTGGCCCACTTCAGAAGTCTCTGTGCTGGGGAGTGAGAAGTGTGTGTGTGTGGTTTTTAAGAATTAATCAGAGTCCGTTTCGCAAACAAAAAAAGGGGGCGGGGGAGGAATACATCGCCTTGTTAATACTCTGGGAAATTTTAAATCTCTTTACTAAAAGTTGATGCCAAATGAAACAAACGCCCTACCGAACCTGGGGCAGTGCATCGTGGGCTCTTTTTGGCTTCGAAGCCGATTGACTTGGTGGGTGGAAAGTGCTGCCAAGTCGCAGCCGACTTACGACGGCCCCGCAGGGTTTTCAAAGCAAGAGGCATTCAGAGATGGTTTGCTACTGCCTGCCTCTGCTTGGTGACCCTCTAGCGGTCTCCTCTCCAAATACTAACGAGAACCGACTCTGCTTAGATCCCCAGATCTTCCGAGATCGAGCTAGCCTGGTCCATGTGAAATATGCCTTCTGAAGTACAAGCACCACCACCTGAAATACAAGAAATGTAGGGAAAGTATGCCTCTCAGCCTATACAGGGTGTCTAAAGAGCTGAGCTTCCAATGCGGCTAACACGGCTTTTCCCTTCCTTCCAAGGGCGTCACTTCCTGCTGCCCACCAAACTTGAAATCACTCCGAAAGCAGATAACCCTCCCCCGGCTTAAGATGATAGAGATTTTTTTTAAAAAAACCAGAATCATAACATTCACTAGGGGCCAGGGTGGCTCAGAGGTTAAGATGCTGAGCTGCAGACCGGAAGGTAGAGACCGGAGTGCTGCATGACGGACTGAGCTCCCATCTCTGGCCCCAGCTCCTGCCAACCTAGCAGTTGGAAAGCGAGAAACTGCAAGTAGATAAATAGGTACCGTTTCAGTGGGAAGGTGACAGCATTCTGTGGGCGTCCGTTAATCATGCCGGCCACATGACCACATCTTCGGACAGCGCTGGCTCTTCGGCTTGGAAACGGAGGTGAGCGCCGCCCCCTAGAGTCAGATTCGACAAGCTTTCCAGCAAAAGTGACCTTTACCTTTAACATTCACTAGCGTTTGTATAACGCTTTTGCAGTTGAAAGAGCTTCCTTGTGATCCTTACAACTGGCCCGCTAATGCAGACGAAGAGCTGAGAGGCAGTGCTTTGCATGAAGACACTTGGCGAGTTCGTGGCAGAAAGGAGATCCGAGCTGCGGAAACTTTGCGGAGTTCTCTACACTTATCTCCCCCCGCCCCCGAGTTTTGGCTCCGCGGTTTTCTAGGGCGCCCCTGCCGGCAAGACTGAGCACAGAAGTGTCAGGAGTGACTCCCCCGAAGACGCGAGCTTTGCAGTGACCACCCCGAATTAACTGCCTCGGAAAGCAGCTGGCTCTTCCCTCACCCCGTCAACTGAGCAGCCTCAGTCCAAACCTCGGCGGAGGAGGAGCGCACCCATCCGCAGCAGGCGGGCGCAGAATCCTGCTCAGGTCGGTTTAATGGGGTATAATCCCAGGAAAGGATCCTTAGGAGGACTGCAGTAGCTGGAAGTGTATAAAGCGGCACTGCACTGTCAACCGGGAGAGCCGAGCGGTGGGAGGAATGGAGGGGCAGGAGTCCTCTCCGGAGGGACTGGATTTGGAAGGGCCAGGCAGCGCCAGTATTCGGGCCCCAGTTCTCCATCCAGCCCAGGTTCCCATCCGAGCCGACTGGAAGGGAGCTCCTTTGTGCTTCTTACCACTGGGATAAAGTTTGCTAGAGCAAATACGGAAAATGTATTGTTGGGGGGCGGAATTTTAATATCTATTTCTCTTACTGCTGGAGCCTCAGTCTTTACAGCGGAAAGCAGACCTCACTGAGCAGACATATATTTAGTCTCAAATAAGTCTGCCTCTGACTGCAGCTCTAGCGTCTTGAGGAAAGTCTTCATTTCTTTGTCACTTCACCGGAAATCGCTTCCTAAATTTGTTGTAAAGTTGCTTCTCCATCCCCTCGCCTCCCCGCTCTCCTTCCTTCCCTTCAGAACTCGAAACTCGAAAAGCTCTAGGTAAACTTAATATTGTTCTTCTCCCTGGTCCGGATTTTCTGAGGACTTCATGAATATTAAGGTTTAATATGCTGACCTCTCCGGGACAATTCCACACACAGTTCTCCACGCTGGGCTCTGCGGTGGCGCCTGCCAGAGACCAAACTCCAGAACTTTTTGCAGAAGTTCGAAAGGATCCAGGAAACGCCCTCTTTGATCGACGTCGGAAAGAATCCCTGGCATTTCAAGAACGTCTTCTCTTTGTGGGAGGAGAACGCAGGGAATAGCCCCCCTTGACATAAGCGTTCCGTCAGACTTGGCCCCGCTTTGTACTTTTAACCGGGAGAATACCGCAGAAAATTCAGAGCACGTTCTTATTGGGGGAGAAAAGGGACTTTCAGAGTAGGGAGCCTGTTTTTAAAACACATAGACGTTTTGTCCTCATGACTGTGTAAACCATTTCTTCCGGTAGTCTTACAGAAGATCATTCTGGCTTCAGGCTCTGCAGGCAAAGCTTATTGGTTAATTGCACCAGATGGATGGAAAACGTGGTCTCCGTTGATTTACAGGAACTGGCCCGGGATGTTAGGCGGCCGGAGAAAGGGACTGATAGCGACGTTTTTGATATAATCAACGGAGGTACGATGGCTAAAACTACTTACGAAGCCCATATGCTTAGAAGTAAGCTGCGATTCTTTCAGTGAGACTTACTCTATGGTAAAAAGAAAAAAAGGAGGTAGCTTCGCGCTGTATGAGAACTGCTGACCGAGAACCCACAAGAGTTCTTGTCTCAGCCGTGAACAGAAGGGTTGTGATCCTATGCACATTTTGACCGGAATTAGCCCCCTTGAGCTTAGTTACCTGCATAATTGTTCAGTAATCGTCTGACGGCACGTGGTAAACTGTGAATAATCCTGACGGCCTGTTTTGATTACTGAGATTTGTAAAGCGCTTTGAACACTCACTCGAGAAGTCCTATGCACGCTAAGTAACTAGCAGTATTTCAGAGTGCCAAGAATGTAAGTAGAGCTGTCTCTGCTGGATCAGAGCAATGGTCCGCCTTAGTCGAGCGTCCTTTCTGTTTCCCATAGGGGACAACAGATGCCCTAGAAGGTCCCATCAGGGGCACAGAGGCCAAAGCGTCTGCCCTCCCCACGACTCCTGGCCTTCACAGGTGCATGGCTTCTAAACAAAGAAGTCCCATTTACCATCTTGGCTGATAGCTATGGACGGGCCTCAGTTCCATTAATGTGCCTAACCCTCACTTAAAACCATCTAAACCATCGCTGCACGTCGTGATAGCACATTCCTTAATTAACGATGCAAATTCCATACATTAATGATGCATTCTTTGAAGAACTCTTTCGCTTTGTCTGTTCTCAGTCTGCTACCCATCATTCTCACTGGGTGCTCCAAGGTCTAACTTTATAGTACAGGGAGAAAGCCTTCTCTGTCCACTTGGCTCTGCACCGCACATAATTTAAGACACATCTCCTGTGCCCTGCTCTCCACTTGTAGAAAGCAATCTTCAACAGGACTACTCGGAAGTAAGTCCCATTTTATCCAATGGGGCTTACTCCCAGGAAAACGTTGCAGCATAATCCCCCCCCCCCAACGCTTAGTCTTTCCTCTTAGGAGAACAGTGCTTCGGACCCTTGACCCGGGGGTGGGGGAGACAATATTCTAGACATTTTCCAGTGCTCGGATATCCGTTTGGAGGCTGGGGAGACCAGAGGCGTAGGCAATACTTCAAATGAAGTGGCATCATACACTTATGACCCCTTTTTAATAATCCTGGAGATGGAATATACTTTCAGCCAGACCGATTTCCAGACCCTGCAACCAATGGGTACTGGTGAACCCAACACTTCAACTCTAAAAATAAGACCCGTAGATGGCCTTGGCACTTACTTCCAAATAAGATCGCTAAACACACACCTCGGATGAGCATTCCGGGAAATAATTCCGGGAGAACATTTAGGAAGAGGTCTCATGATACCCAGTGAAACCTGCGTCCGAGTAAATATGGAGACGACTGGGCTAACTGAATGGATAGTCCTGGAAGCATTTAGCTTTGGAATATACTTATTGATTTAAAGTGTTTATTCAATATACATAGTTGGACTGCTGCAGAGAATAGCGTCGATCCTGTTCAGTGACCTGAAAATAAATTCCGTTGAAACTGACTTCCGGTAATTCCCTTACAATGGGGCGTTACCGGAGCAGGCTACATGTATCCTAGCCCCATCCTAAACAAAGTTACTGGAAGTAACTGTTGAGTTCAGTGGTAAAGATGTGCGTGGGACCTTGTCACGTGTTCCATAATAGCCCATTGGTTTGGAGTTTCGCATCGTGCACCGGAATTAAGGGGAGTTACCGCCTTCCGACTGAGTTTATCATCCTGTCTGTCGCCCCTTTTCTGAGATAACTGAGACTTAACTTCGAGTAAACACACTGAGTGCAGTCCTAAACACAGCGATGACCTCCTAAACCCATTGACTTCAACTGATTTATAAGGATGTAACTTTGTCGAGGATTGCACACTTAGATTTAGAGTGTTCACATTCTTGCTTTGACCGGGTCGTAACATGCAAGAGGGGCATACAATGGAAAGGCACAGAAACCAAGATTTCCAAAGGGCGACTGCCGGCGCTTTCACTATCACCACCAGGGGGTCCGAAAAGGTGAAACCAGAAATCCTGCTGGAGGACGTACTTGCTTTTTAAACTGCCCGGCTGCCCTCCCTTTCAAGGGCGGGTTCACACGGGGACGATTGCTCAGCTCTTGATAACTGGCAGCTGATCCTGTGAACCCGTACTGACTTTTGGAGCTGAGGGTTAGCGACCTGAAATCACTGTCTGGCGGAAGTGGCAACACGCCTAGGTAAACTCTCTCCTAACAGTCCTCCTCTCAGCTTCTAGAGTGTAGCCATTGGAGGTGCCGGAATAGAATCTGAGAGACCCCGGTCCGAATCCCCACTTTGCCAGGAAGCCTGGAGGGTGACCTTGGGCCAGTAACTCTCTTTCAGCCTGCCATAGCTCACAGGGCTGTTGTTGTGAGGATAAAAAGAGAGAGAAGAACGCTTAGGGGCCCCACTGGAGAAAAACTGTCTACAAATTAATAGTCGCGCTGGTTGTCCTATGCGCAGGGCTCATCTCCCCTTCTCGGACGTTTGGTTATCCTATTCAGAATGTTCTTACAGTGTCAAAAGAGTATGCAAGGAAGCTATTTGTAAGACACTCTGCTAAGAATATTAATACCTTTAAAACTCAGCACTTGCGTACGTGTGTATGGAGGGGAAAGGATGATGGGTCGCTTTCTGTCCCTTGAGAAACTGAGAGCCAGTTTGTACCATCAGCAGAGTGAGCCTGTAAAACGTTACCTAGTCAGGACCACTTCTGGGGGAGCATTTTTGAGCGCTACCCTAGAAAACAAAAGGAATTCTCTCACTTAAGGGGAGAGGGAGACAGGGAGAAGTTTTGTCCGAATCCTCTCCTCTGATTGGCTGGCTTTGTAGTATTTCTCCCCATCAAAACCCTATAGACTAATTCTAACCATGCTGCTCCCCCCCTCCCCGCGCTGCAATGATGCTCTCCACTTTCAAGCAAAGTTCGGTTGCTGGTCTTACACTGGCTGGGTAAATTATACCATAGTAGTCCACTGGCACTTGGAAGATTAACAAAATGTATTCGACCACGAGCTTGCTTGAATCAGATCTCGTTTCTTCAGATGCTTATGGGAAGGAAACCAGTTTGGAGATTTCATCCCCAGAGGCATTTGAAGAGGTGAGCTCTGATTAAGGAAAGCTGATGCTGACATTTTCAAGGTGCCGGTACAAACGACTAGCGGGGCTCCCCCAGCCATGGAAGAAGCGGGGCGAAAGGTCTTCTGGCTCTCTTGTTTGCCCGACGCTTGGCACTTTGCCCAAGGGAAGCAGCGAACGGCTCGGTCACTCAGAGGCGAGCCTGGCACGGAGCGATCCTTCGACCACTCGCGAGAGAGGCGGGCCCGCTGAAGCCACGCGGGATTCACAGCCGCGGTTACTTCCACGCCAGCAGTCTCCTGCGGCTGAGCGAGTGAGACGTCTTTCCGCAGCAGCAGCAGCGCCGCACACCAGCCTCTGTCTTCCCCGCCGGCGCCCTGCGCGATGGCTGGAGGGTGTCCAGAGGCTTTGTGGCCCGCCGAAGGACTGCAGGGCCCTTCCCTTGCACGGAGGGGAATCGTGCCTCTGCGAAAGCAGGCGGGCAGCACCTCTCAGCCGTCAGGAGCCAGCGAGTTCCACGGGAGGCGCTGCCCGGTCCGTGTGCAGAGGTCTGACGCTGAAGCCTTTGCCGGTCCTGTCCAAAGGTCAGTCCCCCCTGAAGGGAATCGCTCTCCGTTCACCAGAAAAACAGACTCATAACACCCCAGGGCCTGTCCGCTTGGGCAACACCCCAGGGCCCCCTCCAGAGCTCGGATGGGGTGTCATGATGCGGTGGCGGTGACTGGCCACCCTTTCGGTATGATGAGAGCCAGTGTGATGTGACGGGTTAGTTAGAGTGTCAGACTGGGATGTGGGATATGCGGGCTAAAACTTCCACCCTGCCACGGAAGCTTCCTGGGTACCTCTAGGCCTAACCTACCTTACAGGGTTGTTGTGAGGATAAATGGGAGGCGACCGGGCTGATAAAGCACTTTTGGGTCCCCATTGGGGAGAAAGGCAGGGTACAAAGGAAGTAAATAAAATAAAGTAACACCAAATTGGAACCAAATATTGTGCCACCTTTCCAGCCCACCAGTACTCTTCATCAGGCTGGGTGATACAAAACCTAATCAGATGAGGACCATGGGTGGCTTAATAAGATGGGGACCGTGATGACTATGAGGAATCCCCATCTACAGAGGCAGCAGATGTCTAAACCCCGATGCCAAGAGGCAATATCAGGGGAAGCTTGGCTTCTGTGCTCTTTGCTTGGCCCTCCAAGGCAACTAGCTGGCAGTTGGCTGCTGCCTGAAACAGGATGCTGGACTAGATGGATGGGCCACTGGTCAGCCAGTGATACCAACCAGTGTGTCTTTAGACTGGAGGAGCTCTGGATAGGCTTGCACTGTAAACAAGAGTGGATGGGCTGGTTCAGCTACAGCAACAATAATTTATGAGAAGCAAGGAGTTGGTCGCAACCAAAACCAGGAATCGGTGGAGCAAACATGCTCAAGGTAAGGACGGGGGCTGATGGCCAGGCAGAGAAAGTGTGTGCAGATGCTGTTTTTTCCCCCTTGGCCTTCCCTTGGTCCGGGACTAACTTGGCCTCTGAACCTGCTTGTCAATATAAGAAGGTAGCAGTTTCAACAGGATGCAGCAGCTTGGCGGGGTGGGGGAGTGGACATAACAGGGCAGGACACAACTGATCTCGAAGATCCGACGAACTGATCAAATGCCTCCTGGAAGCTGAGGACGGAAAGTCCCGCCCAGCCCATCTCAGCCATGAAGAAGAGTGCTCCCGATCATGTCCAGGATACCGGGATTCGATTCTTGTGGACCACCGAGAATTCTGGTAGGTCTGGGATTAACAAACAGGGCTTCCATTGCTATAGTCGCTGGTTCTTTTTGCCTGGAACCTCCCCATTAAACAGCTATGCCACAAATTCAAAAGCTCCCAGATGTGTAGAGACAAATTGTGTGTGTGTGTGTAGTTGAAAATCTGTACTCGAACAGAATATATGATTTCCCTACCGGTTTGACCATCTTGGCCTTTTTGTGTAAAAATTAAATACTGGGGCTGTTTTGGCACAAATATACACAGGATCCCATCTTTCTACTCCGTGGTAACATATTTATTTACTTCATTCATACCCCCACCTTCCTCCTCAATGAGAACCTAAAGCATCTCCTCCTTCCATCTATTTCATCCTCACAACAACCCCGTAAGGTAGGTTAGGCTGAGAGTGTGTGACTGACCCAGCAAGCTTCCATGGCAGAGTAGGGGATTCGAACCTGGGTCTTCCAGATCCTAGTCTGATTTTAACTACTACACGACTAACCCTAACCACTACACCGGGTTTCAGAGGAGTGATCATTCAAAGATTTAAAACATCTACAATATACTTAAGCCTGCATTGAAAATGTGGGAAAAATCACCCCCCCCCCAACATCCTGACTTCTATTTGGGGGCGGGGTGACTCAAAAACGTTGGGAAGTCATTAGTCCTCATGAAGTAACCTTGAGTATCCCCTTTCGGTGTGGGAAGACAGTGCTGTCTCCTCTTCTCCACCTTTCCGTGTCCCTTCCTTCCGCTTAGCAAGAGAAAGATCCCAGCCATAGAACCGTTGGCGGTTTCCGCTTTAACCAAAGACCGAGGAGAAGATGCAACAGTCTAAGGCAAGCTACACCACAAAAGCTGAAGGGTGAGACACGGCTTATGCAAGTTTGGGAACTGAAATTGGCTGCAGCTGTATTCATTAGATACCTGGCAAGATCTCGAATTACGGAGGTCTGCTTGAGTCTGCAGATGTCTCACACGTGACGCTGAAATCCGCGTCAAGTCCTGTAACTGAGTTATTAAAAGCAGCCACCGCCCGCCTCGGGCAGGTGCTCTAACGTTCCCCTGCCTGGTGCCTTTGATCGGAAATTTCGCTTCCCTCGTTCTTTCAAGAATGACCCTATAGGATATCTTAGACTCTTTGCTAGTCCGGATACCACGCTGTCCATAAAGCCAAGATTTAGATCAATACCACTAGGGGTTATGAAGCAAATGGCAGTTCGAGAAAGTCAGACAAAGCTAAGACTACCCACCAGTTCCCTCAATGTTTTGGATTCGCAGTCCACAGAAATCAGTGTAGTTAACAGGGACTGTACTCTGGATTAACTGGCTTTATGGTCCAGAAATTTGTGCGCCTGTTTGAGCCTATCACGTTTTTGATAAGTTTTTTTGTTTGTAACCTCAGATTCTTACGTGAGAAACACAATAGATATTGCCATTGTGTGATCTTTCCAAGCAGTTCTGAAGAGTCTTCCTCCTGGCACTAAGCTGCATTCTGTGCACTTTGTATTGTTTAAACATTTATTTGTAACAAAAACATACACATTTCAGATGAACTAAAATCATACTGGGAATTCAAGGCCTACGGATGAAGCCAAGGTTGAAAATGCTCCACATTTTAAAAGAAAAGTTGGGATCGGTTCCTTCAGAGCTCGACTCGATTGATCCCTCCACCTCAGGGATCCCCGCTTTCCCCTTGTCGATAGGGAAGCCGTTCGAGAGGACAGGTACAGCCAGGCACAATCTCACTCAGTGGGATGCGTCGCCTTGTGCCTGGATCAGGTGGACGATCGCGGAGGCTGTAACGGGGAAGAATTAAATGCCTTCGTTTCCGTATTTCTAAAATCCTCTTTGCACACGTACCTGGACACAGATTCGGTGGGGCTTAGTAGAACGGAGCCACAAGGAGCAGAAGGGGAGGTTTGCTCTAGGCTAGGCCGAGGAAGCGACCGCTGGAGCCTGGAGGAGAATGGCCTGGCCAGGCCTGGATGGGGATTTGTGGCCTCGCCTTCGCTTTGGCGGTTAAGTGGGGGCGGGCGGGCAAGGGGTGCTGAGGAGGTCTGAGCTCTCCGGTCGGTAGCCGCTTTCCGCCCCACGGTTCTTCCCCGGCCCCGCCCCGCCCCGCCCATTCCCGAGAGAGCGAGGGACCGGGGACGAGCATCTCCTCTCTCCCCAGGACGCGGGGCTTTCCTAGAGCCTCGCTGAACCAGCAGCGCTAGACGCGAAAGAAAGCCCTGAGCCCCAGGAGCCAGGTCCTCCAGACGCGGCAGCCGGGATCATCTCGAAAGCGGGCGGCTCGGTTGCTAGGATCACCCCGCGGCCTTGGCGGGACTACAGGCTCTTATTCGCGTCGTGATGAGAAAACGTGGTTGGTTCTTCCCACGGAGCAACGTCACTGGCGAACGACAGCCAAGGCACTGGAATCGTGGCCTAAGCATCCGACATTGAACCACAAAGCGCTTCGGGCCTATTCAGGGTAGCCAGCAGGCACCAAACGTGTTCCTGTCATGAAGGCGGCTGGAGGGGGCGCCGATAGTGGATACTGCATTCATGGTTATGAAAACTGAGCGGGGGGCGGTGTTTGTTATAACCTAACCATGAAGTCAACGTAGGACAAGGGAGCACGATCTGGTTAGATACGTAGGAGAGAGCGAGCGAGCGAGAGAGATGCAGCGGCAGCAACAGCAACATCCAGAGCCCCAGTCGCCTGTCCTCGGCCAGCCAATGACCAGGCAGCTCCTGCCTATTGGCCCAGCGCCTGGCTCGCGCAGAATCAGTACTTCCTCTCGTCGCTTTCCTTGCCCTTCTCTTTCTTATGCCCACGTCCTGCCTTTCTTAGCCATTGCAAGCCTTTTACAATGGCTAGGTCCTGTGTGTGTGTGTGTGCAATTTAGCAGCGGCACCGCGACTGAGCGGCTACAATAACCACAGCTCCGCAGCTTCTGTAGAGGCAATGGGGAGGGGGTATGACTATAAATTAGAACTAAGGCAAAATAAAAGCAACAGACTTGGTCTGCGCTTTGTAGCTGTTATTCCACTCCTTTCGCAAGGGGAGAGGGCATAGAGAATTGAGCGATCGGTCTGTCGGTGTGATGTGGTGCAGGGGTTCAAATCCATGCTCATCCATTAAGTTTGTAGGGCTAACAGCCTCTGCAAACTTCCTGGAAGAATGATGAGACAAAGAAAGCAGTGCATAAACAATATTTCAATCACCTCCCAAACTGCTGTCCTGTGAGCTTCTCTCTCTCCTGAAGTGGAGGCCATTATCTTTCAATGTGAAATTGCATGTCAGTGTCCTTAGGAGGGCAGCCCCTACACGAGACCTCACTCCTCTGCCGTACAGCTGAGATCCTGAGCAACTTGCTAAGTAGGAAATTCCATTGGAATCGGTGAGATTCACTTCCTTCTCAATGGGTTTAGGCTCGAGGTGTAGAATAGTGAAGGACGCCTCTACAGCGTGCGCAGGCATGACTGGATGAGTGCACTATCAAGGGATGACTCACAGCCATGATAGAAACGCTGTCATGTCATTTCACATCCACTCCATCAAGGTGATGTTAAATAGGAGCGATTATGTATTGGTCGGAGAGACGTCTGGTGAAATATCATCTGCTTGTGTGAAGGAAATCCTCCGAACAGCATCCACTGGTTGGACTGGGTTCTGTAATACAGTGCTTGTTTTGCACTATAGCAAGTTCAGGAGGCCAAGCGCTTGGTAATCCTTTGCTGGTTCCTCCCATCACATGGACGTGATAGGACATAGATATTTCCATTTAATAGATGAGGCGAAGAGATAGCACGCTGGTTAATGTGCCAGGCAATTTATGGCCGCCCTTTTGCTGATTAATAGAGCAGAGACAGCGATCTCGATTGCACTACAAAGGCACACAAATCACAAGCGATTGAACCTGGATTATAAATATTTACTCGTAGCCCGATACTATACAAACTCCCACTGTATTCAGTGGGATTTTGCTTCCAGATCAGTGTGCATATAACATGACATAACAGTAGTAGCTAAAAATGTACCTGTCTAACTGTTTTCCATCAAGGGAGCTCAAGGGGCCTCAGTGGTTCTCCCCTCCCATTTTGCCTATACAACAACCCTGTCAAGGAGGTTTGAGAGAGGCAGACTCGCCCACAGTCATCGAGGGAACTTCATGATAGAATAAGGCTCCGAAGCCATCTCTCCCAGATCCCAGTCGGACATTTTAACCATTACATCACACTGCCTTTCTGCCTTCTCATTCCTATAATGTGGTTTATAATCCCAGGCGAACCCATCAATAATGAAAGGATTCAGCCTGTCCTTCACTCCCATACCGAATGTTAACGCGGTTGCCGTAATAAATAACCCGTGACAAGCAGCTCTGAGTAACTGCCGCAATGTATCCGAGCAGAAGGCGATTGGTATCCTCTTTCCTCCCCAGATCCCGGAATCCCGGTTCTCTCTCTCCGTGTGGTCTCTTCGGAAAGCTCCCTCCCTCCCCCCGCCCAGACCTCTTCCCAAATCCCCCGGCCTGTCTGTCTGTCCGTCCTTCGGAGAGAGCTGGGTTTTAAAAGGCTGGCCCCCTGCGGCGTCGCGCTCTGCCTCGGGGGTGGGGTGGTCTCCCTGCCCTCCCCAGAAGCGAGGGAGGCTCTGATTGGCCGCTACCGCCCCCCCCCCCGGGTCAGCCCTCCTTGACCTCCGCCCCCTCTTCCTCCAGTTCCCCCTTCCAGGTCCCCGCGGCCTGCCCGGGTCTCCCTCCTTTCCGCTTCATTCTTTCCCCCTCTGGGGCAGCCAAGCGCGATGATGGGATTGAACAGCCCCCGCTGGCTCTGGCTTGGACCGGCAGCAAGGCGAGGGATCCCTCAGCGCTCCTCTCAGCAACACCGGGGCAGCGGCGGCGACGCTTCAAACCAGGGGGCATGAACGCCCCCCACCCGCTAAAGCCTGTCGGCAAGCCAAGGACCAGCCCGCGCCGGCGGAAGAAGGGAGCGCTGGGGCCGGACCCGACGGCCAGAACCCGCAGGATCTTAGGCCGCCAGGCTGGGTTGGTGCCCGCAGCCCCGGCGGACAGTTCTTGGACGCCAAGGGCCTTGGCGGGGAGGCAGGAGGCTGGCCGGAGAGAGACCCAGACGGCGTGGCCCCTGACTCCTCCTGGTCTCAGGACAGGACCCACGGCGCCCAGCCCGGAGGCCTGCGAGGCTTTCGCCTCGGTCCGGAGTTTCAGCCAGGCGCGGGGAGGCGGTGCTACAGGACGCACTTCTCCCTCCGAGGCTCCGGGCAGTCGCTTTCAGGAGCAGATCCCCGGGCTGAGCGCTGCTGCAGAGAGGCCCTGGCACGGGTAGGCAGGCGCTGGGGAGAGAAGAGGCCGCCCGGAGAGTCCCAGTCAGCACTCCTTCCGCGAACATTTAGACCCCAAATACGTGCAAGCAACTGTGCAAGAAGATTGAGGTATTTCCGAAGAGTGTTCCACGGAGCGAATGTTGGGTCCAGCGTAAAGAGCCCTGGCCTCCCGTGAAAGAGTCGCGGGGAGCCTAACGTTCGGGGTCGGACTCAGAAACGGACTCAGAAACTGAAGGGGGAAGGGAGACTTTGGCGCGCATATCCCGTTTCTGTGGGAGCCAGGCACCTGCCGTTCCCCCGCGTCCGTCTCTTCCCAGAGGAGGGCCTGCTGTGCTGACTGGTGATCAGGATTTTCGCCTTCTTTTTAAAGTATTTAGCTATAACCCCTTCCTCGGTCTGGGCCCTTAGCAGGCGGGCGAAGAGACATTCCAGTGATCGGGAACACTCCAGGAGGGGGCCGCTCGCATTCAGTGTAAAAGGCTAGGATGGGAAAGTAACTAGCCCAGCCGCCTTCTATGGTAGAGCGGGGGTTCAAACTCGCCCCCCCCCAGATCCCAGCCCTTTCCTCCCCAACCAGATTTTATCCGGATTGGAGCTGGAGGAGGGGGTCATACACTCAACCTAATCAGGGACGTTTGGTTTATTTATTTATTTATTTATTTAAACCACGTGGGGTTTCCTAGGCAAGAGGCGCTCCAAGGTGGTTTGCCATTGCCTGGCTCCTCGTCGCCTCCCGGGTATTTCTTGGAGGTCTCCCATCCAAGTACTGACCCAGGCCCTCCCTGCTTAACGCCCGAGATTTGATAAGATCTGGATAGCCTGGGCTACCCAGGTCAGGGCGTTTGGGTGATCGGCTGCTGGAATACTGGGGGCACAGAGGGAGGGGTTCTTATTTATTTATTATTTACATTTCTACCCCACCCTCCCCGCGAACGGGCTCATGGCGGCTCACAACAAGGCACAGAGTGCTGATACATAAAATATATAAAACAAGATAAAACATTAAAATACAACAATTACAATAAAAGATGCACGATTAAAACCCCGAATGAAATGGATAACTCCCGGACATCTTGCGGGGGGGGGGCTAGGGCCTTAAGTGCCCATAGATGTTAATACCCAGGGGTACTGATCTATAATGGAACGGTGGTGGCAGTGGTAGTGGCGGCTCCTACTGGAAAGTCTGGCAGAAGATCTCCATCTTACAGGCCCTGAGGAACTGTAGAAGGTCCCGCAGGGCCCTGATCTCCTCCGGAAGCTCATGCCACCAGGTAGGAGCTGCCACTGAAAAGGACCTGGCCCTTGTTGCGGCCAGCCTGGCCTCCTTAGAGCCTGAAGTGCTCTTTGGGGCATATGTGGGGAAATGCTTTATGCCGGACCCTGGCCATGTAGGGCTTTAAAGGTAAGGCACCAGCACTTTGAAGCGAATCCGGTATGAAAAGAGGAGGGGTCCTCGGAAGGATCCCGGTAACAGGAAACGGAGTCAGTCCCCCAGCCGTTGTCAGAGCGTCTCTGCAGAGCCCCCCCCCGTGCCCCCCCCGCTTCCAACCCGTTTTCGCTAGCATGGGAAGGGGGTGACACAGGCCCAGGTGACATGTGCAGCGGGCCACCTTTGCCCCGGGCAAGAAGCCGCGGCTCCCTGTCCACGTGCCGCCTGGCCCCCCTCCCTTGCGCAAAGTCGCCCATTCCTACCCTGGCTTCGGCAGAGTGGCTGACAGGCTGAGAGACACCCGCCGTATTTATTGGTTTAGTCGCTCCCACCATACTCCCA
The DNA here is from genome assembly GCA_029375565.1 of Gekko gecko. Classification (NCBI taxonomy): domain Eukaryota; kingdom Metazoa; phylum Chordata; class Lepidosauria; order Squamata; family Gekkonidae; genus Gekko; species Gekko gecko. The sequence continues at coordinate 232,858,396 of JAPDNY010000002.1, read as the reverse complement.
CCGCACTGAGAATCCCCGGGCTCGCACCGTACTCCTGCAGCATTGCCCGCCGACAAGGCACGCCGCTGTGCCAAGGAGGGAAGATCAGACCAGCTAGACATCACAGATACCTTAGGAGAGAATTGGGTCGGAGAGTAGCACCCCCTCCTTGGCCTCGCCCACATCAAGAACAAGTTTGATGGTCTCGCTGGAGCCATCAGCAGGCAAGCGAGTAAGGGCTGTGCGAACCGCCCTGTAACTGCCCTTAGGGAGAATGGGAAAGGGTGAGCTGCGACAACCAGTTCTGGTAAACTAGACCTTCACTGGACCTTTTATGCCTGGCGGATTCAGGATTCACCCGACCTTTCACACCAACACATTCCTCCTCATATTCAACCTTACCCAGACGCCTGCCACACGGCTGGATACTTGTGCCCGCATATGCAGAGCGCATTGACTATCTCGGCAATCCTATGCACACTTATTCGGCAAGAAGCCCCGCTTACTTCTGAGTACATGTGTTGAGGGTAGGACTACAGTTTGAATCAATTCACGCCAGAACTCTAGGTCGCAAAAGAACACGAATAGCCGTGCTGGATCGGTCTAGCATCACATGCCCCAGGAAACAAGCCTGTGACTACAGTGGGACATCTCGGGGCTAGGCCCCCTGACTTACTGGCAAGGCCCCACAACTTCCCATTTAGGCCAGGGCTCCTGAGTGACAGCAGGTGTGGGGAAGGAGTTCGGCATTCCTTTAATTCAATCAGCCAGTGCCCCCTAAGAAATTTAAATGCCCCCCAACTTAAAAAAAAACCCTGGCTACGGGCCTGCCAGGAAAACACACCTGACAGCCGCGCTCATCTCCTGATAGCTGCCCAGCACCTCATTGTCCCAGGCTGAAAGCGCCGGGACCGCATTCGGCTCTCAGGGCTTGGTGAGTGTATCCAGCTCTCTTTGAAAGCCCTTAGCGGCCACCAACATTCTGGTGGCAGTGAGTCCCACTGTCCCACAGGTCAGCCATCCACTGTGTGAAGTAGTACTTCCTTGTGGCTGTCTTGAGCCCGCTGCCAGCCAGTCCATCGGCTGACCCAGAGTTCAGCTGTTACAGGGAGACAGAGAAAAATCTCCCTTCCTCCTACACCATACATATATATTTTTAGATCTCTCTCACGTCACCCGCTCAGTCGCCTTCCCCCCCATAAACGAAAAGGTTTCCGATGCTTCCAAACGAAAACCTCCACACTCAAACCTTCCCTCACAGAGCAGGCGCTCAGACCCCCGATCACGTCGGTCCCACTTTTCCCAGTTCATGAATGCATGCTGAGGATGTGTTCTGTCCCAGCACCACTCGGAGCATTCTAATCTCAGTTGCGCTCCGCCATGGAAGTTCGACCCTGTACAGGACAGACGCCCCACCACCCAATGGCTTGTGTAGGCATCTTTTCGAGGCTTGCAGCTCTCAGACTCATTAATGGGCGGAAAAATAGACATCAGTTTCAGAAACTTACCCCCACGGAATTTGGGTGCAATTCCAAAGGACTTTACTGGCATAATGAGGGATCGTGGGTCAAGAACGTAGGAGCGACCCAGTCCTGAGTCTGGAAAGAACGCAGGTGTCCCAGTCCCTGCCTCAACGAGGAGTCCAGATCTCGTGGCCGAATCTCTCCCCGCCACCAGCGTCTTCCTGGTTCAATCTGTCCGGTAAGACCTCCAAGCAGGCAGCCAGGTAGCATGCTGAGGGTTTAACTCCCCCGTATCATAAATTCAGATGAAGCGCTGTTTTTTGTCTTAAACCAATTTTTGTTGCTGCCTTGTGAGTACATTTTCGGGTTACACAGTACTCTTCATCAGCAGATGGAGGTGTTGTTTTTAAAAAGACATCGCTTTCGCTTAAAAGAAATAAATCGTTTTATGCTGCGGGTTAGTAGCGCTCAGTTGGACTCCGAGGAAACAGCTGTTTACGCTGACTCTCTGTCCCCAGGCAGCCCGGCGCAGAAAAGCATCCTTCAGCCTGGTCAGCCAGGGCCACAGTCTAAATCGGGACCACGCACACAAGACAGCGCGAGCTGGTGCGCATTCCCTCCAGCCGCTTTGTAGGCGCAGGCGCACAGCACAGGCACAACCGAGCGCGCCTGTCACTAAAGAAAGAAAGAAATAAAAGCACAAAAGCCGGCCAGGATCGCGAGCCAGCTCCGGAAGGCTGACACTCCGCCCCGCCCCCTCTCCCCAGCCTTGTTTCACACGAGACCCTCCCGCCTCTTGCAGGGCTCTCCTTGGTATTGCAGCTATATTAGGTCGCGACGCCGCCAGGCGCAGAGGTGCGTTCTTGGCTGAAAGGGACCAGGCGAGTGAAGAGCGGTTCCAGTTCGGGATCAAGAAGAACCAACGCTGTTTCTTTCCTTTAGTCCTTCTAGGACCTGGCCGGGCTGGGGCATCCCTAGGCAATTGCCTCCCCTCGCCAATTTAATGAGGACAGCATAGGCATGCTATGGCGGCCATGCCTCCTCCCTCCGTGAAGTTCCATCGCTCAAAGCTCCCAGAAGGGAGTCTTTCTAATCCTTGATTTCACCTCCAAACTCATAGAGACTAGAGAGAGCGTGAAAGAGAAACCTAAGCCCTGGTAAGAAACAGGTGTTTCGCAACCCGTATTCCATTAAATAAACACACGCACACAAAGAGGCAGAGGGAAGGAGAGCCAACGAGAAAGCTCATTTATCACGCCGCTAACGATCTTAAATGGAACTGCTGGCATTTTTTCTTCATAAAACGGCAATACTCGCCCGTTTTATTTCCACTTTCGCACAGGCGCGCGCACTCACTCCGAGACAGTCAAAATTGCAGCCAGATGGAGACAACCTAGGTGGAAGAGAATGCGTTTACCTTATTTATCCAAGCGGAGGCGCAGTAACATTGAAGTACTGCAGTTCTGGTCACCCTTCTGTCTTAAAGCGACTGGAAACTGACCAGCCAGGTTACAGTGCGTTCTAGATTCTGTCCGGGGCAGGACGGGGGACGGCGTGCTACAGAATCTGAGGGCAGGCACATGGAATTGCTTCGAAATCCCCCAAGAGGCAGAGAAGGGGGTGGTGGGGGGGTAGAGTCGTATGAGAGGCAAAGCTCCGGGGGAAAAAATTCAGGTTTTGTACTTGTATCTGATCTCCGATTTTAACAGTTATGTTTCTTTACAAGTAAGGAAAAATACATAAAGCCAACCGTATCCCCGTATTGTTTGGGGGCACTTTGAATACTATTGGTCTTTGCACCTACTGAAAAAATAAACAGGAGTCTTGTGGCAGCTTAAAGGCAAAAATTTAGCCCAGCATCAGCTTTTGAGGGCCAGAAGCTACCTCTTTAAGATTTACTTATTCACTTATTGTACTTACACTCTCCAATTTGATGTAGTGGTTAAGTGCGCGGACTCTAATCTGGGAAAACCGGGTTTGATTCCTCACTTCTCCACTTGCACCAGCTGGATGACCTTGGGCAAGCCATAGTTCTGGCACAGCTGTTCTTGAAAAAGAGCAGTTTCTGTCAAATCTCTCTCAGCCCCACCTACCTCACGGGGTGTCTGTTGTGGGGAGGGGAAGGGAAAAGGAATTTGTAAACCGCTCTGAGACTCCCTTGGGTAGTGAAGGGCGAGGTATAGATCCAATCTCCTCCTCCTCTTCTTCTAGTTGCTGGTCATTTAGGCAGGAGCTGCTCAGATTCCCAAGGATTTCTTCGCTGGGGCTGCACTACGGACATTTTAGGATGCGGGAAAGAAATGGCTTTCCGCAGCACCTTTCCCATCTGAGCTCAAGGGATCATATACCCCCCCCCCACACGCTACTGTGGCATCTAGCAGGTGACCGCGCCGGTTCTTCCATTTGCAGTCGCTGCCGGCATTAGATTTCACACCAGCACTGTGCTAGGAGCCGTATCTGACTTCATTATTTTTATAAATCTGCCCTTGATCCTGACCGCAAAAACTAACTGCCCCGCTGCTGTGAATCACTACAAATTAATTCGAAGTTTCATTTCGACGCCAGTTTTTATGCCCGGATTTTGCGGGGCTGACGGTGCGCACATGCGTGTTTAAATTCGTGAATCAGAAAAAAGTTTCTTTCTCTCCCGGTCCCCTATTCCCACGGAGCCTGTACCTCGGAGTCCTTTCAGCGTCTCAAAAGTAAACATAGTTAACTGGATGGAGTAAAGAGGCAGTAAAGTCACTGAGGGATGAAATACAGAGAAATACTACCTTAAAGCAAATAGCTAAACTCTTAAACGGCCATCAGTGATTTATGGGGGTGGGTGGGGAAGCCAGAGAGAACATGCCAGAGGATGCAGAGTAACCTGGGACCCAAACGCGCGGTGGGACATGTGTCTCATTATAGGAAAAGTTCTTGCCGGTTGCTGATTGTCTTGACACCCACGCACAGACCGCCCCAGGCGCAGGGTCACTTTGTTTACAGATCGCCTTGCTAGATTACTGGATCCCAGAGTCACTGGAAGCCCCACCCTTCCCCTTCTTTACCAAACTTGCGAAAAGTGAAGTCCAGAGGTACTTGGAGCTAGGAAACCGGAGCCTCTATTATAGGCTTTTGAGGTCGACTTTATTTTCACTACCCAAACTGTTGGAAAGTATTTAAACTTAAGCAGAAACAGCTGTATTGCTGGCACTGGTCTCTGTTGCTGCGGAGAAAGACTTTGTAGTACAGGACGACGTGGCTTCTAAAAGGGAAGAAATCATTGGCAGCTATTGTCCGGCGAAGTGATTTCCCACGTAATCTATAGGAACACCCCCCCCCCCCCATGTCTACAGTGGCTGTAGTACAATCTCATATGTCTTATTACCCCTTAACTCTGGTGGGTGTGTCTCTCTATCTTGTGGGAGGTAAGTATACTTTGAAACATCTATGAATGTTTTAGTAAAACTTTTGACTAGCTAGTCTATTGATGAATTTATAGCTCTTTATTACAACTTATTACAACAGGACAATCACCAGTCAACAGGAAGACTTAAGGTAAGTCAGACTTAAATGAAAGTCGCTCGATCACACTGTCGGCTTGTCTGTCTTTCTAGGAAAAGACATTTTTCTCCACTTGGTCAGAAATGACTGTTTTTGTGACTAAAATACCTGTGGTCGGGGATCATCATCATAATCAATAATACAGCCTTTCACCACGTCTAGCATTCCCATGTCTCGCGGCTGAGTTCAAAACACTCCTCCCGCCCCCCCGCCGTGCCCAGTGAGTTCAAAGGAGCCTGCCTCCAGCGAAGCGTTCTTGGAATCTCGGCTTGGAGCCCACACCGCTCGGATCCCGCCGGCACTTATTTTTAACCTCTGATGGCCACGGAAGTCACTCCTACGTAGCGGGACTTCAAGGCTAGGATCTCACTGGTACTTTTGTTATTGTTCAGATATCTTTCTACTTACAGAACAGAAAGGTCAATAAAGATCGGTAATAAGTAACAGAAACGTTTGGTTCCCCCCCTGCAAATTGAACGCCTGTTATGAGTGACCATATAGTCATTCATAATAAATGTACTCTGTGTGCGCGCGCGTCTCATGCAGAAAATATGCCGAAGTCAAAGTTCACCGAGTTTCGCTCAATGAGTTGTAAGAAAACCAAAAGAGTGCTACGCGTTAACTTTTCTTGCAGGACTCGCTGTTTGCTAGCCGGGGAAGGGCACAGGCTGCCCGGTTCATCGGCGTACCCCAAAAGCCGAGGCTACAACGCGATTCTTCCCCAGGCATTTGCGCAGACCCAGCGCTGTCCTCAAAGGTCCGGCTGCATTTGGATCTCCTTTCTCCGGAGCTGCTGAGACCCGGACTGACTGAGACTTTTCCAGCCCATTGTGTGCGCGTGCTTTAAAAAACTCGTTTCTCTGCATAAGCGTCGCTGCAGCTTTTCGGGAAATGCAGCGTCTGCTGGAGCTGGGCGCCTGAAGCCAGCGTGCAGGGGCTACGGGGTGGTGGTGGTGCAGAGCCCACGCTGGTCCCGCCTCCTCTCGCTGTGAAAATGCACTCCATGATACGGGCGAGGGGAGGGAGGGGTGCGTGCCCCGGCTGCATGCACGCGAGCTCGCAAAAAACCCTGCCCGGCTTGGGAACCAACACAGTACTGGATGTTTCCAAATCCTTCCAGAATCCTGGCCGTGATGGCCCCAAGACAGCTTGGAGACCGCATTCGTCGAGTGGGACACATCCCCCCCCCCCCGCATGGTTTCAGGAGGAGCTCGTGTGTGGGGGGAGATACGTTGTTTCTTCTTCTGGAGCCAGGAACTAGAATTTTGGGGGTGATGGGGCGGGACAGCGTCAGGCACCTCCGGCTTCTGGAAATGCCCTCTCCTTCTTTATTTTAATGTTATTTCTTCAGTGCAGATTGGAAGGGGGCGGGGGTGAGGGACCGGTGGCGGCGGATTGGAGAGGGGCATGGGAGGAAGGGGAGAGCTGCCTGGGGTTGCCTAGATTTGCGCCCTTCCCTCCACCCTCCCCTTGCACAACCAGACAGCTGAGGATCTCCCCCCCCCCGCGCGTTTCCCGGCTCCCTCCCTCCTTCCCTCCCTGCTTCGGATGCCGCCTCCCCGCCCCCTCCTCCTCTTCCTCCTCCTCGGCTCTCCCTGCTCGGCTTGGCTCCGCCTGGTTGTGATTGAAACGCGGATCACGTCGCGAGGAGGCGGGTGCAGCTGGAGAGGACGGCTGGGGAAGAGCCGGGCCCAGCCAGACCCCGAGCCTCGGCAGCCTGCCGCGGCCTGCCTCCCTGCTCCCCCCCCTGCCCCTCCGCGGGAGCCAGCGAGCAGGCCGGCTGCTGGGCCAGCAACAAGTGCGGAGGCAGGCGAAGCGAGGAGCAGAGAGAGGGGGAGGGCGGGCGAGCGAGCGCTGACGTCAGCGAGCGGAGTATTATGGTCTGGGCTGCGTTGGCCGCCGCCGCCGCTGCCGCCGCCGCCGCTTCTCTGCTGCCAGCGGCCGAGTAAACATGGAGCTCTCCGCCGTGGGAGAGAGGGTGTTCGCGGCCGAGGCCTTGCTTAAGAGACGCATCCGCAAAGTAGGTGCCTCCGCCTCGCCTGGCAGCGCAGCCTCGGCTTTGTGTGCTGGCCACCCGACCCGCCAGGCCCGCGCCAGGCCCGCCGACGAGCCAGCGAGCGAGCGGCGCTTCGCTGGTGCTCGGCTGCTGCCTGGCTCCCCCCTTTCTGCAGCAGCCCTTCGTCGCCGCCAGCCGCTCCCCCTTTCTCTTGCGCTGCGCAGATCGCCACCATCGAAGGCTGCTGCTTGCTTTTTAAAAAATGCATGCACGGTTGGGCGGCGTGCATATTTCACTGCACGCCTTTTTCCTCCCTCCGCATGCACATTTTAGCATATCTTGCAGCACCGCCCCCCTTTTTCATGCACGGATTTTTCTTCGCTTCCCTGGCACCTTACATATGCATTTGTGCGGCATAATTTTTGACTCATGACTTTGGATACGCCTTTGTTTTGATTGAATGCATGTTGTAGCAGGCCAATCATTGTTTGCCCGCATCCTCCCCCCCCCCCGAAAAAGCATGCTTACTTCTCTTTTCTTGGCCTCTGCAGGGTCGCATGGAATATCTCGTGAAATGGAAGGGCTGGTCCCAGAAGTAAGTAACTGTCAATGCTACACTCGCAGTCGGGTAAATACTGTGGTCTTGTTTTATTTTACAGTATAATTGGGCATCGTGCTTTCCTGGGTAGAGGGTTGGACTAGATGATATTTTAAGATATCTTGCGGTCATCATGTTCTGGAAAAATAAGAAAACATGAATAAAATTATACAGCTTTGTCTCCCCCCCCCAATTTGTTAGGTACAGCACTTGGGAGCCTGAAGAAAACATTCTAGATGCTCGCCTGCTTGCAGCTTTTGAGGAAAGGTATGCTACTGGGAAACATATCCATCATATTTAGCATAGCCATATCACTGTGTCTTGGAGCAATACTAAACTGATGTTCCTTTTAAACTTTTTTCCCTTAAAAAATAACCCACATATAGGGAAAGAGAAATGGAACTTTATGGTCCTAAGAAACGAGGTCCCAAACCGAAAACCTTCTTGTTAAAGGTAAGAGAACAAGATAAGTGTCTGTGCAGAGAAACCAATGCATTGATAAAGATGATTTCTTTTTTTCTGTGCGGTGTCTGTATGTGCCTGAGAAACAGACACCAAGACTGGCTTGTGAATTGCAGTTGTGGAATGCTTGTGGCAAGTTATTAACCTCCTCTGGTAACTTTATCTGTTTTTCAGGCCCAGGCAAAAGCCAAAGCTAAAACCTATGAATTCCGTAGTGACTCTGCTAGGGGAATCCGGATGCCTTACCCAGGAAGGTCCCCCCAGGAACTGGGTTCTACTTCCCGGGCTAGAGAAGGACTGAGACAAATCCCCCTGCCCCCTCAAAGCACCTCCACCACTGTGACCACCAATACCTCCCGAGTGGAAGCAATTCAGGAGAGCAGGGTTGGGGCGGAGGAGGACCGTTCAGAAGGAGCCTTAAAAAAGCGAGGCCCAAAGCCCAGGAAAGAGCTTTACAAAGACCTGCCTGAGCCTGCTGATGTGGCCTCCAAGAGAAAATCAGTGGAACCAGGGGACAAGGTGGTGGCGGATTACCTAAAAGCCAGAAAGTTGGAAGAGGCTGCAAACCCTGGTACAGCCAAGTTTAGTTCTGGACATAGTGTGATCCAGTTAGCCCGGAGACGGGAGCCTGAATTACCCAGTACTGTTTCCAGTCCCAGAGCAGAAGCTGGCATGAAGCTGGGAGCGCCTGAGACTTACCCACCCAGGCTTACCAAGCACAGGGCTGATTTCCTGGATCCAAAGGGGCAAAGCGGTTTGGATTTGGGTGCCCCTAAGATCTTACACAGCTCTGCAAACCAAGGCAGTTTATACCGAGATGGGCTAGGGACCCAGGCTGGCAGGCCTTCCCTCATCGCTCGCATCCCTGTCTCCAGGATTCTTGGGGACCCTGAAGAAGAAGCTTGGAGCCCATCTCTCAACAACTTGGAGAAAGTGGTTGTGACTGATGTGACATCAAATTTCTTGACAGTTACCATTAAGGAGAGCAGCACAGACCAAGGGTTCTTTAAGGAAAAGCGATGAATCCACTTGGAGAAGAGGAGGCATTTAAAGTATTTGGTAGAGCTTGATTGGTTTTGGATTTTTTTCTTGGACAGATTAAAAAATCTGTCCTTAATTATTCTTTTATTCCTTCCCTTTCACCACCAATTTCAATTTTGGTTGAAAAGATTATCGCTAGAGTTATATTTTCTATTAGATGTAAATATGTTATTTAAGGAAAAATACATATATATATCTATATACATATATATATATATATATTTCAACTCTTAAGGTTTTTTTTTATTTAAGGCTCTTGGAGAAGGACAAAGAAAGAACTGATGTCTCTCTTGCCTCAATGGCAAGAGCAGGTATAGATAACAAATGACCTTGTTAGCTAAATATAATGTTTTGATTTACTTTTTTATTTGATTATTTCTCCTCCCTTCCCCCAAAGGTGATGTTGATGGCAAATAGGGGATATTATATTCATCTGGGGACCAAAAAAGTCTCCAGTTTTTTGATTGTTATATTATAAGGTATTGCTTTGTACAATCAAGTGTGCTATATACTCAACTGTTCTAGCTGGACAGCTGAAATAAGCACTTGACTTTACAGTATTGTCTTTCTTTTGTGTTGCTCCAGTTCAAGAAAAAAAGTTGTTGGCTTAAAATGTCCATTAAAAACAGTTGAAAGATGTTTTAGTAAAGAAGTATTAACTTGAATGACCTTTTCTTGCAAGGGAGAAGAGTAATTGTACATTTTAAGATTCCGAAAAGGAGTAGCTGCTGTCATGCACTTTAATACAGTTGTCAAGGTGGGGGAGGGGAGAACTGAACTGATCATTTAGTTTACTCTGAGATTTTGCTCCCTTAAGTCCATCCCTGCTCATTCCAAACAGATAATCTGTTTACATTCCTTACATGCCAGAAAAGTTGGGGAGGAGAGTGTTTTCATTGCTCATATTTGAGGTGCTCCTGCTGTTATAATGAAAGTAGAGTCCTCCCCCCAGTGATTAGAGTTCTGTTCCAGGTTTCTGGACAAATATTTTAAAAGTGTTGCATAATATATCTTCCTCATAAATGGAAGTCTCCAGTCAGAGATGCAGGGAAATTAAACAACTCCTTTTAAAAAGCCCATTAATCAGTGAGGCAAGACCAGTGTCAAAGCAGACTGTTGCTTTCTTTCTTTTTTCTTCTACTCCAAGAATCTCCCCCCCCAAAGGATTCTGCAGCCTGTTAAAACTGAAGCAGTTCTTTCCCTCCAGTGCTATGTAAAATAATACCCCTCCCTCCTTTCCTGCTTCTTTTAAGAAAGCAATATGACATCTGATGGATTTTGGAGCCTCTTTTATTTGTCTCTGTTCTGCTAAAGGAAAATACGCCTTTCATAGACTTGCATTATGGGGGTGTGCAGAATGGGGGTTGGGGTTGTTTTCATTTCTGTATAGCAGGTGCTGTGGTGTCCCAACAGATATTGATTTAAGGGTCTCTTGTTGGTTCAAAAAGCACAAATCTGCCTAGCAGCCCCTCAGGGCCTGGCAGGGGGATGAGTAGTCTTCTCTGTCTTCCTGTGAATGGCCTCCTCACTCGCTGGAGCTTTTCAGAGCATTTTCTCATTTGGGGACTGCTGGGATGGAAGCACATGTGGCATTAGAAAGCGGGGGCGGAGGGGGGGGAGGCAGGTGGGTACAGAAAGGAACTTTTGCTCTTCTAGGGATCAAAAGTAATCTACCTTTCTTTCTCCCATATATTCTTTTGAGACTCCTCCCCCCTTATTCAACTAACTAAATATGTTTTTTGTTTGTTTATTTAGACAGTATGAAGTTAGGTTCTTATTTCCCATCTAAAGATAATGTCAAGGTTTTAAACTTCAATCAGTTCAGAGAATTAAGTAAATAAACTGCAGATATGCTCAGTTCCTTTCATAGTAAACCTACAAAGGTGTGGGGGGTGTATGTCAGCATATGTATGTTCACAAAGGTTCCATAGCCCTTTACAGAGGATGGGGGCAGAGGAGAACTATAGGCCAAGAGAAGCACTCCTTTGGTTGAAACAAGTCCTAAATGGTGTCCTTCCCTCCTCAGGTGTCAAGAGTGGTATATGCCACCTATGATGTGTGTTTCTAGACACACCCATGAGTATATAAATCCTAGACATACATGTGGGTGTATATGTGTATGTACATAGTTACATATATTGAATGTATGTGTGTGTGAGTTATTTAATTCTCTTTAAGATTTGTAAAGAAAACAAACCTATAATCATTTGGCCTAACAGTCTCAAAAGTGAAGCTTAAGTAGATGTCTTCTGCCAATGTTGAATGTCTATTGCAATACCTGCTTTTTATGTGAATTGAAATATATATATATTCCTTTGTAAATAGAGATTTGGCTTTTGTTTTGTGTTTGTTGCTATGAGAGGGGCAAAGAAACAGAAGGTCATTATGATTTCCCCTTCGCTAACTTAGCAGCTCCAACTGGTGTGTTAGAGGGGTTTGTATGGGGTGTCTTGCTTGAGTGAGGTGTTAACATGAAGGGAAAAGAGTTGTTGTGACTGCCTTGCTGGAAGAAATCTATCATCTAGTCCAACTGTGATCAAAGCCATTTTAAGTCATTGAAATTAAGAGAACTAAGATGGCTCAAATCTGCATAGACCCCACTGGAGACTTGTATGTCTTCCCAGACCTTTAGGTAAATTGGCACCTGTACTTCAGATTTCTCTTGATGGCTTTGCAATTTCAATTATTTGTGGCCTGTTTTTCTTTTGCCACTCTGTTTCCAGTAAGAGTCCCTCCCACATGTAAGGGTCTGGGATGAATAAGGACCTGAATAAGTGGGAATTTAACCCTGATCTTTCCCCTGTATATCCTCCTGAGTGGTGGAGGCTTCATCCAGTGAACATTAAATTACACAAAGCAGTCTTAGGATTTCTTATTCCTTTTGGTAAATTCAACCTGGCTTCTACTGGGGGGAGGGAGTTCTGACCCACCCATCCATGCAGTTAAGCACAAATGCAATAAAATGGATCCCATTGACCTCACTGAGGCCAAAATGGGTGTAGCATACAAATGTTGGAGTGAGCTGCCACATGACTGGAGCTGTTGACTGGCTCCTGGTCAGTCTTGTCCTCTCTAGAAGAAGGTAACATGACAAAAGCGCAGAAAAAACAAAATGACCACCACTGAAGCAACATGCCAATGACCTCCCACTCAAACCAAACTAGAGGACATTGTGTTGTCTCCTTGGTCCCTCCCCCTTTCCAGATCTTCCCTGTAATGTCTGGCTGCGTTTTTGTTCACACACAGGCATCCCTTGCATCTGAGGTGAAAGAAAAGTCTTTTATTGAAAGTGTGTTCTGCTCTATTCCAGCCTCTTCTCTGCTCTGACCTTTAGCTTGTAATTTCCCGCGCAGAGCAAATGGAAACCTGCTAGACTCGGAAGCGGACCAGGCTGCTGTCAACCTAGGCTTTTCAAGACCCGATTAGGGAGGGCGGGAGAGTAAAGGATCTCATCTCTCTTAAAAATCTCTTGGGCCACCGAGTGTGGATCTTGGTAAAGTCTAGCTGAGGACTGAACTCGTTGGGTAAAACTGCACGGGACACTCCGAGAACAGGCTTGGCTATAATAATCCTCTCCTACTCCGGGGTGAAGTAATCTGGAATAAACCGCATTCAACCGCGATTGATATACTCTGGATAAAAGTTTAATGCAACTAGCAGCCGTGTTCCCAAACGGGGGAAAACCTCGGAGATGGTTAGGCAGCCTTCTGTAAGCCGGCACGAGGCGAGGTCGCGCTTCAGGAAGGGGCTTCTGACTGCGAAAAGCAGCGGCGTGGAAGACCACGTTGCCTTGGGAAGCCAGCAGGGCATCTTCAGCAAATGCACTTTTTTAAAAAGAAGGGGGGGGAGTTGTCGGACCGATGTACTCTCCTTCCCATTTATTCCGCGATTTTTTTCTCCTACTCCTTCCCCAGCCAGGAGGGCATCCCAGTTCTTTTCGGTCACTTGACAGGCTAGACCTCTGGCTTTCTTGATGTTAGGGAGAAGTCCAGAAGCACCTTGGAGACCAACACATCTTGGAAAGCTGATATCTTGGAAATCACGTTGGTCTGCTCGAATCTAGCCGTTCTCCCGCTGCAGCCCAACACGGCTAATCTCTGCAGCTTTCTTGATGTTGTTGCCGGCGAAGGAAGGAGACAAGTTTTGAAAGGGGTGTTTTGGCTGGGAACTTCTCCCTTCCCTAGACACTGCGCCTGCCATAATTATTGTTGTTAAGGCGTGTTTCCCTTCTGTTGTGTGTCAACAGGCGAGCAATTAACGTGGCCAGAAACACTGGTTGGGCTGCGTGGTCTTGGGTGGAAACATCCAGGGACACTTGAAACACCCAGGGACACACACACACACCTCAGGGCGCCTCCAGCTGTGCAACCCTCTCAGCCACTCAGGCCCTTGGCAAGACCAGTTGCGAAGGCTTATGGGAGTCGGAGAGAAGAGGATATTTCTTCCTGAGGTTAGGGCCCAGATTCTGATTTTAAAACGTTCTGTGTCAAGTAGAAAGCCAGATATTCGTTTTCTAAGGGGTGTGAATGTGTGTGTGTGGGAACGAAAGCCAACCTAAAAAAAATTTGCCCTGGGATCTCAACGGTGCCCCCCCTTTCTTTTAAATGGTGGAGCTGGGCCAGCAGCCTTTACTCCTCCGTGGTGCCCTTCTCTCTTCTGAAGAGGCATCCTGTTCTTTCCTTTACCGATCATTCAGGACTGAGTCACAGCACAGAAAACAAGTTCCGGGGTTTAAGCCTCAGTACAGAAAAGCACTGAGTTCTCTTCCCCTCCTTTCCAAATCGACTACATGCCCTGGAAGAGCTGCTGAAGTTCATGGGGCAGGAGAAGGTACGTTCCCGCAGTCTCTGGCTTCTTCCGTCAGGGTCAGAGGAGAAGAGCTCCTGCCGACTCCCTTCCCGTCTCCGGCTTTGGTCAGGTGGGTGGCTTGCATTCCCCAGCATCTAATTCTGCTGAGGGTGTGCGTCGAGACTCTAATGAGTGTCCCAGAAGAACGCGGAGCTGCCGGAGAGCCTTCTCCCGCTTCTCTCTTGGAGAATGAATGAATGAGAGGGTAAGAGAGGAATAAAGGGGGGGGGGTCCTAGCGACTAACCTGAGACAATTTCCCCTGAGCACCCAGGAGCGGGGACGGTTCTCTTGTGTCTGGAGGCAATAAGGTGATGCTTCTAGATTTGCAGCGCAATCCTAAACAGAGTTAGATCATTAGAATGGTGTCGCTCTTTTTAAGATTACACCACTAGTGACCTACATGCAGTGGGGTTAGGAGTTCACTGAAATCAATGGGTCTAGGAGCTCTGATTAGGATTGCCTTGATAATCTTTCCTCTCTTAAAGCTTGATGACGAACCTACGCGTCTCCACTGGGGGAGGGGGGACCCATCGAGCTGAATAAAATGAAGGTCTCTCTCTCCAATTACATTCGCACATGCAAGAAATATCTCCGAAAGGCTCCTGTCCTGTTGCATTTTGCAGTCCGAGCCTTGCTTCCTCTCCCTTCCTTGGGGGAGATAGATCCCACCGCTCCTAGAGGCGGCAGGGTTGGGGTAGCGGTGGCTTCTTCCCTTGGAGGCTCTGGAGAAATGCTCCCCCGCAGTCCAGAGGGCGAGGGGATGCAGCCCTTATTTATGTCCGTGGGTTTCTTCCCGGCCATGGAGCTTGCTACGATGGTGTGGTGAGATCCTTTCTTTTCTTTTTTTAATGGTGTGACTTTATCTTCGTGAGTTTAGTTGCAGTGGCTTAGATTGGTTTTTAAACGCTTTCGTAAACCGCCTTGAGAATTTGGGAAAACGCGTTATAAAAAAATTAACGCTGCAGGCAGAGGAGCTGAGCTTCACCTTTCCCTTGTTCTTCTCCTTCAGATGTGTTAGTTTCCAGGTTCCCCCTGTTCAAGGCTCCAGAAGGGATGGAAACGGAGCGACAGGATTCACCACTTTTTTTTTTTTTTTTGCTTGTCCACAATTTAGCCGTCATACCATCAGTTCCGGCACAAGATGAAGGGGTGGGTGAGCAGAGAGAGAGAGAGAGAGAGAGAGAGAGAGAGAGAGAGAGAGAGAGAGAGAGAGAGAGAGAGAGAGAGAGAGAGAGAGAGAGAGAGAGAGAACACAAATGACCAGTCTAAATCTTCAGTGTCTCAGTTAGTATAATCTCCCAAATAAAGATATTACTACACACATCTCTCCCGGTTTCCCTTTGCTGCTGGGGGAAAACTCAGAACAAATCCAAATCAAGTCATTTCGAATGATATGTTTAGGATTTAAATATCTCCGTATATTTAAAATAAACATTAAGAGGTTACAGATATATCAGTGCTTCTGGGTTCTTCTGCGTTGCTGGGAGCAGAGTTGCCCTTCTAGACATGTTTGCTCTGCGTTTACAAAGAGGACACGTAACGTCGGGACCCAGGAGAGAGAAAGGTGGTTTTGCCTGTGTTGAAAACTTTGGGGAGGGATGGCAGGAGGCAGAGCGCGTAGGTGGAACAAAACCTTGATGAGACGCGGCCCTTTCCCCAGACGGAACTAAGGAAGCAGTTGGAGGCAGACGAAATACCCACGTTCCTTTCCATCCGGTCCCCCCCCCCCGCCCCACATCGCCTGAAACCAGGGAAATGTCGAAAGCGACTGTGCCAGGAGGATTCGAGCTCCTGGAATTAAGCCGGGGGAAGTTTGTCCACATTTAACCAAGTCGCGAAACTTCGAGTGGCAGATTTGAGTTTCAGTTAAGACTCCATTGAGGCGTCTTACTCCGTATTCGGGAAGAGCGGTCTACTTCGGATTAGGCGGCCAGTCCCGACTGGAAATTCTTGCAAAGCACAGCAGGTATGTCTCAGAGTGCGAGATGTTAGACCTGAGCTTATCTACAGGCACAGTGACTCAAAAAAACTTTTGTTGACAGCAGCGAAATTGACCCAGAGGGAAGTCTTAAAAGTGCAAACGGTCATCTGCAAGCCCAAATCCATACATTGTAGACTTCTCCCTCCCGCCCCCCGGGCAATTTCAGATCAGTCACCTTCCCATTGGAGATGTACGATCGGCGCCAATGAGGCTTGCGCCAGAATAAGTGATATACAGATAGCACTTTTATTTTTCCAATCTTCTTTTATACCGCACAATGCTGTGCCGTCTGGGTGATCCAGACTGGCTCTGACCTGAACTCCGCATGATGCTACCTTATATTAAGTCAGAGACTCTTGGTAAATCAAGGTTGGTACAGTGTACCCAGACTGGCAGCGGCTCTCCAGAGTCTCAGGCTGAGGTCTTTGTAATCGCCCACTTTTATCTGGAGATGCCCGCGACTGAACCTGGGACCTTCTACATGAAAGCACACAGGCTGCTCCACGAAGCCAGCCCCCCCCCCCCCCCCAGCATCTCTGAAGCTTAGTTGGCTTTGGACAGAAAATCAGAAACCCGAACAGCTTTTCCCGATATGGCCTTGCTTCCGGTTCAAGATTTTCAGAGCCTCACTCCAACTCTGGGCCCATTCGCATTCATTGGCTTTTAGCCAGCGTTTCACTTGGAATGCATTTTGGTAGTTCCACACTTCTGGGACTCTTAAGAGTTAAGCCCAGTGTCATGAAACCACGACCTGCCACGAGGCTGAGTTGGCGAAGAGTTAAGTCTCCTTATCAGCTCCACTCCTCCCTTCCTTATTAGGCGGATGCAGAAATCCCTTGCTAAAAATTCCTTGCCTAAGTGGGAAAGAAACAAAGCTTCAAGTTCATACTCCTTTCCGTTTTCTCCGTAGACACGGATTCTGCAGTTACTGTGCTCCAGCTATTCCTTTGGTCTCCAAAGAAGGGCGGTAACTGCGGGTTCTCAAACGCTGACTTCTTAATGTACGCAGGGAAGACGGTGGAGGCAGTAAGGACTGTGACCCACTCGTTTCTAAAATATATCTTTTCACTAGGGAAACAAAAACATCCCCAAACTATTACCCTATAGTAACCAATTAATGGTTTCCAACCTATTGCCCAGCTGAAAAGAGTCTTCGGACAAAGAAGGTTTATACCTGCTGTTAACAAGCCTACCCGGTTTCTCGCGGGCTTCAGGCACACCTTCGGCATGAACATGGGCCAGAGGCAGAATGACTTCACGCAGAGACTTTTCCAAGATATTGGGCTTTAGCTGCAGGACTCACTTTGGCCACCAGGGGCGCTTTTCTGCTGGCCTGCAGTTTACTCTTCCTAGGGGACTAAGCAAAAGCCTGCCCTGCCAGGATACTCGCCTCCACGTAAAAGATTAGATGGGCAAAATTGCTTCTTCAGCTGCTTTTCAAATTTATTTATTTAAAACATTTGTCACCTTTCTCCCTTGTGGAACTCAAGGCAGCTTACAATATCAATAAAGCCACACAATAAAAACAAAATGAATAAAATAACACTCATAAAAACACATAAAAAGTCACAGTTTAAAAACTTCAATTAGGACTGCTAATAAATAAAAACTTAATCAGTCAAATGCAGTCCTAAATTATTTGATAAACAAGTGTCCATGGTAGCACATTCAGTGTTTTTTCACCTATGCCAGGGCCACCAGGTGGATCCTTATTTGTGTGGGTCAGACCTCACCCCAATGATCCATGCAATGATCACCTCCAGACTGGACTACTGCAATTCACTCTACCTAGGGCTATCCTTGAAAATGCTTCAGAAACTGCAGGTGGTTCAGAATGCAGCTGCCAGGTTGCTGACTGGAACATCATGGTCAGCTCATATTACCCCAATTCTGTTAGTCTCTGGATCCAATTCAAGGTATTGGTGTTAACCTTTAAAGCCCTTAACCATCTGGGACTCATACCTACAGGACTGCCTCTCCAATTAGAACCCCCCATGCTCCCTTCGGTCACTGTCTAGGGGCCTCTTGCAGGAGCCTGGCCCCAGGATGACTCCATTAGTTGTCACCAGGGGAAGGGCCTTCTCAGTTGTGGCCCATACCCTGTATGATACCTGTTCCCTGCCAGACTTGTTTCATTTCCACAGGGCATGCAAGGCTGAATGGCCTAAGTTAGACTATGGAAGGTAACCACATTTTTGGACTGTTTTAATTAGTGGTATGGCGATAACCACATATTTTAATAGTCTAATATTTTAATGTTAATATTTTATATTTGTTATTTGGTTTTACATTGATTTTACCTCATTGTGGGTTTTTTTGGTATTTTTGCATGTGTGTGTGTGTCTGTGCCTGGAAGTCATGGCAACCTCTGGTGATTCCTACTGGGGCATGGTGGACATTCAGAGAAGTGGCTTGATAGCCTGCCTCTGTGTCCCAAGCCCTGGTATATATTAGAGGTCTCCCATCCAAATACCTGCCAGGGTCGGCCCTGCTTAGCTTCTGAGATTTGACAAGATTAGGGTTGCCTGGGCTGTCCAGGTCAGGGCTACCTCACTTATTTTAATGTAGTAAGTCACCAAGAGACTGTTTGGGTGAGCAGCAACTAAAAAAATCTAACCATCTTCAACTGCCTCATTAAGACTGACAGTGAAAGGGACAGGTGTACCCTCCCCAGGGAGGTTGTCCCATAATTGTGGGGCTACCTCCGAAATGGCCCTCTCTTGCATGCTTACCAGACAAGATTCTTTGATTGCTGGGACAGCCTCAGCAAGGCCTCTGTTTGCCATCTTAATTCCCAGACAGGAACATATGGGAGAAGCTGGTTCTTCAGATACCCCAGCCCTAAACCATGTAGGGCTTTAAAAATCAAAACCAACACCTTGAATTTGGCTTGGGAGTGAATTGATAACCAGTGTAATTGCTGTGGTATCAGGGTCATATGCTCCCAGTAGATGGGCCTGAATAGCAGTCTGGTGGCAGCATTTTGCCTAGCTGCAGCTTCCGAACACGCTTCAAAGGTAGCACCAAGTAGACTGCATTGCAACAGACCAGTCTAGCTATAACTAAGGCATGAATCAATGCGGCTACATTAGATTGAGACAGGAATGGGCACAGCTGGTGCACCAGCTAAAGCTGAGCAAAAGCACTCCGAACCACTGAAGCTACCTGGGTTTCTAAGGCGACTGTTGTGTCCAGCAGCACTTCTTGATCTCAACGCTGAATGGAAGCTGCTATGACCTAAACCATTCCAATTAACCAAAGACCAGATTCAGTCCTCACCACCCTCATTTCTCTACCTCCAATTCTATAAATATAACTTAAAATTCTTTTGACAATCTAGAAAATTCAGCTTTGTCAATTCACACAACATGGAGGGTTTAGAGGTAGGCCTTCACTATATTCTCTGCACAGCATGATGCTTTCTCTTGCCAAGTGAAAGGAGCCTTGCCCTGAGTGGGGGGGAATGGGGGGACATTTACTATTAACTGGAACACTAGATCTATGGAAGTGCAGCAAGAATAATTGTTCTCAAATGTACAGAATTTAATTCAGACATAATATTTAAGAGTATTCCCCCAAGCTTGTAAATGTGCATGTACCAACAGAAATGCATCCATTACTTATGGAGAGAATTCTATTGCTCCAGATCTGATGAAAAACCTGTGGCCCTTACTAGCCAAAATACTTTTAATCATTCCATAAGTCTTTCATTTCTTACTCAGCTATATAATAATCATAGCAGAGCAAGGCAGTCTGAGTTCTCTGATGAAACTGATGACTTTTTTGATTTTTTTTTTACTGCAGTAGGTTCCTGTAGCCATCACAAGCCCCTCCTCCTCAGTCTCACGTTTTCGCTGTGATAGAGTTATTTTTGCTTGCTTTGGAAAAGGCAGCAACTACATCATGTGCTTACCAGAGTGTCCTAGAACAAGGTGCTCTAACCTGGACTTGCCTACAGTTGTTTTCAGGAACCAATGGATAAACCTCTGCATGGTAAAATCATTCTGCCTCTGGCCCAAATTCATGATTGCTTAGCATAGTGATTGCCCAGTTTGTTACTCATTTGTTTCCCTGGATCCTTAACAGTTTTCTTTTAAGTAGAAATATTTCCCAGCACTCAAACTGCACTTTTGTCAGGAAAAAAATACTTGCCTGAGCCAGCATTTGTCACTTCATGGAACAGTTATGCAAAGCACCTGCTGGCTGTGATAATACGAATGGCGCAATTTCCCTGCCTGCCTGCAACATGGTATAAGCTTCACCATTTGAAGAATGTTATTTGTTTAGTACATTCCTAATGTTTCTCCAAGAAGCTCAGGGTAGCGTACATGGCCCTTCCCTCCTCACTTTTATCCTCACAACTACCATCTTGTGAGGTGTGCTCAGCTGAGAAAGACTGACTGGTCTAGTGCCGCTAAGTGTGTTTCATGGCAAACCAGGATTTGAACTCAAGTCTCCTCAGACCTAGACCAATACTTTGACTGCAACACCATATTGGCTTACTGCTTTTGATGAGCTTGTAGCTATTTAAGAGCGTCACAATGATCCTGCTAGAATTTGTTTGAAAAAACCCCCAGAAAGCTTTTTAATTTGCTTTCTGGCTGTACCTCCTTTCTCAAGCCAGATCAGAATTTTCATCCCACTTGTTCTTGATTCTTCTATCCCACCCTTTCCACTGCTTACCCTAAACCCACAAATTACATGCTAGAGAGCAAAAAGGGACTCTCACACAGCTTGGGACCAGCATACCTGAACCACCTTCTCCTGTATAAACCTACTCAAACTCTAAGGTCATCTTCCTGCTTTGGATGCCCTGATCTTCTGATATTGGGCAGGAAGCAATGCAGGAGAGGGCTTTTTAAAAAGCCTGTAGCATCAGAAATGTGGAACTCTCCAAAAACGTTTGTTGTCCCCTACTGTCTTCTGCCAGTGGGTGAAGATTTTTTGTTTCATCTGGCATTCCATTGATGACCCCTTGTTCCTGCCACCTATTTTAATTACTGTTGCATGTGATTTTATTACATTTTAGTTTTGTTCTTATGAACTGCTTATGATTTTTTAAAAAACTATTAGTCACCAAGAGTTCTCTTTGGGCAAAAAAGTGGCATACAGATTTTCTAAATAATAATCATAATAGTTCAAGCTTTGAATCCATTTTTTATATCAGCTGGAAAGCCTTCTAGATACTCTCAATTAACTTGCTTATTGACCCAAGTTGTGGCAATTTATTTAAACCAATGTAGCAGCTTCCCTTGTTTTACCTTCTTAAAAAATATTAATGCCAGTAAGGTTTTATCTTAGTGTTAAAGCCTGTCAATATTTATTAAACTATTACCCATCTAAGTAATGCCCTAATGAAATTTTTCAGTTTCACATACAACTGCTTAGTCCCCCTCATTCCTGCTCAACACATGAAACTGGGAATTAAACAGTGTACAGAGATCACCCCAGTTCTACTACCTATGCTACTGGTAGAATGAACTGCAAAAAAAATCCTGCACCAGCAGAAAATAGTATTAAATAAATTAATGTATAAACCCATTAACAGTTGTGAGCCATCATGGACAAGACAATTTCCATATGGATGGATCTTTGTTTAGGATGTTCCCTGATAGACTCCCATGTCCACCTCCCCATGTACTTCTAAACTGATGCATGGGATATTAAATGCTTTCTGAAACCAGGTACTAGGTTAGCTGACCTGCTTTACTGTGCTTTGTTCTTATGACCACTGTTTTAATGCTGTACATGTATCTGACAGTGGAGCGCAGTGTTAAGAATCAGAGTGCAGTAGAACAGGCCACAAAGTGAAATGAAAATTTAAAAAAATATTTATTGAATACTAAAACCATGAATAGAAAGTTATACAAAAATTGTCCAGCATACCATCTTCTAGGAGATTTTTTTCTTTTTAAACCTGCAAAATAAATTAAACAGCCTAGAAAGCTTAAGTTTAAACTAGTGTTAATGGCCAAGAAACACTAGAAGATAGACATCATACAACAGAAGCAAGCCAGCCAGCCAGCCAGCCAGGGTCAAACAAACAAACCCCAAAGCAGCAGTGAACCCACAGCAAGATCAATGGGCAGACATCGCTTTCAGCCTTATTTAATATTCTGGTTGGAAAGGCTGTCCCACTCTAACAAAGAACCTAAGCTTTCCCAGGGTAATAACATCTCCAACTTTTGTTCTCTTAGCATAAAAGCAAAGAAACAGCTCTAGTTAAAGCAATTAGAAAATGTCATACAGGAACTATTTGGCTTTTAAAAAATTAAACACACAGTGATTGACACATATTACAAGGAGCACTGAACCAATTTGCACAAGTTTCCTTCTTGTGAAAGCCATTTCTCTTGCTCAGAACTGAGTACACGGAATATTATTAGTCTTTCAGAATAAAACACAAGATAAAAGTAAATCTGGTTTGTGTTTTTTGATACTGTACATATTAATTCTATGGAAGTGGACTGAATTTAGCATTTCTTCCAGTCAATGTAAAAGAGCCACTAAATTATTCCAAAACAAAACAAAAAAAAAATACCCATTTGATATACAAATACTGCAGCACTATTTAGTTACAAAACACCCCCCCCAACCTCTTCAATAATTGAGCAGAGTAGCAACAGAACTTTAGCCAGTTGTTTGCCACACAACTAAAATACTCATACATAGCAGCGAACTGAAGAAAAATATATAAAGGTAGGCTTTGAATACTAATTGTATTAATTAGTAAATATGGTTAGCATCCATTTGAACCATTTGCCCAGAATAGATTTTTAAATTTTAACTGTGTATTCAAATACACAGTTAGGCTATAAGATGGTAGCTTCATTTCCCCCCTTCTTTTAATCTTCCACTCAGTTTTATACACCAAATACCAATGTCAATTCAGTTGTCAGAAAATGGTTCACCTTACTGGTTAGCAAGGTATTTTCAAGATTATGGACTTTGGAACTGAAATAGCTGGTCAAGCAGAAAGGCACAGCATTAGAACTTTAGGGGTAAGAGCATCAGACTTCGGTTTCCCAAAGGAACAGGGAAATATCAAGAAGCCTATGTCTAATGGCATTGACTAAAGAACACCATTGAGAATCCCAAGCAACTTCAAAGGTTTGAAAAAGGTAGGTGCATCCCTGAATAATGGGAAGCTGATGCACATTAAAATCAAAAGTGGGAAAATAATGTATTTCGAAATCTAACGGCTACACAGAGGCCTGGTCAGTAAAAAGAATACACCAGAGCAAAACTGAAATATAGTGAAACACTGCAAAGCTCATTATAACAAGGTCCACACACACAATAAAGTTAGGGCCCAGGAGATTTTATTCATGACTGTGGGGTTTCTGGGTAAAGGAAAAGATAGTACCCACTCTTGCATTCTCAGTTGTATGAACAAACCTCTTACCTCTAACCAGCAACAAATCCCTTTAGTTCATTAGAAGCCAGTCCAGCAGCACAAGACCTTTCCTTGTGAAAAGATGCTGGTCTCAACAAAGCAGGAGGGTCACATGTCTCTAACAGACAGCTGTCAGCTCTATTAGCCAAACAGGCCAATTTAGCTAAGCACTAGCATATTATGAAGTCTTTCCTCTTACTCTGCTTCAAAACCCTGTCTCTTCATAAGGACCTTAAGACTCACTCAGTTGGGATAAAAAACCCACAAAACTGCTGCTAGCAAACACACTGTTCTATCCAAAAGGCACACTGAAGAGTTAAAAGGGATTTAGATTCATAAAGGCCAAACACATAGCAAACATCTAATGGACAATAATGACAATGAGATAGCAGTCATCAAAGTTCCTCAGTTTACCACAAAAGACTTGCCAAATTTACAAAAAAAGGCCATTTTACTGCATCTTGAACTCCAAGCCTGAACTGGGTCACGCTTTGCCCAAGAACTTTTTAGAACTGAAGGATTTTTATTATCCAGTATCCCAAATGGAGAACTGCCTGAGCTTAAACTAACATGTAGAAAGAAGCATCAACATAACACTGTATTTTTAGTACCCAAAGAGAGAAACGGATTGATCCTTTGCTTAAAAGAAAAAAAACTAGACCACATGGCCCCAGAGGACTTGAATCTCAGGCAGAACAGCCGTTCACCCCATGTAAACTTTGCAACAGAAATTCATGTCCCCTGAAACAGACATTGTACCCCACAGGGCAAGAATGTAGCTAAAACTAAAGGGGAAGTTAGACACAGAACAAGGACATCTGACTGGAGAAGACTGAACAGGAGGGAACACAGATCCCTGTAAAGTACACCTGCATTCAAAATTAAATGTTCTCATCCATTTGAGTCTATTTACAAGGATGCCTTTAGTAAGTGAGCATAACTGTCACATCTAGAGAGCACATGAGAACAAATGACATGGCCTTCTAACATAGTAACAAGAGCTGTTTGCCGAGGTCTGGCCAAGATTCCTTGATGCTACTTTGTTACGCTGCCAAAAGGAGGTATGTCATCAGCAATGTGCTAAGCACTGATTCCCTGCCCTGGGTGAGGTGTTGTAACCTGTTCTCTTAAGAATGCTGAATCCGTTTTTTCGGCTCTTGCAAATAGGGGCCAATGCATCAACTTTGTAGGGAACCAAAACTATAATCTACTTCTATGACCTTATTCCACAGTCCTGCAGAGCAGAAGGACTATGAGGAACCACCACCAGAATTTTTATATAAGCTGCTCTTAGATGCTCAGTGCATCATTAGAAACTTACACCTCAAATGTAAAAACAACCACTTAGAAGGAAATCCAATTAGTTTCAGTGAAGTTTACTTCTAAGTAAGCAAACTCAGGATCACAGGCTGAGGTGAATATCTACTTAGGTAGCAGTAGCAGAGATACTCAACATAAATGGAAGCAATATCTTATCCTTATGTTGCAGCCTCCCCTTTTCTCATCTTCATTTATACTACCACTACATGAACTCTAAAGGAAACATGGACAGACAAAGACAGCAAGAAACCAATAGGCTCAGCCACTGGTTTTCTAACAGGATCTGAAGAGAATGGTCCCAGAGTTAGCAAGCTACACTCCCTGGGTAGCACAACATGCACTAAACTTGTTTAGGACGGATGGACCAGCACACACCACCTCTTGGCAATCAAATATTTGTAGAAGTCACTCTAGGACAACACACTCTTGACTGCAAAACAACTACACTTAAACTTGGCCATGTGTTTCCAGATTATTCAGGTTTGGAGGCAAAATATTCTGGCACTCCCTGTTCCCAAGCAATGCTGCAGCTTCTAGTACAGTGCCATGTACCAATGTAAATAAACAAGCATCGGCAAGATGGAACAATAAAACAGAGCTCAGGGAATCTTATTCAACAGCATTATTGTAGAACTCAAGACTCCTAATGTCAGTATCTGCATCACTCCCCGTCCTCCACTACTCTTTTGTTAGATAATCTACTTTAGGGGAAGTGACTGGTATAACAGAGGTATTACTTTCAGAACCCACCAATGGATGTTTCTAGGTTCCTATGCGATAGCACAGAGCTGCCCTGTGAAGGAACTGTGGGTTGGGAATCCATGCAAAGAGCATACTGAAGCTCTGGTAAGTTAGCAAGAGAGGATTCATCTGGAGTGCTATAGAACACTGTCAAGGTTGACAGAGCTAGACTTGCTGCTTAGTGCTAGTCCAAACCTGGAACATAATGGTTGGCCCCAATGAGACATGTGAAAAAAAATATAAACCCAAACTGAGTCACAACCTGTCTTCAGAAAGCCTAGGTTCAACACAAACTTTGGTGCTGGATTGCCCTCCAACCTAGGTTCTTTCTAGCTTTATGCACTGCCACTAAGGTAAGGCTGATGTATGCCTTGGTCTTATGCTGTGAGTTTACCGTGACAATACCTATATACAGTTGCACACTTCAGCAAAGAAGAAAAAAGTTTCAGAGTATCAGTGTGGAATGTTTTGTGGTTAAGCTGGAAATAAGGGTGTGTGACAGTCAGTATGATAGAGAGACTGTTCTCTAAATACTGAAAGTCTTCAACTTACTTTGGTCAGCATACATCAACAGCATTCTCTTATCTCACTTGCCCCTTCTAAGTTAGATTCTCATCAGGCCCACCTCTGCTCCCAAGATTCTGTTACTATCTTTTATTACAGATGAGGCAGCTACAGCAGTTCCACACTGTACGGAGAGGGTATGTTTGTATAGCCTCCTCTGTATTAAAACCTCAGGGCTGCGTCACATACAAAATTTCAACAGGGATACTATTTCTGTGTAAGATATAGCATGTAGCCTACATATAAACCTTCACCGTGCATGGAAAACCCCTGTATGCATCATTGTTTTAAGTGATGGTGTTAACCGTAAGCAGAAGTACTTTCCATTAGACGTCTTAGTTACATGTCTATGCTTATGTGTACACAGGTGAGAATGGGGAGAAAGGCAGAGAGTGAATGCTGGCACCTGACAGGTGAAAAAGTTTGCTGTGTCATGGGTGGACTTTGTTCTGGGAGAATTCCAAGACATTTTCCCCCAAAACAATTTCTTGAATGCTCCAATACAAGGGTTAACAGATATCACTGATGCTACCGGGGGCAAATGATCAATTGGAGACATGGGAAACAGCAAACATGGGAAACAGTTTTGTTTTTTAGCCAATAGTACCCACAGTTTCTAGGTCCAGCTCCCCAAAGCTCTGAGGGCAATGTTCTCTTCCCTTTAGCTTCCAAAGCAATGTAGACTTATGTGTAAACAATATTCCCATTTCACAGAGTCCTTTTGTAGTCACCTAAACATTAAGATTCTTATTCAAGTTTAGACTGGGTTTCACTGTCCCAAACTCAAAAGGTTCAGATATTGATTATTTGATGGAGGGATAAGTTTCTGTGGATAAAGCAGTGTAATAGTAGAAGTTTGTCTTTAGAATCCTTCCCCACAAACTTACCAGGGAGCCGGATACTCATTTTTCTGCCATTTCAAACCATAAAGCTAAGAAATCCAAGTACAGTAATACTTGGGCTCATAAGACTCCTCTATATTGGCTGATTTCAACTAAAGCCGATCCTTGTGAGAAAGAACCCTCAGCCTTGCCTCTCTTTTTTTTTTGGCAGCTGCATAACTAGTTGCCTCCCCAGAAGAACTGTGTAGTCTTCAAGGAGTTTCCACAGATTAGACTATCAGAAGCCACAAGCTCTCATAGTCAACAAATGTACACTCTCTCAACATAGGCTCACCGCTTACTAGAACACAGCTTATTAAGGGTGAGCACAGCCAGGTTAGGTCGCCCCTTCTGGCATTCAAAGCAACAGTCAGACAGAGTAATTCAAAAAGGAGGAAGGAAAAAATTTGACCCCTACACGTTTCAGTAATGTCGAAGATTAAAAAAGCCAACACTGGTTGGGGATTCCTTGACTGTCACTGTGATCAGGTTAGCTGTCACATCTGTGACAAAAACATGTTCAATGAGACTGCGAGTGGGCTTCCAATCCTGGCTAGTCTGGATGGAGACAGACATATTCTGGCCTGCTCCAGGGAAAGAAGCAGAATCTCTGTCTGAATCGGAGCTAGTTTCCTCTTCTCCAGTGCTCATTTCTGACAGGGTTGATGTTTTGTGATTTTCTGCTGTGGTACATCCCTCCTGTGCACTTGTGGCAGTGCTTTTTGTTGTCAAATCTTTCTCATTGGTAGCTGTTCTTTGTGCTGGCTTCTCACTTTTGTGAGCATCTGTATCTGAATTTGCAGTGTTTGGTCCAATAGCTGGTCCGCTGCTCTTGGGCACAGCTGTGCTCACAGCTACAGTGCTGCCAGCACTTTTGGCCACTGACCCACAAGCATGTCGAGGAAGGATACTCCCACCAGTGGAATTTGGTCCATTTTTCACACTCTGTAGATTTAAAGCTTGGAGATTGAGCTCCTGATTGGAAGCTAGCTGGCTGCTGGGCGAGCTGACAGGAACCTTGTTACCATTGTGCAAATTCTGAGCACCAGCACCAAACCCTGTTTTCTGTTCCCCCAATGCACTACCACTAGGTCTCTTGGTCACTTTGGACCCTTGTACAGTCAACTCCAGATCCCCAGCACTTTTCTGGTTTTTCAGTTTTAAATCCAGTCCTATGCCACTCTTGCAGGACACAGGTGACTTGAGTGTCAGCCTTCCCACAGCTGAAGCATCTGTCGAGCTCTGATTCTGTGACATTCTGCTCATATAATGTACAATGGAGCTCTGCCAACTGATGCCGCAGTTTGGGCTTCCAGGTGAGTTACCTTTCACAATATTAGAAAGGTTGTCAGCAGAAGATGCTCCAGAACAAAACCCACCGAATGTACCCTGGGCTTCCTTCATGTGGGATTTAAGCATGGCAATGCCAGAACTCTGAGCATTGTGTTGTGGTTGTATCTTGCCCATCAGCTTGGGACCTCCTGCTCCCATCTCTTTCCGATTAGTTTTCAGCACTTTTGTTAGGTTGATGGTCCTCTTCACCACCTTCTGCTCTGGAGGTATTGGTTTCCGCCCTCGCTTCTTCCTCATAGTGTCCTTGTTGTCAGGTTTGGCAACCAAAATCTGAGCTTTCTTTTGTGGCACAGGGTGACTCTCTCTACTCCGTTGACCTCGCTTTCTATCAATGTCACTTTCATCCTCTTCCTCAGAAGAGGAAGATGAAGAGGTGGTTGATGAAGAGGAGCTGCTGGATTTGCTCTTTGGTGGCACCTCGGGTTCCTTTGAAAACAAAGTTAAAAAATGAAGAGTGAGGCAACTCTAACAGGATCTGATCCTTCAGTAGCAGTGAAGGATTTTGGAGAACAGTTACAGTGTAGTCCAAAGCAGTTACCCACCTCTAAGTCCAATGAAATTAATTTCTGTAAACATTCGTGGGTTTCTGCAAGAAAGGTGAACTACGAAGTAAGTAAATCAATAAATAGCTTAGAAGGGTATAACTTTAGGATTATACTGTTAGTGATGTATAGAATGATAATAGGGTTGGAACACTATCCCTATGAAGAAAGGTTAAAATGCTTGGGGCTCTTTAGCTTGGAGAAACGTCGGCTTAGGGGGTGACATGATCGAGGTTTATAAGATTATATGTGGGATAGAGCAGGTAGAGAAAGTAGTACTTTTCTCCCTATTTCACATTACAAGAACTCATGGGCACTTAATGAAATTGCTGAGCAGTCGGGTTAGAACGGATAAAAGGAAGTACTTCTTCACCCAAAGAGCGATTAACACATGAAATTCACTGCCACAGGAGGTGGTGGTGACTACAAGCATGGACAGCTTCAAGAGGGAATTAGATAAGCATATGGAGCAGAAGTCCATTAGTGGCTATTAGCTACAAGGTATATATAGGAACTCTCAGTCTGGGGCAAGTGATGCTCTATATTCTTGGTGCTTGGGGGGGGGGCAAAAGTGGGCATCTAGTGTCCTGGCCCCACTGCTGGACCTCCTGATGGCACCTGGTATTTTTGGCCACTGTGTGACAGATCCAACATTGGCTTCTCTTATGTTCTTATGTAACCCACAGCAAATTAAAATAGCTCAGTTAATAGAACTGCTTTATAGTACACCATTAGCTTTTTGCTATTAAAGAGTTAAGTTTTATATAAGGCTACATTATACTATCCTGCCAACCTAGCAGTTCGAAAGCAAGAAATTGCAAGTAGATAAATAGGTACCACTTCGGTGGGAAGGTAACAGCGTTCCATGCGCCTTGGTGTTTAGTCATGCCGGCCACATGACCACGGAAACGTCTTCGGACAGCGCTGGCTCTTCGGCTTTGAAAGGGAGATGAGCACCGCAACCCTAGAGTCGGATTCGACTGGCTTTCGAGCAAGGGAACCTTTACCTTTACATTATACTAACTTTGGAACAAGAGGAGTACATTCCATCTGGACCTCTTATTCTTCATATCTCAGAAACCATTTCCAGATTCTTTAATAACAAAGTTTCCAGCTGCAATCACACTCATGATTACTTACTTGGTTGCCTGTGAAGACAAAAAATCACTCCAGGTAACCAAGCAAGTTTGTCATGCTGTGAGAAAGAAACCTTGCTGCAGCACACAGCTCAAATATTAGCCAAGTATGCCTAAAGTAATCATGTGTTAGGTAACACATAAGAACATAAGAGAAGCCAATGCTGAATCAGGCCAATGGCCCATCTAGTCCAACACTCTGTCGCAGTGGCCAAAAATATGCAGATGGCCAAAAATTTGCACATGCAGATGGAGAGCAGGATCAAGCACACTACTCTATTCCTGCCTCTAAGCTACCTGTTTGCCTCAACAGGTCTGAACCTATGGTGCAGGAAATTAATGTACAATATACTAACATAGGGGTGTTGAACTCATTTGTTAGGAGGGCCGGATCTGACATAAATGAGACCTTGTTGGGCCAGGCCATGTGTGTCATAAAATGTAATGCCAGGTAGCGGAGATACAAACTTTATAAAGGACAAACACACAGGGGTTTTTTTGCTTAAAAACATGCTCAAAACATTAGCACTCTTGCAATATTTTGTTATTTAACAGTGTCTAATAACTGACACCTCTTGTTCTGAATGACTGCATCAAAATGTCTGTGCTGTTGCAATCTTGAGTATGCTGTTCAGGTGTGTATCTGTAAGATGCAAACCTACAATGACGCAGCAGAACTGGAAGAAGCAGCAGAAGACAGCCATTTCTGCAGCGGGCCTGATAGAAGCCCTCTGGGGGCCTGATATGGCTCCCAGGCCACATGTTTGACATCCCTGTACTAACACTTCTCTTTACTCCCCAAGCCCTGCATTGTACCGCTACTTCCATCTGCCTCATAGCAGTCCCCTTACTCACAATATTTTTCCTGGGCCTGCCTCTTGGTCTCTTTCCTTTCTTCCGATTTTGGACCTCTTTCTCATGTTCTCTGAAAAGACAACAACACAAGAGTTGATCACCTTGATCATTATCAACAGATGCCGTATTTCCACTCTAAACAAAGCTTTTTGTTAAAAAAATTAACACAAAAATAACTACAACCATACAAAAAGAAAAACAATCATACAAGTGGCATCACCTTATATAAACATATACACAGACGATCATCTATGACCTTCTACAACTCTCTCATCTACAATATCTGAACTTACACAGATATATAACAGAAGCTAGATATACATACAACAACTACCCTATGTTGTTTGTTAATCAGAAGTTACTTGCCCAGAACTTATTTATATATACACTTATTCTTATACTTATTTTTGTACTTCTATTATAATTCTTCTTTCCATCTTTCCCTAAATGCTTTATATCCAACAGTCCATTTTTGCATACATACTGCCTGACCTTATCTTTTTGTCTAGTTCTATTTTAGCAATTTAACAACTTAGTCTTGATTTCTAGCTATATAATTGAAAAAAACTTTTTTTCCCCTGAAACTCTAAAATAGGTCTATTATGTACACAAGATGTTAATTTTGCCATTGCCGCATAATTAAACTTATTTTTCCATTCCTTCAATTCTGGACATTTTTTTGCCTTCCATTTTGCAGCAAATGTTACCCTTGCTGCTGTCAAAATAATTCAGTGTATGTTCTTGTAATATTGCTTGGTATGATATTTAGTAATATTAGGGTCCACTACAAACTTGAATTTTAATACATTTTGCATTTCTTCATGTATCTTTAAGCCAATATTTTCTTGCTTTCTTATATGTTTACCACATATGATTGAATGTTGCATCTGTACTCTGGTACTTCCAATACTTCCTAATGTATCCTGTTAATTTTTGCAATATTTTAAGGCTTAATATACCTTTTAGTCCATAATTTTTCCCATTGGCTCATACATATAGTCTTGCCAAAGTTTTACATCCATTTTATCATACAATTTTTTTTACTTGCCTCTGTTGCCATGTTGAATTGCAATAACATTTTATAAATTTTCCTAATGGATGTTTTAAATATCCGGTGATTACACACTAAAAGGCAGTTTTCTCTTAATCGACCTCCCTCTTTTGCTATTTGTTCATTATATTTAGATACTATTTGATGATATAACAGCCACGAAATGTCTAAACAAAGCTTTTGATTAGTCTTCTACCTTTGTTTTTACTGCTCTCTTTGTTACTGTTCCCAACATCCGTAAATTATACCTATGTTCATCACTGTCAACATCCAGAAAATGCACTGGGCACGGAAAACTAGACAACTTAAGCTCAGGATTCTGTCTTCAGACACCAGTCAATTGTCAGTTTCAAGAACACAATTTTGAGAAAGAATAATTTCTTGCAATTCACTCTTCATACCAAGCATGACTTGTAAGTCTCTATTATGTCATTATTACCTTTCTTCTAAGAATTAAGATACTAAAAAGCATAGGCTTCACAAGAATGATTAAATTCTGTAATAATTTTAGTTACTTTACTTTCTGTATTTTGTAATATAACTAAGAGCTGCATATAGTATTCATCTAAACATATAGCAATCATCTAAACATTTCACAGGAACGCAAATGTCATGGGGAAGTTGCCTAGCCAAAGAGCCATCTGATGGGATTACAGGAAAAGCAGGATCAGGCCCTCAAGAGAAGACAGGCAGCAAGCTAAATCTTTAATTGTGGTAACTACACAGATGGGAAGGAGGTGGGCCATTTATAGATGCTATAGAAGCAGCTCTCACTACCTTCTCCCTTTCTAAGTGGGAAAGCAGTTTGATGGCTATGAGAAACCAAGCACAAAACTAGAGCCACCACAGGTGGCAGACAACCTCACAAGCATGGAAAGTTGTCTAAACCAGCAGAAGCCATTTCTAGACTCCACTACAAGAAGGTACTATTGCAGGGATGTATCTCCCTACATCATGAACACCAAGCTTTTACTGGGGAGAATGAGGCAGGAGTTGACTATGCATTAGCAATCTTTTAAGGGATTTTTACATATAGCCTTTTTCTCACTTACTCATGAGAATACTACTAATGCAAGAGAGAAACTGTGGCAAAGATACTTTAATTACAGTCAAAATGTACAGTACCAAATGGGGAAAACTAAGAATCAGTGTATAAACAACCATCATGCACATTCATGCCGACTGCATCCTCATGATTAAGAACTAAGGAAAGGTTTCAGTTTAGGGGAAAAACAAGGAACACATAATATGCCATTCCATGTTCTGTCTCCATACTCCCAGCAGGCCAACCTAAAGGAACTTTCTATCAACAATTATTGCTTACTTAGCTTACTCACTTCTTCTGAAAGGCCAGCAGAAGTCTGGGATCAAGAATGTTCTCTTCTGGTTCCCAGCTGTTGTGCCTGCAAAAAAGTAACAGGTAACTGCAAGAGTAATTCATAAAGTAAGTAGTTGCTAAGTTAAATTGTGTTAAGAACTACATAGCTACTATTGTACATGCCTCACTTTGAGGCTTTGCATGCCTCTTTCTCCAAACATGTTCTAATGGCTAGCAGTGGTTTCATTTCCTAGACAGATCTTGAGCACTGCTGCCCCAGCTTGTACAGAGCAGTTATACTAGAAGACTACTAGACTCATTCTTAGAATGGATCAAAAACAATCAGGAAGATGGAATTTTAGAATTCTAGACCTTTTAGAATTTAATATCCCCTGACATGGCAGGTTAAATTTGCTTAAGGAATAGGGGAAGCAATCAGATTATCAAGTAAAGACACAAAGCTTTGGCTAGATTATTCATATCTCACAGATATGTGCTTGGGGTCCTAAGGTGAGAACTCGAGGAAGAAAAGCACAGACAATTGGTTTGTGAGAGCAGCTGGCAGGAGTACATGGAGAAGGTTCCCTTCTAGGCTTCCAACTCTCCTCCCCCCATCAATTGATATCTCAGGTTTCAGAAGGGACGCCACAGACAACAAGGGCAGCAGCGTTTGCACTTCTGTGCTAGGGCTTTCCTGCACACTCTTAGCTGCTGCTCCCATTATAAAGGGAGATAAAAGCAGCCAGGACATGGCTCTCTGTTTAGCAGGAAAAATTCAGAAACACACAACACATGGGAAGGAGAGGCAAACTGCAGACCCTAGAGGGAGTTCGGGGGGAGCTGAGGAAGATCACAAGAAATTATTGCTAAACAAAAGAAAGTCCTGTGGAAGGAACCGTTGCTCTCCCTTCCTAACGAAAACCGTTCATACAAGCACGAAAGTAAGTTGCAGCATCCCCGAAGTGAGAGACCCGTTCGACAAAGCTCCCAGCCCCATTTGTCTCGGCTCCCAAACAGCCCCGAGGTCGCCTTTCCCAGGCGCCCTCTCCGTCTTGTCTTCCCAAACTCTACGCTCGCCTGGGCCCAGCATCCCCAAGTCTCCAAGCCCCAAAGCCACGCCCATGGACAGCCCCCCCCGCGCGCGCCTTGCTCCTTCAGCCCAACGGCTGGCGGCCGCTCAGCTGCTGCTGGGTTCATTGTCCGGACTCACTTGGAAGACCAGCCTCGCCACTTCACCAAATACTCCAGCTTGCCCTGCGGGGAAACAGAAAGAAATAGGCGCGTTAGCGAGAGGCAGGGAAGCTGCCCAGCCGTGGGCAGGCTAGTCCCGGCTGCTGGCTTGCCTGCCCACCTTGCGGAGTCGCTTGCTGAGGATGCACTCGGCGGCGAAAACCTGCTCTCCCACGCTGCTCAGCTCCTCCATGGCGCCGGCTAGGCTCCCTCCGCCTTTTCCTCCTCCGCCGCCGCCTCTGACTTGTCTGTAGCGGAGCCAGCGTTGTGCCTGCACCAGGCGGGAGGCTCCGGGAGCGCGCGCTGCTCCTTGCCCGCTACCGTAGCTCCTCAGCCAGGAGCAAGCGCGCGCCTCCCCAACCCTTTGCTTTGCGGCTGGCGCACACAATGCAACGCGCGCGCAGCCGACTCCGCCTTCCCACGCCCAGCTCAGGGGCTCCCCAAATTCCTAGTGAGCCAATGAGAAATGAGAAGGCGGAGATTGCTAGCGGGCTGGGGGTGGGCGGGGGAGAGAACCGAGCAGGGAGCAGCTGCTATTGTGTCTGCTGGTAGACCCTATTTGCTGCGAGGGAGTTGGGTTAGAGAGGGCATTGATTCCTGGGGTTTAATCCTTAAGCAAACAAGATCATATTCGCGGCTCCTAAACCTTCTCCAGCCGAAACTCATTCCCGAATAAGTACCGCTATTGTTGATATTACGCGAAGTTGGGCAGAAGTTTAAATTCGATTGTGGTCTGGGATTTTAAAGGTGAAGTCTTCCTTTCAAACATGGAATGAGCTTCATAGACCACTTAAACGAAAGGTACTCCGCTTTAATTCGGTGTGTGAACCTTGGAAACATCCCTTGGACCGGTCTGTAAATTCAGCGGGGCATCACCGAATAATGTAATTGCTGCGATAAATCTTTTTGCATAGGACAGAGACATCCGGGGATGTTAAAGATCACCGACCTGTTAAGGAGGGGGTTCGAATATTAGTATCTTAAGTAGTTCACAAGTTAGCAACAGTTTTTAAAATTAGTTGCTGTAGATTTTCCGGGTTGTTTTTAAAATGTATATATTAAATATTGAAAAAGGAGTTGGGACGGGATAAATATAGAGGTGAGCTGTGAGCCAGAAAATACTGACAGATATTTCACTCCTTGAGCTCAGTTGTGGCTTTAGGACAAACGATTACAAACCTTAGCATTCCTCCAATATGTGATAATAAGAGACCGTTGAGATAATACTAAACAGATCTACTCAAAAGTGAGTCTCATTTTATTCAGTGGGGCTTGCTTCCAGGAAAGTGCTCTTACAATTGTAGCCATAATGTGTTCAAAGTTCTTTAAATGCTCTAAAAAACACCATATGAATAATATCTAGTTACCTCTTACTTTTAGCCATAACTTAACCTAATTTCAGACATTCAGTGTTGTGTAGTGGTCAGAATGCTGGACTAGGATCTGGTTTCAGTTCTCAACTCTCCCATGGAGACTAGCTGGGAGACCTGGAGCCAGTAACACACATACTCAGCCTGACCGACCTCACAGGCTTCTTGTGAGCCTAAAATGGAGGAGGGGGGAGGAATGCTGTAAGCTCAAGGGGAAGGAAAGTTAAATATCAGGAGGGAAACTGAGAAAGGAAGTTTTCCTAAGGCTTATATGTTCATCCTTTCTTGTTTGGTTGTCTTGAGGGGCATTTGAGACTTCTCAGTTGCAAGAGGTGCAAAGGAAGGACGTTGGCTGTCCTCCTGTTGTAGACCACCATTCTGTTGGACTTGTTCTGATTCCAACAAGACAATTTTTAGGTTTATAATAAATTAACATGTTAGTAAAAGATAACAGGTTAACATTGTAATACTGCTGTGGTAGGAGAAAATAAAACTTGCTGGCACATGAGATTCCCAGATCACTCTTTCCGCCTCCTAATACTGACCTCGTAATTGCTGACTCTGATCTGGGAATATGTGGAGAAGAGCATCTGGCACACTGTCATTGTTTGAGCCTTCTGTTAACATTCATCAATAGGGTTAGTGTTGGAACATAAGGAGGCAAGTGTTGTAGATGATTCAGCATTCTATGCTGACCACTAGCGCCAGGTGCTAATGAGTGTGATCAAACTTACATTCTATGTGTGTTTGTGTGCATGCATGCTTTGGCTCAGAGTCTAATGTGGGTTTGGGGGATGGGAAAAGGACAAGATATACTGGCTTTGTCAGACCAGATTCTTTGTGATAGAGGCATTTTTTTCTATTACTTCTGAAACTGTTTAAACCTTTCTTTTCTGACGTAATCCCAGTATTGTGACCCACCCTCCTGGAAGACCTGCACATTCTTAACTATTGTTTTGTTTGTTTTATTTACTTCTTTTATATCCTGTCTTTCTCCTCAATGGAAACTCAAAAGTCTTACATCATTCTCCTTTCCTCCATTTTAGTCTCACAACAATGCTGTGTAGTAAGTGAGGCTGAGACTGTGTGACTTGCCTAAGGTTACCTAGCAAGTTTACACAAAAAAGTGGAGGATTGTAACTTGGCTCTTCTGGATCCTTAATTTGGAATACTGTGTACAGTTCTGATCACTGCACCTCAAAAAAGATATAGCACTGAAAAAGGTGCAAAAAAGGGGCAACTAAAATGATTAAGGGGATGGAACTCTTTCCCTATGAAGAAAGGTTAAAGAGGTTTGGGCTTTTTAGCTTGGAGAAGAGATGACTAAGGGGTGACATGGTAGAGGTTTACAAAATTATGCATGGGATAGAGAAACTAGAGAAAGTACTTTTCCCCCTTTTCACAATTTAAGAACATGTGGGCACTCAATGAAATTGATGAGCAGTAGATTTAGAACAGATAAAAGGAAGTACCTCACTCAAAGAGTAATTACCACATGGAACTCACTGCCACAGGAAGTGATGGTGGCTACAAGCATAGACAGCTTCAAGTGGGGATTGGATAAACATATGGAGCAGGGGTCCATCAGTGGCTATTAGCCACAAGATATAGATGTCTGAGGCAGTGATGCTCTGTATTCTTGGTGCTTGGGGGGCCACAATGGGAGGGCTTCTGGAGTTCTGGCCCTGCTGGTGGACCACCTGATGACACCTGGGTTTTGGCTACTGTGTGACAGAGTGTTGGACTGGATGGGCCGTTGGCCTGATCCAGCATGGCTTCTCTTATGTTCTTATTTCTAAATAAATAAAAACTTGGGAGGTGTTACAAACTCAAGCTGATGTAATTCTGTCAACACACTTCTTAGTCTGACTTAATTCTGCGATGGCATGAGATGCTGGATTAAATTTTGTCAGTCTTTAAGGGGCTACTGGAATTCCATTTCCACCTGGCTAAGGCTAACACTGGATTATTTTGCTCCTATAGACTAACACAGCTATCCATCTGGATTTGCTGGACAGAAATAAGTAGACTTGCTTGCAACAAAGTGAAACCTTGTTCAGGTTTGCTGACACCTCCTTATCAAATATTGAATTCCAGATACCCTTTGGAAGTAAGGATGGACAGCTGTTGACCACAAATGTGAATTACATGAAGTCTGAACATCACTTTTTACCTCATCATGACAGGGGCTTTTAAACTTGATTTCTCTTCTCCCAGTGAATGATGATCTAAAAAAGACTAGTACTAAACAGCTGGAGGCCTAAACCAGAACTTCCATGTTCCTTAAGCAAAAAGAATCTATTAAACAACCCAGAAAAGTACTAAGTGTGGTTTTTATGTCTGAAAACACGGTGATACAGAGAAGGGCATGGATTTGTGGAAAGGTAGGATCACAGCATTTTATATTACAGGTGAGAAAGGGAGGGTGTGTGTGTAAAGATGGGGTAGATGTGTAAATAGTTGTTAAGGGTGTTTCTTAAAACAGCTAACAGTGCTAGGGTTTATTCATGAATAAAATATTATTGTCTCAGCAGCCCTAATCCTAGGGGTGTGTGTTCAGATTTAAATCCTGCTGAGAACTATGGGGCTTACTTGCCAGTGTGCATAGGGCTGCACACTTACAGCTCCATTTTTGGTTGCCAGGTCCTGCTGAAAACATAGTTGTGGGCAGCAATGTAGCCTGTGTGGGGCATTGCTGGGGGTCTTTGATTGACCCTGCCTGTGTAAGCTTATTTCCAAACAAGCATTCATTTGTTCTCTTCTTTGGTAAATCTCATTTTACGTGCCTTTTAGCAAATTTTGTCACCAATTCCTAGTAGGGGGGGAGTTGGGGTTAGCAATGAAAAGACCCACCTGAAAGCGTTTGACTGAAGACCCCCCCACACACCGGTCCCAGCACCGAACTGGCCTTGTTCTATAGAAGACCAAAGGCAGGAGGACGCGGGCACAATGAAAAGGGCCACCTGGCTGGTAAAAGGTGCCTTTTGAATACTGTTGCCAATCTCCAGATGGTGGCTGGAGATCTCCTGGAATTACAACAGATCTCCAGTTGACAGAAATCAGTTCCCTTGGGGAAACGGCTGCTTTGGAAGATGGACTCTATGGCTGTGTACCCTCCGGAGGTCTCACCCCCACCCCCCAATCCCCAGGAATGTCCCCTGGATCTGGCAACCTGACTTTTGGAAACAACCACGTGCACTTCTGCTCCAGGTGGTTTCCCGCACACTCACGTAAGGCAGAGCAAAAATGACTTGCCCATGGGCAGACACTGGGAAACAGGATTAGACATCATCACCCGCCTACAAGCACCCTCATGTATTTGTAACAGGGCACCCACTGGCCGTCACATGCCCCAGAGACGCGCAGCCACCTTCCTCTGAAATTGCACCAATTTGCAAAGTGTCGCTTCCCAGTGCTGGTGCCTGCAGTGAAGGCCAGGCTCTGCGGGTGACAAAGTGTAATTGGACAAAGGGCAAGGAGAGACAGGAATTAATGGGGGGGACCTCTGGCACGGAGGATGGGAAAGCTGAGTGACAAAAAGAGTATTAATGGTGGGCGGTGTCACACGGGGGCAACTGTATGCCCCCTTCAAAGCATTGCCTGCTATTTGCATTTTTTTTTTCTTATGGGGGTGGGTGGGACATGAAATGCTGGCTCGGATATGCCTAGAAGGGACCCAGAATTGCTTCACAGTCTTCACCCTGCGGGTCAATGTGGAGGCAAGGCCACAAGGGGAAGGGATCAGCAAAGTTTTACTTTCTGCATTTTCTTCCCAAGCAAATGGAATGAGTACACCCCCCCTGCGCCTCCACGCACACCTCAGTGCGACCACTGCACTTCCTGCAAAAACACATTTCTCCCTCCCAACAGCTCTGGCTAGTGCCCACGGCGGACATGTGTGTGTGATCTCCCCCCCCCAAGTTCGGGTTCCTTTTCGTTGCATTGTCCTGACGTAATACAAACCTCACCTGGCACAAACACCACTGCACTGGGGCCTGGCAGGGGACAGGTGGTTGTGTGCTGGCTGGGGCCCTACATGACCCCACTTCACAGCAGCAGCAGCAGCAATGGCAGGAGGAGCCAGGGTGGAGAGGTGCGGCTGGCTGCAGCACCTTGGGTCATGCTCCGGCAAGGCTTATCCTTGTCCTGGCGGGGGCTCAGGGCTTGGGCTGCACTCCTCTGAGGTCTGCACCCTAGGTGGCTGCCTAACTTGGCCTAATGGTAGCACCACCCCTGCAGTCCAGTATCTTTGCCAAGAAAACTCCATGGACAGTAACAAAAGGCTAAAAGATATGATGCTGGAAGATGAGCCCCTCAGGTTGGAAGGTGTCCAATATGCTACTGGGGAAGAGCAGAGGGCAAATACAAGTAACCCCAGAAAGTGAAGAGGCTGGGCCAAAGCCGAAAGGACACTCAGTTGTGGATGTGTCTGATGGTGAAAGGAAAGTCCGATGCTGCAAAGAACAATACTGCATAGGAGCCTGGAATGTCAGATCTATGAATCAAGGTAAGTCGGTTAAAATGAGTTAAAAAATTAGATGGCAAGACTGAACATCAACATCTTCGGAATCAGTGAACTAAAGTGGACAGGAATGGGCAAATTTAACTCAGAAGACCATTATATCTACTACTGTGGCCAAGAATACCATAGAAAAATGGTGTGGCCTTTATAGTCAACAAGAGAGTGAGAAAGGCAGTAATGGGATACAATCTCAAAAACGACAGAATGATCTCAGTCTGAATCCAAGGCAAACCATTCAACATCACAGTAATCTGAATCTATGCCCCAACCACTGATGCAGAGGAGGTTGAAATGGACCAGTTCTATGAAGACCTACACACCTCTTAGAACTAACACCAGTAAAAGATGTCCTTATCATCATAGGGAACTGGAATGCTAAAATAGGAAGTCAAAAGGTAAGTGGAATAATGGATACGTTTGGTCTTGGAGAACAAAATGAAGCCAGGGACAGGATAACAGAGTTTTGTCAAGAGAACACACTAGTCATAGCGAACACCCTCTTCCAACAATCTAAGAGGCAACTCTACACATGGATATCACCAGATAGGCAACACTGAAATCAGATTGATTATATCATTTGCAGTCAAAGATGGAGAAGCTCTATACAGTCAGTAAAAACAAGACCTGGAGCAGACTGTGGTTCAGATCATGAGCTACTCACTGCAAAATTCAGGCTTAAACTGAAGAATTTTGGGAAAACCACTAGGCCATTCAGGTTTGACCTAGATTACATCACTAATGAATATACAGTGGAGGTAAAGAATAGGTTTAAGGGACTAGATTTGATAGACAGAATGCCTGAAGAACTATGGATGGAGGTTTGTGACATTGCACAGAAGGCAGCAATCAGCACCATCCTAAAGAAAAAGAAATGCAAGAAAGCAAAGTGGCTGTCTGATGAGGCTTTACAAATAGCTGAGGAGAGAAGGAAAGTGAAAGACAAAGCTGAAAAGGAAAGATTTACCCAACTGAATGCAGATTTCCAGAGAACAGCAAGGAGAG
The DNA here is from genome assembly GCA_029375565.1 of Gekko gecko. Taxonomy (NCBI): domain Eukaryota; kingdom Metazoa; phylum Chordata; class Lepidosauria; order Squamata; family Gekkonidae; genus Gekko; species Gekko gecko. Next base: position 232,817,200 of record JAPDNY010000002.1, on the reverse strand, counting down.
AGAAGGAGGCCTTCCTGAATGAACAATGCAAAGTAATAGAGGAAAACAATAGAATGGGAAGGACTAGAGATCTCTTCAAGAAGATTGGCGAAATCAAAGGAATGTTCTGTGCAAAGCTGGCCATGATAAAGGACAAAAATGGTAGGGATCTAACAGAAGCAGAAGAGATTAGGAAGAGATGGCAAGAATCCACAGAAGAACTATACAAGAAGGATCTCAATGTCCTTGACAACCATGATGGTGTGATCACTGACCTTGAGCCAGACATCCTGGAGTGCAAAGTCAAATGGGCCTTATAAAGCATTACTAACAACAAAACTAGTGGAGGTGATGGTATTCCAGCTGAGCTATTCAAAATCTTAAAAGATGATGCTGTTAAAGTGCTGCACTCCATATGCCAGTAAGTTTGGAAAATGCAACAGTGGCCACAGGATTGTAAATGGTCAGTTTACATTCCAATCCCAAAAAAGGGCAATGCCAAGGAATGTTCAAACTATCTCACAATTGCACTCATTTCACATGCTAGCAAGGTCATGCTCAAGCTCCTACAACCTAGACTTCAGCAGTACGTGGATAGAGAACTGCCAGAAGTACAAGCTGGGTTTCAAAGAGGTAGAAGAACTAGAGATCAAATTGCCAACATTCACTGGATTATGGAGAAAGCAAGGGAGTACCAGAAAAACATCTACTTCTGCTTCATTGAGTACGCTAAAGTCTTTGATTGTGTGGATCACAACAAACCGTGGCAAATCCTTAAAGAGATAGGAGTACCAGACCACCTCACATGTCTCTGAGAAACCTGTAAAGGGTCAAGAAGTGACAGCTAGAACCAGATATGGAACAACTGATTGGTTTAGGATAGGAAAAGGAGTACAACAAGGATGTATATTGTCGACCTGCTTATTTAATGTATATGCAGAGTATATCGTGAGAAATGCCGGACTGGATGAATCACAAGCCGGAATTAAGATTGCCAGGAAAAACATCAACAACATCAGATGTGCAGATGATACCACTCTCATGGCAGAAATGAAGAGGACCTCAAGAGCTTCTTGCTGATGATGAAAGAGGAGAGTGCAAAAATTGGCTTGAAACTCAACATCAGAAAGACTAAGATCATGGCATCTGGCCCCATCACTCCTTGGCAAATAGAAAGGGAAGTCATGGAAGCAGTGACAGACTTCATATTCCTGGGATCCAAGATCACTGCAGCCAGTGACTGCAGCCATGAAATTAAAAGATGCCTGCTCCTTAGGAGGAAAGTTATGGCAAACCTAGACAGTATAATAAAAAGTAGAGACATCACCCTGCCAACAAAAGTCCATATGGTTAAAGCCAGGCCTCGGATGGAGCCGGAGCATGGAGGAGCGGTGCTCCGGGACTGAGGCGCCTGGGGGGTGGGCACATAACCAAGCCCCGCCCCCATGCTCCCAGCAGAAGAAGGAAGGAGGCAGAAGAAGGAAGGTAAGTTTCCTGCCTCCTGCCCTATCCCTGGTTCTTTGAGTGCACCGAGGTGCGGCGCATCGAGAAGGCCTCCAGCCTGGTCTCTGGCTTCCTCCAGAGTGCCCTCCCCACCCGCCACCTTTCTCTGCCTGTGCGCAAAGGCGTGCGAGCAGAGAAAGCTCTCTGGAGCGCCCCCCTACCTGCCGCCTTTCTCTGCCTGTACGCCAAGGGGCACAAGCAGAGAAAGTTCTCTGGAGCGCACCTCCGCCGCCTTTCTTTGCCCATGCGCCGAGGCATGCGAGCAGAGAAAGCTCTCTGGAGCACCCCCCCACCCACTGCCTTTCTCTGCCCGCCCTCTTTCCCTCCCTCCCTCTCTCCCTTCCTTCCTACCCATCTCACTCTCTCTTTCTTTCTTTCCCATTCTTTGCCCTCTTTCCTTCCCTCCCTTCCTCCCCATCTCTTTCCCACTTTTCCCCTATTTCTTTCTTTTCTTTCTTTTGTTCTTTCCCAAAGTTCTTTGCCACCTTTCCCTCCCTCCCTCTTTCCCTTCCTTCCTTCCTCCCTGTCTCTCTCTTTCTCTCTCTCTTTCTCTCTCTTTCTCTCTTTCTTTCTTTCCCTTCCTCCCCATCTCTTTCCCCCCTCTTTCCCCCCTCTTCGTTCCTTTCTTTTCTTTTCTTTCCTTCTTTCCTAAAGTTCGTTGCCCTCTTTCCCTCCCTCTTTCTCTTCCTTCCTTCCTTCCTTCTTTCCTTCCCATTTCTCTCTCTGTCTGTCTCTGACTTTCTTTCTCTCTCTCTCTCTTTCTCGCCATACTTCCAGTGATGTCAGGGGGTGTGGCATATGCTAATGAGTTATGCTAATGAGCTCCTGCACCTCTTTTTCTAGGAAATGACCCCTGGCTAAAGCAATGGTATTTCCAGTGGTAATGTATGGCTGCAAGTGTTGGACCATAGGGAAGGCTGAGCACCAAAGAATAGATGCTTTTAAATCATGGTGCTGGAGAAGACTCTTGAAAATCCCTTGGACTGCAAGGAGATCAAATCAGTCAGTCCTAAAAGAAATCAACCCTGACTGTTCCCTGGAAGGCCAGATACTGAAGCTGAAGCTCAAATACTTTGGCCACCAAATGAGAAGGGAGCATTCACTGGAGAAGACCCTGATGCTGGGAAAGATTGAAGGTAAAAGAAGAAGGGGACAACAAAGGATGAGATGGTTAGACAGTGTTATCAATGCAAGGAACATGAAATTAAGCAAACTCAGGAGGACAGTGGAAGACAGGAGGGCCTGGCATGATGTGGTCCATGGGGTCACGAATAGTTGGACTCAACTGTGTGACTGAACAACAGCAACAAGCTTTTGTCACAGCTTTCAACTATAATTTTTCTTGTTGTGTTAAAAGTCTAAGTCATGTTGCTATTTTTTTCAAACATTTCTCCCCATCTGCAAACTATTATTTTGGAATTGTTTCTCATTAAATTAAATGACCCCTGTTACATTTGCAGTGGATTGCAATGTTTGTAGGAAAACAAAAAGTGCTGCCTGATGGCTTTAAATTGCTATCAACTTTGAATCAAGTATTAGGATAAGTGAGAATTCTGATGAGTTCAGGTGCCATTAACTCAGCAGTAAGGGGTTCCAGGGACCTTCAATGATAGCAAGGATAAAGCTCAAGGATAGCAAACTGGGTAATAAGGGTGTGTAAAAATGCTTAGGCACTGCAGCGGGCCTAGCAATCAAAACAGGTGGTCAGGTATTGGGTATTGCTGAAAAGCAAGGCTGATGCATGGCAAAGGCTACAGCAGATTGTTGTGGAAGAGTCTAAATAATGGGTAGGATATTCAAAGATGCATAAAACTCTGAAGTCTGAGCAGAGTTAGTGCCTCTGGGTACAAATTTGTTGTCTTCCTGACATGAGACCCTCTGTTGACTGATGTTGTTTCTGACCATGTTGGCCTTAGTCAACCTTCTCCCTTTAAATTTGGGACTAGGTTGGCATGCTGTGCTTTGCTGAATTAGCTAGAGGTTTTTGCAGAGGCAGCCTGATGCCTGGACTTGAACCTCTGGCTGGCCCTTTCTGACTACTGGGCCTCCACAGCTGGGAAAGAATGAGAGTGCTCATTAGGAATCTCTGGGCACTGCAGGGAGAATTCTGGATGACCTTCTTGTTCGGCAACCAGCAAAAGAGCCTTTAGCATTTTAAAAATGAGATCCTGATGTCTGGAGGTACATAAATTTTGACTCTTGCTAGGGTATTCCAGAAAGTCTTGAGACATTTGTATTATGTGTCACAGAAACAACATGGTGCAAGTAGGCTTCCCAAATACTTACCTCGTGGCGGCGGGGGACGGATACGTCCTGGCAGGACCATCCCCAGGGGAAGGAAAGATGCGCTGCACGATGCCGTTGCCAGGAAGTGACACTAGGCGACGCTCTGGCAATGCAGCTGGAAACTTGATGGTACCATCGAGTTTTCAGCCCCATTGCCAGAGCGTCGCCTGGCGTCACTTCCTGGCGACAGCATGGTGCATTACAGGGAGGACTGGTCCGGTTGGGGAGCATGTTTTCCCCACCCCCATGCGGTAAGTATTTGGGAACCCTAGGTGCAAGTGATATTTTTAAGTAGCCAGGCATGGGGTGTTTTGTGTGGGCTGGAGAGATACTTTAACATTTGTTATGAAATTTATTTATTTAAAATGTTTTTGTGCTGCCTTTCCACCTAATCAGAGTCTACAAGGCAGCAAACATTAAAAATTTAAACAATGAAAATTACAGTTACAATGATAAAATTCAATTAAAAACACATAAACACTAGAAAGAAGGCCAGTAACTGTTATTGTGAGTATGCCAGATGAAATGCAAAAAGTCTTTTTTTTTTGGTAAATACATTTTATTATTGGATATATTTTCATGTTCATACAATTTAAACAAACCAATACATATCCATTTTCTTTCACCCTCTCCCCCCCAAACAAGGCTTCCCGCAATGCTTCAACCCCATAATGACTCTCTATTTAGTTACATTTACTACTAAACTTATTTTCTTTTACTAATGGTAACAATTCAAAGGTCTAAATCTCTTTCAATTTCTCCTCAATAGCTGTCAAAACAAATCAAACCACGTTTGACATCCCAATTTTTCAACAAGTATTCTTGAAAGTCTTTCCAATCTTCAAAAAAGGTTTCGTCTTCTTCGTTGTTTAGTTTTCTTGTTATTTTGTCCATTTGAAATGCAAAAAGTCTTCACCTGCTGGTGATAGAGGGAGGCAGATGAATCTCTCTGGGAAGGCATTCCAAAATTTCGGTGCCGTGATGGAGAAAGCCCTTTCTCAGGTTGCCATCTGTCTAGTCTCAGTTGCTGACAGCAACCAAAGCAGGGACTTCAAGGATGACTGCAGTGAGTGGGTAGGTTTATACGGGAAAAGGTGGTTCTTAAGGTATGTTGGTCCCAGGCCATACAGGGCTTTACGTTTGATGCCATCACCTTGAATTGAGCCCAGAAGCAAATTGGAAACCAATGCAGGTGGAACAGTTAGATGGTTCCTATGAACCAGTCCAGTCAACTTTCTGGCTGCAGTATTCTGTACCAACTGTAGCCTCTGGACAGTCTTCAAGGGCAGCCCCATGTATAGCACATTGCAATAATCTAATCTAGATGTTACCAGGACACGCACCACAGTGGCGAGATCTTTTCTGGCCACGAAGGGCTGTTGCTTGCTCACCAGTGGAAGCTGCTGGAAGGCACCCCTGGCCACCACTGCCACCTGTTAATCCAATAGGAGGCCTGGGTCCAGGAGCACCCACAAGCTATGAAGCTGGTTCTTTAGTGGGAATTGCAATTCCATCCTGAACAGGGGTTAACCCATTCCCCAGGTCAGACCTCCCCACCCCAGTAGCACCCACATTTTGTTGGGATTACGTTTCAGCTTTTAAGCACTCATCCATTCCAAAACTGCCTTCAGGTACCTATTCATGGTTTCCACAGCCTTCCTGGGATCTGCTGGTAGCACAAGATAGAGTTGAGTGTCATCTGCATATTGGTAGCAGCTCTGGCCAGATCTCCAGATGACCTCTTTCACCATCTTTACATAGATATTGAAGCGCATGGGGAGGAAGATGGTACCTTGGAGAACCCCGTAGGCCAAAGGCCAAGAGGCAGAGTAGCTGTCTGCCAGCAGCACTCTCTGAAACCTCCTCTCCAGGTAGGCCTGGAACCACTGTAGAACAGTGCCTCCCAGTCCCAAAAGGCAATCCAGAAGAACACCATGATCAATAGTATCACAAGCAACTGAGAAGTCCAGGAGCATTAATAGGCCTATGCATCTTTTGGTGCATGTAATCCACCAGGGCAGCCAAGGCTGTTTCAGTCCCATAACCAGGCTTGAAACCAGACTGGAACAGATCTAAACAATCTGCTTCATTCAGGAATCTCTGAAGCTGGCCAGCCACCACTTGTGCGATCACTTTGCTCAAGAATGGTACATTTGAGATTAGATGGTAGTTATTCAACTCTCCTTGGTCCAGAGTAGATTTCTTTCAAGACAGGAGTAACCACCTCATCTCTCAGGGAGACATTTATTGTCTCCTGGACCCAGTGGGAGGGGCAGCCAGGAGAGGCAAGGGTTGTACAGACTGGCGTTAGGTCTCAGATTTCCAAGAATTTATTGTGCTTTTCAGCAGGAGCAGGAGCCATTTAATGCCCCTTGACCACCAGAGCCAAGCAGACTACCAAGAGCTGTTTACTCAGTAGTGCCTTGCTTTTCCCACTGGATCCCAGTGAATACACAAGGAAAGGACTATGCAGATACTAGGTCTGCCAGCTCATCAGGGTAGAATACATGGTTCTTCTTCCTCACTGCAGTCTCACAACAACCCTGTGAGGCAGGTCTGTCTGTGTCGTTAAGAGAGTGGCTCAAAGTCACTCAGTGAGCTTCACAGCAGAGTCAGAATTTGAAACGAAGTCTCCCAGATACTGAACCAACACTCTAACCCACTACACCACACTGGCTGTGCTGCATTACTTATAGCCCTACACACCTGTTGCAGGCTGTCAGAAGTTAAGAAGCAGAGAAGCTGCTAGTTTGTGACTCCTGGCCTGCCAAGAGCAGCAATTCTGTGGGGCAAAGGTGAATGGATTCCATACACTCACCCCAGCTTCACCTTGGGGTTCTGAAGAACATATCCCTAATCAAGGCTTCCAAAGAGGAATATAGAAGAACTGTAACAATCTGAAGTCTACATGCACAAGCTTGTCCTTCTGTGGGTGGGGCAGGAGAAGAGGCTTCAAAGCTGGCAGCTGGAAGTGGTGATTCCTCCTATGCTGCTTGGTAATATCTGAACTCACAGCAGATAAAGTAATGCTTCCTATAAAGGTTCATACCAGTGCTGTTTGTCCTGGGTGTAATTAAAAATAAAATAATAAAATGGGGGGGGGATGAGCAGTGGCTCTGTGGCATGATTGGCTCAGCTAGAAATAAATATGACCAAGCTGAAGGTGATGTGGCGGCGCTGTGTGGGCAGGATGGCCAACTCCCAACTGTGATGGAGATATATAAAATACTTAGAGGTTGGGAAATGGTGCCTTAGAAGGAGCTGTGAGGCTGCAGCTCTCCTGGGAGGAAACTACAAAGTGGAAGGTGACCCAGAGAGGTTTCCCTGGAAATTCCAGCAAAGGGGTGTAACAGGAGCAGCGAGGTGGTAGTTGCCACCTTGAAAAGTATTGAGGTCGGAGATTCAGCATAGTGAAATCAGCTCAAGTTTATTTAGTTACATCTGAACGAAGATAAAGATAGCCGGTCCACACCTGGCTTATATTTGTATCAACACCCCCCCCCAACACACTCCCAACACTCGTGATAGGTTCTATTTATATGGCCCCAGAAATTATAGGTTCCCTGCAGGATCCTGGCACTCCCATTGGTCTGCGCCTAGGATCTGCAGTGTCTATTGTTCTAGGACCGAAGGTCTGTAGGCCCGTTGGACCGCATGGCCAGGCACACGCTGTTGCAGCCCTCTTGCTACCTTACACCAAACTCTCTTGATACATTACACCCCTCCCCCCTTAGTTCTGAAGTACTAACATATATAGTCCCACAAGTACTCCAGGTGCAATCATTCTGTTGTGGAGCAGTGTGGCTCCGTCGGGGTGCTGGTAGGCATGCTTGGCCCGGGTTGTGGCTCGGCGACAGCTGCCGGTGAAGTCCCGGTTGCCAGGGCAATTCCACTGCTGGGCTCTGGCATGGAACTTGGGGCAGGAGTTGTGGCCATGCTGGACTCCACTGGTCCCAATGCTAGTTCCTCCTGGTCCGACTTCTCATCGCCGTCCTCGGCGTTCCATACCTCAGGGTCATCTAGGGGCAGTAGGCGATGGCGTAGTTGGTCTATGTGCCTCCAGAGGAGCTGGCCATCTTCTGTTGAGACCTCATATGAGAGAGGTCCTGTTACTCTCACCACCTGAACTGCAATCCAGGGTTTACCACATGTGTAGTTATGGGCGTATACTGGGTCCTTGGGAAAGAACCCCTGGGGTGCCTCCTGGATTATTGTGCCCAGGTTGTGGTTGGGTGCCCTGTCTGGGTGAAGCTGGTCCAGTCTGATCATTAGGTGCTGGCCCATTAAGAGGTCTGCGGGGCAGCATCCCGTGGATGTGTGTGAGGTCGTTTGTTGGCCAAACAAGAAGGTGGCTAACTTGTAGTCCCAGTCCCCTTGAACGATTTGGTGCAGCATTTCCTTGGTTGTGCATACCATCTGTTCCACCTGTCCGTTGGTTGCTGGGTGGAAGGGAGTGGATGTGCCGAATCCCATAGTACTGCACAAATTCTGCTGACGTAAATGCAGTCCCGTTGTCCAAAACCAGGGTGTTGGAGATGCCATGGGTGCTGAATATCTTCCACATGGCTTTGATCACTGCACTCAATAACGTAGAGGAGACAGGGACCACCTCTAGCCACTTAGAGTAGGAATCCACGAGAATGAAAAATATGTGTCCCTGGAATGGGCCCATGAAGTCTGGGTGGAGGTGGGCCCATGGTTTGTGAGCGGATCCCCGTTGTCTCACTGGGGCCCCAGGAGGGGCCAGCCATGTTTCCTGGCATGTCTGGCACTGTTTAACCAGCTCCTCTATCTCTCCATCCATGCCAGGCCACCAGACATAGCTGCGTACTAAGGCATTCATGCGCACTATTCCCGGGTGGGTCTCGTGCAGTGCAGCGAGTATGTGTTTGCGTAGGAGGCTAGGGATGACTACCTGGCTACCCCACAAGATACAGCCTTTGTGGGTGGACAGTTCATCCCGGCAGGACGAGAACGCTGTAAACTCCAAGCCCACCCTCCCTGTGGGCCAACCCCTTCTCGCAGACGGTCAGAGAAGGCTTCTGGAGACACTGCTGCAATCAGAACGTCATCAAAAAAGGGTTGCTCTCTGGGAATCCCTTTAAGCAAACAGTCCATTAAATTTTGGAAAATCCCTGAAGCTACACAGACCCTGAACTGGAGTCGCTTGACCTTAAACACCCCCCTGTGCGTTACGATAGTCTGGGCTTCCGCTGTAGCATCATCTACTGGCAGTTGCTGGTAGGCCTGTGCCAAGTCCAGTTTACCAAAATTTTTGGCCCCTGCCAGGGACGCTAGAACGTGGCTCACCACAGGAATGGGATACACATAGTCTTGGAGGGCCTTGTTGATTGTGCACTTGTAGTCTGCACAAATCCTGATGTCCCCATTGGGCTTGACTGGGGTTACTATCAGGGTCTCCCACTTGGCATGGGGTACTGGCTCCAGTACCCCCTGGTTGACCAGGCAGTTGAGTTCAGCCTCGATTTTGGGCCAAAGTACGAATGGGCACCACCAGGCTTTCAGACAGAGTGGCCAAACTGCAGGATCGAGGGTTAGGCCCACAGGAGGACCTGTGTAGTGGCCAAGTGATCCATCAAAAACTGCCGGGAACTTGTTGCACACTTTACTGAAGTTCCTCGACTGCACCATATGTATCCCAGTGATGGCTAGACCCAAAGCATCGAACCAAACTAGCCCCAGTAAGCTGGTGAGACGGCCCTTGACCACGACCAGTTCCAATGGACCTTTGAATCTTTTGTATTTTACGTGGAACTGGCCCACTCCTTTAATGGCTACCGGGTTCTTTTGGAAATCCCATAGCATGAGGCTGGTGTCTACCAGTGGGGGTCCCCCGTTAGGGCAGAGCATGCATAAGGTCTCCTCGGAGATTATTGAGAGGGAGGACACTGAATCTACTTCCATCATGCATGGGGCGCCCTCAATTAACACAGTCACTTTAAACTTATTGGTGGACCCCCGGGGCAAAAAATGTACCTGGTTGCGATGTACTGAGTTGAGTTCAGCTGTTTCCTGGTGGGTGGTGGCGCGGCGCTGGTGTCCTTTGGATCGACACGCCCTGGCGATGTGGTCTTGCTTCCCGCAGGAATGGCAGACAGCATCTCGGAACCGGCAAGTCCTTTGCTCATGTGCATCCCTGCAGCTGGCACAGGCAGCTGAGGTGACTTGCTTCTCGGGATGCGATGGTGCTGATGCCATAGATCGTGGATTCTGCCGGGCCAGTTGGCGTACCTAGAAGACCTCCTCATCCGATGCATCTGAGGTTGGAGATGCGCTTGTTAGGTTTACAGTGCAGCTGTGGCACTCTTGGTGTGATTTCTCATATGCTGTGGCTTCCTTCAAGGCCTTGTCCGGAGTCAGATCGTCATGGCTTGTGAGCTTCCAGCATAGCTTGGGTTCCTGGAGGCCCATGATGAACTGGTTCATCAGCGCGTCGCTTAGGCTGGGGAACTCGCATCTGGTGGCCGTGTGGTGGAGGCCCACTAAGAAGTCGGTAGCGGTTTTGGTGGAGCCCTGGAGGCACACAAAGAAACTGATGCACTCAACTATTTCTGTAGGTTTCATCACTAAGTGGTCTGTGAGTGCCTTCTCAATTTTGGTGTAGGTGGCCTCTTTCGGGGATTTTGGGGCTATCAGGTCTTTCAGTAGCCTGAGCACCTCAGTCCCACAAGAGCTGAGCAACAGGAATGTCTTCTTACCCTCCTCAGTGATGTCATGGAAGTCGACGAAGTATTCCAGTGTCTCGATCCAGGCTTCCCAGTGCTCGGGGTGCACAGTATCAAATTCAGGGAGGTTTCCTGGAGCTGCAGCCATGATGACTCTGACAGGTGCATGTGGCTGGGTGCTGTCTGGAGCGGTGCGGGGCGTGGTGACCAGAGGCTTGGTGTGTGGTGCAGTGCTGGACCTGGAGTCAGTGGTGTGGGGCGCAGTATCTTGGTGGTCGGTGCACGGTGTGGTGCTCAGTTCTGCGTTGGAATCGGGCTTGCTCATCGGGATCCCACCTTTGTCGACAGTAAAAAGTACTGAGGTCGGAGACTCAGCATACTGAAATCAGCTTAAGTTTATTTAGTTACATCTGAATGAAGGTAAAGATAGCCGGTCCACACCCGGCTTATATTCGTATCAACACCACCACCCCCCAACACCCGTGATAGGTTCTATTTATATGGCCCTAGAAACTATAGATTCCCTGCAGGATCCTGGTGCTCCCATTGGTCCGTGCCTAGGATCCGCGGTGTCTATTGTTCTAGGACCGAAGGTCTGTAGGTCCATTGGACCACATGGCCAGGCACATGCGGTCACTACCCTCTTGCTACCTTACACCAAACCCTTTTGATACATTACACACCTCTTCCAGTTTTTCCCTTTTATATTGCTGATATGTAAGAACATGATACTACTGAGAATGCATCCCTAGAACCAGTGTTATCAATACCTCTGAGAACTGTGTAACTCATTGCTTTGGTTTCAGGAACATGACTACAGTATTAAAGGACGTATTGCTGTAGTTAATGCCATGGTCAGTTGCTCTCCCCAGCAAGATCTAGATTAATGCTGATGCAAGGGCATAGACTTTCTAATTTCTGGGGGGGGAAGGGGTCTGAGCCAGAGGCATTGCTAAGTCATTAAAGGAACTGGGACCCAATCACATCATAGGGAGGAGCCAGTAACATCACAGGCCATTGTCACTATTTATGGAGGTAGAACTATGTGGCATTTAGGGAGGGGCTCCCCATAAAATTAGGGCAGCCTGGGAACCCCTGGGAACCTCCCCTAGCAATGCCCCTGGGCTGGGCTAACCCCAGGAACAGGTGCCTTCTTAACACACTGCTTAGAAACTCCACCTTAAAACGAAGCACAGATTCTATTGCTAGGGACTGTGTTTCCACTCTGGGAACTGTCATTACAGTCCTAGAGTAGCCTATCTGGGCCCAAAAACTTTATTGGAAAAACCACTCTGCATTTTCTTTGCAACTTTTTTTGGGCTGCAATGTATTTCAGCAGAGCCCATGCAAGTCAATTGGCATTCCTGGATCCCATTATCTCCAATGGGCCTTCAAGCCTCTCCCATTATTTCCAATGGGCAATCCACCATCTCACACAGAAGAACCAGAGCTTCCAGTTTCAGCACTGGAGCTAGGGGTGCCAGCCTCCAGGTGGGACCTGGGGATCCTCTGGAATTACAACTCATTTTTAGACTATGAAAATTAGTTTCCCTGAAGAAAATGGATGTTCTGGATCGTGGACTCTATGGCATTGTACCCAACTGAGGTCCCAGTCCTCCCCAGGCTCCATCCCCAAACCTCCAGGAGCTACCCAACCTGTATTGGGCCACCCCTCCCCCCCATTCCCCAGAGGTGGACAGGGGGAACCTGGCAACCCTAACTAGGGATATTTTAATGAGGGAGGGAGGGAGGGAGGGAGGGAGGGAGGGAGGGAGGGAGGGAGGGAGGGAGGCAAGAGGTGGAAAGAAAGCAAATAGAAATCCCTCTCCATAATTTATCCAGGAGTTCGGGGGAGAGTTGGTCTTGAATGTATGCATTTAAACTCTTCAAGGTTTCACCTTCCCTCCTCCTCCCCTCTCCCCCTCCCTCTGCATGGGCTGTGTGTGTGATTTCAGTGATTGTAAACTGCTGATTCCTGGCTTTCCTATTATCCTCTCTCTGTCAAGGGAAGAGGTGGAGCTCAACAAAGAACTCAGAGGAGCTCTTTTCTCCTCTTGGAGGAAATAAAGGGCTCTGCTTAAGTAGCAAACTTGGGAGCGGAAAAACAACAGCAGCGGCATGAGGCCATAGGAAAGGTGCCCAGGCACCCAGCCACCCTGAGGCCACTGATCCTCCATGGATGCCGGCCTCCCCCCCCCCGATCTCCCTGCATGGCTCTGCAAGGCAAGCCTTATGTGTGTGGGGAAACAGAAGAACAAGGGTGCAGGGCTCCCAGCCGCCCCAAGGCCGGCAATCCTCCATGGATGCTGGCCTCCCACTCCAACCTCCTCGCATGGCTCTCTGCAAGGCAAGCCTTGCAGGGAGTGGGAAAACAACAGCAGTGGCATGAGGCTGCAGGAAAGGTGCCCAGGCGTCCAGCTGCTCCAAGGCCAGCGATCCTCCATGGATGCCGGCCTCCCACACCACCTTCTGACCTCCCTGCATGGCTCTGTAAGGCAAGCCTTGCAGGAAGAGAGAAAAAAACTAAAAGAACAAGGGCGCTGGGCACCCAGCTGCCGTGAGGCCAGCAATCCTCCATGGATGCCAGCTTCCCCTCCTCCCAACTTCCTCGCATGACTCTCTGCAACACAAGCCTTGCAGGGAGTGGGAAAACAACAGCAGTGGCACGAGGCCGCAGGAAATGTGCTCAGGTGCCCAGCCTACCTGAGGCTGGCCTTAGCCAGCCAGCCAGCCTGGGAACTCTCTGCCCAGTGCCTCCCCCCCCCGAAAACATCCCCCCACCCTCACTGGAGCCCCAGGCCAGCTCCTTACCTTTCTGCACAGGAAAGCTGAAAGCACTGAAAACATGTGCAGCCCCCAGCTCCACCAGGCCCAACTGAGGGTTTTTGGGAGCTGGAGGTGAAGCTTAGTTTTCAGGAAGCAAGCCCTGAGTTTCCACCCCACCCAAAGTCTCAGAAAGCGGAGGGGAAAAACCCTCCTCTTTCAAAATGGGCTGGGGGTGGCATGGGTGGTGGTGGCAAGGCTTGTGAGCCTGGTTGCCGGGGGGGGTCAGTCATTCCTGGAAAATTTCAGGGATAGCCTCAGCCCCCAAGCCCCCCTGAAGTTGATGCCTATGTGCTGATGTGAGAACAGCTGCAGTGTAGGCTTGTCCCATTGGGTTTACGTCTTCCAGTGTTATTAGTGGTACTGGAAGAAATTACATTTCAGCATCTCCTATGCCCCTAAAGATGATGTCAGAATGGGCCCTTAAGTAGAACTATTGCAATAGGAGGCAATCATGATCACATATCTATATTGTGTTGCTCCTTCAAGTAACTTGGGGTGGAATACATGTGATCATCTCCTTTTATCCTCACAACAATGATATGAAATAAATTAAACCAAGAGAGTTAATTGCACAAGGACATCTAGCAAGCTTTATGGCTGAGCAGAAATTTGAAACTGTGTTTAGGTCAAGCTCTCTGTCCATTACAATATTCTGGCTATTAAGACCCCTGTAATTTCAGGGGGAGGGCAACTGGCCTCACTCTCGCTTGTGGATTATATTGCCTTTATATGTTGGAAAAAATCAGTGTTGATGCAGTCCACTGAATGATAGGAAGAACTTTCAGTGACTCTGGAGCTGGATACTTTGTACAGCTCTACCCAACTGCTAAAGGGGGGGGGATATGAAAGCAGGGACAACTTCTTAATTGATCTTGAAGTTTTCAGCTGGATAGTGGGCTGGCAGGGATGTGGAATGGTATAGTACAGCCTGATCCTGGAAGCTAATCTGGGTTAGTACTTGGATGGGAGACCACCAAGAAAGACTTTGCTCAGAAAGGCAATGGCAAACCACCTCTGCTTAATCACTTGCCTTGAAAACCCTATGAGGTTACCACAAGTCGGCTGTGACTTGAAGGCACTGTAAACACACACAATAGGCTAGCTGGTATGCTGGATAAGAGGAAAGGTCCAGTTTTTCTTTTCAAACTGCCTAGCTTTTCTAGCCTGTTCAGATAATGAAATGCACAGTAGGAGATGTAGAGGCAAGAAAGGCTTGTTTCTAGGGCACAGGGAGAGTGACAATATCTTGCAAAGGACAGGGGAAAGAGCCATTAATAAAGAACTGCCAAGATTTATAATTTTGTTAAATATAGTGGAAACCACAAAATTCTCTCCATTTAATTGTGGCTGTTTGCCTTAGTAATCTGGATGTTCCAGGTTGGCACTCATGAAAAAATACAGCCCTATTAGCATGCGTCAGCAAAATCCAAGTGGGGGTCTTGTGGCCCTTTAAAGCTTAAGAGATTTACAGTGCAATCCTAAACTGGTCCAATCAGAATCTTACTCAAGTCTGTTCAATGGAGCTTACACCCTGGGAAATGTTTTTAGGATTGCAAAATTATTGTGGCATAAACTTTTGTAGGTTGGAGTCCACAAGGCTTCCTTTTGTGTTTGAACAAAACAAGCCAGAGTATGTTTTTGGGAGAAAGTTCTTCAGACAGAGACTGACTCCTCATCAAGTGCGTTCAGCATCATACCGTTGAATGTTGATTTGTGTCCTTTGCCAGCCAATTACAATAAGTAAATATGTTAACTGAGAGTAATGTAATTCCTAATGTGTGTTTGTAGTATTCTCTGTTGCCATTAAGTGTGAAAACAGGGCTGCCATGTCCCTGTTGATGGCAAATGATAGCTTCAGCCCCCCTATACAATAGCCTACCAGAGTGCACAATGCTATAAGAAATCTGTGGATGTATGGCTTTGGAATATCCATGAATCAGATGGTCAGAGTCTCCCTTCATTCCTGTGGCCTTTGGGTAACCATAGGAACACCTGGAGAAACCCTCAAGCTGGTCCCCTGACAGGCAGCTTTTCTGGACTTAGCATCCAGCTCCTTGGTCAGTGAAGACCCCCTGGGCAGCAAATGTCTTTTCTGCATAGGAGAGAGAAAGGGAAGCAAATGGTGTGGAAATGCGTAGCAAATTGGGATGCAGTATAACACAGGGCTCTCCCTGCTGTGCTGTGTGATTCCTCTTAGCCCGGGAGGCAGGACAGGCAGATGGGGAACCAATCATTCTGGGAACGGAAAGACAATAATGGTCTTGCCAAACATTTCTTGTGGAAAGAAGCACCAGCTAAACACTCCTGAGGGTTTAGGGTATTTATAACACAGAGAGTGGGGCAGAGGAATACAAGAACTCGTAAGAACCATTTGGATTCTGATACGTGCTATAATTGGCTTGGATATTATCATTTTGGTATGGTTTTTGGAAATAAAGTTAGCCACTTAAAAATATCCAAGATGGTGTCTATATCTTAATTCTTTACTACCATTTCTAATTCTCCAGTCACAGCAATCATCATAATATTATAGTGTTTTAAAAAAATTCTTTATATATACAGAAATAGCCTGGCCGCTAGTGCTGAGAACAGCCTTGTTTGATTGTGCAAGATTTATCTGTTTTTATACTTTTTTTTCATTTTGGTTTAAACTGGTCAGGTAAACCAGCCTGTATAAAATGTCCACCTGGAATTTCCACATGACATACTGACAAGAACATGTTGTCTATGTTAATATGGCAATTAAAGAAATTAATTGTTTTCACAAGTATCCTAAAATTTACAAGCAGATGGCTATAGCCATTGCAGCAAGCAACACCCTATTTCACACATTTAATGTGTTGCCCATAAGATGATCCAAGAAGACCAGATGAAGACAATAGGCATGGAAGTGACATTGAGAAGAATGCAAAATATCATCAAAACTATAGACTCCTGTTGAATGATACCAAGTGAACAAGCCTATAAAAAGACCCAGGAGAGAAGGATCTAAGCAAGAATAAGAGAAGCTGTAATCAATAGCCAAAGCCATCCCAATATATTCTTTTTATGGGAGAGAGAGGACCACCCATCTGCTCTGAGGCAAGTAATGTTGTGGAACTGAATGGCAAATTAAAGCTGTGTGCTTTTAGTGATAGTGCTTCCCATCAAAACTCTGTGTAGAAGATGTTGTGGAATAGAGTCAGAAGGACTATTCCACTGGCTCGACAACCTTGTAAAAGAGACAATAAGTCCATTTGGATGCCATAGAACATGCAGGCAATGCTCAGGGAAAAACATGGTAAAGAAGTATAACCACTGGTCTTTTTTTGAACATCTCCCTTGCATAACTATTTTTTTATTCTTTACTCTCTCTATTAGCCACAGGGTATAGATGGGAATTCTCAGCCTGGGGCAGGTGATGCACTCTATTCTTGGTGCTGGAGGGGGCAGCAGTGGGAGGGCTTTTAGTGTCCTGGCCCCACTGCTGGACCTCCTGATGGCACGTGGTATTTTTGGTCGCTGTGTGACAGAGTGTTGGACTGGATGGGCCATTGGCCTGATTCAACATTGGCTTCTCTTATGTTCTTATGTTCTTATGTTAGTGTCCTAGTGATATTCAGGCTATCAGGAATAGTTGGCACAGTAGGTATAGAATAGTAGCATGTAAACTCAGAGTGACAGATGTGGCCAAAGGTCCTTGGAAAGGACAAGATGTGTGATTTCTGCCTTTGGAAAAGATGCAGGCTGAGCTTTCACACAAGCTTCTGAATACAGTGAAGTTCTTCACCTAGCCAAAACAGCTGAAATGGTGTGCAGAAAGATGAAAGAAGGCAGATCACATTTCATGAGGGGTGTGTTGAAGGGTCCATTCCACCACTGCTGCTTCAATTAATTTGCCTGATCAGTCTATTAACACTCACTCTGCCACTGTCTGTCCTGCCTAGTTAGTGCTGCCAGGTAGGGCACTTTGCTGACTCTTTTTCAACCATCTGTCTCTGCTTCCTTTTCTGCCGCCACCACTCATGACCTAACAACATGATATTTTGTGACCTCTGTGTATGGCATTCCCAGCAGTTTTAAAAAACTTCCTTACCACCAAGTATGTGGGGGCCCAGTTAGGGATGGGACCATGACAATATGGTGATTTGAAAATTCACCCAATGCCATCTTCGAAATTTAAAAATGACCTTTGAGAGCACTTCTTGCCCCATTGTGAAAACACATGTGTGCTTCCAAATACCTATATACTAATAGCTAAATCAGCCAGATATATGGATACTTAAATCTGGTGACTGGAGCTCTGAATGGGCAAGACAGGTCTTTCTACAAATCTAAAAAGGGTTCCAGGTTTACATCAAAAATGGTGCAAAGGAATTGGGCTAGAGTTTCTTTCCCAGTCCTGGATTTCAAATCTGACTTCTGTAGCGGGGGGAGGAGAGCCTTCATCCAGTCAGTGAAACCACACCAGGTCAATTTAGAGGAGGATTTATTAGCGATAGGCCAGCCAGCTTTAATAAGCAACAGGGCTGACCTCTTTCAGATGCATTCAGCTTTCTAATATACCTTACAATGTGCGTGTCAGAAGCAAGACAATGGAATTTTCCTTTACACCATTTCTTTCTTCCTGTTGAAGAGAACATTTCATTCCGGAAGCACCATTTCTTATTTTGCATTACAAGCTAGCTTTTAGATCTAAGCATCTTTTGCACCTGGGCACCTTTGAAGCTTAACCACAAGCTCCCTTCCAACCACATTCAATAACAGTTTTTTGCTAAACAGAAATGTCATATCTTTTTCTATGAAACTTGTGGGAGGGGGGAATTTCAGGGTGGTAATGGAAGGTTTGAGGCCTGAGATGAATTTAGGCCAATTTGTCCTTTTAATTTCTTTAATTCAATTTTATTGCTATAATTCCCTCCTCTTCGACCACCTCGATTATTTAATGAGAGGCTGGTCGACCAAGGCTACTATATATTGAGGGATCTCTGCCTTTCATGGTCATATAGGGGTTATAGTCACTTTTAGCCGGCCTGTATAAGGTACTACGTGAAAAGGTCCGAGCATGAGACAACCGTCTTTCTCTGTGATTAGCAGCCAGATGCAGAAGCTTGGGAGTGTCACGAATCATTACAGAGTCAACAGTTTTTGTTACCATAGTTTGGACCATGGGTATTAGACAAGGGAGTAGGAGTAAGCCTCCAAAAGCCAAACCCACCAGGAACAATATGCGTTTCCAGTCTGCAAACATACTTCCAAACCACCCTCCCGTATCCAGGGCTCCTGTCCAGGTTTGAACTGGAACATGGGCTAAATTACGCATACGTTCAGTGATTTGCTCTATAGCTTGCCCATTATCATCTATTTGAAGGCAACAGTTAGTAAGATTAAACTTTCCACAGACGCCTCCTTCCGCTGCTAGGAGAAAATCTAAAGCCAAGCGATTCTGATAGATAGCGGTACGTATTTGAGTATTTGTTTTGGCAAGCAAGGACAACGCTTGGGAAGTTTCATTAGTTATGATTTCTAGAACCGCTTGCAGCCTGATAAGACGGTTCAGCATATATATAGGGGTCCTATAGCCATACATGCCATCTGCAGCCCATGTAGCAGGCCCATACACTTGAATAATACGCTCTGGGGGCCACTCATTATTTTACCATGTATGAATTCGCAGAGAGTGCTTTGCACGGCCTAGTTTATCATACACTGGGACCCCTAGATGTTCACCAGTTTCCAGGGGCAAAAGGAAGAAACTGGGTCTTATAGTCCCCAAAACACAAGCTCCACTCCACACTGGGGGCAGTGTGGCATAGGCCGCTGTGCCACAGATCCAATATAGTGAATCAGGGGCTACCCACTTCCGTGAGGCATTGCATGGATCATCCCAGAGGTCCTGCAAGTGTCCCATGTTCACATATTGTGGAATCTGTGTGTTATTTGGGTTAGTAAAATCTACAAAAGTTTTGGGTCTAGTTCCATTACAGATCCACCCTCCTTCACATTCTAACATCCCCACTGGTTCTGAAAAGGGATGGCCTTGTCGTATAAAGCAGGTAAAGCCGACTAGCTCATTTCTCAGGATCCATTTATCAGGGCGTTCGGCCTCCTCCAAGATATATTGTAAACCTTAGTGAGGTTGTTATATTAAAAGCCACAAGAAATAGGGCGGGAGGATTCCTGCCTTTTTGTAATTGGCATAAACATTAACATGGGCATGAACAGCATGGGATTGGGGCCGAAAACATGTACTGTGTCCCTTCTCATTACAGACACTATATGTGGTGGACTGATGCTGACACTGAGTGATTGTGGATGATGCACAGTCATAGTTAGTTTGATAAATCAAGGTTTGGGAGGTTTGACCCTGGCGATAGGTGGTAGTAATGCACGGGGTACAAGCAGGGAGAGGGGGTGGGGAAGCCTGACTATGGACCCAATAGAACAGAAAAACACATTGCAACAGAAGGAAACACATCCTTTGGCCCGTATGTTGGTTAGTTAACGTCTGGAATTACTAAATGCAAGACCTGAGGTTCCAACGGAGATCAATTCTTCACCTGTGCGTAGAAAAAGCCGTTCCGGTAGGCTTTTAGCAGAGGTTCACGAGCAGGCTTATTCGGCTGTGTCCCTCAGGGGTACGGACCCAGAGGGAGCAGAGCTAGCCGGCGCTGTCCCAGGAGGCAGACGAGAGATCTTAACACAGGTAGGCGTAGGCCCAGGCTGGGAGGTCCACCTAGGGTGAGCTACCTTGAGATGGGACCAGTGGATCCACGGTTTATTGCCTTGACCATGGCTGCGGTTCCTGCATGTGTGTTTTCATGGAGTTGTCGCATTACAGCTAGTCCCGGGCAGCAGGGATAAATATTTTCCCTGTAGGCATTCACCACCACCCCTCCTTATTCTTTTCTGCTCCCTGTAAGTCACACCAGGCTTCTTCTTCTGGTGAATACCTGGGGGTCCAGGCTGCAACAGGGGTTGGAAACACAGGACAGAGTGTTGCTCTGGGGGGCCTGATGCTTCAAGGGCTATTTCTTTTGCTGCCTTATCAGCCCGAGCATTTCCTCGAGATACAGAGTCTACAATCTTCTGGTGGCCCCTGCAGTGAATGATGGCTACTTTTTCTGGGAGATTTACAGCTTCCATTAATAACCGTAGGTTAGGGCCATACTTAATGTCTTTGCCTGCAGCTGTGATGAAGCCTCTGTTTTGCCAGAGGATACCATAAGCATGAGCAGACTTAAAGGCAAACATTGAGTCAGTATATATGTTGACACTTCGGCCTCTTGCCAATGTTAGCGCAGCAGTGAGAGCGATGATTTCTGCAAGCTGGGCTGAAGTCCCTGCCCATAAGGGCTCTGCTTGCACCACCTTTTCATCATCAACAACAGCATAGCCAGCCCTGCGTTGCCCTTTATCATCTAGGAAACTGCTGCCATCGCAGTAAAGGGTCATCTCTGGGCTGGGTAAGGGCTGGTCTTGGAGATCCAGTCTCGAAGCAAACACCTGATCCACTGTAACTAGGCAGTCGTGGTCTGGTGCCTCTTCAGGTACTGGAAGCAGGGTGGCAGGGTTAACAGTCACTGCTGGTGCTAAGGCTACTCCAGGAATTTCAAGGAGGATGGCCTGATAACGAGCCATCCGAGAAACAGTGAGATATTTATGGCCCCTTGCCTCTAAAATAGTCCTGACCCCGTGAGATACATACACAGTGAACGTGGCACCCCAGGTGAATTTGTTGGCTGATTCAATGAGGCGACAACAGGCAGCTACTGCTCGAAGGCAGGGGGCAGACCTTGTTCTACAGTGTCGAGGCCCTGGCTGAGATAAGCAACAGGTCTTTTGTAGGGGCCAAGCTTCTGCATAAGGACGCCCTGAGCCACTCCCTCCTTTTCATCAACGCAGAGAAAGAAAGGCTTTTCTGGATTGGGCAGTCCTAAGGCTGGTGCCTCGATGAGGCGCTGCTTCAAGGTTTGAAATGCTATCTCCTGTTCAGGACCCCACAGGAAGGGATCGTTGGGCCCTCCTCTTGTAGCTTCATATAGGGGTTTGGCTATGAGGGCAAAACCTGGAATCCACAGCCGACAGTAGCCTGCTGCCCCTAAAAATCCGCGAAGTTCCTTGCGGGTGTAAGGCTCAGGGATCTGACACACAGCTTCCTTTCTTTCTGGGCCTAAAGAACGCTGGCCTTGTGAGATATCAAAGCCCAAAAAGCGGACAGTTTGCTGACACAGCTGAGCTTTCTTCCAGGAGGCTTTATACCCACACTCATCTAATAGCATAAGGAGTTCAACTGTCCCCTTCTCACAATAGGGTCTGCTTCGGGAAACCTCTCTCCCACCCAAGTTGCTTCTACTTGGCCCGCAGGTACCCTGGCCACAAGGGATTGTTTGGCGGCTGCCAGTACCTGCCGTTTTTCTTCTGATGTTAGCAAGGCAGACAGCAGCTGCGAGCAATCCCTCCAGGTTGGTGCATGAGTGGTCATTATGGTGGTAAACAGATCAGTCATAGGCTTTGGGTCTTCACTATAAGGCACGGTCTGAGTCTTCCAATTACAAAGGTCTACTGTGCTGAAGGGACTATAAACATAGACCATATTGCCTGCTGCCCCTGCAGGGGTTTGCCTCAAGGGACACACCATAGGAGTTGGGGATGTCCTGTCAGATGGTTTCAGAGCTGTGGATTGCTCAACCTGTCCAGAACTGCCTTGTGTCCAGTGGCCTGTACAGGTATCATGTTTCAGATGGACTGAGGGGGTTAAGGGTGGGGCTGAAGGTTCCTCACTCTCTCTTCCTAGAAACAATTCCCTTAAGTCGGGGTATATCTGTTCGGGGTCTACTGGAGGGTCGCAGGACTTTTTTTTTTTTTTTTTTTTTAGCTCTGTCC
Organism: Gekko gecko; assembly: GCA_029375565.1. Classification (NCBI taxonomy): domain Eukaryota; kingdom Metazoa; phylum Chordata; class Lepidosauria; order Squamata; family Gekkonidae; genus Gekko; species Gekko gecko. Next base: position 232,795,055 of record JAPDNY010000002.1, on the reverse strand, counting down.
TTTTTCCAGGCTCCCCTGAGCCCTGTTCATTGGAGGGGATGTCTACCAGATTCTCATCAGAACGTAGAAGGTTCACCTCTCTCAACCTATTTTCTTCCCTCCTCTTTCTTCCCTCTTCCTCATGGGCACGGGCCATGGCTCGGGTCTCAGGTGGGCTGGGTGGAGGGGTTCTGTCAGGGGTTCTGGCTGGTCCTGCAGAGTAGGGGGTGGCCAGTCTATAGTGCAGAAAGTTTGTAAGCGGCCAGGGCTGAGGGGCACATCTCCTCCATAATCTCCAGTAAAAATATCTTTGAAATTTCGCAGCATGTATTCTAAGGGCGTGATGGGCTTTGCCTGACTCCCCCCCATGAAGACAAACAAAGACAGACAGCTGGGTGTACAAAGGGTTAAGAAACGGAGAGTGCAGTGAGGGGTCTGCCACTCTTAAGACACAAAAGGGATTCCTTGACCACAGATGCTTCCTTCTTTAAGTGGCCGATTCGAGCTCGCGCTGATCGGAAACGTACGTATCAGAAGACAACTCTCAGTTTGGTTTTGTCCCGTAGGACTCTGCCTTTCACAAGCACACATCAATCATACACTTCAACACGTATCCCACCCTGATCACAGAGAAGTCACTGCTTCCCTGACCTGCCTGTCAGAAAGCTAACCCAGATTCCACTGATAAGAGAGGTGATCAAGCTCCCTTTTCCCCCTTCTGTACTGGAAGGGGATACCTCAGATGCCTCAGACTGACTATACTGACCTGTCCGTCGACTCGAGTCGTCCCTGGGCTCGTCCTCTCAGACCTGGGTTCTTCAAAGCGAGCGGCACCGGCAGAGAGTCACAACAGAACGGAGAGAAGACCGACCTTCCAAAGAGGGAAGTGGCGCCTGTCGGAAATCAGTCACGGGCTGCTCGGCTCTCCGTCGGCCCGTGGCTCAGGAGGGCAATAACCCGGTCTCGTTGCCAGAGTCAGCTCTCCAGTTTCCCGGCCCAATGCACCAGGAAATGTAGCGGGGGGAGGAGAGCCTTCATCCAGTCAGTGAAACCACACCAGGTCAATTTAGAGGAGGATTTATTAGCGCTAGGCCAGCCAGCTTTAATAAGCAACAGGGCTGACCTCTTTCAGATGCATTCAGCTTTCTAATATACCTTACAATGTGCGTGTCAGAAGCAAGACAATGGAATTTTCCTTTACACCATTTCTTTCTTCCTGTTGAAGAGAACATTTCATTCCGGAAGCACCATTTCTTATTTTGCATTACAAGCTAGCTTTTAGATCTAAGCATCTTTTGCACCTGGGCACCTTTGAAGCTTAACCACAAGCTCCCTTCCAACCACATTCAATAACAGTTTTTTGCTAAACAGAAATGTCATATCTTTTTCTATGAAACTTGTGGGAGGGGGAATTTCAGGGTGGTAATGGAAGGTTTGAGGCCTGAGATGAATTTAGGCCAATTTGTCCTTTTAATTTCTTTAATTCAATTTTATTGCTATACTTCTTCCCCCACCCCAACCCTGATGGTTTTAGCTATCTTTTTAAAAATATGCAGCCAGGGGATCCTAAGTATCTGCTTACCAGAACTTGGGAGTGACTGATCCATTACTGCTTGATAGTAGCTTCTTCTGTAGTGTTGGATGTTGATCTGGATGGCCATTTAATTTGATTGGCAATGAGCCTATGGCATCAGGCCTGTAGCTACAGTGGGGCATTTCGGGGCCTGGCCCCTTGACTTCCAGCCCGCCCCCAGGCCCCCTGGCTCTCTGGGCCACCCAGAGAAACCCCCCCCACACTCTCTGGGCTACCTGGAGGACTCCCCATCACTGCCCCTTCCCCTTCTCCAAGCGTGGCTTGCTTCTCCATGTAGGCAAGCAGAGTGGAACACTGAAAAAGTGAGTTTTTAAAATTTTATTTTTATTTCATTTTTTATTTTGTGATGTCAGTGCCCCATGACTTAGTTAAAGGCCCCCTGAATTACAAAATCCTGGCTACGGGCCTGTATGGCATACACAGGAATCCAGTTTTCAAGGTAAGCTCTTTTCTGCTTGTGGTAGTCAAAAACATATTTATCTGTGCCAGTTCCAGGTTTTGGGGGCCCTGGGCAGACAGTGCCCAAGGGCCCCCTGCTGCCCACCATCAGCCCTCCTTCCTGCCTCCATTTACACCTGTCCGCTGTTGTGTTGCCCACCTGACCGCCCTGCTCACAAGCCCTGAAAGCTGCCTCCATTCACAGCCACCTGCATCACATTCGTGCCCTTTCCCCAACAGCACTGGTTGGTGCACGCGGCTGGTAGTGGTGCTCCTCAGGCCACCAGGAGTGCTGCCATTCTGAGCCACTCAGGTGTACTGGGAAGCTGGAAGCATGAGTGGTAGTGTACTTGCAAGCAAAGGGGCATGGAAAGACACATGAACAGGTGGCAGGAAAGAGAGATGAGTGGGCCCTGTCAGAAGCCCAGAGCCAGGATATGCTGACACCAGCCTTGATATTTATCCATTTTTCTCCAGAGAGAGAATTTCACACATGTGGAATTCTTATAATGCTGAGAAACTTCGTATTGTAGAGTCAGACTGCTTGTGACTGTTACCAATATATGTTGCTCAGTAATAAGTATCAGTAACTGGCCCAGTGTAAGCATATGGGTGGGAGTTATTTTGGAAAGAGGCCAGGTGACCTGGGAGGCATACATATGTGCTTTTGCTTTCGTTTTGGAGCAAACTTAGTTTGCCATTGGGAAAACTTTTAAACTGAGCACTGTTGAGATTTGCAGAAACCATCTAGTACTGAGAACAAGAGGCAAGCATCCTTCCAGTAATTATCAAAGGATTATCACCGTCTTTCATTTTCCATTGCACTGATCAGCTACCTTTTGGGGAGAAGGACACCAGTTACCCTGGTTAGAAGGAATGGATCCAAACCCTATAACTTTTGGACTTCCATGGCAACTGTGCCAGCTATGAGCTAATGAATATTTCAACAATCTGCTGGGGGAGCTCATTAGACTGCAGACCTTTCTCTTGCCTGTTCTGACCCTGCAGCTGCAAAAGGCTTACCCAGGGGGTTTGAAATGCAGTCATGGCCATTTCAATAGTAGCACAGCTTGGGAGCCACCACCTGCTTGCAGATGGTATTGCAGAATGTTGGACCGGCTGTGAGCATGAGAGGGCAGTCTAAAGGCAATCAGAGAGGTCACTCTCCCTCCTAGGAAGCATTGTGAGACTCAGCTTGCAGGAAACTGTGTGAATGTTAAAAATAGCACAGTCTTTCCTCTCCACTAACAGTATAAATAGCTAGGTTGACATCTAAATTAACATTCCTGGATTTTTTCACTTCTAGATCCTAAAGCATCTACAAAATATGTTCTTATTGCCAGGTGATGCTTGGCAGTGGCTTTTGAGCTCAGTCTGCTGGGAAATTTCTCCTACATAAGCCCCACTGAAATCAATGGGATCTGTAGAAGTACAGAGCTCATCATTTTGAAAGATCAACTTAAATATATTTCTTTGATCAAGGGATTATTGTAGATGGTTTACATGTCATGAGCACCAAAATCCTTCTGTAGGGAGTATGTGTGATTAGAAAGCAGCAGCTTTGATCTGTGATAAGGCAATTAATTGTATTGATTAATGTTTTCAGCTGTTTGGGTATGTGATCCAGTAGGGTTCATTCCAAGGTTCTGGTAGCTTGAACTGTAAGGTAAGAAGGACTGGATTTAAACATCATGTTAAATTTAGTTGGATCCTTAAATTGCCAATCCACACCTTAATTTCATTCTGAACTTTCAAATATAAATAAATGCCTGTTTATTTAAGTGGAGGGTGTCCACTACTTAACCAACTATATTTTGTTAAAACCACTGCATGAAACCAGGTATTATTTAAGCAGCTAATGTTCTCAATGTATCTTTGCAAAAATATTGAAATATGAGATTTTCAAATTGTAAAGTACCACATGATGAATGACTAGCAGGCTATAAATCTGGTACTGAACAGACTGAGACTACTATTTGCAAAAGGTATGAATTCACCCTAGAACATTCACCAAAGGACACATTCAGGGGCAATATTTTAAGAGAATGTCAAGTAATTCCCCATGTAATGTTAGTTCCTGTTCAGAGTAATCCTCAAGAGGAGTGGAGAATGATGCAGAGCGACATAAGGCTCTTTGGTTCCCTGTTGGAGAGAAAGGTGGGCATGAATGAAATAAGTAAGCATGAGGTTTCCTTCCTGGTTGATTTGGGATAGTGTGCTATGGTTGCTTGTTCTGTATGTTGGGAATGTAAGCCTGCAAAGCTAAAGACAGCTGTGAAACTTACAGTGGTTGAAAATCAGGACTCCTGGTTCAGATATTGATGGGAAATGGGCATAGGCTGTTGAAGGAAAAGATTGCCTGTTTTAGCAAATGATATGGATATATGTAATGTTCTGCAATGAGTTTCACCAGTGACAAAAGGGACACTTGGTGGTTTGTGGCCATTTACTGCATTTATGGAGCACGCTTAGAAGTGAACAGTCCTTGTGAGCATATTTTATATGCTGCAATAGGAAGACAAGGAATGGCTTAAGTAAAATAAATATGGTCTGTATAAATGAGGGATGTTGCACACACATGAGTTGATAGATGCCTAGAGGCCTTGCCCATAAATGTTTTCTATATGAATTTTGCACCAATCTATAATTTCAATTATACACTAAAATGGGGGGGGGAATCTTCCCAGAGCTCTGGAAAGTCATTGGTACATAATAATTTTAAAGCTTATACCTTTTAAAAAAGTATCATATATATTTTCTTTCTGTACTGTGATCAGAGCCCCTGGAGCAAGTACTTCTACCTTCCGGAGTCATCTACCAAATGAGTACCTACCCAAGACTTAGTTCCATCCTGATGATTGTTCAGTGATTTGTGAGATCAGGATGCTGAATGCCAAACTGGGAATCTGGAAGGCTCCAATCTTTTCAGGCTTTTAAAATGTGGCTGTCCTGTGGCAAAATTTATAACCATTTGCCACCAATGGAATGATTCATGTCCAGCATAAACAGCTGGTCCATTATAATCATGTTAAAGTTAACTACTCAGTGTTATTGACTGTGCTGTATTCTGTTTATTTATTTTTGCCCTGAGTTTTTGGAAACAGTGGGATATTCTATGCTCTGTTGCAGAACTGGCAGTCTCTCAGTCCCCTCCCCCCCAACCCGCAACAGGTTTCCAAGCCAAACATTTCCTTCCTGCTTTACTGAGTGAAGAGAACGTCTCTTGTTTCATCTCATTAGTGGGAGAAGTCCACAACCGGTGAGCGCAGCCGGAACTGGTTGCTATGGAAACACATGTTTATTGAGCTCCTGAGATATGAGGTACTGGGCTGGGTAGAGGCACTTTCAAGCATGAGGGGGTGGGCAGGTTGGGGGCTGTGCTGCCTATGGAGTCACTAGTGCCACTAGTTCACCTTCAGTGAATAGCTTGGGGATTTGGCTGCCTGTATTCCTTTAAGTGGGTCCAGATTATTGATTAGGCTACCTATGCTTTAACTATTAGATGCAGTGTAATGCCATATGGTCATAACAGAAGGGGGCTGTGTTTCCATGCAAGCATAGGAAAAGTCACAATTTGACAGGCTCAGAATTCTGCATCTACATAAACATAACTTTCCTTTATAAAAGCAAAACATGTTACTAGTTCCTATGGTGTGAAGATAAGTGCAGAAGTGTTAAGGTTTGAACAGGAAAGGGTGGGCATAATGAAATATTCCAAGGCAGATGAGAGCTCAGTGTGAGGCCGGGCTTGGAGCTGGGGCACAAGGTTCCTTGACAGTTCATGTGAATACACAAAACCTGTGCAGGCATGCATTCAGTCAGTATGAGTACTGGATCTGTTTCAAGGTATTGGTACTAACCTTCAAAGCCTTACGTGGCCTGGGACCGCCTCTTCCCATACGTGCCCCAAAGAGTCTTGCTCTCACAGGATCAACACTTACTGGTTCCCACCCCCACCCCCCGGCCCAAAGGACGTCCGCTTAGCCTTGACCAGGGGCAGGGCTTTTTCTGCCCTGGCTCCGGCCTTGTGGAATCAGCTCCCACTGGAGATCAGGACCCTGCAGGACCTTCTGCCATTCCACAGGGCCTGCAAAATGGAGCTGTTCCACCAGGCCTTCGGGTGAGGTGGCAGGCATCCACTTTAGTTGGCCTCCCTGCTCTAGTTCCCAAACCACTGAAAGGGCCCATTGATTCCATCTTGTAGCCCCAACAGATTTATATGAAACTGTTGCTACCTGTGCAATTTTATTGTCTCTTATTTTAATGATTTTACTGTGATTTTATTGTAATGAGTCATTTTTTTGTGATCTGCCCTGAGCCTGCTTGGGATGGGGCTTTTTACCCTCTTAAAAACAAAGGTCATGTGCTGTTGTGCTACAGGCAGAGGTTCAATAAGTATAAATACCTCCCCCACCACTTCCAGCTCTAGGTCAATGGTGTGAATGCTCATCTCTCCTTATAATATATTTATCTTTTGGTTTCACAAGATTCCATGTGCTCCCATTGGCTGTAAAATGCCCTCCCTCAGCCATTGGCCCATCAGCCGCCACTCAAGAGTACTCGCGTGCCATTGGCCGGGTGCTGGGTCTGCTCCTTTTCCCCACCCACTCCCCCTAGCAGACAGCTCTGTCTCATGAGGGAGACAGTTCTCTTGACTCCTGTGAGGGACTGTCCCCTCAGTAGCTGTTGGTAGGCAGCCAAGCTTGGTTCTGTGAGTAAGAAAACAAAGGACTTTCAGCTTAACCCCCCCCCCATAACCCCCTCCCCAATGGCCACTTTCCTGTCAGAATAAATGGAAAAAGGCTCTTTCTCCTGCTTAGCTTCATCATGGCTGGCTAACGAGGTGGGCCAGTGACCATCAGACCATTTTCTTCAACTCCCCGCTGTGTGGCTGACTTTCCCATAGGGTTGCCAACCTCCAGGTGTGACCTGGAGATCTCCCACTGTTACAATTGACCTCCAGATGACAGGGATCAGTTCCCCGGGAGAAAATGGTTGCTGTGGAGGGTAGACTCTATGGAAATATACCCTGCTGAGTCCTTCCACACACACCCCAAATGCTGCCCTCCACAGGATCCACCCCCCAAATCTCCAGGTATTTCCCTAATCAGAGTTGGCACCTGTACTTTCTCCTCTGTCAGTAAAAGGCCCTTTCCACACCTATGTTGGCCTTTGGGGAAAAACTCATTGGGCCCAGTCCTGTTCAGGTTGCCAACTCCAGGTGGGCAATTCCTGGAGATTTGGGGGATGGAGCCTGGAGAGGGTGAGGTTTGAGGAGGGGTGGCACCTCAGACAGGTATGATGCCATAGACTCCACCCTCCAATCCAGCCATTCCCTGATGGGGAGCCATCATTGCCAATCTCCAGGTGGGGGCTGGAGATCACTCAAAATTACAACTGCTCTCTAGGAGGGATGGGGGAGGAGATGGAAAACTAAAGGTAGGTTGATGGTTGGCTGGGAGGGAGATAGGGTTGTCAACTCCAGGTTGGGAAATTCCTGGAGATTTGAGGGGTCAAACCTGGAGAAGGTGAGTGTTGAGGAGGGGTGGGACCTCAGACAGGTACAATGCCATAGACTCCACCCTCCAAACCAGCCACTCCCTCCTGGGGAACCACTGTTACCAATCTTGGGGGTGGGCTGGAGATCACTCAAAATTACTACTGCTCTTCAGGTAGCAAAGATCAGATCCTCTGGAGAAAATGGTGGACTCTGTCATTATACCCTGCTGAGATTGCCACAGCAAATTGTCACTGAGTGCCCAAAGCTGGGGCACTCTCCCAGAGCCTCTTTCTAGAGCCCGTTGTATTTATTTCCACAATGGGCCTTATTCCTAGTTAAATTATAACAGCGTTCTCTGGAGAGCTGAGAACCCAGCCAGTTTCTAGTGTGTTAACACACTCACTCTTGATGTGGTGCCAAGGTAAAGTGGGACAGGAAGGCTACCTTCTTTCCTGTACTGGCATGTTAGTCAGTCCTCTCAAGTGGTACTGTTTTGTTCCTTCCTTGCAGACTGTTCATCTCTTAGAAAATAATCTCTGCCCCCTGAAGTATTAAGAGACTTCTCAACATCTGAAAACTCTTTGCACTTCATGTATGTTATCAGAATGTGTAGAATAGATGGACAAGTTGTGCATCAGCTTGCAATAGTTCTGCAGGTAATGGACCCTAACAATAGGATCAGTAGAAGGACTGACTATGCAAAAAGTGGCTTCCCCAGGAGAGTGTGTGCATAATAATATATGTAGGACTACTCTAATAAGGATATCTATCTGGGATCAATGGGATGCATATATGGTAAAGGAAATGGGAGATTGTTCATGGTTGGAGTAGAATAGGAAGAAGTCCTCAAATTTACTATTTCAAAATTAAATAAATTTACCTAGAGAATTATGACAGTGCTGTCATAATGTGTAGAGCAACTTTTATCCTCACCTTAGCAGTGTCTGTAATAGCATTCCCTTCACTGGATCCCAAAGAAGTCAATGATATCCACCTTTTATAGAATATGGAGCCAAAACTGTGTGGTAAGTACTAGTGGAGTAAGTATTAAGGTTTTAAGTATTAAACCTTAGGACATTTTCCTTGGAGTAAGTCCCACTGAATAGACTTGAGTAGGATTCTGAGTAGACCTGCTTAGGATTGCTCTCAATTACTCCATTGTTGTGGAATTTTGCTCCCAGCTTGTTTCCCTAGCTGCAACCCCATAAATTTCTCCCATAGAAGGCCAGCACTGCAGGTTCTGTGAATATATAAATCTGGGTGAGTAAGGAGCAAGGACTGTTTTAATTTATTTAAGGTGCTCATATGCTTCCTTTTGGCCATTTCATAGCTCCCCCACAGTGGCTAACAAATTAAAATCAAAATTATATAAATCAACAAAATCCTTATTAAAACAAATATCCCTACCAGCAGCTTAAAACAGGCTAAACAAAAATCAGCATATGCTGTTTTTTCCTGGTTTGGGGGAGGTGCTGTTTTCACTATGGGGAAGGTACCTGGAAAGGACAGAGAAAGACAGCAGCACTGTACACAGAAGTCTACTGCCTGCTGAGTATGTTGGATGTTCCTGTAGAATGGGAGGGTATACCACACCACAAGCCCACAGAGAGCAGCAGACAGCAGCTTGGAAAATGATGTTCAAATGTAATTGATCACAAATGCTTCCAAACTAGAAGGCAAGGGTGACAGCCCTATGCAAACTCACCAAAGAATAAGCCCCATGGAGCACAAAAGGAATGATTTCAGAGTAGATTTGTATAGATTGTGTAATATCATTTTCATACATCAAAAAAACTTCAAGAAAGATGACAAAATCCTTTATCCTTTAATTACATAATCACAGATTGAAAGCTGAAGTGTCTTCCAAGATTTGTGATGCTGCAAAAATGCTAAACGAAACTTGCCTGACATTACTTTTCCAGTTGATTAGCTTTTTTGGGCTCAAGGTCATTTATCACACTCCAGCTGCAAACAGAAAAGGTTGACCCTTGGTTGCAAGAGGGTTTGGGAAATCAGTTGGGTGCCCTTAAATTGCTTGTGAGCCATGTAAAAAACATTGTTTTTACCTTAAGCCTATATTGGTGATATCAACTCCTCTTTGCAAAAGAGACTCTCAGTCATCCACCAAAGGTTAATCAAGCTTCACTATTTTGAGTGTGGGGTAAGCAGAGGCAGATAAAATTCTTGTTCCAGTCAGATATGGTTGTGTTAGGAATACTGTAGAAAGAGCAAAGATGGCTTTTCCTCTCAATTCTGTCACACGTAAAACACTCTGACCAACAACATGCTGATAGCTGAAATGACTGAAAGTCTTTCTATAGTTTACTCTCCATCCCGCCTCCGCCCCCCGCATAACTCCTTAGAGCACCTTCCATTCACGCACACATGCACATCTATCTTGTGCAGAAGAGTAATCAGTTGCCGGCTTCTTGAAAAGTTGATGAGTGCTTCTTGAAGTGGTGTCCCCTTCTGCCATTCAGTGGAGTTACTGTCTTCTCTTAACTAAGTTTAACACTTCTTTCCACTGTGAAGACATCAAAATACAGCTGAGAAATATCCTCTTCTTCTGTGGGGCATATAGATTGCCTTGGCAAGGCATATGTACCTAGGGCTTCACTAGTTTTAGAGATGTCCTTAGGAGCATAATTCTGTTTGCTTTTTTTAATGGTCCATAAAACAAACCATATTTTTAGGCAATAGATCATTCCCAAGTATGTTTTCCCCCTTACATTCATGGGAAAATGGATCAAGAATATGTGGAACAGAGCTGCAAGTATACAGTTTCTTCCCCACCTTAAAACCTCTTCATTAATAACAGTCATTCCATCTGCCTCAACCTGCAGGTGTCGGGTAGGAGCTGCACCCCCTGAAATTGCCTCTTCCAATGTTTTAAATGTATGTTACACAATAGTTTTAGTGAATTTGTCAGATATGGCATCCTAACAACCAAACCATTGATCGGATTATCTTAGAAGAAGAGGAGGTCCCCTTTCATAAGTTGCAGACTTTTTACAATCTGCCCTATTGCTCAGGTATAGTGGAAGTGCCTTCAGGGGTAAGAGCACCCCTTCAAAGCATCACTGGGGCTTTTCCTAAAAGACTGTTGTTCTCAAAGGGCCTCCACCAGCACCCACAGTTCTGACTCATGCTAGTATCACTAACACAGACTATCTCAGGCCTGCTTCATATGTTTCTACATGACAGGGGACTATCCTGAAATAGGAATGGATAACTACGCATGATGGTCATGCATGTATACTTGTTGCTGCGTGGATGCTTGCTGGGTAGCAGTGCCTCGAGTCTAAGTAGAAAAGGTGGGATATAAATAGTTTAAATGCATTTCCAAGTACATGTGTATACAGCAAGAAAGACAGGGTTTGAATCATCTACCGTGATCCACCTAGGCAAGTGGAAGTGGAATGGATGAGGAGCTCCATACACTGATCGGTGCTGGGTGGGTGGGTGGATGGGTGGGGGTTGCACACAAATAACTCTCTTTCAAAAGGTGAAATCCTGCCAAGTAGCTGTTTAGAAGGTGGACGCTTGGGGCTAGATTCAGTTCTTTCCCCTGATAGGATTTCAGCTTTTCAAATATTAGAAGAATACTAATTTTAAAAAGGAATTCATGTGTACTGCACTGGCTGTCTCATACATTCTGTGTTAGAACTAAAAATCTACAATAAAGTACATACAAAACTACCTGGTTCTCTATGGCTGAACCATTTGCCTTCTAGTGATGTCTAGGAATTAGAATAAGCTGGATATATTTTTAAGAGGGCCGCTATGTACTGTAAAGGGCTCTGGGCCTGGCTTTCTATTGGAACAAGTAAGCCAAGAACCAGTTCTTCATACCTGGCTACCATTTTTCCTGGGAAGTTGGAGGACACCCTTACATCAACACATAGCAAGCAATCCCAATCACACATCCCAGGAAGGCAACTAAGCTCAGCACCAACGCCAGTTCCCAAGTAGAATGAGGAGGAAGAATCTGATCCGTTCCTGTAATGGAAAAGACAGCAAAGTGAGACAGTGATCTGCTCTTGTCCCAAGTCATTCCTGCATTAGGCAAGTGGGGAGTCAGCAGCCCGTTCTTGAATTTCTTCTGTCTGCTTCCAGCTCAGAGGAAAACCTAACCATTGTGGGAAGAAAAAAATGTGGAGAAATACTTCAATTTCAAGACAATGAACTCAAACCAAGGGATTGACACTAATGGAAGCAGAACAAGGCAGTGATACATAGGTGTGGCCACTAGATGTCGTTATTTAAACAAGAGTGTCTCACAGTTGGTGACTTTGGGTCAGTTCATGCTTTAGGTGGATCTTTGCAACTACCACTGCACACGCCAAGGCATGCTTACACATATGCACAAATTCTTGTGCAGCTTTTCTATCTCAAAGAGGTGGGAAGGTCAGGGGTTCAAGTGCATTGCATGTACTAATTATGCTACAATGACCTATATGTAGGCTGTTTACATGCAGTCTCTTACCCCACTACACACATGCTACTTTAAAATCCAGGGCCACTTTAAAAACAAAAGGCTTAACTGCTCCATTTGATTTGGTATACCTTCTCTGTATGACTCCTGAGAAAAGTGTAGCTTTGACCATAAAGGTGGTTGCTGGATCACAGTGTACCAATGTACCCTCTAAACTGTGGAGTCTTGTGAGCAAAATTGTACTTTGTGAGCTACTGGCACTGAAGTTATGAGGGAGCAATTTTGCTACCACATAAATTAGTTTCCTCTGGAGCCATCCTTCTTGAGCTAAGACAAAAATGTGTGAGCCAGAGGCTAAAAAACTGTGAACTAGCTCATACTATCTCATCTTAGAGGGAACCCTGGTACCACCTCATTCAAATCAACTTTTTACTATATTGATGAGTTCAATATTGTTAAATCTCTTCCAATCTGCATTTAGGCCTGGTTATGGGACTGAAACAGCCTTGATTACCCTGGTGAATGACTTGTGCCAGGAGAGGGACAGAGGGAGTGTGACTCTGTTGATTCCCTTGGACCTCTCAGCAGCTTTAGATACCATCGATCAGGGTATCCTTCTAGATTGCCTATCTGAGCTGGGATTGAGAGGCACCATTCTGCCATACTTCTGATTCTACCTGGAGGGTAGGTTTCAGAAAGTGGTGCTGGGGGCTGTTGTTCAGCTCCTTGGCCTTTGGGCTATGGAATCCTGCAAGGTTCCATCTTGTCTCCTATGCTTTTCAACATCTACATGAAACAGTTGAGTGAAGTCATCCAGAGATTTGGACTGGGTGGTCACTAATATGTGGATTATACTCAGCTCTATCTCAGATTTCTGGCTGATCCCAGGGAGGCTGTAGAAACCCTGAACCTGCAGGAAGTTTCTGAGTGGATGCAGGCTATAAACTGAAGCTTAATCCTAAAAAGATGAAAGTACTACTGCGGGTGGAAGGTCTGACCCAGGATTTAAGGTGACACCTGTTCTGGATTGGGTTGTACTCCCCTTGAAGGAACAGATCTGTAGTCTGGGGGTGCTCTTGGACCCAGGCCTAGTGCCAGATAAGCAGATGGCAGCTCTAGCCAGCCTTTTACCCACTTCAACTGATTAGCTAGCTGTGGTCTTTCCTGGGCAGAAAATATTTGGCCACTGTGGTACATCTCCTGGTTACATCTAGATTGGATTAAATACTATATATTTTATGTGAGGGTTCACTTGAGAAGTATTTGGAATCTTCAGTGGGTACAGAATGCTGCAGCCAGGATGCTGGCTGGAGAGGTTTGTAGAAACCGTATCACTCTAGTCTTGGTCCATCTACACTGGCTCCCAGTTTGTTTCCAGAAACAAATCAAGGTGCTGGTCTTGACCTTCAAAACTTATTTTAACTCTTTTCAATTGCTTTAATGATGTTTGTTTAGTGTGTGTGTGTGTGTGTGGGGGGGGGGATTACTTTTAATGGTTTTAAAATGTGATGTTTTAGATTGTTAGTAACCTTGGTGGCCCTTGTGAGGATAGAAAGGCAGGTAGGGTTGTTAGGTCTTATCTGTCTATTGGCAGGGGACTCCTGGCTTTCTCCCTAGGTCTTCAGAAAGTGACATCATTGTGCTGGGCACATTCTTTTTTTTTTATATAAGTATTTTATTGGCTTTTGCAGTACTATGGGGTATGGGGAGAGGATACTAGTTCCCTACCTCTAAATTCTATAGGAAACGGGGAAAGGAAACTAATACATCACAAACTACTGGAATGGGGAAGGTAAACTAAAACCCTAACTCTAAGCATACTAATGGATATAGGGGAGGGTAAACTAACAGGGTGACACGATCTGGTTACATACGTATATATCCTTGTTACCTAGTAGTACAGGAATGTTGCTGCTTATAAAAACTTAACAAAGAATGATAAAAAAATTGCATTAGCTGAACGGTTGGCAAAAACTGCGTTATCAACAGTAATCTTCATTTTAGAGTCTTTTCTTCTTGCGTTTCTTTTTTCCTCGGGGTTTGGGAGCAGCTGCTCCTTTCTCTGATTCCAATGTATCTAAAGAACTATAAAGTTTAGGACTATCGCTTGATGAATCCTGTGACTAGGATTCTTCATCTTCTTCTTCGTCCTCATCATCCGTTTTAGATTTCTTGTCTTTTTTGCATTGCATTGAATTAAAGTATTGGTCCACAAACTTTTTTGCCTTAGGAACAGTGTCGATATTAATTTTTTTATCTTCATATTTAAAACTCAGTCCTTCAGGAAATAACCATCTGTAAGGCATTCCTTTTTTCTGTAGAGAGAGAGTAAGTTCCTTGTAGAGCTTCCTCCGCTTCCTGACTTCAAAGGGGATATCCTTCAAGATTTTTATCTCTTCATTCTTGATTTTTAAAGGTTTCCCCTGAGTAGATTTCAGCACGAGATCTCTGGTAGACCATCTCGTAAATTTCATACATATTTCTCCTGGGAGTTTATTTTTTTAATAAAATCCGGATAAGTCCTGTAAGCCCAGTCCATCTCCTTCAGTAAATCTTTCTGTTTGTAATCCATTAATGGGGCAAGAGCCTCTGCTAGATGAGCCTTTGAATCTTTGTTCTTTTCCTACATGGAATTTTCGTACATGGATCTTTCCAGCTGGAGCTGTGTTAGTTGTGTTTTATTGGAGGATCTTTCTTTCTCTGCTTCATCAACTCTTTTGTTGATACTCTCCATCTGTTTTTCCATCTTTTTAAACATCTTTTCCATTACTGAGGTTCTTTTGTCCATTTGAGTCAATTGTTTTTGCAAATTGTCCATTTTAGCATTGAGGTTAGTCATCTGTTCCATTGGGGGCACAGTGCATTCGCCAGCAGTGTAGACATGTCTGCTGCTACTTCCTGGTTCTGGAAGGGAGTCATTGGTAGGCTATTTCCGGCCGCCATTTTTTCTCCAATCCCACCTTCCGCCCTCTCCCAGCCATAATATCAACAAGAAGTAAGTTTCCCAAAACAAAGTAAAAGTTAGCTGAATTTAATCCACTTTACATTCTTATGCAGCTTTTGAGTTCGCTAGTAATTTGATGTGTTTCGTTTAACACAAAGTTCTTTATTTGTGCTTTAAAACCACCTTGCTTTAAGTGGGGGGGGGTGAAGTCTTGAGTTTCCCCTCCCCCGTCGCTTTGCACTTAGGCGCTTCTAATTGCTACCAAGGTTCTCGTAGATGCTTTAAATCACCTGAACATTGCTTAACTCACGCTTTGAAGCCTTGGGAGTCTTTTAGAAGCATTTCAAAACTTTTGACCATGTCCGCTTGTCTGGCAGTTGTCTCTCAGTGCCATACTGGCTCTGCAGCAATGGGACCTTTCAGGGAAAAAGGTGAGCCTCAATTCCTTGGCTGTCGCCTTGGAAGAGGCTCTCCTCAGCTCCCCAGGCTGAGGATCTCCTACAGAGATCCTGGGAGGGTCCAGGACGATCTCAGATTCTTCCTGTCAGCCATCTTGGCTCCCCCCCATCAGAGCGAGATGGGGTGCAGCCGAGCAGCGAAACGCTTAACCGGAAGTCCCGAAACGCTTAAACCGGAAGACCGTGCTGGGCATATTCTAATGGGAATGCTCTAGCCAAATGCTAGAGTGTCCCCTGCCCAACGTGCCTGGCCTGATGACTGTCCCACAGTGCATATCTTTTATTTCATATCTTACAATAATGCCCAAATTCTCTGTAAGACATTACATACACTGCTAGTCTTGTACAACTAGAGTTCCTACATCTGTCATTTGAACTGTTGACATGCTGACAGTCTCTGGAGATGTATTCATACAGAACTTTAATGTGAGACTTGATCCTTCCCTAAGATTTCATGGACCCAGGTTCTGTGATCAAGTGGTGCATTTCTCAGTTATTGTGACAGTGCTTAGGGAGGCCAAAGCTACATCCAGAGGAAAGACTGAGTTGTTTGTTAAGCTTTCCATATGAATGCATCCCTGGGTATTGTAAAAGTACCACATGAGATGAAATTTGAGCATCTAGACCAGCCCAGTGCAGATCATGCACATTCATGCTATAGTACACGGGTGTCAAACATAAGGCCTGGGGGCCAGAACCGGCCCATAAACTACTAGTGTAAGGGAGGGAACAGGAAACTGCTCAGGTAGGGAAGTGGGTGGAGTCACCCCAATTGTGGCTTCGGCAAGGCAGAACAACCTCATCTGCAACAGTTAAGCAGTGTGGGAGTGCCTGCCCAGTGCTGCACCACTGACTCTCCAGTCTGCCCATATGGGTTTTCCTTTGCACCCCCACCCAGCCCATGGGGCCTTGCAGTGAGAATACACCAACTTGGAGTTTACCAGCTGCTGTCTTTTATACAGTTTATATCTCTGGTACCTGGCATTATGTTTTATGGCACATATGGCAAAGTGACATTTATGTCAGCTCCGGCCCACGTAACAAATGAGTTTGACACCTCTGCTATAGTCTATGCCGAGAGCTATAAATTTAAGCTCTGCCTATTGGAGGTTTTGCTTCTCATGCCACACCATCTGGGGTTAATGGAAGGAGCTACACCTGAGATTAATAGGCATTCTGGTATTTTGCAAAATTACAGAGTTGGAATTAGGTTTCCCAAGCTAATTCTCCACTGCTGTCTAGTTGACAGTAGTATACTATGGTTGTCCTAAAGTAAGCCCAATGGGAGTCAGGGGCCCTTTGACAAAAGAATATTATTATCGTGTAGTGACTGTGGATGGCTTCTGAAGAGAGCTAATTGTAGGAAGATGGTCTCCAGATAACTCTCTACCCTTGAATTAGAGTTTAGAAGGAGCATCACCTGTCTGGCTGAGGGCAGGGGACAGATGTGTGGAAACCAGTAGCTAAGTTAGGGATGGGGGAGAAGCAGACAAGACAGCTGCTCCATTAGAATTATATGGGGCTCCTTTGTGATTGTCACTGGCATGCTCACCCACCCCCCTTAACTTCTATCATACTCAGGTTTCCTTGGATTGGCCTTCCAAGCTCTCCTTCATGCATAACAGTCAACTTTGTGTGTCCCCCTCCCCCACCTTGGCAAAGCCTGGGCTTGTACTCCAGATCTTTTGACATTGATAGAAATCCCTGTCATAATATTCCCTGGGGAGATGTGTACTTGCCTCTGGTCTCTCTAGCATGGGACTTTTTGCAGTGAATCTAATCAAAGGAGAGGCATAGGAATAGTTTCCTAGTACACTCTACAGCTCAGTTCAGGACCAAAATACATGTTGGGTCATAGGTATCTGACCTGACTCTCAGTCACTTTTTAACACAGATCTAACTTTTTGAAACCTCTCCATTACTCTGTACGGGTCCAAGCACTGCAAGGAGGAATAGGAACTTCTGGGCTTCCCTTTGGTGACATTTTATTCAGTGGAAATGGTTGCAGGGAGGCCTATTTGCCCCCTTTTTGGGTTCCACAGCTGACTGTTTCTGCTGGCTAGAATGGCATGGGAGGGAAGCCAAAAGCCTTCCTTCCTAGCAGCACTTGCAGCCACACAGAGCAATTGAGAGGTTTTTAAAGGTTAGTCCCAACATGTAGGGATGGGCACACACTGGCTCACAAACTAAAGTTTGTTATGAATTTAGGCCAGTTCGTGGTTCGCAAAGTAGCATTCACAAACTGAAGAGCTGCCATAAACTTCCACAAATTTTAAGGCAGTTAATGGCAGTTCATGAAGAGCAGAAAGAGCCATTTGGCTCAGAGCCATGTAAGCCCCTGCTTTCTGTTCTTTACGCTTTCTGTTCATTTAAGCCCCTGTTTTCTGTTCCCCATCACTCAGCTGTTTGATTTAAATGGCTTAGAGCAGAAAGTAGGTAGTGAAATGGCTTGGAGGCATTTCACCCTCTGATTTCTGTTTGCTGCTGCTTTTGGTAGGGAGCAGAAAGCAGGGGGTGAAATGTCTCAGAGGCATTTCACCCCCTGCTTTTTGTCTGTTGCCACTTTTGATGGGGAGCAGAAAGCAGTGGGTTAAATGACTCTGAGCCATTTAAACCCCTGTTTTCTGCTCACCTTTGCTTTTTGCAGAGAGCAGAAAGCAGTGGGTTAAAGGGCTCTGAGCCATTTAAACCCCCGCTTTATGCTCCCCATGAAAAGTGGCAGGGAGCAGAAAGGGATCACAAACTGATATGAACAGGTTTGGTTTGTGAACCAAGGTACTAGTTTGTGGTTCAGTTTGTGGTTCAGCCACAAATCATGAACTAGACTGAACCGCAAAAATATGGTTCATGCCCATCCCTACCCACATGAGTCAATTTTGGCTCCCTGACCTGACTTGTTTCACATGCAACATGTATTTTGCCCTTTAGTTTATCAGTCCAAGATGTGTGAAAGCACACAATCACTTTGTGTACCTTTTTCATAGAATTTAAAACAGTGCTTGTTGTTGTGCTCTACAGAGTATACCAAGAGCACAAGGCAAGAAGGGAGGGGTCTATTCTGAGCCCTTTATTCCTTGTTTGTCAGTATTAATGAGAAGTATCATACTGAGCACTAGCCCCATTATACCTAGTACCTATTGGCAATGTAATCTGCAAATGTGTGCAATGCTTTTCAGACCTGATTATACCTTTCCTCCCACAGCTAACTCCAATAAGAATTGCATTGTAATTGTACATTGAATATAAAGATTCTTTTGTCTTTATATGACTGGCACAAGGCTTGCCAATATCTCTGGGGGTCTACAGTAAGTCTGTCTGGACCACTATTGTACTGAGCCTCGAGAGACAGGTCTTGTGATTTGTCTGCTCTGCTGTCTCCCAGATTACCACACAACCCTGTACCCCGAAAATGTTGTTAGAGGGGCACCAAGGTGCCACCTGGAGAGGTTGGGGTTTGGGGAGGGGAGGGGGAGGGGAAGAGCTGGCTGGAGCCTCTCCTCATCTGGAATTTGAAGCTGGTAGCATCTCTAATTTTCTTTTTTTTTAAATCACTTCTTTTCACTTCCTAACTCCAGGGCACTGCAGAGGTCAGTGAGTCAGTCAGTCTCTTTGTTTCTCTTGGGCTGCTCTCCTCCCTCCTCTTCTCCAGTTAAAGTTGCTGTCCTGGCAGGAGGAGGGCAATGCAAGAGAAAGAAAGCCTGCGCTGAAGAGTCGTCCAACTGCATGTGGGAGATTGGCATGCCCATTGGCTGCCCTTTCTCAGGGGCCACGTGCCACAGCCTTTCTTAAGTAGGAAATGCACCACCTGCCAGACCAGCCAATGGCAGAAGTCCATGGCCAATCAGAGCAGGCTCCTCTTAGACTTGCTGCAGGCCACCTTCCCCCACTCCTGAGAGAAAGCAAGAGGCAGAGGAGAATGACTAACTAGAGTGAAGGGTTTGGCTTGGTGGAGAGTTATGCCTTCCAATCTCCCCCTGGCTTCTGCTAATCAGCTGGCAGGCTGCTCAAGGCAAAGGACTTAGTCAACGGGCACTTCAGAGGGGGGAGTGGTGCTGGATATTCATGGGCACCCCCATGCATATGGGCTTGTTACCACAGCTGCGGTGGCTCAAGTGGTTAAGACGCTGAACTGCAGGCTGTGGAAGGTCAGTAGTTCAGCAGTTCGAGACCCGGGTGCCGCATGACGGAGTGAGCTCCTGTCTCTAGTTCCAGCTCCTGCCAACCTAGCAGTTCAAAAGCAAGAAATTGCAAGTAGATAAATAGGTACCACTTTGGCGGGAAGGTAACAGCGTTCCGTGCACCTCGGTGTTTAGTCATGCCGACCACATGACCATGGAAACGTCTTCAGACAGCGCTGGCTCTTCGGCTTTGAAACAGAGATGAGCACCGCAACCCTAGAGTCGGATTCGACTGGCTTTCGAGCAAGGGAACCTTTACCTTTACCTTACCACAGCTGTGAAGTCCATATTGAGAGAGATGCCTTGTAATATCTACTGGAAAGTGTCAAGACAGATGGGCTCTGCTCAGAATTTGGGTTTCCCCCCCACAAGACTGATCAAAGGGCATGACTTTACCCAAAAGTGGAAAGGAAGACAACAGCTTATATTAGCTGCCAGAAATTAGAGTTAGGTGAAGGTGCATGCTGCTAGGAGTAGCTGCACCATGTGAACTCTAAACTTTTCTTTGTAAGATCTTTGTCCTAGAAGATGGTATGAGTATAGTTTAAGTATGGGTAAAGTAGACGTGAGATGTAGTACCATCCCTCATCCAATTTATCCCTCCTTTTTAAAAACTCTTATTTTGCTTCTAAGTACTTCTTGTTTTGTGGGATGTTGGCCGGTAGAAAAAATAATTGCGTATTAGTGCCATAGTTCTATGGAGCCAGTAAATCCCTAATATTTCTAGTAGGTCTTAGACTCAGAGTACAATATGCAAGAATGACATGTAATGCTGATGGTAGGCCAGGGAGGGGTGTCTGGGTGGGCTTCTTATGCTCAGGGAAAGAGGCATGCATGCATGTCTGGGCATTTTGGAATGCAATGGAGCAGACTGAAGCCAGGGTACAAGGAACTCTTCATGATTTCTTTATAGAGGCAAGAGTATGGGGATATTCTCAGTACCTAGGGCTTGGTAAAACAATTGAACATTGATTGGTTAAAAAGCCCTGTGTTTATTTATGACAGATTTAACTGTCTACAGTTGTCTGCTGAATGCATTAATGGTTTACCAAGAGGGAGCATGGTAGAACTCCATAGGCTGTGTGAGACTGTGCATGTGAGGAAAATCAATCACTCTGTACTCTACTATTAGGAAAGAATATGTTGAAGCAAACTGCAAAATAGCCATGAAGGGTTCGATGAACAGGTAGACCATAAAAAAAAACACTTGCTGCCTGATGGTGACTGGATGTGAGCTGAACAGGCAGACATTCGAGGAATCCTAGTGGCCAGAGTGTGCTGGCAGAGCCAAGGAAATGTGTGCAGCTGATGGGACTGATGCCCTCTAGACAAGATATGCAGCTGGTGTTGGAGGCATCCCTCAGCTGGTGGCCAGAGCACAAGAGTCCTGCTCTAGGGGTTAGAGGGCCCTGTTGAGTCTGCAGATAACTTCACCTGAGATGAATGGGCAGCTGGAAAGCTGGCAAGACCACACAACACAGATGGGTAACAGGGCTGAACGTTGCCCCTGCCAGAATGCTCCCCTTTGTGCCTGTCCCTTGTAAGGAAATCTTATGTCAGGGAATGTCTCTTCCAGTCAGGAAGATCAAACATGCCACAATGTGGAAGAGAACCCTTCCACCTTCCGTAAGGGCAGAAGGGATGGGCTTTTCACTTTCCCAACCCTCATTGTATCCCATGAGGATACATTACTGTCTTGAACATTATTGTGCAATGGTTAGGCTGTTGGACCTTGAATAAGGAAGCCCAGGTTCATTCTTCTGTTCAGCTGTTGGGCTGACTTCCCCCTGCTGCGTTTAATTTTACAAATCTTGATTATATTTTCCTGGCTCTTGGCACACACTGTGATTGTTTAAAATTTGCATCTCAGTACCAGCTGTTAAATTTCAGAACTGGATTTGAAGAATTAAAGGCAACAATAGCTAAATATTTGGCACACTAATTGGAACAATGAGTTTAAATCATTTTGGTATCCTAGCTCTGTAAATTTGCCATAATGCTGAAACAAATCTATAGCTGAAGGGCAGGGATGGTTTTCTCAACCTGTCATATTTCCAGTGGCTTCTCTTTAAAGGGTGAACAAGGATTCCCATTAGTTCATCCTTTACCTAGGGCTCACCAGTACCTTAATGCAGCCTGCTAGTTTGTTTAAAGCACTGTGAAGGAATACTAAACAGTAAAATCATACCTGCAGACTTGAGCAGCATGTGCCATGTGACATTCAAGGATCCATCGTGGGGTTCTGGTTTGATCTCCAGGAGTTCACAAAGGAGAGCATAAACATTCACACTTTCAAAAGGCTCCACCTCCAGACCTCTCTTGAAGGCTGGTCCTTCAGCCCGGAATATGGTTTTCATGTTCATCACTTGATTGTCAAAGCTATGTTCTCCCTTGTTGATTTGCACTTTGATTCTCTGAAAACGGAAGAGAAGGTATGACCCACTGCACTTGGTTTCCTCCCTCTAGCAGGAATAAAGCAAAGGTACAATGCATTTTCCTCCTCATAGCAGGCAGTGGACCTGGTGTCATCCATGGCAGCACTAGGGCTCACCCAGATTATATCAGGGTCCATGCAACAAGCAGGCTACACACTGGATCTGATCTTCGGAGTGGGGGCTGATATAGATCTGATAGCCAAATTGATGGTACCATGGTTAGATCTTTGTGCTCTGAAGGTCCAGCTGGGTGTCCCCATCCCACCCTGTCTAGGCAGAGAGCAGATTTTTGCTCACCCACAGAGACTAATGGATCCAGTTGGATTCCAGAATGCTCTGCAGGAACCAATGCTGAGCTGATAGAGGACTGGAATGCCCGGCTCTATGAAGCCATCAATGAAATCGCCCCTGATGTCCCCTTCACCTCTGTCAAAAAACATCACCCTGGTACATAATGAAACTCAGGAGGATGAAACGTGAGCTTAGATGACTGGAGCAAATTTGGTGGCGAGTTCGCAACAAAGCAATGAGAGCATCTTATAGGACATTTATGAAATCCTATGAGATGGCAGTGAAGGCTGCAAAGAAAGAGTTCTGTGCAGCCTCCATCATGTCTGCTAGCTCTCGCCTGGCACAATTGTTTAGGATAATTAGGTCCCTCACGTCCCTCTCTGAGAGGACCCAAAATAATAGAAATTTGACCCTAAGCTGTGAGGCATTTGTGAGCTTTTTTGCAGATAAAGTCTCGTTGCTCTGCTGCAACCTTCCAGACAATGTTGGTACAATATGTGAACTGGAGGTCCCTTGGCCACCTCTGGATTCAGTTTTTGACACCTTCAGCCGGCTCTCCTGAGCCAATGTTGACAGAATTCTGGGTGCTGTCAGGCCAACTACTTGCCTCCTGGATCTGTGCCCCTCGAGGCTGGTGAAGGCCAGCAATGAGAGGCTACAAGGCCCCCTTGAAGACATTATCAATCTGTCCCTGGGCTCTGGGATTTTTCCAGGGGGCTGAAGGAGGCAGTAGTTGTTCCACTCTTGAAAAAGCAACCCTAGATCCCATAGATCTGACCAATTACCATCCAGTCTCAAATCTTTCATTTCAGGGCAAGGTAATTGAGAGAGTGGCAGCAGAACAGCTCCAGAAATTTCTGGATGATGCATTGGTGTTGGATCCATTTCAATCTGGCTTCCACCCTGGCCACAGGATGGAGATGGCACTGGTCACCTTCATGGATGATCTCCGTAGACAGCTGGATTGAGGTGGGTTGGCGCTGCTGATACTACTCAATCTTACAGCAGCATTCAACACAGTCGACCATGACCTGCTGACCACCGCCTTGCCGATGCTAGAATTTATGGGATAGCCTTGCAGTGGTTTACCTCATTTCTCCTTGGTCAGGGACAGAGGGTGGCACTGGGAGAGACAGTGTCCCCAAGGTACCCACTGGAATGTGGGGTTCCTTAGGGGGCACTTCTCTCCGCGATGATGTTTAACATCTATATGCACCCCCTCACCCATCTAGTGCGGAGTTTTGGGCTGGGGTGTCATCAATATGCTGATGACACCCAGCTGTTTTGTTGATGGGCGATCAGCTAGATACCATTCCTGGGAATTTAGCTGAGGGTTTGGAGGCTGTGGTGAGATGGTTAAAGCAGAGTCATCTGAAACTAAATCCAGGTAAGACTGTGGTTGTGTAGGGGAGAGCCTTGATTGGGTTGCCAGCTTCCGACCCTTTATTACTGGCACAGACCGTCAGGAGCCTAGCTGTGACTTTGGATTCCTCCCTGTCTATGGAGGCACAGGTTGCGAAGGTTGCCAAGCTGGCATTTTTCTAACTGCACCAGGTTAGGCAACTGGCCCCTACCTGTCTTGCCCCAGCCTAGCCATGGTAATCCATGCAACAGTCACCTCCAGGCTAGATTATTGTAACTCGCTCTATGCAGGCCTGCCCCTACTCCTGACCTGGAAGCTTCAACTGATCCAAAATGCAGCTGTGTGGGTCCTTACAGGGACTTCCTGGACAGCACACATCCAACTAGTGCTGCATGAGCTGCATTGGCTTCCAGTGGAGCACCAGACCAGGTTCGAGATCTTGATTTTGACCTTCAAGGCCCTCAGCGGTCAGGGACCTACATACCTTCAGGACCACCTCTCCCAGTATGCCCCTGGAAGAGTGTTACGCTCAGGGAATAAGAACTTCCTGGTGGTCCCCAGCCCAAGAGAAGTCTGGCTGTCTTCAACCAGGGCCAGGGATTTTCCAGGCCTGGCCTCCGCCTGGTGGAACACTCTGCTGGAAGACATTCCTGCCCTGCGGGAGTTATTACTTTTCTGCAGGGCATGTAAGGCAAAGATGTTCTGCCAGGCCTTTGGCTGAGGACAGTGATGGGACACTCTCTGGCACTCTCATACACTTCCCCTCATAACCTCTCCCCCCAGGAAGGCTGGGGAGTTGAATTTTTTTCTCCCACCATCCTGTATATGTATATATACATGGCTCTTACCTAGTGATATTTATTGGTTGTTTTAATCTAGATTTTAATCTGAGAAATTGTACATTATATGTTGTAAACTATCATGAGCCCTACTTGTAGGGAAGGGCAGCCTAGCAAATCTAATTTAATAAATAAATAAAATTCATCACTCCCAAATCACAGTAGCCAGGGGAGACTTGGGATCAAATTGTCACTCTCCTTTGAAGCTCAATGGGTGACCTTGGGTGAGTCACCCACCTTCAGGCAAGCCTACCTCACAGGGTGGTTGTGAGGATAAAATGGGGAGAAGGATCCATATATGCTTTCTTCAACTCTTTGGAGTGAAGGGTATGATAAAATTCTAATCAGGTTTCTCACTGTGAAATTCCTGTATTCCTGATTACATTTTAACTGGTTGGTATAACAATTAAAACGCTTTAGTTTGCAACTAAGTAGAGCCCTTATATGAAACAGGAGCAGAGCCAAAAAGACAGGTTTCTGTTTGCAGGAATACTAACAAAGATCACTTGTTGAAAGACTAGGGTTGCAATCCTGTGAACACTAATTTAGAAGAAAGTCCTATTGAACAAAGTGGGACTCGTCTCTGAGTAAACCTGGACAAGATTGGGCTATAGGAGGTGACCATTTCTTTCCATAAGCAAGGCTCTTGATTACTTGACAACACAATGCTATTTTCCCCAATGGAAATGCCCATGCTGTTTTATTGATACTGTCTTGCACATGAAGCTGCCTTATACTGAATCAGACCATTGATCCATCAAGATCAATACTGTCTACTCAGACTGACTGTGGCTCTCCAGGATCTCAGGTGGAGGTCTTTCACATCAGCTACTGCCTAGTCCTTTTGAAGTGAAGATGCCAGGGACTAAACCTGGGACCTTCTGCATGCAAAGCAGAGGCTTGTCCACTGAGCTACAGCCCTTCATAAACTGAAAAGTGCATGTTGCAGAGCTTACTGGTCAGAAGACATAAAACAGGAGCACAAGGCCATGGGGGTTCTCTGGATCTACCGGATGAAGCAAAGAATAGTACCTGTGATGATTTGGTCAGCCCCAATGATAAATACAATTAAGTGCTGTGTCAATTATAATGCTAAAGCTCAGAAGTTGAATATTTTCTGTTTTTATGTAGAAAATCAGCTATTAACTCTGTGTTTAGGTAATTATTCAGGTTTGAGAGATAAGTACCTCTTTAAAAATAACCTACTTTAAAATGAATCCTGAATTTAATACAAACATATTAAAAGGCTTTAAAGCTATTTTTAAATCTGATTTTAAATTTAAAAATTCCATGTAAATGAGATTTTTAAAAAAGATAAATAATCTGCCATGTGGTATAGATGTGCAATGAGTGGCAGGTTGCCTGTTTAGATCTGCCTATTCCTATTATGTACAAAATTAATGGAGATAAATATGAATTGCTTATCACCATTAAGTGACTATCAAGTGCTTGGATCTTTTCAAGAATCCAAGACTCTAGTTATAAGAAAATGAAATTGGATGTAAATGTTGCAAGTTTGGATTGCCAGTGTGGATTAACATGAGAGAGAGCATCATGCTTAGTCCAGCATTTCGAAGCTAGCTCCTCTTTTAGATCTTTCAGTCAACAGAATGGACTAGGGATTTCTGTAACAAGAGGTGGGAATGTACAATTACAGTAAGTGAGTGGCAGTCAAAGGCAGTTTTGGGAATTCTGAATTTGGCTGAATTTGGTGATGCATAAGGAAATGCAGTCCCTCCCCTTGAGATACAAGGCAGAAACAGATTCAGGATTTCAAGGAAGATCATGCCTCAGTAATAAAGAAGCTGCTCCCCCACTTTATGATCACAAAAGCAGCACATCCAGGCCACCCATGGACAAGGTAGGGATTTTTGGCACGAGGGCTCCTCAGGCATGCCAAAAAGTCTGAATCTTTAAATTAACCACAATTTTAAAAACAGCCTGGTAAATACTGAGGATGCTCCTGGCAGTATGGGGTTTTGAGGGCAGGTTGAATGTCAAAGGAACCAAGTGTAGGGAAAGGTGAGATTAACCTGCTCAAACTCCTGAGAGTATGGGATTTTGGAGCTTGGAGACTGGATTTCAAAACTGCTTTTCCCCTCCCGTGATTCCTCATGGACCCTCAGCTTGAATTTGCTCAGTTCTGATAATTTCACCTCCATACATAATAGAAGCCTATTCAAGAAGAGGTAGAGAGTCAGGAGAAGTTATTAGAAACATGCGATTGCTATGCCTGAATGGACAAAGGGAGATGGTGCATAAATGTGCTCTCTGTTCAGTAGGTTCCTTTGTTCCCAACACAAGACCAAAGCCACAACAAGAAGAGAGGAGTCAAAGGGGCTGATTTAGATAACAGAGCATATCATACCCCATGGATGACGTAGCCAGGGTCACCGTACAACACAAGAGGTGTGATCCGGGAGTTGTTGGCATAACGGAATCTCTTGGGGAATTCCTCTTTCTTATAGATGTGGAGCTTGGGGTGAGCGTTTTTCAGGGCCTCATAAACTTGCTCTAGTTTTCCTGGTTTTGGCACCAGGAACCCTTGTGGTCCATAATCTACCAGCTCAAACTGAATGTCCTGAAAAGAGAAGTTTGCCACTTTTTGGAGGTGAATTTCGTCTTTTTTTATCACTGTTTCCATGCCGTGGTCAGATGTGATGATCAAATTCAGTGCTGAGCTCATGCCATGCTCCCTGATGCTCTGCCTCAAGTAACCAATTGTCTGGTCCACTTGACTAACCATTTCTTTCCTCTGCTGAGACTCTGGGCCATATTTGTGTCCTGTGGAGTCAGGCTCTCCGAAATAAAGGGCTACAAAGTCAAGATTGTCCTTGGTGAACCACTTCATGACAATATCGATGTTCTGCCTCCACTCAGTCACATTGTTGTACTTGTGAAAGAGACCTTCTACTCTCTTGATGTTCACCTGTTCCCCCTGGTAGGTGGCGTTCCCCCCGGGGAAGAAAAGGGAGGCTGTCTTCAAACCCTAGGATGAGAAAATCATGGATTTTGAGACTCAACATTATAAATATAACTTCATGTCTATGGTATTTGGTTCAAATGCAGGTTTGTACAAAAAGGTGCAGGCAGCACTGGAACCTTATATTTCTAGTCCTCATAACTGGAGAGGAGACATTGGAGAGAACATTGTGGGTAAAGTGCCAAATGCCACCACAGCGTACTTTGTGCTTACAATAAACAACATTTTGCATTAAGGAAATCACATTCTGTGACATTTTTAAAAAAACAACACAATGAGATTATCACAGCTCTATGATGCATGCCAGCCCAAGTTCCTTGGAAGAAGGATAGGATAATACATATCAGCAGATGGGAAGGGGTTGAGCAAGAGGAAGGAAAGGATAAGCAGTCCCTCCTACCACTTTGCTGGTCCCACTCGCAGCCTTAGAGGCTGCTCTTCCTTAAAAACACAAACTAGAGGAGAAAAATACTGTATAAAGTGTAATTTGAGGCTTTGCTCTCTCTTGTGAGGAGAAAAATAAAGTGCTATATTCTGATGAGGACGAACATGCCTCTTCTCCCCCATCCCATGCTGTCTGGCTTGACTTCTTCTGAGCCACATTTTACAGGATGAGGAGGAATAACTGTATTGCAGAATGCAAACATAAATATCTCCTAAGGTGCTATGTCACAGGCATGGGCTCTGTATGCTTACCTGTCAAAATCATCTGCCATTTTTTTAAAAAAACTATTAAAATATTATTTATTTTATGTATTTTTAATTGCTTGCTAAACTTCTGTGTGCAGATGGAACTTAGCATTACTTGTAAGCCAGGCTGCCTGGATCTGGTTCTGTTCCTGGTGTTATCCATGCTTCCCATTCTTAGTAACTCTACACCCCCTAATATGTGGGGAATATTATAGAGCAGGATGCAACATTACATCTAGAAGGACATAAAGGTACTTTTGAATGGAAACTGCAAAGAGAAAGCCACATCTTAGGGTGGCTGAGTTCTATCTCGCTTACCTGCCTTTGTGCTGTGATCCAAATAGGGAGGCTGCCATTGTCCCACCAGGAAGACACCCGCTGTGTGTTGTAATAAGGAAGCTTCTGCCCAGTGCTGGTATTGAACCACATGTTATGAATCACCCCATGGTTCTCAATATACTTCCCTGCAAGAGGTAAGCCTGGAATTAGTTACAGGTTGTTTGATAGTGGGAATGGTGGATGTTCATTCATTTACCTGACCTCTGGGATATGAAACAATCATCCCCATGTGCCACTTGCTTCCCACTCTTTAAGAACCACTCTGCAAACCCCAAAATGTCCCTGGCACAGGGTGGATTTTTCAAGGTCACTAAAGGTTACAAGTGGTATAGGATAACTTAAGGAACTTAGGTTGTCCATATCTCTCCTTATATATAATTCTGTTTTGGTCATGGACTCTCCTGAACATTCCACACACTCCCAAATCAGTTGGCTCCCTGACCTGTCACCCAGAGGGTCTCTCTATCCACTGGCTGCATTGCCTGAGTCCTGCCTCCAATGTTCTAAATAGTTTGCCCCCCCAACCCTGCCCTCCCCAGGCTCTACCCCTCAAATCTACAGATGTTTCCCAACCCAGAGTTGGCAACCCTGTAACTGGCTATGGAACTCTTTTCCAGACCCTTGGGACCCAGAAGGCATAGCATAGGAGGAGGTGGTTTTCTACCTTAGCTGCCACTGCATAGCCCCAAATTAACATAAGCCAACCTCCAGACAGCACCTAGAGATCTCCAGCTATTAGGACTGATGTCCAGATGACCAAGATCAGTTCTCCTGGAGACAATGGCTGCTTTGGGCAGTGAACTCTATGGCATTGTACCCTGCTGAGGTCCCTCCCCACCCCAAACCCTGCCCTTCCCAGGCTCTGCCCCTCAAATCTACAGGTGTTTCCCAACCCAGAGTTGGTAACCCTGTAACTGGCTATGGAACCGCTTTCCAGACCCTTGGAACCCAGAAGACATGGCATAGGAGGAGGTGCTTTTCTACCTTAGTGCCACTGCATAGCCCCAAATTAACATAAGCCAACCACCAGGCAGCACCTGGAGATCTCTATTTTCCCTTTCCCTCTGCTGCCCCACCAGCCACAGCCGGGACACTCACCTGGAGCTTCCTTCTAGAGCTTGTTGTATTTCTTCCCATAATGGGCCTTACTCCTAGTTAATAGATAAAAAGCTTCTGGACACTTTGAAAAAATACCCTGTTCTGATTTAACTTTTCTATGCTAACAGCTCATGAGCACTAAAATATACATAGATTCTTGAACTTAGTGATGGAGTTATAGAAATTTCTTCTGGATATGAGGAAACAATTGACTTTCCCTTCCTTTTCCTGAAGCTTTGTTTGGATATGCAGCAGCTCTACATAGCAAGGACTGGTGCCTAGCAGAGCCCTGTTCTTTTGCCTTCCCAGAAGGAACATTAAATAGCAACACAATTACACAACACATGCATTATTCTGAAAAAACAAAACTGGAGCCATATGTTCACCACCTCTTGAGATTAAGGACATGGGTGGCTGGATAGAGTGGCTTTCATGGACCAGATCTACCCTCGTTTTATAGATCAGGGGTTTCCAATAGGTAGCTCATGAGCTAACCGCAGCTTGCCAGTAGCTCATGAGCAGCTTGTGCATCCCCTAGAAGGCCCAGGAAAAGACTGTGATAAAATCTGTTCTAGATTTTTAAAAAGCTTTTATTTAATAGGATTTTCTCTGTGTTGCTTCACTGATAGCTTCATTTCTGGTGCTCTTCTGAGCCCATGTTCTGCTTCTAGGACAGAAAAGAACAGGGGAGGGTGGAGCAGGTCAGGACATTTCCCATTACTTAGAGGTCCTCTCCTCCAGAAAACAGAAAAAGTTGGTGAGCCCTGTTCTAGATCAATATGTTTTCACAACTTGATGACTAGATATGTTCTAGCAAATTACCAGCCTCATCTTGAAATCTCTGTAGTTCATCTTAAATTGGAAATGGGGAAACTCTACTGCTGATGGATAGATGGAACATTGCAGGACACCTGGCTAGTACTTGAATCAGGAGGGGGTGGGTGGGTGTCTCCTCATTCCACATCTTGCCCCACTGAAGTGAATGATAAGGCAAGGTGTCTTTTCTGAAGCTTGTGGCCATTACCCATCACCTCTCTTTCTTTAATGCCATGAACTCACCTGTCAGAAGGCTGAAGTGACATGGGCTTGTCTGGGTAACAAATGGAGGAGTCATGTAACGTGCCTTCACCCCATCTCTTGCCATGGCATCCAGGTTGGGGGTGTTCACATCTTGGTCATAGTTCCAGCGGAAACCGTCAAATGAAACCAGCAGGAGTTTCTTGCGGGTGCTTGTTTCTTGCAATGGGACACAAGCTCCAAGGGCCAGTAGGGAAACAATCAATCCTAGGAAAGCATACATTTCTAATGCCGGCAAGAAAGAGAAAGGAACAACTAGCCCAGAGGAGAAGATAAAATACACAAGTCAGAGTCTTAAGTTCACTTGGCTTTCATAGGGACGTCTTCCTGGGAATCAGATTACAGGGTGGGGAGGGGTTTTCTGTCTCCTCCCACTTAAGAAAGTCCTGTTTATGAAAGCACAGTTCCTCCTCCCGCTGTTTAAGAAAGCACTGTTTACTTCATGGCATTGAGCACAACTGTCTCATTGTCAGCCCTGAAAGAATCTGGTGTGGCTGGATGGGAAATGGAAGCTGCAGGAGGATCAGGTGTGGCTGGAAATTTGGCTTTCCCAAGAAGCAGAAAAGTCCAAAATGCAGCAGCGTAGCCGTCCTCATGTCCTTCATTAGAAAGGAAGGAGCTGGTTCCTTGAGGCACAAAGCTAGAGGGCATTATTGAAACAGAGGCATGAGGGTAGGAAAATGGTGGAATTCTGGATCATATCACTTCAGGTTGCAGCTGTGAAGTCTCTCTTTTTTGGCTTTGGAATGCTCTGCAATGGGAGGTGGTACAGACTGGAACTTTGCTCCCTCATTCAGCATGAGTTGTCAAATGACTCTTGAGGGTTGTATCACATATTAGGGGGGGCCCCGTAAGGAGACAGAATGTGGAGCAGGCAGCATATTCTGTGTCATTTTAAGACTGCAGGTGGAAGATTTCTGCTTGGACTGTTACCTTGCATTTGAAAAGCTGGGACTTGGACGGTCCAGGCTAGCCTAATCTCACCAGATCTTGGAAGCAAAGCAGGGTGGGCCCTACTTAGTCCTTGGAAGGGAGACCACCAAGGAAGTCCAGGGTTGCTTCACAGAGGCAGGCAATGGCAAACCACCTTTGTTCATCTCTTCCCTTGAAAGCCCTACAGGGTCACTGGATGTCGGCTGTGGCACTTTCCAACACCACCAAGGTTATTACCCCACCCATTTGCTTGCTGTGCTGCTTGTTGTCAGGTCTCTGCCACCTCAGTCCCTTACAGATGTCAACTGGGCTTGAGTTTGCTGTGCAACATTTTGGTGTGACTGCTCATTAGAGGTTCCAAACTAAAATGAGATATGAGACTCATATAGAATCCAGCTGCTAAACCTAAGTGTGGGGTGGTGGTGTGTTGCCTTGAGCTATGTTTAGAAAGGAGACTTGCTGAGCATCTTGGAAGAAGCATATAGCATAAATATAGCATAATATAATTCTAAGAAGCTGCATCAGTTCTATGAAATGTTTTGCAAACTAACAGGCACTCCCTGCCTCCACCTATTTGTACCTAGCCTGCCTGCTAGCTTACCCTTTCACAGGGGTTTTCTATGCAGGAATCAGCTGGTGAAGCCTTTTATGGCACAAAGCTAAACGTTATCACTCCCTAATTGCTGCAGATCAAACTGCTATTAAAGGGTCAGCTAGAGGGGCCCTGGTTCAAAAGTTCAAAAAGCTCTCTTTGAAGCAAGGTTGTTCAGCAATTAAGGCCATCCCAGATTCCTTGGAGAAGTCTTGTTTTCTAAGAGTTCCTCACTTTGAAGCTTTTCAGAAAGAGGCCCATTTAGCTACAGCCTCTCCTGCTGAGAGTGAACAAATTGAAACTAATCTAAATCCTGACAAGGCAGAGGTGATATGATTGGGAAGGCAGAGCTCTTGGAGGAAGCATTCAGTGACACTCACTTGACTCTATTAAGAGTTTAGGTGTTATACCAAATCCAACTGCTGAAGACATTATTGTTGGAAAAGCAAATTAATGTAGCTGGGAAAAATGCTTTCTACAAACTTAGTTTAGTCCTCAAGCTGGCCCCTACCTTGGCTCAGATTATCTGGCCACCTGGATCCATGGGTGTACCATTGAAGTCAACTTGGAGACTTCAGTTGGTTCTAGGGTTACCAGATGTTGTCTTTTTAGAGGACATATTCTCTTTTTTTGGTGTCCATCCTGTATTGGCTCTTTAAAAAAAAACTTATGAAAATGTCCTCTTTTGGGATTGGAAGGTTAGGAATATTCCTAGTTAGTAGCTATTATCACAGCTTAAATCGTAGGGGTATTTAAAATGAGATTTGTCATAGTGATCATTTGTTTGAACTAGTCAATTGGGAAATATGTGCTTTTTTTTGCTTTTCAAAATATGGTAACCCTAGCTGGTATAGAATGCTGCAACTTGGTTATTGTCAAGATGGAGCTAGGCTGATCATGCATGTCACACCTGTCAGAAATGCAGTTTGTTGGAGCTTCCGGTTAATGGCGATTCACAAGCAGATGTGCCTCCGGGGTGCTTCCGGGGCATGATCTGCGCACTAGCGGTTCTGGAGGGGGGGGGCGAGCAATCGCTACCCCCCGGGAGCCTTGGCGAAAAAGTTCCTAGCTAAGGGGCTTTTGAGGGGCTGCCTCTTCGCCAGCATGATGCTGGGGAATTGAGGCACTCCTCTGCCCCAGCGGTCCAACCGCTATGCATCCGCATGGAACTAGAGCTGCTGGCCAGAACAAGCGGCAGAGATCGAGCGATTAAACGGATGCAAGTGAAGTCACAAGATGAGCAATGAGCAGTGAGTTATATAAAAGTGTAAAATCGGTGTTTTAAAAAGAAAACACCCCTCTTGGTAGCACCGTGGGAAGCAAGCGGGGGGAGGGGCTCCTCCCACATGCAGAGACTTAAAAGCAGAATAGCAAGGGGGGAAGTGGAAGAATAAGCCAAGAAACCAACTTCAAGAACCTTACCAGTAAAAGTTTAAGCGTCTTGGAGACTTTCAGAGACTTTAAGAACTTTCAGTTAAAGTAAACAATCCAGAAAGATGGCGGAGAGATGACCCGATAAAGGACTGAAACCGAAACCACCAGGCGGCATGAGTCTGAGAGCGGAAGAGACCATAGAGTTTCCCAAGCTTCTAGCAGACTCTTTATGCCCTCTACTGGAGCAGATGACTAATATTAACCAGCAATTGACAACTTTAAACCAGAACTTTGCAGCACAGCAACTGCAACTTGCGGAAATTACAAAGA
Organism: Gekko gecko; assembly: GCA_029375565.1. Classification (NCBI taxonomy): domain Eukaryota; kingdom Metazoa; phylum Chordata; class Lepidosauria; order Squamata; family Gekkonidae; genus Gekko; species Gekko gecko. The sequence goes on along the minus strand of JAPDNY010000002.1, from coordinate 232,761,185 downwards.
ATACAGAGCAGGTGGCTGAGAAAGTGTTGGAACTTGATGCCAGCTCAAAAAAAGCAGGAAAAAAGATGCAAATGCTAGAAAAGAAGCAAGCTTCGGAGAAAACTCAACTGTTACAGCTACATATGTAGAGAGCAAATATGGTACTCTGGTTCAAAGGGGTGACTGAGACTCCCAATGAGAATCTTAAGCAATTATTGAGCGATGCATTGGCCCCAATGACAGATTTAAAAGCAGAAGATATATTAAGTGAAATGGATGTGGCCTATAGAGCCTACTCTACGTATATCAAAAAGAATAATCTGCCAGGGGAAATCGTTGTGAGATTCTCGAAGAGACATTTAAGAGATCTAATCTTAAAAGCGACTACAAATACACCCCTGAAAATTGGAGGCAACAACATCAAGATATTAAAAGACATCCTATTTGAGATAAGAAGAAAGAGAAAGAAGTACAAGGACTTAATCCTTTTCTTACAAACAAATAGCATTGTGTATAGGTGGTTAATCCCCAAAGGCATCACTTTCAAAATAAAGGAGAAAAGAGAAAAAATTGAATCTGTTTTTAAGACACGTGAGTTCCTGAGGCTGCAACTGGGAGATCCAGAAGAGGATACAAAAGAAGAAGAAGACAGCAAATCCCCTGGAGAATTGGACTCTGATGCAGAAAAGGGGGTGGCTGCTCCCAAACAAAGCTACCAACTGAGAGAGTGCAAGGAGAAGCGAAATAAGAACTGAGACTTTGAAAGTTCACATAAAGCTTTTATTTTAGGAGATGATCTGGGGAGGGTCCTTGAACTGGGAAAATAGTTAAGCTGTTGTAGAACTGGGATTATTAGATCATGCTCAATGCTTTTAAAGCTTTTTTACTGGACTAACACGGATATAAGCGTTATTGAAGATCTCCATCTCTTGGGGTTTTAGTTAGTTGTGGTTACCTTTTCTTTCTCCCTAGTTGTAGATGTTTTCCCTCCCCCTTTTCTGTTGTCGTTTGTAGTCTATAGAAAAATGCAAATAAAAAATCCCCTTCAGGGGGCCAAAAAAAAGAAAGAAAAGAAATGCAGTTTGTTCTTACTAAAAAAAAAAGAACGTTTGGAAACAGATCTTTTTCAGTGAAGCAGAATATTTTATTGATACACTTTTGCAAGCGTGGGTGATCAGCCAAATGACTGAACACACCTTTGCATTTTGAAACAAGCCATTATATACTTCCTACCACAATGCTTTGAAAAAAAATTAAAAATCCCTCCTCCAGCTGCCATAGGCTGCCAGCTGGAGTTCACAGAACAAATCCGAACGCCTGATCAATATACCACGTGTTTTCCTTTTCTATATAACAATTCCCTTATATGGCTGGATGTTTCTCTAATCACATAAGTGTAATTCTATGCATTTTTATTAGTTTCCACAATGCAAGCTCCCAGCTATAAATTTCCTGTTATTTGTTACATATTCAACAGGCCGAGTTATTCTTAGTGAGTTAGTTGCATGACCTAGACTACTGTCTGGATTTCGTGAAGTTCCTCTTTACATTTATCCCATGTGAAACTTCTCTTTTGTTTCTGCACGATTATCTTTATTCCAGTTAAAGCAGACAAGCAATATTGTTTTTGATTACTCTAGATTTTGACTTTTCCAAGACATCCACCCTTCTTCTTATCATTTTACTACTTAATCATACTGCTAACATATTTTTAATATAGGATTCACCTATGTTCAATTAGAAAAAGTAGGTACTTTTCTGGTTATTGAGGTCACCAGGTATAACTGCACTGTTGCCCTTTAGGACTTCTGCTTTCTGAGCCAGAGACCAGTTTTCGTTTTTAGGCCTGCTTGTCTGATTTCATTTCCCCTTTCTAAAAATCCCCTGTAGCATAGCAAGCAAGTTTAATCTTTTAGCATGAATCAATATCAAACTTTTAAAGTATACAAAGCTAACATTTTCAGCTAATTAATCAAAAATCTTTATTTTCATTTCTCACACACCCATTCTGTAATTACTTCATCAGTTACCAGATTCAACTTAAGGTACTGGCTATCACATACAAAGCCCATTATGGCCTTGGACCCTCATGTCTGTGGGAACACTTCTCCCGCTATGTACAGCTTTCCTCAGTGAGCAGGGCCTTCTGCAGGTGATACACAGAAAATGGGCAAAATCAACACCCATCTATACATGTGCTTTCTCTGATGTGGACCCCACCTTTTGGAATGGCCTGCCTGATGAGGTCAGGCCATTCCAAACTATGAAAAACTATGAAAAACAGGAGTACTCAGGAGGGCATTTTTACAAAACTAATAGGGCTTTATTATAACAGAATGGTTCAAGAAGAATGCTTTAATAAAGGAAAAGAGACTGTGGCCTATACAACTGTGCACTGTACCAGCTGTTGCTGTATGTATTATGTAATTTTTGCATTGTTTGAAATGCCGTGTTAGTCCATTCTAGATTTTCACTTGGTTTAAATTTCTGCTATCCTTATCCTATTACATTGCTTATGAGATAACCCATCCTATTGACTGTGTAATCTGTCTCGTGAGAAAGGCAGACTATAATATAACATAGATAAATATGCACCTGCCCATGCTAGCTTCCTCATTGTCCCAGCATCAGGACACACCCCTGGCCAGCCACCTACTGGGCGACCCCCAGAAGGCCTGCAGCCACCCCCCAACAGTGGGTTGGCCACCTAAGAGGGCTGAAAAAGTGGCACTGGAGAGCCGTGGAGCACATGTGGCTGTCAAAGGTGCTCCTAAGGGCCACGGCCGATCCCTGCCACCAACCCCAGGCAGCACACTGCCCAACACATTCTCCCAACTGGGTGGGGAGCGAGCCTTGCATCAGCCAGGTGGTGAAAGCTTGCTCCCACATCAGGGGCTGCCTCCCCAGCCCCCGCAGTTCAGCAAGTCCCTGACACAGCAGGGAAAGAGCAAGAGGGCTGGAGGTAGAGATGCCAGCTGGAAACAATGCTCAGTGTCTACAGCTAAAAGGAGGACTGGGGCTTAGAGAGGAAGGGCACAGGGAATCCAGGGAGGAGGGGCTGGGAGTGGGGAAGGATATAAGAGGGAGGTCCTGTCCGCCACAACAGAAAGCCTTCGAGAGGTCAAGCCTGTCTGAGAGGCCAGTGCTCCACAACCCTAACTTCGATATCCCGTTCATCTTCCATACAGATGCATCTGGGGAGATAGGGGAGATCCTGGCCCTGGAAATGGACAGAGAGGAGAGGCCTGTTCTCTTCATCAGCAGGACACTACAATCCATGGAGAAACACCATCGAAAAGGAAGCCTTGGCGGTGAAATGGGCCAGAGGGGCACTTCAGTTCTGCCTTACCAATAACCCATTCTGCTTAGTAGTTGATCGTGCCCCCCTCCTCTGGATGTCTTGAATGAAAGATAATTTCCCCCCTGCATCCTCTGGTGGTATTTAGCCTCCAGCTCACAGATTTTTGTCTTAGCTCGGGAAGGATGGCTCCAGAGCAAAGTAATTCATGCAGCAGCAAAATTGCTTGCTCACAACTTTAATGCCAGTAGCTCACAAAGCAGAATTTTTACTCAGAAGACTCTATAACTTAGAGGGAGCATTGCCTGTGAGGTAGGTGGGGCTGGAGAGCTCTGAGAGAACTGTTCTTGAGAGAACAGCTCTGAGAGAACTGCAAGTGACCCAAGGTCACCCAGCTGGCTGCATGTGGAGGAGTAGGGAATCAAACCAGGTTCTCTAGATTAGAGTCCACCGCTCTTAACCAGTACACCAAACTGGCTCTTGAGTACTGCTGCTATTGCTGCTATTGCTGATACCTGTTACTCAAGGAACTATGTTTTGAGGGCCTTTTGAGAGAATGCTTAGGGGATTCGATAGATTAATGAAGGATAAGCTATGGAAGGGAACTTCCATATTAACAGGCAATAAACTGTATATCAGTGCTAGGAATACTTGGCCTCTATCCTGGATTTGTTGGCTCTCCAGTCTCCAGCTTCTGTATGAAACACACGGCTGGACTAGATGAACAACTGGTGTGTTCCCCAGGGATCTTATTATGTTATTATGGTTCCTATTCTGATATATAGTTGATATATTCCCAGTCAGGTCCAATGACAGTTCCAAACACTTCCATGTGTCAGCCACTTAACCTTTCCCATATGGCAGTGCTGCATGTGGGAACAGTAACATTTTTTGGGGGAAATCATCCAACTGCATGAGATATCTCTATGTCAGTGCTAATGGCTACCCAGAATATGCACAGATTGTACAGTCTCCATGCAATCAGCACTCTTTTTGAAATGAGCTATTTTGGACTGCTAATTCACAATGTGATGAATGCATCCTTCTCAGGACTGTTGTAACAACAAGTATATGCATTTGCATGTATTTTGCATTTATATGTATACTGTTTTTCTCCCTACAGTTGGGACTCAATGCGGCTTAGCACATCATCTCTCCCTGCTCCCTTTCCTCACACCAACAACCCTGTGAGGTAGGCCAGGCTGAGAATTTGTGACAGGCCCAGGCTCACCCAGTATGCTTCCATGGTATGAGTGGGGATATGAACCTGGTCTGCCACTCTGTCCACTATACTACACTGGCTCAAGTGATGGCTAGCTGGTGTGCATGAGTACTCACAGATCTAACACTGCAGATAGAACATCTATATCCTTTCACATAACCTCAAATGGGATACTTCTCGGTGGAATTTGGTCATATATTCATCTGCAAATCACAAAGAGTAGAGGAATCTAGAGACGGTGTACAGGTGTATATCCACTATTTCAGTGCAAGTGGGAACAGGTAGGTATGGAGGCAGAATTTATTAGAGATGCCCAGAGTTTGGCAAAGATGCTTGCTGCTGGGTCTACCCTCTTTACTAGTTGGCAGAAGTACTGCCAGATTTGGTACTGGAGGTTCCTAGACTGGTCATTCTGGGAGATTTGAATATCCATGCCGAGGATACCTCACTAGGACCAGCCTCTATCAAACTGTGATGGGCCCAACTCATTGTGAGCACCTCGCCCCCTCCTCCAGCTGAGACCCCTTTGGTTAGTGGGGTCCCCCTCTTATTTTGGACTTATTTGTTTTAATAGGCACCTCCTTTTACAGCCTAAGTGCCAAAGGGATCTGAAACTTGGGGAGTCTCATAAAAGCAACTGGATACAGCCATGACATTGGAAAATCCCAGGGAAGAAGAGGTCAGGGTTTTTTTGTGTGTATGGAAAAAGAGTTGCCAGAACTCACAAGAAGGAAATGAAGTTTTCAATCTGTATAGTGAAAACTCATGAACTTTTAAACATTTTAAAAAGAATTTTGTCAAAGAGGTTCCGGAACTCTATTTTGGTGTGTTCCCCCAGGAAAAAAACCCTGGGTGTGCTGAATTAGAACTGATTATTTATTTATTATATTGGACTTTTATCCCACCCTCCCCTGCAATGCAGGGCTCAGGGCAGATTACAACAAGTTGTTAAAACAATGAAAACAGTTAAAACATTCTTCTAGCCAAGCTATACAAGCAACAAATAAATGATACCACATGAAATTGCAGCAGACAAAATGGCAATCTAGCATAGATGCTTAATGCTCCTATAAGATTTACATAAAGGTGTGCTCACGATAAACCAACTGGGCAGTGAGCAAATCACCACCGATAATCTCTGGATAATATACCAGGCCGGAGCAGGACGGAGCAGGGGAGGCCAATATAAGTGGACACCTGCCACCTCAACCAAAGGCCTGGCAGAACATCTTCATTTTGTAGGCACTGTGGAACTGAAGCAGATCCCACAGGGCCCTGATTTCGCATGGGAGAGTGTTCCACCAGGCTGGCTCTGCTCTGTTCACGGCTAAGCAGATGTCCTTTGGGCCAAGGACCACCAGCAGCTGTTGGTCTGACAAGCCTAAAGCTCTTTGAGAGACATATTGGGAGAAACACAATCTCCCCCAGTTCAGTGGCATTTTATTCTCAATAACAAAAGACTTTTCAACACTGCAGACATCACCCAATATTCCAGAGGCATCTGCCCAGCCCAAGGGAATTGCTATTTCATTAACTAACACCTGGTTCCTCTTTTTTCTTTTCTTTTTTACTCAATCAAGAAGAGCACTCAAGTCATGCATTTACACTCCACATTATTTCAGAAGCTATTTTGACTCACCTAAACTTTTGTGTCAATGCAGATCTAGCTCACTTCAACCTAATTAAAGTATCTTAATCATGTTGCCTCACACAGGCTCTTTGTGCCCATTCAGATTTGGCTCAGAATAGCCTAATCAAGGTATTTGGCTCACAATAGCCTAATCAAAGTTTGACAGCAGTTAACTTTAAACCATCCAGTGAGATTATTATGGCCCAATCCAGAACCAGGATGGCCCAAATCCCACCTACCCTGGGGATCTTATGTCTATAAAAGAAGGACCCCATGCTATACTAAATGGTTCCTCAGATCCTTGGTGTTGATCTTTGCTATTCAGAAGAACTCTGGTTTCCTGCTGAGAGCCCCGATGCACTTCACAGGCTTTTTCTCCTTGCTTAGCTGGCTTCTTGATCTGCTCCTTGGAACTCAGCTGCATTTGCCCCTGGACCTCTCCAGACCTCAAGACCAGGACTTCAGGTCGCATGTCCCTACCCTAAAACTTTCATCCCTCCTACCTTTTATAAGTGTGCCCACTTGTTGGTGTGTGTGTGCTTGTGTGCACTTAGGGAATTAGTTCTCAGGTGCCTACTGTAGATTCTTTACATTTTTAAAAAATTATTTTGTATACAATAAAGTTGTGTTTACAACCACTCTCTTCCTCTCTTCCTTCATAACTTTATTTTGAGGAATACCCACTGAGATCCACCCTGGTATAAACAGACTACAAGGTCCTGTGTTATTCCTTTCTGGAACTCTTTTATGCTAATTTCTTCTGTTTGGGGTCCAGTTTGGGTAACAACATGAAAGAGGTCACACCTTTGGTTTAATTTTTTGCACTGAGCCATAGAGGGATGGCTTGATTTGGGGGTTACAGATTCGACCTGAAGCATGCTCTGACCATCATCAAGGCAAATGTGAAAGTACACTGACAACCCACTGAAAAAGTGGCCCAATTAAAATAGTCCAGCCATGGAGACTCATGGACCCTAGCAGGTTCCAGAAGGCTCTGGTGGGGGGGACGGTTAGGATCCCAAACACATGTTCAGCTGAGGCTGCAGTGGGAGTGTGAAATGTGAAGCTCCTTGAAGCTATCAACAAGATTGCCCTTCAGTGACACTCCCACCCATGGGGTGAAAAACAGCCCCCTGGTTTACCACAGAGCTCGGTGACCTGAAGATGGCTGCGAGACATCTAGAACAATGCTGGCAGTGAACTTGCACTAAATCTGATCATGCTATACAGCCCACTGGAAGACCCATGAAATAGCAGTGAGGCAACAGAGAAATATTAATACTCTGCTACTACAGCATCAGCTAGTTCACAGCCATCTCAGTTGTTCAAGGTAGCTCAGCACCTGCTGATGCCAAAATCTGAGCCTTTATTGTCCCAGGACAACTAGCTGTGATACTTTTGCCAAGTTTTAGGTTTGATAAAATATCAAGAATACACCTTGATCTGGATGTTAGTTTAACATAGGCACGCCAGAACAAAGGCCTAATACACTGCATGGTGTATTTATGAACCATTTTGATCTAGTTTCTGTAATGGATGTCGACAAGATTCTGGGATCAGTGAAGGCCACTCCTTGCAGTCTGGATCTGTGCCCATCCTGGCTGCTAAAATCATGTAAGGATCACATCAACAAATCCTTAGGCTCTATTATAAATCAGTCACTAACTCAAGGCACCTTCCCTTTACCACTCAAAGTGGTGGTTATCCATCCATTACTTAAAAAAATCATCCCTACAGAAAAATTATGTGGCCAGTTATTGATCAGTCTCTGATCTTATTGATCAGTCTCCGATCTGTCATTTCTGGGCAAAGTGATTGAGAGAGCAGTAGTGGACCAACTCCAGAATAACTGGATAACTCATCTTCTCTAGACCCTTCTCAGTCTGGCTTCAGGCCAGGTTATGGGACAGAGATGGCTCTGTTAGCTTTAATTTATGACCTCCATCTAAATGTAGACAGAGGTCATGCTTCTTTGAGCTTTTATTGGGTTTATCTGCAGCCATATTGTTGAAGTGCTTGGAGGCAGAAGTAGGTATCAGGGGAAGTGCATTGAACTGGTTCAAATCATTCCTCATGGATCAGACCCAAAGGGTTGCTGTTGGAAACCAGTTATCATCAGTGTGGGACATATCCTGTGGAGTAGCAAAGGACGTAGTCCTATCTGCCATGCTTTTCAATCTCTATGTAATTATTCATAGCTTGGGGGTTGATTGTCATCAATATGCAAATAATACCCAGTTCTGTATATCCTTATCTAAATCTCCCAGTGATATGGTAGAGGTCCTGGGCTGCTGTGGTAAATTGGCTTAAGAGTAAACTCATTGAAACTAAACAGTGAAAAGACAGAAGTAATGCTGGTTGGGAAGGTGGAGATCTTGAAGGTCATTGTGCTTCCCACTTTTGATGGAGTTCAGTTGTCCTTTGCTGATTCAGTAAATAGCCTTGGGGTCATACTGGACCCAACACTATTACTGGAGAAGTAAGGTAATGCAGCTGCAAAAAAGGCTTTCTGCTAACTCAGCCTAGCATGTAAGATTCCTTATCTTGATACAACTGATGTGGTCACCTGGATGCATGCCATAGTAACACTGAGACTATCCTATTGAAATGCATTGTACATTGGTCTCCCCTCAAAATCAACTCAGAAACTCCAGTGGGTCAGAATGCTGCTGCTTGGCTATTATTGGTAGTTAAATGGGGCATGGATATTACTTGCATTCTGCAGTCACTCCACTGACTGCCCATCAGTTACCAGACTCATTTTAAAATATTGGCTATCACATACAAAGCCCTTCATGGTTTTAGACCCTCATGTCTGCCAGACTGCCTTCCCTCATGCTCTGTCATGGCAGCTTCACTCATGTCAGCAGGGTGCCAGCCTGCAAATGGGCAAAATGAAATCAGTAGCTGCCCATACACATGCATTCTCCATTGTGGACCCCACTTTGTGGAATGGCCTGCTTCGGAAGGTCAAGAAGGCTCCCACTTTTCTGGCGTTCTGCAAACTGTGCAAAACTCAATTATTCAAGAGGGCCTTTCTACTCAGGCAATAAGGGTTGCCCTGTACAAAATGATTAGAGAGATGATTAGGGACTGTGGTCTGTGCTACTGTGTATAGCTGGCTGTAAGCATAACTCTAGTGTCATTTAATGTATCATTTAATGTGTCACATTAATACTTAGGTTTTGCTTTAGTTTGGTGTTTTTAGATTTCTGGTTGATTCTACAACCCTAATCCTATTGCACTGTTTATCAAATGTCCCATCCTGTTGATTGTATTGACTTGCTCTGTATAGTCTGACTTGGGGCTCAGTGAGAAAGGTAGACTATAAATAATGTTTAAAAAAGTATGAATGTGGACCAGTTTCAAACCCACCCCCCAACTTACCTGGACTGGTAGAGGTTCTTGGGTAGCCACTGCAGGCCCTGCTGATGGCCGGAGCAACCATGGCAAGCCTCTTGTGGAAGTCCCCTTCCCCTGCGAGCAGGTGAGGAAGGGCAGGTTAAGCTACAACACAGGAAGGTGTGAACAGAAGGCTCCACAGGCCAGCCACTCCTGCCATGCAGCACAGAGAAGAGGTGGAACTCTGCTGTTGCCTCTGTAGGTGCTCCCAGGGATGAGACCGGTAGCATCCCCACCCTTCTTAGGTTGGCACAGGCCAGAGAAGAGCCTGTGCCCTTAAAGGTAGCAGGGGAAGGAAATGTGCAAAGAGGTAAGGCCTGGGCCAGGAACCCAACCACCTCTGTTACATTCAGTAGGATAACACCCCCTTTCAAAGAGTCTGGGACTGTCCCACACACAGAAAATCCTTTGAAAGACAGGAAGCAGTGGTGTGTGTGGGGGGGGAGCCAGAGCTCTCCTGGGGCTCTGGAAGAAAGGAGTGGGGCTAGAGAGAAGGTGGCCACCAGAGTGAATTTAAACCCCCCTCCTCTCATATGTCTGAGGCTTGCCAATGACCTAGCCCAAAAGGATGCTGGAGGGTGCACAAACCCCAGGCTCCAAGCCCCTTCAGGCAGAGTCTGACAAAGTGTTATACCACCCTCCCAGGTCCTGCCAGGCCTCACTGTCATATAGATGCATTTTTCAGCATGAATAAGAAGAATGCTGTGGCTCTATTTGCATCAATTTTCCTCAAGTTTTTCCAGAAATAAAATTAGAAATAATTCTGAGTGAACTTTGGAATACTAAAGTGTAGTATTGGGGTGATACTTTGCAGGCTGATCATCCCCGTCCTTGTGGCTTTTGCTGAGCAGCACAGCCTTCTCGGATGCCTCTCTTCCATGGCCCTGAGGGCCATGGAGCAAGTCAGCCATCCATCTGCCTGCTCATAGCCCTGACGGAGACAGGCTCGACCTGACCTTCAGCGTGGCAGAGTTTTATTATGTCGACTCTCTGCTTTATCAATTGCTCTTGCTTTTTATGACTTCTCTGGGGTTTTATCACTGCTGCTGACTCACCTCACAGTGAAAATAGGGATTAATATTTTAAGGGAATTATGTCATGTGGCTCCCTGGAGGCTCAGTTCTATCGACCTTGGTGCCTTTCTCTGAGTCCCTCTCTGCTTGCTTGTTAGATTCCAAGTTCCCCCTTCATCTGCTCTGCTCCTTGCCTGCTTTACTAGTCCTTCAGGTTGAGGGGAGGAAAGTTAATGGCAACAAAATTTCTTGGATCTTCTCCACACCTGGAAGGTTCAGGCCTGCAAGTTCAAGCCTTTGTTTCTGTGCCACAGACAGATCAGGTCTCTGCTTCTCCTAACATTTTGCTAAGTTAACGCTTCAGATACTTATTGGCCTGTATCTTACAACTTCACTGCACAAAGTTGGAAGCCTTTCCTGAGTCTTATGACACTTCTTTCAATGTAAGTAGCTCTTTCTCTAACTGAAGAGCCACTTAATCTGGATGCTGGCTCCTTAGGCTGGACCAACTTCCTCCAGCCTGAGGCTGAATACATTTGTTTAAAGTCTGTCATGTAACAGCACATGGTGCTGCCCCCAAATCCATGAGGGTTCTCCTTGACACCACCACCGGAATCTCTGACTGTATTCTGGAGGATTAGCTGACCAGTGTCATTACCAGTCTTATCCAAGCCCCACTAAAAGTGGGAAATCAAACCATGAAAGAATTATTCACTTTGCGTGTGAGCATCCACTCTTCCCCAAATCTCATTCCTTCATTCCACCTTCATTTTTTAATTTTTTAAAAATTGTTATTTATGCTCAATTTAAGGTTTCATAAGCTTACATTAAAGTTACAAAACAAGTCCACTCCAAACTTTAAAAAAGTAAATAACAAAGTCCAATCACTAAATTGTTACATGAGAAATGCTCAACTAAGTTAACAGAAGAAAAGATTCCATCTTAAGTAAATCAAGAGAGTGTTTCACATTACTGCTACAATAAGCATTTACAACAAATAGCGACCATTTCTTAACAAAGTATGATTTAGAACCTATAGACATCTATTATCCAAACCATTTGTAAGCTTATCCAAAATAAAATATTCCCAAACCTTGGACAACCAAACAGCTATATTTGGAGGATCACTTCCCTTCCACTTTTGTGTGAAAACATTTTTAGCTGCTATAAACATAATTGAAATCAAATCCTGGGTATGTTTAGGTAAGTCAAAAGCTTCCCACAGGTTTAGTAAAATTATTTTAGGATCCTGAGGAAGTTGAACATATAATAATATTCGTATTTCCTGCAGTATCTGATATCAAAAATTAGTAATTAATGAACAAGTCCACCAGTTATGGAAATAGGTCCCTTTATCTCCACATCCTTTCTAGCACCAGGGGGGTATTTTATTAGTGGAATGTGCTAACTGAGTAGGAGTCAGAGACCATTTTGAAATCACCTTGTATGTCTGCATTTGAATGTTCAGAGCTGGAGAAAGATAAACTGATGTGCTTCAGATTCTATTCTATTGCTCTTCTCCTATGTCTTGACCAATATCAACATGCCAAGCTATTTGGTAACATAACTGAAAAGTACTGAGACCGATGAGTGATTTCAGCTCTCACATACTTTATTTAGATCAGGAACAAGACAACCTAAGCCGGCTCGCAGGACGGCTTTTATTCCCAAGTGAACCACACCCTAAACACACACACACGGTGATTCGCTATTTACATTGATTGAGTTAACTCCTGCTCCTCAGTTGGAGGGGAGCCAGGATCCTCTAGTCCATTGTCTTTCGGGGCGAAGCTCAGGCCCTTTGCCTGGCCACATGGTGGACTGGTTAGAACCAGTCCAAGCACATGGCTGCCCTGAGCCCATGTTCTCAAGTAGATACATTACACCCCTCCCCCCTTGGTCCGATAAACACCCGCACACATAGTATTTCAAATAGCTGGGGGCCCGCTGCTCCCACGTGGAGCGGCAGAACTCTGGCATGGGGGAACTGACGGCCTCCCGAGCGGGCGTGGGGACCGGCGGCCGCTCTGGTGTCGGAGGGGCTGGGCTCACCATCTCACCCGGTGCATCATTTGCGGTTGCTGGCTGTCCGGAGTTGAAGTCCACAGGGATTTCCTCTGGTCCGTCCGCCGCCGCGTCTGGTTGAGCTGGCTCGTTCCACTCCTCCCCCTCATCCGGCTCCAGGGGTAGCACCCGGCGGTGAAGCTGATCGATGTGGCGATGCAGGATCTGGCCATCTTGATGTGGCAAATCCCGTGCTGACAGGTGAACTCCTGGAACTCCCTGGACGTGAAGGCCATCCCATTGTCGGTGACCAGGGTGTCAGGGAGTTCGTGCGAGCTGAAAATACGCCACATCACTCGGATGGCTGCTCGGGAGGAGGTGGATGGCATGGGCTCAACCTCGAGCCACTTACTGTAGGCATCTATGAGTATAAAAAACAGCTGCCCCTGGAATGGGCCCACAAAGTCGAGGTGCAGGCATGACCAGGGGCGGTGAGAGGATTCCCAGGCCCTTTCCGGGGCCACCGGAGGTGCAGGTCGGGAGGCCTGGCAGGGTTGACAGCTTTTTACAACGTCCTCAATGTCCCGGTCTAACCCCGGCCACCAGACATTCCCCTCGTGCCAGGGCCTTCATTCTGACCACCCCGGGGTGATGCTCATGAAGGTCCTTCAGTACCCGTGGCTGTAGTGGTTTTGGAATGACCACTCTACCTCCCCACATTAGGCACCCCTTATAGGTCGACAGCTCATTGCGCCTTGTGGCGAAGGGCGCAAATTCCAGGTTTTGTTTAGCTGTCGGCCACCGCCTCCCCACCCAGTCCAAGACCCGACAGAGAACCTTGTTGCGGCCCATGAGACGGGCCACCTCCTTGACGTGGACTGGGTGACTGGGCAGCGATTCTAGGAGGGCGACTTCGTGGGCGGGGGCGGGATCTGGGTCCATGGTGGGCAGTGGTAGGCGGCTGAGGGCGTCAGCGTGCCCCATGGCTTTTCCCGGGTGGTGGGTGAGGGCATAAGAGTACCCCACCAGGAATATGGACCAGTGGAGAACCCTAGGCGAGACCATCTGCGGCGTTTGCCTATCGGGCGCGAGGAGGCCCAGGAGAGGCTTGTGGTCAGTTAGGATCTCGAATGGGTGGCCATAGAGATAGTGGTGGAATTTTTTAACCCCCGTCACTATCGCCAGTGCCTCCTTGTCAATCTGCGCGTAGTTACGCTCCGCAGACGACAGGGTCCGAGAGTAATAGGTGACCGGAACTTCCCGGTCATCTGGCAGCCTATGCCCCAACACCGCCCCCACCCTGTAGGGCGAAGCGTCGCACACGAGAACAACCGGTAAAGCCTCGCAGAAGTGGTGCAGTACCATGTTGGAGACCAGCAAGTCTTTCACCGCCTGGAATGCCGCCGCATGCTCCGGCTTCCAGGCCCACGGTGCCTCTTTGTCTAGCAGGCGGTGGAGGGGCTCCGCCACCGTGGCTTTCAGGGGCAGAAAAGTGAGGTAAAAATTTAGGAGGCCTAGGAAAGCCTGTAGTTCTGTTTTGGACGTGGGAACTGGGGCTTGTGTGATGGCCTTTATTTTGTCATCCATGGGATGGATGCCTTGTGCATCGACTGCAAATCCCAGAAATTCGATGCGGGGCACCCCCAGGAGGCACTTTTCCTTCTTCACCTTGAGGCCGGCGTCGTTGAACCTCTGCAGGACCTGATGCAGCCAGTCGGCGAAGGTGGTGGAGTCCAGCGCCGCGATGATGACATCATCTAGAAAGGGCTGGACCCCTGGAATTCCTTTAAGAAGGGAATCCATGAAAGATTGGAAGATCCCTGGTGCTACCGAAACTCCAAACTGTAGTCTGTTGACCTGGAAAGCCCCCTTGTGAGCGGTGATGGTCTGTGCTTCCGCAACGGCCGCATCCACTGGCAGCTGCTGGTAAGCCTGTGCCAAGTCCAGTTTACCGAAAACCTTGGCCCCCGTAAGGGAGGCCAGGACGTGGCTCACTACAGGGACCGGATAGGCGTGGTCCTGCAGGGCCTTATTTATGGTGCATTTGTAGTCGGCACAAATGCGTATGGTCCCATTAGGTTTAATCGGCGTCACAATGGGGGTCTCCCAGCGCGCTGATGCGACTGGTTCCAGCACTCCTTGGGCGACCAGGTGGTCGAGCTCGGCCTCTATTTTTTCCCGCATTGCTATGGGAGGGGGCTGTGCTTTGATGCGGATGGGCCGAACATTTGGGTCCAGGTCGAGCGATATCGGGACCCCATTGTACCTCCCCCGGGTCCCATCAAACACCTTGGGGAAATTGAGGCAGACTGCCTCCCAGTCTGCGGTCCCCAGGCGGTTTACTCCCACTATTTGGAGTCCCAGAGGCTTAAACCATGACAACCCCAAGAGACTCGAGAGTCGCCCTTCCACCACCAGCAGGTCCAGCAAGCCCGAGAACCCTTTAAATCGGACCTGAAACTTTACCCAACCACGGACCGCCACTGGGTTTTTGTTAAAGTCTGTTAGTTTCAAACCCTGTGGCTTGTGCAGGCAGGGTCCCCCCTTGGGGCATAGCGTTTTGAGGGTTTCCGCGGAAATTATAGAGAAAGAGGTCCCCAAGTCTATTTCCATTTGGCAGGGGGACCCCTCTATTTGGACAGTCACATGCACCTTGTCCGGGCCTTCTGGGGGCAAGTTACATACCATCTGCCGGCGTTGGGTCGTCACGGTGTGCAGGCTTGCGGCGTCCAGCTGGGCAGTGGACCCCAGGCGCTTGCCCTTGGAGCGGCAGACTCGGGCGAAGTGTCCGGCCTTGTTGCAGGTCCTGCAGACGGCGTCCCGGAAACGGCAGGTCCGGCACTTGTGCACGTCGCCACAGCTGGCACAGGCAGAGGTGTTGGGCTGAGTTGGTGCCGCGGGGGATCCCTTGATGCGTTGGGTGCATTGTTGCGATCGGCGGTTTACCTGTAGGACCTCCTCATCATTCGAGTCGTCAGAGGGGCCGGAGTCCTGGAGGCGATGGACCGTCTTTGGCCAGCGATCCGCATGGGACTTCTCGTAGGCGGCTGCTTCCTTGATGGTGGCCTCCAGAGTGAGGTCGTCCTGGCTGATGAGCCTGCAGCGCAGCTTTGGCTCCTTCAGCCCCACCAGGAACTGGTTTAGGAGGGCATTTGTGAGGCTGGGGAAGGCACACCTTGTTGCTGCGCGGTGTAGGCCGGCCAGGAATTCTGGAGATGTTTCGTCGAGGCCCTGCGTTCTTGCGAAGAACTCCATTCATTCCGTGAACTTGGTGGGCTTCGGGGCCAAGTGGTCGGTAAACGCCTTGACCAGCATCTCGTAGGTGGCGGCCGCATCTTTCGAATGTAGGGGGTTCACCAGGTCCTTCAGGAGGAGGTGTGCCTCGATGCCACAGTAGTGTAGGAGATAGGCCTTCTTCATACCCGCATCTGTGATGCCATGAATCTCAAAGTGACGCTCCAGCGTCTCGATCCAGGTCTCCCAGTGTGCGGGACGAGAGATGTCGAAGGCAGGGAAGCTCTCATTGCTAGCGGCCATTGCGATTACCTGTGGAGGTTGCGGTTCAGGCATAGGGTTGGCGGCGTTGGCTGCTCTCGGGGTCAGCGGTGCTTGGGAGCGGTGCTGCGTCCAGGAACCGGAGAAATGGACATGAAGCTCGGCAGCGGCGTTCGGTGCTTTTGGCATTGGGGCGGTCAGCGGTGCTCGTCTCATGGTCATTGTTTATGGAGGGAGTTGGCATCCCATCCTCTTCGCCAGTGAAAAGTACTGAGACCGATGAGTGATTTCAGCTCTCACATACTTTATTTAGATCAGGAACAAGACAACCTAAGCCGGCTCGCAGGCCAGCTTTTATTCCCAAGTGAACCACACCCTAAACACACACACACACGGTGATTCGCTATTTACATTGATAGAGTTAACTCCTGCTCCTCAATTGGAGGGGAGCCAGGATCCTCTAGTCCATTGTCTTTCGAGGCGAAGCTCAGGCCCTTTGCGTGCACTAAGATGCAACATTATTATTTGCAAATAGAGCCAGTCCAAGCACATGGCTGCCCTGAGCCCATGTTCTCAAGTGGATACATTACAGTAACAGTTTCTTAATTTTCAAAGCAATTAGCATGTTATAAATCTTTGATATCATTCCTTTTATAGGCATAGATTCATAAAATAGTAGTTTTTCATAATCAGCCAGTACTAAGCGTATATCCTGAAAGTTACATACATTTATTAAATTATATAACTGAAGTTACTCAAACCATGGTAGTTTAACTTTATAATCATGTTCTAGTTTACTTTTCTCTTTTAAGTAGCCTTGTGATGTGACATCTATTAGCCTAGTTAAATTCAATAAGCTCTGTTGTTTAAATGTTTTCCCTTTCCAGGCTGAAACCATTTCTGGCCAGCAAAATTAGTCAATAAGGACCTCAGGGGAGCCAGCAAATTATGGTATCTGTGCCACACTTCAAGAGTTTCCCTTAGGAAAGGATTCAAATGACTCCAAAAATGCCATGTTATGCCTTGATGCCATAGTTGCTCACAGAAGCTCCTTTCTACAAGGTCTACTTCTTCGAGGCCTTTCCATTCTGCAAGGTAGGTGTTTCTTTAATAAAGTTAGTCAGTATAATAGCATGAAAATATAATTGAACATCAGGGACTGCTACTAAAGTTAATTCTCTGTTTTTTTATACTGTCAAATAAAGTTATTTAAATCTGTTTGCCACTTCTTAAGTAGAGATATAGGTAAGCTAATAGGTATAGCCCTCATATAAAAAATCATTTTGGTAGTATAAGAGATCTTACTACATTAATCCTTTCTATTAGTGATAAATTTTTATGATTCCAGTGCAAAAGAAGTTCTTTAATGGAATTAGTAATCTTTGTATGGTTAACTTTTAATAGATCACTCAGATCTAAGGGAATTTGAATTCCAAGATACCTGAATGTGTTTGTTACCCGATTGTATCTATAGGTATGTTTAATGAATAATTTAGAATCTTCTAATAGGTTGATAGGGTATAAAAGTGTTTTATCTGCATTAATTTTGAGGCCTGAGATTAAACTAAAAGCAGTTAAATGAGCTTCAGTCACTGGGAGGGACACTTTAGGGTTAGATAAAAACAAAATCATATAATCTGCTTCTATAGTGATGCCTTGGTTAAAAGGTTCATCTCTAAGAATATTAGCTAGTGGCTCAACTGCTATTGCGAATAGCAAGGGTGATAGTGGGCACCCTTGCCTTGTGCCTCTTGACATGGAGGTAATAGAGGAATTAATTCTTAACATAGCTTGTGGGGCTGAGTATAATGAAGTTATTACCACACTAAATTTGTCTCCAAATCCCATACATTTTAGCAATGTGTATAAGTATCTTGGTTCCACTGTGTCAAATGCCTTCTCTACATCCAATGTGAGTATGCACATATCCTTTGTTGAACGTGCCCTACAAAGGTGTATTTCATGTAAGGCTTTTCTGATATTATCCATCATATCTCTAGTTGGGATAAAACCCATTTGTTCTAATGAGATCTAATTTCCTATTATTCTGTTTAATCTTTGAGCTGAGATGTTTGTAAATACTTTATTTAGGGAGCCAGTTTGGTGTAGTGGTTATGTTAGCCCCGACGCCATTATGGGGCTTTGCTATGGACTGTTTGCTGTTGCCACATGGTCTGTGTACTTGCTAGACTGTAAAATGGATGCCAAGGGAGAAGCCCATAGAGAAGGGAAAAAGCTGTCTTTTTACTCTGAGGGACTCCATTGCATACCTGCCGCATGTCACATACATGGATTAAGGGCCATACAGCAGACAAAGGACTTTTCTTCTGCCAGTAGTTTGCATGATGGGATTAAGTGCCTGCCCCACCCAAGCCATACACACGAACAATGAAAGAGCCATCCGCTACTTGAAGAGACCATCTGCCTGCCAGCCAGCTTCCTCTTTCCAGCCCGCAGGTATCCAACGGACAGTATAGCCAATGAGATGTGAAATTGTCACTGACACAGCTGGCTGGGAGGGTCAGTAGGTGTACACCGCCTGGCCTTCCCCGCCAAACACCCAAGACGCTATAAAAACACGATCTCTGGGTTAGCTCAGGTCGGTCCGTCGTTGTTGGTCCTTGCTGCCCCTCCTGACCCCTCCTAGACTCTCCTACTTCGCCACCTCATTTTACCAGCGCACTTGATCCACGCCCCCTGTCTGTTTGCTTTATCCTCTTAAACCCCCATCCTGTACCTTAAACCCTTGCCTCGCTTCATTCCAGTCTGCAGCTGGAACTATACACGTGTGTTATTAGCAGGTCTATACCACGTGTCCCTTCTTCCATCCTTCCTACCCACCCTAACCCCTTTCACTGGAAGATTTAGGAGCCGTGCCTTGGAGGTAAATATCGCCTTCAACGAAACAACGTTTACCTGCTCATACAACTGTGCTCTGTCTATCTGTATTTCCTAGTTCTTGAATGTATGCATGTATGATTTGCTATTGTTGAGTGTAACTGTTATTAGTATTGTGTATTTAAGTAAACTAAAACATTATTCTGAGTCTTGTCTATCGCCTCTTCACTGGGAAGGTCCCGCGGCAGCCCATTCCTCGTAGACATAGACCAAAAGATCCCAAAATTAATTATACCTGTTGCGAGGTGCTCTACCCCTAGAGAGCATTTCGCCCAAAAGTTGTGTGCGGACTCTTATCTGGGAGAACCGAGTTTGATTCCCCACTCCTCCACTTGCACCTGCTGATGTGACCTTGGGTCAGTCATAAGCTCTGGCACAGCTGTTCTCTCAAGGACAGTTTGTGTTAGAGTTCTCCCAGCCCCACCTACCTCACAGGGTGTCTGTTGTGGGGAGGGGAAGGGAAAGGAATTTGTAAGCCACTCTGAGACGCCTTTGGGCAGTGAAGGGTGTGGTATAAATCCAAACTCTTCTTCTTCTCTTCTTTATAATCATGGTTTAATAGGGAGATTGGCCTATAAGATTTAGGATCATTGAAATCATGATCCTGCTTTGGTATAACTATTAATTTAGCCAAGTGCCATGATTGTGGGATTACGCCAGAATCTAAAATTGAATTATATAAGTCTACAAGAAATGGAGACAGCCATCTAGTCCTGGTGATTTATTATTTTTCATAGCCTTTGCATTTCCAGTTCATCTATTGGTTGCTCCAGGAATTTCTGATGGCTGTCAGATAAGATTTTTTTAATGATTTATTAGATTTAAGAAATTGATTTATTAAATTTAACGGGAGGTCACATGATTTATATAATTTGGAGTAAAATTCCTTAAAACTGTCAATAATTACTTTAGTTGAAGTATGGCACTTTCCTTGTGAGTCTCGTATTACCTTTACTCCTTGTTCCAATTTCTTATTTTTTACCTTCCAAGCCAAAAGGCATGTTGCCACAGGGCCTTTATACCAATAAATTTGTTTTAAATACAAAAGGTTTTGCTTTATTTTATGGGTTCTAGTGCCTCTAATTTTTTCCTTTCTTCCAGAAGGTGTTTATAAGTTTTAGAACTACAAGTCCGTTTGTTATGAGCTTCAAGGATTTTAATCTTATCTATTAATTCTTGTCTCATTGCAGCCTTCTTTCTATTGTAAGCAGCTGAGATTGAAATAATTTTACCCTGGAGCACAGCCTTACAAGCATCCCAAACAGTATGGAGCAGTACATCACCAGTTAAATTAAATTTGAAAAATTCCTGTATTTCCTGATGTATTTGAATTGTGATCATTGGGTTCTTCAATAAAAAATTATCAGATCTCCAGGTGAAACTTTTGTCTTTGTTTTCATTAAGATTCAGTCTACACTGCACTGAAGCATGATTAGACCAGCATTTAGGATGTATGTCAGCTGTTACTAACATTAATAATTGATTTAGAAATAAAAGTATGTGTTTGAAACCTATTAGAAAATATGTATAATCCCTGTCATTCTCATGCAGTGTTCTCCAGGCATCTATCATATCTGATTTTTACATAAACTTGTGTAATCCAGTCAAATGGCATGTAAAACGTTTACTCTGTTTTGATTTATGAGATTTTTTAATCTAATTTCGCATTCATTATATAATTTAGCTCTGCCCCCATCAAAATTGGCCCTTCTTGAAAGTGTTGTAATTTTTGTATGGCATCTTCAATAAACTCAAATTGGCCTGAATTTGGAGCATAAACCATGGCTAGTGTCATTTTATCCTCATTTAAAATTCCTTTTACAAATAAGTATCTACCATTTAAATCTTTTTCCACTGCATGGCATATAAACCTATTATTTTTAGATATGAGAATCGCTACTCCTCTCGCTCTTGAGGAGCCAGGAACATTAAGACACTGTGGAAACCATTTGGATTTAAATAAGTAATTAATATTGTTTCTTAAATGCGTCTATTGCAGCATTACTATATCAGCTTTTTGTTTTTTAAGATAAGCATGAATCCATTTTGCCTTTATTACATTGTTGACCCCTCAGCAATTCAAAGAAATAACCTTTAAATGGTTAGCCGTTGATCACAAAGTTTTAATGATTGTCATAGGAGTAGCAAGAAAACCTTTGCTGTGGTTTGGGAGGTATAATAATATACTATTAATTATAAGAAAAATAAGCTCATATAGTGTGGAACTACTCCACACTTCCCTAAAAAGTATTCATCTATGTTTAATACATAAAAAATTATCATAGTTTGCACCACTTCTACCTTGAAGCCTAAATAGTGAGTTTTAATGTCAAAGCATTGAGTAAGATAACTGAGCTTAAATGGGCCACCACAAATTCTATTGTGGAAAACGTGTGTGTGAAGTTATAAACAACAGCTTAGTTACCACATTAGTATAAAAATACAAACTAAAACTCTCTTGGGACTTACAAACCTTGCCCTTACTTAACCATTATGCCAACCAGGCCAAAACCAACAGGATCCTCTTCCATATGGCAACCTTAGAACAACAAAACAGGTTTAAACTACTACATACAGTTACAGATACAGTTGAAATCAGCCAGATCCCCACCCTCACCCTCCCCTTCCCTCCTCCTCCCTCCACTCCCTCCCCATCCCTCCAAAAGCTACCAAAAGTATTAATCTTATAACTAATAATAAAGATACCAAGAATGATCAATCCCAGAAGCCTAATGTTGCTATTTCTCATACAGACACAATGCAGACCCCAAAAGAAAAAACTCCTTACTGGGGTGAAGTTAACAACACTCCACTGCTATGCCTCTCTCCGTTAAGGGAGCAGAGACATTGAGAACCCTCAAAACCCCGTCCCCCCAATCCCACCACAAAATAAGAAATACCTTAGATTAAAGACATAGTTAGTTAGTTGACACAGTCCAGAGAAAAACACAGAGAAGGTGTGTACAATTCAAAGTATCAGTCACATGAAGCACTGCACACAGGTATCTTGCTGTTCTTAAGAGGCGATGTAAAGTCCAATTTACATTTGTAAGAATTTTTTTTCCAATTCCATTGGCACTTCCAGATGTAAAGTTTGCAACATCACACAGTCTCCTTCCAGATCTTCTATACTCCAAGATTTATTCTGGTGACACACTTGCATCCTCCCAGTTGGTAACCATTTGTACCTAATATTTGCTTCAGGTAACTGCTGAGCAATTGGATTAAGCATTTTATGATTTTGCAGCGTTTCAGCAAATAAATCAGGGAATACTGAGATAGTTTTGTCCTTATATGGAAGGCCACCATTTTCTCTAGAGAAATTCAAGATCTTTCTCTTTGTATGGGCATCCGCTAGCTCAGTAATGATGTCCAGCAGTGTTCTTGTATGATTTGCAAAGGGGGAGCCCACTCTATAAGTTTTCAAAATATAGGGAGTAACTCCATGTTCTAAACTGCCGACAACCAGGTGTCCATAAAAGTCAATAATTCAGTTGTCCCTTCTTCTTTCACCTCCATTCCTCAAAAATTTTAAATGCCAATCTCTAATTTTATTGTCCAACAACAAAAGTTTTTCTGTAGCCCACTTCTCATGTGATTGGAGGTTGCGGAGGCTGTCCTGGTTAGCCAGGCCCATTTCCATTGCCAATTCCACAGTGTGAGCTACCTCTTGCAGAGTTACTTGCAATATTTCAAGCTGATCAACTATTGGTTTCAAAGTCTCATTAATATTTTCTAAGATATCCTTTTTAAAGGATTTCAAAGCTTCATGAAAATCTGTTGTAGTTAGTAAGTTTTGGGAAGGCTTCTCCCCGGTCGCCCTGCCCGCCATATTACCTTTCTGTTGTGATGCAGATGTACTTTCTTTCACCGAGTCTCCAGTAGTCAAAAAACTTTGCATAAGTTTCGCAGGTGCTGGTGATGGTTTATTTTTTGTTCCTTCTACTTTGCCCATGCTTTAAAGATAGATAGGGTGAAGGACCGCATTTGTAGTGGCACGATTGGGGTCCACGGGCAAGGAGCTCAGTATCTACACATCTGCCTCCATTCGAGCTGATGCCATGCCCTTCATTCCGCCTTCATAATAGTTCAGATTTTAATCTCTCTGCTTCATAGGTCAGTTTTAAGATTCACTCTGTCCCCTTTGAAGAAATGGCTTCTGTTCATTTCCTGTCTCAATGATTCCATTACTGTTTTACTCTCTTGTAGATCTCCCCTCCCTCCCACCATTTCTCCTCTTTCCATTTGATTCCAAGGAGCTTTAAACATTCTAAGCAAGCAGGAGAATAACAGAAAGCACAAATGGACTGTGCTACCTCTTCCCATATTTGCTTTGGATGCCCATTGTGGATTGTGTGCACATCTCACTGCAAGCTGCAGAGAAAAAAAATATGAAGGTACAGGATGTAGATACACAGTTAATAATAAGCAGGTCACAGCCTCATCACTGCTCAGATGGGAGATGGCTGGGAGGTCCATGTATTTATTTACTTCATATACTCTGTGCCTTTCTCCCCAATAGGGACCCATTTTCCTTTCCTCCAATTTATCATTTTAAATTTTTTATTATTTCTAAAAATATTTTTAATATTAGTTACTTTAAACGGCACTTAGCTTTGCAAAAGAATCTCAGGATCTGAATCAGGGCAGTTCAGAAATATTGGAAATGCTATGAATCCAAAATAATTATTTCTGAAGTTTGAGAATGGATGAAGCTTTCTGTGTACCCAGTGACAGACAGCCCACTTCCAGACAGACTTGGGTGGGGAGATACTTGTGTACTGAACTCTCAGTGATGTTCCCAAAGCCACTAGAGGCCAAGGCTGTGCCCTCCAAAAGAGAGGTCAGTGATAAGGAAGGTGAGAAAGGACTGCTGATTCAGGATCTCACCATCTGTAATTTAATAGAAAAGTACTCTGTATCTGCTCTTGAGAATGCCCCTTGAAATGTGGAACAGTAACTCTGGTCAGCACTAGTAACTGCAAGAACCAAGAGCATGAGTTTAATTTAGTCTGGTTAATCCATGCATTTAGCATTGAAATTATGCTTCATTGCCTATATGCCTGAAAGCATCAGGTAGGCCACAGTCTGCATTTTTTAAACAAAACAAGCATTTACTTAAGTAAACATAGGGCAAAACAAGGTAATAAAGGAATCAAGCAATTCTTCCTATCTCCTAGATCATTCTTGATCAGCACAAATTATTCCTTGATTCATAACATACAGGCAGAAGTACCTTGTCTGTTAATATCTAAAACAAGTAGAGCAATCTCTTGCAATGCACCAAATCTGTTGGCCTAAGTATGTGTAAGCTTTTGTAGAATCTGCCTGCTTGAGAGAGCTTGTGAATCTGCAAAGTTTGCATTTTCCTGCTTTTGCATCTCTTGGTATGTTTCCATATTTTCTCTTCCCTAGTGAAGATAATGCCAAACCAGCAAGGACCTCATAGAAAGGTAAATTTTATCCTTTGAGCAATTTAGAGCAGGAATGAAAAGGCTACATAAACATGTTCTAATTAATCCTGGAGTTCTGGAATAAGGCTGGCCCAAGGCATTTTTGTGAGTAAAGTAGAAAATCCAAATGGCTACACCCACAACAAGTCACGAACTGCTGGCTAGCCCTTCTGCAATGCATGGGAACTGGACACCCATTTATTTCAATGGGCTCAAGGGCTTATGTATACAAACATTGTCCTCATGTGCTCATTCCACCCTCTTACATGTTCAGCCAGACATGCAACACATAGGGAGAGGGGGCTTAAGCCTTCCTCTCCTGGACCATTTTCCTGACCTGAAACTGCCCTAGGAGGCTCCTGTTTGCCTACTGGGTAAACTGTCATGTGCTATTGGGCTACATGCAGATTTCTTGAGCAGGCAAATAATGGCTCCCCTGGATTGTTTCAGGTCAGGAAAATGGACCAGAAGAGGGAAAATTTAAGCCCCCTATCCCCATATGCAGTGATCCTGAGGAGAATTAGTCCCTTTGGACAGGGCCCATGGTGGACATTGTGGTGATGGTGGATATGAATATTGTGTAGTTGGACACTGAGCTGAGGAAATTTCCTGTGGTTTGTGACTCATTGGTCAAATATGTTTGTTTCCAACTCTGGTTGCTTGAGTTGCTGCTGTCTCCCTTTACCCAACAGTAAAGGTTTCTTTGTTTAGAACTACGATTGCTCCTTCTGCATAGTTATCTTTCCCTCTTCTCCTCCTCTGTCCCTTAACTTGTGATCAACACAGTTAATAACTGCCTTGTGTATCTCTGGCATACTGCACCTGCAGCCTGGTTACTTACAAAAGCATCACAATGCTTGCTGTATTAATAGGCTAAGAACAGGATCACAGGAACCTAAGCCATGGCTGGAGTAAAGCAGGAAAGGATGGCCAGCTGATGAAAGGCAGCAGCAAGGTCAACAAGAATGAGGACAATGTAGAGACCTTTAGATAAGGAATTGAGATGATAATCTGTGATTTTAGTAATTTCCACACAGCATTTAGTGATTTCCACACATCATAGAGAGATGAAGCCAGATTGGGTGGGGGGGTTAAGAGTGAAGTTGAAAGAGAAGAAGTCAGGACAACAGGAGTGAATGGCACAATCCAGAAGGTTGGGGGGGGGGGCTATGAAACTAGACCTGCTGGTTGTTAATGAGGGAAAACAGATCAAGAGAGGCTTCTGTGACAGACTGCTTTTAAGAGCTTAGAAGTGTGGTGTAAACAGATAAAGGACTGTGTTAATTCTTCACAGAGCCATAGAGCCTTGAGTGACGGGCTGTTCCAGGAGATTTGATTGGTTAGCATCAGCTGAACAGAGAAAGACTTCTTTTTTAATAAAACAATTTTTATTAGGATATATAATACTTCACAATTTAAGCTAAGATAATATAAATCATATCCTTTTCTTTGGATTCCCCTCCCCCACTATTGGCTCCCAGCATTGTTTCCACCATTTTACCAATACATAATGCCTATTAATTCACTGCTATCATATAAATTCTACAGGTAATGCAATTTACTTATTTGCAACTACTACTAATACTTATTGATTATATACCTGTTACACATTTGTTACATATCTAGTAGCTTTCCAAACTGAATATGCTATCCTTCATTTCCCAATGTTTCTCTAAATATTTTTTAAAGTCATTCCAATCTACCAAAAAAGTTTCTGCTTCTAAATTGTTAAGTTTTCTTGTCCATTTGTCCATTTCTGCCATAAATAGCAGTTTTCTTAACCAGTTCCAGAGTTCAGGAATTTTTTCATCTTTCCAACTTTGAACTGGTAGTTGTTACCATGTACCACATCAGTGTTCTTTTACTCACGTTTTTTTCTTCTTGTTTAAGACCTAGAAGGAACACTTCATGTTCTTTCTTGAAGGTACATTTCAATTTTTTTCCATCTCTGTATGTATTGCAGTCCAGAATATTTTTGCTTTATCACAAGTCCACCACATATGATAAAAGGAACCTTCTGCATGTTTACATTTCCAACATTTGTTAGATAGATTTTTACCTATATTAGCTATCTTTTTTGGTGTCATATACCATTTATACATCATTTTAAAACAATTTTCTTTAAGGTTGGTACATGTAGATATTTTCATAGCATTTTTTCATAAGAATTCCCAAGATTACATAGATATTTCCTTATTCATATTAATTGCCCATTTACTCGTTTGCTCTTTAACTACTTCATCTTCTGTATACCATTTTAACAAAATTTTATACATTTTCGATATCATTTTCTTCCCTCCCTCCAGCCATAAATTTTCAATTTAATTATAGTTTCCCCTAAACTCAACCATTTTTTATCAGTTTTATACAAATCATAGATCTGTCTATAATGCAACCAATCATATTTAAAATCTAATTGGCTTTCTTCTTTTATCATATACGATTTCCTTTCAGTTCTCAACAGTTCACTGTATTTCAACCAGTCCTGTCCCTTGTATTCTGAAAAGGGTTTTATTACTTCTGCTGGTACAATCCACATTGGTTTTTCTTCAAGAAAATTTTTTTTGTACTTCATCCATTAGTCAAAAAGTGTTCTTCTGATATAGTGATGCTTAAACAAGTTATCCATTTTCGACTTACCATAGTAAAGATATGCATACCAGCCAAACCTGCAATCGTGTCCTTCTAATGCCAACAATTTTCTATTTTCAAGAGTGATCCACTGTTCTAACCATGTCAGACAGACCGCATCATGATATAATCTCAAGTTTGGTAGTTGAAACCTCCTCTTTCCTTTGCATCACACAATATTTTCATTTTGATTCTCGTTTTTTTCACTGCCCACACAAATTTTGAAATTTCCTTTTGCCAGGAATTAAATGTTTTCGAATCTTTTACAATGGGAATCGTCTGGAATAGAAACATTAAACGTGGCAAAATATTCATTTTGACCACTGAAATTCTGCCCAACAAAGATAGATTTAGTGTATTCCACTTTTTAATGTCACTTAGAGCTTGTGACCATAATTTTTCATAATTGTTTTTTAAAAGGTCAATATTCTTCATTGTCAAATCTATACCTAGATATTTAGTTTTTTTCACTACTTCGCAGCTTATAGACTTCTGCAGCTCCATTTGTTTAGACCTTATCATATTTTTACACATCACCTTAGATTTCTGTCTGTTCACATAGAAGCCTGCCAAATCTCCAAATTCTTTTATTTTATGTAATAGCGGTAGAGTTTTCAATGGTTCCTCTGCTAAAAACATAACATCATCAGCAAAGGCTCTGTACTTATATGTAAATCCCTTAATTGTCAAACCTTTAATTTCCTTATCTTCTTTAATGTTCTGAAGCAAAACCTCTAGAATCCATATAAACAATAATGGCGAAAGCAGGCAGCCTTGTCTTGTTCCTTTTTGCACTTTGAAATGTTCCGTTGTTTCATTGTTGATCACTATTGTTGCTTTTTGTTCTGAGTATATTGCTTTAATTGTATTTAAAAAAGGTTCTCCAATATCCATTTTTTCAATAACTTTAAACATAAATTCCCAATTCAAATTGTCAAAAGCTTTTTCTGCATCAACAAAGAAAAAGCCGACCTCCTTTTCTGGATGCTTGTCATAATATTCAATTGCATCTACTACCATCCTAATATTATCCTTTATTTGTCCGTCTGGCAAAAATCCAGCTTGTTCTTCTTCAATTAAATCTTTCAAATATATTTTTAGTCTCTCAGCTATTATTTTGACGAATACCTTGTAGTCATTATTTAAGAGCGAAATTGGCCTATAATTTTCCACATTTGTTAAGTCTTGTGCTTCTTTTGGGATAAGAGAAATGGTAGCTTCTATCCAAGAGTCTGGTATTTTCCTTGTATCTCTGATCTCATTTGTCAAAACTTAAAAAGTTGGGGTTAGCTCCTCTTTTAGTTTTTTATAGAATTTTGCTGAAAAGCCATCTGGACCTGGAGCTTTCCGCAAGTTTGCATCATCAGTAACTTTATAAATCTCCTCTGTGGTAATAGGGCTGTTAAGCATATCTTTTATTTTTCCTGTAGGACTTGACATTTTTAAGTTCTGCAAATATTTTTGACCTTTTACTTGATCCATTGGATTTTCCTGGAAAAGCTTTACATAATATTTAAAAAATTCTCTCTTTATCCCTTTACAGTCCACAATGTCTTTATCTCCTGTCACAATTTTATTACCTTATTCTCCCTTCTTTTCTTAAGTTGCCATGCCAGATATCTTCCTGGTTTGTTAGCTCCTTCAAAAGACTTTTGTTGAAGTTTCTTTAAATTCCAATAAATTTCTTGATTTAATATAACATTTAGTTGATCTTGTAAAATTTGTATCTCTTTCAGTATTTTCTTTTCCCCTGGTCTTTTCTTTAATTTCTTCTCTTTTGTTCTAATCTTTTCCATGAGGTGACTCTGTTGTTCCCTTCTTTCTTTTATTGCTTTGTTATTTAGCGAAATTAATATTCCTCTCATCACTGCTTTATAAGCATCCCATACCATTTGGATCTGTACATCCTGATTCAAATTTGCATGGAAAAAGAGCTTTGTTTCTTTACGCAGATTTTCAACTATAGTCTGTTTATCCAGTACATCTTCATTCAACCTCCATCTGAATTGTTTTTTCCCTTGTTTAGATATCCACATTAGTGGATTATGGTCAGAGTTTATTTTTGGAATTATTTCAATTTTATGGGTTTTAAATGCTAGATATCCTGTCATCCATATCATATCTATTCTGGAGAATGAATCATGCCTGTTGGAATAAAAAGTAAAATCTTTACATATAGGATTCCATTTCCTCCATATATCTTCCAAATTTTCCTGTTTGGCTAATTCAAAAAAAGCCTTTGGTAGCTTCCCTACTTTCTCGTCAAATCTTTTTGATTTCTGGTCTAATTTGTTACTGATCGTCCCATTAAAATCTCCCATCCAAATGATTTGATCATAAGTCACTTGGTCTAACTCAGATATTAAGTCTTTGAAAAAATTTTCTTTTGTTCCATTTGGTGTGTAAATGTTAACAACCAATGTTTTCTTCTCATGTAAGACAATTTCTACCGCAATATATCTTCCTTCTTTATCCTTAAAAATTTCTTTAGGTTCCAATTCTTTTTTAATATATGTTACTACTCCTTTCTTTTTGTTGACTGCCAAGGAAAAAAATTCTTCACCCAATTTTTTGTTAATTAAAGATTTATAATCTGTGAAATTCCTGTAAACAAATTAGGTTGCATTTTTGTTTTTACAGCCAATGTCTTATTATTTTTCTTTTGTTGGGTGAATTTAGTCCATTTACATTCCAAGAAATAAATTTGTAATCCATAGTGGTATGTAGTTATTTGTCTCCAAAATCTTTATCATTGTACAATATAAATGTCAACATCTGCTCTTGGTCTTTGATGGTATGTCTCGAACCTTGGAAGTTGAAGCTCAAACCTTGTGGGATCTCCCATCTGAATCTCATATTCTTTTGTTTCAGCTTGTCAGTTAGCCGTTTAAATTTCTTTCTTTATTGGATAATTGCCCTTGGGAGTTTTTTCATAATTATTATCTGTTTCCCATGTATTTCAAATGGTTCCTTAAATTTTTTTCTAAAAGTCTCTTCCTTAATTCTCTTAGATGTGAACTGAACTATCACATCCTTGGTAAATTTTTCTTCTGGGCATAAACTGAATTAACTCTATAAATCAGATCAATGTATTTTATTTCTTGTTTTTCCATTTTCAGATAATCTGTCAGTGCTTCAATGATCACTTTATAGATATCCTCATTCAAATTTTCTTCAATGCCTCTTAGTCTAAGGTGTGTCTGCATTCCCCTGTATTCCATCATTTTGTCCGTTCTGTGGGTTTCTTTTGTCACTGTTTGGACATTCTTCTCCATTTCTTGCATCTTGTTCTCCATATCAGTAGATTCTGTAGTTCCTTTGTAATTCCTGAAATCTCGTTTTTAAGTTCAGCAGCCACTTTGTCTAAGTTCGAGGTTTGGACTTCTTCCATCTTCTCCATTTGTTTCCCCAATCCTTGTATCGCCTCCATCATTCTTTTTTCCATCACCTCCATTGCTATTTGCCAATCTTTGTCTTTTTTCTGTGACATCCTTGGTGAGGATCACGAGCCCGCTCTCTGCCTTGGTCTTAAATCCGTTTTTAGTGTTTCAGTTAAGCAGTTTGACAAGCCTTGTTTGCTGTAGTTTTAATCAAATATTAAGGCTTGAGAAACTTAACTTCAATGTCCTTGTTCTTTAATTCTTTATGCGCTTGTCCGAATCGCCTGCTCTTTGCATCACCAAACTTACAGATTATTTGGCAATTTTAAGTTAAAGTTTTAAAATTTAGACCTTCTCAAAATGGTGGGCGTCTTTTCTCTATGGTATAAGGTCAGAGTCCACCACTTCCTGTTGCTTCTTCCTGTCCGTCTGCTTCTCTTGTCCTCCTTATGTTTCCGGGTTGTCCCTTCCTCTTTTAAAATAGTCGTCCTCGAGCCTGTCTTTTACAGTCCTCTTGTCTCCTCTGGTAACAGTCATCACATCCGTCTGTTATACGATCTGTTGATCGGGGCCGCCCAGCTAGAAAGTCTTGCGTTGAAATATGTAGTTTTCAGCCCCTTATCTCTCTGCTAGCCGCAGGAATGGTAAACAAGCCGTCCTTTTTGGTTCTTTTAGCTCTAAATCTCGACTTTTTTCATGGGAAAATACACAGTAACTTTTGTTATGCTGCAAGTGCTTCTCTGGATATTTTTACCAATCGTTCCTTATGGTCCCGGTAAGCAAATCGGTTTTCGTTACCTTTGCTGCTGCTTCTAAGGTGTACACAATGCTTCTTCTTTTATACTCTTTCTTCTTGTCTCAAGAAATTGGGGGGTCGTAGTTTTAAGCTGGATTTCCAGCCCGGCTTAGTCCTCTAGTGATGATCGCAATGCTCGCTTTGAGAGAGGGGATCAAAGCGAGAAACAAGTCTCCTCCGAGGCTTCTTTCTCACCAATCTCAACTCTCTCTTAGGTCTTCAGTGCTTGTTGGTCTTTCCCCTGCCTGGGAAAAGCTGCGTTGGGTGCAGAATTCACCCAAACTGTCGAAAAGGACGGCCATCCACCCTGAATGATTACAGAGTGCGTCAAACTGCCATCTTACCCCGACTGGAAGCCAGAAAGACTTCTTAACTGGATGCTGAGGAGAATTCAGTCTGATTTCAGCACTAGCGGAGAAGAGTTGAGTACTGGCAGTTTCGGAATTCAGCCCTGACTTGGAGCAGTTTAACACAGACAGGAGAACTGAGGAAAGTTGGCAAGGATGATTGGGTAGTTAGTCGGAGACTCCCATTTGGGCCAAAGAAAGGGGATTGACCTTGAGAGGAGAATTTTAGATCCATTGTACATTTTGATGAGTTGCTCATGTTGCATATCAAGAATATGTATCACCACATACTCCACAGGTAAAAATCTCAGTGTGAGTAAGGTAGTTATCCCAGTTCCATATATTTCAAAATATTTAAATTTATTTTTTTGGTTGTTGCTTAACAGACATATAATTATTTTTCTCCCCCCCCTCATTTTAGGTTCATTCTGTATATGAATTTTATGTATATTTTTATTAAATGTATGGAGTGCTCAGTTGAATTTTACCACTGAGGAAGGCTTTTAGCTGAAACGCATTTTAGCACTTTTGATATTTGATATTTTAGCACTTTTGAGTGTATAATTAAATTATATATGATATTTTGTACATTAGCACTATGTGCGTAGCTATATTTTAGTTTCTTTTTCTTTGTCTCAGCCTTTTTGGTTACCTTTCTCATGTACGGTTGTGTTTTTCTCCCCCTTTTTTGGTCATGCTTACCACCAGCACCAAAGTCTCCAGCAGCCATAGCTGGCCAAACACCACTGTAGCCACTGGGGTCAGGGCCGAGTCAGGAGCCCAGTCTCTCACCCTGCCTTGCATTGCTCTGGCAGCCTGCATGGAACCCAGAGGATGCACCAGGCTCTGAAGGCAGGGACAATCTCCCACAGCAGCCAACGATGCTGCAGTCCTCCTGGCTCTGGATGGAGATGTCACCAGTCAGCGCCAGGGAAGCAGCCTCCTTGGTGAAGATGAGAGAATCCCCACCTATCTGGTATGCCCACCCTGCATTTACCTGGGAGTAAACCAATTTAAGATAGTAAACTTTCTTGGCAGTAAACATGCATAGGATTGCGCTGTTGATTTCCTCTTAGAACCCACTTTTTTGACAGCAGTTGGGGAGATAATATACAGATTAAGGAATATCCAGCCCCAAAGAACAAATAGCAAAGTGCCACAGAATCTCAGAGTAATAAGAAGGTAGGTAAGGAATTAAGGTGGGTTTACTGGCATGCCCCAAACAGGTTCCTAGAAACAGGTTTGTGGTTCAGCTGCAATAGCTTGTTGCTCATTGGGATAAATCAGCTTAACCACAGAATCAAGATGGAATGGAAGAGGACCCCCTTCTCTTCTAGAACATGGACACCTGCATCAATAAATCAAGTTTTGTTAAAGCTGCTTAGGCTCAGCATTTCACTGGCCTCCACTTGAAGTGCTCCAGGTATCATAAGCTGCTAGGTACAAGAACCACATTTCAATAAGGTTTGCGTGGAATAAAACAATTGTTCTTGTGGTGGAATGGGCCTGCTCTGGCCTGCAGGCCCTGTTCCACCCTACCCACCAAGGTTTTCCCAACACCTGGAGAGGCTTTTCTCTTTCTCTGGTAACCCACCACCACCACCTGACCTTTGTAAGGTCAGGACTTCCAACTTCCCTTCCAAGTTCTGAGGCCTGGCCTCTGCGTCTCCCACTGCCCAGTGCCTGGTCACTATGGGGATTGTTTACTGCCTTGTTTGCCCCTGGAGGAATAGCCACTTGCCAACTGACTGTGTTCCCCCTGGCACTCCTTTTAAAATATTGTGTCCTAGGTGGTGGAGGTCTATTTGGTACAGAGAACCACTACTAGGCCCAATGCTCCATCTAAGCTGTGGAGTCTTGTGAGCAAAAATTCTACTTTGTGAGCTACTGGCATTAAAGGTGTGAGTCAGCAATTTGGCTACTGCATAAATTAGTTTGCTCTGGAGCCATCCTTCCTGAGCTAAGACAAAAATGTGTGAGCTGGGGGTTAAAAAGTATAAGTTATAAAGTATTGATTAAAAAGAAAATGTTCACAAGCACAGCACCAGACTGAGCAAGAGATTCAAAAGAAATGTGTAAAACATTTCCTCTGTCCCTCTCTCTATACATGCCCTATCAGATGTTAAAATATAGGACAGACTCCTTAGTGTAAGAAGTTACAGATCTCTACAGTGTCCTTAGCTTAAGAAGATACAGATCTCTACAGTTTTACCATTCCTTTGAAGCTTTCTGTAGCTCTCCAGGCCAGTACATTGTCAACGGCTGCCCCCTCCAGACCTTCTGTCTGTTCTGATGGACCCAGCACCAAAAAGAGACCTCCCTCCTTGCTCCCAGGATTTTTATTTTCTCCCTTTCCCCTCCCACTGACCCGGTCAGGCCAGGTCAAGGAAGCTTTTTCTGATGTCTCCAGAAATTTCCTTCCTGAAGTCTCTCCAGTATTTAATTCCTCCAAATTCCCTGTTTGGTGGCAGTGCGGGGGGAGAACTTGACCATCCCATTCTCTAGAGCTATTAGCATTTGTATGAAGATGGGCTGAGGTAAGTTTGGAAAGCAATTGAATTGACTTCCCCGCTTCCTGCCTGTTCTCTGCCCAGAGAGGAAGAAAATGTTTAAGACTCAGAGTGAAGGTTTTGCTCGTTTCAGACCTCAAAGAAAAAATGCATTTCTTTACAGTTCTTATCAGCCACCCATTGCTATTGACCTGTCAACCCAGTGGGATGCCTGTACCCTGGAGCTAGTTGATACCAGAGGGATGAAGTCCTGATAATATTGCATGGTGATGGCCTCCAGCAGAAGAGCCTTAGTATACAAAACATCTGATAACAATTTTTTATTGCTTATTCAGAGATAAAGTATCATGAAAGATCTTTGTGCTTGGATAATGGACTCTACCTTTGGCCACCTTACTCAGGCAAGAATTCTAAGATCTGTGGATGGAGAATAGGCTTTGTTGTTATCTTGTCTGATCCAAGTAAGTTTATGTTGTATGTATAATAATCAGAAAAGGCTTACCTCAAGCTAGGTAAGGCCTACTGAATTAACAGGCTGCTTAGAACTGTGAATGAGCAGCATAGTGTTCAAGTTTGTAGATGACACCAAAATATTCAGGATAGTGAAAACCGAGGGAACATGAAGAGACACAGGAGAATCTCTCTCAATTGGGTGAGTGGTCAATGACATGTCAAACAAAGTTCAGTGTAGGCAAATCTAAGGTGATGCACACTGGAACAAAAAAAACCCTACGTTTGAGAACATAAGAAGGAACTTGCTGGATCAGACCAGTGGCCCATCTAGTGCAGCACCCTGTCTCACACAGTGGCCATCCTGTTCATCTGGAGGGCCAACAGGTTATAGAGGGCAAGGCCTTCCCCTGATGTTGCCTCTTGGCACTGGGATTCAGAGGTTGACTGCCTCTGAACATGGAGGTTCCCTAGCCACTGATAGACCTATCCTCAGATATGAAGGGAGCTTTTGACTCTCAAAAACTCATACCCTGAATATTTTGTTGGTCTCTAAGGTGCTACTGGACTTGTATCCAGCCGTTCTACTGCAGACCAACACAGGTACCATCTGAAACTAACTTTAAACATATGTTTATTGGGTAGAACCTGGTTGAGACTGATAGGGAAAGAGATTTTGGGGTTGTAGTGGACAGCTCAATAAGAATGTTGACTCCATGTGTGGCAGCAGTAAAAAAGGCAAACTCCATGCAGGGGATTATTAAGAAAGAGATTGAAAGTAAAATGGCCAATACTGTAACACCATACGGTGTGACTCAATTTGGAACACTGTGTGCAGTTCTGGTCACCATAACTCAACAAGGATATTGCAGAGCTGGAAAAAATAAAAGAGATTAGAGCATTTTTCTTATGAGGAAAGGCTGGAGAGTCTGGGATTTTTTAGTTTAGAAAAAAAGGGGGAATGGCTAAGGGGGAATGATATGATAGACATTTATACAATTATGCGTGGGGTGGGACAAAGTAGTTAGAGAGAGCTTGTTCTCCCTGTCTCACAGTACTAGCACTTCGGGGCACCCAGTGAAGTTGATGGGCAATAGATCCAGAAAAGACAAAAGGAAATACTTCCAAGAATCCCCTCCAGTGGACATAGTGATGGCCATAAGCATGGATGGCTTTAGAAGGGAGTTAGACAGAATCAGAGAGGATAGGCTCATCATTGGCTACTAGTCATAGTAACTAAAGGCAATGTGCATTCTGAATACCAGTGCTAGGAGACAGCATCAGGGGAGGGCCTTGGCCTCTGTGCTATGTTCCTTTGCCTTCAAGAGTAACTGGTTGGCCACTGTGTAAAACAGGTTGCTGGACTCAAGGGACCACTGTTTTAATCTAGTAGTGCTCTTTTTATGCTCTTATGTGCAGTCCATCACATCTAGACTCAGCTCTTGCCCTTTGTGGCTGCTGGTCTCAAGCTGGGCTGGCATGGTTGAGTAGATCTGGGAGGTAATAAATGCCTCTCTGAAAGAAACCATTACAAGACCCTTCCTAAAGAAGGCATTCCCAGACCCCAATTACTTAAACACCTCTGACTTGGTGACCAACATTCCTTTTTGGGTCTGGGAGCAGGTGGTGACTCTGCAACATTTGGTGGTCTTGGAGGAGATTATTTAGAGCCATTTCAATATGGTCACTCTGACTGAACAAGGACAGGGGGAGTGTGTCCTTGTTGATTCTTCTGGACCTTTGGGTGGCTTTCGACCTTAGTATCCTTCTAGAGAGGCTGACTGGGTTGGGGGGTGAGCCTTTCTGCTCTCTAAAGAAGTTAAACGTATCAGTCTCTACATAAAAGAATAAATGGACCCAAATATGACATTGAAAATAGCAATATTAGGAAGCAGTGGGAGAACATCCCAGTCTCCCAAGGAATGCACTGTTGCTGATATAAAAAGTCAAAATACTCAGCAAAAGAACTTCAATGGGAGAGTCCAGTCTGAAACCGCTAAACTGGAATTCATCAAGAAATTTGACTACATTTTCCAAGACCTGAATAGCAATCGGGGATTCCTACAATATCCCTCTGAAGAAGTGGGTTCTTGCAGTGCTGGCTCACCCGCTAGGTGAACTAGGCATTCACCTAGAGTGCGGGCAGGCCCTTAGGGCACCCAGCTGGACCGGGGGTGGGTGGTGGTGGCGGAGGAACTGAGGAAGGACCCCAGTGCCAGGTGAGTACTGCTGTGGTGGGTGAAGGTTGGGGGGAGGACGGGGGGGGTTTCTCCAAGATGCCCTACTGGTTGTGCCCAGGCTCCACTTCCAGGAAGCACCTCACCTCTGCTGCCCGCCTACCAGTTGTGCCCAGGCTCCACTTCCAGGAAGCACCTCACCTCTGCTGCCTGCCTATCGGTTGCGCCTGGGCTCCACTTCCAGGAAGTGCCTCACCTCTGCTGCCTGCCACCACAGACTTTCCACCTCACCCAGACTGCAGTCTTAAATGTCCAGAAATCTCCCTGCTGGAACTTGGCAACTGGTGCTTTGTTTTCATGAGAATGCAGCGGTGTTTTGGCGTGACCCCACCTCCATCTGCTGCACCGCGCTCCAGTTGTGGGCAGTAATTGCAGGGCGCAATAATAATTTTAAAAAGGAAGCTCTTCCCTCCGCGCCCTCCCGGGGGAAGCTGCCTGCATGCCACACAGCATGGGGGGCCTGAGTCATCGCAGCAGGTAGACAAGCGCTCTTGCCAGCTAATGGGACTCCCGAGGGGATAAACACCAGGTTGAGTGAGTCACCTTGGTGGCGGCGGCCCTACAAACAGCTTTGATAGATCACCAAGCTCTCTTCGCCTGGCGGTGTGCAAACAGGGAGACTGGGCTTCTCTAAGGGAGGCTCAGAGCCCCTCGCCCGTCCATCTGTCTGCCCGGAGGTCCCTTCTGGACTCACGCGTGCCCGCTCCCCGAAGGCTGTCCACCCACCCGCTGGCACCGCAGACGTGCTGCCACTGCAGATGCGTCTCCCCCAGCGGGCCGGGTGAGTAGGAAGCCAACCTGGGCAGGGGCGAGGCTAGCTTGTGGCGCCTGGTGCCCCTCCTCCTGGGTGTGTTTCTGGGAGGTCTCCAGGACCCACCGGGAGGTTGGCATCGCCTGGGGGGCGCCACAAGCTGGCCTCACCTAGGGCACAGAAACACCTCGGGCTGGCCCTGGGCTCTTGTCCATTACACTTTGTTAAAATAACAACCTGTTCTGGTGCCATAAGACTCTTGTTTGTTAAAGGCTGGTTGCAATGCCGGAATGAAACAATTAGGAACCATGTAATAGTTCCTTAAAAACTTGCTATGTAGTGTGTGTAACCAAGGAGGCAAGTGTATATAGCTTTCCAACTATATGGTCAAAACAAATGGCTCTTTGTCTGAATTTGCTCCAAATGCCTACTATTCTGACAGGGGACAAATTCTAATTCTGGACACAGAAACTTTGTGCTCATTGTCTGTGGCTGTCTGCTCCTGGTCTGAAATCATGATTGCATTGTGTAACTCATTAAAATGAGCAGAGATGGCCTGGCACATGAAGATGTTGTTCTACCTATCATAAAAAGAATAAATGCCCAGCATTACTATTCACATTCTAGAGGGTGCTCCTGGATGTTGTTGTCCATATCATGAGCAGATATGGGCAGAAGCCTTTCCTGTGGCCTTTATTTACAGAAGCCTTTTCCTCATGAGTAAAAACTGTTGGAAGTTAGAAGAATGCCTTCCAAAGTAGAAGAAAAGTACGGTAGCCATTGGAACAAAGATGGAGGTTAATTTTAGTATTTTTAGCACTTAGAGGACAATTAACTCTCATAAGAAAAACACAATTTGAAGATCATGTTTCTCCAGTTGAGAATCCCTCTCTTTGATGAATAATTTCAGTATTTATTCCAAAACACAGAGACTTGGGGTAGCTGTGCTGGTCCGTAGGAAATTCCAAAAGCAGTAACTATTACACCAGCCAAAATGTGTATCCTAATTTTTTTGTCCAGAGCAACCTGATTAATTCATAGGAATGTGAAAGCTTGCTGAATGTTTTGTAAAATTTTGGTTGATGACAGTAAAAAGTTATTATAGGACGGTTGGTTTTCAACGTTTTCTGTGATGGATCTACAATCTTTCTAGCATTGCTATGCTAAAGTCTGACCACAAGGTGGTGATATACAGCTATATATATGTGTGTATGTATATAAACATACATATATGTTTACATTTATATACATACATGTTTATATGTATATAAACATGTGTGTGTGTAAGTATATATACACACACACACACACACACACACACTGAAGCAGGGTTAAAGGATGTAACAGAGGATTAAAC
The DNA here is from genome assembly GCA_029375565.1 of Gekko gecko. Classification (NCBI taxonomy): domain Eukaryota; kingdom Metazoa; phylum Chordata; class Lepidosauria; order Squamata; family Gekkonidae; genus Gekko; species Gekko gecko. Next base: position 232,722,332 of record JAPDNY010000002.1, on the reverse strand, counting down.
TCTGTTGTGAATGGTAGATTGCCTGCCTGCATCGCAAAGCATTTTGTGCTCCACAAGTATCAGCATCAGTATTAAAAATGCCACCCACAACAATCATGTGAAACCAGTGATGTTTGCTTTCCCCCCTATGTTTGGGATACAGAGGAAGCTGTGAAATGTAGTTCAGAAACACTACAGGACCTAACTGGAGTGAGATTTTGGGCTGGGGTGGCATGGAACGAATTACAGACTTCAGAAGAGTTGTTTGACTCTGCCAAACTGGGAGGGAGAAAATAGGTCAGGATTAGAACTTGGAAGGGCTGTACTAAAGCTGGGTGCTAAGAGGGTCTGTGGAGTGGGACCAGCTGGAGCTAAGGACCTGCCACACTCTGCCATTCTTGGGCTCAAACCACATCTACGATCCTTTGGTTTCCCAAGGGACATGCAGGCACAGTGGGCATAAAGACTGCTTGGAGCTTGTTATGTCCGCTGACCGCCACTAGGTGCCAGCAGTATGCAACCGGAGCTTGGCTCCAAAGGACAATAGGGACTAGGATCCTGAGACTCCTAGTCAGCACCTATAGGAACTGTGGCGGGAAGTTCAAACCCTCCAATGGGACCTATGGGTGTCACCCGGGGACTGTATATAGTTGGCCGTCTTGGCCGTTTAGTGTTTGTTGTGTGTTGTGTGCAATAAACCATGAGCTTGTAATCACTGAGCATCTGTCTTCATTATTTGTCAAACCCAGTACACAACAGAGCTCCAGGCCACTGGAACATTTCCATACCTTACTTGGCTGGTATATTCCTAAAATCACATTGCAAGTGGGTGTTAGGGTATCTATTCAACCATCATCACCATCATGGCTCCGGATTCTTTAGGAGGGACACTTTGAACTAACCTGGTCATGATGCAGAAGAAGTTTCCCTTACCACATTTTGTGCTGTCCTTTTGTATGGGATCTTAAGTGCGTGCCCCACTCTCTGTTTGTATTTTCTGAATCCCAGAATAAACTTTTGCTGAACACATCACAGAATTAATTGTTTGCTTCCAAAACCATTCTGAAAATGTCTGTGTAGATTTGGTTGTAAATGGGTAGCCATATTAATCTGTCACAACAGAAGAAAACAAAAGTCTAGTGGTGTCTGAAAGACTGGTGACATTTATTTCAGTATAAATATAATATCAATATAACGTTGGACCAATAGCTGCCACACAACAAGCTAAGGGGCCTAGCAAAAGCCCACAACTGAGGTCTAGAGGGGCATGTGGGTCAGGATTTAGGGGTGCATTAGTAGAAGAGTAGGATTCTCAGGGGATGTCTGTGTCAGGCCTAAGTTAGGAAACTGGCCTGGAGTCAAGTTGCATTGGAACAGGGATCCAAGCCTCAGGAATGCATGCTAAGGACATGGCAGGCAAAATGGGGCACTGGCACATACATTTCCATGGTCTTTCCACCTCTGTGGAAATGAGAAGGGATAGTGGAAAGTAGATGTGTGAATGCCTGGCTCAAGGGTGATACCATTCACATGGAGGCAGGTTTATGCAGTTCACCACACCACACTGGGGATAGGATGAACCTTACAAGTAGTCCTAAATTGTTACTGGCTTCATATATCCTCACTAAGCACCAACCTTGCTCAGAATCCTCAGATCCAGGCTCCTCTTTATAAGGTTTTCAGCCAGTTATTGAATCTTTCAGCTCACACATTGGCACCACTTGGGCCTGGTGCTCAGCCAGCCAAGGGGTGTCTCCAGTTCAAGGTTATGCCCCAGTAAGGAGGAAGGCCTGACTCAGCAGCAGTTCTGCTTCTGCTCCCCACCAGTTTCCTTGTAGCTCAGAAATATATTTTTTAAATCCTTTCGCCTATTTATAATATTTATGATACTTACATCTTGCCCTTTCTTGAAGGAAATTACAGTGGTGTTCTCGTAAGACACCTGGGGCTGTGAGGCAGGCTACAGAGGCCTCTCCAGAAAGTATCCTAACTGAGTACACACACACGTGTGTGTGTGTTAAGTGCCATCAAGTTGTTTCTGACTTCTGGTGACCCTATGAATTAATGACCTGCAAAATGTCCTATTGTTGACAGCCTTGCTCAGGTCTTGTAAACTGAGGGCCCTCGTGGCTTCCTTGACTGAGTCCCTCCACCTCTTGTTGGGCCTTCCTCTTTTCCTGCTGCCTTCAATTTTCCCCGGCATTATTGCCTTTTCCAGTGAGTCTTGTCTTCTCATACTGTAACCAAAGTACAGTTGCCTCAGTTTCGTCATTTTAGCTTCTAGGGATAGTTCAGGCCTGATTTGATCTAGAACCTACTTATTGTCTTTTTGATAGTCCAGGAGATGCGTAAAACTCTCCTCCAACACCGCATTTCAAATGAGAATAGACATGAGAATTCTGGATTTCTCACCTCCAAGACCAACGCTGTAGCCGTGGCATCAGAATACGAACCAACAACACTGCCTTCCACTGGGCAGCTTGGATCATAGGGTGATTAATGCACCCAATCATTATCAAGGTAATGAACAGAAGAGGTACCCTGAGTAAACAGAGCCCATTTCTTACGACCAGCCAGCCAGCCAGCACAAAACCACAGCCTAAATTTCCTTGCCCTTGCAGGCTTAGGGAAATATGAGCAAATGGGTGTCTTTTTTCTCCATGGCAGTAAAGAGACCAGATATCCTGCCAAGGCGATTTGTAGATGGGATTAGTTTAATAGCCTGAACAGCTGAATTCTTCCTTGTCCTCCACCCACACGGTACAGTGACAGCAATGAGGGCATGCCTCCTAACAGTAACAGTGGTCTATCTTACAAATATCTTCTCCCACTCAAAATGCACCACTGGATCCTTCACTAGCCTTTTGTCTTTTCCTGGCCCCCTCCCCTCCCTTTTCTGCTGTTCCTTCCAGTACTTTGAATAGCTATTTCTCCCAACAATCCCCCAACATTCTTAGGCACATTCATTTGTTCCTGGTTCTCTTGCTATGTCAGGCAGATCAGTTCTATAACTTTGGCTCTCCATCTCTGTTTTGAGCAGGCCCATACTGTGAAGTCATCAACTCCATCTGAGCATTGGTATGTTGTAGACAAAATCTCACTTGTGCCGGAATTTCACATGTGTTGTGTCACACTGCACAACACCCCTAAATAAGAAACATTCTGAACAGAACTATTTTTAAACAGTTTTTAGCCTCCCCAGCCTAAATTTCTGTGCCCTTACAGGCTTAGAAAAATGTGAACAAATGGGTGTCTTTTCTCCATTGCAGTAAAGAGACCAGATATCCTGCTGCTGTAGCTGAGCTGTTGTGTCAACGCACAGTGGGGAGATGGTCCATTCTTTATGCTTCAGTATCTAGCTGAGCAGGTGGTGGCAAAGATAGGATGCTCAGTTAATGAGCAGGTTGGCTAATTTTTGTTTTAAGCTGGTGCAGGAGATACATGGAAAGACACTCCAAGGGTCAGGATTACCTAAAATCATTTGGATGAAGTCTCGTTTCTTTACATATTACCAAGTCCTCCTCTTTATTGTGATGACATGAAAACTCTGAAGCGGACATTCAACGAGAGTTCTGTGGTAACGAAACATACATGCAGCCATGTAGGTCACGTGATTTTGCAAATAGATCCAATGGCAGCTCCATGGGAAGGTTTAAGGAGGAGAAAGCAGTGCAGAGGGAAAGGCAGAAGCCCTGGTCATGATCAGAAAAGGACAGACACGAGTCTGGGAGAAACAAAACTCACATTGAATGCTTCAATGTCCTCATGCCATTACTTAGCAGGACTATGTAATGTGTAAAGAGCCTCTTGAGCCAGAAAACCACACAGGACCCTCTTCCCTAAAGGACAGACACCTGATACTGGAAACTGATGGGGCATACAAATCTGTGAGGTGTTGTGAAAAAGTCATCTATGTTGGCCCCTCCCCTTCATGAATGTCACTCAAAAATCAGTCTATTTAGGGGGATTCACTTTCTATTCTTAGCCTTAAAAAAAATACAACAATCAACAGCTAGCTAGCTGTCTTTCTGTAGCACATCAATAGGGCAATCCTAAACAGAGTGACACCATTCTAAGCTAATTGGTGTCAAAGGGCTTAGAAGGTGTTGGTCTGTCTAGGATTATACTGTAAATCTTCTACCCAGGTTGGCTCACTCCGTCTTATGGTATGACCAGTCCTGACAAGGAACAGGGTTAAAAGCCAGTTTTGCCTGAGAGTGCTAAAGAGCTGAGTGGGGTGGAACTCTCTAGATTTTGTTATGCTGCAGGCTAACTGGATTTGGGACAGACCGATACAGAAATAGTACTGCTGTGTGTTTGCTTCTGTACCTTTATACAAATCTGCTCAGCTTGGAAAAAATGAATGCTACAATGAGTCATTGAATTTATATGTACAGGAACTTCCATGTAAAGAGGCAGTGTATTTTTTGATACCAGATGCTGAGAACAAACCACAGAGAAAGGCCTTGATTTTTCATGCCCTTTGAGTACTGAGAAACACCTGTCCAGCCACTGTAGAAAACAGGATGCTGGAGTAGATGGCCCTTAGTCTGTTCTGAGGCAATTCTTACATTCTTACAGGGATTTTGAATCAATTCTCCTAATTTTTGAAGTTTACTTTTGGTGTCCCTGCCTCTTCCAAAACAGTCTTCAAACTGGTAGAACAATCTAGAACCACCTGCTTCTGTTCCTTATTCAACAGAACCAGTATTTTCATCTAAATGTAGGTGAAAGCTCTTCTCTTTCTGGAACCCTTTTTAGATTTCCCCCATTCCCTAGTTTCACTGGCAAACTTTCCAAATCTGACATGTTACAAAGAGTTTGTTGAGGTCTGAGATGAAGACCTAACGTGTTGTACATCATCAGAGAAGTCTTCTGGGTCCACAGCAGCATGAATTGTATTTCAGTAAGTCCAGATTTTGGTTAAATTTCTCTGTTGGCAGAAAAGAGGAGTTACTCAGAGTGGTCCTTCATGGCATGCTTTTAACTGAATGGGCTGTGGCTATCATCCCACCTCTCTTCCAGGGCTCTGAACCATTCCTTGCAATTTAGGCATCATGTAAATCCAAGTGATTGTCAGCCAATTGGAGCCCATGGGATTCCACTGGACTGGAGGGAGTGAGCCAGCCTCAGCTGAAGTGTGCTGAAAAAAAACCTCTTTATTTGGACAGGGATTTTGTGGCTCTGGATAAGAGTGTCAGCTTAGCCAGGCATTTATTTGTCTTGTAGTTAGGGTTTGGGGTTGGCTTAAGGAAGAAAACTTATTTTAGTGTGACAAATAAGCATCATGTTAAAGGCCCCATCATTCCTAACTTATGTGTACAGGTTCTGTGGGCAGGAGCTCTGTGAGGTAAAAGAGCAGCCTTGAACCTGAAGAAGTAAGCTGTCTGAAGAAAGGGGAATCAAATCTCCCTTCAGGGTTTATTTATTTTACTTGAGGCCCAGCTACAAAGTAGTTACTCTCATTGGAGAAGAGTCTGTAACCTTTGGGGGGTGATGTTGAGAGACAGTTTTAGTTTATATACTGAAGCCATCCATTTACCCTAGCATCCATTTTACCTAGCATTTATCCTATTAAATACTTTATTTTCTGTTAAATAAACCTTTGTCATTGTCAGCCTCTTGAACGAACTTACTCCCAACAATACTCTCTAGGCAGTGATTTGTTTATTGAGAGATGAAGATGTTTCAAGCTAAGATGATCTATGTCAGAACTGACCTTCTTGGTGCCAATTCTGACATTATATGTAGCTCAAACAGGCCCCCCCTCGTGACCAGTCCAATCACACCAACACATCCAGCCTGTCAAAATCTATGGTGCACCATTAGCCCTCCCCAGCAGCTGCAAGTTTAGTATCTAGCAGTGTGTGGTGCCCAAGGGAAAGCATGCATTCTTCCCAGAGAAGGGAGGCCCCACATAATGCAGTTACAAACTAGCATGACTCTTAGCAAAGCTGTCTCCACATCCACACACTCACATGCTCACAGACTCCCCCCTCCCAACCAGATTGACACAGGACAACAGGCATACAGAACCAAAGAAAGTTAAGAACTCCCTGGCAAACGAGACCTGAGTTTGACATTCTGCCCCCCTAATATCCCTCACCCCCGGGGTTTGTCAGGGTGGGTTTTGTGGAAGGCTTTGACTAATTTGGGAGCTTTGTCATGGTCCCTCCAGACCCATTCATTATGACTGGGGTCAAAGTCTTGCCACTTAATGATATAGTAAAGCTGGCCATGTTTCATCATAAGAGTCTAAAATTTCCCCATCGACCTTCAGGAGAGGAAGAGTGGGAGGTTGAGATCTCCACTTTGAGGGCCCAGGATCCTTCTTCAGCAGACTGAAATGGAAAACAGGATGGATGTATCGTAAATTCCTTGGCAAATCCAGTTCTACAGCTACTTTGTTAATCACTTTCACCACCTTAAAAGGTCCAACGTGTTTCCACCCCAACTTTTTCCCTGGCTGCACCCCCCTCAAGTTTTTGGTGGAAAGGTACACCGAGTCTCCAGGGTTAATATCCCAGTCAGGTGTCTGGGCTTTATAGTCCTCTTTTGCCTTGGTCAGAGTCTGCTGGATAAGAGTCCATTGTTGGGCCAACTCCGACCACCAGTCTTGCAAATCCTTAGGCCCAGTGGGCTCTGCTACAATTGTAGGAACCCCCCCCCATACCCATGCACCACTTTTAAGGGGGTGGCCCATATGGAACTATGAACTGAGTTGTTGTAGCTATATTCCACATAGGGGAGCAAGTCTATCCAGTTGTCCTGCTGATAGTTAGTGAAACATCTCAAGAATTGCTCCAACACTTGATCGGTCCGCTCAGTTTGACCATCTGTCTCTAGGCAGTAAGCACTACTGAGTCCTTGCTCAACCCCCAGAATTTTTAACAATTCCCTCCAAAACACAGCAATGAACTGGGACCCCCAGCTGGAGATTATGTTCCTGGGCACAGAGTGCAGTTTCACAATGTGATGCATAAACAACTGTGCCAGCTTTTAGGCGGAGCTCAATTGCTTACAGGGGATGAAATGGGCTTGCTTTGAAAAGAGATCGACCACCACACAAATAACTGTCCTTCCCCTACTGGGTGGCATATCCATTATAAAGTCCATGGAAATGACCGACCATGGCCTCTCAGGGGTTTCAAGAGGCTGCAACAACGCAGGGGGTTTCCCAACTCAGCGTTTCCCCATTAAACCACTTGGCAAGAGGCTACATACTGAGAGATGTCAGCCTGCATACGTGGCCACCAAAATTGCCTCTGTAAGAGGTTCAAAGTCTTTAAATAGCCATAATGTCCAGCTAGTTAATTATCATGACCCATTTTCAAAATTTCCCCCTGCAGGAATTGTGGCACAAATAGCCTGTTTGGGCAGTACCAGCACCTATTCTCCCCTTGTATGAGGGTGCCCTTCTTTTCTACTTCCTCCTTGTCAGTCTCAGTAAAGGCCACCTTGAATCTTTCTTCCCACAGGTCAGGCCAACCTCCTCCTTTGCCCGACTACGCATGAGCACTGCCCCCCCAGCTGAGTGGGTGTGAACATAGAGTCAATGATTTCTTCCCTCTGGCTGGCATGTTGGGGCAAAAGAGGGCATCAGCAAGGAAACTGGACTTCCCCAGAAGGTGCTTGAGTGTGAATTGAAACTTGGAAAAGAACTCTGCCCATCATAACTGCTTGGCATTGAGGTGTCGGGGGGTGCATAACACCTCTAAGTTTTTATGGTCAGTCCAGACCTCAAATGGTACTCAGGCCCCCTCTAACCAATGTCTCCAAGTGATAAGGGCCAGTTTAATGGCAGCAGCTTCTTTGTCCCAGATTGCCCGATTTCTCTCTGTCTCCAAGAATTTTTTTTTTACATATAGGCAAGAGGGTGCAGTTTCCCGTCCTCCCCCCAGTTGCCATATCTGAGCCATCCACCTGTACCACAAAGGGCTAATTTTTGTCTGGATGATTTAGAATTGGCTCTGAGATGAACAGAGCCTTTAGCTGGTCAAAAGCCTGTTGGCATTCTGAGGTCCACTGCAATTTACTGCCCAGCTTTTTGTACTCCAACCGCTTCCCTTTTGTTTTCAACAAGTCAGTGAGGGGTAGGGTGACCTGGGCGAAATCTGGGATGAAGAAATGGTAGAAATTGGCAAACCCTAAGAAACCTTGTAATTGTCTCCTTGTATATCCTTGATTTTATGGGGGTCCATGCCCGATCCTTTCCCCAACATCTGGTACCCTAGAAAGTCCAATTTTCCTTATGGAACTCACATTTAGACAACTTCACAAACAACCAGTTTTTGTAGAGGGCTATCAGCACATCTCTAACTAGCTTAACATGCGAGTCCTTATCAAGAGTATAAATCAAGATATCTATATAAATGAGGACCCCCTTGAATAAATGCTTGTGCAACACCTCATTGATCATGTTCATGAACACTCCAGGGCCCCCCAAACGGCATAACCAAATACTTGAACTGACCCAGCGGGTATTGAAAGCAGTCTTATGTTCGACTCCTTCTTGGATGTGAACCCAAAAGTAAGCATCCCTCAAGTCCAACTTAGTAAAAATGTGGTCCCGAGTGGCCCTTGCCAGCAAGTCTTTTATTAAGGGGAGGTGATATGCATTGGACATTGACATAGCATTCAAACCCCGATAATCTGTGCACAGTCATAACCCTCCATCCTTTTTCTTGCGAAAGAACACTGGAGCGGCAAAAGGTGAAGCTGTCAGCCAAATGAAACCCTGAGCCAAATTCTTATCAATAAACTTCCACAGTTCCTCTTTCTTGGCAGGACTCATGGAATACAGTTTCCCCTTAGGCATTTTATGGGCAGGCAGGATTTCAATAGCACAGTCAGTGTTCTGATGAGGGGGTAGTTTATCCACCTCCCCCTCCTCAAAGACCTTGGCCAAGTCTCTATATTTGAGGGAGATCTGATTCAGCTCCTCCATGGCCAGGCACACTTGCTCCAGCACTGGCTGTGGCTCCCCCCCACACTCCAGGTTCCATCTATGCTCTTTGCAGTGGGGGTCCAGGAACCACAGGGTCCCTACACTCCACTGGATAAAGGGGTCCTGTGCCCTGAGCCAGGGGTTCCCCAATACCATCAGGAACTTTGCTGAGGGGTTCACAGTGAATGATCTTAACTCTCAATGAGAGCCCACTCCCACTGGTAAGTGAGTAGTATGATGCTTGCATGGTTCCCCTTTCATAGGCATCCTGTCCAATGTTCCCTCTAAGCTGTGGAGTCCTGTGAGCAAAAATTCTACTTTGTGAGCTACTGGCATTAAAGTTGTGAGCAAATGATTTGGCCACTGCATAAATTAGTTTACTCTGGAGGCATCCTTGCTGAGCTAAGACAAAAGTGTATGAGCCAGAGGCTAAAAAACTGTGAGCTAGCTCACACTAACTCAGCTTAGAGGGAACACTGGTCCTGTCCATCTGGGAGAAAACTAGGGGCTCCTCCAGCTCTCATAGTTTGGCCCCCAAATCCATCACCAGGGTTGGGCTGATTAAGTCTTGGGTACACCCTGAGTCAATGAGAGCCCACACTTGAATGTGGGTGTGAAGTGAGGGGTTGACTACATGTAAAAGAGGAGGGAAGAGATTCTCACCAATTCTGGCACAGGAAATTTCCGACCTGTCATTTAGCACCCTTCACAGCAGGTCCTGGCCTTTTCCTGTCAGCTGTTGAAGCTCTTCCTCACTGGACAAGATGCTAACTCTTCTCTGCCTCTCAACTGGAGGGTGTTTGGTGGCTCGGGACGACTCCCGAGTGGCTTGCGCCTTTTCTCCAGTCCCTTGTGCTCTTCCTTCCTGATTCCTCCAGGCCTCTTCTCTCATGGGCAGTTGGCAGCAAAATGCCCAGGGGCCCCACGCTTCAGGCACAGACCTCACAGCATCCTTTGCTCTCAGTCACTTCCAGAACCCTGGAGCCGGCCCTGTTGTCCCTTCGTTTCTCCACTCAGCACCTTGGCCATCAGCTTCGGGTGGTACATCTTCAGCAGGTTGCAGCAGTTCTTCACCTCACAGGCCACCTGGATCCAGCCATTCAGCCATTAGGGGGTTATCTTGAGCCAGAGCTTTGTCTAAGATGGAATGCTTCAAGCCTGCTCTGTAGAATTCGATGAGCACCTCTTCCAACTACCCCTGCAGCTTGGCCACAAATGTTTTGAACTCATCTGAGAACTCCTGGACACATCAGCTGCCTTGCTTCAGGCCCCGGAGGTGGGTTCTGGCCTGTTCCAGCTCCAATGGGTCCTCATATTGTCTGCGGAGGGCCTGCATGAAAGCATCCACATCTCTGAGTTCTGTGCCCCCCAGGTTGTACAGTCCCATTAACCAGTTGGCCACCAGGTCTTGACCTCAGGTAGTCCACCCGGTGTTCATCTGAGGTGAAAGTGTGGCCCCACTCTCTCAGGAACTTCTGGACCTGGAGCACGAAGAATGCCAGCTTCCCTGGGGTCCCATTGAATGTGGCTTCAAGGGCATCTCTAGGGGCAGCAGGGCTGGGGCATGCCAGCAGTGGTTCTGGAGAGGAGGCCCCTTCTGTGCCACCTACTCCTGCTTGTAGTCCCAAGCCTCAAAGCTCCTGCTGCAGCACCTCCCAGATGGCATCCATCAAGCCCCCCAGGGCAGTTCTACTATCTCCACTCACAGCTTCTGCCGAACCTCCTTGTTCTCCACCTCTTCCAGGAGGTGGCTCTCTACTTGCACTCTCACCACCAGCAAGTGTTCAGGGTCATCACAGAAGATCCCAGAGGCCAGACGGTGGTCTCCCTCTGAGTGCCGGATGGGGTAGCCCAGTCCAGGGCATCCCACTGGGTCAGCCAGAACCTGGGGGGCCTGCACTTTGCCCTCTTTTTGTCCTTCAGCTTCGGCCCCTCTACATATTTGTCAGGGGTGCCTTTGGAGTCAGGTGATTTCAGAGGGGATGTACTCCACTTTTCCTTGCTTCCTTCGCTCATTGCTGTTGTATGGTGAATGGAGAATGGTCAAGGAGAATGGAGTTCTGACACTATGTCAGACTCTTGAACAAACTTACGCCCAACAACACTCTCTTGGCAGTGATTTTTTTATTGAGAGATGAAGATGTCTCAAGCTAAGTTGATCTGTGTCAGAACTGACCCTCTTGGCACCAGTTCTGGTATTATACATAGTTCAAACAGCCCCCCCATGACCTATCCAATCACACCAACATATCCAGCCCACCAAAATCTATGGTGCACCGTTAGCCCTCCCCAGCACCTGCAAGCTTAGTATCTAGCAGTGTCTGGTGTCCAAGGTCAAGCATGCATTCTTCCCAGAGAAGGGAGGTCCTGCTTGATGCAGTAAAGCTAGAAAGACTCTTAGCAAAGCAGTGTCCATACCCACACACTCACAGACTCTCCCATCCCAACCAGAATGGCACAGGACAACAGGCATATAGAACCAAAGAAAGTTAAGAACTCCATGGTAAATGAGACCAGAGTTTGACAGACATTCATCTCCATCTGTGTTTTGTCTGTCGAGTCAAATACCTAGGAAAATATCATGGGTAATGCTTTTTTCCCAACAGCTAAAAAATTCTGTCCTCCTATGCTAATTCCAGTGCTTCCTGTTTTATCTCTAGCAGGTGAAAAATTATGACCTCTTTACACAATCCACTTGCCAATTTGTGTGCTTCACCTCCCTTCCAGGCTCTTGTATGCATCATTCAAAGACTGGAACTTCATAGGGCATAAGATAGTTGTGCTTTATACTGAATTCCCTCTTGGTTATTTTATCCCTGTTGGTTATTGTACCTCCTTAGTTATTGCACCTCTTAGCTTCAGAAGTATCTATCTCTGAATAATGGAGCATGAAAATCACTTTTAACAGACATCCAATATATATTGTGAACACATGTGAAGCTGTCTTCTGCTGAATCAGGCTATTTATTTATCAAGGTCAGTACTGTGTACTCTGACTGGCAGTGGCTTCCCAGGGACTTGGGTGGAGATCTTTCTCATCACACAATGTGAGTTTCTTATTTAACTGAAGATTCCAGATATTGAACCTAAGACCTTTTGCATGCAAAGCAGATGCTCTTCTGCTGAGTCACTGGTCCACTCCAATAAAGGCCCACTCTTTAGTATTTCTTCATTGTGGCAAGCAGCACATGGAAGTCAACTAAGTGGGACACCAGTTTCCTGCCTTTGAGGTTACCTTTGGTGATGAGGAAACAGGGAAGGGCTCAGATAGAAGAAAGTATAATATTTTGAGGGCTCTGAACAAGCAAATTTGTCCATTCAGCTCCAGGCTGCACCCCAGCCCAGTGGAAGATTCTAGACCTACATGAGGATACCAGAGCTGTGTTCCAGCTCTTTGAGGCTGAATTTAACTCCTTTTAAAAAAGCCCATTCACTCCAGAGAAATGGAAGTTTCAAAGAATGAGGCAATTTGAGAAAATATAGGGTGTGTATGTGTGAGAAAGAAGGGAGGATGAGAAACAGATTCACACTGTCTCCTCACCAGTGCCCACCATGCTCATGCTTGACCCCATTCACAGACAGTTCTTTCTGAGATGTGAACACATATATGAGTATCTTCTGCAGGCTGCTTTAATTTCAATACGCACAGAACAGGAAACCACTGTGCTTATTTGAGTCCCAATTCATGCACTCATAGCAAAACAAACGCTTTCACTGAGCTTCATCGTTGACAATAAGAACATAAGAGAAGCCAATGTTGGATCAGGCCAATGACCCATCTAGTCCAACACTCTGTCACACAGCGGCCAAAATATACCAGGTGCCATCAGGAGGTCCAGCAGTGGGGCCAGGACACTAGAAGCCCTCCCACTGCTCCCCCCCCAGCACAAAGAATAGAGTGCATCACCTGCCCCAGACTGAGAATTCCCATCTATACCCTGTGGCTAATAGCCACTGATGGACTTCTGCTCCATATGTTTATCTAATTCCCTCTTGAAACTGTCCATGCTTGTAGCTGCCACCACCTCCTGTGGCAGTGAATTCCATAATGTATGTATTTCCTCACACATCATAATTTCCCCATGGGGCATAAAACAACTCTATGTCAGCACATATGAATAGATTAATACATGTATATAAATTTGGTGTGTACCTGCGTATAGTTGCTGAGTGCATTTGTGGTCAATGTCACCTACATATATTGGCATCATCAGCAGTCCAATTTCTTGTATGTTCGTACATCTATTTTGCCCTAATACCCGAGGGCAGCATTATATGTTAATATGAGTGACAGTTTGGTGTAGTGGTTAAGAGCAGGGGACTCTAATGTGGAGAACTGGGTGCTCAGGGCACTCAGTTGTCTGGCAGCCAGGTCAGAGGCAGCATGGCACAGGTAGTGGGGTTAGGGCTGGCCTGGGAGGGAGTGGCCCAGAAGAAACAGTAGGGGGTTAGTCATTATATCAGAATGCAGGGTGTCTGTTGTGGGGAGAGGAAGGGAAGGAGATTGTAAGCCATTCTGAGACTATGAGTGAAGGGCAGGTATAAACCCAGTCTCCTCTTCTTAAAACTGCTGCCGGAAATGCTGGTGTTGCATGCACTGCAGAAAACAAGCTGGAATAAGGGAGTAAAATGTGCATGCACAAGGGACACATACATGAGTCTAGATTGGAAATGTGTTTTCGTAGCAATTGTAATGGGCAGCACTGATCACCGGCATTAGTGATAAATTGTTTTCCCCAGAGTCTGCAGGGCAGTCTCCCTTCCCAGCGCCAGCTCTTCCAGTAGGATCTGTTTCTCCCCAAATCCTGTGCCATTTGGCTGCCTTTCCACATCTGCTCGTCTTCCCCAGGGCTCCCTCATCCCAGCTGTCTGACGTTTCTCTCAGAAGCGTCTTGTCTCTCCAGTGACCTTTGGAAGAGCACAGAAATGCCGACTAAACTTTTGCAATGGAAGAGGGACGTGGCTGGCGGCGCCTGCGGGCTGCCTCGCTGGCTAGTCGAAGACTCTCATCCGCTTCCCTCTGTCCACGGTGCTGAAACACCCGAACCAATCCCAACTCTGCCAAGTGCTGTAGCCGTCTTGATGGGCCCAGAGAGATCAGGCTCTCATTAAATAACTGCAGTCTTTACCCAATTTGAGGCTGAACCCCACAGTGAGGTCCTGCAGACGCAGACAGAGCTAACCTTTTCAATCCAGGCTGGCAACTCCTTGATCTTGCGCCTTCTCTTCTGGCTCCTCCACACCCTTTGGGGAAGGGTAAATGTGCTTTAGTGGCTTCTTGTACTGTCATTCCCCATCGATCTGACCTTCTCTATCAATAAATGCACAAGAGTAATAATCTTCTCCTAATCCTCAGTCCCACCTGCTGAAGGAGGGCAGCAGGGCTCACACCTTTGGTTAAATTTTACTAGCAGACAGAGGGGAAATGTGGGTTTAAAGCAGGTTGGCTGCCAGGTCAGGGCTTCTTCTTTGAGTTGCTATGTGAAGAGTCTAAAAACAAAGTACAAAATATCTCAAGTTAAATATAAAGCATCTGTACTCTGTTCCTGAGCATTTTGTGTTTGTGCTTTTCTGAGTATGTAGAACATGCACATGCTTAGGTCCTCCTTTGTGGGTACCATTAGTTCTGAGTATTAAGGATTGCTTTGATATATGATTTCTCTGGGACTTTATGATAAAACACAGGTATTTATACTGAAGATTGTTTAACTAACCATAGTTAGTGCATCAGAAAGTGGAAAGTAACCCGCCAACTTGGAAATCTCAGTTTCCCCACTGGTAAGAGAATAGAAGAAGAAGAGAGAAGAGAGTTGGATTTATACCCCACCCTTCACTTGGAGTCTCAGAGTGATTTACAATCTTTTTTCTCTTCCTCTTCCCACAACAGACACCCTGTAAGATAGGTGGGGCTGAGAGAGTTCTGAGAGAACTGCACTTGAGAGAACAGCTCTGAGAGAACTGTGACTGACCCAAGGTCACCCAGCTGGGTGCATGTGGAGGAGTGGGGAATGAAGCCCAGTTCACCAGATTAGAGTCTGCTGCTCTTAACCACTACACCAAACTGGTCCTCTGAACCCCTACACATGGGCGGGTGGTCTTGCTGGGCTAGCCTGGGTGGGTGGACTAGGGAGAGTGTCCTGCTGTCAGCGCCCTGCTGCCTCTTCCCACTCCCCCCACTGGATCTCTTTCTCCTCCCTCCCCCTCCTGGATGCCTCTGCCCGTCACCTACTTCGCCCTGCCTGGCTTTGCAACTTGAGCAGGGACACGGTGCTCAAGGAAAGGGCAGGCAGGCTGAGCACTGGCCTGGCAAGCACTGCAGGCTGGGGTGGGTCTAGGCATCCTCAGGGATCCCTCTGCCTCCCCCCCTGACTAGGAGAGAGAGAGAGAGAGAGGAGGAGGAGAAGGAAGGGAAGGCCTCCTCTTCCTCCCTGATGGCTCGGGCATTGTCGGGGATCCCCCCTCCACTGCTGCTCCTGCTAGTCACCACTGCTCATTGCTGCCTGGCTAGCAGAGCAGCACACCTGATGGTGAGTGCCGACGCGCACCCCAGCTGTGTTTTCCCTGAGCCCTTACTAGGGAGGAGGGGAGGGAAGCTGTTACTGCTGGGCATTACTGCCCCCACTTGCCCTGGAGCCTGGCGAGGGTACAGGGCTGCCTTAATTTAATAAACTTTGGTTTAATTAGCTGGCGCCTCCCAGCCCCCTCCCCCCAATTCCCTAGCTACAGGGATGTGACTTACCAGTGTGACTACAGCCCAGGAGTCACAAACTGGGATGTCTCTCTGGTAAAGAATCCCAGTTTGTGACCCTCCTGTTAACTAGAGTTACTGGGGCAGGATGCATTTGGATGTCACACTAAACCACAGTGTGATCATCCTGGATGGTTCAGCCCAGATGCTTTGCCTAAAAAGTCCCAGAGTCCTGTATTCTCAGCAGCCAAACTCTTCTCCAAACATTAAAAAAACTCCTACAAGAGTAGTCATGCTGCTTCAAATCAATAGGCCATCTAGTCCAGCATCCTGTTTCATATAGTGATGGACCAGATACTCCTGAAAGGCCTACAAGCAGGGCACAGAAGCCAAGGTCTCCCCTTACTGCTGCACTCTCCCAGGAAAAGTGTTCTGATGTTTACCGTCTCTGAACATAGAGATTCCATATAGTCATCATGGCTAGCTGCCACTGATGGACCTGTCCTCCATGCATTTGCGTAATTCCCTTTTAAAGCCATCTAAATGGCCATCACCAAATCCTCCCACACAGAGTTCCTCAGGCCAAACAATCATCCGGGAAGCTGCTGTGTGCTTTAATGCACAACCTGAACCCCTTCATGAGTGCCCAGACTTAGCGGTAGTCAGAGCTTCTCACATAAGTTCAGCTTCATTGTAACAGTATAGAATAGCTCTGTCCACAGCCTTTTGAATTTGTTCATTATAAACATATCTATGAATAAACTCAGTCTTTTTTTGATAGATATTTACAATTGCTGGGGACAGCATAGAATTGTTTTGCAGACAAGATCCAGTACAACAGACCTGCAAGTGACTATTGCTTCCCAGTACTTCCATTTTTCTTGTTCAGTTCCTAAGTGGGTTGGGGATGAAGTTCTTCTGCCACGCTGCATTGACAGTGGCACCACTTACATTTACTTGGACCTCACCACTGTAACCGCCAGCCACTCAATGCAGCAAGAAGTTCCTATTGAGCTATCACCAAGAATATATTGGTTTTCCAGCAACATGCTGTGAATACTTCATGAGTCCTGAATTTTTGGGATATGTTGCTCTAGCTTAGGGACCTGGTGGCCAGGGGAATGACAATGATCTGAGCACCACCATGCATGCTATTTTCTAATCAGGTATTGAGAAGATCTCACTCCCCGCAATGAAGAGGAAAACCCTCTTCCTCCAAGAGCCAGAAATATACTTCTCTCTCCTGAGCTTCTCACTGCTTCCCTTGTGTGGTTGAGCGGATACTTCGTAATGCTAAGACTACCCAGAATTTTCTGTGCTTGAGAAAAGAATCAGCAACAGTGTCTTTGACTGGCAGATCTTGAAATTATTGATAAATACTCATTGACCACCAGAGTCTAGTAAACGGCCAGCCAAGCAACCCCAGTGGATTTCTCTCTTGCCAGCATAATTTTTCTTGATGACAAGGTGTTCAGGTGGGGATGGGCTGGGGTTTAGCTTTTGTGTAACCTTTCCACCTTTTCTATGAATCATTTGTTTTAAATGATCCCTCATATAAGAACAGAGAAGAGGAAATAGGACAGAACATATATGCAGAGAGTTTACACTTCAATATGGAAGATAACTTAGAAAGAACTAGTGTAGTCCCCAGGAAATCGCTTTGTATCCAACCATTTGCAGACTTTGCAGAGTGGCATTCTCCCACTTCCCTCCTGCTACAGCCCTCTGAGCCCCTCCTCATTTTATTCCGGGGGTAGTCAATGGACTGTAAGAAACATCATGGGGGCAAGTGGAGATCTCCAGTGGGAGGAGGAATTGGTGGAAATCATGTCCCCTCTATTGCAAAAGGAAATGCCACCCCATTGGACGAACTGCATGGTCGGATACATGTCACCAACTCTAGCCATTAGAGTCCTGTTGGTTGCAAAGTCCAGCTCAGTCATGAGAAATCTGTGGGTGGCAAAAGCCACCATGTAGTCTCTGCTCTCATCTGCAAAATGGGAATAAATGGCTTATTGTGTGTGTGGGGCAGTAACACACTTTGCACATTAGCAGCTTGACGCTGGAAAACTGTATGTAACCATAGAATGGCTCATCCCAATGTAATTATAGCAAGACCTTGCTTGAGGTCCAGCAGGACAACTCCATTCCACTATGGCACCTGTCTGTTGCAAGGTCATGATAAACACCTACTATGCTACATATTTCACAGTATATCTGTTGCACAGTACATCCACTGCAAGCATGTTATAAATACTTGCTATATGTATATATGCAGCTGTCACCCTGTATCCTGTTCTGCACATCCCCTCCATTAATTTTTTGTCTTTGTCAGCATGCTGCATATTCAGAGCAATGACAGCAGATTTCAGCACAAGGATCTCTGACACAAGGATGCCATTGGAATTTTCTGAGCCCACTACAAAGCAGGGAAATTGATGCCCTGCCCCAATACCTTTTGCACCATTGCAGAGGACTCACAAGCAGATTACAGGCTGCTAGGTCAGAAGAAGTGTTTGAGCATCTCCCATGCTCCTTTTGACCTGTCAGTCCAATTGCATTTGGACCCAGGATGATGGATTCAATTATACACATTGGTTGTTGGACTGCCATGTTTCCTGCACTGATATTACATGACAGTCTGCAGGAGCTCAAAACACCAGTACTATGTTTCAAGTTGAAATCTGGTGTTCAGCACAATGTCTCATAGTATTGGGCTGTAAAAGGAGTATTCTGTGTTTTTATAGGGTGTGTGAGTGCCTTGTCTCACAGATCCACCAAAAAGAGCCACACTGTATGAGAGAAGCCAGATTCTCTCAGTTTAGGGACTATTTCTGGCCTATTTAATTTCTTATATGGAATTCATTGCCACAAGATGCAGGCTGCAGGCCAGCTACCTTTAAAATGCGACTATTAGACCCATATATGGATGGTTCATCTTTCAACAGCTGTTATCAATGGCTCAATGAAAGCTTCATGATCAAAGAAAGTATGACTCTAAGTGCTAATTGCTGGGAGGGGGGGTCACTTGCTGACCAGGTCTTGTAGGTTGGCATTCTCAGACTCAGCTGAGAATTGCTTTTCTAGCTCACTATTCCTCCAAGGAGGGTAGAGCAACATTAACCATACTCTTCCCTTCTCCATTTTATCCTCACAAAAACCCTAGGATGAGAAAGTGTGATTGTTCCAAGATTACTCAGTTTATTCCCACCAATGTGGTCAATCCCAGACACAGCGATTCCCAGAGCCTCAAACCAGTCTAACCCAAGCAGACTGGCCCTCCACCCCTCAGCCACTTGGAGACCTAGGGTCCCCTCAAACCCTTTAAATTGTACCTCAAAAATGGCTTCCCCAGCCACGGGTATGTGCCACCCTGAAAATCTGAGAGGTGCACCCCACTGGGTGCTAACCGGCGGTGGCTCCTGAGATGGAACAAACGATGGAACGTTTCCATGGAGATGATGGTCAACACCAATCCTGAGTCGACTTCCATCTCACATGGCACTCTGTCTAACAGCACGATGATGTGGATCTTCTTCATGGTGCTATTTTGGGTGCTCAGGACGGTCGTTGGGCCGGAACGGCTGGTGGTCACGTTGCACTCCGCTTGCCTCTGTGCTCTGGCGTCTTGCTCCCCCCTCGGCATTCCAGGTGATGACTGAGGGAACTTCTTCGGTCCTGTAGCCTTGCAGACTCTGGCTAGATGACCCCACCTTTGACAGTTTTGGTACCTTAGGTCATGTGCCCAGCACTGGTCTTGCTCGTGATTTCCGCCACAACCTGCGCATGTCAGCCTCCGTGTTGTTTTCCTTGTGGTCTGCTGCGGCTTTGTTCTCCGCATCTGATGGATGTCTTCGCCATCAGCCTCAGAATCGGATATCGATTTGTGGTGAACGGCCTTCTCGACCCTTGGTTGTGACAGTCCGGTGGCTTGCCAGACCTCCCAGGTGGACTGCTTGGTGGCTTCTGCGGCTATAACCTCTGCATAGGTGGGAGCATAGATGAGTTCAGCTTTGGCCACTGCTGTAGACGCTCGTCTTGTAGGCCACACACCACACACCGGTCCCTCAAAGCCGTCTCTAGGTCAGAGAATCCACACATGCGGGCAGCTTTCCACAGCTCATTGACAAACTCACGATCGATTCTCTGACCTTCTGGTCCCGTTTATAGAACGTGTGACGGCACACAATTTCTGATGGACTAGGTGCATAGTGATTTTTCAGCTTAGTTTTTAAGTCCGCCAATGACACCGTCATGATGTCGGTCGGCAAGAACAGGGACTGGGCCACGTCAAACACTGCATGGCCGCAGGAACTCAGCAGGACTGCTGATTTTGTGGCTTCTTCCTTGATTTGGTGTGCCCTTATGTGACACTTGAACCATGTTATGTACGATTCCCAGTCTTCCAGGCCTGGTTCGAACGCCTCGAACTTGGCACTGGCTGCCATCCCCTTTGCTGGTACACCAGTGGGTTGGTAGGGTGCTGTTCTTCTGGTATTGGAACCTCACTTGGTCCCGCTTCATCTGCCATTGTGTCAGTATTCAGTGGGGCTGCCCACCCGCTATATCCCATCCTCGTTGCCACTGATTATGACATGTAGGCAGTTCTCAACAAAAGTGATTCAGCTTTTAATAAGTGATTCAGCAACTCAGAACAGCTCAGAACAGACAATGAAACATAGAGCAACAGGCTCTTATTTAAACTGTGTGGGCTAGCACAGCCATGCCCATAGTCAGGTTAACAACCAATAGTAATTCAGAGATAACATCCAATCACTTTGCTTCCCTCCAGCACAATCCTTGTCCCCTGATTGGCCTGCTACACAGAGTAGCCAATCAGGTATTGCCATTTAGGATACCAGCATGTAAGCAGATGAAAGTCCAAGCTCAGAACATAACAGAGGTGCTGTGTGTGGGCTCATTGGTGCGCCTGGCTGGGGACAGAGGAAGCAGCTGCCTTGCCTGGCTGGGCGGTTGGTTGTACCTGCTGCTGGCGGGCAGCACAGCAAGCATCTGGTAGAAGCCCAAGATGGAGGTTTCTGCCCACATCATTCATGCTCGCTGCCTGTTGGGGCTGCTCTCTCAGCCCAGCCTTGCTATGGCTTGTGCTGCCCTCATCTTCCATGCCAACAGACCGACAGGCAATTGGGGTAAAGTGACTCAGGGGGGAGGGGGAGCATGGCTTGGGGAGGTGCCCATAAAAATTGCTTGGGGGCTGGTCCCTTGGGCCCTGCGGTAGCTATGGGTTGGGCTAGACAGGTGGCAACCCAGGAAAGGGCCTTATTGGTCATGGCACCACAACTTTGGAAATCCCTCACCAGGGAGAATTGCCTCTCTATTGCTATCCTATGCCAGCAGGTGAGAACTTTTTTTTTGTTCTGTTTAGCATACACCCAATAACTGTTACTGGCTCTCCTCCCTAGTTTTGGTGTTATGTGTGTTTATATGTTTTTATTGAATTATTTTATATACTTTATTTTAAAAGTTGTTTTAATGTTGAAATTATTTAATGCTTTGATGTTCAATACCTTGGGTGGAAAGGTGGCATAGAAGTGTTTTATATACATAAATTAAATAAATATAAACAGCACAGCAGCAGCAGGGAGGAGGGATGCTGCAACAGCAGTAATTCAACATGGCCCTTTTAAGGCCCCACTTCAATCACTTCCAACAGCTGCTGGCAGTTCAGGCAGGGCTAGATGATCCTGCCTTTGTACAACAGGGGGCTAGATTAGATAGCTTCTGGATCCCAGGTCTGTTTTGATGGAGGTGTCCCTGAGTCTAGTGTGGTAACAAAGACTATCACAGATGGTTATTTAAATGTACTCAACAGCAATGTGCCAAGGTAGACGGGTTTTTCCACCAGCTCTGATTGGGCCTAAGAGAATGCATTTCATTGTATCACTTACTCCCTTTTCTTACATGAAGTTATTCATGTTATTTACAAGTTATCTTGTGGGCTGGTTGGTCCATGTTGGAGTTTGCAAGTTCATCCTTTAGTCTGAAAGAGTTAACTTGTTTATATATTTCAGCTCTGCATATGTATCTTGGCTCTGAGTGGCCCCTCCTAATGGCTGCCCCCACTGTCTTTTTTCCTGTAAATAACCCTTGAGGAGATTTTGTTCCATTTGTTTGAAGAAGTGTGCTTTGCACACCGAAGCTTACACTATGAATAAAACTTTGTTGGTCTTAAAGGTGCCACTGGACTCAAAATTTGCTCTGCTGCTTCAGACCAACATGGCTACCCAGGCCTCAGTTTGAGCAGGAGCGCGCCAGAGCGCCACTCTGCCAGTAAGGAGCCCAGGGGGCAGGCACATAAGTCCCGCCCCTGCTCCCAGCCCCGCCCCCTGCTCTCAGTCAGACCACAAGGAGAAAGTAGCAGGCAGGTAAGTTCCCTGTGGAGCCCTCTTGTTGCCTGCTGAGGCACCCCCGCCACCTTCTACAGGCCCTGTGCCAGAGCACAGGGCCTGGCAGAAGGCCATCAGAGCCCCACCGCCAACTTCTACAGGCCCTGTGCCGGAGTGCTGGTGTGGACTGGCAGGGACTGTTTTGGGGGGTAGCCAGGGTGCACGGGCTTCAGGCAGCTCATGCGCCCCGACGTGGGCTGGTGGGGACTGTTTTTTTTGGGGTAGCCAGGGCACACGGGCCGCCAGCGACTCATGCTCCCCGGCATGGGCTGGCAGGGACTGCTTTGGGGGAGGGTGGCCAGGGTGCAGGGGTCGCAGGTATGGTCTGGTGGGGACTGCTTTGGGCGAGGTTGCCAGGGTGCATGGGCCACAGGCAGCTCATGCACCCCAATGTGGGCTGGTAAGGAATGCTTTGGGGGGGTAGCCAGGGTGCAGGGGCCGCAGGTGGCTCATGCGCCCCGGTGTGGGCTGCTTTGGGGGGAATAGCGAGGGTGCATGGGCTGCAGGCGGCTCGTGCACCCCGGCGTGGGCTGGCGGGGGTTGCCAGGGCACACAGGCCGGCAGGGACTGTTTGGAGGGGGTGGCAGGTGACCAGGGACGCTCCAGGGAAGCAAGCCCAACTGTGCGTATGAGATGAAGTTTTGTGGACATTCATCTGCCCATCATCTTTATCTGTAGAGGGTTCCGATGGAAGAGCCTTTCAGAAGATCGTGGGGCAGAAGAAGAGCTACTGCTCAGTGGTGGTGCGAGGTTGGTGAGTGGGCAGTTGGCAGGAAAAGACAGGAATGGCGGGATGTGCATGCGCTCTCTGGCTTCCCTCCTTTCCCAGCGTGAGGGAAGTTGCACTTGCTACTAAATGATTACAGAACTACTTACTCAGCCAGTCTCTGGGCTTCTGTCCCCTCCCCTTTCCCTACTGGCATTTTTGCTAAGACGTTTCAACAACTTTAGGGTGGCTCCCATCCCAGGCTGTTATCCATACCCTGTTTCTCTTTTTGTGCTACATGAACTGTCCAGGGAGGGAAAATGGGGTTTTAGGAATCGCTAAGTCCTATGCACATCTCCCAGTGTTTCTTTTCCAATAGCAAGTTGTGGTATATATTTTCACAGAAGAAAAATATGTTTTTAACCATCTTTGTTCACCATCACGTTTACTGCATCACAAGGCAGAGGAGAAAAACCCATGTCACTTGCTGTCCTTGCTATTTTGTAGTTTCATCTTTTCTGTTTGTATTTAAGATTTTATTAATTTCCATAAGAAGGGGTAGTTTCATCTTCTTTAAAGCCCTTTACTCCCTGCATGACTGTTGTTTTTATAGACAGTTAAATCGGCCTGTGTTCTGCATATATACACCAAAGGCAAAGCCCCCTGAGTTTTAAGAAGAAAAGTGGCTGCTCTGTGTTGATAACATTGCTGTAGTAGTACATTACAAGGAATAATTCTCCACCCCACAAATTATTTTAGTGTACATTTTGCTCTCTTATTCCTGGAGGGGGGGCAATGGAAGCTGAGTGATAGGGTCTCTCCAAGTGATTGCCAGAAATGAGATGTGTCCTGGTCTTGTGTCTTACAGATAGTCTTACAAATAGTCCTTTGCATTTATATTGTGCTCTCAACTTTAAAAGGATCATAATGCTGATTGTGTGAACTTAGTTTGGTGTAGTGGTTAAGTGTGTGGACTCTAATCTGGGAGAACCGGTTTTTATTCCCCATTCCTCCACTTGCACCTGCTGGATGACCTTGGGCAAGCCATAGTTCTTCTGTCAGAGCTGTTCTTGAAAAAGAGCAGTTTCTGTCAGAGCTCTCTCAGCCCCACCTACCTCACAGGGTGTCTATTGTGGGGACGGGAAGGGAAATGAATTTGTAAGCCACTCTGAGACTCCTTTGGGTAGTGAAGGGCAGGGTATAAATCCAATCTCTTCTCTTCCCTTCTTCTCCTCTTAGGCAAATCATGAGAGGTAGAGCAGGAAGGGTTGCCTCAGTGCTTAGTTCTCGTGGCCCTTTCTTACATGCCCAGGGAAATGCTGATCATCACTTTGGGGTCAGGAAGCAATTTTTCTCCAGGCCAGTTTGGCCAGCGATTCTGGAGGTTTTTTGTCATCTTCTGGGCATGGAACAGGGATCACTGGGGTGTGTGTGTGGGGAGGTATTTGTGAATTTCCTGCACTGTGCAAGGGTTTGGACTAGATGACCCTGGAGGTCCCTTCCAACTCTGTGAGTCTATGATTCTATAATCCACCCAAGCATGGCCAGCCTGGGGCTCTGGTGAGGCCAGCAGGCTGGCAGGGTATGTTTTTGGGACGAGGGGTGGTGGTGGAGAAGCTGGCAGCCTGGTGGGGACTGTTTTTGGTGTGGGGAGGGGGCTTTGGAGAGCACCCAGGCTGGCCATGAGTGTGTCAGCCCCTCTGTCAGGCAGAAGTGCCTGAGTTCCTCCCCCCACCCTTTTTTCCTTCACCCTGCTTGGAAGGGGAGGGAGAGGGGGAAAGGAATGGATCCCAGGCGCTTCTGCCTGTCAGAGAGGCTGGTGCACACTTCCGGTGATGTCAGGGGGTGTGTTGTATGCTAATAAGTTATGCTAATAAGTATGCTAATGCGCTCCTGCACCTGTTTTTCTACGAAATGGCCCCTGTGGCTACCCACCTGAATTTTTATGCATGCTACTGTTAGCTATTTAGCTTAAGATGAATTAGATCTTAGGCATGTAGTTCCTGCCAGAGATAAGGTGGCTATATTCCAAATGAAGTGAGTTGTAGAATGTCTATTGGCTGAGGTGCTGTTTGCTTTTAGTTGTGTAAACAGGAAAGGGAGGGCTTAAGAAACTTTATTGTCCTTTGTTCTCCCACACATGAGGTTTTAGCATCCAAGCAGTCCACATGGACCTTAGAATTAGTTAGACAGGACGTTTGTTGTTTTACTTCCAAATGTAACCCTTTTTCTCCTTTATATAGTAAACTCTTTTTCTTAAACAAATACACATCTGGCTGCCTTCATTACTCTGCTATATATTCCAACAATGTTATTCAACATTATGGTCCATGTTTCTCAACACTATCATCCCAGAATTCACTCTTGATCCTATTTCACATCTGCTGCACCACCATGCCCTAGCTTATATTTCAATGTAGCACTTGCGGGGGAAGATCTTCTACCCTCTGCCTCCCGTCTGCAATGCAGCAAAAAGCCGTATCTTCCCAGGAGTGTAAACAAGTAGGTGCTTACACAGTAGAATAGTGAGGGGGGCCCATAAGCCAGTTGCAAGCCATTTCTGCACCAGAGTAGTGAACTACACAAACATAGGCTGATACGCTAGTCCAAAATATTTGCAGATATACCCACACCATTTCCTTCCCTTCTATAATATGCTAGAAGCATGCCCTGAGTTTGCAAACGAGGACAGGCTCACTCTGTGCTAAATCATGAACACATTCCTGCATGCACGTGTGTATAAGCACAAGTGCGCACGCACACACACTCCTGAGCCCAGCAAATACCCTATTACAGTTGTCATGGAAATTAGAAAATGTGTCTGTTTGGATTTCCTCAGTGCAGGCCTCCTTGTTCCTGGTGGTTGCTACATCAGAGAGCCTCTGGCAGTCCTAATGCAGGCGCCGCTCTCATTAGATGGCTGGGATGCACAGGGGGCAGCCACCACTTCCCCCCAGACAGGCTGCCACAGAGGACCAAGGGCCACAATTGAACGTGTCAGACTTCTTTAAGCTAGAGAAAGTGAAGATGTTTCACAGCAAACTGAAAGGTGTGATTAATCAATGCTGTTCCCCAGAGGATCCTGGCCTGTCAGGCACAAAAAACCCACATATATCACAGCAGGGGAGAAAGGAGGGAAGGCCTTCCTTGGTCCCTCCCCCATGGCCATTTTATTTTCATGTCAGCCGCTGGTTCCTTTGTGATTCAAGCTTTGGAATGCAGCTGGGGAAGAGAGGGGCCAAGAGGAGCAGAAAGCTAGCACGCTACACTAGGGATCTTCTTTTGGATAATGAGCTGCTGTGGTTGTTGGATGCAATACATTGCTTCCAATGTACTGGCTAGAGAGATGCCCATGGTTTTGTTAATGAAGGGCCACACAATTAGGCAGGCCGGTCTTGGGTCTTGCCACGCAGGGGAAGGAAAGAGAAAATGGATCACAGCCAACAGCCAGAACTGTGGTCCCCTTTCACCAAAAGAGCTCACCTTTTTTTGATAGCTTTTGCTTCATGGTGTGCTGATTTTTGGGATATTTATGGGGAGCATTTGTTTGCTTAATGGCTGTCATGTAAGAAATGGCTCATAAAACCATTGAAAAAGGGAAAGAAGACACTTGGAGGTGAAATGGAAGGAGAAACGATGTTGGCGAAACGATGGGAAAGAAATGAAGGAAAGCGTTTTTCATTTGTAAAAAAAAAAAAATTACATCATCCTCCTGGGACCAGGAGCCACCTGCACTGTTGCGGGTGGCCGTGACCCTAGGCCCCCTCCACCATCCATGGACATGGTAATTGCAGAGCCAACCCCCCTTCTCCCCTGCCCTACCTGGGCCCAGGAGCCAATTGCACTGGTGTGGGGTGGCCGCGTCCCCTGGCCCTGTTCACTGTCCCCATACAAGATGATCATGGGGTACAGTCAACTCCCCCCCTCCCCTGGGCCTAGGAGTCACCTGCAACAGTGGAGGTGTCTCAGGGCCATGACACAAAGAAGACCCAGACCTGACAGCATTGAAAATGGAAGGAAGACATGAAGGTGGCTTGGGGGCCTGAGAAAACACAGAGGGAAAGGGAAACAGAAAGAAAGGACGACCCCGACTCCAGAATAAAGCCTTGGGAACAGGGCCGGCTCCAGGTGTCTGGGCGCCCTAGGTAGGACAGCCTGGGGCGCCCCCACTGGGGATGCCAACCTCCCGGTGGGACCTGGAGACCGGGGGCGTCGGCGGGCGCTGGCTTTCCTGGAGGTTCCGCAGCTGCGGGACCCCCAGGAAAGCCGGGAAGGAGGCGGGGGGGTCCAGCCTCCACCCCCTCCCTCCCGGCGCCGGCTTTTTGGGGCCCCCGCGGCTGCAAGACCCCCAGGAAAGCCGGGAAGGGGGCGGGGGGGTCTAGCCTCCGCCCCCTCCCTCCCGGCGCCGGCTTTTATGCGGGCCCTGCGGCTGCGGGACCCCCAGGAAAGCCGAGAAGGGGCGGGGGGTCTAGCCTCCGCCCCCTCCCTCCCGGCGCCGGCTTTTCTGCGGGCCCTGTGGCTGCGGGACCCCCAGGAAAGCCGGGAAGGGCGTGCGGGGGGGTCTAGCCTCCGCCCCCTCCCTCCCTGCGCCAGCTTTTCTGCGGGCCCCACGGCTGCGGGACCCCCAGAAAAGCCGGGAAGGGGGCGGGGGGGTCTAGCCTCCGCCCCCTCCCTCCTGGCGCTGGCTTTTCTGCGGGCCCCGCGGCTGCGGGACCCCCAGAAAAGCCGGGAAGGGCGTGCGGGGGGGTCTAGCCTCCGCCTCCTCCCTCCCGGCGCCGGCTTTTCTGCGGGCCCCGCTGGGAAGGGGGCGGGGGTTTGGCGGTGCCAGCGGGCGCCGGGTTAGGACGGCGGGGGGGATTTTTCGGGGGGCGCCATTTGGCGCCCCTCAGGCCGGGGCGCCCTAGGCGGGCGCCTAGTTCACCCTATGGGCGATCCGGCCCTGCTTGGGAAAAGCCTTGGCCATGCACAACAATCACCTTGCCAGTGGTGCAAGGGAAAGGGGATAGCTCTGGAACAAAGGTGAAAAGTACTGAGACTGACGAGTGATTTCAGCTCTCACATACTTTATTAGTTGAAGAACAAGACAACTTAAGCCAGCTCGCAGGCCGGTTTTTATTCCCAGAGAGCCCACACCCCAAACACACACAACACCTGTGCTTTGCTATTTACAGTTGATTGAGTTACCCCGGGCTCCTCGATTGGAGGAACGCGAGGAGCCTACATTCTATTGTTTACAGACACGAAGCTCAAGCCCTAGCCTGGCTGCGTGGCAGACTGGTCAGAACCGGTCCGAGCACATGGTAGCCCTGCGTCCATGTTTCCCTGTGGATATACCACAAAAGAGAAGGCACAGACTCTGGAATGAAGCCCAAGGAAAGGCCACACAGAGCATCACCAGTGATGTGAGCAAAAGGCCGGCTCCAGGGCCCTGTGAACAAAGAGTGCCTGCCCAAAGCCTGCATGTTCAACAATGTCACTGGATGGCATGTTGACTCGAACCTGCTGCCCACATTGTATACCCAGGAAGGATTGGCCATGCACTGCAATCAGCTTGCCAGTGGTGCAAGTGAAAAGGGGATGGCTCTGGAGGGCTGGAACCACAGACACCTGGACACAATATGTTGTGCCCCCCCCAGGCTCTGGCTTGCAGCAGGTATAAGAGGGGTGGCTGTTCTCCCACTGGTCAGGGCCTTGGCAGACAGGTTGCAGGCAGGCATCACCAGCAGGTTGCATCCACTCTGCAATGAATGGAAGTACAAGCTGGCCTGCACGTGTGACCTCTGGATCAAGGCAGCATCGCTCTCCGTAACACAGGCATGGTCACTCAGACTTGGGACTCCTGTTGCCCTGCAAGGCTTCCTTATGCCTTTTATGAACTATAATAAAATATGGACTGTGCAAAGTCTGCTTAAGGAACTATAAAGCATGGTGACCCACTAAGATGCCTGAGAGAAGGACATCTTTCTTTCTTTCTTTCTTTCTTTCTTTCTTTCTTTCTTTCTTTCTTTCTTTCTTTCTTTCTTTCTTTCTTTCTTTCTTTCTTTCTTTCTTTCTTTCTTTCTTTCTTTCTTTCTTTCTTTCTTTCTTTCTTTTCTTTCTTTCTTTCTTTCTTTCTTCACCACTGTCCCAGGAACCATCCAAGGTTGCCAGCCCTCTCATCTGATGGTGAATGAAGCAGTTCACAGTATGCACAAAGCACTAAGTGCCATGCCATGCCAGAGCATGAAGACAAAGGTCTCCAAAATGCCATTAGGAGGCCTCTCCAGTGCATGCAGGCAGACCCCTTTCCTCCCCCAACATATCTGCAAAGCTACACGTAGCTCAGAGACTCTATTCATAGTTACTTAGCAACTAATCACTTACCCATCAAGGACCCGGGTAAGACCATCAAGAAGACAATGGCCTTGGCCCAATGACTCATCTCACATACACCCAGGTGCCAGCCACAAATTAAGCTTCTAGCTCTCAATACTGACCACTCCTTAGCTTCCCTCCCCTATTCCTCCTAGCCAATAGTATGTTTTCAGAGATGGGCTAACCAGGAGGTGTGACCAGGGGATATGGCCAGCCCCCATACCCCCTCATAAAAGGGGCTACCCGACCACATGCTCGACCCTTCTGCTCTACGACCCCTATTTAAGCCTTATCCCTCTTATGTCCAGCTTGCTATCCCATTATCCTTCCTCCATCTTTAAACTCTAGGTCTGCAGCCAGAGTTCCATGTGCTGCTTGCTGGTTCAAGCCATGTGTCCCTTTTTTCTTTCTTCCTCTCCTTCTTCCATTGGAATGGCTCATTCGATGAGGACAGGTAATTATTGCCCCACCAATGAACTCCTGCTCATGAAACCGTGCTGAATATCTCTCTTTATTTTCCTAGTCTTGATTAATTGAATGTGTGTATGTGTATTGTTTGTGTGTGAAGAAGATTTCCAGTAAAGGACTTTAATTTCAACCTAATACAGTCTCTGTGTCTGTTACTGGTACTTCTGGAAAGGCGGGAGCTCTGTATAAACAGGTGATCGCTCCCTTAGCTGATTGCATATTGTTAATAACTCACAACTCCCCTAATTTTGATAATAACTAAGAGCAATCAGGCTAACACTCCCGGCAAGCACCCTGTCAGCAGTGCGAGTGAAACAGGATGGCTCTGGAGCCCTGGAACAAAGGGAGGATCCCCCAACTCCCAAATGCCCTATGTTGTTCCCCTCACTCATGAATGACATCCTGCACCTTGCTCTTCTGCTCCATGAGGGAGAAGGGTTGGCTGTCCATGGCAGTCATCTTGCCAACAAGGTGAGTGACTGCTTCCTCAGCCCTCCCCCTTGCCCTTTTGCCTGGCAGTGCTGGTGTCCCTGGGGGCATGACCTCTCAGAGGGTGGCCTGCCTTGGGGTCCCAAACACGATGCCCAGAGCCTTTCTATGAGGAACCTCACCCTCCCATTTCACCTTCCCTCTTCCGCCTCCCACTGGCCGCTACTTCTTCCTCCAGCACCAACATACTGGGGTGCATCCTCTGCAGTTTCCTCTGGAGAATGCTGGAGGACAGGTGTTGAGTGTTCCCGCCCCTCTAGACATGGGCACAGCACACCTGGCACTCTGCCACACAGGGGGTCCTCTGGCACATGGGAGGATGAGGGCTTCTTCCCTCCATGATGACCACCCCTTTCACCTGCTCTCACTCTCATGGCACTGAACCCAAGAACACCCAAAGCCCACAGCAGAGAGATAGAAGATAAAAAAGGAGGTTGGGGTATGTATAAATGTGGACCCTCAGCAGAGGCACCCACCAGCTATGCCCCACCACTTGGCATGAGCAGAAAGGATATGTGGATCAGAGCCTTGAGTCCCACAAACACCCAAAGCCCACAGCAGAGAGACAGAAGATCAAAAAAGGAGGGGTGGGGGGGAGAGAACAGGAACCCACCATGGAAGCAAAGTAAACCCTCGGCTGCATGGCAGGCAGACCACTAGCCCAGTAAACACACCCCAGCTCAGAAAGTTGACCAAAAAAAGGACAGATGGGGGGGGGTAGAGAATAGGAGCCCAGAAGCAGAAGCAAAGCAAAACACCAAGCTGGGTGGCACAAAGAGCCCTGGCCCAGCAAACACAGCCCAGCCCAAAGAGTTGACCAAAAAAAGGAGGGTGTGTGTATAAATGCAGGCTTTCTTCAGAGGAACCCAGCAGTGACGTAGGCAGAAAGGCTGGGTGTCGTGGGACACACAGAGCAAAGAGCAATCCCCTGCACAGCAAAGCTGATCAACTTCCTCCTATCTCTCTCCACTTCCAATCCTCTCCAACTTGCTGCAAAACCCAACAAAGGAGGGCTGGGCTGCGCCTTGGGCTCATAATGCTTTCAGATCCCCTAGAGACGAATGGGAGCTCTGTAACTGGCAACCAACAGTGCCTATCAAGCTTTGGAGGGTCCTTACTGGTGTTTCCAAGGCTGGAGAGAATTCCATCCCCACCATTGCCTGGGACTTTGCTCAAGTGATGCCAGGTTTTCTGGGAAGCGTTTCGATTTCCCGGACAGCCCCAAATCACCTGACCTGCCCCTGAAGTTCAGGGAATCTTTGGGTAGCATGTGCTTCCATGAAGATCACGTGACAACCCCGGACTGGCCCAAGTTCAGCACAAAGTTTACTTTGTGTGCTGGTTCATGCCCATCCCTACCTAAAGCCCAAGATGAAGACAGGGCATTTTGAGGGTTAGAATAGCATGAGAACAAAAAAGCAAATGATGTTTGTTGTCCAAGGAAGATGTTTGTTTTTTTAATTACCTTTCTTTCTCTACTGGTTCAGACCTACACATTTTTTCATTAGAATGGTGCACAAATCTGATTCAGAACTCAAAATGTTGTATATAACTGCATGCTGGGAAAACCTGTGCATAATCCAGCAAAGCAGACCGGGGTTTCCTATGGAACTTAGAAATTAGTTTTCAAGACAGCTTTCATAGCTGAGAATCTTGCCTCCCCACAATTCAAATTCCTTTGGAGCTTATATGCTTGCTAGTGTTCCTGAATATCTTACTTGTGGGGACAGGTTTCTTGGCAATAGAACTAGTACAGGAAATAATCTGATGCCAGTGCTCCTGTTGGTAGATGTGGATCGGGGCAGGGATACAGCGAGAAGCCATAGACGTCCATATTAAATAGCCATGTTTATCTGCCCATGGCTCTGACCTGGATAGCCCAGGCTAGCCTGGTCTTGTCACATCTTGGAAGGCAAGCAGGGTTGACCCTGGTGGTCGATATTTGGATGGGAGACCTCCAAGTGTTGCTACACAGAGGCAGAAAATGGCAAACCACCCCTAAATGTCTCTTGCCTTGAAAACCCTATGAGGTTGCCATAGGTCAGCTGCAACTGGATAGCAAAAAGAAAAAAAAAGAGCCTCTACATGGGAAAGGCAACTTTGGCTTCCTCAGGGAAATGTGCCCCCAGTGGCTCCATCCTAATCGACTCCATATTTAAAATAGCTCTCCCCAGAATCTGCCTACCTTACAGGACTTTAGCTAGGGTAGCAAGCAAGCCAAGGGCATACTGCAGCCTATCCCAAACTCTGAGGAAGGAAATCATACTTGCCTGCTTTTACCAGTGGTTTGCACTTCCTACCTTCAGCCACAGCGGAGGTGTCATTCCCCTATCTGTGATGCTTTGCTCTAAATCAAAGTGCTGTGCGTCTCCAGAGGGAGCTGGCACTTGCCTCTCAGGGCAGCTGGCCCAGTTCCACGTACATTTCCTCTTTCTTGTTGGTTCCCTTTCTTTATCTTCCTGCTTCCCGCCCCTGGCCCTGTGCTGCAGCTCCTGCTCCTCCTCCTTGCTGTTTGCCACATCAGCTGCTCTCCCGTCTCTCTGTCTCAGCGCCACACATAAAAGGAGCCCTGATGACCGTGGCATGATAGCAGAGCCAAAACTTAATTTCACAGCATATTTCATGTAATATTCCATAAAACTGAACAAATTTGCTGGAGCCCAAATTCCATCTCATTATATGGAGTTGGTGCAAAAGCGGAACCCTTTTAGATACCAGGGCTCAAAGGCCCACTAAAGGGATGTTACAGAAGAAGGGGAAAATAATTAATTAGGTGCCACTCTGTATCTTTGATCCTCCATTGCAAGTCGCATTAAACAAAATGCCTGGCTCATGAATATCTCCATGGCATGGAGCCTCTATTTTTCGGTCCTTTCTCAGGAAATTAAAAGTGAGTCTCAGATAGAAGGGAAGTTGTGGGGAGGGCTATGAGGGGAGGTAATCCCTTCCTTCACAAGACACTTTCTGTGTTCATGTTTAAAATATGTATTAAGGCTCAATGGAAGATGCTGATACCTGTTGGTAGGTGCAGAGGTGGAATTGCAAGGGGACCTGTGGGAGCCTTAGGCCAAGACTGAAGGGCATTGGTAAAGGATTAAAGGATGTAAGTGATAGTTCAGGTGGGAATCATATTTATCTATATGGTGCTGCCCCTTCTGGAAAAGCCTTTTGGAAAAGCTGCAGTCATTTCATTGCTTTCTCAGCTTCCGGTCTAGCTCCATCCAGCCAAGTAGCCTATTGGGTCTTCCTGGATGGATTATAGATGCTTCCAGGTCAGGATTTGTTCTTTGCCCGATTCTGACCCAGTCTGTACAGATATTTTCCAAGGAGTTGCTTTTCTATTTTTCCCAACTGCCCTTCCCAGGATCTCTCTTTTTCTCCCTTTTCGGTATTGCACAGACCTCCTGCAAGACAAGACATACTCGGTATTTCCTTCTTGCTACAGTTCTTTTTCACTAGGACTTATTTCTTCAGCACCCTGAATTCCTGGCTGCCAACCAGCCAGTGCTGACAGAGAGGCCCAAGAATCAGTTGCTACCTCTTGTGCCCTATGGCTGCCTGTTTCATTTTCATTGAATCAGCGGGTGGATTGGCCATTTAACTGACAGAATAAATTCCTGATGGACTGGTGTTGTGGAGGCTACTGGTGGACAGGAGCAAGCAGAGCCAAGTCCCAGTTGATCTCACAGCACCACAGGGATCACTTTTTTGGACCCTTCAAGTACCATATTAATCAGCTAGCCTGATACCCATGCTTCGCTACGGTATTTAAGCTCTGTAAATCCAGTTATAATACTGATGATGTGAAGTCTGAAATGTAACATTTGTTGTAGGAATTCTAATGGAGAAGATTGTAGTGTAAAAAATGAACTGAGACATATGTCCTTTTCCCCCTCTCTGCTGAAGGACCTCTCTCTAGACCACATTGGTGGTTCTGCCCTCAGGTGCTAGGATCACCAAGCTGCTTGGTGAGCTCACTCTGGAGCAGGCCACATAGAACGGTCCATTTAAGAAGCAGTCGTTTGTTAAGTCAACTCCTGCCACCTTCCACAAAAGTGATGGCCTCTCTACTTGTGTTCCTGGATTGTTTTGCTCATATGGAGACTGTGTTGTTCTGAGCACCTCAGGGTGATCTCAATGGTACCTGACCTGCACAGCTCAGTGCCCCAGGAGTACTATGTGCAAATGTCTTTGCGGCATTCCTAAGTTGCCTCCTTCTTGTAGCGTTGGTGTATCTGGCTCAACGTTTGCCAGGAGCTTTCTTGGGGGCAGTAAGAGGTGTGAGGGGGAGTTGGTGTGAGGGAGTGGTGATGTAGTGGACATTTCTTCAGGTTCATGAGGGAGGCACACATCAAAATGGCTCCTAGAAATGTCCTTTACTATCTCCCTATAAACATTCATTAACTCAATTGCCATGCTGGCTTTTTTGAAAAATGTCGATTCAGAAGTCTTGAATTGCTGATTTCTGTAACTGTCCTCAACTGTCTGCAGTCTCTTCTAACTGTGTTTTTACCTTAGAATACTGAGATCCACAGCTGAGCAATCAGAGGGAGGTGGGTGCAAGTAGATAGGTTTTACCTCAAACTCTAAACTACACAATTGACCAATTGGGGGCGGGGGCAGGCAAGGAGGCAGCAGCCTGCCAGGAAAATGGAAAATAATTGGGGGAATACATTTTGACCCTTTTTTACCCCCCTAGGGGTCATGTTTCTCAGAAATCTCTTCATGCGGGGGGTTGACATCAGGATAGGAATGCACTCCCCTTATTTTGGGTTTCTTGGTGCAGAGGTTTGGCCTGGGCATTGAATTTGGGAGGGAGGACTGTAATGGCCCAGACGGGGTGTCACCTGATGCTGCCACCACACTGGTTCCAGGCTCCTCTGAGAAGACCCAGAGCACCCTCTCAAGACCTTCAGACCTCCCTTTGGCCGAATAATAGTCGTGAGGACCAGGCAGAGTAAACAACAAGGAAAAGGTTTATTTTATAGGAGGTCAAACAAACAAGGTGCAGGAATAATAACAGTAAGTGGGTGAAAAGAAAAGAAATCAAATGCCCTAATGTGTCTAAATATATACTGTCCCTAGCTCACTATCTCAAGTGGCCTTAGACTATTCAACCTTCCCTCAGGATGAGGGTTTCTTCCCCACAGCAGCCTCCCTTCTGGCCCTGTTCCCTGGTAAGAAGAACAGTTTTTTCTCTTGCACCAGTTCTCTTATTCCCCAGCCCTCTTCTTCCCTATTGGTCAAAATTGGTGCCAAAACTTCCCAAGGCCTTCTGGGGTTTGTAGGCCCAGCCTCCCCTACTGCTAGCCAGGCTTCCTGGGCCTAGTAGGAATCTGGTGGTACAGCCCAGATCATGACAAGGACATACCCCCCCCTTTTTTTACAAAAATGCTTACCATTTATGTTACATTTTAGAATTGGGACATAACTACATATTCAAAACACCATCTGAGCAATCAGATATTAAGCAAGTTCATATGAACCAATTTTCTAGAACCCACATTGTGAGAAGTTAAATAACCTAATAAAAGAAAATAGTTTTCTATAAATTTGTGGTATATTTCCATTCTGGGTGGGAGTGCAGCTAAGCTGGGTCAGCAGCATCACTAAGGTGATCCTGCTGAGGTGGTGTCTCTGATGGATGAAAGTACCCTGCCTGCTCCTACACCTGACAGACACCCACCTGTCTGGTGTTGGGGGGAATTATGTTTAAAGGCACAGGGGAAGCTGGGACAGCAGCAGGGCTAAGGCAATCCTGCTGAGCAAACCTCCCCAGCATCCCACCTCCTCTCCTACACCAGACAGGCAGGTGCCTGTCTGGTGTAGGAGGAGGAGGGGGGAGGAGTATTAGAAGCCACTGTGGAGGTGGGACTGGCAGGATCACTAAGGCATTACTGCTGGGGCAGGCTCCTTGGTGGCTTTAAGCACCCTGCAACTACTGCTGCACCTGACAGACAACCACCTGTTAGGTGTAGGAGGTGGGGGGAGTGTGTTGGAAGCCATCAGAGAGGTTGGGCCAGCAGCATCACTAAGGTGATCCCGCTGGGGCAGCGTTCATGATGGATTAAAAGTACCCTGGCATTGCTCCTACACCTGACAGACACCCACCTGTCTGGTGTTGGGGGGGATTGTATTTAAAGGCATCGGGGAGGCTGGACCAGCAGTAGGGCTAAGGCAATCCTGCTGAGCAAACCTCCCTGGTGGCTGTTAGCATCCCACCTCCTCTCCTACACCTGACAGGCAGCTGCCAGTCCAGTGTAGGAGGGGGAGGGGGAGGCGTATTAGAAGCCACTGTGGAGGCAGGGCTGGCAGGATCACTAAGGTGTTACTGCTGGGGCAGGCTCCCTCATGGCTTTAAGCACCCTGCAACCACTGCTGCACCTGACAGGTGTAGGAGGTGGGGGGAGTGTGTTGGAAGCCATCAGAGAGGCTGGGCCAGCAGCATTACTGCACCTGACAGGTGGTTGTTGGCCATTCCTAATTTCCTCAACTGTCATTAGCTCTGCGCAGTCTCCTGTAACTGGTTTTTTTTACCTCAGAACACTGAGCTTTGCAGCTGACCAATCAGAGAGTGGGGGCAGGGTGCAAGGAGGCAGCAGCCTGGCAGTCACATAAGAAGCAATGGGGGAGCACATTCTACCCCTTTTGACCCCCTTAGGGGTCGAATTTCTAAAAATCTCTTCTTAGTGAGCATCTACGTCATGGTAGGAGTGCTCTCCCCATATTTTGTGTTTCTGGGTCCAGGGGTTTGGCCTGGGCATTGATTTTTCTTTTATATATATACATGTCAGCTCACTAATTGTCTCCTCTTGCACTGCTGCCTGTTTGCAGGATGAGGCAGTGTGTGAGCTGGATGCCCATTGTTGGCTCTGCAAGGGCTTTGCATTTCCAGCATCTTGTTTCTGATGCCTCCAAGGAACCTGGATCTTCTGATGGCAGCAGTCTTACAGGTCATAGTGACACAAGCACATGATTGAAAAGGAGACTACAAGACTGAGCTGGATTTTACAGATTCCACTGTGCTCTTTACTTGAGGGGTACAGCACCAGCACATAGTTCTACTTTCTCCTTCCTGTAATCCAAGATCAGTGAGATGTGATAATAATCCTGAGTACTGTCATTTTTAAACTTCTTTTTACTGGAAAATTCATTTTCAAGGATGCACAGTAAATAAATATTAAAATTTGATATCTATAAAAATACCTTGGCAGAGAAGATTTTACTGCAGGTTTTATTGTCAATCACTAAATGTACAGGTGGTTGTCAGTATCTGGGAAAGGAGCACTGGATTTTTCATTTCACATCTCTGTGGTGCTCCTCGTTACTGAGAGCTGGCATGGCATAGGGGTTAAGAGCAGCAGACTTGAATCTGGAGAATTGCCAAACCCAACAATTCCCCACTCCCTCATATGAAGCCAGCTGGGTGACCTTGGGCCAGCCACAGTTCTCTCAGAGCTTTCTCAGCCTCACCAACTCACAAGGTGCCTGTTGCAGGGAGAGGAAGGGAAGGCAATTGTAAGCCACTTTGAGACTCCTTAGGGTAGAGAAAAGCAGGGTATAAAAGTCTTCTTCTTTTTGTCTTCTGCATGAACAGCAAGTGATCAGAGAGTTTTTAACTGAGTCACCACAAGTCACCCGTTGCTCTTGTATCTGCCTTAACAAAATCATTTAATTTGATGGTGACATAGTGAAGCTATCAAATGTTGCCTTCCTTAGTCATATGTGAAATCTTGTGTGTGTTTTGCACATTTTGAAATGGAGGCAGGCTCTGTTCCAGCTCTAGCCCACCTTTTGGGTGTTTCCCAGGAGGCTGAACCATGATCACACTAGGTAGCGAGATCACATTAGGTAGGCCCATCTAAAGTAAATTAAGTCCTGAATTAAACATGATGTTGGTGGACAAGAAGAACATTGTAAGTCACTTTGGGTCTCCATTGGGGAGAAAAATGGGGTATAAATTAAATGAATAAAATAAAATAAAGGAGTTCTGGGCAGTATCCATGGTGTTTCCCCTCTGTTTTATCCTCATGACAACCTTGTGAGGAAGTTTAAACTGAAAAATAAGGACGGCCCAAGGTCACCCAGTGGGCATCATGGCCAAGCAAGGATTTGAATGTAGATCTCCCCAGGTTAATGTCCTAACCACTACATCAAAGAGGCTCAGATTAGTACCAGGAGAAATTCCAGAAATTGTAAGGATAATGCATTTGATATGATCTGTATGTTGTTGGTAATAGTACAAGACGATCTCTGTTAACAGTCTCGACCTTTGGTTAATTATTCTACCTCAGAACTATTGGAATTCTAATTGTTATTGTATTGTATTTCAATAAGTTAATATTTTTTTTCTAAAAAAAAAAAAGAGGCTCGGATTTCCTCCAACCAGACTGGCAGTGAGCCTTGGTGTTATTGTTTTCTATGGTTGTATGAAATGCAACCCCATAATTATAGGGGGAGGAAAGAAGAATGGATAGCAAGCACTTAAAAGGTTTCACTGAGACAGCAAGGGATAAAAGAGAATTACTTTTGACATGAGTTCTGATCTGGACATGGCATGAAATATGACTGACGGGATGGGTACACACCATAAAACAAGGACCAAGACTGCATACAGGGTACCTGACAGAGCTGAATGTTAGAAGACATAGACACACACACACTTGCCTCATAGCTCCTGCTTTTACTCTCTGGCTCCACCGCCCTCTCTTTGAGCTCAGAATAGGGCCCTGGAGCTCTGGCCCCTCCTCTTCTAATCAGTCACAGTAAGGGACTGCTGCTTCCTTTCAAGTATGGAAATCAGGAAGCCAATACTCCTCTTGGGGTCAGCAGCAACATGAAGCAGGTAGATTAAAAATGTCCAGCCAAAGCAATTCTGCCGAGGAGCAAATGTGAGAGCCCATTCCGCCTGATGAAATTAATTAATCTCCAAGCCAACAAGGATGCTCTCGTCTATTCTTTACTTAATCCATAACCCTGAAATTATGGCATCTGTTCAATACAGATGAAATTAATTACCTTGGGAAACGGGCAACAGGTTGCATTTCTAATGTCCTCCATATCACATGCAGTAATCAAAGCTACAAAGTGCTTCCCTGAACAGACCTGGCAGCAGCCATCATGGGACTGTTTGTAGCAATCATTAAACACCAAAGCAGCATTCCTCATAAATTTGGCAAAGCAACCCTCGCTGTTAAGTAAGGCTACAGCCAGTCATGGGGGAAGGGGTCATCAGAGATGGAGCATAGGAATCCAAAGGGGGAGGGGGAAATCACCGGCTTGCAACAGAAGGCATTCTTGTCGAGAATCCAAATGTCCTGATCTCGTCCTCCTAGAGATATATAAAAAACAGGTGTTAGAAAGAGATGCTTGAAGTCATTTGTTGAACATTTCTTCAATACTGCTGCTTTGATCTGCAGAACTTTCAACTAGTGTTTGTTTTTAAAAGCTCCAGTTGCAGAGGAAAGATATAGAGGGTGAACTGACTGATTGCAGGGGTGGGAAGGAGGGAGAAACTAACAACAGATTTGTTTATTTACATCTCACCTTTCCTTGCCGCTCAAGGAAGCTTAAAAATCATCACAATTTAAAACCAATAGAATAAAACCCCAGATACCCCTCCCCCCAAAGAGACGCCCACAGTTTATACTTGATTAAAAGCCCTGGCAAACAAAATGGCCTCACAGCCCCCCCTGAAGATTTTTAAAGATAGTGCACCTCTCACATCACCATTCTACCAAATGGAAGCTGCACTGGAAAAGGAATGGGCTCTGGTTGGTGCCAGATGGTGGGGAAACAGTTAGTAGGTGGCAGCTTGAAGATTGTAATCGGTGCCTAGGAACATATGAGTGGAGATGGTCCTTTAGATATGTGCATCCTATGTCATAAAGGGCTTTAAAGATCATACCCATTGCCTTGAACTGAAAACAAACCAGCAACCAATATAGCTGTTTTAAGATGGGTAAGAGAGGTTCCAGTCAATTAGACCCTGACAATAATTGGCCTGCTGCATTTTGAAACAGCTACAGTTTCCAGGTTGTCAAGGGCAGCCCAACATAGAGCTCATTTCAGTAATCCAACCACAAGGTTACAAAAGCATGGATCAGGATGGCCAGATTGGCTGAGTCTAAGAAAAGAGACAGTTGTCAAACCAAATGCAGACAATAGAAGATACTCTTGACTACTATGCCAATCTGCTTTTCAAATAGCAAGACTGGGTCCATGAGTATCCCCAAGCTCTAAACCCACTCTGCAAGTGCCAACTCCACTCCATCCAAGAAAAATGGATCCAATCCCTCTAAAACATCAGCGTTCCTGGCCAGTATCACCACTGTCTTGTCTGGATTTAGCCTCAACCATGTGACCACAACCTCAAAACACTGGTTCAGAGCCAAGAGGTTGAATCTGGAGGCATGTATAAAGAAATACAGAGCCAAATGTCTTCTGCATATTAATGATGCACAACTACAAAGCTCTGGATGAGCTCATTCAGCTGCCGCATATGTATATTAGAGAGCATGGGTGAGAGAATAGAAACCTGTGGCACCCACAGCACAAATCCCACTCTGCTGCTTCTCCCTAGGCAAGGCAAATAGAATCTATAACTGCTTGTTTCTTAAATTTGGGATATCTCTTGTTATCATAAATCACTTTGGAAAGATGAGTTCTAGGTTGTAGTCCCGAGGACATTTTCCTGGGAGCAAGCTTTGCTGAATGACATGGGCCTTGGTACCGAGTATACCTGCTTAGGAGACTTGCAAAAGCAGTGACCCACCTTGGTGAATGCAAAACACCACCCATATATTTGGGCTAGCTAGGTGTTAGAAAACCCCTTGTTTTAAATCCCCACGCATGAAACATGGACAGGAAATTAATGACACCCTGATGACTCACCCAGACATGGTTGCTAAATTGAAATTGGCTTGAGAGGCCACAAGTTGTATAGGCTGGAATTAAGCCTTACTTTACTTTTCTATCTGTGTAATCTTTTCTGATGCTTGCCTTAACATCCCTTTACTGCAAGGACAATCTGGACTACTTCCATAGCTATGCTACACCCATGGTCCCTAGCACCAACTCCAGCCTCCTCTGTGAGAATAGAAATTTATTGTCCTGAGAAAGATGTTGTCAGAACTATTGCCCTTCTGTGTATTTGCTTTCATAATCATGAGCATGCAGAATACCCATTAGGTCCTACCCTAGATGCCCATAATCTCTTCTTTATGACCGGCAAATTATGTCCAGTAGCTGTTTCAGGTAGGTGTTAGGGTTGTGTCAGAGGAGTCCTCCTCAGGGTTCAAGGATGCTGTGCTGGCTAACCCCACAGAGGCTGAAACCCTGGAAGACCTTGTGATTCCTGGGCTCTTCAGCACTCAGGAGACAAGTTGCTAGCTGTGGCTCCTGCACCAAAGATACAAGCCCATGAACAAGACCAGAATCAGAGACCAGGTTTGCTGAGGAACCCAGTAAGGATACCTGCGGGTTGCTGTAAGTCTCACAGTCACCCCTAGTACCTCAGAGCAGAGAAGATGGGAGGCTCAGGCAGAAGCTTGGTTCAGATGGAGTGCCCGGCTGGCCTCCTAGGACCTCTCCTAGGGTTGCCAATCTCCAAATAGCACCTGGAAACCTCCCATTATTACAACTGATCTCCAGGAGACCAAGATCAGTTCCTGTTTTGGAGAGTGGACTCTGTGGCATTATAGCCCACTGAGATCCCTCCTCAAACCCCACCCTACCTAGGCTCCATCCTCAAAATCTTCATGATTTTCCAAACCCAGAGGAGGAAAACCTAGCCTCCCCTCTGCTCATGAGGCCTCAGAAGATCAGTATCCACCATGAAGCTTTGCAGGATGCTGAACAGAGTCCAGCTGTAAGCACCTGCTGGCTTCACGCTGTTGTTATAGCTACAGACACTAGTTCCTAGAAATAGTCTCAGTCCAGCTTCTGGCTGTTGTGTGGAATCCATGGCTTTAATAGTCTTGGCCCACTAGGGTTTGTCTGGGCAGGACAGTAGACATATTGAGAATTTCAGGTTAAACAGGTTTGCCATGTGAGCAATATCTTCTTAAATATCTGCTCTTTATTTACAAACTGAGCCTCAGATTGATTTTTCTCACCCCCACTGTTCACTACCTGTCTTTTTTTTTTTTTTTTTGTAAAACTCTCTTAAAAAAGAGAGAATTTTATTCTTTTTATAAGAAACGGGAAGGGTAGACAGATGGAGAAAGAAAAAGATGGAGTGAAATTTTTCCTGTTAGTGAGGGTTAGTTTAGGTTAATAACCAATACCAATTTTGGCATCCATCATGGTTAGAAGATCTTCTTTTTAACTATTGCAAAGTCCAAGGTCATTCTGTTAATGCAGTTAGTAAAGTCCATTGGGGTTAGTAATTAAACAGCTCCTTCCAGATGTTACACGAACAGTCCTCAAAGTATCTTCTTTTTAAATCTCTTCCAGTTATGGATTGAGTCCATTTTAACTTTGAAGTCTTCCGTTCCATCACCACTTTCCCCTGGGCTGCTGTCTTCTTCGCTTGTCCCAGTTTTGAATACTGCATCCTCCTCCCTGCTGGCGTGTCTCTTCAGAAGTTTCTGTATTTTAAAGATGAAATCCTTCTTCTTTCTTTTCTCTTTTTTCTTAAACTTCTGGCCTTCAAGCTTCCTGGGCTCCATAAACTCTTCAGATTAAATTAGATCTCCAGTTTGTCGCTTGCTATGCTCAACATCCCCTTCTACTGGCAGAGTATTCTCTTTTATAAAAGCGGAATAGGCTTTGGGAGCCTCATCCACCTCTTCTTTTAATTTTATCGCTTCACTGCCAGTTAGGGGTGCCAAGACATTTGTCAAGGTAAATCCGAGATCTTCTTTCTCTTCTTCTTTAACGCCCTGGAAACCTAGAATCAGATTCGATTTCTGTTCGATCTCCATCATCTTTCTAGTTGTTTCCGATATCTGTTTCTGTCGACTGATGAGAACACTATCCATTTTAAACAGAGTTTCGTTGATTTTCTGCAATTGTTCCAGCAGGGGGCACAGCATCTCCTTTTCCTGTTGATTGACAGCAAGCTCTTGGGGGGGCTGTCTGGACCGGAAGTCCCTCCTCTCTTCTCTTCCGGTGTCTGCAGGACTTTTTCCAGTATCGACATTTTGTTTTTTTGTTTACTTTTAAAAAGTTCGTGCCGCATCCCCCAGGAAGCTAAGATGATCGGAATCTTCCATGCAACCCCAACGGTACTTTCACCAACACATTTTTTTTCTCTCAGCCCCCCTTCACGCTCCCTTTGTAGATCTTGCTTCTCAAAGGGGGTGGGAACTCCTCCCTCCTCCCAACGCTTATACGCATGCAGGGGGGCTCCGATTTATGCTTCAAAATAGATCTTCAACTCACGATTCGATGCTACTTCTTCTTTTTATTTTAAACCATAGCACTGTCTTCACTCCTGGAAATCGGTGGCGCCGCTAAGTCCCATTACGGGCACGCCGCAGCGGGGCCGATTGGGGCGGGGAGAAAGCCTCAATTTCCCGGCTGTCTGCCGGCAAAGAGGCTACTCCCCAAGCGCCCCCGGTTCAGAGCCTTTGCCTAAGGCTCACTAGGGTCTTTCGCACATGCGAAGACCCCCCCTAACTGCGCGTGGGCTAACCGCCTCCGGGAGCGTCCCGAGAAGCGGCCGCCATTCACGACGCCGAAACCAAAACCCCTTCACTACCTGTCTTAAGTCCTCAGACAGGCAGCTTTGCAGCTGTGCAGTAGCTATGGCTGATGGGCTTCATTTCTTTATGTCTTGTGGCTGCTTTTGCACCTGTGCAGTAGGGAAAATCAGTTTCACCCCATGGTCATCATGGTTAAAGCGGATCAGTATCATGCACAAATCACTAGTCTCACCCCTTTTGCACCTGTGCAGCAGCAACTATCACTTAAATAACCTGCTCACTTCCTGCTGTTATTGGCTGCACAGTTACAGGGAATCTGTCACAAGATTTGTGATCACCACATGTGAGCTGAACTGGAGGTTGCTCAAACATGCCTGGTTTAGCACAGCCTCTGATTGCCTTCACTTTGCCTGCACTGTATCCAGGTTCCTCCCCACTAACAGTTTTTGCTATCCAATTTCCCTATAGTGTGTGCCTGCGTGTGAGAAAGAGGGGGGGAGATCTATGGGGCGGGGTAGATGTAGGAAGTTTAGTTCCTTAAATTGTTTTGT
This sequence comes from Gekko gecko, assembly GCA_029375565.1. Classification (NCBI taxonomy): domain Eukaryota; kingdom Metazoa; phylum Chordata; class Lepidosauria; order Squamata; family Gekkonidae; genus Gekko; species Gekko gecko. The sequence continues at coordinate 232,678,094 of JAPDNY010000002.1, read as the reverse complement.
AGTGTACTTCACAAGAATCTGTAAAGAACCTACCAGAAAGACTTTGAGAGATGGGAATTGCTAATTTAAGGTCAGCAAGAGGTGCATTCAGATACATGTGAATGACTGGGTGACTCTTTTGACCACAATAAGGAACTTTCCCCACAGTGCTGGTGCTGGCACTGGCTTGGAGTTGTTGTTGTTGTTCAGTCACACAGTCGAGTCTGACTCTTTGCAACCCCATGGACCAGATCACGCCAGGCCCTCCTGTCTTCCGCTGTCCTCTGGAGTACCAGTTGTTTATTACTTGAAAGCAGCTCCAGCTGGACCACTTTTTGCAGTAGAACCTTCTTCCTCTTCCAGCGGACTCACAAGGGTTCTGTCCCCTGCAGTCACGTTGGATAGACAGTATTTTTGATTGAACTGCTAAATCAAAATTTAGAAGAAGGAAGAGGGGAAGTTACTGATCCCTGCACAGAATTTTAATGTACTAACTATGCTGACAGCTTATTCCAAACCATGAGCAAATCAACACATGGAATTCACTGTCATAGAAGGTGGTGGCAGCTACAAGCATAGATGGCTTCAAGGGGGAATTGGATAAACATATGGAGCAGAGGTCCATTGGTGGTTATTAGCCACAAGGTATAGATAGGGACTCTGGGGCAAGTGATGCTATGTATTCTTGGTGCTTGGGGGGAGGTCAACAGTGGGAGGGCTTCTAGTGTCCTGGCCCCACTGCTGGACCTCCTGATGGCACCTGGTATTTTTGGCCACTGTGTGACACAAAGTGTTGGACTGGATGGGCCATTGGCCTGATCTAACATTGGCTTCTCTTATGTTCTTATGTTCACTGTAGGCAGAGCGCATCTATGCATGTTAGGTCTGCATCACACATTGCATCAGAAGGATAAGTACATGTATTTCAAATGCGGGTCATCCCACCATTTTTTCTGGGGCGTGTGAAGAATGTTAGCATGTCCTAAAATGCATGGTCATGATGTGACTGTGAGCACCTGCCACGGATACTCCCCTAAAGGCATGTTTACCATCCTCCCCAATAACAGAGTGTTTTTCAAATGGCACAGAAAATACGTAGTTGAGTAGTAACAGAAGTCTAGGAATCTGCCTTTTCTGGTACGTTTGAAGTAGCCTTTCTGCAGATGTGAGAGCTGCAGAGAGATCTCTCTTTACATTTTCCAAGGCTGTGACTGAGCATACTGAAAATAATGGTGAGGTGTGGGAAATGGCACTTGATCCTGGAAGGAGAACAAAGTAGTGTTAATTACAAATGTGATAGCTACTTGTTTCTGATCTAACTGAGGATGGACTATCAGGCATCAAACATTCTGGGCACAGGGCAAGGCTCTGGCCTCTGCGTGCGGAAGTCTCCTTGCACGCTATCCCTAACAGACCTTGTGAGGCAGCTCTTACATAGCTTGCCTTGTGAATAAATAATCCTTGTTCATCTAAACAGAAGGCTGGTGAGGACATTTACATTGCATTACAGTGCAGCATACTTTGTTCTGCGGATGCCATTCCTACTTGCCTCCTTCACCAGCATTCAGAAGCTGGTCTTTTCCATCCTCTTCCCTGATGCTGACCTCCCCCTAGCAGAGCCCCAACTATCGAAGGACACTCACCTTCATTCCCACTCACACCTGCTGAATGACTTTGAGGGGAATAGAAAGGTCCTCATCAGAATGGATCAGGAGAACATAAGCCTTTACCTCTGGGTACAGAATAATAGTGATTTACTTTTTATTAAAGTCCCCTCATGGTGAGTTAGAGAGACAGAGAGAGAGGATGTGAGAGGGAAATGTGATCAAAATTAGTTCCCTTGGCAGAGCTGAAGAGCAGAGGAGGTGTCGGGAAGCAGCAGGTGTGCCCACTGTGAGGGATTCCAGGCTGCCAGGCAGACTGTCCAGTGCTAGGATGAGCTTGGCAAGAGTGATAAGTACATAAACTGCCTGACACAGCAGGGCAGATGTCCCACTCTCCCCTGAGGAGCAATTGCTGAATTGTGATGAGCTGTGAGCAAAGCAACTTTTTGCAGAACTTGCTCTCCACTGTCAGTGTACTTGGAGCAAAAGCGGAGGGCCCCTGCCAGCCTCAGGGAGATGGAGAACTTTTCTGGGCAGGCAGACGGTGTCACACAATGTATTCGTGAGTAAGCTGAGGCCAATTTAATTGAACTCATCACCCATGCATAACAACATGGGAAATTCCAAAATGGGGGAGAGACAAGGAAGACCGGTAAGAACTGACCTTAGACTTTGGAAGGGCTGACGGTTAATATTGCTTTGCTGAATGTTGAATGGAGGCAAGTGGTGGCTATATAAAGTATGGTAAAGTGTAGATTTAAATCTGGATCTCCCCAATTTTAGTCTAACCACCCCACCCTTCTGTTATCACATGCATACAGATACACTGGTGCACATACTTAAGTAGATTTCTTTTCACGCTCTCCAGCTATATCCAGAATTAAACCTGGCATAATACCAAGAGTGTAGCCATTCAGATATTCTGCCTCTCTCTCTCTCTTTTTTAAAGGTTTCAGGTTTTTAAAAAAGTTTCCTTGTTTTGTTCATTTTCAGAAAATACTAAGAATACAAACAGGAGTAGACCAAAGGGATAACAGCTCAAATGAAACAGTGCCTGTGTACCATTTCAAACAACTGAAAAGAATATAATAAACAATAGCTTCAGGCTTATAGATGTAAGATGTCAAATAAAAGTCATTAGTTAGAATGCTAATACATACAAAATAGTTCTGCATTCCACAGGGTGAGAAGCTGCTGCTGCTTTTGGTGATTTCTTTAAAGGTAATCCAGGTGAAATTTATTTACTTTTCACTTCTCGATAGAAAGTCTGAATTGGCATATGATTTTCTCCACTGTTAATATGCACCAAGCTTTGCTAAGCAAAAGATAAAGGAGTCTGGCTTTGGAATTACATCTTGTCAATGTAAAGTTATCCACCACCATTAAAAAAAAAATCTATGGAGCCATACTAGTAAATGGGATGAGGGAGGTGGGTGGGCAGTGTTGTGGCACCGTGTTGTGGGAGGCCGGAATACCACTGAATCGGGATTTTAGAATTACATTCTATAGCATGCCACCTTTAATTTACTGAAAGAACAACCATCATTGCAAGCATTAAATTGTTACTGTTTACCATGTGATTATTTTAATTTGCTTTTAAATGTTTTATGCTGATTTGGCACATGGTGCTGATAAATGTGAGCCGCCCTCAGCCCGTTCACAGGGAGGACGGGATATAAATACTACTACTATTATTACTATTGTTGTTGTTGTTGTTGTTGTTGTTATTATTATTATTTACCCCCATCAATGTGTAAAAGAGGATCAGCTCTGGATTCCTTGTCAGCAGACAGCTGGTGATTTTGGCAGTCATGTTTACAGCCAGGGCTTTTTTTGTAGAAAAAGCCCAGCAGGAACTCATTAGCATAATAGGCCACACCCAACAGCAGAAACACATTAGCATATTAGGCCATGCCCCCATGCCTTCCCTTGGCTTGCCCGGGCACCCCAAGGCTATGGGGAGCCTGGACAAGCCAGCCCTTCAACAGGTCGGAGAAGGCATGGGGAGGCATTTAAATGCCTCCCCAATCCTTCCAGGGCCCCCCTGGCCCGCCTGCCTCAGAGTCGCTGGGGGTGTGTGTCGCTCTCCAGGCCTTCCCTCTGTAGCCATGCACACAGGGATTTTGGCTGTAGTGGGCGTGGCTAATTCTGAAGCCAGCCAGAACTCCATTCCTGTGTGTTCCTGCCCCCAAATAGCCCTGTTTACAGCCTTATTCTACAATCCAAAGCTATAAGATACTCTCATTACACATTAAAGTATGAATCCTTCCTTGCACCTGCCTCCCAACCACTGTGATTGCATCATAGTCTGAGTAGGGACTTGTTTTCACAGGTGTCATGTACTGTGAATGCCAGTTATCTGATGTGGAGAGAGAGGGAGAAGGTAGGGTATTTGGCCCATTTGTCATTCCATGTGTCTTTGTGTTTGTAGCTCTTCCTATAAAATGGACTTTAAAAATGGGCTTTAGGAACCTGGAATGTAAGATCTATGAATCAAGGTAAGCTTGATGTGGTCAAAAATGAGATGGCAAGAATGAACATCGACATCTTGGGAATCAGTGAACTAAAGTGGACAGGAATGGGCGAAGACCATTATATCTACTACTGTGGCCAGGAATCCCACAGAAAAAATGGTGTGGCCTTTATAGTCAACAAGAGAGTGAGAAAGGCAGTATTGGGATACAATCTCAAAAATGACAGAATGATCTCGGTCTGAATCCAAGGCAAACCATTCAACATCACAGTAATCCAAGTCTATGCCCCAACCACTGATGCAGAAAAGGCTGAAGTGGACCAGTTCTATGAAGACCTATAACACCTCATAGAACTAACACCAAAAAATGATGTCCTTATAATCACAGGGGACTGGAATGCTAAAGCAGGAAATCAAAAGGTAACCAGAATAACAGACAACTTGGCCTTGGAGAACAAAATGAAGCAGGGCAAAGGTTAACAGCGTTTTGTCAAGAGAACACACTGGTCATAGCGAACACCCTTTTCCAACAACCTAAGAGGCAACTCTACACATGGACATCACCAGATGGGCAACACCGAAATCAGATTGACTATATAATTTGCAGTCAAAGATGAAGAAGCTCTATCCAGTCAGTAAAAACAAGACATGGAACTGACTGTGGCTCAGATCATGAGCTACTCATTGCAAAATTCAGACTTAAACTGAAGAAAGTTGGGAAAACCACTAGGCCATTCAGATTTGACCTAATCACATCCCCGATGAATATACAGTAGAGGTGAAGAATAGATTTAAGGGACTAGATTTGATAGACAGAGTGCCTGAAGAACTGTGGACAGAGGTTCGTGACATTGTACAGGAGGCAGCAATCACCGCCACCCCAAAGAAAAAGAAATGCAAGAAAGCAAAGTGGCTGTCTGATGAGGTTTTACAAATAGCAGAGGAAAGAAGGAAAGCAAAAGGCAAAGGTAAAAAGGAAAGATTTGCCCAACTGAATGCAGATTTCCAGAGAACAGCAAGGAGAGATAAGGAGGCTTTCCTGAATGAACAATGCAAAGTAATAGAGGAAAACAATAGAATGGGAAGGACTAGAGATCTCTTCAAGAAAATTGGAGAAATCAAGGGAATGTTCCATGCAAAGCTGGCCATGATAAAGGACAAAAACGGTAGGGACCTAACAGAAGCAGAAGAGATTAGGAAAAGATGGCAAGAATCCACAGAAGAACTATATAAGAAGGACCTCAATGTCCTTGCCAACCATGACGGTATAATCACTGACCTCGAGCCAGACATCTTGGAATGTAAAGTTAAATGGGCCTTAGAAAACATTACTAACAACAAAGCTAGTGGAGGTGATGGTAACCCAGCTGAGCTATTCAAAGTCTTAAAAGAAGATGCTGTTGAAGTGCTGCACTCAATTTGCCAACAAATATGGAAAACACAACAGTGGCCACAGGATTGGAAAAGGTCAGTATACATTCCAATCCCAAAGAAGGGCAATGCCAAGGAATGTTCAAACTGTTGCACAATTGCAGTCATTTCACATGCTAGCAAGGTCGTACTAAAGATCCTACAAGCTAGGCTTCAACAGTATGTGGATAGAGAACTGCCAGAAGTACAAGCTGGGTTTCGAAGAGGTAGAGGAACTAGAGCTCAAATTGCCAACATTTGCTGGATTATGGAGAAAGCAAGAGAGTACCAGAAAAACATTTACTTCTGCTTCATTAACTATGCTAAAGCCTTTGATTGTGTGGATCATAATAAACTATGGCAGGTTCTTAAAGAGATGGGAGTACCAGACCACCTCACATGTCTCCTGAGAAACCTGTATAAGGGTCAAGAAGCAACAGTTAGAACTGTATATGGAACAACTGATTGGTTTAGCATAGCAAAAGGAGTACGACAAGGATGTATATTGTCACCTTGCTTATTTAATTTATATGCAGAGTACATCATGCGAAATGCTGGCCTGGATGAATCACAAGCTGGAGTTAAGATTGCTGGGGAAAAGATCAATAACCTCAGATATGCAGACAATACCACTCTGATGGCACAAAGTGAAGAGGACCTAAAGAGCTTCTTGCTCAGGATGAAAGAGGAGAGCACAAAAGTGGGCTTGAAGCTCAACATCAAAAAAACTAAGATCATGGCATCCGGCCCCATCACTCCTTGGCAAATAGAAGGGGAAGTCGTAGAAATAGTGACAGACTTCACGTTCCTGGGATCCCAGATCACTGCAGATGGTGACTGCAGCCATGAAATTAAAAGACGCCTGTTCCTTGGGAGGAAAGCGATGGCAAACCTAAACAGCATGATAAAAAGCAGAGACATCACCCTGCCAACAAAAGTCTGCATGGTCAAAGCAATGGTATTCCCAGTAGTAATGTATGGCTGCGAGAGCTGGACTATAAGGAAGGCCGAGCGCCGAAGAATAGATTCTTTTGAACTGTGGTGCTGGAGAAGACTCCTTGGACTGCAAGGAGATCAAATCATTCAATCCTAAAAGAAATCAACCCTGACTGTTCCCTGGAAGGCCGGATCCTGAAGCTGAAGCTCAAATACTTTGGCCACCAAATGAGAAGGGAACACTCACTGGAGAAGAACCTGATGCTGGGAAAGATTGAAGGTCACAGAAGAAGGGGACGGCAAAGGATGAGATGGTTAGACAGTGTCATTGATGCAACGAACATGAAATTGAGCAAACTTCAGAGGACAGCGGAAGACAGGAGGGCCTGGTGTGATCTAGTCCATGGGGTTCGGAAGAGTTGGACTCGACTGTGCGACTGAACAACAACAACGACAACAGAAATCTGAAACATGCTCAGTAAAATGTCCACAAGAGACCCTGCTATCCAAGACTCAAGTGCATTCAAAGGCTGTTTAGAATGGTTCCAAGGTCATTAGCACTGGAAATATCGGAGACGCTGGGCCTGAAACCTTGGGAATTTAGCACTCAGATACCATGGTTATCTATCATTTTTATTCTACCCCTCCTCTAGGGAGCTCAGAGAGGCACATGTGACTCTCATCTCTTCCATTTTCTCCTTATGACAACCTTGTGAAGTAGGTTAGGTTGACAGATGATGACTGGCTCAAGATCACCCAGGGAAATGCATGGAAGAGAGGGGATTTGAACCAAGGTAACTTTGGTCAAAGTCTGATAATGTAATTATTACATCACACTGGCTCCTTGGACCTCTTTGGTATAGTGATTAAGAGCGGGTTTGATCCCCCATTCCTTCACATGCAGCCAGCTGAGTAACCTTGGATCAGTCACAGTCCTCTCAGAGCTCTGCCTCCCAGGGTGTCTGTTGTGGGGAGGAAGGGAAGAAGACTGTAAGCCGCTCTGAGACTCTGAGTGAAGGGCGGGGTATAAATCCAATCTCCTCCTCCTCCTCCTCCTCCTCCTCCTCCTCCTCCTCCTCCTCCTCCTCCTCCTCCTCCTCCTCCTCCTTCTTCTTCTTCTTCTTCTTCTTCTTCTTCTTCTTCTTCTTCTTCTTCTTCTTCTTCTTCTTCTTCTTCTTCTTCTTCTTCTTCTTCTTCTTCTTCTTCTTCTTCTTCTTCTTCTTCCCAGTCCCTCTGCAAAGCACTCCCAAAATGATTTTTCAGAGTGCTGAAGATGGGGCAAAAAAAAGAGTTTAAGAGCACAAAATAATATAGAAATTACACAATGGAGTGACTGTTGAAATGCCAGGTATAAAGATTTTTTTTCTTTTTCACTTTCCAGATTTTTAATGTTGTCAGTGTGAAAGCGTTAGAAATAGCATTGATTGTGCGGTAAGATAAAGGAGACCAAAATAGGTCAAGAAGGGGAGCGGTGATCAAGCGTAGCCTCCTCCTCACCTAGCCAGCATTTTTGACAGGGTTTGGTAAAACAATAAAATGCTTTTCAGAGCTGGGCTGTATTGTAATACTAGATTAGGTGTCACAAGCCTTCCCTTGTCAATGGGGCTATATTAAATGGTGGGGGGTTTTAAACCTCAGATTTTATTCTTATAATTGTTCCAAAGAAATCATTCCAGCAGTGTGTGCCATTCCTTCAGCCTGGAAGCACCCAGGCAAATTAATACAGCTTGGAATAGAAAGTTAAACTTAGGTACTATAATCATTTTAATTGTAGCTATGCGACCAACCCGTGACAAATGTATTTTCCTCTGTGCACCCAAGTCTTTTTTAAAAGAGTGAAGGGGCAAAATTGTTGTTATAAAGCTCAGACCAATTATCAGTAATCTGAACACTGTGGCACTTCCACAGTCTAGAAGTCCATTTTAGCAGAAATAAAGTGTTAGATTTCTAAGAATCTTGTCTGGGAGGTAAATTGCCATGTCTTTAGACTTGTTAAAATTAACTTTGTATTCTGAGGTTTTCCTGGAGCTTTCTGACTTTCTTGGCAGTACAGGGGAGTTCCAATTCCAGGTTAGACAAAAATATGAGTCCTTCAGCTGCTGAAAGCCTCTATAGTTTGTACTAACTGTGGTTTGTTTGTGACGTCTGAACTCAAAAACTGCTATTTATTGGCTGCATGGTTGCAGAGACAGCATTATAGTGGGGTACTGTTTATGGACATTTAATACCATTAACCCCCCCTGCAGGTGTGCTTGTGACTGATCTCCAGAATTTACTGCCACAGGATGTGATGATGATAGTCCTCCCTACTGAGTGGCATGAAAGAGGCAAGAAGTAGACATACCGGAGTTTATGCCCAATCCAGGATGTGTTACTTACACCTGAAAGGCAAAACTGAGTTTGTTGTTCACATCATGGTTTTAAAAAGGCCCTGCAAATACTGTAGCCAAACTGGCTGCTTTTATTTCATTTCAGTTGGTTTTAGATGTTTTTGCCTACCTTCTCCCAACAGCTATTAGCACTTTACAAATTGAAAAAGTCCAGAGGGAAAAAGGTGAACATTTCCAATGCATTGCACTTTTATCAAGACAGATAAAGAGCACAAAAATCCTGTAGAAATGATCCAGCGGTGACCATCTCTCCCTGTCTCCCACCTCATCTTCCTAATACTCACTCTTTCTTTGTCCCCTTGATCCCACACCATTGCTTCTCTCATTGGTCCATGTTCAGCACCAGTTCAGTGTTGTCCTCACTTCTTCAAGAGCCAGCTTTTTCCCTCTCAGCCCAGAAGCCCTCTTCCCTTTCTCCCAGTCCTGCCGCAAAGACTTCTTTATTGGGAGTTTGCTGGAGCAGGCTGTTGGTGGCTGCAGCTGTTCTGCTCTTGCTTGTATGGTAGCAGTTTCTCTCTCTGCCTTTCATATTGTTTGTGTGAAAAACACAGAGACATCTGACTAGGGATGGGCATGAACTGGCTCACAATCTAAAGTTCATGATGAATTTTGGCCAGTTTATGGTTCACAAAGTGAAGTTCATGGCAGGGTAACTGGCACAAACTTTCCACAAACTTTCATGTGGTTCATGGTGGTTTGTAAATGGATATGTATCCAGACAGACTGTTTCCATTCAATTAAACTGTTTACCAAACTTCAAAACAATGGGGGGTTTTAATTCTCCAGCTTTGGAAATGCCAACAGGGCCCCCCCCCCAAGCTTAACAGGCACTACTGGCTGCCAATAACAGAATTCCCATTCTGCTCTATGGGATCAGAATGCTATATATACCCACAGCTCAGCTCCACATACTCCCCTCTGTTGGCTGTTGGCAGTTTCAAAGAAAGGCAGGGAACTTGTTAAAAGCAGAGCACATTCATCATTTATTCCTGATTGTGAACTCCTCTCCCCTGCTGGGCTTTGGGGGTTAGGTGGACTCAGGGCTCTGAGCCACGCTGTCTTTCTGCTCATGTTGAGCAGAGGGGCTTAGCTACTGGGTGCCATGGCTGAGGACCCATATTTTATGCCCTCTCCTCTGTGGGGCTTAGGACCTACCCTTTGCACCCACTTTCAGCCTCATGGCATACAGAAGTGTTCACAGTCAGAAAGAATGGGAGGGTATAATTGTGGGAAGGTCTGTAAATGGGACCCCAGAAATATAATCCATCCCCAACTTGGAGAGATTGTAGAGAAGTGGGCAGCAGGGTGACGTTCCTTGTGTGTTTGGTGTGTGTAGCTTGCAGGGGATCCATACTATACACTTTTGAGCCTGAGCCTGACATTTTCCCCAAAAGCACTTTCCTGGGGGCATCTTCTCTGGAGGTCCACAACTTGGACCCCCTAAGTCCAAGTTGCACATAACTTGGAGGGTATGTAGAGGAGCATCAGGGGAAGATCTCTAGCTTGCACAGGGTCTGTTCTATACATTCTTGAACCTCCTGAACCTGCACCTGTCATTTCCCCAGAAAGCACTTTCCTTGGGGCACCTTCTTTGGGAGGCTGTAACTCAGATCCTGTAAACTCAATCCTCACCAAACTTGGTGGGCAGGTAGAGGAGAGCCAGCTGCAAGTTTGGTGCCTCTAGCATGTTGGGGGGCATTTTATTGCATCACAAACTGAACTGGTTCATTTGGCACCTAAAAGTTTGTGATGGTTTGTGGTCCATGAACTGGGCATGCCACAAACCTTCAGCTGAACTGCATTTTCCTGGCTTGTGCCCATCCCTACATCTGACACTGATTCAACAAGCATAGCCTTATTCCATGTGCCCTCTACCTCACTGCCTGGACCCAGTAGGGAATCTGGGCCAGTTTTTCTGCATCCTGCTGAGGAGCATCTCAGCTCTGTCAGGGTATGTGTTTGTGTGTATGCGTGCATCTGTGTGCCTGACCTGTTCCAGCAAAGTCATCTGCTTTCTTCTGCCTCCAGGAAAATCTCTCTTGTCACGCACACTTCCCACCGCAGCACTCACTGTGCAGTCCTCCAGCAGAATGCCTCTGTCTGCAAGGTCATGGCCTAACCATCCAGAGAGAATTGAGGCTCTTCTGCCTCGCCTGCATTGGTCAGCTCTTCTCTGACACTCTGGGATTTCCTTTTTAGCTTCCAGCATGGTGACTCATCCAAGCACAGATGTGTTGTTGTCTAAGAAGATATCTGGCAAAACAAACACACAAAAAATCTGTCAGTGAACAATGAATCCCTGGGGCCAGCTGAAGCCACACACCTGCACGGTGCTGTAAAAAGGGCAAAAAGAAAACAGTCCTAGCCAGAGTGACTGCTCCCTGTAACAGGCATTAAAGATTTGGGAATCAGCAGCAGTTCCATTCTCTACCCAGATTCTATAAAAGAAGTTCTATGTGCTATGTAAAAAGTGTCAAAACTCCTTGTTAGAAATGCCTTTGTGCATTCATCCCAGGGACTGGGAAACTACAGTTTAAAGAATGTAGATACTATTTGAAAACTTTCCCACTATATCATGTGATGGCTGTTTTCTTTCTTGGAGGCCTAATTGGCCATTGATTAGGACCATTTTGGCCTGGATCCAGCAACTGGCTTTGGCAGAAAGGATTTCTGTTGGCAGAGTGCAACTTTCTCATCTACCCCTCCTACTGCAGACCAAAATGCCTCCCAACTGTTCTGGGGGACAGAAAACCCCCAGAAACAGCTTAAGGAGACAGCTGGAGACCTGCAGCGGGGGGCAGTAATCAGCAAAAATCTCCCACCTCCTCCTGTCCACAGAAATCCTCCACTGGATCCTCCACTTGTCTTTTCACTAATGAAAGGGAAGACCAGGGCAAAGGAAGGTCAAACTCAAAGGAAGACCAAACTCTCAGGACTACTGAGAGCCACCATCAGTCCCCAGTCAAAGATTCCATCTGGGACCTCAATATGATCCTGATCCAAATCAAATATCATAACAAAACAAATCACTTTGCTTGCTGTTACCATGGCTCTATAACAGTAAAACAATGAGCCTGTCTGTCAATCTATCCATTTATAGCAGGCATAACTCGTCAGAGAATAAAGCTAGGAGACTCAGCACCAGCTTCAGGATGATTGTGGGAATTCCAGAGTCAAAACTGAAAGGCATGGGAATATCCTGGCCCAGGTGAGACACCCTCCCCATGCTATTTGGAATAGAAGCTAAGGGTCTCTGTTTGTGGCAGGCATAACTCATTGGAAAATAACACTACACATTTGAAAACTGGCCACCAACCCCAGAATGATGATGGAAGTTGCAGTGCAAAAAATAAAGGGAATTAGAGAACACGCTGAACCAGGTTATCTTCATGGTAGGCAACATGTCATAAGAGAGCTTTTAAACAACCTGTCATGTGTCTTTAATACTCAGATCTCCAATATACCATAGAAGGTTTCTGGGTGACTCACTCTCAGCTAGACCTACCTCACAGGGTTGTCGTGATGATAAAATGGAGGACAAGAGAACAATGCAGCTCTCTCCCACTGGGGAGAGAGACTGAATATGACATTTCTTATACATCTAATTTTAATGATATTACAAATATTACAATAAAATGGATTAGTTGGACTGTCTGCATTCAATAAAAGTTGCCATATAGCAAAGTAGCTATTACAGCTATTACACCTTCTACCACCACAATAATAATGATAACAACCCACTGCCTGAACTGGGTGTTGTAAATAGGGATGGGCACAAACTGAATTATGAACCGAAATTTGTGATGAACCCAGCCCAGTTCAGGGTTCACAAAACATGGTTTGTGCCATCCCACCTTCATAGGCCACATGAACCTCCCATGAACCTTCCGGGTGGATTTGTGTGTTTTATATTGGCATACACACTGGTGCTAGTGGTGGGGCTTGGAGAAGACATTTAAGGAAACTGCAGTCTCTTTAAATGCCTTCTCCAGGCCATGTGGTCATGGCCACATGGCTTGCAAAAACCATTTAAATTGATCCTTTTAAATGGTTTTTGCAAGCCATGCTGCTGCTGTGGTGGTGGTGTGATTCACAAGTAAACTGGGAAGGCATATAAATGCCTTCTCAGTTGGAAGCAATTTCAGTGATCCCTTTCATCCCCCACTTGGAAGTGGGCAGGGGGGAGCAAAAGGAATTGCTGAAATGGCATTTCAGCATTTCAGTGATCCCTTTCACTCCCCACTCTTCCAAGCAGGGGTGGTAGCAAAAGGGATCACTGAAATGGCTTACAAAAGCCATTTAAGGGAATGTTCCTTTTAAATAGCTTTTGAAGATCTTCCCCCTTCCATTCTGCTAGCCTCAAGGAGCTGCCACCAGCAGAAAGGAGGGAGGAAAGATCCATGACCCTCATGAACCGAACTGGTTTGCAAACCAGGGGCAGTTCATCCCAGTTTGTGGTTCATGGGACGAACCTCCATTTTCCCGGTTCATGTTCATCACTAGTTCTAACTTCTGTTCCACATGTGTAATTACTAAAACAGATAAGTATTCCACTAGCACACATGTAAAGGGTGGAGGGGCAAGCATCCCTTTACTACTGTGATAGATCATGGGAAAATATTGCCTCCTGCCCCCTTCTGTTCATAATACTAACAGACTTTTGCTACTATACTACTATTAAGAGCATTCTGTTGCGAAACAGGATAGGGATTAAGTTGAAACCAAGACTTGAAACTAAATGGAGGAGGGGGACATGGAAAAATTAGGTGGAGGCAGAGAGAAATGCACAAGAAAAGAGCAGGAAAGATGGAATGGAATTAAGGAAAACACACTAACAGCCTCTTTGCTTCAGTCTTGCAGAAAGGTGAGTTTAGCAGATAGTCAGAGTGCCTTTTACTATACTCAGACTTCCCTGGGCACCTGGTGGCTGCAGGCAGAACTGCATCAAAAGGGAAACCATTGAAAAGGCATTTGGCTGGATGCAGCATGATGCTGGCCTCAGGGGCCCTTCAACTGACTTGGGTACACTGAATTTTGTCCTCTCAGCCCCCCCCCCGGATGCAGGTGAGAAAGGTGGACTATAAATGATGTAAATTAATTAATTAATTAAACTATTTCACTATTTGGACCCATAGCATTTCCAGAAGCGAATCCAATTATCTTACCCTCTCAATCTTACTGGACTGTATACCCTCTCTGACATACAGAGCCACCCCACCTCCAACCCTTCCCCCTATCTTTCCAATATAATTTATAATCAGGAATCACTGTATCCCACTGATTTTCCTCATCCCACCAAGTTTCTGAAATACCCACAATGTCTAATTCCCCCAACACCAAGCATTCCAACTCCCCGATTTTACCTCAGATACTTCTAGCATTTGTGTATAAACACTTATAGTTTCCCATGCTTGTTAAGCCCACAACCTTCCTCTTGCTGCCTTGAGAACTTGCAAGGCAGTTCCTATCATTAGCCACAGTCTCAGTGGACAATTTTAATCCATTTCCTTGTACAAAAGTAATAGCTACCCCTTCATCTCTTTGAGATGAGCCATCCCGAACCAGAGACTTTTCATCTCCTGTCTGCTTTCCCCCATTATTCAGTTTAAAAACTGCTCTGCCACCTTTTTGATTTTGAGCACCAGCAGCCTTGTTCCTTCTTGGGACAAGTGGAGACCGTCCCTTTTGTACAGCTCCCTCTTGTCCCAGAAAGCATCCCAGTGCCTAACAAACTTGAACCCTTCCCCCCTACACCACCGTCTCATCCACGCATTGAGACTCCTGATCTGTGCCTGTCTCTCCGGCCCTGCACGTGGAACAGGTAGCACTTCTGAGAAGGCTATCTTGGAGGTCCTGGCCTTGAGTTTCCTGCCCAGCAGTCTAAATTTCTCCTCCATGACCTCACAACTGCATTTTCCCACATCGTTGGTGCCGACGTGCACCACGACCACTGGCTCCTCCCCAGCACTATCTACCAGCCTATCTAAAACACACGTAACGTCCGCTACCTTCGCACCAGGCAGGCAAGTCACCATACGGTCAGTATGCAGGTTCGCCACCCAGCTGTCTACCTGCCTAAGGATCAAATCACCAACTACCAAGAGCCCCCCTCCCACCCTTCCCAGGGACAGTTCCTTGGTACGAAAGGATACCCGTTCACCAGCTGAAGAAGAGGTCCCTTCTGAGGGCACATTCCTCTTAGCCTCAGCATGGTGCCCCGTTTCCCCTTGACCCTCATGCTCCCTGGCAGTAGCTGGGCTACCAGATCCAGAGTGGGACATATCTAACAAGTCCCCGAGAGTCTTCTCTGTGCACCTAACTGACTGTCTCTGCTTCTCCAGGTCAGCCACCTTGGCCTCAAGGGAGCAAACTTGCTCCCTGAGAACCAGGAGCTCCTTGCACTGAGCACACACCCAAGACTTCTGACCAGTGGGCAGATAATCATACATGTGACATTCCATGCAAAACACTGGATAGCCCCCAACCCCCTGCTGGCATTCTGGCTTCATAATTGTTTTTAAACAAATACTTCTATATAACCCCCCTTTTAAAACGCTTTGTATTTATATGGTTACTGTTGTAGACGTCTACTTACCTTACTGGGAACCCGAGGAGCCTAGGTCCCTGGCTTTCTGGCTCTTCCTGGGCATCTTACAGAGCCTGTAGGCTAAGAATCCCTAGGCTAAGAGCCACAGGCAAAGAGGCTCACCCTTTGGCTCGTGCCAGAGGCTTGTGCCTCTTGCAAGCTTCCTGCCTTAAATAGAAGTGTCCCCCAGGAGAGGGTGTGGCCAGCAGCTATTCAAATTCACCCAGGCACTTAATTACAGGCAAATAATGACCCTTTCACACCCTAACTCCAGCAGCCAGGAGTCTGCTATTCAAATTCACCCAGGCACTTAATTACAGGCAAACAATGACCCTTTCACACCCTAACTCCAGCAGCCAGGAGTCTGCTACAACTCACCCACACACTCCCAAATACAGTCCCCCACACAGTACCTTTTCAGCTAAAGCATCTCAGCTGAAAGTAAATAAATAAATAAAAAAACCACTCACCCCTCTAGCAGCTCTAACACTTTGCTCCTTCTCAGAGCTCAGCTAGGTCAGAGGGCTGGGATCTGAGGAAGACCTATGGAACTCTGTTCCACTATAAATAACCCTATCTTGGGTGCGGGTATGTGTTTGGGGTGTGGTTTGATCCAGAATATAAGCTGGCCTGCGAGCCAGTCTCTCTTGTCTTGTTCTTCCCTACCAAATAAACTTATGAGCTGAAATCACGTTACTCTGCTTCAGGCTCGATACTTTTCAGTGACACACCTCTAGTGTAGCCAATCCTCCAAGAGCTTACAGAGCTCTTTTTACAGGGGCTACTGTAAGCTCTTGGAGGATTGGCTACATTAGGGGTGTGTCGCCTAATATTCAGAGATCCTGGCATAGTATGCCAAAAGATACAGGTAAAGCACCCTTAAGGTGGGATAAAAATGTGATAGATGTAATAGAGGAAAATTCATGGAGAAATGAAACCCTACGACCTGCTGCTTCATTGAGAAGCTCAGCACACCAGCATTTCAGTTCCAAACAGTATCTTTATCCAACAATTGCCCTTTCCAAGCAAACATTTAAACCTATTCAAGAAGAGTGCTTCTCGGGCTTCCGTTCTGGGATTCATGGCGTCCTGACGTGCTCTGGCTTGCTCGTAGAGCTCCCAGAGCAAACGGAGGGTCTTGACGACAGGGTGGGCTTCCAATAGCCCACCGCAGATCCCCCCAGGCAGGGGGTGACTGGCAGAGAGCCTGGCCCGAGAGAGGAGTTGAGATCGGCTGATAGCGGGGCTTTAAAGAGCGCCGCGACCAGCCTTGATCCCCTCCCCCAGAGAAGGCACTTCGGAAAATCTCTACAAGGCCCCACCGAGTTGGATTCTCAACATAAGAACGCATGACCCAGACCTCCAAGACATTCTACGGAAACTGATATCAAGGAAACACTGCTATAACAAGACACTGACTTTGAAGGTAACTTTTTAAAATTGCTCACCGGAGACGCGTTTCGGCCGAAAATAAACAACATCCGATGAAGCGCATGATCGTGCACTATCTGTTGTACTAACATTGGAGCGGAAAAAGTGCAGTTAAACAGCTAAAAAAGGCCAAAAAGCCGAATTGTTGATCATTCCTGCGGTTAAATTATTGACTTTAAAATAGAAACTAACAGTAACTCCGCGAGAATTGCAGTGGAAAAGTACTGGAGCTGCTGCAGCAGAAATCGGCAAAACAGGAAGTGACTTCAGAACAGACAAGTAATCATCCTAGAGAAGACCAAGGAGGCCGGAAGAAGGGAAGAAATCAGGAACAAGGGGGACCATTAAGATTGCCGGACAGGAAGTGAGTACCCGGAAGAACCATTTACCATAGAGGAATTGCGCCCGCCATTTTGGGAAGGTCAGAAAAATTTTCTTTGATTTTAAACGAAAGACTTAATATAAAAAAGTGAAACCAGTGCGATTTAGGTGGGCACAAGAAGGACTTTGATTTAGAGTGTGTTGGAGGGAAGATTGTGAACAACGGCTTACGACCTGCGGCAACGACAGAGGGCAAATACCTGGTCCTCCCCGAAAATGGCTGGAAAAGAGGAAAAAAAGCTACAGGGCATGATGGAAGCTATGGAAAAACGAGTGATGGACGCGATTCTGAAGCTTGAAAAGACCGTTATATCAGAGGTAACAGAGCTGAAAAAAGAAATGTCTGGAATTACAAAAGAGATACAGACGCTGACCAAAAGAGCAGATGAGATGAGTAGCATCCAATATAGCTGAGGTCACTTTAGAAACAGATAAAGTGAATGTGATGGTCCAATACAATGCAATGATTAATCATATGAGATTCAGGGGGATCCCTGAAGATAAGAATGAGGACATCCATTCAGTCATGGTAGATGCTGTTGCAGATTTTTTGAAAATGGAAGAGGAGAGAGTGGCGGCACAGATTGATGTGGTATACAGAGTCAATTCTGCGATTGCGCAAAGGAAAAAATTACCTAGAGATGTAATTGTCCAGTTTATATCTAAGAAGTTGAAGGAGGATTTGTTTAAGCAACAATTTCAGGACGACTTCACAATTGGCAACAAGAAAATCATGGTCCTAAAGGAACTACCCAGAGCGATGCTTCAGGACAGACGACTTTTTAAAGACCTGATTGACAAGCTGAAATCAGAGGGCATAAGATATAGATGGGAAATTCCTAAAGGTGTCAGTTTTTCGTTCAAACAGAAGAGAGTCACCATCAAGTCAGTTGACCAAATGACCAGATTCATCAATGATAATTTTATAGACTCTGATAAATAATTACAGAATCAACATGGAGAGTCAAATAATTTCATGGAATGTTAATGGACTGAACTCACCCCAAAAAAGGAAAAATGTCAGACTCTGGTTGGAAAAACAGAAATGCGATATTGTTTGCTTGCAAGAAACACATATTAAAAAATCAGATGCCAAATTTTTGATTCAAAAAAGATTAGGAGAGGAATTTTATTCACTCTCCTCTCAAAAGAAAAAAGGAGTAGTTACATATATTAAAAAAGAGTTGGAACCAAAAGAAATTTTCAAAGACAATGAAGGGAAATTTTTGGCGGTAGAAGTTGTGCTGCAGAATAAAAAGACATTAATTGTTAATCTCTATGCTCCCAATGGGGCAAAAGAAAACTTTTTTCAGAATTTGTGGGAACAACTACGACAGTTGACCTATGAGCAAATGATTTTAATGGGCGATTTCAATGGTACTGTTGACAATGTTGTTGATAGAAAATCAAAAAAAGGAATTGAGGCCATGGGCAAACTTCCTAAAGTCTTTTTCCAATTGATTAAACATGAACATTTGGCAGACGTTTGGAGAACTAAACATCCCAGAGACAGTGAGTACTCTTTTTATTCATCAAGACACGAGTCTTTTTCCAGGATAGATATGATGTGGATGACAGAGAACCTAATCTTGCAAACACGCAAAATTGAGATACTACCTAGGACTCTTTCTGACCACAGTCCGATAAAATGGTCAACGTATGTTAAGAGAAAAAAATTTCGATGGCGACTCAACGAAGATTTGCTGGACAAGCAAAATATTGTGGATAAAATAAGGACAGAAACCCAAACATACTTTCAACTGAACTTAAATAAAAGTGTACAGACGCAAATGGTATGGGAAGCCTACAAGGCTGTGATGTGAGGACATCTGATTGCAATTAATAATAATGAAAGGAAACAACAAATGAAAATAGACAAAGAAATTATGGAAAATATTCGGAAAAAAGAAACAGAACTTAAGAAAAGGCCTGGTAAAAAGAAGATTTTGAGAGAATTGAGGATCCTAAGGGAGCAATATGCGGCAAGGTTGAACAAAGAAGTATTTTGGAACTTGAAAAAATTGCAACAGAAATCCTTTGAAGGTGCAAATAAACCTGGCAAATATTTAGCATGGCAATTGAAGAAAAGAAGAGAGAATAAAACAATCACTTGTTTGAAAGATGGAAACAAAGAGATTTTGGACCCAGGAGGAATTAAAAGGGAATTTTTCAAATACTATGCGACTCTCTTTCAATCGAAACAAGCAGATCCTCAAAAAATGTTGGATTACCTATCCAAAGTTAATTTGATACAACCAAATCCAGAAATGAAAACACTCCTAAATGCTGCAATAACTAAGGACGAAATTAGTAAAGCAATAGCCGAGGCAAAAATCTCCAAAGTCCCAGGCCCGGATGGCTTTTCAGCTAAATTTTATAAAAAATTTCATGAAGATTTGGTTCCGGTGCTGGAGATTCTTTTAAATGAAATTAGAAAGACAGGAAAGATCCCTGACTCCTGGAATGAAGCTGCAATCACCTTAATTCCTAAAGAAATGCAAGATTTAACAAATGTTAAAAACTATCGGCCCATTTCATTATTGAACAACGATTATAAAATATTTGCAAAAATATTGGCAGAGCGCCTTAAAAAGTTTTTGAAAGATACTATTGTGGAAGATCAAGCTGGTTTTTTACCAAATAGACAAATTAAAGACAATATGAGGGTTGTATTGGACGCAATTGAGTATTATGACAAACATCCTGAAAAAGAAGTCGCTTTTTTATTTTTGGACGCAGAGAAGGCCTTTGATAATTTAAATTGGGAATTTATGTTTAAAGTGCTTGAGAAATCTATGATGGGCGTAGAATTTACAAGAATGATCCAATCGATATATAAAGAACAAAAAGCCTCGGTGATTGTTAATGCAGAATCAATAGATATGTTCCGGGTAAGAAAAGGTACTAGACAAGGTTGTCCCCTGTCACCATTGTTATTTATCTGGATTTTGGAGATTTTGCTACAAGCGGTCAGAGATGATGTTAATATAAAAGGGTTGAATATTGGAGGTTTTTCATTTAAATTAAGAGCATTTGCGGATGATATCATGTTTATTGTTGAAGATCCTGTTAATAATATGCCTAAGGTATTTGAAAAAGTAAGAGAGTTTGGTGATCTTGCAGGGTTTTATGTCAACAAAAATAAATCTAAGATACTGTGTAAAAATATGATTGGTACAAAGCAACAAATGTTACAAAATGTGACAGAATGTGAAGTGGTTAAAAGGGTTAAGTATCTGGGAGTTGAAATTACAATGAAAAATATAGATTTGTTCAAGAATAATTATGAAAAATTGTGGGGTTCGATAAAGAGTGATTTAGAAAAATGGGAAAAACTAAGGTTATCTCTTCTTGGAAAAATTGCCGTTATTAAAATGAATGTACTGCCCAGGTTAATGTTTTTGTTTCAGACAATACCAATTGTGAAAGATGGAAAAGTGTTGGTAAAATGGCAAAGAGAAATCTTTAAGTTTATCTGGGCAGGGAAGAAGCCAAGAATAAAAATGAAGATAATGTATGATACTAAGGACAGAGGTGGCTTCCAAGTCCCGAATTTGCGTTTGTATCATGAAGCAGTATGTATGTCTTGGTTATCTGAATGGGTAAATTTGGAAAATAGAAAACTTTTAGATCTTGAGGGGCACGATTGCAGATTTGGCTGGCATGCCTATCTTTGGTATGGGAAAAACAAAGCTGACTCTATGTTTAAGCATCATTATGTAAGGAGGACATTGTTTGATGCATGGACCAGGTATAAGGATACAATATCGGATGAAAGGCCTCTGTGGATTGTTCCAGCTGCAGTTATACATTTGTTTTCAGAATATAGAGGCAATGATTGGTTGAAGTATCAGGAATTGTTGCAAAGAGAAGGGAAAAAATATGTTTTAAAACCAAATAATGAATTAGAATTTGAGTATGGTTGGCTACAATATTGTCAAATAAGGGACATTTATAAAAAAGATTGTAAAGAGTTTGGTTTTAGGGCTATGAATGATGATTTTGAGAATATATGGTTGAAAAAAGAACGGAAAATGATATCAAAAATGTATAAAACTTTGTTGACTGTATATACTTTGGATGAAACCATTAAAGAACAAATGATAAAGTGGGCCATAAATATGAACAAAGAAATTTCTATGGAATCATGGGAATTTTTGTGGAAAAGATCTTTTAAAATGTCCACTTGTATTAACGTAAAAGAAAATTGCTATAAGATGATGTATAGATGGTATATGACACCAAAAAAGATTGCTAATATTAGCATGGATAAGAACTTGAGTAATAAATGTTGGAAATGTAAAAAAGTAGAGGGTTCTTTTTACCATATGTGGTGGTCATGTGATAAAGCAAAAGCATACTGGTCTAATATACATTGTGTGATGCAGAAAATATTGAAAACCCCAATTGAGAGAAAGCCTGAACTTTTTCTCCTCGGTTTGACAATGGAAAAAATTCCACAAGAGAAAAGGACACTGTTATGGTACATGATTACGTCGGCGAGAATGGCCTTTGCTCAGCATTGGAAAATGGAGAAGGTACCAGATATACATGACTGGTTGAGAAAATTGTTATTTTTAGCAGAAATGGACAAAATGACAAAGAAATTAAATGGACAAATGGCAGAACAGTACTTAAAAGACTGGGAAGGATTGAAATTGTATCTAGAAACTGAATATAGAATGAAGGGGAAAATATATAATTTGGATACGTACGGATATTGAATGAGAAGTGAAATGAATTTTGAACTGTATGTACTGTTATACATAATATGCTGAAATTGTAGAGGTTATATATAATTTAAATGTGTTACCTGGTTTGTCGAGGTATTTAAGTCTAAACTTGATTGCCTTATAATTTTTTCTGTTTGTTATTAGCAGTGTTGGAAGCCTATTAGGGGGGTGGGGGGATTGGGATCTTACTTTTTGGAAACTGTATTGGTAACGTGATTGGAAATGTTGAATATATCCCAATAAAAATTTTGTTTCAAAAAAAAAAAAAAAGAAGAGTGCTTCTCTGCCAATGGCTTTGGGTCTCCCTCCCCCCAGCCTGTGCAAAAATGTTTAAATGTTTTCTGCTGCAAATAAATCTCAGCAGAGTCTATCAGTGACTTAGAGATGATGATCTCCCATGGCCAAAGTGAAATCTAAACCCTGCAGGGACTTGATTACGCCTTTCTACCGTAAAAGCCAATTCCTGTGCACAACACCATTAATTCAGCCCAACATATGCATGGTCGTCCAATGTAAACAACCTAAATCCCCATCAACAGTTCTAATTAAAATCCCTTTACCCAGAAACCTGTCCTGAGTAAAGCAAGGCAAGTCCAGAACAATGTGCACAATGGAAAGCTCTCAGCCTAGCTCCTTGCCTTGGCAACACAACTAGCCTTGGCTACACAACTGGTTAATAAATACCCATCTGCCAACATTTGCTAGATGTCTGTTTGAAGCTGGTTGAAGCCCCTAAAACCATTTTTGCAAATTGGTTTTGGTGGTTTAATTTTTTTCTCTCTAGGGAAGGATTTCCTGTAAGTGGCTAAGACAGATACCAGTATACACGTGGCTAGCACATTAAGGCCAGCTGTAACAAAAAATCCATACTAAAAGGGTAGTAATGAATTAAAAGACTTGCCAAGCTGACAAAGGCTGATATTTCTAGGGCATTTTAGGAGTCCTTTCATTTCCCCTTCAGCTATTTAAGATGAGCTCCCAGGATCAAAATCTATGGAGAGAGACAAAATAGAATTGTTACTTCTCGCCCTGCCCTATCAATTTAAATAAATTAACTATTAGATTAACTACACTTAAAACAAAACAAGAAATCAATCCCACCAGCCTTGGCTGCTACTAAACTATGTTTTGCACCACTAAACCGATAATTGCCAAGGGTGCCCGCAAAGGAGATGCTGGTAATTGGATTCCATTTAAGTGTTCCCTCTACATCTTTGTAACTGAGGGGAAAGCAGAGAAATCTGGATGCCTGTGCAAAAGAGAAAGTCCTATTCCAAATTGCCTTCCCCTACTGTCTGGTTCCCCCCACAACTAATCTATTTTGCACTGGATGATACATAGGGCCATGAGGTTTGCCCACAGCATGCTTCATCTGTGCCATGCAGTAAAGTGTAGAGACATTCACAAGCTTCAAGTGTGTCCAATTTATAGAAGGTAGGACAGGTGATTGAGGGAGATGAGATTCCTAGAGAAGGCCATGGCTCAGGCCTTAATGCCTGAACATCTGGAGGCACAATGATGACAGGTTAGATGAGGAGCCTTTTGAGGGTGATCTCTGTGGTGCCTGCCCCAGAGCGATACTCGTTAAAGACAGCCCCTTGTCCTCACAGCCCCCTCCCCAGTGTGTCAGTGAAGCTTCATTCCACCAAATCAAAACTAGAAAGCTGACAAAACAGATGCATTTATTTTTGCCACTGGAATAAAAAATGGCTCCAGTCATAACATGCAGCAGCAAAGGAGACCGGAAGGCAAAACTCTCTTTTGCAAGGCCAGCAAGACTGGAACAAAAGACTAATCGGAAAGGCACATCCCTTTCCGCAAAGCAGAATGCACTGTCCTCTTTGTCTGGTAACCCACACATGACCTAGTGGATCTAAGAATACAAGATCAGGCCAAGGTCCCTCCAGTTAAGTATTTTCTTCCGAATAATGGCCAGCCAGCCAACTCTAGGAACCTCACAAGCAGGGCATGAAGGTAAGAGCCTTCCTCTTTCCCTCATCCGGTATTCCATGGCAAACTGCCTCTGTTTATGGAGGTTTTATTAAGTGATCATACTATTCCTTTTTCAGGCTAAGCAAGTGCCCTATTACCAGTCATCTTGCTGTAGTGAATGTCTAAGTCAATTAAACAGTGTGGGGCCTGTGAGGAGGTGTGAGGACAGTTTGGAAATCCCAGCCATCCACCCCAAATCTCTCTCTCTCTCAAGGATTCTCTAAACTCTTAGGAACTGGGGCAAGCTCTTTCTCCCCCCGCCCCTTTTCTGATTAACTAATGCTTGTATCTAAAAAGGCCCATCAGATTCTGAAGTATTTCCTTCAAGCATTTTTTTTTGGAGGGGGGGGATTGCGTTTGTGTGTGTGCACGTGCATGCTCATGCCTGGAAGTCATGGTGAACTCTGGTGACTCCTGCTGGAGCATGGAGAACGTTCAGAGAAGTGGCTTGATAGCCTGCCTCTGCATTCTGGCCCTGGTATTCCATGGAGGCCTCCCATCCAAGTACTTGCCCTGCTTAGCTTCTGAGATCTGGTGAGATCGAGCTTGCCTGGGCTATACAGGTGAGGGCAGAATGTTTCATATTTTTTAAAGGGCTAAAAGCAGCTGCAAGGAACCGGGAAATCCAGATGGCAGTCATGGTACAGAGAGGAAGATTACTGTCCCGCACCTCATAGAGGAAACATACAGGTATCATTTAGGTACCTGCATATTTCTTCTCTTGGGGCAAGTAGCAACTCCAGGGTGCAGCTTAAATTGTGAAACAAAACTAAAACTCTAGGGAATGGTAAAAAATAACCCTCCCTCTGCACCTTGGCCCTGAGTTGGATAGTCTCCTTCCCCATAGCAAGAGATTCTGATCACAGATCTTGATACCTGATGGCACATGTAGTTCAACAGCTCGCTGAACAGAATCCTACTGGTGGAAAGTTATCTGAAAGCATGTCTGTCTAAGCACAACATGTTTCTGGAATGGTAGAAGCACCAGACTAGACTGTTGTAGGAGAATTACCAAGGGACATTAAACTCATGCTGTTATTAACTTTTGAATGTATATGAAAAAGATGTGAAAATTCAGCCCTACAGGTGGCAGCCAACGGCATGCCTCCTGAGGGCCGCCTTTGCCTCCTCTAAAGGAGGAAGGGGGAATGGCTGCAGTGCAGCCTATACTCCTAAAGGGGTAGCAGAGCCAGCGCCACTTTTAACGGCTGGCTCCACTCCACCCCTTTCAGTTGCTCACCTCGTGCTCGGACTGAGTAGCGGCTCCAAGAACGACACAGGATGAGGGCCATTTCTTATGGGTTTCGGGCTCACCTGGAGGCTGGAGGCAGCAGTGAAGGTCCTGGGGAGGCGTCGGCTGGTCCCTGGCATGAAATGGCGGCAGCACTCTTCTTCTGTGGGGCTTCTGCATGCTGGGGATCATCAGCAGCTTTAGGAAGTGGTGGTTTGCGTCGGGGCTGAACGTCAGGCCGCACAGAATGTTGGAGCGTCCCTGGTGGCCTGATTCTCAGGGCCGCATCGGCGGCCTTGTGCTCGTCAGTAGCGGCATTGGAGGAGGCATCAGGGCCCCAGTCAAGGCCACGTCGGTGGTGGGGGCCTTGTCAGTGTCCTGGTGCATTGGTGGTGTAAGCGTTGGGCCGCATCGGGGCCACAGTGGCTGCTGGAGAGGCGTGGCTACAGGACAGCTTTCGGTGGCTGCTCCAACGAGTTAAAACAAGAGCACACTACACTAAAAGGAGGCACAGGGTTCTTTCGGGAGGAGAAGACTTGTTAGGGCCCCTGAGACGCTAGTGGCTGCAGTGGGTGAGGCTGCATCCTTGCCACTTCCCTCCAGAAAGGGCCCCCACTCCTTTTACCGCCTTTCCCTGCCTGCCCCATTTACTGCCCCCACCCTGATAATAGAATCATAGAATGTTAGAGTTGGAAGGGAACTTGCAGGTCATCTAGTCCAACCCCCTGCCTTATATTCATCTCTCTGTGGTCAGGGTAAAGGAGCTGTGGGTGGGCTCTGGAATTTTGGAAGGGCTGCAGTTGGTGCATCCACTTGAGCATTTAGGATAATTTAGGTGGGAGAGGGCAGGGAAGGCCAGCTCCTTATAGGCCAGCATTGGTATGGGGCCCTCTTGTAGTGTAGGTGAGTATTGCATTTCTGCGTGCATTGAAGAGGCCGCATGGTGAGCAGGAAGCCATTTTACTATTCTGCTACAGTGGCCATTTTAGGTTGGTGCTGAGGGCGGCCATTTTATATATACAACAATTGGGCAGCCATTTTAAGTGGTGTTCCAGGTGTGAAGATCCCATACATTTGCTGCAAGTGCCAGTTTAAAACAAGTCCAGAATATTAGGCAGTTTCACTGGCGGTGTGGCTTCTACAAAGAGCCAGGGCAAAGCTAAAGGCAAGAGGCCTGCACTGAAGAGACTTGTTCCAGAAGTCCCCAGACAGGGAGCAGGGACTGTTCCTTCTTCATTTGAAGATGAGGATGAAAGGGCAGAGCAGCAGGCTATATTAGACAGGTTGGCTGCCCTGGAACAAGCTAGGGGAGCCGTGGCTACTGCCCTCAAGCAGGCGGCTGCTGTGTTTGATTGCAGAAAAGAGAGCCAGGCACAGAGAAAGAGGTTTAGGGAGGAGCGTCTTTCTTCTATTGAATGCAGGCCTGCTGATGCTAGGCCCAATGCTGAGACAAGATAACTTATAGTTGATAAGGAGGCAGCACCAGTGGAAGTCACAGATACTGAACAACCGGGCCCAGTAGTAGGTGGGATCCTGTATTGCAATATAGTATGATGTGGCCATGGGGACCTTGGGGTCAGGGAGCTGACTCTGGACTCCCACCTGCCTTGCAGGCAGATGCTGCATCTACATCTGCCAGTGAAAGTCAGCCATGGGCTTGGGGCCCCCCTTCCATGGCCATGCCAGTACCTTGGGGGACATTTCCACCTCAAATGCTGCTTATGCCCATTAATCCTCGGGGTAGTTGCGGTTATCCCCCCCGGGCAAACCCTTATGATGCTGTGTCAGCATCGGCAATGCCCTTCTTTTTCCCACCATAGAGAACAATGGAGGGAATAGGGGCAACCTGTTTGGGGGCCCATAGAATTGGACCCCCTGATCCAATGTTCTTGAAACTTGGTGGGTATTTTGGGGAGAGGCTCCATCAGCTACCCTGTGAATTTGGAACCTCTCCCTCAAACCCCCTCCCCTCCAGCCTCCAGAATATACCCTATGTTTTCATCATTGACTTCAATGGCCCATAGGATATAATGTAGCTGAAATTGACACGCGGCTGCCTGAAAGACTCCCTGGGATGCTGGCTGGGGCGGGGCTTGGCTCGGAGCTGCCGGAGCTGTGCTCCGGTACACTCCCCTCAAAAAGACCCCTGGTTCCAGTACTTGGACATTATTTACAAAGCCTATACTGGCTTTTCTGGCCCGGCATGGATGCAATATGATGAGGAGTTCCGGATGCAGGCAGCCATGAATCCCATGCTTCCATGGGATAGAATGCATCCTCATCTTTGGTTCCAGATTATGTCCATGCTGGTCACAGTTTGGGTGAACGCTCGAATAGTGGGCACACAGTGCATCACTTGCGAGGAGCTACTGCTTCCCGTGGTGCCACGGGACAAGTGGTTCAATCACGCTTGCTCTGTTGGGAGTTTGGGTCCAGGGGGGTCTGCAGTAGAAAGACATGCCCCTACCAACACGAGTGCCCGGTATGTGGGGGATCCCACTCATTCACTACATGTCCTCAAGGAAGGCCCTGTAGGAGTCAGCGGCAGAGAGGAGGGGGTAGTTCCTTCTCCTCCGCTAGTAAAGGGCCCCAGCCCAATAAATCTGAAGGCACTTGAAGCCTGGCTGTGGAGTTATCCTAAGGAGGAAGACTGTTTATTTGTTAGAGGGTTTTACTGTTGGTTTTCATATTCCTTTTCAAGGAATGAGGGCCCTGTTTATGGCCTCTAGTTTTAAGTCAGTTAAGGACATGGAGTCGGTGATGAGGAAAAAGATTGCCAAAGAATTGGAGGAGGGCTGGGTTTGGGGCCCATTTTCTTCACCACCGCTTCCTAATTTGAGAGTTTCAGCTCTGGGGATTGTGCCTAAAAAGGCAGCGGATGAATTGCACTTAATTCACCAACTTTTGTATCTGTGAGGTGAATCAGCTGATGATGCCATTCCAGGTTATCTGTGCACGATGAGGAATATCTCATTTGATCAAGCAGTTCATGTGGTACGGCGCTGTGGTTGAGGGGTGGAGTTGGCGAAGTGTGATATTAAGTCTGTTTCACCTCCTCCCTGAGCATCCAAATGATTTCGAGCTTCTGGGTTTCTCTTTTGATGGCCAGTTCTTCATGGATAGGGCTTTGCCCATGGGATGTTCTGAGTGCTTCAGTTCATTTCTGGAATGGGCTCTGCATGCTAAGACGGGCCTTCAGGATGTTGCATATTATTTGGATGATTTCCTTTTTGTGGGTCCTCGGGGAACAGGTAGATGCGCTCAGCTCCTGGAAGGGTTTCAGAATTTGGCCGTGGAGCTGGAGGTTCCTCTGGCCCATGAAAAGACTGAGGGCCCTGCGCAGAGGTTAGTTTTTCTGAGACTGGAACTGGATACTGTGGCTCAGACATCCCAACTGCCTATGGAGAAAATTGCGGACCTGCAGGATCACATTTGGGCATTTTTGATGTGAAGGAAGGCCACGTTACGGGAACTCCACCAGCTGGTGGGGCATCTTAACTTTGCATGCAAAGTGGTTGCTCCCGGTCAGGCCTTTTTGCGTAGGCTATGTGATGCCATGGCAGAGCTTCACCTGCCGCACCACCAAGTGCACATTAACTGCGCAATGAGGGCTGATCTCATGGTCTGGCAGGATTTCTTGACTTCCTTTAATGGAGTTTCTTTTTGGTGAGATGACTTAAAGCTCAAAGCTGAGCTGCAGGTCATGTCAGACACTGCAGGGTCCCAAGGCTTTGGGGTTTATTTCCACGGACATTGATGCGCGGAGGAATTGGATTTCTGCCGGGTTGACTAGGGACCTGACAAATTTGGAGTTCTTCCCCATTCTAGTGGTGGTTTGGCTATGGGGGAAAGAGTTGGCGGATCACACAATGCACTTCTGGTGTGATAATTTGGCAGTGGTCCACATCATCAATTCCCTCACATCTAAATCACCCAGGGTGATGTGCTTGGTTCGCGCATTTATGTTGCGATGCCTGCGGCTCAATACACTGTTTCTAGCTAGGCATGTGCCAGGGGTGGATAATGGGGTAGCTGACTCTCTCACAAACAGATGGCGAGGTTTCATCAGCTTACTCCAGACACCGATCTTCAGCCAGCGAGGATGCCCCCAGAGCTATGGCAGGTTGGAGGGCTGAGGCTTCCAGGGCAATAGGCTTTGCCATTGCCCCTAGCACACGAAGAGGGTATGAATGGTCAGCTCGCCTATTCGAAGAGTTTAGGAAACAGGAGAGTTATCCCAAGGTCTGACCCATTACAGTGGAGCACAGCTGATCCATTATTCTGTTTCCTTGAAGGAGGCAGGTTTGGCTGTTAGCTCCATATGGGGACATCTTTCTGCCCTTGCATTTGCTAGCAAGGCTCTAGGTTTTTTGGAAGCCATTGGCAACTTTCGTATTAGAAAGATGTTAGAGAGTTGGACACGTGAAAAGGGGGCTTTGAAGGACGAGAGGCATCCTATTTCACTGGCAGTCAGGGCCGGCCCGAGGGGTTTTTGCGCCCTAGGCGGGGCTGTCTTCTGGCGCCCCGCCCCGTGTGCGCCCACAAATTACCAGGTTGCCAACCTCCAGGCGGGGCCTGGAGAGAAGGAAGCCCAGCTGCTGAGCGCCCGCCACCCCCCCCAAAAAAAAACGTGTAATGGGGGGGGGGATAGCACAGGCTTTGTGGGGGACAAGAAACAGAATCCATTCTTATGATAGCATATTTACTCGGGAGTAGGTCTCACTGAGTCCGAGGAGATTTCCAAGGAAGTGATTTTAGTTGGACTGAAATAAGCACCCTCCTCTCTCCGGCCTCCTTCCTCCCTTCGCGCTGCGCCATACCGCTGCTGGTCTGCCCGCCCGCCTTTTTCTCCCAAGCCTGAGGGGCGTAGGCATCTGAAGGCGGAAGGAGTCGCTGGGCTCTGGCCGGACTCTGGAGCATCCCAGCCCTTGGTGGCAGCGGGGACCCTCCTCAAGCCCTCTCCCAACTGGGAAGAGGCTCCGGACTGACACCGCGTTCTCCCCAGCACCCCACACGCGCTCAGGCAGGCGGCAGCAGCAGGGAAAGGGGCGGCCCGACTCTGAGGCTGGTGAAGCCGACGGAACTTCCTCGACGGGGAGGCCAAGGCCAGCTCCTCCTCCGGGCTCCCTTGCGTTGGGGGGGGCGCATGCCCGGGGGAGGGGAGGCGCCGCCATCACCTGGAAGCAGCTGCGCATTGAGGGGGCGCACCCGGGGGAGGGGAGGGCGCTGCCGCGCCATCGCTCCTGCGGGCCAGGCTTCTTCCTCCTCCTCGCTTCCTCCGCTGCCTTCCTCACCTTGCGAGCAGGCCGGGCGTGGAGGTCATGGTGGGTCTTGCAGAGGGAGCCGGATGCCAGGGTGGCACAGATGGGGGAGCCGGGTCCAGTTTTGCACCCCAGGGGTCGGCTCGCGCTCTAGGCAAATGCCTAGTTCGCCTAGCGGGTGAGCCGGCAGTGCTGGCAGTGCTCAAAAGGTTGCAAGCAACCTACTCTAGCACTTGCATTTCTGGTTATGAGGCTTGTCTTTTCCATTCGGCTTCACTGCTGGCATTCTTTGGAGTGCTTAGAGTAAGCAAACTGGTACCGCTGTCCAAGACTGACCAGTCGGGCAGGGCATTGCACAATCAGAACCTCCAATTTAAAGGGAAAGAGGCGCACATCACTATTAGGGGCTCTAAAACTGACCAGCAATATAAAGGGTCGGGGTTAAGTTGGGTGTCTGTTCCGACTCTGAGCTCTGCCCCGTATTGGCCTTTTCTCTGTACAGGACTTTGAGGGGCGGTGTGGACGGGTACCTCTTTATACATGCCAATGGAAGCCCGCTGACAAAGCACCAGTTTTGGGCTATTACAGCCCAGGCTTTGGGATTGTTGGGCCTTTCTGGAGTGAAGTTTGGCACTCACTCATTCAGAATAGGTGCAGCATCCATGGCAGCAGCTTTAGGCTATCCCACTGCTGACATTCAGTGGGTGGGCAGGTGGCAATCAGCGGCTTATAAAAGTTATGTGCGCCCTCTTGCTGTATTATGAGTTGCTGTTTGCAGTGTTGGGTTCTGGATTTCACTGTTGTTTCTTCTTAGGTGCTGTGTTTTGTGGCAGGAGATGGAGTCTCATCTCTGGACACAGCTACAACTTTTGAGTGGCTCATTGGGCCAATTGGTTGGCCATTGGCTTGCAGCTTGGCCTCAGCCAGTGGGCTACGGTGGGGTGGAGGGAATGCCGAGGCCTACACTGGCCGGGCCTCCTCCCTCTTCTGTTTGGAGACAGTTCTGCTCTGCCGCCACATGTTTTGGTTGTTCACCTAGGCGGTAACAACTTGGGATTCCTGAAGGGGAAGGCCCTAGTGTTACAAGCCCGGGATGACCTGAGATTCATTCAGCGCCAGTGGCCAGACATAGTAATCGTGTGGTCGGCCATGAATGCATGCATAGTATGGCGTGGCACTTGGAATCCCAAGGGGATCGAGAGGGCTCAGTGTAAGGCCAATGGGGAGCTCCGAAATATTTTAAAGGTTGGGTTGGGCCACTACTTGCCTCATCCTCAGATTCATCTTGATTGCCCGGACCTGTATAGGGGCGATGACATTCACCTTTCCCAGAAGTGAAATGACATTTTCCTTCAGGATTTGCGGCAAGGGCTTAGACTAGTTCTCGGTATTTGAGTGGGCACAGAGGCCTAAACAGAGGCTTGGCCCTTGCAGTGGCAGAATTAGGTTTAGATAAAGTTCATGCAGCTCCACAAGCACCAATCAATAACCCCGTGGGGGGCATAGGGGTCTACAGGATCACCCCTGCGGCCGTGCAGCCAGGGATGAGGCTTGCAGACTGCCTTTGGGGATGGCCACAATGGAGCCTCTGCGCTGGCCATGCGGTAGTATTGGAGGGCTCTTCAAGGCGCATCCCAATCTCTGAGCTCGGCTGGGTTTGCAAGCAATTTACAGTTGGCTCCAACCTGGGGCCTTGGTGTCTTGCCTGTTATATGGTAAGGATGGGGTCAAGTTGACACTAGGCCTTGACCATGCCACTGTTTCTGTTTGCCCTTGCCATTACTTTCAATTTGTTAAATAAAATGGCCTTAGTTTTATCCAACCTTGGTTGTCTGATTCTTTCTTCCATCTGGAGGGGCAATCATTATTTTGTTCCCTTCAAGCCTGCTTGCATACAGACCCCATCAGATTATTGGCTAAAATGAAAATTACCTCATCTTTGAAATGCATCTTTTCTTGATCAAAAGTTCTCCTTGACAATGGAGTTGATAAACTTGTGATGTTTTCCTTCCTTGGGGCAATCAATGGCCCATTACCCCTAGTTGTTATTGTTGTTCAGTCACACAGTCGAGTCCGATTCTTCATGACCCCATGTCCAATTGTAGGTAAATTCCACTTGACAAGATCCTACTCAAAGGATCGTGACCTGCTGCTTTCTATTTTTCTGCCTGTTATGCATAAATTATGGTGGATTTCATAAGGGATACCTGCAAAAAGAAACTAACAAATGCATTGTTTCAGGAGGGTACAGCCATGTTGGTCTGGAGCAAAACAGCTAGATTCAAGTCCAGCATCACCGTAGAGACCAACAAGACTTTCAGAGTATGAGCTTTCAAGAGTCAAAGCTCCCTTTGTCAGATACAAATGCATTGTGGCACAAGATTTTGTAGGTGTTTCTGTGGCCACAGTTATTTTGTCTAAGGCACTACAGCATTCTTCATTTTTGCTTTGTTTTTTTCTGCAACAGATTCAGGGCCGGCTCCAGGTATCTGGGCGCCCTAGGCAGGACAGCCTGGGGTGCCCCCCACTGGGGATGCCAATCTCCCGGTGGGGACTGGAGACCGGAGGGTGGCAGCGGAGCGCTAGCTTTCCTGGAGGCTCCGCAGCTGCAGGGCCCCCAGGAAAGCCAGGGAAGGGGGTCTAGTCGCTTCCCCATCCCTCCCAGCGCCGGCTTTTCTGGGGGCTCCGTGGCTGCGGGAACCCCAGGAAAGCCGGGAAGGGGGTGGGGGTCTAGCTGCCTCCCCCTCCCTTCCAGCGCCGGCTTTTCTGGGGGCTTCGCGGCTGCGGGACCCCCAGGAAAGTTGGGAAGAAGGCGGGGGGTCTAGCCGCAGCCCCCTCCCTCGCAGCACCGGCTTTTCTGGGGGCTCCATGGCTGCGGGACCCCCAGGAAAGCCGGGAAGGGGGCGGGGGTCTAGCCACCTCTCCCTCCCTCCCAGCGCAGGCTTTTCTGGGGGCTCCGCAGCTGCGGGACCCCCAGGAAAGCCGGGAAGGGGGCAGGGGGGTCTAGCCGCCTCCCCCTCCCTCCCAGCACAGGCTTTTCTGGGGGCTCCGTGGCTGCGGGACCCCCAGGAAAGCTGGGAAGGGGGCGGGGGGTCTGGCCGAAGCCCCCTCCCTCCCAGCACCGGCTTTTCTGGGGGCTCGGCAGCTGCGGGACCCCCAGGAAAGCTGGGAAGGGGGTGGGGGTTTAGCCGCCGCCTCCTCCCTAACAGCGCCGGCTTTTCTGGGGGCTCGGAGGCTGCGGGACCCCCAGGAAAGCTGGGAAGGGGGTGGGGGTTTAGCCGCCGCCCCCTCCCTCCCAGCGCCAGCTTTTCTGGGGGCTCCATGGCTGTGGGACCCCCAGGAAAACTGGGAAGGGGGTGGGGGTCTAGTGGTGGCAGCGGCAGCGGGCGCCCAGTTAGGGCGGTGGGGGCGCTTTTTGGGGGGGAGTGGGGCGCCATTTGGCTCCCCTAAGGCCGGCGCACCCTAGGCGAGCGCCTAGTTCACTCTATGGGAGATCCGGCTGTGAACAGATTAACGAAACTATCCCTCATATATACCCTGACTTTCAACCTATGTGGACCCAGAACTGCTTACATTGTTCTCCTCTCTTCCATCTTATCCACACAACAGGCTGAGAGTGTGTGACTGAGTCCAAGGTCACCTAGCAAATTTCCATGGCAGGGTGGGGAATTACCCCAAACTGACAGAGCCCTTACTTCTGGTGCTCATATTTATTTATTTATTTGTTTATTTTGAGATTTTTATTCTGCCCTCCCCAAAACGGGCTCAGGGCGGATCACAAAAAAACAAGTTCAAGACTCATTACAATAAAATCACATTAAAATCATTAAAATAAAAGACAATAAAATTGCACAGGTAGCGACAGTTTCATATAAATCTGTTGGGGCTACAAGATGGAATCAATGGGCCCTTTCAGTGGTTTGGGAACTAGAGCAGGGAGGCCAACTAAAGTGGATGCCTGCCACCTCACCCGAAGGCCTGGTGGAACAGCTCCATTTTGCAGGCCCTGTGGAATGGCAGAAGGTCCTGCAGGGTCCTGATCTCCAGTGGGAGCTGATTCCACAAGGCCGGAGCCAGGGCAGAAAAAGCCCTGCCCCTGGTCAAGGCTAAGCGGACGTCCTTTGGGCCGGGGGGTGGGGGGTGGGAACCAGTAAGTGTTGATCCTGTGAGAGCAAGACTCTTTGGGGCACGTATGGGAAGAGGCGGTCCTTCAGATATGACAGACACCCTTTGGTTGGCAGGACAATGGTGCACCTTATGCCTTTGCAATTTGAATATGCCTGAGATTAGTCACTGGCTCAATTGGCTGCATTCCATTGGAAATCAAAAGCCATCCATCAAATTGTAGTGGGATCAGGAGTCTTTGCGGACTTTATTTTATTGAGAAGATTTACATCAGTAAAATAAAACAAAACATGATTAATAAGTGAAACCTGGGCAGAAATACACAATCAAGTCTCCCAGAGGCCTTCTAGAACAAATAACTTCAAATCGCTGGAAGGCCTGTAAAAGTGGTGACAGTCATGGGAGTTCCATAACAAGTGCAGCAGCTGCAAAGGCTCTCCCATGGGACCCTGCCAATTGTATTGTGCCCAGTGCAGATTTCTATAGCAAGGTTTCTCCAGCAGATCTGAAAACCTGGGCAGGCTGATAAAAGTGGAGTTAGTGCTTCAGATATTGGGGAGCTGAGTCATTGAAAGCTCAAAAGTAGCAATTTGAATGGGCTAGAAACAAAATAGAAGCCAGTTTAATTGATCGAGTACTAGTGTAATATGATTTATGTAGATCCTTGTTAGAACACTAACCTCCACATTCTGCACCAGCTGACATTTCTGGACAATTCTTAAAAGCCAGCTCTGCTCACAGCACGTTATCTTAGTGCAGATTGCATGTTACCAAGGCATGTGTGACAATGAATATCACTTTGCATCACTGGACTTGGATTTAGCCAATGCACAGAAAAGGAACAGCAGAGGATCTTGTCACTAAAAATCTGCCACTCTCCCCACCTGATGTTTCTTTTCTTTTTTCAGCAACATTACCTCTTTCTTTAAACCTGTACTAGCAGCTTCTCAAATAAATTAGCATCTAGAGGATCTTTCTCTGACCTTTTCCACACTTCAGTGCTGCTGCTGTTTCCCGGCAAGTTCAATCCCCTTGCTGATGCTTCAACTTTGTGGTACCCCTTCCACAATAGGGCATTTTTTTTGGGGGGGAGGTTCCTTGAATTTGGATCCAACCCTCTTCATGTGTTCTGTACTTCCTTTGAAAAGGGGTTGTGCTGCCATGTCATCACATACTTCATCAGTGATGGAACCTCCTTTTTTGTGTGTGCATGTAATGTTATAATATCATGACATTGTTTAAACAAAAGGCTGGATGTATCATGGGGAACAGCATGGTTGCTGCCATTTCAAAGGTCCCCCGCTTTCCCTTAGTTGTGAACTAAGAAGATGGCTGGCAATCGTTGAATTGGACACAACAGTTCATAATAATGTTATTCGATAATCATGAAGCATGCTACATGTGTCATCATATACTTCATCAGCGATAGAACTTTTTTTGCATATGCAGTGATGTTATAACATCATAACATGAAAAAAAAAGAAAACACAACAGGAGCTATAGTGGAAGAGAGGGGAGGGGGAATGAAGAAACAACACAAGCATGCGGCATCAAACCCTACTCACCCATTTCCCAAAATAAGAAAGGAAAGGAACTTCATGGATGAGTAATTGCACCACAGAGAGCTATGAAGGGAGAGAAAGGAGGGGGGAACAAAAGCAAAACAAGTGCATAACATACCGACAATAAAACATAAATGAATTTATGAATGGAAACCAAAGGAGAGGGACTTCATGGAGAGGCAGTCATGCATCAGCCAGCTCCAGGACTATTTTTGCGCAGAAATGCCCCGGAATGGCATTCCTGTTGGCTTCTGCATTGGCCATTCCCAGGGGTCAATAAGGAGCCCAGGGGACGGGAGCACATGCAGCAAGCCCCACCCCCTGCTCCCAGCAGCCCTCAGTTGGGCCACAAGAAGCAAGAAGCAGGGCCAGGAGGTAAGTTGCAGAGCCTCCTCCCATGCCTTTCCCGGCCCGCGCTGAGGTGCAGGGGCCAGGGAAGGCCTGCAGACACCCCCCCCTTTCCTGGCCTGCACTGAGGTACAGGGACCAGCGAAGGCATGCAGAGGTTCCCCCGCCTTTCCCGGCCCATGCCCAGGTGCAGGTGCTGGGGCAGGCCTGTGGAGGCTCCCCTGCCTTTCCCGGCCCGCGTGTGTGTGTCTCTCTGCCCCTCTGTGTGTGTCTCTCTCTGCCCCTCTGTCTCTGTATGTGAGTGTCTGTTTGTGCCTCTCTGCTCCTCTCTGTGTCTCGCTCTGTGTGTGTCTCTCTCTGTCCCTCTGTTTCTCTGTGTCCCTCTATGTGTCTCTCTCTCCATGTCTCTCTCTCTGTGTTTGTCTTTCTCTCTCAGTCTTTCTTAGCCTATCAAGTCAGTGTTGTTTCAGGGGGTTTCAAGCTCATACCTTGATTAAACTTTTGTTGGTCTTAAAGGTGCCACTGGACTCAAACTTTGTTAGACAGGTAGACAGTATTATTTTCTCCTTCTGCCTTCCCATGGTGTAAAATACTTGGATTTGATGGTAGAATGCCAACCTTTCTGTGTGGATTTAATTGACTTTCTGTGGCTGGGGCCATGTGGTTGTTGTCTCTAGATGAGGCTGAATGAGGGCAACATGACTTAAGGTTCCAGAGATTGCAAAGTGCACAGCCCCAAAGGTTTTGTCAGGCCATCAAGTCACAGCTGACCGATAGTGATCTTGTAGTGATTTTTAAGGCCTGAGATGTTCAGAGGTGGTTTGCCATTGCCTTCCTCTGTGTTCCAACCCTGGGCTTCCTATTCAAGTACTAACTAGGGCTGACCCTGCTCAGCTTCAGAGGGTCTGACAAGATCAGGCTAGCCAGGGCCATCCAGGCGAGGGCAACAACAGAATGCTGGCACTTTAACTACCACTTAATTGGGATGATCACTGCATTTCAAAGGGGGTCAAGTTAATGATGTCTTCAACGGGTCCTTTAAAAAGAATTTTGTCAAAGAGGTTCCAGAACTCTGTTCTGGCATGTTCCCCCAGAAAAAAGCCCTGGGAATTGTCTTGCTCACAGCAACAGGCAAAGCTTAGCTTGTATTCACTTGAAGAAGGCATTTAATATTATTTAATGTTATTAGATGTGACATTTGTGTAACTCTGTTTTAAGCACACCTCTCTTTCAAGGGGTCAGGTTCTTCATAATTTACTAGAGAAGGGAGGATGTCTTTTCCAGACAGTAGATCTGCTAGCTCTGTGAAACATGGAGCATGCAGAATGTATACCACTTGCTGGAGTGTTTGCAAGTGACTGAAAGAGAAACTTGCATGAGATTGTAGCTTTTTGCTGAGCATATAAAAAAGCCACGATCTTGCACAAGTGTGGCTGGATGACCACACTTCTGGTACCATGGGGTGTGGCCTAATGTGCTAATGAGCTGTGGTGCCAGGCCTGATATGCTGATGAGTTTCTGCTGTTGGGTGTGGCCTATTGTGCTAATGAGTTCCTGCTGGGCTTTTTCTACAAAAAAAGCCCTGCCCAGCTCCATTGTCCAACTTCTCCTTGAAAAATTATGGCCTCAGCACAACAAGCAATCATGTTCATACAACCTGTTTTGTCATGACATTATAACATTGTTGTATTGTAATAGAAAACATTACATTGTAACACTATCAATATTATATTTTTTTAAAATGGCAGATTACTCCGGAACAACCAGGGGGTGAGAGGGTGGTACGCAGGGTAAGCACGTATCACTGATGACACAAAATGTGGTGCAGCAAGAAAATAAATTTGAATACAAGAATTCCTCACTGGAAAACTGTGGGTTAAGATCAGAAGAAAAAATAGCTGAAAAGGTGGATTCGGAAAATGCAGGGTAAGGGTGCGTAACACTCAGATCGACTCCCGGAGAGGCAAAATGTTGTGTGGACGCTTTTGCATAGTTTGATGATTTAAGAATGCCAGCACGGGGGTTTGCTGTTTTGCGGAAATGGTCCTTCTTTGCATTCAAGGGAAAAGGAGCACAGTAGTGCCAGTAGCAGATTGCATTGTTTAGAAGCATTAAAGAGACACAGAGAAAGCTACTGTTCTTCCCCCTGCTGCTAGCATATATAATTCAGTTCTGCAGGATAATGGGCCTTTGTGTACTTGTGTGCATATTACTCCTTAGTACAATGTATCTTGGATTAGGTGAGTGGGTGTCTGTGTCACTGAGGATACACAAGCAGGCAGCCAGGGCTCCCAAAATTTTACTTGCTGTGTGATCACCCAGGAAACAGCATTCTGGCCCACAAAAATGGTCATATGCTAAACAAAGGGCTGGAAAAAATGAGTTCCTGACCTTAACTCACAGAAACCTTCTCTTCTGAGAGGCAGTAAACCTCTGATCTTGAGTCCAACACCTCAAGTAAATAATTTCAGATCAAAAGTTTCAGGGGGGATGCCTAAGATAAGCCTTGATTCATTGTAGTTTCAGCTCTCCTTGAAGTTTTTACAGTGGTCTGCAACCTATAGCTTCAGACCCAAATGTGGCTCAGCCAACACAGAACAAAATATGGCTCTTCAAAAAAGAAAATGAAATCAGTAAGCTAAGGGGTATTGGATAGGTAGGTGAGATGCCTGAACTGCCAATATGTGAAAGGAATGACAAGAAAAGGGTTTTCTGGGACTACAGGGCTTCTTAGTGATGCTGCACAGAAATGAGAACGATAGAGGTGAGCAGCTGCCAGTAATCCACATGCAAACCATACACAGATCTATGCCACTGCACTAAAACATTGTGTGGGTTGCTCCTGTCTTATACTTACTACTTTTTGTGAGACCTCATACTTGCCACTTTCTAAAAAAGGGCTGGCAACAACCATTGTTGGGCTAAATTCACAAATGTATTTTTTTCAGTGATACGTAATATGTGAATGATCGTTTGTTTAAAAAATAGGGAAACAAATCCTTAAATCCTAGAGGTCGGATTCAGTGGTAGGTTTCTGATAACAGAAGGGGGAAGATTTTCACCAATGCCTCTCATTTACTGCAGAGGTCCAATTCATCCCTCAGATACTAAGTCACCACAAACTGCATCCAATTTTGTGGAAGTTGGTGGTGGCTCTTCAGTTGTGAATATCACTTCACAAGTCATGAACCAGCTAAAATTCATGAGTTCGTCAGCCAGTTCATATCTCTATCTGAAACGTTTTTAAAAAAATACATGGGAGGGGTTTAAATCCCCCACAAAGTAAAATAGTGTTCTCTGTGCAGGTGTAGAGAACAGACTTGGTCCAGTAGCAGTGGCTGCACAGCCCAAGGCTCCATGCTGGACCCAGTGACATTGGCCACACAGCCTGGGAGCCTGCTCAGCCAAGGAGGAGCGGCTTCAGCCCAGCCCGATATCGGAGATCATCAGCCATGGTGGAGGGGGCTGGTAGCCATGCTGAGCCTGGCCACGGTAGTGGCAGAGGCCAGCAGCTACACTGAGCCCAGCTGTGGTGGTGGTGGGAGAGGTCGGCAGCCCTGCTGAGACCAGTAACAGCAGCAGATGCCAGGAGCTGCTCCAGGCCCAGCCATTGGGGCACACATCAGAGCTCACTCTGGGCTCGGCTGCAGCATCAGGAGACACCAGAAACTGCTCTGGGCCATGCCATGGCAGCAACGGATGCTAGGAGCCACTCTGGGTTTGTAGTGACTCCCAGACACTGCTGCCACTGTGCCTGGGCTCCAAAGTGAGGCCTGAATGTGATGGCAATGGGGGGGAGGGATCCCCCGCACAAGTTTCGTGGCCTTCTCTTGTGGTTGTCTAAAGTTGCTCTGCTTCAGTCCCAGTCTCACTTCACTAAATGAGGATATACGAACACTAAATAACATTACAGGGTTGTTGTAAACAACTCTGAACCTCTGCACCCCTCCCCCATATGCAGTGAGGAGATACTAGCCCGAGGCTATAAGGAAAGGTTGTCATAAGCCACTGTTTCTCATTTCCTCCCAGAAAGTATGGACATAAAATCTTTCAGCATCTATCCCATCTGTGATAACTATAAAGCAAAATAGTTTATTTCTCCTCCGCTGGCTCAAGACGCAATTATTTGCATGGCATTTAAAACATGCTAAGAACTCAAAAGCTTAAATATTGTTTTCTCATACAAAAAAGCCAGAGTTTAAAAAAAATAACTTTTTTTGCTTTATTTTTGAGGAAATGGGTAGGGGGTACATGAAGCTGCCAAATGACTACAACAGTAAAGTCTTGGATTTTTACATTGCCTGGTATGAGTAGTTGTCAGCTTTCATTGTTCTAAAGCACCGGGGCTTCAAGAATAAGCAGGACATCCAGTCTGCAAAGAGCAGCTGTTCTCCTGCCCCCCCCCCGCCTCGCCCCGCCAGGAATACCATGAGATAAAACTGCTGATGAGAGAAGTTCCAGAGGCAACTGGAGAAAGGGGAGAGCTAGGGAGATGCTTTTCAGTAGATCCCATACCCAGACGACGAGTAGGCAGATGACACAGACTTGGCTGCCTTTGCTGCTGACCTAACCCCATTGATTTCCATGGATCCAAGTCTGATGAGATGTGTGAAGCAATCGATGGTCCTTGCTGCAGCTCTGTGAAAGAGTGAAATGGAGGGCAGGCAACTGGGCATATAGTATGTGACTCTTCTTACAATAGGCCTCACTAAAGTAGCTTAAGCAGGCAAACAAAACTCACTTTCCTCTTCTTAGATGGTCATTCTACAAAGGGATATGTATTAGCAAGCAACAGTTTTTACTGCAAATTAGGTTAGCACTGTTTGCTTGCACTCACAAATGTAAACCTGTATCTCCCACTCCTTTGTATAATCTGTCTAATGTACCCCTCCTACCCTTTCTTTGCTTTTAGATCAATCAGTTAATGGAAGGCCTTGTCCAGAGTTATTCCTCTAAACAAAAATCATGTGACCTAATGTTTTCCATTCTAGAAAACCTTCCAACCATTTATCTCCTGCGAGAGACATTTTACATTGGTTCCTCTATTGCTAAGAATATCGAGGAAGCAATTATATGTTATTTTTCTGGAGCTCTGCAATAAACAGGTTTGCCCATCTGTAACAATTCATCCAAAGTTTAGGAAAAGATTATATTTTGTAGTGCAGCAGTCATGAATTTATTATACATTTGTGCAAAACTGGGTAATAATGAAACCTAGCTTTCTTGATGTCATAAATAATAATGTTACCAAAATCCATAATGATCTGGCTTGGTATATTAATTTGATCCGTTTGCAATGCTCACTTGTATTACAAATCAGGCATCATTTTCTCCAGCAGTTCTTTGCTGGCTCCTATCAGAGACAATCTGCTTTTAGCAGACCAAGCCCCCAGAGTCAGGTGTTTTGAAGCTCTACTCTGGATTATCCATAGTTTATACATGCTGTGATGGTTTGCACAGAAAAGCAGGCTTTTAAAAAAAGTGCTGCTTGGTACAGAGATTCAGGTAGGTTAGGAGTTAATCTTCTCTGGAGAGAAGAGCTAAGGTGATTGGCTCACTCTCTGGCCAGCATCAACTGAGAGAGATATGAAACAGCTGATCTGGAGGGAAAAGAGGTACTTCTACAGAAAGAAGAAGAAAAACCCCATTGTCTACAGGGCCAGCTCCAGGGTTTTTTGCACACTAGGTGAGGCTACCTTCTGGCACCCCCACCCCAGTGCGCCCACC
This sequence comes from Gekko gecko, assembly GCA_029375565.1. Classification (NCBI taxonomy): domain Eukaryota; kingdom Metazoa; phylum Chordata; class Lepidosauria; order Squamata; family Gekkonidae; genus Gekko; species Gekko gecko. The sequence continues at coordinate 232,635,925 of JAPDNY010000002.1, read as the reverse complement.
AATTTTCAAATATAAATGCATTTTAGGAGAAGCTAGACGTCTTATGTTTTACACACGTGTGGCCCAAAGTACCCCTAATTTCTAGAGGCACCTCTGATTTCTAGAAACATTTGAAAGGGAGACTTTCTCATGACTCTCTCTAGGCACAAGGCCCCCAAAGCTTAAGGCAATTCTAGACCATCCAGAAACCTGAAATTTGGTGTGTAGGTACTTCTTCATACTCTGATTTCTACTGCCATCTAAAAGGGGGCTCATAGTGAAGACTTTTGAGTACAAATGGGCTGGTGAGACATGTTAAGATACTTTCAGGGCACCCAGAAAGCTGACATTCGGCACACATGTAGCCTGTGATGCTCTAACCACTAGATAATAATTTCAGAGCAAAAACAATCAGGAGTCTTCTGGCACTTCAAAACCAAGGGAAATTGTATTACAGCATAAGCTTTCATGAATGAGAGGCCACTTCTCAGCATGCATTGCTCTAGTCCATGAGAGCTTCTGCTAGAACAGAAATCGGAAGGAGCCAAAGACGCCCGTTCACTCCCATTCCTTGAAAAGTCTAAACATTGGGACATTTCCTGCAACTAACAGTCAAGACTTGGGACATGGAAGCTTTACTGCAGAGTAATATGGGCCAGGAATCCAGCACAGGGTAAAAATCCCCCAAAGCCTGGCATCTGACCCAATGTTGGTCTATTGGGGGGGCCTTCCAGAGTATCCAGGAGACGAACCTGCATTTCCGAACAGTACTAGTCCTGCGTCCCCAAGAGGGGAAGGTACTTCCAGAGCACCCAGAACTCTGCAGCTTGGCAGACAGTCAGGATCACGACAGTAACGCAACAGCTGCGTCCTACTTGGGACCAGATTCAAGTCCAACATCCCCCAGCCCAGCCTGGCTTCCTTCCTTCCCAGCCAGCCAGCCGTGACAAGTCCCCTGCCCTCCAGCCCTCCAGCGGTGCCGAGGCCGGGGCTCGTCCTTCCCTCCCTGCACCCTCCTCAGCAGGGACCTGGAGAGGCGTCCACCGCGCTAGCCCTGCCGGGCAGCCCCCTTCCTCCTTCTGGCCACATTGCTCTCACTGCCATCGCCACTGTCTTCCTGCCCTCTCCCTCAGCCATCCTTCAGCAGAAGGGTGCCATGGCTCCCCCTGCCTGCCGCAGCTCCTCCTTGGTGCACCGGCTGCCTGCCTGCCTGCCTGCAGGGAGCAGGGGGGAGGGAGGGAAGTGCCCTCCTTCCTTCTCTCTCCCTTTCTCTGCTGCCAGCTCACTCACTCCTCCCCCGGCGCTCCTCTCCAGCATCCGCCATGTGGCTCAGGCTCCCCTTTGGCAGGCACCGCTGCACAGGGTGGCAAGAGGTCAGGGGCGCTGGAGTGGAAGCGAGTGCGGGGTGCCTCAGTCACTCGGTGCAAGGCAGAAAGATTGCATGTAGGCTAGGGGCCCAGCCCGGGGAGTTGTAGCCCAGCCTGGTGGCGGTGCCTCAGGGGGAGGGGCGTGCTGAGCAGGAGGGAGGAGGCGGGGTGCAAGACAAAGCGAGCCAGTGGGAAGGGGTGCACTGAGAAGCGGGCACCCAGAAAGCCATGCTGGGGGCGGGCAGTGGCAGGGGCCTCGCTGCACCCCTCAGAGATCTGCACCCTAGGCCATCACCCTAGTTGGCCTAGTGGAAGAGCTGGCCCTGATTGTCTAAATATATTAACCCTGCTCTGAGGGAGAACTTAGATTCTCAGTAAGCAAAGCAACCTTATATAGACAAAGGTACTGGAAAAGGATTTGGCAGAAGGTCTGGGAAGTTAGAGAGAACTCCCAGACAAGCCAAATAATAAAAGGAGTTATTGCTTCTTAAGAACAAGGAGAATAATTTCCTGCCAGTAAAAGGGCCTGGGAAGATAACCCTGGTCCGTGGTAAAGGAGAGTAGCTCAGACATCTCAGGAGTTAATGAAACTCAGCTCACCTGGCAGCCGGCTCTTGTGGCCATGTAGTCTGGGGCTGTCTTTGCCCCCCTGTGAGGAGAGCGAATCAGGCTCTGGTGGCAAGTGCTGCTTCTGGGTGCTGTTTGGGGCGCAGTCAGAAGTCTTCTGGCTGACCCCACCCTGATCTTCAGACATTGCCCTGTTTTTGGAGGACAAGGAGCTGTGCTGTGCTGCTTGGCTCCAGGCTTTGGGCCTATTTGGGACAGAGCCTGGCTGAGTGCAGTGGCAGCGGTGGTGGTTGACAGGGTCCCCAAATGGTGGTGGCAGTGGGAGATGGTGGCAGTGTCTTCAGCATTTCAGCAGAGGAAGCTGCAGCTTCCGGTGGCAGCGTTCCAAGGCTCTCAGCGGTGGTAGTGGTGTCGGCAGCTCCCTGGGGTGGTGCCCTGTGGCGGGCCACTTCCCAAAGCCTAGGCAGCTCTCCCGGGTGGTGGCAGTGTAAAGGGGATGGTTATGAAGGGCAGCAATTTTAGGCAGTGGCAAGCAGCCACATTGTGGCTTTAGCAGCCCCTACAGAGGCTGTGAACGGCACAGGGGATTGCTCCCTTCCCACCTCTGTAGTGGTTTTTCTGAGGTTTGGGTGCCCAGCTATCCTCCTGGGGGGGTTCTTGTTTGGGCATTCCACCCAGTCACCATAGCTGGAGAGTGGGCATCTGATGGTCAGCATTGCAGGCCTTGAGCTCCTGGGCCGTATGCAGGCCTTTTTGCTGGCCTTGCTAGGTAGGGTAGGCTGGGTTCCCAGGTGGCCAGTCTTGGGGCTAAGAGCGGCCATTTTATATTAACTTCAGTGGCCATTTTGTCCAACTGATGTTGGCCAGTTCCAGTTTCACTTTCTCTTTAGGCCATTGCAGTTTCACTTGGGCAGCATGGGACCCAAGAAGGGCACAGGGCATTCCAAAGGAAAACAGCCAGCACCTAAGGCCCCTCCCAAGAGGCCTGACCCCGCTTTATCCTCATCTGAGGATGAGGACAATGATATGGTGCAGCAGGCTATTTTAGAGAGGTTAAAGGACCTGGAGCAAGCAGCAGGAGTTTCTCTTCCTTGCCCACTAGTTGGGGAGGGCTCAAAAGGATGCAAAGAAACGCACGTTTCTGCTAATAAATGCTTTCAGGCCCAGGTGCTGACATGTTTGTCTCTTCTTCAGAGTAGGTCTTCTTCTTCCACTGGGTCTGGCAGCAAAGGGGCCATGGCAAAGGATCCTAGTAATGATGCCCCATAGGGGGCTGTACCTCAACAGCAGCAGCAGGCAGCTGAGGTGGCTGGATCGTCTACGTTGGACGCATCTGTGGTGGCAGATAAGTTTGATGCCACACTTCACATGGGTGCAGTTTGGCCTTGGGGGCCCTAGAGGAATCAGACAGTACCTGGGCCTGTGGCTGCAGGCCAGGCTCCACCTGCATATGGTCAAGTTGCAAGGCAGCCTTGGAGTTGCCAGCCTTTCTCGGGTGCATCTCAAGGTCCTGGGAGTGGCATGGCAGTACAGCCTCCCCCCATACCTGTAGCACCTTGGTGGGGTTGCCCTTCCCCCTGGGGTGCTTCATATGCTTTGGTGCAGGCGTCTGCCTTGTCCTTTGGCAATCTGGCACTTCTGCTGGGAGATCTTTTATTGCTGGCTACTAGAGAGAAGATTTGTAAAGGTGATTTCATTGATGTCTTCACCCTTCTCTGCAGAGAGTTGGAAAAGAAGGGTAAGGACAATTTGGATGATAAAGATAGGGAGAAACTAGAAAAGATGAAGGTGGACAGGACTTGGGCCAACTGGGTGCCTGGTTTTCTGGTTTATGCTGGAGTAATTTCAAAGGCACAGCCCTAGTGGGTCACATCATTATTCCAGTATTTTGAGTAGCTACGGCTACAGGTCATGTCCCCAGCCATGCCAAATTTGAGTGATTGTTCCCATAGCAGCCACTTGGGTCATCACACCTCAGCTGCTCTCATTGCCTGCAGTTCTGTGGGGCAGATGGTTCAACCCCACCAGCTTTGCTGGGAATTTGGGTCTCAAGGTGTCTGTAGTCAGAAAGCTTGCCAATACCAGCATGAGTGCCCCATGCGGTGGATTGCACCCCTTTTTGGCGTGCTTCTGAGGCAAACCCCAATGGGGTCATCGGAAACTCAAGGGGGGCAGCCCTACTGGAAAAAGGACCCATCCCCATAAAATAGAGTACTTGAGTTTTGGCTGCAGAAGTATCCCAACCTTGAAGATGGTAGTTATCTATTGTTATGTCCACTGACTGCCACTAGGCCACAGCAGTATGCAACCGGAGTTTGGCTCCCAAAGAACAATAGGGATTGGATCCTGAGCCTCCTAGTTAGCACATATAGGAACTGTGGTGGGAAGTTTAAACCCTCCAATGGGACCAGTGGATATGTCTTGGGGACTGTATATAGTTGGCTGTTTTGGCCGGTTGTCAGTGTTGTGTACAAGTAAACTATGAGCGGATAATCACTGAGCGTCTGTCTTCTCTACGCGTCGAACCCAATATGCAACAATGGCAACCAGGATGGGATTCTGCTGAGCTGGCCGGGCTGCTGGGGCATCAGAGGAAGGCCGGGAACTGCCACTACTTCAACCGATGAGCACTGAAGGTGTGCAAGCCGCTTCCCCACCACAACCACATAGCACAATGGCAGTCACTCCGGGATCGGGACTGGTCCCTCCGTTCAACCCTACCTGGCCACATCACTGGGAAGCCTGGATCGAGAGACTCAAGTCCATCTTGATATTTTACCAGGTCACTGACGGAGAGAGGGAAAAGGGCCTCCTCATCAGTTCCTGTGGCCCCTCCACCATGGAGCTGGCTCGCAACTTGCTGTCCCCAACCGAGGCCATGTTCGAGCAGATCGTCAAGGTGCTCCAGGACCACTTTGTTCCCCAGTCATCGGAGATCTCATGCCATGTGGCCTTCCACTCCCGGCACCAGCAACTGAGGGAACCCATATATCTGGCTGCCGGTTCGCCTCAGAGTGCACGTTTGGGGCCCAACTCGAAACAACCCTCCACGACAGATGGGTCTCTGGTCTCAATAATGAGAAGCTCAGACGACGTATCCTGGAGGGCCTTGGCTTGGGAGAGGTCTCATCCTGCTGCATCGACCGCTGCACACCAGGCAAGCACAGACTCAACTTATCTAGCAGAGGAAGAGGTCCACTGGACCCAACTGCCCGACCAGAGGAAAGATCCAGCACTGGCGCCCCGCTCCATTCCCGCCAAGGAGTCCGGATGACATGAGTGTGCCAGCTGCGGAGACCAGCACAACCGGAAAACTTGCCACTTCAGAGATGCTGTCTGCCGGAGCTGTGGCCACATGAGACACATCGCCCAGGCCTGCCATTCTTGGGGGTCCCAAGCCACACCAGCTCAACCCCTGCAGGGCCGCCAGTCTGCCACATATTATGAGGCCAATGCATCCCACAACGAGCTCTGCCTACTCGTGAGTGAATCATTGGAGCAGGTACTACAGCTTCCAAGCCAGGCCTCAGCCCCTAAAATCCAGGTCTGGGTCAAAATAGAGGGGTCCCTTTGTTCCATGGAGCTGGATTCCAGCTCTGCGGCCTCCATCATTTCAGCGGAGACCCTTAAGAGACTGTGTTGTGAGGGGGGACCCCACCAACGCCCATCTCCTGTGAACCTGACAGACTTTCAGAGGAACTGCGTTCCTGTCCAGGGTGTGGGGAGTTTCCAGGTCCAGGATCGGGGGGTTGGTGACTACTTGGACTTAATTGTGGTCGAGGGCAACCTGGTTAGTCTATTGGGCTGTGCGTGGTTCGCCCCTTTGGGAATTTCGATTGAGGGAGTTCAGCTCTGTGCCCTGCAGGACTTCAGCAAGGTCTGCAGGGAGTTCCCAGCTGTCTTCAATGGGACTCTAGGTTGCTCCACGGGCCCCCCATGTCACTGCAGCTCGACCCACATGTGGCCCCCCATCCGCATGTGTTCCAGGAAGGTCCCATTCGTGCTGAAGCCAAAAATAGACGTGGAACTGGACTGTCTCATAGAGCAAGGAATCCTAGATCCGGTCTCCCATGCAGCGTGGGAGACCCCCCCATTGTTACCCCCATGAAGCTGAACGGGGACGTCTGCTTCTGTGCAGATTATAAGTGCACGTTAAATAAGGCTCTTCAGGACTGCGCATACCCGGTCCTGGTAGTGAGCCACGTGCTGGCCACTTTGGCACGAGTGACGATTTTTGATAAACTCGATCTCGCCCAGGCTTCCCAACAGCTCCCAGTTGACAAGGCGACTGCTGCTGCGCAAACAATCGTCATGCATAGGGGGGCTTTTAAAGTTAAGAGACTGCAGTTTGGGGTGAGTGTGGCCCTGGGGCTCTTTCACCATCTGATGGACTCGATGGTGTTTTGGGTCACTTCTTGCCTCACCCAGGCATATACACTGGCATTGCCAGCTTGTGTAGAAGTAATGGTATACACCTTTCAGACATAGGTATGGACATTTTTCTGGAAGATTTATGGCAAGGTCTGTGGGGGGCCTTGGACCTCTGGGTGGGCGCAAGGGCCTAAGCTGATGCTTGGCCTTTGTGATGGCAGGTTTGTATTCTAATAGAGAATGCAGTTTGGTGAGCACCAGCTGACGCCCCTTCTCTGGGGTCTAAGGGTCTTGTTAGTACAGTCCTTGGGCCATGCGGTCTGGGGTAGGGAAAGCAGACTGCCCATTGAACGGCCCTGGATAGATCCTCCCTTTGAGTCTTGCATCTTGGTGGCGGAGTTCCAGAGCAATTATCTTCATGCTGTGCTGGCCTGGTTAATAACATCTTTATTCTGTTTTGAAAGTTAATTTGCCTCAAGTGCCATTTCTCAAGGGTTTAAAGAAAACTGGACAACCCCTGTATTTTCAGTAGGGTTCCTGAGCCGAGAAAAAGCCTAACTAAATATCTCAAACATAGGGTGGGACAGTCAAGCTACTGTAGGGCAACTCAGGCTCTGAGGGGAACTGAAGATTTGGCAGGAAAACTCTGCCAGATAGTTGGGGAGATACAGGGGTCTGTCATACATGCCCAGAAGTTCTTTAGTGTTAGCCCTTTCCTCTCAACAAAACCTCACATTAATTGCTGTGAAACTACATGAACTGGAAAGCTATTGATGGTGATGGTAAATGTCTTAGTGTCTCTTCCCCATGGCTGGTGCAGAGCAGGTGAAACTAAAATATAATTCCTGGATGGGGACTAGATAAGTATATACATAGCAGTTTCAGAACACATGAGCCGATATTATAAACTGGAAGAGAGCTCACAGAAAACAGATGAGCTTTTTTGGAATGTTTGCCAAGAAAACTCATGAATGCGGAGCTGACTCTGAATTAAGACAAGGGATGTTCGTCTGGCAGGCAAATTCCCCTTGTCTTGATTTAGAGTCAGCTCAGAGTTTATAAGCTTTCTTGGCAAATGTTCTTATACTAGTTCTGATTTTACTGAAGAAACTTGTGATGAGTTTACAAAATTCAATGGGATTTGAAAATGTGGATTTTCCCACAAATACCTGAGCTGAGACAAATGTGTCTGGGAGGGTGAAATCACTGCAGGAGGTGATGTCTTTATTCCTATTCAAGCCTTTCCTTATGAGTATTTCAAGGGATACCTTTTCTTCCAAATCACAAAAATTAGAACTTTCTTTTTGGCTTTTTTGAAATGAACCCCAATCCTAGATGTTTCTGCCTTGTATCTACCACCAGCAAGCCTGACATGCTGCTAAAGCACTGGCATAACACCATGATTTGACACACTGTGCTGCAATAATTCACATGTTGTTTTGTCTTACCCTGTGCACTGATGTGTTGTTTTATAGCAAACATAAGGCTACAGCTAGAAAGTTGTGATTTGAAGGATGCCAATATCTGTTGTAAATTCCGTGTTGTATACAAATAGACACAATATATGCCAATATGGCCTTGACCATGGGACATGGTTAATAACAGCACTGTTGAGAACATGTTTGACACTCATAGAACACTTGATAGAAATTCAGTGTTGTTAGAAGTAATATATTTCAATGGCAAAAAGTATAAAGCAAGAGTAGGTAAGAGTCTTGCAATGATTGCCACTTCTGGGGCAAAAGAAGTGTTCTTAGTGGTTGCTTAGCAACTGCCTAGTGCTCCATCTGACTGAAGTTTACTAACTATTCAAAGAGAACATTCCATCCCCAGGGAGGGGTTGGGTTGGGTCAAACGATGGGAGAACATGGAAGATTTGGGGCTATGAGACTTCAGTAGAACCAATGATAGAAAGGTGTAGACCATACAGAATGCTGTATCATTCTGCTGCATCAGCTTTCCATGCAAAAGGTCCCAGGTTCAATCCCCAGCTACTCCAGTTAAAATGATTAGTGGAAGGTGATATGAAAGACCTGATGTTATGTATTAGCTGTAGAAGATGGCCGCCCTGAAGGTGGCCTGACCATGTGGTCCGACAAACCTCAGACCTTTGTTCCAAAGACAATAGCTACTTCAGATCTGAAGGCACACCTATGGGCTCGCCCGGATCCAAAAGTAGACCTATTGAAGTGTTGACTTGTAAATAAGGCCAATCACGGGTGATGGGTGTGTGTGTGTGTGTGTGTGGTGTGGGGCACGCATATAAGCCGGTCACTGCGGTTTATCTTTCGTTCCTAATGCAATCCAGTAAACAAGATCTGATTCACTATGCTGAGTCTCCGAGCTCAGTACTTTTCACTGGCGAGGAAGGTGGGATTCCGTGAGCATGCCTGACTCCACTGTGACCACGAGCACCGCACCAGTGACCACCATGGAGGCCAAGGACTCCTCGCCACGCACCACTCCCACCGGCAAACTGCAGACCACAGCCACCGCGTCATCGCAACCGGCTCCTGCACAGCCACTACCATACCAAGTCATGACTTCTGCTCCGGGACAACACCTCTCGGCATTCAACCCTACCCATCCCGAGTACTGGGGGACCTGGGTCGCCCAGTTGAAACTCTTCTTGAATGTCCAGGGAGAAACTGATGCAGAACTCAAGAAGTCGTGGCTGCTGAGCACGTGCGGCATCGCCACCATCCAGCTGGGACAGAACCTTGTCGTGCCAAAGATGCTGGAAACCGTGACCTACGATGAGTTGATCACTGCTGTGATCAATTACTACACCCCGAAACCCTCGAAGTGGGCTGTCTGGATGGACTTCATCGGCTGAACTCAGAAGAAAGGAGAGTCAACAGCAGAATTCCTTGCCAACCTCTGCCGCCTCGCCAGCGAATGTGAGTTCCCCTCCCTCGAGGACACCCTACTGACCCAGTTCCTATGGGGAGTCAGTGATCCAAAGTTGCAGTGGAAACTGACCACCCAGGCAGATCTAAAGCTGGACACTGCACTCCAGACAGCGACCACCTTCAAGAAGTCACAAAGAGACCGACAGGCCCATTCTGCCCACCAGACCAGGCCGGTGTCAGAATCCGACATCTTGGATGAAGAAACCCATCAGGTGAAGCCTCACACATGGCCCGGTGCACACAAAAGCCACTCGTCAGCCATCCGCCCTACTACAAGGGACATCACCAAGCTACCCGGGTCCGCACTTTGTGCCAACTGTGGGGATCCACACGAGAGAAAAACATGCCGGTTCCGAGAGACCATATGCCGGACATGTGGGAAGCAGGGACACATCACCTGTGCCTGCCATTCGCGGAACACCAAGGACATCTCCACGCACTGAGGGACTGTGGACCACAGCTTCACCATCCACCAGAACCAGGTACACTACTTGCCCCAGGGGTCCACCCACAAACTGTCTGTGACTGTATTGATAGAGGGCATCCCCTGCAAAATGGAGCTGGACACGGGATCATCCCTTTCCATTATCTCAGATGAGACCCTCCAGAAGCTATGCCCAAACAGGGGGCCCCTACTAAAGGCTACCAGCCTCAGGTTAAGGGACTTTCAGAGGAACCCAGTAGTGGTTAAGGGGGTTGGCCAGTTCAGGGTGAAATACAGGGCTTTTGAGGGTCTCTTGGAACTGGTCGTGGTACAGGCCCCTCTCACTAGCCTACTGGGCCTCGCTTGGTTCGATGCCCTGGGGTTGGCGGTAACGGGGATCAACCAAGTGGGGCACGGGGATTATAGTCATGTGTGCCAGGAATTCCCCACAGTATTTGATGGCGCACTCGGATGGTACACTGGGCCAACAGTAACTCTAGAGCTCGACCCAGCGGTACACCCCATCCACTTGAAAAATTGACACCCCCTGTTAGCTCTCCGTCCGAAAATTGAGGCAGAGCTGGATCACCCGGTCAGCCAAGGGGTCCTAGAACCAATCCCACACACAACGTGGGAAACACCGATAGTCACATCAGTCAAACCGAACAGGGACATCAGGATTTGTGCAGACTATAAATGCATTGCAAGACCACCCGTATCCCATGCCGGTGGTCAGCCATGTGCTTGCGTCCCTAGCCAGAGCCAAAATTTTGGGGAAGCTGGATCTGGCACAGGCCTACCAGCAGTTGCCGATGGATGATGCCATGGCTGAAGCCCAGACCATTGTCACTCACAGGGGGGCTTTTAAGGTGCGGAGGTTGCAATTCAGAGTGAATGTGGCTCCGGGAATATTCCGAAACTTAATGGACTTTTTGCTTAAAGGAATTCCCAGAGTACAGCCCTTCTTCAATAATGTTTTGATCTCGGCACCATTGGCAGATGTTTTTGTGGACCGCTTGAGGGCAGTGCTTCACCATTTCAGTGAAGCGGGACTAAAAGTGAATCGAGAAAAATGCATCCTTAGAGTGTCTCGCGTGAACTTCCTTGGGTTCCAGGTCAACGCAAGCGGCATCCACCCAACCCAGGAAAATGAAGGCAATCGTGGATGCCTCGACCCCAATCTCTAAGACTGAATTGCAGGCTTTCTTAAGCCTCCTTAATTTTTATCATTCATTTCTCCCCCATAAAGTGGCTGTGGCCGAGCCCCTCCACCACCTATTGGATAAAAAGGCTCAATGGGCTTGGAGCCCGCATCACACCATGGCCTTCCAAGCGGTCAAGGACCTCCTCATCTTGAACTCTGTCTTGTCTCACTTCAATGAGTCCCTTCCTGTGGTCCTTGCCTGCGACGCCTCGTCTTACAGGGTGGGGGCTGTGTTGGGCCACCGGCTCCTGGATGGCCATGAAGTGCTGGTGGCTTATTATTCTGAACCTTGTCGTTGGCCGAGCACAACTACATGCAAATCGACTAGGAGGCATTGACCATCGTGGCTGGAGTAAAAATTCCATCACTACCTCTATGGCCACCCCTTCTCCATGCTCACCAACCACAAGCTGCTCTTGGGTCTCTTGGCTCCGGATTGTCAAACGCTCCAGATGATGTCACTGTGGGTGCTTCGCTGGTCAATCTTCCTGGCTGGCTACCAATACAGCCTGCTGCACCGGCCAGGTAAGTCCATGGGCCATGCTGATGCCCTGAGCTATCTTCCCCTTCTGAGCTGCAACCCGGACCCTGCAGCAGCACACCAGATCCTGCTGCTGGAGGACCTGCCCAACCAGCCGATCAAGGTACACGAGGTGGCCAAGCACACCGGTAAGGACCGCATCCTCTCCTGTATAATCCTGTATAAATCATTGGTGCGACCTCATTTGGAATACTGTGTACAGTTCTGGTCACCACATCTCAAAAAGGATATTATAGCATTGGAAAAAGTGCAGAGAAGGGCAACTAGAATGATAAAAGGGTTGGAACACCTTCCCTATGAAGAAAGGTTAAAATGCTTGGGGCTCTTTAGCTTGGAGAAACGACGTCTGAGGGGTGACATGATCGAGGTTTATAAGATTATGAATGGGATTGAGCAGGTTGAGAAAGAAGTACTTTTCTCCCTTTCTCACAATACAAGAACTCGTGGGCACTCTATGAAATTGCTGAGCAGTCGGGTTAAAACAGATAAAAGGAAATACTTCTTCACCCAAAGAGTGATTAACATATGGAATTCACTGCCACAGGAGGTCGTGGCAGCTGCAAGCATGGACAGTTTCAAGAGGGAATTAGATAAACATATGGAGCAGAAGTCCACCAGTGGCTATTAGCCACAGGGTATAGATGGGAACTCTCAGTCTGGGGCAGGTGATGCACTCTATTCTTGGTGCTGGAGGGGGCAGCAGTGGGAGGGCTTCTGGTGCCCTGGCCCCACTGCTGGACCTCCGGATGGCACCTGGTATATTTTGGCCGCTGTGTGACAGAGTGTTGGACTAGATGGGCCATTGGCCTGATTCAACATTGGCTTCTCTTATGTTCTTATGTTCTTATGTTCTCTCCCGGGTGCTGGACTGGGTGAGGAGGGGCTGGCCCACAGGGAAAGTGAGCCCGGACTTCGTAGCCTTCTTGTCCCACCGGGATGAGTTGTCTGCCCATAAAGGGTGTCTCTTGTGGGGTAGTCAGGTAGTGATCCCCACTCCCCTACGCAACCGCACGCTTGCAGCGCTATATGAGACCCATCTGGGAATCATGCGAATGAAGGCCCTCGCGCGGAGCTATGTCTGGTGGCCGGGTTTGGATGGGGAGATAAAGGACCTAGTCAAATGCTGCCAGACTTGCCAGGAGACACGGCCAGGCCCCCCCCTGGCGCCCCGGTGCATGCATGCGAATCCTCCAGCAAACCATGGGCTCGCCTGCACCTGGATTTCGCTGGCCCATTCCAGGGTCAAATTTTCTTTATCTTAGTAGACGCCTTCTCCAAATGGCTAGAAGTCATTCCAGTCCTCTCCACATCCTCCGGGGCCACAATCAAGTCTCTATGGAAGGTGTTTAGTACCCACGGCATCCCGGACATGCTGGTATCCGGCAATGGAGCTGCCTTCATGTCGGCCAAGTTCAGGGACTTTGTGAGGTACTATGGGATTCGACACATCCGCTCAGCACCCTTTTACCCAGCCACCAATGGCCTGGCAGAGCGAATGGTGTGGACGATGAAAGAGGCACTGCAGTGAATCATCCACAGGGACTGGGACCACTGGTTAGCCGCCTTTCTGTTCGGCCAAAGGACAACCCCCCACACTGCCACTGGCCACTGGCCCGGAGATATGCTCATGGACAGGTGATTGACAATCCATTTGGACCACCTACACCTGGACCAGGCACCCAACCACACACCGGGAGTAGAACTTCTTCCCAGAGGAGCCCATGTATGCTCGTAATTATGCACATGGGCTACCCTGGATCCCAGCCTCTTTCATACAAGGTCATCAGAACAGACCAAGGGTTGCTCACATGAGTAGTAGGTGGCAAGCTACCAGTAGCTTGCTAGCTCATGAAGGACACTCCTTTTCTATCTCACTCCCAGTGTCAAATAGCTGATGAGGCCAGGACATACCTGGACTCAAGAGCAAGTATGGAGCTCCACCCTCTCCAATACAGCCCCAGCCTCACCCACCCCCGCCCTGCCCCTATGGCCTGAGCCATTATCTGGGCCAGGGGTTGGAGCACTACCTTCCCCAGTCTCCTGTTCCATGCTTGTTGGCCCACCCTCTTTCTCTCAGTAGCTGATTCCTGGGAGGTCTTCAACCAGCCCCTTCCTGCCTAGCTCCTCCCAGGTTCTTGCATGGCTAGGCCCCTCACCCAGGCCGTCATCATTGGGCTTCTGCTGGCTGCCTCCATGCTTGCTGGCTGGCCCAATGGCCTCTGAGGCTCACTCTTCTCCAGTGTTACTTTTGTTGTCCCAGTGCCAGGAGACAATGTCATCAGTCAGAGCCATGTCCAGTTGCTGCTGCTACCTGCTACCCAGGATCTTGTCCTGGGAGTTCTGACCAAGTTGACAGTGGTTGCCTGAAGTACAAGGGAGGTGGATGGGTCCATCTCAGTGTCCACAGCATCAGGGAAGTCCCCAACTATGCTGCAGGTGCCTTAACCAAGGTCAGGCCAGGTACTGGCCCCAAACAGCCCACCAGGCATGCCCTGGCTCCATTTGTGCCAAAAAGCTTTTACTTTCCTTATCTAGCAATGGGGGAAAAGGGGGAGAAGCATCAAAGAGAAAGACCAGTAGTTTTTGAGCTGGCTGGCAGCTATACACTAAGCACCTGCAGAACTGGCAGAGAGGTATAGAATTTGGCTTGAGAATTGGACTTGGCTTCAGCTGGCCAGGCTCATAGGGGGCAGTCCAATATAAAGTACTGTGGAAGGTGGGAAGGAACAGTCACCCAAATGGGTGGCTTTTGGTTAGGCCTAAACTTAATTCTCAGGAGTCCAGGGAAACTGTTAATGGGCTTGTGGCCCCGTGGCTGGACTGTTGAAACCTGGAGCTAAATGACTGGCTCTCTATTCTGGTTTTCCCCCAGTGATTTGGAGTGATTTGCCTCAAGGCAAAAGTCTTACTATGTTGTAGGTTTAATTCCAAAAACATTGGATGAAAATAGCACCTGCAAATAGAAATAAAAGTTAAAAGCTGAAAAATAAATTTCCTCATGTTAATACTCCTCAGTACTTCTGCTGGTCTGTGAGTACCGACATTTCCCATGGCTTCCACCCTACTTGTTATTTCATACAGATACCAAATTTCAACATTATGGTGAATTTTGTTGCCAGGATGATCCATCTTTACCTCCTTAGTAAATTTGTATACTGCCTTTCTGCCATGGCATTCAACTTAGACTATTAAAAGGCAAAAAAGGAATTCTTGCAGGCCATTGGCAATCCCAGAATGTTCCTTCTTGTAGGGTTTGGGCTTTTTTAGCTGTTGCATTTTGCTAATCTATTTGTAAGCCTAGTCATTAGCAGGCCAGTCCCTCTAGCAAAGGCAACCCCGGTGTGGAAGAATGGAGAGGAGATGGGAAGGAAAAGCACTTGAACTTAGTTCTGCTGGCATGCAGTCTTTTTGCCATCACAGGAAGATGTTGTGCCTTAAGCAGTTCATAATAACCTTCACTTCCTGAAATATTTTTTTAGCAGCCTAAGTAACATAGGTAAATAGGATTAGCACTCACAAAAGGCAGTGGTGGGATAATCCATATTGTCCTTGTTGTAATATTCTGTAAAGTGACCAGACTCATGAAACAGCAGGTCTTGCAGTTGCTGTGCACTCAGCATAAGGAAGTGCAGGCCCTGAGGTATCTGCTCACAAAGGCCTGGGCACGGACATTGCGTCCATGAGAACTGGGAGCTGCCAACCATAAGTATTGGGAGCATCCCTGCATCACATACAATATGTGAGATCACCACTTGGTATGATTTGGGCAATGCATGGATTTTCCATACGTGTACAGCTTCCTCAATGTGTCACTCTTCCAAGCATAGTCAGCTTCTGTACACATGTGTAAGGAATCAGGGCCGGCTCCAGGTGTCTGGGCGCCCTAGGCTGGACAGCCTGGGGCACCCCCCACTGGGGATGCCAACCTCCCGGTGGGCCCTGGAGACCGGCAGCGGCGGCGAGGCGCTGGCTTTCCTGGAGGCTCTGCAGCTGCGGGACCCCCAGGGAAGCCAGGGAAGGGGGCGGGGGTCCAGCCTCCGCCCCCTCCCTCCCGACGCCAGCTTTTCTGGGGGCTCCGCGGCTGCGGGACCCCCGGAAAAGCCGGGAAGGGGGCGGGGGGGTCCAGCCTCCGCCCCCTCCCTCCCGACGCCGGCTTTTCTGGGGGCTCCGTGGCTGCGGGACCCCCGGAAAAGCCGGGAAGGGGGCGGGGGGTCCAGCCTCCGCCCCCTCCCTCCCGGCGCTGGCTTTTCTGGGGCCCCCGCAGCTGCGGGACCCCCAGAAAAGCCGGGAAGGGGGCGGGGGGTCCCGCTTTTCTGGCGGCACCGCGGCTGCTGGTAAGGGGGCGGGGGTCTGGCGGCCCCGGCGGGCGCCGGGTTAGGGTGGCGGGGGGCACTTTTCGGGGGGGGGGAGTGGGGCACCATTTGGCGCCCCTCAGCCCGGGGCACCCTAGGCAGGCGCCTAGTTCACCCTATGGGCGATCCGGCCCTGTAAGGAATGTGTATACATCTGGAAAATCCATGTATTGCCCAATTCACACAAAATCAGGCACATTTCAGGGACCACACATTACCAATACACTTGGTTGACGGACTTTCTGTGTATTTGCAGTCGCTGCAGGCTAGTGTCGCTCTCGTTTTGCACACAGAGAAATTGCATTCTGGGGCCATTCCTAAACTGCAGTCCATTTCTTAGGTGCTTAGTGAAAAACAGAAAACTGGGATCATCTTGAACAGAACCTTGGTTTAGTTCATGCCGACAGAATTGTCCTTCTTATTGGTAGACCAAATGTCCTTCAGGCATAACTGATAATGCTCTAGCAGCTGCATGATAGCATATGGAAATAGTTGTGTGAGTTGCTTCTCACAAGATTTTAACCATGGCATCACAAATCCTCTTTTTTGTGGTGTTCTGGTGGTTAAAGTTGCATGGCAGCTTTGTAAGCCACATACACAAAAATGTATACTTTCTGGAGTTGGATCTATGCTGTTCCATTCCACGCATTCACTCCCTGTGACTAGATAGAGACAGGCCAAACAATATTTATTTACTGAATATGTTTCAGTAAGTTCTTCTAAGCTCTTCTTTTTTTTTTTTTGAAACAAAATTTTATTGGGATACATTCAACATTTCCAATCACGTTACCAATACAATTTCAAAAAAGAAGATCCCCGTCCCAACCCCCCCACCCCCCTAATAGGCTTCCAACACTGCTAATAACAAACAGAAAGATTATAAGGTAATCAAGCTTAGACTTAAATACATCGACAAACCAGGTAACACATTTCAATTATATATAACCTCTACAATTTCAGCATATTATATATAACAGTACATACAGTTCAGAATTCATTTCACTTCTCGTTCAATATCCATACGTATCCAAGTTATATATTTTCCCCTTCATTCTATATTCAGTTTCTAGATACAATTTCAATCCTTCCCAGTCTTTTAAGTACTGTTCTGCCATTTGTCCATTTAATTTCTTTGTCATTTTGTCCATTTCCGCTAAAAATAACAATTTTCTCAACCAGTCATGTATATCTGGCACCTTCTCCATTTTCCAATGCTGAGCAAAGGCCATTCTCGCCGACGTAATCATGTACCATAACAGTGTCCTTTTTTCTTGTGGAATTTTTTCCATTGTCAAACCGAGGAGAAGAAGTTCTGGCTTTCTCTCAATTGGGATTTTCAATATTTTCTGCATCACACAATGTATATTAGACCAGTATGCTTTCACTTTATCACATGACCACCACATATGGTAAAAAGAACCCTCTACTTTTTTACATTTCCAACATTTATTACTCAAGTTCTTATCCATACTAATATTGGCAATCTTTTTTGGTGTCATGTACCATCTATACATCATCTTATAACAGTTTTCTTTTACATTGATACAGGTAGACATTTTAAAAGATCTTTTCCACAAAAATTCCCATGATTCCATAGAAATTTCTTTGTTCATATTTATGGCCCACTTTATCATTTGTTCTTTAACAGTTTCATCCAAAGTATATACAGTCAACAGGGTTTTATACATCTTTGATATCATTTTCCGCTCTTTTTTCAACCATATATTCTCAAAATCATCATTCATAGCTCTAAAACCAAACTCTTTACAATCTTTTTTATAGATGTCCCTTATTTGACAATATTGTAGCCAACCATACTCAAATTCTAATTCATTATTTGGTTTTAAAACATATTTTTTCCCTTCTTTTTGCAACAATTCCTGATATTTCAACCAGTCATTACCTTTATGCTCTGAAAACCGATGTATAACTGCAGCTGGAACAATCCACAGAGGCCTCTCATCCGAAATTGTATGCTTATACCTGGTCCATGCATCAAACAATGTCCTCCTTACATAATGATGCTTAAACATAGAATCGACTTTGTTTTTCCCATACCAAAGATAGGCATGCCAGCCAAATCTGCAATCGTGTCCCTCAAGAGCTAAAAGTTTTCTATTTTCCAAATTTACCCATTCAGATAACCAAGACATACATACTGCTTCATGATACAAACGCAAATTCGGGACTTGGAAGCCACCTCTGTCTTTAATATCATACATTATCTTCATTTTAATTCTTGGCTTCTTTCCTGCCCAGATAAACTTAAAGATTTCTCTTTGCCATTTTACCAACACTTTCCCATCTTTCACAATTGGTATTGTCTGAAACAAAAACATTAACCTGGGCAGTACATTCATTTTAATAACGGCAATTTTTCCAAGAAGAGATAATCTTAGTTTTTCCCATTTTTCTAAATCACTCTTTATCGAACCCCACAGTTTTTCATAATTATTCTTAAACAAATCTATGTTTTTCATTGTAATTTCAACTCCCAAATACTTAACTCTTTTAACCACTTCACATTCTGTCACATTTTGTAACGTTTGTTGCTTTGTACCAGTCATATTTTTACACAGTATCTTAGATTTATTTTTGTTGACATAAAACCCTGCAAGATCACCAAACTCTCTTACTTTTTCAAATACCTTAGGCATATTATTAACAGGATCTTCAACAATAAACATGATATCATCCGCAAATGCTCTTAATTTAAATGAAAAACCTCCAATATTCAAACCTTTTATGTTATCATCATCTCTAACCGCTTGTAGCAAAATCTCCAAAATCCAGATAAATAACAATGGTGACAGGGGACAACCTTGTCTAGTACCTTTTCTTACCCGGAACATATCTGTTGGTTCTGCATTGACAATCACCGAAGCTTTTTGTTCTTTATATATCGATTGAATCATTCTTATAAATTCTACGCCCATCAAAGATTTCTCAAGCACTTTAAACATAAATTCCCAGTTCAAGTTATCAAAAGCCTTCTCTGCATCCAAAAATAAAAAAGCAACTTCTTTTTCAGGGTGTTTATCATAATACTCAATTGCATCCAAAACAACCCTCATATTGTCTTTAATTTGTCTATTTGGTAAAAAACCAGCTTGATCCTCAACAATAGTGTCTTTCAAAAACTTTTTAAGGCGCTCTGCCAATATTTTTGCCAATATTTTATAATCGTTGTTCAATAATGAAATGGGCCGGTAGTTTTTAACATTTGTTAAATCTTGCATTTCTTTAGGAATTAAGGTGATTGCAGCTTCATTCCAGGAGTCTGGAATCTTTCCTGTCTTTCTAATTTCGTTTAAAAGAATCTCCAACACCGGGACCAAATCTTCATGAAATTTTTTATAAAATTTAGCTGAAAAGCCATCCGGGCCTGGAACTTTAGAGATTTTTGCCTCAGCTATTGCTTTACTAATTTCATCTTTAGTTATTGCAGCATTTAAAAATGTTTTCATTTCAGGGTTTGGTTGTATCAAGTTAGCTTTGGATAAGTAATCCAACATTTTTTGAGGATCCGCTTGCCTCGCTTGAAAGAGAGTCGCGTAGTATTTAAAAAATTCCCTCTTGATTCCTCCTGGGTCTAAAATCTCTTTGTTTCCATCTTTCAAACAAGTGATTGTTTTATTCTCTCTTCTTTTCTTCAATTGCCATGCTAAATATTTGCCAGGTTTGTTTGCACCTTCAAAGGATTTCTGTTGCAATTTTTTCAAGTTCCAAAATACTTCTTTGTTCAACCTTGCCTCATATTGCTCCTTTAAAATCCTCAATTCTCTCAAAATCTTCTTTTTGCCAGGCCTTTTCTTGAGTTCTGTTTCTTTTTGCCGAATATTTTCCATAATTTCTTTGTCTATCTTCATTTGTTGTTTCCTTTCATTATTATTGATTGCAATCAGATGTCCTCTCATCACAGCCTTGTAGGCTTCCCATACCGTTTGCGTCTGTACACTTTTATTTAAGTTCAATTGAAAGTATGTTTGGGTTTCTGTCCTTATTTTATCCACAATATTTTGCTTGTCCAGCAAATCTTCATTAAGTCGCCATCGAAATTTTTTTCTCTTAACATACGTTGACCATTTTATCGGACTGTGGTCAGAAAGAATCCTAGGCAATATCTCAATTTTGCGTGTTTGCAAGATTAAATTCTCTGTCATCCACATCATATCTATCCTTGAAAAAGATTCGTGTCTTGATGAATAAAAAGAGTACTCTCTATCTCTGGGATTTTTAACTCTCCAAACATCTGCCAAGTGTTCATGTTTAGTCAATTGAAAAAAGACTTTAGGAAGTTTGCCCATGGCCTCAATTCCTTTTTTTGATTTTCTATCAACAACATTGTCAACAGTACCATTAAAATCGCCCATTAAAATCGTTTGCTCATAGGTCAACTGTCGTAGTTGTTCCCACAAATCCTGAAAAAAATTTCCTTTGCCCCATTGGGAGCATAGAGATTAACAATTAATGTCTTTTTATTCTGCAACACAACTTCTACCGCCAAAAATTTCCCTTCATTGTCTTTAAAAATTTCTTTTGGTTCCAACTCCTTTTTAATATATGTAACAACTCCTTTTTTCTTTTGGGAGGAGAGTGAATAAAATTCCTCTCCTAATCTTTTTTGAATCAAAAATTTGGCATCTGATTTTTTAATATGTGTTTCTTGCAAGCAAACAATATCACATTTCTGTTTTTCCAACCAAAGTCTGACATTTTTCCTTTTTTGGGGTGAATTCAGTCCATTAACATTCCATGAAATTATTTGACTCTCCATGTTGGTTTTATAATTATTTATCAGAGTCTTTAAAATTATCATTGATGAATCTGGTCATTTGGTCAACTGACTTGATGGTGACTCTCTTCTGCTTGAACGAAAAACTGACGCCTTTAGGAATTTCCCATCTATATCTTATGCCCTCTGTTTTCAGCTTGTCAATCAGGTCTTTAAAAAGTCATCTGTCCTGAAGCATCGCTCTGGGTAGTTCCTTTAGGACCATAATTTTCTTGTTGTCAATTATGAAGTCATCCTGAAATTGTTGCTTAAACAAATCCTCCTTCAGCTTCTTAGATATAAACTGGACAATTACATCTCTAGGTAATTTTTTCCTTTGCGCAATCGCAGAATTGACTCTGTATACCACATCAATCTGTGCCGCCACTCTCTCCTCTTCCATTTTCAAAAAGTCTGCAACAGCATCTACCATAACTGAATGGATGTCCTCATTCTTGTCTTCAGGGATCCCCCTGAATCTCATGTGGTTAATCATTGCATTATATTGGACCATCACATTCACTTTATCTGTTTCTATAGTGACCTCAGCTATATTAGATGCTACTCCCTTCACCCTTACATCCATCTCATCTGCTCTTTTGGTCAGCGTCTGTATCTCTTTTGTAATTCCAGACATTTCTTTTTTCAACTCTGTTACTTCTGTTATTACAGTCTTTTCCAACTTCAGAATCGCATCCATCACTCGTTTCTCCATAGCTTCCATCATGCCCTGTAGCTTTTTTCCTCTTTCCCAGCCATTTTCGGGGAGGACCAGGTATTTGCCCTCTGTCGTTGCCACAGGTCGTAAGCCGTTGTTCAAAGTTTTCCCTCCAACCCACTCTAAATCAAAGTCCTTCTTGTGCCCACCTAAATCGCACTAGTTTCACTTTTTTATATTGAGTCTTTCGTTTAAAATCAAAGAAAATTTTTCTGACCTTCCCAAAATGGCGGGCGCAATTTCTCTATGGTAAATGGTTCTTCCAGGTACTCACTTCCTGTCCGGCAGTCTTGATGGTCCCCCTTGTTCCTGATTTCCTCCCTTCTTCCGGCCTCCTTGGTCTTCTCTAGGATGATTACTTGTCTGTTCTGAAGTCACTTCCTGTTTTGCCGATTTCTGCTGCAGCAGCTACAGTACTTTTCCACTGTAATTCTCGCGGAGTTACTGTTAGTTTCTATTTTAAAGTCAATAATCTAACCACAGGAATGATCAACAATTCGGCTTTTTGGCCTTTTTTAGCTGTTTAACTGCACTTTTTCCACTCCAATGTTAGTACGACAGATACAGCACGATCATGCGCTTCATCGGATGTTGTTTATTTTCGGCCGAAACGCGTCTCCGGTGAGCAATTTTAAAAAGTTACCTTCAAAGTCCGTGTCTTGTTATAGCAGTGTTTCCTTGATATCAGTTTCCGTAGAATGTCTTGGAGGTCTGGGTCATGCATTCTTATGTTGAGAATCCAACTCGGTGGGGTCTTGTAGAGATTTTCCGAAGTGCCTTCTCTGGGGGAGGGGATCAAGGCTGGTCGCGACGCTCTTTAAAGCCCCGCTATCAGCCGATCTCAACTCCTCTCTTGGGCCAGGCTCGCTGCCAGTCACCCCCCTACCTGGGGGGATCTGCGGTGGGCTATATGAAGCCCACCCTGTCGTCAAGACCCTCCGTATGCTCTGGGAGCTCTAAGAGCAAGCCAGAACACGTTAGGACGCCATGAATCCCAGACCGGAAGCCCCCTTCTAAGCTCTTCTTTAGCTCTTCTACGCTAAATATGTTTATAAGCTCTTCTGAGGATGTTGGGAGGGCATCCATCTATTCCATTTTACCCTCATAACATCCCTTTGAGGTAGGGTATACTGAGATAGTGACATGCCAGAGATGAGCAGCAGATTTCAACCAGGCCTCAACAGTCCAGGTCCTATGCTCAGTCAATTCCACCATATGGCTCTCACTCTAGTCATTACATAGCAACAAACCTGGTTTTCTTCATTACATTTGACAGACAGTATCCATCTGATTACCACACTTATTTGTTTATTTTAAGCACATCCCACCTTACAGTATGAGAGATACCCAAGATAATCTATTTGTTGTTTTTATGTTTTATATTTTGCAGCATACACCTAAAAACTTAGTGCTAGATCCCCTAAATCCTGAGCACAAAGCGTTCATAGAAGCAGGTCTTCTCTGCTTTTCCCTTTCCTCAGTAGCCCTCTTGTGTCTCTAGGGATCAGAAGGACTCTTGTGAACAAAATGCACTGTAGTACAGGGGAACTACAGAAATGAGGGGGAACTGAACATGATCACACAGACATAGATGTGCACTCTCTCACATACACACATCCGTCTGCCATTTGAAAGGGTTCTCTGTAGATTTCCTCCACTGGCTGAAGAGGGAAGGGGAATTTCACCATCTTCTTCTTCTTACTGCAGCCCCCCCACTGTAGTACATTTTATTCATGAGGCACCCAGCCCCAAGCATCACCCTGGGGGAAAGGAAAGGCAGAGAAAATCGGCCTTGTATTCAATCCTTATAGTATTAAGTGGCCTTAAAGAAGTAGTTTCCAATCCGTGTTACATACAGGAGTTTTAGAAAGTGTAGTGGATCTTGGCACCATATTGAATAATCAGCTGCTGCAAATTGTCCATTATGGTGTTTGATGCCCACTCGTCCAACTCTCTGAACCATTGGGGCATACATATAGGCTCATCCAGGAGTTTTTGTTGATTGACTGCCATCTTGGGAGTTATGTTACTAGTTTTTAAACTAGATTATTGCAACATATTTTAACTGTTTGAATTTGGTTGTAACCTGCCCTGAGCCTGCTCATGGGGGAGGGCAGGATAGAAATGTAATTAAATAAATAAATTATAGTCCGCAAGCTTCATCAGTCTAAAACATCTGGGACCATTGCTTTCGGAAAGTGTCTGTTATCAAGTTAGAGTCTGTACATGTCAATGAACTGCCCCCAGACAGCTTGACCCTATGAATATTTGCCTGCCTCCCTCCTCTGAATTTGTCTAGGCTTAACTTCCAGCTGTCTGTTCTTGCTCTGCATTTTCCTGTTAGATTGAGAGCACTCTAGTGCCCAAAAGATTCTCCCTGGGAAGATGCTTATACACAGCCATCAAATGACTCCTTAATCTTATTTGTAATAGACTAAACTGATTTAGCTGTTTAATTCTCTCACGCAAAGGGCCCATTCACATGTTGTAATTTGCAAATGGCAGCGCTTGTGTTACATGATGACATCACAATCTGCTCTGGAAGAGGAGTGATATGGATCACTTTGTTTACATGGTAGGGCAGTCAATAGTACATTGGTAAGTTCTTTCACCTTCATAATTTTTAATGTCATCTGTGCTTTAGGTTCTGTGAGAGATAAAAAGAGTTCTTTGGGTATGTTAAATTCAATGCAGTGTAAACACACTGCCTGGTCTCCACTGAGCATCATGAACTAGTCAGGTTTGTAGTCCTGTCACATATGGTTTAAGTATACTTGACAGATGTACCTGCACCCTGTGTTTCTGTATCATCAGTCCAGGCTCTTTTTTATAACAGGTGAACATTTCCTTACTTTTCAGGGTCTGGATGCATAATATTTTGGATGTGCTACATTACAGAGTAGGCAAAGACATACATGTATTCTGGATATGGGCTGACTGGAATGTGAAGCAGATACAATGACATGCATAACAATCTGTGCCTAGAGTTTGTTTGAGCACTGCAGGACACAAATGGGGCTTAATGGTGAAAGTGTCTGAAATATATATCTAATGATCCTTTTTGTTCACATTGCAACTGTTTTCAGGGCAACTACCTCAGCAGTCTGGAAATATGAAATATGAGGGCCATTTCTCGTATGTTCTCATGCTGAGGATATCTTGTTAGGAGTGGCTCAGGATTTCATGGTCTTCATGACAGCAATGGGCCTGTCTCAGATAATAACTGGTCCTACACATTGTATAGGTCACACTCTTGATCTGGTATATAGTTCTTGGAAGGATGAATGTGATATGAAGGTGGAGGAATTAATTATGGTTCCTTTCTCATGGACAGATCATTATTTGCTTCAGTTTCAACTTACAGGGGTACTAAGATACTGCACTGGTAGGAGATCTGTTAGAAATATCTTTCCCCAGAGCCATAGGGATCCAAATGGCTTTCTGATGATTCTATGGGATTTTCCGGTTAATATGGTTTTCTGTTTAATATATGTTTCTGTTGATGCCCTGGTTGACCTCTGGAATGAGGAAATTACCCTGGCAGTTGACACATTTGTGCCCAAGTGCCCTCTCTCAGGTGTTAGATGTCAAACTCAGACCCTTGTTTATCATGAGTTCTGTATGTTCTATCTTCACTGCCTGTAACCACACCATTTAGCTTCTGAATTTGGGACATGGGGCAGGGGCAGACAGTGAGAGTGTGCGCGTTGGGAAACTGCTTCGCTTAGCTGCTTTGCAACTGTCTTCTTAAGGGGGTTCCCAAAGCTGGGATGTATGCAAAATGACCTTGATTGCCTGTCTCTGCTAGCCGACCTGTTGTAGATAATGTAACCATAGGTTCACAGGTGGGGGAGGAGGGCTAACGGAGTATACTAGGTTTAAGCGGGCTGAATGAATGGATTGATTTGATGGGTCATGGGGGGGTGCTTGAGTCATGTATAATACCACTTGGTATGATTTGGGCAGACTGGAAGGATTTTAAAGACTATTTAGAGCTTAACTGGGATGTGAAAAAAGACTACTCTGTTTTGATAGTTATTAATAATAGAACTGTTGTAACAAAAGAGACTGTAATAGAAAAGTTACCTAATAGTTAAAATAGAAAAGGGGAAATATTGAAATTTATGATTTGAATACTGAAAATGAACTGAATGTATGAGAATACTGATTGAAATGTTAATGGGGGCGGAGCATCGTTGGAAGCCCGGGGAGGGGGGATAAAAATTTGTAGAAAAGGATATTGCAAGAATTGTTAGCCAAATATGGAACATGTTATTATATCCAGTTAATAAATTTTCTTTTTTAAAAACAACCTGACTCCTTTGGCACCAGTTCTGGTATTATACATGATTCAAGCACACAAACCCCATGACCCATCCAATCAATCCATTCATTCAGCCCGCTTAAACCTAGTATGCTCCGTTAGCCCTCCTCCCCCACCTGGAAATCATAGGCGGAAATAATGACCTTATTAGGAGGTTGCATCCTGGCAGTGACTGTAACTTGTCCTGATTGGTTTTGCTTTGCTCCAGTTTTGGCTTGGCTGATGAATTTAGCAGGAACTGAGAAACAAAGAGTTTGCCTCAGCTTCTGGTAAACATTGCAGAAAAGCCTGGCTAGCAAAGTCAGGACAACTTCTGTTCACTGTGCTCTGCCGTCCCTGAGCCCCTAGTGGCAACAGTGCAGAGCTGCATCACAAATAAAAAAAAAGTAAATGCATTCCATGAATGGAGCATGACTCTGGCTTCAGGGGCACTCCATCTGACTTGGGCCCCAGGAATTTTGTCCCCCACAGTCCCCCCCAGTGGTCCTAGCCTGCCGTGACCATTTTGCACGAAACTTTGTAGATAAAGTCACTTGCATCCATAATACTTGGCTCTAAATTAGCAGTAAAAGGTCTGATGGTGCCAGGTTTCTAGAGTTGCCAGCCCCCAGGTCTGGGTGGGGGCTCAAATTTGCCCCCAGTCAGCAGGCTGCCAGGGGAAGCCTGAATCCCAAGCAGCAAATCACTGCTGGAAAAGGAGCCTTGGGTGTGCCATGCCTCCCCCCCCCAAAAAAAGACCCTTTAAAGTGTCTTTTAGCTGGCGGAGCTGTGGCCAGCAAAAGCCTCTCTCCTTCCCTGCTAAAAGATTTAAAGGGCCCTCCAGCTGGTTGGCAGGCCACGTGCTCCACACAAATCAGCTGAAGCCCTTTAAATCCTTTAGCAAGGAGGGAGAGGGGTAGCCATGGCTTGGGGGTGGGGCTTGAGGGCAGGGCTTGGGGCACCCCCATCTACCCCTGGAATGCCCCCCAAATTCCCATGCTGGATTGACCAGGGGACCTGGCAATCCTACAGGGTGCTGACTTGTCAAGTTGTTTGAGATATTTTTTTACTTTTTTTCAGTTTGATGAGGTGGACAGATCCATGGAGTTTCGAGGCTTACTACCTATTTGTATGATCCTTGCTACTAAATTTGCAGGGGAGAGGGGCTAGCTGACTGGGTCCAAGAAGTAGTAAATGCTTCCTTAAGACAGGGGCTCAAAACTCCAGTCTTGAAACAGGCTGTGGTGAAGAAGCCAGCCTTCGACCCAGGAGATCTCATTAATTATCAACCAGTCTCAAATGTTCCATTCTTGAGCAAGGTGGTTGAACACAAGGTGACTGGACAACTCCAAGCTGTCCTGGATGAGGAAAATTGTTTAGATTCCAGAAGGTCTGACCCTGGATTTACAGCATCATCCACTCTGGATGGTGTTGCACTCCCTTGAAGCAACAGGTCCATATTCTGGGGGTGCTCATGGACCCAGGCCTGTTGTTGAATAAGCAGGTGGCAGCTGTGGTCAAGAGTGCCTTTTACCAGCCTTGGCCTTTCCTGGGCAGAAAACATATGGCCACTGTGGTGCACACCCTGGTTACATCTAGATTAGATTACTGCACTGTGCTTTATGTAGGGCTGCACTTTAGAAGTGTTCAGAAACTTGAGTTGGTACAGAATGCTGCAGCCAGGATGTTGACTGAAGTGGATTGCAGGTACCATCTCTCTCCAGTGTTGGCCCATCTACACTGGCTCTCAATTTGTTTTGGTGCACAGCACAATTCTAGGTGCTGGTTGTAGGCTTGCCAGCCTCCAGATGGTGGCTGTCTCCAGACAACATGTCTAATATTTCAATACCTGGTATTAGATAACACACCTTTTAGAATATCAGAGTCCAAGTTAGAGGCTTAAACATTGTCTTTGTAGCAGTCCATCGTGATGAGGCTTGGCATAGTCAGAGCCACTGCCCAGTCAAATCATGAAGTTAGCATGGCTCCCCTCTTGTCTATGGCTTAATTACATCTGGCATCTGGTGGTCTCCCAAATCCAGTCAGTGAGCTCACTTCAGGGAACCCTCAAGATGTTGATAACATCCACTCCTGCCTCCCCCCCATCCAGTTACAAAACTGAACACAGTTTCCCATGATTAGCCAATTACCACATTCTTGAATCCAGCCCTGAAGACGTAAAAATGGTGTAGGTAGGGAAGCCCAATTACAGACACCTGCAAGCCAGAGCAGGCCAAGTAAACCTTGTTAACCGTTGGGGGTGGGGGAGAATCAGGGTTCTTCGCCTCATACAGTTCCTTTTGAGCATATCCTGCATTCCTTTTATGGAGAAAAAGAAAACAAACCCTTTCATGGATGATAAGAGTGGAAGAGACCTTTCTGCAGAGATAAAGTTGCTTAGAGATCAGGAGGTCAGAGGATAGATTTCTGAGTAAGGAGTCAGAACAGGACGAAGCACCTCAGAATACAGTAGAAAATACTTGTGCCAAAATCTTAGATTCACTCATTATAGAGGCTTCAGATCTTTGGTTAACAATGTAACTTCAGTATACCTTAACAAAGAGCTTGGATGTGGAAACAGTCTGAAAGATAAAGCCAGTCTTACAGTTAACTCTTTGCAATGTGGATAGTATATACTAATGTCCATATGAATGGATTGGAAGTTGAGTGAGTGGCAGGCCAGATAGAAGACTGAGGTTTTAAATATCCACAAAAGGCTGCTGTGAAGATAAGGATGTAAGCAGACAAGGCAAGAAGTTTAAATAGGAAGGGGGGCTGGTCCAGAAAACAAAATAAAACCAGACAACTGAGAGTGTAACCAGAACAGCAAGTGATATATCATTTCCAGACTTACCTAACTACAGTACAGTAGCAGCATAATATGCCTTCCAGCCATACTCTGTGACCATTGTTAAGATACATCCAAAAAGAAGTTGCTTGCAGATCAGCTCACCTAATTGTAGGGTAGTTTTTGATCTTTTTGGCTTAATGAGGGCCAATTTACACACTACAAAGTCCATGTTTGTAACATGTGAATTGTAACATGTGAATCAGTCCAAAAAGTAGTGCTATGATCCTAACAGGTGCAGAGAACCAGTGTGGTATAGTGGCTAAGAGTGTTGGCCTAGTATCAGGGAGAAAGCCAAGAGATCACAGTGTGCAGATTCATGCCAACAAAGAACCACTGTGATAAAATTAACAATGACACATTTAATAATTCTATAAGCATCAATTTGTGAAGCTATTAATCTTACAATATAGTTAGAAAATTCTGACATTAACAAAGTCCAACATCATCATATTCTCAATGAGCAGACCAGTTTTTGCACTCATTTCGCCAATCTGCCTCATGAGTAGTCAACCTCTTGATTCAGTTTAGTTTCTTTTTAAAACAGTATAGCTTCTTATTTGTGTTCTTCTTTATTCAATCTCTCTTTCAGTTCCATTGCAAGTACTTGAATAGGAGCAAGCCAATTACAAAATTTCTAGTCGTAATGGAATGGAAATGAGAGATTGAATAAAGAAGAAAACAAGAAGCTACACTGTTTTAAAAAGAAACTAAGCTGAACCAAGAGACTAACACCTTCCAACTTCATAAGACTACTCATGAGGAAGATTGGTGAAATGAGTGCAAAAACCGGTGTGCTCATTGAGAATATGATGATGTTGGATTTTGCTTTGTTAATATCAGAATTTTCTAACTATATTGTAAGATTAATAGCTTCACAAATTGATGCTTATAGAATCATTAAATGTGTCATTGTTAATTTTATCATAGTGGTTCTTTGTTTGTTGGCTAGTATCATGGGGACCTGGGTTCAAATCCCTATTCATGCCATAGAAACTTGCTGGGTGACTTTGGGCCAGTCACACTCTCTCAGCCTAACCTGCCTTACAGGGTTGTTGTGAGAATAAAATGGAGGAGAGGAGAATACTGCAAGCTGCTTTGGGTCCCCATTGGGGAGAAAGGCAGGGTACAAATGAATTAAATAAGTAATAAATAAAAAATTGCTTTGCCTTGCAGTGGCTGAGAACATACAGTGCAAGGAAAAAGACTCTTGCTGAATACTCCAGCATTTTAGACACTTTGGGTACCTGCCAGAAGCCAAAGATAGAAATCTCTGCTCACAGAGCGGCTTGCTTCAAGGTTGTTAAACGTTGTCATTTTCAGCATGCTGAGCCATGATGCCTTTCTTGTATTGTACTTGGAGAGGTATTCGTTGAACTCACTCCGGATGAACTTCATTACATAGACTGAGCCTTTTCCTCACTAAGTGAGGAAAAATTGTTTAATTGCATTTACAAGACAAAATTTGATGGAACAGAAAGATAAACTCAATCTGAGCTTCGTTTCTCACATGAAATGCAGTCAGAATTTTGCCAGTTAGAAAAATCCACAGAGAAAAAAACCATTTAGAGCACACTAGAACAACACAAAACGTGTGGCCCTGAGA
This sequence comes from Gekko gecko, assembly GCA_029375565.1. NCBI lineage: Eukaryota > Metazoa > Chordata > Lepidosauria > Squamata > Gekkonidae > Gekko > Gekko gecko. The sequence continues at coordinate 232,605,959 of JAPDNY010000002.1, read as the reverse complement.
GAGGTGGGAATACAATCTGAGACCGGCTTCTAATCTTTTTCCATTATCATCATCCCCCCCACCCCCAGTTGCTCACTCCCATCACTTGGCAGCCCCAGTGTGCATCTATGCTTCATCTCTTTCAGGTGACTAATCATTAGACTAATTACTGGCTAATCAATGTTTAATTAAACTCTGGCTGTTAATTACAGGAAGCGCTACTGTAATGTGGGAGTAAAATATTTCTTAAATGCTACTTTCCCCTCTTTTCTGCAGAATGGTCGTTTTTGTGTGCAATCTTTCTTTTCTTCATTGCAGCAGAAGCTCATTTGCTGGTCAGAGTGCACAGGCAAGTAAGAAGTGATTCTCAAATGAGACCATGTCAGGCAGAAGAGCAACAACAGTGACTAGAGATGGGCAAAGGAAGGCACATGGAGGTTCTCTCTTATCTGGTTTTAGTCTGCCAGGTTTTAATTATTACTTGTAAGCAGCCTTGAGCCAAGAGGAAAGGTGGGGTACAAATATTTTAATAAATAAATGCATCTCCCACATCACAGCGCCTAAGAAGAGCCCTGTAGTATCAGATCAGTGGTAAGGATCTTCTTTCCAGCTGTGACCAACCAAATGCCCCTGAAGGTTCACAGGCAAGTAGGCCAAAGCCATCCATTATTGCTGCCCCTCCACCCAGCAATAGACGCTTAGTGGAATATGACATCTAAACATGAAGGTCCCATTAAGACATCGCAGTGCAGAGTTATTAATGGACAGAGGTCCTGGGTGTGTGCCCAGTGCAACGAGCTCCTGGTTCTCAGGGAATAAGTTTGCTCCCTTAAGGCCAAGGTGGCTGACCTGGAGAAGCAGAGACAGTCAGTTAGGCACATGGAGAAGACTCTCAGGGACTTGTTAGATATGTCCCACTCTGAATATGGCAGCCCCAGCACTGTCAGGGAGCATGAGGGTCAAGAGGAAACAGGGCAACGTGCTGTGGATAAGGGGAATGTGCCCTCAGAAGGGACCTGTCAGGTAATCCTGCCATAAGATGGATGGAAGGGTAGGAGGGACGGATGGTCTGTAACTTTTCATGTTTGGAATGTAGGGAGGTGTGCAGGTTGCCTGGAGACAGAGGTTTTCACAGCCTAGGCAGTCTGCTATCTCACCAAATGGCCTTGGTCTCACAGTCCTTGTTTTCCTCTGTAGAGACAGCTTTGGGCCGTTTGGTTATTTACTGCTTTATAACTTTCGCACCTCTTCCCGCACGCGGGCTTAGTGGTCATTGGTAGATGGAGGGGGTGGGTACCCCGGGTGGGTATAATTGTAGATGCTTCTTCTGTGTGACTTATCCCTGACAAAGGAATGTTAATGTGCCTTTAGAACCGCTTTCAATAAATGCTATCTTCTTCATGAAGCCTGGTGTTTGACTGACTTTCTGAAGTGCCTGACAGATTGTCAGGGATCTCTTAATCAGAGCTTGGTTCAACGCCACACCTCTCTCGCAGAGATGAGTGACGAAGAAGAAACCACTCCAATCCCAACAACTACTTCGGGGGACGGGGTCCCTGCAATGACCATGCCAGTAACAGTGGCGGTCACCCGAGAGAACCCAATCTCAAGCGCCCCAGCACCCTGGGGCACAGACTATGACCTGGGAGGGTTCTACGGAGAAGCGTATGGGGGAGCGTTTGCTGGAGTGACGACCCGGCCGCGGAAGCAACGAGATTGGGCCAAGCCACTGGCAGAGACGCAGGAGACGTGGTTCCTCACCCCCGGGCTTCGATCCAAGAAAGGATCAGTTTACCGCCTGAGCACAGCGAAGGGTGGAGAAGAGACCCACCCGGGAGCCAGAGAACTAGAAGGGGCTGTGGGAGGACGGAGATGGAGCGGGGACCCCAGTCAAGACCGCTTGCTCTGCCTGATAGACGAGTCCCTGCAACGTATCCCAAAGATGATTTCGGATGGGATACGGGAGGAGATGGACAGAAGACAACCCCCAGTGCCGCAGGGGCCCCCCGACCAAAGGCCTCCTCCGCACCCAGCCAGACCACCACCTGGGGGTGTGCCGGGGCAACCCGGGGCACCTCCAGACCAACCCGTGGGGCCTCCCACTGGGCCGCTGGCACCGAGACCGCTGGGAGTACCGAGAGGTTGGTGCCTGCTGTTACCGAACCCAGCTGATCTTTTGGATGCAACTTACGACGGAACACCAGAGAAGTTCTTGTTCTTCCTGGTGAGGGCCGAGAAGTTTGTGGAGAACTGGGGCCACCTGTTCCCGAATGAAGAACGCATAGTGAACGCAATAGTTTCCCACCTGAAGGATGCAACCACGGACTGGTACGTGGCTTTGCACCAAGAAGATGGGCGCGAGCTGAGAGAGGTCGATGCGTTCATGTGGGCAATGAAAGACCATTTTGAAGACGCCAACGCGAACAAGACGGCCTGAGCGTTCCTCCGCACCTTCTGGCAGGGGACGAAGACGGTGCGAGAGTACACCGAGGAATTTCGGAGGCAAGCTGCCAAGATCCGAGGGTGGCCGGATGGGGTGTTAGCCGAACAGTACCAGTTGGGCTTGAACCCGGAAATCTGCTGCACAGTCATGAGAGGCCAAGACCCAGAAATCCTGTCGGGGTGGATGAAGGAGGCTGCAGCCACCGAGACTCGTCTCCGAACCATCCGGCTGGATGATGCAGCCGCCCTGGGGAAGACTACCCAACCAGCTACCACCCCACAGAAAGGGAAGCCGGCGCCAACCACTCACCGGCAAAAGGATGGAACCCGCGAACTACGGAAGAAGCAAGGGCTATGCCTGAAATCTGGGGAATCAGGCCACTTCGCAGCCGGATGCCCCAGGGCCACCCCATCTCCGAGCGCACCCAGAGGAACCAAGAAGAAGTTCGAGACGTCCACCCCAAAACCAGTGGCAAAGCCCCGAGGAGCGAGAGCACTCCAGGCCACCCTGTTGGGCGAGGAGACCGAGTCATCTGAAGAGGAAGCTGCCGCGGTGGCGGGAAACAAGAAGGACCTGCTGTGAACAGCGCTGAGCAGCAGATCCTCGACTCCCAGGTGCTGAACCCGGTGAGCAAATCCTCTTCCCTCTTCTTTATGACTGTGACTTTACTGGATCCTGAACTACAAACCCATCTGAGGGTACGGGCCCTAGTAGACTCGGGGTGCGGGAGAGACATTATCAATCCCTCATTAGTAATGGGATTGGGGGCTAAGGTAGTAAAGTTAGTGGAGCCCCTGATTTTCACCCAAATGGATGGCTCCATGATGAAGGAGCCCTGCAAATACGAGACTGTGCCACTACGAATGGGGGTGGGAAAGCACTGGGAAGTAAGACCCTTCGTTGTGACCTCCGCGGCAAGGTTCCCCCTAGTCTTGGGGAGCCCATGGTTCTTCGATCATGACCTGCACATACTGTGGGAGGCTGGGGTAGTCAATCTCATCTCCCCTCACTGTGAGGTCCATGTCTGGAAAGATGTGTGGGGTCCCACGCCCCCTGGAACTACCCAGTGCCAGTGGGCTTGGCAGAGGCTGAGAGGAGCATGATTCCCCGGGAATATTGGGACTTGTCAGCGGTGTTTGAGGAGGAAGAGGCGGATGAACTACCTCCCCATAGGAACTCTGACTGTTCCATAGAGCTATTGCCCAATCAGAAACTCCCCAAGGGGAAGCTATAGTCCATGAGCCCGGCCGAAAAAGTGGAGTTAAGGAAATTTATCAATAAGAACTTGGTGAGAGGTTTTATTCAGCTGGCCTCCTCGCCCTGTGCCACCCCTGTATTGTTCTGTGGAAAAAAGGATGGGGGGTTGAGACTTTGCACGGACTACTGGGGCCTTAACGTGGTCTCGGCGACCAATGCTTACCCGCTATCATTGATCAAGGACCTGCTTGCAGCTGTAGCGGGGGGGAAGATTTTCTCTAAGCTTGACTTGAGGGATGCGTACTTTCGGGTGCGCATTAGGGAAGGGGATGAATACAAAACCGCCTTCAACACACCGCTTGGCCAGTTCGAATACTTGGTGATGTCGTTCGGCTTACGAGGGGCCCCTGGTGTTTTTATGAACTTAATTAATGAAGTACTGCATAAATATTTGTTCAAAGGGGTCCTTGTTTACCTTGATGATATCTTGCTGTACTCCCCCGACAAACAATCTCATGTCAAGTTGGTGCGTGGGGTGCTCCAAATGTTGCACAAGCACAAACTGTTTGCCAAGCTATCCAAATGCAAGTTCCATCAGTCGGAGATCTCATACCTGGGCTACCATATTTCCCAGAAAGGGATTGAGATGGACCCGGCAAAAGTACAAGATGTGGTGGAGTGGGAGCCCCCCAAAACACGGAGACAGTTACAAGCATTCCTCGGATTCGCGAATTTTTATAGATCGTTTTTGGCTAATTTTGCCCAGGTGGCCCTGCCCCTCACAGACCTCCTTAAGACTAAGGGGAAGGGCCCGGACAGTACTAGACCTGGGGCTAAATTGGAATGGACGGCCGAGTGCCAAGAGGCGTTTAACCGACTGAAAACCCTCTTTACCTCTGAGCCCATTTTAGCGCACCCAAACGAGTTGAAAAAATTTATTGTACATGTTGACGCCTCAGATGTTGCCATGGGGGGGGGGCCATTTTGCAGGAGGGGGAGGATGGAAAACTGCACCCCCTCGCCTATGTGTCAAAAAAGTTTAATGACACTGAGAGAAATTGGTCGGTGTGGGAGAAGGAAGCAGGTTCAATTAAGTTGGCTCTCTCCACCTGGAGGCATTGGCTCGAGGGGGCTCGGGTGCCATTCGAGGTCTGGACTGACCATAAAAACCTTGAACTGTTGTGTTCACCATGGAACCTGAACGCTAAACAACTCCGTTGGGCTGATTTCTTTGCCAAATTTGATTTCACATTACACCATTTCCCAGAAAAGGCGAACTCGTTGGCTGACGCCTTGTCCTGCCTTCCCCAACACGACAGCAAGAGGGAGGAGGTCCAGGATTCAGTGTTCATGCCTTCCCAACTGGGCGGGGTGGTGACGACGCGGAGTCAATCCAAGAGGCCACCTACCCCCCCCGCCTCCCTCCTGGGAGCAGAAACTCGCATCCACCCTTTCCAACACTGACCGCGCCTCCTTGGAGAAGGAGGAGGGGGTGCTGCGGGATGAGCAGGGCTGCTGGCAGAAAAATGGGAAAGTGTTCATCCCGCTTTCCCTGCAAGGGGAAATCATGGAATGGGCGCACGGGTCTAAGCTGGCGGGCCATACTGGATTTGTTAAATCACTTTAGTAACTACAAAGACAGTTTTGGTGGCCGGGAATGAGAAAAGATCTGTCATTGTTTACCCAAGCCTGTCAGATGTGCTTAATGAGTAAACCCTGCCCCAGGAAACCACCAGGTCTATTACAACCGCTGCCGACCCCCACTCGACCCAGGGAGGTTATATCTATGGACTTTATAACGGACTTACCCCTAGTGGGGGGAAAACTGTAATATGGGTGGTGGTGGATCTGTTTTCTAAGCAAGCTCACTTTGTGCCTTTTAAAACAATCCCGTCAGCAAAGAAACTTGCGAGGGCTTTCCTGCAACACGTTATAAGACTCCATACTTCTCCCTATCAAGGTGGTCTCAGATAGGGGGTCTCAGTTCGTCTCGCCATTCTGGGGAGAATTGATGGCACTGTTGGGGGTGGAGCGGGCGGTGAGCAGTGTGTATCACCCAGAAACAGATGGTCAAACTGAATGTGTTAATCAAACTCTGGAACAGTACCTCAGATGTTTTACCAATTTCCAACAAGATGATTGGGAATCATTACTACCTTTGGCAGAGTTCTGCTACAATAACACCTGCTATTCTTCTACGGGGGTCTCCCCATCCATGGCAGTACATGGATATGAAGCTCCACCCCTCCCGTTTTTGGCACAGCCTAATTTGCCGGCTGGGGAGGCTGCGGACTGGTGCAAACAACTGCAAACCGCTTGGCCGGTATTAGCCAGAACATTGGAGGATGCTAAATCGGTGTATAAGGCTCAAGCGGATAAGAAAAGGGACAAAGGGTGGAACCCTAAACCAGGGGACTTTGTGTATCTATCTACTCAAAACATAAAGGGACTCCAACCCAGTAGAAAATTGGGGTGGAAATATGTGGGACCTTTTGAAGTTAAACGGGTGCTTAATGCTGTGACGGTTGAACTGATAGTACCAAAATCATTAAGTGCAATTCATCCTGTATTTCACCTCAGGCTCTTGAGACGTTCGCCTGGGGAGGATGACTGGAGACCGAAACGACCAGCACCACCACTCCTTATGGTGAGGGGAGAACCACACTACGAAGTTGCGCAAATCTTGGACTCAAAAATTTCTCGGAACCACTTGTATTACCTGGTTGAGTGGGTGGATTTTGGGCCTGAACAGAGGGAGTGGGTGAGGGAGGAACATGTTCACGCCCCCGGTTAATCCTCCAGTTTCACAGGTTATACCCCCTCAAGCCAAAGAAGGGGGGGTTGTTATCGGAGGGGCAGAATGTCAGGTAATCCTGCCATAAGATGGATGGAAGGGTAGGAGGGACGGATGGTCTGTAACTTTTCATGTTTGGAATGTAGGGAGGTGTGCAGGTTGCCTAGGAGACAGAGGTTTTCACAGCCTAGGCAGTCTGCTATCTCACCAAATGGCCTTGGTCTCACAGTCCTTGTTTTCCTCTGTAGAGACAGCTTTGGGCCGTTTGGTTATTTACTGCTTTATAACTTTCACACCTCTTCCCGTGCGCAGGCTTAGTTGTCATTGGTAAATGGGGGGGGTACCCCGGGTGGGTATAATTGTAGATGCTTCTTCTGTGTGACTTATCCCTGACAAAGGAATGTTAATGTGCCTTTAGAACCGCTTTCAATAAATGCTATCTTCTTCATGAAACCTGGTGTTTGACTGACTTTCTGAAGTGCCTGACAGGACCTCTTCTTCAGCTGGTGAACAGGTATCCTTTTACACCAAGGAATCATCCCTGGGCAGGGAGGGAGGGGGGTTCTTGGTAGCTGGTGATTTGATCCTTAGGCAGGTAGGCAGCTGGGCAGCGAACCCGCGTACTGACCATATGGTGACTTGTCTGCCTGGTATGAAGGTAGCGGACATTACACATGTTCTAGATAGGCTGGTAGATAGTGCTGGGGAGGAACCAGTGATCGTTGTGCACGTCAGCACCAATGATGTGGGGAAATTGAGTTGTGAGGTCCTGGAGGAAAAATTTAGGCTGCTAGGCAGGAAATTCAAGGCCAGGACCTCCAAGGTAGCCTTCTCAGAAGTGCTACCTGTTCCATGCGCAGGGCCAGAGAGACAGGCACAGATCAGGATTCTCAATGTGTGGATAAGACGATGGTGTAGGGGGGAAGGGTTCAAGTTTGTTAGGCACTGGGATGCTTTTGGAACAAAAGGGAGCTGTACAAAAGAGACGTTCTCCACTTGTCCTGAGAAGGAACCAGGCTGCTGGTGCTCAAAATCAAAAAGGTGGCAGAGCAGTTTTTAAACTGAATATTGGGGGAAAGCCGACAGGAGATGAAAAGTCTCTGGTTCGGGATGGCTCATCTCAAAGAGATGAAAGGGTAGCTGTTACTTTTCTACAAGGAAATGGATTAGAGTTGTCCACTGAGACTGTTGCTAATGATATGGTCTGCCAGGCAAGGTCTCAAGGCAGCAAGAGGAAGGTTGTGGGCCTAACAAGCATGGGAAACTATAGATGTTTATATACAATTGCTAGAAGTGTCTGAGGTAAAATTAGGCAGTTGGAATGCTTGGTATGGGAGGGGTAAATAGACACTATGGGTATTTCAGAAACTTGGTGGGATGAGGAAAATCAGTGGGATATGGTGATTCCTGGTTATAAATTATATTGGAAGGATGGGGGGGGAAGGGTTGGAGGTGGGGTGGCTCTGTATGTCAGAGAGGATATACAGTCCAGTAAGATTGAGAGGGTAAGAGAATAGGTTTCGCTTCTGGAAATGCTATGGGTTGAAATAGTGGGCCCAAGGGAAGCTTAACACTGGGAGCTTGTTATTGCCCAGCAGATCAAAAGATAGAGGATTATAAAATGGTGAATGAATTAAAGACAGCGGCTAGACAAAATAACTGTGTCATAATAGGTGATTTTAACTACCTACACATTGATTGAGTCCAGGGCCGGCTCGCCCACTAGGCGAGCTAGGCGCTCGCCTAGGGCGCCGGCCCTGCAGGGGCGCCAAACGGCCCCCCGCCCCCCCATGAGAAGAACGCCGATGCTGCTGCTGCTGGCACCACCGAGGAGCTCACAGCCTGCCTGCCATCGGCAGCAGGAGTGGCAGCCAAAAGGCGAGTGGGCGACGGGTGGAGGGGACGCGCCCGTGCCCACTCTGGCTCTCCCCGCCCGCCCCCATCTGCCAGCCACAGCTGGAGGACGGCAGCAGCAGCAAGGAGGAGGAGCCGAGAGGGGCAGGCAGCCAAAAGGTGAGTGGGCGCTGAGTGGAGGGGACGCGCCTGTGCCCACTCCGGCTCTCCCCACCCGCCAGCCGCAGCTGGAGGACGGCAGCAGTGGCAAGGAGGAGGAGCTGAGAGGGGCGGGCAGCCAAAAGGTGAGCGGGCGCCAGGCGGAGGGGATGCACGTGCGCCTGCTCCGGCTCTCCCTGCCTGCCCCAGCCCGCCAGCCACAGCTGGAGGACGGCAGTGGTGGCAAGGAGGAGGAGGAGCCGAGAGGGGCGAGCAGCGTGGGAGGGAGGGGTGGCGGCAGCGGGGCAGGCGGGGAATGGAGGCAGCCTGCATATCCGCTCAGGACACGCCCCCTCCCCCAGGTTGGCTGCATGCTGTGGAAGGGCAGGAGCCGGGCTGCTCACTCGCCCCTCGCCTTTCTTGAGCCCCCCCCCACTTTGGCGCACGCAGGGACACCCCCCCCGCTTTGGTGCACGCTGCCGGCTCCACCATCTCCAGGCCCCACCGGGAGGTTGGCATCCCCGGTGGGGTGGGCACCCCAGGCTGTCCTGCCTAGGGTGCCCAGACACCTGGGGCCGGCCCTGATTGAGTCAATGTGTTCAAGTCGGGGAAAAGAGATTGAGTTTCTAGACACTCTCTTTTTTTTGTAATAAAACTTTTATTAATAGGACATATTAACACATTCCATATCTCAAAAGACTTTTGAATACATCTTTTTCAATTATCCCCTTCCCCCCCGCTTCCAGCGATGCTCCACCCCGCTTATTGTTTCATTCAATATTCAGCAACAATAAAAACTTATCCCATATTCAATTCTTGTTTTAAAACATATTGATACATATAATCTAACCCTTAGGTAACACTTTAACTATTTGTATCATTACTTTCTTTTTTCTATTCTTAATAGTTATCAAAGCATAGTAACTTATTTCTTACATCCCAATTCATTTCAAGATAGTCTTTAAACTCCTTCCATTCTATAAAAAATTCTTCATCTTCTTTACCATTAAGCTGCTTTGTCAATTTGTCCATTTCTGCCATAAAAAGCATCTTCTTTATCCAATCCCATTTTTCTGGTATTTTTTCTTGCTTCCAAAATTGGGCAAAAGTCATTCTTGCTGTTGTAATCAGATACCATAACAATGTTCTTTTTCTTGGGTTTATCTCTTCCATTTTCAAACCTAAAAGTAACCTTTCAGATTGTTTTTTCAAGGTACACTTCAGGATCTTCTGAATTTCATTATGAATCTCTGTACAATAGGCTGCCGCTTTATCACAAGTCCACCACATATGATAAAATGAGCCTTCCTTTTTTTTACACTTCCAACATTTGTTAGACATGTTCTCGTTCATTTTAGCAATTTTTTTTAGGTGTCATATAACATCTATACATCATTTTATAACAATTTTCTTTCACATTGACAGCTGTAGAAATTTTAATTGACTTTTTCCACAACCCCTACCAAGTTGACATATCTATTTCTCTATTTACATTTATAGCCCATTTTACCATCTGTTCTTTTACAATCTCATCCTCAGTATACCATTTTAATAAAACTTTATAAATTTTTGAAATCATTTTTTTCCCCTCTTCCACCCACACATTTTCAATTTCATTGTTCTCCTTCCTGAAGCCATATCTCTTTTTGTCAGCCTTAAATAAATCATAAATCTGTTTACAGTTTAACCAATCATATTCAAATTTCAGTTCCTCTCTAGCTCTCATCACAAAATTACTCCCTTCTACCATCAAAATATCTCTATAAGGTATCCAATCTTCACCTTTATGTCTCAAAAATGGTTTAATTACTTCAACCGGTACTATCCATAGTGGTCTTGCATAAAAAAAAAATCTTTTATATCTCATCCAGGCCATAAACAATGATTTTCTTATGAAGTGGTGTTTGAAAAAATTATCCATTTTATATTTGTCATACCATAAATAAGCATGCCAACCAAATTTACGGTCATGTCCTTCTAACGCCAACATTTTCCTATTGTCCAAATTGACCCATTGAGCCAACCAAGTCAAACACATCGCATCATGATACAATCTAAAATTAGGAAGTTGGAATCCTCCTCTTTCCTTTGCATCACATAGAGTCTTCATTTTAATCCTCGGTTTTCTTCCAGCCCAAACAAATTTTGAAATTTCTTTCTGCCATAAGTTCAATACTTACAATCCTTCACTATTGGAATTGTCTGAAATAAAAACATTAAACGTGGTAAAATATTCATCTTAACAACCAAAATTCTTCCCATTAATGACAGATTCAAAGTGTCCCATTTTTTTTATATCTTGTTGAATTTTACTCCAAATCTTTTCATAATTGTTCTTAAAAAGATCTATGTTCTTCATTGTCAACTCAATTCCTAAATATTTTGGTTTTTTTACCGCTTCACATTGTATTATTTCTTGCAGTTCCTGCTGTTTCTCTTTTGTCATATTTTTGCACAACACCTTTGTTTTGTTCTTATTGACATAAAATCCTGCCAAATCTCCAAATTCCTTGATCTTTTCCATCAACAATGGTGAGTTAATTACTGGATCTTCAATCAAAAACATTACATCGTCTGCAAATGCCCTATATTTGTATGTAAAGCCTCCGATTGTAAGTCCCCTTATATCCTTATCTTCTCTTATCTTTGCCAACAGTACTTCCAAAACCCAGATAAACAATAAAGGGGATAGCAGGCAACCTTGCCTAGTCCCTTTTTGCACCTTGAAATAGTCTGTCATCTCTTTATTTACATTTAACAATGCTTTCTGTTCTGAATAAATTGACCTAATTACATTTAAAAGGGCTGTCTAATATCCATTTTCTCCATCAGTTGAAACATAAAGTCCCAATTTAAATTAACAAAGGCTTTCTCTGCATCCACAAATAGGAAAGCAACCTCCTTTTCTGGATGTTTATCGTAATATTCAATAGCGTCTATCACCGTCCTTAGGTTGTCCCTAATTTGTCTATTTGGTAAAAAACCGGCTTGTTCTTCGGTTATAACGTCTTTCAGATAATTCTTCAGTCTTTCTGAAATTATTTTGGCAAACAACTTGTAGTCATTGTTAAGTAAAGAAATTGGTCTGTAATTCTTAACATTTGTTAAGTCCTTCTTTTGGTATGAGTGATATATTGGCTTCCTTCCATGTCTCAGGTATCACTTTAGTCGCCTGTATCTCATTTGCTAGAAGTTCCAATGTTAGCTCCTCTTTTAACTTTTTATAAAATTTTGCTGTGAATCCGTCTGGACCTGGAGCTTTCCCCAGTTTAGCATCTTCTATCGCCTTATAAACTTCCTCTTTTTGGATTGGGCCATTCAACATTTCCTTAATTTTTATTCCAATCCTTGGAATTTCTACCATGTCCAAATATTTTTTAATTTTTTCAGAGTCTATATTCTTTTTTTGAAATAACTTTGCATAATACTTAAAAAAAATCTCTTTTTAAACCATTCATATCCACAATTTCCTTGCCTTCTTCGATAATTTTGTTTATTAACCTTTTCTCTCATCGATTTTTCAATTGCCATGCCAGAAATGTTTCTGGTTTATTTGCTCCTTCAAGGGATTTTTGTTGTAATTTCTTTAAGTTCCAATAAAGTTCCCGGTTAAGTATCACGTTCAATTGCTCTTGTAAAATTTGAATTTCTTTAATAATTTTCTTTTTTTCAAGTCTCTTCTTCAATTCTTTTTCTTTTTGCTGAATTCTTTCTTGCAACTCCTTTTGCTGTTTTATATTCTGTTTCTTATCCGCCACGTTCAACGATGTAAGTAATCCTCTCATCACAGCCTTGTATGTATCCCAAACAGTCTGTATTTTTATGTTTTGATTCAAATTCAATTGAAAAAATGACTGAGTCTCCTTACGTGATGTCTCAATTATTTTCTTCTAATTCAATAGATCTTCATTTATTGTCCTGTTAAACTGTTTCACTTTTTCTTTTAACGTCCAAATCACCGGGTTGTGATCAGAATTAATCTTTGGCAAAATCTCCACTTTCTGGGTTTTTAACGCCATTTCACCTGACATCCAAATCATATCTATTCTGGAAAAAGAATTGTGGCGATTGGAATAAAAAGTAAAGTCTTTAACTTTAGGATTCCATTCTCTCCCAACATCTTCTAATTTCTCTTGTTCCATCAATTTAATTTTTTTTTTGGTAATTTCCCAACCTTCTCATCCTTCTTTTCAGATTTCCTGTCCAATTTATTATTAACCATTAAAGTCCCCTACCAGAATTAACTGCTCATAATTCACTTGATCCAATTTGTCCATCAAGTCTTTTAAAAAAATTCTTTAGCTCCATTAGGCGCATACAAGTTAACTACCAGAGTCTTTTTTTGAAGCATTGTAATTTCAACTCTGATATATCTCCCATCTTTGTCGCTAAAAATTTGTTTTGGGTCCAATGCTTTGTTTACATAGGTCACAACTCCCTTTTTTTTTTTTCCTGCCAGTGAATAAAATTCTTCTCCTAATTTTTTGTTAGTCAAATACTTATTGTCCCCTTTTCTAATATGAGTTTCTTGCAAACAGATAATATTAGATTTTTGTTTTTGCAACCAATAATTTACTAATTTCCTTTTCGAGGGTGAATTAAGTCCATTTACATTCCATGATAACAATTTATAATCCATCATGTCTTGACTTTAAATATCTCCAAAATCTTCTACATTTTCTGCTTTGAACCTATACATATCCCCTAGGGTCTTGATTGTATGTCTCTTCGCATTGTAGGTAAAAGATAGACCATATGGTATTTCCCATCTGAACCTGATGGTTAGCTGCTTCAATTTGTCTACCAGCTTTTTATATTTCTTTCTTTCTTGCAAAATCATTCTTGGGCGTTCTCTCATTATTATAATCTTTTTGCCGTCAATTTCCAATGGTTGTGTAAATTGTTTTTTGAAAATATCTTCCTTCATCTTCCTTGTTACAAATTGCACAATAACATCACTTGGCAAGTTCTTTCTCTGAGCATATGCTGAATTTATAAATCAAATCAAAATCAGACTCCAGTTCTCCTTTATCTTCTCCCAGATACTCCGTCAAAGCAGTCGTCACTATCATACATATATCTTCATCTGTCTTTTCTTCAATCCCTCTTAGCCTAAGATGGTTTAACATCGCTCTATACTCCATCATTGCCTCCAGTTTACGATTTTCCTGAAGAGTTGTTTCCATTTTTTGTCTATATCTTGTGTTTTTTGCTCTAATTCGGTCGATTTTAATACCAGACCTTGCACTTGGCTCTTTGTGTCTGCCACTTCTTTTGTAATTACTGCCACCTCTGCTATCACCAATTCTTTGAGAGCTGTCACATTCTTTTCTTGGACTTCTTCTAACTGTTCCAGCTGTTTTTCCATTTGCTTTTCTAACTGTTGTTCTATCTGTTTCACCAATCCTTGAATCACCTCCAGCATTCTCTTTTCCATTGACTCCATTGCAGCTTGCCACTCTCTTTTTTCCTTTCCTGCCATACTTGGACTCACGGACGAGGTGGCTCTTTGTCACTGTTTTGGATCCGTTTTGAAGCTTCTAAAATTAGTCCAAATTCATATGTTCCAGATCCTCTTTGTGTCTTCTCTTAAAATGTTGCCTTTTCGCCGCTCTTTTAAAACAATTCCAGTTATAAAATTCAATTTTAAAATTCAGTCCTCCTAAAAATGGTGGGCACAATTTCTCTATGGTTTTTTTGGCTAGAGTAGGCTCTTCTTGAACTTCCTGTTTCCTGTCCGTCTCAAAATCCTTCTTACCGGAAACTACGTTTTGCCGCTTTTAGAGTCCTCCGGAAGCCACTCTAGTCTTTATACACAGTACTAGCCGGACACAGATAGTTGCAACACTTTAGTCTCGCGATGTTTCTTGTTAGTTTCAGTCTTAGATTCCGCTCCAGCTCTTTCTAACTGCAGGAATGTTAAACAATGTCTATTTTTCTCAAATTGTTCGCTTTGACAAACTCTTCTCAAATCCTCAATGGCCCAATTATTCAAGATTAATTCTTTTATGCTTATCCGCCTTTTTCAATTTTCTCTAGATCTCCATTCCGGTAAGCAAAGTGTTTATGTTACCTTGCATGTTTATCTTGGGGCTTCGCATCGCTTCTTCTCACTTTCAACTCCACTCTCTTTCTTAAGAAGTCGGGAAATGACAAATTTAAGCTGGATTCCCAGCCCGGTTGGCTTCTTTAGAGCTGTCTTGCATACGCCCGCTTCTGAGAGGGGATCAAAGCATAAACAAGCCTCCTTCGAGACTTATACACGCCAATCTCAACTCTCACTTGGACCTCGTTGTTTGCTTGTTGACCCCCTGCCTGGGGGAGGCTGCGTTGGGCAATATAAATGCCCAAACTGTCAGAAGAAGCCACCGTCCACCCTGCATAATTGCACAGTGCATTAGTTCGCCATTTTACTCCGACCTGAAGCCTGAGTTTCTAGACACTCTCAGTGACTGTGCTATGGAACAGATGGTCACAGAACCTAGCAGAGGAGAGGCGATCCTGGATCTGGTCCTAAGTAATGCCCAAGACCTAGTGAGAGATGTAAAAGTGATTGCACCGCTTGGGAACAGTGACCATAATGTTATTGAGTTCAACATTTGTATAAATAGGGAGTTGCCCAAAAAGACTGACATAACCACTTTTAACTTTAAAAGGGGTAACTTCTCTGATATGAGGGGACATGTGAGGAAGAAACTGAAAGGAAAAGTAGAAAGGGTCAAAACCATTGGAGAAGCTTGGAGACTATTTAAAACTACAATCCTAGAAGCTCAGAAAAAATATATACCGCAGGTTAGGAAAGGCACAAATAGGTATAGAAAAAAGCCTTCATGGTTAACAAACAAAAGTAATAGAAGCTGTAAAACAGGGGTGTCAAACATGTGGCCTGGGGGGCAAATCAGGCCCCTGGAGGGCTTCCATCAGGCACGCAGTGGAACTGGCCATCTCCTGCTTCCAGTTCTGCTGCTGCATCATAGCTTGGTTCGCCAGACTATCTTAATCACTCACCCATTTCATATTTTAACCTGGGTCCTAGACTCAGAACTCTGAGCATGAGATTTCTGTGGTGAATGTCAATAAATCAAAAGTAGGTTTGCAGCTTACAGAGCTAATGTTTTAAGCATGTTTTTATTTTAAGTAAAAAAAAAATCCCCTACCTGGCATTACACTTTATGACACAAATGGCCTGGCCCAATAAGGTCTCATTTATGTCAGATCCGGCCCCCATAAGAAATGAGTTTGACACCCCTGCTGTAAAAGGTAAGAAGGATTCCTTTAAGCGGTGGAAAGCTAGTCTCAGTGAGGTTGATAAAAGGGAACATAGGCTGCAGCAAATAAAATGTAAGTCTGGGATCAGGCAGGAAAAAAGGCAATATGAGGAGCATATAGCAAAAAACATAAAGACCAACAATAAAACTTTCCTCAAATACATTAGAAGCAGGAAACCACCCAGGGAGGCAGTTGAGGGCCTTGGATGACTGAGGGGCAGGGGTCTTTGGGGGGGAGCATACTGGAGCGCAGCTCTGGCAGCTTCAGAGGGCAGAAATGCTCCCGCATGTCAGCAGGCCAATTCTGGAGTCTTTAGGCCAACCGAATGTCAATTTCAGCTCCATTATATCCTATGGGCCATTGAAGTCAATGGTGAAAACATAGGGTATATTCTGGGGGCGGGAGTGGAGGGGGTTTGAGGAAGAGGCTCCAAACTCACAGGGTAGCTGTTGGAGCCTCTCCCCAAGATACCCACCAAGTTTCAAGAACATTGGACCAGGGGGTCCAATTCTATGGGCCCCCAAACAGGTTGCCCCCATTCCCTCCATTGTTCTCTATGGTGGGGGGAAAAGTTACTTTTTCCCCACGGTGCAGTTAGTTGCTCTGGGAGGGGAGGGGGTTTGAGGGAGAGGCTCCAAATTTTCAGGATAGCTTCGGGAGCCTCTCCCCACATACACCCCATGTCTCAAAGCAATTGGACCAATGGACCTAATTCTATGGGCACCCAAACAGGTTACCCCCATTACCACCATTGTTTCCAATGGGGAAACCCAGCCAGCCTCACTTAAGGCAGGCAAGCAGGCAGCCACCTAGCAGTCAGACTCTCCCAGAGAATCTCAGGGAAAGTGAACTGTCTTGGGAGGTGCTTGTTTGCCATGAGAACAAGTGGCACACTCCAGAACAAGTGGCACTGTGGCAGTGCAAGCATGCAACAGTGCCACACAGAAACCCCAAAAGAAACAACACTTGTACATGTATAAATTGATGGTGCAACCTCATTAGATCACTCACACCACACACACCTCAAAAAGAATATTTATAGTACTGGGGAAAATGCAGAAAAGGGCTACTGCAATAATAAGAGGAGGACACTTTCCCTATGAAGAAAGGTTATCACGTTTGGGGATCTTAGCTTTGAGAAACAATGACTGAGGGGTGACATGATAAGAGGTTTACAAGACTATGCATGGGATAGAGCAGGTAGAGAAAGAAGTACTTTTCACCCTTTCTCACAAGACAGGAACTCGTGGGCACTCAATGAAATTGCTCAGCAATCAGGTTAGAAGTTAGAACAGATGAAAGATTTTTTGGTTCTTACAGGTTTTCAACTTTAAAAAGTTCTGCTGGTTGCTGTTGCTTAGGGGGGTTGGTTTGTTTTTTTCCTGTCTGCCCCAGTCTCCATACGTTTTTCAAATTCCATCTAGAAGCTGTTCATGCCAGCCACCGCCACCACTACCACCTCCTGTAGCAGTGAATTCCATGTGTTAATCACTGTTTGGGTGAAGAAGTACTTCCTTTCATCTGCAGTTGGACTGGATATACCATTGGCCTGATCCAGCATTGGCTTCTCTTATGTTCTTATGAGCTATCCCCCATGAATCTCTATAGTTCCCTTTTGACTCCATCTATGCTATTGGTCTTCATGACATCCTGTGGCAATGAGTTTCTCAAACTACTTATTTACTTTTGGGGGAGCAATTTTAACCTGACAGTCTCCAAAGCTAGATTCATGGTGGTTTATAATGATAATATAAATGATATACAATTAAAACCCCATAAAACTCTAAAAGTCAGATGTAATGATAATCAGAACCAATTAAGCAGCAAGGTCAAAGCCTTTCTAAATAACTTGCACAACTTATGGACTCCTTAACAGCTTCAGGGAGGTTATTCCATGGAATGGGAGCAGCTACTGCAGAAGCTCTAGATCTGGCAGTTACAAGCTGTGTGGAAGCCCTGGACTATTTACCAGGCATCTGAGGTCAAGACTGCCCTCTCCCAGCTGCTTCCCTGCCTGTAGGTGGAATGAAAGGAGGCCCATGTCTTTCCCTTGCAGGTAGAAAAGTAGCTTTGGGGAAGGGTAATTGAGAGCGAACTAATGGCTGGCAGAGAACAGATTAAGCAGCCCCCCTCTCTCACTGGTCCTCTGCTTAAAATTCCAGCTTCCTCTGTATGCTTTTGCTCAGATGAAAAACTCCGGGAAGGAAAATCATGAAATTTCATACAACATGTAGGTCAGCCCTGAGGCAGGGATTGATGCAGCTTTACAAAATAGACCCAGATTCAAAAATGAAAGGGGAATGCTAATGAATAAATCAAGGAAGAGAACAACAGAGAGCAGGGGACAGATTCGTGAAATACTGGGTATAAAGAAATGAATATGGGGGGTGTCTATAGGTCAGGACAATAAAAGAAGGATCCTACAACAAGGGAAGTCAAGCGTGCTCCTTTGGAGGTTCAAGACTCTAACTACTTATTTGTTATTTTATTGATGTACAAAATTTATCCCCTGCCTTTCTGCAATGGTCAGGGCCACCAACACAGCTAAACAGACTACAAACATATACAATAAAAATACATCTTGACCATGGTAGCCACATTGGTTAAAAGCATTACTCCCCCACCCCAGCCACATAATACCTTTTCTTAGTACCAACCGGTGTGTGAGCTTGACAGTTCTCCAGAACTCTTCTTCTGGCTGAATATATGAAAATAGCAGTGGAGTTGAAGGGTGACTTTTAGTTCAGGAGGGAAGGATTAGTCCCCCTCCCTCAACACTATGGCTCATGTGCCTTGGGTTTGAAGCTGTTAGGAATTTCCTGCTTCCCCATTAGGGTTGCCAGCTGATGGCTGGCAATCAGTGTGTCTGTGTGTGCGTGTGTGCACATGCAGAAATGGGGGGAAATGGTACTGTGCAGGTGGCAAAAAGTCACTTCCAGCAAATACCAGAAGTAATGTCATGTCACTGGTGAGATGTTGAGGCAACACTCTAGGATTTGGGTACAACTTTACAGTAAAATCATAGAATGTTGCCTAAATTGTACCAACAGGTATACCAACCTTGTTGTTGTGATGTCAGTTCTGGGTATTCACCAGAAGTGATGCTGCACCACTGATGAGGCCCCATTTACATTTCCCCCCTCACACCAGCTCTCAGTGGGTTGGCAGGCAATGAAAAGGGGGAGCAGGAGCTCTCCCTGTTTCCCACAGCATCATGGTACATACATGTACCTTGTGGGATTTCCCCTGCTTTTCTTCAGTCTTTTGTAAACCTGCTTTGCTGCAAAGTTTTTGGGGAAATTGCTGCAAAACCAGGCTGGCTGCCATATGGGTATGAAAGTTTTGATTTTCCTGGACCTGCTCACATTGGGGCCATTTTTTTCTTTCCATGCAGTGGCCATTTAGTCCCACAATACAGTCTTTTTTAATCATCAACTGAATATTGCTGTAACACTAGAACAGTATAAGAATCTATGTATCAGGTTCTCTGAATTCCTAGCTTCCATTTTTTTCTTTTTAAAGTAAGTCTCTATCTCCTTTGGCTGTGGAGGTATAAAGGTTAAGGCATATCTCTGCAACCAAAGGAGATAGAGACTTACTTGTTATAAACGAAAGCTGATAGTTTGAAGAACCTTATACATAGATAGTTATATCATTATAAGAACATTCAATTGCTGATTTAAAAAACTGGAGGTGCAGGCCATTGGGGTGGCCACTACCAGAGGGCTAGGGCAGGGAAATCAAGGGAAACCTGTCTAGGCTTGCCATCTTCCCTCTGGGGGTGGGTGGGGGATCTCCAGCCCCCAGCTTCCTTTGCCAGCTGCCTCTCAGCAGGGTGGCAGGAGGAAATGCCCAGTGAAATAGAGGATGCTATAAAGAGAGTACAACCCAGAAGTGACATCATCACATTGGATGATGCTCTAGCATTCGCCTAGAACAACTTTACCACCTCAGGCCTTCAGGCCAAACAGGTCATGATAGTGTAAAGGTGCGTCTGCCTCAATCAGAGACATCCATCTCATTTCTAGAGCAAAAGGAATCATATGGTTGATGATGGAAGTTAACCCTAACTCCTGCCCACAACTTATTTCCCTGCTGTCTGCTTCCCCAACGGTTTTCTCCCCCATACTGAAGGCAACCTCATCTAGACTTCACTTCACTTTCCTGTTCTGCTATCAACTGCTGATTAAGTGCCAACCCCTCAGTACCTCCAAAGCCATCATCATTCATCCCATCTCTTTTGCTGGTATGCGAAGAGAGGTCCTCCTCACTTGATTCCATTCCATTCTCAGAATATCACCCCACAGTTAAGATTTTTCTCTAAACATGCTTGAAGTGATATTTAAAGGCAGTAGGCATAAATCCAATGTGAAATTCTTCTGTGTGCGACACATGAAGCTGACTGCCAGCAGCTCTCCAGGGTCTCAGGGGGATCATATAATCTACTAGCTGGTCCTTTTAGTGGAAGATGCCAGGGATTGAACCTGGGACATTCTGTATACAAACCAGATGTTCTGCCATGACCTCTCTCCTTATTTCAGAGGCCTTGGAACAGAGACATCAATACATGTATTAATAATGCTTTATTGCAGATGTATTAAAAACCTGTTGAATAAAATGCAAGAAGGCCTCTGATATTCCTCCCAAAATAATTAATCTTCCCCATTTTGTCAAAGTTCATACTGGCATTTGTATACACTGATTTAATACAGCACTGAATATAATGTTAAGGATGCCTTGCACAGAAATAATTGGGGGGCAAGGTCACTCAGAGATCACTCTAGACCTCTTGCTGATAGTTGCATCCCCCCCAGGACACCCCTGAGACAAATTAATAATTAGCAAGGTGCATTTTTAAATGTTTGTGTGTAGATGTGCATGTATGTGCATTTGCATAGCTGCTGGTACAAGGTAATATGTTACTATATTAAAACATAGCAAGTTTTCTGCCAGAAAAGCAGAGAAGTTGCTCAATTTATTCTGATCAGAAATGTTTGGTAATGTGTTACAAACCTAAACCACCTCCATGAACACTGTGTCTTTTTCTTTCTCTGCTTTTTCTTCATCAGATTAAATTTTAAATTGATTTGCTGGTATCAGACCATTCATGGCTCTCAATATGTCATCGCAGGTAATGAACCGTGCCAGAGACACATTTATAAACCTCGATTAGCTTCCTCTATCAGGAAAGGAATGGGGTTGCTTGATACAGTTTTTTTAAAACCTTGCCCTAAAATTCTAAAATTCCAAAGCAAGATAAAACAAGAGCCTCAGCAGCAAGAAAAGACTTTTTACTGAAAGAGATAAGATAGGAAGTAAAGGCCACTGCTGAAGATAAAAAGGAGCTATATTAGGGATGGTTGGATGATTGGAGAATCAGTGAAATCTGCACCATAGAAATTGGTTGGATTTTACAATGCCTTCCTAAGCAGTTGCACCCTTTCAAAGTCCATTGAAGTCCAAGGGTGTGACTCTGCACAGAATGGCATTGTTAGTGCTGAAGATAAGATACCACAACTAGGTTGCTTGTGCAGTTTAAAATGTTATATTACCTTTGTCTTCCTGTGTACCTTTCTATCTGCCTTTTTCCAGAATCTTGTGCCTGTGTGGTCTAACTACAGTGAGCTTTCTCAGTGATGGTTCCAGACTGTAACTTCTATGTAAACTAACCACCATCTCATTATTCTTTTTTTTTTTTAAGCGCCCCTAAAAGAGGCATTTTTATTATTTTTAAAACAACCACATAACAACATTACACTACATGACATACAATATAATTACACACAATACAATACAATACCCTTACACTACACGCACACACACAAAAACAAACCCAAACACAACATATCACACTCAACAGTCACGGGGGGATACAATTCCCATAACTATTCATCCGATTAAATTCCCTCCCACCTTTCTGTCCTTGTTACTAATATTCCTTTACTTCTGTATCCACAAATTCTATCTTTCTATCTTATCCATTTCTAACTTAACATAGTGAAACATTCAAGGTTAATAATATTCAATACTTATTGTTTCTCTCCATCCTTCCCTCTCTGATCATACCAGTCATAGAAGCGTTGCCACGTATTTATGAAGGCTGATTCGTCATATCCTTTCATCATGAGAGTCAGTTTATCCATTTCTGCTGCCTCCATTATCTTCTCAATCAACTCTTGCTTGGTTGATACCACCGTAAATCACCAATACTTCTCTCTTCTCTCCGCACATCTTTTGGCAGTATACCCAACAATAACACCTCTGGTTTAAACAAAAGAGTACCTTTTATAATTTTCTGCATCATTCTATGCACCCATATCTAGTACTTTTTTGTCACCTCGCATGTCCACCACATATGATAAAATGAACCAGTCTTAACATTACATTTCCAACACTTATTAGAGCATTTCTCGTCATATTTCGCCAACTTATCTGGCGTAATATACCACCTATTCAACATTTTATACATATTTTCTCTATATGAGACTGCCCTAGTTATTTTCACATTTATTTTCCATATTTGGTCCCACTGTTCCAACTCAATATTGTGGCCAAAATTTTGAGCCCATTGAATCATGTTATTTTTCACCTTTTCATCTACCATATAATCGGCCAACAACAATGTATACATTTTTTAATAAACTTCTCTTCAGGTTCATAAAGTATTTTCTCCATATCTGTTAACGTCTTCTCAAACCCTATTTTTTTAATCTTTCTTATATCTTGATTGAATCTGAACCCTGTGCCACCAACTAATATCGTCATCCAGTTCCAACTCCCCCTTTGCATTTATAATGTCCAGATATCTTTGTGGTCACTGTTTCTATGGGAGCCACCAATCTTCGGTAAACCACCTCCTCCGGATGGTCTCCCATACTCTACCAAGTGCATCTCGTATCCAATGCTGTCTGAAATATTTATGTGCTGCCACTTTCTCATCCCACAGAAAGGCATGCCAACCTTCCAAAAGATCATGGCCTTCCAATTTTAAAAGTCTTCTATCTTCCAACATCACCCATTCCTTAAGCCATGCCAAGGCTCCAGCTCTATAATACAATATCCAATTATGCAGGGCAAATCCTCCTCTTTCCTTCGAGTCTTGTAATACTTTAAGCCTAATTCTTGCTCTCTTCCCCTGCCACACGAACTTAGTGGTAAGTTGCTCCAACTCTTTCAGGATTGCCAGGTTTTTCAACACAGGGATCGTTTGAAACAAGAAGATCCATCTTGGTGAAATATTCATCTTTATCAGTGCAATTCTTCCCATTAATGACAGCTTTCAATTCTTCCACTTTTCCAAATCTTGCTTCGTTGCTCTCAGCAGTTCTCTATAATTGTCTTCTTGTAACGAACTACACCTATTCTTCAATTGAATTCCTAAATATTTTACCTTCGTACAGAGTTTGTATCCCGATTCTTCTTGCAGGGACTCTCTCTGTTCCAGTGTCATGTTTTTAGTTTAAATTTTTGTGTTAGCCAGATTAATCTTTAATCCTGCCACCTGCCCATAATCTTTCAAAAGCTTATTCAACTCCACTATTGAAGATCTGGGTTCCTCCAATATGAATGCAAGATCATCCGCATAAGCCAATAGTTTATATTGCTCACCTTGCACCTTCAGGCCCTTCACATCTGGATTCTGTCTTATCTCCTCTGTTACCACCTCCAAAGCAAATATATATAGCAACGGTGAAAGAGGGCAACCCTGCCTCATACCTTTCTGTATCTGAAATTGCTCAGTCCGTTCCCCATTTACCATAACCACTGCTCTTTGCTTTGAATAAATTGCTTGGATCGTTTGAATAAATTGCTCTCCTGCTCTAACTCTCTTAAATGTCTCTATTATGAACATCCAATCCAAATTATCAAAGGCCTTCTCTGCATCTACAAAAATCACCGCCATTTCTTTTTCTGGGTGAGCTTCATAATATTCCAGCACATTCAATTCAAAGGCCTTACATTGTGTTTTATCTGTCTTTTCAGCAGAAATCCAGATTGATCTCTATGAATCACTTTTGTCAAAATACATTTCAGCCTATCTGCCATAATAGAGGCAAAAATCTTATAATCCACATTTACCAGAGAGATCAGTCTATAATTCTTAATATCATTCCCTTCTGTATCTTGCTTGTGTATCAGCGAAATCAGAGCTTCCCTCCTCGTATCAGGCACTTCCTCTCCTTCCCAAATTTTCTTGTAAACTGCATGCAGCTGTGGAAGCAATATTTCTTCAAAAATTACATAGAACTCCACCGGTAGACCATCCGTCCCAGGTGCTTTACCTTTGTTCTGTCTTTTGAGTGCTTCCACCATCTCCATCATAGTAATTGGTTGATTTAAAATTTTCTGGTCCCCCTCCGAAAACTTTTGTAGTGTACGCTCTTGCAACTATTGAGATATTTTTTCTCTAGTTATATTCTGTCTTGCATATAACTCTTTACAGAAGTCTTCCACAATCCTCTTCAAATCTTGAATTCCATTTTGTTCCACTCCATTTTTATTTTTCAATGACTTTATCAACGTCCTTTCAAACTGCTTTCTTATTTGATAGGCCAACCATCTAGTTGGTTTATTGGCATTCTCAAAGTAGTTTTGTTTGGCTGCTCATTTTCTTTGCTAACTCTGCTGTCAATAAACAGTTCATCCTGTGCGTGAGAAGCTTGATTTTAGCTCTCCTATCAAGGTCTCCTCCAATCTCCATTTCTTGCTTCTCTTGTTCCAGTATTTCTTTCTTCAAATTGAAATATTCCTCATTTCTTTTCCTGTTCTTCTTTGCCGCTTCCTTCATTAAGAGCCCTCTAGCAAAGGCCTTAAACGCATCCCATACCGTTCATCTTGGAATGTCTGGGGTAATATTTTCCTTTTTAAAAAAAGTGAACTCTGCAGACTTCTCACCACCTTACTATCCTTCAATAGAAAAGGATTCAATGTCCATCTACCCTTGTGGTTTATTCCCTGTAATTCCACAGTTATCAGATTGTGATCCGCAAATGTACCTGCCTCAATTTCCGCTTCCTGTAATTCTCTTACCAATAAGGATGACATCCAACACATGTCCAATCTAGACCAGGAATCACGTCTCGCCGAATAAAATGTATATTGTTGCTTTTTGAGATTCTCCAAACATCCACTAGTCGCCATTCCTCTATAATCTACAAAAGTGAGTTGATAAATTCATTACCTTTTACCTTCTTCTTCTGAGTGTTCACTTTCCGATCCAGTTTATTATCAAAGACCACATTGAAGTCACCAATCAAACAAATCTCATGAAAATCTTGTTTAGCTATCAAAGTTAAGAGCTTTCCATAAAACTTTTCCTGATTTTGATTTGGGGCATAGATGTTCACAATTAAGACCCTTTTATTTTGTCTCTGGATTGCCACCATCAATAATCTTTCATCCTCTGAGGCAAATACAAGTTCTGGTTGCAAATACTCCTTAATATAAGTGGCCACTCCACGTTTCTTCTTTTCCTTATCCGTTGCCACAAATACTTTACCTAGTCCTTTATAGCCCAAATATTTTTCATCATTCTTCCTAATATGGGTTTCTTGTATACACGTTATATCCGCCTTGTGTTTCTTCAACTTGATGAAATATTCTTCTTCTTTTCTGGGGTCCATTTAAGCCATTCACATTAACCGAAATAAATTTCAACTTCTTTTTATTCTGTGTCTGTCTGTGTTCCTTTTCACCTTTCGTTTTTTGTCTCGTAACAATTGGAGATCTCAATCTGAATCTTCTTGATCTTTGAGGTCTAGCAGAAGGAGCTGACGCTGTTGCTCCTTGGGTTTGAGGTTCCAGTTCCCTTTCAACCTCTCCCTCTTCTCTCTCCTCTTTTTCTTCTTGATCATCTGACATCTCTACCCCATAGGTCCCTAGGAAGTCTTTAGCCTTGAAAACTGAAGTAATTCTGAATCTCTTTCCTTCAAAATTGAAGAAGAACCCTTCTGGCAAAATCCACCTGTAAGTGATATTATTGGCTCTCAACAGTGCTATTAGCTCTGAATATGCCCTTCTTCTCTCCCTCACTCTCCAGGGTATCTCTTTCAACACCTTAATTTCTTCTTGTCCCATCTTCAGTGGTACAGCATTTACTTCTCTCAATATCTTATCCCTGACCGCCCGCTTGTGGAACCGCACTTGAACTTCCCTGGGTACCTTGAATCTTCTTGCATAGGCCGAATTCATTCTGAATGCCACATCTATCTCTTTTGCCACTTCGCTTATATCTTCAATCTGTAAATGATTTGCCAGCAATTCTGCCATCTTCAAATTCAGATCTTCCTCTTTTTCCTTTGGGATATTTTGAAACCTCAAAACAAACGCCGCTCTCTCCACCTGCAATCTCATCACATCTTGCTCTAATAGCGATTGTTTCTTTTCATTTTCTTGAACCTTCCTTTCCACCTGTCTCATGTTTGTCTCAACTTCCTCTACTGTATTGCTTAATGCCACAATTTTTGTGGTGTTATCAGCTATTTGTTTTTGCAACAACTGTAAACTCTTGGTAAACTGTTCAGTGATATCCTTCATAGCATTCTGTATCGGAACAGCTGCCTGGGGGATCATATCTCTTACCTCCTGGATAGCTTGATTGACAGGAAATATCGCGTGTGGAACAGAGTTTCGGATTTCTTCCATGCTGACTTTAATTGGTTCTATGACATCGTTAATTGTGCTTAAGATAGTGGCTTGCACCAAGGCTTGCATTTCTTTTTGGGGTTCTTTCTGGCCTGCACCCCCCAACTTCCCTGTTGCGGAGCTCGGAGCCCCTGGTGGAACCAATGATTGTTTTCTTCCTCCTGTGCTAGATATATTTAACCGTTTAAGCACAACTTGCAAATCGCAATCTTAACGTGCACAGAGGATATTCAGGATTTATTATTTATGCTTATCCCTTATCCAATGTTTGGGAACAGCACAGGCCTCTTGGCCCCCTTCCCAGACCTTCTATCTCAAAAAGCTTCAACAACTTATGAACAGGGAACAATGTTTAGACTATCTTATTCGTTGGCAAAATCCCCAGAAGTTGTTTCCACTATCCTCCCCGAATGTTTACCAAACAATCACTCTGTTGACAATTCTCCCAGACTAGCTGTCTTCCCCACCTTCCCCCTCCTTTATTCTCCCCCTATAGCTAACCACCAATCCAGAAACCAAGCAGAAAAGCAGACCAACACACTGTCAATCAGTAATCAAACACCTTATTATCTTTTTTTAAAAAAAACATTTATTATAGGATATGTTTCACATATTTCAAATTCCACCTTATAAATATCACATATCTTTTTCTTTTCTCCCCACCCCCCCCAGTACAAGGCTTCCCGCAATGCTCTTACCCCCTTATAAACTCTATTATCTAATTACCATTAACAAAGTGTATCACTTCCATTATCAAATTAGGTAACATTTTAACAATCTTATCATTTTTTTTCTTGTTTTCTCCTTAATAACTGTCAAAGCAAATCAATCTATTTTTAACATCCCAGTTTTTCTCAAGATAGTCTTTGAAATCTTTCCATTGTTCAAAAAATGCTTCATCTTCTTCATTATTGAGCTTTCTTGTCATTTTGTCCATTTCTGCCATAAAAAGCATCTTCTTAATCCATTCCCATGTTTCAGGTATCTTTTCTTGTTTCCAGAATTGTGCATAAGTCATTCTAGCTGTTGTAACCAAGTACCATAACAATGTTCTCTTGGTTACATTTAATTCTTCCAATTTAAGACCTAACAACAAGATTTGTGGATCCTTCTTAAAAGTACATTTCAAGATTTTCTGTATTTCATTATGAATCTCTGACCAATAACTCATGGCTTTATCACAAGTCCACCACATATGGTAAAATGAGCCTTCTTTCTTTCTACATTTCCAACATTTGCTAGACATACTCTCATTTATATTAGCAATTTTCTTTGGGGTCATATACCATCTATACATCATTTTATAACAATTCTCTTTGACATTAACACAAGTTGAGATTTTCATTGATTTTTTCCACAAACATTCCCATGATGCCATAGTTATTTCACTATTTACATTTACAGCCCATTTTATCATTTGTTCTTTTACAATTTCATCCTCTGTATATCACTTCAATAAAACCTTATATATTTTTGAGATCATTTTTTTCCCCTTTTCCACCCATATAATTTCAATTTCATTATTCTTTGCCCTAAAGCCATATTTTCTCTTATCAGTTTTAAACAAATCATAAATCTGTCTATAATTCAACCAATCATAATCAAATTCCACATCATCTCTGTCTCTCATAACAAAGCTTTTCCCTTCAGATTTTAAAAGATTTCTATAAGGTAACCAATCTAGTCCTTCATGTCTCGAATATGGTTTAATCACTTCTGCCGGCACTATCCAAAGTGGTCGTTCTTCATAAAAGAATTTTTTGTATCTCGTCCAGGTCTCGAACAGTGATTGCCTAATAAAGTGATGTTTAAAAAAATTATCGATTTTTGATTTTTCATACCACAAATACGCATGCCATCCAAACTTGTTGTCATGACCTTCTAACGCCAACAGCTTCATATTTTCAAGGTTAATCCATTGTTCTATCCACGTTAAACAGACAGCATCGTAATAGAGTCTAAGATTTGGTAGCTGAAGTCCTCCTCTTTCCTTAGCGTCACATAAAATTTTCATTTTAATTCTTGGTTTCCTTTCTGCCCACACAAATTTTGATATTTCTTTCTGCCATCCATCCAATATCTTACTTTGTCGTAGTATTGGGATAGTCTGAAACAAAAACATTAACCGAGGCAAAATATTCATTTTAACTGTTGCAATCCTTCCCATTAGTGATAAATTCAAGGTGTCCCATTTTTTCATATCTTGTTGACAAACACCTTATTATCAATTAGAGTCCCTTCACCAACCGAGTTTTGGCATTTTTACTTAAACACGGTCTATTCGTCTCTCCAACCTCAGTAACCGTTAGTAATTGCAGCAAAAATTGAGAACGCAGTAAACACTCTCTTCCCTCGCCCTCTTACTCTTCCATCCTGGCCCTCAAGGGTTAAAAATTGGGGTGCGATGAAACGGGCCTCCTCTTCTCCGCTTCTCCATTTCTTCTACCCTACCCCTATTAGGGTGAAAATTTGAGTGCATTGTAAAGGAGTCTCCCACCAACTGTCTTCTTCTCAGAACTCTTTAATTTCACCAAACAGCTCTCTCACTGGACGGTTCACCCTCAAGCTCACATTGCCCACATTGCTTATACACCCACCTTCCAGTTCTTTGGGTTTTAAATCCAACTTAGAATGAAGCCCAAGTTCCCTTCCCGAACCATTAATAACCAGCTTAAGTAGTTCTATAGCTAGCTCACTTCGCTCTCAGCCTCCACCACTCCATTCCTTTCGGATGGTATTCACTTTCACTCTTGCCCTCTCCACTCCAGCCTCACCAACCTCGTTTTCGTTTACCAGCCGTTTATTCTTCAGGGGAGAGACCTCCCCACTTATGCTACTTCTTGGGGCTGATTATATTAAATCACCCTTTTAACCCGCATAGTTTATTCCGCGGATACTCACAGAAGCGCTCTGTCGGCAAGGTTTCTCTTCTCCCCCTTCCGGTGCAGGAGCATTGGCTTTGCTCAGCTGAACTGAGCCCGGACTTTGATCCCGTGTTGGGGGCGATCCAGTCCACCCCATGAGTTGCAACTCACACAGGGTTTCAGATCAAGCCCCTTGCAACTGCCCGCCCCTTCCCAGGACAGCAGGGGGTCCTTTTGATGATCAAAGGACCCCTTTAAAGATCGAAAGATCGCCACCACGCTTAAGCACGTGTGTCTTGCCACGCCACGCCTGCGCACTCCCCACCATCTCATGATTCTTGATGGCCAGTGAGCTTCTAGCAGTTCTAGGGGATTCCTCAGAGTACACTTTCTTCAAGAGGAAATTATAACATGGCTGGTGATAGTCCAAGAGACGCTTCCTTGTTGTGACAGTTGTTGTGACAGTTAAGCAAAGTTTGTTCACATGTATTTCAGAGTATAAAAGTAATTGGGCACAAGGTATCTGTAATCTTCTATTGATTTCATTGTAATCAACTAAGGGATTCCATCTTTTTTAGTCTGCTTCTAGTCTGAGGACTGGTCTATCAATATCATTATGGACTGCCCCTTTATGTGCTTTTATGCCTCAGCTTCTTTTTATCGGTTGTTTTGTATTAATTTTTATTAGAATGATTTGTTTTTACTGCTGTTTCCTTAGTTGGTATTAGTTGTGAGATGCCTTGACCAGGTCTGGAGAGATGGGTTACTGTGGACAGATGCAGCTCTTAGAAGAAAAGGAATGAGGTGACTGGGTGAATTTAGTAGCCTTAAGATTTTATCATATTAGTTTTCATTTGGGCCTCCTCAAATATGAGTGTAATGAATGTAAGACAAACACATGAAAGCAATTATAATTATTTTATTTAAGGATTGGTTGAGGATAAACTGATCTTTTCCTTGGCTCCCCACCACTATTTTCACAATCATGTTTTACTAATGTCATAGCTGCTAGGATTGCCAACTTCCAGGTGGGGCCTGGAGATCTCTTGGAATTCCAACTGATCTCCAGACTACAGAGATCAGTTCCACTGGAGAAAATGGCTGCTTTGGAAGGTGGACTCTGTGGCATTGCATCCTGTTGAGCTTCCTCCCCAGACTCCACCCTCCCCAAGCTATACCCCCAAATCTCCAAGAATTTCCCAGCCCAGAGCTGGCAATCCTACTCCATTCATGGATGTCATTGCAACATGTAACTTAATCCTATGTATGTTTATTCAAATAAATTCTACCAAATCAAATGGCGTTCAGCTCCTTAATTCTTAATTGTCTTAAATCTATATATTCCATAGCATCTGTTTTTTGGGTGTCTGGTGTCACATCCAGATTGCAGATGGTCTACTGAATTCTAAATTCATCACTGTGACAGAAACCCTAAAACTTACTAAAGCTCAGGAGTGCCACCTAGAGTGCCTGGGATCTTGAACCCTGGAGGTTCCATTAGATTGAGCCATTCACTTCCATTCTGTACTGGACCATTCTGGCAGACTTAATCTCGTTTAGACAAAGGACAATCCAGTTTGGAACGGACCACCCATTTGTCATGTCAAGAACTATTACCAAGTGTTTGATGGAGATGGGACTGTATTTTATATGGCTCTGATTGGTAACAGTAGCCTTTGACAAATTTAGAGTCCAGCGGCACCTTTAAGACCAACAAAGTTTTATTCTAAGTATGAGCTTTCGTGTGCATGCACACTTTCTCAGATATGGAGATTGGCATGGGATTTGCTAAAGCCACTTGTCGTTTATAGTAAGGGGGCTATTTCAGCCCCAATTTCATTTAGTATACATATCTGTACATTTGGATTTTCCCTTGTGTTCACTTTTCAGCCCTGAGTGGAAACTGAGTCCACAGGAAGTTGAGTAGTGGTTAAGGACTTCTTTGACTTCTTGTTACTGCAAGGAACTCTGCACATGCTCTGAGGAACTTGCTGCAGCTTAGGTAAAGTGTGTTTAGCTTAGCTAGTTCAATGTTATTGCTTTTCATTTGAACCTCTCTGTGTTGCTATGTGCCTTTCCCTGTATTGTGTCCTGTCCCCTCCTTTTCCACCATCTTTTGGAATCTAACTACCTTTTCCCTCCCCCCCCCCTCTTTTGTAGTAAACATTTTTTTATGAAGACTTTTTTTTAATTTAGCTTAGTACTATTTATTTTCCTGGACTATTTCTCTTAAGCTCTTCACCATGTGCTAGACTACATGGGTGCTACCAGGATGGTTATATGGTATTTTCTACCCTGTTGCTTTGTTATTGTTCTGGTACTGTACTGAAAGGGTGCCTTCTCAGCGGATCAGTCTAGATGTTCTCAGGAGGTTCTGAGTGTTGGCAATGGGTGACCAGTGTATTTTCCAAGGAACTTTTGGTCTAAGGCAGTTTCTGATTGAGGAAGACACCATTTCCTCCTTCCTACCATTCATAAACTACTGAAACTTATCTCCCACACTGTTAACTCCTAAAGACTGATAAGCAACATGTTACAGTCCTTGAGGCTACCCAACACATTTCCTTCAGATGTGTACTGGGAGTTTCCCACCCAACAATTAATTTCCAGGCACTCATCATGGGCTCAGTTCAGATGGATGGGGGGAGAACCTTCAGTCTTCCCTTGCCAGCGTCTTCCCAATGTGAAATGGCCTTGGGAAACTGTTATTTGTCCCATTAGTGAAACTTAGAGGAGTCATCAGTATATGTTAAGCATCTGCAACACAGCAAATAATGGTTCCCCAGGGCTCATTTCAAGTCAGAAAAACAATATGGAGGGGAGGGGCTGGTGCCCTTTCTGTCTTCATGCCAGGGTCCTGATCTGAAGAATCACCTGGGAGTTGTTCCCAGTGGGGAACTCTGATCTCACATTTGATCAAAAATTCTCAAGGCAGCCATGAGGACTTTATATCATGTGAATTGGCCCTAATTTCTTCGGATATGCAGGATTTTATAAAGGATCAGAGGAACTCTCCCAGTAATTTATGGGATATTTCCTTGTTTGATGGCTGTATTGCCTCCAAGACACCTTTTGGAGTAATAATAGCTAATTTAAAGCCAATGTTATGTCACTATAATAAAATTTATTCAACTCATCCAACCTGTATTCATTTTTGCTCTTATCTACATAGAATTTGATCTGCCATTTAATAGCCCATTAGATCCTTTTGTAACTCTTCACAGTATACAGTAAATTCTGACCTCATGTTATAGACTAACACCCATCAATGGGTCCTGGAAGTCTTATAAATGAAACTCCAGTATACATATTGTGTAGAAAGAGAATCACACAAAAATGATGATTAACTCCAACAGGTGGGTTCTCTGTGTAGCAGGTTTAGGAACTATTGTTACAGAGTTCAAAACCTTCGCAGAATGACGGATAGTGATGGGAATGGATGTCAAATGATCCCATCTGAATAAAAAACTTACTTCTTTAAGAGCAGCAGTATCTCCAATGTTTTCAGCATCACCTGATGTACCAGTAGCAATTCCTTGGTAGGGAAAGGATGCTTAACATATGGGACATGTTTCCCTTCCTCTTTAAACAAGAGCTTTAGGAGTAAAGAAAGACAACAACATTGAAAAAGAGAGGCAACTCTATCAGGGGAACAACATAAAAACATAAGAACATAAGAGAAGCCAATGCTGGATCAGGCCGATGGCCCATCTAGTCCAACACTTTGTCACACAGTGGCCAAAAATACCAGGTGCCATCAAGAGGTCCTCCAGTGGAGCCAGGACACTAGAAGCCCTCCGTCTGTTACCCCCCCAAGCACCAAGAATACAGAGCATCACTTGTCCCAGCCTGAGAGCTCCTATCTGTACCTTGTAGCTAATAGCCACTGATGGACTTCTGCTCCATCTGCTTATCTTGAAGCTGTCCATGCTTGTAGCCACCACCACCTCCTGTGGCAGTGAATTCCATGTGTTAATCACTCTTTGGGTGAAGAAGTACTTCCTTTTATCCATTCTAACCCAACCGCTCAGCAATTTCATTGAGTGCCTACGAGTTCTTGTATTGTGAGAAAGGGAAAAAAGTACTTCTTTCTCTACCTGCTCTATCCCATGCATAATCTTATAAACCTCGATCATGTCACCCCTCAACCATTGTTTCTCCAAGCTAAAGAGCCCCAAGCGTTTTAACCTTTCTTCATAGGGAAAGTGTTCCAACCCTCTTATTATTCTAGTTGCCCTTTTCTACACTTTTCCCAATGCTATAATGTCCTTTTTGAGGTGTGGTGACCAGAACTGTAGACAGTACTCCAAATGAGGTTGCACCATTGATTTATACAGGGGCATTATGATACTGGCTGATTTGTTTTCCATTCCCTTCCTAATAATCCCCAGCATAGCATTGGCCTTCTTTATTGCAGCTACACACTGTCTAAACATTTTTATTGCATTATCTACTATGACTCCAAGATCTCTCTCTTGGTCCGTCTCTGCCAGTTCAGACCCCATCAACGTATATTTATATTTAGGATTTTTGGCTCCAATGTGCATCACTTTGCACTTGGCCACATTGAACCCCATTTGCCATGTTGATGCCCATTCACCCATCCTTGACAGATCCCTTTGGAGTACCTCACAATCCTCCCTGGTTCTCACCACCCTGAACAACTTCGTGTCATCTGCAAATTTAGCCACTTTACAGCTTACTCCCAACTTTAAATAATTAATAAACAAGTTAAAAAGCAGCAGACCCAGTACTGATCCCTGTGGTACCCCACTGCTTAATCCCCCTACTGAGAAAATTGCCCATTTATACTCACTCTCTGTTTCCTATTAATTAGCCAGTTTTTGATCCACAAGAGGCCTTGTCCTTTTATCCTGTGACTATTGAGCTTACTTAGGAGCCTGTGTGGATTTTTAAAAAATTTTATTTAACATTAAAACCAACAACAAACTTTATGTGATACAAAAATAGATAATATTAACAATAACAAACAATGTCAACAATAAACAATTTCCTGATTAACAATATATTATTGCTTATAGTAGCCAACCACTTTTAAGAAAATCATAATAGCTTGAGTTACAAAGGTGTTTAACATTTCCTAGAACATAATCTGCCTTTTCAATGATTGGCAACCATCTGGATACAAAAGAATGAGGGTCTAAAAAGGGGTTGGAGTTTGCCAACTTTTCTGAGATTTTGTCCATCAGTAGGTAATCCCAATTTTTCATGAAGCAAGCTTTAAGCGACAGAGGGGAAGAATTCTTCCAGTTAGATGCTATTGTTGTTTTGGCTGCAGATAGAAGGAGGGATAACAGCTCTTGTTTTGGATATTGGGACATCATTCCAATAATTTAATAATATGATATCAGGAGATTCAGAAATAACGTGTCCTGTTAGTGACTTGATTTTGCTCAAAACTTGTTTTCAAAAAATTCTCACTGATGTACACTCCCACCAACAATGTATGTAGGATCCTAAAGAACCACAGTTCCTCCAGCACATTGGTGATAGTTTGGGATTCATACGGTGCAATTTTGACGGAGTGAGGTACCATCTGGTAAGCAATTTGAAGTTTTGTTGTTTTATATTGATAGACTTTGATGTTGATGCATAGGAGGACCAGATTGCCTCCCACTTGGACGCTGGAATTACTTCTGCAAAGTCTGCAGACCAGGAAGATATGTAGGATGGTAAGTTGGAGGAATGTGGTTCCAGTAGAGATTTATATATTTTGGAAATTGTCCCTTTAACAAAATCGTTCGATGTTAGAAGCACCTTTTCAAATATAGTCTGTTGTCTTTTGCATGGGTTTTGCAGTTCAGGGGCACTGAAAAGATGTTGTACCTGGAGATATTCAAACCAGGGCAAAGTAGCATTGGCTAGTAGGTCTAATTTGGATTTACTTAATAACTGTTTGTTGTGGGTTAAGTCATATAGGCATAACATATGAGGTTGCTTTCATAACAGGAATGAGTTTTTGGGTTGGGCAGGGGGGAACCAAGTTTGATTGAAAAATGTAGAAGCTAAAGAAATCCCAGGAGCTAAAATTTTGCTTTTAGAATTCCATATACGAAATAAAGCTTGCATAAAAGGGTGAAGTGAGATTTGGTAGGAGTTCTCATTTGATTTCTTCCATATAACAGAGTTATATTTTTTTAAATTTAGAAAGTGCTCTTCAATTCCTACCCATTCCGGTGGAGAATGAATATTCAGTATTTGGGTCATGTTGGATAGGACTGCTGCTTCGTAGTATAGCTTAATATCAGGGAGGGCAAGGCCTCCAAGCTTTACTAGGCGTTTCAGAGTTGCTAATCGGATTCTGGGTTTGTGGTAAGCCCAGATAAAATCTGTCCAACTTTTTTGCCATTTCTTAGAAAAAGAGTTTTGGATTAAGATAGGGAGGGCTCTAAATAAATATAAACATTTTGGAAAAGAAAGATTTAATGGCTGATATTCGTTACTATGGGTTAGTGACAACTTATCAGGTTGTTGGTGCGTAAATAGTTTTTGATATGTGTTTCGGAGGGGTTATCGGTATTGTATAATTCTTGATAAAAGTGTGCAAAAACTTGGAGTATATCATTGGGTTTAGTGTGAAGGGTGCCTGAGGCATCTTTTACAATGTTAATGTATCTGGAAGATTGTTGCTTCTTTGATTTCCAAGCTAACAGTTTAAGGGATTTGGGATGTTGAAACCAATAGTCATGTTTTGTATAGAGGAGTTGTTTGTGAACTTGAGAGGTTTCAAATGACTCGTTTTTTTCTTTCGATTAAGAGATTCCTATACACCTTTTTAGATCCTGTATTTTTGTGTTTTTCTTCTAAAACTTTTATTTTATTTAGTAATTCATTAACTACTATTGTTTTCTTTTTACTGTAGGTAGCGGTAATTGAGATGAGTTTCCCTCTTATGACGGCCTTCATAGCATCCCATGCAGTATTAGAAGGGACCCCACAAGAGGAGTTTAATTTAAAAAATTCTGAAATTGATTGTTCAACTTGAGTGCTTGCCAACTGATTAAATAAAATTGATTTGTTTAGTGACCACTGGTGTGTGAGTTTTTTTCCTTTGTCTAAATTTATTTGACATTCATTCCATGCATGGTCTGATAATGTTCTCAGATCGATTTCGGAAGATGGAGTTTGTTGGATTAGGGAATTTGAAATGAACAGGTAATCTATTCTAGTAAAGGAATTGTGGCATGGGGAAAAATAGGTGTAATCCTTAATCCCTGGATGGTGAAGTCTCCAAATATCACTCAACTGATGCTGGATTAGTAAATTCTGCAGAGTTGACTTATTTTTTATTTTGTTTGGATGGAATTTACAGGCTGATGTAGGAGTGTGTGACCTGTCCCAAAATGAGTCACTTATACAATTGAGAC
The DNA here is from genome assembly GCA_029375565.1 of Gekko gecko. Classification (NCBI taxonomy): domain Eukaryota; kingdom Metazoa; phylum Chordata; class Lepidosauria; order Squamata; family Gekkonidae; genus Gekko; species Gekko gecko. Next base: position 232,569,389 of record JAPDNY010000002.1, on the reverse strand, counting down.
TGCATCCTATTATTACATGTCTCTCTTGAAATTTCTCTAGTTTCATTAATATATCTTGAATGAAAGGTTCTTGTCCACTGTTGGGTGCGTATAAAGAGGCTAATGTAAACTTCTGGTTATTTAATAAGCCTTTTATGAATAGAAAGCGACCTCGTGGATCTATTGATTTTGTCTGACATTGGAAAGGTTCATTTTTAGAAATAAGAATAGCCACTCCTCTGGATTTAGATGTTCCAGAGGCATGAAATTGCAAAGTGAATTGTTTGGGACCAAGAATATTAACTTTTGACTTTCAGAGGTGAGTTTCCTGTAGGAATAATCCGGGTGTAACTTAATTATAGAAGTAATCAGCCTCTTAGCGTTGATTTTGTTACTGAGCCCTCTGCAGTTTAAAGATACTGTTTTAAGTGTATTAACCATTGTAAAGGGTTAGAAAAAGAAATTTACTGTGGAGAAGTTGTTTTGGCATTAAAAAAGGAAGTTTTAGAGTTGGGAATACCATTAATGGCTTGAAGTGCTGTGATCTAAAGTGACATAGAAAAGTCAAAAATTTATATAAAACTTTGATATATTCAGAAGGTTTGATCATTATATAGGATACATTAACATTAACACCTTTGGTTACAATGTGTTCTGTTACCTGGGAAATAAATAATAAAAACACAAAGGGTGCGTTTAGACAGCGTGCTGGAGCGGTTTAAACTGCTCCGGCACGATGCGCTTTTTTAAACTGGAGAATCGCGCTCAGACTCACCTCCTCCTTCCGAGCGCCCCGCCGTCCTCCTGCAGGTGGGAGGGGTTTCCCCTCTCCTTTGAGCATGCGCACAGGCAGCCCTCTCCCGAACAGGAAGTTTGGCCGGTGCGAAGAAGAGCGAGCTCAACAGGTCCCTTTAAAGTTTAAAGGAAGAGTCCTTTTAAAAATGGCCTCCCTGAGATCCCGGACTCCTCTAAATGCCTAAACTAGGCACCAGTGAACCTTTTCTTTTTTTAACTTAAGTGCGGAGCTCCGCTCAAGCGCACACCGGTAAGGAAAAAAAACAAATGGCGGACTAAAACCGGAAGCTGGAGGCAGCTTCCCAGAGGGGAGGGGGGTTGAAGCACCCGGAAGTGGCTGGATGGAGCGATCAGACAGTGGAAAGTGCGGCTTGAAACGGAGAATCATGGAAAACACCACTTGGGTAAGTGGTGCCAAAATACTCCGTTTCAAAGGGGGTTTGCTCCAGAAAGCGACGGCTGGGGACGGTGGGCAGATGTTGGGCGTGTGAACGCGCAGGGAAAGGCTGTTTCTGAGCCGTGCTGAAAACGGCTCAAACGGCGCGTCTGAACGCACCCAATCAGTCTTAACTACAAACTCAAAAATGTCTCTCATAAACATGAGAACAAAATATTCAAGCCTGCTCCTACTAACTAGAGGGAGTCAGACTAGTGAGACGTCCTGAGGACCGCTCACTGGTGGGACAGGTAAGGGGGAAGAGAAGATGACCTCCCCCTCCCTCCTAAAAGGTATAATATAGATTTTTAACTTAACCCTTATACTACTCTTTAAAAATTGCTGCATAATTGCAAAACCTCTTGATTTGAGAGGGAAAAACATCTTAATAAGTGACAAGAAGTATAAGATTACAATTAGCTAAGAACAGTGTTGCTTAAAATGAGTGGTTAACAAATATGAGCTATCATACCAAACTTTTAATAAATAAAAAGGTTACTTCACCGTTTAAAATGTACATGAATAATTTTTTAACTTTTACCCTGTCTGCTGTACCATAAATTGATAAATAATATAGGATACTTCACCATTTAAAACATACTGTTGTAGTACCTTTATAAAATAAATTCTGGCATTGCCTTATAATTATAGAACCTTTTTCAATTATTTCAATGAAATAATTCTATGTGAAGAAAAAAAAGGTACCTTAATAATGTAGAATAAGAGTCTTAACAAATATATAATATTTTAAACACATGTAAATCTCTAATTATAGGTAATAGAGGTTGTTAACATCTGTTTTACAAGAGATATTACTGCTTTTCTGTCAGCCATTGTTATGCTCTTTAACATACTATAAGTTCAGCAAACATAAAATTTTAAATTATAAAATGAGGTAAGTTATTTCACCAATATAAAATTAAGAAAAATTGATTAATTTGGTAATATGAAAGCTTCTTCATCTATTAAATAAAAACAAGCTTCATTAGCTGTAATAGAGAGTGGTTAATCTCATCGAGTTTGCACTAAAGTATTCTATTAGACAATCAGACATAAGCACATTAAAAATTACTAATTAAATAAATTGTAAAAAGCAGACATAAACCAAGCTCTGCTGAGCATTAACATGGAATAACAACGCCTAAAATTTAAAGGTAACAAATGAAAATCAAGAAATTTGCTCATCTGGTGAGGGTATGAGTGGCAGTCATGGAGGTGCTCCTCGCTTCGCCCTGGACCAACGCGGACCGAACTTGCGTGTGAGAGAGTCTGGGTCATCATCGAGGAGTGTCTTTGGAAGGTTGTGGTGGAGATCAAGAGCATTAAGAAGCTTGAGGCCACTGAAGTAATCATGGGCAAAGTAACGCTGATCTTGGTGTATGACCATAAGTTCGCTTGGTGACATCCATCTGAATCAGAAATTATGTCCTAGTAGCGTAGATATTATAGGTTTGAGGGTTTTCCTGTGTTGCAGAGTCTCAGCAGAAAGATCTCAAAGAACTTGAATGCAGGAGTTTTGGTAAGCAAATCCCTCGCCTTCTCTGGCTTTTCGTAGTACTGCCTCTCTTGTTCTGCTGTCTGGAAAGGTGGCCACAATATCACGAGGGGATTTGTCATTGTGCCTTGTGAGAGGGCCAGTTCGATAGGTCAATCAATGGAGCAACATTGTCCTCTAAGTTCAATTGCTCTGAGAGCCAGGAGGCAAGAAAGATTTTAATTTGTGACTCACCTTCTGAGTGTTCCGGGATCCCTCAAAATTTGAGGTTCTGATCTCTCATTTTATTTTCCAGCATCATTAATTTGTTTTTGGTCCACTCTTTCGTGGCTTGAAGGTTTTTTATGTCTTCCTGAGCTGCTGTGGCACTTTCCAGTGCATTTTCTGCTGCCTGTGCAACTTCTGAAAGTGTTTCAGTAATTGATTTTAGCTCATTTGAGAGAGGTTGAATTGCTGCATGTATTTGGTCAGAGATGTTTTCTTCTAGTTTGTGAATTGCCTGCAAAAAGTCTTGGCGGGTTAGTACTGCTCCGTCTTCTTCTCTGAAGTCAGCTCTGTCCGCCATTTTGGTTTGCTGGACCTTTTCGTGGCCTGTAGATTTTTGATTGCCTTTTTTGGAAAAGTAGTTTGACATTGCTGGTGGCGAGCTCTGAGTCTCCTTTGTCTTTGTTGATTTGCCCATATTCCGAGTTTTGAGGAGGCTTTTGTAGAAGGTTAAATGAAGTTTTTTCTAGGAAGGAGGGAGAGTCGATCAACTACGTGTCTGCCATGATCGGCCTCAACACCACGCCCCCCAAGCCTGTGTGGATGATGGCTGAAATATTTCACAACCACCCACAAAATGGAAAAACCCTACCAACTAGGTTCACAACAGGCAACATTTTGGTCACAATGAAGAAACCTTAAAGACAAGCAAAGGGATGCTTGTAAAAATAAAAAGGTGATCCCTGGATGATCAAAAGAGAGAATGGAAAAGCAAAGTTCCACTAGTATGCACCACGTGGTAAGCATACCTCCTGAGGAAAATACCATCCCAGAGGAAATTCACTGTTCTTTGTTTCCTGCTCCTGTAGCCCCTAAATACTTCTAAGCCCTGCATTCCCAAAACCCTTTCAGATCCCCACTCCATTTGGGTTCTGCAAGAGACAGGAAGATCTATGTTATCTTCTCATTCTTGAATGGCAAGTCCCTTTGTAATCCATGGGAAATGCCAACACTTCTCTTTCTTCCCTGCCATTTTCAACAGCTTGGCAATAACTGAAGAGGAAAGTATTCAAGTGCATAGTCTGACAGCACCCGAATATGCTCCTTCTCTGCTCCTTTAATGGCTCCAGAATTCTGTGATCTCACACAAATCCATGTAGTCTAGAACAGTTCTTTTCTAATAATATGACAGTGTAAGAGTGTTATCTCCCTCATGGATCACTGCCTTGTCGTGGCGAGGGGGCTTGCGTGGTTCGATGAGGCTGTGGGCTATGCCGTGGAGGGCCACCCAGGACGGACAGGCCACAGCAGAGAACTCAGACCAAGCGTGATCCCCTGGAAAAGGAAATGGCAACCCACTCCAGTATCTTTGCCAAGAAAACCCCATGGACAGTAACGAAAGGCTAAAAGATATGACGCCGGAAGATGAGCCCCTCAGGTCGGAAGGTGTCCAATACGCTACTGGGGAAGAGCAGAGGGCAAGTACGAGTAACCCCAGAAAGAGTGAAGCGGCTGGGCCAAAGCCGAAAGGACGCTCAGTTGTGGATGTGTCTGATGGTGAAAGGAAAGTCCGATGCTGCAAAGAACAATACTGCATAGGAACCTGAAATGTAAGATCTATGAATCAAGGTAAGCTTGACGTGGTCAAAAATGAGATGGCAAGAATGAACATCGACATCTTGGGAATCAGTGAACTAAAGTGGACAGGAATGGGCGAATTTAACTCAGAAGACCATTATATCTACTACTGTGGCCAGGAATCCCGTAAAAAAAATGGTGTGGCCTTTATAGTCAACAAGAGAGTGAGAAAGGCAGTATTGGGATACAATCTCAAAAATGACAGAATGATCTCGGTCCGAATCCAAGGCAAACCATTCAATATCACAGTAATCCAAGTCTATGCTCCAACCACTGCTGCAGAAGAGGCTGAAGTGGACCAGTTCTATGAAGACTTACAACAGCTCATAGAACTTACACCAAAAAATGATGTCCTCATCATCATAGGGGACTGGAATGCTAAAGTAGGAAATCAAAAGGTAACCGGAATAACAGACAAGTTTGGCCTTGGAGAACAAAATGAAGCAGGGCAAAGGCTAACAGAGTTTTGTCAAGAGAACACGCTGGTCATAGCGAACACCCTTTTCCAACAACCTAAGAGGCGTCTCTACACATGGACATCACCAGATGGGCAACACCGAAATCAGATTGACTATATAATTTGCAGTCAAAGATGGAGAAGCTCTATCCAGTCAGTAAAAACAAGACCTGGAGCTGACTGTGGCTCAGATCATGAGCTACTCATTGCAAAATTCAGACTTAAATTGAAGAAAGTTGGGAAAACCACAAGGCCATTCAGATTTGACCTAGATCGCATCCCCGATGAATATACAGTAGAGGTGAAGAATAGGTTTAAGGGACTAGATTTGATAGACAGAGTGCCTGAAGAACTATGGACAGAGGTCCGTGACATTGTAAAGGAGGCAGCAATCATCGCCATCCCAAAGAAAAAGAAATGCAAAAAAGCAAAGTGGCTGTCTGATGAGGCTTTACACATAGCAGAGGAAAGAAGGAAAGCTAAAGGCAATGGTGAAAAGGAAAGATTTGCCCAACTGAATGCAGATTTCCAGAGAACAGCAAGGAGAGATAAGGAGGCTTTCCTGAATGAACAATGCAAAGTAATAGAGGAAAACAATAGATTGGGAAGGACTAGAGATCTCTTCAAGAAAATTGGAGAAATCAAGGGAACGTTCCACGCAAAGCTGGCCATGATAAAGGACAAAAACGGTAGGGACCTAACAGAAGCAGAAGAAATTAGGAAAAGATGGCAAGAATACACAGAAGAACTATACATGAAGGACCTCAATGTCCTTGACAACCACGATGGTATAATCACTGACCTCGAGCCAGACATCCTGGAAAGCGAAGTTAAATGGGCCTTAGAAAGCATTACTAACAACAAAGCTAGTGGAGGTGATGGTATCCCAGCTGAGTTATACAGAGTCTTAAAAGAAGATGCTGTTAAAGTGCTGCACTCAATTTGCCAACAAATTTGGAAAACACAACAGTGGCCACAGGATTGGAAAAGGTCAGTGTACATTCCAATCCCAAAGAAGGACAATGTCAAGGAATGTTCAAACTATCGCACAATTGCACTCATTTCACATGCTAGCAAGGTTATGCTCAAAATCCTACAAGCTAGGCTCCAACAGTACGTGGATAGAGAACTGCCAGAAGTACAAACTGGGTTTCGAAGAGGTAGAGGAACTAGAGATCAAATTGCCAACATTCGCTGGATTATGGAGAAAGCAAGAGAGTACCAGAAAAACATCTACTTCTGCTTCATTGACTATGCTAAAGCCTTTGATTGTGTGGATCACAATAAATTATGGCAGATTCTTAAAGAGATGGGAGTACCGGACCACCTCACATGTCTCCTGAGAAACCTGTATAAGGGTCAAGAAGCAACAGTTAGAACCGGATATGGAACAACTGATTGGTTTAGCATAGGAAAAGGAGTACGTCAAGGATGTATATTGTCACCTTGCTTATTTAATTTATATGCAGAGTACATCATGCAAAATGCTGGCCTGGATGAATCACAAGCTGGAGTTAAGATTGCTGGGGAAAAGATCAATAACCTCAGATATGCAGACAATACCACTCTGATGGCAGAAAGTGAAGAGGACCTAAAGAGCCTCTTGCTCAGGGTGAAAGAGGAGAGCGCAAAACTGGGCTTGAAGCTCAACATCAAAAAAACTAAGATCATGGCATCTGGCCCCGTCACTCCTTGGCAAATAGAAGGGGAAGTTGTAGACGTAGTGACAAACTTCACGTTCCTAGGATCCCAGATCATTGCAGATGGTGACTGCAGCCATGAAATTAAAAGACGCCTGCTCCTTGGGAGGAAAGCGATGGCAAACCTAAACAGCATGATAAAAAGCAGAGACATCACCTTGCCAACAAAAGTCCGCATGGTTAAAGCAATGGTATTCCCCGTAGTAATGTATGGCTGCGAGAGTTGGACTATAAGGAAGGCTGAGCGCCGAAGAATAGATTCTTTTGAACTGTGGTGCTGGAGAAGACTCTTGAGAGTCCCTTGGACTGCAAGGAGATCAAATCAGTCAATCCTAAAAGAAATCAACCCTGATTGTTCCCTGGAAGGCCAGATCCTGAAGCTGAAGCTCAAATACTTTGGCCACCAAATGAGAAGGGAGCATTCACTGGAGAAGACCCTGATGCTGGGAAAGATTGAAGGTCAAAGAAGAAGGGGACGGCAAAGGATGAGATGGTTAGACAGTGTCATCGATGCAACGAACATGAAATTGAGCAAACTTCAGCGGACAGCGGAAGACAGGAGGGCCTGGCGTAATCTGGTCCATGGGGTCGCGGAGAGTCGGACTCGACTGTGCGACTGAACAACAACAACAAGAGTGTTATGTATGTGGGTCACCACTAGGGGTCCGCAGCTACAGTGTAGAGCTTCGCTCCTCTGAACAATAGAACTTAGGATCCTAGTTCCCCCCAGCATTCACCAATAGCAACTTTGGCAGGAAATTCGAATCCCTCAATGAGACTGGAGGTCTGCCGGGGGTGGGTGTATATAGTTCGCCTTACACGGCCGTTTTGCAGTCTTGTTGTGAAGTACCAATAAACGCGTCACACTGCATGTCATTGTCCGATTCCTCCATGTGGCGAACCCAGTACTTTACAAAGAGACATTTGTTTTTCTCCCATCAACAGCCCCAATACTTGATACTGATTTCTAACCTTTTCAGGAAATGTACAGTTTACAGAATTCTTCCACAAACGAATGTCCTTTATCAGGAATTTATCCATAAACATCTAGCTTTGAATCTGGAACTTTGACTCCTCCCCCCCATGAATTTGTGCAAAAATTAATTAACTGGTGCGACTGAATTATTCATTTGCTGTAGATTTTAAGACTATAGTGCCATTTGAGAAGGTGTACAATGTGGAAGGCACTGTTTTAACCTCTCAGTTCTTGAGCACTGCATGTTATTAGATGATTTTCCAAACAATAAATTGTATGTGTCAGTCAGTTAAAAGTATTGCTTCTATTTAATGTACTACATATATCAATTACATTGTAATGCAGTCATATTATTTTGATTGGTTAATCAATCAATGAAGTAGTTATCGAACTGCCAGCCCCATTTCCCAGCACTGACCTCTTGGCAAGCAATTGTTCCTTCTCTAACCATCATTCAGAATCATAGAATGTTAGAGTTGGAAGGGACCTTGCAGGTCATCTAGTTCAACCCCCTGCACTCTGCAGGAGCATAGCCAAAAGATAGCCGTACATACCTACAACATAACCAAAAGATGGTCATCAAGCCTCCGCTTGAAAACGTCCAGGGAAGGAGCATCCACTACCTCCTGAGGCAGACTTGTTTTTGACTACACTGCAGTATTGACAGTCTGACCTGTAAGCTACATTCTCTATGTAGCTTCCTAACACTCTCCAGGTCACAATAAGAGTCTCTATGTCCCTAAACAAGTATTACCTCAGACTTTCATCTTATCATTCCTTTCCCTGTATCACTCAAATAGCTATAAAAACAATGAGTTACATATCCCATGAACCATTAGTTGCTCCACTCACAAAATGAACTTTCTCACCACCCACATCTCGTTGTAGCCTACAGAATCCCCTGAAATGCTGTCCCCAGGAATACAGGGGACCCCCAGAAACAGTAATGGACACAGTATGGGAGTCAGGGAGACAAAAATCTGCAAAAACTCATCCTTTCCTCTGCCAGCAGAAATATTCTTTCATTGGTGGGAAACAAAGCTGGATACTACCCATACTACTTACTTTTTGCTAATGTTTATCCCACCCATTCTCCAAAGAGATAAGGCAGCACACACTTTCTTTTGTCCCTTATTTTATTCTTGCAACATCCTTCTGAGACTCACTGGCCCAAGGTCATTCAGAGCTGAACCTGGGTCTCCCCTTTCTTAGTACAAGCACTTCACCACACTATTAAGGCTACTTAGCATCCATTTTGAACTATTAAAAATGTTCAAAGCACTTCACTTCCATAATTTCAACAGTCTCTACAACAACCCTGCAAAGTAGGTCAATCATCATCACCTTCTTCCCTGGTGATAGATGGTGTATGTGGCTCAGATGGCAGCTTATCTCAACCCAGTTTGAGAGAGCATGACAGGAGAGAGATTTAAGCTGGTGACTTCTGAGTTACTGCTCAGTCTCTTAGCTGCTATGCCACACCGGGTCTCCCCTGAAGCTGCATTTATTACAACAAACCTATATAGTATGCCAATTAAATATGTGCTCAGAACAGTGCCTACCTTGTGGAATTGATTGCAATCACAGAGTTCAGCATTTTTAAGCAAAGATTTTTTAACACCAAGAAGATATGCATCGCACACTGTCTTATATATCCATTGTGCCTACCTAATGAATAGCTAACTGCCACGTACAGGAAACTTTAGGCTTCTTCTGTGGAAGCCCACTTAGGTTATGCCTTTCTCTTTCTATGTGTGAAAACCTCTCTCTGCCTTTTGCCCTGATACTGTCTCTTTGTTTCTCATAGGAGCAAATGAGGGTGAATACAGAAGCAGAATTACCACTACTTATGTCACCAGTGCCTCGAGTTAATTCATGTAACTGCTAGAGAGGAAACACTAATACCTCTGCAAAATACAAAGTAATTATTTCTAAACATAGCTCCCTTTCCTCGCCCTGTTTCTGCCCAGATTTCCTCAAGGTTGGTCCGCTGTCAAGTGTCCTGTTATAGCTAATAAGAAAGGATAGGGATGGCATAATAACTAACTCAAGAACACCACGGAAGAAAGAAAAGACAGACTGGCAATGCAATGTGCTCTGTGGATGAATCCTTTCCAGAACTGCCCTTCTTTCCCTGTCCCAGTACAAGAAAACAAAACTCTTTTTAATTTTATACTGTCTCCCCTCACAGCCTACTTGCCAGAGAAAAAAATTCTAACCCAAAGTGATCCTTTTTACAACATCTTCAAGCAATTGCCCTAAACACCTGGAACAGTAGCAAATTAAAAAAAAAACACCTTTCTACCCTTTCACACCTGCCTGCCTGAGCTTTTTGCCTTAGTCCAGTGTGGTACTACGGCCATAGTGTTGGACTAGAAATTTGAGCCCAAATTCAGGTTGCCAGCTCTGGGTTGGGAAATACCTGGAGATTTTTAGAGGTAGAACCTAGGGAGGATGGGATTTGGGGAGGGACCTCAGCAGGGTATAATACCATAGAGTCCACCCTCCAAAGCAGCCATTTTATCCAGGGGGACTGATCTTGGTAGTCTGAAGATGAAGGAGGAGGAGGAGGAGAAGAAGAGGAGGAGGAGGAGGTGGAGGTGGAGGAGATTGGATTTATACCTTGCCCTTGACTACCTGAAGGAGTCTCAGAGTGGCTTGCAAACTCCTTTCCCTTCCCCTCCCCACAACAGACACCCTGTGAGGTAGGTGGGGCTGAGAGAGCTCTTGACAGAAACTGCTCTTTTCCAAGGATAGCTGTGCCAGAACTATGGCTTGCCCAAGGTCATCCAGCAGGTGCAAGTGGAGGAGTGGGGAATCAAATCTGGTTCTCCCAGATTAGAGTCCATGCACTTAACCACTACACCAAACTGGCACTATACCAAACTAGCAGATCACCAGGTGCTACCTGGAGGTTGGCAACCTTAGAACTTCAAATGCCACTCAGCCATGAAATTTATTGGGAAACTTTAGGGCAGCTGCTCTCATTCAGTCTCATCTATTGCACATGATTGTGAACAGAAAACAGAGAAGAGGGGAACCATGGATGCAGCCCTAAGTTTCTCGGGGAAAGGGTGAAATAAAAATATACAAGATTGTCCAGCAGCAACATTTTGCACCACTAATTGTGAAGAAATGAACAATATTGGTCTTAATTTTGAAAGGAATGTCTTTTTATCAATATTTTGATCAATTTGTTTTATTTTTTATTCAGCTAGTTAGCACTAAGAGAATGCCACTTGGTCCACTAACTGCCAAAAGAACAGTGGCAAAGCAGAGTATTGTTCAATCCACTTGTTAAAGATTTTTGGTTTGGAACCCCCCAGTACTTTCTGATTGGCTCCAGAAGTTTCGTTGCTACCTTGGAATTGCTTTCACAACTCCAGTAGTCCCCAGGTTCAACAAGGCTGAGGACTCCTCTATTGGAGAGTAATAGGAAATTCATGGATAGGTCCATCAGTGTCTACTAGCGATGGTGCCTAAAGGGAACCTCCATGTACTGAGGTGAGAAACCTCTGAATTCCAGTGCTAGAAAGCACCATCAGGGAGAAATCTCAGCCTCTATGGCCTGTTTATTGGCTCTCCAATGCAACTGGTTGGCTGCTGTGTAAAACAGGATGCTGGACTAGATGAACCAATGGTCTGATCCAGCAGGGCTCTTCTTATGTTGTAATTGCTTACAATCCTTCCACTTAGGGTTCCAAAACATTCCATCATGCACTCATTACCATTCATTGTGTGTATGTTCAGAAATTAGTTGATACTCAAAAGTAGGGAGGCATCAGTATTCTGGTATTCATGTCTCACAGTTCAAATGCTGGCTCAACAGTGATCTTTGTTTAAAGGCTGGACATGGGGTCTGTTCCAGCTGAAACTGAAATATTGTCAGGCTTTGCGAAATTAAGAGGAAGGACTTCCAGCACTGTTGGGGGGGCTGGACAGTCAGATCTGTAGCTTTGGATTCAACTCTGCACTTGAAGTTCAGGTTGTGGCAAGAGTCAGCAATACTTTTCCCCAGTTCCATTTGGTAAAAAGGCTGTACTCTTTTCTGTCAGATTTGAACTTGGCAACTGTCAGTCAGATCTGGATAACCTCAAGGCTAGAGCGTCGTCTTGCCCAATATGTAAAGAATGTCAGAAGCTGCTTAGCTGGTTCAGAATCAGCCCACCTCTCATCAAGAGTGGGAGGACCTCAAGGTATATTATGCCTATGCCCCAGCATCCATGCTGATGTCTGACACTTCTGAAGCAGAATTCAAGGTGCTGAGTTTGACCTATAAACTGGACTCTGCATATGTTTTGATTCTGCAGAAGTACAGAAAATGCAAAGAATATAAACGGAACATGCAGAATCCAGCTCCCTTGGAATCTTGGCTTTCTTATTCTTTCCTTCTTTCTTAACAAAAAAAGCTCTACCCTTATGCTTGAAAGATTTTTTGTAAGTGTGGATGTGATTCCTAGTAAAATATCAGGAGGAGGAGGAGGAGGAGATTGGATTTATATCTCGCCCTTCACTACCCGGAGGAGTCTCAGAGCTGCTTGCAATCTCCTTTCCCTTCCCCACAACAGACACTCTTTGAGGAAGGTGGGACTGAGAGAGCTCTTTTTAGAACTGCTTGTGATAGAACAGCTCTGAAAAAACTTGTAATGTACCCAAGGTCATACCAGCAGCTGCATGTGGAGGACTGGGGAATCAAACCCGGTTCTCCCAGATTAGAGTCCACACTTGAAACCACTACACCAAACTAGCTCCAGAGGGGATGCTGGGTAAACATTTCAGTGGTTAGAAGATGGGCTTCATTGCCTTGCATAATTCTTGCACTTCCCTATATCAAGAATTGTAAGATAAATTATGCAATACAGGAGAACTTATTTAGAAGTTCTGAATTTGAATAATTTACATGAAAATAATCTAGTTTTCTTTGTCACTGTGTTGCAGATTTTACGTTAGAATTTTTACTTATTTTTAGGTAGAATTGTTAATTATTTTTAGCACAGAGTATTCCCATCCCTGAGTATAAACCTGAATTGTCACTGTTCCTTAAGTAGACAAAACAATGTTTTCTTCCAAGTTTCATTAAAAATCTGAGGTTGAATTTTATCATCCATGCCTCCTATTTAGACGTCAAGGGAATGCAGATCTGCTGCAAACCTGTGGAATTTCCTTAACCTGGAAACTCCCCGGAGCCTTTACCTGAACTTCTTTGAACAGTATTTGAAGACCTTATTAGGGCTGTTTTAATAGACAGATTAGGAAATGTGAGCCATGTTTCCCCTGTGGCTCCAGGCCTGCCCTTGTGCCTCCCCCCTCAGTGCTGAGGGCTGAAGAGCCTCATCCTGCCTGAGTGGTCAGTAAGGGGGGAGAGGCAAGCCAGCCCCAGACAGGAAGATGGATGTCATGGGCCAACTTGACCAGCCGGAACTCAGCCTGGAGGAAGACTCCTCGAGTGTCACAGAGCCTGGGCCCAGCCCACAAGAAGCAGTTGAGGAAAGCCAGGAGCTCCATGATTTAGCTCTGACATCTGAAGCTGACTCCTCCAGACAGACTAGGGGAGGGGGATGATGAAGACCAGCTGAGGCAGGATGACTCCTCAGATTCCCCCTCATTAGCAGACCAACACTGGGAATGATCTCGCTGGCAATTTACAGAGTGAAGGCACAGTGCACGTCTCTTGGCTCCATGTCAGCATTTGGCTGACAGCAGTCCTGAGTGATTGCAGGACCTTCCCTTGCTTAACGCAGCTCATTGTGAGAGGCTTACATAAACCAAGCTGGCATACATTTCCAGTCATGACAGCAACAAGTCACATATCTGTGAAACCAGTGACCACAATTCCTGCCTTGCCCCCTGTGATTTACAGACTAACCTTGGACTTTGCTATCTGGACTGCCTTTGGATTCTGCTTCTCAGACCTTTCTGCACCTAATGAACTACTGACCCTTGGACTGGCTTTGGCTTTGCTTTCTGGACTGCTCTGGCACCTGTCATGCCTGCTAGCCAATTTGCCAATTTGGAACCATAAGGAATCATGATTGGTACAGATTTTCTACAGCACACAGTGTACATAATCAAAATGGGTAAGTATCTTTCTCACATGTTAAGGAAATACCATAGCAGTCATCAACCTTGTTGAAATTTGGAATTTTTAGAATGTTCAAGTGGGGCCGTGGCCAAATGACTACCCTGATGGGTGCAGCCAACCACTGAATGGCTGTGATGGGGTTTGGGTACAATCACAAAATATTGGGTGGCTCAGAGCCAAGCATCCTTCTGTGAGGATGCCAGCTGTTTCTAAATGGATGCTCTGCAGACAGGAAGATGATACCTTGTGGGCTGTTTTGAAGCACCTACTGCTGCAGAGATACGAAGGACAGCCATAACTGACTCTCTGCAGTGAGGAAAAGGTGCTTTGGAAATGAAGAAGTGGTCATCAGGTTCCATGGCACCCACGGGAACAACAATGGGGGTCACTTAGGGATATACAGTATGAAAGTATGCTAGCTAATGTTTATAACATAGGAAGTAGTCCATAACATTTCCACTGTTCTAAACATTGCTTCTGCAGAAAAAAGTAATCTTGATCTCTCCTTTATTCATTGCAGAAGTACCTCAGGATATCACAGGTGATTTTTTACTATCTGCTCCTCTGGAATTTACCTACAGGTATACTGTTCCTAAAACACCCTCAGCATATATCTAATTACAAAGTTGGAGTGAATCAAAAAATCTGAACAATAGGATCATCTACAGGTAGGGGAGACTTCTCAGGAGTAACCTCAGGTTTGCTATAACCCCTTGATTTTTTAAAAAATGAGGGGTTAACCCCTCCACTGGAACAGCAATGTTTGTATATGCTCACACCTTACTGAGGAAAAAAAAGGAAAACTTCAGGTGGTATTTTGGGTTTCTATAGCAACCTAAAATTGTACCCAACAATGGGAAGAGGTAAGCAGAGGGAGAAAACAAGAGAGGAAGAGGGAAAAGTAGAAACCATGGAGGTGAAAAAGAAATGGGAGGGAGAAAATACAGGTGTGGTGAGTGGTTGGTTGGATAAGAGTACTGAGAGGGAAGCAATTAATGGGGGAAGTGGAGACCAAATTGGAGTGGAAACAGGAGGGGGGGCACTGGAGGCAAGACTCATGGCTCCATCAGCCAGGTGATCAGCAGTGTTTTGCATATGTTGGCCCCCTAGCTGGCACCAATCACCTGGCAAGCACACTTTTCTGAAGCAGATTTCAGCTGGAAGTTGCATAGGATGTGCTTTCAGCCCCAAGCCACTTGGCATCACCTAGCTGCTGACCCTGTATACCATGGGGCTGGGGACTAGCAGAAAAGATCTCATATTCCCTTCCATGCATCATTCCAGGTCTCCCACTTGTTTTTCTTATTTCCTTGTGCCTCTGTCTTGAGGTGAGGAGCTCCTCTCTGCAATTCATTGAACAAATTTCTGGCTATTACCATGATAACAGGAAGAAAAAGAATGGCTGTCTCCAGGAGAAACCTCACCCAGGATCTGTCCATCAGCTCATTAATCAAGGACTCTCAGGGATTAATCAGTATGTCACAAAAATGCCAGATAGCATTTCCCAAATAAAACTCTTCCTGCTTTGGATTGGCTGTCACTATGGTCCAACTTAAGTTATTTTAAATTGCCTGCCAAAGCCACATATCTCCAATCTGATCAAGATCCCCCTGGGACATAATCCTTCACCTGGAAACCTTTTACCTTATTTGCAAGTTTCCCAAAAACCTGGAACCAACCTTCCTCCCCTTCATCCAGTCAGGTTGCAAAATATTCTTTTATTTCCAGACCTGGCGAAAAGGAAGGAAACAACATGCGTGAGTATAAGCTTGAACTGGGAAGTGGGCCATAGTTCCTATGTGTCTTCCTGACCATGCATGGTAACAATATATGTGTGTAGAAAAATTGATATAAAATGTACACTACCATGCATGAAAACTATGCCCATGTCTATTTCGCCATGTTAGGAAACCACAATTAAAAGCAGGTTCATAAGGCATGACAAAACATACCTGTGCAGAATCGTCATCCGTAAGGTATATCTTTATGTGAAGTGTGAAGTATATCCTTATGTAAAATGTGAAGTGGCCCTCAAATTAGATGTTAATAAATGTACATCTTTCCTTCTTACCTTTTGAACTAAAAAGCAGTCAAAGAGTTTCTTGATGGAATGCTCTATCAAAACCATGAAAATATTTAATACCTGTAGCACAAACTGTGGTCATCTTAGAGCACGTACCCCACTCACTATAATGGGTATTGGATTACACTGGCAAGCTTTGAGTTTTGATAATTGCCTGATGCACTGTAATGTTCACTGATTGAATAAGTTTGTCAGTGTAATAGAAGCATGGGCTTTTACTGTTAATATGCTGCAACAATTACATTTTATATTTGCTCGTTATGTTGCATAACTTAACAATGCAATCTGTCATAAATTACACTTGTAAAATGCACTGTTCTGAAAGTACATTAGCCCAGTGTTTTGCTCTCTCATCTTGGCGGTACTTAGAGCTCTCTTCTCTTTCCTTCGTCTAGAGATTTTATAGGTGGCTAAGCTAATGATAGCTCATTGGTCAATGGAACAGGTAAGGCAAGTTATTTTACTGGGCCAGCATCTGTCAGTATAGGTAGAACAGGAATAGGTAACTGGTGCCTTAGGGTTTGTATTCAGACCTCTGATCCATTCAGAGGTATAAAAAGAGTTGCTTGCATACGCAGAAAAGCAACTGGGTTCTGAATCCTTCTGTCACTGTTCTTTTCTACTTCTTTATAACCTCCTTGAATATTTTTGAAATGTAGTTACTACTATAAAACAAATACAACAGATCACCTGTGTGCCAACAATATTTGCAACATTTTGACCATAGGGATCCATGTGTATTTTGTTTTTGTGAATATCTTCAGAGGTTCACATCAGAAACAACATGAGTTTTAAACGTTTTTTTATGTTTTTTAAAAATTAAGTCTGCTGAACACCAGGGGCTGGTTCACACAACTCATGCTGATCACTTGAATTTAAGCATTAAGCAGCTTCCCAGTTCATGCTAACACTATTGTGTGAGATTGCAAGCATGTATTTAAGAATTACATGTATACCATTGCAAACCTGGGGCATGGTAGATGTGGGGCAACTGAGACTGCAGGGAGCATAACAGGGGTGATTTGGTTTTTGCAGATAAGGTATTTGAACATCCATTTCTTTTGCTCATTATGCCCTTTTTTCTAGAATCAGCCCCTCAATACAATCAAACTGATGGTCTTTTGCAGTTTAAAAACAGCAATATTTTAGGTACTTATATGTCTGTGCAGGGTTTTTTTGTAGAAAAAGCCCAGCAGGAACTCATTAGCATAACAGGCCACACCCAACAGCAGAAACTCATTAGAATATTAAGCCACACCCTGACAGCACAGCTTATTAGCATATTAGGCCACACTCCCATGTTACCAGAAGTGTAGTCATCCAGCCACACCCACCTTTTGCTTCCTATTCTGTTTACCTTGTTTGTTGTCAAAACCCAGGGCTTTCTTTGTAGCAGGAACTCCTTTGCATGTTAGGCCACACACCCCTAAGGTAGCCAATCCAAATGAGTTCCTGATGTTGAGTGTGGTCTTCTATGCTAATAAGTTCCTCCTGGGTGTGGCCAACTGGGAGCCAGCCAGAACTCCCTTCCTGTGTGTTCCTGCCCCAAAATAGCCCTGTGTCTGTGTGGTTATAGTGTTCTTCATTGCAGCTGGCTGAGTAGCTGTTGTTGATGCATTCTCACAGTTTACTGGCTTGCTTATATTACATGTGTCCAGGGTCAACATGCATGGGCCATGCATTATTTGGAATCAATGGCATTTAGAATATCTGAGCTGTTTTTGTGCCTGCATAATTGACAGCATTCATCAGTCACTGGCATCCATCATATTGGCCCATGCTCAAAACTTAGTGAATTGAACTACAGTCTCCAGGTGGCAGCTAAGCATTTGCAATCTAATTTAAAACACTTGATCAACACAACCATAGTCTGCTGTGGGAGTCAAGCAGGTAAAATGGGCAAGAATGCAACAGGAGAGAGACAAGCCACAGAGCTTCCCCCTACCACCCTGTCTCAACAGTCTCAAGTCAATCAGGTCAATCTGATTTCCCCTCCTCTTGGATTGGTTGAGTGGACAGGGAAGGGGACAACAAGAAGTAACAGAAATAAGTGGGAGATGCACAATACATTTGCAATAGATTTTTGAACAGTTTCAAGTACTCAAAGAAAGTGAATAACTTTTCAAGAATATGAGGATGCTGCTCACACTTTACTATCAAATTGCAGCTTGAAGGGAGGATTTAATTCTGCATAGCAAAGGGAATTTAAAGACCTCCATTAATGCTTGCAAGCAAGGAGCTGTCCACAGAGATGATAGAAGTAAAGGTGCTGAATTAAGATGGAATGAAGAATATAGAAGGAAGTTGCATCATTCCAAGATCTTAGTTTGAGGCCTTATTTAAGGCATACCTGCAAGCTGAATAAAAGTAATTTCATATGTAATGTTTTAACATATATCTTTATCCTAGACAGTGCAATCCTAAGTGAAGTTACACACTTCTAAACTCATTGATTTATGTCCTTAAGGTTGTATTGTAAATCTGTAAAGTATAGTACTTAGAAGTGTATCTTTTATACTGTATCAAGTTACATGCTACAGGTATATGCTATACAAGTTATATTCTACAGGTAGCTTCTGAATGACCATGGCTCCTTGTACTGTGAACTTGTAATGGAAGAATTTGGCTGCCTTGTATAAAATGGTCCTGAGTTGAGGAAGAGGGCATGAGTAGACTGGGATAAAGCCAGAGAGCGAGAGAGCGCTCTCCTTGGGATAAAGTCACAACCATGGGATAGGTAGATGCCATTCCACCATCCTTTCCCCACACCATTCCTTCTCAATAATGAATGGTTATCTTAGAAGTGGACCCAGAAATCAAAATCTATCCTCAGACTCCATCCTAAAATATTCCAAAGCCTCACTATATTTTAAAAATGTGACAGGAAATTAAAATGCACAATCTTTCTGATGCTATAGAACAATGGCTTCATTTGAAACCTTTGCATTCAAAGGCATTATGATATTTCATAAATTCTGCTGTTTAACCAGATTCTAAATCCATTGTGAAGAGGCCACTATGTGATGACTCAAAACATCTGCACTTGTAGCCACTCTTTGTTTCCCTGGAGCTAAGTTAGATTCCTTCCCAAAGTGTTTGATAGAAAGCTCTGTGTGACTTGAAAACTGGCATATTCTTACTCCCACAGAAATGGGCCCAGTTCACAAAGAGCCTTGCCTCTTTCATATGCTCCATGAAAAGGTTTTGATGCCATTTTATATAATCTCTGAGGGGCAATGTGAGCAGGAAGTTATTTTCTGGAGGTTGCAGGGAGAGGCTTGCAGATGAAAGAGTGCTGCTATAATTAGAACAGAGAGAGTGTTATCTGTCTGTTGTGGGGAGGAAAAGGGAAAGGAGATTGTAAGCCACTATGAGACTCCTTCAGGTAGTGAAGGGTGGGGTATAAATCCAATCTCTTCTTCTTCTTCTTCGTACTAACTCCTGGGGGAAAGCACTAGGAGATGAAGAACATCTACTTCGAGATGATTCAACACTAGACTAGATAGGGCTGGGCTAGAGCTTGGTACTAAGAGTGTGGCAGGAAATTACATCTGTTGAAGGAGACAAGGACTAGGGTTACCATCTTCGGAAAAGCAAAAAAGAGGACATATTTCCCGACTGACTACTTCAAACAACTGAACATTAGGACAGATCTCATTTAAGCTGTGATAATTGCTACTAACTAGGAATATTCCTAACCTTCCAACCCCAAAAAAGGACATTTTTGTCAGTTTTTTAAAAAGAGCCCAAAAGAGGATGGACACCAAAAACAGAGGACATCTGGTAATTCTACTTTTGGTAAAAGAAACAGGTTATAGGAGTTCATATGCAAATGCTAAAAGACTCCGAGCTAAGATAGGAGAACTGAGGTGTTTGGTGTGAAGTGAGAACATAGATACAGTGGACATTTCAGAAATGGGGGGAATCAATTTGGGATACAGCCATCCCTGGATCCAAGCTACATAGGTTAGGGTTACCAGATGGCCTCTTTTTAGAGGACATGTCCTCTTTTTTTGGTGTCCATCCTCTTTTGGGCTCTTTTTAGAAAACTGATGAAAATGTTGGGTTTTTTTAGTTCGAAGGTTAGGAATATTCCTAGTTAGTAACAATTATCACAGCTCAAATAATAGGGGTATTTAAAATGAGATTTGTCATAGAGATCACAGGTTTGAAGTAATCAGTTGGGAAATATGCAGGGCTTTTGGCAGGGGCAGGCGGCTTTTGGTGGGGGGCCCCCTCTGATGCCCCCATGATCAGCCCACTCTAGGCGAAAGACTAGTTCACCTAGTGAGCAGGCCAGCCCTGCTTGGAACAACAGTTCATGGAGATGGTTAGAGGAGACACAACCCTGGAATTGGTCCTGAATTGTACTTAGCATTGAGTGCAAGTGTTCTTGCACAACTGGGAACAGTGATCACAGTGTTACTAAGAGACTTGGGTATGTAAAAAGAAAGTTGTCCAACATGAATAGCTTTGATTTCAAAAAAGGCAACTTCTGAATTAGTCAAAAAGAAGCTGAAGGGAAAGTAAAGAAGGTCAAATCACTTCAGGATACTTGGAAGTTATTTAAATCTACAATAATGAAAGCTGATATAGAATGTATGTTTCAGACTTGGAAAGCTATCACCAAATCTAAGAGAGTGCCAGCATGGTTAATGAATGCATTCAAGGAAATTGTAAAAGGCTGGAAGGCTTCTTTTAAACAGTGTTTTGCCCAAGTGAGTTGAACAAGAAGCAGTACAGATTTTGGCAAAACAAATGTTTAAATACATCAGAAGCAGGAACCTGTCCATGGGGTAGTGGTGAAGCCAAGCTCTAGTGGCAGACCAATTATATACATTCAGACAATAATATGAAGGTGTTTATATGGAGTCTAACCATGCATCCTTTATTGCTGTGTCTTAAAGGGCCCTAACTATACATTCCATTTTCCATGTGTCTTCTTGGGGTCTACCACCAAGGACTTCCAGTCAGGCATCATCTGAGAGTTGTTCACTAGGGACTCAAGTCTCAAGTGTGTAGAGGCCTAGCTGAGGTTGGGGCTCTAGTGCATGGGGCTTAAGTTTGCACAGTTTTCTCACTGTGAAATGGCCATGGGTATTGGAGGCTTCATGGAATATACATAGGTTTCCCTAATAGGGTTAACAGAACTTCCTGGGGTCATTTTGGATTGGTAGTACAGTGCAGGGAGAGACTGAGGCCCCTTTTGTGGTCCAGATCTGAATAAGGTCTCCACACACTTTGGAACTCATTTCCCATAGGGAACTCACAGTTGAAATCTAGCTGAAAGTCCAAGTGTGGAACTCAGACACAGTTCATGGAAAAAGTTGACACATACTTAGGCCCTGTTAACTATCAGCAACTCTCCAATATTTCAGGTCTTTCATAGTCCTATTACTTGGGATTTTTTAACTGGAAGTGCTGGAAACTGAACCTGGGACTTTGTGTGCACTAAGGTCCATGCAGCAGTACAGCATCATGCAGCTAGGATCTAAATCACAGGACCAGCCCAACTGATTGCTGGTTTGATTGTGCCAGAATCTGTATTGAACTCAAAGAGATAAAACACTTTGTAGCACATAAAAGACTATGGATTTATTGTGGCATAAGCCTTTGTGAGCCAGAACCACAGGCTCATAAAATCTTATCTCACAATAAATTTGTTAGTCTTAAAGTGCCACAAGTCTCTGTTATTTTGCTTGTGCCAGATTAACACAGCTACCCCTCTGGGATTGTACACAAAGTTACTGCTAGTGCTAGATCATTCCCATACCACACCATTTCTGATTTTAGAACCACGGTGTATCTAATGACCTTTCTCCCACTTCCTGCTATTTTCAGAACTGAGGCACCAAAGGGTGCAGACACAACTTTAGAAACTCAGTAGGAGGTGTTCCTTTTTTACACATTTTGCTCCCCCCCACTTCAAAGCAAAGTATTCTTCTTCCATGCTAAGGATAAGTGATTAGACAAGTTAAGGATAAACTCTCTAGAAGTATTCCACATTACTGATGAGCAATGTTTTTACATGATGTGCATCACATTGCAGCTGTAATTTTGTATAAAAGCAGCCTTTGTGTTCAAACTGCATCAACAATTTCTTTTGAATATTCAGTCTTTGCCTACTATTATTTACCATGGTCAATTCACCTTGCACAGCTGCACAAATCTGAGACTAGCTCTTTGGTCTACCAGGCCCAAATAAGCACATTCTGATGGAGGCCATGGATCCTAAAACCAAAAGACACCAACTCGGCAGAGGGGTTTTTTCCTACATGGCAGCATGAGGTTGCCTAGCAATCCTACATGAGCCCTCCATGGCAGCTGGCAGCTTCTCCTCCAATCTGCTCCAGCTAGTAGTGATGCACCTTCATATTTGCAATGTTTCATCTTCGTAATGGATGCTGTGTTGTATTTGCATGCATACATTTCAGATAAGAGCCTTGTATACAGGCTGCTTAGGAAGCTCAGCATCTTAGATTATAGCTGATTGGATTAAACGAGTTGATAAAACCTGTGAACTGCAGCAAATTAGCATACAAATTCTTCATCATCATTATCTGGCATTGTGCGTAGAATAGCCAGGAGATCCTAAGATTGTCCGGCAGTCAGAAGTTCTAGCTCTTTAGCATTATGCACCACTAGGTGGTGAGCTAGTTTAAGATAAGAAACATTTCAGAGATGGTTTGTCATTGCCTGCCTCTGTGTCACAAACCTAGTATTCCATGGAGGTCACCCTTCAAATATTAGCCAAGGCCAACCCTGTTTAGCTTCTGAGATCTGATGGAATTGGGCTAGCTTGGGCTACCCAAGTCAGGAATAATTAATTAGCATACAAATAAAAGTGTTAACAAACAGATGAGTTTGAGTCCAGTAGCACCTTTAAGACCAACAAAGTTTAATTCTGTATATAAGCAAGAACTGAGTGACTTAGCATGTGTAATGAGATAAGAACCCAATATCTCTGTTAAGTCCTGGGGGTTCCATTGTCCTGAGTATTGTAATAACTTGTAATTCAGCAGTCTCCCATTCCAGTCTCTTTCTGAAATTCCTTTGCCATAAAATAGCTACTTTGAGGTCCACTATTGAGTGCCCTGGAAGGATGAAATGTTCTCCTACAGGTTTCTCAGTTTTGTGATTCTTGATGTCAGATTTGTGTCCATTTATCTTTTGGCATAGGGTTTGACCTGTTTGTCCTATGTAGAGAACTGAAGGACATTGTTGGCATTTAATGGCATATACAGTGTTAGAAGATGAACAAGTGAATGAGCCTGAGATGGTGTAGTTGATGTTGTTAGGTCCAGTGATGTGCTGTCTGGGTGTATGTGGCAGCAAATTTGGCATCTGGGTTTATTGCAAGCTCTGGTACCAGTGCCTATGTTCAAATTAGATGTATTATTTTGAGTGAGGAGTTGTTTGAGATTGTACGGCTGTCTATGCACAGAGGCTGTCTCTCCTTGCCAGGGAGGGCGGGGTAAAAGTTGAAGTAATAAAATAAATAAATAAGAAAAGGTTTGCCCCCCAGTACTTGTGAAATAGAACTGTCATTATCCGGTAGAGATTGTAAATTGCTGATGATGCATTGAACTGTTTTGAGTTGAGAGCTGTATGTGACCACTAGTGGTGTTCTATGACTGTCTCTTTTGGGTCTATCTTGCAGCAGTTTTTCTCTGGATACCATTCTGACTTTGTTAATTTGTTTCTTGACTTCATCAGGTAGATACTTTAGTTCCAAAAAGGTTTGTTGTAGTTCCCTCAGGTGAGAATCTCTGTCTGTAGGATTAGAGCAAACATGACTGTAGCGTAGAGCCTGGCTATATACAATGGATCATTTGGTATGTTTAGGATGGTAGCTGGAGGCATGTAGATATGTTTGTTGGTCAGTAGGTTTCCAGTATAAGGGGGTGTCTGTGTGTCCATTGTGTATTTTTACAGTAGCGTTCAGAAAATGTATTTCTTGCATAGATTGGTTCATTGTCAGGTTGATGGTCGGGTGAAAGTTGTTGAATGCCTGGTAGAATATGTTTAGGGCTTCCTTACCATATGTCCAAACAATAAAAATGTCATCAATGTATTGTAGGTATAAGAGAGGTATGAGTGGGTGGGAGTTTAGGAAGCATTGCTCCAAGTCGGCCATAAAGATGTTAGCATACTGCAGGGCCACGTGGGTGCCAATGGCTGTACCATTGATCTGAAGGACCAAGTTGTTTGAAGTAGTTATGGGTGAGAACAAAATGGCACAGTTTAGTGGCAAAGTCAGCTGTGGTGTTGCCAGAAATCATGTTCCTTATGGCTTGTAATCCATCTTTGTGTGGGATGTTGGTATACAGAGTTTCCATGTCCACAGTGACTAAAACGGTATTCTCTGGAAGGCTGTTCAAAGATTGTATTTTTCTCAGAAAGTCTGTGGTGTCACACATATAACTAGGAGCACCAATGGCATAGAGTCTTAGAACAGAGTCCATGTATCCAGATACCCTCCACAGTGATAGTGCCTATGCCTGAGACAATGGAATCATGAAAGCTTATATCCAGAATTAAACTTTGTTGGTCTTAAAGGTGCCACTGGAATCAATCGTTGTTTTATAAAGACAGTCTGCACAATATCAATATGGAGAAAACTGGTGCTACCAGGCAGCCCAGAATCCTGTTTATACATTCAAAAGTTGTACATATAAGGCATACATTATAGTGAGCATGTGAAAAATGTGCTAATATCAGTTTAGGTATGAAATGCAAGAGACAAAACAAGATGAAGTAGGGGAAGAATCATGGGAGGTATGCATTATCTAGTACTGGGCCCCTGTTTTATCAGGCACTGCCTGAATGCATGGCATAGTCCATGTGTGTTTCTGAAGATGTTCCCAGTCTGTCTTGCTGTGAGACACAGCTACCAATTAGCTCAAAAGATAGCTTATGTAACCCCCCAGGAGGCCTAGAACACATGTCAACCAAGTTTCTAATGATACTAATGATGAAGGGAGATGTGTTGCTACTTGTGAAATGTAAAGTGTTATTTCACTAGCTACTAGACTGCTGGTAGCATTGGGGTTTGCAGAACGTTTCCTGAGAATAAGCTGTATGACAAGAGACAGCAGGTGGGTTCTTGCAGTGCTCAAAGGAACAACAGAAAGATACCGATCATCTGTACGATAGGCAGTGCTTTCCGTACACTGCCTGCCTGACCATTGTCAGGTTTTAGATTAGCAAAGATTAGTTTGAAGGAAGAATCTTGAAGGAGGGCAATAGTGCAGCCTTTATGAGTAGTTACAGGAGACATGAAAAGTGCAGCAGGAGGCAAAAAGTACCAAGTTAGGTAATAAAAGCTGGTATCAGCTGTGAAGTAGCTGAATGGGGATGTTTGCCCTAGAAAGACATGTACATGATGCCTAAAAGGACAACTGATATATTTCCCATGGAAACTTGCACCTCAGTGAATTTGTAGTCTTAGGCTGCAGTCACACACACTAAATAATCCACTTTCAATCCACTTTCCAACTGGATTTTGCCAGTTCACACAGTAAAATCCAGTTGGAAAGTACACTGAAAGTGGTTTGAAAGTAGATTATTTAGTGAGTGTGACGGCAGCCATAATAATGCCATGAGACTTTTTCTTGTATGCACCTAAATCCTCTCTTATCCAGCTTTCAGCCGCATTCTGAAACAATTCATAGGTGCAAGAAAGCAGTTGGAAAGGGGGAGAATGCAGTTAACATTACAAATAGTAAAAACTGTTAACCCATTTATGAACCTCTTGCCTGAAAATGTGTTCCCTATTCCATTGCTCAGAACAATGAGAAGAACTATATTGACATTTGCAAGAGAAATTAATTTTATTCTGGAATTGGAATTGGATGGGTACATTCACAATCTGAAAATAAACAGCCCCATTGTCATCTGTTCCTTTTGAACCAGGCTGAAACAACTACTACATTTGTTTAATGCTGTAACCAGTCAGATGGTTAGAACAGTGTCCCCAGGCAAGAGTAATAAGAGGAACAGTAAATGAAATTCAAAGATTTTGATTAGGCTGAAATTACTATTATGATATGATAAATTCAAGAACATAACAAAAAGCATTAACACTAGTAGCAGTCTATGGAATTGCATGTGCACTCAGAGAAAGAAAATGTTAGAGAAAGGAAAAAGGCTTAGAAACAGCAAATAAACAATATAAGAACACAAAATAAACCTCAAGGTAAAACATGCAGTTAAAACCACCCAAAACTAGATTATTTCCAGAATATTGTTTAATTGCATAAGTATTGTAGTTAGCATTGTATTCACAAAATTCTTTGGTTAATTTATAACATCCCAATTGGTATGGAGAGAACAACCTTTGACCAGACTAGGGCTGCTATTCTAAGTGCACTTCCTCTTGCTGATCTTTCTTCCTGCCTCTCTCTGCCATTTCTTCTCAGATATCCTCTTCCTGTTAAAGCTTACTCTGTCTAAAACAAACCTTTGTGCTCCCCAGTCTTTCTCCTTTTCACTGCTTCTGGAAGTTACACATGACTTTCTTTTCTTCCTGTCTTTCTTTCAGGCCACAGGCCCATTTGGGCTGCTTAATGTTTCAAACATTTGTTCACACTTTCCATCAATAACATCTACAGCATTGGTTTTCTTATTATTTCTGAAGTTGTTATGCTCTTCTTCCTAATTACCTGTTTCCCATCTACAATTAATTGTTTTCTTCTGTGTGGAGCTCTGCTACTTACCATGTTTTTTTTTTTACACACTGTTATTCTCACATCTTTCCACAAGAGATGGGTTAGGACATTAAAACTGCTCAGAAGCAAACCAAACCAAGTCATCCCTACAGCACTGTCTGCAGTGGAGCCACTCAGCTTGGACTCAGCCCATAGTGGTGGGACAAGAACAAAAGAAGAGCCCTGCTGAATCAGACCATCTAGTCCAGAAGCCTGTTGCATTCTGCAACTAACTAGTTGCCCTGGAGGGCCAAATAACAGGGAACAGAGGTCAAGACCTTCCTCTGATGTTGCCTCCTAGCACTGGGTTCCAGAAGTCTGCTGCCTCTGATTATGGAGGTTCACTTTCCTCACCAGTGCTAGTAGTCATTGAAGGAACTATTCTCTCTGAATCTGTCTAACTCCCCTTTAAAGCCATATGTACCCATGGCCATCGTTATGTTCTCTGGCAGTGAATTCCACAACCTTAATTACTTAATGAGTAAGAAGTATATCCTTGTGTCTATCTTGCTCCCAACAACTTCAGTGAGATATAGTATAGGAGGAATGGAAAGGAATAACAGTGAAACCCAAAGAGCATTTTCCTGAGAGAGAGAGAGAGAGAGAGAGAGAGAGAGAGAGAGAGAGAGAGAGAGAGAGAGAGAGAGAGCACTAAGTAGACTTCAGCGGATTTCTGAGTAGATGGAACTGAGTAGATGGAGCTTCAGCGGATTTCTGAGTAGATGGAACTGTAAAATTTCTATGCTTGCTCAGGGGTTTATCTTTGTCCTCCCCATGACAGCATGAGGTTATGCCTGCAAAAGAGTTGGCATACGTCCTAATACCCCCATCCAAATCAACAGAAAACCCCAAACCACTCCACCCACTACCTTCCCTTCTGATCCCACAGCCTAAACAGAGTACAGGATTCTGTAAAACTCTGCAGCGAATCACAGAATCTCACTAGGTGCATGCAAGCCTCAGCCAGGGGACACAGATTGCATAGCTATATGGCTTGAATACATCATTCGAAGCCCATATCTAGAGGAACACCAACGTGGGAACTTCTATGATGGGGCATTTTGACCAACTGCCAAGTCCCAACAGCCAGAGAGAAATGAAAAACGGGACAGAGGAGAGGCCTCTAGTCTTCAGAGACCTTCTACAGATATCTTGTCCCAAGAAAATGTGAAAAGCCAGTGTTCTATAGAGGTTAGAGCAAAGGTGTTTTTTTGTCTTCCTGCAACCCCTTTTCCCTCAAGGGCTGAGAACAGATGTGGGGGGAGAAGGGAAGTTGCCCTTTGCTCCTCCACTCCTGAGGCTGGGAGGTCTTCTCCCACTAGAGCAGCATGCACAAGACAACCCAGTTGCCTCCCAATCCACATGACAGCCCTCCTCCTCCTCTCTTCCCCACTGGCCCTCTCCCTTCATCAGCTAACTGCCTCTCTGTGTGTCCACTCTCAATAACTCCCCTCACGGTCACTATTTGAAGAAACACGAAGTCAGTAGGTGCAGCGGTGGCAGTGCCAACAGCTCAGGGCTGACCCCCATCTACATGAAGCTGCAGTCAGAGGAGGTGGGAGGGAAAAAACCACCACAACTCCTTTGTCTCTGCCATTCGCCCCACACTATTTTAACTTAGTCTCTTAGACCCACCCTCTAGGCATTACCTTTCTATTTCTCGACAGCTTCAACCACACACATACCTCACCACGTGCACCTGCTCACCCCCCACAAGCAGCTTCCTGCTTCCCTCCCCCACACCAGTGGCTCACAGGCTGGATAAGAATCCTGGATGGGCTGGATCCACACCCCTGCCCCAGACCTTGTGTTTGACATCCTTTGGTTAGAGTGTCAGACTAGGAACCGAGGGACTCAGGTTGGGCCCATAGCTACAGTGGGGCATTTGGGGGCCACGCCCTCTCACACAACAGCCCTGCCCCATAAGTCCTGCTAGAAACCCTATTTTTAAATATTTATTTTGGTATACATTCAGGAATGTCTCACCACGTCATGCACTGCACCCGGCCTGCAGCTTGCCCACAGCCTGCTATTCTGTGTCTTTTCCTGATTTGCTGGTCTTGGTACCCGTGACCTCACCAATTCTTCCTCCCTTTCCACTCTCCCTCTCCTCCCTCCCTTCCTCCCTCTGCATGTGCCAGGTAGGAGCTCACCTTGCCAGCCACGAGGCTAAAGGGGGTAGCAGGCAGTTTTCCTCTGTGCAGGCAGGACAGGACTGGTGCATTGCCTCAGCTGGTGGAGGGAAGGAACGGAGTGGGCAGAGGGAAGCTGCCTACCTGCTGCAGTGCAGTGTTGGAAGCCAAAGAAGAGCCACCGCTTCTCCCACTGGCATAGTCAGCTGGCATGAAGTGGGCAGGATCTGCTTCAGGCCTGTAGCTATAGTGGGGCATTTCAGGGCCTGGCCCCCTGACTTCCTGCCAAGGCCCCCGAACTTCCATCCAGTCCCCTGGCCCCCAACCCTCTGGGCCACCCAGAGGACTCCTCTCCGCTGCCCCTTCCCCAAACATGGCTTGCTTCCCCAGCCAGAGTGCGAATGCTACAACAGTGAGTTTTTAAAAATTGTATTTTAATTTTATTTTTTATTTTGTGATGTCAGTGCCCCCTGACTTATTTAAAGGCCCCCCAAATTACAAAATCCTGGCTACGGGCCTGCTTCACTCACTTAGAAAATACCTTCTTCTCCTTTGAGGTGACAGAAATCTTACTTCAACTGGGGGGAGAGGTGAGGAAACTGCAGCTTTCCACCCTTGTGGGGGTGTGGGGTGTTTTTTTAGTGCAAAAAGTTCTCCCCCACCCTCCCTCATTTCCCCTGCCCCCCTGAATTCCCAAAGCCCCACCAACTAAAATTTCCTGGCTATGGGCCTGACCAGGTTCAAATCTTCCCCTCTGCCATGGAAATTAACTGGGTGTGTCAGTCATACACTTTCAGACTAACCTACCTCACTGGGTTGTTGTGAGGATAAAATGGAGATGAGGAGAACAATGTAAGCAGCTTTCTCCCATTGGGGAAAAAATTGGGGTATAAATGAAATAAATAGAATAAATACAATAAGATCGTAGACACAAATACCCTTCAGGAACCTCAACACCATTCCTACAATTGAGGCTGCAAGGACAAGAGAGCCCACATGAGTCAGCAAGGAATGCAGCATCCTAGAGGCTAGAAGAGGAAGAGCCACTTAAGTTGGAGGAAAATGTCAAATGCCTCTCCAACTACAGTAGTTTCAATGCCAATAAAGGTAATTGAATTGAATTGAAACTATAGTAGTTACATTTGAGTTATCTCCTTGGTTAATATTACTTGGGAGCCTGTTTATGTGGATTGGTATACACCAGACGGTGAACCTTTTTTGGGTCCATGATAATCATGAGAAATTGTCCTTTTTGTGATATGATATATTGACTGATACAACAGACACAATGGAAAAAGACCTTGAAACAAGGTTACATCCGGAATCCTTGTCTCATGACAAATGTGTTTTATTGATTCCACGGCTGCATACAGAGTCTGGAGCCATGTTACTCACAAAGACGTTCACAACGTCCCTGCATGATTTGTACTACATGGCTCCTTTTGTGTTATGAGCCGGGTTTCATTTACATTTTTTCGTTGTATGTTTATGTTGTAACATTGATTGTTAAATTTATTGTCTTTAAGACATTTAATAGTATAGTATGGTTAATAAAATTTCTATTTTAGAGCAGTTTAGGGCTACATAATGTTTATACTCCCTTCTACTGATTTGGCTGTGTTCCTAGTCTTTTTGGAGTGACAGGATACAGGCTGATATACATACGTGTGTGTGTGGGGGGGGGGGAATGGCTCATCAAACAGTCATGGAGTGTGTCCCTCCTTGCAATTATGGGCTAACCGTGCCATGACTAAACAACCCTTTCTTACTTATCAGGTGATACCATGTCCCCACAAACATCAGACACAGAGTAAGCATGGTATCTGTGGTAAGAAAACCATTGTTTCTGACAACCCCTCAGCTGGACAACTCCCTCCATGCACCAGTGAGGGCTACAGGGAGCACAGCCACCTCTGCTGATGATCACTAAGCACCATCAGGCCAAACACTCCTCATTCATTTCTCTTTGAAGGTTCATAGTTGGGACAAATGGAGCAGAACAATCAAAAGCTGCAGAACAGAGTTCAAATGCAACTCCATGCAGTGAATGGATGAGTATTGCTTTGCTGACTGTATTATCTCTGCTAACAGATAGCTCTCCAAATGTAGAAAGCAGGGGGATTACAAATGAGAAAGCAGGAAGAAAGGTGGAGGCACTCAGAATGGAATATCACTTGGGCTATAGCATCTCCAAAGGACAAGCCTGTCCATTGTAACTGTTACCCAGTGCTCATTACCATTCCCACACCTGCCTTGCTTCCCTGCAGGTGCACAGGCAAGGACATTCCCCATCCCAGCACCATGAAAGCCACTGTGAGGCCTACAGCGGGGACAGTGGTAGTAGCACCTAGTGGGAAGCCAGCATTTCTTCTGTGTGGTTGCCACTGCTTTGTTCTAGTGGAGTTCCTGTGCCTTTTCAGATCTCCTGATGGACAGTAATATAACACCTGCAGCATTACCCAGTATGGTAATACAGTGATAGGGACAGCTGCACCTGTTATCCCTCTGTCTATCATGCTGCTTTCAACTGAACAGGGATCCTGCACAAACAAGAAAAATTGCTCAGCACTGTCACACCTCATTCATAGCTGATGCTGTTTGACACAAACTGTGGCTGTCTCTGTTCCCAGATAGGGAACCACTCCCATCTCTTGCTGCTTATCATTATTGGGGCATACATACTGGGAAGGAGGCAGTGGAGCCATGACCACCACACCAGGACTGAGGGTCTGCATCGTGCCTATTTTGGGGAGTTCCCAATGACCTCTTGGCTGCTGCCTTATCATGTATTATATTTTTAGCCTACCCTTACTCCCCAGGTAGTGTACAAGGTTTTCCCCTTCCTTTCTCTTTATCCTCGCCACAATACTGAAAGGTCAGCTAAGTTGGGAGATGGTGTCTACTCCAAGGTGGTGACCTCAGTGAACTTCATGATATAGAACAAACTTGAACTTTCCTAGTCCAACACTTTAAGCTCCTACATCGCGTAGGTGTAAAGACAGACATGGGCTGCATGAAATGAAGGATAGAGCACTGAGCAAATGAACCTTCTATATCTCTATATGGCTGCCAAACAGCTCATGAGCACAGCTATTGGCCTATGTGCCTGTCACTCTTATTGGCTATCACACTCAGGAACCTGCAGGCACCTACCTGGGCTGGAGAGGCCCATGGGGTCTCCTCAGCATTTTATTTAATTAGTTGGTTATAGGCCATTGTTCTTTCCAATGCAGAATGAAAAGCAGCTTACATTGTTCCCCTCTCTTCCATGTTATGTTTGGAA
The DNA here is from genome assembly GCA_029375565.1 of Gekko gecko. Classification (NCBI taxonomy): domain Eukaryota; kingdom Metazoa; phylum Chordata; class Lepidosauria; order Squamata; family Gekkonidae; genus Gekko; species Gekko gecko. The sequence continues at coordinate 232,537,420 of JAPDNY010000002.1, read as the reverse complement.
CAGGTAGGTTAGGCTGAGAATGAGTGACTGATCCAAGATCACCCACTGAGATTCAACAGCAGAGCGGGGAATCTCAGAGTCCTGAGACTTGGCTGTTGTAACACCCATTCACAGCCGGATCGCCCATTGGGTGAACTAGGCGCTCGCCTAGGGCATGCCGGCCTCAGGGGTGCCAAATGGTGCCCCCCCCCCAAAAAAGCGCCCCCCGCCGCCCTAACCGGGCGCCCACCGCCATCGCTGCCAAAAAGCGCCCGTCTAGGGCGCAAGTTGCCCTCCCCCTCCACCCTGGGGGGGGAGGAGGAGAAGGAGGAGGCAGCTGGCGGCGGCCCAGCTAGGGCGCAAGTTGCCCTCCCCCTCCTCCCTCGGGGGCAGGAGGAGGAGGAGGTGGCCAGCAGCAGCCAGCGGGATTTCCCCGCTGCCGCCGCCAAGCGCCCGACTGGGGCGCAAGTTGTCCTCCCCCTCCTCCTCGGGGGGGAGGAGGCGGTGGCCGGTGGCAGCCAGCGGGATTTCCCCGCTGCCACCGCTGCCAAGCGCCCAGCTAGGGCGCAAGTTGCCCTCCCCCTCTTCACTCAGGGGGAGGGAGGAGGAGGAGGAGGCTGGTGGCAGCCAGCGGGATTTCCCCGCTGGCCGCCGCTGCTGCCAAAAAGCACCCGGCTAGGGTGCAAGTCGCCCTCCCCCTCCTCCCTGGAGGGAGGGAGGCGGCAGCGGCCAGTGGGGACTCCCCGCCACCGCCGCAGAGTGCCCAGTCGGGGCACAGCTTGCCCGCCCTCCCCCTCCTCCCTGGGGGGGGAAGGAGGGGGGGCAGCATGGCTGGGTCTCCAGGCCCAACCGGGAGGTTGGGATTTGCACCCGCCTAGGGCGCAGAAATTCCTGGAGCCGGCCCTGCACCCATTATCTATGTGGGTGTCTTCTCTTCCTTCCAAAAAAGGCTTGTTCCCTGTACATGGTATGCACTGTCAGGAACACTATGTATGTGGAAATATTGGTCCTCCTGGGTATGCTCATGGCCTCGACACATGGCTAGTTATTGTGACTGAAGCAGGGTAACTCTTTTCAGGCTCAGGTGGGTAGCCGTGTTGGTCGGAAGCAACAGAACAAAATTCGAGTCCAGCGGCACCTTTAAGACCAACCAAGTTTTATTCAAGGTATAAGCTTTTGTGCGCACACACACTTCTTCAGAAGAAATGTGTATGCACACAAAAAGCTTATACCTTGAATTAAACTTTGTTAGTCTTAAAGGTGCCACTGGACTCGAATTTTGTTCTTTTCAGGCTGTTATTGCTTGAATCCCTCTCTCAGGAAACCCTTGGACTAGTGCCTGAAAGCAGCAGTTGTGTCCCTCCTGTTCAGTGGGGGGTTTCACTTTGATAAAGGTGACACTGAGGACTCTCTGAAAATATGAGTCAGATCATTGGTCTATCAAGGACAGTATTACCTACCCTGACTGGTAGCAGCTCTCCTTGATTTCAGGGGGAGATCTAATCCTTTTAACTTGGAGATACAGGGACTGAATCTGGGACATTCTGCATGCAAAGCAAATGCTCTTCCACTGAAGCATAGCCCCTCTCCCAGAAAGCCTGCTTATATATGGTATGTGGAGGGGATATAGATGGTAGGGTCTCCTGATTGTGGTGTTTCAGCCATTGCTGCATGATGAATAGTACTGCATAGCTAATATGAAATCTATGCATAGCTAATATGAAAACATTGTGTGCAACATAAAAATAGAGGCAGCAGCATTTAAATGGGGGAAGTCTGCCTTTATTGCAGTTTACTTATGTTTCTGTAGCTGTTGTTATGCTTCTGGGTCTGCTGCTGCTGGTCAAACTAGGGATCATGTTATTGCATGTTCATCCAGTATATTATATTGATGTTAGTCTTGGTATAGAAGCTGCTGTTATTGAAGAGTTGTTCTGTTGCTTATTAAAGCTACTAGCCAAAAGATTCACAGATAGATGTTGGAACAATAGGCAATTCCTGCTAACTTCAAAAAGTATTGTCCATTCAATCAAATACTTTGTAGGAAATATGTAGTCAGAATTATATTTGGTACTGGGATTACAAATATCCAAATACTAATTATATGGCTGAATACTGACAAGTTGAGATATGAACTTCTGAAATCCAATGTCTGAGTTAAGACAACATCTCTTTAAACAGGGATACTTTCTCTATACAGCTATTTTATCCAAGATGTATTGCACAAACATGTAGGTAGATGGTGATTGACTGTGTAGATACTGAATGTTCATTTTCTTTCATCTTTCCCAATGTGCAATCACCATCACAAATGGCAACAAATCAGACCCTGGTCAGTTAGTTCTGAGCTGGGTTGCCGGTGAGCTATTTCAGCTATGTTAATACACCTTGTAAATAAAACTCATATATCCCAGAGTAGGTTTCACTGCACATCAGTCCATTATTTTCTAGTTGGCGTTCCTAAGGTAGACTCTTGGCCAAGGGAATTGTCACAGAGAAATGAGAAAAGAACTGAAAACAGAGGCATGTGGTTGATTATATTTCTTTATCTTTTCAGAGTGAATTGAAACAACAATTAACAAAAATCTCGAAACACTTAAAGGAAGAAGGGCAGAGGATCCACCCAAAGAAGGCTTGGTCACTCGGTGGCTTAAAAATGAGGGAACACATAGCATTAAGAAGTATCTTAGGGGACCCTCACTGTACTGGGTGGCAGCTCCTCTTTGAGGTAAGTTTGAATGGCTTGGTTCTGCATAGTGCAGCATATGAGGATGGTTGTGGTGGTGGAAAGTGATATCAAATTGCAGCTGACTTATGGGTTTTCAAGGCAAGAAATGTTCAGAGGTGGTTTGCCATTGCCTGCCTCTGTGTAGCAACCCTGGACTTCCTTGGTGGTCTCCCATCCATGTACTAACCAGGGCCAACCCTGCTTAGCTTCAACCTTTAAAGCCCTACATGGTCTGGGGCTTGCTTATCTGAGGGACTGCCATTCCCCACATGTTCCCCAGAAAGCACTGATGTTGGGGTCTCAAAATCGCTTGGCCCTCCCTGGACCAAAAGATGCCAGGCTAGTCTCTACCAGGTCCAGGGCCTTCTCAGTAGCAGCTCCATGCTGGTAGAATGAGCTCCTGGAAGACATCAGGGCCCTGTGGGATCTTTTACAGTTCTGCAGGGCCTGCAAAATGGGGCTCTTCCACCAGGCCTTTGATTAGGAGCCACTTCCAACAACAACTGAACTGTGGTAAGGCCCATTATGCTATCGCCAGTAGCCTGTGATATACTGGATACTGACTCTGGCTATACTCCCTTATCATCGTTCCACCATGGTCTACTGGGATTACTATGCAATGTTATACTGCCACCAGCACTTTATTTGTTATGTGTATGATTTTATGATGTCCATTATTTGTGTTTTAATGTATTTTAACTTTTAATGTAAGCCGCCCTGAGCCTGCCTGGCAGGGAGGGTGGGATATAAATTGAATTAAATAAATAAATAAATTAGCTTCTGAGATCTGATAAGATAAAGCTAGCCTGAGCCATCCAAGTCTGGGCACATATGAGGATACTTGCTCTATAGGTTTAGAAGGAAAGAAACAACATAAGGTACTGTGTTTGAGATGGGCTGAGGCAAGGAGTGGAGAGCACCTGGTGAGTTGCTGATAGAAGTTAAGGGTTTTTTCTTTCTCCCTTTGCCTTCCTAGCTGCTGTGTGGGAGCTGAGAGAGAGTTGGGTTCTTTTGTAGCCTGATAGAGAGTGGTTCTGTTTAAATCTGTTTGGGGCTGTTTGTGCTTTGGGGGTTGTTGGAGGCTGAGTGAGTTGCTGTGGAGTCCTGTTGATTGCAAGCCCCACCCCCTATTGTGCTGGGCTTTGCTGTGCTGAGCAGGAAGGGGCCTTTTGAAACAAAGGGCTGGCTCTTAGACTGTGGGTCGTAGCCTGTAGGTTGTGCTTGGAGGCCTTGTAAAAACCTGAGTAGAGGGCTGCTACTGAGTTCAGGAGAGAGAACTGCTGGTAAAGTAGCCATTTGGTCAGTCTCAAAGTTTTCAGGGTACATCACTATAACAAGAGTTTACATTGGAGTTTGAGGAAAGTTCCTGAGGCTGTAGAAGATAGCATTGCTCCTAGGAAGATGGATAATGAAGGATCTATTTCATTGACCTGCCTGGGCTGTGCCATAATTTTTCTGCCATGCCATGAAATGCATTATACGTGCTGCAAGTGCAAGCTTATAAGAATGCTTGAGGAGAAGGTGGGAGAACTCGAGGCACAAATCTGTACACTGAGGAACATCAGGGAGGCGGAAAGCTTTTTAGACATGACGGAAGAAGGGCTCCTGAGAGAACAGCAAGGGCTAGCAAATCCTAAGCAAGAGGAAGGAAGTAACAAGGAACAGGTGGGTGAGTGGAAGAATGTGACCTTGAAGAGTAAGATAGTCAGGAAATACAGCCAGTGGAGCTGTAAAATCGATACCAGCTGCTTCTGATGATGGAAAATCAGAATAGTACACTCTGAGATTAAAAGGATGTGACTGACACACAAGCACATAGACGGAGAAGGAACCAAGCTATCCCACAGAAGTAGAGACGAGTAATGGTGGTTGGTGACTCCCTACTGAGAGGGATGGAAGAAGGTATATGCAGACCGGACAAGGAATCTCGAGAGGTTTGTTGTCTTCCTGGAGCATGTATCTGAGATGTAACTGAGAGAATTCCAAGACTAGTCAAGACCTCTGATCGCTACCCACTCCTGCTGATCCATGTGGGAACAAACGATATGGCCCGAAGAAACCTTGAATGGATCTCCAAAAACTATGAAGCTCTGGGCAAGAAGGTGAAAGATCTGGGGGCTCAGGTGGTGTTCTCCTCCATTTTACCTGTTGAAGGCCATGGAGCTGGAAGGGAGAACAGGATACTGGAGGTGAATGGCTGGTTACATAGATGGTGCCGTCGAGAGGGATTTGGCTTCCTGGACCATGGTATGTACCTCTGACATGAAGGACTGTTGGCAATGGTGGGGTGCACCTTACAAAGAATGGGAGGAATGTCTTTGCTGGAAGACTTGCAAACCTGATCAGGAGGGCTTTAAACTGAAGACATCAGGGGTGGAAAGAAAAAACCTGATGTTGTGCGGCATCCCCAACACTAAGTTCAAGAAGGGGAGTGACCAGAGAATAAATGAACGGGAGAGAGGTGAGTTCAGTAGTTTTCAGGTAAATTTGAAGGGACCTATGGTAGGAGAGGATGTCTGCAATCTGAGATGTCTTTATACTAATGCACAGAGTATGGGAAATAAACAGGAGGAACTTGAACTTCAAATATTGGAAAGTAAGTATGATCTGATAGATATCACTGAGACTTGGTGGGATGAGTCTCATATATGGAGCACAGTGATTGAAGGATATACCTTGTTCAAACAGAACAGAATAAACAAAAAAGGAGGCGGGGTAGCACTATATGTCAAGAATGAATACACTTGCACTGAAATTCAGGATTTTGAGAGTTGCCCCTGTTGAGAGTGTGTGGGTAAGGATAAAGGAGGGGGGAAAGAAGGGGATATTGTTGTGGGGGTATACTACAGACCTCCAAATCAACCGGAGGAACAGGGTGATGCATTTGTACAACAGCTTGCTAAACTCTCACAGAGACAGGATGTAGTGGTTATGGGAGATTTCAACTATCCAGATATTTGCGGGAAATCTAACTCTGCTAGACATGGGGCATCCCACAGATTCTTGAATAGTCTTGCGGACAACTTCATCTCTCAGAAGGTAGAGGTGGGAACCATAGGATCTGCTATCCTAGATTTAATTCTGACTAACAAGGAAGAACTGATTGATGAAGTGAATGTTGTGGGATCCTTGGGGAATAGTGACCCTGTCAGCTTGGAATTTGACAAAGAGAAGGATGTGAAACCAGGACATAGTAGGATTTGTATCCTGGACTTCAGGAAAGCTGATTAAAAAAAACTCAGAGAAATAATAGGTAGGATCCCGTGGCTGGAAATGCTGAGGGGGAAATCTGCACAGGAAGGATGGGTGATCAGGGCCGGCCCGAGGTGTCTGGGCGCCCTAGGCAAGACAGCCTGGGGCACCCACCCCACGGGGATGCCAACCTCCCGGTGGGGCCTGGAGACGGGGGGCCGCTGTGCGACTAGAGGCTGGAGACCAGCCGCAATCGGGGCGGTGGGGGCCCGCTGCGCTTCCCCCCATCTCCAGCCGGCGCAGGGGCTGGGAGGGAAGGGGCGCAAGCCGGCGCTCTCCCCCCCATCTCCAACTGGCGCTGGGGCCAGGGAAGGGGCGCCCGTTCAAACGGGCGCCCCTCCCCTGGCCCCAGCGCCGGCTGGAGACGGGGGGGAAGCCAGAGAAGGGGCACCCATTTGAACGGCCGCCCCTTCCCTCCCAGCCCCAGCACCGGCTGGAGACTGGGGGGAGGGAGCGCCAGCTTTCCTGAGCACGCCGCAATAGCGGCGTGCTCAGGAAGCCAGGGAAGGGGCGCCCGTTTGAACGGCCGCCCCTTCCCTCCTAGCGCCGGCTTCATGGGGAGTGGGGCGGGGGGCGCTTTGGCGCCCCTGTGGGCCCCAGTGCCCTAGGCGAGCGCCTAGCTCGCCTACTGGGCGAGCCGGCAGTGTGGGTGATGCTGAAAAATGAAGTGCTTAAGGCACAATCGCAAACTGTTCCAGTAAGAAAGAAAGGTGGGAGATGGGTAATGAAGCCGAGGTGGCTGAACAAGGAACTCTCTGAAGAGCTGAGACTAAAAAGGGAACTATACAGGAAATGGAAGGAGGGTCAGATTACTGAGGGTGAGTACAAGAAGCAGGCTCGAATCTGTAGGGATGGTGTCAGAAAGGCTAAAGCACAGATGGAGCTGAGGCTTGCGAGGGATGCTAAAAATAACAAGAAAAAATTCTATGCCCGGAGCAAAAAGAAGAACAGGGATGGGGTAAGCTCATTGCTAGGGGAAGATGGTCAAGCCTTAACGAGGGATGAAGACAAAGCGGAATTACTCAACTCTCACTTTGCATCAGTCTTTAACCGTAAGGCGAGCTGTATACAAACTGAAGAATGCAGGCCTATGAAGGAAGGGGGAACTGCCAGTCCAGGATAAGTAAGGAAACGGTTAGAGAGCATCTAGCTGCCTTAAATACTTTCAAATCTCCAGGGCTGGATGGCTTGCATCCCAGGGTGCTAAAAGAAATTGCAGATGTTATTTCAGAGCCTCTGGCTCTAATCTTTGAGATGTCCTGGAGTACTGGTGTTGTGCCAGAAGACTGGAGAAGAGCGAATGTTGTCCCGATCTTCAAGAAGGGAAAAAAGACGGACCTGGGAAATGACAGGCCTGTCAGGTTGACATCAATACCTGGGAAAATTCTAGTGCAGATTATTAAATGCTCTGTCTGTGAGCACCTTGAATGGAATGAGTTAATTGGTAGTAGCCAGCATGGGTTTATCAAGAATAAGTCATGCCAGACCAACCTTATCTCCTTTTTTGACAGTTACTAAAATGGTTGACTCTGACAATGCTGTGGATATAGTGTATCTAGATTTCAGTAAAGCATTTGACAAAGTTTCTCATGATATCCTTGAGGATAAGCTGGTTAAGTGTGGGCTGGATGGTGCAACTGTTGTATAGATTCATGGTTGGTTGAAAAATTGTACCCAACGAGTGCTCATAAATGGCTCTGTGTCTAAATGGAGGGAAGTCTCTAGTGGAGTGCCACACAGCTTGGTCCTAGGCCTGGTGTTGTTTAATGTTTTTATAAATGACCTGGAGGAAGACATAGAGATTGCTAATTCTGAAGAAGATAGAGTCAGGACTCAAAATGATCTAGATAGGCTGGAACAGCGGGCTGAGGCAAATAAAATGAAATTCAATAGAGATAAATGCAAACTCCTACACCTGGGAACAAAAAATCAAAGGCACAGATATAGAATGGGAGGGACTTGGCTTGACAGCAGCACATGTGAAAGGGATCTAGGTGTTCTGGTTGATCCACAAGCTCAACATTAGCCTGCAGTGTGATGTGGTTGTGAAGAAAGCTAATGCAATGTTAGGATGCATTAACAGAAGCATTGTGTCCAGATCACAGGAGATGGTAGTTCCACTCTGTTCTGCTATGGTCAGGCCTCACCTGGAGTACTGTGTCCAGTTTTGGGCACCACATTTTAGGAAGGATGTTGACAAGCTCGAGAGTGTCCAGAAGAGGGCAACCAGGATGGTGGGAGGGTTTGAATCCAAGTCTTACGAGGAACGGCTGAAAGAGTTGGGTATGTTTAGCCTGGGAAAGAGAAGACTTAGAGGGGACATGATTGCAGTCTTCAAGTATTTGAAGGGCTGTCATGTAGAGGATGGAACAAATCTATTCTCTCTTGCTCTGGATTGCAAGACTAGATCTAATAGGTGGAAATTACAAGGGAGCCGTTACCGGCTAAATGTCAGGAGAAACTTCCTAACTGTAAGAGTGGTTGAGCAGTGGAACAGGGAGGTGGTGGATGCTCCTTCGCTGGACGTTTTCAAGCAGAGACTGGATGACCATCTTTCAGGTATGTTGTAGGTATGTAGGGCTATCTTTCGGCTATGCTCCTGCAGAGTGCAGGGGATTGGACTAGATGACCTGCAAGATCCCTTCCAACTCTAACATTCTATGATTCTATGATTCTATAATTGTCCTGTGGGTTTGGTAGTGTTGTCTCCTTGTGTGGAGAGGTGACTTACTGGACTGAGTGATCCTCTGTTGGTTTTTAGGGATTTCTGGAACAGAGTCATAATAAGGGTTTGACATTATACTGATGTGGCATGACTGGGGATAATTACTTCTTTGTGTGTGTGCATATATACATACTTGTGAGCCTGGAAGTCATGGTGGCTTCTGGTGACCCCTAGTGGAGCTACCATGTTTCAGAGAGGGGGCTTTTGATATAACCCGCCTCTGCATCCTGGTCCTGGTATCCCTTGTAAGCTGCTCTTCCAAATACTTGCCCGGGTTGGCCCTGCTCAGCTTCTGAGATCAGGCTTGCCTGAGCTATCCAGTTCAGGGCTGAGATAACTACTACTTGAGTTCAGGGTCTGGACATCTTAGTGGAGAAGCTCCAGGAAGAGGACTACATACTGGGGGAGGTAGCAGACTAGGTGCCAGAGGGGAAGGGAATCAGATGCTTTTGGTCTGATGGAAAAATCTGCATCAGCAAAACACCTAGTACTAGCTGATTAGCAATGAGAATTTGAATGTGCTGACCACTGAGGCACAGGGGCATATGACTTCTCTGTTTGTGTGTGAGAAAGCAGCACTGAGGCCCGGGAATTAACAGTCCTAGCATGACTTAGATAATTTAAACCCCAGCCCTAAGACCTGTTGTGCATGGTTGAAATCAATGTCAGAACTATGGGAAGTAGTAATGATGGAAAGAGAATGTCTATGAGGAGCAGGAGTAGGGTGCAATTTCTTCGCTACAGCTCTCCCTAATACATCTGAGATCCACCTGTATTGCCATATTACTGTCCTGCCTGCGGGAGGGACAAACGTTCTGGGCAGATCCAGAAGGGAGCCTGAGGGTTGAGAGGGGCAAGGAGGCAGGTGTCTTTGGCTGTGGAAAGAGACCCAGGGTGTGTGTGGGGGGGATGATGGAGGTCAGATCCCCGGCCTGAGCAAGCTGGGCTCTGCTCGTGGAGTCTTCCCTTTCCCGGCGCTGGGCAGGCAGCGGCGGAACGGGAGGCGGGCGCAGGTGGTGCCGCACGTGGCCTCGTCGGGGCTCCCCCTCCCCCGCGACGGGGGCGGGTTCGCGCGCTCCTTCCTTCTCGCTTGCTCGGGGCTACAGGCGGCTCGGGCGCAGCCGCGTGCTCTGCCAGCTTGCCAAGCCGGAGCCGGGCGCACAGAAGAAACGCCGCTGCCGCCGCCTGTCTTCTCGCTTTCCTCGCCGCCACTTTCTCCTCCCGCCGCGGGGATGTCGCTCAGCGCGAAGGGTGCCGGGGCTCCTCCGCTCGCCCGCCCCGATCCCAGGGACCACTGAGAGAGCGTGAGTCAACCTCGCGGACTGCCCGGGCGCCGCCGGACCCGGGGTTGGTTGGCTTGCCTACCTCGCTCTTCGGGGGCTTTGCATGGGGAGGGGGGTCCTCGCTTCTGCTCAGGTGCAGCCCAGGAGAGTGGGGGGAGGAGGGGGCGAGGCGCGCGAGCGCGCGCCGCGCGCGCTGATTGAGGGAAAAGGAGGAAATCCCCGTGGCCGTGGCGGCAGGGAAAATCCTGGCTGAACACGCAGCTGGCTGGGGGGGGGCTGGGCTGCCAGTTCCAACCTCTCCACACTCCCTCGCGTGTGGTGTGCAGGGCTGCTTAGGAGCCGAGCGCTGGGAGATGATTCATTCGTTGCGGGGGAGGCGCTGAGACACTTGGCTAATCTCTCTCCCCCCCCCCCCAATCATGGCGAACAGCGTGCGCGTGGAGAGGGGCGACGGTAATCTGCCGCCGTGTGTGTGTGTTGGGGAGGTCAGCAGCTCCCAGTGCATCTCCCCTCCCCGTTGCCGTCCTTACTCCGCAGAGGGGAAGGGGACGGCGGCAGAGGTTTTCATGTGGAATGTCAAGTCCCGGGGACACGACACTTGACCTCCTGGCCCCGCAATGGGACTCTGTCTCTTGAGAATCCGAGCTGCGCTTGGGAACAACTTGGTGGGATTGCCTTCAGAGTAGGCATGGACAGGGTAGTCGCTGGTGACTGCAAATCTGGCTCATGTAACTTCTAGGGCCTTCCTCGGATTGGGAAGTCGAAATAGGTCTGGGTTTAACGCGGGTGTGTGTGTGTTTCATTCATTAAGGGGTGCTTAAACTTCCCGATTTAAAGGTTCTGTGCAGGAAGACTAATACCGTTTGGGAAATGTATCATTCCCTCTTCGCCTTTTCCCCTCCCCTTTGTGCTAGTAAGGGGTTATAGGCTCTAAAGAGTTGGAGGCGGGGGTAATGTGAAGCAAAATCCTCTTTATTGTTTCTTCTGCAGTCTTCACAGAGAAGTTGGGTTGCTGTGCAGAATAACAATACAGAGCTAAGCTCCCTGAACAGATCTTCAACACCATCCCAGGCTGAATTGCTACAGACTGGAAGGGGAGAGGGGATTTATAACCCAGCAGTGCCTCTTCTCCCACCTCCCCCTTTCCCCCTGTGTTATCACACACACATTATTACACCTCAGCAGGGAGCTAGCAATGAGAGCTTCCCTTAGAAATCATTATGGAAGCAGTCTGGAGCAAACTAGCTCCAGGGGAAATAGGAGATAACTTTAGCAAGCACCAAGCCGCAAAGCCAAATGCTAGCTGTGGTTGAAGATTACTGTATTGTGCAAATTCATACCTTTTCTTTTGTCTCTTTGCTTCCCCACCCCCATATTTTACAGATTTGATATCTATACAGAAACTGTAAGCTCTATTCTTTTCGGCTTTCTGAGATAGTGTATGAGTATGGGCAGAGGAAAGAAAATAGGCTTAGGTGCAGCATTTTGTCTAAATTGTCACAGTGGGGTGGGGTGGGCTGCCCTCAGTTATATGAGACAGAGAAATCCTGGCTGTGTATCCTAGTTGATACAAAAGCCATGGGGAAGGGGTAGGGTTGTGGGGTTTCCAGTTTGGAAACGAGATTCATGAATGCTATCGTGATTCAGTACAGATGTGATGGGTGGAGAGGCCTGAGTTCAAATCCCAGATCAGCCCTGTGATTCAGTCACAAGATATAGTTGAAGGTGAAGCCACACAGCAGCTGCCTGCATTCCTGGCTTGGCACTTTAATAGCACAGAGCTGGAAGCATTGGATGTGGCCTGGAAAAAGTGGTCATCTTTTCTCCTAGGGCATCCCCACCTTGATACTGTGGTTGGCTAGGCAAATTGTACATGCGGTCTACACTCATCAGCTTTCCCCATCAGCACTGTGAACTAAATGGGATATGTTCATGCACCTGATCCCCAAAATAAGACTTCTGTAGTTCTTATCCTAACAACTGGACTTTAGCTTCCTATATGTAAACTGGTAATAACAGTGGATTGTCCCTGGGATGTTGGAGAAGATGAACCAAGATTAAAATTGTAAAGTCAGCTGCCTTTTAAACTTATTGTTAAGTGTGTGATTGGCTACTTCTCCAAACAGAAAATCTGCTGTTGGGGAACAATACCTTCCTTTAGGAAACAGGAAATGGGATCAAATAGCATTAGAATATCCATTCATGTTCAGATCTCTCTAGACATATTTTGAACTAATATGGCTATAAAACGCACACAAACAGCGGTCCGGTTTTCAAATAGCATTCATCTGGTGTTCATGCTGGCTTTGGTAAGTTTTTGTTTAAATAATGGCAGCAGACATGTGTATCCCCACGGCTTGCTGATCTGAAGCCTTGTCCTTTCCCCGCCCCCCCTTTTGAAAATATCTGAATGGATTGTGTTTCATATACCCATTAATTATATCTCTTTGATGTAAAACTTTCTGCTTTTTTTGTCTGTAAACCCTTTCCTCATTAAGTTTGCATTTTGGATTCTTAGCAGAGATCGTAATTAGGGTTATTATAATAGTCACGTTAACACTAATTAAAATCAGCCCCTGTAGGTGAATGTAAATTGTAAAGAAAAGACTTGTATGAAGTGTAGGCTGATTAAAAGGAAGGTAAGGGTAAGGAATATATGCTAGCTTATATGTGGATTTGGGATGATTCTTCCCTCTCTCCACCAGTTTCTCAGTTCTTAGAGCTTGTTGTGCAACTAGGAGGAAGAGGACAGGAGTATGAATGGTAAATCTGAGAATTTGTACCTTGATTTTAATTGTGTGGGAAAAACTAGTACCTGAAGAACTTTGTTCCAAGTAAGATTTTTGTATCAAGGATGCTTTGAGGATTTTTTTTTTTTTTGGGGGGGGGCAAATAACATCTCCTACGCACTTGCTAAAAAATCACCATGTATTTTATTGAGTAGAGAAATAACAGGTGTATTGCTGTGATCTGATGTATTGCCTTCACAATGAAATCAGAGTTAGGAGCATTAGGGTAGTATAGATAGATAAGCCAATGTGCCTTTAGTGGTGAACCTTCATCCTTTGGAATTCAGCATTTTGCCTGTGTTCTAGTATGCTTATGGCAAAAGGTGATCACCAGATTGTGAAGTGGCAATGTTATAACCTGGAGCTCAAGTTGGTCTATCTGTTTAGGTGTGGGCAGTAGGTAGCCTTCAGGGAGAGTTACAGCAGTGCTCAGAGTGTTGGTCTAGGGCTGGGAAAACCCTGAATCAAAACTCTTCTTGGCCATTAAGCTTACTGGATGACCTTGGGGCAGTCTCCCTCAGCCTAACCTTCCCTGCAGAATTTTTTTGGTCAGGGTAAAATGGAGAAAGAACAGGAGGATCATGTACACTGACCTGGGCTTCTTGAATGAATGAGGGGTGAATAACAGTGACGTCTCTTGCTCTTTGCTACAGTGACTTCAGCATTTCCTTGCCTTTTTAGTATTAATTTTGGCATTGTTTCCAGGGAGAGAAAACTTGGTTGTTGTGAGGTGGGAGGGAATCAAATGAGAAATGGTCACAGAGCTGCTTCTTTCTGCTCTGGATGCCAGTTACAGAGTTTATTGGCTCATATAACCTAATACAGAGTATTAAGTAAACTAATTTTCTTTTAGTTCATCCTCCTCTGCCAGTTAGTCTTATACAGAGTGGTTGTCTTCTGTTTCCTTAGGGAAACAAACAAACAGGTTTTCAGGTATTTAAGTCTGCTCAGCTGCATTGGTATTGTATTTTGATTAGGAAAGTCCGTTGCTCCCTCAAAATTTATGGGGCTTTTGTAGAGTTTTACCCTGGATTTGGGGTATGTGAAAGTAATTTAGGTAAATGTTTTATGCTTCAGGAATAACTCAAGAAAATGAGGAATAATGACAGGTTATAGTTTTACATGATTTCTGCATGCATTTTTGTGTCTTTAATTTTTACTCTCTCCTCCACCCCCCCGGTTTTTCCTGGCTCTTTTGGGAACACTTTTACCCCAATGTTTTTCTAGAAGCAGATTTTGAGTTGGCTTTTTCCTAGTGTGTAATGTTTCTATCAGTTTTCCTTGTCCCATCCACTTGCGGCCCACTTTTCAATGATTGGACTCTCATCATTGTTAAAGCACTCTGCCCCCCATGAGTGATTTCAATTATTTTTAAAAAGCCCTAAAATAGCAATATAATGTTGTAGTGTTGCAATGATAGTTTAACATATCTCTGCAAGGGAAGAGGATAGAGGCTTACTTTTTTTTTAAAGAAAGCTGGGAATTCAGAGAACCTGTTTAAAATGTCATTGTAATGCTATGTTATGTTGCTATTTTAGGGCCGTTTTTTAAAAAAGTAAGGGTATGCTGTGATGTCACTGATGACACCAATGACAACAGCAGCATCCCTTGAAACTCCTCATTCTTTATGCTGTGTGTGGAAGAATATGTACAGACTCCACAACTGTAAAAATGCCCGGGGGGGGGGCAGACGTGTGGAAGAACCCTACCCAAACAGATTCCAGTGCTTGTGGATTGACTCCCAAGTAAATCAGGACTAACTCCATTGTGCAGAAAAGGTCTTACTGTGCTTGAGAGAGACTAGTTAACAGGAGGAGGCAGGCAGCATTTCTCCCGGGAAGCTCTCTGGTTACAGTGGAAGATACTACAGAGAGGTCCCCCAAAGTCTTTTCTGATAGAGAATATCTGCAAGGGACCTGTATTCTATGTTTTGTATTTAGCAAAATGAAGGATATGTGGAAGGCAGTTCTTCTTTCTTGTGTGGACAGTGGTCCTTATGGGCTGTCTGCATCTGTTTTGTGGACGGATCAGGGACAAATGCATGATGTATTCATGTGTCTGATGAGCATGCTTAAGCAGACATGTCTGAATGGTTTCCATTATTTGCTGAACTGGGAATTGTGTGGAAGGATAGAGTTGCTCTTCAGAGTAAGGAAGTATACTTTAAAACATCCTTCTTTACTAAAAGAAATCAACTTGATATATTGATTAAGCCTTGTTTTCTTAATGTGGGAGATTTTTTTTACCCTGTTTTTATTTGAAAATATACATCAGCTTCCAATAAATCAAATTCATCATAAAACATGAATCCACTATTATTTGCAGTATGAAAGGACAATGGATGGTCCCACTGAGAGCCAGTGTGGTGCAGTGATTAAGAGTGGCGGACTCTAATCTGGAGAACTGAGTTTTATTCCCCACTCTTCCACATGAAGCCAGCTGGGTGACCTTGAGCCAGTCACAGTTCTCTCAGAACTCTCTCAGCCCCACCTACCTCACAAGGTGCCTGTTGTGGGGAGAGGAAGGGAAGGCAATTGTAAGGTGCTTTGAGACACCTTAAGGTAGAGAAAAACACATTATAAAAACCATCTCTTCTTTTTCTTCTCACTTTTGTAGAGTGATTAAATACTCTTTTAAAATAAACTCGCACAAAAATGTAGTGTGCATCCAAAGGGGTGCATTAAGAGGCTTGTTCAGGGTTAAAACTAGTAAAGTAGTTTTGGTCTTGTCTATATGGGAAGGCATATGGAAAAGTAGGCTCCTGGTTATCATACTTGAAACTTCAAAGTCAGACCAGTCTGTTGCATTCCAAGAATTTAGGAACTGAGCTAGTTCTTAAGTTTTCTTTAAGGCTTTGAGATATGGTATTACTAGTAAGGAATGAAAATGTTACCAGTTTTATATAATTGCTTCTTGAAAATATCTCAGCCCTTATAACAACCTTGTAAGGTGGGCTGTTACCTTTGAATTACTGGTTAAGAAAGCATGGATGCTATTGGTTTGTCCAAGGTGCTACACAGGAGAGGGACATCATGGCTGAGTTGGACTGGGAACTTCAGCTGCTAATTCCTGCTGGTAAGTGATGCAGGAGGGTGGGGAAGAAGTTTACTTAGAGATCTTGGGAGAGATCTCCATAAGTTGGAGAGCAAGTATTATATATAGTAATATATAGGGAAGAAACTTAGATATCCTAGATAGAAGTATGGAAGGAATATGTGGGGTTGCTCTGGGAAATTAAGAGACCTCACTTCACCTTGGTGTTGTGGATTTCTTTATGAAAGTTATGGTATGTGTGGACCTCTCCTCGTAAACTCTGAAAGGTGAGTTATACACACAAGTACTTGTGAATCCTGGTTACAGCAGTTAGAGCTTGAAGTTCTAAGCATCTTTACGCAAAGTAAGTCTTGCTGAAGTCTGGGACATAATGGCTCAGTAAACATAGAATTGGGTTGCAATTTAAATTTTCAGTTTTATCTATTTTTGCACTGGAATTTCATCTAACAGATGTTTAAAAGCCGGATGGGTGTCCTTTTTCATCTTTACCCCTTCTGATAACTGGAAAGAAACTCAAAAATGCTTTGTATTTGACATCGAAGGGAAGCTTTCTGCCTGGGGAGGTAGCTATGAAGAAATTTTCCTTTGTATAGTTCTGCTCATAGAAGATTCTTCCCAAATGTCTCCCTTGCTTTTTAGCTCTTTTATTTTGAAAAGTTTCCACTTGTCTGCAACCTACTAGTAAAGTTTAAAACCCCTAAGTATTTCATTCTTATTGGAGATGCAGTGATTGTTCAGGAAGCCCCAACATTGAGACCGATCATGCTTTTATCATCTCATGCTGCTGACTATTTCTCTCTCTCTCTTGTTATGGGATGGATACACTTGGCTGAATTGTTCAGGTCTCTTGCAGATCCCAAAAGAAGCAGTTTAATTTTTATTTTTTGTTGCTGTTGCATTACTTGCTACACCTGCTTCATAGCCAGATTGCTGTTGGCTGCTACATGCTGTAAAATACAGAATGTCATGACTGCCTTTGCTACTCTCCCTGACATCCTGGGGGCTAAAATTAAAATATGAAATTGTATGTCCATAGAATACAAAACCAGTCCATTGGTGGTGATGACTTGTGCAGCTAGGATACGTTCCTCCCCCCCACCACTCTTTGTAGATGAGTGACTAACTTTCATGGGCCACTTCAATACCTGATCACTGTCTAGGGTAATTTATCAGGTGTCTTGGGTTGGAATTATATGTTGGACAGTTACCTCATAGCCTGACAGCCTGATGGTCTCTACCCCTCAGCAGAGCGGCATCAGAAAAAATGAGCTGTAGAAGAAAAGGGGCCAAGTCTTCCCATCACACTTGGTTTTCTTGTGTTCCTCATAAATATGGCCATTTAAGTTTTAGCATATGAGATGGCGGCATTAACATTTAGTTTTGGTAGAGTATTAGAAGGGTGCCTGAAAAAATGAGGGGATTATGCCCAGTGTGTGGTTGCCTCCACTCCATTGAAAGGTCAAAAGGAATTAGAACATAAGAGAAGCCAGTGTTGGATCAGGCCAATGGCCCATCCAGTCCAACACTCTGTCACACAGTGGCCAAAAATACCAGATGCTATCAGGAGATCCAGCAGTGGGGCCAGGACACTAGAAGCCCTCCCACTGTTGCTCCCCCCCCCAAGCACCAAGAATACAGAGCCTCACTTGCCCCAGACTGAGAGTTCCTATCTATACCTTGTGGCTAATAGCCACTGATGGACCTCTGCTGCATATGTTTATCCAATTCCCTCTTGAAGCTGTCCATGCTTGTAGCAGCTGCCACCTCCTGTGGCAGTGAATTCCATGTGTTAATCACTCTTTGGGTGAAGAAATACTTCCTTTTATCCATTCTAACTGCTCAGCAATTTCATGGAGTGCCCAAGAGTTCTTGTATTGTGAGAAAGGGAGAAAAGTACTTCTTTCTCTACCTTCTCTATCCCATGCATAATCTTGTAAACCTCGATCATGTCACCCCTCAGTCATCATTTCTCCAACTAAAGAGCCCCAAGCGCTTTAACCTTTCTTCATAGCAGCGAGGTTATTGTTGTATCTTCCTATGTGGGAACAAATCCAGCCCGCCCTAAAAACCTTGCACTGGGTGCCCTCTTATCATTCTAGTTGCCCTTTTCTGCACTTTTTCCAGTGCTATAATATCCTTTCTGAAGTGTGGTGACCAGAACTGTACACAGTATTCCAAATGAAGTTGCACTATCAATTTGTATAGGAGCATTATGATACTGACTGATTTGTTCTCAATTCCCAGCATAGTGTTCACCTTTTTTATTGCAGTCTCACACTGTCTCAACATTTTCAGTGAGTTATCTACTATGACTCCAAGATCTCTTTCGGTCAGTCTCCACCAGTTCAGACCCCATCAACATGTATTTATTGTTAGGATTTTTTGCCACAATGTACATTAAACCCCATTTGCCACATTGACACCCACTCGTTCATCCTTTACAGATCCCTTTGGAGTACCTCACAGTCCTCCCTGGTTTTCACCACTGTGAACAATTTCATGTCATCTGCAATTTTAGCCACTTCACTGCTTACTCTCAACTCCAAAACATTAATGAACAAGTTAAAAAGCATCGGCCCCAGTACTGATTTCTGTGGTACCCCACGGATTACCACCCTCCACTGAGAAGATTGCCCATTTATACTCACTCTCTGTTTCCTATTAATTAGCGAGTTTTTGATCCACAAGAGGACTTGTCCTTTTATCCCATGACTATTGAGCTTATTTAGGAGCCTTTGATGAGGAACTTTATCAAAAGCTTTCTGGAAGTCAAGGTAAACGACATCTATTGGGTCCCCCTTGTCCACATGTTTGTTCACTCCCTCAAAGAGCACTAACAGATTAGTGAGACAAGATCATCCCTTACAGAACCCATGCCGAGTCTGCCTCAATAGTTTTTGTTCATCAATGTGCTTACTAATTCTTTCCTTAATAACTGTTTCCACCAACTTACCTGGTATTGATGTCAGACTGACTGGCCTGTAATTTCCCAGATCTCTTCTGGAACTGTTTTTAAAGGTGGGAGTGACATTAGCCATCTTCCAGTCCTCAGGAATGGAGGCAGATTTTAATAAAAGATTAAAAGATCAGGAGATCCACAAGTTCACATTTGAGTTCTTTCAGAACTCTCGGATGTATGCCATCTGGGCCTGGTGATTTATCAATTTTTGTCTGCCGGTTGTAGGATCTTCTCTCTCATCACCTCAATCTGACTCAGGTCTTTCAACACCCCTCCCAAAATCAGTGGTTCTGGAGTGGGCAAGCTCTTCTCATCTTACACAGTAAAGACAGTGAAGAAGATGGAGATGGTCACAGCATGTGTGAAGTTCTGGTATTTTGGCCCATTCTTCATGTAGCATTCACTCCACTGTTTTACCAAACCCATGCTGGAACAGAAATTCCCCTCTACATTGCATGCCACTTTCACTTTGATTGATTGTCAGATTTTATGGCAGTGTCCAGGTTGCATGCCCCTTTCACTTCATTTGATCCTTCAGTTTTATGGTAGCTGTCTGCATAGATCTATGGCTCTTTATTGGCCATTCAGGATTGACTCTGCAGTCAACACAGGTGTTGGCCTGGGTATTTGAATGTGGTTTTGAGCCGCATCTTTTTCTGTTCCAATTTTTTGGTAAAACAACAGCGAATGCTAGATGTAGAATGGGCCTTTATCACATTGGCCATGATGGGTCAGATACTTGGGGAGGCTTTGGTTTGTGTAATTTATACACTAACAATAGGGAATGTTCCAGCTTCCTGGGGAGCTTTTCTACTGTGCTAATTGCTGTTGTTTGTAGGCATCTTCAGTTTTATTCTGACAATGAGATGGAAGTTAGATTTGCTCCTAAATGCAGGCTATTGATTAGGAGGTAATCTGAAGGAACCAGTCTACATTGCCAAGAAAATCCAGGGTGAAAAATCCACACTGACCTTGCATTCGATGGGGCACCATTGGTGCCAGTGCCGAAGGGTAGGAGTCTGGGAGTGCTCCTGGATACCTCCCTAACGATGGAGGCCCAGGTAGCAGCCACTGCAAAGTCGGCCTTTTATCACCTATGCCTGATTAAGCAGTTGGTTCCCTTCCTTGAACGCAATGATCTAGCAACAGTGATCCATGCATTGGTCTCCTCAAGATTGGATTACTGTAATACTCTCTACATGGGGATGCCCTTGTCCCAAATCTGGAAGCTGCAGCTGGTGCAGAATACAGTGGCGAGGCTATTGTTGTATCTTCCTATGTGGGAACAAATCCAGCCCACCCTAAAAATCTTGCACTGGATGCCTATAGCATACTGGATATGGTTCAAGGTGCGGGTTCTTACCTTTAATGCCCTATATGGCCAGAGACCTGCTTATCTAAGGGACTGCCTTTCCCCACATGTACCCCAGCGAGCACTAAGATCAGGCTCCCCAAATTGCCTGTTTCTTTTTGGGCCTATAGAGGCCAGGTTGGTTACAATGAGGGCCAGGGCCTTCTCTGTGGCAGCCCCTCACTGGTGGAAAGAGCTCCCAGAAGACATCAGGGCCCTGCGGGATCTTTTACAGTTCTGCAGGACCTGCAAAATGGAGCTCTTCCACCAGGCTTTTAAGTAGGGTGCCGCCTTGATCGTATGGCCCTGGCCCTGGCCGGATTACCAGCTGATTACCAACTGTATCAACAACTGGCCCTGGCTTGACTACCAAGTTGTGCTAACAACTGTACCATTATTGGTACAGACAGTGCCAATGGCGGCACCAAACCAAGGCTTTATAGCTGGGTGTGGGGCGGTGGACAGTGTTCAGTTGACAGCTGATATTGGAAGACTCGCCATCTTTTAATATAAGTTGTATGATTTTACATTGATTGATAGCTGTAACGGAATTTTAATGTATTTTTGTATATGCTGTTAGCCGCCCTGAGCCTTCCGAATGGCAGGGAGGGCGGGATATGAATGTAAATATAAATATAAATTACCGTCTTGGGTCATTCATAGGTCTCTTGTGTTTTGCAAGGAACTCTGCACTGCACTTACCACTGTATATCAGAGATGGCAAAAACTATTGTTTATACAAACAGTTAATGGGAATGAAGGAGGGAATTGGAAGCCCTTGATTCCTCTGTCTCTTCAGCTTTTTTTAGTCTATGATATGCTTTCAGATCTTGCACATAAATTGGAGAGGGGGATGATTTACATTGCAATCCTATGCAGAGGTATTCCATTCTAACCCCACTGAAATCAGTGGTCTTAGACAAGTAAATCTGCATAGGATAACAGTATTTGGTATCTTCAAAATCTTGGATGTAGCACTGTGGAGCTGTCATTAGCACACATTCATTTTTTATGTTCTGCTATAGTCTTGTGTTATAAGTTTTCATAGTGCTTCTAGATGTATCCTGGAAAAGTCAGAACAAGCACTCAAAACTAGGATTGTGTTTTGTGTTTAAACTAGTGTTTAAATAGACACAGAAGCTATTTTATTGTCTTGGATGCCAATTGGCTAGTGTCTGTAATGAGTAAGACCACCCCCAATTGTGGCCAGAGCACATTTGAAAACTTTTCAGTCTGGTCTGTCCCTTTTGTTCTTTGTTTGTTTGGGGCTTGAATTAGAAAAACTGAACAAACGGGTTTCTTCTCCCCCCCACTTCTGACTCCCTTGCTACTCCATTACACGCGCACGCACACAGTCTGTCACTGTATCTGTGCTGGATTGGGACTTGTGCCACACTAGTAGTAAGGAGGGAGTTGCATTTCTTGAGATTAATAGTTGTCTGTGTACAGCCAAGATCTGATAGTTCTGTGGAGATATTTTGCAATTCACTGTCTTCACCAGGAATGAGGTTTTATTATTCGTGCTGGTATAGGGTAGTGGAATCCAGAGATAGTCTAAGGTGCAAGTGGATACAAGCTATGTTTCTGTAGTATTTTTGCTGTTGGATAGTGTGAGGGAGTACTGTGGGTGAGCATGTTAGCTTGGATTTGGTACACAGGCTTCTCCGCTGTTAGCTTTTGATACCCAGGCAACTAAATGGCTGATTGTGGGTAAGAATTACACTAGTGTGGTGAGGTTCCTCTTGGATTTTGTCTGAGTATTGAGGAACATTTGTCACAACTAATGTGAGGCTTGGAGTCTAGACACTAGTCCAGCACAGATTAAGGTGAAGGGACATCCAGGGATACATAAATAAATGGCATTGTTCAAAAATTTTAGTTCTCAGGGTAGTTTATCCAGCCCCATGGGACGTATTTACTTATTCAGTGTGTAAATGCAGATTTTTAAGTGCACACATTTACTAAATTAGTTTGTCATCATAATTTTTCATAACGTACCAGCTGATGGCAGATAAATGCCTTTTGAAGGTTACTTGAGATAATAAAAAGAGCATGTAGGGAACTCTTTAATTTATTGGAGCGTTTGTATATTGAGTGTTGTGTAGACAGTAGACAGTAAACAACTTTGCTTTTGTGAAACATCTAGGGTAGAGGAAAAGCAGAGGAGGATGTGGACATTCGTTGCCCCAAAAGAGCCCATGCAATATTTATAAAGATGGTAGAAGATGCATGTGAGTTTGACATGGTGTGAATACCTGGATTATAGCCAGATTGGAATACCCCTTGGGGTAACAAATTAAAGTCCCTGAATATCGCAGTGTAATGACTTAATGAAGACTCCACCAGTGACAGTACTTAAGAAATACTAGAAAAGTGGCTCTCTTTTTCTACTTCATTTGGGTTTTTATTCAGATTTTATTACTTTAATGCATAGTACATAGCCATTCTGTTTTGGTTTTGACTGCCCTTCTGATCTCTGTGCAGACTTGCTGGTTTCAAAAAGCCTTTCCTACATAAATCTTTGTCCATTCATATAATTCTAGTTTCTTTTGCTGTCTTTGATTTCATCCCTGATAGCACCCATACACCTTTATTCTCCAATCCTAAATCAAACATGAGCCCTGAGCCAAACCTAAACTTTATTTTTATTTTCCTGAATTAGAGAGAAAGCTGAATATTATTTGGAAGTCTTTGTTTAACCCAAACTGGGACAGAACCTTGAAAAAAAAACAGATTACCAGTTCAGAATAAAATTTAGTGTAAAAAGAGCAGCTCACTGGCTGTAACCAGAATGAATCAGGTCTATATACAAAGTATTTTTTAAAAATGCTTATGCTTTGGATTTTCAGGTTTCTGGACTTTGTTACCTTCAAAGCCCTAGGCAGCAGGAGTCAGGACACAGTTGTATGGTTTTAAGACTGCAGTTTGTTGTAGCAGACTACAGATAAGCAGCCTAGTAGATGAGGCAGGAGACAGCATTTCTCTTGTGTTGCAGAGTTCCTCCTCCATGTTGTAGTGCTGCATGTTGTCTCTGTAGTTGTTAGAAGTACTGCTGGAAAAGAAAACTTTCTAAATTTGGACCTAAAGGCCACCATGTGCATAAGTTCCTTTGCTGATCTTAATGAAGTTAGTCCTGCACAGTTCCAAGCAGAGCAACAACCTCCCATTGTCTAGGGCAGGGGCGTCAAATTCATTTGTTATGAGGGCCAGAAATGACATAAATGAGACCTTGTTGGGTCAGGCCATGTGTGTCATAAAATGTAATGCCAGGTACCAGAGATACACATTTTTTAAAGGACACAAACACAAAGATTTTTTTTACTTAAAATAAAAACATGTTTAAAACTTTAGCACTCTTGCAATATTTTGTTTATTTAACAGTGTCTGATAACTGACACCTCTTGCTCTGAATTATTGCATCAAAATGTCTGTGCTGTTTCAGTCTTGAGTATGCTGTTCAAGTGTATCTGTAAGCTGCAAACCTATTTTATTTATTGCTATTCACTACAGAAATCTCATGCTCAGAGTTCTGAGCCTAGGACCCCGCAGAAAATATGAAATAGTTGGGCATTGCGAGCTTTTGTACATAAATTGCTTCATGAGGGCTATGTGTTTGTCTTCCTCAGTGGTCAGTATCAGCCTACTATCTGGGAAGTCTAAGTTCAAAATCCCCAATGTGCTGGGTGAACTTGGTCTGAACACACACTCTCAGCCTAATCCACCTCACTGGCTTGTTGTTATTCCTCATCTAAATAGTTTACATTGCTTTCCTACTGAGCCAAATTGGATCCTGAGGGTGTGAATACAGTGAAAAGGGGGAGGGAACCCAGTTGCACCCAGGAGAGCCACAGCATAACAAGCTCAACAAAACACACATACTGAACAAGGCACACAAAAAAACCTTGGATAAAACTTTGTTGGTCTTAAAGGTGCTTTGTACTTCTCCCATGCAATTGTGGCAGCCAAGGAAAGCAAGCTCTCCCTCCTTCCCTCCCTCCCTTTGAGGAGGAACCTCAGCCAATGGAAGGGAAGAAAGGCTTGCCTTTCTCTCCTGTGTGATTGAGGCAGCCTGGCAGGAAGCAGGCTCTGGCTCATTCCCTCCCTCTCCTTGGAAGGGGAAGGGGGCAGAGCCTCAGCCAGTGCAGGGTATAGAAGCTTGCCTATCTATCTGTCCTGAGTGATTGAGAGAGTCTGGCAAAGCAAGCTACGATGATGCAGCAGCAGTAGAACTGGAAGAAGAAGCAGGAAACAGCCAGTTCTACTGTGGGCCTGATAGAAGCCTTCCATTTCAGTCTGGCCACATGTTTGACACCTCTGGTCCAGGGCATAAGTTGGTAGCTCCAAAGAAGGGGACTCTGGCAATAAGTGGGATGGCATGTGAGCATGGGAGATAAAATGGATGTGCTTTTGAATTTAACATCTATACCTTTAACTGTCATTTTTCAGTATCCAGTAATAATCCAGATTCAGCATATTGTTTTCTGTGGATTCCTTCTCTGTTTCATTCTTTTTGAGTTGCAGCTACTTCTGTGTAGTGTATATAACCAATCAGCACTAAGACTGGCGTTCATTAGGACAATACCAGAACATCATAATACAAAATCCCCAAAGTGGGCTGGGTTGGGGTGTGCTGAACTGGTTACTGAAAGCTTGTTTTAAACCAGAATCTTGTTGATCACTGCTGAAAATGCTGTGGTTTGACTCCTTGAAGTATCCCATGGATTTCAACAGCACTATTTAAAAAGGTTAACAGATTTATATCAGCTTTGCCTTACAGGATGTAACCAAACTCCCTTCTGCTTTTGGGTCTTCCCAGGAACTTCTTACATTACTATTACCTCAGATGTGTGCAAAATATTACTCTTCCTATTGGTAAAGTTGATGTCCAGTATATGGATGTCAGAATATTAAAACTGGGGAAGAGGCTGGGCTGGATGGAGTGCTATACAGATGGAAGAAATCTCCCTGAGGTGGGAAGAAAAGTCCTGGTAAAACAAAATCCCTAACAAAATAGGGTTGCCAGACACCCACTGGAGGAACCCCTGCTTTTGCAGGGTGCTTCCCCCCACCAGCAGGCTGGCCGGCAGGGGGAAATTCCCCCAACTGGCCCAAAGGTGGTGTGATGATGTCACCCGGAAGTGATCTCATCTTGTCGGTTACATCTCATGGCAAAGCTCTAGTTTTTGGGCAAAACTCTATGGTAAAATGGGCTACAAACCATAGAGTTTACCCAAAAACTAGAGCATCACCCCCGATGTTGGCGACATGATGACATCACTTCTGGGTAGGACCTGGCAACCCTATCCCCAAAACTGGCAGGGGCTTACATGCTTATACACAGTTCTTATGCTCTTTGCAAATATTGGCTGTCACCTCTCAGAGTTACTAGTGCACTCCCCCTTCTCTTCACCTAGGATCAGTGGGGGTGGGGATCGTGCTTGGAGAGCATGCATTGTTCAGCAACTCTGATTCCACACTCAAGGAATCCCTTAAACGGATTAAGGGCCAGAGGGTGAACCTGTAGTGAATCCAAGAGCCCAGTCTGTTAAAACAATGCACAGCACAGCAGGTAGAAAACATCTGCACTTGGATCGTCATCTGAATTGGACCCACCTTTTCTGATCCAGTGTGTGGTCCTTGAGCAGATCTCCTCAGCTGGATCAGGTTAGGAAACATAAGTGGTAGAGAAGGAACTGAAAAGAGGAAAATTAAACTGGAGTCCAGGGGAAAATTAAACAGGAATCCAGTGAACAGATGAACAAAATTTATTCCAGCATAAGCTCTTGTGACTCATAGTGGAAGACTTTTTCCTTTTTTTGCCTCTACCACCCTCTTTTTCTAGGGTAGGTACATGTTTTTAGGAAAGGCCAGGACTGCAGATTGGGATTCCTCTGGTTTGCCTTAGAACCAACCTCTGTTGATTCTTGGGCCCCTTGTCCTTTCTGGATACCTTACTTTCCTCTTTCCTCCAGACTTTTATAGGAGGACAAGAGGGTGAGGTTTAGTAATGTTCTTTACCTCTTACAATAAATTGTGATTCCTAAAATTCTAATTTCAGGTAACCTGTATACTTGTTAATGTATGGGCTTTGTGAAAGAGTTCAAGTGTTCTATTTAATCAAAACAATTCATTCCTTTTCAGCAATCTGTCAGCTTTATTTTTGGCAGCTGGAAATGAAAAGTAACTTTAAATAAAGATTTAGATCATGACGGTAAATTGTAAGCAGAAAAACACAGGCTTTTTTAAATATGTGGAAACCATGCTAATATTCCATGTGCTTGGTACCCTGGAAACAGTTACTCTAGTCTGTCACAACACTGAAATGAAAAGAGTTATCAGAGTCTATTGTTTTTCTTCCTAATACTCTTTCCTTGCTTTTTTTTTTGAACAGGGGAAATACAAATAACAATAAAACCCTATAGAATAATTAGCTGATTAATAAGCATATTTTGTTGTTGGCATACCTGGAGTTGGCAACCCTATCTCCCTCCCAGCCAACCATCCACCTACCGTTATCTGCCCCTGGCTTCAGCTTTCCATCTTCCCCCTCCCTCCTAGAGAGCAGTTGTAATTCTGAGTGATCTCCAGCCCCCACCTGGAGATTAGCAACAATAGTTCCCCATCAGGTAATGGCTGGCTTGGAGGGTGGAGTCTATGGCATTGTGTCTGTCTGAGGTCCCACCCCTTCTTAAGCCTCACCCTCTTCAGGCTCCATTTCCCACCTGGAGTTGGCAACTCTATCAGGACTGGCCCCAATGAGTTTTCTCTCAAAGGCCAACATAGGTGTGGAAAGGGCCTTTTACTGACAGAGGAAGAAAGTACAGTTGCCAGTTCTGATTAGGGAAATACCTGAAGATTTGGGGGGTTCTTATGTTCTTATGGGTGGATTTTGTGGAGGGCAGCATTTGGGGGGGGATGGAAGGACTCAGCAGGGTATAATGCCATAGGGTCTACCCTCCAAAGCAGCCCTTTTCTCCAGGGGAACTGATCTCTGTCATCTGGAGATCAATTGTAACAGTGGGAGATCTCCAGGTCCCACCTGGAGATTGGCAACCCTAGGGGAAAGTCAGACACACAGCGGGGTTGAAGAGAATGGTTTGATGGTTGCTGGCTCACCTCATTAGCCAGCCAGCCATGGTGGAGCTAAGCAGGAGGGAGAGCTGTTTCCCGTTTATTCTGACAGGAAAGTGGCCAAGCTGGCAGTGGGCGGGGGAGGGGGTTATGCTGAAAGTCCTTTGTCTTTTTACTGACAGAAGCAAGCTTGGTAGCCTACCAAGAGCCACTGAGGGGACAGCTAGTCCCTCACAGGAGCCAAGAGAACTGTCTTCCTCAGGAGATAGAGCTGTCTGCCAGTGAATCTGACAAGCAACAGGGGCTGAAGTGAGAGTGGGCGGGGAAGAGGAGCAGACCCAGCACCTGGCCAATGGCACATGAGTACTTGTGAG
This sequence comes from Gekko gecko, assembly GCA_029375565.1. Lineage (NCBI taxonomy): Eukaryota > Metazoa > Chordata > Lepidosauria > Squamata > Gekkonidae > Gekko > Gekko gecko. The sequence goes on along the minus strand of JAPDNY010000002.1, from coordinate 232,509,855 downwards.
TGGTGGCTGATGGCCCAGTGGCTGATGGCGCCACACTGCACAGCCAATGGGAGAGCTGGAAACAGCTAATATGCTAAGAGAATTATTATTTAGAGATATTATAATTTTGTATGGTTTTAGAAGGTTTTATGATTGTATAACTATTATTTGTTTTATTTTCATGTAAGCCGCCTTGAGCCTGCTTTGTCAGGGAGGGCGGGGTATAAATTTGAATAAATAAAATAAAATAAATAAAATATTCCCCACCCCAGGTCTCTCCTCAACTGCTGGACTACATGTATGTGTGAGGTGTTTGCTAGAGATGTGTAGAAATGTAGTCCTAGGAAGTGGGATTTTGCAAGGAACATTTCTCAAGTCAATCTTTTCAAGAATCTTTACTCTTCAATGTGTTATATAATGTTATGTAATGCCCTTCATAACTGAACTTCCATGCAATCCCCCCCCCATTTAAACTGGTGTACTTCTGGAGGGATTCTGATGGCACTAAGTATGCAGTAGTTTGTAACTGGAGCACTGCAGAGCTTATTTGCCCCTTCACTGCTGCATTGATAAATCTTGTCTGTGCTGTGCTTCTCTGCGGTCACCATAGAGAAATGAGAAAAAAACCTTACCCTACTCCAATTCATTTCATATAAGGTTAGGTTTGTAGGTTCATCAAGCAGAGGTCAAACAATGTTAAGTTCTGAGGAATATGAAAGACAGAGTTACAACCTTTCCCTGTTACACTTGCTGGCCAATTTATAGTGCTGCATGCTTAGCAGAGAGCAAAGTCTCTCTGCAATCAATGTTAGAATAAACTGGACAGTATCAGTTGGACTACTGTGGATTGTTCCCATGGAATTATTGCTGAAGTACTGTTTACTGAACTCTGGCACATATGAGCCCCAAAAGATTAAATGCTTTTATTACCAAATTCAGGACAACTTGATTCTGTCTCAATGGATGCTGGAGGATAGAACAGCACAACGAAAGAGGGCAAAGGTATAAGAAATGGTTTTGGCATTTCCATTTAAGAATGCACACTGAGAAATGAAGAACAGCAGTGAGAGCTGAGCCCCACTGTTCTCCCCTAAGCAAAATGGGAAATCTGCAAGTCTTCCTAAGCAAAGCTGGCTTGTAGTTATTCAAATGTCATGAGAAGCTAGTCTTGGAGAGGGGATGGTGATGGCATGTTGACCATTCTCATGAATGCTGTAACTTGTGTGTAGAGACTGAAGCTAGCTAACTCCTGACTCAGTGTGTGCAAAAGTCCTCTGGGATATAGTAAGCTGTGACTTCTGTGGGTGCTGGGGCATTTATATAAGCAGCAACCATGCCAACTCTTCTTTGCCTTAATCCGTGTATGTTGATATGTGCATACTTACTAAGCAATTGTGACAGCCATAAAACCAGTACAGACTGGTAATCGGGCAAGACATGCTTTTTTTGTGTACGATGAAGATCAAAGAAAGTTAAGGCCAAAGGGACATGCAGTGATCATAGTATAGCTCTTTGTGAGATTTGTGAATAAGGAGCACAGACGCTGCATGCTAAGCAGATTTGGCAGGGTATGTATGGCGTGCTACATCAGAGTTGTTGCGCCTTGTCCAATCAAATTGTCTCCCAGTCCTTTCTACTCCTGTAATTACAGGGAGATGCCCTGCTGACTGTCCCACCAATTAAAAGATGCTCGTTTAGTGGGTACATGAGAGAGGGCCATTTCTGTAGCAACCCCTCAGTTATGGAACAACTTCCCCAGGGAGGTGTGCCTGGTCCCCTCATTGTTGATCTTCAGGAGGCAGTAAAAGACAGTTTTATTTAGAACTGCATTTTGATTAATTTACCTTCTATTACTGGCAGTACTAATTGGAGCTTTTAATCTATTACTTTTATCGGTTTTTAATTGTTTTTATTTGTGTTTTCATAATGTTTATTAATATTGTAAGCTGCCTCGAGTTCTGCAAGGGAGAAAGGTGATTTAAATAAATAAAAATAAAACATTGCGTAGTCTGAGCAGATTTCTCTTGGATATGAATCCCTTAAATGTCATATGTCTTCCTCAGCTATTTCTCTTCCCTTGAAACTTCTGATTCATACCAAACTATTCTAACAAGGAAATTTATTAAAATAAACTTCCATTTCCTTTGATTATGCAAACTTAATTTCACCATGTATGTCTTACCTAGAGAGTCTTCCTCTGTTGTCTTCTATTGTACTGATAAACAAAAAAATCACATCTTGAATGATTGACCTAGCAAGAGGAGTCTCCTCAGTCCAGAACGATGTTCTGGCCTGATTACAGGACAGATGGCAGAATTGCATGTGAACTAGAGATACTGTGGTGCTAACAATGAATTTTCTAGTGTATTAGTTGGAAGGCTGTAGTCTTGTAGGCTGAATTGCTGTTGGGTAGCGTTTTGAAAAAGTGGTGTGCCCTCGGCTGTGACATCATGACTGTGGTTTAGCCAGTGGGCAGCTGGACTGCACCACACTGTGTGCTTGTTTGCGTAGCATCTCCAGAGATACATTGTACTACCATACTCCTATCTGTGCGGCAGATGCGGATGAAGCATGCTGTTCTGCGCTGAAATACTCTGCAGGTAATGTGCATTAAAGTGCATTGTCTGCTGCAGTGAGTTAAAGCAGCATTATAGCAGGGAGAAAATACACGGACTGACTCCCATTGTGTTGTCGACGGTCTCCATCAATAAAACATAAAGAGAATTATTTCTCTCCTTAGTGGCAGCTGTGGTTGTGTCGCTGGGCTTGCCTGGCCTTCTCACTGCAGATTGTTGTACTAACTGCCACTTATAGGTTTCTCTGCCTTTAGCAAAGTGGTATTAAATCTAACTTTATTTCATGTCTCTTTTGTCTCTGTGTATTGAATGCACTTTATGCAGCATGCTTGGGTTTGTGTTTGCAGAAAGAGGTGTCTGTTTCTGTTTATAATCTGCCTCTCTGCACTATATTGCAAAGGTAATTAGGAGTCCTGAGATAGAGATGCAGCTATCTTTGAAGCAACGAGACTCATAAAGCTTGATTCAGGGACCTCGTTATCTTTAATTTTAAAAAGAAGTTTTTTTTATTTAACTTTCATGAAGTTACCATGGTTACTCCCATACTTGGTGGCTTCTTTGCCTTCCTCATACCTTAGATGCAGTTGTGCTGCCATTAAGAATTAAATCATCAACACTGGGAACATCCCCAGTGTCTGCCAACTGTAAATCCTGTTTGTGGAGAGGGAAGCTGCAGTGGCTGCCATTCAGAGGGACTGTGGAATGGGGGGGGGATATTTTAATGCAGGTCTCTTGAGACACTGGGCATAATAAAATGTCTTTGCCTGCCCTGCTAGAATAATTAGAGGCAGTGCACAGGAGAACTTAGAAAGGGATGCAGCATTAATCTGTACCAGAGAGACAATGTTACCCCATCCTCCCAGCAGAGCTACTTTGCTTCCTTGTCATGCATGTCAGTTCAGCAGCATATTGATGCACTGCACTCAGCCAGCAGTTGGCTAATGCTGCGACTTTATCCCCCTGTTTTAGTTGCAGTGAATGGCATATTGGTTAATTTTGCTGCATGCCATTGTCCATCTCAGCTACTTGCCCTCTTGTTGTCTTGACTGCTCTGCCTTTAGGAGATATTTCATGGACATATGAAGTGGCTTTACCATGTGAGTCATACCTTTGGTCCGTCTATCCCAGTATTGCCTATCCTGGCTGGCAAGTGGCTTTCCAGGATCTCAGGCAGAGTTCTTTCCTAGTCCTGCTAATACCCTTTCTGTTGCACTTCCCAGGAATTAAACCCAGGACCTCACATTCTTGATGAACCTATCTGCTGACTTCCAGTTCCACCCATTCTAAGACTGATTCTTACATTGCCTGAATCTGAGGAAGTAACCCATTAACTTGCTTAACATCACCTTTTCTCCCTTATGAGAAGAGGGTTTTTAGAATCCATGTAAAGTAGCTGCTGTCTATTCTTGTAGTTGACAGTGCAACAGATGTTCACCAGGGGTCCAGATGGTCTTGTTGGAAGTGTCTTCCAGTAGGAACATGCATCTCTGTCCAGGGCAACCAGCTGTTGAATGTCATTAGTGGGCTTTGGCTACAGCTGAATACGGTCCACAAAGATTAGCAGTTCTTGACAGTTTCTCTTTGCAAGATGAAAGGATTTTGGATTAAGTATGAAGATTTATCAGCCCGCTTCTGTATATGAAGCTGTCTCGTACTGAGACAAACAGTTGTCTTTCTAGGTCATTATTGTCTGGTCTGGCAGTGACTCTCCAGGGTCTCAGGTAGTGGTCTTTTTACCTCACTTTGTATCTGATTGGGGATTGAATTTGGGACCTTATGCCTGCAAAGCACCATGGACCGGCCCCCAGGGCACAGGTATTACATGGCAGTACATGTTCTGATGAAATCTTGCTGCCTGTCGCTCTTGAAAAGAAGAGGACAGTGAGACAACTGTTTTTATCAGGACTATTTTGATTAAAAAGGACGACTCCCCTAAAATGACCAACCAGTTAACTTTTTAATTCAGTTGCCCTTAACTAGTTAATTGTGTCATAATCAGTTATATTCATGTATTACCAAAACTTTTGTATAGGTGTCTCCATATAATAGTCAAATCTGCAACCTATTGTTCTAAAGAAAGGCAATCTTTATTTTCAACTTTCATTCCTTGTTGCATTAACATATTGGAACCAAAATATCCTCAAAGTGCTCTTAATTCTCAGGCTCACTGATTAAAATTGATCTGTGTCCGTCGATCAGTCAAACTTTTAGCTGAGTGCACTGCCATTTAATAAATATCATCCCCCAAAAGAACACTAGGTGTTTGCTTTGGTTGTATATCCCTATTTTGAATGCACTGTTGGCTGTTAATCTAGGTTCTGTTTGGCTTGTTATAAATTTGTATGAGTTTTAGTGAGAGAACTCTTCCCTTTTGTACCCTGTGGGCTTTCTTGCTCATTAATACTTTCTCTGATATTTATAGCCATTGATCTCAGAATTTGCAGACATTGTCTACTGTTTTCAAGCTTGGTACCCTTTTCAATCTTTTGAAGGTGTCAAATGTATCCACTTTTCAGCCTTCTGTAGATGGTTTCACATTTGGATCCTTGGGGTTGAGAGTGCTGCTCCTTACAAATAAGATCCCTGTTTTTCCTGGCCAGTAAAATCATGCTAGGAGAAAGTGAGGATCCCTTCTGCCAGGATTGTGAGACTACTGGTGGAAGGCATCTTTTCAGATCTCTTAAAGAAACTGGTAATTAAGTTGGTGCTGAAAACATCTTTCTTGGCAAAAGATAACGTGGCTAGATGGCTTATACTTAAATTGCCCTTTTTGAAAGGTGGCAGAGAAATTTCAGGAGTTCATTGATAACGCATCTCCTCTTGGATCCATTTCAGTCTGGTTTCAGACCTGGTTCTGGGATTCTTTGTTTTCTCTTGTGGTAGGTTTGCCGAATCCTACTTGGGAAATTCCTGGAGATTTGGGGGTGGAGCCTACGGTTGCCAGGTCCCTACCCGTTGTCCAGTGGGGGGCAGAGGCTCTGTGTCTGGGAGTTTCGTGCACTATGTGTGCACCACAATAATCCCACCCAGAAGTTATGTCATTGCACTAGGCACATCATCAGGGGATGCTCTAGCATTCAGCTTGAAAACTCTATGATACCATAGAGTTTTCATGTCGAATGCTAGAGTGTCCCCTGGCAACATGCCTGGCATGATGACATTACCTCCAGGTGGCGTTGGCCTGATCCAGGCACTTTGGGGGTGGGGTTCCCCTGCTGGCAGGATGTGGGCTGGCAGGCTGGGGGCCCCTTGAGTGGGCAAACCCCAGCCTCCTTGTGGGACCTGGCAGTTGTAGTGGAGCCTGGGGAGGATGGAGTTTAGGAAGATGAGGGGCCTTGACAGGGCATAATGCCATAGTCCACCCTTCAATGCAACCATTTTCTCCAGGGGAACTGAAGTCTGTCCTCCAGAAAGTAGTTGTAATTGCAGGAGATCTTCAGCCTTCAACTTGAGGTTGGCAGCCCGATCTGGTGGACTGTCTCTACTTACAAACGGATCAGGATAATGCACCCTTTTTGGTCCTACATTAACTGTAGCCGTTGATACCATTTGTGTTGTATGTATGGGTGTTTAGCTTTAAGTGAGTCCTCAATAACTAGTTTCTGTTTCCATTTTAAGGCCTGTATAAGAAGGGCCTTGCTTGGGTCTTATGCTTATTGCTGAAGTTGTAATCTGTCAGTGTAGACTAGTGTTTTCTCTTATCAAGTGTTCTCGCCCAGTCACAAGGAATAAAGAGACCAGTTATTGAAGCTAGCAGAGTCTCCTGTGTGTTTGCTACAGAGCATGACTGAAGGGTGAACTGGAAGGAGGATAGGTACGCTCACCACTATCTACCATGCCTCAGAGAATATTATACAGTTGACCACTCTGTTCCGCTGAGTCATTTAGAACAGAAAGTAGATGTGAAGACTATGGTGGTTTGTCTTTTGGCTTTTTGCTTCCTATTCCTGTCAGACTCAGAGTTGCTCCCTGGGATACTGAACCTACAGGTTGGGATTTGTCTTCTGGAATGCTACAGGATTCTGTCCTTTCACTTATGCTTTTTAATATTTATGTCAGGTTGGGTTAGCAGTGGGGTTGGGTGTCACCAGTATGATGATGACATTCAGCTGTTTGCTTCATTGACTAAGCCAGGGGTTCACCATTCAAAGAATTACATTAACCACAATGTTCCATGATTATGTATAATTAGACCATACTAGGTCCTGTCCTATGATAACATCAGGCCACATCCTACTGTAAATATGTTCAGTTGTGCATGCAAGTACCCACAGCTGCATCTAATGTGTATCCATGGATTAAGGCTTCAGGGGCAGCCATCTCTCTCAATCCAGTACCTAGATCGGGGTCCCCAATCTTTTTAAGCCTATGGGCACCTTGGTAATTCTAACACAGAGTGGTAAACGCACCCACAAAATGGCTTCTGCAGGAGGCAGAGCCAACTATAAAATCATAGCCTGCAAGAGGCGGAGACATACCCCCTCACAGGAAGCTTAAATGCAGGGCACAAGAGGAGTAATTTAAAAAAAATGCACTGGGAAAGAGTGAGCAAGAATAAAACAAACACTACGGTGGCAGCTTGTTCTGGAGGAAAGTTATTTCAATCTGTACAGCCAGTCAGAAGCCCTGAGAGCAGATGCTCCATCTGGCCACGCCCACTTTTCAAAAGCACTTGGTGGGTGCCATAAAAGGTGTTGATGGACACCACATTGGGGACCCCTGACCTAGATTCTTGGTCAAGTAGCTGTAGGGCAGAGGTGTTGAACTCATTTGTTCTGAGGGCTGGTTGTGGCATAAATGTCACTTGGTTGGGCCGGGTCAGGCCATGTGTGCCATGAAATGTAACACTAGGTACTGTAGATATAAACTTTGTAAATATGATTTCAGATGCCGAAGGGCAATAGCAGGCATGATTGGATTAGGTGTGATATGCAGTGGGGTGGAGATATCAGCATTGGTAATGAGACAGGAAACCTAGGTCTCAGTTTGGTACAGGAGGAGTAAATCCAGGAGGATGCAAATAAATGAAAATAAGTCTGAAGAAGTGAGCAGTGACTCACAAAAGCATCACGATTTTGTTAGTTGTTAAAAGGTGCTACTGGACTCTTACTCTTTCTACTACTATTAGAAACTACAACATTCAAAAACCAATGGGGGAACATTTTAACCTTCCAGGGCATTCAGTTGCTGACCTAGAAGTAGCAGTTCTCTTCCAAAGTAATTTCATAAGAACATAAGAGAAGCCAATCTTGGATCAGGCCAATGGCTCATCTAGTCCAACACTGTGTCACACAGTGGCCAAAAATACCAGGTGCCATCAGGAGGTCCAGCAGTGGGGCCAGGACACTAGAAGCCCTCCCACTGCTGGCCCCCCCCCAGCACCAAGAATAGAGTGCATCACCTGCCCCAGACTGAGAGTTCCTATCTATACCTTGTGGCTAATAGCCACTGATGGACTTCTGCTCCATATGTTTATCTAATTCACTCTTGAAACTGTCTGTGCTTGTAGCTGCCACCACCTCCTGTGGCAGTGAATTCCATGTGTTAATCACTCTTTGGGTGAAGAAGTACTTCCTTTTATCTGTTCTAACCCAACTGGTCAGCAATTTCATGGAGTGCCCATGAGTACTTGTATTGTGAGAAAGGGAGAAAAGTACTTTTTTCTCAACCTGCTCTTATAAACCTCGATCATGTCACCTCTCAGCCGTCGTTTCTCCAAGGTAAAGAGCCCCAAGCGTTTTAACCTGTCTTCATAGGGAAAGTGTTCCAACCCTTTTATCACTCTAGTTGCCCTTCTCTGCACTTTTTCCAATGCTATAATATCCTTTTTGAGGTGTGGTGACCAGAACTGTACACAGTATTCCAAATGAGGTCGCCCCAATGATTTATACAGGGGCATTATGATACTGGCTGATTTGTTTTCAATTCCCTTCCTAATAATCCACAGCATAGCGTTGGCCTTCTTTATTGCAGTTACACACTGTCTAGACATTTTCATTGAGTTATCTACTACGACTCCAAGATCTCTCTCTTGGTCAGTCTCTGCCAGTTCAGACACCATCAACGTGTATTTAGGATTTTTGACTCCAATGCGCATCACTTTGCACTTGGCCACATTGAACCCCATTTGCCACGTTGACGCCCACTCACCCATCCTCGACAGATCCCTTTGGAGTGCCTCACAATCCTCCCTGGTTTTCACCACCCTGAACAATTTCGTGTCATCTGCAAATTTAGCCACATCACTGCTTACTCCCAATTCCAGATCGTTAATAAACAAGTTAAAAAGCATCGGACCGAGTACTGATTCCTGTGATACCCCACTGCTTACCACCCTCCACTGAGAAAGTTTCCCATTTATACTCACTCTCTGTTTCCTATTTATAAGCCAGTTTTTGATCCACAAGAGGACTTGTCCTTTTATCCCATGACTATTGAGCTTACTTAGGAGCCTTTGATGAGGAACTGTATCAAACGCTTTCTAGAAGTCAAGGTAAACAACATGTACTGGGTCCCCCTTGTCCACATGTTTGTTCACTCCCTCAAAAAACACTTAATGGGTTAGTGAGACAAGATCTTCCCTTACAGAACCCATGCTGAGTCTGCCTCAATAGTTTTTGTTCATCAATGTGCCTACTAATTCTTTCCTTAATAACAGTTTCCACCAACTTGCCCAGTATCAATGTCAGACTGACTGGCTTGTAATTTCCCGGATCTCCCCTGGAGCCCTTTTTAAAGATGGGAGTGACATTAACTACCTTCCAGTCCTCAGGAATGGAGGCAGATTTTAAAGAAAGATTACATATTAATGTAAGGAGATCCACAAGTTCACTTTTGAGTTCTTTCAGAACTCTCGGATGAATGCAATCTAGGCCTGGTTTTTAAATTGTCCATCAGTCGTAGGACTTCCTCTCTTGTCATCTCAATCTGATTCAGGTCTTTCAAACCCCCTCCTGAAATCGGTGGTTCTGGAGTGGGCAAGCACGTCATCTTCCACAGTGAGGACAGAGGCAAAAAATGCATTCAGCTTCTCAGCCATTTCCCTATCATCCTTCACTACTCCTTTTAGCCCTTGGTCATCCAAGGGCCCCACTGCCTCCCTGGCTGATTTCCTACTTCTAATGTATTTGAAGAAAGTTTTATTGTTCGCCTTTATGTTTTTTGTGATATGCTCCTCATATTCCCTTTTTGCTTGCCTGATCACAGACTTGCATTTTAATTGCCACAGCCTGTGTTCCCTTTTATCAGCCTCAATGAGACTAGCTTTCCACCACTTAAAGGAATCCTTCTTACCTTTTACAGCTTCCATTACTTTATTTGTTAACCATGCAGGCTTTTTTCTATACTTATTTGTGCCTTTCCTAACCTGCGGTATATATTTCTTCTGCGCTTCTAGGATTGTATTTTTAAATAGTCTCCAAGTTTCCCCAATGGTTTTGACCTTTTCCACTTTTCCTTTCAGTTTCTTCCTCACATGTTGCCTCATACCAGAAAAGTTACCCCTTTTAAAGTTAAAAGTGGTTGCATCAGTCTTTTTGGGCAACTCCCTATTTGTACAAATGTTACTCAATGACATTATGGTCACTGTTCCCAAGTGGTGCAATCACTTTTACATCTCTCACCAGGTCTTGGGCGTTACTTAGGACCAAATCCAGGATCGCCTCTCCCCTGGTAGGATCTGTGACCATCTGTTCCATAGCACAGTCACTGAGAGTGTCTAAAAACTCAATCTCTTTTTCCTGACTAGAACTCATATTGACCCAATCAATGTGTGGGTAGTTAAAGTCACCTACTACGACACAGTTATTTCGTCTAGCTGCTATCTTTACTTCATTCATCACTGTATAATCCTCCTCTATCTTTTGATCTAGTAGGCGATGACAAATCCCACTATTAAGCCTTCTTTTGGACCTACTATTTCAACCCATAGCATTTCCAGAAGCAAATCCAATTCTCTTATCCTCTCAGTCTTACTGGACTGTATACCTTCTCTGACATACAGAGCCACTGCACCTCCAACCCTTCCCCCCCCATCCTTCCGATATAATTTATAACCAGGAATCACCGTATCCCACTGATTTTCTTCATCCCACAAAGTTTCTGAAATACCTACAATGTCTATTTCCCCCTCCCCCAACGCCAAGCATTCCAACTCCCCAATTTTACCTCGGAGACTTCTAGCATTTCTGTATAAACACTTATAGTTTCCCATGCTTGTTAAGCCCACAACCTTCCTCTTGCTGCCTCAAGACCTTGCCAGTCCCTATCATTAGCCACAGCCTCAGTGGACAATTGTAACCCATTTCCTTGTAAAAAAATAACAGCAACCCCTTCATCGCTTTGAGATGAGCCATCCCGAACCAGAGACTTTTCATCTCCTGTTGGTTTCCCCCATTATTCAGTTTAAAATCTGCTCTGCCACCTTTTTGATTTTGAGCGCCAGCAGCCTGGTTCCTTCTTGGGACAAGTGGAGACCGTCCCTCTTGTCCCAGAAAGCATCCCAGTGCCTAACAAACTTGAACCCTTCTCCCCTATACCATCGTCTCATCCACACATTGAGACTCCTGATCTTTGCCTATCTTTCTGGCCCTGCGTGTGGAACAGGTAGCACTTCTGAGAAGGCTAACTTGGAGGTCCTGGCCTTGAGTTTCCTGTCTAGCAGCCTAAATTTCTCATCCAGGACCTCACGACTGCATTTCCCCACATTGTTGGTGCCGACATGCACCATGACCACTGGCTCCTCCCCAGCACTATCTACCAGCCTATCTAAAACACGTGTAATGTCTGCTACCTTCGCACCAGGCAGACAAGTCACCATACAGTCAGTACATAGGTTCACCTGCCTAAGGATCGAATCACCAACTGTCTACCTGCCTAAGGATCGAATCACCAACTACCAAGAGCCCCCCTCCCACTCTTCCCAGGGATGTTTCCTTGGTACGAAAGGATACCCGTTTGCCAGCTGAAGAGGTCCCTTCTGAGGGCACATTCCCCTTATCTTCAGCATGGTGCCCCGTTTCCCCTTGACCCTCATGCTCTCTGGCAGCAGCAGGGCTGCCAGATCCAGAGTGGGACATATCTAACAAGTCTCCGAGAGTCTTCTCCATGCACCTAACTGACTGTCTCTGCTTCTCCAGGTCAGCCACCTTGGCCTCAAGGGAGCAAACTCGCTCCCTGAGAACCAGGAGCTCCTTGCATCGAGCACACACCCAAGACTTCTGACCAGTGGGCAGATAGTCATACATGTGACCAATGCTCCCTCTAAGCTGTGGAGTCTTCTGAGCAAAAATTCTACTTGGTGAGCCACTGGCATTAAAGTTCTGAGTGAGTCGTTTGGCTGCTGCATAAATTAATTTGCTCTGGAGTCCTCCTTCCTGAGCGAAGACAGAAATACATGAGCCGGAGGCTAAAAAACGGTGAGCTAGCTCACACTAACTCAGCTTAGAGGGAACACTGCATATGACATTACATGCAAAATACTGGATAGCCCCCAACCCCCTGCTGGCATTCTGGCTTCATAATTGCTTTTAAAATAAAACTTTTATATAATCCCCTTTTAAAACCCTTTGTATTTATGTGGTTCCTGTTGTAGACGTCTACTTACCTTACTGGGGACCCAAGGAGCCTATGTCCCTGGCTTTCTGGATCTTCCTGGGCGTCTTACAGAGCTTGTAGGCTAAGAGTCCCTAGGCTAAGAGCCATGGGCAAAGAGCCTCACCTTTCGGCTCGTTCCAGAGGCTCGTGCCTCTTGCAAGCTTCCTGCCTTAAATAGAAGTGTCCCCCAGGAGAGGGTGTGGCCAGCAGCTATTCAAATTCACCAAGGCACGCAATTACAGGCAAACAATGACCCTTTCAAATCCACCCAGGCACTCAATTACAGGTAAACAATGACCCTTTCACACCCTAACTTGCCTCCATTCCTGAGGACTGGAAGGTAGCTAATGTCACTCCCATCTTTAAAAAGGGCTCCAGGGGAGATCCAGGAAATTACAGGCCAGTCAGTCTGACATCGATACCGGGTAAGTTGGTGGAAACTGTTATTAAGGAAAGAATTAGTAGGCACATTGATGAACAAAAACTATTGAGGCAGACTCAGCATGGGTTCTGTAAGGGAAGATCTTGTCTCACTAACCTGTTAGTGTTTTTTGAGGGAGTGAACAAACATGTGGACAAGGGGGACCCAATAGATGTTGTTTACCTTGACTTCCGGAAAGCTTTTGATACAGTTCCTCATCAAAGGCTCCTAAGTAAGCTCAATAGTCATGGGATAAAAGGACAAGTCCTCTTGTGGATCAAAAACTGGCTTATAAATAGGAAACAGAGAGTGAGTATAAATGGGAAACTTTCTCAGTGGAGGGTGGTAAGCAGTGGGGTACCACAGGGATCAGTATTCGGTCCAATGCTTTTTAACTTGTTTATTAACCATTTGGAATTGGGAGTAAACAGTGATGTGGCTAAATTTGCAGATGACACAAAGTTGTTCAGGGTGGTGAAAACCAGGGAGGATTGTGAGGCACTCCAAAGGGATCTGTCGAGGATGGGTGAGTGGGCGTCAACGTGGCAAATGGGGTTCAATGTGGCCAAGTGCAAAGTGATGCACATTGGAGCAAAAAATCCTAAATATAAATACACGTTGATGGGGTCTGATCTGGCAGAGACGGACCAAGAGAGAGATCTTGGAGTCGTAGTGGATAACTCGCTGAAAATGTCTACACAATGTGTAGCTGCAATAAAGAAGGCCAACGCTATGATGGGGATTATTAGGAAGGGAATTGATAACAAATCAGCCAGTATCATCATGCCCCTTTATAAATCATTGGTGCGACCTCATTTGGAATACTGTGTACAGTTCTGGTCACCACATCTCAAAAAGGATATTATAGCATTGGAAAAAGTGCAGTGAAGGGCAACTAGAGTGATAAAAGGGTTGGAACACTTTCCCTATGAAGAAAGGTTAAAATGCTTGGGGCTCTTTAGCTTGGAGAAACGACGGCTGAGAGGTGACATGATCGAGGTTTATAAGATTATGAATGGGATTGAGCAGGTTGAGAAAGAAGTACTTTTCTCCCTTTCTCACAATAGAAGAACTCGTGGGCACTCCATGAAATTGCTGAGCAGTCGGGTTAGAACAGATAAAGGGAAATACTTCTTCACCCAAAGAGTGATTAACATATGGAATTCACTGCCACAGGAGGTCATGGCAGCTGCAAGCATGGACAGTTTCAAGAGGAAATTAGATAAACATATGGAGCAGAAGTCCACCAGTGGCTATTAGCCACAGGGTATAGATGGGAACTCTCAGTCTGGGGCAGGTGATGCACTCTATTCTTGGTGCTGGAGGGGGCAGCAGTGGGAGGGCTTCTGGTGCCCTGGTCCCACTGCTGGACCTCCTGATGGCACCTGGTATATTTTGGCCGCTGTATGACAGAGTGTTGGACTAGATGGGCCATTGGCCTGATTCAACATTGGCTTCTCTTATGTTCTTATGAGCAGCCAGGAGTCTGCAACAGCTCACAACTCACCCACACACTCCCAAATACAGTCCCCCACACAGTACCTTCTCAGCTAAAGCACCTCAGCTGAAAGTAAATAAAAAACAAAAAAACACCCTTCTAGCAGCTCTAACTCCTTGCTCCTTCTCAGAGCTCAGCTGGGTCAAAGAGAGATTAGAAAAAGAGACTGCTGAATTGGAACTGATCATGAAGCTCAAGACAATGCAAACTCCTGCACTGAATTGAAACCTAAGTTTCTTCTCTCATTATGAATGCCTGCTATTGTTTTTTGTCATCTGAAATCACTTCAGTCTCCAAGATATAAGGACAGATGGACTCACATTCCAGCTGTATATGAAGAAGTGAGCAATGACCGGTTTGGTGCAGTGGTTAAGTGTGCAGACTCTAATCTGGGAGAACTGGGTTTGATTCCACTCCTCCATTTGCAGCTGCTGGATGAGCTTGGGCAAGCCATAGTTCTGACAAGAGCTGTCCTTGAAAAGGCAGTTCTTGAAAGAGCTCTCTCAGCCCCACCTACCTCACAGGGTGTCCATTGTGGGGAGGGGAAGGGAAAGGAGTTTGTAATCCACTCTGAACCTCCAGGTGAAGGGGTATAAATCCAATTTCTTCTCTTCTTCTTCTCTTCTTCTTCTCTTCTCATGAAAGCTCATGCCCTGCCAAAATTTTGTTAGTAATTAATGTGCTGCTGTACTCTTGCTCCCTTTCACTAAAAAGGAATGCAAGCCGTGCTGTTAGGTTTCTCCCCCACCAATTGTTAAGATATGGAAAGGGGGATCTTTCCAAGTGCCATAGGATGGTCTCTCTCTCTCTCTTATACCCAGAATAAAACGTTTTTGGTCTTTAACACAGGACTCCCCCCAATACCTGGAATAAAACTTTTTTGGTCTTTAACACAGGACTCTTCCCCCCAATACCTGGAATAAAATGTTTTTGGTCTTTAACACAGGACTCCCTCCCCAATACCTGGAATAATTTTTTTTGGTCTTTAACACAAGACTCTCCGCCCCCCCCCCAATACCTGGAATGAAATGTTTTTGGTCTTTAACACAGGATCTCCCCCCCTGCAATTCCTGGAATAAAATGTTTTTGGTCTTTAACACAGGACTCTTCCCTCCCCTATACCTAGAATAAAACATTTTGGTCTTTAACACTGGACTCTTCCACCCCCCCCCCCCATACCTGGCATATTGTCCCTGGCTGGCTGGCTGGCTGGAGGAGGTGGAGGGGGAAGAGCCCTCAGCCAATGGAAGGAAGGCTTTCTTTTCTCTCCTCTGAAGCAGGAACTAGGAGAGACTGCCCAGAAGGAACTGCGATGTTGGAAGCTGGAAGCAGGACAGACTCAGCAGTTCTTGGTCCGGATTGCAGCCCTGCAAGGACCTGATCCAGCCTATGGGCTGTATATTTGACACCCCTGCTGTAGGAGGAATAAGCTGAAAGTGAATATAGATAAGATTATGGTGATTCTGGGTGCCAAGGTTGATATACTAAAAGGGGTTGCCTTGCCTGTCCTTGAGGTAAGGCTGTGTATTGTAGATCAAGTAAAGAGTTTGGGTGTGCTTTTGGATCTAGCCTCACTATTGGAAAAGCAGTTTGGTACAGTTGTGTAGACAGTCATCTTTTAATTACATGTGTTCATCTCATTCATGAATTATTTTCTCTTCTAGACTCTGCTCACCTAGCTATTCTGATCCATGATGCTGTAACCTGTATGTAAATCTCAATACATGAGGCTGTCCTCAAAAAGAACTTAAAAACTTCAGTTAGTTCAAGATGAGGCAGCTCATCTTCTAACTGGAACAAGCCAATATGAACTTGTCACATAAAACAGCTCCACTGGTTGCCTCATCTCAATTAAAAGGGCTGGTTCTTGCCTTTAAAGTCCTTTGTGAACCAGGACCTGCATATCTGAAGGACTCTCTCTCTCTCTCCCCGGTATATGAACTCATGTACTTGTCATGGCCTGCCAGTATCATTCACATTCCTCCTAGTGGCTCCTGCTCTCTGTGCCATGTTTTAAGAATGTTTGATTTTCCTTGAACCAGTTGTAGGTCTTTTTGGTCATTGCACCAGCCTGCTAGAAGGATTGGATTACATCTTAGTAAGTACAGTACCCTACCAGCTTTCATCATTGAAAGGTACCACACAGCCAACCTGGCCACGCTGATCCATGCTTCTGTAGCCATGCTTCTGTCTGTTTGGGGCTGCCCTTGAAGACAATCTGGAAACCATGACTGGTCCAAAATATGGCAGCCCGAGTATTGTCAGGCTAGCTGGCAGGAACATATGTTACCCATTTTGAAACAGCTATATTGGCTGTTAGTCTGTTTCCAAGTTCAAGGTGCACTGCTAGTTATGACCTTTAAAGCCCTTCATGACTTGGGACCCACATGTCTGAAGGACTGTCTCCTTCCATATGTCCCTGTGTGCCAGTTTACAGTCATCAGGCAGCCATCTGTTGGCTGCCCCACCACTTAGGGTGGTCATTTGACACTGAACAGAGCCAGGGCCTTTTCCATTGTGGCTCCAGCTCTGTGGAATGGACTCCCTGAAGAAGTGAGGTGAGCCCCCTCCTTGGAGATACTCAGGAGATGCTGTAAGGCCTGCCTGTTTGCCAGGGCTTTTGAGAGAGTCTGAATTGGTAGGCATTTTTTAAGAGGGGGAAAGATTTGTGCTTTGTTATTTTATTTTTGCTTTTAAACTCATTTTTAACTATTATTGTAAGCTGCCTTGAACCATGAGTAAAGGCAGGATATAAATGTTTTAAGAAAAAAATGGGCAGGGGAGCTGGTGGAATATTGCAGTTCATAGTAAGCAGCTAGTTGAGGAAGACCTGCTTTAGGCTCATCCTGTGATGGTAGCCGTGGTGAGATGGAGCTTAAAAAGTCAAGGTATGCTTGACACTGATACCAGAAGGATTTACAGTCCAGCCAACAATGACTTGTCCAGAGGGCTTAATACCAGAGAGAGTAAAGGATCAGCTCTCCTGAGGTCCTGTAGATCTGGGAAGAAGGAGATATTGGGGACTGCCTGCCTGCTTTTGTCTTTGTCCCAAAGGAGAGGAAGTGAATTGGTCAGTTTGTGTGGTATACTGAAGACCCCCCCCCCCCATGTTTGTCACATAAATAAGATTCCTAGCACTTGCTGGTTTATTGCATGTGTCATTCACTTGCTGTAGGCTTGAGAACCTAAGGTGTATAGGATTGGATTATAAAAGCTGTATAGTTCTGGGCCACATGTTTTATTGGGAAGATATTAAAAGATTTGGCTGAATGGTTGTGACAGAGTCGACTGAAGTTAAATCCATCAACGGTGGAGATCCTTTACCTGGATTGTGGTGGTATGGAGGTGGGCACAGTTACATATTGATGGCACATTGTCCCTGACAAGGCAATTCTATTTGCACTCTTAGGACCTAAACTGGAAGATACATAATATTTCCAGTTCATACAACAACTTCTGACATAAGGCCAGATAATATTTGTGGCCCCAAATAGAAACTTTTTGGTGTGTCATTCAATTCCATATTGGAACTTTCCCATTTTGGTCTTTTTTTATTTACTGTTAATTGCCTTACATGTGGTACAGGAACTCTGTTGCTTGTTATATTTGCACTATTTGACCTCTGAAGAAGGCTCTTGTGAGCCAAAACGTGTCAGGTCATACATTGTTCTCTTTTGTGTGTATTTGTAACTTTGTACATTTTATGAGGCTTTATTTGGGCCCCTACTAGGTTTTTATATGTCTCTGTAATAATCACTCTTTTGTACACTTATGTTTTTAACTTTTGGCCCTTAATTAGTTTTCTAAACTTCCTTTGGAGGTATAGAGGTGGTCACCAGGCTTCCTACACTGGAAGGGGTAGCTTTGGTGCCAGCCCAGTCAGTGAACAGCCTGGGATTAACGTTGGATGCCTCCTTATCTATGGAGGCTCAGGTTGTTGCAGTTGCCAGATCTACGTTCTTCCATCCTAGGCAGATCAGGCTACTGAAGCCCTGGCTCTCCCCCAGGACTTAGCTACGGTTACCCATGCAATGGTCACTTCCAGGCTTGATTACTGCAACTTGCTCTATGCAGGCTTACCCCTGAAGCTGATCCGGAAATTATAGCTGGTACAAAATGCGGCAGTGCTCCTGCTGACATTGATGCCTCTGCGGGCTCACATTCAGCATGTGCTTTGTCAGCTGCATTGGTTGCCAGTTGAGTACCAGATCCACTTCAAGGTGTTGGTAATCACCTTCAAAGCCTTATACGGACCAACATACCTAAGGGACTGCCTCTTCTCATATACGTCTCGAAGAGCGTTACACACTGATAGTCAACATCTCCCAGTGATCCCTGGCCCAAAGGACATCCACCTAGCCTCGACCAGGCCCAGGGCTTTTTCTGCACTGGCCCCCACCTGTTGGAACATGCTTCCTCTTGAGATCAGGGCCCTGCGGGATCTTATTCAATTCCGCAGGGCCTGAAAGACGAAGCTGTTCCTCCAGGCCTTTGGCTGAGGCAGCAGGCATCCACACATGCCCCCCCCCAAGGTTGCTGTCACCCACTCACTGATAACTGGCCATACCTATCTACATTAATGGGCCAGTTTCTCCCTATGGCAAGCTGTGACTATTGATTTTATATGTTTATAATGTTTTTTAAATTTTATTGTATTTAGTGAAATGTAACCTACCCTGAGCCCATTCATGGGATGGGCAGGATATAAATGTGAAAAATAAATAAACAAATAAAATAAATATTAATCAATACCAGTTACCATATTATTTCTATAGTATTACAGTACCATGTTACCAGATTTTTTTTTTCTTGCAAGAATGAATTCACTTCCACTTGCTGTCTTACATGGATGATTTACAGGCCACGAAAGGGGATCTGGAGTTTTTATCTGTGATAGGTCTTTGGTGTAGATACTATTGACCATTTCATCTTTTTCTGTGTGATCTATTCAGATCTGAGAAGAAAATTTCTGGATCTTCATCTGAATAAGAAGCCTGTTTGCTCTTCTAGCTTATCATTTAATGACTCTGTTGGCAGACCTGGATTTTGATATAGCATTAGATGTATGTAAATATATAGTTGCTGCAATTAAATATCATTTGTTTTTAATGAATATTGAACAGCAATAACTTTTTTGTTATACTGCTATCTTTTTCTGGTCGAATAGTCTATTGCAGGGGTGTCGAACTCATTTGTTATGAGGGCTGGCTCTGACATGAATGAGACTTTGTTGGACCGGGCCATGTGAGTCATAAAATGTAATGCCAGGTAGCGGAGAGATAAACTTTTTAAAGGACACAAATACAAAGGGCTTTTTTTACTTAAAATAAAAACATGCTTAAAACATTAGCACTCTGGCAATATTTTGTTTATTTAACAGTGTCTGATAACTGACATCTCTTGCTCTGAATTACTGCATCAAAATGTCTGTGCTGTTGCAATCTTGACTGTGCTGTTCAGGTGTGTATCTGTAAGCTGCAAACCTACCATGATGCAGTGGTAGAAAAACTGGAAGAAGAAGCAGAAGACAGCCAGTTCCACTGTGGGCCTGATAGAAGCTCTCCGGGGGCCTGATCTGGTCCCCGGGCCGCATGTTTGACACCCCTGCTCTATTGGTTTTAAGACCTAGATGGGAAATATTTGGAAGATATTGCTAACAAAGAAATGAAAATCCAAGATCTGGACAGCCAAAACAGCAGCATGCAGCTATTTTGATCAGTTACTAAATTGGAAAGGCAACATATAAATGCCTTAAATATCACAAAGTTGATTTTTTTCCTTCTTCAAAGTTGCACCAAAATGATGTAATATTGTCAAGGTGTAATTTTAGGCAAGAATTGGTGTTCAGTTGTCTTGTCCTAAATAGGGTGAACTTACATGTCAGATCTTGTGCTAGTGGAGATGAAGGTATTTTGTAAACAGATCATGAAAATGATTCATAATGGGATAAAGTATGCCTACATTTAGGTAACAAATGGACATGAGCGGGAATGAAAGAAGTCACAAGTGCCGCAAACAGAGATAGGTTTTTAAAGCACTCCACTGGTTTTTCATTGGTGGTATTAAAGGAGTTGGCTTCCATTAGCACAAGTGTCATTGGACAAGCTAGCATCATGAACATTGGAGTGAAGAATGGTATTCTTCCCTCCCCTTCTCACCTGCTGGGCCAGCCACTTACTGGCTGGCCTTACCTACCTGAGTCTGTGGTAGGGTTGGTGGTTCCTGCTTGCCTTCCCATAACTCTGCTTACCTAGGGGAGTAGGCTTGCCAGCCCCCAGGTCCGGGTGGGGGATCCCCCAGTTTCAGGGGATTCTCCCTGCCATGGACCAGCTGGCTGGCAAGGGAAATCCCGCCCCTAAACAGGGATGTCGCTGTGCAACCTCAATGCAATGACAGCACCCGGAAGTGACATCATCATGTCAGGGACATCGTACAGGGATGCTCTGGTATTTGGGCAGACTCTATGGTTTGAGGGTGAAAAACTCGTAGAATTTTGCCCAAATACCAGAGCATCCCTTTGTGACGTTTCCCAAATCCCCTTGCCGGAGTGATGAGGGGACCTGGCAACCCTTTAGGGGAAGCAATTGTAGCGGGGCTGGCATCTGTGGTGGACTGTTCAGCAGCTCTGCTCCTACCTCCTGACAGGTATAGTAGTGATCAGTGACTGCAGCTACACAAGCAAGCAGCAAGAAAAGAATAGCATCATGGTATTCCTTGCGCAATAGTCCAGCACGAAGTAGAAAAACAAAACAAACCTTCTATAAACATAACAATCTTTAAGTTAGTGGAGGAGGAATGTAGAATCCATGCCATTGTTTCACAAAATTAGCAACAGTAAATGACTGTCACTGCCAGTTACAATATCAGGCAAGCTTGCAGACTGCAAAGGTAACATATTTTTTAGGTGGTTATCCATAAGAATTGTGTGAGAGAGTATTTTTAAACTTGTGGGGGGTTATAAGCACAAATACATATAATAATCCAAAGAAAAAACTCAAGTAATGAATTCTCCTGACTGCTTTTGCATGTCAAATCATAAGTAGAGCAAAAATTATTTAGAAGTCCCTTCTCACATGGTGGAAGGGATATTGTAATCATTAATTTGATATGGAACTAACAGGTAATGCAAGTTATACTACAGAGAGTTACTGTGAAATTGAGGTAGGCCAGTGCCCTGAGAGTTAAATGCGGTGAAAGAGAGTTAAATGCTATTGTGGTTGTCCCTAGATTTCTTTTTCCCCATCTCTGTATATCCGGCTCTGTTCTTTGGGTGTGCTAAAATTAGTGTCAGCAGTTTTTAGTGTCTTCAGGTGTTTTTTCTAAATTAAATAAAGTAAGGGAAGAAATAACTGCTGTACTGTCTTTCAGCTTTTACAAGTATTATTCCAATAAAATAATTCCTGCATAAAGCGTTGACTTTTTAAGATGTGATAGTTAAACCTCATTTGATCCCCCCCAATGAAATATTCAGTTCAAACGTTTACTGCTGTTTGACCTAAAATTAATATAGGCTACTTAGAAGCAAAATTTACTAAACATAAGTAAAGATAAACAGGCCTGGATGAATCACAAGCTGGAGTTAAGATTGCTGGGGAAAAGATCAATAACCTCAGATATGCAGACAATACCACTCTGATGGCAGAAAGTGAAGAGGACCTAAAGAGCCTCTTGCTCAGGGTCAAAGAGGAGAGCGCAAAAGTGGGCTTGAAGCTCAACATCAAAAAAACTAAGATCATGGCATCTGGCCCCATCACTCCTTGGCAAATAGAAGGGGAAGTCATAGAAGTAGTGACAGACTTCACGTTCCTGGGATCCCAGATCACTGCAGATGGTGACTGCAGCCATGAAATTAAAAGATGCCTGCTCCTTGGGAGGAAAGCGATGGCAAACCTAAACAGCATGATAAAAAGCAGAGACATCACCCTGCCAACAAAAGTCCGCATGGTCAAAGCAATGGTATTCCCCGTAGTAATGTATGGCTGCGAGAGTTGGACTATAAAGAAGACCGAGCGCCGAAGAATAGATTCTTTTGAACTATGGTGCTGGAGAAGACTCTTGAGAGTCCCTTGGACTGCAAGGAGATCAAATCATTCAATCCTAGAAGAAATCAACCCTGACCGTTCCCTGGAAGGCCAGATCCTGAAGTTGAAGCTCAAATACTTTGGCCACCAAATGAGAAGGGAGCATTCACTGGAGAAGACCTTGATGCTGGGAAAGATTGAAGGTCAAAGAAGAAGGGGATGGCAAAGGATGAGATGGTTAGACAGTGTCATCAATGCAACAAACATGATATTGAGCAAACTTCAGTGGACAGCGGAAGACAGGAGGGCCTGGCGTAATCTGGTCCATGGGATCACGAAGAGTCGGACTTGACTGTGCGACTGAACAACAACAAAAACATGCTAAATCAGATTGGTTTGTTCAGGGCATCAGAAAATTTCCCTATTCAATTTTTTCTGGAATGGCAGAAACTTGGTGTGGTAGTGGAAATGAAACACAGGAGCAATGGGCATAAAAGCCGCCCTGAGCCTACTTGCGGGGAGGGCGGGCTATAGATTCGATAAGTAAATAAATAAAATCTTGCTGCTGTCGTTGGGAGAACACATGAAGCTGCCTTACATTGAGTCTGGTCTGGCAGAGGTTTTCCAAGGAGTTTCACATCACCTGCTACCTAATCCTTTCACCTGGAGATGCCAGGGATTGGGACCCTCTGTGTGCCAAGCAGATATTCTGCCTCTGAATCACGGTCCCTCATTCTAAGTGAAGAGTGATGTGATATGTACCTACTTTAACAAGTTGCCATTTTGGTTTAACTGTTCATGGACAATTAGTTTTGGTGCTTTCGTGAAGCAGTTCTTGATGTGATGTTTGTGCAGCTCCTTGCTTCCCTAGCATACAAGTTACTGGGATGGATATCATAAGCTAGTAGTGATACTAGCACTGAACTTTGCCTTAAACTGTCTTGTCTGTTTTCATCAAACCTGTTTCTTGATACCTAAAAATAAATGAATAATTTTGAAAAAACTGGCTCCTGATGAGCTATGTAGCAACGTTACTGAAATCTGAAGCAGATAAAATGGAAATTTGGGCTGTAACTTTTGCTGTGATGTTTAACTAATTAGTTGTCTTTTATTCTGTTAAGCTGTTTCATTTCAACTGTCCCTATGCTTTTTAAAATTAACCAAATTTCCTTGTTCTCCCCCCCCCAGTCTTTTCATCACCTCATCACCTCAATTTCTTCTTTTCATCTCCCCTTTCCCTCCTCCTTCCCATTGAAAGATTTTTTTCCCCTTTGCTTGCTGTGTCAAGGCAACGTGGGCTGATTCTGTAATAAAGAGATGGCTTATTAGAATTAAAGCCTACCAGTCTTTTAAAAAAGCAATCTTTGCAAGATTGAAGCCACAGGGGAATTGTAAATTCTCAGCAAAGACCTCATTTAAAGACTGGAATGAAAATGTGTGCATGGGTGCAAGCAGCATAAAACCCTCACTGGAGAAGTTTTAGTTTGAAATTAAAATAAGTGGAGAATAATCAAGTGGGAGAGAATGAGAGAGACCTGAGGTGTGCCCGTGCCTTCCAGAGTTGTCATTTGGCCAGTGTTACTCTGGTCTTCTGGAATCTTTCTCTCTCTGGGTAATGTATTTTAAACTTCAATCTCAGCCCCATGTGCTAGACGATTTGAATGTAAATATATTTAAATTAACATGTACACAAGCAATGGTAGTTCTGTTTCTCTTCTAGGAAGATGTTTCAAACCTAGTAGCCTGTATTCAACCACATAGATAAGATAACAAAATTTATTTATTTATTTAAAATATTTTTATGCCTGCCTTTCTCCAGAGTCCAGATTAAATGTGGGTAGCACCTCCCCCTAGAGTTGGATTCAACTAGCTTTTGAGCAAGGGAAACCTTTACCCTTACTTAGCAGTAAAATAAATACAATAAAAGTGTAAAAAATCACATAATTTAAAATATTAAAACAATAAATAAAATACATTAAAACAGCATTAAAAACACCACTTAAAAATGCCCTGTGAACATATTCCTTTTGGCTTGTACTCAGAAAGCCCTAAATGCTCTACGGAGCAGTTCTGTTTAAAGTCTTGCTGGAAGACTAGGAGGGCAGAAGCCCCCAGATCCTTTCCACTCCACAAGCAACTGCTAAAAAAGCCCAACTCTGGGCTGTTACCAAGGGATCACTGCTAGTAGGCCCTGCTGGGAAGAGTGAAGCTGCCACACATGAACGTGCAGGGAGGAGCAATCCTGAGGGTTTGTGGGCCCCAGGCTATGAAAAGCTTAAAGGTAAGCACAAGTACCTTTAAGTGCCCTTAAGTTTTCTTGACAGCAAGGCAACAGTCTCTGCTGATTGCTCCCCTCTAGCTGCAGCCTACTGAGCCCTCTAAAAATTTGTTCCTAGGGGTTAGTGCGCTTTCAAAAACAGCATGCTGGGAGCAGGAAATTGGCAGAAATAACCAACCACTCTTTAGAGTGTTCAAGAACACTTTAGTCTCCTGAATGTGGCTGGATATAGGGTGGTTACTTTTTTTTTTTTACTTCTCATGTTCTTGCTTCCCTTACTAAATTTTCAATAATCTTTTTATAGGTTTGTAAAAAGAATTATTAGTGGATGCATTCCCCTCAGTCCTCCCCATCTTTGCACAGCCTTTGCAACCATTTCCTGATCTCTGTGCAATTGGTGATGGTAGTGAAGGCAACAAAATAAGCATCTGCATGTTTTAGTTAACCCGTAGTCCTGCTGGTTAGTATGTCAAAGAATTTACTGTTAGTTACCTAGCTGTTGCAGGCTTCAAGAACAGCAGTTCTTAGAATGTATTTTGGAGATCCATGATTTGTGTAGGCTACAGGGAGGTTATCAGTCAAACTGTTGATTTAAGTCAAGAAGTTATCAGTGGCATACCTAGCCTATTTGGCACCCAGGCCCAATAATTTTTAACACCCCCTCTTCTATATATATATATATATATATATATATATATATATATATATATATATATATATATATGTATATATGTAAATATATATATATATGTATATATATTTTTGCCATCAAGTCACAGCTGACTTATGGTGACCCTGTAAAATTTTCAAGGCAAGAGACCTTCAGAGGTGGTTTGCCATTGCCTACCTCCGGGTTGCCCCATCTAGCTTTCAAGATCTGACTGTATCAGGCTAGGCTGGGGCTCTTCGGGTCAGGGCCAATGTTCCCTCTAAGGCGTACAGTCTTGTGAGCAGAAATTTTACCCTGTGAGCCAAAAGTGGTGCTAGCTTTAAAACTGTGAGCAGGCCGACATTTTTTTTAAAAAAATTATTTCAGTGTTGTTGTTGTTGTTCTTCAGTCACACAGTCGAGTCCGACTCTTCGCGACCCCATGGACCAGATTACGCCAGGCCCTCCTGTCTTCCGCTGTTCGCTGAAGTTTGCTCCATTTCATGTTCATTGCATCGATGACACTGTCTAACCATCTCATCCTTTGTCGTCCCCTTCTTCTTTGACCTTCAATCTTTCCCAGCATCAGGGTCTTCTCCAGTGAATGCTCCCTTCTCATTTGGTGGCCCCGGATCCTTTCCACTCCACAAGCAACTGCTAAAAAAGCCCAACTCTGTGTACAAACATACAAAACATACAGACATAACATATATACTATTATCATTTGTATTACAAGCCATATATTTATATTAAACTTACTTATATTTATATGGAACATACTATATGACTCTTTCAAACTATAGTTTAGAAATGATTTATACATCATGGCCATGAACAGTTTCATCAAGTTAGCTAAGTCATCCTAGCCTCATGCCTTAGCCTTATCTCCCCCCCCTTCTAATAATAAACCTTCCACACCCTCTGCCTGCCAGCTCCAGAGTGATCAGCCATGGTATTTTATTTTAATTAAGAGCCAGCACTGAGAATGCTATTTGAAAATCATTAGCCAACTCTGTTCAAATTGGGAAAATGCCCTCTTCACAGTGAGATTGCTGCATTATCGAGAGAGAACATGAAAATGCATTCTGTGGCAAGGTACTAACAAGGCTCACAGGCAGCTAAATACCAGTGGCAAAAGGAATAGCATGCAAGGAAAGCATATAGGTCTGGGGAAGGAGATTTGAACTGAGAATCCTGGAATTTACAGAGCTAATCTGAACCAAAATTGTGCAGGAGCATTTATAGCAGATTGAAAAAACCACAGGAAAAACATAAGGTGCATTATGACTTTTTCCTAAAGCTTGACTTGGAGGAGGGAGAAACTTGCCTATGGCCTGCAATCCTGCACGGATCCCAGCCTGGGTGCTCCAGCCAGAGCTGGTGCCAGGGTTTTTTGCGCACTAGGCGAGGCTACCTTCTGCCCCCCCACACACACACGTGCCCACCAATTTTCAAACTAGGAAGAACGCAAAACACAAAATTTGAAATTGCTAATTTCTTTTTTTTTTTTACATTGTGAGAACGAGTAGTACAATCTCTGATTTCCCTCACCTTACTGGTGTGTGCTTCTAAACCCTGTCCTTCTAGGCCAGTGTGGTGCAGTGGTAAAGAGTGGTGGACTCTAATCTGAGAACTGGGTTTAATTCCCCATGTGCATCCAGCTGGGTGGCCTTGGGCCAGTCACAGCTCTGTCACAGCAGTTCTCTCAGAGTCCTCTCAGTCCCACAGGGTGTCTGTTGTGGGGAGAGGAAGGAAAGGAGATTGTAAGCTGCTTTGAGACTCCAAATCTGAATAAAGAAGATGTGTAATACTTGGAGGTTGGATGGCTTGGCCCTGGCTTGAGCATCAGAGAGGCTGTTGAACTAGGCTTGTTCCTGGGCCATTTAGACTTTCCAGTCTGCCTGCTTCTCTTATACACAGAGAAGTCACCCACAGGCATACACAGAAGGGGTTTCTTTTTGTGAGAAACAGCCAGAACTGTCAGGAGGCCCTCTTCTGAAAGTCTTCTGACTTCTTCCCACAGAGAGAAAATGTCTGCATAACACACACCCAGTTAGGGATGCCACCCTCCAGATGGGACCTGGGGACCTCTTGGAATTACACCTCATCTTGACTACAGAGATCAGTTCCCCTGGAGAAAATGAATGCTTTGGAGAGGGGACTCTATGGCATTGTGCCCCCCTCAGGTCCCTGCCCATCCCAAGCTCCATCCCCAAATCTCCAGGAGTCTCCCAACCTGGCATTGGCAACCCTACTTCCCCATCTCCTTCCGGTGGCCAGGGGGGACCTGGCAACCCTATGCCCAGTATTACACAGGGCAGAATGGTGAGAAGACCAAGCCGGTCTCTGAATGGGTTATTGCATTGTTTTCCTGGTGCCCTGTCACTTTAAATATAGAAATGAACCCAGATCTGCACTCCTGTTTAAAGTAAAGCCAGGCCACCTGCCCAAGCTCCAGCATGGCCAGGGAACAAAGCGGGTAGCCACCAGGACCCCGGTTTCTTCTCTGCACTCAACCGCCAGCACCAGGAGCTGCCGAGGGGCTTCTTGCTGTTGTGGCAGTGAGGGCGCCCAGCTAGAGTTAGCCCCACACTAAAAGGATGTAGGAGGGTGGGGAGGGGAGAGGAGAGGAGGCGAGCCAGGCAGTGGAGGGATGGGAGCTGCCCATGGGTGAGTGGTGGTGGCGGCGCTTCACCGAGGAAGGACAGAACCAGTACAATATACAGTGCCCAGCAAACCCAGTGCCTTCTGTTCATTTGCTACTATTTAATTTAAACCCAAAGCAATGGGTTTAAATTACATGCAGAAAGGTATCGGCTGGGTATTAGGAAAAACTTTTTCATGGTCAGAGTAGTTCAAAGGTGAAATCAGCTGCCTAGAGAAGTGGTTAGTTCCCCTTCACTGACCACTTTCAAGAAGAAGCTGAACGAATATTTGTCAGAGATGCTTTAGGCTGGTCCTGCAATGGGCAGTGGGGTTGGACTAGATGGTCTGTATAGCCCTTTTCAACTCTATGATTCTTTAATTCTAAATATATCCTGTTACCAAGCAGGATAGGGATTAGAAGGTTTTGAGACCAAGAACTGAAAATAAGGGGGGAAACCACGGAAAAATTAGGTGGAGACTGAAATAAATGAGAAATGTGTGGAAAAGAGGGAGAGAAATTAAGAGTAGGGAAGGTTGTTTTCTCTTGCTGCAATACCCTAATGACTGCTTTTCAAAGTCTGCCTGAGCTGGGTGCAAGGAAAGGAAGAGAGAAAGGCTAGACTATTGGAGAAAATGACCTGCACCCTGGCAATTACTGTAGCAGCTATCAGCATGCTGTCTTGGTTGCACAATCTGTTAAGCAGTTTTACTTCAGTCTTGGAGAAAGGGAAGTCTAACTGATCCTACAAGTTTTATTGCTATTCTCAGGTTTTTTGGCTGGAGGCAGCATGACACTGGCCGTCCTTTAAGGATCTTCCTCAAGCTGCACCCAGGGCAGAGTGCACCTCCTGCCATACACCACTGGATGTTATCCCTAGTGCCCAATAAAGCAGCCCACATGTAATGATTGTTGTAACCTACTTCTTTCATTTAAAATTCTTTATTTTAAAAAACCAGCAACTCTGGTGGTATGCATGAAGTTTCTGTTTGCTATAATATCTTGAAAATATGGAATATGTCAATTTCTTTATACTTCTAAAAACTAATAAAGGATTTCCCAGGGTTTACAAGATTTTTTCCCCAGTGTCTCCCTTCTTTTATTCTCACATAATATAGGCGGTTCAGTATTCTCAATTTATATTCCCATTTGGTTACACTAGGTGTGTCCCCAGTTTTCCAGTACTTTGCACAGAGTATTCTAGCAGCAATCACTATACCAGACTAATTTTCTTTATTTTCTTTTAAGATTAGAGTATGTAAAAAGAAATAAGGGACTTAGAGTCAAGATTAATACAATAATATACTTAACAGGGCTTAACAGAAATGTTGGCTTCTTATCTCACTAAACATGCCATAGAATGTTAGAGTTGGAAGGGACCTTGCAGGTCATCTAGTCCAGCCTCCTGCACTCTGCAGGAGCATAGCCAAAAGATAGCCCAATATACCTACAATATACCCAAAAGATGGTCGTCCAGCCTCAGCTTGAAAACGTCCAGGGAAGGAGCATCCACCACCTCCTGAGGCAGACTGTTCCACTGCTCAACCACTCTTACAGTTAGGAAGTTTCTACTGATATCTAGCCGGTAACGACTCCCTTGTAATTTCCACCCATTAGATCTAGTCTTGCAATCCGGACCAAGAGAGAACAGATCTGCTCCATCTTCTACATGACAGCCCTTCAAATACTTGAAGACTGCAATCATGTCCCCTCTAAGTCTTCTCTTTCCCAGGCTAGACATACCCAACTCTTTCAGCCTTACCTCATAAGACTTGGATTCAAACCCTCTCACCATCCTGGTTGCCCTTTTCTGGACACTCTCAAGCTCGTCAACATCCTTCCTAAAATGTGGTGCCCAAAACTGGACACAGTACTCTAGGTGAGGCCTGACCATAGCAGAATAGAGTGAAACTACCACCTCCCGTGATCTGGACACAATGCTTCTGTTAATGCATCCTAAGATTGCATTAGCTTTCTTCGCAGTCACATCACACTGCAGGCTCATGTTGAGCTTGTAATCAACCAAAACACCTAGATCCCTTTCACATGTGCTGCTGTCAAGCCAAGTCCCTCCCATTCTATATCTGTGCCTTTGCTTTTTGTGCCCAGGTGTAAGACTTTGCAGTTACCTCTACTGAATTTCATTTTATTTGCCTCAGCCCACTGTTCCAGCCTATCTAGATCATTTTGAATCCTGACTCTGTCTTCTTCAGAATTAGCAATTCCTCCCAGTTTTGTGTCATCTGCAGATTTGATAAGCATCCACTCTATGTCTTCCTCCAGGTCATTTATAAAAACATTGAACAACACAGGGCCCAAGACCAAGCCCTGTGGCACTCCATTCGAGACTTCCCTCCATGTAGATGCAGAGCCATTTACTAGCACTCATTGGGTATGATTTTTCAACCAACCATGAATCCATCCAATGGTTGCTCCATCCAGCCCACACTTAACCAGCTAATCCTCAAGGATATCATGAGAAACTTTGTCAAATGCTTTACTGAAATCTAGATATACTATATCCACAGCATTGCCAGAGTCAAACATTTTAGTAACTCTGTCAAAAAAGGAGACAAGGTTGGTCTGGCATGACTTATTCTTGATAAACTCATGCTGGCTACAACCAATTAACTCATTCCGTTCAAGGTGCTCACAGGCCGCTTGATAATCTGCTCCAGAATTTTTCCAAGTATTGATGTCAAGCTGACAGGCCTGTAATTTCCCGGGTCCATCTTTTTTCCCATCTTGAAGATTGGGACAACATTCACTCTTCTCTAGTCTTCCGGCACAACACCAGTACTCCAGGACATCTCAAAGATTAGAGCCAGAGGCTCTGAAATAACATCTGCAATTTCTTTTAGCACCCTGGGATGCAAGCCATCCAGCCCTGGAGATTTGAAAGTATTTAAGGCAGCTAGATGCTCTCTAACCATTTTCTTACTTATCCTGGACTGGCAGTTCCCCCTTCTTTCATATGCCCTGCATTCTTCAGTTTGTATACAGCTCTCCCTACAGATTCGAGCCTGCTTCTTGTACTCACCCTCAGTAATTTGGCTCTCCTTCCATTTCCTGTACATTTCCCTTTTTAGTCTCAGGTCTTCAGAGAGTTCCTTGTTCAGCCACCTCAGCTTCATTACCCATCTCCCACCTTTCTTTCTTACTGGAACAGTTTGCGATTGTGCCTTAAGCACTTCATTTTTCAGGATCACCCATCCTTCCTGTGCAGATTTCCCCCTCAGCATTTCCAGCCACAGGATCCTACCTAACATTTCTCTGATTTTTTTGAAATCAGCCTTCCTGAAGTCCAGGATACGAGTCCTACTATGTCCTGGTTTCACATTCCTCACTATGTCAGATTCCAAGCTGACATGGTCACTATTCTCCAAGGATCCTACAACATTCACCTTATCAACCAGTTCTTCCCTGTTAGTCAGAATTAAATCTGGGATAGCAGATCCTCTGGTTCCCACTTCCAGCTTCTGAGAGATGAAGTTGTCTGTAAGAGTATTTAAGAATCTGCGGGATGCCCCATGTCTAGCAGAGTTAGATTTCCAGCAAATATCTGGATAGTTGTAATCTCCCATCTCTTTGTTAACTCTTGCATTTATATGCTAATATGCTGCCATCCATGGATCTTAAAGGCCACCTGATCCAATTTCAGCTCTGTGTATGTATCTTGGCTTTGAGTGGCCCCTCCTAATGGCTGTCCCCACCCTCTTTTTTCCTGTAAGTGGCCGTTGATGAGACTTTATTCCAGTTTGTCTGAAGAAGTGTGCTTTGCACATGAAAGCTTACACCAGAGGTGTTGAACTTGTTTGTTATGAGGGCCAGATCTGACATAAATGTAACTTTGTTTGGCCGGGCCATGAGTGCTATAAAATGTAACCAGAGTTATAAAGTTTATAAAGATGATTTCAGATGCCTAATGGCAATAGCAGGAAACTGAAAGGAGAAGTTGTTGTTGTTCAGTCACACAGTCGATTCCGACTCTTCGCGACCCCATGGACCACATCACGCCAGTCCCTCCTGTCTTCCGTCGTGCTCTGAAGCTTGTTTAATTTCATGTTCATTGCATTGATAGCACTGTCTAATAATCTCATCCATTGCCATCCCCTTCTTCTTTGACCTTCAATCCTTCCTGGCATCAGGGTCTTCTCCAGTGAGGACTCACTTCTCATTTGGTGGCCTAAGTATTTGAGCTTCAGCTTCAGTATCTGGCCTTCCAGGGAACAGTTAAGGTTGATTTCTTTTAGGATTGACTGATTTGATCTCCTTGCAATCCAAGGGACTCCCAAGAAGCTCAGAAAAAATATATACCGCAGGTTAGGAAAGGCACAAATAGGTATAGAAAAAGGCCTTCATGGTTAACAAACAAAGTAATAAAAGCTGTAAAAGGTAAGAAGGATTCCTTTAAGCAGTGGGAAGCTAGTCTCAGTGAGGTTGATAAAAGGGAACACAGACTGTGGCAAATAAAATACAAGTCTGTGATCAGGCAGGCAGAAAAGGAATATGAGGAGCATATTGCAAAAAACATAAAGACCAACAATAAAACTTTCTTCAAATACATTAGGAGCAGGAAACTGGCCAGGGAGGCACTGGGACCCTTGGATGACCAAGGGGTAGAAGGAGTACTGAAGGATGATAGGGAAATGGCTGAGATGCTAGATGTATTTTTTGCTTCTGTCTTCACTGTGGAAGATGAGAAGTGCTTGCTCACTCCAGAATTGCTGATTTCGGGAGGGATGTTGAAAGACCTGAGTCAGATTGAGGTGATGAGAGAGGAGGTCCTACTACTGATAAGACAAGTTAAAAATGATAAATCACCAGGCCCAGATGGCATACATCCAAGAGTTCTGAAAGAACTCAGATGTGAACTTGTGGATCTCCTGACAAAAATATGTAATCTTTCATTAAAATCTGCCTCCATTCCTGAGGACTGGAAGGTAGCTAATATCACTTCCATCTTTAAAAAGGGTTCTAGAGGAAATCTGGGAAATTACAGGCCAGTCAGTCTGACCTCAATACCAGGTAAGTTGGTGGAAACTGTTATTAAGGAAAGAATTAGTAGGCACCTTGATGAACAAAAACTATTGAGGCAGACTCAGCATGGGTTCTGTAAGGAAGGATCTTGTCTCACTAACTTGTTAGTGTTCTTTGAGGGAGTGTTGTGTACTCAGGTCATCCTGCACATGTGGTTGGGCGAACACGTGCTCAGGCAAAGGACCTGAGCTTCATATCTAGAGACAATGGCCTGAGCAGATCCTAGTGCGCACCTATCGGGAGGCTAGGATCCTAGGGGGACCTATGGGTTCAAGGGTGCACTGCAAATATCCAATCATGGGTGTGCGTGGGTGTGGTGTGAGTTGGGAATATAAACCGGCCCGCAAGCCAGCAAGGGCATCTCTTGTTCTTCTTCTGAAATAAAGTATGAGCTGAATCACTATGCTTCGCATCAGTCTCAGTACTTTATAGGGAGTGAACAAGCATGTGGACAAGGGAGACCCAACAGATGTTGTTTACCTTAACTTCCAGAAAGCTTTTGATAAAGTTCCTCATCAAAGGCTCCTACTTAAACTCAATAGTCATGGGATAAAAGGACAAGTCCTCTTGTGGATGAAAAATTGGCTAATTAATAGTAAACAGAGAATGAGTATAAATGGGCAATCTTCTCAGTGGAGGGTGGTAATTTTTTTTTTTGGCCCCCCAAAGGGGATTTTTTATTGATTTTTTGCTTGTACACTACAAACTACAAAAGAAAAATAGGGGGGAACTACAACTAAGGATAAAGAAAAGAAACCCACACTAAACTAAAAACCCAAGAGAAGGAGATCTTATCCCTGTTAATCTAAATGTTAGTACTCCAGTGTTAGTAAACAATGCAAACTGTAAGTTCCTATCTAGCTCAGCTACTGTGTTAATTTGTTACATGTTATGAAGGAATTCCCAAGCATCCCTGTCAGCTCGTTTCATAAAGGCAATTATCAGAATCCTTCTGCCTTTATCTAGGCTTTCTATCTCTTAAATCATAAGATGCTTTAATAGCTGCAGCGCCCTCTTCCTTGGCCAGGTCTTCATCCGTCTCTGAGGGAGTAGAGCCTCTCGACCTGGTTTCTCTTTCTTCTTTTGTTCCCAGGTGGCATTTTAGAACGTCTTTAGCTTTAAAGATGGAGTCAATCTTCTCTCTTTTATCATTAAATTTAAAAATGACCCCTTCTAGCACCGCCCATTTATGAGTTTTGATTAGTTTGAAGAAATAGAATCAAGTCCTTTTAGTTCTTTCTTTTTTGACGAATTTCAAATGGAATGTCCTTTAGAGTTTTAATGATTGTGCTTCCCAGTTTCAGTGGAGTTGCTGACGTTGCTTTCAAAATTACATCTCTGGTCTGTCTTCTTGAGAACCTGACCGTTATTTCCCCAGGTAGGCTATTTTTTTTGGGTGTAGTTAGAGTACACCCTATATGCTGCTTCCATATCATGGATGATTTCTTCCGCTTTCAAGCCTGTTACTGGTGCGATAATTTTGTTGGGCTTAAAGGTGCCACTTGACTCAAACTTCTAGAACTAATCACTGTTTTCAGTGTTGCTATGGATCTTGCCCCAGTCTTCATTTCTTGAGTCAGTAAAACTCTACTGCCATGTTTGTTGCATTGTTTTAACATGTTGTCTCCACCCCCTCTGCCTTCTTTTCATGGTAAATGTGGTGTAGATATGACTACATGCTTTCCTTCTTTTCATACACTGGCATCTTGCACAAATTGGAGATGATTCGAGATTATATGCTTTTTAACTTGAAATGCAGCTGTGTGGATGGGTCTTAAAGTTTTTTAGAGCTACAGGAGGGAAAGGTGTCTATTCCCACCACTGTTTTCCTAATCATACCATTCTGGTTGATTTTGACCAGGAAAACAGTGAAAGGACAGAGTTCAGCAGTCTTTCCCCACTGTAGTCTCTCAATTACACTTCAGTAGGGAAAAGGGAGGGGAGGATCTTTGCTATCTCCTGTGAAATGTAGTTCAGCAGTCAAACATGAACAAGACAATGTGGTTCAGTTTCAAATGTGATCATGGCCCACTAACATTTCTGTGGCGATTACAGGACACTGGGAGCCCTAGAGACACTTCCTCTTCAACAGTCATAAGTGTGTGGCAAAGAAAAAAAGTGCAGTGAAGAATCTTCAGTCCATGTGAAAGCTCATGTATTGTGAAAGCCTCCATCAGAAGAGCTTTTGCATTTCACCTTTCTTCTGGGTCTGGATTTGGAAAACCTTGTAGAGAAGCATGTAGAGAAGTACTTTATCTGTAGGCAAATGGAAATAATGATGCTACAAGCAGGAAGAAGTGAGGACTGATTTATGTATATTCCTCAACCCCCCTGCTCTGGGTCAGGGCAATGGGGAGCTTGTACTCTCTTGTCAACAGGTGATGACAAAGATATATAAATTGATAGGAATGCAGACATTTCCTCTCTTGGAACCTCTGCGGGCCAGCAGTAAAGTAATGATTACACCAGAGATTCCTTGACTCCTTCCTTGTTATTAATTTAGAACATTTGAAAGGGAGGGCCCTAAGATGAGAAAGAGCTTCTGTTTTGTATCCCTGCTGAATCTGGTTTAGCTTTGTTTATTGGTGCAGTTGGAGACTGGCAGAAATCACCATGGCCATGTTATGGGGCACAAAGGTGAACTATGGGGATAGTCAGAAGAAAGTGCTGTTCATTATGAATTATAACATTATAGCATTTTTCTCTGTGGGGAGAGGTTAATGTTCTTAGTTGCCACAGCCATTAAATGATAGGTTGGTATTCTCATTTTGTAGTTGGGCTGCTGAGGCTCCAGATCTTTTCATGAAATTTATTATGTTGTTAGTATGTTATATTAAAAAATTATTGGCCCACAAGAAATATTTACTGGCTCATCTACTCACACATACCTGAGGTGTTCATTTGGGGACTGGGAGAAGGAAAAATGGTTACGATTCCCTGACTGGTTCACCTACAAACTAGCTAAAAAGTTATTAAGTAGGTTGGGCTAAAGTTACTTGAGGAGGGGGAGAGTATGGGAACAAAATTCTGGGGGCTCTGGTCATCCTCAGGGACCCCAAGAGCTAGAGAACCCATGTAATTTTGTTTTTCATGTGATATTTGGGTAGGATTGGCGGGGCAGGGGCCGAGACTCTTAGCCTTAACTTCAGGCTGCTTTAAATAAGAGGGGGAAACCAAAGCATGTCTTCCCCTCACTGGCTCTTACTTTGGAGGGAAATTTTTTAATTGGGGAGATGGTGTGTCCCAATTCCCTTGCTCTGATCCATATTTGGATTCACTTGCACCTGCTTTTTAGAGCTAGTATTTAGTATTTATTGTATTGTTTTTAGATGTAATAATATTGTGTTTTAAATTGTATACTGGTTTTAACTGTTTGTAAGCCACCCTGAGCCACCTCGGTGGGAGGGCGGGATAAAAGTCCCATAAATAAAAATAAATAAATAAATTGCACATTAGGAGAACCAGTCAAGGAACTCTAACATCACATGTAGTTTGATCCTCAGATTTCTGTTATGTCATTGTTGTATGATTCCTGCTATTTTTGTTTTGGTAGTCTTCCTGTTTGTTGAGGTTCTTTACTATTCCTGTGTGGCCAGTGTTGTGTCCTTAATGCTAGGCATCAAAATAAGGAGGCAGCATAGTTTCAAACAGGAGCACAGTTTAAGTCTAGTTCTTTCCCTCTGTGGAGTGAAGTAACAACTACTCTATGTTCCTGCCTATACCACGTCCTGGAGTGGACTCGGGCAGTTTAAAACACTGGCCTGGATTTTCCTTCCAAAAGTTTTATTTTATAATTACATTTATATATCAAAGAATAAGGGGGTTCCAAAATTCCTTGAGGTGTTCTCTGATCATCTCTTTACAATGAAGAAGAAATCCTATTTGATCACCCGTCTCATCAATTTAACATTACACCTCTGTGATAGGGCTGAAGCAGGTTCTTGTGCCCCATCCAGCTATTTTTGGAGCTCAAAAGTTACACTGTTTATATGTGGCAATAGCTCTTATTCATGCAATTTCTCCTCACCCCCACTTCCACCTCCTTCAGTGCCGGGTTTGGAGAGATGAGGATGCTCAGCAGGAATGTGATGCCATAGTGCATGAAGCTGCCATTTCCTTCAGGGGAACTCATCTCTGTAGTCTGGAGATAGCTGAGTTTGGTAGCTTTATCCCAAAGGCCTACTGGTGGCACCTGACACGATATCAATTTATTTAGCCCAGGTTTTGGCATGGTTGAAACAGTGTCAGATCTCCCTTTTCAGCTGCATTTGAACCAGTTTGTGAAGTGTATTTCCTCTGTTGTGAATTAGATGAAATGGTGGCATGAAACCTGAGGACCAAGATTTTGAGGGAGTAGGTGTAGATGGAACTAGAGTGATGTAGTCCTTACGACCCCACTCCAGTAAGCATTCTGGTTGCAGCATTCTTTAGCAATTGTGTCTTCCGAACACTCTTCAAGGGCAGCCCCACATTGCAATAAGAACATAAGAAGAGCCCTGCTGGATCAGACCAGTGGCCCATCTAGTCCAGCATCCTGTCTCACACATCCAGTTCCTTTGGAGGGCCAACAACATGGCATAGAGGCCGAGGCCTTCCCCTGATGTTGCCTGCTGGCCCTGGGATTCAGAGGACTAGTGCCTCTGAATGTGGAGGTTCCCTGCAGTCACCAGGGCTAGTAGCCATTAATAGACTTATTCTCTATGAATCTATCTAATCCCTTTTTAAAGCTGTTTATACTTGTGGCCATCACTGCATCCTTTGGCAACGAATTCCACATTTTCATCACTTTCTGTATAAATTAGGATTTCCTTTTATCTGTCCTGAACCTACTGCCCATCAGCTTCATTGGATGCCCTCAAGTTCTAGTATTTTGAGAGGGGGAGAATGTCAGAATGTCCTCTTCCTCTACCTGTGGCTGGTGTCTTCGCTGTGTGTGGTTTTTTTGTACGTGACAAAGTTTTTTTAAAAATTTCAGCTGGCTTTTAATTGATTAGTGTTCAATTTCTTTTTTTTCTCCCTTGTGCTCTTCCTGGGTGGTACTTCTGGATTTCAGTTGGCTGTGGTCTACAGCTCTGGGATGCCCTAGTGTTTTTAGATCAGTTTCAACATTGTTGATATTTTAGTAGGCTTGGCAGATTGTGTATTTTCAATTGCTATAAACTTTGAGCACTCTGTTGAAAAAGCAGTATAAAAACATTTTAATAAATTAAAGACTTGTTCCTAAATAATAAAGCCAAATAATGTGACACTTTCAACTTATTGTGCATTCTTTCCTGCTTTGGACAAGATTCAGAAAAAGATATTATGGATTTGCAAGATGTCTTACAAGTCTTTGTCCTTCTTGCTTCTTCCACCCATTCTCTTTATTTCTGTGCCTTTTCCTTCAACAAGTGTCATATTACATAAACCTCTCAGCAAGGTACATCTATTTCCACTGCCAAAATCTCCATATCAAACCGTTATAACATGCCTCTGAACTGACAGCCCTCACTACACATGTTCTGCACCTTTATGAAAGAGATGCTGTGTCTATGAGGGATAGAATTGTGTGTGCAAGAATGTCATGTGATCTCTGTGTGGATGGATTTTCCACCTATCTGTTGTGTCTGCTGTCTAGGCCTATGGAGGCCAAGCCCTCATTCACATGGCCGACATAAAATGTGGCTTTAGCTAAGATAAAAGGAACAGAAGTGTACAAGTTCATAGTGCTGAGAGAGTTTCTTTTTTTTTTTAAATGAAGTTTATTTATAGGTTTTCCAGTATACATAAACCAACAAAATAAAAACAAAACAAACACAAAAACAAAAAAACAAAAAACCAAGCAAAAATAAAGGCTTATACAGATCATTTGAGGTTACAATGGGAAGCTATTCATATACTCTTTTCCATCCAGTTATAAACTTTTTTCCATCTGTTTACAAATAATGACTCATCTTTCCCTGAGAGGATTAAGTTAATTTTATCAGATTCTGCTATATCCAGTAAGTTAGTTATAATTTCTTCTCGAGACGGGACAAATGTTTTTTTCCAACTTTTTGCCACTGCTATTCTTGATGCCGTGACTGTATAGAGAA
The DNA here is from genome assembly GCA_029375565.1 of Gekko gecko. NCBI lineage: Eukaryota > Metazoa > Chordata > Lepidosauria > Squamata > Gekkonidae > Gekko > Gekko gecko. The sequence continues at coordinate 232,471,082 of JAPDNY010000002.1, read as the reverse complement.
TAATTCTTGCATCCTCTTTTCTTACTCCCACCGGGAGGATATTAAGTAAAAATATTTCCGGTGCGAGTTGTATATTAACATTTGTAATTTCTTCCAGAGTCTTACAAATCATTTTCCAAAAAGGCCTAATTTTCCCACAATTCCACCAAACATGAAAATAGGTTCCTATCTCTTTTTTACATCTCCAACAGATATCAGAGCCTTCTTTAAAACATTTAGCTATCTTATCAGGTGTCCAGTGCCATCTATAGAACATTTTATAAATGTTCTCCTTATAGTTTGTTGCTCTGAGGAGTTTTAGAGATTTCCATAACCCAGACCATTGATCTAGAGTGATATTATGACCTATGTCACGCATCCAAGATATCATGCTTGGTTTAACCACTTCGTCTAATAAATCCTCAGTGAGCAGAAAAGTATATAACTTCTGTATCAGCTTATCTGCCGAGGAGAGCCAAATTTTATCTAGGTGTGTAATGGTGTTGTGAAAATTATTCTTTTTGTCCTTAGAATACCTAGAACTTATTTGCATTTTCTCCCAGGCTGTTAAATTCGCCTTTTGGAAAGCTTGGGAGTCCAGAGGTTTAAGATCATTATTCTTAGTTAATAACATTTCATAAGTTAGTTTTTTCTCTTTTGCCCACAGGGGGGCAAAATAAATGCTTCTGTTGGAGAAAGCCATTTAGGAATTTTATTGTAGAACCTGTTTTTAATTTCCTTCCAAATTTTGATCAAGGGACCTCTAAATACATGATTTTGAAATATTTGTTGTCTTTTATCTAGATTATACCAAATGTGAGCATGCCAACCCATGGGTAGGTCGTGACCTTCTATATGTAGGGTCCTTTCTTCTTCTAAAAGAATCCAATCTCTGATCCAACCCATTGCGGCCGCTTGATAGTATAAACTCCAATTCGGTAAACCCAATCCACCGTTTTCTTTTCTGTCAGTAAGCAATTTTCTATTAATTCTAGGTTTTTTAGCATTCCAAATGAATCTTCTCACCAACTGATATAAGTCCTCAAAAAATATCTTATTTGTTAAGATGGGTAAGCATTGCGCTAAAAAGAGAAATCGTGGCAGGATATTCATCTTAACCGTGGCAATCCTACCCAGGAAGGAGATATGCATATCTTGCCATCTATTTAAATCTTTTCTAATTTCTTCTAAAAGTTTTGTGTAGTTATTCTTATATAGGTTTTTATTGTTATTTGTGATGATTATCCCTAAGTATTTAACTTTATCGACTATCTTAATGTGCGCGGTATTTTGGATAGTGGAACATTGAACCTTTGAACAATTTTTAGTGATAATTTTTGTCTTTTCCATATTTATTTTCAAGCCCGCCACTTGCCCGTATTCCTGTATATCTTTTGGAAGTGCTGAGAGAGTTTCTTATGATGTGTGCTGGATGGTGGGTGGGCAAAAGCCTGTGCCTTTCCTCTTGTCAGCAGAGCATTCAGGGGGTAGTTCCTGCTAACCATAGAAGCTGCAGAGAGGCAGGGAATTTATGGGAGCTTCTGGTCACAGCAACTCTTTCCCTGGTTGGCTGGTATTAAGAGGGAGTCTGAGATACGCCACTCTTGTTCTCTTTGAATGTCATCATTGGATTAATGTTCCAATCTGTACATACTTATGCATACGGTAGTAAGTTGTATTTCTATCCAGCTGTGTGCAAGGATTATATGCCTGGTGGAGAGGAATGTTGCACAAGGGCCAGTTCAGAAGGTAGAATGCATTAGGTTAGAGTTCAAAAGTTTGAGATACCTGTAGTAGGTAGATCAAATATCTGTCTTCACAGAACAAAGGCATTTACACAAATTAAGGAGGAAACCTCTAAGTGTGCAGTAAGACTTACAAATGTGGCTGCTCTAGTGAGAATGGAACTAATTCGCTCCAAAGCAGAGGGTGCAGAAGTGTGAGCACTTACTGGTTTTCAAACATATGTAACAATGCAGCATTACACTTTGCTTTCCCCAGTGCTGGCCTTGTTTCCCTCTGCACACATACTAGTAGATGGCCTTGTGGTTCAGAATGAACATATTAGAGGCAGGTTGTAGGTGCAGTCTGCATTAGTCTGCTCAAAACAGCAAGTTACAAAGTTGGATTCAGAAAACCTGTTCTCAAGGGCTACAGAGTAACCTTGAACAAGGCATCTTTTGTTTCTACGCCTGATTTCCTGCAATGGTGTAACTGTGGTACTTTTGCTCTGTTTGCAGCTACCACATCTCAGTTGGGAGTGTGTGTTTTGTTCTAGAAAGCTAAAAATCTGTGCACTGGACAGAGGCTGGGTCAGACAACCCTCTTGAGGAAAATATTTGGACTATCGAGAATGTGGAAGGAAAGAGAAAGTTGTAGGTTGGAGATGAGATTACTTACTGTGAATGGAAAATGGAGGGAATTTTCCTGGCCTTATCCAAAACAGCCTTGGTTCCTTTCAGCATTATGTTTACCTTCCTTAAACAATACAATCCTTTTCTCTTTGCTGCAGTAACAGCCAAACTCTTCAAACCTCTCACTTGGAACATGAGGTCAGCTGTGGTCAGAATTTTAATAATATTCTCTCAGCCATTGTATAATGACAACAGCCTCCATGGTGACAGGTCATTGCCTTAATCCCAAGACCCTTTTGTGGGGCTCTGTGGAGAAAGCCTTTCTTGGTCCAAGATGAAGCTCTTTATACACCTTCTGCTTTGTAACATATGCATATTGGATTGCATCCCAGGTCTGTTCTGTTGTGGGTTCGGCTCATTAACATGGAAACATTTGCTGTGGGACGTGTCATCACTCCCTCTCCACCCCCAGCATGCAGACCTGTATTACTTCTCTGTTCCATTGAGCCATCCTGCAACTGAGATTCAAGGTCAGTGAAAGACTCTGTGAATTTGAGGAGGATGAGTTGGCACGGACAAGTCTAGAGGGGCAAGCTTTTCTCTCCCTGCCAGGTGACACTCCTCACAGTCATGATTTATGCCTGACTACCTTTTTTGAATAGCATCCAAATGATGTTTTCTTCAAGGCAAATCTTTGTACTGTCCAGCTATGGAGTCTGCTGTAGAGGGTTTGGGGTTTATGTGCATGGAATTTACTAGTGACCCGGTATTTCCAGGATTGCTTTGTCCATCTGAATACCCTGATCTACATCCAAAACAACTGAGTAATTGCTGTTCTACAGTGAAGTAGTAGTTACAATGGTAGGAGTCATTGGCACTGGAGTTCCACACTCTCCAACTCCCTGTCCTGTTGCCTGGTAAAAAGAGCTTTATATTTGCTTCACTTGCAAAGAACCAGAGCATTGGATTCAGTCTGGGGAGATGTGAGTTCAAATCACTACTCCACCATGAAGCTCATTGGCTGACCTTGTGCCAGTCACTATTTCTCTCCTGAACCTACCTCACAAGTTGTTGTGAGGATAAATGGGAAGCATGTGCTCTTTGGAAGAAGGAAGGGATACAAATTGAATAAATAAAGATACCTTTTGCTCTGGTAACACCATTTGGGCTTTGAGTGAAGAATATAGAGGTCCTGAAGTTGCCTTGAGGGCACCTGGGCAAATTGACAGGTGGGGAAAATAAGTCTGAAAAAAATAAATCAGCAAGGAAACATCTCAATTTTTTGGTTATACATTATTCTGGACCACAGCAAATGGGAAAGTGTTTAACTCCAAAACATAGTAAGAGGGGAAGAAATAAATCTCAAGATGGTTCCTAATGGAAATTTTCTTTCTGAAAGCATTTTCTAAAAAGAGGTAAATGTGTAGAACTATAGCTGTCATGGGTCAGCCAGGCCTCAGCAATAGGGAGGACTTCTCAGGAGAAGAGGAGCCCTGTGTAGTCAGCCTTGAGCTAACAGGAGAAGCTGACCAGCAGGAAAATGAGCTGCAGACCGAGGCTGAGAACAGAGCTACAGACAAGACGGCAAAGTGCATGACTCATGACCTGACACCAGCTGCTTGCTGATAACAAAGATGTGCCCCATAGAACTTTGTGCTCTGCTGAGCAACATCTGCTGGTAGTTCCCAGCCCAAAAGACATCCGCCCAAAAGACAACCAGGGCCAGGGCATTTTCTGCCCTGGCTTTGGCCTGCTGGAACATGCTCCCACTTAAGATCAGGCCCCTGCGGGATTTAATACAATCCTGCAGGGCCTGTAAAATGGAACTGTTTTACCAAGGCCTTTGGTTGAGGCAGCGAGCATCTAAACACTCTGGCCTTCCCTGCCTATACTGCCTGGGTGAACTGCCCTTTAGAGATTGCCATGGCATCTGCTGAGTGGATCCTTTGTCAGCATATGCCCAGCACCGGGGGTGCCTGTGGATACTGGAAACTGAAGTTTCTGTCAATTGTTGCTGTTTTTACAGATTTAATTTCGTATGAACTTGTATTTGTATCTGAATTTATTGTTATGTTTGTATTTTAACTGTCGTGACCTGTCCTGAGCCCACTTGCGGGAAGGGTGGGGTACAAATCCACTCTTCACCCAAAGAGTGATTAACATATGGAATTCACTGCCACAGGAGGTGGTGGCAGCTACAAGCATGAACAGTTTCAAGAGGGAATTAGATAAACATATGGAGCAGAAGTCCATCAGTGGCTATTAGCCACAGGGTATAGATGGGAGTTCTCAGTCTGGGGCAGGTGATGCACTCTATTCTTGGTGCTGGAGGGGGCAGCAGTGGGAGGGCTTCTAGTGTCCTGGCCCCACTGCTGGACCTCCTGATGGCACCTGGTATATTTTGGCCGCTGTGTGACAGAGTGTTGGACTGATGGGCCATTGGCCTGATTCAACATTGGCTTTTCTTATGTTCTTATGTTCAATAAAATAAAGATGAGTAGATGCAGGATTGCTTCTGAGCAGCTGGCTGCAAGCATGACCCTTAGGCATGGGGCTATAAAAACCAGCCAAGAGAGGCTGTTAGGCATGGATGCAACATGTATGCTAGACACTAAGTCAACCAACTCTGCCTTGCCTGATTTCTGGACCCCTGACCCTGTGCTGAATGACTCTGCTGTGCCTGACTTCTGATCCTGGGCTGAATGACCTGGCCTTGCCTGACATCTGGCACCTGATACTTGGAGCCTGCGAGCCAATACAATAGCCCTTGAAGACATATTGTCAGAACAAGTTCAGTGTTTTTATTCAGTTGAATTTTCCATTTACCAGCCTTGAAGTTTGTCTCTTTTCCTTGGAACCCCTGGTCTATAGGTGTTTTGTAGAGATGAAGAGCAGCTTTGAAATCCCTCCCCAGTTGCAGAGAATCTCTGTTTTGCTTTAACTGACTCTACTGCTCAGTACAACATGCCTTCTGGGATGTGTTATCGGGGGGGTTGGGAGAGGGTGCCTTTGGTTACTTTTCAGTCATAGTCTTCTGCATGTCTGGGCAAGTATGTTAGAAACCCTGTCTGTGGATGGCCTGGCTTGGCCAGTTTGTGACCATAATAGGGTACCACTTTACTACTATTGAGAGTCAGTGTTGTGTAGTGGTTAGTGTGCTGGACTAGCATTTGGGAGATGCAGGTTTGAATCCCTGCTCTGCCGTGGAAGCTTGTAGGGTGACCTTAGGACAGTCTTTTCTCCTTTCAGCTTAGCCTGGTTCTCAGGGTTGTTGTGAGGATAAAATGGAGGAGGAGGAGAATGATGAAATAAACCACTTTGGGGGTAAAAACAAGATATAAAGAAACACTAAAGTGCTGGTTTCCTGGTTTGTTATTTTTTTAAATAGTGCCGCTGTTTCCCAGTGTGTGTTTTTGCTTAATTATGGGTTTAAATAAAAGTATTATACATATTGTTAATAAATTAATGCTCCCTGGAAAAACTTTTGAGAAGCACTGTATATACCTGTAAATGCTTTTACAGGCATCTTTAACTTGGTGCAATCTATATTTTTTTCTATTCAAACTGAACTAGTAGATTCTGAATTGTGGCTTATTATATACATGAAAATCAAAGAAGACGCTGTCTTTATGAAGATGGTGGATTTTTTTTTCTTGCTACTAGCCATACTCATTAGGTTGCAAAGGCAGGAAGAAACAAGATTGTAAAGGAAGATGTGTAAATAAAATGCATATTTAGTGAAGACTTGTGTGCTTTGCATGAAAGTTACAAATAACAAGCAAAGGAGGTAAAAATTACCACATTCGTTGAATGTTTGATAGAGATAAGGTTGCCAGTTTTGGGTTGGGAAATACCTGGAGAATTTAGGGGTATAGCCAGGGTTTGGGGAAGGGAGGGACCTCAACAGGGTATAATGCCATGGAATCAACCCTCCGAAGCAGCCATTTTCTCCTGGGAAATTGGTGCTGGTTGTCTGGAGATCAGTGTAATAGCAGGACATTTCCAGGAGCCACCTGGAGGTTGGCAACCATAGATTAAAACTTAAAGGACTTTAATATCTTCTGTTTTCTAGGCTTTATCAAAGACAGATGTTGTTAAAAAGGGGAATCTTTTTGTGTCCACAATTTATTGGGGCCAGTTTTCTTTTCTCTGGATAAAGACTGACTCTGACATGAAGTTGGCAGGCTAAGCTTGTTTGCATTACCAGGGACCACTTGTTTCTGCAATGTTCTGTGTGTCCTTGAGCAGAGTCTCTGTCAAGTATTGACTTTACCTGACCCTGCTTGGCTTATGGTAGCTTGAGGGGAGAAGCAATTGTAAAGGGACAGAGAGGTCAGAGATAATTAGAGGTGTAGGTATGACAGAATTTTAACAAGGTCTATAAAATTTTGGAGGAAGGTTGTTTGAGAGAAGTGATAATGGCTGGCAAAGTTCTTCCCTTCCTTTGGGTAATAAAGTTTTTAAGAACAAGTAATAGCAGTATTTTGGGGAGGTTAGGTTTTAAACTTGGGGGCAGGTGCCTCCAATTGAGCTTGGCTATGATTGTGTTGTAGAGTCCAGAAAGCCCAAGTGTTGGATGTTTCTTATTTTTCTTTAAAAAGAGGTGGAATTAGATAAAGCCTTGTAGTTTGGAAAGATCTTGAAGACCTGTGGGCTATGACCATGGAAGCCTCAGAACAGAGAGGGTCTTCTGTGGATATTCAAGTGGTGAATAGGGAGGCTTTCTCATGGCTATTTGGTTGACTTTTCTAATGTGTGGCCTCCATCCTTCTTTTCCTACCCTTCCTTCACTGATAGACTGGATAAATATTTTCAGAGAATTAAAATTGTCTCAAAAGGTAGACAGTTGGCTGTGGGGTGTGTGTGTGTGTCCATGCTGCTTCTGGGAGCAGATTTTGCATGGTTTTGTGTTTCCAAAACCTGCATGATTTTGTCTGACAGGAGGCAACAGTAGCACAAAAGACACATATGGAAACCTGGAAGACAAACCTCTTTATGACTCTCACATGTATCATAAATTCTTATTTGTCTCTAGGCTCCCCTTCCCAGTGTACCCCCCCCAACCGAATGCCCTATGTACGTTCCTTCCTCTACCATGCGGATCCCCGTTACGGTCAGTCACATTTTGTACCCCTTTCCGGAGGTATTTGAGCCAATGGCTATGAAATGTGCCCACTTGCATATTTTATTTGGACACAGTGATTTGGATTTTCTGATTGTAGAACTAAGAAGTTTTAAGCGGAGAAAAGTAGACTTCCTGCTAGCACGCTTGGGCATAGGAGAACAAGGATGCTGTAACTGGCAAAGGAGAGCTCCCCTGGCATGCCCAAATTGCCTTGGGAATCAGCTTGACAAATGATTTTCTGCACCTGGTGGCTAAAGCTTTTTGCATCTTTCCACCTGCAGTAGTTGAACAAAAGCATATCAGTGTAATTCTGTTAAAATGTCTCTCTGTTCCTTTATCTCCCTTGGCTCATCTCTTTCTTTCCCTCTGTCTTTTTTGGTTATTTGTGCTTTCAGTCCAGCTCTCATCCAGTGCAAAAAACAATAGCATCCTTATGCAAAGGTCCACCAGAAGCTTGACACTAGTATTTGCTGTTTCTGTTTCAAATGCGTGTGTGTGTTTTGCCAAGATGAACCTTTCAGCAACAGAAGGAGAACAATTTGCCTCATATTCTGGCTCTCAGAATGGTGCATTTCATACCTGGTATCAAATTTTGTGGAGGAAAATTTGCACAGCATCTCAAGAAACTTGTTTTAATCTTTTTTTAAGTTCTCTCTCTGATGGTGTGAGTTTGGAAGTGTGCCCAATGCTTGGTGGAATCTCCAAAGCCATAGATGAGGCTAAGCTAGATCGTCAGCTTCCTGGTGGTGACTGGAGAAATCCCAGAATTACAACTGGTCTCCAGATTAAGATCAGTTCCACTGGAGAAAATGGCTGCTTTGAAGGGTGGAATCTATATGGAAGGTGGAATCTATGGCATTATACCCTATTGAAGACCATTCCCTCCCCAAACCTACCCTCCTCAGGCTCCACTCCCCAAATCTCCAGGTATTTCCCAACCCAGAGCTGGCAACTCTAGGCTCAGCAGGATTTCCAGCAGTTGTGAGCAGTCACCTGCCTAGCTTCTTGTCCTCACTTGAAGTTTTCTAGTGAATAACATGCAAAATAAACAAATATTTCAATATAGATATTCTTATATTACACCATTCAGCTTTCCTGGGCACAGGATTAGTTTAGTGCAGAATTCTCTCTTATTTAACTCCTATGCTCTGCCTATGAGCCACTCCTCTACAAAGCCAAAGCAGTTCTTCCTGTTCCTGTGGAGACTGCAGAGCAAGGCAAACATTATGGAAGATGGCAAATATGCTATTACATGTATTTAGGAAGTTAGGTGGAGGAGAACTTTTCTTCCAGATTTTCACTCCTGTTGTGTCTGACCTACATTAGGATAGTAGTCTCCCACTGTCTCCTCTTTTTCACACTTTGGCTACAAGCAGAATTAAGATCTGCCTATCTCCTAAGTTACATTGCTGCCTTATTGAGAGACCTCTGACATGGTGAGACAAGCCGTGGCTGCTAATGGAAGCTGTAATTGGTGAAGTGTGTATCCCATTATTTTAATGCAGCCTTTGTAGAGATTTCTGCCTCACTTGCACAGTGGGAGGGAACCTTGACACTAAAAATGTGAGTTACTTTTTAATGCAATGTCATTAAAATGGTTTTTAATTGAGTTCATTTCTACAAATTCTATGATAAATTTTTAACCACCTTGGCTTTGAGAGTAAGAGTGGCTCTCTCTTTTGTGCGTTGTCTCTTGTGTGCCCTTCTAATTGATTCTGCATGTACATGAGGGGAATGTGCTCCTCTCCTTGCTGGTGGAGGGTAGAATTTAAACTTAGATGTATATAGATGCTTGAAGTCTTCCGCTGTTTCCCATATGCTTTTTCTTTTCAAAAAATTGTCCCAGAGGTTAAGGGAATTCATATGCCATGGTGGGCTACAATGGATACAGATACTCATCTGGACACCCATAGCTAATTTTCATGCTCTGTTAAGGTAATTAATATTTTGAATTGCATTTGCATCAGTACTGTTTGTGCTAAATCCTTGCCGGTAGGTATGTTGCACATATTTTGTGATACTCATTTCTAGAATGCTTTTAAATTCCAATAATAAGAAAAAAATTAAAAAATCTTAAGTCAGTGGGTGGCGGGGTTTGCTGAACCATGGAATTTCAAAATTATACAAATTTGGAAAAATACAAGGAACTTTTATGTTTGGAACTTTGTGTGCGTGTGTCTGTATGTAGCACAACCCCTGACCTGGATAGCCCAGGCTAGCCTGATCCCATCTGGGAAGCTAAGCAGGGTTGGCCTTGGCTAGTATTTGGAAGGGTGACTTCCAAGGAATACCAGGGTCATGACACAGAGGCAGGCAATGGCAAAAAAGTATCTTTCCTTAAAAACAAGTGTAGCTCACCATCTAGTGGTGCATTGGTGCTAAAAGAGCTTGAACTTTTGGTTGCCAGACAATTTTAGGATCTACTGTCTATTTTACACACAATACCACACAATTATTATTATTATTATTATTATTATTATTATTATTATTATTATTATTATTATTATTATTATTATTATTATTATTATTATTATTATTATTATTTTATTTATGTGTAGTAAGTATGAAATATAATCCTTCACATTTGGAAACTCTTTAAAATGAGGGAATTGTGGAATTGTGAGGATCCGAGAGCAGATCAGAAAAACACAAGCTGATTCCTTCAGGGATGTTGCCCTGTTCACTCTTGCTTAAATTGTGTTTTTGAGGGCATCTTGTGCTGTGTCCCTCTGAGCGTTGTAACTGACTTCAACCTCTTCTTACAAATATGCTGCTATTTTGAGCTACTGAGAAAGAATAAGTGAAAAAGGCTTTCCCTCAGGTCTTGTGCTTCGATGATCCTTGTGAATTGCACACAGCATGAGTGTTTAGGGTGTGATGTTGCTTGCTGTCCTCTGTCTAATATTTCTGCATTTCAGTCTTTCCACTTTCTGATGGACTTGCAATCTTTATAGAAATTGAATGGCAAGTGGATTGCCAGTCTGCTCTGACAGACAGCTGGCTCCTTTTTTGTTTCCATTCCAGACATTTCAGATGCTCCCCAGATTCTGCCTCTGTTTGCACTCTTATTATACTCTCTCCATGTTTGATTGGCACACTTCTCTGTGAAGGGACAGTTCTGAACCAGTTTCATATTTGAGTTTGGTTTGTGTTGCTGTGGAATATAGACAAAATGATTCAGTATAGTAAAATGCTGGATCTGTTTTCTGTTGGCCAAACCCTCGGTTTTAGCGTTCAGTTTCCAGTTTGTATGTCTACACTTCTTCAGGCTGTAGAATGCAAGTGTGATATAGGTATATTCAAGTAAACACTTGGGACAATTTTTTTCTTTGACATTAAAAAGCAGCTGTGGGGTCCCTGGTTTGAATTGGGGTTGCAGCATTCTCAGAAGGGGCATTAATACTTCACCTGATTCAGTTTTCCCAGTGGAGGTCTTTCCCAGTTGAGATCTGCTGTTACCTGGAGTAGGGGAAAATTCTAGCTATAGATGACCACAGACAATGCCGTTGTGACATTTTACTTGAATTAAAAAAGACTTATTCAATCTTAGTCCCTTAATGATTATGTGTAGTCCACTATGATGTTGTTGCAGTCTTCCTGTTCATTGGCTTTCTAGAGGTAGCTGGTTGGCCACTGAGAGAAGAGAATGCTGGATTTTGATCTAATCTAATGCAGCATGGCTCCTCTTATATTCTTATGTTCACTATTGGACTAGTTTGTGATAGCACTGAATCTCAGGTTCTGACTCCTTTTTATGCATGGGCTTGAAAGAATACTGAATCCCTAGTGGATGCTTTCACCATACCATAGACCTTTCCACTTTGCTGTACCTTTGCATTATTTCTCTTGATCCTGAAGGTGTGCTGAAAAGTAGTGGTATAATGTGTATCTTGATAGTCCCAAACTGGCCTTGGCTTCCATAGTTTACAAAGCACCTTCAGCCAAAGGACATACACAGCTTCTTCCCAACAGATCAGATCTTTTGACCCAGTCAGGTGGTCAGATCCTCATGCCTCTTTGGGTATGACTTCTTTAGCTTTCCTGCTAAGGATAAGGTCCCAGTAGGTCTTTTCTAATAGTTTGCAAGCCTTTTGTAGGCTAGCCTTAGGCCCAAATGGAAGTGGTTCTCAGTCTGGGTTTCATGCAGACCAGCTGCCCCAGAAATTTGCTTCCCCTTGAACATATTCTCAACTCTCTCCTCTTTTTATTGTAGTGGTTTTTAATGGGACAAGACCCTCAGATGCTTAGCACAGTCATGTTTAGATATCTTCCCTCACTATGAACACTCTTCCACCCCCTCATGGCCCAGGTGGTCCTTCAGTGCGCCATGTCTGCTTACAACACAGAGCTTTCCACCTCAGCTGCATGGTCATCTCTGTCTCCTCTTCTTCCTGTTGTGTGACCAATAGTACATGACTGATTAATATGATTTCTTGTCATGCTAGTGCCTGTGGTTAAAAGTGGGTCCTACTGGCTTAGGGAAAATGAACCTTATGGTCTACTATAGCTGCTTATGTGGTGATTCCATATTTCTCATTTAGTATTGTTTGTCATTTCTCAATGTGAAGGGTAAATGGGACATTGAGTATGGAGGGGAAATCAAGCCATTTCATAAGAACATAAGAGAAGCCAACGTTGGATCAGGCCAATGGCCCATCCAGTCCAACACTCTGTCACACAGTAGTCAAAAATACCAGATGCCATCAGGAGGTCTGTCAGTAGGGCCAGGACACTAGAAACCCTCCCACTATTGTCCCCCAGCACCAAGAATACAGAGCATCACTTGGCCCAGACTGAGAGTTCCTATCTATATTACCTTGCTTTGAATTTCTTATATAATGTAATCCAGCTCAGCATTGTTTGGTGAAAGCCCTCTCTCATGGCTTTGAGAGGCAAGAAACTCCTGTCCTAGTCTAAACTGTACATAGGCCAGCAGTAGGAATCTCTGTGGCCTTCAGCAGAGGAGCTCATGTTGTTGTTATCTGTGTGATAATTTCCTGGTCAACAGCTCTGACCTTTATTAGCTTTGTTGCTCTGTGCAAGGTGTGATCTCTCAGAACAACTGTCAGAAACACACTTCTCCTCCTCCTAGGTGAGTGAGTTTGCTAAACTCCCATTTTTGAGAGTGCACAAAAACTGCAAAAAAGAATAATACAACCTCAGAATTGGAAGGGGCCATACAGGCCATCTAGTCCAACCCCCTGCTCAATGCAGGATCAGCCTAGGGCATCCCTGACAAGTGTTTGCCAGCTGCTGCTGCTTAAAAACTGCCAGTGAGGGGGAGCTCATCACCTCTTTAGGCAGCTGATTCCACTGTTGTGCAACTCTCACTGTAAAAAAGTTTCCCCTTATATCCAGGAGGTACCTTCATGCCTTTAGTTTAAACCCATTATTGCAAGTCCTATCCTCTGCTACCAACAGGAACAGCTCCCTGCCCTCCTCTAAGTGACAGCCCTTCAGATACTTAAAGAGAGCAATCATGTCCCTCCTCAACCTCCTTTTCTCCAGACTGAACATCGCCAACTCCCTCAGCCTTTCCTCATAGGGCTTGGTCTCCTCTCCAGGCCCCTGATCATCCTCATTGCTCTCCTCTGCACCTGCTCCATTCTGTCCACGTCCTTTCTGAAGTGAGGCCTCCAGAACTGCGCACAATACTCCAGGTATGGTCTGACCCAATGCAATGTACAGCGGGACTATGACATCTTGCAATCTGGAGGTTATGCTTACTTGTAACTCTTATTCATTCAGTAGACATTCTAAGCAGTAATGCATGTTGTTCCCTGCCTGTGTCCACTGCAGGCGATTGTCCAGAGGGTCATGGTTTCTTCAGTGAATGGAACCAAGCAGGGAGGCTCCAGCTGTGCCCTCTGATCACAAGTGAGACATATTACTGTACATAGTTGGGAGGAAGCCAGTGCTCCCAGTCCTTCATGTAGGCTGCATAGGTACATTTCCATATGTGTGACTGCACAGAACATTTGTTCGAACAATAACAGTTACATCTAAGCATCTCTGTTTTGTAAGTCAGAAATGTAACCAAAATGCTTTTTGATATTAGGAGTTCCAGGCTCTTCCTTTTTACATCAAAATCCCCCAACCTTGGCTCTGACATGGATAGCCCAAGCAAGCCCGATCTCATCAGATCTCAGAAGCTAAGGAGGGCTGACCCTGGCAAGTACTTGGAAGGGCAACCTCCAATGAATACCAGGGCTCAGGATGCAGAGGCAGACAATCAAGTCACCTCTCTGAAAATGTCCAAGCCCCAGTAGGGGTCACCAGAAATCACCATGACTTCCATGCACACAGCTACACACACACATACCCACACAAATAAAAATCCCCAACCTTTTTGAGCCTGTGGGCACCTTTGGAATTCTGACACAATGTGGTGGGCATAACCACAAAATGGCTGCCACAGGAGGCAAGGTCAACCAAAAAATGTCAGAGTGTGAGGACATGCACAACTTAATAGCAACTCCTCAACAGGATACCTTTTAAAATGAACTTATTGTTTAAAATATTTTCTTACATACACTCAGCTTACCATCAGTCACACAGTGAAGTTCCTTGTGTTGTGGTGGAAGTTACTGCCAAATCAACTTTAAAAAAAATTTGCACAGCCAATCATATCTCCAGTGGCCAGTCAGAAGCCCTGCTGGGTAAAAGCCCCATCAGCTTTATAAAAACACTTGGTAGATGCCATGTTATATCAAAATGGCAATTCCTGAAACAGCATTGATTTTTTCTGTCATATAACGTGAAAACGTTCACAAATGTTTGTCCATACAGGTCCCATTTTTAAAGCTTCGATTTTCTTCCTCTTAAGTTGGAGGCACAATACGGAGAATAAAGGACTTCATGCTATATAAATGTTTAATAAGATTTGAGTTACATGTAAAAACTAATCAGATGGAATACCCATCGGAAGGAAGGAATATAACAGGAAATAAAAAAACCTTTAAAAGAGAGGGAAAGTTTTTTGGGGGGAGGACAGAAATTAAGTACCTTAACTCAAAAGCTTAAAAGCTAGTTGAATCCAACTCTAGGGGGCAGTACTCATCTCTGTTTCCAAGCTGAAGAGCCAGCGCTGTCTGAAGACATTTCCTTGGTCATGTGGCTGGCATGACTAAATGCCAAGGTGCACGGAATGCTGTTACCTTCCCACTGAAGTGGTACCTATTTATCTACTTAAAGTTTCTAGCTTTTGAACTGCTAGGTTGGCAGGAGCTGGGCCAGAGACGGGAGCTCACTTCATCACGCAGCACTAGGGTCTTGAACTGCTGAACTACAGAACTCTTAAGCTCTGAGCCACTGCGGCCCAAATTACAAAGTAATCTTATCCTAAAGCAAGTCCCACTGACTTTCACTGGATTTTCCCAATTAAGAGCACAGAGAATTGGGGTCTAGCCTACCTGAATTTATAGGGCCTGTGGGGATTGAGTTGGGTAATTTATTTTAATGCTGAAAGCATAATTTGCTGGAGTACCAAACCAAAAGTAGAGTGGGATATTCTATCTGGATTGTAGGTAGCTAGAGCAGTGGTTAGATACCCCCCCCGTTAAACAGAATGATGGTTAACAATAGGGGCAAGCCGGGAGCCCATAAGGTATTGTGGAAGGACGGACAACATGGAAATATCCAAACCTGCCCCTCAACAATTCTTTAAACTTTCAGGGGCTTGAATGAGCCAGTTTTACCTCCTTTTTGCCCCACAATGCTCTCAACAGTGCGTGCCTCTTTGAGAAAATTCAGTCAGTCCCCATCTAATTATTTTGGATGCCCCTCCCACCACTAGAGTTGCCATCCTCCAGGTCCAGGCGGGAGTTCCCCCGCTTTTGGGGGCTTGCCAGCTGGCTGTGAGTTGAAGCCCCACCCCCAAGAGTGACTACCCATGGCCACCCCTCTCCCTCCCTTCCTGTGAGATTTAAAGGGCTTCAGCTGATTGAAGGGGAGCACGTGGCCCACTGATCAGCTGGAGGGCCCTTTAAATCCTTCAGCAGGGAGGGAGAGGGGCTGTTGCCAGCCACATGCTCTGCTCACAGAAAGATCCTTTAATGGATGAATGTGCTGCCGCCCCGCTTGCTGTGAGCCCTGCTCGCAGCTAGCCCCATTCACTGCCACCCTGTTCGCAGTGAAAGGGGCTGTGCGCACGAACCTGAATCCCAAGTTGAGAATTGCCACTGGAAAATCAGCCCTGCATGCTGCAGCTCCCATCCCACTCTCAAAAAGACTTTTAAAAGGGTCTTTCTGTGAGCAGAGCATGCAGCTGGTGACAGCCTGTCTCTCTCACTCCTGAAAGATTTAAAGGGCCCTCTAGCTTAATCTGGCAGTAGGGCAGGGAGAGGGGTGGCTGCAGGTGGCTGCTCTTTGGGGTGGGGCTTCAGGGGCATCCCCACTCCCCCCAGAATACTCCCCAAATCCCCCCCCCAGAGCAATGAGGGGACCTGGCAACTCTACCCACCATTTTGGTTAATATTTGTCAATTTTTTTGTGCATCCATGAAGACTTCTCCAAATACATAGAGACCTCTACCTCATCTGTGGGCAGCCTGGTCTTGCTCCTTTCAGAATTGGCTGGGGTGGGGGGGAGAGTTACTTTACTGTTGCATATCTTGGTGCAGTGGAAATTGAGTGTTATTTTAAATGAAAAGTAAATGAGAGAAAGTAGCGCAAGAGTTTCAGATTAGTGGCCAAGGTGAGGAATCTTCTAGGAGATTTGTCTCAGCAAGTTTGTAGAGAGAGGACTGGGTGGGTGTTCTCAAGGAAGAATTTAGTCAGAGAAGCAGGGCAGGTATTGTTTGAGTGATGGCTGTAAGATGGGCTGCTTCAGTCAAAGTTCAGAAGCGTTCATCACAGGCAACAGGAAAGGTTTTCCTTTTAATATGCTGATTAAGAGCCTTCATGGCACCATGATAACAGCAAGATAAAATACTGGGCATTGCATTCTTTGCCTTAAAACTTAATTAAAGCCATATATCAAAAAACAAGACCCTGGGCTTAATAAAAACCTGATAAAATTATACTAATACAATTCAGTTCCAATCTAAAGTTCTCTGATGGAAAGCATTTGAGAGGCCAAGCCTGTAACTAGATTAGAAACACCTCCAATACAATATTTATGGTGCAGTCTCTGCTTGGAGATGCATGGCTTTAGAGTTAGGAAGGCCCTGGCTCCACAGCAAAGAGGAGGTGTTAGCCCTGCTTTCTTTTAAATAAAAGAGGGGGTAAAGAATATGCAAGCACTTTAACAGCTTGTGTGTGTGTGCACGCTAGCCTGTTTATTTGCAGCTGTGGGGCTAGAACTGAATATCTTTTAATGGCTAGTTCTTTGCCTGTGTGCATGGGGAAGGGTATAAAAGGAAGACTGAATGGATTTTAATGCTGTAGAAGAAAAATCCCCATTCCCTTCCAATAGTTCTCCTTCCAACATGCACTAGGTAGGAATGCCCTCTGACCTCTGAGATCAGTCAGTGCCATTTGGGAAGCCCTGCACCAAGCCCTAAAATCTGTATAAAGCTTTTTAGCAAAGCAGTATTTGCTTTGCTTCCTATGTTTAGAAGTGGTGAAATGCTGTGCCAGGCAGCAAACACCAGGTACTTTAGGACTCTCTTGACTGACACAGCTGCAGCAGATCTCAAGAGCTGCCTCCAACTGCCATCTTGGCAATAGGAGGCCGATTGCTAATGCACAGCATAAATTGCTGCAGAGACAAGGTAGGTCGGAGGAGTAAGATGGGATCAGTAAAGCATTACGGTCAGCAAGACACAGTCCTTAGAGGAAAAACAGGATCTAATTATAAAGAGAAGGGAGGATATGACATGTGAGAGGCTGCAAGGACCAAAAGGGCTTTGCATTCTCCTTCCAACTTGAAAAGGAGTTTCTGGTAGATCTGTATGCACATCATAGATAATATTCTCAAGCTCTCAGAGGGCACCCTGTGTGGTACAGTGTTCCTGTCAGAGAAATATGCCTAAAGTACTCAGGCTGAGGGGGAAGAATTTAGTAAGGTACCATTGGAAGAGGTGTTCTGTATGTAGTCAAGTAGGTTTGCTGACCTCCAGGTGGGGCCTGGAGATCTTTCTGGAATTGCAGCTGATCTCCAGACAACAGAGATCAGTTCCCCTGGAGAAAATGGCTGCTTTGGAAGATGAACTCAGTGGCATTATACCCATAAATCTCCAGGAATTTCCCACCCTGTAGCTGGTAACCCTAAGTCTGACAAGCATATACTGGAAAGAACAGCATCTGTGTATGCATGGCCCTCTGTGTATCTATCTAGCTATCTCTGATCTCAAGCTTCTGTCATGACCCAGAGTTTCTGAACTTGTGCTCTGTGTGCCTCCGGTTCTCTCCTTGCAGTTTTCTCTTTTCAGCCTTTTTGGAGGCTTTCTCTTCTGAGGCTTGGAAAGCACAACTATGGCAGGTATACTTTAGGAGAACAGAATTCTTCTCACCTTTTCCTTAGACACTCTTTCCCCATACGTCCAGGACCCGTGAACTTCGTGCCAAGCTGGAGGTTTAGCAGATGGCTTGAAAAACAAACATGTTTCTATTCCTCCTAAAAGGTTAAGGTTTCCCTTGCTCAAAGCCAGTCAAATCCGACTCTAGGGGATGGTGCTCATCTCCATTTCCAAGATGAAGAGCCAGCGCTGTCCGCAGATGTTTCTGTGGTCATGTGGCCAGCATGACTAAACGCTGAGGTACACAGAATGCTGTTATCTTCCCATCAAAGGGGTACCTATTTATTTACTTGCAATTTCTTGCTAGGTTGGCAGGAGCTGGGGCCAGAGGTGGGAGCTCACTCTGTCACGAGGCACTGGGATCTCGAACTGCTGAACTACAGATCTTCCGGTCTGCAGCTCAGCATCTTAACCTTTGAGTAACTGCAGCCTCTTCTTTTCCTCCTGCTTGGTATCTATTAGATGTAGACACAAAGAGAAGGTGCTTACTCAAATCCAGGCAGCAGGGGTAGGCAAAAGCAGTATCAGATGGGAATTATGTTAAAAATCCTCCCTTTGGATTTGTAGAAATAAAGGAAGAAATTGGGCAGTCCCAATAACAAGTAATAAACTTTTATCCAACACCAGGCAGTTTGTCCCACTTCCTGTCTTGCCCAAGTCTCTTATGTGTTTTGTCAGCTATCTTTTTCAGATGCAGTGATTCTCACAGCCCATTGAATAGAAGTAGTCACAGTCCACATTAATGGTGGAAAACCATCAACTTATTCCAAAATAAGCGATCAGGTTGGCACTTTCTAGCTTTATCTGTTCCAATGAAAGGCATTGTGTTAGACTGCTAACTGATGGCTCTTCAGTAGGCTGTGGGAGAAGGTTGTTGTGAGCTCACAGGGCTATTTTATTTGTAGTGGTCTCCTAACCCACCCACCCCCCTTGTTGTTTCTTCCCGGCCTTCTAGGGTGCCAGTCTCCAGAGGGGTTTGGAGATCTCACAGTGTTCTAACTGTTCTCCAGACAATGGAGATCAGTTGCCCTGGAGAAAATGACTGTTCTGGAGGTAGACTTTATGGCATTATACCCCACTGTGGTCTTTTTTCTCCAAACCCTGCCCTCTCCAGGTTCTATCACCCAAATCTCCAGGAAATTTACCAACCAGGAGTTGGCAACTCTATTGCCTTCTCTTTTAATGCTAGAAAAACTTAGTGAGGCCACAGATCCTGTGGCAGTATAGGTCAAGTGTGTGACCACTCCCAGTGGCCCACAGTTTAGGAGTGTTTTACCCATAAACATCTGGTTATTTCTAACGGGGAAAATATTACAGGACGTTTAGAAATTATCCTCTATCTGTCTCAAGAGTTCTTCCATAGGAGACTGCAGGGCAGTCATAGGCTTGTGCCCTGACAAATTATTTCATTGTGGTGTTTTTATATCCCTTGTTGTTCAGGATGAGGCTAGGTGATAAGATAGGTTGCAATTTAAGGGGTGGAAAATTTGGGGGAAGCTTCTTGAAGACCTAAACAAGTTGAACTGGAAGTAGAGGTACTCACTTATCTCGGTGTCATTAGGATGTCCTGGACAATGTGAGTGTCTCTGCTTCGTGGTTTACCTCTCTTTTCCAAGTGCAAATTGCCAGGTTAAAGAAGTGGACTTGTTTGGCATGGACATTTAAACAAAAGTGATCTTCATCCTGCCCTAATTGGAATTTACTTTGATCTAAGCAATTATAGTAAAGAGAGCTGCTGGTGTAGCAGAAGGAAGTCTGGGGAGTATTATGCATGGCTCTTGGCATACCCCTTTTTCTTCATTTCCTCAGAGTTGATACTGCTGGGGCCATGAGCATTTCCTCATCCCTTTTGATCCTTCTCTAGCGCTCCTTATGGCAAATGAACCATTCTCATCTGCAGCTGCAGTTCTGGGTGGAGTGTGCTGGGGAAGGGAAGGGCAGGCTCATGGGAGTGTACAGGGGGAGGGGGGAAAGAGTGGTGGTTGTTTTTCAAGCGGGCTTAGAAATTCCTCTGCTCTAGTTCCTTCATTTAAATCAGACTGTGGATGCTTGAAACAGAGATTCTGTGAATATTCAGTCTGCCAAGAGATAAGGAGGGCAGCTGCAATGCAACCCTGGGGATACTCATTCCCCTCTGCCCCGAGTGCATCTCTTGCTTTCGGTAAATGATCTGCTGTGTAGAAGCTGGATAGGGATGCCTCTGCTTGGCTTTGCTGGGATGGCAAAGGGCTTCTTCCTTGGTTGCTAATGTTGGGCTAGCCATTATGCAAGTGATGCTTTCTTCTAAAAAAATCAAAGTACACCATGTTTCTAAATTTGCTGCAGTATGGGTATTTCTAAAGGGGAAATCGTACAGGCAGTCTTCCTCACCTTTTCATGGCTCAGCTGCTGGCTTTTCATATGCTGGATATGAACCTTGAAGAAATGTCAGTAAACAGAATATCTGGAAACCTTGAGTGGACCAATAAACATCTGGAAATATAACTTCCCCTGGATACTTATTCTTTTTATCCCGCAGACTATATGCAATGCTTTTCTTGCTAGTGGGATGGTAACAGGGCTTTCCTTACTCCCGAAGCCCCAGTCCTCCCCATCTTCTGGTTTCCCAGAGCAGCTGGCAGGTGTAGAAGCACAATGGAAGACCAGTGAACCATCCTAAGCTCTTTCCCTTCTACTGATGTGGCAGCTCTGGCAGCATGCATCCCTTTTTTCTTCTTAACTGTATTTTGAAGTCTGTGTCTTTCCAGTGGCCAAGAGCCCCCACAGGATACACTAGCAGTGCACACTTAGCAACATGCCTTTTGCTTTTTGGGAGGCAGTGGGGGTATGGGAATGTCATGTGTTTAAAATTAGCACTGCCTCGTTAGGCCTTTTCAGGCTAATTCAGAGTGAAATGCTCTAGCAGCGGTGGGCTGATTCTATCAGGAGAACAAGGACTAATTAAATTCACTCTGACCATCAAGCAGTAAATTATTTATATCCAGACAGATGCAATATAATCCCTAGCATCTAACCCAGCCCTTCCTTCTTGATGGGTGGTGGTGATGGTGGTGAAAAGTGGATTAGAAAGAGAGGTTACCATATAAGGGAACTGTTACTTGTGATGTGCAGCTGGGTGGGATAACACATGGGAGGAGCAACAGGTGACCTTGGTTTCCTTCTGAGTCGATTCCACCCTCTTATTTCTAATTCTGTGTGTAAGTTTGTCAGTATGTGTCTGATTGCTAATGGGATGGGCAAGAGTTTGTATGCAGTGAGTAGGGCTGCAAGTTATAATTGGTAAATTAATCAACGAAAGCTTTAGTTGATTGGTGAAGGTAGATTTTAATGGTTGAAGCTGTGACTCAAGGACAATTTTGGGTTGTTTTTTTTTAGGTTGTTTTAATTTTGATATGCAGTTGTAATGGGGGGTGTAGCTTTTTCCCTCTGTTCTTTTTAACACTCACTGGTAGCTCTTGTTTGTTGCATTGTACGTTTAGTGTTTCCTTTAATATCTCAGAAAGTTATCTCTCTGTGGAGGTCTTGATCATATGCAAACTTAACTTTAATCAAGTGGGCACAAGGCAGGTGTAAAAAAGATCAAAATTCTTTGATCAGTTCACTGCCCTAGCAATGAGTAATCATCTAGCACAGAGATTTGTAACGTTTTGGATGTGGTGACCCACGTCCAAATTTACTTGGTAAGGCAAATGGATTTTTTTTAAAAACCAGCATACGCAAATCAGTAAAATCGTGAAAGACTGGACCCACTTTCACAGGCTTCACTACCCACAGTAGAAAAGAACATAAGTCCAGTAGCATCTTAAAGACTAACAAAATTTGTGGCAGGGTTTGAGTTTTCATAAGTCACTGCTTACTTGTTCAGATACAGCTAGAATGGGAGTCCATCTGTCCTATTTATTGAGAAGTGGAGTGATTTCAGGTGCCAAATGACATTAGCAGGTAAATGACCATAGAAAGTGTGATTGGATTAGGTGTGATGTACAGAGAGGTAGTGGGCATTAGGGATGCCAGTCCACAAGTGGGGATGGGGGATTCCATGGTTTAGCCAGTTGGGGAAGCCCCATGCCCGAGCCCTGCCCCTAACAGAGACCACCAGCGGTCCCCTCTCCCTCCCCTCCTGCGAGATTTAAAGGGCCCTCCGGCTGATTGGCACGAACACATGGCCTGCCAACCAGCTGGAGGGCCCTTTAAATCTCGCAGGAGGGGAGGAGAGGGTCATCTGCCAGCCTCAAGCCTGTACTCCAAGCAGTGGATTCGCCACTTGGAGTTCAGATGCCCCCCCCCCCCACTTCTTGCCAAAAGCATTTAAAGGGACCCTTTAAATAATTGGGCAATAAGGGGGGGGGAGTATGTGGCTGGACTTGGGAAAACAGGTGCATGGGATGCTGGTCCCCAACATGATGACATCACTTTTGCATGACATCATCACATTGGGGACATCCCTGCCTCCTCCAGAAATGCCCCCGTCATGGACTAGGAAAGATCTTGTAACCATAGTAGGTGTGGAGAAATCAGCATTGGTACTGGGACAGGAAAACTTGGGTCTCGATTCATTCCAGGTGGTTGCATTGTTTTGAACTTCATTATCAGTTGCAATTCAGCAGTCTTGTCACTGCCCATGTTTGAGTCAGGACCCACAGGTTGGGAAATGCTGGTCTAGTAGACAGCTAGTCATCACTAGCTGGAAAATTAAATTAATCTTTACTTCCAAAAGACACCTTCATTGGTAGGCATCTAGATCAGAAGGATCTTCATCTCATGTTGGGACTAGAACCTAGAAAAAGAAAAATGATTAAGAGGGGTGTGTGTGTTTGTGTATGTTTGAGGGGACCTCTTGCTTGGACCATTAGGATTACATCACTCAATTTGGACTGATTATATTGGTTTTATCACCCAGTTGCGTACATTGACTCTTCACTACTTTAAAAAGTCCTCTGCATTCATCCACAGCTGTGGTCTATTGTTGTGATCGCCTGTTGTTGTGAAACTGGAGTTTCAAGGTTGGTGTTATTGTTTATTTTAACATATACTTAAAAACACCACTGCCAACAACAAAAACCCAACCTATAGCAGAACAATTAAGATAACAAAAAGGTGATCTACAGCTAGGGAGAGTCATTTTTCTACATTAATACATCAACTAGGAATAACTTTGATGGTATTGGTGGTTTTTAGGGATAAATGGCTTAGGGCCAAATTCTATCACCTTGTGAGTGTCTGCAGTGTTTCTATAGTGTGAGAAAGTGTATCTGAAGTTTTATATTGTGATGCTTTAGCATGTGTTAATATATTGTGCAACCTCTTGGGCACTTGGGAAATGGAAAGTTGTTATGTAAACAAGATTGTGGGGCAATTCATTTTTCATTCATGGGGGGCAAGATGCTGCTGATTGCAAAGGAAAATTAGGTGCAAGTTTCCCAAAATGTTATGTGAATGCTTAGCCATGTAGCCAGAGGCTGTCGCCTTCCGTAGTGCTAACAGCTTTGTCTGGTGCTGTAACTGTGCACAGCACTTTCCCTCATTAATGTAAAACAGTGTGGTACAGTGGCAAAACTGGCATATAGTAACTATATTCAGTTCTTATCATGCATGTGATATTGCAGAGTTTAATTAATATACAGCTTTTCTCCCCAGTGGGGACCCAAAGTGGCTAATGATACAGGGGGAAAAAACACACAACAGAACTAAACAGGAAAGTGGAGAGAAGGCTTCTGAGTGCCAAGCAGGCCTTATCTTTTTCTGCTAGCCCATTTCTTCCCTGTTCAGTGCTAAGATCCTGAGACTGAGCTGAAGGACAGGAGCTTCTTGGCTTGCACCTTTAGGTATGCTCAGGCCTTAACTACCTGTGAGCAAAGAGGAGAGAGAACAAATTCAGCCCGGTGTTATGTAGCTGCTGTGCTGTTAGCTAGCGGGGTCTTTCCCAATGCCTCATAATTTTCCTCATGTTCCAGATCAAGAATAAAGGAAGAATAATTGAGAGACTTGCAAGGACGGCTGAGATGAAGATTATGAAACATTTATTAGGCTAAGAATGAACATATACATTCTGTTTCTCCAATTAGCAGGCAGACTTTAATGCACTGTTTGAATGTAAATAAATCAAGATGGGTAGCCATGTTAGTCTGTCTGTAGCAGTAGAAAAGAGCAAGAGTCCAGTAGCACCTTAAAGATTAACAAAATATGTGGCAGTACATGAGCTTTTGTGAGTCACTGCTGAAGAAGATGTGCAGTGACTCACGAAAGCTCATACCCTGCCACATATTTTGTTAGTCTTTAAGATGCTACTGGACTCTTACTGTTTTTGACTGTTTGAATGTAACAAGAGCATGCCTCCAGTGAGTACTTAGCAGTTTTAAAAAGAAGGGTAGTTACTTCCAACCTTCTATCTGTCCAGTTTATCTCAAGAGTCCATCTACTCTGCTTATATCCCTGGCTATGCAGGCAAAACTAATAATGTGTGTGTGCTCATTCTAAAAAAATCGAGACCACTGTTCTTGCTAGTTAGTGCAGGCTTCATTCCAGTGTGTAGTTCCTCTAAAACTGAGAACAGTTTCTCTGTTTTTGAAGAGAGAGAAAAATCTCTTAGGCCTGCATGCATGGGTTTTTCACAGCCTTCCTTTAGTACACTCCTTTCCCACAGCTTTCCTTTGTTTAATGCCAGGAAAAATAATTACATGTCTTTTGATGTACCAATTCTTATTAATCAATAAGGGTTTCTGTCAATGATTCATCTAGTTTCCCACTTTCCACAATAACTTGTGCAGGAAGCATCAGAGAAGAATTAGTAAGAAGCCACAAAGCAACTGTGAGGGCAATCCTTATTCTAATTCCAGACTTTTTTTTTTCTGTGCAGATACCTATTCCCACCAACAGGGGCCTCACTCTCCCCCAACAGCTTTTCCTACATAGTCAGTAGACTTCCTGGGTTTGTAGAAAAATCCCAAAAGTGAGGAAATCCCTTCAGGGACAGTTGAATTCCCCCCAAAAGCCTTTTGAAATGGCCTCTGCAGGGACCTGACTCCAGGCATCAACGGTGAGAGATTAGAACGTTGGGGGGGGGGGGAGAGGCTTCTGACTGGCTCTGTCAGTCAAGGGTGGGGGGAAGGGCCCTTTCTTTCCAGGCCTCTTTCGGCCTTGGAGGGAGGGGGAGGGAGGGAGGGAGCCTTGGGGCCAGGCTGGGGGATTCCTAGAGGTTTTGGGGTAGAGAGCAAGGAGGGCAGGATTTGGGGAAGGGAGGGGCCTCAGCTGGGTATCATGCCACAGAATCCACCCTCCAAAGCAGCCATTTTCTCCAGGGAGACAGATCTCTGTTGTTCACAGATCTCTGGAGTTCACTCTCCAGGCCCCACTTGGAGGTTGCCAACCCTAGGCCTGGCAGCAGTATAGGGTTGCCAGGTCCCCCCACGGGCACTGTCAGGGGATGGGGTAGTGGGGTTGCCAGCTCCAGGTCTGGAAACTCCTGGAGATTTGGGGATGGAGTCTGGGGAGGACAGGGACCTCAGTGGGGTACAATGCCCTAGAGTCCACCCTCCAAAGCATCAATTTTCTCCAGGGGAAGTTATCTCAGTAGTCTGGAGCTGAGCAGTAATTCCAGGGGATCCCCAGATCCCACCTGGAGGCTGGCATCCCTAGGCAGCACCCTCTGGGTGACTTGATACCACCTAATTTGCATGACTCAACTTGGCCTGGCTGCTTGCTGCTGTTCAGCAGCCACCCTATGAAAGCCAGCAGTGATGCAGCAGTTAGAGCCTCAGAATAGGTCTGCAAGACCCAGGTTCAGATCCCCATATTGCGGTGGAAGCTGACTGGGTGATTTTGGACCAGTCACATACTTTCAGCCTAACCAACCTCACAGGGTTGTTGTGCAGATAAAAAGGAGGTGAGAATAATGTAAGCTGCTTTGGTCCCCACTGTGGAGAAAGACTATAATTTTCCTTGGTCGAAGCTGTGGGGGAGGGGGTGGAGACAAAAAGCTGAAGACAGATAAAGGCAGATAAAGGTTAAGTTGGCTGTTGGGTGGGAAGGAAATAGGGTTGCCAACTCTGGATTGGGAAACTCCTGGACATTTAAGGGGTGGATCCTGGGGATGGTGGGGTTTGAGGAGGGGAGGAACTTCAGACCAGTATAATGCCATAGACTCCACCCTCCAAACCAGTCATTTCCTCCATGAGAACTACCATTGCCAGCCTCTGGGTGAGGGCTGGAGATCACCCAGAATTACAACTGTTGTCCGGGTGACAGAGATCAGTTCCCCTGGATAAAATGGCTGCTTTGGAGGGTTGAGTCTATGGCTCCACCCCCAGAAGGGAGAAAGAGTGTGAGATAGGTAAGGGTAGAGGGGAGGAAGCAAAGGTGTGAGGAATGGGATGACCATCCCGCAAGTTTCTTGCGGGTCTCCACTTGTCTTTTCTAATTTGCATATCATGCTATAGTAGTTTCATGGAAATAACTTCTGTGTAGGAAAAAGGATGAATCTTGTATGTAGAAGAACAAGAGTATGTAGAAGAACAAGGGATTTATACCCCACCCTTCACTTGGAGTCTCAGGGCGGCTTACAATCTCCTTCCCTTCCTCTCCCCACAGCATACACCCTGTGAGGTAGGTGGAGCTGAGAGAGCTCTGAGAGGACTGCTCTTGAGAGAACAGCTCTGAGAGAACTGTGACTGACCTAAGGTCACCCAGCTGGCTGCATGTGTAGGAATGGGAAATCAAACCTGGTTCTCCAGGTTAGAGTCTGCTGCTCTTAACCACTACACCACACTTTCACGGTGCAAAACCTGAGACTAATCTAAATGCAGTTGCATGGAAGTCTTCTGTCTGTGGGAAAAGTATGAAGACGCTCTAGGTAGTCATGGTTTCAAACACTAAAATATTTTGGTGAGTGGAAAAGAGTTCCCCAGATTAAGGTAAAATTGAATGGAAAAAATATTTCTGATTGACTATAGCAAAATTCTGGAACAATTTCAGGACAAGAATTTCTAGCAGTCATTTATTTCAAAATGTTTGTAAGGAGAACCTCAACTTGATAGCATGGAAATAGTGCCTGTATTTTATGGGTCCAGATGCAGAGAATGGCTATTACAATGGAAGTAGGAGATGTTCTACTTCAGGTTAAATCAGAACATGTTATTCCCTCCACACATCTGACTTTAACTTTAATGGCCTGTTTTTGTCTCCATTATGCCCTATAACTGTCATGTAATCACTCTGCCATCATTCCTTTATCCAATCTGTCTCCTGACATGGCCCCCCAGGAGTTTTCCTTCTAGGACACAGGCAGGTAGCACAGCCTAATCTCAGAGCAGATACAAACTGTTATGATCTTCTTTAAAGACCTTGCTTTCTTTTGGTTATCTGACCCCAGTGTCTGATTAGATCATTCTTGTGTCTCAGTGGTAACTTGAGCTTTGACTGCTTAAAAGCTGCAGTTCACTCTAATTACTATTGAGCTGACACACCACTCCTTCCCTCCAGTTGAAAGGATGGGGAAGATGTGGGGGGGCATGAAGAAAAGAGAATTGTTGGTTAATCCTTAAGGGCCTTGGGCAGATTTGCAGCATCCATCTCCCTTCAACTGATGGCTGGTAAGAATGCCGTACTGGAGGAAATAATTCTACGTTGGGGGGAGGGGGGATAACATTTTTATCTCACTGTTCACCCAAGGATTCAGCTCTGTTTTATCCTAACAACAACCCCGTGAAGCAGATTATGCTGATTGACAAATTGGTCCAAGGTCACCCAGTGAACTTCATGGCTAAGTGGGGATTTGAACTAAGTCATTCAGCCCCAGCCCAACAAACAAATCTCATTTTCAACTTGATTTTTTTCAGCTATTTCTCCCTCCTCTGTCTTCAGTACTGAGCTTTGCAAACTGCCAGAGTAGAATTTAAATTAGCCCTCACTCATATCTAGCTCTGTTCACCAATGCCACTTTTCTACCTTCCCCTCTTTCTTCTTCCCTGTTTTGCCACCAGCACTAGTATACCCTCCCATCTCCCTTATGCACACTTATTCTAAGGTACCCCTCTTAGCCTGAAATAGCAACAGGAGTCAGATCACATGTATAGCTTTCATAGCACTGCTTCTTAATGAAGAGGCTGCACATTTGGCTTTAAGCATGAAATATATTTACTTTTCAGTCTGATTTGCTCCCAAAGCAACTAACAATTTGAATAATAGCAACAATTGCTGCTGTTGAAACAAACTGCAGAACTCTGTCTGATTGACATAGCAGAGGTTTGCTTTTGGAGAGAGGATAATCTTTCTCCTGGAGAGATGACATTTTTCAGTGGCTGATGTGTTAGAAATGGGGAACCAATGTCTGAAAGGATGGCAACATCTCAGTCTTACTTGGAGTATTCTGTTTGATGGATAGATGGATGGATATTGCTTTCTCCAAGCCTTCTGCTGACCTGGTTGCTGCAGAGATACTACTGTGGTTCGGTCTACTACTCCATCCCAAACGTTGGCAGTTATTATTCAGAGTAGAGTTTCCCCACAGGCCAAATTGTTGACTGATGGCTCTGGCTCATGGCAGTCTTTCTTTTCTCTGACAGCAGCAATGAAGCTTTGGAGGAAAACGATGACTTGAGTCCTCTCTCTGAACCGCCTATTGACCAACCTGTAGCTGCTGCTGTTCTTTCTACTCCCCAGTATACACAACTGTCCTCTGCCAGGGATCCCCAACCTTTTGTGAGCCTGTGAACACCTGTGGATTCTGACTCAGGGTGGTAGGCACAACCACAAAATGGCTGCCAGCTGAGGTGGAGCCAATTACAAAAGGCAGGGAGTGAGTATGCATAATGCTAATAGTAGTTCTTCAATGTTGCAGGCAAAAGCTTAGTTTAACAGAATGCACCTTTTAAAATGAACATATCATTTAAAATATGTTTTTTACCTGCAAAGTAACCGTGTGAAGATCCCATCTGGGCAAAAGCCAGTTTGGTGTAGTGGTTAAGTGCACGGACTCTTATCTGGGAGAACCAGGTTTGATTCCCCACTCCTCCACTTGTACCTGCTGATGTGACCTCGGGTTAGTCACAAGCTCAGGCACAGCTGTTCTCTCAAGGACAGTTTCTGTCAGAAGTTCTCTCAGCCCCACCTACCTCACAGGGTGTCTGTTGTGGGGAGGGGAAGGGAAAGGAGTTTGTAAGCCGCTCTGAGACGCCTTTGGGCAGTGAAGGGCGGGGTATAAATCCAATCTCCTCCTCCTCCTCCTCCACTTGACCCCACCTACTTTCTAGGAACACTTGACAGCACCAGGAAAGATGTCGGTATGCGCCATGGTACCTATGGGTATCACATTGGGAGATCTCATTTTCCGAATGCACGTGTACATAGATTTATTTTGTAGAAAATGTAAGTATGCAGGCCAGAATGGTACAGCCCATTGATGCTGGATCATGTGCTGGGTTCCACTCGTTTTGGCTCATATGAATATTAGTTCTCTGTCT
The DNA here is from genome assembly GCA_029375565.1 of Gekko gecko. Taxonomy (NCBI): domain Eukaryota; kingdom Metazoa; phylum Chordata; class Lepidosauria; order Squamata; family Gekkonidae; genus Gekko; species Gekko gecko. The sequence continues at coordinate 232,441,709 of JAPDNY010000002.1, read as the reverse complement.
TTTACAAGGAGGAAGAAGATAAGAGAGCTGTTGTCAGAAATGTCTGTTTGCTGATTTTTCTCTGAGTCCATTGTTCTGTGTTCCCTATCTCATCCTCGCTTTGCGCTTGCGTAGGTATGCTGGCAGTAACGTGGGAGCTTCTTCCCTGCCGCTTGGTCTTATCACGGTGGCCTTGAATGTGGGCTTTGGGCTATTCTTGAGCTTATGAGAATTTTCCAGTCCTGTGAAGACGAGGGGAGGAGGGAGTCGTTTCCCGCCTATTAAGTAATTCTCCCGCTGGGAGTTTCCCGCCCGCGCGCTTGCAGTTCATTTGCTAGTTGCACTTTGCATCACACTATAACTTCGCTTGCGCCGCTTCCCCCCATTCCTGACAATGATCCTCCACTGTGGGTTTTAGCACTGTATTCCAATAAAGCCCTTCTTTTGATTAAGAATGCTTGGATCTACTTGCTTTTGAACCTGACAGCTGTATTGGCCAACTCCATATTGCTGCCAAATGATCGTTGTGTAACCTATGCAAGCCACTCTGTTCCTTCTAACAGCAACCATCAGAGTAGTTATGGGGACACCTGATATTCTGTAGCCAATTGTTACTTGCCACAAGTGATCAACCAAGTGCTAAATTACAAGACTCTTTTTGTTTCTCTCAAGGCCACTCAGTAATTTTTCATCTTTAAATGGGAAGCTTTGTCAGGCTTCAGGGCTTGCAATCTGGTTTGTGAGCAGTATGCAACAACTTTCGATCTGATATTTTTCTCCGGTAATGTTATTCTTCCATTATATTCAAGGGTAAGATATAGGGAAGAAGCTGTGAAAATGCAAGTAGTGATCAAGCTACAGCCCTTTAGAAAATAAATATCTTTTTAAATAAAAAATTGTCCCTAGGGACAACTATTAAAAAAATAAAATAAAATAAATACCTTTTCTTTCCTATCTTGTTTTTGCTGAAAGGGAATGAACTCCAGATCTGTTCCAGGCACCACCAACATGTTTTGGAGTGAAACCAAGTGTTCCTGGTCATTCCTTCATCAGCCATAGTTGTTCCACATCCAGTTTAGGCTTCTACTGCACAGCAAGTTTTCAAGTAGTGCGGTCCTTTCTTAACACACCACAATGAGAAATGGAAACTAGCCACACCCTCTTGGTCATGTCTGCATGGGTTAAATAAAAGGCTGCAGCTGCTTCATATAGGACTGATTTCATCTCATCTCTGTTTGTCTACACAGTTCATATGTGGTGGCCCTTGGTTAAAAATATGAACTGCATTTTTGACCTGGCAGTCTGCAAACCTAGTATCTTGTGCATCAGATGGTACAGAGGAAACATAAAACAATACGAGGGGAGTGAGGACACATTCTATTCTTTGGTATTTACATCTAGTTTCCATTCTCCTGTGGTTTACTGATACCTCTGAGCCTGAAGGTATATGTGATCCTCGATCACAGTATCTAATAAGGGACATTGGTACAATCTCTGTTTAATTAAATTTTATTTTCTCTTTTGGCTGCCACCATAACCCATGGAAGTGATTTGTGCAAAGACCACAAGTGAGTGTCCTAGCTGCTATCTTCTCATACGCTAGGACTCCTTTGTGAATAGGGGAATGATAATGGCATGGCAGGCAGCAGCAGTGTCAGCTTTTGAATGTACAAAGAGCACCTGGGTATAGTACAGGGCTGGGGAAAGGATGCAACTCTAGATCTTGTAATTTCAGTTGTGTTAGGGTCCTGAAGGTGGTTACAAGGTGGAACATGTGACAAGTCCTACTAAATCTTTTCTAGCAACAATAAAAGGCAATACACGGCAAAACAATCTCAGAACACCAAATAGACTTCAAAAGGCCAAGCAGCTCTCTTAACCCATGTTCCCAGGAGCCACTCTGTGTGTAATGTGTTCATGCAGGCATATAGGTGGTCATTTTTGATCTTTTTGTCAGCATGTGTCAGTAAGATTAGTCAGGTGAGGATGTGCACTACAGCTTCAAACAAGTGGAAGACGGTGAAACAGTAACATGAAGAAAACCAAGTCCATGGCTTCAGCTTGCATGTGAATTGGATAATGGGAGGGTTGATTAAACAGCTTCTCTTATAGGAAGGAATTAAGAATTTCCCTCTGGGTTTGGTGAAATTGGTTGGAAGGGAGAGGGAGTAGGAGGCAGGGAGTGGGAGTCAGCGAGGCAGAAGAAAAGGAACTTTGAATTGTCAGTCAGGAAGGTGAGTGCCGTTTGATTCTTCTTACCTCCCTTGCTATGGTTTGTGACAGCTTATTGGCTGCCATGTGGATGTTTTAAAACATAGCCATGCAAGCAAGGCCATCTTGAATTCAGAGAGAGAGAGAGAGAGACAGACAGACAGACAGACACACAGACACACAGACACACATACCCACTAGCTTCTTAGGAATTGTTTCTCTTCAAAATCTTTCACCTTTTCAGAATGAACATTTCTTGTCATGTGGGGTGAGGTAGGGTTGACTTGCCTAGTACAAGAAGGGATATGGTAAGGACACATTTAGCTTTATTCCCATTTATCAACTCCTTTTGTTTGGAGCAGCTCTTACTTACTTTACAGATGTGTGACTCTTCCTTGGAGAGAGATTTCTCCAGGGCTCCCTTTGTTCTGGATCTTGATCTTGGGTTTCCAAGTCCAAATCTGACATTTGACCATATGTCGGGTGGATTCCTGCAGATAATTGTGTGTACTTAATACGTAAGATCAACTTTCTCAGAAGAATAACCTTAAGAATTATGGCATCTCTGAACACCCTAAGGTGTGCACATCCTTTAAAAATAAAATGTTGGCTGTTTATCTGTTGAGTAGCGCTAACTATGTCGTGTCATGCACCACAGTCTACAATATACAAGAAGGAAAAATAGATTGTGGAATCCTCTTTTCTGGGCTTGTTAGAAGATACAGTTGCTATCTAGCTTCTCTTCCTTGCCTGTTCATCTGAAGGCATCTCTCCTTACATATATAATTGTCACTTGGCTTTGTAAGATTCCATGCGCTCCCATTGGCTGTAAAATGCCCTCCCTCAGCCATTGGCCCATCAGCCGCCACTCAAGAGTACTCGCGTGCCATTGGCCGGGTGCTGGGTCTGCTCCTCTTCCCCATCCACTCCCCCTTCAGACAGATTTGCATGTCAGGTTTACTGGCAGACCAGTTCTCTCTCCTGAGGAAGACAGTTCTCTTGACTCCTGTGAGGGACTGTCGCCTCCGTGGCTGTTGGTAGGCAGCCAAGCTTGGTTCTGTGAGTAAAAAAACAAAGGACTTTCAGTATAACCCCCTCCCCAATGGCCACTTTCCTGTCAGAATAAATGGGAAAAGGCTCTCTCTCCTGCTTAGCTTCAGCATGGCTGGCTGGCTGGCTAACAAGGTGGGCCAGCAACCATCAAACCATTTTCTTCAACTCCCCGCTGTGCGGCTGACTTTCCCCTAGGGTTGCCAAACTTCAGGTGGGACTTGGAGATCTCCCACTGTTACAATTGACCTCCAGATGACAGAGATCAGTTCCCCGGGAGAAAATGGTTGCTGTAGAGGGTAGACTCTATGGCATTATACCCTGCTGAGTCCTTCCACACACACTCCAAATGCTGCCCTCCACAGGATCCACCCCCCAAATCTCCAGGTATTTCCCTAATCAGAGTTGGCACCTGTACTTTCTCCTCTGTCAGTAAAAGGCCCTTTCCACACCTATGTTGGCCTTTGGGAGAAAACTCATTGGGCCCAGTCTGATCGGGTTGCCAACTCCAGATGGGCAATTCCTGGAGATTTGAGGGATGGAGCCTGGAGAGGGTGAGGTTTGAGGAGAGGTGGCACCTCAGGTACAATGCCATAGACTCCACCCTCCAATCCAGCCATTCTCTGATGGGGAACCATTGTTGCCAATCTCCAGGTGGGGGCTGGAGATCACTCAAAATTACAATTGCTCTCTAGGAGGGAGGGTGGAGGAGATGGAAAACTAAAGGTAGGTTGATGGTTGGCTGGGAGGGAGATAGGGTTGTCAACTCCAGGTTGGGAAATTCCTGGAGATTTGAGGGGTCGAACCTGGAGAGGGTGAGTGTTGAGGAGGGGTGGGACCTCAGACAGGTACAATGCCATAGACTCCACCCCCAAACCAGCCACTCCCTCCTGGGGAACCACTGTTACCAATCTCCAGGTGAGGGCTGGAGATCACTCAAAATTACTACTGCTCTTCAGGTAGCAAAGATCAGTTCCTCTGGAGAAAATGGTGGACTCTGTCATTATACCCTGCTGAGATTGCCACAGCAAATTGTCACTGAGCGCCCAAATCCAGGGCACTCTCCCAGAGCATCTTTCTAGAGCCTGTTGTATTTATTTCCACAATGGGCCTTATTCCTAGTAATGTATATATTGAGAAGTACACACTGCTGCTGAAATGGTTGCCCTGTGTTCTGTTTGCTCATCCTTTGTAATGTGTAATAAAACTCACCAAGTATTGCTATCATTCCACTGTGTGTTTCCCTCTCCTCATTCCACATCCTTTTCTGCTGCTGACAGGGATGGGTGAGCAGAATTATTTACGTGCTTCATTTATACTTCACCCTTCTCTGCAATGTGTGTGTGTGGGGGGGACCCAATGCAGCTTACATCATTCTCTTCCATTTTATCCTCACAACAACCCTGTGAGGTAGGCTAGGCTTAAGAGTGTGTGGTTGGTCCAAGATAACTCCTAACAAGCTTCATAGCAAATTGTAGATATTACCTGGATCTCCCAGATTCTTGTTCAACACTGTAATGACCAGAGTCTGACTTCAGGACATGGTTATCCTATGTCCAGCCAGAAGCAGCCAGTGACAGTGACAAGGGGAAGATAAATGCCAGGGACATGGTAAGCTTGCTACATATTGCTGTGTGTATGTGTGGCGGGGAGAACAAGGTGTCTGTGTCTGCCATAATGTGTAAGTCATCCTAGAAGCAGGAATTAAAGAAACATTCACTTTGCCTTAATTTATTCTTCAATTCATAGAGGGTTTCACATCACTTTGAGCAAGTTCCTTTCCTTTCTAATAATTAGAAGCCCCACTATATTAAATCTGTATTAAATCTACATTTAAAATTTTTTAGCCAACCTTTTTTCCGCATGTACAGAAAACAATGTATTTGAAAGCAACTGTTGCAGATCTTCTTACCACCAACCCCCACCTGAACACATCAACCAGTTTCTTCCTTAAGTTAGTTACAGTTTCTGCTTTAATACTGGGCATCACTCTAGCAAAAGGATGATCCCATGAGTCAGATGATGATAGGTAGAATTCTTTTGGTGGGATAGGTAGAATTCTTTGGTGGCTTGGACATGACGGAGCTAGACTTGCTTTAAACCCATTGAAATCAAAGGGCATAGGCATGCCTAACTCTTTGTGGGGGTTGGGGGTGGCAATGCCAAACAAGATGGCAGTCATCTAATCCTTTAGCTTCACTTCCTTCCCTCCTCCCGGGCTATCTAACATGTGAAAACTATCTCCTTACCTTCTGAAATATGGGCATGAACAACAGGGCTTCCTCAAACTTATCCAAAACATCAGCTAAACCCTCTCAGGCGTTTTTTTACTTTGTGGCAAACCCAAACAGATCCCAAGGCCCTTGGTGCTGACAAATCCATAATGGTGGATGAGACCTCCATTTCACATCATCTTGAGATGGCATTGAATAAACAAAACTTACCAAATCTGTTTGAAAAGATGGAAAGAGGGATCAGAGAACAAATGCAACTAATAATTCAACCAGTTAGAGATCAACCTAATGAGATACAGGCTTCCCTGATGCAAACCTAAAAAAATGGCAGAGACAGCTCTTAATCTCAGGATGACTTTGCAGGATGATGTGCGGGACCTGCATACCTTTGAAATGCAGTCTTGCAATTGACTACTCATCCTAGAATCTCAGACCAAACAATTAAACCTAAAATTCAGGGGTCTTCCAGAGGGGGGCAGAGGAATCTATGGACCCAATATGTTTTGTCTTGAACTGGCTCTCTTCCATCTTGCAGCTGGAATCTGGAGTAGTACCAGCCACTTTAAAGGCATACTGACTAGGACCCCCAATAAACCCTAGACATAAAGGTCCTAGAGATTTTTTAGTGCAATTTACAGACTGGAGGTCAAAGAAAAGGGTATAGTAAAGGTAAAGGTTCCCTTGCTCGAAAGCCAGTCGAATCCGACTCTAGGGTTGCGGTGCTCATCTCCGTTTCAAAGCCGAAGAGCCAGCGCTGTCCGAAGACATTTCCGTGGTCATGTGGCCAGCATGACTAAACACCAAGGCGCACAGAACGCTGTTACCTTCCCACTGAAGTGGTACCTACTTATCTACTTGCAATTTCTTGCTTTCGAACTGCTAGGTTGGCAGGAGCTGGAACTAGAGATGGGAGCTCACTCCGTCATGCGGCAGTCTCCTCAGCTATTTGCAAAGCTTCATCAGACAGCCACTTTGCTTTCTTGCATTTCTTTTCCTTTGGGATGGTGCTGATAGCTGCCTCCTGTACAATGTCACAAACCTCCATCCATAGTTCTTCAGGCATTCTGTCTATCAAATCTAGTCCCTTAAACCTATTCTTCACCTCCACTGTATATTCATCTGAGATGTGATATAGGTCAAACCTAAATGACCTGTGGTTTTCCCAACTTTCTTCGGTTTAATCCTGGTCTTGTTTTTACTGACTGTATAGAGCTTCTCCATCTCTGACTGCAAATAACATAATCAATCTGATTTTGGGGTTGCCCATCTGGTAATGTCCATGTGTAGAGTTGCCTCTTAGGTTGCTGGAAGAGGGTGTTCACTATGACCATTGTGTTCTCTTGACAAAACTCTGTTAGCTTTTGCCCAGCTTCATTTGTTCTCCTTTTTGACTTCCTACTTTAGCATTCCAGTCTCCTATGATGGCAAAGACATATTTTTTTGGTGTTAGTTCTAGGAAGTGTTGTAGGTCTTTATAGAACCGGTCCATTTCAGCCTTGGTGTTAGTGGTTGGGGCATGGACTTGGATTACTGTGATGTTGAATGGTTTGTCTTGGATTCGGACTGAGATCATTCTGCCATTTTTGAGATTGTATCCCATTAGTGCCTTTTTCACTCTCTTGTTGACTATAAAGGCCACACCATTTTTTCTACAGGATTCATATCCACAGTAACTAACTATAAATACACATTGATGGGGTCCGAACTGGCAGAGACTGACCAAGAGAGAGATCTTGGAGTTGAAGTAGATAACTCACTGAAAATGTCGAGATAGTGTGCGACTGGAATAAAAAAGGCCAACTCTATGCTGGGGATTATTTTGAAGGGAATTGAAAACAAGTCAGCCAGTCTCATAATGCTTCTGTATAAATCGATGGTGTGACCTCATTTGGGATACTGTATACAATTCTGGTCACCACACCTCAGAAAGGATGTTATAGCGCTGGGAAAAATGCAGAAAAGGGCAACTAAATGATAAAAGGGTTGGAACACTATCCCTATGAAGAAAGGTTAAAGCACTTGGGGCTCTTTAGCTTGGAGAAACGATGACTGAGGGTTTACAAGGTTATTCATGGGATAGAGCAGGTACAAGAACTCGTGGGCACTCAATGAAATTGCTGAGCAGTCAGGTTAGAACGGATGAAAGGAAGTACTTCACCCAAAGAATGATTAACACATGGAATTCACTGCCACAGGATGTGGTGGCGGTTACAAGCATGGACGGCTTCAAGAGGGAATTAGATAAGCATATGGAGCAGAGATCCATCAGTGGCTATTAGCCACAAGGTATAGGTAGGAACTCTAGGTCTGGGGCAAGTGATACTCTGTATTCTTGGTGCTTCGGGGGGACAACAGTGGGAGAGCTTCTAGTGTCCTGGCCTCACTGGTGGACCTCCTGATGGCACCTGGTATTTTTGGCCACTGTATAACAGAGTGTTGGACTGGATGGGCCACTGGCCTGATCCACCATTGGCTTCTTGCATGTTCTTATGGTCTTCTAAGTTAAATTCACCCATTCCCATCCACTTTAGTTCACTGATTCCCAAGATGTCGATGTTCAGTCTTGCCATCTCATTTTTTACCACCTCTAATTAAATTAAAAGATGCCTGCTCCTTGGGAGGAAAGCTATGGCAAACCTAGACAGCATAATAAAACGTAGAGACATCATCCTGCCAGTGAAAGCCCATATGGTCAAAGCAATGGTATTCCCAGTAGTAATGTAAGGCTGCAAGTAGTATTCCCAGTACTAATGTATGGACTATAAGGAAGGCTGAGCACCAAAGAATTATGGTGCTGGAGAAGACTCTTGAGAGTCCCTTGGACTGCAAGGAGATCAAATCAGTCAATCCTAAAAGAAATCAACCCTGATTGTTCCCTGGAAGGCCAGATACTGAAGCTGAAGCTCAAATAATTTGGCCACCAAATGAGAAGGGAGCACTCACTGGAGAAGAAACTGATGCTGGGAAAGACTGAAGGCAAAAAAAGAAGGGGACAGCAAAGGATGAGGTGGTTAGACAATGTTATTGATGCAATGAACATGAAATTGAGCAGACTCCAGAGGACAGCGGAAGACAAGAGGGCCTGGCATGATGTGGTCCATGGGTTGTGAAGAGTTGGACTAGACTCTGTGACTGAACAACAACAACAAGAAACATCTAAGATATGGTGGATTCTCTTAGGGTAGGTCAACATCAGGGGTCTCAACAGCTTGGTCAGGAAAAAAAGAGTGTTACAATATGTAAAACACATTCACCCCAATGTCTTATTTATTCAGGAATCCCACATCCGATCCACTAAATGCCCAGTACTGAAAACCCCACTCTCTCCTCTGCAGTTTCAGGCTTCAGGCTCATCCAAAGCTCGGGGTGTGGTGATGTTACTATCCAAAAATGTTAATGTTGTGTTGAAATTGACATTTGTTGACCTTTTGGGTCACTTTTTGTTTGTTAAAGGGAGGGTGGATGGGAATTGAATCACGCTTGCCTCTCTGTATGCCCTGAACCAAGATCAAATCGCATTTCTGGATGACGTCTTCTCCAAATTGCAGGCCTTCCAAGAGGGTGATCTTATAGCAGGAGGAGATCTGAATTTTATTGCTAACAGGAAACTGGACAGATCCTTTACATCTCCCAAGCAAGCTCACTCAGCTGCCACAGAGACCAAATTATCTAAACTCTTATCTAAATATCATTTATATGCTGCTTGGAGGGCTCTCCACCCAACTGAATGGGATTTCTATTACTACTCCGCCAGGTACAACATCTTCACTAGAACTGATTACTTGCTTATCCACTGCTATCCTCAGCAAACATTGGTCCCAGACACTTGACAGATCACACATGGCTGGACTGCCATCTAACCTCTACCCCTGTTGTCAATATAGATCAACAATAGCCTATGGATATACATATTTTATTAAGGGAATTGGTAAGGGAGAAATTGGATTCAGACGTTAGAACGTCCTTCAAGGAAAAAACATCTTCTGAAACAGCCCCTCCAATCCTCTGGGATGCGATGAAGGCAGTCTTGAGAGGAACCATTATTTCTTTAATGTCACACCTGAGAACAGAAAAGGACCGACTTGGAACAGAAGTACTGGACTGCATTGCATCACTAGAATTGGAACACAAATGCACAGGTAGGAAAATAACATACACCAAACTGTTGGCAGAATGGAAGACCCTCAAAGCCATGGAACTTATGAAGATCCAGAAGAACCTGCTGTTCATGAAACAACACTTCTGGCAAAAATCTCCTAAGAATATCTGACTTCTAGCCTGGAGGGTAAAAGATAAGAGAAAATCATCCATGGTTGGATCCCTGAAACATCCAAATGGCACTCATCACTTTTCTTCTAAAGAAATAGCCCATACTTTTTGCAAACTTTATGAATAATTATGCTGCTCAGATAGTCTGGAGATGAAAAACATCAAATCCTATCTAGACTCAATGTCATCCTTCAAACATCTGTCTCCTTCCCACACTGCTGCCATCGACAACCCCATTATGGTGAAGGAATTACAAGGCGCGATAAAAAATTTGAAAGCGAACAAAGCACCAGGTATTGATGGCCTACCACCCAAGTTTTATAAATCCTTTTGTTCTTCTTTAGGTATGGAAACTGGTGCTTTCAGTGAATGGACCCCTGCAGGACTCTCACGCCTTTGGACCTTGTTAAGCACAGCAAGATACGGGCCCTAAATCAGTAAGATCAAGTCACAATTGCTCCTGGTTAGACCGGACATATTACTCCAAAATTTCTGGGACTCACCTGTCTGGGGTGATACAAAGAACTTATCTCGATTCTCCTTGCTACAGCCAGATTGACAATTGCAGTAGTCTGGAAATTTTTTACACCCCTGACTTTGACTGCCTGGTATGACAAAATATGGGATTAATTCATCAGGAGCAAGATCACCAACTCCTTAGAACAAGATCAGGCTGGGTCTGCTAAGATTTCAAATTTGTTCTCCTTTGGTCACCAGTACTGCAATTTATGGCAGACCATGATCTCCTCTCTCCCAATCAGAGTTACCATACATGGCTACACTTTTAATACACTCTTTGTTGTGACATACTGTTGAGACTTCTCCTGTTTGATAGGGCTTCACTTCTTATCTGACTCACATATCTTGGGCTTGTAAGAACTTTTCTATCCTACAACAATTAATGAATTGTTTTTATCCTACAGTGTTTATTGTATAGCCTCCTCAAGACTGTATTATCTCAATTCATCTTATTCAGGAATGTACTGTTATAAAACAAGAGAACAGCAAGGAGAGATAAGGAGGCTTTCCTGAATGAACAATGCAAAGTAATAGAGGAAAACAATAGATTGGGAAGGACTAGAGATCTCTTCAAGAAAATTGGAGAAATCAAGGGAACGTTCCTTGCAAAGCTGGCCATGATAAAGGACAAAAACGGTAGGGACCTAACAGAAGCAGAAGAGATTAGGAAAAGATGGCAAGAATACACAGGAGAACTATACAAGAAGGACCTCAATGTCCTTGACAACCACGATGGTATAATCACTGACCTCGAGCCAGACATCCTGGAAGGCGAAGTTAAATGGGCCTTAGAAAGCATTACTAACATCAAAGCTAGTGGAGGTGATGGTATCCCAGCTGAGTTATTCAAAGTGTTAAAAGAAGATGCTGTTAAAGTGCTGCACTCAATTTGCCAACAAATTTGGAAAACACAGCAGTGGCCACAGGATTGGAAAAGGTCAGTGTACATTCCAATCCCAAAGAAGGGCAATGTCAAGGAATGTTCATACTATCGCACAATTGCACTCATTTCACACGCTAGCAAGGTCATGCTCAAAATCCTACAAGCTAGGCTCCAACAGTACGTGGATAGAGAACTGCCAGAAGTACAAGCTGGGTTTCAAAAAGGTAGAGGAACTAGAGATCAAATTGCCAACATTTGCTGGATTACGGAGAAAGCAAGAGAGTACCAGAAAAACATCTACTTCTGCTTCATTGACTATGCTAAAGCCTTTGATTGTGTGGATCACAATAAATTATGGTAGGTTCTTAAAGAGATGGGAGTACCGGACCACCTCACATGTCTCCTGAGAAACCTGTATAAGGGTCAAGAAGCAACAGTTAGAACCGGATATGGAACAACTGATTGGTTTAGAATAGGAAAAGGAGTACGACAAGGATGTATATTGTCACCTTGCTTATTTAATTTATATGCAGAGTACATCATGCAAAATGCTGGCCTGGATGAATCACAAGATGGAGTTAAGATTGCTGGGGAAAAGATCAATAACCTCAGATATGCAGACGATACCACTCTGATGGCAGAAAGTGAAGAGGACCTAAAGAGCCTCTTGCTCAGGGTCAAAGAGGAGAGCGCAAAAGTGGGCTTGAAGCTCAACATCAAAAAAACTAAGATCATGGCATCTCTGGCTCCATCACTCCTTGGCAAATAGAAGGGGAAGTCATAGAAGTAGTGACAGACTTCACGTTCCTAGGATCCCAGATCACTGCAGATGGTGACTGCAGCCATGAAATTAAAAGACACCTGCTCTTTGGGAGGAAAGCGATGGCAAACCTAAACAGTATGATAAAAAGCAGAGACATCACCTTGCCAACAAAAGTCCACATGGTCAAAGCAATGGTATTCCCCGTAGTAATGTATGGCTGCGAGAGTTGGACTATAAGGAAGGCCAAGCGCCGAAAAATAGATTCTTTTGAACTATGGTGCTGGAGAAGACTCTTGAGAGTCCCTTGGACTGCAAGGAGATCAAATCATTCAATCCTAAAAGAAATCAACCCTCACTGTTCCCTGGAAGGCCAGATCCTGAAGCTGAAGCTCAAATACTTTGGCCACCAAATGAGAAGGGAGCATTCACTGGAGAAGACCCTGATGCTGGGAAAGATTGAAGGTCAAAGAAGAAGGGGACGGCAAAGGATGAGATGGTTAGACAGTGTCATTGATGCAACGAACATGAAATCGAGCAAACTTCAGCGGACAGCGGAAGACAGGAGGGCCTGGCGTAATCTGGTCCATGGGGTTGTGAAGAGTCGGACTCGACTGTGCGACTGAACAACAAGTGTTATAACTTTAATAAAGTTTAAATAAAAAAAACCCTCTGTATAGAGTTGCAGTCCTAGTTGTCTGTCTTTTACAGAAAAAGTGACTGACATGGCCAAGAGCTAATGCTGTGGTACCTTTTCATTTTGGTCACATTCCATATCTGCCTTCATCTTGATAGAAGCCCGGGAAGAATTTTAGTTAGTGTGTTTGTGTGTGTGTGCATGCTGTTCTGTTGCTGAGCACCTTTTGTCACCATTCACTGTACTTTTGGCTCAGTTCAGCCATGGATTCTGGGCCATCCCAAAAAAGAACCAGCAGAGAAGTTCATTCAGTTTCTAAGAAGAATCTAGCAACTCTACTGAGTACTTAGATCAACAGTCAAAGTTTTCTGTCTTATATCATATGTTGAAGCATGAAGGGTATGTTAAGGAATAGCAACAATGTGCAGGAAACACTTCACTAAGAGAGCATGGATAAAAGTACAAACTAATACAACGGGAAATGAACATACCCAGCTTCTGTTCTCCCTGTCTCTGCTGTGCATTCTTCTGAGGAAAGCTATTCTTGAAACCATTCTATGAGTTGTGCACAGTACTTGGGCTGTACCAATTTAGACTGCAAGTCTGGGGGTGGCATTTTTGAAACCCACCCCATAGGGAAGATAGCCCTTTGTATGTGTGCCAACGAAGACATTGGGTGAAAGGTTCAGTGTAGGTTTTCTTAGGATGTGGTAGTTTTAATACAGAGGAGTGTTAACAAATGCCCTGACCTGGATTGCCCAGGCTAGCCTGATATTATCAGATCTTGGAAGCTAAGCAGGGTTAGATCTGGTTAGTATTTGAATGAGAGACCAGCAAGGAAGTCCAGGACTGCTATGTAGAGGTAGGGAATGGCAAACCACCTCTAAACATGTCTTGCCTTGAAAACCCTACTGGGTCACCATAGGTCAGCTGCGACTTGACGGCACTTTACACACACATTAACAAATGCTACACCCCCGGCATTGTGCAGAGGTATGCTTCAAAATTCTAAACCCTCTTACTTTTGGTAAAGTGGTTCTGCTCTTGCTGGCCTTGAAGGTTTGGGGTTAACACTAAAATACTTCTGTGTGAGAAGTACAGAGACTGGGTTTTCTGTGAAGACAGAGGACACACGTGTATGAAGGAGAGATGAATTCAGAGCTTTCCCCCCACCAGTGTACTGGAACATTTTTTGTTTGACATCCAAAATGAGTAAGAGGCATTCATCTTATCCTTATAGGTCTTCCATTACTGAGTCTTGTGTTTCATTGAAATAGTTGTTGGAAGCTGAGATAGAACCAGGGTAATTTGGGGAGGGCATTGTAAAAACGTCTCTTGGTCTTGAAGAGTGAATAAAAAACATAAATGGCTGTAAGAGAGTGAAAGAGGCAAATCACTTGCTGAAGTTTCAAGTAGAGAGAATCTTATGTTCTTGTTCCCTCTTTTTTATAGGGAAGTTTCTTAAAAATTTAACTGGACATTGGCCAGAACTCACATAGTGCTCTTGAATTCAGTCCCATCATGAGCTGGCAAATTAATGGGCTTTGTACCTAAGGCGTCAAAACAGGCGTTGGATGTCGTTCAAAACAGTTTGGTGATCTTTATTATCCTTGCTTCTTTTTATGTTTTGGGCTGTTCTCAAAGCAGTGACTAAAAGGCAGAAATTCTCAGGCTTTGGAGAGGGGATCTGTTTTGTGCCAGTCTTGGCATTCCTCCTTAGGTCAGCTTCTCACATGTTTTCTAGAGTTCTGAGAGAGCTAGCTGGGCCTGTAGGAGCATCATTATTATAAAACCTTAGAATGTAAACATTTTACACACAAAGGAGTAATGAAAGTCATAAATGCAGGAAAATAAAGGTATCTTGAACTTACACTTTTATTGATATCTGACCTCCACCCTATATAGAACATTGTCTCTGCTGTATGTCTCTGTATACATATGGATCATACTTCTTTTGAGATTATTTTACTGGGGGGTTATCTGTTTCCATTTGAACCTTACAAACTAGCAAGATATGCATAGGAATGAGGTCTATAGTCTCCTGGTTAAAAAAAAAAAAGTATGAAGATGATGGAGGCATGTGCTGTCTGTTCCTCTTATGAACAAGACTCTTATGAATAAGGCTGCATTCAGACTTCAGTTGAAGCCAAGACATGCATTATCCTGACTTATTTTGCTGTGCTTATACACATGTCTTACTTCTCCATTCTCATATGGAGAATCCTGGTTAGATACTAATCCTAGTTATCTATGCCATATAAATGACGAGGAACATTAGCTCTAGGTAATTCACCTGTGCGCCTGTGTTCACATACCAGTACATGTAACCAAAGTTAGCTATTAGCCCAGATTTTCCTGGGCAGTAAATAATGCACAGCTTGGCTTGATGGTGGTGTAAAGTTATATACGAATGCTGCATAAATGGCAGCCTGTGCAATCTCACCTGTGGTAGAGACACAATCCCAGACTTGTTAAAATGGCTACTTAAAATAAGGTTTGAGCAACTAAAAAAAGTTGGGTTTGTAGGAAAAATTTTATTCCGGGAATCTTTCATTGTCAGCAGAACAGAAAAATTTATTTGGACAACATCAAAATCAAAGCATCTGATGATTAAGAAGGAACGATACCTGGGTTTTAGAAGGATCATGAGACAAAGGTATGCCCCATCAGAAAAGATGAAAACTGATATGAGGGGTGTGTGTAACAAACCCCCCCCCAAAAAAAACCCCACCATTACAGGAGTTACAACTGAAGGCTGGGGGGGAATCTCTGTAAAAATTACCGAGCACATCCATTGTAAAATGTTAAGCTATGCAAGGTATAACCAGTAATGCCCAGGGAGATAAAATCTTTTGAAGAACATTTTCCCTCATGGCCAATATAAAGGAAGCTAACAAAGCTTTGTGCTGTAAATGAGAAAAAGAATAATTCATCTAGGCCATGGAAGCCATTTTAAGGGAGGTTTTGTGAGTTAGGGCCGATGAGGTGGTTGAAGGGATGTCATATTAGGCCTGCTATGGCTTACAAGACATGTAGAGGAACGAATGAAAAGAAACCACATCAGACCTCTTTCTGAGTTTCCTCATAGAGCTGATTATTTTTAGTGATGGCCCTGTTTTTTCCTTCTGCTAATGTTTTTATAGGTACTGATTCTGCCATCAACAGCAATAACAATACTGAGCTATGCCTTGTGATAGGGCAGTGGTACCATTTGTAGAGCCAGAGCCCTTTAAATCTCTGTGGGTATGTATATATATATTAATTTTTATTTTCTGTTTTTGACATTGTTCCTCGGCCCCTCTTTTCATGCTGCTTGTTAAGCTGTTAACTCACTCCATTTATTTAGTGCACATGTTGCCGGGAGCTCAATTTTATCTTGGTGAAAACCAGGCTTGCTCATGGGCACATAATGAAATTGTATAAATATACCCTTAGCCAGGGAATCTAATTTATTTTCCGTGTTCATTATGGGGGAGAAGGCCATTATGAAATGTATAACTTTTTTTCTCCTTTCCCTAGTGCTGGAATTGAAAGGCAGGCGAGCGGACTCTTTTTGTACTGATGATTTTGCCCTGATTCAATTTAAAGCTGGTTAGAGCTCAAATACTGTAGCGTAATTGACAAAGATCAGTGTGGGTTGTAATGCTAATGTCTTGGCTGTGGCTTCAGAGGCTCTACAAGAGAGCAGGTTAGAAACACTATCTGGGGAGAATAGGCCTGTAATCATTTCCCTGGTTTAAGAGATACCAAGCATGTGAGTTGCTGCAATTCAGTCTTCTGATTTTATTTCAGCAGTGTGGGGAGTATTACACAGAATAGCAGTTTGGTTAATGATGTGGGTTTCTGTTTATAAGTAGGTACAAACTTAGTGAATATGTCTGAATGTGTGTCTGCAACTTGTTGCATCATAAATCTGCAGGATGGGTGAAACAAAAGATGATGCAACCATCCAGGTAGTATTCTAACATCCATCCCCTTCCATACTATGTGTGTAGGGAGTAACACACATATGCAGTTAGCATAATCTGCTAAGATATCTGCAATGACAAATTGGACTAAAAGGCTCAACAGTTTATGAGAACTGTTTTATAAGTGGATTGTTAAGCAGAGTGACTGATGGAAAAATTGTATGACATGCACAGTTTGATCCATGTACCCAGCATAAAACATAATACATCTTCTCTAAGACTAGAGCTAGATATCACAGGAGATTTATATTTACTTCCAAAATAAGAGATTCTGGATATTATTCTCCCCCTCTCTCTTCCCAGTAGCCATACAAAATGCATGATGTGATAGCACCATGTTTCAAGTTTCCCATCATTGACTGCTGCTTTTAGGGGCAGGGGAATTCTCTGTGCAGTGATTTCAAGTGAATTGTGTATTGCTAGATGTTATCAGTGGAGAGAAGCAGGTGAAGTGAGTTCTTTTTGATGGCAGCTGTGCATTTCAAATAATGTTTAGGATCTGGTTATCTGAAATCAGAGAAGAGGTCTATACCTGTATTTGCTAATGATTCTGTATTCACGGTTGTATTGACACAAGTTCTCTTAGAAGCAGAGGAGCAGTGAAAGTCTTTTTTAAAATCCAAGGATGGGCTCATGCCTGGAGAAGCTAGTCATTTGTGTTCTCTGAGCAACACAGAGAATCAAATGAGGAAGATGGCAGTGTGAACCTTCAGCAGCTGCCACTGTAATTTGTAGAAATATGTATGGCTTGGTGGAAGTTTTCTTATATGACCTCATATATAAGCAAGATTGTAAAGGAGAAATTAGGTGCCCATAAACTGAGTCTCTTGACATCATGTTGTGCATAAGATTTTTGGGATTAGTATCCCTGGCTGAGCTGGGAGGAGATGCAATCTTGGAGGATGTGCAGCAGCCACTAGAGGAATTTTCATAGCTGTGGCATGGCAATAGAGGCAGCATGGTGCCACACTGTCCATTTGTCCAGGAGCCTGATACTGATTGATTATCTACATTGACACTGCTATAAAATCAACATTTATAGCATTATAATTAAGAGGGGCTTGCTTAGGTGGTGGCATTGAGTGGATTTATGGGATGTTGCAGAATTATATTTCATTTTTTAAAAGAACAGTCTTCTACAATTGTGTTAGTTTGATGGTCATTAGTATAATGGAGGTTTCTAGGGTCATATTGCCAAGCTAAGGAAAGGGCAATTATATCCCAGCTACTGTGTCAGTTTAATTGCCTCCTGTGTGAGAAATGTTCAGAATACATGTGAGAAGGAGAGGCTTGTGATGGTGAATGAAGAGATGTTGGAGACTTGCAGCAGATTTTCTGCTCCTCATAAAAATTGATGTGTTTCTTGAACAGCCCAAACTCACATCAGAGAACTGGAAGACTTTGAATGCAAAAATTCAGATTGGATGAAACTACATAAATCTCTGAGCTCACAAAATGAGCTGTCCTTTCTGGATGCATGTGTACATTAGAAATGTGCAGCTTGAAAAAATTGGTATTTTTCAGATCTGGATATCAGGGAGCTGAAAAATATTGGTATTCCCAGTTTTCCAGATTCAAATCCAGAGAAGCCCAGCAGAACCCAGTGCCAAGGTTGCATAGCAAGCCCAACAGAACAAATGTCAAACCAGAGAATCCCAGCTGAACAAATTTAAGGGGGGCATTTTTGTAAGCCTATCAGAATCAGTGGCAATCCACAGCCCATCAGAATCCAGGGCCGGTGTGGCAGATAAAGCCCAACAGAATCAATGGCAATCCACAGAAGCACAGCAGATACAGAGATAGTTAGACAGGCCCATAAGACACTGACACAGACACATCCTAACACTGGTTTCCCCTAACGTGGGATTCCACTTGCCCATGACAATTGCCTCCTTCTCCACCTCCCTCATGTTGACTGGGAAACCTGCAAAGGGAAATAATCATGATGCCTTGGAGTGCTTTCAAGTTTAAATTGCCAGCTCTGGATATATCTGAATATGTCTCAATATATTGGGGATTCGATTTACCAGCTTTGGCAGAGATTCCTTGTTAAGGTTTTTTTCTGGATAAATTTTTGGATCGTATATATTCAAGTGCACACCCCTAGTACATGCTGCCACCTCTGAGTGGGTCTTGTAAAAGCCGTACATACTTTCTCTGGCCAGAGACTTGAAGAGCTTGGCAAGTGTCACTTGGATTCACACATGATGGAGAGCACTCTGTTTTTCTTGTTCCCTGTGCTTAGTGAGATGGGGTTAATATTTGCATTGCATAACATGCTTGGGTGTTTGTGAAGATTAATTATTGAAAGCCTGTAAAGTGCTTTTTGAATGCAAGTGCAAAGCTTTGTGATTATTTTATGCTGGCCCACCATCCAGGGGCAGAGCAGGCTTTCCTTACATGATTACTAGAGTGCATGAACCTCTCACTTGTCAGTGCTTACTGGCATTACTATTGTTTCCAAAGCAGAAAGACATTTTAACTTTAATGGAAGAAGAAGAAGAAGAGAAGAGGTTGGATTTATACCCCGCCCTTCACTGCCTAAAGGCGTCTCAGAGCGGCTTACAAACTCCTTTCCCTTCCCCTCCCCACAACAGACACCCTGTGAGGTAGGTGAGGCTGAGGGAACTTCTGACAGAAACTGTCCTTGAGAGAACAGCTGTGCCAGAGCTTGTGGCTGACCGAAGGTCACATCAGCAGGTGCAAGTGGAGGAGTGGGGAATCAAACCCGGTTCGCCCAGATAAGAGTCCGTGCACTTAACCACTTGCAGTCATTTTGTTTCTCTGTTCAGGAAGGGGTAGGTGTTTTTTTTAATAGTACACTTTATTAGGTTTTAGGGTATACGGGGGTGGGGTGGGGAGACAAAATAACAAGGCTTCTGCATGTAACTGTTCTCCACATATAATTTCACACTACAAAGAGATAGACTGTAGGCTTTTTGCAGCAGCTGCTGCTGAAGCTGATGGGACAGACATCCTCCCCCCATTCTGGCTCAACTGATCAGTGCCTTGAATATTATAAATAATAAATTGTGTTGCCTAGTCTGTGAATAAGTCTTACCTGGACAAATTTGCTGGTCATAAAGTCAGAGCAGGAACAGTGTCTCATTCTAGTAATGGTCATGTATGGTCAGTATTCTGGATGCTCATTTTCTTGGTAGCGTTCTAAAGAGCAACAACCTTCAGAGGAAAGGAATTGAGTACTGAAGGCTCTTTACATTTTGTTTTGCCATACCTGCATTTCTTTATTCTATTGTGTTAATTTTGCATCATATTTTACTTCATAAATAGTTCCATTACAGAAGTGATTTACAGGTATAACATCACAGACAAAAATTTGTGAGACAGTCCTCAAATCATTTCTAGAAAGTGGAAGATTTGTATTCACTTACCGTGAAGCTTCCTTTCTCAGTGGTCTGGGAGTGGGCAGTCCTTACTCTTGGGAATAGGCTCCTCTTCTGGAACAGGGTCAGTTTCCTCAGATCATTTCAGGAAGGGGAGGGGCCTGTCCCCTAGGAACATCCCAGTTGTCTTCAAGCTTTGCATCCCCTAACATCACACTAAGGAAAAGAAAAAAACACTTCTCCCCACCATAGTGAAACTTGATTTTTGGGGCAACCAGCCTTATAACTTTATGCCCCTTCCATGGGTGTAGACCAAGGTTGAAACCCTCTGTTGCTCTCTCACCCGATTAACTCACTATTTTTTGCTTTAGCATCTCAGAGAAACTTCATAATGTTCATCCAGTTTCTACATCACCAAAAAATAACCTCTGGAAGCTGCCCCCCAATACTTGGTGGGTCGGACTGCCCCACTCCTGGACCACCTAGAAAGGAAGCTTCACGGTAAGTGAATACAAATCTTCCATTCTCCGGTGGTCCTGGGAGTGGGGCAGTCCTTACTCTTGGGACATAAAATAGCATTGTGCCCTGGGGTGGGAAATCCAGCTTCCAGTTTATATTGTGTGCTGCAGCACACCCCAATGAAAAGCTGCTGCAGCCAAGGTCAGCTTCTCTACTCTATAGCACTCTGCTCTATAGAGTGCACAGACCTCCAGGTGGCCACCATACCTACCTTCTTCAAGGATGGAAGTGATCTGTAAGCTGCTGTCATAGCAGCCCCCCACAGAGAATATGCTGCAACACCTTTGGGTGAATTCAGTCCCTGAGCCTTGGACGCAACAATGATGCCACCCCTAAAACCACCTACTTAAGGTAAAAGGCGATACCAGTCGACCTAAGGAAAATATCCTAAAGGAAACAAAAAGGGTATCTGAATCATGCCAATGCTTGGCCTGCCTGCGTAAAAATTGAATACCCTATGGACATCTAGGCAATGCCATTCCCTTTCCTTGTCCTGCCTATGATTGGGACAAAGGAAGGTAAGACAATGACCTCTGACTTGTGAAAGAACTGGATTAACCTTGGGAATGAAGGTTTGATCCGAGCATAACGTCACCCTATCATTGCGGAAAACATGAAGTTCCCTGTCCACTGACAGGGTCCTCAGTTCCGACACCTGCCTAGTTGATATTATGCTTGCTAAAAACAAGGTCTTGGATGTTAATTCCTTGAGACTCCATGGGTTCAAAGGTTCTCTACACAATGCTCTCAGAACCCTATGTGGGTTCCGAGTCAGAAACCTCTGCACTTGTGGCAGTTTTGACCACGTAGTAACCCCTTAGGAATCTCTTAACGTGTGGATCGCAATTTAAGGGACTTCCCTTGCTAGCCCCCATCACTGCCAATATGGCTGCTGCCTGTCACTTTAATGTACTCATGCTTAGCCCTCTATCCAAACCATCTTGAAGAAGGTGCTTCTAACTGATGCATTTAATGGTTCCCAATCACATTCTGAACACCAAGAGTGAAGAACCCGCCAGGTTGTGTTATACACCCTATTCGTGGAACTCTTCCTGGAAAACTAATATGGTGTCTGTCACACTGTCAGGGTAACCCAGCCCTTCTAGCTGTTTCTGCTTGACCTCCAGGCTGTTAGGTCTAGGAGGGCTGGGGGAGGATGTTGTGCCGATCCTAGTGTCAATAAGTCCTTTTCCAGTGGTAGGCCCCATGGTTCTATGGTCGACAGTCTCTTCAGATCCTGGAACCAAGCTCTTTGTGGCCAAAAGGGTGCTATCAGCACTAGTTCCACCTTCTGTTCCAACAGCTTCTGAATCACCTCGTGAAACAATTAAGTTGGTTGGAGCATGTACAGTCATCCCTGTGGCCAGTTGCAATTCAGAATGTCTGTTCCTGTTGTCCGGTGGTTTTTAACTCTGGAAATGAAACGCGGAAATTGATTATTCTGCACTGTGGTAAAGAAGTCAAGTTCCATCACCCTTTACCTTTTGCAGACCTGTTGAAAAACCAACTTGCAGAGCATCCATCTCCATCTACTCAGCCAGGTCCCATCTCCATCTACTCAGCCAGTCTGTCAATGCACTGGCCTGGCCTGCCACATGACTGTAGCTGCATCTCTGCCTATCTGATCAGGTTGCTCACTTCTGTGTGTAAGGTCCGAAATCTGGCTCCTTATGCCTTTGTAATCATATTGTCTGTCTAGACTACAACATGATGTCCTGTAAGTATCTTGGAGAATTCCAAGAGCCCCAGCCTGGTGGCTCTGAGTTCTAAAAGTTTTATACTCAGTGACGTCTCTTCCTGAGACCAAACCTCTTATGTCATTGTCCCTTGAGAGTGGGTTCTCCACCCTGGCAGACTTGCATCTGTGGTCATCACCATCCTCTTTAGATTTCAGATCAGGGATCCCCATTGGAAACAAAAGGGTTCCAGCCACTACTGCAGCTGATGCTGAAGTTGTTTTGGCAACTGTACCAGCTTTTAGCCTTAACTGGCCACCACATCCTGGTAAGGTAAGGGAAACTGTCTGTAGAGGTCCAGCATGGGACCTTGACTATTGAAGCACTTCATGGTTTGACACCACCATGCTCAGAAACTTGGCCAGTACCATACCCTCTATCTTGCTCCCCTCCCCCACCTGTCTGTGGTCAGAAGTTGTATGTTGTGTTGTCTCTCCCAAGTGCGTATCTGCACCCCCAGGTGTACTCATGATTGAGAGGCATTTAGATTGCTCTTTTCCATGTTGACCACAAAGGCATGGTCCCTCAAAAAAAAAAAATCACCACCGTCTCTGCTGCTTCCCCACTCTGCTGGTAAGAAGGGGCCTTGACAAGGATGTCATCTAGAGATGGTGACAGCAACACTCCTTGAAGTCTAAGATGTGTTACAATGGCCACCATAAACTTGGTGTACCCTTTTGGGAATGACTTCAGGTGGAAAGGCAACACTGGTACTAAAGTGTTTCTCATCATACACAAAGTGTAGGAACCTGCAGTGAGCCTCTTAAATGGTGGAAACCTTGGAGCCAGTGTGGCGAGGCCACAGGCTCCAGGCAGACCTGATATGCACATCACACTGATGAGGCAATGTGGGGCAATGGCACTGGGAGGCCCCTGGTGTCAGCAGAGCTCTCCTGGGCTGTGGAAGGTGGTGGGAACCTCTGGAACCAGTGCAGTGAGGCCACAGGCTCCCATGTGGGAGCCACGGTGCTGGAGGGCTCCCATCAGCCATGCAGGGGCCCAAGCTCTCCAAGGCCCAGAGCATGAGCCGCAGTTGGCAGCAGAGTATATTGGGGTGCAGCCGGCAGCAGTTGGCATGGCAGAGCTGCTGGCTCAGGGAGCACCCCTGCAACCATGGCTAGACTGCAGACTCCCGCCAGGCCCTCCCTGCCATAAGAGGGCTCTTCCACCCCACACAGGGGGAGTGGTTGAGGCTGCAGCAGGCGCGGGACAGCACTGAAGACCCAGCATCCTCCCCAGAAGCTGTTGGAAACGGCCTGAATCGCAATAGGAAACCATGGGGGAGCAGGGGGAGGAGGGTAATCAAGGCCTTTGGAGAAGCCCCCTTCCCTGGGATAGCAAAAGGGATCAGATGGGGGGGAATAACAAACACTGCTCTACCCGGCATGTCCTCCTGATCACTGGGTTCATATCTCTGCTCATGCCTCCCTCACTGTTCCTGGGAAAGATGGAGTCATCAGGGCTGTCCTGGCAGGGAGCAGTGGGCAGCTGCTAGGGGGATGGGAGGAACAGGAAAAGGATGGCAACCAAGTGGTCTCTCTATATAAGATTTCCTGATGGAAATCTGGAGAGGACACCAGGGCAAATCTCCTCTCTTGGTAATTCAGGGAGATAGCACAGGGCCTGAGCAGGGGCCTGGCATGATACCCCTGTCCCTACCATAGGGGAGGTAGCAAAAGAGGACAGGAGGAGTAAGGGGGGGGGTTCAGCCCCCAGCATATCTCTCTCCCCTCCGAGACAAAGAAAAGAAAAGAAAGGCAGAGAGGTGAGGTTGTCCCAGAGGAAGCACAGCCCACTTCTCAGTGCCCAGGAAGGGGACTCAGACTCCAGAATCTTATCTTCGGACAGAGAAGAAGGGGAGTTATCTGAGGAGGAGGAGGAGGAGGAGGAAGAAGAAGAGGTAGTGCCAGGCACACAATCCAGGCTGTTCCCTATAGAATTGTTTGCCAGGTTATTCCCAAAGGCCTTGAGGAGGGGCTGTGGCTCAGTGCTAGCATTGCATGCAGAAGGTCTTAGGTTTAGTCTTCAGTTAAAAGAACTGGGTAGGAGGTACTTGAGACCTTTTATTTATTTATTTATTTATTTATTTGATTTATATCCCCCCTCCCCCTAATGTGCTCAGGGCGGGTTCCAACAGAATAAAATATAATACAATTTTTGTTGTTGTTATTCAGTTGCACAGTCGAGCCCGACTCTTCGTAACCCCATGAACCACATCACGCCAGGCCCTTCTGTCTTCTGTCGTGCTCCGGAGTTTGCCTAATTTCATGTTCGTTGCCTCAATGACACTGCCTAACCATCTCATCCTTTGCCATCCCCTTCTTCTTTGACCTTCAATCTTTCCCAGCATCAGGGTCTTCTCCAGTGAGTGCTCCCTTCTCATTTAGTGGCCAAAGTATTTGAGCTTCAGCTTCAGTATCTGGCCTTCCAGGAAATAGTTAGGGTTGATTTCTTTTAGGGATTGACTGATTTGATCTCCTTGCAGTCCAAGGGACTCTCAAGAGTCTTCTCCAGCACCATAATTCAAAACAATCTATTCTTTGGCACTCAGCCAAATAATTATACAATTAAATACACATTAAAAACACAAGATAAATAACATAACTCGTATGTGCCATACAACTCTTATAAAAATCAGATGTTTCAGTGGTCGATAGTATTAAGATTTAAAGTTCTTTAGAGAGCTTTAAAATTTAAGATTTCAGGACCCAGGCTACAGATGGGGGCTGACCCAAGGAAGGGGAGACCCGCTGCCTCAACCAAAAGCCCAGTGGAAGAGCTCCATCTTGCAGGCCCTGCGGAATTGTAATAAATCCTGCAGGACCCTGATCTTACATGGGAGCTCATTCCACCAGGCAGGGCCGAAGCAAGTTGGATGTCCCTGGGGCTGGGGACCACCAAAAGATGTTGATTGGTGGGCCCCAGTGCTCCACGGGGCTCATATGGGGAGAGGCGGTCTCGAAGGTATGCTGGCCACTGGCCGTATAGGGTTTAAAAATAAGTACCAGCACCCTGAAAGAGATCCAGAATTCAATAGGCAGCCAGTGCAGGTCATGCAGCACTAGGCGGATGTGCTCCTGCACAAGTGTTACCATAAACACCCATGCTGCTGCATTCTGCACTAGCTGCAACTTCTGGAGCAGAATCAAGGGCAGCCCCATGTAGAGAGAATTACAATAATGTAGTCTGGAAGTGACCATTGCACTGTAGCTAAGTCTTGGGAGGTGAGATATGGGGTCAACTGCCTGATCTGCCTCAGATGAAAGAAGGCAGTGGCAGTGACCTGAGCCTCCATAGAAAGGGAGACATCCAAGAACACCCCCAGGCTCTTCACCTCCGATGTTGGGACCAATGGAACCCTGTCGAAGGCTGGGAGCCTGATTCCCTGTCCCAGTCCCCCACGACTCAGATCTAGGACCTCCGTCTTGATTGGATTTAATTTCAGTTGGCTCTGATGTAACCATCCAGCTACATCCTGTAACACCTCCTCCAGCTCTCCAGGGGCCATGTCCAGGCAGCCGTCCATCAGGAGATACAGCTAGGTGTCATCTGCAAACTGGTGATACCCCAGCCCATACCTCTGGATAATCTGGGCGAGGGGGCGCATATAGATATTGAATAACATAGGGGAGAGAATTGCTTCCTGCAGCACACTATATTCCAGCGGGTGTCGCTGGGGTAGCTCCTGCCCCAAGCGCCACACGCTGTCCCTGACCTTGAAGGAAGGAAGTCAGCCACTGCAAGGCAAGCCCCTGTACCCCAGTGTTGGCGTGGCGGTGGGTTAACACATCTTGGGCAACCATGTCGAATGCTGCTGACAGATCAAGGAGTATCAGCAGTGCCGATCCGCCTCGATCCAGGTGTCTCCGGAGGTCATCTACCAGGGCAACCAGCACTGTCTCTGTCCTATGGACAGGGTGAAAGCTGGACTGGAAAGCGTCCAGGATCCAGGGGGAGGCTGCCAGTATGAATAGACAAGACTGGCCTTGACAGACCAATCATCTGGTTCTGTATAAGGCAGCTTCATGCTGGCTGTCTCCTTCCCCAATTTAAAGATTAAACTGTTAGTGGTAGATGCAGGGCCGGCCCCAGGTGTCTGGGCACCCTAGGCAGGACAGCCTGGGGCGCCCACCCCACCGGGGATGCCAACCTCCCGGTTGGGGGGCAGCAGAGCGCTGGCTTTCCTGGGCGCTCTGCAGCTGCGAGGCGTTTGGTGCCCCTGCAGGCCTGGCGCCCTAGGCGAGCAACTAGCTTGCCTAGTGGGCAAGCCGGCCCTGGGTAGATGTCCCAGTTACCACCCTAGCTTCCACATCGGTACTCCATAGGAAAGCGGATTGCCTACCCAAGGTCCACAGTGACAAATGAATCAAGCAGCCACTCCATAGGGACTTTGAGACTTCAGCCTGCTCTCTAAGAATGTCATGCTGAGAGCTCAGTGCTTGCCAGAGCAGCCTAGGTCAGGGCCCCAGCCCTGGCTACCAGCGAGGTGCCAAAGGAGTCCAAAGACGCACTCAAGAAAATAGAGCTGGTGACGGCCTTTGCTGCTGACACCTTGAAGGTATCAGTCAAGGAGAAAGGATAGGGTCCCCTTGGACCCATCTGCTCAAGCTAAGGAGCAGCAGGTCCCTTCAAGGGCAGCAGCATTTTCGGTGAGAGGCTGGACAGATATCTGATAGAGGACAAGGACAAGGGAAAAGTTCTCCCATCAAAGAAGAAGGATAACAAGTCCAGAAAATCCTTACAGTCCTTTAGAGAGTATAGGAGATCACTGCACCACAACTCTAGCAAATCCTTCAAAGGAAAATGGCAGTCTTGACCATGAGACAACATGCCCTTGTTCTGCAACAAGGCCACCAGGACTCCAAAGCATCTAAAAAGGGAACATCAGCATGACTATATTGATGCAGAGGAATCCTCAGGAATAGGAGGACGGTTGCAGCAGTTTGACCCACACTGGTGAAAGTGAATGACAAATGGATGTTGGACACTATAGCCAATGGTTATCCATTGGAGTTAAACACCATCTCACCCAGCTGCTTTATACAGATCCCGAGGAACTGGTCAGTGAAAAAATACAGGTTCTCAGAGGGAGCCTTACAGCACCTGCTGGATATCGGAGCCATAGAGCAGGTTCTGGATCACCAATTGGCTCAGTGAGTATACTCAATCTTTTTCATGGTGTCGAAGAGGAACAGGGATGTCAGGACTATGCTGGACCTGAAGTGGCTGAGCACGGTGATCCAGGACCATCCAGGAAGCTAAAATCCATCCTCCTAGGGATTTCCTGACAACCACTGATCTCTCTGAGGCCTGCTCGCATGTTCCAATTTGAGAATGACACCACAGGTTTTCATGCTTCACCTACGATTGAAACAACTTCCAATACAGAACTCTTCCACTTGGCCTGAAGTCCACTCCCAGGGTGTTGGTGGCTATTGTGGTGTACCTGAGGCTGCAAAGGGTGTCACCACTCCCATATTGGATGACATTTTGATAAAAACCTCATCCTTCCAACAGAGTGTGGAGGCCTCAGTTTGGATGCTGAACACCCTCATGGGGCATGGCTTCATAGTCAACCTGGAAAAGAGCAATCTCCACCCACATTTAAACATTTGTGGCATGCAGGTAGACAGAGCATGAATGTTCTGGAGCTCAGGGCTGTCAGGCTGGGCCTGATGGGGTTCAGCGAGCTCCTATTGGGTTGCCACATCCTAGTGCAGATGGACATTATGATGGCTAAAAAGATATGTAAACAGACGGGGGGACCAGGTTCACAGCCCTACACAATGAAGCAAGGAGGCTGATAGACTGGGCAGAGGGCCACTTCCAGTCCATGAAGACAATAGATGTGGCAGGACAGGACAACATCCTGGTGGATGGGCTGGGCAGACAAGTGCTAGACCATTTGGTATGGGTGCTGTGCAAGGCAGATTCTATCAAGTCTGCAACAGGTTTGGGTAGATGGAGTTGGATCTGTTTGCTACAGACCAGACCCACCAAGTACAGAGAATCATGTCATGGACAAGAGGTCCTCAGGTGGTTGGAATCAATGTATTAAGCTGCAACTTGCCTCAAGGCCTACTTTACATCTTCCCACCAACTCGGTTGACACACAGGGCGATCCAGAAACTTCCAGAACAAAGGGCAGAGGTAGTTCTGATCATGCCTTGCTGACCAAGAAGGCCCTGTCTTTCAGGACCAAAACAGACTGGCCATAGCAGCGCCCTGGTGGCTACCCCAAATTGTGGACCTGCTGATGCAGGGGTCAATGTGACACCCTCGGCTGGCCCTTCTAAACCTCACAACCTGGAGGCTGAGCAGAAACAACAGAGCTGGGGTACGCAAAGGGGGTAGTAGAAACCATGCTAGTCTCTAGGAAGGGATCCACTAATAGGGTGTATAACACAACCTGGAAGGTTTCATGCCTGGCACTCAAGGTTAGCTTGGAGCCCTTGAAGGTATCAGTCAAGGGACCCTATCCTTTCTCCAGGATGGGCTAGACAAAGGGCTTAGCACTAGCGTCTTGATGAGGCAGGTAGTGGCCTTTTCAGTGATGAGGGGCATATGAAAGGGAATATCTCTAGTTCAACACCCCCACATCAGACGTTTTCCTTAAGGGGACCACTCTGTTAAATCCAGCTCAGCCTCATGGCCTTCCTATGTGGTTTCCTCAGTGGAATCTTAACACGGTCCTAGGAGTGCAGTGCGAGGTTCCTTTTGAACCATTGGCATCTTGCCCCATAAAGGAGCTGACCTTTAAAACACTATTCCTAGTGGGGATCATGTCAGCCAGGAGGTTGTCCGGATTAAGGATACTATTCATCAATAAGGAGCCTCTGTGTTTTTCACAATGATACGGGGGTCTGGAGGCCAGACCTGGCATTCATACTGAAGGTGAACTCCTCATTCCCCAGATCAGAGGAGATTGTCCTGGCATCCTTCTACCTGAATCCTAACCAGGATGGGGAAAGGAAGTGGCACTGTCTGGATATACGTAGAGCCCTTAGTTTCCACATGGACAGAACAAAGCACTGGCAGTAGTCAGGTGCCTATTCATATCATTTATGAAGTTGTCCCAAGGACAAAGGGTCTCTCTAGCAAGGTGGATTAGGGTGGTGTTATAGTGGTCTACGACCCAAAGGGGTCACGGCTCATTCCCTAAGAGGGGTTGTTACTGCTGCAGTGTATAGAGCCTTCCCATTTCTAGAGATAGTTTGTAAGGTGGCAACCTGGAAATCAGTGCATTCATCCACTCGACACTACTGCATAGACAGATTAGCCTCAGCTGAGGCAGCCTTTGGCTGCAGGTTTCTGCAGCGTGTCATATGATGGCTATGAAGCCACGAATCCCACCCTGGGACATACTGTTTTTTATGTCCCAACAGTGCAGACTGCTGCACTCCCAGGACCACCAGAGAATGGAAGATCTGTCTTCACTTACTGTGAAGATTCCTTCTTGGCGGTCTAGGAGTGGGGCAGTCCTACCCGCCCAATCTTAGGGAAAGTGGCTTCAGGTCATGCAATGGAGTGTTGAAAACAAGGAGTTCAGACCTAAGTGGCCTTCTTTGGAGGTGACACAGGTTGATAATACGACAGAAACTAGGAGTTTAGATTAGCCAGGGAAAAGCAAGTGGTCTTCAGGCCCTGGATAACTAGTTTGAATGACAATTCTTGCAGTGGCATAATGCCCAGCTGGAAGATATTTTGTTTTTCACTGTGGAAGAGGAAATCGCAGCTTGGTGATGATTAGGGAGCTCCCAGGGGACAGGCCCCTCCTTCAGCTGGACTGACTTAGAGAGAACCAACTCTGCTCAGGAGGATGAGCCATATCCCAATAGTGAGGACTGCCCCACTCCTGGACCACCGAGAAGGAAACTTCACGGTAAGTGAAGACAAATCTCCCATTCTGTTCCTAGTTTTCTCCTCCAGCTCTGAAAATGGCACAGAGCAAATAGAAATCAAATGAAACTTAAGGAATTGGCTGATAGCCATCAGGCATAATGGTTTTATTGAACTGTGGTCTGTGTATTATAAATACACAGACACAAGCTGGGAACCTGCAAGAAGCTGTGGAAGGCATCTCATTTTCCACTCCCCCAAGATATCCTCTTTCAGTTCCTTGAAGGAATGCATAGTTTCTCCCCTTTTCTCTGCTTTCTTCTCTCCTTCCCATCCACCAGCCAACATGCCTTTATCTGCCACCCCACCCCCGTCTTTCCCTCCCCCTGGAAGCCTATACCTGTGAAAGCTATGGCCCAGTTCTGCAGTGCTGGCTGCTGGGCCAGGCTCAGTTGCATGATGGGGAACCTGCATGAACTTGCTAAGGGCACTTCATTTTCCCATATCCCTTTCCAGGCCATCTGCACCCTATTTGCTCTTTTCCTCCTCTGGCATAACCTCACCTTTCCCTATTTCCTTCTCTCCTTCCCACCTACCAACTAACTTGCCTTTTTATCTGCCCCCCATCTTTAGCCATATTTATTAGTTATTTACCTGATCATATATAAAATTGCTTTGTGTTGGGATATTGCAAGTTCATCATTCATGAAAGAGTTCAGATGTTTATATATGCATGCTGTTGTTAGCTATTTAGCTTAGGGCCAGTTAGGTCTTATACACACAGTTTCTGCCTTTAGAGAAGGTGACAATGTTCCTAATGAAGTGAGTTGTAAAATGTCTGTTGGCTGATCAGTTTTTATTGGGGTGCTGCTTGCAGTTTGACACATTCTCAGGAAGTGGGGGGACTTTTGGGAAACTTTATCGCCTTTATTCTCCCACACATGAAGTTGAGCATCCAAACAGCCAACATGGAACTTCAGACTAGTTAGACAGGAAGTTTGTTATTTTACCTCCAAATGTAACCGCTTTCTCCTTTATATAGTAATGTTTCCTTTTCTTAAAATATATACACATGTATGGCTGCCTCCTTTACTCTGCTAAATATTCCAGCACTTTGTCTGGAGTTATCCTAATGTTTAACTTGTTTACTTATTATGAGCCTGTTCCCCACCTCATTTTAGATCAGGGCATTCTTCTGGCTGAGCTCTCAAGTCTGTTTGCCCACAAGAAGGCCTGTTCTACTTTGGTGGCAGCTCCAGCAGTATAGAATGCCCTCATGACTGTCAGGAGGTTGGGGGGGTATATTGTATGCCTCTGAAACAAATATAAGGACACTCTTTTTTAGGTGGGCTCTTTGTAGTTAATTTCCTGAGGGGGTATTAGTTTGAGGGGAAGTTGTATAGCTGTGCCTGTCTTGTTTGTCTTTAAATTATAATTGTTCAGTTTTTTTAAAAGCCACTATGGTCAGTGGGAAAGTAGAATATTTAAAGTATAAAATAAGGGGGGGGTGTTGATGGGATAATGACATGTACATGGGGAAGGAGGCAGTAGAGGATTGAAGATTAAGAACCACTGGTCTAATGTGATGTAGTGATAAAGGTTTGAGCAGGCTTGTCCGATCTCCCACCCCTCACTGCCTCTTCTCACCACCAATGCTCCTTCTAAGCTGTGGAGTCTTGTGTGCAAAAATTCTACTTTTTGAACTACTGACATTAAAGTAGTGAGTTAGTGATTTGGCTAATGCATAAATTAGTTGGAGCCATCCTTCCTAAGCTAAGACAAAAATGTATGAGCTGGAGGCTAAAAAACTGTGAGCTAGCTCACACTAACTCAGCTTAGAGGGAACACTGCCCACCAGCATTCAGCTGGGTAGTGGGAGAAAAATGGGGGGGGGGGGAATATAGCCATTGATGTTGGCACGGCTGCACTGACATAACTTCCAGAGTGATTGGAAATACGTCATTGCATCATCGTGGATGCTGTAGCACCCCTGGAAATGTGATGATGTCACTTCTGGTCACCATGGAAGTGATGCAATTAAGACTGTGTTGCCAGCAAGCTCCCAGCAGACTGGGTGAGTCTCCCTCTGGTTGCCAGCCTCAAGCTGGCAACTCTAGGTATGAGCTATAATCAGTAAGTTCCTGATCATATTCTTACCTTAGCCATAAAGTGGCATTTAAGCAAGAGACAAGAACAGCCACATTGGTCTTTTACATGTCTGCCACATTTATGGATGCACAAAGCAGGAGTTATAATGGAGGTCTAATTTTGGCATCACAAAATGAGTGCAAATAATGGTGGCTTCAATCTTGCCTTCCTGCATCACTCAAAGCACGTTAATCCCCAGTCTGGCTTGCTTCTGGTATTGGAACCAGGCTTGAGAGAAGTGCCTATAGTGGTAGCAAATAAGGAGGTTGAGCCAAGAAGGGGCAAGTATTCATCTGTTATCACTCAAATACACATCTGAAAATTAGAATCACACCTCTGCTTTATGTGTAAGTGGGGCAGACACATAAAGAAAAATGTTGCTGCCCCAGTTTTGTCTGTCTGTCTTAGCCCACGTGTGATGACCACAGCAGCTGTTCAGTTTAAACCAAAATGGTAACCACTCGGGGAGAGGGCACTGAATTGTATATATGCAAAAATATCAAGATGGCAACTCACAAGAAGCATGAAAGGGGACTGTTGCTTGGTTCCAGATAGCTTTGCATGTGTGGGCTTAAAAGCGAATGTGTTTCCATGTAAGTGTGGAGTCCACTGCAATAGTGCTTTTTTCCTTTTAATTCCTTAGGGTACTGGTAAGACATGGTGCTCTTCCCCCCTTTCCCTTGTCCTCTTTTTAAGCACAGAGGAACAGTATCTCTGTACCTTATAATGACATCATCTCTTCCTACTGTGAAAGCAAAAGGAGTGCCTGTGTGAAACTCTTCCCCACAGAGAGTGAGAGACAGATGTATAAACAACATAGGCAGTCCATGGAGAGGTACCCATATGCTCTGCTATCTTGACTAATACACTTATTCCATGGATACTGAATTCACACAGTTATTAAAAGCTCAACAGTTTTTTGAGCCGTCTGTTGCCAGTCTTTGCCATTTGCCACAACTGTTGTCTAAGACAGCAGAATTTATTTAGCCCTCATTCCTTCTCCAGCATCATTGTATCCTGTTTATCACCAATATGATTTATATATTTGCAAAGTTATGTTATGATTTTTCTCCCTTTTTTCTGTGAAAAGAGAAACAACTGCAACTGGAAATAGGAATGTTGGGTGGGGCATATTTTGTAGGGAGGGCTGAGGGGATTGCTGTTGGAAGGGCTGCGTATTTAATGTGTCTTGCAGTGAGGATCTAGCATTACCATAATGTATTGCCATATGTGGTTTCTGGAAGGCATTGGGCCACAGCTTTTGGTACGTTAAAGCAAAAGATGTTCCAGAAGGCTTTTCAAAACCTGAGCATTGAAATATCTGTAGTCTAGAAGGCTGCTTATATAGAAACACAACTGAAAATAGGGGGGGAGGGTAATTTAACCCAAACTGAATTAAGAACCTAACAGTTAAGGAGATCTGAGTATATAGGCCCAATAATTCTATTAGTCAAGTTAAAAATATTAAATATTGTCAGATATACAAACATATACATGTATTTATTATGAAGTAAACTAAAAAACAGATATTGGCCCTGGTGAGAGCTAGTGTGGTGTAGTGGTTAAGAGCAGTGGACTCTAATCTGGCGAACCAGGTTTAATTCCCCACTCTTCCAGATGAAGCTAACTGGGTGACCTTGGGTCAGTCACAGTTCTCCCAGAGCTGTTCTTTCAAGCCATTCAGTCAGTGCTCTCTCAGCCCCACCTACCTCATAGGGTGTCTGTTGTGGGTAGAGGAAGGGAAGGAGATTGTAAGCCACTTTGAGACTCCTTTAGGTAGAGAAAAGCGGGGTATAAAAACCAACTCTTCTTCTTAAGAATCAAATTGTTCAATGACAACCAAAAATGACCATTATTGACCCTGACCATATATGTTTTGACTCCCTGGCCTTCTTCAGTGATCAAACAAATGATATTACAGAATGGCTGTGGACATTACAGTGTGATAATGATTTCTCATAAACTGACCAAGATGAATTTTTTTAATGATTATTGTCTGTGACCAAAGGCAAAGATATTAAATAGTGGCCTCATTCTTGATAGTTTGCATATTGATGGCAACCCAGCCTGTACCTCCAGACTAACTGGGTGAGGGGGTGCATGTAGATGTTAAATAACATTGGTGAGAGGATCACCCCCTGCAGCACTCCACATTCCAGTGGGTATCGCAAGGAGATCCTCTCGCCCAGCATCACTCTCTGTCCCTGACCATGGAGAAAGGAGGAAAACAATTGCATGGCAGTCCCCTGAACTCCTGCATTAGTGAGGTGGTGGGTCAGTAGATCATAATCGACCATGTTGAACACTGCTGTCAGATCTAGTAATAACAGCAGCGCCAACCCGCCCCAGTCCAGATGTCTATGGAAGTCTTCTGTAAGGGTGACCAGAGCCATCTCCATCCTGTGGCTGGGGCGGAAGCCAGACTGGAAAGGATCAAGGATGGAAGTTTCATCCAGGAAAACTTGGAGTTGTTCATTCACTGTTCTCTAAGCCATTTTACCCAGGAATGGTAAGTTCAACACTGGGCGGTAGTTGGCCAGGGCTGTAGGGTCCAGTGCTGGTTTTTTCAGGAGGGGAAAAATTACTGCCTCCTTCAGAGCCCCTGTAAAAGTCCCAATAGACAGAGACAAGTTGATGATTTCTCCCAGAAGGACCCAAATACTCTCCCCACAAGCTTTAACTAGCCAGGAAGGGCATGGTTCAAGGAGGCAGGTATTAGGCCTCACAGCTGCCAAGATCCTCTCAACTTCCTCCTGGGAGAGCTGGCTGAATTGGTCCAATATTGGACCTGAAGATGGACAACGGTCTTCCAGTTCCCTTACTATCTCAATTGTGGTTGGGAGATCATGGTGGAGCATCATGATCTTGTCTGTGAAATAACTCACAAATGCCTTACAGCCAATAGACAATTCCCTACTGTTTGGTCTGCCCTGTGGAAGAGTTGTAATAGACCGAATAATTCTAAATAACTGGACTGGGCGCGAACTCACAGACACAATGGAGGCCACACAGAAATCTTTCTTCACAGCATTCACTGCCATCTCATAGGCTTTCATAAGCATCCTATAGGATATTCGTTACACTTTGTCATGAGCACGCCACCACCTTTGCTCTAGCCGTCTTAGCTCCTGCTTCATCCTCCACAGTTCCAAGGTATACGAAGGTGCTGCTTTCGTACGAGGGTGTAGAGGGTGCCGGGGGGCGATCTTGTTGATGGCTTCAGAGAGCTGGTATCCCCAGTCCTCCACCAGCTCATCCAGCGAGCTGCCAGGGGGAATCAGATCCTGCAGAGCTTCCTGAAGCTGATCTGGGTCCATTTGGCTCTGTGGGTGAGCATAAATGTGCTTGCCACCTAAACAGGGCAGGTGCGATGTGCTCAAGTGGACCTTCAGGGCGAAGCGGTCAGACCATGGGACTACGTCCGTAGCCATCGGATTCACAATTATCCCCATCCCCAAAATCAGATCCAGCATGTGGCCTGCTTGATGCATGGAAGTCGATATAAGCTGGGAGAGTCCCAGTGCCTCCATGGATGACACTAGGTCCCTGGCCTGAGAAGACACTGCATCATCAACATGGACATTGAAGTCTCCCAGGACCAAAAGCCTGGGGAACTCCAATGCCCAACCTGATACAGCATCTAATAGGTCATACAGGGTATCATCTGGGGTATTGGGCAGTTGGTACACCAGCCAGATAGCCAAACTCTCCTCAACATTGCATGCTAGGCCAACACATTCAATGCCAGAGATTGTTAGGGTGGGGAGTGACCTGAAGGAACAAAATTCATGGATAAGCAATGCCATGCCTCCCCCCACCCCCCATTTGTTCAAGACTGGTAAAAGACTGAGAACCCAGATGGGTAAGTTGGTTCAGTGTGACAGTTTCACCTTCCCTCAGTCATGTCTCAGTCACACAAGCCAGGTCTACCTGAGACTCTGTGAGGTAGTCCTGGGGTACATTGATCTTATTATTGATAGACCTGGCATTGAATAACACCAGTGTCAGAGATGGGTAATTTTTCCTAGCCCCACAATCAACATCTCTCATTTCTGTGTGTAACTCTGCCATACGATAAACAAATAAATAAACAGGTTAATAACAAATGGAACTATTTTGCCACAGCATTACATAGTTGTTTTTCTATACAGGCCCAAGTGCTATTGCAAAGAACGATGGCTAAGGGGTGAGAAAGCTGCTTCCTTGTGGTAGAAATGGAGATGCCTGACAGCTTTGCATCTGCAGTCTTGTGTACTAAGAGGGCATTTCCTCAATCAGTCAGACACAAGCAGAGCTGAGAATGGGGGAGCGGCAGGTGGTGTCCTGAGCCTTTGATGTGGAAATATCCTGCTGCTGTTTCCTTTCATGTCAGTCAGAGCTTTGTCTCCTCAGTTAAATAGTTCATCTTTGGGTGGCTGCTCTGGAGCCAGAAAAGATGAAGCACAGACTGGAAAAGAACAGCAGAATCCTGGATAATAACAGAAGAAAAATAGACTTTCAACAAAAGCAACTGTCCCCACAAGACCAACTAACATTTTAGTATCCAGGGAATGCACACAACTTCCTCCATCTACTCTAGGTCTAATAAGAGGTCAAATACAGTTAATGGAGTAATTTGGTTTTAGTAGAATCAAATGAATGATGTGCTATGCAGGTGCACTATACTTAAATGGAACTGCACAGTTTTATTAACTGTCCTGTGTTGTGGTGGCTTCCTTAAGAAGTCCTTATAGCAAAGAACTATATTTCCTGATGATATTGTTGGGACATAAGTCCAGAACAGATGAAAATAAATAATTCTTTATTCAATGAGTAATTAAACCACGGAATTCATTGTAAGGGGAGGTAGTGATGGCCACAGCATGGAGAGGTCCATTGGTGGCTACTAGCAATGGTGACTGAAGGGAGCCTCCATCTCCAGAGGCAGCAAACCTCTGAACACCTCTGAATAGAAAGCTTCTGCTTCTGTGTCCTGTTTGCCTTCCAGGGTAACTGGTTGGTTGCTGTGAGAAACAGGAAGCTGTTGGTCTTCTCCATTAGGCCTGAATATTTAAAGGCAACATAACCCATTTTAAATGCATGAACAGGACACATATAAAGTGCCAGGGCCCTCCTAGCCACCAGGAGGGGATGGAGGGTAGGGTTGCCAAATCCAGGTGAGGAAACACATGAAGATGTGGGGATGTACCCTGGGGAGGACAGGGACCTCAGTGGGGTACAATGCCATAGAGTCCAACCTCCAAAGCATCCATTTCCCCCAGGAGAACTGATCCCTGTTGTCTGGAAATGAACTGTAATTCTGGGGGATCCCCAGGTCCCAACTGGAGGCTGGCATCCCTAATATGCACACATCTCTTTGAGCTCCCCAGTCCTGATTGTCCAGTGAATCTGCCTACCCAGTTTACAGAAAATCTAGGAAGGCTGTTTGACAGTGTATGATCTAAGCCTTTTGGGATGTGGCAATGATGCAGACATGGCAGGCCACCACAGTGAAAATGAGAATTTCTCAGACTCCAGTGCTTTCCTCTTTACTAAGCTTGTGTGTAGTGACTAACTGTGCCATCCTAAGCAGAGTAGCACCCTTCTAAGCCCAGTGATTTCAATGGCCTTGGAAGTGTGTAACTCTTTTTAGGATTGCACTGTAAAATTGAGAGATGGGAAGGACCGTGATTCAGATCTCTTCCCTACCCTGGGACCACAGGGTAGGTTTAGGCCAACAAGCAGGACATTCTGGTATTTGGGAAAAGCTCTGTGGTGGAAGCCATTTTTACATGGAGCTTTTGCCCAAATACCAGATCATCCCACATCAATGGTAATGTGGTGATGTCACTTCTAGTGCTCGCTGAAGTTGCATTGCTGCATTGATGGTGATGTCACTGCCATTCTGGACTGGGCCTCCACCCACTCCTGGTAAGTCCTTTTTACTGGCCAGCCAATCCGTGGCTGGGAATGGGGAAACTCCCACGCTTGCGGGGCTTTAGCACCCCTAGTTAATTCATAGGTTTGCCATAAGTCAGAGGCAACTTGACAGCACTTAAAACACACAGAGGTACTTCAAGAAATACACAGAAAGATATGTCTATAACATACCTCTAGAAAGGATTACATTAAGCCATGGGGTGGGGGGGGGACATAAGTACAGGAAGCAAAGGGAGAAGATTAAAACTCTAACTTAGCTTTACAGTCCGTCTGTCTACAAATATGAAACCCTCATCTCTTGAGTCATTTTCTCTCCACCTTTTCCCAGTGATTGATGCTTGTGACTGTAGGGTGATAACCAAGTGACTGCTTTCTCTTCCTCTGAGGGCCGATTGAATGCAAGTTTTATGTCTCCTGGAAAACTGGCCTGTTTGGAAGGAGGAGGGGGGCACACTAACCTCAAAGTATAAAAGGAAGGTGTGGATGTAGGAAGCATAGATCTTCTTGGCTTTTAGTGCAGATAAGACTTCAGGGGATGTGGAAGGTAGTACTTCATGTGCCCCTTGTGTCCTTTGGAGAGGTAAAGGACATGGAGTGCTGTGATGGGAAACTAGGGTGAAATGCTGGTTGTGTACTTTGTTTTGCCTTATACCAGATGCAGTTGGACATATAAAGATTTCTGCCTTCCTTCTCTCTCACCCTGTAATAAAATTTGCTCATATGTCAAGGTTTTGGAGGTTTCTGGATGGACTTTTGGACCTTTCTTTTCTTCCTGTAACAATCTGTGGGCTGTCCTTGCTTATCAGGTTCCAAAACTTTGATTCATCAAGTGTTAAGATTAGAAGGTAACTAATCTAAGATTTAGACCCTGTTTTCTCTCATGGAAATGAATGGTTTCCATTGATATTTGTGGAATAAAGTAAAGGAATTGTAATTGGGATATTGTTAGGGTCAGACAAGACTTTTTCTTTCCTTATCAGTTCCCACACCCTGTCCCCAGGTTATGTACATATGAGAATCTTTCCCCTGAAATTCAGCACACTTTTGTTCTGATGAGGCTCTACATCTGCTTCCATTGCTCTTCCTTATTCATAAATGTGTTGTGCCAATAGTTCTCAAATTGTTTCACAATGCCCACATGTCTCTCTGTCTCATTTTCACACACAATACCCCATGGTATTTCGGGGGGGGTGCAGTTTGAAGCATGCAGGGAAGTCCCAGGGAATGAGGACTTCCCTACATTTTTTCAAGGACATCCCTTCTCAGTTAAATCCTGGTATGGGACTGAACAAAGGGGATGCTAAGATCAAAAGGATTTTTTATTATTTATTTATTTGCCTTTTTTTAAAAAAGCTGCCTGAAAGACTCTGTCTGAACAAAAGAAGTGCTTTCTTTTCCCATTAGCCTGGTTGGGAGGAGGGGGGAAAGGCACCCATTAAATCCTCATAACAGCTTTGTTCTATGTTAACATAAAAACAGAGTGTTTGTAAATATTCGTTGTAGGGTAATGGGCTTGGAAGACTGTGCAGCGAATGCTAGAAAGCTTGCTGGTTTGCATTGTTATATATGTATCCATTATACTGTACATTGTGCATCCATTTTACTATAATGGGAGTTCATTGCAGGAAGAGTTAGCATGGTCTATTCACAGTTTCAATGGGCCTTTTGGATGTTCTCTGGGGAAGAATTTATTAATTCCAGTGCTGAAATAAGCACTTGTACTGAATTAAGATTCCACTTTGGAAACTTTTTTGGCCATAAGGATTAGATGACTCTATGGAAGTTACTATCTATCCATTGGTCTTTGTAGACATCCCATTTTTATCCTGCTTTTACTCCATGGATATCAGGGCAGTATGGATTTCTCCACCCCACCCCCGTTTATTCTAACAATAGTCCTGTGAGGTAAATTAGGCTGAGGAAAAGAGCGATAGGCCCAAAGTCACCCAGAGAACTTCATAATTGAATAAGGGATTGACCCTGTATTGCCTTGGCCAAGCCATTATCAGTCAGCCCCACACACTCTCAAGGGGTTGTTCAGCTAAATTGACAACCTCCTATATGCTAGCCTGAATTCTTTGGAAATCAGCTTGGATGCAAATATAATCCATGAGGGGAGTGTCAGGAATGGCCTCTTGCCCCTGCCTTTTTTTGGAATATATTGAGTTGGAAACACTAGAGCCTTCCCCTTTTCTTTGGCTCTTGCTGCCAGCACTCCCTATTGAAGGAAGAGGCTACTGGTAGGCTAGCCGAGAACTGCTGCTTAGAGCTCAGATCTGATTGCTAAAAATTCTTGAGGAGAACCTCCACATTCAGAGGCACTAATCTTCTGAACCCCAGAGCCAGGAGGCAACTTCAGGGAAAGGTGCAGACCTCTATACCCTGTTCCTGACCCTCCAGAGGAACTGGTTGGCCACTGGGTGAGACAGGATGCTGGACTAGATGGACCACTAGTCTGATCCAGCACAGATCTTCTTATGTTCTTAAAAATTCTGTGCCCTCCCACTCCGGTGTCTGCCTTCTTCTGAGGCCTGATTGCCTGTGTATCTACTTCTCTTTGTTGGTCCTTGGCTTTCCTTCTGATCCTGCTGTACCCCCCCACCCACACAGCTTGTCCACTGTTTAGATGGTAAAGCTAGGGTTTGTGGTTCATTCCCTGACTTTCTTTGTGCAAGATCCTACATCTCATTAAAAGGGCAGATACTTTTGACTAGATGATCATTCTGTTTGCCCAGCTGAAGGCACCCACACCTTCACCTACAATTCATTTGTTAATATCATCTGTCAAGTTTTTTGATGGAAGCTAAACATGGCTTTTCTGTGATCCCAGAGGCAAGTTACTTCAAAATCTACCCTTTCTAGATTTTGAAAGGAAGACCTCCCTGTCATCTTCTTTCTTGGGATACTTGCAAGTGCAAATTCAACTTTTGCTAAGAAAAAATATACAAGAACAGAACCCTGTAATTTTGTGAAGGGGAAGTACAGATATATCAAGATAAAAACATGTCCTAAACTTAAATGAGATGTGTTGAGCAGGCTCTAACCCTAGAAAGTATAAAAGGGTCTGCAGAAGAGCAAAGCCATCTACTTGAGCAGTTACTCTGCAAACTATACCTGTGTTCATTCTATACATGTGTTCATTGGACTCCAAATTTGTTGTAAAGTTATGTCATGTCCTTTTAAAAAGCTCCTGTTGCTGGTGGGTGCAACCAGTTTCTTATACAGCAGAAAGCTTGACTCAGCGCCCTCCCAAACTTTGTATCTGTCCTCCCCGAGAATCCCTCCTCCCCTTACCCCCCAGGCCCAAATGCACTCGGGCTGCTCTGGAATTGATGATCTCATTAAAGTGTCAAGCTAGCCCAGGGATGGTTCCATTGCGAATGAGGATTTATGGCAGAATCTGCCTTGGTGAAGGTTTTATTGCAGGCTTTAAACAGAGCTGGGCAAGTCCTCCCGGGCTTGGCTGCACCAGCTGCCTTGTTCCTTAAAAGAACCAATCAGGATGACTTGGGAAGGAATTTAAAAGGAGTTGGGGTATTATTCAAGAGGCAGAAAAACTGAAGGAGATTACTTAAGGTATTCAATCCCTGACTCTGTGGAAGGAGCAGACTGTGTCACTATAGGTGATCTAAGCAATACTGTCTCTGGCAGTATTGCCCTTGATAGTGGGGACTGACAGTGTCATCCTAAGCAGTGTTGCACCCTGCTAAGTCTGTTGAAGTTAATAGGCTTAGAAGGATGTGACTCTGTTTAGGATGGCACTGAGAGTCTCAGAAAGGATCCCTAGTGTGTTTTCCTGTTTGTGAATTAGAATCTGAAAATCAGGATTTCTCCTCATTCTGGCTGCAGAGGCTCTTGCTGTGAACTTGAACATCTCTTCTTTTTTTAACAACACTTTTTACAGCACTTTTATTACAACACTTGGAACAAAAATCTCCCCAGGACTCAACAGGGATATTGGTTTCTTATCTCATTACATATGCCAATTCATTCAGTACTCTCATAAGTATTTTCATACAGAGGGACTATACATCCTCTGTATTTTTGTGTATTTTCAGAATAGTATAGAATACTAGATGTAATACAAGGAATATTGGAATGTTTTGGCTCAAAAAAAGAAAAAAAAATGCTGTTAAGTGACCTTTGCCTGAGAGGAGTGAATGGAGAGTCTCAGTCTTATTTTGACATTTATTGCTTTACAACTGCTATAACCTTAGCTTGTTATTTAGTTTCCTCTTCACATATCTTAAAACATCTTCATCATGTTACATGTTAATTTGCTGTTCAGCCCCTGTCTATAAGTTTGAACCTTACTTTCCTTCCAATGTATTTGAAAAAGTGTGCGTGCACATGAAAGTTCATACCTTGAATAAAACTTCGTTGGTCTTAAAGGTGCCACTGGACTCTACATTTGTTCTATCTCTTCTTTTTGGTAGGAATTGGACCAATGAGAGAGAATGGTAATAGCTAATGTTGCTCCTTTTTTAATTAAGGAAAACCTGGGTAATGACCAATACCAGGCCAGTCCTTCCAATTGAGAATTGGTTGTTCAGACCTCTCTCTTTCAGGGATTAGGAAAACAGGCTGTGAGGTACTGACAGTTGGAGAAGCACAATGGCCATCTGCTCTTGTGAATATCTATTTTTGCCTTCCTTCTTTCCTGATATCTCTGTACCCATGTCAAATCACCAGGTTCAGTATCCAGGCTAAAAACAAAAGATGCAGTGCTGAAACCAAGGTGGTCAGATTTGCAACTGGTTAACCCTCTGGCTTCTGCCCTGTGAGAAAGCTTTTACATAATTGACAAGGATTAAAACTGCAGTTGCCTGAGCCTGGTCTCAGTAGCTCCGCAGCATTTCTTGTTTCAAGGAGTATGCATGCAAACTGAGCTTCAAAGTGGTATTGTGCCTTGGTGTTCATTATTGCCCAGCATTACCAATCTTTAGTGCAATAACAGGTGTACTCTTACATTTATTTCTTCGCTGGTATC
Source organism: Gekko gecko (assembly GCA_029375565.1). NCBI lineage: Eukaryota > Metazoa > Chordata > Lepidosauria > Squamata > Gekkonidae > Gekko > Gekko gecko. The sequence continues at coordinate 232,398,704 of JAPDNY010000002.1, read as the reverse complement.
CTTGGTTGAGCACTTGCCTCACAGCCATGAGAGCAAGATCTTGTAACTTCCTGTGCAATTTTAAGTGTCTATTGTTCAAGTTGCCAAGTGACTTACTTGGCACAGCGGGGGAGAGTTGGTCCCTGCCTGGGACATTCGTGCGTGCGCGATGACATCACCTGGAAGTGATGTCATCACATTGGGCATGTACCATAGAGTTTCCGGGCTGATTGCTAGAGTGTTGGCCAGCGACGTGCCCAATGTGATGATGTCACTTCCAGGTGACATCATCACACCGGGCACGTTAGCTCGAACCGGGCACTTTGGGTGTGGGGTTCCCCCCTCTGGCCTGATCCAGACTGGTGGGGCTGGGGGTCCTTTGGGTGGGCAATCCCCCCCTGGGAGGACCTGGCAGCCCTAATGATAGACCAGTCCTCATTGCTATGAATTTAAGAAGAGCCCTGCTGGATCAGACCAATGCTCCATCTAGTCCAGCAAACTGTCTCACAAAGTGGCCAACCAATTACCCTGGAGGGTCAGCAAACAGGGCATAGAGGCCAAGACCTTTCCCTAATGTTTGCCTGCTAGAACTAGTATTCAGAGTTTATCTGCTTCTGAATATTGACATTATGAAATATGGTGGCTCTTTGGCTTTGCTATTGCTTCTTTGCCATTCCATTCCCAGGCTTTCATCTCAGAATTGCATGCCTGTGAATGCTCCCACCATCCCACCTTCCTGATAACAACATGATATGTAGCACACTGTTCATAGATACCCTGAGTTCATTACAAGAGGTTGTCATCAGGGCTGTAGTGAGCTCTTATATTGATTAATATTGTGGCATAGGATCCCAGCCTAATCAGGACCCTTATGGCAATGATATTAGGTAAGACCATCCTGGGGTTAGAACTTTTTGTGCACTTAAAGAAAATTGTTTAGAACTCTTCAGTTGTTGCATCACCAATGACCTCAGTTGCAGAGAAATTGAAAATGCTGGTCACCTGCCCAGCTTGAGAGGCAAAATCACCAGGCTTTCTATATGTGGCAGATCACAGTTGCAGAGTAGGAGAGAGGGAATGTTGCATTTGCCTTTTGTGGCTTTGTGTTAACACCTGCATATTAACTCCTGCTCACTGTCAGTGGGCATGTATAATCTGACCATATTGTCAGTTGGTCAGATAATTGGAGGAGTGTGTACTGAAACTGTTGACATGGAATCTCCATGACAATTTTAGTATGATTCTAGTTATAGTCATGCATATGTACTGTTAATGGTAGCCTAATAATACAGAATACATATTACAACAAAAGCAGTTCAATCATAACATTTCTGAGCAAATTTTGAAATGGAACTGTTACATCCCATTTCTAAAGGAATATTAATCTTCTAAAATTGCTTACAGTAAAACCTTGCTTAACTAGACTTTTCTAATCATAAATCTTTCTGTGTTTTGGCTGTTTCTTATTTTCCATGTTGCTATGTAATTATCAGTTTCCTCCATTGTAGACATTATTTTATCATAAGCAGGTCAGTCATTCTATACTCTATCTCTTTCCCCAATAAGAGAAGAGGTGGGAGATGCTCACTTTATGGTATTTTTTAGCCAATGGTTTGTTAATACATTATTCATTTAAAATGTTAACAGTTTTTGACTTTGAGCTTATTAGTCTAGATGTATTGTAGATGTATAAAAACCTGGTATAATAGTGGTAAGTATTATCAGGTGGGGAAATGAAGGCAGTGGAGAGGATAGGGCTGACCCAGCAGGTCAGTATCAAAGAGGAAACTGGAACCAATGTCCTGCATTAAAAGTCCACTTCTCTTTCCATAGCTGGGGGGTTGCTACATCTATAAATCTGTCAATGATCTTTATGCTTGCAGTTTTTGCTGATATACAGGATACTGCCCTGAAGACACTGTAAGCAGTGAGCTTTCTTATAGGGTGATTCCTAGTTGATAAGCCAGTCTTATGAAAACTTTGTGCTCTATAGGTGTTCACTTGAATGCATTAACCATTGATTTCCTTCTCTGTCTCCCCCCCCCCATCTCCTCTGGCATCAAAGACTAAACCTGACTTTCTCTTTGAAAACAGCACTGCTCTTAAATTTTCTGTCCTCTTAATAGATTTTTATATAATCACTACAGTGCACTTTTCAAGAGTGATAGATCATGTTCATTGCCTTTCCCTGTGATTAATTTCCCATAATAGTCCTAGGTAATGCCAAGGCAAGGAGAGAAGAGGAAAGGGGGAGAAGGAAAAAAACCTAACCCCACATTATCCACTTTGTGCTGGGAGTATAAATGAATTAGATTTAATTTTTGTTTAATTGTACTGATAACTCAGACTCTAAAGTTTGCATGATAATTTATTTTGCAGCCTGGTGGGGCAAAGACGAGAGAGAAGGAAAAGAGCATCACCAAAGCCATGAGGGTTTACGCTGTGTTGCCTTTAATTGAATTGGATAGTCTTATCTTTTTATAATTGTTTGTCTCATTGGGACTTGCTTTGACTGCCAGATTCCCCTTTGGCTTGTGGTTTAATTGATGGATAAACCTTAGACTGTGGATGCCTGTGGTGGCTAGGTAGCTGAATATAGGCTTGGACATCTTTGGCAAGGGGCCTGCATAACTCACAGAGCCATTAAAGGTAGTAGGACTGTTAAGTATGAGACTCAACAACGAAGTAAGCTCAACAAGTGATTCAGCTTTATTCAACAGCAAACTCCAACTCAGGAACACACAACAAAGACAGTGGAGCACAGCTCCTTCTCAAACTCTCCCGGCTGTCAAAGCCACACCCATAAATAGTTAACGGACCAATGGCAGTGCAGAGTTAAGGTCCAATCACAACTGTTCCCGCTTTGCAACATTGTCACACAGTGATTGGCTATTTACACTGGTTTCGCAGAAACCGACCAATACGAATGCTACAGCTTAGAATCCACATTCCAGAATCAAGCTTAACATAGGAAAAGATAGGCTTGATTCATCTTTCAATACACAACAAATTCCTCCCCCTAAGATGGAGCATTTCCCTTCCAAACATAATCTTTCAGGTAGGGAGGGGCACCTCGGCTTCGGTTTGACCGGCGCAGCGGTCTCTGCTCCGATGGCGGTGGAGCGGCACACTCTTCGGGGACTCCGATGGTCTCTCTCGCAGGAGAGTCAGGGGACACTAACACAGGGGTCTCAGGCACTGGAGTTGGGGGCTCCCCAGACTCCGAATCTCGATCCGCAGTACTCACCTCCTCGCCGGGAGGCCCTTCCTGGACGGGGACCAGCTCAGGCTCGGGCACTGACTCGGCGCTTGAGTCTGCCCAGCGCTCTCTGAGCTGGTCAATGTGGCGGCGTATCTCCCGTCCGCTGGGAAGCCGGACCACGTACAACCTGGACCCTGCCACCTTTGTGACCACGGCTGGTAGCCATCTGTGACCTTCCGCATAATTGCGGGCAAACACCTTGTCCCCAACCAAGAACACTCTCCCCTGCTCTGGGGTCTCTGACCGCTGCTTGGACCTGTCAAGGTCAGGGTGCAGTCGGTCCAGTAGGGTAGCCAACTTACGGCCCATTAAAAGTTCAGCTGGGCTCCTCCCCGTTGTTGAACAGGGGGTGATGTGTTGCCTCAGGAGGAAAGAGGCAATCTTCTGGCTCCAGTCCCCACACGTCAGGCGCCCAAGTGACTCCTTCGCCGTCCGTACCATCCGTTCGGCCTGACCGTTGGAGGCCGGATGGAACGGCGCAGAAGTCACATGGCGGATGAGGTTGTCTTTAAGGAATTTTTCAAATTCCGCTGACACGAACTGTGGCCCGTTGTCCGAGACCAAACAGTCCGGCAGCCCGTGGGTCGAAAACAACCTCCGGAGGGCGTTGATGACTGCCCCGGACCCTGTTGACCTCATGGGTATCACCTCTAACCATTTAGAGTAACTATCTACACAAATAAAAAACATTTGCCCATGGTATGGTCCCGCAAAATCAATATGGAGGCGTGACCAGGGCCTCCTCGTTCTCTCCCAGGGCTGAATGGGAGCCTGTGGTGGTTCTGGACGGGACTGTTGACACTCCATACACTGCCTTACCCAGGCCTCAATGTCCTCGTCCAGCTTCGGCCACCACACGTACCCTCTGGCGAGGGCTTTCATGTGAACCATGCCAGGGTGGCCCACATGTAACGCCTCCAAAACATCCTCCCTCAGCTTGGCGGGAATCACCACCCGACTCCCCCAAAGCAAACAGCCCTTCGTTACCGATAGTTCGTTCTGGCGCGAAACGAACGGTTTGAATTCAGGCGCCATTTTTCCTACCGGCCACCCCCTCCATGCCCAATTAAGGACACGGGCAAGCACAGGGTCCTTAGCCGACGCAGCGGCAATGTCTGAGGAGGTTACTGGTGCCTCCGGGAGCTCTTCGAGCGCCAAAATGTCCAACTCAGGCTCAAGTTCGTGGTTGTCCAGTGGTGCGGGGCAACGGCTCAGGGCGTCGGCATGCCCGATAGCCTTCCCCGGGCGGTGCTCAAGCTCAAAGTCATACGCCGACATGAATACTGCCCACCTCAACATCCTGGGGGACAGTATATTCGGCGTCTGTCGGTCCGGGGAGAAGATGCCCAGAAGCGGCTTGTGATCTGTTACAAGGAGGAACCTCCGCCCATAAACAAAGTCATGGAATTTTTTAATTCCGGCGATTAAGGCGAGGCCCTCCTTGTCGATCTGGGCATAGTTCTTCTCCGCCGCTGTAAGTGATCGCGAGTAGAAAGCGATCGGTGCTTCCGATCCATCCGGCATGAGGTGGCTAAGAACGGCGCCCACCCCGTAGGGTGACGCGTCAGCCGCAAGCACCAAGAGTTTGTTCTCGTCAAAGTGGGTCAGCACCGCACTAGACGAGAGGAGTTCTTTAACGCCCGTGAACGCTCGTTCCTGCCGCTCTCCCCACTCCCACTTTGCGTTCTTGTGGAGCAGAGCATGCAGGGGTTCTGCAACCGATGCCTTGTGGGGCAGGAAGGCATGATAAAAGTTTAGGATCCCCAGGAACGACTGGAGATCCTTCTTTGACCGTGGCGGGGGCGCGTTCTTGATGGCGGATACCTTGTCCGGTGTAGGATGGACTCCATCCGCGTCAATCAGGAATCCCAAGAACTCCACTCTGTCTGCTCCAACCACACATTTAGAGCGTTTGACCCTCAGCCCGGCTTCTTTAAACCGGCCTAGTACTGCTCTGAGCCGAGCCATGAGTTCGCACTCGTCAGAGCCTGCCACCAGAACGTCGTCAAAATAGGGCACGACTCCAGGTAGCCCACGCAGGAGCCCCTCCATCAAGCCCTGGAAAATGCCCGGGGCTACGTTAACCCCAAATTGTAGTCTCTTGACCCGAAACGCCCCCTTGTGGGTCACTATGGTCTGGGCGTCAGCAGTTGCATCGTCTACGGGCAACTGCTGATAGGCTTGGGCTAAGTCAAGTTTGGCGAAAACTTTTCCTCCTCCCAGCGAAGCCAACACATGGCTGATGACCGGCACTGGGTAGGAGTGCTGCTGGAGCGCTTTGTTCACTGTACACTTATAATCAGCGCATATGCGTATCGACCCGTCTGCCTTTACGGGCGTTACTATGGGAGTCTCCCACCGACCATAGGGCACCGGCTCGAGGATACCCTGATCCACTAGCTTGTCCAGCTCTGCCTCGATCTTCGCCTTAAGAGCGAGGGGTACCTTCCTGTACTTCAGCCGTATGGGACGCACTGAAGGGTCTAAATCAAAAGAAACGGGGGCCCCGTATATAACCCAAGCCCTTCCCCAAAAACTTCAGGGAACTCTTGATACAAAGACTCCCTTTTATTGTTGCAAATGCTGTTAATGCCAGAGATGGCAATACCTAGAGCCTCGAACCAATCAAGGCCCAACAAACTGACCCTCTCACCCTCTGCAACCAGGAGGGACAGCTCAGCCTTCCGCTCCTTGAACTCCACCTGGAAGGTAGCTCGTCCCGCCAACGGAATGCGTCGTCCCTGGAAATCGGTGAGACGCGTTGTTACTGGAGACAGGCGACGTCGGCTCCTCCTCGGAAATAAGCGCTGCCATGTTTCGGTGGAGATGACGGTGACGGATGAGCCTGAGTCCACCTCCATCGTACACGGAACGCCATCCAACCGAAGCGTGACGTGAATTTTCCGAGTGGCCTTGTCACCGGTCGCCAGGACGGTTGAAGGGCAGGTGTCAGTCTGGTGGCAATCGGACGTTCTGCTGTCATCTGATGGCCGAACCTTGGGGTCTGCTCGTCGCGAAGACGGTGGCGATTTCCTCGCAGCCCGGCAAACTCGAGCCAGATGACCTCGCTTCCCGCAGGAGTGGCAGATGAGCTCTCTAGCCCGACAGAGGTCTCTGTCGTGGTTGCCGCCGCAGCCTGCGCAGGGACGGGTCGTCGACGTTCTCGGTCTGGTCCGCGGTGGGCGTGTCTCCCGAGTTCGGCACACGCCGTCGGCGTCGCTGTCAGACTCGCAGGCGGACTGCCTGTGAACTGCAGGCTCCTTGCTGACCTGGGTCTGCCGCTGTCGGACCTCTCGCGTCAACTTGTCCGCGGCCTCCGCTGCGATAGCCTCGGCGTAGGCAACCGCATACGTCAGTTGGGTGCGGGCAAAAAGACGCTGTTGCAGGCGCTCGTCTCGAAGGCCGCACACCAAACGGTCGAGGAGGGCGTCTTCCAGATCTGTGAACTCACATGGCCTTGCCGCTTTCCGCAAGGCAGTGACGTACTCAGCGATAGACTCGGAAGGCCCTTGGCACCGCTTGTAAAAGGCGTGCCGGCACGCTATCCGAGACGGTTGTGGCGAGAAATGGCCTTTGAGCTTGGCCGTGATCTCAGCCCACGTTGCTGCACTCAGCTCAGTCGGAGCGACCAGGGATCGGGCGATGTCGAAGGCGGCCTTGCCGCACGAGCTCAGGAGCGTCGCCTTCTTTCTCGCCTCATCTGTTATCTGATTCGCCTGGAGGTGGAACTCGAACCGTGCCAGGTAAGAGTCCCAGTCCTCCGTCGCCGGGTCGAACGCTTCGAACGCCGGGTTGACGGCCATCGGGGCTGTCGGTGCTGCCACTTCTACTCGTGGAGCCTCAGCCGGCTCGGCCGGGTGTGTGTCCTCGTCTGCCGTTGCGATCTCGGTTCAGCGGGGCTGCCTACCCGCTCTAGCATCCCACCTTCGTCGCCAATTGTTAAGTATGAGACTCAACAACGAAGTAAGCTCAACAAGTGATTCAGCTTTATTCAACAGCAAACTCCAACTCAGGAACACACAACAAAGACAGTGGAGCACAGCTCCTTCTCAAACTCTCCCGGCTGTCAAAGCCACACCCATAAATAGTTAACGGACCAATGGCAGTGCAGAGTTAAGGTCCAATCACAACTGTTCCCGCTTTGCAACATTGTCACACAGTGATTGGCTATTTACACTGGTTTCGCAGAAACCGACCAATACGAATGCTACAGCTTAGAATCCACATTCCAGAATCAAGCTTAACATAGGAAAAGATAGGCTTGATTCATCTTTCAATACACAACAAGGACCATCACAGAGAGTCATTTCATCTGTTCTTTGTGCCCAGTTAGAGGACAGATTAATTCTAGATCATGCTTAATGGATAATCAACCACCCTTAAAAAACCCACCCTTTAATTATGTTAAATATTCTAATAATTCCAGAAATATCTGGCCTGAAGTATTTTTAGCAAATCTTCTGTTGAGGATACTACTGGTGTCCTGTTGACAGTGGCCTCTGTAGCAGTGGGAGAACTAATCTCCAAATGTTACTAGGCAGCATTCTTCATAAATTGCAACTGTCTCATGTCCACAGTTTAATAAGTTTCCTTACCCTTGTGGTGAGTGCCATAATTTCCCTCTTGGAAATTTCTTGCCTAGCTGTTCTTGTACTTTCAGGAGGAGAATCCTGAACTATGGGAGCTGTCTGAATGATGGCTCATGTTGTAGCGAATAGTCTTTGTCTTTCCTTTCATATATATCATAGGTAGAATAACCCTTTTTACGATGATTCAGACCAAGGAAATAGAAAGTCAGAACTTTGTTAAATTCTTTTAGGACAAAGTTTTATTCAAGGTATGATCTTTCATGTGCACATACACTTGTATCTGAAGAAGAGTGCGTGCACACGAAAGGTCATACCTTGAACTAAAATTTGTTAGTCTTAAAGGTGCCACTGGACTCAAACTTTGTTCTACTGCTTCAAACCAACAGGACTACCCACCTGGATCTTTTACAGCAAGTTCAAATTCCTGGGCTCCTCCCCCCGTACATTAATTTCTGTGGTTACCATGTGGTAAGCAGCACATGTAACTAGGTCTTAAGTAACCTGTTCCTAATAGTCTCTAACCAGTGCCAATTGAAAAAAATGTAGCCTAGAATGTGAGAAGAGCTATGCTGGATCAGGCAGATGGTCTGTCTCATCCAACATTTTGTTTCAAACAGTGGCTAACCAGATACCTTGTCAACGGTTCCCATGCAACCAATACAGCTCTTTGGTTTTGCCATTGTTAACACTGGTGGGATTATTCCAGGGTGATTAAACTGTCTTTTGTGGGTTAGATAGGGTTTATGTGTTGCTCTTCAGTTACACATTAGATATCTCGAAGCATGCAGTCAGTACTGGAACAGTATAATCTGTGAAGAACAAGCAAAGGAAAAAGTAGCTTTTATGGACTGGTGGACAGAGGAGCTGAGGTCAGTACTAACTCAATCTGTAGGCAACTCTTATGTTTTTAGATTTATTATGTTCTGATTCTCTCACACACTTTTATTATGCCACTTTGGAAGTGGGAAAGTATGACATTGTTTAGACTGAAACAGCAATAATGTTACACCAAAACAAGGATCAGATGCACTTTACTGATTTATGGTTGCCAGGCCTTGTTTGGAAAATATCTTGAGACTTTGGGGGTGGATCCAGGAGAGGGCGGGGTTTGGGGAGGGGCCTCAGCATGGTACAATGGCATAGAGCCCACCCTTCAAAGCAGCCATTTTCTCCAGGAGAGCTGATCTCTGTCAGCTGGAGGTCAGTTGTAAAAGCAGGAGATCCTTAGGCCCCATCTGGAGGCTGGCAACTCTATACTGATTCTTTTGGCAATGGTGCTGGGTGTAATGCTATCATAGGCTCATATGCTGCAATGGGGAGGACCCAGTTTGGATGCCCTGGCTTTTCAAGAAACATATTCATTAATTACAACCAAGCTGGTCTCTATTCAGAATTGCCTTGTGGCACTGAGCTGAGGATGGTGGTGAGAGAGGAAAAGTCTGCCTTTTCCCCTGTGTTTAATCTGTTCCTAAACAACCAAGTTACCTTCAACCCTTTAATCACTGGTTATAACTACAATCTGAGGCTGATCAGGGAACTGTTAATTAATACATGGGCTAAAGTGGTTGATAGTGTATGGCTTAAGGACAGGGTAATGCTGACCTTCAGAGTATTAAGGAGAAACCCCTTCCATTCCTCGTCGTTGTTCTCTTTAGAGATGGGAGGTAAGGGTAGTACACAAGTAGAGGGAGTCACACATATGCTGTTTCATGGTCACTGTGCATCACTTGCAGCTGTCTTGCCATGACTTCTGCTTTGTTGGGAGTTCTCGAAGATTGCCTACCTTGCCACCCCTGCTATACACAGCCATGTCAATGAGGAAAGTAGATGGATAAAACTTTTCAGGAGATGCTAGCCACTGAGGAAATGTAATTTTATCTCCCCAGAAGACAAAGGAATGTCATGTGTCCCATATAGCTGAAATGCATGCTGTAGCTGTTATAGGTCTTGTCCTTGTCCAGGCATCCTCTTTTCTGTAAAGAGATGAATGATATTGGTTGGGTTAAAGGACCAGCATATATAAAAATGAAACTCCTAGCTAAGAAGTCCTTGAATCTCTGACTGGCGTTACTCAAGGGATGCAGTGCTCTGACTCTGAGGCACAGATGGGACCTGCAGAGATGGCGACCCTTTGTCTCACCTGGAGTATGTACAGCTCTGCAGAGGTTTCTTTCCTAGTTGCATAAACAGAGGTCTCAGAGCTTCCATTTCTCGTTCAGCCTCTATTTTTTTACTTGTGTAAGAACCCCTGATTTTAAGATGAGGAGTGACTATCTGGTGCAGCTGTGGAAAGCTGGCAGTTCAGGGAAGCAAAACAAAATGAAAGATTAGATCAGTTGAGCAATGAGATCTGCTGCAGTTGGGCAGAAAGAATTCAGGTTTTAAGACTTCCATTGGAAAAGTGTGGTGGTGGTCGTCATGTGACTTCAAATGCACTGGGGATGTTTATAAATTGTGAGGAACCAGAACAATCCTACTCCCAGAATAGATTAGAGACTTGGCAGTGATTCCTTACTATGCCTCTTAGCAAGCTGAAAAGGCTATCAGAGTTGTTGTCGAAGAGTCATAGGTGCTGGGAGGACAGTTTGATACTCTGTGCTGGGGTGCCAAAATGCCAGCTTTAAATTTAAAACCCATCCCTGGCAACCTGTATACTGTGCTCCTTTGTTTACAGTGTGAGAACTTGGGGTGCTTAAACCAGAGGGTACTGTTTCATGTGAGACATAAGGTTATGTACTGCAGGAGTTGGTGGGAAACTTAAAAACCATTGGGTGGCCGGGGTGGGCGGGGAGATCCTGGGAAAGGCTCCAGAGAGGCAACAATTAGGATTTGTCCAGATAACTTTTTCTGCTATGTGATACATGGCTGCTGTGGAAACCTTGAAGAGTGTGTGAGTACTGTGTTAGGCACTGTGTGAGTGTTGCAAGGAAGACTATCAGGTAATGTACAGGTGTGTGTGTGTGTAGGTTTTTCGTTTTTGTTTTGTTGTAACTGCTACTCTTTTGGATTGTGCAACCCAGTATGGTCTTGCTGTTTTTGGATTATCAGAGAACAGCATAGGGATTGCTGCAGTCAACATGAGGCCTGCAAGTGCCAGGCATGCGGAATCAGTGCACCACATACTTGGAGAAGAACTGCTGCTGCCTGGAAACACTTTTAGTGCTGCTCCATTTTGCAGTGAGTCCTCACTGTGAGGGATGAGTCTTTGTTGTGGGAGAAGCAGACTATCAGTCCATGTGCACTGAAAGTTAGCAAGCTCCTCCCTGGGAAACACTGCCAAGCAATCTGTAGAGTTGTGACATGGTTTAATATTGAACAGAGGAGGGTGACTAAGCAGAGATGAATAATAAGGAGCTGGGTGTGTAGGATAGAATAAACCCCAAGAGGAATGGATCTGGCTGGGGAAGGTCAGTTTTGGTTTTGAAATTTCACTGGTCTTTGGTCCTCCTCCCTGCCAAATGAGCAGCCTTGCCGTAGAATAAAAGCAATATGCAACCAGTGCTAGAAAGCAACTCGTCTCCAGTGTCTCTATCATTGTTCTGTCTCCGTGCCACCCCCAGCATGCCTCTTTTTTCCCTGCCAGTCACTCATTTGCATCATGTAGCCTTTGGAATCTAATTTGCAGCTTTCTGCTCTTGGGCAAAGCTTCCTGTGTATGTTAACTGGCATCTGCTTTTCGTGGGGAGGGGGGTTCTGGCTGTCCTCTCTTCATTCCTGCCCAAACCAGATGTTTCATATCTCATCCCTCCGGTGTGGCATCCCCCATTTGCTCTCCAATCCATCAGACTGCTCCTTCATTTCCAATGAGTTTTTAAATAGATTTTGCTAAAGCTTCTCCTTTTCCTTTTTCCTGTGTAGGCCATAAATCTGCTGCTCAACCTTTCTTGTCTCTGGAGCCTTGCCAGTCTCCAAGCAATCTAATTCTTACTTTGAGGGAATCTCTGTTTCCTTCACCTCGGCAAAGGGTGAGAGAATCTGTGTAAGCCAATGGTACAACCTGGTGCTTTTGGAAAAGGGGCAGCACACCATCTTGGTCTAACTGTAAGAATCTCTATTGTGCGAAGTGGTGTAGATCCAGGTTCTAAACTGGATCTAGTGTTTTCTAGGAATCCTTGACCATGATTGTGCAATTTTATTTGAGTTGTTTAGTTGGTTTATGCAGAAGTTTCAATTTTTCTAGTTTCCTTTACAAAAAGAGGTGCCTGATGGCTCAGGCTGAATGGACCTTCCAGGAGTCAACAGACCCCATTCTTCACCTTTTTTTGTCCCATCCTGTATGTAATGCTGCAGTTATTCTTATGTGCCTGCCTTAAGCTCCACTAGTTTGTGCTCAAATCCCTCAAGTTAAGGGAAAACCCCATATTGTGCAGTTGGGGTCCTATCAGCAAATGTAAACATGTTAATGCAAAGCTGACTAAATTGTGTGATCTATTTAAGCTGCAAATAAGGGATTCACTGGTTATAGATTCTGACTTTTTCAACTTAATTTTTAATACAAAAACTTAAGCACTGCCACAGGGGAATCCTCTTGGAGAGCAACATCAGCAGTCTTCATCCCTTGTCTGTATAATCTGGTAGTCAAGTATGCACCTCTGGATATGGAGGATGCATCTTAGTCATGACTAGCAGCTAGGAGTGCACATTCCTAGTGGACCAGACCTTCATAGAACTACTACTAGCCACTGGTAAACCTGTTGTCTCTGTATTAATTTAATGATTTTTCAAAGCCATTCATTCTAGTAGTAGCACTGCATCCTGTGGCAATTGAGTTAGTTAGTTAGCTGTCTGTCAGTATTGTCTACTCTGACTAGCAGCAGCTCTCCAGAGTCTTAGACAAAGGTCTTTCATATCCCCTGCTACCTAAAATTTTTAACTGAAAATGCCAGGGATTGAACCTTCTGCGTGCAAAGCAGGTGCTCTGCCAGTGACCCATGGCCTCAGCCTTCAACATCTATATCTTCCTGTCTACACAATATAATCTCATCCAGAAGCAAAACGGTAGCAGTTTGTTCTTAATCACCCTTGTTTGTGTACTCAACATGCACAATCGAGAATTGTTTACATGCAACAAGGACTGTTACCAAACTGCAACAGTTTATTAAACACAGGGGAGTACTCATCTTTTAAGTTACTGCACTGAGAGTTGCAGACATCTCTGTGGGTGTGATGTGACCTCCAGAGAAGATATACAGTGGCAAAATGTCTACTTCTGTATCTGGCAGTCATACTGGCCTCAGATTAAACCAACAACAGGAGCTTGCTGGTACTTTGCTTCTGGAGAGGCAAAGTGGCTTTGCTTTAAGAAGTGAGTATCAGGGACAGAATCTATGACTTCTGGATTGCCTATTCTTTGTTTTAAGCCTTTCTCCCTTTCTGTGTGTAGCATGCAATAATTGTCATACAATATGTGCTGTGTTATCAGATTGCAGCAGGAAAGACTGCAGTGGTAGGAGCAGCCATGATTATGAAGTTAGCATGAAGAGAGTAATTCGCCTGCTGTAATAAGAATTATTGTTTCTGCCTATAGTTTCTGAAACCTTGATGGTCAGCATTGCCAGGGAAGAGAGTGCAAGGTCAAAGATAATTCAGTATGAACTCCCCAGCTGAGACTGGGCTTGTCTTTTAAAAAAACAAAACAAAAAACAACCAGAGCCAGTTGGAAAAGGAAGAGGAGCATGAATTGGCATGAACAGCCAAATCTAAGCACAGTGACAATCCCTTGGGGAGTGCCAGGGGTCAAAGGCCTACCCTGAGTCAGAATTATGAATTCCCCTCGTTTCCTGGTGCTTGACACTGATGGGGCTTCTGCAGGACTGATCAAAGAGAAGCTGTCACTTCCCTCTTTAAAATATAACTGCTGAGTGGCAGATGGCGAAGAGAAGAGTATAAGATCTAATAATAAAAGGAAGAGTGGGAAGGGGCTAATGAATGCATCCCTGTATTTCTGAGATGTCACCTTGAGAGGCAGGTTGATGTGTACGTGTGTCAGAATTTAGGGTGGGGGGGGATGCTTGCTTTCTTATTCTGAATATAGAATAAATGGGGTGGGGGATCAGATTATTCGGAGAGGAAGAGAAGTACATTGTTACTGAATGCTACACTCCTTCATCTCTGCTACGGCCTCTGGAGAGCTTAAGTGCCAAGATCAAGACAAGATACTTTGCCTCTTTCTGCAGTGTCACTTACCCACAAGGAGGCCTGATTTGATGGAAATTACTTTTAGAGCCAGAATTCTTGGGGGAGTGCTGGAGGAATCTGCCACTCTTTTTCTCTCTGTGCAGGGCTAGGTGTGTGGAGGAAAACTGTGCTTCTGGAAACTCCTGCAATGATCCCTGTCCCCCCCCCCATATTCTATCCAAAAGTCTGTTTTAGGATTATTTAGTTATTTCAAATATTTATATCTCACCTTACTTCCTTAGATGCCAAGGGAACAACAAGCTGCTGCAAACACATAAAACATAATATAATAATAAATCAGCAAGATAAAACTGCATAGCCTGATCTTCCAGGACAATTTACCCTCCACCAAATGCTCTTTGAAATGAAACCATTTTTACATGCCTTCCTGAATGCAGAAAGTGAAGGTGCCCCCTTCTGATAAGCCATTCAAAGGACTGATTCTGCCAAGGAAAAAATGCATCCTAACTTGCAGCTATCCAGGCAGTGCTGAAAGAGGGCATCACAAAGAGAAAGCAGCTCAAAACTACGGAGAGATTAAATATGAGGCCCGTAGGCTGTAAAGGGCTCCAAAGGTAATAACCAATACTTTGAATTAGGCCTGGAAGCAAGTAAGTAACTAGTGCAGTTGACAGAGCACTGGAGTTATATGTTCAGAGTGGTTGACCCCAGAAAGTGTCATTTTTGTACCAAGTGAAGCTGCCAAGGTGAAGGCAGCCCTGTGCACAGCATGTTACAGTAGTCCATTATGGAGATTACCGCAGCATGGTTCACTATGGCAGGTTGAGTCTTAAGTAAGGGGCCAGTTTATGAGTTAGATGTAATTGAAAGAAGGATGCATCTTTTCAGCTGATGCTGCAGTTTTTCCCTTGTCTATGCTTCAGTGAGGAACTTGCTCAAGGTCTTTGTGAGCCTGGGAACTGTAAAGGCTAAAGGACTTTCACTGTTTTGCTTCCTCTCCCACCCCACTCTCTTCACTTCTGTCTCTGTTTCTCCCTGTCTCTGCTTTGTGTGTCAGCTCATTCCATAATTCTGCTATATAGTGACTGAGATGAAACTGACTTCTTGAAATATGAATTCTAACCAGATGGGTAGTCTGCATTGGACAGTAAGTTATGTGGAAGTAGCCATTCTAGTGCGGGTTCCTTTCCAACCTTGGAAGATCTTTCTGCTTTGAATTCTTATTCTCAGTGGTGAGAATTCATAAGGAAGTGTTATATGGTGTTCATTTTCTTCCACTGTATTCCCTTCTTATCCCATGTCACTGCTGTAACCTTTTTCTGCCTGTTCTTGAAACAGATAATTTATTGACCATAACTAAGGAAGGATGATGCTAACTGAAACCAAATGTAAGCTCTGGAGGAAGCAAGTATGGGTGTTTCCCCACAATTTTGAACAGGTTTCCTGGAGGTACAGCATGAAAATGTTCTAAGTAAATAATTGAGAAACACTACCATAATCTGTTGTCGAGGGCTTTCATGGCCGGAGTTCATTAGCTGCTGTAGGTTTTCCAGGTTGACACAGAGACTACTCCATCTTTCTGTGTTATACCTCTGAGGATGCCAGTCACAGCTACTGGTGAAACGTCATGTCCTACAATGCCAAGACCACGGCCACACAACCCGGAAAATCTACAGCAACTAACTACCATTATCCATTATACTTCTCCCCTTCTTTTATGAGGATATATATTTGGCCATTTTATTAAGAGATTCTTACCAGTCAAGGGTCCTACTTCTGCACTAGCATCCAGTTCCCAAAACATCACTGAAAAATGCAGCCAACCTTAAAAAGATGTACATTATCTTTTGTGTTAGAAATTCCTGGTACTTTTTTTCCATGCAGTTACTTTTCATACTTATGTGAAGTTACACATACATATGTGAAGTTACTTTTCAGCGGACAGCGGAAGACAGGAGGGCCTGGCATGATCTGGTCCATGGGGTTGCGAAGAGTCGGACTCGACTATGCGACTGAACAACAACAACAACTTTTCATAACCAGTGGTATCACCAAGGAAGAGGAAAAATATATAAACTGCGTATATGATTATGTGTCATGTGCAACTACCTGGTTTTCTTGGAGGGTTTTTTGAGCTGTTACCAGCACTTTAGAAATCATAGTTGAACTTTCAGTTTACTTGTTCTTTTACTTGTCCAGCCCCACACCCCAGGTGGGGACCTATTTCATCATCTTCTTTTTATATTCTGGGTCATTGTAGTGTGACAAAACTGGTGGTTAGGCAAGACTTTTAAGAAGAAGGCCAGAAAACTTGAATTCTGAAGTCAAATTAGGATAACTTCATATTAACCTGTATGTACAAACATCCGGCCCCATCACTCCTTGGCAAATAGAAGGGGAAGTCGTAGAAGTAATGATAGACTTCACGTTCCTGGGATCCCAGATCACTGCAGATGGTGACTGCAGCCATGAAATTAAAAGACGCCTGCTCCTTGGGAGGAAAGCAATGGCAAACCTAAACAGCATGGTAAAAAGCAGAGACATCACCCTGCCAACAAAAGTCCACATGGTCAAAGCAATGGTATTCCCAGTAGTAATGTATGGCTGCGAAAGCTGGACTGTAAGGAAGGCCGAGCGCCAAAGCATAGATTCTTTTGAACTATGGTGCTGGAGAAGACTCTTGAGAGTCCCTTGGACTGCAAGGAGATCAAATCATTCAATCCTAAAAGAAATCAACCTTGACTGTTCCCTGGAAGGCCAGATCCTGAAGTTGAAGCTCAAATACTTTGGCCACCAAATGAGAAGGGAGCACTCACTGGAGAAGACCCTGATGCTGGGAAAGATTGAAGGTCAAAGAAGAAGGGGACAGCAAAGGATGAGATGGTTAGACAATGTCATTGATGCAACGAACATGAAATTGAGCAAACTTCAGCGGACAGCAGAAGACAGGACGGCCTGGCATGATCTGGTCCATGGGGTCGCGAAGAGCTGGACTCGACTGTGCGCCTGAACAACAACAACAAACAACTGTACAATAACCAAAAAGGAATAATGCACCTTGTACATTGTTTAGTGCTGTGTTGTGTAGTCCTGATGAGCCAGCCACCATATACTATGTTTCAGACACCCCACAGGAGAAAAGAAAGGCTTAGCTTAGTTGAGAATCAAGATGCACCCACAGCATCTCTTCTTCTGCTTATTAAGGACTGTCCCATCAACTCTCAGTTTAGTTTACACGCAAGATTTTGCTGCCTGTTTCAGTGAAAAAGTTGACTATGCCTGCCATAATACCTACCTCTCTCTTCTAGTTTTCCTTCTTCCTAGACCTCTTTCAATACCTTCTCATATCTCACTTGAGAAGCTGACTACCCTGTAGACCCACCTGAGTGAGTGGGAGTGATCCAGATGTAGTGATGAGGACAAACAGATTGTTTGGGGGCACTTCAGTACTCAAGCCATCTTGACAAGGATGGTTCAGGACTGTATGGTTATCATGACTATCCTAGAAGATCATGGTTCCCAGTAAGGTCATATTGGTGTCCTGGACTGGACAGATGATCTGGAAACGGGGGAAGGATTAACAGTGCCTTGTCACTACCTGACAAGACTGAGACTGTTGGCAGCTTTGAGGCTGTATATGTATGGGGGGGAGTTGGATTTGTCCTTGGAGACTGATGAGTCTCAATGTTTTTCTGAGGATGACTGAGTGGTTCTCTTGATGTTCTGGTAAATATTTGGGATGTGAATATGGGTCAGGCAGTACCCATAATTCTTCCTAGCTGTTTTCTCCTGATGACTAAAGCTGGTGATTTAATGCCTGGGGTAATTTAATGCCTGGGACACTGACTAAAAGGTGAATGGAAGAAAACTCAAGACAAATCTGAACACCAGAATCCCAGGCCTACTCTTGGTAGTGATGGTGGCAAAGAAGTAGTAGTTCTCTGCTACCACTTCATATGTGACGTGCCACCCAACAGGGCTTTTTCCAAGTGTCATTGGGTGCTTTCATATGGCTTCCCAGGGGGATCATTTTAGAGTCCTCATTAATCTACTTGGTCACTTGCAAAGTACTTTATGTGTCGTTCATACCTGCTCAGATCTGGACTCTGTTGAAAGCAGTTCAAATACTGGATTCTTCTTTAGCACCATCTGGCCCTTCTTCCTTTGCATCAGTTTCGGTTAGTTTATTTATTTATTTAGAATATATCTGTGCTGCCTCTTCAGAGTTCTGGTCAAGGTGGCTTATGGTTTGAAACCATAGTATTAAAAAAATCAATTGAAACGCATTAGACATAAACAGCATAAAAACATAAAAAAGCAGACCATTAAAAAGCTGATAAGACAAAACCTCTAATTAAAAGCCTGGATGTAAAAAAAAAAAGTGCTTTAGCCTGGCACCTAATATAAAGTAAGTGCCACGTGAGCCTCAGTGGGGAAGAAGAAGAAGGGATTGGATTTATACGCCACCCTTCACTACCCAAAGGAGTCTCAGAGCAGCTTACAATCTCTTTCCTCCTCCCCTCCCCACAACAGACACCCTGTGAGGTAGGTGTGGCTGAGAGAGCTCTTTCAAGGACTGCTCGTGAGAGAACAGCTCTGAGAGAACTTGTGACTGACCCAAGGTCGCACCAGCAGCTGCATGTGGAGGAGTGGGGAATCAAACCTAGTTCTCCCAGATTAGAGTCCATGCTCCTAACCACTACACCAAACTGGAGGGCATTCCAAAGATGAATTGCCACCACAGAAAGTGTCCTGTCTCTGGTTGCCAACCACCTCACCTCTGAAGGTGGGGGTGCCGAGTGCAGGGCTTAAGAGGCAGATCTTAACTGGTGGGCTGCCTCAGGGTGTTTGGGAGATAGCTAGGGCGTGCATGATCCTGTTTATTTTACTGGCCCTCTAACGTCTTTTTTACTACTGTACCATGGTACCCTTCTGGAACATCTGGCATGATTAAGAGTAGGATGCAATGTGCTCAAGCTGTTATGCTCTTATCTGGAAGGTTTATTCTGAAAGTAGTGCTGGGGGACTGTTTGTCTGCAAGGACATTTATATTATGCTTGTGGAACTGTTTTCTAGAGATTCCAGGTGAAATATCATCACCCATAAAAGGATGATGATGATCCTCAATGTACTTTCTGCTTTTCATCTAATCCAGGTGAGGCAGTGTACGTTCTGAATTTCTGGTAATGGAATGAGTGATTTGATGGGAGATATTAAATGATTACTGAATTCAGACAGTACGGAGGTAATCTGGGTGGGTAGTTTAACCATGAAAGTTTCATTCCTTTTCAGAGATCAGGTTCACAGCTTGGTTGATGCTATTGCGTGTCTTACGGTTGCCAAGGGGCCATGCATAGCTTGGAGCGACCTTCACTAATTTGGACAGGAGAGCCAGCAATGGCTGCTCTTGGAAGGAATTATCATAATGCCCAGGCTTGATAACTGCAATGGATTACATGTGGAAAAAAGTCTTTGGAAACTTCATCTGGTCCAGAATATCACAGCCAGCTTATTAATTGAAATGCATATTATACCCATTTTTAAAAAATCTTTGTTGGTTGCCAGTTTTGTTTCTAGGCACAATTGAGGGTACCAATTTTGACCTATTAAGCCTTAAATGCTCTGTTACAAGGGTTGCTTTAGGTATTGCTTTCTTTTTTTGGGGGGGGGGTATAAACCTGTCAATTGTCTGAGTGGGTGCCCTCACTTAAGACCTTATCTGTGATTGCACCCTGCCTGTATACCTCTCCTTAGACATCTTCATCTGGAGCTCTTTGCTATCTTTTAGGTATGAGGCAATGTCCATTATGTTAGGCCCTTCCTTTGGTAGTTAATGGTATGGTCATTTTGTTTCTGTGATGGGTTTTGTATGACTTGTTCTCTAGTCTGTTTTTCCCCATTGTTCTTTTGTTTCCTTCTGCTTCAATTTATACTGTTTTTGTTTTTCTCTGTTAAGCTGCTGATTATTGCACTTAGTTTTTATGATTCTTTAAATTGTCCTGGAGGATGAGACTTTTTTCTGTGGAGAAACAAACTTCATTATGCAAACAAACAGTTTCAACAAGTGGGACAAGGCATGAAAATCATGGACACACATTTGCCTTGGTAAAGGAGCTCTATCTGCTGTCACAGGCCTCATCAGAAGTACTGAAAGCTAGTTCCTATTGAGGAAAGTCTTTTAACAGGAACAATCCATTGAGATGTGTAGAGAATTTTAGTGTGTATTTTGATTTGCAGGAGATGAGTCAGGTGAGAACAAAATAGTAAATTTACAAATAAGTGCACTGAGTGAAGCTAGCATTAAAAAGTACAAATATACGATATATAATTATCCATCATGTCCTCTACTGATGCATTCCAGAATACCTCTTTGAGGGAAGAAAAGGAAAGCCTCTCATACTATGTATTTGAAGTATTTATTTGTTTATTATTTACCCATCACACCTTTGTTCCATTGTGGAACTCAAAGCAAGTTATGTAGGATACCCACATAGTTTCCCATCAAAGCACTGATAAGACTGAGACCTGTTTAACCCCTATAAGGTTGCTGTATAGCAGGCTTTCTGCTCATAATAGGAACTAGAGAGATTCAAGGGCCCTGAATCCTGCTGGTAATTCAAATTTCATATTTAGAACTTCTTTTTTTAGAATAAATTATGCAAATTAGTCTTTTTTCATATAACTGTTCCTCCCCCTCCTTTTTTTTTTTTTACTATAGAGAACACATGCTGGATTCCCTGTCTTCGAGGGATATCCTCTTGTTCTAAAAGTAAAGGTAAAGATTCCCTTGCTCGAAAGCCAGTTGAATCCGACTCTAGGGTTGTGGTGCTCATCTCCATTTCCAAGCCGAAGAGCCAGCACTGTCTGAAGATGTTTATCACTAAACACCAAGGACGGTATCATTTCATGGTGCTGTTTAGCTGTGCAAACGGCATTATACTGACACCTAGTGTTTGTCATGTTACAGGTGTTAGGACATAGTATATTTAACACACATCACAGATTTCATTATTGCAGTTATCATACTTTCATTTTGTTTGTATGGGAGATGGGCGCTCTGCTTAATCCTTGCCTCTTACCCTTCATTGCAAATTCTGTTGGGGCTGGCTCAGACATGTTCTCAGATCACTTCAATGTCTTTAGCTGATGATTCCCAGCTGAATGTGTGAACCTCTGGAAAGCAGTTTCTTCTGGTTGGATCTGTTCTAGCATATTCACACATCCAAGTCATTGCTGGATGTTAAGTTGTTAAATGAGTCATATGCTTGCATGAACTGGATCTCAGGTTTCATTTTATCCTTCCATTTTGTGAAATAGTTATTACAATTCTCCCTTGAGCATTATTTTTAGCAGCATGCAGTGTTGTGTGTGATTTGACTGTATATTTTGGTATTCTTTGCAAGACCTAATCTTCCATTTGAGGATGTTCAGCCATGGCTCTGTGCCTAGGGACCTAGGCAGGAGTTTGAAGGAAGCTCACATCACTATAAGAAACATCTCTGCATTTTAGATAACCTGTGGATTGTCTAATAGCCTTTCTCTATTAATGGTTGATACCACATATTCACCAAAGTTTGTTTATATCTATATTAATATCTGTCTGTCTGTATTTTTAGTTAGTCACCTTTATTGGCATGTACAGATACTACAGACAGCAGTTGAACAAAGAGGGGTACAAAGTCAACTTTATGTGGCATTTAAAAAAGAAAATTAATACTATAACATTTCCTGATGGACTCTTATGGACTGTAAAAACAGGGCTACCTTCTCAGTAACCGGGTAAGCAGTTGTTCAGAAGATGATAAACCTTAATATGATCAGCTAAAAACAAGTTTAAATGTTTAGCACACAGGTCTGCCTATAAGTAACAATGAAGGAAAATATGTGACATCGATCCAACACAGCCAGAATTACAGAGACAGGTCCTAGTCAAGAATGTAGTCTTATTAAACCTACCATATAAGATCACTGCTGGCATAGCATTGAATCATGCCAGGGAGAATCCTCTCCGAGTCTGGGAAACTTGTAAGAGGGATAATTAACTAACTGGTTTTCGGTTTCAATGACTCTCGGACAAACACATCCCATCAAGCTCTGATGGGTGCATCTTGGATCGGGGTGGCAGGGAGGGAGATGGGATGTATTCAACCTCCCCCTGAAGCCCTTGGAGGGGGCTTCTAGCCTGGAGTGCTGGAGGGGCCGCACTCAAAGCCATGGTTTGGTGTTTGAGCCTTTTCTTAGCTCCATAAGGTCCTGCCTCCCTGAAGCCAGCGATGGCGACCAGAGACGTTAGCGGACCAGAGCATGCAAGGACCTAATTTAAAGTGACTTTCCCTGTTATGAAGACATTCGTGATAAAACGTGAGTGAAGAAGTCTTCGAAAAGAAAGACAAATGGCAAGCGGGAGTGGGAATCGACAGTGAGATGTCAAAGCTACACAGGCAGAAAGCGGGGGAGGAACCTCTCAGAGGGAGAGGAGGAACCCTACCCTAGAAATCAGCGTTAAACTATTGAAATGAGAGGCTAAACTGAAACTCTACTGTTCGAAACCCACCCAATTGATTCTGAATGCAGTGGGCCTTATTATACAGTGCACAGAAGAACCTTAGAACTTTTATCTTAGCGTAAACAATGATGCAACAAGGGGGCAAAATGGCGACCAGAGTAAAAGGGACAACTGGAACCACCAGCACATCATTACCAGGTACAAGATCAGGAGCTACTTCCAATATTGCTGACACGATTTCTGAAGCCCTGTGCCCCCTGCTGGATCAGCTGATGAAACTCAACAAGAAATCTGATAATTTGCAACAAGAACTGAAAGGGACTAAAGTAAGATCAGAGAAGAATGCCAAAAAGCTAAAAAAGGTTGAATGTAAGTTCAAAAAAATGGACCAAAGGATGGATTTAGCAGATAAAGAAAGAGCTTCTGGAAAACAACTGCTACTACAACTACAAATGGAAAGATCTCTATATGTTTTAAGATTTCAAGGGGTCCCAGAAAAACAAGGTGAGAAATTAAGAGAGATTTTAAGTGGAGCACTGCCCCCCCTGACTAACAGCAAACCTGAAATATTGCAAGTGATTTACAGAACATATTCAGACATGATTTACAGAACATATTCAGAGTTTGTGAAGAAAAATAATCTTCCAGGGGAAATATTTGTCAAATTTGCAAGAAGATCAACAAAAGATTTGATACTGAAAGCAACAACCAGGACAGTATTAAAAATCCTTGAAGAAGACATGAAAGTGTTGAAAGATGTTCCATTTGAAATATGGAAGAAGAGGAAGCAATATAGAAACATCACAAAATTTCTTCAAGGAAGCAACATTCAGTATCGTTGGATTTTACCAAAAGGGCTGATTTTCAACTATAGCAGCAAAAAAGAAAAAAAAAATTACTCTCTCACCAAAGCAGAATTATTCTTGAAGCAACATCAGAGTTCGACAAAGAAAAATGAGAAAGCAGGGGGGGAAAAGACTACAGAAGAAAAAAGAGAACAACAGGAGATATCTAGCGATAGTTCCTCCTCTACCCCAGTGTCTGTGGGTGAAATCTTTGACTCTGACCTTGATTCTGACCTGGGAGTGGCAGCCCCCAGAGCATACAAGATAAAAATCCCCTGGCAAAAGAAGAAAAAACGCAAAGAGAAGAAGATGTCTAAATGAAGACCAAAGAGAAGAAGATGTCTAAATGAAGACCTAAGATGTTTTTTCTGTGCTAAAATCTATAGATCATATATTATTGCTCATATGCATTATTATAAGTAATTAATTTTTGTTCTTTCTATTTGAATACTTTGCTTACGTGCAAGATTATTATTGAACCTTGCTACTCTGAATTTGTAGTGAGTAGGTTGTAGTTTATAGTATAAAAGCAATAAAAAGTTTTTTTTTTAAGTAAGAGGGATAACTAAGAAGCCATCTGACCTGTAGTAAGAGGAACCTCAAAACTAAGAGGGGAACGGGACTCATTAGCTAAACTATAAAGCTTTTTGGTTTCAATGTCAAGGATTCTGCATTTGATTTACAAGTATGCAGTCAGGAAAGGGAGCATGACCAGCGAATCTAGGGAAATGCCAAAGGCCAGGATTTTTTTTCTAAGCAGACCAGTTAGAGATATTGGGCTCAGTGAGCATTTGTTGAATGAAACTCCCCGTGTCTATGTAATGATGCAAACGCAACACAACCAGAACTTAATCGTTATGAGCCACACTCTTGTTTCTATTAAATTTAAACCAGTTTCTAAACAGAGGGCTGCATATGGAAACATCTTTACATTTTAGATAACCTGTGGTTTGTCAAATAGCCTTTCTCTACTAGTGGTCGATACCACATGTTCACCAAGGTACTATGTTAAAAAAAAGGGGGTATGACTTATTTTGTATATGGCATTCAGAAGTTTTGCATGTGGTTGAGTGCTCCCCTCCACTAGTTATTTTGGCAAATAGCTGTTGATGAATTTTTCTGACATGAATTTGTCTAATTCTTTAAAGACAGCTTCCTGGGCTAATGCATGAAACATCTCTTCCTTTTTATATTATAAACTGTGAAAAACTATTGGGAGGAAATGTATACTTTCTCTGTTATGAGGTGGTAAAAAATGAATGCAACTTGCCTTTTCCCCCTTCTAGTCCCACCTAAGTCATTACCCTTCTCACAACTATGTACTTCCTTAAACTCATATATAAATGGTTCTGAACTCACTTCATAGTGGTTTTTAATTGCACTTTTTGGAATCTTTCTACAGCTGTACTGATGTATCAACTATAATGCTGCAAGGGTCAAGCTACTTCAAATAAAATATCAAAATATGTATTTATTTTATGGTGTATACAATGGCAAAGATTAGAAACATAAGGTCTGAATATCAGACTACGTAGAACATCAACATAAACTTTACATAAGCTATAATAATTTCACGTACAAAGTTGATGATATTACATACACAGTTGATGTATATATCAAATGACCAACAAGCCCAGATGCATTTCGGCCTCTAGGGCCTTCCTCAGTGGTCAATAATCTATGTTAATTCAAAAAGACACACATTCAGAATAATATATAATTCTAGACAAGGTATTGCTTTCTGTAAGTACTCTTTGTGTTGTGTGGTTGCTGAAAGTTTATAAAGTGGCCACTTTATTGCAACTTTCAGTTGATGAGACACACATCCAGAGCAATGCTCTCTCTCTAAGGCTGTGGAGTCTTGTGAGCAAAAATTCTACTTGGTGAGCTACTGGCATTAAAGTTGTGAGCGAGGGATTTGGCTACTGCTTAAATTAGTTTGCTCTGGGGCCATCCTTCCTGAGCCAAGACAAAAAGGTGTGAGTGGGAGGCTAAACAACTGTGAGCTAGCTCACACTAACTCAACTTAGAGGGAACACTGCTAGAGGCAATGGAAATTTTATACCAGATTGTAATATTATTGAAGATTTTGTTGTGTGAGTGCAGTCACCATGAGAAGGGATCTGTGGCCTGCTGTATAAACTTTCATGTAATTTTCATAGATAAGGACTGAGGTTCTGTGGTAGAGCTTTACATTTAGAACAACTTGGGTTCAGTCCCCAGCATCTCCATTTAAAGGGGCATGAAAGACCTGATAACGTGAAAGGCTTGAAAACCTGGACAGCGGCTGCTCCTCAGAGATGACAGTTGTTGTTGTTGTTGTTCAGTCGCACAGTCGAGTCCGACTCTTCGCGACCCCATGGACCAGATCATGCCAGGCCCTCCTGTCTTCCGCTGTCCGCTGAAGTTTGCTCAATTTCATGTTCGTTGCATTGATGACACTGTCTAACCATCTCATCCTTTGCCGTCCCCTTCTTCTTTGACCTTCAATCTTTCCCAGCATCAAGGTCTTCTCCAGTAAATGCTCCCTTCTTATTTGGTGGCCAAAGTATTTGAGCTTCAGCTTCAGGATCTGGCCTTCCAGGGAACAGTCAGGGTTGATTTCTTTTAGGATTGAATGATTTGATCTCCTTGCAGTCCAAGGGACTCTCAAGAGTCTTCTCCAGCACCACAGTTCAAAAGAATCTATTCTTCGGCGCTCGGCCTTCCTTATAGTTCAACTCTCACAGCCGTACATTACTACTGGGAATACCATTGCTTTGACCATGCGGACTTTTGTTGGCAGGGTGATGTCTCTGCTTTTTATCATGCTGTTTAGGTTTGCCATTGCTTTCCTCCCAAGGAGCAGGCGTCTTTTAATTTCATGGCTGCAGTCACCATCTGCAGTGATCTGGGATCCCAGGAACGTGAAGTCTGTCACTACTTCTACGACTTCCCCTTCTATTTGCCAAGGAGTGATGGGGCCAGATGCCATGATCTTAGTTTTTTTGATGTTGAGCTTCAAGCCCACTTTTGCGCTCTCCTCTTTGACCCTGAGCAAGAGGCTCTTTAGGTCCTCTTCACTTTCTGCCATCAGAGTGGTATTGTCTGCATATCTGAGGTTATTGATCTTTTCCCCAGCAATCTTAACTCCAGCTTGTGATTCATCCAGACCAGTATTTCGCATGATGTACTCTGCATATAAATTAAATAAGCAAGGTGACAATATACATCCTTGCCGTACTCCTTTTCCTATGCTAAACCAATCAGTTATTCCATATCCAGTTCTAACTGTTGCTTCCTGACCCTTATACAGGTTTCTCAGGAGACATGTGAGGTGGTCTGGTACTCCCATCTCTTTAAGAACCTGCCATAGTTTATTGTGATCCACATAATCAAAGGCTTTAGCATAGTCAATGAAGCAGAAGTAGATGTTTTTCTGGTACTCTCTTGCTTTCTCCATAATCCAGCGAATGTTGGCAATTTGATCTCTAGTTCCTCTACCTCTTCGAAACCCAGCTATTCCGGTTACCTTTTGATTTCCTACTTTAGCATTCCAGTCCCCTATGATGATGAGGACATCATTTTTTATTGTTAGTTCTATGAGCTGTTGTAGGTCTTCATAGAACTGGTGCACTTCAGCCTCTTCTGCAGCAGTGGTTGGGGCATAGACTTGGATTACTGTGATGTTGAATAGTTTGCCGTGGATTTGGACAGAGATCATCCTGTCATTTTTGAGATTGTATCCCAATACTGCCTTTCTCACTCTCTTGTTGACTATAAAGGCCACACCATTTTTTCTACGGGATTCCTGGCCACAGTAGTAGATATAATGGTCTTCTGAGTTAAATTCGCCCATTCCTGTCCACTTTAGTTCACTGATTCCCAAGATGTCGATGTTAATTCTTGCCATCTCATTTTTGACCACATCAAGCTTACCTTGATTCATAGATCTTACATTCCAGGTTCCTATGCAGTATTGTTCTTTGCAGCATCGGGCTTTCCTTTCACCATCAGACACATCCACAATTGAGTGTCCTTTCGGCTTTGGCCCAGCTGCTTCACTCTTTCTGGGGTTACTTGTACTTGCCCTCTGCTCCTCCCCTGTAGCATATTGGACACCTTCCTACCTGAGAGGCTCATCTTCCGGCGTCATATCTTTTAGCCTTTTGTCACTGTCCATGGGGTTTTCTTGGCAAAGATACTGGAGTGGGTTGCCATTTCCTTCTCCAGGGGATTACGCTTGGTCTGAGTCCTCTGCTGTGGCCTGTCCATCCTGGGTGGCCCTCCACAGCATAGTCCACAGCCTCATCAAACCACACAAGCCCCCTCGCCACGACAAGGCAGTGATCCATGAGGGAGTCACTCCCACTGCAGATCTCTAAACATCTAAAACTTTTCATGCCCCACAGGTTGCTCTTCTTGGAGAATTCCAGAAATGCTACAGGGAGACCTAATTTCTCCCATTCATGACTTTCTTCTTTCTGGACCTATGTGACTCAAAACACATTTGATGACTGTAGCTGTTTTGTATTAAAGATCAAGGCCCAGCTAGGTGTGAGGAAGAAGAGAACCATGTTTGTTCATTTGTATTTGCCTATATGCACTGTGGATGGGTGGGTGCCTAAGCGGAGGCTTTCGTAAAAGAAAGCTAAGGTATGGAAAAGCTTGCTCCCTTGCCCTTTCTTTCCCTGTCCCCAAATTAGTGATACCATTCCCCAGGTAGGGTCGGGGAATTCCCACTTTCATAGGCTCCTGCCTGCAATGCTGTGTGCATCACCCCCACCCCCAACACCATGCATGACATTCTGAGGTCACCTCAAAAGTGATGTCAGGATGCTGATGATGTTGGGAGGGCCACAGTCTGCTTTTTGGGCAAACTCTATGGTTTGAGGCCACTTTTACCATAGAGTTTTGCCCAAAAAGCAGAGTGTCACCCCTGACGTCATCGACACACTTATGTCACTTCCAGGTGATGTGTCCCTGCCCACCCCAGAATGCCCCCAAATCCCTCTGCTGATATAATGAAGAGACCTGGCAACCCTACCCCAAATGTTTGAAAATGGTTTTGCTTTCAGCCCAACTAATTTTGTATTGAAGCTGGGTTGGGAGTCAAATGTTTCAAACAACTGTTTGTTCAAAATATTTTACATCTCACCTTCTCTGTCTAAAAATGCCCGAGGGAGTTTACAATGTGGTAATTAAACAAAACGTCATTCAGAAGAAAAACACCAATTAAAATAAAAGCAAAAAAGCATCAACAATCTGCATCGTAAAGCAGAGCTGAGGATCCCAATAGGGTTGCCAGCCCCCAGGTCCAGGTGGGGGTTCCCCCACTTTTGGGGGCTCCAATTAGCCCCTGACCAGCCGGGGAAGCCCCAGCCCCAAGCATGACCACCCACCCACCCCTCTCCCTCTCCTCTTGCCCAATTTAAAGGGCTTTAGTTGATCGGTGGGGATTACATGGCTCATCCATCAGTTGAAGGACCCTTTAAATCTAGTGGGAGGGAGGGAGAAGGGCTGTCACAGGCCACATGCTTGGTTTGCAAAAAGACCCTTTAAAGGGACTTTTGCAAGAGGGCTGTGGCACACAGGGCTGGGGAAAAGGGTTTATTGCTATTTTTTGCTATTTCCAATTTTTTGCAATTTTATTTTATTTTATATGCATTTTAAAAAACCTTTTTATTTTTTGGCCTGGAAAAAAGAAAATGATACTGAAGCTTCCCCGACTGCACCTGGGGTCATTTTGGAAACCCCACACACATCTCATGTTTAAAAAATATTTCCTTTGAAATTTGTCCGAGGGGGTGGCATTCATCTGTGGGGGGCATTGCCCCCAAATTCCTCCCTGTGGCTATGGGCATCTCTGTCACCCATTTTACCTCAAAAGTTTAGGGCCCATGGAAACAGGCCTCTTTAAAAAGACCTTATCTAACAATGAGAGGAGGAAAAGTGTGAAAGAGACATGGGCTTGCTCCCTCCCTTGAACTCAGATTTGAGTTTTATTTTTAAAAGTGGGCATTAGCTCTTGAACACCTTTGGGAAGTTCTTTAGTGTGCATGTGCAAAATGCTGTGAAATAGAGCAATTTTTATAGTCTTCTCACAAATCCCTTTGTTTGAAATCTCTATTGTCTTATTGCATAGCAAACTGGAAATATTTTAATTAAAACATTTTAAAATAAAACACACAAAATAGCCACCCAAAACATTTTAAAGCTATCTTTATACCCAACTACTAGATGGCAAACAATAAAATTAGTAAAACAAGATTTAAAATGCATATAAATATCTAAAAACAATTAAAAACCAAACAAACAAAAGGGGGAAGGGTCAATGAGATTCAATGATGGAATACCAGACAAAATGAAGAAGTCTTTACATGCTGATGGAAGACAATGATAGAAAAGTACAGATGAATCCCCCTGGAGAGAGAATTCCATAATTTTAGTGCCACAACTGAGAAGGCCCTTTCTCAGTTTGCTACCCATCTAGCCTCAGATGGCAGGGGCACCTGAAGCAGGGCATCTGAATACGGCTGTAGTGGTTGAGTAGGTTCATATGGAAGTAGGTGGTCCTTAAGATATGCTAGTCCCAAGCCATAGTGGGCTTTAAAGGATGAATGGGCTCAGAAGCAAATTGGGAGCCAGTGTAGGTGGAACAAGTCTGGAGTGATATGGTTCCTATGAATGACTCCAGCCAGAATTCTGGCTGCAGCATTCTGCATAGGAGCTTTTGAACACTCTTCAAGGGTAGCCCCATGTATGCTACGTTGCAGTAATCTATCTGGATGCTACCAGGGCACGTACTACAGTGACATGATCTTTTTCTCCAATTAAAGACTGAAACTGATGAAATGTGCTCCTGACCTATGCTGCCTATTGCTTTTCCAGTAGGAGTTCTGGGTCCAGCAGCACCCCCAAAGTACAAACCTGCTCTTTAGGAAGAGTGCAGCTGCATCCAGAATAGAAGAAACCTCCATTCCTGGGTCAGTCCTCCTACCAGTAGCACTTCTCTGTTCTATGAGTATACTGAGGCCTGCAACTCTTCATCTTCCTGGAATATTGTCTCTTCTTCAATACCAGCTAAAAAAGTCCTCAGACCTTTGTTGTGCAGTCAATGGGAGAAATAAATAAACAGAAAGCGGCCTTAAGTATTCTAATTTCACTAGCTAATTTAATATATCTTCAGAGCAAAAAACACTGTCTATGGATGTATCACTTTAACCAGCCTCATTACTATTGTGCATTTAGAAGCTTGGAAAAAGAAAATACCTTTCAGATTTGACCCAATTTTAGTTTTTTGTTATCATAACCATGGAAAATTGACCTTCAGAGACTCTCAGCAGTGAGCCTGAATAGGATGTGATTTAAAGCTGCATGGAATACTTAACATACTTGTGCATAAAAAAAGACCAGAGTGGATTTCCTAGCATCTGTAATAATCTGAGCTGTGCAACCAGTACCTCAGTTACCCTTGTGTGGGCTTCAGTTAACTGATTGTTGTGGTGGTTCTGTTTGAAAGACATTGTAGGAAACGGTGAGTAAGCAGTGCCATGGAATCTGGAAAAATGACCTCCTCATCTGTCACACCCCTGGTGCCCCGGGAGCACAGAAAGCCAATGAGCACCATACCCAGTACCCATTGGTCCCCAGCCCAAACCCTGTCCCCCCAGTAGAGCTAATAGTGGCACCCAACAGGCAGTCCAGTTGCCAAGTTGCACAGCATGGGGCTATTTTGGTCAACCCCACAACCATGGGATATAGCACCTCACACCATGATGGCGGCTCACCCACACTCAGGCAATAGGTACACAGTGCAGGAGCACAACTCACCAACAGGGCAGATAGGCCCCTGTGGACCCATTTCCTCCCCACAAAGGGCACTTCTTTGCCACTGCAGGGGCACATCCTGATTCTCTCCTGCAAGCATGCTGACCTGGAGCATCTATGGCAGTAGCATGCCTCCCAAGTACAGAGCCCTGCCCCAACAGTCACATCATGAACATTTCTGCATGGAGAAAAGTAAGTTCAGTGCTCCCCATGATCCCTGCCTGTCCTTCCAGCCATGGGGTGCTTTCACACATGCTAAGTAATGCAGTTTCGATCCACTTCAGCCACTGTTTGCAAGTGGATTTTGCCATTTCACACAGTAAAATCCAGTTGTAAAGTGCACTGAAAGTGGATTGAAAGTGTGTTATTTAGTGTGTGTGAAAGCGCCATGGACTATAGCCACACCTAGGCCACTGCACCTGACAACCAGGACCACTCAGCTGGTGGGGGGCATGACCAACCAAAGCCTCCTGGAAGTGCCACCTGGAATCCACCCACCACCAAGGCTGACCCCAATGGGGCCTGGAGGCAGCCCACCCAGGTGACACCCAATCAGTCTGGCAGTTTTCTCTCTCCTCCCAGGGACTTGCGTGCCACCTGGGTTGCCAACCCCCAGAGGTGGGCCCACCCCCTGATATCAGAGACCAACCACTACATTGAAAGCAACTGCCCCACCCCCTGTGACTGCCCCAAGCCACAACTGTGG
The DNA here is from genome assembly GCA_029375565.1 of Gekko gecko. Classification (NCBI taxonomy): domain Eukaryota; kingdom Metazoa; phylum Chordata; class Lepidosauria; order Squamata; family Gekkonidae; genus Gekko; species Gekko gecko. The sequence goes on along the minus strand of JAPDNY010000002.1, from coordinate 232,366,870 downwards.
TACTCAGCTGCCCCAGGCCACTGGCATCCAGAACCATCCATGGCATTGGCAGGACTGGGAAATTCTACCCTTACCCCAGTCCTTGGAACGATTGTCCTGCTAAATAGGCCTAGCTATGTGGGGTTCAGACATGGCCCAGGACCACACCACACCAGGCATGGATATGCCACTACAGCAGTACACAAGCATGTACAAAAAGCTTTAATAGGAACACATAATGAAGAACCATAAATGGTAAACATCACACAAACATGAACACACAGGAAGAGGGGAGTACTGGGGAGAAATGGTCCAGGCCAGTTGGGCACCCACACCACTGCAGCTGCATTGGCTACTGTCTTCCATGGCACCCTTTACCCAGTTATACCCCCAGGAGCTCTGGCAGCCTGTTCATGGTCTCAACTGTCTTCCATGCCCATAGGCCAGCCACCATGCATCTGGTCCATGACGGCCACCAGTAGGCCACACTGTTACCTCCAACTTTAGGCACTGCAGGGTAGTTGCTCCCCTGTTCAGTAGGGGTCAGTGGAGTGGGGGGGGCATTGACTGTGGGCCTGTAACACCCTTCATTGAAGTCTCAGACCTGATGGTGGTCCTGGCCAAGGAGAAATGAGGATGGCTCCAGAAAGTCACAGTCCATGGTGGACCCCCTAGAGTCGGATGCAGTCTTGGTCCCCTTCTTTCTGTCCAAGGATTACTTTCCTCAGGTGGAACCCTGGGCAGCAGGATATTCACCAGTGAAAGTGGATGCTTCTCATGTTTGATTCATTGTTGCTGTGGGGCTTGGGCATTGGTGGAAGAGGTTATGTGGAGTGGGGGAGGGATGGGCACAGGAGGCCACATGGGGACATGTTGCTCTGTTGGGGCCATGGGCAGGGGGATGCCCCTACTCATGCCTCCTCCCCAACATAGTGGCATGGGCCAGCTATATGGACAACAAACACTGGTGTGCTGTTGAGAGGCTGCCCAAGGTCACTGGCCTTGCTGCCATATGTGTTCCCTGACCCTTTTCTGCTTGGAAATGCCCTGGATGTTCTGGCTCACCGTTGCTGGCTCCAGTGGCCTGTCCTCCATGTCCCCAAGCTAGGAGGCCCTCCCTTCCCCCTAAGTGGAGCAGTGGCAGCTGCTACTGGATGGCTGTGTTGTGGAGCATGGCAGATATGGTAAAAAACTTGGCAATGGCCAGAGGTTGCATCCCCCCACCATGTAGTGCAGGCAACAGAAATGCATCTTCAGCTGGCTGCCCAATCAATGACCATGTGGGACCATCTCTTGGCCTGGTTGTTGGTGGCACAGTCTGCTGGTTCATCCCATTTCAAACATAGGCACTAATGAAGAGTCAGGAATAAGGGATCCCTCCCCCCCCCTTCCTTTTTTCTTTTTTACTGCTGCACCCATTCTGTGTAGAGGGGTCTGTGCTTTTAAGGGGGTGTGGTGAGTGCTGTAGGTGTAGCTTGGCGGTGTGTAGCCCCACCCGTCACTGCCTCTCTGCTCTCACATGTCCCTGGGACTAGGTTGCTGCCCTATGGTTGGTTCCCCCATGTCCATTGCAGCTGAGCCACTGTGCTCCTCTGGTGTTTTGTCACCCAGCACACTTCCATGAAAGAGCTGGGTTTTGAACCTGAGTTTCCCAAATCCTAGTCTGACTACACCACTGCACCAGAGTGGCTGTCTTGAACAGATGTTGGAAATGTTTTCTGATTTTTTTCCTTTAGAAAACGTGACTTTACAAAGTGTAGCTTCACTGCACCTTTTGCTACTAGAACCCTGACTTACCAGAGGATGGAGAAAGAAAAGTATGCATGTTCTTGCTAAACATATTCTCGTCTTAACAGCCTCTTCAGAGCTGCCCCTCTGGTGCCTCCCTAGCCCTAAAGAAGCTTTTCATCAGCCTTGCCACAATGGAATCAGATTGTTAAATCCCTCTCTGTAGCGCCACCTCCTCTGTTAACTGTTATCTTTCTTACCCTGCGGCAAAAGCTAGTGAGTGTGCCACAAAGATAACTCCGGTCAAACAAGCAAATCTGGAAAGGGAAACCCTATATGAGATCAGGCTGGGCTGATGTGGGGTACAGCATATACTTAGCAAAGTTTGCTTTGTCTTCCTTTAGGGCAGGGAGGATTTAGTGTCTGCCTCTTTTGCTGCTCCAGTAGGTATCAAACATCAGACTCTGACCTGTGGTGTCTTTATCATCTCTCCCTCTGAATGGCACATGCCAGAAGAGCCTTAGGTAATGTTGCAGTGCTTTCACAACCTTTCTCTTTTTTCCCCTGTGGTCTGTCAGTAATGATAAATCCTTCAGGCATCTCTATTGACTAACTACAGAAATGCTAAAAGAAGCCTTCCTGAATTCCCACTATACACAGCAGGGAGCTGCTTCATAGGGGGTGCTCGTGCTTGGCTTGGGGGATGGGTTTTTGTAGCAGCATGTGTGTACTTTATGCAAATACTTTGTTCTTGGAGGCGTTTCCTCCTGTAGCCCACAGGGCAGTCCCTGCCTTCACAGACCTGCATGAATGCCTAAGAAAAAACTGTAAAAATAAACTGTATTATATCCCATTTTTAAACACTGTTTGCTGCTTTTATGGCCATGGTAGGGGGAAAGAGGTGGTCTGTGAAATATCTGTAGCATGTAACAGGCTATGATCATGTTTATTAATCCATTACATTAGTCTCACATGTAGTATAGATACTGGTAATGCACTTGTTGCTGTCTCAAAAATTACATTTTCCAGCCATTTCTTTATATTAATAAAATGTTTGTATGAACCTGGATATCTTAGTTTGCATCCAACTGTGTGCGTGAAAAGTGCATTGTGTTTTTCCACGTTCCTATCTATTCTGACAGCCACTTTTGACCGCTTGAAAGATAATTCCTGGGGTTGCAGGACCCACATGGAGGAGCAGCTATGCGGGATGGGGTGCTGCTGTTGTCAGACTCAGGACCTAATATGCTGAATATGATGGCTATTGATCTTTAGAGAGCTAATGTATAGTTTCGCTTTTGTATCCCCATTTGCTTTGCACATCTGGTTTTGCTCTATGCCCTTATCTGCCAGCCCTCGCTGACATTCCTGGGGGGGGAGTGAGTGAGAGTCTGATTGTCTGTAGGTGTAAGGATGTGCCAATCAAGAAGTTCTCAGGTTTTCACATGGGAGATGACCTTGGGAGAGATAAGACTTTAGACTTAGCCAGGTGGGTCGTATAACTTTCATGACCTGTAGTAACACCAGGGGTCTTTTTGTAGAAAAACAGCTGTAGGAGCTCATTAGCATATAGAATGCTAATGAGCTATTAGGTTATTAGCATATGCCATGCCCCCCGACATCACCGGAAGTGATGTCAGAAGGGGGAGCAAAAGGGGGGGTGGCATCTTCAAAAGCCTCCCCTTCCCTTCCCCAGCTGGCCTGGGTGGGGGAGCTAAGAGAGAAGGGGTTTAAAGTTTAAACTCCTTCTCACTAGAGTTGGGCCACAGAAGGAGGAAAGAGGGAAAGAAAGAGAAGGAAAGAAGGAGGGAAAGAAAGAGAAGGAAGGAGGAAGGAAACAGAGAAAGGAGGGAAAAAGAGAAGAGAAGAAGGTGAGAAAGAGAGAGAGAAGAGAAGAAGAAGGGAAAGAGGAAAAGGAGAGGAAAGAAGGGAATGAAAGAAATTTGGCGGCAATTCTGCCTCATTATATCCAATGGGCCATTGAAGTCAATGGTGAAAACATAGGGTATATTCTGATGGCTGGAGGGGAGGGGGTTTGAGGGAGAGGCTCCAAACTCACAGGGTAGCTGATGGAGCCTCTCCCCAAGATACCCACTAAGTTTCAAGAACATTGGATTAGGGGGTCCAATTCTATGGGCCCCCAAACAGGTTGCCCCCATTCCCTCCATTGTTCTCTATGGTGGGAAAAAAGTTACCCCCTAATCCAATGTTCTTGAAACTTAGTGGGTATCTTGGGGAGAGGCTCCATCAGCTACCCTGTGAGTTTGGAGCCTCTCTCTCAAACCCGCTCCCCTCCAGCCCCCAGAATATACCCTATGTTTTCACCATTGACTTCAATGGCCCATAGGATATAATGGAGCTGAAATTGACATTCGGCTGCCTGAAAGACTCTGGGGATGCCGGCTGGGGGCGAGGCTTAGCTCCTGAGCTGCCGGAGCTGTGCTCCGGTGTGCTCCCCCCCCCAAAAAAAGACCTCTGAGTAACACTAATGTGTATGATGTATGCATGGAATGTGGGACCTCATCTTTATTATCAGTTCCTTGAGCTGGCATCGCCAGTCCTGACAAAGGCATTTGTCTCTACAGTTAACTAAATCTTCTCAATAAACTTTCAATGAAGGACTGAGTTAAGAATGGCTTTACTGGGAACCTGACAGTCGTGGACAAATGGGTGAAATACCTCTGAAAGCAGGTGAATACAGGAGAGGCCTGTTTTGAAGTTCTGTGCTTCCCAGATACATTCAAGTCTGATTTGGTTCTGTATCACTCTGCAGAGAGAAGGAGCTTCAACTTCCCCCTCTCATGCTGTTTTCCTGACCCACAACTCAGGTGGAGGGATGTTTGCTCTGTCAGTGTCAGTATATGTAATTATGGTCTTCATGTATACAGTACTGGGAGGATCACAGGTGGTTGCACTCCTGTTGAGTGTGGTTGGAGGGCTGCCAGTTAGGGTTGCCAACCTCTAGATGGTGGTTGGAGATCTCCCTCCATTACAACTGATCTCCAGGCGACAGATCAATTCATCTGGAGAAAATGGCTGCTTTGGAAGGTGGACTCTGTGGCATTATACCCCATTGAAGTCCCTCCTTTCCACAAACCACACCCTCCTTAGGTGCCACCCCCAAAATCTCTACTGCCAGTATATGTGGTTGTAACATTGGAAAAGTATTTAGGCAATGTCTGAAATTCTTCAAAGAACTCCATATAACTTCTACCTGTAGCCTATTGATATTGAGTGGAGATGATACAAAATGTTCTACTTCAGCTCTCCTGACTTTCTTCAAACTGTGCAAAACTGGATTATTCAAGAGGGCCTTTCTGCACAGGTAATGGTTCCCAAACCTACTTGGATAGATGATTAGGGACTGTGGTCTATACTGCTTTGTATAACTTACTGTAAGTAGGATTCTGCTGTGTAGTTTTTGTTCCATTTAATGTGTTGTTTTAATACTTATGCTATGCTTCTTTCTGGTTGGTCCCAGACTTCTACAATCCTAATGCATTGTTTATTGAATGTCCCATTTTGTTGATTGTACTGACTCACTATGTGGAATCCACCTTCACTCCCTGTGAGAAAGGCAGACTATAAATAAAACTGATAAAATAAAAATGTTGTTAATGTAGGCCAATTTAGGTTGGTAAAATGGCAAGGGAAAAATGTCTAAGCCTAAGCCCCCTTTCTCTGTGCACCACAGTCCCAATGGAGCCTGTATATATGCCCGGGAAACCAGGATCTTCAGGACATATATTTCGACAAGATTCAGGGATATCTACACAAAAAATCTAACATGTAGGTAGTCCCAAGACAGCAAAGCTGAGAACTGATTTCAGACTTCAAGACTTAATTGAACCTTGCTGTGGATCTTCACACCTTGTGTAAGACATAAGTTCCTCTTTGAATTCCCTACTCACAGGCAAGTAACCGATTAGAAATTAATATTTCCCCTTAATTTCTTTATTAATTGCAAATTCATATTTTGTGTAACATAGCCAGTACAACTATTTAAGTTAATCTGTGTTTGGAATGGGATGATTTTTAACAGGCAAAATGACCCCATATTTGGTCTTTACAATTCTGGCTTTGTTTTTGAGAAGGCGTATTTCTCTACACTGAGATGATAGCATGTGAGAGGTAATGGCAGAGACATTTTAAACACCATGTGGGTTACTTAAAGCATAACGGGGCCATGCACACACAAAATTTGAGGTTTTTACATAGGGGATTCCTGAAGTATGCTGAAAACATGACTTTTACATTGTTCTCTGTTGATTTTGAAAGAAATTAATAACAGCCTGGTAAAGAGGGACTAAGTATGGTTTAAGAGGCACAGAATGTTGAGACCAGTTGACAGTCAGTTGAAGGAATTAAAGGGGAGGAACAGAGGGAATTAGGAAATTAGCCAGCTCAGGCCTCTGGTATTAATGATGTCATAGAGGGGAAGATTTGGGAGTGTATTTTGGGAATTTCCAAACAGTTTTTCTCTCCTCCTCCAGTGAACACCACAGCTCGTTCTTTTTAATTCAAGCTGCATAGTACAAAAGCAGTGAGAGAGTCTCACTTGCAGAGGAGGCTTGGATTTTTGCAGAATCTCTAGATACACAGAAAAATTTTGTAATCTTAAAAGAACATCCTTCTCCCCCCACACAATCTGAGCATATTAATTGTTTTCGTAAATTGAGATTAGTTGAGATACAGTTAAAAGGGAAAAAGGACACAGAGAGATGGGAAATTGGCCTTTTTAAACTTGTAAGCATTTATAATATCCTGGAGAGTAAGGAAATTTCCCTGTCATTTCCCGTCCCCCAGGCCCCTAACCAGTGCTCCCTCTAAGTTGTAGAGTCTAGTAAGCAAAAATTCTACTTTGTGAGCTACTGGCATTAAAGCTGTGAGCCAGCGATTTGGCTACACTGCCCCTAACCGGTGTTCCCTCTAAGCTGAGTTAGTGTGAGCTAGCTCACAGTTTTTTAGCCCCCAGCTCACACACCTTCTGTCTTAGCTCAGGAAGGATGGCTCAGAGCAGACTAATTTATGCAGCAGCCATATCGCTCACTCACAACTTTAATGCCAGTAGCTCACAAAGTAGAATTTTTGCTCACAAGATGGAGCATTGCCCCTAACCTGTAAATATTCAGAATTAAAGAAATCAGTATTTTCCAAGTGCTGTTGATCAGCAACTGATGTGATACCTTTAAATGTTCATAAACATTCTAACTGCTCAGTAAACAGATTTGTTGGTCAGAGAGCATTCATAGTCCAGTCTCTGTGAGTTGAAAAGAAACCTGTGCACTTGTCTTAAGTGTGTTCTAGGAAGATACTCTGTGGGACAGGCTGAGGTCCAGGGTGAAGAGTGTCAAGCTCAAGCCTCGCTTGTCATATAATCAGGGCTTTTTTTATATAGAAAAAGCCCAGCAGGAACTCATTAACATAATAGGCCACACTCAACAGCAGAAACTCATTAGCATATTAGGCCACACCTCCTGACAGCACAGCTCCCTCCCAGGATCGGCTTCCCCTGGTGCCCCACAGCTTGTGGGGCGCCTGGGGAACCGGAGGAGGGGAGGTAGTTTAAGCTGCCTTCCCCCCCTGGATCGGCTTGGCTTCCCCAGGTGCTCCACAGCTTGTGAGGTGCCTGGGGAACCCGAGGGCAGGGTAGGCTGTAGGTGTGGCAAACTCAGAAGACAGCCGGAACTCCGTTCCTGTGCGTTCCTGCCCCAAAATATCCCTGAGTATAATGTTGTCTAACTAATGCTCTGTGGCCTCAGGGGTTAATTGCTTTCTCAGAAGTACTCATTCCACTGTTTTCATGCTGTTTATCTTACTAGCTAGAAGGGGTAGGGGTGTGTGTGTGAATGTCTGCTTACACTTCTGTAGTACCAGCTTGGAGTATTTTACATGTTTAGGGGAAGCCCAGGGTTTGCAAAAAACCTGAAATATAAAAAAATACATTGAGCGTTTAAGACCCTCAAAATGATAGGATGTCTGCTTTTTGAAGAAAAGCGTGTCACTGAGATCTTGCCAAGGCTGTGTTGTGAGATCTCAGTAGCCATCTTTCACTACACATGCTAAGTCATTCAGTTCTTGTTTATACCCAAAATTAAACTTTGTTGGTCTTAAAGGTACAACTGGACTCAAACTTAGTTCTCACACCTGTTATTTTATTATCTGTATGCTAATTTGCTTACCAACTGCTTTAATCCAATCTTAGCTATACTTATCACTCAGTTACTAATGCATCTTGACTCTAATGAGACCTTCCTAGCAACTAACCCCCCCCCCTTTCTTATATATATATGGTTGAGGAAGTCTTGTTTCAATGTATCTGAAGAAGTGTGCAAGCATATGAAAGCTTATACCCAGAATTAAACTTTGTTGGTCTTAAAGGTGCCACTGGAATCAAACTTTAGACTAAAAAGGTGTGAAAGATTGGAGGAAGGGATGGTAAACCTGGAAAGGGAAGGAGCTAAAAAGGGAAAGCTGAAGACAGGGAAGGGAAACAGAAAATGGTGGATTAGTGGATGAGGGGGCAGAGGCTGCCAGGAGGGAAAAAAGAAGGTGGGCAGGAGGAGAGAAAGAAAGGGAGAGGCTGTAGGCAGTACTGGGGGAAATAAAGAGGAAACACAACAGGGAGAGAGGGAAAGAGGAAATTAGATTTCTACCAGAGAATCCTTGTAGTCCCCCCACCTGTAAAAGTAAAAAATGGTGGTGGTGGTGGTGGAAAGTGCCGTCAAATCACAACTGACTTACGGCAACCCTGTAGGGTTTTCAAGGCAAGAGACTTTCAGAAGTGGTTTGCCATTGCCTGTTTCTGTGTCATGACCCTGGTATTCCTTGGAGGCTTCCCATTCAAATATTAGCCAAGGCCAATCCCACTTAGCTTCCGAGATCTGACAAGATCAGTCTAGCCTAGGCTATCCGGCTCAGGGCAACTCAAAAATACAATATTAGAATTTAAAAATACCCTATTAGCTCAATCCCAGTCCTTTAAAAAACCCAACCAAAATGCATGTCGTCACCATTGCTTTGTTTTTATGTTCCGGTTATTAGCTACATGGAGGACCAGAATATCACTGTAGTGCCCACTGTTATGTAGAAAAGTCATAGTTCCCAATATTATTCATTACAATATACAGTAAAACATATATCCAAGTTTTCAGGTACTCTGTATTCTAAGATGCTAATGCTAGAGGGGAAGTCGTAGAAGTAGTGACAGACTTCACGTTCCTGGGATCCCAGATCACTGCAGATGGTGACTGCAGCCATGAAATTAAAAGACGCCTGCTCCTTGGGAGGAAAGTGATGGCAAACCTAAACAGCATGATAAAAAGCAGAGACATCATCCTGCCAACAAAAGTCCGCATGGTCAAAGCAATGGTATTCCCCGTAGTAATGTATGGCTGCGAGAGCTGGACTATAAGGAAGGCCGAGCACCGAAGAATAGATTCTTTTGAACTATGGTGCTGGAGAAGACTCTTGAGAGTCTCTTGGACTGCAAGGAGATCAAATCATTCAATCCTAAAAGAAATCAACCCTGACTGTTCCCTGGAAGGCCAGATCCTGAAGTTGAAGCTCAAATACTTTGGCCACCAAATGAGAAGGGAGCATTCACTGGAAAAGACCCTGATGCTGGGAAAGATTGAAGGTCAAAGAAGAAGGGGATGGCAAAGGATGAGATGGTTAGACAGTGTCATCGATGCAATGAACATGACATTGAGCAAACTTCAGCGGACAGCGGAAGACAGGAGGGCCTGGCGTAATCTGGTCCATGGGGTCACAAAGAGTCGGATTCGACTGTGCAACTGAACAACAACAAAATGCTAGAGCTATCTTTATTGTTTTTGTTTGGTTTGTTTGTCTGCTGCCTAAACAATTACATTTAAATCCCTAGAGGGGTGTTGGAGTGAATTCTCTTATTGCAAGACAAAGCAGTACAGATAACGAAGGTAATAGTTTTCTATAGAATCTGTGCTCATTTTAATTAGAGACTGTGCTTCACTTTCAATCATCTTATTCAATTTTTGTCAAATTCAAGGCCATCCCTTAATGTTTCTGGATGACAGTGACCTGAGACTGCTGCTTATCTTGTCAAGTGTAAGATTGGGATGGTGATCCTCCCCAAGGCTGTCTAGTATAAGGGCAAGGCAAAAATCTAGGGATATTATCAGGGGTGAATGCTATAATGGGAAGTAGCTGCAGTGTAGCTAGTGCTATGCAGGTGGGGAAGAATAAGAATGTGTTGCCCCTTTAACAAAGGCTTAACGGAATGTTGTTTACCAGATGATATTATTTGCCTCTGTCCCTGAAAAGCTTCAGCTGTTCACTTCCACATATTAAGCTGCTCTTCAAGAGGCAAAACATTTTTTTTCTCTAGGTTGCTGGCACTGTGGGCCCCAAACAAATAATGTAATGGTTATCTATCCTTCTACTAAATAGGTGGTACGAAAGGACACTTTGCTTCCCAAACTCAGTGCTGGAATACCTCACCTACATAGACCAGAAATCGGTCTTCCACTCCTTGGGCTGCATCTAGCCTCTAATCACTCCTGGGCACAGGAGAAGCAGGTAGAAGTGAATGTACTTTTTTGAAATCTGTTTATAAGTCACTGCATGATCTAAGTCTGAGACTAGATGGTTACCAGCATGTTCCTCAATTGCTGACTCTGGAGAAATCAACTAAAATTCTTAGAAAACAAAAAAGGACTTTGAAGGGAAGAAAAGGGCAAAGCCTGAAAATAGATTTTAATGTAAAGCAGAGAGAAGTGGTAAATATACCCAGTAAAGAATTGGACTGTATTGCCTTTAAAGGTGACCGATGGAAAGAGCTGGTTGAGAAAGCAGGGAGCCTTTTGGCAATGAGCTGAGTCATGCTAAGCTGCTACTCAGCTGTGCATCAATAGAGTCTAATGAATGGGTATAATTAGGTGGAAAGGGAATTCCAGTTAGTTGGAGGGTGGTCTGTGGATTGTTTGCTGTAAGTGTAAGGTTCATTCCCTAGCCCCCCTTCTTTGCCTCTTCCACCCAGAGCAAGTTTCTCTGTTAATGGAATGCTGATTGTTAAATATCATAGGCTATGATCACACACACTAAATAACTCACTTTCAATGTGCTTTCAAATTGGATTTTGCCAGTTCACACAGTAAAATCCAGTTGGAAAATGCATTGAAAGTGGATTAGTTAGTGTGTGTGACTGCAACCAGAATGTTGTTTCCTTTTAATTTATATTATGTATATACTTTAGTGCTAGGGGTGTCATTTACCCATGGGGGGGAAATCTCCTGCCCCCATCCCATTAGCCTGCCATCACTCCAGTGGCTGGTAGAAGAAAAAAGCCTGGTTTTACCATAGAGCAGGGTGCCAAACATGCAGCCCATAGGCTGTATCAGGCCCCCACAGGGCTTATATCCAGCCCATGAGTAATTAGCTCTCTTCTGGTACCCTCTCCTGCTTCCTTCTGTGTCACAGCTTGCTTTGCCAGGCTGTCTCAATCTCACAGGAGCTACTGAGCAAAGTCTCTCTTCCCTCTGTTGGTTGAGGCTCCTCGCCCTTCTCCTCCCTTGAGGAGGGAGAGAGGGAGGGAAGGGGGAAGAATGAGTGCTTGCTTTGCTAGGCTCTCTCAATCACACAGCAGAGCTACTGAGCCAGCCTCTCTTCCCTCCATTGGCTGAGGTTCCTCCCCCTCCTCATCCCCTGGGGAGGAAGAGAGAGAGAGGGAGGGAAAAAGTGAGAGCTTACTTTGCCCAGTTCCCCCAATTGCACAGGAGAGATACAAAGCCCCTTTAAGACCAACAAAGTTTTATTCAAGGTATTTTTGCTGAGAGAGAGAAAAGTTTTTGTTGGGCTTGTTATACCAAGGCTTTCCTGGGTGCAACTGGGTCCCCCCCCCCCTCTTTTTCACTGTATTCATGCCCTCATGATCCAGTCTTTCTCAGTAGGAAAGCAATGTGAACTATTTAGATGAGGAATGACAACAAGCCAGTGAGGTGGATTAGGCTGAGAGTGTGTGTTCAGACTAAGTTCACCCAGCATATTTCCTTTGTAGACTGGGGTTTTTGAACTTAGACTTCCCAGATAGTAGGCTGATACTAACCACTATACATTGGTGTGTCTCTATTCTTGCACTGCTTCATAGGAGTTGTTTCTCTGGGGAAGACTATAGTTTTCTAGATAAACACATAGTCCTCGGTCTGTGTCATGGTGCCTTCACATGTTCTTGACCAGCTCCTATCTTCCATTGTTTCCAATGGAGGGAAAATGCCTTCTTAGTAAACTTGTGGGTTGAAGTAAAAATCCCTGCACTGCCAACTAAAATTTTGTGCACCAGCACCCCCTAGTGCAGCTTAGAGGGAACTTTGGTTAGTCTTTAAAGTGCTACTTTTGCTGCAACAGGACAACATAATTAATGGCCCAGGCTAAGCTTAACTCTCTTTGTGGAAATATTTTAAATCACTAGGGTTGCCAGCTCTGGGTTAGGAAATACCTGGAGATTTTAGAAGTGGGGCTTGTGGAGAACAGGTTTGGAACAGGTGAGAGACTTCTATGGGGTATAATGCCATAGAGTCCACCTTCCAAAGCAGCCATTTTCTCCAGGTGAACAGATGTCTGTAGCCTGGAGATCATTTGTAATCCTAGGAGATCCACAGCTACCATCTGGAGGTTGGTAGCCCTATAAATCACAATGGCTTGCCCTTCCCCATTATGGATCTGAGCAGCATCTAGAAATTTGGTTGTGTTTAAAGAAGAAATTAGACCATACCGTCTCATTCCTGATCTATGGGAACAACATTAACTTGTATCATCTCCAGTGCTTTTGCATGCCTGTACTTGTGCGGATTCGACTGGCTTTCGAGCAAGGGAACCTTTACCTTTACTTACTTGTGCTGTGGTTTAGGGTTGCCATCCTCCAACTGGTCCTGAAGATCTCCCAGAATTACAATGAATATCTGGACTACAGAACTTGATTCCCTTGGGCATAGGGTTGCCAGATCCCCAGTCTGGATGGGGTTTCCCCCAATTTTTGGGTCTTCAGCCTGCTGCCAGCCAGCTGGCTGGTGGGGGAAGCCTGACCCCCAAGCCCGACCACCCGCAGCCACGCCTCTCTCTTCTCTCCTGAGAGATTTAAAGGGCCCTCCAGCAGATCAGCTGGAGGGCCCTTTAAATCTTGCAGAAGGGAGGGAGAGGGGCAGTCACAGGCCACACGTCTCAATTCCTAGTGGCGATTCACTGCTTGGAGGTCAGGTGCACAGGGCACTGCTGGCTAGAAGCATTTAAAGGCTAGAAGCATCCTCACTTGGATTGCAGGTGGGCAGCAGGCAGCTGCCTCCCCCACTGCAAGATTTAAAGGGCCCTCTACCTGACCAGTGGGCCCTTTAAATCTCACAGGCGGGGAGGGGGAGGAATGGCTGTAGGTGATTGTTCTAGGGGGCGGGACTTGGGGTGGGGACATTCCCAACATGACATCATCATGTTGGGGATGCCCTGCTCCCTCTGGGAATGCCCTCCAAAGTCCCCCGCTGGGGACCAAACCGGACCTGGCAACACTACCTGGAGAACATGGTTGCTTTGAAGGGTGGTCTCTGTGACATTCTACCCCACTGAAATTTCCCCTGTCTGCAAAACTACTTGGAATACATGCCTTACTCTACTTTTGCCCCATAATGTAGTCTTTTTCAGATATTACAATTATTGATCTACCCAAGCGACTCCTGATATGTGCAGTCACCATAATGTATGAACAGGGGCATATATTTATCTTGCGTGTACACCTTCAGTGTTCACTGTCTACTGGAATTTTCAGGAAGCAAGTTCACACATATGAAGGGTTGTACATACATTGCCCCTGTTTGCATTAAAAGTACAAACAGGGCCGGCCCCAGCTTTTTTTGCACACTAGGCGAAGATACTTTCTGGCACACACACACACACCCCGTGCGCCCACCAATTTTCAAACATAAATGCATTTTAGGGAGAATGAAAAACACAAAATTTGAAATTGCTAATAATCTAATAATCAAGAAACTCCCAGAGTACAGTGGTTTATTTGACTAGCAAACAGAACCAGGGAAAGTGCATCATATAGTTTGGTTCTTAGCCTGAATGGAAAGCTGCATTCAGACATAATGTTAAATCACAGTTTGCTTTAAGCTTAATATCTGCAACAAACTCCGCAACAAAATCTGAAACACTATCTACAACTAACTCTTTTCAGCAAATGGTAAATCCTGGCTTGAGTCCAGTGGCACCTTTTAAGATCAACAGATGAGCTTTTTTGTGCACAAACACTCTTCTTCAGATACAATGAAATATAGAGAGAGGGTGGGCAGTAACTTAACATACATGTATGTTAAAAAAGCTCATACTAGGGTTGCCAAGTACCTCCTGGCCTGACCGGGGACAAAAGGGGGTGGGGGGTTAATGCCATAGGGTGGGTCCCCTTCAAAATTTTCAGTTTTCTCCAGGGAAACAGAACTCTCATGTCTGTAGGTAAGCTGTCCATCACCTTTTTTTCTTTCCCTCACCCCACAAGCGCACCCCCAAAAACTCCCTGCTCCCCTGATCGGTTGCTACTGTGAGAAGACAAACTTCCTGCCCCTAGCACAATCTGGGTGGCTCTAGGACCCAGAGGGCTCAACCCAGTTAACCTTTCCTCATCTGGTTTAGCTAAAACTAAGCCGGGTTTGAATCAGAGCTGAGGATCTCAAATCTTTTTCTTTAAAGCAAAAACAACAACCTGGGGGACCTCAACACTCGGAGCAGATGATCAACCCCGGGGCTCACCAAAGGTATCGTACTTCTGCCGTCCCAAGCTGCTGGATCAATGCAAATATCCCGAGTGTTTTATTAAACCCGGGGGCATGGGACTTGGAAGTATTGTACCTATTCCTTTTCCCTGTTTGCTTTGCGCAGCAGTAGACCATAGAAACAGGCAGTTCATCTGTGGTATGATGAAGAATCCTATGTAGCCTAGAGATGTTTTGGGGAGGGAGAAAAGGGCCTCTCCCGGGGGGGGAGGGATGGGAGGGAATGGCTATTGCTTATATGTACTGTCAAGTACTTTACATACATATTACTATTTACTGCTTTAAAAAATGCTCATTGCTTGACTTTCAAGCTGCGGGGTGGGGGTGGGGGGGGACAGACCATGCCAGACCAGTTTTAAAATGGTTAGCAGGAGGCGTTCAGGAGGAAGTGTTTATTTTTAACTGTAAAGGGGGAGTTTGGAAATGCTGCTGATGGGAAATAGTCTGGATAACTTGTAGGGGGGAGCCCTCCGCCCTGAAGTATTCCTTGGCTGGCTGCCTGGCTGAAGGGACGGGGGTGCCCAGGGAGAACTCTTTGCGCAGGTCCAACCTGAGGTCCCCCCCATCTCCAAGCCTGGCTGGCATGAGCCCCATTCATGGCTTTCTCTGGCACCTGGTTTTATCCTGCTCGCACGGGCTCTTGGGAACGCCACACCCTGCCCTGTCATTCCTGCTGCTGCCCCTTTCTGAAGTGGGCAAGCAAACCAGAAGGTGCTGCCACCACCTTTATCCCTCCCACAGTTACCTTTGTTTGCAGCTTCCTTTCTGCACTGCACATGCTGGAGCTGAATGCCTCCAAGGGCAGCTGCTGGGGGAGCCGACTGCTGGGAAGAGAAGGGGAGGCAGAGCCAAGCACTGGACCCACCCAGGGCAATGCTCCTTGCCAGCCCTCACCAGGCTTTCTGTGCGGCCATCTGCAGGGAGGGGGTGTTGTGGTGGCACGCTGGAGGTGCCTCATCCCGCAGTACAGGCTGGGCTGGGCAGCAAGGGTGCCCAGGACCTGCAAACCAACGGGGGTGCCCATGACCCTGCAGCCACCAGGACGCGTCTCCTGGCAGTGAGTTGAGCAGGGTGGAGAGGGGCGGGCCCATAGGCAGTTCTGCACCCCTCTGGGCTCTCTGCCCTAGGTGGAGAGCCAACCCTGGGTATGAACCTTAAAGGTGGCAGATATTGGTGTCATTAAAGCGTAGGAAGTTGTCAGTTGTTTTATTCAGATTTTTCACTACAGATGCAAAATGCCTTGAGCCTTCTTTGCTCTTTACACTTTTGAAGGGTTTTTGGGGGAAAGTGTCTGATTTTGTTGGAGCCATTCCACTGCAGGGATTTTTATTCCCTTTCTTCCAGGTTTTTAAAACAATCCAACCTTGCAGGAGTCCTTGAGTGCTGTTTCTGAAGCTTTTCCCATAATATATTTCCCAGGTTCTGTTTGCTATTCTGTTGTGGGAATAAATCTTAAATTCTGGATACATAAATGTATTTCACTGCCTCCTGACTTGTGGGGAATATGATAGGGAAATGGGTACTGCATAGCTGAGGTTGTTGGGTGGATATATTCCACTCAGTGCCTTGATTGATAGCACTGTAAGTGCAGAGTAAGAAGTGAAAAAGCGCCATAACAATAGGGGACAAGCTGTTGAACTATCTCTGCTCAATCCAGGCATGGAAAGCAACCTCTGCCAGCTGAGATCGATCAGGGATGACATGGCAGGCTTTTGGAGAGCGTCTGTCTCTAGGGAGGGTTAATTTTTTTGTCATCTCTGCTGTTGTGCCTCTGGATATGATAAAGCTCTGGACCTTTAGAAAAGCAGTGGGAAGTGGGGTAAAGACATCATGGGGAAATGTATTCCATTGTTGTGAGATTAATTTGAGGCCACATGCTCAGAACAACCCCCCAACTCTACACATAGGTACTGTTATTTGTAAACCAAGGCAAATTGGAAGGAAAATAGTGGATACACAAAGTCAGGGGTCTTTTGGGGGGGAGCGTACCGGAGCGCAGCTCTGGCAGCTCAGGAGCCAAGCCCCACTCCCAGCCGGCGTCCCCAGGAGTCTTTCAGGCAGCCGAATGTCAGTTTCAGCTCCATTATATCCTATGGGCCATTGAAGTCAATGGTGAAAATATAGGGTATATTCTGGGGGCTGGAGGGGAGGGGGTTTGAGGGAGAGGCTCCAAACTCACAGGGTAGCTGATGGAGCCTCTCCCCAAGACACCCACCAAGTTTCAAGAACATTGGACCAGAGGGTCCAATTCTGTGGGCCCCCAAACAGGTTGCCCCCATTCCCTCCATTGTTCTCTATGATGGGAAAAAGTTACTTTTTCCCCATGGTGCTGTTAGTAGCTCTGGGGAGGAGGGGGTTTGAGGGAGAGGCTCCAAACTTTCAGGGTAGCTTCGGGAGCCTCTCCCCACATACACTCCCATGTCTCAAAGCAATTGGACCAATGGGCCTAATTCTATGGGCACCCAAACAGGTTACCCCCATTACCTCCATTGTTTCCAATGGGGAAACCCAGCCAGCCGCACTTAAGGCAGGCAAGCAGGCAGCCACCCAGCAGTCAGACTCTCCCAGAGATTCTCAGGGAAAGTGAACTGTCTTGGGAGGTGCTTGTTTGCCATGAGAACAAGTGGCACACTCCAGAACAAGTGGCACTGTGGCAGTGCAAGCATGCCACAGTGCCACACAGAAACCCCAAAAGACCAAAAGGAACATCATTTAGACATGTATAAATTGATGGTGCAACCTTAAAGCCCTATATGGTCAGGGGCCTGTCTACTTGAGGGACCGCCTTTCCCTGTATGTCCCTCAGAGAGCACTGCGATCAGGGACACAACATCGCCTGAGCCTTCCTGGTCCCAAAGAGGCCAGGCTGACAACAACTAGGTCCAGAGCATTCTCTTTGGCCGCTCCAATGTACTGGAACAAGCTACCCAGTGAGATCCAGGCCCTGCGAGATCTTCAGCAATTTCGCAGGGCCGTGAAGACAGCTTTTCCACAGGGTGTACCAATGAGATCCATGCCATGCCTGCTGAGCCATGTCGCCCCATTACGGGACTATGTTCTACTGTATAGGAATGTTGGTAATTATTGCATATGGTTTATTGTATAGGAATGTTGTTATTTATTGTATTTTAGTCAGTGGTTTTAAATGAGATTCTTATGTTGTAATGTATATGGGTATTATTGTAAGCCACCCTGAGCCGCCTAGGCGGGAGGGTGGGATAGAAATGAAACAAACAAATAAATAAATAAATAAATAAAATTGGACCACTTACACCACACACGCCTCAAAAAAGAATATTTAGAAGCACTGGGAAAAATGCAGAAAAGGGCTACTGCAATAATAAGAGGGAGGACACTTTCCCTATGAATAAAGGTTATCACGTTTGGGGATCTTAGCTTTGAGAAACAATGACTGAGGGGTGACATGATAAGAGGTTTACAAGACTATGCATGAGATAGAGCAGGTAGAGAAAGAAGTACTTTTCACCCTTTCTCACAAGACAAGAACTCGTGGACGCTCAATGAAATTGCTGAGCAGTCAGGTTAGAAGTTAGAAAAGATGAAAGGTTTTTTGGTTCTTACAGGTTTACAACTTTAAAAAGTTCTGCTGGTTGCTGTTGCTTGGTGGTGGGGGGGGTTGTTTTTTTCCTGTCTACTCCAGCCTCCATACGTTCGTCAAATTCCATCTGGAAGCTGTTCATGCCAGCCGCCACCACCACCACTACCACCACCACCACCTCCTATAGCAGTGAATTCCATGTATTAATCACTGTTTGGGTGAAGAAGTACATCCTTTCATCTGCAGTTGCCCTTTTCTGCATTTTTCCCAGTGCTATAAATATTCTTTTTGAGGTGTGTGTGGTCCAATGAGGTTGCACCATCAATTTATACATGTATAAAAGTTGTTCTTTTTGGTCTTTTGGGGTTTCTGTGTGGCATTGTGGCATGCTTGCACTGCCACAGTGCCACTTGTTCTGGAGTGTGCCACTTGTTCTCATGGCAAACAAGCACCTCCCAAGACAGTTCACTTTCCTGGAGATTCTCTGGGAGAGTCTGACTGCTAGGCGCTGCCTACTTGCCTGCCTTAAGTGCTGCTGGCTGGGTTTCCCCATTGGAAACAATGGAGGTAATGGGGGTAACCTGTTTGGGTGCCCATAGAATTAGGCCCATTGGTCCAATTGCTTTGAGACATGGGAGTGTATGTGGGGAGAGGCTCCTAAAGCTACCCTGAAAATTTGGAGCCTCTCCCTCAAACCCCCTCCCCCAGAGCTACTAACAGCACCGTGGGAAAAAAGTAACTTTTTCCCATCATAGAGAACAATGGAGGGAATGGGGGCAACCTGTTTGGGGGCCCATAGAATTGGACCCCCTGGTCCAATGTTCTTGAAACTTGGTGGGTATCTTGGGGAGAGGCTCCAACAGCTACCCTGTGAGTTTGGAGCCTCTCCCTCAAACCCCCTCCCCTCCAACCCCCAGAATATACCCTATGTTTTCACCATTGACTTCAATGGCCCATAGGATATAATGAGGCCAAATTGCTGCCGAATTTCTTTCATTCCCTCCTTTCTTTCTCTCCTTTTCCTCTTTCCCTCCTTCTTCCCTTCTCTCTTTCTTTCTTTCCCACCTTCTTCTGTTCTCTTTTTTCCTCCTTTCCCTGTTTCCCTCCTTCTTCCCTCTCTTTCTTTCCCTCCTTCTTTCCTTCTCTCTACTCTCTCTCTTTCCTTCCCTCTTTCCTCCTTCTGTGGCCCAACTCTAGTGAGAAGAAGTTTAAACTTTAAACCCCATCTCTCTTCACTCCCCCACCCAGGCCAGCTGGGGAAGGGAAGGGGAGGCTTTCGACGATGCCTCCCCCCCTTTTGCTTCCCCTTCTGACATCACTTCCGGCGATGTCAGGGGGTGTGGCATATGCTAATAGCCTAATAGCTCATTAGCATACTATATGCTAATGAGCTTCTGCAGCTCTTTTTCTATGAAAAGACCCCTGCACAAAGTGATTTGCTTCCACATAACCCCCCTTAACTTTGTTTAATTCCCTTTAGGGGAATGGACGAGTAAAAGGTTTTTTAAAAAATGAAAAATAATGGTTGCCATGGATTCTTGTAGGAACAACAACTGGCAGGCAAATATAAGTCTACAAACATATTTACAGTATCATGTGGTATTTACTGAAACTTGCCTTTGCCCCTGTGCAGGCTGGTGAAAGAAGGTGGAGTGTCTCCCCCCCTCATATGGTGGAGGATGGTATGTTTGGCACAAGCCATTAGCTTTGTACTTGGAGCCTGGAGGAATAGGATAAGGGGTGTGCTTGTGCTGCTGTTTCTGGATTCCAGTTCTATGATCTCAGCTGGTGGGAGAGTTCTTGGATCAACAGCACAAAAATTGCTAGAGTGGTAAATAACACTGAGGACAGGGCAAGATAGACACAAAGCAATTTGGATTTCTTGGTCAACTGGGCCCCATTCCAACAACATCCTATTCAGTGTAGTAGCCAAATGCAAGATCATATCTTTAGAAATAAAGACGTATCAGCCTGAGCTACAGAACTGGTATCAGTGTCCTGGAAAGCAGGGTTTACTGAACCTTTTATTTATAACTGGTTATGGGTGTCTAGTAGATAACCACAACCCTAGTGTTCATGTGATCCATTGGAGTTAATACATGCTAACAGTAGGAAGGAAAAAGAGAAATTACTGGTAAGACTTACTGCTGGTTCTACTCCCAATTCTATATATTGAAAAATAGGATTCTACAGGAAAGTACTTCAAGAATGGATAGGAAAGTTGAGGGGAGGGGCTTGGGGAGGTTTAAGGAGTCTCTGTAAAGTAAAGCAGATCACTTAGTAGCAAAACAGAATTGTTCAGTAAAGCATTTTTATAAAGGGAATAACCTATGGTATAACAGAGGACGAGGAGGAGACTGGATTTATACCCCGCCCTTCACTTGGAGTCTCAGAACAGCTTACAAACTCCTTTCCCTTCCCCTCCACAACAGACACCCTGTGAGGTAGGTGGGGCTGAGAGAGCTCTGGCAGAAACTGCTCTTTTCAAGAATAGCTGTGCCAGAACTATGGCTTGCCCAAGGTTGTCCAGCAGCTATGAGTGGAGAAGTGGGGAATCAAACCTGGTTCTCCCAGATTAGAGTCCGCGCACTTAACCACTACACCAAACTGGCTCAGGAGCGTGGTTTTATGAAGGGAATAGACAGGGCTTTTTTTGGTAGAAAAAGCCCAGCAGGAACTCATTAGCATACATCCAACAGCAGAAACTCATTAGCATATTAGGCCACACCCCATGACATCAAAGCTCATAAGCATATTAGGCCATACCTTTCCTTGGCTTTCCTGGGTGCCCTGCGGCTGTGGGGAGCCTGGGCAAGCCGGCCCTTGGAGGATAGGAAAGGCAGTTTAAACTGCCTTCCCTTGGTTTGCCTGGGTGCCCTGCGACTGCAGGGAGCCCGGGCAAGCCGGTGCTTGGAGGGAAGGGAAGGCAGTTTAAACTGCCTTCCCTTGGCTTGCCTGGGCACCCTGCAGCTGCAGGGAGCCTGGGCAAGCCAGCCTTTGGACAGGCTGGGGAAGGCACAGGGAGGCATTTAAATGCCTCCCTGATCCTTCCAGCCCCCCCCCTTGCCCACTCACTTTGGAGTCACCAGGGAGGTGTCGCTCTCCAGGCCTTCCCTCTGTAGCCACACACGTAGAGGTTTTGGCTGTAGTGGGTGCAGCCAAGTCTGAAGCCAGCTGGAACTCTGTTCCTGTGCATTTCTGCCCCAAAATAGCACTGGGAATAGAACTGTAGTTATGCTGGTCATTCTCAACCGGTGGTGTGCATTCTACCAGTGGGCACACAGTAATCGAGGTGGAACACAGCAGTTTCATAACAATTACTAAGAATTCATTCTCCCTGTACATCTGCCAACTGTGATGTGCCATCTTCTGCTGACCCTGTCTGCCACAGATTATCCATCTGTGACCTTTTGGTATACTGATAGTAATAAAAGAATGCTTGTAAAAATATAAATGTCCTCCTCAGAAAGAATGGGGTTTTATTTTATCATGTTGGCACCCAGGTTCTTTTATAGGGTAATTGGTTGGACTTTGCCAGACAGAACTCTCACTTGGGGCCTGCTGAAGATAGCCATTGCTATGTGGAGGTCCCAATCCTCAGCAGAGTCTCCAAGGTAATGGGAACCATTTAGAACCACTGTAACTTTGAAAGTTACAAAGCCTGTCAGAGATTAACATTAGTTAGGGCAATGTGCAGAGGGAGAGACAGAAGAATTATGTGTCTACACATTTATTTTGGATCCTTTGCTCAATCTGTTGCTTTGCTGAGTATGCATGTCAGCATTTTCTTTTTAATAAATGTTTTTAAATAAATGTCTGTACACATAGACCTCCACCATTTTAGACACACTTTTAAAAAATGAGTGTAAGGGGAAGGGGAGGGGTGGGAGACCTAGGCCTGAGACAACACAGGGAAGGGAAGCTGGAAGACTGGGTCCTCTCGGCAGGTAGTTCCTACAAAGGCCAGGTAGTGGCAGTGGCTGAACTGAAAAAGGGAGAGAAAAGCCCTTTTGAGGGCTGGGGAAGCTAGTTGAGTGGTATGTGCCAGGCAGAGACCTTGGATGGTTGCTGGTGCCCCAGATTTCAAGACAGAACAGGCTCAGCAGCTCAGTAGGGCTGTTCTGCTGCAATATCTGATTTATTTTTGCACTGTTTCTAAATTGTAATCCTAGTCATATTGCAGTGCTGTTGGATTGCATTAATCCATTTTGAATCTCAGTGAGAAGGTAGGCAATAAATACACTTGGAGTGCGAGTTGGTTTTAGTAGCAGCAATTTTTTTAATACCATCTACAGTAAATAATATTTATTCCTGTTGAAGTGAGTGATTTTAAAATTAAACATTTGTGGTTTTTTTAGTATCTTTTGAGATTTTTTTGGGTTCCTCGCCCTCTTTATTGATGCTTGAATTGTCAAGGTTGGGCAGGGGGACAGAAACTTTTTTAAAGTTCCTTTTGAGGATTTTTTGGGAAACTTTGAGGAACTCTTGAAGTTACTCTTTTGCCACGAGTAAATTGCTTTCTGAGATAAAATTGTAGTCAAAATGTGTGGCATTAAAATGTGTATATAAGATAACCTACACTACAGCACTAGGTAATAATTCCTGTTTGTGCCCTAGGCATATATAACATACATACATACACATATATATGTGTGTGTGTGTGTGTGTGTGTTATATAGTTTAAATATATATAGTTTAAATGTGTATACTTTTGGCAACAATTAACATGCTATAATGTGTTTGATGCTAATACATTATTACAGAGTCCAGTGTTTTCAACATTACAAAGCTTAATTTATTACCCAGATATGCTTGTGGTAGTCATATGGTGACTGTATGAGGTTGTTTCTGTCCAAGTAATATACTTTTTTATTTATTTATTTATTTATTTATTTCGATTTATAGTCCGCCCTACCCATGACGGGCTCAGGGCGGCTACAAAATTTGTATGCTCTGTTTTGAACTTAGTTTTCCTTATTTTCAGATGGCAAAAATTAAGACATATATACTTAAGTAGAATAGAGTGCAGGTATATTTGCAGTTTTGTTTGTGTTAAACTGAGCATTTATACTTTTACATTCCATGAAATCAGAGATGAAAAATTTCAAGAAAAAGATACTTTGGGGAAATTGAAATATATGCTATACTAACTTCCCTGTCAAACTTAAATTATTTTATGGCTTTAAACATCCAGCCTGATGAGGAATTATGAACTCAAAAGCTTGCATGCTGTTTTGTGTCATTTTGATTGGTCCTAATACAAAATATCATGCAGCATTTCCTTTTGGATTTTGCTTGAGACCAATGTGGCTACTTGCTACCTCTTCCTGCTTAGAGATTAAAAGCACATTGACTTTTAAATATAACAAGCCAAATTGTGGGCTTCAGGCTTATTAATTTTTTCTCTTTTAATGTGAGTTTTACACATCTTTAGAGACAACACATTAAAAAAGTTATGGACTGCAAAGTTCTGAAATGACAAATTACTATAATGAGTCTGCTCTACAAGTCTCTGAAAATGTTGTGTGCCAAGGGTGCAGAACTGAAGGATGCTTTAAAGTAGAAATTATGTATTTTCTGTTTGTGGAACAGCAACTTCGTTTTTCAGTCACCGATCTCTTGCAATTAAAAGTTGCTGTCTAAATATAACTTAACTTTGGAACAGGCAAAATTTGTGGCTACATACTTTTTGCCAGTAGATAGCATTAGAGGATATGATAAATCAAATCTGTGTCCACTTTGGTTTGTGGGTCTCTCAGCATGTGCTTCCCATAGTGCACTTTACTATTTGAAAAAATGAGGAGGAAGGAGGATTAAACTTTGTTATCAAGTAGACAAGGTGACACTTAGAAATCAGTGCTTTTCACATACTGTTCTTCCCTCCATAACATGTGTATGAAAACTAGGTCTAGAATTTCTTCCCTCCTTTTCTTCCAGGTGGAGGAACCTGATGGCTCTCCTTTCTAGAACAGAGCATTAGTAAGTTCACTGGATCTTTACATCTATTAGAAGCAACACAGTCCCTTGGTGCTCAAGGTAAGAATCCTCTGCTGGATAGAAAGAGACCCTAAGAAATATCTGCAGCTGGGAAGGGTGTATGTGAAATCTTACAGTGGTCCCCCAAGCTCAGACCTTATGCTAATACTAAACTATGGACATTTATAGAGAGAAAAAGTAAGAAAAAACAGAGAGGGGGATTTGGTCTTGTAACTAGGAATCTGGAACCTTCTGTGGGGTTTGTCACAAAAAACCTATTTTCTTTGTGATGCATTCACATCTACCTAAAGTTTGTTTGCCCTGTTGCCTCCCATGAGGATTATGCAGTTCTCTCCCCACCCCCAACTATTTCAAGTGAGTCTTAATTGGACAACTTCCTCTACTTTTCCCTGGGGCAACCTTTCACATTCTTATTAAATGAACAAATAGAATTTGTGTTGTAATGTGTGAATGCCAAGGTTTGGTGACATATATACCAGTAAAACATATGCTTTGCTTTCTGTGTCTGCACCCTGAGCAAAGTGGTTATTTGTGAAATATTGGCTCTTATTTTTCCCAGTCTTTTCATTTTTAAAAAATTTCTACCTGTTATTTCTACTCTTCCCACCCCTGATGTTGTATTTAGCCTGGTTGAGTCAAGAGTTCTAAAACTGACGCTCTTAAGGAATGTATCAGCATTCTTGGAAAAGCCAAAAAATGAGAAGATAGAGCATGTGTTTACAGACACAATGGAAGTTTTCCTCTCCCCCTGTCCTTTTCCTGTGACCCATTCTCATGATCTGTAGCAGGGGTCTTTTCGTAGAAAAACAGCTGCAGGAGCTCATTAGCATATGGTATGCTAATGAGCTATTAGGCTATTAGCATATGCCATGCCCCCTGACATCACCTGAAGTGATGTCAGCAGGGGAAGCAAAAGGGGATGAGGCATCTTAAAAAGCCCACCATAGAGACAATGGAGGGAATAGGGGCAACTTGTTTAGGGGCCCATAGAATTGGACCCCGTGATCCAATGTTCTTGAAACTTGATGGGTATCTTGGGGAGAGGCTCCATCAGCTACCCTGTGAGTTTGGAGCCTCTCCCTCAAACCCCCTCCCCTCCAGCCCCCAGAATATACCCTATGTTTTCACCATTGACTTCAATGGCCCATAGGATATAATGGAGCTGAAATTGACATTTGGCTGCCTGAAAGACTCCCCAGGACACCAGCTGGGGGCGGGGCTTGGCTCCTGAGCTCCGGTGCATCCCCCCCCAAAAGACCCCTGATCTGTGGTGCCCTACAAAAGAACATAAGAGTAGCCAAGCTGGATCAGACCAATGGTCCATCTTGTCCAACATCCTGTTTACAAGAATCAATGGCCACAGGAAAGCCCACAAAGAAGATCTGCTGACAATAGCCCTCACATGCAGACTGCTTCCTTTGAAACCAGGGTTGCCAGACAGTTGTCATGACAAATCACCAATTACAGATTTATCCTTCATAAATCTGTTTAATTCCCTCTTATATTACTTTAAGTTAGTGGCCAACCCTACACATTATGGTAGTGAGTTCCACAAGTCAACTACCCACTGTATGACATAGTCACTGTATGAAATAGTACATCCTTTTGTCTGTCTTGAATCTTCTGCCAGTCAGTTTATGAGAGTAAGAGAAAAAAATCTTTGCCCACTTTTTTCTATACCATGCATAAGTCTGTAGACCTTTATCATGTCACCTCCTTCAGTTGTCCTTTTTCTAAACTCAGAAGTAGGAATGGGCACAAACTGACTGTCACAGATTTTGGCCTGTTTAGGTTCATGAACTGAAGTTGTGAACTGAAGGACCACAACAAACTTTGACTCAATTTGTGGTGGCTTGTGATGATTCAAGAAGAGCAGAAAGCAAGGTCCTACCACTGCTTTCTGCTTTTCAGGAGAAATAGCTGAGTGGCTAGGAGCTCCGCACTGCTCAGTGGTTTGGGAGCTTTCTGCTCCCAGCAGTTTTCTGGCCCTGCTTTCAGGCCCTGCTTTCTGCTCCCCACAAAAAGCTGTGGAGAGCAGAAAGCAGGGTTTAAATGGAAGAAGGAAGCATCTTCCCGGGGGCATTTCACTCCCTCCTTTCTGCTGGCCATGGGAAACTTCACCCCCTATTTAACTCTTTGGTTTTGCTCCCCCCCCCAGCTTCAAAGCAGCGGGGAGCAAAACCAGAGGGTTAAATGGTTCAGTTTTGCTCCCCACCACTTCAAGGGAGGAGCAGAACCAGAGGATTTAAATGGTTTTGCAGGGAGCAGAAAGCAGGGGTTTAAACTTTAAATGGCTCACAAACCTATATGAATGGGTTCAGTTCAGGAACCTGCATGCAGAGGAGTGGGGAATCAAACCCGGTTCTCCAGTGGTCCTGGGACTGGGGCAGTCCTCACATCCAGGAACGTAGCTCCTCCTCTCCGAAACACGGTGGTCATTTGAGTCGAGCCTGGAGGGGAGGGGCTTGTTCCCTGAATTTCCAGTCTCACTGGCCCTGCCTTCTGAGCAAGATGACTTTGGCTGCACTCTAGAGAGCACAGGGATCCCAGAAAGACACAGACAGCAAGAAGAGCCTCACGAAGGAGGGGAAGGTTGAGCACACACACACACCCCGCTTCCTTGCTGCATTCGAGCAGCAGTGAGCCAATTTTTGTTCCGATGGTGCTGGGTGATCCTGCAAAGGCTCCAGCCTTTGGGCTGGGTGTGCCTCCTCCACCACCAATGAACCCACCACCAATGAACTGCAGTTGAGTCAGTGGCAACCTGCAGAGCAGTGCTGAGGACCTGACAACCTCCCACAGTTTGAAAGGGGCTGGCAGCGCCATCATAGGCAACCCATCAAAAAGGAACAGCTGGAGCCCCAATTCCCTCACCTGAACCATGGTAAGAAAACCTGGTGGTGTGGGGGGGGGGGGTGTGAAGGAGGAGAAGGGCCCAGGCCTAGAAAAACAGAGCTGGCCCTGTCTGGTCAGTGCATGGAGACCAGGGGAGGGTGCATGCTTGCCCTCCCCTCAAAGGTTCCTTAAGCAGCCTTGATGGCCCAGTTTAGGCTTGGAGTGGGGGAGGGACAGCCATGGTTGGTGCCTGGATGGGAGTCCATCGGGAAAGCCTGGGGCTGCTGTGTAGGAAAGACGAGAGAAACCAGGGAAGGGCCCTGACTCAGTCAGTAATGGATGGGAATGGCAACCATTTTTTGCCTCTTTGTGCACTGATGAGGTTTTTCTGCTTTCACTTTTGCTTTTAGGGCAGGAGGCTTTTGGTGAAATGGCAGCAAAGGCAGGCCTAGCCAGCTCCTGGGCCCTTGGGAGTGCAGTCTGTGAGCATGACTTACCCAACTCCCTGGCTTCTAATTCCACACAGACCTCACAGAAAGAGAGCCGGGAAGTGGACTTGTCAGGAGAGGATGCAAAGGCAAGCCTCCTGGTGTGGCTCAGATCTGAGATGAGGAAAGAGTTCAGAGAGATCTTACAGGAAGCCAAGCAGAGCAGCAGCTCCTCGGCCGTGTCCCCAGCCTGAGGCAGATAGCCCAGATGGAACTTGAGTTCCAGGAGGGAAAAAATCTCTCCCCTCCCAGACACAAAAAGAGAAGGAGGGAGGAAGCCAAGCCCTGCTGGGAGCACAGCCTATTACTCAGTGCCTAGGAGGGGGATTCAGACTCCATGAATTCTTCCTTTTCTAAGGAAGAGGGGGAACTATTGGAGGAGGAGGAGGAGGTAGTGCCCACAATGCAATCAAGGCTTTTTTCTCAAGACCAGGTTACTCTTGAAGGTGTTGAGGGCACTGGACATATCTTACAAGTCAAAAGAGAAAGAGGAGCCTGATCCAGACTCCGCTGTAGGATCAGACAAGACTTTATCCAAACGGGGGTGGGGTGGAACCCATCAGGGATTCCACTTCCCGCAGCCTTTTATAATCTAATGAAGGCTGAATGGGACACCTGGCTAAAACGAAAGCTAACCACCAGGTGTTTTCGAAATTTTATTCCCTAGTACCAGAGGTGGCAAAAAGGATCAAGCTACCGGTGGTGGACGACCCAGTGACCAGCTTAGCATCCAACTCAGTACTCCTTATGGAGGCAGATGGACTACCCAAGAACAACTGTGATAAGCGTTTTCAACAAGCTCTGCTCAGGGACTTTGAAGCCTCGACCAGTTCTCTGAGGGTGTTGGCAGCAGGTTCTCTATTCTCCAGAGCAGCTTATTCTTGGGCCTCAGACCTGGCAGCAGCTGGCAGCAATATACCGAAAGAGCTCAAGGATGAGATTAATAAGATCACACTAGCAACAGCCTTTATGGCAGATGCCTCCTTGGATGCCCTCTAACTGTCAGCCAGAGCAATGGTGGAACAACTGGCTTAGAAACTGGGATGTGAATCCCTCGGCCCAAGTGAAGGTAGCCACAGTCCCCTTCAAAGGCTTCAGTCTTTTCAGGGAAGGCTTAGAGAAGTACCTAGTAGAGGACAAAGACAACAAAAAAGTCCTCCTGTCAAAGAAGAGGGATGGGAAATCTAGGAAACATTTCCAGTCCTTTCAGGAGTTCAAGCAGGCACCCCGAACAGGCTTCTCCAGACCCTTTAAAGGAAGATGGCAATCCAGATCCTGAGAGAAGAGACCTTCTTCTTCTTCCAACAAGCCCAATCAGAATCTCAAGGGCTCAAAGAAAGGGGCCTCAGTGTGACTGTGCTGAGACAACAGACAGTTTGGGAATTTGGGGGGTGGCTACAGAGATTTGCGAGCCACTGGCAGCAGATGGTGAATGACAAGTAGGTACTGGACACAGTAACCAATGGGTACTCCTTGGAGTTCAACACCTTTCCACCCAGCCGCTTCCTACAGATTCCATAAAATTGGTCTATGGAAAAACAAGCTATTGGAAAGAGCCATTCAACACCCATTAGACATAGGGGGCATAGAACCGGTACCTGAAAGAAGACCCAAGGGGTCTACTCAGTGTTTTTCATTGTTCCAAAGAAGAACGGGGATGTCAGGACTATCTTAGACCTGAAATGGCTGAACAGACACATCAGAATAAGAAAGATTAAGATGGAAGCCCTAAAATCCATACTGTTGGCCATTCAGCAGGGGGACTTCCTGATACCCATCTATCTCTCAGGGGCTTATTTACATGTACCCAACTCAGGTTCCTTCACTTTGCATATGATGGGAGACATTTTCATTTATCAGGCCCTTCCATTTGGCCTGAAGTCCTCCCCCAGGGTATTCACCAAGTTCCTGGTAGCATATCTCAGGATACGGGGACTATCTCTTTTCCCATAACTCGATTATATCCTAGTCAAGGCACCCTCTTTCCACCAGAGTTTGGAGGTGTTGGACCTGATGGTGACCACTCTCTGGGAGCATGGATTCATGGTCAACATGGAGAAAAGCAACTTTCACCTAACACAGTCGCTTTTACACTTGGGAGTGCAGATAGACATGGCACAAAACAGAGTTTTCCTACCTCAGGAGAGACAACAAAAGATTCAGGCTGATGGTGGAAGTCCTGAAGAACACAAGGGTGGGGTTGATGGTTCTAGTACTTCTTCTTGGCATGATGGTATCCTGCCAGGAAGTCCTACAATGGTCAAGTTTCCATGCTTGGCCACTATAGAGGTTCCTACTTCCATATTAGGACATGATAGCACACAAAAAAGTCAAGAAGATGCACCTGCCGGACTGGAGATTCAGTGGTGGCTGGAAGGAGGGAGGAAGCCATTTGGACAAAAGCCTCCTGCTCAGTGAATCGAAGAGGGTGGTGATGGCCATGGATGTCAGTCTTTTGGGTGGGTGGGGAGCCTCACTCCCATGGAAGGCTGGCACAAAGCCTGTGGACACAGGAGGAGACGACAAGGAGTGTACTTTTTGTAGAACTCGGGGCCATCAAACTAGGACTGATGAAGTTCAGGGATTTTCTGTCAGGCCGCCATGTATTAGTACAGATGGACAATATGACAGCCAAAGCATATGTGGACAGACAAAGGGGCACCAGATTCAGGTCCTAGCATGAGGAAGTGAGCAATATAGTTGAGGTGGGCAGAGAGACACCTCCAGTCCTTGAAGGCAATACATGTGGTGAGTCAGGACAACTCCCTAGTGGGTTGGTTGAATTGGCGGACACTAGACCAGTCTGAAAGGATGTTCTGCAGGGAAGTGTTCAGTCAAATTTGCCGGAGATTCGGCACAGCAGAGGTGGATCTGTTTGCCACAGATCAAAATTGCCAGGTACAAAAATTCATATCAAGGACACAAAATCAGCAAGCAATAGGAACAGACACCCTGAACAATGAGTGGCCACACAGACTTCTGTATACTTTTCCATCAATTCAGCTGCTACACAGAGTGATCCAAAAGGTTATAGAACAGAAAGCAGAAGTAATTCTGATAGCACCCTTCCGTCCAAAAAAGACCTGGTTTCAAGACCTGAAGAGACTCTCAATAATGGGACCATGGCGCCTTCTGTTGTGGGAGGACCTCCTACTGCAGGGGTTAATGTTGCACCCTTGACCAGCCTTATGAAACCTCACAGCTTGAAGGTTGAGTGGAAACAGCTAGCTGACATAGGCTATCCAGAGAGGTTAATTTAGACCATGTTAGCCTCCAGGAAGGGGTCCACTAATAAGGTCTATTCCATTTTTGGTGCCTGGAACATAGTTTAGATCCTTTAAGAGTTCCAGTCAGTGGTATTCTTTCCTTCCTGCAAAAAGGGTTAGAGAAAGATCTCAGCATGAGTACTCTTAGGTGACAGGTAGCAGCTATTTTAGTGGTGAGGGGGGCAAGGAAGGGAATATCCTTAGTTCAAGATCCCCATGTCAAAAGGTTTTTAAGGGGGACTGCTTTATTGAATCCACCTCAGACTCACTGGTTCCCACTTGGGACCTTAACTTAGTTCTGAAAGCATTATGCAAGGAACCCTTTGAACC
This sequence comes from Gekko gecko, assembly GCA_029375565.1. NCBI lineage: Eukaryota > Metazoa > Chordata > Lepidosauria > Squamata > Gekkonidae > Gekko > Gekko gecko. The sequence goes on along the minus strand of JAPDNY010000002.1, from coordinate 232,335,894 downwards.
AGTGGCCTCATGCCATCTGAAGGAATTGACATTTAAGACAATCTTCTTAGTAAGAATAACTCCAGCTAGATGGGTGTCAGAACTATGGGCCTTGTCTATAGATAAATGTGTGTTCCATAATGATACAGTGGTTCTGCATCTGGACCCAGCATTCATCCCAGAGGTGAATGCCACCTTTCATAGATCAGAAGAGATAGTACTGCCCTCCTTTTTGTCCCAGTCCTAAACGTGAGAGGGAAAGGAAGTTGGCACTGCCTGGACGTCCATAGAGCCCGAAGCTACTATTTAGATAGGACCAGATAGTGGTGCATGTCTGATGACACATTCATCTTCTTTAGAAAATTAACACTAGGTCAGAGAATCTCTACTCCCACTCTGAGTAGGTGGATGGGGGGGTGTATCATAGTGACTTACAAGGTGAGGGGTACAGAACCACTCCAAGGCATCATGGCATATTCACTGAGGGGGATGGCTACATTGGTGACATATAGATCCTTTCCATCATTAGAAACGGTCTGTAAGGCTGTTACCTGGAAATTGGTACACTACTGTACGAGACACTACCAAATAGATAACCTGGCCTCTGCAAAGACAGCTTTCGGTAGAAGGGTGTTGCATCACACTCTTTAGGCCCAGAAGCCAGATGACCCACCCTAGGACACACTGTTTTTTAATATCCTGGGTGTGAGGACTGCCCCACTCCCAGGGCCACTGGGGAATGGAAGATTTGTCTTTACTTACCATGAAGCTTCCTTCTCAGGAGTGGAGTAGTCCTACCCACCCAAGTTTTGGGGTGGCGGCTTCTGGGGTCTTTGCTGGATACAGAAGTTTCCTATTTTTCTTCCCGTTTTCAGGTTATGAGGGGATGCAATGTTCCCTCTAAGCTGAGTTAGTGTGAGCTAGCTCACAGGTTTTTAGCCTCCAGCTCACACATTTTTGTCTAGCTCAGGAAGGATGACTCCTGAGCAAACTAATTTATGCAGTAGCCAAATCACTCGCTCACAACTTTAATGCCAGTAGCTCACAAAATAGAATTTTTGCTCACAAGACTCCACAGCTTAGAGGGAGCATTGGAGGGGAGAGGTGTGGTAGTGATCAGTGAGTTAGGCTAGCCCAAGAGAGAGTTAGACAGATTACATAAGTTATTGTTCCTAGTTAGCAAAGAGCACAGTTCTCTTTGCTGTTTTACACGCAGTTGGGGGGAAGTGTTGTTTCTTTCCAGTACTGGATTGGGGGAATCACGGCTTGGAAAATGACTGGGAATCCAGAGGACAAGCTCCTCCCCTCCGTGATCAAATAAAGTGATCAACCCTGCTTCGGAGAGGAGGAGCTATGTTCCTGGAAGTGAGGACTGCCCCACTCTTGGACCACCAAGAAGGAAGCTTCACAGTAAGTGAAGGCAAATCTTCTGTTCTCCAGATTAGAGTCCTCTGCTTTTAACCACTGCACCAAACTGGCTCTATAGGTTCATGGTTCAGTTTGTGGTTCAGCCATGAACCATGAAACGAACCAAGTCACAAAAAAGCAGTTTGTGCCCATCCCTGCTTCTCACAGCCCCCTTCTGTTGTCACCATCCTGAACAATTTGGTATCATCTGCAACGGTAGCTGCCTCACTATTTACCCTCAGTTCCAAGTCAATGTGTATTAGGGCTGAAGGCACTAAAAAAAGAAATGATAGCAACCAAAGAAGTTAGGAGGGGGAGTTGTAGGGCTGTGAAGAGAAGAAAGGCATAGAGGTCAGGTTATATGGTCTGACTCGTGACCATTTGAAGCTTTTGCTAGGAGGCTTAGAACTGCAGTCTTCAAACACAAAGTTGCTGTTCTATTCACTGGGTCATCTTCTAACAACAATTGCTATTTCTGTTCTTCAGCAACATGGCTAATCCTTGCTGGCCCTTAGTTTCGCTGCTTACCTTTGTTTCATGAACTCTTAAAAGCTATTCAAGAGCCCACGCCTATGCTATGTATCAATTAATTTAGTATTAGACAGTATATCTCTTTATTAAAGTTCCATTTCAGCCTTTTCCTACACCCTTTGTGGAAGCATACCAGTAAACTGCAAATTTTTATCATTGTAGTATAATCATGTTGTTCTGTTCTTTGCTCCTGCTAGCCTGCATCAGTTATGCATGCTCCCAATTAAGAAATCTGGACCTTTTTTCCTAGTTCAAGCTTAGAATAAAAGGTGCTGCTGCTAAGAATTTTTCCCTTGGTTTTTTTATTGAATGAATGGTTACTGGGTGAACATGCTGTAGATGCTGGATTTCATCTGATCATGCTGTTGAAATTGTGTAACCAAAATCTTGTAGAAAATATGGAAAACAGTTGGAATCTTCCCCCTGCCTATCCCAGCTAGAGTGTTGTGTATCTTTTCAAAGCACTTTTTCAGCTTCTGCATCAAGAAACCAAAATTCTGTACTGGGTTATTGCAGCAGCCTGTACTACAGATACATCTGCATCACTCCCAGACACTGGCTTGGATCCACCAGAAATTTCTACAACCAGAAGGGATTTCCATCCATGGAGCATGATTTTTCTCAACCTCCCCTATCCTGATGGAGCACAAATAGCACCTACTTGTGGCTTCAGGTGGGGTGGGAGGGGGTAAGAGAACCCTCAGGAACAGCTTGGGGAAATCAATGAAATGGTCCCTTTTTCCACCCATGGAAATCCTTCATGGCACCCAACCCAGTAATTGCTCATTAAATCACTCCTATTCTAACCTGACATTTTAAAAGATGCATTTTATTTGTTTTTAAATTTTAAAAATCCTTTACTGTTTGTTTTTACTTTTTTATTAGTATAAGGAAGAAACTAGGCTTCATTTGTTGTGCAGATTGTTCCACATACCTCTTTGCCTATTGTGCCTGCCTGTTGATGTACAACTTACTTGCAAGAAGATGTATGTGCCCATTGTATGTCACTTCCCAACATTCTGAGCCAATCTCCCATTATAATCTAGTGTGACTATGAATGAGTAGGGATATGCAGCTAGAGAAAAAGCTTGATTATGCATGTCAGGGTTACTGGAAAGCAGGTTTTACCTGCATTCTAGCAATGTACTTTTGGATTGCTGCTTTCTGCCAATATAAGTGAATGGCTGCCATTCATTCCTATGGGGAAATTACCTTGTTTGCTGACAGTGCTATAGCATGGATGAGACTTGAACATCCATCCTTTCTTCCCAAGAGTGGGTGACATGTTGTCATTAATGGAGATCTTGACTATATGTGACTTCACATGGAGAACACAGTGACTTGCAGCTGTCCCCTTTCTATGGAGCCTCCCTGCAATTCGCAGAGCCTCCTCTAGCACTCATATTGTGTGTCATTTTGGGGGGTATTTTTTGTATTTTTCATATGTGCGTATGTGTGCACCTGGAAGTCATGGCAACCTCTGGTGACTGACCCCCTACTAGGAGCCTGGAGGGTATTCAGAGAGGTGGCTGAATAAAGCTTGCCCTCACCTCCCAACTGCTAGTATTCCAAGGAGGTCTCCCATCCAAGTACTTGCCAGAGCTGACCCTGCTTAACTTCTGATATCTGACAAGACTGGGCTTGCCTGGGCTATCCAGGTTAGGGCACCATGTGTCATATTGATGGGTATTTTGCTAGTCATCAAAGTCCTTTGCAGTTTGCGGTTATTGAACATGACAGTGCATACTTGAATAGGACACTGAACTGGTCAACTATGAGGCTGAAGAAGAAACCTCTGTTTATCTCCAAAGGTTCAAAGAAGGCACTGCTGAGGTCCCGAGGAAATAAAAGGCCAGAAAAGAGGTTTATTTCTGTTTAGAGCAAGAGAGCTGATGCCAAGGAGAAAATGGATGCTAATTGGCTTAACAATATAATTGCCATGCTATAGGTACCCAAAATCACCATTGTGCTGGTTTTGATTTGCAATGGCATTTTTGAATACCTAAGAGGTGTGTTGATTATATTGTGTTAAACAAATTAGCATCCATTTTCTTGCTATGGATGGTTCTGTCTCTGGTTGTGGTTTTTTATTTATCTGCAAAATTTGTATCATGCCTTTCTGCACCTACAAGGGCCATTAAGTGGTTAACAATTTAAAACATACATCATGAAATCACATTTTAAAATCATTAAAATCCACCCAAACACACATTTTTAAAACAAACTAAAAACAGAGTTAAAACATAAACATGCAAAACATAAAAATGGCTATTAAAACATTGGTTAGGAAGGAGGGATCATTGAGGGAATGCCAAACAAAACAAAAAAGTCTTCACCTGCTGGCAAAAGATGGCAACAGAAGAGGACAGATGAAGCTCCCTGGGGATAGAGTTACAGACCTTTGGTGCCGTGACTGAGCAGGCCTTCTCCTAGGTTGCCACTTGCCTAATCTCAGAAGGCAGGGGCACCCAGAGCAGGGCCTCTGAAGGTGGCCATAGGACTCAGGCAGGTTTATAAGGGACTAGGTGGTTTTTTTGCCATACACCTTTCACATTTGGGTGGGGGAGGTATGGAACCTAAATAACTGGAAAACAGAAGTGCAGGTTCAAAAAACAGATTATAAATGTTAAAATATAATACATTTGGCTGAGGAGTGAATAGGCAATCATAACTAAAGGTGACTAAAACATGCAATGTAAGGATAGAAAAGCACATTTATTCATCTCATATTCTGAACATGACATTTCTGAAATAATCTGGGAAGTATGTGGAGGGGGGGCAACTATGCCAAGGCCAAAATCTTCTTCTAGAGGCACTCTTGTTTGGGAAGCTGTAACAAGCAGCACTGTTTTCCTCACTCCTATTGTTGACAGCCATGAATGCTGGGAACATACTATCACTTGGGAAAAAAGGAAACTGATTTTGTACTGTCAAGTATGGATGTTCAGAATACCAAGATCTCTGCTCTGAGAAGCGCATGCTGGACTCTGTTGTGCCACTTGCCTATCTGGTCCATGGTAGCTTTTCACCAATGGGGCAGCAACAAGAGGTTAGTGATTCTGTTGGTCTTGGTGAGGGAGGACCAAACCTCTAGCCTGCAGCTGCACTGAGAGAATTAAAAAGCTCAGTCTGCTGGATATGACATTCTTTCTCTCCACCAAGCAGTGGCTGTGTTCTGCTGTAGTCTTTTGTTACTCCCAAGTGCATGCTCTGAAATCATAAAATAAGGAACATGATTCCCCCCCCCCGAACCTTCATTTCTCCACTGGGGGCAGAGGTCATCCTGAGAGAAGGATTAAAGAGAAGCCTTGTCTTTCTGAAGAGGCGGCACAGCCGTATTTCCTCTCCTGCATTAATCAGTCTCAAGGAAGCCAAGCTCACAGCATCACCTTGAAGCTTCTTCAGAGTCTTTTGATAAAACTTTGGTTGGATGATAGTGCTCTTTGCAAAGGTGGGGGGAGGGGGTTAAAGGGACCAATCGCACTGTTTTCAGGCAGGCATAGTGTGGGCAGATATTATACAAGCTTCCCACACATCTGCCAGTACACCTTTAATCCATAGCATCAGCGTTCCCTGGATTTTTCCACATTCAGTTCTTCACTAAATCTCTCTCATGACTTACCATGTCCCTTGTTGTTCTGGATGGGCCGCCAAATGACCAGGTTTATTATTGCCCTTTGGACCTCATCTGCCATATTCTCTTTGGGGTATGTATTTTTATGGCTGCTTTCTCCTCTTATAATTCTTAGCTTCTATTAGCCATTCAGAATGGTATTTTTTTTGGGGGGGAAGGGATATATTGTTTTAAAACTTTGCTCATTGGGAAATATTTTTTGTTTAATCTGTATGGAATAGGCCTTCAGACACATCCATCTTATCCTGGCCTCTTGAACATTTTCACACCTCAGTTTTTAATTTTGTCAGATAAAAGGAGTAGGATGGAGAGAATACAACCATTAGTAAAATTCTGCAGGTGAGGACTTGGAGGTGCAAGGGTGCAGGGATTGCGGCCCTTGCAGTCTTTGGGAAATGGGCTGTGGAACACTGGGGCCAACGAGATCCATCTCTCTTGACTCAACATGGAATGGATTTGGTTTTCAGAACACCAGAAGATACCATTGTCTAGAGTTGTGAGATGGATTCCCGATGGTGGCAATGCTGTGCTAGGAAAAGTTGGGGAACATTCTGTAGGCATAATGTGTTATTGAATCAGAGGACTGAGCATCATATCTAGCAGAAGAGCATGCCTCTTCACTACATAATAATTAATAGAATGCATCTGTAATCTAAGTTCAGTGTCATTGTGCAGAGATGAATGGCTGGAGTTGATTTCCTTGAAATGTCTAGAAAAATATTATCTGTCAGATTATTTGCTATTTTTAAAGGGATTCCAGGGATCTGTCTAAAATCAGACCAACCTAAAGCTGAATATTTAATCAGTGCATGCCAACCTACCCCGTCTGTGTTCTACATTCTAACAATCATGTGGTGTATTTGAGAGTGACAGAAGCATGTGGTTGTGTGTCAGGTTTGGTGGCCTGGGCTGGCAGTCAGTGGAAATCTGTTCAAGTATTGGGGCAGGCAGAGAAGCAGGAACTTGGGCAAATGGAGAAACTTCTCACTCTGCTCTTGAATGACATGTTGCATATACTGAGGAGCCTGGTTAGCACTGGCAGCTTTATAGTACCAGGAGGGACCTTATTGGCTTTTTATGTCATCTGATGGCTTCTGGGTGTGAAGCTGCACTATCTGTATCAGTGGTGCTGCTGCAGTCCAGCTGAAATCAGGCCTATAGTTGTTTAGTTGGGCTAGAGTCAGGCATTAGGATTTGCTGTCAGAGAATATGCACCATTTCAGAACTTTTGTGCCTTATGCTGTAGAGGAGTAGCACAAAGTACGGAAGAAGGAATAGATTTCTTTGGTTGAGGAGGCTGGCATTTAGTATAGCTGAGTCATGTTCCATGGAAGCTTGGCTGGGATGATAGAGCCACAGGGCCATAAGAGACATGCCAGCATGTTTTCCCAGGAATGGAACTCTGTCCCTGATAACTGTGTGAGCTCTTCTGGCAGGCAGAGGAGAGTAGGTGCTTATAGAGCAATCAAGTAGTACCATTCTCCTTCAGTGGGGGAAGTCATCCAGGAACTGGTTAGGTCACGCCTCTGCTCGCTCAGATAGGCTATGCAAATTTCTTTTGTTGCATGGCTCCTGTTTGAAGTGGCCTAGGCTGACCTCTCCAGTTCCTGCATAGCCCTGAGCTCAGTAGGACGTCTGGTGCTCCTAATCCAAGCCAGAGCTACTACAGACTACCAAAAAGAAAAAGAAAAAGAAAGAAAAGAAGGAAGAAAGAAGCAAAATAAACAGATCAAGAAGAAGGCATTGAAGGAAGAGCAGAGTTCTCAGGTGAAGCCCGATGGCTCAAACTGGGGTGAAGAAAGAACCTCCTCTTCCACTTCCCGGGGCCCTGGAGGGCAGGGAGAAGACAAAACCATCGGGACCAGTGGAGCTGCAGCCCATCTCTTCCGAGGACTCGGGAGTGGGGCCACAGGAACAACAGCAGCTGGAGATTGGGCCACTGCTTCAGGCATCAGGAAGGAGCTCCAGGGGCGCGGGGCCAGACGATCGCATTGTGCCGGCCGGTCCCTACCCCCCCCCCACCATGCAGTCCAAGATGGCGACGCAGGGAGCACGTCGGGCGACGGAGACCCTAAATCCATGGATTCCCTCCCCCTCCCAGCACCAAGAAGGCGAAGGCGAAGGCAAGCGGAGCGGGAAAGGCAGTGAAGAAAGGCCGGCGCAGGAAACAACATGGGCCGGCGTGCCCTCCCGGTGAGCTCGTTCCGGCGGGGGGGGGGAGGTTCTGGCGGGTCCTACGCCCCGGGGACAGGCCTTGGGCTGCGGGGAGGAGGCAGAGGCACTAGGACCCAGGGGACAGCCACCAGCCTTCCAGCCCCTCCACCCCCCCGCCCATTTAGACACAGCCGCGGCCACTCGAACTGCCGCTCCAGGCACAGCCGCGGCTTATGGAGCTCCCGCTGCCCACCCAGCAACCACAGGAGCCACAACCCTTCCACCAGGCCGCCCCGCTGCAGCTCTCCTCCCAAAAGCTACAGCCTGCCCCACAACAGCCATCAGCTCCACAGTCCTTCCAGCCCCAACAGCTGCAGTTCTTGCAGCTGCAGCAGTCACAGGCCCCACAAGCGTCTCTCCTTTCAGGAGGCGCGGTGCCTGGCTACCCATTTCCACCAGGGTTCCCAACGGGCTCTTCCTGGATTTGGCCCTTCATGGGGGGATCCTGGCCAGCCGCACATTGGCCCCAGTCTCTAGGGGGCCAGGGGGAGCTGCGGCAACCCTCTTCCCACCTCAGTTGGGATCCCAGCAGCCCATCACTCCTCCTCCTCCACATCCTCCTCAGCTTCAAGGTCCCCTGCCAAAAGACCCAGGAGCCCTGGAATCCCCATTTCCCAAGGGGCCTCAACCTATCTGGAGGAACAGCAGGCCCAGCAGGGCTCCCAGATGTCCAGACGTCCAGAGCTTGGTGCTAGCCTGGGGAGAGCATGCCTGAACAGCATCTGCTCAGAACAGATGGATACAGCCTCCACCATTACATCTCTGACCAACACAGAGAAGGAGAAGGGGGAGTGGTCTGGGGACGAGACAGAAGTAAAAGTGGCGTCCTCTCGCCTCTTCCAGGTGGAACATTTCCAGAGGCTTCTGTCTAAGGTCATTTCTACTCTTAATTACCGAATGGAAGAGCCAGAAAAGCCAAGTTCTTCAGCTTCCGCTAAACTGGATCCCAGAAGGTTCAAGAAGCCAGTCAAGGTCCAGACCTTTTCCCCCTTTTCAGACTACTTTGATGACGTCATTCAGGAGGAGTGGGCCAACCCTGGGGGGGGGTTCCTCCCTGTTGTCTATAGCAAAGCGTCTTTACTCCTTACCCGAGAGTACAATGGAAGACCTGAAGGTACCCCTAATTGACGCCCCGGTGGTCGTACTCCACTCGGGGGCGGTTCTGCCCAAGGATGGGGAAAATGCCCTGAAGGACGCCATGGACAGGAAGAATGAAACGGCACTGAAAAAAGCACATGAGGCCATATCCCTGGCTATTCGATCAGCAGCAGCGCTGTCAAACTTTACCAGGGCCACTGCTATTTGGGCCGACAATCTCCTGCCGAATCCAGAGGCCTCCCCACTGGTTCTGAAGAGAACCCTCCTGAAGATGAAGCGTGCAGCTGAGTTTGCAGCGGACGCGTCCCAAGACAACATTCAATTCTGCGCCAGGGCACAAGCGGCCAACATCATCATCCGCAGGAATATCTGGCTAAAACATTGGAAAGTGGACACCTTGTCAAAAAGCAACTTGGCTACTGAAAAGTTTTCCGGCAGGCTCCTCTTCGGGGAGTCTAATCTGGACAAAGTGCTTGTAGAAACCAGGGTAAAGAAGAAGGCTATGCCATCATTCTCTTACTGTCACGAGAGAGACAACAAGCCCAGAACATCACATTCCTTTCGTGGCCACTACAATGTTGGCCAGGGACGAGACACCAGAGACCACAGGTCATTCAAAAACTTCAAGTATGGCGCGCGAAACGCTCCTAAAAATGCAGCGGCCTATCGAAACAACAAGGGAGCCCCAACAAAGAAGCAGGCATGACGGCCAGATTGGGGGACGGCTCCAGGCTGCCCATGTCTGGAGCCAGACCACCACGGACCGTCATCTCCCACGGTTACAGGATAGAATTCATGGGCTCTCCACCTCACACCTTCAATCCATCCCCAGTCCCAAAACAGAAGGAATGACGGCGACAGCTACAGGAAGCAATCCTGCATCTCCAAAACATAGGCGCCATAGAGGAGGTGCCCACAAGAGAACGCTTCAAAGGAGTCTACTCCATCCTGTTTGTCGTTCCAAAGAAATCAGGGGACTGGAGAGCAATCTTGAACCTGAGAGGTCTGAACCGCTGGGTGGTTCAAAAGAAGTTCCGAATGGAATCTCTACGCCACATTCTGCAAGTGCTACAACAGGGAGACTTTTTGACCTCCATGGACCTCAAGGAGGCGTACCTTCATATTCCCATCCACCCCTCATCCCGGCAGTTCCTGCACTTCTGCTTCCGGGACCACCATTTCCAATACAAGGCCTTACCGTTTGGCCTTTCGTCAGCCCCCAGAGTATTCACCAAAATCATGGTGACTCTGGTGGCGGCCTTGCGGCTGCAGGGGATACATATGTACCCGTTTCTCGACGATGTCCTGATCCGGGCGGGGGACTACCAGACAGCAGTACGCAACACCCAAAGGGCGAAGGAGTTTCTGTGCGCTCACGGCTTTATCATCAACGAGGAGAAGAGTCACCTGACACCAACAAGGGACTTGGTGCATCTGGGAGCCCGGCTCAACACCACTCGGGCCATGGTTTCCCTCCCGGCAGAGAAGCAGATCAAGATTCGGACCTTGGTGTCAGAGGTCAGATCCAAGGATCGAGTGGATCTCATGCAACTGGCAGCACTGCAAGGCTTGATGATATCAACAATAGACTTGATTCCCTGGGCTTGGTTCCATGCCAGGCCCCTGCAGTGGAAGCTACTTCCCTTCCAGCAGGACGTGGCCAAAAAACGGCACATCCAGATACCGATGTCAGACGACCTCCGAGGGGAGCTGCAATGGTGGACACAACCCACAAATTTGTCCAAGACCGTCACCTTTCTCAGGCCTCAGTGTCTGGTGATAACCACGGACGCAAGCAAGAGGGGCTGGGGGGCACACTGCGGTCACCTGGTCACACAAGGCAGGTGGTCTCCAGCTCAAGCAGCCCGCAGCATAAACTGGCTGGAACTCCGAGCAGTCACGCTTGCGCTGAAGGCATTCCAACGGCACGCCCAGAATCAACATGTACTGGTACGCACGGACAATATGTCCACGAAGGCACACATCAACCGACAAGGGGGAACCAGGTCCAGGTCCCTCTTCAAGGAAGCCGGGCATCTACTTCATTGGGCGGAGAAACACACCAGGAGTCTCAAAGCGGAACATCTAAAGGGCCTAGCAAATCTGCAAGCAGACTGGCTGAGCAGAGAGGATCTGGATCCGGGCAAATGGGCACTGAACAAGGAGGTCTTCGCCCAGCTCACAAGACGGTTCGGTACCCCTGTAATGGACCTCCTGGCGAGCTCCAAGAACTACCAAGTGAAGCGGTTCCTCTCCCGATACCAAGACTCAGCCGTAGAGGGAGTCGACGCACTATCTCACCCTTGGCTGGAAGGCCTCCTGTACGCCTCTCCCCCCACAGCCCTCATAGGGCCAATACTCTCCAGGATCAGACGAGAGGGGGCCACGGTGGTATTTGTGGCACCCCACTGGCCACGACGACTGTGGTTCTCGGACCTGGTCCAGCTCGCTTCCCAGGAGGCATGGACACTGCCTCAGAGGCCGGACCTGCTACCGCAGGGCCCAGTGCTACACCCAGACCCAGCGTGGCTTCAGCTGACTGCATGGAAATTGAACACGCACGACTAGCGGACAAGGGGTTCTCCCATGAAGTGATTGAGGTCATGCTACAGGCCCGACGGCCCTCCACACGGCGCATCTATACTCACACATGGAAGACATTCGTACGCTGGGCCACGGCACAGGGGTAACATCCACACCAGGCCTCGGACAAGGAAGTCATCCTTTTTCTCTCACAGGGATGAAAAAAAGGACTCCGGCCAAACACATTGAGGAGACAGGTGGCAGCCATACAGGCATGCCTGGGACATGAGGCGAGAAGGCAGGTGTCCGCAAGCCAGGATGTCCAGAAGTTCCTGAAAGGAGCGACGCAAGTCGCTCCCCCGGTACGGCACAGGTTTCCAACATGGAACCTGCACACAGTGTTACGAGCCTTAACAAAGCCATCCTTCGAACTGATGAAGACGTCCGAACTTCGCGTCATGTCGTGGAAGGTCGCCTTCCTCATCGCAGTGGCTACAGCCAGGAGAGTCTCAGAACTGGCTGCACTGTCGGCACGGAAGGAACTTTGCACATTCCAGAGGGACTCGGTCTCCCTGAGGATGGACCCGTCCTTCATTCCCAAGGTAAATTCAGCATTCCACATCAATCAACCTATTACACTGCCGTCCTTCTGCCCGAGACCAGCACACCCTAAAGAAAAAGCTTGGCACAAGCTGAATGTGCATAGGGCCCTACGCATATACCTGGACAGGACGGAGACATTTCACAGAACCGACGTATTGTTTGTGACATACGGAGTCCCAAATCAGGGGAAAAAGGTGTCCAGGGCCACCCTGGCATTCTGGATAAAACAATGTATTACTAAAGCATATGAGGTGCAGGGGTTCACACCACCGGCCCATCTGACAGCTCATTCCACGAGAGCAGCAGCGACATCAGCGGCATTTGCTATGCGAGCCAGTGTCGACGAGATCTGCAGAGCAGCCACCTGGAGGTCCTTCTCCACATTCGTGCGACACTACAGGCTGGACCAGGCAGCCTCGGCCGAGGCAGCCTTTGGCAGACGAGTGTTGCAGCAGGTGGTGGAAACATAGAGGCAAATCCACTACGAAATAGGATCAGTCACCCACCCATGAGACTAGCTTGGGTACAGCTAACCAGTTCCTGGATAACTTCCCCCCACTGAAGGAGAATGGTACATTGTACCTACCTGAAGGTTCTCTCTCTTCAGTGGGGGAGAAGTCATCCACATCCCACCCGGGGCGACTGCAAGGGAGTGACTAAGATCCGGAAAATATAGCACAGCGTGACAAAGAAAACCATGGTCACAAGACATGAGATACGATATAACGGCGATCCATGGACAGGGCTTGGACATGACTGGAGAGGTCAGCCTAGGCCACTCCAAACAGGAGCCATGCAACAAAAGAAATTTGCATAGCCTATCTGAGTGAGCAGAGGCGTGACCTAACCAGTTCCTGGATGACTTCTCCCCCACTGAAGAGAAAGAACCTTCAGGTAGGTACAATGTACCATTCTGTATGTTGCCCCTCGGAAAGTGCCATAACATTATGAAGTGGACCCAAACAGGGCAGCTTTAGGCCAACTGATATATGCTGCTAACCTCTGTGATTTTGCTCACCCTTCATTATTTGATGCTGCATACAGTGTTCCATTGCCTCTCTTGCCAGCTTCACTTCCCTCTTTTTATTTATGCATATTTCTGAAATGTTCCAAAAGTCACCTGCCCACACATACACAACGAGTAACACAAAAGCAAGAGATGAAAAGGGCAGGATTATAAAAGCTTTTCTACTGCCACTGGAACAATTGTCTGGTCTTAAACCATTTCCCATTTGCATGCAAGCTTTGAGGTTTCTCCAAGGCTAGGCTTCCTCTGCCATTATGTCCACCCTGTATCATAGAAAGTTCCTGTCATTAATAATTATTGGGGGTCCTTGGGTTCTAGAACTCCCAGCTTCAGGCAGCATTTTGGGGTTGCTTTGTACATGGATTGTGGAAATAGGACCCTAGAGGCCTGCAGTGTTAGGAGAGAATACAATGTAATTTGGTATCTGCAAGCATATTCCCTGTCATCCCTAAATCCTTCTGGGAACGAAATGCTTTTTAAAGGAAGAACTGGCAGAAGGCAGCAGAGCAGCATCCAAGAGGGGAGCCCTAAAGGTACTTTTGTTCCAGTGAGTAGGAGTCTTTAGATCCGCTTAGACATAAAAGGCGGCACAGTTCCATTCCCAAAGTCTCAGCTGAAAGGAGGAGGGAGAAATAAGGCTGCAGAGGAAGGAAGGGAGGTCGTTAAAAATGGCATCTAGAAACCAAGATGGGCCTTTCTCCTCCCCCTCCCCATCTAGCCCCAGGAAATAAATTGGGTCAGACATGAAAGTGAGTTTCCTTGCTGTGGATTTAATTTTAGCTCTTGCAGACTAGTTATCATATCGTAAATGCCAGGCGATTTTTAGGAAACATGCCCAGCAAGGCTTAGCTGCTGTGAAACAAGATTTGTGTCTATTTCTTGTGGTAGCATGCTTTCAGTAAACAATTGTGGGTTCCCAGGAGTCTGTAGCAAGGCTGGGATGGGATAAAAGGAAGTAGCTAGCTCTCTGTCTGTCCTTCAGCTTTTGGGGGAAGTGTAAGTGCTGTCCAAGGTATTGGCTATTTGTCCTGTGCCCTGGATCATCTTTACCTTGGGAAATGCCAGACTGGGGAAGGGGATTAAAAAGAGCTGGTATGTGGACATTCTTAACCTGCCCACTTGCAAACAGCAAGCCCTTGTAGCACTGGCTGTGAGCTTCTGTTTGATTCTCAGGATACTTTTCCTCATGGTGATCTTCACAAACTTGGATGCCAGCCTCCAGATGGGCCCTGGGGATCCCCTGGAATTACAGCGCATCTCCAGATGATAGAGATCAGTTCCTCTGGAGAAAATGGCTGATTTGGGGGTGAACTCTATGGCATTGTACCCCACTGAGGTCCCCATCCTCTCTAGGCTCCATCCTCAAATTCCCCAGGAGTTTCCCAACCTGGATCTGGCAGCTGTATCCCCTCATTCCCTGCCAGTAGCCAGAGAACCTGGCAACCCTATCACAAACACAAGAAATAAGGCATTGGTTTAGACCTCTGGTTCACAGAGAAAAGTGTTCCATCTCTGCTAATAGTCCTTGGCAGATACTTTCAAGGAAAATGTAGAAGGGAAACCACAGTATCAGAGTAGTCTTATTTTCACAGTGACAATGCAGGAAGCTTAAACATTTCCAAGTATTTTGTTAGATGGGGAGAGAGGCTGGCAGTGCTGAAGACGTTTTTGCTGTAGTATAACTTCGGATGGGTTTTTGTGGTCATGCTTAAAAGGATTACTTTACTATGCTAGATATGATGCTTCCTAGTAAATTCCTTGTGCAAAAAGTAAATTCCTCATCTCGGAATTTTGAAATTCCTCATTTTGTCCAAAAAGGAAACTCCTCATCTTGGAAACTCCCTTTAACAATACTCCAAAGAAATTATTAGCTTAGAGAGAGAAGAAGAGGGAGAGATTGGATTTATACCTCACCCTTCACTCGGAGTCTCAGAGCAGCTTACAAACTCCTTTCCCTTCCCCTCCCCACAACAGACACCCTGTGAGGTAGGTGGGGCTAAGAGAGCTCTGACAAAAACTGCTCTTTCTGAGAACACCTCTGACCAAACTATGGCTTGCCCAAGGTCATCCAGCAGCTGTGAGTGGAGGAGTGGGGAATCAAACCCAGTTCTCAGTTAAGTCAGCACACTTAACCACTACACCAAGCATTACAGTCTTTCTCTCCCCCCCCCATCGCTGATTTGATTGAAAAGTATTTTACTTCTGGCAGTCTTTGCTGTGACAAGGATGATAGCAGGGGCAGTAACTATAAGCCCTAATCTCTTCCCCCTTTCCTCTGCATCTTGCTTTTCCTGTTAAATCTGTCCAATTAGTGTCTATTAGTCGCTCAGTGTGTTAAAGCATTGAGAACAATTAAGGGTGTGAAGAGTTTCCAGATGCAGCAGCATTAAGCTCAGGAACTGGCAGGCTGCTGTCTGATCCCATATGCAAGCAGTTGTTGGAGAGAAGGAAAAAACATAGGCTGTGGGACAGACCTGGATACTCTGTTTAGATACTGTGCCATTCTGTGCATGGTAGAGAGGAGGCAGGTTTTTCTCACGATGCAGCATTCCAATTGCAAATCTGTTCTAAATCTGTATTTATGAAGTATTCTGGTGCAGATGTACAAATAGTTTAAAAATTTTCTGGCTGGAATGTGGGTGCATTTCCCATTGCAATTTATTGGTGTGGCCATGGAGAGTGAAAGTTTTATATCATACTACTAAGAACACATCAGGCTGTAGTTGCTGTTCCTAACAGGTGGTGCTGCCCCATCCTACTGTGTTGTCATTCTGCTATAGGTTACAGTGTTATATCTGCATGATTATGGTATTGCTTCATCCAAAACCTGATTTGCTGGTACACTGAATCATCGCAAAAAACTCTAGTTGTGCTTTATAGCTGCAGTTCTCACACACTGTCAATATGAGGATCCCCATTTTGATTAAAACATTTTGCAGACCTCCCAAGCCCTTCTCTCCCACCCACCCCACTAGTATTGTTTATAAAGTGTGCAGCAAGCTGTGTATGCCCTATGAAAGTCTCTATCTTATATTGTTCTTGGAAGAATACAGTGTCAGCCAGATCATGTATATTTTAAAAACAAGCTTAAGTAAAACAACAGTACACAGCCTGAAAGGTTAGGTTTCAGAAGGTAGCTGATTCTATACAGCTACAACTTTACATAAGAACGTAAGAACATAAGAGAAGCCAATGTTGAATCAGGCCAATGGCCCATCTAGTCCAACACTCTGTCACACAGCGGCCAAAATATACCAGGTGCCATCAGGAGGTCCAGCAGTGGGGCCAGGGCACCAGAAGCCCTCCCACTGCTGCCCCCTCCAGCACCAAGAATAGAGTGCATCACCTGCCCCAGACTGAGAGTTCCCAGTTTGGTGTAGTGGTTAAGTATGCAGACTCTTATCTGGGAGAACCGGGTTTGATTCCCCACTCCTCCACTTACACCTGCTGATGTGACCTTGGGTCAGTCACAAGCTCTGGCGCAGCTGTTCTCTCAAGGACAGTTTGTGTTAGAGTTCTCTCAGCCCCACCTACCTCACAGGGTGTCTGTTGTGGGGAGGGGAAGGGAAAGGAGTTTGTAAGCCGCTCTGAGACGCCTTTGGGCAGTGAAGGGCGGGGTATAAATCCAAACTCTTCTTCTTCTTCTTCCCATCTATACCCTGTGGCTAATAGCCACTGGTGGACTTCTGCTCCATATGTTTATCTAATTCCCTCTTGAAATTGTCCATGCTTGCAGCTGCCACGACCTCCTGTGGCAGTGAATTCCATATGTTAATCACTCTTTGGGTGAAGAAGTATTTCCTTTTATCTGTTCTAACCCAACTGCTCAGCAATTTCATAGAGTGCCCACGAGTTCTTGTATTGTGAGAAAGGGAGAAAAGTAACTTTAAAAGACCCTGATCCAGATTCAGTTCATTCTCACTCCTTTAATGAAAGAACTTTGTGCTACAGATGGCAAGAAGTTTCCTGACCAGCTAATAAATTCTGTCCAGATCCTGGCTGAACAAGGGTGATAAGGGGCCTTGAAAAATATTCAGAGCTGTTCATAGAAACAGAAGACCAGCATTGCACAAAACCAGAACTTCCTATATTAAGTTGAAAGGCACCACTAGCTATTATTGTCTATGAGTGGAGAGTGGCATCTCTTTCACTTTGTGGTACAATCCTGTGCATTGGAAAATACCCAAAGCACATCTGACAACTGTACCCACTTGTCCACTTAGGCAATTAAATTTCATAAGGCTGAGCTATTATATCTTGGCAATTAAAGCAGGTTTTCTGGCTAGTGCTGTGAGGTGGTTTGGAAGCTAGGTGACTGTGGGCAGCAGCAGCAGCTCTAGGAACTGCCACCCTTTGAAAGAGAGGGAAGGCAATGTCTTCTCTTCAGGTGTAGCATACTTGTCCCCATTCATAGAAAACTGGGAAGGTTTCATTTTAACATTAGCTATGAGAAGGTCTTTCTCTCTGTTCTTAACAAGGGACTTGCAGGCCTCCTGGAGTATACCCTTTTGAACTCTGATTGGTTCCTAGACCCCAGTTCAAGAAATGCTACTCTATGGGACTGCAAAATGCAAATATTACTCCACATAGTTCATTCAGCTGAATTTAAATGTAAGGCTTATGGTACTCACAGATTTTTACTATGGATAATCACTAGCCAGCTTTTCTTTGGCACCAAGGTATCAACTCTAGTCCCTTATTTGCTGGAGAAATGTCCTTGTTCCCTTTTTTTGTGCTTCATTATCTATTAATGACACTTGGGCCCAGCCCTGAGATTGCCACCACTTCCTGGTGGGTCCCAGTGCATCATTAAGGAATTGGTTTTTAGATACAGTTTTATTCTTTGTTCAGTAGCTTTGACTGAGGGCTGGGGTTAGAGACTCTTTTAATAGGATTAATATGATTTTTAATTTTAAAAATATTACTTGTAGTCTGTAATATAGGAGTATATTCTCTATCTTACACTCTTCATCTAAGTACCACAGACTGGTGTTTGTGGTGGTTATACCATTTATCTTCCCACTACCCTACCCTGTAAAGCGAATTAGGTTGAGAGGTAGTAACTGGCTCAGACTTACTCTGAAAGTTTCTTGCAGGGCTTTGAACCCCTGTCTCCGTTGTCCAACTCAGACAGTCTTTGTCTATTCTATTACATGTAGAAGAAAGACAAGGTTTTCCTTGTCAAGGAGGTAGCAAATTAGCCTTTCCTCTTACAAAAAGTGGGGGTGTTGTCTGCAAAGACAGCCCAGGGAAGATGGAATGCTTGAACATGGGGTAGTCTTTGAGCATTGGTATAAAGTGCACAAGTATTTCCTGTTTTGGGGTACTTTAACAGCAACTGGCTTGGGCTTTTGCCTGTTGTCCTGTGTGTTCAAGGGATTGGGATTGGGGGTGGAAGAGGTTTTCAAAACTTCTGACAAACTTTCTGAAGTCAAAACCCATGACACTCAGAAAGATGGTTTGGATGGGGTTTTTTTGTGTGTGTGTATGTGTGTTTTTAATGACCTTGTTGTTGTGCTAAGCAGTTCCCTCACTTGCAGAGTAAAGACAGGTGGACTGTTGCTGGAAGCTAGCCATGGAATTACAATCTACTGCTGCTGCCAGGAATTCACCACCTAACCACTGCCAAAAGAGGGGTGTGGGTGGCAGCAGGGGAAGGAATTGTAAGAAGAAGCTGAGGCTTAACAACTATTATGTAATGGGCAATTAAAATACAATGTTCTGTTCCCCCTCATTGTCCTGAGAATTTTTTGTACCACTGTGTACAACTTAAAATCTATTTTGTGTTTGAAGGAGAGAGGGGAACTTCCCAGCTTTTATTTAGGAAAGAACATATCCCACGCTGCAGAAACAATTTTAGGCAACACCAAATTACTTAGTAGTAGGACCCTCTTTCCCATCATTTTTGTTGTAGGGAGCAAGATACAGATGCCATTCTAGATTCTGGAAACTAAGATTCTAAATGAATGCTTTGTTGTAGTTGTTTTAAAAAGAGCAAGCCATCATGTGTTCCATTGAACCTGTAGATGTAGATGCAGTTTGGACCTCTGGAGATTAATTGGATAGTTTGGAAAAGGGGTGGGCTTGCAGAATCAAATAGTTTTCATGTGTGGAAAAGGCAATGGTGTGACCATTCTGTCTTCAGCCAGTATGCCTTATTATGGGCTTCCTGAGGTGGTACATCCCTGGCATTGGAAAAGCTTGCAGCATCTGAGCAATGGCAGTTACTTAATATGCAGCAAGTGTTGTGCCCAGAGACATTTAGATGTAATTTTGTGTGTGTGTGTGTGTGTGTGTGCATACATATTCGCATGTAAATGTGGGTAGGCGCTATCCTGATTGATGGCAATTAGCATTTTCTAATGGTAACAGATGTTCAGATTGCCAGGAGGCTAGTACCTAATGCCCACGCCACCATCTGTTCCACTGGGCACTGCCACAGGAATCATTGCTATCAATGCTGAATGTGTCTGAAGAGTCCTTGTTGGGGCATATTGAATAGTCCTAAGTGAATGTGTATATGTGTTTGGAAAAAGGAAAGAATCATACTAAACATCAGTAAAGATACCCTCAGGCTTATAAAAACTTGGCTCAGTTTATTATGGGATGGAGGTTTTCCATCTGAGAAAACATCTTTGGGTATTAAGTAAGCAGTGAAAGACTTACATGGAATATAGGCTGCATACTTCAGTTTGTGGATGGGGTAGCTATATTTGACCCTGTGGTGTGCACAGAATGGTGGTGGTAGCTGTAGCATAGCATGGCAGACTCCCCACAATAAAGTTTGTCACTTTTACGTTACATTATAAAATTCAGGGAGTTCAGCTGTCATAGCTGAGAATTATCAGAGCCCCTGTCCAAGTCATAAAGACACTGGGTTGAATGATTACTCAGTACAGATTGCAAACAACAATTCATGCCCCCAAGACCAGCAAATCCAAGATCTTTTCTTGGGCTCCATCCGTCAATTGCACCCTTAATTTGGTTTTAAATAAAAAGCCAGGGAGAATTTGGCTTCTAATTTTAATATCTTTCCCCTTGATACTTTATTATTTATTTTATTAATCTGCAGATGATAAATTATTTAAGAGGGTTACATCCAAATTAGCTTGTAAAGAATTACAGGAAGGTTTTCTAGAACTAGCAGTATATTGATAATTGCAAGTGATACGCGTGAAAAAAAAATACTTCTAGCTATGCACATGCAAGGCTGAGGGATGAACTAGTGATTTCCATTCAAGAAAAATTTTAAGCATTGTCATTGATGCTTCTTGGAAAATACAAACTAAGTATTCTATGCAACAGTAGAGAAAGGCAGGATAAGGGCGCGGAGGGGGGGGATGTGCCTTAATATTAAGAATTATTATGAAAGGTAGAAGCAAGAACATAGAATATCTTTAATTACAGCACTTATAATCATGCCATTTCCAAAATCTGTCTAATAATATTTGGTAAGGAAGAGAGAATGAAAGGTTGAAGAGTATGGAACTCTTTCTGATGAGATTAGGATTTATTTTTCCTCTTAAAGAAAAGAATGGATCTGATTAAATGATATACAAATTATAAGTAGACTAGGATAACTGATTAAATGATACACAAATTATAAGTAGACTAGGATAACTGCACAGGGACTACTTATTTTTCCATTCATATAATACTCAAACTGGAAGATGCTTAACAAACTGGACAAGCAGGTGGTTTAAAACAAACAATAGAAAATGCATTTCCTTGTAGATGACCTTTGGAACTATGCTGTCAGAAATATAGTTGAATTTGGGGGACAATGGGGCATTGATGAGGCAGGGTACTAGGCAAAATACTGAAAAAATTGGAGGTTACTGGGTAGAATGCTCATGTTTTAGGACAAGAATGGATTACAGTAGAATGAGGACTTTGCCAGAACTGCGGGGTGTTAAAGCTTCCTTGACCAGCTGATGTTAGAGATGGGGTACAGGGTGAGATAAATCGCTGACTGTGTCTAGTTTAACGCTCCTCTCCCAGAAAGTGCAACATGCTGAGAACACCTGGCAAATCATTGTTGGGCTAGTAGCTTGCAAGTAGATTCAACTTTTAATGTGCTGGCAAATTCTGCTTCTTTTTAGGATAGTGAAAGTGCTCTGTAGCCATATGACAACCATTGCTAGAACTGGTTTGCATAATTCTGCTTGTAGCAAAATCTCAGATTCTGGCTTTCCATACTACAGAATTTTTTTGTGTGCAGCTGTTCTCCTTCAGTGGGGGGAAGTCATCCAGGAAGTGGTTAGGTCACGCCTCTGCTCGCTCAGATAGGCTATTCAGATTTCTTTATTTCGTGGCTCCTATTGGAGGGACCTAGGCTGACCTCTCCAGTTCTTGCATAGCCCTGCGCTCGGTAGGACGTCTGGAGCTCCTGCTCCAAGCCAGAGAAAGTACAAAGTACAGAATAAAGAAAAAACAGAAGACAGACGACTAAGAGGATCTCCCTTCCCTTCCAGGAGACATCTGCAGATGCCCCAGGATGGGAAGCAGATGAAAAAACACCCTCCCACACCTTCCAAGGCTCTGGAAGGAGGATGGATGGCCACGACGGAGGTCCCAGCGGAGCAGCAGCCCATCACTCCTGAGGCACCGGGAGTTGGGCGGCAGGATGCTCAGCAGTGAGGAGAGGCGCTGCTGCTACTGCTGGAGGAAGACTGCCAGTCCCCGCTTCCCCCTCACCACGTGAATCAAGATGGTGCCGCAGCAACAGTGGTTGGTGGCGGCAGGACCCAGCGTTCAAGGCCTACGGGCTCCCACTCCCAGCCGCACACCAAGAAGACTGCTGCAGCACCTTCGGCTGACACAGTGGTCAGCGGTGCGGGAAAGAAAAATGCAGCAGGAAGAACACAGAGCCAACGAGCCCTTCGGATGAGCTCATTCCAACCGGGGGGGGGCTGACTGGGAATAGCCCTAATAAAGGCCAAAAAGGAATCAATTCAACCCCAGCCCAATGGCCCAGGACTGGTTCCAGCCCACCCAGGACCCACTATAGACCCAATGGGGCCGCTTCAAGCCCAGAACAGCGGCACGGGACTGGCTCCAGCCAGACCCAAGCACAGCACAGTGGCCCGGGAATGGCTCTTACACAGACCTTCAGCCTTTGGGCAGCCATGGGTCCACCAGGGATGTGGGCACCGGCAGGTATCGTGCAGCCTATACAGATGCAGCCTTACCTGCCCCATCCACTCCAGCCTGTTCAGCCACCCTGTTCCCAGCCAGCGTAGGGCACAGACAACCCAGCCAGCAAAGGGACCCAGAGGCATGGCACAGCCCCCAAGGTCAGCCAGCCGAGGATTCAGAGGGCGGGAAAAATGGCTATGATAGAGGTCCCCATGGAACTTCAGTCCCTTAACCCAGAGGAATCGGGGGTCAGGCAATACTGGTTGAAAGGGGAAACTCCACCAGTGCGGGGCCGGCTGAATGCAATGAGCTGATCAGTCCCCACTGCCCCCCCCAAGTGGTCCAAGAGAATGGCGTGAAGGCTGCGGATGGTGCCAGAAGCTCGGAGAGGTCAAGGCCTATGGGCTCCCACTCCACCCCAAGGAAAGGGTGCCAGTGGAAGCAGCACACAGAAGCCAGCGGGAGACACTGGCAGGCGGGTCGAGTGAATAAAGCCAGTAGGCTCCCACCCACACCCGCACCCGAAGGATGCAGCCAAGTAATCGGCTGGCAGGGTGGGAGACACAAGTGGGCCCACTCCAGCGGTAGGGGAAGGTCTCATTGGGCATAGCCCCACAGCAGGTGCACCTGCACCTGCCCAGGGATGAAGTCCAGGCCATAGCCGCAATTTCACCACCAGCTGCAGCTGCTGCAGGGCTCACCAGTTGCAATCGCTGCAGGGACCAGTTGGTTTGGCATCACACCCATTCAGTCCCTCACAGCCTCGCCACTCCCCCAACAACACGTGCAAACTAGGGCCCTTCCTGGATCTGGCCCTTAATGGGAGTGGCCTGGGGTGGCACCCAACAGCTTCAGGACACTGGAAGCCAGGGAGGTGAGGTGGCAGCCCCAGCACAACCCCAAAACCTGTGCATACAAGCAAGGAGCCAGGGGAAAGTCATCCTCCACGGGGCTCCTGCAGGAAGGGAAACCACACCACTTACCTTAGTTTGGCAGGCCGAAATTACATCTACCATCACTTCCTTGGGTGGAGATACAGAGAAGGAAAAAATGGACTGCAGTGGATCAATGGTTAAGATGCTGAACTGTGGACCAGAAGGTCGATAGTTGGGCAGTCAAGACCCAAGGGCGGTGTGATGGAGTGAGCTCCTGTCTCTGGTCCCAGCTCCTGCCAACATAGCAGTTCGAAAGCTCGAAATTGCAAGTATATACACAGGTACCGCTTCAAGGGGGAGGTAACAGTGTTCCATGCACCTCGGCATCTTGTCATGCCAGCCACATGACCACGGAGACTTCTTTGGACAGCGCTGGTTCTTTGACTTGGAAACGGGGATTAGCACTGCCCCCTAGAGTCGGATTTGACTGGCTTTAAATCTGAACCTTTCTGAAAGCTGTCAAACAAGGGCGTTCCATGCTGGGTTACCAGTTGGGAAATGGCAGAAAAGCCTGTATCTTCAGTCTCTGCAAAGCGGGAAACCAGAGGCTTTAAGAAACCAGTCTAGGTGCAGACTTTTGCACCATTCTCCTGTCTTCTTTGATAACATCATAAGAGCAGAGTGGGCTGTTCCTAAAGTTGGGAGCTCCCTTTGTCTGTCACAAAGCGTGTGTGATCCTCAACAGAGGAGACCAGGGGAGACTTAAAAGCCCTTAAGGTCCCTTGATCGGCGCCACTGCGGTGACTCCGCTTTAAGAGGCAGTCCTCCCCAGGACTGGGGAGAAGGCCTTAAGATGCCGGGGACAGAAAGACTGAGGCAGCATGGACCGCGGTGGCTCAGTGGTTAAGACACCAAACGGCAGTCCAGTAGGTCGGTAGATGGCAGCTCAAGACCCGAATGTTCCCATCTCTGGTCCCAGCTGCCAACCTAGCAGTGTGAAAGCAAGACGTTGCAAGACGTTTTCCTTTGGCCCCCTCCTCAGCACCCAGAGTCTTTACCAAAATCTGGGATACTCTGGTAGCATCACTACACCTAGAAGGAAGATTCCACACACAGAATGTGGCAGCGTCCCGAGCACAAACAGGTCCCTCATCAACAGAGCCTTTCATCCCTACACAGGATCTTGCGTACCTGGGGGGAGGGGGGAGGCAGCCTGAACACACAGCAGGCCACCATCTCTCTACCAGAGGGAATAAAGCTAAACATATGGGACGGTGTTTGGAGTGTCACATCCAAGATAACAGCAGTCCAGCTGCACCTGCCAGTTTGGCAGGGCCTACTAAAATCAATCATAGACACAATCCCGTGGACAGGACTTATGAGGGAGTTTGAATGGTGGGCAATACCATCAAACTTGGGGCAAGACCATCAGCTTCCTCCATTCTCAGCAACGAGGCAGCCCACTGCATCGCCTGCCCTTGCAAAACAGGCTGAGCGGTCAGGACCTGAATCCAGGGGAAGGGGCCTGAAGCGAGGAAGTCTTACCCAGACCACACAAGTTTTAAGGCCCCCATGCAGGACCTACTAGCAAGCTCAATAAACCATCAGGTCGAGAGGTTCCTATCCAGATGTCAGGACCCAGCAGTGGGGACAGAAGGCCTCCGGTACGCCTTCCTTCCCACAGCTCTGTTAAGAAGGATGCTCAACAAGATCACAAGGAACAGGGCAGAAGTGGCATTCGTGACTGGCCACCAGACAAGAGGACCATGGGTTCTTGGATCCGGTACACCGGGAAGTACCTCTGAGAACAGATTGGCCACACCTAGGGCCAATCCTACACCTAGAACCAGCATGGTTACAGTTGACTGCACAGAAATTGAACACAGGTGATTACAGATGCTAGTTTTCCCAAAAACATAGGGATATTAGGTCTCAGGCAAGGGGGCCATCAACACAGCGCCCCTACAGTCACCCATGGAAGACATTTCAAAATGGGCCTCCACCAACGGAGTACAACCCTTGGCATCTCCAGTCAGACACAGGTTCCTGACATGGAGCCTTCTCCAAGGTGCTGTGCGCATTGACTGAAGCCAGTTGTATTACCTTCCTTCTGCTCCATTCCGGAGCACCCTACAGTACAAACCTGGCACAATGGGGCATACGGAGGAGCTCTCTGTATATACCTCCCTTTCCAAGGTCAGACCTGCTGTTTGTATCACGAAGAGGGCTCCATAGACCATAGTGGTCTACTGGATTGGACAGTGTGTGGCCAAGGCCTACGATGGGGCAAGGATGGGCACCACCAGGTCAGGTGACTGTGCACTTCACAGGAGCTTTCTTCAAGCAAGCAACAGCGTATGGATTCTGCAGAGCAGGTACCTGGGTCTCCTTGTCCACATTGGTGAGGCATTACAGGAGGGGTCAGGCGGTATCTGCTGACGTAGCCTTTGGCATACGAATATTACAGCAAGTTTTGGAGAGATAAGTCACCCACCCTAGAAGAGCAGCTTGGGTACTGCTAACCACTTCCTGGATGACTTCTCCCCACTGAAGGAGAATGGTACATTAGACCTTACCCGAAGGTTCTTTCTCTTCAGTGGGGGAGAAGTCATCCACATCCCACACTAGGACAGAGAACTACTAACTCAATTCAAGCCAAGGGTGGCACGTAGAACACGGAGTGATCACTCCACTTCATAAATGCAGAAAGCAAGAAGGAGCACAAGAACTCAAATGAAAACAACACAGGGCTTGAACATAACTGGAGAGGTCAGCTTAGGCCCCTCCAATAAGAGCCATGCAATAAAGAAATTTGCATAGCCTATCTGAGCAAGCAGAGGCATGATCTAACCACTTCCTGGATGACTTCTCCCCCACTGAAGAGAAAGAACCTTCGGGTAAGGTCCAATACCATTATCCCATTAGGCAAGGGTTATAACAAAATGCTGAAGCATAACTGATCGGGAATGGGGTGTGTTTTCTGGGATTTCTGACAGGAATGTGGGGGAATCTTGTTCTCTGTGGCTTTTTGTGGTTTCCCACCCTCTTAGACAAAGCTACACTTTATGATAGTCTTGATGGTCATCTCGGGCTGCAGTGACCCTTAGCAAGAATTCCTTCTTCTTTCTTATATGGCCTTCTGGCACTCTTTTTATACACTGGATAAGGAAAAGAGACATGATCACTTCCTTACACTGACTGTCTGGAGTTCTCTGTATAGTAGAGCATGCCAGAAAGGTGCTCTTCTCGGCATCATTTTCTGGTTGCTTGTTAAGATTTAGGCTTCACCCAGCTATCTTTTTTGCTGAGGGCTTTTTTTGCTCACAGCTTATTCCTTGGCTGATCTGCTTCCCATTTTCTTTCTGGAGTTCTCTGTAACTGTAGATCAGGTTGGTATGATGTGGGATGGTAGCTCAGTTCCTGAATTTAATACATGAGGAATTCAGAAGACATGGATAGGACAAGCAACAGAATGAGAAAGTTTAGTATGCTGTATCTCTGAAAGAATTGGCAGTTGCTATACCCATACACATCTCTTGGCATCCCTGCCTGGTGCTACTGCAGTATCAGGTATCCTGATGAGAAACTCTGAGAATTCTTTTATTGAATGACCCATTGCTATGGAGCTCTGAAGATGCAGCAGTATCAGATCTAGGATCAGGATGTATATGTAACACATGATTTTCTCCTTTTGGGACATCATTAACATTTTTCTGGAAAGCTCTTGCTTGCCTTGTAGTGTACTTCTGATCCACTAGGCTTCTTGGTTAAGCAAAAGTTTTGGGGCAGTGGTTCTTTCCAAAAGGTCTCCTGAGATGCACTTCACATATATTACCTTTCTATTGATAATGAGCCTGAATATGTCTTCTGGAGACTCTGCCTTCTTTGCTGTTTCCCTCTTTATTCTGCCCCGCCCCTCAGCATATGATACAGCTTGTGAACGTACTTAATATTCTGGGCAATATCCATGGAAAACTGTTCAAAATTGCTTTCCAGTCTTCACCATCTCCAGTTCTTTTCAGTGCTAATTTCCCCACACGAGTTTGGTGGCGGACTCATGATGAAGCTACAAAAACATCTTATAGGACATTTATGAAATCCTATGAGATGGCAGTGAAAGCCGCAAAGAAAGAATTGTGTGTGGCCACCATTGTGTCTGCTAGCTCTCGCCCAGCTCAATTATTTAGGATAATTAGATCGTTAACCTCTCTTCCTGAGGGAATGCAAAAAGATAGTGATTTGACACTTAGCACTGAGGCTTTTGCAAGCTATTTTGCAGATAAAATCTTGTAGCTCCACCAAGAATTGCCGGCCAATACTGATACAGTACAGGAACTGGAAGCCCCCTGGCTGTCTTCAAGTCCCATGATGGACCAATTTGACCGACTCTCCCTGGATGAGGTTGAGAGGGTTCTGGGTGCTCTGAAGCCCACCACTTGCCTCCTGGAACCATGCCCATCATGGCTGGTGAAGGCTGTCAGTGATGGGATACAGATCTCCTGGCAGACATCATTAACTTGTCCCTGAGCTTAGGGACTTTTCCAGGGGTGCTAAAGGAGGCTGTGAATAGACCACTCCTGAAGAAACCATCCCTGGATCCAATCAACTATCACCCAGTTTTGAACCTCCCATTCCTGGGCAAGGTAGTTGAAAGAGCACTAGCTGAACAGCTCCAGATTTTCCTGGATGACTCCTCAATCCTGGACCCGTTCCAGTCCTGTTTCTGCCTGGGCTATGGAATAGAGATGGCACTGATTGCCCTTACATATGATCTCCAGAGATACCTGGGTTGAGGCAGATTGGCACTGCTGTTACTACTTGATCTGACAGCAGTGTTCAAAGCAATCAATTACGATCTTATGGCCCACCGCCTTGCTTGTCTCCTTCCTCCATGATCAGGGACAGAGAGTGGCGCTGGAGGAGAGAGTCTCACCACATTACCCTGTGGTGTGTGGCATCCCACAAGGGGTGATTCTCTCTCCTGTGTTGTTTAATATCTATATGCGCCTCCTGGCCCAGTTGGTCTGGAGCTTTGGGCTGGGTTGTATCAATATGCTGATGACACCCAGCTATATCTGTTAATGGATGGCCAACCAGACTGTGGCCCAGATATTTTAGCCAAGGGCTTGGAGGCTGAATGGTTAAAACTGAGTTGGCTGAAATTAAATCCATTGAAGATGGAGGTCCTGTGCCTGGGCTGAGGGGGAATGGGATTGGGGATCCAGCTCCCAGCTCTTGATGGAGCACTGTTAACACCATTGCCTTCAGTGTAGAGCTTGGATGTGATTTTGGATACCTTGCTATCTATGGAGGCCCAAATCACAACTGTGGCCAGATTGGCATTTTTCTATTTTCACCAGATCAGGCAACTGGCTCCCTATCTCTCCCCCCATGACCTAGCCACAGTGACCCATGCGGTGGTCACTTCCAGGTTGGATTACTGTAACTCGCTCTATGCCGGGCTACCCTTGAGACTAATCTGGAAACTCCAGCTGGTCCAGAATGCAGTGGCATCCATTCTCACAGGAACATTGCTAAGAGCACATATACAACTGGTGCTCCGCCAGCTGCACTGACTCCCAGTTGAATTCCAGGTCAAGTTCAAGGATCTGGTTTTAACCTTCAAAGCCCTATGCAGTCTGGGATCAACATACCTTCAGGACTGCCTCTCCTGGTATGTCCCTCGTAGAGCATTATTCTTGTTAGATCTAGACTGGCTGGTGATCCTAGGCCCTAAAGATGTCAGCTTAGCCTCAACCAGAACCAGAGCCTTTCCAGCTCTGGCTCCAGCCTGGTGGAACACTCTCCCCATCAAGATTCAGGCCTTATTCCACAGGGCCTGCAAAATGGAGGTGTTCTACCAGGTCTGCAGTTGAGGTGGCAGAGACATAGTTATATTTATGACAGTTATTTATTGCTGTTGTAACCTGCCCTGAGCCTGTTTGTGGGGGAGGATGGGCTACAAGCCAAATAAATAAATAAATGATTCAGATGCTATCTATCTGTTTTCTAGCACAGCAGTATCTGTCTGAATAGGGGGTGGTTAATAATATTATTTTGCACTGAAGTATATATAGAGAGAGTTTTATAAGCAAAAATAACAGGCCCACAATTTCTTTATAATCTCAGTTTTGACATTGTGGAACATAAAAAGGAGGGGGAGAGATAACGCTAGCAAGGGATGAAAGAGAGAAATGTAATTAAGACTGGTTACATTTGGGACTCAGGATAAAGGGGTTAAACTAAAGGCTTTAGGGAAAAGTTTCGAGGAAGGATATACTGAGTGGAATAGAGGGTAGACAAACATACAGGTCCAAAGAGGAGAAAAATGAGTCGCTGCAAAAGAGAATCGGCAGAGTAGTTTATGAAAGCAGTGGACATTCAAATAGCAATGGATGGCAGAATTTCAGTAGCAAAGGTCATGGGCAGGGACAGAATGACTTTATCTAGATATATAATATACTATTTTGGAGTGTATACTTGTAAGCCATCTGGAGTTCTGCAAGGTAGGAAGGTGTCTAATAAATGTCTTAAATAAATAAATAAAATACTCTGGAATGCGATATCCAGTTCTCCTCCAGCTTTGCCATTCAAAGCTATTCTATCTTCAATAGAATGAATGCATTTTTATAAGCTGCATGACCCAAGGAGATATGTATGGATGGCTTTGCTCATGGATTCAGAATTTATACCTCTTGCCTTCTTACTAATTCCCTCCCTGCTTCCTTTGCCCAAGCTGCCTGCCAAAAGGTTTCGAACACCAATTGTTTTCCCTGCTCAACAGTCAGATGGTGCCAGCACTGCACCTCCCCCACCCCATCAAGATAGAGCCGAGCCTCCAATTTCGCCAGCATGCTCCCGAATCAATACACCAATCTTTAGCGTGCTCTCTGTTTTTTCTTCCCTTCTTAGTCAGCTTTGAGCATTAGTGGCAGCAGAAACTGGCATGACCTGCATGCACCCTGAGTACTAATTATTAGGAATTCTGGTGCAGTTTGGAAATCAACTGAGCCATTCCTTTTTGCTGTTCCTAGAGTAGAGAAGGATAAGGTGTAGGAATAAATGAGTTCAATTATAGTTGATCAGCACAGCAAGTGATGTAGTCTGACATAATCATGAAAACTGTATACAATTGATCATGAGTATCTTCTTGCGTTTCTTCAGATTTGTGATACTGGAGGACAAAGCAGTTTTTTTCTGGCCCAGGGGGAGGGAGGGAACCAGCCAGAGCTCGCTTCCTGGCCAGGCTGCCTCAATCATATACAGGAGACAAAGGGAAGCCTTTCTTTCCTTCCACTGGCTGAGGCTCTTCCCTGAAGGGAGGCAGGGAGGGAGGGAATGAAGGAGAGCTTGCTTTGCTGGGCTGCCTCAATTGCACAGCAGAAATACCAGACATCTTTAAGACCAACAAACTTTTGTTCAAAGTATGAGCTTTTGTGTGCCTTGCTACAGTGTGTGTAGTCTGTTGGGCTCCTTATGTCAGGGCTCTCCTGGGTTCAACTGGGTACCCTCCTCCTTTTCACTGTGTTCATGCCCTCATGATCCTGTCTTTCTCAGTAAGAAAGCAATGTGAACTATTTTAGAGGAGGAATAACAACAAGCCAGTGAGGTGGATTAGGCTGAGAGTGTGTGTCCAGACTGAGTTCACCCAGCACATTTCCTTTGTAGGAAGTTGTAGTTATTTCTCTGGGGAAGACTATAGTTTTGTAGACAAACAAACAGCCCTCAGATGCCTTCTCCTGTTTTTGACCAGCACTTGAAGCAACTTATGTATAAAAGCTTGCAATGCCCAGCCATTTCATGTTTTCCCCTGGGTCCTAGGCTCAGAACACTGAGCATGAGATTTCTATAATGAATGTCAATAAATCAAAAGTAGGTTTGCAGCTTAGAGATACACACCTGAACAGTATATTCAAGTTTGCTACAGCACAGACATTTTGATGCAGTAATTCGGAGCAAGAGGTGTCAGTTATCAGAGACTGTTAAACAGACAAAATATTGCAAGAGTGCTAGTGTTTTAAGCATGTTTTATTTAAAGTTTTAAAAATCTTTAATTGTGTTTGTCTGTGTCCTTTATAAAGTTTATATCTCTACTACCTGGCATTACATTTTATGACACACATGGCCTGGCCCAACAAGGTCTCATTTATGTCAGATCCAGCACTTATAACAAATGAGTTCAACACCCCTGCTTTAGAATGTTGGAGGTGAGGGCCAATCAGACTGCATATGCAAATAACCTGTGTGTTCTGACTGGCCACGGGGGGGGCGGGATGACGTGTGGAATGGAGTGAGTCTCAGTCAGCCCCATATGCAAATGACCTTAAAAGGCTGGCCCAATCAGGTAGAAGGTGAGTTGTTGGGATCATGGCTAGCCTTTTAAATATATCTTGATGATTTTCAATCTAGCCAGGATCCTGTTCTTCTTGGCTAAGTGGTCAGCCTGTACCTTTTTTTAGCATACACAGACAATCTAGTTTTATTAACTCATACTATCTCAGATTTAGTGAAAATATTAATCAAATTTTATGATTTCTCCATCAAAGAATATTTAGAAATAAACTTTGATAAAACAAAGGTACTAATCTTCTCTAAATCCAAACTAAAGAGAACGCATTCTTTATCTTTGCATGGAAACTCAATTGAGATAGTAAAAAATTTCAAGTACCTCAGGGTTATGTTTATACAAAATCTTTCTTGGGATTTGCATATCCATATGTTAGTACAGAAGCTAAACTCCTCCTTTATTTTATTTAAATCTTTTATTGTAAAGGAGGGCAATTTGTTCCGGCACTTATGATCCTGTATAGAGCAATTATACATTCAGTTGTCAGATATGTTATTCCAGTATAGTATACTGGTCATATAGAACGTCTTGATTTTCTTCAAGTCAAATTCTTTAGAAACCTGTTGGGTATTTTGTACAGGGCTGGTGCTACCACTATACCAACTAGGCGGCTGCCTAGGGCACAGACTTCAGAGGAGCACAGAATTGCCAATCAGCATTAGGGTGTGACTCCCTCATGGATCACTGCCTTGATGTGGCGAAGGGGCTTGCGTGGTTTGATGAGGCTGTGGGCTATGCCGTGGAGGGCTACCCAGGATGGACAGGCCACAGCAGAGATCTCAGACCAAGGGTGATCCACTGGAAAAGGAAATGGCAACCCACTCCAGTATCTTTGCCAAGAAAACCCTATGGACAGTAACAAAAGGCTAAAAGATATGACACCAGAAGATGAGCCCCTCAGGTCGGAAGGTGTCCAATATGCTACTGGGGAAGAGCAGAGGGCAAGTACAAGTAACCCCAGAAAGAGTGAAGCGGCTGGGCCAAAGCCGAAAGAACGCTCAGCTGTGGATGTGTCTGATGGTGAAAGGAAAGTCCAATGCTGCAAAGAACAATACTGCATAGGAATCTGGAACGTAAGATCTATGAAGGTAAGCTTGATGTGGTCAAAAATGAGATGGCAAGAGTGAACACTGACATCTTGGGAATCAGTGAACTAAATTGGACAGGAATGGGCGAATTTTACTCAGAAGACCATTATATTTACTACTGTGGCCAAGAATCCTGTAGAAAAAATGGTGTGGCCTTTATAGTCAAACAGAGAGTGTGAAAGGCTGTAATGGGATACAATCTCAAAAATGACAGAATGATCTCGGATCAAATCCGAGGCAAACCATTAAACATCACAGTAATCCAAGTCTACGCCCCAACCACTGATGCAGACCTATGAAGACCTACAACACCTCCTAGAACTAACACCAAAAAAAGATGTCCTCCTCATCTCAGGGGACTGGAATGCTAAAGTAGGAAGTCAAAAAGTAACCAGAATAACAGACAAGTTTGGCCTTGGAGAACAAAATTAAGCTGGGCAAAGGCTAACAGAGTTTTGTCAAGAGAATACGCTGGTCAAGCAAACACCCTTTCCCAACAACCTAAGAGGCGACTCTACACATGGACATCACCAGATGGGCAACATTGAAATCAAATCGACTATATCATTTGCAGTCAAAGATGGAGAAGCTATATACAGTCAGTAAAAACAAGGCCTGGAGCTGACTGTGGCTCAGATCATGAGCTACTCGTTGCAAAACTCAGGCTTAAACTGAAGAAAGTTGGGAAAACTAGGCCGTTCAGGTTTGACCTAGATCACATCCCTAATGAATATACAGTGAAGAATAGGTTTAAGGGACTAGATTTGATAGATAGAGTGCCTGAAGAACTATGGACAGAGGTTCGTGACATTGTACAGGAGGCAGCAATCAGCACCATCCCAAAGAAAAAGAAATGCAAGAAAGCAAAGTGGCTGTCTGATGAAGCTTTACAAATAGTTGAGGAAAGAAGGAAAGCAAAAGGCAAAGGTGAAAAGGAAAAATTTACCCAACTGAATGCAGATTTCCAGACAACAGCAAGGAGACATAAGAAGGCCTTCCTGAATGAACAGTAATAGAGGAAAACAATAGAATGGGAAGGACTAGAGATCTCTTCAAGAAAATTGGAGAAATCAAGGGAACATTCTGTGCAAAGCTGGCCATGATAAAGGACAAAAATGGTAGGGACCTAACAGAAGCAGAAGAGATTAGGAAAAGATGGCAAGAATACACAGAAGAACTATACAAGAAGGACCTCAATGTCCTTGACAACCATGATGGTGTAATCACTGAACTTGAGCCAGACATCCTGGTATGTGAAGTCAAAATGGGTCTTACTAACAACAAAGCTAGTGGAGGTGATGGTATCCCAGCAAAGCTATTCAAAGTCTTAAAAGATTATGCTGTTAAAGTGCTGCACTCGATTTGCCAGAAAATTTGGAAAACACAACAGTGGCCACAGGATTGAAAAGGTCAGTTTACATTCCAATCCCAAAGAAGGGCAATGCCAAGGAATTTCAAACGATCATACAATTGCACTCATTTCACATGCTAGCAAGGTCATGCTAAAGATCCTACAAGCTAGGCTTCAGTGGTACATGGATAGAGAACTATCAGAAGTACAAGCTGGGTTTTGAAGAGGCAGAGGAACTAGAGATCAAATTGCCAACATTTGCTGGATTACGGAGAAAGCAAGAGAGAACCAGAAAAAGATCTACTTCTGCTTCATTGACTATGCTTTGTGTGGACCACAACAAACTATGGCAAGTTCTTAAAGAGGTGGGAGTACCAGACCACCCACGTCTCTTGAGAAACCTGTATAAGGGTCAAGAAGCAACAGAACAGGATATGGAACAACTGATTGGTTTAGCGTAGGAAAAAGAGTACGACAAGGATGTATATTGTCCCCTTGCTTGTTTAATTTATATGCAGAGTACATCATGCGAAATGCTGGTCTGGATGAAAGCCAAAATTAAGATTGCTGGGAAAAACATTAACAACCTCAGATTGTTATGCAGACGATACCACTCTAATGACAGAAAGTGAAGAGGACCTAAAGAGCTTCTTACATAGAGTAAAAGAGGAGAGCGTAAAGGTTGGCTTGAACCGCAACATAAAAAAAAGCTAAGATCATGGCATCCGACCCTATCACTCCTTGGCAAATAGAAGGAGAAGTCGTGGAAGCAGTGACAGACTTCACGTTCCTGGGATCAAAGATCATTGCAGATGGCGACTGCAGCCATGAAATTAAAAGACACCTGCTCTTGGGAGGAAAGCTATGGCAAACCCAGACAGCATAATAAAAAGCAGAGACATCACCCTGCCAACAAAAGTCCGTATGGTCAAAGCAATGGTATTCCCAGTAGGACTGTATGGCTGTGAGAGTTGGACTATAAGGAAGGCCGAGCACCAAAGAATAGATTCTTTTGAGTTATGGTGCTGGAGAAGACTCCAGAGAGTCCCTTGGCAAGGAGATCAAATCAGTCAATCCTAAAAGAAATCAACCCTGACTGTTCCCTGTAAGGCCAGATACTGAAGCTGAAGCTCAAATATTTTGGCCACCAAATGAGAAGGAAGCACTCACTGGAGAAGACCCTGATGCTGGGAAAGATTGAAGGTCAAAGAAGAAGGGGATGGCAAAGGATGAGATGGTTAGACATGGGAGAAGTTGTCTACCTTTTGTTCTGTTGGGGCCAAGCTCCAACAGGCTGTAGAGAAACTATCTGCAAGTGGGTGTGCACGGTTGGTGGGGTACACCCCCCACTCATGCCACTGCCATGAATCTCCAACATGAATGTGAAGGGGTATGCTGTCTCCTCTTGTGCTGTGATGCCACCTCTTGGGGTGATAAGAAGACTTGAATTGGCCTTCCTGATACCCTTGAAGAGTTCATCAATAGCTTGAATGAAGTGATGGGAAGAGTTCTTATCAGAATTGTAGATGACACAAAGCTGGGCTGGATAGTTAATAGAAGACAGAAATATATTGGCATTGGATCCATTCCAATCTGGCTTTCACCCTGGCCACGGGACGGAGATGGTGTTGGTTGCCCTAATGGACAATCTCCACAGACAGCTGAATTGAGGTGGGTCAGTGCTGCTGTTGTTGCTTGACCTCACAGCAGTATTTGAAACAGTCAATTACAATCTTCTGGCTCACCGCCTTGCTGTATCTGTTGCTGGACAGCCACCCCTCTGCTGCCCCACAAAATCTGGCTGAG
Organism: Gekko gecko; assembly: GCA_029375565.1. NCBI lineage: Eukaryota > Metazoa > Chordata > Lepidosauria > Squamata > Gekkonidae > Gekko > Gekko gecko. Next base: position 232,300,273 of record JAPDNY010000002.1, on the reverse strand, counting down.
GATCTGGAGACCATGGTGGGATGTTTAAAAAAGAGCAGGTTGAGACTGGATCCAGCAAAGATGGAGGTTCTGTGGCTGGAGGGGAGAGCTTCAGGACTGGAGCCCAGGCGCCCATCTCTTGACAGGGCATTATTAAGACTGGCGCCATTCATCAAGAGTTTGGCAGAAGTCAAGCATATTGCTAAACTGGTGTTTTCCCACCTTCACCGGGCTCAGTAATTGGCCCCTTTCGTGTCGCGTTTGACCTAGCCACAGTAATCTATGCAACAATCACCTCCAGGTTAGACCACTATAACTCGCTTTATGCTGGCCTACCCTTAAGGCTGACTTGGAAGCTCCAGCTGATCCAGAACATGGTGGCATGAGTCCTGACGGGAATGTCATGGATAGTATGTATTCAACTGGTGCTTCGCTAGCTGCCCTGGTTTCCAGTGGAATACTGAGTCAGGTTCAAGGTCTTGGTATTAACATTTAAGGCCTTGAGCCATCTGGGATCAATGTATCTATGGGACTGTCTCCTTTATTATGTCCCCAGGAGAGCATCATGTTCCGCAGATAACAACTTACTGGTGATCCCTAGCCCCAAAGAGGTTCAGCTGTCCCTGGACAGGGCCTTTTTGGTCCTGACCCCAACCTGGTGGAACTCTGTGCCTAATAAGGTCAGAGCCCTGCGGGACCTCATGCAGTTCCAGAGGGCCAGCAAGGCAGAGATGTTCTGCCAGGCTTTTGGTTAGGGACAGCAATGGTTTTCCAACATGGCTGGCACCCCCCATCCCCCCCCCAAATAAAACAAAACAAAACAAGAATTTAGGAAGTGACCAAATCATTCAGAATTCCAGATTTTCATTTTTATATATATTTTTATTATTATTATTAAGTATAAAGCTGGAACATAGCATGTAAATACAAATTGTACCTTATGATAAGTCCTTTACAAACAGTACATACAGTTTTCTTGTATTCAGTGATATACTCTAAACCATCTCATTTGAAATATCCTATCATCTTTTCCTTGTAATAAAGCATTAAGTTTGTCCATTTCTGCCACGTCCAACAATTTTTTAGCTAAATCCTCTTTTGATGGAACTTTTCCTGATTTCCAATATCTAGCTATCAATATTCTTGCAGCGGTAAGTATACAAGTTAAAAGATATACATCATTTTGCTCATAGTTACTGGGAATTATATTTAGTGGAAAAATCTCTGGCACCATATTCAAACTGATGTTCAACATTTCCAATATTACACTTTTCACAATCAGCCAATATTTATAAATTTTTCACATCTCCACAACATGTGGAAGAAAGTTCCTACATTAGATTTACATTGCCAACAGTTTCCTGACACTGCTTTATACGCTTTAGCTAGCCTATCTGGTGTCCAATACCACCTATGGAACATTTTGTATATGTTTTCTTTAAAAGTAACAGCTCTCATTAACTTAGGTGACTTCCATATCTTGAGCCAGTCATCTGTTTGAATCATATGCCCCATGTCTTGCATCCATACAATCATTACATTTTTTATTACTTCATCTTGCATAACCTCTTCTAAAAAAACTTATACAATTTTTGTATTAATTTATCATTGGATGAAAGCCAGATTTTATCTAATTCGGATAAGGACTTGGAAAAATCAGTTGTTTTATCTATATTATATTTTGCTTGCAATTGCATTAATTCCTTTTGGGAGAGGGGTTGAAGGGGATTTTTTATTGCTTTTTTATAATTGACAACTAATAACTACAATGAAAAAAGGGAAGGGGACTACATCTAAGGAGACAGTAAAGAAAACCCACACTAAACTAAAACCCCAAGAGAGGGAGATCTTTACCCCAGTTAAAGTCTATGTTAATACTAAATTGTTAGTAAGCAATGTATATCTGCTATATAATTAGTTAGTTACTTGTTATGGGAGACTTTCAGAGCATCACCCAAGCTCGCTTCATAAAGGCCATTTTCAGAGTCCTTCTGCCTTTACTTAGGCCACTCGAACCAGTTTCACCATCCTCTTTGGCTCCCAGTTGGCATTTCAAAAATTCTTTAGCCTTATGTACAGAGTCAATCTTCTCTCTTTTGTCGTGTAACTTAAAGATGACCCCTACTGGAAATGCCCATTTGTACGCAATTTGGTTGGTTTGGAGAAAAAGGGTTAGATCCTTATAATTCTTCTGTTTTTGTCGAATTTCAAAGGGAATGTTTTTTAGAACCTTGATTGTAACATTCCCAAGCTTCAATGGAGTTGCTGATGTAGCTTTTAAAATTGCATCTCTAGTTTGCCTTCTTGAAAATTTAACTGAAATTTCCCCAGGTAAGTTATTCTTTTGGGTGTAGTTTGAATACACCCTATACGCTGATTCTATATCATGTAGTATTTCTTCCACTTTTAAACCTACAGCTGGTGCGATGAGATCACTAAGGAGCTTCTTCAAATCTTCTTTCGACGATTCAGGAACTCCCTGGAACCTGAGAACCATGTTTGCTTTCTCCATTTGAAGAAACAAGAGTCTATCTTCTTGTTGATTTTTCTTGTTTATTATTTGTTCCACCTTTTTCTTCAAAGTCTTGTTTTCGGTGTACATCTCTTTCACCATCTCTATCGATTGCTCCGTCTGTTTAACATTTTCTGCCAGCTGGAGCTGTTGAGTTGTGATCGTCTGGTTTAGGACAGTCAACTGCTGGTTAATATCAGCAAGCTGCTCCATCACTGGCCTGAGCGTCTCCACTAGAAGTCTCGCGACATCCACTCCCTCCTTTTCTGGTCTCGGACTTTGCCCACCCAGAGGTTTCGGTTTCAATCCTTTCTTCCCTACGCCCGACATTTCGTTCGATTGTTTACAAAAGCCAACCGACTTTCCACCTCCTCTGAAAATCGCTTATGCTTTAAATCAGCTCTGGTAAGTCTCACCAAACAAGCCAAATACTTCGATTTTCTCTTCCCCCACTCTTTTTCAGTAATTTCTTTCGCTCACGAACGGGGGGGGGGGGGATGTCCCTCCATTCTCCGGTTCCCGGAAGGGGGGGGTAAGGGATCAGTCAGTTATCTTCACATTCGCTGAATCCAACTCACGTTCATTGCTGGTCACCCCAACCTCGCTTGCCTCCGCAAATCGCTGGATCTCCAACGCTTGTTCCGGCCAGCCCCACTTGTGCCATGTGGCCACACAGCGGTAGGACCGTCAGGGTGGAGGAGCGCCTCAATTCTCTGGCATTATGCCATCGAAGAGGCCGCCCCTCAGAAAGCCCTATGGCTTGGAACCCTCACCAAGGGTTCCGTGGGAGAGCCACATCAGTAGTTCCCCTCCAAACCGCTACACCATTAACCGGAAGTCGCAATTGCATTAATTCCCACCAGGTGATAGTAATATTACACAGCTTTAAATTTTCCATAGATCTTAACTTGTTAGACTTATCTAATAGTACCTCATAGGAAGCATTTTTTTCCTTTGTCATCAATGCAGGGTTTATAAATGCTTCTAAGGGTGAGACCAATCTAGGAATTTTTGCGTAGTATTTTTCTTTTCTTCCCTCCAAACTTTTATTGAAGACGCTCTGATAATATGATTATGGAAGTTTGAGTGCACGTCATCTTTTCCATACCAGACATATGCATGCCAGCCAGCCCATATACAAATCGTGGCCCTCTACACGTAAAATTCTCCAATTTTCCAGTTGTATCCAATCTGTAATCCACCTCATAGCTGCTGCCTGATAGTATACTTGCCAGTTTGGCAGGCCAAAACCACCTTTTTCTTTTTTTCTCTTGTAAAATCTTTAATTTAATTTGCACCCTTTTCGGATACCAAATGAATTTCCTAATAATTTTGTCCAGCTCTACAAAATATTGGGTCCTCACAAGAATCGGTAAATTTTGGGCAAGACATAAAAAAAACGGGGCAGTACATTCATTTTAACCATTGCTATTCTTCCCATCAGTGAGAGTTGAAGATCTTTGCATTTGAGTTAATCTTTCCTGATTTCTTCCAATAGCTTATAATAGTTATTTTCCACCAGCATACTATTTCTGTTTGTTAATATTATGCCTAGATATTTAATTTTATTTGTAGTTTGTATTTTAGTGATCCCTTGTATTTCCTTTAACATTTCTTGTGGACAGTTTTTGCTAATATTTTAGTTTTCTTAAAGTTCATTTTAAGCCCTGCTACTTGACCATAGTCCTGTATTTCTTTTAATAGCTGTAGTGAGGAAGGCAATGGTTGTTCTAATATAAATACAAGATCGTCCGCAAACGCCTGCAATTGATACTCTTTGTCTTTGATTTTTAGACCTCTTATTTCCTCATTTCACCTTATATTGTTGTTCAAAGTTTCTAGTAGAAAAATGAATAGTAAGGGAGATAAAGGACATCCCTGTCTGGTTCCTTTCTGAATTTCCACTTTTTGTGAGATCTCCCCATTGATTACTATTTGGGCCTGTTGTTTTTTATATATAGTCCTGAATGTTGACAGGAAGTTGTCCCCACGATCCCATATTTCTAATTTCTGTCTTAGAAATTTCCAGGAAACATTATCAAAGGCCTTCTTAGTGTCCAAGAAAACCAGTGCCAGCTACTTCTCAGAGTGAGCTTCAAAATACTCCAGCACATTAAGTATAGTTCAATTGTATAATTGTTAGTGATACCATCTTGAATTTGTTTTAAATTGATTTTTAATACTATTAATTCTATTATATTTAATGTTTGTACATTGTTCTTAAGACTTCATCACCCAGAGCCTGGCACAAGTTGGGATAGGGCGGTCAATAAGCAACAATGACTGCTTGGAAAGCTGGGTTGAAATGAACAAAATGAAATGTGACATACAGATGTGGAGATCTGCTTTTTAAGAAAAAATAAATACCTACTGTGGCCATAGTACATGTGAAAAGGCAATTTTAGGTTGCTGTAATAGAAGAATAGTGTCTGAATCAAGAGAAGTAGTAGTTCCACTCTATTCCACATCGGTTCATCTGGAGCATTGTGTCGAGTTCTGGGTGCTGCATTTCTAAAAAAGATGTAGCCAAATCAGAACAGGTTCAGAGGAGGGCAACTAAGATGGTCTGAAAAACAAGTCCTATGAAGAAATCTGATATATATAAAAGCCCTACATGTTGGCACTTTCCAGCTCTCCCATTGGCTGTGTTGTGTGCTCCATCAGCCATAGGCCCATCAACCACCACTCAAGAGTATTCACGTGCCAGTGTCTGGGTGCTGGATGTGCTCCTCTCCCCCACCCATTGCCAGCCTGGATGCTCTTCCCTGACAGAATAAATTGCCAAAATGGCAGTATTCTGACGAAGACACTTCTGCTTGGCTCCTATGGGACTAACTTTTCCCTCAGTGGCTGTTGCTAGGCAACCAAGCTTGATTCTGTCAGTAAAAAGGCAAAGGCAGGAGACCCTTTCCAGTCCTTTGTGGGGAACTCATTGGGCCAGTCTTGACTAGGGTTGCCAGCGCCAAGTTGGGAAATACTTGGAGATTTTGTGGTGGAGTCTATGGAAGCCAGAGTTTGGGGAGGGGAGAGGCCTCAGCTGAATAGAATGCCATAGAGTCTACCCTCCAAAGCAGTTATTTTCTCCTGGGGAACTGTTGCTGCCACTTTCCAGGTGAGGGCTGGAGATCACTCAGAATTACAAATGCTGCCTAGATGGCAGAGCTCAGTTTCCCTGGAGAAACTGGCTACTTTGCAGGGTGACTCTGTGTCATTATACCCTGCTGAGGTCACTTCCCTCCTGCTTGGGTCCCCACTGTGGAGAAAGACTGTACCTTTCCTAGGCAGAGGCTCCAGGTAGTGGGGGGAGATGGAAAGCTGAAGTCAGAGGGGCAGATAAAGGTAGGTTGATGGTTGGCTGGGAAGGAGATAGGGTTGCCAACTCCAGGTTGGGAAGTTCCTGGAGATTTGAGGGGTGGAGCCTGGAGAAGGTGGGGTTTGAGGAGGGGTGGGACCTCAGACAGGTACAATGCCATAGACTTCACCCTCCAAACCAGCCATTTCCTCCTGGGAAACCATTGTTGCCAATCTCCAGGTGAGGGTTGGAGATCACTCAGAATTACAACTGCTTTCCAGATGGCAGAGATCAGTTTCCCTGGAGAAAGTGGTGGACTCTGTATCATTATACCCTACTGAGGTGCCCCCCATGGACAGCCAGTGTGATGTAGCAGTTAGTGCTTCAGAGCAGGATCTGTCAGTCCCAGATTCTTCCCATGGAAGCTGATTGGGTGATTTCAGACCACTCACAGACTTTTCAGCCTAACCTACCTCACAGAGTTGTTGTGCAGATCAAAATGGGAGAGGAGAATGATATGAGATGCTTTGGTCCCCACTGTGGAGAAAGACTGTACCTTTCCTAGGTAGAGACTACAAGTGTGTGAGGGGGAGATGGAAAGCAGAAGTCAGAGGGGCAAATAAAGGTATGCCAGTGGTTGGCTAGGAAGGAGATAGAGTTGCCACCTCCAGGCTGCGAAATTCCTGGAGAATGGTTCCTCATCTTCTTGGAGAGGAGTGACAAGTGGAGTGCCTCAAGGATCTGTCCTGGGACCTGTTTTGTTCAACATCTTTATCAAAGATTTGGATGAGGGATAGAGGGAATATTTATTAAATTTGCAGATGATACTAAATTCGGAGGGGTAGCAAATATAGTAGAAGACAGAGTCAGGATACAGGATGATCTTGACAGGCTGCAAAACTGGGCTAAAACAAATAAAATAAATTTCAATGGGAATAAATGTAAAGTTCTGCATTTAGGTAGGAAAAATCAAATGCATAATTATATGTTGGGGGAGACTTTGCTTGGCAGTAGTATATGCGAAAAGGATCTAGGGGTCTTAGTAGACCATACACTGAACATGAGTTAGCAGTGTGATATAGTTGCTAAAAAGGCAATTGTGATTTTGGGCTGTATCAACAGAAGTATAGTGTCCAGATCATGAAAAGTGATGGTACCAGTGTTCCCTCTAAGCTGAGCTAGTGTGAGCTAGCTCACAGTTTTTTAGCCTCCAGCTCACACCTTTTTGTATTAGCTCAGGAAGGATGGCTCCAGAGCAAACTAATTTATGCAGTAGCCCAATTGCTTGCTCACAACTTTAATGTCAGTAGCTCACAAAGTAGAATTTTTGTTCACAAGACTCCACAGCTTAGAGGGAGCATTGGATGATACCACTTTACTCTACTCTGGTTAGACCTCACCTAGAGAATTGTGTTCAGTTTTGGGCACCACAATTTAAGAAAGATGTAGATAAGCTGGAACATGTCCAGAGGAGAGCAACAAAGATGGTTTGGAGACCAAGTCCTATGATGAGAGGAGGAGGAGGAGGAGGAGGAGGTGGTGGTGGTGGTGGTGGTGGTGATTGGATTTATACCACGCCCTTCACTACCCAAAGGTGTCTCAGAGCGGTTTACAAACTCCTTTCCCTTCCCCTCCCCACAACAGACACCCTGTGAGGTAGGTGGGGCTGAGAGAGCTCTTGACAGAAACTGCCCTTTTTTCAAGAACAACTCTTATCAGAACTATGGCTTGCCCAAGGTAATCCAGCCAGGTGCAAGTGGAGGAGTGGGGAATCAAACCCGGTTCTCCCAGATTAGAGTCCGCACACTTAACCACTATACCAAACTGGAGAGGTTGAAGGAGCTGGGTATGTTTAGGGTGGAGAGGAGATGACTGAGAGGTGATGTAGCCATCTTCAAGTACTTGAAGGGCTGTCATATAGAGGACTAACCTGATATCCATGCTTCGCTAAGGTATTTAAGTTCCATAAATCCAGTTATAATACTGATGCTTTAAAATGTGACATTTGTTGTAGGAATTTTAATAGGGAAGATGGTAATGTAAGAAATGAAGTGAGACGTACTTTTTTTTCTCTCTACTGAAGGACCTCTCTCTAGACCACATTGGTGATTCTGTCTTCAGGTACTAGGATCACCAGGCTGCTTGGTGAGCTCACTCTGGAGCAGGCCACATAGAACTGTCCATTTAAGAAGCAGTTGTCTGTTGTCAACTCCTGCCACCTTCCACAAAAGTGATGGCCTCTCTACTTGTGTTCCTGGATTGTTTTCCTCATATGGAGACTGTGTTGTTCTGAGCACCTCAGGGTGATCTTGCTGGTACTAGGCCTGTGCAGCTCAGTGCATTGCAGGAATACTATGTGCAAATGTCTTTGCTGCATTCCTAAGTTGTCTCCTCCTTGTAGCATTGGTGTATCTGGCTCGACATTTGCCAGGAGTTTCTTGGGGCAGTAAGAAGTGAGAGGTGTGAGGGGGAGTTAGTGTGAGGGAGTGGTGATGTGGTGGACATTTCTTCAGGTTCATGAGGGAGGCACACATCAAAATGGCTCCTAGAAATGTCCTTTACTATCTCCCCATAAACATTCATTAACTCAATTGCCATGCTGGCTTTTTTGAAAAATGTCTATTCAGGAGTCTTGAATTGCTGATTTCTGTAACTGTCCTCAGCTATCTGCAGTCTCTTCTGTGTTTTTACCTCAGAACATTGAGATCCACAGCTGAGCAATCAGAGGGAGGTGGGTGTAAGTAGGCAGATTTTACCTCGGAACTCTGAACTACACAATTGGCCAATCAGGGGAGGGGCGGGCAAGGAGGCAGCAGCCTGCTAGACACATGGAAAATAATTGGGGGAACACATTTTGCCCCCTTTTTACCCCCTTAGGGGTCACGTTTTTCAGAAATCTCTTCATGGTGGGGGTTGATGTCATGGAAGGTATGCACTCCCCTTATTTTGGGTTTCTTGATGCAGAGGTTTGGCCTGGGCATTGAATTTGGGGGGAGGGAATACCCCCCCCTTTTTTTTTTACAAAAATGCTTCTCATTTATGTTGCATTTTAGAACTGGGACATAACTACATATTCAAAACATCATCTAAGCAATCAGATATTAAGAAAGTTCACATGAACCAATTTTCTAGAACCCACATTGTGAGGTTAAATAACCTAATAAAGGAAACCAGTTTTCTACAAATTTGTGGTATATTTCCATTGTGAATGGGAATGTGGTTACCCTGGGCCAGCAGCACCACTAAGGTGATCCTGCTGGGGTGGTGTCCCTGATGGATTAAAGTACCCTGGTCCTGCTTCTTCACCTGACAGACACCCACCTGTCTGGTGTTGGGGGGATTATGTTTAAAGGCATCAGGGAGGCTGGGCCAGCAGCAGGGCTAAGGCAATCCTGCTGAGCAAACCTCCCCAGCTGCTGTAAGCATCCCACCTCCTCTCTTACACCTGACAAGCAGCTGCCTGTCCAGTGTAGGAGGGGAGGGGGAGGAGTATTAGAAGCCACTGTGGAGGTATGGCTGGCAGGATCACTAAGGCGTTACTGCTCGGGTTGGCTCCCTCGTGGCTTTAAGCACCCTGCAATCGCTGCTGCACCTGACAGACAACTGCCTGTTAGGTGTGGGGGGAGTGTGTTGGAAGCCATCAGAGAGGCTGGGCCAGCAGCATCGCTAAGATGATCCTGCTGGGGCGGTGTCCCTGATGGATTAAAATACCCTGGTCCTCCTTCTACACCTGACAGACACCGGCCTGTCTGGTGTTGGGGGGGATTGTATTTAAAGGCATCAGGGAGGCTGGGCCAGCAGCAGGGCTAAGGCAATCCTGCTGAGCAAATTTCCCCGGTGGCTATAAGCATCCCACCTCCTCTCCTACACCAGACAGGCAACTGCCTGTCCAGTGTAGGAGGGGGTGGGTGGAGGAGTATTAGAAGCCACTGTGGAGGCATGGCTGGCAGGATCACTAAGGCGTTACTGCTGGGGCGGGCTCCCTCATGACATTAAGCACTCTGCAACCACTGCTGCACCTGACAGACAACCGCCTGTTAGGTGTAGGAGGTGGGGGAGTGTGTTGGAAGCCATCAGAGAGGCTGGGCCAGCAGCATTACTGCTCCTCACAGGTGGTTGTTGGTCATTCCTGATTTTCTCAACTGTCATTAGCTCTGTGCAGTCTCCTATAACTGTTTTTTTTAACCTCAGAACGCTGAGCTCTGAAGCTGACCAATCAGAGAGTGTTGGGGTGCAAGGAGGCAGCAGCCTGGCAGCCACATAGGAATCAACAGGGGGACCACATTTTACCCCTTTTGACCCCCTTAGGGGTTGAGTTTCTAAAAATACCTTCTTAGTAAGCATCTATGTCATGGTAGAAGTGCTCTCCCTGAATTTCGTGCTTCTAGGTCCAGGGGTTTGGCCTGGGCGTTGATTTTACAGTGAGGGGACTTTCTTTTATATAGAGAGAGGGTGCAGAGTTGTTTTTTGTTGCCCCAGAAGGTTGGACCAGAACCATCAGGTTGAATCAGAAGAGTTTTCGGCTAAACATTAAGAAGAACTTCCTGACAGTTAGAGCAGTTCCTCAGTGGAACAGGCTTCCTCAGGAGGTGGTGGGCTCTCCTTCTTTGGAGGTTTTCAAACAGAGGCTAGATGGCCATCTGACAGCAATGCAGATTCTATGAACTTAGGCAGATCATGAGAGGGAGGGCAGGAAGGGTTGCCTCAGTGCTTAGTTCTTGTGTCCTTTTCTTAGATGCCCAGGGAAATGCTGATTGCCACTTGGGGTCAGGAAGCAATTTTTTTCCAGGCCAGTTTGGCCAGGGATCCTGGAGGGTTTTTTGGCATCTTCTGGACATGGAACAGTGGTCACTGTGGGTGTGGAGGGGGAGGTATTTGTGAATTTCCTGCATTATGCAGGGGGTTTGACTAGATGATCCTGAAGGTCCCTTCCAACTTAATAATTCTATGATTCTATGAATTGAGGGGTGGAGCCTAGAGAGGGTGGGGTTTGAGGGGGGTGGGTCCTCAGACAGGTACAATGCCATAGACTTCACCCTCCAAACCAGCCAGTTCCTTCTGGGGAAACATTGTTTTCAATCTCCAGGGAAGGGCTGAAGATCACTCTGAATTACAACTGCTCTTCAGATGGCAGAGATCAGGTCCCCCAGAGAAAACGATAAGCTCTGTGTCATTATACCCTGCTAAGGTCACCACAGCAAATTGATGCTGAGTGCCCAAGGCCAGGGCATCTGCCCAGAGCTTCTTTCTAGAGCTTGTTGTATTTATTTCCACAACGGGCCTTATTCATAGTTTGAAATATTAGGTTATGTTTAGCCTGGAGAAGAGAAGACTGAGAATGGACATAATAGCACTCTTCAAATGCTTGAAAGGCTGTCATGTGGAGGAAGAATAGGCTTGTTTTCAACTATTCCAGAGAGCCCAACTCAATCTAATGTATTAAAGTTGAACATCAAGAGAAGTTTAACAGTTATCAACTATGGGAGAAGTTTAACAGTTATCAAAATGGGTGGATGGCTCCCCCTTGTTGCAAGTCCTCAAGCAGAGGTTGGAAAGCTATCTGTCAGGGATGCTCCTCCATTGAGGACTGGACTAGATGGCTTATAAGGCCCTTTGAACTCTTGTGATCTGAGGTACGCAAGTTCTCCCTCATTTTGCTGCCTGTTTGTCATGGTTGTTGCCTTCTGTCCATTCCAAAAAGAGGGAGACAAAATGTTCTTACTTAATGTTTTCATTTAATGCAGAATAGGTGTGAAGACAAGGGGCCATTTCATCCCCTTCACAAAGGACTACTGGAACAGATGGGGGAGGGGAGAAAGAATCTATTTTTTCCTCTTCATAAAGACTTTCTTCTTTTGTCCCCCACCCCACCCCTGGCAAGAAATGGGAGGCACTGGCACATGCATGTCAATAGCAATGCTCCCTCTCTAAGCTGTAGAGTCTTGTGAGCAAAAATTCTACTTTGTGAGCTACAAGCATTAAAGTTGTGAGCAAGTGATTTGACTACTGCATAAATTAGTTTGCTTGTGAGCCATCCTTCCTGAGCTAGGACAAAAAGGTGTAAGCCAGAGGCTAAAAAACTGTGAGCTAGCTCACACTAATTCAGCTTAGAGGGAACTCTGGTCAACAGTTGTCCTTTTTGCCTCAAGGGGGAAAAATGCTTTGGGTAGGACCTGAGGAAAGGGGGATTTCTTCCCTAAAGTGCAGTAACCAAAAACTATGCAGTATGAGTCTCTGAGGGTTAACATGAGACAGTTATCTGCTTCCTAGAGGTGCCTGGGAAACACAGTGCTAGCTGTATGGTCAAATCCTTCTGGCTTAGCTTCATATTTTACACAAAAACTGCTGCTGCTGCTGCTGCTGCTCTTCTTCTTCTGTCCTATGAGTCTTTTTCTGCGGAGCTGGCAAACATCCCTAGTAGTATATCATCACAGATAGTGTTTAACAATAAGTTTATAACTATCAGAATAAAGGGAATGGGCAGGAATACAGAAGGGCATGACAAGGGCTAAAAGGTTGGAGAGATTTAAATTTAGTTTATAATACATACTAAAAAAAAAAAAAAGCTGAGGGGAGGAAAAATGCAGAGCACTAAGCTGTCACCTAGCAAATCTAGAACTGGGCAAGCCAATTGTATCCAAGGCAGGTGTGAGATGCTTCTGCAGAGCCTTTGTTAGAATTCGTATTTGAATTACTTTGCTCCATCCGGAGGAGGAGTTGAGGTCGGTTACAGATGCATTGTGTATATGCATGGCTTGTGTGCTGTTGTTTTAAAATCCCTTTTGTATTTATTCTTGCAACTGAAGCTTAATTTAAATAGCTTTCATCTTGCTCATTAATCACTTTTTAAAACTTGTTTCCATCTGAAGAGCCTAAGAGTGTTAGCACAGAATGTGACTTAATTAGTGCTGTTTAGCTTGATTGCTAACAAAAGGGGAGTTTGGTTAGTCTCCATTCAATATTGATTAGTTTTTATTTGAGTTAGGCAACCAAAACTTTGACTTTGGCTTTAAGCCTGACTGGATGGCTGGATCCTGAGGGTCAGCACATATTTTGGTACATGGTAGGTTCCTATTGTAATTAACCTCTGGATTTCCTCTATCCTCCCAGTTTCCTTTTCTCTCCTGAGGAAGAAAGTACTGAAACCCAGGCGTCTTTTTTGGGGGGAGCCCCTATTCCCTCCATTGTTCTCTATGGTGGGAAAAAAAGTTACTTTTTCCCACCATAGAGAACAAGGAAGGGAATAGGGGCAACCTGTTTGGGGGCCCATGGAATTGGACCCCCTGGTCCAATGTTCTTGAAACTTGGTGGGTATCTTGGGGAGAGGCTCCGACAGCTACCCTGTGAGTTTGGAGCCTCTCCCTCAAACTCCCTCCCCTCCAGCCCCCAGAATATACCCTATGTTTTCACCATTGACTTCAATGGCCCATAGGATATAATGGGGCCGAATTGCTGCCGAATTTCTTTCATTCCCTCCTTTCCTTCTCTCTTTTTCCTTTCCCTCCTTCTTCTCTTCTTTCTTTCTTTCCCACCTTCTTCTCTTCTCTTTTTTCCTCCTTTCCCTGTTTCTCTCCTTCTTCCCTCTGTTTCTTTCCCTCCCCTTTCCTTCTCTTTCTTTCCCTCTTTCCTTCCTTCTTTCCTTCTCTCTACTCTCTTTCCTTCCCTCTTTCCTCCTTCTGTGGCCCAACTCTCATGAGAAGGAGTTTAAACTTTAAACCCCTTCTTTCTTAGCTCCCCCACCCAGACCAGCTGGGGAAGGGAAGGGGAGGCTTTTGAAGATGCCTCCCCCTCTTTTGCTTCCCCTTCTGACATCACTTCTGGTGATGTCAGGGGGCGTGGCATATGCTAATAGCCTAATAGCTCATTAGCATACCATATGCTAATGAGCTCCTGCAGCTGTTTTTCTACGAAAAGACCCCTGCTGAAACCCATTGCTTCATTCTTGAAATTTTGCCTCTAAGTGAAGCAAGTGCCCAAAGACAAAATCCCACTACAGTAAGCTGAGTTTGCATTTAATATTTTTTCTTTATAAAAAGCCTTTGCTCCTTAAGAATTACTAATTGTCCTTGAACCCCCAAACATTCTGCTACAATGAAATGTTTAAGTGTTGTTTGTTTAAAAGGTTTGTTTAAAAATGCTGTTAAGTGAATTAGAGGTAGCAAATGTGTGTATAGGAGTTCAGAACTGGGGACTGCACAGATTTGGGTTGTGTTGGCCCAGAGACTTATCCCTCCATAGATGGCCAGTGTCTGTAAAAGCCTAAAAAAATCTGCTTATTCTCTGCTGTGATCGGAGTGCTGATACAGCATAGAATTGAAAGGTACCTCTTTTGGGTCTTATGGATTCTACCCTGTGCAGTAGGAGAACTCCCTAGAAATCATACCTTGTAAAAGCGTGTTCATTTTCTCTCTTTAGAAGTTCTGAAGGAATGGACTCCCAAGTCCCGTTTCCTTGGGTTCCACAGGCTAGAAAGCCTCATGGCCATTCCAAATCTTCACTCAGCAACACCACTCCTTTCTCTTTTTCCCAAAATCAAACTGGGTAGGTAACCTCTGCTACTAGTAAATCTGTCTTCTGCTGGATGGATTTGTGCATCCAGCACTCTGTACCTGTGTTGCCAATTATATGTTCCACCTAGTGCTGCATATCCTACTTCACTCTTACAAGTTAGCACAGTGATTATCTTACTAGACTTTCAAACTTTTTAACTATCGTGTTCAAGGGATGCTGAGCTTATCTGCTGCCCCTCCCCTTTACTGCTTTTTGAAAAGCAAAATCTAACAAGTGTGGTCTTTTTACATAGAGCAGGCTTCAAGCATGCAAAATAAGAAAGCTTAATATGCAAAAATTAAAAGTACATATGGTGTGATCAAGCATCATGCTGAGCAAGGATACGAAGAAAAGGATACAAATAAAAGGCCTTAAATTCTATACTTATCCTAAGCAAACTTTAATTAGTATAGGCTAGTAAATCTTGAAGTTCTAGTCTTTATAAGTCCTTCATTACCTTAGTTCTCAGAGTTGGGACTTCTGCCTCATTGTACCCCACCATGTGGACAAGATCAGTTCCTGGGTAAATGCTTAGTCCTTCATGGCTCGTGCCTTCTTGGGGAAAAAGCTGAACGATGGCTGAAAGATGAGAGAGAGAGAGACTGTCCTTGTGTCCTGAGAACTTACAATCTTTATTTGGAAAGTCAATCTCCCGTTTGGGGTGGTTCTGATCTTTCTGGCTTAGGAGGAAGAGAAAACTGTCTAGTCATTTAGCTGTCCAAATCTCTGCCCCTTTTGAGTGTGACATTCTAGCACAGGGACCAAAGGTTGACTTTTTTTGGCATGGTTTTCTCACATGTTGTCAGCCACATCTCTAGACACAGGCTTACTATCTTCTGGCTCAGTAGTTACTGGTTCAGATATTATACTTGTGATGTGGAAGCTGTCAAAAATAGAAATGAGTGGGTGCCAGTCCATGTGACAAGCTGTTGCATGGAGCTGCTTCCCAGGTGACTTGACAGATTTTACCCATGCCAGTGAAATCTGGCATGCGAGTTTGGAAAAGGTGAAGCCATGCCAGGAGTGTTTCACAAATCTATATAATTCCCTATATGCAGGGGTCATTTTGTAGAAAAAGAGGTGCAGGAGCTTATTAGCATAACTCATTAGCATAACTTATTGGCATATGCCACACACCCTGAATTCTCCCTTCCCTTCGCCTCAAGCCGTGTGAAGGAAAAGGGGGGGAAGGATCTTGGCACTTCTGCCTGACAGAGGGGCCAGTGTGCCAGGCAGGCAGAAACACCTGGGTTCCATTCTTTTCCCTCTCTCCCTTCCCTTCCCCTCCAAGTGGGGCCCAAGTGGGGCGAAGGATGTCAGGTGCTTCTGCCTGACAGAAGCAGGCCAGGGTGGGCCAGGGCGGGCCAGGGCGGGCGGCGGGGGCTTTCTCCAGGCCTTCATGACTCACCCGGTTCGGTGGGCCGGCCAGGGAAGGCACGGGGAGCCAATACTTGCCCTTTGCCAACTTTGGTCCTAACCTTACCAGGTTACTGTCCTTCACATGGCAAGGGGAGGCTCAGGCTAACATCAGTGGGTTGCAGGGTCTCCAGTATAGATCCATCTGCACACTGGCTCCCAGTTTATTTCTGAGCCCAATTCAAGGTGCTGTTATTGACCTTTAAAGCCCTATACAGTTTGAGACCAGCATACCTTAAGGACTGTCTACTCTTGTATGAACCTACCTGACCACCACAATTATATCTTCTGAAACCTCGCTTTGGGAACTCCCACCTTTTGAGTTTAGGCAGGTGGCAATCTGAGAGAGAATCTTCTTGGTCATGGCACCAAAATTATGGAATCCCCTCCCATAGGATATTCATCTGTCCTCTTCCATTAGGCGGTAGAGACATTTTTGTCATTCCCTCAGTGATCTCTTCTGCCTGCCCTCCATTTTAACTGATGGTTTATTTTTGGTTTTAACTGATTTTATGAGGTGTTTTTAAAGTTCTCCTTTTAATTGTTAGCTGCTTGGGTACCATTTGGGCTGAAAGGTGGGATATAAATTTTGTAAATCATATACAGATGTTGGCCTGCACATGTGGATATCTGTATAGGAAAAAGGACCCCTGCTCCCATTTGGTAGAACCTACTTCATGGCATTTTAAGCTATTTCATCACATTTTCCCTTTTACTCATCTGCTCTGAGGGTAGCCCTGAATGTATATGTATGTATATGAATGTATGTCTTCACCATCTGATGTCTGCAAAGAAGTGTGAAATATGGTATGAAATGTAGAAACAGTCCAGGGCTGTGGGGTTGCTCCATCTTGTCCCATGCGTTTCTGTTCCACCTTACATTTTGCTGACAAAAAAGCACATTCTCTTCCTCTCACTGAAAGGTATAACTTGTGTTGGATTTGCCAAGGTATCAGCTGGCCAGGAGGGTTGTTATTTTTTAGCAGCATTTACTAAGTCCCTTCTGGGGGAGACAGAGCTGGCAGGTTGCCTCTTTACTCTGATGATTGTGAAGCTTGAAAAAGCCAACAACTGCAATGAGGTGCCCCGTGGGAGAGTGTTCACCTCTACCTTTATTTGCCTGCATGCCAAGAATCTTGAAAGCCAAGTTGCTGTCTGTACGGCCTACATTCAAGCCATTTTCTAATAGGATGTGGGTACTGGAGACTGGATAATGTTGATATAAAAGGTTTCCCAGACATTAGCAATCTGTGAAGAAACAAAATTCACTTAAGATAGAAATCTGGCCAGACTAGGAAGGTTGGGGCTCAGATGACAGAGGTTGTGAGGGAAGACCTGCGAGAAATCTGATGGTATGGATAAGTGAACTGTAGACTGCAGCAACTGGGCAGGGGGACTGGAGCATAATTTTGGAGAAGCAAAAGCAAAGGGGAAAGTAGAAAGTTGGATAAAAGGGATTTTATATCTTGGGTAGGAAGATAGTTTGTTAGTTCTTGGCAGGGTTGTAATGCTGCACTTGTGGGACAACAGTAAAGTTGTAAGATGCATTTCATGTCTGAGCCAACCTGACCCTGTTTTCTGAGCATTGCCTGGAGTCCTTAGGCTGAGCAGAAGAGTCCAGCCTTATCTTTAACCCCAGACAGTGGTTGGGCTGCTGGATATTTGAGTCTTAGGTTAGCTCTAAAATAGCTGTTAAAGGAGTTTAATCTTGTGCTCCCTGTCCTGCATTCCTCCACGGCTCAGCCCTCCTGGGGGAGTCTCTTGCTCTGTTTCAAAGTTTCTTTACTGTGATGATTATTCTTTCTGCTCTGGCATCTGTTACAGTAACAGCAGCCGGGGAGAGCGGGCAATCAGAACGAATTTCTCATAAAAGGGAGCTAAGTTGATGAAACCAGTACAGTGCATGCATCCTGTACTCAATCATTGTGACACATCAGTGGGGGAGGCGAGGGCAGGATATATACATGAGCATGCACGCACGCATGCACACACACGCACACAGACACAATGAGCTGAGACCCCAGGCTAAGATGCATCCACTCCTTTCAGTAATCAAGGTCACATCAGCGAAAGAGAATGGATAGTTCTAATGGTGATAGAGGTGGAGAGAACCCTTCAGTGATAGCTACTGGGCAACAAAAGTAGTGGAGGGGCAGAGGATCTTTCATAGGCAACAGCAATGACACTTTAGCTAACCCTGGTTAGTACTGTGCAGAAGAAGGCAACAGTAAACCATTTCTGATCATCTCATACCCTATGATACAGGTGGATGTGTACATTTTGAGGGGTGTTTTAAAAGGACCAGTTAGCTTTCCTGATGGATGACCAATGACTCTAAGTGTGTTCAGCCGGGGATGCTCTTGTCCCTGACAATTTTTGGTGGATATATTGACTAGGGATGTGCATTCGGTTCTGAATGCACCCCCGAAAAAGGGCCATTTGGCCCCCTTTCAGGTAGCAGTGGGCCAAATCAGATTTTCTGATCTGATTCGGCCTGCCACTGAAAGCAGCCGCCAAAATTCGGTGACGGCCCAAAAAAGGAGCGCCCAGCCCCAGGGAAAGCATGGGGGAGGCATTTAAATGCCTCCCCCACACCCTCCCTGGCCTTTCCTAGCTTGCTTGCATTGGTGGGTGAGCTAGGAAAGGCGGGGGAGCCTCTGGAAGCCTTCTCCAGCTGGAGAAGGCACAGGTAGGGATACCTTTGTGCACCCTCCCCAGCCTTTCCTAGCTCGCTTGCCTCAGCGGGTGAGCTAGGAAAGGCAGGGGGGCTCTGGAGGCCTTCTCCAGCACGCCCGCTGCTGCAGGTGAGCTGGAGAAAGCACGGGGAGGGATTTAAACCCCTCCCCAGACCCTTCCCGGCCTTTCCTGGCTCACTTGCCTTGGCAGGTGAGCTAGGAAAGGTGGGGAGCCCTCTGGAAGCCTTCTCCAGCATGCCTGCTGCTGCAGGCGAGCTGGAGAAGGCACGGAGATGGATTTAAATGCCTTCCTGCACCCTCCCCGGCCTTGGGAAGGGTGGGGGGGCTCTAGAAGCGTTCCTCTGCTCATCCGCCAAAGCAGGCAAGTGGAGGAAGGAACGGGGAGGCATTTAAATGCCTCTCTGCTCCCTCCCAGCCCTTCCTGGATCTCCAACAGAGGCAAGCAAGCCAGAGTAGGGTAGGGGACTCTAGAAGCCTTCCTTAGCTCACCTGCCAAAGCGGGTGAGCCGAGAAAAGCACAGGGAAGCATTTTAAATGCCTTCCCACTCCCTCCCCTTCTCTTTGATAAAGGGAGCGTGTCGCCTCTGCAACGCGACTGGGGGGGATTTAATCTTTAAACCCCCAGTCATGCCGCAGAGGCGGCATGCCCCTTCATTGCGGGGAGCCCAGGCAAGCCCCCCCGGCTTCCTTAGCACCCCTGGCTGAATCTGGTTCAGCTGGCCAAATGAGCCCTGAATTGGCTTAAGTTGCTGAGAGTGGCATTCGGGGGTCATTCGGCCAGCTGAATCAAATACATCCCGATTCTGCTGAACTGAATCGAGTCGAATTTTTTTTTTTTTTTGCACACCCCTAATATTGATGTTATGTCTGCATGTTCCACAGCAAATGGGTACGATTTAGAGTAAAACCATGCATGTACATACATCTTGGAAGCCTGGACTAATAAAGTATTTCAGATATATGTGTTTGAAATGTATATATACATGCTTGTTTTACTTCCATGCTTTGTCTGTTTGTGCCACAATACCTGATGTTTCCTTCAAGTCACAGGAGTAGTGCTGTCCTTGTTTAGGTGGCTTCTTTGCTTTACAAGGAGCTAGAAGTTAAAGTAGGATGCATTCAAATGTTTTTGTTTTGTTTTTTGGTAGTAAAACTCTCCTAAAGAGGAGAGAATTTTATTCTTTTTATATAAGAAAAGGGTAGGGTAGACAGATGGAGAAAGAAAAAGATGGAGTGAAGTTTTTTTCGGTTAAAAGGGGTTAGTTTTAGTTAGTAATCAATACCATTTTAGGCATCCATCGTGGTTAGAAGATCTTCTTTTAAACAGGATGCATTCAAATGTTGAATCAGGTATAACTGTCCCATAGAAAGGCTCTCTATTTGTTCCCTGTGCTACTTGGGTTGTTGGCTGTAGGAGAAAACTACAGGCCATTCCTGCTGGGAGTTTGCCATAGCAATCTGTAATGTCCTGGCTTGACAAGTCAAGTGACACTGGAGGGCCAGTCTGGTTCTAATGGATGATATAAAGACTTGCCTGCTGACTGGAGTAAAGATCAGTTGGGAAAAGAACTGAAAGGGGTGAGGGAGCCTGACTGATCCTCCTCTGCTTCTCCATATTTCTAGCTTCTAACCTGTCAATCTTTTTCCTGTCAGCTTGCTGCTGCTTCACTTCCACTGTACCATAAGAACATAAAAAGAGCCCTGCTGCTACCCCAAGACAGCTTTATTAAATAAATATCTTGCCTTTGGTTTGATTGGGGAATTAGCTACAAAGGCAGAACTAGCAAGAGGCTGGGGTATAGCGTGGATCTGCTATTAGTTTTTACAGAAATCAGTTTTATTTAAATAATTATAATCTAGATATTTACATTCAAATGAGACTGCAAACATACAAGAAGATATAGAAAGCAGTTAGCATACAAACAGAGGGGTGAGGAGATTAGAGTAATACTATATCTCTCCTGAAGAGATGAAGAAATCCAAGGTATGAAGAAAGGAGGTGCATGGATCAACCAGCAAGACCATGGAGGACCTGAGTTGTGCTCAGAGGTTTTAGTTTTGTTAGCACCCAGCTAAATCACACTGGGCATGTGCAAGACTGGGTATATTTATACCCCAAAATGTATCCTGAAAGTATGTTAAAGTGTGGTAGCTGGTTTCACAATGGATTGATGTGATTCCCATTTTGGAATAATAGGGTGATGTGGTGTTTCCCTGGTACCAGACAAAGGAGGAGAAAATCCTTAATGTTTGAAAGGATGAAGCTGAATGGATGACCATTCTACAGAAATACAGAGTCAGTGTTTACCTTGTTGGGTCTGGCATATGTGAGAGAAATGCAGATATGTTGTCGAAGGCTTTCATGGACAGAGTTCATTAGTTGTTGTAGATATTCCGGGCTGTATGGCCGTGGTCTTGGCATTGTAGTTCCTGACGTTTCATCAGCAGCTGTGACTGGCATCCTCAGAGGTATAACACAGAACAGTGTTACTGGTTACTGCATAAGTACCACCTACATAAGTAACACAGCTACTGGTCCACCACCTCACTGACATGGGAATTCAGGGGCTTGCTCTGCAATGGCTTGCTTCCTTTCTCTGAGGTCGGGGACAAAGGGTAGCTCTAGGGGAACAGCAGTCCATGAGGCACCCACTGGAATGTGGAGTGCCCCAAGGGGCAGTGCTGTCCCCAATGCTGTTCAACATCTATATGCGCCCCCTTGCCCAGATTGCCCAGAGGTATGGGCTAGGGTGCCACCAGTACGTTGATGACACCCAGCTCTATCTGATGTTGGACAGCCGGTCGGACTCCAGACCAGAAGATCTGGACCGGGCACTACAAGCCGTGGCTGGTTGGCTTAGGCTGAGCTGGCTGAAGCTGAATCCGATGAAGATGGAAGTGTGTGAATCGGAGTGGCTTGGCGGGAGGGACCCTACTACCAACCTTTGGTGGGGCGCCATTGGTGCCAGCTCTGGAATTAGGAGTTTGGGAGTGGTCCTGGATTCCTCCTTAACAATGGAGGCCCAGGTGGCAGCCACTGCCAGGTCAGCCTTTTACCATCTTCAGCTGATTAGGCAGTTTGTTCCCTTCCTCAACCGCGACGACCTAGCTACAGTGATCCATGCGATGGTCACCTTGAGCCTAGACTACTGTAATGCTCTCTACATGGAGCTGCCCGTTGCAAATTTGGAAGCTGCAGCTAGTGCAGAATGCCATGGCCAGGCTTTTGATGGGTCTTCCCAAATGGGAACACATCCAGCCTGTGCTGAAGACTCTGCACTGGCTGCCAATATCATACTGAATTCGCTTCAAGGTGCTGGTGCTTACCTTTAAAGCCCTATATGGCCTGGCCATGGACCTGGGGGACTGCCTTTCCCCACATATATCCCAGAGAGCATTGAAGTTGGGGTCTCAGAATCGACTGACCCTTCCAGGCCCATGGATACCAGGCTCACCACCACTAGGGCCAGGCCTTTCTCAGTGGCGGCTCCATACTGGTGGAATGAGCTCCCAGAGGAGATCAGTGCCCTGCAGGATGTTATGCAGTTCCACAGGGCCTGCAAGATGGAACTCTTCCACCAGGCTTTCAACTAGGAGCTGCCCCCACTATTACCAACGAACTGGCCCTAGTTTTTAACATCTGGCCTCCACCACTGTGCTCAGGAAGACCATTGAGTGGCACACTGTTTGGCAGTACGGTATTTCCAGCATGCCATCTTATGTACCTAATGTATCAGCACTAGCACTTTATGATTTTATGTTGTTTATGTTTTATGTTTATGTTGAAATTTTAAACTGATTTTATGTGATTTAATGGTCATTATAGACCAATTATGTAAGCTGCCCTGAGCCTGCTTGTGGAGACGGCGGGGTATAAATTGAAAAAGAAAGAAAGAAAGAAAGAAAGAAAGAAAGAAAGGAAGAAAGAAAGAAAGAAAGAAAGAAAGAAAGAAAGAAAGAAAGAAAGGAAGGAAGGAAGGAAGGAAGGAAGGAAGGAAGGAAGGAAGGAAGGAAGGAAGAACTCTGAGGAGGTTCTTTTGTATATGGATTGGCTGTTGAATGAAATCAGAAGAGCGATTAAACCAAAGGTAAAACAAACAACTGAGGAAAAACAGTCTCCCACAGGAAAAATGTTTTTGCCATATATCAAAGGAATCACTGATCAAATGGGAAAACTTATGGGAAAAAAACCAATGTACAAACAGTATTCAGACCTACCAGAAAAATACAACAGATGCTACGACCAGCAAAAGACAGACGAGACCCCCTCACTTCTGCAGGAGTATACTGCATACCCTGCAGTTGTGGACAGGTTTACATCGGGACCATGCAATGTAGCATCCAGATGAGAATAAAAGAACATGAAAGACACTGCAGACTTGGTCAATCTGAAAAATCAGCAAATCAAAAACAAAGGAGGCTTGAAATACCTGGGCATCATCGCCTACTACCAGACCACCATGATATTTACAATAATCAAAATGATACAGAATGGAGAAGCTGCTTGGGTTAAGCCACTATATCCACTAATATATCCCAAGACCATCCAAGAGATCATATCGAATTACTCATTAACAAGACCTAAAGAGATCCAAACTAATATTTTTCTTATTTCCCTACTAAGGATGTGGGACAGACACAGATACAAACTACTTCCAAGAACATCCAAGCAAACAACCTTCTTATTCCAAAGATGGTTCCCTCAGGGAAATGACATTAAAATAGCCAGACACTGTAGAAAAGCCAACATGACCAAGATATCTGATATCACATCATCAATAGGCCTATATTCAAAACAATTATTAGAGTGAAAGTTGTGGCAAAATATCCCTTGGTTCTTCTATTCACATCTCAAACATGTAACTAGTCACATATTGAGGACAACCAATTCACAAATGCCTACTGCATTTGAGGAACTACTGGAAAACAAAAACTCTACAACTAAAGGACTAGTCTCAAAAATCTATGAGATGTTAATCGGATTAAACAAACCTCACAACACAACAAAATAAATGGCAGTCTAATTGCAAATCTACAATCTCAGATGAAATATGGAAGCGAATATGGTAATCTCAACAGATCATATCTCCAATCATAGCCATAAAATTACCGTCATACAAAATACTCACAAGATGGTATATGACACCACAAAAAATAGCTTTATCTACATCAGCACATTCGCCATTCTGCTGGAAAAAATGCGGTCAAGTAGGAAATTACACCCACTGCTGATGGAAATGTCCAATCATACACAAATTCTGACACAAAGTCCTATTACACAGTAAGTCCATCACAGGCTATGAAATTCCATTAGTACCAGAAATTCTCTTGCTCAGTATCTGGCAAGATATCACAGCCCATGTATTCGACAAGAACTAATATTGAGCCTCATTGTCACAGCAAGAATATGCATAGCAGCACGATGGAAGTCACAATTAGCACCCACAATTGATAACTGGATATCGAAAGTCTGGGACATCTTCATCATGGAAAAAATTACAGATAATATAACAGAAGCAGATTCCTTATTACAGCAATCCACTTTCCTACTGAAATGGTCTCCATTCATAGAATACGTAATTGCATCTGACATACAACCACACAACCCAACATATCTTAATTTAATATACACTTAATCAATACACATCCACTGTATAGCACCAAAGACATCATGATGGTGTATCTTACCATTTAGAAAAGTAAGACAATATACAGAAGTATTTATTTATTTATTTAGATTAAAGGTACCCAAATTAACAAGCAATACTATTTACGAGAAATGCTGACATTATCATTATTCTTATTGCTGTAACTTATAGCTTACCATTACTACTTGTGCAATAAATTGACACCTAAATTAATTCTAAGTTGTAAAAAATTGTAAATTTGAAGATTATGTTTCTGTATATTTTTGAAATGTCAATAAACAATGAAAATAATAATAAAAAAATCAGCAGTGGCTGAACATAGCTTAACTCAAACAGGACACAGTTATCTTATTCCAAGACACTGAAATGCTGGACAGCACATCCAAATACCATGTCAGATTACACAGGGAAGCCATTGTAATTGACAAACATAAACACAATTTCAACAGGAAGGAAGAGAGTTTAAAAATAAATAGGGAATGGCTTCCAGTCCTGAAAAATGCAAAATACTCTTACAACAGCACTACAGACAAGATTAGAATTTCAACAGCCATTCCATATGCAAAAGAACCTCCTCAGGAAAACTCCTCCATTATCATGTCACAGCCTGGGCAACTCCTACAAGATAATGACTCAGCATTTACACCTCCTATGATATTTAAAAGGACTTGATGTGGACGTATGAGAAGTTGTTAAATAAACAAAATCAAATGTATAATCAAGATGAACTGGAGGAGGAATGGTCTAGAGTGTGGAAATTAAATATAAAATTTATGAAAGCTATTTCTTACAAAGAAAATATATATAAAATGTTTTATAGATGGCATATAACTCCTGAGAATCTAGCCAAATGGTATCCTAATATGTCAAATTTATGTTGGAAATGTAAAAATAATATTGGTTCTTATTTTCATATGTGGTGGTCATGTAAGGTAACTAAAACATTGGCTCTGGGTACATGACATATTACAGAAAATATTAGAGACAAATATTCAATTTAAACCAGAATTGTTTTTATTAAATGTTGTTCCACATAATTTTACAAAACAACAGATATATTTGATTATACATATTGTGACAGCAGCAAGAATACTTTATGCAAAATATTGGAAGGGAGAAGAAACACCAACGAAAGAAGAAATTCTAAAAAAATCGTTTGAAGCAGCAGAGATGGACAAATTAACTTTACAATTACAAGGAAAAAATAATGAACTATTTGAAGAAACTTGGGTGAGATTTTACAGATGGACTGAACGAAATGTATAAAGATCCTGAAAATGATTTGAATACGAAGTTATTGATGGTAAAACTAATACAGATGTGTAAAACATGTTAAGATTCAGTTATACTTGAACTGTTAATTTGAAACTAAGTATGAGCTGCACTGTCGTAGTTATGTTTGACTTGTTGTTACGTGTTGTTATTGTGTTGTTGTTGTAATGTTTCTTGTACTTGTACTTTTTCTTTTTTTTCTTTCTTTCTGAAAATAATAAAATTCCTCAGTCAAACGGGGTTTAAAAAAAAAAAAAAGATAACGACTCAGCCCTACTCCACCTTCCTGAGTAGATATAAATTACCTGCCTACCATTTTTCTTCTCACACTGACACAGAGAATACTCCATCTTTGTGTGTTAAACCTCTGAGGATGCCAGTCACAGCTGCTGGTGAAACATCAGGTACTATAATGTAGGGGTGTGCAAAAAAAAAAAATTCGGTAAAATTCAGATTTGGGCATATTGGACCTGAATTTTTTCGGTATTCCCGAAAAAACCCGAATACCTATACCGGTAAAGCATTGAAATCCGAAAAGTTTTGGGATTCCCGAAAAATTCGGGTCCATTATATCCAATGGGGCCATTGACTTCAATGGCAAAATTTTCTGGAAAGTTTGCAGGGGGCTGGAGAGGGGGGGTTTGAGGTAGAGACTCCAAATTTGGACTGTAGCTGCTGGAGCCTCTCCCCAAAAGACCCCCAAGTTTTGAAAATATTGGACCAGGGGATCCAATTCTAGGGGCATCCAAAGAGGGTGCCCCCAGTTCTCCATTGTTTCCTATGGGAATGGATCAGGCAAGCAGATTCTCCCTGTAAAAAACCTGAGAGGTGTGGTGGTGGTGTGAGGGGGCATGTTTGCCAAGCCAGCAGCAGACCATGTGCAATCACCACCCCACCAACCCCAGGTCTCTCCCAAACCAACCCTAAGGAAGAATAAAATAAAGAGAAAAGAAATTAAATTTAAAAGTGCCCTAATAAATCAAATCAGTCTGAAGTCTTCTGAGGTATTGATCCGAGGTCCATGAAAAGCAGGGAGGAAAGCAGGGCAGACTCAGGAGCAGGGGCAGCAGAAGCCAGCCAGCCACAATCTCCAACAGCCAAGCCATGCAGCTCTCTCTCACCAGCCAGCAGGATCCAGGAACACAGCAATGAAAGTCAGCCCAGAGACTGGCTCCTTTTATGCTCTCTGAGCATACACAGAAGGATTTCAAAAAGGAAAAACCTTCTGTGATTGGCCAGAGAGCAGATGCCAGAACCCTATTGGCCACCACAGTGCTCCTTCCCTGGGAAAGGAGCAAACTGGTGGTTGGGCTGCAGGCAGCAACAACAGCCTTGCAAGCTTGCAAACTGCAATGCATTTTGCAAATGCATTGCAGTGATTGGCTTTCTGGAGC
This sequence comes from Gekko gecko, assembly GCA_029375565.1. Taxonomy (NCBI): domain Eukaryota; kingdom Metazoa; phylum Chordata; class Lepidosauria; order Squamata; family Gekkonidae; genus Gekko; species Gekko gecko. The sequence continues at coordinate 232,273,514 of JAPDNY010000002.1, read as the reverse complement.
CTCCTTCCCGCCCCCCTCCTGGAAACAGGAGGAAAAGGCGGGAAAGAGGGGGAAATGGTGGGAAAAGGAATTCCCGGGCCCTTCAACAGTTTAAAACCCCCCACAACGCCGTTTTTCGGTAATGCCGAAAAATGCCGAAAAAATGCCGAATTTTCCGGGATTTTTTTTTTGGAATTCGAAGATTACAGTGAATAGCCTGTCCAGAATCCCGAAAGCCGAAAAAACCCGAAAATGCTTTTTTGGGGTTTTTTCCGTTTTGGGATTCCCGAATGCACACCCCTACTATAATGCCAAGACTATGGCCATAGAGCCCGGAAAATCTAAAACAACTAAATACAGATATCTTGGACAAACAGGCGCAGGAATGTAAGGATTACCAAGAGGTATTTCTTGAGTTCCAAGATGTGAAAGGATTTGGGGCAGGAAACATACAGTATATTCTATTAATGACAGAGACACAGTGACCAGTGGCTTATTGTCTCTGCCTGCCTGTGCATTTGACAAACAAAAGACCTGGCATCTGGTCAGGAGAAGATGCTTGAGGCAAGAGCTTAGGTTTGTCTATCCTTTGTCTTTATGGACTGAGCAGAAAAGAGGGGGGAGGTTGCATGGAGGAAGTCTGACCCTGCCCTTAGCCTGCCACTTGGCCTAGGTTTTCCGAGCCTCCCAGCAAAAACCATTGTTTGAGCCAAGCCTGGCTTTATGAGGGCACTGCTTGTGGAGGGTCAGAGGTTGTTTTGGGGTGTTCCTCTCTCAGGAAAAACCACCCAGGTACTGGGTCTGTGCTGCTGGTTACATTGCTAGATCAGATCAGTGGTCCATCTAGTCCAGTATCCTGTACCACACAGTGGCCAGCCGGTTCCTCTGGATGGCCAACAACAGGGCATAGAGGCTGATGTTGCCTCCTGGCTCCTGGGATTCAGAGGATTAGTGTCTCTGAATGTGGAGGTTCCCCTCAGTCACCATGGCTAGAAACCATTGATAGACTTATCCTCCATAGATCTATCTAATCCCCTTTAAAGCTGTTTATTCTTGTGGCCATCTCTACATTCTCTGGCAGTGAATTCCACATTTTCATCACTCTCTGTGTAAAGTAGTATTTCTTTTTGCTCATCCTGAACATGCTGCCCATCAGTTTCATTGGATGCCCGCGAGTTCTAGTATTTTGGGATAGGGAGACAAAGTTCTCTTTGTCAACTCTCTCTTGTTGTTGTTCAGTCGCACAGTCAAGTCCGACTCTTCGTGACCCCATGGACCAGATCACGCCAGGCCCTCCTGTCTTCTGCTGTCCTCTGAAGTTTGCTCAGTTTCATGTTCATTGCATCGATGACACTGTCTAACCATCTCATCCTCTGCCGTCCCCTTCTTCTTTGACCTTCAATCTTTCCCAGCATCAGGGTCTTCTCCAGTGAGTGCTCCCTTCTCATTTGGTGGCCAACTCTCTTTACCCATGCATAATGTTATAAACCTCTATCATGTTCTCCCCCCCCCCCAGTTGTCTCCTTTCTAAACTGAAAAGTCTCAGACTCTTCAGCCTTTCCTCATAGGGAAGGTGCTCCAACCACTTAATCATCTTGGTTGCCCTCCTCTGTACTTTTTCCAGTTCTGCAATGCCCTTTTTGAGATACAGTGACCAGAACTGTACCATCTGGATCAGCCAAGCTTGCTTGCTGGTCCCCTTTTTCTGCTTGTTTTGTTCTTGGCTTCTTTGACTCCCAGCTTCCATTCCTCTGCTCTCCATTTCTACAAACAACACTTAGATCCAACTGTCCTATACCTTGGATTGAAGTTCTTCCTCAGCTCTCTTTTCTGCAGCCTTTGCCTTAGCTTGTACAGGCTGATTGATACTATGCTTTCCCAAGCTAGCTGGAAATCAGTTTTTGCAGATGCAGGAGCAGCCCTGCATTGCTTCAAGAGAGACTTTGTAGGGAGTGAGGATCAGTAAATAGGTTTTCTTGAACTCCTCAATTACAGTTTCATTACCAGGATTGCTAGAAACCATGATTTCATTCCATAGAGGGAAGGAAGTTTTCAAAAAGCCTAAGGGGAGGAATGAAAGTAGAAAACAAAGTAGTATCTGAGCTCTGAAGCCCATTCTTTTGGTGTCCACACAGACAATCCTGGGCTAGTTGGTCACTTATAGTTAGGTCCAAGGGGTGTGTGTATATACACGCATGTGTGTATCTGCAGCAGTAGGAGGAACCATTTGTGCAAGACAAATCTTACGGTTATAGCCAATATTCCCTCTAAGCTGAGTTAGTGTGAGCTAGCTCAAATGTTGTGGCCTCCAGCTCACACATTTTTGTCTTATCTCAGAAAGGATGTCTCCAAAGCAAACTGCTTTATGCAGTAGCCAAATTACTCGCTAACAACTTTAATGCCAGTAGCTCACAAAGTAGAATTTTTGCTCAATAGACTCAACAGCTTAGAGGGAGCATTGGTTATAGCCTGTGTTTTTTTATGGGGTTTCTTCATGGTGAGCAACTGAATTGTGTGTCCTACCTACCTTGCTCTGTTCAGCTACTGATTTGAGTGACATCTATGAAGTATGCCTTGTACAATGCAGCAACAATAATAATGAATAAAGTATTCGGTATACATTATTTTCTTGTAATTCTTATAACAATATTGTTAGCTAGGCTACTGTTATTATCCCCATTGTGCAGATGGCATGGAGAGGAGGATTGAGACTGAAAGTGGCTTACCACATCCAACAAATTAATAGACAGTGTGTCATATTTGAACCAAAGCAATCCTAGTTTATTGCACAGACTCATACACTGTTCACTGCACCATTTGTTGGCTTCCCCTGGTTTTATTATAAGCAGAGAAACTTTCTCCGTCTTTCTTCTGGGCCTTAAATATGGAGATATAAAAGAAATTATTCCCTCTTTAAATACATGATTAGGGACTGTGTCTTGACAGCCTGAGGGGGAGTCTTTATGAGCTTCTCTTTTGCTGTCCTTGAGTGAACATAGTCTCTCTAGGATAGGCACAGTACCCAAAAGACTTACTGTGGGACACCAGGTTGGGATTCCTTCCAGAAACACTAACCAAACTTACAGGACAACCTCTGATTCAGACACCAGAAACAGGCTATTTGCTTTAGCCAGGACCTGCTTCAGAACAACTATCACAGCAGTAATTTGTGGGGAGATCAGGACTGCTCCTAGGCAATTAAAAAATAAAAAAAGACTGCTCAGGTGTTAACTTACTTAGATCCTATTACTGTGATAGGACAGGGCTGACTCATCTACAAGTGAACCAGGCCCATAGCCAGGATTTTGTAATTCAGGGGGCCGTTCAATAAGTCGGGGGGCACTGATGTCACAAAATAAAAAAATAAAAATAAAAACTTAAAAACTCACTTTTGCGGCGTTCGCACTCTGCTTGCCTACGTGGGGAAGCGAGCCACGCTTGGGGAAGGGGTGATGGTGGGGAGTCCTCCGGGTGGCCCAAAGAGTTGGGAGTCCTCCGGGTGGTCCAGAGAGCCAGGGGGCCTGGGGGCTGCATGGAAGTCAGGGGGCCTTGGCAGGAAGTCGGGGCCAGGCCTTGAAATGCCCCACTGGAGCTACAGTCCTGAAATGAACCTGTCAAACTCATTTTATGTAGAGAAGTTCAGGAAATAGTATATATTCCTTTTCAGGGCCTCACCTTCCCTGCATTAAGGCTAGTGGGAATGAGGAGGCGAAAGGAGCACTAACAGGCAAATTAGGGGGTTTTTTGGAGGGGGGGGGTTGTCTCTGTTTCACTGAACTTCAGTGATTGTTGCTGGTTATATTGGCTTTGTCTACTTCCTAGCAGAGCTGTTATACATGCTGGCAGGGGCAAAATCAAATTTTAACTTTCTCTTTCCCACCCTCCCAAAGTGAACAACTCATCTGTGGCCCTGTCAGCTCCAGGATTTACATTTGCTCCCTGCCAATTGCTGCCTCACCCTTCTCCCGCCTTCATCCTTGTCATAGATCACTCCAGGCACCTCGCCTCGCCACCAGGGGGATACTTCATCAGGCAGAGCTTCTACCTTGTCATTCTCTTCTTCTTTGGGGAGCGGGAGTGGGGAGAGGAAATGGCCTCAGTAATGTTAGATTAATGGCATAGCAGGAGTTGAGCAAGAGGTAGTAGTGGGGAAATTCAAGAATAATGAATCTGGATTCTGCTTGCTTCCTCAAGAGAGAGGCCATCTATTCCAGTGGGAAGGAGCAAGTGGGACAATGAGCAGCGAAGTCTCCTCCCCTCAAGACTCAAGCTTGGGTTCTGAAAAGAAAGTGAACTAATTAACCAATTTCTTACTCTTCAGTCTCCTCTCCAGCATGATGGCAAGCAAGTGAGAATGACATAAATAATTTAAAAGCTGTTTCAATTATTTTCATTCTGCCTCATAGCCAAGGCTGTTGTGGCAGCATGTTTCCTCTGAGGGAGGCTTACAATATTTGAGCATTATTTCTCCCTAACACAGTCCTTCCATAATTTGAGAGAAAATAACTGAAAGCATGTTCCCAATCAGATCTTCTTTCTGTCATACAAAAAATACATTTTCGTCTATTCATATCCACAAACCAAACATACACCCCAAGATTCATACTACTGCATACATCCCAACTGTTCAAATTTTCCTGAGATGACCACTTTCTGAGAATTGGACAAACAGCCCATATTGGCTTATTGGTTTGTCTGAATGAGCATTATAGTCTTCATGCTACAGTGGTGGTGCACAGGTAACTCTGGAGTTGTGGTAAATGCATAGAAGCTGAGGCTTACCCGAGCTTTTAGCCTTACATTATTTTACAGCATGAAACCAAACAGGTTAAGCTGGATCCATCAGAGAAAAGAGCAATCACTTAAAACAAGCTGAAGGAGAGATGAAAATGGGGGAGGGGGGTTCTCCCACACTGCAGACTGAGTTGATGGTTTATGCAGTCTGTGTGGGGCTGCCTTCAGAGAGTGTTCAGAAACTACTGTTGGTATAGAATGCTGTAGCAAGAATGGAGGCTGGAGTTCATCATAGGAGCCATATCACTCCAGTCTTAATCCATCTGTACCAGCTTCCAGTTTGCTTCCATGCCCAATTCAAGGTGCTGGTATTGCCCTTGAAGGTCAATAGCTTGGGACCTGTATACCTACTGCCATACTTCAGATGTCTGCTTTGGGTGCCCCATCTCCTGAGGCTAGACGGGTAGCAACCTGAAAAAGGAACTTCAGTCCGGCACTGAAACTGTGAAATTCCATCCCCAGGGAGATTTGCCTGTACCCTAGCAGGTGAAGACTTCAGTTTCTTCTGGCACTTCCTTATCGATCCCTCTCTTTTTTGTTTTAATTGTTGTTTTTTACATAAGTTCTACTTTAAAAATTGATTTTTAATGTATTTTTAACCATTTTCTGCCTTGAGGCCCCGAACTGAGCAGAAAGTCAGGATACAAATGTTTCAAATAAGTAAATAAAAATCCTTGCATGACTTTGCCAATCCACAAACATTGAGGGACTTCTCCTTCCTATATGAACTCTCAACAGGTTCATGGCAGACATTTAAGGTGCCCTCCATCTGTAAAGTTTTCCTCTCCTCACTGAGATCCTGCTCCTGCTCAGTCATGCCACTGCTTTTTTATGGAACAGTCTACTAGAGGAGGGGAGGAGGAAGACACAATCAATGTGTTTTTATCTATAGGCTAGAAGCTGGAAATTGCATTTGGAATTTCTAATGGCTGTTTCATCTATAGCAAGTTTTTATTTTACATTTTGAGGTTGTTTTATTTTTGATTAATCAAGCTTTTTTGTGTGCTGGAAAAGGTGAGGTATACAGTTTTAGGTGAATAAACATAACCATTTGACAGTGTAAATCTGGTAGCATTGTGGTGTTATAACAAAGGTCCCGAGTAGCCTTGTAGTTGATAAATGGCAGGAAACCTGTGTCAAAATTTGAACTGTTTAAAAATTCTCCAGTATTAGCTTCCTCTTCTGTCCTTCCACATACACAAATGACCACAAGCTTTGCACAGTTTAGATCTTCTTGGTACACAAGGAAGGTAAACTAGAGAGGGCCCTTGTCCCTAAAAGACATGGGGTGCGGTCACACGCATGAGATAAAGTGTGGGGGGGAAGCGAGGCTATTTCCTCCAGTGGAATTTGACCTGCAGTTGTGCGATCACACAGTCCTTGGAAGCTGCGGGCAGAGCCCGCCACTGCGTGATCAGACCCACCTGTGGGTGAGTCGGGTTGGGTTTTTTTTGCTGTTTGTTTCTGATGCACGTAAACAAAGAATCAATGAATCGTATCTCCGCACTGAGGGCTCCCTATAGAGTTTGCAATGATGTGCATACTAAGACGGGGAAAAAAACAACGGCATGGAGTCGGGATGGCCTGATCAAACCATCCCGACACCATGAGAGCATGCTGAAGCAATCAGACATGGGAAACTCCATCCGTGGCCCGTCGCAACCCATTTACTACCGGATTTTCTCCAGTGTCTTTTTACTCCACTTCTGTGGCAGAGCAAAACAGGTTGCTGACGGGTGCAGGGTGCTTCCCAGATCTTCGTATCTGATCATGCCCTTTAAATCTGCCTGGCATTCATGCCTATGGTGGGGCTAATTGTGCATGCAATCACAGCCATGGTTGGTTTTCTGGCTCCCACAGTAACCTCCATGGAGATGCCACTCCTGACTTCTAACCACTATTTTCCACCTAAATGTATTCTCATCCCTCCATTTAGGATTTACAGCCGAAGCTGCAGCATTCAGCAAAAGAGGCAATTGCTCAGTCATCAGCAAGCATCTATTGGGCTCTGCCCCTGTTCTCCAGACTGCTTCTCTTTAGTGTTGATGTTCCTGCAACTAGATCAAATTATAATCTAATTGGCATAATTTGTTTGCAGTACTGAACTGAGCTGGGTCTGTGGGTCATACATACAAGGAGAATGCAATTTTGACTGGTCTTTTTTGTTCACTTGAATTCAGCACACACTTCAGTGCAGAAAACAGTAGCTTGCCACAGCATCCTTGGGACTATAAGTTTTAGCTGAAGTCCAGTGTGAACATTATTAAGGGTGACACTGATTGGCAGTTACTGCTCACAGGAGCAGTAGGCTTTCCTGTCTCTCAGCTGTCCTTGCTAGCAAACATTATTTATTTAACTGCTTCTTTGTATTTCTGGGAAATGGTTTGGAGAGGGGAGGAGGAGGAAAGAGCTTCTGTTTTAAAAGTATTTAGGCAGACAGCTGTCAGTTAAGTGTGGAGGAGTCTTCCAAGCCTGCAGGTAGCATTGGCATGCTGGTTTTTTATATGGCTAGCAAGAAAGCAGAAGGTGGCTGACTATCTGTGAAAATTTGTCTTTGCAATTCCGGCCTGGAGAGAGTAGCAAATGAAAATAATGTTGGCCCTTAATGCCTGTAGGGGAAGACTAGCGAGGGATCACCATTTCTTATCTCTAGGCTGCAGACACTAGACAAATAGTAGAAAAACATACTGCCATCTCTGAAAACAATATAGAACCAACCCAAGACAGCAGTCTAACTGCACCAAATTTCAAAATGGGGACACCTGCAGATGTAGTGTACCTACCAGAGTTGGAAAGCTGCAGGGAGTATAAGCCGTGGCTGAAGCTGGCTGCAGGAATGGAGAGCTTTCCACTTCCTGAGACCCATTTCTTTTCTACATAGCACCTTTGCAGCAGGTCAACAAGCCCAGATAATCTGTATGTTTTCATACTGCTCCAAAAGCCTGGTGCCTCCTTCTGTGTAAGGAGTCATGTGTTGGTGGCTTGGCATAACTATATCCATTAGCAAGCATCCTCTTTCCCTGTGGCATCTATAACATCTATAATGCATAGAGCAGGGGCTGATTTGTGCCTGATATGTATTAAATCCCTGGCTAGTATCCAAACACAGCAAGATGTATCACTAGGGAATGGGAGGGGACAATAATTCTTCATCCTGTAGTGTTCATCCCACTCTGAAGGGGCTGAACTCTTCCCCCGCAATGCTGCTGCTCTGATGAAAATCTGAGCCTATAGTGTCACCTTACTGCAGTAAATATAGAAACATTGGGAGATCTGATCATGGCTCATGTAGTTTGGCTGTTGGTTGATTATGTTGCATTTATCTGATGTATTGCATATTGTGATGCATGATAAGAAAAAGAGCTGATGAGCAAAGTACTCTCTTCCCTTTCTTCTGTCTCAAATTCTGGGGTAATGCACCAAGGAGAAGAACAAGGGAAACTTATATAAATTGATTATTTTCCACAGGTTTTTTCTACTATTAGCATATCCATTAGAACTGCTTAGGGTGAAACATCTAAAATACATATTATTTGATCTGCGGGCATAGATACAGAACGATGCAAATGCATAGAAGGTAAACATTAAATTTTGACATAGTCATTACTGGAAGTTGTCAATCAAGAAAAAGAATTTAACTGCTGATTTACAATAAATTAATATACAAAAATACAGTTTAAAATCAACAATCAGTTCACCCCAAAGTTTCACAGTCTTCAGATGTCATCTATAATTTAATCTGAAACCTGCTCTGGACTGTTCTTCCATCTCATGGACAGGTTAAGGAGGAGGCCGAAGCAGGCAAGATAGAAAAAGAAAAAAGAAGAAAAGAGGAGGGTGCCACCTATGATAGAAACCATCACTGTTCTCAGCTGAAAGCCTGGCGGAACATCTCTGCCTTACAGGCCCTATAGAATTGCACTTAGTCCCATAGGGCCCTGATGGAAGTTGGCAGAGAGTCCCACCAGGTCGGAGGACAGCTGGATGTTTCTGGGGCTAGGGATCACTAGCAGATTACTCTCAGCAGAGTGTAATGCTCTCCCAGGGACATACCAGAGGAGACAGTCCCAAAGATACGCTGGTCCCAGACCGCTCAAGGCCTTACGGGTCAATACCAACACCTTGAATCTGATTCAGTACTCCACTGGAAGCCAGTGTAGCTGGTGCAGCACAGGTTGTATATCTGCCATCCATGGCATCCCATTAGGACTTGCGTCGCCGCATTCTGGATCAGCTGAGTTTCTGGGTCAGTCTCAAGGGAAGGCCAGCATAGAGCGAGTTACAGTAGTCTAGTCTGTAGGTGACCATCACATGGATTACTGTAGCTGGGTTTGGGTGCGACAGGAAAGGGGCTATTTGCCATGCTTGGTGTAGATGGAAAATCACCAGTCTGGCAATATTTGTGACCTGGGACTCCACAGTTAAGGAGGCATCCAGGACCACACCCAAACTCTTGACAGACTGCGCCAGTATTAATGGTGTCCTGTTGAGAGTGGGAAGTCTATGTCCCAGCCCTGACGCACATCCCCCCAGCCACAGAACCTCCGTCTTCATTGGATTCAGCCTCAGCCTGCTCTGTTTTAACCATCCCACCACAGCCTCCAAACCCTCAGCCAGATTATGCAGGGTGGTATCTGAGTGGCCATCCAGTAGCAAATATACCTGGGTGTCATCAGCGTAATGAAGGCACCCCAGCCCGAAACTCTACACCAGCTGGGCAAGGGAGCACATATAGATGTTGAATAACATCAGGGAGAGGACTGCTCCCTGAGGAACCCCACATACTAAGGAGTACCTAGTTGACATCCTCTCTCCCAGCTCCACCCTTTGTCCCCAACCTTGGAGAAAGGATGTCATGTGTTTTGAAGAAAGGAGAGTTATTGCTTGTTGATATGGGTGGTGGCAGCAGAAAGACCCTTGAAGTGCAAAGGTCCCTGGTATTTTTTTACCCTTGTAAAGCCACACATTCCAATTCATTGTTGAGAAGAGTTCAAGCTGAGCATGTATATGTGTATTGAAATGCTGCTTCAGGTAGCTTGTGTAAGTTCTGTTGCAGGATGAGGTTCCAGTTTGAACGGATTTATTTTATACATTGTAAGTCATTTTGAGCTTTGAAAGAAAGGGCCTGTAAATGCTAAATGTTTCTTCACCTATATTTTTCCAGAAGCCATTTGCCCCAGTGGCTCACTGGTTTGAAATGTCAGTGTTGTCTGAGCCAGGGGGATGGTTAGTTCAGTCATCTTTGGGGATGAAGTAGGGGGGGAAAGGTGATGACTGCCGACAGTGTGCATGGACACATTAGACTGCAGAGGGAACAAGCCATAATAGATGTGTTCACTCTGAGAGTCACAGGGGGCTTCATACCAAGGGCTTAGGCAGCCTGTAGAAAGTGAGGGGCATGCTTTTTCATTTCTCTTCATTTCTCTTCTGTGCTGTCCTGTAGATGTTAAAGTAATTATTTTAATGAGGCACTCTGCATGCTGCCTCCTGGCAACTCTGCCTGGGCATACACAGCCACTGAGGCTTCTAAACTGCTTATTAGCACTGCCACGAAAGGCCCAAAGGAAAATAAATTCCCAACAGAGTCTGACTAGGCTTCATTATGGAGGAGTGAATGTCTGTGGAACCGTCCTTTCAGGTTCCAGCTCTCAGGCCAGCCCTGTCAGTAGACATCATGAATGCCAGATGCCCTGCCCAAAGGAGGTGCCATAGGGGCTGGTAGGCTTCTGTGCTTCAGCTAATCAGGTCTTGCCCCAGAATGGCTATAAAATCAGGGCTCTCTATGGCTTAGCTGTTCTACAGTGCCACACTGTGGGTACACCAAAAGATTTTACACTTCATCCTCCCTCCCATTATTTTGGATTGCTAGAAGATCTAGAATCTAGTAGCCTTTGCTGGGAGCACTATGGGCTTGGATGTGGTAGCTCTGAAAGCTGAACTCTACCGCTCATCCCCATAAATAGCAGACAAATTCATCTTCTTTGGAGTGCCCAACAAACTGTGCTGTCCCCATAAATCTTAAGGGAATTTCCCCCCTCATACTTGCACAGAAAAGGCAGTGATGATAAGGTGGGGTGGCGAGTTTTGCTTTATTTGTTTTTAGGGCTGCTGACCAGCTAAAGTGCACTGGTGGGGGGTGTCGTACTTATTTTGGAACATTGCGAATGAGAGGCAGTGGGGTACCTCTCAACACTACATTTTTCCTGCACAGAGACAAACTAGGCCCGTAGCTACAGTGGGGCATCTCGGGGCTGGGCCCCCTGACTTACTACCCAGGCCTCCTGACTTTTGCCAAGCCAGGTGGAGAGAGCCATTTCAGGCTGTGTGGCGAGCGGAGGCTCAACCCTTCGCTACACCTCTCCCTTGGCGGCTTGTATGAGAGATCAAGGGCTTCTATGGGGTGCTCCCAGGCTTGGGTTGTGTGGGGGGAGTGCCCCCTGGCTTATTTAAAGGCCCCCTGAATAAAAAAAAATCCTGTCTATGGACATGAGATAACACACATGTAACTGTGACATTTAAAGTTGATTTTGTCCCAAGTACTTGGATCTGATAGCTGCTGCCCATATTTGATGACTCAGTTACCAGTATACTTGCCCAAGAAAGAACACACATTCTGCAGTCCAGACATTACTATCATATGCTCACAATTCTCCTTTCCTTTACCTAATTCCCCCTTTATTTGAACAATAAACCCTTCCCTTTCCTTCTGCTGAGTAAACACCTGTCAAGTTAGTTGGTGCATCTCACCTGCTGTGAGCTGATACTCCTTATATTTCAAAATTTTACCTGAGTGGTATTGTAATAAATCACAGGGGGTGCTGCTAAGGCTTGGAGCATGCAAAGATTATCAGTACAGGTGATGGATACACTGGAAGTACTGGATTTGGCTGAAGTAGTATCTGTGCATTAGATCTTCGTTATCCTTTGCTGTACATATGTGTGTTTAAATGAGGAGGGGGTGATTAGGAGATAGAGCAGGGGTGTTGAACTCATTTGTTACAAGGGCTGGATTTGACATAAATGGGACTTTGTAGGGCCAGGCCATACGTGTCATAAAATGTAATGCCAGGTAGCAGAGATATAAACTTTATGAAAGATACAAACACAATTAAAGATTTTTTTTACTTAAAATACAAATATGCTTAAAATTCTTGCAATATTTTGTTTATTTAACAGTCTTTGATAATTGACACCTTCCAAACCCCCCCCCCCCCCAAAAAAAAAAACATGCCTGCCTAAAGTGGAAAGGTGGGGAAATAGTGGGATTTGTGGCAATGCAATTTTTAAAAATAAAACATCAAGAAAAAGCACAAAGGTCACAGCAGAAACTAAAAATATAAAATGCTCTGAGCGCAGGAACATAAAATGGCTGGGCATTGTAAGCTTCTCCCCTCCCCCCCAGGTATACTCAGAGTGGCAGTGGCTCTCCCGTCAGTGTAATGTCCCCCTTGGCTGTGGGTTTCCAGATTAGAGTACTCACTCAGGCATCTGTTCTCTGGTTCATTCAGCAGAGACAAGCTGGCTCAAAACATCAACCCCATATTTGCAAGAAGAAAAGTCCAGCAAGCAACAGCTTCAACTATACAAACAATGGAAAGTAAAACTACTTGAGCCCCACTGCACTGAATTTCATTGCAGGACAGACAAAGTAGCAAAGAAAATGTGAAATGAATTTCCCATTAAGGTCCCTGGGCCCAGATAGACTACTCTGGGACTGGAGTGACAACCACCAGAGTGAAATGACAGTCCCTGAGAGTAGCAGAAGCATTCTGGGATTGGAATGAGGACCCCCAAAATGCTGCTGCTACTCCTAGGGGCTGTCATTCCACTCTGCACCCTGTCATTCCAATTCCAAAATACAAATTCTATTGCTACAGACTGTCATTCTACACTGGGGGCTATCATTCCAGTCCCAGAGCACTGTTTCTGTTTCTGGGAACAGTCCCAGAGTGTGGGTGCAGAGACCTTAATGGGAAAATCCATTTCATATTTTCTTTGTACTTTGCAAACCCAGAAGAGCTTCCTGCTGAAGCAGGCAAAGACAAGACGGCGGGAGCTGGGAACTTTGGCAGCCTCAAGTTTCAAAGGGTGAGGACAGGAGGGGGAGGGGGGAGAAAAGAGTCACAGCCTGATTAAAGCCATGGGTGGGCCACTTCCAGCCCCTGGGCCTTAAGTTTGACACCACTGTTGTATGCAACCCATCTACAATTATAACTTTGTACAGGGGTCTTTTTGTAGAAAAAGAGCTGCAGGAGCTCATTAGCATATGGTATCCTAATGAGCTACTAGGCTATTAGCATATGCCATGCCCCCTGACATCACCAGAAGTGATGTCAGAAGGGGAAGCAAAAGGGGGGGGAGGCATCTTCAAAAGCCTCCCCTTCCCTTTCCCAGCTGGCCTGGGTGGGGGAGTGAAGAGAGAAGGGGTTTAAAGTTTAAACCCCTTCTCACTGGAGTTGGGCCACAGAAGGAGGAAAGAGAGAGAGTAGAGAGAAGGAAAGAAGGAAGGAAAGAGGGAAAGAAAGAGAAGGAAAGGAGGAGGGAAAGAGAGAAGGGAAGAAGGAGGGAAACAGAGAAAGGAGGAAAAAAGAGAAGAGAAGAAGGTGGGAAAGAAAGAAAGAGAGAAGGGAAGAAGGAGGGAAAGAGGAAAAGGAGAGAAGGAAAGGAGGAAATGAAAGAAATTCGGCAGCAATTCGGCCCCACTATAGCCTATGGGCCATTGAAGTCAATGGTGAAAACATAGGGTATATTCTGGGGGCTGGAAAGGAGGGGGGTTGAGGGAGAGGCTCCAAACTCACAGGGTAGCTGTTGGAGCCTCTCCCCAAGATACCCACCAAGTTTCAAGAACATTGGACAAGGGGGTCCAATTCTATGGGCCTCCAAACAGGTTGCCCCCATTCCCTCCATTGTTCTCTATGGTGGGTGAAAAGTTACTTTTTCCCCACGGTGCTGTTAGTAGCTCTGGGGGGGAGGGGGTTTGAGGGAGAGGCTCCAAATTTTCAGGGTAGCTTCGAGAGCCTTTCCGCACATACACCCCATGCCTCAAAGCAATTGGACCAATGGGCCTAATTCTATGGGCACCCAAACAGGTTACCCCCATTACCTCCATTGTGTCCAATGGGGAAACCCAGCCAGCAGCACTTAAGGCAGGCAAGCAGGCAGCCACCTACCCAGCAGTCAGACTCTCCCAGAGAATCTCAGGGAAAGTGAACTGTCTTGGGAGGTGCTTGTTTGCCATGAGAACAAGTGGCACACTCCAGAACAAGTGGCACTGTGGCAGTGCAAGCATGCCTCAGTGCCACACAGAAACCCTAAAAGACCAAAAGGAACAACATTTATACATGTATAAATTGATGGTGCAACCTCATTAGACCACTCACACCACACACCCCTCAAAAAGAATATTTATAGCACTGGGAAAAATGCAGAAAAGGGCAACTGCAGATGAAAGGAAGTACTTCTTCACCCAAACAGTGATTAACACATGGAATTCACTGCTACAGGAGATGGTGGTGGTGGTGGTAGCTGGCATGAACAGCTTCCAGATGGAATCTGACAAACGTATGGAAGTTGGAGTAGACAGGAAAAAAACAAACCAACCCCCCCCCAAGCAACAGCAACCAGCAGAACTTTTTAAAGTTGTAAACCTGTAAGAACCAAAAAACCTTTCATCTTTTCTAACTTCTAATCTGACTGTTCAGCAATTTCATTGAGTGCCCATGAGTTCTTATCTTGTGAGAAAGAGTGAAAAGTACTTCTTTCTCTACCTGCTCTATCCCATGCATAGTCTTGTAAACCTCTTATCATGTCACCCCTCAGTCATTGTTTCTCAAAGCTAAGATCCCCAAACGTGATAACCTTTCTTCATAGGGAAAGTGTCCTCCTCTTATTATTGCAGTAGCCCTTTTCTGAATTTTCCCCAGTGCTTCTAAATATTCTTTTTGAGGTGTGTGTGGTGTGAGTGGTCCAATGAGGTTGCACCATCAATTTATACATGTATAAATGATGTTCCTTTTGGTCTTTTGGGGTTTCTGTGTGGCACTGAGGCATGCTTGCACTGCCACAGTGCCACTTGTTCTGGAGTGTGCCACTTGTTCTCATGGCAAACAAGCACCTCCCAAGACAGTTCACTTTCCCTGAGATTCTCTGGGAGAGTCTGACTGCTGGGTAGGTGGCTGCCTGCTTGCCTGCCTTAAGTGCTGCTGGCTGGGTTTCCCCATTGGAAACAATGGAGGTAATGGGGGTAACCTGTTTGGGTGCCCATAGAATTAGGCCCATTGGTCCAATTGCTTTGAGGCATGGGGTGTATGTGGGAAGAGGCTCCTGAAGCTACCCTGAAAGTTTGGAGCCTCTCCCTCAAACCCCCTCCCCCCCAGAGCTACTAACAGCAGTGTGGGAAAATAGTAATTTTTTCCCACCATAGAGAACAATAGAGGGAATGGGGGCAACCTGTTTGGGGGCCCATAGAATTGGACCCTCTAGTCCAATGTTCTTGAAACTTGGTGGGTATCTTGGGGAGAGGCTCCAACAGCTACCCTGTGAGTTTGGAGCCTCTCCCTCAAACCCCCTCCCCTCCAGCCCCCAGAATATACCCTATGTTTTCACCATTGACTTCAATGGCCCATAGGATATAATGGGGCTGAAATTGACATTCGGCTGGCTGAAAGACTTGGGAATTGGCTTGTATGGACAAAACTGACATGCGGGAGCCTTTCTGCCCTTGGAAGCTGCTGGAGCTGTGCTCCAGTGTGCTCCCCCCCAAAAAAGCCCCCTGACTTTGTAGCTGGAGTTACAACTTGTCAATACCAGGTCCAGAACAAATTGGCTTTAAAAAGTGCTCATCTTCATTACATAACACATATGTGCTCTCCTTTCTTGCTGACCAATATTCATCATATCCTAAGGAGAAATTGTATACTGCTTTTATGGACCTAAGGGTGGCCTTTGATAACTTCTCACACACAAGGCTTTGGATCAAATTAAACCAGTTGGAGATTCCTAAAGAATTATGACATCTGATTGTTTCTTTACACACTTCAACTTCCATGAGAATAAGATGTCTTATAACTGGTTATTTTCAAACCCAGTCCTGATTACAAAATATGCTTGACAGGGATGTATTTTTGCTCCAGTTTTCTTTAATTTCTATTTATATGATTTACCAAACAAACTACAAGTTAACCATTCCCATGTTCCTGGTTCCTATTTCCTGATGCAGCTCTTCTTTCTTGCTCAAGGGTAAGATTCAGACATCCCCCAAGATTTTGTTTCGTACTGTCATGATAATTTGCTTTCTAGTAACTATGCTAAATCTAAAATAATGTGTTTTCAGAAATATCTATCAAAAAGAAAAGTAAACCTGTGAATCTTGGATGGGCGTATGATTGAGCAAGTGTTGAATTCAAGCTACTTAGGCCTTCATTTTGCCTCTTCCAATAAGTGGAAATTTCATTATTTTCATCTTCTTGAGTCTACTAAAGTACATTTGGCCGCAATTATGAGATTTTTTTACCATTCTGGAGGGCAATTCATACCTTTTTCTCTGGAAGTCTATAAAACAAAAATTAGATTTTTTTCCTGCTTTATGGAGTTCCAACAATTTGGTTTCCTCCTCTTTCCTCTAAAAGTGAATTTCTACAGCCAAAATTTTTCTGTGCCATCTTTCAAGTGCCTAATTGTATTTCAAATTCCAATTTATATTTATAGGCTGGTCTTGGTTCCCTCTCCTTGTTAGCCTGGAAAACCATGGTGAAATTTAGATTTTTCCTATTGGACCAGGATTTTCTTCCTGGTCTTTTAAAAGTTTGGACTGAGTTTGATCCTTTTGGGTCTTCTTGGACAAAGACAGTAGATGAAACACTTTCAGTCTTGCGGATTCCTTATCCGAGTTTTTCTCAGGCCTTCCTTCAGATATGAATAAGATACTTACTGACTTAGAACAAAGGAGCCATCTGGAGTTATGTAGTGATGCCAAAAGGAAATGTGACCCTCTTTCTGAGGACTGAGCACCTCATCTTTTCCAGTGCTTCCAGATTATTTAAAATTCTTTACTATTCCAACCTTCAAAGATAGTTCTTCTTGGTCAGACATAATACCTTACCCCTTAATGAATTATTTGGCAGATTCTCAGATAGTCCAGTTGAACAGAGAGTCTGCCCATGTGGAAATGTGAAGATGGAAACATCCATTTTTTATTCAGTTGTGCTTTATATTCTTCTATAAGATCTTCTTTTAATCCTCCATTGATTTAATATTTTCCAGTATAGTCACACAATTAGCCATTATTATATTTGCTGATAAGGGTGTACATTCGGATATACCCAAGCCAAAAATATACCCCAAAATATCAGGATCCAAAAAATGTTCAGGTCCACTAGACCAAAAACAGAAAATACCAGTAAAAAAATTGCACACCCCTAGCTGTAACCCTATCCATAGCTCATTATTCAACTGCTGCATAGAGGGTTTGTCCAAAGGTATAATTAATTTATGCCTAAGCACTTATTTGCATACAGGTGCTCTTTTTGCCCCGGAATTGGGAATTGTTAGGCTCAAAATGCCTGGTAAGGTCTGCCATCTGCTGACACAGACAGGCAGGGTTGCATATAGCTGCTGGTAAAATAGAACTTCTGAAGCACCTTGACAGTGGTGGACTTCAGAAAACAGAAAGGACTGTCAAGGACACAGATAAGAGTCCAGGAATCACACCTCTATTGTAAAGGAGCTTTCTCAAGCATTTGGAAAGATAATCTTCCTGGAAATGAGGCTGTACTGGAATGTTCCAACATGCAGCATGCTGAAGCCAAACTAAAAATGCACAGTTATTCACTCTCTAGACAAGAACATAGCTTATACATATCCATGCTAAACTTTTCATGAATCTGTGTTGATTTGAAGCCAGCCTTGTCTGTACACTAATTCAAATGTTGGTAGGGTGTTTACATGCTGCAAGCAATAGAAACATGAAGAGGGCTACATTTTTCTGACTCACCTTATTATGCTACAGAAATGGGTAGTGATCACCTGTACCCTGTCAAATTGCATCTCTTCCACTCTACTTTGTCCACTGTTCCTGACTCAGAAGCAGTATGAAGTATAATTTTTTTTTATTAGACAGAAGACTTTCCCTTTAATTTCAGGAGACACTTGTATCAGCCATTTTTTTCCTAATCCATTATTCTTGCCACCCTGATTAGTTCCTTTTGTATCATGTATTGTGCCTTGATTACCTCTGTGCTCTCAGAGGTGGTTGGGTTTGGGTTTTGTTTAGTTCAGACAGATACAAAGGGAGGTATGGGGCTATTTATCAATGTAAATCCCCGTTGTGCCTACCCCCTGTCTCTGCAATGTGCACTCGTGCCTTGGTGCTCTCTGTTCTTTCCATTCTACTTTCCCTATTAAAAGGTGTGTTTGTCTATGTGAAACCATAGTGTTTTTTTGTGCTGCCCCTGTTAGAAAAAAAGTCTTCAGTATCAAAGCAGTATTAGACTGGAATGTCTGATAAACTTATTTTCAGTGAGGTGCGATTTCAAAAAGTTACTTGAGCTGCAGATGTTGAGAAGAGTTGCTGGTATTTGAAATAGTGTGAAAAGGAATTGTAGGAAATACTGAATAAAGACTGCAGTGAGTAGTCACTGAATCCATACATCATTTGGGTACTGTGCTATTAGGGGTAGTTCACAAGTGGATTTTCCTGTGTGGGCAGGACAGTCCATTTGTAAATGACCACTGTAGCACAGTTTAATATCCAGTGATTTGCAGGTAAATTAGGTAAAATTTGAAATAGATTCTGTGAACATAAAGTATGCAAAAACCTAAGAGTCACTATCTTGCTTGGTGACCGCCAGAACAGCACAAGACAGATAGGCATTGTACCTGCACTGGTTGTTCTGGAGTCCCCCATCCTTCTGATTAGCACTTGCAAACAAGAAATACGAATACCAACAATAGTGTCAGGATGAGCAATATGGGCATATAGGCTTCTCATGTTTTCTCTGCTTGGAAAACCTTTCTGAGATATCCAAAGGATGTCATTTATCCTGTTTGTTCTCTATATCACACTCCTCCCTTTTCAGTCTTAATGAGAAACTTCTTTACTTATAACTTTAGATATAATTGGGGAGGGGCTGTGGCTCAGTGAAAGAGCCTCTGCTTTGCATGCAGGATGTCCCAGGTTCAATCCCTGGCAGTAGGTAATTTGAAAGACCTCTACCTGAGACCCTGGAGAGCTGCTGCCAGTCAGAGGAGACAATATTGACCTTGATTGTCTGGTTCAATATAAGGCAGCTTCCTGTGTGTTCAATAATCAGTACTTCAGCACCTTTTAAAAAGCCTGTTGCTACTCACTCAATCAGTAGTTATGCTGAGCAATGTATCAGCCAAATGTTGACTTTGGGGGGTGGACACCCAAGGGCAATTGCTGGAGGCATCATCATAGACCCTTCTAAGCCGGAAGCTGGTGACTTGCAGATTTTCCCCTCTGTGATGGCTTCTCTCTCCTGAGCTCCCATTGATTACATTTAGAAATCTTTTTTTAACCAGGAGAGGGTTCCCCAGATAGAAGAACCTCTGCCAGCAGATAAAGTAACAGAAGCCCCATTAGCAACTGCATATTCTTCAACACACACAGAGAAAGGGGGAAGGGAAGAAGGCATTAGTCTGAGAAGAGAAAGGGTGGGGGGGATGAATTACTCTACCACTGCTGTTGGGACATATCTTGCCAATTTACACTTTTAGCAGGACAGTGGATGCATTCTCTCTCTATCACATACATGAGGCTAGGGAGGGTTGTCTCCTAATGTACAAAGCTGTAATTATCCCACATTTAACCCACAGTTTGTGGAATCTGTTTGTCTAGCTGAATATAAATGTAGTTGCTGAGAATTAAGTCTAGGTGGGCCATGACCCAGTCTTATTGAGAGCACAGACAATTCCTCGTCTACCAACCTCACACAATTTCCAGGCACACCTTGCACTAGGGGAGGCATTTATCTTCCATCTTACTTCTGTGTATGAGCAAGGGGAGGCAGAGTTGCTCTGTAGTTGTTATTTCTCTCCCGTAATCATGTTTGTTTTCTTTCCAAGAGGCAGGTCTGAACAGAGTGAATTCAAGTTCCAAGTCTGGGACAACTGTGAGTACTTCCTACTTCTTAATAACGGTTGATTCCAGAAGAAATTAATATCATAATTGGTAAATTTGCTAACAGATTACTGATTTTGCTGGCCATTTCATAGACTTTCTCCACAAAAGGGAGCACCCTTTTTCTGCATGTCCCAACATGCTTTGTGCTAGTATGTTTCACAAATGCATGAGTTGGAGAGGTTCCTTCAAAAACTTGTGTGTTTTCATGGCTTTTTCTTTTCATGTAGACATGGGTTTTGAGAAACCAAGTCCCCCCCCCCCCAGCTATATATACCACTAGTACTAGAGAACTGAAACATAACAGAATAATAGTGCTTTGATCATTGTTTAATCATATCTTGGTACCTGTGTACCATACATTTGTCCACGGGATTTTCCCATACTCATTGTGCAGCTTACCGAAGAATGTGCAGCTTACCGAAAGAACAGTCAGCTTGGGTGTAACATTGATAGTTTTGTCATGAAGCACTGGGACAGACTAGAGTGGAATAAATGCCTCCATGTGTAGCTGATGTGGAGAGAAGTATACAGCTTGTAGGTTATTTCCAGAGGTGTCTCTCTGCTGGGTACTAAGGCCGCTGTCAAATGCCAGGGTATGTTTGGCTTTGTTTAGGGAAGTAATATTGGAGTTCATTGTTGCTCATGATGTGTATATATTCATTTCTTTTGTCTTACTGTTATTGCTGGTTAACCAGCAGGTTCTGAAGTTATTTTAAGTACTATAAGACCCTGTAAAACCTGTTGTATCAGATGGAACAAAAAATGTTTATACCATGGGCAATGATGAATCTGTCATATCATTCTCTGCCCTCTTAAAAACTGTTGTCAATCTCCATCCTGAGAGTACACTTGAGGCAAGGAGCTGGCATGTGCATTTCTGGGTCTGAAGGATCCCCCTGCTCTTCAAAAATGTATTATCTTGCAGCAAGCACATAAGTGTTCCTTTTTTAAAGGAGTGGAGCCATTTGAGTGCTATAGCAGATGTTTGTACAGTGGAGGTAACTGAATATATACAGTAGCCTTCATTGAGAATAGCATTGCCAGCCCTCCTATGTAAGAATTTTAGACCTAGGCTGATAAAATCCTGATGCTAACATAGACTGTAGATAATAATAATTATCATACGGCATTGTGTGTAGAATAGCCAGGAGATCCTAAGCGTGTCTAGCAGCCAGAATTTCCAGCTGTTTTAGCATTATACACCACTACATGGCAAGGTAGACTTGTTTCTAATGCAAGAAATGTTTCAGGGGTAGTTTGCCATTTTCTGCCTCTGCGTCACGCCCTGGTATTCCTTGGAGATCGCCCTTTGAAATACTAGCCAGGGTCGACCTGTCTTAGCTTCCAAGATCTGATGAGATTGGGCTAGCCTGGGCTATCCAGGTCAGGGCATTACTGAAGATTACACACACACACACACACACACACACACATGCACAACTTTCTTATTAAATGGAATGTCAGAAGCTCTTTTTAAAAAAAAAAAACCCCACAACTTTTAGAACAATATCTGTGGTTTGTTCAATTTAACGAAGTACATAAAGCTGTGAAGATAAATATAAACTAGCTGTTGTGGGAGAGGATAGCTGCTCATGAAAAATGCAGCCTTCAACCCCCACCCCCACCCCTTGGGAAACTTGTAGTATGTAGATTTCATGTCCTGCATTTTCTAGTCCTAGATGGCACAGTGGGAGGAGAAAAGAGGGGGAGACATTGGCCTTTTATTTTAGTGCTGCTTTACTAGGCTTCTGTAATGGCTACTTCCTGCGACAATCAATGCCCAGTTATGGTATTGGTGGCTTCCTATACACTCCCCTGGGCCATTTAAGGCTGTCCAAAGTGATGGTGTTCCTTTAGTCATTAGGGAGAGGTTATAAACTAATAAAGGAGACTGGGCTCTGAGCGTAATAAGCAGTTGTTTGACATTTTTAGACAGGGACGTTGCATTGTTTTCTGTATCAGTACAGAAAAGTGTCCCTTTAGCTTTGTAGCTTGTTGAGTTGTTTGCTGTACAAAGTCAGATCTGAAGCAACTTGTCATGAGGTCCAAATCTGTAAACAGGCACTCCCAGGATGATCCTCAGCTAAGGGTAGAGGTTGAAAGGGTAAGGAAATTTGGCAGGTTGAAGGTGAATATTACTGTCATCTTTGTGTTGTCCTTTGGGTGCTTTGTAGCAAGAACAGTGGTCTCATCTTAAAAACTATTGGAGGTGGGTGGTCAAACATTCTGTTCAAGGTATGAATTTGAACACATGAAGCTGCCTTAAACTGAATCAGACCATTGTGGTCTATCATGGTTAATATTTCCTGCTCTGACAGGTAGCAGCTCTACAGGCTCTCAGATGGAGGTCTTTCACATTGCCTACTACCTGATTCTTTTAACTAGAGATGCCAGGGATTGAACATGGAACCCACCAGCAGACAAAGCAGATGATCTATCACTGAGCCAGAGGTAATCTTGGCCTCCTTGTGAGGTCTAACTTGTCTCATGTGTGACTGTTTTAGATGGTACCTGCTGGAATCTGGCCCAGTGCTCTCTTTCAGCCCAGTGGAGACCTTCAAGACAGGCAGCAGGTCTGGCTTCATCTCATCTGAACCTAATTAGTTCATCTGCGTGACCTTACCCTTGGCCCTAAGCCATGCTCCTGACTAGATAGGGGTGTTACTGAATTTATTTTATTGCATGTGTGTTTGGTAACTAGAGAGACTTTTTCTTCTCTTGGCCTACAAGGCTAATGATCAGCAAACAAATTTTCACTATGAAAAGTGCTTATGGCAGAGAGAGTTATTAGCCTCTGAGCAACTTAGCTAGAGTAAGGGTGCAATCACATGCACAAATAGACCCGCCATAGGTGTGAATGCCAGGTGGATTTAAAGGGTGTGATTTAAAGGACACAAACATCTGGGAAGCACCCTGCACCCATTGGCAACCTGTTTTGCTCTGCCACAGGAGTGGAGTAAACGGCTTGCAACAGGCCACAGATGGAGTTTCCCATGTCTGATCACTCCAGCACGCTCTCATAGTGTTGGGATGGTCTGATCAGGCCATCCTGACTCCCTGCCATTGCTTTTTCCCTCCTTCTCAGTATGCGCATCATTGCAAACTCCATAGGGAGCCCTCAGTGTGGAGATGTGATTAATCAATCCCTCGTTTAAGCTCATTGGAAACAAACGGAAAAAAAAACAACCTAACTCACCTATGGTTGTGTCTGATCACACAGTGGCAGACTGTGCCCACAGCTTCCAAGGACTCTATGATCGCGCAACTGCAGGTCAAATTCCTCTGCAGGAAATAGCCTCACTTCCCCCCCATTTTTTCTCACTCGTGTGATTGCCCCCTATGTAGGAGACTGAGCATAGTAACTGGGGAAAGGAGGGGGTTAAGATATTTATCTCTAAAATGTGTGTCTTAATTGCTGCATAAATTTGGTGCTTTGGGTTTCCAGGAGGCCAGGCAGAGTGATCACAATGATTGACGTGACCATGGTGATTGACCAGTGCTAGTAAATATTGTGATAGCCATGCAGAAGAGAAGATTAAACAGATCTACAGAGAGAACATCCACTTAATAGCTTTTAGCTAAGGATAATCAGGATCATGAAGCATAGTCAAAGTATCGAGAACTGCAGGAAACTTTGTTTGGAGCTGTTCATCAGTGGGATTTGCACAGACTGCTTCTATAGTTTCACACTGCTACAATTATTCTTGAAGTAACCCATCACAAGTTTACACGAATTCAATAAACTAAACAAACATGAAGCAAAATGATTGGATGATGGGCGCACATGGGCAACTATTACAGATTTTGAGATAATGAATTGGCCAGTGTCAGACAAGACTCTGAGGCTCAATTAATTGTTGGTTTCTTCTAGCATTTAACACTATGAACTGAGCCAGCTGTCTTGTGAAATCCTGTACACTGTAGTCACTTCCTTGGAAAGTGTACAGATGGAAAGCAGAATGACTCAGGGGAATAACTGCATCATGGCATCTTGCACTAATGTAGCAAGCTTACTGAAGTTCTTGACCCACAAAGAGAATATCCTCCCTCCCTTTAGAAAAATAATATCTGAGCTCCAATGGCTGGTTTTACTAGGCTAAGGTTTGCTGGCATGGGAAGAGTTAATCTAGAGCGATTTGTTGTTGTGTTTACCCTGTGGCATAAACATTCTGAGATGCATGCCAGCCTTCATTTGCATATTGATATGTATCCTGAAGGGACTCAGTTTGGAAAGTTTTTGTGCTTTTCTAGAAATCCATCTTCCCATGCAGGGGAGGAAATTATTCATAATTAAAAAGCAATAATAACACAGAGTGAAGGAACCCAGCTGTATCTTACTCTCTCTGTGTGTGTGTGTAGGGTGTGAGGGAACACTGGAGAATCTATTTTTAATAGTTTCCACAGCAACAGAATATTTTGCTTACAGTAAATTTCATCCTGTGCAAGGAGACTATTCTGATGCTGCATTTGTGAGACACTAAAAATGGGTAAAAAGGTGTAATGCTAGGCATCCTCTCCTAGTCCTGTGGCATCCTCCTGAGCCCAATGGATGTTGCCCAAAAGACAGGGCCCAGTGAATGTTGAAGTAGTCCCCCTTGCTTGTGAACCTAAGCTGCTAAAAGAACCACCTGAAGTAAGGCAGCAGCTGCTATGACATCTGCCTCTTGTGTGTTTGTGCAAGCCCAGCTCTGCCTTAACCTCTTGGTATCCTCCTGTTCTTCTGCTAGGGTGGAGCTTTGCAAAATGTGCCTTGACTGGGCAATACAGTTAAAATATTGGATTTACCTGGTCCAGAAGCCAAATGCAGGCCCTCTTGTCATTCCTGCCTACTTTCCTCTGCACCCCCTCAGTCTCTCTTCATCTCCATTCTCTTGTGCCCTGCTTAAGCACCACATCTGCAAAGTGCATCAGATACCAATCTCTTTTTCACGTACTTGCTTCACAGCTAGAGCAGCAGGTGGCTATACCTTTGGGGAGAAAGTAGAGTTAGAGAATCTAATTCCAGAAGACCCCTCCACAGTTGGCTTGCCAGGGCCTGGCATTTCATGCTGGACTGACTCATGAAAATCTGCTGACCTGTTGGCATAGCAGTTGCATGTCTTTATAATATATCCCAACCAGTGTTCCCTCTAAGCTGAGTTAGTGTGAGCTAGCTCACAGTTTTTTAGCCTCCAGCTCACACATTTTTGTCTTAGCTCAGGAAGGATGGCTCCAGAGCAAACTAATTTATGCAGTAGCCAAATTGCTTGCTCACAACTTTAATGCCAGTAGCTCACAAAGTAGAATTTTTGCTCACAAGGTTCCACAGCTTAGAGGGAGCATTGACATGATCATTGCCTCTGCTACCCTTATTCCACATCCTGATTGTAGCATTGAAAGCATATGGATTTCTGGTAATTTCATAAAATTTGTATGGCACAAAAGGAGGCCCCTCAAGGACTTACAGGGGGAATCTCATTTCCCCCAGCCCCACTATTTTTTCTTTCTCTCCCATGAAAGCCCCCATAGCCTCTCACCTTTTCCTATTTCCCTCTCTCCCTCCCATCCACCAGCCTCCCTACTTTAACCTATCTCCCTGTTTTCTGCTTTCCCTCCTTCCCTCCCACTGACAGCCTTTTCCTGGGAAAAGTATGGCCCAGTTGTGCAGCTCCATTTGTGCAGGACCCATTGTGTGATGGGGAACCTCAATAACTTGTGGGAGGCACCTCACTTTCCCCTATATCCCCTTCCCCATACTCTTTCCTTTCTCTTGGGCACCCCCATATCCCCACTTTACCTTTCTTCCTTCTCTCCTTCCCACCCAGCAACCAACTTACATTTTATTTCCCTTATCTTCAGCTATAACCATCATTTACTTCATACCCTGCCTTTCTTCACAGTGGGACCCAAAGTAGTTCACATCATTCTCCTGTACTCCATTATATCCTCACAATAATAACTTGGTGAGGTAGTTTAGTCTGAGGGGATGTGACTGACCCAAAGTCACCTAGAGAGCTTCCTTGACAGATTAGAGATTCAAACCTGGGTCTCCCAGATCTTAATCTGCAACTCTAGCCATTGAACCACACTGATTTTTGTGGGGTGGCTCTTGCTGAAAACAGCAAGCAGCCAGTAATGGGTGAGCCATTTAAGTCATGTTGTAGGGAGTTGCCCAGTGGGTGCTGGTCAGCCTGGCCTTGATAAGTCCTCCTTCAAAGGTTGGAACAGACCTGGAAATGTTCTGATAGAATGTTTTTACTGATAGAAATCAAGACTTGAAGGCAGGCAATACTGGTCTAGTTGCCTGGCAATCCCCACAATGGCCACTGTAGAAGGCATTCATTTCTTAAAGCTATAGGTACTGCTCCCATTACTTGAGGGGCTTTAACAACCCCTCTAATATTGGTTTTTAAATTTCAGATTTTTCTGCAAACCTGGGGCTTTTCTCAGGTTTGTAGAAAGATCTGTCTTGTCTGTTCATCACTCCGATCTCCAGATTTAAGTTTCCATACATTTGGCTACAATAAGAATTAGATATATTGATTGGTGAGTGAAGTGCAGTCCTCAGAAGGGCTCTGCCTTGCATCCTGTGATTCTGAAAATTGTTGGAGTGTGTCATGATTCCATTTGGAAATAAACATCAGAGGTCTGCATGAGAGTTAGAACAATCTGCCACAGAGTTGTGAATGGGTAGCTGTGGCCAGTGGACTAGGGATAGAACTCCCCCAGTGAAACTTGACCTCATATTGGAGGGAAGGGCTTTCCTTTCTCCCAAGTTTATTGAAATTCCATAGTATGAATTTGGGGCAACTTTAGATCAGCACGTAAAAATAGCATTTATTATTGGTCTCTTTGCATTTTTATAGTGCCTTGTTTCCTGAAAAGGTTAGATCATTAAGAATAATCTCAGTATTTGAGGGCATATTGTTCCTCCCATGATTTAGATCGTGCTTAGACAAAAGACAGAGCAGTAACTCTCAAATAGTTAATGAAGACTTTCCTTTGCCTCAGATGGAAGGACTTGGCTGCCCTCTTTCCAGCTGGCTTTATGAATCAATAGGAAAGAGCTTTTCTCACCTGCTCTGGATGGTTTTCAGTGGCGTGTAATAGCTTTGGGAAGCAGGTAATTGCAGCAGTCAGTTTACACATGTTGATGTTGAAAGGAATTGAGGTGGGGGCTGGAGGAAAGGGGGTTGGGGTAGCACATTAACTAATTAGCTGCCCTTCTGGTGAACCAAAAATATATTAACCTTTTACACAATTGCAAGCTTTTATAAGGTGGAAAGGGGCTGCCTTTAATGATGAAGAAAACAGGAACACACAAATCTGCTGGTGGGACAGAGTATGGGTAAAAGAACAGAATTAAAGTGTATTGGGTACACGGGGGGGTCAGCAGAAAAGGCAAGTTATGGGATTGGACTTAATTTGTTACCTGAGGGATAGAGCAGCACCCCAGTTATACAGTTGCTGGAGATAAAATTGCATAGAAGTGTCCACCACTGGTAGGACTAGTAGTGCAAGTATGAGTAGCACAGTCAGAGATCCCTAAGTATTTGATGAGGCAGAGAATTGGGAGACAACCTGTTTTGTCTCTGGTTGATTCATACTTTTTAACTCCTGCCTGCATCACCAAGTCTGGTGCTGCCTCTAACCACTAATGTTGCCTTTTGGGTTACCACCATGACAGACATGTATAAGTGGGAACGTAGAATCCCTTACTCCATGGCCTTGCCCTTTCCACACAGATATTGAGGGCTAAGTATTCTGTCTTGAAGGCTGGCTAAGCAGTGACATGGGGTAACCAGGGATGGTCTGTGATATACAGCTGGAGCCGTCTAGCTGCTCTTGAGTTATCACACCTCAGAGCTACAGATATTTCTGCCTGGATCTTAAAATCAATAGACTGAGAACCAGAAAGTTTTCAAAACCAGGATAAAAAGGGAGGGGGGTGGAAGGTGAGAGGAGGCAAGTTACATTCACTGGCCTTTTAAAAACTTATCAGTGGATTTCCCCCCCTGGAAATTCGATTTCTTAGGAGACCAAGCTGGCAATGGAATTTCTTCTGTGAGTATTGCCCCTACCTGATCCTGTTCACTTTTCTCATCCCTTTACAGGAAGTTTCTGCTGGAAATCATTGATTTTCATTGGAACTCCACAATTGAATTCCTAGCTCTGATTTTCCCTGTTTTAACAGCTGAGCTTTTCAAAAGGCAGTGAATAAATCTTCACCTGCTGTTGGAGAAAAAGTTTCTGTTCAGTAAAGAAAGTGAGTCCCATATAGCACACATTCATAGCTGGAGTTACTCCTGTAGTGTTCTTTACATATTTGGGTGTCTGCTTCTGGCAATAAAAGTGCAAAAGAGCCTGGTGGAGAGGGGTGCAAAATCCTTCCTTCCTTCCTTCTGACCTCATGTTTTGTTTGTCAGATGACTAAAGTATTGAGTAGTGTCATGCTAGCCTGATCTGGTGAGGTAGGGCTGCCGCTTGCTATAGTGTTGTGCTTTTGAAGCTGCAGGAATGAGCCAGTGCATATTGCCACATACGCATCCCTTCTCAGGAGCCTCCTGATGGCACTTTATCAAGCGCTCACATAGTCTCCTAATCTGCTATGCATTTTGCTAGATATCTTTGGGACATTTGTTTCTCAGCTTAATCTGGAAGCCAGCATGGTAGAGAGAGTCAGAGTATGATCTGTGAGACCTAGGGTCAGATACTCATTCTGCCATGGAATCTTTCCGGGTGAACTTGGGCCCATCACATTCTCTCACCCTAACCTGTTGGGGGCGGCACAGACAACACTGGATCCCCCCCTCCTTGGCACCCCATGTTGTCAGGTCTGGCATCCACCAGGCCCAATGAGGCCATGGATATACTCTAAAAAAAATCCACACACCAACCAATAGCAGGTGGTCTTTTAAGAATCAGCCAGTCACTCACAGTTGACCCTTTGACAACCAACTGTCTGACAATCAGCTGTTGTAAAGCTACGCTATGTGGGTGAGGAACAAGAATGGCAGGAACAAGAATGTTTTGCATGGAGTGTCACATGTATGACTATCTGCCCACTGGTCAGAAGTCTTGGGTGTGTGCTCGGTGCAAGGAGCTCCTGGTTCTCAGGGAGCAAGTTTGCTCCCTTGAGGCCAAGGTGGCTGACCTGGAGAAGCAGACACAGTCAGTTAGGTGCACGGAGAAGACTCTCGGGGACTTGTTAGATATGTCCCACTCTGGATCTGGCAGCCCAGCTGCTGCCAGGGAGCATGAGGGTCAAGGGGAAACGGGGCACCATGCTGAGGCTAAGGGGAATGTGCCCTCAGAAGGGACCTCTTCTTCAGCTGGTGAACGGGTATCCTTTCGTACCAAGGAACCATCCCTGGGAAGGGTGGGAGGGGGGCTCTTGGTAGTTGGTGATTTGATCCTTAGGCAGATAGACAGCTGGGTGGTCAACCCGCGTACTGGCCGTATGGTGACTTGCCTGCCTGGTGCGAAGGTAGCGGACATTACGCGTGTTTTAGATAGGCTGGTAGATAGTGCTGGGGAGGAGCCAGTGGTCGTGGTGCATGTCGGCACCAACGATGTGGGGAAATGCAGTCGTGAGGTCCTGGAGGAGAAATTTAGGCTGCTGGGCAGGAAACTCAAGGCCAGGACCTCCAAGGTAGCCTTCTCAGAAGTGCTACCTGTTCCACGCGCAGGGTCGGAGAGACAGGCACAGATTAGGAGTCTCAATGTGTGGATGAGACGGTGGTGTAGGGGGGAAGGGTTCAAGTTTGTTAGGCACTGGGATGCTTTTTGGGACAAGAGGGAGCTGTACAAAAGGGACGGTCTCCACTTGTCCCGAGAAGTAAACAGGCTGCTGGCACTCAAAATCAAAAAGGTGGCAGAGCAGTTTTTAAACTGAATAATGGGGGAAAGCCAACAGGAGATGAAAAGTCTCTGATTCAGGATGGCTCATCTCAAAGAGATGAAGGGGTAGCTATTACTTTTGTACAAGGAAATGGATTACAATTGTCCACTGAGACTGTGGCTAATGATAGGAACTGCCTGGCAAGGTCTCGATTCAGCAAGAGGAAGGCTGTGGGCTTAACAAACATGGGAAACTATAAGTGTTTATACACAAATGCTAGAAGTCTCCGAGGTAAAATCGGGGAGTTGGAATGCTTGGTGCTGGGGGGGGGGAAAGACATTGTGGGTATTTCAGAAACTTGGTGGGATGAGGAAAATCAGTGGGATACGGTGATTCCTGGTTATAAATTATATCGGAAGGATAGGGGGAGAAGGGTTGGAGGTGGGGTGGCTCTATATGTCAGAGAGGGTATACCGTCCAGTAAGATTGAGAGGGTAAGAGAATTGGATTCGCTTCTGGAAATGCTATGGGTTGAAATAGTGGGTCCAAAAGGAGGCTTAACAGTGGGAGTTTGTTATCGCCCACCAGATCAAAAGATAGAGGAGGATTATAAAATGATGAATGAATTAAAGATAGCGGCTAGACGAAATAACTGTGTTGTAATAGGCGACTTTAACTACCCACACATTGATTGGGTCAATATGAGTTCTAGTCGGGAAAAAGAGATTGAGTTTTTACACGCTCTCAATGACTGTGCTGTGGAACAGATGATCACAATCCTTCCAGGGGAGAGACGATCCTGGATTTAACACCCAAGACCTGGTGAGAGATGTAAAAGTGATTGCACCACTTCGGAACAGTGACCATAATGTCATTGAGTTTAACATTTGTACAGATAGGGAGTTGCCCAAAAAGACTGACACAACCACTTTTAACTTTAAAAGGGGTAACTTTTCTGGTATGAGGAGGCATGTGAGGAAGAAATTGAAAGGAAGAGTGGAGAAGGTCAAAACCATTGGGGAAGCTTGGAGACTATTTAAAAAGACAATCCTAGAAGCTCAGAAAAAATATATACCGCAGGTTAGGAAAGGTACAAATAGGTATAGAAAAAAGCCTGCATGGTTAACAAATAAAGTAATGGAAGTTGTAAAAGGTAAGAAGGATTCCTTTAAGCGGTGGAAAGCTAGTCTTAGTGAGGTTGATAAAAGGGAACACAGACTATGGCAAATAAAATGCAAGTCTGTGATCAGGCAAGCAAAAAGGGAATATGAGGAGCATATCGCAAAAAACATAAAGACCAACAATAAAACTTTCTTCAAATACATTAGAAGTAGGAAGCCAGCCAGGGAGGCAGTGGGGCCCTTGGATGACCAAGGGGTAAAAGGAGTAGAGAAGGATGATAGGGAAATGGCTGAGAAGCTGAATGCATTTTTTGCCTCTGTCTTCACTGTGGAAGAGGAGAAGTGTTTGCCCACTCCAGAAGCACCGATTTCGGGAGGGGGTTTGAAAGACCTGAATCAGATTGCAGTGACAAGAGAGGAAGTCCTCCGACTGATGGACAATTTAAAAACTAATAAATCACCAGGCCCGGATGGCATTCATCCGAGAGTTCTGAAAGAACTCAAATGTGAACTTGTGGATCTCCTGACAAAAATATGTAATCTTTCTTTAAAATCTGCCTCCATTCCTGAGGACTGGAAGGTAGCTAATGTCACTCCCATCTTTAACAAGGGCTCCAGGGGAGATCCGGGAAATTACAGGCCAGTCAGTCTGACATCGATACCGGGTAAGTTGGTGGAAACTGTTATTAAGGAGAGAATTAGTGGGCACATTGATGAACAAAAACTATTGAGGCAGACTCAGCATGGGTTCTGTAAGGGAAGATCTTGTCTCACTAACCTGTTCCCTATTTTGAGGGAGTGAACAAACATGTGGACAAGGGGGACCCAATAGATATTATTTACCTTGACTTCTGGAAAGCTTTTGATACAGTTCTTCATCAAAGGCTCCTAAGTAAGCTCAATAGTCATGGGATAAAAGGACATGTCCTCTTGTGGATCAAAAACTGGCTTATAAATAGAAAACAGAGAGTGAGTATAAATGGGAAACTTTCTCAGTGGAGGGTGGTAAGCAGTGGGGTACCACAGGGATCAGTACTCGGTCCGATGCTTTTTAACTTGTTTATTAATGATTTGGAATTGGGAGTAAGCAGTGAAGTGGCTTAATTTGCAGATGACAAGAAGTTGTTCAGGGTGGTGAAAACCAGGGAGGAGTGTGAGGCACTCCAAAGGGATCTGTCGAGGATGGGTGAGTGGGCGTCAACGTGGCAAATGGGGTTCAATGTGGCCAAGTGCAAAGTGATGCACATTGGAGCCAAAAATCCTAAATATAAATGCACGTTGATGGGGTCTGAACTGGCAGAGACAGACCAAAAGAGAGATCTTGGAGTCGTAGTGGATAACTCAATGAAAATGTCTAGACAGTGTGTAGCTGCAATAAAGAAGGCCAACGCTATGCTGGGGATTATTAGAAAGGGAATTGAAAACAAATCAGCCAGTATCATAATGCCCCTGTATAAATCATTGGGGCGACCTCATTTGGAATACTGTGTACAGTTCTGGTCACCACATCTCAAAAAGGATATTATAGCATTGGAAAAAGTGCAGAGAAGGGCAACTAGAATGATAAAAGGGTTGGAACACCTTCCCTATGAAGAAAGGTTAAAATGCTTGGGGCTCTTTAGCTTGGAGAAACGACAGCTGAGGGATGACATGATTGAGGTTTATAAGATTATGAATGGGATTGAGCAGGTTGAGAAAGAAGTACTTTTCTCTCTTTCTCACAATACAAGAAATTGTGGGCACTCCATGAAATTGCTGAGCAGTCAGGTTAGAACAGATAAAAGGAAATACTTCTTCACCCAAAGAGTGATTAACATATGGAATTCACTGCCACAGGAGGTGGTGGCAGCTGCAAGCATGGAGAGTTTCAAGAGGGAATTAGATAAACATATGGAGCAGAAGTCCATCAGTGGCTATTAGCCACAGGGTATAGATGGGAACTCTCAGTCTGGGGCAGGTGATGCACTCTATTCTTGGTGCTGGAGGGGCAGCAGTGGGAGGGCTTCTAGTGTCCTGGCCCCACTGCTGGACCTCCTGATGGCACCTGGTATATTTTGGCCGCTGTGTGACAGAGTGTTGGACTAGATGGGCCATTGGCCTGATTCAACATTGGCTTCTCTTATGTTCTTATGTTCTTATGGGAAGGGTTTCTCAGAAGGTGCTGTTGGTCTCTTTCAGGGTTGGCTGTACCCCCATAGGGTTCTGGATAGAGGGGAGGCTACTGGCATGTCCTATGCCTGGCTAGGGCCTTTAGAAGTCTTGAGAGAGTAGGCTAGTAAGGACAAGACTGATTCTGGCTCCTAGCTGAGAAGGGAGTAAAGCTAGCAGAAAGGAGGTGAAATAGGGTGGTGTTTAACCATTGCCCCTCTATATCTGAGGCCTAAGGAAAGATGTTGGTGTAAGGAAAAATGGAGAAGGAGAGAATGTTGTTAGCCACTTTGGGTCCCTGTTGGAGAGAAAAATGGGGTATAAATGAAGTAATCTTATTTTTTAGGATTGTTGTGGGAATCAAGTGGGACAATGCCCCACCGCAAACACACACACACACACACACACAACCCTGAGCATAGGAAAGGTACTTGAAAACTAGGAGCAATCTATAAGGCATAAAGCTACTTGATGGTAAAGACTATGTAGAAATAGACATTAAACAATAGTTGAGCTGAATTTCCTTGTACCTTTTGCCAAATATGTTTTCTTTATGCTAACCTGAATGGATGCAACTTGTTTCTCATGTAGTATTCTGACCACAGCTGTTCTGCAGTCATTTGAAAAGAGGGTTGTTGAAATGTAAGGATTTGGTTCTGTCTTCTATTAATGATTCATTTCCTTGCAGTGTCCCATCATTCCCTCCTGGAAGTATTTTGGATCCCCCTGCTGGGTTTGTTTGTGTATTACTAGCACTGTTTTATCTCCGTCGCAGCCTGGGTGCTGAAAAGCAGTTACCCTTCCAACATAGCTACAAAGTTGTGCCATAATCTCCTACTGCTCCACAGCTCAAACACTCAAAGTAATTTTCCTTGTAACTTTTTGCTGGATCAAGCATACTATTTTATTAGTATTGTGCTGAGAGTCTTGCAGCTGTGGTGGCACAGCATGCATGTTGCTAAGACTTTGACTGGAAAACCGACATTTTAGAGTTTGTACTTTCAATATTACCTCATTGTTCCAAATAATTTGAAGGCAAAGCATTTGGGTAAATGAATGCCATTGCCTACCCTATATGGGTTGCTGTGGACTGGGATTGCTTGTGGGTTCAATTAATAGAATTTGGTAAAAATGGGGGTTCCGCTACTTGAGTGATACCTCCAGTTGATATGGTTTTCTCCTTCAGTGTGGGGGGGAAGTCATCCAGAACTGGTTAGGTCATGCCTCTGCATGCTCTGATAGGGCTATTCAAATTCTTTTTTGTGTTTGAGCCGCCTGTTGGACAGACCCTAGGCTGACCTCTTCAGTTTTGGTTAGCCCTGCTCAGGGCTTTTTTTGTAGAAAAAGCCCAGCAAGAACTCATTAGCATATTAGGCCACACCCCTGGCAGCACAGCTCATTAGCATATTAGGCCACACCCCTGGCAGCACAGCTCATTAGCATATTAGGTCACACCCACATGTTTTCAGAAGTGTGGTCATCCAGCCACACCCACCTTTTGCTTCTTATTCTGTTTAGCTTGTTTGTTGTCAAAACTCAGGGCTTTTTTGTAGCAGGAACACCTTTGCATGTTAAGCCACATGCCCCTAATATAGCCAATCCTAATGAGTTTCTGTGGTTGGGTGTGGCCTATTATCCTAATGAGTTCCTGCTGGGCATGGCCAACTCAGGAGCCAGCCAGAACTCCATTCCTGTGTGTTCCTGCCCAAAAATAGCCCTGGCCCTGCTGCTCGATAGGTGCCCTGAGTTTTAGGCTCCAGTTAGAAATTTTAGAAAACCTTAGGAAACTTTAAAAAAATAGGAAAAACTTATCTAAAAAGAGGAAAATAGAGAGAGAGAAGTAGGGCAAGGAAGAGAGAGAGAGGAGAAGCTGCAAACATCCATAGGAGCCAGTGTGCAGTCAGGGAAGGATCCGTGGACACATGGCTGAAAAAGAGGAAGTCGCCGTGTGGTGAGCAAGGACGCCATGAGGAAGCCAGGTGGCATAGCTGGGTCAGGTCCCCTACCCGAGGCATCGGGGAGCGGGCTGGCGACAACAGGAGCACTGGCGAACCGGGAGATCCCCAGGCCCTCCAAGGCTCCAGGGGCAGGGATGCAATGGTGGTGGCAGCGGATCCAGGTGGTTTGGGTGAGCTCACAATGGCGGGCCAGGTCGAGCGGTCTGAGCCTTCGGGCTCCCCCTCCCCCGGCTCCAAAGAAGGCACCAAAGAAGAGGAAAGGGCAGAAAACCACTGGGATGCTGCAGAAGTGCCATGGGAGGACAAGCGGGCTGGTGGGCCCAATCAGTGAGAGACACCCAACTCTGGAGAGGGGCCCGGGAGGGGAGACAACCCCAGACCCGGAGCCTAAGCCAGCTGGGGGCTGTGGGATGGGACTGGGGGCGGGAATCCTGGGGCGGGCAGTCCCTCAGTCGCATGGGTTCCCAGTCCACCCTATGGCTTTGCTGCGGCCTGATGCACCATTCATGCTAAATCCAGCAGCAAGTTGCCCCCAAGTGGATCCAGGCCTGCAGGCTAATCCAGGCCTGAATCTGAGCCCTTTCCTGCCCGGGCCAAGCTGGATGCGGCCACTGATGGGGGCCCTGTGGGCATTTCCATCGGGGGGGTGCCCCCCGGGACACAGGGGCAGAATGGCCAGGAGAAGGCTGAGCAGAAAAAGAGGCACATGCGAGGCCAGTCCCCAGGCAGGAGAAATAGGAGGGGGGGATCCCCAGATCACTCTCATGCCTCTTCAGGATCTCCATCACCTTCCAGGAGGGTCTCATCTCCTCCTCAGAAGCTTCCCAGGCACAGGGAGGCCTGGGCACAGCCAGAGACTCACATGGCCACAGGGGAAGAGGGATCCAAGGCAGAGGTCTCCAGCACTCCTAGGGGTCTAACCAGGCGCCCAGTGTCACGTAGGCTGTTCCAGATGGAACACTTTCAGAGACTATTGAACAAGGTGATAACCATGCTGAACTATCAGGTGGAAGTCACAGAGAAGCCCAGATCAGCTGTATCTACAAACCTGGACAGGAGGGGCTTTAAGGACCCACCCTGAGTGCAAGCAGTGTCTCCTTTCCAGACTCCTTTGATGAGGTCATGAGGGCAGAGCGGGTGTCCCCAGGAGGGGGGGAACTCCCTACTTTCCCTGGCCAAGAAGTTTTACGTGCTACCACCAGAGACCATGGAAGATCCGAAGGTGGCCCTAGTGGATGCCCTGGTTGTGGCACTACATTCTGGGGCAGTGCTCCCCAAGGTTGGGAAAAACACCTTGAAAGATGAAATGGACAGAAATAATGAGACAGCGTTAAAGAAGTCTCATGAAGCTATGTCACTGGCCATTAGGTCTTCAGCAGTGCTATTCAATTCCACATGAGCTATCGTTATCTGGGCAGATAACCTACTTCAAAATCAGGAGCTCAACCCACTTGACCTGAGGTGATCACTGCTGAAGATGAAGCGGGCAGCAGAGTTCGCATCGAATGCTTCTCAGGATAACATACAATATTGTGCCAGGGTCCATCAGCGGAAAAGAGGCAGAAGGTCCATGAACTGGTAGAAAGGACCAGGGACTGAGATTCAATGGTCCTGATGGAGCTAGCAGCAGTACAGGGCCTTATGATATCTACGATAGACACGGTTCCCTGGACCCGGTTCCACTCCAGACCCCTACAGTGGTTCTTCCTTCTGTTTCAGAAGGATATTGCCATATGGCAGCACAAGCAGCTACTGATACCAGACAGTCTGAAGAAGGAACTGAAATGGTGGATGGGGAGAGGCAGTCTGGACACAGGAACCTCATTCTTGCATCCCCTTCAAACCACCATCACGAAGGATGTAAGCAGGAGAGGCTGGGGAGCGCACTGCAGACACCTCATGGCACAGGGATAAGACCTAGTGGAGGTGCAGCACAGTATCAACTGGCTGGAACTGTGAGCGGCAAGGTTGGCCCTAGAGAAGTTTCAGCCACTTCTGCAGAGCCAACATGTCTTCCTACACACACACAACATGACGACCAAGGCTCACGTGAACTGGCAGGGAGGCACCAATTCAAAGGCTCTTTATCTGGAAACAAGCCTGCTACTAAGATGGGCAGAAGGAAATGTCATCAGTCTACATGTGGAGCACCTCAGGGGACTGGCCAACCAACAGGCGGACTGGTTAAGCAGGGAGGATCTCGACCCGGGAGAATGGAGTCTGCACAAGGAGGTGTTTGCCCAGATATCCAACCGGTTCAGAAGACCATTGATGGACCTAATGGTGACTTCGAACAATTGGCAGCTGGACAGGTTCCTGGCCCAGTATTAGGAACCGGGGGCAGAAGGGGTGGATGCCTTATCCCACCCATGGCCTACAGGTCTCCTATATGTGTTCCCACCAACTCTACTGATCAGCAAGTTGCGCAACAGGATCAGGAGAGAAGGGGCAGAGGTCACTGAGGTGGCTTCTCATTGGCCAAGGAGGCCCTGGTTCTCGGATCTGGTGCAGATGGCGATAGACATCCCCTGGACCCTGCCAGACAGGGCGGACCTCTTACATCAAGGGCCAATACAACATCCTGACCTGGGATGACTGCAGTTGACAGCCTGGAAATTGAACAGGAGGACTTAGAGGCCCAAGGGCTGCACAGGGAAATAGTGGAAGTCATGCTCCAGTCTAGAAGGCCAGCGACAAGGCAGATATACAACCATACCTGGCAGATCTTCCATAGGTGGGCCCTGGACAGGAAAGTAAATCCACTTCAAGCTACATACAGGGACGTTTTGACTTTCCTGTTCGAAGGCTGGAAAAAAGGCTTGAAGCCGACCACGCTAAAGCAGCAGGTGGCAGCCCTGAATTCTTGCCTCGGGGAAGGAACCCCAAGGGGATATCAGCCAATAAGCACATCAGGAGATTCCTTAAGGGGACCAGCCAGCTGGTGCCCCTGGTCAGACATAGGTTCCCTACATGGAGCTTACCAAAGGTTCTAAGGGCGCTGAGTAAGCCACCCTTTGAGCCCTTACAGACCACAGACTTAAGATTCTTATCCTGGAAGGTGGCCTTTTTGGTCACAGTGACCTCAGCAAGGAGAGTGTCAGAGTTAGCAGCACTCTTGTCTAGAAAGGAACTGTGCATTTTCCAGCAAGATTCAGTTTCCCTATGCACAGACCCTTCATTTATCCCAAAAGTAAACTTGGCCTTCCATCAAAATCAACCAGTCATGTTACCGTCATTCTGCCCAAATTCTCACCATCCGAAGGAGAAGGCATGGTATAAGCTGGATGTGCACAGGGCATTGTGCATTTATTTGGACAGAACAATGGCGTTCAGACAGTCCAATGCTCTTTTTGTTTCATACGGTCCGCAAAACTAGGGACAGCAGGTGTCTAAGTCTACCATTGCTTTCTGGGTCAGGCAGTGCATCATCAAAGCTTACAAGGCTCAGGGTCTGGAAGGGCTGAAGGGGATAACTGTACATTCAACCAGAGTGGCGGCAGCCATAGCAGCATTCTCCACCAGGGCATCAGTGGAAGAAATATGTAGAGCAGCAACATGGGCATCGTTCTCCATGTTTGTAAGGCATTATAGAATAGAGCAGATACGGTCAGCTGAGGCAGCCTTCAGACGGAGGGTGCTACAAGTAGTAGTGGAAGTATAAAAGAGCCAAATGGACCCACCCATAACAGGAGCTTGGGTATAGCTAACCAGTTCTGGATGACTTCCCCCCACTGAAGGAGAATAAGATATTGGACCTACCTGAAGGTTCTTTCTCTTCAGTGGGGGTGAAGTCATCCACTTCCCACCCACGAAAAATGAAGAAGTATATGAAAATGTCTTGATGACAGGAGACAATGATTATGGCAAGATTGTACAACTGGCCGACAAAAAGAAAAGAAAAGAGGAACTTGGCATATATGAAAGACAGACTAGAAAGGAGAAGGATCTAAATACATCAGGGCTTTTGTACTACTGGAGAGGTCAGTCTAGGGTCTCTCCGATAGGTGACTCAAACCCAAAAAAGAATTTGAATAGCTGTATCAGAGCAAGCAGAGGCATAACCTAACCAGTTCTGTATGACTTCACCCCCACTGAAGAGAAAGAACCTTCAGGTAGGTCCAATATCTCATTCTCATCATGAGCGAGTCCTGAATAACTGAGCAGAGTCTAGAACAGGGGTGTCAAACATAAGGCCCAGGGGCCAGAACCAGCTCATCCAGGATTCTTATGTGGCCCACAAGCAACTGATGCAAAGGAGGGAACAGGAGACTACAGGGGGGGGAGCCACTCCAATTGTGCCTTCAGCATGGCAGAACAATCTCATCTGCAGCAGTCAAGCTGAACCCCTTCACTTCAGAGGCAGCCTAACTGGTAAGTTGGGAGCCACTGCAGCCGCATTCGTATCTCCCTACTCGGTCCGTAGCTCCAGAGATGATATCCCGGATGGCAGCAGGGATTAGTGTTTGCACATGGGAGGGGTGTGCACACAACCCTCTGTTGGGGCCTGCTGGCAGCCAGGTCCACCACCATATTCATGCCCCCCATGCAGCAGCTGTGCTTTGGCCCATGGGGAGCATTCTTTGGCAGTTTCTTCCACACACTAGGCCCCTAGTCCTACCACCAAGCACGTGACTTGGTGGCCAGGCCTGCCTCCCCTGTGGACCGCCCAGCACATTGCCCGGCCCAGAAAAGTGACATTTATGTCAGATCCAGCCCTCATAACAAATGAGTTCGACACTTCTGGTCTGGAAGATGGTGCCAGTTAACATGTAACCCGGGCCATAATGAATAAGAAATATCTTTATTTTATCTTTAACTGCCAAACAGGGTTAAGCCTTAAAATGGGTTGGAGAGGGGCTATGGCTCAGTGGTGTAGAACATTTGCTTCACATGGAAAAGGTCCTAGGTTCAGTCCTTGACATGTCTATTTAAAGAGTCTTGGGGTCTTAGGGCTGTCCTTGAAACTAAAGAAGAATCACTGCCAGTCAGTGTGGGTTATACTGAGCTAGAAGGATCAATGGACTGACTTAGTATAAGGCAGTTTCATGTATGATAGGCAAAATTATTGTTGCTTCACTGGCACTGGAAACTTTTTTGGTGTGAAAGCATTTTGTAGGCTTAGCTTTTAGTGCAAACATTGTCAAGGGGATGGAGCAACCACCAAAAGGTAAGACATCTCTTTTTGAAATATTATTTTTTGTGACTGAGCAGTATGCAACATGATCCTTCACCAACTTGCTAGTGTTTTGCCAAGAGAGGTGGGGGGATCATGCTGTGCGTTATGCTGCCATTTACCTCTTTTGAAAGGGCAGCTGCTAATTTAAAGGAGGCAATTTGCAGCAGGATTGACATTCCTTCTTCCTCCTTTGGCAAGAGCTTTGCCAAGAGTGGGGAGGCATGCTGCAGATTATGGCTGCCACTTTAAAGGAAGCAAATATTTTTGCCCTTGTTTGCATGTGGCCCAAAAGTGATATTGAATGTTCTTAAGGCCTCTACTTTGCCAGGCTCATAAGGGTACTTTCCAGTTAGCACAACCCAAGAATGTGTACCTTTTGAGAGGTAGATTCTGCCACTTGCTTGCGCAATCCTTGTCCATCCTGATTAATTCTGGAACCAACAGAAGAGATAGATTTCTGTCCAGGAGCACCTCAGAATGCAGAATGCTTTACCTAAACGGGAGAACCACCTGCCCCCACATTTGAAGGGAGCTTCCACTGAATGGCTGGAGCTAAGCTCCCCATCCCCTCCCCTCAACCTCTTAGCCGTTTCCCTCAAATGAGCTGCTTTATACCATGGGATTGCTGGGTTGTGCAGGGAGCCAGCATTTTTATATTGTTGGAGTGGCATGAGGATTCCATTCCCACCCACTTCCACACCATTTACTTCTGATACCATCATGGGGGCATATTCTCACACTTCCATGTGGAAATACCCTACATCTTCCTGGTTTAGTGACAGAGCTAATTTCGGATTAGGTGGACAAAACTGGCCATGGTTACCCATGCCATGGTAATTAGGGGTGTGTACAAAAAATTGGTATTTTTTGATTCGGGTATATTGGACCCAAAAAATATTGGCATTTTTGAATTGCAATACTGGTATGATATTCGGATTCAGAGTCTTTTGGGAATCCCAAATTTTTCAGCTCTATTATACCCTATTATAGTCAATGGGGAATCTATCTAGGGGTATCTGGAGGTCTGGGGAGGCTACTTTTTGAGGTAGAGAAACCAATTTTGAAGCATAGGTACCTCTCCTCACAAGAACCCTTGAGTTTCAAAAAGATTGGACCAGGGGATCCAATTCTATTGACCCCCAAAGAAGGTCCCCCCATCCTCCATTGTTTCCAATGGAGGAAAAAATAGCAAAACAAAACAAGGGCAATAGAAGACCAGGGGAACTCTCCAAAGGCATTGAAAGGGACTTGGGGGGGGGGACTTTTCAGGATCGGCTGTATCAGATAGCCAAAAATAGACTCCTATTCAGCTGAAAAAATAGCCAAAAAATATCAATAAGGGATTTTTCTACTATTTTTTCAGCTTGGATACTTCCAAATGCACACCCCCAGTGGTAATACCTAGTTAGACTGCTGTAATGTGTTCTTTATGACACTTTTTTGGAAAACTATCCAGAAATAATAGTGGGTGCGGAATGCAGAAGTAAAAGCCTTAGGTGAGGCCTAGTCAGGAGAAAGATACAAGTTTGGTGACACTGGATATGAGTTTGTTGCTGGGCCCAGTTCAAAGTTCTGGTGATTGCTAGAAAATCCTATGTTCCCTCTAAGCTGTGGAGTTTTGTGAGCAAAAATTCCTCTTTGTAAGCTACTAGCATGAAAGTTGTGAGTGAGCGATTTGGCTGCTGCATAAATCAGTTTGCTCTGGAGCCATCCTTCCTGAGCTAAGACAAAAATGTGTTAGCCGGAGGCTAAAAAACTGCAAGCTAGCACACATTAACTCAGCTTAGAGGGAACCATGCCTAGGATCAAGATGACTGAAGGACTGCCTCATCTATAGGAACTCATCCACAATTGAGACCTTTTACTGGGGCTGTGCTCTGCATGGGAGCTGAGATGAGGTTTGTGAACGCAAGAGACAGGGCCTTTGCAGCTGCTGCACACAGGAAATGGAACTTGTTTCCCCAGGAAGCCCATCTGCCCCACTTACCTTCTAGACTTTCAATGCTTTTAAAAAATAATGTTCACTGAAAGACATTTGGAACTGGGTACTTAATAAAAACAAAGCTGCAGCCATTTTTTAAAATGCAGGACATTTTGTGATGTCGTGTCCTGTGGTGTCACTTTCAGGTCAAAGGTCAAGTGATATTACTTCCCAAGCTCTACCCCTTATGATGTCACTTCCAGCATACTGCACCAAAACCCTACCTCTTCCTGTGATGTCATTTCTGGGCACTCTTCTAAACCTGCCTCTTTTTCTGAAGTCACTTCCTTTTTTCAAAATTCAAACCCATTCAGCCATAGGGGGGCTGCCCTCTGGATGGCCATGCAGGTCAACTAGTCCAACCCCCTGCTCAATGCAGGATCAGCCTAGAGCATCCCTGACAGGTGTCAGAAATGTCTGTTTGCTATTTTACACTGAGTCCATTGTTCTGTGTTCCCTATCTCGTCCCTGCTTTGCGCTTGCGTAGGTATGCTGGCAGTAACGTGGGAGCTTCTTCTCTGCCGCTCAGTCTTATCACAGTGGCCTTGAAAGTGGGCTTCAGGCTATTCTCTAGCGTATGAGAATTTTCCAGTCTGGTGAAGACGAGGGGAGGAGGGAGCCGTCTCCCGCCCATTAAGTAATTCTCCCGCCGGGAGTTTCCCGCGCGCGCACTTCAAGTTCATTTGCTAGTCGCATTTTACATCACACTATAACCTTGCTTGAGCCGCTTTGCCCGCCATTCCTGACAATGACCCTCCACTGTGGGTTTTAGCACTGTATTCCAATAAAGCCTTTCTTAATCAAAGAATGCTTGGATCTACTTGCTTTTGAAACTGACAGAAATTGTCAGGAATCCTTCATTACCCCATCACCTCCAGCCCCTGCCTTCCACCAAGATGAGCAGTGCTGGAGGAACATCGGCTATGGTCCCAGTGACTACCACGCCTGTCACTACGGTTCCTACTACCACTGTGGCGATCCCAGTAACTACGGTTCCCGTTACGACCATGCCGGCTACAGTCGCACCAGTGACTACGATTCCAGTAACGACAGCGTTGGTCCCGTACTGTGCGGCCGGACCAGTCACCTCTCCGTTGATCAGCACCATGGGAGCATCGTACTCTCTCCCAATCTACAGCCCAGCAGGGCCGACCCCAAGCCATGGAGGGGCAGTACCTCGAACCTACTACCACAGCGCCCCGATTCCATGGGATAAGTGGGTTACCCAGAGGAAGCCCCGGGACTGGACTAAGAGTCTATTGGACACAACCCAGACATCCTGGTCGTTACTGGGAAGCCAGAGCCGGGACAGTTTACTGGATCCCCGAGGAAGCTTTGGGCTCCCACAGGGACGGACCCCGCGCGGGGCGACACGGCCTGGGTCCAGCCCGGATGCTGATGCGCGCATGGACACTATCCAGGATGATACCCGACGGTTACTGCGGGACATGGGCAAGCTGATGCAATCCCTTCCGCAGATGATGGACCAGGCGATCCGCGCACACCCGCTGACCCAGCTGCGACCAGCCCCTGCCCCAGCACCACCGGGGGTGCCTGGACAACCTCTCCCTGGACAGCCAGCCCATGGCCAACCAGCTCCAGCAGGACCTGGGCCAGGAGGAGTACCTCCAGCACAACCAGCTCCGGTCCAGCCTCCACCGGTCCTCCCACCACCAGCTCCTGCACCGGCGCCCCTACCACTGCCAGCACCTGTACCTGGCATGGTTCCCGTCCCACCAATAATACGGCCCAAAGACATATTGGAGATTACGTTTGACGGGGACCCGGAGACTGTGTCCTTCTTCATTTTACAGGTCGGGAAATTCGTGCAGCGGTGTGGCCATGTGTTCCCGGATGAAGAGCAACAGGTGGAGTTTATCGCTTCGCAATTCCGGGGAATCGCTATCAGCTGGTACGTGGCCTTGCACGATCTGGAGGCAGTGGAGCTGGGAAATGTAGATGACTTCATGTGGGCCTTGAGAAATCGTTTTGAAGACCCGGCGGCGGCCCCAAAGGCGGAAGCCTTCCTCCGCACCTTCAGACAGGGCAAACTGTCTGTGAGGGAGTACTCAAGGGAGTTCCAAAGGCATGCTGCCAAGATCCGAGACTGGACTGATCCGGTGCTGGCTCAACAATACCGAATGGGACTAGCAGTGGATGTCCGCCATAGTATCCTTAGCTCCAAGGAGCCACGCACACTCCAAGGTTGGATGGAAGAAGCAGAAAAGGCCGAAAGCTGACTGCGCCTCATGAAACTGGATTTATTGCTGGGAAATAGCCGTTCGGGTGCCGCTAGCACCCCAGTCAGAAGCAAACCAACTTCCACTCAGAGTGGAGTGAGGGATCAATGCATGAGACAGGGCTTGTGCCTCAGGTGCGGGGAGAAAGGGCACTTTGCAGCCTCCTGTCCCAAGGAG
Source organism: Gekko gecko (assembly GCA_029375565.1). Lineage (NCBI taxonomy): Eukaryota > Metazoa > Chordata > Lepidosauria > Squamata > Gekkonidae > Gekko > Gekko gecko. The sequence continues at coordinate 232,228,978 of JAPDNY010000002.1, read as the reverse complement.
GACCCCGGCCGGGTCCCGACCCATGAAGAACAAAGGCGATGGTCGGTGCCAACCCCAAGAAAGGGAACAGCCAAACCGCACATGCCACGGGCCCTGTTTGCCAACCCAGACGCCGTGGATTCATTGATTTTAGAAGAAGAAGAGGGTGAGCTGCAGGGAAACAAGCAGGTCCTGTTTGTAAGTGGCACAGCACAGCAGGACCCTACCCCTGAAGCGCCCAAAATGGTGAGCAATTACCTCTCCCTCTTCTTTGTGACTGTAATAATAATGAATCCAGTGATGATGACCCACATCAGGATCTGAGCCCTCATTGACTCTGAGTGCGGGAGGGATTTGATAAACCCATCACTGGGACTAGAAGCAGCGGTTACCAGTTTGAAGGACCCTATGGGTTACTCAAATGGATGGGTCACCGATGAAAGAGCCCTGCCGGTTCGAGACCATCCCCTTAAGGGTGGGCGCTGGGGAACACTGGGAGCTCTGTCCATTTGTGATAGCTCCACAAGCCCAGTTCCCACTGGTCCTGGGTAGCCCGTGGCTACATGGTCATGATCCCTATATTCTCTGGGAAGAAGGGATAGTACGATTTATTTCCTCAAAATGTACTGAGCATAAGTGGAATCCTTTATGGGGGAATCCTCCGAACAACAATCCTCCACGAGCCTGCCTAGCGACAGAGGACGTTAACCGCATTCCCAAAGAATACAGGCACTTGGCTCGGGTCTTTGAGGAGGAGGAGGCGGACGAACTGCCCCCCCACCATAATTCAGACTGTGCGATAGAGATCCTCCCAGGACAGAAATTGCCTAGAGGGAAAATTTATGCTATGAGTCCCATGGAAAAGGAGGAACTGCATAGGTTCATTGATAAGAACCTGGCCCGTGGATTTATCCGACCGGCTTCGTCCCCCTTTGCAGCCCCCGTGCTGTTTTGTAAAAAGAAAGATGGGGGACTCAGACTGTGCACTGACTATAGGGGCCTCAATGCGGTTTCAGCCACCAATGCCTATCCCATGCCCCTCATCAAAGACCTGTTGGCAGAAGTGGCGAAGGGGAAGATCTTTTCCAAATTGGATTTGCGTGATGCCTACTTCTGAGTCCGTATTAGACAAGGGGATGAACACAAGACTGCTTTTAATACCCCCTTAGGACAGTTTGAATACCGAGTGATACCCTTCGGATTACAGGGGGCTCCTGGGGTCTTCATGAACTTAATAAATGAGGTGCTGCACCCCTACTTGTTCAAGGGGGTGGTTGTTTACTTGGATGATATCTTGGTGTACAGCCCAGATCTTAAGACTCATGTCAAAATGCTCCGGGAGGTGCTGGAGCGGTTGTTAGAACACAAACTATTTGTCAAACTGTCTAAGTGTGAATTTCATCAGAGGCGCATTGACTTCTTAGGATATCGCATATCCCCAGATGGGTTGGAGATGGACCCTAAAAAGGTTCAAGATGTTCTAGCTTGGGAACCCCCAGAACCAGGCGGCAGCTCCAGAATTTCCTTGGCTTCGCTAACTTTTACCGCCAATTTTGGCCCCACTTTGCCCAGGTCGCCCTCCCTCTCATGGATCTGCTCAAAACCAAGGGGAGGGGGCAAAAGCATCCCAGCCGGGAGCTACCTTAGATTGGACACCTCAGTGCCAACAAGCGTTTGACCAACTTAAGCAGTTGTTCACTTCAGAACCGGTGCTGGTGCACTCAGATGAGACCAAAAAATTCATTGTCCAAGTAGACGCCTCAGACACCGCTATGGGGGGGGTGATTTTACAGGAAGACGCCCAAGGGCACCTCCACCCGCTTGCCTATGTCTCTCGGAAATTTAATGAAACTGAGAGGTTCTGGCCCATTTGGGACAAGGAGGCAGCTTCTATTCGGTTGGCACTGCTCATCTGGCGGCACTGGCTGGAGGGAGCCCGAGTCCCCTTTGAGATTTGGACTGACCATAAGAACCTGGAGGTGTTACGAAAGCCCCGAGTCTTAAATGCCAAGCAGTTCCGATGGGCTGAGATTTTTTCTAAATTCCAATTCACCCTGCACCACTTCCCGGGTAAATCCAACCACTTGGCAGATGCTCTCTCACGCCTGCCCCAGCATGATAGCAAGAAAACTGAAGTGAGGGAGTCATTTTTCACCCCAAACCAACTGATCGGGGCGGTGGTGACCCGCAAGCAGAGCCAACTAGAGCCGGCTCCCAAAACCCAAGGGGTACCTTGGGAAGGGCGCTTTGCCACAGCCATTACTGATCAGGAGAAAACAGAGCTACAAGCTCGGGGAGATTTGGTAGGCAAACCCAATGGCTGCTGGTACAAGGGAAATAAGCTGTTTGTTCCTGAAAGCACACGAAAGCAGGTATTGCAGTCTGCCCATGATTTGAAACCTGCAGGGCACTTTGGGTACGTGAAATCACTGCACTTGCTGCAATGCAGTTTCTGGTGGCCCCGAATGAAGAAGAATTTATCACTCTACATACAATCCTGCCCAACGTGTAGCCGCTGCAAACCCAGAGTAGGAAAACCCCCGGGACTCCTGCAGCCGTTGCCCACCCCAAGCCGCCCTTGGGAAGTCATTTCGATGGACTTTATTACAAATCTCCCCCCCAGCAAACAAATGACTGTCATTTGGGTGGTGGTTGATCTGTTTTCCAAACAAGCACACTTTATACCGTTTTCTAGTTTACCAATGGCTAAAGTCTTAGCAAGGGCCTTTTTACAACACATTGCTCGCCTCCACACGTTGCCTATCAAAATAATATCCGACCGAGGGGTTCAGTTTGTTTCCAAACTATGGACTGAATTAATGGCCCTCATGGGCATAGAACGAGCTTTGAGCAGTGCATACCACCCAGACACTGATGGCCAAACAGAAAGGGTGAACCAAACTCTCGAACAATATTTACGTTGTTTCACCAATTATCAACAAGACAATTGGGTGGATTTACTACCGTTAGCAGAATTTGCATACAATAATTCTTGGCATGCCTCTACTGGAATGTCTCCTTTCAAAGCCGCATTGGGCTATGATAGCCCCCCTCTCCCTTTGTTGAAACCTGGGGGAACGGGGGGAAAAACCACAGATTGGTGTAAGACTTTTCGTGATTCTTGGTCAGTGATTGTAGAGGCGTTGAATGAGGCCAAAGCCCAGTATAAGAGGCAGGCCGACAAAAAACGGGCGGTGGGATGGGACCTTTGGCCTGGGGACTATGTTTACCTGTCGACAAAAAACTTGCGCCTATCCCAAGCATCAAGGAAACTAGCTTGGAAGTATATTGGCCCATTCAAGATTGTTCGTTGTATCAATAAGGTGACCTTTCAGTTGGACTTGCCTAAGACTCTTAAATCAATTCATTCCATCTTCCATTTCAGCCTCCTCAAACCAGCATTTCCCCCCACTAAGTGGCATCCAGAACGCCCTGCTTCCCCCCCCCCCCCGCTGATGGTAGATGGAGAGGAACATTATGAACTGGCTGACATCCTGGACTCTATGAGGGGACGATTATATTACCTAGTCGAATGGGTTCACTTTGGACCCCAACATCGAGAATGGGTGAAAGTAGCTGATATCAATGCACCTGAACTCCTCAAGGACTTTCACTCTCGTTTCCCGGCGAAATCGGGAGGTCCCCTCTTTTCCCCTTCCTGAGTGGTGGGTGGGAGGTATTTTGGGAAGGGCAGAGTGTCAGAAATGTCTGTTTGCTATTTTACACTGAGTCCATTGTTCTGTGTTCCCTATCTCGTCCCTGCTTTGCGCTTGCGTAGGTATGCTGGCAGTAACGTGGGAGCTTCTTCTCTGCCGCTCAGTCTTATCACAGTGGCCTTGAATGTGGGCTTCAGGCTATTCTCTAGTGTATGAGAATTTTCCAGTCCGGTGAAGACGAGGGGAGGAGGGAGCCGTCTCCCGCCCATTAAGTAATTCTCCCGCTGGGATTTTCCCATGCGTGCACTTCAAGTTCATTTGCTAGTCGCATTTTACATCACACTATAACCTTGCTTGAGCCACTTCGCCCGCCATTCCTGACAATGACCCTCCACTGTGGGTTTTAGCACTGTATTCCAATAAAGCCTTTCTTAATCAAAGAATGCTTGGATCTACTTGCTTTTGAACCTGACTGCTTCATGCAGAAGAGTCACAATCGTCTTTTTTAAAAAATGTGTCTAGGATCCAGAGAACTAAGTTATATTTGAATATATGCATTGTGCATAATCACATCTGCCCGAGGGCTGCTTCTATATAAGCAAATTTGATCTTTTTCCTCCTTCCCCTCTTATATGAGGGGGAAAGAACGGAGCACAGCAAAGCTGGACTCTGACTCTTGGGCTGCCTCTCCAAGTGATGCAAGTAGCCCTTCCTGCTTTACAAACCATGAAATCAAAGACTCTGCCTGTATTCTCTACACATACCCTGCCTTCTTCAAGTGGGTACAAACTAAGCTTTGCCTTTTGTTATGTGCAAGATAATTCCAAATAGCTGTATTAGCATATGCAAGGAGTACTGCAGTTTATGAAATATAAGGGTCATGGAGTTGGAAGGGACTTCCAGGATCATCCAACCCCCTGCACAATGCAGGAAATTCACAAATACCTTCCCCCCACACCCTCACTGACGGCTGTTCCATGCCCAGAAGATAACAAAAAACCTCCAGGATCTCCAGCCAAACAGGCCTGGAGAACAATTGCTTCCTGACCCCAACATGGTGATCAGCATTTCCCTGGGTATGTAAGAAAGGGCCACAAGAACTAAGCACTGAGGCAATCCTTCCTGCCCTCCTTATGATCTGCCTAAGTTCACTGAATCAGCATTGTTATCAGATGGCCATCTAGACTCTGTTTAAAACCCAGAGCTTCTATGAAAAGGACCACCAGCTGAAAAACTGGTAGGGTCCAACCCCTATTAAAACCTATTTGTTCTACAGCCAAGCCTTTGGCCAGCTCCCCCAAGTCAATACCTGAATCTTCGTCATGAACACATGTTGAACACATGAACTCATGAAGTTGCCTAATAATGAATCAGGCCATTGGTCCATCAAGGTCAGTATTGACTACTCAGACTGGCAATGGCTCTCCAGAGTCTCAGGCTGAGATCTTTAATGTCACCTATTACCTGATCCTTATTTAGCTGAAGAGGCTGGGACCTCCTGCATGTCAAGCAGATGCTCTATCACTGAGCAATGGCCCAACTGAATCTTTCCTCATCTTGGCAGAATACGACGCACTAAGTGCTACACAAATACTAAATGTTATTTTCATATCATAAGAACATGAGTAGTGATGCTGGACCAGGCCAATGGCCCATCGAGTCCAATACTGTGTCACACAGTGGCCAAAACTCAGGTGCCATTAGGAGGTCCACCAGCGGGGCCAGAATTCCAGAAGCCCACCCAGTCTTGCCCCCCAAGCACCAAGAATATAGAGCATCACTGCCTCAGACGTAAGAACATAAAAGAAGCCAGGTTGGATCAGGCCAATGGCCCATCCAGTCCAACACATGGTGTCACACAGTGGCCAGAACCCAGGTGCCATCAGGAGGTCCACCAGTGGGGCCAGAATTCCAGAAGCCCTCCTAGTCTTGCCCCCAAAGCACCAAGAATACAGAGCATCACTGCCCCAGACAGAGTGTTCCATCTGTATCTTGTGGCTAATAATAGCCACTGATGGACCTCTGTTCCATCTTGTACCACAATTTTTTCATTATTCCTCTCAACCTTTGAAGGTCCAGGCAGCCTCTCTATAAAGTTTAGAACTTTGGAACTCCCTCCCTGGGGAGATTCATCCATCTCCTCCTATCAGTGTCTTCTGCCAGTGAATGAAGATGTTTTTATTGCGTTTAGCATAACCCCAATAATGGTTATTGGCCTCCTTCTCGGTTCTGGTATTCTTTATGCATTGCTATTGAATTATTTTATAATTCTAAATGTTGTTCTAATGCTTTTAGGTGTGTCGTCTTCAAGACTCTAGTCAGGTAGAAAAGGCAGCATAAAAATATTTTAAATAAAGTAAATTGAGACCCAGAAAGAGGGATGCAGTTTGTCTGTCTGTCTATTACTGCTCATACACCTATTGCCTTGAGCAGAAAGTAGATGCAATTTGTCAGCATCCCAACATATTAACAGCTCTGGTGAACATATGGAGAAAAGGCTAAGGAATCATAAGAACATAAGAACATAAGAGAAGCCAATGTTGAATCAGGCCAATGGCCCATCTAGTCCAACACTCTGTCACACAGTGGCCAAAATATGCCAGGTGCCATCAGGAGGTCCAGCAGTGGGGCCAGGACACTAGAAGCCCTCCCACTGCTGCCCCCTCCAGCACCAAGAATAGAGTGCATCACCTGCCCCAGACTGAGAGTTCCCATCTATACCCTGTGGCTAATAGCCACTGATGGACTTCTGCTCCATATGTTTATCTAATTCCCTCTTGAAACTCTCCATGCTTGTAGCTGCCACCACCTCCTGTGGCAGTGAATTCCATATGTTAATCACTCTTTGGGTGAAGAAGTATTTCCTTTTATCTGTTCTAACCCGACTGCTCAGCAATTTCATGGAGTGCCCACGAGTTCTTGTATTGTGAGAAAGGGAGAAAAGTACTTCTTTCTCAACCTGCTCAATCCCATTCATAATCTTATAAACCTCAATCATGTCACCCCTCAGCCGTCGTTTCTCCAAGCTAAGGAGCCCCAAGCATTTTAACCTTTCTTCATAGGGAAGGTGTTCCAACCCTTTTATCATTCTAGTTGCCCTTCTCTGCACTTTTTCCAATGCTATAATATCCTTTTTGAGATGTGGTGACCAGAACTGTACACAGTATTCCAAATGGGGTCGCACCAATGATTTTTACAGGGGCATGATGATACTGGCTGATTTGTTTTCAATTCCCTTCCTAATAATCCCCAGCATAGCATTGGCCTTCTTTATTGCAGCTACACACTGTCTAGACATTTTCATTGAGTTATCTACTATGACTCCAAGATCTCTCTCTTGGTCAGTCTCTGCCAGTTCAGACCCCATCAACGTATATTTATATTTAGGATTTTTGGCTCCAATGTGCATCACTTTGCACTTGGCCACATTGAACCCCATTTGCCACGTTGACGCCCACTCACCCATCCTCGACAGATCCCTTTGGAGTGCCTCACACTCCTCCCTGGTTTTCATCACCCGGAACAACTTCGTGTCATCTGCAAATTTAGCCACTTCACTGCTTACTCCCAATTCCAAATCGTTAATAAACAAGTTAAAAAGCATTGGACCGAGTACTGATCCCTGTGGTACCCCACTGCTTACCACCCTCCACTGAGAAAGTTTCCCATTTATACTCACTCTCTGTTTTCTATTTATAAGCCAGTTTTTGATCCACAAGAGGACTTATCCTTTTATCCCATGACTATTGAGCTTACTGAGGAGCCTTTGATGAAGAACTGTATCAAAAGCTTTCCGGAAGTCAAGGTAAATAATATCTATTGGGTCCCCCTTGTCCACATGTTTGTTCACTCCCTCAAAAAACACAGGTTAATGAGACAAGATCTTCCCTTACAGAACCCATGCTGAGTCTGCCTCAATAGTTTTTGTTTATCAATGTGCCTACTAATTCTTTCCTTAATAACAGTTTCCACCAACTTACCTGGTATCGATGTCAGACTGACTGGCCTGTAATTTCCTGGATCTCCCCTGGAGCCCTTTTTAAAGATGGGAGTGACATTAGCTACCTTCCAGTCCTCAGGAATGGAGGCAGATTTTAAAGAAAGATTACATATTTTTGTCAGGAGATCCATAAGTTCACATTTGAGTTCTTTCAGAACTCTCGGATGAATGCCATCCAGGCCTGGTGATTTATTAGTTTTTAAATTGTCCATCAGTCGGAGGACTTCCTCTCTTGTCACCGCAATCTGATTCAGGTCTTTCAAACCCCCTCCCAAAATCGGTGCTTCTGGAGTGGGCAAGCACTTCTCCTCTTCCACAGTGAAGACAGAGGCAAAAAATGCGTTCAGCTTCTCAGCCATTTCCCTATCATCCTTCACTACTCCTTTTACCCCTTGGTCATCCAAGGGCCCCACTGCCTCCCTGGCTGGCTTCCTACTTCTAATGTATTTGAAGAAAGTTTTATTGTTGGCCTTTATGTTTTTCGCGATATGCTCCTCTTATTCCCTTTTTGCTTGCCTGATCACAGACTTGCATTTTATTTGCCATAGTCTGTGTTCCCTTTTATCAACCTCACTAAGACTAGCTCTTCTGTATCTCCCGTCTATACACAGGACAGGATTTTCCTTTATAAATTCATTTTTATTTTTTTACCAAACCTCCCCCTCAAAAAACAACTAGCTCAATTCTACAGAGTTTGAAATTTTCCCTTGACCAATCTGGCTTTTGACTATTGCCAGGGATTGTACTAAAAGGAAGGACAGGATTGCCCATTAGAAACAATGGGAGCCAGGAATGCCAACTGACTTGCATGAGCTTCCATTGAAATATATTACAGTACAAGTGGAGTTGCAATAAAGATGTGGAATGGATTTTCCATTAGGGTCTCTGGGCCCAAACAGATTACTCTGGAACTGGAATGACAGGCCCCAGCTTGGAATGACAGCCCCAGAAGTAACAAGTCATTCTGCTCTGGGGCCTGAAATTCCATTTTGGGGGCTGTCATTCCAGTTCCAGAACACTCCTGCTATACCTAGGGGCTGTCATTCCACTCCATGGTCTCTCATTCCAGTCCCTGAACAATCCTCCTACCCCCGGGGGCTGTCATTCCAGTCTGTGGTCTCTCATTCCAGGCCCAGAACACATCTGCTACCCCAAGGCACTTTCATTCTGCTCTGGGATCTGTCATTCCAGTTCCTGAACAGTCCTGCTACCCCCAGGCATTTTCATTCCACTCTGGGGCCTCTCATCCCAGTCCCAGAAGACTTCTGTTACTCCTAGGGGCTGTCATTCCAAGCTGGGGCCTGTCATTCCAGTCTCAGAGTAGTCTATTTGGACCCAGAGACCCTAATGGAAAATCCATTCCGCATTTTTATTGCAACTCCACTTGTACTGTGATATATTTCAATGGAAGCCCATGCAAGTCAATTGGCATTCCTGGCTCCCATTGTTTCCAGTGGACTTTCAAGTGATTCCCATTGTTTCCAATGGGCAATCCTGTCCTTCCTTTTAGTACATCCCTACTGCCAGACATGCTGCAGAGCCATGGGCAAGCCCTGTCCCCTTCCTCCATTCCTCTTAACTCTGAAAACTTTCTGTCCCCAGCCGCTTCTCCCAGTGCATCCCAGGAACAGCCTGGCACTTGCAGGTGGCTTTCCAAGACACTATAATAGCGGCCAGCCACTAAAAGAAGCCTATGATCTTGCCCCAGACAAGTCCCCCAATTCTAAAATCCTTCCCATCCTGGTATTCTTCATTTTTTAGAGGAAAGAGCTAATATACTTTTGCACAAGCAGCCCGCCTGCATCCCCCCCAGCCCCGACGGCTCAGGAACGAAGCAGCAAGCAGGGCATGGGTAAAATCCCCCTCACCAGGTGGCAGTGGCCGAAGCAGGACCTCCGCCCAGCAGCAGCGATGGGCTTGCCTGCATCCCCCCTCCTGCAGCCCCGAGTCCCTGACAGCTCCAAGGTGGTGAATTGCAGTGGCACGGACAAAACAAAAACCCATCCCTCCCTTCCAGTACCAGGCTTCCAGTTAAGCTGCCTGTGGCTTCCACCTCTCTGAGCCCTGACGGCATCTCCACACAGACCAGGTAACCCACCCACCCGCCTGGAGGAGAGCATGGCCATGCTCTGGACCTCCCAGTCCCTGCTGGGCTGCATCAGCTAGAGGCCCACCAGCATCCTCCCACCCTCCCTCCACTGCCCAGCCAGGCAAACCCCCACTGCCTGCCCGACGGTCCAGGGGAGAGCACATGGCTGCAACGAGTGACTTCCCAGCTGCTGCATGGGCCTGGGGCCACCGGGGGAATAGAAATGGGCACAATTTCTGGAAGTCAGGACAGGAGCCCGGGCTGGCCAGGCCACTGCCCACCCCAAACCTTACTTTCCCAGGGACCCATGCAGGCACAGAAGAGCCCACCACATGTTACCACCCAAGTGAGGACTCCAGGAGTGGGTGAGGGTGCCCTGTAATAGGCTAGCTGGCTGCTGCTGCTAACGAGAGGAGTGGGGCTCCTGCCTGAGCCCAGTGCCCACTCCTTGGGCTGCTGCTGCCTGGGACTGATGACGGAGCCATCCAGGCTGTTGGATCTGTCTGCGCTGGAGCTGTGTGGCCGGCCAGCAGGGGAAAGAATCCCAGCGCACACTAGAGGGGACTGGGTCCTTCCAGTTATGTGACGCTCTAGCCCTCCACTCTATGGTTTCCATAGCCATAGTGACTTGGAGGACTGAGCATCCCCCGCTGGCCAATTTTGAAAAAGTGGGGGTGGGGACTGGAAATTGGGGGTTCCCAACTTGGTAAGCCTACTCCCCCCCCCATACCCTACTTGATTTCTTAAACTTTGTTAGCTTATCTTTCTCCTTCTTCCAAGGAAATCAGGCAATGTACGTGGTTCTCCTTTCCCCATTTTATCCTCACAATAAGTTAAGCTGTGACCGGCCCAAGGGCATCCAATAAATGTCAAGGCAGCATGGGGAATTTGAACTAATGGCTCCCAGATCCCAGTCCAACATTCTGACCTGTACACCACATCGGCAGTCAGTAATCTTTAACAGTGAGCAAGTTTTTTGTTTTTTAAAAAATTAGCAACCAAGGTTGCTGTATGCATAATGGAAAGGTGGGGGTCTAAATACTTGAATAAATACAATGAGTTGCTTCTTTTTCATGGAGGGTAAAAGGTATTTTGAAATTCAACACCCCAGTTTTGGCTCAGCACTAGTACTTTTTTTGACCCTGGTCATCCATTCCAAAATCTTTCAGTATCTCATTCCACCACTGGCTAACTCTTCCAGTGGGTATATTTGTTAAGACTATTCCACGCACATACACATGCTCACTCTCTCCTCCCCCTCCCCTGGCATTTGAGCTCCTAAAAACATTGCACATATGAGGAACTCCACCCCACCCCCACACCACAGTACCTTTAGTAAACAGAGGGGATTTCATCTCCAAAATGGCAGAGGTGTCCCCTCAGGGATGCAGTCACATCTAGTTTGGTTCTCAGATTATATTTTTCTGTCTTAGTGATCCTAAGGCCCATAGCTACAGCAGGGCCTCCCAACTTACTGCCAAAGCCCCACAACTTCCCATCCAGCCCAGGCCCCCTGAAAAATCCTTTATTTTTGGTGCCACAGTGCATGGTCATGCCACTTTATCACACTCCGTCACCCTCACCAAGCCTGCTTACTGGAGCCGAGCCTGCCTGCTGGAGTCCCACCCCTGCCCTCACCCCACAACCTTGCTGGCCAGCCCCACCCTCCATTCCCACATCACCAGACAGGACCCTGCCGGATGGGGCACAGGAAAGAAGCAAAGTAGTGGCAGTGGGGGTGCGCTGGGAGGTCAATCCAGCCCCCCCACCTCCTGGTTTTCATCGTGGTGCAGAGCTGGTTACCACTGCAGCTGTGGCAGCGGCACAGCTCCCTCCCTCCCTGCCTGCCCTGTTCCCCAAACTTTTTTAAAATGCCCCCCCCGCCCCCCGGCTTAAGAAATCCTGGCTACATCCCTGGGCTTGCTACTCCCAGAAAAGCATAAATGAAGAAAGGGGGAGCAAAAGTTCCTTTGAAGCATGTGGTGCTGACAAAAGACGCAGAGTAGTGTGTCACCTATACAAGTATTATCTGCAGAGTGAAACTAAATAATGCTCATGGTAAGACTGATTTAGTGGCTTTCAGGTACTGTACCCAGCTGAAGCTGCACTATTGAGGTAATACAGGAAAATAATTTGTAATCTGTTTCCCTGAGAGTCATTTATCCTGCTACTTGAGTATAGATGCCAGAGGCCAAAATAGAACTGTACCATATTATCTGTGAAGTATACACATGTATTTAAATCCCTACTGTCACCTGTAAGATAAATGGAAACAGGGGATTGGTCTTCTCCCAACTGCTGATCCCAATTATTTTAAAGGCAAAGCAGTCCTCCCCCTTTCTCAGTGCAAGTCCTGGAGCAGCTGCCTTGTTTGCCCGTTGGGTGAGAATGCTCCAGAGTATGGATCCTATGCAGAAGACAGCTGAATTTAGTAATGAGCAGGGGTTCAACATAGATCCCAAACTCCATTAAACACATACACACGGTGTGCACTATGAAACAAAACATTTCTTGAACAGGCACAGGAATAAGGTTCTGAGACCAACTCAGATGAATGGAGTCATCAGCTCTTAGTCTAATGATGTTCCTGTGCCTTTCTTTTTCTTTTCCTTTTTTGAGGGGGGTATTTTTGCATTTCTGTATGCGTGCACATGCACAGGCCTGAGCCTGGAAGTCATGGTGACCTCTGGTGACTCCTACTGGAGCATGAAGGACTTTCAGAGAAGGGGCTTGATAGCCTGCCTCTGGACTCTCAGCCCTGGTGTTCTCTGGAGGTCTTCCATCCTAATACTTGCCAGGGTCAGACCTGCTTAGCTTCCAAGATCTGACAAGATCAGGCTTGCCTGGGCTATGCAGGTCAGGGTGGTGTTCCCAAGCCTTTGAGAGTTGCAATAACAGGTGTTATCAAATCACAGGTAGAGCTGTTTCTCACCCTGCTTGCCTTTGCATGTTAGCCAAACAACTGTTAAGCAGTTTGCAAAGCTTCAGAATCGAGGCCACCAAATCCAAAGCAGAGCAGCCAAATGCATATTGGTTACTGCCACTGTTGGTCAGGTTTCATTCCCCCGACCCTGCCATGCCTGCACAACCAATTGACCAATTTTAAGCCAATCACACCTTTCATAAGCACCTTTCATAAACCCCAGCCAGGGCACCCATTTCTTAGATGATGAGGCACCGCCCCTCCTTGAAAGTTAATACCACAATAAATTGGATAATCTTCATGGAGTCACAGGATTATTTGTGTCTCCTGCAATACTCCAATGAAGACCCTCCTCTAAAATTAATGACATAGAATCATAGAATCATAGAATGTTAGAGTTGGAAGGGACCTTGCAGGCCATCTAGTCCAACCCCCTGCACTCTGCAGGAACACAGCCGAAACCCCTACATACCTACAACATACCCAAAAGATGGCTGTCCAGTCTCCTCTTGAAAACGTCCCGCAAAGGAGCATCCACCACCTCCCGAGGCAGTCTGTTCCACTGCTCAACCACTCTTACAGTCAGGAAGTTTCTCCTGATATTAAGCCGGTAACGACTCCCTTGTAATTTCCACCCATTAGATCTAGTCTTGCAATCCGGAGCAAGAGAGAATAGATCCACTTCATCTTCTACACGACAGCCCTTCAAATACTTCAAGACTGCAATCATGTCCCCTCTAAACCTTCTCTTTCCCAGGCTAAACATACCCAACTCCCTCAGCCTTTCCTCATAAGACTTGGACTCCAACCCTCTCACCATCCTTGTCACCCTCCTCTGGACCCGCTCGAGTTTGTCAACATCCTTCCATAAATGTGGTGCCCAAAACTGGACACAGTACTCCAGGTGAGGCTTGACCATAGCAGAATACAGCGGAACTACCACCTCCCGTGATCTGGACACAATGCTTCTGCTAATGCATCCTAAGATTGCATTAGCTTTCTTCACAGCCGCATCACACTGCAGGCTCATGTTTAGCTTGTGATCAACCATAACACCTAGATCCCTTTCACATGTGCTGCTGTCAAGCCAAGTCCCTCCCATTCTATATCTGTGCCTTTGATTTTTTGTACCTAAGTGTAGGACTTTGCACTTATCTCTTGAAATTCATTTTATTTGTCTCAGCCCACTATTCCAGCCTATCAAGATCCTTCTGAATCCTGACTCTGTCTTTTTCAGAATTAGCAATCCCACCCAGCTTCGTGTCATCTGCAAATTTGATAAGCATCCCCTCTATGTCTTCATCCAGGTCATTTATAAAAACATTGAATAACACCGGGCCTAGGACCGAGCCCTGTGGTACTTCACTCGAGACTTCCCTCCACGTAGACACAGAGCCATTTACGAGCACTTGTTGGGTATGATTTTTCAACCAACCATGAATCCACCCAACGGTTGCGCCATCCAGCCCACACTTAGCCAGCTTATCCTCAAGGATATCATGAGAAACTTTGTCAAATGCTTTACTGAAATCTAGATACACTATATCCACGGCATTGCCAGAGTCAACCATTTTAGTAACTCTGTCAAAAAAGGAGATAAGGTTAGTCTGGCATGACTTATTCTTCATAAACCCATGCTGGCTATTACCAACTGACATCTTGATAGCCTTTCTAGATGGGCACATCTATTAAGAATGGTAGCCAAGTGTTTGTATCTATCATTGCTGCTGGTAATGTTGCTTCTCTTGCAACAAACCAGCAAAAGCCTAGAGTTTTGTCAAGTGCCCTCTGTAAGCCCACATTTCCTGTTCTATAACACAGTTTAACCAGTAGATGGCAGCAACAGCATATTCAGTGCATGCTGTTAAACAGGCAGGAAAAACTGGGGAGGGGGGCCTGTATTAGATTGGCCTCCAGCTGGCAGTGCATCAGCAAAAAAGAGTAACTGTGGTGATAAGGGAAGGAGTGGTGGGATAATGCTGTATACTTCTGAAGCATTCAGAGGAAACTGCGTCTGATCACAGAAGGGCTTAGAAGGAAAATAAGTGATGGACCTAGGCAGCATGAAGAAAGTAATGATAGCTGCAAAGGAGGGACTGTGGCTCAGTGGCAGATTATCTTCTTGGCATGCAGAAGGTCCCAGGTTCAATCCCCGGTATCCCCAGTTAAGAGATCTGTCGGTAGGTGATGTGGAAGACCTCTGAGACCTTGGAGAGCTGCTACCAGTCTGAGTAGACAATACTGACTTTGATGGATTAAGGGTCTGATTCAGTATAAGGCAGTTTCATGTGTTCAGTGTTTGACACATCTGGGCCAGAGACTCCCAGCAGAATGTTTGCCCTTCCCCCTTATGAAAATGGTGAATTTTGGTTGCTATAATGCACTGTTCTTACATGCAAAGAGACACTGTTGTTGTTCAGTTGCACAGAAGAATCCAACTCTTCGTGACCCCATGGACCACATCATGCGAGGCCCTCCTGTCTTCCATCATCCTCCGGAGTCTGGTTAATTTCATGTTCATTGCACCCTATCACCTGGAAATACACTGTCATCCACCCCCATTCCCACAGCCTTGCTTTCTTCCTGCAAGACTATAAGCTTCTGTTTCTCCTTGTACCAAACATGTCCTCCTGGTGCAGCAAGGTCCTAGCTATCTCTGTAGTGCATTGAGCTGTCTCTGCTCAACCCTTTTGAAGTGCAGGAAGTTTGAAAATTTTAAGAGAGGATAATGGGCACCATCATAGAATAGCCACCACAGGAGGGCCCTAACCTTTCTCCATACGTATTTTTAAAGTAATAGTTATATGAAATGTTCTAGAAGAAACACAAAAGATTTCAGCTTTGAAATGGACAGGAAAACATTTAAGTAATAGTGTAATTGCCTGAGCTTGCTAATGTTTATCCAATTGAAATGCATTGTGCTGGGTGGCCTTTGTCACCATCTGCAAGTCTTTTGCAGAACTGGGCATTTTAACAGGGAAGTCTAGTTGAAACCATCACTAAGGAGTGTATAAGACTGCATACAATGGATTGGGGGGGGGATGAATGAGTGACAGTATCCTGGATGTGCCTGACCTGGATGGCCCGGGCCTCATAGGTTCTCATAAGAAACTAAGCAGGGTTGGTCCTGATTAGTACTTGGGAAGGAAAGTGGCATGAAAGTGACATTTATCAGTTTTCAGGCTTGGCTTTCACCCAGGTAAATAATCTCTACAGCCCCTGCATATTGGGCCTTCCTGTTGTAGTTGGACATAGATGATCATATCCATATAGCACAGTGTGCTATGGATGTGAAAGTCACTAGGTCCTGAGTAATCAAAGGGAGCATTTCTTAGAAGATCAAGTGAATCTGCCTTCTCTGTTACTTTCCCACTGTGGCTGTGGCTGACTGCAGACCATGCTGGATCCACTAGAGTGTGCTACAGCTTACCAGAGTGGTGGAAAGCCTTTGCCATAAATCAATGATTAGCTCAAAGCACAGTGCTGGTTTCCCTAGCAGGGAGTATGTGGCAGAGCTTCTCATTTTGCATAAATTCCATGCACCCTGGTTTTAAATGCTGCTGCTGGCATGGCTAGGGGGGTATAGACACCATTCTAGGCTTCATGGCACTTTCTGAACCAAAGGTTGATAGGAATTAAAAGCTATTTCCAGTGCTTTAAAGCAAAGCAAAAACAGCAGCAGCAGCAGCAGCTACAACAACAAAAACCAACTAGCAGTGTTTCCTCCTGCAGGGTTTGCAGCTTCAAGGAACTCTGCAGTATTGAGCTAATGCCTGAGAACCAGCAAAGGAAATTGAGTGGAAACTGACAAGTGAACAGAGATGAAACTGACTTCTCTTTTTCTCCCATTGGCAGCTGAGAAGGAAAGTGCAGACTATTGCCTTGGTTATTTATCTGGGTAATAAGGCCATCCCCTAGGTAAGAACAGATGGGGTATGTGAACTAGATACAAATAGAGAGAATTGCAGAAGGCCCTGCCTCAAGAAGCTTCAAGGTGTGGATCTGCTCATCTTTCCAAGTCAGGCTTTACTCATCCATGTAGCACTCTTGTGGAGGCAAAAGGGCATCTAGGAGTCATAAAATGGCTAGGATTGGGGATTGGGTTTCTTGGCTTTCAATATTATTCTCTGTCCTAGTGGAGTCTTAATGTAGTTGCTGATTTATTTTTAATCCTTTTGGGTTAAGCAGACCCCCCCCCTTTTAAGAGGCTAATACAAAGAAACTTGCGTTTCATTATGCTGTATCATCTGTGATTCAACACTGGCCCTCTCCAATTCTAGGCTCAGTACTGTGTTAAAGCATAAGTAATTAAGTGGGTTCAATTGAGGCATTGAAAGTTGGTGAATATTAAGCAGCAGAAAAGGGGATGGGGGGAGTACTGTTTTAAACAAAATGACCTTATAGCCAACAGCCTGTCTACTTCCCTATAGTCATAACACCTGACTATGAGGTGTACAAAATGCAAGTCCAAGTCTCTGTTGCCCTATTTGTTTTTCTTTCTTCAAAAGCTAATGCTGATTTCATCCCTCCTATTCCAAGGTTTCTATATCAGACAGTCTATTGATGTTTACCGTGTTGGGGTCTGTCCACACTGCTGTGCTGCTGCTGCTATATGGGAGGCAGTGGATCTCTCCCTTAAGTCCCTGGAGGAGTGAGCTGAGGAATGGGGTCACTTCAGTGGGGTCAGATGATCCTAGGGTTCGGTGGGCTCACAGTGGCACAGGAAATAAATAAAGCCAGCTAAGTTGTGGGCATGAGTTAATAGGATCTTTGGGAGTACATTTGTTGTTCATGCCATTTCCAGGCCTCCCAAGGTCTTACAAGATTTACCAGAGATGGTCTTCAGACTTTAAGCACTTCTTTAATAAAATGGATAAGGTTCCTCTGGGCATCAGAAGACCTGAGCCTTACTGTCAGCTGGTAACATTTGGATGGTTGAAGGGGCCTGGCTGTTTTCCTCACGTTGTTAATAGCCCTCTCGTGCAATTTGTCTCTTCTCTGAAATAGTCATTCCATCTTTGGCAGGAGTGTCTCTTGCAGTATTCTCATATCTGTTACTGGTAGAAACTGCTAGCAGCTTTCTCTTTGTACTCTTACATGCCCTCAGAGGTCCTTTCTGCATTCTCCTTTTAATCCATGTTCACCGTGGTGTCCTCCAAGCAATTCTGCACTAAAATCGAATTCAACTTTATTTTTATTCTGTTCCCCCCCCCCCATTCTGCGTTACATTATCTCCCTTCAGTGGTCAGCCCAGTTTCAGCCTGCTGTTGCTCCAGGTTATTTGGATGCTATTTTGCCGTGGACTTAAATTACTTTGACTCGAACGCTAAGAAAATCTGAAGCAGCAGGCAGATGCAGAAAAGACTGTAGTATTATCTGAGCTGGAAAAAGGCATGTGTCAGCTCTGAAAAGCTCCCTTTTTCAGCTCTAGCTGTTGAAGCAATGCTAGCTGATCACTGCTTGATTCCCTCTCCCTTTTTAAAAAGAGGTGGCGAGGCACAAGCCTGTGGTTTCTTAGTGGTGAGTGAAAATACACTCTGAACATGCTCAAGGACAGAGCCTCTCCCACATTTAACTGCTTTGGTGCAGTTTTGGTTTGATGGAAGTGATCTGTTCCTCTAATCAGCTTCCACTGATTCGGCAGTCAGTTTTGCCAAAGCTTTGTACTGAACATGCAGGCTCCATCAATCCTCCTTTCAGGCTGTATTTTGAAAATTAGGGTCCAAATTAGGATCCATGTTTGGACCCCTGATAAGTAATTTTGCTTCACGGTGAACTGAGGCCATAGTGCTGGGGAAGGGGACAACCATTCTTCTGACCAAAGATTCCTCTTCCCCTGCTGCTTTTAAGAAAAGGTCAGGCATCTGTACTGCAGCACTTTTTCCCCCTACAGGGCTAATAGCACCTAAATAATAGCTGAACCCCATCCTGAGGCCCACTATGGTGTAGTGGTCAGAGTGTCCTACAAGAAGCTGGGAAGTCCCCACTCTGCCATGGTGTTTGCTGGGTGACCCTGAGTTAGTCACACAATCTCTCAACTGTACCTAACCCACAGAGCTGTTGTGAAGATAAAAAGGGGCAACCATATATGGTGCCTTGATCTTTTTGGAAGAAGGATGGGTTAAAAGTCTAGTAGATAGTTAAATTGTTGGGGGGGGGGTGATCAGAGAAACAGCATAAGGGGAGGAAGTGATGAAATCCCCTTCACCAACACTGGGGCCCCAGTATTTGGGCACCTGTGTTTTGTAGCTAAATGACACGCCACAAATTGTATTCAGGGTAGTCCAGTGTCACACTCACTTTGGCTCTTAGCAGCCCAGTGAATTCAAATATAGGGAGCAGAGGACAGGCAATTGTGAATGGCACCTGCAATGAGATTGGCAGGCTTGGCACGCACTCCATTAGTGCAGGGACATCACCCCTTCCATGAAGCCATTGATGCTAAAATTTGTTCCTGAGGAGCACAACAATGTTGATAGTTTGTAAGGAGCTCAAATCAAGGCCTGTGTGTCTTTTATCCAAGGCGTGATTTCACATTCAAAGTCTAAAAATAGAATTTAAATTGTGAAGCAAGAAATATATTTTAAAAGTTTTTTAAAATGTGTCCAGGTTAGGATTGTGTGGGAGCTATTGACCTTTGTTTCCTTGCAATGGGTGCAACAAAATGTTTAGGGTTTCTCTGGGATCAAGTTTGTGAAAATTGGCTTGAATTTCTTGAATTACCTTTAAGCACCCTGTCCGAGGGATAATTGGCCTATGATGGCCACTGGGACCTTGCTGGCACCAAGCTGCATTCTCTATCCCTCTAAGTTCCTTTGATTTGATTTACTCTGCAATATTGGAATATCCCCTATCCCCCTTCCTTCCCAAGAAATAATCTTTTGATTTTAGGAGAAAATAAGAGGAGTTAAACTGAAGCCAGACTTTCCCCTACTAGCCTTCTGCAGTGGCAAGAAAAGATCAGGGCACTGATGATAGGCACAGTGCTGGAAAAGGCAGTTTCAGTTTTTAAGAATTCCCTTAGCAGTCAAGGTTAAACGAGGTATTGTGTGCAAAGTTCCACTGGCAAGTATCACCTTTAAAGTATGCCTGAGTTTACTTTAGTATGTGGGTTCTTCAGTCATATTATGGTCCTATTATACCTTTGCAAGTAAGGTCAGCAGATATCCACATG
This sequence comes from Gekko gecko, assembly GCA_029375565.1. Lineage (NCBI taxonomy): Eukaryota > Metazoa > Chordata > Lepidosauria > Squamata > Gekkonidae > Gekko > Gekko gecko. The sequence continues at coordinate 232,209,157 of JAPDNY010000002.1, read as the reverse complement.
TCAGAATAACATACTTAGAATTCCACAAAACTCCTTTTTGATTTTGCTTCAGTGGACTAACACAGCCGCCTTTCTCTGGAACTTCTCACCTACCCACTTGAGATTGTATTTAATTTCTTACTCCTGGAAGACACACGCAAGTAAGCCTTCCCACCCATACCAAGGAAAGCTGATTCTGTCTTTTCCTCTCCTCCCCCCATCTCAACTGTGACAGTTCTCGTGCAAGGATACAATTTTACATATCTGTGTTGGTAGGAGGAGGGGATTAGCTGAGAAGGAGAATGTCCTCAGTGAGATTTTAAGGCCTTCTCAGATATCTTCAGGGTTAAATTGGGAAAAGTCTGTTTTAAGAACATTCTTATTATATTTTGTTTTTATAATAACTGCCTGAATTATATAAACATGACAACAAAAAAAGTTACCTGTGCACATTTTAAAGCACGCATCTCCAGTACATAATCCTGTATGATTGCTTATATTGCTAGTCATTTTGTGTGCACCACCTGTGAATTGGTCAGGGATACAGGTGCTCTTGAGAAATAATAATCCCATGACATATGGAGCACAGTGGGGAGCAAATACCTACCTGTCCTCCCTAAATAGTGCCTCTGTGTTCAAAGTTCTCATGTGGGAGATGACTAGGAAATGCAGATGTTTTGGGCAACAACATATGGGAACCAGAACATAAGAAAGGCAGCTTAGGTGGGCTCCAGTTGAGCTGTCATTAGGAATATTCAATACTTGCCTAGAACCTCTTCATGAAGTAAGGCAGTGTGGGACTGCAGTGTGTAAGTTGACCCACACACTTTGAATTCAGACATCACAAATTCTGGTTTGTTTGGCAAGAATAGTTAGTTCTTGGCCCCTTTAATAGAGGTTTAATGTATGGAAATGATTAGCTGAAGCTTTTCATGGCAAGTAAAGAAGCATAACCTGGTACACTTATTTATTTACAAAATTTGTATCCCACCTTTCTGCCTTTACAAGGACCACCAAGGCAGCGAACAATTTAAAACATACACGATAAAACCACATTTTAGAACAATTAAAATCACCCTTCCAAACATACATAATTAAAACAATCAAAAACAGAGTTAAAATACATTAAAAACATAAAAACAGCAATGAAAAGATTGGTTAGAAGGGAGGGATCATGAGGGAAAGCCAAATAAAACAAAATAGTCTTCACCTGTTGGTGGAAGAAAGCAACAGAAGGGGACCAATGAATCTCCCAGGGGAGAGAGTTCCAGAGGTTTGGTTCCATGACCAAGAAGGCCCTTCCCTGGGTTTCCATCTGCCTAATCTCAGAAAGCGGGGGCACCCAAAGCAGATCCTCCAAAGAAGATTGTAATGGTTGGGTAGGTTCATAAGGGATTAGGAGTTCCTTTAGATATGTTGGTCCCAAACTATATAGAGCTTTGAAGGTCAACTCTAGCACCTTGAATTGTGTCCAGAAGCAAATTGTGAGCCAGTGTAGATGGGCCAAGACTGGAGTGATATGATCCCTATGACCCACTCCAGTCAACAACCTGACTGCAGCATTCTGTACCAGTTGAAGGTTCCGAGCACTTTTTAAAGGCACCCCATATAGAGCACATCACAGTACTTTAATCTAGATGTAACCAAGGCATGCATTACAGAGGGTAGATCTTTTCTGCCCCAGAAAGACCACAGTTGCTAACCATTTGAAGCTGGTGAAAGACACGCTCTTGGCCACAGTTGCCACCTGCTTATCCAGCAGTAGGCCTGGGTCCAAGAACATCCCAGACTATGAACCTCTTGTTTCAAAGGGAATGCAACCCCATCCAGAACAGGTAATCTCTTACATCCCCAGTCCACCAGCCAGTAGCACTTCCTTCTTGTTGGGATTAAGCTTCAGTTTATTAGCTTGCATCCACTCCAAAACTGCTTCCAGATGCCCTGGAAGGTTGTAGCATCCCATTAAGCCTCTGTTAAAGGGATGCGGGGCTGAAGTCTGTCCTGTCTATCTAGTACATTATTGCTGTACTCTTCTTCCAGGGATCTTTTGATGGCACTTGTGCTTCTCCCTGCTCCATCTTTTCCTCACAAGAAACCTGTGAGGTAGTTTAGGTCGAAAGGGAGAGACTGGTTCAAGGTGAACAACAGTGAGCTTTGTGGCAAAGTGGGAATTGGCACCTGAGTCTACCAAATGCAGCACTCTAAATGAGAGTCAAAGCCTTTCTCATTTGGTAAACCTTTAGCCACAACTTCTTGTGATGCTCCAATTCTGACACTAGAAACAAACTGGTTCTTGTTTCTTTCCCCAAAACAGGGATTTAATCCTAAGAATATAAGAACATAAGAGAAGCCAATGTTGTATCGGGCCAGTGGCCCATCCAGTCCAACACTCTGTCACATAGTGGTCAAAAATACTAGGTGCCATCAGGAGGTCCACCAGTGGGACCAGGACACTAGAAGCCCTCCCACTGTTGCCTCTCCCAAGAATACAGAACATCATTTTCTCCAGACCTAGAGTTCCTATCTATACCTTGTGTCTAATAGCCACTGATGGACCTCTGCTTCGTATGTTTATCCAATTCCCTCTTGAAGCTGTCCACGCATGTAGCCACCACCACCTCCTGTGGCAGTGAATTCCATGTATTAATTACTCTTTGGGTGAAGAAGTACTTCCTTTTATCCATTCTAACCTGACTGCTCAGCAATTTCATTGAGTGCCCACAAGTTCTTGTTTTGTGAGAAAGGAAGAAAAGTCCTTCTTTCTCTACCTGCCCTATCCCATGCATAATCTTGTAAACCTCGATCATGTCATCCCTCAGCCATTGTTTCTCCAAGCTAAAGAGCCCGAAGCGCTTTAACCTTTCTTCAAAAGGAAAGTGTTCCAACCCTTTTATCGTTCTAGTTGCCCTTTTCTGCACTTTTTCCAAAGCTATAATATCCTTTCTGAGGTGTGGTAAGCAGAATTGTACACAGTATTCCCAATGAGGTTGCACCATCGATTTATACAGGGGCATTATGATACTGGCTGATATGTTCTCAATTCCCTTCCTAATAATCCCCAGCATAGCGTTGGCCTTTTTTATTGCAGTCACACACTGTCTCAACATTTTCATTGAGTTATCTACTACGACTCCAAGATTTCTCTCTTGGTCAGTCTCTGCCAGGGCGGACCCCATCAATGTGTATTTATAGTTAGGATTTTTGGCCCCAGTGTGTATCACTTTGCACTTAACCACATTGAGCCCCATTTGCCACACTGACACCCACTCACCCGTCCTCGACAGATCCCTTTCGAGTGCCTCACAATTTCATGTCATCCACAAATTTAGCCACTTCACTGCTTGCTCCCAACTCCAAATTATTAATGACCAAGTTAAAAAGCATCGGGCCCAATACTGATCCCTGTGGTGTTGCTAGAGGCAGTGCCTTTACTCTTGGGTAGCCCCAAAGCAGGGGCACTCCACTTTCCAACTTGACCCAGAGACCCACAAAACTCAGGCCAAGGAAGGCACTCCTGGTTCTGAAACACAGCTAGCCATAGCTTTGAAAAGGGGGTCTTCATTTTCAGGTTTCATAAGGTGACCTCAGAGCAAGTCTCCCGTCTTCCCCATCTACCCAGCAGAGATTATGCTTATGGGTTCCAAAGGTAAAGTATCTACATTTCTAAAAGTCTATTCAGAAGCCACCTGGCACTCTCCAGTACCTCACCCAGCCATTTTGTGTCCTATGTGTAAATTCTTTGTCTTTCCTGCTCTGTCCCTCAAGAATACTAAGATAAACCAATCAATCATTCAAATGCTTAGCAATCCTTCCTGATGCTAATCAGGGACGTCTCCCATCTTTTGTCTACCCTGGCCAGGACCATTAGTAAGTCAGATAATCCATTTAACTAGATACCCAACACCTGGCTTCTATTTTTAAATCCAGACCCTGCCTCTCTGGAAGCTCATTGGTCATATCTAAGGTCTGCCCCTGTTGGCATCACACACCCCTGGGACTCATAATTGGTCCAGGTAATCTATTGTTCTCACCTGAGACCAGCCCCAGTGCCGCCCATTGGTTTGCATTCTTTGCCAATGCCTATATCCCAGCACACACATGGCCTTAGACCGTGTGTTTCTGCCATGATCCAAAATGGCAATCCACCCCTGAACTCTCTGAGTTTAGGCCACAATCCATGGACCTCTGCACATCTGGACAGGTTGTATAACCCCTCTATAAACTATCAATCACCTCTGCTTCCTTAGTTCTATATTATGTGTGTGGGTGCTTGAATATTGTTTGTATGCTTGAGAAAGTGTAGTAAAGAAATCAGTTTCTGTGTCTATTCCTGGGTTCTTGGGAATTCTAATTCTGGTATACACAGGTATAGATAAGCCAATTGAATATTAATAATCCTAATTCCCATCTTTATTAAATAATAGAGCAATTTAGCTAACAGTGGTACACCACTGCTTACCACCCTCCACTGTGAAAATTGCCCATTTATACTCATTCACTGTTTCCTATTAATTAGCCAGTTTTTGAACCAAAAGAAGACTTGTCCTTTTATCCCATGACTATTGAGTTTATTTAGGAGCCTTTGATGAGGAACTTTATGAAAAGCTTTCTGGAAGTCAAGGTAAACAACATCTATTGTCCCCCTTGTCCATATGTTTGTTCACCCCCTCAAAGAACTATAACAGGTTAGTGAGACAAGATCTTCCCTTACAGAACCCATGCTGAGTCTGCCTAGTTTATTAGTAAGCAACAAACTCCAGTTTATTAAATCATCCAGTCAGATGTCACAAGTATGGTTAGATTTGAGTCTTCTTAACAACAACAAAAAAGTTCTATGTTGGCCCTGAACCTAAAGGGGATACAGCTGGGTTTGTGCAAGCATGAGAATAAACCATAATTTTTTTAATGTTGACTGTCAATTTTGCAAGCTGAAGAGAGGGACCATTAAGTAACAGTTTGCATCCCCATTTCCTGCTCCTCATCATTTCCTAAGGAGACCTTGCTCCCTGTGATGCAAACTCTAGTTTTAAGCAACCTGGATAGTAATTTGCTTTTAACAGTATATAATGCCTCACATTGCAAAGGGACTGTTGAGCACCACAGTTGAATTCTCAAGAAATGTATTATGGCTATTGAGCCACTTTAGGGTTGGACAACAGTCATATTAATTGGCATTCATTAACCATTGTAAATGCAGGATATATAATAAATACATTTCAGAACCCAATGATGCAAAGCACAGAGCTAGTGAAAGGAAGGAATAGCCTGTTGGAAACTACCTTTTGTGTGGGTGGATGGGTGTGTGTGAAAACAGTTGTTGTTGTCTGATAGTTAAAAAAAGCTACCTGGAAAAGCATGCTCTTAAGTAGGGAGTTTGAAAATAGGCTGTGGTGGTTTGGGAGAAAAGATTATTCCATGAACAAAGGCCAACATGGAAAGAGCAATAGAAGTAGGAGAGGGAATCACAAAATATTTGGGAGTGTATAAACTTGCAATAGTTATCTCAGAGAAGAGATTCATAAAGGAAATAGTTACCCTTCTTAGTACCAAAGTGTAAGAAGAAGAAGAGTTAGTTTTTATATCTCGCTTTTCTCTACCTCAGGAAGCTCAAAGCAGCTTCCATTCCCTTCTTCTCCCAACGGCAGGCACCTTGTGCAGTCGGTGGGGCTGAGAGAGTTATGAGAGAACTGTGACTGGCCCAAGGTCATCCAACAGGCTTTGTGTGGATGAGTACAGCACTTTTTTTGGTATATGGTTCTTGGTTTTACTTCGTTGTTTTTTTATCTTATTCTTTGGAGTTTTAATATTTAATCAATTCTTGCCCTGACCTGGATAGCCCAGGCTAACCTGATCTCATCAGATCTTGAAAGCTAGGTAGAGTTGGCCCTGGTTAGTATTTGGATGGGGGACCACCAAGGAAGTCCAGGGTCGCTACACAGAGGCAGGCAAACCATCTCTGAACATCTCTTGCCTCGAAACCCTACGGGGTCGCCATAACTCAGCTGCAACTTGACAGCACTTTCCTCCACCACCATCAGTTTTGCATATGTGCCTGCTAGGCTCTTCTCATTGGGCTTATTTTCAGAAATTGATAATATGATTCTGGTACAGGCTCTCTAATAGATCATGCTAAATTTGAATGCAATTGTTTTTAAAGCAATTGCACTCCCCCTCCCCATTGCTTCCCTGTCTCCCTTTCTTGAATAAACCTTTGTTGGTCTTAAAGGTGCCATTGGACTCTAAATTTGTTCTACTGCTTCAAACCAACACAGCTGACCAACTGGATCTCCCTTTCATCTGTCACTCTCCTAGTCTTGGGTAATAAGAAGAATCTGTAGGGCAGTGTTTTTGTTGTTTTTTCTTGCAAATGAGCTGCTGTATTCTACAGTATCACAATGAGGATTAGAATACAAGCCCTGAGTTTAGCCACCCAGCTTGTGAATTCTTCCAAAATGAACAGCTCTGGTGATCCTTAAAAGAATTCCATCTGAGGTGCATTTGTTTGCTAGTTGCAGGAAGATTCATGTGACTGCACCCATGCCCCCACCCCATGCCAAGACTGGGTTCATTTTAGAAGCAGGCCATTTTCTGTCCTTCTGCAGCAATTGACAGTATTAATCCTGTTGGTCTTGGCAATTTCTGCAGGTGCTGAGAAGGCTTTTGTTGGAGACTGGCTGGTTGGCTGACAGGAGAACTAATTCTCCACAGCAAGATCTCTTGGAAGCAGTCTGGCAGTAGCAGCCCTGACTTCTGTGCTGGGTTTTTCAGGAAACAAGTATATGTGAAGATGCGAGTACATCTCATAGCCTTCTCATGGGCAGTGGGGTTGCCAGAGATAATGGGAAGAGGATTTAGCCCCTGGATACTCATAAGCCTGCTGCTGGGTATTCAGCTTCCTAGAAATGTCCTGGACAGTGCCAAGCTGCCAGAGGGGGGAAGCCCTTGAATTTGTGTACCCATGCAAGTTTGTCCCCAAAGAGCTGGTAAAGTGAAGAGCAGGACAGGAAGGGGCCAGCAGTCACCCCGCCTCGGGAATGAACAGCCGTTGTCTTAATTGTTAGTCGGGACTTGTCAGCAGCATCGCAGGAGCATGGGATAAAGTGTTCCAGTGAAAGAGATAATTGAAAATCAAAAAAGACTTTGTTAATTTGATTAGACAGAGCCAGAGTTGAATTGTTCTTCATCAAAAGAGATTTAATTTTGACACACAATTAAATCCTTCTGCTGTACTGGTGCCCTGCTCCCTTCCCAGCAACTGAGGCTGACTCAGGGAAGCAGGAGTGGGGAGCTTTAAAGGATGGTGAGGGGATTAGAGGGGCAAAGAGGGCAGGGGAGGGGTTGTTGGAACCGGCAAATATGGAGGGAATTTGGCTGGGTAGAGATGGGGAAAAGTAAAATAGGAGGGGAAGGAGCATAGAGAAATCATTGCCAACCGATGAAGGCTTCACTCTCTCTGACCCACTCTGCTCATCATCTCAGGCAATGAGACTCATGAAACAGATACATTTCGAGAGCTCCAATCTCTTGATTAAGGAAGCACTGGGACAGTTGAGGCTCATGGGAAGGACTGAAGGGCATCACACTTTTCTTCTTATATTTGCTGCTGCTCAAATCTCTGAAGAGCCTGCTGGAGTCTTTGCTGCATCTCTTAATATTGAGTAATGACTCCACGGTAGCTTCCACTGGCAGCCCAGGGCCTTTTGTATATAGGCCTCTGTTCACTTGGCAGGACCCACATCAGTCCACTAAAACTTTGGAGGGTGCTGGGATGGGAGGAGGACCCAAGTCTTGCCCAGCCATGAAGCTCCCAGGGTTAGGTGCCATAAGCAAGTTCACCATCTTTCATTCCAAAATAGCTTACAAATGTTGTCAGATGGGATTGTGAAGCATTGTTGTACAGTTTAAAGGTGAGATGTCATGAAACCCTTGGATGCTAGGCTGCATGGTGGCTGCTGTGTCTGAAGGTTAGGTCTGTTTGGGCGAGCTGGCAACACCAGGGAATCATAAGGCACATACATAAAAAGGCAGCTGGCTGTAGCAGCAAGCTGTCTCATCTTGCCAATTGTAGCTTTCTTATTTTGCCTTTTTTCCCTACAGCTTGCATGAGATACAGTTTTGGAGGTACTGCAGTGAAATGACAATAGAAAGGGCTCTCTGAAAAACTGCTGCTTTGGCTGTCGTCCTAGTGAGAGATGGGGCAATTGTGGCAGGTGTTGGTGGTCTGGAGCACAGAGCATTAATACCCCTAGCTGAGGCCGTGTTTGCTTCAGAAGCATAAATGTGCTCAAATTCTACAGCATGTAATACCTTTGCTCACATTTAGCATCTCTAAGGGCAATTGTCATCTTGCACTCACTGCTTGTTTCCCAGCTCTTTGCTGTGTGCCTGTGTCTGTCTTAGTGGTCTGTCCTGTTCTGTTTCCTCCCGAGATCTCTCTGTCCCATAGGGAAATCCTGCCAAGCTTCTGCTTTGTGCACTTGCAGAGTGAGACTTGGTTAGTAGAACAGGACTAGTTTTGTTGGGTGTATGAGTGCCCTGCACTGAATAGTTCTATTAGGACTGAATGACCTCAGGCTGTGCCGTCATAATGGGAAGGCTACCTTTTGGTGCTAAATCATTTTGGGCAGGCTTACTGGTTTGCATTACTTTCCATTCACAGGGTGGGGGGAGAGGTGAAACAGGAAAAGGCAAGGAAGACACTCCTTGAATCTAGTAGCAAACCAACTAAGCATACAGCACATTCATGCCATCACATTTGCCACACAAAGTTTTCTCCTAGGCAGTCCAAAGATTGCTGTGCATTTTGAAAGCGTCACATTTCCCTCAGTCTGTGTGACAGAAGAGAGGCTATCAGTGGGCACAAGAATTTTTGAAGCCTGTGATATCACAGGAGACTTTATCAGTGGGGTCAAAGGATTTATAGGCTTCAGTGCAAGGATGACACATTTACATTCGAGTAGGCAAAAATAAATATTGCAAAAGTAGCAAAGGAATCTTGTGATACCTGAAAGAGTAGCCAGTTTATTGCTGCTGTTCATGGGCTGGACCATATACTTTGTCTTAAATCTAACTTGGTAGATTTCACCTTACAAGAGCTGAGGCCACAATAAGTTGGTTAAACTTTAATGTGCCATTGGATTCCTTTGGGGTGTGGGGTGTGTGTGTGTGCTTGCTGAGAGAGCCTTGTATGCCACCTTGTAAGAAGTTGAAACCGTCACTACTTTTGTCATTTCCAAGCTTGGGGATGCTCCTGGGAAAATACGGCATGAAGTAAATGTTCCCATGGTGAAGGCTGATTGTGAAGGGCGAATGCATGCTTGCCCCACATGCTCCTTTTTTTGTGGTGCTTCGCTGCTCTCCATCTCTAGATCAGCAGCATTGCAGTCTCGCTGGCTCATCTGGGGCGAGATAATTGAGTAAACAGGCAGGAGGCAGGGGACGCTGGGGCCAGTGTTAATTTAATTGAGTCGCTTTGTTCACAGCAGAATATTAACCTCTCGGGCAATAGTTTGAGAGAGAATTCTACTAAAGCATTGGTTCAGAGTGGGGGCTGTGAGATTGCATACCTGTGGTATCAGTGGAGGAGGGGCTGTGGAAACAATCCCTGCACACCCCTGCTCAGTGATCTGATGATTCAGACGTATTATTGCTGCAGCAGCCAGGGATGGCTCCCGTGGGAGAGGGGATTGCGAACTAAATAACCCCAGCGGGACCAGCTGGGATGTGAAATAGAAGGGATGTCTTAGGTAGACCTAGGAGAGGGAAGCAAATTCCTCCTTGCCCACGAGGAGGCTATTGTGAGATACTGAAGTGCTGTGGGGAAGTGGGGATTCCCTTTCCCCTCGCAGATGGCTGTGACAGAGCAGTGGCAGCTTCATACAGCTCAGCATAATTGATTTTTTAAAAAATCCTCTCTGCTTAAGCATCAAAGTGCTACACAGGCTGAAATGTGATATGGTCTGACAACTGGGCAGGGGGAGACTTAAAAGAGGAGGTAAACAGTGCAGAAGGGCCACAGTTTGAGACAGGAGGTATGTGTGCCGAGATAGAGGGGCTGCTTCTGAAGCCAGTGCAGTGTTGTGTACAAGGGGAAATCCTGACATTGGCAGGATGGTTGATGATGAGGCCAACAAGAGGTGGATAGGCAGTAGTGTTGACACTAGAGGCTGGAGGTGAGGACTTAGAGGCATCAGCAGAGCTGGAGCATGGGAAGAAGGTCTGAGTTAGGACTGAGGATTGTTAATACAGTTTATGTAACAGGAAGCTAAAACTGGTGGTGGGAGGATGAACTGTCTTCAGGGTTTCTGGCAGAGCTTTAGAAGTGCCTAGCACATTACCTGCAGCATTTCACTTCTCTTGGGTTACTCTCCAGTTACAGCATTCTCAAATGAAACTACCTACACCACTTTCTGACCACAGTTGTTTGTGGCCTTAGACATACCCAGCACAAAGTCTGTCAGCTGATTTTCCAAGGGTCCACTGATCTGAACTGTGCCCCAGTCCCTAATCCTGACTCTCTGGCAGTGGTCAGGAGACTAGCATGGTGGGGGAAACTGAAGAATGTAGAAGTGATCTACCTGTGTACTGTCATTGTAGAAAGGTAGGTATCGTGACCTGACAGGGGCAAAAATCTCAAGCCAATCTGGTTTTAAAGTTTAATGTCCTTAGTAGCAGAAAGAATGGAACTTCCTTCACTTTAAAGTTCAGTTTGGCTGCCTGGAATCATATGCTGTTTTGGTTGTTTCATCACTTTGAAATTAAGAGGTGATCTAAGCTGAATGGAATGCCTTTTAATCTTCAATTTCACTACACGTTGGAAGATATGGGGCAGCCTTGAGAGAGTAAATGAGATAACTGTGTCTCTTCCTTTAAAGTCCTGCCTTAAATTCTCTTAATAATTCAATCGTAATTCCTTAGGAATTTAATAGTTTAAGACCCTATCCCAGGTGAGTAGTCCTATAAAAGGTAGGCTTTCCAAATTTGTCTCTTTAACTACTCCAAGATTTTAGGGTATTTCCCAGGGAAAAGTGGCTTCTGTCCTGGCGCTGCAACAGCAAGTTCTGTCCTCTCCCCCACCTGCAAGACTTCCTTTCTTTCATGGCAGATGACAAAAGAGGGCAGGTGAATGAACACTGGGAGGAGGAACCACCTTCCTGAATACAGTCTTGCTGTGTTGAAGCCACAGGTGTCATTTCCAAGTCAGTTGATGCACAACCCTCATCCTAGAGTAAGTTTGGTGTCTCTGCCTGATAGTGGAGGTTCTGGTTCTTCCAAGGTCAGGAAATGCAGTCCAAATTAAAATTGCAGTTTCTATCATGAAGTCATCTATAAAATAGAAAACCAGCTCTGTCTGCTTACAGAAGGTAAATTCTGTTGAACTGTCTGTGGTGTTTAAACATGGTGTTTTGACATGAAAGATGGGTCCTCCTTTATTCTTAGCAGGATTTTGACTGATGGTGGGAAGCAGATGAGCTTTTCCCCGATCCTTCACCCATCAAGAGTTCAACTACATTTTATATTGGGAATGTTGTGAACAGAGCTACTAGTGTGTGTGTTTTCCTATGAAAGACCAGGTGCAAGGGCACCTCATTTGGATCAGTCCTGATTTGAATCAGGACTGTGGAACAAGGAGAGAAGAGTTTAAGTCTTTCCCTCTACCTCATTTTTCTGTCCTGACATAGCCCTGGGAGATGTTATTTGTCCCACAGGAGAAACATACCAGTCCTGATACAGCTACCTGTATACTTCTTAGTGGGGTAGGTCACAGCTGCCCAGGGACACATCATTCAGGAAAATGGGATGGCTGGAGTCATAACCCCCACCACCATGCTGCAGTCCTGGCTCCCTGTGGTGTCTGGTTGTTCAAGGGGAAAACTCTTGAGAGCTCAATTCACAGAACTTCTTGTGCCATCTGCAGTTTAGCATTTAGTATCTGGGTGCTGCTTACCCAGAAAAGGAGGCAGAGACTTAAGCCTTATATATTCTTTTGCCCCCAACCACTAAGTGGCCTTCCGTGATCATGCTGGTGTACAAGTAAGGTTTTTTTCTGTTTATGTTCCGCAGACATTTCCCATTTGGGTGCATTTCATTTTTTGAAACCTTAATATACGCTTCAAGGGTCAGCAAGGCTTTTCTACTTTTGATCTACCTTGCCTGGGGTTGCCCATTTTTAGTCTCATGATGCCAGGCAACTTCATATACTACATTTTAGTGACAAATATATACATGCTATGGAGCAAATATGTGTATACTGTCATGTGTGAAGATTGCACATGTGTCTGTCTTGCGGTGTGTCCATGGATGGGGAAACTGTGGTTCATAGCAGACTTCCAGCACATGCATATTCTGTAAGTCTGCAGCAAAGAATCTGCAATAATGATCATTTGTATTTTTTTAATGCAAGGTTCTAGCCTTCACGATTATAGAGAGCAGTCTTTGAACCTAGAGAACTGCTAGTATAGGTCTTCTGGAAGTCAGAGGCAAAATGTCTGTACTTTCAAAGAGTGACTTTAAGCAAGTCATAACGTTTGGAATAAGGTATTCAGTTAATGGAGACTTCTGCAGTTTCTCCATATTTTGCTCTGATGCAGAACTTTGAATATTTTCATCTTGGCTTGGTGCCATCATGGCTGCTGACAAAGTGTAGGTCATTCGTCCTTGGCTTTAAGTCCACAGAAGTCCTCTGAAAATGGCAAAAGAGAAAAATATCTAATTCTGGTAACGGGGAGCTGAATGCACTAAATGCCTTCTCACCCTTCCTTCCCTGGCTTGCAGCTTTCAGGTTAGAGGCACTCACTCTGAGGGGTGGAGGAGGCAGATGAGTGGAAGGGCAATGTGGTGTCCCCACTGACAGTCTTGGCCTCATGGCTGTAAGACCTGCAGCACCTCTTGTTTGGTTACAGCAATCCTCACTTGCTTTCCATGTTGTTTACCTAGACTATGTTGGCTTGTTGCCTTATTTGTTCCTTTCTAATTGAGCAAATGTTCTGTACGCATGGAACCTAGGCCAGCATCGACTTTATTAGAGGAGAGCATCAATAAAAGGGCTGCACGTTTGGAGGCTTGGCTTGGGATCTGTCAGAAGAGAGGAGTTTTAAAGTTGCGCTTTATTCATGATGTTTTGATTTCTCTTGCTCTGGGGACGCTGACTTTGATAGATTGCAATGCAGCAGCAGAACAATATAATAACATGGCATAGTAGCCAGCTTTTTCAAGGCAGAGATTTGCCATGTGCCCTATGTCCTTTCCTCCCATTTCAGTGTATTATATCTATAACCCACAAGCAGGCTTAATTACTGAGCAATGGATTCTGTTTTTCTTTCTCCATTCAGAGTGTAGCTAATGCTGGTTAAATCTGCTGTGGTGCTGATTGAGCACTGCGGCACTGATAGGTAGATTTGGTTTGGTTCTAGCAGTCTCCTACTCATGCTGGATGGATAACATTGCTGTATTAACTGGTGATGTGATGTTACACCAGAAATAGTGGCACTGTTGAAGCAATCTCCTGGACAGTGTCAGATAGTGAAGTTATTTTGGTAGCACTGTGTGATAGCTGTGATTGCAGGTTAATGTTATTCTATCTTGCATGTTGCTCACCTTGCTTAACAGCACACCTGGCTATCTGTTCCTTAATTTCATCCTGTGCCAATACACAGTGGGATTGTCACACAACCTTTCCACGGTCCATGTCCAAGCAAGTCCCCCCATACCTTCCAAATTGACATGAGCTTTTTTTTTTTAACTCTGACCTTAGCCCCTGTGATGTCCAAGCAAACTCCTGATTTTTATTGGTGAGGAGCTATGGTATCAGCCACCTAAAACTTGGAGTCTTTCAAGGTGCTTGACAGAGAATACAGAAAGAGGAATATTACATATTTCACCAGCTCACCTCATTTCCTTCTTTTTCTTAATTTGTGTTAAGCCAATTATAGTGAACAAAAGAATAGCTTAACTGAGGACGAGGTAAGTGGGGTAAGGGTATTTGGAGTGAATGCATGTGGGAGGGAGTGAATGTAATGTGGCCACTGCTAGAAGTACAACGCAATCTTCACTGCATTCTCCGTGCTGCTGCTAGTCCGCAATCCTTGCCTAGTTCAAGAGTCTCAGTGAAAGACAAAGAAGCGTCCTCACAATCAGGGTTTTTGTCAGCACTGCGCCTTGATGGTCTCTCTCTCTTTCTCTGTCTCCCCCCCCCCCCGACAAATATCTACTGCCAGGCCAGTTATAGCACTGCCACTCTTCAGCACATATTTCTTTCCTTGAAGGAGTAAAACTTAAGAGCAAGTAACCTTACCTCTGAGCATGCCTTTGCTTGCCATGAAAGGGCAGGAGGCTGTCATGGATGAAGAAGGAATTGACTTTATTTATTTATTTGATTATGTATACCACCCTCCCTGTGGACTCTTGTGGTTTCAGATTCTCTCTCTAAAGTTTTTTTTTTTTTTTTTTTTTTGGGGGGGGGGAACTACACTACAGAAAGCCTCAAAGACCTCCCAGAGCATCACAGATTATTCAAGGACCACTGTATTCATGTGGCCATGGCTTCCACTAAAAGGAATCTCTTAGGACCTCTCTCTAGTTTTAATAGTACTGCAGGACAGAAATATACATTCCAGCAAACTGCCTTGCTTGATGCTTTTGTGTATATAATATATGAAGTCTGGCATGCTTGGAAAGGTCAATCTTGATCCCTTAAGAAAAGCTATCTGGAACACCCATTTTGCACTTATGCAGTAGTCGTCATGGAGATTATTGGGGCTTTGTTTGCCCAGTTGAACAAGGCTCAATTAAAAATAGCCTTTTGCCCCTGCACAAGAGGAAAGAAAAAATAATGATCACTAAATCTGGGTGGGAGATCCCTCTCCACACCTGCATACAAAATACTTCGCTAAATTGGGAAATGGAAAGCAGTTATGAAAGTTCTATTTTATTTCAGGAGTCGGGTTCTTAGAGTGGTTTTCTGTCTCCAGCTTATTCTGTGATGTCTCTCATATTCCCCCTCCTCTACCCAATGTTGTTGTCCATCAGAAGTTTGTCCTTCCCTGCATATTTGTTTACAGTGTGCATAAAGGTTTCTGAAGGGGGTTGTTTGTTTTGAATATTCTATTGGTTCCATGTTGCTTTGTATGCAAGAAAACATCAGCTCTAAAGCATCCAAAGCACTGAGGGATTTTGGGTAATAGGACTGGGATATTAGCATATGTATGAAGGCTAATTATCAGGAACGATGGACTTGTACTTCACACACTTCTTACTGACCATGTTTATTTCACTTATGCAAGGTCAAGCTAGGTGAGATGGTATGAGACAAGGGGTCAGTCCACAGACAACCCCAAGCAAAGACCAGTGGATTGAGGCTGCAGTTCTGGGGATGTATGTTTTACTCTTCCCTGCCCATACAGTTGTTGTTGTTGTTGTTTGATGAGGGGTAAAACATACAGGTGTGTGGCAAATAGTGATACTAGAACTAAGTCTAAGCCTACCTACTAAGTATTGTGTTCATACATACAGTTAGTAGTAGTGAGTAGGTGGGGAAAACCTACCTGCTGTAATGCCGTGTGATAGCCACCGGCTGACCATTTACTCAATAACAGATGAACCTCCCAATATGAACGCTTGGGAGATAGTTACCAGCACTGAACAAAAAGAGCTCTTGTGTGGATGGAGTGTTACTTTTGTTGATGATGACCTAATGAGTGGTAAGGGGGTTATGTGATTGTTTTGTGGGTGGTTTGGCTCCAAGAACAGTAAGTAAAGGTAAAGGTTCCCTTGCTTGAAAGCCAGTCATATCCGACTCTAGGGTTGCGGTGCTCATCTCTGTTTCAAAGCTGAAGAGCCAGTGCTGTCCGAAGACATTTCCGTGGTCATGTGGCTGGCATGACTAAACACCAAGGCACACAGAACGCTGTTACCTTCCCACCAAAGTGGTACCTATTTATCTACTTGCAATTTCTTGCTTTCAAACTGCTAGGTTGGCAGGAGCTGGAACTAGAGATGGGAGCTCACTCCGTCATGTGGCACACTTGGGTCTCGAACTGCTGAACTACTGACCTTCCACAGCCTGCAGTTCAACATCTTAACCACTTGAGCGACCACAGCTCCTCCAAGAACAGTAAGGCAGATGTTTTTTAGAAAAAACTGTGCTTGCAAGGATGGGACAGCAGCTAATCAGCAAGAAGCTGCTACACTATATCCTAGTCTCTGTTTTGCTGGCTCAGTAGGCGGTGCACACACCAGAGAGGCTGCCTGTTTTATTTACAGAGAGGCACGGAGTGTCTCTTAGGATGGGGAGGGGAGAACAACTTGCATATTAAACTGGGAAGTGCAATTAACAACTGAAAAAGACATTTTTATCACACTTTTATTGAAGTCTTAATGAACAAATAAAAAGAAGCACAGGGATCTGTGGATTGGGTCTGGGAGAGAAGGAGCTTGCTTGAGATAAAACACTATGAAGCCCCAGTTTCTCTTCCCATCCTGAGAGACAAATAAAAGAACACCACAAAGAGGAGGAAAGGAAAGTTACCTCGTGTACCTGAGAGGGCTTGGTGAACCCCAGGACTTCTCTCTAAGCCTAGGGGGCTATTGGGGTCTGAATCGTTCTCATAAGAACCCCACAAAGGGCTTATAAAATTCTTGATGCTGGAAGCCAAGTGGGAATGTAGATCTGAACTCTGAAAGCAAAGGCTATTATGAATAATAACAGTAGTAATAATTTTGTATTACAGTTGTTCGTGGAGAGCTCCCAACTCCTTTACACTGTAACCTACACTATAATTTACACTGTATACTTGGATCAGGGCACAGCTTTTAAGTGTATTTTTTGAAATTATGATCCACTCCATCCTGAATGCTCAAGGTAGTTGCCAGTGGATTAAAAAGCAAGCATAAGGATATTGAAGTATGTTTTTAAAATGAAAAGCATATTGTTTGAGACGAGTAATTGACATTTAATCTATTTGTCACATCCAATAAATAAATAACAGTTGAGTTCACACTAGATGTTTTGTGAAAACAAATCAAAAAGGGGGTGACTTTCTGAAGATTCTGTAATTCTGCAGCTGTAGCTGTATAAATGGAATTTGATAGAGATTTTATAGAATATAGATTTTCTGCAAAGTTCTTCCAGTAGTATATGAATATGAAGAACTAGGACCCGGTAGCCACTGTTAACTAAAATGGTACACTGGCACTGCCCATTCTTGTCTCAAACCTCCCCATAAATTTCTGGCATTCCAAGGTTGTACCACAAAACACTGCAAATTCTATGAAAAGTAAGCCAAATTCTGCAATCCTAATTTTACACTAGAATAAAATTAATGCACTGGTGCAAATTAGTGCTTCCACTAAATTGTGGGCAGAACTTGCCATTTTGCTGTAGAGTGCTTCTCTACATGCCGTCATCATATAGTCTGCTGAACAAATGGTATAATCAAGGTGACGTTTTTAGTTAATCTTAGGTACCATAGTAGATTGGGGGTGGGGGGGGAGGAAGAGGTCCCTTCAAAAGAAAATCAGCATGGCAGCTACAACGCGTGTCTGTTCATCTAGATAGCTCCTGTTATGAGTCTGGGCCTGTGTAGTAAGGCCTAGTGGCTCTGGGGAAGCCTGTACTGGAGTGAATAATGGGCCTACATTTCCCAGGCCACCGTTGGACCCAGAGATTGGTTAACAAGAAATTTGGAGGGAAAACTCACACCAATAAAGGAGTAACAGGTGGTGCCTGGGAAGAAGAGATAAAAGGCCTTGCCCAAAATAGGGCGGTGTTCACTCCTTGGGAGCAGAGGTGAGGAGAGACTGCTGCAGATGCAGTGATCTCTCATCCAGAAGGGGTGAGTCAGCTTGAAGCCAATCACCTACAGACAGCTAGGAACAGTCCAGATAGACATGTTAGGGTTCTTTTATTTGTTTGCTTACCTACCTTTACTGTTCTCATTATTCTACACATTATTTGAAAAACTGTGTTACTAGACCTCTTAAATAAAATAGTTTATTATTCTGCCTGGGTCCTCATGTCTCATTTGATCACATAGAGAGTACAACCTACTGGGAAAGAGTAGAACTAAAGAGACAGGTGGGTGTTTTGGGCCCTCTTGAGGAGACCCATACCAGAGTGGTGGCAGCCTACAGAGAGCTTCTCTGGTCCCCAGCTTGCGACAGCTCCTAAAATAAGCACATTATTATCTTGGAGTACATAGAAATCTCCCCAGCTTTGCAACCTCAATTGTAGAGCCCTGCCCCCATTCCCATTGGTCAGCAAGCAAGCACCCAGCAACCCTTTCATCTCATCATGGAGCAAATGGTTTGTTGGGACCTTATGTCATCCCCCAAAGAATCTTCTCTTCCTTGACCCTGCAGCCAACTCACATCTTTCATAAGTATTCCTGTAATCCTCTTCACACCCATAGTTTTTCTTTTTTTTTTTATCAAAACCCTCCTAAAAAGGAGAGGAATTTATTCTTTTTATAAATAGAAAAAGGTAGGGTATATAGAGGGATAAAGAAAAGAGCGGAGTGAGTATTCTGTTAATAAAGGTTAGTTTAAATCAATATAGATACAGTTTTTGGCAATCTCCGTGATTTGAGAGTCTTCTTTTCATCTAACAAAAATTCAAAATAACTCTGTTAATGAGGTTAGTAATGTCCTTTGGGGTTAATTATTAGTCATCTCCTTTTTGACATTTCCCGAACAGTTATTTCTTAGGTTGTCTTCCTTTGGTATCTCTCAAGTTATAGGATGGGCCACCTTTGGTTTTCACTTCTCCCGCTCCGGCACCTCCCTCCTCTGGGCCGCTGTCATCTTCACTACTCAAATCTGTCCACGTTGCGAGTGCTGCCTCTTCCTCTGGACTGGCGTGTCTCTTCAGAAATTCCTGCGCCTTGAAGATGGAGTCAATCTTCTCTCTTTTATCCTTGTACTTGAACAAAAGGCCTTCAGGATAGGTCCATCTGTATATGACCTGTCTTCTTTGTAGAAAAATGGTCAATCCTTTATAAGCTTTCCTTTTCATCCGGATTTCATAAGGCACATCTTTCAATATTCTGATGGTCTGCTCCCCAATTTTCAAGGGCACCGCTGCAACTGCACGCAAGATTTGATCTCTGGTACTTTGCTTGACAAACTTGACAACCACTTCTGCTGGCAGATTATTTTTTTTGTAAATGTGGAGTAGGCCCTATAGACCTTATCCATTTCTTCTTTTAACTCACGCTGATCTCTGCCAGTTACGGGTGCCAAGGCATTCGCAAGTATAGATCTGAGATCTTCCTTCTCTTCTTCTTTAATGCCCTGAAATCGAAGAGTCAGATTCGATTTTTCCATTTGCAACATCAAAATTCTTTTTTCTTGCACATCCTGATGCTTTTCTAACTTGTTGACCCTTTTCTTCACTTTTCCGATGTCTTCCGACGAGACCAAACATTTCTGTGCGATCTCCTCCATCTTCTTTGACGTCTCTGTTAGTTGCCTCTGTTGACTGTTGAGAACACCTTCCATATTAGTTAAGGTTTCGCTGATTTTCTGTATTTGGACCAGCAGAGGGTGCAGTAGCTCGCTTGTCTGTTGACTGACAGTCGGCTCTGGAGGGGATTACCCGGACCGGAAGTCCCGCCTCCCTTCTTCTCAGTTTTCAAAGGGACCTTCTTCATGGCAGACATTTCTTGTATTTGTTTACTTTATAAAAGTTCGTGACGCGTCGCTCAGGAGTCCCGCTAACTCATTCGCTTCAATGGCACCCCAAAGGTAATTTCACCAACCCTTCTTCCCTTTCATCCCCCTTAGCTTTCTTATGCAAGTCCCGCTTATCAGTGGGGGGGGGATTCCCCTCCTCCCAGCCGCTTATTCGCTTACGGGGGAAGGGCTCGGGTTTCGCTTCAGATTCAGACCTCCAACTCACGGTTCCTGCCGTTTCTTCTTTTTGCTTTAATTCATCGCTGTTCCTCACTCCTGTTGGAAATCGGTGGCGTTGCTAAGTCCCATTACGGGCACACCGCAGCGGGGCCGATTGAGGCGGGGAGAAAGCCTCAATTTCCCGGCTGACTGCCGGCAAAGAGGCTACTCCCCAAGCGCCCCCGGTTTGGAGCCTTTGCCTAAGGCTCACTAGGGTCTTGCAAACCTGCAAAGACCCCCCCAAACTGCGTGTGGGCTAACCACCTCCGGGGGCTTCCCGAAAGGTGGCCGCCATTCGCAACGCCGGAAACCGAAAACCCATAGTTTTTCTTAAGTATGAGACTTAACTAAGAGAGTGATTTCAACAGTGATTCAGCTTTATTTAAGAGCAACAAGACGATCAGATAACACACACAAAAACGGTGGAGCATAGCTCCTTTTTAAATAGTTCGGGCTAACAAAACCACGCCCCTACTATAGTTAACAACCAGTAACGTTTGAAAGATAAAGACTGATGAGGTTTGTTCCCTCCATAACTATTGAGTCAGTTCTGATTGGTTACAAACAGTGCGGAATTCAAGCAACCAATAGGATTGTCGAGGCGTACAATCCTTGTCCTGACTTCAAGCTTAACATTGGAAAGTATACAGTCAGTTTACCAGTCAGGACATAACAATTCCTCCCCCCCTAAGATGAGACATTCCTATTGCACACATAGTCTCGTAGATAGGAGGGGCACATCGAGTTTTTTGAGACCTGCGCAGAGGTCTTTGCTCCTGTGACTCTGGAGAAACAAAAAGTTTGGGGGCCCTGGCGGACTCACTGTCCAGTGAGTCTGAGGTGTCAGATACAGAGGGACCGGGTTCAAGAGTTGGGGTCTGCCCAAACTCCTGGTCAGCCCTGGGTTCAGCAACACTCACCTCCTCGTCCAGAGGCCCTCACTGCTCTGTGGGGATCCTGTCAGGTTCTGGGCTTGACTCCAGGCTTGAGCCAGCCCACCGTTCCCTGAGCTGATCTATGTGGTGCCACGCTTTCCTTCCATCGGCAAGCTGTGCCACATACATGCGGGTGCCCAACACTTTGGAGATTATGGTGGGAAGCCATAAATGACCCTCTGCATAACTGCGCGCAAACACTTTGTCCCCGACTTTAAATGAACGCGCTTTTTCCAGGACCTCGGCTCACTGGGGTTTGGACTCAGTGAGGTCTGGATGGAGCCGGTCAAGCAGGGTGGTTAGCTGCGGCCCATTAACAGTTCAACAGGGCTCCTCCCCATGGCCGCACAGGGTGTGATGTGCTGCCTCGAGAGGTAGGAAGCTAGCGTCTGTCCCCAGTCCCCATTCAGCAGCCACTTAAGAGCCTCTTTAGCCGACCTATCCATACGTTCGGCCTGCCCGTTTGTGACTGGGTGGAACGGAGCCGATGTAACATGTCTGATCACAATGTCCTCTAAGAATTTAGCGAACTCCCAAGAGGTAAATTGGGGCCCGTTATTGGACACCAGTACGTCCAGTAGTCCGTGGGTGGCTATGAGCCAATGCAGCACATTAATCACAGCAGTTACACTTGTGGAGTGCATGTGGACCACCTCTAACCACTTTGAGAACAAATCAACAACAATTAAAAACATTTGTCCTTGAAAAGGCCC
The DNA here is from genome assembly GCA_029375565.1 of Gekko gecko. Classification (NCBI taxonomy): domain Eukaryota; kingdom Metazoa; phylum Chordata; class Lepidosauria; order Squamata; family Gekkonidae; genus Gekko; species Gekko gecko. Next base: position 232,187,643 of record JAPDNY010000002.1, on the reverse strand, counting down.
AGCAAAATCAACATGAATGCGCGACCAAGGCTTTCGCGTACTTTCCCAGTGTTGCACAGGAGCCGGAGGAGGCTCTGGTTGCGATTGTTGGCAGATCATGCACTCTTTGACCCACCCCTCTATTTCTGCATCAATCTTAGGCCACCAAACATAGCCCCTAGCAAGGGCTTTCATTTGTACAATACCCAGGTGACCGGAATGCAAAGCCTCCAAGACTCTTCCCCACAGCTTGGGTGGAACCACTACTCAATTCCCCCATAGTAAACACCCTTTGCTGACCAACAATTCATTTTGCCAAGTGCAGTATGGCTTGAATTCAAGTTCAACCTGCCCTGCCGGCCACCCCCTCCATGCCCAATTAAGGACCCGGGTGATTACAGAGTCTTTAGCTGACACAGCAGCAATGTCCAAGGAGATGACAGGGGGTTGCGGCAGTTTGTCAATGGCCAACACATCACAAGCGGGAGCAGGGTCAGCGTCCGTCAGAGGTGATGGGCAGCGGCTGAGTGCATCAGCGTGCCCGATGGCCTTTCCAGGCCGGTGTTCCAAGTCAAATTCGTAAGCCACCAGAAACACTGCCCAATGCAACATGCGCGGCGACATGATGTTGGGCGTCTGACGGTCAGGAGCGAAAAGGCCCAACAGCAGCTTATGGTCTGTTACAAGGAGGAACCTGTGCCCATACAAAAAGTCATGGAATTTTTTTGATTCCAGCTATGAGGGCAAGGCCCTTCTTGTCAATTTGTGCATAGTTCTTTTCCATGGCCAACAGGGACCATGAGTAGTATGCTATAGGCGCTTCTTTTCCATCCGGCATGATGTGGCTTAACACAGTGTCCACCCCGTATGGGGACGTGTTGGCAGCCAACACCAGAAGTTTGGACACATCAAAGTGAGTCAACACTGCTTTTGAGGACAAGAGTTCCTTTACAGCAGCGAAGGCCTACTCCTGCCTCACACCCCACTCCCACCGGGCATTTTTATGCAGTAACGCATGTAATGGTTCTGCCACAGATGCCTTGTGAGGCAGAAAAGAATGATAAAAATTAAGTATTCCCAGAAAGGATTGCAGCTCTTTTTTAGATTTGGGGGTGGGCGCGTTCTGGATTGCAGATACCTTTTCTGCGGTGGGGTGAACACCATTCGCATTGATCAGGAACCCCAAAAATTCTACCTGGTCCACCCCGATTCGACATTTCAATCACTTTACCTTTAGGCCAGTCTCCCTGAACTGGCCGAATACTATCCTCAGGCGAGCCATTAACTCGTTTTCGGTAGCCCCTGCGATCAGCACGTCATCAAAGTAAGGGACAACCCCCGGCAGCCCCCTGAGTAGCCCTTCCATGAGCCCTTGGAAGATACCAGGGGTGACGTTGACTCCAAATTGCAGCCTTTTAACATGGAAAGCCCCCCAGTGCATCACGATTGTCAGCAGCTATGTCGTCCACAGGGAGTTGCTGGTATGCCTGTGCAAGATCTAACTTTGCAAAGACCTTGCCTCCTCCCAGAGACACCAGTACGTGACTAATAACCGGCACCGGATAGGAGTGCTGCTGCAAAGCCTTGTTGATGGAACATTTATAGTCGGCGCATATATGTACAGAGCCATCAGATTTTACAGGTGTTACAACTGGTGTCTCCCGCTTTGCATGTGGGACCGCTTCGAGAATACCTTGAGCGACGAGTTTATCCAGCTCTGCCTCTATTTTTGCTTTCATAGCAATAGGCACCTTTCGATATTTCAACCTGATAGGCCTTACAGAGGGGCCTAGGTCAAAAGTTACCGGCGATCCCGTATACCGGCCAAGCCCCTCACCAAAAACCTCAGGAAACTCGTCATACAAACATTCCCCTTTACTCAAACATATCTGATTAACACCAGTTACAGCAATGCCGAGAGCCTCGAACCAATCCAGGCCCAATAAGCTGACCTGATCGTCCTCGGCAACCAGAAGGGACAGCACTGCCTTCCGATTTTTGAACTCAACCTCAGTGCAGTGATATATTCAGCTATTGTCTCAGTTTGGCTCTGACCTCACTTGTAGAAAGCATGCCTACAAACGATTTGGGATGGCTGAGGTGAAAAATGGCCCTTTAGCTTGCTGGTGATGTCCGTCCACGAAGCCGCGCTGAGTTCGGTTGGAGCGACCAGGGACCGGGCAACATCAAAAACGGCCTTGCTGCAGGAACTGAGGAGGGTTGCCTTCTTCCACGCCTCATCCACGATCAGGTTTGCCTGGAGATGGAACTCGAACCGTGACAGGTAGGAGTCCCAGTCCTCCATGCTGGGTTCAAATGCCTCAGACGCTGGATTGACAGGTGGGGCAGCAGGTGGGGCGACCACTACAGCGGGTGGCGCTTCAGCTGGTTCGACCAGGTGTGTTTCTTTGTCTGCCGTTTTCGTGTTGGTTCAGTGGGGCTGCCTACCCGCTCTTAAATCCCATCCTTGTCACCAATTGTTAAGTATATGACTTAACTAAGAGAGTGATTTCAACAGTGATTCAGCTTTATTTAAGAGCAACAAGATGATCAGATAACAAAAACAATGGAGCACAGCTCCTTTTTAAATAGTCCGGGCTAACAAATCCACACCCCTACTATAGTTAACAACCAATAACATTTGAGATAAGACCAATGAGGTTTGTTCCCTCCATAACTATTCATTCAGTTCTGATTGGCTACAAACAGTGCAGAATTCAAACAACTAATAGGATTGTTGAGACTTACAATCCTTGTCCTGACTTCAAGCTTAACATTGGAAAGTATACAGTCAGTTCACCAGTCAGGACATAACAGTTTTATTTCAAAGGACTTAGACAAAATTAATTTTCCATAATTTTGCACTGTTATTTGATACAAGAACATTAATCTCCCTAGGCATTTAGCACCATCTATTTGATCTTTGCCTCTGGCCAGTGTAAGAGCCAGTGTGGTGTAGTTAGAGCAGGGGTGTCAAACATAAGGCCCAGGGGCCGGATCCAGCCCGTCCAGGGCTCTGCGAGCAACTGATGCAAGGGAGGGAGTGCTGGGGGGGAGTGGGCGGAGCCACTTCATTATGGCTTCAGCACAGCAGAACAACATCTCCTGCAGCAGTCAAGCATTGTGGGAGCATCCACCCAGCGCTGCACTGCTGCCTCTCTGGTCCACCTCTGTGGGTTTTCCTCTGCACCCCCCTCCCACCCCAGGGGCCTTGCAGTGAGGACACACCAACTCGGAGCTTACCAGCTGCTGGCCTTTATACAGTTTCTGTCTCCAGTACCTGGCATTATGTTTTATGGCACACATGGCCTGGACCAACAAAGAGACATTTATGTCAGATCTGGCTCTCGTAACAAATGGGTTTGACACCTCTGGGTTAGAGTGTCCTATTAGAAGCTGGGAGACCCAGATCTGAATTCCTATTCTGCCATGGAAGCTTGCTGGGTGGCCTTGAGCTAGTCACACACTCTCAGCCTAGCCTACCTCACAGGGTTGTTGTGTAGATGAACTGGAAACAGGGATAAAGTTGTAATCAACTTTGTGTTCCCATTGGGGGAAGGGTGAGGTATAAATGAAGTAAGTAAATGTGGATGAGACTTGGCCTACTTTCTCATTCTTAATGAACCAGGTATGCCATCTGTTACAGAGAAATAAGGTGGGATAACCTTTTACTTGGAGGCTTATGCACTTTTCTTTTTAGGCAGAAAATGTTATAAGACTTATGTGGGCATTTTTTTTTGGTCTGTTTCTTTTAAATATTGTTACCCATCCCCAGGAGCTCAGGGGGCTAACTAGAAACTGAAATGTGAAATGGAGTCAGATCATTGGTCCCTCTAGCACAGTGTCATCTCCTTTAACAATGTTCTCCAGGATTCCAGGCAAAGGTTTTTCTAGCTGTACCACCTGAGATTTTCTTAGCTTGTGATGATGGCTGAACCTGGGACTTTATGAATACAAAGCATGAGCTTTATCATTGAGCTATGGCCACTGCTCAGGGTATTTCTGCTGTATTATGTGAGTAAATGACAAAGTTTCAGATGTTTTCCAGTTTGGTTTATTGGCTCCATCTCACTTACTTATCTAGAACAAGAGGTGTAGTAGACATTGGCCATTTACTGAGTGTTTGAAGGAGGAGTTGAGAGATAGTTTGAAGGACATTGCTACTAATTGTTCAAAATATATGCATACACCACATTTATGCCACCCTAACTCATTGGAAATATTTTGTTTTTTCCTTGAGCTGCAGGTGGAATTATTTGTTTTGGGATGAAAAATACAATGTGTATGTAACTGCTGTTTGTAAACCTTTACATTGTATTTCAAGTAGCTTTACTAAAATCAGTAACTGCATCATTTTTATGCTTCTGCTGTGGTTGGGTTTTTTTCCCCCCCAGTCTCCTGACATCATTTTCCTTCTTTCTAAACTGCTGACACAAGTAACCCTATAAATTAGCAGATGGTGGCACAGGGAAATCTCTTGGCTTCTCTTTTTTTTCCATTTTTTAAAACAGTTTGATTTTTATAAGAGGGGATTTGGGTTGGAGCCAGGAATTCCTCAACTGGCAAAATGGAGTCTGAGCTAGCAGGGTGTGTGTGTGTGTGAGTGAATGTCTGGCTGGATCCATACATGAGACAGTTTATTAAAGGTTTATGTAGATACTTTGAACTAGGTTTGTGAACAGTGTATACTTTGGCAATATAACTTTCAATTCTGTTTCATTTGTCTCCGATTTGGAGGCTTAAGGGGAACTACAGTTGGTTGGCCTTTGCTGGCACTAGGGACAAACATAAACTACTTCACAGAATAGTCTGTGTTGCACTATATACCCTCTGCTGAGTAAAGGTTCTGTTGCCTCAGTAACACTAGAGAAGGAAAAGATGCCTTGCAGTCTGGTTTCTTTAGAGCTCCTTGCTGCATTTCTTTTCCTGAATATATACCTTCTAGTCAATAAGGTCAGGCACTATGAAATCTGTTAACAATAGCTCCAGTTGCAGCCTTCCTGCTCTTTGTCCTAAAGAGCATTTTTTTTTTTCAGGCTAAAATCATCACCTGCCATGTAATTTTATTCTTCAGTTTATTTATTTATTTAGGTGGAGGGAGCTGCCGGTTTTTATATATATATATATATCTCAGCTCTGTGGAACTTTCTTGATTTAAGTTTTAAGACTATTTCAATACAACAAATTTCCTTCTCTTCTCTCCTTCTATAACCATAACCAGTAATCCTTGCAATTTTTGGATAAGAGTGGTATGTTAGTTAGAGAGTCAGGAGCAGTGTTTCCTCTAAGCTGACTTAGTGTGAGCTAGTTCACAGTTTTTTAGCTTCCAGCTCACAGATTTTTGTCTTAGCTCAGGAAGGATGGCTCCAGAGCAAACTAATTTATGCAGCAGCCAAATTGCTCACTCACAACTTCAGTGCCAGTAGCTCACAAAGTAGAATTTTTGCTCACAAGACTCCACAGCCTGGAGGGAACATTGGTCAGGAGACCCAGATAAATCCCCATTCTGCCCTGGAAGTTTGCTGGGCCAGTCACACACTCTTAGCCTAACCTATCTCACAGGGTTGTGAAGATAAAATGGAGGAGAGAAGAATGCTGTAAACTTCTTTGGTTCCCCCATGAGAGAGACAGGTGGGGTATAAATGAAGTAAGCAAATAAAAACCAAAAAGGTCACTAACCTGATCAGGCCTAATTCCTCTGGTTGAAATCCGCTAACATCAATGAGTGGGGTATAACAGCCAACTATTGGTTCCTAATCTGATCCACTGGCAGAATTCACCATGCCCACAAAGTATTAGCCCACAAAGACAATGATAATCAGTAGGCAGATTTTATGAGTTACTGAGGTTCAAAGACTTCCTGCCAAGTTCACAGTGCTTTCTGGATGATTCAGAGGGAATCTGATGGCACCTGCATAGAAAAGGCCAATGGAATTGTCTTGTGTTATTCAACAGTGATCACAGACATGGCGGCAATTGCATATTCTTACTAATATGGGTAGTAGAATATACTACTGCACTCTTCAGTGTACAGGTTGCTTTCCATTTTTAGATGCCTTTTTAGTTTACAGTGAATTTGCTCCATGGCCTGTATCCACTTTTTAACCTCTATAAACAAATTTGATTCACTGTTACTGTGCTTAAAGTATTGCTAGTTAAAAAGTGAGGAACTAGGATAGACCTTTGATCTTTCAGAAGGTGGCATTCCTGTTCTGATTCTTTATGTCTGTACATTCTGGGGACACATAGTAGGTCCTGTCCCCAAGCCTAGAACTCTGCAAAAGTTTGCTTGCACCTTGAAGAAGGCAAGCTTCTCAGCTAGATTGAGGTTCACAAGACAAACACATAGATAAGTTGTGGGAGTGGGTAACTAACAGTTTCATGGTTTTGGTTCCCCTGTCCTTCTAGGCTCTTTGTGCCAAGAATACATGTTTCTGTCTTTAGTATACAATTCTAACTTTATGCTTTGGTTTATCACCATTTGCCAGAAAGCTGTAAAATTTCCTCTTTATTCCGCTGGGAGAAGTTTTTGTACCTCCCCTGAGTGCCAAGCATCCAAATACAAATGTATTCCTCTCGAAGTGCAGTCGTCAGAGAAAACCAAAGACCGTTTGTCAGGCCAACTTCAGAGGAGCTGCGTGCATTCTGACAAACTGCAGAGCCTTATGTTTTATTCACCAGGCCTGAAAAATACCTTCCTGAATAAGGGGGCCCATAAATAAACCAGCATGATGAATATTATACAGGATAAAAAGTGATACAGTGGGGCCCTCCTTGAACATAGCACAATGAGCCTAGAGAAGGAAGTGGCTTCCTTTGCATGTAATTCAGCTTGATAGACTTGATGTGGAACAGGAGAAAATTTCCTAGAGAGAGGCTTTTCTTCTTACTAGAGAGATGGAAAGGGGTTAGATATGCTTGTGCTTTTATCTGTGTCTCATCCGTCTCAGTGCAAAGGATGTTGTAGTATCATGAAGATAAAAGTGGGCAGTCTTGACCTAAAGCACCTGCACTTTGCACCTCCATGGGGTTGTCTCTTTTAAAAACAGCCTAAAGTAAAAAAAGTAAGTCTTCTCATGCAATCTTTGTGTTCAGAAGCTTGATTCTTACATACATGGGAGTGTCATAGATTAGGGTGAGAAGAGAGCAGGAACTTTCTCACTTTTTCTCAATACAAGAACTCGTGGGAACTCAATGAAATTTCTGAGCAGTCAGGTTAGAATGGATAAAAGGAAGTACTTCTTCACCCAAAGAGTGATTAACACATGGAATTCACTGCCACAGGAGGTAGTGGTGGCTACAAGCATGGACGGCTTCAAGAGGGAATTGGATAAACATATGCACCAGAGGTCCATCAGTGGCTATTAGTCACAAGGTATAGATAGGCACTCTCAGGCTGGGGCAAGTGATGCTCTGTATTCTTGGTGCTTGGGGGGACAACAGTGGAAGGGCTTCTAGTGTCCTGGCCCCACTGGTGGACCTCCTGATGGCACCTGGTATTTTTGGCCACTGTGTGACAGAGTGTTGGACTGGATGGGCCATTGGCCTGATCCAACATTGGCTTCTCTTATGTTTTTATGTTAACGGTGTCATACAGCATAGAGGTTCAGAATGCTGAAAGCAGAACTTCACTGGTTCTAACTGCATCAGTATCTGGATATCCTAGGGCAACACCATACTGACTCGAAAGTCACCACCAAACGACCATAAAAGTATGCAGAAATTCCAAAAAGATTCGACACACACAGAAAGTGAAGGTGTGATGCAATGCAGAGGGTGATTAACAGCTCTGGAAGAATAGTGGGGAAACAGATGGGTGCAGAAAAGCCCAATGTTGTAAGCTGCATTGCATTCTCAAGGGGGGGCAAGCTGGCTTTAAATATCTAAGTATGGGAGGGGCTGTGGCTCAGTGGCAGAACATCTGCTTGGCATGCTGATGGTCCCTGATACAATCCCTGGCATCTCTAGTTTAAAAGGCTGAGGCAGCATGTGATGTGAAAGACCTCTACCAGAGGCCCTGGAGAGCCACTGCCAGTCTGAATAGACTGTACTGCCTTTCACGGACCAAGGGTTCAATTCTTTGATTCAATATAAGGCAGCTTCATATGTTCAATAAATAACTGAGTAGGGTTTGCTTCAGATAATGGGTACACACATACAATGGAATAAGCAAACCCATTTTGTAATGTTAACTTGTCCTACATCAATCATATTATATTTTGACTAATCATTAAAGCTTTCCCCTTCCTACACATTTCCCTTTATGGAAAATATTATTCATGGAAGTATTCAGTAGTCTTGCAGATGTTTATAATGCAACTTTGGAAATGAGAATGTTCCCAGGTCATTTCAACATGGCTGGGGTGGGAAAGGGATAGAGTGTTAATACACTTGGAAAGGTGTTAAAATTCCATCATGGATTTGGGGCACGAACTGCAAACCAAACCAACTTGAATGGACTTCTCAGGTTTGGTTCCATGAGGCTTTTGCTGTGTCATCAGACCTAGAGTTTGTAATCTAGAGGTGTGATAATATTATTTGGACCTTGACAAATGTACACAAGCATCTGGGTCTCACAAACTTATTTCTCAAGCTGAGAAAGGAAAGTGCTGAGCCTAAGCTCTCAGCTAATGGCATCATACAAACAGGGAGTCTGCTGCCAACTGCACCATTCTGTGCTCTCTTCATTGCAAAGTCTCTGCTCATTTCAACTTGGCTGCAGCTTCCCAGACTATGGAAAGCAAGTGAATTTGCACCTCTCCCTCACCAAAATCAACAAAAACCAATAGCATATTTCACTCAAATCCTAAAAATGTTTTGTCAGATGTTGGGCTAAATGAGACACTGTTCAGAATGTACTGTGTGGTTTCTTTGAATGTCAATGATTGTCCCTTTATTACCCAATTAACTATCAAATTACCTATCAAATATTTGTCCTGCCCTCCCCACAGGAAAGTAAAGGCAGCAGACATGATGGCCTCCTCCTCCTCCATTTTAGCTTCACAAAAACCCCTGAGGTAAATTAGGCTAAGAGAGGAATGAATGGTCCAGTGTCACACAAGGAGCTTCATGTACTGTATAATAAATAATCTATATGTCTCATTCTGAACCTGGCCCCGGAGTGTAGATCAAAAATTTTACAGAATAGGCAAGGGACAGACAGAGACAATGTTTTTCCAAGCACAGGGGGACCCCCCACAGGTTTACAAAAAAATAGAAAAAGTGGAGGGAAATGGTGGGCTAGAATACCCCCATATCAGTGAAAAAATGCATACATAGCAAATTCTAAAAAAATGCTGAGCAAGATCTTTCAAAATCATTGTCAGTATTGTGGGGTAGCCTAGTAATCCCATACAAATAGGCACTTTTTAAAAAAGGAACTGCCAAGGGAAGGGGCAGGAAACAACAAGGGGGTGAGGTAGCAGTAGGGGGATGAAGGAGGACCAACAGAAAAAGATGGTGGTAGCAGTGATAGGAGGAGGTGATGGTAGTGATGTGAGAAAGAAGTAGTGGTAAAAGATGAAGGTGGTAATGATTAGAGGGAGGGGAGTCAATGGTGCTGATGGGAGGGAAGAAGGGAGAAAGCAAGAGTTGAGGATGGGAGGGTGGGAAGCAGCAGAGACAGGAGGCTTTTGAAGATGTCGGTAGTAATGTGGGGAGGAGGTAGAACAGAAAAGAAGCAGGGACCAATGGATGGATGGGATTCCATCTCCTGTTAATTCCTTAAGGGTCCCCTGCTTGTAATAATTGTTCAGTGATTGGGAAGGATTTGACACACTTCAGAGAGCTCAACAATTTAATCCTGCAAGGTAAGCCAAGACTACTCTTCCCATATTGCCTTAGCTGTGGGGAAAAGAATAAGCCATTCCAAAAGATGGTAGTGTTCCAGATGGCAATGGCTGAAGTAAGATTTGAATATATATTGAGGCACATAATTTTAACTCCTTCACTGTATAGTCTTGGTCTCTGGCTTAATTTTAGGTCTGTATTACACTGAACTAGAACAGAGAAATTTGGCTATGCTGAAATGGCAGCTTCCCTTCAGTTATTCTAACAGGAAGCTGTGGAGGAATATGTAGCATTATGGGGTTGTGCTACCATTGCCAATGATTCTCCTTATCTAAATGGAAAAACAACAATCAATTGGCAAAAGGGATTCCCATCATAGCTGTCTGGGAATGCCCATGAAACTAATAGAAGGCCACAAGTAGGATAGCAGAAATACTGCAGGTCAAAAGTGATGTGGAAACATATAGAGTTGGAAAGTCAGGAAGTAACATACAAGGACCAAGCAATTTGAGATGTACAGTTTGTGTCTTCCTCTTTCTCTGTGTTTGAATTTTGTACAGCATTTGTCTGCAGCAGCATCTGCTCAGTCTTTTAAACTTTTTTTCTAATGTTTGTTTCTTCTTCCTTACTGAATTTCAAAGAAATAAACTCCAACACCCTGCAAAAGAGCAGCTAGGCCTCCAGCCACAAACAGCAAGCCACAAAGAACATGAGAAACAACTGCCTCCAAAGCAAGCTGCTCAAAGGCTGAGGCAAGGAAGATGGTGGGGCAGAATTCGACTCCATCTCCCTGGGCTCAGCATGTTCTGGATGAGCTTTCTGCATAAAGCCTTCTCTTGAAAATATCTTCCCTCTTCTGTTCGCACAATAAAAACCAGGGAGAGCAGCTCATCTCCACCCAGCCCAATCCTCCCTGCAGCAGAGGAGGTAGGAGCCATGAAATAAGAACACTTAGCATTTTATGACACTTTTTTTAAATTGCTGCCTGACAGCCATAATCCACTGCTTAAAAACCACAACAGAAGTGAAGTGAGTTGGCTATTGCTACTCATTATATACTTCCCTCTGTTCAGAGGCTTGGACCTTTGGTAGCAAGTTGAAATGGGAAGAAAAAAAAGAGGAGAGGTATCAGTGCATGTTTGTATACACTCCCCCTCTCTGGGTCTCTCTTTGAAATCCATGAGGATGTGCTTGAGAAGCACATGCTTTTAAGTGCTCAAGTCTTCAGAAGATGCATAGATGTTAAGAGGAGTATGTATGTACACATACAGCTATGCACATGAAGTTGGTATGTTCTTTTTCAAACAGAATTCCTTAAAAGTGTTGGCAGGTTTTTGAATGAATCAAAGAAAATTACTTCAGCTCTACAAAATGTGCACTTAACTTGTGGAGCTCAGTGCCAAGGGTCAATATGGTATTACAAGAATGAAAAAAAATCTGTTAAATTCATAGGAGGTTTATTTTTTGTTTATTTTAATACTTATGCACTGCCTTTCCCTAACAATGTGCATGTACAGTAACATTTTTTTTAATCCCACAAACAGCCAATGACAATATAAAATTAACTAAAACCATGTAAACAACTGTTTTACAATAAAGCATTCAGAGGAAAAGACCTATTTGTCCATGTTGATAGCCATTTCTACAGATATCTTTCAGCCACTAGGTTGTGGTACCTGCCTGCTAAGAAACTCTGTACTTGGGGTGTTTGGGATGAGCTACAAAGCTCCGTCAAGGAATTTAGTTGCATCACACTAAGCTTATGCTCCCTGTATTTGCTTTAAGCACACAGAGTGCCCATGGTAAAGGGCTGTTCTGGGTCAAGTTCTAGTCTCTCTCTCTCTCACACACACACACACACATGCCTCTGCCAAGAGCATATTAAAAAAAACATAATTGATTTTCCTTCTTGCCAGTTCTTAACCTGGACGTTGCAGTGGTGGCAGAAAAGGCCTGATTAGAATCTTTCCGAAGAGGCCAGTGAGTTATAGTAATGGACACTCTTTGAGCTGTCTGTACGGCTCATAAATCTATCCCCCTCTGAAAGTGCAGATGGTCCATAATCGTCCATCATCCCAGAGTTCAACACTGGACAGCTCCTGGGTGGGTTTCTCCTGAGAGGCTGCTTTTTCTGCAAGCTAAACGGAACTACACCGCAGCAGCGCAGGGCTCTCTCTGTAATGGAGAGCAGGTGAGTGAACAGGCCAGCCTTCAGCCATGATTTAGAAGGAAATAGACAATAAATATCTTGGAGGCTGGAAGCAACCAGAGGCAGGAAGAGAGAGAGAGTGAGGAAGCTAAAGACTGCTGCTGTGCTTACAGCAAATATACGAAGACATCTGCTTTAGGCAAGGGTGGCATCACAGGCTCAGTGGTGAAGGAGGCACTTGTTAATTCTGCCTGTATAGTGAAGAGGCTGAGAGACCTTTGAGAAGGGAAACTGGTTGAATGTGGCAAGGCTTTCTCTTTCTCGTTCTTTGAGGCCCTTTGGACCCAAAGAGACTCCTGCAACATTTCTGAAATGAAAATCTGATTTGGAAGTTTCAAGTTATTGTTGCACTGGTTAACAAAACAGTAGTTTCTGTGTAGAATACATTTTCTGAACTGCAAGTTTGTAGCGTTTCATCTGGGAGTGCCATGGAGCCCACTGGTATGTCTTCTATTTCCTGTTTTCTGCTTGAGTTTTGGAAATTAAATCCAATGGGTCTTGAATGGAATAGGAAAACAGAGAGCTCCAGGATAATGTGTACCAGACAGCTGACCAGCAAAGCAATGAGCTCATTCCTGAGCAAATGCTTCACAGCCTTCCACCCTTGGTTTGGCGAAAGTCAAAGACTTTGTTTTTGGGGCTTAGAAGCCTCTTCCTGTGGCTGCACAAGGAGAACTCCCTCCCCTTACTTTTAAATTGAAACCGGAATCTCTCCCCTCACTTCCTTGGTCCAGGAGATGCTTTGCACTGTAGGGAGCACCTCATTTAGAAAGAGCTGCCTCTGTTGTAGAAGGAAGCTTGGCTTGGAAGCTCACAACATTCTGTGATTGGCCTTACTCCATGATAGCCATGTTATGATTGGCCCTGCCCCCGTGGTGGCCATTCTTTTTGTGGCCACAGCCCTCTCTCAGAATGACAGAACAGCCTGCAGGATTAACAGGAGACCTCTGCAATAGAGTCTAAGCATGAGAGAAAGTGAAAATGAGCTTCAGTATTCCTTGGATCTACAATAAGCAGTTTGGGTAGCTAAGAAGAGCCATACGTTTGTTTCCATTCTCAGTGAGTAGAATTCACTAGATCTTATTAATCACAGTAGTACCCCACTTTTCTTTCAAGCAGAGAGTAGCGTACATCAGGTAGAGTGGTTGTGACAAACTGTGTTGCCCACTGTGAGTGCTTCTAGCAAGAAATAACTGACAGGGACTGGAGACAGGCAGTGAACACTTTGGCTCACTCTGCACAGATGCTTGATCTTGCCAACATATGCATTTCTAAGGTGACTGCAAGCAAAGCTATATATTCAATCAATGTAGCCCTGCCAGAGAACTTCCCTGACTCTTGCTAACATATTAAAATCCAGGACCAAATAGACTGGCTCTTACTAGAGCGTGTGTGTGTGATGGAGGTTAAAATTGCTCCCACCACTCATTTGCCAGATGTCAGCTTGCATCAGGGCTGCCACTGGCCCATGGATGATGGGGTGTCATGTGGTGAGGCAGCATTGTGTGGCAGGCTGGAAGACCAACACTGTACACACTGCGCTGTCCAGCTGTCTGGCTCTCTTTCTTATGTTTTTATGCCTCCTCCAGCAATAGCTTTTGAGAACATCTTGCATTTATCCTTGCATTGATGCAGTGCATTGGTAGGGCTGGTTCTATATGATCATGGACACAAAGGATGTCTCAGCACTTGTGAGTCTGGAAATAGCCAAGCTGTTGCTTCTGGATTGTCCCCTGAAGGATCTGCCAGTAGACCCATGCAGTGGTCACAAATGCTTCTCTCCACAGTTTGCCTCAGTAGAAATACCATTTATAATCAGTCCATTGGAGCTTCTAGCAAGGAACACAAAACCTTGAAGCAGACTTTGTAGATCTCAGCTGCCAATCAGAGAGACCTTAATCTAAAAAGAATGGTAGAGAGCTAAAGATTTGTAACTTCTTTTACTGCTCTGGTGCAGAGTGGATCAGGGAACAGGTGATTCAGACAACATTTTAATGTAGTCAGCTTACGTTGCCTTGTTCAGGGAAAACTGTGCCCAATTACCTATACAAGCCCTCAGTGGACTTCTGAATGATTGTGAGGATTTGTCAGGATTTGGGAAGCTTCCTTTTAAAGATGGTCACGGATTGGATTAGCACTCCTTGCCAGAGCTTTGCTGTCCTGGCTCATGCTGAGGTCATTAAAGGTAAAGGTAAAGGTAAAGGTTCCCTTGCTCGAAAGCCAGTCGAATCCGACTCTAGGGTTGCGGTGCTCATCTCCGTTTCAAAGCCGAAGAGCCAGCGCTGTCCGAAGACGTTTCCGTGGTCATGTGGCCGGCATGACTAAACACCAAGGTGCATGGAACGCTGTTACCTTCCCACCGAAGTGGTACCTATTTATCTACTTGCAATTTCTTGCTTTCGAACTGCTAGGTTGGCAGGAGCTGGAACTAGAGACAGGAGCTCACCCTGTCATGCGGCACCCGGGTCTCGAACTGCTGAACTACTGACCTTCCACAGCCTGCAGTTCAGCGTCTTAACCACTTGAGCCACCTGCAATAAACAAAACGTCCTTTGAGTCACAGTTGGATATTGCTCTAAAGTTGAGGCATGTTTTCTTTACTACATTTCATTGGCTGAGCATCATCTCCTTGGTTCCATTTCATATCCTTCTTCCTTACTGTAGGTGGCCCCTGGATTGGCTTGAGAAGAGCACAGCCTCCAAACTAATATCCCTCTTAATACAACCACAGTTAAAGTCTTCTTTTTCCTTCAGTCTTCTTTTTTTGTCAGTTCTCATCGGTGTCAAACTTAGGTCTCGTTTGCCATGGTTCCTGCTTGGGGTCTCTATGCCTATTGTCTCATGTCATTCTGGCAGGAGGGGGTGAGTGTGTGGGTGTGAGGACTGCTTTGCTAGAAGGCATGCTAGCTTGTAACAGCATTAAGCGGGGCCTCCCTTCCCTGGGAAGAATGCATGCTTGACCTTGGAAGCCAGACACTGGTAGATATTAAGCTTGCAGGTGATGGGGGAGGGCTAGCGGTGCATAGCAGATTTTGGTGGGCTGGATATGTGTGTGTCATATGGGGGGGCTGAACTCTGTATAATATCAGAACTGGTGCCAAGAGGGGCAGTTCTGACACAGAAAAGTCTTACCTTGACACATTCTCATCTCTCAATAAAGTAATCACTGCCAAGAGAGTGTTGTTGGGAGTAAGTTAGTTAAAGAGTCTGACAAAGTGTCAGAACTCCCTTTGTCACCTCACACCACCACTGTGATGAGCGAAGTTGGCAAGGACATGGGGATTGAGACCCAAACCAAAAGACCGGTCTTTGAACCCCCTAAACCTACTGAGGAAGAAAAACCCCGGGATTGGGGGATAAGACCAAAGGATCCGCAGCCAGAGCACATGAGATGGGATGCTCCCAACTGGTTGATGACCCCCTCCCAAAGAGCCTGGTGACAACAGCAGGAGGCCAAGTGGAGACAGACCTCAGGGTTGTTCTGCGACGACCCTGAGTGCCCGAGGGTGGTTATGCTGTTCTGAGAAGAACTGACATCAAGCTGGTTCACCAGGAGCTGATGGGCAAGATGGCTGAGTTACGGCAGGACACCTGGGCAGCCCTTCCAGCTGCCATCCAGTTGGTCCTGCACCAGGAGCTGCAAGGGGAAGGTGCGGGAGGTGCACCAGCCCAGCCAGCTGAAGTGGGCCCAATAGGTCCACCTGTGGGGACCCCGGTGCCACAATTGGCTCCACAACCCTTGCCGATGCCACAGCCCAAGCCACCACCAGCTGAGGGATACCCTGGAGGTGTTCTTTGCTCTGCAGCTGTGGAAGTTCCTAAGGGAATAGGGCCACACCTTCACATCGGATGAGCATCACATAGATTACATGGGGTCTCGGCAGCGGGATCAAGCAGCAGACTGGTTCATGGGCCTGTACAATGTGGGGGCCATAGAGTTCTGGGATGTGGATGCGTTCATGAGGGCCCTCCACCGACAGTATGAAGTTCCTCTGGAATTGGAGCTGGCCAAAACATGGCTCTGAGGCTTGAAGCAAGGCAGACACTCCATTCAGGAGTTCTTGGATGAATTCAAGACACATGCGGCTAAGCTGCAGGGGTGGCCAGAAGAGGTACTCACTGAGTTCTGCCAGGCAGGCCTGAATCATTCCATCTTGGATAAAGTGCTGGCCCAGGACAACCCTCTAACTCTGAACAGCTGGATTCAAGTGGCTTGCGAGACAGAAAACTGTTGCAACTGCTGAAAATGTACCACCCCAAACCCGTGGCAAATGCACCGGGGGGTGAGGCAAGGGGGCAGTGGAGTTGTTTCCTGGGGTCTGGGAGTGACCAAGAACAATGAATGCAGTGAGGCCTGTGCCTGAGGTGCGGGACCCTGGGGCATTTTGCCACCAACTGCCCACAAGAGAGGACCCCCAGCAAGGCCAAGAAGGAGGACCACAGAGGGCCAGAGAAGAGGATCAAGCCCTTTGGGAATTGTCCCAAGCTGTCCAAAGCCCTCCAGTTGGAAGAGAAAGAGAACTACAAAGCCCAGGCAGATGAAGATCGGGCATCTGGATGGGATATTAACCCTGGAGAATCGGTGTACCTTTCCACCAAAAACTTGAGGGGGGTGCAACCAGGGAAAAAGCTGGGTTGGAAATTTGTTGGACCTTTTAAGGTATTAAGAGTAATTAACAAAGTGGCTGTAGAACTGGACTTGCCAAAGAACGTACGACATATCCATCCTGTTTTCCATTTCAGTCTGCTGAAGAAGGATCCTGAACCCTTGAATTGGAGACCTCCAGTTCTTCCTCCTCTGTTGGTGAATGGGGAGCCCCACCAGGTGGTGGAAGAAATTTTAGATTCTTAAGATGAAATGTGGCCACCTCTATTATCTCATCAATAGGCAAGACTTTGACCCCAGTCATAATGAATGGGTCTGGAGGGACCATGTCAAAGCCCCTAAATTGGTCAAAGCCCTTCACAAAACCCACCCTGACAAACCTGGGGGGTGAGAGATTGGAGGGGGGCAGAATGTTAGACTCGGGTCCCATTTGCCATGGTTCCTGCTGTTCTTTTGCTGTTCTTTGTGTCTCTATCCCTATTGTGTCATGTAATTCTGGCAGGAGGGGGTGAGTGTGTAAGTATGTGGGTGTGAGGACTGCTTTGCTAGAAGGCACGCTAGCTTGTAATGGTGTTAAGTGGGGCCTCCCTTCCCTGGGAAGAATGTGTACTTGACCTTGGAAGCCAGACACTGGTAGATACTAAGCTTGCAGGTGATGGAGGAGGGCTAACAGTTGTTAGCCTGATTGCTCTTAGTTATTATCAAAATTAGGGGATTTGTGAGTTATTATCAATATGCAATCAGCTAAGGGAGTGATCACCTGCTTATACAGAGGTCCCGCCCTTCCAGAGATACCAGTAACAGACACGGAGACTGTATTAGGTTGGAATTAAAGTCTTTTACTGTAAGTCTTCCTCACACACACACGAACAGTGCACATACACACACAATTAATCAAGGCTAGGGAAATAAAGAGAGATATTCAGCATGGTTGCCTGAGCAGGAGTTGGTTGGTGGGGCAATAATTACCTGTCCTCGTCGAATGAGCCATTCCAATGGAAGAAGGAGGGGAAGAAATGAAAAAGGGACACATGGCTTGAACCAGCAAGCAACACATGGAACTCTAGCTGCAGACCTAGAGTTTAAAGATGGAGGAAGGGTATTGGAATAAAAAGCTGGACATAAGAGGGATAAAGCTTAGATAGGGGTCGTAGAGCAGAAGGGTTGAGCATGTGGTTGGGTTTCCCCTTTTATGTGGGGGTGTGGGGGCTGGCTATATCCCCTGGTCACACTTCCTGGTTAGTCCGCCCCTGAAAACATACTATTGGCTGGAAGAATAGGGGAGGGGAGCTAAGGAGTGGTCAATATTGAGAGCTAGAAACTTAACTTGTGGCTGGCACCTGGGTGAAGGTGAGATGAGTCAATGGGCCAAGGCCATTGTCTTCTTGATGGTCTTAGCTGGGTTGTTGATGAGTGAGTGATTAGTTGCTAAGGAACTATGAATAGAGTTTCTGAGCTACGTGTAGCTTTGCAGGTATGAAGAGTGGGGAGGAAAGGGGTTTGCCTGCCTGCGTGTGTTGAAGAGGTCTCCTAATGGTGTTTTGGAGTCCTTTGTCCTCATGCTCTGGCATGGCATGGCGTTTGGTTTTTGTGCATACTGTGGAACTGATTCATTCACCATCAGATGAGAGGGCTGCCAACCTTGGATGGCCACTGGAACAGCAGTGAAGAAAGGAAGGTGTCATTCTCTCAGGGTGCAGTCTCAACTGGCATCATAGTGGGTCACCATGCTTTACAGTTCCTTAAGCATACTTTGCACAGTCCATACTTTATTACAGTTTGTAAAAGGCATGAAAAAGCCTTGCAGGTCAACATGGTGCATAGTAGTTTTTGGTGGGCTGAATGTGTGTGTGTGATTGGGCTAGTTATATGGGGGAGGCTGTTTGAACTGCGTAATATCAGAACTGGTGCCAAGAGGGTCAGTTCTGACACAGAAAGTCTTAGCTTGACACATTCTCATCTCTCAATAAAGAAATCACTGTCAAGAGAGTGTTGTTGTGGTTAAGTTTGTTAAAGAGTCTAACAATCGGCCAGGAAGAGGGGCGCTTTTTTTTTTGCTACTTCTGCTGTATGCCTCAGTAGTGCCTGTATAGCAGTTAAGTGTCCCGACTGATGCACTGTGCCATTGTATTCACTGCAGGATTGGGTATGCCCCAGTTGAGATCCTCCTCTACCAAGTGGGCAGAATAAATTGGTAGAAATGTTAGGTAAGGTTTAATTGCCTCAAAGCTATGTAAGATGGCACCTGAGAAACTGGACAGCACTTGCTGCTCCACATAAACTGAATAAACTGGTTTCCACATACAATCTTCTTGGGTGTCACCAGTCTGGTTCCAGATGGTCCAAACTATGAGAAAGCCCCTTATAAGGTTCTCATTAGGACCAACTAGAGGAGACAGCTGCAGTGGCAAAGGGCATTAAACTATCTCCTCCTTTGCATCATTTTCTCCATCTAGATCTGCCCACCACCCACAACTGTAATTTTTACTGATGGGGAAAATATATCTTGAAGAAACTTTCCAAAATGAGAGAGCCATGATCTAGTCCCAAGTACTTAGGGCTGGACAAAATAATTTACCTGGGTCAAGGATCTTTTCAGATGTATAATCCTGCTGTGCATGCAGCGTAAGCACACCAACACCAAACCTATCTGGGCTATAGATCTTGAGCATGCTAACACTGGATGTGCAGTGGCCAAGAGCCCATTTTAAACTTTAATATTTATTAATTTTTAAAAATAATTTTTTATAATACAAACAACTTATAACAATTCAACATGTTGCAATAACATAACTTCAACAAATGAACAACTAACAGCATGAGTCAACAATTTCTAGAATTAGTACAATATACATTCTTTGTATTTAATAGGAAGATCCTTAAAGTCGCTTTTTTCTGTTTCTATGTATTGAAAAAAAGAAAACCATTTTTCCATAAAATTCAATTTTTTTGATGAGCCATCAGCTATTAATAGTTGTGTAGCTATTTTATCATAAATAACTACATCCCAATTTTTTTGAAACCAATGGCGTATTGTAGGAACTTTTTCTACTTTCCAAAGTTGAGCTATCAAGGTCTTTGCTGCAAGTAACAATTCAGCTGTAAGTTCTGCAGTTTGCTTAGACATTAACCTATCATTCCAAATATTTAATAGAAGAGATTCTGGAGTGTTTGGAATTCTATGTCCTGTTATTTTCTCTATGGTTGATATTACTAATTCCCAAAATGGACTAATTTTACAGCAAGCCCACCAATAATGTATAAATGATCCAGTAGATTGTCTACATTTCCAACACTTTGGTGAGTTAATAGAGTGACCATAAAATAGCCTTTGCTACCACCTAGCAAAAACTTTATAGTTTTGAAGTTTCATATTTAAAGATCTTGAAGAATATAATGGAGAAGACCATAAGTTTATCCATTGGTCTTCCGATAATTGTATTTGACAATCTTTTTGCCAAGCTGATTGTTGTGGGGTCGTACCAGACCACTGTTTTTGATTTAATGAATAATAAATAATTTTTATAATACCTTTTTTGTTTGGGCTATCGATGTTAATTAGTTTTTCAAAGTTGGTCATAGGTCTAGCTAAATTGGCTTTTAAGTCATTTGAGTTAGCCATAAAGTGGAGTTGGTGATATTGAAGCCATGGTATTGCAAGTTGGTATTTTAGTTCTAATTGTTCTCTAGACCAAAGTTTTCCTTGATGACTAATTTGATTTAACCTAAAGATTTTTTTTTCTCTCCAGATTTTATATGTTTCTATTTCCCTACCCGGTTTAAACCAATGTTGTCCTAAAAAGGCTGAAACTGGTGAAATATCTGGGGCTAAAATGTTTCTATATTTGTCCCATATGTCTAGTGTGTTTTTAAGGAAAGGTTTCTGATTTGCATTTGATCCTCTATCTTTCTTTCTATTCCAAACTGCTTCATGAAGAAAAAACGGTTGAAGGTGTTCTTTTTCCATTATTACCCAATCTTTTTGAATATCAGGTATCATGTAATACAGTACATTTTTACGTTGAGTTGCTAAGTAATAGGTTTTTAAATCTGGCAGTGCCAGCCCTCCTAGTTTAGTAGGGCGTGATAATAAAGTATGACTTATACGGGGTAGTTTTTTACCCCAAAGAAAATTTTTCCATAGTGTTTTCCATTTTTGGAACTCCTTGTCTTGAATCGGTATAGGTAGATTTTGGAAAAGAAATAAAAATTTCGGAAAAAGTATTGTTTTTATAAGTTCAATTTTTTCCAGTAAAGATAAGTTAAATTTAGCCCCTTTTTTCAATAGCGTCTTTAACTGATTTATATAATGATACAAAATTACTGTTAAATAAACCTGATAAATCCAATGGTATTGATATACCTAAGTGTTTCCATTCCTTATTCACCCACTTGAAAGGAAAATGATTTGAAATAAATTCTTTATCTTCCTTTGATATACAGATGGGATATAATTCAGTTTTTTTTATATTTATAGTAAAGCCTGAAATACTATGAAAAGAATTAATTTTTTCAATCAAAGGATTTAAAGTATCCTTTGGATCTTTTAAGTAAATAACAGTATCATCTGCAAAAAGTCCTAATTTATATATACCAGATTTTATAGAGATGCCTTTTATATTTGGGTCTTGTCTGATAGCCCATGCTAATGGTTCTAATGATAAGGCAAAAAGGATAGGGGAAAGTGGGCATCCTTGTCTCGTCCCTCTTGTTAAACTTATTTCTTCTGATCTATAGTTATTAATCATTATTTGAGCTTTGGGTGTTTTATATATTGTTTCTATGGACCTCATAAAGTTTGGCAAGAGCCCATTTTAAGTGACATGCCGGACATATGCAGGGTTCTGTGGCAAGTTCTTTGGTCTCACCAGCAGAAGTCTGTGGCCCTCTTCCTGGATTTGACAAAGGAGGTTTTTGTCACTCCGCTAGAAAATTCTGCTATCAAACTGAACAATCTAGTTCAGTACAATTTACCATCTAATCTCTACCTTCCAGTCTATATGCTACTATTAATTCCATCCTTATACGTATAGAACTGGGATGGGCAGAGGGGAGAAAGTGCATAATGCAGGGAAGGAGCAAGGCAGAGTCAGGAAAGGCAATCTCTCTCACAGCCATTCTTTTCTTTGGTCCCTCCCCACCCAATCTCACCCTCTCTTTTTCTTCCATCCCTGTCTATCTTCCCTTCCTCTTTTGTTAACAGTGCTTTGGAGGACATGCATCCAAAATGTCTGTAGCCACACTTTCCTAGAGAGGCTACTAAAAGCCTGTCTGAGAAAGTTTGCTAGAGACATCTTGGAGGCACTTCCTCCAAAAAGCCAATGGCAGCTGGGAGAGAATAATCTTCCTCCTTTTCTCAGCAGCTCTAACTGAGAGGGCATGAGTTTGCTCACTTCAGGGACTAGGGAGCCCCAGTGGCTTGTATATGGTTGGCCATTTGAGGAGGCTTGAAGAAGGTGTCTTTCTCACACTTGCACTTAGAATTTGTTGTCTTTATTGTAGCTCTCATTTTCAATGTACAGAACTATCCAGTTAGATTCAAATCTCAGTAGTACCTTAGAGACCAACAAGATTTGGGAGGTATAAGCTTTTGAGAGTCCAAGCTCCCTTCATCAGATACCTCTGAAACTGAACAATGTTGGACATAGCATGGATGGGCAGATAAGGGAAGTTGTCAGGCAGGAAGGGAATGGAATTAATCTAGCTACTGGTAACTAACATTTCTAGTCTGACAGATGTATAAGAGGACCCCAAAGTACAGTAAAGGTAACCATGAAAGGATCTTCTCTTTTGAAGAATGATCTGGATTTTAAGCAATCAAGCTTTGATATGTTGAACTGGAATTGGCTTGGATTAGTGCTGAGCAGTGAGTTGGCATAAACTTAGTGAGGTGGTAACGGAGGAGCAGACAGAGCTTTGACTGGTAATGATGGACAATAGAAATCTACAAGCCCTTGTAGTTGTGTTTTAAACACATCAGCCTGACAAGTTCAGGTATGGTATCAGCCCCAAGGCCAACCCATTTCCTCAAAGCTCCCTTAATCACTTTCTGTTTTCCTTGCAGTCCCTAAAGGCACTCCTATAGCTGGCAATAGGGTGATTTTCTCCTGTGAAAAGCTAGCACCAGTTCTGAAGGAGAGTTTAAGTGGAATGCTATCCCCAGAGCTCATATCCCAAAAGAGTAGAGAAACCTCAGATATGAAGTAAATAGGCTTCTGGGAACAATTTTACTTGGGAAGAATACTCCTCCCACCTTTCCACTGGGCTCCCAGCCACCTTCCTTGTGGCGACATGGTGCCTTGCATTCAAAATAAACAGTTTTGCATCACAGCAGCCTTCACTCTCTTGCAGGATCCCAGGGTCAGTCTGCCACCCATCTGTTGCCCTTTGCAATACATAACATGTTCCTCCAGCAAGTACTGAGTACTGGAAATATCAAAGTGAAATAACTTGGGGTTGAAAACCTGGATCAAATGGGTAGGGATCCTGGGAAAGAAATATAGTATGCAGTAGTGCCCAAAGGCCATGAAATGTAAAAGGTATAAACTGTGTGAAATTTTTGTGGAAAGCTCAAATGAGTTTGTGCAAGGATAATGATAATCCTAGGCCCGCCAAACTAATTTTATACCTGTGCTGGGTTAAGAAAAGCTTGCTGTCTATTTAAGACCTAAATGAGTACAGCCAGACTTCCTAATAAATTATGGTTCACCAAACTTGCACTGAAAGTCTCCCTTTGAAGGTCTTATGCCGAATAACAGTGATCTTCAGGTCAGCAGGAAAGTATCCTAGGAGAAGGAAATGCTCCCTCCGTGGGTTTAGAATGCTGTCAGTTTTGATGTCAGATTTTGTTCCATTTTTTCCTCTACATGGAGACTGGTCTGTTTGACCTGTGTAGACAGCAGAAGGATATTGTAGGCAGGTGATGGCATTTATCACACTGGATGATGAGCAAGTAAGTGAACTCTTGATAGTATTCTTGGGAGTAATGGGATCTCTAGAAAGTGTAACAGGGAAAGTGGTGACATGAAGATAGGGTTCTTGTAT
Organism: Gekko gecko; assembly: GCA_029375565.1. Lineage (NCBI taxonomy): Eukaryota > Metazoa > Chordata > Lepidosauria > Squamata > Gekkonidae > Gekko > Gekko gecko. The sequence continues at coordinate 232,164,016 of JAPDNY010000002.1, read as the reverse complement.
GACCCTTTGGCACGCTAGATTCAAACAGCACCTCTGATGCTCAAGTAAGTAGAAACAAGCTTCTGCTTGCTCACTCACTGACCCTAGCCTTTATTTGGCTACAACCAGTGCATATCAATAAATAAGGATGATGATTGCTTCTGCAAGGACTAAGCATGCCACAGTTGAGTTCCCCTGGGATTCTTATTCTGTAATCACACAACTTGGTGCCCAGCTAAACTGTTCCTGTCTTTAATAATAGAACAAAGTTTGAGTCCAGTGGCACCTTTAAGACCAACAAAGTTTTATTCAGGGCATGAGCTTTTGTGTGCCTGCATACTTCCTCACTTTGTTCTGCTGTTTCAGACTAACACAGCTACCCACCTGAATCTGTCTTTAATAATGTTCCTTATACAGTCCAGCGAAGGAATATAGAACACATCACTCAGCAAAATGAAATTAAATACAATTTTTTTTCAGAATTTTAGGTTATACTTGAGTATTATACTATAATGAAAGGATTGGGCTTTTTACTCCCAATGTATGACCTAGAGGGGAGAAAGGAATACAGTTTTTCATCATTTGCAGCATCCACTGGCACTTTTCCCAAATGCAAGACGTTATTTACCCTCCTAACCTTCTGAAGTCCAAATATGTTTTTGTGTTTACAAACATATCCCAACATACCATCAATTTCAGAGAGGGTTTCTCCCCTCTGTTTGTTTGCTATAAGTGACAGAGGAGCTTACCAAAAGGAATGTAGAAGAGGGGAAGAAAGACTACCAGACTCCACTGTGGGTAGAATTCCTGGCCTTTCTGTGTTGGTGGAGGGAGAAACAGGAAATATGAGATGCCTTGGAAATTGTTATTGCTTAGATGCATATTTCATTGAAAGCTTATTGCGTAAATACAGTGGATACAGAGAGATGCAGAAAGGGGATCTCTTGACTAGGTGCATTGGAGCAGAACGATTGTCCAGCATCTGGTATGTAAAATGCCAGGCCACCTTTCTTTGTCCAGATCAATCTCTCTCTCTTTGCTTTTATTACTCACTGATCTCTCAGTATAGTCCTGTTGGTGTTGGTGCAACAGTGTTACTTCTGTAATGTTACTTCTGCTCCAGAAGATCTTCTTTTCCTTTTTGGAGCTTGGAGGGGGGAGTGGGAGGGCTTCTAGTGTACTGGCTGCACTGGTGGACCTCCTGATGGCACCTGGTATTTTTGGCAACTGTGTGACAGACTGGTTGGACTGGATAGGCCACTGGCCTGATCCAACATTGGCTTCTTTTATGATGTTCTTATATAGCAAATCCAGCTTTGAAAGTATGTCTAGCAGATCTGTGGGTTGCATGCAGGGCAAAATAATAATTAATAGAGCACTAAGGTGGTGAGGTAGAGAAATAGAGAGATAATTTTCATTATCCTTGGGGAGGCTATAGTTTGCACACTACCCTTTTTAAAACTCTGTTTACAGCAGCCATTTGGGTTACACATCACTTTGTATAAAGCTCCTTTGGGGATATGTAATAATGGCTCTTTGATTAGTGGCTTTTTGGCTGGAGAGGAAACAGTGATGAGCTGTATCTGGGCTTTACTAGGCAGCCCAAGACGGGAGGCTGCAAACACCCTTCTGCCTCCTTCACTTGCTCATACTGGGTTGGACAGCTCCAACCTGTGACTGGAGCCCAGAGTCCCGGGAAGCAGCCTACGCACTGAGCCCAGAAACAAAATACTCTTTAATATTGATGCTATCATGATGCTGACTGTCGTCCCTTTCTGAATTTTGGTATAGTTTTGTTTATTTTTTTAAAAAATGATATCCCACCACTGTTAACTAATGATAAAGATATAAAAGAACACAAGTCTAAAAACATGGCATCTCACTAACACCACTTCACCAGCTTGTTACAACAGAAACCTAATAGCCCAACAAAAATCTGGCTGCTTGATACATTGAAGATGGTTAACATTTGTATCAACAAGGAAACACACTGGCTTAACAGCCAAGCCAAAGGCCTGCTGGAAAGGCAGCAAACCTGAATGCCACTGCTAGTGAGCAGCATCAGGAGAAGGCCTTGGCCTCTGTACCGTATTTGTTTGTCCTCCAGGTGGGCCCCCCATTCTCCACTGGACAGTCATTTCTGGCAACATCACTTCTGGTGCAGAACTGGAAGTGATGTTATTGCATTGACACAATGCTCTAGGAGTCACTCAAAACAGCATGGTTTAACCACCGAGTTATGGGAGAATCATAGAGCATTGCCCCAACACAATGATGTCACTTCAGTGGGGACAAGCCTGACCCCACACCCAAAATCTCTTACTGGATGCCAGCTGTGGCTGGAAATCCAACCACCAGGGTTGTCAAACTCAGCCCTTGTTTGTTTATTCACCGTCTGTTTCATGTCACTGCCTTGTTTCTTTCCAGCTGGGAATTGGGAGTGTGTGAAGGCATGCGTGGAGCTGCTTTGCTGAGAGTTGCACTGGCTTGTAACTGCATCTATGCAGAGCCTCCCCATTGTGGGAAGTATGCATACTTGACCTTGAGTACCAGACATGGCAGGTACAAATATATGCAAAACAATTAAAAGTAATGAAAACAAATACAGACAAAGAATGGGAATGAGGGTCAATTAGAATCAGTGAGGGAATGCCAGACCAAACAGAAAAGTCTTTATCTCCTAGCTAGTGGGACCTTGTGAAAAGTTTAGGATGTAACTGAGTCCAGCTATACTGAAAACAGGTGCTGAAGTTCCTGAGGCAGATCTGCACACTGGCTAGGATCCTGCAAGGACTCACCCTCAGTGCACTGTTCTGCTCTGGTGTTGCATGCAGCCAGCCTAGCACTTTGCCTCCTTTATGAGACTTCAGCCCAAACACTCTGCTGCCAGCAATCCTGCAAACTGGAAGAGGGTCCTGTTGGGATGTGAGGTGCTACAGGGCCAGTGTGGGGTACTCCTGCATGGCAGAGGCCTGGAGACTATCTCAGTGGCTGGTAGGAGGCTTCTCTTGCAGGCTCTGGCAAGGCAGCCTGTGGTCCTGAAGAGGCATCATCTACAGGTGGCTCTTCCTGGTCCCTCTGGCCCTCCTCAGTCACTGACCTTGGCTCTTCCTCTAGGGGTTCCAAGTCATGACAAGAACCTGACTTCCAGCTGATCAGATGAGATTTGGCTCCTGACCCCCCCCCCCCAAAAAAAATCTTTGTTGGGTACATAGTAAAATGTCCTCAGCAAGAAATCAGAAGCCAGCTCCCAGATGATCTGTTATCATCTGGGTGTGTCTTCTGATGGCTGCAAGTAGCCTGTTGCTGCAAATACATAGGATGTGAACAGCGAAAGAGCCTTTCGATCAGTTGACTGCCTGATCACCACTGGCAAATCAGAAGTGATCTGAATTGGCAGGTGCTCGAGCACCCATAGCGTGTACATCTACACTGCTGGGTGAGTAACAGAGTTACTGAGTATCTGGTTCTCATCTGGTTCCACTGATAGAAGATTGACTGCTGAGTATCTGGCACAAGGCTCATGATAGCAAAGCCTGACCCTTTTATGATGTGATCTGCCAAGACACATTGGCAAAAGTCTTATTCATGCCCAGAGCATGAAAATAGGGCATCCTTGGGGCCTGTGACAGTGCAGGAACTCAATCTCCATAGTCTCTAGGGGTGTATGACAGACCCCACAACAACCACCCAGTCCTATCAGCAACACCACCACACCTGCAGGATTTGATGGGTCTTGGGGCATTCTGAAACTCAATCTTTGATCCATAGGCTGCCCTCTAAGCCCCAGCATTTAATTGGCAGGTCCAAATGGAGACTAAGCACTGGATCCAAGAACACCCATCTCTTTCTAGCAGGAGATGGGATACTAATGCCATGGGTGAGTCTTTGTAAAAATGGTGGAAGCTGGAAAGCAGGCAGAAATCAACCTCCCCTTCTTAGCCACTGACCCACAGCCCCACTCATCTGCGTATTTCCCCTGTAAGTCTCCTCCAAAAAGCTTGACCACCCCTTTTTTCCTGGTTTATCTGATATTTTCTGCTGATGACAGGGGATTTTCTTTAACACCTCAGGCAGGCTCTCTGCGCCTGCGCTTCCCAAAGGATCATAAATTCCAAGCGACGCAATACTGCTGTGTCAGCAAGTCTGCAAAATAAATTGATATTAAATGCAACAAAAGTCTCTTCTAATTCACCATGGTGCCTTCCCAGCCCTGCCATGTAGAAGTAACTGAAAGGGGGAAGAATAGAGAATGTTCCAGCCCCTGCCTGGAATAACCCTCGGCTCTTACAGGCAGGAGCCCCTGTTAATTAAAGATTCCTTACACCTGACTGTGATTGCCACAGTCCTGTGTGCTGCTCCTGCTCTGTATGCACACATACAACATCTTTTCATGCACATATGCATTTATTCTCAACCACAGATACATGTGTGGAAATGCATTCATACACAGACACCCCAAGGCTGTGTCTACATGAAACAATGCACATTCCCTTGGGAATACAACAGATACATTTCTTTGGCACCTCAATTGTACCTCCACCCTTCTGTCACAGATACACACATAAGATTTTCCTCCCTGTTACAAATATGTATGTGCCATTGTTGTTTCTCTTTCCTCTTATGCAGAGGTATGCACTCCAGGCTTGTAAAATGATGCTGCAAATTGTAACTATTAATACTTTGTTCTATACTATAAATTATGAAATACTCCAAATCCTTTAAACACACATTGAATTGGCTGCACAGGAGCATTTGTGCAGATGAAAAGATTTCTGCTCACAAAGCACAACTTTCTTACCTCTCCACTCCTATTGCAGCCCAAATGTTGTTCCTAGGGAACAGAGGACCCCCCAGGCACAGCATTTGGGGGCAGTTTGGGGGGCAGGGGGTTGGAAGAAAGCCATACTCCATGAGCAGAAATTCTTCAATCCTTGGAGATGTTCCAGTGTATCCATGCTATTGCCTTCCTGCAAATAGTTGCATGCAGATATTCCCATGCATTCAGCTGGCTGTATGTGCCACCATTTGTGTATTGCCCATAATTCTAATGTGTACCTCTCCTTCATATGTTTCTCATGCACTGGCATTCCCAAACATTTATCTCTTAGGATGATCATCTCTTTATCATCACACTGTGCCAAGGGGATTGCCTTGTTTGTTTCTGATGCCAAATTAGCTTCAATGCTGTTCCTTACATGTTGGACTAAGCTGCGGCCCTGGACTTACCCGAGGCCATTTTGCGGGGGTGGGGGGCAGGCTTCACACCAATGTGGCCATCTGGGAGGACCCAGCAGAGCTCAACAGCTCTCTCCCTTTTCAGCTTGGGGCAGGGCAGTCTGGGGGCAGCTTTGCTTACCCAGGCCTACCTGTCCCCGTTTTAAGGGCACTTGGGGCCTTCCCAATTTTGGCTTCAGCCATTCCTCCCTCCCACAGTTATCTTGTTTTGTAGCATGATTGTACATCTTGTTATTTCTTTCTTATCACAGCTTTGAGCAGTTTTAGACGTTGGGCTGGATCCATTTGTGGGGAGGCTGTCCCTGCTTGCCCACTTCCCTCAGGTAGGTACCCTCTTAAGGGGTCTTGGGGGTGGAGTCAGGTAGGGTCATGACCAGCTGGGGGCTGTCGCATGGCTCCACACATATGTGGCAAGGGAACCATGCAGAGACTTGAGCCCATGTGGGACCACTGATCTGGCCATCCCAGGTTTACCCCTAGCAGGCAAGCTGGGGATGGGTTTCATCAGCCAGCAGGTGGGTCTCCCGATAACTGGATCCATGCCCCATGTACCAACAGCTGTAATCAATAAAGCTGTAACAAAAGACAAAAGGGGAGGGGAAAAATGAATTAAATTAAGAATCAAAATGTTAAGGAAATCAGAATATAAGCGTTCAATAGTTCTGTGTCTCAAATTGAAGCATAAATATCAAATATATGAAAATATACATATATGTATTACAAATTCAATAAAAACAAATACAGGCCAAGTAGTAGCCTCAATTCAGAATAAAATCATGCATTAATCCCAAAGACAGACCATTATTGACCCTGACCAAACATGTTTCCACCAATTGGCCTTCCTCAGTGGTCAAACAATGTTGTTACAGAATGGTTCCAGACTTTACAATAATACAGTCATTTCTTTAAACTTAGACTAAGGTGAGATTGTTCTGGAGAAGAAAGGAAAAAATTATTAATTATTAAAATTTTGAGTTACTTATAGTCGATATCTGTAACCCAAGGCAGCAATGCAGTGTGGAGGTTATAGGAGGGATGGGAGGACCATTAATCAATTATGTGAGGCAATATTTGTATTTTCTAACATATTTGAATTTTCTCCCCTCCTCCCCCATCCCTCTTGTAACTTGTGGTTGGTCACATGTACAATGTGGTGTTGTTGTTTTTTTCATTTTGATTGCATCATCCCTTTGCCTGACATATAAGGGGTATGACACTTTTCACTATGCACTATTACATTACTATTGGCTCCAGACTGCATCTAAAAAAAAGATGACCAGGAGACAAAGGTAATTTCTATTGATATGTAATATTATTTGATTTTAACTTTTCCATGTCATTTGAGTTCTTTATATATTTTTTTTTTAAAAATAAAATTGTGTTCATCAGAATATCCCTGAATACATTTTTAGGTACACAATTGAACCATTATTCAAGGGAAATATACCTGACCATGGCAGCAAGTTATCTAAAATGAGGCCTCTGATTTATACCTCTGCCTTAGGTCACAGATATTGACTATAAGTGACTCAAAATATATCTTTTGAACACCTTTTTGGCATATTATTTATAATAATGTACTAATTTTAATAATTAAGAATTGTTATGTTTTTTCCTTTCTTCTCCAAAGTCTGGATCCATTCTGTGACAACTGAAGAAGGCCCTTAGGACTGCTCTTAGGATCACAAATAGGCGGGATCAGCATTAAAATGAATCTACTGTAAGGATAGATAGGATAAGACCACCCTTATCCCCACAGTCTGTTGAAAGACACAGTCATAGCTTCAAATGCCAGCTACATTACTATTTTGTACAAGAAGCGACACTTTGGTCATTTCTGAAGCTCATAGCCTTTTCCCTTCTCTATATATGCTCCTTGCTGCTTAAATTTTGCATATATGCCTCCCTCTGTTTTACCACCCAATTCTTGAACCCCCCAAGTTTTTGAAAATCTCAGTACTTACAAATTGGAATAAATGAAGAGTGGTAACGTGTTCCGTATGTATTATGTTTTCTGACTGTAGAATCAGACTGATCCTTTTGCAGAATTGTGAAGTTACTAGTACAGTAATATTAACTTGCCAGACTGCTGTCTAACCTACCTCATGCTTTTATAAGCATACTTCTCAGAGCACTAAGAAGTTCTAAGGACAGTGGTATGAAGGTTTGTTTTCCCTGAACCCACTGAAGGCTGATGGGTTCTCTCTGTAATGCTGATCTTATTCACCAGCATACCACTATAAGTGGCAGTGCAGAAGCATTCTTATAAGGTCATCTGACTCATAGCTCTGCCTTTCTGTGTCCCTTCTCAACCTGCCAGCTTTCCTGTCACATACACACCTGCCTCATCACATCAGCTGATGTGATGGCATGTTTTCAAAACTCTAATGGGTAGGTATCTCAGTCAAGAGCACAGAGCTATCAGGAGACCCTCCTAACAATCAGCTCTCACCAACTAAGCATCCACAACCATATAAGGAACATTAACATTCTTGACTCTAGGGCCCTATTCCAATCCTGGACCATCTTCAGCAAAAAATGTAATGATAGATTTATAGGATCACAACTGGATAACAAGACATTACAGCAGTCACACAGAGCAGAGAAATGTTTCCATGGGATATGGTGAGGTGATTCCAAGCATGGGGCGTGGCATATGTAAGTTACTTACCACATAATTAGGTAATATATTCATGGAAGCAGGCACAGGGTACAGGCACAGAGGCTCTACTGTTGGTACTGATCCACAAGATAAACCAACACGTCAAAGCATTTTGGGTAGCTTCCACATGGGCTGCCATTGTTATCATGGCCAAACAGCACGGAGCAGAGAGCTAACACTGGTGTGGCACATTCTCTCTCTTTTGTTTCCTCTGCTCTTGCTCTGAAGCTTTTGAGGGAAGCGGGCTGTGCAAATGGTACTCAAAGAGCTATATAGTTTAATATCCTAGCCATCAGAGCTGACATTTATGTTGTTAATTTTAAAACACTTTATTCCTTCTCTATTAAGTTAGCCTCGTTTTTCAACAAATGAAATAACTTTCTCTCTCCAGCTGCAGCCTAGAGGTTTTATTGACATTAAATTTCTTTTTTTTCCCCTTTCATGTTTTCTCTCTCTCCCATTCCCCTTTTTTGGTGACATTCCAATAGACATGTTGCATTTAGGTTCAAGTATGTTAATTCAGTAAAGTTTGAGTGGTATGGAATGCACAAAGAACACAGCATTATCTGCTGCCTTCCAGGAAAGTCTGAGTCACTGGAACAAAACCTGCACTCTCTGTCTCCTAATGGGATATGTCTAAACAGGTTATAAGCTTTTGGGAACCATGGGGCCAGAGCTGTATGTTTGCATCTCACAATTCAAAAGAAGTGAAGAGAAAATACAGAAGATGGATATGTGGATTATCAGTGTCAGTTTCAATTAAAAGTGGCCTTCTAACTTTGGCTATAAAGATAGCCTTGGAAGCATGTAGGCACTAGGTAAAGGTAAAGGTTTCCCTTGCTTGAAAGCCAGTTGAATCCGACTCTAGGGTTGCGGTGCTCATCTCCGTTTCCAAGCCGAAGAGCCAACACTGTCTGAAGATGTTTCTGTGGTCATGTGGCCAGCATGACTAAACGCCAAGGCGCACAGAATGCTGTTACCTTCCCACCAAAGTGGTACCTATTTATCTACTTGCAATTTCTTGCTTTCGAACTGCTAGGTTGGCAGGAGCTGGAACCAGAGACGGGAGCTCACTCTGTCGTGCAGCACTCGGGTCTCGAACTGCTGAACTACTGACCTTCCAGCCTGCAGTTCAGCGTCTTAACAACTTGAGCCACCGCAGCGCCAATGTACTAGTGGCTGGTTAACTTGGGGGGGGGGTGCAGTTGAGTGAGCTTTCCAGTGGCCGAAGGGCCAGAATGTTTCTGATTTTCCTTGCCCTTCACTAAAACAAACAGAAGCAAAATAAATGTACTTAATTTGCATGGTTTTTAAGAGATTGCAGAATTCATCTTTATCTTCTGCAGAACTTGGGTTATTTTGGCACAGGTTTTATTTTTTAAGGGCAGAATACTCTGAATTGTTAACTTTCCATGTTATGTTTGGCCATGGGACAATTTAATGTTGGAAAGTAGGCAAGGGAATGAATTTATTTCTGGGGGGTTTCTCCCCCAGAAGTAGCGTAGCCTCTTTCCCATCATCCAGTCTCCATCCTGCTCCACATTCATAGTTTTTACCTTTCATGAAATTACTCCCCAGAGCCCTTAGGTTAGACTACAGCCAGTTTTGTTATGTGTGAAATTACCCATTGGCAATGAGCCATTCTTTTTATCAGTCCAGAGGCCTGAGATTGGATGCCCTCATTTTTTCCAGCCATATACTGGGAAGCAAACCTGGTGGGGGTGGGAAGAGAAGTTCACATGGCTGTGGATTTTTTTGTCTTCACAGCAAGGTGAATTCTTCAATAGTTGCATAATTTCTGAGTTCACAAGTCCCAGTCTCATGAGTGATTCAGTATGTATTCAGATTAAGAACTGAACTATATTCAGAAATCATCACAGTTCAAGACTTCCAAGAGTGGGATAGTCTGTGACCTCAACATCTGTTAAAACATTTCAGAGTCAGACCTTTCTAGGTCAATCACAGTCTGTGGAATTAGAAGGAGGTAACTCTTCTTAGGATGGCAGTGTGAGTGGGGTGGACAAGGATTTGCTAAGTGAGCAACAATCAATAAAAATATGGCATCTCATTGTGTGAATCCAACCTTGTGTATTGTATGTGGATAAACAAAAAGATTCCTGCTAAATGCTTGACTTCTTTCTTCATTCACTCATCTGTCTCACTTAATACATCAGAGATCTGCCAAACTTCTTCTATGATGCCTTTTAGCTTTTCATGGTTTTGCTCCCAGATTTCTGATACTGGAGATTAAAATTTACTTCCTCCCTCAGTGTCATATGCTTGGCCCAGTCCCAGTTAGCATTAGCTCTGGCCTCTGTGCCTTTCTTTATAGGCTTCTACACCATCCCCATCCCTGTTTGGCTGGCCACTTGATGCTGCTACCTTCACCTGCCTGGCTCACGTGGTGGCAGCTCCCCCCTCCGCCCCACTGCATTGCCACTGCTTTCCCCCACCTGGCTCATGTGGAGGCTTCTGCTCCCCTTCCCCAGCCTGCCTGCTTGCAGCAGCACCACCACCTGCCTCATTCGCACAGGGGAGGGGGATGGTGGTGGCAGTTTCCACTCCTCACCCACCCAGCCACTGTGTGCAGTGGGGGATTCTGCTCCTTCTTGATCAGCTGCCTGACCAGGACAGTGACAACTCCTGGTCCTCCAGTTTTTTGCCCACCCGGTTCATGTGGTCGTAGCAGTGGCTTTGTCCCCATCCCCTCTGCCCCCTGGCTGCCTGTTCTCCTTCACTCATTTCCACTGCACTAAGTCACTCTTATACATTTTCTGTGCAAACACATACAACATCCCTCTCTTTGGCGAGATTAATCCCCCTCCCCCCCTTTTTTAGGTTTTCACACTATTCTGCAAACCTGGGAAGTCCCCCAGATTTAGAAGAATTCCCTGTATCTGAATGAAGCCCCATTCTCTGAGTCTGTTGATCCACATGAGCCTAGGTTCAGCCTTAGAATGCATACCTATATGCTCACAAAACTGCTGTACAACCATCCTTCCCTACTGTAAATTGTAGGTTTATCCAGCCCACACCACAACATGAACTTCTTACAAGCTCCATTTCAAAATATTTTCAGCAGTACTTACATGCTAAGACTTCCTATCCTAACTTCCCACTTGAACCCAAACTGTGAAAGAGCCAGCCACACTGCCCTTTCCATATATTATCCTGCCTCCACCAAATGTGCTTTCGTGGACAGGAACAACCAACTTATTCTTGGGCACCTGTATGCTCCTTGATTAAACCTGCAGATGCTCTCCTCTCATAATCCAACCTCTGAGCCTGGACTCTCGCTACTGTCTGGGGAGCACACCTGCTTGCAGCAAATGCATACAGTGATTTTTATGTTCCTGCTCTGAGCAGCTCCCAGCCGGGGCCAGACCTGGGTTATTAGTTATTTTTAGCAATCAATGTTATTGATGCCATGCTCGCTGGAGGAAGCCACTGGAGGGCTGTTCTTCTAACTCATTACATTTAGAGCTGAACTATCCCCTTTTCATATAAATTCTGACACATCAAGATAAAATATGCCACTTTGCGGTACTGCTATGGCTCCAGATGGGCAGGTTGTACCCTTCTGCCAGGGAATGCTGTGTAGATAGTTAGGTAGGTATGTGTATATAGATGTGTGTGTGTGTATGCATACATATATACATACATATGTGTATATATACACATACATATATACATACATATATGTGTGTGTGTGTGTATCTATGAGAGACAGAGCGAGAGAATGAAAGGGAAGATGGAAGGAATATGAATCTTTGGGATTATTAAGCAAAACTTCTTTCTGGAATTATTCCGCAGGTCCATTTTCACATTCTGCTGTTCATTACACCAGGGTGATGGATCCTTTACCATCATTAGTTCAGAGTAGTTCTTTTTTATGTTGGTACATCTCCCTGGGGAAGGGGCATCTAAATGGATACCTAAAATTCAAGAAAAAAAATGTATACAGGAATGAAATGCAGGGCAAATACTGTGGCCATCACAGCCCCCTACACTCAATAGAAACTTAATTCCAGTGAGGAGGAGTTCAATGTTAACCCATTTACCTCTCAATCTGTGCAATTCCAAGGGCAGGTTGCAAATGTTGCTATTCAAGGAGAAGCTCAGACCACCTCCAGGGAATGTGACCTGCCTCATAACCCAACAACATTCTACAACAATTGTAGTGTCTCCTGAAGCCAGCAGTGCAGTCCTTGCAGTCCCAGTAAATACTGCCATGGCAATGCACACCAAAGAGGAGTGATAGAAAAGACAGCAGGATGTATTTTCTACAATTAGCCTTTTGGATAAAAGAATGACAGATGCAGTTACTTGACGTAAAGGAACTTCTAGTTTGGTCCATGGGGTATGGCTTAGGGAATCCTAATATCCTCTAATATCCACTGATCATGGGAGAACAGGAGGTGATTGTGGAATGAATGAATGATAAAGCAGTAATCTGGAAGTCAAACTTCAAAAATCATCTATCACCATCTGTCTGCACTAAGAGGGGATTTTAAAAAGCTGTATTTAAAATTTTTAAAATATTAATCATACACTCCCTCCCCTACAGCAAAATCCAAAAAGTTGGTCTAGCTGTGTATTCACCATCCATCCCCGCTTAATAGTGGATAGATTTTAACTGGGATAGGCTTTCAGTTGTTTTATATTTTTAAAAGTGTATTTTCTGCATCTTTTGTACTATGTTATCATATGTATTACATATATTGTTAGCTGCCTTGAGTCCCATTCAGGGGAGTGTGATATAAATTTGATAAACAAATTTGATAAATAAAATGTGCTGCGTTTCTGCCTTCTCTTTATCTGGGCAACTTGTTGCTGAGAGAGGCCATCAGCTCTCTCCAGTACATTTACCAAAGTTCAGTCTGAGCAGGCATAAACCTTCCTGACCTACCTCTAGCTTGCCTGCTTGCTTGGTTTTCTGTCTTGTGCTAAAGGTACCTACCTACCTGCATTCAGTCCTAATCTCCTCACAGAAAGCACTTGAGATGCGCTTCACCTGAGATACTTGCAGAGTTAAGCATACATTTAATCAAAAACATTAATAGATGGCTCAAACAAGTGTGCTGGAAACAGAAAAGCTGAGGTGAACGCCACAGATTATGGAGATTGAGCAGAACACATAAGGACTACCACACTGGCAATGACTGCAGCGTGAAGAGAATGTTTACATCTCCTAGGGAGAGATTCCTAGTCATATTTCATAGTGAATGGAGGGTCTGTATTATGAAGACGCCACCTATTTTTTGTCCTTAAAAGGATTCTCCACCACTGTATTGGTTTTATGGTCTTCCCGATTGTATCAGCCCTGAGACGTCATCTTCTTCAGTTTCTTCACTATGCTGTTGCTCCATCTTTCCTGATTAAAAAAACCCTTTTTAAATAAGAAATACAATGAGATGGAGATGTGCATCTGAGTAGTGAGAGGCCAAAGCTGCTTTGCAGTGTAGGAGAGGGAGACTAATATACTGATACTAAAGCCACTGGCAATAGCATTGCAAAGAGAGGACCAGAATCAATCACCAAATAAACAGAATAACGAATGAGCGTTATTTGATGGTATGTCTACCAAACTAGCACACATAAGACAAGGCTCTTCCAAAGGCAGTAAATGGAAGCAATGTTTCCAGTGAAACAAGCCCAGTGCCAGTTTTTAGACTGCAGCGGTGTCCCTGGTTGGACACAAAAAGCTATTTCAATTTGCTTTTGTATTTCTCCATTCTGAGATGAAATTAAGCCACAGAGAGCCAAAAAATAACCCTCTTTTTTCCTCCCCTCTTAAAGTAATTCATCAGTGAATCCCTTAAGGGTGAAAAATTTCTGTGTGGAAGTTTTCCATGTATTTTATTCATCCTTTGTGTCTTGGATCCCACAGCACTTTCAAAATCCTCGCTTCCAGCCAAATCCCTGCGCATTCCGGGCTGTTGGGTTTTCTAACTATTGTTTCCAATCAATTTTACAACAGATTTGTATTTCTGATAAAAGCCTTTCCCATCCCCAGCTACTCCTTCTCTATCGTGCAGCATGCCAGTAAGAGGCTGAGAATCCCCTGCTGATATGAGCTCAGGGAACATATAAAATCATGAAGAAAACAGTTTTTATAATGATGTCCAGACTGCCTGGGCTAAGACATTTTTTTTACACACTTAGCTGTTGGTATTTACATGAGATGGGATTATGGCCAATATGACTCCTGTGATCTTGCACAGTTTTTGTACATCAGTTTTCTCACATGTATCTTTAATGAAGTTTTAAGATGTGGCATCATACTTGACTGTATTTGCATAGGGTTCCTCTTCCTAGTCTTTGCACTTCTGCCTCCTTCACAGCTAAAGCTGATGGGCATAATTTTTATTTATTTATTTAAACCAATTTTGTGTTGCTGATCAGGGTCCACAAGATGGTGAGCATTAAAAAAATTAAAACGTTTGAGCAATTAAAGTACATTTAAAATGATAAAATAATTCAGTTAAAAATGTTGTAAAATATTCAAAAGTATTTAATTACTCAGAGTATCAATGGATCTTGCTCTATTAGAAAGAAGAGATTTCTTTGTGTTTAAAAACCTTTATTGCTAAGGGTAAAAGGTATACAGGAAACCTACAAATAAACAAACATCTAAGAGCTAAATTTCTAAGCTGCTTACAGTTCAAGTCATGGTTACTCACTACACACAGACAAAGGAGAAGGTGTGCTTCTTCTTGACCCCTAAGAAGGAAGTCACCTGAAACAAACAACCAATCTGTATCACAATAGAAGTTACTTTTCCCGGGCAAAAGCCCCATTGGCTCTGTGCCAGTTTTCCCTTCCAGGTCAGTCTAAACAACAGCAATACTAGGTAAACAAGTTAACCCTATAATGACTGGATTGTCAGACCTTGCAAGCACATACATTTCCAACAAAAAACACGTAAATACCAGAAGGAGGGCCAGTAACCACTGTTGGGGGTATGCCAAATGAAACAAGAAAAGTGTCTCCTTGGGGAGTTGCAAAGTTTTGGTGCTACCAAGAAGGCCCTTTCTCAGGTTACCACCTGATGGTGGGGGCAACCGAAGCAGGTTCTCCAAAGATGACCAGAGTGTATGGGTAGGTTCATATGAGAGAAGGTGATCCTTAAGGTATGTTGGTCCCAGGTCATATAGGGCTTTAAAGGTCTATACCAGCACCTTGAATTGAGCCTAGAAGCAAATTGGAAGCCAGTGTAGATGGAACAAGATTGGAGCAATACAATCCCTACAACTCACTCTAGTGCACACTGGCTGCAACATTCTATACCAACTGTAGCTTCCAGATAGTCTTCAAGAGCAGCCCCACATAGAGCACACTGTAGTAACCTAATCTAGATGTTATCAGGGGATACACCACAGTGGCAAGATTTTTTTACCTAGGATGGGTCATAGCTGGCTCACCAGCCAGTTGGTAGAAAGCATTCCTGGCCACTGCTGCTACCTGTTTATCCAATAGGAGACCTAGGTCCAGGAGCACCCCCAACCTGCTCCTTTAGAGGAAGTACAATCCCATCCAAAACAAGTGATAACCTATTTCCTGGGTCAAACCCTCCCCCACCAATAGCAATGCTGAGATTAAGTCTCAGCTCTCATCCATCCCAAAACTGCCTTGAGTCACCTGTTCACAGTTTCTGCAGCCTCTTTGGGATCTGCTGGTAGTGTGAGATAGAGCTGAGTGTCATGTGCATGTTGGTGGCAGCTCAGCCCAGATCACTGGATGACCTCTCCCAGCAGCTTTACATAGATGTTGAAAAAGCATGGGGGGACAAGATGGAACCTTGGGGAAACCTGTAGGCCAAAAGCCAAGAGGCAGAGCTCCAGTTCCCAAGCACCTGGACTAGGATCTGGGAGACTCAGATTAGAAACTTGCCGGGTGATCTTGGGCCAGTCATGCTCAATCAGCCTGACCCTACCTCAGAGTGTGATTGTTGGAAAAATAAATGGGAGAAGTGGAAAATGCTGTTGTAAACTGGTTTGGGTCCTCAGTGGAGCATAAATGTCTAAATATACATATGCATACAAGCACCCTGAAACTTTGCTAATTTTTTTTCTGTCAGCAGGATCAAAAACACACAAATGATAACAACTACAAAATCTACTTCACAATTCCCAGGACCAACTATTTAATGTTTTTTTTTAAGATTCTCTTTTCTGCAGTCTGCCATCTTTTCTCCATTCCATATCAAATTTATTGGGATGAATATGGTTTCAGTTGCATGAAATCAATATTTATTAAGGAAAAAAGGAGTATGTAATTTGGGGAAGGACGAATATTTGTATGGGAAATGTGCCAAAACTACCACTGAGATTACAAGAGATGAAATATGAAAAGATCCTTTTACATGTGTATGCATGCATGCATATTTGTGTGTTAACTTCTAGCAGTCTAGAAATGATGGGTACAGGAAAGAAACTGTATAGACTTTGTCACATTTGTCTTTACAGAAATCCTAGCAGATTGTGACCTACAGCAACGGAAAGTGATATGTATACCTCTGCTAATTCCATGTTTTTAAAAAGCTGTTAATAGGTACCTATGTTCTCTGTGCCTTTTCATGGCTAGCCTAGAAGCACTTTATAGTTTAAAATCAGTGGCATCTTTGAGGCTAGATAAGAGACCTGCCCAGCCATAAAGGAAGTCTTATAGTCCTTCTGGATTTGCATCTAGCATAGTGACTTAATTTACTTCTAGTGCTCATGTTGCTTCAAAGGCCCAGAAGTACATCTTCCTGACAAAGGATAACATTGATCAGTCTACTGATAGTGGTGTTCCACTGTGAATTATTTTCAGAAGTTTGTGTTTTTTAAAAAATCATGCAAACAAACATTCCGTATCCACAAACCCATTGGTTACCCCTGTATGCCTAATTGCTAAATAAGTATGAGCTGAAATAAGTATGAACAAGAAGGTAGCTGGAGTTGGCTGAAACCAGTTCCATGGTTGTGACTCCTCCCAGTGGGAAATTTCTCTCTTCATCTTCGTTTTAGGGCAATCTGACTGTATGGCAGCTATCCTATTGATTAAGAAAATGTACACAAGTAGTCTGTACCTTGCTCATCCAGGCTTTTTAGCATCTTGCCTTAAGACTCATTTAATGTTAGCTTAATGATATGATTTCTGTAACCAAGCTGTTTTGGAGCATTTGGGCAGCATGTAATTAGTCATATATTTGACTTGGTGTCACCTATGCCAGAAATGTTTACCCCATTGGGAAGTGCATCATTACTGATACAGGCATTCATCTGCTGTACAACTGAACCACAAAGTAGGAGGTTTTGACATGTCACCACAGCAGTGTGGCAGAAAGCTCTTCAACAGTTTGGTCATGGAAATCACATTGCTGAAGCCTGCCCTTTACATCACAAGGAGGATGACTAAACAGTTTTGTTTGTGCTTTTTTTAACTGAAAAGCATCCTCAGAGGCTGCCAGTGTGAGCAGAAGAACAAAAGTAGCAGTGGTGGCTGTTTAACTTTATCCCTTAGAAGAGAACATAAGAGAAGCCAATGTTGGATCAGGCCAATGGCCCATCCAGTCCAACACTTTGTCACACGGTGGCCAAAAATACCAGGTGCCATCAGGAGGTCCAGCAGTGGGGCCAGGACACTAGAAGCCCTCCCACTGTTGCCCCCCCAACACCAAGAATACAGAGCATCACTTGCCCCAGACCGAGAGTTCCTATCTATACCTTGTGGCTAATAGCCACTGATGGACCTCTGTTCCATACGTTTAGCCAATTCCCTCTTGAAGCTGTCCATGCTTGTAGATGTCACTACCTCCTGTGGCAGTGAATGCCATGTGTTAATCACTCTTTGGGTGAAGAAGTACTTCCTTTTATCCATTCTAACCCGACTGCTCAGCAATTTCATTGAGTGTCCACGAATCCTTGTATTGTGAGAAAGGGAGAAAAGTAATTCTTTCTCTACCTGCTCTATTCCATGCATAATCTTATAAACCTCGATCATTTCACCCCTCAGCCATTGTTTCTCCAAGCTAAAGAGCCCCAAGCGCTTTAACCTTTCTTCAAGGGGAAAGTGTTCCAACCCTTTTATCATTTTAGTTGCCCTTTTCTGCACTTTTTCCAGTGCTGTAATATCCTTTCTGAGATGTGGTGAGCAGAATTGTACACAGTATTCCAAATGAGGTGGCACCATTGATTTATAGAGGGGCATTATGATACTGGCTGATTTGTTTTCATTTCCCTTCCTAATAATTCTGTCATGTTTGTTTGGTATTTTATTTATTTAAGAATTTGTATCCTGCCTTTCTGCCCCCATAAGTGCCACCAAGGCAGCTAACAATTTAAAACATAAATAATAAAATCACATTCTGAAACCATTTAAAACCACCACCACCCCACAAAAACACACACATCATAGTCTTTGCGAGCTATTTTTCAGATATAGTCTTGTCGCTCCAACATGACCTCCCTGCCACACTTGATACAGTGAGTGAACTCGAGGCCCCATGCACATCTTCTGGTCAGCTTTTGGATTATTTTAGTCCACTCAGCCTAGAGGATGTTGACAAACTGCTCTTTACTGTACACCCTACCACATGCCTCCTTGATCCGTGTCCATTGTGGCTCATTAAAGCAGGTCATGATGGGTTTTGAGGTGCCCTAGGGGAGACCATTAACAAGTCTCTCTTAGAGGGCTTGTTCCCTGGGACACTTAAGGAAGTTGTGATTTATCCCCTCTTGAAAAAACCATCACTGGATCCAGCCGAATTGGCTAAATACCAGCCAGTTTCCAACTTGCCCTAGTTGGACAAGTTAATCGAAAGGGCTTTGGCAGTTCAGTTACAGAGCTTTTTGGATGACGCTTTCATCTTAGACCCCTTCCATTCTGGCTTCCACCCAGGACATGAGACGGAGACAGCACTGGTGCTGTTGTTGTTGGACCTATCGGTGGTGTTCAGCATGGTTGACCATCAGCTACTGATCCACCGCCATGCCGACACTGGAGTTAGGGACTCGCCTTACGATGGCTCACATCCTTTCTCCAAGGTCGGGGAGAAAGGGTGGTGCTAGGGATCAGCTATCCCAAAGGCATCCACTTTCTTGTGGAGTGCCCCAAGGGGCAGCACTCTTCCCAATGTTATTTGACATCTACATGCGCCCCCTTGCCCAGATTGCCTAAAGGCATGGGCTTGGGTATCACCAGTATGAAGATGACACCCAGCTCTGTCTACTGTTGGGCGGACAATCTGATTCTACACCAGAAGATCTAGACAGAGCATTGCAGGCTGTGGCTGGTTGGCTTAGACTGAGCTGACTGAAATTGAATCCAGTGAAGATGGAGGTTCTGTGCCTAAGTTGAAACGGTCCAGGGGTAGGGATCCCACTCCCGACCTTTGATGAGGCTCTGTTGGTGCCAGCGCTGGAGGTTAGGAGCTTGGGAGTGCTCTTGGATGCTTCCTTAACAATGGAGGCCCAAGTAGCAGCTACTGCCAGATCAGCTTTTTATCATCTTCGGCCGGTTAGGCAGCTGGTTCCCTTCCTCGAACGTGACAACTTGGCAACAGTGGATCCACATGATGGTCACCACGAGACTGGACGATTGTAACGCCCTCTACATGGGGCTCCCCTTGTCTCAAATCTGGAAGCTGCAACTAGTACAGAATGCTTCAGCCAGGCTGTTGCTGGGTATCCCCATGTGGGAGCACATTCAGCTGGTACCGAAAGCACTACCCTGGCTGCCAATAGCATACTGGATTTGTTTCAAGGTGCTGGTTTTAACCTTTAAAACCTTATATGCTCAGGATCCAGCATACCCTGCCTTTCCCCACATGTTCCCCAGAGACTACTACATTCAGGGGCACAAAATTAGTTGGTCCTTTCAGGCCCCAAGGATGTCAGACTGGTGGCAACCAGGGCCTTCTTGATGGCAGCTCCATTCTGGTGGAATGAGCTCCCAGGAAACATCAGGGCCCTGCAGGACCTTTTACAGTTCCACAGGGCCTGCAAGACGGAGCTCTTCCACCAGGCGTTTGACTAAGGAGTCGCACTATACACCAAGGAGTGTCCCTGTGCCCTGGCTTTCCAGTCTGTGACCTGAGTCCTACCATTGCGGTCACCAGCCTGTGCTCACCGCATAATGGGAACTGGGTTGGTGTGAAAGTATTGACATCTAACAGTCACCTAAGCTATGTTATAAAGAACTGTTGCTCTTGTTGCCTGAGTATGTTCCAGCGTTTTATGTGTCTATGTTTTAAATGACTGTTATTTTAAGTAATTTATATGCCTATGATAGGTTTTTAATAGTAATTAATTGTATTTTACGAACTGTTTGTAAGCCACCCTGAGCCCGCTTCAGCAGGGAAGGTGGGGTATAAATCAAATAAATAAATAAAACAGAGCTAAAATGCATGCAAAGACATAAAAACAACAATTAAAACATTGGGCAAGAAGAAGGGATCACTGAGGGAATGCCAAATGAAACAAACAAACAAACAAAACCGGAAGGGGACAAACTAATCATAGAATCATAGAATGTTAGAGTTGGAAGGGACCTTGCAGGTCATCTAGTCCAAACCCCTGCACTCTGCAGGATCATAGCTGAAAGATAGCTCTACATACCTACAACATACCCGAAAGATGGTTGTCCAGTCTCTGCTTGAAAATGTCCAGCGAAGGAGCATCCACCACCTCCCAAGGCAGGCTGTTCCATTGCTCAACCACTCTTACAGTTAGGAAGTTTCTCCTGATATTTAGCCGGTAACAACTCCCTTGTAATTTCCACCCATTAGATCTAGTCTTGCAATCCAGAGCACGAGAGAGTAGATCTGCTCCATCCTTCAAATACTTAAAGACTGCAATCATGCCCCCTCTAAACCTTCTCTTTCCCAGGCTAAACATACCCAACTCTTTCAGCCTTTCCTTATAAGACTTGGATTTCAACCCTCTCACCATCCTGGTCGCCTTCTTCTGGACACGCTCAAACTTGTCAACATCTGTCCTAAAATGTGGTGCCCAAAACTGGACACAGTACTCCAGGTGAGGCTTGACCATAGTAGAATAGAGCGGAACTACCACCTCCCGTGATCTGGACACAATGCTTCTGTTAATGCATCCTAAGATTGCATTAGCTTTGTTCACAGCCACATCACACTGCAGGATCATGTTTAGCTTGTGATCAACCATAACACCTAGATCCCTTTCACATGTGCTGCTGTCAAGCCAAGTCCCTCCCATTCTATAACTGTGCCTTTGATTTTTTGTACCTAAGTGTAGGACTTTGCAATTACCTCTTTTGAAATTCGTTTTATTTGTCTCAGCCCACTGTTCCAGTCTATCTAGATCATTTTGAATCCTGACTCTGTCTTCTCCAGAATTAGCAATCCCACCCAGCTTCGTGTCATCTGCAAATTTGATAAACATCCCCTCAATGTCTTCCTCCAGGTCATTTATAAAAACATTAAACAACACCGGGCCCAGGACCGAGCCCTGCGGCACTCCACTCGAGGCTTCCTTCCACGTAGATGCAGAGCCATTTACGAGCATTCGTTGGGTACGATTTTTCAACCAACCATGAATCCATCCAACGGTTGCCCCATCCAGCCCACACTTAACCAGCTTATCCTCAAGGATATCATGAGAAACTTTGTCAAATGCCCTACTGAAATCTAGATACACTATATCCACAGCATTGCCAGAGTCAACCATTTTAGTAACTCTGTCAAAAAAGGAGCTAAGGTTGGTCTGACATGACTTATTCTTGATAAACCATGCTGGCTACAACCAATTAACTCATTCTGTTCAAGGTGCTCACAGACAGAGCATTTAATAATCTGCACTAGAATTTTCCCAAGTATTGATGTCAAACTGACAGGTCTGTAATTTCCCGGGTCCGTCTTTTTTCCTTTCTTGAAGATCGGGGCAACATTCGCTCTTCTCCAGTCTTCTGTCACAACACCAGTACTCCAGGACATCTCAAAGATTAGAGCCAGAGGCTCTGAAATAACATCTGCAATTTCTTTTAGCACCCTGGGATGCAAGCCATCCAGCCCTGGAGATTTGAAAGTATTTAAGGCAGCTAGATGCTCCCTAACCATTTCCTTACTTATTCTGGACTGGCAGTTCCCACTTCCTTCATATGCTCTGCATTCTTCAGTTTGTATACAGCTCGCCTTACGGTTAAAGACTGAAGCAAAGTGAGAGTTGAATAATTCTGCTTTGTCTTCATCCCTTGTTAAGGCTTGACCATCTTCCCCTAGCAATGAGCTTACCCCATCCCTGTTCTTCTTTTTGCTCCGAACATAGGCATAGAAATTTTTCTTGTTATTTTTAGCATCCCTCGCAAGCCTGAGCTCCATCTGCATTTTAGCCTTTCTGACACCATCCCTACAGATTCAAGCCTGCTTCTTGTACTCACCCTCAGTAATCTGACCCTCCTTCCATTTTCTGTACATTTCCCTTTTAAGGCTC
This sequence comes from Gekko gecko, assembly GCA_029375565.1. Lineage (NCBI taxonomy): Eukaryota > Metazoa > Chordata > Lepidosauria > Squamata > Gekkonidae > Gekko > Gekko gecko. Next base: position 232,141,687 of record JAPDNY010000002.1, on the reverse strand, counting down.
AGCTCTTCAGAGAGTTCCTTGTTCAGCCACCTCAGCTTCATTACCCATCTCCCACCTTTCTTTCTTACCGGAACAGTTTGGGATTGTGCCTTAAGCACTTCATTTTTCAGGATCACCCATCCTTCCTGTGCAGATTTCCCCCTCAGCATTTCCAGCCACGAGATTTGTACCTATTATTTCTCTGAGTTTTTTGAAATCAGCTTTCCTGAAGTCCAGGATACGAGTCCTACTATGTCCTGGTTTCACATCCTTCTCTGTGTCAAATTCCAAGCCGACAGGGTCACTATTCTCCAAGGATCCCACAACATTCACTTCATCAATCAGTTCTTCCTTGTTAGTCAGAATTAAATGTAGGATAGCAGACCCTATGGTTCCCACCTCCACCTTCTGAGAGATGAAGTTGTCTGCAAGTCTATTCAAGAATCTGCGGATGCCCCATGTCTAGCAGAGTTAGATTTCCAGCAGATATCTGGATAGTTGAAATCTCCCATAACTACAACATCCTGTCTCTGTGAAAGTTTAGTAAGCTGTTGTACAAATGCATTATCCCATTCCTCTAGTTGATTTGGAGGTCTGTAGTATACCCCCACAACAATATCCCCTTCTTTCCCACCCTGCTGTATCCTTACCCACACACTTTCAACAGGGCAACTCTCAAAATCCTGAATTTCAGTGCAAGTGTATTCATTCTTGACATATAGTGCCACCCCGCCTCCTTTTTTGTTTATTCTGTTCCGTTTGAACAAGGTATATCCTTCAGTCGCTGTGCTCCATATATGAGACTCATCCCACCAAGTCTCAGTGATATCTATCAGATCATACTTACTTTCCAATATTTGAAGTTCAAGTTCCTCCTGTTTATTACCCATATTACTGACATCTCAGATTACAGATATCCTTTCCTACCGTAGGTCCCTTTGAATTTACCTGAAAACTACTAAACTCACCTCTTTCCCATTCATTTATTCTCTAGTCACTCCCCTTCTTGAACTTAGTGTTGGGGATGTCACACATCAGGCTTTTTCTTCCCACCCCTGATGTCTTCAGTTTAAAGCCCTCCGGATCAGGTTTGCAAGTCTTCCAGCAAAGACATTCCTCCCATTCTTCGTAAGGTGCACCCCATCTGTCACCAACAGTCCTTCATGTCGGAGGTACATACCATAGTCCAGGAAGCCAAATCCCTCTTGATGGCACCATCTACGTAACCAGCCATTCACCTCCAGTATCCTGTTCTCCCTTCCAGCTCCATGGTCCTCAACAGGTAAAATGGAGGAGAACACCACCTGAGCCCCCAGATCTTTCACCTTCTTGCCCAGAGCCTCGTAGTCTTTGGAGATCCATTCAAGGTTTCTGTGGGCTGTATCGTTTGTTCCCACATGGATCAGCAGGAGCGGGTAGAGATCAGAGGTCTTGACCAGTCATGGATCTGCCTGAGGAGAGAGTTCCGGTGTTTGGGTGCTACATCCATGGAGGCCCTGTCCCAGGTTACCACCTGCCTAATCCCAGAAGGTGAGGGCACCCAAAGTAGAGCTTCCAAAGGTAGCCATAGTGGTTGGGTAGATTCATGAGGGAGTATGAGATCTATTAGGTAAGTTAGTCCTAAACCATATAGGGCTTTGAAGGTCAAGACCAGCACCCCAGAAGCAAATTGGGAGCTGATTTAGATTGGTCACAACTCTAGTGATACAGTCCCTTCAACCCACTCCAGTTGCCATCCTGGCTGCAGCATTCTGTACCAACTGAAGTTTCTGAATACTTGTCAAGGGCAGACCTATGTAAAGTGCATGCTGGTTATCTAATCTAGATGTAACCAGGGAATGCACCACAGTGGCCAGATCTTTTCTGCCCTGGAAAGACCACAGTTGCTAACCATTTGAAGCTGGCGAAAGACACTCTTGGCCACAGCTGCCACCTGCTTATCCGGCAGTAGGCCTGGGTCCAAGAGCACCCCAGACTACAGACCTGTTCCTTCAAGAGAAATGCAGTCCTGTCCAGAACAGGTGACAACTGAGATCCCAGGTCAGACCTTCCACTTACCAGTAGCACTTCCATCTTGTCAGGATTAAGCTTCAGTTTATTAGACCTCATATACTCCATAACCGTCTCCAGGGCATCCACAGTCTCCCTGGGATCAGCTGGAAGCAAGAGATAGAGTGCAATGTCATCCACATATTTGTAACAACCCGGCCCAAATCTCTGGATAACCTTACCCAGTGGTTTAATGTAGATGCTGAAGAACGTAGGGAATAAGATGGAACCTTGCGGGACCCCTTAGTCCAAAAGCCAAGGGGCTGCACAGAAAGCCTCCAGCACCACCTTCTGAAACTTGCCCTCCAGGTAGGACCAGAACTACTGCAGAATGGTCCCTCCCAGTGCCAGCCTGGAAAGACAGTTGGGGAGAATCACCAGAGTCACATTCTCTCCGTCCATCTCCCAGTGCAGCTTATCCATCAGGGCACAACTAAAACTGGGGGGAAAGAGAAGGAACTTAACCCAAAACAAATTGAATTAAATGAAAATGTGCAAGCCAAATAATATTATTAGTCAATTTAAAAATTAAGATATTCACAAATATATGAAAATATATGTATTTATTTCACAATGGATTAAAAACCAATATTGGCCTCTATAATAGCCTATTGAGATGCATTAACTGTGTGTGTGTGTGTGTTTTATTTTGTGACACTTAATAAAATAGCCTTTTGATTAAAACTTACTGTTCTGGAAATGGCAGAATGCTCTGCCTTTTCCCCTGGTTTACAAGAGTGTGGTGATTTAGAGCATATAGTGGGGGGAGAAAGTTGCTGCAAAGAATATTTTTCTAGCCCAGAAAAGGAGTGTGCCCAGGCTTCTCTACTTGCACAGATGTTTTCAGCCTTTATCACAAAAATTGGAATTTGAAATGAAAACAAGCCTAGCTGATCCAGTGGCTTTCATACTTACTCAGCCCCTTTGTGCATATTGCTAGGACTGAAGATCTCCTGATGTAAGAAGTTTCCAATACGTAATAGGGTTGCCAGGTTCCCTTGTTGTGTCATCAAGGGGATTTGATGGGTGTTTCAGGATGTCCCTGATGTAATAACATCATGTGGCAACTCTCTGGTTTGAGGGCAAAACTCTATGGTAAAATTGGTTTCAAACTTCTGGGTGATATCATTGTGCTGGAGACATTGTGCAGTGATGCCATTGTTTGGGGGCAGAGTTTCCCCCACCAGCCAGCTTGCCAGTGATAGACAGAAACCCCCAAACCGGGGGAACCCCTGCTGTGGAGTGGCAACCCTAATACCTAAACCTGGCAACTCTGGACAGCCCATTGTCTCGAACTTAGGTTCGAGTATCACTATAGGAGTATCAGGATGTATGGACTCCACCATGAGACCACACGTTATTAATACCCCACGGCTATGTCCATGGTAACACAGACTTCCTGAGGAAACTGCAGTCCATCAGTCATCTCCTAGAAAACAGCATTCTAGCCACCATGGATGCTGAGTCTCTATACACCAACATCCCCCATAAGGATGGACTACAAGCCATTAGAAACATCACCATAGCAGTTCTTGCCACTGAACTCTGCATGTGTGTTCTCACCCACAACTACTTCAATGTTCGTGAGTACTTATACCTTCAAATCAATGGCACAGCTATGGACACTCGAACTCCTACCTGTTGATGCCTCTCCTTTACTTGAGATTCATTGATAACATTTTCATTGTCTGGACCTATGGCAAAAGAAGCCCTCGAGAGATTTCACCAGGCTTTCAACAATTTCCACCCCACCATCAATCTAACTATGGGTTACTCTACACAAGAAATAATCTTCCTGAACACCACAGTACAGATCCATGAGGAACACATAAGTGCCACATTATACCAGAAATTGAAAGATTGGCAGACATATCTACATGCCACCAGCTACCACCCCACCCACATCAAACAATTCATTGTCTATAGCCGGCTCCTACACTACAGTCATACCTGCTCCAACCCCTCAGACAAAGATACTCACTTGAAGGATCTATAGCAGACATTTTTGCAACTACAATATCCTCCTGATATGGCCAGAATGATACTCAGGGACAGCATACTGCAAGACAATCCCAAAGAAAATGACAATAGAACACCACTGGTACTCACATACAGCTCACAATTCAACATATTATTAAAAACCTACAGCTCATGTTATTTCCCTCATACAAGCACTGGGGGGGAAACATTTTCTTGCTTACAGCCTGCTAACCTAAAACAGCTTCTCAGCCCACAATGATAAACTACTTAACAGTAGCATGGACTCTGCTACCAAGGCCCACAACAAACCAAGATGCCAACTTTGCTGTCTTATAGATCCTAGCAACACCATCATGACCCAGCAACATCAGCCATACCATCTCAGGTTCATACTCCTGCTCATCCTCTAATGTGATTTATGCCATCACAAATCAGCAATGCCCTTCCACTATCTACACTGGACAAACAGGGCAGTCCCTACAACAATGAATAAATGGACATAAGTCTGGCATTAGAAACCACAACATTCAAAAACCAGTGGGGGGAAATTTTAAGCTTCCAGGATATTCAGTTGCTGTCTTAAGAATAGAGGTTCTCTTACAAAGGAATTTCAAAGGGAGATTAGAAAGAGAGATGGCTGAATTGCAACTGATAATGAAACTCAAGACAATGAATCCTCCTAGACTGAATTGAGATCTAGGTTTCCTGTCTCATTACAGATGCTGATTTCTCCACCCCTACTTACCCCTCTGCATATCACACCTAATCCAATTATGCCTGCTATTGTCATTCACCTGTCATTGTCATTTGGCATCTGAAATCACTCTGCTCAGCAATTACAAGGACAGATGGACTCACATTCTCGCAGATATCTGAAGAAGTGAGCAGTGACTCATGAAAGCTCATACTCTGCCACAAATTTTGTTAGTCTTTAAGGTGCTACTGGACTCTTGCTTTTTTCTACTGAATACAGTCTATTTGTATTCATACCTCACTTTGGTTTTCATGGCATCTTTCCAGCAAGTGCATATAAGTGATTGGTAGGCAATGACCAGGATTAAGATTCATCTCCATCACAGATTACTTAGTCCCCACTGCTGCATGTATATGTTACTGGCAAACTAGACTCTGGGCAGTAAAACTTGGGCAGTCTGCCTATATCAGGCTGTTGCCTGTAACAGAGTTCTAAATCCCAAATCCCTCTTTAATTGTGGTTTCCCTGGTCCTTCCTTTGCTGCTAGGAATATCATGATGCTAGCAGGCAGACGGAGCAGATTCTCATTGTTTTAGCAACATGTATGTTTACATATGATGAAAAATTACCTTTGTTATTCCATTATAAGAATGTTAGTTTCCATTTCAAAAGAAAACAATTATTTTATAACTGTTCCTACTTGTGCAGTCTTGAACCCTTCATCCATAAAATTCAGGAATCAGTGGGTATTACAAAATTCTAAGGCTACTAGAGTCCTGCAATTTACATACATTATGGAACATTGCCCCAATGTATTCTTCACCATGACTTGTGTAAGCAGGAACAGGGAGCTTCTGGTAAGTAAATACCTGCCCTGAGCCATGGAAATCATATCCAGCTATCGCTGCAGCTTCTCTGATATCACTGTCCACACACTTTCAAGAAAGCCTGTTTTCATAGTAATGAGGACTAGAAACTTATGTTTAAAAATAAATAAAACCTGAGATTCACATGATACTGGATTTAGCACCCAGTTCCTATTTTTTTAATTTGGTGCAGTTGTATACAACTTAAGCTGTAGTAGGCAACGACCAAACATAATCAAGATAGATTGTTTATTTGAGATTATAGGAGGTGTATAGTGGCTGCTGTCGTTTCAGTGACTTAGCTGGTGTCTGGAGGAAGTACGAAAATCTAATTGCATGTAAATATTCTTAATTTACATAATTTCATCTAATTTAGATTCTGATTTTCTAGCTTGTGTTTTTGTTTTGCTTCATATAGAATATACACAAATCAGCTCAGAAATAATAGCCTCTTATTTTGCACACACAAATCCCTTTGAGGCAAAGTAACTTGCTTGTATGTTAAATATTATGTAGAAATTCTAAAAGCCTTCTTCCTTGACAACCCTGGCTACCCATTCTGAATTGGATCTTCCCTCACCTGCAGATAAAATTACTGGGAATTTTGGTTTGTATTTTCCCCTGGGATCCCCAGTAATGTGAAAATGGCCCTTGTTGGCTGCCTTGCATCATACATTTATATAATCTGCCCATTTTTTGAAATACGCATTCCTTAATATCATTTTCCCTAATCACTTTTGCTTTCTCAGCAGTTTTCAGGACTGTTTTACCAGCATCAGACTCACAAGTCTATTAACTGCAAAATGTTATGACTCAAGTGTTCTGTGTTGCAGCTTTGCAATATTAGTCCCAAATAGTTTCCTGTGTTACAAAGTGAATACACAGAGTTAGTTCCTGCAAATACAAATAAACTGTAGCCTGAGGGGGTGTTGGTGTTGTTGAATGTCCTGAAACTCTCAATATAGGCTCTATGGGACAAGAAAACGATGAAGCTGATAAAAACCCTGCCCCTGGAACACACATAGGTCAAATCAGTCTTACAAAACAGCCATGCACACAGACATCCTTACTATCTGCTGTATACTGTAGTATATTCATATGTGCAGAAATGCACCTTGGGCAAAGAGCAATTTCCCCCCTCCAAATCCAGGTGCAATCCTCCAAAGCAGAGCTATGCCCTTGGAAGCCTATTGCTTTATACAGGTATAACTCTGCTTAGGACTTCGCCATTGAGATGCTAGTGGTTTGAGTGCAGGTCCACTTTAAAAGCATCAATTGGGGAACAGGGATTTCTGCACACTTTTGCACAGCTTGCAGCAGAGCTTTTGTTCCTTCACTGCAGTCATCACAAAAAGCACTAAAATCACTCATCAACTCCTCTTTTAGATATTGGGGTGAATTATACATGACAAATGCATTTGCTCAGAGAAAAGTGTGCATTGTACCCTGACCACTACAGGTTCAGTGCCAGTGTAGTTGTGCTACTGCAAAAATTGGGCATGTGTGCACTTCTAAAATCTATTGGAGGCTGCAGTACAGCTGAATCGTTGCCCAGAGCATTCAAGAATCTTAGCTTTGCTTTAATCACCATACAATTCCCAGTGTCCCTATTGTAGTTTCTCTTAAAGGCCCCTTTTGCCATAACACGCCTGTCGTCTCTACCATCCTTCACAGATTTTTTTTATCTTCTCGTTTTTACTTCCATCACAAATCCATTTGAGCCTCATTTCTACAAATATGAATCACTCCAGTGTGAGAAACCAGTATTCTGGGCTGAATCCTATCATATTTATGAGCCCTAAACAGGCCTGGTTATTTTCCGGTGTTCACCATCAGAAGTAATGGAAAGAGGCCCCGGACTGGGTAGGTGAGATAAAGTGAGTGGTTAGGATGAGATTTTTCCTTCTCAGCTGCTGAACAGATAGGCTGTCCCCTCAAAGAGCCTATATGGAGTTTCTCTTCTCATTAAGACTCCAGTCAGAAAGAAGCTTTGGCATCAGTGTCAGAATCTGGGCAATACATCAGGTTTTCCCCCAGCTCTGGGCTCACCGGATCACTACCCTGCCTCTGTCAAATAGATATCACCTGGCAGCCTATCCTGTCCTGAGTAGATTCGACAGGCTATCCTTTCCTAACAACTGAGTAGACTTGAATGTGTGAGCAGAGTGTATGACAGGATTTGATGCCAAGTTTGTATCTAGGGTGAGAGAGACTCGTCTGAAGCATGGACCACTAAAAGTACATCTGGGCCACAACAAACTTGCCCACACAGACACAAACTTGCTCCCCATTCAAACATTGTGAAGATGACTGAACTAAAACAGTGAATTACAGACTTCTCCCTCCCTGCACCCCCTATACACGATCCTTCTATTTAAGGTGCAAAAGACTTTACCACTGTGATGCTGGACCCAGGAGGTGTATCGGTTTGCCTGGTTTTGAAATAGGTGGAGGAACACATCAGTACAGTCCATTTTGGAGACTTCAGGCATTGCAGATAGACTCCGTTTGTATTTCACATTTTTCCCTTTTGCCAGTATTGCTTCTTTCTTATCTCATCCAAACTGCTCTTTCTTTCTTCTTTATTCAGTGTCCTGCTTGATTTTGCTGCTATTATCTCTTGAGTACTGCTTTGTTTAGAGGGATATTGCATCAAAGTGAATGGCCTGCTTCTAGATGCTGCCACTCCACTAAGAATAACTAGTATTTCTGACAAATCCCAACAAGTTCAATGTGTGCTCACTGATTGATCTGAGAGAACTGAAGCAGAGGAATAGCGCTGCAAGTGGAGTCTGTTTACTAGTTAGAGAGCTCAGGGTCCAAGTTACAATGGTCAGATAAAAAGAAGGCTGAGAGTAAAGATTCTGGCTTCAGAAAGAAATGTCACTACTCTTAAAGCCAGCCTGATGACTCTTGTGTTGAATTTTGTTTCCAAACATATTCAATGCCCTCTTTGTAGTGCCTTATAACAATAATAAGCCTGTCAGCCCAATAGTGGTGATTCAAAATGGTTAATAAATGTGCTGAGGTACACATGTGCGTATTAGGTTCCTTTAAATGCATCTTGTTTGTAACTCTTCCAGTTATATATCTGTTCTCAGTAACTGTGAAAAGCATTATCCAAGGGCTAGTTCATACATTGACTGTGACATGTATATGAGAATGAACTGCCAAAAATGACCACAGATAGAACTTTGGAGCTGTCCTTCCACTAAAGTACAGATTCACAATACTTGGAAGGAGTTGACTTGCAGTGATCCACTGAACTTACACGTATGTGTGAATCAGCACTTTAAAATCAAGGGGTGGGTGTCCCTATCAAGATTTCTTCTTCCCTGGATAAATTTAAAACAAGACTGAGATTCTACAAATTGCACAGGAATCTTCTTCCCCCTGCATAGCTGCCCACATAGCCTGGAAGCATTTCCTCTGATTTCACCTAGAAATCTCAGCTTTGAAGCCTGTGATGCTCAGAGCAAGAAATTGCTTTCTCTGCTCTTTGGAAGCATTTTCATATAATGTGCAATTTCATGGATCAGGGATATGCCAAGAGAGCCATCAAGAAAGAGAAGGTGTCTCACAGGGGCTACCCCACACTACACAAGTGGTCATTTCTGGTAACAGACATAGAGACACCACATCTGGTGTTCAGTAGCCTAGGATTGATAAAACTGTTATTGGAAACAATGAGAAAGTCCCATGAATGCCTTCTTTGTTCTTTGTCATTGAGCATACTCATTTCTCTTGCAAGGTAAAGACAGGGAGGCTGGGATGTCCTTTTAGAATTTATGTAGCACTTTTTGTCTGTTCAAAATGCTTCTGGTACATCATCTCTAAACGGCCCTATGAAACAGATTACTGTCACTGTCCCTAAATGACAGAAAAGGAGTAGAGGCTGGGTAAAAAGAATGGTTTGTCTAAAGTCACCTGGTGAGTATATTGCTGAAATAAGGTCTGAACCACAGACCTCCCGCTTCCTCCTCTGGTTTCATAGTATACTGGGCATCTTTATGCAGGAGCAGGGCTCACATGCTTAGGAAACACTGAGCATGCAAAACATTATCCCAATAGACATTCCAAATCTGTTTAACCATTTCTTATGTTTATTTTTAATTTCATTTTTTTATTGCAAAGCTACAACACAGTCCACCAAGAAGTTCTCATAAGATCAAAATGAGGTTCTTGCCAACAGAATTCTTGGAAGACACTCAGATATAATTAATGTAATATGCAAACTTTAAAAATTATAATACAAACTAAAGCACATATTCACCCTGACCATGATCTTTTATTAAATAAAACCATTTCTGTCTGGCTAACCTTTTTGCTACATCATCCATTCATTTTTTTTCCTTTCATATTCTAAAAATGGCATGCAGGCACTATGAAATTTATTAGGCTATTTAACAAGAAACTAATAAATTGTCCATGGCTGGAACTTGCCAGACTTCTATCTCGCCAAGCTACTAGCATCAAGGGTATTTGCTGCATCCCATCTATAATGCTTAGCTGCACAGTGCATCCATCCACTACTGGTAGAAAATATTGTGGGGGGACCCCCCCTTTCTCTGAGTGTATTTCTTTTAGCAATCCTGTGGTAACTTACAGACACATCGGACTGCAATCAGGCAGATGTGTGCATGCCACTGCCTCACAATTTAGCCTGGATTAGCTTTTGGTAGGTTGCTGTGAAATGTTATTAAAAACTGATGTGTGAGTTCAGCCTGTGGCAGTACCATGCATGTGACCACTGAGTATACTTGGAAGTCATTGAAACCACAGCTGCTGAAAGTGCTGAGGATGCTGTGAATAGGCCTTTGTGAGTTACTGGGGACTGCTGACTACAGGGGAGATGCCAGTGGGCACCCCTGTGATGCCAGTTTTGCACCATATGCCAGGCCTGTTGCTTAGCACTTTGTTAGCTAGGTGTGGCAGTGAATATTAACTTAAAGCAGCATCGCACAACCACACTATCTACTCAAGTGCCTCCCTTGCTGTGCTCAGATGCCGTGTGGTACTCCTTTGAGCATCATTCATTCCCTGGAGTGGATGAAGATCTCTTAGACTGTATTCCTTCTAGGATGTCACTTTTTCTCAGCTACTGCAATACTACTCTGAGGTGTGGATGTTGCAATGGGGTGGGGGGCTCTTCCGGGTGCCTTGATTGATTGAAGCGGTTACTTAGAGGTTCTCTCTTGTGTATGACAGATATTTCTCTTTCTTAGAAGAGGGGAGAAAGATGACACATGATTCCCCTAGCTCTTTCCTCCAGCGGCACTTGTGCGATTTACATTAAGGCCTATAACCGGGGTTGGAGTAAATGGAGCAGGTTTGCAATTAGTTTTCAAAGTACTTATCTCATTAAAGTAAATGAATTATTGATTTAGTGACACTCATGCTTTTAGTGAGCGGCACAGTGCCATCACTGCTCTGTTCTCCAGCTCGATGAGCCAACGGCCAGCCCCAGTAAACTTGCTTTGTGTGTGGTTCCCCACCACCACCACCTTTCCTTTTTTAAAAAACATTCCTAATATGTCCTTCTTGTTATTTAGCTTTATAATTAAAGTGGATCCATGTCAGGAGGGAGGGTGCGGGGAATGGGACCTTAAGAGATTACCTTTGAAAGGGAATGGCCTTATTTGGGCAGGGCAATTATATCCTATTTGGGAGCAAGTCCCAATTGCCTTGTGTGTCAGGGAGCAGCTGCTGCCAGGGATGAATGCAGCAGTTTTGCCTGATTCCCTCTGCCAGCCATTTCCTGGAGTGCCTGCAACAATGACAGAAGTCTACCCACTCAGGGGAAAGTACCCAAGGACGGAGGAAATGGCAACGTCTGTCAAAGTCTGCAAGGGCATTTTTCTGGGCAGCATCATCCTGGCGTGAGCTTCAGGTCATGCCTCAGGATAGATGGTTTATCCCTGTCAGTTTCTTGGCGTGTCCCACTTGCAGACACTCTTTCTGGGTGGATAAAAGAAAACAAAGCCTGAGAATGTAAACTGGCATGGAGGAAATTAGATTTTGGGCTAAAGGAACTACCAATGCTAAGTGTACTCTTAATTCAGTGTTTTACCAGAGCTTTCTTAGGCCATTTAGTCTTGTCTTAATACATGGAGTGCCTTTTAATAAGAAAGGGGTGCTCCAAGTATGTGCACCTTTGCTTAGGAATTCCCTTCTCCAGCCCAAGTGCCAGGAATGAGGAACAGTTTTTATGAAACACTCTTCCTCCTGGAATGTGCTGGAATAGAAGCCTGTGATGTTAAGAAGGGAGGTATTTCCTTGAAACTGATTAGCTTTCCTCATATATCACTCCAGTTGCACTTATAACACAAAGTATTAGGGCATGATGAATAGAAGGCATTTTGGATGTATTATCCTTGCAAGATCACCACTACTACTTTGGATAATTGGCATCCAGCATACGGACACATTCCTGCACATGGACATGCTAGAAAAAGAACAGCCCTATTTGATCGTCTGTCAGTCCATTTCGTCCAGTATCCTATTTCCAGACACTTCTAGGAAACCTAAATTTTCCATGGAGTCAACAGCCTTTCTGTGCTGTTTGCTTAACAACTGGTGGCTGCGGACATGCTGTGTTTTAACATGGGCATTCATTTAGCTATCATGGCTAATAGCTATTCATATTAAATCACTTTTTATGTATCACATTTTTATCCCCTCTCTTTCTTCAAGGTAGATTAGACTGAAAGAGAATGACTGATCTAAGATCACCCAGCAAGTTTCAAGGCCCAGTGGGATTAGAACGTGGGTCTCCTAGGTCCACATTGATCAGTGATCATGATTACAATTTTTTTGCAGTGAGTTCCATACATTAATAATGCATTTTGTGGCAAAGTATTATCTATTATTAACTTAGAAAATGTATATGCTATCTCTCTGGAGACTTCCAAGTATTTTTGTTGATCTCTTCCGAATCTACTAGTGATCAATTTCATTCAGCAACCCCTGGTTCTAATACTGTCTGAGAAAGAAATAATCCACTGTGATAGTTAAGACATGATTCAACATTCCATGACATAGCCGACCTTATGGCCTTTTATTCTGGAGCATCTTTACTAATATTTGGCATTTATTTTGTTTAAATAATTTGCACCTTGCTTTTCCAAGACTCAAGGCAGCTTTCAATAGAAAATAATAAAACAAAAAAGTGAACAATGGCTAAGGGGTGACATGATTGAGGTTTATAAGCTTATGCATGGGATTGAGCAGGTTGAGAAAGAAATACTTTTCTCCCTTTCTCACAATACAAGAACTTGTGGGCACTCAATGAAATTGCTGAGCAGTCAGGTTAGAACAGATAAAAGGAAGTACTTCTTCTCTCAAAGAGTGATTAACACATGGAATTCACTGCCACAGGAGGTGGTGGCAGCTACAAGCATGGACAGTTTCAAGAGGGAATTAGATAAACATATGGAGCAGAAGTCCATCAGTGGCTATTAGCCACAAGGTATAGATAGAAACTCTCAGTCTGGGGCAGGTGATGCACTCTATTCTTGTTGTTGGGTGGGGCAGCAATGGGAGGGCTTCTAGTGCCCTGGCCCCTCTGCTGGACCTCCTGATGGCACCTGGTATTTTTGGCCGCTGTGTGACAGAGTGTTGGACTAGATGGGCCATTGACCTGATTCAACATTGGCTTCTCTTATGTTCTTACATTCTTAATTTAAAGACTAGCTAAAACAATTTAGCTTATAAATGCAATGCAATCAACAACAACTGCAATACAATAGTGTACATAGTGGGCTTTTTGGAAGAGAGAGGTCTTGTGTATTCTCTGTAAAGCCACAAGAACCAGTCAATTAGGACCATCATTGGAGAGGCCATTCCACAGCCTTGAAACAAACACAATAAAGACTTTGCTACATTTTTCCTGACTTATGCAATGTAGTACATAGACTATTTAAGACTCAGCCTACAAAGTGCAAACAGCCATGTTTGAGGTAACGTAACAGAGAGTTCATCTTTGAGGTATATGAGTTCCATCTCATAGAGGACTTTAAAAATCAGAATCATTTGAATCGGCCCTGGAAGCTAACTGGTTGCTAGTACAGTTAACACATATTAAAGTTGATACGATCCCACTTCCCAGCATCTATCTTTCTTTCTTTCTTTCTTTCTTTCTTTCTTTCTTTCTTTCTTTCTTTCTTTCTTTCTTTCTTTCTTTCTTTCTTTCTTTCTTTCTTTCTCTTCTTTCTTTTTTGATCTAATCCCCACCGAGGCAGGTTCAGGCCATCATCTATGAAGAAGTGAGCTTCAGCATTCTATGTTAACTGGAGCTTCTGGGCAGCCCCACATAAAGCACATTACAATAAGATTACAGATATGTAGATCAGTATGGCAAGGCATCTAGAAAAGGATGTAACTTGCATAAGAGATGGTTGATAAAACACACTCATTTTTGACACCTGCTTATCAAGGAGTAAAGCATGATCAAAGAGAATTTCCAGGCTCCTATACTGGTCAGACAGAGAAATTACTATTCCACCTACCCCAGGAAGGAATCCAGAGTATTAGGTTTACCTGCCAGCATTACTTGTGTCATATCTAGATTCAGCTTTTGTCCTGTTGAACATTCATGTTACCACAGCCTCTAAAGGCTGGTTCAGGATCCAGACAGCTGCTCCTGGATGCTTAGTTAACTGAAATGTCTTGGACAGCAATCAATTCCACGCATCCACCAGAACATCAACAGTGTATTCTCTAATATCTCTTCCATGTATTTTCAGAGCTTTCCAAAAACCATTAGATTCCATAAGCCTTAAGGGTGGCCCATTTTACTCATTTGTGCCAGCCCATGCCAGCCCCACCATGATCAGGCAATGGTCCAACCATGTCAAAGATCTCATTTCAGGGCTTCGTATCACCAGTCCACTAGAAGTCTGCCCAGTTGAAACCTGTAAATCCAACTTCTGATTCTTCATATACATCAGGCCCACAATAACCTGGGACAGTTCCATGAAGCTTATGAGATGCCGCAAGACAGGGATATCTCAGTATGGATCTTTAATTTCTTTAGCAGCATAATCCTGGATGGATCTATATGACCAAGTTAGAGACTATCCTCACTGGCTTAGCTAGGAAAAGCGCTCAGCAAGTGGATAATGGTACACAAACAAAATTCTTGGTCAGTCTCTGGATCCCCAGATCAGGTACACATGTAATCATTGATTTCACTGCTTACATATACAAGGCAGACAGTTACACTTTGCAGGGACAACCTCTCTTCCTCGCTTGCCATTTTGTGTTTGCTGCTGGACTGAGAACTTGGGCAGGTAGTTGTTCTGGTATAGGCCTACTTGCCTTTCCCAAGCAAGTCTAAGTAACACACACTGGTCTTGTTCTGTAACAACCAGATCATGGTGTTTTTATTTTTTTAACCAGCCTGGCACTCTCAGAAGCAAGGTTACATCACTCAAACTGGTAGTGTGAAAATAAGAAACATCCTTAAATAGTGCCTTCTTTTATCACTTCCCTTTCTACCAACATATCTCCTAGCCTATAACCACTAGTTTAGAAGATATGATGCCATAGCCTAAACCAGCTTGTAAAACAGAAACCACCAGTGTGACCTGGGTTTCTAGAACAAGAGCCATTGTGGCATGGCACTGGGCTCTCAAAGAAGGGGCTATTTAAAGAAGTAACACTTTTAAGTAAGGGATACTTCCTTTAAATAACAGATATCTTGAGTGGAATTCTCCACAGCAACAAGAGCTGTAGCAGAGAAAAAGCTTGAGTTGGGTTTGGCAGATGCATCCCACACAGAGAAAACTTCTATTGTTGAATCACCCTCAGTAGGAAAGTTTCAGACAGATTCATGTAGGATAGGTCTATCAGTGGCTACAGGCAATGGTGACTAAAGGGAGCCTCCATGTTCAGAGGCAGTAAACTTCTGAATCCCGGTGCCAGGGGGCAACATCCGTGGACTGATTCAGCATCTATGCCCTATTGTTGGACCTCCAGAGGAACTGGTTGGCCACTGCATGAGCCAAGTGCTGGATTAGATGGAACATTGGTGTCAGGTTCGGCCTTTTCTCCTGTGAGGTGATGCTTGTATCTGTGCCATGATCAGTCTCCAGTATCTGTAACCCAATGCCTTATGCTGTTAACACGATTACTTTTGCTTTTGGAAACCCGCTTGCTTTGCCCATCTGCCGAGCACCTTATCAGTCCTCTCTGACATTCCTAAGGGGAGAGGAGCATGTGAATGAATGAGAGGAGTGTTGTAGCGGCTTTGCTGGTAACCTTTCCTAAACAGCCCCCACATAGCCCATGAGCCCAGCTGGGTCCATGGCTGTGGGAGACAAGAGCCTTAAGATAGCTAGCTGGTCGTATATTCTCTCATGACTTGTAGTAGCCTAGGTGTTTGTGTGTGACATATGCTTGAGGGTGGACCCTAATCCCTTTTCCCTTGTCCCATGCTATTGATTGCCAGTTCTGGCAAAGGTGTTCACCTGTCCAGAAGCCATATTTTGCCAATAAACCTGATCAAGGACTATTGTGTGCTGAGTGGTTACTGCAGGACCTGACAGATTGCCAGAACTGTCTGAACTCTCCCCTGAACTCCCCCCTGCTGCAGGATGATGGAGAATGGAGAAGGAGATAGGGAGGCCGTAGCAGGCACCAGAATAGAGACTGCGTCTCCTGCCACTGACTTCTCGCTGTCAGAGGAAGAAGGAGATGAGAGCATGGACATGGGCCTTGATTCCATGCTCTTGCTCTTCAGAACCCCTGAATGCTGGGGTGAACCCGCAGAACTCGCCTTTGATGGGAGGTATCATGAGTACAGTGCCAGAGGCTGAGACAGCATTGGAGAATCAGGAGTATGCAATCCTCGAGACTCCCAGGCGGCTGGCCATGCACCTGAGGAGACATGCGCTCTTCAGCCCCTCGAATTTCAGGAGAGAAGTGAGACGTCTATGGGACCTGGTGCAGCAGTTGAACTGCCACTTGCCGCAAGCAATCTGAGAGCTGGTACAGCTGGAGTTGGCGCAAGCACCCAAGGGGAGATGATCCCCAAGGCATGAGGAAAACCCTGACCGACAGAGGCCCTGAGATGCTCTGGACACAACATTTGATGGGTGCCCCAGGAAGCTGAGATTCTTCACGATCCAAGTACATGCCATGTTGCGTGACTGGGGCCACTCCTTCATCTTTGATGAAGAACGTGTGGAGTACATAGGATCTCGACTGCAGGGAGCAGCGATGGAATGGTATGTGGCCCTGTACAATGCAGCAGCCCCTGAGTTGTGAGACCTGGAGGTGTTCCTGCACTCCCTGCAGCAGCAGTTCAATGACCCCCTGGAGTTGGAGAAGGCTCGAATCAAGCTGTGAGAGATCTGCCAGGGCAACCATTCGGTCCAGGAGTACTCTGATGACTTCAAAGCGTCTGCTGCCAAACTCAGGGACTGGCCAGAAAAAGTGCTCATGGAATTTTACCGAGCTGGCCTGAACGTCATGATCCTGGAGAAGGCTTTGGACCAAGGTAACCCCCTCACACTGGCAGCATGGATCCAGGTGGCATGCGAGGCGGAAGCCTGCCACAACATAGTGAAGCTGCACTACCAGGGAGCTGCGAGCCAGAGTCGAGGAATAAAATGGGACCCATGTGGGCACGACTCTCCCCAGCTGGGGGAAGACCAAGTGCAGCCAACAAGATGCAGACAATGCCTGCCGGATGGAGCACCAAGCCCTGCCAACCCTGAAAGCCACCAAGCTCAGCAGAAAGATGACATCTATCAGATGGAAGGTAGCGGGCACCCCAAGGCGCACTCGAAGGGCTCGCTGGGTGAGGTGGTACATCCCCATAGAGCCTTACAGGCTGCCGGGCCCTCTTCATCTGATCCCTCAATTGTGGAGTGAGACAGGCCCCAGCAGCAGGGAAATGACCAGGACCTGCTGTGAAAGGTGTCAGCCAGCGAGTCCCTGATCCTCAGGCGCAAGAAGCAGATGGCACCTCTTTATTCTTTTTGACTGTGACTATTTTAAACCCAGAAGGGGGAACCCAATTAAGGGTATGAGCCCTTTTAGACTCTGGTTACTCCCGTGACCTGATTCGCCCATCACTGGTTATGGGGCTGGGGGCTGGGATTGTGAAATTAGATGACCCCATAGTGTTTACCCAAATGGATGGCACCTCCATGCAGTCATGCCAACACCAAACAGTAGCCATGCCAGTGGGGATGGCAGGACACTGGGAACAACGTGCTTTTATAATACATCCCACCACCCAATTCCCCATGGTGTTGGGTAGCCTGTGGCTGGCGGCTCATGACCCCTGTGTTCAGTGGAGCTGTGGCACAATGACATTTTTGGACCCCCATTGTAAAGCTCACCAATGGAAGCCAGAGTGGGGGGTTGAACTGCACCCCACTCTGGCGCGGATATGCCTTGCCCGGGATGAGTTGAATTCCATCCCTAAGGAGTACCGAGACTCCTCAGGCTAACAAGCTCCCCCCCCATAGAAAAACTGACTGTGCCATTGAAATCCTTGAGGGGCATAAAATACCCAAAGGCAAGTTGTATGCTATGAATCCAGCTGAGAAAGAGGAACTTCTTTATTTACAAAAACCTTGAACGGGGTTTCATTCAACCAGCCACTTCCCCTTTTGCTGCTCCCGTCCTCTTCCAAAAAAAGAAGGACAGGGGGCTACGTTTGTGCACTGACTACAGAGGGTTGAATGCAGTGTCAATGTCAAACGCTTACCCTCTACCGCTTATGAAAGACTTATTGGGGTAGGCTGCTAAGGGGAAGATCTTTACAAAACATGACCTGTAGTAGCCTAGGTGTTTGTGTGTGATGTATGCCTGACGGTGGACCCTAATCCCTTTTCCCTTGTCCCATGCTATTGATTGCCAGTTCTGGCAAAGGTATTCACCTCTCCAGAAGCCATACTTTGCCCACAAACCTGATCAGGACTATTGTGTACTGAGTGGTTACTACAGGACCTGACAACTGGTCCAGCAAAGCTCTTCTTATGACTGCACTTAGAAATGGCAGGCAAGTGGTACTGCTGTAATCTGGGGCTGGGTGGGTACTTTCCTTCTTCCTACATGCCATGTGCAACTAGCAAGAAGAGAAGAAGAAGAAGGAAGAAGAGTTTGGACTTATACCCCGCCCTTCACTGCCCAAAGGCGTCTCGGAGCAGCTTACAAACTCCTTTCCCTTCCCCTCCCCACAACAGATGCCCTGTGAGGTAGGTGGGGCTGAGAGAACTTCTGATAGAAACTGTCCTTGAGAGAACAGCTGTGCCAGAGCTTGTGACTGACCCAAGGTCACATCAGCAGGTGCAAGTGGAGGAGTGGGGAATCAAACCCGATTCTCCCAGATTAGAGTCCACGCACTGAACCACTACACCAAACTGGCAAAGTTTGCCCATGTTGTCTGAGCCAAGCCCTCACCACACTGGTTTCCTGATCAGTTGCTGAAAACATGACCCCGTTTCTGAGCAAAAGTTCTCCTCATTTAATTAAAAGTGTTGGCTTTGTGTCCAGCCAACCTATCCACCTGAGAATGTACCGATAAATTAAACATTAAACTTGTAATGGCCCATAAAGAAACTCTTCAACTGTTGCTTGCGTATGGAGAGGGACAAAAAATAGGGAAGAGGTGGGTGGAAGCAGGTTATATGGCCATATAATCTCAGCTCATGAATTTGCTTAAACAGCAAAATTAGTTTAGAAACAATAAAGGGAAGGGGCCAGAAGGCGGGACCTAACGTGTAGTTGAAAGGGTAATGGAGGGTGCAGTTTGGTTTGATCTCTGAAGCTCCCAACATAGGTCTCTGAGCCTCTAGAAATCCCTGTCCACATACTGGTGATTATAGTTTAAGATAAGTTTAAGATAAGATAAGGGTTACAGTTAGACAGACTTATGACTTTTTTATTGCTGTATAGGATTTGCAGATTGCCTTGGGTGTCTGGTTGGAATACAAAGGCAAGGTAGAAATAGTTAAAATAAATGAGCCCACTTGAAAAACCTCTGATATTGCCTGATTTTTCAAGTGAATATTCAGGGGATTTTAGAGTGCTATACCCAGTTCTTAGGTCTGTCATAGGAAGAAGTCTATGACCTTGGACAAACCTCATGTATCCTGAGTCCATTTATTTGGAAAGAATGGGAGCAAACTTGTATGTTTAGAATCACAGCCTTACTTTAGGCCCTGAGATTTTAAAGATGAGTAACTGGCCCCTCTAGTGAAATCCCCAAGGGATATCTCTAGTTTCCAGCGCAGTCACAGAGGCATGTATAATGGCTGTGAATGGGGTGGGGCTCCTGCCAGAAGTCTAAAAATAGAGTGGCTTAACTACCATTCTCCACCCCTTCCTTAGTTTGTTTGTTTGGTTGGTTGATTTATACCCCGCCCTCCCCGCCAAAGTAGGCTCAGGGTGGCTTACATAAAAATTTTAGATGGATAAAAACAAGTATAAATATAAAACACAACATAAAGTGCTAGTAAGCAGTTGTATGGCAGTGGCAAAACATTAGTAGCATCTAACACAATAAAGATACAGTCAACAATTGGTTTTAGGATTGGCATCTCAGTCCAAGCCATACCAGCAAAGCTCAGGCTGTCAATGATAGTATTGGGCACAGGGTCTTAATTTATTAGGTGCAGCTCTTTAACTGAAGGCCTGGTGGAAGAACTCCATCTTGCAGGCCCTGAGGAACTGTAAGAGGTCCCACAGGGTCCTAGTATCTTCTGGGAGCTCATTCTACTAGCACAGAGCCACCACTGAAAAGTCCCTGGCCCTGATTGAAGCCAGTCTGGCATCTATGGGACCTGGGAGGGCCAGATGATTTTGGGACCCTGACCATAGTGCTCTCTGGGGAACATGCAGAGAAAGCCTGTCCCTCAGGTAGGTAGGCCCCTGACCATAAAGGGCTTTAAAGGTAAGCACCAGCACCTTGAAGGGAATTCAGTGAGCAACAGGCAGCCAGTGCAGTTCTTTTAGCTCAGGCTGAATGTGCTCCCACATGGGGAGACCCAGTAACAGTCTGGCTACCGCATTCTGCACCAGCTGAAGCTCCCAGATTTGGGACAAGGGCAGCCCCATGTAGAGAGCATTACAGTAGTCTAATCTCGAGGTGACCATCACATGGATCAGTGCTGCCAAGTCCTTGCTTTCGAGGAAGGGAACCAACTGCCTGATCAGCCGAAGATGATAGAAGGCTGACTTAGCAGTGGCTGCTACCTGGGCCTCCATCATTAGGGAAGCATCCAAGAGCACTCCCAAGCTTCTAACCTCCAATGCTTGCACCAATGGCGCCCTGTCGAAGGTCAGGAGTGGAATCCCTACACCCACACCACTCAGACCTAGGCACAGGAGTGACAGGACCTTCATCTTCACCAGATTCAATTTCAGTCGGCTCAGTCTAAACCAACCAGCCACAGCTTGTAACGCCAGGTCCAGATCTTCTGGACTAGAGTCAGACTGGCCACCCAACAGCAGATAGAGCTGAGTGTCATCCACATGCTGGTGACATCCCAACCCATGCCTCCGGACAATCTTGACAAGGGGGTGCATATAGATGTTAAATTGGGGAAAGTACTGCCCATTGGGGCACTCTGTAGACCAGTAGGTGCCTTCAGGACAGCTGTTCCCCTAATGCCACCCTTCGTTCCCGACCTTGAAGGAACAAGGAAAGCCATTGCAAGGCAGACCCCTGGATCACAGCGTTGGTGAGGCGGTGGCTCAGTAGTTGATGGTTGACCGTGTTGAACACCACTGACAGGTCCAATAAGAGCAACACTGCCAAACTGTCCTGATCCAGATGCCTCCGAAGGTCATCTATGAGGGTGACCAGTGCCGTCTCCATCCCATGGCCTGGTCAAAAGCTGGACTGGAAGGAATCTAATGTGGAAGTGTCATCCAAAAAACCCTGCAATTGCCCTCTCAATTAATTTGTCCAAGTAGGGCAAATTCAAAACTGGCTGGTAGTTAGCCAATTCGGCTGGATCCAAGGATTTTTTTAAAGAGTGGGCATACCACCGCTTCCCTGAGTGCCCTAGGGAACAGTCCCCCCAGAGAGGGACTTGTTGATAATTTCCCTTAGGGCACCTCATAGCCCATTGTGACCATCTTTAATTAGCCACAGTGGGCACGGGTCAAGGCTGCAAGTGGTTGTGTGTACAGTTGAGAGTAATTTGTCAATTTCCTCTAGGCTGAGCAGGCTGAAATAATCCAAAACCTGACTAGAAGATGTGTATGGAGCCTTGAGTTCACTTAATGTATCAACTGTGGCAGGGAGGTCATGGCAGAGCGACAAGACGTTATCTGTAAAGTAGCTCGCAAAAGCCTCACAGCCAATATTCAATTCCTTAGCATTTGGTCTGCCTGTTGCAGAGTAGTTATAGACTGAATTGTTCTAAATAATTGGGCTGGGTGTGAGCTCACAGATGCAATTGTGGCCGCATAATACTCTCTCTTAGAGGCTTTGATTGCTATCTCATAGGATCTCATAAACATCCTATTCAATGCTCTTGTAGCTTCATCATGGGCATGCCGCCACTGTCTCTCTAGCCATCTAAGCCTTCGCTTCATCAGCCGCAGCTCCTGGGTAAACCAAGGAACCAGCCTAGAGTTGGGGCGCAGAGGGTGTTGGAAGTGATTGTGTCAATGGCTGCTGAGAGTTGTCTATGCCAATCCTCCACTAGCTCATCCAACAAGCTGCCAGGGGGCATCAGGTCCTGCAGGGCCATCTGAAGCCGCATAGGGTCCATTTGGCTCTATGGGTGAGCTAAATGTTAATTTTTGGACTCAATTACTCCCACAAACACTCTTGTATCATTAAGATTTGTTTATTAGGAGACAGAGAGGTTCCAAGCATAAGAACATAAGAGAAGCCAATGTTGAATCAGGCCAATGGCCCATCTAGTCCAACACTCTGTCACACAGCAGCCAAAATATACCACGTGCCATCAGGAGGTCCAGCAGTGGGGCCAGGACACTAGAAGCCCTCCCACTGCTGCCCCCCCAGCACCAAGAATAGAGTGCATCACCTGCCCCAGACTGAGAGTTCCCATCTATACTCTGTGGCTAATAGCCGCTGATGGACTTCTGTGTCGGAACTGGGTTCCAGATGCCAGTCTACACAATATAATAAAAGCAGGAAAACCCACAGATGCCAAATGACCAATCACTTCTCTCATTCAGCCCACCACGTTTGCTTCTGCCCCATGACTGCCCCTAGCACCTGCAAGCTAACAGTTACATTATCTAGAAGCTCCGCAGACTACAAGGTCACACCGAATGGTGAGATCATACTCATCTCAAGATGTTTACAGCACACTTGGGTTTATGGCATGAGAACTGTTACATGGTAGCACTAACCAAGCAAAGCAGACAGCCATAACCAGTCACTCCCCCCCCCCAGGTTCCCAGCAGAGAAGATGAACAGGAATGGAAAGGAGCAAGGTTACATGAGAACTGTAGAAATACATATGAATCCATATGGAAATACTTGGCTGAGTGAGTGAGGCCCAAGTTTCACACTAAAATGCACTCGCCGCCCAAACAGTGTTGAGGTGAAACATTCACACAGGCCTTCAGGGCATAGTGGTCTGACCACGGCACTGCAGTGATCCCATCCACTGTAACTCCCGCCGTGAAGATCAAATCAAGTGTGTGCTCTGCTTGATGAGTGGGGGCCATTACATACTGGGATAGTCCTAGTGCCGCCATGGACGACACCAGGTCCATCACCTGCATGGAGGCCGCCTCGTCAGCATGGACATTGAAGTCATCCAGGACAATCAGCCTAGGGTGCTCCAATGCCCAACCTGATACAGCCTCCTCCAGGGATGACAGGCTATCGGTTGGTGCATTGGGTGGACAGTGCACTAACCAAATAGCCAAACTCTCCCCGGCTTCCCACACAAAGCCAGTGCACTCTATGCCTGTGAGCTTCAGTGGCAGGAGCACCCTGAAGGAGTAAGCCTCCCAAATGAACAGAGACACTCGCCCCCACCCCCACGCCTTAGTCCAAGATTGGTGGAGGACCAAGAACCCGGGTCAGCCTGCTGGGAGAAAGCTACTCTCTCCCCATCTCAAACCCAAATCTTGGTCATACATGCCAGGTCCACACCCTGCTCCAGCAGGACCTGGCGTTACACAACACCAATGTCAGAGGGGGGGGGTTAATCCTAGCCCCACCACCTAACACCTTCAGGATGGGGTACAGGCTGGAAGGGGGCTGAGCACTTCCACTTCTTCACCCCCTTCCCTTCCATTCATTCCTGGTCCCACCACTATACTTTCCCCTCCCCAGGAGCACTGGTATCCCTTGCCCAGTCATTGCAAAGCCTCAGACCAACTAATAGACTAACTGATAAATGGAATGCCCAATATGAGTGCTACTACTAGCAGTTAACGATCCTCCCAGTATTTACTAATCCCTAACTAAATCCTAATCTATCATAACAGATAAATCCCATGTTACTCAACTAATCTAACAATTTAATTGCAGACAATATCCAGTTCACCTGGCCAGTAAATTACATAAAGGCCAGTAACAATCACAATATATTCAGTTTGCACTGTAAATTCTAGCTCAGATTTGTCAAAGTGCAAAATCAATTCGTAATTATCAATTATAAATTAATTTCAGTACAATAGGATTGTCAAAACCACAAATAATTAATTAATTAGTTAAATTCACTTATTCAATTCATCTATTCAATAAATTATTCAATTCATTCAATTTATACAAATTAAATCATTCACTTTGCCCCAAAAATTGATTTGATCATTTCTCCATTCAATTTAATCATTCAATTGTACCCCAATTAATTAAACTAATCCTGTAAAACAATTATCAGCTAAATAGCAACTCAATTTAATTTAATTAGGTCTAACAAACAGACTCTCTGGATTAACAGTAATATGATGTCACAGTAGTTCAAATTATAAAGATTCTGCTTGCCAGCTGGCTATAGTCCTGTAGGGTGCTGGAAGTGATTGTGTCAATGGCTGCTGAGAGTTGTCTATGCCAATCCTCCACTAGCTTCTCTAATCCTCCATTTCTCTAATCCAATTTGTAGTCCTGTCCCTCTCCAGTATCACGCCAAAGGTGGTCATTTCCTTGGGCCCCGACAGGTCCTAGTCTTTGTTCTCCGAGCTCCCAAGGAAGTAGAGTTCTTGTCCTTGAAGTCAGCATCTGATAAGTGCAGATGCCAGGGTAGTCATGCCATTGATGGCCCAGTGAAGTCAAGAGTAGCTGGGCAGGCCCCAGGCAAGCAGAGATCCCCTCCAGGCTCCCTAGCCGCCGCTCCAATGCCAAGGGTAAGCATGAGAGCGACCGCTGCTTTAGCAGTGATCACAAATGAGTCTCCTTAGCAGCTCCAAACTGTCAGGCATACCAAAGAAGCAAGGCTGACAGCAACCTGTAGCCACCGTATGCACGGCCACTGCCAACGTGATCTTCAGGTAAGGCTGGAGCTCTGTCCGTCATCTTTGCATGAGCTGAGCCAGCTTTCAGCACCAGGGAGCTGCACCATGAACCATGCCATAACAGAGAGGTAGCAGTTCGTATAGACAATTTTCTTGCTCCTGCATTCCTGTCCAGCATGCTGGAGCTACCCGAGCTGGCAGTGGGCAGGAGAAAGCCTGCTAATTTTTAGGCAGGAGCCACTAGCACTGGGGCTCCTTGCTCATCACTATCTTGAATGCAAGTTTTGAATGCAACTTTGAAACAAAAACAAAACATAATCATTTGTTGACTGGAGCCTAAGTCTCTGATGGGTTTCTCCTTGTGGGACCTTTGCCCTAAAACATATGCACTCAGTGTATGTCTACACAGATAAAGAAATGGCTTTTGAGGTAGGTATGAGTGCTCCCTTCTTTAAGAGTTGTCCAACTCTTCTTTTTGTCTGGCTCACATCAAATGCCTAATAAATGTTCTGTGATGATAATGATGTCTGACTCACAGTACAGTTCCTCTTTATGTGGATCAAACACTTTGAGAGTCCTAGTAAGTGTGATATAAAATTCAGAATAAAATACATTTATATGGAAGGGAAACCCTTTGATATACTCAGCTTCATAATGTATGTGAAGGCTCAGACCAATGTCATGTCTGTAACGTTGGATGATCAATAATCACCAGCCCGCAGCAGACTTCTCATATTTGCCTCTTTCCAGAGAGCCCCTTGTCCCAAGTTGTGTGATGCACATGCCAAACTCTCAGAAGGCAGCTAACTAGCATTAGTGGGGACCTTAAGTGGAGACCCCTTCAACAGTCAGCACCATTAATCACTGATGATTTTGCTAAGGCATGGAGAAGTCAGTGTCTTCCTTGCTCTAACGGGAAGCAGCAATATGTATGATACTTTGCCTTTATTGTGTGAGCTGCCTGCATTTAGCTCTGAATCCATGCTTGTTCCGCTGTCATGGATGTCACGGATTGCTCTCTTAAGGCCTCTTAATAGCTGACCTATCTGTAACAGTTGTCTAGAACCACTTGACAATGCAGTTCCCTGCCACACTCCATGGCATGCACAAGAATTTTGGCTGGAGAGATCCTTCAGCAAGGGCCCTTGAATTTGCCTTGGCAGACATGATGATTTGGTAATGAAATTGTTCTTGGCACTGCCATCACACTGCCTTCTATCATTTGTGTCCCAAGGGTCTTGTCAACTTGTCTGGGGCCACAAACAGTCCACTGCCAAAATTTTTCTATCTGAGCCCAGGGACACATCTGTTCTCAACAAATACTCATGGGATAGATTGGAGCTCAGCGTTTCCTCCCCGAGGACTCTGACTTTTCTATCAAGTGTTTTTGTAGGGTGAAGGCAAACAGTAACTGCTTTGGAGCAGCATTTCTTTTCCTTCAGTTGTGGTAGTCATGTCACCAGACTGGATTGCAAATCAGGAGCTTTTAGAGTGATTTCCAGGGAAACCACAGTGTTGGGGGTGGAAATCAACAGGGCACTAATGAAAGTGAGCTGTGGCTTAATGAGCTGTGATTGTCCCTGAATTGGGTTCACAAAGACAAGAATTTCTATCATTGATCTCCATACTGCATGTCACTGGCAGTCAGAGCACCCAGGAATCCATACAAGGTGGAATAGCTGCAAAGAGCAGGGAATAATAAGGGCTTGAGAGGAAAGCTTTCAGGGTTGCCAACCTCCAGCTGAGGCCTGGAGTTCCCTTGGAATTATAACTGATATCCAGGCAACAGAGATCAGTTCCCCTATGGGAAATAGTGTCTTTGGAGGATGGACTGTATGGCATCACATTCCCAGTGAGCTCCCTCCTCTCACTAAACTCCTGTCTCCCTACTTCCTCCAAGCTGGAGTTAGCAACCCAGATTTCAGGGGGTGTCATGGGGGTAGCCTCAGCAGCAGTTTGTGATGAGGGCTTCATCCAAAAGCCATGCTGTCTTTGAGAGAGAGAGAGATTTCTGCCATTAGAAGCTAAATGCAAAATAAGTTGTCAAAGACTTTCATGGCCGGAGTTCATTAGTTGCTGTAGTTTTTCTGGGTTGTGTGGCTGTGGTCTAGGCATTGTAGGACCTAACATTTCACCAGTAGCTATAATTGGCATCCTCAGAGGTATAACACAGAAAGATGGAGTACTCTATGTCAAGGTGAGCAGAAAAATGATAGGCAAGTAATTTATTTCTACCCTGGAGGTGGGGTAGGGCTGAGTCAATTATCTTGTGTAGGTCTCCAGGCTATGAACATGCTAATGCAGGAGCTTTCCTGTGGAGGTTCTTTTGTCTATGGATTGTTTCCTGAGGAAGTTTGAGGAGGTTCTTTTGTGTGTGGAATGGCTGTTGAAACTCTAATCTTATCTGTAGTGCTATTGCCAGCTGTAGAGCATTTTGTGTTTTTCAGGACAGGAAACCATGCCCTATTTATTTTTAAACTCTCTTCTTTCCTGTTGAAATTGTGTTTATGTTTATGAATTTCAATGGCTTCCCTGTGTAATCTGATATGGTAATTGGAAGTGTTGTCCAGTCTTTCAGTGTCCTGAAACAAAATGCTGTGTCCTGTTTGGGAAAGTACAGTTGACCAGGTCAGTGCCTCAGCAGTGCCATGGTCAGGCCACCATGCCCTGAAGGCCTATGTAAAAGTTTCACCCCACCCCTGTTTGTACAGCAAGTACATTTTAGCTTGTTCACAGAGCCAAATGGATCCTATGTGGCTTCAGATGGCCCTGCAGGATTGGATGCCCCCAGCAGCTCATTAGATGAGCTTGAGGAGGATTGGCATAGCCAACTCTTGGCAGCCATCAACAAAATCACTCCCTGATGCCCTCTGCACCCTCGCTCTAGGCTGGCACCTTGGTTCACCCAGGAGTTGTGGCTGATGAAGTGAGGGCTAAGATGACTAGAGAGACAGTGGCAGCACACCCGTGATGAAGCTACAAGAACATCTTATAGGATGTTTATGAGGTCCTATGAGATGGCAGTCAAAGCTATGAAGAGAGAACATGATGTAGCTACGATTGTGTCTGCGAGCTCATGCCTAGCCTAGTTATTTAGAACGATTCAGTCTATGACTGTTCTGCCACAAGACAGACCAAATGTTAGGGAATTGGACATTGGCTGTGAGGCTTTTGCGAGCTATTTCGCAGACAAAGTCTTGTCGCTCTTGCTGCGACCTCCCTGCCACAGATGAGAAAGTGAGTGAACTTGAGGCTCTGTGCACATCTTATAGTCAGATTATGGATTATTTCAGTCCACTCAGCCTAGAGGAAGTTGACAAATTGCTCTCAACTGTATGCCCTACCTTGTGCAGCCTTGACCCGTGCCCATCATGGCTAATTAAAGCTGGTTACAATGGGTTTTGAGGTGCCCTAAGGGAGATTATCAACAAGTCCTTCTCTGAGAGACTGTTCCTTGGACAGTCAAAGAAGCAGTGGTCGTCCTCTCCTGAAAAAGCATCCTTGGATCTGGCCAAATTGGCAAATTACCAACCAATTTCCAACTTGCTCTGTTTGGGCAAAATAATCGAAAGGCAGTGGCAACTCAGTTGCAGAGCTTTTTGGATGACACTTCCATACCAGATCCCTTCCAGTCCAGTTTTCACCCAGGCCATGAGACAGAGATGGTGCTGGTTGCCCTCACAGACGACCTCTGGAGGCATCTGGATCAGGGCAGATGGGTGGTGCTGTTGCTGTTAGACTGTTGGCAGTGTTCAACACAGTCGGCCATCAGCTACTGATC
This sequence comes from Gekko gecko, assembly GCA_029375565.1. Lineage (NCBI taxonomy): Eukaryota > Metazoa > Chordata > Lepidosauria > Squamata > Gekkonidae > Gekko > Gekko gecko. The sequence goes on along the minus strand of JAPDNY010000002.1, from coordinate 232,112,931 downwards.
CACTGCCTTGCCAACACTGGATTCCAGGGGTCAGCATTACAATGGCTTGTCTCCTTCCTTCAGGGTCGGAGACAAAGGGTGGCATTAGGGGAACAGCTATCCCGAAGGCACTCACTGATCTGTGGAGTGCCACAATGTGTGGTGCTTTCCCCAATGCTATTCAACATCTATATACGCCCCCTTGCCCAGATTGCCCAGAGGCAAGGGCTGGGATGTCATCAGTATGCTGATGACACTCAGCTCTATCTGCTGTTGGGTGGCTAGTCTGATTCTAAACTGGAAGATCCGGACCTGGTGTTACAAGCCATGGCTGGACGGCTTAGACTGAGCTGACTAAAATGGAATCTGGTGAAGACGGAAGTCCTGTGCCTGAGCAGAGGCAGTCCAGGGTTAGGGATCCCACTCCTGACCTTCGATGGGGCTCCCTTGGTGCCAGTACCAGAGGTTAGGAGTTTGGAAGTGCTCTTGGATGCCTCCTTAACAATGGAGGCCCAGGTAGTAGCCACTGCCAAGTCAGCCTTTTACCATCTTTGACTGGTTAGGCAGTTGGTTCCCTTCCTCGAATGCAGAGACTTGGCAACAGTGATCCATGCGATGGTCACCTCAAGATTATACTACCGTAATGCTCTCTATATGGGGCTGCCCTTGTCCCAAATCTGGAAGCTACAACTAGTGCAAAATGCTACAGCCGGGCTTCTGATGGGCCTCCTCATGTGGGAGCACATCCAGCCTATGCTGAAAGCATTACACTGGCTGCCAATAGCATACCGAATTTGCTACAAGGTGCTGGTTCTTAATTTTAAAGCCCTATATGGTCAGGGGTCTACATACCTGAGGGACTGCCTTTCCCTACACGTTCCCCAGAGAGCACGGCATTCAGGGTCTCAAAATCAGTGGGCCCTCCTGGGTCCCAAAGATGCCAGCCTGGCCACAACCAGACCAGGACCTTTTGAATGGTGGCTTCACACTGGTGGAATGAGCTCCCAGAAGACATCAGGGCCCTGTGGGACCTCTTATAGTTCCACAGGGCCTGTAAGACAGAGCTCTTCCACCAAGCCTTCAATCAAGGGACCGCCTCTAATAACTGAACTGTGATAAGGCCCTGCTCCTCTGGAATTACCACCAGCAGCTTGTGCCTGCTGCATAAATAGATCAAGATAAGCTGATCATCAACACAGACTGTATCCTATCTGACTATTCCATCATGATTGTTTCTACCATCTCTGTGCAATACTATTATTATCAGTTATAATTGTTATTTCATGTATTTTAACCTTTTATGTAAGCTGCCCTGAGCCTGCTTTGGTGGGGAGGGCGAGATATAAATTGAATAAATAAATAAATAAATTGAATAAATAAATAAAGAGCAGCAGCAATTTGATAAAAGCAGCATTTTTCTTGTTTCATGCAAGGAGTTGATGAGCAGGCAGATGGTGAAGGGAAAAGGAGGAAGTGACTAGATCCTGCTGACCGACGTACAGATTTGAAAGTACAGGAATTGTTTATGGCAGTAGGAAGCAGAGATTTGGGAGGTTTACTTTTTATGTCAAAACAACAGCACTTAAGTGAAGCTGACTGTGCCTTCCTAAACAGCTACACCTTTCTAAGTCCCATTGCAGTCAATGAACTTAGAAGGGTGTAACTCTGTTTAGGATGGCACTGCAAATGACTTACCGCAATTTAGCTTCGTAACGTAACCCTTATGGTGAGACTACGCTGCCTCTGAGCTCTCTTGGAGGAAGGGTGGGCTCATACAAGTGCCTTAAATCAAGCCAGATCATTGTCATAGGATTTCACTTCAACACATTTGATCAACAGTTGTTACCTTGCTTCACTTGTGTAAGCAGGATCATGGTTCATACTGCCATTCTTTTGGAGTCTGGGCAGGTTTCCGGAAACTCCTGGGGAGATAATAACACATGCTCGTAAAGAATGTTGCCAGTCAATGAGCAAATGGCATCGACCGTGGATGTGTGTTAGCCATAACAATAATTGATTGTAATTCTTCTTTCTCTCTCTTTTCTTTCTTAGTGATCCCTGAGTGAGCAAGCACCACGGGGGAAGCTTGGCTGATTCCAAAGGTACCACAATTGTTCCATTTTCTTTTCCCAGAAATCTTGGAAAGAAAGTGGCTGCAACTTTTAAATTTAGAAAGCACTGTTTTCCCCAAGTGTGAGATTAGGAGGGGAGTGTTCCGCTTTTAGCCAACTGTATAACCCCATCCTGCCTTGCTTGGGAGTTAGTCATTTAGAAAAAAGGAAGAATAAAAAATAAAAATAGCTGGCAAGTGGCAAGATTGTCACTCTATAGTAGATGCACAGAGGAAATTCCACACAAGTTCATCTTTAGTCTAAAAAGACAGCAGCATTTGGGCTGATGTCATCTGCTAACCTTACCTACAATGAATCTGAAAGTAAAAATGAAGGCATAGTAGTGTTATGGTTATACTTACCATTCATATAACCATATGAACATTCATATTGTCTGTAATCCTTACAACAGCTCTGTAAGGTAGACAGCAGCATTGTCCTCCCCAAATGCAGGCTGAACCTTAGAAGTAATGCTTAACGGGACCTAGGAAACTCATGGAAGAAAGGAGCTTTGAACTGGGGATTTCATGTACATGGAAGTATTTTTCTGCATCAGCTCTCAGAGAATGTTGGAGATATGGCAAATTCCTGGTGCAATATTCTTAATTTTCTGACCTCGACACTATGTTTTAGCCCTTCTGGGCAGCTTTGGAGAAAAGCTAAAAGGAGACCATGGTGTTAGCCATTTCAGCCACTCGGGTAAGCTGCTCTTTTTCCCACCTGTTGGTTCCTCTGGAAATTCCTGAATAGCCTTAGGGGATTACACGTTGTTGTTATTGTTGTTTTCCTGGCACCCCATTGTGCAAATACCACAATATCTTCCAGTGTTCTATCCCTATCCCTGCACACTGCTTCATCAGTAGCTCTCGTTGAACTTGAAAATGGCATGGGGAGTAAGCCAGGGACTTCAAAGAGGCACAGTTGTCTGGAAACCTTGGTTATTCTTGAAGCAGAAAACTTGGAGAAAAATTGCAGCCAGCTGACCTGTATTTGGATTTGTAACTGACCAATCTCTCTATCCCACAGACTTTAAACCTCATACTTTGGTGATCTGGGAAACCCCAAAGGCCAAATTCTTTTGAGGGAATGGGTGCAGTATCTTCTCCCATCTCCAAAGTCACTTGTTTATACACTTCAGTGATAACATATCGGGGGAAGGTGGTGGCAAGGAGGCATCAGTGTTGTTCTACTGGAAAGTGGCTGATAGTGGATATTTGTTATACCTGTATTGTGCTTTAGAGTGTCCCAAAGCATTTTCAGGTGTATTGTTTTAACAATCCATACTACCAAGCTGCAAATCAGTATCAATCCCAAATTACAGATAGGGAGCTGAGGCTGAAGGGTTGGGGGTTGCCTAACATCTCCTAGTGAGTTCATTCACACTCAGGACTTCTTGATTCATAACTGTGAGCCGCCCTGAGCCTGCATTGCGGGAAGGGCGGGGTATAAATGTGATTAATAAATAAATAAATAACTTGGATTCTGGGAGAAGAATTGCATACATATTACAGCAGATATATGGCTGTGTTTCCTCCTCTCTTCTCCTTAATGTCAAATAATACAGGATATTGGACATGATATCATCGTACTTTGACTTTCCTCTCTCTTCATTGACTGATATTTGTGGGGAGTAGAAATACAAAGCACAGTGACATCACAATAAACTTGTTCTGTTGTTAGACCTTCCATACCGGACAGGGAGGGGAGACTTCAGGTTGCTGTTTTTGGTGGTTGCCTCACGTCAGCTGTAATGCCAAGTTCTGGCCTTTGTGAGAATTACGAAGTAGATGTTTCAGAAATGTAATGAGTACAGGAGATTTCAGCATGCTTGGTGTTCAGATCAGATGATCTATTTCTAAGGGGGCTGTAGTTACCCTTCTCTATTTGTATTGGTGTCCCTTCCCACAATTGCATCACTGCAGGGCTGCTGAGTAGTGCGGGGCCCCAAGCCAGTGTCATGCTGCAGTCAGGGAATGCATGTACTTTTTTTAACCTTTACATGCAGTTCTGCACTGCAGCCACTAGGAGCACAGGGAAGGTAGAGCACAGTAAACAGGAATTGTTCCGAATCTGCTGGCTAGGCCTCTCTGCAACGTTTACTAGGAGTCTGAGGGAAACCTCTGCTTCTCAGATCCTACTAAACCCATCAGCCAAGCTAGCACTGGAACAAGGCAAGACTGGCCAGAATAAGTTACAGCTATGGTCAGGATGCAGCCCAAATAAGGTCACTACTTTCAGCAGTCTATGGTTTCCCTCTTCCTTCTATTCCACCCAGCTCCACAGTTTTGTCTGCAGATCTTGCAAAGGGGAAGTTCTGTTAGTGTGTGGTAGCAACCCCCCCCTTTTGTTGTATTTTCCTTAATTTCTTTAATTCTTTCCCACACTTTTCTCCTCCTTCATTTTGTTCTCTTCCTTTCATGATCTGTCATTCCTCTATCACCATTTCTAATCCCCCTCCGCCCCCAATTTTTCAGGATTGGTCTCAACTCCTCATCCATACTGGTTGGTAACTTAGAACTTATTTAGCAGTAGTAAAGCAGCATCTTTGTTAATATTATGATCAGAAGGGGATAGTTAACATTTCCCTATAATCTTATCAAAGTAGTAAAAGGATGCTTCCCCTCCCCTTTTACATGCATGATAATAAGAATATAAGAACATAAGAGAAGCCAGTGTTGAATCAGGCCAATGGCCCATCTAGTCCAACACTCTGTCACACAGTGGCCAAAAATACCAGGTGCCATCAGGAGGTCCAGCAGTGGGGCCAGGACACTAGATGCCCTCCCACTGCTGCCCCCCCCCAGCACCAAGAATAGAGTGCATCACCTGCCCCAGCCTGAGAGTTCCTATTTATACCTTGTGGCTAATAGCCACTGATGGACTTCTGCTCCATATGTTTATCTAATTCCCTCTTGAAACTGTCCATGCTTGTAGCTGCCACCACCTCCTGTGGCAGTGAATTCCATATGTTAATCACTCTTTGAGAGAAGAAGTATTTCCTTTTATCTGTTCTAACCAGACTGCTCAGCAATTTCATGGAGTGCCCACAAGTTCTTGTATTGTGAGAAAGGGAGAAAAGTACTTCTTTCTCAACCTGCTCAACCCCATTCATAATCTTATAAACCTCGATCATGTCACCCCTCAGCCGTCATTTCTCCAAGCTAAAGAGCTCCAAGCGTTTTAACCTTTCTTCATAGGGAAAGTGTTCCAACCCTTTTATCATTCTAGTTGCCCTTCTCTGCACTTTTTCCAATGCTATAATATCCTTTTTGAGATGTGGTGACCAGAACTGTACACAGTATTCCAAATGAGGTCGCACCAATGATTTCTACAGGGGCATGATGATACTGGCTGATTTGTTTTCAATTCCCTTCCTAATAATCCCCAGCATAGCGTTGGCCTTCTTTATTGCAGTTACACACTGTCTAGACATTTTCATTGAGTTATCTACTATGACTCCAAGATCTCTCTCTTGGTCAGTCTCTGCCAGTTCAGACCCCATCGATGCGTATTTATATTTAGGATTTTTGGCTCCAATGTGCATCACTTTGCACTCGGCCACATTGAACCCCATTTGCCACGTTGACGCCCACTCACCCATCCTCAACAGATCCCTTTGGAGTGCCTTACAATCCTCCCTGGTTTTCACCACCCTGAACAACTTCATGTCATCTGCAAACTTAGCCACTTCACTGCTTACTCCCAATTCCAAATCGTTAATAAACAAGTTAAAAAGCATCGGACCGAGTACTGATCCCTGTGGTACCCCACTGCTTACCATCCTCAACTGAGAAAGTTTCCCATTTATACTCACTCTCTGTTTCCTATTTATAAGCCAGTTTTTGATCCACAAGAGGACTTGTCCTTTTATCCCATGACTATTGAGCTTACTTAGGAGCCTTTGATGAGGAACTTTATCAAAAGCTTTCTGGAAGTCAAGGTAAACAACATCTATTGGGTCCCCCTTGTCCACATGTTTGTTCACTCCCTCAAAAACCACTAACAGATTAGTGAGACAAGATCTTCCCTTATAGAACCCATGCTGAGTCTGCTTCAATAGTTTTTGTTCATCAATGTGCCTACTAATTCTTTCCTTAATAACAGTTTCCACCAACTTACTCGGTATCGATGTCAGACTGACTGGCCTGTAATTTCCCGGATCTCCCCTGGAGCCCTTGTTAAAGATGGGAGTGACATTAGCTACCTTCCAGTCCTCAGGAATGGAGGCAGATTTTAAAGAAAGATTACATATTAAAGTAAGGAGATCCACAAGTTCACCTTTGAGTTCTTTCAGAACTCTCGGATGAATGCCATCCGGGCCTGGTGATTTATTAGTTTTTAAATTGTCCATCAGTCATAGGACTTCCTTTCTTGTCACCTCAATCTGATTCAGGTCTTTCAAACCCCCTCCTGAAATTGGTGTTTCTGGAGTGGGCAAGCACTTCTCATCTTCTGCAGTGAAGACAGAGGCAAAAAATGCATTCATAAGAACATAAGAGAAGCCAATGTTGAATCAGGCCAATGGCCCATCTAGTCCAGCAGTCTGTCACACAGTGGCCAAAAATACCAGGTGCCATCAGGAGGTCCAACAGTGGGGCCAGGACACTAGAAGCCCTCCCACTGCTGCCCCCCCCAGCACCAAGAATAGAGTGCATCACCTGCCCCAGACAAAGTGTTAGCCAAATTCAGCTTCTCAGTCATTTCCCTGTCTTCTTTCAGTAGTCCTTTTACCCCTTGGTCATCCAAGTGTCCCACTGCCTCCCTGTCTGGTTTCCTACTCCTAATGTATTTGAAGAAAGTTTTATTGTTGGCCTCTATGTTTTTTGCGATATGCTCCTCATATTCCTTTTTGCTTGCCTGATCACAGACTTGCATTTTATTTGCCACAGCCTGTGTTCCTTTTTATCAACCTCACTGAAACTAGCTTTCCACTGCTTAAAAGAATCCTTCTTATGTTTTACAGCTTCCATTACTTTATTTGTTAACCATGCAGGCTTTTTTCTATACCTATTTGTGCCTTTCCTAACTTGCGGTATATATTTTTCCTGAGCTTCTAGGATTGTAATTTTAAATAGTCTCCAAGCTTCCCCAATGGTTTTGACCTTTTCCACTTTTCCTTTCAATTTCTTCCTCACATGTCCCCTCATACCAGAGAAGTTACCCCTTTTAAAGTTAAAAGTGGTTGCCTCAGTCTTTTTGGGCAACTCCCTATTTATACAAATGTTGAACTCAGTGACATTATGGTCACTGTTCCCAAGTGGTGCAATCACTTTTACATCTCTCACTAGGTCTTGGGCGTTACTTAGGACCAAATCCAGGATCGCCTCTCCCCTGGTAGGATCTGTGACCATCTGTTCCATAGCACAGTCACTGAGAGTGTCTAAAAACTCAATCTCTTTTTCCCGACTAGAACTCATATTGACCCAATCAATGTGTGGGTAGTTAAAGTCGCCTATTACAACACAGTTATTTCGTCTAGCCGCTATCTTTAATTCATTCATCATTTTATAATCCTCCTCTACCTTTTGATCTGGTGGGCGATAACAAACTCCCACTGTTAAGCCTCCTTTTGGACCCACTGTTTCAACCCATAGCGTTTTCAGAAGCAAATCCAATTCTCTTACCCTCTCAGTCTTACAGGACTATATATCCTCTCTGACATACAGAGCCACCCCACCTCCAACCCTTCCCCCCCATCCTTCCAATATAATTTATAACCAGGAATCACCATATCCCACTGATTTTCCTCATACCACCAAGTTCCTGAAATACCTACAATGTCTGTTTCCCCCCCACCAACACCAAGCATTCCAACTCCCCGATTTTACCTCGGAGACTTCTAACATTTGTGTATAAACACCTATAGTCATCCAGGACAATCAGCTGGCTCCTCCCCAGCACTGTCTTAAACACATGTAATGTCTGCTACCTTCGCACCAGGCAGGCAAGTTACCATACGATCAGTTCGTGGGTTCGCCACCCAGCTGTCTACCTGCCTAAGGATCAAATCACCAACTACCAAGAGCCCCCCTCCCACCCTTCCCAGGGATGGTTCCTTGGTACGAAAGGATACCCATTCACCAGCTGAAGAAGAGGTCCCTTCTGAGGGCACATTCCCCTTATCCTCAGTATGGTGCCCTTTTTCCCCTTGAACCTTATGCTCCCTGGCAACAGCGGGGCTGCCAGACCTACAGTGGGACATATCTAATGTCCCCGAGAGTCTTCTCCATGCACCTAACTGTCTCTGCTTCTCCAGGTCAGCCACCTTGGCCTCAAGGGAGCAAACTCATTCCCTGAGAACCAGGAACTCCTTGCACCAAGCACACACCCAAGACTTCTGACCAGTGGGCAGATAGTCATACATGTGACACTCCATGCAAAACACTGGATAATCCCCAACTCCCTGCTGGCATTCTGGCTTCATAATTGCTTTTAAACTAATACTTTTATAAAATCCCCCTTTTAAAACCCTTTGTATTTATGTGGTTCCTGTTGTAGAAGTCTGCTTACCTTACTGGGAACCCAAGGAGCCTAGGTCCCTGGCTTTCTGGCTCTTCCTGGGCTTCTTACAGAGCCTTTAGGCTAAGAACCACAGGCAAAGAGCCTCACCCTTCGGCTCCTGCTTCCTGCCTTAAATAGAAGCTTCCCCCAGGGGAGGGTGTGGCCAGCAGCTATTCAAATCCACCCAGGCACTCAATTACAGGCAAACAATGACCCTTTCACACCCTAACTCGAGCAGCCAGGACTCTGCAACAACTCACAACTCACCACACACTCCCAAATACAGTCCCCCACAAAGTACTCTCTCAGCTAAATCACCTCAGCTGAAAATAAATAAAAACCACTCACCCTCCTCTAGCAGCTCTAACTCCTTGCTCTGTCTCAGAGCTCAGCTGGGTCAGCTCTGCTTCTGGCAAGCTTCCTGCCTTAAATAGAAGCTTCCCCCAGGAGAGGCAAACAATGACCACACCCTAACTCAAGCAGCCAGGATTCTGCAACAACTCAATAGAATGTTAATCTGCCTTGGTAGTAATAAATGAGGAACAGAAGTTAGACCTTAGCGTACCTACCATTGCAAATAATATGAGAGATGGGTCTGGAGATAACCTGGGCCAGGATAATGTAATTCCTTTCATTTTTGGCCCTGGAACTCCCACGATGATCCTGAAGCTGGTGGCCAATTTTGAGATTCCTAGTTTTATTTGCTGATGAGTTATGCCTGCCACAAATGGACAGACAGATGAAAATGCTGATTATTTTATTATTATAGTGTTAGCCAAATTGCCATGTGTTCTTAATTATATTGGGGAATTATGATTGCTTACAAGGCAATAGGCAAATAAAGGAGCAAGGACCTGTGTATACAGAGGTCCCACTTCTCTTTTACTAAGAGTTGTATCACAAGCATACAAAACATGAACACACTCACAATTGTACAGATCTAGGAAAATTAGAGAGAGATGGATAGCACATCTGCATTAGCAGGATGTTTCGTTGAGGGGTGATACTTTACCTGTCCTCGGCGGGATGAAGTGTTCCTCAGGAAAAAGAAGGGAGATTATAAGGAATGGGGATCATGTCCTGAAACCAGCAGAGACACATGGAGACTCTGGTAGTGCTTAACCAAGAGTCATGGAGACAGGGTAGGTAGATAGGTAAGGAGAGAGAGGGAGCACATGGTTGCCCTCTTTTATAAGGTGGCATGGGGGGTTGGCTAGGCTGGCCACATCCCCTGGCACACCTCTTGCTGGTCCGTCCCTGAAAACATACTGATTGGTGCTGAGTTCAGGGGGAAGGGTCTAGAGGGGTGGTCAATATGGAAATCTAGTAACTCTAGGCAAGTTAATGGCACCTGAAGGGATTATGACTCATGCGGCCAGAGTCATTGTCATTTCAGTGGTTCTTTAATGGGCTTATGGTTGCTTCTTCAGCTAGGTGATGCTAGGTGGGGGAAGGGAACGTTGCCTGCGTGTGTAGAAGGAAACTTCTCATGGAGTCTGGCTTTCAGGTCTCTGGTCTGCCTTGGCATGTCATCTGCCTGGCTTTGGATGTTTCATGTGGTTAGGGAGGTGGTCCATCTTACAGCAGGTAAGAGGGCTGGTAACCTCAAGAACCATGGCACATCAACTTCAAAAGGAATCCTGGGTGTGTGTCTTTAGCTGGCATTGGGTTATTACACAGTTCAGTCCCTATTTCACATTATTTACAAAGTCCAGTTTTCCTCACTTATGGATTTCCCATCCATAAGAGAGCCGTGTGCACCTTGCAGGGCAACAATTGATGCATAGCAACAGCCAGCCAAGTGATTTTTTTGTTTTTGTTATGGTATCTGGTTTGGACCAGGGTCATATGGGAGGGGGGGAGGTGGAATCTGTGTCTGGGCAGACACTCCTTAGCTCTAGGACTATCGCCTATTACAGCTCTTTTAGGGCAGCCTTGGTTCCCTCCGGGTACAGAGAAGCTTTTCCTTCCAAATGTGAGAAATAAGGGAATTTTTAGAATTTGTGATTTTCTAATTAATGGAAAAATAGTAACCCAGCAGCAACTTGAAATGAAGTATGATGCAAAACTCCCATGGATGCAATATTTTCAATTGCACTATAAACTGAAAAAACTAAGTAATTCATTGGATTTAGATAGACCATTAACACCTTTCGAACTTCTTTTAAAAAAACAAGTTCCTGGATTAAAAGGTCTACTAGCAATCATTTACAGGCTGTTTAATGAAAAGATATGGTTAAGACAATCCTCTATCCAAAAGCCATGGCATAAAGACTGCAGTGAATTCTCTGAAAAACAATGGTTGAAAATTTGGTCATCTCGTATGTTTATTAGTAAATCTATAAATCTGAAACTGCAACATTTTAAACTATATGCGAGGTGGTACCTTACCCCTGAAAGATTATTTAAATGCAAATATAAACCTACTGCTATGTGCCAGAAGGGATGTGGCATGCCCCAAAATCATGACTTTCTGGAAAGAAGTGCTAGAAGAAGTTCAAAAAATCACAGGCCATGAGATACCAAACACCCCAGAATCTCTATTACTGCATTGTTGGCCGGGGACAACATTCTCCAAACAAACCACAGAACTCATATCACTGTTACTAATGGCTGCAAAAACTCTTATAGCTTTAAACTGGAAATTAACTAAAGTCCCAAATCTGTCTCAATGGAGGGCTAAAGTGTGGGATGTTGCGGTTTCAGACAAATTGGCAACGCAATTATTAGTATCTGATAACCCAAAGCATATTAACAACTTTATGGAAAAATGGTTTGTCTTTTTTTAAATACGTGTCTTCATGCCAACCCCAACTATATAAATTGCCCCCAAAATATATGGATTTTGCATTTTATTAATTGACTAATTTGGAATATAATAATGTACAATTGAAATTGGTGAGTTTGATATTATGATGTTATTATTAACCTTTTCTTGTTCTATAATGTTTTTGTTATTATGATGTTTGACTAGATGTTCTGTGACCTACATTGTAAAAGACATTTAGTATATTTTTACATACATTTACTAGCTATTGTTGTTAACCACATTGTTGTACACCGTAAGTTTTGTATTGTTCATATATAAAATAAAAAATGTTAATTACAAAAAAAAAAGAATCTGTGTCTGGGGTCCCATGGTGGCTCTTGGCAGCCCTGCATCACTGCTGCAGCCACCTAGAATGCCATGGCCTCTTGGGTGGGTTGGCAATGGAACAAAGTACCATGGGAGAGCTCCTCTCTCGGTCTGTCTGTGGCTTGCTAATCTGACATGGCTTTGCCACCTGAGCTTTTGATGGGCATCATTCTGGGTCATTAAGCAAACATGACAGTCCAGCCTGGTGCCAAGCAGGGTATATGATTTCCCCTGTGTGTTAATTGCAGATGGATTTGTGTGTGTGTGTTCATCTTGGACAATGTAATTTATCATTCTGCTGCCTTCTTGCTGGAGCTAGTCATATCCCCCAAAGTCTCACTGTATGCAGTGGAACAAGCCCATTCTGAAGTCTAGGGAATGGAGGAAGAGGTGAGAGTAAGCCTGAAAGTCTCAGGCTGTGATCTTATTGGGCTGGTCCTTCTGGAGCAGAGTCAGGGCCTTAGCTTATAAACACCCAACTGTCAGCAACTAGATGGATAATTAAATGCCCTGCCTTTTATACAGAACATTGCTTCCTTCTGACAGTGTAGCTGATGGAGGGGTTAATTCCAGTCCTTGATCCATATTTCAAAAGGGGAAGCTGTGCTGAGGGCTAGAGAATTACACACTGGGGTATAATCCCATAATGCAAAACAGTAGATGTGCCATAGCCCAATCAAAGTAGTGGATGAATTAACCAAGAAGCAAATCCAAGGCCACACACAGTGAAGTACTTTGTTTGGGATGGTTATATTCTAAGAAATAGCTGTGAGAGCTTTGAAGGGGGAGCGGGGTATAACAGGTGCAGATTTGCTTACCATCAGTGGAACTTCTGCGCTGTTAAACAAATAGAGCTGTTTGAACTGTCCCATCAATAATTTAGCTGAAAATGGCTTCTGGCCGGAGTTAAAATGGCGAATTGACACACTTTGCGATTTGAGCAGAGTGGACAGCAGTATCTGGCGACAGTTTGGGCTTTACCTGGCCCAACGCAGCACTCCCCAGGCGGGGGAGTGGCAAGCAAGCAGCCAAGCCTGAGGGGGGTTGAGATCGGTGTGGATAAGCCTCGGAGGAGGCTTGTTTACACCTTGATCTCCCTCCGCGAAGAGGGCAGTTGCAAATCAGCACTACAGATACCAGCTGGGCTGAGAATTCAGCATAAATCCATCATCTACCGGCCTCTTTAACATCAAGCTTAACATCGGTTACAGAAGAAGCACTGCGAAACCCCGAGATTACAAGCAAGGTAACAAATGAACAATTGCTTACCGGTTTAAAGAAGAAGGCAAAATCTAAACGTTCGGATAAGTGTAAAAAGCTTCAATGAACTAATCCGCTTGATTTAAAAGTAAAAAGAAAGCTTTCCTTTAGAGAAAACGGCTGAAAAGTAACTTTGTTTTGCATTCCTGTGGTCAGCTAAGACTAAACTTTGCGTAGCAGAAACGAAACTGACTGTGATTCTATGATACAGGAAGTAGGCTAGAGTTGATGTTTTTGATGTTGCTGTGCAGGAAGTAGACGGACGTTTTAGAGTGTGGCACCGGAAGTTGGATTACAGTGACGGACAGATAAACAGGAAGTTCTGAAGGAGCCTACTCTAGCCAGAAAATCATAGAGAAATTGTGCCCGCCATTTTGAGGAGGACTAAATTTTAAAAAGTTATTTTTAAGCTGAAAAAGCACTGGAAGAAGTTATAAAGGTGGCGATTTGGCTTGAGGATTGCTAATATAAAGATTGATTAGCCCTGAACTCGCTTTCAAGACGGATTTGAGGTCAAGACCAAGGGCTGCCTCATCACCTAGTCCAAGAATGACTGCAAAGGAAAAAAAAGAGTGGCAGGCTGCCATGGAAGCGATGGAGAAACGGATGACTGAAGTGGTGCAGAGTTTGGGAAAGCAAATAGAATCACAGCTGCAACAACAGTTGCAACAACAGCTGCAAATACAACTGGAGCAAATAGAACAAGTACAAGTCCAAGTACAGAAAAAAAATATGGAAGAGTTAAAAGAACTGGTACTAACAGAAGTGGCAGGGATAAAAAAAGATACAGAAGAAGTTAAAAAAGAGGTTAAAAGTCTGGTGACAAAATCAGAAGAAATGGAATAGAAAGTTAAAAGAACCCTGTTAGAAAATACAAGACTGGAGTCCATGATGGAATATAGGGCCACTCAGAATCACTTGAGATTGAGAGGAATCGAAGAGGAGGAAGATCAAGATTTACGGGCCCTAGTAATTAACACATTGACAACTTACATAGGGGAAGATGTTGGAGACTTGGATCCAGACTTTGACCTGATTTACAGAGTAAATTCAGCATATGCCAAGAGAAAGCAATTACCCAGAGATGTGATTGTTCAATTTGTGACTACTAAAATGAAGGAAGACGTTTTCAAGAAGCAATTTACACAACCGTTGGAAATTAATGGAAAAAAAATAATAATTTTGAGAGAAATTCCGAGATCGATCTTACAAGACAGAAAGAAATTCAAGAAACTAACAGATAGGTTAAAAGAAATGAGTATCAGGGTTAGATGGGAGATTCCGTATGGATTATCATTTACATACAATTCGGTGAGATTTACTCTTAAAACGGAAGGAGACATCTACAGATTCAAAGAGAACAACTTTGATGATTTCAAAGATATTTAATTCAAAACAACTATGGATTACAAATTTTTATCTTGGAACGTAAATGGACTAAATTCACCAAGCAAAAGAAGATTAGTGAATCATTGGCTAGAGAAACAAAAATGTAACATAATTTGTTTGCAAGAAACACATATCAGAAAACAAGATAATAAATATTTGGTTAATAAAAAATTGGGAGAAGAATTTCATTCATCAGCAGTTAATAAGAAAAAAGGAACAGTGATATACATTACCAAAGAATCGGAACCTAAACAAATCTTCTCAGACAAAGAAGGAAGATATGTTGGCGTGGAATTAATGATGAATAGAAAAAAGACATTGCTTGTAAATATATATGCACCCAATGGGGCAAAAGAGACTTTTTTTAATGATTTGACTAAAGAGTTGGACTGTTTAAATTATGATCAAATAGTCCTTGCTGGAGACTTCAATGGCACAGTGAACAATGTATTGGACAGAAAATCCAAAGCAAGTGGAGAGGCGGTTGGAAAGCTGCCAAAAAAATTTTTCCAGCTAATGAAGCAAGAGAAACTAGAAGACGTTTGGAGGAAGTGGAACCCTAAGACAAAGGATTATACATTTTATTCTAACAGACATAACTCCTTTTCTAGAATCGATATGATTTGGATGTCAGAGGAGATGGCGCAAAAAACCTACAAAATAGAAATTTTACCGAAAACCAACTCAGATCACAACCCTTTACTTTGGATATCTAAAGAAAAACCTAAACAATTATATTGGAGAATTAATGAGGACTTATTGGACCAAAAATTAATTAATGAAACTTTAAAAAAAGAAACGAAAAGTTTTTTTGAACTGAATTTAAATAAAGGTACTGATATACAAGTCGTATGGGACACGTACAAAGCAGTAATGAGAGGTTTGCTTATCTCTTTGAATTCTAAAGATAAAAAACAAAGGATGCAACAACAAAACGACCTTCATGAAAAAATTAGACAAAAAGAAAAGGAATTAAAGAAAAGGCCAGGGAAGAAAAAGATTATTAAAGAGATCCACTTTCTGCAGGATCAATTGAATGTTCTACTAAATAGAGAATTATATTGGAATCTGAAGAAATTACAGCAAAAAGCATTTGAGGGTGCAAATAAACCAGGAAAATTTTTAGCGTGGCAATTGAAAAATAGAAAAGAAAGGAATTTTATAAGTAAAATTACTGAAGACGGAAAAGATGTTTTGAATTTGAAAGGTATAAAAAGAGTCTTCTTCAAATACTACGCCAAACTGTTCAAAAAGAAAGGAATTGACCAACAGAAAATTAAGAAATATTTGGAGACTATTGAAGTTCCAGAGCTGGGAAAACAAATTAAAGAGTTATTAAATGGTTTAGTAACAAAGGAAGAGGTGACAATGGCAATAGAAGACGCAAAGTTGGGCAAAGCTCCAGGTCCAGATGGCTTTACAGCAAAGTTTTATAAGAAATTTAAGGAGGAGCTAACCCCTATCTTAGTACTTCTGTCGAACGAGATAAGAAAGACTAAACGGATCCCAGATTCATGGAAAGAAGCAAATATTTCATTGATACCCAAAGAAGGTTTGAATTTAACTGAAGTAAAGAATTATAGACCAATATCGCTATTAAATAATGACTACAAATTATTTGCGAAAATTATTTCGGAAAGACTGAAAAAATATTTGAAAGATACTATAGCGGAAGAACAAGCTGGTTTTTTACCAAATAGACAGATTAGAGACAATTTAAGAGTGGTGATTGATGCAATCGAATACTATGACAAACATCCAGAAAAAGAAGTTGGATTCCTCTTTTTAGATGCGGAAAAAGCTTTTGACAATTTAAATTGGGAGTTTATGCTGCAAGTTATTGAAAAAATGGATATAGGACAGTCTTTTCTAAACATGATTGTGGCAATTTACTCAGAACAGAGAGCAGCTTTGAATATAAATAAAGAACAGATTTCTTTCAAGTTCAAAAGGGAACATGTCAAGGCTGCCCGTTATCCCTGTTGTTGTTTATTTGGATATTGGAAATATTATTGACAGCGATAAGAAAAGATAACAGCATTGAAGGACTCACAGTGAAAGGTTTTGCATATAAATACAGGGCATTTGCAGACGATGTAATGTTTATGATTCAAGATCCAATCGACAAAATACCACAATTGATGGAAAAAATTGAAGAATTTGGATCAGTTGCGGGATTCTACGTTAATAAAAGTAAAACCAAAGTGATGTGCAAAAATATGACGAAACAAAGACAAACAGAACTTCAAGAGAAAATTCAATGTGAAGTAGTTACAAAGACTAAATATTTAGGAATTGAATTGACCATGAAAAACATTGATTTGTTCAAAAATAACTATGAAAAGGTTTGGCACAGGATTCAACAAGACATGAAGAAATGGGATACCTTGAATCTATCGTTATTGGGAATAATTGCAACTGTAAAAATGAATGTTTTGCCGCGTTTGATGTTTTTATTTCAAGCTATTCCAATATTAAAACAAAGGAAAATACTGGATACGTGGCAGAAAGAACTATCGAAATTTGTATGGGCAGGAAGAAAGCCAAGGATTAAAATGAAAATTTTATGTGATGCAAAGGAAAGAGGAGGTCTACAACTACCAAATTTAAGACTGTATTATGATGCCGTCTGTTTAACATGGTTGGAACAGTGGATTAATTTAGAAAATAAAAAGTTATTAGCTCTAGAAGGGCATGATAACAAGTTTGGATGGCATGCATATTTATGGTATGGAAAAGTAAAAATGGATAAATTTTTCAAACACCACTTCATAAGACGATCACTGTTCGAGACTTGGATGAGATATAGAAAATTCTTCTCAGAAGAAAGACCACTTTGGATAGTACCAGCAGAAGTGATTAATCCATATTCAAGAAATCAAGGGTTAGATTGGCTACCTTATAAAAGTCTTTTAAAATTAGAAGGGAAAAACTTTGTGTTAAAAGACAGATTTGATGTGGAATTTGAATATGATTGGTTGAAGTATAGACAGATTTATGACTTATTTAAGACTGATAAAAGAGAATATGGTTTTAGAGAAAATAACACTGAAATTGAAACTGTATGGCTTGAGAAAGGTAAAAAAATGATTTCTAAACTGTACAAGGTTTTATTGAAATGGTATACTGAGGACGAAATTGTAAAAGAGCAAATGATAAAATGGGCGGTAAATATTAATAATGAGATATTAATGACATCTTGGGAATATTTGTGGAAAAAGTCAATGAAAATTTCAACTTGTGTAAATGTTAAAGAGAATTGTTATAAAATGATGTACAGATGGTATATGACGCCTAAAAAAATTGCTATTATAAATGAAAGTATGTCTAACAAATGTTGGAAATGTAAGAAACATGAAGGGTCTTTTTACCATATGTGGTGGACATGTGATAAAGCAGTAAAGTATTGGACTGAGATCCACAATGAGATACAAAAATTTTTGAAATGTACTTTTAAGAAAGACCCACAGATGTTATTGTTAGGTCTTAAAATGGAAGAAATAAATGTAGCCAAGAGAACACTACTATGGTACTTGATTACAGCAGCTAGACTGACTTTTGCTCAATGTTGGAAACAAGATAAAGTACCTGAAACATGGGAATGGATTAAAAAGACGTTGTTTATGGCAGAAATGGACAAATTAACAAGAAAATTAAACAATGAAGAAGACGAAACCTTTTTCGGAGACTGGAAAGACTTTCAAGAATACTTGTTGAAGCATTGGGATGTAAAACGTGGTTTGATTTGTTTTGACAGCTATTGAGGAGAAGTGGAAAGAGACTCAGATCTTTGAATTGTTACCATTAGTAAAAGAAATATGTTTAGTAGTAAATGTGATTGTATAAGAGAAATATCAAGGGGGTTGGAGCAGTGCGGGAAGCCTTGTTTGGGGGGAGAGGGAGAAAGAAAAATGGATATGTATTGGTTTGTTTAAATTGTATGAACATGTGATATATCCAATAATAAACTGTATTTAAAAAAATAATAATAATTTAGCTGAAAATTATTTACAACAGCATGAATATGTCATGCAGATTGCTAGTTCTAACTCAGATTAAGTCAGTGGAACAGTTGCTCTTGGGGGGACCCTCTTGCCCTCTAGCATGAACATGTCTGAGGGTTCAACCACTGTTAGGTCTTTTCCTTCCTGGTAACTGGAACAATTATGTGGTATGATGCTCCAATATTAGTCTAGAAAAACTCCTAAGCACTTGAGTCACACAGAATCCCAGAACTCTACTCTCTCACACTTGGAACAGATCTCGATGTTGTAGGAGATGCAAAGTTTCTTCTGCCTGTTTCTTTTATTTTCTTCTTCGTGGTCAAGTCTAATATAATAGTGTGTAGTGTAACCTTCTCATGCCATGCATTTCTCACAGCACAGACAGCACAGGATCATATCACCTGTTGTATTATGCTGTGCTTCATCACAAAAAGAGGAGAAAGAGACATGGTGTGATGGCATGGGGTAGTGGCTAATGGGCTGGCCTAGGATCTGAGACACCTAGGTTCAAATCCCTATACTGCCATAGAAGTTTGCTGGGTGACCTTTGGCTAAGCATGCATACTCAACCTAACCTACTTCACAGGGTTGTTATTATAAGAAAAAGTGGAAGAGGAAGAATGCTATTGTAAGTGTCTTTGGTTCATCACTGGGGACAAAAGCAGAGCATAAATATCTAAATTAATTACTTAATAGTATTTAGTTCTTTCCCCAGATGGATGGAGAATGAAAATCTGGCTGCCTTGTCTCTTCTTTGCTCCTGGTTCCAGGGTTGTTATGGTGCCTCTTGCCTCGCCTTCCAGGGGGGAAAATGTTAAAGGAGCTGCAGAGATGGGGTGGACAACATGTGAACTCTCCCTTAACATAGACTGGGAGTTTTCCTCTTGAAAAAGGGACTGTCCATGCAGGAACACTGGCCTCTAGGAAGGGAGGTACCTAAGGCAACTCAGGGACGCCATGTCCATCTTCTGATCTGGTGGGGTGGTTGGAGCATGAACATGCCAACAGCAGGGGGCATCTTGACACAACACCTTCCCCAGCTTGCTCCTTCCAAGGCAGAAACACTATGAATACAAATGAAATATGCAACGGATTCCTTCCCCTTCCTTATACCTGTGAGGGGAACAGAGCAGTTCTCAGAGGGTTCCCACATGTGGCAATATCCCTGCCAGAGAAAAAAAGCATAACAACCTTGTTTCCTAGTGTCTGTAGCTGGTAACACTGTTGCAATAGCCTAAGTATTGAGAACAGATTGAGCAAGATGGGAAAGTAAAAGAAAGCAGGCAGCATGCTATTATACAACATATACTGTATCTCCCATTACCACCACTACCATGGCGTTCACCAGAAACTCCAGTTCAGGCTGGTAGAGAAATGTGCTGCTCTCCTCAAATTAATACAGGCCATGAAAACTCTACCCTAAAGAACCATGGCCTTCAAATCACTAACGAGCATGTCCAAGTTTGGTTTCCCAGTTAGCAAGCTGTTTGTCACATAGCCTTTCTCTCACCAGTGCCACAATGAGACTCTGACATCAGTCAGACCTCTAGGCCTTTTCTCTGTAGCCTTGCATTTAAGAGAACTGGTTCTTGGCATGCTCCCTTGAAGCCGAAGGCTGGATGCCTTGTAAATGAGGGGCTTACCTGCTGTCCTGGCCCTCCGTAATCATGGCAAGCCCTGCTTTCAGTAACACGGCAAGGGCAGAGAGCAGCCAGAGTACTGGAGGCTCAGCACCAGTCAGGAGAAAGCTGGCACCTCACAGGTTAATTACATGAGCGGCCAGTTCCCTTATTGACAGGGTAGCTTGGAAAATGCTGAGGCAGGACATACACTGCAGAGTGTCAGAGCGGCGGGAGCCTCCGCTCCCAGCTGCCTCTCTCTTTTTCTTTCTTTCTTTCTTTCCTTCTCTCTCACTCACACACACGCATCCTCCCAGCACAGCCCCTCCGCCCCCACCCATCCTGTCTACGGCCAACCTGTCAACTTAGCTGCTGGTCCAGCAGCTGAAGCGCCTTTTCTTTGATTGGAACCAAATATCCGGCCAGAAACCCCTGTGCTGCCAGCCAGCCCTATTCCAGCTCTGCAGAAAGAACAAGTCTGGACTCCGAGTTGGCTTTGCTTCTCTTCCATTTCCCTCCCAAGGGGTGGTGTTCTTTGCTGTCCAACCCCACCCCAACCTCCTGTGGTCAGAGTCTTGCTCCCTTACCTTTTCACGCACCTGGAAACCCCATCACCACCTGCAATTCCTACATCAAGCTGGCACATCGGATACCCATGGCCAGCTCTGAGGCTCGCGGTGGCCTGCAGCAATTGTCAACGGGGCTGTGCCACTGAAAGGGGGAACCCCGGCCGACATCACAGGACAGAGAGAGCCGGGGGCAGGGGACACATCCAACAGTCTGGGCCAGATCGCCTCTCCGTGGCTCTGTGGACATCCCTGCTGCCAGCATGATGATGTATTTCTGGGTAGGTCCTGGCTTTGGGTCTGTTGGGAGAATCCAGGTTGGCTCGTTATATGTTATTGCTGGTTGCCAGAGTTTTGGTGTCCGATTGTAGTTGGGTGTTCTCATGCAAAGGGTTTTGCTACTTTCTTGAGTACCCAGTGGGAGTGAGCTCCTGATCTTAATTTTCTATCCCTATTCTTAATTTCAGTGGAGGTTGGTTGTAGATTCCACCCACCTGCCTGGACTGTGTTGCCATGCTTTGCATTAGCCTAGCCAGGGGATATTTCTCCAAAAACTGCTAGAGGAGGGATCTTCTGCTTTTATACTTATTAATGTCCATCCAACGGCCTAGGCACCCAGCTGAAGGTGTATGTTTCTTGGGTACCTTGTCTCCTCACTGTGTGCTTGTTGGATTCACAGCTGATGTAGTAAATCTCTTCCTGACAGTGGAAGAGCCCACTCTGGTTTTGTGCATTACTCTGAAGAGACTGGGATTACAGGTGAACTGTCATCTGGTATCCTGAGGGGGTATAGTGTGAGCAGAGGTGCCTGTGACAGTTGCAGGTTCTTGTAGCAGCCTATTGCTTCCTTCTCTGTACCTCTCATTATTGTATCTGAGTTCCCAGCAGATTAGTCTACACAGAATGGAATGCAGGGCCTCTGATTCAATGATATTCTAGCCAGAACCCCACATTTCTAGCTTTGTCTTCGATACCATTGCCATTGTGGAATTGGCAAGGTGGATGGGGAAGCTGTTTCTGAAAGAAAGGCACTGTGTAATTGGATTATGCATGAAAATGGCCTCTTTGAGGCTTCAGTACTTTGAGTCTTCAGCATCAGGGTATTAAAGCTGCAGAAGATGAGTTAACATTCAGCCAGGTGATGAAGGAATCGTTTCTGAGATCAAAAATACATTTCAGTCTTGACTGTTCACTTCATTAGAGTGAAGCAGGGCCTTGCTGGGATTGGCATTTTGCCCCTCCTTACTATCTAAAGTGGAACAGCTAAAGAGGGCTAATGTGCCCCAATGGCCAGCGCACACTTTTAAGCTATTTTAACATTTCCCAAGAGAGCCAGTATCCCATTCCAAGAATTCTGCTTTTGCAAGTTCTCTTCCCAGCAGCCCAAATTTGTAAGGTGTTTGGCAGGTACACTTTAGAAGACAGTCACTGTCCTTTCTGCTTCTCCAAACCATTTTGTTTTACTGCCCTGGCAAGTTATAGTGGCTGATTCAAAAGTTCTCAGCTTAGTTTGGGTCCAGATGTTGCTGGGCTGCTGCCTGACACAGGAGGAGAGATGGTGAAATAGAAATGTTGCAGATGCAAGACACACTGAGACTTGGAACTATTGATAGTCATATGGGGTCCTCTGCAGGTCAGCCATGAGGACTCCACCCCAGCAGCCACAGTTTGGCCTTGGCACATTTTCCAACAACTTAAATGTGAAGCATTCATGCTTAGAAAACAGATTTCAGCAAACAGAGCATTGGTATCAAAAAATAAGAGTACCAGGTAACTAGAGAAGGAGTTTGGCCACTGCTAGTCTTATCAATTGTTAGAGAGAAAACCTATATAACTGTTTTCTTGCTTCTTGTTAAAATGCGGTTTATGTATCAGTCATGGTGTGTGGGGAAACTGCTAATGGCTGGTGTGTGCGACTAATGCAGGGATTAGCTAGTTTTTGTGCACAGATAGGCCAGAGGGGATGCTTCTTGGTCAGGCAGTGATCTTGGGACTTGTGTACAGAAACAAGTATGAAGTAAGCCCGGTTGGGTTTGGGGCTGTCATCACTGCCTGCAGCACTGAGACATCATTCCCAAGCCTACCCGAAGGATGTGATGAAGACATTGGGGTTGGTAGTCTTCAGCTGTGGCATGAAACCAACGCTACCACTGATCTGGAGGCAATACCAAAATGTTTATAAGGTGGAGTTTTGTCTAGAGCAGGCCAAAATTTTACCGTGGTAAATGTGACACTTCTATGCTTACCAAAGGTGCCCAAGTTAAGAACCCATTGTATCCCTTTCTGTTTATTGCGAGGACTTCTCAGGAAGTGGCTGCACACTTGCTACATTGCAGTACTCCTTGTGCACCTAATATTGGCCTAGGAATTGAACTTTATATGCTGAGGGGAGGGCAATAAAACAGAATTGGAGCAGAAGCCAGAACACAACCTAAACCAGCATCACTGTCAAGGCATCAGGGTTAGGTCTGAGCAAGAACCAAGATCTGTTCTTAAGTCTTTGTTCCATCAGTTTCTTGGCCAATTTTTAATCATAATGCTAATCAATGAGAAATCCTACATATACAAATACATATACATTTAGATGAAGGGCAACTATTGGATGTTCTCAGTTTTACATGATCAAGTGATAACATTGAGCATATAACACTTGACTACTTGTCAAAAGCAGGGTGAATTTGAATTTCTGTTTATTTTATTGGTGCATCATTGCAGCAGGTGGCTTGTAGGCCCAAACTAGGAAGAGCCATGACCTGCCAACACTTCTTTAGCAGGCTTTGCTTGGGGAGGCTTTGCCCTCTTGACATCCAGGCTACATTCATAGGAACTGAAAGGGTCTATGAAGCCCCGGTGCTCTTTGATTGCTGTTGTTGATGCTCACTCCATGCAGCCAGGTGCCTAACACAGAATTATCTTGGGAGGATGGTTGTGGGAGGGATTCTAAAATATTTTAAGCAAGAAAAAGGGCAGCAGCAAAAATGAAGAGTACTGATAGTTTACATATATGAAGATGGCTCCAGATGACAGTCCCTGCTAAACTGGGTATGAACACATAATGGCAGTAGTCATTAAAAGAAATGCTGCAACCAGCTCATACCAAATTTTTCCTGGCCCACGCAAGAACAATCTTTGATCATCTCTAAATATGAACTTGCACAGACAAACCAAATGTACAGTCTCAGCAAACATGGACACTACTGCAAGAAACTCTCAGGATCACAGCAGTCACAGAAGTGACGATAGAATTTTCTCGGCATTGGCTAGACCATGAATTAGGACTCATCCTCATAACATATGTATCTGCAATAGGGCCAAGATGACTTGTATGAGAATAGGTAAGTTGTGTTTCCTCATTTAAATTGTTTGTGAATGCTTGCTAGATCAGCTTTTTCTTCTTAAATCAGTGATGAAAATGAGTGTGTCAGATGGGAAGTGTGAGAGAGTGTCTATGTCTGTACAAAGAAGTATTGCAATATGCCTCCAACTGCTGATTCTCACTTTACATTTTGTATTCTGGTATGCATTCTCCAGTGTAGAGAATTAAATATACATCTCTTTTAAAAAGCAACAATCCAAAAGCAGCAGACAGGAAGGAATCAGTCCCCTGCTTCTGATTTTATTTCAAAAGACATACACTGACTATACACATTCCCATTTGTCACAGGTGATGTGGTGCACATATATTTTGTACTGAAGCATACATTATCAAGCACAAAACCCCAGCAAAATTGGCCTTTGTTTATTATGAAACTTCATTGGCAACTTGAATGCCTGAAAGCCCCTCTGTGTGCATGCAGGCAGACTTGTGATTGGCTCTAGGCTGATACTTTGGAATTAAAACTTATCTTACTAGCAATTTCGAAGTGAAACTGAGCCAGGGGAATGGAGGTCCCTCTGAGCCTGCTGATTGGAGTCAGGCAGTGTGCTTTAGGGAGCTGTGTGTGTAATTATGGTGACGTTTAGGGTAATTAGAATCAGAACTCCCGGCTGCCGCCACCATCACCCCATGCTCTTCCCTGACAAGCTGTGGATCAAAACAAAGGGGTGGGAGACTAGCTGCTTTCTGCTTTGTCTGCTCAAGATTCCCAGGCCCCAGGGATTAATTTAATGAGGGCCATGGACTAGAGTTGGACTGTGGCTGACTTGTGGAATTTTCTCTACACTGGTGCAGAAATGGTTGCAGCTTTCTGTGGACTGCATGCAAGTAACTGCTTTTGTAATTAGTCTGTGTAACAAACCGAACACTCACAGAGGTTCGTGTTTCAACTGTGTGATTTAAAAAAAAAATCATGATGCAGTTTCTCTCAGTATCCTCTGAGAGACCCTTCCTCTGAATACTTCCGTCAACAGTTGTTTGCTTGGAGATTTCCACTCTAGCAGCATCTGTACCAGCTCTGAGTCCAGGTCATTGAAGGAACGGTGACAGTTTGGCTGTCGCCTTGCAGCTGTTGCTTTGGTCATTGCCCATAATGCAGCAGGAACACTGCAGCAAATAGCTAAAGAACTAACCCTTTTGCTGGCTTAACAAGTGGGATTTCACTGTTTCTAAAGAATTGTAGTGGCTATGGCAGGGCAGTAAAGTATATGAACAGAGGGAAGAAAGGATGTGCTTATAAATGAGTGGGAGAGGATGCAGGGTGTGGGATAATCAACCAGTCTGGTGCTAAGCCACAGGGTCTTATTTCACTATTATCTTGCCTTTGGAAATCAAAATGCCTCTGAAGAAAGGCATAGTGCAAGGGGGCTCCATCCCTCTGTGTGTGTAAAGTGCCATCAAGTCAGAGCTGGTTTGTCATTCCCTTCCTCTGAAGAGTTTCCTTGGTGGTCTCCCTTCCAAGTACTGGCCCCACTTAGCTTCCAAAATCTGATGAGACTGGGCAATACCATGCTTCCTTCCTCCCTGGCTGCATTCCCACCAGCACTGAAAAACATCACACACATGCATGGGGTGTTCCTCCACCCTAGTCAAAAAATGCAAAAAAATCCTCCAGTTTCACCCCCTTCTGGACAGGCACAGTCCCCCCCTTGCCATTCTTATAGTGCCTCAATGCTTGTTTTACGTTCATTTTTCTAGATACTTGGTTCTTATTTAGTTCATACTCAGAAGTGGCTCAGCTCATGCTGGCCTCCCCATCCAGCGCAGTTCTTGACAGTGACAATTGCTGGACAAGCTGGAGCCATGCATTCTGCGTGGTCAAGTCCTCACTTCTTATGTGGAGTGTCCCTTGGGAAAAGATACATTTCCATGCTCTTAACTTTGAGTTGCAGTGTTCAGGGAGCTTCTCTGTGGATATGCCCTAAGAGTTACCTACTGAATTGAGATTGCTTTCCCTGGTTAGATTCTTAAGAACCTGATCCTGAGATCCAGTTTGCCACCACACAGCAACGCAATAAATGGAGAGGGGTGTATACCACATTTTTCACCAGTGTTCCCTCTAAGCTGAGTTAGTGTGAGCTAGCTCACAGTTTTTTAGCCTCTAGTTCATACATTTTTGTCTTAGCTCAGGAAGGATGGCTCCGGAGCAAACTAATTTATGCAGTAGCCAAATCACTTGCTCACAACTTTTATGCCAGTAGCTCACAAAGTAGAATTTTTGCTCAGAAGACTTCACAGCTTAGAGGGAGCATTGCTGTACACCCTTATTTCCTTCTCTGCTGAGCAAAGTGCACCATTGTATCAGCCATGTTCTTTTTTTGGTATTTTTTGTATTTTTATATGTGCATGTGTGTGCCTCT
Organism: Gekko gecko; assembly: GCA_029375565.1. Taxonomy (NCBI): domain Eukaryota; kingdom Metazoa; phylum Chordata; class Lepidosauria; order Squamata; family Gekkonidae; genus Gekko; species Gekko gecko. The sequence goes on along the minus strand of JAPDNY010000002.1, from coordinate 232,086,630 downwards.
GGGGTCATGGTGAACTCTGGTGACTGACCTCTAATGGGGCCCTGGAGGATATTCAGAGAGGTGGCTGAATAAAGCCTGCCCCCACCTCCCGCCTCTGGTATTCCAAGGAGGTCTCCCATCCAAGTACTTGCCAGAGTCAACCCTGCTTAGCTTCCAGGATCTAATGAGATCGGGCTTGCCTGGGCTATCCAGGTTAGGGCATCAGCCATATTCTTCATACATGCTCTGCTTCTTGTAGTTAATCACAACACTTAGCATGTTTAGATGGGACTTGACAGTATTCAAAGCACTTCACATACATTTTCTCAGTGATCCTTAGAACTCCCTTGTGAGTAGGTCCATATTACTATTCTCATATTACAGTTAGGGCGATAAGGTGAAGAGGTCTTAGCTTTCCTAATAAAGTACTTTGTGAACTTGTGGCCAAGGTGAGATTTGTGTTGGGGTACTTGTGGCTCGCAGCGCACCCTCCCACGCATGCACATGCACACTCATTGCCCAACTGAGTTCCTTACCCTGTAACATTTTCCCATCAGTAATGTAGACTGGAGGGTGGGAAATGTGATGGTGTCTCATTGCTCACTTGAGGAAGTGAATACTACATAGAGTATTCAGCAGAAGAGGGGCAACTGGGCATGGCATTGCCACTTTTGGCAGCAAACATATATTTAAACCACATCCTCTTTATGGGAGAAGAAAATAAGCTGGCACCAGGGAAGACCATCCACCTTTCATATCAGGGCAAATGTTCTCTGACTGTCTCATTCCTTAGCCAAAGGGCCAGTGAGTTTTTGTTGTGTGTGGGGGGGGGGGACAGGACTCTGCCACCTGCTGCAAACCACCTAATCTTACAGTGCACATCCTGCATGTTTCAGAGGCAGATCTGCCAGATCTTGCTGGGCTCAGGCATGCTGCTTGTGCAATCAGTGTCAGTGTTTTGTTTCAAGCCCTGTATCTGGATCCTGCTACAGGACATTGCCAGATTGTTGTTTTAGTGCAAAAGGGAGAAAAAAAAGTGCAGCCATTACTCAGTCCTTGCAAGGGATCAAAATGTCTCTCTCCAAAGTAAAGCAGTTGTTATGTGGGTTATTGTGGGTAATCCAGACCTTTCCCTAGGTAGTGCTTTGTTGCAGGGAAATTGCATTTTCTCATGACTCAAACCGCAAAGCTCAGCATGAGGTTGCTGAGCTTCTCTTCACCCTTCCCTCAGGTCTGGAGAAATGTAGGGGAAATCGCTGACCTCACTGTGAGCCTCAGTGAACCACAGAGCCCAGAGGAGGCAGCAAACAATTAACTGGGGCCCTGTTTTTAATTGATCCATAGACACATAATTGATCGGTTTGATTAGTCGATTCATATTGCAACCTTAATTATTACTAATCTTTAGTAGCTGAGTAATTCCCACCCCCGGTATAACTCAAGTGCAGGGTCACCCATGTAGCCCTTTAAACATACACACAAAAGTGTCAAACATAGCTATTTCACATTCCAGAATTCCTGAAGCAAACCTTCTCCACTCCTATTTCATAGGCCTCTTCCCTTTCTTCTTCTTCAAAAGCTGTGTACTCCCCCCTTTGTAGCACAGTCTCCCCATTTGTTAGCAAAAACCAACACACCTGAGTGATTGCTCTTCAACATCTTTGCTAGATGTGGGGAGGGCAGGGTATAAATTGAACAAATAAAATAAATAATAAATAAAATTAAAGGTCTGCAGCAAGACTTTGCCTTCTCCGTCTATATCTGGTTCTGTACCTATAGTGTTATGAAAGAGTTTCAGGGGGGGTAGAGAAAAATACCTAGGATTTGGGGAAGAGACTGCATATCATAGAGGGAGGGGCAGGAGGAGGGATGCATACAGACCTGTGTGGAGCCGTACTCAGTCCCAGGCAACAGGCATTTTGTAGAAGCAAACTTCAGTGTTTGCTTCAGGTCATGCTTAAGTACCAAGGTCATAGTTTTCACACTGAGGTTTTATGCCACATTCCCCCAAAGTGGCAATGGTTTTATAAGGCTTCTGCCTGACATTCTCATGCAGTCATCTGCTTTCTGGGTTTTCTGCAGGATATTTTCCCAAACGTGCTTCAGTACTCCCTTTCCTTAAAGTACTCCATCAGTGGGGGGTGGGTGCGGATGTCAGGCAGGAGGGGATAGCCAGGGAATACTCTTGTGTGAAAGCTTCACTGCAACTGCGAATGCCTCTGCATTAATCAAGGCAGTGAGAGCAAAATGGGTAATCATTCCAATGTGGAAACAAACTCAGCCATCTTTCCTCTGTTCAAGGTTCGCCTGTTTTCCGACAAAGGGAGGTTTGACTCTCAAAAGCTTGAATTTGAATCTAGCACTTCTGTTTTCCAACCTGCAGTCTACTTCATCATACTTCTTGTAGCCAAACTCACAGGAATCTGCCTTATGTCTTCTGGAGAAAGGTGGGTGATAAATGCTGTAAATTAATAAATTCCTGTCCTCCTTCCGCATACCCTGGAGGCTCTCCTGACCTTAAGCACTATGAGTTGTCTTCAGTGCCACTTCTCGCTATCCAGCACACCTTCTGGAGAGATCTGGAAATTCCAGACAGTTTTTGAGTTGGGTTTAAATAGAGACAGCACTTATTCACTCACCTGAGATTATCTAAGATCCTTTTATGTTAATATTATAAACAGTTGTTTTCTGTGCAATATCTACTTGTGAGCCTTCTTGGGGATTTTGGGGTGAAAAGGAAGCTTATAAATATAAGCTGTATAAATATAAGCTGTATAAATAAATTCTTGTTCTGGATTTGATAACACATCCCATGTGACTAGAACTGGCTTGGGACTAAAGGTTTTCTGCACAGTGCTGGTCTGCACAGAACATGCCAGTTCATCATGGTGGGTAGCATTAACCCATTTGCATGGCCAATGGGGAATGCATTCCCTGTCTACCCGCAGCCCCTTTAAAAGGGATTCCTTTGTCCTCACTGAGATCATTATGTAGCCAGATCTGATTGGATATGTGATGTTATAACATCAGGCTCACTATAGTATCCCTGACTGGTTAGAATCATGTAGTAAGAAAGCACAGAATTTTTAAAATAATGCTTCTGCCATAGCATATCAAGACTGTGAACAAGTATACAACCCCCCCATGAATACCCACTTTCACTTTGAAAACCAAATGTAATGGAAATTTGGCACAGCATAATCCCAAAGCACATTGCTTTAAAACAAATCCAATGATTTTAAAGTTAGAATCCCTGGATATTGGGCCTACATTAGAGGCAGCCAGCTGGCTGTGATCACTGGAAGTCTGCTTGGGATAGTGAGATCAGGAAGGTAGGAATTACCTGCCTGGTTCATTCCCAAAAACCTTTCCAACTCATTATCCTGTCTCCAACAGCGGCAGCACCTGACTGCTTCAAAGCTTGGTGCCAGACTCCTTATGTGTTGGGCAGAACAGGGCTAATCTGCCCCAGGAAACACTCATCCAAATGGCCCCATATTGGAAGCTGGAAGGTTTATATCCTCCTTCAGAGTTTGATTATACTAACTCATCTTTCTAGAGCATTTGATCAGAGCTTCAAGGTTTTTCAAGCCAGAGGGACCATTCAGTATGATCTCCTGCACGTACAGGTTGCAACATTCCAAATATAATAAAGCAAGGCAATCTTGGTTCAAAGATCCTAAACATCAATAAGCCCTGCCCTGCCCAAGCAAGCTTTTCTGTGTTTGTTTGCTCTCACTGTTGGTTAGCTGTCTCATATTGTTTTTTCATGGATGAATTTTGGTAATTTAGATACTTGTTTTGGCCACTTCAAAGCTATTACTTCTCAGTAGCAACAGACGAGCACTTAGGCAGCCACTGCCCAAGGTTATCAAGCAGTGAAAGCTACAGACCCACCCAATAAGGCTGGGCTGAATGTAGGATCCTATGCACACTTACCCCGCAGTAAGTCCCATTTAAGCTTGTTTCTGACTAAACACAAGATCAGGCTGTAAATATCCTTTGTCTCTCTGCACCGGTCTTTTTTTGTCTTGAATTAAGGATATGCTTCACAGCTATCTAGCCCTTCTGTGATCTCCACTGCTGGCTCCATCTGGGTGTCAGTGAGTTGCATAGGCCAATTCTACATTACTGCTATGGCAAAATTATCCTTGACTTTTTACCTGCCTTTTCTTGTTGCTTGTTCATGAGCTGACTTGAGGAAAATAATTGGGGGGGTGTATTTATCTCTAACCAGTGTGCAGCTATTAATAATGTTTTTTAAAGATTTTGAATGAGGAAATTGACTTCACGTGCAAATCAGGACCTGGAATTTTGTGTACATCTTCACCTGAGCCCTCAAGTTGGGAAACAGTCATTGCTTTTCATACAGGAAAGATGAATGGTACTCTTACATGTGTGGGAAAATCCACTTTGTCCCCTGCTGAGCTGCCTCTTAATTTGTGAATTAAAAATTTATGCTGCTGAAGCAAGGAAGAATTCTAAGGAAGCTGCCTCTCCACACATCTTATAGAAAGCATTTGGTTTTCCTTTTGTTGAAGTCAACCAGTGGCCCATGAACCCTACTCTGATGCATAAAACCTTTATGGCTGCCTCTCCTGGCCTCCCAATATCTGCCAGACCTGCTTTTCCCCAACCTACTATAGCTCTGCTAATACACGTTTCTTCCATCCATGAACAAATGCCCTGTGCTTTTTTAAAAAAAAAATCTGTGTCCTTCCTGCATTTCAGAGATAACTTGGAGAGATTATTCCAAAGGAATAAAAAAAGACTCAAAGCAGAATAGTATAATCTCAGAATTTTTTTAAGTAGTCAGAAAATCCTTTAAAAGATGGAATTATCTTACCTCCATCATCCCTGTCAGTCATTAAATTAGTAGGGGATGGAACTCTCCCTACAAGTTAAAAATGGGTAAACTGAGGCTATCGTACTTCAATCACATTGTAAGACAAGAGTCACTGGAAAAGACAATAATGCTAGGAATTAGGAAAATATGAAGGCAGCAGGAAAAGAGGAAGACCCAACATGAAATGGGTTGATTTGATAAAGGAAGCCACAAGTCTCAGTTTGCAAGACCTGAGCAGGGCTGTTAACAATAGGATGTTTTTGAGGTCATTAATTCATTAATTTTCATAAGACAGAAAGGATTTGGTGGTACATAACACATAAACACACAAGGCATGGGAGCTGACTGTGAAAATTCATTTCACATTAGCATGTGCTGTATAACATGATGTGATACATGGGAAAACACAAGGGATGATGAGAATAAGAGCCAATGAGAATAAGAGTTTAATTGGACACAATGAGAGATCAATAAACTGATCTCCCACTTAAAAAAAATGTATTGCAGGTAGGTTGTAGCACAGAACAAAGGAGAGGGGATTAACACTTTTGCCCTGCAATGGGGAAAACATACAGGCCTGTTTGCAGTCTTAAACACAGTGGAAGATCTGTTCCTGGATATATCAACACATCTAGTGTCATCCTCAGATATTCAGAACAGAGAGGTGTACTGGTGCATAGTCTAAATTTACAAAGGCAGCATGCAGCCAAGATCAGCACAAAGGTAACATAGTACCTTTGTATAGTGGTATCAAAAGTTATATTAAACAGCTTTAGAGAACTTTTGAGTTTAAAGTTGCCAATCTCCAGGTGGTGGCTGGAGATATCCCAGGATTACATCTGATCTTCGGGTGACAGAGATCAGTTCATTTGGAGAAAATGACTGCTTTGGAAGGTAGACTCTATGGCATTATATCCCATCAAAGTCCCTCCCCACCCCAAACCCTCCCCTCCTCAAGCTCCACCTCAAAATCTCCAGGTATTTCTGAACCCGGAGCTGGCAATCCTGTCTAAGTTCCTGACAAGTTTTAAACTTTGTTTTCAGTAACATCAAAAACAGTTTTGCAGGGGGGGCACTTTCCAATAAGCTGACTTGTATAAAGAAGAGAGAGAATGTTTTTAAACTTAGAGTGGTCACCATGGAGATATTAGATCCCTTTTTGCAACCAAGATTCTTTTTACAAGGTTTACAGTACAGTCCTAAGTAGAGTTGCCTCCTTTTAAACCCATTCACTTCAATAGAAGGACATAATACTATTTAGGACTTCATTGATAGTCTCTCCTGTCATGCAGGTATAAACCTTACCTGACAATGAAATAGTGAGACTTTCAAGTACAGCTGTTGGTGATATACAGATGGGGTATCCAAAGTCAAAGTCAAATACCTTTAATGGCATAGCAGTAAAATACATAGATATACAATAACACTGTGTGAAAATTCAGATGGGGTATCTAATGTGCTGGACTGACCATGTCCCCACAACCCTGCTATGCAGAAGTCTTATTTCATTAGATATAAACTAATACCTGCAAAAACAGCTGAGATGGACTCACATGAGGAGGTGAGAAGGCAGTAGGTGAATAGTGATTTTCTTTCCTTGATGTAATGCACAGGCTACTACTCCCCCCACCCACCCCGTAAGTCCTTAAACTCCCAGGCTTGGGAAAGTGGTGATGGAATGCTATTATATTAATGAGCCAAAATCTGTTCCTGATGCTGACTCTGTTGTCTAGTGAAACTTCCTTTTAATAATCAAGGCTGTTGTGATTGGGGATTGGTATACGCGTGCATTTATTTATTTATTTCATTTAATTTTTCTACCACCCATTCCCTGTGAACAGGGCTCAGGGTGGTGTACAATGATAAATAACACAGGGGAATTTCAGACAGATGATATAATCCGGAAGAGGAACGGTTCCCAAACGGTTTCTGGTCTGGCATTTCAGACAGAACCGTTTTAGAACCGGTTCCCTACCGGAATATATTTGTAATTTCACACAGAATCGCTTCTGTCCCGTTCAGGAAACGGGGCTGAAGCGTTTACCTGTCAACCGCTTCCAAGTAGTCGTCAGTTTCTTCTCCCGGATCGGATACACTTTTTTCCCGCCTTTTTCGCCCGCGCGGGCGATCTCCGGCTTTTTTTTTTTTTACGTTCGCTTTAGAGCGTTATAACGCTATAGCGCTATAGCGCTATAGCGCAATAGCATCATAGCAACCCCATTGGAATGCCTGCAGTGTTGTTTTTATAGCACTATAGCGCTATAGCGCTCTAAAGCGAACATTTTTTTAAAAAAAAGGCGTGGCGGGAACCGGCGGGAAAACAAAGCGGTGCAATCTGAAATGCCAAACCGCTTCTGATTCAGCTCTTTTCCGGTCAGGGAAAGCCATGTGTGAAATGGCAGCCCTGTACCGGTTTACTTCAAGACGAATCAGAAACGGCTTCAATCCGGCAGAGTCTCGATAATGTGAAATTCCCTACAGACATATCACATAACTTAAAACATTAAAATTACAGTACATGCACACGTATGAGTTAGTTGCATGTTCAAATGTACTTGGCACAGGGGATACCGGTGCTCTATTTCCCAGCCCACTCGTTTGTCTCTAGCTAACACCAGTTCCCTCCAGCTCCAGCCTCCCTATCTCTGTCCAGAGCCCTTTTCCACTTTTATTCTATCTTTTTCTTTTCCTTCTGTAATGTGCCTGACCCTGCTTTACTTCAGTTGACACTATTGCAAGTGGATGGTAGCTCCCATTGTGACCATCCCTAGCTACAGCAAACCTGCTTGTGTCTTTCTAATTTAGGTGACACCCAGTGAATGGGTAGTACTGTATAAAGTGCTGATCTGATGGGTCACAAAGGCTCTCGTTAATTCTTTTGCAAGGAATTAGAAGCAGTTTGAAGTAGGATGAGAACTGGGTAACCAGAAGCAACATTCTGTAAATTTTTCTGTGTGAAGGATGTAAGTTAGCATGTTAAGCCAAGCATGGGGGAATTCCTAAGAAAACCTAGAAAGTATTAAGATGCACCAGGCCCTAGGGGACATAATTTCTGTGATATGAGGGAGGACTCTGTAGATTTTGCCACCTCTCATATCCACCAAGCAGCTCTGATACCTGCTGAGTCCCAGGCTCTGAACCATGTTCCATTCTTCCAGCTTAGGAGTAATTGCTGCGGAAAGCCAACCTACATGCTGAGAAGCCACCTGTCCTATGTCCTGGCCCCCCCGAGCTGTGGCTGTGTGCCCATTGCAGCCAAGGTCATGCTACACGCTGTGCGGTCTTCAGAGGAGGCTACCCTGTCTTGGCTTCTTGCCATCCTGAGGTGTTCTGTCCCATGAGCCTCAGTTCTCCAGGTGCATTTGCTTGGAGGCAGATATAGCATGAATTAGCCAGAGAAGATATATTATAGACTACCAATTCAAACATAAGAGAGCAACATAAAAGCTATCGAGCCCATGTGTGCCTATTCTGCACGGACTGACAGCCCTCTAAGCTGTCGTTTCATAAGCTAGTAATAGCAAGACAATGCTAAAGGAAGCAAGAAGGCATGGAAAAGACATGATTTTTCTGTTCTTAGGGTTTCTGAAGTTGTATTTGGAGGTTTTACAAGAGCGGCCCAATTTTCTAAATTTGAATGGAAACATTTTCCCAATTAAAATGTTATGAAATAAATGCAGCATGCACGCTGGGGCTCGGATCCACTGGACAATTTCCATGGATGGAAGGGGTGGTGGTTCAACAATCATCAGCAACAACAACAAGAGTTAAATACGGTCAGAGACCAATCAAATAGCATGCACAATATGAGCAGGGGGGTGGTTAAATTTCACTGATTTTCCCCTTTCCCCTGAAGATCTCCAACTTCCCTGTTTGTGCTATTCCTGGGGGTCTGCTGCTCCCCAGGAGCAGTATTTCAGAGGGCATTTTAGGCTGCAGCAGAAAGGAAGAGGAGAGAAAGTCATGCTTTGCTGACAGAAGTCCCTTTTATCAATGGAAATTTCCAGTGGAGCCACATCATTCTGCCATTTGGCATTCACAGTCTTTGGGGAGATGCTATGCAAATTATGTTAAGTACCAAATATACCAAGTATTTGGAAATACTATATAACAAAGGAGGAGGAGGAGGAGATTGGATTTATACCCCACCCTTCACTCAGAGTCTCAGAGTGGCTTACAAACTCCTTTCCCTTCCCCTCCCCACAATAGACACCCTGTGAGGAAAGTGAGGCTGAGAGAGCTCTGATAGAAACTACCCTTTCAAGGACAGCTCTAACAGAACTATGGCTTGCCCAAGATCATCCAGCAGCTGCAAGTGGAGGAGTAGGGAATCAAACCTGGTTCTCCCAGATTAGAGTCCGCACACTTAACCACTACACCAAACTGAAGTCTGCCACAGTTTTGCACATTGAACAAGTTGCTCACCTCTTTTCTGCATCATAGGCACACACTGATTCTTCAGCGCAATTGAAATATCCCAGGATTCAAACTTGGCGGAAAAACTGGCTGGTATATTCTTAGGGCATGAATGAGGGATGGAGCTACTTGAACAGGGAGACATTTGAATATTCATGACAATAATACCATCACTTGCTCACTTTACATGTTTTGGCAGGTAAAGAAACTGTAAAGAGCCTCATCAGTCCTCACCAGTTAAATACTCAATGAATATCAGAAACACATGTGATTTGAGTAACATTGTGTATACATGTGCATAAATTCAGTGATGAGCCCACTGTGGAAGTGCATTCACTACAGATGTAACAGAGATAAATTCTTCTGCCCAGTATGGACTGGATACAGGGGACCCATATTTTCCCCTTCATCTTGGGAGTGAAGCCAAATTTGCACAGCACTGATTGGCCTATCCTTGTACTAGACATAAAAGAACACATACACCTTCTCAGCTGGATCATGCCCCATGTTGACTGATCACTGTGTTAGTTATGAAGATTCCCTCCAATTCCAAGCCAATTTCAGAGTGACATAGAAACAAAGACTTAGGATAAGCAGTTGTAAAAAAAGTATTTATCCGTATTTGGGGAGGAGCTTTCCTGTTGCCCCTCCCTTCCAAATCTTTCCATTTGTTTTCACTCTGGTGCCAGGTGCAGCATGCTAGTAAAAGAGTGAAATAGGGGAGAAGCAGAGCTTGCCCTGCAGGAAAACCCTTCTCATTCATGCTTGTTTCTAAGTACATCCTTCTAGAAGTAAACTAAGCCACTTTGTAGAGGACAGGATTCAGTTCAGTGCATAGAAGAGAAGGAAGCTGCATGTGCTACACAGAAAAATAAAATTGCACACAGCCTTTATGGAAATCTTAGGGGCCAATTGGCAGCTGGTAGATTTTGACAAATATTTCTAGCAGTGAACAATCTCACTTTTCTGTGGCAGAATAGTTGCTGTAATTTTCAAAAATGAGTAAACATCTACTTCTGCTTCATTGACTATACTAAAGCCTTTGATTGTGTGGATCACAATAAACTATGGCAGGTTCTTAAAGAGATGGGAGTACCAAACCACCTCACATGTCTCCTGAGAAACCTGTATAAGGGTCAAGAAGCAACAGTTAGAACCGGATATGGAACAACTGATTGGTTTAGCATAGGAAAAGGAGTACGACAAGGACGTATATTGTCACCTTGCTTATTTAATTTATATGCAGAATATATCATGCGAAATGCTGGCCTGGATGAATCACAAGCTGGAGTTAAGATTGCTCGGGAAAAGATCAATAACCTCAGGTATGCAGACGATACCACTCTGATGGCAGAAAGTGAAGAGGACCTAAAGAGCCTCTTGCTCAGGGTGAAAGAGGAGAGCACAAAAGTGGGCTTGAAGCTCAACATCAAAAAAACTAAGATCAGGGCATCTGGCCCCATCACTCCTTGGCAAATAGAAAGGGAAGTCGTAGAAGTAGTGACAGACTTCATGTTCCTGGGATCCCAAATCATTGCAGATGGTGACTGCAGCCATGAAATTAAAAGACGCCTGCTCCTTGGGAGGAAAGCGATGGCAAACCTAAACAGCATGATAAAAAGCAGAGACATCACCCTGCCAACAAAAGTCCACATGGTCAAAGCAATGGTATTCCCTGTAGTAATGTATGGTTGCGAGAGTTGGACTATAAGAAAGGCCGAGCGCTGAAGAATAGATTCTTTTGAACTATGGTGCTGGAGAAGACTCTTGAGAGTCCCTTGGACTGCAAGGAGATCAAATCAGTCAATCCTAAAAGAAATCAACCCTGACTGTTCCCTGGAAGGCCAGATCCTGAAGTTGAAGCTCAAATACTTTGGCCACCAAATGAGAAGGGAGCATTCACTGGAGAAGACCCTGATGCTGGGAAAGATTGAAGGTCAAAGAAGAAGGGGACGGCAAAGGATGAGATGGTTAGACAGTGTCATCGATGCAATGAACATGAAATTGAGCAAACTTCAGCGGACAGCGGAAGACAGGAGGGCCTGGCGTAATCTGGTCCATGGGGTCGCGAAGAGTCGGACTCGACTGTGCGACTGAACAACAACAACAAGTAATAGTTAGTATTAACTTAATACAAGCTATGTCTAAGGCACCAAGCATAGGGGCCAGCGTGACTGGACAAGTAAGCCAGGCACCATACAATCTAAAAATGAGGGCGCAGGAACCTTTGCAATAATGCAGAGATCACCAAAGCATAAAACTTTAAATTGTGTGCATATGTGCATGCTATACAAAAGTTGTGACCCAGCATTTCTGGGGCTGCACCTCTCAAAATTTGTTGTGCAGCCACCAAGAGCACAGAATGTCTTAGACTGTGTGGAATGCAGAAATAACATGATAATCACCTGGAGGGCAAGACAAGATAAATGTGAAAGGGCGGGGTGGGTGGGTAAAGAGCTAGGGCCTGGCAAGGGAATAAGGAGAACAGTAGCAGAATGCAAAACAAGTGAGGCTGGAGTGATCCAAAGGAAGTATGTTTGGGGGAGAGATTACTGGAGGAGAAGGAAGCAGCTTTGACGGGGCAAAAGGAGAATAGCAAATGAGCCTGCAGAAAGAGTTGAGTGTATTTATGGAATGGAGAGTATTTTTCCATGACTGAATGCTGTCCCTTGTTCCATGTTGTTCAGTGTTGATTTTTATCCTGTTGTCTCTCCTTTGTCCATCTTTGTTCCTGTATTGCTCTGTGCATGTTCATGATCAAAACACAAAAATACTAGAGGGGTAGTAAGTGACAAACAGTCCCCGGACCTGCTTCCATACAAGTAGATTATCTGGCAAGGGAGTATTCTAATCTGCCATTCAACACAGGATATCGAAGGCCTTCCTCACCAACAGATCTCTTTGCAAAGGTGTGCATGTTATTTGACACACCAGTGTAGGTGTCTAAAAGGAAGGCTTCTCAGATGCCTCTTCAAAAGCAGGCCAGACCACTTCCTCATGAGAAATACAAGCATGCAGGTAAGTGCACCTGCCTGCCACTATCTCCAGCAATCTTGCAAGAACCAAGTTTCTGATAATCTCTGTCTCAAACAGCAGCACTAGGTGAGATCAGGTGCAGACTACACCAGCTGTGTCCTGGGCAATATCGCACTAAAAGGCAGGTGGTGTGTGCGTAACTAAAAGGAAATGAAAGAAGAGGGAATAGTCAGAACTCGAGTATTATGCAGAATATAGCTCATGAAGAGGCTTTATGAAATGGAAACATTATGATATTCTACTGTACTTTTCTGGGACACAGACAGGTTTTTCCTTTTTCCTTTTGCCAGATAATTTTGGCTTCCACATTCTCAAAACTATGGTTTTGACTTTCAATCCCCCCATCTGAAACTCCTTTTTTCACAGACTGTTTTATCAGAATTACTGTGTCACTGTCAGATTTGCAGGCCCACTTGCTGCCACATTACACTGTTCTTGCACGCCTTTGACATTGTGTTATATTAATATTAGTGTGAGGTGTCAGAAAATGAACATATATTTATCATGAGTCGTTCAGATGTCTAGAACTCTTGAGTCCTAGTAGATTCCTTGGCTACAGCACAGGCTGGGGTGTCACTAGATTCCTATTTGTTGTGAGGAAGAACAGAATAGATCCCATTACTATGTAACAATAAACTCTCCAGTTGGGGTATGGGTTGCTGCAAAGGTATGCTTCAGATGAGCATGAAACTGAATGAAAGTTTAGTGTGTGAAGTCTGAACATGTTGGAGGATTGTTGTAAGATGTTATGTCTGAGAACAGAGAGAGTGTGGTGAAAATTATACCAAATGATTTGCATGGACAGTCCGTTAAGACAGATATCTGACCTCAGTGACACTTGCTACTGCTGACTTATGCCCTCTCCTGTTTGTTAGAGTGTGTTTGTTCCCATCAAGCTGTGTGGAGCAAGAAGGATGAGACTGTATACTGAAAATATTCTTTTCTCCTTGAGAAAATTGACCTTCTTTCATTTCAGGAGGATCATGGTATCGTTCTGGGCATCACATTCAGTATTTGAAGGTAACTCCATAGGTAGTATGGGATGGGGAGCAAAAACAATGCCAGGCTACACTGGAGGACCTGGCAGAATCCTCTGGATGGTTGTGAGTCTCCCTTTTGCTGTCAGGACTTAGCACATAGAGGTAACTGCCGATCGGCGACCTAACCAGCCAACTCTGCTGAAGCGCCATCTGTCCCATCTTCATCTATTCTCAGACTGGGCAACCCCCGACACACCTTCAACTCTGTGTGGCTCTTGCCATATTTCCCTTTCTACTAAGAGAACTGTGACAACACTCACAAATCTGTAATTTGCCTGACCGTGGAAGCTACTTATTACTCCTGAGTACTCAGGTGGCTCTTTGCTAAGGCTGCTGTTATGCACCATTTTTTCAGATGGGCCAAGATGTTGTGGCTTATGGCAGCTTCTGTTCATGCTGTAAATCTGCAACTGCCTACACCCCATTTATCCCAAAGCTATCAAATGCAGCTGCACTCAACACATTTTCACCAAATATCCATGCCATATGGAGCTTACATAGAGCCCTCATGGGAGGAGATGATGTTCCCTCAGGAACCCACAGTACAGCAAAGAGGAGCAGGGACACACCAAACTATCATTGCCCTGACAGAGTGTCTGTGTGTGTCATGTCAGATCTAAAAACAATTCAAGCCCCTGATCCTGCACTCTGCATTTTTCAGATGGTTGCTGCACCAGGAAGAATCACCCAATAAAACTCACTTAGAAGCATCTCTGCCTGGCGGGGAATATTCTGAGCCTTGGAAGGCAGCCCAATTGCAGTGAACCCCACATTGTGGCTGTACTGAATGCAGGATTCACGTTTATGCTGCTCTTCTACACTGCGCAGTGAAGCCTAGCACAGGTGGCTCTGCAGCTGGGCAGAAGATTTAAACAGGGCCCTGCAGTACATCAGCTTTGAGTATTCGGGAAAGATGGACCAGGGTCTTGGAGGGCTGGCTTTGGGATAACGTAAGCCCTTCTGTTTTGATAGGCAGACCAGTCCTGACTGTCCCCAACATTTGCAAGCAGCACTTGGAGCTAGGAGCCCTGAAGTCAGTTGAGAAACAGACAGCTGTCTCACACTCAAAGCTATCGGGGGCCACCCATGCAACATGTTCAAATGAGTCATTGACTTTTTTAGGTGGTAGCCCCCAACAGTGGACTTCCCTTTCCCCAAAGCCTTAGAGTCTGGACCTGAGCACTTATTAGAAGTGCTGTGAGACATTCTTGTTTAACTAGCCCTGGATTAATCTTAATTTGTGATGTGCAGCTGATTTCACCATGGATCTCCACAATCTCACCTAGCTGTGACTTCAGTCGGCCCTCAGAAAGGGCATTGGGCTATGGAGGCCTCCGTATGATTTATCAGCCTATCCCTATTGGTCCAAACATTTTAAACATCAGAGAAGGCGGAAGCAAAGGCATCACAGTAGGCTTTCTCCATAATGGGACTCTGCAAATGGACTCTTGTCAGCATGTGTAACTGTAGTGGCATGCTATGAAATTGATAAGGGGGAGAGGAGTGAGTGCAGATAATGATTTACTTGACACAATGTGTGTGTAACCATTTGATAAGCTTCTTGTCTCTGTAACGTGCTATGAAGTGATGAAGAGAATTGCCTTTTATTTCAATGTTTATATAAACAGAACAGTATGTAATTCAAGGTTAATAAGCAGGAGAGGAATGAGGACAGTTGCATGAGCTATAGGCTCTTACTTGCCTGTCCAGAATTTTGTCTTCCACCCAAGTGCCAGTCCAGGAAGAATGTTAAGTCAGGGGAGGGGAAAATGTGTGCAAGTTATGTTGAAGGGAGGATTTTCACTTGTTATGGTTCTTTCATCACCTCTAAATGCTGCACCTGGAGGAAGGCTTCTTTTAATGCATATCTTCAAGGTGGAGGATTGTTGTCCAGTGGACATTGCATCAAAGGGACATTTCTTCCAGACATAACCTGTGCAATATCATTGGTACTGTGAATACTGGAAGATACTATATGTAACAGTTTCTGTCTCTCATGCATCTTCTGTGAGACGGGCATCCTGTGCACCTTTGAGTATCACAACAGGAAACATTGAACATGTAAACATACATGTAAAGATCCTCATTTCTTATATCTATATATCTAATTCCCAAGTGGCCCCCTGCATGTGGATATCTAAATCTGCACATTGGGGGCACTTGGGGGGCAGGGAGATTTTCCTGCGCATGTGGGGCAGTCCCCAGGTGTGCAGAAAAATCTAAAAAGTTTTAAAAGTATTTGGGGATATTTAAATCCAAAAAAAAGTAAAAGAGCATTCCCTGTGCATGCACAGGGAACACTCTGCAAACTGCCTCGCCATCGTTGCTGCCACCGCCACCACCACCACAAGGGGTGGGAGTGCAGGAGAAGGCTTGGGGGCCGGTCGGCCTCGCCTCTGCCGCTGCTGTCGGGGAGGAAGGAAGGGGGAGGCTTGGCAGGCTGGTTGGCCTTGCCACTGCTGCTGGGGAGGGAGGAAGGGGGAGGCTTGGCAAGCCGGCAAGCCTCGCCGCTGCTGCTAGGGGAGGGAGGGTGAAGCTTGGTGGGGCGGCTGGCCTCCCCACCGCCACACTGCTGCTGCTCGGTAGGGGGGGAAGCTTGGCGGTCTGGCTGGCCTCGCTGCCATCGCCGCCACCGCTGGGGAGGGGGGAACTTGGCAGTCGGCCAGCCTCGCCGCTGCCGCCACCGCTCCTGGGGGGGGAGGGAGGAGGAAGCTTGGCAGGCCAGAATACTCCCCCACACACACGAATATCGCGGGTCCCGCCTCTTGTATCTTCTATAAGACAGTGTTTTGAAAGAGACACTAGTTCCCTTTACAAGGGAAAGATATGCTTGTGCATAGAAGGGCTCATAAACATGTGACACAAGTTTGGTCAGGGTTTCCTCAGCCTGACCCACAGTCACACTTACCATCAGGGATTCATCTTAGAAAGTGCTGTATTATTCAGTGTGACTTGGTGGTGCTGTGTGAAGGAAGAGGGGCTTCTGCGTTCCCACTCATGGTGTTTTCCACAGCAGCAGTGGCTGTAGTGACAAGGCAGCTGTGTGCATCTTCCTTGGGCTCTGTGTCCTTTGATAATGTGATTGAGGACGTGTGGAGCCTAAATCAGGGCCAAACAGGGTCCCCCTGCAACTATTTCCACTCTGGAAAGTGGTGCAGGAGAGAAGGCCAAAGCTTCCCTCCCCATGTAGTGCACCTGAGCTGCATCAAGTGACAAAGTACTTTCTAAGGTGAGTTCCCCAATGGTACGTAGGACTGAACTGGGCTGGGAGTCCCTGACCCAACCTGATCATCTCTCAAGTAGATGAGCCTGAAGACAGTTTTTGAGAAGGGGATAAATCCCTTCAGTTGAAAGGAACTCTGTGCATGCTCAGAGACACTCTGCCTGTAGCCCTAGAAATTTTTACATTAAAAGGTGGCAGCTGTAGAATATATACGTACATCTACCCCGTCCTTCCCACAAACTTCAAAGGAGCAAGGAAAAGAATGTTACTTGAGAATAACCACCACTTCTCATTCCATTTCTAGTAGTTTCTATTAATCACCCTGTCTCAAAGCTAGAGTAGGGTTGTGGCTCAGTGGTAGGGCATCTGCTTCACATGCAGAAGATCCTAGATTTAATCCCTGGCATCTCCAGTTAATGGGACCAAGCCTTAGGTGACATAAGAGACTTCTACCAAAGACCATGAAGAGCCACAGACAATGTACAGCTGATGTTCAGCTGCTTTTAAAGAAAATTAAGGAAACCTGGAAATTTCACCATGATAGACCAGTGGTCTTAGACTGTATAAGGCAGCCTCATGTGTTCAAACAAGAGAAAGGGGAGCCTATTCAAGGACAGTTGGGGAGAGAGGAGCCTATGCAGAAATTTGGCTAGTGCCATCTATAGTTACCACCCCAGTGCCATGTTACTGAGCTAGCAAATGCAGAGTATGTGAAAAACCCTTTAGATTTCAGCAAGTTAGATTTCATTCATTCATTCATTCATTCATTCATTCATTCATTCATTCAATGAGATAGATTTCATTCTAATAGTTTATAGAACTAGAGTGTAGGCCATAGAGACTCATCATGTGTATTCAAATCACAACGGGCTGTGAGGTGTGACTGCCTTGCTATGTACTATCCAAATGGCAGCTCTTAGCCCCCCAAAATGGAGAGATACCCATCCCTGCCTCCCTGCAGTCCCAGGGAAACCATACTTTGAAAAGGAATGTCCTCAGACAGTGCTGACCTAGTACTGGGAAGGCAGAAGATATCTTTTTGTTACTGCGAGTAGGGCTGAGAACTAGCTCTCTGCAGTGAGTTGGAATCTGCTGGAACTCTTGAGGGACAACCTAGCACAGGAATAATCCAGCAAATTTGTCTCCCACCAAATTCAGCTTATATTCAATTCAGTTCTATCTGTGATCTGTGTAGGCCTGGCATGCAACAATGTCAGTGTGCCTTTAGGTGTGCAAGTCCATCAGTCTTTCATGTGCAGGCATCTGTGGCTGAGAATCAAGGTCCCTCTGTATTTCTTTCTGGATAAATGGAGTTGTTTCCAAATGGAGTTCTTGGGGGCTGTTCAAGTCCATGAATTAGCTTATCCACTGAAGCAGTGTGTTCATGATAGTTGTGTGTGTGTGTTCAACCCACAGTTTTTATGCTAGATGTCTCCTGTCCTTGTGTCCATGTGTGTCATGGCTGGCTTAGTGGCCTATTTATCCCAGGACAGGAGGCAGAGCTGCAGCAGGTGAGGGGTTAAGTGCAGGCTCAGCTGTTCCGGATTTTCTTGGTTTTGCAGTGAGCTGTTTGATGTCTGGATGCACAGGGGACTCCCCCGCCTCTCAACCCTCCCTCCCTCCTTTGCTCTCTCTCCCTCCCCTCCCCTCCCCACACGCACGCACACACACACACACACACACACCCTTTGCGGACCAGGCATTCATTCAGCGCCTTCGTCTAATGGCACCAAGTGACTCGCTGCTTTGCGTGCTGCTCCTTCTCTGTTTAAGCCGAGGGCTCAGCATGCAGCTCCTCCAATGGATCCCTCTTAAATAGCTCCGCACGGGGGAGCCTGCCAAAAGGAAAAACCACGGAGAAAAAGCAAGTGCCGTGAAGGGAAGAAGCAGAGGGTCTGGGAGCAGAGCTGCCAGCATAGCCGCTCCTGGGCTTGCCGGCAACACATGCTCTGCTCGATGGCTAACTCAGGCTGTGTCCTGGTCTCCAACTCAGCCTTGCTCCCTCACTCTCTACCGTGTCCCCCGGCCTTCCTCTACCTCCAGCAGGTAAGTCTGCCGTCTGGTGCCTCTTACTTTCCACGTGGTGGAATCCCCAGAGCCAAAGGTCATGGCTGGGATTACCCCCTTTCCTTAAACAGCATGTCCATTTGGGTGTCCCAGACAGTTGTCACACGAGTTGTTAAGGGTTCTGGGGCAGCAGCACCTGTGTGCTGTCTGGCTGCAGAGGCGCTATGGCATCAGCTGTGGGCTCGAGATCAAGGAGATGACACTTTTTCTGCATTTTGATACTATTAAGTGTGGGCGCATCCATGCTCAACTTTTGGTAAATGCATGTTTAGAAAAATAGATGTTGCATATGTATGGCATATGTCAGTACAGTGCCATGAAAATCTCTTTATTATAGATGTCACCCAGTGGCATGTGTGTGCTGTTTTCCCCCCCTCCCCCATTGCAGTCAAATTCTGTGGCCCCTGGGTTGGTTGGATGTGGCTGTTCTGTATGTATATATGTGAAGTAATGTAATATATGAACCTGTCTGTCTCAACTTGGCCCTCTAAAGTGCTGCAACCCAATTTCCAGCCAGATTTGGTATTGCCAGCTGAATCCCAGGCGTGTCTCCCTTAGCTGAAGAATCTCACTATGATGTGAGTCTAGTTCCTTAAGTTCTCCCGGGGGGCCGCTTCTTGTGCCCACCCCACCCTCCACCAGCACTGCACTTCCTTTCACCTCATCACTGTGGTCTTTAGAACCGCACATGTTTCCTTGCCTGGAATCTCCAGGCGGGAGGGGGGAGCCATTGCTTCAAAAACCTCTTTGCAGCATCGGAAATCCCCATTTCCCAGCTGGGCTAACCCTTCCATTTGTGCATGAAGGAGTTTAAAAAATTCATGGCATCCTAACCGCTGGCACTAAGTGATCTGTCGATGTGGCCAGTCAGCTTTGGGGAGATGGGGGCTCTGCTGCTTTGTTCTAAGCACTTAGTTGAGGGAAGAAAGGCAACTGCTTCTTTGGCTTAATTCTTTAACCTTTTGAAATGGAAGGCTTTGAAGCTGCAGGAATGAGGTAGCTCAGACCCAGGACTTCCTCAAGTTTTGTGGAGTGAGGTGGCTGTTTCTTCATTTCAGCACTGTCTGAAAAATTGAGATTCTCTGAAATGTTCTCTGAGCATAGAATGTGCCAGGCATGGAGAGAGAGAGTGCCCAAACAGTATACTTTACAGTCCTAGAGGAAGAAGGAATTGGCTGGGTGGGGGTCTTCGAACAGATTCCCACATATTGCACCTTGTACATGGGACTCAGTGGGGCTTCCTATGAAAGGGAAAGCTCATTCATAAAATCCATATGTTCTAAATGGTTGCTGGTGGCATTTGTGGATGTCTGGTGGGGGAGGAACGGTGGGGGAATCTGTCTTGTTTTGAACTAGACGACAGTCTAGGCTGAGATGATTAAAGCAGGGAGTGTATTCTCTTAGTGGAATCCCTTTGGGTTTCTGCTTTTTGGTCGCACTGCGTAGCACTTCAGTTTGCTAACTCTTCAGGAAAGCTGCATGGACACATTTAACTTGGTGCTTATTGCATTTCCCTTAGACTGTGCAGGAAAATATTGCAAGCAAGTTCATTAAACGAGTGGCTAGAGCCCACAACACTGGCACAGAAGAATTTAGGAGGAGCTTCACTTGATAGCTTCATTCACTTTTCCTGTCCTGTTGGCTTTTTATTTGGCCTCCTTCACTTGGGTTGCAGATTTTCAGATCATGGATAAGAAGACTCGACATGTATGCTGATGAGTGGGTGGGGGTGAGTTAGGGTTTTTGTCTTGAGTTTGGGATGAAATTTCTCTCCTCATGTTTGACAGAACTTGGTATTCTGCATCCAGAACTCCTGTGAATTTACAATAGCATTAAAAAAAAATGCAAGATGGAAAAGTAAAAGAAGTGCATGCAAAGGCGCATAATGTTAGATGTATTCAAAATCTGGAGCTCCCCTTACATGATTTTTCTTATTCTGCCGCAGTGTGGTGTAGCAGTCTAGAATTTGGAAGGCCCAGGTGCAAATCCCCACTCTGCCTTGAAGCCGGTTTGGGGGCTTTGGGACCGTCAGTTTCTCTCAGTCTAATTCATCTCACAGGGTTGTTGTGAAGATAAAATGGAGGCACACAGAACAGCACATACTGCCCCAAGCTCCTTGGAAGAAAGCAGGATAAAAATGTGCTAAATAAATAAATGTTATTATTCCATGCCTGCCTCTTGTGAAATCTTATTGCATACTCCATGGTGGCAGAGTGTAAGCCCTCAACCTCTTCTGTATCTTTTCAGGTCACTTTCTCTATTTCTCAGTAGATGGAGGCATTAATGTTATCTTGTACTTTGGCCTAGCCTGAGCCCTGTTCTGAATCCTGTTGTCTAATGTGTAAGAATAGTGCTTTTGTGGTGAGTAGGCAGAGCATCCAGAGAGCAGGCTGTGGAGCTTCCTTGGGGCCTATAAACAAATTTCCTCAACCTCAGAAGAAAACTTGTGTATTCACGGTTCTAATCGGCCATATGTAGATTCATGAGGAAATAGTTATATGCCATTGGTGGTCTACTGATAATCTCAGTCAGATTATCCTAACATATGAAGTGACAGTATATTGAGTCAAGCCATTTGTGTCCACCTAGGCTCAGTAATGTCTGCTCTAACTGGCAGCGGCTTTCCAGTGTCCTGTGCAGAGAAAGCTCTTTCTGAAACCTGCTGCTTGAGATTCTTTAACTGCTGATGCCACTGGCTGAGTCTGGGGCATTCTCATGCTAACCCTGTGTAACTCTCCATGCAATGCTTGTGCTGTGCCACTGAGCCAGCTGGTTGTGGACAAGCACACTTTACTTCAGGCTTGGCCTAAGACATTTTGGCTCTTCAGGCAGCAAATGTGAATGTGTTCCTTCACATTACAATGATCAAATAGTACAACTTGCTGCCCCTCTAGTGGAGCTTCAGATCTATCACCTGAGGGGTGGGTCCACCTGATGGCCTAACAGTAGGGCTGGCCTGCCTCATGTGGATCATTCCATAACTTTTCTGTGGGCTCCATCAAAGTCAACAGTGCTTTTGTGGGTATTGTTAGATATGGACCATTGGTTGAACAAAGCATAGCAGCAAACTTTGCCCTTAATTTTACAACACCTGTGTTAAAATTATGTGCATCCCTGAGAAGTAAAAACTGCGTATTGGACCTCACTCAGTCTAACAGTAATGTTGCTAAAATGCCATGTCATAAAAGGGTTGTATTCATGCATTTTTAACATGTGCATACATTTTTGGATGCCAAGTGCAAAAGGAACTGCTGATACAGTCTCTAGTGACTCTTTATTTCCCACAGGCCCATTAAGTGTTCAGACTGTAGCCTCTCTTTTTGAACTTTGAGGTTGCAAACAATAAAAACAGCCACAGGAGCAAACCAGTTCAGCTTCTCCTTCATTAGCTCTTTTAGTTGTTAATTGCTTAATACTCTTGGTGTAGCCATCCACATGGAAGTGTGTATACATTTATGTATTGTATGCAACTTTATCTGATCTGCTTGGAGGGAGAGACCCTCCAAAACACATTTGTGATGTTTCTGTGAAAGAATAGAACCAAGGAACTGGGAGCTGGAAAATTGGGGTACAGATAGTGGGGATTCTTCAGTGAGTAGGTAAATTGAACATGTGTTCATAAATCAAAGTGCCTTTTCAGTGTGTTCTTGTGTATTTATGGCATAAGTGTAATGATGCCTGTTTTTAAAAGATAAATAATGTTGTCTCTGTGTTTCTGGTGTGTATGTGTACTTGTAGAAACAGAGAGTAAACACAGAGCTTCATAGCTGGAGCAGAGTATTGTTGTTGTGCTTCTAACAACCAGGCTGAGTGCTGATATGAATGTTCCCAAACTCTGTTGGCAGTGAGTGCCACTAGTAAATGGCAGGGCTGAAAGAAATTGGGTGTTACTGTTGCTCAAATAAAATTTAAACATTTGGTTCATTAAGTTTGATTTATTCAGCCCCTAGAAAAGCCAAAGTTTTAGCTGAATTGCTTTAATACTAATTAATACTTTATATTTTAAATTGTTTAAAAAATTGCTCATCCAACAACAAGGTGACCCACACAACAAATCATGTTACAGATTAATTATTTGCACAATTCTTTTGCAATTAGCTGGCTGCAAGTGCAAAGTAAATTTTGTTTACAAGTATGTTGGAAAAATTCAGTGGTACTCCCATCACTTTGTATGTTTGCTCTGTTGTATCAAAGGGCATGTGAGAGAAATGGCACAGAAAGTGGCACATGGAAAGTGACACAGAAATATAGCCATAGTACCCTTCATTCCCAATATGCACCCCAATTTCTGCCTGAACTGCCAGTTCTCTTGGGGGGGTGGGGAGCTATGTTGCAAAACAACCCTGAGATAATCCAGTACCTGTTTCTCTTTTAGTCATTAGAAGGAATGCCTCTGATCCTATTAATATTACTTATTTCACAGAGGGTCTCCAAAACCAGTATGTTTTGGAACCCATGATCAGCCAGAGGTCTGGGAAGCTTCAGTTTCCTTTGGGGCCTTAAAGCTAGCTGTTTTCTCATACTCATTTATTTGTTTATTGTTTAGATTTTTATCCCACCCTTTCCTGCATGCAGGGCTCAGGGCAGCTCACAACAAATTTAAAACACAATAAATAGAATAAAAAAGTAAAACATTCTACACCAAGATGGCTCAAAGATCTAAACTGCCCAAGATTTTAAAAAGGACAGTGGGCGAACCCCCCCCCAATAATGATTAAATAGGCTGTATCGGGGGGGGGGTGAGGCAGGGGAGGCCAGAATAATGGGACACCCATCACCTCAACCAAAGGCCCGGAGGAACATCTCCCACAGGGCCTTGATCTCATTCGGGAGAGTGTTCCACCAGGCCAGAGCCAGAGCCAAAAAGGCCTTAGGGCCAGGGATTAGCAGCAGCTGTTGTTCAGTTGAGCGTAACGCTCTTTGAGGGACATAGTTGCAGGTGGTTGGTCCTTAGAAGGAAGAGGGGGTACACCAGTATATTTGTGTGACCCATTGTGCAAAAAAAAGAAGGTTATCGTCAAGACTATGGACTGAAGCTGAGCTAAATCAGAGGTAGTTTTAGGATGGGGAAAATAATTTGAAAGAGTATCTCTATCTGTATGAGGGTTTGTTACAATTGCAGAATTCTTTTCTTAGTGCGGTATGATAGGCAGAGATTGCAGTCATCCTGCTGTGTTGCTTGGTGTTTAAAACCTGCCTTTGGCATAATTAGGAAAGAATCCTTAATGGTTGCCTCAGCAAGCAGCCATCTTGCTGACCCAGTTGGTGCATGTGTTGCCATGAAATGCCCTAGGTATCTGGTAATGTGTACAGCAGATTCTGTTGCCTATGGGTGACCCTATTAATGTATGCTCATTTGTAGAGTGGGTCAAAGCTACTGTAAAATTTCTGCTCGCATGGCCACTGTGAGTTGTTTGAAATAAGAAGGCATCTGGGGCTCCTGTAAAGCTTTTGGGTCACCCCAAGTAGAGTGCATCTCTAAACTGACAGCTCCTTCCTGAATAGAAAATTGCCATAGCTTAAAGGCAGCTTGGGAGGCGGGGGGGTGATGTCATCAGGTTAAACATCTTTGGAGAATAAGTGTTTCTTCATTACTAACCACATTGTTGCTAGCAAAGTCCTTTGTTATTTCTCTATCCTTGGTGCTGCCGCTTCACCCTTTTCAGTTTACTTTTGACAATCATGGCCTAGCTAGGATCCTCTCTGCTCCCCAGGTCCTTTGCCACGAAGTGGCATTTGGGTAGCAGGCACAGCTGGGCCAAAGGAAGTGTTTTGTCAGTCCATATTATTTAATGGTTTTTGAAACGACGCTAATATAACACATTTTGCTAATTTGTTTTTTGTCCCATGTTTTCATTTAATGTGGCAAACCAGTTTTCCCTTAATAAAGATTACTAAAAATACAGCAGACACACAGAGAGAGACTAGATGAGAGTTAGTGGCTATTTAGACCATGTTGCTTATTCAGTAGAAGAATTTTTCTTTTAGGAACCAACCAACCCCCCCCCCCATGACACATTTCAAAGTAGGGTCATAACATTTGTGTGTGTACATACCCCATTTAAAGTCATAAAAGCTGGCTTCTGCATCCCAAACGCATACTGTCAGCTCCACACAAAATAATACAATAGACTGTGCACAGTTGTGGTTCAAGCATCAATTTTCTGCACCTGATACAAACTTGTAACATAGGCCCCTCCCCAGTCCCATCTTACAGATGGATATTAATGTACCATGAAAGGAAAAGAATCTTATTTTGGAAATGTCACAAATAGACCATATGGGTTTGTAGCCTACAGCATGCCCCCTGGAGTCCCGGGCCCTAGTAAACTGGGCACGTGTTAGTTAGCTCAATGAAAATGTCAATTCACTGTGCACCAGTGATGAAAAAGAAACATTTCTGTATTAGGGATTATTGAGAAAGGGAGTGAAAGCAAAATGATGATATTGTAATGCTCTGGTATAGACTTATGTGGCTGCACTTAGAATACTAGGTACAGTTCTGGTTGTGTTATCTACAAAAGGATATTGAAGTGCCAGAAAAGGTGCAAAAAAAGCAACAACCACCAAAATGATCAAAAGGTTGGAGCACCTTCTCTACAAGGGAAGACTAAGGAGTCTAGGGCTTTTTAGTTCAGAGGAAAGATGACTTGGGGACAGGATAAGGGTTTTCAAAATTATGAATGCGATGAAGAAAGTGGATAGAGGAACCTTTTTCTCCCTGTACCAGAACACTAGAATTCACAGAAACCCAGGCAGCAGATGCAGGACAGACAAAAGGAAGTACTTCTTCACTCGAAGAGTAATTAACTTATGGGATTCACTGCCAGAGGTTGCAGTGATGGCTGCTAGTTTAGTTGGCTTTTAGGAGGGATTAGACAGGTTTGTGGACAATAGTCCATTAGCAGCCATGATGACTAAATGAAACCTCCATGTTCAAAGACTATAATCTTTTAAATACCAGTGCCAGGGAGGGGGGAAACAACTGGGGGAGGCTTTAAACTTGATTCCCTGCCTGTGAGCCTTCTGGGAACATCTTGCCGGCCACTGTGTGAAACAGAACTTGATGGACCATTACTCAGATCAAGCATAGCTGCTCTTATGTTCTTATGTACCTGTTTTCTTTCCTCCCATCCCCCAACTCCCATTTGTGTTTAGGCCCTCTGTCTAGTATGCTGTTACACAGACTCATAGAACTGAAGAAGTGTCTAGGAATATGCATACACAAGAAGGGGGACCTGTGATACTCGCGGGGGGGGAGGAGAAGGAAGCAGCTGCAGGTGAGCCTTCTCCCCTGCCTCCGTCCCCGTCCCCAGCACCCACAGCGAGGCCTGCGCCCCTCCAAACCTTCTCCCTTCTCCCCCCAGCACCAGCAGCAAGGCCTGAACTTGGCCCACCAAGCTTCCCCCCTTCCCCAGTGGTGGCGAGGCCTGGCTGTCCCGGCAAACTTTCTCCCTCCCTCCCCCTTCCACAGTGGTGGCGAGGCCTGGCCAGCCCGCTAAGCTTCCCCCCCTTCCCCAGTGGTGGCGAGGCCTGGCCAGCCCACTAAGCTTTCCCCTCCCCCTTCCCCAGCAGCGGTGGTGAGGCCTGAGCTTGGCCCGCCAAACTTTCTCCCTCCCTCCCCAGGTGGCGGCAGAGGCTGAGCGGCTTAGAGCTGCTGGCTGGCCGAGCCTTCTCTTGCCCCCTTCCCCTCCCTGGTGGCGGCAGTGGCAAAGCTGTTCTCAGAGCGTTCTCTGCGCATGCGCAGGGAATGCACTTATGTTTGGGGGGGGTTAAATATTCCCGATACAGTTTTTAAAACTTTTTAGATTTTTCTGCACACCTGGGAACTGCCCCATGTGCGCAGGAAAATCTCCCTGCCCCCCAGGTGCCCCCGATGTGCGGATTTAGATATCCGCATGCAGGGAGCAACTTGGGAATTAGATATATAGATACAGTATTGGAACCTCTCAAGCCAGTGTCAAATACCTGCTACAAATTCATATACTTGCACATACATATTTAGATTTAGATTTTTATTCCAACTGTCACAGTAGCCTAAAGTAAGCTTACACAGAAGGAATCAGATTCAACATGTCTGCTATCTCCGATATACTTAACTCAGTGACAAATTCAGTGAGCCTCTATTCTTGTCCATACATTAATGTTCATAGGCTCTCCTTTTGGCATCTATCAATCCTGTTGCTCATTTACAGTATTTGCTTTAAGGGCACAATTGAAATGGGCCGAGGGAGAAAAATGTCTGGTGGTGTACTGTTTTAACTAGAAACCATCTTGTAGAGTTAATTGGTGGTCTTTTTCTCCCACCACACATAATTCCACACTGGCTAATTCAACAAGGTAATATGTGAAAACCCTGACTTGGGTAGCCCAGACTATCCTGAACTTGTCAGATCTCGGAAGCTAAGTAGGGTCGGCCCCGGCCAGTATTTGGATAGGAGACCTCCAAGGAATAACAGGGCTGTGACATGGAGGCAGACAATGGCAAACCACCTCTGAACATCTCTTGCCTTGAAAGCCCTACAGGGTCACCATAAGTCAGCTGTGATTTGATGGCATTTTCCACCACCAATATGTATGAATACTGTAATATTCTATTTCTGCTGATTACATTTCATTAATTTCATGCTTTGGCTCAGTTGGGCAGAAAGACCAGGAGAGGGCCCTGTAGAATGGAGCTTGCCCAGAATAGTACACAAGTCTGCTAACCTAGGAAATGGCCTTTTCCTTAGATTTGCTTGCCTTTCCTCACCCACTTCATCTCCTATCAGTGGGCTGGTATAATAAAGAGTGCTTTTGAGGATATATGAAATCAGTTTCTCTTACTACTAACCATGCACAAGCAGGAGTAGGAAAAAGGGCTTCCAAGTTAGCAAACACAGATTCTGGGATGGCTTGGGCCTGCTTTTATCTTATTGTAGAAATTAAGCACTAGATTTTTTTTAAAAAATCACGGCATCATCTTCCCCACACTGCAAATGGTTCCTGTGCTCAGTGCCATCTCTGCTGTCTCATTCTTTTCCACTGGCCACTGTGGTCAATATTTAGATTTTGAGGGAGAATCTTTGCACTGTTTGGGATAATGAAACTGAAAAGATGTGTTGGTTCTCTGTTCCTACAAGTCCTAGAATCTTGCATTAAAATTCTGCAACCAAACTCCCTCAGTTCTGTTATAACTAATTGTGAAGATTAACAAAGCAAATTGGGGAGGGGAGAATAATGCAAACATTTTGACAGGGTAGATTAATGGTGGTAAAGATAGCACTCGTGAGTCATATTTATAAACAATCTGGAAGGAGAAGGACAGGGTGGTGGAAAGGGACAATCCAACACAGATATCCCCCCCCCAATCCAGAAGTCCTATACAGACCCTCCAAGTTTCTTTTCTATTGGCAGAAATTACCTATATATTTTAAAGTTTTGTACCATGTGAATGTTAAAAACTTGGTCCTTAAAAATTGCAAGTTAAGGTTTTATAAGAGATACTAGATTCTGTTAATTATCTGCCCAGTTGCACAATCATGGTCCTGAAGATTTTTGGACAGCTCCTTCCCCTGCTTGCATGTGATCATTTTCAAAGAGTATCTGGTATTAGAGTTGTTACATGTTTTATTTGTTCTTTCAAAGTGATGTACTTTACAAAGAAAAAAATCTGGAAAGAAGATGGTCATGGCAAATTGGGGCAATTAAGGCAACTGGCCAAATTTGTCAGGAAATAGATAGTTCAGAAGAATGTCCCTGGACGTTTAGAGACCCTGGTGTGTCCTAGCCTGGATTTCTCCTTCCCAGGCATCTCACTGTATCCAGAGGGGTCTAGCTGGCTCTTGGCTATGCCATCTCTGGACAGCCTGTGCCAGCTCTGAGCAACATAGTTGCTGTATCTGAGAAGCACATCCATTACCAATGAAGTTTGCATTGAATCAGCAGGATCCAATCCAAGCATCTGAATGTGCTTGGATCAGATTCTGCAAGAATGTAATCCCTGGCACTGGGCACCTTCTACAAGGAGTGAGGCAATCTCTGGCAGAGAACACAGTCCAAAAAGGAGCCCTAGTGGTGGGGCTGATTATGCAAACAAAAAAGGACAGCTACTTCAGGCCTTCTCTCTTGATACAGGTCTGAATATAAGATTTGAGGGCCAGTTTGGTGTGGGAGCCAGTTTGGTGTAGTGCTTAAGTGCCTGTACTCTAATCTGGGGGAACCGGGTTTGATTCCCCACTCCTCCAGTTACAGCTGCTGGATGACCTTGGGCCAGCCATAGTTCTGTCAGAGCTGTTCTTGAAAAGAGCAGTTTCTGTCAGAGCTCTCTCAGCCCCATCTACCTCACAGGGTGTCTGCTGTGGGGAGGGGAAGGGAAAGGAGTATGTAAGCTACTCTGAGACTCCAAGTGAAGGGCACAGTATAAATCCAATCTCTTCTCTTCTCTTCTTCTATTTATAAGACTTGTGCAGACAGGGAATAAGGGACTGAAGCAATCCACAGCATAGCCCAGGCTAGAGCAGAAGATTCGGGACAGTACATTTTCCTACAGTGAAAACCCTTGATCTAGCACATGGCTCCACAAATCAGGCTTGCTCTCTATTCCTGCTTGTGTTAGTGCTTACTCCCCACTCACCCCATAGCTTGCAGCATGTTTACATGGAAACTTTGATTTGCAGTAATATATTGCCAGTGGAGATGAAAATCCTTGGTTCATTCCACTGTGTTGTTTTCAGTTCCCTGTACAGATTGTTCTCTGTTTTCAAGCAAGTGATGGACAAAAGGAACTAAACCCCCTTTATTGTACAGGGCCATCAGAAATGCTAAGCATTATGCCTCCTGGTTGGACAGCCTCTAACCTCTGAAGCCTCCACTGCCCCATCACAAAACTAAATAACAATGTAACTTGTATTGAAGCAGGAGGATTTATACCGCGGTCTTCACTCGGCGTCTCAGAGTGGCTTACAATCTCCTTCCCTTCCTCTCCCCACAACAGACACCCTGTGAGGTAGGTGGGGTTGAGAGAGCTCTGAGGGAACTGCTCTTGAGACAACAACTCTGAGGGAACTGTGACTGACCCAAGGTCACCCAGCTGGCTGCATGTGGAAGAGTGGAGAATCAGATCCAGTTCTCCAGATTAGAATCCACCACCCTTAACCGCTACACCAAACTGACTGTCCAAGTACTCAAAAGACTTAAGGTCAAACCAGACCAGATGCAGGGAATTCTGTGTATGGAGCTCCCACATTTTTTAAAATAGCTGCCCTGTGGGGCCTGAATTTGGATTGGGATTACAGAGACAGGAGGAACTAAATCTTTCTCCCATGCCATTTTTTCAACCCACAAGGATACCACAGGGCTGCTGTTTCCCTCATTTAAATCAGGGCATGTATATTTGCCCCCACAGTGTTGTCCCAATCCAAACTGAACCTTGTACACCAGTTGTTTAAAAGAAAAGGAACACTGGAAGTGTCATACATGAAAACTAGTATCTCTTCTGCTTTGGCCCTTACCCAGCCACATCACTGAAGTTGCATATAGACTATTGTTTTTAAGACCTGGCTGTTCCCCCTCCTGCTTTTCTCCAAAGATTCCACAAGCCCCAAATGTCTATGGCACTTATGACACCAGTATTACAGCTTTGACCACCCAGGTAATGATTGATTAAAGCTTGTGGCCCTAACTATTTCTGAAGAACAATAAAAGCAACTTCCCCTTTAAATTTACCGCAGCATTAACCAATCCAGTAGGGCTATCTTGTGATGGGAGGGGTGCAGGAGTCTCTTAATTGCTAATTACAGCTCACTCCCTAGTCAGTCCGGGGAAGGAAAATGGTTGTGAAAAACAGAGGGTTTCCTCATCAGCAAATGGGAAGGGATTGGGTTGGCAGTTAGCCTCCTTGTCAGGGCCAGTTCCAGGTTTTGGGAGGCTCTTGGCAGAGAATGCCCAGGGCCCACCTCCCCCTCTTCCCACCATCAGGCCCCCTTCCCATGCACCCACATGCCCCACACTTGCCTTTGTATTGTTTCCCTGTTTGCGACCCCCTCTTGCACCCTCTGTGTCCTTTCCCCAATGGTGCTGAGTTAGGTGTGTGGCCACCAGGAGCACTACCACTGTGCTTCAACCTTGCCTGGCAGTGCTGGGCAGCACATGCAGCCAGGTCTGAGGGAGGGAGGGGGTAAAGTGTTCACAAGTGAGTGGGCAAGGGAAGAATGTGTGGGCGGGGTGGAGCAGTGGGTCCCACCAGAAGTCCTGGAAGCTGCCCCACCTCAGGAAATGCTGGTCCAACCCTGATGCAGATAAAGAGAACTGACTGTACTTTTGGCACCAAAGTGTTAATGGAAAAGAAATCTCTCCTTGGTGGCTGGCCTCTGGATGGATGGGTAGCCTGGAGTAGCTCCTCAATGCCCCACCCCAAGAAAAAGAGCTGTTCTAAGAGGAATATGAAGAAGGGGGAAAGAGAATGAGCCAGCATGTTGGTTTGGGAGCTGCATGTTGTGGGGAGTTAATTAGAGTTAATTAGACTAATTGGCTTGCAGATGAACCTCGGCATTTCCTAACATTTCTTCTTTCTTATGAAAATCCTAATGACATAAATATCACAGTGTGGATATCCTGGATCTAGAAGCAAAGGCAGTGGCAGTTTCTGATTGCAGTCTCTGCTCCTTCTCTTTGCTGTGAGAATCTTCGCTGTTCTTTCTGCACCACACATACAATCACTCTCCAGACTTCCCAGTTCACACCCTCTGCTGGTCTCCCAAGAGCACCCCTTGCTTGAGATTGTTTTGAGTTGTTATTTAAATGTGTGTTGCCTTGATGACCAGTCCCTAATACAGCTGCTGAACTGGAAACCCATAGACTTCACCACAGTAAGATGATATGCTACAGATTTCAAGGCAGTGTGATAGTTCTGAAACCTTGGAGCCCCTCTGGAAGCATAGTCTGCACTCAAAACAAACATATCTATTCAGGACTGAAGAGGGGGAAAAAACAACTGAGTTAGAAGCATAAGTCAGCTGTGCACAGTCCTGATTGGCTGACCCCTTGTGATGATACCAAGAAACACCCTCACTAGAGCAATTTGGCTTTTTTAAAAAAAGTTTCCTTTAAAAGTTTTTTAAAGGCATATAGCCCATCTGTTTGTATAAATGGAGGAATATTACTGGTAACAGAGCCATAATTTTATCTGCTGGTATACATATCAGCTGCAAAGCCATGCATACTGAAGGATGGACAGTGAACTCTCTCCTTCTGTATTATGTCCGTCTTCACCTATAATGATGGCATCATCCATGAGTATACTGAGCAATGGTTGAAGCTCCTGAAGAGTGTGTTCTCCTCTGGTGCATAATACAAATCAAATTGTGTGGTTTCATCAGTAATTGCATATTATGTTATCTCTGTATTTGGTCACGGGAAATCTTAGCTGCAAGGCAACTGGGGCACTTGTGATGGGGAGCATGCTGGGGGGGGGGGCTTGACCACTGAGATATCCTGGTGGCCAGTTGCCGCTATTGGCCTCTCTGCCACTGCTGCAGGTGACGATGGCTACACCAGTTTGGTGCAGTGGTTAAGTGCGCGGACTCTAATCTGGGAGAACCGGGTTTGATTCCCCACTCCTCCACTTGCACCTGCTGATGTAACCTTGGGTCAGTCACAAGCTCTGGCACAGCTGTTCTTGAAAAAGAGCCGTTTCTGTCAGAGTTCTCTCAGGCCCACCTATCTCACAGGGTGTCTGTTGTGGGGAGGGGAAGGGAGAGGAGTTTGTAAGCCGCTCTGAGACTCCGAGTGAAGGGTGGGGTATAAATCCAATCTCTCCTCTTTTCTTCTTCTTCTAAGGGATTCACTTAGGCAATGGCCACAGCAATCAGCTGTAGGGCCATCGAAAGGGGTCCGTGACCACCCCTCAGCAGATTGCATTTGACGGCTGCTGCTTTAGGTCTTGGGGTGGGATGGCTATCAGGGCAGTGCCCACCCACACACGCCACCCTGATTGCTGCCACCTCAACTCTAGACACCCCACCAGCCCTGGATTAACCATTGAGCAGAATGAGCACGTGCTTAAGGGCACCAAGGGAAGGGGGGCACCATAGAGTTCCCCCCGCCTAGCTATCATGCCCTTAATGCTTTCACTGCCACACTCAACTTTAGTCAGTTTTTTTGTAATTGTCCTTATGTGCTGTATTTGACTTTAAAGGTGTCATCAGATATCACATTTGCTTCCATATTTTCAGTTAAGCAATGGAAGGGCTGAGGGGCACCATTCTTGAGCTGTGCTTAGGGCATCAGTTGGCCTTAACCTGGCCCTGCACTCCATCCCCCACTGTCATTGCCTCTGAAGTTGTGGAGGGATTGGCATCACTCAGGCAACTGCCAACAATCAGCTATAGGATGGTCAGGGGTTGGCTGCTGCCCTGATGCCACTGCTACATTCGCAGTTCCAAAGGCAACAACAGTGGGGGGTGAAGGCTCCATCCCTTACCATCATCCCCTCAAGAGTCATGGCAGTAGCTTCAGACCTGTGGCCAGCAATCAGCTGTAGAGTGTGGTAGGGGTGCTGCCCTGATTGCCATCCTGACACCTGAATCTAGTGATCCTGGCATCCTATCCTTGCATTTGGCCTAGTGCCCCAGATTCACTAAGACCATCCCTATTTCTGATGGCAAGTGTGGGACTGTAGTTTATTATCTGGTTGAGAGAGGATGGGACAACACTGTAGGAATATATGATGATTGTGAGGAAGTTCAATCCAGGAAAGTGTTCACTTTCCTTTATTGACAATGATTCTTGCTTTGGGGAAGTGATTTCTTTTGTCATTGATCAGTTTCAACAACCAGCCATTTCCAGGTATTCTTGTTGAACAGCCTTCTGTGCCTTACTGGGAAGTCACAACACGATGAGACACTTACCATCCCCAATCTCAGCTGTTTTGCAACTCTGCATTAAACTGACGAAGATCTCTTTCATGGTCAGTCTCCAGCTGCAAACACTGACAGAGCTGATTTCCCCCTGCCTAGCACCACCTCCGCTGCACTATTGTTATAACCCGATTCTATTAATCGCCCACCCTTTCCAAGCGACCACTTCAGCACTTTCCCACCTAGCAGAGCCAGAGCACTTTTCCCTGGGCCTCACCAGCCCATTCAGAGCCCCTGACAGCCACGAATTCCTGACGCCGACACCTTCTCGCTCTATATCGATCCCCTTTCCTTTCCAATCTGTGCTGCCAGGGTGATGGATCAGAGATGCTGTGGCCTTGTGCACCTTTCCTCCCTCCCTGTTCTCACTGCTGATGCACCACAAAGTGTGGGAGCTTGGAGGGACATACCAAGTGCCTCATTCTCCCGTGGAAAGCTCAGGTGGATATTAACCGCACCCTCCACCCACATGGCCTGGCAATTCTAACCCAACTCCATTTATCTCCAATTGCCACTCTTCATGAGTCAGCAAGATTCTTTGGACCCCCACTCCTAGAATGGTTTCTGAAGCCCTTTCCTTTTGGTGTGATTTTTAGGATTCTTGGGTAAGACCTTTGTGCTGGGCCTGCCTCACTGACTGAGAATTTCTTCAGAAACTATTTGCTAAAACTGCAGGCAATGTATGAGGACAATATGGTCCATGATTACTTGAGCTGTATGGGGTCTAGGACCTTTCTTTACAAACTGTATTCCATTTGGTATTGAAACAAATATAATGGAGGGAGCAAGGGGAACAAATGTACTGAGAATCAGAAAAAGGTAATACCAAAATGAGTTCCCAGTGGCACACTATGCATTTGGTCCGTGTATGATAACCCCACCTTAGTAAGTGATAAGGATTTTAGACTTATGAATAGAAATGTAAGCATAAGCAAAATCAGTTATGGATGTTTGTGTGTGTGTACACAAAATTTGCCTTCCCCTAAAATTCATTTTTCTTCATTTAGTCTTACTACTACATAGAATCATAGAGTTGGAAGGGATCTCCAGGGTCATCTAGTCCAACCCCCTGCACAAGGCAGGAAATTCACAAATACCTCCCTCTCCACACCCGCAGTGACTGCTGCTCCACACCCAGAAGATGACAAAAAACTCTCCAGGATCCCTGGCCAAACCAACCTCGAGAAAAATTGCTTCCTTACCCCGAAGTGGCAATCAGTATTTCCCTGGGTGTGTAAGAAAGGGCCACAAGAGCTAAGCACTGAGGCAACCCTTCCTGCCCTCCCTCTCATGATCTGCCTAAGTTCACAGAATCCACATTGTTGTCAGATGGCCATCTAGCCTCTAAAAACCTTCAAAGGAGGAGAGCCCACCACTTCCCGAGGAAGCCTGTTCCACTGAGAGCCTCTCTAACTGCCAGGAAGTTCTTCCTAATATTTAGCTGAAAATTCTTCTGATTTAATTTCAACCCATTGGTTCTGGTCTGACCTTCTGGGGCAACAGAAAACAACTCTGTACCATCCGCTAGATGACAGCCCTTCAAGTACTTGCAGATGGTTGTCATATCACCTCTCAGCCGTCTCCTCTCCAGGCTAAACATACCCAGCTCCTTCAACTTTTCCTCATCAGACTTGATCTCCAGATCCCTCACCATCTTTGTTGCTCTCCTCTGGACACATTCTAGCTTGTCTATATCCTTCTTAAACTGTGATGCCCAAAACTGAACACAATACTCTCGTTGAGGTCTAACCAGAGCAGAGTAAAGTGGTACCATCACTTTGCATAATCTGGACACTATACTTCTGCTGATACAGCCCAAAATCACATCTGCCTGTTTAGCAACTGCATCACACTGCTGAATCATGTTCAGTGTATTCTCTGCTAAGACCCCTAGATCCTTTTTGCACATACTGCCAAGACAAGTCTCCCCCAACCTATAATTCTGCATTTGATTTTTCCTACCTAAATGCAAAACTTTGCATTTATCCCCATTGAAAATCATGTTATTTGTTTTAGCCCAGTTTTTCAGCCTGTCAAGATCGTCCTGTATCCTGACTCTGTCTTCTACCATATTTGCTACCCCTCTCAATTTAGTATCATCTGCAAATTTAATAAGCATTCCCTCTATCCCTTCACCCAAATAATTGATAAAGATGTTGAACAAAACAGGTCCCAGGACAGATCCGTGAGGCACTCCACTTGTCATTTATCTCCAAGAAGATGAGGAACCATTCACAAGCACTCTTTGGGTTCAGTCTGTCAACCAGTTACAGATCCGCCTAACAGTCATAGGATCCAAACCGTATTTTTCCAATTTGTCAACAAGAATATTATGTGGAACCTTATCAAAAGCCTTACTGAAATCAAGGTAAACTATGTCTACAGCATTCCCCTGATCCAGCAAGGTAGTAACTTTCTCAAAAAAAGAGATAAGATTAGTCTGACATGACTTGTTCTTGAGAAACCCATGCTGGCTCTTAGTAATTACAGCCGTCCTTTCTAAATGCTCAAGGGCTGTCTGTTTGATTATTTGTTCTGACGGGTTGGTAGTTACCCAGATCCTCCTACATTTTAATCAATTTGTTATTTGTCTAAAGGTTATTGATCTGAATGCTGACTATTGTTTGATCTCTGGATTCCTAGTGTATGGGTATCATGGACACCTGAGTTGTAATATAGTGGTGTAATATAAAAAAGGAGCTTGCAGGGCATCTTTTGACTGCAGAATGAGCCCACCTTCCTTTTAGCTTTGTAACTGAAATAACAGGCTTGCATGTTAGGGAATCAAACACAGGTCCAGACATTACTGCCGGCTCTCCTTTGTGCTTCATGTAGGCTGTCCAGCCTTGTTAAAAGCAGCATGTAAGGGCCCATATCTTTATTCATCAATTTCTCTTGAATTTCGTTAAGAAAGGTGTGGACTATAAATAAATTAAGTATGTAACATGTGTTTTGTTCATTAAAAAGGGGAACTTAAAGTATAATAGCTACTCCAGGTTTTAGTGGTAGACATCAGCACAGGCCAGTCAGCGTTCTGCACAGCTGGCTTCTGTTTCGATGTTGCACAACCATTTTTGTTGTACCATTGAGAACTTGATTCTGGAGAGTACTAGACATCTTTATGCTAAATGCAGTGCAGGTGCTTTCAAAATGGCTATGCTTGTCTGAAAAACTACATCTGCCTGTATGTGTCCACATTGATTCTTCTACCAAGGCAATTGGCCACATCTGTGGACCAACATGCTTTAAGGCTACTATGGGCTGCTTCTTCTGACATTTGTTTTAATACCTTGAGTGCCATTTTCAGTGGCTGCATATGAACACATGAGCTAGAGAAAGAGGCTCTGAGTTTTTGCACTCTTGACTCATTTTCTCTCTATTGATTTTTTTCTCCCACCCCCTTCCAGTTACTATGGAGGGAAAAGAAAAAAGACAATGTCGTTAACTAAAAGGCCAAGCGATATCCCTCTGAGCTCTATTTGGCTTCATACGCCTTAGTTTCTATTGCCTAGCGCAGAGTAAGTGGCAACTTATTGTGGAAAAATCACTAAAATAACCGAAACTCTGATGCAAAGAAGCCAGGGTGAGCAGCCTATGCGCCATCTTGTGACTATATGGTCCAAGACCTGAATTCCATACCTCTGTTAAACCTGTATCTTTCTCCAATTTCAAGTAAGAGGAATAGTAGCCAAAGGAATGATAGGAACTATGTGGCACATAACCTTCTATATCTGACCTCTCTCTGAACTCTGAAGCTGCCTTAGCAAAATGTCAGGAGTTGCTAAGTTTGGGGTAGTGTGCAGATATTGCAGGTGCATATCGGAACTCAATGTATGTAAAACCCTTTTGGCACACAAACCCTGAGAACCATCTGAGGTCCTCCCCCATTAGGTCCCCAGGGTTACCTGTATAATAATGATTGATATTTAAGGTTTATTAATTCAAGCAGACTTGTGAAATGAAGACATATAATGGAATCTGTCTGGCATCCTGTCTCTTTTCCTTGTTTCGGGTCACTAGGTTCTTTCTTCTTTCCAGAACCTGCATATCCACCACGATCAGGAAGGTGCTACTTTACATCTGAAAAGGCTGCAGTCCCTCTAATCTTAACAGCTAGATCTGTCCCCATATTCAAAGAAACCTAGTTTAGTTTTTATATCACCAAAGTTGGTATCCTTCATCCCCTTCCTGTGTTATTCCAGACTGTAACACATCATGTTTGGTTCTATTCCTTTACTGGCACCGTGGTTGTTCCTACCCTACAGTTTCTACAGCAGTCCATGGACTTTGTTAGCACAATGTGGTTCAAATGCCTGATTAGTCGTTAGGAGAGCAAAGGGTCAATTTGCCAGAGCTCCTTCCTCTCCATTTAACTAATTTAACTGTGGAATTGTTACAAATTCCATTTTATTAGAGCCCTGTTTCTCAGTCCAATTGAATTACCCAAATCTCATTTTCTCAGAAGTGCTGAATATGTAATTAGAGGGAAAAATTATGCTCCTGATTCCTATTAGTGTGGTGTATGTGTGTGAGAGAGCGTGTCCTCATGGGGGAGAACCAATGTGTGTGTATGTGTGTGAGCAGATGCAGGCTGTGTGTGTGACTTTGCCATTTTATCTAGCATTACAGAGTAGTGTATGTGCACTGTTTTATGTCAAACAGTGTGCATGCATGTAATTTTGTCTGAGAGAGTATGTTTTACAGTGTGTCATATTTTTATGGATTTTTTCATGAAAATAATTAATTCTTGTAGTGCTTAGAAAAATACATCCTCAAGGATTTACTCAGTATTGGTATTTCAATGCCATGGTGGTAACTGGCAGCAAACATCCACACAAATTGGTCAAACAGTTTATTTCTTCAGTAACTTTTGGTTTATCACCCAACTTGACTCAGTTTACCTAAGCCAAATAGTACATTGCCCTCTTTGGGGTCCATCCAAAAATTAATTGATTTAGTAGAATATAGTAATCTAGAGTGATATATTCTCCTATGTTCAGCACTCCTTAAGCCACATCACAGTTACACTTAAACAAGAGACAAAACTGAGAGAGACTGAGAAGATGGAGGGATGTGGTTGGGGTGAAGTAGAATTAAGGAAAAAATATAAAATCTCCTTTATCTCTTAGTGTTCCACTGCACTAGCACAGATAAGATGAAGAGTTTCTCGTTGGTGTTTATGTGAAGCATATAATGTTCTTGTGATCTAAGTGTCGATAGCTCAAATAATTTGTAGAACTCCAGCTTCACACACAAAGGATCTGATTTCCTGATTCATAAGCATAGTTTTGTTTCCTCCCATGTGATATACTAGTTAGAGTGCCAAACAGAGGAGAACTGGGTTCAAATACCCACTTGGTCATGATGCTTTCAAGGTGAATTTGGGACAGTGTCTCTCAGTTCAGACACCATGAACTTGTTTAACTGCCAGTCTTGTACACTGCATTCCTCCTCCCCCTCCCTCACATCGCATGCCAGGACTGAAGATGGAATTCTTCAGCTTGAATTAACTGTGATGTCCGACTGCAGGCACCTTCACTAATGGAGGCTTGTTTTTCCCTAGTAACTGGG
Source organism: Gekko gecko (assembly GCA_029375565.1). NCBI lineage: Eukaryota > Metazoa > Chordata > Lepidosauria > Squamata > Gekkonidae > Gekko > Gekko gecko. The sequence continues at coordinate 232,047,555 of JAPDNY010000002.1, read as the reverse complement.
AATCTTAACTACACTTTAATCTTGGTGAAGAATCCCAGTTTCTGGGTTAACATTATACCTCAGTTAGCAAAGTTGCCTGCATTCTGCATAAAGAGAGGTGGTATCATACAGTGATTAGACTGTTGGACTCAGATCTGCGAGACTTAGGCTCAAATCCCCAGTCTTCATTGAGGGTCCTGAGTGACCCTGGGCCAGTCACATACTTCTCAGCCTAACCTACTTGACAGGGATATTGTGAGGTTAAAATGAAGGAGAGGAGAAATAGTGTAAGTTCCTTTGAGTCTCCATTTGAGAGAAATGTGGGGAATAAATGATGTTAAAATTCAGACATCATAATTAATTGGAATTGAAAACTTTCATGGCACTCTGAATGAAGCCTTGCTATTAATTCATCATTTTGTTCATGATGTCTGAATTGAGCCTCACAGGGCTGTTAAGATCAAAAGAAATGTGTGAGCTCCTTGGAGGAAGGGTGGTATAAAAATGTAGTGATGACCTCTGTGGGTCCACATTATTAGACCAGTAACTGGTTTTTGGGACATATGTTCATAGTTTGTAATTCTGATTTGGAGGGCCAGAACACAACTTGCCAGTTTGGATGTATTGGCCAAGGATAGCTTTTCAAAAACCAGGAATTAACATATTAGCTTATTCAGGTGATTAGCCATGTTGGTCTGAAGCAGCAGAACAAAGTCTGAGTCCAGTGGCACCTTTTAAGACCAACAAAGTTTTATTCAAAGTGCAAGCTTTCGTGTGCAAAGTACACTTCTTTGCACATGAAAGCTTACACTTTGAATAAAACTTTGTTGGTCTTAAAGGTGCTACTGGACTCAAACTTTATTAGCTTATTGTGTGAGGGGAGGAAGGAACATGCAGTTCTGCTACTACTTTCAGGGTTTAACACCAACCATGATTTGGTGTGGCCTTTGAAGCATGCCTTCTAAATATTTCCAGACATCCTTTCTCAGGTTTTCAATATAAATTAAGTATTCATATTTCAAAAGCATAAGACCTAACCTAATTTCCTTCTGGAACTTGCCAGTAGGTAACAGGATTACATATCTAACAAAGAGACAAATGGGAAACTATAGGTGGCAGGTCTCCTTGCAAAGTGATTGGGCTAATAGCTCTAAAAGTCAAAGCTGGCTTCTGAATATGATGTGCCAGTGAAGTGGGCAAAGGAATTGATTTTTGCAATAGGAAGGAAACCATTTAATGTTTAGTAGACACAGATTAAGAAGGGGAAACTCACAAAGGAAGAGCAATCAGGCACTGAGGAAGCATCTTAATTGAATGCTGAATTTATATTCTTTCTACAGCAAACAACTTTCCCCCCATAAAATGCTTTACTTGGGTGGATCAGGGCATGGTTGATGGGCTGCTTATAGCACATCATACAACTATTAAGGCATACAACTGGGATTCCTCCAGAGTCTCTTTTGGATAAATCCACTTCTGTTAAGTCCCTCTTTTCCCAGTCTCTGGAAATAGTTAAAAGAGGGGACCTGCTTATTCTTGGATTGGCCACTTATGTGAGCAGACACTGTGTGATTATCTGGCACAGAGGGAACGGAATCCCTTCTGAATCAGGCAGAAACACTATGCAGGAAGCAGAGGAAACAATATATGAGGGACGGTTTTGCCGAACACACATGTTTATTTATCTAACTTGCTCTGTCCCATGAGTTTAAGGCAGGTAATATTAGCAATCCAGTAAAAACCCAAGATAAAATGCTTATTACAGTATAAAATACTGTACACTGAAAATTATCCTATTCTGTCTTACATCTGAGCTGTTAAACTGGAATGTTTGGAACTGGGGAAGGAGTTGATTGGGGTTGCTATTGGTCCCTGATGCAACGACAAGAAAGGAATGAAAGTCAAGACTAGATTCATTCTGGTTTAGCATATGGATGAGATGGGAGAGTGAGGGGATTATTCCTCTCGAGGAAGGTAGTGCTAGCTTGGAGAAGACGTCTAGGTTGGGGAGAGGCATAGGAGAGGGTGTGAGTAGCAATAGATGGAAAATAGATGGGAATAAGCTGGGAGATTTTAGAAATTTTCTGTCTACTGAGCTTTTGGCATTAGTCAGACTAAAAATTCAACTAAGTAAAATCCAGTTCAGAAAAAGACTTTGTTGCATTTTGAGGAAATACTGAGCCTCCAACTGACAATCTCTAGGGGAAAACATAACTGTAAGTACAATGCTCACAAATAGAAATGATCTTGTATATGTGGTCATAAGGAAGTTTGTAAGCGTACTATAGGTACATATGTGCTCAGTGGATTTGGAGCTGCTGGTTGTTAACAGCTGTACAATGAGCAGGTACTGTGCGACAGAAGCTTTTCAATCCTTCAATCTCCATACAAAGAAAATCTTCACTGATGAATTTCAGCTTGTGTCGCAGATGCTAAATGTCACAAGATCCTCTTGCCAGGAAAAAAGTTGCCCAGGTCCACAGGACCAGGGAGCTTTGTGGCTAAGATCTACTCCAAATTTAAAAGATGAAAATTGCTGCAGCCAGGTGGAGTAGGGGCTTCAGAACAGGGCTTCAGCACAGGGGGAGACATATTTTAAAACCTTTTCCAGTGCTGTTTTCCTGATCTCAGTTGTTTTCCCATGGGTATGTTTTTTCCTCACAGGAAACAGCAAGGGGGATGTGAATTAAAAGGCAAAAAAGAGGGAGATGGTGAAATTGGCATGATCAAGTCCCTGAGATTTCATAGAATCCTCAATAGAGAAATGTTGGTGTGCAAGGGAGACATTTTCAAATTATTATCTTCTTACCCTCATGGTTCCTCATGAACCTGCTGCTTGTCATAGTCAAGCACCTAGAAGGAATATGAGAAGCAAGGGATACACAAACTGGCCTGTTCTTGCCCCATAACCCAGGGATTTAAACCACAGGTGTGTCCAGCATTAGTAATAAGATGGTTGTTTCTTGGGGGCTTTGGGGGCTGTCTTGAATTGGCACTAGGAGATCATCCTTTCCATGGGATGTAGTTAATACTTCGGGAGGCAACGCCATGCCTTTCCAGTTTAGAGAACCCATATCTACAAATTGCCATCCTGAACATTCTAATGTTTCTTCCAGTGAACCTGAGACTCATGGTTGGCCAGCCTATCGAGTATGCCAGTACAGAAGGCTCAAGTAATGCCTCCTTATCCCAGCACCTTGCACCCCTCACATTTTACCTCAGTTACACAACATTATCATCCCATCACACTCTGAAATATACATGAAGTTGGCTGAATGCAGATGAAATTGCACCATTTACAGCATTAAAATTTCATGCAGTCTCAGCTCCTTGCTTTCCAGCTAAGGAAGCCAAGAACCAGACCCCCCACGCGTACAGTGGCTAGTTCCCTAGCACTTGCTGGCCCTGTAGTGCAGTCCTATTGTATATCTCTGTGCAGGTGGAGATCATGACTATGTGAATGCCAAACATGCAAAGCCCTTTTCTGAAGTATTAAGGGGAAATTCATATGCAGGTTCCTTTCTGCCATTCTGGCTAGCTAGCAGTGGACTTCTCCTGATATGAGGCCCAATCTGGCATAGGTGAAGAATGGACTAGCGTAGGCTGAGCTTTCTGGGAACCCACACTCTGACCATCAAGGAGTTATGAGCAAGTCGTTCTTTTGCCCTTTTCATTATCATCGTGTGACTGAATTCATTGAGTCCCAGATTGTCAGACAGCAAGGTGAGAAACAAGCAGGGCTTTTTTTCTGCAGGAACGCACCAGAACAGAGTTTCAGAACCTCTTTGACAAAATTATTTTTAAAAGTTTCAAAAGTTCATGAGTTTTCAGTATGCAGACTGAAAACTTCATTTTCCTCTTGAGAGTTCTGACACTTCTTTTTAAAAAAGAAGCAGCAGCCCTGGAAACAAGCAAACCAGAATGAATCCTTGCCTTCCATGAGAGGGGTTGGAAATGAAGAGTATACAATAGAGAAGTTGATAGGTTTTGTGAGGTGTGGATAGGTAAGCAGAATTCTGTGTGTGGGGGGTGGAATGTCAAGGCCCTGGTGAGTTTTGTTTAATGGAAGGGAGACAGAAGAGGCTTCTTGGATTATAAAGTTCCCCTTTCAGTCAAATTACTCTCATATCAGATGTTCTTCCTGGATTCCAGCTCCAGGATCCATCAGATCTCAGTCAGTTTGTCTCTCTTGCTGAGCCAGACTATGGATCTGTCCCCCTGCTGCCCTGTAACTACATCCCCACTATGATGTCAGGGCATTCTGCAATCTCTGCCAAATAAATTGGGGAAGGAGGACTGAGATTTACTGAATGCATTTCTGTCATGCTGTGTTGCAGCTGACTGCTGGTTGTGGTAATGGATGCAGAGAATCTAAACCAAAATTGGGATTTGGGCACTACTTACCTGATTTGCACTTACCTGCCCATCCCTCTGTTGGCAACTGCTCTCCACATCTTGAAAACACTTGGGCAATTTCTCTAGCCAATCAGTTTAAAGTACTTAAATGCAAATTCATTATGAGGTGAGTATTCCCCTACTGCTTGGGATAACAGATTCATGCCCTCGGACACCAGGAGTGAGAATCTGTTCCTTGCTAAATGAGCAGTCTGGGCAGAGAATGCATCCTCCTCAAGCTAAGGAATGGGTGTGTCCTATATCGAGATGGGTGAAGAGCACCATTGTGTGTTTTACCCTGACCAGTGAGGCCACAGCTGTCATCTGCCACAACATACTGCTTTTTACCTGTGACATTGCAAACAAGGGGCAGTTGAACTACACTGTAGTTTTCATTCTCCAGAGACAGAACTACTATTCCTTCTTGACAATGTCTGGAAAGCCCATTTTAGCAACCAATTTTGCCCATCCCCAACCCCACTGGACTTATCCCCCCTTTCCTGGCAGTGTGACTAGTACTTGTTCCCACAGGCCAGGCTCTCTGCTTGGTATGGATGGTGTAGTGTTTAGGGTAATGAAATATTCACAGGTCAGTGCTTTGCTGAATGATGGCAGGAGCCGTCAGTTCTTTCTCAGGGAGGCAGTTGCTTCCACAGCACGACCTCAGCTTCCTGGCAACAGGCATTAGTGTGGAAAAGAGGCCAAATTGAAGAGAAAGCAGCGTGCAAGTCACCCCGAGCCTGAGCCCCATTTTCATGACACAGCCCCCCCCATGTCAGGCACGGAAAGTGAAAGAAGGAATTCATTTGCAAATTAGCAAGAGCTATACTTTTAAAACTTTTTGGAAGAAGGAGTAGCTTTAGTAAGAGAGTGGTATATAATACACATAACATAGAATTAATGTTTAAAACTAGGCCACAGAGAAAAACTAAGCTTTTGCAAACTAGTTAAACGAGTGAATTGCTCCGTTTGCTTTTGTGGTTGCAGCCTCCAGAATTTCTTGTACCTTGTGGCATTTCTAGTCAGAATTTTCAGCCCATCTCAAGCTCCCAGAGACCTGTGGAAGCAGGTGGCTGTTTGCCATAAGCTTTCCATTGCCTTTATGATGTGCTGAGCTGAGCATAAGGGGGTGGCTGTGGGGACTGAAATAGGGGAGGGAGGAGAGAGAGAGAATGGTCCTCTTGGACTTAACTGCACTGCTTAATAGCTTTTGTGCTGGGAACATAACACTCTGAGCATAGCTTTATCTGGCAGCCAGCTTTGTTCTGGCAGTGACCCAGGAAACACAGACACAGACTATAGTGAGTGCATGGAACCCTTGACACTACAGTGGTTTAAACAGGCCAGGCTTTCAGATCCCCAGCAATTCATGGCTAGAAAAAAGTCTGTGCTGTGCATGGAGCAACTTACTTTTCAGCAATTGTCCTTCTCCAGCTTGTTAGGTACATCTAGAATAGATGTATACTTTTGGCTCCTGATGCACATATGCTACTGTGTAAATTATTAACATTATTAACAGGGCCTGCAAAACAGAGCTGTTCCGCCAGGCTTATGACTGAGGCAGCAACTGTCTCCATCTCTCAGCCCCACCTACCTCACAGGGTGTCTGTTGTGGGGAAGGGAAGGGAAAGGAGTTTGTAAGCCGCTCTGAGACTCCGAGTGAAGGGCGGGGTATAAATCAAATCTCTTCTCCTTAGACTAGTTGCTCCCTCCTCCCCTATTTTTGACTGTTATTCCTCCAGGCAATCAGTAATGACATTTTACTCTTCCCCCTAGATTAGGGGATGCCAGGGTATCTTTTTGGCACTATCTTTTAGTGTCAATATTATAGTAAAAACTGTTTTAATTAATTAACTTTTATATTTATTGTGTCACAGATACCATTGTTGCCCATCCTGAGCCCTGTTGCACAGGGGAGGGAGGGCTATAAATCCAATAAATAAATAAATAAATATACTGTGAATGATTGTTGACTAAGCACTTGTAGGTTCTGGCAGCCTATATGATTAGCTATGGGGTGTTTGCATTAGTGATATCCATAGAGAGATGGGCTGGTGAGGGGAGAGAAAAATATATTGGTTTGATTTATGGAAAATAAAAAGGTTTCAATTATTTCCTCTGTTAAAGAACTTCTTGATTCAAAGTGGGGCCCAGTTTGAGCACAATGCCAGGCAAGCAAGGAGAATTAACCCATGCAGCACTGCATATATCCAGTCTGTTGCTTAAACCAGATTGCGTCTCCTCCATATGCACGGTTAGCATACCAAGAATTCATAATACAAGCAGCTACCTGGCTGGCACCAGGGCCAGCCCGAGGTGTTTCTGGGCCCTAGGCGAGGTCAGCTTGTGGCACCCCCCCGGCGATGCCAACCTCCCATTGGGGCCTGGAGACCTCCCAGAAACATGCCTGGGAGGGGGGCGCCGGGCACCACAAGCTAGCCTCGCCTCTGCACACCTGCTGGAGCACAGCAAGGAGCACTGGGGGCATGGGCACCGGTCTTTCCAGGATTTCGATTCAATTTATTCACTCTTAGGTGTTTAACGACAGCAGCCAAGCAGCAATTCAGGACCTCTACTGCACCCATCACCAGGAGATGAGGATAAGGAGATAATGTATAGCTATGTATCATCTGCATATGGATGGACAAGCCAAGGCCAGAACTACAAAAGATTTGACCTAAGGGCTTTACATAAAGAAAGAAGAGTGGGGAGGCAAAGTATTGTGTGCCCTGTGGGTCCCAAACCAATCCGATAACCCAGAGGCCATTCTTTGGGTCCAGTCTGTGAGGAAGGATTTGACCCACTCCAACCCACAGCCCTCCCCTGCATAATTCTGCCCCCAGGCACCCACACAAAGGCAGGGTCCACTGTGCCAAGGGCAGTAGAGAGATCCAGGAGGAGCCACAGGGAGGCCGGACCTCCGCCTACAGGGAGCAGACACTGTAAAACTATTTATTACATTTTATTGTGAGTAAACCTTGCCGGTATCCGGCTGCAAGGCTTTTTTCCTCCTGTTACAAATCTGCAGCCCTCCCTGATCTCTTTGATGATTCAGAGGCAAAGCCATCCCCCTCCAGAAAATACCCTTTCCTCCCCCCCCTCGACCTCTCTAGGAAGGAGTTCGCTCGCTTTAACCCTTTCAGCGCTGCAGGTGAATGAAAAAGCTCCCTCCCGTCCACTCCATGAGACACAGCGCCCAGACCCGGCCAGTCGGTATGGACTTCAGCAAGGCTGCCTTCAGCCACACCCTAGAATCCAGCTCAGCTGGACTGCTTGCGAGTAACTCTGCACGGGGGATCCCAGGCGGATCAGCCCCCTCCGCACATCGAGTGGATGGGGGGGGCGGGGAGGGAAGGAGATGGAGGCAAACTCCAGCCCGCTCCCCTTCAGCCATCCGGAGCAGGGCTCCCCACAAGCTTCCTACCCGATGGGGCCTCCAGCGGTTTTACAATTGCACGGAAAATGCCTATTTCTGTCCTCTCTTCCCTCTTTCTCCAGCCAGCCTGCTGACGAGCCCTCTCCCTCTCCCTGCTGCGGGGTGCCCAGGAAAGCCAGGGAAGGGGTGGGGGTTCTAACCTCCGCCCTTTTCCTCCCAGCGCCGGCTTTCTTGGGCGCTTTGCAGCTGCGGGGCCCCCAGGAAAGCCAGGGAAGGGGGGGGTTAAACCCCCACCTCTTCCCTTTGAGCCGAGCTGCTGGCGCCGGCCGCCACCCCCCACCTTCTCTCCCCCCCCCGGGGGGAGGGGGAGGGCGAACAAGCTCTGCCACAGCCTCCTGAGCCCCGCCGGGGCGCTCTGCGGTGGTGGGGAAGCAGCAGTAGTGGTGGTGGGGGCTTTCATGGGGGGGCGGTTTGGCGCCCCTGCGGGCCTGGCGCTCTAGGCGAGCACCTAGCTCACCTAGTGGGCGAGCCAGCTGTGGCTGGCACGCTACCACTGCATGTGTAGGAAGCCGAAAATAAGCCTGAAAGAGAAACCATGGTCTGAAATGTCTTCCCCCACCCTGCACTACCATTAACATTCCACCTGATGATGAGTTCTGAAGAACTCAGGTCTTGCACACTGTTTATGTTGGCTGTCCTTAATAAAAGCTGTTGCATTATATGTATAGTATCTGAAGTCCCAGTATAAAAGAGGTAGCAGGTATTTGCGATCCACACAAGTAAGTTCTTCTTTCCCAGTAAGTGTCACATTGAACATTCAATCAAGCTTTGTTTTGTATCCAGAGTAAGAAGGCTTGTTTTCAGGATGGTCATGAGTCCTCCTAAGCATGGCTCAGTGTGTGGTATCTGTGTTCTCTGGCCCTTATGCTGATTCCCGTGAGTGGCCATGCATATATCTTGAACTAAGTGGCTGTAACTCATCTTAAAGACTGTTGTGAATCCTTTATCCTAGGTAGGGGTCTGCACTGGAAACACGATTGGGTAAACAGTGCAGTGTGTTTCAAATCCATAGTAGTATTCCATTTCACCTTTCAGTTGACGCTTTAAATCTTTTTTTCTCATTTATCCTGACAATAAAATAACTCTTCCAAAGTTAGACAGAGAGATTGCAGTTTGCTGTAGGCTGCCTGCTCTGCTTTATAACTGAATGGAAGTTTGAATCTTGGCACCAAGTCTCAGTCCTGGTAATACAGTTTCCAGTTTTCCGTGTGCCCAGAAAAGGCAAAGAAAGAGCTCCCAGACAGGAAGTAATGCCTTGTTCATTTTGTGGGGTAAGGGAGAGAGATGGGGGGGCATTGTAGTAAAAGGTGTTCTTTGAACTCTGAAACCTCAGCAGATGGATTGCTGGGGTATAAGAAAGGGGGTGTTACATACTGAGGCCTGGGTGCAGTTGCCCCTTTTGCCTTCCTCCTTGTGGATCTGACTGATACCTTAATAGCAAACCCTTTTCTGTGTAGATTCAGCTTCACACAAATATATGGTTGTTGCTTCCTCCTCTTTCCCCAAATAAAAAGTGGAAATGTTAAAAATGGAGTCATCAGGTGTGAGGCGACAGGCGCCATCAGCAGAGTGCAGTGTCGGCAGGAAGCAGCCCCACTCGCTAAATGACTCGAAAGGGAATGGCCCTGTGTTTGTGCTGAGGTGGCAGAGAGCTGTGGGGAGAGAGCAAGCCAAGCAAGCCCAAAAACTCCATTAATTAAAGAAACTCGTTAATGAGGGACATTTAATCAGTGCAAGATTAGATCAACTCCAAGTCTTGCCAATGAGGCAGGCAAGGCGGCCTGGGCCAGGCGCTGCAGAGGCGTCCATCAGAGAGGAGGGAGCGCTAGGCAGATGAGGCACCCCCAGCAGACAGTGTGGGCAGGCTGAGCTGGAGGAAGATCCTGGGAGAGGAAAGTCAAGGGCTTGAAATGCTGCCCCCGAGCAACAGAGTGAAGACTGGATGTTCCTCCATTTTTATTTTGGCTATTTCTTCATCCAGGTGGACTAGAGATGGACTTTTGAAGGTGATGGATTCAATCCCATCTATCATTTCTGCTGATGAAGGGAAGGGGGTTGATTTTCTTTGGTTCCATCCCATATGCACCTCCCATCCCCCAGCTGTAACATTTCGGGGGGGCATTTGCAGCTGCAGCAAGAGGGAGTGGCAGAAAAGAGAGGTCCCACTGATAGAAATCTCTTCTAGCAACAGAGATTTGAAGCAGGATACAAATGGATAAATGCACGCTGATGTTCTGTGCATATTTCAGTGTTCCTTCCTCTTGGATTTCCATTTGCCCCAGTTCACCTATGGAAGAGTGCAAGAAGCAAAGGAAAAGAGCACATGAGCCAGGTGCCTTAAATCTCAAGCATCCAGTGTGGCCTCTTACTATGTAGAGAGAGAGACATCTTCTCAGCTGTTTGGCTTCCTTCCAATCATATTTCCATGCCAGTGACTGCTGTTAGGCTCTTAGTCTCTGGCTTTGTTTAAGGAGATGGAGACAGCACCTGCATTTGGCTTGGATGATCCAGGTATAGTCTATTGAAGAACAAGGCTCAAGAGACAGTACAAGCCAGTCTTTAAATACTGGTCCATACAAGCAGCATGAGGTAGTGGAATGGTCTGTACTGGAGGTGGGATATCTTTCTAAAATATTGCTGTGCTGCTAAGAGAGGGCCGGGCTAGAATCTTTTTCTTTGATGTTCTAGGTTTTGATCCGCAGGAATTTTTTTATTTACTGAGGGAAGGAGAGCATTCAAAGATACATACAAGTCAGAATTCTGCCACCTATTACCTTATTATTTTTAAAAGGTCTGTGTGTTTAGATCATGTTCAGTATAAGATAGTAGAACTCTTCAATATAAGATAGTAGAACCACTTCGGAGGAAGGGCTGTTCACTGATGGAAAAAAATTCCTGTGCGCCATAAATTGGCACATCAGTTGTACAACAGCTGTTTCTAGCTTCCACATTGCTCTGGAGTAAATAGAAGTTTTTCTTTCTGTGGACCTTGCTCTGGAGCCTGGATAGGCAGCTCTGGGAGCACAACACACTTGAAGGTGCTTAGTATTGATCTAATTTACCTCTAATGAGGTGTCTCCATTAACACTGGTGAGTAAGACATGACACCTTCTGAGAAATACTCCTGGCTCATCATACAGGCCACACAGGAGTATCACATGGTAAAAGCTGATGTGCTCTCCCCCCTCCCTGAACACTCATTCTCCCTAAAGTATAAACCACAGGAGGGGACAAAAATGATGTTTAAAGGAGGGTGACTGACCTGCAGCAGGTGAGTGAAGGAGCAGTTTGTGGAAAACACAGGAATGGGGAACATTATGTGTATTGGGGGAGAGTGGCATGATGGGAATGTGATATATGGATAGGATTTCCTGCTTGAGCAAACCTCAAGAAGATCTCATTACTAACTGGAGGGTGTGTGTGTGTGTGTGTGTGTGTGTGTGTGTGTGTGTGTGTGTGTGTGTGTGAGAGAGAGAGAGAGAGAGAGAGAGAGAGAGAGAGAGAGAGAGAGCGCAAGCAGTAAGAGAACTCATGGAAATTGTTCAAGTCAGTCTTAGCACCCCACACATTCCCTGTTTCAGACAAACCTGCATGTGTGTGCACACTTCATGATCATCTCTCTGTCAGGAGGTTTGTCACAGGGAGCTATAGAACTAAACCTGTGTGTCATACAAAGACACTGTGGAGATCAGGTGAGTCTAATGGGCCCTGAAAGAAATAATCTTCAGGATGATGACCTCCAAGGCAGGCCAAATTAATAATAGAGATTAGCTAGTTGGTTGCATATATCAGAGAACCTGAGGCTTGAAACATTAGGAGATGGCAAGGGTGGCACTGTTGTGTGCACTACATAATTTCCTGTCCCCTCTGGCATCCTTCCCACCAGCCAGCCACTTTCCCACCCCCTGCTGCCCCATCTGTTGTATAGATAGAAACACTCCCACATACTCCACAGGTATAGTGGCATAGAGATTGCTAGAGGATAAAGCACAGAGGCCGGGAAGAAAGCACAGCACAGTAGATGTTGTTCCTGGTTTCTTTATCCCTGCCACACTGCCCCCACCCTACCCCCTATACATTTGGGAGCTTTGGCTTCTTTGACCAGTTTGTGCTGGGGGGGTGAGCTCCTTCCATGATAACAGGTCATAGAGAGAGAAACTCTCTCACCAGAAGCCATTGGTTATGACTGGCAGATGTCTGTTATTTTAAGAGACATCTCCTGTTTTGAAAAATTCCCTCTAATTCCAGGATATCACCACAATATAGAATATGTTGTCTATCACTAGTTTCAGAACATTATATAGCCCACGCAGCTGTACCTCCTGTGTCTTTGTATGACATGTTTATCTGACAGCCTTTCCTTCAGTTTGGGATGGCACAAGAACTTCCTCCAGAGCTTTGGGGAAAAGGCATACTGTGAACACTGGCTAGAGGGGACCTTAGGAGGGCAAACCAGAAATTGAGGCAGGAAAGAAGATCCAAGCAGTGTAAGACCTGAAAGTAATTCAGGCCAAATTTATTCTAAGAAATTGAATTGGCATGATAAAATATGCTATCATTACCAAAGACTATGGGAAGAACAGATCACTGATTTGTGTGTCTGTCTTTCAGCACACCGGGGAGCTCAGATTCTGTGGTTAAGGTGCGGATTTCATGCCTGGAATGCAGCACAGACCATTCTTGAGTCAATGTGCCAGGTGGCTTGTACTCAGTGTACAGATGATTGTCTTTCTTCCCTTTCAGAATTAGTCACATTTTTTTTGTTGGACTTCTGATCATTTGGAACCCTGAACTCTCTATCTTTGTTGCTTCTAACCCCCACTGAAGTTAAATTCTATATGTTATACATAATTTGGTGTTAAGATTATGGACTGTATTAATTCAGACTACCAGATAGTTCAGCATTTTGAATGTTTCCTTCTTTTTAAAAAAGTGTAGTAATCTAGCATATTAGTGGGAGAGAGAGGGTTAGTGGAACCTTTCTCTCTTCTCCCTGTTATAACAGTATACATGAAAGTTTTTATATGTGGAGAATTAAATACATCATGAGTATATCATGCTCACTTTAGTGGTATCAGCTGGAATTTGACTCTTATTCTTACTTAATATTCTGTGAAAATGTGTCAGTTTTTATGTATTTTTATTTAAGAGGTTTACAGTGTCATCCTAAACAAATTTACACACTTTTCAACCCATTGACTTCAATGGTCTTAGAAGGGTATAGAGACCCAAAGCATCTCACAAAATAACCAAAATGCTCACCTCCAGAGAACAGAGATCAGTTCCCCTGGAGAAAATGGATGCTTTGGAGGGTGGACTCTATGACATTGTGCCCCACTGAGGTCCTTGTCCTCCCCAGGCTACATCCCCAAATCTCCAGGAGTTTCCCACCCTGGACCTGACACCCCTACCCAATCATCCTGTCCCCTGCCAGTGGACGCAGGGGACCTGGTGACCCTAGTTGGCTTTCCCTTGTGTACTATGGAAATGTGGTGATGTCACACCATGCTTTTTCATTTACGTGCTAGCAAAGAAACATAGAGGTTGTGCATTTAGGTAGGAAAATCAAATGCAGAATTATAGGTTGGGGGAGACTTGTCTCGGCAGCAGTATGTGCAAAAAGGATCTAGGGGTCTTAGTAGACCATACACTGAACATGATTCAGTAGTGTGATGTGGTTGCTAAAAAGGCAGATGTAATTTTGTATCAGCAAAAGTATAGTGTCCAGATTATGCAAAGTGATGGTACCACTTTACTCTGCTCTGGTTAGACCTCACCTAGAGAATTGTGTTCAGTTTTGGGCACCACAATTTAAGAAGGATATAGACAAGCTGGAACGTGTCCAGAGGAGAGCAACGAAGATGTTGTGGGATCTGGAGATCAAGTCCGATGAGGAAAGGTTGAAGGAGCTGGGTATGTTTAGCCTGGAGAGGAGACAGCTGAGAGGTGATATGACAACCATCTGCAAGTACTTGAAGGGCTGTCATCTAGAAGATGGTACAGAGTTGTTTTCTGTTGCCCCAGAAGGACAGACCAGAACCAATGGGTTGAAATTAAATCAGAAGAGTTTTTGGCTAAACATTAGGAAGAACTTCCTGACAGTTCAAACGGCTCCTCAGTGGAACAGGCTTCCTCAGGAAGTGGTGGGCTCTCCTTCTTTAGAGGTTTTCAAACAGAGGCTAGATGGCCATCTGACAGCAATGTGGATTCTGTGAACTTAGGCAGATCGTGAGAGGGAGGGCAGGAAGGGTTGCCTCAGTGCTTAGCTCTTGTGGCCCTTTCTTACACACCCAGGGAAATACTGAATGCCACTTTGGGGTAAGGAAGCAATTTTTTCTCCAGGCTGGTTTGGCCAGGGATCCTGGAGGGGTTTCTTTCATCTTCTGGGTGTGGAGCAGCAGTCATTGCGGGTGTGGAGAGGGAGGTATTTGTGAATTTCCTGCCTTGTGCAGGGGGTTGGACTAGATGACCCTGGAGATCCCTTCCAACTCTATGATTCTGTGATTCTAGGGTGATACAGGTCAGCATAGGGTTGCCAACTCTGGGTCTGGATATTCCTGGATATTTGGGGTAGAGCCTGGGGAGAGCTGAGTTGGGGGGACTCAAGAAAGATGTGATGCCATAGAGTCTACCCTTCAAAGGTGCCATTTCCTCCAGGGGAACTGATCAGCTGTAATTCTAGAAGAAATTCAGGCCCTACCGGGATGTTGGTAACCCTAGGTCATTGGCACACATGGCTTCTTGTTATCTGGATCTACTAGGTCAAGTTATGCATGACTTTTGGGACTCCATAGCTGAAACTCTAGAAGTATTATTGGGATTTTAGAAACAGCTGTGGTAGAATGGGGAGTCCTATCTAAATGCATTTATTTCTGTCCTTCCTCATCTCCTCAGACTCTTCTGTACTGTTCCCCTGATAGAAAATGCTCCCCCACCTACTCTAAACCCTCAAAGGAAAAAAAGATGGGAATTATATGGGTGCCTTTTTCCCTACTAGAGCTTAAAGGGGGGTGTATTTTGAATCAACAAAATATTATAAAGGGAAGGACTGCCTCCCCTTCCCCAGTACCACAGACCTGACCCCCTATCACTCCCATGGTTGTTTTTCAGGACCCAGTGACACATCTGGAGCTTCAATAACAACTCCGGTGTCACCAGCTCTCTGGTCTGATCCTAATATACTGAGCATGGACTGCTTTGATAATGGTAACACCAGAAACCAGTGTTTCTTTTTCATATGGCGTATAACAATGAATAGTGTTCAGATAACATCAACACATAAAGCTACCTTATATTGAATCAGACCAGGGGTCTTTTTGGGGGGGAGCACACCGGAGCACAGCTCCGGGAGCTCAGGAGCCAAGCCCCGCCCCCAGCTGGCGTCCCGGGGAGTCTTTCAGGCAGCCGAATGTCAATTTCAGCTCCATTATATCCTATGGGCCATTGAAGTCAATGGTGAAAACATAGGGTATATTCTGGAGGCTGGAGGGGACAGGGTTTGAGGGAGAGGCTCCAAACTCACAGGGTAGCTAATGGAGCCTCTCCCCAAGATACCCACCAAGTTTCAAGAACATTGGACCAGGGGGTCCAACTGTATGGGCCCCCAAACAGGTTGCCCCTATGCCCTCCGTTGTTCTCTATGGTGGGAAAAAGTAACTTTTTCACACCATAGAGAACAATGGAGGGAATAGGGCAACTTGTTTGGAGGCCCATAGAATTGGACCCCCTGGTCCAATGTTCTTGAAACCTGGTGGGTATCTTGGGGGGAGGCTCCATCAGCTACCCTGTGAGTTTGGAGCCTCTCCCTCAAACCCCCTCCCCTCCAGCCCCCAGAATATACCCTATGTTTTCACCATTGACTTCAATGGCACATAGGATATAATGGGGCCGAATTGCCGCCAAATTTCTTTCATTCCCTCCTTTCCTTCTCTCTTTTTCCTCTTTCCCTCCTTCTTCTCTTCTCTCTTTCTTTCCCACCTTCTTCTCTTCTCTTTTTCCTCCTTTCCCTGTTTCACTCCTTCCCTCTTTCTTTCCCTCCCCTTGCCTTCTGTTTCTTTCCCTCTTTCCTTCCTTCTTTCCTTCTCTCTACTCTCTCTCTTTCCTTCCCTCTTTCCTCCTTCTGTGGCCCAACTCTCATGAGAAGGCGTTTAAACTTTAAACCCCTTCTCTCTTAGCTCCCCCACCCAGACCAGCTGGGGAAGGGAAGGGGAGGCTTTTGAAGATGCCTCCCCCCCTTTTGCTTCCCCTTCTGACATCACTTCCGGTGATGTCAGGGGGCGTAGCATATGCTAATAGCCTAATAGCTCATTAGCGTACCATATGCTAATGAGCTCCTGCAGCTCTTTTTCTACGAAAAGACCCCTGAATCAGACCATTAGCTCATCAGGGTCAGTACTGGCTACTCAGACTGGCAGCAGCTCTGCGTCACCGACTGCCAGATTCTTTCAACTGGAGATGCTAGGATTAAACCTGAGACCTTCAGCATGCCAAGCAGATGTTCTACCACTGAGGCACTGCCTTCCACAGCATGCTGAATTTAAGAATGGCTGCAGTTGTTCTGCATACCTGAAGGAATTGCAAGCCACTGTGTACATACAGAGATCTCTCAAATTTTTATCCCCAAGTAGTATATTCTCTAATTAAAGCAGCTCTCAGCATTTCATACCACAAATGAATGAGTAGGACGACGCTGTGAAAAGTGGCTGCTTTATTGCAGGTTTTATTTAGTTAGTAGGCTTTTTGCCCTCCATGTCATAGAAAGCTCATACAGTTTTCTCCTTAAGGGCTTTGTGAGCTAGTCAGAAACTTCCTGCTGTATCTATTATGAGCCCCATATAAGTAAATTTAAGATGTGTTAAAACATTGTATCTTTGTAAGGTGGTTTTTATTTTGTTTTGGATTTGGACCTGCTTCTCAAAGTTCATAATTTTAGTCCTTGCTAGTTATTTAGTGCCTCCATATTGCAAACATGTGTGGGATTTATGGGACTATTTAGTGGCTCAGAGGTTAAGACGCTGAAGCTGCAGACCAAAAGGTCTGTAGCTCAGCAGTTTGAGACCCAAGTGCCGTGTGATGGAGTGAGCTCCTGTCTCTGACCCCAGCTCCTGCCAACCTAGCATTTCAAAAGCAAGAAATTGCAAGTGGGAAGGTAACAGTATTCCATGCTTCTCACCATGGAAATGTCTTCGGACAGCGCTGGCTCTTTGGCTTGGAAATAGAGATGAACATCGCCCCCTAGAGTCGGATTTGAATAGCTTTCGAGCAAGGGAAACCTTTACCTTTATTCTTTCTAGGGACACATTGTTATCTCTAAATAGATGTAAAAAGTCTTCCTTTCCAATCTAGCAAGGCAGATACGTGTAGAAAAGCAGACATCCATATGTCCAGATGGTGCATAAACACATCTAAGTACACATTCCAGTCTCATCCAGGTCCCATTGAACTGGCTGGTTGTATTTTGGTTGTGTTTTTTTTAAATGTACCCAGAGACACGTCCACCTGGGCCACAAGTTTTTATGTACTATTAGATAACTACAACTAGCAGGATCAGATTTTGTCATTTGTAGCTGACCAGGTCACCCCTACACATCAATATCATTTTGAGTCATCAAGAGCTGAGCCATGTGTTCACAGGAAGAGGGTGGCAGGAGAGGGTGGCAGATACCTGTCTCTTTGGCACCAGTTCTTAGTGTAATCTGCTGTTCTGATGCTGTTAAAACAAGAAAAAATAATTACTCCTTTGAAAAAAAACCCAAGATATCATGTAGCCAATGAGACTTAACTATGCAATGATGTTGTTGAGGCAGATGAAGCTCATTCAGAATGATGGCCATGCATGTTCCCTCCACCCTTACCTGAATTAGTGTAGTTTCATTTGCCCTCAGTGACACCACTACATAGGGTAAGATTTAGAAACTATATATAGCATCACAGCAGTCAGCCCAGATTATGAAGAGGCTCAGTTGCCTCAGATGCCTAATGTATGTGTGTTGGTAGGGCAAGCTTTGCAGCTGTGCAACCATACTGCAAGTACTTCACCCTCTTCTGAACCTGCTCCCCCAAAGAAGGGCCCTTTTTTGAAGCTGACAAACAGGACTACAAAGTGTGTATGTGCAGGGTGGGGGGTATAGTTGAGCTTCATAACAGCCCCAAAGAGGTTGAAAGGTCTTTGATGAAACAGGGATAGACAACAGGGTATCTCCCAGTACATATTTTTTCCTAGTATGAAACGATTAATAGGTATGCATCCAATCTCCAGTTCTGCCTTTGATCGATAGGTACACAGAATTCATCATCACATGTTTTCTTCCTAATTCCAAGGCTCAACATCCTCAGATTTTTGTGTTTTGTGATGAGTATCTGTTGTAAACATGTGGATGGGAAGAAATCAATTTTTTTGTTCATGGCTTGTTTTGTATTTCTTTTGGTCAGGAGCCAGCAATATAATAGCCCACGGAGAAGTATTTTTATGGTCCCCTGCATGGATATTACTTGCAAACTGAGTCCAATCTCCTCTATGGCCTGTGGTATGTTTTTTTTTTCTTGTTCATGTTACCACTATGGAGCTATTCTTCCACTTATAGCCACACCTGCCACATCATCATAGCAGCCATTGTACCTCTGCAGTACACCAAGTGGACACACGAAAAGCCTCCAAATGTAGGCAAGGCTGTGGAAGTTCACAGTGGTCATACCTGCCTTGGTTCTTCTGGCCTAATTAAGTGGGAGTTCCTTGGCATGTGAGCTGATGGGTTGAAGAAGCTGCCAAGTTGTGCATTAGGTATTGCATTATCCTTTTGTTGGGGATGTTGCAGAATATCAGCTTGCTGATGTTGCAGCTGCGGGAAATTGCAGAGTACCTACTGTTCCTTGCCATTGACACCCCCCATTTGAAAATATTTGTTTATTTATTTATTACTGTCTGTGAGCCATGTAGATTAGCAAACCTACCCAACTTCCTTCTCCAGAGACAAGGAAAGTAACTCTAGTTAAGGACAGCTGTGTGAATCTGAACTTGCAGTCCTACTGAAACTTTTGCCTGTCCTTCACATACCATCAAGGGCAAGGAAATTTGTTGCCTGGGGCCTTCATGACATAGAAGGGATGAATATTGTATGTAAATTACCAGGTGTGCGGTATTGATTTGGACAGTCTGGTATTTTCAGGAAAATACTGAAAAAATACTGGACATTTAAAGGTCTGGTATTGTTCAGAGTTTTTCCGAAACAGTCAGTGAAAATACTGGACTGCCTGGGTCAATTTACCATCTTACCAAGCCCAAACAGTGAAGCAGACTGTTCTACGTGGTCAAGTTCCCACATTCCAGCAAAAGTCAGGTATTATTAATTATCTGGCCACAAATTTTGTTATCATGGAGTTAAATTTGTAACAGTAAGGAGATATGCAAAATGTATATCTATATATCTAATCCCAAGTGGCCCCCTGCGTGTGGATATCTAAATCCACACATCGGGGGCACTTGGGGGGCACTGAGATTTTCCTGCGCACATGGGGCAGTCCCCAGGTGTGCAGAAAAATCTAAAAAGTTGAAAAAAGTATACGGGGGATATTTAAATCCCCCCAAAAGTAAAAGAGCTGCGAACTGCCTCGCCACTGCCGCTGCCAGCACCATGGGATGGGAGGGCGGGAGAAGGCTTTGCGGGCTGGTCGGCCTCACTGCCGCTGCTGCAGAGGGAGGAAGGGGGAAGCTTGGCGGGCTGGTCGGCCCCGCCACCGCTGCGGAGGGAGGAAGGGTGAAGCTTGGTGGGCCGGTCGGCCTCCCCGCTGCCGCACTGCTGCTGCTCGGGAGGGAGGGAGGAAGGGGAAAGCTTGGTGGGCCGGCCTCACCGCCGCCACCCCCGCTGCTGGGGGGGAGGGAGGGGGAAGCTTGGCAGGCTGGAATACTCCCCCTCATGAGTATTGCGGGTCCCGCCTCTTGTCCTTATACTATTTGCCAAAATGTGTGGATACTTATTTCCACCAACAGGGGGCTCACTCTCCCCCAACAGCTTTTCCTACATAGTCAGTAGACTTCCTGGGTTTGTAGAAAAATCCAAAAACTAAAAAAATCCTTCAGGGATGGTTGAATTCCCTCCAAAACCTTTTGAAATGGCCTCTGCAGGGATCTGCTTCAGGCATCAATGGTGAGAGATTAGAATGTTCGGGGGGCCTTCTAACTGGCTCTGTCAGTAAAAGGGTTGGGGAAGGGCCCTTTCCAGGCCTATTTTGGCCTTTCAGGGAGGGAAGAAGGGAGCCTTGGGGCCAGGCCTCACAAGAGTTGCTAGTGCCAGGCTGGGGGATTTCTAGAGATTTTGTGGTGGACTTTAAGGAGGGCTGGGTTTGGGAAGGGAGAGGCCTCAGCAGGGTATAATGCCACAGAGTCCACCCTCCAAAGCAGCCATTTTCTGCAGGGAGACAGATCTCTGCTGTCTAGAGTCCAGCTGTAATTCTGGGGGGTCTCCAGGGCCCATTTGTAGGTTGGCAACTCTAGGCCTGACAGTAGTCTAGGGTTGCCAGGTCCCCCCTGATTTGCATGACTCACCTAGCCTTGGCTGCTTGCTCCTGTTCATCTGCAGCCACCCTATGAAAGTCAGTGAGGTGCAGCAGTTAGAGCTTCAAAGGAGCGTCTGCAAGACCCAGGTTCAGATCCCCATCTTGCAGTGGAAGGTGACTGCGTGATTTTGGACCAGTCACATATTTCAGCCTAACCAACCTCACAGGGTTGTTGTGCAGATAAAAAGGAGGAGGGAATAATGAAAGCTGCTTTGGTCCCCACTGTAGAGAAAGACTGTAATTTTCCTAGGTAGAGGCTGGGGGGTGGAGATGGAAAGCAGAAGACAGAGAGGCAAATAAAGGTAGGTTGGCTGTTGGGTGAGAAGGAAATAGGGTTGCCAACTCCAGGTTGGGAAATCCCTGGACATTCGAGGGGTGAAGCCTGGAGAGGGTGGGATTTGAGGAGGGGAGGAACTTTGGACTGGTGTAATGCCATAGATGCCACTCTCCAGCCATTTCCTCCATGAGAACCACCATTGCCAGCCCCCTGGTGAGGATTGGAGATCACCCAGCATTACAACTGTTGTCCAGGAGACAGAGATCAGTTCCCCTGGATAAAATGGCTGCTTTGGAGGGTTGAGTCTATGGCATCATACCCTGCTGAGGCTGCTTGCCTCCCCAAGCCTCACTGCCCCAAGGCTCCACCCCCAAATCTCCAGGAATTTCCCAGCCTGGAGCTGGCAGCCCTAAGATGAATTGATCTCTGTAGCTGGGAGATCCATTGTGATTCCTAGAGTGCTGTCACTGCTGCTATAGGGGGAGAGGAAACAGGTGGGTGGCTGAGAGCACTGCCACCACTGCTGCTGCTGCTCTGCGGAGTGGGGGAGGAAGCAGGCAGGAGGCTGGGAGAGTGATGGGGGCAGAAAGAAAGAATGATGGGGTGGAGGGCAGAAAGAGAGAGAAAGAGTGATGAAGTGGGGAGGCAGAAAAACAAAGAGAAAGATGACAGGTCAGAAAGAGAAAGGAAGTCACATGCATGGAGCAGAAATAGAGTAAGAAAAGGGGGGCAGAGGGGAGCAATAGTGTGAGAGAGGTAGGGGGCGAGGAGAGGAAGTAAAGGTGTGACAAATGAGATAACCATCCCGCAAGTTTCTTGCAGGTCTCCACTTGTACCATACATATTTTCTATGGAATCCTGGTTTTCCATTGAGAATACATATATTCTTTTCTAAATCCTGAACCATGTTAAAAAAAACGAATTATTTAAACCCCCTCACCATGACCAGTTCCACATCCCAAATGGATGGCTTATCAAACATTTCTGTCACCAAGGAGCAGGAACTGTCCAACCTAATGTGCAGGTCAGTTACCTACCCGAGGTGGTATAGCATTAAGGATTCTAGAGTATTTTGGAACTCCTAAAAGGAGAAATACAGTTCCCTCCTTCACTCTTGAGCTTCGTGACCCCATAAAGCTGTTGAATGCTGAGTTGGACAAATTGTCTCTTGAGTTCAGTATTGTCAACTTTGACTGGCAGTGGCTCTCCAAGGTTTCAGGTTACAGCCTTTCTTACCACCTCCTTCTTTTAACTAGATATGCCAGTTATTGAACCTGGGACCTTCTGTGTATAGACCAGGTACTCTGCCACTGAGCCATGACCCCTCTCCCGAAGAAAAGAAAACAGGGTCTGAGATGAGGAGGCATTTTTGTCCTCCCCCTTTCCCCCCCTGAATTTTGCAGCCTCTTTTCCTGTATTACATGAAAGTGCCTAGAGCAAAACTGTCTAATCACGTATGGAACAGGAGAAAGGAGTTACAACTAAGATGGGGGGGGGCGGACAGTTCTTTTGGTTCTCCAGAAAGAATCAAAATCCATATTATACCTTAACTTATTGGGGCCAACTAGAATGACACAAAACAATATGCAAGCTTTTGAGCTCACCAGAACTCTTCACCAGGGCAGAAATTATGAAAATTAGGAAATGAAGGAGGAAAAAAAGCAGATTTTCTAGGTCCTGATTTTAGGATTGTGTCATGCCAGCCTTTGGTGTTAGATGCTGCCAGGCTCACAGACTGTAGTTTAATTGCTGTAGGTGCTGGATTGCAGCACTTTCATTCTGGGATAAAGAAACAAACAATGGGGGGTCATGTCATTTGGGGGGGGGAAAGTTCAACGAGGTCCAAATGTTCTTTCCAGCCTCTTTTGTTCCAAATATCTGGAATGGGGAGGGGTGGGATCTTTCACACTCATAGTTCTGCTAGTTTCAGCTCTGACCAATTATATAAAAAGGGAAAGGGAGCAGCAACTGGGAGGCCTGAGGAGAAAACACCATCTCTCTCCCCTACTCCCCTACTTAAACAAAGCAGGAAGGAAGGAGTGGTAAAAAAAAAAAGGAAAGTAACCAGAGCTGGCTCAGTTTTCAGGACGAAGTTCAGGAGATGGGTGATCTGTGAGCCATATCTATTATCATAATACAGTGATATTTATATAACAAGCTCCTGACTCTCAGCATACTGGAAACCTATCATATGTTTCTCATCTGTCTAAATGTTTTCTGAACTCACTATGTGGGTTTTGTTATTTTTTAAATGAAATTATACACACTAAAGTCTTGGGAAGAGGTGACATACAAATGTAAGGACGTGCCAAGATTGTAGGAATCTGTATGACACAATCTTTTTTTATTGTGTGTGTGTATGTGCTTGTGGGCCTGGAAATCATGGTGACTTCTGGTGATGCCTAGTGAGGCTAGGACATTTCAGAGAGGTGGCTTTGATATTAGCTGCCTCTGCCTCCCAGCCCTGGTATTCCTTGGGGCTGGGATGTACTTGCGAGGGTGGGCCCTGCTTAGCTTTCGAGATCTGATGAGATTGGGCTTGCCTGGGCTATTCAGGCCAGGGCAGAATCTGTATAACACAATCTTGAAAATTATGTCTTTCTTTTAAAATGTTTTAGCTAGCTTCTAACCCGTACTATTGCAGGGAAGAGGTGCTTGTATGTTTGCTGAAGACTAGACCAGATAGGGGTTCCAGCAGTCAGAGGAAGGAGCTTTATTCATTATAATGATCACCCATTCCCATCCTGTGGCCACAAACCAAGGAGGTTTCCCTGCATCACGCATACAGGAATAGAGGTATCCCATTGCTGTGTATGGAAGACAAAAAAGCTCTGTGCATTCACTGAACTACCTCTACCATAGCCAGAGTGAAAGTTCTCTTCATGGATCTGGATCGTGCCCCACAGCAATCACCACAATGGACTTTTCCAGTTGAATAGGATGCCTGAAACCACACTCCCCATAAAGAGACATTCCTCCAAAACCAGATGGTGCATCTGTGCCAAGAATATCACATGTGTGTTGTGAATTAGCACCAAACACATAATGCCAATTGCAGAAGATGGAATTATTTTCCATATTAAAAATTCCCAAGCCTTGTTCCTTAACTTGAAGGAGTCGTCCTTGGCAGTGTGGAGTGCTTAGCACTGGTTAGGGATTCTGTGTCCCTTTCCTGAAACTAGCCATATGGTATACCCAGGAGCTGTGGAGGATGAAGAGACCTGAGACGGCTACAGCGAGGGTGGCAACGTACTCGTGACGAAGCAGCAAGAGCATCATATAGGATGTTTATGAAAGCCTATGAGATGGCAGTGTAGACCGTGAAAAAAGATTTCTATGTGGCCTCCATTGCATCTGCAAGCTCTTGCCCGACCCAGTTATTTAGAACTATTCGATCATTAACTGAACTACCTCAAGGCAAACAAAATAATAGGGAATTGGCTATTGGCTGTGAGGCATTTGTGAGCTATTCTGCAGATAAAGACATGTTGCTCTGCCAGGATCTCTCCCCATAGTTGATATAGTAATGGAACTGGAAGCCCCTTGTCTGTGTTTGGGTCCATTTTTGGACCATTTCAGCCGACTCTCCCAGGGTGATGTTGACAGGATCCTAACAGCTGTAAAACCTATCACTTGCCTCCTTGACCCGTGCCCATCTTGGCTAATTAAGGCCTGTGGGGATAGAGCTTGGGCCCCTCTGGAAGAGATTATCAGCTTGTCCCTTTCATCTGGGACCCTTCTGGTGGGGTTAAAGGAGGCAGTGGTACTATTGCTCTTAAAGAAACCATCGTTGGACCCTACAGTCGTGGCCAACTACCGCTTAGTATCGAACTTGCTGTTTCTGGGTAAGGTGGTTGAGAAGGTGGTGGCTGACCAGCTTCCAACCTTCCTGGATGAGATATCAAACCTGGATCCATTCCAGTTCGGTTTTCTCCCTGGCCATAGGAGGGAGACAGCATTAGTAGCTCTCACAGAGACATCTGGATTGAGGCAGGTTGGTGCTACTAGCTACTAGTGCTTCTTGATCTGACAGCAGCATGTGACACAGTCGGTTATGATCTATTGACCCACTGCCTCGCTGACATAGTTATTAGGGGGGCTGCCCTACAATGGTTTTCCTCCTTTGGTGTAGTAGTTAAGTACACGGACTCTTATCTGGGAGAATCGGGTTTGATTCCCCACTCCTCCACTTGCACCTGCTGATGTGACCTTGGGTCAGTCACAAGCTCTGGCACAGCTGTTCTCTCAAGGACAGTTCCTGTCAGAAGTTCTCTCAGCCCCACCTACCTCACAGGGTGTCTGTTGTTGGAAGGGGAAAGGAAAGGAATTTGTAAGCCGCTCTGAGACACCTTTGGGCAGTGAAGGGCAGGGTATAAATCCAATCTCTTCTTCTTCTTCTTCTTCTTCTTTGTCCATGGTCGGGGACAGAGGGTAGCACTTGGTGAGGGGGTGTGCTGTGGCACTGCTTGGTGTGTGGAATGCCACAAGGGGCTATCCTCTCGCCAATGCTGTTCAATATCTATATGTAGCTCTCGCCTAGTTAGTATGGAGGTTTGGGCTGGGTTGTCACCAGTATGCTGATGACACCCAGCTCTATCTTTTGATGGACAGCTGCCCAGACTCTCCTCCAGAAAATCTGGAGAGCTCATTAGAGGCCATGTCTGCAGTGTTCCCTCTAAGCTGAGTTAGTGTGAGCTAGCTCACAGTTTTTTAGCCTCCGGCTCATACGTTTTTGTCTTAGCTCAGGATGGATGGCTCCAGAGCAAAATAATTTATGCATTAGCCAAATCACTAGCTCACCACTTTAATGTCAGTAGCTCAGAAAGTAGAATTTTTGCTCACAAGTCTCCACAGCTTAGAGGGAGCATTGCATGTCCAGGTGGTTAAAGCCGAGGTAGATGAAACTTAATCCATTGAAGACAGAGGTCCTGTGCCTGGACTGGGGTGGGGTAGGGTTAGGAATCAGGCTCCTGGACCTTGGGGGGCACCATTTGTGCCGACCTCGAGGGCTAGGCATCTACGGGTGTTTCTGGATGCCTTGCTCTCTCTGGAGGCCCAGGTCACCACTGTTGCCAGGTCTCCTTTTATCAACTCTGGCAGGTCAGGTAACTGGTTCCCTACCTCTCCACCCAGGATCTGGTCACTGTGACCCATGCAATGGTCACTTCGAGGCTGGATTACTGTAATTCGCTCTATGCAGACTTACCGATGAACCTGATACGGAAACTCCAGCTGGTGCAAAATGCGGTGGCTCACCTACTGACTGCAATCCCTATGTGGGCGCACATTCAGCCTATGCTCTGCCAATTGCACTGGCTACTATTTGAGTACCGGATCTGCTTCAAAGTGTGGGTTTTAACCTTTAAAGCCTTAAGCGGCCTAGGACCGACATATCTAAGGGAACTTATGCTCCTCTGAGGGCCTTATGCTCAACTGAGCAACAGCTTCTGGTTATCCTTGGCCCAAAGGATGTCCACCTAGCCTCAACCAGGGCCAGGGCTTTCTCAGTCCTAGCCCCACATGGTGGAACAAGCTCCCACAAGATCAGGGCCCTGTGGGACATTACAGTTCCCCAGGGCCTGCAAAATGGAGCTATTCTGCCAGGCCTTTGGTTGAGGCGATGGACATCCAATCTCGTGGCCTCCCCTGCAAAGCAGCCTTACTGAAATTGCCGATGGTTACCACCTATCCAGCTACTGAGCTAATATAGAAAGCTATGTCACCATTTTAGTTAAACTTTTAATCTAAATTTTAAATTTTAATCTGATCACTGTTTATGTTGTAAATGAAATTTTGATGTTACCCACCCTGAGCCCACATGTGGGAAGGGCGGGATACAAATGCAATAAATAAATAAAAACATTTTTAATTGGGTGAAATCAGGGGTCTTTTCGTAGAAAAACAGCTGCAGGAGCTCATTAGCATATGGTATGCTAATGAGCTATTATGCTATTAGAATATGCCACACCCCCTGACATCACCGGAAGTGATGTCAGAAGGGGAAGCAAAAGGGGGGGAGGCATCTTCAAAAGCCTCCCCTTCCCTTCCCCAGCTGGTCTGGGTTGGGGAGCTAAGAGAGAAGGGGTTTAAAGTTTAAACTCCTTCTCATGAGAGTTGGGCCACAGAAGGAGGGAAGAGGGAAGGAGAGAGAGAGAGAGTAGAGAGAAGGAAAGAAGGAAGGAAAGAGGGAAAGAAAGAGAGGGAAGAAGGAGGGAAACAGGGAAAGGAGAAAAAAAGAGAGGAGAAGAAGGTGGGAAAGAAAGAGAGAAGAGAAGAAGGAGGAAAAGAGGGAAAAGAGAGAAGGAAAGGAGGGAATGAAAGAAATTCGGCGGCAATTCAGCCCTAGTATATCCTATGGGCCATTGAAGTCAATGGTTAAAACATAGGGTATATTCTGGTGGCTGGAGGGGAGGGTTTGAGGAGAGGCTCCAAACTCACAGGGTAGCTGATGGAGCCTCTCCCCAAGATACCCACCAAGTTTTAAGATCATTGGACCAGGGGTCCAATTCTATGGGCCCCCAAACAGGTTGCTCCTATTCCTCCATTGTTCTCTATGGTGGGAAAAAAAGTTACTTTTTTCCCACCATAGAGAACAATGGAGGGAATAGGGGCAACCTGTTTAGGGGCCCATAGAATTGGACCCCCTGATCCAATGTTCTTGAAACTTGGTGGGTATCTTGGGGAGAGGCTCCATCAGCTACCCTGTGAGTTTGGAGCCTCTCCCTCAAACCCCTGCCCTCCAGCCCCCAGAATATACCCTATGTTTTCACCATTGACTTCAATGGCCCATAGGATATAATGGAGCTGAAATTGACATTCGGCTGCCTGAAAGACTCCCCGGGACGCCGGCTGGGGGCGGGGCTTGGCTCCTGAGCTCCCGGAGCTGGGCTCTGGTGCGCTCCCCCCCCAAAAGACGCCTGGGTGAAATCATTCCTCACAGAATGGACTCGTAAGGGTTGCTGTTGGAAACCAGTTATCATCAGTGTGGGACCTAACCTGTGGCGTTCCATAAGTGTTTTTTAATCTGTATGCCAGGGCTCCCCAACATGGTGCCCATTGCCATGGCTCCCGCCAACACCTTTTCTGGTGCCAACCGAATGTGTTTAGGAAGTGGGTGGGGCCAGGAAGGGCTTTTGCCCCACAAGGCGGCAGATTGGCCATTGGAGATTTGATTGGCTGTGCAGATTTTTTAAAATATTGCTTTGGCAGCTGCCACCATAGCATAAAGATCTGCACTGTTTTACTGAAATTAAGCTGTGGCAGTCATCGTGTGGCTGGCTCCATCTCTTGCGGCAGCCACTCAATGGCAGCCATTTTGTAGCTGCACCCACCATGCTGTGTTAGAATTCCAAATGTGCCTGCAGGCTCAAAAATGTTGGGAACCTCTGCTCTATGGAAAGCTCTTAAGACAAACCATTTGCAGCTTTGAGGTTATTCAAGTCTTCTGGTGATACAGCAGAAGTCCTAAATCACTGCCTGGGTGCTGTGGTGAATTGGCTAAGAGGAAACTGAAATTAAACCCTGGAAAGACAGAGGTAATGTTGGTTGGGAAGGCAGAGATCCTGAAGAACATTGTGTTCCCCACTTTTGATGGAGTTCAGCTGACCTTTGCTGACTCGGTTAAAAGCCTTGGGGTTATACTGGACCCAGTGTTATTGCTGGAGCAACTAATTCATGCAGCTGTACAAAAGACTTTCTCTCAACTCAGCCTAGCCTGTAAGATGGGCCTTACTTTGATACAGCTGATCTGGCCACCTGGATCCATGCCACAATGACATCCAGACTAGACTACTGTAATGCACTGTACATTGGTTTTGCCTCAGAATCAGTTTGGAAACTCCACTTGGTTCAGAACGCTGCAGGTCAGTTATTATCAGGAGCTAGATGGAGCACATGTATTACTCCCATTCTAGTCAGCCCACTGGCTGCCCATCAGTTACCAGGCTCAATTTATTTA
Organism: Gekko gecko; assembly: GCA_029375565.1. Classification (NCBI taxonomy): domain Eukaryota; kingdom Metazoa; phylum Chordata; class Lepidosauria; order Squamata; family Gekkonidae; genus Gekko; species Gekko gecko. The sequence goes on along the minus strand of JAPDNY010000002.1, from coordinate 232,018,959 downwards.
TTATTATTATTATTATTTATTACTTCAAATTTGTACCCTGCCCTCCCCACCTAAGCTGGCTCAGGGCAGCTATCACATACAAAGCCCTTCATGGCCTTGGACCCTCATATCTGCAAGACCACTTCTTCCCATATGCACTACCATGACAGCTTTCTGAGCTGAGCAAGGTCTTCTGCAGGTGCCGGCCCTGCAAATGGGCAAAATCAAAAGCTGCCCATAGACATTGCGGACCTTGCTTTGTGGAATGGCCTGCCTGAGCTCCCACTGTCTTGGCTTTCTTCAAACTATGCAAAACTGAATTATTCAAGACAGCTTTGCTGCACAAGCAAGTCTCCTTCTCCCCTGCATTTGGCCGGGGGGGGAGATGGAGGGGGTGACATGCAAGCGCTCAGGGCCAGTGCATCCATATAGCCAAGTTAGTTGGTTGCCTAGAGTGCTGGCCTGCTGAGGGAAGAGGAACCGGATGGAAGCAACCGTTGACCTTCGGAATGCTCCTCCACTGGGGTGGCACCCCCCACACACTTTGCTCCAAGCCCGCTGCGGGGGGGGACTTTCCGGTGGGGGGGGTGGTCCAGGCGTCTGCGGGGCAGGTTTCCATGTGGAGTTTCTTTCATAGGGTGGGATAGATCAGGCCCGGCAGAGAAAGAAGCCAGTTGGCAAGAGGAGACTGGAGCCTCACGGGAAACCTCTGAAAGAAAGACATCTGGGGACCGATTGCGGGGAGGAGGGAGAGGAAGAAGACGAGTTGGGGAGGGTTAACATCTTGTCCATCAAAGAATCCTTTCAACTCTTCCTGCTCTGCAGAAATTCAACAGGTGAAGATTCCCCTCCCCATCTCTGGGAAGCTGGCCTTTGCCCGTTGGATTCCTACCTGCTCCCTCCCCCCACCCCCGCTCGCAGTGGCTCTTAAAGGCTCAGGAGGAGAGGGTGTGTGTAAGGTGTTAGGTGTGACGGCACACTTCGCCACCTGTCATCTTCCCCATCATGGCCTGTGTAAATGGCAGCAGGTGCCCCAGATTAGCACCTGGCAAGCCTTCGCCCTGCACCCCACCCCACCGTGGTCTCAAGGCCTTGGCTGGAAGCAAGTCTCCTTCTCCCCTGCATTTGGCCCGGGGGGGGTGGAGGGGGCAACACGCAAGCCCTGCCACTCCCAGCGGGCGCCCTCCTTGTGGGCCTCCTCTGGGTCCCAAGTCTTAGGTGCCTTTGAGGTCGTTGGGGCAGCCGCCTCACGCACCACTTGTCCAGGTCAGGGAGGGGGAGGGGTGGGGTCTTACTGCAAGGGGAATATCTCCAGGTCGGGTTGCCAACAGGCAGAGCAACCGGACTGCCCACTTGGAGACAACAGAGGAGATGGGGGGGCACTTTGGGGGCAACTGGCCTGGGAGAAAGAAGAGGGGAGAGGGATGGAGCTCTTAACTCCCACCTCCTTTGTACTCTGCCTTCTCTCTTTGTACCACCAGCAAAAAACCATCTCCCTAAAGAGGAGCCACAGCTGATCCTTCTACCCAGAGATTGATGGTGCTCCCTCAGATGGAATTCTCATTGGTGGTCCTTTGGCCACAGCCTGGCCCACTCCCCAGAACTTAAGATGCAATAGTCTCCTTCCTCCAATGCAGTGAACAAAGTTTCCCCTGGGAGCTGGATGCGGTTTTTCCATGGGGCAGCCATGGGGTCTGGCCTGATCCTGCCAGGGACTCTGGTACTGATGGTGCTTCTGGGTCCCTGCATGGTCCATGGAAGGGGAGGAAGGATCAAGCCCCCTGGTAAGCAGAGCTTCTGGGGGGGGGGACTGGAGACACATTCCCATTATTATTTTATGTATTTAGTTGGTCTGTATCATGCATTTCTCCCCACTGGGGTCCCAAAGAAGCTTACAGCATTCTCCTCTCCTCCATCTTCACAACAACCCCGTAAGGTAGGCCGGGCCAATGAGAACCTAAAGAGGCTGACATTCTTCCCCCCCCCCAGCAGGGTTGGCCCCCAGAGCATCTGGTTTTGTGACCCACTCACTGCTCTGCCACCTCCTTGGGCACCTCCTCCTATAGGTAAAATCAGGGCTTGAGAAGGTCACCATAGCTGGCAATGTTTGAAAATTGGTGGGCGCACAGGGGAAGGGACGCCAGAAGGTAGCCTCAGCTAGTGTGCAAAAAAAACGGGCACCAGCCCTGGGTGCCCTGTGCAAAATTGTTCACGAACATACTTGGATAAACAATTAGGGACTGTGTTCTGTATTTCTGTTTATATCTTACTGTAAATAGAATCCTATTGTGCAATTTTTGCACCACTTGCATGTTAAGACTTAAGGTTTGCTTCTGTTCTGTTTTTAGATTTTTGGTTGGTTCTACAACCTTAATCCTGTTTCATTGTTTATTGAGTAACCCATCCTGTTAATTGTATTGACTCTCACTCTGTGTAATCTGTCTTGAGTCCAAGTTAAAAAGGTGAACTATAAATGATGTAAATTAAATAAATAACTGTCTAGGAAGCATCAGTGCCCTTTTGCTCCGGCAGAGAAACCTAATTTGGGATCCTGAGGTTCCTGAGTGTGTCTCTTTTCTGGCACAGCACCAAGCAAGTTCAACAGTTTCCTTTCCAACGAACAAGATGGTTGGCACAATGTTGTCTCAGATAGCGTTGTATCAGTATGGCTGCACCTATGTTCCCCCACCCTACCTCCCAAAATACCAGGTGGTGACATGGTACAGGAAGAAGCTGAGTAGTGCTTGAGTGATTTTGCCAAGTTGAAAGTGTTTTCCTTGTGCTCTATATGTGTTTCTGTTACTGCTGTGTTTCTTGTAAGAGGGCTGTCAGACATCCTCCAGTCAGCAGGCTACAACGGGGAATAAAACAGGCTACGGACAAGGCCTGGGGTGGAAAGGTTTCTCTCTTCCAGCAGAGAAAGCTGCCTACCCAAGCCTGTCCCACTGTGATCTTGCTTTGTCATAAATTAACCACACACACAATTAAGGAGCCTGTCTCTGCTCCAGGAGCTGCAGATGTATTTCATCCTGAGAGAAAGAGAGAGAGAGAGAGAGAGAGAGAGAGAGAGAGAGAAGCAATGCTGTGTGAGGGCTATAAAGCATCTGAGAGCAGCGCTTGGGCTCCAAGCAGAGGGGCTTGTGGCTGTTTGTCAGCATAAGAAACAGGGACATGGTGTGGCATGGGAGGGGAGCAGTGAAGTGTGAAACAGTGTGTTCGTGGGCAACTGAGAGAAATTGTAATTGAAGAGGGAGAGGGGCTGTAAGTGTGAGAGTTCCTGTAAGCGACTGTGTGTGTGCACGCCACAGGGCAGCAGTAACATGTCACCCACCTTACCCTCTGGATTGTTCCTGTTACATGGATAGTGTCTGTACCACCAGCAGATATATCTGGCAACAGCTAGTTGCTGGGGTATCACAGAAATTCCACCACGTAATGTGAGAGAGCTGCTAATGAGCTGATACACACATTATGAGTCTTGTGTGGAGCAGCTGCCATTCAGAGAATGTTTCAAGCAACTTCCCACATGGCAGTCATAACTTGTAGAAGTCAAAGATGCGGGGGGGGGGCGGGGGGGGGAGTTTACATGCCAACCCCAAGCTGATTTTTATTTTGGAAGGGAAGGCATGTTCTCATTTACCCTCATATCTCTCTCCTCAGATGGGAGGGTATGGGAGATCATAGTGGGAGCTCAGCCATCCTGTACTGGCTACTCTTCTGAACTACTGTTAGCCCTCCAGTCATGAATCCAGGGAGTGTTGAAGTCAGTCAATATGCTTCTCATATTAAGGCTCAACCCCAGGTTGATGTTAAAATATAAAGACAAAATTAACCAGCTCTCATGTTGGAGCATATGAGGTAGCATGTGTCACCACCACTCTTCCTCATATGGGGCAGACTGCCCATTAAACTCACTGGGAAATTCCCAGTGGGCCATTACTTGGAAGGTCACCTCTCCCTGAGCTCCCTCCAAGCCCCATTCACCCTCTCTCCATGGGACACTGCCTCAACCTTGCTTGGCTCCCAGGTAGGCCAGGCTGGCTGCTGAGCCTTTGCCAACTGACCTATGCACAACCTTACTTTTCCACAGCCAGTAGCCACATACCACTTCTGTGCAAATAAAGAAACGCACAAAAAATAAAGCAACAGCACAACTGGGGAAAGCATATTATAACACCAAGGAAACAAGCTGCAAAAGAAGGGGCAGCAGGGTCAGGGGTCACAATCAGTATAACGGGCTTTTCCAGGGCCATGTTATCCACCAGTCTGCCCCGTCCTCATGTGTGTGCATAGATAGGTAGGAAACCCCTGGTTAATGCAAAACAGAATCCCTGAAACTGACAAGAAGTCTGTGCGTCCCTTATTTCTTTTTCAGTCTCATCCTTCAGTTTCCACAGAACTATTTTATTCAAGAAACATAGTACCATGTGGAATTAAAACTGGCAAGAGATTTTAGAATAACCTGAGGAAAACTAATAATCTTAAACAAATAAACGTTTTATATAGGGAAAACATAAGTTTACACACTAAAGTAGATAAAATATTGACAACGGAGGGATTGGAAATGCTCTAGGTCAGGAAGTAATGTTTTCAGAAAATTGCCTAATGCTTGTGAAGGTAGTTCTTTTCTCCTCCTTTCAACAGTACTAATCCCTGCCACAATGCATCTTGCAAGCAGGTACCAACAGGTAAACCCTATGTTCCCTGTGCATATCCCCCCCCCCTTTGAAAACTGCCTTACTTTTTACAGGAAGAAAGATCAATTTGAGGTACTGATATAGTTAGTGACATCAGAAATCCAGAGCTTTTGAATAAATTGACAGCATTTTACTTATCGTTTCAGGATAATCTGGTTTACCAGTTTGATCCCAGTTTGATCCCAGTTTGAAGCCAGGAGTAGGGAACTAGGTGGCATGTGGAAGGGAGACATCAAACTGGATAACAACATGATCAAATGGTGTTGGCTTTCCATACACATTTCAGAGTAAAGGTTGTCTCCATTTAGAACTTTACCGCTTTTAATCTAGCAGGCCTGATGCTACAGAAAATGGCTCTACTATGGTCAACATTTAAAAAGCCAAGTATTGTTCTTCAGGTCTTTCCTGCTCATTTTTCAAATTCTGTCCAGTTAATCACATATTACACCTCCTACTTCTGGAATAAGCAAGACCTGGAACTGTGCCTCCTGCTGCCTGGAAGCCCAACATGACTGAACCATTCTCTTGACTTCCAGCATTTGATTGTTCCCCTGCTGGCAAGAAATTGAAATGCCATAGGGAAACATATGAGCAGACTGGTACCCTTTCTCCTCTCCAGGGATATACCATAACCAGGCTGTGTAATATTCCTTGTGTTTTTAACTTAGTCATAGAAGCTGGTGTCCAGTACAGAATCTAACATCCTGAAAATATATGCTTTCAGTTTTTTTTAAAAAAAGTCTCCACTCAAAGAAGCTGTTAAAAAAATTACATTGTGTGGGCAGCGCCTGGTGCAGTCTCCGAAGGCGCCGAGCAGAGCTTCATGTCTTTCCCAACATCTTCTATGTGCCTGGCTCTGCCTCCCAGCAGCCTACCTCTCTTCACTTACCAGGCCCCTTTTCTCCTTTAATTTTCCTTGTGCTTGCCAAAAGATTTCAAGTTCTCAGAAAATCAGGATAACTTTGTACATACCTGCAAACGTCCTCAATTTGCTTCAGGGTTATTTCTTTCTGGCCTCAGAATCTAGATGTCTATGATGCAGAATTTGGACTACCACTTTTTCCTTTCATTTTTTAGCACAACGCAGCACTGCCTGTGGTGTGTAGAACATACTTTGATTTCAGCTTGGAGCTAAAATTACTCTGACAGAAGCCCTCGGACACATCTGTATTGGCCACTTCCGAAGAGGAGTCGATGATGTGCCATGACGAAGTTTACAATTTCTCATTAAGTTTTAGGTAGTGTGTAAGCTTGTTTGTCTCATTATGTATCCTCAGGGCAACCAGGACGCCACGGCTCCGCCTGACGCAATGGCCCAGCCCTACCCTCCAGCCACATACCCACCACCCCCACAGAATGGCATCCCTGCAGAGTATGCTCCTCCGCCACACCCACATCCAGCACAGGATTACTCAGGGCAGAGCACAGTACCTGAGCATGCCTTGACTCTCTATACGCCAGCACAGAGCCACACTGAACAGCCGGGCACTGACGCCAGCACGCAGTCCATAGCGGGCACACAAACAGTACCGGTAAGAGATTCTGTGTGAAGACAGCCTGAATAGGGCATCAGCTTTGGCATGGAGAATGCCTGGTATGTGCAGGGCAGTTGTGGAAAGCAAATTGAACAGGGAAGAAGGAAGGCAGTTGTCTGTGCAAGAATGCAAAATGGAAGGAAGGGGCTGGAAAAGCCATGCCCAAACTTGGGTGGGAAGCCCAAGGAGAAATTTCAGGTAGATGGAAATGGGGGGGAAGCAAGGCCCATCAGGAAGCAGCAGGCCACATGCCATCTCTCTAGCCATCTTGTCCACAGGATGAATGAATCCCAGAGACAGCCGGGAATTTTTGGGCCAGCATCAAGATGGGGAGGGCTGAAACAGTAGAGGGCTTGGGCTGCAGAAGGCAGGTGTCTGTTCAGGCTATTGTAGCACCCTGCTGCCCCTAGGGGCATTTGTGGCTCAGCACTTAAGTTTCCTGGCTCCCCTCTTGTCCCTAATCACTTGTAATCTACCTGCTTGGCAGCTTGCCAATCCCATCCTGCCAATGATGTGGTTGTAATGCAGCTCGGCAAGGAAGCGCTGAGTGAGCAATTTCCAGCTGCTCCTCAGTCCCTGAGTGCGAGGCTGGCTCTTTGCCACCACGCAGCTAGGAGAGCAACCTCTGGCTCCCCACGTGGCAGGCAGGCCAGCCTCCATGGAAACTTGGAGCCAGGCAACCATTTCTCCCCATCCACAGATGCATATGCTCTGTCCCAGTCCTTATCCCACTGTCTCATGTACACTGTGCTTAGACTTTATATTGCACTTTTTAAGTGCCTCACAATGAACCATACAACAGCATTATAATATAAAGTAGTAGTCTTGACTGTTGCAGCTGGAGTGCAGTTGGAGTTGAAGGAATAGTGGCTTACCAAAGATGACTTAGTCAACAAGAAGAGACTTGACCTAAGGACTTATAGGCTCTCCACTCAGGCTCTGACACTCTCTGTATGTCCCCAGCTCTATATGCCATTAAAGGTTAGGAAGTCACAATCGAGCATGTACACAGATGGCTGCCCCTAGTCAGACATCTAGAGGGCTGATATCCCCATTGAAACCCATTTGTGACCAGCAAAACCCACTCACTAGTGCACATATTTGCCCGTAGCAAGGTGTGGTAAGAAACATACGCAGATGTTTGAAACAGTGCTGAAGTCATGGTGGAAATATGTCCCCTCCCCCAGCAGACAGATGAAGCGGCACAGACAGACAGCCAGACGCTACACCCGCCGGATAGTGGCTCCGATAAGCAGCAGCCCAAACGGTTACATGTTTCCAACATCCCTTTCCGCTTTCGGGACCCTGACCTGCGGCAAATGTTTGGGGTAAGTTATTTTCATCCACACATACTATGTTCACATGCACGTGTACCCCCAGGAGGTTCAGGAGGTACCCTGGTAGTGGTAAAGGCAGACCAGTGCTGTTCCCAAGCTTGTCCCCAAGCCCGTGCATCCTGATGGGGCAAACTCTGCATAGTTCCTTTGCAAACAAGTTCATACCCACTGGGTCTGCCTTGCAGAGCCATGGGTGGAATGCAGGGTCTCTCACTCTCTTCCTTCCCCTCAAGATTTGGCCAGAGCTCCCTCTGTTTCTCATGACTCTGGGCCCCAGCAGATTGACGCCTTATCAACCAAGCATGTTTTAAACTGAGCACCTCTCCATGCCAGATCATGAAATGGATAGATGATGCTTAAATGATGAAGTACCCACCCTGTTGTGGATGGTGCTCCCACAGGATGGAGGTGGGACTTGGTGGCCAGTTTGAACATCATAGGCATTATGTCTGAGTATGGTAACAGACTGAAGTGCTTCTTTCCTTACCTTCTGAGAAGGGCTTCTGATTCCAGCAGCTGCCTGAGTGCAGTGCCCAGGGAGAGGGGATAAATCAAAGCAGATGGGTTTGCAATGCCAAGATAGGGTGGAAAGGGAATGTTTGCCTGGGCCCCTTTTTCACCATCCATTTGCCCTTCTTTTCAGCAATTTGGAAAGATCCTGGATGTTGAGATCATTTTCAATGAACGTGGCTCCAAGGTGGGTTCAATATGTTGGTGTCTGGTAGGGCCTTAATTTCAACAAGGGCGCCCCTTCCCAGCGGGCACGCCTGCCCCCTCAGTTCTTCACCCTGCCCCACTGACTCCTGTCCCTCCCGTTCTCTTTGCCACTTCCTCTCAGTGCCTCATTTTGCCAGTTCATTTTAGTTACCCCTCCCCACCTGTGCAACTCTGCAGCCATGGTTTAAACAGCATTTTGATATGAACTTTCCACCTTAATGCTGATGTGCAGAATTTATGGTACTTATTGTACAGGTTTTTCATTCTTCCAATTCTAAATTCATAACAGTATAACTTTTTAAGATGATAAACTAGCAGCCACAAGCTTATATAAAAATAGCAATTCAAAGCAGGAGAAGAACATTCGATCGTGGTGTAATGAGTAATCATTCTCACAGAAGAAAAGCAGTATTTTACAAACAGCAACTTGGCACACAAGGCTGAAGGCTTCAAATATGAGCACGGTTATATAGTTGCCTTTCTAAGAAACAAACACCAGAACACTTTTGACATGGCTTGAACTTTATTTCCCTGCAGGTATGAGGTATTCAGAGTTTGACAGGATTTCAAATTCCTTCCAACTCGTAAAGAACTCACAGGAAAAGACAGATATCTATTACAAAGAGTCTCGCGGTGCCGTGAATGCACCCTCTCTTTCATTATGAGCAGCTGTAATAGATCAGCAAACTGAATGCTCATATATACTACAGCCGCTGGCTGGTCACTCTGTCACTGCTGCCTCATAGGAACAAAGCCCCATGCAGCTGGTTGCCTGAGGTGGAGGGGGGAGGAGACTGGTCTGCTTCTGTCTCAGGCAAATGAACACCTAGCAAAAGGAAGCTCTTAGGTAGCTTTCTTGTCCTGCTTTCTCATCTGCCTCTCCCCCCCCCCACATACACACAACTGCACCACTTCTCCTCCTGCTGGAAAACAAAGCACCCCACAGCCAACACTTGCGAAAGAGGCAGCCTCCTAAAGCACCCAGCTTCAGAACACTTCTTTTCCAAACCAAGGGGTGGGCAGGGAACTGGCAGCAGTGACGTCACCAGTCAGTGGAATAGCATATACTGGTGCTGGATTGGCTAATATGCTACAGCCCCATATATCATCATCATCATCATCATTAACAATAATTTATTATATTTATGAATTGCCCCACCCCTGCTACTGAAGGGCACTAGGTGATGTACAACCCGAAATAAAACAAGATAAAATTAATTAAAACCTTAATACAATATAAAACCAAACAGATGGTGAATAACCAATCCTCCTTCTAACTCCCATTGCTGGCTACTTTGTGGACAGGGGGGAGGAGGGCAAAATAGATGTAGACAACAAGGAATGGGAAGGGTGCCAACCAAGATGAAACCATCACTGTCCTCAACCAAAAGCCTGGCAGAACATCTCTGCCTTGCAGGCCCTGCGGAATTGCATCAGTTCCTGCAGGGGCTTGATGGAATTTGGCAGAGAGTTCCACCAAACTGGGGCCAGGACCGAAAAGGCCCCAGCCCTGGTTGAGGACCGCTGGATGTCTTTAGGGCCAGGTATCACCAGCAGATTGCTGTCTAAGGACTGCAGAGCTCTCCTGGGGACATAATGGAGGAGATGGTCCTGTAGATACGTTGGTCCCTGACTGCTCAAGGCCTTACCGGTCAATTCCAAAACCTTGAACTCGACTCGTTATTCCACTGGGAGCCAGTGTAGCTGGCGCAGCACTGGATGTATATGTGCTGTCCGTGATGTTCCCGTTGGGACTCGCATTACCATATTCTGGACCAGCTGGAGCTTCTGGGTCAGTCTCAAGGGTAGGCCAGTATTGAGCGAGTTACAGTAGTCTGCAAGATGGAGGTCTTCCACCAGGCATTCAATTAGGAGCCGCCACCCCACTACCATCAACATCTGTGGCCATGGACTGGCCCGGCCTGGAGAGTGCGCTGCACTATCATGCAAGGCAGAAGGCCATGGAATTAGAAACATTGGTTTATGTTATACAATACGCCATCTGAACTACTGATAGATGATCATCAGCACTAGCACTTTGTTTACTGGATTGTTTTAAATGTTCTGGAATGTTTTTAATCTTTTGTATGGTTTTATGGTATCGGGTACCAATTCATAAGCCACCCTGAGCCCGCTTGCAGGGAGGGTGGGGTATAAATAGAATTAAATAAATAAATAAAATAGTCTAATCTGGAGGTGACTGTTGCATGGATTACCGTGGCCAGACCTGGGTGCGACAGGAAAGGGGCTGGTTGCTGAGCTTGGCATAGATGAAAAAACGCTACCTTGGCAGTCTGAGCAACCTGGGCCTCCATACTCAAGGAGGTGTCCAAAATCACTCCCAAGCTCTTGACGGATTCTGCTGGTGTCAAAGGTGCTCCATCAAGAGCTGGTAATCTATGCCCCAGTCCTGAAGGCTCACCCCCCAACCACAGAACCTATTAGAAAGGGATCGCCCAACCCTGTTGCACAACACTGTGAACCTCTGTTCCAAGTCAGTTTCAGTAATGGCTTTTAGTTCCATTAAAAAGTCTTTCTATGACCTCCTTTCATTTTCCAGAAAAAAACAAAGCCAGGGTTAGACAGATTCCATTGCAAGGACCAGCACCACAGCCGAGAACTTGCCTACATCCATTGCCCCTGGGGGCCCATTTCCTTCAGCAGGGCTCTTTTTGTAGCAGGAACTCCTTTGTGTATTAAACCACACACTCCTAATGTAGCCAATCATCCAAGAGCTTACAGAGCTCTTCTTACAGGGGCTACTGTAGGCTCTTGGAGGATTGGCTACATCAGAGGTGTGTGGCCTAATATGCAAAGGAGTTCCTACTACAAAAAGAGCCCAGGAATGGTAAACACGCTTCCACATCTTGACCTGCAGCTGTAACCTCTTAGGAAGCCAGTGTCTGTCTTATTCCTCTCCAGCCCTACCCTGTTCTGTTCTCCTTCCATTGCCCCTTCCCCCCAGTCCTTGGGGTGGTTTGGGAAGTCCACATCCTGCCTCTTCTCCCAGGCCCTGGGAGTTTCTGTCTCTGCTGCTCCTTACTCACCCCTTCTCTCTGTCCTGTCCCTCCCCCCTCCCCCCCACTCTCTCTCTCTCTCTCTCTCTGTCTTTGTCTTTTCATCCTTTTCTCTTCCTCCTGTCTCTTTCCCTTCCCTTCCCATCCCTCTCTCCCTCTCCCTCTCCCTCTCCCTCTCCCTCTCCCTCTCCCTCTCCCTCTCTCTCTCTCCCTTTCTCTCCCCCACTCACAGGGTTTTGGGTTTGTAACTTTTGAAACTAGTGCAGATGCCGATCGGGCACGGGAGAAGCTGAACGGCACCATCGTAGAAGGACGCAAAATTGAGGTGCGGCCAAGTGCACTGCCTGCTCTGCTTCGGGCACTAGGAGCCACGTGTGCTCTCCTCCACCCCACCCCTCTTGACCATTCCTTCCTCTTGAGCCTCACAGGACAAGCAGGCGGGCAAATGGATGTTGCATGCCTTGTGCTGTTGATGCCCAGAGGGTGAGAGGGAGGGGATGCAGAGTGGAAGGGAAGGAAGGCGGAATCTGTTCCACAAGCAGCTACTAACGGTGGCCAGGCATTCAGGCCAACCTAAAGGAAGTAAGGCCAAGCATCTCTGGCATTTCCTGGATTAAGAAACCAGCTGTAGCAGCCATGGGCTTGAGACACCTAAGCTGTATAGGGAAGGGTTGCTATTTTGCTGCCATTCTTTCCTACTTCCTGGATGTTTTTATTTAGAATATTAAGTGGTGAATGTAAACAATGCAAATGAGAAATGGCTTGGTTTTGTCCTGGAACACCTGGCATGGCCCTTCTCGCTTCCACTGAGCCATGAGCTGCTGCATAAGGATCATGCCGGCAGTGTAAGGTGCTCCTACCAGAGCTGCTTGGTTCTGGTAAGCCAGAGCTGTGTGGAAGGGATGTAGTGCTGTGTTTATCCAGACACTCTCTTTCACTCTGTCTCCTGCCATTTCGCTCTGGGGTTAGTTTCTTATGTCCTCTCTTGTGTGGCATTGCATGGTATGTCCAGCAACTGGTACTTCCACTGTGCATGCAGCCTGGGCAGGGCCCTGCATGTTAGTTGTATATGTGACACAGGGATTGTGTAGGGGGAAGTTTCAGGAATGTGGCAAACCTACAGGGGTTTTTGAACTCTTTTGCATCTTGTCCATGCTCAGCAAGGGGCGGCAAGGTGAAAAGTAAAGCACAGGTGGAGATCCTAAGATAGGAAATCAACGGTCAGTGGGTCAAGAGGCAAAGCATCTCCTGTGAGGATGAATTTGATCCAGGATCCCAAGTGATGTTTGTGAATCCTGAAACTTTCCTTGTTGCCAGTCCCAGATGTCACCCTTTATATCAGGAGCATATTTGATCCAAGTCCTGTCCATCACACACTTTCTCTGCTCTTTATTTACCCAGGTCAACAATGCCACAGCACGGGTAATGACAAACAAGAAGGCGGCCAATCCCTACACAAATGGTAATGGGTTGGGGGGGCAGCAAAACTGGGGTGGGGGTGATTTCTGCCAAACTAGCACTCTTTGTGCACCCCCTTTTCTGGGCTGGAAGCTGTTTTCTGGAAACTGGAGGGGCTACAAGAAGTGCAGAGTATGTGTTGCTGGGGAGCCTGGTTTTGTGGAATATTCTGGGGAACAGAAGTGACAAGACAAGCTAAAGAAACTGACCTAGCAATCCTCAGCCTCCATCTCTAGTGGGTCTGATGCCCATTCTTGGCCAGGACCAGGGCTCTTGTTTTCTTCCCTTTTCTCAGGCATATAGGAAGGAGGGATGAAGTCGAGAGCAGATAGGACTTAAGGGGTGTTTTCATGTCTCCTTGGTTTTTCCCCCCTAGGTTGGAAGCTGAACCCTGTAGTGGGCACCGTCTATGGCCCTGAGTTCTATGCAGGTAAGGTCTGGGCAAGAGCTGCTCCTTAGGAAGCCTGGGAAGACCACTTGAGTTTCATAGCAGATCCTAATCATTTCTTATTCCTCATATGCAGCTGTCTGTTGCTGCTGGTAAAAACCAGGAAAAAAGGAAGAGGGGGTTTGATGGATAGAATTAGGACTTCGGTAGAGCAGAAATGAGGCACTCCAGTGCATCCCTCTTGTTGCGGGGCCATAGAAGGGAGTGACAGGAGCAGGAGGGTTAGGAGTGGAAGGATTATTTCAGGTCTGTGCATAACACAGAGGTGGAAGAGGAGGGTGAGGGGTGTGTATTCGTTTCCTAGCCCATTGGAATGTGTCTAAAATTCTTTGTCAAGGAACCACCTATCTGCTCGCTCCACAGGAATGGGCATTAAATGTTTAAATGTGTTCAGGGTTATTCCTGGGCAACATTAATGGGAATTTCTTTCTTTCTCTCCTGCAGTGACAGGTTTTCCATACCCAGCCACAGGAACAGCAGTAGCATACCGAGGGGCACATTTACGGGGAAGGGGTCGCACAGTCTACAACACATTTCGGGCAGCTCCCCCACCACCTCCCATCCCCACTTACGGAGCGTGAGTATTTGGCAGCGGCTGGGCCTTTCAGTAGGGGTGGGGTGAACCACTTGAGCAGATTGGCCATCAAGCTCACTGGGAAATTGCCTGGTTGGCCAGTACCCTGGAGGGCCTTTGGTGGAGGAAGCCTGCCCCCTTTCTCACACACACACACACACAGCTAGCACCTCCGTTATCTGACAACCTGCCCTCAGCCCCATCCCATCTGCCTTCCACACTTGAGGAAGTGCTTGGTAGACGTGGAGGGGACTGCCCGGAAAAGCAAGGCCCAAAGCCTTGCAGCTCAGGTAGGCAAAAGAGCAAACTACATTAGCTAATTTCAGAAAGGCAACTCTCGATTCCTAGGACAAGCCTCAGTGAATCAGCCTCCTGTCCTCTCTGCTTTCCTCTTTGTCCCCTTCCTCCACCCCCACCCCCGCTTCTGCCTTACCTCCCTTCCCCTTTCATCCCATGCTGCCTTCTCTCTTCCTCCTGCCCTTGCGGCCAGCCACTGTGTAGCAGCTGTGTCTAGCCCCTCTCCTCGCAACTGTTCTGCTCCCTCCCAAGCACGTTTTCGAGCTAGCTCCCTCCAGACCATTGGGCTTCTGGGGGGGGGGACTCCAGCCCTGCCTTCCCTGTCATTTGCCCTGCCAGCCCCCTGCAAGAGAGCGGGGCAATGGGACTGGGCACTGCAAGTCATGCCTTCTCTCCTAACTGAAGCAAAAGTGCATCATGGGAGCTTTGCTGCTCAGGGATGTCAGGAAATATTTTTTTTTAGTGCATCTCTTTGTGTGTGTGAATGAGAGAGATTTCCTATCCTTCTTATTAAATTGCTACACTTCAGTGACAGTTCTACAAATTAACAGCAGTGGAGAGTTTGAACAGAGATGTTAGAATGAACTTTTATGTTTTCCATTCTAAATTAAGTCTTTGATACCAATGTCTCTATGTTTTACCAATAAAAATGCCTTCATTTAATTTCATAAGGCTGCAATCCTAAGGACTTCCTGGGAGCAAGGCTCCATAGAAAAGAATAAGAGGAGCTGAGTAGATCTGTTCAGGATTGCTCCCTGAATTTGGCATTAGAGTGCAGCTCAATAATAACACCATATTTCTACTGCAATATGACTGATCTGTTTACTTATAAGTAAGTATAACTTATAAGTAAGTCTACTTGGGACTAAGTGGTGCTTAGTCCCTAGTAAGTATGTTCGGTTTTAGTACTCTAACAGTACAATCCTAAGAACACTTTCCTGGGAGTTAGACCTGTTGAATGGAACTCAACTAAGTAGGATTCTGAATAGATCTCTTAGGATTTCTATCTATAGGATCAAGCCTAAGACAGTCTAATTGGAAGTAACTCCCATTTCCTTCAATGGTGCTTACTTCCAGGAAGGAGTTCTTAGAGTTGCAGTCTCAGCTCCCTATAACCACTACAAGGCCTTTAATTATTTCAGCAAAAGAAGATGGAACATGTTCCACCCATGGCAGAATTATTAGAGGTTTTTTAATTCCAAAACAGGATGGCTCAGAGGTGCTGCAGAGAGGAATGCCCCCATGTTACTACTAGCCTTGTCTATAAAGGCAACTTCTTACAGGATGAATTAAAATCATGTCAGCAGAAGCCTCTTGTTCAATGTTGTCTGAGTTCATTAGGGAATTGTCAAAGAAAATAGGTGAATATTTTAGATTAAAAGTTTTTCTCTTCCATCCAGTATTCTTTTTCCCCCTCCATCTTGCAGTTGCCATGAGAATTATCACAAGTAGGGATGGGCATGAACTGGTTCATAAAGAATTTTGGGCAGTTTATGGTTCATGAACTGAAGTTTGTGGCAGGTCAAGCTGCACAAATTTTTAGGAATTTTCAAGCAGTTTGTGGTGGTTCATGGCAATATGTGAATGGATATATTTCCAGACAATCTCCACACAATGAAAATGTTTACCCAAGGTCAAAGTGGAGGGGGGGAAATTCTCCAGCCTTGGAAACACCAATAGAGGCCTTCCAAAGCTTAACAGGCACTGCTGGCTGCCGATAGCAGAGTTCCCATTCTGCTCTATATACCCTCAGTTGAGCTCCACACCCTCCCCTCTGTTGGCAGTTAGACAGTTAGGCAGGTACTTGTTAAAAGCAGAGCACATCCATCATTTATTCCTAATTCTGAACACCTTCTCCCTTGTGGAGGATATAGCCTTTCACCAGCTGCTGCAGCACCTGGCTCCCTGGTACTCCTTCCCATCGCTGAGGACCATGAGCCGATGAGTCTTGCCTGCCATGCCCCACTCTGCAGTGGCCAAGGCTCAGCTCTCCAAAGCACAAGAGAGAACCATGCACTTCATGGCAGACCTCTAGAGCAGTTAGCACCACAGCTACCTCTCCCTCACGGCCCACCAGTGGCAAGCAGAGGCCCAGGCCCCAAGAGGGGACAGTCCTGCCACTGGGTACAAAGTGGTTCTGCTCAGGGGATGGATGCAGACCACATGTTGCAAAACATCACTGCTATGACACATAGTAAGTAGCCTGAGGGAGTGGGTGGGTGGCAGCAACATTGTCCATGGTTACATGGTCATGGATGCAGGAGCCAACATGCTGGCAGCTGTGAAGGCTGTGCACCTCAAGGGCATCGTCTTCCTGGTGTGCATACTTCACCTGGTGGTGAAGGATGCTCTGGGGCTAGGGAGCACTGTCAAGGCCACCTGGGATGCTACCACCCTTGAGATGTGTTCCTCGCTCAAGACCTGCCAGCACCTAGCTGCCCACTTCTTGCGTAGCATCAAGTCTGCCCATCTGCTGCATGAGGGGGAGGGGGATGAGCCTGAATACCAGCTCTTCCAGGACCTACCCACCTGCTGGAACTTGATCTATGCCATGATTGCTCGTTTGGTGGAGCAGAAGAGCACGGTGCAGGATGTCATGTCCTCCAAGACCATCCTACATGGGGAAGAGGAGCTCAGCATCAGCTTCAGTGACTGGCTGACCCTCTCCCAAATGGTCCATGTCCTCAAGCCCTTCCAGGGCACCTCCGACATGCTCTGTGCCCATACGTTCCACGTGGGCAAGTCATCCACCTGATTCAAGGCTTGGACCAGGCACTGGCCTCCACACTGGAGCTGGGCCCCGAGGAGATGGCTGTTCTCCCACAGGTCAGGGCCTTGGCAGAAAGGTTGCAGGTGGGCATCACCACTAGGTTGCATCCTCTCTGCAAGCAAGGGGAGTAGAAGCTGGCCTGTGTGACCCCCAGATAAAAGGCAGCATTGCTCTCTGGAATGCAGAGCTCATATAATGGAAGCAGGAGCTCTGCAAAGAAGTGTGGAGGCTATAGGGCAGGGGTGTCGAACTCATTTGTTATGAGGGCCAGATCTGACATTTGAGACCTTGTTGGGCCGGGCCACGTGTGTCATAAAATATAATACCAGGTAGTGGAGATTTAAACTTTATAAAGGACACAAACACAAAGGGGTTTTTTTTACTTAAAATAAAAACATGCTCAAAACATTAGCACTCTCGCAATATTTTGTTTATTTAACAGTGTCTGATAACTGACACCTCTTGCTCTGGATTATTGCATCAAAATGTCTGTGCTGTTGCAATCTTGAGTATGCTGTTCAGGTGTGTATCTGTAAGCTGCAAACCTACGATGGCGCAGCAGCAGCAGAACTGGAAGAAGCAGCAGAAGACAGCCAGTTCCACTGCGGGCCTGAGAGAAGCCCTCCGGGAGTCTGATCTGGCCCCCGGGCCGCATGTTTGACACCCCTGCTATAGGGCAACAGACACGGCCAGAGGGAACAGAGAGTGGAAGAGGCTGGATGGGGAGGAGGAGCCACGGCCCAGGAGCTCTGCCTCGAAGAGCCTAACCAGAGAGGAGAGGCCCCCCCCTACTGGTTGTCATTGGTGAACTGGGAGGTCAGCAGTGGTGGGGATGACAGGTGTGCAGTGGCGGAGGATTCAGCAGTGGGGATGGTAAGGGAGTACCTCGCTGAGTCCTCTGAGCCCACTGACATCAGTCCCCTGGAGTACTGCTCACACAAGACTGTCATCTGTCCTGACCTCTCTTGTGTGCTTATGAGTCTCCTCTCCTGCCCTCCCAATGGTGTCCAGAGTGAGCAGATGTTCTCCCCACCTGGGAGACATTCTCAGCCTCCACCACTCCCATTTGGACCCAGCCAGGGTGGACAAGTTGGACTTCTTCAAGGTCAACCTCCTCCTGCTGGGCTACCCTTCTCTGGACCTCACAGAGTAAGACCCAGGCCTCCTGTTGTCTCCAGGGCCGGCTCCAGGGTATTTTGTACTCTAGGCGAGGCTACCTTCTGGCGCCCCCCCATGTGCACACCCACCAATTATGGGGTTGCCAACCTCCAGCCGGGGCCTGGAGAGAAGGAAGTCCAGCCCAATTGAGTGGGGAGGGTGTGTGTGCAAAATTTGCCTCCGTCTTATTAACCGGTGAAGGAAAGGTGTGTGGGGGGCAGTATGTTGTCCCCTCTCTTTGCCTCCTTTTGGTCTCCCCCCCTTCCTTCCACTCATGCCCCACTTTTCTCTTTCTGACCCACAAAGAAATGTTTTGAAAATGAGGGGTCTGTTTCTCCTTGAGAAAAAGAGGAGGCTTTTGATATGCAGAAAGCTCTCTCTCTCTCTCTCTCTCTCTCTCTCTCTCTCTCTCTCTCTCTCTCTCTCTCTCTCTCTCTCTCTCTCTGTCTCCCTACTTTCCCCCAGGAAAAAATACTCATTTACAGAGAAAAGAGAAACGCATGCTGGGGCGGCCACATTCCTCTCCTCCAAGGTCTTATTCCGGGGGGGGTTGTGACTTACTCATGAGTAAACTTTCCCCGGATCCGGCTGCGAGGCTTTTCCCGGCTGCTGCACGTCTGGAGCTCCCCTCTCTTCGGTGGCTCAGAAACTTCTCTTCTCCCCCCATCCAGGTGGAAGAGCCTTTCTGTCTCCCCCTCCCCCTCTAGCAGATAGCCCCGCCCCTGTAACCCTCGCAGTGCTGGACACGAATCAAAGCTGCTCCCTCCTCCTCTTCCCCGCTCCCAGACCCAGGCCGATAGACTGAGCTCCAGCCAGGCTCCCTCCAGCAACAGCCTTTGTGGCTCAGTGGGGCTCCTCAGGAGTAATCCTGCCCTGGGTGGCCCTCCCGGAGTCCCCCCTGCTGCCTTATTCATTGGCGCTCTCCCTCTCTCTCTCTCTCTCTCTTTGGCCCTGGACCCGCCCCAGCAGCACACGCTCCGGAGCCGGAGGGGAATGAACTGGCCCACCCCCGGGCTGCCCTGCGCCCCTCTCAGCACTCTCCCGCCAGAGCGCAAGGCGCCCCCCCCGTCCCTCCTCTCCACCAGCCGGGGAGGAGGGAGACGGTGGGTGAGCTGTGCACCCACCTCCTGCCCGGAGGAGGGGGAGGGCGACTTGCTCCCAAGCCGGCGCTTTTGCGGGGGGGGAGCGGGGCGCCATTTGGCGCCCCTGAGGCCGGCCTGCCCTAGGCGAGCACCTAGTTCGCCCAATGGGCGATCCGGCCGTGGTTGTCTCCCCACATATCCCCCCATTCATCCACCTCTCTAGGTGATCTGACCTGCAGGTTGCGCCCTTGGCACTTGGATGGGAAGATGGCTGCCTTGGGCTGGCCCCACACCCAACCCTTTCTCAGTGAAATTCCCAACAAACATCTGCCTATACAAGCAAGCCCCTTTCAATTGCATTTGTACAATTAACAACAGATGATCTCTTATCTGTGCAATGTGTTCTGCTGAAAAAAGTGTGCATGCACACGAAAGGTCATACCTTGAATAACCAGAAATTTCACCTAGGGGTGGTCTGTGACCAGAGAATCTATGTGTTTGGGCCTGAGGGGGCCTGGGAGCATTGTGGGCACGCCTCACTGGATTCTATTGCTTGGCAGGGGTCTCTACCAAGCTGCTCTGGGGTTACTTTGGGGATCCCCTGTGGAAACTCTTTCTGCCCTTCAGAACCTGCCTTTGGAGACTTGGGGGTGGCCCTGCCAGCTCAACATGTGTTTCCATTCCTTTGCTGCTCAGAAGAATAAACGCCAGTTGATGGGTGTGCTCTGGACCTGTGTGTTTCAGGCCAGTTGGGGGAGCTGTGAGAGTTGTGGGCATGCTTCCCTTCCTTGAGTTGTTTGGCTAGGGTACCTGCCAAGCTGTCGTGGGGTTACTTTGGGGAGCCCCTGTTGAAACTCAGGGGATGTCTGCCTTTCCATCCTTCAGAACCTGCCTTTGGAGACTTGGGGGGGGAACCTGTGAGCATAGGGGGGATGTTTGCCTTGCTTTTAATGTTTGGCTGGGGGGGTCTGCCCAGGTGAAGTTTCCTTGAGATCTCCTGCGAGTTTGGTATCCCCAGCATGCCCGGGGGGAGGTGCATTCTACTGTGTCACGGACCGAAGCAGTTTGTTTGGTGCCAAAAAGTTCATGATGGTTTGTGGCTCATGAGATGGGCACGCTACAAACCACAAACCAAAACAAACCCCATTTTCCCAGTTCGTGCCCATCGCTAATCATAAGAGTCATTCATGGGGTGTTTTTTTAACATTCTATTAACAAAACATGCTGTGGCTGCATTTAGAATACTTTATACATGGTTTTTTGCCCTGTTTCAAAATGGATTTTGTGGAGCTAAAAAGTTTATAAAGGAGACCCAAACGATCACCTACAAGGGAAGGCTCAGGAATCTTGGCCATTTCAGTTTCAAAAAGAGGTGATTAATGAAGAGGGGAAACAAGATAGACATTTGTAAAATTATGTGTGGCTGAAGACTGAATATAAAAAGTGCTCTTCACCCTCTGCTAAAATTCTAGAACTTATGGTCACCCCTTACAATTGATGAACAGTACAGGTAGACTGGCAGAGCTTTGGAATGCCTCCAGCGCTACAGTCCCAAGCACTCTTCCCTGAGAATAAGCCCCTTTGAAAACAGTGGGACTTACTTCTGAGCAGACACACTTAGGATTGTGTTTCAAGACATCTGGACAGCCCCATGTTAGGCTTAATAGCAGAGTCAAAGACTATGGTGTTTTCCAGACTGCAGCCACCTTTCGGGTTTTCATCAGTGTCATGGTGGTTCCGATGATTGTGCTATCAGTGCAATCAGTTCACACTTCTCTCCCCATCACAGTTCCCTCTGTTCACATTCACACTGAGGATTGATTTTCCGGGGGTGGGGTGGGGGTTGCAAATGTGCTGAAAAATCACAGCATTTCAGCAGCCTTAAGGGTGCTGTGCAATCCCCATTGAAGTACATTATGCTCAAATAAGTATACGTGGAGAGGGGCACTTCCAGGATGAGCCTGCCCCAGTCTCCAGTGCCTTTGCCCTTTCTTGGGGGAGAGACTCCATGAAAGCCCCCTCCTCACTCTGGTTGCCTTCTCTGGGCCTTTCTTCAGAGTTAAGCACTGTCACTTGATAAAGCTAGATCCAGGTGGCCAGCCATGTTGATCTGAAGCAGGAGTACCTTTAAGACCAACAGAGTTTTATTTGAGGTATGAGCTTTTGTGTGCATGTACACTTTTTGTATTTGAAAAAGTGTGCATGCACACGAAAGGTCATACCTTGAATAAAACTTTGTTGGTCTTAAAGGTGCCACTGGACTCTAAATTTGTTCTACTTGATAAAGCTGTCAGCATCACCCAAGCCTGTTACAGAACACATGGGCAGGGCATGATCCCCTTACATGAGAGTAATCTCATTAACTCCAGCATGTCTACTCTTGTGTGAAGCAAGGGGTGGGGGACAGGATCCAAGGCATTCAAAGTAGTCAGAATATTGCTCTCAGCCCCTCATGATTAATATATGTATCTTCTTCAGTCTCCCTCTGTATTGTTCTGGTAAACATCTCAAAAACCGGTTTTTAAGGAACTGGAGTTGAAGAATTCTTTTTTTATTATTTCAAGATCGCCTTGAAGATTGGCTCTGAGTTAGCTACTTGTATAAGCAGAGCTACAGGAGCTGGTAGAGGGACTCCCAATGGGACTGTGTTTCAGCACAGGCACCCTCCAGCACTGAAACATTTCAATGCTGGCATGCAATATTTTTTTTTTTAAGTTCACTGCCCAAACCTGCCCTTTCTGGGCAGGTTTTGAGCAGCAATCCATGAGGCAGAAAAGGATGTTCAAATTCTGAGCAAGAGACTATCTTACGAATTCATTCTGTAAGGGGGGAAAAGTACAGGGAAAACTAATTTAGGAAATGGGGGGGACAAGGAAAGACTAGGTCAGCATGGAGATGTTAATGAAGTTGTCAGGACACACAAAGAAGAAACAGTAACATCGGGAGATTAAAATATAACATTAAGGCAGTCTGGAAAATGCCTATGATACTTTTTTCCAGGGCTGTTTTACTCCCCAGTCCACACCTGCCCTTTAGCCAGAGGTACAACCTAGAGAGCAACATCCGGTGACTCTAGAGCTCAATCAGAGCACTTCCTGGTGTGGACACACTAGACTTCTGACCACATCAGTTACAAGTCCTGATGCCATGCATAATTAGGTGGTCGGAAGACCTAGGGTTCCCCATTCTGAAGTGTCTGTCTTATGGTGTGCCTGATTGTGTGAGTAGCATCCTTTGCCATATTGTCTGGGCATAAATGTGAAATGGATGATGAAACCTTCTAGCATTAGGTAGGTACCAAACTTCATAGAAAATTTATAACTTGACCATCAACCAAAGAACTCCAGAAGACGTCTCTCAACCTTCTCCTTCAGATTTTACCATTACAGTTAACAGTCTTGGTCCTATTTGTGACGACAACTTTGCAATTACAGAAATAAAGTCAGTTAATTCTACTTGGATGTAATCTCTCTATAGGGAAATTAGTTTACTGTGCTATGTAGTGAAAGGGAGGGTTTTTTGTTTTGTTTTATGCAGCTGGAGTAGTGCAGCGGGTGTGGCTGCCAGATCCATGTATGTGCAGCATGAAAGATACTTGTGTGGCATTTCTCATATCATGATCAACTCTCAGCTGGGAAAGCATCCTGTGTAGTCATGGATTTTCTCCCCATCTCAAATTCCATGCCCAACATAAATTATGCAAGCCAATTAAATGTATGGAGATGTTCTCTGCAGAAAATACTCAATTTTCATTCTCTGTTCTAAAACTCTGATTATTTTACATTTTGTGGAGAGGAGAAGTGGGGAAGGGGTAGCAAGAACCTGCATTATTCTGGCAGCGAGAGAAATATGGGTATGTGTGGGACATCTGAGAGGCTATGGCGAGGAAAACCTGAACAGAAGTCATTCAAGAGGGGGCAGGTAGTCTGGGATGGCCTGAAGGATCCTCCCCTTAATTTTCAATACCCTAGAGGCATGCAGCTCAGAAACCTGTGTATTAAAGAAAGATTTAAATGTGCTCAAAGCTGTTGTAGCATTCATGTGAATCCCCAAATATATGGAGTGTGCCTGAGAGTGACTGCTGTTCCTTGGTCATCCCACTCACCTGTCAGGCAGGTCACCCCATCAGCCTGAGGACTTGCGTAACTCCCACTGAGGAGGCAGAGAAAGGCCATTCACAGCAACTAAACCAACTCACAGAGGTTCCAGGATCGGGGCTGTCCCTTGAAGTAAATTTGCCACTGCATGGAGTGGACAAAGTGCTTCTTCACACACAGCTAGAAGTCACAGTTGCCTCTTCTTCTCGTTTCCTTTGCAGGGTGGTTTATCAGGATGGATTCTACGGTGCTGAAATTTATGTGAGTCCAGCTCCTCCGATGGCTCTTGGGGGTCCTTGTTTGTGAAGCAAACACAGCATTTTAGTTTCAAGTCGGGGCTGTAGGAACGAAGCGGCTGTTTCTCACATACGCTGC
The DNA here is from genome assembly GCA_029375565.1 of Gekko gecko. NCBI lineage: Eukaryota > Metazoa > Chordata > Lepidosauria > Squamata > Gekkonidae > Gekko > Gekko gecko. Next base: position 231,995,418 of record JAPDNY010000002.1, on the reverse strand, counting down.
TCACTTCTCATTCCATCAGATAGTGTCCATTGAGGATAAAATGCAGGCTGCTTCATGGAAGTTATATTAGGTCTGACAAATGGCACCTGCTGGCCAGGTTCTGAACTGGTAGGAACCATGGACAACCCACAGATTTGTGGAGATAAAGGAGACAGGGTAGCACATGCACATGTCCCACAGCTGCAGGGGTTCTTTCCTGCTGAAGCGCCCTGAAGGAAAGGAGCCCAGGCCGTGGGGCACCTGGAGAAGATTGGGCAGGGAAGCCAGGCATGACTGCCTCCGTGCCCTCCCTGTCTCCAGCCAGCTCGCTGGCGGGTTGCCTGGAGACAGGGAGACCACGGAGGTAGACATGCCTGCCTTCCCCCGAGCCTCTCCACGTTTGTAGAGAGACGGGGAGGGGAGATTTAAACTAATTTGCAAAACTCATTGCATAACTTTGTCAGGGGGTGTGGCCTATGCAAATGAGTTATGCAAATGAGCTCCTGCACCTCTTTTTATAGGAAGTGACCCCTGCACAGCTGTGTCTTCTTTTTGTCACCCTGAGCTGCAAATCTTAATGCAAAAAGCTTCAGAAACATAATTGCAGAAATGTGTGAAATCAGTTTCCCCATGCATGTGCTAGGAGGGAACCAGTAGGAAGAAGCACCTTGGATGCAGCGCAAGACAATGAACTAGGGGTGGGGATTAAGGCTGTACAGGTGTGATATGCTAGTAGCTTGTTCCTTTTTACATCTGCTCCCCCAGAGGGCAGAATTTATTTTCTGGCCCAGTGTCAGCAGGCTGTATTACAGCGGCATTTCCCCTCCATATTTAAAGTGCTCTGGGCAATATTTCAGGCAGGCTGTGACGGATTTATCAGAGGCGACATCTCGTTAACACAGCCACCCGCCAGGGAGGTGACATTCTCTCCTCAGCATGTTTAATTTCTGCAGGTTAATGTTAGCAAGACCCCCAGGGAATGCTAATGAGACTGGTGTTGGGCTAGTCTTGACTCCCTCCTGGGCTGGGCTTGTGCCTGGTGTGCCCAGATCCTTTGCTAGGAACTGGCCTCTTGGCCTAGGCACCCCCTTCCCCAACAGGCAGGGTAGGCAGGTTTCTCACCTTTAATGCCTTGTTTCTCGTTTGCTTTAGGGAGGTTATGCAGCCTACAGATATGCCCAGCCTGCAGCAGCAGCTTACAGCGACAGGTAAGCAACCTTGTGCGTAGAAAACATCACGAACATCACTTTTACCTGATGGAGAACTGATTTTGCCATTCATGTCCTCATCCCCTTCAAATGTTATCAGCCAGCCTCCAGGAGAGAGGGATTAAGAATACGGCCACCATATTAGGGGATTCTCTCCAGGGAGTGGGGAAGAGGAACCATCTTTGTCTCTAGCAAGTAACTGTTTAGTTAATGTGCACTGTTTAAAATGCATCTAAGCTGTAGGTAGTCATGTAAAAATACCAGTGTGGCGCAGCAGTTAAGAGGATGAATGATGAGGTTTTAAGTCATCTGTTACTCTCCTCCCCATCTCTAATATTGGGATAACAACAGGGGCCTATCTTATAGGGTCATTCAAGGATTGCTGGGACAATGTATATGAGATTGTTTCATCACTCAGAAAGTGCTCTATAAATTATTATTATTTATAAATAAGTTTTCACTGCTCATGGCTTTAGCTATTGGATATCCATCAAGTTACAGCTTCATTCTCCTTTCAGAAGGTTGGTCTAAGAGCCTTTGAAATTCAGCTCTTTTCTCCCCCCCCTTTTAAAATCCTTTTATAATTTCATTCTCTTCATTCATATGATCCAATATTGACAAAGGATCTGCTCCAATTACACTCGTTCTCTCACTAGTTTCCAAGTGCAGCCAGAAATCTATTTAATCTTCATTTCCTGCATACCAAAACTAGTTCTTCAGTTTGTTTTGTCCTGCATTTAGTTACCAAATTGTCATTCGCTCTAATTTTCCCTAAAGGCGCTGTTGTAAAACCTCACAGACCTCATCAAAGTGCTAAATTTAGGTGCAAAGAACCTGCACATGCATATACTGACAGCCTCTGTACCTGCATTTCCACTCCTTCTTCCCAGTTAGAACATCTGAAAGTCTTGAAGCGAAGGCAGAATGGGGAGAGCAGGAATCTTCTTTCTGCCATTCTTCCAGGATAGGTGAAATGAAAAAGTCAGCTGCAGGCCCAGTTGTAAAGGTACACTTTTGCCAGAGAATTTTGTTGGTTTTTACTGATCATCGTGACTTACCAGTGTAAAGTTATTTCCAACCCTTGAATACCAAGCTAAAATCTTATCATTTATTCCATTCAACAAGGGATGCTTCCACAGTGGGGTAGGAAAAGGTGCCCCTGCTGTGGAAGCATCAGCAAGTGGCATTTAAGCAGGCGGGAGTGGCAGCTCAACTGCATGAAGCTCACAGCTGACAAATTACGGAGAGAAGGCCCTTTATGATTTGTGCCATTTCTCAGCCCTTGTGAACTGCAGCCATTTCTCCCTGTTTTGAAGTGGAAACATTCAGTCTGTTCCATGGTGCCTCAGAAGATACACAAAAACTTTTAAAAATTATCAGTTTCTCTCTCAATTAATGGTAACATGGCTAGTTTCTATTACTTCAGCTATCAACAAGAAGAAGGCACATCTCTCCGTTCGAGAGACCAGGGCCTCCTGCAACTTCCAGTGGCACAGATGTAGCTTCCCCATGTCTCCCTCCCACGCCTCCCTCCCCTAGCCAGCAGGGGAGGCAATGAGTTGGTGGGAATCACCCCTTTTATTAGCTCTGCCCACATGTTGTCAAGCTTTCAAACATTCCCGCAGCAGAAGGGGAGAAAGCCCCAGGGAGCTGCTCTTATGCTTCCACAGTAATGTCTGAAGGCCTCCCGTTGTCAAGGCTGATTGGGCCCAGTTGGGATGGCTGGGACAAGAAATGAACAGCTAATATGGTCTGGAATTGCCTCGTATCCCTTGCAGGTTGATTTAAAATGCCCACGGGTTTTAAAGACTTTCTCCTTAGTGAAAACTGACATCTAAAATGCAGGTATTGAGCACCCTGATGCTCCCAAGGATCCCAGTCAAGCACAGGAACCTGTGAATAGAAGCCAGCTCCTCCTCGCAGGCCACCCTTGCTGATCTCAGTCTGTTTGTGAACAGGGCCCCCCCCCTCCCCCCAGATTTGGCAATTTCCTGTTATGTGTTTCTGAAATCTATCAACCCCTCATCTTTCCCTGCTCATTCCATGCAATTGTTATTTGAACACTCACTCTGTTTGAGATTTTCTTTCTAATTTGCAGGCCAGGGTTAGCGAGATCCTTTAGAGTTCTTGTTAGAAGTGTCAGATAAGATGATATAAAACTTTTTGTGCAATAAAGCTGACATTTTTGTGACCCATTGAGCATTTAAAATATATCCTTATTAAAGAGGTCCTTATGGGAGTTTCATATATATGAAGAACATTCATCTTGTGGAAGCATTTAAATATATTAGTTCTCCCACTGCTTTTTCAAAGGAGTGACTTGGAGGGCTGTAGACTTGGGTGGCTTGGGACCAGTGTTCCCACAGTTTTTTAGCCTCCGGCTCACACATTTTTGTCTTAGCTCAGGAAGGATGGCCCCAGAGCAAACTCATCTATGCAAGGGGCCAAATCACTTACTCACAACTTTAATGCCAGTAGCTCACAAAATAGAATTTTTGCTCACAAGACTCCACAGCTTAGAGGGAGCATTGCCTGGGACTCAATGTCTGTACAATCAAATCCAGTAAAACATAAATGTATATTTTTAATTTCCCTCCACCTTAGGCCCTAGGGCCAAATCGTTTTCAGATTCTCTTAAATAAGTCTATTTAACTGATTTAACTGATAGGTCCCAGATAGAAGTTATCCCAGACCTAACTCTCAGTTTTAGCTAAGTGGTAGAACATGTGAAGACCACCCCAGGTTCAGTGCCTGGAATGCTTCTGTTAAAAGGCCGGGAAAGACCTTGCTTGTGGCTGGAACTTCTCTGCTACAGAGCCACATCAGGAGGGATTAACTTGAAAGTGAAGAGCAGCCAGTGCGAGCGGTGGATGCTTCTCCCCCCCTCCTGCAAATCTGTGGCTCTAGACCCATGCATTCATTGCAAACATGCTTCATCAGCTCCCCTGTGAGCCATCCCCCCTCAAGGCTGCTTTGTAGCAGAAGAGTGATGCCAGGTGGTTGGGAATGCAACTGAGCTGACTATGTAATTTGCAGTCCTTGGGGTGCTGCAGCCAGTTAGACTGGAGGCTGGGTGGCTGGTGGATCAATGCTCTGGCTCCACGCAAAGGCCACGCTGTACATTTGCAGTAAATCCACTGTTTATAAATTCATAATGTTCATGATTGTAACCCACCTTGGCTACTTCATAAGCTGAGAATGTGAACTGCAAATATTCTAAATTAGCAAACAGGCAATTAGCAGCAAGGCTATCCACTTGGCCCAGGTTTGACCAGATCATTCTGAATGTCAATCTCAAAACCCTTTTTAATTTTTTTTGTCTTTTTCACCATTGTTTTTACCTTGGCAGCCTCAAACTCTTCTTGGGACTTCTGTATTTCGCTCAGCCTTTTTTTCTTTCACGGGCAAATGTACTGTCTCCCTGTTTATCTTTCTGTCCAGTGACCAACTGTTGGTGATTAGTAATTATCCACCCCGCACAACCCTCTGGAAACTTTCAGGCAAATAACAAAAAATTAGAGGAGGAAAAGGACCAGTTTCCACCTTGCTCACAAATCTTGTTATTTTAAAAGTGCCCTGATGTTTGAAATTATCTTTATAGCTACAGAGGAAATTTGATGCCAAATCTTTAGTGAGTTTGGCAAAAGTTAAGAAAAGAACCTCTCAATCTCTCTTGTGTGTACTAGGACTTTCTTTCAACTTATGATGCCTGACTTGTAATTTTTTGAGCATTGAGGGTTGGCAACTCTGCGACCTCCCCCCCCCCCCCGTTTCTAACACTGCCCTCTGTGCTTGCTCCTAGTTACGGCAGAGTTTATGCAGCTGCAGACCCTTACCATCACACCATCGGCCCTGCTGCCACCTACAGCATTGGTACCATGGTAAGAGCCACTCCCTTCCTCCTGCTCTGAGTGTGTCCGTGTGTGTGGTCTGGGAAGCATGCCTGCTTGGGGCTAGTGAAGCCCCTGAGAGTAAAGGGGGTGGTATTGGGATGCCTCTGGGAGTGCCCTACACTCGTTCTGCAGTTGCTCCCTCATGGTCTGGGCTCCACCAGGGAAGAAAGCCAAAGGAGTGCAGGAATGAAAACCCAAAAGAGAAGAAGCTTGCAAACAGGGCCTGACACAGACCCTTCTGCCTTCACAGCCCAGTGGGAAAAGCACTCAGACAGAGATGCACACGTGGAGGTGGCGCAGGGCACTTAAGCTGGCTTCCTAGAAACTAGCTGCCTTGCTCCATAGAAAATTACCTGACCACTTGTTTAGGTGGATATAATAATTTTTCTCAGAAACGTATGTCTTTTGTTCAAGGAGCAGAGAATTCCCACCTAGAGAACAGTAGTAGGTTATGTGTGCACATGCATATGCACACAGGTGCACAACCAGTATCTTCTCTTGCCCTTCCCAATCTTGCACACACTGTCACACCCTAGTTCTTGCAGTGATGCCTCCTTGCAAGCAGCTATAGATACAGCATCAAAGAGGAGAAATGTCCAAGCCATCCTGCAATCATTTTTGCTCTTACAAATCTTCCTCAATGCCTCTCCTGGGACCACCCACTAGCTCTCCCATTGCTGCCAGTGCCTTCCTGTTGATAAACCAAAAAATGACATGTAGCAGTGATCTCAGAGGCTTATCAATTGGGTTCAACTGTCATTGCTTTGATTGGGGGACATTGGGGAGAGGGGAAGGATTCTGGGCTGCATTGGAGGAAACCGAGGCTTGAATGCCAGCCATCTGTCCTGTAATGGTTCGCAGGAAACAGGTAGACACCCGTTGCGAAACCATTTTTCCCTAAGAAATTACATTGGCACTGTGATTTATCCGCCACTATCTGGAATTCCTTTGAATCCTGGCCTGAAGCAGCTTTGCATGCTAAGAATTCAGTCCACCCACTCCCACTTGGCCGCCAGCACAAAATCGGGCCACTGCCAGCCTGAGGTCCTGAGGGACCACTCCACTGGCCAAAATGACAGGGCAGGGATGGGCTGTGCCTCTCCTTTATACTGATTGGCTTTTTCTCCGTCTTTGATGTTGCAGGCTAGTCTATACCGAGGAGGGTACAGCCGCTTCACTCCCTACTAGCAAGACAGACCCAGCCCCTCCTCACAATAATAACACTGACTGCTCCTTAGAAACCAAACCAAAATCAAATGGACATGGGGCGCCCTGCCCCATGCTGCTGGCCCTCGGCAGCCTAAACCACATATTTCTTTACCTCAAGCCGCCTTCCCACGCCTCACATCCCAACGGCCTCTGATGGTGCACAGCCAAGTTTTATTTCCATTTTGAAAGCATCCAGCCAGGGGGTTGGGACAGGTACCGCTTTCACCAGTCAAAGCCACCAGCAAGCAGAACCTCAAAGAGAACATTCCCAAAGCCCGTCCTGCTTTCCTGTCACACCCCATTCTGGGAGGCCTTGGTGGGATGTGGTTGCGCTCAGGAGAGCTCCCGCCCCACCCCTCCCCACCCATTAAAGCATCCTGCATTGTGCTGGGTGTCTCAGTCTTACACATCTCAAGAGACAGGGAGAGGATACAGTTTAAGACCTCAGGCTTTTATCCCTCTCAGACAGACATTGCCCATTCGCATCACTCTCTCCCGAGAAGGAACATCAGTGCTGCTAGCATTAGGCTCGGCCAGGTGGGCAGGACTGCAGGCCACCCTAGAATATGAATACCCACAGGTTCTAACCCTGTCCTATCCTACTTAGGTGTGCTCAGTCTCCAAATAACAGCAGGGAGGGTTTCCCCCACCCTCATCCAGAAGTGGTATCTTCAGGAGGGATGATAGATGGGGCTTTTGCCACTAAGCATGCCTTGGTGGGGGCCAGAGAGCATCCTGCGTCCCCTGGGAATAATGTCACCCAAGAAGTGATAGCAAGGGGAAGGGGGTTCCCTCTAGGGCTCCCCTCTAGGTTCAGCAAAGGGTTCAACAGCAGAATGAAGGAGCTGGCTGGGAACAGCCCCTGAGTGGGCTGAATGATCCTGGCTCCTCTGTCAGTTCTGTAGGGGAGGTGGATCGGTCCCACTCTCCTAGCCAAGACTGGCACAGGCTTCTTGCACGGCAGGGAAACTGGAGGGGAGGGCATCTGTGCAGAGATAGGAGGAGGTGGGACGTGGCGGAGGATCACAGGGGCTGAGTGCCAGTGCCCCACTTCCCAGTTCTGATGCTTTGGACCAGCACGCCCTAGAGAGCACAAAGCTCTTCCCCGCCTCCTGCTGCAGCACTCTTCCCCCCAGGCCACTGCCTGCAGGTTGCTCCATGGAACGTTCTGCCTTTGTTTTCTGTTGTAGTGAAACCTTCAGCTGTTTCCTTCTGGGACCAGGAAGGGCACAAAAAAAATTTTTTTAAGCAAAGCAACAAAACAATTACAAAACTAACGAGCCAAGCGACTGAGTGAAAGCCCCCTTCTGTCCACACATGCGCCCCAAGCGACAGGCCATCCGGAGCGCAAGCACCGACCGACCCAACTGGACGGAGGGACGGCAGCTGCCCACGTACTCTGCAAAGCTGTCCACACCGGGAGATCTGTGCCCTGCTCCCCTGCTGCAGACCACGGGGCCAGGAGGGACAGGCGCTGAAACAGGACTCTGCAGGCCCCACGGCCACCATGTCTTCCTTCCAGCCCTCCTGAAGAACTGCGGCTCTCCCATGCTGCAGATTACGCCATGAGTGCACCTGCAGGGCTAGCAATCCTGCTTCTTGCTTCCCAGAACCTCCCAATGCTTTTTGTGCTTTGCTGGTTCATCCATTTGTCAAGCTGGCAAGGCCTTGGATTCCAAGGCAGCACAAGGCCAGGCCGGGGGCTTTTGGGAGCAGCCACCCTGTTCCAGTGGGTAGGAATCTTGGTTTTCAGAGGGGTTTTTTCCCTCCTTTGAAGAGATTGCACTTTGCCCTCCACCTGAGGCTCCCACCTGGTCTCAACTTGGCTTATACAATGAAGAGACACCTGAGAGCATCTGGGCCTTGTGCCTGGACCCTAGATCTGCCAGGAGGCTCCAAGGCTGGTCTCAAGGGCCAAGAGATGCCACGTGCCCTTTCACAGTGCCTGGGGCAAGCACATCCTTAAGGACTGCATGGCCAAGACAGTGGGAAGAGCCAGGGCCCCATGGTGGCGGCAGGAAGTCAGGCAGGCCAGGGCACTTGGAGAAAGAACTATTTGCTGCACAAACTAAGCAAATGTCCGCTAGCCCAAGTCCCCACTTGCTGGTGCCGCTGGCACTCTGCTCATCAGTGTCCTTCCTGCCATGGGCTTTAGTGGAAGGAGTGCATGCCCTGTGGCCCGTCTCCCTTCCCTACCCCAGAGCCAGATGGACTCAGGGCCTCCCCTTGCCCCTGACCCCACCTCGGCTTATTCATTTCATCAGACCTCACTTTCTATTCAGCATTAAAGCTCCTGACACGCCAGCAACCAGATGATCCTCCTTTTCTATTCCCGTTGTACATAGCCCCCTCCTTTCCCGTTCCCCCTGCCCTTGTATAAAGCTCCTCCCATTTGCTGTGTGGGCTCCCACCCTGGGAGCATCGGCCACCCGCCCCATTCTGTATGCTTCTAAGGTGTGACCATTCAGATAAACAGTATTATTGTTAATTATTATTTATTGATTATTAAGATTATTAATAAAGGTTTCTTTCTTCAACCAGGATGGCTCAAGATTGTGATTTGGGTGCTGTGGAAGATAAAGGTTACAGATGGGGAGTAATTTGGGAATCTGATCCCCAAGCAAAAAAAAAAAAAAATTTAAGCACAGTGTGCCTCCTTGCCCAAAGTGGTCTCAAGTGAAAGCCAGTGTGTAGAGAGAAAGGGGTTGTGTCTGTGCCTCAAAGGGATCCCATGCAGACTAATGACCACTGTCCAGGTTCTCCTTCATATCAGCTTTGCGAGGCATGTCTGGTGGCCCCCCTCTATTCTGCACACGATTCACATATGGATGCCTGCTACCAAGCAGTCAGCAGGCCGATGGGTGGGGCTGGTAGGCCGTGTTCACCTTGCTCCCTCACAGGCTGTGCAGGCCTGCTGTGTGGCTCCTTCTGTAGCAGGTAAATATCAGGTCTCATTTTATCTGCGTGAGTTTTAAACTACTGGCAAATAACTCTATTAAAATATTTACTGCATTAAATTTACTAAGTAAATTCACTTTTCCCTCCACCCTTGGGCCACTTATATGCAATTTCCCCCTTCATAGGTTCCAGTTTTGTTCTTCAGTAACTAAAGCCAACGATTCCCCCTTTTTTACAGTGAGGTGACCTCAAGGCAATACACATACAGTGGTTGTACAGAAACACTTTGTCCTGTATTTTGCCCGCCATCCCTTTCAAACAATGTTTTCTGCAAGCATGAGACAGAACAGGAAACATGGGACTGTAAGAACAATTTTGGGGCTGCAAAAGATGGGGCTGAAGACAGTGGCAGCAACAGTGGTAGGAACTCAGGGTGAACACACATACACACCATACACACACACACACACCACCACCACTGACATTCACGTTGGAGGCAAACCTTTCATGATTAAAGCCATGTGCCAGGCCTGGCATTTTTCAATATGTCAGTTTGTTGATCTTGCTGCAATCATGCCCACCTAAGCAGCAATGGCAGTATAAATGTCAACATATCAATTTCCTTAGCCTCAAGCCATTGCCATGTGTACGTACAGGGCCCAGACAGCAAGGGAACCGAGATCCCTGTGCATGCCATGCTTGGCCAAACTCACTGCTGCTAATTGTCTGCATGCCAGACTGCGAAAGAATAATTGCCATTATCACTTCTATTGCCAGCTCTGCATCACAGGTTCAGGGAGGGTGTGTGTGTGCAGGAGAGACAGGTGACTGTAGAAATTATGCCAAAAGCAAGACAGTAGGATTGCCTCTACTCACACAGAGGCAATAGATTTATCCTGTGAAAGGACAGGATATTGTTACTACCTTACTCTAGGTCAGTGCTTGGCAAAGATGAACTGGAAAAGGGAAATTTACAAATGGAGGGCTATAGCTCTAGACTAGCTCTCATGCCAGGTCCCCTCCTCTTTGGTCTCCCCATCAGGTTTGCTGTGCAACAACATCCATTCCCTGCACTCTGGATTTTATTTCCCTATACTACACTGTGGAACACACTCATTTGCTCTGCAAGCCAGAGGGACTCTGTGTCAACTGTTTGTCATAGTTAGGAATCTTTATTTTCTGTAAAAGCCTGCAGCATTCTCCTGGCCCTGAACAAAGGTAATTATTTATTTTAAACATGTAGTAGTCATCTTTCTTCCTTATGCAGCTTAAGGTGGCTTACGTAGATAAAATACATTAAAAACATAAAACCAAAAATATAAAATCACTACTATGGCCTGCTACTCAACTCAACCAAGTGCAGTCCTCAATAAAACCATCTTCAACTGCCTCCTAAAGAGCAGAAGTTGGGGGGGGGCGGGGGCCCGTCTGCCATAGGGAGCCTGTTCCATAATCATAATCACTGAAAAGGCCCTCTCTTTTGTACTCTCCAAATGACCTTTGATAGATGAGACAGTCTCCCTGTGATCTTAATTCCCAGGCAGGAACCTGTCAGAGGAGACAGCCCTTCAGCTAACCCAGTGAGTCCCAAGCCATGGAGGACTTCAGAGACCAAAGTAGGCTTAGGTAAAGTTTTAGAAAAATGACTCAATGGGAGGAGGAGAGACTAGGTAGCAAGAAGAAAGGCCAATGCATAGGGGAACCTAAAATAGTCACAGCAGTTTTATGTGACTTGCTCAGAAGGAGATGAGAAGGCTGAAGCTGCCACATGGTCCTGGCTTTTCATTACAGTGGGGAGGTGTTTCAATAAACGTGCTCAACAAAAAGAGCCACCCAACACTTGCAGGCCAGTCCCATTAAAAACCATCATAATTTATTTGTTTCTTATAACACTGACAATGGCTGCTCAGGCCAGAAGTACTGGCACAAAATTTAGCCAGATTCTGGACTAGGAATGACTAGTTTGGTCTTATCGAGGTGGGCAGTCTTAAATTCTCCTCAGTAATTCAGTGCCGAAGACTCAGGACCCCACAGCAGTCAGACAATACTCTGCTGCCCCTCTGTGGTCCTGTTGGGAACTGCACCACCATTCTGTTCCTGGTTGCATTCCCAAACTTGTCCCAACCTCAGTCACCTCATAAAGGTCCTATTAGTCCTTCTTGAGAAACTAGAGAGGGGGATTCTCTTCTAGACTTTTGGCTTCTCTCAGATGAAATTCAGAAGCATGCATCAACTCAATTTTTTATGATCTGGATTGGGGGGACAGTCTTGACTGAAGCACAAGTACTCGTTACCAATGTTCCCTCTAAGTTCCACAGTGTTGTGGGCGAAAATTCTATCTTGTGAGCAAAAAAAGTTAATAGCATTAAAGTTGTGAGCGAGTCTATATTTGACTATCGTGTCAATTAGTTTTTTAGAAGATTATTTCCATAGGTAAAGGTAAAGGTTCCCTTGCTCGAAAGCCAGTCGAATCCGACTCTAGGGTTGCGGTGCTCATCTCCGTTTCAAAGCCGAAGAGCCAGTGCTGTCCGAAGACGTTTCCGTGGTCATGTGGCTGGCATGACTAAACACCAAGGTGCACGGAACGCTGTTACCTTCCCACCGAAGTGGTCCCTATTTATCTACTTGCAATTTCTTGCTTTCGAACTGCTAGGTTGGCAGGAGCTGGAACTAGAGACAGGAGCTCACCCCATCATGCGGCACCCGGGTCTCGAACTGCTGAACTACTGACCTTCCACAGCCTGTAGTTCAGCGTCTTAACCACTTGAGCCACCGCAGCTCCATAACCTTGTAAAAATCTCAGAATAAATTATTTTAAATTATATTTAAACTATATTTTAAGAATAATTTAAACATTGTAAGGGAAAACAGAATCAAGTCAAATTTCACCCACCCACATCCACTATATTGGTAGGCCTGACTTCAGACTGTCGCCCTGCACTAACCCTTAGAAAACATGCCAGCATGGGGGGGGGGATTTGACAACCAGCATTACAGGTCAAGTATAACAGAGGTGGAGCAATCACTGTCAGAACCTTGCTTAACGTAACAAACAGGAGATAGATCAAGATCTAAAAAAGTGAACAGTGACTCACAAGAGCTCATGCTCTGCCATATATTTTGTTAGTCTTTAAGGTGCTACTGGACTCTTGCTCTTTTCTGCTACTAACAAACAGGAAGTTGCTTAAATTTTATCAATCTGCCCAAACTACTTATTTATTCAAATATTTATATCCCACTTTTCCCTGTGACTCAAGGCAGCTTACAAATCATACTGAAAAGCATAATAGGGGTGTGCAAAAAATTTTTTGATTTTTTTCCCCTGATTCCATTATAGCCTACAGGGACCATAGTTTGTGGGCCCCATAGGCTATGATGGAGAGTCGATCTAGGGCTCTGAGGGGGCTGTTTTTTGAGGTAGAGGCACCACATTTGCAGCATAGCTGCTGGTGCCTCTTCTCAACCCCTCCCCCCAGTTTCAAAAAGATTGGACCAGGAGGTCCAATTCTATGAGCCCAAGGAGGTGCCCCCATCCTCAGCTGTTTCCAGTGGATGGGGGGGGGGGAATGCCTTCTCAGTTCACTTGTAGGCTGTGCTATCAGCTAAAATGTTGTGCACCAGCACCCCCTAGCACAGCTTAAAGGGAATTTTGCATATTAATACCTTGGTTGAGTCTACCAAAAGAAGTAAGGTCAAGAGAAATTCCATTGTGAATTTATTAGAGGCTGCAGAGAAATAAAGTAGCAAAATGGTGAAAATTTTTAAACGGTATAACTTGTATAGTTGCATATGTTTATGATAGGAATGCTGATTTTAATAGGGTGTGACCCAGAATTTCAGTCCTAATTGGAGTGCTGGGCTAGGGAGACCTGCTTTCAGATCCCTGCAGTCATACAGCTCACTGGGTGAACTTGGGTCAGTCACTCCTCTAGCCTAGCTTACCTCTCAAGGTTGTTCTGAGGAAATTATGGGGGAAAGGGAGAACTCTATTACACCCTGAGTTCCATGGAGCATCATGAATGGATAGTAACAGCAGACACATTCAAAACAATTTACTAAAATTTTGTAAAACTGAAAGTAAACTAAGGATTGAGCAGGGCTGCACTCTACTTAGGGCAGCAAGAGCCAGAGAGCTTTAATTTCTCAAAAGTGTATATCCCAGAAATCTTGCTGATTCTTAAAGTGCTACTGGACTTGAATCTTGCTCTTCTACTGCAGATCAACACCTGAAACTACCTACAGGTGCCAGCAGTTCCTCCCTGTGATCATGAATAGACAAAGGAGGGGGAAACTGAACTTATAAGGTCATGACTGAAAGGGTTTTTTTAACATCTTGGGGGTAAAAAACTATTGGTTCCATTCACAGTGCTCCAAAGAGCTACAGCCTTCCTATCAGACTGTGTACAAACATGGAGATGATGAAAAGTCATACGCTGACGGCTTTCCTTGTAGCAAATTATAAATGCTGCATTGCCTCTGCATAGTAGAAGTCTGGAAGAAGCATGCTCAGTTCAAGCAAGCTGTGTATATTTAATACATTTTAAAGTTTAACAGCATGTTGTGGCTTTCAAGAAATCCGTTCTGTGCAATTTTGTATCCTGACTACTATAGTTATCCCACACCAACAGAATTACCTTTGCAGAGATAACTGACATTGTAACATGCCTGTTAAAGATGGACAAGCATTTTCCTGACAAGCATTGCTGAATCGCACAGATTTACAAGGGAACATAACCTTTTTGTGGTCTGTGGTCGAAATGTGTGTAATTTTGCACCCTGACCACCAGGCTGGACACACGCTTGACTTGAGCTTCACAGTGGGGGTTACAGTGGACCGGATCATTGCCTTGGCAGTGCCATGGTCAGACCACATTGCCCTGAGGGCCCGTCTGAATGTTTCACCCTGACCCTGTTTGGGCAGCGAGCGTATTTTAGCTCGCCAGCTGAGCCAAATGGACCCGATGCAGCTTCAGATGGCTCTATGGGATCCAATGCCCCCTGGCGGTTCATTAGATGGGCTTGTAGAGGATTGGCATAGCCGACTCCCTGCAGCCATCAATGAGATTGCTCCCCAACGCCCTCTGTGCCTTCACTCCAAGCTTCCACCTTGATATACCCAGGAGTTGCGGCTGATGAAGCAAGAGCTAAGACAGCTAGAGAGACAGTGGCGTCATGCCCACAATGAAGCTACAAGAACATCCTATAGGACTTTTATGAGATCCTATGAGATGGCAGTTAAAGCTGCAAAGAAAGAGTACAATACAGCTTCAGTTGCGTCTGCGAGCTCATGCCCAGCACAATTGTTTAGAACAATTCAGTCCATGACGATGCTGCCACAAAGCAGGTTAAATGCTAGGGAACTGGTCATTGGCTGTGAGGCATTTGCAACCTATTTCGCAGACAAAGTCTTGTCACTCCGCTGTGACCTCCCCATCACAGTTGAGACAGTGAGTGAACCCGAGGCTCCATGCATGTCTTCTAGTCAGGTTATGGATCACTTCAGTCGACTCAGCCTAGAGGAAGCTGACAAATTGCTCCTGGCTGTATGCCCCACTACATGTCTCCTGGACCTGTGCCCGTCATGGCTAGTGAAAGCTGGTCATGATGGGTTCCGGGGTGCCCTAGGGGAGATTATTAACAGGATCCTCTTGGAGGGGCTGGTCCCTGGGACACTTAAGGAGGCAGTGATCCGTCCCCTCTTGAAAAAAACATCTTTGGATCCAGCCAAATTGGCCAACTATTGGCTGGTTCCCAACTTGCCCTATTTGGCTTTTTGGATGACACTTCCATTTTAGATCCCTTCCAGTCCAGTTTTTGCCCAGGACGTGGGATGGAGATTGCCCTCACGGATGACCTCCAGAGGCATCTGGATCGAGGCAGGTCAGCAGTGCTGTTGCTGCTAGACCTGTCAGCAGCGTTTGACACGGGTGACCATCAGCTACTGATCCACCACCTTGCCAGCTCTGGAGTTCAGAGGCTTGCCTTGCAATGGCTCACATCCTTCCTTCAGGGTCGGGGACAAAGTGTGGCACTAGGGGAACAGCTGTCCCATAGGCACCCACTGATTTGTGGAGTGCCTCAAGGGGCGGTACTTTCCCCGATGCTGTTAAACATCTGTATGCACGCCCTTGCCCAGATTGTCCAGAGGCATGGGCTGGGGTGTCACCAATATGCAGATGACACCCAGCTCTATCTGCTGTTGGGCAGTTAGTCTGACCCAATCCCGGAAGATCTGGACCGGGCGTTACAAGATGTGGCTGGTTGGCTTAGACTGAGTCAACTGAAACTGAATCCTATGAAGACGGAGGTTCTGTGCCTGAGCCAGAGTGGCCCAAGGGTAGGGATCCGACCTTCAATGGGGTGCAGTTGGTGCCAGCCCCGGAAGTTAGGAGTTTGGGAGAGCTCTTGGATGCCTCTTTAACAATGGCGGCCCAGGTAGCAGCCACTGCCAAGTCAGCCTTTTATCATCTTCAGCTGATCAGGCAGCTGGTTCCCTTCCTTGAACACAACGGCTTGGCAACAGTGATCCACACGATGGTCACCTCGAGGTTAGACTACTGTAATGCTGTCTACATGGGGCTACCTTTGTCTCAAGTACGGAAGCTACAGCTAGTGCAAAATGCTGCGGCCAGGCTGTTCATGAGTCTCTCCACACAGGAACACATCCAGCCTGTATTGAAAGCACTGCGCTGCTGCCAATAGCATACTGGATTCACTTCAAGGTGCTGGTTTTGACCTTTAAAGCCCTTTATGGTCAGGGTCCCGGCATACTTTCCCCATATGTTCCCCAGAAAGCACTGCGTTCATGGGCCCAAAACTGGTTGGCCCTTCCAGGTCCCAAAGACACCAGGTTGGCGATAACCAGGGCCAGGGCCTTCTCAATGGCAGCTCCATACAGTTCCACAGGGCCTGCAAGACGGAGCTCTTCCACCAGGCTTTTGATTAGGAGCCGCGTAAAACATCTGAGGAGTGACCCTGTGCCCTGGCCTTACCACCTTTAGCCCACCCTTATCACGTAAATAAGTAGATCATAAGAACATAAGAGAAGCCAATGTTGAATCAGGCCAATGGTCCATCTAGTCCAACACTCTGTCACACAGTGGCCAAAAATACCAGGTGCCATCAGGAGGTCTAGCAGTGGGGCCAGGACACTAGAAGCCCTCCCACTGCTGCCCCCTCCAGCACCAAGAATAGAGTGCATCACCTGCCCCAGACTGAGAGTTCCCATCTATACCCTGTGGCTAATAGCCACTGATGGACTTCTGCTCCATATGTTTATCTAATTCCCTCTTGAAACTGTCCATGCTTGCAGCTGCCACCACCTCCTGTGGCAGTGAATTCCATATGTTAATCGCTCTTTGGGTGAAGAAGTACTTCCTTTTATCTGTTCTAACCTGACTGCTCAGCAATTTCATGGAGTGCCCACGAGTTCTTGTGTTGTGAGAAAGGGAGAAAAGTACTTCTTTCTCAACCTGCTCTATCCCATTCATAATCTTATAAACCTCAATCATGTCACCCTTCAGCCGTCGTTTCTCCAAGCTAAAGAGCCCCAAGCGTTTTAACCTTTCTTCATAGGGAAGGTGTTCCAACCCTTTTATCATTCTAGTTGCCCTTCTCTGCACTTTTTCCAATGCTATAATATCCTTTTTGAGATGTGGCGACCAGAACTGTACACAGTATTCCAAATAAGGTTGCACCAATGATTTATACAGGGGCATGATGATACTGGCTGATTTGTTTTCAATCCACTTCCTAATAATCCCCAGCATAGCGTTGGCCTTCTTTATTGCAGTTACACACTGCGTAGACATTTTTATTGAGTTATCTACTACGACTCCAAGATCTCTCTCTTGGTCGGTCTCTGCCAGTTCAGACCCCATCAACATGTATTTATATTTAGGATTTTTGGCTCCAATGTGCATCACTTTGCACTTGGCCACATTGAACCCCATTTGCCACGTTGACGCCCATGCACCCATCCTCGACAGATCTCTTTGGAGTGCCTCACAATCCTCCCTGGTTTTCACCACCCTGAACAACTTCGTGTCATCTGCAAATTTAGCCACTTCACTGCTTACTCCCAATTCCAAATAATTAATAAACAAGTTAAAAAGCATTGGACCGAGTACTGATCCCTGTGGTACCCCACTGCTTACCACCCTCCACTGAGAAAGTTTCCCATTTATACTCAGTCTCTGTTTCCTATTTATAAGCCAGTTTTTGATCCACAAGAAGACTTGTCCTTTTATCCCATGACTATTGAGCTTACTTAGGAGCCTTTGATGAGGAACTGTATCAACGGAGATCAATGGAGATGCTGCAGGAATACCATCATGATTGTAACCTATGAAGTATCATTTAATCTTTAAATTTCTGCTCTCGCACTTTATCTGAATATTGTTCCAGCACTTTAGGATAATTGATTTGTTTATGGGTTTTGGTTGTTTTTATGATGGATTTTAATTGCATTTATATATGCATTTTATGTAAGCCGCCCTGAGCCTGCCTCGGCAGGGAGGACGGGGTATAAATTGAATAAATAAATAAATAAATAAATAAATAAAGTATACTGTCACACTCTTTGCCAGGGTTTATTTCCCCCACAATCTCACTTCTGGTATAGGATAACTATAGCACTGGAACACTGACACAATCAAAAGGTATCTTTGGGGTACCTGATGTCAGTGCCAGACAGTTGCATTTCAGAAGCCTGAGAACAGGAATAATAGTGTGAGTGCATTTAATATCACAGCTCTGGGATCTGACCCACCAGTCTCTAAAATTAAAAAAGAGTTACATTGACTTACCAGGCATCAGTACTGCCACCAGTGCTGGGTAGCTTTGGGTCAGAGTATACAAAGAACATTTTTCCCCATAGGGCAGCAGCTACCTGGACCCCAGTATGGGACACAGGTTCCACAAGGAACTCCAAGCGGCAGGAAGCCTCAGACTGAGCATTGGGCACCCTCAGATCAGTCACACGGTACAAGGGCACATGAGCTTCCCCAATCAAGAGCGGAGGAGGTTCAAGATCACTAACACATGACCCACTTCGGTAGTGCACACGAAAGCACTTGGCCTCGCTAGGAGGATAGGTCCACTGCAAGGTAAGACTGACAGAGAGCTCCTCTGAGGAAGGGCGATGCCACTGGACATGGGCAACTTCAATGGGTGAGACTGGACTGGCAGCAGCAGTGGATAGTGATGAGCGCAGGTGGGCAGCATCCATCACCTATGGAAATTGAGGCACTAGGTTACTGTTGGGAATATCACAAATGGAGGAAAGTGTCTACTGAAGGCAAGAAGCAGTTAGATGAAGTGGTCCCAAAGAGCGGGCACAAATGAGCCATGATTATTAAGATGTAGGAAAAAGAGATGTCCATGGGCAGAGAACTGAGCATAGCGGGAGAGAAATGAAACTAGAGCAAGTCCCATCTTGGAAAACAGGACTAAATTGCAACCACTTCAGCCTTTCTAGGCTACCTAGGATTCTCTCAGGGAGAAGTGCTTGCAGGATTAGGGGTTAGTTGGGAAAGCCAGTGTAACTCTGCATTACTCTCTCCCCTGGTGAGTTCAAGCAAATCATACCACAGGGGAAAGAAGTCTTAACAGACACCAAAGATTGACTTGAGGTCTTGTCAGGATTAGGATCCTCAAGAACACGTGGCGTGGCAAGGTCCAGCAGTTACAAGGCAGAAAAGGAGAACTTGTAGAGTTCTCTGGCTCTTGGGAAATTTTGTAAGACAGTACGGTTGCCAAACTTTCAACTGCCAGCTGTAACCATGAGGTGAACTACATGTTTCTTCACTCACTCACACAAGTTTGCCCATGCTTCGCACAGTCACTCAGCAGCCACTGGGAAATACTTCTCTTTAAAAAAAGAGAGAGAGAGCCCAGCTCAAATGGTGGGTCTTATAGCTTGCCTCCATGCCTTTCACAGCTACTTGACATGCAGAAACTAGCAGGAGAGTATCATTTATCTCCATGTTGTGGAAAACCTCACTGCTGATTTCTACACATGGGGCTGTTAAAGTACAAGGATATGCCAGGCATGTTTCTTCTGATCAGTTGGCAACGGAGTGATATATCCACTGGGGCTGGTGAGGGAACAAAAATCTTGCCAGGTCTGTAATCCCAAAAGCATTACTGCAAGACTCCAATCTCCTTGCTGCTCACATTCAGCCTTCCAACAAGGCTGAAGAGAGATGACTTGTTTCTTTTCCAGTGCAACTGTATATGCTAAGTATCTCAGTGTGTGGAGAGGCAATACGGATGATGCTTCCTTTGGTAATTTAGTAGAGTTAAGAATTTAACCTAGGCGACTCTTAGGCCTTAACGCCTTCTCTTGTTATAAATAGAGAAAATCTTATTCTGAGACAGAGAAGCCTGTGTTTATTTTAAGGTAACAGTTCCTTTAAGGATTATTTAATGTCAATGTGATGTAATAGTTACAGCATCAGACTAAGCCAAACTACAAGGGATGAAGAGCACAAATCCATCCCATGGCTGCCAACACCATTTTAAAAGCATCTGTAGTTCTTTAAAAATTGCCATGAAGCCACAATCCAGATCAGGTGAACACAGAAGGTCTTGTTCCCCCTCCCACACCTTTACAGATGCAGAAACAGGCACCTGAAAAAGTGAGGGGACAGGAAGCAAAAGTTTCTGGGGCCACCATGCCACATCCAGATTTTGCCTCCACAGCAGTTTTTAAACAACTACAAATGCTTTTAAAAGGGCATTGGTGGCTACAGGATGACATGCCCTCCCTCAGTTGTAGTTTGGCCCTAAGATCTCTGGGAGACCAGGTTTAAATCCCCTAGTCTGCCACGCCTTTGGGCCAGACGCTCATTCCCAGACTGACCAGTCTTACAAAGTTAGTGGGAAGATAAAATGAAGGAGAGAATGCTTTAAAAGCCACTGAAAGGAGAAAAATTGAATATAAATAAATAAAAATCAAAAAGGTCAGGTGTGTTTCTAGGCTCAGCTCAAACCAGGAGACCAGCAACTGGGCCGTGGGGAATCCTCCTGCCTGTACCAGGGCTGCTAAAAAGGTGACTCCCTCTGCCCCCGTTTCCACAGCCATTCCAGATTGTTCACCAACACTCCCCACTGTTCCCTCACCCAGATCTCTCCCAGACGGTAGGTGAAGGGCACTTCATCCTGGCCACTGTGCTGACGGGAGACAGCAACCGAAAGTTCATTCAAGACACAGTTCTGGAGCTCCAGCTCATAGCATCTGGGAATAAGAGGCAGCCAAGCGTCAGGGTTCGGCCAGCTGCAAAAGTGCTGAGAAGTCCATACTATGGTGCTCACAGCTCTTTTATTAGGAAACACAAAAGCCATCCTCGCAAGGGGGCCAGTGTTTAGGCTACTGAGGCCAGGTAAGAAACAAGCTGTTTGCATGAGAAACTTGTTACAGAATTCTGCTTTCTGCTGTTCACCATCCACTCACCGACCCTGCCAACCAGGATCCCCATGTTGTCCACACCCTCTCAGTAACTGGGCCAGCTGGAAAGGAGGCGTGAGGAGAAGAGAGGGCTTATGCCGAGTTGCATCTACTGGAGGAAACAGAACAATTAGAGAGAGGCAGCTGACATAGCAGCAGGCAGAGGTCGGGGGAGGCAAGTCTCTAGAGAATGGTGACTGAAGACACTAGCCATTCAGACTAGAACTGCCACTGTCCACTCCATTTTAATAGGCAATTCAGAAGGTGCCCCTTATAGCCAGTTACATTCCAGTGTTTTCTGTGTTATTTTTTTATTTTCTTTTTCCAGATCAAACATATGGACAGTTTAAAAAAAAATTAAAATATAGTTTCAGCACCTGGGTGTCTCATACGCACAGCTGGAAGAACTCTTGAAGTTTGTCAGGGCTACCTTCCCTTTACATTTTTCCCCTCCCTTATCTTTCCCAGCTTAAATACTATTTCCTGTTTGACTTACCAATGACTGACTCTCACATTCACGAATCAATTATAAATAAGCAGTGTTGGTATGTGTGGGTGTGTTAAATACTGTTTTTACTTTGTAGCCAGCCCAAATCATTGCTCTTTAAAAAAAAAGTCTTATCACTGTTTATTATTATAACCATGTAAAAATGCAGTAATGTCTGACTTTAAAAAAAAAAGAACAGTGATTTTGGCTGGCTAGAAAGTGAAAATATATACTTAAGTGTCCCCCCCTCCACCTCGTCAAATGAACCAAGAAATGATCATCTTGCTCGTGGGGCTATATTTTAGTGGATAACCTAGTGCTATATTAAGTAGTGTGTGGAATCACACCTTCAGTTCCACTTGCAGTTGAATACATAAAATGGATCCTCCGGCAGTACCTAAAGATCACTGTTTGGACAGCATCTGTGGAGCCACTTAGCAAGAGGCCTGAAGCTATGGATTGCCTTCTGTCGGCTATAAGAGGGAAGACTTCCTATGGAAGAAGCAGAGAAGTCCTTACCAGACCGAGCAAACACGTCAACTGTATAACAAGTGTGTGACTCCTGTGCTGTCAATTCCGGTGCAATTGTCACTGCTCGAGATGGGCCTTCATGTTTATAAATTAAAACAAGGTACAGTTTACGAGGTGCCGGCACCTGAAAGGAAAACAGCCTGGTGACACCCACCACCCCCAGGCAGACAGGGAGAGAGACAGAGAGAGGACACAGTCACTGCCAACCATAGGCATAAGGCTCCCAAAAGCAGTGAGCTAGAATTCCCAGCTATGTGCACCTTGGTCGAGCCAGTACAAAAGAAATGTCTAGACTCAGCAAGGACTAGCTGTTTGAAAGAGGCCCAAAGGATCTCAGGCTTTCCCAGAGGCCTCTAGGCCCCATCACACGCCTACTGACACTACTAGCATGTGACAGGACACATGAGACTTCCGGATCTGTGCTACAGATCTAGCCACCCTCCACTCGTTAACAGCCATGCCCATGAATGCATCTATCCCCTGAATTTCTTTCTCTGTCCTTGTTTTTTATATCCACATGTAGTATTTCCTCCCCATGTTGTTCCTTGCATGAAGAATACCACTACCAGGACCAATACAGTTATTCATTCCCCACTCCTTTGGTCAAATCCACATCTAGATCCCTGCAGAGTGAAACTAAGTCACTGGTTTCCTTCCACTTTTTACAGGTCAAGGACACAGAGAATGGGTTCATTAGTAAACCAGCAGGAGAACGAATTTAATCCAGCTACAGCTGATCCACAATGAAGTTTTGACCAATAAGCTTGGGGGGATACAAAAGAATGTAAGGAGAGCCTGAGGCACAGTGCAGAGCATCTAAGGAGTCTTCATCCAGATGCTCAACAGAAAACTCTTTGTATTGAAACTGTTCTGTTCAGAACAGTCTCTTCTTCCCAGCACAGTGGTAATCTCAGCTCTTGGTTCAGCTGCTTGATCTCATATATAGAGAGAGACAGACACAGACAGAGATAGTTTTACATCGCAAAGAGTCGGACTCAACTATGCAACTGAACAACAACAGTTTGTTTTCAGTACAGACACAAAGACTTAAAGACAGAACTGGTGTAGCCTCAAAATAAGGTGAAGAGGTAAGAATTACTCTTGCAGACTTTTAGATCTTTACTGCCTGATTCTAACCAGAATCAGAAGTAAATGAGTTCAATATGCCAGCTACACCTCAATAACAGCATTATTCATACACAGTACTGGCATCAGCAAGGTTTATTATGCCGTGTAAGGAGATGTATGTAATTATTTGCCAAGTACAAAGGCAGCTTCTAGATGACTGCAAGTATGGATGGGAACACAGAAAAATCACATTTTTAAAAAAGATACAAAGACTGCAGAGTGTATGCAAAACAGCAAAAGAAAAATACAAAGTGTTTGGCTACAGTTGCCAGCTGCCAGGAGGAAAAAAAAAGTCCTGGCCTTTCAATAGAGGTCTAATAGGGTGGTTTCTAGCAGGTCATGCCATGAAAAGCTTCAGCAGCCCTTCTCCACAAATAAAGCCTTTATTAAAGGGTCAGAACATTTTTCTCCAGGACTGTTAGCAACCCCTTGGCTAGCATAACAGTGAAGAAAAACAGCAAGAATTTGGTTATGTTTAGTTAGAACAAACTGATGGGGTAGAAGTTTTTTTTTTTAAAAAAAATAGATGAGTGGAGTGAAGAGCAGGGAAAGTTGCAGACCAGAAGCTCTGTAGCTCAGCAGTTCAAGACCCTAATGCTGCAGGATGGAGTGAGCTCCCTTCTCTGGCCCCAGCTCCTGCCAACCTAGCAGTTCAAAAGCAAGAAACTGCAAGTAGATAAATAAGTACCGCTTTGGTGGGAAGGTAACAATGTTCCGTGCGCCTCAGCATTTAGTCATGGCAGCCACATGACCACAGGTAAGTCTTTGGACAGTACTGGCTCTTCAGCTTGGAAATGGAGATGAGCATCGCCCCCTAGAGTCGGATTCGACTGGCTTTCAGACAAAGGAAACCTTTACCTTTTTAAATACTTTCTGTCTGTACAAATACTGGGCAACAGTGGCCAAAGAGAATGAAAGAACCTTCTCCACTGGAAGGCTGAGGAAACAGGGATGCTGACCAGATCTCATTTCAGAAAATGCATAGGTTCAACTGAACAACCTCTGAAGTCCATTCAAACTCTGATTCTGTACCACCACCATGCAGGCCCATGTGTGAGCAGCCACAATGTCCATTGCAAATGCAAACACAAGCATTGCCTGCACAGAACACGCATTGTGCGTTACATGCTCTCCTCTCCTTCCCTTGCTACAAGTCAGTATTCCTTAGGTGCAACTTCCTCTTCTTTGCACAGCATCTCCTCCCCAGCCAGCCAAGTCTCTGCTCCCTCAGCTGGTACTCACCTTGCTGTGATGTGATTAGCACTGGGTGGGATTGCCCCCTCCAGCAGAAGGGAACTACCCCCACACCAGGCATCCTGTAAGCAGCAGCGGGTCCGCAGCCAGCCCCCAGTAGGCAGCCGGTGGCTGGTGTACAGGGGCTGGGCCTCCTGAGCACTCAAGTTGTACCAGGGCTTGGTTCCATTTTCCTGATTTAAGAAATCATTCACACACTGAAACAGGGGGCATCGATAAAGTACAACTACTAACAAGTGATCTTTCTTGTACTCCCTCCCCATCTCAAACATATACACACCCTTCTTAAGAGCACTTCAGTGGAGTTGGCATTTGCCTGTTTCATGCAAACTGTCCATTTACCATCTGGAAATATCAGGTCTCTAGCTCTACAAAGGTCAGTCTAGTTTGCATTTCTTTCTAGCTAATTAGTGAGTGTACTGCTTCCTGCTAAATAGTTCAAAGTTTTCCTTCTAATCAGTAAACACTTGCAGACCCTTCCTGCTGAGACGAAAAGGATATTCCAAAAGCACTAAGTAATTAAGTTCCTCTGCTGCAGATCTAAAAGTCACTATTGTTCAATAAAAGAGCTTCAGAAATAAACTCCAGTGTAAAATTACTGGACTAGAGTTTAGCTGTAGGTTTGATAGTATTCATTTCAGTCTTAATTGATATCAGGATTCTCTCACCCACTTCAGGCATTAATTAGTTTACGATAAATCCAGCATAATTTATCATATAATATGTGATGGGGAAATTGGCAGTACAATACCAATGAAATACTATTCCTACATCAGCTGAAATGCTCTCATGAACAGCTGTTTTCATTTGCCTACAGATGTTCAGATTCAATGGATCTCTTCATGGAGGGAGTCCCATAACTGATAACACCTTGTTATGTGCCCTCACAAATCATATCACAAGGAGATGTGACCCACAGCAAGCCTTTGCCACCAGAACCAGTGTTGAATTAGAATGGGGGAAACTTGGGTTCAAATCCCTACTCAGACATTAAGTTATCACGGGGACCTTTGGCCAATTACTCTCTGTTGCCCTTACCTACTGCATTGGGCTGTTGTGAGGATAAAATGGAGGGAATTTGATCCACGAAAGGTTGCCAGCTAGGCCCAGAGATCGCACTAAAACTTCAGAGCAGTTACACTGCCATTTCTCTCACTTCAAGTGTAGCAGCACTTGGCATGGCAGCAGCTACATGACTTTCCAGCTAAGTTCTGCAGAACTACACATGATATGACTAAGAGAAAAAGAGAAGTGGGGAGGTCCTCTGCTACTTCCAGGCTATTGCTTTTCTGTTTCCTTCAAAAAGGTGCATCTGGAATTCTCACTGAGGGTGGGGATTGCAAGGGAAGTGATGAGTTTGCAGAGTTCAGCATATGGGAATAAAAACAACAACACCCTGCCTGCCAGTATTCCTTTGTAAATCACCCCCTCTAGTGACTGCTTAGCTGTAGTAAAGTGGTGTCTTGGGTCTGGAAACGTGACAATGAGATGCAACAGCTTTAATATGTTGCAACACAGCCTGTATTTTCAGGAAAGACTGGCACATTCTTAGGAAAGGTACTGCGAACTCTAAAAGGATGCCTGTATGGTTAATAACCCAAGTCAAGGAAGCCATAAAATGCAAAAAGGCTTCTTTGAGTAAGTGGGAGGTCTGCCCCAATGAGGTGGACAGAAGGGAGCACAAGGTCTGGCAAAGAGAATGCAGGTTAATAATTATGCAAGCAAAAGGAGAAATGGATGAGTGCGATCGCTACAAGCATCAAGACAAGCAATGAGCATTGCCTTAAACACATCCAGAGCAGGGAGGGGTCCTGATGGCATACATCCAAGGGTTCTCAGAGAACTCAAATGCAAAAGTGTTGATCTACTACCTAGTATATGTTAACTTGCCACTAAAGTCATCCACTGTACCAAAAGACTGGAGAGTAGCAAATGTTACACCAATTTTTAAAAAGGGGTCCAGAGGGGAAACAGGAAATTATAGGCCAATTAGCCTAATGTATGTTCCAGGTAAATTAGTAGACAGTGTAGTTATTAGGTACATAGAGGAACAAAATCTGCTGAGGGAAAATCTGAATGGTTTCTGCCTAACCAGCCAACTGGAGTTTGAAAAAGGTTACAAATTTGTAGACAATGGTATGCCAGTAGACATTATATACTTGGACTTTGAAAAAAGTTTTGACAAGGTACCTCACCAAAGACTCCTGAGTAAACTTAGCAGTCATGGGATAAGACTATTGGTCCTTTTATGGATTAAAAATTGGCTAAACAATTGGCAGCAGGGAGCAGGAATAAATGGACAGTTCTTTCCATGGAAAGAAATAAACAGTGGGGCCCTACAAGTATTGGTACTGGGGTTGGTGCTATTTAATTTGTTCTAGAACTGGGCATGAGAAGTGTAGTGGCCAAGTTGGCAGATGACACAAAATTACTCAGGATGGTGAAAACCAAGGTGGATGTGAAGAGCTCCAGGAGGATCTCTGCAAAATAGGTGAGTGGTCAACAGTATGGCAAATGAAGATCAGTGTAGATAAGTGTAAGATGATGCACACTAGAACAAAGAATCCCAACTTTAAGTATATGCACTTTGGATATGAACTTGCTGGGTCTAAGAGAAAAGAGACCTTGAGGTCGCAGTGGATAACTCAATGAAAATGTCAACCGAATGTGCTACAGCATTGAAAGAGGCAAACTCTTTTGTTGGGGATTATTAGGAAAGGGGTTGAAAATAAAACAGCCAATATTATAATGCCCTTATACTGATCTATGTTACAGCATAATTTGGAATAGCGGGTGCAGTACTGGTCAATATATCTCAAAAAGGACACTGCAGACTTGGAAAAAGCACAGAAAATGGCAACCAAGACTCTGAAAGGGCTGAAGCACCTTCCCTATGAGGAAAGGCAGAGGAGTCTGGCATTTTTCATTTTAGAAAAGAGACTACGAAGGGGGGTGCATGATGTGGTGGTGGACAGTTCTGTCAAGTTGCAGCTGCCATGGCTATCCTGTGAGTTCTCAAGACAAGGGACAAACAGGGGTTGTTTGACACTGTCTGCATCTGTGCAGTGACCCCCCCGGGCTTTCTTGATCTCCCATCCAAGAACTAGCCAGGACCATCTCTGCTTAGCTTCTCATATCTAACAAGGTCAGACTAGCCTGGGCCATCCAGTGGAGGCATAAGGGAGGTTTAGAAGATTATGCACGGGGTAGAGAGACTGGACAGAGAGAACTTTTTCTCCCTCTCCCAAAATACTAGAACTTGAGAGCAAACAATGAAGTTGATGGACAGTAGATTCAGGACAAAAAGAAATATTTATTTACATGACAATTGATCAAAATGTGGAATTCACTGCCAGAGGATGTAGTGATGGCCCCAGACATAGACTGATTTAAAGGGGGATTAGACAGATTCATGGAGAATATGTCTGTCAGTAGCTACTAGCCATGTGACTAAAGGGAACCTGAGTCCCAGGACCAGGAGGCAACATTAAGGAAAGGCCTCAGCCTCTGTGCCCTGCTGTGGCCCCGTCAGAGTAACTGGTTGGCTACTCTGAGAGGTAGGATGCTGGACCAGATGGGCCACTAGTTTGATCCATAAGGGCTCTTTTTATGTTCTTACGAAGTCTTAACTAGGAAGACAGCTAGTATGACACAGAAAAGACCTGAAGGAAAAAAGTCCATCCCAAAAGAAGCCACAGGCTAAACTGGCAGGTAAACAAGTGGAAAGCTGAGGGTATGTGCTCTTCTTCCCTTGGTATCTAATGCCTAAAAGATCCTGATTTCTTGATGCTTAAATGGGGCTCGGGGTTCAAGAAGTCCAGAGCAGCCAGGCACTTTCCACAGGAAGAAAAATAGCTTGCAAGAGCAATGCCCCAGAAGGGAACAACTTGAAACCCACCAACTCACTGGTATTCCTGGCAGAGCAACTGACTGGGCAGCTATTTATTAACTTCATTTATACTCCACTTCTCTCTTCAGTGAGAACCCAAAGCGGCTTTCAACATTTTCCTGTCCTCCATTTCATCCTCACAGCAATCCTATGAGGTAGTTTAGGCTGGAAGTGTGTTACTGGCCCAAGGTTCCCCAACAAGTTTCCATGCCAGTGAGGACTGAAACCTGGGCTTCCCAGAACCA
Source organism: Gekko gecko (assembly GCA_029375565.1). Lineage (NCBI taxonomy): Eukaryota > Metazoa > Chordata > Lepidosauria > Squamata > Gekkonidae > Gekko > Gekko gecko. Next base: position 231,967,248 of record JAPDNY010000002.1, on the reverse strand, counting down.
ACACCACACTGGCCAACAGCCAAAGCCAACAACTGACTCCTAATGACTCGAGATGCAACATACAGTTTCCTTCCCACAGCAGGGCTCCCTCTTGCCCAGTCTGCTTACCTGACCCTTGCTGAAGTGCTTCTTACCCATGCCTAGACTGAAACTAGTGCCAAAGGGAAGGGAGCCAACACCATGGGTGGGCAGCCATTCGGTTAGCAGGCCCCAGAATCTGCAAAAAGAAAAAAGGTCATTACCAAGCAGTCTTTCTCCTGCACCACCAAAGGCTGCATCCTGCCAGGAGCCTTGGCAGAGGAGGGGTAGTCTTGGCACTCCAGAGTGTCTGCAAGCCTCTTCATACCTGGCTGTAGGGCCTGGTCAGGCCCAGGTGATTAGGGGCAGCCAGTCCGACAAAGCCCACTCATTGCACAGAGCCTACCCTACTGCTCATCTCTGTTCCCCAGGAGACTGGCTGGGGACCACCCCCACCTGCTTCCCATGGTTCTCACCTGTTCTCATTGTGCAGGAAGTCTGTCGGGCCCAAGTACTCATATACCCAGCCAGGTGCAAAGATGGCCACAGAAAGGCCATGATGACGAATCAGGCGCAGAGACTGTAGGGACACAAGGAAAACAAAGTGAACATTGCCTTTCAGATGTTATCCCAGAGCTCTGGTGACTGTGGGGTTCAAGAAGGACATTGACTGCATTAAAGGGATGACAACTCCCTCTGTACAGAAATGCTAAAGACACCAGGGCTGAATGCCTAAAAGCTCTGCCTAGCCTACCCCAAGGACTGACTCTTCCCTTTGCAAAGTAAAGCACTCAGTTAATAGTTACATTGCGCCCTGAGCTGCAAAACGCTGTGGCTCTTGGCCACAATACTGAACCCTGTTTAGCCCTGTGGCCTGGTACGACCATACTCTCTTCTGTAGAGGAAATGTCCCAGTGGTCACAATGCCCTCTCACCTTGTTAGAATCAAAGCCTCCACTCACAACATCACCACGGCCAAACACATCCACCCCCACGTAGATGTCACATTGACGCTCGCCTGCCATGTCTCTCGTTTGCAGCAGTTGCTCGTCCTTCCAGTTGTAGTTCGTAAAGAAGCCATCACAAGCATCAAAGTAAACCCTGCAAAGGCACAAGCAAAGGATGGATGCCACAAGTCTTTAAGCCTTGCAGATATTTTGACCCTCTGGGCTTCTGAGATGAATCTAACTGTAAGAATTCCTTCAGCCAGCCTTTGCTGACCTTCATGGCTAAAAAGGACCAATGCACCCTGGGTGATATGTACAGCCCATTTCCCACTATTAGCACTAGGGTGGAAAAGATACCTGCCCTTTCTGGGCACTTTCCACATTTCTGGCTGGGTAACCTTTGTATCTAGCAGCCCAAATAGCCAAACTTAGCCCAAGCCTGTCAGGTATTAGGAGCTAGGCAGGGCTGGCCACAGTGCTTGGATGGGCGACCAGCCGACCACCAAGGAATCCTGGGGTTGCTATGCAGAGGAAAGCAATGGAAAACCAACTCTGCTCCTCTCTTTCCTGAAACACCCTGTTGATGGGGTCACCATAAGTTGCCTGCAACTCAACAGCACATTCTTATTATTCTTGAATCACTGTTTCTAACACCAGGCTCTTTGTGCAGATTTTTAAAAAACCACACAATGGAACCAGTCATGGCTACAATTTTGGACTCTTCAGATCTGGAAAAAAACCAGTATTGCAGGACAATATCGTTCTTTAAATAAAAACTGGGAAGAATTTTTTAAAAAACTGACCAAAATTAAGATTAAATCCCTGCACATGCACAAACATTGCAAAAATTTTAAAAAACCTGTAGTCTAGGTGGCATTTTGCATTGCTGTTAACAATCTAATATGGTGCCCAACATTGTAACTGTATAGCTGGGACAACAGCTGTTATATTTTGTCTGCTTGCTGATCCCTTCCTAAAGAAGGCCTATTTATATTTCAGACATATTTGTATACTGCCTTTATTTATTTAGCTACGTATAACCCACTTTTCTCTCCAGTGGGGACCTAAAGCAGTACATAACATCGTCTTCTCGACTCCATTTTATCCTCTCAGTAAGCTGTGGGGCAGGTTAGGCTGAGTGGGTGTGACTGGTCCAAGGTCACCAGAGAGCTTGATGACACAATGGGGTTTTGAAACTGCGTCTCCCAAGTCCTAACCGGTACACCATACTGGATCCCCCCCTCTCCCTCCGAAGGAGCTTGAGGCAGAATACATGGCTTGTCCCATGTTATCTTCACAGCAATCCTGTGGGGTTCCTTAGGTTGGGACATGCTCAAAACTGGGCATGGATGTGAATCCAAGCCTGCCCTGTCAAACTGAGGTATGCCCTTCTGTTTTTGTATGTTGGCATCAAGAATCTTTTTGTTTCACCCACCTTTGCTGCAGAGCATCCCAGTTCAATTGTTTCTTGGCATTTATATGCCATTAACACAAAAACAGGCATCAGTATACCAGTAATTATTCATTAGATTTCATATTATAGTCAGGGAACAGGAGGACACCCACAATTACATCCTCAGCAGGAAAAATCCGTGTCAGAAACTGGTATTTTCAAACTGAAACAGTGTGCTCATGCAAACAGGTAGCACCTCTAGTCCAAACCCACTCTAGTTCTCACAGTGGCGCACCCTAATCAATGTGGGGCTCAATCCCAAAATGTAACAGGAAGATACAACAGGACAAGGAGGAGGCCTCAGTGGGACAGTAAAAATAACTCTTCGTTTGAGACAGCTGCTTTTCTTACTTGCTGAGAAAGGCCTACTATCTCTGGATTTCTTTGGTGGGGGGGAGGGAAGCCGAAGGGCTCACATCACTCACTGGTTGTTATCATTGAGTTCATTCTGCCACTTGAGCTCTCCACTCTTCAGGACACTGTCATACCACAGCACCTTTCCTCCTGGAACAGCTTGATGCACCTGGTCTGTCAGGTATCGCAAGAAGCGGGGCATGTTCTGTGCAGCCGTCACCTGCCATGAAAGAACTCTGTAATTACCCTGTGAGAAGGATCCTTTAGGAGATCCAGTCATCCCGTGGCCTGCCTGCTGCCCCCCCCCGCCCCCCGTGCACAACATTATTGTCCTTGAAGTTCTACCCAGAGCTCATTCAATGACAATGGAAATGCTGCATGTTTATGTGCAAACTTACTGTCCAGCACAGGGTGCATACAGACTCACCACATTTTGTTCAAGGAAAATAAATTTCCTCACTGAGATACAGCTCAGAAAACCTGTTTCTGCCTGTCTGTGTTAGGCCTGTGCTTCCAGTATCTCACATACACACTCACCCCCTGAAGCATGTTTTTTGTGAACTGGTTTTGAATTTTCGGGGGGGGGATGATGATGATGAATGAGTTACTCCAATTGAATATAGCTGCAGTCCTTGAAAAACTAAAGAAGTCAGACAGTACACCTCAAGCACAGGCAATGGAGGAGGTGTTGGGCAGATCCCTGAACCAGCACTCAATTAACTGCTAAGTAATTTATAAAATGGAGGGGAGAAAGAGGAACAGCTCATTCTGCAAGAGAACTCTAAGGGTGTCTGGACACACCGCTATTTTTTTTTTTTTACCTAGATTTCCCACATGGCTCAAGAGAGGCAGTAGCAAATTCACTTATATACTGGAAAGTTAGCATGACAAAATGCTGAATATTTTTACACAGCGGCAAGCTAGTATACCTCCACCTCAGCATTCTCCTTCCTTTCAGTCTTTCCCTTTGGATTAGTCTTTCCCACCCCTCTCCCCTTCTTAAAAATCTATGCCCCTTTCTATAGGTGGGACCTCAAAATCCCAGCACTTCGGCAGAGTTCTGAATGAGGAGGTGTTGAGATCACCATCAATGTTATATTCCAAATACTTCAGCTGGACAATATTAGATGAAAAAGTTCCAGTACTATAGTTATGAATATAGTAACTGCATTATATTTTTATAGAAGCTGGAGAAAAGGCAGGTAGGTTGTTGTGAAACAGGGGAAGTGCTGAGTTGTCAGGAAGGTTGTGTCACCTATGGCAGGAAGAGAAGGTAGGTGGACAGGATTTCTGAACTGCTATTACTTCCAGCCTCCTCTCCTAATTATCCAGTATGCCTAAGCCATCTTTTACGATATACTACAGCAACAGGAATTTTCCACAAATACTCCTTAAAGTGTACTAACAGTTATAATGCAGATTAGTAACATCCACCCATACAAACACACAGCAAGGGAAGAAGATGATCTTGAGCTTCAATCAAGGGGCCACCTGTCTGTGCATGGAGGGAGCAAGAAGAGGGCTGAGAAGGGTTACAGAGGAGGGAATATTGCTCACACTCAAAGAATTCTCAATGTTGACCAGCCAGCCATCGAAACCATAGAACTGTGTAATTGCAGCCAGCTGCTCAGCCACAGTACGGTATGCTTCCTCCTCGCCTGCCAGAAACGACTCACAGATCTTTGCACCATCCGACCATTCTGTGATGAATGTCCCTGAGGGCAGGAGGGGAGAGAGATGCAGAGAGAACATGAATCTCTTATCTCCTGTCTTATCCAGAACCTTTTTGCAGGAGGAGAAAAGCAGACAGGGAAGTGCTGGCTCTGAAGAACTGCCAGGAAAAAAAAGGGAGTCATCAAAACACATGAAATGTCAGAAGTAATTTCTGATTCCTCTTTCACTAAGGAATGCTATAAAGTAAGGAACTGGTGCAAGAGCTGCTTGCAGGAAGTGGCAGCGTATCTCAGAATGAGAATGTGATACCAGATTACCAGGAACTCACAAAACAAGGGCCATTTCAGAATATTTTGAAATAATGCAACTATTAGGATGAAAATATATCCCTGTCCTTCCAAAGAAGTACAACCCATTCGGTCACCAGTATATCAAACTTGGATCAGCTTGGAGAAATGCAGAAATAATGACTTTGTCCTACTTACTCATTCCTCTTACACATCTACTGAAAAAGTGGTTCAATATGGCACTTTATCTAGCACTCCTTCCCAGTCCTGCAATACTCATCCCTAGGGGAATATTTACCTGGAAGTGAATCCTATTCAGCAAAAGTTTTGCTTCTCCTTGTGACTGCCACTTTCAATATTGCTTCAGTCACATGGAGCATTTGCCCCGCCAAAGGCACAGTAGTCCTGCGGAGTTTCCCGGTGCAATCACACCAGCACATCTGGGAGACGTAGCACTCCGATGGCCAGCTTTCCGCCGAAGATGCACATCTAAAAGGTATCTGGAGCGACCTACTGGTAAATGGTTTGCCACAGGCCGCCTACGGACTCCCGCAGTGTGATCGCGCTGGTGTGCGGCTATTCTAGTTCGTCCACTTTGCTGCGCGCACCAACAGCAGAAGCCCGGTGTGCCGCCATCGCGTCTGATCGCCTAATCGTGGATCAGATTGCGACGGCGCAAATAGCCATGGCTCCTCCCCACGTTATCTGGCCTGTGTGACCGGAGCCTCTGTTTTACAGATAATTCTGCTTAATATATTAATTTCTGTTTACCCACAGTAGCGGTGGCATTCCTCAATACAGCAGTAATTATCAGTATTTGTTCAAGGAAGGCAGGAATGAGTTTTAATTACTTATTTACTTTTTGCAGCCAAAGAAATAGGGTTTTTTAATTATGGTTATTTCATAACAGTGCAATAATGATTACAAAATAAAAGGTATAAATTAATAAGCATATGTCATTGCTGCATAGAGACAAGAAATAATACCCCACCACTACCAGGAATAAAATCTGATAATTAAGGATCAATTCAAGAATGCTGCATCCACTGTGAAAAAATGGGAAAGTAACTAATTGAGCAGAGAAAAAGTGGCTGTAAAACAAAGCAGGAAAATTTAAAGGGACAGTATTCTTGAGAAACCTCAACAGCACTTCACTGTCCACATTAACACTGTGATTGCATTTTAAGGTGACAATCATGTCATAAAACTTAACAAATGCAGGATGTTCGTTACAGATTAAATGCTAAAAGCAACCACTCTGAGTACTCCTTTAAAGCAGGCCCAACCTAGTGTTGACATCACATGCTCCAGAATGCTCCATTCCTCCCAAAACTCACCCAGCATAAGGACACCGTTGCGATGAGCAGCATTGGTCCAGACCACTGGTGGAATGGTAACTGTGTGATGGCTGAAGTATACAAAGATGTCAATGTAGCACCAGTGGTAGAATACAAAAGGGTCACAGACCTCTGACCCCTGGATGAACCTGTCCACAGTAGAGAGAGACTTTGTCAGAAATAAGTAAATAAGTAATTAGCAAGGGCCAGTATCACACACAGCAAAGTACAGCTTCCATAGAGCAGGCAACAGTGGGAGGGCTTTTAGTGTCCTGGCCCCACTGCTGGACCTCTTGATGGCACCTGGTATTTTTGGCCACTGTGTGACAGAGTGTTGGACTGGATGGACCATTGGCCTGATCCAACATTGACTTCTCTTATGTTCTTACTAGGAATAATGCCCGTTGTGGAAGTAAATACAACGAGCTCTAGACAGAGGCAGAGGAGGGCTGGCCCCGCTTAGCCCACCAAGTAGGGGCAGGGCATGCTGCAACAACAGCCCCCAGGAGCTCCAGCGCGCCTCCGCAGGCAGGCTGCTTGGTGGTGGTAGGGCGAGAGGAAGCCGCTTGCTGGTGCAAGGCAGGGAAGGGATGCAACAGTGGCTCACAGCTAAACACATCCGTGCCAGATCAGCCCCGCAATACTGGTGCCTCTTTCATTGGCCTCCATGCCCTGCTCCTCCATTTTGAAGGTGCTGCGGTAGCAGACCGAGGCAGCAGTGCCCATCAGAAGCATGCCCCAATGGCGTTGGGGGTGGGCTGTTATGTTGACACGGCGGTGGCAGGGGGTCTGGAGTGGAGCAGGGCAAGCACGGCTCCTCTTCCGCAATGCTTTGCATTCCACTGTGTTTCCAGGTCCAGTCTTCCGTCACTTTGCTCTGCCCCGCCTTCTCCCGGTTGGCCTCCTGACCCTTTGCCCACCGAAGCGCCCATGCCGTCTGCCAGCTCCCACCACACGGAGCCCAAGATGCTGGCCACCGCTTCTGTGGGTGGGACTCAGGCAATGCAGCCAGCGGATCGGCACACCTTATGAGTGACAGATCAGGCAGCCAATTGATTTGGGAGCACATGGAACGTTGCCACTCGAAAACAGAATTATATATAAGGAGAGATGTTCTTATGAATGTGTTATGATCCCAGTGCTCAACATAGCTGATGTTAACATCTCCTGAGGCTAAAGTGGCACAGAGCCATTCTCTCTCAAGAGACTCTATAACATCACCCAGAGTTTCCCAGACACTTATAGAAATTAAATTTACTTCCTGTTTTCCCTCTAAAGGCAGCATCCATAAGCCAGTTTTTCAGGCTTTTAGTTTGGTGCTTCTAAGTGAAACTGGGAGTGCAGGATGCAAATGAAGTAAGGATTTGCAAAAGCAGGCTCCTTCTACTATGGACTCACACCAAGCACAGCTGCTAAAGTTCAGCCTCCACAGGCTATGCTGGTTCTGCAGGAGGACAGGGGAATTGGGATGGTGTGAAGCTACAGGGACTGCACACACAATGGCACACAACAGAAGTGTGAACCAGGAAACTCCCAGTTCCTAACTCACTCCAGTCATGCAAGTAGCTATTCACTCAGTTCCCTTCCCCCTCTCCATGCACCAGCCTCAATATGATGGGCCAGTGCATGGGACTGGGAGTTAATGTATATAAAACACTCAGACTCCTTTCACAACTATATGGATTCACTCATGTCCCACCAAGACTAGCTTGTTGCAGATCTTGCTACTTTTAGCAACAGTTTCCAAATCTGGAAGCTTCCCCTTTTCAGCCCCTATTCCAGATCCCAACAAGTCCCAACCTGTCTTCAAGGTAGCCACCCTTCATATCATGGCACACCAGCGTGCGGGGCCTGTTGCTATCAAGTGGAGGCTGCCGTTTAGCTAATGGCTCAATAGATACGTTGAAAGCATCATCAGTGGTGGATTTCCAAGACAGCAGCTCCTCCAAGCCCGAGAGGTAGAAGCTGATTGGCTCAGTGGTATGTCTGTCGTAGTGCCTGGCTGGGAAGATGGAAACAAGTGGTTAATACTGTAGGTGGATGATAACAGCAGCTCCCATGGAGACAGACATGCACCCTCCCATAGCAAACCTTACCAGGGAGAGGATCAGGAGCAAAACTGACCACCCTATGGAGGACAGAAGTTCTTTGGCTCTCCATACCAAGCTGCAAGCTGAAAACAAGAGAATGGTTCAGAAAAAAAGGATCCCATTTGGGTGCACCACTATGGCAGATGCTCCAGAATGGTCCTGCTGAGCTCACACTCCATTCACTGCCTAACTTTTCCATGAGCCTCTAAGTTCTAGAGGAGCAATGTTTAGCAACTGCTAAATCTTCCTGTGCCATTAATTTACCCTACCAGCTTCCATCTGCCATGGTAGTTCACCACAAATCAATTTCAAGTAATCATCAACAGCATTCATCAAGACCACTTCCACATGGAGATGATTCTCTGTGTAGCTCTCATTGCCACTGTGAATGCAGAGGCAGCGCAGCATCCTCACAGCAGTCTTCTCCACATTTTTCTGGCCTTAGCCCCCATGGTTCACTTCTACTGTAGGGCCTTTTTAAACAACTGGTAAGTAACATGTCACTATAGCATTAGTGTAATGTCATAAACTTCTTCAACAGTGTACCATTTCTCAGCTTTCTTTTTTTAAACAGTAAGCCTGTAGCCATTTTTGTTGCAGAGCTATAAGGGGAAACGTGCAGTAAGTACCTTTCCCTACATACTTCCACAAGGAAAAGGGATAGAGACTTAAAAGAACTGGTACATTGTTGCAGTAGGTCATTATCATGTTATTGCATTACAGCAATCTATCAATTCTTGATTTTTAAAAAAATGTTATGGTGGAAAGAGGGGGAAATAGTGGGGACTTAAATAAGAAAAATCTTCCCATTCCACACAGCATCTAAAAGCAGTTTGACTGTTCTTTTCTTTAAAAAAACATAACACCGTGTTTGGGAAACATAACAGCAAAGCAAGGGAAAACACAGGACAATGTTCTGGGGAAGTTCCTAAAAACAGCACTGCTGTAAAGAAGCCAAAGCCCCCTTGGACACACAACATGCCTAAAAGGGAGGAAGTAAAGGAGCAGTAATCCTTCAGTTTGCTGCTTCAAGGGAGTGTGGCACCTGAGAGACAGCTGAGATAAAGGTAATGAAAGGGGCAAATGATACACAGAGTTATTCTAGTGTGAACCCATAGGCCTTGGCTAGAGTAACTCTGTACATGATTGTGCCTTAAACCCCCAGGCAGAGGCCAGTCTTAATTTTGCAGACTGAGTCAGTTTAAAGGAGAACACTTTATCAGTTACTCCTTACACTGTAGGATGAGTCAGTGATGGAATCAACACAGCATCTTGTTCAACAAGTGTTCTTTCCCTGCCTGCCATCTCCATATCTCACTAGAAAAAAACTGGTGGAGTAGAACTGTCCAGCCTACTAATCTAGGCAAGGGCCATAGAGGGGCAGAAAGATGCTGTACAGAGATGATGGAGACCAAGCTATGTTCACCTTTCAGCCCAGACTGTACAGCTACACTTGCACCCATGTTATTTCTCAGAAGTGCTCTTTGTCATTTCCCCCACCACGCATACAAGCTATCCAGCAACACCACTCCTTCCTCTGAACACTCTGTCCATTCATATACTTCATTCAATCCATGGTTCACAAGTCTTAGCCCCAAAACTAGGGGACAATTGCAAAATGTATAGTGAATGGCTGTGGATGCTAACAGAATGCTTTATGCTCATCTCCGAATAACCACAACCCGCCCTCAGACCCGGGACTAATGTTCAGACAGCGAGTTCTTCCCTGAAACCAGTTTTCCAAGACAAACTGCAGAGCAGCCCTGTATTGCATCAGCAATGGACCACAGGTCACAGGACATCACGGACTGAAGGCAGCATCGAGCTCTTTCCCATTGTCAGACCCCTCTCAAAGGCCCTATCCGCTCCTAACGCAGCAATAGCCCCTATGAGCAAAGAAGTCTGAGCATGTACAGAGTGCCCTTACTTCACTACTGAATTACTGTAGCCAGGCTTCACGGGAGCAGATGACAAGGTCGAAAGGCGATGCTTCGACCTCTCCCCTGAAATGCCTTCTGTCTTATGCCGGCCTTCAATCTCCTTCCCGGGTCGACCAAACTTTGGCACCTCCGTGACATCCCCCCACCCCGAGGGGCTCTTCGGTCACCGTTCCTTACCCCAGGCCGGGCCTGAAACGCCCCTTCGCCGGTCGCCGCTCTTCACTTCCGCCATCGCGCCAGGCTTCCCCTTCCTCTCCCTCCGCCCCGGCTCGCTTGGCCCCTCGCCTCGCTCCGTCCTGCTCCCTTCCCTCCATCTCTCGCGCCTTCCTTCTCCGCCCCGATCACATGGAGGCAGGGGAAGGCTGAGCTCCAGCCAATCCTGGCAGCGGCAATTACAGCGGTAGCAACTCGGCTCTTCCGCCAGGACCGCTTCCAGTCACGGGCAGCCTGGTCGCGGGAGGGGGGGCGCTCCTGCCCGCTCCACAACCCCTCCCGAGTTCTCTCCGGTCTGGAGAAAAAGGCGGACGCCCCCCAGGAAACCACTGTTTTTGTGGAAAGCGTCAAGAACTGTTTGTGGTTAGTGAGGAGGAACGGAAGTGCATTCTTTATATTCTCAGATGCATCCTTATGATTTTATAAGGCTTCTTTAGGAAGCAAGCCCTAGTTCTGTACCCAGGGGAGGAGGGGCAATACAGTTTTCGACTCCCTGTCTTCTTGAGCCCCTTTATTCTCCGCTTCTAGGGTTGGGTTTAATTTTCATTCAGTCTTTTTTAAGGCCCCCAAGTCTATAAGTCATGTGAGGACAAACTTTCTTCCCACTCAGTTAGTAGGACTCTTTTGCCAAGCGTTAGCTGTGGGTTGTTCAGGGGTGTGTATGTAGTGATGCCACATTGATGCCTTGGCAAGCACCATGCCAATGGGACTTTGAAGAAATAATCCCATGCCTGAGTCAAGTAGTCCATATGGCTTCTGTGATGACTACTGAACAATATGCTCTTATCAGCTGAACCAACATCTAGCAAACCAGCAGTACTGGATACAGTTGAATCCCTCTTGACAGAATGAGCAAAGTTAGCAGCATGTTACACTTCACAGACCTACCTTACAAAACAGTTCTTCAAATGAATGGAAGTGTGATTGACAAACTGTGACTGGACACATCCATCTCCATATCTCCTCCATTTATTGTCTCAAATCTTAGATTGTAAGTCCCTTCAGAACAGGGAACTGTTTTCTTCTATTCTGCAGTATTTTATTCTCAATAAATAAATTCCTTGATAAGGGATAAAACATAAAACTAAGGCTCTTGGAATTTCTCTGCTAGATGGGAGAGACAGCCCCAAATAATATACTCTGGGCAGAAGTCATTTATGTCACTGACATAGTAACAGAGACTGCGTGCAGAGATGTCCCATTACTAGATTTGCTGTAACATAAGCACAGCTGCATCCTTTTAAGTTCATTGACTTCAATGCATTTAGAAGGGTGTTACCACACTTAGGATGGCACTGTGTGACTATAGTAGAAAGTGTACAGCTAACATTGAATGAATAAAGACCATGCGCCTACCTTATTGTAAGTATGGGGAAGATTGCCCAGTTCTTAAATGTGCTAAACACAGGCAACATTGGATGGATTTATACTATTCTGCGGTTAATAATAACAGTTCTACCCATTTCTGCATGCATGGCTGAAGCATTTGTAATCATTTCTTGGTTCTTTATGGAGGTAGACAATTTATTCTGTTCTCATAGTGTTGAAATTGTTTCAAAATACATATGTTTTGCTGTCTTTTTGTAGGGTTAACGAAAAATTGAAAGCAACTGCTAAAATTACTTAAGAACATAAGAAAAACCAGTGTTGGATCAGGCCAATGGCCCATCCAGTCCAACACTCTGTCACACAGTGGCTAAAATACCAGGTGCCACCAGGTGGTCCACCAGTGGGGCCAGGGCACCAGAAGCCCTCCCACTGCTGCCCCCCCAGCACCAAGAATACAGAGCATCACTTGCCCCAGCCTGAGAGTTCCTATCTATGCCTTGTGACTAATAGCCACTGATGGACCTCTGCTCCATATGGTAATCCAATTCCCTCTTGAAGCCATCCATGCTTGTAGCTGCCGCTACCTCCAGTGGCAGTGAATTCCATGTGTTAATCACTCTTTGGATGAAGAAACATTTCCTTTTATCCATTCTAATCCAACTGCTCAGCAATTTCATTGAGTTCCCATGAGTTGTTGTATTGTGAGAATGGGAGAAAAGTCCTTCTTTCTCTATGTGCTCTATCCCATGCATAATCTTGTAAACCTCTATCATGTCACTCCTCAGTCGTCATTTCTCCAAGCTAAAGAGTCTCAAGCGCCTTAACCTTTCTTCATGGGGAAAGTGTTCCAACGCTTTTATCATTCTAGTTGCCCTTTTCTACACTTTTTTCCAATGCTATGATATCCTTTCTGAGGTGTGGTGACCAGAATTGCACACAATATTCCAAATGAGGTTGCACCATTGATTTATACAGGGGCATTATGATACTGGCTGATTTGTTCTCAATTGCCTTCCTAACAATCCCCAGCATAGTGTTGGCCTTTTTCATTGCAGTCACACACTGTTTCAACATTTTCAGTGAATTATCTACTGTGACTCCAAGATTCTTGGTCAGTCTCTGCCAGTTTGGACCCCATCAATGTGTATTTATAGTTACGATTTTTGGCCCCAATGTGCATCACTTTGCACTTGGCCCCATTGAACCCCATTTGCCACGTTGACGCCCACTCACCCATCCTCGACAGATCCCTTTGGAGTGCTTCACAATCCTTCCAGGTTCTCACCATCCTGAACAATTTCATGTCATCCGCAATTTTAGCCACTTCACTGCTTACTCCCAACTCCAAATCATTAATGAACAAGTTAAAAAGCATCGGACTGAGTACTGATCCCTGTGGTACCCCACTGCTTACCACCCTCCACTGTGCAAATTGCCCATTTATGCTCACTCTCTGTTTCCTATTAATTAGCCATTTTTTGATCCACAAGTAGATTTGTCCTTTTATCCCATGACTACTGAGCTTACTTAGGAGCCTTTGAAGAGGAACTTTATCAAAAGCTTTCTGGAAGTCAAGGTAAACAACATCTATTGGATCCCTCTTGTCCACATGTTTGTTCAACCCCTCAAAGAACACTAACAGGTTAGTGAGACAAGATCTTCCCTTATGGAACCCATGCTGAGTCTGCCTCAATAGCTTTTGTTCATCAATGTGCCTAGTAATTCTCTCCTTAATAACAGTTTCCACCAATTTACCTGGTATTGATGTCAAACTGACTGGCCTGTAATTTCCTGGATCTCCTCTGGAACCCTTTTTAAAGATGGGAGTGACATTAGCTACCTTCCAGTCCTCAGGAATGGAGGCAGATTTTAGAGAAAATTACATATTTTTGTCAGGAGATCCACAAGTTCACATTTGAGTTCTTTCAGAACTCTTGGATGTATGCCATCTGGGCCTGGTGATTTAACAGTTTTTAATTTGTTTATCAGTCGTAGGACCTCCTCTCTCATCACCTCAATCTAACTCAGGTCTTTCAGCAATCCTCCTGAAATCAGCGGCTCTGGAGTGGGCAAGCGCTTCTCATCTTCTGCAGTGAAGACAGAGGCAAAAAATGCATTCAGCTTCTCAGCCATTTCCCTGTCATCCTTCACTACTCCTTTTACCCCTTGGTCATCCAAGGGCCCTAGTGCCTCCCTGGCTGGTTTCCTGGTTCTAATGTATTTGAAGAAAGTTTTATCGTTGTTGTTTTTTAAAATATTTTTTATTTTGCTTTTCTAAACTACAAACCTTCAGGATCTGGGGAGTGGATACAATCTAAAAAAAAGAGTAGCAAGGATCATAGTACAAATGTTTAAAAAATTTTGATACTTCCCTCTTGCCCACGTAGTAAAAAGTGAGAAATGGTTATATAACAGTATAAAGCAAACAATCACAATCATGTTCCACTGTAGTGTGTACAACTTAGCTTAGATTTATGAATAAAAGATAAACATCAGGCTATCAAAATCAATCTATTTTGCTTTCTTCCTTCCTCTGAGCTTCTTTTTATCAAAATCCAGTTTAACTTTTAGAGGTTTAGGGGCAGCAGCTATTGTTGGTCTTTATGCTTTTTGCAATATGGTCCTCATATTTCCTTTTAACCTGCCTGATCGCAGACTTGCATTTTATTTGCCATAGTCTGTGTTCCCTTTTATCAACCTCACTAAGACTAGCTTTCCACCACTTAAAGGAATCCTTCTTACCTTTTACAGCTTACATTACTTTATTTGTTAACCATGCAGGCCTATTTGCACGTTTCCTAACCTGCAGTTTATATTTTATCTGAGTTTCTAGGATTGTAGTTTTAAATAATCTCCAAGCTTCCCCAATGGTTTTGACCCTTTTTACTTTTCCTTTCAGTTTCATCTTCAAATGTCCCCGCATTCCAGAGAAGTTACCTCTTTTAAAGTTAAAAGTTGTTGTGTTGGTCTTTTTGGGCAACCCCCTATTTATACAAATGTTGAACTCAATAACATTATAGTCACTGTTCCCAAGCAGTGCGATCACTTTTACATCTCTCACCAGGTCTTAGGCATTACTTAGGGCCAAATCCAGGATCGCCTCTCCCCTGGTAGGTTCTGTGACCATCTGCTCCATAGCACAGTCACTGAGAGTGTCTGGAAACTCAATCTCTTTTTCCCGACTTGAACACATATTGACCCAATCAATGTGTGGGTAGTTAAATCACCTACTACGACACAGTTATTTCGTCTAGCTGCTATCTTTAATTCATTCATCATTTTATAACCGTGCTCACTTCGGCAGCACATATACTAAAATTGGAATGATACAGAGAAGATTAGCATCATTTTACAATCCTCCTCTATCTTTTGATCTGGTAGGCAATAACAAACTCCCAGTGTTAAGCTTCCTTTTGGGGCCACTATTTCAACCCACAGCATTTCTAGAAGCAAATCTAATTTTCTTACCTTCTCAGTCTTACTGGACTGTATACCCTCTCTGACATACAGAGCCACCCCACCTCCAACCCTCCCCCCATCCTTCTGATATAATTTATAACCAGGAATCACCATATCCTACTGATTTTCCTCATCCCACTAAGTTTCTGAAATACCCAAAATGTGTATGTTTTCCCCTAACACCAAGCATTCCAAATCCCTGATTTTACCTCAGACACTTCTAGCATTTGTATATAAACATCTATAATTTCCCAGGCATGTTACGCCTGCAACCTTCTTCCTGCTGCCTTGAGACCTTGCCAAGCAGTCCATATTGTTTGTCACAGACTCAGTGCACAATTCTAATCTATTTCCCTGTAGAAAAGTAACAGCTACCCCTTCATCTCTTTGAAATGAGCCATCCCAAACCAGAGACATTTCATCTCCTGTCAGCTTTCCCCCAATATTCAGTTCAAAAACTGCTCTGCCACCTCTTTGATTTTAAGCACCAGAAGCCTGGTTCCTTCTCAGGACAAGTGGAGACCATCTCTTTTGTACAGCTCCCTCTTGTTCCAAAAAGCATCCCAGTGCCTAACAAACCTGAACCCTTCCTCCCTACACCTTTGTCTCATCCATGCATTGAGACTCCTGATTTGTGCCTGTCTCTCCGGCCCTGTTCATGGAACAAGTAGCACTTCTGAGAAGACTACCTTGGAGGTCCTGGCCTTGAGTTTCCTGCCTAGCAGCCTGAATTTTTCTTCTAGGACCTCACAACTGCATTTCCACACCTTCCAGGACCACTGGCTTCTCCCCAGCATTGTCTACCAGCCTATCTAGAACACACGTACCTTTGCACCAGGCAGGCAAGTCACTTGGAGTCATTTAAATCCCTGCTTTCTGCTCTCAGTGAAAAACAGCTGAGCAGCAGGGAGCGGAAAGCAGGGGTCACAAACAGGTTCAGTTCACAAACCAACCTCCTGGTTTGTGTCGGTTTGTGGTTTGGCCATGAAACAGAAACCCCTAAAATGTGGTTTGTGCCCATCCCTATTGATGAATCTCTATGCATGAAGGAAGTGCAGGATACTCCATATTCATAAATGGACACTTTGAAAATACAAGAACAGTGGTCTAGATACCTCCTGCATAGGACTGTCATTCCTCTGTTATCTGACTCCATTCTGAATATTACCATTCTGCTCTGTTGACATTGTTAACATCACTGCTGGTTTATCCTATCTTTCTGCCCTGCATGCCGTTACTCAATTGTTATTCCATACTAGACTCTACCATTCAACTGTCATTTCATTCAGTGTAGCTTTTTCTGGCTGTGAATTGTCAGTCCATAGTTATTTTCTCTTCTAAAGACAGTCATTACACTTTTCATGAGATATGGACAATATTGAGGACTGTCATTATATTCTAGACAATTAATTTCCTTTTCTCCTTTGGTGACTTCAATGTCATTCTGTTCCCATGTTTACCAAAAAAGAAAAAAAGCAGACCAATCAAGCTTTTGATTTGTCTAGAACTGATCCTCAGGAATTCTACTTATTTAAAATATTTATACACTCACCTTTCCCCTGAGCATCTCAAGAACAAAGGTTAAAGGTTCTTCATCAGAAGAATTCTGGAGAACTCAAAAGCTTACAAAATGTGTTGTGTCACTCTGATTGGTCTTAGTAATGGACTTTTCATTTATGATGTCCCCATGTGTCTGTATGTAAAACACATGCCCCAGCCTATTCTAACCATAGCAGGGGTGACAGCAAAACATACCATTCTGTAGCTGTCCCTCTGTACAAACACACACACACATACACACATTCAGCTTTCTTCTAGTATGACGCTTCCCCAGGCCCTTTGAACTCTAATATCTCTCCATGATATATCTGTATCATGAGTTCACTGTCCCCTTCACAGTCCCATTCACACTTATTGTGATTGGTTACACTTTTCTACCACTCAGTTTAACATTTGCTTTGGCACTGGCTGCCTTTGTTCTGTGAAGTAAAGTATCTTTCTTGTTTGTGAGAAAGTCATCCTTCCAGGTCACTACTGTGCCAAATGACATCACAAACCTCTAATCACCCACTTTCCCCTCACTCTTCTGATGAAGCTGGGGTGGGTCAGTATTTTCTCACTCTAGTGAATTCTCTCCGGAACAGCTTGATTATGGCAACATTTTAAACCACATGGATGTCAACTAACCTGAGAGGAGGGCTCACTGTGCTGCCCCCCCCCCGCCATAATATACAACAATAGACCATAGACTGGATCCCTTCTCCTCATCCTCAAAAGGAATGTAAAAACTTTTAACAAGTTCTGGTCACTACACTGAGCTGAAGCACCAGACTAGTTTACTGCATATCTCCGTTAGAGTTATGGAGGTCCCGCCTGTCCTAACCTTCCATCCTGTCCCATTACCTCTTTTTTTTCTGACTCTTCCAGTTGCAGAGAGAAAGGGAAAGAGTCCTCACCGAGAGCACTGCATCTGAACCACACCCAGAGGCAAAAGGTCTCTTAAATCTGGTGTGTGGGTGGAGGGGAGGGGAGAAGGAAAGGAGGAGGGAGTCCTTTTGAATACTCTAGACACGTTTTCTTAACTGCACTTGATATGTGAACAGAAAGGGAGTTAAATCAAGTTAGCATCTTTAATCTGTAATTCATAGAAATAAAAACTTCTGTTGTATATTTTTCAGCTTCCCTGATTACAGAATTCTTTTATTTCTGGGTTTTGAAAAGAGATTTGACTCATCAGCCTGGGTACCTTGAAGATTTGGAGAGACTCTGCTTTAGTTATGTTCATTTCACTGCATTGTTAATGTATGTTCTGTAATTACAGAGAGATACCTGCACTAGTGCACTGCAGCAAAAATAAATAGAAATCCAGTGGCACCTTAAAGGCTAACAAACTTCTATTCAGGGTTTTTTTAGTCTTTCTTCTTCTTCTTCTTCTATATCAGTATTGTGTTGGGAAAAAAGTTCTGCCAGTGGCAGGCACAAGGGGATACTGTGAGAAAACAATGCTAGATGTCTGCAGGGAGGTCCACACAATGGGCAAACCCACCTGGAATACAATTTTTTGGGAAAGTTCTACAAAAGCAAGTTCAGGAGAAAAGCTGTGAAGTGAAGTGAAGTGAAGTGAAGAGAGTGGACAATTACAAAACCATGTCATGTGAAAGCTTTAAAAATACCTCCAAGAGAGACTGTTTCCAAACAAGACCCAGTCCAAAAAGTAATAATTTCACTTAGCAGGAGTCTGAGATATTCCCAACCACTATTGGATAAACAAAGTATAAAGCCTAATGTCCAATAATGTTGCCTGAAATTTGTCACAGTGTAAGGACCCCATGTGCTTAGTGACACATAAGAGAGAGCAGTCTACAGCCTTTGTCACAGAACACCAAACTGTAATATGGGCCAGAAGCAAAGAGTGATAAAGGGTGCTCAGCCCTGCTGAAAAATGTGCCACTGCCCAGAGGAAGCAGCCTGCCGCTGGGGCAGAATTAGCACTGTCATAGCTGTTCATGTTCTCTCCTTTTTATTCAGCCATTTGGGGATGTCCTGTTAAGGAGCTTCAGGCAGGGCTCCCTACCCCTGGGGGAGAAGGGATGAAGCAGGTACACAGCCCTAAGGAGGACCGCAGTCCAGTGTCAGTGCTGAGAAGAGCGCTTGGAGGTGCTGCCTGAAGGGAGGCCCACCAGTACTAGCTCCTTGTGGAGCAGTGGACTTCTCGTGGGTAAAGGCCTCCTCAAGAGGAAGGGCTCACTCAAGAGAAGGAGCAAGGCAACAAGAACTAGGACTGTACAGATGAAGAGGGATAAAAGGCCCCAGCTGAAGGAGGTAAGGAGTTGGGCTGCCAACCTCCAGGTGGGGCCTGGTCTTCTCCCAGGATTACAAGTGATTTTGAGACTACAAGGATCAGTTCCCCCGGAGGAAACAGCAGCTTTGGAGACTGGAATCTGTAATATTATATCCCTGCCAAGCTCCCTCATCTCCGAGGCACTGCCAAAAAATCTCCAGGAAATCTCCAGCATTGGCAACCCTAAGTGGGGACAGCTGACTGAAGACTAGGAGAGGGTTGTGCACAGGCAGTCTGGAGGCGTTTGCAGGCAGGGAGCTGCCACACCTCCTGCAGCATCAGAAGTCAGCATTTCTGCCCCAGTGGTAGGCTAGGAGGAACTTTTCACACCTGACCCAGGCAGATGGGCTATCTCCTGGCTCGAGGGCGGGTGCAGGGGCCAGGGCAGGAGCAGCAGGACTTGGGAGAAGGGCCCAGATGCAGAAAGCAGCGGGAGAAGCAGGGTGCCAATAGGCCGGGATGAGGAGGTGTGAGCAGGCTGGGCCACAGGGTGGTGGTTAATTTCTGGAGCTGGCATTGTAAAGGTGGCTGGCCATTAAAGCACAAATGACCTACACTATACACATTTCGGCCCTAAAGGCCAGCCTTTGAGGCCAAAATGTGTATGGTCTTGTGTTGGTCATTTGACATGTTCATCAGCTTTGTATGAGAAATTATTACAGCTTATGTAAAGCTTGTTCTGATTCTAATTCAGCCTGATATTCAGGGACAATGTTTTTAATTTTTACTACTGTGTACACCATATAATAAATGTTTGTTTTGACATTATTTTATCTGCTGTTGCTTGACCCTTGCAGCATTATCAGTCTTTAGAGAGTCCATTCTAACAGAGGAAGCATGTTTATAATAATCTGTTTATAATAATCTTTTGTACTTACAAATGAGCTAGTATGAAGGGGATCTATGAGTACAGTGGCATGAGGGTTGGATCTAGAATATCTGGAGACAGTTCCTTTGCTGTCAGACTAGGTTTCAGATCATTAAAATGTGAAGAACGGTGACTTACTTCTCACAGCTTTTATGAGAACAAAAAATAATAAATATGGCAAAGTGCTTTGTAAAAATTATAGTACTTCAAGCTTAACTGGTTGAGCATAGTGTTGCAAATATGTTACTGTGCCAGTAGTATTTGTGTGACCATAACATCACCCTATTCTAGCCATCCTACCCCGACCTGGTGGGACTCTCTACCAAGTAACATCAGGGCCCTGCAGCACCTGAAGCGATTCTGCAGGGCCTGTAAGGCAGAGATGTTCCACCAGGCTTTTAGCTGAGGGCAGCAACGGGAGATTAAGACTGGTACCCTCTCTTTCTCCTCTATGACCCCCACATACCCTCCCCTGCCCTGCCATGTGGGACAGCAGTGTGGCTGGCAAAGGAGGACTATTATGCCATCTTGGATTGGTTTTAATTTATAATTTATTGTTCTGCTGTCGATAATTTTAATTATATGTCAGTTGTATTCTAAATGTTTATAAGATTGTAAATCACTCAGAGCCTGCTTGCAGTGTGGGAGATTCATAAACCCAATAATATAAAAATAAAAAATAAAAATAAAATTTGTCACTGGTTGGTACTTGAAAAATCAGTAGACAAATAAAAAAGAGCTATGTGATCTGTTTAGTTGTCAAGGCATTAGCTAAAAATGGCAAGACAACCTGGAAGGCAGAGCCTCTGGAGAAAGGCAAAGCCCTTGTTATAAAAACTGTTTGGAGGGTGAAGTGTCACAAGAAGACATCAGCTAAAAGCCCTAGGCAGTGCTAATAACTGCTGGCAAATGTTGCATCATTTGTACTGAGATAATTGTAAAGCCAAGAGCAATCTGAAGATGGACCAAATGTTCCTTCCAAGATCATATTGGCGGTAAGAAAAATTAGCACCTGTCTGGGAAAAGAGTGCCTCTGTTGCCAAGAGTGGAAGATGACTTAAAAAACCAGAAACGCAGCACCTTCTGGGAATGAGAATAGTCAATGCTATTCCAAAGAAAGCATATATACATAGTTTTATTTTTGCTTATGTTTTGATTTTTAATGAACACCTGGTTAGCTATCTTGAAAATATTAATTGAAAGATTTTAAATGAAAGGTAGGGTATAAATATTTAAATACATAAATAGGAGGATTATGAGGAGGTAGAAGGTTAGCTTTGCATCCACCCTTCTTGCTGTGTTTTGTAAGATGATAGACCCTCTGAATACAGAGAGAGAGAGAAAAAAAAAACAGAAAGAGACAGAGAGAGCGCTTTGGCCAGGTCGAGTTGATTCCCTGTTAATTTGAGAAGCAATACAAAAGAGAACATATTTGTTGTGTATTGAAATGTGAATCACTGCTATACTTTCACATGTTAAGCTTGCTTCTGAATGTGGCTCTTCAGCTGTCGAATTACTATTGGCTGGTTTCTGAGAAACCTCTGTACAGAACCAATCATCTTGTAAATATGTATCAAAGCGGGAACAATTGTGATTGGACCTTATCTCTGTAATTCTATTGGTCCTTAACTTATTTTGGGAGTGGCTTTGACAGCCCGGGAGAGTTTAAAAGAAGGAGCTGTGCTCCACTGTTTTGTGGTGTGTTTGTTGTGGTGTTCTGAGTTGGAGTTGCTGTTATGAATAAACTGAAATCACTTGCTGAAATCATTTCATTGTTGAGTTCCATACTTAACAATTGGCGATGGAAGACTTTCGGTTTCGGCGGAGCGAATGGCGGCCACCTCTCGGGATGCTCCCGGAGATGGTTAGCCCACGCGCGGTTGGGGGGGTCTTCGCGTATGCGAAAGACCCTAGTGAGCCTTAGGCAAAGGCTCCGAACCGGGGGCGCTTGGGGAGTAGCCTCTTTGCTGGCAGACAGCCGGGAAATTGAGGCTTTCTCCCCGCCCCAAACGGCCCCGCTGCGTTGTGCCCGTATGGGACTTAGCAACGCCACCGACTTCCAGGAGTGAAGATAAGCGACATGAATTAAAATAAAAAGAAGAACTGGCATCAAATCGTGAGTTGGAGGTTTACTTTGAAGCGAAAAACGCGAACCCCCCCTGTAAGCGCATAAGCGGTTGGGAGGAGGGAGGAATCCCCACCCCCTTTGAGAAACGGAACTTACAAAGGAAAAGCGAAGGGGGGTAAAGGGGGGAAAGTGTTGGTGAAAGTACCTTTGGGGTTTCATTGAAGATCAAGAGCAGGCTGGTCTCCTGAGAGACGTGGCACGAACTTTGATAAAGTAAACAAACAGGGAAAATGTCGGCGTTCAAAAATGTCCCACAAAAGCCGGAAAAGAAGGGAGGAGGGACTTCCGGTCCGGGCAACCCCCCCGAGCCTGCTGTCAATCAACAGAAAAGCGAGCTACTGCACCCTCTGCTGGAGCAAATACAGAAAATCAGCGAAACTTTGACTAACATGGAAGGTGTTCTCAACAGTCAACAAAAACAACTAACGGAAACAGCAAAGAAGATGGAGGAGATCGCCAGAAGTATCTGGTCTCGACGGAAGACACCAGGAAAATAAAGAAAAGGGTCAACAAATTAGAAAAGCATCAGGATATGCAAGAAAAAAGAATTTTAATGTTGCAGATGGAGAAATCTAATCTGACTCTCCGCTTTCAGGGCATTAAAGAAGAGGAGAAAGAGGATCTCAGGTCTATACTGGCGAATGCCTTGGCACCCTTAACTGGCAGAGAAGCGAAAGAATTAAAAGAGGAGATGGATACGGTCTTTAGAGCCTACTCCGCCTTTACAAAGAAAAATAATCTGCCAGCAGAAGTGGTTGTCAAGTTCTCTAAGCAGCATACCAGAGATCAAATTCTACGTGCAGTTTCAGCGGTGCCCTTGAAGATAGGGGAGCAGACTATTAGGATTTTGAAAGATGTTCCTTATGAAATCCGTATGAAAAGGAAAGCATATAAAGGGTTGACCACATTCTTACAAAGGCATCAGACTATTTACAGATGGAGCTTCCCCGAAGGGCTGGTTTTAAATATAAGGATAAAAGAGAGAAGATTGACTCCGTCTTCAAAGCACAAGAATTTCTGAAGAGACACGCCAGTACAGAGGAAGCACTCGCAATTTGGTCAGAATCAAGCAGCGAAGAGGACAGCGACCCAGAGGAGGGAGGTGCTGGAGCGGGAGACGTGAAAGCTAAAGAGGGCCCATCTTACAACTTGAGAGACACAAAAAGAAGACAACCTAAGAAATAACTGTTCATGAAACGTCAGAAAGGAGCTGATTAACAATTAACCCCAAGGGACTTTACTAACTTACTAACAGAGTTATTTTGGACTTTTGAAAGGTGAAAAGAAGATCTTCCAACCATGGTGGTTGCCAAAAACGGTATTTTTACTAACTGAAACTAATCCTTTAACAGAAAAATTCACTCAACTCTTTTCTCAATCCATCTATATACCCTACCTCTTTCTTATTATAAAAAGCAATAAAACTCTCTCCTTTTTAGGAGGGTTTTTATAAAAAAAAAAAATTGGCGATGAGGATGGGATACTAGAGTGGGTAGGCAGCCCCGTTGAACCAACGCCGTAACAGCAGGCAAGAACACACACCCGGCCGAGCCAGCTGAAGTTCCTCGAGCAGTGTGGACACTCAAACAGCCGAAATGGCCGTCAACCTGGCATTCGAAGCATTCAACCTGGTGACGGAGGACTGGGACTCTTATCTGGTATGGTTTGAGTTTTACCTCCAGGCAAACCAGATTACCGACGAGGCGAGGAAGAAGGCGACGCTCCTGAGCTCCTGCGGTAAGGCCGTCTTCGATGTCGCCTGATCCCTGGTTGCACTCATTGAGCTCAGTGCAGCTACATGGGCTGATATCACGGCAAAACTCAAGGGCCATTTCTCGCTGCAGCCGTCAAAGATCGTATGCAGGAATGCTTTTTACAAGCAGTGCCAGGGGCCGTCGGAGTCGATAGCCGAATTCATCACTGCCTTGCGGAAGGCAGCCCGACCTTGCAGGTTCACAGTCCTCGAAGAAGCCCTTCTTGACCGCCTGGTGTGTGGCCTTCGGGATGAGCATCTTCAGCAGCGTCTCTTCACCTGCACCGACCTCACATATGCAGTGGCCTACGCCAGTGTTCCCTCTAAGCTGAGTTAGTGTGAGCTAGCTCACAGTTTTTTAGCCTCCAGCTCACACATTTTCATCTTCGCTCAGGAAGGAGGGCTCCAGAGCAAACTAATTTATGCAGGAGCCAAATCAATTGCTCACAACTTTCGTGCCAGTAGCTCACAAAGTAGAATTTTTGCTCCACAGCTTAGAGGGAACATTGGCCCCACAGCTTAGAGGGAACATTGGCCTACGCCGAGGATGTCACCACAGAAGCAGCTGATAGGTCAACTCAAGAGGTTTGACAGCGGCCGGCCCAGGCCAGCAAAGATCCTGCGGTTCACCAGCAGTCTGCCAGTGACTCTGACAGCGACACCGATGGTGTGTGCAGGACTCGAGAGACACGCCCACCGTGGACCAGACCAAAGACTACAGCGACGCATTCCTGTGCCAGCTGCGGTGGTAAGCATGAACGAGACATAGAATTTGACATAGAGAAGACTGTGAAACCAGGACGTAGCAGAACTCATATCCTGGACTTCAGGAAAGCTGATTTCAATAAACTCAGAGATCTAATAGGTAGGATCCCATGGCTGGAAATGCTGAAGGGAAAATCTGCACAGGAAGGATGGGTGATGCTGAAAAATGAAGTGCTTAAGGCACAATCTCAAACTGTTCCGGTAAGAAAGAAAGGTGGGAGACGGGTAAAGAAGCCAAGGTGGCTGAACAAGGAACTCTCTGAGGAGCTGAAACTAAAAAGGGAAATGTACAGGAAATGGAAGAAGGGTCAGATTACTGAGGGTGAATACAAGACACGAGCACAAATCTGTAGGAATGGTGTCAGAAAGGCTAAAGCACAGATGGAGCTGAGGCTTGCAAGGGATGCAAAAAAAACCAAGAAAAATTTCTATGCCTATGTTCGGAGCAAAAAGAGGAACAGGGATGGAGTAAGCTCATTGCTAGGGGAAGATGGTCAAGCCTTAACAAGGGATGAAGACAAAGCAGAATTACTCAACTCTCACTTTGTGTCAGTCTTTAACCGTAAAGTGAGCTGTATACAAACTGAAGAATGCAGGGCATATGAAGGAAAGGGGAACTGCCAGTTCAGAATAAGTAAGGAAATGGTTACAGAACATCTAGCTGCCTTAAATACTTTCAAATCTCCAGGGCCGGATGGCTTGCATCCGAGGGTGCTAAAAGAAATTGCAGATGTTATTTCAGAGCCTCTGGCTATAATCTTTGAGACGTCCTGGAGTACGGGTGTTGTGCCGGAAGACTGGAGAAGAGCGAATGTTGTCCCAATCTTCAAGAAGGGGAAAAAGACGGACCCGGGAAATTATAGGCCTGTCAGTTTGACATCAATACCTGAGAAAATTCTGGAGCAGATTATTAAACGCTCTGTCTGTGAATACCTTGAGCAAAATGAGTTAATTGGTAATAGCCAGCATGGGTTTATGAAGAATAAGTCATGCCAGACTAACCTTATCTCCTTTTTTGACAGAGTTACTAAAATGGTTGACTCTGGCAATGCCGTGGATATAGTGTATCTAGATTTCAGTAAAGCATTTGACAAAGTTTCTCATGATATCCTTGAGGATAAGCTAGTTAAGTGTGGGCTGGATGGCGCAACCGTTGAGTGGATTCATGGTTGGTTGAAAAATCGTACCCAACAAGTGCTCATAAATGGCTCTGCGTCTACATGGACGGAAGTCTCGAGTGGAGTACCACAGGGCACAGTCCTGGGCCTGGTGTTATTCAGTGTTTTTATAAATGACCTGGATGAAGACATAGAGGGGATGCTTATCAAATTTGCAGATGACACGAAGCTGGGTGGGATTGCTAATTCTGAAAAAGACAGAGTCAGGATTCAGAATGATCTAGATAGGCTGGAACAGTGGGCTGAGACAAATAAAATGAATTTCAATAGAGATAAGTGCAAAGTCCTACACTTAGGTACAAAAAATCAAAGGCACAAATATAGAATGGGAGGGACTTGGCTTGACAGCAGCACAGGTGAAAGGGATCTAGGTGTTATGGTTGATCACAAGCTAAACATGAGCCTGCAGTGTGATGCGGCTGTGAAGAAAGCTAATGCAATCTTAGGATGCATTAGCAGAAGCATTGTGTCCAGATCACGGGAGGTGGTAGTTCCGCTGTATTCTGCTATGGTCAGGCCCCACCTGGAGTACTGTGTCCAGTTTTGGGCACCACATTTTCGGAAGGATGTTGACAAACTCGAGCGGGTCCAGAGGAGGGTGACCAGGATGGTGAGAGGGTTGGAGTCCAAGTCTTATGAGGGAGTTGGGTATGTTTAGCCTGGGAAAGAGAAGGTTTAGAGGGGACATGATTGCAGTCTTCAAGTATTTGAAGGGCTGTCATGTAGAAGATGGAGTGGATCTATTCTCTCTTGCTCCGGATTGCAAGACTAGATCTAATGGGTGGAAATTACAAGGGAGTCGTTACCGGCTTAATATCAGGAGAAACTTCCTGACTGTAAGAGTGGTTGAGCAGTGGAACAGACTGCCTCGGGAGGTGGTGGATGCTCCTTCGCTGGACGTTTTCAAGAGGAGACTGGACAACCATCTTTTGGGTATGTTGTAGGTATGTAGGGGTTTCGGCTGTGTTCCTGCAGAGTGCAGGGGGTTGGACTAGATGGCCTGCAAGGTCCCTTCCAACTCTAACATTCTATGATTCTATGATTCTATGAGACCTCTGTTGGGCAAAGGAGCTGATCTATCTGTCGCTCCTGTGGAAAGTGAGGTCACCTGGCCCGAGTTTGTTGAGCAACAAAGAAATCTCCACCGTCCTCGTGACGTGCAGACCCCAGGGTTCGGCCCCGAGACAGTGACAAGATGACCGACTGTCATCAGACCAACACCTGCTACTGCCCATTGACTGTCCTGACTACTGGGAACAAGCCCAGCCGTAAGATCCACGTCATGCTTCGGCTAGACAGTGTGCCCTGCACGATGGAGGTGGACTCCGGATCATCCATCATCATCATCATCTCCACACAGAAGTGGCTGCGCTTGTTCCCGAGACAAAGCCGCCGCCACCTGTCACCAGTGTCGACCCGCCTGACCAACTTCCAAGGACGGCGCATTCCGTTGGCAGGAAAGGCGATCTTCCAAGTGAAGTTCAAGGATCGGAAGGCCGAGCTGTCTCTCCTAGTGGCAGAGGGTGAGCGGGTCAGCCTGTTGGGGCTCGACTGGTTTGGGCCATTGGGCATTGCTATTACAGGTGTAAATCATACTTATGAGAATAAACAGGACTCATTGTATAGAGAGTTTCCTGAGGTGTTTGAGGAAGGGCTTGGCACATACACCGGCCTCCTGGTTTCTTTTGATTTAGACCCTTCAGTACGTCCGATACGGCTGAAGTATAGGAAGGTTCCGCTTGCTCTAAAAGCTAAAATTGAGTCTGAATTAAACAAACTGGTTAAGCAGGGTATCCTTGAACCAGTACCCTATGGAAAATGGGAAACCCCCATTGTGATGCCTGTCAAGGCCGATGGCTTGATTCGGCTCTGCGCCGACTATAAATGTACGGTCAACAAAGCCCTACAGCAACACTCCTACCTGGTGCCTGTGATCAGTCACGTGTTGGCATCATTGGGAGGAGGAAAGGTTTTTGCCAAGCTTGACTTAGCTCAAGCTTATCAGCAGTTGCCTGTTGACGACGCAACTGTTGAAGCTCAGACAATCGTGACTCACAAAGGGGCTTTTAAAGTAAAGCGATTGCAATTCGGGGTTAATGTTGTCCTGGGCATTTTCCAAGGGCTAATGGAGGGGCTCCTGAGTGGGCTACCTGGCGTTGTGCCCTACTTCGATGACGTTTTAATTGTGGGCTCTGATGACTGTGAACTTATGGCTCAATTAAGAGCAGTGTTAGACCGTTTTACATCAGCCGCAAGAGAGGGCTGTCGTGCCAAATGGACAAGTAAACTAGATCAAAAAATGAAAGAGACATTGGCGGAGGAAGAAATGTTAGTGGATCGTGCAGCCATAATGGCCAATCCAACAGGGGGTAATCTCCTGATTGTGTATGAGGACCTACTTCAGAGAATGAAGCCATTATTGACAGATGACACCAGACCACAAAATTATGTTGGGAGAAAATTCTCCAAGAGGTGGTACGATGAGGACTGCGCAGAAGCTAAAAGGACACTTATTATGGCCTTCTATGCACTAAAGACTGCCCCAGAAATTGACAACTTGAAACTTCACCATCATTATCTATCATTAAAGAAAGCTTACAAACAAATGCTTGCCCTGAAAAAAAAGCCCACACAAAAAAGATATGGGAGCGTCTAATACAAGCGGCCAAAGAAAAGGATTCCTCAACTTTCTGGAACATCACCTCCAATCACGCAGTAAAGGACTCCTTTCTTTTAGAACCAACAATTATGGCAGAAACCTGGGAGGCATATTTCCGTAAGATATATACTGATACCCATCAAGAATTCTCCTCGCAAACTATTAAAGAACTACCTGAATGGCCTCCTGTTTCCGTGAAAGAAGTAACATCGTATATTAACCAGCTAAAAAGACGGAAAGCACCAGGCTGTGACAATACCCCTCCCGAACTTTTAAAAAATAACATTGACTGGTGGGCTCCTCTCCTGGCCTCACTTTTCACCTACATAGACTCCACAGGATGTATTCCAAAGGACTGGGGGCAAGCGATTGTAGTTCCATTTTTCAAGAAAGGAAGAAGAGATGACCCAGCTAACTATAGGCCAATCAGCCTGCTTAGCATTATCGGGAAACTCTATGCCAGCCATCTAGCGGACAAATTTAAATGCTGGATTGAACAGGAAAGTTTACTTGCAGAAGAGCAGGCCGGTTTCAGGGAGGGAAGATCTACCCTCGGACACGGTTTGATCATGCAACATCTGATCGAAAAATATGCTGCAAATAGCTCGGTGGCATTGTATGCAGCATTTATTGACCTTAAAATGGCCTTTGATTCTATCTCGAGGTCTAAATTATGGGAGAATTTAGAAGGTACAACCATAGACCAGAGGCTTTTATATTTAATCCATGCCTTATATTCTAATACGTCATTTAAGGTCAAGAAGAGGGTACCTCTCAAACCCCATTGTCACAACAAAAGGCGTGAAACAGGGATGTGTACTGGCCCCATTGTTGTTTATCTTTTATATTAACAATGTGGTCAGCAAGTTAAAAAATTCTGATTTTCACCCCCTACGCTGGCTGATCGGAAGATCCCCGTATTACTCTTTGCTGATGATATGGTCATACTCTCTAGGACCCCAGTGGGCCTAAGGAGAGCCTTGCTGGCACTTAATCAGTTCTGTACCGAGAACCAGTTAGAGATTAATTATCAAAAATCCAAAGTTATGTCTTTCGGCAAAAGAGCTAAAAGAAGGGTCTGGAGTATTAATGGTCAGAGGATAGAACAGGTTAAAACCTTCAAATATCTGGGAATGGTACTACAATCGAATGGTGCTAGAATGGCTCACCACGAACAGATGGCCAATTTAGGACAAAAATCTGCTCAGGCCATAATTAGATTTTTACGCACTAAGGGAGGGCAATATTTACCAGCAGCTCTCAAACTGTTCCAGGCTAAAATATTGCCCCAACTTTTGTATGGGACAATAATGGGGCCTCCATCTTCCTGCTTCACCCCACTTGAGCGTGTTCAATCAAAGTTTTTGAGAGCAGCTTTTCAGATGCCCAAATGTGTCTCAAATGTGAGACTGCGACTGGAATCTGGCTTAATTAAAGTAAAATCGAGGGTATGCCTCACTTCATTAAACTTTTGGCTAAAATTAAACTTTATTCCTTACGGCCTAGCACCCTTAATTCTCAGTGATAGTTTATATTTAACGATATAATGAAAGGTGGAAATACCCCTAACACATGGAAACAGGCAGAGATGGTGGTGATACTAAAGCCGTCAAAGGATCCTAAGGAGGTTGGTTCATATAGGCCAATTAGCCTTATGAACCAGGATTATAAAATATTTGCCAAGGTGCTAGCTAATAGACTAGATAAAATATTGCCAAAAATAATAGGAGAAGACCAGTATGGATTTATTAAAAACAGACAAATTTTCCATCCAATAAGGAACATTTTAAATGTTCTAGCACATAAACACCAACATAAAGAAAAGAAATTGGCATTATTGAAATTGGATATATTCAAAGCTTTCGATACTGTTGAACACGATTTTCTCTGGGGGACATTAAAGGATAGTGGAATAGAAGGGAATTTCCTAGAAGCTGTAAAAGATCTTTATAAACAAGGAACAGCAACATTGTGGATAAATGGAGGCAGATCAAAAGAGTTTTTAATTTCGAGAGGTGTAAAGCAGGGATGTCCACTGTCACCCTTATTATTTGTGATGGATATAGAAATTTTGGCAGATAGGATAAGGAACTCCCCTAGAATAGAAGGCTATAAAGTGGGAAAGGAAGAGGTTAAACTTAATCTCTTTGCAGATGATATACTTTTGGTACTTAAAGATCCACTAACGGCAGTCCGGGAACTGAAAATAATACTACAGGATTTCGAACATTACTCTGGGTTAGGTGTTAATATGGGGAAATCCGAAATAATATATTACAATATACCCAAGGGGGAACAGATATTAGTGGAGAAAGAAACAGCTATACCAAAGGGATGTAAAATGTTAAAATATTTAGGCATTAAAATTTTTAAAAGAATGAATAAAATTGATAAAAATAATTATTATGAAATATGGAAGAAGATTCGTAAAAATATGAGGGTATGGAAGACTAAATCAATGAATATATTAACTAAAATTAGAGCAATTAAAATGTTTCTAATCCCAAAGCTAAGCTATTTATACCAGGTCCTCCCATCAGAAATACCAAGAAAACAAGCAAAGGAATGGAATAGACAGTTAAGGGAGTGGGTTTTTGGAAGTAAATCAACTAGGGTTACTCAAAAAATAATCTACACCCCACAAGACGAGATGGGGTGGGGTTTGACAAATTTAGAGAGCTATTTTGAGGCATTCCAAATCAAACATCTATTGGATGCAGAGATAAATAGAGATAGGAAATGGGCAAGAATAGAAAATGAAGTAAATAAGGGGAAAGGAAAATGGGGGGTGTTCACAAAGAACTTAGCAGGAGAAATCAAAGAAACAATAGGGCCGAGGGCTATCGGCCTCAGGGTGTGGAAAAGATGGGAAGGAGCCTGGTCATTGGATCTCGTCAAATGGACTCCATTAGAACTATTACAGGAATCTAATGACCCCATATGGTGGGAAAATTTAAAAAAGAAAGGCTTGAACAGAGTAAAGGACTTATTGGACAAGTCGGGATCATTGTTACCAAGAGAAAAATGCATGGAAATGCTGGGGGAAAGGAATTGGCTACGGGTTTATGGATTATATGAGGCAATAAGTAAACTATCCTGCCCAGAGGTAATACCCAAGGAAAGTCGATTGAAGGCAATTATGTTAAAGATTGAACTTGCAAAAAAAGGTATAGTGGGGGACTTATACAATCTAATGGTCAGTGAGGTGGATTATATAGGACGAGTGATACAATTAAAATGGCAGAGAGAAATCGAATTGACCGACCAAATAGTGCATAAAATCATAAAGGAAAATAAAAATATAAAATCAGATAAATATAAGGAAATGACTAGAAAATTGGTTTTGAAATGGTACAGAACACCGCCCCAGTTAGCATACATGATAAAAGGTCTGAGTCCAAAATGTTGGCATTGCGGAAAAGATAAGGGGTGGTATATACATATGTGGTGGGATTGTCCAGAAATTTTTAGGTTCTGGACGGATACCATTCAGGAAATGGAAAAAATCTTAGGAACTACACTAGTGAGGGATGTAAATATATTATTTACAGGTATTCTGGGGAGCGCTACATTGGGAAAAAAGGATAATAAATTATATAAAGCCATGATTCTTGCAACACAAGCCGCCATCGCTAGGGGATGGAAAGATAAAACAAAATGGACATGGGCAAGTTGGTTCCAGTATCTATATGAGGACGTTAGTTCTGAAATCGTGATCTGCCTTCGAGGGGATGCCTCATGGGAAGAGAAAAAGGAAAGAATAAATAATAATTGGACAAAGTATTTTCATTGGTTGAGGTCAACTGGGAATTCAGAGAGTAAAAGTAAAGCCTGGAGTGGGATCAGGAAGCTGTGTACATGGATGGATTAATAATATAGAATCAGTAGGACGGGGGGGAGGGAGAGGGGGAGGGGGGAAATGAAGTACTATTTGTGTATAACTATTATTTGTGTATAATCAAAGAATGAATAAAAATTTATTTGCAAAAATAAATAAATAAATAAATCCAAAAAAAAAAAAATTCTCAGTGATAGTTTTAAATCCTCCTGGTTAAAGGCGGTACATCTAAACCTAAGTAAATTAGGCCTCTCACCACCTATAGTCCAAAAAATGGAGTATGACCAAGCAAAGTCAGTAATCAAACAAAGGATCCAGGATATCCAACGTCAAATTGACATCAATAAAGCTCCAGAATTTTTGGCTGCAGAACATACAAAATATAAAGTGGCTCCAGCATTGTACCTGTCCCAGCTGGAGATTCCAGCCCAATGGAGGGCATTTTCGCTAGCTAGATGGAGAGCTCTTCCCTCTGCTGTGTTAGATGGGAAGTTTAGAAAGACTCCCATGCATGAGAGGGTTTGCCCCTGTGGGGATGGCGAGGTCGAAACAATCGAACATGTATTACTGTATTGCCCCTTCTATCATGAAATCAGAACAAAGAAGATCTCCCCTCTTCTTAAGAAATATCAGGGTTGTACAGACATAGAGTTTAGCAAAATGATCCTTAGGGATGTCAACCCAACAGTCACAGCTTCCAGTGCAAGTTTTTTAGCAGCTGCATATAAAATACGTCAAGAGATACTGCGTAGAGTATCCGGATTTTAACTGTTTTAGATATGAAATTTTTGAGTGTTCATATTGGTTATAAGACTCTTTAGGACTCATATGTAAGATATTAGACGTTTTATGCTGGTCAATGACTGTATCAATAAATCTGATTCTGATTCTAAGGGTGCCAGTCTGAGGGTGAAAAAATCAAAATGTGTTGTTGGTGTGGACAAAGTCGAGTTCTTGGGGTTCCTCATCGACGCAAATGGGGTCCACCCCACACTGGACAAGGTCGCCGCCATCAAAAGCGCACCCCCGCCTAAGTACAAGAAGAACCTCCAGTCCTTCTTGGGCATCTTGAACTTCTACCATTAGTTTCTGCCACACAAGGCTTCAGTGGTGGAGCCTCTGCACACCCTGCTTCACAAGAACGCTAAATGGGAGTGGAGCGAGCGGCAGAGGCGAGCATTTGAAGTGGTCAAGGACCTCCTTTCATTGGACGCAGTGCTCATGCACTTTGATGAGGACAAGCTCCTCGTGTTGGCCACTGACGCGTCCCCTTATGGGATGGGCACAGTCCTCAGTCATCTCATGCTGGACGGCACCGAGGCGCCCATCGTCTTCTATTCACGGTCCCTCACCGCAGTGGAGAAAAACTATGCCCAGATTGACAGGGAGGGCCTCGCCCTAATCACCGGAGTTAAAAAATTCCATGACTTTGTATATGGGCGATGGTTCCTCCTTGTAACTGACCATAAACCGCTTCTGGGCATATTTCTCCTGACCGGCAGACTCCAAATATCCTCTCACCAAGGATGCTAAGGTGGGCAGTTTTCCTGTCTGCCTATGACTTTGAACTTGAACATCGGCTGGGTAAGGCCATAGGGCATGCGGATGCCCTCAGCCGCTGTCCTGCACCAACCACGGACTCAGATATTGCTGAGGATTTGGACGTTCTGGCTCTTGACAAGCTACCTGAGGCACCGGTTACCTCAAAGGACATTGCCACTGCGACGGCACGGGACTCTATGCTCGCCCGTGTGCTCAGTTGGGCGTTGAGGGGGTGGCCGGCGGGAAAGCTCGCGCCAGAATTTAAACCATTCCATTCCCGCCAAAATGAACTGTCTGTAACAAAGGGATGTCTGCTCTGGGGGAGTTGGGTGGTGATTCCCTCCAGGCTAAGGGAGAGAGTGTTAGAGGCCTTGCATGCCGGGCACCCAGGAATGGTGCACATGAAGTCCCTCTCTCGTGGGTATGTGTGGTGGCCTAATCTTGACGATACATAGAGGTATGGGTTCGGAATTGTATGCAGTGCCAGCAGTCACGCCCAGAGCCACCTCAGGCTCCCATTCAACCGTGGGAGAAGGCACGAAGGCCATGGTCCCGCCTCCACGTTGATCTGGCTGGTCCCTACCAGGAGCAAATGTTCCTTATTTGTGTTGACTTGTACTGGAGGTTGTTAATTTATGGTTGACTGGTTCTGGGGCAGTGATCAACGCCCTACGCAAACTCTTTGCGACACACGGGCTGCCGGACTGTTTGGTCTCTGACAACGGGCCACAGTTCGTGTCAGCCGAATTTGAGGGCTTCCTCAAGGACAACCTGATCCGCCATGTGACTTCTGCGCCGTTCCATCCGGCCACCAACGGACAGGCCGAACGGATGGTTCGAATGGCAAAGGAGTCACTTGGGCGCCTGACGTGTGGGGACTGGGGCCAGAAGATCGCCTCTTTTCTCCTGCGCCAGCTGTTACGAATAAACTGAAATCACTTGCTGAAATCATTTCGTTGTTGAGTTCCATACTTAACAATATTTATGCTGCATACTGCAAGAAACAGGTGCATTTAAGACAGCAGAAAGTGTGTCAATGAAAAATAACTTATCAGGACAACAACCCCCCCCCCTGAGGCAGGAGCTGAAGGAGACCTGAAATTAAATACAATTTTTTAGTAATTCCAGCTGGAAAGTCTGCTGCACTGAAGTGACTTCTACTAGAGATTGATCCTTGGCACTTACCATGAGGGGTCCTTCTACTCTGAGGAAAGGAGGACATCTTGGGTGATTCCCTCCGACCTATCAGGGAGAGGCAGGAACAATTTTTTCTTCCTCTTCCTGTGGGCTTGGGAACACCCACTTCTTCAGTTCAGGTGACTCCCAGCAGCAGTACAGGATAGCATAACTTCCTAAACTTAAACAAGTGGAACAACTGCAAACATGGAAAGGTTTAGATACTTCCCCCTAAAAAGGAGAACCAAACATTTACACAGGTAAGTCAGAAAATAGATAAGCGGAAGGAAGAAGAGAACGTGAACAAGGAGAGAGATCAGACTCAGGTGGGGCAAGATGTCCTCCTTTCCTCAGAGTAGAAGGACCCCTCACGGTAAGTGCCAAGGGTCATTCTCCCTCTGAGGCGGAGGACATCTTGGGTACTTTCAAAGCAGTACCCTATGCCCTGGGTGGGAGATCGCTCTCCTCTTGAATGATGTGTTGTAAGACTCTTCTTCCATAGGCAGCATCTGCTGGGGCATAAATATTCAGCTTGTAGTGCCTGATGAAAGTAGAAACTGAGGACCAAGTTGCGGCCCTGCAGACCTCTTCTACTGATGCGTTCGTGGTCAATGCAGCATTGGTGGATGCACTTCTAACTGAGTGGGCCGTAATTCCAGCTGGGACTTCTAGGTGAAGTGACTCATACGCCTCTGTGATACGCAACTTGATGGTAGCACTGATGGCAGACTTTGACATTTTATTCCCCAGATTGGGAGGAGAGATGTTGATAAACATGGCTTCGGTCCTTCTAATGCTAGCCGTGCATAGTAGATAGGCCTTGAGAGCTCTGTGGACGTCCAGAATGTGCCAGGTCTTTTCTCGTGAAAGTTTAGGGTCAGGGCAGAAAGACAGTAAGTAGATTTCCTGCAACCTATGGAAACGGGAAGCAATCTTTGGGATGAATGTCAGATCCGTGAGGAGAATTACTTCGTCCTTATGAAAGACACATAGACCTGGATTAACAGAGAGAGCTCCCAGCTCTGAAACGCGTCTGGCAGAGGTGACTGCTACAAGGAAGATGGCTTTCATCTGCAGACACTTCAGGGGCACGTCTTGAATGAGCTCAAATGGTCCCTTGGTGAGTGCGGACAGGACCATATGCAGTCTCCAGGTAGGGAAGTGTTGTATGGGAGGAGGACTGTTCAGAGCCGCTCCTCTCAGACACCTATGCACATGAGGGTGTACAGATAACGGAGAACCCTTGGTCCGAGGGTTGCTGGTTTTAGGCCAGACTTAAGGACATCATTTAGGAATTCTAGGATGGAAGAGAGATGAGGATTTACGGAATCTACAGCTTTTCTCCTACACCATCTGTGGAAGGCCTTCCATGTGGTATTATATATCCGGATATTAGAATCCTTTCTGGAAGCGAGGATCATTTCCGTTACACTCAAAGAGTTGCCCAGGTCTAGGTAAGACAACCGTTCAAGTTCCACATAGTCAGAAGTAGTCACTCTGGCCCTGGGTGCCAAACTGGAACTTGGGTGAGCATGTCTGGAGAGACTGGCAGGCGAAGTGGAGGTGTCTCTAACATTTGTTGTAGGGTCGAGAACCAGGGATGCCGAAGCCACCATGGGGCCACGAGGAGAACTGCAGCCCTCCGTTTTTTATCTTTCTCAAGACTTTTGGTATTATGGGTATTGGAGGGAAGGCATACATGTGGGCCATGCGGTGGTCAGGGCATCCGTGGCTTCCACCCTGATGTGCTGAAACCTGGAGAAGAATCTGAGGAGCTGGTGATTCTGATGAGAAGCAAACAGGTCCAGAACAGGTGTCTTGAAGTGCTGTAACATCCAGTTGAATACTTTCTTGTTCAGCATCCATTCTCCCAGATGGATAGTCTGTCTGCTGAGCCAATCCGCTTTGGTGTTGTCCAGGCCTCTGATATGTTCATCCCATATGGAGGCTAGATTCTTCTCCACCCAAGAGAGTAAGACCAATGCCTCCTTATGTAGGGAGGGCATGTCAGCATTCACTTGCTGCTGTAAGACATAGGCTGGAGATGAGCTTGGTCTAAGTGACAGCTCTAAGCAGTCAGGTGAGCAGGTATGAACTGGTTCTATCCTGTTCTGTCTTGTACTGTGCTAACAAGTCAGAATGACTAAGCAGTCTTCGTCTGATTGGCTGGTTTGTATATATAAGTGTTCATTTAGTGTACATATTTTTCTCTCCTCATGAACCTGTCTACTGCTAAGCACTTTGCCAGTGCGTACCATGATCTATATGCTTGTGTAAATAAATCTGTATATAGTTTTACATAAGGCTGTGTGGTCTCCTACTTCATCTGGATACTTCCAGCACCCCAGTACCACTGGTGTGGGCAGGCACGCTACACTAACAGGGTGATCTGGAGCCCCCCGATGATTTATGTAGGTCTTGGCCGATATATTGTCTGTTCGTATCAGGATGTGGTGATTCTTCATGTAGTATGAAATGTAGTAAGGCTAGGCAGATGGCTCTGAGCTCCAAGATATTGACTGATATCCAGGTCAAGTCATACCTTAATGTTCTTAGGCTCACATTCTGACTTCTCAGGTCTATTGAAGGCTTGTTTTCCGAAATGTGGTCTGGAGCTGAAGTTTCTCTTATATGGCAGATTGGGAGGTCCCCATGAGCTTCTTTTCTGGTTGTGTCTGGGCTTGTATGTTGCTCCTGAAGAACGAAAGGAATGGTTAGTGGAGCCCCTTTTGTCAAGAAGATGCACGTGTCTAGGCATTGCCTTCTTTTTGTCCTTTGTCTCAACCATTATCTTTTCCAGGTTGTTTCCAAATAGCTTTTCCCCTTGGAAGGGGTATGCCATGACAAAGGACTTAGACTGCAGATCAGCTGGCCAGGCACGAAGCCAAATTCCTCTCCTGGCCACTACCACCAAAGCCATGGATCTGGAAGAGAAGGTAAGGGCATCTAGGGAGGCATCAGTGGCATACACTGATGCTTTCATCAATCTAGTTGCTCCCTCAAGCAATCTTTTAGCATCTTCTAGGAGGAACTGAATAAGTTTCCTGGACCAGACTAGCATGGCTCTGGTTGCAATGGCGGCTGAGGCCTTGATGGCCATCGCTGTGGCTTCATGCGCTCGTTTTAATGCTACATCTATTTTCTTGTCCAGGTTGTCCCGTACTGATCCGTAGCCCTCTTCAGACAACAGGCCAAAGGACTGCAGTGCCGTAATCGGAGCATCCACCAGAGGGACCTGCAACATCTCATCTGCAAATGCTGGTAAGTCATACAGTTTTTTTAATAAACCCTGGGGCCTGCCTGTTGGAGGTGGGCTTAGCCCATTCTGCTTTTAACTGTCTTTCAAAAAATTTTGGAAAGGGAACAACTTTTTCTGTAGTAGCATAACGTGGGAAAAGCTCCTCCGTGCCCTTGGATTTATTCCTGGGATTGATACCTGGGCAGTTCATATCCTCTTCAGAGAGGTTGTCCTGTAGATCTAGGGCTGATAAAAAGTTAGGATGTATTGAAAATCCTCTGCTTTAAATAGTCTGGCTGAGGGTTGTGGAACACTAATGTCCTCAACTTCCTCATCGGAGATGAACTGCCCCTCCTCCTTTTGGCTCAGGTCAGGATCTGGGGAGTGCTCCCTCTCTGAAGGAGAATGCCTATCGACTGGGATTTGCTTCCTGGCAGCCTTAGTGGGCCAGGTGTTCCCCGATGATCTATCCCTAGGAGGATCCCTTGGGACTGGGACTGGAGAGCTGTGGCGGGATGAAAGGGAAGCCAGGTCTCCCATCCGGCAAAAGTTAAAAAACTCTTCCCTCGAAGCCCTTTTAACAGACTGGTACAAGTCTTGAGAATTGGAGTTCCCGGCCAGGGAAAGTACATTACCCATCTGCAGTCTTCTGGCATCCCCAGTGGGTGAAATGTGCAGCATGGGAGAAATGCTCATATTTTTCACCGGGAGATTGGCAAGCAAGGACTGGGACTCCATTTCTGCGCTTGTGTATTCTGCGGGAGAGGTTCCCTGCATGGACCTTCTCCACTGATATCTTCTGTGTAGCGCTGCTTCTTTGCGATCTTCTCCCTGCTCAATTCAGGGTCGTTGCCGGCAGCCGCAGCAAGCCAACAGGTCATGCCGGCTCTGGAGTCGTCCCTGCTGAGCTGCCTAATGGCAGCATCGCTCTTCGATTCAGAGAGATCACCATCCCCTCTTCTCGGCATGCTAATGCTAGTAAAGAAAGGAGGAAGGGAAGGGAGCTAAGCAAGCCTCGAGGCCAAGTTGCCTCCATGCTCCCTCTGGAGGACAGGAAAGAAATGAGTAAATAGAGAATAAATAGAAAGTTGTAAGAGGAAGATTTTTTAGATAAGATAGGAAGAAAATAGCAAGAAGAAATAAGTGGTAGATTAGATATAAGGTGTAAACTGTTGGAGGCTGAGCCTTCAACAACCTCTCCCTGTAGAGGCAGGAAAGAAACTGAAGAAGAAGTGGGTGTTCCTAAGCCCACAGGAAGAGGAAGAAAAAATTGTTCCTGCCTCTCCCTGATAGGACGGAGGGAATCACCCAAGATGTCCTCCTTTCCTCAGAGGGAGAACCTGCACCTCATACCAAGAAGGTCCATGTCTGAATTGTGCTTAGGTCTATCAACCCACTGTAAACAAATGTTAAAATTGTTTTGAATTGGAGGTAAATATAATAACATCTCAAGTATAAGACATTTTCAGCCAACTCAAGCTAACTGTTCTGGGCATAAATGCCTCCTTCCCTTGCACAGCACACTCCATGGTAGTGTTGGGAATCAGCCTATAGCCAACGGGGCTCGTCAGCTGGGAGGCTGAAAGCAAACAGACACAGAGTGAGTCCTTTGAACTAGTTTATTTAAGAGTTATCACAGGAGTGTCTTGTCCCACCGAAAACAAAGAACACTATATAAAGGCAAGGATGATATATGGTGAAAAAAATACAAAGCTGATACTGTGCAGGTCTAAGTAGCTCAAAAGGAATGTTGCAGCTTCAGATAATGGATGTCAGTGGTGCAGTGCTAGAAGAAGGACTATGGAAAACAACAACTCTTAAGTAGAAATGTTTCCCACTTCTCTGATAGGCCTATTGCTGAGTCTGGCAATCAGGGAAAGCTCATCCTTGGGGTTTCCTCAGCCTAGCACATTGGATACATGAGTCAGACCTGTCCACTTTGCTCTAATGGAGGCCAGATTCCATTTTGTTTGTTTATTCCCCCACAGCAGCCATCTACCCTGTGGCTGGCAGAATGAGAAGGAGAGCAGTGCACCATCTTTCTTCCATGATTCTTCTAGGACCAAATGCCACATGGTCCTTCCATGGCTAGTGTTGAAGCCGGCAGCCAGCTACTCCAACTGGCAGAAGGAGTGAAAGACAATGAGGCTTGAGGCCAGCCCTACCATTAGGCACTACGCTGAATAAATGGGACCCCTCAATGTTATGTATTGGGACTGAAACATAACTTAGACTGGCTGAGCTCGGAGCCCAAGAACAATAGCCCACCTGGACTCTGGAAGTAACCAGTCAAATAGTAATGTTATGTAAATAGCCTATCGTTGGGAGTGGGGTGTGTTTGGGTGTGGCAGTTGCATGCTATTTAAACAGGGCTTTGGCCCTGGAGTTTAGTCTTGTTCTTGCTGAAATCACAAATAAAGTAGAGCTGATCACTAGACTTGGGGTCTGCTCATCCATGGAACCCAGTATTTAACACTCAGGCAGCAGACTTTGGGTACTGTTAATGGGTGGCTAATAGGTAGTGGCTTAGAGTTTAAGCCACTGAGCTGCAGATCCTGCCAACTTAGCAGTTCAAAACGTAGAAATTGCAAGTAGATAAATAGGTACCACTTCAGTGGGAAGGTAATAGCATTTTGTGCGCCTCGGTGTTTAGTCATGCCAGCCACATGACCACAGAAACATCTTCGGACAGCGCTGGTTCTTCAGCGCTGGTTCTTCAGCAACAGAGATGAGCACCACCCCCTAGAGTTGGATTCGACTAGCTTTCAAGC
Source organism: Gekko gecko (assembly GCA_029375565.1). Taxonomy (NCBI): domain Eukaryota; kingdom Metazoa; phylum Chordata; class Lepidosauria; order Squamata; family Gekkonidae; genus Gekko; species Gekko gecko. The sequence goes on along the minus strand of JAPDNY010000002.1, from coordinate 231,926,390 downwards.
AAGGGTAACCTTTAATAGGCAGCTATTTACTATATTTCTTACTGCTGAATGGCATTATGTGGATTTTTCCATCTCAGGTGTCAAATTGTTTTTGCCAGACTCAGATGGGATCCTTTCCATTTGACTGTTTTGACCTATGCATATTTTAGACTTGAGTAAGAAAAAGAAAGGCAGGAAATAATTTTTTAAAAAATAAAGATTCCCATAGCTGCTTGCTGTATTTATCTTGTGCAATAGGGTCTGCTTTTTAATTTTTTATCTCCTTTTTGGGAACGTACACTGTACATTTATGACTCCAAAGGGTTTGACAGCAAGCTAGTCCAAGTCAGTAAGAAAAGGGAAGTGGATATTAATTAAAAGGGGGAAAGCCTTTGTAAAAAGAGCCTATGGGGAAATCATATTACCAAGCCAGTGAGAAATGCATGTTGGGAAGTAATTTTATAAGAAAATTAGAAGCAAGCTCAGACAAAGCAGTTTCCAATTAATAGCAGCAGCTGACTTAACAGGAAAGTGAGAACTCAGAGTCTTTCTGTCAGCGAAGTGGAGAAGAAATTCTCCTCATGTGAAAAACAAACATTGGCTGCATATTCAGTGGCATCAAAAAGGCACTCTTCAGTAAGTGGCTGAAACAACAAAACAGTCTAGGTTATAAAGAATTTCACTCAAAGCTCCTACCTAACTGAAGTCTTTGCTCAAGTTATTTTGGGATATTAGCATTGGCTACTCCACTCCCAGCCTGCAATCAAGATGGTCAGTTGAATGCTCCAGGTAGGTAATGTGTGTGTGTGAAAAGAGATAGGGTGACTAGCTAGGCCCAACGCTAAGGGATGAGTCACATGACCATTGGGCAGGGCAGCCCAAAATGTTCCCGTAAGTGAGCTGGGAATTCTAAATGGCATCCATTCCAGTTAATGCTCCCATTCATTTATTTTTACTTTATTTTATTAAAATACTTGCTGGGTGACCTTGGGCCAGTCACATTACTCTCATCGTAGCCCTGACCTGGATAGCCCCAGGATAGCCTGATCTTGTCAGATCTTAAAAAGTAAGCAGGGCCAATGTGGAGGCAGGAGGAAAACCACCTCCAAAGGTCTCTTGCCTTGAAAACCCTACAGGGTCACCCTAAGTCAGCTGTGACTTGATGGGGGGGCACGATTCCATCACACCACTTGTGCTCTGAGGAGGCACTTGGGAGGGCTTCTGTTTTTTGTTTTGAAGCCCTAGAAATGACCATCCCAAACATCTACAAGGCATTCTTGAGAGCTAGGAGTCTGCCCTTGTGCTAACTTTTACTAACACTAGCCAATGCATCACAAAACAGTGATCACAAGCTTCACCAGACTGGATGTTAAGAAACACACCACCACCCCAAAGAAGGTGCCCCCACTCTCCATTGTTTCCAAAGGACTAAAGTCAAACCAGAGAATTTCTGCAGTAGAAACTGAGAGAGGCATTTTTGCACCCCATTAGTATCCGTGCAATGTACAGAGAACCTTAACAAAGGTTTGCTACTATCAGGGGTCTTTTTTGGGGGGAGTGTACCAGAGCACAACTCCGGCAGCTCAGGAGCCAAGCCCCGCCCCCAGCCGGCATCCCTGGAGTCTCTCAGGCAGCTGAATGTCAATTTCAGCTCCATTATATCCTATGGGCTATTGAAGTCAATGGTGAAAACATAGGGTATATTCTGGGGGCTGGAGGGGAGGGGGTTTGAGGGAGAGGCTCCAAACTCACAGGGTAGCTGATGGAGCCTCTCCCCAAGATACCCACCAAGTTTCAAGAACATTGGACCAGGGGGTCCAATTCCGTGGGCCCCTAGACAGGTTGCCTCCATTCCCTCCATTGTTTTCTATGGTGGGAAAAAAGTAACTTATAATGAGGCCGAATTGCCGCTGAATTTCTTTCATTCCCTCCTTTCCTTCTCCCCTTTTCCTCTTTCCCTCCTTCTTCTCTTCTCTTTTTCTTTCTTTCCCACCTTCTTCTCTTTTTTCCTCCTTTCCCTGTTTCCCTCCTTCTTCCCTCTCTTTCTTTCCCTCCTCCTTTCCTTCTCCTTCTTTCCTTCTCCTTCTTTCCCTCTTTCCTTCACTCTACTCTCTCTCTTTTCTTTCCTCCTTCTGTGGCCCAACTCTAGTGAGAAGGAGTTTAAACCTTAAACCCCTTCTCTCTTAGCTCCCCCACCCAGGCCAGCTGGGGAAGGGAAGGGGAGGCTTTTGAAGATGCCTCCCCCCCTTTTGCTTCCCCTTCTGACATCACTTCCGGTGATGTCAGGGGGTGTGGCATATGCTAATAGCCTAATAGCTCATTAGCATACCATATGCTAATGAGCTTCTGCAGCTGTTTTTCTACGAAAAGACCCCTGGCTACTATACTATTCTTAAATACATTCTGTCACCAAACAAGATAAGGAAGAAAAGGTCTTGAGAATAAGAAGTGAAAATGGGGGGGGGGGGCACAGAAATGAAGGAGAAAGGTGTGGAAAAGAAGGAGAGAGAGGGAAAGGTTGTTTTATCTTACTGCCTTAACTACTGTTTTGCAAGAACTCACAGAGTTGGGTGCAAGGAAAGGGAGAGAGAAAGGCTAGGCCAGAAGTGTCAAACTCATTTGTTACAAGGGCCAGATCTGACATAAATGTCACTGCCAGGCCAGACCATGTGTGCCATAAAATGCAATATGAGGTACCACAGATATAAACTTTATAAAGATGATTTCAGATGCCAAATGGCAATAGGCTTGATTGGATTAGGTGTGATATGCAGAAGGGTAGTAGGTGTGGAGATATCATCACTGGTAATGAGACAGGAAACCTAGGTCTCAGTCTGGTCCAGGAGGATTCAGTCCATAAGGATGCAAAGAATAAATGGACATAAGTCTGAAGAAGTGAGCATGACTCACGAAAGCTCATACCTTGCCACAAATTTTGCTACTGGACTCTCCCCCCCACTCAGTATGCATACACAGGAAAGCTCATACCTGGAATAAAATGTTGTTGGTCTTGAAGGTGCCATGGGACTCCCTCTCCAAACAAGGGAAGAGAGGCTAAGCAGCGCAGCAGCAGTCCCAGAGGAGGAAGCAGGAGGTAGCTTTTCTTCATTGCACTCTCTCTCTCTTTTTTCTTCCCCCTCACTTCCCTAAAGGAGGCAGAGAGGCTAGGCATTGCAACAGCCCCCCAGAGGAGGAAACAGGAGGGAACTTTTTTCTGTTGTGCACACGTGCACTCTCTTTTCTCTTCCCCCTTGCTTCCATAAGGAGGAAGAGAAGCTTTGGCAACGCAGTAGCAGTAATGGCTGAGAAATGCAAGCACTTCCTTGTGGGCCATATACCAGCCCTGCAGGGGCTGGATACGGCCCGGGGGGTGCATGATTGACACCCCTGGGCTAGGCTATTGAAGAAAATGACATGCAGGCTGGCAATTACTGTGGCAGCTATCAGCACAATCTGTTAAGTAAGTTTGCTTGAGTCTTGGAGAAAAGGGAAGCTTAGCTGATCCTAGAGCTTTTTGCTATGTTCAGTTTTCCCTGCACCCCTAGTGGCTGCAGCCAGAACTGCATTTTAAAAATAAACGGGAAGATGTTTGGCTAGAGGCAGCAGGACGATGGTGGCTTCGAGAGCCCCTTCAAAGGCCTTCCTTAAGCTGCGCCCAAGGTAGACCACTACCTCCTTGGTACACCACTGCTCCTAGGTAAAATTTCTGGTTATTCACCATTAGCAGAACACATTGTACAGATAAGAGATCACCTGTCGTGAATTGTACAAATGCAATGGAAAGGGATAGTCAAATGGACATGCTTGTACAGGCAGATGTTTGTTGAGGTAGATGTTTGCTGAGGTGGATGTTGTTTCATGAAGTAGCTGTTGGGTGAGGGAGATTTTCTTTGGAGGGCAAAAATAAAAGGGGATATGCAGGGGCTTTCTCAGTGGGGTGGCAACATATTTGGGTCCACCCTTTGCAGGTGCCTGCAGAAGACAGAGGAGGACATGGGTGTGGCATGCCTGGCACTCTGCCACCGGGGAGGGCAATGCTCCCTCTAAGCTTATGAGTAAAAATTCTACTTTGTGAGCTACTGGCATTAAAGTTGTGAGCAAGTGATTTGGCTACTGCATAAATTAGTTTGCTATGGAGCAATCCTTCCTGAGCTAAGACAAAAATCTGTGAGCTGGAGGCTAGAAAACTGTGAGACAGCTCACACTAACTCAGCTTAAATGGACCACTGGAGGAGGGTGCAAAAATATTTCTAAACTGTGGGCTGGAAACAGAGCCCCAGGACTGGAGAATGTGGGAGGCACAGCTGCTTTTTGGCACTGCACTGGGAAGGGCCACAAAGGGGTATACTCAAGGAGGGAGCAGCAACAGGGAGTTCGGATGTGGAAGGGGAGGATACTTTCCCCCTGCTCTCGGAATCACTGCTGTCAGAGTCCTCCTCTCCAAAGATTGTTAGCAACTGCTGGCATCTGGGCAGTGCTAACAACTCTTTTGCCTGTGTGAAGAGCCCCAGGAACAGATCAGAGTAGGGAGGTTTCAAGACCCCTGGTGATGCTCTGCTAGGGCCAGGCTCCAGTGGGCTGGCAGGATGGGTTTGGTGCCTGGGAATGGGGGTCTGTGGTATGCAGGGGGTGGAGGATTCCCCCCCACAAAGAGCACCCTTTGCACCAACTTTCACCCTTATGGCACAAAGAGGTGTTCACAATTAGGAGGGGTGGGAGGGTATAAATATGTGTCCTCAGCCAAGGGAACCCAGTAGCTGCATGAGCAGAGAGATGGAGTGGGTCAAAGCCAGGGGAGAGGTGTTGTCATGGGTCAGCCAGCTGCCACTTCCTACTCCTCTGAGTCCTCAGAATTGGAAGAGTCAAGTCTGGTACTGGTGGAATACCCACCTGAGCAGCTGGGTTGAGAAGCAAACACAATGGGGGAAGTATTGTGATGCAAGAATGCTTCCCAGTCATAGCCAGGCTGCTCATTCTGGCAGGAGATGAAGGAGACAACACAGAGGCCAGGGCCTCAGTTGCCACCAGTTTCTCCTGAACCAGCAGGGCATAGAAGGAGGAGAGAGTGCTTGACAGCTTTAGAGAGACAACGAAGCACCTGTCTGATCGCCCAGCAGTGATCAGGGTTAATTCCTGGAGCAGAGTCTTTACAGGACCAGGATTGACAGGGTGATAGGGAAGCAGTAAAGACCTGCACCTGGAGGACAATGAATGCAGCGGATAAGAAGTGATGCCTGGACCTTGGGGGATGAGTTAGCAAAAGGAGGCAGATATAAGGAACACACTGAGCAAGGCTTGGTGTGGAAGTAACTTTGCATGCCACACCCCTCTGTGAGCTGACTTGCTTAGTGAACAGAGCTCTATCCTGACTTGCTGCCTTGTATTCTGTCTTTGTTAACCTTGCTTGCTCCTGCAGCTTGAGACCCAGACTTGTATCTTGCAGTAATTCCCAAGCCCTGGAGCCCCCTGACCCTGGGACAGGACCTTTGGATCTCTGACTCTGGACTGGTTTGTAGACCTTGCTCCTATATCTTACTTTATGTGTTGTCAGTGTATTTGTGTATCCAGGAAACCCTGGGTAGAGTAACAGTGCCAGGCTTTGCCCTGAACGTGACAGGTGTTCACAGTCAGAATGGGTGGGAGGGTATAAAATGTTGGTCTTCAGCTGAGACACCCAGCAGTTAGGCTTCTCTGTTTGGTCTGAGCAGAGAGATGGGGTCTCCGAACCCCACCAGGGGAGAGGTGTTCACAATCAGGATGGATGGTATATAATGTGGGTCCTCAGCCAAGGCACCCAGTAGCTAAGCCCCTCTGCTCAGTGTGAGCAGAGAGACAGGGTAGCTTAGAGCCCTGAGTCTACCTAATACCCAAATCCCACCAGGAAAGAGGTGTTCACAATCGGGAATGAATATGCTCTGCTTTTAACAAGTTCCCTGCCTTTCTCAACAGCAGAGAGGGTGTGGAGCAGAGCTGAGGGTATATTAGCATTCTCATCCCATACAGCAGAATGGGAACTCTGTTATTGGCAGCCAGAAGTGCCTGTTAAGCTTTGGGGGGGCCCTATTGAAGAAGAAGAAGAGAAGAAGAGTTTGGATTTATACCCCACCCTTCACTGCCCAAAGGCGTCTCAGAGCGGCTTACAAACTCCTTTCCCTTCCCCTCCCCACAACAGACACCTGTGAGGTAGGTGGGGCTGAGAGAACTCTAACACAAACTGTCCTTGAGAGAACAGCTGTGCCAGAGCTTGTGACTGACCCAAGGTCACATCAGCAGGTGCAAGTGGAGGAGTGGGGAATCAAACCCAGTTCTCCCAGATAAGAGTCCACGCACTTAACCACTACACCAAACTGGCTCTCCAAGGTTGATGTTTCCAAGGCTGGAGAATCCCCCCCCCCAATTGCTTTGAAGTTTGGTAAACATTTTGATTGAGAGGAGACAGTCTGTCTGAAAATGTATCCATTTACAAACCACCACAAACTTCTTGAAAGTCAGTGGAAAGTTCATGCCAGTTGATGTGCCATGAACTTCAGTTTGCAAACCCCAACTGGCCAAAATTCATCACAAACTTTAGTTCATGAGCTGATTCGTGCCCATCCCAGCAGCCAGTGTATACAAAAATTTCAAATGGCCACCCATGCACTCAGAAAGCTGTGTGAATATGCTGTAATGAAGCTTGTTTTGCAGATAGTGTTGTAACATAAGAACATCTGAATTTAGGGTCGGAGACCCTATCTCAAACCCAACTCAGAACCTGGCTAAGGAATTAAAAGCTCAAAGGGTATAGGTGACAAAAAGGAAGATTTCCAGCTGTAAATGTGTGTTCAGTCCATTCCTAAGCAGAGTTACACCCTTATAAACTCAATGAAGTCAATGGGCTTAGAAGGGTGCACTGATAAAAGTGATTTGCTAACATGTGGTTAAGAACCTGACAGAGCCAGGTGCTGAAAGACCCTCTGATATGTATCTGGAAGTGAGATGGGTTAAGAAATTTGTGGTTAAACTGGCCAAGGTGTTTATGGAGGTCTCTTGTATGAACATCTAGAAAATGGGGGGATAACTTACACAAAGTAATTATTCGGGGGGGGGACTGCTGCTTGAAACAACATGCAAAGATAGAATGGCAGGAAGATGGAATGGGAGGAACTGCTAAAATCTTGCTTCAGCCTTTACTTCACAAGTACACCTGAGATGTAGTCAGAATATGTATGGAAACGTCAGTTGCAAGAAGAAGGTGTAAATGAACTTTTGACTTTCCCACAAAAAGCAATAGAAATGTTTTTATTTAAAAGTGGATGCCCTGAACTGGGTAGCCCAGGCTAGCTCGATCCTGTCAGATATCAGAAGCTAAGTAGGGTTGGCCCTGGCTAGTATTTGAATGGGAGACCATGAAGCAGAGGGAGGCAATGGCAAACACCTCTGGATGTCTCTCGCCTTGAAAACCCTATGGGGCTGCCATAAGTTAGCTGTGACTTGACAGCACTTTTCACCACCACCATTTAGTCAATGGAAGCTCAGAGCAATCCAGAGAGCAGTATACTGTCCCACAAAACCAAGCTTGTTTCTACACCATCTAGTAGGGATGGGCATGAACTGGTTCATGAACTAAAGTTCATCATGACTTTTGGCTGGTTTGTGGTTCACAAAATGATGTTAGCAAACTGAAGAGCCACCATGAACTTCCACAAATGTTGATGCAGTTCACGACAGTTTGTGAAAAGCAGAAATCAGGGCTTTAAATGGCTCCAACATCAAAGAGCAGAAAGCAGGGAGTTAAATGGCTCTGAGCCATTTAAACCCCTGCTTTCTGCTCTTCATGACAAATAGCTGAGCAGCAAGAAAAAGAAAGCACAGGTTTAAAAGGCTCCAAGCTCTCTGCCACTCAGCTATTTGCTTTAAATGGCTTGGGGCCATTTAAACCACTGCTGTCTGCTCCTCATGAAAAGCATTGGGGAGCGGAAAATGGGTTTAAATGGCTCAGAGCCACTTAACTTCCTGCTTTCTGCTCCTTGATGTTTTTGGCGGGGAACAGAATGCAGAGGATTAAATGGCTGCATTTAACCACTGCTTTCTGTGAGCAGAAGGCAGGGGGTTGAATGGTTCACAGCCATTTACATCTCTGCTTTCTGCTCCCTGCCAAAAGCAGCAGCAAGCAAAAAGTGTGTAGAGGGGATGAAATAGCTCAGAGCCCCTTGCTTTCTACTCCCCATTGCTTTTTTGTGGTGAGCAGAAAGCAGGGGGTTAAATGGCTCGTTAACTGATACAAACCTGTTTGGTTTGTGACTGGTGTATCGGTTTGTGGTTCAGCCACAAACTGAACCAAACCACAAAAATGCAGTTCATGCCCATCCCTACTCTCTGGTCATAGCAGGAATAAAGCTAGGCATAACTGTGGGGGCTGTTTTCTGCCTTGCTGTCCCTGAGAAGATCAGATGTGTTTTCTCTCCTTTTGAATTGACTGGCTAGCAACTTCTTATCTTCAGCTGATATCCTTAATGCCTGTGGCTGAGGTAATATGATATGTTTTGAAGGCTTTTACTTGATTATTTGCTGCTGCTGTAGGGTGCTATAGTGCTTAATAAATTGGTTTGGTTTGTAAATCTAATCTGCTGTGTGTGTGTGTGGTTGATCTTGTTCTTGCTAGAATTCTAAAAAGAAGATGAAGCAGTGCAGCCTACCAGCAGAGCTGAGCGCAACAGCGTATTGTGTAGAAAAACACAGGTATTTGGTTGAAAACAGCCCCATTTTATTAAGCAGAGTTTATAGTACAAGAAAGTACAAAGTATTACCTGGCTTTTACACATAAAGATTTCTAACCCATACAGTCCTTCAAAGCTTTTCTGTCCAGTACCTCGTTAAATACATCTAGCAATCATGCACACAGCATGTGTGTCCTGGAGTGTGCATATACAAGTGGCTACTACTTATCCTGGGGTGCTGCCTGTTAACTGATCTCTTCTTATAACAGCTTCCTGCAGTATAGTCAGCATGTGGAATTGTACTGGTGTGTTTCCAAAACAGCCAAAAGGATGTTAGGATGACACTTGGCAGAATCAACACCAGTTTAAGGCCCTGTTCTTTCCCAATATGCACTCTCTGTGCCCACATCTACGAGGTCTAATGTCTTTGCATATCCCCCCCCCACCCCGCCCAACATCAAGACATAGGAGCTGTTGCTGGAACACACAGCTGTCCCACTGCAATATCTTGGGGCTTTTATGTATCACTGTTTGGAATGAAATTTGTTTTTACACATACTCCTACGCACTTACCAGCATGGCAATTGGAAGGTTGGACAATTAAACAACAAAAATGCAACTTTTATCTGCGATCTCTCTTACACACCAGGAGTTTCAGTGGCCAGTCTTTGGACCCTCAAAAGATGCTACATTACTCTTTTACAGAATTCTGCTAGCAGCGCAAGCTAAGATCTGAACTATTACTTTGTATTTCACACAGTTATTCCATGATATTAGCAAGTTTCCCCTGTTCTTAACCAGTCTGGCAGCTCTCCCAGTATAGCTGCCCCAGCCCTGTTTGCATTTGATAAAGATGAATGCTAGCTGATGTTCAGTACTCACTTTCTAGTCCTTTTAAACATACATTAAATATTTTAGAACATTTTTTAAAAATGCTTGTCAAATAATCAGGCCCCAAGCATAATTTCTTTGGGCCTTGTAAAAAAAAATTATAAAACAAACTCCTGCACACACATGATCTTATCCCTTATGTACAATGGCATAGGTCATGAAAGAAATGTCTATTTTATTTCTAAAATGTCATAAGCAGACCACAGTAATACATTTGCGGATTGGGCTGGGCCTTCTTGGAAATTGGTAAAGCTTAACCTCCCATCCCACACACTTGGGTGCTTGTGAAGAAATGCATTTTTTTCCTGGGAAGTTAGAAAGGAGCAAAGCCTCCACTTTATGTTTTAAAAGTTTTTTCCCTCTGGGCAGAGAACTGGCAGGAGGAGGAGGGAAGTCAGTGCAATTGCCTCAGCCCACCTTCAGACAAATGCTAACAGGTCTAGCAGGAGAGATAATGGGTGGCTCAAGATCTCCCCCTTCCTCCTGGCAGGAAACAGAGATTTTGAGGGATGAAGTGACAGAGGGAATCTAGGAAGGAAATGTCTTGGAGATCTTCAGGAAAAGCCTCTTTGACCTGGCCTGACCTGGTCAGGGGGTGGGGAAAAGGAAGATGATTAAAAACTTGCGGCAGGAAGTTTTCCTTGGGTGCCGTGTCCATGAAAGGACAGATCTCTCCACCAAGAAGGCAGCTATTGACCATGTGCTCGCCTAAAGAGCTGGAGGAAGCTTCAAGGTAATAGCAGCTCTGCAGAGATCTAGAGCTCCTAAGCTAAAGAGCCTGTCCTATATTTTAACATCTGATAGGGCATGTATATAGAGAGGGACAGAGCATTTGCTTTCCCATTTATTTTGGTTCCCTTGCTCAATTTGGTGCTGTGCTAAAAATACGTTTGTGGACATTTTCCTTTTAATAAATTATAACTTTTAATGCTAGCAGTGTTTCTCTGTGCCACATAGACCTCCACTGTCTCAGACACACTATTTTAAAAGGTGGACCAGGGGGAAGGCAGGCAGTTGGCAAGTTACTATTCCTCCAGGGGCACCCAAAGCAGTAAACTGTCCCCTTGGTGACCAGACACTGGACAGCAGGAGACACAGAGGCAAAGCCTCAGATCTTGGAAGGGAAGCTGGGAGTCCTGACCCTCCTAGCAGGCAATCCCTTACAAAGCTCAGGTGGTGGTGGTGGTGGTGGGCTACCCAAGACTGGAAGAAAAGCCTCTTCAGGTGTTGAGAAAAAAAACCAGGAGGGCAGGGCAGAATCGGGCCTACAGGCCAAAGCAGGCACATTCTGTCACAGCCCTACAAACAAAATGCCTTCCTACAATAATAACTGAGCTCACAGAGTCCGTGTGAATTATCTGGCATCTCATTGTATGTCATGGTATTACAGAAGCGTTTTGATAATAATCTTAATCATACACTGGTGGATGTTGCTGACATTTGGGTTACTAACTCCCTGGGGGGATGTCCTGTCTCTTTAACTGAGGCTTAATGAGATGTTATTTATTATGTGATGTTTTCCTCCTTGCCATGAAAGTCTGACTGCCCATTAAACTAATATTAAACGGACAAGACATTTTTTTTCTCCATGCTGCTGGCTGGGCTTCTCAACTCTTATCTGTGATTTCTGTCCCGCTTGTTTGCCATCTGGAAAACCAGTTTCAAAGTAAGTTGTCAAAACATAGGACAATAAAAAGTCATGCATGGTCACTAAACAACATAGCAAGGGAGCCTCTGAGGATTGAATGGCACAGTCTCATATATTCAGTTTAGAGAGACCAGCTGAACCACCTGTTGCCCCATATGTTGCCAGAGATTAGGCCTAAGACTTGGAAGATTCAGGTGTGCAGCTGTGTTTGGGTTTCTCACAGTGAGACCCTTTCCATTTGCACTGAGAATCTTTTGGAACATCTCAGAAGCATCCTCTTCAGATTAAGTGCAGTTTGTTTTCACAAAAAGAGGCCTAGATTTGAGTTGGCGTGGCCTCTTTAAATGCAAACAATTGTTCCCAGAGGGAAGCTTATTTATTTTTATCAGTCTCCATGGAAACTTCTTTGCTGGGAGGAAGTTAAAAGAGGGACAACATCTGAAGATTAAACACACTCAAATATAATCTGGAGGCAAATACCATAACTCTGTGTGTGTCCTGAGAGCTTGCTTTGCATGTACATATTTGTAGATAACAACATTGTCTAGAATCACTTCCTGTTAAAGCTCTTGCTTAAAAATAAAACTCTGCTGAACCCCATGTGCCTTGTATGTTATTAATTACTGGCTTCTCCTTTAAAATATATTGTAAAACTAACATATTTCATGCTTTATTACATTTAAATAATGAAAAAGTGAGGGAAGGTTTTAGTTTTGTTATTTTATAGAACGCAGCCCTGCTCTGTGGTTGTTAACCTGCAAAACCCTACATGGGGAAAGCTGCTGAAGTGATCACTGAGGGAATCCTTGCTGATCTGTAGAGTTAAGAAGAGAGCTGGTTACAGGGTTATTGCTTCTGACATTCTTGCTGCTTCACGCATGACATTTTTAAAAAGCCCATGGACACTGAGGTATGTGAAAACTGAATACAAGAGTTTTGTGATATGTACAGATGTTGGAAAGCTGAAGATTACAGTGGGATTTCAACATACATGCACAAGTAACAGTATCATTACACTTGGTCAGGACCATTAAATTGCTCATCACAATAGATGACTATTTGCTTTATGCAGACAAGGGCCGATTTCTCACACGGCACTTACCACTGGTTTTCCTTGGAGTTTTCTGCCCCAGATCGTTTTTGTCAATTTCACACTGTAGCCGTCTGCCCCGGATCCGCTCTGGGGGTTTCATTTTCCCATTACAGCCTTGGCGTGGCTTCCTGCAACATTCCTATGCTTCTGTTGTGTGGTTTGCTTTGCATTTGAGTACAGTGATTTAAAGGGCAAAAGTACACAGTTCGCCTTCAGGCTCCTTCAAGTAAATGTACAGCTCCCAACTGCAGCTTAGCAGAACAAGGTGAATTGTTTGTGAAGATACATCTGAAATAAATTTCTTGTATTTGTGAAACTGTTGTCTTCCTCATTCAATGGTGCAGGAGAAAATAAACCGGAACAGGGACCACAGAAAAATAACTGGGGGTGGGTTTGAATTGTTGCACATGTTTCTGCAGGTTGGGTTGGGAAAGGGTTAAGGAACGTGGGTGGAGATCAAGAAATCCTGCAGTTAACATAGAGGGGGAAGGTGGGCGGGTTTGATTTGATGCGGGGCAACAGGAAACTCCTGGGAATCAAGGATCATGCTGATCTGGAGTAAATGGGGGAAGCTCCAGACCAAAAGCCAGCCCCGGGACAAATGGTGTGAAATTGACAAAATGCAACGGATGAAACAGAGGATTGACCCCGGCACAAGACTTTGTGTGAAATCGCCCAAGGTTTCCTAATGGATGGGGGGAGGGGGATGTCCTGTCCCTTTAACAGAGGTTGACTGAGTGGAAATGGGCAGTTTGAGCTTTCCAAACTCTGGAGCTAAATGACATCACCTGATCATCACTTCATAGCATATTGATATTAGAGGGACCAGTTTAAAAGCTGCCAACCCTACTGGTTCCTACTAGGTGAGGTCAGGCTGAAATGAAACCCCAGACATATCTATTCAGCTGAGAAACTACTGGGAAAATGCTCTTAGTTCATGGAACATATAGTATGAGCACCCGTAAGTCATCAGTGAAGCTGTCTGCCACTGGTGGCACAACAAAAGTGATCCTGAGGAGATCATGGGGTCCTCCGATGAGACCTGTAATGTGCTGTCTGGGTATAGTACTCAGCAAGCTGGATCCCAGCAGCTGGGCACAAATGTCTGTTGCCCAGAACATTTCCTTTGGGATCCAAATGCACGACTCTCCATCTTCTTGTTACTTCACCTCACCTCTGTGAATAATAACCTTAGTACATCACCTCAGTGGTCTGTTCCTTCTCCATCTCTCCCTACTTTGCCACTCTAAATTTCCACACTTGATGCTGATGACGCACAGGACAGAGCTTAATTGCATCTTTGGTTGAAACAAGAGTTGGGTCAAAGTATGGGGGGGCAGAGTGGTGTGAGGAGACCTAGGATAATTCTGTATCTGGCATTCATGCCACATTTTTTCAACTGGAAAAGGTGCAACTTTAAAACATATTCGAATAGAAGGAGAGATTGGATTTATACCCCACCCTTCACTACCCGAAGGAGTCTCAGAGTGGCTTACAATCTCCTTTCCCTTCCCCTCCCCACAGCAACCACCCTGTGAAGTAGGTGGGGCTGAGAGAGCTCTCCCGAGAACTGTCCTTGAGAGAACAGCTCTGAAAGAACTTATGACTGACCCAAGGACACACCAGCAGCAGCATGTGGAGGAGTGGGGAATCAAACCCAGTTCTCCCAGATTAGAGTCCGCACTCCTAACCACTACACCAAACTGGCTCTCAATACCCCGGGGCAATGCCGTACTGACTGTAAAGTCACCCCTGAATGGCCATAAATCTATGCACAAGGTACCATAAAACCCAATGAAAAAAGTGAAAGCAGCATGCAATGCAGAGGGGAATTTCTGTTCCAACATGGGTTTGGTACTGGCCTGTAGCCAGGATTTTTTAAGTCAGGGGGCATTTAAATTTCCCAGGGGGCACTGTCTAATCAATTTAATCTGGGGGGAAAGGTAGTGATACCCTGGGCTAGATGGGAAGTCAGGGGGCCTTGCCAGCAAGTCAGGGGGCCTAGCCCTGAGATGCCCCACTGTAGCTATGGGCCTGGTTTGGTAAAACAACGGAGGGAAAAGCCAATGCAGAATCACCCCTAGCCTGTAAGTGAAAAACATGAAGCATGAGGTGCAGTTATGAACAATGTGTGAACATGCTCCTTTTAAAAAGCGGCCTAGCTTTCTGGCCACTGCCCTGCATCTGTTTTAAGAATACCAGAAAGGACAATCAGTATGATATTCTCACTATGAGAACTGACCTCAGAAACAGGGTGAGATTTCTTTTGGGATGCAAATCTCTGAAATTAAGCATCTGGCCTTGGTTTATTTTTCCACTTTGTCATAGACTCCTTCCTTGGACAAACAACCTAAAAGGTTAAGGTTTTTATCCTCATGTGTAAAACAGCAGTCTTGTCCTATAAGGCTTCCAGAAAGTGAGCAGGCACAATGTGTGTAAAAATGGAAGTCTGTAGAAAGACTTCTGCCCAATGACCTTAAGTCCCAAACATGAATAAGGAAGAAAGAGCCAAGCAGAAGAAAAAGGTTTTGGCAAGAGGATAGTTAGTGGGCCTAATGGCTTTGGATATTTTATATAAAAAGCAGTGAGTTCCATAGAACCCACATATCACCCATCCCTCAAGTCCAAGGCCTGATCAGAAGATCTAACAGGGGGGGGAAGGGTCTGGATGACTGCAGGGCACTATGGTTTCCTGCTAAGCTCAGGGGAAGGGACAGAGGCTGTTAGCAGTGGAAGCTATGTGACTGTCAACCTCAGAATCAGTGCTAGAGTCTGAGGTCAAAACAGTTGCTGGACTTAGCCAACAGGAATCCCTGCACTAGAACCCAACTCAAAGGTATTTGGTATCGGTGGAATGCAACAGCAGGATGGGGGTGGGGTGGGTGGGACCCGCTCTAAGCTAAAGTATAGCTGGTATGCCTCATGACACTAAGTGCTGAAGATTAAGATCAGCCTCTTCCTGTTCTGGGGTACTGGGACAGACTGTAGAGCACCCATCTTGCACAAAACCTTTTCAAAGCTAAGAATATTGGCACCTCTTTTCTACAAGATGAGAAAGGCAGGACATTGTAAGCTATCCCTGTCCAGCAGGGCAGAGTTGGCACCCACTTTTCTGCACAGCACCAACCTTCACCCACCTCACTATGTGTGGAGCTCAGTGCTGCTGGGGAGGCAGTGCTTGGTGCCTCAGTGCTGGGATATTTGGAGAATGCAGATGTGGACAGAATAACATAATGCACCTTAATGAAACTGCCATCCAAGAGTGCCCAGTTTCCAATAGGATGGGAAAATCCTTGCCTCCTTTGCATCAAGCAGCTTGATTCCAAATCAGCTTAGCTAATAAGATAGGGGTTTTAGGTATTACCATGCAAAGTCTGAATAATATCTAGATAATGTTCTCTAGTTAGGAGGTATCTAGATAATATCCCTCTGGACAGATACACTGAAAAGAGCTAGGGAGAGACCAGACTGGGAGTGGGAAAGGATCATGTACTAGGATCTGTCCTTGGGCATGGAGGGTAAAGATGTCCTGCCAGTGCTCTAAGACTAGGCAGCTAAGGGAAGCCTGATGTACTGGGCACAGAGACACTCCTTGCCCAGCTGCTGAAGTAAGAGATGGGGACTGGTAGACAGACTGCAGTGAAGTCAGGAGTTGTTTCAGGGAATGTGACTGAACAGAGTAGATAGGAACATCAGGCAGGCTTTGGCTAATCAAGGTGGGCAATCACCTTAGGGCTGTGAAGTCACCTTGAAGGTAAAAATGAATTCAGAAATCAGGGCAGAGGAAATCTAGGCACTGATAGCAGTGAACAAAGGCCACATATTCAGAATTTAAAATGCTGGAGAAGAATCCCATGCCTGAGAATAAAACAGGAGCAGAATCAAAATAATTGTATAGGAGGGGCTGGGAGGAGTTATGTTGGTCCCTGAAGATGTTTGTACAGAAGAAGGGCAATCACAGTTTAAGATGAGAATGAGCAAGTGCTATGTTGTTACGTTTGTGAGTGTATATGACAAGGCTTAAAGCTGTGGACAGAGGAGAAAAGAGCAAAGGGTCAGTGGTTGATAAAGAAGGAAAGATCTGTCCAGATCAGTTTTATGGGATTGATGAACAAAGGAGTATTTCAGTATGGTGGTGGGTCCCAGAGGATGAAGCATGGGATCAGAAATCAATAATGAGGAAGAAACTGGAAGGATGGAGCAAGGTGAAGTTCTTATAAGAGTTTTGTCCATCTGCCTGCAGATTCAGGGCTCTGAGCTGGGCTTAATTAGGTATCCACTGAAGGTAACGTATGTATCATATTCATCGCTGAAAACAGCATTATCACGTTCACCCTTGAAGAGCCGTATCCAGACTTCATCCTGATCCTGCAGATCTAACATGAGACTCTGACTCTGCATGATGCTTCGATCACTGGCCTGCGCATACAAGATGGCAACTTCAGCCCCATTGCGCATTATGTGCAGGTAGGTTTCCTTCTGGTTCCAAGTGTGCACATTGAGGCTGAAAAAGTACACACCAGGCACATAGCAATAGAATTTGCCCATGAACATGTTGAAGTGTCCATAGAGGTTCACAAACTCGGTGTCAAAGATCAGTGTCTGGTAGTAGTCATTGCTGTGCAGGGGTTTCCTACGGCCCACCGAAAAGGCAGCATAGGTGGTCTTGTACAGCTCTCCCGGAGACCCCAAGCTGCCTTTTTGACCTTTGGGGCCCATCTGGCCCTTCATCCCTGGAGAACCAGCTTTGCCCAACTTTCCTTGGAAGCCCCGTTCTCCATGGTCCCCTTTCTCACCTAAATAACAGAGAGATTGTAAGTGAGCACTGTCTCTACTAATCCTTGGGATTTATACTCAACTCTAGGGAGATATCCCAGAGGGTGTTCATGAATTTAAACATTCCAACTCTCCCTCAGGGGAAATTATTCTAATGAACACAGTATAATACAGACAATTATTAGGCAAATCTGATGCCCACTCTGGTGGTAAAGAGGATTTTGCCATATATGGCATCCCTACTTCCCTGGGTTTCACAATGGGTGTAGAAACATGGTAAAATTCTCACCATGAAGGCAGGCACCAGAGATGTGTGCCCATCATTGGTTCATTACCACTTGGGAAATGGCCATCTGTTTTGAACAGGTTTTCATCATAAGCAAATTCCAGGGCAAAATTAGAGGTCTCTGCTTGAGCAAAATGTCAGAATCTTGAAGGAAGGTCAAAGAAATTCAGTAAGAAGTTTCTGGGGGAAAGGCAATTCCATGCATTCCTGTGTTTATCCACTGTGGTCTCTGCTCTGACCACCCATACTCTCTCATGGGTAGTCTCATACCTATGAGGATGCTACACTGGACTTGAGTGTGTGGCATCAGGGCTCAAATCCTCCTCAGTTATAAAGTCTACAGGCATCTCTGGACCATGCCTTTCTTTTACTATACTTTAGCTTCAATTTGTCATCTTGACAGACAGTGTGGTGTAGTGGTTAGAATATCAGACTTGGACTTGGGTTCAAATCCAATGATTGCCATGAGACAGGTTAGTTTTATCCTACTGATGATGTGTTGTTTTCAAATCCACTGTGTCAGGAAGCTCACTGGGTGAGCTTGAGCCAGTCATTCATCCCTGATCTACTTCACAAGGCTGCAGTTAGGAGAAGATGCAGGAGGAGAGCAATGCTCCCTCCAAGCTGTGGAGTCTTGTGGGCAAAAGTTCTACTTTGTGAGCTACTGGCATCAACGTTGTGAGAGAGCAATTTGGCTACTGCATAAATTAGTTTGCTCTGGAGCCATCCTTCCTGAGCAAAGACCATGTGTGAGCCAAAGGCTAAAAAAACTGTGAGCTAGTTCAAACTAACTCAGCTTAGAGGGAACACTGGAGGAGAGAGCCATGAGTTTCACAATGATCTCCTTGGAGGAAGAGCGGGATCAAAATGAGATGACAGACAACTGTAAGTAATGTCTTATTCCACATGGTGGTTGTAAGATGAGGCAAGGATTGTAAAGCAGTCTGCACACAGCTATAATGCTTGTGCTGTGGACATAATGCCTTCTGGGAACATGCTACTCTTGGCTCTGCTGGCAGCTTGACACCTCTTCCTCTTTGAAGGCTAATCTGTTTCCCTGCCACATTTGGATCTTAGAGTCTGATCAGATGGCTCTTTAGATCCGCGTGAGGCACAATTGCCTCACGGATCTAAAGGTAATGTCCAGACACAAACATCGGGGAAACGTCCCTCTTCCGTGGGCATCCCATTTTGCCACACTTCAGAGCCATACTTAAAAGACACCACTTTAAATCTGGGGTTTTCGGTTACCTGCGGGACAACTGCGGACTTTCATCTGTCTGATCGTTCCACCAGCGTGCAATCCTCCCATTGAGGTGGTCTGACATCAGACCATTCCGAGCAGGCACCATTTTAAAAAATCTCTACACATGCGCAGATCAACAAGGATGTGCTGTCACGTCTATGCACATGTGCAAAAAGTTTTTTTTAAAAAAACCACCACACGCCTCCTTCAACAAGGACATGCTGTGATGCCTATGTGCATGCGCAAAAAGGTTTTTTTTAAAAAAACTCACCCCGTGTGCCTCCTTCAGTGGACGCTGTCTAGACAATCCACAACGGAAGCAGCACACAGTAAGGCGATTCCCCCAGGGGATGTCTGGTCATGGAACGATGGATTAAAAAGATAGGGATCATATTCGAGCTGGCATAATGGAGGGATTAGCTGCCCGTCTGAACGCACCCTCAGATACCACCTTGTAGCTTGTTTTTGTTCTGGGCCATTTCATCAGTGGTATTATGAGCTATTTTTTTCTTTTCTGCTGAGGCTGCCTCAACAGTCTTCTTCCTGGAGAGCTAGGTAAGCTTTACAAGAGCTGTGTCACTGCTTTCAAGAATTCAGCTCTACTGTTGGTTTGCTAGGGTAAACCATATAAGCTTTCAGACATACCCAAATTTTCTGTCTACTTTACGCCTGAAATAATACAGCAGAATGAACATATCTTAACTGGTTTGCTTTTAATATAGTAAAGGGATGAATGGATCCCAATGATAATATTTGGTCATTTGTTCTATTGTCTTTATTATGGGGTAGGGGACCAAGACATTCACTGGGGGGAAAGAGGAGTGAAGCACCCCAACTAAGGGTGCCAGGTCCCCCCTGGCAACTGCTGGGGAATGGAGGTGGTAGGGTTGCCAGATCCAGGTCGGAAAACTTCTGGGAATTTGGGGAGGGAGCCTGGGGAGGACAGGGACCACCGGGAGTACAATGCCACAGAGGCCACCCTCCAAAGCATCCATTTTCTCCAGGGGAACTGATCTCTGTAGTCTGGAGATGAGCTGTGAATCCAGGGGATCTCTAAGTTGCACCCACTCCTATTAATTAATGAGGAGGCATCTAGAGGTTCAGCAATATAAGAGGCTGATGTCTCACTTACCCATCTTTCTCATTCTTTGAGCCAAGTCAGGCTTGTCCTAATGCAACTTCTAGACTCCTAGTTTTGGATCATAATTAATTCGGCTGTTTTCCCTAGCCTGTATAAAGAAGAAGCTTGGAGGAGACTATCATAACAGCTCCTTCAGGCCAGGAAATTTATTTAGCTCACATAATTTCCCCCAAATTGGCCTCTCTGGAATGAGAAGAACTGAAAGGTTTATCCAAAAGGCAGTAACCCCACCCTTATGACAAAGGCATGGGAATAAAAAGCCAACTCACCACAGTTTTATAGAAACTGACTCCTTTGCTGGTGGCTGCTAAATGCATCTGGTTTTGCTGAGGCCATCAGGCCTTTCAGACAATAGGCCAGAAACAGCCATGTGTCCCAAGCACTTAGCCACAATTACAGCATAGCATGTAAGGTTGCCAGCCTCCAGGTGGTAGCTGAAGGACATCTCTTACTATTACAAGATACCTCCAAGTGACAGAGATCAGTTCACTTGGAGAAAATGGCCACTTTGGAAGGTGCCACTCTATGGCATTACATCCCACTGAAGTCCCTCCTCAGGCTGCACAACCACCACCACCCCCAAAAAATCAATGTATTTCCCAATCCAGAGCTGGCAACCCTAACAGCACAGCATACAGGGTTGCCAAACTGTAATCCAGAGTTCTACTCTGTACCTCTAAATTACCAGCTCATCAGGAGACAAAGCAGCAGCAACTTCTTTCACTCATTCCTCTCCTGGTTCTGTCGTATACCTGGTCATCTACTGCCTATAAGAAGCAGATGTCTGTAGGCACTGCCCTGCAGGTAGGCAGGTGGCAGAAAACAGGACCAGGGGAGGTATATGTGGGAGAAACCATGGCAGCATAATCTCCTAATACAGGAGGTTTGCAAAATGGACCTCTGGGATGACATGTGATGGTTCCTACACTGCTATAATTATCTGCGAGGACCAGTCTTGGACCAGTGAACAAAGAGTCAGGAACAGCGGTTTTCACAGTCAGCCAGAGGAAGACCCAGTTATGGAATCTTAGAACAGCATTTAGAACCTCTCATTGTAGTCTAGGGCCTCTATCCATAGTTACTCCCCCTTACCTTTCAAGATGGTAATGTTGATCTGAGGCAAAGGTTGGTAGTACATAGGATATGATGGAAAGTGCTCTGGAGGATCACAACAGCGTACACACTCAGAGCCTCGGGGCTGCTTGTTGTATTTCTCATAGTCTTTCTCAACCCTGGGAAGGCAGAAACAGCACAGACAGACCAGCAGAAACTGAAAAAATTAACCTGCTTTCCTTGGATAATGTGCAATGTTTACCCCTGTTCTGTGACCAAAAAATCAGAATTTTCTTAATGTCATCATTTCACAAAATGTACACTGAAGGAAGGATTTAAAAAACAGTTAATGAGAATTATCCTAGAACTTAGGTATTGAGATGGAAAAACAGGTTTCTTACCTGTAATTGATGATCTTCGAGTGGTCATCTATGCATTCACACCGATGGGATTGGCGCCTGCGCCGACCCCAATCCGGGAAACTTCTAGAAAGCTCTTAAAGAGATCTGGGGCCCCTCCCTCAGGTGTGTGCATGCCTCCATTGTGCATGCCTAGAGGGCAGAGCCCCAGCATCCCGCCAGTTCCTTCTGACCACTGAGAACCTCACAAGAAATTAGAGTGCAAGGCTGCTAGCAGTGGGGAAGGAGGGTGGGTGGTGTGACTGCATAGATGATCACTCGAAGATCCTCTGTTACAGGTAAGAAACCCGTTTATCTTCTTCATGGTCTCTATGCATCACACCGATGGGAGATTAGCAAGCTCAGGACTACCAGGGCACTGGCAGTAATTCAGGAGACCACAGATTGGAGCACCTGTCAGCCCAGATGGGAACGCCGGCTTGCATGCACATCAAGAGCATAGTGCTTCATGAACGTACTTGGGGATGCCCAGGAAGCTGCATGGCAGATTTCTTGAAGAGGCACCCCTTGTAGAAAAGCAGTGGACATAGAGATTGCCCTGGTAGAGTGAGCTTTTGGAGCAGCTGGCAGAGGCATCTTTTCCAGGAGGTAACAGAAATGGATGACCTCCATGAGCCACTTGGACAATCTCTGAGTTGAGATCTTATTCCCAATGGACCTGGGGGCATAGGAGACAAAAAGATGTGGATCCTTATGTGTTGCACGTGTTCTGTGAAAGTAAAACAGAAGGGCACATTTGACATCTAAGGAGTGCTAAAGACAGTCCGCATCTGATTGTGGATCAGGGTAGAAATCAGGTAAAAACAATCTCTTGTTCAGGTGGAATTCTGAGACCACTTTTGGCAGAAAAGAGATATCAGGTGATAAGGCTACCCCATCTGGAAGGAAGGTAAGGTAGGGAGGGTCATGTCGAAAAGCCAGAAGGTTGCTCACCCTACCTGCCGATGTTATTGCCACTAAGAAGGCAGTTTTCCATGAGGGTAGACAGAGATTACAGGCAGCTAGAGGCTTGAATGGTTTGCGTGTGAGGCAACATAGGACTAAGGTAAGATCCCAAGTGGGGGTAGGCATCCTGGACAGAGGATAAAGATGCAACAAACCCAAGAAACCTTTTGGAATTAGGGTGGGAGAAAACAGACGTATTGTCCAGCCTCCTATGGAAGGACGAAATGGCTGCCAGGTAAACTCTGATGGAGGAATGACTCAACCCCATATCTGCCAATGATAAGAGAAAATCAAATATGCGCGGTAGACCCACTGAGGTTGGGTCGCCTGTAAAAGGTTGCAGAAACCGGAGGAATCTTTTCCATTTGAGGTTGTAGGAAGCACGTGTAGAAGGCTTGTGTCTATTGAGTAGAACACATGTCACTCTGTCCGAGAAGGATAGCAGAGGATTCTCCATGCTGTCAGTTTGAGATGTGAAACATCATGGTGAAGAACCCAGTCATTTGTCATAAGAAGGAGGTCCAGTTCTCACGGAAGATATAGGAATGTGTGTCTGGATAGTTTGAGATGCAATGGCCACCACAGTGTCACTAGAATGCAGTCCGGGCTTTCATTCATGATCTTGCATAATACCCTCATAAGAAGAGGGATTGGTGGAAACAGGAACTAGAATTTTCCCATCCAAGGGAACAAGAGACCATCCCCCAAGGACAGGAGGTCCAGACCTCCCCAGCAGCAAAACTGGGCACACTTCATATTCAACCGAGTGGCTAACCCGTCCACCTGTGATTCTCCCCAATGATGGAACACTGGGCATAGATATTTCCAATTGAGCTCCCTCTCGTGGAGAGGAACATCTCCCCTGCTCAGGGCATCCGCTTGGACATTCTGAATGCCAGGGAGATGTGCTGCAGATGGACAAATCCCATTGGCGAGGCACCAACTCCAGAGGGTGAAAGCCAAGAGACACAGACAACGTGACCTTGTACCTCCCTGCCTGTTGATGTAAGCTAGGGCAATAGTATTGTCCATAAGTACTGTCACCGACTTTCCGGAGACAGCTGGAAGGAAGGAACGGAGGGCAAAGAACATGGCCATAAGTTCCAGGAAATTCATATGTGCCCGTTGAAGGTTCGCTTCCCACAGAGCATCTGTACAATGTCCTCCCAGATATGCTCCCCAACCCCAGAAGGATGCATTACTGACATGGGCTGGTGAAAGGGTGCTCCCGTCATGAGGTTGGGTATCCACTCCCACCAATTCAAGGTGGCCTTGACTTTGTCGGGAATTTGGAGAAGTAAGGACTTTGGATGATGGGATGGATTGAAGTGTCGCATGAACCAGAGCTGAAGCACCCACATTCGGAGTCTTGCCACTGGAATGACGGCAGTCATTGCAGACATTAAGCCCAGGAGCCTCTGAACCTCCAGGGCTGGAGTGAAACTTGACAGCTGAAGGTGGGTTGCCAACGAAGCCAATGCTTGGGCTCATGAGAGAGGAAGAAACTCTTTCCCTGCCACTGAGTCCACTGTGGCTCCAATGAAGTTTACAATTTGGGAAGGTATCAGGTTCGACTTGGCCTGATTGACATAAAGGCCCAGAGAATCCAGAAGATCTAGAGTGCAACCTATGTTGACCACTAGAAGATTTTCGGATTCTGCAGCCAGTAACCAGTCATCTATGTAAAGGAAAAATCATTATTCCCTGTAGCCTGAGATGAGCTGCCACAACGGCCATCATCTTCATGAAGACCCTTGGAGGTGTGGAAATGCCAAAGGGCAGGACTTGATACTGGTAATGATTGTTTCCGATTGTGAAGTGGAGAAAACGTCTGTGTGGTGGGTATATGTTCAGGTGAAAATAAGCATCCTGCAGGTCTATTGTGGCCATCCACATCCCTTGGGTCAAAAGTGGGAGGATGTTCTGCAGTGACGTCATTCTGAATTTCCGATATGCGATAAAGTCGTTCAGGGGCCTGAGGTCCAAAATAGGGTGGAGATTTCCATCTTTCTTTGGGACTATGAAGTAACAGGAGTAAAATCCCTGGCCCCTCTCTGTCGGTGGGACAGGTTCTATGGCTGACTTTACTAGAAGTAGGAGCGCTTCTTGACGGAGAATCAGAGATGTTGACATGCGGATAAAATGTGGAACTGGAGATTCTTGAACAAATTCTATCACATAGCCGTGGGTTATGATGGAAAGAATCCAGGAGTCTGTTGTTATGGAACTCCAAGAATGGTAAAATTGGCCAAGATGCATGGTTGGTTGACATAAGCAGAATGGAAACTGGCATAGCGGGATAGAGGAGTCAAAGGCTCTACTTGGAATTCTTCTCTGGCTTGAATTTCCTTTGTTGAGAGGTTTGATTGAACTTCAGTCATGGGGTATATTGAGATCTAGACGAGAAAGGAGGTTGTTTGGATCTCCAAGAGTCGTCTGGGGACTGTCTGTTATATGGATGTCAATTAGATCAAGACCATGTCCGTAGTCTCTGAGGCCGATATGTACAGGGCACTCCAAGGCTCCTAGACACTTTAAGACTTTTACCCATGTCTTGCAATACAGCATTGGTGGTGGAGTGGAATAACCCCATCCTGTCAAAGGGTAGGTCTTCAATAAATGACCGCATGTCTGCTTGCAAGGAGGTCCTCTGAAGTTAGGAGTGTCTACGGAGGGCTACTGCGGATGTCATAGTCTTATATGCAATGTCCAGGGCATGCTTCGAAGAGTTGATTATCTGCTTGGATAGAACTATACCCTCCTTTGCAACTTCCTCGCCTCATCCTGATGTTGATCAGGCAAGAGTGCCAAAAATTTGGATAACTGCTCTCAAAGGGAGTACTCATACCTGCCCATGCAAGCCATGTAGTTGGATGTCTTGACTCCCAACACTCCTGCTGAATAAAATCTTCGTCCAAAAGTGTCCAACTTTTTACTCTCCTTGTCAGAGGAGGTAGAATGTGTCTTCCTACTTTTGAATGATAGAGTGACCACCATAGAATTAGGTTTAGGATGGGTGCACAAGTAATCAGCCCCCGCCTCCTGGATTCTATACATGTGATTGAGTCGTCTGGTAGAGATGGGGTTAGAAAAAGGCTTGTCCCAATGTGATTTCACTGCTTGCGAGAGGACTTGGGTCATTGGTAGTGCAATTGCAGTAGATGTGTCCAGTTGAATTATATCAAAAACCGCATCCGTTATTTGTGGATGAGGTTGTGAAATGGCCAGTCCTAGTGAGCGTGCCATACATTTAATCAAGTCACCATATGATCTGATGTCCTCTGAAGGTGAGATAGAGAGGTCCTCTGCCACCAACTGTGAAGGGGATAGATCTGAGGGAGTTGCTGGGTGACCTGTACCCTCATCCTCAGAGTTAGAAGCTGAGGCCTGTGAAGAAACATCCAGTGATGAAGGCACGGGAAGTATAGGGCTATCACGGTTTTGTAGGTTAGGGCTCAAAGGCGAGGTATATCTACCTTTTGACGTGGGCACCACGGTCGGTATCGGTGGAGGAGTTGGTGATGATGGTTTAACCGGAGGGCTGGAGCAGGTGGACAACCCTTCAAAGTCGGGGAGTGGCCCCATTGTGACCTTACCGACCTTTGATCTATGTCTGCTTGACAGTTTGGTGTCAGCCAGGGTAGAGTGGAAGCCAAAGGAAAGGCTCTATATAGGTACTGAAGCTGCCGATGATCCCAAGGCACCACGACAGAAGGTAGAGGCATGGAGAAGGTCGTTGATTTACGTGGCAACTGTTTACAATGCCTCAGTGGTGAACTACTGTCACGGGAAGAAGAACGATGTTGTTTGCGCTTCTGCTTGCATTGACGTCGGCTGTCAGTATCGATCGGCGATCAGGATCGAGAACGTACTGAAGAATGGGAGCTTAGAGGATCCTGTAGCTGGTCTGAGATAGGTACCTCAACCTCCAAATCCATAAACTGAAGATCCATCAATATCAGAGCATCAAATTTCACAGGAGGTTGGGCTGGTGACTCCAGGAGTATCACAGGTGGACCTGCAGATACCTTTGTTGGGTCAGGCGAAACCGGTCAAATCAATATCGTAGCCATCGGTGCCAGAGAAGTTTCGGCACAGGAGGCATTCGTTTTGGAGCCAAGCTTAAGGTGTTTATTCTTAACCTTAGTGTGACTCCCATCCTTCTTCTTCTTCTGCATCAGTGTAGAAAGGACAGAAAGGCTCTCAGGCGGCGTGACCTTAACAGTGGATGCCGAAGCCATTGATTGGGTGGAGACCAAAGCCTCAGACGACCAGGGTCGATCGGTTGGTATCGATCGACATCGGTCGGCGAAAGCTGAGAGTGGTTGATCAATGTCAATTCAACAGATGTTGATGCCATAGGGGCTGGACGAAGCACAGACTGCAACAACGCTACCTTTAGCCTTGCTGCTCTGTTTTTTCGAGTTTGGTTCGAAAATTTAGTACAGTGGACACAACAATCTGGCTTGTGAGATTCCCCGAGGCAGAGGAGGCACAAGGAATGTCCGTCAGGCAGCGCTAGTTTAGACCTGCAACAGGTACAGCGCTTAAAAAAGCCCAAACGCTTTGCCATATACTGGGTGTGGCGTGAGGAGAAAAAACAAAACGGGGGGAAAGGGGGGGTCCGACAACAGTCGGAGAAAAAATCACTAAACTTCCCTTCACAGAAGTTCCCAGCCCGGAGCAGATCAGTCTAATCAACGTGGTGGTCAGAAGAGAACTGGTGGGATGCTGGGGCTCCACCCTCTAGGCATGAGCAGTGGAGGCATGCGCATGCCTGAGGGAGGGCCCCAGTTCTCTTTAAGAGCTTTCTAGAAGTTTCCCAGATCGGGGTCGGCACAGGTGCCAATCCCATCGGTGTGATGCATAGAGACCACAAAGAAGATCATAATTTCCACAGTCCCAAGTAAACAATCACTTGCTCCACTTTCTCCTGCCCCTATTTTAGGCAGGGCTGCCCTGGAATGTCCCCCCCCTGCAGTGTCACCTGAAAGTTGTCCAATCATTTCACCTCTCCAACTGGCATCTGCAGAAATAAGGAATGGAATTCCTTGGAATAAGGTTGCCTAGCAATAATAACCACCCATGTTGGATTTGAATCTGCACATGAGTAAACAATAGCAGACTGACCAAGAGAGTCAGATCTGAGAAAGGGAAAGAGGAAGGGGGGAAGCAGCAGCATTCCCCCAATATTTCACAGATAAACATAGGGATATGTCTGCTTGAAACCCCTGTTCTCCCATCTGACCTGGCTTCATCTTGCATTAGCTTCTGAAGGGGGGTGTATTAGTAAACAGAATATAGCTCTTGCCTTTATAACCCCACCCACCCCACCAACCTCAATATTGTTTAATCTCACAGACGATCTGGTGGCACTGATATTCTCCATTCAAATACATCCAAAAATATTTATTGTCTGAATAAACAGCTGAATAAACCTAGATTAATGATTTAATTGCAGCATTCTAATGCACCATGCGCTCATGGCAGGCCTCAGATAGTTAGGCCTGGTAGAATCGCCAACCACCGGGTGGGGCCTGGAGAGTTCCCAGAATTGCAAGTGATCTTCAGACAGCAGAGATCAGCTACCCTGGGGAAAATCCCAAATATACAAATTCCACTAGTAGAAAACACCATCAAAGATTGCCAAAATTATATTAAACAAATTATAAAGTTGGTGGTGTCATAACAACAACATTAATGCATACTCTTGTCTCACTAACCTGTTAGTGTTTTTTGAGGGAGTGAACAAACATGTGGACAAGGGGGACCCAATAGATATTATTTACCTTGACTTCCGGAAAGCTTTTGATACAGTTCCTCATCAAAGGCTCCTAAGTAAGCTCAATAGTCATGGGATAAAAGGACAAGTCCTCTTGTGGATCAAAAACTGGCTTATAAATAGGAAACAGAGAGTGAGTATAAATGGGAAACTCTCTCAGTGGAGGGTGGTAAGCAGTGGGGTACCACAGGGATCAGTACTCGGTCCCATGCTTTTTAACTTGTTTATTAACGATTTGGAATTGGGAGTAAGCAGTGATGTGGCTAAATTTGCAGATGACACGAAGTTGTTCAGGGTGGTGAAAACCAGGGAGGATTGTGAGGCACTCCAAAGGGATCTGTTGAGGATGGGTGAGTGGGCGTCAACGTGGCAAATGGGGTTCAATGTGGCCAAGTGCAAAGTGATGCACATTGGAGCCAAAAATCCTAAATATAAATACACGTTGATGGGGTCTGATCTGGCAGAGACTGACCAAGAGAGAGATCTTGGAGTCATAGTGGATAACTCGCTGAAAATGTCTACACAATGTGTAGCTGCAATAAAGAAGGCCAACGCTATGCTGGGGATTATTAGGAAGGGAATTGATAACAAATCAGCCAGTATCATCATGCCCCTGTATAAATCATTGGTGCGACCTCATTTGGAATACTGTGTACAGTTCTGGTCACCACATCTCAAAAAGGATATTATAGCATTGGAAAAAGTGCAGAGAAGGGCAACTAGAATGATAAAAGGGTTGGAACACCTTCCCTATGAAGAAAGGTTAAAATGCTTGGGGCTCTTTAGCTTGGAGAAACGACGGCTGAGGGGTGACATGATCGAGGTTTATAAGATTATGAATGGGATTGAGCAGGTTGAGAAAGAAGTACTTTTCTCCCTTTCTCACAATACAAGAACTCGTGGGCACTCTATGAAATTGCTGAGCAGTCGGGTTAGAACAGATAAAAGGAAATACTTCTTCACCCAAAGAGTGATTAACATATGGAATTCACTGCCACAGGAGGTCGTGGCAGCTGCAAGCATGGACAGTTTCAAGAGGAAATTAGATAAACATATGGAGCAGAAGTCCACCAGTGGCTATTAGCCACAGGGTATAGAATGAGAGCTCTCAGTCTGGGGCAGGTGATGCACTCTATTCTTGGTGCTGGAGGGGGCAGCAGTGGGAGGGCTTCTGGTGCCCTGGCCCCGCTGCTGGACCTCCTGATGGCACCTGGTATATTTTGGCCGCTGTGTGACGGAGTGTTGGACTGGATGGGCCATTGGCCTGATTCAACATTGGCTTCTCTTATGTTCTTATGTTCTTATGTAACTATAATAAGGCATAAGATGCAGTATTTCCTCCTTTGAAGATAAGACATAAAGTCCATGTAGTCAGTGTAACTTGATAGGAGGAGTCCACATAGTCATAACATTTTTCAAGCAGCCTTTACAAAGACGCCCATTCAAGATACTTGGAAGATGTGTTTCCTTTGACTTCTTCAGTTTGCCGGCTGTGTACGTGGAACTTGATTTCATCAGTTTCAACAGACCACAAGGTTCATAGTGTAAGAAGCGAATCATTTTGAAAATGCCACACAACTTGTCCATATATACCAAGGTTGTGGAGATGTAGGGGTTCTGTATATTTATTTGTTTTATTTATTTTATCTGATTTATATACCGTTCTCCCCAAACGGGCTCAGAGCGGTGTACAACAGTTAAAATAATACAATTGAAATAACATTAAAATAATGGTTTACACATAATAATATCATGTCATAAAATACCATGTAAACAAGGAGCTCATATGTTAACACAATTCAGTATCTAATCAGATGTCCAGTCAGAATCAGGCCACTGGTGGGCAAATGGCCAAAAAAGCTGTGGGGAGGGGGACGTCTGCTGCCTCAAACAAATCCCTGGTGGAACAGCTCCGTCTTGCAGGCCCCTGTGGAACTGCAGTAAGTCCTGCAGGGCCCTGATATCATAAGGGAACCCATTCCACCAGGTGTGGGCCAGGGCTGAAAAAGCCATGGACCTGGTCGAGGCTAATTGGATGTCCCACTAAAAGATGTTGGTTTGTGGACCTCAGTGCCCACTGGAGCTTGTATGGGGAGAGGTGGTCTTGAAGGTATGTTGGCCCCTAGCCGTATAGGGCTTTAAAAGTAAGCACGAGCACCTTGAAATGGATCCTGAATTCATTAGGCAGCCAGTGCAGTTCACACAGCACCAGGTGAATACGAGCCTGCACAGGCGTCACCGTCAACACCTGCGCTGCCACATTCTGCACTAGCTGCAACTTCCAGAGCAGAATCAAGGGCAGCCCCATGTAGAGAGAGTTGCAATAATCCAGTCTGGAAGTAACCATTGCATGGGTCATTGTAGCTAGGTCTTGAGGGGCAAGATACGGGGTTAACTGCCAGATCTGCCTCAGATAGAAAAAAGCAGACCTGGGAGTGGCAATGATCTGGGTTTCCGTGGAGAGGGAAGTATCCAGGAACACCCCCAGACTCTTCACACACAACACAGGCACCAATGGAGCACCATTGAAGGTTGGGAGCCTGATCCCCTGACCCAATCCCCCGTGACTCGGGTACAGGACCTCCATCTTAGATGGATTTAACTTCAGTCGGCTCTGTTGTAGTCATCCAGCCACAACCTGTAATGCCTCATCAAGATGTACTGGGGCTGTGTCCGGGCAGCCATCCATCAGTAGATAGAGCTGGGTGTCATCCGCATACTGGTGACAACCCAGCCCATATCTCCAGATAATCTGGGCAAGGGGGCACATATAGATATTAAACAGCATGGGGGAGAGAATTGCTCCCTGTGGGAGACCACATTCTAGTGGATGCTGCTGGGTTAACTGCCCCCCTCCAAGTGCCACCCTCTTTCTCCGACCCTGAAGGAAGGAGGCTAGCCATTGCAAGGCAAGCCCCCATCTCCCAGCATTGGTGAGGCGGTGGGTTAACACGTCGTGGTCAACCATATTGAACGTTGTGGATAGGTTGAGAAGAATCAGCAGCGCCAAACTGCCTTGGTCCAAGTGTCTCTGGAGATCATCCACCAGGGCAACCAGCTCCATCTCCATCCCATGGAAAGGGTGAAAACCAGACTAGAAGGGATCCAGGACCTTAGCCTCATCCAAGAAAACCTGAAGTTGTGTTGCCACTGCCAGGAATGGTAGATTGGACACTGGGTGGTAGTTATTAAGGACCGTCAGGTCCAGAGAAGATTTCTTAAGGAGAGGACAGACTACTGCCTCCTTCAGTCCCCCTGGGAAGGTCCCCATTGAAAGGGACAGATTAATAATCTCCCTCAAAGGGATCCACACCTCATCACTGCAGGCCTTAACCAGCCACGATAGGCAGGGGTCTAGGAGGCGGGTGGTAGGCATAACAGCTATAAGGATCTTGTCAACTTCGTCCTGGGACAGCAGACTGAAGTGGTCCAAAACTGGACCTGAAGACAGCCAATGGGCTTCCAGTTCTCTTATTATATCGATTGTGGATTGGGAGGTCACGGCAGAGCGACAAGACTTTGTCTGCAAAATGGCTCTCAAATGCCTCACAGCTAATAGCCAATTCCCTAGCATTTGGTATACCCTGAGGCAGAGTAGTCAATGTCTAAATAATTCTAAATAATTGGTCTAGGCGAGAGCTAGCAGATGCAATGGAGGACATGTAGAAGCTTCTCTTTGTGGCCTTCACTGCCATCTCATAGGTTCTCATAAACAACCTATAGGATGTTCTTGTAGCTTCGTCACAAGTTCGCCACCACCCTCTCTCTAGTCATCTTAGCTCTCGTTTTATCTGCCATAGCTCTGGGGTATACCATGGAACTAGTTTGGTACGAGGGCGAAGAGAGTGCCAGGGAGCAATCTCATCAATGGTTTTGGAAAGACAGGAATACCAATCTTTCACCAGCACATCTTGAGTCGCCAGAGGGAATCGGATCCTACAGAACTTCCTGGAACCTATTGGGTTCCATTTGACTCTGCAGGCAAGTGTAAATTCGCTCACTGCCTAAACAGGAAGGGTTAGGGAGACCCAGCTGAGCCTTCAGAGCAAGGGGGTGCAACCATGGAACTGACACAGCAGTAATCCAGTCCACCATAATCCCCAACGCAAAGATAAGATCCAGCGTGTAGCCTGCTTGGTATGTGGGGGTCAAAACAAACTGGGAGAGTCCCAGTGCTGCCATGGATGACACTAGGCCCATGGCCTGAGAGGAGGCCGCATCATCTGCATGGACATTAAAGTCTCCTAAGAACAGAAGCCTGGGGTACTCCAAGGCCCAGCTAGATACAGCCTCCAACAGGTCTGGCAGGACATTTGCTGGTGTGTTAGGTGGATGGTACACCAGCCAAATGGCCACACTCTCCTTGGCCTCCCACACTAGGCCAACACATTCAAGGCCGGCAATCTTTGCCTCAGGGAGTGGCCTGAAGGAGAAAGCCTCCCGGATGAGTAATGCCACACACACACCCTGCCCATCAGTCTGGGGCTGGTGAAAGACTGAGAAACCTGGAGGGGCCAGATGACTGAGGGCAACCGTCTCACCCTCCCTCACCCAGGTCATTGGGCACTGAAGCTAGGTCAACATATGCAGCTAAATGAGGGGGTAGAACTGGGCTTACCTCTGTTAAATGCTAACACATAAAACCAAACTCTCAGTAATAGGGAAAGACAACCTTACATGCTCAGAGGTACTCTGTCGTGAAGAGGGTTATATTATAGTTCTATATTATTGTTTTTTGCTTGTTTGTGGTGGTGTGCAGGGCATAGTATAGTCATGTGCCTCTTTTGTTTGATGAGAATTTTGAATGTGGCTCTCCATGATCTCCAGATTATCACTGATCTAACATTAGAGAAGTAGGGTCATTTATAGATCTGAGGAACAGAGGCTGCTGCAACAGAGGCTACTGAATAATCAGAATTGTATATTTTCCCCTACAATTGGAAAGGCAAAAATATAGAGATATTTCTGCTCCCCCGACCTTTCACATTCCAGTGAATGGACTAGATGAAAATTGGTTGATGGTGTGGATTGTGCTTGTTTCCAGAGTCTGGAGGAAAACCTAGAGGAGAGTAGCCCATTGCAGTAAAGATACATTGTGGAATGCTCACTCTGGCTAATGGAACCTAAATTTTATGCCTCTGAAATACCCAGTAAGGCCCTCTTTTGCAGTCATTTACACCTCCTCCAGAGCCATTATCATCACCCACCAGCCTCTGGCTCCCTTCAAAGTGGGTCAGAGCAATGGAACGAATTGTGCATTAACTGCATACTGAAGATGCACATTAATGGAGTTAACTGGGCATTGAAGCACAACATGAAGTTACTTCTTTAAAATGTGACAGCTGGGGGACAGAGATTCTGAGTCCGGGTACACTCCAAATGGCTCATCAGGGCCAGACTGTTAAAGCCCATTACATGGCTTGGCTTTGGATCATCTTCCACAGCTCAAGGGCAAAGTCGTTGTTTTTGGGATCTCCTGTCACATGACAACATCACTGTCGCAACCTACCTGGCAGTGTGATGCTGATGTGGTGCTTGTGTTGGTGTTCCTGTCCTCTCTTCTGGCTCACTCTCACTGCAATAAGCCCAGGAGAATAGGCAGATGAGCAAAAGGGCTCTTGGTGCTGGACATCCCTCCATTGTGCTGGACCCTGCCAGAGAGGGGAGAGTCAGGCAAGGAGAAATGCTAAGGGGGACAAGAAGAGATCTTGCTAAAGCTGTACAAGAACCTGGGGGCTGGTCACGGAGGAGAAAGAGCAAAGCTGTGTAGCCCTCCAGGGAGGCTTTGAGGAGGCTGAATGTCCCATTTGAGTTCTCCATGGCAGGCATCAGTCTGCTGGGTGTCTGGGGTCAAGAAGTAGGTCATCCCTCCCTTCCTGCCAAACACTTGACCAGAATACAGAATGGACATCAGAGTCTTTCAAAGCAACAACATTCAGAGTAAGGCAATGCTGGGGTATCTGCCACCTGCACTACACTGCCAGGTTGCAATGGTGATCCACCAGGATTTGTCACAATACAGGGTAAAGGGAAGACACAGATCTCCAAAACACAGTGGACATACATCAGGGAGATGTGGTCAGTTGTTCTGGTCCCCAAATACATTCCTCTCTCCACACTCCGGTATCACAGCAAATGAGCGTGGAACGCAGGGAGATCCAGACTGCTGTATAAAGTCCAATTTCTGAGGCAGCACAAAATTGATTGTTAGTACAGAAGTTCATAAAATGGGCAAGTGACTGGTAACTATGATTCCATGTTTCCTTCCACATTTGCATTGTGCATGTTCTCTACACAGCCAGTTTCTTTCTCACACCTTTGTAAAATTGAATCCTGGGCTGAAGATTTTCAGCAGAGGAATATAAGTCTTCAGCTTCATCACCTCCCAGCTACCTGGCAATTTTGTTATGATCAGCAAAGGTGGAGTTATACTTTCAGCAGCAAACACAGTCTAGCTGTTTCTTCTACACTAGTATGGGGGGCAAGAAAGCTATTTGCAAGGGAGAGTGTTGCTTAAACCCCTTCAGCTGAAGAGGGTAGCTGTGAAACTGGGAATCAGGGAGGCGGGGGAAGCTATCCCTGCAACACTACACTGAGGCTGTGATTTAGTTCCACATAATCAGGGGTCATTTGGAGCAGGAGCGCGCAGGAGTGGAGCTCTGGCAGTTAAAATCACAGGTGGCAGCAAGCCCCGCCCCCAGCTCCCAGCAGGAGCACAAAACAGCATGTGTAGAATTCCTCCTGGGCCCAGATAGGCTACTCTGGGACTGGAATGACAGCCCCCAGAGTGGAAAGACAGTCCCTAGGGGTGGGGCATGAGTAGTGGGTGTTGCCTTCTCACACACTTCCAGTGATGTCAGGGTGTGTGGCGTATGCAAATAAGTTATGCTAATGAGCTCCTGCACCTCTTTTTCTACGAAATGACCCCTGCATATAATTACCTTTCAGCTGCTAGCAATGTGCATGGTAGAGTAGCAGTCCCATGAATCTGTTCCTGTGACAGAATGCATGCACATGTTCAGAGTTCGGAAGTTTGCCCCACCCTTGCCCTATAATAAGGCAAGGTAGTACAGTGCCAAGCAAAACTGGGCGATTCTCCTAAAATCTGTGTGGTTATCCAGCCTCTGGAGAGATAACATTTCTCAGGGAGCAAGCCACTTAACTGAGCCAAAATCCAGAACAAGGAGAATTTCATAGAAGTATCACTGGCAGAGGAGAATGAGACAGCATATGGACCAAAGGGCACAACTATGCCCCAGGTGCAAGCAAGAGCCACACTTACAAAGCCACATTTGCATACCCCATACCCAAAGCTCATGTACACTGAATAAGCTACTGCTGTAGTGCACATGAATGTATGTGCATTTGCATATTGTGTGAGGACCATGGGTATGTTTCATCTCACTACTTAAATGACTTCCTCCAAGGATCTGTGGGAATTGTCGTTTTCTGAGGATGACAGCACGTTTGCAGAAAACTACAGTTCTTATGCTAGGGAGAAGCCATGACAATCTGGTTTAAAGTTTTAGTGTAGAAGGACTGTGCACTGGAAGCAACATTCACATTCACAACACAAAACTTACATACACTTACTGTACGGTGAATGATAGTTTATACATCCTGCTGTGCATTGCACATATCCCTCCCTCCTAGGGTTGCCAGGTCCCCCTCCAGCCCCTGGCAGAGGGGCAGGGTTGCCAGCTCTAAGTTGGGAAATTCCTAGAGATTTGGGGGTGGAGCCTGGGGAGGACAGGGACCTCAGTGGGGTACAATGCTGTAGAGCCTGCCCTCCAAAGCATCTATTTTCTCCAGGGGAATGGATCTCTGTAGTCTGGAAATGAGCTATAATTCCAGGAGATTCCCAGGCCCCACTTGGAGGCTGGTATCCCTCCTCCCTCTCCATGTACTTGTTGCATAACATACAAACATTATATGCTGCATAGCTTACCCACTCATCACATGAATTTAATGAACATGGCTCCTTCCCATATGTGTCATACACTGGCATACATTAGTGTACAAATGTACAAAGGTAGACATAGTTTGCATGTATCAATGTGTGAAAATGTCAGCAGGGGGAATTAGGAAATCAAGTATCCCACACAATTGAGGGGGAGGGGGTCTAGTCTCAAAAGCATGAAAATAAATGTTTGAAAACATTCTGGCTATAGAGCCTTTTCAACATATGCCATATTTTGATGGGAACCTCACATAGAAGAAGAAACATGTTTTTTGGGGCTGCCCCACAACCATGGAATTGCCTTCCATTGGAGACTCACCAAGACCTGAGCATAAACATTTTCAAAAGGGCTGTACAAGCTTTTTTTGTGGGCAAACGTTGTACAGATAGTGTTAAACTGGTATGCAATATTTTTAATTTATCCACATTTAGAAGGGGCCTTAATCAATTTTAATTGCTATTTTTAAAGCACTGTACTTTGGGGTTGAGTAGGACAAGTAATTAATTATCACACTTTTATTATTTATAAATTGTAAAAAGTATACTAAGCAGTCTAGAAAAATTGAGATCACTAAGATGCTCCCTGCCAGCTCAAAACAAATTGTTTCATCCCTGTACATGAGCCCACAACATGAAAAACACAATAAATGGGGCAAGCTTCTTTCCACAAAGAGGCTCATAACTCTTCAAGGATACTAGCAGAGATTGGACACACAAATATGAACTACCATAGGATAATATGGAGATAAAAACATGGGCACATGCAGCAATATATACTCAGAGAGACTGTATTTGTTTTTTCCGGTTCATCTTGGCCACTCTCCATCTCTGCAGGGCCTGATACAGCAGCCTTTAATGCCTGGGAATGTAAAGTCCCCACATCCTGGAAAAAAAATCTCTCCACATTAGAAACCCAAATGCGCAGAAATCTATTTCAGTCACAGCAAAAAGAAAAAAGGACATTGGGGTGATGTGGACACAAGGTACCAGAATTCCTGTGCTCACCTCAGATCTCTTGGATGTGTGGTGAGGAGCACAAGGAAGCCATTCCTGGATTGGCCCATCAGCCAGCCCTTGATTGTTCATAGCCTGGTGCTATGGTTTGTCAGAACTGCTAGTGACTAGCATCCCAGTAAATTGGGTGTGGGTGTTCCCCTTTCCCATGCCTGGGTAATGGTGCACCAGTAGTTTGCCTCATACTACATGTCTGGTGATACTTCCTCGAGAGCACGGTGCTTTAGCAGTGGCAGAGGCAGTGGCAGAGGGAGCTGAGGATGGGGCTTGCCTGTAGCAGAAAGAAGTCCTGCCACACTCTATTGGATCATTTTGCATGATGATATATAGACCAGTGCCAAGCAGGACTGGATAAGTAATCTCCCTGTGATGGTAATGGGGAGATACCACACATGGGAAAGATTCTGTCTCATCGTCCAAAGCATTAAACATACCGACAGTCTGAGTCCCCACTGTGCCTCTGAGTAAAGGACCCCTGTACAAGATCCCAGGCAGCCTTGGATTGCTACACCCCTGCCACCCCCTGCCATGTGCCACACAGATCTGAGCACCTGGCTCTAGAACTCTACCCAGCCGGCTGGCACCTACCTTTGGGGCAGGATTACAAGCTGGCAGAGCCACTGCTTGTCTTTGCCTTTAATCTTCTAGAACATCCCCTTCTGAGGAAACACTTCCAGCCCCTTGTAGGGAAGATCAGAGCAGGCAGTTCTGCTTCTAGCCTTCGGATCTCAGGTTTAAGTAGAAAGGCGCTTAGTGGAAAATCCAGAGAGAAAGAGAGAGGGAGAGAAAGGGGCAGCCTCTGCAAGCTGGCCCTCCTCCCTTGGATGGGAACACAGCTGCCGTTAACCATATGTATGCCCAGCACCCACAGCTGAGACAGAGAAGGCAGGTTGCTTCTGCCAAAAAATGTCTCCAGATGTTGGGGTCTAGAGCCAAGAATGGAAGGAGGGAGGGAAGGAGGGAGGGAAATGACAGCACTGCCCACAGCAATGGAGATCAGATTGGCAACAAAGAGGCGGCTCTGAAGCAGCCTGTATCAGGCTGGCACAGGAGCTCATAGCCAGTTTCCCTCTGACTTCTCAGGGATTGTCCCTTTGTACGCAGCCTACACCCACAATGCAGACATGTCTCCCAAGCGATATAAAGATCTAGAGATTGTGCTCCCCTCCTACTGCAGACCAATTCAGACTTCTGCCAGAGTGCAAAGGGATCCCACTATTGTGTGAACATCTGAAATTGTTAGCAGTCGGCGCGAAGTGAGGTGGAATGTGAATTAACAAATAAGTCAGGCAGTGTGGGCCTTCTTGTAGCATATTGGTCTTTGCCAGCTCAGCACTTTAAAGAAATCTCCCGCTAAAGGTTCAGGGTGGACTTTGAGCTCTTTTTATTTGGTCTCACGGAAGTATCAATTAATTTGCCCTATGGAACTCTGTAGTAGTCTGTAGCAGTTTATGACCTTGATACTATATTGCCCCCAACCAAAGGTTTAGAACCAGAATTAATATCCACATTTTAAAAAAATAGTCAGCACACCAACTTTTGCTGTTCAATTGCTAAATATGAAAATTAGTTTTACTTCAGTATTCATGCACCTTGAAGTAGTTGGTATCTCTTGATTGCTTTTATTTTTGCTGTCGTCAAACACTAAACATCATTGCATGTCATCTGTCAATACCTTTTTGCCCTGCTCTTTCTCCAAGGAGCTTAGGGTGCTGGAAGTGGCATTCCCTTCTCCCATCAAACACTGTCAGTGTTCTATAGCATGTCATACCAAATACTACCCATACTAGGCTGCATCCACACGGAAGTGCGACAATATACCACAACCACAGCAGCAACTGCAAACAGGATGGGAATGGGCAGGAGCAGCGGATAGTTTTATTAAAGAGATTTAACAATAACCGTGACTCAAAAACATGTAGGAAAAATTAGCACAGTAAAGGTAGGTAAACCATAATAAATCCTAATATATCTGACACTACTGTCCTAGCCTTCTCTAGGCACCTGGTCTCAGACTGAAGGGAATTTCAGACAGGCAATATATTCCAGTTCAGGAACAGTTCCCAAACGGTTTCTGGTCTGACATTTCAGACAGAACCGTTTTAGAACCGGTTCCCTACCGGAATATATTTGTACTTTCACACACAAATGCTTCTGTCTCGTTCAGGAAACAGGGCTGAATTATTTTACCTGTAAACCGCTTCCAAGTGGTCTTCAGTTTCTTCTCCCGGATCTGAAATGCTTTTTCCCACCGTTTTTTGCCTGCCCGGGAGATCTCCGGCTTTTTTTTTTAACGTTCACTTTAGAGCACTATAGCACTGTAACGCTATAGCACAACATCAAAACAGTGCCATAGTGATCCCATCGGAATCCCATCACTGTTTTTGAGGTTGTGTTATAGCGCTATAGCGCTATAAAGCAAACATTCAAAAAGAAAAGACGGCGTGGGCGGGAAACAGCGGGAAAACAAAGCGGTGCAGTCTGAATTGCCAAACTGCTTCTGATCTGGCTCTTTTCCGGTAGGAGAAAGCCATGTGTGAAATGGCAGCCCTGTACTGGTTTACTTCAAGACAGATCAAAAATGGCTTCAAACTGTCTGAAACTTGGTAATGTGAAATTCCCCTCTCTTACCCCTTTTGGATGAGGGATCCCTTTTTCTTCAGCAGCCTCACCAGCCCGGCTCCCTAAGAGAGAACCCCCTCCCACTTTGGGCAAGGCCTTTTATTCCTTCTTCCCAGGCACTACCCTCTGTTCCCCTGCTGGTGTTTTCCCTCCAAAATCCCTTTAACCAACCACAAAATCCCTTTAACCCACAAAATCCAATTAACCAGTCTAGGAAATGTAGGCCCTGATAGCTACTCCAATACAGGCTTCCCTAGACCCTGTAGGCCATACCACTATAGGCCCAGGATCATGACACCTCTAGACTCCTTTTTAAAAACTGGGGTGATATTTACTATTTTCCAGTCATCCAGCACAGAAGCCAATTTTAGCAATGTCATATATCCTTAGGGTTGCCAGTTAAAAGGGTCTTTTTACCAGTGGAGCTGTGGCTAGCAACAGCCCTTCTCCCTCCCTGCTAAAAGATTTAAAGGGCCCTCCAGCTGGTCGGCAGGCTATGTGCTCCTTGTCAATCAGCCTGAAGCCCTTTAAATCTTTTGGCGGGGAAGGAGACGAGTGGCCTCAGGAGTATGCCATTTAGGGTTGCCAAGTCTGGGTTAGAAAATACCTGGAGACTTTGGGGGTGGAGCCAGGAGAGGGTGGGGTTGGGGGAGGGGAGGGGAGGGGCCTCAGCATAGTAGGATGCCATAGAGTCCACCCTTCAAAGCTCCAGGGGAGCTGATCTCTGTCAGCTGGAGATCAGTTGTAAAAGCGGGAGATCCCCATGCCCTGCCTGGAGGCTGGCAACCCTAATGCCATTTGAACCTGCCGAATTATAAGTTTTCTGTTTGCTTAGTAGTCCTAGAACTTTATCTAGTTCTTTATTGCAGTTCTTCAGACACTTGTTGCAAAAAACTCCGGCATGTGCCCTAGATTTCCCACAGTGAAAAGAAATGCAAAGAATTCATTCAGTTTCTCTGCCATCTCCCATCTTCTTTAAGCAATACTTTTATTGTTTTGTCATCCAAAGGGCAAACTGCCTCCATAGCTGATTTCCTGCCCTGATACATTTGAAGAAATGCTTACTGTTTGTTTTATGTTTTTGGTCATCTGCTCCTCAGATTATTTTTTTGCTTGTTGTATTGCCAATTTACATCTGTTCTGCCAGAATTTGTATTCCTTTCAGTTTGTCTTGATCAGGGAAATTTTCCACTTAAAAAATTTTTTTTATGGTTTTCTTGACTTGGGTTGTTAACTATACAATTATCTTTTTAGACTTTGTGGTACCTTTCCTGATTTGAGGTATGCATTCTATCTGGGCCTTGATCATTGTAGTTTTAAATAGTTTCCAGGCATCCAGGAGGGATTTGACTCTCTTAATTCTCCATTTTAGCTTTCTTCTGACTACTCCCCTCATTTTATCAATGTTCATCTTTTGACATTAAAAAAATGATTGTTTTGGACTTTGCGGGCAAATATCTGTTGATGTGAATGCTTAATAGCATTGTGGTCACTATTCCCAATTGGTACAGTAACATATACATCTTGCACTGGATCTTGAGCTCCACTTAGAACCAAGTTCAATGTCATCACATGTCCAGTTGGCTCTATGACAAACTGCTCAAGTGCACAGCCATTTATTATGTCAAGAAAAATTGTTTCTATGGCATGACTTGAGCTCATATTTGTCCAGTCAATGCAAGGGTAGTTAAAGTAATCTAGTATTTCAACATTCCCCTTTTTAGTCAACACTCTTATTTCTCTCTCCATCTCAAGGTCTGCATCCTGGTTTTGGTCAGGGGGACAACAGTACTCTCCTACTTTTAAGTAACTTTTAGGGCCTGGTATTTCCATCCATAGCAACTCCACCCCCTATACATCACTCCCTGTCCTTAAAGTTTATATCTAGGAATAACACTGTCCCATTGATTTCCCCCACTTATCATTTAGCCCCAGGCACTCTAACTCCCCAATCTTGGCTTGGAGACTTCTAGCACTGGCATACAGGCGCCTGTATCACATTTCTTTTTAGAAGGATCCCATGCCAACTATCATTAGATATTATTACATGTCAGCTATCAAATCCTGTTTAATATCCAGTGACAATAACTATAAATATTGAAATCAAGTATGATTGGATGTCAAATACAGGGTAAATATTGAAATCAGGTTAATATTTGGCAACTAATAAAATCTTTAGAGACCATCCAACAACAAATATTTAATAAACTATAACTAGCTAGTATGTATTGCAGTAATGCAGAATAGCAACTTTTATTTCATTTTT
Organism: Gekko gecko; assembly: GCA_029375565.1. Classification (NCBI taxonomy): domain Eukaryota; kingdom Metazoa; phylum Chordata; class Lepidosauria; order Squamata; family Gekkonidae; genus Gekko; species Gekko gecko. The sequence goes on along the minus strand of JAPDNY010000002.1, from coordinate 231,884,573 downwards.
TTCCCTTTTGGCCTCTCCCCAGTCCTGCCTGCGAGGCAGCAACACAGTCCAGAACTGGCTTAACATTTGACTCATGGATGCCATCTGAGCATTGTTTTTAAGATTGTACTGAATTATTTTTTAATTTATTTACTGTTGTACATCTCCCAGAGCCATGTGAACTCAGGGCCTGGGTGATTTACAAATTTAATAAATAAATAAATAATAACAGCAGAGTTAGGAAGTCTCCTGAATCTTTCCTCTCAATAGATAGCCTTAGGTAAGCCAGCATCATACCCCCTGCTATTTCACATATGGAGATAATAAGACTAACCTATCATCCTGAGTTGCAATGGGATAATCTGTGTGAAGCACTTAGCATGCTGTCAAGTGGATACACTGGGAACCAAACCAAAGAGAAAAATAAGGCAGGGAAAATGTTTTGGGGGTCGGTCAGACTGAAAAAGCTGAAAGATGGGCCGAGTATAGTACCCTTTCCCTGCAGAGAGTAGTGCTGCAGCAACAGGGTAGGATGTAAGTAAGCATCTATAAAGGGTGCAGCAGGAAAGTGGGCATACAGTACACTTGCTCTCAGGTGTCCACCCTCTGAGCCCAATTTTCCCATCTCTCCAGAACCATCCCCTTGGAGATAAAAGCTCCAGGGGGGGGGGGTGGCCTTGTCAGAAAAAATGTGCCTTTAAACATGGTTCCTCTGAGCTTAATTTAACCAAAGGAACCTTTGAAGCTGTGAGGCTGACTACCCCTTGCACTGGATAGTAAGCAAAAATACACTACGATTGTCTTTCAGAAGTCCCTACTTATTCAGACTTCACACCCAGATTTACAATGGAGAAATGTGAGAATTTTCAGGAACAAATGACATTTCAGCTCTACAAGAAGCTGCTGAATAACTGAGTGAGGGCCTCCTAAGAGCCTGTCTACTCTTACCCTGCCTTGTCTCACCTGGACTAACTAAAGCCAGTCCAGCTACAGACAAAGCTGCTAACTGGCTGCCCCCAAACACTGAATTCTAGGGGAACTGCTACTAAGGTACCAATGCCTCATTACACAAGTGCATCTCCTCCACATATCTGAAACCTTAAAAAAAATCTCACATTGGTCATAGTTGTTAGGAAAAGACTGAAGTAATGAGTAGAAGCAAATGAATAATTGCTTAGGAGTCATTAGGAAAAACAAACCTATGTATCAGCATAAGTAATTCCCTGAAGCAGATAACTGCATGCATCTGAGTAACTTTCCCATAGTGAAAAATAAAGCTAATGCAAAATGAATGATCTCAAACAGCAACAACACTGGAGGCACTAAATGTGACTAAGTTCAATAACCTGTTGAGCAAGGACAGGAGGTGGAGGTGGTGGCTGCTACAAGCACAGATGGCTTCAAGAGGGAATTGGATAAACATATGGAGCAGAGGTCCATCAGTGGCTATTAGCCACAAGTTACAGATAGGAACTCTCAGTCTGAGGCAAGTGATGCTCTGTATTCTTGGTGCTTGGATGGGAGCAATAGTGGGAGGGCTTCTAGTGCCCTGGCCCCACTGGCGGACCTTCTGATGGTACCTGGTATTTTTGGCAACTGTGTGACAGAGAGTTTGGACTGGATGGGCCATTGGCCTGATCCAACATTGGCTTCTCTTATGTTCTTATGACAGAACTTCTGCACTCTGATATCTGTGTCATCGTGTCCGTCTGTCCCCGGACTAGCCAGTTTGGCACTGTGATAGCTTCTCAAGCAGGGGTTTTCAATCCATGAGTCAGAACCCTAAGGACAGTTATGGAGCCACATCTGCTGGGTCATCATGAACTTCTATAGAGTAACCATTTTTACTGTTTTTGGAAGGATCTCCTACTAGTAAGCAAACATAGAAAGGAAGGGTGTCACCTAGTTTGGTGGAGGGGGTTTCCAGGAAACTGGCATCATACAATGCTGCAGTGTCAATTCTGGTCACATACCTGGAAGTGATGTCACAACACTGTGCAACTCTCTAGCAATTTCTCAAATCTCTCTGTTTTTTACCTAGAACAGGGGTGGCCAAACTGTGGCTTGGGAGCCACATGCAGCTCTTTCACACATATTGTGTGGCTCCCAGCAGAGCAGCTGGGGAAGTGAAAGGGAGGCATGCCTCCCTGATTGGTCGTCCCTTCTCCAGCCAGTGTTCCCTTCTCTGAGTAGGCTTGAGGTGGCAGAGGGGAGCAGAGAAAGAAAGCAACTTCAACTTTAAATGCGTTCTCACACCACCACCCCCGGTCAGTCGGCTTGGAGAAGGCAATTGTCTCTTTAAATCCCTTCTCCAAGCCAAGACAGCTGGCATGTGTGTGTGTGTGTGTGTGTGTGTGTGTGTGTGTGTGTGTGTGTGTGGGAGGGTAGAGAACACATTTGAAGTTAAAGTTGCTTTCTTTCCACCTCTCCCTTCCCCCCTTCCTCCCTCCCCATTTATTTACTTTCTTTCAACCTCTCTCTCTCTCCCTTTCCCTTCCTCCCCATCTATCTGCTTTCTTTCCACCTCTTTCTTTTCAGCTTTCTCTCTTTTTCTCCCTCCCTTCCTTTCTCTTTCTCTCTCCTTCCTCCCCCTCCCCATCTATTTACGTTCTTTGTTTCTCTCTCTCTCTCTTCTCTCTTTCCTTCCACCTCTTTCATTCTTTCCACCTCTCTCTCTCTTACACAAATATCATTGGACAAATAAATATCATTATCAATATCTGTTTTTACCTCTTTTGCTTCTGATCCACTGAGCAGCCGCAGGAGGTTGCCCATCATAGCTGGCAACCTGGCAAGGCTAGCATTACCCTTCTCTTTCAATGAATGTTCAGAGTAACAGAAAGGACACACTCACTCTCTGGTAGAGTGGATTCCTCCATGGCTCTGCTTCTTGCATTGGTCCTTGCTATGATACATCTCCTGGGGATGCTTGGCTTAAGTTTCCTCTCCATGGCTCTTTTGGTCAGCAGCCCACAGTCCTAGCCCTGACACTAGTGAACGGTGTGAAGAAATGCCTTTCCCCCCCCTGGGAGGTTTGAGATGAGCAAAGCCTCCACTTTGTGTTTTAAGAGAGTTTTTCCCCCTCTGGGCAGAGAACAGGCATGTGGGAAGGAAAGTCTGTGCCATTGCTTTCCAGACACCTTCATTCAGATGCTAATAGATCTAGCAGGAGAGATAATGAGTGGGTTCAGATCTCCCCCTTCCTCCTAGCAGGGTACAGAGATTTGGAGGGATAGAATCCTAAGTAATCTCCAGGAAAAGCAGCAGGAAACGCTTTTCTGATCTGGCCTGACCTGGTCAGTGGGTGGAGAAACAGATATGGTAAAATCTCCTTGCAACAGGAAGGGTGCTGTGTCCAGGGCTGGCTCTTCCACTAGGCCAACTAGTGTGACAGCCTAGGGTGCAGATCTCTGAGGGGTGCAGCGAGGCCCCTGCCACCGCCCACCCACCTGCCCCCAGCATGGCTTTCTAGGCACCCACTTTGTTGTCAGGCGCTCCAGCTCCATGATGCCACCCAGGCTGCCGCCACCCGCCCACCCCCAGCATGGTTTCCTGGGCACCCCCAGTGAGGGGAGTGGACTGTGCGCGGCGGTGGTGGCACTTGTGGAGCAAGGGCTGGCTGGGGGTGGGGTGGGGGGAGACAGAGCAGGAGAGGGAGGCATGGGGCAGATGAGGGGAGAAGCCGGTGGGCCCTGGGAGCAGCTCCGAGAGAGAGATCTGCACTCCGGCCAGGGAAGGCAGGCAAGGAAGCACCCCTGGAGAGGAGCTCGCCAAGTTCGCTGGCAGGAAGACTCTCGGTCTGGGCTACTCCCCACTGCCCCCCCAAGGGCAAAGGAGAGGAGACTGTGGAAGAGAATGGCACAGGAGTTGGGAGGTGAGGGGTTCCCCTCAGTTCCTGCTAGCTTTCCCCTGCCTCTTTCAGCTAAAAAGTTGCACAGGGCAGGCTCAACCAAGAGAACACCCCCCCTATGCAAAATCAGGCCACTTGCAGCAGATTTTCTTGAGCCAGTTGTCTTTGGACGAGCGGAAGTAGAGAAAAAATGCCCGTAAGCTGACTCCTTCCTCTGCAGTCCCATGGCCTGAAGCAAGTTCTTCTGAACCCCCCTGACCTTGGCTTGATCTGCCCATGGCAAAAGCCTGAGTAGAGGAACACTTTGTTGACAGGCGCTCCGTTGGCTGGATGCGGCTTTGGCTACAAGAAGGCAACTCTTCTCTGAGGGGGTGGTGGTTTGGCCACGTGGCGTGCCTGCTGGAAGGGCGCCAGGCTGGGCAGAGCTATGCAAAGAGGCCTCCTCCTCATCCTCCTCCAGCTTGTCCCTGGGTTCCTGTCCCCCCGTCAAGTGCTGCTGTGATCTTGGGGCCTGGGAGCAGCAGACTGACAGCTGTCACTTGCACAGGCCCCCCTCCCCCCTCCCCCGAGAGAAGATCTGCCCTTGAGAATTAAGTTCTGCAACTCTCTTGTAGACTGGAGTGGACACGACACTCCAGTGTGGGGTGCAAAGGAGTCTAGTAAGCTGGCATCCCTAGTTCCCCTGGAACAAATGGCTGCTTTAGAGGGTGGGCTCTATGACATTTTCATTCTTCCTAAAATGCATTTATCTTTGAAAATTGGTAGGCGTGAGGGGGGCCGCCAGAAAGTAGCCTCGCCTAGTGTGCAAAAAAAAAAACCTGGAGCCGACCCTGGCTGTGTCCATGAGCACACACTGATCTCTCTGCTGGCAAGGCAGCCATTGACAATGTGCTTGCCTCAAGAGCTGGAACAAGCTTCAGGGTAAATGAAACTCTATAAGGATCTGTAACATCCTAAACAAAAGGGGCCTGTCCTATATTTTAACATCTGATAGGGCATATATAGAGAGAGGGACAGAAGATTTGCATTTTTCCCATTTATTTTGTGTCATGCCTGGGGTCCAGGCTAGGAGCTGCTGCCTGCGCAAGTTTGAGTTCCCTGAAGGGTCTACAGGGGTGGGTACACTCAGAAGCCTCAGACTGAAGAGACGGATCAGAGTTAAGGCATTCTGATCACTCTTGTCTCCACGAGATCTGCTCAATGGGTGGCCTTATCTCTATACTGCAGGCCATCTCACAGTCTCTCTACTCCTCATCGGCTCTGGGCTTCAACCCTCCCCTTTTTATTCCCTTCAGTAGACAATCACCTCTCTGTGTGTCCTCCGCCCATAGGCAGCCTTCGTCGTCTGTCACCGTCCTCTGCTTCCCATTGGTGTTCCCCATACTTCTCTCTTAAACCTGGGTATGAGGCCCCGCCCCTCTGATTGGCGTGCTGTGTCCATCAGCATTCTGGCTGGGGTGGAGTGGCATCTGCCTCTGCCGACTCCCAGTGTCTGCAGAGAACACAGATGGCAGGGTGAGTTTCTCCCAGAGGGCAGGTCCAGCCACAGCTCGTGACTGTGTGACCAGGTGCGCCCTGGCTGCCCCATCTTTGGCCTCTGTTTGTTTGAGCTGGATGAGAGGGAGACGCGTCTTTCCCCCACTCCTCCTGGCCTCGGTGCTCCCCTCCAGTTGCCCGGCGGGGGGGGGCATTCCCACTCCTGGGCTTCCCAATCTGCAGCTGCCTGAGGTGAGTTGCTTCTTGGCCTTGGGAGGGTTGGAGGGGCCTTGCCCAGCATCTCTGGACCCTTCCTGGGGCCTGGGATGGCAGCACAGAGGTGTGGTATGGTGGTGATTCGGCCCATGCCTTCTTCCAGCCCGTGGGCAGTCGGGCTTGTCTCAGGGGTTGCGGTGGGTGTCCTGGGGCCTGGAGGGGGACCAGTGGGGTGAGCTGGCAAGGTGTCATCATTTATTGCAGTCATTGCCCCCTGGGCAGTCCCACCTGGCAGGGAGGGTGAAAAACCCACAGTAGGACAATTTGGTTCCCTTGCTCAATTTGGTGCTGTGCTAAAAGTATGCTTGTAAACATTTTCTTTTTAATGAATACTTTATAACTTTGGATGCTGGGCATGGTTCTCTGTACCACATACACCTCCACTGTCTCAGACACACTATTTTAAAAGGAGCACTGGGGGAAGGAAGGCAGTTGGCAAGTCACCATTCCTCCAGGGGCACACAAGGCAGTAGAATGCCCCTATAGTGACCAGATACTGGGCAGCAGGAGACAGAGGCAAGGCCTCAGAACTTGGAAGGGAAGCTGGGAATCCTGACCCTCCCAGTGGGTAATTTCGTACAACAGTCAGGTGGTGGTACTACCTGACAGTGGAAGAAAAGCCCCTCCAGTTGTGGAGAAACATCTAGGAAGGCAGGGTGGAATAGGGCCCACAGGCCAGAGCAGGCTGGTTCCGCCACAAGGTCATAGTTCTGGCTTCTCACCTTACTGTAACATGTTTCTGACTTTACATAACTCTGATGTCATATGCGTGTAGCTCATTGGGTCTTGTGTCTGGAAAGTTTCAAGACTACTGGTCAAAGGGATGTGATGTAGATTCTGTCTGACACAATATGGAAGACTAAACTAAGGGAATAGGGATTGGTGCCTGTTATAAAAGCATTATTGGCATTAAACACTGCTTTATTCCCCTGTCCCAAACAAGACTGATTTACTGCTTTAGGTTCAGGAGGGTAGCCGTGTTGGTCTGAAGCAACAGCACAAAATCCAAGTCCAGTGGCACCTTTGTTGGTCTTAAAGGTACCACTGGACTTAAACTTTACTTACTGTTTTAGGGTTAGTTTTCTCACATGAACTCGGGCTAATTTAGTGGACTTCTTTGTCTGATCCTCTCAGAATTATTAGGCAGACAAACAGAAGGATGTTTCTAACAGGTTTGGGGGATGATGCACATCAATGGCCTGTTCTATTCTCTTGACTACAGAAGTAGTTCAGAGGCCTTGAATACTGTTTAGTGTATCACATGGCTGGGGCTAGGCATCTGATAACAGGGAAGGCATAAGCTAGAGGGAGCAAAACCATCATTCTATACAAGAGGTGCTGTCTGACTGTTCTGGAGAACTATGGAAGTGAACAAAACAGAGCATTGAGCTTGGATACAGAAAATCCAGGTTCAACCTACTTACGTCTGAAGCTCATGGTGCCTGCCACTATTTCCTTTCCAAATCAGCGAGTTGTTATGAGGCTTTAAGCACATTGGAAGAAGGGTGAGGGATGTACGTGTCAGAAATAATAAAACAATTGTACCAATTATACTATTTTTTTTTCAGCAAAGAAGAGTGAAGTAATTTTTGTCACTACTTCTGTCGAGGGAGTGAATGTTGTGGCATCTAATACCTTTCGATGCCTGTGTCCACATGGACAGATAACAAGTGGTGGATTATACCTGACAAGAAAGAAAAACAACTTCCTATCAGTTGCTGTAGCCATAGGTAGCTGCTGCTAGACACTGCTTACCACACATCCATCCATTAACTACATGTGGATGAATAACCCAAAATTAATCCGTAAAAAATCATAAAACACACAAAAAAAGTGCTTTGCCTGAAAAGAGTGCAGCTGTCTCTCCATCCCTTTCCCAGAGGCACCAGAGGATACATTACTGCAAGGTGTCATTAATGCTGTGGCGTAGCAGTGATCTCTATTTACCTTCAGTTCAAATTAATTCTCTAGTTTCCTAACCACTCAACCTTTGAAGGTATGTAGGCAAAGTAAACATAATGTAGAAAAAGAAGAAGAGATTGGATTTATACCCCGCCCTTCACTCAGAGTCTCAGAGTGGCTTACAAACTCCTTTCTATTCCCCTCCCCACACCAGACACCCTGTGAGGTAGGTGGAGCTGAGAGAGCTCTTTCTGGAGCCATCCTTGAGAGAACAGCTCTGACAGAACTATGGCTTGCCCAAGGTCATCCAGCAGCTGCAAGTGGAGGCCTGGGGAATCAAACCCAGTTCTCCCAGATTACAGTCTGCACACTTAACCACTACACTTTACAAAAGGACTTGTGTAGAAGAAGGAGCACAAATGCACCAGAAGAGGAGACCCACAGCCTTGCCAGAACACAAAAAAGATCCTTCAGTTAACTTTGTAGTGAATCTTGATTTGTTTCCTTCGTTATCTTACGTGGAAAATTCACATTCATATTTGAACATTTCGCCTATGCCATTCCCATAACCCCCCACTGCTTAGATTAGAATTCCTTTGCCAGTTCCTTACTGCCCTCCTTCCTGGAATATCAAAGCTTCCCAGTTGAAGAAAACAAGCTCTTTCTTAGCAGCTGCATTGTGAATGTGTGGGGTTGAAGGTGACTCTGGGTATATCAGTAGGTTTGTTATCATTGGGAATTGGCTTCATTAGACTATGTGCTATTTGTTTGGGAAAATCTTTTTTATTCTGAGCCAGAAGAGATTTCACAATTCTGTGACCCTACTCTACTAGACACATGGTTTCATTCCCAGAATTAGCAAAAAACACAAAATACCATAATATTGTATCTGTAACATTCAGAAGAAGGAAGGAAGAGGTCCTCTTGCAACAGAGCACATGTGTGCTATCCAGAAGGCTGGAGACAAATGCTCTTTCCCCCATCAAGTTTTATTGCATAACTGCACATTTTCTGATTTATTGCAGTTCTCTTTAAACCAAATTTTGCCTGGGTCAGACTGGTGTGGTCTAGCGGTTACAGTGTCAAACTAGGACCTGGGACATCTGGGTTCAAATCCCCACTTTACCACAGAAGCTCACCAGGTGACCTTTTGCCCCTGCCAAATATGTTTTCAAATAATCACAGCCAAGATTTCTTCTAGTAGTAAATAGCCAGTAAATATCTCTAATTTAATTGGTTTACATATTTTTGTCCATGTTTTGACACAATATTGACTTAAACAAATAAATATCATCAGCAATATCTTCCCCCCCCCTTTTGTTTTTATTTTTGGCAGTCTCATTTGATGTTAATAACATGCAAAGTTGCATATTTTTCAATAAAAATGTATGTGTGATATTTGTTCGTGTCTTGCATCTCTCAATTATACTATGTGGCTCTTACATTAAACAAACGTCTACCCTTCACCCAGAGCAACAACATCCTGGATCCAATAGAGACAGCCCTGAATGCTTCCCAGGCAGATTCCCAAACTACATCCCCAGGAAGGAGATTGGATTTATACCCTGCCCTTCACTCGGAGTCTCAGAGCGGCTTACAAACTCCTTTCCCTTCCCCTCCGCACAACAGATACCCTGTGAGGTAGGTGGGGCAGAGAGAGCTCTTTCCTTGAGAGAACAGCTCTGAAAGAACTTATGACTGACCCAAGGACACGCCAGCAGCTGCAAGTGGAGGAGTGGGGAATCAACCCAGTTCTCCCAGATTAGAGTCCGTGCACTTACCCACTACACGACTGGCTCTCGGGTACTCAAACAAGAAGGTTTTTAATTCTTTCCCCAACTGTAGTAGCAACTAGCTATAGTGAATTGGAGTCAGCAGCATTGGGCAGCCCGCAGCACACCGAACTGCTGTCCATGTGTGTCTGGGGAGCACTCCTGCTCCCCCTCTGGCTGTGAGGAACGGGGGGGGGGGAGAGGAGGAGGAGAGTGGGAAAGTGAGAAGGGGGTGGCGGTAGGGGAAAATGCAAAGCTTTGAGGTGAGTTTTTACAGGCAAGCATTGCAGGGACTGGAGGACACTGTGAAGCCAGTTTGCAAAGGAAAGGGGCATTGGGAGAGAGAGAGAAAGAGGTGGGGGTGGTGGAAAAGGCTGGAGAGCTCAGGAGCAATGGTGCTGGTGGCAGCAGGAGCAGCAGCAGCAGCCACCGCCAGGGAAAGAAAGGTGGTTGGAGGTGCGGGCGGCCCCGGGAGAAGCAGCAGTGGAGGAGGAGGAGGCAGGAGATGGGCAGCGGTGGTGGCAGGGAGGGGTGGGCTCTGAAGCCAGCTGGAACGCCATTGGCGACGGCAGCAGCTCCCGCTTGTACATCTGAGCGAAGTGCTCACTGCTAGCTCTTGCCCCCTCCTCTGCTGCTTCCATTGCTGCCACCCTCCCTCCCTGTCTCCTGCATCAAACTTCAGGAGCCAAAAAAACCCCTCGTGGGCAGGTGGGCGGGCAGGCAGCAAAACGCGCCCTGCAGTTGCTGAGGCAATGGCCCGCATGCCCACAGAGAGGGCTCTGAGTGCCCTCTCTGGCATGCATGCCATAGGTTCGCCACCACTGTGCCAATGCCAAAGGATAAGTGGACACAAATCTGACATTAAGAATCACAAGACTGATAAACCTGTAGGAGGACACTTCAGCCTTCCAGGACACTCAATGAGGGACCTCAAAGTAGCTGTTTTATTGCAAAGGAACTTCTGAAACAGACAGGAACAGGAGATTGCTGAATTACAAGTTATTGCAACACTCAGAACAATAGAACCCCCAGAAGTTAACAGAGATATCGGCTTCTTATCTCACTACACATGCTAAATCACTGGGTTCTCATTTACATGCAGAAATCAAACTTTGTTGGTCTTAAAGGTGCCACTGGAGACAAACTTAGTTCCCACATCTGTTGTTAACTCCTTTACTATCTGTATACCGACTTACTGCTATTACGTAATGTGTTATTCCAATCTTAGATGCATTTATTGCTCAATAACTTAGGCATCTTGACTCTAATTAGCTCTTCCTGGCAACTACCCCCCCCCACCTATATGTAACATTTGAGGAAATCGGTTTCAATTAATCTGAAGGAGTGTACATACTAATTCTCTCAGTTCTTGCTTGTACCCAGAATTGAACTTTATCTTGTAGGTACCACTGGACTCAAATCTCATTCCCACATCTGTTTGTTAACTCTTGTATTTGCCTGCTGATTTCCTGCCACTCACAGATCTTTCTTACATCCAGTCTCAATTATAATCACCCAGTACTTATGCATCTTGACTCTAATTGGCCCTTCCTGGCAACAAAGCCCACTCCACCTCCTGTAAGTAAAGGCTGAGGAGGTTCTGTTCCACTGTATCTAATGAAGTGTGCTTGCACACAAAAGCTTATGTTGTGAATAAAACTTTGTTGGTCTTAAAGGTGCCACTGGACTCAAACTTTGTTCTGGACTCCTCACAATATGCATAGGAAACAAGTGAGCACCTTTCTTGAGCAGATAGTAACTCTGAAGGCAGGTAGCTTGAGGGGGGGAGAGATGCCCAGTGCTTTGGGATGGATTTTATGGAAGGTTTCAGGGAAACATCATGTGCATGTTCTTCCAATTGCACCCATTTGAGTATTTTGATTATTTCCGTATTGGCCATGAGGGCACTGAATTCAGCCAATTATATACTGCCCTAAATTGGATGGCCCAGGCTAGTCCAGTCTCATCAGATCTTGGAAACTAAGCAGCATGGGCCCTGGTTAGTATTTGAATGGGAAAGCAGGAAGGATGTCCAGGGTCACTATGCAGAGGCAAGCAATGGCAAAACCAACTCTGAAGGTCTCTTGCCTTGAAAACCCTGCTAGGTTGCCATAAGTCACCTGTGGCTTAACAACAACACTCCACCACCAATTATATACGTGTTCTATTTCTTTAAGATGTCGCTGTGGTCAACACAAGATGCCTGCTTTTAAAAACATTTCAGAGGAGTCCCAGCTGAATAGCGAGCTATATTACTGAGCCAAAGGCCACAGTGCCATCATGCCACAGTGCAGTCTACTGGCTAGAGTGCCAGACTGGGATCTGGGATAATCATTCCACCACGAAGTTCGCTGGTTGACCTTCGACCAGTCACTCTCTCTCAACCGCACATGGTTGTTGTGAGGGCAAAACGGGGGCAAAAGACAAGAACGCCCTACCAAGGTAGGGTTTATTTTTGAAACTTTGCCCTCGCATGAATCAAAGCGGAAACTCCATCTGCAAGAATGGGGCGCGACTCCACACACAGAAAATGCGATGACAAATCCGCGTCCCCGCTCGGACTTTCGCACACAACTTAGGAAATGCCTGTACCACCCCCAAACCCTTCAGGTTTTTTCCTGTCTTGCGCTTCCTTCACTTCAACCACGCGGGATGTTGAGCCATGTAGTAGTTTTTTCTCGCGCGGTGCATGTCGGGATTTGTAGTCCTCTCGAAAGAGGAGGGAGCGCTGCTAGCGGTCCTTCCCTCCCTCTGGTGGTTCCCGGCGCGGGGAGGAGCCCGGTCGGTGAGTGGTTGCCTGGAAGGAAGCGGGGGTATTTCTGTCGGACGCCTGGGTTCCTGGGCTACGCAGTGGTTGGGGAGTGGGCTTGTCGTCGTCTCGAAGGGTCGCCTTTACTGGTCCCAGTCCCGCACTGTCATGGACGGGGAATCGGTCGGGTACTGCCGGCCGGGCTCCCACCCTGGGTGGCTGTGGCTGTTCGTTGCACCGGAAAGATCATGGGGCGGTCGATCTCCCTATTAAACCCTTTGGCGCGCCTTCCGTGCCGCCCCTGGAGCGGAATTGTAGCTTCGTCGGGGGAAGCCCTTTACTGAAGGAAACTTGGGTGCCTTTCCTCTGGGCCTAAAGGCGATGCAGGAACTGCAGCACCACAGTGACCTCTTTGTCTCTCCCCACCCCGGAAAAATTCAGGAGCTATTGAAAGAAGGGTGTGTGTGTGTGTGTGTTAAAATGCGTTGTCTATTTGTACACGTTAATTCATCTGAAAAATGTATGCCAACCCTACCTGCCTAATGAAGGTGCCAGAACTTTTAAGGATACTTTCCCTCCCAGTCTTCGTATGCACAAATGGCTAAGGCGAAGGGTCGTAGCCAGTCATTTGTAATTCGGGGGCCTTTAAATAAGTTGGGGGGCACTGACGTCACAAAATAAAATAAAAATTTAAAAACCCTTGCAGCATGCGCAGTCTATGCGGGGAAGCAAGCTGTGCTTGTGGAAGGGGTGCGGTGGGGAGTCCTCCAGGTGGCCCAGAGAGTGGGGGAGGGGGCGCTGGGGGGTGCATGGAAGTCAGGGGCCAGGCCCCGAAATACCGCACTGTAGATAGGGGCCTGCTCACACCCTTCTGTAGTGCTGGGGAATTCCTATGGGTGTTGAGTAAAAGGACAGAACTGCTCCTTATAGTAGAGCATGTTCCTTGTCACAGGTTGTCACCATGTCTATGCAATTCTTGGTGGTGGTAGAAAGTGCCATCAAGTCACAGCCAATTTATGGCAACCCCTCATGGAGGTTTCAAGGCAGGAGATGTTCACAGGTGGTTTGCCATTGCCTGCTTCTGTGTAACAGCAACCCTAGTGCTCTTTGGTGGTCTTCCGTCCAAATACTGACCAGGGCTGACCTTGCTTAAATTTCCAAGATCTGACAGGATCAGGCTAGCCTTGTCTATTCAGATTAGGGCATATCCAATTCTTAGCCCTCCTTTAATGTTCCTGTTCATCTAGTCCTGTTTGTAGATACACCACCCATTCTGTTCTCCAGCTGGGCCCTCTGGGGCTTGTAGTGTTCAGGGAAAGTGTAGTCAGGTATACCAGGGTTGCCAGGTCCCCCCTGGCCACAGATCCAGGTTGGGAAACTCCTAGAGATTTGAGGATGGAGCCTGGGGAGGACAGGGACCTCAGTGGGGTACAATGCCAGAGAGTCCACCTTCCAAAGCATCTGTTTTCTCCAGGGGAACTGATGTCTTTAGTCTGGAGATGAGCTGTGATTCTGGGGGATCCTCAGTTCCCATCTGGAGGCTAAGTAGCCTAGGCTTTTGAGTGCATGCACACAAAAGCTTATACCCAGAATTAAGCTTTGGTGGTCTTAAAGATGGCACTGGATTCAAACTTTGTTCTGTTGCTTTAGACCAACACAGCTACCCCCTGATTCCCTAAGGTGTATTGACTGTTGAATAAAGGACATCAGAGCAAAATGTTTTTTGTCTTTTTACAAGCCCCAGCAGATGGGCTTTCTCAGCTAAGGCCCGCAGACAGGGCCTTGTAGAAATTGTTCCGGGAATTTAGGCATCTGTGGCCCTAACACAGGTTTTCTGGAGAGGTTTATTTGCTTCATCTATATCCCCACCTGGGCACTCATAGTGGCTTAGGTGATTTTCCTCTCTGCTATGTTCCCCTCACAGCAACCCAGTGAAGTACATTAGGGTGAGAGTTTGTGATTGGCCCAAGGCAAGTCCCCAAGAGTGGGGATTCAAACTTGGGTCTCCCAAATCATTGACACTCTGTTTTCCAAGTGAACAGGATCAGGCAAATGGCGGTACCCATTCTAGGCTCTGAATGTAAGATGCTAGATGATTTCTAATATTCTAAATATTCTAAAATTTCTAATATTTTGGAGCCACGCTGATAATGTAGCTGATGCAGGCATGGTGTAGGGAGAGCACTGGGAAAGCTGTTGCCATAGGGGTTATAGAAGCACTGCCATTCTTGCAGAATCTTTCAGGCTGTATATCACAGTGGCTCCTCAAGGAGAACAGGAAGGACGGTCTGTTATATCTTTAAGCGGAATGGGTTGGGCAAGGCAAGGATTTCTTTGACTTGGTGGCAGTTGCTGCAGTTCCTGGTTTCTGTTTGGGGAGGAGCTATGTTTTGCCACCTGTCACAGTCCTACAGGTGTGGCGTGTCCCCAGAGCTGCCAGCAAGATATGAATTGAGAACAGCCAAGCAATGCTGGAAGGGCAGGGAGCCCAGCATAATTGCTATCAAGATCATGTAAACAGCCAGTTTTCTGAGGTGGGAGAATCACTATGGGTCTGAGGATCCTTATCAACTGGTGAGAGGTTAAGATTCCCGAGTTCTCAGGGATAAGAATGCTTGCTGGAGAGGGTCTTGTTTACAGCCTTAGACAATCCTGCTTGAGAGACAACTTCTCCTTCTCCTCCTCTACTGTAGAATTCCTGACCCAGTTGCCTGGCTTTCCCCCCTGCTGCTGCGGCCAATATGTTCTTGGCTCCTTTCCCTTTTTAAGTAGCATCTTCCTTCTACCACTGGCATGAACAAGCATCAGGAATCATATCTCTGCTGCTCTCCTCTCTCTCTCTCTCTCTCTCTCTCTCTCTCTCTCTCTCTCTCTCTCTCTCTCTCTCTCTCTCTCCGACATCTTGAGAGCTCTCCCTCAGCTTCCTGCACTCCTTAATTTGTCCCTACTGACCCTGTTTTTTGTTCCCCAGGTTCCCAGGAACCTCAGGCTCATGCCAGTCCCACTCCGCCCACGCCTGCAATGGGATGAGTCTCTGAGTCCCTTGCGGATTAGTGTGGGCAGCCTCCCAGTGCTGGCGTCCATGACCAAGGCAGCTGACCCCCGCTTCCGCCTGCGCTGGAAGGCCATTGTGGCAACCTCTCTGGCCTTGGCCCTTGTGCTGCTACTACTCTGCTTCCAGCGTACACCCTCAGTAAGCAGGCCAGTGCCTGCCAACGCTCATAACTGGCGGATCAGTGTGCTTCCCAGCGAACGGTACAATGATACATACCCTCTGTCACCAGCCCAGCGGATCCCTGAAGGTGTGCGGTATCGCATTGGACTCATTGCTGACCTGGACACAAACTCCAAGGGCCCCAGTGAGCATACCTGGATCAGCTACCTGAAAAAGGGTTACCTGACACTGTCGGCCAGTGGGGACCATGTCTCTGTCGAGTGGGATACCAAGGACCACGTATTGGAGTCTCACCTGGCTGAGAAGGGACGTGGCATGGAGCTCTCTGAACTGGTAGTCTTTAATGGCAAGCTCTATGCTGTGGATGATCGCACGGGTGTTGTCTACCAAATCGATGGCACCAAGGTGGTACCTTGGGTGATCTTGTCAGATGGAGATGGCAGTGTTGGCAAGGGTGAGCTCTATTTGTGTTGGGGAATGCCTTACCAGCCAGACCAGGTCCCAGTGTTATTCCTCTCAGTACAACTATGACCACCTCAGATCTTTTGGCAGTCAGCAAATATAATAGAAATTTGCCACAATGGAATGGCAGTCTCCCCACTTCACTGTTCTTTTGCTGTAGGCTCCAAGACATGCTGAAATGGAGTTCCATTGTGCTTTTTAAAGGGCCCTGGGAGGTAAATATTCCCTGCCACCTCACCTTCACCCCCCAAAGCATATACGCAGCACTCCATATGAGAGCATTGGGGCAGGCTTTGGACATGTGGCCATGGTGCATACTTTGACTAGAAATGTCACTTTCAAAAGCATTGCATGCCCAGCTTATGCCCTGAACTATGCCCTATTTTGCTCAGGTTTTAAGGCAGAATGGTTGGCAGTGAAGGATGAACATCTGTACGTGGGAGGCCTGGGCAAAGATTGGACAACAGCCACAGGGGAGGTGCTCAACCAGAATCCTGAATGGGTGAAAGTCATCGGCTACAAAGGTGATGTGGCTCATGAGAACTGGGTGGCCAATTACAATGCACTCAGGGCAGCAGCAGGGATCAAACCCCCAGGTAAGCATGGGCAGATTCTTGGATTGCAAAGTGAGCACATTGGCACCTGTTTACTTCATGTGATTCTGCTTCCAAGATGTCAGGTTTTTGAGATGTTATGTTTTTACTGAGGACTGGACTGGTTAAATGGAAGAAAGAAAGGTGAGGAAGTTGTGGAATTTGGGAAGGTAGGACACAACAGTGCTTAGGGGGTGCATAAGGAATTGTTTCTTTATTCTTGTACAGCCTTGCCAAGACCTATGCACTAGTTCTATCTGCCATTGATTCCAAGGTCTTTGTTTGTTGTAGCCACTTCCTACGTCTTGCTGAAGCCCTATTAGACCATCCTTGTGTTTAGGCCTTCTGTGGCTGCACTGTTTTTATCCCTGGCCCTGTGCTCACCAGTGTCCATTTTTGTTCTGTCACTCACAGGTTACTTGATCCATGAGTCTGCCTCTTGGAGTGAAACACTCCAGCGCTGGTTCTTCCTGCCTCGCCGAGCTAGTCATAAACGTTACAATGAACAGGAGGATGAACGCCGTGGCACCAATTTACTTCTTAGTTCCACACCAAACTTTGCCGATATCACTGTGAGCCATATTGGTGATATCACTCCCACCCATGGCTTCTCCTCCTTCAAGTTTGTTCCTGGCACCGATGACCAGATCATTGTGGCACTGAAGTCTGAGGAAGATGCCGGACGTGTGGCTACCTACATCACAGCCTTCACTTTGGATGGGCGTTCCCTACTGCCTGAGACTCGCATTGGTTCTGTCAAATATGAGGGCATTGAGTTTATTTAGTTGAGGGGATGAACGTTTTGAGATAGGACAAGTAGACTAAGGAGGGGGGGTGTCTCTTGGGGATCTTCCTCTAACTGCAGAGTATGATGGGAGTGAGAAGTGGCATGATTTTCACCACCATAAAAGCAACTTTTCTTACTGCACATGTGGCCTGACTGTTTCTGTGCCAACTCCTAGTGGTGCAAGCTGGGCAGTGTCTCTGCAGTTTACTTTCCTCTGTTTCATGGCATCCTACAAGGGATTTGTCTAGCTTCCATCTGTTTCCCCGTTTTACTCAACTAGTCTGGTGGGCATATGTGAGGAGGAATGGGCTTCATGTTCTTCCTACCCTGCACCATCTCCCTCAACATTTATTTACTATGATTCACATGTGCCTTTGCTCGGAAGGGGAGGTTTTGGCACCTGATTCTTCAGCAAGGTGATTATCCAGTTACTGAGATTATTCAGTTACTTCCTTCATCCTCCCCACCTCATCCCACAGTTGTGTTGATATTGATTGGATAGGTGCTTCACTTATGGACCTGGGCTTTTGATTTGATTTGAACAGACCCTCTCAAAGTAGGGGGGGGATAACGGCATAACTGGGTGTTGGTGTGTTTGAAGCTAGAGAGTGTTGGTCTGAGGCAAAGGGATCCCTGAGGCACTCGGTGCCATTTGTAATTTTGGGACATGGTAGTCTAAAATGCTGCATGTATACACCCAAAACGTCATAAGCCATCTTTTAGAGTCAATTCAATGACCCTAAATACTTCAGAAAATAGGTGTAGGAACAAACCATCCTGTGTTGTTTGGTGGTCATTATTAGAGAGGTCTGTTCTCTATACTCATGGTCTTTTTTTAATGTGTTTTTCAAAAAGGAGGGGTAGGGTGGGATTCAGGGTTAGGGAGCCAAAATCCTATAAGAGTATTGAAATTAGAATAAATTGAATGCATTTGTTGGATGTGTGTGATCCTTGGTCTCCTTGTGCGATGGGAGGGGGAACATAACTGTGGCTCTGTGGCCCCTTTTTCCTGGGCAGGGGCCCTGATAGTCACCCTAGTATAGTTTATATTCCTTTCCCAGTCCTAATGTTCTAATGGTTTCTTGTTTGGGCCGCAGGTCCTAATTTTACAAGAAATGTGCTTATCTCCTCACAGGTAGACTTTTCTATGTGTGTTTGAGTCTTATGAAACCATTTGGAGGAATTTAGGCTATCAGGTATCCCAAAAGTTCTTTTAGTTTATACCATAACATACATGACTGGAACTTGGGCCTTTTTTTCCTGTAGAAGTATGGTTCTAATACAAAATAAGTGACATTGTTTTTTATCAGTGCTTACCGAAATCAGACATTCCCAAAATGCTGTCCACCCCATACATTTGGTTTATCTGTACCTAGCTGCTGAATCAATTATGGGATTGTGTTCTGAAAGATAAATCGCTAGATGGCAGCACTTGGTTGTTGCACAGTAAGTTGGTTGTTTCTCAGCTCATTCAACCTTCCCTGCAAGAAGGGGAGGGGGGAGTGTCGCAGTGTTTACATCAGCTATGTCAAGTCAGATCAATGCATTCTATTAGTTTTTACTGTTAAATATTAATAAAATTCAAATGACTCTGTAAAATATAAAGCTGAATTCAGGATAAAAATAAATGAAGTTGGTATTCAAAATTTAATAACCCCACTGTTTGTTTTGGATGGAGAGTGTTATTGGGTGAGTAAAATAGAACAGGACTGGCTGCTGTTGCTGCAGTTCAACAGTAATCTAAACAGGCAAATGTGTCTGCAGAGTAGCTACTGCCTACAAGTTAGATGTCAGGCTGGGAGGCATGATCAGAGTGGAAAAGCAGTGAGTACCATTTATCAATGGTTTCACGTTTGTACTTTTTGCTTAAATTTTTTTATTCCATTCTCACAATCCTAACATGAACATACATTTGAAAGGACAGAAAAAAACAGTACTTTATAGTTTTACTCTGATGAAAAGGTGAGCTAATCTGCATCCTCAAGGATCAAGATCTGATTGATCTGTGCTAACGATGTCTGTGAAGCTGGGCTTGTATTCTATAGACAGCTTGTCAATCATTCTTTAAGAGCATATTGGTAAATGAGGAAAAACAAGAAAGAAAGCACCAAGCTGCAATAAGCCCCTCCCCTTGTACATACCATTCCCACTACAGAGTTTGCTCTCCCTTCTGAAGAACAGGAACCTTCTCCTGCAGATGTAACTTGATCTTTTTGTTAAGTCCAGTTCTGAAAGAATGTAGATGATTACTTCTTCAGATCTTTCCTTCGGTACTGCCCCATCAGGATCTTAAAGAGCATAACCAGATGTGACATTATTCTGTATCTTTTCCTTGGTTCACATGTATCTTTGTTTGTCCACATAAGATATGGGCTGTCCCATCCACATTTGCAGGTACCATCATGTTCTGTTTTTCAGAGCACCAGCATGGGAATTTTATAATCTAGACTGCTATTCCCTGATGCCTTGCGGTTTTGAGCATGCTCTTTATCTCCTTTAAAACAAGGGGCTTGTTGTTTTTGCTGTTGCCATATGTCCACAAGGTGGCATCAATAAAAATATCCATTGTGGTGTGTTTGAGTTTAATCATACATTGTTGGCTGCTGATGGTGGCCGATTATGCATGCTCCGCTTACTGCAGAGAATCTGAGCCTTTAAGCTTGACTTTGGATTCTGTGTCTGCTGTACGCACCATTCTTTTTTCTCTGGTGTATTCATTCTGCAGGGATCGTTGCTTCTGATGTGGGGGGGGTGTCCAAAGGGTGGTTTGTTTGTTTTTTTAATTATGCAGTGGCCCTAACACAGCTGTGCAGTAGCATCCATTAAGCACCTTCCTTTTAAATCCTTGTGGTTCAGGTTTTGCACATGCATTTTGGCTTTAGTTGGTTAAATGAAGAACCGCAAAGTGGAAAACCCACTGTTGAAACTGACCAGACTTTTTCTGAAATTGACAAGCAGCTGCAAAGCCCCCTTTTCCATATTGCGAGAACTGGGGGATTCTCTACTGTGGTCGAATCTACATTTACATTTTTAAATCAGTTTCGTGCTGCATTTGCATTTTTAAATCAGGTTCGTGCTGCTATGACACTGTCTTTCTCTATGTTTGACGGCGTCACAGCAGCACGAAACTGATTTAAAAATGCAAATGTAGATTCGACCTGTGTTATCAGCCACTGTGAAAAAATGGGAAAGAGTCACACAATCTCGTAATATGGAGGAACATGTTGAGTGTACAGAATGCATGATAGAACCCACTAACATCAGCATTGCAAGCTGTGATTGTTGGCAATGTGTGCGCGCGTGTGCCTGTACAAAGAACTGCAACTTCACCACACTTTGCACAGGGCTACAATTTGTACAGGAGAGAAGTCCTCTGGCAAAAGCTCTGGAGATCTTTTTTAGTCTTTTTTTGGTATTGAGAAAAAAAGAAAATTTATTTCTTGACATCACAGTACAGACAGAATGGGGCAGCGCAGGAAGCGCAATGGGGGTGGGAAGGCACATCAGAGCCTGTCTTCACTGGTCATTTCCCCCCGTCACTTCTCCTCCACCCACCTTCTTTGCTGGTGCCTCCTCGCTGTCCTCCATCTGCTTTCCTTGCCCAATAGCCTTGTCCATGCGGCAGACCATGGGTGCAGGCCCTGGGTGTGGAGCTGCCCTTTGGTGGACAAGGCATAGGCCACAGCCTCCAGGTTGGTGGCGTCAGGCAGCAGCACCTCCCACAGCAGCCATCCAGCAACTTTCTCCTTTCCTTGCAGCCTTCCCCCCCAATCTATCAGTAAAGGTGCTGAGTGAGGAGGACATGAAAAACAACATCAATCAATCTAAAAGCCAGAGGTGAAGGAAAGAACTCTGGGCATGGGGGGAGAGATTAATAAGAGCTTTTGGCCAGTGAATTCACAGAAGTCCTGATTCACTACTTTGCTGAGCTGGATTACCTGGATTGAAGAGGTCACCCCCCTGAGATCTGGCCGCATTGGGGTTGGATCTCTGCTTGTGGCTCGACCAAGCCCTCTAGCCCAGCCTCTATCCTCCTCCCCGGGAATTGCGCATATCACCCCCACACACACTGTGGGCCTTCCCACCCTGGCAGCTCTGGAGGTGGAGGGAGGAAATTAAATGGTGCGGGGGCAGGGAAGCCCGTGCTGAACTTTTTCTACTTCCCTTCAGGCTTGGCCACCCCTCCCCCACGGCTTGCCAGCGGCTTCAGGCAGGCTGCTGATGGGGGAGGGGAGGACAGTTAGTGCCATCTTTTCATGTCACACCACCACAGTCCTAGGGCCAGCCAGCCTGCAGTGCAACTTCACTGAATTAATTCCAAAACAAATATTTTAAAAACAGGGTTTCTAGCAGCAGGACTTGTGGGGCATGGTTGTTAAGTGAGGGGGCATGGCACGTGATGCCCCACCAAAGCTATGGGCCCACCTATCTCATGTCCTTGGAGCTACCAGGCCTAATGGGATGGCCAGTAACTGGTTGCCAGGTCCAGATTAGGAAACTCCTGGAGATTTGGGAGTGGAGTCTGGGGATGACAGGGACCTCAGTGGCGTATAATGCCACAGAGTCCACCCTGCGAAGCATCCATTTTCTCCAGGGGAACTGATCTCTGTAGTCTGGAGATGACCTGTAATTCCCCAAGTCCCACCTGAAGGCTGGCATCCCTATAGTGAGTCAACTAAGCCTCTTGGGGCCGATCTTTTATTTTCTTCCACTGGACGCTTCAACCAGTTAAAGTTCACTACTTCTCAGGCCCTGATTTTCATGGGTTTCTAGCTAAAAGACAGTGAAAGTGATTTTCCACTAACTGACCAATCATAAATGTGACCAATCAGAAGTCGTGCATTTTGAATTCTTCTGTCCTGTATAAATATGAAATAGACTCACTGAAAACCTGAGATAAAACCACTGCTTTGGTAATAACAATGAACCATCATATTCACAGCTTGACAGGGTGACCAGAGGCCTACAAACTGTGTAGTTTTTCCTTCCTCATAAACGCAAAATCACCAGACAATTACTTCATAATTAAACTCATGTTTTTATACAGAACTATTATTTGAACTGTTTTTATATGTGTGTGTTAACTTTCTAAACAGGATTTTAGTGGTTTTTCCACATGCAAAACATAAAGATACTGGCACATAGCACCTCCCTGTGATGTCCCTTGTGAATGCAAACATGGTGGACAACAAAACACAGATTGCCAGTGGAAACCTAACCTATGATCAACATGCTGTGCTATTGTCTTAGGTAGCTGGAGGAATACAAGTACCACACGTGTACAGAGAACCATACTAACAAGGGAAACATAAGAATGGAGAGGAAATGCATTTAAAGAGAAGGGATGACATGAAGATGAGTTTGCACAAATGTGGGTACTTGTCAGTATACATGAATATAATTTCCAGTCTAGTTAGGCAGTTAAAAATCAAGATATGTCAATTTGCCTGGATGTTGAAAAAAGTGAATGCAGATGCACAGAAAATTCAGTTTTGGGTCATGAAGTATAAGGTTGCATTCATTTTTTTAAATTATATTTATTTCATGATTTTCCACCTATATGCACACATATCTCTACATACGATTACATACATTTTTGAATCATTAAGTACATTTACATGTCTTTTACCATAAGTTAAATATTTCGCCTTACTTTATATTTTTTGCATGTTTTATCCAATTATAAACCCTTAACCATCTTTTCTCTTGTATTTTTTCTTCTTTAGCCTGTATTGTTATACTCAAATTATCCATCTGCGCTAGGTCTAACAGCTTTTCAATTAAATCATCTTTTGAGGGTAACATGTCCATTTTCCAATTTTTGGCCATTAATATTCTTGCAGCAGTTAAAATATACACTAATAAATATGTATCTTGCTTATTATAACCTTTTGGAATTATATTCAATAAGTATGTTTCAGGCGCTAACACCACATCTATGTCTAAAATTTCATAAATGACTTTATGTATCATTTTCCAATATGATTGTACTTTACTACATTTCCACCACATGTGATAAAAGGTCCCCACACTTGACTTACACTTCCAACATTTGTTCGAAGTTTGCGGGTAACATTTTGCAATTCTGTCTGGGGACCAATACCACCTATAGAACATTTTATAAATATTTTCTTTATAGGAAGTGGCTCTCATAAATTTTACAGTTTTCCAAATTGTATTCCATTGTTCAATTTCTATTTCTTTTCCCATATCCTGCATCCAGGAGATCATCACGGATTTGATACTTTCATCTAGCTCATACTCTTCTAACAGAAATCTGTACAGTTTCTGAATTAGTTTATCACTGGATGATAACCAGATCCTATCAAGTTGAGTATTCCTATCTTCAAATCCCTTTAGCTTATCTTTACCATATCTATCTTGTAGTAATGTGCATTCCCACCATGATAAATTAATTTGATAATCCTGTCTCAATTTTTCTTCTGTTTTTAAGGTGTCATTTTTTTCTAACAAAACATTATAATTATAATTAGCTTTCTTATTTGTTATCAAGAGTGATGGTTTCACAAAAGCTTCCAATGGTGACACCCATCTTGGAGTTTTCCTATAAAATCTCTCTTTTATCTCATTCCAAATTTTACTTAAAGCACCCCTTATTGCATGCTGGGTAAAATTCGAGTGTATCTTATCCTTTTCATACCATACGTATGAATGCCACCCCATAAACAGATCGTGGCCCTCTAGCGCCAATGTTCTCATATCTTCCAACAGAATCCAAGTATAAGGTTGCATTCAGACATCACACTTAATCATGGTTAAGAAAAAATGTGCAGGAACCCAGTTTATTTCCAGGCCCTGCTTACTTCACTCCTTCTCCTTCCTTCCTTGCACTGGCAATTGTGTTTTTTTAACTAATTCCAGTAGCCCATAAATACATGGGTTAACTGGAAATAGTTGGTCTGTCCCACATCCCACCCCACCCCCAGCCAGAATTCTAAGCCTAGATCAAATTCTGGTTTAGATTCCCGGATAGTGTCTATGAGTCTATGACTAACCCAATCCGTCCACCTGCGTTTTGGTAATCAGAGCTCATGTTTAACTATCAGCCTCTGTGCACAGGGGAGGGAAGAGGAGTGGGTTACATCAGAGCTCAGCCTGGTTTGTGAACATTTTTCCTTCACCGTAATTAAATGTAACCTCTGAATGTAGCCTCTGTCTCCCTGCTAAATATCTGAGGTGTTAACTGAAATCACCGATAAGATGGCAAACTATGACGAAAAGGACTCCGTTTGCAAAATTATAGTTATCTATTTTGATGTGAAGCTACATGGAAAATTCACAGATTCCAATATGGTGGCTATATAAAAATTGTGACCTTTAAGAAAATCTTTTTATTATTGAAATGTTACTGTGTGATGCATGGAAATATATGCACTGCTTTGTGGCCTAGGAAACCACTTGTGAAAATGAAAAATATGTTCAGAATAAAACAAGAAGCAAGTTTATAGGTATGTGATTATTTTAACGTATTATGTTATTTCTACACAGTAAGCTATACAATGTACAATTAGCTTATTAAAATAATAGGAAAGCAAGTGTTAGATTAAGTAAATCATTTAAGGTGCAGAAGAACCCATTCAAAGCAGAGTGTATATAACTTTTGGTCTCTTACAGTAGGTTATAATGCACAGTAATAGATAGATATGAACAAAATATATACATTGAATACATACAGAATACTGCTTTCCAAAATTTGTATCATGGGTTTATGCTTGACAAAAAAGGGGAACAGATGTACAAATTAAAACCCACAGTCACCTTTTAAGTTTGCACACATCTCATCATACAAGTCGGGTAATCATGTTATCCACTTAAACACACATACACACACACAGCAACTGCTTATGGCGTGCATCCCAGATCTTGACCCTTTCAGTTGCTATGATTGATCTTCCAAGTGCCATTTAGCATCCTTGTTTCCTAGTCCCTCATGAAGAAACTAGTATCAGGGCAACTTCAAAAAGCCCACTGCCAAAATAAGGCCTTCCATTAATGGATCATCAAACTGAAGCTACGCCTCACTGCATACACTTTTGGCGTGAGTTTAGATTAGAATAACTTGTGTTGTTCCCGGGAATGATTGGAATGTTTCTCTGTTCCTGATTAAATATCACTATCTAATTGCTCAGTTAATTTGTACCAGCCATCCAGCTTTCTCTGTCCTGAAGGTTCTCAATTCTGTTGTTCCATCATCACCTTTGACTGGCATTGTTTTTGGTCATTTGGTCTAAACTTATGGCTGACAAGAGGCAATTTATTTTATGAATATCTCACAGCCTAGTCTGTTCCCTGCAGCACTTCTAGATGAACTACTAGCCACTGTTCATAGTGATAATTGTCAAGGAGGAAAAATATAGGAAAGAACATCTCAGACTGTCAGGATATGAGCAGTAATTACACTATTTGAGGAAATGGAAGGAAAACAGCAAATGCGCTTCAAGATTCAGGAAAGTCATTCAGGATTTGAACATGGCTTTCTTTGGATCATTGGGAACACCATAAGTTCACCTGTTGCATTGTCTTTTTAATATATTTCATTCAGAAACTGGTACTGCCAAAGCAATTGTCTTCTTGCCTTGTTGACTACATTGAAGCAAGTATCTGCATTATATATTCTAGCACTTTTAACATCACCTTGAAAATCACTTGTCCCCAATACCCAACAACTCAAAGGAAAATTTGCACCGTATGAAAAGTACCAAACTTTCTGAGAAACTAATTTTCTTCATTCATTTCAGGCCAATTCAATTTTATCAATTTTGCCTAGGAGTGCAATGATCTTTTGCAATTACTGGAATATGAGTTCCATTAAAACACTGTGTGATACATTCAGCAGTTTGAGACCTGAGTGCTGCATGACGGAGTGAGCTCCAGTCTCTGGTCCCAGCTCCTGCCAACCTAGCAGTTCGAAAGCAAGAAATTGCAAGTAGATAAATAGGTACTGCTTCTCTGGGAAGGTAACAGCATTCCATGAGCCTCGGCGTCTAGTCATGCTGGCCACATGACCATGGAAATGTCTTTGGACAGCGCTGGCTCTTCGACTTGGAAATGGAGATGAGCACCGCATCCCTAGAGTTGGATTTGACTGGCTTTCAAAGCAAGGGAAACCTTTACCTTTACCTTACTGTGCATCCCAGCTCTTGAAGATGAGTCTTCAAAAACAGAGGCACAAGGCAATGATTGCTGGCACAAAATCTGAGGTGGTTCTTTGGCACAGGATCTTGCCCATGAAATGCTAAGTCTATCAGGGATAGTGATCAAAACATGGATTTGATTGATTCCTTATCCATTCTTCTCCTCTTCTGTCAGTTATTGCAACATCTCATTTCTCTCTTAATTATACAGAATTTGCAACTGAAGCAAGCAAATCTGTAACTAGAGAAAATGATCAAAGCCCTTATCATAGAAAGAGGAAATTATACTTTTTTGCTGTTTATAATAAGTAATGTCAAATGATATGAAACATGGTTTATAGGCTCAATTCCTCCTTCACAAAATTTCACTCATTACCTGTTTGTTGCATCAAATGTTCCTCCATTGGAAACTGCAACCACAGGGGGAGAAAGAAAATGAACACAAAGGCATTTTGCATTTTAAGATAAAGCAGGAAGAACTGTACATTTGGTACAAGTAAATATAGACAAAGGCGAGAACCCACAAGGACTTCCAGGGGGCATCTCATTTCCCCCTTTCTCACTATTTTCTCCTTCCCTTCCCTGAAAGCCCCCAAAGCCTTCCCCCTTTTCCTGCCTTCTCCTCTCCTTCCTACCCACCAGCAGATCTACCTTTATCTGCCCCCCTATCTTTTCCCTTCTTCCCTACACCTGGTGGCATCTACTCAGGAAAACCATAGCCTAGTGATGCAGTGTGGGTTGCTGGGCTAGGACTAGTTGTGCAGTGGAGAACCTGCAAGGACTTGCGAGGAGTAACTAATTTTTCCTCGCATCACCTTCCCCACACTATTTCCTCTTTCCCCCTCTCCTGGCAACCACCATATCCTCACCCTTCTCTGCTTCCTTCTGTCCTTCCCACCTACCAACTAACCTATTGTCTGTCCCTATCTTTAGCTATCTTTATTATTTTACTTCACTTATACCTCATCTTTGTCCACAATGGGGACACAAAGAAGTTTACATCACTCTCCTCTCCACCATTTTATCCTCAGAACAACCCTGTGAACAAGGATGGACTGGGGGTGATGCAGTGGGACAGGTGCCGCTTTCATGGTTTTGCACAGGGCTTGGGCAGGCCAAGAGCTGCCTCCCTTGCTTCATGCAGCAGGCTGGGCACCACCATCTGCTTTGGCTGGGTGGGTGCTAGAGTTACCAACTCTTCAACTGGGGTGGGGGTTCCCCTGCTTTCTGACCCCCCCCCAATCCACTGTCCACCAGCTGGCTGGTGGGGGGAGCCCCACCCCCGAAGAGCCCTATCAAGCCCAGTGTGCCCAGCACAATGACATCACCTGGAGGTGATGTCATCACACCAGGCATGTTGTGCAGGGGATGTTCTACCATTTGGGCAAAAACTCTATGGTGACCATAGAGCTTTTAACCCAAATGCTAGAATGCTCCCTACACAGTGTGCCCAGTGCGATGACATCACTTCTGGGTGACATCATCCCAGCATGCGTGCTTCTCACACATGCCAGAAGACTGCAGGAGCTGGGCTGGGCCTCCCGCCAGGACCCAGGTAAGACCTGGCAACCCTACTGGGTGCCAGCTCTCCTGCCTTACCTTGCGTGGGCTGGCCTGGCCACCACTGCTTCCATCGCTTCCCATGGACCAGGGCAGACCAGGTGCCATGACCCTGCTTTGCCTTGTATGGACCAGAACAGGCCAGGCACCACTTTCTCCACCTTGCCTCACATGGGGCATGGTTGGACTGGTCACTGCCTCCCCTGCTTTGCCACAGGTGGACTGGCTGCCCCTTCCCCTGCCAAAGAGGGCTGTGCACCACCTCATCCTCATTGCCTTGCATGGGGCATGGGCAGGCTAGGCAGTGGCACTGCCTCTCCCACCTTATGTCAGGCGAGCTGTCTGCAGTCTCCCTTGCCTTTCATGGAGCTCAGGTGGGCCAGATTCAGTGTCATAGAGCTGGCTTAGCCCAGATGGGGGAGGAGGCCATTCGTCCATCAGGAGGGATTACAGTGCTCTTAATGACGAAGCCTGGCAACCAGCAGGTGGTCTGGGGTAATGGACACGGTGGGTGACATCGATGATGTCACCTACATTGCTGCTGGCACACAATGGAGTTTGCCAACAGAAGGCTTCCCACTATAGCGAGAAGCCTGGCAAGCCTAGTTTCGTGGGTCCTAGTCTGAAACTCTGACCACTACACCACAGTGGCCTTTGTGTTAAACAGTAACAAACAACCAGGCCTGAAAAGAACCCTGCCCGCGCCCCTGCCTTTTACTGACAGAAACCAAGCTTGGAAGGCTGGCAAAAAAAATTGTGGTTGCCTAGCAACAGCCATTCAGGACATCTGTTTTTTAAAGCTACAGATGCTCCTTTTATAATTTTGGGTTTTTAAAAAACTCACCAAATTTTCATTTGTTTATTTATAGAATTCAGAATTTTCTGCAAAACTGGGGCATTTTTCAGTCTTGTAGAAAGATCTGCCTTGTATGCTTATGGCTCCAAACTCCAGATTTAAGTATCCTCACATTTGGCCCTGTTGAAAATTAAATATATTGACAAGTGATGGACCCACAAGGACTTGTGGGGAATGTCTAACTTTCCCTCCTGTCAAGGAAAACTGGACCTCCAGTTCAATTCCTTTTTCTTACATTAAAACATTAGTTCAGGCTTCATATCAAAACTTAGTCCTGAAACACGGGGGAAGAGATCAAAGGAAAACATCTGGGGTTTATCATAAGAACGTTGACAATTCTGACTTGGTGCCTTTGAATAACAGTGACAAGGAGCCACACCATTTGGTAACTCTGAAGGGTTGTGGTGCCAACACACCTCTTTCTTTGACGCTTCAATTTATACTATAGAGAGAATCATCCTGTCATAAATTGCTTCTCTGCTGAACCATCTGTTGTCACAGATCTATATAAAGTTAACTTAGTCTGATTTTTGGATTGGCTAAAGGGCCCTAGCCTATGCAAATTTTAGACTTTAGGAAATTTAGCTTTCCTGTTGTTAATTGTTAGTTGGAGCAAGCCAGCTTCAGCTCTCCTGGAGGCAATGGGCTAACCCTATCATGGGTTAGACATGGGGCTGGTACACAAAGAGACTTGGAAAGATGCTTGACTTCACCTAAGAAGAATAACCTATAGTAACTATAATTTAGGACAGTGATGGTGAACCTTTTAGAGACCGAGTGCCCAAACTGCAATCCAAATCCCACTTATTTATTGCAAAGTGCCAACACGGCAATTTAACCTGAATACTGAGGTTTTAGTTTAGAAAAAAAAAATCATTAACATCTTTTGTCTTAAAAGAAAAGCACAATAACAGAGCTTTCAATTATACAAACAGCTTTTTATTGAAAGGTAAAAGTTTGCATTTGGCATGAAGTTTGCATTTGACGTCATACACACAAACTCCTTCCAGTTAGTACAGTACAGGACCCTTCCTATTTACCTGGTCTGTCTTTCTCAACATGATCTTACACATTTTCACACCTAAAGTGACAGCCCTCTTCCCCCTTCCATGGGAAAGAGACAGAAAAACAGCACACTCAGTGGAATCTGCCACTTCTAGATTGATTCAAAGTAAATTAAATTTTGACCCTGCAAATCTTGACTGATGAACAAATAAAGCACTTCAACTTGAGCACTTCAACCAGGTGACCCACCCCCAAAGCATATCAAGGCTGCATGGAATGGAATGACAGCCCCTGGGGGTAGCAGGAGTGTTCTGGAACTGGAATGAGAGGCCCCAGAGTGGAATGACAGCCCCTGGGTGTAGCAGAACACTTCTGCTACCCCCAGGGGCTGTCATTCCACTCCATGGTCTCTCATTCCAGTCCTTGAACACTCCTGCTCCACCCTGGGGCCATTATTCCACTCCGTGGTCTCTCATTCCAATCCCTGAACAGTCCTGCTCCACCCTGGGGCCGTCATTTCACTCCGTGGTCTCTCATTCCAGTCCCAGAACACTCCTGCTCACCCTGGGGCTGTCATTCCACTCTGGGACCTGTCATTCCAGTTCTTGAACACCCTGCTACAGCCTGGGGCTGTCATTCCACTCCGTGGTCTCTCATTCCATTTCCAGAGTAGTGTATTTGAGCCCAGAGACCCTAATGGAAAATCCATTTCACATTTTTATTACAACTCTACTTGTGCTGTAATGTATTTCAATGAAGCCCATGCAAGTCAATTGGCAATCTTGTCTCCCATTATTTCCAGTGGGGCTTCAAGTATTTCCCATTGTTTTCAATGGGCAATCCTGTCCTTCCTTTTAGTACATCCCATACATCCGCCCTCCTACACGGCTCCTCCAAACAGCATTTCACTTATTCCCATGAGTGCGAAAAGCCAGAGCAAATTTACAATCTGAATTAAAGGTACAATCCTATGCTCTCATACTTGAAAGCAAGTTTGGTTGACTCAGTGGTGCTTGATTTTGCATAAGTATGCACAAGATCGGGTACTGCTTTTGAAGCGGCTATTCATTTCTGCCTCGTCCCTCTGCCCCAGCTCATCGCTGGAGAGTCGGGAGCTCTGAAGTTCGGGGACAGTCTTTCATCATGGGGGGGTGCCCTATGTGTGATTCCTTGGAAGCTCTCAGGAAGCTATAATTAGGGGGAGGGGTGCTGCACCTTACCTCCACAGGGCAGGAGCTCTGGCTCGCCTTGAGCCACCTCACCACAGTGCTGGCTGCCATCCCCTCCTGCAGCACCAGCTCCAAAACAGTCTCCATTTCCAACTTCTTGAACAACCCTTCTAATCACAGCCTCTGAGCAGGCACACAAGACATGCCACCCAAAGCAGTGGGGCAGCCCTGAAAGGAAGCGAAGGGGGTGGGTACTAAAGTTTTTCAGACTCCAGGTTACAGCACAGGACGCTGGAGGGCGCAGTGAGAGAGACCAGGCAGAGAGCCAAAGAGGGAGGAGGGGGAGGAGGAATAGCACACCTCCCCAAAGAAGGCGGGTTTGGAAACTGAAGTGGCACACTCATGTAGATGCAACTTTTGGCAACGAGCCTGAGTGGGCATCCCTGGGAATGCTCAGCCTCACTCCTCTGGGGCAGAAGGGGCATGGATTGGAGCATGCATCTGCAAAGGAAGGGGAGTTGCCGTGCTTTCCCGGGCTAAGGGAGCGGGATCAGGCTGTGGGGATTCCTTGCTGAGCAGCTCCTGGGCTTTGAGTAGGCAGGGATTGTGGGTTGGCGTCAGGCTGTGAGGAAGGTGGAGCCTGCGGGGAAAGCGATTCCCCTCTTCTCCCTCCCCCATGTCAACAAGCAGGGCGCCTGTACCGGGGGTTTGCATGTCTTTTCCTCTCATGTGTGGTATTTGCTTTCCAACCAGGCCCCAGGATTTGACCTAGGGCCAGCTGGTGCAGCAGCTACAGCAGCACAATAAGCAGGCTCAGCCGCCTCCTCACCCGTGCCCACAGAGAGGGCTTCGAGTGCCACCTCTGGCACCCGTGCCATAGGTTCGCCACCGGGGATTTAGGATATAATGTGTAGCTAGAACTTATGGTGTAGATTTCTTGGTTTTTTGCTCATCGCTTTGTTCTTTGGGAAATATTCTTGCACTTTTTAATTAAAAAAAATACTTTGACTATACCTGGTTGTTCTGTACTTCAGAGGCTTCAATCCAATTCCAGTACCTTAGACTTAAAGCATCCACCTACTGGTTAATTATTAGTGGAAACTCATTCTGCAAGTAATCTGCCTTGAAGGGTTGGCTTTCTTCATTAAGGTTAGATGCTTGCCCCTTGGCTTCTTATTGTGTGGGTAGTTCAAGGGGCTGGTGGAGGAATACCCCCAGGGTTTGGTATTTTTTTAGCTCTGCCCACCCATAGCAAGGGTCCCCTGGATCTTGACACATCCCCCACTATTTCCTCTCTCCCTTCACTGAAACCCCCCATAGCCTCTCCCCTTTTCCTGTTTCTTTCCTTCCTCCCACCAGTTAACCAATTTAATCTGCGTCCCTGTCTTTAGCTTTCTCTCCTTTCCTCCCTATAGCAGCTTCGACCCAGGAAAACTATGGCCAGTTGTGCAGTGCAGGCTACCAAGCCAAGCTTAGTTTCACAGTGCTGGCTGCTGAGCCAGGCCCAGTTGCTACAAGGTCTTGTGGGTGGAGCTCCTCATTTTTCTCTGTATCCCCCTCCCCATGCTATTTCCTCTTTCCCTGCTCCTAGTATGCCCCATATCATAGACTTTCCTTTCTTCTTTCTCTTCTTCCCACCCACCCACCATCCTACCTTTTTCTGCCCCTCCTAGCATTAGCTATATTTATAATTTACTTGATTCATATATACCCCACATTTCTCCCAATGGAAATCAAAACAGCTTACAGCATTCTCCTCTCCTCCATTTTATCCTCACAATAACCCTGTGAGGTATGTTAGGTTGAGAAAGTGTAACTGGCCCAAGGTCACCCAGTGAGCCTCAATGGCAGAGTGGTGATTTGAACCTGGGTCTCCCAGATCCTAGTCTGAAACCTGGGTCTCCCAGATCTTAGTTGGAAACTCCACCTGTTACACTGCACTGGTTTTTGTGGGGGATGAGGCTGCATTTGAACAGCAGCAAGCAGCCCGTCCCAGGTGACAGTCATGCAACTTGCATAATCTTGAGTTACCTATGGTTGATGAGTCCTCAATGCCAAAACAGCCCTGGAGAGGACACTGTCCTCTCCCCCTGCCTTTTACTGATAGAAACCCAACCTGGAATTCTGGCAAATCTGTTTTGGTTGCCTAGCAACAGCCACTGAAGGTATCTGTTTCTTAAAGCTACAGCTACTTTTCGTATCATTTTGCTTTTTTTAACCTGTCCCCAGTGCAGCTTGCCAGTGCATTCAGGCTGAAAAACCATCACCTTGTCACCATGCTCAAAAGCCAGAGACCTAACTGTTTTATCATTCCAACTGCTCTGGCTCACCTTGGCCTTAGCCAGATTCTCTCTTGTAACACTCACCATTTTTTTCAGCTGTTCTCCAAAGTACAACACACAATCTACCTCTTGACTCTTTATCCTTAGGAATCTTTTCTTCCCATCTCTCCCTTCCAAGATCCAGCAGCCCCTGCCAGCCCTCCCAAATTCTCCCAGAATAGTAGGAGACTGCACAGGTGCCCTGACCTTGCATTCACTCTTGTCCACTTGCTGGCAACTCACATCAGACTCACAACAGTCTCTCATATCCCATGCTAACTTGGGCCTATAAGAATTCAACAGAAACCTTTGCATAGGCTCACTGATTCCCAGCTGCCCTGCACATGGAATGTCATGAGCCAGCTCCATGACTCTTTCCCTGTACTGTTAAGGAACCACAAGTTGTCTCACTGCTTTCCAGGACTCCTGTCTGCCCTGCCCAGACACCTTGCTCTGAGAGAGTCTCAGAAGATCCCACTTCCTGATCCACAATCACTTGTGCGCGGACTCTAATCTGGGAGAACCAGGTTTGATTCCCCACTCCTCCACTTGCAGCTGCTAGATGACTTTGGGCAAGCCATAGTTCTGTCAGAGCTGTTCTTGAAAGGGCAGTTCTTGAAAGAGCTCTCTCAGCCCTACCTACCTTACAGGGTATCTGTTGTGGAGAGGGGAACGGAAAGGAATTTGCAAGCCGCTCTGAGACTCTGAGTGAAGGGTGGGGTCCTCCTCCTCTTCTTCTTCTTCCTGATTCCAACCTAGGGTCACCCTGGACCTCCTCCAGGAGCCACTCCCATTCCCCCAAGCCTTCAGCCATTTGCTCCTCTAAGCCCACACTAGCCTTGCTGCACTCCCATACTCCCATAGAATCTTCACTCTCTACCTCTATCTCTTCAGCCTGCACGTCACTGATTCTCTTCCTCACCAGGAAGACCCACAGCCTCCTGCTGCACCTGGGTGAGACTGCACCCTTCCTCCTCTGCCTCCTCAGTCTGTACGTCACTGAAGCAAGACTAGCAAAATCTACAGCCTCCTGCTACACCTGGGTGGAACTGCACCCTTTCCCCTCTTGAGGGGGGGCAGAGAGATTTTCCTACACACTATAAAAAAAACTATAGGGGGGATACTTAAATCCCCCCAAAAGTAAAAGAGCGTTCCCTGTGCATGCACAGGGAATGCTCTGAGAACTACCTCACTGCCACTGGGGAGGGGGTGGGAGAAAGCAGGACCTCATTCTGCTGGCTTGGGCCCTCAGCTGCAGTTACCCCTAGGGCAGGGGTGTCAAACATAAGGCCTGGGGGTCAGGACCGGCCTGTCCAGGGCTCTTATCTGGTCTGCAAGCAACTACTGCAAGGGAGGGAACAGGAGACTGCTTGGGAGGAGTGGGTGGAGCCACTCCAGTTGTGGCTTCAGCATGGCAGAACAATCTCATCTGCAGCAGTCAAGCAGCATGGAGCATCTGCCCAGTGCTGCACTGCTGGATCTCCAGTCCGCCCATGTGGGTTTTCCTCTGCACCCCCCCTCCCAGCCCATAGGGGCTTGCAATGAGGATACATCAACTCAGAGTTTACCAGCTGCTGTCATATATACAGTTTCTAGCTCTGGTACCTGGCATTACATTTATGGCATACATGGCCTGGCCCGACAAAGTGACATTTATGTCATATCGAGCCCTCGTAACAAATGTGTTTGACACCTCTGCCCTAGGGACTTGCCAGTGGTTAGCAGGAGAGCTTTCATCTCATCTGCAGTCTTATCCTTATGATCTATTTGCCATATCTGGCATTCTTCCTGCAGCTCTGCCTTTGTCATCTTAAGAATTCTCAATGGTTCTTCTAAATCCATCTTAGCTAGTCTGATCTGGTCCTACTCCAGCTGACCCCGGGGGGGACTCCCATTGCTCTCTGTGTGTATGCATGCCAAATTCAAAATGCCTTGCCAGTCAAATTCTCTGTTTGTCCTTATCCCACTATATCACCAAACTGTGGCAGAATGTGCCTGCTTTGGCCTGCAGGCCCTGTTCTGCCTTGCCCTTTTTGGAGTTGCCAACTTTTACTCCTCAACTTTTACTCCTCCTTGAGCTTTTCCTTTTACTCCTCAATAGCTGTTGCCACCACCTGATCAATATAAGGATTTCCCACTGAAGGGATCAGGAACCTCAGCTCCCAAGCTCAGAGGCCTTGCCTCAGTGTCTCCTGCTAGCCCAGCACCTGGCTACCACAGGGATGGATTAATGCCTTGTGCACCGGAGGAATAGCCAGTTGCCAACTGCTTGCCTTCCCCCCTCCTGGGGCTCCCCATTAAAATAGCATGTCTGAAACAGTGGGAATCTATGTGGTACAGAGAACCACTTCCAGAATCAAAAGTTTAAAATATTCATTAAAAAGAAAATGTTTACAAGCATACTTTTAGCACAACACCAGAGTGAAGCAAGGAATAACAAAAGAAATTGGTAAAACACGATTCCTTTGTCCCTCTCAGTTATACGTGCCCTATTTGATGGTAAATATAGGACAGGATCTTTATCATAGGTGTCCTAGTTCTCTAAAGGTCTTCTATTACCTTAAAACTTGCTCCCAGCTCTTTAGGCCAGAGGCATGGTTCCAAAATGGCTGCCTGTTTCTATTCTCAGACAAGAGGTCTATCCAGCTCAGTATCCCTTCTCTGTTCCTCCTCCCCCTTGACCCTGGTCAGCCCAGGTCAAAACTTCTTTTCCAGAAGAACCAGTTTGGTGTAGTGGTTAAGAGCATGGATTCTAATCTGGGAGAACCAGGTTTGATTCCCCACTCCTCCACTTGCAGCTGCTGGTGTGACCTTGAGTCAGTCACAAGTTCTCTCAGAGCTGTTCTCTCAAGAGCAGTCCTCGAAAGAGCTCTCTGAGCCCCACCTACTTCACAGGATGCCTGTTGTGGGGAAGGGAAGGAGATTGTAAGTTGCTCTGAGACTCCGAGTGAAGGGTAGGGTATGAATCCAATCTCCTCCTCCTCCTCCTCCTTCCTGTTGTCCATTCCTGTAACCTGTCTAGCAATTTTCCTGTAACCTGCACCTCTATTTTCTGCTTGGACCAGCCCATCCCACTGTGTCTGGCAAGATTCATTAACATTTCTTAAGAGATGTGTCTGGAAAGCTATGGGCTAATTCCCTTTTCCCTCTTGCTTGTTCTTAGTTCAGAGAGAAAAAACCTGGTAAACTGCACAGGGAGGGCTTTTGCTGCTTTCTCCACACTAAACTGCTAATAGAAATTTATTAGGAAGCATAGAATGTACTGCTCTTCATCAGCAATGCTCAACTCAATATTGCCAAGTGGCATTATTGCTGACTATTTATTTCAGAAAAGAAATGATGTTATTTGCTCAAATATAAATATGGTAATACCTTTGACAGAAGCTTAGACATTGTGCAGCTGTGTGGTCAATGTTGTCATATGCTGCCATCATCAAGATTTCTTTTGGCAATTCTGCTGGACAAACAAGTTTTTCTTCCTCAAAGTGGTCACTGGATGGAGAAGACGGAATTTCCAACATGCATGTTTATGAGACAGAAAGGTCAAAATTATGCAGTATCTCCACAACTCCCTTTTTTAATATTTACAGACAAGTATACTGGCAAAGGACTTTCTTTGTTAGCCTACTGTCTAACTTTATTCCCAGTTGCCTTAAAAAAACTTTGCAAAAACATACACACACAAAGCTTGTCACTAAGATTCACATTCAGAACAGCACATAGTGCTTATGGTACATATTTAATTTGACAGTCATTCTTAAATTGACCATTAAAAGTGCTGTTATGCTCAGCCATTTCCTCTGTAATCATTTTTACTATGCAATTCAAAGGTAGCGATTCTTCATCATAATCTTTTCTGCAGCTCCCCTCATCACATTGCCAACATTTTTGTCATAGATCAACAGTTACTCTCTTCCAAACGTTTTGCTGTCATGCATGCAAAGTACGAGGAGCTGCGGTGGCTCAAGTGGTTAAGACACTGAACTGCAGGCTGTGGAAGGTCAGTAGTTCAGCAGTTCAAGACCCGTGAGTGCCGCATGACGGGGTGAGCTCCCGTCTCTAGTTCCAGCTCCTGCCAACCTAGCAGTTTGAAAGCAAGAAATTGCAAGTAGATAAATAGGTACCACTTCAGTGGGAAGGTAACAGCGTTCTGTGCATCTTGGTGTTTAGTCATGCCAGCCACATGACCACGGAAATGTCTTTGGACAGCGCTGGCTCTTCGGCTTTGAAACAGAGATGAGCACCGCAACCCTAGAGTCGGATTCGACTGGCTTTCGAGCAAGGGAACCTTTACCTTTACTATGCAAAGTACGAGGGAATCCTTTCATACAGATGCGTTACGAACCTTTTTCTGATATTCACTGTTGTTGCCCAGCAATTGTGTGATCCACACCTGAACATTTAGTCAGGCCTTCCTTGCTGGAATTCTGGGCTTATTTCATTTGCTCTTTCATACTATTTTTTATTTAATCTATCCACTGAGCTAAAGCTTCCCCTTGCAGAGCAGAACTGTGCTGGTCTTACTGAATCTCTGGTCCAAGACTACTTGTGTGGCTCAACCACACTTTGGTTTTTTGTTTTTGTTTTCTTACGATAGTTACCCTTCAATGCAATGATCTCACCCAAGCTTAGCTTGGAAATAATTGCCATTTTGTTGCTCATTCACACAGTGTTGGACCTTCTTGTCTACATCTATAATTGTAGTATATAAAATAATGGATCACAAGATGTTGCTGTCAAGCCTCCATTTTCTTGTATTGTCTTTCCTTCTCTTCCTCCATCAAGATGTGGAACCAGCTTCTTGTCTGAGAGTTACAAGAGGCCAAGAACCAGAGTTTCTATTGGGATATTTGGTTAATATAGCAGAGTTTGTCCAGTCATAGAAGCATGATAGTGAGTGCAGTAAATAAATCTCCCAAGAAGTATATTGCAAAAAGTATATTGCAAAAAAACCCTCACATTTTATTCAAGTTCACATCCAGGCTGCAGCTGAATGAGAGAGAAGCCTAATCTAAAGAGTATTTTCCTTATCACAAATGGCCAGCTGTTCCAGCATCATGTGTATGGAAGTATGAGGCCATTGTTTCTACAGAAGAGTCCTGTAGAGACATGTGACTCCATGAAGAATGGGAACTCCAACAGAAAAAAGCACACGCACACACACAGAGGAAGGGTCAGAGGGTAGCTCTCAGATTAAGACAAAGCGAGGCATCATATTCACAAAGATAACACTTATATACACTTACAGTTATGTAAAGGTAAAGGTTTCCCTTGCTCGAAAGCCAGTCAAATCTGCCCCTGGGGGGCAGTGCTCATCTCCATTTCCAAGTTGAAGTGATGTCCGAAGACATTTCTGTGGTCGCCAGCATGATTAAATGCCGAGGCACACGGAATGTTGTTACCTTCCCACTGAAGCAGTACCTATTTATCAACTTGCAATTTCTTGCTTTCGAACTGCTAGGCTGGCAGGATAGAGTGATATAGTGTCCTCAATGTCCAGGTATGCTGAGTCACTCTCTCCAACAGTTTCTGCCCATTAGCATCCAAAAGGCTGAAAGCTTGTAGAAAGAGCAGGACCACACCTTAAATCTCATTGTGGTCACTTTGGACAAAAATAACTACCAAAAGAAATCAAGTCTCTCCCTTTATCTAGCTGTTAGACCATTAATCAGGACCTCTCAGACATTAATCAGTGCGTTTAGTGCATAAGAATTCCAGTGTGTTAGAACGCAACCCTACAAAGAATTAAGCATATATCAACCTTTCCTACTAAAAGATTCTCACTTCACAGTGATCTAGCACTCTTGAATCTCCCGCCAAAGCTCTGTAGTGAAATGTAATCTTAATTAAGGGCTGGAACAAGGGAGGAGCAACAAAAGAGAAACAGAAACTAGAGGGCAAGAAGGATACTGCAAAGCATAGCCTGGGAGAGCTGTTTACCGTTTTCATATTTGTGCTTATGATTGCCAGGTCTTACCATCATGCCAGCAGGGATTCCCAGTCCCTCTCCAGGATCTCTTTGGTGTGTGTCTTTTGGAAACTTAATAAATAACTTGTTTATGCTAAACTACTAAGGTCCTTGACATTGAACAGACAAGCCACAGTTCAGTGATGAAACTAGAGACTACCTCTCTCTTTCCTTATATGGAAGTTTTCTAGGCCCAGCAAGGTCAGTTTGGAAGTTTTCTAGGCTCCTTAAGCCAATCTTGATAGCTAGGGTTGCCAGCAGGCCTGGAAAAAAATGTCCTGTCTCTTTAATAGGGGCTTAATGTGCAGCTTTTCATGGCATGGAGGTAAATAATATCACCAGTAAATAACATCCAATTAAGCATCTA
Source organism: Gekko gecko (assembly GCA_029375565.1). NCBI lineage: Eukaryota > Metazoa > Chordata > Lepidosauria > Squamata > Gekkonidae > Gekko > Gekko gecko. The sequence goes on along the minus strand of JAPDNY010000002.1, from coordinate 231,845,151 downwards.
TTAAAGAGATACAACATTGTTTCTCTAGTAAGTTGGCAACCCTTCTGATAACTCACCTTATCCCATCCCTCTTTCAAAGCCCAAGAAAAAATAACTAGCAGATACCAAGATTTCTTATCTGGGATGTTCTGAAACTACAAGAAACCTTTTGAATCTGAACAAAGAAGAAAAAACAGCTCAAAGATACAATGATAAAGCCCATGCCTTCCTTGCAGAAGGTCCTAGGTTCAAAATCATGTTTATCAGTACCTGGGGGAAAACAATGCTGCTTTCTCTTTGAATAGATCTTACTGTGCTAGAAAGACTAGAAGACTGATTTAGTATAGTGTAGCTTGCTATGCTCATATGAGTGCATTTATTGCTTTATGTTTCAGGAACTACAGCTAGCCTGCACTGAATTAAGGAAGTCCCAGGATAAGTTCTTGAAGCCATGTGATTTTGGTAGGGAAATGCCTCTTCTTCAACTCCTTTGAAAGCACCACTTCCAGAATTCTGTCTCTTATACATCTCTGGGTCAATAATGTGTCTCCTAGTAACTGGCATCTTCCAGGGCAAAGAGAAATGTGTTGGAAGAGAGAGTGAGTACAGAAGGGTATATGTAATTGGTGAGGGTGGGAGATACACACCTATTCATGGATCTTTTCTTTTTTTGTCCTGCTGTGCAATTTTCTGTAGTGCTTGCATGACTGACAGATAGGATAACGAGAGACAGTTCAAGCTTCAAATTTGGCCTTCCTCATATGTGTCAGAGCACTAACCAAAGAGCATAGGAAATCCCTGGAGATAAGCATCACTGCAGTTTAATTTGACTCTGTTTTATCATCTCAGTGTATTTAAAAAGTGGCTAATGTGCTGGGGTTGTTGGTTGAAGTTGATACAAAACAGCATGAAAAAGATATGGTATGTCTATGGAAAAATAATTCTTTTCCATCTACCAGCACATTTATGGATGAACTCTAAATACTGGTCTGAAGTGAAATTGTTCTGCTGGAACTGATCACTCTGTGCGTAAACAAACAAAATACAGTAATGCTTAAATTGCATTGTATTGTTGACCACTATTTGGATTCTCTTGTTCTCATTGTGTTCCTGCTGCACTTTCTTCCTTTAATAGCTGAATGGCTGCCATACGGGAGGCTGCTTAAAAGGGTTTCAAAGACAAACTCAGCTCCATCTGATTTGTATTACAGTGGAAATTAATTAGCAGGGCAAGGAGGAACTTTGCTAGAGTTGCTTGTCATGGAGACTTTTGTTTAAGAAACTAGAGCTGGTTCCAATGCTTTCTCTTTGATTATCCAATTGCAGCTTTCTCTTAAAACAGACTTAGCTATCTCTAGCATTTTGCCACCCCAATGTAATGAAAGGAGGCAGTGTTAAACATGTGTGTCCCAGGTGTGACAGCTCTGCACTGTTTTAAGTTGCAGGAAGTCAAGTTGCACTCAAGTCCTATGGAAGATGAATACACAGCTCTGAAGGAAAGATGAGGTGGTGAGAGGAAGCAAATTAAACTTAGCAAGGTGTTCTGAATGGTTTGATGGGGAAAGGATTTGGTGAGGTTCCTCATGGAGACATCACAGTCAATTCCTGTGACATTATCTCATCTTCCATCCTTACTGCAAAACATTCCTGAGGGCTAAAGAATCAGAGTATACCAGAAATGTGGGTTACCAAATTGCATGCTGGCTAATGGTGATTCCACTCCAATCAAAGCATTAGTTGGACTGATGTAGTCTGGTTCACTTATTTTATTTCTTCATTTACTTCATTTATATCCTACCTTTCTCTCCAGTGGGGACCCAAAAGTGACTTACATAATTCTCCCCTCCTCCATTTTATCCTCACAATAAGTCTGTGAGGTAGGTTACCCTGCAAGTATGTGACAGGCACAAGCAAGGTCACTCAGAAAACTTCCATTCACAGCAGGCTGGGGAGGGGCTGTGGTTAAGTAGCAGAGCATCTGTTTAGCATGCAGAACATCCCAGGTTCAATCCAGCCCTGCCTCGTAGCCAGGATTTTGTGGTTGTTGGGGCAAATTTTTTCTGGTAGGGCTGGAGGGGCTAAAGACTGGGAACTGGAAGCTACTTACTGTTGCTTCTGATGCACTCTGTATATCTTCTATTCTATAGCAATACTATAGGATACTGTGCCCTGAACCATTTCAAACCAGATAGAGAAAAAGACAATTAATAATGTTTAAAAATAATTTAAAAACATTTTCAGAAGGAAATCTTGTGGGGCTGGCCCTTTAAGGAAGGGGGCGGAGCCTCCAGTAGCCGCACTGTAGCTATGGGCTAGGTTCAGTCCCCAGCATCTCTTTTTAAAAGGACCAGACAGTAGGTGATGTGAAAGACTTCTGCCTGACAGGCTGGAGAAATGTTGCCAGTCTGAGCAGACAGTACTGACCTTGATGGACAAAGGGTCTGATTCAGTGTAAGGCAGCTTCATGTATATACATATAGTCCGACACTATAACCACTGCACAACACTGGGTTGAAATTACGGCTGTATGCTCCCCAAAGATAAACCAAAGCATCTGGGAAGACTAGGAGGAATATTACAGTGATGTGGGAGTGTGTGCAGACTTAGTGAAACTCCTCATGCTCCTCATTCTGTGCAATTAGACGCTAATTATACATGATACATAAATGTGAATTTAAAAATTGGGTTTATGATTAGACTAGGGAGCAAAGCCCGTTGTGGAGGAAGACAACAGGCCCTAGAAAGGGAGGGAGGGAGGAAGGAAGGAAGAGGGGGAGAGTGAAAGAAAGAAGGAGAGAGGAAGAAAGGAAAGGGGGAAAGGGAGGGAAGAGGGGCGGAACAGGCTTCTCTGGGCCTACTGGGCCCATAGAAGGCCCAGAGGATGGTGGGGGGGCAGAAGGGGCTTCTCTGGCCTTCTGGGCCCATAGAAATCCCAGAGGATGGCGTGAGGTTGTGTGGAAGGGGCTTCTCTGGCCTACTGGGCCTATAGAAGGCCCAGGGAATGGTGGGGGGCGGAAGGGGCTTCTCTGGCCTACTGGGCCCATAGAAGGCCCAGGGAATGGTGGGGGGCAGAAGGGGCTTCTCTGGCCTACTGGGCCCATAGAAGGCCTAGGGGATGGTGTGGGGGGCGGAAGGGGCTTCTCTGGCCTACTGGGCCCATAGAAGGCCCAGAGGATGGTGTGGGGGGGGCGGAAGGGGCTTCTCTGGCCTACTGGGCCCATAGAAGGCCCAGGGGATGGTGGGGGGCAGAAGGGGCTTCTCTGGCCATCTGGGCCCATAGAAGGCCCAGAGGATGGGGAGGGTGGAAGGGGCTTCTTCTGGCCGACTGGGCCCATAGAAGGCCCAGAGGATGGGGGAGGGGCGGAAGGAGCTTCTCTCACCTGCCTCGGTCTTGAAGGCCTGTCTCTGTGCTCTCTCTACAGACGGTCCTCTCCTGTCAGAGGACCGGAGCAGACTGAGCCAAAGATACAGGCCGGGGCTGATGTGGGCAGGATTCTGCCAAGCAGCAAGTCAGCCCCGGCCAGTGTCTTCTGACTGCCAGTTCTTGTGCCGAATCAATTGTGGCAAGCATAGAATGTTGTGGAACCAAAATTCAAATATATATAAGGACAGATGATTGAATGCAGAGAGGCAGTGATGGGAGAGTTTTTTTCCTTGCTGTGGAGGAGAGGGAAATGACAGTTAATAGGTGCAGTTTGGGATGGGAAAACAGCAGTTAGGAAAAGGACTACATTTCGGCTTGCTCCTGCTGCTCCCATGCTCTCTATCACTCTCTTCCAAAGCTTGCTTGCTTGCTTGCTTGCTTGCTTGCTTGCTTGCTTGCTTCCTTCCTTCCTTCCTTCCTTCCATGGTATTGGGGCTTGAATCGAATTTCTGAATTGACTGCTAGCCATGCAGTGTTGTTGATGTACAAATTCATTCTCAGCCTTTACACTTTACAATGAATTTGCATTCTGGAATTAGGAATGAATTTAATGAAACCTTAGATTCCTTCCCAGATTTTTAAAGGACTCATATGTGGAATGTATGGCCACATTATGAAAATCTACTGGGCAAAACTGCATATTGTTGACTCTCAGTTTTACTTCCCATCACTCCTGTTCCCCAGCAACTTCTCTGTCTACAAACCAATCTAATTTCTTCAGAGTGAGGCCTGAGGAATTAAGCTGAAGTCATCCCCTCATGTTGGACTGAACTTTTACATATACTTTAAACCCTGGCTAGCCATGATGTGCCTGGTCCTACCTGCTTGTTCACGATGTGTTGTTTTCCATCAGGCTGGCTTCATGGGACTCTGTCTGGACTACCAATTCTCAGTCTGCTTTTGCTGTGGCCGGACTTAACTGACTCACTGGGTAAGTTAGGCTGTTCATGGTCTTGAATAGTGACACCTTGTTAAGAAGGAACAGCTTCTGCAGAGAGCAGGGCCTAGCAACAACTGAGGACAAGGCTCCTGCATCTTTGCCTTGTGACTTCAAGGGGGAAACCAGACAGCTCTCTGCCTCTGTCAAGCTTTCCCCTGTGCCATATTAACCAGACCATGCCGTATTAAAGACCAAGGTTTTCCTCTACTACTTCTGGTGCTTTAAGTTGCGCTTGTCTTTCATTTGCTGTTCTGTTAACCAAACAATTATTTACCAAATAATTAAGTAGAACAATATACTCTCAAAATTAAAGTAGTAATGCACAACAGTGCACACTGTGTTCAGTGTACTTTCTGCAATATGCCTATGTGATTGGGGTTGCCAATTCTGGGTTGGGGAATTCCTAGGTATTTTGGGGTGGAGCCTGGGGATGGTGGGGTTTGAGGAGGGGAGGGACCTCAGGAGAATATAATGCCATAGAGTTTACCTTTCGAAGCAGCCATTTTACAGGGAAACTGATGTCTGTTGACTGGAGATCCATTATAATTCCAGGAGATCTCTAGCCAACACTTGGAGATTGGCAACCCTAAATGTGATACAGGCAAGCCAGCAAGAAGTGTCAGACCAAAGTTAGATTCAACAGGAAAGAGGAGAGTTTAAAATAAATAGGGCATGGTTTCCTGTCCTGAAAAACACAAAATGCTCTACATCTTACAATAGCACTACAGATAAGATTAGAATTTCAACAGCCAATCCATATGCAAAAGAACCTCCTTCGGAAAGCTCCTCCGTTAGCATGTCACAGCCTGGGAAACTCCTACAAGGTAATGACTCAGCCCTACCCCACCTTCCTGAGTAGATATAAATTACCTGCTTACCATTTTTCTTCTTACCTTGACACAAAGAGTACTCCATCTTTCTGTGTTATACCTCTGAAGATGCCAGTCACAGCTGCTGGCAAAACATCAGGTCCTACAATGCCGAGACCACAGCCACACAGCCTGGAAAAATCTGTAACAACTAACAAAGTTACCTTAAATGGAGAGAGTATTCTATTTATCTCTGTTTTGAACATGGGAACAGATCAAAACATCCAAGAAGTTCCAGTTTAGGGACACCAACCCTTCAGGAACCTAGAGCCCAGTGCTATCTCAGACAGGGGTAGTCTATGTTGCAAGAGCCCTGGAGCAAACTGAGTCAAGTGGTAAGTGCAGTGGTCACTCAGCTCAGACCTGGGTGACAGCAACAATAATAGCTGGTGTTTTAATGAAGGTGGCTTGGGACTAGAGCTGTCATCTGGCTCCAACTTTATTCATTTATCAAATGAAAGAGATCTTCATGAACAGGTGACAAAAACTGCAAACTGTGGTATAAAGTTTTCTTCTGAAATTCAGATGCTCCATTTTAGGGGGGAAATTTTGATACCACAATCAGAACCAGAAAATACTAAGATTTTGAATTAAAAAGCATTTCTGTCCTAGTAAATCCTGTTAAAGGCGCTTGAATTCTAGCAGTGCACATAACTGTACTGTAGAACAGTGGTTAGATGATCAGATTAGGGTCCGGAAGATGTGGGTTAGGGTTGCAGACTCTGAGGGTAGTGTCTGGGACACTGGGGTTTGGGCGGGGGGGGAGGTACCTAGGCAGGGTATAAGGCCATGCAGTCCACCTTCCAAAGCAGCCATTTTCTCCAGGAAAAATGGTATACGTGGTTTAAATAAATAAGAAATATTGTTCTGCATGAGTGATTTATATAGACTGGAGAACTCCAACCCCCACCTGGAGGCTGGCTACGCTAATCTGGATACAAATCTCCATTCCACCATTGGAGTTTGCTGGGTGATCTTGGACTAGACACACAGGCAGCCTTGTCAGGGTCTGTTGTGAGAATAAAATGGGAAAGGGAGAACAATGTATGCTGCGCTGACCTTCACAGAGAAAGGTTAGGTTAAAATGTATTAGATAAATTGATCAATCATGGTTCATAATTTTAGAGCATCTGGGGTGGAAACTGGGGAAGTACATTAGTGCAGTTCAAGGAGGTTGTGAAATGGCATCCTCTGCAGATGCTTCAGGTTGTTTAGTTCTTAAGAAGAGTATAACTGGATCAGCCCACCTAGTCCGGGATCCTGTTTCATGCAGTGCAGGTACCCACATGTCCTGGAAGGCCCATGGCAGAGGCACAGTGGCCAAAACTTTCCTCTGTTGCTATTCTCTCCATTCCAGCATTTTGCATTCATAGTTACACTGTCTGAACATAAGAGTCCCATCTAGAGCCATTTCCCAACCCGTACTCCATGAATATGCCTACGCCACTTTTAAAGCCATCTAAGTCAATGGACATAATCTCATCCCATAGCAGTGAGTTCCACAAGCTATGTGTACTTTGTAAAGAAGTAATTTGTCCTGAAATTACTGTCCATCTGTCTCATTATGTGCTCCTGAATTCTAGACTTTTTTTTTTTTTTGGGGGGGAGGCGCGTAAATTTCCTCTATCTACTTTCTCAACATTATGCATAATTTTATAAATTTAAAAATATATAAGCCTCTGTTGTGCTGGTATCTTGTCACTAACTATGTGCTTTTATTATGTTTCCTTTCTGCATCTGCAGCTATCCACAGTATAGATGTGCGGCTGGTCAATGGAAGCTCTTTCAATGAGGGCCGTGTGGAGATCTACTATGCTGGACAGTGGGGAACGATATGTGATGATAACTGGGACATGGCAGATGCACATGTAGTCTGCAGCTCCCTGGGCTTCACAGGTGCCACAGAAGTGAAGATGAGTGCAGCATTTGGGCAAGGTACGACAGAATAGAATACAGAGGCATGCAGTTGTGCTCTTTACCACAACACAGTTCCCAGCCCCAAATCTTAATGTATTTGGAGACACTAAACACATTGACTGGGTAAACATGTACTTGAATCACGCTGTAGAAAAAAGATTCCTAGACATCATAAATGTCTGTGCACTGGAATACTTGGTCACAGAGCCAGGTCTCAAGACCTGGTGAGAGATGTAGAAGGTATTGCACCAGTTGGGAACAGTGACCACAATGCTATTAAGTTCAGCATTCGGGTCAATGAAAAGTTACCCCTGAAGTCCAAAACTGTAACATTTGGTTTCAAAAAAGGGAACTTTACAAAAATTGGGAACAATAAAAAGGAAGCTGAAGAGGAAACACAAGAGCATCAAATCCCTAGTGGATGCTTGGAAGCTATTTAAAACCTCACTATGTGAATCCCAAATAGAATTCATTCCATAGGTTAGAAAAGGCACTGCCAAATCCCAAAGAATGCCTGCATGGTTAACAAAACAAATCAAGGAAGCTATAAAAAGTAAAGAGGCTTTTTTAAAAAAGAGGATGGTCTGCCCCAATGAATCGGAGGGACCACAGGCTCTGGCAAAAAGAAATATAAATCAATAATTAGGCATGCAAAAAGAGATTTTGAGGAGCAGGTTGCTAAAAGCATCAAGACAAACCATAAGCACTTCTTTAAGTATACCTACAGTAGCAAGCCAGCCAGAGAAGCAGTGGGGCCTTTGGATGACAAAGGAAAAAAGGGATTGCTAAAGGAAGGTGAGGAGATGGCAGAGAAGCCCAATGACCTTTTTGCTTCTGTGTTCACTGTAGAAGGTGTGGGGCATGTACTCATGCCACAGTCACTCTTTTCAAGAAGGGAGTCTGAAGAACTGAGTCCAGATGAGGTGATGAGAGATGAAGTTCTAGACCTACTGGGTAAATTAAAACCCAAGAAGTCTCCAGGTCCTGATGACATATACTGGAGAGTTCTTAAGGAACTCAGGTGTGAGATAGTTGCTCTACTAATCATATTTGTAATCTATCACTAATTCAGTTTGGTGTAGTGGGTTGATGTAGTGGTTAAGTGCATGGACTCTGTTCTGGGAGAACCGGGTTTGATTCCCCACTCCTCCACTTGCACCTGCTGGATGACCTTGGGCAAGCCATAGTTCTGGCATAGCTGTTTGCATGGCTTGGAAAGTCATGAAACATCTGTAGATGGCAGCTCTGAAGAACAATCTGACTCAGAATTGGGAGCAGCTGCACCCAAACCACCCCGAGATGAGAAAAGCAAGAAGACAGGAAAGAAAGGCAGAAAATAGCTTAAACTTTGGAAGAAATATCTTTACTATATTATATAAGCTTGCATTGTTAACAACTTTAATTTTCTTTGCATTATGAAATAATAGAATAGAATTTTTATTCTCAATTTGAATAAGAGATAAGCCTTGACTTAAGATAGTAAATATTAGCATATAAGGTCATTGTATAGCTGTAATTTAATTAGTGTGCAGTATGTAGGATGTATGTAGAAAATCAAATAAAAAATATAAAATGAAAAAGAGCAGTTTCTGTCAGAGCTCTCTCAGCCCCACCTACCTCACAGGGTATCTGTTGTGGGGAGGGGAAGGGAAAGGAGTTTGTAAGCCACTCTGAGACTCCTTTGGGTCTTTTCTTCTTCAGCTCCCGTACCAAAAGACTGGAGAGGAGCAAATGTGACACCATTTTTTTAAAAAAAAGGGGTCCAGAGGAGAACCAGGAAATTACAGGCCAGTCAGCCTAACATCTGTCCCAGTGGTAGAAACTGTAATAAAAAACAGAGTTACTGTGTACACAAAGGAACAAAGTCTGCTGAGGGGAAATCAGCATGGCTTCTGCAAGGGGAAGTCACCAACCTTTTGGAGTTCTTTGAGAAAGTGAACAAGCATGTAAACAATTGTGACCCAGTAGACATTATGTACTTGCAGTTTCAAAAGGCTTTTGACAAGGTACATCATCAAAGACTCCTGAGTAAATTTAGCAGTCATGGGATAAGAGTATGGGCTCTCTTATGGATTAAAAATTGATTAAATGACAGGAAGCAAAGAGTAGGAATAACTCGACAGTTCTCACAATGGAGGGAAATAAGCAGTGGGGTCCTACAAGGATCAGTATTGGGGCCAGTACTATTTAATTTGTTCATAAATGATCTGGAACTAGGGGTGAGTAGTGTAGTTGCCAGGTTTGCAGATGACACAAAATTATTCAGGATGGTGAAAACCAAGGGTGACTGTGAAGCGCTCCAAGAGGACCTCCACAAATTGTGTAAATGGTTGACAGTGTGGCAAACAAAGTTCAGTGTTGGTAAGTGTAAGGTGATGCACACTGGGTAAAAAAATCCCAATTTCAGGTGTAGGCTAATGGGATCTGAACTTGTTGATGGAGAAAAAGATCTTTGTGTCGTAGTGGAAAGCTCAATGAAAGTGTCAACCCAGTGTGCCACAGCAGTGAAAAAGGTGATTATTAGGAAAGGGATTGAACATAAAATGGCTGATATTATAATGCCCCTATATAGATCTATGATGTGGTCTCATTTGGAATACCATGTATAGTTCTGGTCCCCATATCTCAAAAAGGACATTGCAGAGCTGGAAAAGGTACAAAAGAGGGCAACCAAGATGACTAGAGGTTGAAGCATGAGGAAAGGCTGAGTTTGGGACTTTTCAGTTTAGAAATGAGATGACTAGGTGGGGCATGACAGAAGTTTATAAAATTATGCATGGAGTGGAGAGAGTTGACAAAGTGAAAATTTTCTCCCTCCCCCAAGATGCTAGAACTTGAAGACATTAAGGCTGAGGACAGACTGGCAGTTTGCAGCAGGAGCTAGTCATGGCAAAAAAGCCCCGGAATAAACCGTTCTGGGTTTTCCCGGTCACACGGGGCCGACGGATGCGGGAGCATACCAAGAGGAGGCACACTGGAGCATTCAGACTGCTGGCCCGGAGGTGCGGCTGTCAATGGCTTTTCCCCATTACTTCGGCTGTGTGTGTATGGGTGTATGTGCGCATGAGCGCTCATGCGCATCTGGCCGATTGGGGGAGAACCCCACAGCGCCGGCACCGCATTGGGTGGTGGAGCAGAGCACACCCAATCATATCACTGCTGTCTTATGCGCAACGCGGATTGCTCCTGGCTTTTCCGCATAGCATTCACACTGCCGGGAAGCGGACAAACACGAGATAAAGACATTCTTTGGGGATTTGCTATCACTTTTATGAGGTATCTATTAAATAAGGGAGTGAAGCGGAACAGCGCGGGTTGCCTATGGGTGGGGAACGCCAGGCAGATGTGCCTGTGTGAATGCCCCCTTTAATCCGCTTTAAAATGTCGCTGAAACATGGCTATAGCGGGGCAAATTGCCAGTCTGAACTCAGCCTAAGTGAAGCTGATGGGCAGTAGATTCAGGATGGACAAAAGGAAATACTTCTTTACACAGAGAGTGATTAAAATGTGGAATTCACTGCTGGAGGATGTAGTGATGGCTACGGGAACAGACAGCTTTAAATGGGTATTAGAGTAATGGAGGATAGGTCTATCAATGAGTCAGTTGGGCTGAGGCTGAGTCAGTTGGGCTGAGGCTGGAAGTGGAGAGCACCTGGGGAGTTGCTGAGAGAAGGTAAGGGATTTTTCTTTCTCCCTTTGCCTTCCTTGCTGCTGTGTGGGGACTGAGAGTGGGTTGTTTTGTAGCCTGATAGAGAATGGTTCTGTGTAAGTCTGTGAGGGACTGTTTGTGCTTTGGGGGCTGTTGGTGGCTGAGTGTGTTGCTGTAAGTGGATTACTGTGAGTGGATTGCAGGCCCCGCCCCCTGTTGTGCTGGGATCTGCTCTGCTGAGCAGGAAGGGGCCTCTTGGAATAAAGGGCTGCTCCTCGTCAGAGGCGCGAGCCGCAGCCTGTGGGTCATACTTGGAGGCCTTGTAAGTGCTTGAGTAAAGCGCCGCTTCTGAGTTCAGGAGGTAGACATTCTGGTGAGATAGACATTTCGTCAGTCTCAAAGTTTTCAGGGTACATCACAAAAAGAAGAGTTTACATCAGAGTTTGAGGGAAGTTCCTGAAGCTGTAGAAGAAAGCATAGCTCCTGGGATAATGGATAGCGAGGGATCTACTCCAGTGACCTGCCTGGGCTGTGCCATGATTATTTTTCTGCCACGCCAAGAAATGAATTATACATGCTGCAAGTGCAAGCTTGTAAAAATGCTTGAGGAGAAGGTGGGAGAACTCGAGGCACAAATCTGTGCACTGAAGAACACCAAGGAGGTGGAAAGCTTTTCAGACATGACAGAAGAAGAGCCCCTGAAAGAACAGCAAGAAGAAGGAAGTAACAAGGACCACATGGGTGAGTGGAAGAAAGTGACTTTGAGGAGTAAGATACTCAGAAAACAATCACAGCCAGTGAAGCAGTAAAATCGATACCAGCCACTTCTGTTGATGAAAGACCGGAACGGCACACTTCGTTTTTGTTTTGTTTTTTAAACAAAATTTTTATTGGGATACACTCAACATTTCCAATTACGTTACCAATACAATTTTGAAAAAGAAAATCCCCATCCCAACCCCCCATCCCCCCTAATAGGCTTCCAACACTGCTAATAACAAACAAAAATAATTATAAGGTAATCAAGCTTAGACTTAAATGCATCGACAAACCAGGTAACACATTTCAATTATATAGAACCTCTACAATTTCAACATATTTTCAAATAACAGTACATACAGTTCAAAATTCATTTCACTTCTCGTTCAATATCCATACGTATCCAAGTTATATATTTTCCCCTTCATTCTATATTCAGTTTCTAGATACAGTTTCAATCCTTCCCAGTCTTTTAAGTACTGTTCTGCCATTTGTCCATTTAATTTCTTTGTCATTTTGTCCATTTCCGCTAAAAATAACAATTTTCTCAACCAGTCATGTATATCTGGCACCTTCTCCATTTTCCATTGCTGAGCAAAGGCCATTCTCGCCGACGTAATCATGTACCATAACAATGTCCTTTTTTCTTGTGGAATTTTTTCCATTGTCAAACCAAGGAGAAGAAGTTCTGGCTTTCTCTCAATTGGGATTTTTAATATCTTCTGCATCACACAGTGTATATTAGACCAGTATGCTTTCACTTTATCACACGACCACCACATATGGTAAAAAGAACCCTCTATTTTTTTACATTTCCAACATTTGTTACTCAAGTTCTTATCCATACTAATATTAGCAATCTTTTTTGGTGTCATGTACCATCTATACATCATCTTATAACAGTTTTCTTTTACATTAATACAAGTAGACATTTTAAAAGATCTTTTCCACAAAAATTCCCATGATTCCATAGAAATTTCTTTGTTCATATTTATGGCCCACTTTATCATTTGTTCTTTAACAGTTTCATCCAAAGTATATACAGTCAACAGGGTTTTATACATCTTTGATATCATTTTCCGTTCTCCTTTCAACCATATATTTTCAAAGTCATCATTTACAGCTCTAAAACCAAACTCTTTACAATCTTTTTTATAAATGTCCCTTATTTGACAATATTGTAGCCAACCATACTCAAATTCTAGTTCATTATTTGGCTTTAAAACATATTTTTTCCCTTCTTTTTGCAACAATTCATGATATTTCAACCAGTCATTACCTTTATAATCTGAAAACCGATGTATAACTGCTGCTGGAACAATCCACAGAGGCCTCTCATCCGAGATTTTATCCTTGTACCTGGTCCATGCATCAAACAATGTCCTCCTTACATAATGATGCTTAAACATTGAATCAACTTTATTTTTCCCATACCAAAGATAGGCATGCCAGCCAAATCTGCAATCGTGCCCCTCAAGGGCTAAAAGTTTTCTATTTTCCAAATTAACCCACTCAGATAACCAAGACATACATACTGCTTCATGATACAAACGCAAATTCGGGACTTGGAAGCCACCTCTATCTTTAATGTCATACATTATCTTCATTTTAATTCTTGGCTTCTTTCCTGCCCAGATAAACTTAAAGATTTCTCTTTGCCATTTTACCAACACTTTCCCATCTTTCACAATTGGTATTGTCTGAAACAAAAACATTAACCTGGGCAGTACATTCATTTTGACAACGGCAATTTTTCCAAGAAGAGATAGTCTTAGTTTTTCCCATTTTTCTAAATCACTCTTTATCGAACCCCACAGTTTTTCATAATTATTCTTAAACAAATCTATATTTTTCATTGTAATCTCAACTCCCAAATACTTGACCTTTTTAACCACTTCACATTCTGTCACATTTTGTAACATTTGTTGCTTTATACCAATCATATTTTTACACAATATCTTAGATTTATTCTTGTTAACATAAAACCCTGCGAGCTCACCAAACTCTTTCACTTTTTCAAATACCTTGGGCATATTATTAACAGGATCTTCAACAATAAACATAATATCATCCGCAAATGCTCTTAATTTAAATGAAAAGCCTCCAATATTTAAACCTTTTATGTTTTCATCATCTCTAACCATTTGTAGCAAAATCTCAAAAATCCAGATAAATAACAATGGTGACAGGGGACAACCCTGTCTAGTACCTTTTCTTACCCGGAACACTTCTGTTGGTTCTGCATTCACAATCACCGTAGCTTTTTGTTCTTTATAAATTGATTGAATCATTCTTATAAATTCTGCGCCCATCAAGGATTTCTCAAACACCTTAAACATAAACTCCCAGTTCAGATTATCAAATGATTTTTCAGCGTCCAAAAATAAAAAACCAACTTCTTTTTCGGGGTGCTTATCATAATACTCAATTGCGTCTAAAACAACCCTCATATTGTCTTTAATTTGTCTATTTGGTAAAAATCCAGCTTGGTCTTCAACAATAGTGTCCTTCAAAAACCTTTTAAGGCGCTCTGCTAATATTTTTGCAAATATCTTATAATCGTTATTCAATAATGAGATAGGCCGATAATTCTTTACATTTGTTAAATCTTGAGTCTCTTTAGGAATTAAGGTGATTGCAGCTTCGTTCCAGAAATCTGGTATCTTTCCTGTCCTTCTAATTTCGTTTAAAAGTATCTCCAACACCGGAACCAGGTCTTCATGAAGTTTTTTATAAAATTTGGCTGAGAAGCCATCCGGGCCTGGAACTTTAGAAATCTTTGCTTCTCCTATTGCTTTACTAATTTCTTCTTTAGTTATTACAGCATTTAAGAATGCTTTCATTTCAGGGCTTGGTTGTATCAAATTAACCTTGGATAGATAATCTTGCATCTTTTGCAGATCCACTTGTTTTGTTTGAAAAAGAGTCGCATAATACTTGTAAAATTCCCTCCTGATCCCTCCTGGGTCTGAAATCTCTTTATTTCCATCTTTCAAATTAGTAATTGTTTTATTCTCTCTTCTTTTCTTCAATTGCCATGCCAAGTATTTGCCAGGTTTATTTGCACCTTCAAAGGATTTCTGTTGCAATTTTTTCAAATTCCAATATACTTCTTTGTTCAACCTCGCCTCATATTGCTCCCTTAAAATCCTCAATTCTCTCAGAATCTTCTTTTTGCCAGGCCTTTTCTTAAGTTCCATTTCTTTTTTTCGAATGTTTTCCACGATCTCTTTATCTATTTTCAGTTGTTGTTTCTTTTCATTATTATTAATTGCAATCAGATGTCCTCGCATCACAGCCTTGTAAGCTTCCCATACCGTTTGCGTCTGTACACCCTTATTTAAATTCAGTTGAAAATATGTTTGGGTTTCTGTCCTTATTCTATCCACAATATTTTGTTTGTCCAGCAGAACTTCATTAAGTCTCCATCGGAATTTCTTTCTCTTAACATACGCTGACCATTTCACCGGACTATGGTCAGAAAGAATTCTAGGTAACATCTCAATTTTGCGTGTCTGCAAGATCAAATTCTCCGTCATCCACATCATGTCTATTCTTGAAAAGGATTCGTGTCTTAATGAATAAAAGGAATACTCTCTGTCCATGGAGTTTTTAACTCTCCAAACATCTACCAAATGTTCATGTTTAGTCAATTGAAAAAAGACTTTCGGAAGTTTGCCCATGGCTTCAATTCCTTTTTTGGATTTTCTGTCAACAACATTATCAACAGTACCATTAAAGTCACCCATCAAAATCATTTGCTCATAGGTTAATTGTCGTAGCTGTTCCCACAAATCGGAACGGCACACTTCGTGATCAAATGGATGTGACTGGCACACAAGCACATAGGCAGAGAGGGAACCAAACCATCCCACAGAGGAAGAGATGAGTAGTGGTGGTTGGTGACTCCCTACTGAGAGGGACGGAAGAAGGTGTCTGCAGACCGGACAAGGAATCTCGAGAGGTTTGTTGCCTTCCTGGAGCATCCATCCGAGATGTGACGGAGAGAATTCCAAGACTGATCAAGACCTCTGATCCCTACCCACTCCTTCTGATCCACGTGGGAACAAATGATACGGCCCGAAGAAACCTAGAATGGATCTCCAAAGACTATGAGGCTCTGGGCAAGAAGGTGAACGATCTGGGGGCTCAGGTGGTGTTCTCCTCCATTTTACCTGTTGAGGGCGATGGAGCTGGAAGGGAGAACAGGATACTGGAAGTGAATGGCTGGTTACGTAGATGGTGTCGAGAGGGCTTCGGCTTCCTGGACCATGGTATGTACCTCCGACACGAAGGACTGTTGGCGATGGATGGGGTGCACCTGACAAAGAATGGGAGGAATGTCTTCGCTGGAAGACTTGCGAACCTGATCAGGAGGGCTTTAAACTAAAGACATCGGGAGTGGGAAGAAAAAGCGGCATCCCCAACACTAAGTTCAGGACGGGGAATGACCAGAGAATAAATGAACGAGAGAGAGATGAGTTTAGTAATCTTCAGGTAAATTTGAAAGGACCTATGGTAGGAAGGGATGTCTGTAATCTGAGGTGTCTTTATACTAATGCACAGAGTATGGGAAATAAACAGGAGGAACTCCAAATATTGGAAAATAGGTATGATCTGATAGGTGTCACTGAGACTTGGTGGGGTGACTCTCATATATGGAGCACAGTGATTGAAGGATATACCTTGTTCAAACGGATCAGAATAAACAAAAAAGGGGGTGGGGTGGCACTATATGTCAAGAATGAATATGCTTGCACTGAAATTCAGGATTTTGAGAGTTGCCCTGTTGAAAGTGAGTGGGTAAGGATAGAGGGGGAAAAGAAGGGGATATTGTTGTGGGGGTATACTACAGACCTCCAAATCAACCAGAGGAACAGGATAATGCATTTGTACAGCAGCTTGCTAAACTTTCACAGAGACAGGATGTAGTGGTTATGGGAGATTTTAACTATCCAGATATTTGCTGGGAATCTAACTCTGCTAGACATGGGACATCCCGCAGATTCTTGAATAGCCTTGAGGACAACTTCATCTCTCAGAAGGTGGAGGTGGGAACCAGAGGATCTGCTATCCTAGATTTAATTCTGACTAACAGGGAAGAACTGGTTGATGAAGTGAAGGTGGTGGGTTCCTTGGGGAATAGTGACCATGTCAGCTTGGAATTTGACATAGAGAAGACTGTGAAACCAGGACGTAGCAGAACGCATATCCTGGACTTCAGGAAAGCTGATTTCAATAAACTCAGAGATCTAATAGGTAGGATCCCATGGATGGAAATGCTGAAGGGAAAATCTGCACAGGAAGGATGGGTGATGCTGAAGTGCTTAAGGCACAATCTCAAACTGTTCCGGTAAGAAAGAAAGGTGGGAGACGGGTAATGAAGCCAAGGTGGCTGAACAAGGAACTCTCTGAGGAGCTGAAAATAAAAAGGGAAATGTACAGGAAATGGAAGGAGGGTCAGATTACTGAGGGTGAATAGAAGACACGAGCACAAATCTGTAGGAATGGTGTCAGGAAGGCTAAAGCACAGGTGGAGCTGAGGCTTGCAAGGGATGCAAAAAATAACAAGAAAAATTTCTATGCCTATGTCCGGAGCAAAAAGAGGAACAGGGATGGTGTAAGCTCATTGCTAGGGGAAGATGGTCAAGCCTTAACAAGGGATGAAGACAAAGCGGAATTACTCAACTCTCACTTTGCGTCGGTCTTTAACCGTAAAGTGAGCTGTATACAAACTGAAGAATGCAGGGCATATGAAGGAAAGGGGAACTGCCAGTTCAGAATAAGTAAGGAAATGGTTAGAGAACATCTAGCTGCCTTAAATACTTTCAAATCTCCAGGGCCGGATGGCTTACATCTGAGGGTGCTAAAAGAAATTGCAGATGTTATTTCAGAGCCTCTGGCTATAATCTTTGAGAGGTCCTGGAGTACGGGTGTTGTGCCGGAAGACTGGAGAAGAGCGAATGTTGTCCCAATCTTCAAGAAGGGGAAAAAGACGGACCCAGGAAATTATAGGCCTGTCAGTTTGACATCAATGCCTGGGAAAATTCTGGAGCAGATTATTAAACGCTCTGTCTGTGAACACCTTGAACAAAATGAGTTAATTGGTAATAGCCAGCATGGGTTTATGAAGAATAAGTCATGCCAGACTAACCTTATCTCCTTTTTTGACAGAGTTACTAAAATGGTTGACTCTGGCAATGCCGTGGATATAGTGTATCTAGATTTCAGTAAAGCATTTGACAAAGTTTCTCATGATATCCTTGAGGATAAGCTGGTTGAGTGTGGGCTGGATGGCGCAACTGTTGGGTGGATTCATGGTTGGTTGAAAAATCGTACCCAACGAGTGCTTGTAAATGGCTCTGCGTCTACGTGGAGGGAAGTCTCAAGTGGAGTACCACAGGGCTTGGTCCTAGGCCCGGTATTATTCAATGTTTTTATAAATGACCTGGATGAAGACATAGAGGGGATGCTTATCAAATTTGCAGATGACACGAAGCTGGGTGGGATTGCTAATTCTGAAAAAGACAGAGTCAGGATTCAGAAGGATCTTGATAGGCTGGAACAGTGGGCTGAGACAAATAAAATGAATTTCAATAGAGATAAGTGCAAAGTCCTACACTTAGGTACAAAAAATCAAAGGCACAAATATAGAATGGGAGGGACTTGGCTTGACAGCAGCACAGGTGAAAGGGATCTAGGTGTTATGGTTGATCACAAGCTAAACATGAGCCTGCAGTGTGATGCGGCTGTGAAGAAAGCTAATGCAATCTTAGGATGCATTAGCAGAAGCATTGTGTCCAGATCACGGGAGGTGGTAGTTCCGCTGTATTCTGCTATGGTCAGGCCCCACCTGGAGTATTGTGTCCAGTTTTGGGCACCACATTTTCGGAAGGATGTTGACAAACTCGAGCGGGTCCAGAGGAGGGCGACCAGGATGGTGAGAGGGTTGGAGTCCAAGTCTTATGAGGAAAGGCTGAGGGAGTTGGGTACATTTAGCCTGGGAAAGAGAAGGTTTAGAGGGGACATGATTGCAGTCTTCAAGTATTTGAAGGGCTGTTGTGTAGAAGATGGAGTGGATCTATTCTCTCTTGCTCCGGATTGCAAGACTAGATCTAATGGGTGGAAATTACAAGGGAGTCGTTACCAGCTTAATATCAGGAGAAACTTCCTGACTGTAAGAGTGGTTGAGCAGTGGAACAGACTGCCTCGGGAGGTGGTGGATGCTCCTTCGCTGGACATTTTCAAGAGGATACTGGACAACCATCTTTTGGGTATGTTGTAGGTATGTAGGGGTTTCGGCTGTGTTCCTGCAGAGTGCAGGGGGTTGGACTAGATGGCCTGCAAGGTCCCTTCCAACTCTAACATTCTATGATTCTATGATTCAATGGCTTCTAGGTATCATGACTGAGGGGAACTTCCACATTCAGGGCCAGTCAACCTTTGAATCCCAGACAACATTGGGGAAGGCCTTGGCTTCTATGTCCTGATGCTGGCCCTCCAGAGGAACTGGTTGGCCACTGTGTGAGACAGGATGTTGGACCAGATGGATCACTGGTCTGATCCATCAGGGCTCTTCTTAGGTTCTTACAAAACAGAAACAGATCAGAACTCAAATTTCCATATAAGTACATAAGAACATAAAAGAAGCCAATGTTGGATCAGGCCAATGGCCCATCTAGTCCAACACTCTGTCACACAGTGCCAAAAATACCAGGTGCCATCAGGAGGTCCTTCAGTGGGGTCAGGACACTAGAAACCCTCCCACTGTTACCCGCCCAAGCACCAAGAATACAGAGCATCACTTGCCCCATACTGAGAGTTCCTATCTATACCTTGTGGCTAATAGCCACTGATGGACTTGTGCTCCATATGCTTATCTATTTCCCTCTTGAAGCTGTCCATACTTGTAGCTGTCACCACCTCCTGTGGCAGTGAATTCCATGTGTTAATCACTCTTCCTTTTATCCATTCTAACCCGACTTCCTTTTATCCATTCTAACGCGACTGCTCAGCAATTTCATTGAGTGCCCACGAGTTCTTGTATTGTGAGAAAGTGAGAAAAGTACTTTCTCATAATCTTATAAACCTCGATCATGTCACCCCTCAGCCGTCGTTTCTCCAAACTAAAGAGCTGCCAAGCTGCCAGTGTTCTGGGAATGGTGTGCCTGGGTGTAATGAGAAAGGATGAAAGCAAGAAGAGTTGTAGCATCTGACTTTAAAATTTTTTTTTAGGATACATGTAAATGTGGGGAGCACATTGAACTGAAAGAAATTGTTCAGGAAGGTGGTGTAATTTTGTTCCAAATGCTGAAGCATTCCCACAAGCATGGTCATACTGCAGATTGGCATGGCAGAGCAGAACTTGCCTTGCTGTAGCTGTTATGTATTGGACTGGAATCTCCCAGGTCTGTCCAAGAGATGGGCTGAGCTTGGAGCTCTGGAACAATAGACTACCAGGATTCTAGAGGTAACCAAAGAGAAGGCAATGTTATGCAAATAGAGGTAACCAATGAGGAGACAATGTTAGGTAAATAGCCTATCATTGGGAGTGGGGTGTGTTTGGGTGTGGTTTTTGCATGCTACTTAAACAGGGCAGTTGCCCTGGAGTCTTCAGTCTTGTTCTTGAAATCACTAAATAAAGTAGAGCTGTTCACTGCAATGCATCTTGAACCCAGTATTTAATAGTAGCATCAACCATTCTGAACATCGTCTCCTCCTCTTGGGAGAAAGGGACTTTACGCTGTCTCCTGCTAAGACTTCAGGGGAAGATTACAAAAGAGAAAGATTGAGAGGACAGAACACAGAACATCCTTTCTTTCTGTTATCTGATACTACCTTTGAAGTCTAGATTACTACTCTCAGGGACTGTTTCTTTCCTTCCAGCTTGACACCTCTCTTGCACACATTGCCAGACTCTCCATCCTGGCACCCAGGATGCAGGACATGCATCCTGCATCTGCATCCATCCTAGTTAGCTAGATTAGATTTCTATCCCATCTCCACCCTATTCTGTCTAGAATAAAGTTCCAAACTAAAGAGGACTCTTATTAGTTTGAACAGTTAAAGAGACTCCATGTCACTTTTGTTTCTTTACCAGTACATACACACACACGATGCTTCTGTTGTGAGGTAACTTGCCCTTGTACACTGCTAAGTTATTAATAGTTCCTGTTATACCAAACCAGAGAATCTAACATGTCCATGGTCAACAGATACTGCTCTAAGATGCACTGCTCTTTCCTGGATTGGGGCCCATAATTTGTATAAGAGGTTGAGTAGAGAGGGGTGATAAAAGATCCTTTCAGTTGGCTTGTCAAGCTGATGTTGGTTTTTATCATTTTGGTTTTAACTGGTTTTATCATTTTATACTTTATATTTGTATTTATTTATTGTATTTTAAATGCTGTAAGCTGTCCCGAGTTGCCTGTGGGGTATAGGGTGTAGGGTATAGATTAAATAAATAAATTGACTAGCCAAATGCCGATCCCTCTAATGATGTTCTGGGAATATATTTCCATACTGATATCAATACTTTTGCAGGGAAGGTCAATACAACCAACTTTTGAAGAAGGTTTGGCTAAACAACTTTGGGTACTGGTTTGTGAAACTGAGTATCTAGATCATTTGCAATCAGGATTCGGGCACAGAAACAAATTCTTTAGGGACAGCCTTTTCCCCTAAAGTGCCATGCATAGTAGTGCTAGTATATAGCAGTATAGTGCCTTCTATATCTGGAGTTCCAACATATGCTGCTTAATTGCATTCAGATTCCAAGCTCTCCCAGAAAGGCTTGCTGTGAATTTCTGAAATCCAGATTGGCAGCTGGAATAATTCAGACCCTTAACAGTGTGAGCACAGGAGAACCAGCTCCCTGGAGCACTCTTATTCCATTGTGACTGGCTGTATGTTTGCTTTCTGCACAGGATCAGGACCCATTCTTTTAGATGACGTCAACTGTCTCGGGACAGAGACATCTCTCACACAGTGTAGTTCTGGAGGATGGTTCAACCACAACTGCGGACATGGGGAGGATGCAGGGGTGGTGTGCATCAACAGTGAGTCTCCAGTGGGTTGTTGTTAGCTGTTTCATCAACATTGTGTTATGTCTATTTGGTTTCTTCCAATCACTGATGTATATGGCAGAAGGATCAAGCTGCCCAATTTCAGATTGTGGTATACTATTAGGGAACTCACTCTCTTGCCCTGCTTGTCTAAGACCTCACCAAGCCAATATTTCTCTTTCAACCCCTCATTTATGATTTTCTAGACAATTCTTGCAGATCTTATTTCCACTCTCCTCTAATTTTCAAGCACTCTTTTAAAAAGCTGGGGCCTTAGATCTAGACTAATTCCATTCACTTTTGTATATCAAAATAAAACTCTCAATTTCTCCAGTGGCTTCAGATTTCCTACTTAATCTACATAGAAGTCATTGTTGTTTCAACTTGTGCTATCTCTTACTCTGTTGGGCATATCTGTTGTAGGACCTTAAATTCATGGTAATCAGTTTATCTATTTAGGCCTCATATACCATTTTTGATTCAGTTATCAGGCCTCTCATTTCAGGAATTATATACAATCCTGGGACTTTTGTTTTGGATCATTCTGGAAATGTTTCTGAGGACCTTGGTAAATTATATGACAGCCAGCAAGACTGTGACATCAACATCACAGTCATGACAGCAGCAACCAACCTGGAATCCCATGGTCATGTATGTGCACATAGTCTGATTCTCCACACAAACAGGCCAGCATTCTGCTGGAGAGGAATAACAACTCATACACATTGCTGGTGGAAGAGGAGTGTTTGCCTAGCATGAATAGCTTTCTCAGGTAAGAAGTATATGTGGAATACTAAGTCCAACTTATTCTCTTGATTTGTATTCTCTTGATCTGTAGTGCATCACCTATCCTCTCCTCCAGCACTGGAATCCATTTAGGACTGCCACCTCTGGGTTGAGAAATTTCTGGAGATTTGGGGGTGGAACCTGAGATGGGCGGGGTTTGGAGGGAGGGACCTCAGCAGGGTATAATGCCATAAATTCCACCCTCCAAAGCAGCCATTTTCTCCAGGAGAACTGATCTCTGTAGCCTGGAGATCAGTTGTAATTCCAGGAGATCTCCAGCTAGGGATGTCAGCTTCCAGGTAAGACCTCAGGATCCACCAGACTACAGGGATTGGTTCCCTGGAAAAAATGGATGATTTGGAGGGTAGACTCTATGGCATTGTACCCCAGTGAGTAGCATGGGTTGCCAATGCCCAGAACAAGGCAAGTATTGTGCCCCCTAACCTGTGGACTGTTAGCACTCCCTGAGTCCCTTCCACCAGTCCAGTACTGAACCCCTTACCCTCTCAAGTACATGTATTGTATTTTAAGAAAATACTGATGTAATTGGAGTAAAATGAATTTAATGCTAGTATACTCTTATTGTTACTTGCACCAATTTTCAACCAGTTGTTATTTCACTTTTAAAATAAAACCATTTAATATTTGTAGAGGTGAATAATATGTCATTCTGAGTGGAAAATCTTCTATACACATATGCATTTTAAGGATGACTTTAGGCATGAGGTGGATTTTAAAAATTACGCAATGTAACTATCAGTGTCAAACACATCACAGTAGAGAAGGGGGAGCGAGGCTATCTAGGCACCATTGCAACTTGGTGTGAAATCATGAATTTTAATTATGATTTTTATGCAAGTTATAGAACATTACAGTACCTGTATCTTCAAATGGGAAATCATGCTATTAATAGGCATTATGTATGCAATTCACTGATAAGGGTTACATGAGGACAGTATGGCTGTAATTAGCAAGAAAAATACTGTAAAATATTATGTGGCAACATTTATTTGCCCTGTCATGTTGAAAGCCTATGTAGACTGTTCGAACATTGGTCCTCCCCAAGCTCCATCCCCAAATCTTCAGGAGTTTCCCATCCTGGTTCTGAAAACCCTACCCCCCATCCCCCACTGGTGGCCAGGGGACCCCATCTCCAACCACCACCTCGAGATTGGCAACCCTACTGGAATTTTCAGACAGACAGTGTAGCACACAGTTGAGAACTTACTATTTTCTTTTTCACTGTGCTGATTTGGAGAAGCCACCAATAGCATCCCAAAGGGTTGGGCAGATACTTAGTAGGAAGCCTCCCATCTACTGTAAAGTAGAGGCTGGTGTGAAAGTCTTCTCCTGAGGATTAGCCTCCTAGCTATATACAGTGCATGCATGTATGTGCTTTTTCTAGAGAACAAGTAAGGCAGCTTTCCCATTTCACCTAGAGCTTCCCAGGGCAGAAGAAATAAGGAATAAAATTCTGGATGAGTAAAAAGGTAAAAATGGTGATTCCGTGCATTAATTTTAAAATCAATAATTTAATTAACGAAACCTTTAGCTGATTAATCACTGAGGACAAATTTTAATCAGTAGGGCTGCGATCAAAGGGCATATTTATATATATATTTTGAAACTATTTTGGCTCTGTTACTATAATAGAAAATGAAAACATAAATATGAAAAAGAAACTCTTTTCCAGCCATGAGTGATAATTTCTAATATAACAACAAAATCACATAATCTGTTATTATACTCAAAAAGACGCTATGTGGAGGTTTTGGGAATATGCAAATTTATTAAATATAAGTAATCAAAACCATTAATTAGTTAAAACAGCTGCTTAATCATTTTTTAAAAAATTACATGGTGAACAGTCTTAGGCCATTTCTGAATAGCTTATCTGCCCCAAGTTCAATGTGTGTGGGTGTGGGGGGGTTTCTTGCTTCCCCACAGCATTCATGCACTGCCAAGGTTTCACTGGCTTTTCTGTGATCTGTCTCAAACTAGCTCTGATTCAAAGTTTTGGGAAAGATCACTCTAAAGCCTGGAAATTTAGTGTGTGGGTGGAAAATTCAATTTTTTTCTGAACCTGTCCCCTCAAATACTGTTGTTGTGGGAAGTGTTCAGAGTATGGTAGCCTAAAAAGGTAAAGGTTCCCTTGCTCGAAAGCCAGTTGAATCCGACTCTAGGGTTGCGGTGCTTATCTCCGTTTCAAAGCCGAAGAGCCAGTGCTGTCCAAAGACGTTTCCGTGGTCATGTGGCCGGCATGACTAAACATCAAGGTGCACGGAACACTGTTAACTTCCCACCAAAGTGGTACCTATTTATCTACTTGCAATTTCTTGCTTTCGAACTGCTAGGTTGGCAGGAGCCTACAGATGGTAGCCTACAGATCCTCTAATGAAGCAACATGCATGGGGGGTCTCAGAATTAATTAAACCTACTTTTCCCACTGTACCAGTTGTCTCTGTTTCATTGCCTTTGCTCTTTGTTTTATCTCTCCAACAAAATATCCCAGCCAGCATTGCAGTGAGGACAATGCCAGGGAACAAGCCATGATTAAGCCAGGATGTCTGCTACTATACAGCAAGCAAAACCATAGTTAACTCTAACTATGTTAATAAAACAATGTTAGAATCCAGTAGCACCTTTAAGACAAACTAAAGTTTTTTCAAGGTGTGAGCTTTCATGTGCATGCACACTTTGTCAGACAACGAAATGGAATTACAGATCATACTTGTATATATAGAGGGTGGCTTGTTGAATTTGCATGTAAAATAGTGAAGATTTTTTAAAGAGATAAAAGAATAACAAGCTTGGTGTCTGGTTATCATGTGGTTAATAAACCAACTTCCAAGCAGGGTGTTATATTTGACATATAATAACTAAACATACTGGCCTGCATCCGAACAATCACAGTTTAATGAATCTCATCAGATCTTGGAAGCCAAGCAGAGTCAGCCCTGGTCAGTATTTGGATGGGAGACCACCAAGGAATATCGTGGTTGTGATGTGAGGCAGCCAGTGCAGGCAATGGCAAACCACCCTTGTCAGTCTCTTGGTTTAAAAACCCTACAGGGCTGCCATAAGTCTTCTGCAATTTGGTGGCAAAAAAGAAAGAAAGGGCTTCACATGACATTTGAACCAAGTCAGAGTTAAAGGTGTCTCCAAGTTCATTTTGTTTTGCCCCTGAAATGCACGTTCCTAGTGGAGATAACCTGCATGGGGTGGAGAGAGTTGACAAAGAAATTTTTCTCCTGCTCCCAAAATACTAGAACTCGAGGACATCCAATGAAGCTGATGGGCAGTAAGCTCCGGATGGACAAAGGGAAATGCTACTTTACACAGAGAGACCGATTTTGCACAAGGAGCTGCGCTGCCGTCACGCCTCCCTTTGCCCCGTTTCCATTGGTCAATTTCCCACTCAAAGCCGTGCGGCCACATTTTGACCTGCGGCTTTGCCCGATTTTCCCCACAATTTCGTGAGCCTCAAAAAACAGGATTGCAAAACAGTGGGGGAAATTGGGTGAAGCCGCAGGTCAAAATGTGGCCACGCAGCTTCGAGTGGGAAATTGACGAATGGAAACAGGTCAAAGGGAGGCATGACGGCAGAGCAGCTCTTGTGCAAAATCGGTCACAGTGATGAAAATGTGAGATTTGCTGCCAGAGAATGTAGTGATGGCCACAGGAATAAACAGATTAAAATGGGGATTAGAGAGATTCATGGAGGATAAGTCTATCAATGGCTACAAACCCTGGTGACTGAGGGGAACCTCCACATTCAGAGGCACTAATCCTCTGAATCCTAGTGTCAGGAGGCAACATCAGGGGAAGGCCTCAGCCTCTATGCCCTGTTGTTGGCTCTCCAGAGGAACTGGTTGGCCACTGTGTGAGACAGGATGCTAGGCTAGATGGACCACTGGTCTGATCCAGCAGGGCTCTTCTTATGTTCTTCTCCCTTCTCCCCCAATCCCCCACAAGGCTGGGCCCAACTGCAGCCCACAACATTCTTCAGATTTTCCCTGCTGGTCTTCATTTATATAGTACGTCAATATGCAACTCTGTCTTATCATCCATGTCCTCAACTACAATATTCTAAAGCTGAGTTAATGTGTTTCACTAATGTGAGATAGACTTATTACTGCATCCCAACTTGGCCCCCAGGACTGGACAATCATTTAAGTGTAACAAATAGCAATCATTTGAGATAATCGGATACAGTTGTTTCATGTGTTTGTTTGGAACAAACATGTTAAACTGAGAGAAGTGATCAGTAGAAAGGCAGGCAGTTAAGACTTGCTGAGAGTCATCTGGAAGCATCATTATCCTGACGCAATTAGATACTTCTGTCTGTCATGAAAATCCAACTGCTGCTTGTCCTGGAGAAAAAACAGTTTCAAAGGGAGGGCCCTTCTCCTATTCATTCTTCACTCAAAATCATCCACTATTTTGGATTTCTCTCTCTCTTCCTTTGTGCATGTATGGAAGTACTTCCACTCAAAATTCCCACTGCTGCTTCTACCTACAGGGTTCTGGCTGCATAATTACTGCTGCACAAGTGCATTTGGAATCTCACAGGATGGAAGAAAGCAAAGGAGGCTACTTTGATCAACAGAAAGGGTTAAACATCCCCCCTTTTATCATTCATCTGCTCAAAACTGTAGCCTTCTGAGGCTGCTTTTCCTCCAAAAAAAGTCACAACTACTTGCATGTAACACATGGTTTCCCTCTGAAAGTGAACCCAGTTCAGTTTAGTGAAGGCTTAACTGTCATCCATTTAACCATACTGACTCTTGCTTGTATTGCTTTTTGTTAATGTGTGGAAGGTAATGGAAACTGGACATCCTAGTAAAACCTCACTTTTTAGTTGTTTCAAGTTTTGGGCAACTCAAAAAGTTTCACTTGAAGATCGTTCCAAAGCCTTCACAATAAACTTTAGAATTGGGATGTTCAATAGCAGCTCACTCTTTTATCTTTTATCTTTTTGTCTGTCCACTCAGATATTTCTACTCCAGACATATTGAGATCACCTTGGATTCAGTAAAGTGCATCCACAAGTTGGCTTCAGCCTATGGGGTGCCAGGTCTGCAAGCTTACTGCCGGCAGATCTTCCCATATCTTCTTCCATTGGACCCCTCCTTCCGTCACTCACTGGAGCTGTATGAACATAGCCTGTCTAGTGGAGATAGCACCTTGTAGCAGCTCATCCTGCAGTACCTGGCCTGGAACTGTGAGACCCTGTCCCACACCGAGGCCTGGTTGGGCCTCAAACCAGACAATATGGAGGCTCTGCTCTCTCGTACTGATTTGGTGATTGAGAGTGAATGGTCACTGTTGAAAGCTCTTGACCGCTGGGCTCAAGCCAATGGGCCAGGTGAAATAATGATAGGACTTTTGAAAAAGATCAGATTTCCCATGCTCATCCCAGAACAGCTGTTTAAGTTGCATTTCAACCTGACATCGTATGGGCACTATAATTATGTGTTACAGAGAAAGATTCTGGAGGCCCTTGAATTCCACACAGTACCATTCGAAGTCTTTAGGCAATACAAACCCCAAGAACTCAAAAGTGATGCATATGTCCCTCGTTATTATTTTGCTTCCACTTGGAGCACATACCTAACACATGAACTCTTGACACAGCACTATGGATCTAGTGCCTCCCAGTCATTTGAAACCCCTGAACACCCTAGTTTTCTTTTCAATGCTCAGAACATATCCTGGTCCTTCACTTACCATGGCATTGCACAGGGCTGCCAAAATGATCATTTCTGCTCATCAGACACTTTCCCTATTCTCCATCTTGCACCGACAGGTTCCCAAGATGACACCATCTGGTACGAGAACAAAGCACTCATGGTCTGCCAGGATTCCTATATCATAAATATTCTTGACTTTAAAAATGGTACAGCTGTGGTCCCAAAGGTCAACATGTTTGACTTCCCTTGCCCAACTGGCTACGCAGGTGTCATGGCTCTGGTGCGTCCTGGTTACAAGCTGAATGCATAAAGAGTATTTCCTTCCTAGCGAGGCAGGATCTGAGTAGAGTGGAAGTCTTTCTCTTGAGGCACATCTGGTAATATCTCTGCTTTTATTGCTTTCCTGTAACTGTAACTTGATTGTAATGCTCACTTAAAGCATAACTCTTAAAGGTTCAGAATTTTTGTCCAATGAAAATAGCAATAATGGGAGAAATTCTATGCCTGTCCAGGTGCCAGTAGGATCTCAAGATTTTACTGCATTTTTACATTGGCTGTGTGATACTTCTATGTATTATTTGGCTTTAATTAGGATTGCTTCATGTATGTTAAGTTCTACCACTTCTGCAAATAAATTTTTGGATTTTTAAAGCATTTTGGACTAGTTATCTTACAACAATCACACAAACTGGTTCCAAGCTTTTAAGAACTGCAATCATTGGTGGAGGGGATGTCTGAGGCTATACAAAGGGAACATGGAAGTGTGATAGGCTAGCCAGCTCCAGGTTGGGAAATACCTGGAGATTTGGGAGGTGGAACATGAGG
This sequence comes from Gekko gecko, assembly GCA_029375565.1. Lineage (NCBI taxonomy): Eukaryota > Metazoa > Chordata > Lepidosauria > Squamata > Gekkonidae > Gekko > Gekko gecko. Next base: position 231,816,246 of record JAPDNY010000002.1, on the reverse strand, counting down.
AGGGCAGAGGTTTCTGGGGTGTATATAAAATGGGGGGAGTTGCCTATGGGAGACAGGCAAGATGAAGCAAGGCAATATGACAGTCTTGCCCTTTCTGGCATAGACATCCTCCATGCAAAGCAAGATCTTCCTCACACCATGGGTGGAGGGCTTGCACTTGGCCTAATGGAAACTTCCACCCTCTCTCCAAGACTTGGAAGGTCACATGCAATGTGCATTGGATGTTCTTAGTACACACAGAACCCTGGAATTCATCATGTATATTTGCCATATCTTAGTAAATGAAGAATAAATTACCACTAATTCTCAAGCAATTTCTTCACTAACATGAGAGAAAAAAAAACATTTTTGTTAGATAGGGAGACAGGATAATATCAGGTTACTCCATATTAGCTCTCTTAATAAAACATTTCCTCTGATGCAATATATTAATTTGAACTCGATTTCTGGCTTTGGTTTGATACCTCTCTAGGTATGGAAAACAATATCTCTGGTGGCTTCCAGTTTTCAGCGACTTGCGGACGAACGCACTCCATTGAGTTCTGATGGGTGCAGTTCGGATCGAGGCAGCAGGGAGGGGGATCACATATTTTTGGTCTCCCCCTGAAGCTCTTGTGGGGAGCTTCTAGCCTGGAGTGCTGAAGGAGCCGCTCCCGAAGCAGCCTCTTGGCGACTGAGGCTCTCTTTCTGCTCCTCGAGGTCCCACTGCCCCAAGGCCAGCAATGGCGACCAGAGACATTCACCGGACCAGAGCGTGCAAGGACTTAAGCAAAAAGGATTTTCCCTATGGGAAGACACCCAGTGATTTAAAAAAGTGAGTAAAGAAGTCTCAAAAGAAAGACAAATCTAAAGAGGGTGGAGGATCTGACAGTGAGACGGCAAAGCTTCACAGAGAAAAGGGGGGGAACTCCCTGAAGAAAGAACCCTACCCTACAGCGTAGAAAGCAGCGAAATACGAAGCAAGCCAGGAATAAGCTGTTAGAAACCCATCCAACTTAAGCGGAATGCAGCAAGACCCGATAATTACTGCACAAAAAAATTTCAGAACTTTTATGAACTTTTACCGTAATGTAAACAATGACACAGAGAGGGGGTAAAATGGCATCCAGAGGCAGAGGCACCACAGGAAATGGCAGTGCAACATCGCTGGTCACAAGAAAGGAAACTACCATTGATATAGCTACTACGATTTCTGAAGCCTTGCGCTCCCTACTGGATCAGCTCATGAATCTCAACAAGAAATTTAATGATTTGCAGAAGGACTTGAAGGAGACTAAAGCTACAAAAGAGAAGATGTCTCAAAAGCTTTAAAAAGTTGAAACTAAGACATGGACACTGCAGATAAAGATAGAGCTTCCAAAAAACAACTACTACTACAATTGCAGGTGGAGAGGTCTCTCTATGTTTTAAGATTTCAAGGGGTTCCAGAAAATAAAGATGAAAATTTAAGAGAAATTTTAAGTGAAGCACTGGCCCCCTTGATTAATAGCAAACCTGAAATACTACAGACATAGACATGATTTATAGAACCTATTCAGAGTTTGGGGGGGGGGAATCTTCCAAGGGAAATATTTGTCAAATCTGCAAAAAGATCAACAAGGGACCACATACTTAAAGTGTCCACTGCCACAACATTAAAAATTCAAGAAGAAGAGATAAAAACATTGAAAGACGTTCCAGATTCTACCAGAAGGCCTTATATTCAATTACAAAGAGAAGAAGGAAAAGATTGACTCTTTCTCTAAAGCAGAAGTATTCCTGAAACAGCATCAAACTTCAACAAAGTGAAGAAAAGAAGCAGAGGAAGAGAAGGCGACAGAAAAAGACAGCAAACTACAGGAGGCAGCCACTGACAGCTCATCTTCTACTTCGGCTTCCCTGGGTGACATCTTTGACTCTGACTTTGACTCTGACATGGGAGCTGCTGCCCCCAGATCATATAAAGTTAAAATCCCCTGGCAAAAAAAAGAAGAAGTGCAATGACAAAAAAGCAGCAAAATAATGTTTTGAGTTTTTCTATGTTGAAAGCTAATGAATTACATTATTTCTTTTATTATTATTTTTGTTCTTTCTATTTGAATATTTTCTATTTAGAAACTAAAAGATATACTGTAATCATAATTGTAGGGTAATACCTAAAGCACAAGATAGGTTATCAATGTACCTTGCTACTCTGAAACTGTAGTGTGTAGTTTGTAGTTTATAGTGGGAAAGCAATAAAAAATCCTATAAAAAAAGAAAGAAAACAATATCCCTGGCTTCTCAGTTTCTTCTAGATCTTTGTTTAGAATCTTTACTTACTGAATTAAATGACAATCCACAAATGAATTAATACAAGCTAGTATCTGCGCTTTAGAATGACAAAAACAGATTTATGTGAAAACTTTTAATTGCATAATGGAGAAAATTATTTAGTCCTATGACACTTCAGTAAAAGATCTAAGGCTGTAATCCGGAATATGCTTGACAGTCCCAGTTAGTCAGTTCTGAACCAACATGATTAAAATCAGGCACATATTTAGTACAGCATAGGTAGGAAAAGCTCATTTTAGAAAGGATTTGTAAGAAAGAAGACAAGTCATAATTATAGCATGTACATTTGGGATATGCACCAGCACCAACATTAGGGTTCAGAATTCAAATATGGATCTATGAGTCTTCAGATCTGGAATTTTTAAAAGTAGGAATTCCTGAATATTTGGAATTCTGAGCCCATAAGAAAAGCAAACTGCTTTTGAGAAGTTTTTCTCACTCCCTTGATCCTTTCCTAGTACCTGTGCCAACCCCAGAGCTGAACAGATGTGGCAAATGCACAGCGACAACTAGGCATGCTGAGAACTTTGTGGAGAACATGCTTGCTCAGCTAATATGTGCGGTTTGAACTCCTTTGATTACATCAAGGTGAGCTTCTGATTGGTTCATTTAAATGTTCCCTAATACAGTATACATTAGCATAGTGCCATGCTGAGGAGCTTTGCATCTGCATAAACCATCTATGCTGCCTTGAGGTCTATGGATGAAGTGTGGGATAAAGGTGCTGCAGAATATTGTCATATCACATTGTAGGGTAGCCTAGGGTATTGTGGTATTGTTTTGAGAAACACAAACCAAATCCAGGACATAAAGGCATATTTAGAAAATTTCAAATATTTCCAAATCTGAATTTTTGCAATTCCAGATATTCAAATTTCTGTTGACTCCTATAGGAAGCAAACACACACACACAAACTTCATAATAAGACTTATGATCACTATAATTACCTTAATTGGATTGTAGATTAAAAGGGAAATTTAGTTTAGGTCCATTGTGGTGTATATTAAACATATTCTGGGATTTTCCTGCAATCCTAAGTGTTCCTCCAAGCTTTTAGAAATACCTCCACTTAGGGTTGCCAGCTCCAGTTTGTTTGAGCAGTCCCTGGAGATTTGGGAGTGGAGCCTGGGGAAGGCAGAGCTTGGGAGGGAAGGGAGTTCAGCAGGGTATGGTTTCATTGAACCTACCTTCTGGAGCTGCCATTTCCTCCAGGGCAACTGATTTCTGTAGCCTGGAGATAAACTGTAATTCCAGAGGAACTCCAGGCCCCACCTGAAAGATGGCAACCCTACACCATGTCTGTATCTGGCCCCATTGTACAGTCCACTGAAGTCAACAGGCTTAAAAGGGTGTACCTCTCCTTAGGACTGCACTACAGTTATTGGTTTGCATATTGAAGAACTCTCCTAGGACTTACTTACTCAAACCTACGCTAAGCAATACTTTCTACTGAGCTGTTAGATCCATAATCAGGTTGTTGCAAAGGAGTCAGTTCCTCCGCAGCTGCAAGCACTTTGTTCCCAGCAAGAACATAACTCTTAGTTGCTCAGAACAAAAAGCAAATCTGACCCTGGAACTTTGACAGGGATCAGGAAGTACGATTTGACTTTGCTCTTGCCTATTTGGAGTAAGGAGGTATCCTGGCCAGTCACTGTGCATGCAGTCCCCTCTTTTAACCAGAGTATGGGTGATGGCACATTGAAGTGGCACGATGGCACACAGACACAGCATGATCTTTCTTGAACTTTTTTTGGAATGTTCTAAGTCGAGCACTATAGCTATAGTCAGGGGTCTTTTTGTAGAAAAACAGCTGCAGGAGCTCATTAGCATATGGTATGCTAATGAGCTATTAGGCTATTCGCATATGCCACGCCCCCTGACATCACCGGAAGTGATGTCAGAAGGGGAAGCAAAAGGGGGGGAGGCATCTTCAAAAGCCTCACCTTCCCTTCCCCAGCTGGTCTGGGTGGGGGAGCTAAGAGAGAAGGGGTTTAAAGTTTAAACTCCTTCTCATGAGAGTTGGGCCACAGAAGGAGGAAAGAGGGAAGGAAAGAGAGAGAGTAGAGAGAAGGAAAGAGGGAAAGAAAGAGAAGGAAAGGGGAGGGAAAGAAAGAGAGGGAAGAAGGAGGGAAACAGGGAAAGGAGGAAAAAAGAGAAGAGAAGAAGGTGGGAAAGAAAGAGAGAAGAGAATAAGGAGGGAAAGAGGAAAAAGAGAGAAAGAAAGGAGGGAATGAAAGCAATTTGGCGGCAATTTGGCCCCATTATATCCTATGGGACATTGAAGTCAATGGTGAAAACATAGGGTATATTCTGGGGGCTGGAGGAAGGGGTTTGAGGGAGAGGCTCCAAACTCACAGGGTAGCTGTTGGAGCCTCTCCCTAAGATACCCACCAAGTTTCAAGAACATTGGATCAGGGGTCCAATTCTATGGGCCCCCAAACAGGTTGCCCCTATTCCCTCCATTGTTCTCTATAGTGAGAAAAAAAGTTACTTTTTTCCCACCATAGAGAACAATGGAGGGAATAGGGGCAACCTGTTTGAGGGCCCATAGAATTGGACCCCTGATCCAATGTTCTTGAATCTTGGTGGGTATCTTGGGGAGAGGCTCCATCAGCTACCCTGTGAATTTGGAGCCTCTCCTCAAACCCTCCCCTCCAGCCCCCAGAATATACCCTATGTTTTCACCATTGACTTCAATGGCCCATAGGATATAATGGAGCTGAAATTGACATTCGGCTGCCTGAAAGACTCCCCGGGACGCTGGCTGGGGGCGGGGCTTGGCTCCTGAGCTCCCGGAGCTGCGCTCCGGTGTGCTCCCCCCAAAAAGACCCCTGGCTATAGTGCTTGACTTAGAACATTTTTAAAAGTTCGAGAAAGAGCACACTGCAGAAAAGGGTGGAGGAAAAAGTGGCATTGTAAGAAGTGGTACAGAAATTTTAAAAAGCACACCACAGTGTTTCAGAAGTACAATAACTCCCTGGTTGACAACTCTCAGGCCTAGCTTTCAAAATCTGCAGAAATTTCCTACCAGATAACAAAATTTCCTACACCATAAAAAGTAGGGATGGGCATGAACAGGCTCATGAATGAAAGTTCATCTCGAATTTTGGCCAGTTCATGGTTTGCGAAGTAAAGTTCATGGAAAGGCACCTGGCATGAACATTTCACGAACTTTGGTGCTGTTTGTGGTGGCCCATGAATGATTACATTTTCCAGACAGTCTCTGTTCAATCAAACTGTTTATAGAGAGCCAAGGAAAAGGGGAGGGGATTAGAAAGCTACAAGTGGAGACCCGCAAGAAACTTGTGGGATGGTTGTTTCATTCGTCACACCTTTGCTTCCTCTGCTCACCCCCTACCTCTCTCACACTATTTCTCCCTTCTGCCCCCCTTTTCTTACTCTATTTCTGCTCCATGCATGTGACTTCCTCTCTCTTTCTGACCTGTCATCTTTCTCTTTGTTTTTCTGCCTCCCCACTTCATCACTCTTTCTGACCCCCGCCCCATCACTCTCTCTTTCTGTCCCCACCACTCTCCCAGCCTCCTGCCTGCTTCCTCCCCCACTCCGCAGAGCAGCAGCAACAGCAACAGTGGTGGCAGTGCTCTCAGCCACCCACCTGCTTCCTCTCCCCCCACAGCAGCAGTGGCTGCTCTGGGAATCACAACGGATCTCCCAGCTACAGAGATCAATTCACCTTAGGGCTGCCAGCTCCAGGTTGGGAAATTCCTGGAGATTTGGGGGTGGAGCCTTGGGACAGTGAGGCTTGGGGAGGCAAGCAGCCTCAGCAGGGTATGATGCCATAGACTCAACCCTCCAAAACAGCCATTTTATCCAGGGAACTGATCTCTGTCTCCTGGACAACAGTTGTAATTCTGGGTGATCTTCAGTCCTCACCCAGAGGCTGGCAATGGTGGTTCTCGTGGAGGAAATGGCTGGAGAGTGGAGTCTATGGCATTGCACCAGTTAAAAGTTCCTCCCCTCCTCAAATCCCACCCACTCCAGGCTTCACCCCTCAAATGTCCAGAGGTTTCCCAACCTGGAGTTGGCAATCCTATTTCCTTCCCAACCAACAGCCAACCTACCTTTATCTGCCTCTCTGTCTTCTGCTTTCCATCTCCACCCCCCACCTTCTACCTAGGAAAATTACAGTCTTTCTCCACAGTGAAGGCCAAAGCAGTTTTCATTATTCCCTCCTCCTTTTTATCTGCACAACAACCCTGTGAGGATGGTTAGGCTGAAATATGTGACTGGTCCAAAATCACGCAGTCACCTTCCACTGCAAGATGGGGATCTGAACCTGGGCCTTGCAGACCCTACTTTGAAGCTCTAACTGCTGCACCTCACTGGCTTTCATAGGGTGACTGCTGATGAATGATAGCAAGCAGCTGAGGCTAGGTGAGTCATGCAAATGAGGGGGGACCTGGCAACCCTAGACTACTGCCAGGCCTAGAGTTGCCAACCTCCAAATGGGCCCTGGAAACCCCCCAGAATTACAACTGGACTCTCGACAGCAGAGGTCTGTCTCCCTGCAGAAAATGGCTGCTTTGGAGGGTGCACTCTGTGGCATTATACCCAGCTCTTCCTTCCCAAATCCAGCCCTCCTTAGAGTCCACCACAAAACCTCTAGAAATCCCCCAGCCTGGCACTGGCAACTCCTGTGAGGCCTGGCCCCAAGGCTCCCTTTCTCCCTCCCTGAAAGGCCAGAATAGGCCTAGAAAGGGCCCTTCCCCCTCCCTTTTGCTGACAGAGCCAGTTAGAAGCCTCCCCCCCAACGTTCTAATCTCTCACCATTGATGCCTGAAGTTAGGTCCCTGCAGAGGCCATTTCAAAAGGTTTGGGGGGAATTCAACCATTCAACCATTCAACCTGAAGGGATTTTTCACTTTTTGGATTTTTCTACAAACCCAGGAAGTCTACTGACTATGCAGGAAAAGCTATTGGGGGAGAGTGAGTCCCCTGTTAGTGGGAATAGGTATCTGCACATTTTGGCAATTAGAATAAGGATATGTGGGATTAGAAAGCTACAAGAGGCAGGACCCGTGATAGGTGCAGGGGGGGAGTATTCCAGCCGCCAAGCTTCCCCCTCCCTCCCCCCAGCAGTGGTGGCGGCAGCGGCGAAGCCAGCTGGCCCGCCGAGTTTCCCCCTCCCCAGCAGCAGCGGGGGGGGGCAGTGGTGAGGCTGGCTGGCCCGCCAAGCTTCCCCCTCCCTCCTTCCCAAGCAGCAGCAGCGGGGGTAGCGGCGGCAAGGCCGGCCGGCCACCAAGTTTCCCCCTTCCCAGCAGCAGCGGGGGTGGCAGCGACGAGGCCAGCCAGCCCGCCAAGCCTCCCCCTCCCTCCCAAGCAGCAGTTCAGCGGCAGCGGCAGTGGGGAGGCCAGCCGGCCCACCAAGCTTCACTCTCCCTCCCCAGCGGCGAGGTTGGCTAGCCCACCAAGCCTCCCCCTTCCTCCCTCCCTCCCAAGCAGCAGGGCGGTGGCAGGGAAGCTGGCTGGCCCACTAAGCTTCACCCTCCCTCCCCAGTGGCAAGGCTGGCCATCCGCCAAGCCTCACCCTTCCTCCCTCCCCAGCACCGGTGGAGGCGAGGCTGGCTGGCCCGCCAAGTTTCCCCCTTCTTTCCTCCCGCCGCAATGGCGGCGGCGAGGCCAATCGCCCCCCAAACCTTCTCCCGCCCTCCCGTCCCTTGTGGTGGTGACGGCGCAGTGGCAACGGCAAGGCAGTTTGCAGAGCGTTCCCTGCGCATGCGCAGGGAGGGCTCTTTTACTTTTTTTGGGATTTAAATATCCCCGTATACTTTTTTCAACTTTTTAGATTTTTCTGCACACGTGGGGACTGCCCCACATGTGCAGGAAAATCTCCCTGCCCCCCAGGTGCCCCCAATGTGCAGATTTAGATATCCACACACAGGGGGCCACTTTGGAATTAGATATATAGATATATATGTTTTCTTTTGGCTGTTCACAAGTTACAGAGAGAGGCAAGGAACTCCTTAAAAGTGAACTAGCAGAGCACATTCTTCTCCTCTGCTGGGGTTTTGGTGTTAGGTGGACTCAGGGCTGTAAGCTACCCTTTTCTCTGCTCATGCTGATTGTGATTCCTCTCCTCTGCTGGGGTTCTGGGGTCTGAGGTGGGCTCAGGGCTGAGATACCCGCCTCTCTGCTCACACCAAGCAGAGGGGCTTAGCTAGTAGGTTCCTCTGCTGAGGATCCATATTTTGATTGTGATTCCTCTCCCCTGCTGGGGTTTGGGGGTTTTAGGTAGACTCAAGGTTCTGAGCCACCCATCTCTGTGCTCATGCCAAGCAGAGGGGCTTAGCTAGTGTGGAAGCTGAGGACTCACATTTATATTCTCCCACCCCTCCTGATTGTGAACCAACCCCTCTGTGCCATGAGGGTGAAAATGGGTGCAAAGGGTGCTCGTCATCAGGGGAAAAATTCTCCACTCCTCCATACCATAGGTCCCAATCCCTGGGCACCAAAACCATCCTGCCAGCCCACAGGAGCCTGCCCCTAGCAGGTAATCACCAGAGGTTGGAGCCTCCTTTTCCTGATCTGTTCCTGGGGCTCTCCACAGAGGACAAAGAGTTGTAGCACCATCTAGAGAACAGCAGTTGATAACACGCTTCGGAGAAATCTCTGACAGTGATTCAGAGGGAGGGGGGAAGCATCCCCCCTTCCACACTGTTGCTGCTCCTGCAATTTTTGAATGTAAATTTTAATTTAATTTTAATTAATTTAAAAGAAAATCTTATTAAAATTATTGTTCTGGGTTGATATAATTTTGTCATGTGTTAAGGTAGTTGATGGTTAGAGTTCTTTATTTGCTTGATTCATTTATATCTTGCTTTTCTCCCCAATGGAATCTGAAGCAGCTTACCTAATTATCCACTCCACCAATTGTGAAGTAGGTTAGGCTCAGAGTACATAACTAGCCCAAGGTCACCCAGCAAACTTGCAAGGGAGAGTGGGAATCTGATCCCAGGTCTTCCAGATTCTAAAACAGCACTCCGAACACTATATCTGTTTCAGTCAGAAGTACTTTCTCACCTGACTTTCCCATCAATTCACTTAATTAGGGTGAAATTCTCAGAGAATGTACTTAAGAAGAGACTCTTTCCTAAAGTTCAGGCAGATAAAAGAAACCATTTTAGATGCCATGAAAAGTATAATACATTTCCAGATCTTCTCCTGCAATCTAGTTGGGATAAAATTATCTGTGATTGTAGATCCCACCAGAGGGGTTCTCCCTGCTAAACAGCAGATAGAAAAAACAAAGCACTCCTGTTTCATGGTCCATTAAAATTCTCCCTTGCAGAATGGGCATGCAGAGCTGGCAGTGATTTCTTTCCTTATTTTCCTCCCAGCACCAGGATCCTGATGAAGGGGAGCTATTTTGAAACTGAAAAAACAAGCAGCACCAAACTCTGCACATACCCATGAACACTATGCTAAGATCCATTGATTTCAGCATGTTTGTTCAAGCCTGTATCTAACTTGTCTCACTTATCCATTAAACAGCTGGCAGGCTTGCTTGGATAGCATAGTGAGATAAAGCATGGGAGAGCAGAAACTTCACCTACCTTTGCCCAAATGCTCTATTGCTCTAAGCAAACAATCCTCACACCAATTCTTATTTTATATGTGAAAGTACTTGCTTCCTAAGCCAGTCAACCACCAGTGTGACTGGGGGAAACCTCTCTGAGTTGCTCTCTCCCCTCCCTTTTGCCATCCTCAGGAAATAGTTGTGGAAACTGAATGAAAGCACAGTGCATCTGCAGACATTGCAGCATCACCAGAATAGTAGCCAGAACTTACCTAGCTGGTTTGAGTCTGAAAGTCAAAGGCAACTTCATTTGGATTAGTCAGCCTTCCAAAGTTAAAAACCAGAGTGTTTTCAGCTCAGGTTTTGATCAGTTACTTTCCAAATGCATTTATCTAGTGAGTGATGACCATCTCATGACTCCTTGACAAGCTGTGTTGCTGGGGGTGGGAGGGGGTGGGGGGTTCATTTCCAGAGAAGTTTCCATCTCTGACTCAAACAGACTGTTTGCATGGGGCAGAGAGCAGAAATTTGTCATTTCCTAAGCAAGGTCAGCATTTTAAGAGCTGATTGCATTGTTCAGGTGTGAGGCTACAACATGAGCACCATCAGCATTTCAGGCTGGAAAGCAATACCACAACCGCTGTAGGACAGAGAGCCTGGGACTCTAGGTACTGAATTCCTACAAACACCTTGTAAAGAAGCAAAACCAGAATAGCTGTTTTGGTGCCATACAAGGAACATAGAGGAGCAAGAGGTGTCAGTTATCAGACACTGTTAGATAAACAAAATATTGCAAGAGCGCTAATGTTTTAAGCATGTTTTTAAGCAAAAAACCCCCTTTGTGTTTGTGTCCTTTCTAAAGTTTATATCTCTGCTACCTGGCATTACATTTTATGACACACGTGGCCCGGCCCAACAAGGTCTCGTTTATGTCAGATCCGGCCCTCATAACAAATGAGTTCGACACCCCTGCTCTAGTTGTATTCCATTCATATTTCCTGTGCTTGTTTTGCTCCCACAGGCAAGTTTAAGTTGCTTAAGTTTTCTGTAGTACAAATATTTGAATTAAAAACTACACCAATTTAGCAAAATTAAAAGTGTTTTTGAATTTCCCAGAGTTTCGGATCAAACTAACTTCTTGTAGTATACCAGCTAGAGGCATGTTGCTGTAAAGTACAGAGAGCATATTAGGAATTCCCTATGACACAAGGAGCTGCGGTGGCTCAAGTGGTTAAGACGCTGAACTGCAGGCTGTGGAAGGTCAGTAGTTCAGCAGTTTGAGACCCAGGGTGCCATATGACGGAGTGAGCTCCCGTCTCTAGTTCCAGCTCCTGCCAATCTAGCAGTTCGAAAGCAAGAAATTGCAAGTAGATAAATAGGTACCACTTCAGTGGGAAGGTAACAGCGTTCTGTGCGCCTTGGTGTTTAGTCATGCCGGCCACATGACCACGGAAACGTCTTCGGACAGCGCTGGCTCTTCGGCTTTGAAACGGAAATGAGCACTGCAACCCTAGAGTCGGATTCGACTGGCTTTCGAGCAAAGGAACCTTTACCTTTACTATGATACAATTGCTGGACTTTTTCCTGTTGTAATCATTTACCTATTAGATTTTGTGCTGCCAAAAAATAATTCAGGAGGCAAATTACACCAGTGGAATATCCAGTGTGAATCCAGTGCAAGGCTGCATTTAGAAAGCAACAATTCTCTTTCACTGATACTGTAAATACCTCAATTTTCAGGAGCAATGGAGTATCCACTTGACAGACTGAACAGTGAATCCCCCCTCTGCTCCAGCCATCTTACAGCTTCCCCTTCCTATTCCTTTCCAGACAACCTAGACAAAAGCTGCCTGTACCTTTCCTCTTACGTCTCCAGCAATGGAAAGGGCTAGATACATACTTTAACAAATGAAAGCTGGGTATTTGGAGGAACTAGTAGATTGTGGCAATAGGTTGCACTGTAACGCATTTGGTGGCACAGCAGGGAAAATGAGGGCTGCAAGGGGCCAACAGAAGGAAAATGGAACTGATGTGGGTAGGACCTTTGAAAATACACACTCTCCCACCCATACAGTGTGCAAATGAGCTAGGACTAGTGTTTCCTCTAAGCTGAGTTAGTGTGAGCTAGCTCAGTTCTTTAGCCTGCAGCTCACACATTTTTGTCTTAGCTCAGGAAGAATGGCTCCAGAGCAAACTAATTTATGCAGTAGCCAAATTGCCTTGCTCACAACTTTAATGCCAATAGCCCACAAAGTAGAATTTTTGCTCACAAGACTCCACAGCTTAGAGGGAGCATTGGCTAGGACTGCTTCTTTCCAAAAAAGATTGCAGCAAAGCAGTACTGGGAAAGTTCAGAGCAAAATAAAGGATAATCTAGAAAGTGGAGGATTAGAGGAAAACCTTTTGAAGATATTCAAAACAAGCACACTTCAAGCTGGAAGGAAAAACAGAGCAAAACATCTATGTAGAAGCAGGCTGTGAATACTTTGAATCTGGATTTCTTCTTTCTAATTTGCATGGCACTTTTGGCACTGGCTGTGTGCACGGCATTTATTTTTATTTACTTCATTTATACCCCACCTTTCTCCCTACTGAGGACTCCAAGTGGCTTATATTGTTCTACCTTCCTCCATTTTATCTTCACAACGACCCTGTGAGATAGGTCAGAGTGTGCATGTGTGACCATCTTAAGGTCACCCAGTGAGCTTCTATGACAGAGCGGGAATTTGAACCTGGGTTTCCCAAGTCCTAGTCCAGCACTCTAACCACTACACCACACTGCCTCTAACACTGGTAGAAAAGCAAAAGGCTGAACACCTGATACCACATATTGGTCCTTTCCACACTAGACCTTAAATTCTGGTTCAATCCTGGCCCCAAACCTACATTCTACACTACATGTAAGTTCACCCCTGTAATTATCTCGGGGTATTTTTACATTCTACATTACACTGAGGTCACTCCGGTTTCACCCCACACTTGTCCCAGGCTAAACAGATGTTGTTATAACCAGGGATAAATGTTGCGAGTTGAACTCTGATAAAACCAGGGATGAGATCCAAGTGCGGAAATGACCATTGGCATCATAAGCCCCTCCCCCACTTCCAGCCGGCCGGCCTCTCCATCCTGGCCCAGCCCAGCAAATGGCAGGCCCGGCCGACCCAGGCCCTTTCTGCTTTCTCCAAAGAGTCCTGGGAATTGAAGTTTGGTGCAAGTACTGAAAATTCTGTTAGAAGGTACCACTCTCCCTCCTCATGGAATTACACTTCCCAAGATTCCCTAGCAAGAGGAAACTGTAATTATCAGTTTAAATTCATACTCAAATATATCCAATGATCATTACAAGCTTCCAAACAGAAAAGCCCTAGAGAGAACCTACTGTGCAGGGGACACACACCACTGAAACGCAGTCTGGCCAATTCATCTCTTGAACTGAAACAGGCTTCTGGGTGTACACAGCTTCTCTATATTCTGCTTGGCATGCATTCCCCCCCCCCTTTTTTAACCTAACCCAGCATGGGCTGAAATCAGTCTCTTTGGAGTGATGCAAGTAACCTGGTCTCAACTGCTCCAAATATGTGGATTGCATTTAAACATCGCACCCAACATACAAAGATATTTTCCTTAGTCAGCTCAGTGAGAAACCTATTGAACTAAGGCACAGCTGCCTAGGAATGGGCATCTCTGCTGCAGCTGTGATAGAAGACAGAGGAGTGTAAAGTACAACTCACATTCATGCTTTACTCTGCCAGCGTTCAGAAGCAATAGCCACGACCACACAGAGAATTTCTAAAGGACATTACCTGCCTCACAACAGTGGGAATGCCATCTCTCTACAGAACTTATGTATAACAGAATCACTATAATTTTGATTGCCAGTTCTCTGGAAGTTCTTGGCATAGGAAGTGGAAGGAAACCCAGGTATGGCCAAGTTTGTCCATTAGCACAGGGGAAAATCAATATACTCCCCAAGTGAAGTGTCTCAAAACCAAATATTGTCAGTTACTAAGGTCCAACATTGGACTGACTCATGGGATTGTTTGTGTACCCCTTAGCTGCAGGTTGTTTCCCAGTGCAGGATTTGCACTAGGACATGTGCAGAACACATAGTTATACGCTAGACTGGCACTGGGTGAAACCATTGTTGGAATTTGGGCATAAAGACACCTCTGCAGGGGCAATAATGAGTGTGAGAAGTGTTAACCAACTTGTGGATCATCTTCTTGGACCATCCCTGGGCTTGTGTTTACTAAGTATCCACGTTTTGTGTGCTATGAGCAATAAAGCCCGCAAATGGTTGCACATGTGTTTCCATTTAACTCCAACAGCCATGACTCACTGCTGGGCACTTGGCCGGCTCCACTCCCCGGCTGTCAGCAGGACTCGCCTCCATCCTGGCTTCCTGACCCTAGCATTAACAAAACACATTGACAAAACACTAATTTAGATCTTTCTGTGCCCATAGCAAATCTCTGCACATCACTGGGGCATGTTAAAGATGTCCACTGTCACCTGCTTCTCAGCATCTGCATTTGAGTTCAGAGTTCAGACTGAGAACTTGGAGGAGGGGGGGAATGCCACCATAAGAGTTCAGAGATGGATGGAGTGGGTAGATAGCAAGATTCAATGCCTGGATGAAATTCCATGGGAGGACAGAGGAGTGAGGATACAGAAAGTTTTAAAAAAGAAGGCCTCCAAAGGAGCTCTGAGCATTTCAGCTCAATAGTGAATACCAAAGTATGAAGGAATAAATGGTAACAGAACAATGGGCAATGATGTGAACAAGCATTTTCTTCCATAGAGTTTGCTCATCAATAGTGTGGCGTCAGGCTTCATGCCCAGGCTTCCCATCAAGGCAAGAGCCATGGTCCTTGCTGCAAAGCACAGGTAACAAACAGGACATGGTGGTGGTGGAAAGTGCCATAAAGTCACAGCCAATATATGGTGACCCATCATGGGGTTTTCAAGGCAAGAGACATTCAGAGGTGGTTTGTCATTGCCTTTCTGTGTTGCCATGCTGGACTTCCTTGGTGGTCTCCCATCTGAATACTAACCAGAGCCAACATGGCTTAGTTTCTGAGATCTGTCGAGATCAGGCCAACCTGGGTTATCCAGGTCAGGGCAAAAACTGGATATAGGGTACCACGCTCAAAGCAGAGACTCTAACTTTTTTTTCTTCTGAGTTTATCAACATGTAAGAATTATAGCACTTGATACCCCTAAGAAGCTCAGTTCAGCAGAACCAAACTGGGATGCTTGGGAAGGATTGTGACAGAAGAAGCACCTAAGATGTTTACTTCTGAAGAAATGGAAAGAACAAGGGAAGAAGAGATTGGATTTATACCTCGCCCTTCACTACCCAAAGAAGTCGTAGAGCAGTTTACAATCCCTTTCCCTCCCCCTCCCCACAACAGACACCCTGTGAGGTAGGTGGGGCTGAGAGAGCTCTGAGAGAACTGCCCTTGAGAGAACAGCTCTGAAAGAACTTGTAACGGACCCAAGGTCACACCAGCAGCTGCATGTGGAGGAGTGGGGAATCAAACCCGGTTCTCCCAGATTAGAGTCCGCGCTCCTAACCACTACACCAAACTGGCTCTGTGGCTCTCAACTCCTTCATATTGGAAGCCAGTGTTGTGTAGGCTTCTGCCTTGTGGTCGAGAGCTGAAACCTTTTCCTTCTATTCCTGTTTATTAAAACAATTATATCTCACTTTCCCTCTTGGTTCAAGGCAGCTTTCAAGAATAGTTAAAACATCCCCAGCTGAAACAAAAGATAAAATAGCAAGCCCAATACCTGGCATAGTAAGGGCAGGAACTGATTGTGTTTTAAGTTTGATTTGTGACAATGACAACATTTTCCAGGGAGCCAGGACTCACTGGGGTTAGCTCTGGGAATTGTTTTCAGTGCCATGCTTCTGTTCTAAATGTGTGATATATAATAAATGGGAATTGGAATGATCCTCTCTCTCACACCAGTATAACCATCATAAAACCTCCAAACATCTGGGATGAGAATACTGGTAAAGGAGTTCTAGAAAAATAACACATAAGCCAGATTCATCATTTTGGTGCATCAACACCTAGAAAGCTACATATTTCATTAGGTTGGAGAGAAGAGCTTCCAAGTAAGAGGGCAAAATTTTTAGGCACGTTTACTGTCTGGCAATTTTTATGCTAGCTTGTGCTCTGACATGCCTAGGCAATCTACAGTGCAATCCTAAGGAATGTTACAATCTTCTAAGCCCATTGAAGTCAACTCTGTTCAGGACTGTGCTGTCATTTGTGGAATTCACTGCCACAGGATGTAATGATGGCACTAAAGTTGTCTTTAAAAAGGGAGGACTGGTCCAGCAATGGCTATTAGCCATGATTACTAAATGGAACCTCCATGTTCAGAGGCATAACCTTCCAAATACCAATACTGGGAGGGTAATAAGAAAAGGAGACTTATCCTGCTGGCCACTGTGTGTGAAACAGGACTAGATGGCAAAACAGAACTTGATGGACCACCCAGCTTGGCTACTCATATGTATTTCAGACAAAGCATGTCCAAAGGGTGAACTGCTTGTTTCAGTACCTGCATTCTTCCCTATATTTCCTCCAATACCATCACTTCAGGAATATCTGCTGGAGTTCTTGCTTCCATTCCTAACTTACAAACAAAGGTTGGCTCTTTGGGGAACACCCTATACCCAGCATCACAAACTTAGATTGGTAGCAGATCCTTGCTAACTGCTTGGCCATACATGATCCTGCAAGTCAGGGGCAGGGGAAGACAGGGCAGCTTTTTGCTCAGAGCAGAGCTTGTTCCAAAGGTGCTCTCTAAATGAGAGGAAAGACAGCCAGATTATCCAGGCCAGGTTTGCCCATAGATATCAGGGAATGATGTAGAGATGGGCGAGCTGAAACGAACAGTTGATGTGGGTCAGTCAGTGGTATATATTGGTGCCCCGAGGGTTCAGCACACGGAGGAGCGTGACTTCTGTATTTGCCCTGGGGTGGGGAGGCCACATCACGTCGCTTCCTTTCGTCACATTCCTGAACGACTATTACTCTGAAGCATTTCCCACCCGGCCCGTCTCCATAAATCTTGCCTTAATATCTGTCAGCGTGCTTGGCGCTGCATAAACCGAAGCAGGAAATATACTTCCCCGCCCCCTCCCCCCCCCCCCCCGGGCTTGCCTGCAGTTAGACGGAGAGCCCTAGGCAGAGGCAGCTGTCAAGCGAAGAAAGCCCGCGTAAAGCAGCAGAAGCCGAGCCTAGCCGGGGCCGGAGGCGAAGGAAGGGAGAGCCGCTCAAGAGCGCTGACGGGAGTAGGCGAGCCGCCCGCCCTGGCCCTGTGCCACCGAGAGGAGGGGCAGCGAATCCCCAGAGCCCATTAAAAAGCCAGGCTTAGCAGAAGCCAGGCGAAGCAAACACCTCCATAGAAGGCAACAGCAGAGCGGCCGCGGCTACCGAGAGCGCCTTTCCCAGCGGCCGGATCCTTCTCCTCCTCCCTAGCAAGAGGCCCACAGCAAGTCAAACTTTCAGGGCTTCGCCTGCTGGAACCCCTGAGCTTCCGCCCTCCCCTCCCCAGGGTCGCCGCAGACGCAGAGCCCAGCCATCGAGCGTGCGTGCGCGCGCGCGCGCGCCTGAATGAAGCGGCTGGAGCGGTGAGCAGCAAATCTCGCCCGCCTGCCTGCCTGCCTACCCGCCCTCCCTTGCCCTGCAAGATGAGTGCTACGCTCCCCAGCCTTGTGGCCTGGCTGGCCGTTTTGCTCCTGGGAAGGACGGACCGCCTCGCCGACGCCTGCAGCTGCTCTCCGGTGCATCCGCAACAGGCGTTTTGCAATGCAGATGTAGGTAAGGAAAGGACGCCCACCCGCCCTTCTCTGCGGCTCCCCTAGTGGCTTCTTTTCGTGGCGTGAGCCAGCCGCGTATGTCTTTCTGCCTTGTCTCGCCCTGCAAACTCACTTGTTAACAGCCAAAACAACCCCACCCCTTCATCCTTGCAAAGAATAGAAAAAAAGGACCGCGGATGTGCGGGGAGGGCAGTGAGGAGAATTATTCCATTTTCCCCGGCCCCGGATAAGTCCGGCTAGCTTTTACTGTTAACGAGGGTTTCGTCAGATTGCCCTTCCGCCGAGTGACCCCCCCCCCCGGTTTATAAAACACGGTCCTCCCCCCCTTTTTTTCGCCTCCTTCCCCACGCCCAAACACGCTTCCTCTGACCCTATCCACAGGAATTCTCTTGAAAGCACAAAAGCAACCACGGCCTCAAATTCCTTTTTTTCTGGCGATGGTTCTCTGCTTGCAAGATCTAGGAGGCTGCTAGAAGCTGGTGGAAAGTGGAAGGGAAGCAATTAGGAGATCAAAACTTCACAGAAAAGTAGGAACACCTTCCAAGAGCCACAGACACGGAAAGGGGAAGAATGCTTCTCTCCAATTTATATAGGTTAATTATGTAAACAAATGCACATTTGAGAAGAGTTATTTCTGTATTGGAGGGGGAGGCATCCCCATATCTCATTTTGGCCCAGCAAACCTTCTTCCAGTTGGCAACCCATGTGTAGCCCTTCAGGTTGCTGGGCTGTTCTAGCTTAAATTGGCAGGGACAGAAAAGTTTTTATTTATCTCTCTTGAAGTGCAGATTACCACTATCCGTGTTTTGGGATTCTCTTACACCCGCATATGCTGAAGCAAGGCAGTTCCCTTTAAACAGATCTATCTGGAAAAACCTCAGAGTGAAATGCTGCTTCAGCCTTTCCATGCTGGTAGCCCACAGAGGCCTGGGGTGCCGTTGACCTACAGACTGGAGGAAACCAGAGAGACATATGGAGGGAGGAATGGAAGGATATGAGTCTACCTCTTGGCTGATGGGAACAGCAGAGGCTGTGGGATATGAGCAAGCTGGGTCGGCACAAAGCGGAAGCTTGTTTCTCATCTTCTTACTGCATATAAATATCTTCTGTCTCTTAAGAGCCTGTCTCCCAGGAGCAGCTTAGCCCTGTTGCCATTTTTGCTGCATTCATGCCAGCCTGCTTTTGCCTTCAGGTGCATTTAGCAAACCCCTGGATGCCCACATTACTAGGAAAACAGCATTCTTATTGTAGCCAAAAGGCCTCTCCTTGCCCCATCAACATATCCTTCCTGTGCAGCAATCAAACTTGAGTCCCCTGTTGCTTAAAAAACCCTCATCTTTCATCATGTCCAGTGCCCCTACTTATTGGTTATTCCCTCTCCCAGGAAATAACTTGAGTCATACTGTTTGAGGAGAGGCCTAAAGTCAAGACACTATTCCTCCATTAAGAACTTAAACTATGTGCAAAAGTTTGCGTCGCAAGAGGCTGTGACTGGGCTGGCAGGGTGCCTGCTTAGCATTCATGTCATTGGATTTACTTTAGAATCCTCTATTTTGGGGAAAGCATCCTATGTCTGACCCTGTTGTTCAAATAGGGTGTAACGAGACCAGTCTCTTCAAGCCCACAGAATCTGTTTTCAGGTGTAGCCCTGGAAGATATGAAATTACAATCATGAGGAAAGTGCCTTTGAGCATATGTCTTTCCCTAATGTACTGGGTAAGTGGGGCTGATCCCCTTTAAGAAATTAACTGGTGCAACCCAATGGATATTTATTGCTCAAAAGGAGATGAGAGCCTCTGTTCAACTCTGGTAATGTTTGGAACAAAGACTGTTTTTGGGAGGCTTAATAACTCTTTTCCTTCTACCTGCTGTCTTTAATAGCTTTGAGAACTACAGGGTTTTGGAGACTGTTCACAGCTGTCCCTCCTCTAGTTTCTTGCAACTTAACATAATGCATATTGGGTACTATCTTTTGAGTGTAAGTGGAGAGATGTTTTCACCATGGCCTCCAGCCCAGCATGGCTGAGCCTCTTATGAGACAAATTAGCATTGCATGTTTCCATCTTGATTCAATCAAAGCCTTCATCTGCTGGCTCAGCAAAATGCTGAAAAGAGGGCTTGATCATTCCTTTTTATGATGTCATTGTGTGTCCCTTTGCACTTGGCAATTGACAGAAAGAGCTGAATAGTGTGGGACTGCTTTGCCCTTCTAGCTTTGCCACCTTGTGCTGGGTCACTCACCAGCTGCTCTTTATTTGTAGGCGTTGTCCTCCTTCCTTCCCAATTTGCTCAACTTGGAAGCTGCTAAAAGGCAGGGCCTGGCAGGGGCTGGAACTCAAATTCCTTTTTCCATGAATAATCCCCTTATTAAATCTTAACATATTAAACAAACAGCCCTGGCCCTAGCTTCCAGATCTCACTCCAGAAATGGAATTTGGAAATACTTTGGCAGTGCACCCACTCTGCTACAATGATGGTGTCAATTAGAAGATCCAGACTATATTCTCTCTCTCTCTCCCTCTCTCTCTGTCCCAAGCTGTCTTCCCAGATGTTCAGAAAATGGAGTGGCTGTTGTTAGCAGCAGCTGTCTGCGGTTTCATTTTGCTTTCCAATATCTTTTCCTTCCATGGGAGTAGACATTTTTGAGATATGAAAATAAGTTACTTGCATTCTCCCTTGCGGACACATTCTGAGCATATGAAATCTTGTATGTGGCTCTTATGACAGCTCCTTCGATCCCTGGATCCCCATTGGGGCCCCTGTGGTCCCTGAAGGGAGCAGGAGTGAGCCCTGTTTGCAAACACATTGGTACTGGACACTGGCCATGGCTGTTTCAGTGCCAAAACTCCTCTCATTTATTTCTTTAGATATTTATTACTTGCTTTTCTCCCCAAAAATGATCCCAAAAGGCTTGCAACATCATTCTCCCTTCCTCCATTTTATCCTCACACCAACAACCCTGTGAGGTAAGTTAGATTGAGAGAGTGGCTGGCCAAAGATCCCCTAGCAAGCTTCCATAGTGGAGTGAGGATTTGAACCTGGATTCCCCCAGAGCCTACAGTCTGATACTGTAACCACTGCTTCTCACTGGCTCTCTGCTGCTGGTAGCAGTCAGCCAGGATTAATCTGAGTCCTCATACTCTTCCAGATCTGGAATCACAGCATGCAACTTAACCTGTTCACTCCTTCTTTTTAGTATTCCTTAAATTGCGCATCAGAGACTAATTTATAGCAATGCAAGCCAAATGTTTTAGTGAGGAAAATGAAGAACCTAATAGGAATCAGAGATTAGAGAGGATCAATATTGGTTGTCCATAAAATATAAAACAAAATATTTCTCTCAGGAACTCTCATAAGATTACTTCCTCTCACAAGAGTCTGGCCACCATTTTTGTTGCCTGAGAGCAGGCAACCAGAAATGGGAGCTGAATTCTCATGAGAAGAGCAAATCTCTCAGAGCTGGGGAACTGGAACATGCAATTTGGCACACTGCTTTTAAAGAGGCCTGAGGGAACAAAGAGGTAAGGGGACTTCTCTTTGGTAGCTCCAAGTTGGGGATAGCCATTGAATAGGTCTCAGGTAGACAGACAGGCAGCGTGTGGGAGAAGAGGCTAGCTCCAAAATCTGCTGCTTGAGGCAACCACCTCAAATCACCTCATCATAAAGTTGGCTCTGTCAACCGGAATACAGGATATGAGACTATCTTTGGATATAGTTGATGAGACATCTTGCTATAGTGTTTGCTGTCTTCTTATGTGAAGGACCCCCACCCTTTATTATCATTAGGTAATATTTTCATGTAATACCCTACTGATAGCTGCTCCTGGGGTTTCCTTCCAAAACTCATAAAAGCTGCTCAAGACAGACACAGAGACCCATGTCGTCATGGCTCAATGGGAGGCTCCCTTGATACTTTGCCTGAGAGAAGGGAGGAAACATCACAGAATGGGTGCCACCCATGGGAAAAGGATCAATTTAGAACCAGACAAGAAATGTAAGTCACAGTAGGAACCAGTGTATGAGGAACAACTGGCATAGAAATTCTTGGTAAAAGGCTAAATATATATATACAGCAACATATATCTGAGTAGGGGATGGGAGGGAGGAAAGAACCAGCCACAAGAGCTCCAGTATTGGAGAGGAATAAAATCCTTTCCCCTCTCATCACTGAGCAGGTAGGCAGTCTGGTGGCTTTCTGGGACCACAAGAGATAGTGAAGAAATGAGGAGCAGGGAAAGTCAGATGGGCCCAGATATTTTATTTCTCCTGTCTTTGCTGCCCAGATTCCATTACAAACCACACTTTGTGATAGGAAGTTCCTGTTCTTACCTTTGTACATCTTCCCACAGAACTGGCAGTTGAGAGGCTCTCATTTTATAGGTGATTGCTGCTCACAGCCAGTTTCCCAAGACAATAGTGGAAGGGTGTTGTGAACAGAAGCATAGAAGTTACAGTGAATGACCTAGAAATAAATGTGGGTTGGCAAGAAATGCTGACAGGAAACAGTCAGCATAACCACTGAAGAATCTCCTTTCGTCTATCTATATGTTGAGCTCTCTAACTTGGGTATATGTAAGGTTTTGCAGGGTTTTTTTTAAATGGGGGAAATGAATAGACATGATGATAGAGAGAAATAAATGAAATGGTATACGGCACTTCCCCTTATCTCTGCTGCTTGCCTCTTGCGTTGCTGTTTCTGAGTGGACAGGTGGGCAATCTGATACATTGTGTTTTGCCAAGGGGTGTCATTGCCAGTATCAAATGGCTGTGACCCAGTAGGTTAGGTTTACACAGCCACACACACTTTTCAAACATTGCTGTTGCTTTTTAAAATGATTTGTTAGTTTAAAAGAAAGACGAGATGAATTTGTGGGTCATAGGTCTATTAATAGTCATTAATCATGATAGCCAAATGGAAACTGCATGTTCAGAGGCACTCTGCCTCTGAGCTCAAGATTCTGGCAACAAATGACTAGGGGTAGACATCACCTTCCTACTCAGCATGTGACTTTCCTAGAAGATCTTGTAGGTTGCTGTTAAAAACAGAGTGCTGTACAAGATGGTCTGATCCAGGAAGACAACTCTTGTGCCTGTATGCTGTTCTTTCTCACATATTTGAGCATATGTCACTACATAGACATGTGCACTGTTGTGCTGTTTTCACTTCCCTCAGCTGACTTTGCCCATGAAGAACCAACAGATGTCTCTTTACTCTACTTGCATTCCATTGCACTGGCTTGTAGTAGAGCCTGTAGAAAACAGCAATTGTGCCATATATTCTTTCTTTTTAACATTGCTTTTCATGTCATCAGCAGAGAGCACTGAGTCTTAGGATGGCATAATCTCCAGGCTCTGTTCCAAATCTAGAATTTGTAGTGGGAACTTTAAGTAGCACCAGACAGCTGGTTCTTGTATAGCTATCTATTTCCTCCCAGGCCTTATGATTGCCTTGGAATTCTCCCAGTCCATTGCCTGTCATGTCAGATAAGCATAGAAATCCATATCCACGTAGTCTCGGCCCATGCATCACTTCTGAACTCATAAAACTCATAGATAAGTTGCTCTGGCTGTTGGTCTTGGAGTCTCTTTCTCTCCTTCTTAGGCTGTGTAAATTTCAGGGTGAAGACACTCATAACTTTTTTAGAGCAGTGAAGCTGTTATAGCAGTACTCTTAAATCCTTAGTCAAAATATACTTTTCTCTCTAGTGTCAAAAACAAAAAAAGTTCTGTAAGTGTGCAGCAGAAGCCAACAGTGAACAGCACTGATTGGCTGGCCCCTATCACACCTCTTCTCTTTAACCCCTAGAATAGTTTTTCATTTTTTAAATAAGGTGACAAATAAGCAGATAAATACATAAATACATAAAACATTAATATGGTTCTTTTTTCAGACAGGACAGGCAACATGCATGATGCATATGGGGAGGGGGGAAGATTGATAGCTGACTGGAGTTTGGTTTGCTAACATGCATGTCTGTCATCTTATTTGGGAAGCTGAGTTTGTGTTGCAATTGAAGAATGAACCATTTGTATTACATCTCTTTTCATCCACACCCTTCCATCCCCATACGAACACCGCTAGCATCAGTCCCCAGATTCTGCTCCCAGAATGGCAAGGTTTGGCTCTAGTTCTTTCTGTCCAGACTATGGTCTCTGAGAGCAGAGTATCCTGGCATATGTCCTAGTCGTTAGGGTCATTAATTGATCTCTCAGCACTTTACTGTGATAACTTACATTGATGCTAGTAGTCTATGAAAATAGTTTGTAGCACAGAAGCAGTGAACAAGGCTATGGGTTGCTGCTCTGCAGCCTAAAGTCATAAAGTGTGTGTGTGTGTGTGTGTATACATAAGATTTCTGCACTTCAACCGTCCACATTCTTCCAATGGAACGTTCAGATTATGGGATCAGAATACTATGAGCCGATTTGTTTTTATGTTGGCATTCCTAATATATGAATGTTGCAAAATTGTTACTTTTTATAATGTAAGATGTTGATGCAGAAACTGAAGTGTGCATAGGATTTAGAGGAACTATGTGCATGTAGGGGAAAGGGAAATGGGTGGATGGTGCATCAGAAGGATTATAGCATTCAAATATTCTGCTACTTGGTTCGTGGAAACATACTAGTGGCATTAACAGACATGGCCCAAATGTTTTCAAGGTTCTCTTCCACAGTCATGAGGCTAGAATGTGTTCTTTGTTAATAACTGAAAAGGAACGTGTATATGCCATCAGAAGCTCCAGTGACCTGATAGATTCCACATTGTACAGTAGAATTGCAACCACACAGATTTCTAAATTCTCTGGTCATAAAAAGGTCACTGATTCATTGCGGAGTTGACCTATGTCTGTTCTGAATTCACACTGAATATCATCCAAATCAAGCAGAGCTGTAAATCTCAGGCTGTCGCTTAGGCACCTGCTTGCCTTGTTTGTTGGAATGCAGGAGCCAAATGAATGCTACTGGCCATTTTCAGTTCTGAAAACCTGGCTTGCCCATGTTGCTTTCAATAGCCTCTGGCAGAGCCATAGCAAGGGCCAGTCCAGTTTTGGCTGGTTGCCATGTTGGTGAGGCTGCTATCCTGGTCTCTTAGGAAAGCTTTCTTAGTGGTCAGTTTAATTGCATAGGAAACATAAAGGCTGCCTCCTTTAATCTTTCCAAGCTGAGGATTTTCCATTTCAGCACTCACTGTTTCCATCGTTTTGCTTCAGACAACTTGGTACTACTGCATTATAAAATCCACCTTTCTGCGGCTCTCTTGAGAAGCTGGGTTTGCACTACAACCCCCTCTGTAATTAAAATACATTGTTTGGGTTGCACAAACCCATCCCCCTCCCTTGTTCTAAATTTAATTCTCCTGGACTGCAACCCTCTACATTCATTGTAACATCATCCCTTGGGTACAAAATATGTTTTTACTTTCTGTTGCCCCCTTTCTCATTATAACATAAATTATTTTTGTTGTTAGGGCACCACTTCAGATTTCTCTGTGTGTATGTGTTTGTGTGTGGGGGGGAATAATGTGATATACGTTTCGGAGACCTACTCATGGATAGATCCAGTATTTGGCTGCAAACAAGCAATGTCTTTTTACAAGTTTTTGTTACGATTATTGTTTAAAATTTCCTAATACGAGCAAGGCTATTGATATAGGACAGTCATACACCTCCCCCCTTTTTAATTGTTTATTATAACAGTGTGTAGAACCTGTACATAGGTACTTCTGATGAACAATCACATGAGCTCTGGTAGACCTGAGCAGTGAAGTGAGGGACAAGGTCTAGCTAGGGAATGCAAAATGGGGGTGTACATTTTGAGGAGTAGGAGGAAAGACTGAAAAGGGAAGGGAGGATTCCTGAAACTAATTTTTGTGGGATATGGCAATATCACTTGTGTACCACCTTTTTCTTAGAGGCTGAGAACACTAAAATGTCATGGTATTCATATTCAGGAGCTCATTTAATTCACTGTAACATATTTATTTAGTGCATTTTTATCCTGCCCTTCCTCCAAGGAGCTAGGGCAGGGGTGGCCAAACTGTAGCTCAGGAGCCATATGCGGCTCTTTCACACATATTGTGTCTCCCGGCAGGGTGGCTGGGGAAGCGAAGGGGAGGCATGTTTCCCTGATTGGTCTTCCCTTCCCCAGCCAGTGTTCCCCTCCCTGGGTAGGCTTGAGGTGGGGGCAGCAGAGAAAGAAAGAAACTTTAAACTTGGTCTCAAAGCAGCCCCCCCACACTGGCTGGCTTGGAGAAGGCATTTGTCTCTTTAAATCTTCTCCAAGCCAGCAGGTGTGGGGGTGTGGGGGGCTTGGAGGACACATTTAAAGTTAAAGTTGTTTTCTTCCCCCCTCCACCATCTATTTGTTTTCTTTCCACTTTCTTTCTTTCCACCTTTCTCCCCTCCCTCCCCATCTAAAGTTAAATATGTTCTGCCCCGCCACACCGGCAGACTGGCTTGGCTTGGAGAAGGCATTTGTCTCTTTAATATGCAAATTTGCAAATTTTTCAATTAAAACATGTGTGTTCATGTCTTGTGGCTCTCAAACCTCTGATGTTTATTCTATGTGGCTCTTACGTTAAGCAAGTTTGGGCACCCCTGAGCTATGGCAATGTAAATGGATCTGTCTTTGTCCATTTTATCGTCACAGCAAACCTGTGCGGTAGGTTAGGCTGAGACATGACTGCCCTAGATTACCCAGTAAGTTCCTTAGTAAGCAGGGGTTTGTACATTGGTCTCTCTGGTCCTAGTCCAAAACTCTAACCACTGCACTGCCATTTTAAGAACACTTTCTTGGGAACAAGACCCACTGTAAACCTGTTTTGGCTTGTTTCCTATGTCATCCTGACCCCAGGAAACTTCTTCAAGGCAGGTCTGAGTGTGACATCTTCCTTAGACAAAGCTGAGAGACAGCATGGTGGTTCTCAAATGGGTTAAAATCTTGGAGTAGCAAAGCGGGAATGCGTAGCAGAAAATGATGGAGGAGGGGGTGTCTGTGAAGGATAGAGAAGGTGCGCAATGATGGTTGCTTAAATTATAAATTATGCCTGATGGTGTAGATGGGGAAGGGGATAGAGGGAGGTGTTCCTCCTAGTCTCATAATATTAGAACTTGGCATTACCCAGTGTAATTGCTTGATTTGGGACTGATAAAAGGAAATACTACTTCGTACCACGTGTGATTAACTTATGACACTTATTTCACAAAATAGGTGATGTGTACTAGCTGAGGTGTTTTTTAAAGGTGGTTACATAAATATACATAGGATACCTCTATCAACAGCTGTTAGCCATGACACTGAAATGGAACCTCAATAATAGTGTACAGGCAATTGGGTCAGGGAGCTGCCTTCATGTTCTACTTAAGCATACAGCTGTCTTTTCAAGACGAGTGCATCATAGCAACACCTCTGTTGAATTGTCCTGGCATTGGCTGGTCACAATCAGGAAAGGGACACCAGAGTGACAGGATGTGTCCCACAGGAAATGTGATGTAGGTGGTGAAAGCAAACTCACTTCTTAATTGTTCAGCTTGCTGATTTGGGCTATATTCTAGCTCTCCTGGTTCTAATCCTAAAAGAGCACCTGACCAATTTTCCCCGTTGGCTATATAAGCTGCAGATTTGGCACTTGGAGGTGGTTTAGGGTAAATCATAAGTCTTTTCCAGAGCAACAGGCCCTGAAAGCACTAGCAGCCTTGCTATGGTAACTAACAGGAATGTAAGTGGCACCATCTCTGGATTTAGTAACTAGTTAAAAACAAAATGGGGGAAAACATTCAGACAACTCAGAGATCAAACCAGAGATAGGGAATATATAGTTTATGATTTCAGTGATGATTCTGTGTTTAAGATATTCTGTATAGGTGGGAGTAAGAGGCTCATTATCAATTATAATTTTGATCCATAGCAAAATTTTGAGAGGTACCAGACTTTGAATTGAGCAAATGCTGAATGTATAGAACTGCAAGTGGGGACATTGCTGGCTATCACACTGGATGACATTGGGTTGCCATTCATACTTGAAAAGAGGTTGAATCAAGAATCTAATGCCTGTGTGTCTTATGGAATAAAGTAGTTGAGATACATCCTAAGGAATGTCTTTGGAACTGAGAGCTTTGCTGGGGGGCAGAGTAAAGTCCTGGGCTGCTTTTTGTCTACTTCTGCATTAGAACGATAGCACAGAAATGTTGCCAGCTGACTTGTGTGGGGTTTAAAAAGAGAATCTGATGAGTTACAGTGCAAACCTGAACAGAGTTCAGGTCAATGGTCTTAGAAAGGTGTAACTCTGCTTTGCTTGGGTTACAAAGCTCTTGAGAGATATCAGTGAAACCCTGTAGCATCTTCTGTTTCTGTATTTTGAGAATAGTGCTGGTGAGTCTTTTGGCTCAGTTTTGTATTCACTTTTAGTCAACCCAGTGTCCTTGCCCCTGTTCCCCAAATGTTAGCTAGAGGAAAATTTGAAAATGAAACTCAGAATTACAGAAAAGAACATTAAAAATGTGCTGTAATATTAATTGTTCTAATATCTTTGGCTCAAGTCAGATGTGATGGCAGCTGACCTGGGGTCTGCTGAAAATACTTATAAAGCAAAGGGTGGGATCTGATTTTTTTTTTTAGACAGGTATGGGGATAATGGGAGCTGAATCCTTGCTCCTCCCATGGCTTGGTGGTTTTTAGAAATGCCATCACATTTCCCAGCATATTTATGGTGTCATCACAAGTTGCAGTTGAGTTGTGACCATATAGTGTTTTCAAGGCAAGTAAAAGAGGTGGTTTGCCATTGCCTGCCTCTGTAGCAATCCTGGACTTCCTTGGTGATCTCCCATCCAAGTACTGACCAGGGCGAACCCAGCTTGGCTTCTGAGATCTGACAAGATCAGGCCCAGCCTGAACCATCCAGGTTAGGGCTGCCATGCCTTACCTACGTGCAGCCCCCCTCCCTAGATACTTTCCCCCAACTTTGCTCACTTGTGGCATTGGAGCCAAGCACTGCAGGAAATGGGAGCATGAAGCTGTAGGTTATAAGGTGGAGGAAGAGTGTGGGTCTAGCACCCACTACACATGTACTTTATTGGCTCTTAAACACAGCCCCTCCCCTTTTTATAAGAAACAGATGAGAGTGTAAACAAGCATCAAACTGTATGAGTCATGGACATCCTGTTTTGTTCCCCCCTCCCAACATGATTCTAATTTAGTGTTTGCAAAGTTAACTGTACTGATTTAATTCGATCTGGAGGACCATGCCAAAAGACAGGGCTTGCTGTTATATCTACTTGTTGGGACTTGTTTTGCTTGGAAATTTATGGCAGGGATTGGTGCGTCAGTCTAGCAACTGAGTCTTGTTCTAAGGATGCTGGAAGAGGGTGAAGTGGAGCAATAGAAGGCTGCAGACTATGAAAGGGTGCAGCAAAGTGCAGAATTTCCAGATCTAAGTGCACAGAATGAATACTTGACTCTTCAAGATTCCATTATGAGGCCTCCTTTTAAAAAACAACACAAGTTATCAGTTATGTATCTTATATTCGCATGGATCAGTTTTTACTCTTACACTTTAGTCTGAGAATCTCTCTAGGACATCTGCCAGGGAATCCATTTAAACCTCATTATTATTGTGTGTTGCATTGCCAGTGCTTCTGCTCTCTAGATCATAACTGGGATCACATTACGGTTATTACTTTTTAGACTTTTTGTCTTCTGTTTACATGCATCCTACAGTTTTTTAAAATGTTGCTGGCATTTTCTATTTGCATTAAAACTAAATGTGTCATGGCTGGGTTAAATTTCATATGTGCTTTTTTGACATCACCATTCAGACTTCTTAATAAACCTATAAGAGCCTTGGCATAGACATTTCCACCAGTTTTCAAACACTTAAGGTGGACCATCTGGTGAATCTGGATAGGGTGAGAGACAGTGTTCCCTCTAAGACAAGTTAGTGTGAGCTAGCTCACAGTTTTTTAGCCTCCCGCTCACACATTTTTGTCTCAGCTCAGGAAGGGTGGCTCCAAAGCAAACTAATTGATGCAGTAGCCAAATTGCTCACTCACAACTTTAGTGCCAGTAGCTCACCAAGTAGAATTTTTGCTCACAAGACTCCACAGCTTAAAGGGACCATTGGTGAGAGTTCATTCTACCCCATAATACGTATCTGAGTGTGTTCGGCTCGGATTATCTAGGCTTGCCTTGCTGACTCTATTTCTTGCTTAGAGCCAAACCAGATGAGACATTGGGAGTTCTGAGTCTGGAGCTCCAGGTGTTTTTACGACTCTGTTATCAAGTACTTGATTGCCTGATTTGGATGGGGACTGCAATGTAAAGGTAGGGGATGTTTAAGCCTCTGTGTTTTTCTGCTGATCTAAAATGGCCCCAGAGAGATGCTGTTATTCCTTGGGGGAAACTTACAAGTAAACCATATTTATACTAATGTTTCCCCTACAAGGCAAATAGTGTCTTCCTGGAGCCATTTTAGATTGGGAAAATGGCATGGGGGAAGGGTTGAAATGGCTCTGCCCATGCAGAATTAAGTGCCAAACTGGCTGTCATAGCCTTGAAGATAAGTCTGGTACACCTGTCACCCTCCTGCCTCAATCCCATAATTGCTAAAGAAATTATTCCACTTCCCAGTGAGTTAAATTATTTCCTTCCTCTTTCAAGAAATTCCCCTGGGCAGCCTGGAATGTTGCTTATAAAGATCCCAGCTAGGTCTTCAACTCCCAGAGAAGCTTCTTTAATGTATGATAGGTGAGATACACAAATAGTAAGGGAACTCTTGCCCTCCAAAGCACATGATACATCTGTTAGTCTTTAAGGTGCTGCATTTATCCAGCAACCTGTATCTGAATCTGGGTTAGGTCCAGAGTCTGTACCTGTTGCTGTGTTGATAGTGCTGTAGAGAAACATCTGCAGCAGAATGTACCATTAAAAAAAGAAATTATGTGGCATGGGACAACACCATCCAACACAATGTCAACACTCGCAGAACAGATCATGTAGATTTGGTTGGTTATCTGGTTTGAAGTTGGCCCATGGAAAAGACTCTGTCTAGATGGCTCTGAGGTACTAAACACTAGGCAATGGTTGGTCTAGGATGAATGGATTCTCCTTGGCTTGGCCCTCTCTGCCAAGGATAGGCTCCTTTGTCAATATTGGGTTGGAGCCATGTGTAACTTCAGCAGATATAGAAGAAATGAGAGGGAGATGTCTGGTCTGCACTAGACTGATGTTTTCAGTTGTCCATTCTGTTAAAATCTCAGAAGCTATTTGTCACATCACCCATGTATCTCATGCACTGTTTCTTCCAAAGTGTAAGGTAGAGGAATAAGGATTACAAGGAAGACCTACACTCTAGAATCTTAATTTAAATTCTGATAGTGATGGGCTACAAGAGGGAATTAGATAAGCATATGGAGCAGAAGTCTATCAGTGGTTATTAGCCACAAGGTATAGATGGGAACTCTCAGTCTGGGGCAGGTGATGCACTCTATTCTTGGTGCTGGAGGGGGCAGCAGTGGGAGGGCTTCTAGTGTCCTGGCCCCACTGCTGGACCTCCTGATGGCACCTGGTATTTTTGGCCACTGTGTGACAGATTGTTGGACTGGATGGGCCATTGGCCTGATCCAACATTGGCTTCTCTTATGTTCTTATGAAGGAGATGATAATTATGCTTTATTTAATTTTTTGACATCATGCCGAAGGGGATAGAATGACTGAAGCTGGGCATGAGTCAATGCTTCTTTGAAAAACGGAGAGGTTTCATCCACTTTGGCAGTCATGAAGCATCTTCTGAAAAAGCCCTCTTTGCCCCAAATTATGTTAACAGCTATCTGAAGAAGTGTGCATGCACATGAAAGCCTATACCCACAATTAAGCTTTGTTGGTCTTAAAGATGCCACTGGACTCAAAGTTTGAGCTATCTCACAGTTGCACATTTCCCCTTTTTGGATTGAGGGTATGCACTTCCAGATTTTTTTGGATGAGACAAATTATGAAAACCATTTCAGTGTGGCTTCATGCCCAGTTTTGAAAGGGAATCTGCCTTGGTTGTCCTGACTGATGACGTCTGGCAAAGGAGAGTAGAACCCTCTTCATTTTCCTGGATCTCTTGACAATTTCCAGTACTATCAACCATGGTATACTTTTGCACAGCTTGGCTGAGATGGGTGTCTGTGGCACGCTGCTAATTGTATTCCAAGGTTAAATGCTAGAGCCAAACTTCTGGAGTTTCATTCCCACAGAGACAGTTCCTGGTCTTTGAAAGACAGGGCAGACTGGGAGGCCAAAATGACCTTGGTAGCCTCCCCCCACCCCCAACGAAGAAAGGATTCATCCAGGCTGGCTGGTTCCAGAAAGTGTTACTGGGGAACTGTTGCTTGATTCATGGCGCTTGTGCTGTGGAGCCCTGCAGGGTTCCATTTTGTCCCTATCCTAATTAGCATAACATAATGTGCTTACTATCATATGCCCACAAGGCTGTTCTGATTGTCAGACCAGGGATCATTAGTAGATTGAGAACGGTTTCTGTTTGGGCTCAGACTTTCTCGGGGCCACTCCTGTTCTATGAAATGGATTTCCTGAGGATGTGAGGGAACCCCCAACCTTGCAAAGATTTCACAGACTCTGTAAGGCAGAATGTGCTTTTGGTAGTGAATAGAGACCAGTTATTGTGATGGGGTAATGACTTGCTCTCTTTTAAACCTGCATTGCATTTCTGTGATGTTTTAATGATGTAAATTGCTTTTTGAGCTCTGTTGATTGGAAGAGTAATGGGATATAACTATTGTAAACAAATAACATATTCATGCAATCACTGGGAGATATTTGGTGATTTAGAGTAGACTGATGACACAGTACTCTGCTCCTCACATTCAACAGTCAGTAGCTGTTCTCTTGGGTTGGATGGGGGCCAGTAAACTGGAGCTCAATCCAGATAAGTGCTGTTGGTAGGTAACAGAACAGGTCAGGGACTGAGAAGCCTGTTCTAAATGGAGCAAATTTGCAACATGGTGGTGCTTTTAGATCTGTGGCTTCAGATTAGTCCTCCAAGTATGATCTGTAACACTTAGCCCTTTTAAGCAACTTTGGCTGATTCACCAGCTGCTGCTTTCCCATGAAAACAATCTGATCTGGTGACAGTTCCAAGCGCTTGTCACATCCAGATCAGATTACTGCAGTATACAGGTCACCTTTGAAGAGTGTTCAGAAACTTCAGTTGGTTGAGAATGGCAAGACTGCTCATTGGTAAGGATTACTGGGAACATACTTTGTTGAACTTGAAGGAACTTGATGGCTGCCAGTTCTGTTCCAGGAAGAATTCAAAATTTAAAGCCTTAAACAGACTGGTACCAGGGTATCTGTAGAACTGTTTTGCTCCCATAAAAATACTCTCATATTTTTGCTAGATCTGTGTGCATCCATCTTCAGAAATGAGGTGGGTGGTTACTCTGACAAGGTTGTTTTTGTTCTATTCTTGCACTCTTATACTGGTGCATGCTACTGTTGCCTTCTGTTGCTGGATGAATAAGAATTTGTGGTTACAACTTATTGTGTCAGTAGTGCATTCTGTGCACATTGTTGCACAGGGAGATGTGTACTTTGTGTCTTCTGCAGGGATATTGACTGTAATCTTTGTTCTTTCTGCAGTTGTTGCAGTTCTGTGACAACATAGTTTCCGCTGTGTTTGGGCTGCCTGTTGATTGTAGCTACTGCTGTTTCTTGTGGTAGTGAATTGCATAAAATTGTTTTATCTGTCTTGAATTTACTGGTGATTAATCTCATTGGGTGAGTCTGAACTCTTATATTATGGCAGAGGGAGAAAAATTCCTATCTACTTCCTATCTACTTCCTCCATTACTAATTTTATTTTCAAAAATCTCGTATATTCCACTCCTAGGGTTACCAACTACTTGGGCAAAAGAAGTTTCTCTCATTTTAATAGAGGCTTAATAGAATTTTTATCAGGTGATGTTATTTACCTTCATGCCATGAAAAGTTTCTGCTGACCATGTCCATACATTAACATTGCATTAAAGAGACAGAACATTTTCTCCAGACCTCTTGGCAACTGTATCCCATCCCCAGGAATCTTTTCTAGGTTTAAAAGACCTAAGTGCTTTTGGCTTTCTTTTCAGGGGAAACAATCCAACTTCTTGATCTGTTCTATTCTTTTTTTGTACCTTTTCTTTTGAGACTGGATAATCAGAATAGTATACCATATCCCAAATACACTGGCTGTTTTATTTTCAGACCCTTTCCTTATTATTCATAGGATGGTATTTGCCTCTTTTCAGTGTTGACATTTTTGTTGAGCTACAACCTCTTTCTTGGTCAGTGCTAGTTCAGACTCAACC
Source organism: Gekko gecko (assembly GCA_029375565.1). Lineage (NCBI taxonomy): Eukaryota > Metazoa > Chordata > Lepidosauria > Squamata > Gekkonidae > Gekko > Gekko gecko. Next base: position 231,782,206 of record JAPDNY010000002.1, on the reverse strand, counting down.
ACTGTATGTGTGAAATTAGAATTTTCTGCCCAGTATGCATTGCTCACAACATTTCAAGATAGTTTACCCATCTTCAGAAGATTTAAGAGGAAGGGAGCTGATTACCATCCCATACACAGTGGCAATAAGTTTATGCCCCACCCCAGAGCCAAAACTATTGCTTCTTCCTACTTTCTTCTGAGTCTTTGTTTCAGGGGAGGAGTGGGATCTATCTGTTTCTCCTCTATGGGGAGACACACAGCAATCCTTCTGCTCCTGTTAAATGATTCCTGGCTCCAGGGGACATAATAGCTTTTAAGGGACAAATAGTGTGCATGTGAGAGCTTCTGATACTTTCTGAATCTGAAGTAGCACAGGGTTTGTGTTGAAACTGAAAAGGGGAGAGGGAGCTGGCCTTGTGTCTGAGGCCAGTTCCCTGCATCTGTCAAACTGCAAGGAGCAAACCGCCTTTCAGAAGCCTGTGCAGAAGGAGGAAATTGGATCAGGAAGATGTTATGCCTGAAGGCTCCTGGGGCTGGTTCCCTCCCTTCCCCTGGGTTCAGTGCTCACAACAACAGTCAGGCTGATCCCTTCAGCTTAACTCCTACCTGAGGTAGTTTATTTTTTATTTATTTAAAATATTTATTAGCTGCTTTTCTCCCTTGTGGAACTCAGGTGGCTTACAATATGAATAAAACATTATAAAAAAATAAAAAATGAACAGTTGTGAAACCCATAAAAATCACAGCTTAAAGTTTAAGGTGTTGAGGGTTTGGACCTGCAATCCATTCTCTGATGGGTCGCGGGTAGCAAATTCTGACCTTCACCACTTTTGGAGTTCTGAATACCAAGATTCTGACTGTATTTTTGTTTCATTTATTTCACAAAATGTATATACTGCCTTTCTGCCCTCACAAGGGACATCAAGGCAGCTAACAAATTAAAACATGCATAATAAAATCACACTTTAAAACCAACCAAACACACACATCATTAAAAGAATTAAAATGGAGCTAAAATACATATGAAGACATAAAAGCAACAATTAAAACATTTGTCAGGATGGAAGGAAGGATCACTGAGGGAATGCCAAATGAAACAAACAACAACAAAAACTATTCACCTGCTGGTGGAATATAGCAATAGGAGGGGACAGATTAATTTCTCTGGGGAGACAGTTCTGGAGTTTTGGTGCTACAACTAGGAAGGACCTGTCCCAAGTTGCTACCTGCCTTATCTCAGAACATAGGGGATAAGATGGAACCTTGTGTGACCCCATAGGCCAAGGGGCTGAGCAGCAGTCCCCCAGACCACCTTTTGAAACCTGTCATCCATGTCAGACAGGAACCACTGCAGAACAGTGCCTTCCAATCTCAGCTTAGGAAGTGGTCCAGAAAGATACCGTGATTGATGGTATTGAATGCTATCCACCAGTGTCCTCTTATAGCTTATAAGCTACCCATTTTATTGTTAAAGAGAATAATTACAGATGAGGCTAAACTGAAGTGGAGGTTTATACTCTGAGCCAACAACTATTGTATGTTACTCTGAAAGATACAAATACCCTGTCAAGAGACAAGCTGGATATTACGATCAATGCTCTCTCTAAACTGAGGAGTCTTGTGAGCAAAAATTCTATTTTGTGAGTTACTGGCATTAAAGTTGTGAATGAGCGATTTGGCTAATGCATAAATTAGTTTGCCCTGGAGCTATCCTTCCTGAGCTAAGATGAAAATGTGTGAGCCAGAGGCTAAAAACCTGTGAGCTAGCTCACACTAACTCAGTTTAGAGGGAACACTGATTACAATGTGTTGAAACATAATATTAGAAGGGTAATACAGAGGGTTTTGTGTACTCTGTACAAAAAGAAAATTCTACATCTAGGCCATCCTGTTTCTCTCCTAAGAAAATAAGAAACCTTTAGTTTAAACAAATTATGCTAATTAGTATATTTGCATAATTTATCTTATGATGCATAAGTCTGTATTTTTTTTCTGTTTTGGTTTCACCCTTAACCACTGAAAACCTTACTCAGCAGTTCCTCTGATTTTTCTCTCTATATCAGCTGGGATTGACTGTGTATTTTGAAGCATATCATAATAGTCATAATGTCTAGAAACCTGACTGAAAAGAAATAACACTTAGGATTCTCGGGAAGTTTACTTTTTATGCCTACTACTATCTTATATTTATTTACTTCAAATATTTGAACCTTATGTCTACTACTAAGCCCTTACACTTATTGATTTAAAATATTTATATGTTGCCTTTCTGCACAGACTTAAGGTGGCTAATAATTTGCCAAGTGGCAAAATTACAATTAAATCACAATACAACAACACACTGCATATACCATAGTATCAGAATTTAACAACCAACAGTCCCCTCAAAAACTTTAGAAACAAAGCTGTCTTCATTAAATTGCCTCGATCTTGTTGGCCATTCTTAAAACAGACAACCATGGGGCCCTGAATTCTTTGAGTAAGCCTGGCTTGAGCAGAGATGGAACATATGTGTTTATGAGGGGGCACCCTGAATAGAGATTGTGCAGAGGAGCATAACTGGAGTGTGGGTTGGGCCCTTTTTCTGTACCCCTGTGCAACATTGTCCTACACAGAGTCTAGTGATGTTTGTGTGTGTTTAGAGGGGAGAAGGAGAGAAATTAATTACATTTAATCCAGTATAAAGTACTCTGTCTTCCTTATCTCACCTACAGATACGTTGTTTCATTTGAAAAAGTTATTGTCATAGAATCACGGAATGTTAGAGCTGGAAGGGACCTTGCAGATCATCTAGTCCAACCCCCTGCACTCTGCAGGAGCATAGCCGAAAGATAGCCCTACATACTTACATACCTACAACATACCCAAAAGATGGTTGTCCAGTCTCTGCTTCAAAACGACCAGTGAAGGAGCATCCACCACCTTCTGAGGCAGTCTGTTTCACTGCTCAACCACTCTTACTGTTAGGAAGTTTTTCCTGATATTTAGCCGGTAACGACTCCCTTGCAATTTCCACCCATTAGATCTAGTCTTGCAATCCGGAGCAAGAGAGAATAGATCCACTCCATCTCCTACATGACAGCCCTTCAAATACTTGAAGACTGCAATCATGTCCCCTCTAAACCTTCTCTTTCCCAGGCTAAACATACCCAACTCTTTCAGCCTTTCCTCATAAGACTTGGACTCCAACCCTCTCACCATCCTGGTTGCCCTCCTCTGGACATGCTCGAGCTTGTCAACATCCTTCCTAACATGTGGTGCCCCAAACTGGACACAATACTTCAGGTGAGGCCTGACCATAGCAGAATACAGCGGAACTACCACCTCCCATGATCTGGACACAATGCTTCTGCTAATGCATCCTAAGATTGCATTAGCTTTCTTCACAGCCACATCACACTGCAGGCTCATGTTTAGCTTGTGATCAACCATAACACCTGGATCCCTTTCACATGTGCTGCTGTCAAGCCAAGTCCCTCCCATTCTATACCTGTGCCTTTAATTTTTTGTACCTAAGTGTAGGACTTTGCACTTATCTCTATTGAAATTCATTTTATTTGTCTCAGCCCACTATTCCAGCCTATCTAGATCATTCTGAATCCTGACTCTGTCTTCTTCAGAATTTGCAATCCCACTCAGCTTTGTGTCATCTGCAAATTTGATAAGCATCCCCTCTATGTCTTCCTCCAGGTCATTTATAAAAACATTAAACAACACCAGGCCTAGGACTGAGCCCTGTGGCACTCCACTTGCGACTCCATGTAGATGCAGAGCCATTTATGAACACTCATTGGGTACAATTTTTCAATCAACCATAAATCCATCCAACGGTTGCACCATCCAGCCCACACTTAACTAGCTTATCCTCAAGGATATAATGAGAAACTTTGTCAAATGCTTTACTGAAATCTAGATACACTATATCCACAGCATTGCCAGAGTCAACCATTTTAGTAACTCTGTCAAAAAAGGAGATAAGGTCGGTCTGGCATGACTTATTCTTGATAAACCCATGCTGGCTACAACCAATTAACTCATTCCGTTCAAGGTGCTCACAGACAGAGCATTTAATAATGTGTTCTAGAATTTTTTCAGGTATTGATGTCAAATTGACAGGCCTGTAATTTCCCGGGTCCGTCTTTTTTCACTTCTTGAAGATCGGGACAACACTTGCTCTTCTCCAGTCTTCCGGCAAAACACCAGTACTCCAAGACATTTCAAAGATTAGAGCCAGAGGCTCTGAAATAACATCTGCAATTTCTTTTAGCATCCTGGGATGCAAGCCATCTGGCCCTGGAGATTTGAAAGTATTTAAGGTAGCTAAATGCTCTTTAACTATTTCCTTACTTATTCTGGACTGGCAGTTCCCCCTTCCTTCATATGCCCTGCATTCTTCAGCTTGTATACAGCTCGCCTTATGGTTAAAGACTGATGCAAAGTGTAATTCCGCTTTGTCTTCATCCCTCGTTAAGGCTTGACCGTCTTCCCCTAGCAATGAGCTTACTCCATCCCTGTTCTTCTTTTGCTCTGAACATAGGCATAGAAATTTTTCTTGTTATTTTTAGCATCCCTCGCAAGCCTGAGCTCCATCTGCGCTTTAGCCTTTCTGACACCATCCCTACAGATTCAAGCCTGCTTCTTGTACTCACCCTCAGTAATCTGACCCTCCTTCCATTTCCTGTACATTTCCCTTTTTAGTCTCAGCTCTTCAGAGAGTTCCTTGTTCAGCCACCTCAGCTTCATTACCCATTTCCCACCTTTCTTTCTTACTGGAAGAGTTTGCGATTGTGCCCTAAGCACTTCATTTTTCAGCATCACCCATCCTTCCTGTGCAGATTTCCCGCTCAGCATTTCCAGCCACGGGATCCTACGTATTATTTCTCTGAGTTTTTTGAAATCAGCTTTCCTACTATGTCCTGGTTTCACATCCTTCTCTATGTCAAATTCCAAGCTGACATGGTCAGTATTCCCCAAGGATCCCACAACATTCACTTCATCAATCAGTTCTTCCTTGTTAGTCAGAGTTAAATCTAGGATAGCAGATCCTCTGGTTCGCACCTCCAGCTTCTGAGAGATGAAGTTGTCCGCAAGACTATTCAAGAATCTGCGGGATGCCTCATGTCTAGCGGAGTTAGATTTTCAGCAAATATCTGGATAGTTGAAATCTCCCATACCACTACATCCTGTCTCTGTGAAAGTTTAGCAAGCTGTTGTACAAATGCATCATCCTGTTCCTCCGGTTGATTTGGAGATCTGTAGTATACCCCCACAACAATATCCCCTTCTTCCCCGCCCCCCGCTCTATCCTTACCCACACACTTTCAACAGGGCAACTCTCAAAATCCTGAATTTCAGTGCAAATGTATTCATTCTTGACATATAGTGCCATCCCGCCTCCTTTTTTGTTTATTCTGTTCCGTTTGAACAAGGTATATCCTTCAGTTGCTGTGCTCCATATATGAGACTCATCTCACCAAGTCTCAGTGATACCTATCAGATCATACTTACTTTCCAATATTTGAAGTTCAAGTTCCTCCTGTTTATTTCCCATACTCTGTGCATTACTATAAAGACATCTCAGATTACAGACATCCTTTCCTACCATAGGTCCCTTTGAATTTACCTGAAAACTACTGAACTCACCTCTCTCCCGTTCATTTATTGTTATATTAATTTGCTCTGGAACTGGTACAGTGCTTCCTCTTGCTTCCAGAAGACTTGTCTTCTGCAATAACTATTGTACATTATAGTATTCATGAGACTCTACAATATTTTTTTTCATTTACGCTATTTATCAACCTCAGTCTTCATAAAGAGGTCAGTCTTGTATCTGTCTCTCCTCAAACCATAGTCATCAAGGGGATAATTCCAGGTCCTTGTGGCTTGTTAAATCTGCTCCTACCTGAAAGCCTGCAGGCACAAAGGCTACCTGCTGTTAGCGGATTCACTATGCTGAGAACTGAAAATTGCCTTGGGATAAGACTGGGCTGTGTGGACACTGGAAATTTACTAACAGAAAACAGGGACACCATGAAACAGCCAACATTGGGTGTGGGGAGGAGGAGAAACATCTAATAAATACTGTCCCATGTGACTAATTTCTTAGTAAATATATTTTTGACTCATTGTAAGCGGGCTTGGAAGAAGTGAGTAGTTAATGGGAGAGGATGTAAGGTGTGTTGGTCAACTGTTGGTGTTTCCCAACATCTACAAGGGTAGCATTTCTTCCCTATTACTTCTATCATACTTCTAAGTATATCTAAGTTTGCCCCCCTCCCCAAAAGAGCCACCCTTTAATAGCATTTATTGAGACCCACAAAACCAAACTGTGTGCAAGTTCTGAGAAGGCATTTCCTGGGTTTACCAGGAAGTAAAGTTCTAAGAAGTGTTTGTGTGTTATCTTGGAGCACCTAGAGTTAAGCCTGGTTCAAAGGAGGGTAAGTGGAATTGAGGAGCAGCGGAGCTTACCTGGACTCTGGGTACTGCAAGGGCTTAGGATACCTCATTGTGGTTCTTTTCTTTTCATCCTCCCATTATGTGACATAGTGGTTTGAATGTTGGACTAGGATCTGGGAAACTCAGGTTCAAATCCCCACTGTTCCATGGAAGCTTGCTGGGCGACCTTAGACCTGTCAGTCTCTCCACCTACCCTACTTCACAGGGTTGTTGTGAGGATAAAATGGAGGAGAATAGGCTGATGTAAGTTACTTTGGGTTCCCATTGGGGAGATAGACAGTGTATACATGAAATAAGAGGGGTTGGAAGAAAGAGGGCTTCCTACAGCTCAGTCTTATAGATTTCAGAGGAATGACTCTGGTTGGCTAGAATAGATTTTGTAGGTGGAACTTAACTTTCAATGATTGGGCTCTTTTGCTGTCCATCAAGAAGGGCGAGGGTTTTTTGGTATAAGCAGGCTGCTTGTCTAGAGTTTGTCCTGAACTAGGAATGTTGATATAGATGAAGTTTATACAATGCTCCATCTTCACCATATATTTGTAAAATATGTTCAATTTCTTTGTCACTTTGGCTCTTTTTTTTGTCAGTTTCAACATACAGACCTATACTGCATCTTGCTGGGTTAAGTATAAGAACAGACATCCCTCCAACCTTGCTTGTTATATTTATTTATTTAGTTCATGTATACCCTGCCTTTCTCCCAATGGGGACCCAAAGTGGCTTACATCATTCTTCTGTCCTCCATTTTACCATCACAACAACCTTGTGAGGTATATCAGGCTGAGAATGTGTGACTGCCCCAAGGTCACCTAGCCAGGTTCCACTGAAGAATGGAGATTCTAACCTGGATCTCCCAGATCCTAGTCCGACACTCTAGCTATTACACCACACTGGCTCTTTATGTGTGGAGAGACGTGCTAAGGCAGCCCAAGTTTTATCTGGAGCTCTTGGAAATGGGCCTGAAGTTTGTTGACCTGCCAGGAGAAACAAAAGGGACTATGAACAGGGTGCATGCACCTTCAGGAGTTGTGGGAAGAATATTTCCTGTATCAGATTCTGTTTATGGGCACCATGGTTGGGGATTTGGACAGCACATAGGAGAAATTTTAAAAAGTCACTGAAAGCAGGGTTCTGGAGTGACACTGATATGATTTGTGATCTGTAGGTGTGGAAGAGAAAAGACTACTTCTCTACGAGTTCTTGTTACAGACCACTGATCTACATGTGCAACATCTGACATGTTTAAAACAGCTAAGAACCTCTTTTTAAACCACGTGTGCTCATGGCCTGGGTTCTCTCAGATGAACACATATTTCTCAGACAGGGAAGAATTCTGTGCTCAAATTAGATCTTTAGAGCCAGCACCCTTTTCTAGGGATGGGGTGGGGGTGGGCTATAAAAGGAAGACAGCACATGGAATTTACTTTCCTTGCTGTTTTGTTTTTCTGGGAGCCATATATTTATGTATCCTCATGCATATACTTTTGCTCTCTATCCCTGGTCCCTGGCTTGGCTGAACTGCTGGATGCTTGGCTTAGAAAGTGCAAAGCAGCAGTTCCCTCTACAAAGCCGCACTGTTCAGAACAAAAATCCTCCTTCGACGAGGTTGCATTTTTTGCCAGTGATTCAGCAGCACGTGAATGGAAAAGCCTGGAGCCATAACTATTAACCAGGCCTAAAAACTCTCAGCCGCTGTCACACAGTCATCTCAGCCAGGCCAAAAGCATTCAAGCCAGGCCACAGGCAGTTTGCTTTAAACTGAATTGAAAGAAGGTTGTGAAACTGAGCCTGATGATGAATGCACCATATGTGTATTATGCTGGGATAGGACTCCTGAAGCAGAGATGTATCCTTCCCCTATTCAGTTATGCTGGAAACTCCTGGCTAGGACTAGCATAGAAGGAAAAGGTAAGTAATTCAGAATCACAGATGCAGAATTGGCTTCTGAGGTCCTTCTGTCCACAGCTCTCTGTACTGAATGATACAGTTCCCCCAGAACCACAAATTCAATACAATAACCCCTCTATTAGGATTAGTTGGTGTACATGATATAATAAGCTTTTAAGTTATACAGAACACTTCCTTAGTTTGGATGTTTGCAAAAATAAATTTTTAGCGGGGGAGGAGAACAGATGTGTTTCAGTGAGGGTGTGGAGCGCACATCATGTTGTCTTGACAAGCAGCCAGTTATGTAGGAGATTTCACAGTTTTCTAGAAAACTTTTTGCAGTTGTCCCATTGCCTTTCTGATTAAGAGGTTTTCCCCTTAGTGTTCCTATGTCCAAAAAGCGTTCCCAATCTTTCAGGTAAAGGGAACCACCAAAAATGTTTGGAATTTGCTTTCCTATTCAGCCACAGTATAGAAGTTGCCCTGCTTAGGCTTTTGGTATCACACTGTCTTCAGAATCCACTGTGAAGAGATAAGCTCCCACTGATCACATTTAAGCTCCCACAGACCACTATTTGAGAACTTAAAACTCGTCCTTTCTAAAAGTTTATTGCAAAAGCAATCGAGTGCTGTCCATTAGATTTGTGGCTGCCTTTAGTGCATCACCCCTTAACTTTCTGTATTCTGAATGTAGCCATTTGGTTTGAGACTCACTTTATTGAGAGATGTTTTGTGGTGAGTAAGAGAAGCACATCCTAGATAAACCTCTTCTTAGGGAGACTGGGATGGATGCAGGTGAAGCTTATTGCAGCTCCCACATTGTTCACAATAACCAGGAATGGAGTATGTATATGGTAAACTATATTTAAAGAAGAAGAGGAGAAGAGATTGGATTTAGTAGTGGTCAGCATGGCTAGTGGAGCTCCCAAGCAAAGAACTCTTGTTCAGGCCACTGCTTTTTCACATCTGTTTGCTGATTAGCTGCTGCTTCTGCAGCCTCATAGTAAGGTCTGTGCTAAATGTTCATCTATTAATTTAAATAAATATCATTATACACTGCTGTGTTCATATAGGGCCTGTTCTGCAGAATCTGTGGCATGGGCTAAAGAACCATCTTGATAGCTAACCTTTCAGCCTAACCTTCCTCACATACTGGTTGTAAAATTAAAATGGGGTGGGGTGGACTATGTATACTACTCTGAGCTTCTTAGAGGAAGGGTGGAATAAAAGTTATATCAATAAACAAAATGGCTAATATCACATTCTACACATTCCCAACCCTGTCTGAATCAGAGCTTTAGGATGTTAGTCCCGCCACAGGACTGCCATCCCTGTACCAACTCTTCACCTGCCTTCTGTGGCCTTGTGAAGCACTTACTGTGCTGTCTGCCATGATGCCTGTGTCATTATGTTAGCCAAATTGCCTTAATTTGTTAATAAATGTGGGGAATTATGAATGTTAAATGGCAATAGGCATTAAATATAGGATCAGAACCTATATATTCAGGAGTTTGATTTTCCAGTCCCCAGGAATAGATGTTGAGGCCACATTACTAAAGCAGTGATTTCTTTACTGAAGGATTCTCACACATACACACATAAAATCAAGCACACACGCACAATACAGGACTAAGAATTCGGAGAGAAAAGTACAGAGATGTTTGCATTAGCAGGAAGTATTGTTGGTGGGGTGATACTTTACCTATCTGGCAAGGTGAGTCAACTCTGCAGCAAAAAAGGGATAAAATGAGGTAAGGGGTTGTGAGTTGACCAGCAACACACGTAGAGAGGTCCCAAACTGCGCAAGGAATGGAACCAGCAAGATAGGGTGGGGCTAGAAGAGGTAAAAGCAAGAGAGAGCAATGGTTGAATGCTCTCTTTTTATACCCAAAGCGGTGACCTGAGGCTGTTGCCTGTTGTCATGTGGTCCTCAGGGAATATTAACCAAAACTGAAGCTATGAGGAGGGCAGAAAAGGGATTAATGGTTGGGCAATTGCAGGGAATGGCTTGGCTAGGAGTGACCCATCTTAGGAGAGTAGGAAAAACAAAGGAGGAAAGAAAGAGAACCAGTCAGGTTGCAGGACTGGTACTTGACATTAACGACCAGATGCTTGACAGCTTCATTATCTTGATGGGATGCAGGAAGACTTGATGGCTTACTGATGTCGTCATCAGACACATCCTTTTGTTTTAGTCTGGAGAAGAATGCATGCTTCTTTTGGTTATGTTAATATGTGGAGGTGGGGGGGGGAATGTCTGCATGATGGAGAAGGGGATTGTTCATGGTGTCTGTGTAAGAACATCTTGTCCTTTTGCAGAGCATGGCTTCCCTCTGAGATCTGCTGCTGTGTGAGGAGCCAGTTAGGTGTAGTGGTTAAGTGTGCGGACTCTAATCCAGGAGAACCAGTTTGATTCCCCACTCCTCCATTTGTACCTGCTGCCATAGTTCTGATAAGAGCTGTCCTTGAAAGGGCAGTTCTGTCACAGATCTCTCAGCCCCACCTATCTCATAGGGTGTCTGTTGTGGGGAGGGGAGGGGAAGGGAAAGGAGTTTGTAAGCCACTCTGAGACTCTGAGTGAAGGGTGGGGTATAAATCCAATCTCTTCTCTTCTCTTCTTCTTCTTCTTCTTTCTGTTTGCATGGAGGCCAGGGCTGCTGGTCTGGATCCTGTTGCTGGAGATGCAGGAGCAGGAGACTTCTTGTAGTCCAGGAGATTACATCTGGCTTTGGCATGCTGCCTAGGCTCAAGGCTTCCCTTGGCTAAAGCACATCCTTCTGGTCCAGTGTAAAGGCATTGCTTTTGAGCTACAGTATTGTCCAATGCCCTGACACACTCTTGTCACAGCATGGCAGTCACATTTAAGATACTAATACTTACTAATAACATTTGAAGTGGCTGCATGGCAACAATTAAGTGTGAACCAATGGCTGCTAGTGTAGGTGGGGCTTCCTGCAGTGTAATGGGACCAAGTCATTTAGTAAGAACCTCTGAATGATAAGAGAGGTGGAGGTAACACCTGAAGGATTTCCTGAGATGCAGAATCATGTTTATATAAAGTCAGTCTTATCACAAATGGCTGGGCAGCTGATTGAGGGCTCTTCTGTTAAAAATGAATAAGGTAGGTCCTTTTATTTCTTTCTCCTCTTTATTCTTATAGCTACATTAAGTTAAAAATTTCAGGTGGCATTGAGGCTAACTCCAAGCAAAAACTCTGTGAAATACATAGAGGGCTGTCTAGAAATTACATTAGCACTATCAAATTGTTTTTTATATTATAAAGCAGCATCATTAATCTGGATAAAAGATTGGGTGATGTTAGAAAACACGAGATTATTAAAAATAGAAGGCCATGACTTATTCATGGGGTGGCATGCTTTCCTATGGTATGACAAATATGAGATACATAAATACTTAAAGCATCACTTTCTTAGAAACTCCCTGTTAAAAATATGGCAAGAGATTAAGAAACTATTATATAAAAATACCAAAGTGGGTCTCCCCTTTGGAAGCTTTTATAAAACCAACATTATATACAAAATATGCCTTGTGGAAATATGAAGATTTGTTAGACACACATAATAACTTGAAACCTACTTCGGAATTGCAACAAAGAGACACAAATTTGATGTCGTGGGAGAGATTACAGTTGGAAGCAAGATAGTTTCTCATAGAAACCTAATAGAATTTGATAAAATGTGGTTGTTTAAAGAGGGAAAACTAATGAAAAAATTGTATCCTTTTCTGTTAGAAGTAATGATGCAAGAAGAGAGAGTTAAACCAACCATGGTGACTTGGGCACAAAATATAGGTCACAATATAGATTTGGAACAGTGGGCAAAAATCTGGAAAACTAATTTTAAAATAACTAGAACAACATCTTATAAGGAAAATTTATATAAAATGTTTCACAGATGGCATATGCCACCAGATAGATTAGCAAAGTGCTATACAAATATGTCTTGTTCTTGTTGAAAATGTAAACAAAATCCAAGTACTTATTTTCATATGTGGTTGGCATGTTCCAAAGCAAAAAAATATTGGTTACAGCTTCAGAAAACAATTCAAGAAATAATAGACACAAAGATACTGTTCAATCCAGAAATTTTTTATTGAAACTAATTCCAGATATATATAAAAAACAAGATATGTATATGATAATTCACATTGTAACCACGGCTAGAATCATATTTGCAAAGTACTGGAAATCTGAAGAGGTTCCAAAGAAGGAGGAACTAATATAGAAATTGCTAGAGATAGCTGAGATGGATAAGCTTACATTGATGTTACAGGGGAAAAGCCAAGAAATATTTGAGAAACTATGGGCTAGATTATATAAATGGCTAGAAAAAATGATATCTAATGAATAATAGTATGATCTTAAATTGTTTGAAATGTAGACTTGTGGACTCTCTTGACAATGATGTATATCAGCACTGAAGTAAGTTACTTGCATTTTTCAAGGAAAAAAAGAACCTCCCCTTCCTCTTTTTCAATTAAAATACTGCAGAAGTCTCCTGTGAAAGCCAATTTCAGAGTTGCCTGTGCTGTCCTATTTGAAATCATACAACCAAAAAGGCGCAACGTTCATGGCTGAGCATATGTTTTGTATGGAAAATGTCCCATGTTCAATCCCCTGCATTTTTAGAGGCAAAGTAGCTCTAGTAAATAGGGTTAGGAAAGTTTTCTCTGCCTGTGACCTTAGAAAGTCCCTGCCATCCAGCCTGGGCATGATGGGAAAGTGGACTGCGCTGGTATAATTTGGTTTCATATATTTGTAGGTGGACTCTGCTTGGTAAACAGGATGTTGAGTCAGACTTGTGCCCTTCTTAGCATCAGAGGGAAAAGTTATTCACTCTCAAAACAGCAAAACTTTATTCTAGGGAAATTGATGGACAACATGCATATGGCAAACAGAAGGAAGTACTACGTAACATAGTGCATAGTTAACTGAGGGAATATGTTGCTACAGGATGTTTCCACAGGTCTGATAAAAAAACCCTTGTTTTCTCTCCTCCCAATTGTCACACTGAATTTTAGTTTGAAATCCCAACCCCACTTCTAAGCTTTCATTTTTAAGGTTCCTTCCTCCCGGCCGTTTTGGTGAATGTTTCTTAGAAGCAAGCAAACCCAGTTTCTAAACAATTTACAGTGTAATTTTGATACACCTTGTAATGTGTGGCTTAGCTCACATGCTCTTCATGCACTTAGGTGTGATGGACCTGGTTAGCTCCTGCTTAATTTGGAGCACTGTGTGGTCTGTACTGCGAGGGAGTTTAATGCATGGATGGCCATGCAGGGATTTGCAAGGGATCTTGTGATCATCCTTTTTTAAAAAAATCTTTGAGTTGAGGGATAAACTATTGCTTGTTCCCAGAGTTGGTTCTTACTGGTTTTTGTATCAGTGTTATTAGTGAATGCAGCTTACACCAGAGTGGAACATGTGAGGGGACTTCAAAGCATTATTTGACCTCTGGTTTTTACCAGCCCTGGACACTACAATTTGTGAGACAGTAATGATAAAAGGATGCCTTTGGTCATGAGCTTAGACCTGGAATATATTTTCTATGTGACAACTCAGTTCCCAATTTTATGTGAAGCAAATCAGATGAGCAAGGTACTTTCTCCTTATTGCTGAGAAGGTTCAGGGATAGGGCCTTATGGAACAGACTTAAATTTACCTCTTTCTGAATGTTGGCACAGAATGTGTGATTACTGTTGAAAAGGATATGATAGAGGATAGATCAGTGGCTGGAGGACACATAGCAAGAGACATAGACTCCAAGTTTAACAATAGGTAATATTGCCTTTGTGCCCAGCTCATAAGCTTTCCTGTAATGCTTGGATGGCAGAGGACAGACTGTTGAGATAGATGCGCTATTGGAGTAGGAAAAAAAAAAGAGATAGATGCGCTATTGGTAGGTCTGAGAATTCTAATCTTCTTTTATTTGGTGAAATCATTCGGGCTTAAATAATAGATATTATCTTGCTTCATTTGTATATCTTGTCCTTAATGATCAACATGACAATAGGTCTCTGTAATAAACTACCTGAAGATTTTAAGCAGAGGCCAAAATTTACTTGGAGTTTCAGTGAGTGAAATTGTACAGCTTCTCTAAGGATAATGTACCAGATGTGTGGTCTGAATATTAACAGGAGAAGCTACTTACTGCTATCAATGTTCTTGTGTCTTCAGTTATAACAACCTAATCCCTCTTGGAATCAGGGTTCACAGTAAAAACTTGATGAATGTCCTCTGCCCCTGGTGATTCCACCCCATACATACAATCTCATAAGTAATGAAAAGAGAGATACCCATGTTATTTCTGAAATGACGTAACTGGAACATATCATCATCGGCTTGCGATCTGAGCTGGTCTCTCTAGGACCTGGCAAAGTGTATCTGTTCCACTCACCCCCCACCCCCTAAGCCCAGCTACAGCACTGCTTGAAGTCTAATAGCTTTGGCTTTATCTCTGAAATTGAGCATGCATGTTGCCAGTGTTGCTGCAAGCTCTCTTGGAGATGGTTAGTAGTAATCTATAGTAATAATAGGATTGCAGAGAGTTGGCCAAAAAAGAAGGCATGCTATTGTGTGCAGCATGCTACATAAACTGCCCCCTGAAACATTTACAAGGACAAGTGAGGACCTGTGATTCTCATTGGGGAGGATCGCTCCCCCATCACTGCCGGGTCCCCGCACACACGACTCAGCTGGGGGAGAGACTCTTGGGAGGGGAGTCTCATATCCCCTATCACCAAGCCTAGTGTGGCTCCAGGCTGCACCACCTACTCTTGGGCTGATGTCCTCCTCTGCTGGCCTGGAGCAGCAGTCAGTGTCCTCCACTGCTGCAGCTGCTCCCGCAGCAGCTGTTGGTGTCTCTGCTGTGGCAGGCCTGGAGGGGCTGCCAATATCTGCCAGTGGGCTTGTCTATAGCAGCTCTGTTCTGGTCCAGTAGGAGCACTGACTGTGCGTGTGCAGACAATGCAAATGTATTTCATGGGGACTGAACCCCCCATATTTTTATTCAATTTCAGATTTTTCTGCAAACCTGGGGAGCCCCCCCAAGTTTGCTGAGAAATCCATTTAACATCAGTGTGACCCCAGTCCACAGGTTTAGGTATCCACAGCTGGGGGAACGTGTCATTAACAGAAAGTAGACAAGTGGGGGCCTACAAGACTCGTGGAGGGGAATCCCATCCCCCCACTCTCTTGCCAAGCCCAGTGCAGTCCCTGGGCTCTCCAGCAGCCACCACCATATCCTGTTACAGTGAGATTCACTGTTGCTAGGACAACAATAAACCACAGAAGGTTTGGAGGCAGTGCTGGTACTACATATGTCCACTAAATACAGAGCCCTGGGTTATAGGGCTGCTGGGCCTGGTGCAGCACCTGGGCTCTCCATGGGCTATGCCACTATAGCTGGGCCCAGCATGGCTTCTGGGCGGCAACACTTCTGGCAGCATGCCAGCACAGCTTCTGGGCTTTGGTGGCATGCCCAGCCCAGTTCCCAGGCTGCACCCACATGCCCAACATGGGTCTTGGGTTGGGTGGCCACCGCCAGGCTCAGCACAGCTCCCTAGCTGTGTAGCTGCCACCCTCAGGCCCAGAGTGGGCCACTGCTGGACCAAGCATGGAGCCCCAGGCTGTGCAGCTGCCAACCATCTGAGGTAAGTGTGTTCTCTTTATTTGGGGGGGGGGAATTAACCCCCATTTTTTCACATTTTTCTGGAAACTTGGGGAGTGCCCCAAATTTGCTGAAAAATCTGTTTAGCTTCTAGTCCCTGATCTATTTAGCTATCTGCAGATGGGGACCATGGGTGGCTAACAGTACTGCTAGTACAGTTGTTGAGTGTGGGGTGTGATGGGCAGTGAGATTCACTGTTGCTAGGACAATAATAAGCCTCAGAAGGCTTGGAGGCAGTGCTGGTACTACATATGTCCACTAATTTCCTCTGTGTCTTTGTATTTTCAGTGATTAGAGCAAAAGCTGTTTCTGAGAGAGAGGTAGACTCTGGTAATGACATCTATGGAAATCCCATCAAACGTATCCAGTATGAGATCAAGCAGATAAAGGTAAATATAATATTTTCACGATGGTCTCATTTACATGGAATTAAAAAACAACAGTTGAAAAAAATTAAGAGGAACACAGCATAAGCTAGGGATTAAAAAATACAGAGACCATACCAGCACATTACCTTTGTGTTGTCCTAGCTTGTGGGGCAATACAGTTGTTTTGTTAACAGAGGGAATGGTCCCAAAAAGAGCTCTGAAGGTTTTTAGTTACCACTGATATCTTATCAGTGATGTCTCTTTCACTCCTGTTTCTCAAATGCCAAGCCTGGTGCAACTCAAGGAATGCACAACTTGGGACTCACATAGCACTGTGAAGATTTTAAAAAGCCTATGGTCCAGCCTGTTTGATGGTGAAATAAGGCCCTCATACACCCTGGAGTTAGACCCAGGAATCCTAACAGTCCATAGTGATTAGTTGATGTAGACTTTCTGGGTTGTGTGGCTGTGGTCTTGACATTGTAGGACCTGACGTTTCGCCAGTAGCTGTGACTGGCATCCTCAGAGGTATAACACAGAAAGATGGAGTACTCTCTATGTCAAGGATATAAGACCTTGACATAGAGAGTACTCCATCTTTCTGTGTTATACCTCTGAGGATGCCAGTCACAGCTACTGGCGAAACGTTAGGTCCTACAATGCCAAGACCATGGCCACACAACCTGGAAAATCTATAGCAACTAATGAACTCCGGCCGTGAAAGCCTTCAAGAACATATAGTCCGTAGTTAGTTTGCGATAGGGGAGTAAGCACAGTCTTATTAATGAATTATGATTTCTCAAAAATATGTGAAAGCAGCTGAAGACACATGTCCTTTTAGAACTGTCTGCTTTAGATCACCTAGTACCTCTCTGGCTAAAACACTGATTGAGCCAAGGGGGAAAAGACCATGACAACTATTGATCACAAACCTTGTCTTTAACGACTTTTCTGGAAGAACTTGGATTGGCATTTCTACTTCTGAAACGAGCTTTATGTTCTTAAAATGGCTTCAGCCTAATCAATTAAGTAGCAAAATATTAATATGACTGTCATTATGACAGGTAAGAACTTGTCTAGTACAAAAACCTTGGAGAGGGCAGTGCATCCTTGCATGCTTTATGTGCAGCAGTACCACTCCCAACGAAGCACAGGCTGCTAAGTGATAGTGCAGCATTTTATCTTACTTTATCATCATGTAGGAGGGGTTAAACGTATTGTCATTGGTTTCGCCAGACTTCAGGGCCTGGGAGTAGAGTGAGCATCACCAGTCAAGTTGTTTGCATGTTTTTAGATTGGCTCAAATAGTTTGGGGGAGGTTCATTATGACGGCATGTTGGAACCCTTTTTCTAGAACATCACAACTCAGTTGAACACAGTGGAAGTATCTTATTTCAGAGCGCGACTTATATTGTCAAAGAATACACACAGTCAGTCCCCACTGGTCCTTACTTGATCTTGCAAGCCTGCATTAGGCAACCTTAATCCCACCCATTGATGTCCATGATTAGAAACAAGAAACTGAAGGGACAGGAGCCCTGTAGATGGCCCTTAGTGAAAAACAGTTATTTCTTTTGATGCAAGATGATTGACAGCAGAGGTTTTTCATTCTAATGTCCTTGTGATAAAAACAGACTGGCACCTTATATCCCCTGCGATGTGCTTTGGCTCCCGAGGGCATGGTCTACCACCCTGCTTCAAAATCAAACCTGGATCGCTGCCTCCTGCTTATGTTCTGGGAAATGTGTGTTCAACTGCTGTGTTTGGGTGGAAGAATGCACAGTAGTGCTAAACAATCTGGCCAAGTCCTTGCTGTGCGGGGGCAGGCATGCCTGTCACTTGTCATCATGACACTCCAAAATGCCTCGAAAGGCTGAACATCACCAGACATCTGGCTAGACAAGGCCCTTGCTAGCACCTTGAATGGATATCCTGTTTATCCCAAGACTGATGGTGGCTTGAACAGCATCTTGTCTTATGCTCTCTAGATCACCTACTTTATGGAAATACTGGCACTGGTGTCTCCTGTACTTAGCCTCACCAATCTCTTCCTTTCTAGATGTTCAAAGGGCCTGACCAGGACATTGAATTCATCTACACGGCTCCTTCATCAGCAGTATGTGGGGTGACACTGGATGTTGGCGGCAAAAAGGAATATCTCATTGCAGGTAAGGAATATCTCTAGCACAGAATCATTGCCACCCCCTGCTCCCAGAAAGGCCACGGAGAAGGAGGAGAGCAACTATAGCACTTCTGGAAGATGTTATTTTGGGTGTCCACATTCAGACCTGTACTTCAATATGAAGCACTGTCCCTCAGTCTAAACTACCTTACAGATCTGCTGTGAAAACTCTGCCTTTTGAACTCCTTGGAGACAGGGTGGGATGCAAGCAGCCCCGTAGCCAGGAATTCTTTCATGGGAGGGGGGCACCAAGGGAACTAATTAGATTAAAGTTAAAATAAAAGAATTACAACTAAAATGAATTTTAAATTAAAACAAATTACCAGAGGATGCAGGCATTGCAGGCAGGCAGGGCAGAATGGCATGGGAGGGTCTTGTAGCATCATCAGAGGGTCACATGACAGGTCACATGTTACCAGCAGTGAGCACCTCCCCTGCCTGCCTGCCTGCCTGCCTGCCTGCCTCCTCCATCCCCGTATGCCCTCCAAGGCAGGCAGGGCAGCGGGTGGTGAGCTTGTCCACACCCCCCCCCATAGCAAGGTACTTCTCTGGGGGAGGAAGGAGGATGGAGGAAGGCAGCGTGGTGCGGCAGCAACATCTGCCCCAAGCTCCTTCCCGCCCAGCTGAAGGAAGGAAGGGAATTGCCCTTCAGGCCGGCATGGCAGTGGCCCAAAGTGGTGTGGCTTAAACAAGTTACTTAAATTAAAAAAGAAACAAAAAAGGGAACCTTGGGGTAGGGGGCCTGCGGTGCCCCCCCCCACTGGCTACAGCGCTGGATGCAGATATAATGAATTCAAGAATTCCTTGGGACGTAATTGAACAATTCTCTCCCTTATGTCCTCTGCTGGCTACCAGGTGCCACTCTAGAATTATACGTACTTCCTCCTGAAATACATGCACTATCCCCTGGCACATGCGACAAGCGGAGCTTTTGATGTATGGTACTCAGCTGCGCTGATGTCAGAATGGAGCTGGAACTGGAGCCTGTGAGCCTGATCTTGCTTTTAAATTATGCTAGGCACAGAGGTTTGCTTAGCGCCATCTTCTGGCATTTTCATGCAAGGACCACCAATATCCTTTCTGCAGCCAGCTCTATTTCTGCAAGACTCTGGGGGCTGTGATGAGGCATGCTATGCAGCAATCTTCAAGGCACGGTTGCCAGCCTCCAGGTGGGGCCTGGAGATATCCTGGGATTACAATTGATCACCAAACTACGGAGATCAATTTTTTGGATAAACTGGCTGCTTTGGAGGCTGAACTGTACAGCATTATACTCCGCCGAGGTACCTCCCCTACCCAAACTCTGCCAAGTCTAGGCTCCATCCTATCTGTACTGGGCTTGGTATCAACAAGTCCTTTTTGCAGTCCACACTTGTAAAGTTAGCACCTCTTGGGGAAGATGAGACACCTGCAAGATGGTAAACTGACTTTGGGAGCTGATTAAGAAGATATGTGATACCGAGTGTCATTAATTCTGTTTGTGTCTGATATATGTCCCAATTAAAAAACATTTTGTTCTGCTAGGAAAATCTGAGGGCAATGGCAACATGCACATCACACTGTGTGACTTCATTGTCCCTTGGGATTCCCTCAGTGCTACCCAGAAGAAGAGTCTAAACCAGCGATATCAAATGGGCTGTGAGTGCAAGGTAAATCTAAATATGACCATCTTAGATTTTGGACTTTCTGCTACTTTATAGGAGGATCCTAAATTTCAGGTTGAGGTGTGTGGCTCTTGTTAGGAAACGTTTTAGATGCTTGCTTAAGATAAGGAGGATGTGTCCAAGTTATTGTTTGATGGGAATATTCTATTCTGTGGCCACAACAAGAGACTGAAGAACTTGCAGTCCTTCAGTTTGAACAGTAACAGGGACTATTCTTTCACCTATTACAAGTGGTTAATATCTAAAATGATTTGCCATTGCTCAAGTCTCCCTAAACATCACATCCTCATAAGCCCTGCTGTGTAATAATGAAATGGCAACTCAAAGAGATTCATATATCTGGAGGATGCTTGGAGGTTATTTAAAACCACACTACGGAGGCCCAGATAGAATGCATTTCCCAGGTTAGGAAAGGTACTGTCAACTCTCAAAGGATGCCTGCATGGTTAACAATCCAAATCAAGGAAGCCATAAAATGCAAAAAGGCTTCTTTGAGTAAGTGGGACGTCTGCCCCAATGAGGTAGACAGAAGGAAGCACAAGGTCTGGCAAAGAGAGTGCAGGTTAATAATTATGCAAGCAAAAGGAGAATTGGATGAGTGGGATTGCTAAAAACATCAAGACAAGCAATAAGCATTTCTTTAAACATATCCAGAGCAGGAAACTGGCCAGAGAGGCAGATGAGCCTTTTGATGATAAAGAAATAAAAGGCTTGCTAAAGGAAGATGTTGAAATGGCAGAGAAGCTAAGTGAATCCTTTGCATTTGTGTTAACTGTGGAAAATTTGGGACATGTACCCAGACCCCACAGCAACTGTTTACAGGAAGGGAGTCTGAAGAACTGAGTCAAGTTGAGTTGATGAGAGATGGAAGTTCTAGACCGGGGTCTCCAAGGTGGTCCCCATGGGCAGCATGGCACTCAGCAACACTTTTCCTTGTGCCCGCCAAGTGTTTTTAGAAAGTGGGTGGGGCCACGTGAGGTTTTGTCCCACCAAAGCTTCTGATTGGGCACTGGAGATTTGATTGCTTGGGCAGGTTTTTAAAACACTGCTTTGGCAGCTGCTGCCTTGATAGCAAAAGGAACTTCAGTGCATGACTGAAGATAAGCTGCAGAGGCCATTTTATGGCTGGCTCCACCTCCTGTGGCTGTGCCCACCATGCTATGTCAGAATTCCAAAAGCACCTGCAGGCTCAACCCCTGTTCTAAACCTGCTAGGGAAAATTAAAAACCAGTAAGTCTCTGGAGCCTGATGGCATACATCCAAGGGTTCTTAAGGAATTCAAATGTGAAACTGTTGATCTACTAAGCAGTGTATGTAATAACCTGTCACTAAAATGAGCCACTGTATCAGAAGACTGGAGAGTTGCAAATATTACACTAATTTTTTTAACAAGGGGGCCAGGGGAGAACCAGGAAATTACAGGCCAGTTAGCCTAACATACCTTCCAGGCAAATTAGTAGAAACAGTAATCAAAGATAGAATTGTTAGGCACATAAAGGAACAGAATCTGCTGAGGGAAAATCAGCAAGGCTTCTGTTGAACCAGACTTCTGGAATTCTTTGAGAAAGTGAACAAACTTGTAGACAACAGTGTAGGCCCCTAGCTACATTGGGGCTATTTGGGGCTCTGCCCCCTTTCTTAAAGGGACAGCCCCACAAGATTTTCTGCAGAAAACCCTTTTAAAACTCATTTTTAAACATTTATTTAAAGGCACGCAGTCCTGCGGTGAACCACGTGCCAAGAACAGAGCCAAAAAGCCTTCTGCCCTCCACGACTGACCTCCGTGGCTTTTCAATTCCCACGCCCAACCTTTTTTTCCTTTCCCCAGACTTTTTAAAGAGATGCACAGCTGATCCTTCCTCTTCCTCCTCCCTGTTCATACCTGCTGCTTTATTAGTATATAGCTGCATGGCTGGCTGAGCAGAGCTGTCCAATAGGAAGCCAGTATTTGGAATGGGGGCGGGGCAGGGCCAGTCGGGTGTGCTAATGGCAATGGTGTTGGCTAGTGACTCTGCTGGCTGTAGCTGACAACCTCCCTCCCATCGGCCGGTCTGAAAAAAGCCTGCAAAAGGATCCAGAGCAGAGGAGCGATCCAAGAAGTCCTGGAGGTGATCTGCTCCTGCTTTCTCTCAGTCCCTTTGCCTTGGAAGGGCAGACAAGAGACCAAGCGATCACGGACTCCACCATTTCTCTGTAGGGATGATCTTTTCAGGAAGACATTTTAAAAACTATTTATTACATTTTAAAAGTAATACCAACTTCTGGTCAACAACACACAACAGCAGCATTTTTCTCTTCTAGGGCTAAGAAGCTGATCCCGATCCCCCCCCCCCGTGAATAAAGCTTCCCAGGATCTGGCTGCAAGGCTTTTTTCCCTTCTCTTGCAAACCTGAACACCTCCTTGTTCTCTTTGTCCATTCAATACCAAAGGCCGCCCTCAGACTTTTTCCTCCCCCACTTGCTTGGCCACTCTAGGAAGCAGCTCTCTCACTTTAACCCTTTCAGTGCTGCAGACGAAGGAGAAAAGCTTCCTCCCCTCCTCTCCACGAGGATGGTATTTGACACCTCATTTATGTCTTAATTAAAAGTACAGACAGAAAAATAATGGCAGCCCCACCCAAAAAAATTTGCCCCACAAGCCATAAAATCCTGGCTACGGGCCTGCAATGGTGACCCAATAGACATTGTATACTTGGACTTTGAAAAAGGTTTTGACAAGGTACCGCAACAAAGATTCCTGAGCAAGCTTCGCAATCATGGGATGAGAGGACAGGTCCTTTAGATTGAAAATTGGCTAAACAATTGGAAGCAGAGAGCAGTAATAAATGGACAGTTCCCTCCATGGAAGGAAGTACACAGTGGGGTCCCACAAGGATTGGTGCTGGGGTTGGTGCTATTTAATTTGTTCATAAATAGTCTGGAACTGGGGGCCAAGTTGGTAGAGGACACAAAATTATTCAGGATAGTGAAAACCAAGGTGGACTGTGAAGAACCCCAGGACAATCTCTACAAACTGGGTGAGAGGGCAACAATGTGGCAAATGAAGTTCAGTGTAGTCAAGTGCAAGGTGATGCACAGTGGAACAAAGAAATCTCAGCTTCAACTATATGCTAATGAAATATGAACTGATTGAGAGACTTTGGGATTGTAGTGGATAGTTTAAAGAAAATATCAACTCAGTGTGCCACCGCAGTTTAAAAAACAAACTCTATGCTGGGGATTATTAGGAAAAAGGATTGAAAATAAAACAGACAATATTATAATGCGTATGTATAGATCTATGGTGCAGCCTCATTTGGAATACTGTATATAGGTAGGTAAGTAGGTATATAGTTCTGGTCACTGTATCTCAAAAAGGACACCATGAAGCTGGAGGGCAACCAAGATGATTAAGGGATTGGAGCACCTTCCTTATGAGGAAAGGCTGAAGTCTTTGGGACTTTTCAGTTTAGAAAAGAATCAACTAAGGGGGACATGACAGAGGTTTACAAAATTAGGCAAAGGCTAGGGAGAGTAAACACAGGGAACTTTTCTCCGTCTTCCAAAATACTATAGCAGAGGTGTCAAACTCATTTGTTAAGGGGGCTGGATCTGACATAAATGTCACTTTGCCGAGCTGGACCATGTGTGCCATAAAATGCAACATGAGGTACCAGAGATATAAACTTTATAAAGATGATTTCAGATACTGAATGGCAATCAAAAAGGATATTATAGCATTGGAAGAAGTGCAGAAAAGGGCAACTAGAATGATAAAAGGGTTGGAACACTTTCCGCATGAAGAAAAGTTAAAGCACTTGGGGCTCTTTAGCTTGGAGAAACGACGACTGAGGGTGACATGAATGAGGTTTATAAGATTATGCATGGGATAGAACAGGTAGAGAAAGAAGTACTTTTCTCCCTTTCTCACAATACAACAGCTTGTGGGAACTCAATGAAAAAGAAGTACTTTTTCACCCAAAGAGTGATTAACACATGGAATTCACTGCCACAGGAGGTAGTGGCGGCTACAAGTATGGACAGCTTCAAGAGGGAATTGGATAAACAAATGGAGCAGAGATCCATCAGTGGCTATTAGCCACAAGGTATAGATAGGAACTCTTGGTCTGGGGCAAGTGATGCTCTGTATTCTTGGTGCTTGGGGGGGGCAACAGTGGGAGGGCTTCTAGTGTCCTGGCCCCACTGATGGACCTGTGATCTCAGAGGGTCAAGCTAACAAATAAATTGTTATAAAAATACAAATATTTATTATGGTGTGCACATAAATAAAACATACATAAGATTAAAAGAAATAGTCCAAATATCAGACTCTTAAGGCTTATTACATTCAGAGCTAACAATTATACATGTCCAATTGATGCATAAAACTTTTGACCGATAGACCATACGCGTTTCGGCCCCTTCAGACCTTCTTCAGTGGTCAATATTCCTATTGTACAATAACACACATCCAGAAATATATGCATAAATTTGTTTTCTACCAAGCCAGGTGTTGCTTTCTGAAATTGTCGAAAAAAAGAGAAAAGGTCAGATTATTATATATCAAATGTATATAGTAATACATAATAATTTTTTTAAAATAACAGGAAATTTTTACTGGTGTTACCTCATATGCTTTGCAGTTGCTAAAAGTTTGTATAATGGGCTATGGATAGTAACTGCACAAATTTTCCAAATTATTTTATACAAGAATAGAAATTATATAATTGTTAATGTTTATAAATAGTCTAATTCTAGATTAATTTTAGCCAAAGAGTATTTAAACTAGCCAACAAACCTGGTAACAAATATTCCATGTGTCAGGATGTGTGTCACTTCCATCAAAGGTAGTAGTTCTTGTATTTTTAAATGTATTTTTAAATACGTAGCCATCCCAATCCAAGTGTTATAATTCCCAAACAGGGTCTTTTTCAAGAAAATCCCAGATAGGCAAAGAGAAACCGGGGGGGGGGGGGGGCTTTTCAGAATAAACCAAAATAATTTCCCCTTAATTTCTATTATTACAGGAGCATCTCTTTTCTGTCCCCCTTCCTTTTCTAACATTAGGGTGTGTATGTGTGCGATCAAGTCTCACAGTAAACGGCAGAGCAGGCTTGTCAGAAGAATCTCTCTCTTCCCCCCCAGCCCCTCTCCCCCCCTCCATCTCAGTATGCATGCACAGGAAAGCTTATACGTGGAATAAAACTTTGTTGGTCTTGAAGGTGTCATTGGACTCCCTCTCCAAATGAGGGAAGAGATACTAAGCAACACAGCAGCAACCCCAGAGGAGGAAGCAGGAGGGAGCTTTTTTTCTGCTGCGCACATGCATGCTCTTTTTCATTCTTCCTTGCTTCCCAAAGGAGGAAGAGAGGCTAGGCATCGCAGCAAGCCCCCCAGAGGAGGGAGCTTTTTTCCTGCTGTGTACATGTGCACTCTTTTCCCTTCCCCCTTGCTTCCTTAAAGAAGAAGAGAAGTTTTGACAACACACCACCAGTAATGGCTGGAAAATGCAAGCACTTCCTCGTAGGCCATATTCCAGTCCTGCAGGGGCTGGATACAGCCCGCGGGCCACATGATCAACACCCACCTTGTATAGGAACATCAGGAGCGTGGAGATATTGGGCCATCCTGCCCAAATGGTTAGTAAGTCCAAGTCTGGCAGGAGAACAAATATAGGGTTGGACTGGTTGGAGTTTTTGTTGTTCAGTATTGAAAAGACATTGCTTAATTGTTTTAAAGTTATAGGATTCATCAGATAAAGCTAGATCATCAAGTGCAATCCCAATTTGATTGAGTTTAAATTTAATTGAGGCATCCCAATTCATATTATGCAATTCATTTTTCAAAAAATTTAACAGGGATCCTGGCTCTGCTCTGAAATAGAGCTTGAGCCAATAACATATTCCCAGAATCCAAGCTTTAGTCCTAATTAAAATTTGGCCAGCTTCTAGACAACTTGTGAAATATTGACTATCTCTCCTTATATATAAAGCTGACTTGGGGTGGCAAGATTCCATGCACTCCCATTAGCTGTAAAATGCCCTCCCTCAGCCATTGGCCTGCTAGCCGCCACTCAAGAGTACTCGCATGCCATTGGCCAGATACTGGGTCTGCTCCTCTTCCCTGCCACTTCCCCTTCAGTCACTCTTCTCTGTTAGAATTCCTAGCAAATGGCTTTGTCTCTTGACGAAGACGCTTCTCCTGCTTGCCTCCTATGTGGGACTTAACTTTCCTCTCAGTGGCTGTTGGTAGGTGTAACGAAATGGCAGTTACCTGTGTTTGTAAGATGGCTGCTGGGCTGCTGTCTGTGGTTGTTTGTTTACAATGTTCCGCCATAAGGTTTAATTGAGCTGTAGTTCCAGAGAGGGGCCTGTAGGCGTATCGTTCACTGGGATGAATGGGCCTTCCTCATCTGCTGGACTACATTTCCCAGCTGCCCCAAGGCAGAAAAGGGCAGGAAAACAGAGACTGTCCCAACATGCATGGCAGCATCAATATAGATTGCAGCCCATCCAGGGAGGAGGCCGTCTTCATCCTACAGGAGGTTAGGAAAGGCTCCTGCTGCCTGTGCTGACTAGGCTGTCCAGGCCACAAGCCAGAGATGCGGGTGAACCCTTGGAGGCAGCAGAAATTCAGCCACTCCACAGTCGGCTGGACTGGGAAATGAATGGAAGTTTCCCTGCTGCTCTCTTGGGCCAGAGAAATAAAGGCTAGAGCAGAGAGCCAGAGGCCAGTGTGTAGGGAAAGAGGATGGCATTTAACCCCTGTGGGTTTGTGCCCTGCTGGTTCATAGTGTATGCTTACTCCTACAATGTGTGTGTGACCCATAACTGTGTAAATAGATAAATTATTTTATTTGCGGTAATAATCTGTGTTGTGCTCTGACCCCATAGTCTCCCCCACTCTGCACAATAACAAAGGGAGGGGGTAGCCCAAGGAGGCAAGGAAAGGCCAGACCCTTGGGTTGCCAACTTTCCAGGGATCCCCCAAAGATTGGGGATTCCATCTCCAAACAGAGGTTCGGCCACAAGGGTCTCACTGTCCCTCTAAAAAGGCAGTGATGATTCAGTGAGTCGTGGCAGCGAATTTAAGGAGTAAAATATGCACACGGGACGAGGGTGAGAGGCAAACAGCTGAGTGGTAAACTGGAGCCCATTTCGCCACAGTAGGCAACCAAGCTTGATTCAGACAAAGGACGGAAACTCTTTGCAGGCCTTTGAGAGGAACTCATTGGGGCCAGTCCTGAGTCTAGGGTTGCCAGCTCCAGGTAGGGAGATTCCTGGAGATTGGAAGAGTCTATGGAAAGCAGGGTTTGGGGAGGGGAGAGGCCTCAGCTGAACATAATGTCATACAGCCCACCTTCTAAAGCAGTTATTTTCTCGGGGGGGGGGGAGATCTGTTGTCTGGAGTTCAGTTGTGATACCTGGTGATCTTCTGGCTCCACCTGGAGGTTGGCTGCCCTAGGCGTAGCAGTCAGTGCTTCAGAGCAGGTTCTGCTAGATCCAGGTTCTTCCTGTAGAAGCTGAGTGGGTGATTTTGGACCGGTCACAGACTTTCAGCCTCACCTACCTCACAGGGTTGTTGTGCAAGTCAAAAGGGGGAAAGGAGAATGATGTTAGCTGCTTTGGTCCCCATTGCAGAAAAAGACGACTTCTCCTTCTGGGAAACCATTGTTGCCAATTTCCAGGTGAGGGCTGGAGATCACTCAGAATTACAACTGCTCTCCAGATGGCAGAGATCAGTTCCTCTGGGGAAAATGGTTGATTCTGTGGCAGTCAGGGCTTCAGAGCATGGAAAATGATGGACTTTGGCAGTCAGGGCTTCAGAGCATGGGAGAGGCTGCAGGTGTGTGTGTGTGTGTGGGAAATGTGAAGAGAGAGGGGGAAATAAAGGTAGGTTGATGACTGGCTGGGAAGGAGATAGGGTTGCCATATCCAGGTGGGAAATTCATGGAGATTTGAGGGATGGAACCTGGAGAAGGCTGGGACCTCAGACAGGTACAGTGCCATAGACTCCACCCTCCCAACCAGCCATTCCCTTCTGGGGAACCACTGTTCCCAATCTCAGGAGACGGGTGGAAATCACTCAGAATTACAACTGATCTCCAGGAGGGAGGTGGGAGGAGATGCAGCTGAAATCAGAGGGGCAGATAATGGCAGGTTGATGCTTGGCTGGGAAGGAGATAGAATTATCAACTCCAGGTTGGGAAATTCATGGAGATTTGGGGGTGGAGCCTGGAGAGGGTGAGGTTTGAGGAGGGGTGGGACCTCAGACAGGTACAATGCTATAGACTGCACCCTCCAAACCAGCCATTTCCTCCTGGGTAACAATTGTTGCCAATCTCCAGGTGAGGGCTGGAGATCACTGAACATTACAACTGCTCTTCAGGTAGCAGAGATCAGTTCCTCTGGAAAAAATGGTGGACTCTGTGTCATTATACCTTGCTGAGGTCACCACAGGACATTGACACTGAGTGCCCAAGGCCTTGGCACTCTCCCAGAGCCTCTTTCTAGAGCTCATTGTATTTATTTTCATAACGGGCCTTATTCCTGGTAACCTAATAATGCTAAATAGTTTATCACAGTTTCCTACAACCATGAATTTACTTTTATTTCTTCTTATGGCTGTAGTGTGGTAGACTATGGCATTTATTCTCCTAGCCTATTGTCTTTTATTAAGGATGTGATATTCCAAGTTGATGGTGATGATCTATTGATGTCTGGAGGAAAAATGCAACCAAAATGCTAGCAGGAAAGAGTGAAGAGTATGGAAAGCCCATGACTGAGTGACAATTGTCTGAAAAGGCTGTTTCTAGTTCGTTTTTAATCACCTCCTTCTGATGACTTGCATGTTTGCTGCTGAGCAGTTGAAGAGACTGGCTCTTTAACTATGGCTGTGGAGGCTCTTGGTTGTTCAGAGCAATAACTCCTGCCTGGTTTGATACCCAAGGTTACAACTACTCTCATCTTTAGGAGAAATGTGCTTATACAAGAAACTTCAGTCTCATTAGCAATTGAAATGGTTGTTAGTTTGTTGATGGTTGTCTCTTCTTTCTGCAGATCTCCCGCTGCCCCTCCATTCCTTGCTTTGTCTCTGCTCAGGATGAGTGTCTGTGGACTGACTGGGTGACTGAGAAGAACATCAATGGGCGGCAGGCAAAACACTATGCCTGCATCAAGCGAAGTGATGGTTCATGTGCATGGTACCGTGGAGTGGCCCCACCTAAGCAAGAATTTCTTGACATTGAGGACCCTTGAGTCCCCAGCGCCATGGCAGTCCAGTAGCAACAAAGCCTGCAAGAAATTAGACTGGTCCACCTCTGACATCATTTCCTGGAAACAGCATGAAAATAAGGTCTCCTGGGCAGGCACAATGGTGGTGGAGGGGAAGGGCTAAAGGAGGAGATGTCTAAGCCACTTATATGTTGGTTTGTTGGTTTCCTCCCTTGTGTTGTGTCAACGAGCAGTTTCTTACAACTGGGATCACAGTTATCAACATGCCAAGGCATAGTTTGGGGGAGGGGGGCAGAATGAACAGTACGAATGGCTGAAAAATATTCCCTCTGATTCTGTGTAGCAGGCCTACCAGGTTCTTTTTGTTTGAGAGAGGGCAGCCACTGCTGTGGGGACAGCTCCCATCCCAACCCTACTGGCTTCTGCTTGTGTAAAACCCTATCTTCCCCTTTATATACATACATGCACGCACACACAGCACAAATCAAACTCTACCCTCAGTGCTTCAGAATCATTCCCTTCTCTGCCACATGCACACATAGCTACTGGACTGAGAGCAAACCTAGCCCCCAAAACAAAAGAGGATTGATTTTCTACAATTCTGGTGAACACTGCATTCCCCTTTCTGTTGCAAAGCAGCTCCTGTGTGTTGCAAGGGCAGAGAGGACACTTCCTGCTTTCAAGAACAATGTTTTGGTGACTAGTTGGGTCACAGTTAGTTAATGGATATTAAACCACTGCTGTTGTGTGTATGGGATAACTGTGTGCAGATTTTAGTGCTGCATTCTCAAGTATAAAGTTTTAATAAAAGAATATTCAAGTGGGAAGCTGGGTTACCTATCAGGTCTCCCAATCAACCATTTGCTGTATCTACTTCCTAGAGCATGCTTGTGCCGTAAATGTAATTCTAGTGCCAAAGCCCCTTCCCAACCAATGGAAAGACTCACTCTTCCCTTTTAGTATTTGGTAGATCACAGGGGTCCTTCTTCGCCCCCTACTTGAAATGTCATGCTGTGTGGAGTAATGATTTTAACCTTCAAGCTCTTTAGCCTGCACAGTGCAGTAGTGAACATTTGTGGAAAGAACTGCCCTAGAAGTGAGAGTTTGTGTGTCCCCCTCCCAAAAATGTGATCACAGGAGCCAGAAATTCAAGGCATCCCTATCTAAACTGTGATTATAAGCATTCCTTTGGAGTAGAAAAAAATGAACACTGGCTGCCTGCAAAATAATCACATCATCCAGCTCTGTCTCCAGATTTTCTGAACCTCTAAAGGAAATTTAGAAAACTTTTGAGGGCCAGAAGTTAAAAACATAAATAAGTACAGACAAAAAAGTGCTTATTTCAGAAACATATAAAAACCTTGTAGGGGCCCAAATAAAGCCTCATAAAATGTTCAAAGTGACAAATGCACACAAAAAAACAGTGTATGAGCTGATGCGTTCTGGCTCACAAGAGCCTTCTTCAGAGGTCTGTTC
The DNA here is from genome assembly GCA_029375565.1 of Gekko gecko. Classification (NCBI taxonomy): domain Eukaryota; kingdom Metazoa; phylum Chordata; class Lepidosauria; order Squamata; family Gekkonidae; genus Gekko; species Gekko gecko. The sequence goes on along the minus strand of JAPDNY010000002.1, from coordinate 231,751,292 downwards.
AATCCACTGTTCTTTTTTGTGCATTTGTCACTTTGAACATTTTACGAGGCATTATTTGGGCCCCTACAAGGTTTTTATATATTTTTGAACTAAGCACTCTTTTGTCTATACTTATGTTTTTAACTTCTGGCTCTCAAAAGTTTTCTAAACTTCCTTTGGAGGTTCTTGCTTGGTTGGTTTACTTTCTCTTCCCCTTTTTTTGGGTCCAGATTTTCTGAGCCAGCTTTGTTTCTTTGCTGTGGCTTCCAGGCTCTGCTTAGCCACCCCCATTTGCAAGACCCCAAAATCAGTTGTGAGGGTGCCCAGAAGTACTGTCAGCCAGACCTCCCCCCCCTTGGCCTTTTCATGCTGTTCATCAAGGTAACTTTTTAAAAGATGTCATATTGGACCAGTCTGTTTGATTTTCAGTATATTTAAAAAAAAATCTGTTCAATCCAATATAAGACTCCTGTTTTTGCCTCCTGTATGGTTATATCATATGTGACATTTACCTCTCTCTGCTGATACTCTTTGATTGTAATGTTTTCCATTTGTTTTGGCACTCAGTTGTATCATTCCTGTGCTCTATTATTATTATTATTATTTTAAATTTCTTTCTTTAGCTGTTAGATTTGCACTTACTATTTTTAAAGGGGTTCTGCATTGGAAGCTTTCAACATACAGTGGGAAGAATGTTAAAACATGTGGAGGGTAGAGACCTCCAGTTATTTTGTAATGCCAGTGGTGGTAGTATTTCTCCTTCTGTCTTCCTCCTCCTGCCCCTAAAGCAGGCACAGACTTTTTCCAAAGTTTGAAGGCTGGCTGTGATATATGACTGCTTCTTGCTAGCCAGATTGCAGTCCCAGAACCTACCAGAGAGTAAGATCAGCTTGCCATTCCAGTAGTTGTGTGAAAAGCAACCATTGTGAAATATCTATTTATGGAAAAAGCAGTTGTCAAAGGCTCTTCATTTGGCTTAATTTATCACTGTGGCTTCTGGTGCCGCACTGAACCTTCCTGGAAACACAAAAGAACACACAAATATACAGGTTCCCCTTCTTCCTCATGCCAGCAACTCAAAATATTTAAAAGAAAGTTTACATTATTTTCAAATCTTTGCTTAGTAAGTATGAAAAATAAGTATCTAACTTGCAGCCATAATTTAAAGCTTATTGGGGAGCTGGGATGTTGTTCGGTGGGTGAAGTAATATTGGGGGGTGGGGGGACCTTTTTTGCCGTTGGATTCTGAAAGCTGAGATTTTCTTGTGCTGGGAACACATGAAAGTTGTTGAATAGACAAGCAGACTGTGCATGTCTCAGACGCTTTGTATAATTCATACGTGGACATTTGAGTCTTCGGACAATAAACAGTATTATCAAATAAAATGGGAACAGTCTCTCCTTGTCTGGAGAATAGTTTGAATCTGCAGAAGGGCTGTAATTGGAAAAGAGGACATGAAGCCCTGAGAAGCAATTATTATTGTCACCTAGGCCTTTTGACTGCTGTGAACCATGTAACATGGTAGTCATGGCAGGAAACTGAGCTAAGCTAAAGATTCTAAGTTTCCTCCAGATAGACACTCCCCCCCGACATAAACTGATCTGTAATTCCCTAACAATGGAGATGTTTGTTTTTCTGCTCCTAAGACTATTTCTAAAGTTCTTTCAGTACCCATGCTGATGCCTTCTATGACCTTCAGGACAGACACAAAGAGGCTCAAAGACTACTTACTTCATGGATTTCACATGTAGTGAAGGACTGTACTTAAACTGGCTTTGAAAAGGGTTAGACAAATTCATGGAGGATAGGTCCATCAATGGAACCTTGATGTTCAGAGGCAGTGACATTCTGAATACTAGTGATGGAGGGCAACAAGAAGGGGAGGCTTCACCCTACATGCCCAGTTTATAGGTCTTCGTGGGAACATCTAACTGGTGTTAAATAGGATGATGGGCTGTTGGTCTGGTCCAGCATGGCTGGTTTTACATCCTTATGAACATCTGTCTTTTGAACACTGTAGCTGTAAGGAAAAGGCTCTCCCCAAGAGCAGTTATTTCAGTATCACACAGTGATTTATCCAAATGAGGCTCCATGTCAAGTATGTTCTACCTTCATCTACTTCACTGAAGGAATCTAGCAGGTATCAAGAATCTCTGACTTACTTATGTCACAGGGTCCCAGTTAACCTGGCAATCAGTTGGGTCCAAAGCATCTAATTTCTCAACCAGGGCGTTACTTGCTTTTCTACTTGACATATACCTGGAGTTCTCTAAGGGTCACAGACAGGGAAAATTATCTACAAGCCTGAAGTTTAGAAAAACAATGAAGATAAAACTGGGATGGGATCACAGACTAGCATTTCAGTCCATTTCTCCCACCCTAAAGAAGTTTCATGGTTAGATTAATATACTTAGTTTACCATGTTTGGATACCTTATTTACCACCCTTTAAATAGGCTTTGGCTATGAAACATTAAGTCTTTGAGAAACTGGAAAACTGCTCCATATCAGACTAACTAATACTAACCATGGTGGACTAATAGACTGATTCAGTGTTAGACAGTTTGACCTGAAAATCAGCTATTGCATACTACTAAAAAACACTTAAGCGTAGGGACAGACCACTGATTTTGGCACACCCAATGAAGGGATTGCTTATGTCAGATGTTACAATCATCGGCTAGGATTGTGAGATGCATGCAAAGACAATTGCAAGGAAGATGTTAGTTGCAGCCTAAAAAGGATGGCAGAGAACAGTGGCCAAAAGAGCATTATAACAGGATTTGTTGCTGCTCACTCTGGACTTGATGCCTCTGAGCTTCAAAAAAGGGGTCTCTAGAATTGCCCTGGCAATCCATTCTTCCATTCACATTGGAGTGAAATTGACGTTAGCCATATTACAGTGCAATCCTATGTTATATTACACCCTTGTATGACCATTGACATCAATGAAAGTAGAAGGGTGTACTGCTGCTTAGGATGGCACTGTTATATAGGCCTCAGTCAGCTGTTAAGCCATTTAATATGCACTCTGAGGTTTAATGTGATCAAACTTTCTGAAGAACCATCCATACCAAAAGTCCAGTCCTGCAAGGGACAGGGTAACATAAATCTTCTGATACTTAATTATTACTATCCTTTTCAGAGGAGGATAATTGCAGATAGATAGCTATGTTAGCCTGTAACAGCAAAATTAAAATCTAATGACATCTCGAAGAATAAAAAAAATAATTCCAGCACAAGCTTTTGTTACTCAGAGTTCAATTCCTCAGATATATGAGGTGTGTGTCCATCGCAGGTATATACAGAAACAGTAAGGAGGGAGTGGGGAGGTGTTATAAAGAGAGGCCAGTTAAAAACAATAACCAATCAAAAGAAAGATCAATCTATTCAGTGGTGAGGACCACTCCCAATGATTGATAGGCAGAGTAAGTTCAATATAAATCAGATATAACCAAGGAAGGAGTAGTATGAAACCAGGTAAGTAGATCCAATCAGGGCAATACAAAGGGTTTGTAAAACTACAGCTGAATACATTCACAGCCATGAAAGGATGGGTCATGCTAAGGTGAGTAAGGAAACCCAAGTTCTTCTTTGGATGAGGAGAATATTGAATCAGAGGGGCCTAATTTTACTTCTGAAAGATACCCTTACTATATTGGGAGAGCCTGTTTAATTAATTTATTTTTGCAGAAGTGTGCACTCTAATCCTGGGTAGTGAGGATAGAATTGTCACCTCAGTTTGGAATTTGTTTAATCATGAGTTTCTCTCCTGGTTTATGATGAAGAAAAAAAAATAGGGAGAAATTTCATGAGTGGGCAGCAAAAATAGAGGTAAGTAGATCTGGATAGCCCAGTCTCAGCAGATGCCAAGCAGGGTCAGCCCTGGTTAGTCCTTGGATGGGAGACCACCAAGGAAGTCCAGAGTTACTACTGATGGCACCTTCTACAAAGCAGATGGTGAGTAATGTAATACCTTGCAGCCCCCAAGATGCATATGGGTGGAAGCAATCACAGATAAGAAGCCAATTAGAAGTGTCTGTTCTGGCCAATCTTAGGCCTACAGGAATACAGGCCTTCTCTGGATATTGTTCATTCCCAATGAAAAGCATCCAGCTCAAAATGCATACAATGATTAATGTACTATTTATAACAGTATCTGCTTTCTTTGTCTTTCTACAAAGTGATTTTTAGAACTCTATATTCTCTCCAATGGGAATCCAAAGTTCTATGCTTTTCCATTTAATCTTCACAACCACCATCCTGTGAGGTTGGGTAGGCTAAGAGAGAGTGAACAGTCCAAAGCTGCCCAGGAAACTTCTATAATGGCATGGAGATTTGAATCTGTGTCTCCCAAATCATAGTCTGATACTCTAACCACTACACAACTGCATAGGATTTGCTTTGCCCTTCTAGGAGAGTGATCTCCTTGATATCTATGGCAGCAGCAGCTGCCTTTCCCCCCAGTACTTCCCTTCCCCCAACATGCACATATGTTTATTTATATTTTCAAGGTTGATCTTATCCATCATTGCCAAGGACACCATTGCTATGGACAGGGACAGGGACTCAATAGTAGCCCATCAACTCTGCAAACAGAAGGACTCCGATTCAATCACCAGCATCTCCAGTTGAAAGGTTCAGGTAGTGGATGAGATGAAAGGCTGAGAGAGCCACTGCCAATCAGGGTAGACAATACTGATTGATAGTCCAATGGTACAAGTCAGTAGCTCTGAGCATGGGACTTGTCCTCCCCTTCACTAGGAGAGGACAGCAATCGTCAAGGAGCTTGCCCTGCCTCCCCGCAATCGCTGTACAGTGCTGTCAGTACAGCGCTATGGAGCAGGGACAGGGCAGGGGAGCAGCTCACTTCTGCCCACTCTTCATCTACCTGCGCTGGGAGTAGGGTTGCCAGGTCTGGGTTGGGAAATACCTGAAGACTTTGGGGGTGGGTATAGGAGAGGGTGAGGTTTGGGGAGGGGCCTCAGCATGGTACAATGCCATAGAGTCCACCCTTCAAAGCAGTTATTTTCTCCAGGGGAGCTGATCTTTGTCAGCTGGAGATCGGTTGTAAAAGCGGGAGATCCCCAGGCCCCACCTGGAGGCTGGCAACCCTAACTGGGAGTCGTATGCTGAGGACTTTTCTGCCTAGTTGTTAACCGTGTCTTTCACCGGAAAACTGAAGAAAAAGCCAGTTTAACAACAACACTTGATTAATTTTTTAACCTCTTGAACATTCCTGACGAATTGAGTTCTTTCCTACCCTGTTCTAAAATATACTCCCTCCATTCCACCCCCACCCCCGGAAAAGCACGTGGCAGGAAGTCCTACCCAGTTGCTGCGGGACACTGCGCCTTTTGGATTCTTAACATGCTTATCCCCCTGTCACGCGCCATTGCCCCCCACCCCAATCCTTACTTAATATATATACATCTAGACAGTGTCACAGAAATAGTTCGGATAGCCGGCGGCAAGGCGAGAGAACATACCCTACTGCTGCACAAAGTGCAACCCAGCTGCCTTGCATTCAACGCCAGAGCGGGTGACGTTCTGGCGGAGGCGCTGCGGCACCAGGCGGCGCTACCTTCCCGAAACCTGCGGGCTGGCGGACTTCGTGGCGTCAGAGGGGATGGGCGGAGCGCCCGGCTTCCTCCGCCCCTTTAGGGCGAGGATTGGGCCCTGCGCGGCGGCCTAGCAGGTTTTCAGAGTCCTGCTCTTTCCTTCTTTTAACGCAGCGTGGACACGTGTGTGGATGAGAGCGCACGCGGGGCGGATGCAGGGACCCCGTATGGTGAGTGTCGGGCAGGGAAGGAAGCTTGATAAGCTTACTGTCTAGCCAAGCCTTCCTTCACCGCCAGGTTTGTGACCTGCGCCTCAGTCCCAGTGTTGGGGGGAAGCCGGGACCGAGGTAAGTGTAGCTTTACGGGTGGGGTGGATCGGGGGCTTGAGTGGATCGGGGGTGGGTTGGATCGGGGGCTTGACCTCCTTCCGTCTCTCTGCCTTCCCACCGCCCCGCCCGGGGCCCTCCTGGTGAGGCCAAGTCTTGCGATTGTGTTGTAATCCTCAAGCTGCTGTTGCCGTCCGGCTTCCCGACCGGATTGCCTCGACCCCTGGTTAAAAAAAGAAGGGAGGGGGTGTTTTTTTTTTTATAAAGCTCCTGGGTCAGAGTCTTGCTCTACTGCCCACTTGCGACGGTATCGAGGGAGGGCCGGGATTTCCGAGGAAGCCAAACGGGTGATGGTGGCGGAGGTGCCCTTTGCACCAGTGCAGAATGCTGCTTGGGAAGCTGCTGGCACTGACAGGATCACCTGTATCTAGGGGGAGAGACGCATCCTTGAGCCAGGCTTGGGGGTGACCGTGTTTGGCATTCGTTCTCTGCGCAGGGGCACCAGTTGGTTGTGAGACGGTAGCAGGTCGAATGTGTGTTCCAGAGTTGGAGAAAGAGGAAAAGCGGGGGCAGACCACCTCGGGTAGACAGAACGGAAGTGGCGGAATAGCTCTCTTTAGATTTTCGTTCTTGCTGTCTGCTACGTTGTAGGCCTTTTCTAGATCTGTGTGCTGTGCTGTTTTCCCTGTATCTTATACCTTTGTGTGCTGTGCTAGTTTATGGGAAATTATTTAAGTGGGGGGACCCTGAACAATGTAATTCCTCACCTACTGTCTGAAGTATTCTAGAGTATTATATCAGTTCTTCTACTAGCTTGTTCTGCTGTATGCATAGATTGGGTTTGAGCTGCTATGCCTTGCATATTTGCTCACAGAGGAATCTCCATTATATTTCTCATCTCCATCCAAACTGTAGGAAATACATTTGCTGTATGCAACCAAACACTTCTTGTGAGCACCTTGACTTCAGGGATAAATCTGTGTTCCTCTTTTTGTCTTGATGCTTCAGTTTTGCTGTTGGGGCTAAATTGCTTTTCAGGCCCAAAAGTGCTCAGAGCAGTGTCCCCTCCCCCATCTGTTCTCTGCTTCCTGTTTGAGCCCAGTATCCTTGGCTGTTGGTTAGATGCTACTGCTGTGGCAAGAGGCAACGGTCCTGACACACAAGGGTGTCATCGTACTGAACACCTAGCCACATGGATAAACAGTCTATCCCTAGAACACATATTTTGCTTACCAAATGAGAACATACTGCCTCAGTGTAGGAAGTCAGATTTATTAAAGCCTTTGCAAGAATAGCCAGCCACGGCGTACCTCCATACTACCATATGTAGAATTAAGCCAGTAATGAAGGGCCTATTTTCTTTTGGAAGCTTATAAAATGCCATTGTGCTACTCTGGTGGAATGTGGTGCTTTATGGTGTTTATGAGATCAGGTTTGTATGTGATGCAGTTAGTTTGGTTACTGCTGAAAACTGATTCTGTGTGCTGAGGATTCCAGGCAGTGGTTATAACATATGGAAATACTTGCCACATGGATATCTCTATATAAATTTCCAGTGGTTCCCAAGCAGGTGCAGTATTCATAGAGCAACTGCTTATTTATGTTTACACCCTGCTCCCATCTCCAGATGGCAGTACAAATATTTTTGGATTGCAAGGCTGCCACCAGCGTTAAGCAGCCCTGAGCAGTTGCAGGCTTTCTGCTGGTTTTGTGGCACTTGAAGGAGAACGTTTGTAACAGAAAATTTATGATGCTGTAAACCTCTCTCTTTTCCAAGAATCAAGTATGGCCTTGTCTTCCAGGAAGGCCTGTTCTATTTACAAGGTGAGCACTTCTTTCTGCATGGCCATTTAAAACAAAAAAATTCTCCATTAGCAGAGACACCTGGGGTTTCTAGATAGCATGTTGCTTTTTTCGCCATTGCTACTCCAACCTTGGGGCAGTCTAAGCAGTCTCAAGTGATATAGTAGACTCTTTGTTTACACACTGCTATTAACCTGCCTGCCTGAGGATGTGGCACATCTCAAGCCTGATAATAAAAGGCCTTGATTTGAATTGTTTGCTGCAAAGCAAAGCTGCTTTGTGGCTGAGATTGTTATAGAATGAAAGCATTATATCTACAGCTTCCAGAACAAATTCAAAATGCATTATTCCTCTTTAGTAAACAGTTTCTGAATTAGGTGCAGAACATCTTGAGAATTAACTTAGGAAGGTCTTGTTTGTTAAAGATCTTCATGTGGCAGAACATATAGTCAAATCCTTGGCCTCTTGTCTCAGAGCCTTTCTCTCTGTTGGGAGTAGAAGATGTCAGACCTGCAGAGTGTAGATGCCGAGAAGTGTATTGGGTTGCTTAGAAACCTGCATTGCTATAACTGTTTCACGGAAGTCAGGTTGTCTAGGCTGGAATCTTGAAATTCATTCCTTTTGTATTTTCTGTACCATCTACTAAGCTATTGTATTTTGGCTTTCAGAAAAGTGAGTTTCTAACCTTCATGGTGAGAATATGTTGGAAATACTGGAGGAATGTCTGTTACTGCAAAACGAATTAAGTTGTTGTAGGTTTTCTAGTGAATAGGAGGCAGGATTTGTATGGTGCTCCCATGAACTCCTCCTAAAAAATAATAATCACAATTTGCAACTGAAATACATCAGGAAAATGATCTGATCCTTCTCCCAGAAAAGGAATGGAGGGATGGTGCTAAAGAATGTTGGATTAAGTGTATATTCTCTGGAAAGAATTTTGTTGATATAAAATTCATAGTAATGGTTTTGAATTTCTTCTTAACAGACCCTACTGTGGATTAACCTGCCAGTTTCTTTTTCTTTTTGCTTTGTCCTACAGAACAAAGTTCCCTTGCTAGCAGGGCAACTCTTGCCACCACATGGTGATGCACCATGCCCATAGTGGACAAGCTGAAAGAAGCCCTAAAGTCTGGGCGGAAAGACTCTGCTGATGATGGTGAGCTGGGCAAGCTGTTGGCTGCTTCTGCCAAGAAGGTCTTGCTGCAAAAGATTGAGTTTGAACCAGCCTCCAAAAGCTTTTCATACCAGCTGGAGAGCCTCAAAAGCAAATATGTTCTGCTGAATCCGAAGACAGAAAACTCTAGTAGGCATAAAGGCTGTGAAGAAGGATCCATTCGGAAACAAGGTGCCTCCTGTCTGTACCCATTTTTGAGGAATTTGGCTGTGTTCCTGTCTTGGCTAACTTTGCTGACCTCTCTCTCTTCTCTCTTTGGCAGGCACTGAGCATGTGCTGGGAGGTGATGGTGTGCCAGCCCCGCAGAAGGTCCTCTTTCCTGTAGAACGTCTCTCTTTGAAATGGGAGCGGGTGTACCGTGTTGGAGCTGGTCTCCACAACCTTGGCAACACTTGCTTCCTCAACTCCACCTTGCAGTGTCTGACATATACGCCACCTCTAGCTAATTACCTGCTTTCCAAGGAGCATAGCCGTAGTTGTGAGTGCAGAGATGGGGCTTTGGGGTGTTCTTTTCTGTCTGGGGGTGAGGTCTCACTTGATGTTCTGACACAAAGCACACGTGATTTGATGCTTGAAATTCTATAGGGCAAAAGCTGCTGTATTCATTCTCTACATCCAAGGGCACTATCTATGAGAGGGGGATCCTCATAATATCTTCTTGCATAAAAGAATCAAGTGCCACAGCTGTAAAACAATCCTACTGACTACAGTCCAGTGTGTTTTGAACAGTAATGTGGGTTTTCTGGAAAACTTTAATTGTTCTCTGCTCCCTGAACTGTTTGAGATTGGATTTGGCATACTGGCTTGACTTAGATTAGATAATGAAACTAAAGTATGTCTTACTAATATAGTTTAGATATAAGTACCTAAGAACAGTTTTCTGGGCAATTTTGCTCTGAAATATTTGATTGGGGGAAAATAATAAATTGTATGTGGTGTAAATATGATGTTTGTCAAATGCATTCACTTACTTCTTAGGGACAGTCATCTGGAAGATGTTAATTGCAGCGTTTGGATTTGCCCAATTTGACTAGTTATCTTTTCCATATATTTTATTACCAATTATACTAAGAAAGATGCAATTCTAGAAATGAGAAATCTTTCACAGAAAAACACATGCTTCTGCAAATAGAGTGAGCTTATGGAAGAAATTTTTTTAGTGCCCACAACAACCCCCTTTGTCCTTCCCCCAAAACTGCTGCTGAAATGGGGACCCGCTAGAACACACATGGCAAGTGGGACTACAGGAAGAAAGGGGAATACCCTTGCTTGAGTATTTTACTCTGTTCATGGATCCAGTCCATAGTAGTGTTAAACTTTTCATTAAAGAAACCTTTGGTTTTTAAAATTTTCTGCCCTGTGTAACTACTTTTGGCTTAAACACTTTTTTCAAAGGATACATAAACTCACCCACTGAATTTCATTTCCCTCTATTTTAATAATATTTAATATCCTCTGCAAACAGCTGCAAAGGAGCAGAGCCCCCACTTGGTTGCATAAGAATTGCTGCTCTCAGCACCCATGCTATCCCTGCTAGTAGTGCTGACTGCTGGTTGGGAGAGTGAATGTGAATGGCTGGGGTGAGATGTGGATGGACAAAAGCTACTGCTGTGGGAGCTATTACATCCCAATGTGCCATTTCTCTTTTGCTTTCTTCTGTAACAGTTGGCAAAACAAGTGATGTAGTATTAACTGGCCAATTTTCTTCTCAGGCTGAGGCAAGGCTATTGTAGAGATGTGAAGGCCTCAGAAAAATGCATGCGGGGGGGCAGGGTGGGACCTGTTTAATTCTTCATTTGAGGGGAGCACTGAAAAGAAACTCCTATGAAATACTTATAGAATAAGTAAAATGCTTCTTAAATCAAGGATTTTCGCATTTAAAATAGTATGAAAAAGTCTAGGATTTTTGCAGTGGAAAAATTGGAGTGTACCAAAAAACCTTTTATGAAATAATTTGTTTTTGAGAGAGAAAAATCTTGTTTTACAAAGCGTTTCATTCATTCTAACAGTACATGTGTACACTAAAAGAGTATTTTTCCAGTTCTCTCCCAGATTTCCCAGGTTTTCCACTGGAAAAACTTTTCATGTTGTACAACATTTTCAAGTTTTTTTTATTTAAATGTGAATAATGACAACAATTAATATGCTATAAGGTGTTTAATGGTAATATATTATTAAAAGTTGGTATTTCAGAGTCTTATAACATTTAGCTTAATATCCAAACATGCTGGCCAGTCCCACCTACTGTGACTTTATGAGAGACTCTATTCAAATACTACAAAATTTGTTTTCTCCCATCACTTTTATTTTTCTTACCTATCAGATGGTAAAAATTAAAAATACATGTCCAGTGGTAGCATAGAGTGCAGTGGTTTGCAAACCTTTCTCAAGTACTGCATATACTTATATTTTTTCTTACAGAAAATGAAGCCATTCATACTTTTGACTTGCATGAATATGCCAAATTATACAATTTATATGCTAATTTTTGTTATAAATTACAGATTTTATGTTCATACAATAAAAGAAGCTTAGACTATGGGAAGTATTGCATATATTTCACCCCACCCCCTTTCTGTTTTTCCCCTGGTAAAAATGAAGATTCCCCCCCCCCCCCCGTGGCTTCCCTATTTCTGGAAATTTTACATCAAGAGGCTATTGGGGTCCTTTCAAGAAGGTTCTCTCCACCATATCATTGTTTGCTGCAGTCTTTAAAATGGATGTGTTCTTCTGAAGTGTGTGTGAGATCATTCTTGATTTCATCTTTTCCAGGCCACCAGGGAGGCTTCTGTATGATGTGCATTATGCAGAATCACATGATTCAGGCTTTTGCGAACAGTGGCAATGCCATCAAGCCTGTGTCCTTCATCCGAGACCTTAAAAGTAAGTATTGGAAGGAAGCTCCGGAGGCCTTTGTAGATCTGTCTGATGCTTTCCAGCTTTGGGAGTGAATAGTGGTGTGAAAGTCATGCGTGAACAGTCTGTTAAGGGCACTGATCCAAAACCTCATTATTTGAAGCTCTAGGTATATCTTAGATGTGTGTGGATATCCTGTCATGTATGCACAATAGGGGCTGCTGAGAATACTGACTTCAGCAACTTTCTGGTCAGAAAGATGCTTGAAAGCATGACACCAGTGAGTGGGAGAGTCATGAGCTAGTGATATTTGGGTTCTCGCATTCTTTCAGCTACCTAAATTGTAGTCAGTACCATTTTAACCCCCCTCCCCACATATTATATGTATGTAGTGCTGGTCATAATTTTGCTTAGTCATATTGAGTAAAGAACTGGAATTTCCTTGCTGTGGGATCTGGACTTTTGGGGTAGGGGGTGTCAGCTTCCATGAAACCGTTTCTGATCCTCCTTCACTCCAGTATAAGTGGTGTGTTTCTGGCATTGTGGAACATTTAAGTGGCGCAGGAGGCAAGATCTGTCTCTTTCTCCTTCACCCTAACAGAGATTGCTCGGCACTTCCGTTTCGGCAGTCAGGAGGACGCACATGAGTTCTTGCGCTACACCATTGATGCCATGCAGAAGGCCTGTCTCAATGGCTACACCAAGTATGGACAGCTCTTTATGTCTGGTTGGAATTCTCATTGAGCTTGGGCAGGTTGAATAGCCTGAATTTTTAATCCCTTCCCTCTTGCAGGGCATTGAGTGGAAGATTAAATCCTGATACATTTTTGGGTGGGGTATGGACAGGGGATATGGTATTAATACTTGGTAAACAACTATCCAGCTCTGGGGTTCCTTTTTTTACCCAGGGAGGAAGGAACCTGTGTGTTGAGCTAGCAGTTCTACCAAGGAGGAAAGCCTTTCTTGTGCCCCAGCTGTTGTACTGAACTAGTCTTGACACACATTATCACTTAGGAAATTTGCTATGGCATGTTTTGATGCTCTGTCACTTGTGTCTCCAGGCTGGATCGTCAGACACAGGCTACTACATTGGTGCATCAGATCTTTGGTGGCTACCTCCGATCACGAGGTGAGGAATGTAGTTCAGCAAATATCTTTGAAAGTGTTATGCATACCAGGACCTGTTCATTTTGAATCCTTGGTGAGAGTCTACTGAGAGATCCCCTTACCACCCTACAACTGTTTCAACACCTGTGTTCCTGCAGCTTTGAGTCCAGTGATAACAGTTATAATTCTTTCTTTCTTTGCAGTGAAGTGCTCTGTATGCAAGAGTGTTTCTGACACTTATGACCCCTACCTGGACGTGGCTTTGGAGATCCGGGTATGGCAGAAGTATTCATCTGCTTCTTTTAAAAGTGGCAGAAATAGAGAATAACCTTGGTGGACAAAGAAAAAGACATTCAGATGTGACTAAAATGTGTGGATCTGTGTACATGAATGAACCTCTGGTAGTTTTTGAATTGTGACTCCTGCAGTATTAGTATATATAGGAAGATGTTTTATACATAGCAGAATGTAATAAGCAGATGGCACAGCGCTTAACAGTTTGGTCCCTTGTAGAAAATAAAGAGGACAAAACAGCAATGGAGAAGGTTTCTGGGGAAAAGGATGATGAAATATGGACCTCAAGGGAGTGAATAGGGTGGTGAAGTTACTCTTATAACCACTGGTACAAAAAGTCCACACTCATCTTGAAAGTTTTCAGCCCTGAAACCTTGGCAGAAGAAACTCTTGTTTCCTTCCATAGTGAAACAACAGTCTAGCATCATAAAGTCTTCTGACATTTATTTCAATATGAGCTTTCGGTGAAATTAGACCTCACTTCTTCCATAGTGCCATTTTTGCAGTAAATCTTGGAGTAGTAAAATTCTAGGTACATAATCCAAGTGGAGGGAAAATCTGTGATCTAGCTGGGAGTTACTAACATAATTTGGGCTTTGCATCCAGTCTTTTAATTTTTCTAGTTTATGGGCTCTTTCTAGAGCCTTAAGAATCTCACATTAAACATTAAAACCTTTTGGACTTTGTTGAGGGAAGCTTGAGTTTGGTGGTAGTATATGTTAAAGGTACAGAAACTATGGATGTGTGAGCACACCTCATGAGTCTTCAAGCGATTACTTGAAGGGCTTAACCGTTGTCCAGAATAATTAGGTGAAATAAGTTGTTGTTTTTTGCAATCAATGGTGGTAGTCCTGAACAATGGTAGTTGTCCAGTTCCATGTTAAGCAAAATGTGCAAATGATGTCTGGTGGTTTCCACATGGTGACAAGCTTGTATGGCTTCCCTGTTGCTGATGCAGCTGCTAAAGCACAGAAGCAACAGGGCTTCCAGATGGTAGGTCTCCCTGCAGTTTTCCTGCCCTTGCCCCCCCAATAGCAGACATCACCCCTCCCCTGGGCCACTGGGACTTGTTCAGTTTTTTTTAAAAAAATCAGCAATTGAATATCTTTATGCTGTTACAGCAATGTATTACCTGTTATTTTGATATAATAATATTCAGTTGGCAATTAAAAAGAAACACAAAAAACCCTGGTGGAGGGGAGAAATGACTACTGCCGTGGGGGGAGGGAAATAGCTGCCATGTGGGTGGCAAAATCCAAACATTCCCACCCACACAGCAGCCATCCAGGTTCTACAGTTATTTTTACCAAAACTTCACAGCAAAGCAGATTTGAGAAAGTTGGGGGAACCCTGGGAGGTGCATGACTGTACTATGATGTCGTGAGGAAGGAGGAAAAAGCAACAGCTTCCCCACAGCATTGAAACTTGGGACAGATTACATTGGATTATGTGCCTGGCCCTTGATGTTATGGTGAACTCACATTATGGGTTCTTCACACTGAACTCTTAACTGAATGATGCCAAAATAATACCTGGTACACTGTAGTCGCTTTCTGTTGTGACCACCTGATTAGAAGGAGCAAGAGGTCTTGGACTAGGGCTTAATCCTAGAAACTTTCTTTTAAAATATGAGATTCTTGTGACACTAGGTGTAAACCTTGGGGCCAAGAAGAATTGGTTAATATTAAGGCTATCTTCTAAAGGGTGATGTAACATGGGATTGATCTGTCTGAGGCTGTTGCCACTTATCTAGGGTTTATGACCCCCTGTAGAAGGAGGATTGCTATCTGTATAAGAAGAGAAAAAAGCCACCCAATGTAAACTGAATTACCTGGTTGTTGGAAGGCCTGGAGTGTATGAACAATGTCCCTTCCAAAGAGCCAGGCCTGACTAAGCGAGGAAGAGGGCCCAACCCTTTTCTAAGGCGTACGTCCCAAAGGGTAGAGGGCAGTGATCAGCTGAGTAGGGAGCAATCTCAGCTTCTGTGTGAGCCTGTTCTTTGGCTGGTCGTAGGGTTATGTAGGAGATCCCTCTGAATGTCTCTTTTCCCTTCTTTTTATTAACAGCAGGCTGCCAACATTGTTCGAGCATTGGAGTTGTTTGTAAAGGCAGATATGTTGAGTGGGGAGAATGCTTACATGTGTGCCAAGTAAGTTGTAATGTAGGCTTACACTCCACCTTCTTGTGTTCACCATTCTCTCTTCTCTCACCCCAGTAAAGAAAACTTGTGCATTTTAAGTAGAAGTATATGTCTAGTACCAGACCCTTGCTTCAGACAATTGAGCAGATATGTTCTGCTTACAGCTTCAGTAATTGCTAGTTCTTTATTGAAAATGGAGGCTGTAGAAGCCGAAGGGTGCAATGGAGGGGAAGTTTACCAAGCCCAGGGCAAAACACCAGAGGGGAGGGGGAGCAAATGATTATGAGAAATGGTTATGTTATGTTGGGTACATCCGCCTTCTTCTTGTCATCATATCATTGAACTGAAAGTTTAGATATTGAATGTATCACAAATAGGGCTGGACTGGAGTACAGGGACACACCCCTTTTATATGTGTGAGGGGCAGTTACATAATCGAAGAGCAGTTATTGGGCATTTGGGGCATCCTCTGCTTAACCCTCTGAATTCTGTGTCAAGGGTTTTAAATGGCTGCATGGTTGTCTTCACAACATTGCCTTTCCTCTTTTCTGTGCAGGTGCAAAAAGAAAGTGCCAGCCACTAAGCGCTTCACCATCCATCGTGCATCGAATGTACTCACGATCTCCCTCAAGCGTTTTGCCAATTTTAGTGGAGGCAAAATCACCAAGGTGTGGAGATCTGGAAAAAGGAAGAGTGCCTGAATAGTCCCCTCTTAAGGAACCTTGAAAGAGTAGAAGTGGCCAGTGGCTGGGTTCAAACCCTGGGTCGCTTACATAATCCCTATTTCTTGCCTTTTGATCACTAGACACATCTTGGGTGCATATATACATATATCTGAAATGGCAAACTCTGCCTTTTGCTTGCCCTTGCAAACTCCTGTTTGAAATCGGAAACATGCTGTTGTGACATCTGAACAGGAAAAAACAGTATTTTTAGCTATGGTTCGCTGCGAATTGTATATATAGTTTATGGTATAAATGGTATCTTACAGCTCCTTCCAGGCCTGTTTTTGTAATAAACCAAGCCACTATCTTTCTGAACATGGGTCATGTCATGATACTGACTCCTGTTGGAATAGATGCCAGGGCCCCACATTGTCTTGCAAAAACTAGAACTCCTGGTTGACTGCCTAGACTACTTACATGCAGCATGTCTCTTTCCAGTTGCAGACCAGTATGCCCACCAAAGAGAGATTTCAAATGGGTTGGGGCAGTTGCTCATGAATGACAAACTCTGTCTCCCTCCCTTGCAGGATGTGGGCTATCCTGAGTTTCTGAACATCCGTCCTTACATGTCACAAAGCAGTGGTGACCCTGTCATGTATGGTCTCTATGCTGTGCTTGTGCATTCAGGATATAGCTGCCATGCAGGGCATTACTACTGCTATGTCAAGGTGAGTCCTTTTCCTGTTGGCACTAAGCAAAGAGTTGCAATGGTCGTGGGACTGTATGGGAAGGGGTAACTTGCATTTAAGTCTGTGAGAAGGTCACTTGCAGCTTCTGCAAGAATATTTCTCATATGTTGGATTGCATGAATGCCCCTGCAACACCCAGCTTGCTTGAATGTTGTTAGGTGTCTTCCATTCCCTACTGATGTTTCGAGTTTCACTCTGCACTCTTAATCTCTCCATGTTCAGGGGTTTAACTACAAGAGTAAGTGATAGCTGCAGAATATGCAGTTGCTAAGACTCCTTAGTGTTGAAAGCTAAGGGTTGACTGGAAGTAGCAGCAGGCAGATGATAGAAAAATAAGCTCTAATGTAGCTTAAGCATTAGAGGACTCATGTTTGAGTAGGCTGTTGAGAACAGAGTTGGCAAATAGTTCAGCCTTTTCAGAGCTCCATTCCAAGCTCAGAATGATTCAGGAAAGTCAGCTCTTTCCTCCATTCTTCCTCGCCTGACTTTGTTGAGCTGGTGACGGCTGGCTGAGTAGGCTGCTGACAGGTGATCAAAAAGCTGACTGTCAGGCACTCTGAATCCGCATTTCCCAGGATGTCCTGGGCATGACTTAGACAGTGCTGAAACGGCATTCAGGGCACAGGAAAGAGAGGGGGTGGAGGATGGGAAAGAGGGAAATGAGTGTCTATTTTGCCAGTAGGGTAGCCAACTCTGAGTTGGGAAATTCCTGGATATTTGGGGGTGGAGCCGGGGGAGGGCAAGGTTCGGGGACAGGGGGGTCTTCAGCAGGGTATAAAGCCACAGAGTCCTCCTTCCAAAGCAGCCATTTTCTCTAGGAGAACTGATCTCTGTAGTCTGGAGATCATTTGTCATTCCAGGAGATCTCAAGCCCCACCTGGAGGTTGGCAGCTGGATCTGCTGGCCTGCATGTAGTCTGTTGCTGCCTGTACCATAGCCACAAGTGGAGTGGGGAGTAAGGAGGACTGCATCTAAAGGACTGCAAACATTCAAGGACCTGATTTAGTTCAGTATAAGATTTTAACAACAGTAGCCCATCGCAAGTCAGGAAAGGAATTCAGAAGGAGTTAGATGGGGCTGACATCATCTGTCTCCTGGGTTAGTCTTCAGCATCTGATTGTCTTGGTATTGCTGTCATTGAACACTGATGTCACTTTTCTGGCTGCCATGGCTGGTGGCAGTTGAGAGACCTGTGCTCCTGGAATTTATCCCATTATTTTTTCAGTGATGTCAGCCTTCAAAGTGCTAGTAACTGTTGCCTGACTGTCTGTGCAGGGAGTCAGTTACAAATCCTCCTTTCTTTCTTCTGTGTTCAGGCAAGCAATGGGCAGTGGTACCAGATGAATGACTCTTTGGTACATTCAAGCAACATCAAAGTTGTTCTCAATCAGCAGGCCTATGTGCTGTTCTATCTTAGGTAAGTGGGGTATCTATGGCACCAGCTGCTGGCAGAACTCTTCCTAGCCATTTTTCCTGTTCTGTGTGAGCCTGAGGTAATCTTGTCTGTACATGCCCAGTCTGCTCACCAGGTGGGTTGGAAGAGGACTGAGGGGTCAGTTTTGAAATGGAGAGCTGAGCTGACTTAGTAACACATGGGAGGGATGATGATAAAGCAGCTGCCAGTGCAAGTCTGTATTCTTGGCTGGCAGACTCTCTTGCAGCTCTTACCTGTTACTGTTCTCTGATGGTCCCAAGGAGTTCTACCATCCGGGGTAGCTTAATCTGTCATACTGGGTGTTAGTCCTGGATTCTGGGTCATATCCAGGTTAACATTTCTGCTCCTGCAAAGCATTTCTATCAGTGAACAGAACATTTCCCCCACCCCACCCCCAGCAACCCACTGATCTCCCCAAAATGCTGCTCCCTAGGGGACAGGGTACTCTCAGCAACAGCATGGGGGCTGAATCAGGGTTCTGCAGCAGGAAGAGAGAATTAGTGGAAATTACCTCACTCCTTCCATTAGCAAAACATTTGGTTTGGGTCTCATCCTCTGTTGTGTAAAGGTCCTTTGGATGGAGCAAGACTCCTGTGGAATGTTGTTTCATGTGTTTCCATCTTTCCTTCTAAGGATCCCAAGCACCAGGAAGAGTCCTGAAGGGTCCATCTCCAAGAGCAACTGCCCTGTGTCCAACCGAGCAAGCATTGTCTCTGACCACATGAAGAGAAGCACGACCAATGGTGCCCTTGCATCACCACTGATTAGCAAAGTGAGTTTCTGCTTAGCTGCTAGCTCACCTTATCACCAGATAACTATGTATTTCCAGCCTAAAATTAATTAAATATTGCAATTAGGCAGTCCAAATTCTAGACCCTGTATAAATTGTTTCAGTACAGCAAAATTGCATAATGACTTTGCACAATTCTGATTTTGTTAGTCCTGAGAGAGGCAAGGCTGTAGAAGCCCAGCCTCTGTCTGCTGAAAATCCTGTTCAGTCACCTTTCTGGTTTTTGAGATTTCAGCAAATTGTGCCCTATGCTGTATCTTCACAGGTATAAAGACTGGAAACTTGGGTTTTTTTTAAAAAAAATACACTGCTTGAGATTTTCAGGAAGCAGCATCCTTTTACAGTACCTATTGCCTTTTCCTGCAGGCACCCAGGATTCTCTCCCCCACCCCCCACTCCCAGATGCAGTCTCCAGCACCCTAACTGACTAAGATAGCTACAGCTAGCAGTGAGGTCGCTCTCAGCCAGGTAGCTGGGTGGAGATGGGGTATGGAGGAACATCCAGTGCAAAATCTGGCAACAATCAGAATTCAAAGATCTCTTGATTTTGATTTGGATAGGAACCAGTTCTCTTCTCCATCATGTTTGTGGGCAAGCATGGTAGCAACTTGAAGTGAACTTTAGTTAGAGTAACATAGGTGTTCTTGTGGTTGGGGCATTGTGTGTTGGAACTAGCTCTCATTTAGGTAGTAAGCTTCTGCCAGGGCTGTACCACTTCAGACTGTAGGTGGAGGGATGTCACATGATATATTTATTTATTATTTTCTGTTTCTAGACTACACTCCCCTGTAAGACAGGGCTCAGGTGCAACAATATGCAAGGCAATTAATTATTTTAATGACTTGGAGGAGGGCTGGTTTGAGGGTCTATGTGGCAGCGGATTCTGAGCCTGTAGTTGGCTTTATTGTGTGTGTGTTATCCTATGAAACTGGGCTTGGTGCTCCATGCATCTCTCTCCAATGTGTATGCGTTTCTTCTTTTCAGAGGCCAGATGTGATTCAGGCCAAGAAAATCCTGGAGCCTGAGGAATCTGGCATCCCTGTGGCCCGCAGCTCCTTTTCTTCCAACTCTAAACCTCAGAATGGGATTGGTCCTCCTCCCAAACTCTTCCTTACTACTGGCTTCTTGTCACCAAAACTCCCCAGCAAGCCAACTTTCCTGGATGACTTAAGCAAGAGATCCAAGAAGCAGCCTTTCCTCAAAACATCTCAGGACTACAGCGAGGCTGGTGGTGCCAGGGTGGAGATGTGCAAGCAGAATTCTTGGGAAGACAAGGGTTTGACACCCTCTGCACAGCTGCTAGAGAGTCCTGCAGAAGACTTCCAGGGCAAAGTTCGTGAAGAAAGTGCAGAGCTGCCAAGCAAGGACTCCTCATCCTTAACGACCTCTTCTTCATCTTCGAGCAGCTCCTCTTCCTCCAGTCCAGCACATAACTTGATCAAGGGGCTCCCACAGGCCGCAATGGGCATCAATGGCTACTGCTCCTCTCAGGAAACAGACTGTGCCTCTGGGAAACCTGTTTCTGAGGACTCCAAGTTTGCCAAGTTAAAAGCACCGTTGCTGGCTACTGTGACCAATCTAGAGCTGGGAAGCACCATGTCACCCCCACCTGCAAAGAAACTGGCGCTCTCTGCCAGGAAGGTGAGTTGGGGGGGGAAGGGGCTCTCCCGGTTGAGGAGAAAATGGTGGGGTGAAGGAGGTGAAAGGAAGGTGGAATGTTCAGAATTGTCACCCTAATCCATTGGTAGCACTTTCAGGCTTAGTATTGTGCTGATAATAACCCAAGTAAAATTCTAACCTGGCCCAACTTACTAGCTTCGAAGGCCAGGTATTAGCAGACTGTCCCCATTTTTGGAGAAAAATAGCTTGCCTCATTCATTATTGTGTGAGCTGCCTTCTCATGCTCTAAAGGAGGCCTTTGGGCCCAAAGACCCTTGTCTTAGAAGAAGCAGGTGAGGCTTGTGTAGAGCTGATGTCCCCTCATTCCTCCCCCCCAGTTCTTTTGTGTGGTCAGAGTGCATCCAGGGAGGGGCATGGTCTAGCTTCAGATGCAGACCTGAGAAGCCCTGGCAAGCGACTGGGGGATGAGAAAGTGCCAGTTGCCTGTTATTCATGCTAACACTGTTCTGTCTTCTTACATGTCCTTCCTCTTCCTTTGTTTCTAACAACAAACACTTTTCTGATTCTTCTTCCCTTCCTTGTCCCCACCCCCACCTCTTTTTGTTTTGGTCCCCTCCCTCTCTTCTTACTCCACCCCCTGCTCCCTTGGGTCATGGAAACCTTTTTTAGACCACCAAGTTTTTATTTATGTCGATAACTACAGGGCAACAACACACTGCAGAAAGTGAGCGGCAGTGAGCGTCGGGCACCGCCCCACTCCCCACCAGCCGCCACAAACACCACCCACCCTGTCTGCGCCGCTGTACTTGGCTATCCCAGGTAAGCTATCCCCAGATACCCTTCTGGGTGACAATGCTAGGCATCATTTGGAAGTTTTCCTTGTGATGTGGCTGTCTCAGTTGATGTAGTAATAACTGAAGCACTTGGGAAAGGCACCAAGAGCTCAATGCACTTCATGGGTGGATCATGTTGCTTTTAGTGCTGGGATCCCTAGTGAGTTTGGCTCTCTGTTGGCATTCACCTGCTGCTGACTGATGCTTCTCCATTGGATGTTTCTATTGTACTTCTGCTGTATGGTCTGGAATCAGGAGCCTCTCTCAGTGGGGCTGAGAGTCCTTACCATGCTTCATTACGATGCTTGAAAACACAGCCTAGTGATATAACTTCACGTCAGTAAGGATTGCTCTTCCCTCCTTCCTGTGTGTGCCCTCCGCTCCTTAGTAGGCTGCTCCCTTTCTTGGGATCTGATAATCTCAGTGTGATTTATCTCGGTTCCCCAGAGACAAGTAGTACCTCTGAGCTCAGGTCTTTCATATACTTTCAAGACAAACAGCCCTGGGTTTTAGCGGTACTCCCTTGGGTTAGTAAGATTTAACAGTAAACACCAGCAAGTTCTTCAGTGAATGTGTTCTGAATGCGGTACGTATGAACCTTCCTTGTACAGAGTCAGATCTAGCTCTGTACTGGCAACTCCTGACTAGCACTGGCTCACCAGGGTCTCAGGCAGAGAAAAGTCTTCCTAACACCTGTTAACCAGGATACTTTTACTGGGGAGGGTTGAGATTGAACCTGGGATTGATTTATTAGTAAACTCTAGCCAGATTTGGGTTTTGAAGAGTATCTTCTGCAAGTAGAGCATTTCCTTTGCTACTGAGCCACAGTCTTTATAAATTCCACAATTTAGATTGTAATTCTGCATGTACCCCCCCCCCGCCCCAAAGTTGTATGCCTGTTTTGTAGAAATGTGTGGCGAGACAATCCTGCTTGGTGGTAATTGTGATGGCTGTATCTGAAAAGGCTGTGCCAGTAAGCTTGGACAGGGGTGGAAATCTTGCATGTTGGAAGTGAGAGGGGGCTGGTGGAACTCTTGGAAAAATAATTAAAGTGATTCCTGAATCTGATGTCATACCACCCTACAGAGCATGATCCTGGAAGCAGCCCATGCATTCTAATGCCTGGTTGATGGTCAGTGTCTGTAGGCACAGGTACATGGGGCTTATATGTTTGACACTGGTGGGGCTGATAGCAGCAAGGCTTATGTAGGAACTATAGTGACTTTCTGCAGTGATGTTTACAATGGTAGAATGTGTTGGGTTTTGAGCTCTGTGTATGCCTCTTTCTCCAGGGTGCTCTCACCTGCTTCCAAATCTTCAGCACCTCCACACTCAGCCAACAGCACCTTTGTCAACTTTACACCCTCATCCAGCTTCAAATCATGCTGCCCCTCTGCTGTCTCTCTGTCACCACCTGCTATGCCCTTTGACTCCGACAAGGCCAAGGGCCCTTTCTTTGCCAGCTCCAAGAAAAGAAAAAGGAAGCATAGCCCTTCAGGGGAGGAACAAGGTACTCATTGCAGCCCAGGCATGACAGAAGACAATGCTGACAGGACCTGGCTCTCCAACCCTCCCAAGAAGAGGCAACTGAAGGAAAATGGCAGTGTATCTTCTTTACGGGCAAAGATGGCAGCTAGGAAGGGACAAGAGGAGGAAATGGCTGAGGACCAGACATCACCTGGTTTGAGTCTAACCAGTTCCATCTGGAAAAAAAAGAGAAAAAGGAGGCTGCAGCAGACAGAGGAAGACTGCCAACCTTTGCTGTCCCCTGTGAACAGGTACGAGTTGCTGCCTCCACTCCTTGGGGTGTTGGATGACTCAAGGCAGCATCACTACAAATAGTGCTTGTATAGCTGAACAGCCACAAACCTTGAAATGCAGGGCCTTTTCTTCATGCTGACATAACATAGCCCTGGCCATTCCTTGGCAGTGGCCTGCATTCCCAGGTAGAGGTGTCTTTAGCATGGGGTTAGGATGCCAGTGCCCCCCCATAGCCTTTTGACCCCTCTGCTGCCAGGCGCCATCAGTGCTTTTGAGCTGTTGCTTCCTAGTGACCGTCTAGCACACCTTCTGCAATCAGGTTGGATTTTTTTAAATCAAGTATGCATCTCCTGTAGATTCTGAATGAGCATTTGTCTTCATATTGGTGCTATAACTGTTTAAAAAATCATTTCACAATTAAGTACTGAGCAGGAGCATAATATTAAAACCTCTTATTGCATATAAATTATGGAATTTTGCACTCCGTAATTTTTACACCTGCTAACAGCAGTAAGTTGTGAGATTTAAAATTTCACATGATCGGTGAGCAAGATAATTTAGTAGGAATAAGTGCCCAGAACTTTTTGGAGACATTGGCTTAGACTCTGCCTAGGATTTCCATGGGTGAGGGGGATTTGCCTGTTTCCCTGTCCCCCAAAGCTTCTCCTGTCTTATAGGAACAACTTTTTGAGGGGGAGCTTTATCTGGTGGGGGGTGGGAGTGGCAGAAATCATCCTCTCCTTTGCATTTGCAGAAACTGTAGGCAGGATCTAAGTCACTGTCTAGCTGTGACTGGATAAGACAGAGAATGCTTTCACACATGCTAAATAATGCAGTTTCAATCCACTTCAGTGACCATTTGCAAGTGGATTTTTCTGTTTCACATAGTAGAATCCAATTGCAAAGTGGATTGAAAGTGCATTATTTAGTGTGTGTGAAAGCATTTATATCTTACCCAGAGTGTGTGAAAGCATTCTCTGTCTTTCTCTGAGACATGGGAAGTAAACATTCCTGTGTTTTTTCACCACCCAAGCATTTGGAATTGGCACAGGAATAAAAGTAATAGATAGGACTGCACTTTGGATATTTGTCGTGACTGTCTTTCAGATATTTGCCCCTGGTTCATTTCTTTACATAGAGTTCTGTGAGTATATGTCATTCATTCAGTTTTAAGTAGCTGAGTATAAACTTTATTTTATATGTTTGCAGCTGCTCTCTACAGTATGAGGGAGAGGCTTGCCTAGAATCTGTGTCTGCAGAGGAGTCCTGCTGCCCAAAGAAGAAAAAGAAGAAAAAGCAGCTGTCTTTACCAGGTTTAAACAAGGGAAGCACTGCTTCAGAGAGTGAGCACCGCAAGCACAAGAGGAGGGAGAAACTGGGTGGTTCTACCTCTGAGGCCATTCGGCCCTCAGAAGAGCTAAGTGAGAATGGCCTTTGCTCAGCCAGGGTCGGTCCTCCAGGTATGGCAGATCTTTCTGCATCAAGAGTGGCTTGGGTATACGTGGGTGTGAAATAGCTTGGGGTCTGTGGGGAGATGGTTCATACTCCTTTGGTAGTCTAAGCCAGGCCAGCCTCACTGCTTCCCAGAACCAAGCCGTGACATGGTTGTTACACATATGGTGTTTTGTCAACCTGCCTTTATTTTACTGAGGACAAAGATACCCTGTACTACAGTTCTTTAAGGTTCCTAACTGTTTACTTTCATTATTGAGCATCTCCAACCCCATATTCAAAAAACTTGAATGGCTGCCATACCTCCAAATGAAAAGGATTAACTAGTACTGACTAGTATTATATGTAATACAAGTTTCAGGAAGTTAGAGGGGAGATTTTTTTTTCTGGCAGCAAATCTACATTTAGTATTACATTTCATTTTTGTCCTCAAATTCTACCCCAGAATTTCCAGGATTTTCCAATCTTGAGCTGGCAACCTTAGCCAGGCCCTGCCCCAATGAATACGCCCTCAAATAGGGCTGGAAAGGACACCCCCCGCCCGCCCACCTTTTTATTCTCAGAAATTGCAGCCTGCAATACTGTGGCTGACTAGCAGCAGCCACTGAGGGGATCTGTTGCTTAAAGCTACAGACATTCCTTTTATATTTTTGTATTTTTAAGCTGCCCAGTGTGTTTTCTAGACTTCACATTTTTCTGCACACCTGGGGCCCTTTTCAGGTTGGTAGAAATATCTGTCTTGCTTTTTCACAGCTCCAGTCACCAGATTTAAGTATCCAAAGGTATCCTGACTATGCTATTAGAATATATATAAGATATGGCTGTGATCCCCCCCCCCTGCCCCGGACCTTGTGGTCAATCTCCAGGTTCAATAACATTTCCCCTTTTGGGAGCTGGCTGGAGTTTGGCATCAGTTCTTGGAGTACAAGCGCTCCAAAAGGTGATTCTGGGTTCAGTTCACACAAGCAGGCAGCCCATACCCACTACAGTTCCTAGCACAGACACATGGAGTTTGTGGTAATGTACGGACAAAACAGAACTTTGTGACTAGTCCTGTGTGCATTACACAGTATTGTTGTTTTGTGGGCTATTTGGTGTTGGCAATTGTGTATAGAAATGTTTATTTGTATGTTGATGGTTTTTTGGGGGGGAAATGTTCCCTTGCAGATGACTTTTTAAAAACTTCTCTGGCACTTGGGGAATGTGCCTGTCACTGGAGTGCAGTGAATACTGTTTTTTGTACCTCTAACTCCCACCCTCCAGTAGGGTTGTCCCAGCACAATTTGATAGAAAAAAGCCCAGTGCTGCACTTGCACCTCTTATTTATGTGCTCCAATGTTTCTCTGTCCCCTACCACTTTCTTTACACAGCAGCATTGAGCTGGGACAGCCAGTTTAAGCAGGACAAGAGCCCCTCAAATGTCTTGAGTCCAAGAAAGGAAGTGACTCAGTGCAAACGTGGGCAGTCTGATGTGGTCCAGGAACTGCTGAAGGATTCTTTGGATAAAGCTTATGGAAAAGAAGGTAATTAATGCAAACTTCACAGGAGCCATCTGTAGGCAGATGAAGTCTTCATATGCTATGAGAACCGTGTGAAGTTAATTTAAAAGCTGTTTAATCTACCTCTGGCTTGTGGTACTTTGTGTGTTGCTGTGACCTGCAACTAAGAAACTGTAGGCTGAGTGGTTGGGTTAAATGTAGCATCTCTGCTTATTAAGTGTGCACCTGGTTTCTATCTCATGCCTTTTGCTGGTGGAGGTGTGTTGTAGTGGATATTATGGAAGTGAGCAAAAGCAATATGTGTCCAGAGCATAGAATTTAGTGGGTATGTGGAAATGAAGCTTTATGCAGACTTCTTTTGCTTTTTGAGTCTTCAGCAATTGTAGACAATATGCGTGAGCTGGAATTTATCTCTGTTTTTGGCACTATCAAGCTTGGGCACAACAGAGACGTAGAGTGGTAATCTTAGGGTATAAACTTTTCAGCTTTCTTTGCCAGTTCATCAGCAGTTGTGAGTGGCCTACACTCATTGAGGCTGGATTGTTTACTGCTTACTGGATGTGTTTTAATCTGCTCTCTGCAGTGTAATGTAACATTCGTACATCTTGGAATGTTGGGCCTTCTGGCCTTTCTTGATATCCACCATCCCACACACAGAGACCCTCCTTCTGTTTATTATATGCAAGTATAACACTTTATGCATCCGACAAGGCAGACTCTGGTTCATGGAAGCTGACACATATTAGTCCATAATTCCATGGTTAAAAGGGGATTTTCTCTTAACTATGAGGGCTAGTATTTTTTTAAGGCAGAAAAGTAACAGTTCTTGGTATTCTGTGAAGGCCTCCAAATTTTACAATTGAATATAATGCCTGAATATAGGATGTTCCTGTTGCCTTGTATGTGTTCTCGATGACTGCACTTGCAAGACTCTTGGGGAGAGAAGCAAAGTCCACAGGACACAAAGTTTCCACAGTTCCTCTGATTTGTTCCACAGTATTGACATGGGATGGTGAGGTGTCGGCTGTCAGCCAGGATGCCATGCGTGATACTGTGTGGTTCCAGAGCCAGACAGTCCTTGATGATTGGGATGAAGAATTTGACAGTGGGAAGGTGAGCCCCTGTGAACTGCCCCAGGTAGACTGGATTAAAATCAAGTTTCATTTTTAAATGAATATATTACCTGAACAAGCATACATTTTTGGTTGTTACAGCACTTTAAACATATTGACTTGCCACTAAATAGAGCCTTTGTTTCACCTGGGAGAATAATTCAAAATCCTTGTTCATAGAGCACATGTCCATTAGAGAATTAAGACAAGAGGTTTTTGTTTGCCTCTGCATACTCGTAAAGATAGTAAGCAACAAGTGTTTACTGTAAGGTTCTGTGAACACTTATTTGGAAGAAAGTCCCGTTGAGCAAGATGGTATGTGGGGTACAAACAGGCATTATGGGGATCATGGATCCTCAACTGCCTGTAAAAGATAAATTTATGGGAATAATGTGGGAATATATACAATCCAGGTTTGGATCAGGGCTGTAGAAAGGGGGGGGGGTTAACCTTTCATTCACTGAATGGTTTCACTAATTTGTAGTGTTGATATTTTGAAGGGGAAAATGTGTTCTTTAAAACCCATTTTTTAATTTTAAATGCTGTTAGAGAATGGGAAGGTTGGTTTTTGATTAGCGCAACTAACTGGAGATTAAATGGTTAATACCCCCCTACACATAGTTCCAGTCCATCTGTGTGCATGCACAATTGGGCTTTTACAGGCTGACAGAAATCCACAATTTTAATCTCATTTGTGTGTTTGCTTCCAAATGTGCACATGCAGGATTGGATTGCAAGTATTTTGTATAAGCTAGGGCTGGTTACTCATATAGAGTTTTTCCATGGAATGGAGAGTAGATGTCCATGTTGTCAGTAACATCCTAAATATACATCACTTGAGAACAGAACACATTGCAGAATTCAGATAGCTGCAAAGCATAAAATAGGAGTACAGGGTCACCAGGAGAGACTGTATAGATTACTCTGGTAATATATTGGAAAGCATATCCTACATCCTGGGGCATGCATTGACTGACTGGTCTCTCTGGGCCTGGTAGGAAGATACAGAAGTACAGTGAGAATAGAGTCCAGTAGCACCTTAGAGACCAGCAAGATTTCCCGGTAGAAGCTTTTGAGACTCAGTGCTCTGGGAGCTTCTACCCAGGAAATTTTGTTGGTCTCTAAGGTGCTCCTGGATTTGAGTTTAACTGTTCTACTGCAGACCAGCATGGCTGCCCTCTTAAAATATATAATTTTAAAATTCCTGGCCTTCATCTGTCCTGCCAACAACTTGGCTAATTGCATAAAGGCCTTCTGTTTTACCCTGCTCTTTGAGAGGGTGGCTGCTTGAAAGTTGTAAGTATCCATGAGCTCTTCTTATCTTACCCACAGATGAAGAAAACCACGAAAATCAAACGTGAGCGGAGGAGAAACTTCAATGCCTTCCAGAAGCTGCAAAGTCGTCGTAATTTCTGGGCTATAACACACCCAGCGAAGATGGCAAGTCTGAGCTATCGACTCTGAGATGGTGAGGAGCTTGAGGAAAGTTGTACATTCAGGGGCTTATTCATGTGCAAGGATGAGGTTTCCTGGCATGGGCTGAGAGACGATCAGAGATGGAAGAGCAAAGGGATGTGTA
Organism: Gekko gecko; assembly: GCA_029375565.1. Classification (NCBI taxonomy): domain Eukaryota; kingdom Metazoa; phylum Chordata; class Lepidosauria; order Squamata; family Gekkonidae; genus Gekko; species Gekko gecko. Next base: position 231,722,557 of record JAPDNY010000002.1, on the reverse strand, counting down.
CTGGAGGTCAAATGATGCTTTTAATTCTGCAATAACAAATGCAAATTCTGTGAGAATGTTGAACAAAATGATTGCAAACCCAGCATCCTTTTATTGATTTTTAGATATCTTGCCATCATGCAATTTTTGTATCCAGAATAATGCAGAATCTGACTAGACAAATCCCAACATTTATGGCAAACAGAAACATGAGATTCCAGTGTCTGTTTTGGGAATCTGAGTGGTTTTTTTTGTCTCTTTAGGAATTCTGCAGCGTACAAACACTTTATATACACGTGAATATGATGCAATCAGAAAAGCTTTTCCTATGGTGCTAATCTGTTGTTTCTTAACCCCACAGATGAGTTCTTGGCTCCAGCAGTGCTCTGATGGATTCCTGTATGTTGGAGCATAATGTCATCAGCACAATTGAAAGCTGTCCAACTCTACAGAGTTTTCAGGAAAGGTCTTCTTCTTGTCTTGAGCAGGATGCTTCCATCTCTGAGGACTCTGGTTCTTTTATGCAGGATCTGGGAAAGCAGGCATCAGGCTTTGAGGAGCCGTTTGTCTCTGGAAGGCAGTAGCAGTGGAACTGTTCCTCTGAGCCCAGGTTGACCTGCCCCCACAAACCTAGCTTTGGTGAGCCGTAGCCCTCCTCTGCCTTTCCTGCCAGGAAGAAATGAAGAGATTGCCTTGCCTGATGTGGCAGTTGCCCCTTTCCCTCATCCCTGGCTATGTTGCCATTAAGACAAGGTTACTGACGTGGCTATTCTCCATTCCTCATACACCCTGCCTGTTCTCCATTCCCCATGCATCCTGGGTCTGGTTTCTACCTTTCAGACACATTTTCCCTAGAACTTCTCCAGATTCCATTCCTGCTATGTGGAACTTTTCGGAGTTGAGTTCTGCATGACAAGGAAAGCTGTTAGTGGGGTTTTGACTGCCCTCAATAGTTTTTCAGAGAAAGTGTTGGAAACCCACAAATTGCTGCTTAACCCATGACAACTGCTCAGTGGTACTGTATACACGAGATGCACATCAGTGAGGTAGTGATGCATCTACTGTTAGGCTGAACCATTTCAATCTGGAGGTGGGGAGTCAAATAATAGAATGCTCCCACGTTATTCAGACATTAAATTCCTCACCTGTGGTCTGAACTGGGTAGAATCCAGTGACTGAAACATCACTTGGGAGTTGTTGATCGAGATGTTGTCATCTCAGATCAGGGCTGCAGGAATGAGGCAAAGCTGTGTCTCCTGACTTTTCCAGCACACTTTCTTTGCCTTTTGTTAATTCATTTCTGGTGGCTGTCATTGCACAGTTTGCTTGACAGAGGCTGTGGACCCAAGAGGACCCAACTCTCTGGACAGCAGCAGATTTTCACCTAAGTTTGTATTGAAGAAGTTGGCAGAATGGCACGTTCCCTACCAGAAGAGACCCAGCTGTGCCTGTGCTGAGCTTTCCCAGTGTGGTGGCTCTCTTACCAAGTTCAAAGGAGTTGTGCTTCTCTAGGACTGCGGACTGGTCTTCTCTTTTGTTCCTAATGCTGGGCTGCTGTTGTCTAACCTCCATGGGTTCTCCTAAATGAGCAACCGTGAGCTGCAACTTCCCAAATGTGCATGATCAGTTCCAGGGGCAGGTCCATGTGGCATCCATCCCATTAATTCTCACACCCTTGCATTATCCATATTGTTGCCCATTCAACTCTGGCACCCATCTTCTCTTATTTGCATAGTGGGTGCAAGAGTTGAAAATGAGCCTAATTCACTCCAGCATGAAAACATTGAAACAGTTATCAAAATAGTTTTGGCCCTTTAATTTATTTTGAGCTAACAATTTTTTTCCTGCTGGGGAGGGGGACATTGAGACAGTTCACTCTCTCAGTGGGGGGAGCCAAGTCTCCCACATGCCCTCTGGCAGTGCCCTTTTACAATCTCCTGCCAAACAAGTCTAAAATACCTGTGTAGATACCCTTGATGGGGGTATATTTTGCACCTCGTGCTGGGGTTTATTGCAAATAACCCTGGCTGTAGCAAAGGTTCATGGTGCAATAAAAGGAATGTTTTGTGTATGTTTTTTCTTTGTTTAGTCTGTCACTCAGCCTCTAGTATTTGGCTACCAACACACTCATGCAATTGAGAGCTGTGGTACTGTTGAATGGTGGTGACCAACCAATATTCAGTGGACTTTGTTCTTCTCCACTCCTGGTCTGATGAAAAGTAGAAAAGCAAATGTATGGTTGCAAAAAAATGATGGGGGGACTTGAGGAGGGGTATAAAAGAAGGGGAAGGAAAAGAGTATGAATGGAAAAGAGGGAACTTGGAAAGGGGGATATGGTAGTCCAGAATGAGTCAGAAAACACTGTGATGGTTGCTGCCTTGGGGTTGCTGGGCTAGGAAAAGGTGGAATGCTGAGGTACCAACCTTTGAAATAATTGGCTAGCTGATACAGCTGGCAGGATCAAGTAGTAAAGTATTTTTTAGTGTAACCCTTCAGGAGAGAAGCTGGATCATACCTTTCCGCCTGTAAGTTACCATGAGAATCTATATGACCTGAAATTTAATATCCAGTATGACAGGGGTCCTTAATTCCTTATTTATTTAAATCATTTATTAGTCAACTTTCTTCCTTACAGAGCTCAAGGTGGCTTACAGCACAGCACAAAAAATACATTAAAAATATAAAGATAATGAAATTTGAAATCACAGCTCAGGACTGCTAGTAAACTTAACCAAATGCAGTCCTAAATTTAAAAAAAAAGTCTTCAGCTGCCTCCTAAAGGTTGAAAGTGAGGGATCCAGGCATACCTCCCTGGGGAGATTGTTCCATACTTATGGGGCCACCACTGAAAAGGTCCTCCCTCATGAATCAAACAAATGGGCTTCTTTTACTGATGGGCCTTTCACTGTGATCTTAATTCCCAGGCAGGAACATGTGAGAGAAGATGGTCCTTCAGATACCCTAGTCCCAAGCCATTTAGGGCTTTTAAGGTCAAAAACAACACCTTTAATTGGGCTTGGGAGTGAATCAATAGCCAGGATAATTACTGTAATCTTCAGGTCCCATATTCTGGCCACAGTGTTCTACAATAACTACAAACTTTTGCTCTGGTTTGTCCTTGAACCCAGGGTCTCCAACACGTAACTCATGAACTTACTGGCTGCTGTGGGGTAGCTTGTGTATCCCCCAGGAAAAGACTGGGGCTGTGATCACATGTGCCATTAGATCTGACATAGGTGCAAATGCCTGATAGATTTAAAGGTTGCGATCAGACAGCTACATCTGGAAAGTGTCCCACAGTCGTCGGCAACCCGTGCTGCTGTGCCTCCGAAGCGGAGTTGAAAGACACTGGGGAAAGTCCAGCTTTAACGGGTTCTGATGGGCCACGGATGGACTTTCCCCTGTCTTATCGTGCAAGCATACTCTCATGCCATCGGGATGGTCTGATCGTGCCAGCCCAGCTCAGTACCATTCCCCCCCCCCTTCACAGAATGTGCATCATCACATACTCCATGGGGGGGCCCAGGGTGGAGGTGTGATTCCTTGTTTATGCGCATGGGAAACAGCCACCCCCACCCCCTGACTCACCCGCGGTTGTGTCTGATCACTCAGTGACGGGCTCACATCTACAAAGGGAGGTGTGATCTTGCAACTGCATGTCAAATTCCTCCGGAGGAAATAGCCTCACTTCCCTCCACTTCAACTAGCACATCTGACCGCAGCCTAGAAAGATCTTCAGATCTTCTTTCATAGGATTTTTCTGTGTGCTGCTTAGCTGACAGTTGTTTCTTAGTTTTCTTCCTAGACCATATTTTGCTTCTAGAACAGAACAAAACTTGGCAACATGCTGATGTAGAGGAGTAGTTCAGGATATCTTTCATTACTCAGTACTCATGGGACCTTAGAAGTACCTCACACAGACACAACAGTGAAGAAAATGTAGCTTTCCCATGTTGCAGTGAAAAAGAAACAAGAGGAATGCTGCTTTTTGGAAAGCTTTACTCGCTAGTACCCCTTTTCCTAGTCTTACTGATTTTAAAAAAATGAAACCACTTTGATTTTTAACTAGGGCATGGGAGGGGGAGCAATTGGTATGAGGAAGATGGGGAGCCCTGTTACCGTTGCACTATTGCTTTTGTAGCGGTGGTTCTTAATTGCAGTCCCCATCGACCAAAAGAGCCACATGACTACTGCATGCCCTGCTCATTACCTTGCCACACAATAATAAACATGTAATTATTAAGATAACCAAATAATCTTTCAATGTGATGAACACTTGTTCACTATGTGCTTTTACTTTTTGGATGTGGTCAGAGTTGTAGAGAACCTCCAGGAACTGAAACCAGAAGAAGAGCTGGAGGTGGCATGTGGGAGAGCTACAGCATGAGTGCCACTGTGTTATTGTAATAGCTTTTAGGGGAGCAGAAGGACTTAGATTGCTCAATCTCTTGTTCCCCTTGGTATGCTTTAGCTCTAGTACAGAGCCTGTCAAGGCATTCTGCATGGGATTTACTGTTGAGTTATCACAGCTGATGAGATAGCCCTTACTTCAGCAGTGGCATTTTTCTTGCAGTTTCAATAATAATTCTGGCTATGGTAGAAACAAAGATGCTGTACTTCTGAGCTGAGGCTCTCTAAAAAAAACCAACCCTACTCTTTAGGAGTGTGATTAGGGCAACAGTCTCATGATAACCAGAATTACATACAACTTGCACTGTTGAAGAGGCAGAGATGTTCTGCCTGTGGATTTATTTAAGTGACAGAAGGAAATTTTGACTGCTCTGATATTCTTTGTACATGATTTTTAAAAAGCCTCTTCACACTTTGAGAAACAGTTGCAAGAGACCCATTAGGAGTCTATTATAACAGTGATTTATCTGGCCGGTCATAGTGGTGAATGGTAGATGCTACCGAAGGAGTAGCGGTGGCTGTGGTGGCTCAGAAGTTAAGACACTGAGCTGCAGACCTGAAGGTCTGTAGTTCGGCTGTTGAGACTGTAGTGCCCTGTGATGAAGTGAGCTCCCATCTCTGGCCCCAGCTCCTGCCAACCTAGCAGTTCGAAAGCAAGAAATTGCAAGTAAATAAATAGGTACTGCTTTGGTGGGAAGGTAACACCTCAGCATTTAGTCATGCCAGCCACATGACTACGGAACCGTCTTTGGACAGTGCTGGAAACAGTTGAGCACTACCCCCTAGAGTCAGATTTGACTGGCTTTCGAACAAGGGAAACTTTACCCAAGGTAGAAGGTTGTGCAAGGATTTCCTGCCATTCAGCTCTAGCAGATGCTGTGCTTAATTTTAGGGAACCAGGATATGTGGAAAGAAATCTTCGGGTTGACTTGTTAGTTTTCAGTATTCCTGTCTTTTCTGCATAACTTGCATTCCTACTCCTCAAGCCGATTATCCTGTGAACCATATTCCTTTTTGTTTATCTTAAACTGGTTATGTCTTATTCCAGGAGCCACCATGACCAAACCAAGGGAATATGTGGTTGTCCCATGTTAGAACACTGCTGAACAAGGTTTTGCTTTTCCAAAGATATTTGGGACTGTTGTTCATTATACATGCCTTAGCTGCAGCCAATTTGTTTAAAAAGATGGAATAATTGGCTGTCCAGCCTTGGGGCATTCTCATATCCTTAATGGCAGCTAATACCATTGTCTGCATGATATCTAGTTTAGTTCCCCTTGAAGACATGAAGTGGCTGAGAAGCAAGAGGTGTGCCCTGTACTTGGCCCAACTGGTCCTCTTTTGTAGGGCCAGGGGGCTCTTCGCAACTCCCCACAACTCTTGAACTTTTTTTTGATTTAGCTCACCCTGTGCACTATCTTTACTATGCAGTTGTATCTCTGGGTAGTGAGTGGGTGAAGCTTTTGTGAAAGGAGGTAGTCATGTGCTGATACAGCATGTTTTCTAAAGCTACAGAAGACTGCAGAGTGTTATGTGAAATTTGGAGACATCCACAAAAGACTTGGCTGCTGGGCATATAAGTCTTTTTGCTGCTTAAGTAAATGGGTCTCCCCCCCCCATTGCATTGTTTTGCTCCTGTTCTCACTCCCACTGTCCAGTAGATCAGATTTGGGCAGCCAATTTCAACCTCCCTCTACCCCACCCTTTCCTATTGCAAGTGTTTATATTGCTTTGCTTTCTCCCTAGTGGAAATCGCGCAGGTTTCAGTGTCGGTAAACCGCAGAAAAAGCGATTTCCACATAAAACAAAGCTGCTAATTCGTTCTTGATCTTCCTGTAACAATTGACAACTGCGCGTTTATGGTGTGAACTCATTCGGAAACTCTGAAGGTTATGGAGGGAAGAGTGGCAGTATTCTACTTCGGTGGGGTTGTATCTCGGGCAAATGAAAACGAGCCCTCGTTTGCTCCTCCTTCGTGTAGAACAGAAGCCATCTAACATCCCCTATCAGTTGCTTCCTTCTAGACCGCTTTTCCTTCTACTTCCCCCCGCCTCAAACAGGCTTTAGGCGACCTGGTTCCCCAGCATTCCGGATTAGCATTCCCAGCAGTGCCATTTTATAAAGAGCCATACCCTTCTAAATCCACTGAAAGTACTGAGCCTGCGGGGTGTAACTGTTTGGATGGCACTATGGATTTGTCTTCCCTTAATGCCTTTCAAAGTGCTTGTCGTCATGCAATTAGGGTAGTTAAGGCGTGGCGAAAGGAGCGACGCTTTCTCCCTCCAGCCTTTGGGGTGGTTGCACTAGCAATTCTTGTTACGGGCTGTGAATCTAAAGCCAGAGTCATTTCGGATCAAGCAACGCAGAGCATGAAGCAGGATACTGTTTGCACGGGGAGCGGTGACAACAGGCACCCCACATTAAATCGTGTAATCACGTGGCGCAACGCCCACGCCTCTTTCCAGCCCCGGGTGGCAGAGGTCCCGCCCCTCCTGCTCCGCTGGGAGGCCAGTCTCCGTCACGTGTGCTCGGTGGTGGGAAGGAACTTGCTGAGTAGCGGCAGGAGCCTCGCATATCCTGCAGCGGTAGCCGTGCTGGGCTCTGGCTGGGAACATGGAGGAAGAGGATGAGAGCGGCTACGGTGAGGGAGCGAATGAATTAAATGCTTGCACGGGGATGGGATATTAGGTGAGCGGGCGGGCAATAAGTGGGAGTGGCCATTAGGTACGTAGCAAATTGTCCGACTATATTGCAGTAGGGATCAAACTGTCTATAACACTACAAAAATAACTGGAGGGGGAGGGGATTTTTGTCGTCCTGGGTTTTTGAAGAATGTGGAAAAGTGCTGAATTGCATTTAGATACTTGATAAGTAGCTGTTCGTCATTAAGGAATACGGGAGTTGGGTTCAAGGGGGAGAACCCGTGGATTGCCATATGGGATCAACGATTCTAAAGGGTGCTGGGCCCTGGGCATGTAGGAAGTATGGCTACGGTGTGAAGCAGCGGGGTGTGTGTGTGTGGGGGGGTAGGGTGTTGGCTGCAGCTGTTGTGGGGTGTGATGGGGGGCTCTCCAGTTCAAGATTATTTCTGAGGGCAGTTGCCCCGTTGCCAGAGGGGAGGCTTCTAGGCAGCTGTTGTTCTGGGTGGTCACAGGGCAAGGGCAGCTGTCCCATTTCTGGGAGAAGGGGAGGGTTCCTGGTGGAGTTGGAGTGGCGTTTGGCAGAATCAGTTCAGGGAACTGCTGCATTTTAGGAGTGGCAGAAAATGGGCTACAGGGAAGACAGGCGCCTGAAAGGGTGGGGGGAGAGTGCTGAGCAGTGAAGAGAGGGTTAATGAGAGACAGCTGGGCCGTGTGCCTTGGTCGGGGACTTTCTGCAGGCGCTTCTCCACTGGACTGTGTAGGGATGTAAGCTGGGTAGAGAAGCGTAAAACTCTTCCTGGGAAGGAGGAAGCAGTGGGGGATGACTGCAGGGCAGCAACAGCTGCGTGGGTAGTTGATGCTCCCTCCTTTTCCGTGGCTGCCCCTCTGTTCCTCCCCAGGCAGCCCAGGGTCTTCTTGTATAGATGGGGTTACTGTAACTCTGAGTGTGAGCGCTGTCCGATTAGTGCCTGTCTCTGGGGCTCAAAGAGACCTGTTGCTGTGCTTGACTGGTGCACCCAACTATCCGCCACTGCTTGCCCAGTGTATCTCTCTTTGCTGACACTGGAGTCCTGGGACGGCCTGGTGGGTGACTTCTGGTTGATTGACCCATCCAGTGCCTTATGTAGAAAAAAAAGTCCTCAGTCAAGCATACATCCAAGAGTTGTGAAAGAACTCAGATGTGAACTTGTGGATATGCAATCTATCTTTAAAATCTGCCTCCATTGCTGAGGACTGGAAGGTAGCTAATGTAAAGCCCCATCTTTAAAAAAGGTTCCAGAGGTGATCCAGGAAATTACAGGCTGGTCAGTCTAACATCGATACTGGGTAAGTTGGTGGTGTCTGTTATTAAAGAGTGAATTAGTAGGCACATTGATGAACAAAAGCTATTTAGGAAAAATCAGCATGGAGTCTGTAAGGGCAGATCTTGTCTCGCTAACACGGTAGAATTCTTTGAGGGGGTGAACAAGCATGTGGACATGGGTGACCCAATAGATGTTGTTTACCTAGACTTCTAGAAAGCTTTTGATAAAATTCCTTATCAAAGGCTCCTAAGTAAGCTCAGTAGTCATGGGATTAGAGGACAAGTCCTCTTGTGAATTGAAAACTGGTTAATTAATAGGAAACAGAGAGTGAGTATAAATCTTAATACGCCATTGTAAGCAATGAACTGTAGAACTGAATAGCACCTTATGTTTTTATGTTTTAATTTATTATAAAAAGATGTACATTGTTTTGTCGGTTTTATTGGCAAGAAGAAGAAGAGATTGGATTTATACCCATCCTTCACTACCCAAAGGTGTCTCAGAGTGGCTTACAAACTCCTTTCCCTTCCCCTCCCCACAACAGACACCCTGTGAGGTAGGTGGGGCTGAGAGAACTCTTGACAGAAACTGCTTTTTTTCAAGAACAGCTCTTATCAGAACTATGTCTTGCCCAAGGTCATCCAGCCAGGTGCAAGTGGAGGAGTGGGGAATCAAACCCGGTTCTCCCAGATTACAGTCTGCACACTAAACCACTACACCAAACTGAGCCATTGCTGTAAGCCGCCTTGAGCCCGTTCATGGGGAGAGCGAGGTATAAATTAAATAATAAATAAATATTAAATAAATAAATAAATAAATAAATGGGCAGTTTTCACCACAGAGGATGGAAAGCAGTGGGGTACCACAGGGCTCATTACTGGTCTGATGGTTTTTAACTTGTTCTTTAATGGTTTGGAGTTGGGAGTAAGCAGTGAAGTGGCTAAGTTTGCAAATGACACTAAGTTGTTCAGGGTAATAAGAACCAGGATGGATTGTGAGGTGTTCTCGAGTGCTCTATCAAGGCTGGGCGAGTGGGCATCAACATGGCAAATGAGGTTCAAGGTGGACAAGTGCAAAGTAATACACATTGGATCCAAAAATCCTAATTATAAATACATGTTGATGGTGTTCAACACCCCTGCGATAGCTGTTTACAAAATTATGCATGAGGTAGAGGATAGAGAAAGAGGTACTTTTCTTCCTTTCTCACAATTCGAGAACTGATGGGCACTCAGTGAAATCGATGAACAGTAGGTTTAGAACAGAGAAAATGAAGTACTTCTTCACCCAAAGAATAATTAATTCGTGGGATTCACTGCTGCAGGAAGTGGTGGCAGCTACAACATAGACAGCTTCAAGAGGGGATAAGATAAAACTATGGAGCAGAGGTCCATCAGTGGCTATTAGCCACAAGGTATGGATGGAACACTATGTCTGGGACAGTGATGCTTTGTATTCTTGGTGCTTAGGGACCAACTGTAGGAGGGCTTCTGGAGTCTGCCCCTACTGGTGGACCTCCTGATAGTGCCTGGTTTTTGGCCACTGTGTGACACAGAGTGTTGGACTGGATGGGCCATTGGCCTGATCAACATGGCTTCTCTTATGTTCTTAGGTCCTGTTCTTAGCCAAGTTACAGCTCTAGGTATATGTATTCTGAAACACCAGTGGGAGGGCCTGCAATGTTCACAAAATGGCAAAGTTCAGGGGGTGTACTTTTTAACTGAAAGGGATGTGAGAGGAAGCAGTAGACCCAGAACTGGAAGAATAAAGTTCTTATAAAGATAAGTGTCTTGAATCCTCCATGCAGAAGGAGCTGGAATAAATTTAAATTTAGTACCATTGATATAATAAACTATATGAGAATGGCTCGATTTTGAAGTGTGTCTTTCATTTGTTTTCCGCATCTGACAAAACTTGTGAAAGCTTGTGCTGCAGTAATTTCATGTGTCTGAAAGACTTCTTCTTGTTCTTTTTTCTGAGAAGTTGTACCCTGAAAAAATGAATAAGATACAACTGTATTTCCGACCCAAATTCTTTATCACTTGCCATTGCTGCATAGTCTAGACCTGGTAGGCAGGTTACTATAACATGGTAGATTTTTATCTTTCAAAATCAAAGACCCGTGCCTGGTCTTCAGAAGAAGGAGAAAGGGTATGAAATCTCCATATTGATTCAAGATGTATGCTTGCTGAAATAGTTCAGGTGGCGAAACTACATGTTCTGAATTGTGTACTCTGTTCTCAAGGTTTTCTTGCTCAATGGATATCACAGTGTGTGCTGAAAGCACCTTTCTTGGTACACATTGGGTCATGAGGGGCTGGGTTGTGGACCACACACACACACAAACATCAAACAATCTTTCACTGGATTGGTATGTATGACACTGCAACTGAAGAAAATCCCCATCCTGCTTTAGAAATTTATCATTTATGCTGCTCCCTGTTCATCTGAGTTCTCTAATATTGGGAGCCTCCCCGTAGTGTGGTTGTAGCAAGAGAATTAATCAGTATGTATGACCCATTTATGGACTTAGAGGCTTCCCCCAGTGGAGCTGGGAACTCAGCCTTGGTTTAGCGACGCATGCTTGGGGTATAAAGACTTGCTCTTGCATATCCTGTCATGAAAATGATACCCTGGGCTTTCTTTGCCCAGGATGGCTTATGGGACCAGATGACCTTTGATGTTTCTGTGCTGTGGTGGTGTGTGGATTTGGCACATGTTATCTTTGAACCTTGGTTGGCTTGAATGCATCAGTGTTTAATCACAGATACCCCATGCCGAAGATGAAAGCTATAGCTGTAGGTTATGCTTGAGAAGCAAGAAGCGCTTTCCAGCAGCTGGAGTGTGTATCCCTGCTGTCAACATGTCTGCTCCTAGTATAGGTAGTTGAATATCCCAGCTCTGTTGCTTCCTTCTTGCTGTGAGTCCCCAAGTCTGGTGAATGTGGGATGATGCGAAACTATGATGGATGCATCTGCTTTCTCATTGATGAGTGCTCTATTAAGCGTACAGCGCTAATCTCCCTTTCAGGCAAGTGACAGGCTGCCCAGCTCTGCTCATCACATTGTGGAGGCCTGTGAGTCTGAGTGCTCCACCTGGAGTGTGCTGCCCAATACAGGGGGCAGGGGTCCTACATTTTCATCAGCTGAGGTGACCTGGCAGCTCCAGGGACAGAAGCTCACCGCCACCATCACCCTCCTTCCCAATGTCAGTCAGCAGCTCCCAGGATGGGCTGAAGGAATAAGACTATCTGAAGCTCAGCTGCCTTTTAGTTTTCACTAACAGTGGGCTACATTTAGGCTAGATATTTTATCAGATTCACGCCTCTGCTATAGAACAGCTTGTAATTATGGATACTCCGTGGTGACATGGTAGCAAAAAGTTGGAAAATACTTCTTTAGTTGTCTAAACTATCAGATGCTTGAGATTTTTACAGACCATGACCAATTTTCATCTCCCACAGCACATTTCCATTGAAATAGCTGCAAGATTTGTTTGTGCCTTTAGTGTGCTACTGCTCAGAACTTTTCATACAGGGATTTAAAAAAAACCCAACAACTCTCAAACTGCCTTGCTCATCCAGAAGGAACTGGGAAAGATGGGGAGAGAATTCAGATCTTTGGGGGACTGCTAGAATTGCACTGTACAGGAGAAATGGTGGGTGATTCTGCATCTAGCATTTACTCCACATTTTCTCAACTGGGAGGAAAAAGTGCAGCTCAAAACCACATTCAAATACCTTGGGGCAGCGCCATACTGACCGCAAAGTCACACCTGAATGGCCATAAAATGGCCATAAATCTGTGCAGAAGGTACAATAAAATCCAGTAATCAAAGAAAATGAAAGTGGCATGCAATGCTCCCTCTAAGCTATGGAGTCTTGTGAACAAAAAAATCTACTTTGTGAGCTACTGGCATTAAAGTTAAGAGCAAGCAATTTGGCTGCTGCATAAATTAGTTTGCTCTGGAGCCATCCTTCCTGAGCTAAGACAAAAATGTGTGAACTGGAGGCTAAAAATCTGTGAGCTAGCTCACACTAACTCAGTTTAGAGGGAAGACTGGTGGCATGGAGTGTGGAAGCTACCATAATGGATGATCAAACAAAGGCTGAGTTCAGACTGGCAGTTTGAAGTGCGAGGGAGTTGTGGCAAAAAGACACGGAACAATTTGTTCCCGGGTTTTCCCGGTCACACTGCACTGACTGATGCGGGAGCATACCGGGGAGGACATGCAAGGTAGCGTTCACACTGTCGGCCTGCCCCTGGCAGAAGTGCAGCTGTAAGCGGCTTTTTGTAATGTAATCTAACAATATGCATTTATGTTCTCATGCACATAAGCGCATCCCTACTGGATCAGCTTGTTCACACTTCTGGGAAGCGGGATGAACGCGCTCTCCAGAGTTTGCTACCACTTTCACCTGGTATCTTTTAAACTCAGGAGGGAAGCGTTACAAGATGGGTTGAGTACAGCTGGGGAACGCCTGACAGATTTGCCTGTGTGAACCGGCCCTTTAATCCGTTTGTGAAATGTCTCTGAAACATGCCTATATTGGGCCAAACTGCCAGTATGAACTCAGCCAAAGTGAAAGCAGCATGCAATGCAGAGGGGAATTTCTGTTCCAACATGGGTTTCGTAAAACAACGAAGGAAAAAGCCAATGTAGAATCAGCCAGTGTCGTCTTTGTTTTCTCCAGTATCCCCCCCCTGCCATTCTGGTTAGCACATAGGTTCTGAGGTGCTCCTTTGCTTGTTATGGCTCGCAAGTATGCTTGTTGCCTCCCTGCTCTAGCCCTTGTAGGACAGCACAGAGTACCATCACCTTGTGAAGGCAGGGAGCAGGCTCTGCTGTGCTGGCCTATTTGTTTACAGGGCAGCTAAATTTATCCGGATTTGCATGGGAGTTGTCAGGTTGTTCCAGCTGGAGAGGACTCAAAGGGCACTCTTGCCAATGGCTATAATTCTCCTATCATGGTAAGAATCTGTCCAAGAAAGCCTTTGAGGGGCATCTCTGGAATGCAGGGTACTACTTGAATTGTTTCCATTGATTGCATCCAGCAAGCCTTTAGGTATAGTAAATGGGACTAGTTCAGTTATGCTGGGAGTTGGGCACATGAGGTCATGGAGGAAATGTCTGCCACTTTGAGCCCCATGCAGAGAGCAAGGTCTGAAACTGTTAGCAAATGTGTTCTTCTGCCTTATCCTGCGTGACATCTGAGAACAGAGAGAGAAACTGTTGTTCATGCACTCATGCACTGAATACCACATCCTCTGTAGCACATCTTTCCTCATAACTAGATTGTTGCCCCACATCTCTGTTCCTCTTCTTGAGAGTCATGTGTGCTTGAATCACCTCTACATCAGTGACTTCACTTTCTTCTGTCAGTTTTATCCAGACTCCCTTCCTGCCTTGTTCCTACTGTCTGCCCCATCTGTGGGACTGGAGAGAGCTAGCCCACCCCAGTTCTTTTTAAAAATAAGATGTGCATAGTATGTGTGCCCTCTTAAACTTTACCTTGTTTCTAGTCACACAGTTTCCTGGGTTCTGCCATTTTGCACTGGCAACACAGTCTCTCTCTTAAACTGGGGGGGGGTATATCTTGCAAATCTTCACTCTGTTTCTTATGGTTTGCTTGCAGCTGGCATATCCTCTTATGCTGGGCTGGTAATGAAATCTTTGGGTCTGGGATGCAAATAAGGCAGAAGTTAGGCTTTTGTTACATTGCCTTGTTATAGCTACACACAGCAGTTGCCTGCAAAGTATGTAAGTTCAGGGAAGCAAGGATGCTGTTAAATGCAGAAGTGGCAGAGTAGTCTTATAGGGCAGCTTTGGGGTGTGGCTCTACCATTTGCAGACAGACTTCTCAAGTGTCTCGACACCATCAGCAATTGTTTCAATTTTTCTTAGAGCCTCATGGGAAAACAGGCTGCTGTTGATGCCCTGACCTTGTTGCTATACACATGTTGTTCTTGCTAACAAGAGAATATTCCGGCAGACTTCTACTCAGTGGGGCTGGCTACTAGTTCTCTTTGAGACACTTCTGTCAGGTTATTGGCTGTCCAGGAAGCTCTGAAATGATGCTGTTGAACCAGCAGGTGGTGCTCTTTCCTGGAAGTCCTCTATTTCTAACTACATTAGTGTCCGAATTGAATCTCAACACTGATCAGTTTTCCGTCGTCCTGTGTGTTTATAACCCAATAGAGGGGTATCCTTCTCTTGCAGTCCTTTATTCTGAGGTTGTCCCAAGGACTACTGAGTTAATACCCTGGTTTTGCTGAGCCAAACTACTTGATTGTACATGTGCCTAAGGAAGGTGAAATGTGTTGGGATATTCTCTGAGGGACATGGGATCTTGGGATATTGGTGTGGAAGTGCCTATATGACACAGAAAGTGGTTCTTGAATATTACATGGCCAGAATGGAGGCTTTATTTAGGAGCGTTAGTGGTTCATCGTATGGGGACTTGGGTGCAGAACACAAGTGCTGCCCTTCTGCAAACTGCAGGTACAAACACCACATACTTTGAGCATCTCATGCAGTGTTAATAGATTTCACTTTTCAGGTTTGTCTTCTGGGGAAATGCAGAAATGCAGAGGAAATTCATGGAGGACTAATGGGTGCCAGGAAAAGGGATGTAGAGTATTGTGAAGTATAGATACTTTACTCTTGTGTGATTAGAAAGCACCCTGTCGGTCTCCTCTGGCTTCTGAGCTGTTGCTGAGATTGGCACATTTGCAAGCATTTATAGGTAACTGCAAGGGATGGGATTTTTTAAAAAATAAATAACTGTGATTTCAGGCTTCTGTGTGACATTCCTAAAACCCAGAGTGATCGCGTGGCATGTGTGCAAGCAGGGGTCATTTCATTTTTGTAAAAGGCCTGCTTATACAGCAGCCATCCCTCTCTCTGTGGCAACACTGTAAATAATGCTGTACTGTGGGAAATGGTTGCTCACAGAGAACTGGCAGTTTTGTGGGTACGAGTCACTTCAGAACAAAATCTACATGCCTTGTCAGCAGATTTCACAACGGAACTTGCTCTGGAAAACAAACAGATGTGCATATGGTGTGCTCTGGCTTTGGGAGGTGGGTTCTGCTGGTGGAATGTTGCTGAGGATGCAACTTCTGTCTTGTCCCTTTTGATTCTGATCACAGGGGAGATCGGGAGCTGAATTTGCATAGCATGGCGTGTGTAACAAGCTGTTGCTTGATCAGGGAGGGATGAGGGGAGCATGGGTTTCAAATACCATTTCTCTTTTCTTTGAGGCCTCGACTGATTGCCCCATCCTTCACTGAAAAATACTTCAGGAGTCTTCCATTTCCTCTATTGTTTGCTAATGCATGCTCTTCCAGTGCAATATTGCTAAACTTGGGTATTCTTCACTTCAGAGGATAAGCAGACTGCTGAAGTACTGGAAAGATGCCAACATGTATTTGTGACTGTGAGTAGATAAGGCTTAGGAAGTCTCTTTAAGATCATTGGTATCTTGACTTTTCACTAAAACTCTATTCTGCTATTAACAAACATTTCAATATCTTTGTTTCCCCCACTCTTTTTTTTAAACTAAAAAGCAGTCTTCTGGTCTCCATGGTGGTAGAAGGAACAGAGGCAGTATCTGCTAAAGGCTTAAATCATAGTGGTACAAATGACCAGGGTGGGTTGAGAAGAGGACTGTACTTAGAGCGTAGGGACAATTTCCAGTATTGCATTCCCCTTTTAATTTGGTCTTGGGCAGAGCAAAGGGGATGAGCCTTACACATTTAACAGTACCCCACCAACTTTTTTTACCTTTCCCATCCCAGACTGCCAATGACATTCTTCTCCAAAGATTTCAGATTATGTAAGTGATACAAATAGGAAAACACAAGTAAAGTTGATGCAGCCTTCTGGGAAATGTATTGTCATAACAAAGCAGATGTAAGCTATATGTGGTGAGTGTATTAAAATGACTACACACTGTTGGTTGGGCTGGTTATCACTTTGGAAGTCCTAAACAGTCAGGAACAGGAATACTTAAAGGAGTGTTGCTTCTTTAGTTCAGTTCATTTGTGGAGGCCCTGTTCTCTGTGCAGCCACCTTCTGAAGTAGACTGGGTGGTCACTGCAGACAGGACCTTCTCTAGAATGGCCCCTTTATAATGGGAGTCCAGGCCCATTCAGTTTATATGACAGAGGAGTGGAGTATTGTATAAGGCAAGTGTTGCTTCCTACTTTGCTGGGTTTTTTAACCTTTTATTTTTCTGGCTCCCGAAAGTAGTAGTCTTCTCCCCCGCCCCCGGGCAGGTGGGTTTGAATGCCTGTGCTTTCTTGTCTCTGCCTGAAGCAGATTGGCCCTAGCATTAATCCTGCTGTGTGGAGGATTATCAGACCCCAGGATTAAAGGATTTCAGTACAAAGAGCTGGGGAGGGACAGGGGGATGGGGCTTGCATGGGAACTGGAAAGGAGTGTGTGACTGACTGGCAGAAGCAGGAGGTTCTTGCTGGCTAAGGGGAATGCATTGCTGCTCTCTAGAGGCGGAAGGCCAACAAAGCCAGCCCCAGTGCTCACTGAAGGCAGCTCTTACACCACGGGCTTGGGATGGAACTACACTTTATGAAACAATCTATCCGAGGTCCCAGCCATATGTTTCCCTCGCGTATGCTAATCTGGTGGGAGACTAAAATGATAGGGAGGGAATGGTTCACACATATACACCCACAACTGTAACATATAATCCCCTTTTTATATATAAAAACAAAATCATAAGACATTTCACAGGAGTCCGGTAACTTTTCTGTTTTATGTGAGCCTCCTCCAACAGATATTTTCACACCGGTGCCATTGATTAGTCTCTATAATGGTTTCCCATCCAATCAAACATAACCACAGCATTCGGCCAGGATTTCTTCAGTTGTTATCACAACTCTAGAGTCTTTTCTAAGTATTTTGTATCCGCTCCTGCAAACTGGATAATGAGAGCAGCTGAGCAAGTGAGCACACGCCTCAGACTTCTATAATCAGGGGCTTAAAGAGGACTCCAGAGGATATGTACTCTGTTGGAACCCACTGAAATGATAAAAGAGTTACCAGGCTCCTCTGATAGTCTGATCACAGTGTATTTGGTTATTTGCATACAGTTTTATAATGATTGTGTAATCCTTTTTAAAGGTTATATGTAAAATGAGGATTATATACTACATTTCAGCAGTTGTGCTTAATAGCATTTGCAACTTATGTCCATTGTTTCTGATTAACCTTTCCCCTACTCACATATTGTGTTCTGCAGATGTGCCACCCAGAGGGTTCTTAAATGATTTTCTCTCCGCTGAGTTCCAAAATGAGGTAAACCCAGAAAGAAAGTGATATGATTTGGGGGGGGGAGTGGGCAGAACTACTTCTCTGTCTCCCAAAATTCTGGAACTCTGGGGCATCCAATGAAGTTGATGGGCAGTAGATTAAGGTTAGATAAAAGGAAAGAAATACTCGTGTGATTAAAATGTGGAATTCACTGCCAGAGGATGTAGTGATGGCCACAGGCATAGACAGTTTTTAAAAGGGGATTAGACAGATTCATGGAAGATAGGTCTGCCAGTGGCTACTAGCCATGGTGACTGAAGGGACTCTCCATGTTCAGAGTCAGTAACCTCAATACCAGTGCCAGAAGGCAACATCAAGGAAATGTCTTGGCCTCTATGCTGTGTTGTTGGCCCTCCAAAGTAACTTGCTGACTATTGTATGAGTAGGATGCTGGAACTGATACAGGGCCAGCTAGTGTCCTAAGTACAGCCCAGCAGTGGTGCCCCTCAGCCCTTCCATTGCTTAACTGACAAGACATTAAGACTCCGTAAGTGCTGAATGTGAAATAAGAGATTAAAAATTTAATTTTCTTTCAGGCCATTTCCCACAACTATATTAGATATAAACTTAAAAATTATTTAACACTAAATAGCAGTAAACAATATAAACAAATTATTTACTTATAACTAGGGCAACAGGAAAAATGGAGATTTTCAGCACCTTTTAATGCGTTTTTAAATGAAAATGTTATAAGGGAAAAATGCAAACATTAAAATTTATTGGAAACTATTTTAATCACCCTCCCAAAGATTATAAGGCAAAATATGATCTGATATTATCTCTACTGAAATTACATGATCTTGAGAGAAAAAATTTTGAATTCTGAAAATCCTATTTCTACAGAAATAGATGTTGGTGGGGATTTTTTTTAAAAAAAAAAATTCTGAGGAGAAATATCATTATTTGTATAAAACAAAACATATTTTATTCCACTGCTTTCTAACTTTGAAAATATTGCTTTCTAAATATTTCTTTCCATTGCTTTCTAACTTTAACCAGGCATCCAGCCTGTCTTGCTGCCCCCTCCCTCTCAGTTCTAGTAGTTCCATTGCCTATCGTCTCTTGTGAATTGCCATAACAGAAGGAATAACTGAGAAAAATATTTCATCTTCAAGCTGCCCCCCTTCCATTTGTGCCCTATACACGTACTTATTTTGTTTTATGGTTAATCCAGGGCTGACTACTGGTCTAATCCTACAAGTTCTTATGAGATGATTTGCAAGGAAGTATCAACCAGCAAGGGAGAAATAATTATCAGACTGTCCCCCAGTTCCTTCTGTGTTGGCAATAAAGACATGGTAGTGTGTATTTTCCAAAACAGCATATAATTCTATTTTTTAACAATCCTGAATGACGCCCCTTCTTTTCCAGCTTTCCTGGGAATTGTATCTCTATATGGTAGGCTAAGGTCTTCAGCATGGCATAGAACTCTCATTTCCAAGGTTCTTTGGGCAGTTAAATATGCCTCTTAATTAGGTTTCAAATCTGTTTGCCTGTGTAATAAAGATATGCTGTTAAAGGTAAAGTTTTTGGAATTCTGTTCTGGGACTCCTGGCTTCTAGCTTTTCTGGGCAGATAACAATCTGTCACTCTAAATGGCAGGTATAGGAACATACTTTTGTAAGGGTAAATACACACCATCATAAAGCACTTCAAATAAAAATTACTGTCAGATAATAGCGCTTGAAGTTTTGATCGAAGTTCCTCCAGGTAACCTGTATGTCTTCTTGGGAGTAGTGCTCCAGAATGGCATCTTGGAATGGGTGATGCCCACCAATTGCTCAGGGAGATAGAACTAAACTCTTCGACTTCCTGGGTGGGAGTCACCCTGGCTCAGTTTGCTTCCTACCTTCCTACCTGCAGCTTTGGAAGACTGCTCGAGCCCAAAACAAAGTCCTGTGAAAAGGCATAAAAATGGCTCCCCAGGAACAAATGATGCTCCCAGCTGCCGGTTCAGCCCCTGGAGGCCACGATGGCATGCCAGGCTCCCATGCTGGATAATCCTTAGCTCTCTCAGCTGCCATTTTGGCCCCCATGCCAGGCTCCTCCACTGGACCCTCCGCTGAACTAGTGGGACTCCTTGAGCACCAGAGCGAATCTTCAAGGGGTAAGGCGTTGCCCTCCCTTCAAAGGTTTTGGGCCGTGGAATCCTTGCTCTGCTGAGATTATGTAGTCTTTTAAAGAGAGCCATGAGAGTGAAGCTGCAAGGCATGTGAGAGTGCTCTTCTCCCACCCTTTCCCGGGGATCCAAGAGCTCCAACCAAGGTCACCCTTGCCTGCTGACAAGCAAGGGTTTAGGCATAGGGAGGGGCACTCTTCATCTTATTGGGAAATGCTTCATCTCAGTGGCCCACCAAGGTGGCCTGCAAAGCCTCTTCCTCCACTGCCACCCCTGCCAGGGTCCAGGGATGGACAGCTCTTCATCACAGTCAGAACTAAAGAGGGGGGTGGGAGAGTTTTCTTCAGAGGCTGCTGACCAACCCATGTGCCTGTTCAATGCAGATGACTACCAGTCCCTCTTATCTAAAGCCATCCTGGTCCTATATCTCACAGAAATCCCTGGCCCTGGAGAGGAACCATCGGGGAGTAAATCCAGGCCCCAAAGGAAACAAGGAATTTTTTCTGGGGCTCCTTCCTCAGAGAGGTCGTTTTCCCTTTCCTGATTTTTCAAAAGGGCTGACGAAGGGAGAGTTGGCCAAGCCTGTATCTAACAGGCAGTTTTCAAATGTTATCAAAAGCTTTATTCCTGTGCTTCTCACACTATCTATGGTATTCTTACAAGTTTCCCTAGTGGACGCTCCAGTAGCAATGCTATAGTCCACTGGCCTGGTGGTGTTGGATCCATAAAGGATGGTGTTGGATCCATAAAGGATGGGCTGGATAGAAACACAGACTATGCATTGCGGGAGTTCCATGAAGCCACTGCAATGACCATCAGGACAGCAGCTAACTCTTCCTTAACCTCTAAAGCAGTCATTATGTAGGCCCTGAAGCTGGTCCAGCTCATTCCCAGCTACATCCAAAGGGCAATAGAGGGCGCCAACCTTCCCAGTGGATGCCTCCCTCTGCACAATGACCTTTGCATCCTATTCCATGGCTGCTCCTCTGTGGCCCGGTGTTCTCTATGGCTTTGTGCATGGCAAGCAGATACCCATTCAGAGTCCATAGTAATAGCCTCTCTACTCCAGTGCGGAATGCTGTTCAGGGACTGTCTTGACAAGTTCCTGATAAAAGCTAGAGATAATAAGAGCACTATGCCCAAGAGTCTGCAGAGGGATGATAGAAAATCCTCTCTCTCTCATTCCTTTTGTTTCCCTCACACACCTAATTCTGGATTTGATCAAAGGAGGGCCCAGTGATCAAGCACCTGAAGCCCCTTTTAAGAGACCACCACACTAAGTGATCATCCCAGTGTCAGTCCTACAAGTCCAACAAGCCTTAGCCACTGTCCAAGCAAGGAAACCATAATGTCAGAGACATTCCTGTGGGTGGCTGGCTTCAGGAGTTCCATCCCAGGGGCTTCAGACTCAGACAGACCACTGGCTGTCCAGTCTGGCTATGCCATACAGTTTCACAGCTTTTCAGACTGCCTCCAGTCTCCCAGATCTTTCTCCCTCAAAAAAATAGACACCTATCAAAGGTACGGGCTATAGATCTAGTTCCCTCCTGTGAGCATTGTTCAGGAGTTTACTCCGTAGTTTTCTTGGTGCCCAAGAGAAACAGGGACTGAAGAGCCACTCTTGACCTGCAGTATGTGACCAGGTCACTTCCATGTGGAGACCCTTTGATCCATCAGACCTCCGCCTATCCCACAGAATCCTGCTTACACATTCCCATCCTTCTAGGACAAAACAGGTTTCTCCAGTTTGCCCTCCAGTTCAGGATTCTTCCTTTGACCTAGCATCAGCTCTTTGGATCTTATCCAAGGTCCTTATAGCTCTAGTGGCCTTGAGCCACCAGCAAGGAAACTAAATCCATACTCATCTGATGACATCCTGATCTGTTCTCCAACTCAGGAGCTAGCAATCAGAGACACCTTCAGAGCCATCAGATCCTGGAAATCCATGGCTTTGCTTTAAACAAGGAAAAGAGCAGTCTTACCCCACTGCAGGAGCTACACACCTTGGTGTGATCATAGGCACATGCCAGAATATGCTGTCCCCTCCCCTGGCAGACAAGGCCTCCAGGATTTTGAGCTTTGCCAAAATATCTGATCAAAGCCAAGACTGCCCAGCTAATGTCCCTGGCACACCTCCATGACCTAATAATCTCCTGCACAGGGACAGTTCCATGGGCCGGATTACATGCCAGACCACTTCAGTGGTTCCTCCGACTCTATCAGCTAGAGATCCTGCAGAGGAGCAATGTAACCCCAAACCTAAAATCTAAGGTGTCTAAGGCAGGACCAATCCTATGTCTTGGACCACATCCTGCATCTTTTCAGACTGCGGGTCTCTCATTGGGCAATGCCACTGCTTGGCTGTCCAGGCCTAGGCAGATGGATGTCAAAGGAAAAGACAGTGGGTATCAACACCTTATGCACATCTTCTTCTGGGCAGACATTAGGGATCAGCATGTACTCATCAGGACAGATCATTTTTCAGCCAAGGCCCATATCAAGCAGCAGAGGGTTCCAGGTCATCCCCTACATGCAGAGGCCCAATTCATATTCCTCTTCTGGATGGAAAAATGCCTACAGTCCATCTCTGCAGAGCACATCCAGGGACTTTTCCACATCCAGGCAGACTTGCTGAGCAGACAGATCATTGACAAAAACAAACAGTCCATCAAATAGGAGATCTTCCTAGGAATTGCAGCCCAGTTTGGAATGCTGGAAGTGGATCGGTTTGTGTTGGTCTCCAGTCATCAAGTACCAAGATTTTTCTCCAGATCCTTTCTCCCTCAGTTATGTGCTAACCTCTCCATGGCCTAGGAGCAGATGGAGGTGATCTTTGTGGCTCCAGATTGGTCCTGCAGGCCATGGTTTCCATCCTTGGTGGAACTCTCAGTTCAGACCAGACATATTGCAGCAGGGGCCATTTTGGCACTTGGATCCTGAGTGGCTATGTGGCTCTTGAAAGGAATGGGCTTCTGAACCTCAGCTACTCCTCAGAGGTCACAAAGACCATCATGGCTTCCAGGAGGGCCTCTACAAGATGCATCTACCATACTACATGGAAAAGAACCTTCTTGAGATGATGCCAATGAAGCATGTCAATCTCCTTGACCCTGGCCTGGGCCATCAGTTGGCCCTCCTTCAGAGGGTGTTCATTAAAAAATACAAACATCCATTCTTCATTGCCAGGTAGCAACTATTGCTACAATCCTACCTTGACTAGACATCCTTGTATCTTCTGCTTTCTCCAAGGGGTCACACCGATCACCCCTACTGTGGTCCACAGATTGCCTTTATGGAGAATATATATAGTTATTTTGGCTCTCACTAATCTTCCCTTCAAGTTCTTAAAAGGGGTTCCACCTGAAATGGCTGTACACAAAAACTTTCTTTCTCACAACAGTGTTTTCAGCTAGAAGGGCATCAAAACTTGAAGCCCTGTCAACCACAATTGGTCTACATGTCTTCCACAAGGACAAGGTGGCATTCAGGCCAGATCATCCAGGTGAACTCAACATTTCACAGAAGTCAGGAGATTCAACTCCTTTCTGCCTGCATTGTAGCCACCCCAGTGAGAGAGAGAGGCACTTCTCAGACTTCCAGAGGACCCCTCAGAATATACCCCCTGTACAGGTTTTTTGGCCTCTCAGACCCCCAGTTCAGGGGATCAGGAGGCACAATTCCTGATATTCTGCCAGCATGTACAGGATCTTACTCCTCTCTCACACCAGTCCAGGAATGAGAGATAACAAAATCCCACATGCTTAATCTGCACACACTCCTGGCTAGTCAGTAGTCACTACCACCAGAACCTCAGACTGCTAGATTTCCCACCAGGCTCAGGAGAGAGGTCCTAACTCCTGCTTGGTTTCTGGGAATTAATAACTTACCAGCTCTGCACCAGAGCTGCAGATAATTAATTAACCCACAGTGGTAGCCTTCAGCTGAGTAGCCCCAGGCAACGAGATTTAGACTTAGAGATCAGTTGCATCTACAAGAACCAACTCAGATAATATTAATTGATATTATCTTTATTTTAGTACAAAGCATGCATATAACCAGACATGCAAAGATAGGAAAACAAAGAATAAGGCCTATAGCTTATTCAGATCTAACTATACATAGAAGCAGGGGTCTTTTTTGGGGGGAGGGCACCGGAGCTCAGTTCCAGGAGCTCAGGAGCCAAGCCCCGCCCCCAGCCGGCGTCCCCGGAGTCTTTCAGGCAGCCGAATGTCAATTTCAGCTCCATTATATCCTATGGGCCATTGAAGTCAATGGTGAAAACATAGGATATATTCTGGGGGCTGGAGGGGAGGGGGTTTGAGGGAGAGGCTCCAAACTCACAGGGTAGCTGGTGGAGCCTCTCCCCAAGATACCCACCAAGGTTCAAGAACATTGGATCAGGGGGTCCAATTCTATGGGTCCCTAAACAGGTTGCCCCTATGCCCTCCATTGTTCTCTATGGTGGGGAAAAAAGGATATAATGGGGCCAAATTGCCGCTGAATTGCTTTCATTCCCTCCTTTCTTTCTCTCTTTTTCCTCTTTCCCTCCTTCTTCTCTTCTCTCTTTCTTTCTTTCCCACCTCCTTCTTTTCTCTTTTTTCCTCATTTCCCTGTTTCCTTCCTTCTTCCCTCTTTTTCTTTCCCTCACCTTTCCTTCTCTTTCTTTCCCTCTTTCCTTCTCTTTCTTTCCCTCTTTCCTTCTCTCTACTCTCTCTCTTTCCTTCCCTCTTTCCTCCTTCTGTGGCCCAACTCTCATGAGAAGGAGTTTAAACTTTAAACCCATTTTCTCTTAGCTCCCCCACCTAGACCAGCTGGGGAAGGGAAGGGGAGGCTTTTGAAGATGCCTCCCCCCCTTTTGCTTCCCCTTCTGACATCACTTCTGGTGATGTCAGGGGGCGTGGCATATGCTAATAGCCTAATAGCTCATTAGCATACCATATGCTAATGAGCTCCTGCAGCTGTTTTTCTACGAAAAGACCCCTGCATAGAAGTATTTCATAGTTACCAGTCCTTCAATGTGCTTTGTGGAACCAGGGAATCTTCAGGATGAAACACATGTTTGCCATGGGCAATTAAGTCCTGCTTCACTGCCCACTAGTAAAATTCCATGTTGCAGGTTTGTAATCTAAAAGGGAACTGACTCACAGAAAGAAACTAACTTTCCAAGAGAACTCTGACCCTCTTTTCATAGGATGATCATTAATCCCTCCCTTCCCCGTCATAACTGAATATGGCCATTTATCCAATCACAAGGGGCTACAGAGGTGAGTCCAACCTTCTAGGTGCAGACATTGCTGACACGACTAAAGGCACGTCTACTTGAGCTTTGGTGTGTAAATGCCTTGGGACATCTGTGTCCCCCCAGCTTGAGAAGAGCCTCAATGTCTGGTCTTCTCAGCAAAGGTGTCAACGTGGCTTTGTATCTGGATATCAGGCCTGGCATCTGGCATGCCATCTGTTCAGGTGACAAAAGTCACAGGGATATGTTATCAGCTAGACCATTTGGGCCTAGCAAGAATGAATCAGGAAAGTATTTTCCTATACACCCCCTTGTACAGAACTGATCAGAAAGATGCACTGTTCTTTCATTTCATAAACAGCCCCAAATAAGGGAAGATGTTGTCCGGATTGGCCATCAGCTACAGCATTTGACAGTGCATCTCCTATACCTGCAAAGCAATCAACATTCTGGTTCCAGCAGGGATCACGGGCAACTCAGAAATGCAGCCACTACCACAGCCTTTGATCATCAAGCCTCAGTGGAGGAAATACGCAAGGCAGCAAGATGGTCTTCAGTCTCGACATTTGTCTGACACTATAAATTTAATTCCTTCTCCTCAACCAACACCACATTCTGGCGTAGAGTGCTGCAGGATGTGGTGGAAGATCATCAATTTCCACCCATCACTGGGACACTGCTATTGGAAGTTCTGTTCCAAGATGCCCTCCTCCTCAGAGCGAGAACGGAACCTTGAATACGTACTGTGAGGGTTTCTTCTGCTCTGAGGTTAGGAGGGCATCTTGTTGTCGTCCCCCAACCCAGAAAGAATGCCTACAAAAGCAGGATCCTGAGACTGACTAATCCTATGGGATTGAATCCTTTTTAAATCCCTGTTCATATCCCTTTGGTTGTCACCTGTTATGCTTCTAACAGTGACTTACCTGTTCTGGTTGTTGTTTTATCTCTGTGTTCCCTCCTGTTCCTTGTGAAGTAACTACACTAAGCCTTCCCAGGAGACAGGAAGCTGAAGAGTTTAGTCCTGCCTTCCTAAGTAATTTGTGGGAATCACCCATTCCAAGATGCCCTCCCAACCTCAGAGCAGAAGAAACCCTCATAGTGAGTATCCAAGGTTCTGTTCTGTGAAACAGCTGGTAGAGATGAGGGGAAGAAATGTTGTTTTTCTGCAACTTCATATATGTTTAAATCTTGCTGAAGGATGGAGCTCTTCCCTTCTGCAGCTTTTTCTGTTGCCAGCAGACTATCGGGGCTCCTAGTATTACTGACCTCTTAGTGTTAAAGTCAGGGCTATTTTGGGGCAGGAACGCACAGGAACGGAGTTCCGGCTGGCTCCCAAGTTGGCCACACCCAGCAGGAACTAATTAGCATAATAGGTCACACCCAACAGCAGAAACTCATTAGGATTGGCTACATTAGGGGTGTGTGGCCTAACATGCAAAGGAATTCCTGCTACAAAAAAAGCCCTGGGTTTTGACAACAAACAAGGTAAACAGAATAAGAAGCAAAAGTTGGGTGTGGCTGGATGACCACACTTCTGGTAATATGAGGGTGTGGCCTAATAGGCTAATGAGCTCTGTTGTCGGGGATGTTGTAATATGCTAATGCATTTCTGCTGGTGGGTGTGGTCTATTATGCTAATGCGTTCCTGCTGGGCTTTTTCTACAAAAAAAAGCCCTGGTTAAAGTAGCTTTGTGGTAGCTTTCAGTTATCTTGCTCCTCAGTTCATATGGGGAAGATAGCCTTCTTCCTTGCCTAGGTGGCCCAGAAGTATGGATTTTTGTGACCCAAAGCAGTTAGGGAAGTTATATTGTGAATTAACAACAGCCAGCATTATTTGTACTAAGATGTCAGATGTGGATTTCAGATTCTTCACAGAAACTTTTAAAATCACTACTTTCTTTTACATGTCAGGCTAAAACATTATCTTTTAACTAAGGGATTTTATCTCTTAAATGTTTTGTGGTCTGTTTCTGGCCAAAAGATCAACTTTATCTACTTTAATTTAGGCTGTTTGATGGTGATTGTATGGTGGTGTTACACGCCCTGTCTTGCCTAAATGGCATTGGCTTTTTTTTAGTGACTTCTTTTAGTGGTTTTCTCAGTAATGACTTTATTTTATTGCTTTAGTTGAAAACCTCTTTGGAGAGGCGGCATATATGTTTTCTAAATAAATAAAATATAATAGAAAGTCTTGCTTGTGGAGGGATGCAAAGGTTACATGTGTTGTATGATTTCTCAGCAAGTTAGCCAGCAGCTATGACAGAGGTAGCCAGAGCCCTCTTCTTTTTCCCCAAGCTATCATCTAATATTCCTGTTACCATGAGGGCTAGAAATTTTAAAACAGGCTACCTAATATCACACCAGTAAAGTGCTACATTTGTCTCTGCAGAGCACAGTTGCATGCGGCCTTTTGAGATCTGAGTGGAAGGAGGCCAGGTATGGCTGACCAGTCTTGCCTTCCTAGGTGGGTGATGCAGCCTGGAGGGAAGGGTCTTGTCTCAAGTGGTCTTAAACTGTGTCTGTCAGAAAGATCCACAGTGTGCTGGTTCTGATTCCTGTTTATAGAGTTGGGCAGAAGGAAGCAAGAGCCCTGCTGGCTTCCTCATTCTGTGGCTCCATCCCTGCTGCTTTTATGTACTTTCCATACACATGCACACCAGTCTTTGGCTTCTTTATACACTATACTTGCATACACCTTCCTTTTATGCAGCAACTGTTGCTATGCAACAGCCCAGCTTGCTAGATGCTTAAAGCTCTAATAATGCAGCCAGATAAAACCAACCTAAAAATACCCCTTGTCCAAACCTCTCCTGGGCAACTGGGGAGAGTGGCTGGGATGGAGTCGGGGGCACCTAGGAAAAAGTTCCCAAACGGAATTGCCCTGCGAATGGCTTTGTGTGTCTCGTCAGCTGTACAGTACTAGTAATAATTTCTTGGCAGGGTGCTGGGATTGGCCAGGCTCAGTGCGTGGGAGCCTCTACTGTTCCTTCTGCTCCAGCCGGACTGGGGATCCCTCGATTGGTGTCTCTCCCCTGCCTCCTGCTAGGAAGAGGAGGCGGCAGCAGCTGCTGCTGAGCTGCTTGGTGCTGCAAATCTGGCCCTCCAGAGGCTCCAGCCTCTTAGCTATACCTTCTGGCTGCTGGCTGTGTCCTAGGCCTGTTCTGTCTACCTTACGGGCTGCATCACCTGCCCATCCTCCAGAGGGCATTGTAGCAAGGTGTCATTATGGGCACAGTCAGTGAGCTTTGTGCTTCCAGTTTTCAAGCCTTCCTCCTCTGTCCCTCCACCTTAGCCAGTAAGTCAGGTAAGTGCTCGATGTATCCTCTTCAGGTGACGCTTGCTGATGGCAAGAAAATTTGGGTTACAGGAAGGGAAAGTGAATGTATAGGAGAAGGTTAGTTGTCTGTTGTGATTACCTTTCTTTTCTTTTCTTTTCTTTTCCCCTTCTCTGATGCCGAGTTCTTTTGCAAGGTGAGTCATGGTAGGAATAGTTTGCCGGTGTCTCCTGAGTCATGGTTGCTGGTAGGAAAGGGTCTGGCCCACAGCTTTGGTGCTGTTAGCTGTGTGTAGCTTCCCCCCTGCATTTTGCTGAGACTCAATTCATGATGATTTAACCAACATGGTGTGTGGTCTGAGAGCTTGTAAACTCAAAGGGGGCATTGGTGCTTTTGGGATGGGAAGCTGGGATAGTCCGTTCTCATGAGTCCATATAATCTCTCAAGTAACAGTGCACTGAAGGTGAGTTCACGTTTAGTTTCTGTGGGAACAAACTCTGGGCCACATTACAAGTGGCACTTCCCCTACTGACACTGTCAGTTGCACACTTCTTTACCTATGTTTGTGTGTATGTTACTATTATAAAAAAGTCCCTTGTGCTGTCTTCACACATGAATGTGTATATGTTTCCCCAACCTTCTTGTGTATGTAACTGAAGTAACCCTTGTGAACTGTGTAAAGAGATTGTTCTTATAGAATATGATGGATAAACTGGGATTATATTATATTAAATAGAATCTATTTCTTGGGTTTTGGCCTCTCTCCATTCTTAGCTTGTCCTGTATTTTTTTTTTATTTTCAAAAACATATTAGTAGCTCATCAAAGGGAGATGGTTTACAATAAAATCAGTGGTATGCCTCCAGCCACATAGTTCCAAAGACTTGATGGTGCTTTAGTTTTTGGAAGAGGGCTCTTTGGAAGATTTCTGCAGGTTTCCCTCTTTGTAGGCCTCCACTTTGCCCCAGTGCTGGTCCTGAGGGTCTGCTGATGCACAGAAACAAAATGGGAGGGGGGCTCAGTGGGCTGTCAGGGGAGAGGGAGAGTTTCCGCAATGAGTGGCTACATTGCAATAATATATAGTAAAGTGAACTGTACAGAGAAGGCAGAACTAACAGCGTAATTGTATACCCTGTCTGACTTGTCAGTAGGAGGGAGGGCTGCTTCTGAGTTGTCCGGCTACATGGCAGACAGAAGTTCCGCAGGTGCAGTTTATCCCAGCATGGTGATGCAGTGATTGATGAAAGTTCATATGATAAATGTCTGCCTGTCTGTACAGACCTTAGGTTCAGGTGGGTAGCTGTGTTGGTCTGAAGCAACAGAACAAAGTTTGAGTCCAGTGGCACTTCTAAGACCAACAAAGTTGCTACTGGACTCAAACTTTGTTGTATAGAGCTGTGCTAGTACAAATACCTGAACAGACAACAGTGGATTTGCCTCTGTTGTCACACAGGAAGAAAACCGGATGGGTGGAGGCGACTGGTTTGGCTGAAAATGTGGTGTGTGTGTAAAGGAGAGATGCGATAGAGCAGTCTACTATTAGCCACACAACCCAACCCAACTCCCCCACCTCCCAAGTTATTTCAGTTATAGATACAGGCTTTTTGCCAAGCCTGCTAGTGTAAAGTTAACTTAGATGGCTGAGATTCACACCCACTGCAAGTTGTTTAGAGCAGCTAGGAACTCTCCCATTATCCTCCGCACCCAGTTCTTCACTTTTTTAAAACAGCAAGTCCCAGTCCCTGTAGTCTTATAAGAAAGTGTTTTAAAATGATGATTTCTGTGTATAACTTTATGAACCAGTCTTGCTGCCATGAGGTGGTGATGATTCCTTCCAGGTCTCTCCCATCACCTTAACTCCTCTTTCCTTTGCACCTGCAATTTCACACATACCCAGCCATGTTTTGAGCCAGCTTCCGCTTTCCTCAACAGATGTGAGATCTGGTCCTCCCAAGTATTTTTTTTTTTAAATAGCAGATGTCTAGGACCCTGATTTGGAGTGGGCACATGACTGGGTATGTGTGTATGTAAAAACATTTTCCCTGTACTGTTTTTTCAGCCAGTAACACTTGTGCAGTGCTACTTAAGGGCTGGAAAGTGGCTCAGTCTTGTGGCTCATACCAATATTGTGGTCTGAATTGGTGTTTTAAAAAAACAAAAACAAGGGACCTCTTGGTGTCAAGTCTGTTTGGGTCCCGACATTCTGACAGATAGAAAGAACTTCCAGTACATTTTCTAAGGAAAATGAAATCAGAATTCTGCAGTCCAAATGAAGCATGCAAGTATGCTATATGAGAGCCGGTGTGATGTAGTAGTTATGGTTTTGGAGTAGGATCTGGGAGACCCAGGTTCGAATCCCCACTCTACTATGGAGGCTTGCTGGGTGACCTTGGACCAGTCACTCTCTCTCAGCCTAACCTATCTCACAGGGTTGTTGTGAGGTTAAAATGAAAGAGAGGAGAATTAAGTAAGCCACCTTGAGTCCCAATTGGGGAGACAGGTGGGATATAAATGAAATAAATGTACTGTTTTTATTGATGTTACCCACCTTGGGTCCCAGTTTTTTTGGGAAAAATTGGGTTTATATATCATATTTTAAATGAATATTCTATTGTTAAAATTTTGGTTTTCTGGTCAGAAACTTTACAACTTTTTAAAGAATAGTGGCTCAAGTGGTTAAGACGCTAAACTGCAGGCTGTGGAAGGTCAGTAGTTCGGCAGTTCGAGACCCGAGAATGCTACATGACGGAGTGAGCTCCCGTCTCTAGTTCCAGCTCCTGCCAACCTAGCAGTTCGAAAGCAAGAAATTGCAAGTAGATAAATAGGTACCACTTCAGTGGGAAGGTAACAGCGTTCTGTGCGCCTTGGTGTTTAGTCATGCTGGCCACATGACCACGGAAACGTCTTCAGCTTTGAAACGGAGATGAGTACCGCAACCCTAGAGTCAGATCCGACTGGCTTTCGAGCAAGGGAACTTTTACCTTTACCTTATCATACTCTTTAAGGCACCTTGCATGGGCACCTTGCATGGACAGTATTACATCTGAAGAAGCATTAATTTACGATTTACAGTATATAGCCTCAAATGCAAAAATGGAGGTGGAATCTTGTACTGGATGCATGATGCAGAGAAAGGGGAAGAGTTGAAGTGACACACAATTCTATGGCGTGAAGACACAACTCTACAGCTAAATCATAGATGTGTAGAGAGCAACGTCTAGCTATCTTTTCATTCAGTCTGATAAAATATTTTTTGTGGCTCATACTCACACTACTTTTACAGATACAGATTGAATAAAATGTTGCCTACATTTTTAAGTATTCTGTGACACAGACATTGAAACCACTGTCTCAGCTGCAGCATGCAGTCTGATAACTCTATGGGATTAGGCAATGGCTGGCATGCCAGACTAGGAGAAAGCTCTGTTGTTATCCAGTGGCTTGGAAAGAGGGCACAGTTGGCGTTTCGCATGGAGTAGGTAAGGGGGAAATCCAAATGGCTGCTTGCTCTGTTCTCTCTACCGCCACAGATGTTGGGGAGAGCCATTTCCCAGATGGTAGCTAGTTGCATCCCCAACAGTGAAACAGAAGGGGGTTCTGACTTGGCAGGAGCTGTGGAAAGCTGAAGCCAGATAGTATCCATGGAAACCAGGCCTCTGCTTTGCACAACCAAGAAGTTCCAGGCAAATCATGACTATAAGGGCTCTCATACCTCAGCTGTGATTGAAAAGGAGGGAAATAATGGGCATTTCGTTGTGCACCCTCCACCTTAGAAGTTGGATCTTGGGAACAGAAGGTGCTGCTGCTAAAGGGGTTGGCCTGAGTGGGTGCCGTCTGGCATCATGAAAGTTCCCTGGTTGTGAGGCAGTAGCAACAGGTGGCTATCATCAGGAAAACAGGATGTGGTAGCCTCAGCAGCCAAAGGCAGGAAGTTGTTGTAGGACACTTTAAACCTTGCACTGACTGGTAAAAAATTGTAACAGGAAACCCTGCATATGTGTCTGTTTTAAATTGGGGAATAATCCAAAGCTCTTTCCAAAGTCATCCTTGCTTTACAATCCCTTTTTAAAAGCAGGCTCTTGTAGGTCTCCAGCTCAGCTTGCAGTTAGAGGGAATTTATGTCTTAACAGCCTTCCAGGCTGCATCCGCATAGATGGTTTTCTCCAGTGGGGCTTGCAGACTGCAGCTGGGATTTTTCTGAGAGCATCCACAACCTTATCTGCTTTCCAGACTATTCCCCATCCCCAGCGTGTTCCTTCTCAACCCTGGTTTAGTACCATTTTTCTGGAAATAATACAGCCCTAGTCTTTTTCTTTTCTTGGTCTGCCTGGAAGCAGTTGTGGAATGGTTCAGTAGCTGCACATGATTTCCACAAGCACATTTTGATTTCAGTACTGAGGCTTGTTTCTTGTATAGCTGTCCTCTAGCCACCTATACAAAAGGTGTTGGTCGTAGTTGCGGGCTGAGAAGAAGAAATGGAATTACCCATTGAATGCCTGATAATGGGGAAAGAACAGAATCTCTTTTAAAGGTTCATAGAAATACAGATCATTCTTATGTACTGGGATATTACAGATGTGTTTCCTTGGCTTTTTATCAGCAACATGTAGAGCCATGGCTTTCTTTAGCTTTCCTTTCAAATGGCGTTTTGCTCTGGGTGCCTGCCTGTCTGTCTTGGGGCCACTGTCAGGATGTGATGCTCATCGGGTGGGTAAGATCTGGCACTAGATCAGCCAGAATCTCAGAGTGAGTCTAGAATGATTCACATGTGTGTCTTTCCAATCCTTCCAGCTCTAGAGAAGAAAGAGTACCCTGGAGGTGAACTCACCATTTCCCATAAAAATGAATGTGTAATACATTTTACAGACAGAATACATTATAGGAATTATGCTAGCAGGAAATTATTTCTGTTGAGAGGCTCTTGCACATGCCTTTGTTCTAAGGAAGTAGTGTCTTCCGTATGCTGTCCTCTGCTGGTTTCATGCATTAAAAGACAGAGTAACAATGCCATTCTCTGTCCAGCAGAGGGCCAACTTTTCCTTGCATGCTGCTTTTGCTTGCTCTGGGTTTGAATTGCAGGTCAGTAAATACCCTGGAAATGTCAGTACATGATACAGTGTATTTATCAGAATGGTCCACCTTCATATATAATTAGGAGTGGAAGAGCTGATGGTCCTTAGCTCTTCTTATTTCTGGAAATCTTGGAACACTGTGTGTTGTCTCACTAGCTGTACACACACTGTTCTGATAGTGCACATAAATAGGCTTGCCAGCTTCCAGGTGGTGGCTGGAGATCTCCCACTATTACAACTGATCTCTGGGCATCAGGGATCAGTTTCACCTGGATGAAATGGCTGCTTTGGCATTATATCCCATTGAAGTCCCTCCCCAAACCCCTCCCTCTTCAGGCTCCATCACCATATCTCCAAGTGTTTCCCAACCCGGAGCTGGCAACCCTATCACAAATCATCATATCCCCATGCTTTCCCTGTTATGTACTGTATTTGTGTTGTAGTGGTTTTCTCAGCTTTTGGTAGGATTGCTTCACAATACTTGTACAGGTGTAATGGCAAAGCACTTTGTCTGTATCATCTGAAGAGGAGTTTTCTGTGATGTGGGTGCTGATTTAGCTCGTGACTTCCCCACTTTCTGCTTCCTTGTTGCATTACCTGCTTACACCTCCAACATTTCCTTTCTTGCACATAGCTCCTTCTGCTATATTAGAACTAGCTTCTTTTTTCCTGCAGAAGTACTGTATTTACTCAAAAGGAAGATGACATAAGAACATAAGAGAAGCCAATGTTGAATCAGGCCAATGGCCCATCTAGTCCAACACTCTGTCACACAGCGGTCAAAATATACCAGGTGCCATCAGGAGGTCCAGCAGTGGGGCCAGGGCACCAGAAGCCCTCCCACTGCTGCCCCCTCTAGCACCAAGAATAGAGTGCATCACCTGCCCCAGACTGAGAGTTCCCATCTATACCCTGTGGCTAATAGCCACTGATGGACTTCTGCTCCATATGTTTATCTAGTTCTCTCTTGAAACTGTCCATGCTTGCAGCTGCCACCACCTCCTGTAGCAGTGAATTCCATATGTTAATCACTCTTTGGGTGAAGAAGTATTTCCTTTTATCTGTTCTAACCCAACTGCTCAGCAATTTCATGGAGTGCCCACGAGTTCTTGTATTGTGAGAAAGGGAGAAAAGTACTTCTTCCTCAACCTGCTCAGTCCCATTCATAATCTTATAAACCTCGATCATGTCACCCCTCAGACGACGTTTCTCCAAGCTAAAGAGCCCCAAGCATTTTAACCTTTCTTCATAGGGAAGGTGTTCCAACCCTTTTATCATTCTAGTTGCCCTTCTCTGCACTTTTTCCAATGCTATAATATCCTTTTTGAGATGTGGTGACCAGAACTGTACACAGTATTCCAAATGAGGTCGCACCGATGATTTATACAGGGGCATGATGATACTGGCTGATTTGTTTTCAATTCCCTTCCTAATAATCCCCAGCATAGCGTTGGACTTCTTTATTGCAGCTACATACTGTCTAGACATTTTCATCGAGTTATCCACTACGACTCCAAGATCTCTCTCTTGGTCCGTCTCTGCCAGTTCAGACCCCATCAACATGTATTTATATTTAGGATTTTTGGCGCCAATGTCCATCACTTTGCACTTGGCCACATTGAACCCCATTTGCCACGTTGACGCCCACTCACCCATCCTCAACAGATCCCTTTGGAGTGCCTCACACTCCTCCCTGGTTTTCACCACCCTGAACAACTTCGTGTCATCTGCAAACTTAGCCACTTCACTGCTTACTCCCAATTCCAAATAATTAATAAACAAGTTAAAAAGCATCGGATCGAGTACTGATCCCTGTGGTACCCCACTGCTTACCACCCTCCACTGAGAAAGTTTCCCATTTATACTCACTCTCTGTTTCCTATTTATAAGCCAGTTTTTGATCCACTTGTCCTTTTATCCCATGACTATTGAGCTTACTTAGGAGCCTTTGATGAGAAACTGTATCAAAAGCTTTCCGGAAGTCAAGGTAAATAATATCTATTGGGTCCCCCTTGTCCACATGTTTGTTCACTCCCACAAAAAACACTAACAGGTTAGTGAGACAAGATCTTCCCTTATAGAACCCATGCTGAGTCTGCCTCAATAGTTTTTGTTCATCAATGTGCCTACTAATTCTTTCCTTAATAACAGTTTCCACCAACTTACCCGGTATCGATGTCAGACTGACTGGCCTGTAATTTCCCGGATCTCCCCTGGAGCCCTTTTTAAAGATGGGAGTGACATTAGCTACCTTCCAGTCCTCAGGAATGGAGGCAGATTTTAAAGAAAGATTACATATTTTTGTCAGGAGATCCACAAGTTCACATTTGAGTTCTTTCAGAACTCTCGGATGAATGCCATCCGGGCCTGGTGATTTATTAGTTTTTAAATTGTCCATCAGTCACCGCAATCTGATTCAGGTCTTTCAAACCCCCTCCCAAAATCGGTGCTTCTGGAGTGGGCAAACACTTCTCCTCTTCCACAGTGAAGACAGAGGCAAAAAATGCATTCAGCTTCTCAGCCATTTCCCTATCATCCTTCACTACTCCTTTTACCCCTTGGTCATCCAAGGGCCCCACTGCCTCCCTGGCTGGCTTCCTACTTCTAATGTATTTGAAGAAAGTTTTATTGTTGGTCTTTATGTTTTTTGTGATATGCTCCTCATATTCCCTTTTTGCTTGCCTGATCACAGACTTGCATTTTATTTGCCATAGTCTGTGTTCCCTTTTATCAACCTCACTAAGACTAGCTTTCCACCGCTTAAAGGAATCCTTCTTACCTTTTACAGCTTCCATTACTTTATTTGTTAACCATGCAGGCTTTTTTCTATACCTATTTGTACCTTTCCTAACCTGCGGTATATATTTTTTCTGAGCTTCTAGGATTGTCTTTTTAAATAGTCTCCAAGCTTCCTCAATGGTTTTGACCTTCTCCACTCTTCCTTTCAATTTCTTCCTCACATGTCCCCTCATACCAGAGAAGTTACCTCTTTTAAAGTTAAAAGTGGTTGCGTCA
The DNA here is from genome assembly GCA_029375565.1 of Gekko gecko. NCBI lineage: Eukaryota > Metazoa > Chordata > Lepidosauria > Squamata > Gekkonidae > Gekko > Gekko gecko. Next base: position 231,686,170 of record JAPDNY010000002.1, on the reverse strand, counting down.
GTCTTTTTGGACAACTCCCTATCTGTACAAATGTTAAACTCAATGACATTATGGTCACTGTTCCCAAGTGGTGCAATCACTTTTACATCTCTCACCAGGTCTTGGGTGTTACTTAGGACCAAATCCAGGATCGCCTCTCCCCTGGTAGGATCTGTGACCATCTGTTCCACAGCACAGTCATTGAGAGTGTCTAAAAACTCAATCTCTTTTTCCCGACTAGAACTCATATTGACCCAATCAATGTGTGGGTAGTTAAAGTCGCCTATTACAACACAGTTATTTCATCTAGCCGCTATCTTTAATTCATTCATCATTTTATAATCCTCCTCTATCTTTTGATCTGGTGGGTGATAACAAACTCCCACTGTTAAGCTTCCTTTTGGACCCACTATTTCAACCCATAGCATTTCCAGAAGCGAATCCAATTCTCTTACCCTCTCAATCTTACTGGACGGTATACCCTCTCTGACATACAGAGCCACCCCACCTCCAACCCTTCCCCCCTATCCTTCCGATATAATTTATAACCAGGAATCACCGTATTCCACTGATTTTCCTCATCCCACCAAGTTTCTGAAATACCCACAATATCTATTTCCCCCCAACACCAAGCATTCCAACTCCCCGATATTACCTCGGAGACTTCTAGCATTTGTGTATAAACACTTATAGTTTCCCACGTTTGTTAAGCCCACAGCCTTCCTCTTGCTGCCTCGAGACCTTGCCAGGCAGTTCCTATCATTAGCCACAGTCTCAGTGGACAATTTTAATCCATTTCCTTGTACAAAAGTAATAGCTACCCCTTCATCTCTTTGAGATGAGCCATCCCGAACCAGAGACTTTTCATCTCCTGTCGGCTTTCCCCCATTATTCAGTTTAAAAACTGCTCTGCCACCTTTTTGATTTTGTGCGCCAGCAGTCTGGTTCCTTCTCGGGACAAGTGGAAACCGTCCCTTTTGTACAGCTCCCTCTTGTCCCAAAAAGCATCCCAGTGCCTAACAACCTTGAACCCTTCCCCCTACACCACCGTCTCATCCACGCATTGAGACTCCTGATCTGTGCCTGTCTCTCCGGCCCTGCGTGTGGAACAGGTAGCACTTCCGAGAAGGCTACCTTTGAGGTCCTGGCCTTGAGTTTCCTGCCCAGCAGCCTAAATTTCTCCTCCAGGACCTCACGACTGCATTTCCCCACATCGTTGGTGCCGACGTGCACCACGACCACTGGCTCCTCCCCAGCACTATCTACCAGCCTATCTAAAACACGCGTAATGTCCGCTACCTTCGCACCAGGCAGGCAAGTCACCATACGGTCAGTACGCGGGTTCGCCACCCAGCTGTCTACCTGAATCTATTATTTCGTCCTGTCTACCAGCTGACCTTGAATAATAGACAACCCCCATAAAAAGGTTATACACAGGCACAAAAAAATGTGATTGCACATAACTGTAACTTCTAGGCAATTGTGTAAAATAACCTGGGCACACCTGGGGGGAAAACTTAGTCTTGCATTTGGGTAAATACTGTATGATAGCACAGAACAATTATTATGAATGTGTCAAAACAGCTATGTATTAATGACAGACTTTTTGCTGCATTGGTTGCCAGCTCCAGACATTTGTTAGGTTTGGGATGTAATGGTTGAACGCCATAGCTGTATACAGGCGTCTTTTGGGGGTGGGGGAGCGCACTGGAGTGCCGCTCTGGGAGCTCAACAATGGCAGTGGTGGCAAGCCCCGCCCCCCGCCGGTGTCCCCTGCATGGCCCAGGGACACTGCTGGGATGGCTCTTCGGCGTCCCCCGGGCCCAGCACTCCTGCACCACCCAGGGATGCTGTGGGGGGGGGCTCTTCGGTGTCCCCCAGACACATGCTCTTGCGTGGCCCGGGGACACTGCATGGGGGGGGGCCTCTTCAGCGTGTGTTTCCCTTCTCTTCCTTCCTTCCTTCCTTCCTTCCTTCCTTCCTTCCTTCTTCTCTTTTCGTCCTTTCCTTCTCTCTTTCTTTCCCGCCTTCTTCTCTTCTCTTTTTTCCTCCTTTCCGTGTTTCCTATATTCTTCCCTTCTCTCCTTCTTTCCCTCTTTCCTTCCTTCTTTTCTTCTCTCTACTCTCTCTCTTTCCTTCCCTCTTTCCTCCTTCTGTGGCCCAACTCTAGTGAGAAGGTTTTAAACTTTAAACCCCTTCTCTCTTCGCTCCCCCCCCCAGGCCAGCTGGGGAAGGGAAGGGAAGGGGAGGCTTTTGAAGATGCCCCCCCTTTGCTTCCCCTCCTGACATCACTTCCGGTGATGTCAGGGGGCGTGACATATGCTAATAGGCTAGTAGCTCATTAGCATACCATATGCTAATGAGCTCCTGCAGGTCTTTTTCTACAAAAAGACCCCTGGCTGTATATAACATAACTGGAGTTCTGCTGGGTACACTGCATATTCAAATACGTTTCCCAGATTGCAGTTCTGCCATTCAGATCTGTGTAAAGGACAAGATCTCCTGTAACAGTAGTGCCTTGTGTTTTTGAGTATAACAATAAATGCAGGAGCTCGGCTTACTGCCTGCATGTTTTGTTGGATATGCTTGTCAGTGCTGTTTGTTGGTATTATACAAAAATAGTTCATGTGTGGAAACACATTTATACTTCTGCATTGGCTAAATGTGGGTGAACATTGACTGTGCAGTGTAGAAATAGCTATAAGACTGGAGGTTGCCAACTTGGTTTACCCTGTAGGCACTCTTGGAATTTTGAGAACTGGTAATGGTTTGCCACCATAAAATGTCTCTCATGGGGGTATGGAGCAGTCACAAAATGACTGCCGTGCAGGTTGGAACCAATCCAGATTAGGAGATTCCCACAAAATGTTGGAAGGGTGCAAGCCACCATCCTCCTAGGACAGAGACATCTGCTTCAAAATGGATGATCCTTACAGCCTGAAAGGTGATGCCTCCTGGGTGGTTCTGGATGACCTGCCCCAAAGAGTTGGAAGAAACCTAAGACTGGTTCTTTGCTTTTGGGGAAGAAGTAAATAGGTGCCAGGAAGTGTCATGAAGTGTATCTAAATCCAGTGGTATCCACAGATACCACATTGGAGTCCTTGGTTTTGGCAAGCTGCAGAGAGACCCCTAACAGTCCTTTTGGGGGCGGGCATGGTATTTTGCATTAACTTGGGAATACGTGTGTGCTGGCATTTAGGGTGCCCAGGTGCAAAGGAACAGTGTTAATATATTGGACAGATACAATGTCTGCAGTACATCAATACAATCCTTGCACAATAAAACACAATGATAGTAAATATGAATCTTCTGATGCATAATGAAATATTCCATAAAATTCTCTTTCCAAAGTAGTTCTTTCCAGCAAAGAATCCAGATATTGAAGACTTCATTTTGATAATCTTCCTCAAGAAAATTACTATTCTAAGTGTTTCAAAGGCATCAAGTTCCAGAAAACTGTATAGCTTCAAACTAGTAATGTAGAAGGAACTGCCCTCCCAAGGTATTCAAAGAGGTTTGCAGTAACAATTCTATATCTTTTGATGGGCCACCAGTAACACTTTTTAGAAGCCACTCTGTATTAATGCTGAGCTGATCTAGCCTCAGTAATAAAATTGTTACTGCAAACCTCTTTGAATACCCTGAGAGGGCAGCTCCTTCTACATTAGCAGTTCGAAGCTGGAACTTGATGCCTTTGAAATGGTGAATGAACCCATAACAATGATGGAAATTACAGAGGCTATTAATAAACAAAATATAAACAAAGCACCTGGACCAGATGGACTTCCAGCTGAATACTATAAAATATTTGAAGATATTTTATTGCTCCCATATAAAACTGTAATTTCATCTATAATAGAGGAAATGGAAGTACCAGAATCTTGGACTGAAGCAACTATATCATTGATCCTTAAGAAGAGACACATCCTAAAGAGATTAAAAAAAAACCCTATAGACCTATTTCTTTGCCGAATTGTGATAACAAAATATTTGTAACTATTTTGGCTACAAGGTTGAAAAAAATTCTAATAGACTTTATACATCAGGGCTAGACAGGTTTCCTACCTAAGAGACAATTAAAGAATAACATGAGAACAGTCTTAAATATCTTAGAATATTATGAAATTCATCCAGAGAAGCAGATGGCTTTGATATTTTTGGACGCTGAAAATGCATTTGACAATGTCAGCTGGCAATTTATTATTCAACAGATGAAGATAACAGATTTTGGGACTGATTTTATAAGGACGATTGAAGCTGTATATACAAAGCAGAAAGCGAGAGTATTAGTAAACAATGAACTGACAGATAATATATGGATTGAAAAAGGGACAAGACAAGGGTGTTCAATATCTCCATTGCTGTTTATACTAACTTCGGAAGTTCTGACAAGAGCTGTTAGGAAAGATACCCTTATTAAAGGGACATCAATAAGAGGAAATAAATATAAATTACAGGCCTTTGCTGATGTTTTGGTATTTATGTTAGAGGAACCAATGGATTCTGTACAACAATTGGTGAATCTGATTAATGAATATGGAAAAATGGTGGGAATGGAAATAGAAGACGAAAATGATTATGAGAAATATGACATTGAAACAAGAGATTTGAAACAGCAGAATTGACTGGCTTTCAATTGGAGAAGAAAGTAAAATATCTGGGTGTCCCGTCCCATGGCAATGCTGCTGCGGCTCGGGAGGCATCCAACATGCCGCCTGGGACCTGGACGAAGGAGGGTGGTGACCCCCGACACGGCAGCATCTCAACGGTGCAAGGGGAAAGCGGGGACAGTGTTCGATGTCCCAGACCCACCCCCCCGCTGGCGCCCGCCAGAGCCGGTGACCCCCAGCCGTCTGGACCCAGTTGTGGCCTGGCACCAGCCGGCCACAAAAACACCAGCAGAGGTCTGCACCACGGAGGGCTCCCGAAGACGTGCCAAGAGGCGCCGCCTGCCCTGGAGAATGCAGGTGGTGGGCGGTGTGACAACCGTTGAGGGACGCCAGCACAGGAGGCCCTGCCTGCCCCACTGCCAGGCAACACCCCACCCCGATGGCCCATTGCCCAGGGCTCAGAGATGGAAACGAGCCTGGGTGAGGGAGACCCAAGGGGGAGCGTCAGGGGCGGAGGAAGCGGGTGGGCGGCTTCAACTCTCCCGGGAGGAAACCAAGGGAAGGGCCCCAGGAGCAACCACACAGGGGCGCACTCAGGGACGTCCCCGCAGCCCCAGATGTCAGCACCCACTGGCTACCCCCCTGGAAACCTCCTTACCTCAGGCTCACCATCACCAAGCCCAGTGAGAGAAGCAAACGGGTTTGCAGCCAGCTCACGGCCCTGAAGGCTGGAAGGGGCATGACCACCAGCTGGCTTTAAAAGGGGAGACGCCACAGCCAGTACGAGAGGGAGGCCAGGCAGACAGCCAGCTCTCAGAACCAATGGGGGAGCGACAAAGGGGGAGGGAGGAACCAGGTGCAGGTGGAAGGGAATAAAAGAGTGGTGGAAGCCAGAGCCAGGGAGGAGAGATGGAGACTGAAGGAAGAGGCCTGCCAGCCAAAAGAGATGTGGAGGCTCCATCCTTGTGTATGCTCTGGGAGAGTAGGCTGCCAGTAGTGACGTAACCCTGGGCCCACTCCCACATCTGAGGCTCACGGCGGTACCTCTCTGAGTTACCCTTTGACCAGCCAGGTCCAGGAAGCGAGGCTGGCCCTCCCAGGCTGGATGGGGGGCACGACACTGGGTATTAATATTACAGCGAAATGTAGTTCCCTGATGAAAGATAATTATAACACAGTGTTGCAAGATATTAAAAAGGATTTAGAGAAATGGAAAAACTCGCAAGTATCACTAATGGGCAGAATAGCAATTTTGAAAATGAATGTTCTACCACATATGTTGTTATTTCAGACGTTACCGATATACATTAAACAAAACTTCTTTGACGAATTGAATAAACTGACACAGCATTTTATATGGCAAGGGGAAAAGCCAGGAATTAAATTGAAAGCCTTACAAAATGCGAAAGATAATGGTGGATTTGGAGTACCAGACTGAAAGAATTATTATAGAGCAGCAAGTTTAGTCTGGCTGAGAGAATGGATTCTACTTAACGATCATAGGTTGCTGGCTTTAGAAGAATACAATTTAAAACTGGGATGGCACTCCTTTTTATGGTATGGGAAAGCTTCTGGACATAAATATTTCAAAAACCATATTATAAGAAGATCATTATTGACAACTTGGGAAAAAAATTGTCCGCTGATATACACTAAAATTCCAAGATGGGTGTGTCCAGTGGAAGCTTTTTCCCAACCAACTTTGATCTCAAAACAAACCACTATTATATATGCAGAATTGTTAGATGATGAAAGTAATTTAAAATCTCAGGAAGAATGAAAGAAAAATGAAATAAACTTAGACTGAATGGGATCCTGGAAAAGGTCTGAAGGGTGTTGTGGTGGGTGCACAGCAGAGGAGACTGGTGAGATGGGATGTTCATTCAGTTTCCAGAGCCAGGGGGAAGGAGCATGGAATCAAGGGGCCCCAAAGCAGCACTGTGGTTGACTGTGCTATGGAAGAATGTGCAAGGTCTGGTCCCTTCTGTCAGCCCTCTCCCCTGAACCTTCAGAGCCATCAGTAAAAACAAGATATTCTCCAAACTAAATTGACAGTTCAGTTCCTAGTCAAATACAGACACACCTTCATTCCCAAGCTTTCCTTGAATGCCTGTTTATTTTCCTATCCTGTTTATTTTCCAAACAGATGCTGGACATTTGCGGGATGATAATTTCTGAGCTGGTGGGTTAAAATATTTATCCATCTCAAGATATGCTGTGGTGATCAGTATCTGACTAGCATCCTTATTCTTTTGCTCCCAGGTTTGTGAGAAGTGTTGCTTTCTGCTACTGTGGAGCTTCCAGACAGTGCAGCTCCTGTCAGCCTGCATTTACTTTCATCAGACTGTGGTTTTTCCTCTCTGGCCCCGAGCATGAGGGGTTAACCACTGTCTAAAGTCATAGGGGATCAGCACAGGAACAGGGCGTTGCTGGTTATCTCAGTTGCCGTTTGGGTTGGAATTACGCCTATCCCTATCCGGCCCAGGCAAGGGCTGCCCATTGGCTGGGACAAGACCTGACTCATTCCAGGAAGCAGCAGGCAGGCAGTAAGCTAGATTCAGGTGTCTACCCTGCTAAGCTGCACTACCTCTGGTCCCCGGTCTCTTGGTGCTGCTGGCAGCATGGTGCTTAGAATGGAGAACGGTGAGCTTGTCTTTGGGGGACCTTCATGCTTCCTCACTGGGCACGGAGGGAATCTTGAAGCCTTTGTTTGCCTAGGGTGGTAGGGATGCCAAGGTCTATCCTGGTGCTGTACAGAGGACTGCTTCTTTTGGAGGGATTACCCCATATCCCATGCCCTGTGTGTGTATGTGTTGTTATCCTACCACTAACAATACCCTAATGTACTACTGTTGGTAGAAAAGTGCTTTGAGATTCTGACTAATGAGTGTGTGTTCCATTTTCCCACTGTGCTTTCTGGGATGTGGGGCTGCTTTTCAGAGCTGCTTCACAAAGATGGGAGAGGGGTGTTAAATATGACAGGACTGCCACCTGATCCCATGGATATAGCTGTGGCTTAGATTCTGAGGGATCGTAAGTGAATGGAAGCACCCTTCTCCGGCATCTGTGGGATGAGCCAAGACTTTCACTTTACCTGAAGGGTGGGAGTTTCTGTTGGCAGCTCTTGAGCTGCATGCTCTGGCGTGTCTCTGGTACAAGACGCTGCCTGCCTGTTCTGGTTACACCTCAGTCCTTAGGCATCAAGAAGCTGCTGGGAGGGCAAGTGAAGCATATGTTCAGGGGCTGGACTTCTGCTTCTTTCACTCCACAGCTTGTGTGCACAGGGTGATGATGTGACTGCTGCACAAGCATATCAAGAAATCTTGAAAGTACTGTAGGAAACTAGTGCAGTAACCGGCATTTTGCAGACTGCACAATGGTGGGGGAAACCTGGGAGATACCATGAACCTTGGAAATAGATACTGTGCAAGCCTAGAGCCCCACAAAATCCTGACCTGCAGATCAGAGTGGGTGACAATGTGGCAAATGAAGTTCAGTGTTGGTAAGTGTAACATGATGCACTCTGGGACAAAAAAATCCAAACTTCAAGAATAGGATAATGGGGTCTGAACTTGCTGAGAATGAGAGGGGGAAAGATCTTGGGGTTGTAGTGGATAACTCAATGAAAGTGTCCCACAAGTGTGCTGCAGTAGTGAAAAAGGCAAACTCTGTGTTGGGGATTATTAGGAAAGGGGTTGAAAATAAAAAGGCCAGTATTGTAATGCCCCTGTATAAATTATTATGCGGCCTCATTTGGAATACTGTGTACATTTCTGGTCACCATATCTCAGAAAGGATATTGCAGAACTGGAAAAAGTACAGAGGAGGGCAACTAAGATGAGTAAGGGGTTGAAGCACCTTCCCTATAAGGAAAGGCTGAAGAGTCTGGGATTTTCAGTTTAGAAAGGAGACAATGAAGGGGGAACATGATAGAGGTTTGTAAAATTATGCATGGATTGGGGAGAGTTGACAAGGAGATGTTTTTCTCCCTCTCCCAAAAGACTGGAATTTGAGGACATTCAATGAAGCTGATGGGCTGTAGGTTGAGGGCAGACAAAAGGAAATGTTACTTCACACAGAGACTGATTAAAATGTGGAATTTGCTGCCAGATGTAGTGATGGCCACAGGAATAAAAAAGATTAAAATGGAGATTAGATAGATTCATGGAGGATAAGTCTATCAATGGCTACTAGCCATGGTGACTGAGGGGACCTTTCACATTCAGGGACACTAAACCTCTGAATCCCAGAGCCAGGAGGCAACATCAGGGGAAGGCCTCAGCCTCTATGCCCTGTTGTTGGCTCTCCAGAGGAACTGGTTGGCCACTTTGTGAGACAGAATGCTGGACTAGATGGACCATTGGTCTGATCTATCAGGGCTCTTATGTTTTAGAGCAAGCCTGGAAGTTTCTTGCTAGCCTGTCCCTATGATTGCTTTGTTGCAACACTGTTGACATTCCACAATTTTGGTTTTGAGGTTTGCTTCCTATCCCAGACTCCCCCCCCCCCCGTGTATGTCAATCTGGATTTTTGAGGGCATCATATAAAGACTTCTTTGACTGATTGCTACATAGAACCATTGTTTGCACACTGGTTCTTCAAAGGGGGGGAGGCATTTACTTGTCAGTCAGTGTCTGTGATCTAGAGTGCAGTTTAGTGAGGTGTGCCTCTGTCTATCTGCCCAATGTGGTGTCTGAATACAGGGTCATTTCTCTCTGCTTCACCCTAAACAGCTCCACAACCTGTACTAGAGACAACTAGGACTTGGCTTGCTGGGCAAAACCAATCAGCCCTAGATATACTTTGCTACTTTCCTATAGTGATGGGTGGTAAAATTTTCTGATACTATATTTTTTCATGGAAAATTTTCAAGCCTCACATATGTCTGTTTATCTATAGTTGTTGGGGTTGTTGTGCTGCAAATCAGGGGTGTGCAAAAATAATCAGTATTTTTTGGGTCCAGGTATATTGAACCCCCCAAATATCTATATTTTCCAATATTCCCAAATACCAATACTGGTATGGTGTTCAGATTCGGGATTTTTTAGAAACCCCATTTTTCCCAGGCTCCATTATACCCTATGGGGACCATTATAGTTAGGATGTAATGGAGAATCTGGGGGTCTAGTGGGGTCTGTTTTTTGAGATAGGGGCACCAGTTTTTCAGCATACTTGCTGGTGCCTCTACCTCAGAAAGTTCCCAAGATAGGGGCACCAGTTTTTCAGCATACTTGCTGGTGCCTCTACCTCTGAAAGCTCCCCAAGTTTCAAAAAGATTGGACTATGGGGTCCAACTCTATGGGCCACCAAGGAAGATGCTGTCCCTTTAAATGCCTTTTGCAAGCCACACATGAACTCCAAAGGTGTTTAAAGGGCTTGCAATCCCTTTAAACATCTTCTCCAAGCCATGAGATCACCCTGAAGGTGCTCAAAGGGACTGCAATCCTTTTAAACACTCTTTAAGTTCAGCTATGCAGTGATCCCAAAAAATCCCAAATATTTTCAGGATAGTTGGGACTTGGCTGTATTGGAGAGCTGAAAAAATTACCGAGATCTATATCTGGCTGAAAGAATAGCTGGAAAACACCAATAAGATATTTTTCAGCTTTTTTTGGGGCTCATATATAGCCGAATGGACACCCCTAAAATCAATCATGTTAGGTGGGTTAAATGTGGGTTATGAAACATGGACAGACCCTATTGCTTATACATGGAAGTGTCTAGGGCTCAGCAGGAAGCACCTCTTGGATTAGCCAACAGTGCTGCATTTGTATTCCTCTGTAGTGATCCCTGGGTGCTGAACTTGGCTCCCTAGAGTCAAGGCAGCTGAGAAGGAGCTTGTTTGCTTCAGTTGGTCCACTCTTGAAAGAACAAACATAATGCAAATTATTGTATAACAACCACAGACTTTTGTTAGAATGGGCATGATGTTTGTAAGAATGGGTAATTAATTAGTTGCAGTGTCTAGAAGCTGATAGCACAGATCCAGCCTTACTCCTGAGTTCCTGCCACTGCGATCCCTGGTGCCCACCAATATGTTTCCTGATGCCCACTTGCTTGTTTAGTTCTTGGGCTAGTCAAAATGTCTTGAACAGGAAATAAAATTACAAAACATGGAGTTCAGAGCTGTTCCTTAACACAGCTAATTGGGTGGTGAAAGCTGAGCTGATCCCAGGCGGATGTGTCACAACGAACACAGCCATATATATATTCACTTTCTTATGTTTCTGGGTTCGGGAACTTCTCCTTACGGGTATGTAGGAAGTATACCATCCCCTTTCTTTGGAAACTAAAACCAAACAGCATCTTTGCCCTGCAGCAAGCAATTGATCTTTGCTTTCCACAGTCTCTTGGTTTAGAACGTGCTTCATGGGGAACATCCATTCAGACAGTTTCCTCCACTGTAGGACAGCTGGCTTGGAACTTTCCAGTATTTTGTGATTAGCTGTGCTGTGGCAGCCATTTTGCATTGGCCCCGTTACTCTCTTTCCAGATTCTTTAAGTTCTTATAGGCTCAACAAGGTTAGGGACCCTTATGAATGCTGACTTTTCATGCTGTAATCCGTATGAGTTTGCCTTGGGACTGCTTGGTAGAAACAGTCACATCATATATCTTCTACAAATTGCCTTTTTATGTGACTTATGACTCAGTCCTGTGTGTTCCTTGCAACTGTTGTCTAGTATTTGGTATGGCAAGTGGGGGCTAGCACACTTTTCTGCTGCTGGGGTTTGTGTATTTTGATGTGAGGGGCAGGGAATTGAATGCCACCTGAACTGGATGAAGGGAAACCAGCCACATAGCTACACAAAGCTGCTTACTGTTCAATTATCTTTCTGTGTAACTAGAAATGAAAGCAGTTCTCTGGCTAGCATGTAGTGTTGCATGTCTCCTGGGAAAGAAGGTTGTCTGTCTGAGTGGACTCTGCTTTCACTCAGTGACCTCCAACTGGCAAAAAGACTATAAGAACCATGGACAGTACTTGCTAATGCTGTGCTCCAGGGGGAATAACTGGTGACTCTGTTCTTTACTAGAACTGCATGGCATTACCCACACTGGATGTGGAGGTACTGTTCTTACCTGACATTGAGGTGTTGCTTGCTGAGCAGCTGGACCTAGAGGATCTTCTTTTGGCCACTCTGGAACTGTGGAAAATCTGCTTTTTCCCCAAATGTATCTTATGAGGATGGTATGTCAAGAAGAGCCAGATTTAATAACTAGGCCCTTGTGTCAGTATGTGAGCGATACTCTGATATACTCTGCCATCAATATGCAGATGGCACCCAGCTCTATCCATTATTGGACGGTCATCCATCCTCCGCCCCTGGTAATCTGACTGAGGCATTGGAGGCTGTGGCTGGATGGTTATGGCAGAGCTGGCTGAAGCTCAGTCCATCAAAGATGGAGGTCCTCTACCTGGGTCAGGGAGTGGTGGATGTGAGGATCAGACTACCCACTCTGGAAGGTATGCCTTTGGTGCTGGCCCAGAAAGTGAGGAACCTGGCAGTAATGTTAGATTCTTCTCTTTCCATGGAGGCTCAGGTTACCACAGTCACCAGGCCTGCCTTTTTCCATCTTAGGCAGATTAGGCAGCTGGTTCCCTATGTTTCTCCCCAAGATTTAGCTATAGTGACCCATGCAATGGTCACTTCCAGGCTGGATTACTGCAATTCGCTGTATGCAGGCTTACCCTTGAGGCTGACCTGAAAATTACAGCTGGTACAAAATGCTGCGGCACACCTGCTGATGGCGATATTTGTGTGGGCTCACATTTGGCAGGTGCTCCACCAACTGAATTGGTTACTGGTTGAGTTCCGGATTCACTTCAAAGTGTTGGTAATAACCTTTAAAGCCTTACACAACCTGGGGCCAACATATCTGAGGGACTACCTCTTCACCTATATGCCCCAAGGAGTGTTACACTCTATGGAACAACATCTCCTGGTGGTCTCTGGCCCAAAGGACGTCTGTCTTGCCTCAACCAGGGCCTGGTAGAACATGCTCCCCATTGAGATCAGGGCCCTGCAGTCACTTCCAGGCTGGATTACTGCAATTCACTCTATGCAGGTTTACCCTTGAGGCTGACCCTGAAATTACAGCTGGTACAAAATATGGATGCACAACTGCTGATGTTCCACCAGGCTTTTGGCTAAGGTGGCAGGCATCCATGTATGGCCTCCCTGAGGTGTTTGTTTCCTGCCTCCCATCCAATAATACTTGGCTATATTTATCTGTACCAACGGGCCAGGGAACCTCTCCCAACCACTCAGTTTCTGACTTTGGGCTGCGACTACCAATTTTAATATTTTACTATTGTGTTTTAAAATTGTAATTATATTTATTGTATTGCTGATACACTGCTACCCACCCTGAGCCTGCTCACGGGAAGGGTGGGCTATAAGTATGATTTAAAAAAAAAATGTAGGCTCTGGTGCTGAATTTCAACTGGAATGAAAACTGAAAAATCTCCCTCTCTCCTCCAGTAGAATTTCTGTGGACAGGATTGTACAGCCACTTAACCCCAGGTTGCAGTGATGCAATATTTTAAAATGGGAGGTAAATAAAATGGCAGTAGATTTCCTGAGATCTATGGAAGAAGAAAGACACCTCCAGTTGAAAGGTAGGGTCAGTCTGAAGAATGACGTTGTCCTTGTGGAAGATGCACAGTGTAGACTTAATAGACAGCACACTGATCTCTGACACCCTATGCACAGAAGTAATTGACACCAAAAATAAGGTCTTCATCCACAGCATTCGCAGACCTACTTCTCTGAGCAGCTCAAAGAGTGGTTTGGTGAGTGCCATCAACACAGTGTGCAACCTCCATGTGGGAAACCGATGAACTTGAGGAGGACTTGGTGGTAGCACCCTGAAGAAAGAGTAAGATATGGGAGTGGCTTATCAACTTATAGCCATCCGTGAGAGGTAAGGCTGTGGAAAGAGCCACCACCTGCCTGCACAGTGTTGCTAACTTCAAACTTGAATCGAGACCCTCTTGCAGGAAGGAGACAACTGTGGCCACTGAGAGACTCGGGATCCTTCACCTTTCTCCTGTACCACCTCATGAAAGCCCTCCAAGTACTGTTATAAATACGAATAGTGGACTGTCATCTGATTGACAATATATTGTCTGTAACCTGAGTAGAGTAGCCTAGCCTAAGGAAGTTCGCAGTCTCAATCTCCAAGCAGCCAAGCACAGCCAGTCTGAGTGAGGATGCCATATTGGCCTCTGTAGAAGCATGTCTGGAGACACTGGGAGCATCAATGGTAGACTGTCAACTCCTCCAGCATCGAGAACCAAGGGCGACGCGCCCAGAATGGAACAACCAGTGTGACTTCTGCTCTTTGTTCCTGAATCCTCCATAGAGTCCTGGCAATCAAGGGAAATGGTGGGAAGGCGAAGAACAGCTCCTCGGGCCATAGCGAGGTCAAGGCATCCATTGCTTCTGCTGTCTGGTGGTAATACCTCGCGTGCCAGATCACTCTGAGCTCCAGCAGGTTGAATGGGGGAGTTCGCGCCTCTTGGGACCACAGGCCCTGTATGAGTTCTCCCTCCAGGATCGCTTCTCAGCCAGAAAGATTGGCATCCTGAATATCTCTTTGGGTGACTGTATGTAGTGCCTCTTGCCCAGTCGAAGGTTCTTTGGGTTCAACCACCACATCAAATTTTTTTTTATTGTTGCTAGGACCCACAAATTTAATTCCGTGTTCCATGATTGGCTGCTGGTATGGTCACAGGAAGTGTTGCAGCATTCTGGAATGAAGGCATGCCCATTGAACCATGTCTGTGCATAATATCATGAGGCCTAGGAGCTTGGCCAGGGTCATCAGGGCTACCAAGGACGCCATATCCCGTATTTTCTTGGCCTTGGACAGTGGCAGAAAAAGTGAGCTGCAGGTAGTGTCCATTATAGCTCCCACACGCTCTAGTCTCTGAGATGGCTGGAGAGAACTCTTGGAAAGATTGACCAGAAACCCATGGTCCCATAAACACTATAATGTCACTTTGGTGTTGCAGATGGAGGTAGCTCTGTTGCTGCCCCGCACCAGCGGGTTGTCCAGTTATGGATGAACGTGAATCCCCTGCTTCCTGAGGTGTACTACAGGATTGATAAACAATTTGGTGAACTGCCGGGGTACTGTGGATAATCCAATTGGGAGAGCCCGGTACTGAAAATGACACCCCCCCCCCCATGCAGAAGTGAAGAAATCGGTTGTGAGTTGCATGGATCAGCATGTGGGGGTATGCTTCGGTGAAGTCTATTGATGTCAGGAAGTCATCTGGTGCCAGAGTCTCTGTAATGGATTGCAACATTTCCATACTTAAATGGTGTAGCTTGATATACTTGTTTAGAAACTTGAGATTCAAAATGGCTCGCCAGTTGTTATTCTTTTTGGGAACCAGGAATAGGATGGAATAGACTTCCTGTCCCCTCTCGAGGGCAGGGACTGATTCTATAGCTCTGATATCCAATAGATGTTTTAGAGCCTGGGTTTTGATTGCCTTTGTCAGAAAATAATGGTAGTCCTTGGCTAAAGAACCGGTTGGACTGCTTAGGCACCTTGACTTCCCCCCCCTCCCTCATCAGAGAGGGATCCCCCCTCCTCTCTGTCTTCCATCAAAGATTCAGAAGAATCCTCCTCTTCCCAGTGCCCCTCCCCTTTGGTCCCTGCTGTGGACTGGAGTGAGCCTTCTGGGCTGCCTTGGTGGGCCAGGGATTGGAAGGTTGCAGTAGCGTGGACTGTCCCCTTCCACCTTGTAACAGAAGGAAGAAATCTCCTCCTGCATGGCCTGGTGAAATGCCTGCATAATGCCTGGAGAGGCAACCATGGCCCCCGCATCTGTACATTTACTCGTTAGAAGGCTGGGTCCACCGCTCTGCATGGGTCCTGGGTGAGCTGGATGGGAGTCTGAGTCAGCTCCCTCAGTCCCCGAGATGGCCTGCAGGGGCTGGTGAGGATGTAGGAGCTAGGCTCCGCACCTCCAAAATGGCCACTGCCAGTCTTCTCCCATCCAGGATGGACTGGTTCCATGACCATTTGTTGCCTGCTGTGCTTCTCAGCCCGTTGTGCTGCTGCTGCTTCAGGCAGGAGCATTGGGGCAGCACAGGCAATCTGCAAAGGCAATTTGGCCCCGCTGTCAGATGGCGCTGCAGTCATGGCGCGCACTGTCTCCTTCTGCTCTGAGGAAAAGCTATCAGTGCGCTTGTTAGCCACCATGTAGTTTGATGAGTGCTGGAGTGCAGCTGGAGCACTGGAGTGCCGAAGCTGAGCCTCTTCAGAGTCTTCTTAGCTCCAAAAGGAAAGCAGGGAGGTGGAGAGAGAGAGAGGGAGAAGGAATATAAAAGAATGTAATTACAGCTGAATTGGAGGAAGGAAAAGGGGCTGTGGTGGCTAAGTGGTTAAGACACTGAACTGCAGACTGGAAGGTTAGCAGTTCGGCAGTTTGAGACCCAAGTGCCACATGACAGAGTGAGTTCCCGTCTCTGGCCCCAGCTCCTACCAACCTAGCAGTTGGAAAGCAAGAAATTGCAAGTAGATAAATAGGTACCGCTTCGGTGGGAAAGTAACAGCGTTCCGTGCACCTCGTTGTCTAGTCATGCTGGTCAAATGACCACAGAAATGTCTTTGGACAGCACTGATTCTTTGGCTTTGGAAACTGAGATGAGCACTGCATCCCTAGAGTTGGATTTGACTGGCTTTCGAGCAAGGGAAATCTTTACCTTTACCTAGGAGGAAGGAAAAGGCTTAGAACAAGAAATAGAAAGGCAAAGCCCTATCTCTAGCTGCTACTCCTTAGGAGGCAGGAACAAAACTGTGAAAGGGAAAGGGTTATTCCGAAGGCACCAAGGGGAAGTTTGATGGGAATAACCCAATGGAGATGTCCTCCATCTCAGAGGGAGAATGCATGGTTTTCTTGTGGTGCCCTACCCTAGAATATTTTTATAGGTAGTGGTTATGTGTATTTTACCTAGTATCTTTTTGAAACAAACTCTTGTACTGCTCTTTATGGCTCTTGATTGGCAAAGAGTCGCTAAAACCGGCTAGTGAGTAAGCACCCTGGCTTGCTGTGTGAAGTGATAACTAGGTTACTTGTGAGCTGAGGGAGCGTTTTGGCCTGTGACTTAAAATGATGGATGTCCAGCCTAGTAGATCCTGCTCCCAAGGAAGTAGGCAATGATCCTCAAGGGTCTGTTCAGACATTGCAAGGAAGTGAAGTCCATTTTAAGGATGGACTTGCTTTGCTGTAGACTTTTGGAAGAGTCTTGCCTTTCCCATGCAGTGTTGTCAGTGGTTTGCTCCAAAGAGTGGTAGGCTTTGTTTGAGAGGAAGTTTGAGTGGCTGCCTGACCACAGTTCCCATGGTGAAGACTAGAAAAATGTTGCCCTGTTGCCTGGAACATCCAGGAAACCCTCTTATCGTGGCTTGCAGCCCAAGTCTGTGTGGCTGTAATGGTGACGTAAGTGTAATTGACTTGGCTCCTTGGAGTCTTATCCTGTGAAGGCGCTGTGGTCAGGGAGAATGAGGGGGCACCTGAATTGGGAAGAGTATCCATTGGGTGGAGGGTTACCTTTCTTGTGCAAATGCATAGAAACTGACAATATTGGTGTTTGTCTACCCCTTGTAGCCATGCATCAACAGACTGAGAAAGTGTCATTAACAAGAACCTTAGGGAATTTCACATTACCGAGACTCTGCCGGATTGAAGCCGTTTCTGATTCGTCTTGAAGTAAACCGGTACAGGGCTGCCATTTCACACATGGCTTTCCCTGACCGGAAAAGAGCCGAATCAGAAGCGGTTTGGCAATTCAGATTGCACCGCTTTGTTTTCCCGCCGGTTCCCGCCACGCCTTTTTTTTAAAAAAATGTTCGCTTTAGAGCGCTATAGCGCTATAAAAACAACACTGCAGGCATTCCAATGGGGTTGCTATGATGCTATTGCGCTATAGCGCTATAGCGCTATAGCGTTATAACACTCTAAAGCGAACGTAAAAAAAAAAAAAGTCAGAGATCGGATCCGGGAGAAGAAACTGACGACGGGGAATTTCAGACAGATGATATAATCCAGAAGAGGAACGGTTCCCAAACGGTTTCTGGTCTGGCATTTCAGACAGAACCGTTTTAGAACCGGTTCCCTACCGGAATATATTTGTAATTTCACACAGAATCACTTCTGTCCCGTTCAGGAAACGGGGCTGAAGCGTTTTACCTGTCAACCGCTTCCAAGTAGTCATCAGTTTCTTCTCCCGGATCCGATACGCTTTTTCCCGCCTTTTTCGCCCGCGCGGGCGATCTCCGGCTTTTTTTTTTTTGAACGTTCACTTTAGAGCGCTATAGCGCTATAGCGCAATAGCGCAATAGCATCATAGCAACCCCATTGGAATGCCTGCAGTGTTGTTTTTATAGCACTATAGCGCTATAGCGCTCTAAAGCGAACATTTTTTTTAAAAAAGGCGTGGCGGGAACCGGCGGGAAAACAAAGCGGTGCAATCTGAAATGCCAAACCGCTTCTGATTCGGCTCTTTTCCGGTCAGGGAAAGCCATGTGTGAAATGGCAGCCCTGTACCGGTTTACTTCAAGACGAATCAGAAACGGCTTCAATCCAGCAGAGTCTCGGTAATGTGAAATTCCCTGACTACTTGGAAGCGGTTGACAGGTAAAACGCTTCAGCCCCGTTTCCTGAACGGGACAGAAGCGATTCTGTGTGAAATTACAAATATATTCCGGTAGGGAACCGGTTCTAAAACGGTTCTGTCTGAAATGCCAGACCAGAAACCGTTTGGGAACCGTTCCTCTTCCGGATTATATCATCTGTCTGAAATTCCCCATTGATTCTCAGTCTTCATTTGCTGCATTCAGTACCTACTTGAACTCTTGATATTCAAAAGTCCTCTCCCTTATAACTGCCATCTCCCTTAGAGCACCACAGCACTGCCTCAACACCGCCCCCCCCATCCTGTCCAGGCCTGACTTTGGGTTTTGACTAGGAGAGAAGGAAATGAAACATGCACTCTTATGTCTTAAGGCTTCCTCTGTGTTACCACCTTCCAGGTCATCTTGCCTGTATATGTGTTTCTGCATCCTTCCCCACCTTGCACAGTGTTTTTTCCTGATCTGCCCAGTGTGTTCAAGATGTATTAGATGAGTTTGGGCTGCAGAAGACTTTGCATAATGTATCTGTCTTTTTCTTCACCACCTGTTAACATTGATGGTGTAAGACTCTTGAACAAACTTACTCTCAACAACACACTCTTGGCAGTGATTTGTTTATTGAGAGATGCGAATGTATCAAGCTAAGACCATCTTGTGTCAGAACTAACTAGGTTGGTGCCAGTTCTGGAATTATACATGATTCAAACAAGCCCCCCCCTGCCCCGGTGACCTGTCCAATCAATCCATGCATTCAGCCCTCCTAAATCTAGCATGCTCCTTTATTCTTCCTCCCCCACCTGTGAACCTAGTTACATTATCTATGACAGGCCAGCAAGCAAAGACAGGCATCCAATATCGTTTCACATACTTCCCATGTCGGGAGGCCTCTTAAGAAAATAGTTGCAAAGCAGTTTCCCCCCCCACACACACACTCTCAGCATCTGCCTCCGTGACCCAAATTCAGAATCCAAATGGTATGATTTACAAGCAATGAAGATAGAACATACAAAACTCATGGCAAACAAGGTTCTGAGTTTGACAGATGGATTCTTATGTTTAATTTTTGATCGCCTAAGCTCACTGTGAGGCGACTTACCGCCCTTTCTTGCTTGATGGATGTTCCTTCTTGATTATGTAGCAGAACCTAAAATTTACTGTGTCCTAAAGACCACTACAAAACTTAAAGTAATCCAGTTCATAATACATCTTGGATTTTGTTATATGGTGGCTCTGGGAAGCAGCATTCATCATGAAAGGAAGATGGATGTTACCTCTTGGCTGGATTACCGTGTCCTAAAAGAATGTGAGAATCTGGACTAAGCTTTAAATGTCAGGGGAAACTCTGGTCAGTAGCAAGTGGTCCTCAAGGTCTGAATTCATGCTACATGGCTGCCACCTACAGGCTGGTTTAAATATCTCCTCGTTGCAGCTGAACAGCAGTTCTCCACAAGGATATTTCTTTTCCCCGGCCCTGGCACAGCTTTATATTTTGCAGTTTATGTTTGCGTGGTAAAAAACCCCCTCCATTGTCTATCTGTGTAGAACACAAACAATTTTGCCATGTGGCAAGAGCCATCATGTTGGAGTATTGTTAGAGTGCCCACTTCATGGCAGCTACTGCTTGTATGGTGGCTCAGAGTTCACATCTCACTGGAGTTGATGTTTTGCTCTCTATTGCCTGCTGCTGTGGTTGGTCTCCTAGACTGTAGCCCTGCATCGACAAAGTGACCAAGCGTCATTGACAAGGACATTGATTCTTACCCTGCTATGTCTAGTTAGTTGAGTTGCATATTCACAGCCATGAGACAAGGAGTGGAATTCAGTCCTTGCTTTCTTGACAGAGTAAAGAAGGAGGTGTCCTCATTTATGCAGGAAGGGAATGCAAAAGGAAAATGCAAGAGGGTGGAATCTAAACCTGACCTGCAGTTAGGACAAATGGTGGGGAGGGCAGAGGGCTGAGATGGGCCCCTGAGTGTGAACAGTTCTGATGCCGCACCAGGGTTGGATACTGATCTGAAGAACCCATTGCATCTTGAGCCAGTTTGCTTAGGGCATGTGGGAGGAGGTGCCAGTCAAGAAATGCCTAATTTATGTAAGGGTGAGTTGAGAGTACTTCAGCATTCCCTAGTGGTTTGTGCTAATGGCCTGAAGGAAGCCCGGTAGGCACTAATCCAGACTAGGAGGAGGATGAGAGGGGGAAGAGGTGCATCCGAAGGGGCTTAGCCATAAGGATAAGGGAAGCTACACTTCTTTTGTTAAATAAGTAACTCTAAGCAGTGGAGGTAATATAGCCTGCAACAAGGAGGAAATGAAAAAAACAATGAGCAAATGTGACTAATTGCCAGTGGGTTATAAGTTTCTGGATTCTAATGGGACTTTCTCAGGGTGGGAGTCTTATCTTCATTGCGGGTGAGAGGCATAAACAAGGAACTCTTAACTTTGCTTTCTAGCCATTTAAGATGTACAAGAATACTCAGCCTGACAAGATACACACATGTCAAAATGTGAGTCATTTTTTTGGAACCAGAATGTGATGTTTTGTTATACTGCCCTACCTCCAACGAGGGAATGGTACACATGGTTCTCCCATATTCTATTTACCCTTACAATGATCCTGATAGGTTAGGCCAGGGGGGAACCTCGAAGAGCGTAGAGTTGGAATAAAGAAGATCCATATTCATGATGGCGGTTAATGCTGGGGCATCTAATCTGAAACTAGTTTATTCATGCATGACACCTGAAACAAGCTTGAATCTGTAGGCAAGAATATTCAAGTAGAAAGTTTCAGCACACCGTTTGGGATTCACAGGATGAAAGTTGAATTGTGTAGTGCTGGGGCTGCTGTTTTTATTGTGTCTGGAATGGGGGCTTTTTTTATTTCTGAGCATGTGTTCACTTGGATTAAAACGTTAGGCTTGTGTGAAATGTATCAAAATTAGTGTATATAGGGAGTTGTGTGTGTTTGGCATGATGAGCAAAATGCCCAGTTGTTACTGAGCTGCGTACCTGTGTAATTATCATTTTTACAGTTTATTAGAGTTGTGGGGAAGGTCTGATGTGGAGACTGTAGGAGAAAGGAATCCGTTAAAAGACTGGAAGGAATTATTCCACTATAATCTCTGTCATCATACTCAAATAGAGACAGCACTGGTTCGGAAAGAACTAGCTTGCCCCATATTTAGCAGTAGATTTTGCTCTTGGCTCTGTCACTACCTGTATGCATTGATACATGTGCCCTGCCTTCTCGCTGTGCTGCATCCCGGGTAGGCAGCAGTTAATTCTTGAGCTCTGTGCAGTGGCAGGTGGGCGGTTCCAAAGCTGTCATCCTCCATGGAAGCCGGCACAGGCAGGGAAGCTCAGCAGAGTAGAATGAGAGGAGGCCAAGACACGGCGCATTCCCCTTGACAGGGCTGGGCTTCCCAGCACATGGGCTACTAGCGCACTGATGGTGCATCACGGGGCTTGCTTTGACAGCGGGCAGGAGGAGTGGGGCAGCAGCCTGTGGTAAGCCCTGTGTGTGCATGTGTGTGTGTGTGTGTGTGTACAGAATGAAAATTGTGATGCTGCTTTACCCAGACAAATGCTGCTACTTGTCAGCCTGTTGGTATGCTGGATTTGTCTCTGTGCCATGTGTCTCTGTGTCTTGTACATGCTCAGCACCATGTGTCTTTCTTTGCTGTCATAGCCATGCTTGGCGCAGTGTGGCTTTTGATTCTATCTCAGGCGTGCATGCTCTGCTTTCTGTGCCTGCCTACCTATGTTTTCCCAATGGCACACTTTGGGAATGGAGGGCACTGTGTGGGGGCTGTTTTCCTTTGGACTCATGCTTTTGAGGGGGAGAGGCTGCTTTGAAGGTCTGAAGTACCACGAGGAAGGTGGAGTGTTAATGTGGTTTGAAGAACCTCCTGTTTTATTTACGAGAATCTCTATTTCCCCCAGCTCTCAGCATTTCCCCCCATCTATCAGACTGGTGTGTCAGAACTAGATTTTACTGGTATGAATGGGATTTTGGAGGGGGGTTCACTCAGGTGGAGTTATAACTTTTTAGTATGTGGATGTTTAAAGTTCTGTACTGAAGGATCAGACAGGTTGTGCCCAGGACGAACTGGTGCAGGGGGGTGGTGATAGAAAAGATCTCCCATCACTGTCATCAGTGTGGCCTGCCATTGTCCTGTCCAAAGAGTTGACACGTATGGCAGTATCTGGGAGAGTCCTACCTATGGCAGCCCTCGCCTCAAGAGTCTTATTCATGGGAGTCTTATGTGCCACTTGCCAGTGGAGTGTGTTGAGTACAGAAGGACATTACAGCTGAAGGGGCTGAGGGAATTTCCCCATGTTGAGTTCAGAAACAGCAGGTGAATCCTGGGAAAACAAGAAATTGAAGGCATACGCAAAATGTTTTTGGGGTCACTTGCCTAAAGAGGGAGGGGAGAAATAGAAATTCTTGGGAATAGCCAGCTACTGTCCCAGCCAGAGTATGAGCCTGTCATCAGTATGCCCTTAGAGTGCCTGCATTAACCCTTATCCTCAGCAATGATGGGATCCTACCCAGAATGCTTCTGGACATTTGGAGACGCATTAAAGAGGGGAAACATATTTGCTCCATGTGTCTGTGCACAGCCCTTCCTGTTTCTAGGAACTGAGCAAGACTCTCATGAAAGCTGGCTTGGGCTGTCTTTGACAGGGATCTGAGGTGCTGCAAGCTTTTCTTCTTTTCAGGCTTAGACCCCAACTCAGAGATAACTTACTTTGGGATAACGTGTACCCATTGGGCTGGCTGTTTGCCCCTCAGATGAATGGAAACACTTCTGTATAGCAAACCAGAAAGGAAGCTCCCTGTTTGGTAACAAAATGTGTGTAATTCTATAAGTATGTCTTATCCAATGCCTGAAATCAGGTATAGAATCATCTGGGAAGAGAGTGCTGTGTATATACTCATGCACTGATGAGTAACTCTAGATGAGCCATCACCCCTTGGGAATTGCTGCTTGCATGCCCAAAGAACTGATTAGAGGGTTTCCTTGGACTTGAACTGTCCAGAGTGCCTTGGTTCATTAACCTTGATCTCTGACTTTGCAGAAGCCCGTGCAGATGATGCATTTCCTACACAGCAGGGGTGACCTCCAGTCACCTGGGCAAATATTGTCAGTTGCCTCTTATTTGATTCAGCTGCACGTGGCATGAAGTCTAGAATGTGTGAATGGCATCCTACCTTTTTATTACACTGTGGGGTCATCTCACAGCTACTGTTCCTCTTCCCTTTCTAATTAAGTCTCAAAGCCTGGCTTCTTCTACTTGGAATCTCTGATGAAGAACACCAGGTTCAAGAAGCAGCATGAAGTCAGTCTGCAGGAGACATTGGCAGGGAAAATGTAGGGATTTCATCACTTTGAGAGATTTCTGTAATGGCTGTTCTCTCCACTTCACTGTTGGACCATTTTAAAAGAAGCAGCTAGATGCAGGAGAGCGTGGGGACTGAGACTGTTCCATAAAAGACATTATAGTAACAGAAGTCTAGCATTCCCAGCTAGCCAGAATTTTGCATGGGAGGGTTCATTGTGCTTATAGTATAGCCCATATAAGCATGCTTTGAAGTGTTTGTGATGTGAACGCAAATTCACACAAGTTGCCTTGTTTTCCTAAGCTCTGCCCTTAAGAAGGGACAAGTGGTTGGAATTGTTTTTGCAGAGCACTTTGAATAACACTGCATGCTTGTTGTCTCCCAGATGTCATGCAGATGAGTTATCCAATTCCTTTCTGAAGCCTGAGCTTTCCTTTCCTCGTTGAACTGACTTACTAGCATCTTGCCCTAAGCTACTTTTCAGGCAGTGCAGCATCTTTGGGGCTATTTCATAGATGAGCAAGCTGCAAACATGGCATGGAACATAAGATGCCACAGTCTCTGGACTGGCAAGGAATTACTCCTTTCACAAGGGAAAGATGCTTTGCACATGCCTGGGGATATCTAAGAGTTGGGTCTGGGTTTCCTGCAGCCACGCAGCAGTTGTGGGGAATGGCTTATAAAAGATAAAGGAGAGCCTGTTGGAAAGCCACCATGGCAGGAGGAAGGGCTCCTGCTTTCTCTCCTAAGTCACTTTCCCAGGAGGAAACAGTGCTGGGAGGAATTATTTCCCCATTTTTGCTGCTCTACATGGAGCATTCTGGGCCCATGGAGCAGCAAAAACAGGGAAATATTACTCCCCTCTGCTGTTTTGGCATGGGAAGATGGCTTTGGGGGAAGGCAGGAGCCTTCCACCCCCCAGTGGCAGCATTCAGAACCATTTTTTTTTGGGGGGGGTGTATTTGTTATATGTGTATGTGTGCATGTATGTGCACCTGGAAGTCATGGCGACCTCTGGTGACTGACCCCCTACTGGGGGGCCTGGAGATATTCAGAGAGGTGACTGGATAAAGCCTGCCCCTGCCTCCCACCTCTGGTATTTCAAGGTCTCCCATCCAAGTACTTGCCAGAATCAGCCCTACCAGAGTTGATCCTGCTTAGCTTCCAAGATCTGACTAGACCGGGCTTGCCTAGGCTATCCAGGTCAGGGCCAGAACCCATTTTTTAAAAGCCATTCTGTGCAGTGGCTGTGAGGAACCCAAGTTGGGTCCATGGAATCCAGACCCCACTCCTAAATATGCAACTGTGTCGTTTGTCTCTTGGCTCCTTCTTTTGAATGAACTTTTCCATTGGAAAGGAATCCTGGATGTGCTTGGCTTGGCCTGGCCTTAGGTGCCAGCAGTTTCTATTAACAAAGCGAGGCAATCCTATATGACTTACAAATATACAGGAGTCGAGGGCCATGGCATTTGCAGTGAGGAAGAGAAGTCTCCATAAGATATGGCAATGTGCTCTCTAACAGTTATGGGAGAAAACAGCAGTTCTTGAAATTAACATAATTCTCTGTGTTGTTATTGTTTGGATGCTTCAGGTCCTTGACAGTGTTTGGTCTATATCTGATTTGCCAGCTGACCAAGTACCTTTTTTTGACAAATGGCTGTCTCTGGGCTTAAACTGTCAGCCGTATTGCACTCCGGCTTTGTGTCCACCTGCCTCATTTGCTGAAAGTAGAGAGCTGCTGCCTCTTTAAGAGCAGCCTCCTCTGTATGCTGCTACTGCTGCTGTAAGTTTGGCTCTGGGTGCCTGCCCTCGTGCCCAACTGCAAAGCAACAAAAAGGCACTTCCCTTGTTTGGCTTCTCTGTTCATGCAGCCACACAATGGAGCCTTGTTGTGTCAGGAACTCTGATCTCCCTGAAATAGGCTTGAGGCTGAGGCTTGGCTCCCCACTCCAGCTATGGATCTGGGCTGCCACTGAAGACTGGGAGGGCATTGCTCTCCCCTCCTCCTCAAGTAAGACTGAGAAGTGCTGAGGTATGGTGGAGTTTCTTGCCCTTTTCCCAGTGACTGAAAGAAATGAGACCTTCTCCCATTGGATCATTGGTCCTTCCATTCAGTCCGCATCCATGGTAGGAGCAATCCCAGTTCTAATTGTGGCCTCTGGGCTCGGTCTTGCTTCTCCCAACTGAAGCCAGCTGAGTTTGCAAAAATCCTGGCCGGGTCAAGCCAAGACATTCCCCCTGCCCGCAGCTGCTAGAATGTGAGGGACATAAGCATTGCTTGAATTCTTCCAGTGGTATTTGGGGAATGTCTGTCTCCTGGTGTGGTGGGTTTTTGTGTGCCACCATGCAGAGGTAGGTTCGGCAACTGGAGCACAGTTCAGCTTTCTCATAGTCCTTCCTTCTGGGACATGTATGGCAAACAGGGTGCTTAAATTTGAATTATGCCGTTTGTCCTGCTAGAAAGCAGGTCCATAGCCAGGATTTTATGGCTTGTGGGGCAAACATTTTTCTAGTGGGGCTGCCATTATTTTTATGTCAGCTCCAATCCACTCCCAAGCCTGACCACTGGCAGCCACCCCTCTACCTCTTCTCCTGCTAGATTTAAAGGGCCTTTCAGCAGATCAGCAGGGAGCACATGGCCTGCTAATCAGTTGGAGGGCCCTTTAAATCTTGCAGGAGGGCAGGAGAGGGGCATGTGCCATCCCCTACTTTCTCCCATCTCTTTAAGGACTTGCCACAGTTTGTTGTGATTCACACAATCAAAGACTTCAGTGTAGTCAATGAAGCAGAAGTAGATGTTTTTCTGGTACTCCCTTGCTTTCTCCATAATCCAATGAATGTTGGCAATTTGATCTCTAGTTCCTCTAGCTCTTTGAAACCCAGCTTGTACTTCTGGCAGTTCTCTATCTGTTCTATCTACTGCTGAAGCCTAGCTTGTAGAGCATGACCTTGCTAGCATGTGAAATGAGTGCAATTGTGTGATAGTTTGAACATTCCTCGGCATTGCCCTTCTTTGGGATTGGATTGTAAACTGATGGTTTCCAATCCTGTGGCCGCTCTTGTGTTTTCCAAAGTTTCTGGCATATGGAGTGCAGCATTTTAACGGCATCATCTTTTAAGACTTTGAATAGTTCAGCTGGGATACAATCACCTCTGTTAGCTTCATTGTTAGTAATGCTTTCTAAGGCCCATTTGACTTCACACTCCAGGATGTCTGGCTCGAGGTCAGTGATCACACCATTGTGGTTGTCAAGGACATTGAGATCCTTCTTGTATAGTTCTTCTGTGTATTCTTGCCATCTCTTTCTAATCTCTTCTGCTTCTGTTAGGTCCCTACCGTTTTTGTCCTTTATCATGGCCAGCTTTGCATGGAACATTCCCTTGATTTCTCCAATTCTCTTGAAGAGACCTCTAGTCCTTCCCATTCTATTGTTTTCCTCTGCATTGTTCATTCAGGAAGGCCTCCTTAAGTCTCCTTGCTTTTCTCTGGAAATCTGCATTCAGTTGGGTAAATCTTTCCCTTTTGCCTTTGCCTTTCGCTTTCCTTCTTTCCTCTGCTATTTGTAAAGCCTCATTAGGCAGCCACTTTGCTTTCTTGCATTTCTTTTTCTTCTGGATAGTGCTGATTACAGCTTCCTGTACAATGTCACAAACCTCTGTCCATAGTTCTTCACGCACTCTGTCTTTCAAATCTAGTCCCTCAAACCTATTCTTCACCTCTACTGTGTATTCATCAGGGATGTGATCTAGGTCCAACCTGAATGGCCTAGTGGTTTTCCTAACTTTCTTCAGTTTAAGCCTGAATTTTGTAATGAATAGCTCATGATCTGAGCCACAGTCAGTTCCAGGTCTTGTTTTTACTGACTGTATAGAGCTTCTCCATCTTTGACTGCAAATGACATAATCTGATTATGGTGTTGCCCATATGGTGATGTCCATGTGTAGAGTCACCTCTTAAGTTGTTGGAAGAGGGTGTTCGCTATGACCAGTGTGTTCTCTTGACAAAACTCTGTTAGCCTTTGCCCTGCTTCATTTTGTTCTTCAAGGCCAAACTTGTCCATTATTCTGGTTACCTTTTGACTTCCTGCTTTAGCGTTCCAATCCCCTATGATGATAAGGACATCTTTTTTTGATGTTAGTTCTAGGAGGTGGTGTAGGTCTTCATAGAACCGGTCCATTTCAGCCTCCTCTACCTCAGTGGTTGGGGCATAAACTTGGATTACTGTGATGTTGAATGGTTTGCCTTGGATTTGGATCGAATCCAGTGGGAGGGCTTCTAGTGTCCTGGCCCCACTGGTGAACCTCCCGATGGCACCTGGTATTTTTGGCCACTGTGTGGCAGAGTGTTGGACTAGATGGGACATTGGCCTGATCCAACGTTGGCTTCTCTTATGTTCTTATGAGAGCATTCTGTCATTTTTGAGATTGTATCCCATTACTGCCTTTTTCACTCTTGTTGACTATAAAGGCCACACCATTTTGTCTACGGGAGTCTTGGCCACAGTAATAGATTTAATGGTCCTCTGAGTTAAATTCACCCATTCCCATCCACTTTAGTTCACTGATTCCCAAGATGTCGATGTTCGGTCTTGCCATCTCATTTTTGACCACATCCATCTTACCTTGATTCATAGATCTTACATTCCAGGTTCCTATACAGTATTGTTATTTGCAGCACCTCACCAAAGACTCCTGAGTAAATTTAGCAGTCATGGGATAAGAGGACGGACTCTCTAATGGATTAAAAATTGGTTAAATGACAGAAAGAAAAGAGTAGAAATAAATGGACAGTTCTCGCAATGGGAAATAAGCAGTGCGGTCCCACAAGGATCGCTACTGGGGCCAGTACTATTTAATTTATTCATAAATAATTTGGAACTAGAGGTGAGTAGTGTAGTGGCCAAGTTTGCAGATGACACAAAATTATTATTCAGGATGGTGAAAACCAAGCCTGACTGTGAAGAGCTCCAAGAGGACCTCCACAAACTCACCTCCTTTGCTCCTTCCGTGGGAATTGAGTGGGGCTGAAAGAAACTTAAATTTCTTACTGTTACCTTTGTTGGTCTAAAAGGTGCTACTGTTCTTGTATTTTGTTCTGTAGCTTCAGACCAACATGGCTCCCCACCTGAATCTATTTTAATTCCAACTGGCATTTCAAATCTTCACATTTAGGGTTCTCCCCTCACTTAATATAAATGGATGGTTGAGTGCTTATGTGGGTTCCCCTTGCCAACGTTCCATCTAAGCTCCACAGTGTTGTGAGCAAAAATTCTTTCACATGAGCAAAAAGCTAGTAACATTAAAGTTGTGAGTGAGTCCACATTTTACTTTTGCGTAAATTAGTTTTTTAGATTATTATTTCCATAACCTTGTAAAAATCTCAGAATGAATTCTTTTAAACTATATTTAAACTATATTTTAAGAATAATTTAAACATTATAAGAGAAAACAGAATCAAGTCAAATTTCATTACAGAAAATGTTGTCCTATACAGGGGTAGACCTGGCATCCAGAGAACAGGTTACCCTCCCGTTTCTACTACACTGATAGACCTGGCCTCTGGTGAACAGGTCTACCCACCCTAGTCCACTATATTGGTAGACCTGGTCTCTGGAGAACAGGTCTACCCTCCCCTTTTCACCACATTGGTAGACCTGGTCTCTGAAGAACAGGTCAACCCACCACAGTCCACTATATTGGTAGACCTGGCCTTCGGAGACCTACCACAATCCACTATATTGGAGAGGAGAGCCAGTTTGGTGCAGTGGTTAAGTGCATGCACTCTAATCTAGGAGAACCAGGTTTGATTCCCCACTTCTCCACTTGCACCTGCTGATGTGACCTTGGGTCAGTCACAAGCTCTGGCACAGCTGTTTCTGAAAAAGAGCAGTTTCTGTCAGAAGTTCTCTCAGCCCCACCTACCTCGCAGGATGTCTGTTGTGGGGAGGGGAAGGGAAAGGAGTTTGTAAGCCGCTCTGAGACGCCTTTGGGCCAGTGAAGGGCGGGGTATAAATCCAATCTCTTCTCTTTTCTTCTTAGATATGGCCTTGGACTGTCACCCTGTGCTGAGCCGTAGAAAACATACCAGCATGTGGGGGGAGGGAGCTCTTGCAGTCTACTTTGGGTTTTTTTAGTGAAATATGACAACCAGCATTACAGGTCACATGTTATAGAGGTGGAACAATCACCTGCCTAACTTAACAAACAGGAAGTTGCTTAAATGTTATCAACCTGGCCAAACTACTTATTTATTCAAATATTTATATCCCACTTTCCCCCGTGACTCCAGGCAGCTTACAAATCATACTGAAAAGGATAATAGGGATGTGCAAAATATATATATATATATATTTTTCCCTGGCTCCATTATAGCCTATGGGGATCATTATAGTCAAGGGGTCCCATAGGCTATAATGTAGAATCAATCTGGGGATATCTGGGGCTCGGGGGGGGGGCTGAGTCAAGGCACCAAATTTACAGCATAGTTGCCGATACCGCTCTTCAATCCCCACCACCCCCAATTTCAAAACAGTTGGACCACTTGTGAGCTGATGCAAAAATCCCTGAGCTGCCAGCTAAAATTTCGTACGCCAGCTCCCCTTTAGCGCAGCTTAGAGGGAACTTTGCATTCTTCTAACCTACAGTTTGAAGATAGCAGATGCAGGTCTCCTGTGTGCAGTGCTTGCTCATGATCCAGTGTTATGTAGTTTGATGTAGTGGTTAAGTGCGCGGACTCTTATCTGGGAGAACCGGGTTTGATTCCCCACTCCTCCACTTGCACCTGCTGATGTGACCTTGGGTCAGTCACAAGCTCTGGCACAGCTGTTCTCTCAAGGACAGTTTCTGTCAGAAGTTCTCTCAGCCCCACCTACCTCCCAGGGTGTCTGTTGTGGGGAGGGGAAGGGAAAGGAGTTTGTAAGCCGCTCTGAGACGCCTTTGGGCAGTGAAGGGCGGGGTATAAATCCAATCTCTTCTCTTCTTCTTCTTCTTCTTCTTCTTCTTCTTCTTCTTCTTCTTCTTCTTCTTCTTCTTCTTCTTCCTGCATTGGAGGATGCAAAGCCCTAAAGGTGAGAAGTTGCTGCGTAAGAGTGTTAACTGCCATTGCCATCCTCCTGTAATCTTCAGGCAATACACCTGCAGACCCGGCTTATTTGGGGGAGTGGGGGGACTGAAGTTGTCTGGGGGTTGGGGACATCACATGCAAAGAACAGGGTCACATGTTTTTGTGTACAGTATTTAACAGAAGCAGGCTTCATGTAGTTCACAGCCCACATCCAGCGATCTTGAATGAATTAAACCATTGCTGTTTCCACTCCACTTGCAGTCTGCTTTTCATAAAGAAAAAGTGCAAAGTATAACCTGGAAACTGTGGAGCCTGATACAGCAGCATGTAGTAGGTTAGCTGGATTCATTATAAGTTAGGCTTCTCCTGTACCTTTGTAACCACTGTGTAGAAAGGAGAATTTCAGTGGGTGTAAATTCTTCTGCTACTCCAAAATTACAGGGGGAAGCTTGTACCTTTTTGCAGTATTTTCCTTGAATGCAACTAATTGTAACAGCTCAAGAACCCATTTCATACTGAATTTGAATTTCTGCACATTTAGGAGTATTGGAGTAGAAAATACCTTTTGACTTCTGTTCTTTGCTACTTTCACTGCAGCCATGTTGCCCTTCCCAGTGGAATTTGGGGATTTTCCTTTCTGTAAAATAATGCCTTCTTTCCATGATTATGTTAAACAGAACCTAGTGTTGTATAGCTGTCATTGTGTTCAAAGCATTTTTCATTGCCAGTGACCTAATGACAGGCATCTGCATCCTCACATGCAAAACTTGATGCGCTCATTCTGGTCTCCGAGGAGGACAAAATTATTTGAGTGGGCTTGATGCCACTTCCTGTTAAAGCTAAGGGAGTCTTGGCTTGCCTGGGAGCCCAGTGTAAGCTGGTTTGAGCTTTCTGTAGGGCCTGCTACATGCTAGAATCAGATGAGTGTCCCCCTCTTGGCCAGCAGGAACACTTAGGTGGTTTAATGAATTCCATTTAAAAACATAAACACTGGAGAGAATGGAGCATAAATGTGGTAAACAAAACGGGTGTGCCCCCATTGGCCATACCCTAATTTTTTTTATATACATTCTATCTGCAGAAAGTAGTGTGGCCTGTCGTTGCTGCAGTTGGATCAGAGTCTCCAGGAGCAGGCCATGGCATTATGTAACTGTCATTTGGCCTCCTCCCTGGTTTTTGGTACATCTGTTTATATGCTTTTATTGAATTAACATGTATGTTTTTAATGTTTTATGTTTGCTGCCTTAGGGGATCGTACTTGGGTGGCAGAGTGGCATAGATACCTTTTCAGTAAATAAATCACATACTTTACATAGGTCCACTCATTGTAAGTGACCCTCCTCTCTTTACCCTGACAGTGCCCAGCGACCTGTCCCCTGAGGAGTGCCAGGAGCTTGAGAACATCCGGCGACGCAAGCAGGAGCTGCTGGCAGACATACAGGTAGGGTCTTTGTGGGGGAGAATCAGAAGAGACATAGCAGGGGTTGGATGAATGGGCGGGGGGGGGGGAGTGTGTGTTTCTGATATAAGCCAGCACTTCCTGCTATCCCAGGTTTCCTCTTAAAGGCTGTTTGGCTACTTTGGGGTACTTCTAGTCTTGGTGTCTGTGTTCTGGCTGCTGTCTCCCACTCTCTTTGGGAGAGAAGTTCTTCTGGTGCCAAAATTCAGCCCTGTAAACAAGAGGGTAAAAATAAGCATGCCTCTGAGCATCCACAGTGTTTCTTTCCTGAGTAGCCACAGCCAACCCCCATACATCTTGTGCTAGTATCATATGCTCCTTTGCAGCAACTTTTTACTTTTAGAAATAAAGCACCGGTGCTCCCAGCCCCCAAAACAAATCCAAAGAGGATTCTGTGCTTGGCACCCAGGAGGGAAGGGTTTACATGGTGTGGAGGGATTGAGCACATGTCTTGCAGATAGATCAGCTGCTGTGCTACTGGCTGCCTCAGCCAGCAGGAGGTGGGAGGTAAGAAATGGCTGGGGGTGGGGAGTCCAATTAGTTAGCCTATCTTCCAAGCCTAAGCATTTTGGTGGTTTGGGAGGGGGAATCTTCCACTCCACCTGCCTCTGGCCCTATCTTGACGCTTCTTGTGGTAATTACAAGGTGGGGAGAAGGATTGGGCTAGAGGACTGTCTGTCTTCAGTCTCCTTTTCATTTTCAGGGCTGTTTGAAATTGGTGCCCTCCTTTGAGATGGAGGGGGAGTCATCCTCTTCCAAAGGAATGTGTAATAACTTTTCCTGTGTCCTAGCTGCTCATTGAATTTACCACTAGCCTATTTGTGGCTGAGGCGTGGGGCTTTCTATTCACTCTGGCAGCTTGCTTCAGGGTGCTGAGTTTGGCAGAGATACCCATCAGCAATAATTAAGGCAGCACAGAGGCTAATCACTGCCATATGCTGGACACTTCCTAATGAGATTAGCCAGTAATTGAGTTAGCCCCAGGGGCTCACTCTTCTTGCTTCCTTCCTAGAGAGCCTGGCACATGGGTGCCACCTGCAGACTGCCATCCCCAGTCTGCCTGGCTTCTCAGCCAAGATGGAGCCATGTGCTTTTCTTAGGGCCCTACATGGCGGGAGGGGGGGGCACAATGGGTGCCTGCAGCAGGCTTTGGCTAAAACTGGTGAGTACTGAAGGACCTGAAGTACAGTGGTGTTGTCCCTTAGGAAGGAGAGAGAGATCATTCCTGGCTATTATATTTATGGTCATAACTCTGACCTCTCCTTCCCGTAAGAAGGCTCTATGGACATAAAGCCTTTCCAGTCTGTTATGTGCATCTCTTCTCCACTGATTTTCCTCAGACCTGGATTAATGAGATTTGGAGAAGAGACATGGCGATCAGATAAGGCTGGCGTGACAGAAACCTCTCTCTTCATCTTGAAGTCCTTTTTTTAATGCTGAGCAAGAGCCTTCCCCCTTTCATGGCCTTCCACAGTCATTTTCTCCCCCTTTCCCCCTATTTGCAGCGTCTGAAAGATGAGATAGCAGAGGTGACTAATGAAATCGAGAACCTGGGGTCCACAGAGGAGAGGTGAGTGCTGCTTCTGTTGGAAAGATGGTGGTGGTGGGGGGGAGAAAGCAGATGTTTGGGCTTTATTTTGGACTTTTGGGAAAAAGGAAAATTGAGAAGAGTAAAGTGAATGCACTGCCAAAACCTCTGTAGTAAAGCTGAAATGAATTCTGCCATCACCTTGATTCTTGGGTTCAAATGTACCCATTGAAACAGAACAGTCTATTTCTGGGGCAGCTTTTGTAAGGTAAAGGTAAAGGTTTCCCTTGCTTGAAAGCCAGTCGAATCCAACTCTAGGGGGTGGGGCTCACTTCCATTTCCAAGCCAAAGAGCCCGCGTTGTCCGAAGACTTCTCCGTGGTCATGTGGCCAGCATGACTAAATGCCAGGGTGCACAGAATGCTGTTACATTCCCACTGAAGCAGTACTATTTATCTACTTACAGTTTCTTGCTTTCAAACTGCTAGGTTGGCAGGAGTACTTCAGCGCAAATAACACTTGGGCCATGCTGTGTATAAAACAATACCCACACAGAGAAAAATTTCCGTGCATGTGCACACAAAGGTTTATTGGATATGTTCCAATTACCTGGTAAAATCTTTTTGCTCCGTCTGCTGCCGAGTTCACTTGTCAGAGGAATGAGATTCTCTTGGTCTGGATTCCCTCACAGTTGTGCGCAGCACCTAATTTTTCTTCTCAGCACTAGTCCACAGAGCAGGATCTTTGACTGTGTTCAGGCCCAATAAGCTGAGGTGTAGGCTGCATCAATCTATGGGGAGGGATGGAGTGACTGAAACGCCCTGCCCTGTGAGCAACTCGTGCAGATTAGAGGAATCTCTTGTAGTGTTATCAAAAGATCTCTGGCTTGATCTTGTCTCCCTTCCCTTCTCCTCCTCCCGGCCCAAACTTCACTAAGATTAGTTTTGCTTTCCCCATCTAGGACTAGGTTCCCTGTCTTAGGCAGTTAACTGAACTGCGGAAGATGGAGTCATCAGTGGATTAGGCAGCCCTAATTGTCAATGGAAACTTGGCATGTGACACCCCTTTCAGTCACTCAGTTTTCCTCTGTTCTCCCTGCAGCAGCCAGGTTTTTGCTACTTAGGGCAACCCAGGAGGCTTTGGGTTCCTCCATGTCTGCATCTCAGGGCAGACTGAGGCATATTCAGGGGCAGACCTGCTAATTTATGCCATTTTCCTGCAGCAGGCTCCATTCTAGAGCTGGAATACATTCA
The DNA here is from genome assembly GCA_029375565.1 of Gekko gecko. Classification (NCBI taxonomy): domain Eukaryota; kingdom Metazoa; phylum Chordata; class Lepidosauria; order Squamata; family Gekkonidae; genus Gekko; species Gekko gecko. The sequence goes on along the minus strand of JAPDNY010000002.1, from coordinate 231,651,287 downwards.
CATTCCACAATACTCAGTTGGGAGCCTGAGAGGTGTTATCCCTTTGGGTAGCTGGGAAGGAACGGTAGTTGCTTGTGTCTCAAGACCTTGGCTTCTGGGTGGGAGTGGAGAGGGAGGCAATACACCCTGTCTGAGATGGGAACAGAGAAGAGCTCTATTCTTAGCCTTGCTTGTGCCTGTGATGAAACATGAGGCAGAGAGGCTTCAGGAAGTAGTGGCCACTTGCTGTGCCTAACCAAATCAGTTTTTTGTGCCATCTAGGAAAACAATGCAGAGAAACAAGCAGGTGGCGATGGGCAGGAAGAAGTTCAACATGGACCCTAAGAAGGTAACGATCACTGCCTGACTGAGGGCCAGGAACTGTGGCGAGGTCCTCCATGGTTGGCTGGAACTAAAAGGGTCTGAACACAAAATAGCTAGTTTCATTTTGAACGCCTTGGCTGAATTTGATCTCTGACTCTGATTTATTCATTTATCTCATTCTGATCAGTTTCTTCCTCATTGGAGTCTCATGGTTCCCTTTTAGCACCTTCTTAATGGGGGAAACTAGGGTGGAGATGTTTCTTATCTGCAGAGCACATTGGATCATGATCCCTGCACTTCACAATAGCCCTGTGAGGTGGGTTAGGCTGAGAGTGTACAATCCTCACTCAGTGAGTGTCATGCTGGAGTGAGGACTTGAACCTGCATCTCCCCATTCCTAAGTTGCATTCAGACCTCGTGGCATTCTAAGATTTGTCTATGACAGGAGATAAGGGAGCGATTAAGTATGGCAACAAGCTGTGCTTGTGCTCACCATGGCTAAATCTCTCCCCTCGCCTCCCCTCAAATCTACAATGTGGCCAACCTTCAGGGCTGATGCAAAAATTGCTAAGATAGTTTATGTGACGCATTTGGAACAACTGAAATGTGCTGTATGCATGCTAAGTACTGAGTCTGAGTTGTAGCTTGTTGTATGAAGGGAATCTGGAGAGAGACTCTCCCCTATTTGTGTTTTCAGGGGATCCAGTTCTTGATTGAAAATGACTTGTTGAAGAACACATGTGATGACATTGCCCAGTTTCTCTACAAGGGGGAAGGGCTCAATAAGACGGCCATTGGAGATTACTTGGGTGAAAGGTAATCAGATGGGTGTGCTGGGGCTCTCCATGCATGATGCTCAACCTGCTCTCAGGAGCCATATTTTAACTTGCTTCCTATTTCTTGGCAACATTCGGGAAGGGATTTGAACATGGTGGCATATGTGTGGTGGTCTCTAGATCCAACTATGTGTGGCTCTTTTTCATGGCTTTGAGCTTACCATGTGGTCTGGCTGAGGAGCACTTTGTGGTCAAGATCTTTCAGTGCCTCTGGCCATTTAGAGTGTTTCTGTGGTCTGACTCCTGGTAGAGAGATTAACTAGAAATGCCAAATGAGATTGGGCCTGTATAACTGCTGTCTCTGCAGCTGAGCAGTACTTCACAGTGCTTTCCAAGAGCTATCCTACATAAAATCTAGAAGCAGTCTGTGTTCCTCACCACCTGGAACACTTACAGTAGCATCTTCTGAATAGACTGTAGTCCATATTCAAGGCCTGATTGCATGTTAATTCAACTCTTTTTTCCCCACCATGATAATTCTAGTAGGCAAGAGGAATGGATGGTGTAACCTGTGGCAACAGTATGTTGTAGAGTAGTGGTTCTTAACCTTTTTGGGGTCATGGAGCCCTTTGGTGAAAGCTACAGACCCCCTTGGCTGGAAGATGCATGCATGCAACCACATACACACAAAATTCACCATGACCCAGCATGAACAAAGACAGATGCCCATAATCATAATAGCAGGATATTTTTTAAAGTCCTATTAATGGGAAACTCTTCTAGATGACATAACGTGGTGACAATAATGTACACACCTGACTGTACAGTACCATCCCATGCCACCCTACTCTTGGAGTAAAACAATACTTTAATGACATAAATGGTTTTTCACAAATGAACAGTAAGGGAATCAAAGAAAAATACCATTTTTGCCCAGTTCATGGACCCCGTATAGGTCCACAGACCTCAGGTTAAGAACCCCAGCTATAGAGTCATTTGCTTGGTCCCACATTCACTCTGTTCTTTTTCCCCTCTAGAGACGACTTCAATATCCAGGTATTGCATGCATTTGTGGAGCTGCATGAGTTTACTGACCTCAATCTAGTGCAGGCACTGCGGTGAGTAATAGTGGGAACTCAGGGTCTGTGTCTAGCAGAGCTGTAACTGAAACTCCTTTTCTTGTTTGCGTCACTTATTTGCATTATATACACATTTACATAGGTTGGTGATGCCTAAGAAATTCCCAAGATAAAACTGCGTTTTGTGGGAAGATGGGTCAATTTTGCTATAAGTAGCCAATTCTCTAAGACATTTTATAGTCCTAATAGAGTATAAGACAAATTCATGCTTTCTGCTTGCACAACTCTGTTGTACCTGCAGGCAGTTCCTCTGGAGCTTCCGGCTGCCAGGGGAAGCTCAGAAGATTGACAGGATGATGGAGGCTTTTGCACAACGATATTGCCAATGCAACCCTGGTGTCTTCCAGTCCACAGGTATTGTCCTGAACTGTACAGGCAGGGGTCTAGGAAGGAATTGGCTAAAAACAATACCAGAGTATGGTCTAGCGTTTTCATTGCTTAATCTTCTGGCAAGCTCCTGGGTGTTGGGGGAAGGGATTAGACATCTTCACAGAGGATAGGTTTATAAGAAACTAATTAGCCTTTAGTGTGCCTCTGAATACCAGGTGCTACACGGGGGGTGGATGAAGCAACAGGTAGTGGAGAGTTAATGCTGTTTGTCTGGTTACTGTTGGAAACAGGATGCTGGATTAGATGGACCTTTTATCAGATCCATCAAGACTGCTGTTATGGAAAGGGGGGAAAGGTTGGCTATTTGTAGTGGCACTTGAGTCAACAAATAATCATGGCTATCTGTCTGGCATCTAGCCATTTGAATTTTATGCACCATATCAAAAGGTTTCTGTTCACCTAGGCTTTTAGTTTTGCTTGGTTTGGGCAAGAAAGACGATTTGGCACTCTTAACATCATTTAAGCCCTGGCCCCCTCTGGGTGTATGATTTATGGTATCTCAACCTAGTTCATTCTGTTTATGATTATTTTAAGGATTCAATGTGGTCAGTAGTTTTTGTAGTTGATGAGTTGTATTTTTAAATTGTAAGCTACCTCAAAACCCTTTTTTAGCCTGAAAGGCAGGCTTTAACTTTAAAAAAATAAACATTGAAGTGGGGAGTTTCGTTCTTACATTTGTATTCTGATTTTCAAGCACAAATAGAAACACTGCCCCCCCCCCCACAACACACACTGGAGGCAGATAATAACCCAAGAAGTTTGACTTGCAACATGGGGCTTGATGCTGTGTTTGGTCTAACTTGGCATCAGACTTATGCCTTGATCATGGAGGCCAAAAGGGTAGCGCACTCAGTGCTTGGTTTCCCCCTCTCATTCCTCTTGCCTCACTTTACCACAGATACTTGTTACGTGCTCTCCTTTGCCATCATCATGCTCAACACCAGCCTGCACAACCCCAATGTCAAGGACAAGCCAACAGTGGAGCGTTTCATCGCCATGAATCGTGGCATCAATGATGGTGGAGACCTGCCCGAGGAGCTGCTCAGGGTGAGCTCAGTGGGGAATTGGAGTGGAGTGTTAACAAGGGTGTGTGGATAGCTGCTGGGGAGGGGGTGAAATTTAAGGAAGTGGCAGCTGGATTCATGTAGACAGAAGAGGCTGATCGTCATGCCCGTCTCACTCCCTACCAGAACCTCTATGAGAGTATAAAAAATGAACCTTTCAAAATTCCCGAGGATGATGGCAATGACTTGACACACACCTTCTTCAACCCTGACCGTGAAGGCTGGCTTCTGAAACTTGGTGAGTATGTTTGTGCAAGGCATAGCTGGAGCCACAGGGAGCAGGGTTACTGTTGCCATAGCATGGGTTGCAGGGAGCAGGGAGCTCTGCAGGAGTCTGGTGACCTTTTTTATGCATGGGGCTTTGGAGGGTGCTACAGTATAGTGCAGAAGGTAATTGCAGAACTTGGAGCCTTCTCATCATCCTATGTGGGCAGTATATCCAGCAAAAAGGAGGGTCTTGACTGCAATGCTTAGTTAACTTCCTGTGGTCCTCTACAATTGGGTGTGGACAGCCAGTTCTTGCTACAATTGTGTGGGAAGAACAGATTTATGGTGATGGGAAAAACACATTGGCTTTGTGAGTCCCAGGAGCAACAGGGAAAAACCCGCAGTTTCCCCTGATTCTGAGCACCAGACTGGTTTCGAGCACTGTGCTTCTCACCTCCACATTGCAGACTCGTATCTGGCATCACGGCACACCTCACAGCTTGTGCACACACAGGCAGTGCATGCATGGCATCTTCAAGACATTCACCAGCCCTTCCTGGCTTAGCACTTGCCACTCTTTACCAGCTCATTCCAAGTTTTCAGTTTTCTTGCAGTTGTTTGGCCTGGCCAGGGTCAAGTTTTTTTTACCCCCTCCCCTTCAGGGCTCTTATATCTCTTGGAATCTGCAAATCAAAGCTGAAAACGCCAATCCTCTGAATATTCAGATTTCCCATTGTTGAATCTTTCATGAAATATGACTAATGGAATTATTCATCTGTGTTTGAATGTGACCTTTTCTGATTTTGCTTTATGTCTTCTATGAATTAAAGTAAAACAGATGGTTTTGATTCCAAGGGAGGCAGGGAAGTAGCTTTGATTAATGGTATCTTAGCTGAGACTGGGTTAGAGGCCTCTGTTCTGCCCTCTGAAGTCTACTACTCCTTTTCCTTTCAAGTAAGGTCTTGCAGAAGGCTGTAATGAATGGCTATATGTTGTTCACTAAGGAAAACAACCAAGGCTGTACAACATTGCAGCGAAGCCTGGAACCAGGCCTTCCTGGGCTGTTGGAGTGTACAGTTAAGGGCAATGTAACTTCTACTCAAAGAAGGCCTAAAGCTTACCAGTTTTAGATATACACGTAAGCAGCAAATATGTGGCTACTTGAAAACACAGTTACATGTTACTCCATCCCTCTAGCAAAACACCACTTGGTTTGCTGGGGAACCGTGTGTTGTTTCTGTTCCTCAAGAGATGTACTGAGAAAAATGTACTTGGTTCTGCACCTCAACTAGTATGGGAGGGAGTAGAGGTTCAGTTCTGACGGGTGAATATTTTCTGGCTCCTTGCTGGGGCCTTAACTTTTCAAAGCTCTTGACTCCTTGGCACTGCAATGGAGTCAGGTTGTCGGTCCTGTTCAAGACACCAGAGAACTCATCCACAATGGAGGACTTGGATTTATTTTTTTGTTTTTTTCTCCCTCCCCTTCAAATGATTTGCTCTGAAGCTGTGGAGTTCAAGCTGTAGGTGCAATTAACTGACTCTTTAGTGACAACATAAAGGAACAGTACACACTTCCCTAGCAAAAGGAGTTTGTGTGCGGAGCAAGCTATAGAATAGCTGCAGTATCTATACAGAATAATTAAGCTGTGCATACTGGAGGATCTGGGGTTTTAGCTACAGTGTATAGTGAAGGTTGCAAATACAGAGGAGGCTGATGTAGCTGAGCCAGCATACATTCTACATTCAGACCTAGCCTTAGGATGACTTTTGACATTTAAGAAACATTAAGCCAAGAGTGTTTTGAACTGCTACTTAAGAATAGCTGCCACTGCTGTACTGCATATGCAGATACACAGATGGAGATAAAATGTACACAAACAGAACAAAAGATAGTCATGTCTGTAAGCATGATAAGTTTCCAGTCTATTGTGGATTTGGTACAAGTAATATGGCTTTGCTATAGTCAAGACAGATATAAAAACTGATACACAAAATAACATACATTATAGCTAGCAGGGATGAACCTATGAACACATGATGCTGCTTTATGCTGAGCCATGCTGTTGGCTTTTCAGGGTCAGCCTATTCTGGCTGGCAGTGGCTTTCTAGGGTCTTAGGTGGAGGTCTTTCACGTCACCTTGTACCTGATCCTTTTAATTGGACTGAACGTGGACCTTTTGCATGCAAAGCAGCTGCTCTACCACTGATCCATGATTAGCAGCTGTGACTGGCAGCAACTCTCTGGGATTTAAGTAAAGAAAGGTCTTTCCTGGCACCTGCTAACTGAGAGCCTTTAACTGGAGGTTCCAGGGTCTGAGCCTGGGACCTTCTGTATGCAAAGCATGTGCTCTACTGCTGGGCCATGGGCTGCTTTGATTTTAACCCTCTTATGGTATTGGTAATGACCTATACAGCTCACTTCCATCAAATTAAACAAGCCTTGATTGAAAGCAAAAGGACTGAGGATTTCAAAAATGGGTTCAAATTCTAACTCTTGTGTCCCAATCTCAGGAAACATTCCCCAGACCTGTGCTGGTATGCATGTCTATTTGGGTACAAAGCTATTACACTTCAAATTCTGATTGTCATTAAAAGCCTGTGGATATTGATGTAACAAGTACAAACACTGCACTGAGAACTCAGTTCAGCTTGAACTCTGGGTATTCCTTTTGTGGCTTTCTCCCTCAGGAGCATTAGAAGGGTGTGGGACTAACAGCCATGAATAATTTTTCTTCAAAGAAATATGCCTTCTGTTGGGAGGGGGTGGTGAGTTGAGAATCAGTCCAGACTGCTGCCATACCAAAACCGAACTCTTTGGTTGTAGCTACACCTCTCTAAGGGTAATACCCCAGGAGAGAAATGGGGCTAATGGGACCTTGGAGAGGTCATTGTATCTATGATGCTCCCAGCAGAGGTGGTAGCCACCAAAGGTAATACTTGGTGATTCAGGATTACAGAGAAATGAGTCCTGGCTGTAGGCCATTGGCAGAGGTCCAGCTTGGTGCCCTTGTTGATGCATGCCATTCCCACAAAACTATCCATGGAGGTGTCCTGGCTGCAAGCCATTTTACCACTTACCTTGGCACTAAAATCACTAACTAACCTTGGTTGCCTGTTCCTGTGAAAAAACGTGTTGGTGATGCTGCCAGAATGTCCTTGATTAGGACCTGGGTAAACTTTCCTGCCAGAACAAAAATCAAATGGCTGCTGTATTCTTGGACTTGGCATGTTGGTGACCTGGAAGCTGGCCGTGCTCCCTTCTGAGTATTTTAGAGGAGAGGGTAACCTGCATAAACAGCATCCAAGATGTTGGCCTAGCTTTAAGACAAACCCTTCCTCCTACCCTTCCCTACTGCTCAAAACCTTTTAGCTCGGGAAGCACCCCTTGTTGACTACAATGGGGTGTTCACCAAGGGCAAGTTAAAGTCCTTTGTTTTTTAATTTTCTTTTCTCCCTCATTTTGTATGTTTCCATGATTTTGGCTCTACCTTTCCCTGCCCCCCAAACTCCAGGAGGTACGTACCCCAATATCCCCTTGCTAGCTTTGCTGGGGCCAGGGGTGTGCTGCAGTGCTTGTTTTTTTATTTTCCTGTTCTCTTTATTTTAAATTGCTGGTGATTTAGTCTTATTGCTGCTGTTGCTAACTGGCTGCACAGTCCCTGGGGAACTGGGAGAGAGGGGGAACGGGGATGGGTGGTCCAGAAGCACCTGTTCTGCGAGGCACAAAAATAGAGACTGAGAAGCCCCCAGGTGGAATAGTACCCAAACCTGGTTGTTTTCTTTTCCACAACACTCAGGATTTTGAGAGTCAGTCTTAGGCTCTTTGGCATTTCTTTTAGGGGGCTGTAATGGGGGCAAAGCCATCTTGAATGTCCTAGTCCTAAACTGACAGCTTTATTTGGGCCGGAGAAGCAGTAACCAGAGAGGTCCTGCCACCGTTAGAAACAAGCAGCTACCTTTTCAGATGTTTGCATTGCATTCTTACGTGAAGCAGGTGTGTGGCCTCTCTCCTGCGGTGTGATTTGTATTGAGAAAGTGCACACACTTTAAATTGTTAGGTGAACTCTGAGTTTCACTTGCTTCAGCAGGCATGTGGTACTTCAGATTGGCTTCTTGGAGCTCTGTAAAAACTCTTTCCAGATAACAGAGCTCTGCACAACCATAACTGATCCATCCAGATGATATTCCAGCATACATCCGGAGAGACCCTAACTATTTCTAGCCGGCAGAAAAAGGTGTTGCTTGTATAATAAAGACTAATCAAGTATTAATCCCATTAAATTGATGCATGCTGGTGGTCACTTTATGCTCAGAGCCTAATGGTGAAGGAAAGAGCCCTGCTTATGTGTCTGGTGGGATCCCAGTAAGTTGGGGAAGTGCTGCCAAGTCAAAATGTTCAATTTTTGTATGCTGATCAGATCATCATTGGGTCATGCCACAGTTCTTAACCAGTCCATTTATATGTCACTGTAAATCCTTTACCATCTTTAGCCCGATTTCTGCTACAAGCGTGCAAAGTAGGCAATCCTCCCTCCCCCCCCAATTTTAGTGAGAACACTTGAAGCAGAGACGGATTTTTGCATGATGCCATATAATGAATCCACGGCCAAGAAGGTCTTAGTCCTTTGCTTCATATGTGGGAGACCTCAAGCTTCCACATGCCTTATAAAAGGCAGCATTTAACACATCCATGGTGTTGGATCAGCATACTGTGCAGCTATATTTTCAAGAGTTTCTTGACACTCATAAGAGGTTCAAAATCATACTGTTTAATCAGCTGAAATTCTTGTAACCATTTGAATCTACCTTATACCAAGTTGCACCATTGATTTGTTGAGTTCAGTGTTATCTGCTCTTGGACTGGGAGTTGCTCTTCAGGCTCTGAGGTGGAGATGGCTGTTTCCTGCCTGAAAACCTTTGAGCCGGGGAGTGAACCTGGGACCTTTTGCATCTAAAGCAGGTGCATTAAAGGATACCATAACAATATTCCTGGCTTCTAATTTTAATGTCTTTTGTCTCATGGCTGAGAGGGGAAAGCTGACCTGTTCTCTCAGACTTTAAACTTACACACTAGAGACATTTTATATCCCACACTCCTAATTAAAAGTTCATGAACTGGCTACTTGACAACAAATTAGGCTACTACAGAACAACTGCATGCAACTTAAATTGGGGATTTTATGTGGACTTGGCTTTACAGTGAGTGGAAGGGCCTGAAGAGAATGGTTAGAAAAAACTTGTGTTCCACATCTCTCTCTAGTGATATCCTGGCCTCTTGAGCTTGTAAGTACATTATGGGAGAACCAGTTTTGAAAACAGCTTCAGATAACACAGCCTTGTTATCCTAAATCAACAATCCCGCCTTGGGCTTCTCACAAGGAATCTAGAGACATCACCCACATTCTTGCTCCCATGCTTTGCATCCCTTTGTGAATTCAGGAGCAAGTAAGAACTGCTGCCTGATGATTCAGGGATTCTCTTCCTCAATTGTTGATTCACTCATTTAGTATTACATTACCTTAATGTGTAATGTCCCAGCTGGCATTGGAGAGTCATCTCTCTTTGACTTAGCCTGTTTGAACCCTTGCATGACAAGGCAGCCAGCCTAGAAGTCACTTCATAGTATACTCATTTGCTCCCTTTTGCTTTATTGGGGAGGGTCTCTTGCCTGCTGCTGAGGTGAAGTGGGCCATCCCATGCTCTCAGGGACTTGCAAGAAGTAGTGGGGCCTTCTGTGTTCCCTGGGGACTGTGACAGGCACTATCTGGAGCAACTGGCTTGTTGTGTCTTGTGTGTATGTTGCTGAATGGGGCATCATTGTTTTCTGTGTGTGTATGTGGCTGTAAGAGTTTCTCTGGGAGGGCTTCTGCTTATAAATTCTGTATCCTTAATCTGTGGTTAGATAACCACCATTCCCTTGGGCTTCAGCAAGCGGTGAGCGCTAGCAGAAGATTTTCAAAGCTATTATCCCCGCTCCCAGATTTCTGTAGCCTTGCTTGCCCGTGGTCACCTGACACTCTGATCCCATGTGGATCTGTATGATGCACGTGTGGTGCAACCTTTGACTGAGGTAGGCCACCTCTAGTCTGAAGAAACCTGTGGGCTTATATCCTCTTGTGTATAAATTTTCCCATCAGTGAGGGTGGGCAGCTTGCTTTAGAGGCCTCTCTGTGTATTTTCTGTTTAGAATAACTCAAGCTGTATTGATTTGGCAGTTTCAGGATCTCTTACCAGATATCAAGGATTATTTGTTATGATTCCCAGTTTGTATAAAGGCTGGTATATTTAACTTCCTCTTTACCCAGGCTTCTGAAGTTGAATCCTGCCTTGTTGATGGCCTCTTTGATTTCCTTGATTAAAAATCTTGGCCGGGCCTGAGCACTCAAAGGTTAGCATCAGCTTGGAGACAGGAGTGTGTAGGGACCCTGTGGTGGTCTCAGGGAGGGATACCCCATTCTCCCCCATCTAACAGGTGCCAGTTCTAAGTTGTCATCCCACCCCGTGATAGGAACTGGATCAGGGAAACTTTCCTTCTGAGAGATTATTGCTTTAACGGGTTCCTGGTGGTGATGGCTATAAGTCAGGCCTCTTAGCTTCCTCTTTTTTCCTGTGAGGCACTCAGCCTGTATTTCCTGTTTCATTCTGCACCCAATTCGAGTGCCATGTTGTTATCTCTGGCTTGACTTTTGTGGCCTTGTGCTCAGAAGGCATTGCTGAAACGGGATAGGGAAGCTGTTCCTGTCATAGACATTCCAGGTGGCCCAAGGGGAAAAAAAACAAGAACAAAATAATACCCTTATTCAGATTTTGTCGCTGTTCATGGCTGTTACTTTACCCTGAATAACACATGGCAGGACAGGACAGGGTGATCAAGGCCAAGCCCCAAAATGGTTCATACAGCTATACTTGAGAGGGAAGATACCTTTCTCTCTTGATAGCTGGCTTTCAGATTCTCCCTGATGGGTAATTTTTTATAGGGAAGATTATTCTATACTTTCCCTTCTATCTATTTTAAAATACCTGGGGCTGACTGTGAATCAAGATGTTCTGTTAGAAGGTCTAGGCCCCAAGCATCATCTTGTGGAGAACAGCTGTGGCTATGATGCGATAATGGGAGATGTGTGTGTGGGTATTCCACACTTGTAAAGAGCCATAGGGGTCCTTAGTTTAAATAGAGGACATGGGGGGGAATAATTTTCTTCCCCTACTAGTTGCACCCTGGAGATACTAACATGTAGGCATCCTGGATATATACCCATTGGGGTAAATATCCCCCCCATGAGGATTAAGGTAGTGAAAAGGGGTTAAAGTCTGCTGTCCTGATTTGAATTGTCCCATCTCCCCCCCCCCCATAGATGCAGTGGAGATCTTGCACAGATCACTCCTCTTTGTCACAGCCACTTTGGTCCTGAGCTTGCATTTTGAACCATATTCCAGCTCTGGTTCCTTCTCCCTTCAGATGTGGTGAGATCTGCGACTGCCACCTTTCAGCTGCAATGTACAGAGTAGGGTCTTCCCCCAACTGCCTTCCCCCGCCCCGCTGTTGCGATCACCATGTAGCCACCTGCCACTGTAGTGTGGATCTGCTTCTGCTCTTTGACACTGCTCGCTCCAACACATGTCTGTCCATGCCGATAAGCTCTAGCTCTGTCTTTGCTGCTTATGTGCCTAGAGCCCTGCCTTTGGCCTGGGCATGCATTGTCAAGCTTGCTTCTTCATTGTGCAGGTGGACGGGTGAAGACATGGAAACGGCGATGGTTCATCTTGACAGATAACTGCCTTTACTACTTTGAGTATACCACGGTGAGTGGCAAAGGGGCATACTAATTATCCATGCACACATGTGTGCGTATGTACGTTATGCACACAGGAGTATGCATGTGAGAGGGATGCTAATGTATGATCCTGAAAGAGGGACTGTAGGCTGCAAGCAGGCCTTTTAAGTATCTGGTCTGATTTATTTCAGAAATAGGGCATGTAGCTGAGCTCCCTAAGCTTCAACTAAGGATTATGTCTAGGACAGGAGTCCCCAACCTTTTTGAACCTTTGGCCACCTTTTGAATTCTGCCAACAGGTTGGTGGGCACAACCACAAAATGGCTGCCACACAAGGCAGAGCCACACACACAACCAGAGGAAATTTTAAGTATGGGGGAAAGAGTGGTAATTTAAAAAATGCACTAGGAAAGAGGAATGAGACAGAGAATAAAGCCAACACTGTGGGGACAGTCAGCATTCTTGAATCTGCACGGCCAATCAGATCTTCAGTGGCCAGCCAGAAGTGGCCCCACCCACTCTCTTCAAACATCAGGTAAGTTGTCTATGAGCCCCCAGTTGCCCACAGACACCATGTGGGAGATCTCTGGTCTAGGAGAAGGGGATATCTTCCCACTTGTTCAGTTTTGAGATGGAAAAGCATGCAGTGTTATCACTATGACCAAGCACAGTCCTTGTTGAATTCACAAGTGGCCATTCCACAGGACAAGGAACCACGAGGCATCATCCCATTGGAGAATCTGAGTATCCGCGAGGTAGAGGATTCAAAAAAGCCAGTAAGTGCTATGCCTAGGAAAGTTCACTAATTGGGAGGGTGGAAACCAAGGGTGGTATATATTTGGTGTTTCAGAAACAGCTGCACAATCAAATCCCTCACTGGAAAGCCTGCTGTGAAGAGGCTTCTGAGGTATTGCCAGGTCTCACATTTCCAAGCAGCTCTAAAGGATAGAAGCTTCATTTGATTGCTGCTGAATTTTGTACTCTGAGACATTTTTGATGCTTGCGCAGCAAAAATGCAAGAACGTACAGAGACCTGATGGAGATCTCTACATAGTGACAAGCTCTGTGGAATTAGGATGAGGAGAGACACTACCTTTAGCGTTTCTGTTAGCTCCCTACCCTAAAACGGTTTGTCAGGAATGGGAGTCAGCTTACCTCAGGCAACCCGACCATCTGTTCTCAGCTGGTCTACAACCCTGGTCTGGAGGGTAGCTGCTTTGGGCCAGAAACCATGTTAGTTTGGGAACAACTTTCCTAGCAGGAGTCCATGCACAGGAGATTTGTAGGGAATCTGACATTCATTGCAGAAATCTTGTGACTTCTGGCCAAACCCAGCAGGCAAGGAAATGCTCCACATTGTGATATCCCAGGAAATCTCAGAGTTTGGAAGCCACGGTGACCAGCAATCCTCCCCACCTTTCCCCTCTTGCAGAATTGCTTTGAGCTGTATATTCCTGACAACAAGGACCAGGTGATTAAGGCCTGCAAGACTGAGGCAGACGGGCGTGTGGTAGAAGGGAACCACACTGTGTACCGCATCTCTGCACCCACCCCAGAGGAGAAGGAAGAATGGATCAAATGCATCAAGTGAGCATGAATGGGAGGGGAGGGGAACCTGGAGACTTTGCTGGGACTTGAATAACAGGCACTGGGATGCCTGGCTAGAACAGGGGAAGGATGTTCATCCATTTGTTTGTTTGTCTACATTCCCACAAAGGGTTATAGTTTGATTCTGGACTTTGTGGGAGTTCAGAAGTAGATTGAAATGAGTCCCCTTTTCTGAGGAACACTTCCCTTACTGATCTTTTGTCCAGGGATTTTGTGGGTTGGGGGGCATCCTTGATCCGTTTTCGATCTTTCCTAATTCATCTTCTCTCCCTCCTGTATTTTCCACATTTGTTTCCCTTCAGAGCTGCTATCAGCCGGGACCCATTCTATGAGATGCTCGCAGCACGCAAGAAGAAGGTGTCCTCCACCAAGCGACATTAGTTTCCTGGTCTACTTGAGTGGTGGCGGCAGTATTGGCAGCTGATGCCTCTCAGTCCCCTGGCAGAGGGGGAAAAGACTGTGCAAAACCACCTGCCATCCTGGGGGGGCGGGGTGGGGACTAGCTTCAACTTCTGCTATTCTTTTCTGGCTTGGGAGCAGGAGGGAGGGGCTAGACTGATAGCAGCCCTTTGCTGACTCTTATCTACAGGAGGCCATCTTCCCTGCTAGTCCCTCCACTGGTTTGCTTGAAGCCATCATCAGTAGTCCAAAGGTCAGGAAGAGAGGCTGTCGTTCTCTTCCACTCCCCACCAGTATTGACTCACTTGTTCATTGCTTGAGCTGGTGGGGAGGCAGAGTGTGTGATGTAGGCTGTGCCTCCCAAAGGGGCAAAAATCCATTCAAGCTGCCATTGGGAAGACTCACTGTGCTAGGTGTTGGGTTAATACTCTGAGACCCAGAACTAGGCATGGACTGTGTACTGTGAGGGCACTGATTGCTCTGCAATAACAGGGGGTCAAGACTCTAGCTTTGCAGCATAGAGATTCCTGTGCCACTCTGTCTTGACATTACTACCTTTTTTCTTTAGTTAAGCAAGCCTTTTGGCTTGTTTCCTCCCAAAAGCAATTGAGCTTCTTGATTTCCAGGGGGTTCTCCTTAATAAGAAGTTTTATGAACTTTGTTGGGTAAAGAGCAACTGAGAATGTCAGCCCCAGCAACTAACATGCGGAGTAGTGGGTCATCCACCTCCAAAAGCTTTATTGCCCTTGTTCTAGAGGGCACTGACTTAGGCTGTCTCTGAGGCCAGCATGGGGCTCACTACTCCACTGTGCCATCAGGAGAAGGTGGGGCTCTTGTGAGCCTGGGCAGGGGCACATGTGGCTGTGGTTGGGCTGGTGGGGTAACCCTTGCTGATGCTTCACAGGGCATCCTGTCAACAGCTGCTGGAAAGCATGTCACCTGGCAGCTGGGCATGATCCTGTCATATGCAGGCAGCCCAGAGCACTTATTCTTTGTTACCTTTGCAGCTGATAGCCCAAGATCTTGAAAACAAGAGAGCTCACTCTACAAAAGGAATTAGTGTAAAAGGGGTGTCTGTCTTGCTGCAGTTGCATTTTTCAGCAGGGATGGGGGTTGGGTGGGTTAGGGTAGAGGCTGTCCTGAAGCACAAGCAGGTGGGCGGGAGGGGGAACTGAGGATGTGATGGGTGGGGCTGCTGATGTTTGAAGTATGCTGCTGGGGAGTTTCTGGCTGCCTTGAGGTGTGTGTGTGTGTGGGGGGGGGAGGTGGTCCATTAATAGATTGCCTTCCCCTTGTTAAAGGATCGTGGTGCTCTTCATCCATTGGGCACCTTGGCAAACTCCGCTTTCCTGGCTCAGTATTGGACTATTTATCTGAGGTGTACATACTCTCTGTATAGATTTTTTCCCTCCCTTTAGATTTATTTGTATTTGTTTTAAATAAGAAAACCTGTTTTTGTGAAACAGAAGAGGATTCTGAAGCATTGCTGTGGCACAAGGGGAAAGCAAGGGGGTTGTGGGAAGAGGGTGGAAGGTGTTCCAGTCCAAACCACTTGGGTACAGTTTTATTCTGAATCCTTTCTTAATCTTTGCCACAAACCTGTGATCTAGCACAGAGCAACTGCAGCAAATAAATATTGATCTCACACTAGGCTCAATCTCCACCTGTGTCTTCCTGGTCTCCAGTTACGTGGATTTCCTGTTTTGTTTGAGATGGTAACATCCTCAGTCAGAGTCTGGTGTGTTGGGCTGCTGGAGGTGGGTGTGTGACAAGTACCAGGGCAAAAATTGAAGGGAGAGCAATGAGTGGGCAGGTAACTCTCTGACTAAAGAGAGTTATGCATGGATCTAGAGCAGGAGACCAGAGTGCCCTCCTTACCTGGGCACATAGCAGCAGGCACACATGGTATAGCCAGGAGGTGCCAAATCGTGGCCCTTTGGTCCCCCTGAAATAATGGTGAAGGGTCTTCTCACAAGAAGTAGGTGACAGGCACTGTTTTCTAGTCACCTTTTAATTTGAACACTGGGTGCAATATACCTGGAGCAGAGGTATTAGTGGGCATGTTCCCTGCCAATAGCCATTTGTGTGAGATTCACGTAGCTTCATTGTCCAAGGAGTTGGTGCCTCTTTCCTATAGGACCAGGCAAACCTGGTCTCATGTATGAAAGAGGTGCAAAAACTACTCAGTCCTACACTTTCCTCAGAGTTAGCCTGTCTGAGCTATCTTTGAGGATGTGTATAGATGAGGTTTATATGCCCACCGTTGTCCTAGGTCAGATGTGTATGTATATGTGTGTGTGTGAGTGTATATAAATGTACAATAGGTATAGGGGTTTATGTACTAGAAAAATAAAGAAATGACATAAATGCCAGGGATGGGGGTAGGGGGAGGATTCTTATCAGTTGAATGAAGTGCATGATCTACTCCATTTACAGGTAATCAGTGCTACATTTGAATTGTAGACTTTCCAACCTTGCAGTCTGTAGAATGAGAACTCAGATTAGGGAATTTGCTTCCTTTCAGAATGATGTTACCTTTGAACGTGATTAGATGATGCTCCCAAAATGTAGACTTCCAAATGTGCCTAATACAGACCAAATATAACTTAAAATGAACTTAGTCTAAAATATGAAAATATTAATTGGTGATTTGTGGGGCTAATACCAGGAATAAAAAGGGAAATATCAGTAAGGGCAGTCAGGAAGTCTCAGTCTCCATCCTCAGGAAATCAAAATATTTTATTTTGTTTCTGAATGCTTAGCACATACTGTTTCCTGGCATATACACATGACACAAGGATTACATCATTTGTGTGTGTGCAAGATTCCTTTCCGAGATACCCACCCTCTTAAATTGCTCTTAGAAATATTGGTTTAAGTAAGCTTAGAAAAGTAGTGGACTGTCAGCTTCATATTCACCACCACTTGCCCACTGCTCCTTTCAGCATCTATAAAAATGCTCAGTAATGGGACTACATTTATTTAGTAATGCATGCTAACAAGATTGCAGAGGTGTTATGGGATAGCAGTTTCCGTATTGCAGTTGCTGTGCCTCCTCACTCAAAGTCGGATGGATGATGCTACACTTCATGGGATTATTTGTTACTGTGTCCCTGAAACTTTTCATGGGCTCTTGTACTGGATTATGAAGATCTGACCTACGACTCCCTCCATTTAAATTTAGGACTGATCTTTTTTGCCTTCATGATGCTTGCACTCCTTCGGTCAAAGGTTTTGAATTTCAGATACTGTGCTATTTCATAGAAAGTCAGCAGATGGCAGCAGAAAACCAGATTTGTTTCACTAAGCAGAAAGACATTTCATAAATTAAATAGCTTGGCTCTTGATAGTTTATATTCTGCTGAAGGCATATGCTTCAGTCTGGGGTTTTTTTTAAGGGCTCAGTACCTCCTACAACATGTCATTCAGTGTTCACAATTACCCACTACTAGTGTGGACTTTAGTCCCTTAACCAAAGTCCTGGGCTCAACACTCCATTCTGCCCTACCCAACCAAATTTCCCAGTAGTCTCTTACCCAAACCCCTCCCCACCTTAATAGACAAAAGTGTCTTGTACCGCTGAAATAGTAAGTTTTCAGCAGAAAACATGGGAATTCAGATTTGTCAGTACACTACTAGTAATCAATCTGTACAAGGAAACTGAAGCAGAAAAGGATTTAGCAAGGCCAGACAATGAGATACAATGTTAGAAAGTGCTCCTGTGTTGGGTTGCCAGCTCTGGCTTGGGAAATGCCTAGATATTTGGGGGAGGGACCTTGGTTGGGGATATAATGCCGTAGAATTCACATCCCAAAGCAGCCATTTTCTCTAGGGGATCTGATCTCTTGTTCCTCCATTCCCAGGTCAGTTTCTAGATCTCTACTCTAGTGGACAGAAAATGTCCCCCTCTTCACAGGTGTTATATTCAGTTTTTGGGTTCTGCAGACCACCCTTACTACAGCTGCATCTCTGACAGGATGGGGCGCTCATTGCGGGGGGGTGTGTGTATAGGGTAGATGGTCCACACTAAATAAAGGGCTTCACTTTAACATCCTTGAGTTGCGTGCAGTCAGATTTGCCCTTATATCTCTCATAGATATCCTCGGGGAAAAGAGTGCTGGTTCAGACAGACATGTGCTATCTAAACAAACGGAGGTACAGGATAGCAGAGGCTGTTGTGGTTTGGACTGTGGCAGTTCAGAACCAAATTTCCCTCAGAGCCATTCACATAGCAGAGATCAGGAATTCTACTGCCAACAGGTTAAACAGAACTTACCTTTCCAACCCCAAATGGTTCATTCAAACCAAGTTATCTTCTGGACATGGAACAACGGTCACTGGGGGTGTGGTGGGGAAGAGGTATCTGTGAATTCCCTGCGTTTTGCAGGGGGTTGGAATAGATGGCCCTGGAGGTTCCTTCCAACTCTGTGATTCTATGATTCTAAGTATCTTCATCCAGTCTTTGAGAGGTGGGAGGTTCCCCAAGTGGACCTTTTTGCCACATATGAGACAAGGCCCCAAAATTCTGCTATCTAGCAGGCGTCAACCTCACCTTGTTAGGAGATGCGTTCCAAATCTCCTGGATGGGTGGTCTGTTCTATGCCTTTCCCTTGTTCTCCCTCTGAGCAAGGTCCTAAGGAAGCTGTCAGCAGGAAAATCGGATGGTGTCCTGATAGCTCCTTTCTGGCTACATCAGATTTGTTTTTCAAAGCTTCTTTCATCTAGCAGGCTCAGACTACATAACCCTCCCCCCTGCACCAGACTTATTGACATGGGGCCCTCTTCTACATCACGACGTTGGCTGCCTACACTTCACGGCATGGAGGACATGTCCTCAGGGCTCCAGTTCTCCCCAGAGGTCTATGATGTATTAATGCAGGCTAGAAAGCCCTTCACTAGGTACTTCTACTCTAGGAAATGGACTCAATTTGAGAACTGGGCTAACTCAAAGGGTGTTTCACCACTCGCCCCTTGCCCTTAGAGTACTTGTTCTCTCTGGTGCACAGAGGTTTAGCTTAGTCAAAGTGCAGAAAAGTGGGGACCCAACCCAACAAAATGAAATCAAGAACCTCTAAGGTAAGTTAGAAAACAAATAGGGGGCCAGTAATTAAAACTTAAATATCCCTGGGGCGTTGTGTTGGACGTTGGGGAGAAGTGCGAGCTGTGGAAGTGGAGAGACAACGCCCACGGAAGGACGCGCACCAGCAGAGAGGCTTGGGGAGAACACGTGGCATCGCGTCGTAGAGGAGCAGTCTGAGGAGGACGGAGGAGAGACAGAACGTCGGGGAGGAGGCGCGACGTGATTAAGAGGCGGGACCGGAGGCCAGAGGAACAACACAATAGCGGGAGGAGTTACGGCGAGACGTGGTGACGCAGGAGGCGGGGAGACAGAGTGGCTGAAGAAGTGAACTCTGTGAGAGACAAATCCGAAAAGAAAAAAAAAAGTGGACAGAAAAGGCAGTTTAGGAAAGAAGAAAGATAAATGAAGAGACGGATTGAATACAAGTACATAGTAGTTTGAGATTAGGTGGAAAGCTGTTAGTTCTGTAAGAGGGGGAAGTGGGTTAGTGAAACAATTTACTGAATTGAGTTCCAAGTCAGTAGTTAGGAAAAGTCTTGGTAGAGTCAGTTTGTGTTGTGCAGTGATTGCTATTTGGGTTCTTGGGTTAAGTCCGTGCTCTTGAAAGATTATGACAACTGGTGGTAAGAAAACTCCCATAGCTTCCCCAGGACAAACGGGAAATCTAGGTCAGTTGAAAACAGGCAATATGACAGTTTCCCAGATGACAATGAAAGACTTAAAAAGCCTAATTCAAGAAAGTATGGCACAGACAGTGGCACAGACAGTGAGGGCAACAGTTGAGGAAATACTACCTACACTTATTAAAAGGGAAATAGAGCCCTTACAAAACATAACGGGGCAAATTAAACTTGAAACGGAAGAAATTAAAAAACAATTAACAGAGAATAAGCATGAAATATCTCAAATTAGGGCCAATAATGAGAAAATGAAAGAGAAAGTAAACGATTTGGGCTTTGAATTACAAGAGCTTAAAAGTAAAAATGAACAAATAGAGGAAACATTGATTAATTTAGAGATGGACCGGGCAGCAACAATAATTAGATGCCAAAATGTTCCAGAAAATTTGGAGAAAAATTTAAAGGAGGTTATAGTACAAAACTTGGGAGAGCAACTACAATTGGGCACTGAAGAAGAAATAGAAACACAAATCGATTCTATCTATAGGAGAAACTCGGCTTACGCAAAAAGACATAAACTACCCCGTGAAGTCCATATTAAGTTCCATAAAAGAGAAATGAGGAATAAAATTCTTAAAGCTGCTAATGAACATAAAGTAACAATACAAGGAGCAGAAATCAGAATACTAAAAGAGACACCCTGGAGGGTTAGGGAAAAAAGACAGAGCTACCAAATCCTTGTTAATATATTAAAGAAAAATGGAATCACATATAGATGGCTGATCTCCGAAGGATTACTATTTCATTATGAAGGAAGAAGACATAAAATTGACTCGGTTTTTAAAGCGGAGAACTTTTTGGAAAAACATGGTGAGGATCTAGGTTGGGATAGAGAAGAAAGTGGAGAAGGAGGTGAGAAAGAAGAAGGAGAATTTGGAGAGGAAGTGGCAGAATTAGAAAAAGAGGTAGTTGGAAAAAAAGAGGGAAAGAAAGGGAAAAGAGGACGAGGTGTCACTCCCTCACAGGTTTTGACCAGATTCCAATACAAGGCTTGGGAGAAATATAATAGTAGAGAGAGATATAACAACGACAATCATGAATAAGGGGCTGAAAATTCTCTCAATTAACGTGAATGGCTTAAATAGCCCTATAAAAAGGAGAATTTTCCAACAAATAAATAAATTGAAAGCAGACATAGTATGTTTACAGGAAACACACATAAAACAGGATGAAGTGAAATACCTCTCAAGGAAAAGTTTGGGTAACGCGTTTATTGCATCAGATATTAAGAAAAAGAGAGGTGTAGTGACATACATTAAAGAACATATTACTGCCGATTATCTGTATGCATCGCAGGATGGAAGGATTATTGCTACGGTAATAAATAGAAATGGAAAAGAGTTGTTATTGATTAATATTTATGCCCCAAATCAGAATCAGGAGAAATTTTATAAAGAAGTTCGGGAAGTATTAAAAATGAAAGAAATTGATAACATTTGTATAACTGGGGATTATAACGGAGTTTTTGAACCAGATTTAGATAGGAAAAGTCAGGGGAAACCGAAGAAATCAGGAATGAAATTACCAAAAATCTTTATACAAACAGCAAGTGAATATAATCTAGTAGATGTATGGAGATCTAGATATCCTAAGAGAAAAGATTATACGTTCTATTCTGCACGGCACAAAGCATGGTCCAGAATTGACATGGTGTGGGCGTCGGTGAAATCACTTAAAGGGTTAATAGAGATAGACATTCTACCGAGTACATTTGCAGATCACAATCCAATAATGTTATCTTTAGAAGATACAAAGAAAACTGGCAGATGGAAACTAAATATGGAATTATTTAGAGATAAGGAGTTGGTTACAAAAGCGAAAGCAGAAATAGCTGATTTTTTTAAAAGGAACTTGCAACCGAATATAGCTATTGATGTTGTATGGGATACATTTAAAGCTTTTACAAGAGGGTGGTGTATTAGTCAAGAAGCATGGAAAAACAAGCAAAGGAGAAGTAAATATGAAAATCTTTGTATGCAGATAAGACAGGAAGAAGAAAAGGTGAAGAAGAATGATGAATTAGTTGAAATAAAAGCTAAGTTAAAAATTTTACAGCATGAGATGAATCTCTTGCTAACGCAGGAGTTGGCAAGGAAAATGGAATTTACAAAGCAATATCTTTTTGAGAATGCTAATAAGCCATCTAAGTGGCTAATGTATAAATTAAGGAAAGAGAGGGATAAACGTATGATATTGAAATTGAGAAATGGAAAAAATGAAGAAAAATTTGAAATGCAGGAGATGAAAAAAATAGCAGAAGACTTTTTCAAGAAATTGTACCGTCAAGAATCCCAAGACGTGGAGGAAATAGTAAATTACTTGGAACAAAATAGCAAAGATGAATTTAGTGAAGATCAGAAACATATACTGAACCAACCCATAACGATGTGTGAAATAACAGAGGCTATAAAGAAACAGAAAAAGAAGAAAACACCGGGGCCTGATGGCTTGCCGGCTGAGTTATATCAAATTTTTGAGGATCAGATTACGTTCCCTTTGAAAGATCTGTTACACCAGATTGAAACAACAGGAAAAATGCCGGAATCTTGGAAACATGCAGTCGTCTCCTTAATACATAAACCAAACACCGAGAGAGAAGATATTAAAAATTATAGACCAATATCTCTATTAAACGCAGACTACAAAATTTTTGCTAATATACTGGCGGCCAGATTTAAAAAGGTATTGATACAAAAGATACATCCGGACCAATCAGGTTTTTTGCCGAAAAGACAGATGAAAGCAAATATACGTACAGTGATTAATGTTTTGGAATACTATGAACAGCATGTAGAGAAACAGATGGTATTAATGTGTGTGGACGCTGAGAAAGCTTTCGATAACCTATCCTGGGAGTTCTTGATACAGAAACTTAGATTATGGGATCCTGGAAAGAGGTTTATTACATTGATCCAAGCAATTTATACTAAACAGTTTGCCCAGGTTTCAATTAATGGAGAAATGACACAATCCTTTGAAATATCAAAAGGTGTAAGGCAAGGTTGTCCTTTGTCGCCTCTGTTATATATATACGCTCTGGAGACACTGAATGATGTAATAAGGAGAAATAGAGCCATACAAGGGCTAAGAGTACAAGGGGAGGAATATAAAATACAGGCATTCGCAGATGACCTTTTATTTATTATAGAAAATCCCTTAGAATCTATGACAGAACTATTACAAGATATTAGAGGATATGGTCAAAAGGCGGGGCTTAAGATTAATAATAAGAAAATGAAAATGTTGACTAAGAATTGTTCAGCAGAAATAGCATCAAAGTTGCAAGAGCTAACGAACATGGAAATAGTTAAAAAAGTTAAATATCTGGGTATAACTTTCTCCAATAAGTGTTCTACGCTTATGGAAGATAATTATAACAAATTGCTGGAAGATATTAGAAAGGATTTGAATAAATGGAAAGATCTACATATTTCCATGTTGGGAAGGATCGCAACGTTGAAAATGAATATCTTACCTAGGTTTTTGTTTTTAGCACAGAACATACCAATACTTAAGAGGATGAACTATTTTGAAGAATTAGATAAAATTACTAGAAGATTTGTTTGGGCACCTAAAAAGGCAAGGATAAAATGGAAGGTTATGCAAGATAAAAAAGAAAGGGGTGGGTTAGGAGTTCCAAATTGGAGGCTTTATTATGAAGCGGCAGCATTAAATTGGATACGAGAATGGATAGTCCTGGAAAATACTAGATGTTTAGCATTAGAAGGTTTTGATCTCTACATGGGATGGCATGCTTATATCTGGTATGGTAAAGATAAAGTACATACCAATTTTAAACATCATTATCTAAGGGATGCGCTGTTTAAAGTTTGGGATAATATAAGAAGGCGCCATTATAAGAAAACGCCATTATGGGTATCACCATTAGAAGCATTTGTGAAGCCTACTCTTGTTACAGAGGTACATAGAGAAAAATATGAAAATTTGCTAGATAAAAGGGAAAAATTAAAACCAAAAGAGGTTCTAGAAGGGAAACACAACATCAATCTATCATGGTGGGAATATACCCAGTTGAGATCTAGGTATGCTAAAGATATGAAAGAGGGGTTTGAGAGAAACAAAAATGAATTGGATAAGATATGGCTGTCCTCAAGCGATAAGTTGATACAGAAGATTTATAATTGGTTATTGGACGAATATATGAGGGATGAAGTAGTAAGATCATCCATGGTGGCATGGATGCAGGATATGGGACATACAATAGAGCTTGAAGAATGGTATAAGGTTTGGAATAAGATGAAACTTCTAAGGGCAGTACCATATAAAGAAAACGTCTATAAATTACACCATCGGTGGTATTGGTCACCCGATAAAATTGCAAAATGTCAGAAAAACAACTCTAAAATTTGCTGGAAATGTAAATCGAACGTGGGCACTTTTTTCCATATGTGGTGGAGATGCCAAAGAGCACAAAAATATTGGAAAATGGTTCAAAAGATAATAGAAGAAACATTAGGTTTAATGGTGGAACTTAAGCCGGAGATCTATTTGTTAAATATGTTGTCAGAAGAGCGACAAACGCGTCAAGAAACTTATACTTTGTTGTATATCTTAACTATCTCAAGGATTTTGTTTGCTAAATATTGGAAGTCAGACAAAGTACCCACTAGAAAGGAAATTGCCTCAAAACTTATGGAAGCAGTAGAAATGGATAGGATACATGCTGAAATAAATGGTATCGATGATAAAACCGTGTTTAAAAGGTGGTCAGGAGTAAAAAAATGGATAAAATGTAATATAATGTAATAAGGACTCAAAATATAAGAATGTGAATGTATAAGTTTATTGTATATAATGTTAAAACTCCAATAAATATATTTATTAAAAAAAACAAAAAAAAACTTAAATATAGAATATTTATAAGTAGAAATACATGTATTTATTGCAGAGACTTTTAAAAACATACAAGGGCCCAAATCAAGCTTCGTAGAACTCTGTAATGAAGGCACAGAGGCTCCAATTGCGTGGTTTCACCTATACTTTCTGGACCAAAATTGGAAGGCATATGCAATGCAACATGACTCAGCTTGTATGCATCTGTATTTGACACAAGACTAGTTTCAAGGACGCCTCACAAATGATATTTTTCTTCTGGCATTTGATTCCATATTGGAAAATTCCTTTTTTGGGTCCTGTATCAACTTTGTTAACTGCCTTTTGATTGTAACAAACCTCTGAGGAAGGCCCTACTGGGCCAAAACACAAGCGATCTTCTTCGTGGTCTCTGTGCATCACACCTCTGGGATATAGTGTGCCTGCGCCAACCCCGATCAGTAATATAGAAAGCGAAAGGGATTTTTGCGCCTGCTCTCCGGTCACATGCTGGGCCCCACTGCGCATGACTAAGGGAGGGGCACGACATTCCTGCCAGTTCTCTCCTGACCACTTTGCTGGTAGGGTTTTCTCTGCTTTGGTCGGTAACTTTCTTTTTGGCCTTCTGGCTTTTTCTTCTTTCGACAGATTTCCTGTTAGAGAATGGACACAAAATTTGTAGTTAGTTGGATTGGACTTTCTTTCATTGTTTTTCTGCTTTGGCAGACTGATTCCACCCCCTGGCCTATGGCCAAATGGTGGGGTTTCTTTAAATGGTGCCTGAAGTGCAGTAGTAAAATCACCTCCCCTGATGGGCACTCCCTTTGTCTCTTGTGCCTTGGGGAATCGAACCATGTGGACTCTTGTGCTCATTGCGCAAAATTCTCGAATCAGACAAGAAAGAATTGGGATGCTAGACTTCATGTCGCACTACTGGAGTTGGCCCTCTCACTGATGGTGTTGTTGCAGGACACTTTGGGACACGCCTCGATGTTGATTCCTGTTTCAGGGTCGGCAGCTGGAACGTCTCCGACACTGGCCCATTCCGATGCAGATCAACCAGTGCTGAAACACTTGGTCCCAACATCTCAGTCCAAAGCCCACACCTCTGCTAAGAAAAGCAGGGAGGGCAAGGACGACAGGCCTGTCAGACACAAGAAGCATATGAAAAGATCCCCTGCTAAGACCCCGTCGGCCCTGCACCAGGTCACGGAACCGAATCCTATTGGAGCTACTTCACTTGACTCTTCTGGCCGTGGGCAGCTGCAAGGTGCACCACCTTCACCACTGTGTCCCATTCAGCTCATGGACTCTGAGCATGATATGAACCTAACACAAGTCTCCCAGTCCTCCAGTGTCGAGAGCCTTTACTTGGGTCGAGGAGCTGGCACCTTTGTGCACCCTTTCCCATATCGACTCTATGAT
Organism: Gekko gecko; assembly: GCA_029375565.1. Lineage (NCBI taxonomy): Eukaryota > Metazoa > Chordata > Lepidosauria > Squamata > Gekkonidae > Gekko > Gekko gecko. Next base: position 231,625,608 of record JAPDNY010000002.1, on the reverse strand, counting down.
CAGGATCAACCAGGGGGTCCGTTCCACCCCCCTCCGCCTTCCTGGGATCAGCTCCAGTGGCAGTATTTGTATGGCACCTATCCTTTTCTGAGTGCTGGGCCATGGTTCCCACCACACGTGCCGATGGAGTGGGATTGCCAGTCCACCTCATCTTGGCTCTCCCAGTATCGAGATCCTCTTCCGGCACTGAAATTTGCTAAACCCCAGCCATCGAAGCCAATGAGCAAGATGCTTAAGCCACCACCATTGGTGCCATCACAGTTTAAAGGGCCTTCAGAGCCGCTTCCTTCGACACCGATACTTCCGATTTCTTTTTCGGGACCTTCGGATCATTCTGCCTCCTCTGATACCTTGTCACACTCCGGGGATGACAATCCAGATCCGGTGGTAGAACCTTCTCCACCGCAACAAGTGGCTGAGGACCTCCCAATATCTCCATCAGAGGACCTCAAGAGATTTCATTAAGCACATGGCTAACACACTGACTCTATTGACTATTCAGCCTCCACCTGCAGTCACAGACTCGGTGTTTGACATTGTCCAGATGGCACTTTGACAGCCATCTCCCTGCTCCAAGCAGCTAAAGCTCCATGGTCCCATCCAGCTTCTATTCCCATCTCTAGTTGGAGGGTGGGCCACGTGTATAAGGTGCAAGAGATGGGCACTGAGTTTTTGCTCATTCACCCTATGTCACCTCCTCAAAAGGGCAGGCATCGTCATTCCTTTTTTTTTTTTTTTTAACTATTTATTATTGGATATGTTTCACATATTTAAAATTCCATCTTATAAATATCACATACCTTTTTCTTTTCTCCCCTCCCCCCCCAGTACAAGGCTTCCCGCAATGCTCTTTACCCCCTTATAAACTCTATTATCCAATTACCATTAACAAAATATGTCACTTCCATTATCAAATTAGGTAACATTTTAACAATCTTATCATTCTTTTTCTTGTTTTCTCCTTAATAACTGTCAAAGCAAATCAATCTATTTTTAACATCCCAGTTTTTCTCAAGATAGTCTTTGAAATCTTTCCATTCTTCAAAAAATGCTTCATCTTCTTCATTATTAAGCTTTCTTGTCAATTTGTCCATTTCTGCCATAAAAAGCATCTTCTTAATCCATTCCCATGTTTCAGGTATCTTTTCTTGTTTCCAGAATTGTGCATAAGTCATTCTAGCTGTTGTGACCAAGTACCATAACAATGTTCTCTTGGTTACATTTAACTCTTCCAATTTAAGACCTAACAACAAAATTTGTGGATCTTTCTTAAAAGTACATTTCAGAATTTTCTGTATTTCATTATGAATCTCTGACCAATAACTCATGGCTTTATCACAAGTCCACCACATATGGTAAAATGAGCCTTCTTTCTTTCTACATTTCCAACATTTGCTAGACATACTCTCATTTATATTAGCAATTTTCTTTGGGGTCATATACCATCTATACATCATTTTGTAACAATTCTCTTTGACATTAACACAAGTTGAGATTTTCATTGACTTTTTCCACAGACATTCCCATGATGCCATAGTTATTTCACTATTTACATTTACAGCCCATTTTATCATTTGTTCTTTTACGGTTTCATCCTCTGTATACCACTTCAATAAAACCTTATATATTTTTGAGATCATTTTTTCCCCCTTTTCCACCCATATAGTTTCAATTTCATTATTCTTTGCCCTAAAGCCATATTTTCTCTTATCAGTTTTAAACAAATCATAAATCTGTCTATAATTCAACCAATCATAATCAAATTCCACATCGTCTCTGTCTCTCATAACAAAGCTTTCCCCTTCAGATTTTAAAAGATTTCTATAAGGTAACCAATCTAATCCTTCATGTCTCGAATATGGTTTAATCACTTCTGCCGGTACTATCCAAAGTGGTCGTTCTTCATAAAATAATTTTTTGTATCTCGTCCAGGTCTCGAACAGTGATCGCCTAATAAAGTGATGTTTAAAAGATTTATCGATTTTTTATTTTTCATACCACAAATACGCATGCCATCCAAACTTGTTGTCATGACCTTCTAACGCCAACAGCTTCATATTTTCAAGATTAATCCATTGTTCTATCCATGTTAAACAGACAGCATCGTAATAAAGTCTGAGATCTGGTAGTTGAAGTCCTCCTCTTTCCTTAGCGTCACATAAAATTTTCATTTTAATTCTTGGTTTCCTTCCTGCCCACGCAAATTTTGATATTTCTTTCAGCCATCCATCCAATATCTTACTTTGTCGTAGTATTGGGATAGTCTGAAACAAAAATATTAACCGAGGCAAAATATTCATTTTAACTGTTGCAATCCTTCCCATTAGTGATAAATTCAAGGTATCCCATTTTTTCATATCTTGTTGAATCTTATACCAATTTTTTTCATAATTATTTTTAAATAAATCTATATTTTTCATAGTCAATTCAATCCCTAAATACTTTGTCTTTGTAACCACTTCACACTGGATTTTCTCCTGAAGTAGGCATAGTCATTCCTCACCCCCTGACAAGGAAGGGAGGAAGCTAGATTCCTTTGGTAGAAAGTTCTACTACTCCATGGGAGCATTGGGCATCAAGACATCCAACTATACTGCCTGTATGGGGGGATATCAATATGCTCTCTGGGAGCAGCTGTCTGAATGCATTGCAGCCCTCCCTGAAGATCTTAATCGCCAAGCTAGGCGAATTCAAAAGGAAGGCATGCTCTTGGCGAAGCACCAGCTTAATGCCGCCAAACACACACTGGATGTGGCAGCTAAGACACTCATCTCGGCAGTTGCCCTTCAACACCATGCCTGGTTGTGTTCCACAGCTTTACAGCAGGATACCAAGACCTTTGTTGAAGACCTCCCCTTTGAGGGCGAAGGTCTCTTTAGTTCCACGACTGATACTGTCTTGCAAGACCTAGACAAGAGTATCAAAACGTCTCGCAATCTGGGGGTCGCACCAGCTCCTAAACATAACAGGGCAAAGTCCTGGAACAAGCAGTGGTCCCACAGATCCTCACTCAAATCCTCTCTTGAGACACAGTGGCAGAGGTCACCAAGTATGTCCTCGTGCCCCTATGGAAACAAGCCCAAGTTTTCTTCAGCTACACAATTTAAGGCAAAAGCCCCAAAGGCCCCTAAACAGAGCCTTTGACTCCAGTCCTCTGCCCGGACCTCCCACCTGCCTGTTTCCTTACCAGCCCCGTAACTAACAACTTTTTGCTCGGAGGGGGCCACCATTTTTCTCAGGGGGCCTGCCGTTATATGTCTGTGTGGTACTGCCATGCCATGCTCATACTTCCAAAAATGGGAAAGATTATTAGGGCTGGAGAAAGAGGGGGAAGGGAGCGCTTCCCCATCTACACTAACGCAGGCGTTGAGCTAGTAACTTCATCTTCAGCTTTCCCTCCAAACAACAGCCGCTCCAGAGGGATCAGCAGCCAAACTATTAACTGCTTGCTTCCTGGAGAAGGGCTGCCCCAGCCATCTCTCACCATAAAGCAGGCTGCTCAGTGAAAAAGAGAAGTGGGGAAAGGACAGCCCTCTCACAAGGGAGCAGGATCTAGGGTGCCATGGAAGGCTAGTGGGTTGCTTCCTTCCCTGCGGGAACCTTCCCCAGCATTTGCAACCCTGGGACAGGGAAGTCACTTGTGGGAGGCAAAGAAGGGAGGCTGTATCTGTTTGCAACTGGAGAAAAGGGGGGGGATAAACTTGGCAGCTAAAAAGCTTGCTGTGAATCGGATCTTTGCCCTTAGCCAATTGCGCCCAGGGGGAGAGAGGAAGAACTCGGTGGAACTTTGCTTTTGCATTTGGTGCACGCGGAGAACAGAAACCAGGAGTGCCGGGAGGAAAGCGCAAGGGGTGCACCCTTTTGTGCAATTTCTATGCACCTGCTACCTTTGTGCCTAATAGCTAGAAACACAGGGGATGTAGGAATGCTGCTTCAGGGAGGGAGAGGAAGGGGGGAACTGGGAGCCTTAGCAGCAGAGGAGGAGATGGAACGGGTGCGGTGGCAGTGGCAGCAGGGAAGGGAGGCTTGGCTCAGCCCAGCCCTGCTCCATGTGCACCCAGCCGCTGCTGGCTCTTGGGAGCCGCAGATCGGACTGGGTGGGCACAGGCAGCCTTCTTAAGAGTGCTCCGCCGAGAGTCGGGGAGGGGGAGGTGAGGTGGGTGGTGGGAAGGAGCAAGGAGCGCAGGTTTCATGTGCAGGGGCTGGGGTGCACTGAGCCCGAGTGACTGAGGAGGTGCACAGCCAGGCGAGCAGAGCAGCAGCAGGGCTTTTGATGAGATGAGGGAGGGGCAGGGCAGCAGGCAGCGTGGCTCTTCTCTTAAAGGGCTGCTCTAGGCAGCTGCCTAAAAAGGTGATCAATTGGGGGGAGGGGGAGCTGAGGATTGGGGGAGAGGCCCACAAAAACTGTGGGGGGCCGTGCCCCATGGGCCCCTTGATAGCTATGGGCCTGCTCCTTACCTGTCTGCCTGGCAACAAATAACATCAGACCGGCAGGTTCTTTCTGTCATCAGGGAGTCCCTTAGAGAGTTTCTCCAGATTCCCATGACCTCCAATTTCGTGCTCACTCTGCCATCAAGCACACTCCTAGAAGAGATTCAAAACCTTCTTCAAAAGGACACTATAGAACCAGTTCCTCCATCCCAGCATTACCATGGATTTTACTCCCATTATCTTCCCCAAGGATGGAGACCTCTGTCCAATTATGGACCTCAGAAACCTCAATAATTTCATTGCTTACAGAAAATTCCGAATGAGAACTCTACAGAACATCCACTTCTTAAACGAGGAGTGTGGATGGTGACATTGGATCTACAAGGTGTGTATTTCCATGTGACTGTCCATCTGGCTCACAGGGTGTACCTGCGTTTTGCAGTAGGAGAAAGACATTTTTAGTATAAGGCCCTTCCTTTTGGCTTATCAATGGTGTCCCAAGTTTTTACGAAGATGATGGTGGTCATCACTGCCTACCTTCGTCTGTGGGGCATTTGGATTTTTCTGTACGTCGATGATTGGTTGTTGGTGGCAAATTCCGAAACCGCTCTGCTCAACCACATAGATCTGACTCTAGTCACCCTGGAGACATTAGAACTGAGAGTGAATCTCAAGAGGTCCATGTTCCTCCCCTCATTATGGGTCCAGTTCATTGGGGCAATCCTAGACTCGAAGGCCTGCAGCGCGTTTCTTCCCCCCAAGAGAGCAGACAACATCATTGCTCTCATCAGCCTCCTTCAACAGCAAGGGGACGCCTCGGTGAGGCAGATCCAGTGACTACTGGGGCTGATGGCTGCCACTATGGCAGTACTTGTTTTTGCCAGACTTCGGATGAGGCCACTTCAGTTGTGGTTCATTCGAAAGTTCCATCCACAACTTCAGCCCCAATCCCAGAAGTTCATCCTCCCAGCATGAGTGCTGGATTCCCTAAAGTGGTGGGGAAACCAACAAAACCTTCTGGCAGGAGCCCCATTTCATCCACCCACCCACATGATGACACTTATCACAGATGTGTAGCTTTGGGGATGGGGAGCGCACCTCAAGGGGATGTGTGTGGGTGCTCGGTGGGAGGCTCCTGTGGCCCACAAGCACATCAACTTTTTGGAGCTGTTAGCCATTCAGAATGCTCTCAGGCCTTTTTGTCACCTCGTGGCTCACCACACGATAACAGTCCTCACTGACAACACCACGGCACTGTGCTATCTCAACCATCAAGGGGGAACGGTGTCCAGGGGACTGTGTTGACTGGACCTAGAGATTTGGGGTGAATGTCAACTGTGGGATATTTTTCTCATGGCGGCCCACATGCCCGGGTCCCTAAATGTGCAGGCAGACTTCCTGAGCAGAGGGGGAGCATCACTCATGAATGGGAACTCAATTGGACATATCTCCAGCTGATTTTCCACAGGTGGGGTCAGCCAGATGTGGACATGTTTGCAACGCGCCAGAACACGAAATGTTGCCTGTTTTGCTCCAGGGCGGGAAGGGATCCCCTGTCCCAGGGAGATGGTCTCCTCTACCCCTGGGAGACGGTCTCCTCTACCCATGGTCCCACAAGCATGTGTTCCTCTTCCCACCGCTCCCTCTACTTACCAGAGTGATCAACAAAATAGTGAGGGAATGACCTCGGTGCATCCTTGTGACCCTGTGGTGGCCTCGCCAGCATTGGTTCCCCGGTCTACTTCACATGTCCGAGGGCTCCTTCATCCATTTTCTCTCAGCACCAGACCACCTTGCTCAGGTGGGTCAGATACTGTATCACGACGTACTGCATCTCAAACTCACGGCATGGAGTATCCTGTAGTGAGAATCAAGAGCAGGATAGACCACGTCTTATTAAATTGTCACAAACCTACATGTGTTTCCTATGATGGGAAATGGAAAAAATTCTTAACTTACCTTCGTTCATTGGAGTTGCCTTCGTCTCCTTCAGGTTTGGTGGCAATTTTTGGTTTCTTGTTGTCACGTTTGGATTTGGGCCTCAGCTGTGCCTTGTTGCATGTTTATTTAACCGCCATCTCTGCCAGTCATCTGGTGGTGGATAGTTACTCTGTTTTTTCTTACCCATGGACTAAACAGTTCTTTAAGGGCCTTAATTGCCTTTTTCCTCTGTCTCGGGGACCTACACCGGCTTGGGACTTACCTTTGGTACTGTCCAAACTGATGGGCGAGCCCTTTGAGCCCATGGCTACCTGTGATTCACAGCTCCTGTCGTGGAAGACGGCCTTCTTGGTGGCCATCACGTCAGCCTGATGGTGAGTGAACTGTCCGCGCTTAGATGTGACTCACCTTATCTGAGTTTTCACCAAGAGGGTGTCACCTTGGCGCCGGATGTCTCCTTCCTGCCCAAGATCATTTTTGAATTCCATCTGCGGGCTGACATTGCTCTTCCAGTGCTTTTTTCATCTCTGCGAAACGAGGAGGAACATCACCTTCACGTGCTGGACGTACAAAGGGCTTTGCTTTTTTACCTGAACAGGACACAGCCTTTTCGAAAGTCCCCAGCCCTTTTTGTCTCCCATGCCTTACCTGGGCAGGGAAAAAAGCTGTCCTCTCAGCATCTGTCCAAGTGGATCGTGGAGACAATCAAGCAGTGCTACCTGTTGGCCAAGAAGCCACTCCCGGGTCCGTTACAAGTACATATCACCCAGGCCATAGCTACATCCCCAGCCTTCCCGAGGGGTGCGTTGTTCTGTGATATCTGCAATGCAGCAACCTGGGCCAGTCTTCAAATGTTTGTGAAGCATTACACCCTAGATGTGCATCTTCATCAGCGTTCAGCAGTGGAGTGAGCTGTGTTGCAGGCGGCGTATATCTAGGACCTTCAGCTCCCTCCTCCAGGTAGGTGTGCATTGCTTGCTAGTCTCCCAGAGGTGTGATGCACAGAGACCACGAAGAAGATAAACAGGTTGCTTACCTGTAACTGATGATCCTCTTTTTCTTTTTGCTCTGAGTCTGATGGCAGCGGTCAGAAGAAACTGGTGGGATTGTTGTGCCCTTCCCTGAGTCATGCACAGTGGAGCCTGGCATATGACTGGGGAATGGGCACGAAAATCCCTTTCACTTTCTATATTACTGATCGGGGTTGGCACAGGCACACTATATCCCAGAGGTGTGAATGCACAGATGACCACTTGAAGATCATCAGTTACAGCTAAGCAACCTGGTTTTTTTGTCTTTTGGATATGTCACTTTTATCATGTTATGAGGCTTTATTTGGACCCTTGCATGTTTTTTAAAAGTCTCTGCAATAAATACATGTATTTGTACTTGTATATATTTAAGTTTTAATCACAGTGGTCACTTTCTCTAGTTCTAATGCAACTTATGGGAACCCCTTTTGAACCCTTGACTTCTTAGCTGCTAGCCATACTTAACAGGAAGGTAGCATTCCTGATAGTAGTCACATACGCCACAAGGGTGAGAGAACTGGCGGCCCTTAGAGTAGACCCTCCCCCATTCCTGAAGGTTTTTAATTAGAAGGTCATCCTACACCTGAGTTTGGAGTTCGTACCTAAGGTGGTTTCCAAGTTTCACCTGGCCCAGGAAGTAGTCTTACCCATATTTTTCCCTACCTGTGTTCCCAAGCCGAAAAGGCCCTTCATACTTTAGATGTTAGGAGGGCCTTGTTGTATTACATTAACAGGACAAAGCCCTGTGAGGTGACCAGTAAACCCCACCCTCTCAATATCAAGGCCCATTCCATCAGAGTGCAAGAGTCCTCAGCCACTTTCTCCCCCCCCACTTGCCCAGAATGGGCAAGGTTTTTTATTTTTAAAGATTACATTAAAAAAGGAACAATACATTTAAATATATCTAGCCCGCTCACAACATCATTTTTACATACATATTACCATTTTTTCCCTTGTTTTAATTTGTATTCCACACCATACATCATTCAACCAAAGATCTAATTCCAGTAAACAACTAATTTTTCTATATCCTATCTGCTATATTTCATTTTATCTATAATATACCATTATAAATCAGTTTTATATCTTAAAAATAAAGAAGGAAAGAAACAGGTGTTTCTTAACAGTTTGACAGATCTAAATTAGGCACATATTTCTTGTATGTTGACACTCTAGAGCCTTTAAGATATTCTTACATATTTTTAGCGGTGTTAGCTTTCAAAATCCGTTTTACTTGCATACCTAAACATAAAAGATTGTATTTTCTTCACAGTATCAGCTCTCGACCTAACAATATCAGAAAGCTTTTACCTTACACTGTATCATCCCAACTTTTCTCTTAAGAGAGTTAAATTATTACACATTCTCTAGATAAGCAGCCCATTACTTATATTTTTCCCCTGCAATATATCTCTAAGATTCAAACTGCCTTATATCTTTTATCATCTGTCAGTTAAAACATTACAGGTAAACAAAATATATTATTTCAGATTGCACAGCCATTATATATAACTTTCACTAATCAGTTAAAACAGTAGAGATAGTCAAGATATGTATCTTCAGGTTACGTTCTTAGTCAATTGTATATCACATATCAAAATAGGTCGAGAAAACAGAACAAAAACAAAACAAAAAAAGATATGAACAAGTATTTCGCAGCAATTTAACAGTTTAACCATGGGTAATCCTTTATCTCAATAAATTAGAACAATATAGGCAATCAGAGAATGTTATTTCAGATTACTTATAAAGTTTCAGTTTCTTTTGCTTTCTTTGCTTGCTTTGGCAGCACATATACTAAAATTGGAACGATACAGAGAAGGTTAGCATGGTCCAGTTCGATATTTGCAAGGCTGCAATGTGGTCAGCTGAGGACACCTTTGTGAAACGTGTTGGACCTGCAGTCAAGAAAAGGTGCAGATGTTGGCAAGGTGGTTCTACAGTAGTTTTTTCAATGAGAGCATCACCCCATCTCTTTTCAGTGAGCAGTTCACTAAAATCCCATTGTGGGGCCACACCAAAGACAAGATGAAAACAGAATTGCACTTACCTGCAAATGTTCATTGATGTCTTCTGTGCAGACACACATTCCCTCCCTCCTTCCCCACTGTGAGCTCTCATAGGTATATATTTAAGTTTTTCCTACTTCTAGGTGACTGAGTGGGTGTTGCCTTGACTCTTGCTCCTCAGTTATTATTTGAGTATGTGGCGGTCAGGCAGGAACTGAGGGTAAAAAGTTTGCTGGCCTTCAGAGCACATGACGGTTTAGGTGAGAAGCTGTTGTGTCAGCTCCAAAGGGGAGGGCAGCCCCCCTTTGGTTCCTAGGAGCTAGAAAAATAATGTCTATGGCTGGCCTGTGTGCAGCTGTAGTCCTGCACAAAAGATGTCAATTAACAACACTTACAGGTAAGTGCAACTCTGTTTTCTTTGCTGCTGCTGCTGCTTTGAAAAGCAATATAATGAAGTTACTCTGCTGGCTGAACTCCAATGAGCAGCATGTGTGCAAATAATATAATCTATACTCCTGCTCCCTACAGATTGGGATATTTAATGAGCAAGAGGGTCCCAGCTCTGCCTGTCCTCAGCAACTAAGGGGAGGACTGGAGACCATCATTTCATTGTTCTTGATTCTAACTGCAGGCATCGTGCAAGCACATATAAAAAGGCAACTAGAATGATAAAAGGGTTGGAACACTTTTCCTATGAAGAAAGGTTAAAATGCTTTGGGCTCTTTAGCTTGGAGAAATGATGGCTGCGGGGTGACAAGATCGAGGTTTACAAGATTATGCATGGGATAGAGCAGGTAGAGAAAGAAGTACTTCTCTCCCTTTCTCACAATGCAAGAACTCATGGGCACTCAATGAAATTGCTGAGCAGTTCGGTTAGAATGGATAAAAGGAAGTACTTCTTCACCCAATGAGTGATTAACACATGGAATTCACTGCCACAGGAGGTGACGGCGGCTACAATTAGATAAACATATGGAGCAGAGGCCTGTGCTCTATCTTTTTTTTATTTTGTAAAAGCCAAGAAAGTGTTCATTAACAGCCTTTTCAATATCCCTGAAATAGGGCAATTGGGTCTGTCCTTTCTGAAATTGCTGCTAGTGTTCAACTTAATTTATTTTAAGCTTAGTGCAAGGAGACTGATTACCTGCAAATTGTATTTACTTCTGATGTACACTAAGAAGATGGCAGTTTTCTTACCAGAATTTTCTGTCATTTGAAGCAGGTGTGGCAGTGGGCTGCACTTTATAGTGCTGCAGTCACTGAAACTTTTAGTGCATGACTCAGGCTTAGGTGGGCCAGAACTGACCTTGATTGAAACTGTGCCTGAGTCAGGGCTGTTCAGGGATAGGGATCCCACTCCCGACCTTTGGTGGGGCACCATTGGTGCCAGCACCAGAGGTTAGGAGTTTGGGAGTGCTCCTGGATGCCTCCTTAACTATGGAGGCCCAGGTAGCCTCCACTGCTAAGTCGGCCTTTTACCATTTTCGGCTGATTCAGCAGTTGGCTCCCTTCCTCGGCTGCGATGACCTGACTACAGTGATCCATGTGATGGTCACCTCGAGATTAGATTAATGTAACACTCTTTACATGGAGCTGCCCTTGTTGCAAATCCGGAAGCTGCAGCTAGTGCAGAATGCCGCGGCCAGGCTTTTGGTGGGCCTCCCTAAATGGGAGCACATCTGGCATATGCTGAAGGCCGCTGCACTGGCTGCCAATAGCATACCGAATTCGCTTTAAGGTGCTGGTACTGACCTTTAAAGCCCTATATGGCCAGGGTCCAACATACCTGCAGGACCGCCTTTCCCCATATATACCCCAGAGAGCACTTCGGTCAGGTTCACAACACCAACTGACCATTCCAGGCCCTAAAGATGCCAGGCTTGCAGCCACCAGGGCCAGGACCTTTTCAGTGGTGGCTCCTCACTGGTGGAATGAGGAGATCAGGGCCCTGCAGGACCTTCTACATTTCCGCAGGGCTTGCAAGACAGAGCTCTTCCACCAGATGCTGAATGGCAATATAAAGGATATTATAGCATTGGAAGAAGTGCAGAAAAGGGCAACTAGAATAATAAAAGGGTTGGAATACTTTCCCTGTGAAGAAAGGTTAAAGTGCTTTGGGCTCTTTAGCTTGGAGAAATGATGGCTGAGGGGTGACAAGATTGAGGTTTATAAGATTATGCATGGGATAGAACAGGAGAGAAAGAAGTACTTTTCTCCCTTTCTCACAATACAAGAACTCGTGGGCACTCAATGAAATTGCTGAGCAGTCGGGTTAGAATGGATAAAAAAGAAGTACTTCTTCACCCAAAGAGTGATTAACACATGGAATTTACTGCCACAGGAGGTAGTGGCGGCTACAAGCATAGACAGCTTCAAGAGGGAATTAGATAAGCATATGAAGCAGAAGTCCATCAGTGGCTATTAGCCACAAGGTATAGATAGGAACTCTTGGTCTGGGGCAAGTGATGCTCTGTATTCTTGGTGCTTGGGGGCGGGGGGCAACAGTGGGAGGGCTTCTAGTGTCCTGGCCCCACTGGTGGACCTTCTGATGGCACCTGGTATTTTTGGCAACTGTGTGACAGAGTGTTGGACTAGATGGGCCATTGGCCTGATCCAAGATTGGCTTCTTTTATGGTCTTATGTCGATGTCTTTCCATTTTCTTTCTGTTACTTTGACATTCTTCCTGAGAATGTTAGGAGGGTGTCTACCCTGTGACCTTCAAAACTGAGCCTTTGAGGGTGATTCATAACAAAGAAGTATTCCCTATTTTCCAGTCCTTTGTTACAGTGTGTGTGTGTGAGAGACTGTACTGACTGCTGATTTCCAAAATTGTCTAAGCCATTTTGGGTCCTGTTTGGGAGAAAAGTGAGCTAAGCAGAAGTCTCCTTTTATTAAATGCTAGGAATAAGGCCCATTGTGGGAAGAAATACAACAAGCTCTAGAAAGAGGCTCCAGGTGAGTGTCCCGGCTGTGGCTGGTGGGGTGGTGGAGGGAAGGGGAAAATAGAAAGAGGTGAGCCATGTTTATTTCCTTCTCCTTAGCTATAAGGCAGGGCTGTCTCAAGTCATTTTGCTGCCCCAAGTGGGTAGTATGGGAGGAGAGCTGCATGGTAACAGCTACGGTTCCCCCCACCCCTGACTTGTGCTGATTAGGGGCTATGCAGTGGCAGCTGAGGTAGAAAAGCCCCTCCTCCTGTGCCAAGTTTCCTGGGTTCCAAGGGTCTGGAAAGCAGTTCCATAGCCAGTTACAGGGTTGCCAATTCTGGGTGGGGAAATACCTGTAGATCTGAGGGGTAGAGTCTGGGGAGAGCAGGGTTTGAGGTGGGGATATAATGCCATAGAGTCCACTGCCCAAAGCAGCCATTTTCTCCAGGAGAACTGATCTTGGAGATCTCCAGGTGCCACCTGGAGGTTGGCTATACTAGGGGAGGGCCAGGTTTGTTGAAGGGCTTCAGTGAAGTATAATGCCATAGAGCACACCCTTCAAAACAACCATTTTCATCATGGGGATTGATCTCTGTAGTCTGGAGATCAATTGTCATTCAGAGAAATGTCCATGCCTTCCCTTTCCCTCCATCCTCTTTCAATTCCAAAGCTGCTTCCTATTTAACAATTTAACTGACTCCCTGCTAATGCCCTATGGCCTCTTGAGACTCCCAACTTGGGAGTTGTAGTTCTAATTCCCTTTGCTATGGTTGCAGTAAGGCCAGCTGAGAACTACAACTCCCAAGGTGTAATGCATCTAATGAGGGGGTTTAAGAATGGAGGAGCCAGTGGGACGGGCCAATAGGACACCAAGGCAGCCTCCCCAGTGGCCAGTGGGATAGTACGTGAGTCATTGCCAGCATGGCTTGTGTTTTATATATGTACTAGGAATAAGGCCCATTGTGGAAATAGATACAACGGGCTCTAGAAAGAGGCTCTGGGAGAGTGCCCCAGCTTTGGGCACTCAGTGACAATTTGCTGTGGCAATCTCAGCAGGGTATAATGACAGAGTCCACCATTTTCTCCAGAGGAACTGATCTTTGCTACCTGAAGAGCAGTTGTAATTTTGAGTGATCTCCAGGCCCCACCTGGAGATTGGCAACAATGGTTCCCCATCAGGGAATGGCTGGATTGGCGGGTGGAGTCTATGGCATCGTACCTGTCTGAGGTGCCACCCCTCCTCAAACCTCACCCTCTCCAGGCTCCATCCCTCAAATCTCCAGGAATTGCCCACCTGGAGTTGGCAACCTGATCAGGACTGGGCCCAATGAGTTTTCTCCCAAAAGCCAACATAGGTGTGGAAAGGGCCTTTTACTGACAGAGGAGAAAGTACAGGTGCCAACTTTGATTAGGGAAATACCTGGAGATTTGTTGGGGTGGATCCTGTGGAGGGCAGCATTTGGGGTCTGTGTGGAAGGACTCAGCAGGGTATAATGCCATAGAGTCTACCCTCCAAAGCAATCGTTTTCTCCCGGGGAATTGATCTCTGTCATCTGGAGGTCAATTGTAACAGTGGGAAATCTCCAGGTCCCACCTGGAGATTGGCAACTCTAGGGGCAAGGCAGCCGCACAGCGGGGAGTTGAAGAAAATGGTCTGATGGTCGCTGGCCCACCTCGTTAGGCAGCCAGCCATGCTGAAGCTAAGCAGGAGAAAGAGCCTTTTCCCATTTATTCTGACAGGAAAGTGGCCGTTGGGGAGGGCGTTATGCTGAAAGTCCTTTGTTTTTTTACTCACAGAACCAAGCTTGGTTGCCTACCGACAGCCACTGAGGGGACAGTTCCTCACAGGAGTTAAGAGAACTGTCTTCCTCAGGAGAGAGAGCTGTCTGCCAGGGGGAATGGGTGGGGAAGAGGAGCAGACCCAGCATCCGGCCAATGGCACGCGAGTACTCTTGAGTGGCGGCTGATGGGCCAATGGCTGAGGGAGGGCATTTTACAGCCAATGGGAGTGCATGGAATCTATTTATAAGGAGAGATATAGGGTATTCATAAGTTGTTCTTCTAGCCAGCCATGTGGTGGCAGCAGAGTAGTAGATTTGACATTTTAGAAGGCAGAAAGAGCCCACCTGTCAGACAAGTCCTTTTAGGAGTTCTTCAGTTTAATGATCCAGCCTTGTTTCTGTCTGATTGTTTTTTTCACTGTTCAGCATTCCTGCAGAATGGTTTTCAGTGTCCATAGTTATATGTGAACATCTTCCCCTGTGCTCATGAGCAGATGCTTCTCTGTGAACCACCTGAATTAAATGTCCAGGAAGAATTACATGCCCAGTTCATTAGCTACATACTAAACATGGTATGGAGCTGCGGTGGCTCAAGTGGTTAAGACGCTGAACTGCAGGCTGTGGAAGGTCAGTAGTTCAGCAGTTCGAGACCCGGGTGCCGCATGACGGGGTGAGCTCCTGTCTCTAGTTCCAGCTCCTGCCAACCTAGCAGTTCGAAAGCAAGAAATTGCAAGTAGATAAATAGGTACCACTTCAGTGGGAAGGTAACAGCGTTCCGTGCGCCTTGGTGTTTAGTCATGCTGGCCACATGACCACGGAAACGTCTTCGGACAGCGCTGGCTCTTCGGCTTTGAAACGGAGATGAGCACCGCAACCCTAGAGTCGGATTCGACTGGCTTTCGAGCAAGGGAAACCTTTACCTTTACTAAACGTGGTATGATCATACTTCAGGCCAAAGACTACATGAGACAAGTGTGTGCAAGGAGGAATGACCTGCATCCATTAAATGTGAGCAAACTTGTCACTGAATTGGCAAGCACAAATGAGATAGAATAATGTGACTGAAGATAAGGGAAATAAGAACTGCTAGAAAAAGAAAACACTGTTAATAGAAATGCCAACTGGAACAGTGGGCAAATAGACTTACTCATCTTGTTGGATGAAATCCTTATCATGCTGTATTAAATGAGGAATAACTTGGACCAGCACCTTCAGAAGGGCAATTCATTTTTATTTATTTCCTAGTTCTTAATTTAACCTCAACCAGGTTTTGGAATACTAGGAAAGTGTGTATCTCCCCAATATGAGAGGCAAAAGGATAATCTCAGTGCATTGAAGCATCTCCTTTACATCAAAGGGAGGGAGGAGATTGACAATTTGCTTGGGAATGGACACATTCACTTGTATCTACCTCTCTCCATCCTTCCAAGGCAATAGCAGTGTGTCAGTAAATTGATACTTGCATTGCATAGACATGCGACAGGATCTGCTCAGGATTTAGGGGTGACATGTAAGCACATCTACCTCTCAGGGAAATATTTTTATTCCCTTTCACTATATTTTCCCCAGAATTCAGTCTTGCTAATTGTCAACCATATACTCAGTTTGTTATTCTGTTTGGGCCATAAACTTCATCAAAGGTGACATTGGCATCTACAATATCCCTCTTATTAGGAGATATTTTCCAGCTCAACCATTATTCACCTGATCCACCAATAATGCTTGGAACTTTTGGCTCCAATCCAATATGTTTTGAGGCTCATCCTATGTCCCCTGCTGCCTTGACTTTTTTAGGTATAAAGATAGCTCCTTTGTTCCAGCCCTTGGATCTCATTTTGATATTGGGCTCCAGCAACTGGCTGCAAACCATGTAGGAATATATAGTGAGAATGGTGGTGTGAAGCTGCATTGGCTCTGCCAACCAGCACAGGCAACCCTGAAGACCACACTTCTTTTTTGTTTTGCTCCTTACATCACTACTATTTTCTTTCCCCCGATGAACCTTCCTGGGCTCCACTCACCAGACAGACTTCTATGTTTATTACCCCCTTCCCATTTCTCTTAAGGCTAGCAAAACTGCTTAGGATAGGATTTAGTAGAAGCTAAGATTTATAGAACAGTTATTTAATGTGTGTGTGTGGTTTTCTAACTTTGTACTCTGTTAGCTAATTCCCTATGATGGTAGTTTTATTAATAAATATTCAACTATAATGTTTTTGTATACCTTGATTTCATAAAAAAAGTCGAGTGCTCTTTTGTTCTACACTCCACTGGTTCAGGAAAACCCAGTGGAGTCTGAGGCTCCGGCCTCTGCATCCTTTCTGTCATCTCCTGCCAGAATGAGCAGCCTGGCTGTGGCTGGGAAGTGTTCTCGCTTCCTGATGCTTCCCTCATTGGGTCTGTTTCTCAACCCAGCTACTTAGATTCCACCAGTGCGGTGCACGACTTCTATGATTCTTCCTCCAAAGAGGAGGTGACAGCTGGCTGGCCCATGACAGATCCAACTATACTTTGTGGCTAATAGCCACTCATGGGCCTCTGCTCCATACATTTATCCAATCCCGTCTTGAAGCTGTCTATGCTTGTAGCTGCCACCACTTCCTGCAGCAGTAAATTCTGTGTGTTAATCACTCAGTGAAGATGTAGTTCCTTTTATCAGTTCTAAGCCTACTGCTCATTAATTTAATTGAGTTCCCTCAAGTTCTTTTACTGTGAGATACTTTTTTCTCTACGTTCTCTATCCCATGCATAATTTTGTAAACCTCTATCATGTCACCCCTCAATTGTCATTTCTCCAAGCTAAAAAGCCCTAATCTCTTTAACCTTTCTTCATATGAAAGGTGTTTCATCCCCTTAATCATTTTAGTTGCCCTTTTCTGCACTTTTTCCAGTGCTATATCTTTTTTGCAGTACGATGACCAGAACTGTACATAATATTCCAAATGAGGCCACACCATAGATTTATACAGGGGCATTATGATATTGCCTGATTTGTTTTCAGTCCCCTTCCTAACAATCCCCAGCATAGCATTTGCCATTTTTATTGCAGTCGCACACTGAGTCGACATCTTCAGTGAGTTATTACCACAACTCCAAGCTCTCTCTCCTGGTCAGTTACTGCCAGTCTGGACTCCATCAACATTCTATATACTAATAGCCAAGAGACCCCCTCTGTGCGAATATCTAAATTTGCACATTGGAGCCATTTGGGGGCAGAGAGGGTGCACACTCGTGGCAGTCCCCAAGTGTGCAGAAAAATCTGAAAAGTTCTAAAAACTATACACGGGATACTTAAATCCCCCCAAAAGTAAAAGAGCATTCCTTGCGCATGGGCAGAGAACTCTCTGGTCATGGCGCGGAAGCTCGATGGACCTGGCAGTTGGGAGCGATTCAGGGCTTGCTGCTGGTGCTGGGGGGGGGGCATGGGAGAAGGCTTGGCGGACCCGGCAGCTGAGAACAGGAAGGTACCCAATTGAATTACCACGCAGGATACATGTACCAAACTAGGGCAGAAGGTGATTTCAAATGAGGCCTCTTAATTATATTTCTGCCTGAGTCACAGACATTGATTAGAAAACAATTTCAACTTGGTCCAATATTCAGTAATTATTGTAATATCATTGCAATGTCTGGAGCCATTGTGTAATAACTATGCTTGACCACAAGGCTGAAACACATTTAGTCAGGGTCGCATATGGTCTATGTTTGAGATAATTGTATGATTTTAATCTGAATTGAGGCTATATTTGGGTCTGTAAATGTTTTTATTCATTTTGTAATAAATACATGTATTTTTCATATATTTAGATAATGAATTATTGGGCCCTTAAATTTGGATTTCTTTACCCTTTTAGGTTCTAGAAAGAAACAACAAAGTCAGAGTGAACTATTCCCCAATTCAAGATAATGCCAGATAAAGCTGGAGAAATTCCAGGAGAAGCCCATCTCTTAGAAATGTCCAAAGGTGATGGGGCTACTCAAACCAATGACTGATTCGGGGAGGATAGCCAAAACGAGAGGTGTAAAACCTTGTGCACAGCACAAAGGGATTCATCATCTTTTGCTGCGTAAACTTCTAATCACCTCATCAATGTTAGACAACATTAGGTAAGATGGTGTCTTTTTTGGTTAAATGTCAGCATGAAAGTACCTTGCAGTAAAATTGCGGGGAAACCCAAGAGGTCTGTGAAAACGACCCTGTAAAAAACTTAGGGAAGAGTCCATATATAATGGGAAAAGAAAGTCAACTTGCTTGCAGGTAAGGTCACAATGCTTCTAAGTTCCAAAAGTCCAATTTTATTTAAGAGGTTTCAGGAGATTGTTAGATACAACCTGTGTCTCTAGCTGTGTTTTCCCAACCCAATTTGAGAAACATACGTAGCAGTTCTGTAGAGAGGAAGCAATAAAATATTTGTTAATTAATAAAGGAAGAGTACAGATATCAAGGTCTGGAACCCCTGAATACCCAACAGATTCTTCAAGTGTTACAAAGGGTGACATAGAATTTTATATTCCATATGACATAAGTAAACAAAAGCATGTCCATTGGTCCCATTATTTTGTTGTTCAGTCGCACAGTCGGGTCTGACTCTTTGCAACCCCATGGACCAGATCACGCCAGGCCCTCCTGTCTTCCGCCATCCTCTGAAGTTTGCTCAATTTCATGTTCATTGCATCGATGACACTGTCTAACCATCTCATCCTTTGCCATCCCCTTCTTCTTTGACCTTCAATCTTTCCCAGCATCAGGGTCTTCTCCAGTGAGTGCTCCCTTCTCATTTGGTGGCCAAAGTATTTGAGCTTCAGCTTCAGTATCTGGCCTTCCAGGGAACAGTCAGGGTTGATTGTGATTTGTCACAAATTTCTAATTGGGTTCAGACCTGTGGGTTGGGTTTTCCCAAGTAAAGTCCTTTCCCCCTAGCTAAACAATAGACGCTTCTTTCTCTTAGGTCATGAAGCTCTAGAACAGGGGTGTCAAACATGTGGCCTGGGGGCCGGTTAAGGCCCCTGGAAGGCTTCTATTAGGCCCGCAGTTGAACTGGCTGTCTTCTGCTGCTTCTTCCAGTTCTGCTGCTGCTACATCATTGTAGGTTTGCAGCTTACAGATACACACCTGAACAGCATACTCAAGACTGCAACAGCACAGACATTTTGATGTAATAATCCAGAGCAAGAGGTGTCAGTTATCAGACACTGTTAAATAAACAAAATATTGCAAGAGTGCTAATGTTTTGAGCATGTTTTTATTTTAAGTAAAAAAAAAACCCCTTTGTGTTTGTGTCCTTTATAAAATTTATATCTCTGCTACCTGGCATTACCTTTTATGACACACGTGGCCCGGCCCAATGAGGTCTCATTTATGTCAGATCTGGCTCTCATAACAAATGAGTTCAACACCCCTGCTCTAGGATTGTCAATATTAGCTGATATAGGGGTCTTTTAGTAGAAAAAGAGCTGCAGGAGCTCATTAGCATATGGTATGCTAATGAGCTACTAGGCTATTAGTATATGCCACACCAGAAGTGATGTCAGAAGGGGAAGCAAAAGGGGGGGGAGGCATCTTCGAAAGCCTCCCCTTCCCTTCCCCAGCTGGCCTGGGTGGGGGAGCGAAGAGAGAAGGGGTTTAAATTTTAAACCCCTTCTCATTAGAGCTGGGCCACAGAAGGAAGAAAGAGGGAAGGAGAGAGAGTAGAGAGAAGGAAAGAGGGAAAGAAAGAGAAGGAAAGAAGGAGGGAAAGAAAGAGAGAGAAGGGAAGAAGTGTTAGCCCAGCTGCACTACATTGGGCATTTTTGGACTGTACTTAATGCTAGTGTATAGAACCTGATGAAGTGTGCCATAAAGAAAATTGCCATGTTGTAAGGTCACCCAGAGAGGAATGAGACGCCAGCATAGAACAAAGACATGCTGGCCAGGCTTCACTCCTGAGGTGTTCCAGTGACGACCGCATATCAGGGTTACACAATCACAGGTGTTACATTAGATGACAAACGTATTCACAGCCAGACAAACACCCATCCCCCCCAGGACAAAGGAGACGTTAATCGCTCTAAACGACCCCTACATGAGGTAACTGCACAGATGCCGTCATTGCCAACAAGAAGGACAGCACGGACCCCTGATGAGTCATCCCCTACCCATTGTCTCGAGCTTTGCTTTCCCGCGCCCCGGTATCAACGGTCAACTTAGTCTATAGCTTTTGAAATTGACCTCGCCAGCCAATCCATGACCCGCGGGGAGTGTCCCCTTGGTGTAAGCCGCCTGATGCTCCCCCGCCCCTCTATCCAGAGGCCTTAAAACCTAGTGCCTCTGATAGCAGGGTTGGTTCTTTCCTTATCCACGACCCCTCTCTGTCTGCTTTACCTCTTATGTCCATCTTGCTATACCCAAACCCTACCTCGCTTTAAGGTTTTGGTCTGCAGCCATGAACAGCTTCCAGATGGAATTTGACAAACGTATGGAGGGTGGAGCAGACAGGAAAAAAACAAACCAACCCGCCCCCCCCCAAGCAACAGCAACCAGCAGAACTTTAAAAAGTTCTAAACCCGTAAGAACTAAAAAACTTTTCATCTGTTGTAACTTCTAACCTGACTGCTTAGCAATTTCATTGAGTGCCCACGAGTTCTTGTCTTGTGAGGAAGGGTGAAAAGTACTTCTTTCTTTACCTGCTCTATCCCATGCCCAGTCTTGTAAACCTCTTATCATGTCACCCCTCAGTCACTGTTTCTCAAAGCTAAGATCCCCAAATGTGATAACCTTTCTTCATAGGGAAAGTGTCCTCCTCTTATTATTGCAGTAGTCCTTTTCTGCATTTTTTCCAGTGCTATAAATATTCTTTTTGAGGTGTGTGTGGTGTGAGTGGTCCAATGAGGTTGCACCATCAATTTATACATGTCTAAATGATGTTCCTTTTGGTCTTTTGGGGTTTCTGTGTGGCACTGTGGCATGCTTGTACTGCCACAGTGCCACTTGTTCTGGAGTGTGCCACTTGTTCTCATGGCAAACAAGCACTTCCCAAGACAGTTCACTTTCCCTGAGATTCTCTGGGAGAGTCTGACTGCTGGGTGGCTGCCTGCTTGCCTGCCTTAAGTGTGGCTGGCTGGGTTTCCCCATTGGAAACAATGGAGGTAATGGGGGTAACCTGTTTGGGTGCCCATAGAATTAGGCCCATTGGTCCAATTGCTTTGAGGCATGGGGGTGTATGTGGGGAGAGGCTCCCGAAGTTACCCTGAAAATTTGGAGCCTCCCCCCCAGAGCTACTAACAGTACTGTGGGGAAAAAGTAACTTTCCCCCCACCATAGAGAACAATGGAGGGGGTGGGGGCAACCTGTTTGGAGGCCCATAGAATTGGACCCCCTGGTCCAATGTTCTTGAAACTTGGTGGGTATCTTGGGGAGAGGCTCCAACAGCTAGCCTGTGAGTTTGGAGGCTCTTCCTCAAACCCCCTCCCCTCCAGCCCCCAGAATATACCCTGTGTTTTCACCATTGACTTCAAAGGCCCATAGAATATAATGGGGCTGAAATTGACATTCGGCTGGCAAAGACTCCCGAATTGGCTTGTACAGTCGAAACTGACATGCGGGATCCTTTCTGCCCTCCAAAGCTGCTGGAGCTGCGCTCTGGTGTGCTCCCCACAAAAACGACCCCTGCAGGGTGTTATTGTTTTCCATTTAGCTAGGCTAACCTACACATGTGCAGTTGCAGCCAGCCAGCCAAGGCCACAAGCCTTAGCAGAATAGCAAGTTAACAATTTTATTCTTCCAGCATGCTTTAAACGATAGCCATAAATGAACCAAAGTTAATATCTGAATACATGTTCATGACTGATTCCTGTTTATGTAGTTAGAATCATAAATGGCTCTTAACATATATATCATGGAAGTGCTAAGTATATCCACTAAATTAACCTGTTAAGTCAGTAGCAGAGTGCAAAATGTGTAACAGTGTTTCATAAACTGTGCATGCAACAATATTAATACACTCTTTTCAAGAAAATCTTGAAATCTTGAATTAAGAATATTTTCTTAAACCTCACAAAATAAAATAAGATGAATGCAGATCAGTATGAAAATTACACAGTAATAAAAAATTATTTTGTTTTAAACGTTTAAACACCAATTCCTGCACTAGGGAATACAAACTCCTTCCCTATGGAGAATCCAAAATCAAAAACAATAGCAGATATCTATAAGATATAATGCATATAACACTCAAGAACACTTAAGATATGAGTCAAAAGAAATGAGATAAATATATGGCTTGCTAGCCTCTCATTTAAAGTATAATTCTAAAGAGTACAGTTAATCTCAAACACTCCAAGGTTCACGGCTTCACTAAGTATAGATAGTTGGAATCAACTAGTTACTGGTTTTTGTTGAGTGATTATTTTGTTTGTTAAGCAGGGCTGCCAAGGGATGTGGGGCTCAGGGTACAAAATTCCTTGGGCCCAAGTCAGCTTCAGGACCCAGTGAAACTAGAATCATCCTGCATCCTTTCATGGTGTTCTTTCCTTTAGTGCAGTTTTGCACTGCGGCTGCTAGGGTGCAAGAGAGGCAGAGCAGAGCAAACAGAAAGAAGCTCTGAATGCATGATGCTGTTTGTCACCATTTTTTTAGCAGTGATTTTTATTTTAGAAAGCTATCCATGGCTGCAAACTTTCTAAACTATGAGGGTGAGGAAAACATTTTCCTGTCATGGGTTGTGCCTAAGCTCATCAACCAATCTGGTGTGCCTTCATTTCTCTCTCTTCTTCTGTGTTTGTCTCCACCACCACCACCACCACCACCACCTTATTCCATCTCATCTCTACCCTGGCTGGTGAGTTAAAACATACTTAGCAGTAGACCAAAGTAATATGTCCTAAGAATCTATCTGTAATGATTTCATTTTTGGTGTGTGTGTTTCTTTAAATGTTTAATTTGACTGCGGTAATGTAAGGAGAGTGATAGAGGGAAACAAGTGTGATGTGATTGGCTTATGACTGAGAGTGTGGGAGCGGAGATGTCCATGAGGTGATTCTGTGTTCTTGAAGAGACGAGTGTAGAGAGTTTGGTGTGAAAGTCTGTATGACAGAGGAAGCAGTTGAAGTTTAGTTTAGCCTGTGTGGCTGTGAGAGAGAAAGTTCAGCCTGTGTGGCTATATGAGCAAGAGAGTAGCCTGAAGCCTGTCAGAGTTGAGTTTTGGTGTCTGAGAGACTGTGTGATGCCAAGCCTTGTCAGTTATATTTTCTTTTTTCAACAACAGTTCAAAATTACCCAGAAACCTATTTTGTTCTTTTATAAATAAATCATTATTTGTTTAAACTTATCCCAGCAATCAGAACAGTCCTTCCTCAGGGCCAGATAGTCCTCTGAAGTGCCCAGACACTGGGTCATTCTACCAAAATAGAGAGATTTGGAATTTTAATTCCTGGTGGCAGCAGAAATCTACTAATTTCATGTACACAGAGTGTGTTTTAAAGGAGAAACAGTCTCCCCAATAAACGAGGATGCCACACTATCAAAATAGTGAAAGGGTGATCCCACATGCATTATGATCTGTATTAATTTGTATTAGAGGTAATAAATTTGGAACAGTCGATGTTTTAGTTTCACTTTATGTCACATGTTGCATAATTAATTAATTGAATAACACATTATGAGGGGACATCCAGTGGTTTAGAAGACTTTAAAGGGGGATTAGACAGATTCATGGAGGTGGAAAGGTCCATGACTAGCCATTAGCTCTAATGACCAAACAGAATCTCCATGTTCAGGGGCAGTATACTCTTGAATACTAGTTTGAGGAAGGGCAACTTTTTTTGGTGGTTGTTGCCTTTATTCCCTGCTGATGGGATTCTCAAAAGCATCTGGCTGGCTAGCTAGCATGGAAAATAGGACATTGGACTAGAGAACCCTCACTCCTGACAAATTTGGACAGCATTATGTAACTGGTGGTAAGATTCTAGAAGAAAACATGCTCCAAATCAATTATGTACTAAACTCCTAAGTTTTTCCATTGCAACATTATGCTCCTTATGTTATCCAATAATTATATGTTTTATGCTTAAAAGAGAATAAACAGTAAGGAATTTTATCTCTTGAGTTTTGGTATAAATTAAATGTCAGTACAATATTAACTTCCCTTATGGTCACTGTGCATTCTCCTGACAACAGGTGAACACACTTCTATGTTTCCTAAACAATCAGACATTATTCATACTATAGGAGGCAACCAAAAGAATCTCACCCAGATCCATGAACTCACACCTGCAAGTAGTTTTGGGAAAGATGAGGGCTAACAAAGTAGAACTTAATCCTGACAAAATGGATTTGCTACTGGTGGGGGGAAAGCCTGACCCAGGAATTGGGATATCTCCTGTGCTGGATGGGGTTGTACTCTCTCCTAAAGGAGCAGGTTTGTAGTTTCAGAGTGGTCCTGGACCCAGGCCTCCTGATTGATAAGAGGTGGCAACAGTGGCTGAGGTGCCTTTCACCAGCTTTGGCTCTTCTTGGGTAGGAAAGATATTGCCACTGTGGTGCATGCTCTGGTAACATCTAGATTAGATTACTGCAACATGCTCTACATGGGGCTTGCCCTTGCGGACTGAACAAAAGCTACAGTTGGTACAGAATGCTGTGGCCAGAATGTTGACAGGACTGGGTCATAGGGACTGTATGACTCCACTCTTGTATTCCATCTACACTGGCTCCCAGTTTGCTTCTGGGCTTAATTCAAGGAGCTGGTATTGACCCTTAGAGCCTTATATGGCTTGAAGTCAACATACCTGAAGGACTGCTTTCTCTCATCTACTCCAGTCATCTTTGGAGGCCCTGCTTCAGGTGCCCCCACAATCTGATGCTAGATGGGCCTTCTTGGTCATGGCACCAAAACTTTGGAACTTGGTCCCCAGGGAGATTTGTCTCCCTCCCTCTGTCATCGCCTTCCATCAGTCGAGAAGACTTGTTTCTTTTGTTTGCCACACTCCCAGTACTGTTATTGGCCCTCCTCTCTGGTTGTATTGTGTTTGTATGTTTATATTTTTATCAAATTGTTTAAATATTTGTATGTTTATATTTTATTGAATTGTTTAAATATTTATACTTTAAATGCTGTTTTGATTTTTACTGCCTTAGGGGACCCTATTTGAGTGGAAAGGCAGCATAGAAATGTTTTAAATAAATAAATAATAATAATTCTTTCTCTACCTGAAAATGGAAGCTTTTGTCAGTAGATGTGTTTGATATGCAATGTTACCATTACTAGTAGGGTTGGCAACTTGAAGTTGGGAAGCTCCTGGGAATTTGGGGGTGGAGCCTGGAGATGGCAGGGTTTGGGGTGGGAAGGGACCTGAGCAGGGTATAATGCCACAGAGTCTACTCTCCAAAACCACCATTTTCTCCAAGAGAACTGATCTCTGTGGTCTGGAGATGAGTTGTAATTCCAGGAGATCTCCAGGCCCCACCTGGAGACCAGCAACCCTAAGTGTTAGCATGTTTAACATTTTATTTTCTAATATAAGGAATTCATTTAAAATTGCATCACTTTGAAATGCCCAGTTTGAAAATTGAGGAACAGTTATTAGATGGTCACAGCATTAACCACATCCTTCTGACTGGAAGTTAGGGCTAGGGTTGTCAGGTCTTACCATCTGCTGGCGGGCAGCTCCTGGGTTGCTCCTGGGGTCTTCAGGCATGTGCACCATGATGAAGTCACTCAGAAAGGAGGTCATCACACTGGGCATGTTCTACAGGGGACGCTCTAGCATTTGGCTAAGAACTTTATGGTCGTTATAGAGTTTTTAGCTGAATGCTAGAGCATCCCCTGTGTGACATGCCCAATACAATGACGTCACCTCCAGGTGACGTCATCTCACCAGGCACATTGGGCACAGTGGGGCTGTTCAGGGGTGGGGCAGATTGGGGCCCTTGAAATGCGGGGGCCCCAGCCCCATTGAAGGGTTGGCAACCCTAGATAGGGCCCATGTTTCATTTCTTGAGAAAAAGGTAGAAAGAAGCTTGTCACACCCACATTCCCTGATCTCATCCAATATGTTCATTCTCTGAAGTCATACAATTTAAAAAAGCATTTATGAAATGCCATCTTAAAAATAATGGTCTCATAGCTTGGGCTGTCCTTAGTGTTACCAACTTCAAGGTGAGGCCTGGAGTTCTCCCTGACTAGGCTTGCTAGCTTGAGGTTGGGAAATTCCTGGAGATTTGGGGTGAAGCTTAGGTAGGGTTGCAAGTGAGAACATCTGGGTGTCAGACTCCTGCAACAATCAGAATCAACGACTTGCTTCTTTAGAAAGGAAGTTTATTGATCAGTATTGACAGACTATCTATACTTCAGGATCTGTGTTGAAACTGAGGGGAAAAGCATGAGGTGGACAGATATAAAAGGTTCAAAAGCAGGACAGGCGGTGGCAGGGAGCCAATCAAGGTGGCTAGCGGGGCCTTCCAGAATAGTAATGGACTCGTGTTCCCTAGAGATCATGTTACCAAGGTCAGGAACATAAAGCATACAGGTAACAGGACTGTGCCCAGACAGTGGGAAGGCGAAAGTAACATTCCAAGGAGTTCCATCCCCCACCATCAGCCTTCTAGACTATGACAGCTAGCTGACACTGGGCCAGCTATAAGACCTACTGGGAGCAACTGCCTTCCCTTTTTTAACAGGTAGTGCCTTTTTAAACAAGCCAGCTTGCCAAGGACATGGACCTTTTGTGTGAGCCAAAGGGCAAGTGCCAAAGGGTTCTTGACCATCTGGCTCTTAGCCTAGGGTTTGTGTCCTGGGGCCCACTGTACTATAGCAGCAGGAATGCCACTCTTATCATAGGTTCAAAACAAACCATCCCTCATCCAGGACTTAATACTGGATGAAGAGGCTGAACTGGTGTGTATCACAGAGACCGGGGGAAGGGGATGAAGAGAAGCAGGGCTCTTTCCCAGCTTTGGCTCCCAGGCTTCCTTGTGCAGCATCAGCCTAGGCTTTGGGGGGTGTATGGCTGTGGTCTATCAGTCCTCTGTGGGACTCACTAGATGCTTTGTTAGCCAGAGCCCTGATTTTGATTGTTGCTGATGTAGGGGACTTGGGACAGAATAGGGGTTTTGTTGGAATACCACTTACTCTACTGCTCAACAGTCTCCCTGCCTGAGCTGACAGAGGCAATCTCAGACTTAGTGTTGAGGATCCCAAGATCTGTTGTCCTTGGAGACTAAAATGCTCCTGCCAAGGCTGCCTGAACAGGAGCAGCTCAGGCCTTCATGGTCACCATGACAACCATGGAACTGTCCCAGAACATCTGGTACCTACACTTGATTTGAGTATGTCTGAGGATAAGATACATGGCTTGTTAATGGGGGGATTTTCTGCTCTGCCCTTATCTGGTTGGATTTAGACTCACAGACACTTTGCGGGGGGACAATTAGCATGGTCTGCCCAAAGAGGCTGATGGATCCAGAGGGCTTTCTGACATCTCTTGGAGACTTTTCTGGTCAGCATGCTAGTTGCCGTGCTGGTTGACCCATGCTGGAGATGACCCAGGCTGTGGGCAAGGTTGCCCCTGAATGCCCTCTCTCCATCCACAGAGTCTGGAATGCCCCTTCGTTTACTGAGGAGAGTTGAATGATGAAACAGTTGGGCAGATGGTTAGAGCACAAGTGGAGAAAAACTTAAAGTGAATGTAACCAAACATAGGTGAGAGCACATTATTGTGCCTACTCTATGGCAGTGATTGCAGCAAAGCAAGCTCACTTTTTTGCCACCATTGCATCTGCACAGTGCTTTGGGATGGAAATTGCCTTGGTTGCCCTGGGTGATGACTGTTACCAGGAAAGTGAAAAGGGTAAGTACATCCCTGTTGATTCTCCTGGACCTCTCAGTGGCTTTCAATATTGTCAATCATGGTGTCCTTCTGGAGATGCTGGCTAGGCACAGTGCTTTGGTGGTTCTACTCTTACTTGACTGACCAGTTACAGAAGATGGAGCTGAGGTGTTGCTGCTCAGCCCAATTGCATTTATGCTGTGGAGTTCCGTCTTGTTGGCCAGGATATTGAACTTCTACATGAAACTGCTGTGAGATATCCTGGAATTTGGAGTAAGGTGCCACCAATACATGGATGACATTCAGCTCTTTTTCTCCTTAACAGTTAAGCCAGGTGGGTCTATAGAAGTCCTGAACAGTTGTCTGGGGAAGGCAATGTAATGGGTGATGGCTAATAAACTCAAGTTCAATCCAGACAAGATAGAGGTGCTGTTGGTCAATGGAGAAGCTGCTTGGGGGCTGCAGAACCAACCTGACCTGGAGGGGGTGCACTCCCCCTGAAGCAGCAGGTTCGTAGCTTGGGGGTGCTACTGGATCCTGGGCTAAAGTTGGAGACTCAGGTCTCCTCTTTGGTATATAGTGCTTTTTATTAGCTCCACCTGGTTTTATGAGCTCCACCTGGTTTGCCAGATATGGCCATTCCTTGCTGAGCATATAAAAAAGCGGCAATCTTGTATAAAGTCCCATTCTCTAATGTTACACTGTTCATACAAGTAGACCATTTATTTGAACAGGTTTTTTGCAATAATTTATTTTTCATGTAACTATACAGGTACATTGGTGTGATAAGCAGCTTTTCTCCAGGTAGGATCGCCAACTCTGAGTTAGGAAATACCTGGAGATTTTTGGGGTGGAGCCTGAGCAGTGGGTGTTGCCTTCTGACACACTTCCGGTGATGTCGGAGGGTGTGGCATATGCAAATAAGTCATGCTAATGAGTTGTGCTAATAAGCTCCTGCACCTCTTTTTCTACAAAATGATCCCTGCTTGTCATATTTTGTACTCTGCTTTCAGTCTCAGTGAAAAAGGCGAGCTATAAATGAAGTTAACAATTTCCAGGCTATAGAAATAGCAAAAGGATTTGCATTGCAATTGAAGTATTTTGCTGCCAAGAGTTGCTGTATTCCTATTGTGAGACAAAATAATTATCATACCCTACAATAAGGACCAAAACCAACAGGTACAACTGTATTCCACATTAAGAACGGCAGGGAACGGTTAGTGTGTTAGTAAGAACACCAAAGCAATAGGGACTGCAAAAAGCAAGAAAACGGGAAGCTGAGGTGAACTCAGATTAAATATACAGTGTAACAGTTTGGGAAGAAATAAATTTTAGTATACTTAGAGGGCTATCCTATGTAGAATTGTCTGGGGGTCTAATCCCATTGAAATAAATGGGAAAAGATTGCATAGGATTACATGATAAATAAATTTAAAGCAATTTCTCTGGAGAGGCAGCATAGAGGTTTTCTAAAGAAAGAATGAAGTAGCATCTGAAGAGGATGTTTAACAGCTCCCCTGACAGACAGTTGGGGATTTACTGTTCTTTCCTAAAAAATCAATATGTCATTCAGAAGTCTTGTATCCTCATAATTTAAACCCAAGAGCCTTGATATTCAAAAGCTAAACAATTTGGTGATTCCACACAAAGCCAGCTATTAACACTATGCTTAAGCATCATAGGTTTCTGCTTCACAGACTTCAATACAAATTACATGGTCTACATGGAAGGTTCTAGCACATCATGACTGTTGATAAATGATGTCACTAGAACCTGCTCAAAGAATCTTGTCTCTTGGCAGTTGGTGAAAGCTTCAGTTGAGTGCCTTCAAATCTCACTGACACTGTGGTCAAACAAAAAGGTTGTTTTGTCCTTTATTGTGCTTGCCCTGAGCTGTGAGACAAGTTAAGTAAGTATTCTTGTTAAATTAAAACAGTAAGCTGCAGTCTCACAATCTTCTAAAACTTATGCATTAGGGCCAAAGTAGATGTCACACTGGAGACTAATGGGATATCTCTTGAAAGTTTTAGTAGGTACTGTAATGAAGCTTTTGGTGGGTTCCAAATTGTGCAGGCATATACACTTAGCCATTCCCTAAAAGCCATTTCCCCAATCAAAATCCCCATCCCGAATCACTTAAAGGGAAAAAATATTCAGTATTTATAGTTTCCCTGAAAGGTATTTTTTCTCTTTCAGTGCATCAGTAGAAAGAGGGGGTTGTGAATTAGACTGGCACAGTACAAGGGGGAGGAAATTATTATCTCTTTCCCCACATCCTGTTCCCCCCCCTCAGCTATGGGGAGAAGACATTGGGTTCAAATATTCAAAACTGAGGGAGTATGGCCTGCTCAGGGATCCACCCTCACATCCTTTTAAAGACCATTTGTTTTCTTTCATTCTTTCCCAGATGATTCAGTGTTGTGCATAACCTTTTCACATAACTCTGGCCAGTTGGAAGGCACACAAAAAAATTGTCCTCCAACTGAGTCACTCTGGTTGCGGTCACACATGCCAGATAAACTCGGGGGGGAAGCGAGGCTATTTCCTCTGGAGGAATTTGACCCGCAGTTGCGCGATCACACAGTCCTTTGAAGCTGCGGGGGCAACCCGCCACTGCATGATCAGATGCAACCGTGGGTGAGTCAGGGTTTTGGGGTTTTTTTTGCCGTTTGTTCCAGATGCGCTTAAACAGGGAATCAGTGAATCACATCTCAGCACTGAGGGCTCTCTATGGAGTGTGCAATGATGCTCATACTGAAGGGGGGGAAAACAACAGTATAGAGTCGGGATGGCCCGATCAGAACATCCTGATGCCGTGAGAGTGCGCTGGAGTGATTAGACAGGGGAAGGTCCATCCACGGCCTGTAGCAACCAGTTTGCTACCGGACTTTCCCCGGTGTCTTTTAACTCTGCTTCTGCGGCAGAGCAAAATGGGTTGCCGATGGCTGCGGGGCACTTCCCAGATGCTGTTGTCTGATCACGCCCTTTAAATCTGCCTGGCATTTGCACCTATGGCAGGGCTAATTGTGCGTGTGATCACGGCCTCTGTCTTTTTCAGCAGCACTCACTGGTCCCTGTATGCACATTGACTCTGTGATTTAATTTAGCTCAGAGTGTGGAGGCTGGAAGCAGTGGTGGTGGCTCATGTGCTCACTTCCTCCCTCCACCCCAGCCACATGTTGATTATATAGAAATATGTCACTTGCACAGAGACTTCCAGCTTGTCAATTTTCTCTCCAAAGTAGTTAATTATTGAAGAATCAAGATGGCAACTGATAAACGCCTGGACTTCATAGAGAAGTACTGTTCTCTCTCTCTCCGTATGAAACCTGACAAATGGACCAAGTTTGCAACAAACGAGGATGTCCTTGCCATGCTCAACGAGTTCTATGAGAAGCCAGACCTGATGGCACTGGTGATCACCCTCAACCCTACTGGACAGCTAGTCCCTTGCATTGGATTTCCATCAGTGCTGAAGAATAAAGGGGTTTACTTTGTGAAGAAGAAACATGAAAACATAACTAAAGATAACTTCCAAGATGCACTCTTAATAGGAGATCTCAGCCCTTCCCCTATAGAGCAGATGATGGCTGTAGTGGAAGAGGTAAGCTTCCTGTTTCCATTAAACAATCACTATTCAATATTTTCCTCTTTCCAAAACGTTGTTAAAAGAAACACGAGTTTTGATTTGCAGATGAGGGTTTGTGGCATACTCTACCTCTTGTTCTCACTCCAGTAGTGTTCTCAATATTGTATGAAAGTTCAGGAGAAACTGCTGTGAAGTTATAAAAAGATCCTTCTTTTTTCTTGTCTTATGTGAAGCCAATGTAATGTTGGTATGGAAGAGGCATACCCAGATTCCAATCCATTCTCAACTGCAAAGCTCACTAGATGACTTTGAGCAAGTCACTTCTGCTAAGCATAACAGCCTAAGTCCCCAGTGTTATGAGGATAAAATGCCTAGACACCTCTTGGAGACAAAAGTATGGTTTGTAATGGTTTGTACATAGAGTTTAGGATTCCCAGATTATTAGGGAATCTCCAGATCATAATGCTGTGTTACGGCAGCACTCTGTCTGTAAGGTTGAATTCTCCATAAATACATTTTTAAAAGGAAAAAAGGATTAAAAAAAGGTTTTTCATGGTCCTAATTTACATACTGGTATTTTATTTCCTAGAGCAAGTCCTAAGCATTTGAGTTCTGCAGCAATTTATGACTACAGCACATCTTCATAAAACATGATATTTATAAAACAATAATTTCACACAAACTTTAAAAGGGAGTATATGTTAGGCCCATTGTTTGTTACCTATCTATTGTATTGTCTATTAGCCTGCATTAAATATAGGGTTCCCAAGAACTTACCGCGTGCTGGCGGGGGATGGATACATCCTCGCAGGACCATCCCCAGGGGAAGGACAGGTGCAGAGGACCATGCTGTCACCAGGAAGTGATGCTAGGCGACGCTCTGGCAATGCAGCTGGAAACAAGATGGTACCATCGAGTTTTCAGCCCCATTGCCAGAGCATTGCCTGGCGTCACTTCCTGGCGGCGGCATGGTGCATTACAAGGCGGACTGGTCCGGCTGGGGAGCATGCGTCCCCTGCTCCCCCGCGGTAAGTACTTGGGAACCCTAATTAAATATTAGTGGTTGGGGTTTTTTCACAGAAGTAATAAAGCCTCAGTTTACTATTTTTCAGGTGGAATTAATTATACCAATGCTTCAAGGGTAAGATGCACTTACAGCTAGGCTGTGGAAACATTTGTTCCTGTTTAGATGCAAATGTTGGGTCTCTTATATTTACAAATTTGAAGGTCCAATAATGTGAAGAAGGTTGCTTGATAAAGAGAATGCAAAGTTTCAGTTATGGGTAAATGGATCCTAGTAGAAACACAAAAAGTCTTGTAGTACCTTACAGACTAACAGATTCACTGTGGCATAGCCCACTTCACTGAAAGCATGGTCTTGGGTCTCCTCAGCTGGCAGATAAAGGTACATGAGTATAGATCAGAAATTGTAAACAGTGAAGTCAAAAGGCAATGAATTACACTAGAGAAAGGCTTTTCTATGCAAAGCTCTAGCTATGAGAGCAATTGGTTGCAGTGCAGAACAATGCCTAATGGTGCAATCCTGTCCTTAAGTCATGGCAGCTGGGTGAGGATTCAGTCTCTGCTCAGTTCTGATGTGCTGAGTACATTGATGAAATGGATTTGCAACACAGAAGCATACTTTGGTAGTGGTGATGCATAGTACCAGTATAACACTGGCAGAACTATGATGTAGCACCAAGTATAGTAGGAAGGCCAGATCCTGAAGTTGAAGCTCAAATACTTTGGCCACCAAATGAGAAGGGAGCACTCACTGGAGAAGACCCTGATGCTGGGAAAGATCGAAGATCAAAGAAGAAGGGGACAGCAAAGGATGAGATGGTTAGACAGTGTCATCGATGCAACGAACATGAAGTTGAGCAAACTTCAGAGGACAGCGGAAGACAGGAGGGCCTGGCGTGATCTGGTCCATGGGGTCGCGAAGAGTCGGACTTGACTGTGCGACTGAACAACAACAACATAGAATCAACCTATCCATATAAGGGCGTTTCAGCCATTGGGCTGTTTAGAAACAAGTGGATCCTTCAGGAGAAGTTTAAGGTGCTATTAATCCTGATATATTCCAGGTCCCATGATCTGTAACAAATGAAACAGAGATACCTGTGGCAACTTTAAAACAATCCTTTCCTTCTAGGTACTTTATTCCCTGTTTTTGAAGAGTGAAAACCTAGGTGGGTGGCCTCAAGTTGTAGCTGAAGATGTTATAAGGCAGGCTCACAGGCTAAAGAATGAGATGTTTGTGATGGGAGGAAAGATCAAAGGGAAAACACTGCTCCCTTTGCCTGAGCGCATCGAAATGTTATACAGTACAGCAGATATGTTTGACAGGTGGGTGCTTCTAAATAACATCTGCCAGTGTTATTTTCTATTTTATACAAGAGTTGGCATCATATACAGGACCCGTTTATTTCCATTTATTAAAATCCTAAAGGCTCTAGAGAAATTATTGAGAAGATTAAGAAGTGCACGTATTTTTGGCATGTTTCCATAGTCATCCTTCTCCTTTCATCTCTCCTGTTTGTCCCCGTCTTTCCATCAATCCCCAATGCTTCCATCAACTGAAAATGTCTAGATTCTGCACACCACTCTGTGTATCCTTGTATATATGGATATTCCAGTTTACAAAACTGAATCTGATTACAGGATCTGGGCTTGCTGATTGCAGGATCTTTCGGTTTTAGTGCAGAATCCTTGATTTTTCTACCTAAAGGTCTTGTCAATACATTACCATTGCAGTGTAAAGAAGAGGAATGGGACATATTAAAGTGCTGATGAGACTGAGGAATCTAGTTTTGTGACTTGCTAAATAACCCATTTACTATTATTTCACAACTGATCAGAAATGAAAGCTGTTTGCATTTCACCGCATTCTTATCCTTTGTGGTTTTCCAGTCTTTCTGTAGCTGTGGACAGTACTCTATTACATTCTATTGAAACAATAATCATTGACTGGTCTCATCAGATCCGAGACATCCTGAGCAAAGACTCAGCACAGCCTCTCTTAGATGGTTTGAACCCATTACCCAAAGTGGAGTTTGATTTTTGGTACAGTCGGCAGGTTAACCTGCAATGCATAAATGATCAGGTACGATGACAGTAATTTTCAGACTTGGCTAAAAATTATATAGGAATGAAGGTATGTTGCTATGGCCATGCTTTTGTGCATATATGCTTTTCTTTTCTAGCTGTATGCCCCTCAAGTACAAAAGATTGCTGATATTTTGGAGAGGGCAAAGAGCTGTTATTGGCCAGCACTCAAGAATGTTTTCAAGGATGTATCTGCAGGTATAACCCTACTGCTTACAATCATAACCAGCAAATTCTATTGGATCACATTGTTCAATGGCTGTTGGGATTATTAAAATGAAGCTTCTCCTTGATTCACTCACTTTATATCTTTGCTTTCATTCAGGACTGAAGGAAGCTGATGATATTAACTTGTACTTGCAGCCCCTAAAAGTTCTCTTAGAAGAAATGGAACAAGCGGAATACCCCCAGGTATATAAAAATTCAGAAATACTGTTTGAGACTTATAGACTGTCTTGCTCATATATAACCCACTGTATTATTGTTAAGGTTCTCTGGACGAGCAAGTCATTCATCATTTTTCTGGTACAATCTCACCAATTATGGTTGTGCATATATGCTTTTCTAGCTGTATGCCCCTCAAGTACAAAAGATTGCTGATATTTTGGAGAGGGCAAAGAGTGAGATTACATGACTAATTGGTGAGATTACATGACTAATAGTCTAGGTTCTGTTATTCCTCCTTCTGTTTTCAGCCTCCTCCCCACAGCCTGTGGATAGAGCCAGTACTCCCCTTCTCACTGATCTGTGGTCTGGCTGGTGCAGGGAGCTAGTTGGTCCACCCAACTTCTCTTGAGAAAATAACATATTGTGGGAGGCCAGGAGTGAAACTGACCAACTGGGAGGTTTTTCCCTGTAATTCCAGGGGATCCCCTAGGTCCCACCTGGAGGCCAGCAACCCTTGTCCCCTGTGTGCCTGTCCCAGGTCCTGCTTATTAGAAGCTCTCTGGGAATCAGTGGGCCTGATTCAGAATGGGACCACAGCACAGGAGGAAAGGGGGTTTAAGCCCTCCCCAAACTATTTTCCTGACCTGAAACAGTCCTTTAGACCTCAATGGGAGCCACACGTGTACTGCCAGGCTATACCAGCTTGTCAAGGCCATTTAAGGTGGGAAACATGGTACTGGCGGAAAGGTATAAGCCTCTTCTCCCCATACACTGTGGTCCCAATCAGAATTGGGTCCACATGCATCTGGGAATTAAGTACAAAATTCCCAGAGCAGATTTGATCAACAGGACCTGGGATGGACACATGAGAGAACACAAGGATTCCATAATGTGTGAATTGGGCCTCTGAGAAATGAGGACGCAGCTGGTTTACCCCCCTAAATTGGTGAAAGGCAATTCTCATCACTGCAGCTTAAAGTTCAGAAACAGAAGGATTCCTAGTTAAACTCAAGAGCACTTGTGACAGAGAATGCTAGTGCTCACTAAGCTATCCATTCCAATAATTAAGCTTATGTTAAATATTTTACAGTAGAATAAATAATGCTTCCCCATAGCTTCACCAGTACTGATGTTGCTGCCAGATCTGCTCCTGAGTGCATGCTATGATAACCCTGAGCCCATGACTTGACCACAGGGCAAAGCATAGGGTTGCCAGTCCCCAGGTCCCAGCGGGGGTTCCCCTGCTTTTTGGGGCTTCTGCCCACCACCAGCCACCTGACCAGCAGGGGAAACCCCACGCCCAAACAGCCACATCCAGGCGTGACATCCCCGATGCGATGATGTCACTCAGAAGTGATGTCATCACATCAGGGACATTGCATATGATACTCTGGTTTGAGGGCAAAACTCTATGGTAAATTTGGCCTGACCATAGAGTTTTGCCCTTAAACCAGAGCGTTGCCATGTGGCATTGCCAATGCAATGACATCACTTCTGGGTGATATTATCGCATCAGCAATGTCCCAGAATGTCCCTCAAACCCCCACCCCAGTTGCAGTGAGGTGACCTGGCAACCCTAGCAAAGCATGCAGAGTGGGCAGTGGAGCAAAGTGCCTTGATGCTTCCCTTTGTCTATGCACACTTGCCTACTACACCTATGTGTGTACAAACTGTATTCACAAATGCTCCACCCCCATGATCAGAAACATTTGTACACAGCCTATATGAAACATAAATTCTTCAAAGATGTCATAGGAGAGGGCTGTAAAAGGAAGATGATAATGAGGAAGAGGCGGGCTTTGCAAGTGTATGCTGAGGAAACTGGTAGGGATTTTGTATCTGAGACGGAAGGAGCTTCAGTGTTAAAAACAATCTCCATTGGTTTATATCATAGAAAATGCCAACAGAAGGTGCTCTGATTTTTCCCCATGTTCCTTTCCTGCCATAGTGTCCAGTGCTTTCTGCCCATGAAGAGATGAATAGACACATGACATAGTAAAAGCCGCTTTCACACACATCGGATAATGCATTTTCAATGCACTTTAGTGATCATTTGCAAGTAGATTTTCCAGTTTCGTACAGGAAAATCCAATTGCAAACAATTTCTAAAGTGCATTAAAAGTGCATTATCCAACATGTCAAAGCAGCCTTAGGGCTATTATGCATGCACAAAATGTACAAAAAAAATTACAAAAAAGAAAGATGTGAAATCATCAACTATGTATGTAAAATGACTAAAGCTTATTTCACGCTCATGTTGATGTCCTTTGAAGTCTGATCTTCAGACCACTTGTTCGTAATCTTTTAATATTTGCTGTTGTATACACCATAAATAAAAAATATTTTTGATAATACTTATCTTTAAGTTAGCTTGACCCTTCGAACAGTGCTGCTATTCTGCAGCCAAAAAAAAATATGGACTGTTGCTAATTAGGGCAGGGACATCACTTGTCATGTGGTGGGGGGGCTGAACTACTTTTGTTTATGTTTTTGTATTGCACAGTCGCTATATTGCAACTGCTTTGCACAGTCACTATACTGCAGTTTGCATCTGCACTTTAACATTAGTTCACTGATTGGACACTTTGGCTTGGAGAGACTCTTTTTTGAAAATATTCATCATTTCTCCTTGAGATGCTCTCATTTGTGCTTATTTGCTGGTCACCATCTTGGTACGGTTGACATATGTTACCCACTAATTTCACTGCCATGTCCTTAATAAAAAAAAATCCTCAGTGCAAGAGCATTTCCAAGATAACGGCTTTTTACACCATACACCAAGTCACTTTGTGTTAAGGTTTAATGAGTTATGCCTGCAAAAGGTTAACTGAATGAATGAAAAGTGCTCTGTTTAGGGGTGGAGACAAATTGGGGATCCCCCACTGGATGGAGTGCAGGGAAGAGACTTGAAATTAATTGGCTACAATCCTGACAAAGTGGGTAGTTATTTTATGGATAAAAGGATGAACAAGAATGCCTTGAATGAAGTCAGCCGCTAGGCATTGCAAACACCACCCCCCATCATTTTTCAAGGCAGATGGTACCAAGATAATCACGTGCACACACACAAACACACACATACACTCACAACCTGCCTGCTTTATAAAGCATCTGCTTTGAAATTTTTAAAAGGCAGACTCTGGCTCCCTCAAGAAGATTGTTATGTCCGCTGACTGCCACTAGGCGCCAGCAACTTACAGCAGAGCTTGGCTCTCAGTAATAAGGACTAGGATCCTGGAACCTCAAGCAGGCACCAATAGGAACCTTGGCAGGAAGTTTAAACCCTCCAATGGGACCTGTGGATGGTCCACGGGGATTGTATATAGTTGGCCGCCTGGCCGGTATATACAAGGAAGGAGGGGGGGGATAAACTATGGGGGAAATAATTAAAAATGGTGGTTGTACGGCAATGAAGAAGGAGGATGGCAGAAGGTGGTTGAATGAGCAGAATAACTTTGATGTGGGCAGGGGAGTAGGCGTCAAGGGGCAGCAAAGCGGTGTGGGGGGGGAATCTGATGACATCGTTATACTCTTAGATATGCTTTGACTTGGAAGAAACAAAAGAAAAATTGCCAAAACAGTGCTCTCAGAAAACGTGGGGGAATGTGAACAGAAAGTGAAGTGAGCACTAATGGGAGGAAATCATATGCAGAAATGGGAAGAAGCACAACGGACATGTACACTGAAAGCAACAGAAAACACACATGTGTAATAGGCCTTAGACTCCATTTAACTTCTGGTAACCTAACAGTTGAGGCTAGTGATAATATTTATCAGAGGGTTTGTGCTTCAGGCTGAGGAAAAGTAAGTACTTTGAATGCAAAATTATATGTTACCAAATTATACAAGTTCACCAAAGGGACTAGTAGACATACTGCAGCTGTTAAGGTCCCAATGGCAATTTCATTAAGAAGTGGCATAGGGGTCCAGTTCTGTAAAGGGGGAGGGGCCAAGTAAAGGGGGGGAGAAGCTCCTGCCTTCCCTTCCACATGCCATTTTGGCTCAGGAGAACAGCAGGAGAAGGAAGGAACAAACCTCTCCCTCCCCCATGCCACAGTCCTGATCAGAATTAGGCCCCTGCAGCACTTCTAAAAGGAATTGCCACTGGACACTTGCAGCTGCATTGTAACTTGTAATGTGTAGTTTGGCCCTGAGTAAAGTTAGAAACAAGATAAACAGCTTGATGGACAGCAAGTTAAATGTCATATCATGTATGTACATTTGACTTTCAGGAAACTAACGAAATGAAATTTTTATGTCCACACAGCTGCCCCCATTCATCAACAGTGTTATGTACACTGTATGCTTGATCTGGGCCAACTCCGAATACTACAATACTCCATCCCGGGTCATTGTCATTTTGCAGGAGATCTGTAACCTCGTCATTGAAATGGTACTGTTTTATGAAAATATAGCCTTGAATTGAGGAGGGTTTTTATCATTATGTGTCCTGTTTTTGGTATCCAGGATGCTCAAATGTACTTTTAGCTCTTTTTATACCACAGACGTTGAGAGGGTGACAACAAAAATTTAAAATTGGATCATATTTCATTGTCATCACATATGGCAGAGAGCAAAAGGGTAGTGACCACTGTGGGTTTTATCATTAGAGGGACACCACATTTACCACACAATCCATACAGACAGGCACAGTCACCCACCTTTCTACTTCTTCCATGGGCATTCTCCATCTAACGGAAAGATAGGTCTGAAGCAGACCCCAGACACACACATCCCCATGGAGGGCTAGTAGTACAGTAATGATTTCCATTGACTGGTCCCACTAAGGGGCAAACTGCACTTTCAATGAGAGATCTGTGACTGGATCACGCAATGTATTCTTCAGAGTTACAGAAGGCACAGGAGGCCTGACAGGTAATACAGACTCATCCCTCTCCCTCCCCCCCTCTCTCACACACACAGTAGCAGCTCTGGGGATTGATTTCTTGGAAATAGCGAGGAGGGTTGTTGTTTTTAGCCTGTCCTTGTATTTGCTCCAAATCCCCCTCCCAAGGGTGCCTTTTAATGTTATATGTGGTTTGACCCTAAGTGCATTTGCCTTTCTCATTCCTTACTGTCTTGATCCCATTAAGTAGAAAGTATGGCCCTTTCTGTACCAGTATTTTGCCTTGGTTTCTGAGCACATCCTATTCTTCTGTTCCACATTCCCTCCCACTTTCACTTACGGTTTGTGTCAGGGCTTTTTCTTGTTTCTACATTTGTTTTACAGGAATCTGCATTCAGACCACTTCCGGCTCGCTGTTGCCTTGCAGTTACCAAAACTCCTTTTGCTGAGATTCTTTGTTCTCATCCACTTTTGAACTGCTAATTCTTTCTAAAGTAGAATTATTTCTGTTGGTATTTAAGTGCTGCCCACTGCCCTCCCCTGTTTCCATCTCCCTCTAAGTTGACGCTCCCTCCCCATTCTGTTTTCTTTCCCTCCTTCTCCAAAGGCAAAAGAGGATGTCTCCTCCCATTCAGGCAAACTTTTAAAAAGCCAGAGAGAGCATAAGAAGGAATCAGTAAATATAGAGGACTAGAGGATTCCTTGTTCCCAAATGTGACGCCTGTGTGGACCTGGTTTTCCCCCTCCCTTCCCTTCCTTTTTTGCAGAATCATGGAGGGAGTGAAGGAGGGAGGGAGGGTTTGGGTCTGCAGTTAAAAGTTTTGAAAGATGTTTGTCTTTCTCTTCATCTTAGACAAAACAGCCAGTTAGCTCAAAAAATGTGGGTTTTGCTTGCAGATGCTGAATGCATACAGAATACACAAATAAATAAACTGGGGGGGGTAAAAATCAGCGCAGAGAGAATGTGTGCAACTCTGAAGTCAACCCTTAAGGCTTAACTCCTCAGATTCTCCAGAGCAAGCTGTCAGTGCAGGAAGGGGCTGTGTCAAATACTCCTTTGGGCTCAGGAACCATTGCAGCTGTTACCTGCCAGCACTTCTGTTTTAGCAATGGAGGAAGGAGAAGTGAGGGGTCAGAATGCCCAGGTTAGGATTGGAAGACAAAAGTATAGGTTACGACCTCCATGGCCATTTCCACTGCTCAGCCTACCAGGTCTGTGGAAGTTGAATGGTATTGCCCTTTTATTGGAGAAGTACATTTGAAGGTAGAGGAGCAGCTGGAATCACTACTGATAATTTTGGAAGAAGGGATCTATTGTGGTGAACATGTTCCAGGTAATGATGCAATGAGCAGGTAAAAGGCAGCTAATTAGCACATCTTGAATCCTTACTATTGTTCATTTTTTTAAAAAACAACAATAAAAAAACTAAACAGAAGCAGTGTAACAGGCATGCTAAAACTTCCTTGGCTGCTAACTGATGAAAGTGATATGACTATCAGCAAAGAATCAACCCATCATAACATGTCTTTATAGTGCAAAATTTTAAAAGGTTTTAATTCCAAAGTCTGGTTCAACATGTTCTGTGTTGTCTTTGATTGCCGCTTTTTCTATTTAGACACGTAACTTTCTAAGTCCTGAAGAGGTGCTAAAAGGCTTACAAAGTGAGATTGAAGAAGTACTGGGAGGGATCAAGCTGGGAATCTCTGTGATAGAGAAACTCTATAAGACCTATGACATTTGCTGCTCAGATATGATGCCCACATTTTTTCAGGTTAGTCACTGCCACTACTGCACAGTTTTCTTAAAGGAAACATTACTCAGAGCTTCCTAATGCAAACATTATATGTAATTCATCCAATTTAAAGTGGGAGATTATTTAATTACATCTATCCCAACTATACAATTTCCAAATGAAATAGTCCCCTTTTACATTTTTTAATGTGCAGATAAACTCATATTCAGCTCTGGCACTTTGCTTCTCTAGTGCAACAAAGTCAGTAACAGGGCAGATGTAGCTGCATGGAGATGGAAATCTGCCAAGCACTTTATAGGGTACCCTGCTCAAACTCCTAGGAGTATCAGAATGTTAACATGCTACTTTTGCTCACAGCACTGCAGTTGGTAACTTTTCATTTCACAAATACCGGTTGGAACATATAGCTGAGAGATTCAAAAATATCCTTTTACCTGCAGCCCATCCTATAACATGGCTGTCTTATTCTTTGTATTTGCAGGACAAGGAGCCTCAATATTGGGAGTTCCCTTCTACCCTTGTCTTTGCAAGAATGAATGCATTTTTTCACAGACTAAAAACAATAGAGGTGAGAACTAAGTTTAGTTTAACTAAAATACAGAATTGCTACAGTAATAGTTTACATTAAGAAAAATTGATTTTCATGAACAATGGGTTGGATCCTGCCTGTTTGTTCCACTGGTACCATTGTATTCCTTTAAGGCAGACTCAGCATGGGTTCTGTAAGGGAAGATCTTGTCTCACTAACCTGTTAGTGTTTTTTGAGGGAGTGAACAAACATGTGGACAAGGGGGACCCAATAGATATTATTTACCTTGACTTCCAGAAAGCTTTTGATACAGTTCCTTATCAAAGGCTCCTAAGTAAGCTCAATAGTCATGGGATAAAAGGACAAGTCTTCTTGTGGATCAAAAACTGGCTTATAAATAGGAAACAGAGAGTGAGTATAAATGGGAAACTTTCTCAGTGGAGGGTGGTAAGTAGTGGGGTACCACAGGGATCAGTGCTCGGTCCGATGCTTTTTAACTTGTTTATTAATGATTTGGAATTGGGAGTAAGCAGTGAAGTGGCTAAATTTGCAGATGACACGAAGTTGTTCAGGGTGGTGAAAACCAGGGAGGATTGTGAGGCACTCCGAAGGGATCTGTCGAGGATGGGTGAGTGGGCGTCAACATGGCAAATGCGGTTCAATGTGGCCAAGTGCAAAGTGATGCACGTTGGAGCCAAAAATCCTAAATATAAATACACATTGATGGGGTCTGAACTGGCAGAGACTGACCAAGAGAGAGATCTTGGAGTCGTAGTAGATAACTCAATGAAAATGTCTAGACAGTGTGTAGCTGCAATAAAGAAGGCCAATGCTATGCTGGGGATTATTAGGAAGGGAATTGAAAACAAATCAGCCAGTATCATAATGCCCCTTTATAAATCATTGGTGCGACCTCATTTGGAATACTGTATACAGTTCTGGTCACCACATCTCAAAAAGGATATTATAGCATTGGAAAAAGTGCAGAGAAAGGCAACTAGAATGATAAAAGGGTTGGAACACCTTCCCTATGAAGAAAGGTTAAAACGCTTGGGGCTCTTTAGCTTGGAGAAACGACGGCTGAGGGGTGACATGATCGAAGATTATGCATGGGATTGAGCAGGTTGAGAAAGAAGTACTTTTCTCCCTTTCTCACAATACAAGAACTCATGGGCACTCCATGAAATTGCTGAGCAGTCAGGTTAGAACAGATAAAAGGAAGTACTTCTTCACCCAAAGAGTATTAACATATAGAATTCACTGCCACAGGAGGTGGTGGCAGCTACAAGCATGGACAGTTTCAAGAGGGAATTAGATAAACATATGGAGCAGAAGTCCATCAGTGGCTATTAGCCACAGGGTATAGATGGGAACTCTCAGTCTGGGGCAGGTGATGCACTCTATTCTTGGTGCTGGAGGGGGCAGCAGTGGGAGGGCTTCTAGTGTCCTGGCCCCACTGCTGGACCTCCTGATGGCACCTGGTATTTTTGGCCGCTGTGTGACAGAGTGTTGGACTAGATGGGCCATTGGCCTGATTCAACATTGGCTTCTCTTATGTTATGTAAGGCACAGGATGTTCTATCAACGCAAGAGCCTCTTCTGATGACAGAAGAGCCTTTTGCATCACATGAATAACAGGATCCAATCCAATAATATTTTTCCAATAATATTTTTAAAAATAAAAACTGGGGAATGAGATTATATTGAAATCCTTAATATTGATGCTATTGATCAGATCTCATTATATTTCTGTTTGACATATATTCCTTCCTTCCTTCCTTTTTCTTTT
Source organism: Gekko gecko (assembly GCA_029375565.1). NCBI lineage: Eukaryota > Metazoa > Chordata > Lepidosauria > Squamata > Gekkonidae > Gekko > Gekko gecko. Next base: position 231,581,685 of record JAPDNY010000002.1, on the reverse strand, counting down.
TTCCCCAGGAACTGTATATTACTTCAATAGAATTTCTCAAACTGGAGAAAATTGAGCTGGGTGGTGTGAGAGGCAATATTCTAGGAAGCCAGGTGGTTCAAATTTATGAAGAGGTCCTCGAATTTATCAAGGTGTTTGCTGAATGTAAATATGATCCTTTAGATCCAGCAGATGAGGTTAGTTCATTGCAGTATGGAACTGCCTGTTTCTGTTTCCTGGGTTGGTGCAGCTGCACCACAGTTGGGTTTATACTGGTATAGTATCAATAGGCTACTACATAGCTTATCTCTGAAGTGCACTAACATATCTCCATGTTATACCACCATGGTCTTGCAATTCTAAGCAGTTTCCAAATGGGCCTTAGGATTGTGCCCTTAGCAGACTAGCTTATAAAAATTAAATTAAAGGTATACTGGCTAACCTAATTCATTTTTGATCATCATTCAAAGCAATTTGATGAAGATTTTGCAGACTTCCAGATCAAAATTCAGGATTTGGACAGACGGCTGGCCACCATTTTCTATCAAGGATTTGTTGACTGCTCCGGCATGGAGTCTGCTGTTAAGGTACACATACTTATGTATGGGTTCCATGCTTTTCATCTGTCTTGAGTCTTTTTGAGAAGAGTGAACTATATATGAAGTAACTAAACCTAATATCTAGATATTATTTAGCTACAGTGAAATAAACAATTGCTTGTACTCCTGCAGGTAAAGAAGCCTTTCATCCCTGGAAGCATGGAAGACCCATTTTCTTTTTCCTGATCTAAGGCCAGGAAAGGGTTTCTGTAACTTTCAAATAAACAAAAAAGTCCTTTAGAATGTCAAAAAGGAAGGCTAGTGGGGCCTCAACCCTATCTCACCTCTGCAAGTACCAGATAAGCACTTTTATGTGGCAAGAATGCATGAGAAATAGGAACAGGTCTGTTGCTGGCACCACAGTGAGCAACAAGAGTAAAAGGAAATCAGGAGTGTAGGTTTGGAGAGAGTATGCAAAAATGGTCTGCAAACAGACTGGGGGATGTAAGCAGCTCCTCTTACATCAAAGACTACCAATGTAGTAAATGGGAAGTTTGAGATCTAAGGAAATGTGAACTGTTTATGGGTTTATGAATGCTGACTTCCTCAGACTTTTCAGTGCCATGCAAACATAATTTTCCCATTTAAAATACCTACATACTGTCTTTTATTCCGAAGAAGCTATTCATCGCTCTTTGTCCTTTATGCCTCCTAATAATGGGGGGGGGGGGGATTTTTGGTCTCTCCAAATCAGGTATTATATAACCCCCACGGGGAGTAGACTGAGAAGCAAAAAGGGCACTAGAAAGGCCCCTGTCCTTGTTCCCCTCCATCAGACAGGGAAGTGAGAAAGCAGAGGTGTTAAGTAGTGGGTTCACAAGACTATTGTGGTTTTAGCATAGCTCTTTATTTCAGTAACGTTAAGAACAAGCATACATGTGGAGAGCTGCAACTATATACAAAATCCTCAGTCCCAAACACACCCAAAACATACAAATAAACCAATAAGAACCTAGGAGCCTTCATTTGCATGGCATCACTTACACTTCTGTTACCTGATTGGCCTGCTCTGCAAGGGCAGCCAATCTGAATGTAGCTGCTAAGAGGCTCTCTAACAATGCTTGTTCATTTGAAGCTCTCACTACACAACACCCCTTCCCCCTAAGACAGGGTTGCACCTGGTTGCAAACATAGTCCTGCAGGTAGTGGGGTGGTGCCCACACCTGCTGGGAATGTCTTAGTTCATTGCTTGGTGCAGGCGAGCTACACTCCGGTGTGGCCAGCTGTGATGACACTGGTGCCACAGCAGTCTCTGCACAGGAGATAGGAAGGCTTACCTGAGCCCCACTTATCTCCAACAGTTGAGTTGTGAGGTCATCTGGAGCCTGCTGCAAAACTGTCTCCTGGACATCAGGTGCAATCATGGGCTTAGGATTGCTTGCTGTTGGACTGCTGCCGGCCGCCGGTGCCCTCTCTGACCATCTGTGCTGAAGTTGATCCAGGTGATGCCGTAGGTTCCAGCCATCCAGGGGTGGCCACCTCATAGGACACCAGCTCCATTGTCCTGGATACCATTGCTGTAACCCAGGCCAGGGCCCTGCTGTAGTTCCAGGCATAGACCATGTCTCCCGGCTGGAACGCTGTCACCTCTCCTGCATCGGGTTGCTGAGTATCCTCTAGAGATAGGTATGGGTGGAGCCTGTCAAGAAGTGTGGTGAGCCACCTGTTTATCAGGCGCTCTGCTGTGCTGTGCTGTGTTGCAGAGTGGGGCGTGAAATGTTGCTGTAGCAAAAAAGCAGCCATTCAGGCGTGCCAGTCTCCCTGGGTTTTCCGGCAGAGACTGTCTTGTGTTGTTTGCACCATCCTCTCAGCTTGCCCATTGGTTGAGGGGTGGAACGGAGTAGATGTGATGTACTGAATGATGTTGTTGGCCAGGAACCGCTGGAACTCCACCGATGTGAACTGGGCCCCGTTGTCTGACAAGATGGTGTTGGGAAGCCTGTGCATAGCAAAAAGGTACCAGAGTGCATGGATGATGACAGCGGAGGACATGGTGGATACTGGAACATCCTCTAGCCATTTGGAGTAGGAGTTCACCATGATCAGGAAAGTCTGTCCCTGGAATGGGCTAACAAAGTCCATGTGGAGCCTAGACCATGGCATGTGTGTTGTTTCCCATGGGTGCACTGGAGCTTGTGGCGGGGCCGGCTGTGACTCCTGGCAGGGCTGGCAGGCATGGACCCACTCAATTGCTTTGTCCATGCTGTGCCACCAAACATAGCTGCAGGTGAGTGCCTTCATGCGCACGATGCCCAGGTGGCTGACGTGGAGTGCCTCAAGCACTTGCTGATGCAGCTTGGACAGAATGATGACCTGGTTCCCCTAGAGCAGGCTGCCTTTGTGCACTGAAAGTTCATGCTGCCAGGAGCTGTAAGACTAAAACTCAGCCATGCGACCCACTGGCCACCCCCTCCACACCCAGTTGAGAACACGGGCCAGGGTGTGGTCCTTAGCCAAGTGTGCAGCGACATCAGATGCATGGAGAGGCGGTTGCGGGAGGTCCTCAAGCAGGAAGATGTGGTGAGCTGGAGATGGGTCAACAGCTAGATCAGGAAGTGGGAGGCAACTGTGGGTGTCGGCATGGCCCAAGACTTTGCCCGGACAGTGCTGGAGTTCATAGGAGTACACTGACAGGAAGATGGTCCACCGCAGCATCTGGGGAGACAAGATCTGTGGTGTCTGCCAGTCCAGTGCAAAGATCCCCAGCAGCAGCTTGTGGTCTGTGGCGATGACAAAGCTCCAGCTGTAGAAATAGTCATGGAACTTCTAGACTCCTGCAATGATGGCCAGTGCTTCCTTGTTGATCTGGGTGTAGTTACGCTCTGCCGATGACAGAGTTCTGGAGAAGTAGGTGATGGGGCCCTCCCTATCGTTGGGCTTCCTGTGGCTTAGGATGGCTCTAATTCTGTAGGGGAAGCATCACAGGTGAGGACAAAGGTCCTCTTCTCACACTCTCCAAAGACAAGAGTTCCTTCACAGTGGAGAATGCCACAGCTTCTTTCTGACCCCAGACCCAGGGGACTGATAAATCCATGAGCCTATACAGTGGCTCTGCAACCGACGCCTCATGTGGCAAAAAGACATGGTAGAAGTTCAGGAGGCCCAAGAAGGACTGCAGTTCTTTCTTGGACTGGGGTGCTGAAGCACTGCAGATAGCCTGTACCTTGGTGGGAGTTGGGTGGCTGCCCTCTGCATCCACGAGGAAACCCAGGAACTCAACTTTGGAGACACTGAACTGGCACTTTTCCTTCTTCACCTTTAGGCCTGCATTCTGCAGTTAGCAAAGGATGGCCCAGCAAGTTCTGCCTCAGAGCCTCCAGCAATAAGGATGTAAACAAAACATGGAATGATGCCAGGTCCATGGAGCAGACCTTCCATCAAGTGTCAGGGCTGTAGTATCAGGACAGGGATGCTGCTGGTCTCAGCAGGCACAGTGGAGCGGAGTGAGATGGGGTAGCACTTGACATGGTGGACAGAGGCCTTCCTTGCAAGGGGCAGTGACCTGCATATTGATCGTGGCAATGCATGTCTGGTTGGGGTGGAGCAGCAGGCATGTGTGATGTGCCCTGATTTCCCACAGTTCCTCACTGAGTGTCCCAGAATCGTCATGATTTTTGCTGGTGGGAGCCTCAGAGTACGGTTGGGCCCCCTCATGCTTCCAGGTAGCGATTCGGGAGCACAGCATTTCCCACTCATCTTCATCTGTGGAGGAGAAGTCCTCAAGCTTTCCTGGTGAACAGCTTCAGTCTTGCGGGGCGGAGGAGGACTTTGCATCTGGTGGACCTCCTTTGTTGACTGCTCGGCTGCTTCAGCAGCGATGGCCTCCTTGTAGGCCATTTTAAAATCTTAAGTCATGCTTCATGAAGAGCCATTGCTGCAGTTTCTCATCTCGGAGTCTGCACAGCAACTGGTCGCAGAGAGCCTCTTCCAAGTTGTGGAAGTCACACTGGAGTGATGCCTTTTGGAAGGCGGCCATGAAGGTGGCGATTGACTCTCCTGGGGCCTGATCCCTTTTGTAGGTGTGCTGGCAGGCAATTCTGGAGGGACATGCAAGAAGTGGTCCTTCAGTTTGGCCTTGAGTGTGTCGAAGGAAACAGCAGCAAGGTCCTGTGGCGCCATGAGGACTCTGGCAGTCTTGAAGGTGGAGCGCCCACAGAGGTTGAGGACCTCATGATTGGTGATCTTGTTGGCAGTGATGTAGAACTGGAACCAGAAGATGTATGCGTCCCAGTCTTCTGTGGCGGCGTTGAACAGTTTGAGGTGGCCCTTGGAGGTCATGCTGAATGATCGAGTGGGTGTTGAGGTGATTCAGCTGGATCTCTTCCTAGTTCCTTTGTCTGTATCCCACCTTCATCACCAGTGTTAATGTTATGTCCGCGGACTGCCACTAAGTTCCAGTGGCAGGCAACCCGAGCTTGGTTCGAAAGACAATAGGGGCCAAGGATCCAAACCCTCCAAGGAGGCACCTATAGGAACTGTGGCGGAAAGTTCAAACCCTCCAATGAGACCTGTGGGTGGATCTCAGGGTCTGTATATAGTTGGCTATTTTGGCTGGTTGTTATTTTGTGTGTTGTGTACCAATAAACTATGAGCTGTTAATCACGGAGTGTCCAGCTTCTTCATGTGTCCAACCCAGTATACAACAATGGTGATGAAGGTGGGATCCCACTGAGCTGGCTGGGCTGCTGGGGAGTCAGAGGAAGGCCAGGAACCGCCGCTGCTTCAACTGATGAGCACCGAAGGCACGCAAGCCACTTCCCCGCCACAACCACGCAGCACGATAGCAGTTGCTCTGGGAGCGGGATTAGTCCCTCCGTTTGACCCTACTCGACTGCATCACTGGGAAGCCTGGGTTGAGGGACTCAAGTGCATCCTGATCTTCTACGAGGTCACCCACGGAGAGAGGAAGAAGGGCCTCCTTATCAGCTCATGTGGCCCCACCATCATGGAGCTGGCTCACAACCTGCTCTCCCCAACCAAGCTAGCAGAGGCCATGTTCAAGCAGATCATCAAGGTGCACCACATGGCATTCCACTCTCAGCAACAGCAACCATGAGAATCTGTCTCTGTGTACCTGGCTGAGCTCTGCAGGCTCGCCTCTGAGTGCACTTTCAGGGCCCAACTAGAAACGACACTCCATGACAGACTGATTTGTGGGATAAGCGATGAGAAGCCCAGGCGACGGATCCTGGAGGATGAAAAGTGCACCCTCGCATCGGCCCTCTCCACCGCCACAACTTGGGAGAGGACCCATCCGGCCACATTGACCTCTGCACACTGGGCAAGCACTGACCCCATAGCCACAGAGGAGGAGGAGGAGGTTCACCAAACCAAACATTCCAACCAGAGGCGAGATTCAGCACCTGCACCATGCACCATGCACCATGCTCCATCAAGGAGTCCAGATATCAAGAGTCTGCCAGCTGTGGAGACAGGCATGACAGGAAAACTTGCTGCTTCAGGGATGCTGTCTGCCAGAGCTGCAGCTGCTCAGGACGCATCGCCCAGGCCTGCCATTCCTGGGGGTCCCAAGCCCCACCATCACAACCCCAGCATGGCCGCCAGTCCACCATGCATTACAAGGACAACTCGTCCCATGAAGAACTTTACCTCCTCACGAGCAAATTGACGGAACAGGTACTGGCTTCCAAGCCAGACCTCAGCCCCTAAAATTCAGGTCCAGGTCATGATAGAGGGGTCCCCTTATTCCATGGAGCTGGATTCTGGCTCCACGGCCTCCATCATTTTGGTGGAAACCCTTAAGAGACTGTGTCCTGGGGGGGGGGGCACCTGCACCCATCTCCTGTGACCCTGATGGACTTCCAGAGGAACCGCGTTCCTATCCAGGGTGTGGGGAGCTTTCAGGACCAGTACTGGGGGGTTGACGACTACTTGGACTTGATTGTAGTCGAGGGCAACCTGATCAGTCTCTTGGGTCATGCATGGTTTGCCCCTTTGGGAATCTCAGTTAAGGAAGTATAGCTCTGCGCCCCATAGGACTTCAGCTAAGTTTGCAGGGAGTTCCCAGCCGTCTTCGACAGGACTCTGGGTTGCTACACGGGTCCCCCAGTGTCACTACAGCTTGACCCACATGTGGCCCCCATCTGTATGCATTCCAGGAAGGTCCCATTCATGCTGCGGCCGAAGATTGATGCGGAACTGGACCATCTCATAGAGCAAGGTGTCCTGGAGCCGGTCTCCCATGTGGTGTGGGAGAGTCCCATAGTCACCCCTGTGAAACTGAACAGGGATGTCTACATCTGTGCAGACTACAAGTTAATAAGGTTCTTCAGGACCATGCATACCCGGTCCCAGTAGTGAGCCATGTGCTGGCCACTTTGGCAGGGGTGAAGATCTTTGGCAAACTTGATCTTGCCCAGGCTTACCAACAGCTCCCGGTTGACAAGGCAACCGCTGCAGCGCAAACAATCGTCATGCATAGGGGGGCTTTTAAAGTAAAGAGACTGCAGTTTGGAGTAAGTGTGGCCCTGAGGCTCTTTCAACATCTGATGGACTCTCTCTTGAAAGGGATCCCGGTGTCACACCGTTCTTTGACGATGTGCTGATCGCTGCAGCAACGCCTACAGACTGTGTGCCGTCCTCCGCCATTTCCATGAGGCTGGGCTGAAAGTAAAGTGGGAAAAGTGCCTTCTAGGGGTTCCATCCATTGACTTCGTGGGCTTCACAGTCGATGAGAATGGCCTCCATCTGCCTAAAGACAAGGTGAAGGCCATTGTTGAGGCTCCCTCGCCCAAATCCAAGGCAGAACTCCAGGCATTCCTAGGGCTCTTGAACTTCTACCACACCTTCCTCCCCCACAAGGCGGCGGTAGCAGAGCCCTTGCACCGCCTTCTGGATAAGCAAGTCCCCTGGTCTTGGGCCCCCCGCCAGGCTGCCGCCTTCAAGGGGGTCAAGGTGCTGTTGATCTTGAAAAAAGTCCTGGCGCATTTCAGTGAATACTTGCCGATGGTTCTCGCTTGCGATGCTTCCCCCTACGGCGTGGGTGCAGTGTTGGCCCACCAACTCCCGGATGAACAGGAGGTGCCCGTTGTGTATTACTCCTGGACGCTGTCAGCAGTGGAGCAGAATTATGCCCAGATTGACCATGAGGGCCTGGCGATCATGGCCGGCATTAAGAAGTTCCACGATTTCATCTACAGCCGGCCCTTCACCATTGCCACTGACCATCGCCTGCTTCTTGGCCTCTCCGCCGCAGACCAGCAGACGCCACAGGTCCTCTCCCTATGAGTCCTCCGCTGGTCCATTTTTCTGTCCAGCTACAACTACACCCTCAAGCACCGCCCTGGGAAGACTATGGGTCACGCCGACACACTTAGCTGCCTACCCCTGCCGTCCATCGAGGCCGACCCGGTTCCTGAACACCATGTCCTCCAGGTCGAGGACCTCCCCAACTCTCTCCTCTGGGCTGGGGATGTCGTCCGCCACTCGGCCAGGGACCCTGTCATCTCTCAGGTTCTGGGCTGGGTGTTGAAGGGGTGGCCCACAGCCGCAGCAGGCCCTAAGTTCACAGCCTTGGCAGCTCACTGTGACGAGTTGTCTGCACACAAGGGATGCCTGCTGTGGGGGGACCAGGTGGTGGTCCCCAGCATCCTACGTCACCAAGTCCTGAAGGCCCTACATAAAGCCCATCCCGGGATCATCCACATGAAGGCATTGGCCAGGAGCTATGTATGTTGGCCAGGGATCGATGCGGAGGTGGAGGCTTGGATGAAGCACTGTCAAACATGCCAAGCCGTCCAGCCTAATCCGCCTAGCGCACCCACCCAAGCCTGAGAATCCACCTGGACACTGTGGTCAAGGCTCCACATAGATTTCACTGGATCGTTTCACGGACTGCTATTTCTGGTCACAGTGAACTCCTACTCAAGATGGCTGGAGATAAGCCCCATCTCCACCACATCATCCAGGGCCACCATCTGGGCACTGTGCAAGATCTTTGCGACCCATAGGTTGCCAGACACCATAATCTCTGACAATGGGACGGCGTTCACCTCAGAGGAATTCCAGGAGTTCCTGCACAGCAACCTGATCAGGCACATGAGATCTGCGCCATTCCACCCCACCACCAACAGTCAGGTGGAGCGGATGGTGTGCACTGCCAAAGAAGCCCTTGGCCACCTGACGGAGGGAGACTGGGAGTTCCACCTGGTCCATTTCCTCTTTGCACAGTGGACAACTCTGAATCTGGTCAACAGTCAATGCCCGGCGGAACTCCTGATGGGCCGGTGGCCCACAATCTTATTGGACAGACTGCACCCGGACAGGTTCCTGGAGTCCCGCAGCCTGTCCAAACAGAGGGAGGCGCCACGAGGGTTCTTTTCAGAGGACACCGTGTACATGGCTCCCCGTGGCTAGCTCCTAGATGTTTCCTGTGGGAGCGCCAGTCCCCAGCCTATCTGAAAGACTATGTCCCCTAGGCTGGGCTCGAACTATGGGGGGAGGGGTGTTATGTCCACGGACCGCCACTAGGCACCAGCAGCAGGCAACCCGAGCTTGGTTCCAAAGACAATAGGGGCCAAGAATCCAAACCCTCCAAGGAGGCACCTATAGGATCTGTGGCGGGAAGTTCAAACCCTCCAATGGGACCTGTGGATGGGTCTCAGGGACTGTATATAGTTGGCCATTTCAGCCGGTTGTTGTGTTGTGTGTTCTTTATTTCAGCTCTTTATTTCAGTAATGTTAAGAAGAAACACACACGTGGCGAGCCACAACTATATACAAAACCCCCAGTCTCAAAACACACCCACAACATACAACTAAACCAATAAGAACATAGTAGCTAGGAGCCTTCATTTGCATGGCATCACGCCTCTGTTACCTGATTGGCCTGCTCTGCAAGGGCGGCCGCTAGGAGTCTCTCTAACATTGCTTGTTCATTTGAAGCTCTCACTACACAACAAGAGGGGTCACCAGCTGCCGAAGCAGCTCCTCCCCTTGTCAACCAGGAGTTCCTGAGTCCACCTGCCTCCTCCGTGGTGCCAGCCATGCATGGCAGGGGAGGAGGGAAGAAACCCAAAGTACATCTGTGAATGACAAACAACTACTCCATGGCTGAGGCAGTTCTAGGCATTTGTTCCTTCTTTCCTTCCTGCCCATCTCCAGCTGAGGCGCCTCCTCACTTGGCTTGCATGCTTTGTCTACCTCATTTCCCCTGAACAGGAGTGATGTCTTACTCTTTCCCTCAACACACATGTAGCCCAATACAAGACACCCACCCAATTGGCCAGCTGATATGGCAGCTACAGCTAGTTGGCTATGTCATGCAAGCTTGGTTCTCTTCCATGTCTGAGAAGAGCCCCGCTAGAGCAGATGTGGGTTTGGGCAGCCTACTTGTGGCAGCAGCAGTAGTGGCTTCTCCAGCAGCCCATACAGGGCTCAGGCTGTCAAATCACAATGCTGGTGGTGGCGGCTCTTGCCTGTCTCGTGTGGGCCGCCTCTCACTTCAGGCTAGGGTGGCATGGCAAGGGGGCTGGCAGCCCCTGGGCAACCCCAGCAGGGGTGGCCATCAGACTTTCCACAGTGGCATTCATGGCCAATCTGCCCCTGCCCCTTCATTGCCCCTTCATTGCCCTAAACTTAATATCAGACTCTTTAGTGCTCCAGTCTCTTGATCATTTTGGTTACCCTTTACTGTCTCTTTTCCTGTGCTTAGATATCCTTTTTGTGACGGATCAACAATAGCCATACACAGGGTTCCAAATGCTGCCACACTATAAATGTGTATACAATTATTATGGTACTGGTCATCTTATTATCAGTCCCTGAGCATATAGCAACCTTTTAAAAATACAACCACATAATGTATAACTATTCAAAATGCCCCCTCCCAGCTACATTTCTATTTGTGCAAGAGAAAAAAAATAGGGTCTTTTTTCCAGTGTGAGAAAGCAGCAGGGGAGGGGGGATTTTGAGCAGCAAAAACCAGGGAGGGAAAGGGTTAAACAACCCTTACATGCACACACAACCGAACACAAGTGTTTTTTTCCGCTCATGGGCAGGCTTCTGTGATTCCTCCATTGCTGCTGCCGCTGCCTCCACCACTGCCAATACAGTACAGCGGCAACAGGCAGGGCTATTTTGGGGCAGGAATGCACAGGAATGGAGTTCTGGCTAGCTCCCGAGTTGGCCACACCCAGCAGGAATTCATTAGCATAATAGGCCACACCCAACAGCAGAAACTTATTAGGGTTGGCTACATTAGGGGTGTGTGGCCTAACATGCAAAGGAGTTCCTGCTACAAAAAAGCCCTGGGTTTTGACAACAGAGTAAGAAGCAAAAGGTGGGTGTGGCTGGATGACCACACTTCTGGTAACATGGGGGTGTGGCCTAATATGCTAATGAGCTGTGCTGTCAGGGGTGTGGCTTAATATGTGACTGAGTTTCTGCTGTTGGGTGTGGCCTATTATGCTAATGTGTTCCTGCTGGGCTTCTACAAAAAAAGCCCGGGCAACAGGGCTTCCACATGGCAGGTTTTCTTGCAGTTTTCCTGCCCTACTCTCTCCGCAGTGGTCATTTGCCCTACCTGAGGTCACCAGGGCTTTTTCAGTTTCTTATTGGCAATTGAATATTGTTATGTTGACTGAATGGTGTAACAATGTGGGCATCGGGCTCTCTGAATTTCTGGCTTCCATTTTTTAAAAAGTCTCTAGCTCCCTTCATTGCAGAGGCGTGCCTTTGCCGTTACATCTCTACAACAAGGGGGGGGTAAAGACTGTCTTTTTTAAAAAGTGAAAACTTGGAATTCAGAGAACCTGGCATACATACTGTTATAATGTTATAGTTTATAAGTATATTTAACTGCTGACTAAAAATTTAAAAAACCCAGTTAGCAGGAGAAGGAAATAGCTGCACCAGGACAGGGCCAGGGAAAATGACTGCCATGTGGGCAGGAATGTCTGAATTTCCTTCCCACAGCTGTTATTCAGGCTTTGCCTGGGGTGGCTAATCTCCAGGTGGGGTCTGTAGATCTCCTGGAATTTCAACTGCTCTCCAGTCTACAGGTATCAGCTCCCTTGGAGCAAATGGCTGTTTTGGAGGGTGGAGCAGGCCTGTAGCCAGGATTTTTCCATTTGGGGAGACCTTTTAAAAAGTAGGGGAGCACTGAAATTTGCATGTGGCCCCTGCTTCTCCACAGAACATTCAAAGTGTCCCTTTAAGTGCTTTGAGGGAGAAGTGGAAGGAAGCCGTGCAGGTGTGTGCAGCCTCCCCCACTTCTCCCCCAAAGTCGTAGAGCCTTGGGAGGGAGTCAGGGGGCTGGGTCCTGAGAGGCCCCACCATAGCTACAGACCTGGGGTGGAGTCTATGGCACTATACCCTGATGAGGTCCCTCCCCTCTCCAAACCCTGCTGTCCCCAGAGCCCATCCCAAGTCTCCAGGAATTTGCCAACCTGGAGTTGACAACCTTAAATCTTTCTCAAAACTTTGCTGCAAAGTAGGAAAAAAGGAAGAAAGCAGGAGAAATGTCAGGAGGTACACAAATGCAGCACAAAGCTGTGGGGAAAAGACCTGCTTCCCAACAATATTGAACCCAGGTCAAATAACCCTTATGGAACATGCCACACATACACACATTCAGCCACTCATCCTGTTCTTCACTGCAATTTCTGAGTCATTTAAAGCCAATTGTGTGAGAAAAGAAGAAGTGAAGAGATTGGATTTATACCCTGCCCTTCACTCGGAGTCTCAGAGTGGCTTATAAACTCCTTTCCCTTCCCCGCCCCACAACAGACACCCTGTGAGGTAGGTGGGGCTGAGAGAGCTCTAAGAGAACTGCCCTTTTCAAGAACACCTCTGACAGAATTATGGCTTGCCCAAGGTCATCCAGCAGCTGCAAGTGAAGGAGTGGGGAATCAAACCCAGTTCTCCCAGATTAGAGCCCACGCACTTAACCACTACATCAGTCTCTCTCTCTCTCTCTCTAGTACTGCTCATATGGCTATCACCTTAAGCAGAAATTAGAACCAAAGAAAATATTTTAAAAGACCTTACTCAGTATTATTTCTCTTATATTTGATTATTGCGCCTATGAATTTTGCCACTGAGCGGGTGACAGGATCATTGATATCCGACAGTAGCCATGACACCTGGGCTTCCACATTTAGCAGTTCCATATCTTTAAGTAAAGGGGTAACTAAATTAGCCCTCAACTTATCAAATATAGGGCACTCCATAATCATATGTTCAGTGGTTTCGATTGTATGATATAAGCATCTGCATGTTCTATTAGAGTATAATACTTTATTATATCTGCCCTCCAAAACTGTCAAGGGAAGAACGTTCTGTCTTGCCAAAGTAAAAGTTCTTCTTAGTTTTGGGACTGTCAGTTGATAAAAATATATCAGCAGCTGCATTGGGAGGACTAATGTCTTTAGTTTCTGTATTTTTAATCATATCATATCATAAATGAATGTCTTTAGTTTTTAATCATATCATTCGTTATTCCTAGGCATTTCATTTTCTTTTCCAATAGTGGATCCCATTGGCTGTAATGTGTATCTGCCTGGATAAACCCAAGTAGAGTAGATCCTCCCTCAGATTTAAAAACCTTTACTTTAAAATAAAATGCTTTAATCCAAGCCCTAGCTTCCATCGATAATTCGCCTAGTTCCACTCTCAGTGCTGTGCCCAAGACACATCTAGGAGTAGCCAATAAGTGTCGGAAAAAGTCATACTGGATGGAATCCATTTTTTCAGAAGCAGCCTGAATCCAAAGTTCCGCATCATACAGGAATTGATTTAGAATCTTAGCATTAAATATCTGTATTTTGTGCCTCAAGGTATAAGGCAATTTGCTCATGAAGAGTTCAGATGACATTCCCTTGTGATTCTGGTGCCAAATTTAAACCATATCGTTACTTAATTAGAAAACAAACCTTCCTCTAAATAGGAACATCTTCCCAGCATCCACAACCTAGAATTTCCAGTTTCAGAGAATTAGAGAGTAGAATTTAATATTTATTGACTCCACGGAAAGACTTGGAATCTTGCCAGATTAAACAGTCATTTAATTGCACAGAGCACCACAAAATATCACAGATTTTATTAATGATCCAAATCCAGGTCCCTGGGGCAAAGAAGTCGAGAGCTGAAGTCTCACCACTTCCTGATAACCATAATCAGAACTTTAAAAAAAAAGCTTTACCAGAATTTAACACACATACCTAATGTTTATTTAAAATTGCTTTCCTGCCAATGTGTTGCATTCTGAGTTATCATTAGTAAAAGCAATTGGCTGTTCTTCTGTGTGCTTGAAATCTATTTCATACTAATCAACTGTAGAAGGTTAAAGGAAAACAGTATAGATAATAATAAATGAGAAATCAATACGATGAGGAAAGTGTTTCAAGGAACTATGCATGTTTCATCTGAAAAAGTGATGACATGAAATAAATATGATCCATTCAAATACAGTTATGAAAAGATGATTCATTTATTTCCATCCTTCAAATAGAAATGGCAGAAAGAACAAGCTTGTTGCAGGAAGAAAAATCTATTAAAATAGTAGGACTGAGAAACAGATTGACGACTTCCAGTTTCGGTGATCGCCATGGCAGTTGCTTTCTCCTGGGGCTCCGGGAGAAACCTGCCAGCGCCTATGGCTGGGTGGGGGCGTGATTGTCCATGCCACCCCAGGAGTCCTTGGGTTGGACTCCCAGCCACGGGGCACTAGAGAGCCCTTCCCTGGCATGACCAGCTGAAGGGGGGGGGCTTCTCCAAGCCCCGACGGGTCGGCTGTGGAGCATCCCAAATGGGAACAAGATCAGCACACCGGAGCAAGCATATAGTGATCAAGAGATTTTGAATGCAAAAGGACAATCGCTGAAAATATAAGTCTAAGTATAAGCGAAAATCACCCAAAAATAGCACGCTCTCCTAAAAGAAAATGAGGGGGGGAGGGGACTTCCCCCTGCTAAGAACTGTTTACAAGTGATTTCAAAGCTAGAAAAAGGGGGGGCTTACAGCAAAAAGCAATTGAACTGTGAGAACTTACCACATTGTATAAGAGCTTCCAGAGACTTTGACAAACTTTTAATAAAAGTAAACAATTCTCAAACATGGCGCCGCCGAAGGATTCTAAGGATAAATTAGTGAAAGTTAAGCTTCCCTCTGGAAGTTCCAGCCCTTCGAGTTCTGTTCCTAGACAGGACTCAACTGAGGAACTTCAAAGGTTGTTGTTGGAAGTACTTTGCCCCCTGCTGGAGAAAATTACGGCTATTGACAACAAGTTTGATGCACAACAGGCATAAACGGCTCTGAATACATAGAAAATTGAAAAAACAGAGCAGGAGCTTAAAGAGATTGATTCCAACTCAAAAACAATGAATAAAAAACTGCAGGCATTGGAAAAAAAGTGTCAAATCGAAGAGTCTTGTGTAGTACAGCTGCAAATGGACAGGGCAAGCTATGTCTTGAGACTTCAAGGTATCAAGGAGGAGAAAGGGAAGAATTTGTGACAGATTGTGGGCGATTTGTTGGCTTTTCCTCAGGTGCTCATTGTCCACAAGAGAAATATACTAAGGGCCAAGACCTCTGCACTATAGAGTAACTATTACCTGTGGTGTGCGCATTCATCCCATGCTGTGTTCACTGTGTGTGTGTGTGTGTGTACTTTTGTAGCAGTTCAAAAACTTGCAAACCCCTTTTGACCAAAGAAGACAGTGGAACAAAAGGACAGCTCTTTCATGCCATCTTTAACTCTCCTAAAAGCTTGTCTGTCTCTGGGTTTAATAATGCAACTGCAAGAAACAGAGCCATGTAATTATGAGAACATGAATATGGGAATAATTTGTCTATCATATCAAATCCACAAATAAATCTGTCTAGTACATTTGTGCACATTACACCATCCTGCCTTCAAGGACATTAGGTAGTTCTGTCCTCCATTTCCCCCTCAAAACAAGCCTGTGCGGTGAGCTAAACTGATAGATGAGAATGCCAGGACTTAGGCCACACTGACAGGAGGTGATTCTGCATCTGGCATTCACTCCACATTTTCTCAACACTGAGGAAAAGGTGCAGCTCAGAACCACATTCAAATACCCTGGGGCAATGCCATACTGACTGCAAAGTCACCCCTGAATGGCCATAAATCTATGCAGAAGGTACCATAATACCTGATGATCAAAAAAATGAAAGGGGCAGGCAGTGTAGAGGGTACCATAAAATCCGATGGTCAAAGAAAGTGAAAGCAGCATCAGTGTAGAGGGTACCATAAATTCTGATGGTCAAAGAAAGTGAAAGCAGCATGCAATGCAGAGGGAAATTTTGTTCCAATGTGGATTTCATAAAACAACGGTGGGAAAAGCCAGTGCAGAATCACCCAGTGCTATCTTACATGAGCAAGGTTCAGGGAGCTTTTACTCTGGACAGCTCATACCCTGGCAATCTTGTTGGTCTTTTAAGTGCTACTGGTCTCAGATCTTGCTCTTCTACCGTAGACCAACACAGCTAACCACCTGAAACTGTCTTCAGTACATACACCCTTGTAAGCTCATTGACTTCAAGGGACTTAAAAGGCTAATATGCAGGTTCTGTGGCTGGGGTGGGGGGTGGAAGGTCAAGGGTGCCAACTCCTGACCCTTGATGGTGTGCCCTTAAGACTGGCACCTACTGTCTGGGTATGATTCTGGATGCCTCCCTATCTATGGAGGCCCAGGTAACAAATATTGCCAGACTGGCATTCTACCAGATGTGCCAGGTCAGGCAATTGGCTCCCTTCCTGTCATGCCCTGATCTAGCAACAGTAATCCACACAACAATCACCTCCATACTGGGCTACTGTAACTCACTCTATGAAGGGCTACCCTTGAGACTGACCTGGAAACTCCACCTGGTGCAGAGTGCAATAGTGTGGGTCCTCACTGAGACCCCGTGAACAGCACATATCCAACTTGTGCTGTGTGAGCTATACTGGTTGCTGGTGGATTACCAGATCAGGTTCAAGGGTTTGGTATTGGCCTTCAAGGCCCTGAACAGTCTGGGACCCATGTATCTTCAAGACCATCTCTCCTGATATACCCCCAGAAGACCATTATGCTCATTGGATAAGAACTTACTGGTGGTCCCTGGCCTGAGAGACATCCGGCTGTCCTTGACCAGGGCCAGGGTGTTTTCTGCCCTGGCTCCATCCAGGTGGAACTCTCTGCCAAATAGCATCTGTGCCCTGCAGGACCTGATGCAGTTCTGCAGGGGCTACAAGGCAGAGATGTTCTGCCAGGAGTTTAGTTGAGGACAGCAATGGTTCTTTCTACTGGCACTTCTACTCCCTGCCTTTCTCCATGAGGCGGTGGTACAATTGGTTATTTTAGTATCATCGTTTAGACCAATTGTTGTTTTACTGTGATTTTAAATTGTTTTAACATGTATGCTATGAACAGGGCTATTTTGGGGCAGGAACGCACAGGAACGAGTTCTGGCTGGCTCCCGAGTTGGCCACACCCAGCAGGAACTCATTAGCATAATAGGCCGCACCCAACAGCAGAAACTTATTAGGGTTGGCTACATTAGGGTGTGTGGCCTAACATGCAAAGGAGTTCCTGCTACAAAAAAGCCCTGGGTTTTGACAACAAACAAGGTAAACAGAATAAGAAGCAAAAGGTAGGTGTGGCTGGATGACCGCACTTCTGGTAACATGGGGGTATGGCCTAATATGCTAATGAGCTGTGCTGTCAGGGGTGTGGCTTAATATGTGACTGAGTTTCTGCAGTTGGGTGTGGCCTATTATGCTAATGTGTTCCTGCTGGGCTTTTTTTTTTTTTTACAAAAAAAGCCCTGGCTATGAATATTCCTTGTGCTGTACGTCGCCCTGAGCCCTGTTCTCACAGGGTTTGTTTAGTCGGACAGTCGAGTCTGACTCTTCACAACCCCATGGACCACATCACAAAAGGCCCTCCTGTCTTCCACCTTTCTCTGGAGTTTGCTCAATTTCATGTTTGTTGCATCGATGACACTGTCTAACCATCTCATCCTTTGCCGTTCCCTTCTTCTTTTTTCTTCAGTCTTTCCCAGAATCAGGGTCTTCTCCAGTAAGTGCTCCCTTCTCATTTGGTGGCCAAAGTATTTGAGTTTCAGCTTCAGTATCTGTCCTTCCAGGGAACAGTCAGGTTTGATTTCCTTTAGGACTGATTGATTTGATCTCTTTGCAGTACTCTCAAGAGTCTTCTCCAGCACCATAATTCAAAAGCATCTATTCTTCAGCACTCAGCCTTCCTTATGGTCCAGCTCTTGCAGCCATACATTACTACTGGGAATACCATTGCTTAGACCATGTGGAATTTTGTTGGCATGGTGATGTCTCTACTTTTTATTATGCTGTCTAGGTTTGCTATAGCTTTCCTCCCAAGGAGCTGGCATCTCTTAATTTCATGGCTGCAGTCACCGTCTGCAGTGATCTTGGATCCCAGGAATGTGAAGTCTGTCACTACTTCCATGACTTTCCCTTCTTTTGCCAAGGAATGATAGGGCCGGATGCCATGATTTTAGTTTTTTTGATATTGAGTCTCAAGCCAACTTTTGTGCTCTCCTCTTTGACTATCAGCAAGAGGCTCTTTAGGTCCTCTTCACTTTCTGCCATTAGAGTGGTATCATCTGCATATCTGAGGTTGTTCATGTTTTTCCTGGCAATCTTAATTCCAGTTTGTGATTCATCCAGGCCGGCATTTCGCATGATGTATTCTGCATATAAATTAAATAAGCAGGGTGACAATATACATCCTTGTCGTACTCCTTTTCCTATTCTAAATCAATCAGTTGTTCCATGTCTGGTTCTAACTGTCACATCTTCGTCGTGGTCTCTGTGCAGTCCCACACATGGGTTGTGCGCCTGCACATGACCTCGATCGGAGAAACTTCTAGAGCTTTACCTCAGAAGAGCTTTTGGCGGGCTCTCCTCCCGCCCCGGGGGAGGAGACATGCACTGCGTATGCCCAGAGCGGGAGAGAGAGCCGCCTCCCACTCAGTTCTTCTTCGACCGCCTTCGTGTTCACACCTCGTTCCTGTCGTTCCTCCATTTACCTCAGCTGAGTATATCTTTCTTCGCTTTCGCTTTATTTTTCCATCTGCTTCTTTCTCTTCTAAAAAATATTTTTTTTTAAAAAAAAATCTTTGTCTATCTCTCTTTCCCCCCCCTCTCCTTTCTTTGGAGGGTGGGTGGGGATTTTTGTATGGGAAAGACTCAATTCTTTAAGGTCTGTCGTCGTTGCCCTGCTAAAATTCCATCCAACGACGGGCACGACCTTTGCTTAGTTTGTTTGGGAGAGGCCCATAGAGTAGATTCTTGCCCTCATTGCGCGAGTTTCACTCGTCAGGCTCGCCGTAATCGAGAGGCTAGTCTCAAAGCTCTTCTTGTTGAATCGGCTCTGCGTCCCACAATGTCTTCGGGAGCTTCCTAGGTCTCGGTAGCCAAGAAATCGGACACCTCCTCGAAGGCACCGAAACAGAAACCTAAGCGGGCTGAAGATAAGACCCCTTCGAGGTCGAAGGCCACGCCCTCTGCTTCGGTTTCGAAAGTGGACCCCATCATCGTGACTGGGTTGTCGACGTCGATGCCGGCCCTTGCCTCTACATCTCATCAGTCTGCGGCTCGACAACAGACTCCGCAGCACCCCCACTCGTCACCTACGGGGACGATACCGTTGGGCCAGTTGACCAGATCGCCTCCGCACCTGTCTCCACGAACAGGCTCCTGGTCTCCACGGAGGCGCTCCACTACCCCGATCCACACTTTGGACGAGGGTCTGGTTGTGCACCGCCATGCTCGGTCCCGATCTCGACTTCGTCATCGATGCCTGGTCCGTAGGCAATCCCCGTCGTCGTCTGATTCCACCTCTGACCACCAATGCTGGTCCTGCGAAGACCGTCGGGAGCGTCCGGATGCGGCCTACTATTATTCGAGGTCTCCGACACCGGAGAGACACCGCTATGACCGAATCCGGCATTCGGAACGCGGAGATCAGGCCCACGCCCCTGACCGCCCTCGGCGCTCGGCATCTGTGGCCTCGGCTCATTCTGCCTCTCGGGAACAGCCTTCTGACCTTCCCAGAAGTCGGGACGCTCCGAGGAGTTCCCCAATGGAACCTCGACACCGTCCTGCCGTCGACCATCCGGTCATCGACCTTGTCCAACCCCGATCCTCCTCTCCTCTGTCGATCTCGGACGGGTCGGATTCGGCGGAGTTCGATCCCGAGGTCTCTCGAATCGAGGACGAGCACCGACGCTCGGGGTCGATTTCCCCAACGGAAGGCCCTAAGGCATTTTTGGAGCTCGTTACCAGGATGGCGACTGCCCTCCAAGTTCAGGGCTTTACGGAGTCCCCAGCAGTGACCGACGTCGTTCACCGGTTGGTCCAGGCTGATCTTCCTCCGTCTCCCGTCTTGCCTTTGCTGCCTGTCCACCTTTCTATGTTGAAAGAGTCATGGGAACACCCGGCTTCAATCCCTCCGGTTTTGAGGCGCTATGATGGGTTGTATAGGATCCAGGATGCTCCTGGCAAATTCCTCCTTTCTCAGCCACCCCCGAACTCCATGGTGGTTCACTCTTCTTCGAAATCGAGGCAGCCTGCTCGCCAGTCCACGCCCCCTGACCGTGAGGGTCGTAAACTGGATCTTCTGGCCAAGAAGATGTACTCTCTGGCCTCCACGAATCTTCGGGTCGATACTTATCTGTCGTATTTATCTGCTTACGCATTCAACGTTGCCAATGCAATTCGCCCTGTCCTGGAGTTTGTTCCGGAAGAGCACCGTCCCACTCTCTCGGCTGCCTTGTCTGAGGTTTGTGCCATATCAAAGCAACAAATCAATTCCGTTCGTCATGCAGTCAGCTGCTCCTCTAAACTCCTGGTGTCTTCTGTCGCTCTCCGGCGTCATGCCTGGCTGCGGGGCACTTCCCTACAACCGGACGTCAAGTTCCGTGTAGAAGACCTCCCCTTTGACGGAAACGGCCTCTTCCACTCCACCACCGACGAAGTGTTGAAGGCTGTTGATGAGAGTCGTAAGCAGGCCCGAAACCTTGGAGTCTCGGCTGCCCCTTACCGTCCCAGAAACCGTTCCTGGAAACCTTCCGGCTCCAGGCGATACCTATCTCCGGCACCTCATTCCCAATGGAGGAGGAAACCGTACGACTCCCGCCCTCCTTCCAAACACCGTTCCCAACCCACCAAAAAGCCGCCGCAGCCTAAGCAGTCTGTTTGACTGTCCCCACCGTCTCTCTCCAATGTCGTTCACTCCTTCCGTCCGTACCCGCCTCTTCCCCTTTCTACCAGCCTGGGAAGAAATTTCAACCGACTCTTGGGTCCTCACCATCCTGCGGGTCGGGTACGCCATAGAGTTCGTTTCGCCTCCGATCCTCCCACACTTTGTCGTCACGCCTCCAGACCCCCTCCTCGATCTCGAGGTTTCTGCTCTCCTTGCCAAGGGGGCCATCGAGGTCGTCCCGGAGGCGCAACGAACTCTCGGCTTCTACTCGAAGTATTTCCTGGTCCCCAAGAGGGACGGCGGCTTCAGACCAATTATGGACCTTCGGGATCTCAACCGTTACATTCGGTATCAAAAATTCAGAATGGTCACTCTGCAGTCGATCCTCCCTCTCGTTCCACAGGCAGCGTGGCTCGCATCAGTCGATCTTCAAGACGCATACTTCCATGTCACGATCCG
Organism: Gekko gecko; assembly: GCA_029375565.1. NCBI lineage: Eukaryota > Metazoa > Chordata > Lepidosauria > Squamata > Gekkonidae > Gekko > Gekko gecko. Next base: position 231,560,438 of record JAPDNY010000002.1, on the reverse strand, counting down.
TCCCCAACATCGGCGGTTTCTCCGCTTCGCCGTTGGAGATGCCCACTACCAGTACAGGGTGCTTCCCTTCGGCCTTTCTACAGCTCCACGGGTGTTCACCAAGCTGATGGCTGTGGTGGTAGCCGAACTCCACCGACGGGGAGTCACTCTTTATCCTTACATCGACGACTGGCTTCTCGTAGCTCCAACGCCAACTCAATTGCTCCACGACACTCGGGAGACTCTCTCCCTCCTCCGTGCTCTTGGCCTTTGCGTCAACCACGCCAAGTCCTCCCTTCAGCCCCTCCAAATCCTTCGATTCCTCGGGGCTCGACTCGACACCAACCTCGAAGCGGCTTTCCTTCCAGAGTCCAGGGCTTCCGACATTCGGGCGATGGTGTCCGCCTTTCAGACGTGTCCCCAACAATCCGCCCGTTCGGTCATGAGGCTTCTGGGTCACTTTGCCTCTACGGTGTTCGTTGTCCGCAACGCCCGGTTGACGATGCGGCCGCTTCAGCTCTGGCTCCTACGAGCCTTCGATCCCCTCCGGAGGCCTTGGCACACGATTCTGTCGATCCCACAAACCGCCCTCGCCTCCCTCCAGTGGTGGGCTCAACCTGTCCACCTCCTTTCCAGGATGCCATTTCGTCCTCCTCCTCCCGAGTTGCTGTTGACCACAGACGCTTCCCTCTGGGGTTGGGGAGCCCAGTGTGGAGCGCTTACTGTACAAGGGGCTTGGTCTGCTCGAGATGCAACTCGCCACATAAATTACCTGGAGCTGCAAGCAATTTACCTGGCCCTCCGGTCTTTTCTTCCGACCCTCCGAGGCCGTGTCGTCCAAGTGGCTTCCGACAGCACCACGGCTGTTTATTATGTCAACAAACAGGGCAGCACTGCCTCTGTTCGTCTCTGCACCTTGGCGATAGACCTCTGGTCCTGGTGCCTCCGCCACTCCATCACGCTCTCGGCGATCCATATTCCCGGGGATCAGAATGTCGATGCGGACCGGTTGAGTCGTTCTGCCTCATCGGACAACGAATGGTCCATTCCCCTCCGGTATCTTCGGCCTCTGTTTCAGGAGTTCGGTCACCCATCTGTCGACGGCTTCGCGTCCGTCGACAATGCTCGATGTCGCCTGTTTTTCAGCAGGGGTCCCCCGTCTGCTCGGTCGCTCGGGGATGCCTTTCTCCACAAATGGAACGGAACCCTGTTTTATCTGTTTCCTCCATTCCCTCTCATCTCTCGGGTCGTGCAGAAGATTCATGCAGACCGCACCTCCTGCATTCTGATCACTCCGTGGTGGCCGCGCCAGGTCTGGTTCCCGCACCTGCTTCAACTCTCCTGTCGATCCTTCCGTCCCCTCCCTGTCGTCCCAGATCTCCTTTCTCAGGCCCGAGGGAGGATCATCCATCCCAATCCGGGATTTTTCAAATTAACGGCCTGGAAGATCCAGCCCTAGACTTCCCGCCTCAGGTCTCCGAAATCCTCCTGAATGCTAGGAAGCCTTCTACTCGACGTTCCTATCGGTTCAAGTGGAACAGATTCCAATCCTATGCTACTGATCACTCCTTCGATCCGATTCGATCATCTCTCCGTGAGATCTTCGCCTACATCGTGCATTTGAAGGATGCGGGCCTGGCATACTCGTCCTTGAGGGTTCATTTGGCGGCGATCTTCGCCTACCACCCCCTCATACAAGGCTCGTCAGTGTTCTCCCACCGTCTCACCAAGACGTTCCTCAAGGGTCTTCTTCGCATGTGCCCGCCTAGGAAACCGTTGGTGCCTTCCTGGAGCTTGTCTCTAGTCCTTTCTCAACTCATGGCTAAACCGTTCGAGCCGATGGCTACCGCCGACCTCAGGTTAGTGTCCTGGAAGACGGCCTTTCTCGTAGCCATTACCACTGCACGCAGAGTAGGGGAACTAGCTGCCTTCAGGGCCGATCCCCCCTACACCGTTTTTCATAGGGAGAAGGTGGTCCTTAGAACAGATCCTTCCTTCCTCCCTAAAGTCATCTCTGCCTTTCACCTCTCTCAGTCGTCTGTTCTGCCTACATTCTTCCCGAACCCGACTGATGCCTCTCAGAGAGCCCTGCACTGTCTAGATGTGCGCAGAGCGCTCTCTTTCTATCTACACAGGATGCAGCCCATACGTAAATCTCCTCGGCTGTTCCTGGCTTATGGCCCCCCTCACGCGGGGGAACCCATTTCTTCTCAACGTCTCTCTAAGTGGGTGACTTCCACCATAGCCCTTTGCTATGAGCTGGCGCGTCAACCCGTTCCTACCTGTCTCACTGCCCATTCCACACGGGCGGTGTCGACGTCCACCGCTTTCCTGGCCGGTGTCCCGTTGGAAGACGTCTGTGCGGCTGCTACGTGGTCCTCAGCATCGACCTTCGTGACCCACTACGCACTCGACGTCCGAGCTCGGCGGGATGCTGCCTTTGGTCAGACGGTGCTGCGATCTCTCTTCGCTTGATCCTGGTACACCCTCAGGTAGGACCCGTGGGTGATTTGTTTTGATGGTGATGCTGTGTCTTAACCAGTATTTTTGTGTCCTTTGCAGCTGCCAGCTCCCTCCTCCAACTGGTTCAGCTCTTGTAATCACCCATGTGTGGGACTGCACAGAGACCACGACGAAGATAAACAGGTTGCTTACCTGTAACTGATGATCTTCGAGTGGTCATCTGTGCAGTACCACAATCCTACCCAGCCTTCCCCGCTGCTGGCATCTCCAGATTTCCTTCTTTGGATTCTTTGGCCTTGACAGTGGCGGTCGAAGGAACTGAGTGGGAGGCGGCTCTCTTTCCCGCTCTGGGCATGCGCAGTGCATGTCTCCTCCCCCGGGGCGGGAGGAGAGCCCGCCAAAAGCTCTTCTGAGGTAAAGCTCTAGAAGTTTCTCCGATCGAGGTCGTGCGCAGGCGCCCAACCCATGTGTGGTACTGCACAGATGACCACTCGAAGATCATCAGTTACAGGTAAGCAACCTGTTTTTCTTGACCCTTATACAGGTTTCTCAGGAGATATATGAGGTGGTCTGGTACTCCCATCTCTTTAAGGACTTGCCACAGTTTGTTGTGGTCCACATAATCAAATATTTCAGCATAGTAAATGAAGCAAGAGTAGATGTTTTTCTGGTACTCCTTTGCTTTCTCCATAATCCAGCGAATGTTGGCAATTTGATCTCTCATTCCTCTGCCTCTCCGAAGCCCAGCTTGTACTTCCGGCAGTTCTCGATCCACGTACTGCTGAAGCCTAGCTTGTAGGATCTTGAGCATGACCTTGCTAGCATGTGAAATGAGTGCAATTGTGTGATAGCTTGAACATTCCTTGGCATTGCCCTTCTTTGAAACTGGAATGTAAACTGACTATTTCCAATCTTGTGGCCACTGCTGTGTTTTCCAAATTTGCTGGCATATGGAATGCAGCACTTTAACAGCATCATCTTTTGGGACTTTGAATAGCTCAGCTGGGATACCATCACCTCTGCTAGCTTTGTTGTTAGTAATGCTTTCTAAGGCCCATTTTATCCTCGCACTACAGGATGTCTGGCTCGAGGTCAGCGATCACACCATTGTGGTTGTCAAGGACATTGAGATCCTTCTTGTATAGTTCTTCTGTGTATTCTTGCCACCTCCTCCTAATCTCATCTGCTTCTGTTAGGTCCCTACCGCTTTTGTCCTTTATCATGGCCAGCTTTGCACGAAATGTTCCCTTGATTTCTCCAATTTTTTTGAAGAGATCTCTAGTCCTTCCCATTCTATTGTTTTCCTCTATTACTTTGCACTGTTCATTCAGGAAGGCCTCCTTATCTCTCCTTGGTGTTCTCTCTCACAATGGTTCAAAATGTAATTAATTAAAGAAGTAAATATATCACCTGGAAGAATGGTTTTAGTCTCAGGTCTAAATATAGGTTTTTCTGCATCTTTTAAATTTGGGGTGTGAATTCTTGGGCTTTTGGCATAATTCAAGGCAGTTTTTCAAATGTGTTTTGAAAGCTCAGAATCATCTTATAGAAAAGCTATTGACTGTGCATTTTGTCCTCTAGCAAGTACACATGTTTGCTTCCTTGTTGGAACGACCACTGATAAAGGCAGATGCAGCTGCCCACTACTCAACACTGCTGGAGATGTTCAATGTTGAACTGGACAATGCAAAGATTTTGTATGATGTTCAAATAGCCACTAAAAGCAAAGATGGTGTGCCTCCCATAAGCAAAAACATGCCACCAGTTGCTGGTCAACTGAAGTGGGCTTTGGAACTGCAGGAAAGATTACAGATTCCAATGAAAGACTTGCAAGCAATTGATCATCCGTAAGTATCAGTTCCTCTGTATCTTACATTACAGAATATCTAGCTGCTGGGATTATATTACCCGGAACAATATTAAAGGCTAATGTTGGCAAAAGATATAACTTTGACAGGTTTTTTTAAATTTAAAATTCCATGTTGTGTCAGGATAGCAAGGCTTTGTGTTCCTTTTTCCAGTGTAGTGGTCAGTTCTGAAGCCAAGTTAATATATGCCAAATATGAGGAGGTGATCCGTTTGCTGAAAGGTTATCGTGAGAAAATTTATGAAGAATGGATCAGTCGGGTTGACAGGGACTGTCAGTTCAACCTAGAGCAGCCACTGATCCAAAGAGATCCACAAACGAAATACATAAGCGTAAACTTCAACAAAGAGGTATGTAAATGACATATGTTTAGCATGCTAATATGTAATTTGAGAGCATACATAAAGAGCATTTCTTTAACTTTGACTTTAGAGTTGCCACATAAACTTCCAGCCGTCAATAATAGCTTGTCTGCCATAGTTGTTTCCCTAGTCTGCACCACATCATGAGTGATGTCCTTCATTCGGGCTCCTCTTCTGGGTTTTGTAACAGAAAAGTCAGTACCTCATTAAAGACGTTACAAATTCCTTGTGATGTTACTTGTGGAATCTGATCTGACTTATCAGAAGGGAAATTGTCCCTCTTGTGTTATGAGATCAGCACAACAAGAATAAGAATACTTATGTGCATAACTAGGAGCTATTTCTTTGCAAACCTCCACCTTGTCCTCCAAAGAGCTCAGGAAAGTATACAAGGTTTACCTCTCCTACATTTTATTTTCACAGCAGCCCTGTGGGGCAGGTTGGGCTGAGAGAGAATGACTGGCCTGGGCTCACATTGTTATTTTCATGGCAAGTCTATATCTGAGTCTTCCCAAACCTAGTCCAACACACTGACTCTGCACAATACTGGCTCTCAATTGACTTAGTATCCCCATCTTCTTTGTTTATGTCACTAAGAACTCATACCTTTTTCTGACTGAGCAAAACCTCTCGTGCATCACTGGAGCACCTTAGAAGCATGTAGGCATGGACATTTGGGGTCCATTCAGCAAGCCCCCTCAGAGGGGAAATCAGTATGTGCTGGTCCTGTTGGCCTATACAGAAGCTCAACTGTTATCAAAAAGCAGCAGACCTTCTGTGGCAGATGCCCTCATTCCCATATTTGCGAGAGCAGAAACCTTGGGGAGATCATTACAGATGTCAGGAGTACTTTCATCTCCAACTTTCTGGAGTAGTTATGGGAACATTGGGGAATTAAGCTTCTACATCCTACCATCATGAGACAAATGGTCTCATGGAATGCTTCAGTCAATGCTTCAGTCAAACCCGGGGGGCCATGATTAGGAAGTATGTGGCTGAAGCATCCCAACAACTAGCATAAAAATATGCAACCAGTGTTTTTTTGCATGCTGGGGGCAAACAAAGCACTTGGGGTTCAGTCACACACACGCACAGAGACCTTTATTGGCATTACAGCACAAATCCAAATAAAATACACTGGAATCTGTGGTCAGAAAGAACATCACCTCCTAGAGGCCTGGTAGAGAAATTTTGCTATAGGTTCAATGATTTCGCTCTTATTTGAAGGCTAAAAGTATAAAGGTCTTACGATCTTTGGATCCAAAGGTAGCAGAAAAGGCTTTAAAAATACAGCACAAAGATTATCATAAAACTCACAATGCAAAATAACATGATTGTTATCTTCAGTCTCACTCATCCCGCATGGACACAACCTATCTGTATATGGAATTTTCTTGAATCTCCCATATAACACCATAGATGGAAGAACATTAAAACAGGCTAACATAAATGCTCTACGCAGATGAGGATCACACAAACAAGATAGGTATTCAGGAAGGGAAGGGCCAGATGAAAGTGGGGAGCAATGACTAGAAGCCAGGCTTTTCAATTCTTGTGTCTCAATATCAATAAGTCTTTGCTTAATCAAGGCAAAAGCCTGCTTCTCTGAGAGCAAAACCATGTCATTAATGTTAAGTCCAATTACTGAAATTTTCTCCTCAATATAGGTCAACCAATCAGATAGATGAGATTCAGAAAACATATGTATAATGAGGCTGTTAGGATCGCATCTAAAATAGAGGTGTAGCCAAAATTGAATGGTTATAATCCAAGCCTTTCTAACTAGCCATCTCTGATTCAACTCCAAGCATATGGCCACATAAGATATGCACGCTGGGAGCCCTAAGATTTTCCTGAGGAACTTAGCTTGAGCACGTTCCATCAATGCGCTGAAGGCAGAAATCCAGACTGGGGCACCATATAACAATTTGGCACAGATTTTATAGTTAAATACTTTAAGGGCCGCAGGAATATACTGATTTCCTTTGGTGAAGAAGAAACGGGAAATTGCAAGAACAGTACGATTAATAGATTTTCCCATTTCCCTGATGTGTATTGCCCAACTGGTTATAGTGAAAATGAATGCCAAGGTATTTAAAACTTTTGACCTGTTCAATGGATTTGCCTTGTATAATCCAATTTCTGGGCTTCCAGTTCCACCCAAAGACCATGATTTTGGACTTATTGAAATTTAGGGAAAGTCTGTTTCTGTCACAATAAGTTAGGAAACACATTAGCATCCTTTTTAGCCCAGTTTCAGATAATGAGAGCAAGACTGTGTCATCCGTATATACAGGGGTCTTTTTGTAGAAAAATAGCTGCAGGAGCTCATTAGCATATGGTATACTAATGAGCTGTTAGGGTATTAGCATATGCCACGCCCCCTGACATCACCGGAAGTGATGTCAGAAGGGGAAGCAAAAGGGGGGGAGGCATCTTCAAAAGCCTCCCCTTCCCTTCCCCAGCTGGTCTGGGTGGGGGAGCTAAGAGAGAAGGGGTTTAAAGTTTGAACTCCTTCTCATGAGAGTTGGGCCACAGAAGGAGGAAAGAGGGAAGGAAAGAGAGAGAGTAGAGAGAAGGAAAGAGGGAAGGAAAGAGGGAAAGAAAGAGAAGGAAAGGGGAGGGAAAGAAAGAGAGGGAAGGAGGAGAGAAACAGGGAAAGGAGGAAAAAAGAGAAGAGAAGAAGGTGGGAAAGAAAGAAAGAGAGAAGAGAAGGAGGGAAAGAGGAAAAAGAGAGAAGGAAAGGAGGGAATGAAAGAAATTTGGCGGCAATTCGGCCCCAGTATCTCCTATGGGCCATTGAAGTCAATGGTGAAAATATAGGGTATATTCTGGGGGCTGGAGGGGAGGGGGTTTGAGGGAGAGGCTCCAAACTCACAGGGTAGCTGATGGAGCCTCTCCCCAAGATACCCACCAAGTTACTTTTTTCCCACCATAGAGAACAATGGAGGGAATGGGGCAACCTGTTTGGGGGCCCATAGAATTGGACCCCCTGGTCCAATGTTCTTGAAACGTGGTGGGTATCTGGGGAGAGGCTTCATCAGCTACGCCATGAGTTTGGAGCCTCTCCCTCAAACCCCCTCCCCTCCAGCCCCCAGAATATACCCTATGTTTTCACCATTGAGTTCAATGGCCCATAGGATATAATGGAGCTGAAATTGACATTCGGCTGCCTGAAAGACTCCCTCAGATGGCTGGGGGTGGGGCTTGGCTCCTGAGCTCCCAGAGCTGCGTTCCGGTGTGCCCCCTCCCCAAAAGACCCCTGTGTATATAGGAGCAATGGGACATACTTATGTCCTATTTTTGGGCAATGGCCATCAATGCTGTTCATGAAAGGGGCCAAGTCATTTAAAAAGAGGTTAAATAATGTAGGTGCTAGAATGCATCCTTGCTTAACATCAACTGTGGTTAAGATCTTTGGGGTTAATTCACCATCTTTAGAGTACCTTACGTGACAAGAGGTATCAGAGTACACATTTTTTATCAAGAGTAGAAGGCGCTTATCAATCTTGGGGTTCAGTCCTTTTGAACTGATGTACGATTGGACTGTGAGAGGATCCCTGGAACTGGTCAGAGCTCAGTTGGAGGGGGAATTAGCTTCAGCACCAACATATGTGACCTGGAGCCAGTCACGTACTCTCTCAGCCTACTCTATTTTATAGTGTTGTTATAAGGCTAAAATGGAAGAGAGGGGCATGATGTAAGCTGCTTTGGATCTCCAATTTGGAGAAAGACAGGTTATAAATATAGCTGAAGATTGGGGGGGGGCACAGATAAAAGGTAGGTTGGTTGTTGGGCAAGAATAAGGAAAGGAAGCAAAGAAAGATGAAGATATGGGGGCTGGTGGGAGGAGGAAAAAGACGAAGAATTTGGGGAGGCGGATATATGGTAAAGTGAGGTGCCCTCCACATTGGGTTGCCAGGTCTGGGTTGGAAAATACCTGGAGGCTTTGGGGGTGGATCTGGCAGAGGGCAGGGTTTGGGGAGGGGAGGGGCCTCAGCATGGTACAATGCCATAGAGTCCACTCTTCAAAGCAGCCATTTTCTCCAGGGGAGCTGATCTGTGTCAGCTAGAGAGCAGTTGTAAAAGCAGGTGATCCCCAGGTCCCACTTGGAGGCTGGCAACCCTACCTCCACAAATCCTTTTGTGTTCCCACCAAGCAGCTGGGCCTGGCCAAGCAGCCAGCATCATGCAACTGGGCCAATCAGCTGGAGGCACACAGCATTTTTCTCAAGGAGAGGCTGCCAGGGTGAGGAAAGGAAGGAAAGCTGAAGATGAGGCAGGGGGCAGATAAAGTCAGGTTAGCTGGAGGGCAGGAAGGAGAGAAGGAAGAAGGAGAAGGGGGGAGTCTATGGAGGCTTTCAGGGAAGGGAAAGAGAAAATACTAGGGGAAGGAAAATTGAGATGCCCCCTGGAAGCCCTTCTGGCTCCCTCACTTGTTATTTCATAGTTTTGTAAAGTTTTTATCATTATTTCTTACTGCAGCTTGTTGCTGTTCTCCGTGAAGTCAAATACCTGAACTTCCAGCAACAGAAAGAAATTCCAGAAAGTGCTGGAGGTCTCTTTTCTCAGAATGAAACTTTCCGGAAATTTGTAGACAACTTAGATCTCATTGTTGGGTGGTACAATAAGGTATGTGTCAGGCAATGCTAACACCTGATGGGGAAAATAATGGTGACTGTACATGATACAAAATCCATGTAAACATTCTACTTGTTATAAAGCAAGCAGCTATGTGTCCTGTAACCAAGATATTTGTACAGGTATGCCATTTTCTGTATACGTTTGATCTAGCCAGGTTTTTCACTTAATGTCACCCAGTTCCCCTCCTTACATGGTGTGAAGAAATGCACGTTCTCCTTGGAAGTTGGCAAGGGGCAAGGCCTCCATTTTGCATTTTAACAGGTTTTTTTCTTTCTCTGGGCAGAGAACAGGCTTAGCTCAGCCCACCTCCATACAAATGCCAATCGATCTGGCAGGAGAGATAGTGGGTGGGTCAAATTCTCCCCCTTCTCCAAGCAGGGAACACAGAGTTGGAGGACTCTGGAATAGCCCAGGCTCCAGGGATAATCTCCAGGAAAGGCCTCTTTGACCTGGTCAGACCAGGTCAGGTGGGAGGAGAGACATGATAAAACCTCCTTGTAGGAGGAAGTGACTCTCTTTTTTGGGGATGCCGCATTCATGAGAGGATAGAGACCTCTCCTCTGGCAGGGCAGCCATTGAACATGTGCTCCCCTGAAGGGCTACAGAGAGCTTCAAGGTAATGGAAATGCTTTAGAGACTTGGAACTTCTTCAGCTAAAGGAGCCCGCCTTATTGCAACATCTGATAGGGCACGTATAGAGAGAGGGACAGAGGATTGTGTCTTTACCAGTTTCTTTTGATTCACTTGCTCAAATCTGGTGCTGTTATAGAAGTGTAAACATTTTCTTTTTAATAAATACTTTATAACTTTTGATGCTGGGAGTCATTCTCTGTACCATGTAGACCTCCACCGTCTTTGACACACTATTTTAAAAGGAGTGCCGGGGGAGGGCTGGCAGTTGGCAAGCAGTTATTTCCACAGCAATGCACAAAGCTGTAAACTGTCCCTGTGGTGACCAGATTCTGGGCAGCAGGAGACATAGAGGCAAGGCCTCAGATTTGGGAAGGGAAGTTGGGAGTTCTGATCCTCCTGGTGGGAAATCCCTAAATCAATCAGGTGGTGGTGGTGAGCTACCCTAGAGAGAAGGAAAAGCCCCTCCAGGGAATTGGGAACCCCTAGAAGGACAGGACAGAATAAGGCCTGCAGGCCAGAGCAGGCATGTTCTGCCACACATGGCTTTTATGCAAGCCTTCATACCTCATGTCTTCTGTACAAGCAAGTTCCATGATCCCTAGGACTGCTTTTTCTGGGGTTTTCATCAGTAGAAAAACTTGTTGGATCCAACCCTTTGCCAGTGTTAACATTTTTTAGCCTTGCCTAAATCACCCTGGGAATCACCCTTTCAAGTTTCCTTTGAGGGCTTGCAATTGAACCCCAAATCAGTTCTGCCCTCCATATAATCTCATTTATTACAAATCCACTGAGTCCAGAAGAAGAAAGGGTCTAGACCTCTGAGAAAGGTCAGGTAGAGTTGAGAGGTGTCACAGTTAAGATAGCACCATTTGCCCCCAATGCCACTAAACTAAAAATAGGTCCTAAGATAAGCTGTTTGTTTTTAGATTAAGCGAACAATTTTGAATGTAGAACTTCCACTGATCAAAGATGAGCTAGAAGAAACTGATGTTGGACTGCAAAAAGCAGAGACGAACCTGTTCTGGAGTAATGAAGGTACAACACCCTGTTTGTAGTTCTCTCAGTGGTCAAATTAAGTACTCATTTTTTAAAAATCTGCCTTCACATTGAATAACCCACTGTACTTCTTAGCTTTAGATATAAAAATCACCTGCCCAGTGTGTTTAGTGCCCAAACAATACATTGTAGAAATATGTGTTTAGGTGTCAAGCTCGTGCCTCGCTTGTCATGGCTTGTTTTCCATGTTCTGTTACACCAAGGGTCAACTCCTTTACTCCTCTCTGATTTTCCCTACTGCTTTCATTTATGTGCATTCTTTGGGAGTGAGTGCATGTGTGAATCTTTGCTTCACAGGCCTAGAGCTTGCAGCGGTTGGCATGACCTTGCAGCATAGATAATATAACGGTTAGTTTGCAGGTGCTGGGGGTGGCTACGGTGTTGAGCTTGAAGCTTTGATGGCCTGTATGGGAATGGATGATTGGGCACTTGGAGAACCAGGGGGGGTCTCACACTCTGTATAGGTTTGGCCCTAGCCTGTGGCCAACAGTTTCAACACGAACTCTGTATATGCTTGGATGACCTGTAACTCTCAATAAACAAGTCTTGCTACCTTGAGAGTGTTGCGAGAGTACTTGGACCCAAGATCTGACATTAGGCTACCAATGAATGGTTTAGATCCTAAGCACTGCAAGTTGAGCTGCACTCATAGAATATGCAGAATGTCACTTAGAATGTCGGTGCCAACTTCTGGAGAACCTGTAAGGAGATTGGATGGTGGGGGGCAGGGAACCTATGGAGTCTGAAACTTATTATATCTATCCCTGTCATCACCTGACCAGGTGTTATGGAGTACATTCAAGAGATGCGAAACATCTTATATGATTTGGAGACAAGAATTCAGAAAACAAAATTAAATGTGGAGAATATTGAGCAGCTTATGCAGGTGAATAATGCATAAGAAATTATTTTCAACAGGTATTTAAAAGGGGGAGTGTCCTCAAGAGATTTTCAGTTTTGTTCCTCTATGGGTAAGTTATTTTTCTAAGAGGTAGAAGATCTGCCATAAATCTGGTATTCCTTACAGGAATGGTCATCCAGTCCTTTGTTTGAAAGAAAAGACAATAAGGATACAGCTCTCCTTGATCTGGATGGAAAAGCTAACACCATAAACAAACGCTATGCAGCAATCAAAGATGCTGGGCAAAAGATCCAAGCAATGGTTGAGGTAGGAGAATGATGGAACAGGCTGTAAACATAGATTCCAGGAATTTTATGTCATTGCATCTTCCATAAATATATTCATGCATATTGTGAATACTTTTCAAGCATTACAGAAAAAGCGAGGCTCCCCATTGTGGAAATTAGGGTTGCCAGGCCTTTTCCTGGTGGGGAGCTCTAGGCTCTTCTCTGGGATCACCTTGTGATCCCAGAAATGATGCCATCGTGCTAGGTATGTCATGCGGGGTGTGTGTGTGTGTGCTCTAGTGTTCGGCCAAAATCACTGCGACATGCCTGGTGATGTCACTGCGGCAGGCACATCAGGCATCATGGAGCTCTTCAGGGCCAGGCTCCCCCCACTGGCCAGCTGGCCGGTGGGCAGATCAGGGGGCCTGAAATTGGGGGAAACCCGTCCCCATCAGGGGTATGGCAACCGTAGTGGAAATTCAGTGACCAGCTTTTTCTGCAGCACAGGATCTGGCCCCATACCAGTGATATCACTGCATACTTAGGGAGAACAGTTCTCCCACTTCAGTCTCCCTGCCTCCCTCTTCATTGCCTACCATCACCACACAGTGGGGCAGCAGGGGAAAGATTGCTGGAAAACGTACCACCAACACAATGCTCTGGGATCTAAACACACTGTATGGCTTTACCTTGTGGAACATCACGTTGGCATCAAATCAGTGATGGGACATCACTTCCAGGTATTTGCCAGAAGTGACATTGTGCTGTTGGTGGATCATCATTTCCCCCATCCCAACCCCCTCCCTCCCTTGCTGATTGTCAGCTGGCAACCCTAGACATAGCCACTGAGTTTTAGAGACAGGGACACCATGAGCTTTATTTATTTGACAAATGTATCTCTGTCTGTTCTATCCGGAAAGATGACTCATAACACCATTTAAAAACCAGTATGCTTTCTTAATCTATGTACAGGTAAACTAAATCAAAGCAGATGCATAAGCAATAAACCCTCAGCTAACAGCTTTGATATCTGGCCCTCAAGATTCCTTTCTTTCAGAGTTCCAGAGCATCTGTTCCAAGGCCAGCGTGTGTCTCCTTCAGAAAGTCTCCTTACATGTCTGTTTCTGTACTCAACAAAACTCTCCCTGTAAGAATGGCTGCCCCCATTTTTGAAGGGAACCCTTCTTCTTCCCACAAACACCAAAAAACCTCCAATAGTGAAATCTGCAGAGAAATTTGAACAAAGGATATTCATCAGCAGAGGGGAGGAACAGAGCAGGAATACTAGACCCAAGCAGCCATTTCCACTCAGGATCCGTTTGTTACTCCTTGGCTTTCTTGCAATCAATCAACAATGTCTTTGAATACCAAGCCTAGTTTGGAAGGGGGTGTCCTAGCTAGGCCCATAGCCAGAATTTTTTTGGGGGGACGACGACAAGTACAGTGGTGGTGAACATGTCATTATTTATTTGCTTTATTGTGAATGAGCTATAATGTAGTGCAAAGCCTCTTCAAGGGATCATTCTACAGGGTTAAATGATAATCCATTTTGATAGATTCAGGTGGGTTGCCGTGTTGTTCTGAAGCAACAGAACAAATACCTATATAATACCTACATGATGGACTGGTAATTTCCATTTTTGTTTCTGTCTCTGTCTTGACTCTAATTGGCCCTTCCTGGAAACTAACCCCCCCCCCCAAATGTAATGGTTGAGGAAATTCTGCTTCACTGTATCTGAAGAAGTGTGCTTGCACATGAAAGCTTATACCTTGAATAAAACTTTGTCAGCCTTAAAGGTGCCACTGGACTCAGACTTTATTCTGAAGATCTATTTTGTTTAAAACCAAATATCCCTATCTCCCAATGGCCACCTACCTCATTTGTTAGTAGAGAGATGGAGGAGGAGAAAGGGGAATTCCATCCCTGCAAGTGCACAGGTGCTGAGCATCCAGGAGGCAGTTCCCTTGTGGCGTGTGTTCTATGGCAGGCTGAGTCCCAAGGAAACTGGCTCGGGCCCCCCTTCCCTGCTCACCTTGGTGAAGGAGGGCTCCATCGTGGCAGTGGCACCCTCTCCAGGGGCACTCACACCCTTGCTCCGGCCACAGCATGCATGACCCCCAGCTAGGCTTTGTCTCTCTGTGGTGGCTGCACCTGTGCCCGCCTCCCCTGCTTCTCCCTTGCACTCATGAGGTTCTGTCTTGGCTTGTGCCTCCAGGGAAGCAAAGGGGGGGTCACAAAAAAAGCACAGCTGAGGAGGCAGGACACATTCAGGAGGGGGCGTCACCTTTGTGGATCTCTTCATGGCTATGGTTCTGGTCCTAGCATAAGAGGGAAATGCTAGGTCTGCTTTCAATTGGGGGGAAGAGAAAGTGCAGAAGGCGCTTGGCTCCTGCCACAGGAACATTGATGTTTTTGAGAAGATTGCACAGCAAATGCACTCTCTGGGGCACAAACGATCAGCAATGGAATGCTCAATGAAAACAAAAGCCATGAGGATGGAGTGCAAATGGGTAGCTGCTCATACCAGTCATTCTGGGAATGCTCTCGCAATTTGTCCATATTTTAAGCAGTTGGATTGTATATTGAGTTAAGATGCAAGCATATGTCCCAAACGAGCAGCCAGGAGCCTGAAAAGTTTGTTCCAGTTGTGCAGCAGCTGGGTTGGAGGAACCTGTTGACCATTAATCCAGAGCACGTTTGCTGCTCCACGCCTGTGGATTTGGTAAGTAAGTGGATTGGGGGGGAAGGATGGTTTTAAAAGTTTACATGCATGATTGGTTAGTCAATATAAAGGTACATTACATTCTGGATGTTGCACCTATGGTATGCTGCTCTTGCATCTGCACCTTAAAACGTGCGCACTTAATCCTTTTGTCTATTATGCTGCTCCCAAACACCTGTTTGTGTCACACTAATGTGATAATGCAATTAAGTTCATTTAAATTGGGTCTGTCCATGTTTTTTATCCCTTTCTCATTTTAGACACAGGTGAAAACACCCCAAACAGTGGCACAGATAACCATGGGCAGGTGCAAGACCTTGATGAGACACTAATCTCCCTACAGGTGGAGGAAGATAAATGGTGGCGTGCCAACAACCACTAACTGAACAATTCAAAGAAAATAAAAATCCCCCCAAAGTCTCTTGTTCCAAGGGTTCCCAAAAAGAGGTGCCCATTGGGGGATTTAGGACACTGTAAAGATATTATTTATTTATTTATTTATTTATTTATTTTGATTTATAACCCGCCCTCCACTGTAAACAGGGATCAGGGCAGGGAACCACATTTCCAACAATATATACAAACAGCTTAAAATTAAATTAAAATAACCTTAACAATTCAACTAACAATTTCAGATGGTGCAAAAAGACACAAAGCTTAGTATCCTTTTCCCAATGGGGAAGAAGAAAGGAAGGAGCCAGGCTAGATAGAAAAGTTACTCTTCACTGTGGCCAAATTTGTGTGTATACATTCCATTTGCTGTTGATTTAGGTGAAAAGTACTGTAATGGCAGCTCTGTTTAAGTTCCTGTTCTGTTTTCCCTAAAGCGGAGGCACCACAAGGAGCATGCCTTGAAGATGGTTCCCGGGATGATCCTGATTTTGTGCCAGTTCACCAAACAAGGGCACCATTAAATGTAATGTACATCAATTATGGGTTCAATCATCATTTTTTATACCAAATGGCATTAAAAATTAACCAAATGTTTGTTTTCTTTGTTCATGGAGACAATGTGGAGGAAAGTGGAGCACTGCCACTGGCAGAATTACCGCCAGCAACCCAGCTTGCAAATTCCTCAAACAGGAAGCGTCGAGTAGCAATCTTGAATGACGTGGCAGAGAAAATGCTGGAGAGGGCAAGTCTGACCAGGGTGAAGCTTCACAGCAGAATGCACGGTGGATGCAAATGGAGGGGCTTCCCCAGTTCTTCCTCCCAGGCTCAAGCATCTTGTCTGCACTCTGGATCTTCCAGTGAAAGAGGAGCTGGCAGCACTGCTGCTCTATGTTATGCTGTCAGCTCCCGAGCTGCATCTAAAGCCAGCGCTCATGAACAACATCTCACCAGCACCCGAGCAACCCCTGGTGCATTTGACACGAGGAGCAAAGGTGGAGGCAAGAAGCGTTCCTGTGTGGGTCAGGAAAGGATATATTTTGAACACTAGCCAAAATACTTTCCTTTTCGGTACTAAAACAATAAATTAACTTGAAGTAGGAAATGAATTTAAATTGTTTTATTTCCCCCAATAACAGAGTAAAAAGGCATCTTCCCAGATTTTTAAACAATTACTTTCCCATCCACACCCCAACCTAGGAACTATTTACAGAAAAAGAAAATAAATACCCAAATCCCCCAAAACTAACAACAAATTCAAAACACCAACAATCAAATACTCCCCCCCCCCGTTAAGTGTCAGGGTGGTTCTCCACTGTGGCCTGCAGTTCTGTGAGCTCATTTGTGATGCCTGCGTCCTTTCTCTCTATCTGCCTCTATCTCCTCTCCATAGTGCTCAGGCAAGCATTCATGCTTTGTACTGAGGAAGAGAGAAGACCAGATCATTACTATTTATTAATAACACAAAGTTTGAGTCCAGTGGCACCTTTAAGACCAACAAAGTTTTATTCAAGGTGTGAGCTTTCGTGTGCAAAACACACTTCGTCAGACACTAGAATGGAATTACAGATCACAGTTGTACATATGGGGGGTGAGTTGTTAAATTAGCATGAAAAATAGTGAAGATGATTTTTAACAGATAAAAAGAATGACAAGCTTGGTGTCTGGTTATCATCCATTTGGGTTCAACTTGGGGGAAAAAAACCATAGGTAATGAATATGTCAGAATTGGAGACTGATGTACCTTTAATCATGAGAATCCTGTCATTAGATCTCATCCATCTCCTTTCTAGCATGGAGGCAAACTCTACAGCATCTTTTTCGTTGAAGTGAAGCATAGCTGTGTAGAGTGTTTTTCTTCTCCCCGGAACAGAGAATTACATTTAAATCTACCACACCAAAGTACGTTACATATTCAATTATATTCTTAATTGTTAAGAGTAGTAAACTGAGATTTTTTAAAAGAAGTAACATTTTGCTTCTCTACAACATGGAGTTAACTGACAGAATCCTTTTCTTGGGGTGCAGTGTTATGTCAGAGATCAACAAACTATTGAATTGTATTACAATCACTATTATACTATTGCAAAAAAGAAAAACATAAAAATATAGGGGATGTATAGCCTTTCTCGGTGAGAATACATATGTGAGGACTGAATGAGTCAGCGTATGTAATGGGATAAGAAACTAATATCTCCGTTAAGTCCTGGAGAGATGTTTGTTTCAAGTTTTGTAATAACTTGTAATTCAGTGATTTCCCTTTCCATTCTGTTCCTGAAGTTCCGTTGCAATAAAAGAGCTACTTTGAGGTCATCCATTGAATGTCCTGGAAGTGTTCCCCCACCTATGTTATTTCTCACCCCTGTTGAACCCAAATGGATGATAACCAGACACCAAGCTTGTCATTCTTTTTATCTGTTAAAAAACTTCTTCACTATTTTTCATGCTAATCTAACAACTCACCCCCCATATGTACAACTGTGATCTGTAATTCCATTCCAGTGGCTGAAGAAGTGTGCTTTGCCCATGAAAGCTTGCAATTTGAATAAAACTTTGTTGGTCTTAAAGGTGCCACTGGACTCTAACTTTGTTCTGTTGCTTCAGACCAACACGGCTGCCCATCTTGATCTATTAATAACACAGTAATTGAAATGTGTGGTTGCACTTATTACAGGTGTAACTTGTAAACTTACAGGTCATGATGCAGTGCCTCTGCAGAGATGTGACAGAGTCAAGGAGAGCCTCCAAAGATTCTCCCTGTGGATCCTCCATTTCGGGATCCTGGGCAGGAATTTGGGGGGGCATCAGAACCTCTGGACGGCCCTATACAGTATAAAATATCTTGGATATTTCAAGTAAAGATCAAAGTTCTGGAAGTTATTAGCTACTACTTTCCTGAACATTTAATAATGCTGTATATATTTCTGTTTCAATTCCTGAGGCAAGGGACCCAGGAACAGGGAGAACTTGTACCTCCTCAGCCTCCTCAGGAGGTTCCTCCACTCATTCTGGAGCCTCTGGTGGTGGTGGTGGATGGCTGGCAGCTGCTTTGGTTTGCCAAATAAAAAGGGAGAAACTAATTAATAATTGTGGCTACTACCTACCACCAACAGACAAATAGCCTAGAAACAATGGTAGCAAAGGTAGTTGGTTGGGATAGGGTTTGACATCATCTTTACCACAGCCCCATTGCAAACTGCAGTGCTAGAGTGAAGGCCACTTTTACACTTCAGCTATGGTTGTGGGTGGTGACCATTGACAGCACCATTGCCACAACACCTGGGCAAACCACTTCTTGGGATGTTGGTTAGAGGAGATGTTTGAAAAATGCACTGCTTGTCAGTCTGTGTTTGCTAAGCTCATTTGTGGGAGAAAAGTCATTTTTGCTAAGAAAACAAGTTTCTGTGGGCAGTGGGGGTGGGGGGAAAACACAGCACCTTTGCCACACCATGGTGACAAACTTCTTTTGGGGGGTAGGTTTGGGGTAGTTTGTTGGAGTTGTTGGGAAAATACACCACTGCCAATCTATGTTTGCAACGCTCAATTGTGGTAGCAGACTCTTTTTTGCAAAGGAAAAAATGGCCGAGGAGGATTGGGAGGGATACGTAGCACCACTTCCACACCCGGGTTGTAAACCACTTTTGGGGGGTTGGTTGGGGGGGCTGCTGTGAGAATGAACCATTGCCAATTGGTGTTTACTAAACGCATTTGTGGGAGTTAAGTCATTTGGGTGGGGGCTGTGGGGGACGACTGAAAATACAGCACCATTGTCATGTCCCCAAGGCAAACCACTGCTCGGGTGTTGGTTTGGGTTGTTTGGAACATACACCATTGATAATCTTTGTTATCAAAACTGGTGTTTTGAAGCAAAGCCATGACATTATCGGTGCTGCCTGAGCACAGCATTGCAAAGGGCAAAATTGCTTTTTCTGCAAAATACAGGCATTGTAACATTGCTTCTGCAGTGCTCATATGGACCCCCCCAACAACAGATGTTGGTGGCCAATGGAGGCTTTGTAACCAAACCCTAGATCTGAATTGTTATATCTGCCATTGTGGATTCTGCCAACCCTCCCCCAAGCAAAACAGGGTTGCACTTACCAGACTACCTGTAAAGGCAACTTGAACTTAACCTTAAGCATCTACAGAATATAAACCCAACATCCACAAAGCAACATGTAAGATTCTTATACAGATAACTTGCATGAAGTGTCATATCAGCACAAAACTCTTCCCTCATAAAAAGCACAACCAAAGGTCTGAAACTGCCCCCCCTCAGTCTATGGTTGCCAGCTCCCACTAGGGAAATACCCGGAGATTTTGGGAGTGGAACCTAAGAAGGGGAGAAGAAGGACCTCAGTGGGGCATAATGCCATAGAGTCTACCCTCCAAAGCAGCCTTTTTCTCCAGGAGAATTGATCTCTGTTATCTGGAGACAGTTGTAATTCTAGGGAATCTCCAGCCCCCACCTGAAGGTTGGCAACCTTAAAGTCTGTTGGCAGTTCTGTTTATATTTACATTCTGGCAACGTTTGTGACCTGGGCTTCCATTGACAAGGACTTCTGACTGTCTGTGCTGGTGTTAAACCTGAGTCTCCCCCACCCAGCCAGAGAACCTCCATCTTTAACTAATTTGGTTTCAGCTGACTCTGCTTCAGCCAACTCACCATGGCCTCCAAACCCTTGGCCAGGTTTCCTGGGGTGGCGTCTGGCTGGCCGATATTGCTAGGTGTCATCAGCGCACTGGTGACAGCCCAGCCCAAAACTCTGTGCCAGCTGGGTGAGGGGGTACATATAGAAGTTGAACAACATCAGGGAGAGGATAGCCCCCTGAGGGACACTCTCTCACCCAGCACCACCCTCTGTCCCCAACCATGGAGAAATGAGGCAACCCATTGCAGGACTGTCTCATGTACTCCCATGTCAGCGAGACGGAGGACCAGCAAATTGTGATCCTCTGTGTCGAATACTGCTGTCAGGTCAAGCAATAACAGCAGTGCTGACCTGTCTTGATCTAGCTGCTTACAGAGATCATCCATGAGGGTGACGAGCATAGTCTCCATCCTTTGACCAGGGTGGAAGCAACTGAATGTTCTGGAAGGTTAAAATGTTCCCCCACTAGTTTTTGAATGTTGTGGTTTCTAATAGCAGTAAGAAAGTGTGTGGCAGGGTATGTGCTTTTGTAAGTCACTGCTCATGTCTTCAGACTTATTTCCATTTATTCTTTGCATTCCCCTGGACTGAATCCTCCTGGACCAAACTGAGGCCTAGGTTTCCTGTCTCATTACCAATGCTGATATCTCCACACCTACTATCCCTCTGCATCTTACACCTAATCCAATCACTCCTGTTATTGCCATTTGGCATCTGAAATCATCTTTATAAAGTTTATATCTCTCGTACCTCATGTTACATTTTATGGCACACATGGCCCAGCTCAACAAAGTGACATTTATGTCAGATCCAGTTCAATACCGCTGCTGTGGATAGACCCCTTAACTCAGGGACAGGTTGATAATGTCCATCAAAGGGCCTGTATACCCTTGCCACTGGCTTGTACCAGCCACAATGGACACAGGTCCAAGAGGCAAGTGGTTGGCTTCACAGACCTCAGGATCCTGCCCATATTGGCCTCAGAGAGCTGGCTGAAGGTGTCAAACACTGAATCCAAAGGTGGCCAAGGGACTTCTAGTTCACATATTGTATTAAAGTTGGCAGGCAGGTCACAGTGGAGCAAAAAGACTTTCTCCACAAAAAAGCTTGCAAATGCCTTACAGCTGATATCTGAATTAGTCAGCTTTTTGGTTCTCTTGGTGAGAGAGGATAATATCCTAATTACCCTAAACAGTGCTGGGCGAGAGCTAGTGGATGCAATGGAGGCTGCATAGGATTCTCTCTTAGCAGCCTTCACCACCATCTCATAGGATTTCATAAATGTCCTATAAGATGCTCTTGAAGCTTTGTTGTGAGACCATCACCTTACTTGCTGTAGTCATCTTAGTTCCTGATTACAACATGGGAGAGTCCCGGTGCTGCCATGGAAGACAGCAGGTCCATTGCCTGTGAGGAGGTGGCAGCATTGGCATGAATGTTGAAGTCCCCAAGAACTATCATTAAGGAGAACTCCAAGGCCCAGCTTGCTACAGCAGGTACGGCAGGCTCTCTGCTGGTGCGCTAGGCAAATGGTACACCAGACAGATTGCCCAGCTCTCCTCAGTGCCCCAGATGAGACCAACACATGCAATGCCAGAAATCTTTGGGGTGGGGAGTGTCTTGAAGGAGAAAGCCTCTTGAATGAGCAGCACCACCCCACCCTCCAACCCTTTGTCCAGGACTGGTGAAGGACTGAGAAACCTGGGGGATTAAGTTGCTTTCAGGGTGACTGTTTTGCCCTCCTTGGCCCAGGTCTCAATCATACACAACAGGCCCATTGCTTGCTCTGCAAAATAACTCTGCAGGGTTGTGATCTTATTGTTAATGGAATTTGCATTGCACAACACCAATGTCAGAGAAGGGTGTAAAGTCCTAGCCCCCTCACCATCATGCCTTGGGATGGGACAAAGGTTGAAAGGAGGCTGACATTGCCAACAATGCACTGATCCCTTCTGGCAAGCCTGGAAGTGACATCAGGGCATCCCAGTGATGCTCAGCATTTGACCAAAACTCTATGACCAAAACTGATGCTGGTTCACATTAGAAAATCAATTCAATGAGTGGGAAATCTTTTCTTAAGTCATATTCACTTGAATGAAGTAACTCCTCCGACACACACAAACATTTCCATAGTATCTCACAGTAAGTCAAAAAGTATTTCCATACACAATTCTGTATTAGTGGAGCCATAATCATGACCATGGTCCTGACAGGAAACTTTAAGAAACATCTTATTATAAAAGTACCCTATCTTTGATTTCTTGACAACACTAAATGTAGCTCCTCTGCAGTGAATTCCAGTCAGAAATGTAGTCTGATGGTGGTCTTGATGTTAATGGCATATTTGGGAGTTGCCCAAACATTTTCTGAGTTGACATTCAGCTTTTAAGACCATTAAAGCATTTAGCATCAATAGAAGGAAACTGCCTAAATCTGATGTAATGATTTTTCTGTCCACAGGAAAATGCAGAGTTGTTCAAGGCTGACAAGACATCAGGAATATGGAAGAATTATGTAGAATATATAGATGACAGAATCTTAGATGGATACTTTAAGTTTATCCGCAAATCACTGCAGTTTCTGCTCAGCAACATGTCCACTGATGTATGTAGATGAGACCTCTTTGTTTTGTTTCTGAAAGACAGGTATAAGTGGGTGTAGTGCACACACAAAAGCAGTCACTGTCTCCTCTTGACTTCATTTCAAACCTTTAGTCAGACTAAATTCTGCAAAAAAAACCCCCTTAGATTGCGGTCACACACGCCAGAAAAAATGGGGGTGGGGTTAGTGAGGCTAGTGAGGGTAGAGGGGTAGTGAGGTTATTTCTTCTGGAGGAATTTGACCTGCAGTTGCATGATCACACCTCTCTTTGAAGTTGTGGGTACAGTCTGTCAGTGTGTGATCAGACGCAACTGTGGGTGAGTCATTTTTTGGTGCTGTTTTTTCCCCATGTGCTTAACCGAGGGATGAATGAATCACACCTATACACTGAGGGCTCCCTATGTGCTGGAGCTATCAGCATGTGCTGGAGCTATCAGACACAGGAAAGTCTGTCCATGGTCCATCACAACCTGTATACTACCAGATTTTTCCCAGTGTCTTTTAACTCTGCTTCTGCAGTGGAGCAGAACGGGTTGCTGACGGCTGCGGGGTGCTTCCCAGATGTTGTTTCTGATCAGCCACTGTGTGAAAGAGTGTTGGACTAGATGGGCCATTGGCTTGATTCAACATTGACTTCTCTTATGTTCTTATCGTGCCCTTTAAATCTGCCCAGTATTCACATCTGTGTTGGATCTTTTTTATCAAAACCCTCCTAAAAAGGAGAGGAATTTATTCTTTTTATAAATAGAAAAAGGTAGGGTATATAGAGGGATAAAGAAAAGAGCGGAGTGAGTATTCTGTTAATAAAGGTTAGTTTAATTCAATATAGATACAGTTTTTGGCAATCTCCGTGATTTGAGAGTCTTCTTTTCATCTAACCAAAATTCTAAATAACTCTGTTAATGAGGTTAGTAATGTCCTTTGGGGTTAATTATTAGTCATCTCCTTTTTGACGTTTCCCGAACAGTTATTTCTTAGGTTGTCTTCCTTTGGTATCCCTCAAGTTATAGAATGGGCCACCTTTGATTTTCACTTCTCCCGCTCCGGCACCTCCCTCCTCTGGGCCGCTGTCATCTTCACTGCTCAAATCTGTCCACGTTGCGAGTGCTGCCTCTTCCTCTGGACTGGCGTGTCTCTTCAGAAATTCCTGCGCCTTGAAGATGGAGTCAATCTTCTCTCTTTTATCCTTGTACTTGAACAAAAGGCCTTCAGGATAGGTCCATCTGTATATGACTTGTCTTCTTTGTAGAAAAGTGGTCAATCCTTTATAAGCTTTCCTTTTCATCCGGATTTCATAAGGCACATCTTTCAATATTCTGATGGTCTGCTCCCCAATTTTCAAGGGCACCGCTGCAACTGCACGCAAGATTTGATCTCTGGTACTCTGCTTGACAAACTTGACAACCACTTCTGCTGGCAGATTATTTTTTTTTGTAAATGTGGAGTAGGCCCTATAGACCTTATCCATTTCTTCTTTTAACTCACGCTGATCTCTGCCAGTTACGGGTGCCAAGGCATTCGCAAGTATAGATCTGAGATCTTCCTTCTCTTCTTCTTTAATGCCCTGAAATCGAAGAGTCAGATTCGATTTTTCCATTTGCAACATCAAAATTCTTTTTTCTTGCACATCCTGATGCTTTTCTAACTTGTTGACCCTTTTCTTCACTTTTCCGATGTCTTCCGACGAGACCAAACATTTCTGTGCGATCTCCTCCATCTTCTTTGACGTCTCTGTTAGTTGCCTCTGTTGACTGTTGAGAACACCTTCCATATTAGTTAAGGTTTCGCTGATTTTCTGTATTTGGACCAGCAGAGGGTGCAGTAGCTCACTTGTCTGTTGACTGACAGTCGGCTCTGGAGGGGGATTACCCGGACCGGAAGTCCCGCCTCCCTTCTTCTCAATTTTCAAAGGGACCTTCTTCATGGCAGACATTTCTTGTATTTGTTTACTTTATAAAAGTTCGTGACGCGTCGCTCAGGAGTCCCGCTAACTCATTCGCTTCAATGGCACCCCAAAGGTAATTTCACCAACCCTTCTTCCCTTTCATCCCCCTTAGCTTTCTTATGCAAATCCCGCTTCTCAGTGGGGGGAATTCCCCCTCCTCCCAGCCGCTTATTCGCTTACGGGGGAAGGGCTCGGGTTTCGCTTCAAATTCAGACCTCCAACTCACGGTTCCTGCCGTTTCTTCTTTTTGCTTTAAATCATCGCTGTTCCTCACTCCTGTTGGAAATCGGTGGCGTTGCTAAGTCCCATTACGGGCACACCGCAGCGGGGCCGATTGGGGCGGGGAGAAAGCCTCAATTTCCCGGCTGACTGCCGGCAAAGAGGCTACTCCCCAAGCGCCCCCGGTTTGGAGCCTTTACCTAAGGCTCACTAGGGTCTTGCAAACCTGCAAAGACCCCCCCAAACTGCGTGTGGGCTAACCACCTCTGGGAGCTTCCCAAAAGGTGGCCGCCATTCGCAACGCCGGAAACCGAAACCCACATCTGTGTTGGATCTAATTGTGCGTATGATCACAGCCTTAGATTTTGTCATTAGAAAAAGATTAAGCAAGCTCTGTAAATGTGGATACACATTCTAACTTATTCTAATTTTTAAAGCAAAAATGTTAATAGAAAGTGTAGGTCCAATCTGCATTGGTATTTCCCACCATTGTGCCAATGATCTCACATTGTCTCACAAATTTCTGTCTACATTTCATGCCGCATCCACACTCCTATTGTTTCATCTCAGCATTGGCTGTCTGCATCATTTTATTGCCATTTAGTAGTGACTCCAAGGTCACTACAGGGTCTCACCACCTTATCTGGATTTGGTTTTAAGCTGGTCCAGTTACTGCTCCCCACCATCAAGCCACTGTGAGCAAAAATCAGACAACTGGAGCTGAATTCTCCCACCCCCCTTTTGTAAGGAGATACACAAATTGTCACAAAGGAAACAAGTTAGCTGAAAATCCAGTCATCTGCATTTAAAAGCAGCCAGGGAACATTTTTCTATGATCATATTTTTTTTGGGGGGGTTAGAAGCACACCCACCCATGTTATTTCCTGGTGCAGTCTCCAGAATGCCCTGCCTGGCAATTGCTGGTTGTTTTGTGTTTTTTACCCAGCTCGTTCTGTCTTTCCTGCCCCCCCCGCCTCTCCCCCACCTCTCCCTTTAACTTTGTGTGTGTGGGGGTCCCAGGTGCCATTTCCCCCCCACAGTGCAGCATACTACAGTGCCCTGCTGGTGCTCCAGGAGGCCACTCCTCCCCCCTCTCTTGTGTGGTCTCCCTAAACAACTTGCGTCCTGATGCGGACAGAGGAGAGCTTTCTACTGAACCAAATGGGAAGCCAGCGCCACAGCAGCACGGAACAGCTTTACATAGCAAATGCAGATTGGGCTGTAGTGATCTAGGATATAGGCAGAAAAGGATAAGTAATGCACACCCAGAATTCACCCCAAACCAGTCTGGTTTCTAGGTGCACCCCTGTTGTATTTTTAAACATGTTAAGGCTACTGACTGCATGAATATGCCCTCAGTTGATACAGTTTCTATTTTGTGGAATAAAGTTCAGAGGCTGTGGCTATAATTACACTATTCTGAAAGCAAGGAATTAATGGAGTGGAAATAAAAAATACTTGCAAGATCTGGTGGAAAACAGACCTTAATAATAACAAATGCACTTCTTTATTGCAGGTACATATAGCTCCTTTATTTGAAGTTCACATGGAGTTGTATAAAGATGATTTAAGGTACCGTCCATCTCTAGAAGTAGGAGCGGATCAAGGGTTTTTGGAAGTGGTGGAAAACTTGATGAATGATATCTATGATACAGCTACACTTATTCCACGCCTAGCAAAAGGGAAACTCAGCTACAGGGTTAGTCCTAGTTTACCAGATTTTTTAAAAAAAATTAAAAAGGGTGGAGCACTGAATGTGACTTCTTGGTTCACTCACATTTCCATATACTTCTGTGGAAAATGAAAATTATGATGGTACTCTGGAAGAATACTTTATGAAGAATATTAAGCACTGAAATATGGCCTTGGCTTGATACATCCATCAGTTTATAATATGTAATAAGTAACAAGAAAGTTACTTCAGTAACATTTGTGTCAACATGCCTGCCCTAGCAATACTGAGCAGTCCCAAATTCTTTCCATGGCCCGGGGGTCAACACTGTTGGTCTGAGCATTAAAAAAAAAAAAAAACCTGTTGGCATTCTGGCAAACAAAAAAGGGTAGGATGAGGGTTGTAATACTTGTCCGAACACTCAAATAAAAATCCAAGTCCTAATGGTAGCTTCATGGGTCTAGGAGGCAATGTCAGGAGTAAGCCATGTCACTTGCATTTCCCCATACTGGTGGTTCCAATGGTGTTGCTAAAACCTCAAAGGCTCCCCTTGGTTGCTTGGTCAAAGAAACAATTCTTCATGACAAACAAAATGGTCAGCAGTGCACATATATTAGGGGGTAATCTACCCTTAGGGGCCATGGTGGCTCAGAGGTTAAGACGCTGAGCTGCAGACTGGAAGGTCTATAATTCAACAGTTTGAGACCCTAGTGCTGTGTGATGGAGTGAGCTCCCGTCTCTAGCCCCAGCTCCTGCCAACCTAGCAGTTTGAAAGCAAGAAACTGCAAGTAGATAAATAGGTACCACTTCAGTGGGAAGGTAACAGCATTCTGTGCGCCTCAGTGTTTAGTCATGCTAACCATGACCACGGAAACATCTTCAGACAGTGCTGGCTCTTCGGCTTGGAAATGGAGATGAGCACCGCCCCCTAGAGCTGGATTCAACTAGCTTTCGAGCAAGGGAAACCTTTACCTTTAATCTATACTTACCTACCTGATTTCCAGGTAGACATGAGTAGTAATGCTTCCCATTCTATTTTTTTTTCTTTGCAAGAGAGACCTTAATGGGCATTACTTTCAGTCCACTTTCAATGCATTTTCCAAATGGATTTTGCAAGTTCACACAGTAAAAATCCAGTTGGAAAGTGCACTGAAAGTGGATTGAAAGTGTATTATTTAGCCTAGTTTAGAGTCATCTTTATAGCATGTTCCTGCCTCTCATACAGTTGACAACAAGAAAGACTTTTTGACCCCAGACCCTGGATAGAATCTGGGGTAGGATTCAGGGATCCATCAGGAGAAGGCTGAAGATCTCCCCTCCCCCCTGCCTTCTCCTAGCATTCCATCAAACTCTGGGAAAGTTGATTTCTGGGGTCACAGCACCAGCTTGGAGCAATAGTTGAGTGAGGGGGGAGGGTATACTGAGGAGGGGAAAAGGAGTAAAATGACCTCTCCTCCTGTCAGCAGAGCTGCACTGACAGAAGAGGAAGGAAAGATTTCCCCCTTTCCTCATTTGTGCTTCATCCCACCAACCCATGTAGCTATTATACCATGCAGGTCCTGCAACCCCAGGAATCAACTTCCAAGGGGTCAGAAGAGACTGTTAGGAGGAGGGAAAACCAGGGAGGATCCACAGGCCTTGAGCAAGTGGATCACTGGATTTTTCATTTTTTCAAGTTGGGACATGGGCTCCAGTTCTGAGTACTGGAAAGTTAGTAATTATGAAATAAACATTCAAAGGCACAGGATTCTAAGCAAGACATCAGATTTTGTACTGGAAAGCACAACTCCTTTGTGGCATGTAATTTTGGCTATACAGAATTCCAGATTTCCAGCAGGCAACACAAGGCAGTTAATGTTTCTGTTAACTTCTGTGTGCGGGTAAATACCTTGACCCTGCCATTGCTATATTGTTTGATGTCGAGTGATATTGCTTTTGTGGTTTAGTTACTTCCCCAGTGCTGACAAGATATAATATTTACAGACTGACCTAGAGGACATGGGAGAGTTGCTAGAAATGCGAGAGGAAGTGATAACCATTGTGGTCAATGCCATGAAGCAAGGTGAGGAATATGAAGATTCCTTTGAGAAATATGCATACCTGTGGATGGATGATCCACATGAATTCATGCAACGCTTCCTTACCTTTGGCCATGCACTGACAACTGAAGAGCTGGAGTCTCATGCAGAGGAATACTTGCCTCATGTTGCACCCACACTAGATCAGTTTCAACTACAGGTGAGAGTTGGAGTATGCATGTGTGTGAATCGGGAGGTGTATTCCAAATGTTGGCAAATTCCATGCCATTTCTTAAAGGCCCTGTTTTCAAGATGGTTGTACCTTGCTCTGCAAACTTCAGGAATCCACAGCACAGTTTTACCACCTGCCCCAGATCTCTGGTCTCAGAATGGCCACATTCTCTCACTTTCCTGGTGTGCCACATTGCAACCTCCTCCCTACTTTCACCACCTCCCCCCCACCCCGGTTTCTAAAATCCAGTTCCCATCTTTCCTTATCAGTGCCCTAAATCCCATCCTTAGGACAACTTCAATCGACTTTTAATTAAATCATTTTGTTAAACTGACACTGAGAGGAATTTACATATGATTTCTCCTTGGCCTTGTATCATGCATTAACAATGTTCATACAACTAATATCAGAGGAACTCCAGAGGGTTTTACTTTCTTGTGTGGAAATGTTTTTAGCCTAACTGCATCCACAGACTTCCCCCTTCCACCTTTGGGGGCAGTCTTTACTAGCCAAGGGTGAGTTCCCACCCACCACTAAAGGCAAACAAATCAAACTGAAGTCCTCATATGTGGGAAGGGCCCAACCGTTTGAACTTAACACTTTTGCTACTTCAAACAGGACCTTGCATCCTGTTCTGAGAATGCATGTTTATTCCTAGGAGACTTAGCACAAAAGTGTGGAAAATGTCACTGGCAAAGACAGACTCCTTTCTGCCTTGGTCATTCATGGCAAGAATCCAACAATGCTAATGTCACAGCCCACAGTGGTCCCACAGAAACCATTGATGAAGCCTGTTCTCTAAGAAAGAAGGGAAAAGGCAGAGAGTGACATAAAATAATTTATGATTTCCAGCTTTCTGCTTTCTTTCTTAAGGCAAACCCAGGCATGATAAAGCTCATAGATCTCTGTCTATAAAATATAAAATTCAGGCTCATTGAAAGACAGTTATTGTTTTTTAGAGTGCTAATAACAATGCAAGGAGCTCACTGTCAGTTATAAAAACCAAGTGGAGATGGAAAGATGAAACTTACTCTCCCATTCCCACAAAGTTTCAGGGTTGCACAGGCCTGCAAATTTGCATTTGATAGATGAAGGACATTTGTCAAGTTGGTTCTCCCCCCCCCCTTCATCAGTGGGCTCTGTATTCCTGGTCCTGGGCTGTGGCCAACAAATCTGATTGGAGGCTACCATGATGGGTCTCCTGTGCTCTAAAGGCAGGTCCAGTCAGATCTCCTCTGGAATAGTACCCTCAGGCTTGGAGATCAAGGCCTGGGTGTCAATGGGAGCTGCAACAGAGACACAAGCTTGCACCTAGTAGACTGGTTGTGTGTGTTGCAAGGTCTAAAATTCAGTCATTATAGGGTTAATGTGCTTACCTTGTGGGCTATTGTTTAGACTGACCTGGAAAGAAACCTGGCACAGAGCCAATGGAAACAAAGCCCGGGAAACTGAAGTCTGTTTACACATAATCATTGGTTAATGTATTCAGGTGATTTCCTTCTAGGGGTCAAGAAGACTCTCCATTGTTGTAGACCATGTGGTCAAAGTGTAACGATGTAGCCTGTGTCTTTGTTGTTTTGTAAATTTCCTGTGAACCCTTCCCTTAGAAATAAAGATTTTACATAGAAGAAAATACCTCCTCTCCAGTGAAGCAAAGATCATTGCAACCTGTAAATATCTAAGTATTTTTACCAATTTTTCCAACACCATCAAGCTTCCTCTCCCAGCCCAAGGCTTAAACAGGCTGGCAGGACAGCAGCTTTATCTGCTTTGGAAGCAGCACCTGGGCCTTTTCTTGTCCAGGCTTAACTGTGAAGGAATATTAGGTTAGCAGATTGCTATAGGCCAGGGATGGCCAAACTTGCTTAACGTAACAGTCACAGAGAATAAAGGTCAGATGTTTGAGAGCCGCAAGACATGAACAAATATCACACACACATTTTTATTGAAAATATGCAAATTTGCTTTTTATTAACATTAAATTAGACTGTGTGAAAGAGCCGCGGCTTCCGAGCTGCAGTTTGGCCACCCGTGCTATAGGCACATAATGCAGCAGAATCTATCTGGTTGTGTGTGCTGCTGAGAAACAAAGTTATACATGGAGCCTCTTTATCTTTGCAAAACTAATATGACTCTTTATTGTAAAGGAACCCCATTTTAGATAGGATTCTAATCTAGTCAAACTCACTAAGATGGATAGAGATGCAGGAAGCATGTCCTGCCCTCATGGTGCCAAGATGGAGAAGTGTGGTGGGGAGCAAAGGTGTCAGCCGGAAGGAGGGAAGATTCCCTGAGCAGCAATCTACACATCAAAGAGATATCATCAAAGTAGTGGAAAGGAAGGCTGCTCTGGTGGAGGAGTTGCCACTGTAGGTTCCTCCGGGGCAAGATCTGGAGCAGGTGGGCCAGGAGCATCTACCCTACACAAGTCTCCCAGAGTTTCCTGCTCTCCCCTAGGTCATCTTTCTGGCTCCTCAGGCTTCTCCTCAGAGGCTTCTGAATTGGAGTCCAAAGCCAGCTTAGTGGGTGTCATGACAAAGGAAGAGTTGTCTACTTTAGAAGGGTTGAAATAGACTTCTTATATACTCTAGCTAACTGGCTATAACATTTCACTATCCTATGGCCTTTTGTGTGTTTTTAGATTGACACTTATGAGAAGCTCTATGAAGATGTGTCCAAGTTTGAAAACACCAAAGTGTTTAATGGTTGGCTGCAAAGTGACTGTCGTCCCTTTAAGCAAGCACTGCTGAACATCATCAAGCGTTGGAGCCTAATGTTCAAGCAGCACCTCATCAACCATGTCACCAACAGGTAGAATGGGAATTTATTTCGGAAATTTCCAATCATTCCAGCACTTAGTAGAGTTCCTCATGTTGGCAGAGTTCAGGAACTAATCCAATCCACACTTTAGAGTTTGCTTTCAGTGAATTTACTGCAACAGGATTTTGCAAAAAGACAATAACTGACTGCAGGCCACTAATACAACAGAGAGCCCTTGAGAGCACAAGCACTAGCACATACTGGGTGCGTTCAGACGCGCCGTTTGAGCCGTTTTCAGCACGGCTCAGAAACGGCTTTTCCCTGCGCGTTCACACGCCCAACATCTGCCCACCGTCCCCAGCCGTCGCTTTCTGGAGCAAACCCCTTTGAAACGGAGTATTTTGGCACCACTTACCCAAGCGGTGTTTTCCATGATTCTCCGTTTCAAGCCGCACTTTTCCCTGTCTGATCGCTCCATCCAGCCACTTCCGGGTGCTTCAACCCCCCTCCCCTCTGGGAAGCTGCCTCCAGCTTCCGGTTTTAGTCCTCCATTTTTTTCCCCCTTACCGGTGTGCGCTTGAGCGGAGCTCCGCACTTAGGTTAAAAAAAGAAAAGGTTTACTGGTGCCTAGTTTAGGCATTTAGAGGAGTCCGGGATCTCGGGGAGGCCATTTTTAAAAGGACTCTTCCTTTAAACTTTAAAGGGACCTGTTGAGCTCGCTCTTCTTCGCACCAGCCAAACTTCCTGTTCGGAAGAGGGCTGCCTGTGCGCATGCTCAAAGGAGAGGGGGAAACCCCTCCCACCTGCAGGAGGACGGCGGGGCGCTCGGAAGGAGGACGCTGTCTAAACGCACCCACTAATACACAGCAGAGAGAGAGCGAAAAACAAGAGGTAGGTTGAACAGTAAGAGCAAACATCCAATAAACCCCAAACACTAGAGAATGCTCCACAGCTCCTCCTAGGGTACAAGTGGACTTAACTACTCTTTCAGCAGTATTTACAGTAACTAGATTCTTAGCAGGCTGTTGCTTCTCCAACACCCATGCATACGGAAATTAGCCAGAAGCCCCCAGCAGCTAATCTACAAAACTTCATCAGCTGAAGTTAAAGAGCCCTGGTTTATAGCTTGCATGGCAATATCAGGCCCCACATCTGAAAAGCTGCACTCCATAGGGATCCCAGAGGGGGCAGATAACACACAAGACTTTTTCAAGTTTATATACAAATTTTGATCAGCCATTCTATTTAATCTGTTTAATCTTTTCTTGTACAATTACGATTTCTTGAGCTGATATTGTAGTGTTGGGCTTGGACATGGACAGCTGAGCTCAAATCATGAAGTTCACTGGGTAGTTCTAGTCAAGTCAGGGTCTTACCTACTACACACATGGCATATTATAAACCACTCAGAATCCTTGGGTTAACATGGTAAAGAAATAACAGCATGCATAGGTTCTTTCAACATGTCTGGGGATCGGATTACACAGAAAAAAACACCTGTGTGTTTATAACTTACTGTGCAATGTTAAGAAGAATTATACCCTTCTAAAACCATTGACTTCAAAGGACTTCTGCAGGTGTGACTCTGCTAAGGACTGCTGTTCAAGCCTCCAAATACATGCATTGCATTCTCAGGCAGGGCCAGCAATTGTGGTTCTGTTCACCTCCAGCACTGTTTTGTTGTGTGGATAGTGCTTTCATATCAAAGATTGGTCAGTCATTGGGTGGGGGGATCAAGAAACAGAATGCTTTCAGTGTCTTGCTATTAAAGTAGGCCCAATTACACCTACTCTGACCTATGCTTTCCTTTGCAGCCTTAAGGACCTTGCCACTTTCATGAAAGAAGTGAATGCAGGCTTGTCTAAACCTGTGAAAGAAGGTGACTATGATGGGCTGGTAGACGTAATGGGACACTTGATGAGGGTCAAGGACAGACAAATGGCTACTGACAATATGTTTGAACCTCTAAAGCAAACTATTGAGTTATTAAAACTTTATGGCGAAGAAATGCCTGAAGAGATCCATATGCAGTTGCATGTAAGTTATTAATTGCTCTTCAACATTTAGAAATTGATGGTTTATAATTTTTTTAATAATATGTTCACAATGGTATAAGAGATCATTTAACAAAGGTCAGCATCTGGGGTACAATGTATCTGACCACACAATCTGCAGAGTTATCGCCCTTTGTCCCTACTACTCTATCATCCATCGATCCATCCATCGATCCATCGATCCATCGATCCATCGATCCATCGATCCATCCATCCAACCAACCTTCTCTCTCTCTCTCTCTCTCTCTCTCTCATCTATCTATCATCTTGAAAAAGTCTGTAGGGGTTACAGAGATAGGTACAGTGTTATCCCATAGCAACAACATGCTACATTTTTATGTATGCACATTTCTCCATTATTAACAACATGAGGTGAATGAAGTTCAGAAAGGTACAGCAATCCCTCAACAAATCAATACATTCTGCTATTTTGTTACCTGGCTCTTTGATCTCCTTCCTTATTGATCTGAAGCTGCCTGTAAGCAACATTTTCCTCTGACAATTCTCTGTTGCTTGTTTAGGAGTTGCCAGAACAGTGGAACAATACCAAGAAGTTATCATTCCAGGTGAAACAGAATGTGGCTCCTCTACAGGCAAATGAAGTTACAGTCATCCGAAAGAAATGCCAACAGTTTGAGGTATCACCATTAAAAATATACTCAACTGGCGTGCTGTGCTCTTCAAGCTGAAAATGGGATGTTAATATAGGTCAAAGATTTATGATGAAGCCTAAACTGGAATCTCATTTCAAATTGGACTTCTGACCACAACAGTTATAGTCACTATTGGAAAAGGCATCAAAGGGCATGTTCTGTTGTGATTTAAGGTCCCTTGGGTTGTCTATAAGTGTCCTTCTCTATGTAAGTGTTCCATGCAGACAAGTGTTTGAACAGATGCTGCTTAAAGACTCCCAGTGAGAGGGAGCTTACCACCTCCCTAGGTAGCTGATTCCACTGTTGAACAACTCTTACTGTAAAAAAGTGTTTCCTAATATCCAGCCAGTACCTTCCTGCCCTTAATTGAAACCCATTATTATAAGTCCTATCCTCTGCTGCCAACAGGAACAGCTTCCTGCCCTCCTCTAAGTGACAGCCCTTCAAATACTTAAAGAGAGCAATCATGTCCCCCTTCAACCACCTTTTCTCCAGGCTGAACATTGCCAAGTCCCTCAGCCGTTCCTCACAGGACTTGGTCTCCATCCCCCGGATCATCCTTGTCACTCTCCTCTGCACCCACTCCATTCTTTTTGAAGTGAGGCTTCCAGAACTGCACACAATACTCCAGGTGCAGCCTGACCAATGCAGTGTACACTGGGACTATGACATCTTGTGATATAGATGTTAGCAGGGCCAAGAGCCTGGGGGCAGGAGCTGGCCTGCCACCCCCAGGCAAATGACAAGCCTATCATGGCATCTTCAAGACCAAAGCTTGCCCTCCATTTCCCATTCTGCTGCTGCTATTAGAAGACCTAGAGAAAAATCTCACTTTCTACTTATACTGCTGTCAATGAAAGACTGAAGTTCAATCCTGGATCACTGTCTGCTTTTATCCAATTTTATAGGAAAATATACATATTTCTCAGATGGTGTTCTTTATGTAAGGTTCATGGACTTAAAGGAGGCCTTTGATTCTGTCCCCCAGACTAGATTGTGGGGGAAGCTGCAAACTACCTCAATTGATAAAAGGTTACTATGGTTAATGTACTGTTCGCATACTGACATTACTGCTCAGGTTCGTTGTGAACAGGAGGGTGAATTCTGACTCATTCAACCTTGAACTTGGTGTTGGACGAGGTTGCCTGTTGGCTCCATTTCTATTTAATTTATACTTGAACAGTTTTTCAAGTCATTTTGATCAGTGCTGTCATCCTCCTTGTCTAGCCCACAATAGTTTTCCTATTTGCTGTATACAGATGACACTGTCTTGTTATCTTGCATTCATATTGGTTTACAAAGATTGTTAAAGCTTTTTACTGTTGCAAAGGAGGTTTGACAGTAAACTTTTAGAAGTACAAGGTAGTGGTTTTATTAAAAAAAGAAAAGAAAAAAAGAAACCCTAAAACATTGTTGGCCCACGAAGGGAGTTGAATTAGAACAAGTTAAAGAATTTTCTTATCTTGGAATTTTATTCGCTTCTGATCTAAACTGGGCTCCATACCAAAAAGCTGTGAGAAACAAAATCAAACCCTGTATCGGGGGTATTTTGAGTTTCTTTTGACCAAGGAGAACGAGATATGTAGTGGGGGCTATTTAAGTTTTTAATCTAAAGGTAATCCCTATTATGTCGCCCAAATCTACTGATTTTCCACTTCTTTACTTCAGCCATTTATGCACTGGTGTTTTCCCTTCTTTTTCACTATGCATATCGGTTGGGTTTTCTTTGTTGTTCTGCATTCCCATCACTATCACTATGCCTGTGCACTGGGGATTTCTTTTCCATTCTGCATTGTTTTCCCTCCCTTCAGTGCTCAGTTCGCTATCTGTTTGCTGTTTGCCTGGGTCTTCTGAAAGTGCTTTTGGGGCGGTTTTATCCCTTGTTTAGTTTCAAGCTAAAGGGAATTCAAAAGCATACAGATTCCCCCCCACCCCTTTCCAGCCCCTCAGAGGCCACTCCTCTGGCCACATTGAGGTCCTTCCTCCCACTCCCTATGGGTCACTTTTGCATGATGGACATGTTTTTTGAAATATGAGATTCTTCGATCAGTTAGCAGAATGTTAGCAGTTCTCCCCCCTTCATCAGCATACAGGCCCTCATTTATTATTTTTATTATTGATTATTTATTTATTATTTATGATTCCCCTCATTTATATTTTTATATACTTGTTAGTCTAGTGAAAGGAGACTTTTGGTAGATGGTATGATCACAGAGGAAAAATACCTTTTAAATTGGGGGGGGAGTTTACAAGGCGATGTATGAGGTAGTTCCCTGATGAAACTGACTTAAGGAGGATCAGAGAGCAGGCAAACGAAAGTGTCCCCATTGCAAACAGCCATTCTTTCCAGGGGAACTGATCTCTTTTACCTAGAGACCAGTTGTTACTCCAGGAGATCTCCAGCCACCACCTGAAGACTGGCAATCCTCTTTGGAGGCATTTTACCCCACTGAGGTCTCTCCCCAGAACCCTGCCTTTGAATGTTAAAACTCCCCCTTCATCGGCATACAAACTTAAAATGAGGGGGGAAGTTTACAAGGAGCTGCATGAGGTATAGTTCACTGTTGGTACTGACTTAAGGAGGATCAGAGAACAGGCAAACAGAAGCATCCCCAATGCCAAAAAATGAAAAAGGATTTCAGTGCTGCATGCAAACCAAAGAAAGGTGGGAGGTATCCTCAGCACAGAATGAAATTGACAAGACATGTAAAGGGAGACAGATTAGCTTAGAGCAGGGGTGTCAAACATGTGACCCGGGGGCCAGATGAAGCCCCCGGAGGGCTTCTATCAGGCCCGCAGTGGAACTGGCTGTCTTCTGCTTCTTCTTCCAGTTCTGCTGCTGCATCATCATCATAGATTTGCAACTTAAAGATACACACCTGAACAGCATACTCAAGATTGCAACAGCACAGACTTTTTTTCTGATAGTATTTTATTAGTAGTACATAAAAAACAAACAAACATACATTTTGATGAAAAAATTCAGAGCAAGAGGTGTCAGTTATCAGACACTGTTAAATAAACAAAATATTGCAAGAGTGCTAATGTTTTAAGTATGTTTTTATTTTGTTAAAAAAAACCTGTGTTTGTGTTCTTTATAAAGTTTATATCTCCACTACCTGGCATTACATTTTATGACACACATGGCCCAGCATGACAAGGTCTCATTTATGTCAGATCCGGTCCTCAGAATGAGTTTGACACTCCTGGCTTAGAGCTTTTGCACTTTTGAATCATTTTTTTCCTTTAATGCTTTAGCAACAATGTTTTTTGGGGGGAATAATTTCGGCAGTCTCCAGAAGCAAGCCTGCAATTAAAATGGAAGGAAAAAGATGGCACCTTCTTGTTTTAATTTTTTTTTCACTACCCCTTCCATATCACAAGTGAAAAACTGCGCTTTTTGGTTGTAGGTACAGAACAAACACACAGAAATACACCAGAGAAAAAAAAGAATGAACAGCAAGCAAACACATTTGAATGCCCCGACTGCTGGGATTCTCTGGAGTAAGCTGTCATACATAATGGCCTTCCTTAGAAAGCCGTTAAAAACTGTTGAGGCAGACTCAGCATGGGTTCTGTAAGGGAAGATCTTGTCTCATTAACCTGTTAGTGTTTTTTGAAGGAGTGAACAAACATGTGGACAAGGGGGACCCAATAGATGTTGTTTACCTTGACTTCCAGAAAGCTTTTGATAAAGTTCCTCATCAAAGGCTCCTAAGTAAGCTCAATAGTTATGAGGTAAAAGGACAAGTCCTCTTGTGGATCAAAAACTGGCTAATTAATAGGAAACAGAGAGTGAGTATAAAGGGGAAATTTTCTCAGTGGAAGGTGGTAAGCAGTGAGGTACCACAGGGATCAATACTAGGTCCGGTGCTTTTTAACTTGTTTATTAATGATTTGGAATTGGGAGTAAGCAGCGAAGTGGCTAAATTTGCAGATGACATGAAGTTGTTCAGGGTGGTGAGAACCAGGGAGGATTGTGAGGCACTCCAAAGGGATCTGTCGAGGATGGGTGAGTGGGCGTCAGTGTGGCAAATGGGGTTCAATGTGGCCAAGTGCAAAGTGATGCACATTGGAGCCAAAAATCCTAAATATAAATACACATTGATGGGTCTGAAATTGCAGAGACTGACTAAGAGAGATATCTTGGAGTCGTAGTAGATAACTCAGTGAAAATGTCTAGACCATGTGTAACTGCAATAAAGAAGGCCAATGCTATGCTGGGGATTATTAGGAAGGGAACTGAAAACAAATCAGCCAGTATCATAATGCCCCTGTATAAATCATTGGGGCAACCTCATTTGGAATACTGTGTACAGTTCTGGTCACCACATCTCAAAAAGGATATTATAGCATTGGAAAAAGTGCAGAGAAGGGCAACTAGAATGATAAAAGGGTTGGAACACCTTCCCTATGAAGAAAGGTTAAAATGCTTGGGGCTCTTTAGCTTGGAGAAACAACGGCTGAAGGGTGACATGATCAAGGTTTATAAGATTATGCAGGGGATAGAGCAGGTAGAGAAAGAAGTACTTTTCTCCCTTTCTCACAATACAAGAACTTGTGAGCACTCAATGAAATTGCTGAGCAGTCGGGTTAGAACAGATAAAAGGAAGTACTTCTTCACCCAAGGAGTGATTAACACATGGAATTCACTGTCACAGGAGGTGGTGGCAGCTACAAGCATGGACAGCTTCAAGAGGGAATTAGATGGACCAGAAGTCCATCAGTGGCTATTAGCCACAAGGTATAGATAGGAACTCTCAGTCTGGGGCAGGTGATGCACTCTATTCTTGGTGCTGGAGGGCCAGCAGTGGGAGGGCTTCTATTGTCCTGGCCCCACTGCTGGACCTCCTGATGGCACCTGGTATTTTTGGCCACTGTGTGACAGAGTGTTGGAGTAGATGGGCCATTGGCCTGATTCAACATTGGCTTCTCTTATGTTCTTATGTTCTTATACCATCCTGTGTTGCTAGTGTGGCTTTGCACAATCAGTTTGGTCAGCCACCATTGGATGCTATGGCATGGATACTTGCATTTAATGTGTGCTTACTTTTTTCTGTTAATGGCTATCTGGCTTTATTGAAGGAGGATTCTTATAAATCATGGATCATGGACAAGAAATTGTTGGCTATTGGTTTTACTACAGAATCTATCAAGGAATTGGGGCTCGTTGAATCAGTCATTACAATTAAAAATGGATTAGGCAGATTGATCATAATAGTTCTATTCTTCATGCCTGATGCATGTGTCCATCACAATATTTTGAAATACTTCCCCCTGATTCTCTTCCTTCCTGCGCATATCATCTAATTTCAGCTGGTCTTCTTAGCGCTTTTGTTCTTGCTAGAATGAATGCCCATTCAACGGTGTCCGCTTTTTGGATCTTCCCTTCTCTGACAGAATATGCTCTTGCTCCCTTGCTAAAATAGATACAATTTCTCATATTTTATCGGACTATCCTCTGTATTCTAATTTAAGATGCCATTTCATTCTACCATGGTTGGTGAATTTCTAGGATTCTAATCCAAGCAGGGTGGTTCCCTTTCTACTCTCAGGTCAAAATTCTAATATAACTTTGGATGTCACAATTTTTTTTACTTCTTTTGTCTTTTGGGAAATAAATAGAGAGTATAAATGAAATTTCAGATTGTTAAACTGCTCAAGGCATTGAAGTGGAAATATTTTAATCTGATTCTCCAGGTTTTTATCAATAGTTCTCATCCTTCCTTCAAAGAACTCACAGTGATATATATGATATATAATATATATCATTCATCTGTTTTATCTTTACAACAGCCCTGTGAGGCAGGCCAGACTGAGAAAAAGTGGCTGATCCAGGTTCCCCCAGTGACTTTCATGGCTGAGTAGCTGAAGAGCTCTTGAATTATTGTTGGGAGTTTGTTTTGTTTAGAGTGAACTTTGAACCCAGTTCTCCCTGTTCCTAGTCCAAATCTAGTTCTAATCGTTACACCACAATGGCTCTCTCTGATACATTTTTGTTTGCTGTGGTTTGTACTCAATTGTTGTGATTACTTTGCTGCACTGATCGTTGTGTTAGCTGTCTCAAGTTTGCAAATGGGATGATAGGATACAAATGATACACTCAGTTCTGGTCTTGCTGAAACCATAGCCAGCAAGTTCTTGACCTTCAGATGCTGCTTAACCCTACTATTCTCTCTTTTTTCTCTCAGATTAAACAACATGACTTCAGGGAGAAATTCCGAGAAGATGCCCCCTTCACGTTTGTTGATCCAGAACCATATAAATCTCTAAATAAGGTAATCTAAGAACAGATGGAAAAGTCTATATGGGCAAGACTTATGTCTGTCTGTCCCAAATATCACCTGCTATAGCACAACAGGTGTGGTTTTAAAGCATAAACAGAAAACAAAACAGCATTATTATTATTTTTTTAAAAAAAGTCAAGATGTTTTGGATCAGTGGTTTCCATTTGTGAGTTTGCATATGCATGAAGTCACAAAGAGAAAGACGAGCATATGGTATCAACCATGCAGAACTTCTGTGGAGCAGATGCTAACCTAATTTACAGGGTAAATTCCTAATAGCACATTACAACAGCACCTCCCCCCTCAGAGGGGCTAACCAAATTATTGGCCTTTGTATGTTGGTATTTACATACCAACACATACACAGGGCAATTAATTCTCCATCTCCATCCTAAACTCTATCAGCCAGCAGAAACATCTGCATTCAGCTGCCACAAACATTTAGTAATGCCATTCTATTTTTTACTTCCAGCAACAAAAAATGGTCACTGCTATGGAAAGAGAGATGGAAGCCTTATCCAAATCTGCAGGCTTGTTTGAGATATCTGTCCCAGATTACAAACAGCTGAAGGCATGCCATAAGGAAGTGCGTTTGCTCAAGGAGCTCTGGGATATGACTGTTTTGGTAAGACTTTGAACTTGCAGTTTATAGGGAAAGTTGAGTGATGAGGCATCATTGGGATATGAAAAGCATTTTTATATGTCCAATTAAGGTTAATGAAAGCATTAATGACTGGAAGACCACCAAGTGGAAGGAGATTAATGTTGAACAGATGGATCTTGATTGCAAAAAGTTTGCTAAAGATGTGAGAGGCTTGGACAAGGAAATGAGACCATGGGATGCTTTTGTGGGACTTGATAACACAGTTAAAAATATGATCACATCCCTCCGAGCTGTAAGTGAACTCCAGAATCCAGCTATCCGAGACAGACATTGGAAAGAACTCATGCAAGCCACCCAGGTAACCTATACAGGCCACAGTCATGGCATAACATTTATGTCTATATAGTATTTATCTTATTTTATTTTATTTATTTATTATTTAGATTTATATCCCGCCCTCCCCGAAGGCTCACAGCGGCTTACAACAGGGCACACATGCCGGCTTTAAAACAGTATAAAACCCAATGGGACATATAGACCAACATTCAAAATTTAAACAGCATATTAAAACAAGGTGGGGCGGATTGTAATCCTTGACAGCCGAACAATAGATTGTCATCCCCGCTCCTTCCTGGGCCGCCCCTCACCTAAGTTGGCAGTGGTGCGATGGCGCAGGGCTAACAGTGATGGAATAATGATGGCAGAATAGTGATGGTGGTGGCTCCTAATCATAGGCCTGGCGGAAGAGCTCCGTCTTGCAGGCCCTGCAGAACTGAGCAAGGTCCTGGATCTCCTCTGGGAGCTCCTTCCATCAGGTAGGAGCTGCTACCGAAAAAGCCCTGGCTCTAGTGGCAGCAAATTTCACCTCCCCTGGGGGAACATATGGGGAGCTATGCGTGGCCACCACCTGTGGATATCTAAATCCGCAGGTTGGGGCCACAAAGAGGCTAAACAGATTTTTCTGCAACCTCAGGGCACCCTCTAGGTTTGCAGAAAAATCTTAAATCTTTAAAAAACTATATGAGGGGGGAGTAATTCACCCACAAGGAAAGTAGCATTCTCTGCATAGCACAGAGAATGCACTTACCTCCAGTATTCATTGGTGGTACAGGGGAGCTGCACTGGGTTCAGTGGTGGCAATGAAGCTGGGAGCCTCACTGGGCCTAGTGGCAGTGGAGCCCAGGAGCAGGCTGCCAGCAGCAGTGCAAACCCTGAGTTGTGCTGGGCTTGAGAGTGGGGAGGGGAGAAGGAAGCCTTGGTGAACCCATCTGGAGCAGCTCTGGGCAAGCAGAGCAGGGGGAGGCAGTGGGCCTGGCAGCTGCAGGGCAGCCCAGTAGCCACACTGGGCCTGGCGAGACACTGGGGGGGGAGAAATGGGATTTCTCCACTTTCTTATTATATTTTTAAATAATAATGTTGGTCCTCTACTGGCTAAACTAAGAGGCAGCATACAAATAAACTAAAATGCACAAATACACGTAAATACAATAAACATTAAAGTCACAACACACTAGAAAATACAAATACAAATCAACCAGATTTATGCAAACATCAGTCCTTCAAACTTCTTTCTTTTAAAACCTGAAAATGTACGTAGCCATAAATCAGTATAATCTTTAACAAATAGTATTTCCATTATCCAGCTTTTCAGACGTCCTTGTGCTGGGTAAACAATGTTGTGCTATATAGCAAAGCCTTTCTAGAATGTTTTCTAGACAGGGCAGGTGCTCAGCATTGTTTCTTCCTCTTCTCCCTGCAGCCTGCTGTCCACCAAGAAACTCCTTCCTGAGGCTTGTATAAAGCTAGAGAACACTGTGGGATACAGCAGCGAAGGGACCTGCAGCCAGAGAGGAAAATGCAGAAATCCCTCTTGTAAAAAGTTGTGGTGATTTGCTGCAACTGCTCACGTTGCATCCAACTCTGTTCCCAGAAGTCCCCTGATCAGCACAGCTTTTAGAAGGAACCAAGAGTTATGGGGGAAGGGGAAGAGATCGATTCTGTGAGCCTTTTCCATTCATGGTTCATAGAATCTGTTCCACTGAGTTTCCTTACTAAATATTTACACCTCTTCAAAAGTAATTATGCAAATATTTCATAAAGTTTTAAGATTTTAAATTTGCATTGAAGATTCCACAAAAAAAGTTTAGAAGAGAAACAAATTACAATGTATTATTTAAAAAATTCACAGGTGTCTAGTAGCACCATAAAGATTAATACAATTTTATTCTAGCATAAATTTCCATGGACTAGTATTATACTGGAATAAAGTTGTGTCATGATTGAGCCTGGGCTGTTTTAGGTAGGTAACATGTCCCGTGGTAAGCTGAAGATCTCCATCGTGGTCTCTGCGCAGTCCCACACATTGGTTCAGGGCCGGCTTGCCTAGAGCACGCCGGTCGCAGCGGCGCCAAACTGCACCCACCCACCCCCACTGCTGCCTGTGAAGAGCACTTGGCAGGGCGCAGGAGGCGGCAGCGGAGCTTGCCCGCCCTCCCCTCGGGGGGGAGAGGAGGTGGGGGCCGCGGCCGCAGCCGCCAGCAAAGAACGCCCCAGCGGGGCTCAGGAGGTGGCAGTGGAGTTTGCCCACCCTCTCCCTCCCCCCTTGGGGGGGAGAGGAGGTGGGGGCAGCAGCTCTTCCCTGCCTCTTCCCTGGCTTGCCTGGTTGCCCCGCAGCTGTGGGGCATGCAGGCAAGCAGCGCATAGAGGGAAGAGATGGGGGTTTAAGCCCCTGCCTCTTCTCTGGCTTGCCTGCGCCGCCTGCCCCTGTCTCCAGGCCGCACTGGGAGGTTGACATCACCGGGGGGGGGGCAGGGCCACAAGCTGGCCTAGGGTGCCCAGACACCACGGGCTGGCCCTGCATGGGTTGGGCGCCTGTGCACGACCTCAGCCAGAGAATGTTCCAGAGCTTGTCTCGGGAGTCTTTTTTGGGGGCTCTCTTCCCTCCCTGGGGAGCAGGCATGAACTGCGCATGCCTGGAGTGGGGGAGAAAGCC
Source organism: Gekko gecko (assembly GCA_029375565.1). Classification (NCBI taxonomy): domain Eukaryota; kingdom Metazoa; phylum Chordata; class Lepidosauria; order Squamata; family Gekkonidae; genus Gekko; species Gekko gecko. The sequence goes on along the minus strand of JAPDNY010000002.1, from coordinate 231,516,504 downwards.
GCCTCCCACTCAGTTCTTCTTCGACTGCCTTCATGTTCACACCTCACTACCGTCGCTCTTTGAATTGCCTCAGCTGAGTATTTCTTTTCTGATTTCTTCTGATTTCTTCATCTACTCTTCAGTATTTCTTCTACTTTCCTCTGAAAAAAACAACTTTACTATTTTTCTTCACTTTTGTTTCTGCCCTTCCCCCCCCCACCTTAGTTTGGTCAGGAAGGGTTTGTATGGGCTGCACCCACTTTTTAAAGAAGTGCTGCTGTTGCCCAGCCAAACGTCCATCTAACGATGGCCACATTCTTTGCCTTTTTTGTCTGGGAGAGTCTCACTGCGTGGATTCCTGTACCCACTGTGCTAACTTTACCTGTCAGGCCCGTAGAAATAGGGCTGCCTGACTTTGTACGGTTCTCCTTGAGGCTGCTTTATGCCCTACGATGTCTTTGGCTGCGTCTCACTCTTCTGCGCCCCAACAGCCTGCTGAGCACTCTGAGATTGCGAAACCTGCCAAGCATAAGACCAAAAACTGCAAAGACAAACTGCCATCCAAGCCGAAATCAAAGCCCTCGATGTCGACATCGGCTCTGAAGCTCGATTTTGTTGTGATCTCTGGTCTCTTGACATCGACCCCGGTGGTTTTTGCCACGCCGTCTTCTCAGGGGGCTACCCTTGAGCCTCCAACTCCGCTGCCTACTTTGTCATCCCCATCTGGGTGTTACCTCATAAGAGATCTTCCTCTCATCAGGACTCTCGATCCCGATCCCGAGACTCCTGTATGCCTATCCACTCTTTGGATGACAGGGAGCATTTTATGAGGAGTTGGTCCAGGTCCAGGTCCAGGTCCCATTATAGGTGGAGACAGCGTGATTATTGTCTATCACTCTCTGGATTGAGATCAGCTTCTGACTACAGGTCCTGGTCTCCAGACATCAGAGACCATAGAGCCTATTACCCTCACTCTTACTCCAGGTATTCTACCCCTTGCCGAGATAGTTATGATTGGTTCCAGGATGAAGATCAAAATGGACACCGACCACCTTCCTTGTACTCAAGACATTCCCACTCTGTAGCCTCCGTCCATTCCCTGGGGCTCGAAGAGATACATTGCTCCTGGTGGGTGCCCCGAAGCATTCTCCATTAGAACTTCGGCACCGCCCTCCTGCTGACGACAAGGTGCCTGTGGACATCTCTCAACCACTTCGATCACCCCCTCCAGACTCGATATCTGACCAGTCTGTGTCTGGTGATCTTGACCCCGATGTCCTGTGTATCAATGATGATGCTCACCGATTGGGTTCTATCTCCCCGAATGAGGGCCCAAAGATCTATTTGCATCTTGTTACGAGGAAGGCTACAGCTCTCCAAGTCCAAGGTTCCACTGAAACTCTTGTGGTGACTGATGTGGTTCATAATCTCATGCAGGCGGACTTGCCGCCTTCGATGATTATGCCACTGCTCCTGGTCCATCTTTCCATCCTCAAGGAGTCTTGGGACCATCCTGCCTCCATCACTCCCATATCGAGACATCATGAGGGTCTTTATAAAGTTCAGGAATCTTCTGGAAAATTCCTCTTCACTCAACTTTCTCCGAACTCGATGACTGTACATTCGACTTCGAAGTCAAAACAGCCTGTAAAACACTCTGCTCCACCTGACCGTGAGGGACACAAGATAGACGCTGTCGCCAAGAAAATTTATGCCATCGCTTGCATGAATGTTCAACTTGATACCTACCTTTTCTGCCTCTCAGCTTATGCCTTCAATGTGGCCTCTGCTATTCATCCAGGTCTGGAATTTGTTCCAAAGGAACATTGTCTTACTTTGTCTGCTGCCTTATCTGAAATTTGTATAATTTCCAAGCAACAGATTAACTCCATCCATCATGCTATCACCTGTTCCTCAAAGGTCCTAGCTGCTTCCATTGTGCTTCACCATCATGCTTGACTTTGAAGTACCTTCCTCCAAACAGATGTTAAGTTCAAGGTCGACGATCTCCCCTTCGATGGTGATGGACTCTTTCATTTGATGATGGATGAGACGTTAAAAGCTGTCAATGACAGTCGGAAACAAGCACAAAACCTCAGAGTTTCTACCTCTACCCCAAGGCCTCACTACCACTCATGGAGGCCTTATTACATGGAGGCCCTGCTCCCACCTCACAGTGGCATAAGAAACCATATGAGTCACGTCCATCTCAGCGACCATGACAACACCAGCCCAAACAGTCCATTTGACCACCTCTATCATCTGCCACCGCCTCTCTCATTCATCCCTCCCGTAGGGACCCAGCTCTTCCCCTTCCTTCCAGCCTGGAAAGAAATTACCACTGACTCCTGGGTCCTTACCATCGTACAGGTCGGGTATGCCATAGAGTTCATTTAACCCCTGATCCTCCCTCACTTTGTCATCACGCCCCTGGATCCATCTCTTTGTCTGGAGGTCCACAGCCTCCTAGACAAAAGGGCTATTGAGATTGTTCCAGAGGCACAACAGACTCTCCAAGTATTTCCTGGTTCCCAAATGGGACGGCGGTTTGCGGGCCATCATGGATCTTCAAGATCTCAATCGTTTTGTTCGTTGCAGGAAGTTCATCGTTGTGGCTTCTGTACAGTCCCACATGGGACTGCACAGTCGCAGGTCAGCCACAGAAAAGATTTTCAAGCTTTCTAATAGACTAGGAGCGCCCTTCCTCCCTCTGGTGCTTTCCAGCCAAAACGCTCACATGACCAAGAGGAGGGGCGCTACTCCCTCAGTTCTCTTTACAATCCTTCCTTCCTCTCCTCCCCAAGTCCAGCTGGCTGGCATCCATAGAACTTCAACCATCCGTCCTCAGCATCAAAAATGTCTCCATTTTGCAGTTGGAGATGATCACTTCCAGTATCGGGTTCCCCTGTTCGGCCTTTGTACAGCCCCCAGGGTCTTCACTTTGGTTCTTCTGCACACCTTAGGGTTGTGCGTCAATCTGTCGAAGTCGGCTCTCCAGCCTACTCAGGTTCTCCAATTCTTAGGAGCCCGCCTCAATACCACCACTGAAACCTCATTCCTTCCTGAATCGAGAGCCTCGGACATACTCACTTTGGTGTCCCTTTTCACTGCCTCTCCTCGGCAATCTGCTTGGTCGGTCATGAGGCTCCTGGGCTACTTTGCATCCACTGTCTTTGTCATCTGAAACACCAGGCTCAGGTTGTGCCCTCTCCAACTTTGGTTTCTTCGTGTCTTCGATCCTCAACCAAGTCCTTGGCACATGGTGCTTTTGATCCCATCTTGAGTGATCGACTCCCTGTTGTGGGGGTCCCTTCCACAGCATCTCCTCTCTGGCATGCCCTTTTGACATCCTCCTCTGGACATTTCCTTGTTGACCGATGTGTCCCTTCGGGGTTGGGGAGCCCAATGCAGAGTGCTGTCTGCCAAGGGACCTTGGTCTCCTCAAGAGAGTGCCCTTCACATCAATGTGCTGGAGCTGCGTGCTGTGCATCTGGCCTTAATCTCTTTCCTGCCAATCCTACAGGGCAAAGTGGTCCAGGTTGCTTTGGACAACATCATGGCTGTTTTTTATATCAACAAACAGGGCAGGACCACCTCTCATTGCCTCTGCATGGTAGCCATCAGTCTCTGGGATTGGTGTCTTTGCCATTCCATCATGATATCTGCGATACACATCCTGGGTGTTCAGAATATTGATGCCGACCTGTTAAGCCGTTTGGTCCCTCAGGACAACGAATGGTCCCTCCATCCCCGGTACCTCTGACCCATCTTCTGCGAGTTTGAACACCTTACCATCGATGGCTTTGCTACCACCAAGAACACTTGCTGTAACCTCTTCTTCACTCGAGGTCCGCCATCTGCCTGATCTTTGGGGGATGCGTTTCTTCACACATGGACTGAGACCCTGTTCTATTTCTTTCTACCGTTTCCTCTCATCTCCAGGGTTCTCCAAAAGATTGTGACCGATGCTACGTCCTGTATCCTTGTTACCCCTTGGTGGCCACACCAGGTTTGGTTTCCTCACCTCCTGTGGCTCTCCAGGGGACAATTTCGTCAACTCCCCCGTGTTCTTGATCTCCTCTCCTGAAATTTCGGTTGGGTCCTCCACCACAACTTGACCTTCTTCAAGTTGACTGCTTGGAAGATCCTACAGTGAATTTTCCACCCGAAGCCTCCAATATCCTACTTAATGCATGAAAGCCATCTACTTGTACCACCTATGGGTTAAAGTGGAAGAGGTTCCAGTCTTACACTTTACAGCACTCTTTTGACCTGACCCATGCCTCTCTGTGAGACATTTTCTCTTACATTGTCTCCTTGAAGACATTGGGCCTTGCCTACACTTCTCTACGAGCCCACCTGGCTGCCATCTTGGCATATCACCCCTTGATACAGGGCTCTACTGTTTTTTCCCATTGGCTAACAAAGTATTTTCTTAAAGGTCTCCTTCATCTTTGTCTGCCTCGGAAACCTCTCATGCCTGCATGGAGACTCTCCCTCATCCTGGCTAAACTCATGGCTAAGCCATTCAAACTGATGGCTTCTGTTGATCTTTGGCTGCTTTCATGGAAGACAGCTTTTCTGGTTGCTATCATGACAGCTTGCCAGGTAGGAGAACTTGCTGCCTTCCAGGCAGATCCCCAGTATACAGTCTTCCATAAGGAAAAGGTTGTTCTCTGCCCAGATCTGTCTTTTCTCCCGAAAGTTGTTTCTGCTTTTCACCTCTCTCATTTTTCTGTCTTGCCTACCTTTTTTCCAAACCCAGCTGACACACCTCAGCAAGCGTTACACTGCCTCAATGTTCATCAGGCACTCTCTTTTTATCTCCATCGCACAAAGCCTTTTTGAAAACCCTCAAGGCTCTTTGTCACCTATGGTCCCCCATCTACGAGTGAGCCGATTTCCTCTCAATGGTTGTCAAAATGGGTGACTTCCACTATATTCCCTTTGCTATGAGTTGGCACATCAACCTGTACCTACCTGTGTTACTGCTCACTCCACGAGGGCAGTTTCGACTTCAACGGCCTTTCTGGCTGGTGTCCCATTGGAAGACATCTGTGCTGCTGCTATGTGGTCCCCGGTATTGACCTTCATCTCCCATTATGCACTAGACATCTGGGCTCAATGGGATGCTGCATTTGGCCAGGCGGTGCTACGATCACTCTTCACCTGATGCTGATGCTTCTTCAGGTAGGACCTGTAAATTGAAATGATAATGCTATGTCTTAACCTGTTTGTTATTTCTTTCAGCTGTCAGCTCCCTCCTCCAAATAGTTCAGCTCTTTTAATCATCCATGTGTGGGACTGCACAGAGGCCATGACGAAGATAAACAGTTTGCTTACCTGTAACTGATGATCTTCGAGTGGTCATCTGTGCAGTACCACAATCCCTCCCAGCCTTCCCCACTGCTGGCATCTCCTGATCACTTACTTTGAGTTGATGGGACTTACTGGTAGCGGTTGAAGGAACTGACTGGGAGGCAGCTCTCTCCCCCGCTTCAGGCATGTGCAGTGCATGCCTGCTCCCCAGGGCGGGAAGAGAGCCCACCAAAGACTCCTGAGGCAAGCTCTGGAACATTCTCTGGTTGAGTTCATGCACAGGCACCCAACCCAGGGGTCTTTTGGGGCCGGAGCATGCCGGAGCACCGCTCCAGTAGCCCAGGCACTGGGACACGTGGTGGTGGTGACAAGCCCCGCCCCCAGCTTGGAAGAGCTGCGGCCCGGGGCGGCTGAAGAGGCCTGTGGTTGGCCTCCCGGGGCCCGCACTCCGGCGCTGTGGCCCCAGGGAGGCCCGAAGAGGGCCGTGGCTGGCCTCCCAGGGCCTGCGCTCCAGCGCTGAGGCCCCAGGGAGGCCCGAAGAGGGCCGTGGCTGGCCTCCCAGGGCCTGCGATTGAGCATTGCAGCCCGGGGGAAGGCATTGATGGAGGTAAGTGAGGGATCTGGGTGGGTGGGAGAGCCTTCCTCCCTATCCCCATCTCTTTGCCCTCCTTCTGTCCATCCTTTCCTCCTCTCCTTTCCTTTTCTTTCTTTCCCTTTTCCTCCTTCTTTCCCTCCTCTCTTTCCCTTCTTTCCTTCTCTCCTTTTTCTCTTTCCCTCCTTTCATTCTCTCCTTTCCCCCTTTCCCTTCTTCTTTCCTTCTCTTTCTTTCCCTCTTTCCTTCCTTCTTTCCTTCTCTCTACTCTCTCTCTCTCTTTCCTTCCCTCTTTCCTCCCATGGCCCAACATCCCCCCCCCGCAGGCTGACAGGGAAGGGAAGGGGAGGCTTTTGAAGATGCCTTCCCCCCTTTGCTTCACCTTATGACATCACTTCCGGTGATGTCAGGGTGTGTGGCATATGCTAATGAGCTATTAAGCTAATAGCCTAGTAGCTCATTAGCATACCTTATGCTAATGAGCTCCTGCAGGTCTTTTTCTAGGAAAAGACCCCTGACCCAACCCATGTGTGGTACTGCACAGATGACCACTCGAAGATCATCAGTTACAGGTAAGCAATCTTTTTTTAATATATAATGGACTTCTAAATCAGTGCTTGGGACATGTGTGTGTCTTGGAGCCCACTTGCTGAGTCTCGTGTCCCACAGAGCAGCTAATTTTTTTGCTGTTTTTTGGAAGATATGCTTCTTTTGTATGTTGTCTAAAATGGTTAGAATGAATCAATGTTCCCGTCTGATTCACATTCGGTTATGTAACAGGTAAACTTCACAATGTCTGATGAAACAACATTAGCAGACCTACTTCAGCTAAATCTTCATAAATATGAAGATGAGGTTCGCAGTATTGTAGACAAGGCTGTAAAAGAGTCAGGAATGGAGAAGGTAAGATTTCTGTCATGCCATGTTCATCCATTTAAATCCAATTTAAATCAAAATTGTGTGTGTGTGTTTCTCACTTCTCTAAAAATGTCAGAACATGATACTTCATTTCCTATCTTTGGATGAAGATGTTTTGTGTTGGCAGAGACATTTCAAATCTATAGTGTTTTTTCTCTTCCTGAAATAATTGTGTCCAGTTCAGTGACATTTCTTACTATAAGGAATGTGAGTAAACTTCATCAGTGAGATATGTTCTCTCTCTTGAAGGCAGACAAAACTCATACATTGCTAGTTTGTTCACCCATAACACTGCCATTTATATTAGTAGTCAGCTACAGAATTATTGCCTTTGCGTAACTATACTCTGCATATGTTAGCATCATTATCCATGCATTCTGTATTCTTTGTCCATGATCAGGAAAGATTAAGGTTAGCGTGTATACTAGTCCTCATGAAAATATGGAGACTAGGTCCAAGCCTTGCTTCCACTTGTGCTGTGTTGTTTTTTTCAAGGGTGTTGTTTTTTTCAAGGGTTTTTTGCAAGGGTGGTCCTCTACTCCAGAGCACATCCCTCCAGTATGGATCCAAAGGAAATCACTGTGCAGTAAAAAACTGCCTCTGCCATGACCAAAGAGGGGTGCAAAGAGGATCCAAGACATAATATTTATTGTGTTTCTTTATTTACTGAATATAGTGCTTTTATATTGAAGTATCCAAGTCCTTTACAAATAATTAAAAACAAAGTCATAAAAAAGTTCAAATGTAACAGTCATTATATAAATCAACAAGCAGCTGCCATCAAAGTGGCACAATGAAATCACCAAATCCATCATCAAAAGCTGGTAAGAAATTTTTCAACTGCCTCCTGGAAGTGAGCCAGATGGACAAACTTCCAGAATTAGGTACTTCTACAGGGCTCAGGTGCTAGAGTCAAATGAGGTATGATAGAGACTGTAAATCTCTTACACCATGTGGTGTCCTAATTTGGATCAGGGTCACACAGGAAGGAAAGCAGGGGTTTACTCCTTCTGCTTGTGCATACTTTCACAAAACAGAACTGTGCTATTATTAGCACCTTAATGGGGGAAAATGTCTGTTTTCTTTAAAAGGTTGCAGTAGTGCAGAGGCCCCCATTTCATCAGCAAAGCCAAATGAGCTACAAGAGCTAAGACCCTTCTCCCCCTTTCTACACGGCTCTGGTTGAAACAGTGGTTTTGTGCAGTTATAATTTGACTTTGAAATTCACTAGGAAGAGCCAATAACAACTCACATCTGCTTTGAGCCTGATACTTACCTTTTTTGTTAACATTGCCTTACCTCTTGTAGTAAATTGTTAGAGAATCATCTGCATTTGTTGGGTGTGTATATTGTACTATATGGCATCCATTTAAAACACTTTCTTGTTATTTTGTTTGAAGGTGTTGAAAGCTCTTGATAGTACCTGGTCAACTATGCAATTTGAACATGAGCCCCACCATAGAACTGGAACCATGTTACTCAAGTCTGATGAAGTACTGGTAGAAACCTTGGAAGAAAATCAAGTGCAGCTTCAGACTCTGATGACTTCTAAATATTTAGCACACTTCCTTCAGGAAGTCTCTAGCTGGCAGCAAAAATTATCTACTGCTGACTCTGTGATAAGCATCTGGTTTGAAGTTCAGAGAACCTGGAGCCACTTGGAAAGTATTTTCATTGGCTCAGAAGACATTCGGAATCAGCTTCCTGAGGACTCCAAGCGTTTTGATTCTATTGACAAGGATTTTAAGGTGAGCAAGTCCTTCTTTTCCCTACTTTTCCCATGAAGAAACAGTTGTAGTCAAAGGGCTGACAAATCTTCTGTCTTGCAGGAATTAATGGCTGATGCAGTAAAAACTCCTAATGTGGTTGAAGCAACAAATAAACCAGGTCTCTATGACAAGCTAGAAGCCTTGCAGAAAAGGTTAGAAATATGTCATGTTACAGCCTAATTTTGCCAAAACACAAGTGTAAAATGTAACTAGAGAGATATTTTTGGGCTGAAGGAGCAAATCATAGGGTCCATAAGAAATGTAGGAAAGCATTTCTGTTTTAGTTTATTAAGGTAGGAGATCTTTCCATACCAAATTTATCTTAGGAAAAGACCACTGGAGAAACTAGGCCACACTGGTGTGTTAATAAGGTATTTCTATAATGGGATTTATATCATAATGGGGATATCAATAGGGTTAAAAGCTCCGGACTGGGAAATTCCTAGGGATTTGGGATTGGAGCCTGGGGAGGATGGGTTTTGGGGAGAAGATGGGCCTCAGCAGGGTGTAATGCCATGGAGTCCATCCTTCAAAGCAGCCATTTTCTCCAGGGGAACTAATAGGGTTGCCAACCTCCTCATAGTGGCTAGAGATCTCCAGGGATAACAACTGATCTCCAGGTGGCAGCAATCAGTTCCTCTGGAGAAAATGGCTGCTCTGGAGGGTGGACTCCATGGCATTATACCCCATTGAAGTCCCACCCCTCCCGAAACCCCATCCTCCTCAGGCTCCACCCCCAAAATCTCCTGGTATTTCCCATCCCAGAGCTGGCAACCCTAGGAACTCACCTCTGTAGTCTGGAGATCAGTTATAATGCCAGGAGATTTTGTGGCAGCCATTTGTGACTACCCCACCACACTGAGTCATAATGCCTGCAGGCTCAAAAAGATTGGTGACCCCCGGCGTAGATTTTGACAATTTTGGACATTCTGTCATAACTGGACTTCCTTGTATATAGGCCAGAAGATAAAATACTTTTTTATATACCAGGGTACAATTTTATTAGTTCAACTAGGTATTTAATAGTACTTACAACTAGAATAATTCCTGAGAATTTGGGCAAGACAGTGAGAATCAAGGTGGCAGTGAAATGGATGAGAGTAGCTCACTGTCCTTGATGTGAGGTACCTTATAGTGTAATTCTAGGCAAAGTTATTCCAGTCTAAGATCATTGAATTCAAGGATGGCAAATTTTTCTCTTCCCTGCTCCTTGTATGAAATGACACCTGTAGTAATGAGCTTAGACTAAAGTAATTCTGAATAAGATTGTACGCTTTGCTTGTTGTTCTGGTACTTTTATCCATATCATGGAGATTATTCAAATATGCATGTATGTTCCTTGATTTTTGATCACTTCATTACACCACACTAAATGAATCTCATTCAAAGGTGTGAACTATCTCTGTAGGAAGGCATTCTATTTGAGCTGACTTCAAGTGATATAAGAGTTCCCACGGTGCTGGTTGATCAGTGATAGCTCATTCATTCATGCAAGTCATCTCTCTTTGTTCCACAACTAATGAGTTATGGACATGCTCATGGTCTTTGAAACATTTCTTACCATGCATCATATTTTTCCATAAAGCCCTTGGCCAGTTTGGTGTAGTGGTTAAGTGCGCAGACTCTAATCTGGGAGAACCAGGTTTGATTCCCCACTCCTCCACTTGCACCTGGCTGGATGACCTTGGGTAGTTCTGATAAGAGCTGTTCTTGAAAAAGAGCAGTTTCTGTCAAGAGCTCTCTCAGTCCCACTTACCTCACAGGGTGTCTGTTGTGGGAAGGGGAAGGGAAAGGAGTTTGTAAGCTGCTCTGAGACACTTTTGGGTAGTGAAGGGTGGGGTATAAATCCAATCTCCTCCTCCGCCTCCTCCTTAATCCAATAACAAAAGAATTCAACTGCAACAAAACCCTAAGTGTGCAACTACAGAATCATGTCCTTGTTCGTATTCATCCCTTACTACCATTGTCTCTCCTTCTCCCTTCCTATTGTCTCCATGACTGTGAAAAATTGTTAGATCCTTTTGATAGGGAGTTGGCTTTTTTGCTTATGTTATGCTGTCAAGCATCATGTATATTTGTAGTGCTGAATAAACGATAATGGCCCTGGTCACATGGAGAATTTGCCATGTGAGAGGCACAAATGTTGGGCAGATTTTCGGGGCCCGATCACACTGCAACATCTGGGAAGCATAGCGCATCTGTGGCCAACCCACGGCGTCCTCCCGAAGATGCGGAGTTAAAAAGTACCTAGGAAAGTGCACTAGTATCAGGAAAACATGCAGCACAGGCAGGTGTCTGATCATGGGAGCACTAGTATCCCGTGGCATCCAGTGCCTGTCCATGTCCCATCATAAACCGGATGTTGTTTTAAGCCTCCATAGGATGCACACAGACGCCGCACTGCTTCTTTGCCATGCTTCAGCATCGCTGTGTGATCAGCAGCTAACAGCCTAAGCATGGAGACTCGGGGACCATGTGACCGGGCTACCGTGCTTTATTTTGCTCCGGGACGAACAGCCACGCCTCCCCCACATTATCTGGCCTGTGTGACCGGGGCCAATATTACACATAAGGAGAAAATACAAAAATACTTTCATTTGTTCTTTTCCTTGCTTGTTAGCTTAGCAATTTGTGAAAAGGCTTTGGCTGAATACCTGGAAACAAAGAGGCTGGCTTTCCCAAGATTTTACTTTGTATCCTCTGCTGATCTTCTGGATATTTTGTCCAATGGCAATGACCCTGTTGAGGTAAAATATGCACAGAAGGAGTGCCTTGGCTTTTTTCTGCTTTTTTATTGTACTAAAATTTAGAGTTTTAAATCTGTAAATTCCAATCTTCTTTTAAAAAAATAATTTTACAGAACAAGTGGCCCACCTCATTGTAAAGTTGCTTCATATGCTGAATTCCAAGAACTATAAGACTGAAAGAGCTCCTCTTACTCTAGAGTATTCCCTCTTAAGAGCCCATGTCCTTCAAGCTTTCCACATAGTCTTCTTTTTAAAAACATTGGTATAGTTTCATTGACCTCCACCTTTCCATTTGTGTACCCCTACAATTGGTGTGTTAATCTTGCCCTCTTCTTATTTAAGGTGTCTCGTCATTTGTCCAAGCTATTTGATAGTATGGCTAAGCTGAAATTCAAATTAGATGCAAATGAGAAGCCTCTGAAGATCGGTTTGGGAATGTACAGCAAAGAAGACGAGTACGTTGATTTTGACAAGGACTGTGACTGTTCTGGACAGGTTGGTTGATCTAATTAATGGTCAAGATGATCAGGTTGCCTTGCAGCATTGTTTGAAGCCACTGCACTGAGAAGACCTTTCTGCATGGCTGAGCACATAGCACTGGATATGGATATATATCATGATCTCTGTCACTTTGTGGGGCAAGACGAGCCACTGTCTCACCCTCTTTTTACTGCTGCTGCCACCAGCTTGGGTAAAATCCAGCCCCTCTCTGTCTTATGGGTCACCTGTGGCCAACGCCACAGGGGTTTATCACAGTAGCATGCCAAGGAGTCAAGGCAGGTGGGTAAGGACTTGTGCAGACTCTCTAATTAAACAACTTTATTTCTACAAGGCACAAACTCAGGGTACTACAAGAACAGATCTAGGTACACTAAGAAAAATGAACAAAAGGAAAGTTACTAACTAGGTGCTTGAAATCCATGATCTTTGTTAGTTGCAATCCCCCTCCCCTCCCCACTGCATCCTTAGCATCATTCCCCTTGGTCATCCTTCATGGCAAAACACACAGGAGAGACAGCTCCCCTAACAAATGACAAAAACAACAACCACAGACAAAGGAACAGCACTGCTTTTCATTCCTGTGCTTCATGTGTACTCAAGGGCCTTTAGCCAATCTGAGTGTCAGGTCCTGGTCAAGCCTGCAAGAACCTGGATCCTCCAGTCAAGAGGTGTTAACATATGAAAAGCTATCATGTTTTCCCCTGTTTGGTTGGAAAGAAGGCTCTGTATTGGGAGGAGAGCACCTTTTCTCACATCCTCTCTGTCATCCTCCTACTCTTTCCCACATCCTCCCAGCCAGTGTTCCCTTCCATTACCATAACTGTCACAGCAACTCCTGCCCCCCCGCCTCTCAACCATCACGGTGCTTTTTGCTCATACTTCAGAGTCAACTCTGCTGCTTCCTAGAAGTGCCACAAGCAAGCCTCTGTAAGCCTTCTCCTAAGTGTCAGCCACTGCAAGGCACAATCTAGCTTCTTTCAGGCCTCTGATTTCTAAGGTGTCCCCAGAGCACAGTGCATAAGAAGAATTAGAAAGGGGTATGTTTGTTTCATTAGTATCCCACCATTCTTCAAAAGATGTCATTTATTTATTTATTTATACATATACATATACATATCATCCTATTTTATCCTCACAATAACCCTGTGCAGTAGATTATGCTAATGACTTGCCCTAGGCTGAGGTGAGAATTGAACCCAAGTATCTCCACTTTGAGTTCACCATTTTCTGTTATAGACAAAGCAGGATGGTCTGTCACCTCCAACAACTAATAGTTTAAGAACGCAGTATAAGAATCTAATTAAAAGAAAGAAGTACAAACATGCCAATCAGTTATGGAATTAATTAGCTCATGCTACCTCTGATAAGAATGAAACTCGGTTTTGGGAATTAGTTTCACCTAACTTAAGGAAATCTTCCCCAATCTTGGAGGCCCAGATAAATGGGTCTGTCTGGCTGGAGTACTTCTCTAAAGTCTATGAATCCCCTCCGAACCTAATACCTGCTGGAGCTAACACAAGAGCCACTCCTCTTGACTGGGAACCTTTACCTGAATGGCCCCCAGTAACAGTTTCTGAAACTGAAAGTCTCATTTCCACCCTAGTCCCTGGGAAATCCCCAGGGGAGGAATTGATTCCAACTGACCTCATCAGGTCCTTCCCTGGATGGTGGATCCCGGTATTGACCAAGCTGTTTACCCAGATCAGCAATTCAAGCACATTCCCTTTAGGGTGGAAACTTAGTATTGTGGTCCCTATTCATAAAAAGGGGGACAGGTCATACCCCCAAAACTGTCATCCTGTGAGCCTCTTAGACACGGCGTTCAAACTATATTGGAAGTACCTGCTGAGGAAATTAGAGGACTGGATCCTCGACAACAGTTTTATACATCCTCATCAAGCAGGTTTTAGGAAAGATCTAGGGACAATAAACTATACCCTTTACCAACTGGCCAAATCAGCAATGTCAGCCCCTACTAAAGCTCTGTATGCAGTGTTTGTTGATCTGGCATTGACCTTCGATTCGATTGATAGAGAGAGACTTTGGGCTAAGCTGTTGAAGACCAACATACCTACTGAGAGAACCCCACCGAGATACCTATGCAAGGATAAGAATAGGCATCTCTGGCTCTTTAACCAGAGAAATTCTTACAGGAAAGGGAGTAAAGCAGGGCTGTGTACTAGCTCCTACACTTTTAAACTTATATATAAATGACATTGTCCCCAAACTAAGCAGTCCAGACTTTGTAACACCTAAGTTGGGTCAACAAAAAATATCATTACTGCTTTATGCAGATGACATAGTTCTATTCTCTCTAAAAAGTATTGGTTTAAAGAGACTCTTAGATAGATTGGGAGATTATTGTAAGGAGGAGAGGCTATCTATTAATTTCTCCAAAACCAAGGTGGTGGTATTCCATAAAAGACCCAAAAAACATGTATGAAATATCCAAGGTGTCCCAATAGAACAATGTAAGATGTACAAATATTTGAGTCTAACATTTAGCGAAATATTGAATTGGAATGCCCATGTAGCCTTCATCAAATCAACAGCAAATAAGCTAGTGGGAGTAATTTTGAGATTTTATTGTACTAAAGGGGGCTTTTTAATAGATCCAGCTGTTAAGCTCTATATCACCAAAGCAGTATCTCATCTGTTGTACAGAATAGAACTTTGGGGTTGGAAGGAGCAAATATTGACCAGCCTGATGACAGTGCAAAATCTTTTCCTGAGATGATTATTGGCGCTGCCCGAGGGTTCACCTGCAGCATTAATGAGGGCAGAAACAGGTATTCCATCACTAAGGGCTTGAGCGCACTTAGCGATCTTGAAATCGATGCCGAAATTTCAACAGCTTCCAAATAAACCATTTAGCAAAATCAGCTACTTAGATTTACTAAGTAATGATAAAATTCGCATCGAATTTTATAATAACATCATCTCATGATACTCTGTGCCTGACAACTTATCCAGATCTTTTGTAAATACCCGGGACCTGTGCCAATGGGTGTTTAATGAGGATGCTCTTTTAGACAAAAGGTTAATACTCCAGTCAAAATCTGCACCATGGTATCATAGGATTAAAAAAGATAATTTAAGAACCTCCTGTTTGTCAGACATTGCAGTCCACAGTTTAAGAGCAGCATTTACCGCCCTTCGCTTTCAATCCATGCCCACTGAAGTGCTGCTTGGAAGGTATACCAACAAACCACAGGAACAATGTGTATGCGTTTGTAGTACCGCAGGGGAAGATCTATTCCACTATATTATGGTTTGTCCTTTATATTCAGACCTCAGATTTCTATCTAGAATTTTAAGCCAACTTCGCAACTTACCTGACAATGTAAAGTTGGTTTTCCTCTTGTCGGATATGTATCTCCTGGTTACTCGCAAAGTAGTGCTTTTTGTGCTTGCAGCCAGAAAACTTAGATCCAAGGCTGTTTCCTAGAGCTACAAAACTGGTAGCATAGCTTTTATGATTTTAAAACTTTGATTGTTTTATTTGTTCAAATACTATACAATCTTATTCTGAAGGCTTTGTTTTTAGAACAGTACTTTTGAATCCTAAATTTATATTTTATATTTATATTTTATATTGTAACAGCCAATGGTCATATAAAATAAACTTACTACTAATATAATTTTCTGTTATATCACACTGGCTCTCCTTTCCTGCCTGCTAACTGAAGCCAGACTATGGCAGTGAGAGAGCACCACATTTTGACCACTAGACTAGCAGGGATTGATCTCCCTTATAGCATCAACTCTACAGAAGGCTAGCTAGTTCTTCTCACTGATTCCCCCTTAACATACAACACATCCTGTGCTACTGTAATAACTAAAAATAAATTGGATACAATAAGGGAGATGAAAAGTACTGAGGTCTGAGATTCAGCATGGTGAAATCAGCTCACGTTTATTAGATTACATCAGAAATGAAAATAAAATAACCGGTACACACACCCAGCACACACCCAATTCCTGTGATAGGTTCTCTATACATGGCCCAGGTAACGATAGGTTCCCTTCAGGATCCTAGCACTCCCATTGGTCCGCGCTAGGATCCATGGTGGCTATTGTTCTAGAACTGAAGGTCTGTGGTCTGTTAGACTGCATGGCCTGGCACACACGGTTGCAGCCATCTTAATACATAACACCCCTCCCGCTTAGTTCCAAAGTACTAGCACACGTAGTCCTGCAAGTACTATGGGGGCTGCTGCTCTCTCGTGGAGTGGCATGGCTCCATTGGGGTGCTGTTAAATGCAGTTGGCCTGGTGTGCAGCTTGGAGACTGTGGTTGGTAGAGTCCTGGTTGTTGGGGCAAGCCCAGTGTTGGACTCTGGCATGGAACTTGGGGCAGGAGCGATGGCCATGTCGGAGTTCGCTGGGCCCAGCGCTGGTTCCTCCAGGTCCAGTTCCACATTGCTGTCCTCCGTGTCTTATACCTCTTGGTTGTCTAGGGGCAGCAGGCGATGGCATAGTTGGTCTACGTGCCTCCGAATGAGCTAGCCGTCTTCCGTCGGGACCTCATAAGAGAGAGGTCCCATCACGCGAACCACCCCAGCTGGGATCCATGGTTTGCCTTGTGTGTAGTTTCGGGTGTACACTGAGTTCTCTGGATAAAACCCACAGGGTGCCTCCTGGTTTATTGGGCCCGGGTTGTGGTCAGGTGCCCAGTCTGGGTGAAGCCGGTCCAGTCTGGTCGTTAGGTGCTGACCCATTAAGAGTTCTGAGGACAGCTTCCTGTGGAAGTGTGCGGGGTCGTCTGTTGGCCAAACAAGAAGGCGGCTAGTCTGTAGTCCCATTCCCCTTGGACAATCTGGCGCAGTGCTTCCTTGGTTGTGCGCACTATCCATTCTGCCTGTCCATTGGTTGCCGGGTGGAAGGGAGCAGAGTGGATGTGCTGAATTCCATAGTACTGCACAAACTCCAGGTATTCTGCTGAAGTAAATGCAGTCCCATTGTCCGACACCAGGGTGTCGGGGATGCCATGGGTGCTGAAGATCTTTCACGTGGCTTTGATCGCTGCTCTAGATGACGTAGAGGAAATGGGGACCACCTCTAGCCACTTTGAATAGGAATCCACAAGAATAAAAAATGTCTGTCCCTGGAACGGGCCTGCAAAGTCTAGGTGGAGGCTGGCCCATGGTTTGTGTGAGGATTCCCACTGTCACACTGGGACCCTGGGAGGGGCCGCCCATGTTTCCTGGCATGTTTGGCAGCGTTTGACGAGGTCCTCTATTTCCCCATCCATGCCAGGCCACCATACATAGCTGTGCACTAAGGCTTTCATGCGCATGATTCCTGGGTGGGTCTCATGCAGTGCAGTGAGCATGCGTTTGTGCAGGGGGCTAGGGATGACTACCTGGCTGCCCCACAAGATACAGCCTTTGTGGGTGGACAGTTCTTCCTGGCGGGATGAGAATGCTGTGAACTCAGGGCCCACATGCCCTGTGGGCCAACCTCTCCCCACTCAGTCCCGAACACGGCAGAGGATGCGGTCCTTACTGGTGTGTTTGGAGACCTCAGGCACCTGTACTGGCCAGTTGGGTAGGTCTTCCAGCAGCAGGATCTGGTGAGTGGAAGCCGGGTCCGGGTCGCAGACGGGCAGCGGAAGGCGGCTGAGGTTGTCGGCGTGTCCCATCACCTTGCCAGGCCAGTGCAGCAGGGTGTACTAGTATCCTGCGAGAAAGATAGACCACCGCAACACCTGTGGAGACAGCATCTGGGGTGTCTGGTGGTTGGGGCCAGGAGGCCCAGCAGCGGCTTGTGGTCTGTGAGAACTGTGAAGGGGCAGACATACAGGTAGTCATGGAACTTACGCACCCCTGCCACGATTGCCAGCACCTCCTTGTCGATCTGAGCGTAGTGCCGCTCCGTCGAAGACAAGGTGTGCAAGTAATAGGCTACCAAGACCTCGCGGCTGTCAGCCAGCCTGTGACCCAGGACTGCCCCCACCCCATAGGACAATGCATCACAGGCGAGCACCATGGGGAGGAATTCATCAAAATGGTGCAGGACAGCATTAGAAGTCAGTAAGTCTTTAACTGCCTGGAAAGCCGTAGCTTGAGGGGGGGGGCCACTTCCATTGTGCATGTTTGTCCAAGAGTCGGTACAGGGGCTCGGCCATGGCTGCTTTGTGTGGGAGAAATTAGTGGTAAAAATTCAGCAGGCCGAGGAAAGCCTGCAGCTCAGGTTTGGATGAGAGTGTAGGTGTGTTGACAATGGCCGCAATTTTGTCTGGTGTGGGGTGGATTCCGTGGGCATCAACTTTGAATCCCAGGAACTCAATGCTGGGGACCCCGAGGATACACTTTTCTCTCTTTAAGTCCGTCTGCATTGAAGCGCTGCAGGATGGCTCGCAGATGGTTGGAGAAGGCTTCAGGAGATGGCGCCACAATCAGAACGTCTTCAAAAAAAAGGTTGTACTCCGTGGATTCCTTTAAGCAAAACAGTCCATTAAATTCTGGAAAATCCCCAGAGCTACAATGACCCTGCACTGCAGATGCTTGACTTTAAATGCTCCCTGGTGTGTCATGATGGTCTGGGCTTCTGCTGTAGGGTCATCTACAGGCAGTTGCTGGTAGGCCTGTGCCAAGTCCAGTTTGCTGAAGATTTTGGCCCTGGCCAGGGACTCTAGGACATGGCTCTCCATGGGAATGGGATACACATGGCCTTGGAGGGCTTTGTCGATAGTGCATTTGTAGTCTGCACAAATCCTGATGTCCCTGTTGGGTTTGGCTGGGGTTATGATTGGGGTCTCCCATTTTGTGTGGGATACTGGCTCCAGTACCCCCTGGCTGACCAGGCAGTTGAGTTCTGCCTCAATTTTGGGCCGGAGTGTGAATGGGGACCACCGGGTTTTCAGACAGAGGGGATGCACCGCGGGATCAAGGGTCAGGACAATCAGTGGATCTGTATAGTGGCCAAGTGATCTGTCAAATACAGCCAGGAACTTGTTGCATGCATTACTGAAGTTTCCTGACTGTATAGTTTGTATTCCAGTGAAGGCCAGGCCCAGGGTGTCGAACCAGGCTAATCCCAGTAAGCTGGTGAGGTGACCCTTAACCATGACCAGTTCCAAGGGCCCTTCAGATGCTTTGTATTTTACACAGAACTGGCCACCCCTTTAATGGCTACCGGGTTCTTTTGGAAGTCCTTAGCGTGAGGCTGGTGTCTTCCAGTGGGGGTCCCCCATTAGGGTATAGTGTGTGTAGGGTCTCCTCTGAGATTATCGAGAGGGATGACCCTGTGTCCAGTTCCATTATGTATGGGGCACCCTCTATTAAGACAGTCACTTTAATCTTATCGGTGGACCCCCAGGGCAAAAAATGTACCTTGTTGCAATGTACCGAGGTCCTGTGGAGTTCTGCTGTTTCTTGGTGTGTAGTTGCGCAGCACTGGTGTCCCTTGGAGTGACAGGCACAGGCAATGTGACCCTGCTTCCCACAGGATTGGCAGATGGTGTTTCTGAAGCAGCAGGACCTCTGTTTGTGCAATTCCTTGCAGCTTGCGCAGGCCGTAGGGGCGCTTGGTGAGGTGGTGGATAGTGCTGGGCAAGGGTCGTGGCGAGTGGGCTGGCGGACTTGTAGTACCTCATCCAAGGAGGTTGGTGCAGCTATGGGTGAAACCTGGTGTGTCGCGGAGTGCGGCTGGCAGTCCCGATGCAATCTCTCAAATGCGGTGGTGACCTGGAGTGCCTTTTCTAGCTTGAGGTCCACAGTCCCCATGAGTTTCCTGCAGAGTTTGGGATCACGGACTCCTCAGGTGAACTGTGTCAGGATAACTTCCTTGACCTCAGGGAACTCACAATCTATGGCCAGTTGGCATAACTCGGCTGTGTAGACGGTCGCCCCTTCTCCGGACTTCAGCATTCACACCCATAGGTCCAGGCGCCTCACCATCTTGATGGGTTTCAGCGCAAAGTACTCATTCAGGACCTTGAGGATGTCCTCTTATGATTTGTCAGCCAGCTTCGCAGGAGCCAGAAGCCCTTTGGCCAGGCGGATGGTGGCCACTCTGCACGTGCTGAGGAGTAGGGCCCGTTTCTTACTGGCACTGGTAATTTCTTGGAACGTGAGGTAGTTGGTCATCTGGTCCACCCATGCTCCCCAGAACTCAGGGTGAGTGGGGTCGAAGACTTCAATGTGTCCCAGAGCTGCAGCCATGACTCATTGCGGTGGGTGATGATCTGGGGAGCGGAGCACAGTGTGGTACTGCAAATGAGCAATGCAGGTTGCGGTGTCCCTCAGGAGATTAGTGCTGGGTGCCGGGCTTGAGTCAGAGTCAGGCTCGCTCATTGGGATCCAATCCTCGTCGCCAGTGAAAGGTACTGAGGTCTGAGATTCAGCTTGGTGAAATCAGCTCATGTTTATTAGGTTACATCAGAAATGAAGATAAAATAACCGGTACAAGGCCAGCTTATATGCATGTACACACTCACACCCAACACCCCCCCAATTCCCATGATAGGTTCTCTATACATGGCCCAGGTAACTATAGGTTCCCTTCAGGATCCTAACGCTCCCATTGGTTCGTGCTAGGATCCACGGTGGCTATTGTTCTAGGAGCAAAGGTCTGTGGTCTGTTAGACCACATGGCCAGGTGCACGCGGTTGCAGCCATCTTAATACATAACAGGAGATATAGGACATGTTATACAATAAAGCAAAGTTATAGCCTTCCTCTTCTAAACTGGGCAGAAATTAGCTTTCTGTAGAACATTTTTTATGTGACTGGAATCCCTCTTTCATGGTAAGCCAAACATTGCAGATCCTGTTCCAGCTGAAAAGACCCCAAGTTTATCTAAAATGTCTGAAGTTATCCCCCAGCTCCTTAGTCCTTCCTTCCTGGACTTTGGCCATGCATCCTTCTTTGTCTTTTGACTAGAAAATTCAATCCAGGCTTGGTCCCACCTCATGAAAACCATGTGTACTATGCGCTGTATAATTTTTGCCTTTCAAAATGCAGATTCCCCCCCCGGTGACATGGGGCTGGCGGAGGGCTTAGGGGGAAAATCTGACCATCGAAATCTGCGGTGATTTCTTTAGCTGTTTGTACATAAAGGGAGAATGATATGCCATGAGCAGTGCCACCACACAGTCTAAGAAAATTTCATTTTCCATGCAACAAAGTGCAGTACATTTGCCACATCAGGACTTATGATGATAACTGACTTCCACACAACAAATTAGTAACAGTTGAACATAGATTACATTTAAAAAATCTGGAAATGTCCTTATAAGTAGGCATGGATAGGTATAGAACAAATTTTGAGTCCAGTGGCACCTTTAAGACCAACAAAGGTTTATTCAAGTTATGAGCTTTTGTGTACACACACACTTCCTCAGATACATTGAAATGGAAGTGAACAGTCCATACATATAGGTAGAGAGTGAACAGCAAATTAGCATGTAATGTTGATAGATATGTATGAGAAGTAAGTATTGTAATCTGTAACATTAACCTGAAAAGTTTTGCACATAGGTGGAAGTTTGGTTAAACCGAGTGTTAGAGAGAATGCAGAGTACCTTACGCAAAGAAATTTCAGATGCTGTTGTGACTTATGAGGAAAAACCAAGAGAGCAGTGGCTCTTTGATTACCCAGCACAGGTCAGCATGATCTACAGAGTAAAAATATCAATATTATTTACTGAAAGAATAGAATAAGTATCAGATCTGTTGCTTGTCATTGTGGGTTGGTTGGGGGTTTTAACAGTTTTAAAATGCGATTGTATTACGTATGCTTTATTTTTTAGCTGCCTTGGTTGGCCCTTGTATGGGCAGAAAGGCAGGATATAAATTTTGTCAAATAAATAGATGGATCTGATAATGAGCAAAGGTAGCCTAACGGCCCAGAGCCAGGGCCACTCAGCATTTGGGCATGTTTAAGCACTCAATGAAATTGCTGAGCAGTCAGGTTAGAACAGATAAAAAGAAGTACTTCATCATCAGCATGTCTCCTGTGCAGTCCCACATGGGACTGCCTGAAGGCAGGCCTGCTGTGGGAGAAGGTTCCAAGAGTTAATAAAAATATCAAATTGTGTGCTCCACCTCCCCTCATAGAGGAGAGCTCTAGCTTGTTTTCTCCGCCCATTCAGTCACATGAGAAGGAGAGGGGGAGGAACTATTCCCTCAGTCCTTTTTCTGCCACCACAGAGAAAGGATGTTCCTGAGCATTATTCGACTACTTACCTCAGACTGTTAAAGTAAGAAAACCCCCCGCAATACAAGCCTGTGCTGTTTTATTTGGACGAGCATCATGGCCCTGTTTAAAAAGTGCCAGTCCCGGGGGGTTTCGGTTTCGGCGTCGCGAATGGCGGCCGCTTCTCGGGACGCTCCCGGAGGCGGTTAGCCCACACGCAGTTAGGGGGGGTCTTCGCATGTGCGAAAGACCCTAGTGAGCCTTAGGTAAAGGCTCCGAACCGGGGGCGCTTGGGGAGTAGCCTCTTTGCCGGCAGACAGCCGGGAAATTGAGGCTTTCTCCCCGCCCCAATCGGCCCCGCTGCGGCGTGCCCGTAATGGGACTTAGCGGCGCCACCGATTTCCAGGAGTGAAGACAGCGCCATGGTTTAACATAAAAAGAAGAAGTAGCATCGAATCGTGAGTTGAAGATCTATTTTGAAGCGTAAATCGGAGCCCCCCTGCATGCGTATAAGCGTTGGGAGGAGGGAGGAATTCCCACCCCCTTTGAGAAGCAAGATCTACAAAGGGAGCGCGAAGGGGGGCAGAGAGAAAATAAAGTGTTGGTGAAAGTACCGTTGGGATTGCATGGAAGACTGTGATCATCTTAGCTTCCTGGGGGATGCGGCACAAACTTTTTAAAAGTAAACAAAAAAACAAAATGTCGATAATGGAAAAAGTCATGCAGACACCGGAAGAGAAGAGAGGAGGGACTTCCGGTCCAGACAGCCCCCCCCAAGAGCTTGCTGTCAATCAACAGGAAAAGGAGACGCTGTGCCCCCTGCTGGAACAATTGCAGAAAATCAACGAAACTCTGTTCAAAATGGAAAGTGTTCTCATCAGTCGACAGAAACAGATATCGGAAACAACTAGAAAGATGTTGGAGATCGAACAGAAATCGAATTTGATTCTAGGTTTCCAGGGCGTTAAAGAAGAAGAGAAAGAAGATCTCGGATTTACCTTGACAAATGTCTTGGCACCCCTAACTGGCAGTGAAGCGATAAAGTTAAAAGAAGAGGTGGATAAGGCTCCCAAAGCCTATTCCGCTTTTATAAAAGAAAATACTCTGCCAGTAGAAGGGGATGTCGAGCATAGCAGGCGACAAACTGGAGATCTAATTTCATCTGAAGAGTTTATGGAGCCCTGGAAGCTTGAAGGTCAGAAGTTTAAGGAAAAAAGAAAAGAAAGAAGACGGATTTCATCTTCAAAATACGGAAACTTCTGAAGAGACACGCCAGCAGGGAGGAGGATGCAGCATTCAAAACTGGGATAAGTGAAGAAGACAGCAGCCCAGGGGAAAGTGGTGATGGAACGGAAGACTTCAAAGTTAAAATGGACTCAATCCATAACTGGAAGAAAATTAAAAAGAAGATACTTTGAGGACTGTTCGTGTAGCATCTGGAAGGAGCTGTTTAATTACTAACCCCAATGGACTTTACTAATTGCATTAACAGAGTGATTTTGGACTTTGCAGTAGTTAAAAAGAAGATCTTCTAACCATGATGGATGCCAAAATTGGTATTGGTTATTAACCTAAACTAACCCTCACTAACAGAAAAAAATTTCACTCCATCTTTCTCTTTCTCCATCTGTCTACCCTTCCCCTTTTCTTATAAAAAGAATAAAATTCTCTCTTTTTTAAGAGAGTTTTACAAAAAAAAAAAAAAAGTGCCAGTCCCATGGTACTAAAATGACTTCTAATAATGAACATTTAAAAATGCCTCCTATGCCTTGGTGAGGGGCATAAAACTTTGTCCTGTGCAGCCTGTAGTCTGTTAACTCCTAAGACAAGACAGGACAGAGCCCTTCGGCTGAAGGCTGTTCTGTGGGAGAGATCTTTGGAAGCTTCATCTGATAAGGACTCCCCTCAAAAGAGATAAACCTCCCTCAGGAGCACTTGATAAGTCCAGTCGCTGGAAATAACACTCGGCAGGGACGCCTCAGAGCTCTTCCACTTCTTCCTAGCCTCTGGTGAAAAAGATGAAGTCTAATACGGGCTAGGCAACTCCAGCAGCTCCACCACCTGACAAAGTGTGCCCGCTGATACCGCCACCGCCTCCACTAGGAGTTTTAGCCTCCAGTTCTGTCAGTCCGCCAGCCGCACCACCAAGCACTCTCGCTTCAATGGTGATGGCACTTTCGACGGCGATGGTGCTTTCGACAGCAACAGCACTTTTGAGGTGACGGTGCTTCCACTGTTGACAGAACCAACCCTGTTGCTGGTGACTGCTCCACGATTATTGAGGTCAACATGACATCAAAGCCCCACCTCTCGACATTGTAGGTTTTCAGGGTCAGGTTCCAAAGGTTCTCAATGATGTGAACTACACACGCCTGACTCTGCAAGGTCTCGTTCCTCACCAGATGATGTTGAGATTATTGAGCCACTGACATCGAAGGGCTCCCCTAGGTCCTGCTCTTCTAGCACTAGGAGACCTGACACACTGGCTTGGGCTACCCTCCATCTTGGGGTCAAGTGCCTCCTTGGTTCATTCTTCCATGGTACCACAGCAGATTGTCCAGCTTAAGTCAGAGCCGGCATTGCAGCCAAAGCCCAGCCCCATGATGCCCACAATCCTTTACTCGTTCAAGGTCTTGTAAATGTTCTGCTTGTCTGGTTGGGCAAGGGGCACCCTCCATTCCCTTGGATCCTGTGCCAGATGCTGATTCAGATGTTGAGTCAGAAAGCATGTCTCTCCTTTCCCCTGATGAAGCAGTGGGGGACCTAAGTCCTGTATCTCCGACAGAGGACTTGAGAGTGTGCTCTGAGCAGCTGCTCAGGATGGTGAAGGCTTTGAAGATACAGTAGTCTCCACCAAAGCCAGCCAAGGAGGATCCAGTGATGGAGATTTTGTACTGTACTGACCCGGGGCCAGTTGCTGTTCCCCTAGTGAAAGGGATTAAAGAAATTACCAAAAATACCAGGGCCAGGCCCTCCTCCAACAGTTCTTTGTTCTGTGTGGAGAAGTGGAGAACTTCTGTAAGATTAGAGAAGAGGATACTTATTTTCTGTACCACCATCCTCAGGCCAGTTCTATGGTAGTGGAGGTAATCCCTTCAAAACAAACTGGGGGATCTCCCTCTTCCCTCCTGGATAAAGAGGGGAGGAAGTTGGATTAGGAAGAAAGATTGATTCTTCCAGGGCCTTGACCCTAAGGTTTCTAATTTTAAAGCGATTATGGCCATGTATCAGGTCCTTCTCTGGGACCAGATGACTCAATTCATAGATGCTTTGCCAGATGATAAGAAGGAGCAGGTGAAACAGGTAAAAACAGAAGGTTCTAAACTGGCTAAGCAGGAGTTGAATGCTGCCAGGCATACAGCTGATGCAGCTAGTAAAGTTATTGCATCTGCTATAGTTTTGCATACATCTGCCCTCCCTCTTGACACCAGGTCTCGCATTGAAGAAGGGAGGGTAAGCTGCTTTTCAGTGAGCAGATGGTTGATGACCTGGAGAGGGTCAGGAAGACCAAGTTTACTGTGAAATCCTTGGGATTAGCAGTGCAACAACCTACCACAATTAAACAAAGGTATTTCCCCAGGCACTTCCAGCAATCCTTTCTTGGTCATAAGACCGTAAGAACATAAGAGAAGCCACTATTGGATCAGGTCAATGGCCCATCTAGTCCAACACTCTGTCACACAGCGGCCAAAATATACCAGATGCCATCAGGAGGTCCAGCAGTGGGGCCAGGACAATAGAAGCCCTCCCACTGTTGCTGTGGCCCCCAAACACCAAGAATAGAGTGCATCACCTGCCCCAGACTGTGAGTTCCTATCTATACCTTGTGGCTAATAGCCACTGACGGACTTCTGCTCCATAGGCTTATATAATTCCCCCTTGAAGCTGTCCATGCTTGTAGCTGCCACCACCTCCTGTGACAGTGAATTCCATGTGTTAATCACTCTTTGGGTGAAGAAGTACTTCCTTTAATCTGTTCTAACCTGACTGCTCAGTAATTTCATCGAGTGCTCACAAGTTCTTGTATTGTGAGAAAGGGAGAAAAGTACTTCTTTCTCTGTCTGCTCTATCCCATGTATAATCTTGTAAACCTCAATCATGTCACCCCTCAGCCGTCGTTTCTCCAAGCTAAAGAGCCCCAAGTGTTTTAACCTTTCTTCATAGGGAAACCCTTTTATCATTCTAGTTGCCCTTCTCTGCACTTTTTCCAATGCTATAATATACTTTTTGAGGTGTGGTGACCAGAACTGTACACAGTATTCCAAATAATGTTGCACCATTGATTTATACAAGGGCATTATGATACTGGCTGATTTGTTTTCAGTTCCCTTCCTAATAATCCCCAGCATAGCGCTGGCCTTCTTTACTGCAATTACACACTGTCTCAACATTTTCAGTGAGTTATCTACTACGACTCCAAGATCTCTCTCTTGGTCGGTCTCTGCCAGTTTAGACCCCATCAATGTGTATTTATATTTAGGATTTTTGGCTCCAATGTGCATCACTTTGCACTTGGCCACATTGAACCCCATTTGCCACATTTACGCCCACTCACCCATCCTTGACAGATCCACAAGTTCACATCTGAGTTCTTTCAGAACTCTTGGATGTATGCCATCCGGGTCTGGTGATTTATCAGTTTTTAAGTTGTCTATCAGTCATAAGACCTCCTCTCTCATCACCTCAATCCAACTCAGGTCTTTCAACACCCCTCTCAAAATCAGTGGTTCTGGAGTGGGCAAGCACTTCTCATCTTCCACCATGAAGACAGAGGCAAAAAATGCATTCAGCTTCTCAGCCATTTCCCTACCATCCTTCAGTACTCCTTTTACCCCATGGTCATCTAAGGGCCCCACTGCCTCCCCGGCTGGTTTCCCTGCTTCTAATGTATTTGAAGAATGTTTTATTGTTGGTCTTTATGTTTTTTGCTATTCCCTTTTTGCCTGTCTGATCACAGACTTGCATTTTATTTGCCAAAGCCTGTGTTCCCTTTGATCAACCTCACTGAGACTAGCTTTCCACCGCTCACAGGAATCCTTCTTACCTTTTACAGCTTCCATTACTTTGTTTGTTAACCATGCAGGCTTTTTTCTATACCTATTTGTGCCTTTCCTAACCTGCGGTATATATTTTTTCTGAGCTTCTAGGATTGTAGTTTTAAATAGTCTCCAAACTTCCTGAATGGTTTTGACCCTTTTTACTTTTCCTTTCAGTTTCCTCCTCACATGTCCCCCTAATATCAGAGAAGTTACCCCTTTTAAAGTTAAAAGTGGTTGTGTCAGTCTTTTTGGGCAACTCCCTATTTATGCAAATATTAAACTCAATAACATTATTGTCACTGTTCCCAAGCAGTGCAATCACTTTTACATCTCTCACCAGGTCTTGGGTGTTACTTAGGACCGAATCCAGGATTGCCTCTCCCCTTGTAGGATCTGTGACCATCTGTTCTATAGCACAGTCATTGAGAGTGTCTAGAAACTCAATCTCTTTTTCCCAACTTGAACACATATCAATGTGTGGGTAGTTAAAATCACCTATTACGACACAGTTATTTTGTCTAGCTGCTATCTTTAATTCATTTGTTTTATAATCCTCCTCTACCTTTTGATCTGGTGATCAATAACAAACTCCCAGTGTTAAGCTTCCTTTGGGGCCCACTATTTCAACCTATAGCATTTCCAGAAGCAAATCCAATTCTCTTACTCTCTCAGTCTTACTGGACTGTATACCCTCTCCGACATACAGAGCCATCCCACCTTCAACCCTTCCCCCCCATCCTTCCAATATAATTTATAACCAGGAATCACTGGGGTCGGAGATATACGTTCCAATCCACCTCTTTTCTGACATACTGTGCCCCTTATAACAACAATTAGCCAGCATGCAGGCACCAACCTTGCCAGTTGAACCAACATAACCGTTCCCCTCGAGATTCTTCTTCAAAGGCTAGGCCACCACAGTGAAGGTCTCCTCCTCTGTTCAGGGCACGCCTCGTTACTTTTTCTCACTGTTGGTCTGTTATTTGTTCTGATGATTTGGTGTTAGACATAATAAAGTTTGGTTACTTTTTGTAGTTCAAAGATGTGCCACCTTGCTTTTATGAGGTGTTTTCTAAGTCCTGCATTGAAACCAGGTTGGATACTTCATAATAAAGAAAAAAGGTGGAGGTCACAGGCCTATTCTGGACCTCAGGGAACTGAATACTTAGCCTGATGTGCATAGATTTCAAATGCTGTCCCTTGAGGACATTTATCCTGCTATTGCCCTACATGCCTGGTTTGCTGTCATTGATCTACAAGATGCTTACAGCTTATTTGGCTGTTGTTACAGATTGCTTTAACATGTACTCAAATCTGGTGGACAACTGAGGTTGGCATTGCCTTTTCAAGACTGGAGGAAGGCTATGAAAATGCAATTAAGGATTACAATAAAAAGCAGGTATGCCACAAACCTCTGTACAATTGGTCTGTGAAGCAGCAAACTTTTCACCACTGCAGTATATAAATTCTGTACCCACAGCATTTTGCACAATGTGATTTGAGCTCAGTCACTGAATGCTACCTCCTAATAATTTCATTTAATTTTTGTTTTATAAAAAGCCTCTGGTACTTTTGGCTGCAGAGATCAGAAAACTCTTCCATTCCGTGTTTTCATTTGTCTAGATTAACCAGTTAAATACATTGATCACACTCCTCATTGGGAACTTAACCCCAGGAGACCGAATGAAGATTATGACGATCTGTACCATTGATGTCCATGCCAGAGATGTCATTGCCAAAATGATTACAGCAAAGGTATAGTTTTTGTTTTGAAATATTAAAATAGGTTTTAAGTTGCTTTATTTTTAAAAAACTTTGGTGCTGTCTATTTTTATCAAATTTGTGTCTGTTGGCTACCTTCTTAGCCACCTTGAATGCAGGAAAGGCAAGGTACAACTCCCTTAAATAAATGTCTAATCTCCATTGGGGATGGGGGGGTAGGGTTGCCAGATCCAGGTTGGGAAACTCCTGGAGATTTGGGGGTGGGGCCTGGGGAGGATGGGGACCTCAGTGTGGTACAATGCTACAGATCCCCCCTCCAAAGCATCCATTTTCTCCAAGGGAACTGATCCCTGTAGACATAAGCTGTAATTCTGCTGGATCCCCAGGTCCCACCTGAATGCTGGCATCCCTATGTGTTAATTTATGTGTGCTTCAAATATCTTTTTACTATGAGAGCTCTAGAGGAAAACTAAGGATTAATCTTGTATCCTTTCCAAAGAACAAAATTTACACACACACACACTTCTATCAAGAGCCAAAGAAGAGCCAACGACTGTAATACTGTATGACTTAAGGGAGCAAAGTCTTTGTAAGATCTGAAGTAGAAGGCCACTTGATCTATACTGATGCATGGAAAATGAAGCTGAAGCATTGTTAAGGGCACAGAGGGTAACATTGCCCCATTGTAACAGAGGCCCTCTATATCTAATAAACTTATGAGGACAATGGAAAGGGGGAAAGGAGCAACCAATGTGAAATAATATTGCAGTGGCTCTGTGTTTGGGTTGCAGGTAGAAAGCTCCCAGGCCTTTACATGGCAGTCCCAACTTAGACATCGCTGGGATGATGAAAAGGGGCACTGTTACGCCAACATCTGTGATGCTCAGCTCCAGTATTCCTATGAGTATCTTGGCAACACTCCACGGCTAGTGATCACACCACTCACTGACAGGTATGAGCTGCATGCCTTTGTTAACTTGCACCTTGGTCCCATATACATAGGAAACCAAAGAGCAGATTAAATACAGCCTTTTAAGGCAGATGACAATGTGCCAACTTTCTCTGTTTTACAGATGCTATATCACTCTGACACAGTCCCTCCACTTGATCATGGGAGGAGCCCCCGCAGGCCCTGCTGGCACAGGAAAGACTGAGACCACCAAGGACCTGGGCAGGGCAGTTGGGATCATGGTGTATGTTTTCAATTGCTCGGAGCAAATGGACTACAAGGTACAGATCCAGCCAGTGAAAGTAACAATGGGTCAGATCTTAGCCCTTGATTCAGTCAATGACCTTCCTGTGCTCAATGCCTATGTGAGGAGCATGTCAAGCAGGAAGCTAGAACAGTGAAACTTGAGGTTGCCAACTTCAAACTGGGATCTGGAATTTTCCTGGAATTACAACTGATCTCCAGATTACAGAGATCAAATCCCCTGGAGGAAATGGCAGTTTCAGAGGGTGGACTCTAAGGCATCACATTCCTACTGAGCTTCCTCCCCTCCCCAAATTCTGCTTTTCACAGGTACTATGTAAGGTTGCCAGCCAGCAGCTGGCAACCAGCAGGAATCTAAAGGTGGTCACACAGGCACCATCAGACGATGACTGACATCACTGGCAGCTGATGATGTTGATGTTACTTTCACGGAAAACTAGGACATGACATCACACACCTCTAGGAATCACCAGAAGCTCTATGGTAAAACCATAGAGTTTCCAGTGATTCACAGAGCAGTAGACTGCCATCACTTCCAGATCTTCATCGTGGTCTTTGTGCAGTCCCACACATGGGTTGGGCACCTGCGCACGACCTCGACCAGAGAATATTCCAGCGGGGGTAAATCCTTCTGTTGTCGCCCCCTCAGGTGCCGGGGATGGCACATTCCCTGGGACTGTCGATCGTCCAACACCAACCCTCGGTATCAGATGCTGTCTTCGATGTCGTACAACTTGATACCTCCATGGCAGTTGCCCTCCCAATGTCGACCATCCTCCTCCAGGCAGCAAGGGCACCATGGGATAAACCATTCTCTACCCCAGTGTCTTCCAGGCGCCTGGATCACATGTATAGGGTTCAAGAGACGGAGGCTGAATTCCTCCATATCCATCCTAAACCCAATTCGATGGTAGTGTCGTCCTTGAAGAGTAAATGTTCCCTTGCTACACCTTCTGATAAGGAGAGTAAGAACTTGGATTCATTCAGTTGACGTTTTTATTCAGCTGGAGCTCTGGGAATCAAAACGTCAAATTATATAGCTTGCATGGGCTGTTATCAGTATTCCCTCTGAGAGTGCTTTACTGATTTTTTGGCCTTGGTGTTTGATGACAAATGTCAGGAGGCCAGAAAGCTGCAAAAGGAAGGGTTGTTACTGTCTAAACAGATCATCAGTTCTTCCAAACATGCTCTGGATACATTCTCCAAAGCGATGTCTTCTGCAATCCGCCTCCATAGGCATTCCTGGCTCAGGACCACCTCACTCCCTGCTGATACTAGGGCATACATAGAGGACTTGCCTTTTGATGGCCAGGGTCTCTTTCACACTTCCACTGATTCGGCCCTGCAGGACATAGATTAAAGTATCAAAGCATCCAGGTCGTTGAGGGTCTCTGCCCCTTCTAAGCCTTTTAGACCTTGCTCTTGGTCATGCTACACCTCCAGGCACCAGTATACTAAACTGTTGCCAGAAGGAGGCTATAGGCCACGTCAATCCCGGTCTGTGAACAGACAACAATATCAAGCTAGACAAAGGTACGGCTCTGGACAACAAGATAGACCGAAACAGCCCAAACCCAACAGACAGGGCTTTTGACTTCCTACTATTTGCCTCTTCTGACCCTACCCGCCTCTATCCCTATCTACATGCCTGGACCACCATTACATCGGACCAATGGGTCCTTTCCATTTTGACCCATGGCTATACTATTGAATTTCTGGAACTCCCACTTCTTCCTGTATTCATTACTACCCCCCTGTCGTAATTCCTCCTCGAAGAAGTAGCCACATTTCTATCGAAAGGTGCCATAGAAACTGTGCCTCTAGACCACCAGGGCCTTGGTTTTTATTCCTGGTACTTCATAGTACCCAAAAGGGACGGCGGGCAGAGGCCGATCCTAGACCTTCATGGCCTCAACACCTATATACAATACCGGAAATTCAAGATGACAACTCTACAGGTCATCCTACCTCTCCTGTCCAGGGGTTGCTGGATGGCCACTCTCAACCTCGAAGATGCCTATTTCCATTTAACCATCCACCCCTCTCATCGACAATACCTCTGCTTTGCAATAGGAGGCAGACACTACCAATACAGGTGTCTACAGTGTGGCCTCAGCACGTCACCACGTGTCTTCACCAAGATGATGGTAGTTGTTGTGGCACATCTTCGCCTCTGTGGCCTGATGGTATTCAGGTATCTGGATGACTGGCTTCTGGTCGCACCTTCCAGAGACCTTCTCATGCAACAGGTCTTCCAGGCCCTCAGTGTCCTTCATTCCCTGGGTCTCCAGATCAACCACAAGAAATCGCAGCTGATTCCTTCTCAAAGAGTGCAGTTCATAAGGGCAATACTCCACTCCATGGACAGCAAAGCCTTCCTGCCCTGGGACAGAGCCCTCACTCTAGCTGCTCTTGCACAACAGATTCGGCTCCAAGACATGTCATCTGCTATTCAAGTTCAATGCCTTCTGGGCCTGATGGCAGCTACGACTGCAGTCCTTCACTTCACCAGAATGCGAATGCATCCATTTCAGCTCTGGTTCCTACAGCACTTCAAGCCCCTACAAATGACCCAGTTGGTTTGTCTCTCTCCATCACAGGATGCACGTGACTCCACAAGGTCCACAAGCTCAAGTTAACAGCCTGGTGGACACTGGGAGACAACCTGATACAGGGTGTCCCCTTCCATCCCCTTACTCCTGGTCTCACCCTCACGACTGATGCCTCCCTGTGGGGATGGGGTGCCCACCTCAACGGCCTCTCTGTAGGTCACAGGTAGGCTGCCTTGACCTCAAAAAAATCACATCAATTTTTTGTAACTTCTGGCAATCGAACTGGCCCTCCAATGTTTCCAGCCTCTTCTCATGGGGAACTGCATGGCTGTATTGACTGACGATACGACAGCCCTCAGTTATATCAACAGACAGGGAGGGACGGTCTCCCACAGTCTCTGTTACCTGGATCTGGACCTTTGGGCCTAGTGCATACCTCAGCACATTTTCCCCATTGCCTCACACATTGCTGGCAGTGCCAATGTGCATGCAGACCTGCTCAGCAGGGGTCTCTCTAAGCGCCATGACTGGAAGCTGAACTGGACCTACCTACATCCCATATTCAAAAAGTGGGGTATGCCTCACATAGACGTGTTTGCCACCTGATACAATGCAAAGTGCAGCCTGTTCTGCAGCAGGGGTGCATGAGATCCTGAGGCCTTGGGAGACGGGCTTATTTACCCTTGGAACAACAGCTTCCTGTACATTTTCCCTCCTCTGCCGCTTTTGCTAAAGATGGTCTAAAAACTCATGAGGTTTCACATGAGGTGCATTCTGATCGCCCCCTTGTGGCCGAGACAACCTTGGTTTGCCAACCTCCTTTCGCTGACCAAGGATCTCCCACCGCTCCCATCCACTCCCAGATCTGCTGCTAGCGGAGGGCGGAGCTCTTCTGTTCCACAAGGTCCACAAGCTCAAGATAACAGCCTATCTCATGGACAACTAACATTTTCAGATAGAGTCACTAAGGTGTTATTCAATGCCAGGAAGGACTCTATGAGACATTCCTACAGTGGGAAGTGGTCTCATTTCTTGGCCTTCTTACAGCCCTCAGATGTGTCTCCGGCTTCTGTCATGCTTGACCGGATCCTAGAATTTTTGCTTTCGCTGGCTGAGAAGGGCCTCTCTCACTCCTCAATCAGAGAATACTTGTTGGTCATTTCTGTCTACCATTTTGGTTTCGAGGGCTTCTCTGTCTTCTCTCACCCGATCTCAAAGAAATTTCTGAAGGCTCTCCTCCACTTATATCCACCAATCCGTTCGCCAGTACCCTTGTGGGACATGCCATTGGTGCTGCGCCATCTGACGGGGAGACCTTTTGAGCCTATGGTGACTTGCGAGCTGAAACATGCAGCATGGAAAACTGCCTTTATCATTGCCATCACCTCAGCCAGGAGGGTGGGCAAACTCGTAGCCCTTTGTCATGACCCACCTTTCCTTGTCTTCCTACTGGATGGTGTGAGAATGGTGCCTGACTTCTCTTTCCTTCCTAAAGTGGTCTCCGAGTTCCACCTCAGCTTGGAGATCTTTTTGCCAAACTTCTTTCCTAACCCAAAAGATGGTCAGCAACGTCTCCTCCATGCACTAGATGCTAAGAGAGCGCTGCTTTTTTACCTGGACAGGACACGTTCGAGTAGGAGGGACAATCACAATCTATTTCATGCAAAATTCTATGAGGGGTTCCCAATCAGCAATAAACGAACTAATTGTTTTTTCTCTAATCAATGAAGTATGCTTAGCCATCGTTGCAAGTTCCAACATGTTCTCCAACCATTCCTCTATTGTAGGCAATATTGGACTCTTCCATTTCTGTACATATAATAGTCTTGCTGCCATTATCATATATAAAAACAAAGTTCCATGACTTCTTTCCAGCTGTTTGTCTTTTAATACCAAAAGAAAAGACTCTGGTTTCAATTGTATATTAAAAATCTTCTGAATTAATAATTGTATTTGTATCCAGAATTTTTTTCGCTTTCTTGCATATCCACTACATATAATAAAATGTTCCTTCATGCTGTTCACATTTCCAACATAAACTAGAAGAAGCTTTATACACTTTGGCCAATTTCTCTGGAGACAAATACCAACAATACATCATCTCATAGAAATTCTTTGTAAGACTAGAACTTAATGTAAATTTCAACCCTTTTGACCATATATTTTCCCATTGTTCCATTTTTATGACATATCCAAAATTTTGGGTCCGTTTTATCATATATTCCTTCACTTGTTCTTCCTCTGTCTCAAATTTCAACAAGAATTTATACATTTTAGCAATAACATGTTCATCATTTGTACATAGTTCTGTTTCAAATTCAGACTTGGATTGTTCAAAATCATAATACCTTTTATCTACTTTAAACTTTTCTAAGATTTGTAAATACAAAAACTATTGACAGGTATATCCTTCTATTATCAGATCTTCTCCTGATTTTAGTTTATATTCACTTTGCAAGAATTCCAGCATATCACGCTATGTTAACTATTTATGCAAACCTGTCATTTCTCTTATAAAATGAGCTTCTTGTGGTGATAACCAGAGGGGTATTTTCAGACAAATCCTGGGTTTGTATTTATTCCATATTCTCGAAATGGCATGTCTAACCTAATGATTATTAAATTCTGCATTAACCTTAGCTTTATCGTACCACAAGTATCCATGCCATCCAAATCTCAAGTCATGTCCTTCTAACTCCAATAATCTTTTATTTCTTAGCAAGATCCATTCCTTCATCCACACTAAACAACAAGCAGCAAAATACAGTTTCAAATCAGGAAAACCCAATCCTCCTATTTCCATTGCATATTGTAATATCTTATATTTAACATGTGGTTTTTTCCCCCTTGCCATATAAATCTGGATATATCTTTCTGCCATTATTTGAATGGTACATCTATTATCAAAACTGGAATTGTCTGAAACAAAAATAACATTCTAGGTACAACGTTCATCTTAAACGCAGAAATTCTCCCCAAAGTGACAGTTGAACTTTGTCCCATCTCAACATATCTTTTAAAATGTCATTCAAAATTTTAACATAGTTATTTTGAAATAACATACAATTCATATTTGTCAAGGTAATTCCAAAATATTTTACCTTCTTTTCAATTTTAAAACCTGTTTTGTTTATCAGATTTGTTTGGAATTGTATTTTCATATTTTTGTTAACATCTTTGTCTTCTGTTTATTAGCCTTAAAACCTGCTACTGGACCAAATTCTTTCAATTTGGTTATTAAAGTTTCAATTCCCTTTAAAGGGTTTTCCAAGACCCAAACCAGGTCATCTCCAAAGGCTCAACTTATAAGATTCTCCTTTAATCTTTACACCTAGAATTATTTCATCTTGTCTTACATCTCTATTCAATATTTCAAGTGCCAAAATAAACAGAAGAGGTGACAATGGGCAACCTTATCTTGTTCCTTTTTGTATCTCACATGGTTTAGTCAAGTCACCATTAATAATTATTTGCAGGGCTCTTTTTGTAGCAGGAACTCCTTTGCATATTAGGCGACACACCCCTAATGTAGCCAATCCTCCAAGAGGTTACAGTAGCCCCTGTAAGAAGAGCTCTGTAAGCTCTTGGAGGATTGGCTGCATTAGGGGTGTGTCATCTAATATGCAAAAGAGTTCCTGCTACAACAAGAGCCCTGATTATTTGTGCTATTTGTGATGCATAAATCAGTTTTACCCATTTTATGAAATTTTCTCTAGATTCCATATTTTCCAAGCCTCTAAACAAAAAGGTGTAATTTAAATTATCAAAAGCCTTCTCTGCATCTGTTGAGGCTGAGCAAGTGGGCATCATCATGGCAAATGAGGTTCAAGGTGGGCAAGTGCAAAGTGATGCACATTGGAGCCAAAAATCCTAATTATAAATACACGTTGATGGAGTCTGAACTGGTGAAGACTGACTAGGAGAGAGATCTTGGAGTCATGGTAGATAACTCAGTGAAAATGTCGACTCAGTGTGCAACAGCAATAAAAAAAGGCAAATGCTGGGGATTATTAGGAAGGGAATTGAAAACAAATCAGCCGGTATCATCATGCCCCTGTATAAATCATTGGTGTGACCTCATTTGGAATACTGTGTACAGTTCCAGTCACCACCCCTCAAAAAAGATATTATAGCATTGGAAAAAGTGCAGAAAAGAGCAACTAAAACGATTAAGGGCATGGAACACCTTCCCTATGAAGACAGATTAAAGAGGTTAGGGCTCTTTCGCTTGGAGAAATGATGACTGAGGGGTGACATGATAGAGGTTTACAAAATTATGCATGGAATAGAGAAAGTAGAGAAAGAAGTACTTTTCTCCCTTTCTCTCAATACAAGAACTTGTGGGCACTCAATGAAATTTATTATTAATAATAATAACAACAACAATAATAATAATAACAATGATGATGATGATGATGAGCAGTAGGCTTAAACAGATAAAAGGAAGTACTTCTTCACCCAGAGTAATTAACTTGTGGAATTCACTGCCACAGGATGTGGTGGTGGCTACAAGCTCAGACAGTTTCAAGAGAGAATTAGATAAACACATGGAGCAGAGATCCATCAGTGGCTATTAGCCACAAGGTATAGATGGAACACTGTGTCTGGGGTAGTGGAGCTCTGTATTCTTGGTGCTTGGGGAACAACAGTGGGAGGGCTTCTGGAGTTCTGGCCCTGCTGGTGGACCTCCTAATGACTCCTGGTTTTTGGACACTGTGCGACACAGAGAGTTATACTGGATGGGCCACTGGCCTGATCCAACATGGCTTCTCTTATGTTCTTCCATTATGTTCATCTAAAACAATCAATGCAGTTTGTTTTTTGTTATATTTTTCCAAGTATTCCAAAATGTCTAATACAGTTCTAACACTGTCTCTCAACTATCTTTGAGGTAAAAATCCACTTTGATCTTTATGTATAAAATCCTGAAGAATTTTAAGTATTTCAGCTAATATCGTTGTGAACAACTTGTAATCACTATTCAGTAATGATATCAATCTGTAATTACTTGTCAAATCTTGTCCATCTTTAGGTATTGATGTTATATTAGCATCTTTCCAAGTCTACGGCATCCTTGCTCCTTGTAGAATAGAGTACATCATGTTTTGTAAGAGTTGTAGAAGTTCATCCTCAGAACACTTATAATAAACTAGGAATAAGGCCCATTGTGGAAATAAATGAGCTCTAGAGAGAGGCTCTGGGTGGGTGTCACGACATTGGGCACTCAATGTCAATTTGCTGTGTGACCTCAGCTGGGTATAATGACACAGGCTCCACTGATTTCTCCGGGGGAACTGATATCTGCCATCTGAAGAGCAGTTGTAATTCTGAGTGAGCTCCAGCCCACACCTGAAGATTGGCAACAATTGCTACCCAGGAGGAAATGGCTGGTTTGGAGATGGATATGCCATTGTACCTGTCTGAGGTCCCACCCCTCCTCAAACCCCACCCTCTCCAGGCTCCACCCCTCAAATCTCCAGGAATTTTCCAACCTAGAGTTAGCAACCCTATCTCCTTCCCAGCCAATCATCAACCTTCCTTTATCTGCCCCTCTGACTTCAGCTTTCCATCTCCTCCCCCCTCCCTGCAGCCTCTACCTAGGAAGAGTACAGTGTTTGTCCGCAGGGGGGACCAAAGCAGCTCACATCATTCTCCTCTCCCCCTTTTGATCTGCACAACAACCCTGTGGGGTAGGTTAGACTGAAAGTCTGTGACTGGTCTGAAATCACCCATTCAGCTTCCACAGCAAGAATCTGGGTCTGGCAGACCCTGCTCTGAAGCGCTAACTGCTACGCCACACTAGCTATGGTATCGCCTGGTATCACAACTGATCTCCAGACAACAGATCTCTCTCTCCCCCTGGAGAAAATAACTGCTTTGGAGGGTGGACTCTACAGCATTCTATTCAGCTGAGGCCTCTCCCTCCCCAAACTCTGGCTTCCATAGACTCCACAGCATCTCCAGTAATTTCCCAACCTGGAGCTGGCAACCCCAGTAAGGACTGGCCCCAGTGAGTTCCCCACAAAGGCCAAAGTAGGCCTGGAAAGGGTCTCCTGCACCTGCCTTTTTACTGACAGAACTGAGCTTGGTTGCCCAGCAACAGTCACTGAGGGAAAAGTTAGCCCCACAGCAGGAGGAGAAAATGGTTTGAAAGCTGGTGACCCACCCCAGTAGCCAGCCAGCCAGCCACAGAGGAGCCAAGCAGAAGTAGAAGCATCTTTGTCAGGAGAGACAGCTTTTTTGGCAGTTTATTCTGTCAGGGAAGTGTCCAAGCTGGCAGTGGGCAGGAGAAAGGAGCAGACTCAGCACCTAGCCAATCACACGTGAGTACTCTTGAGTGGTGGTTGATGGGCCAATGGCTGATGGAGTACACAGCACAGCAAATGGGAGAGCCGGAAAGTGCCAATACACAAGGCTTTACCCAGAAGACCATCTGGTCCAGGGGCCTTACCTGGTTTAATCTTTTTTATGGCTTCCACCACTTCTCTTATTGTTATAGGTCCATTCATAATTTGTTATTTTAATCCTAGGGAAATTTCATTTTCTAATATATTGGTCTATTTTTTCTAATGGAATATCATAACTCTTATATAAAATTGAATAATACTTGTAGAAAGATTTTTGTATAGCCACCGTGTCTGTTAACACTATCTCCCTCTTGTATTTTCTTTTCTCTTTCTTTTCACAATTTATATGTCAACCATTTCCCTGGTTTATTTGCAGGTCCATAGTTTCTTTGTCTTACATACTCCAATTTTGTTTCCATTACTGTTAACATGGATAACTCTTGCTGTAAAATCTTAATTTGTTGTGAAACATTTGTATTCCCTGGTGAATTTCTTCTTTTTATCTCATCTCTCCTTATATATAATAGAGTTTTCATGTCCCTCTTGCCTCAGTGTTCCACATGCTTCCCCAGCATTTGGCTCCCTGATCTGTCACTCAGAGGGTGTCCCTAGCCACTGGCTGCATTGCCTGAGTCCTGCCCAGCCGCCACTCAAGAGTACTCACGTGCCATTGGCCGGGTGCTGGGTTTGCTCCTCTTTCCCGCCTACTCCTTCAGCCACTGTGTCCTGTCAGAATTTCTGACAAACTGCTTTCTCTCTTGATGAAGACGGTTGCCTCCTGTGTGGGACTAATTTTTCCCTCAGTAGCTGTTGGTAGGTGTAACGAAATGGCAGTTACCTGTGTCTGTGAGATGGCTGCTGTCTCTGTGTTTAAAATGTTCCCCCATAAGGCTTAATTGAGCTGTAGTTTCAGAGAGGGGCCTGCAGGGGTATCACTCACTGGGTTGAATGGGGCTTCCTTATCTGCTGGATGTTCCCAGCTGCCCCAAGGCCAAAAAGAGTGGGAAAACAGGGACTGTCCCAAGGCAGTCTTTGTCCCTGGGAGGCAGCAGAAATTCAGCCACTCCACAGTCGGCTGAACTGGGGAATTAATGGAGATTTCCCTACTCTCTTGGGCAAGAGAGAGAGGCTGAAGTACAGGTGAGCCCACAACCTCCAGAGGTAGAGAGTATTCTGTGTAGGGAAAGAGGATTGTGTTTAACCCCTGTTGATTTATGCCCTGTTGGTTCATGGTGTTTTCTTACTTCTACAGTGTGTGGGTGCTCCATAACTGTGTAAATAGTTAAGTAAATTCTTTTATTTGGGCTAATAATCTGTGTTGTGCTCTGACCACATAGTCTCCCTTGCTCTGCACAATACCAAAGGGAGAGAGTAGCCCAGGGAAGCAAGGAAAGGCCAGACCCTTGAGTTGCCAGCTTTCCAGGGATCCCCCAAAGATTGAGGATTCTTTCTCCAAATAGGGAGATTCGGCCAGAGGGGTCTTACTGTCCCTCTAAAAAGGCAGTGACAATTGAGTGGTGGTGGGGAATTTCAGGAATGAGATGCACCCATGGGACAAGGGTGGGAGGCGAACAGTTGAATTGTAAACTGGAGCCCATTTTGCCACAGTACACAACCAAGCTTGGTTCAGACAAAGGAAGGAAACCGCATTTGTGAGGAACTCATTGGGGCCAGTCCTGAGTCAAGGGTTGCCAGCTTCAGGTAGGGAGATTCCTGGAGATCTTCGTCGTGGTCTCTGTGCAGTCCCACACATGGGGTTGGGCGCCTGCGCACGACCTCGATCGGAGAAACTTCTAGAGCTTTACCTCAGAAGAGCTTTTGGCGGGCTCTCCTCCCGCCCCGGGGGAGGAGACATGCACTGCGCATGCCCAGAGCGGGAGAGAGAGCCGCCTCCCACTCAGTTCTTCTTCGACCGCCTTCGTGTTCACACCTCGTTCCTGTCATTCCTCCATTTACCTCAGCTGAGTATATCTTTCTTCGCTTTCGCTTTATTTTTCCATCTGCTTCTTTCTCTTCTAAAAAATATTTAAAAAAAAAAAATCTTTGTCTATC
Source organism: Gekko gecko (assembly GCA_029375565.1). Taxonomy (NCBI): domain Eukaryota; kingdom Metazoa; phylum Chordata; class Lepidosauria; order Squamata; family Gekkonidae; genus Gekko; species Gekko gecko. Next base: position 231,475,612 of record JAPDNY010000002.1, on the reverse strand, counting down.
TCTCTTTCCCCCCCTCTCCTTTCTTTGGAGGGTGGGTGGGGATTTTTGTATGGGAAAGACTCAATTCTTTAAGGTCTGTCGTCGTTGCCCTGCTAAAATTCCATCCAACGACGGGCACGACCTTTGCTTAGTTTGTTTGGGAGAGGCCCATAGAGTAGATTCTTGCCCTCATTGAACGAGTTTCACTCGTCAGGCTCGCCGTAATCGAGAGGCTAGGCTCAAAGCTCTTCTTGTTGAATCGGCTCTGCGTCCCACAATGTCTTCGGGAGCTTCCCAGGTCTCGGTAGCCAAGAAATCGGACAGCTCCTCGAAGGCACCGAAACAGAAACCTAAGCGGGCTGAAGATAAGACCCCTTCGAGGTCGAAGGCCACGCCCTCTGCTTCGGTTTCGAAAGTGGACCCCATCATCGTGACTGGGTTGTCGACGTCGATGCCGGCCCTTGCCTCTACATCTCATCAGTCTGCGGCTCGACAACAGATTCCGCAGCACCCCCACTCGTCACCTACGGGGACGATACCGTTGGGCCAGTTGACCAGATCGCCTCCGCACCTGTCTCCGCGAACAGGCTCCCGGTCTCCACGGAGGCGCTCCACTACCCCGATCCACACTTTGGACGAGGATCTGGTTGTGCACCGCCATGCTCGGTCCCGATCTCGACTTGGTCGTCGATGCCTGGTCCGTAGGCAATCCCCGTCATCGTCTGATTCTGCCTCTGACCACCAATGCTGGTCCTGCGAAGACCGTCGGAAGCGTCCAGATGCGGCCTACTATTACTCGAGGTCTCCAACACCGGAGAGACACCGCTATGACCGAATCCGGCATTCGGAACGCGGAGATCAGGCCCACGCCCCTGACCGCCCTCGGCACTCGGCATCTGTGGCCTCGGCTCATTCTGCCTCTCGGGAACAGCTTTCTGACCTTCCCAGAAGTCGGGACGCTCCGAGGAGTTCCCCAATGGAACCTCGACACCGTCCTGCCGTCGACCATCCGGTCGTCGACCTTGTCCAACCCCGATCCTCCTCTCCTCTGTCGATCTCGGACGGGTCGGATTCGGCGGAGTTCGATCCCAAGGTCTCTCGAATCGAGGACGAGCACCGACGCTCGGGGTCGATTTCCCCAACGGAAGGCCCTAAGGCATTTTTGGAGCTCGTCACCAGGATGGCGACTGCCCTCCAAGTTCAGGGCTTTACGGAGTCCCCAGCAGTGACCGACGTCGTTTACCGGTTGGTCCAGGCTGATCTTCCTCCGTCTCCCGTCTTGCCTTTGCTGCCTGTCCACCTTTCTATGTTGAAAGAGTCATGGGAACACCCGGCTTCGATCCCTCCGGTTTTGAGGCGCTATGATGGGTTGTATAGGATCCAGGATGCTCCTGGCAAATTCCTCCTTTCTCAGCCACCCCCGAACTCCATGGTGGTTCACTCTTCTTCGAAATCGAGGCAGCCTGCTCGCCAGTCCATGCCCCCTGACCGTGAGGGTCGTAAACTGGATCTTCTGGCCAAGAAGATGTACTCTCTGGCCTCCACGAATCTCCGGGTCAATACTTATCTGTCGTATTTATCTGCTTACGCATTCAACGTTGCCAATGCAATTCGCCCTGTCCTGGAGTTTGTTCCGGAAGAGCACCGTCCCACTCTCTCGGCTGCCTTGTCTGAGGTTTGTGCCATATCAAAGCAACAAATCAATTCCGTTCGTCATGCAGTCAGCTGCTCCTCTAAACTCCTGGTGTCTTCTGTCGCTCTCCGGCGTCATGCCTGGCTGCGAGGCACTTCCCTACAACCGGACGTCAAGTTCCGTGTAGAAGACCTCCCCTTTGACGGAAACGGCCTCTTCCACTCCACCACCGACGAAGTGTTGAAGGCTGTTGATGAGAGTCGTAAGCAGGCCCGAAACCTTGGAGTCTCGGCTGCCCCTTACCGTCCCAGAAACCGTTCCTGGAAACCTTCCGGCTCCAGGAGATACCTATCTCCGGCACCTCATTCCCAATGGAGGAGGAAACCGTACGACTCCCGCCCTCCTTCCAAACACCGTTCCCAACCCACCAAAAAGCCGCTGCAGCCTAAGCAGTCTGTTTGACTGTCCCCACCGTCTCTCTCCAATGTCGTTCACTCCTTCCGTCCGTACCCGCCTCTTCCCCTTTCTACCAGCCTGGGAAGAAATTTCAACCGACTCTTGGGTCCTCACCATCCTGCGGGTCGGGTACGCCATAGAGTTCGTTTCGCCTCCGATCCTCCCACACTTTGTCGTCACGCCTCCAGACCCCCTCCTCGATCTCGAGGTTTCTGCTCTCCTTGCCAAGGGGGCCATCGAGGTCGTCCCGGAGGCGCAATGAACTCTCGGCTTCTACTCGAAGTATTTCCTGGTCCCCAAGAGGGACGGCGGCTTCAGACCAATTATGGACCTTCGGGATCTCAACCGTTACATTCGGTATCAAAAATTCAGAATGGTCACTCTGCAGTCGATCCTCCCTCTCATTCCACGGGCAGCGTGGCTCGCGTCAGTCGATCTTCAAGACGCATACTTCCATGTCACGATCCGTCCCCAACATCGGCGGTTTCTCCGCTTCGCCGTTGGAGATGCCCACTACCAGTACAGGGTGCTTCCCTTCGGCCTTTCTACAACTCCACGGGTGTTCACCAAGCTGATGGCTGTGGTGGTAGCCGAACTCCACCGACGGGGAGTCACTCTTTATCCTTACATCGACGACTGGCTTCTCGTAGCTCCAACGCCAACTCAATTGCTCCACGACACTCGGGAGACTCTCTCCCTCCTCCGTGCTCTTGGCCTTTGCGTCAACCACGCCAAGTCCTCCCTTCAGCCCCTCCAAATCCTTCGATTCCTGGGGGCTCGACTCGACACCAACCTCGAAGCGGCTTTCCTTCCAGAGTCCAGGGCTTCCGACATTCGGGCGATGGTGTCCGCCTTTCAGATGTGTCCCCAACAATCCGCCCATTTGGTCATGAGGCTTCTGGGTCACTTTGCCTCTACGGTGTTCGTTGTCCGCAACGCCCGGTTGACGATGCAGCCGCTTCAGCTCTGGCTCCTACGAGCCTTCGATCCCCTCCGGAGGCCTTGGCACACGATTCTGTCGATCCCACAAACCGTCCTCGCCTCCCTCCAGTGGTGGGCTCAACCTGTCCACCTCCTTTCCGGGATGCCATTTCGTCCTCCTCCTCCCGACTTGCTGTTGACCACAGACGCTTCCCTCTGGGGTTGGGGAGCCCAGTGTGGAGCGCTTACTGTACAAGGGGCTTGGTCTGCTCGAGATGCAACTCACCACATAAATTACCTGGAGCTGCAAGCAATTTACCTGGCCCTCCGGTCTTTTCTTCCGACCCTCCGAGGCTGTGTCGTCCAAGTGGCTTCCGACAGCACCACGGCTGTTTATTATGTCAACAAACAGGGCAGCACTGCCTCTGTTTGTCTCTGCACCTTGGCGATAGACCTCTGGTCCTGGTGCCTCCATCACTCCATCACGCTCTCGGCGATCCATATTCCCAGGGATCAGAATGTCGATGCGGACCGGTTGAGTCGTTCTGCCTCATCGGACAACGAATGGTCCATTCCCCTCCGGTATCTTCGGCCTCTGTTTCGGGAGTTCGGTCACCCATCTGTCGACGGCTTCGCGTCCGTTGACAATGCTCGATGTCGCCTGTTTTTCAGCAGGGGTCCCCCGTCTGCTCGGTCGCTCGGGGATGCCTTTCTCCACAAATGGAACGGAACCCTGTTTTATCTGTTTCCTCCGTTCCCTCTCATCTCTCGGGTCGTGCAGAAGATTCGTGCAGACCGCACCTCCTGCATTCTGATCACTCCGTGGTGGCCGCGCCAGGTCTGGTTCCCGCACCTGCTTCAACTCTCCTGTCGATCCTTCCGTCCCCTCCCTGTCGTCCCAGATCTCCTTTCTTGGGCCCGAGGGAGAATCATCCATCCCAATCCGGGATTTTTCAAATTAACGGCCTGGAAGATCCAGCCCTAGACTTCCCGCCTCAGGTCTCTGAAATCCTCCTGAATGCTAGGAAACCTTCTACTCGACGTTCCTATCGGTTCAAGTGGAACAGATTCCAATCCTATGCTACTGATCACTCCTTCGATCCGATTCGATCATCTCTCCGTGAGATCTTCGCCTACATCGTGCATTTGAAGGATGCGGGCCTGGCATACTCGTCCTTGAGGGTTCATTTGGCGGCGATCTCCGCCTACCACCCCCTCATACAAGGCTCGTCAGTGTTCTCCCACCGTCTCACCAAGACGTTCCTCAAGGGTCTTCTTCGCATGTGCCCGCCTAGGAAACCGTTGGTGCCTTCCTGGAGCTTGTCTCTAGTCCTTTCTCAACTCATGGCTAAACCGTTCGAGCCGATGGCTACCGCCGACCTCAGGTTAGTGTCCTGGAAGACGGCCTTTCTCGTAGCCATTACCACTGCACGCAGAGTAGGGGAACTAGCTGCCTTCAGGGCCGATCCCCCCTACACCGTTTTTCATAGGGAGAAGGTGGTCCTTAGAACAGATCCTTCCTTCCTCCCTAAAGTCATCTCTGCCTTTCACCTCTCTCAGTCGTCTGTTCTGCCTACATTCTTCCCGAACCCGACTGATGCCTCTCAGAGAGCCCTGCACTGTCTAGATGTGCGCAGAGCGCTCTCTTTCTATCTACACAGGACGCAGCCCATACGTAAATCTCCTCGGCTGTTCCTGGCTTATGGCCCCCCTCACGCGGGGGAACCCATTTCTTCTCAACGTCTCTCTAAGTGGGTGACTTCCACCATAGCCCTTTGCTATGAGCTGGCGCGTCAACCCGTTCCTACCTGTCTCACTGCCCATTCCACACGGGCGGTGTCGACGTCCACCGCTTTCCTGGCCGGTGTCCCGTTGGAAGACGTCTGTGCGGCTGCTACGTGGTCCTCGGCATCGACCTTCGTGACCCACTACGCACTCGACGTCCGAGCTCGGCGGGATGCTGCCTTTGGTCAGACGGTGCTGCGATCTCTCTTCGCTTGATCCTGGTACACCCTCAGGTAGGACCCGTGGGTGGTTTGTTTTGATGGTGATGCTGTGTCTTAACCAGTATTTTTGTGTCCTTTGCAGCTGCCAGCTCCCTCCTCCAACTGGTTCAGCTCTTGTAATCACCCATGTGTGGGACTGCACAGAGACCACGACGAAGATAAACAGGTTGCTTACCTGTAACTGATGATCTTCGAGTGGTCATCTGTGCAGTACCACAATCCCACCCAGCCTTCCCCGCTGCTGGCATCTCCAGATGTCCTGTTTTGGATTCTTTGGCCTTGACAGTGGCGGTCGAAGGAACTGAGTGGGAGGTGGCTCTCTCTCCCGCTCTGGGCATGCGCAGTGCATGTCTCCTCCCCCGGGGCGGGAGGAGAGCCCGCCAAAAGCTCTTCTGAGGTAAAGCTCTAGAAGTTTCTCCGATCGAGGTCGTGCGCAGGCGCCCAACCCCATGTGTGGTACTGCACAGATGACCACTCGAAGATCATCAGTTACAGGTAAGCAACCTGTTTATTTTCTGGTAGAGTCTATGGAAGCCAGGGTTTGGGGAGGGGAGAGGCCTCAGCTGAACAGAATGCCATGAAGCCCACCTTCCAAAGCAGTTATTTTCTCTGGGGAGCTATCTGTTGTCTGGAGTTCAGTTGTGATACCTGGTGATGTTCAGACTTCACCTGGAGGTTGGCTACCCTGGGCATCGCAGTCAGTGTTTAAGAGCAGGCTCTGCTAGATCCAGGTTCTTGCCATAGAAGCTGAGTGGGTGATTTTGGACCAGTCACAGACTTTCAGCCTAACCTACCTCACAGGGTTGATGTGCAAGTCAAAAGGGGGAGAGGAGAATGATGTAAGCTGCTTTGGTCCCCATTGTAGAGAAAGACTACTTTTCCTTCTGGGAAACCATTGTTGCCAATCTCCAGGTGAGGGCTGGAGATCACTTAGAATTACAACTGATCTCCAGTTGACAGAGATCAGTTCCCTTGGAGAACATGGTGGACTCTGTGTCCTTATACCCTGCTGAGATGCCCCCCCCATGACAGCCACTGTGACATGGAGGTCAAGGTTTCAGAGCACCGTAGAGGCTGTAGGTGTGGGGGGAAGATGGAAAGCTGAAAAGGGGGAAATAAAGGTGGGTTGATGCTTGGCCAGGAAGGAGATAGAGTTGCCAACTCCAGGTGGGAAATTCCTGGAGATTTCAGGGATGGGACCTGGAGAGGGTGAGGTTTGAGGATGGGTGGAACCTCAGACAGGTACAATGCCATAAACTCCACCCTCCCAGCCAGCCATTCCCTCATGGGGAACCATTGTTGCCAATCTCCAAGTGGGGGTTGGAGATAACTCAGAATTGCAACTTCAGGAGGGAGGGAGGAAGAGATGGAAAGCTGAAATCAGGGGCAGATAATGGCAGTTTGATGCTTGACTGGGAAGGAGATAGAGTTGCCAACTCCAGATTGGGAGATTCCTGGAGATTTGAGGGGTGGAGCCTGGAGAGAGTGAGGAGGGGTGGGACCTCAGACAGGTACAATGCCATAGACTCCACCCTCCCAACCAGCCAATCCCTCCTGGAGAACCACTGTTGCTAATCTCCAGGTGAGGGGTGGAGATCACTCAGAATTGTAACTGATCTCCAGGAGGGAGGGAGGAAGGAGGAGATAGAAAGCTGAAATCAGGGGCAGATAATGGCAGTTTGATGCTTGGCTGGGAAGGAGATAGAGTTGCCAACTCCAGGGTGGGAGATTCCTGGAGATTTGAGGAGGGGGAAAGCTGGAATCAGGGGCAGATAATGGCAGTTTGATGCTTGGCTGGGAAGGAGATAGAGTTGCCAACTCCAGGTTGGGAAATTCCTGGGAAATTGAGGGGTGGAGCCTGGAGAGGGTAGGGTTTGAGGAGGGGTGGGACCTCAGACAGGTACAATGCCATAGACTCCACCCTCCAAACCCACCAATTCCTCCTGGGTAACAATTGTTGCCAGTCTCCAGGTGAGGGCTGGAGATCACTGAAAATTACAACTGCTCTTCAGGTAGCAGAGATCAGTTCCTCTGGAGAAACTGGCTGACCCAGCTGAGCTCTGAGAAGGAGCAAGGTGTTTGAGCTGCCAGAGGGGTGAGTGGTATTTTTACTTATTTACTTTCAGCTGAGGTGCTTTAGCTGAGAAGGTACTGTGTCAGGGACTGTATTTGGGAGTGTGTGGGTGAGTTGTAACAGACTCCTGACTGCTGGAGTTAGGGTGTGAAAGGGTCATTGTTTGCCTGTAATTAAGTGCTTGGGTGAAATTGAATAGCAGACTCCTGGCTGCTGGAGTTGGGGTGTGAAAGGGGCTTTGTTTGACCGTCATTAAGTGCCTTGGGTGATTTGGAGTAGCTGCTGGCCACACCCTCTCCTGGGAGACAATTCCATTTAAGGAAGGAAGTTTGCAAGAGGCACGAGCCGAAGGGTGAGAGCAAAAGGGTGAGGCTCTTTGCCTGTGGCTCTTGGCCTAGGGGCTCTGTAAGAAGCCCAGGAAGAGCCAGAAAGCCAGGACCTTGGCTCCTTGGTAAGGTAAGTAGACTCCTACAACAGGAGCCATATAAATACAAAGGGTTTTAAAAGGGGGGTTATAGAAAAGTATTTGTTTAAAAACAATTATGAAGCCAGAATGCCAGCAGGGGGTTGGGGGCTATCCAGTGTTTTGCATGGAGTGTCACATGTATGACTATCTGCCCACTGGTCAGAAGTCTTGGGTGTGTGCTCGGTGCAAGGAGCTCCTGGTTCTCATGGAGCGAGTTTGCTCCCTTGAGGCCAAGGTGGCTGACCTGGAGAAGCAGGGACAGTCAGTTAGGTGCACGGGGAAGACTCTCGGGGACTTGTTAGATATGTCCCACTCTGGATCTGGCAGCCCGGCTGCTGCCAGGGAGCATGAGGGTCAAGGGGAAAAGGGGCACCATGCTGAGGATAAGGGGAATGTGCCCTCAGAAGGGACCTCTTCTTCAGCTGGTGAACGGGTATCCTTTCGTACCAAGGAACCGTCCTTGGGAAGGGTGGGAGGGGGGCTCTTGGTAGTTGGTGATTCGATCCTTAGGCAGGTAGACAGCTGGGTGGCAAACCTGCGTACTGACCGTATGGTGACTTGCCTGCCTGGTGCGAAGGTAGCGGACATTACGCGTGTTTTAGATAGGCTGGTAGATAGTGCTGGGGAGGAGCCAGTGGTCATGGTGCACGTCGGCACCGATGATGTGGGGAAATGCAGTCGTGAGGTCCTGGAGGAGAAGTTTAGGCTGCTGGGCAGGAAACTCAAGGCCAGGACCTCCAAGGTAGCTTTCTCAGAAGTGCTACCTGTTCCACGCGCAGGGCCGGAGAGACAGGCACAGATCAGGAGTCTCAATGCGTGGATGAGACGGTGGTGTAGGGGGGAAGGGTTCAAGTTTGTTAGGCACTGGGATGCTTTTTGGGACAAGAGGGAGCTGTACAAAAGGGACGGTCTCCACTTGTCCCGAGAAGGAACCAGGCTGCTGGCGCTCAAAATCAAAAAGGTGGCAGAGCAGTCTTTAAACTGAATAATGGGGGAAAGCCGACAGGAGATGAAAAGTCTCTGGTTCGGGATGGCTCATCTCAAAGAGATGAAGGGGTAGCTATTACTTTTGTACAAGGAAATGGATTACAATTGTCCACTGAGACTGTGGCTAATGATAGGAACTGCCTGGCAAGGTCTCGAGGCAGCAAGAGGAAGGCTGTGGGCTTAACAAACATGGGAAACTATAAGTGTTTATACACAAATGCTAGAAGTCTCCGAGGTAAAATCGGGGAGTTGGAATGCTTGGTGTTGGGGGGGAAATAGACATTGTGGGTATTTCAGAAACTTGGTGGGATGAGGAAAATCAGTGGGATACAGTGATTCCTGGTTATAAATTATATCGGAAGGATAGGGGGGAAAGGGTTGGAGGTGGGGTGGCTCTGTATGTCAGAGAGGGTATACCGTCCAGTAAGATTGAGAGGGTAAGAGAATTGGATTCCCTTCTGGAAATGCTATGGGTTGAAATAGTGGGTCCAAAAGGAGGCTTAACAGTGGGAGTTTGTTATCGCCCACCAGATCAAAAGATAGAGGAGGATTATAAAATGATGAATGAATTAAAGATAGCGTCTAGACGAAATAACTGTGTTGTAATAGGCGACTTTAACTACCCACACATTGATTGGGTCAATATGAGTTCTAGTCGGGAAAAAGAGATTGCGTTCTTAGAAACTCTCAATGACTGTGCTGTGGAACAGATGGTCACAGATCCTACCAGGGGAGAGGCGATCCTGGATTTGGTCCTAAGTAACACCCAAGACCTGGTGAGAGATGTAAAAGTGATTGCACCACTTGGGAACAGTGACCATAATGTCATTGAGTTTAACAGTTGTACAGATAGGGAGTTGCCCAAAAAGACTGACGCAACCACTTTTAACTTTAAAAGAAGTAACTTCTCTGGTATGAGGGGACATGTGAGGAAGAAATTGAAAGGAAGAGTGGAGAAGGTCAAAACCATTGGGGAAGCTTGGAGACTATTTAAAAATACAATCCTAGAAGCTCAGAAAAAATATATACCGCAGGTTAGGAAAGGTACAAATAGGTATAGAAAAAAGCCTGCATGGTTAACAAATAAAGTAATGGAAGCTGTAAAAGGTAAGAAGGATTCCTTTAAGCGGTGGAAAGCTAGACTTAGTGAGGTTGATAAAAGGGAACACAGACTATGGCAAATAAAATGCAAGTCTGTGATCAGGCAAGCAAAAAGGGAATATGAGGAGCATATCGCAAAAAACATAAAGACCAACAATAAAACTTTCTTCAAATACATTAGAAGTAGGAAGCCAGCCAGGGAGGCAGTGGGGCCCTTGGATGACCAAGGGGTAAAAGGAGTAGTGAAGGATGATAGGGAAATGGCTGAGAAGCTGAATGCATTTTTTGCCTCTGTCTTCACTGTGGAAGAGGAGAAGTGTTTGCCCACTCCAGAAGCACCGATTTCGGGAGGGGTTTGAAAGACCTGAATCAGATTGCGGTGACAAGAGAGGAAGTCCTCCGACTGATGGACAATTTAAAAACTAATAAATCACCAGGCCCGGATGGCATTCATCCGAGAGTTCTGAAAGAACTCAAATGTGAACTTGTGGATCTCCTGACAAAAATATGTAATCTTTCTTTAAAATCTGCCTCCATTCCTGAGGACTGGAAGGTAGCTAATGTCACTCCCATCTTTAAAAAGGGCTCCAGGGGAGATCCAGGAAATTACAGGCCAGTCAGTCTGACATCGATACCGGGTAAGTTGGTGGAAACTGTTATTAAGGAAAGAATTAGTAGGCACATTGATGAACAAAAGCTATTGAGGCAGACTCAGCATGGGTTCTGTAAGGGAAGATCTTGTCTCACTAACCTGTTAGTGTTTTTTGAGGAGTGAACAAACATGTGGACAAGGGGGACCCAATAGATATTATTTACCTTGACTTCCGGAAAGCTTTTGATACAGTTCCTCATCAAAGGCTCCTAAGTAAGCTCAATAGTCATGGGATAAAAGGACAAGTCCTCTTGTGGATCAAAAACTGGCTTATAAATAGAAAACAGAGAGTGAGTATAAATGGGAAACTTTCTCAGTGGAGGGTGGTAAGCAGTGGGGTACCACAGGGATCAGTACTCGGTCCGATGCTTTTTAACTTGTTTATTAACGATTTGGAATTGGGAGTAAGCAGTGATGTGGCTAAATTTGCAGATGACACAAAGTTGTTCAGGGTGCTGAAAACCAGGGAGGATTGTGAGGCACTCCAAAGGGATCTGTTGAGGATGGGTGAGTGGGCGTCAACGTGGCAAATGGGGTTCAATGTGGCCAAGTGCAAAGTGATGCACATTGGAGCCAAAAATCCTAAATATAAATACACATTGATGGGGTCTGATCTGGCAGAGACGGACCAAGAGAGAGATCTTGGAGTCGTAGTGGATAACTCGCTGAAAATGTCTACACAATGTGTAGCTGCAATAAAGAAGGCCAACGCTATGCTGGGGATTATTAGGAAGGGAATTGATAACAAATCAGCCAGTATCATCATGCCCCTGTATAAATCATTGGTGCGACCTCATTTGGAATACTGTGTACAGTTCTGGTCACCACATCTCAAAAAGGATATTATAGCATTGGAAAAAGTGCAGAGAAGGGCAACTAGAATGATAAAAGGGTTGGAACACCTTCCCTATGAAGAAAGGTTAAAATGCTTGGGGCTCTTTAGCTTGGAGAAACGACGGCAGAGAGGTGACATGATCGAGGTTTATAAGATTATGAATGGGATTGAGCAGGTTGAGAAAGAAGTACTTTTCTCCCTTTCTCACAATACAAGAACTCGTGGGCACTCTATGAAATTGCTGAGCAGTCGGGTTAGAACAGATAAAAGGAAATACTTCTTCACCCAAAGAGTGATTAACATATGGAATTAACTGCCACAGGAGGTCGTGGCAGCTGCAAGCATGGTCAGTTTCAAGAGGAAATTAGATAAACATATGGAGCAGAAGTCCACCAGTGGCTATTAGCCACAGGGTATAGATGGGAACTCTCAGTCTGGGGCAGGTGATGCACTCTATTCTTGTTGCTGGAGGGGGCAGCAGTGGGAGGGCTTCTGGTGCCCTGGCCCCACTGCTGGACCTCCTGATGGCACCTGGTATATTTTGGCCGCTGTGTGACAGAGTGTTGGACTAGATGGGCCATTGGCCTGATTCAACATTGGCTTCTCTTATGTTCTCTTATGTTCTTAAACTGGTGGACTTTATGTCATTATATCCTGCTGAGGTCACCACAGCAAATTGACACTGTGTGTCCAAAACCTTGGCACTCTCCCAAAGTGTCTTCCTAGAGATCATTGTATTTATTTCCACAACAGGCCTTATTCCTAGTCCAAAATATTTTGTATTTTCTCTTGCTTCTTTCTCTTCAATTGGGCATTATGTTGTATTAAATAACCTCTCATAACAGCTTTACTTGCATCCCAGACCCTTCTCAAACCAGTAAGGTAAAGGTAAAGGTTCCCTTGCTTGAAAGCCAGTCGAATCCGACTCTAGGGTTGCGGTGCTCATCTCCGTTTCAAAGCCGAAGAGCCAGCGCTGTCCGAAGACGTTTCCATGGTCATGTGGCCGGCATGACTAAACACCGAGGTGCACGGAACGCTGTTACCTTCCCACCAAAGTGGTACCTATTTATCTACTTGCAATTTCTTGCTTTCGAACTGCTAGGTTGGCAGGAGCTGGAACTAGAGACGGGAGCTCACTCCATCTTGCGGCACCCGGGTCTCGAACTGCTGAACTACTGACCTTCCACAGCCTGCAGTTCAGTGTCTTAACCACTTGAGCCACCACAGCTCCTTCTCAAACCAGTACCCTTATACAAATTAAATTTCAAAAATTCTTTTAATTTCTTTGACAGTCTTTGACAATTGTTTCATTTTATTATACTTCATTTAATCTCCATCTAAGGGTGCTGGATTTTCCTTTATAAACCATAAACCATATTATAAAGGATTTTCCTTTATAAACAGCGACTGAGGGGTTATGATCTGAAAAAGTCTGATAAAATCTCTACTTTAGAGATCTTGGTAGCTAGATCTCTTGAAAACCATGTCTATTATTGAAAAAGATCTATATCTTTCTGAGAAATATGCATATTCTCTTGAATTCTATGCAGCCTCCATTGTGTAAGTGAACTCACACCTGGACCAATTATTTAGAACCATTTGGTCATTAACTATATTGCCACAAGGCAGACAAAACAATAGGGAATTGGCTATTGGCTGTGAGGTTTTTGCCAACTACTTTGCAGATAAAGTCTTGTCACTGCCAGGATCTTCCAACCACAATTGATATAGTAAAGGAACTAGAAGCCCCTTGTCCGTCTTTGGGTCCAATTTTGGACCATTTCAGTCAGCTCTCTCAAGAGGAAGTTGACAAGATCCTGGTAGCTGTTAGGCCTACCACTTGCCCACTTGACCTCTGTCCATCCTGGCTAATTAAAGCCTGCGGAGACGGCATCTGTGTCTCTCTGGGAGAAATTATCAACTTGTCCCTTTCTTCTGGGACATTCCCAGCAGGACTGTAGGAGGCAGTGGTATGTCCACTTCTTAAAAAACCATAATTAGACCATGTGGTCATAACCAACTACCACCCAGCTTCAAATCTTCCATTTCTGGGCAAGGTAGTTGAGAGGGCGGTGGTGGAACAATTACAGGTCTTCTTGGATGATGCTTCCATTCTTGATCCACTGCAGTCTGGTTTCTGCCCTGGCCATGGGATAGAGACAGCACTGGTCACCTTCATGGATGGCCTCTGGAAACATCTGGATCAAGGCTGCTGCTATTAGACATGACAGCTGCATTCGACATGATCGATTACAATCTTATGACCCACCACCTTGCTGACATAGGAGTTCAGGGGATTGCCCTACAATGGTTTTTCTCCTTTCCACTAGAATGTGGAGCACCACAGGAGGTGATCCTCTCACTGATACTGTTTAAAGTCTACATGTGCCCCCTCAGCAAGTTGGTCCAGGGGTTTGGGCTGAGGTGCCATCAGTATGCTGATGACACCCAGCTCTATCTGATGTTGGACAGCGACCCAGATTCTGCCCCTGAGAACTTGGACAGTGCACAAGAGGCCATGGCTGGGTGGTTGTGACAGAGCTGGCTGAAGTTAAAAACGGTGAAGATGGAGGCTCTGTACCTGAGCTGGGGGGGAGTGGATTTGGGTATTAGGCTCCCTACCCTAGATGGAGCACCACTGGTGCCAGCTCAGAAGGTGGGGAGCCTGGGAGTGATCTTGGATGCCTCACTTTCCATGGAGGCCCAGGTCACTGTGGCTGCCAGGTCTGCCTTTTACCATCTGCAGCAGATCGGGCAGCTGGCGCCCTACCTCTCCCAGAAACTGAAAAGGGGGGGGAGAAACTCAACCCAAAATCAGCTGTGAACTAAGAGGGTCAAACTACAAACAATATTATACAAAAATACAAAATGTTTATTAGGGTGTACACATAGCTAAAACATACTGCGGTTAAAAGAAATTGTCTAAGTATCAGGCTTAAAAGGTTTATACAACCAAGTTAGTTATTATACAAATACAATTGATGGGTAAAAATCTTTTGACCTAAGGACCATACGTGTTTCGGCCCCTTCGGGCCTTCCTCAGTGGTCAATATTCTTTATATTACAATGACACACATCCAGAAATGTACACACAAGAAATGTGTGTGTATATATATATATATATATATATATATATATATATATATATACACACACACACACACACACACATACACACACACATATATGACCAGATGTTGTTGTCTGAAATTATTAAGAAAAAGGGGGGGAAGGACTGATTATTACATGAAAATTATATCAAGTAATTGTATGTAGTAATAAATTTGATTAACATTAATAAGAATTATATACTGGGATTATTTTATATGTTTTTGCAATTGCTACAAGTTTGTATTGTAGGCCATCAATAGTAGGCCCTAAATAGTAGCTATATCAATTTTTCAGATTATTCTACATAGAAATAAAATAAAAATACAGTTAATGAAATTTCTGGGCAATATGTAATTTAAATTAATTTTAGCCTATTTTTTTTAAAAAAAATTGTCTACGCCTTTTAAGCCTGATACTTAGACTATTTCTTTTAACGGCAGTATGTTTTAGCTATGCATACACCCTAATAAACATTTTGTATTTTTGTATAATATAGTTTGTAGCTTGACCCTCTTAGTCCATCCCTACCTCTCCCCCCAGGACTTGGCTACAGGAACCCATGCAGTGGTCACTTCCAGGCTTGATTACTGTAACTCGCCCTATGCAGGCTCATCCTTGAGGCTGATCCAGAAACTCCAGCTAGTGTGCATTCATCCAGTGCTCCACCAATTGCACTGGCTTCCAGTTGAGTACTGGATCCACTTTAAGGTGTTGGTGTTGGCCTTTAAAGCCTTATGCAGCCTGGAACCGACATATTTTCGAGAACTCCTCTCCCCATATGTGCCCCAGAGAGCCTTGTGCTCTGTGGAGAGCCATCTGCTGGTTATCCCCAGCCCGAAAGATGCCTGTCTAGCCTCAACCAGGGTCAGTACCTTTTCGGTCCTGGCCCCAGCCTGTTGGAACATGCTCTTGATTGAGATTAGGGCCCTACAAGGTCTGTTGCAGTTTTGCAGGGTCTGTAAAACGGAGCTGTTCCACCAGGCCTTTGGTTAAGGCAGCGGGCATCTACCAGCTGGCTTCCCTACTGCTGTTACATGAGGCCATCATGGCTCAGCATCAGCCCACATATTTTTCCCAGCTGTAGAAACTGGAATTAATTGCATTGCACTGCACACTTGAAATATTTTAAATTCTTTAAATTTTAAACTGGTTGTATTGTATTAATTTAGATTGTTTGTATTTATTATTGTGAGCTGCCCTGAGCCCGTTTACAGGAAGGGTGGGATATAAATTGAAATAATAAATAAATAAATTACTGTTTTTCTGTCTCCATAAATCAATCAATCCTAAATCCCTTTTAAATCTTTCTAGAAAGTCTCTTGCATTTTGAATTGAGTTCAGTCTAAGTCTCTGTTTCTTAAAGATAAAAATCACACCCTCTAAAGTGTCCCATCGAAAGGCAATCTTTTTCTATCTTAATTTTTCAGTCAGGAATGCACAGTCTTTTCTCTTACATAAAATTCTAATAGGGATTTCTTTCAAAACAATTATATCTGTATTGTCATTTTTTAATCTTGTGGAAAAATGTTGTTGGAGGACTTGATCTCTTGTTTTCTTTCTCACAAAGTAAACCAAAATATCTCTTGGGACATTCTTGTTTTGGCAAACCTGGAATTTATTCTATAAACATTATCGGTTTCTGTCTCCATATCTTCCTCTTCCCACTCTAAAAAGTTTGCCAGAAGTGAAATAATTAGAAATTGGCCACTGGCAGGGGGTGGGGGATTCGGGTTGCCAGCTCCAAGCTGGAGACTTATGAAGGCCTGGGGGTAGAGCCTGGGGAGGACAAAGACCTCAGTGGGATGCAATGCTATAGACCCATCCTCCAAAGCATCCATTTTCTCCAGGGCAACTGATCTCTGTAGTCTGGAGATGAGCTGTAATTCCGGGGGATTCCCAGGTCCCATCTGGAGGCTGGCATCCCTATAACTCTTTCTCTCACATCTTCATCAGTCAGGAACCTCTGATAAAGCTCTCAGTCTCAAGCAAAATTCTTTCTCTCTCAATTCATTAAGGCCAAATTGTCTAGTTGTTTTTCCAATTCTCTGTCTGTAGCTTCTGTTTTATTCTCTAAAATGAAAAAAGGAATAAATGGCCTTAAAAGGGGATTAGATAGATTAATGGAGGGTAAGTCTATCAATGGCTACTTGCCATGGTGACTGAGGGGAACCTCCACATTCAGAGGCACTAATCTTCTGAATCCCAGAGCCAGGAGGCAACATCAGGGGAAGGCCTCAGCCACCATGCCTTGTTGTTGGCCGTCCAGAGGAACTGGTTGGCCAATGTGTGAGACAGGATGCTGGAATAGATGGACCATTGGTCTGATCCAGCAGGGCTATTCTTGTGTTCTCCAGAACCAGGTAGTAGGTACTGTGAAAGACCTCTGCCTGAGACCTTGGAGAGCTGCTGCCAGTCACAGTAGACAATATTGACCTTGATAGACCAATGGCCTGAATCAATAACAAGTATAAGGCAGCTTTATGTTTTTAATACTTGCTGCCTCCACCTTTGGTACATAGGGAGGTATTACAGTGGGGAAAATCAGAGGTGTCTTTGAGATGTTTAAGCACACTAGCAGAGTTTTAAAACTTATATTAAAAGACTGCATTAAAAAAATGCCAAAAGTTGTTAATAACTTGCATAAAAGAAAGACAGTTCAAAAGTGATGGAAAGCTCGCATAAAAGTTGGTAAAAGATGATAGGGAACTCTGTGCAGATGCACAGAAGCAGAGATCAGCTGATAGGGTTTTCAATGGGAGGCCTCCCAGTGGCACCCTTCAGTGCTTGCTGCAACTCGGAGCAACCGTAGGATATTTTCTTAGTGTTGTAGTCATGTGTAGTGTGAAGTCATTTCAAGGAGAAACCCATGTTACCTTTAGGAGTAGCTGGGCACTCTATAGTTTTACCATAGAGTTTCCAGAAATTCCTAGAGTGATGTGACATCACTTCTGGGTTTTCCTGGAAGTGATGTCATGGCACACATGATGCTGCATCCCCCACCCCCCACATCCCCATCCCCCAAGCTCCTGCCAGTTGCCAGGAACAGCTTGACAAATCTGGTAGCTTGTGAACTTGCACTGGGGGAGCATCAGAACAACAAGTGCTGGCTTGGGATTTACTCACATTCTGCAAAAGTAAAAACTGATGAAATTTGGCAAAAAGTAGAACATAGAGCAATTGATTGAACAGCAGCAAGCAAGGGAAAGCAACAGAAACTTCCTAGCACAAGGAAACTGATCTCATTTTCCTAGCCTACTCATATGCTCCTTGATCTGTCCCTCGGATCCAGCTAACACAGCTTGCTCTTCTTCTAAACAAGGAAGCATTTAATTGACAGCAGCACATCATATTGACACTGAACCCCATTGAACTCCATTGAACAATTCCAGAAGATGGACTCCTGAGTTTCCTGGGTGGGGTATTTTATAGACTTTTGCAAAATACCTATCCTTTCCACAGGATTGGGCATACTTTTGCATTGGGATTAACAAGGACCACTCATGGGACGTCAATTTTATTTGAGATGGTGAGTCTGCAGAAAGCCTATATATGATTAGACTGACCAGAGAACATCTCCATTCCCCTGTATACTCTGATTCTTTTTAAAAATATTTATAAGTGTCGGTTCCAAAGATAACCACACATGCAGAGGTACCCTGGAGTTTTACATACTGAAGAACTGTACCTTATCCTAGGGGTATGCAACCCCATAGATCATAATACACAGCACACAGCTCCATACTTTCCCACTGGCAGCCTTAATTATGCTATATTATTTATTATGCTATATGACGTCAAAAATATCCCAGAAAATAATATGCTGTGCATTCTTTACAAGAGTTCCTTTTCATTCCCCCCCATCAATTTCCTTTTTATAATATATCTTTCTGTGGTTAGTGTTTTAAACCCTGGAGAAAAGCAAGGTATAAATGGAGTGTATTACTCCACTGGTGTACTAAGATGACTCTAAGCATTACCTTTTCCTTTTCCTCCATAGTCCTGTGGAAATATCTACAAAGGATTGTCCCAAACAGGTGCATGGGGATGTTTTGATGAATTCAATCGGATTTCAGTGGAAGTCTTGTCAGTAATTGCTGTACAGGTAAAGAGTTCCCATCCTTCCCCACCTATTGTGCATACATAAAAGGGGGTTCACAGTGCTTCTAGTTCTATTATTTCTTCTGTGTCTAGATTAGTCCACTCCTTTTGAGATTAATGGTGTCAACTCTGAAGGTGTCAACCTTGTGATGGTGCCAGGGTCTCTTCCATTTTGAGTTTATTCTTTGCTCTGCTGCGAAACATAAATGCTAACCTGTGTGTAGTCCAGGGAAAGTCTATTTCATATTTGTTCTCTAATATACTTCATAGTCCTGTGGCCTGTCTGAGCTGCTTTGCACCAATAAAATCTGAAGGACAAGAGTAAGAAAACATCATAGACAAAAAAATGGTGTTTCCAGGATGACCTCAAGCCCACATTTTGGTTGCTTTTGAATGACATTCATTGCTTAATCATTTAATAAGCCACTTATTAAAGCTTATATGTGCTGATGTCATGGTTCCCAGCCAACCAGGGATTACAGTATCAATATGATGATATCCCAACAGCACAGTGATGCCACATAGACTCAGCTATATGATGATGTCATTAAGTCAGTTCAGAGAAAGGGCAGGAAACATTGCCCTTACTCTGCAATGGCTTCGTGAGAGTACCATTTAGGCAACCAAAATATATTCTCTATATTTTATATTTAAATATTCTGGATTTTATTATCTTTTTGCAAACCTCACACAGGACTTTCTGTTCATTGTTTAGGTTAAATGTGTTCAAGATGCAATTCGAGCCAAAAAGAAGACATTCAACTTTCTTGGGGAGATGATTTCTCTTATACCAACTGTTGGAATGTTTATTACTATGAATCCTGGATATGCGGGTCGTACTGAGCTGCCTGAAAATCTTAAAGCCTTGTTCAGGTATACAGGAATTATTCTTGAGAAATAAAACTATAATAGATGATCAAAAGAATACATGAACTTTTGTTGCTGTTGTTGTTCAGAAAGAAGACTAGTAATAGGAGATAGAAACAAGTAAAGGAAATAATGCATGGTTTTATGAAAGAGTGGTGAAGACAGGAGCCTTAAGAATCCTTTTGGAAAATAGTTTCAGAGGGTAGACATGTTGGCCTGCAACAGAACAGTTAGATTCAAGACCAGGAGCACCTTAGAGACCAACAAGAGTTTCAGGGTAGAAGCTTTTGAGAGTCAAAATGAAGGGAGCTTTGACTGTCAAAATCTCATAGCCTGAAAATCTTGTTGATCTCTGAGGTGCTCCTGGACTTGACTCTAGCTGGAGGAAAATCTGTCCTTTGAGAGCACTTGGCAAAGGAAGCAAAGTGTTTATGTGGAGGTGGACCCTCCAAGCTTAAAAAGGTGAGCTGGGGTGCTTGGTTAAATGATAGCATAGATACAGCAGGCATTTCAGAAAGCTGGTAACAATATCAGTGGGACATTATTATCCCTGGATGTATTATTTATTTATTTAATTAATTTGTATCCCACCCTCCCTGCCAGGGCAGGCTCAGGGCAGCTTACATAGAATAAAAACATAACGTAAAGTGCTAGTGCTAGTGCGGTTTGTATAATAATGGTGGGCATTAGCAGCATCCAGCAAAAGCATACAGTCAGCTAACATCATAGTCTGGATTACATCAGCAGAGCTCAGGCTGTTAATAACGGTATTAATATGGGGGCCAGGGCTTCAATTTATTGGGTGGCTCCCTGATCAAATGCCTAGTGGAAGAACTCCATCTTGCAGGCCTTGCGGAACTGTAAAAGGTCCCACAGGGCCTTGATGTCTTCCAAGAGCTCATTCCACCAGTACGGAGCCGCCACTGAGAAGGCCCTGGCCCTCATCACAGCCAGCTTGGCTTCCGATCATAGTGCTCTCTAGGGAACAGGTGGGGAAAGGTAGTCCCTTAGGAATGTAGGCCCCTGACCATATAGGGTTTTAAAGGTAAGAACCAGCACCTTTGTTAGCCGGATTGCACGTAATTATTATTAATAATAGGGGAAGATGATTGAATATCAATAGGCAGTCGGTTGCGAGAGCGAACACCTGTGTATACAGAAGTCCAGCCCCGCCGGAAGGTGTTGGTAACAGACCAGGAGACTTTATATGGTTGAAAATAAAGTCTTTTACTGGAGTTCTTCATAAACAAACAATACACAGTCTCACACACAATTACTCAAGTCTAGGAAAATACAGAGAGAGGTATAAGCACATTTGCATTAGCAGGTAAATCGTTAATGGGCAATACCTACCGGTCCCGTCGTGCAGAGCATTCCTCAGGAAAAATGGAGGGGAAGGAAACTAGAAAAATGGGGAACCACATGGCCTGGCCAGCAGGTAACACGTGGAAACTCAGGCTGCAGACCTAGAGTTTAAAGATGGAGGCAAGGATTGGGGATAGCAAGCTGGACATAAGAGGGTCAAAGGTTCGATAGGGGTCAAAGAGCAGAGAGAGAGCCGGTGGTCAGGCGTCTCCTAATATGCAGGAGGGAAGGGGCTGATCACAACCCCTGGTTCCACCTCTTGGTAAGCTGTCCCTGAAAATGCCCTATTGGTTGGAAGGTGTAGGGGAGGTGTAACTGAGGAGTGGTCAATATTGAGAGCTAGAAGCTTAACTCAGGTCTGACACCTGGTAGCAGCTAGGATGAGTCACCGGGCCGATTCCATTGTCTTCTTGATGACTTTAGCCAGGCTGCTGATGGCCATCAATTAGTTGCCAAGCAACAGTGAATAGTCTCTGCCGGGTCTACGTGAGGTCTTGCAGGTGAGGGGGGAGGGAAAGAGGCTGCCTGCCTGAGTTAGAAGGAACTCTTAATGGCGGTTTTTGGAGTTCTTAGTCCTTGTATTTCATCAAGGCATGGTGCTGTGTATAGTGCAGACTGGGGCTGTTCCATTCTCCTTCATGAGGAACAGGCTGGTAACCTACGCTGGGCACTGGAGCTGCTGGGGAGGTCAGGAGAATGTCTCTTGCCTAGGTGCAGTCTCTTCTGGCATCGTGGTGGGGTTACCATGTGGTTTAGTCCCTTATGTATACACTGGCACAGTTTATTATTTATTGCAGTTCATAAAGAGGCTCAAAGCCTTGAACAGAATTTGGTATGCTATTGGCAGCCGGTGCAGTGCTTTTAGCACTGGCTGGATGTGCTCCTGCATAGGCCCAGCAGCAGCCTGGCAGCTGCATTCTCCACCAGCTGCAGCTTCTGGATTTGGGACAAGGGCAGCCCCATGTAGAGAGCATTACAGTAATCCAGTCTCGAGGTGAGCATTGCCAGGTCATTGTGTTCGAGGAAAGGAACCAACTGCCTAATCAGCTGAAGGGGGTAAAAGGCTGACTTTGCAGTAGCTCCTACCTGGGCCTCCATTGTTAAGAAAGCATCCAGGAGCACTCCCAAACTCCTAACCTTTGGCACTGGTGCCAACAGCACCCCATCGAAGGTCGGGAGTGGGATCCCTACCCTCGGGCCGCTCTGACTCAGGCACAGAACCTCCATTTTTGTCAGATTCAATTTCAGTCAACCCAGTCTAAGCCAACCGGCCACAGCATTCAATGCTAGGTCCACATCTTCTGGACTAGAGTCAACAACAGATAGAGCTGGGTGTCATCAGCATCCACATATTTGAGTCAACCCAGCCCATGGCTCTGGGCAATCTGGGCAAGGGGGCGCATGTAGATGTTAAATAACATTGGGGAAAGCACTGCTCTTTGGGGCCCTGTGCAAACTAGCGGGTGTCTTCAGGACAGCTGTCCCCAATGGCCACCCTTTGTCCCTGACCCTGAAGGAACAAGGAGAGCCACTGCAAGGCAGACCCCTGAATCCCAGTGTCAGGGAGGCAGTGGATCAGTAGTTGGTAGTTGACTGTGTTGAATGCCACTGACAGGTCCAACAACAGCAACACCGCTGAACTGCCCCAATCCAGATGCCTCCAAAGGTTGTCTGTGAGGTTGACCAGTGCCATCTCCGTCCTGTGACCTGGTCAGAAGCTGGACTGGAAGGGATCTAATCCACAAAACCCTGCAACTGAATTGCCACCACCCTCTCAATTAATATAAACAATATGGGAAGGATTATTTAGAGTGTGGGTGAATCTTTTTATCAGAGGAGGCACAGAATCCAACAAATTAGAATTAATATTTCTTGATACTAAAGATTCCACCAACAGAATTGCTATGGGTGGAATACTGGGCCCAAAAGGTAATTTAATATTGGGATCACATTACCACCTACCTAACCAAAAGTTGGAGGGTGATCTTGAAAAGAGCCGTGTTTATAAGCATTTCAGAGGTAGGGGTGTGTTGGGGAAAAGTAAGTATTTTTCTTTTTGGGGTATAATGAAGCTAATATTTTTGGTATTCCTAGTATTCCTGAATATACCCAAATACCAAATACCAATACCGGTAATATATTGGTGGCCAGAAGTATTCAGGAATACAAAAAATATGGTTCCATTCAGGGGTTTGAGGTGGGAGAGGGGGTTTGAGGTGGAGGCACCAAATTTGCACTGTAGCTGCTGGAGCCTCTCCCCAAAATAACCCCCAAGTTTGGAAAAGGTTGGACCAGGGGGTCCAATTCTAGGGGCATCTAAAGAGGGTGCCCCATCCTCCATTGTTTCCAAAGCCGGGCAGATAAAACAAAAGCCCAGCAGTTTCTCCCAGAGTATCTCTGCAGTAGAAACTAAGTGAGGTGTGGTGTGAGGGGGCATGTTTGCAAGGCCAGCAGCAGAACCAGTGCAATGTGCCCACCAGAACCAGTGCCACTATAGCAGTGCCAAAACCCAACAGGACTAAGATCAAATCTGAGAATGTCTGAAGTATAGGGGTCATGTTTGCAAGGCCAGCAGCAGAACCAGTGCAATGTTCTAGTGCTAGTACCCAGCAGCAGAACCTGGTGCCAACCTACCTATCAACAGAACCCAGTGCCAACCTGCTAGCTGAACCCAGTGCCATTGTGGCAAATGCCAGCTCAACATGAGGACTGA
Organism: Gekko gecko; assembly: GCA_029375565.1. Lineage (NCBI taxonomy): Eukaryota > Metazoa > Chordata > Lepidosauria > Squamata > Gekkonidae > Gekko > Gekko gecko. The sequence goes on along the minus strand of JAPDNY010000002.1, from coordinate 231,452,348 downwards.
TGTCAGCTTAAGCACAGAATCATCACAACAACAATACACAGAAGAATTTCAAAAAATAACAAACTGCATACACACCCCTAGTCTGAGGCACTGTGTGAAAGAGGATGCTGCAGTCTTCTGTTCCTAATTAACACTTTTTACATAGTTATAAAGTACAAAGAGTTGGGCCACTTTCACAGACTGATAAATCGAGTTTGGACTACCAGCATAAGAGCTATCCAAGCAGATTATGTGGCCTGTAAAAACAAGACACAGCCAAGTGTTAATGGGAACTGAATTTGTTTTGAGGCTTTAGATTGGAGCAGTTAAATTTAATTAAAACTGGCATTTGGAGTGAACATTCATTGCAACATAAACTAAAGAATGACTGCTGTTTCTCTGGCTTCATCATAACATAAGCTATGTAACTTTTCTTTTGTTTAGGCCTTGTGCAATGGTAGTTCCTGATTTTGAACTTATCTGTGAAATCATGCTTGTGGCTGAAGGTTTCATTGATGCCAGGCTTCTAGCGAGGAAGTTTATTACTCTCTATACACTGTGTAAAGAGTTGCTTTCAAAACAGGTAATTTAACATTGTTCCACAGGCCATGCTGTGTTCTTGCTCCTAGCCTCTCTGCCAATATAGAAATGCAGCAGGACTGTACAACTGTAGAGTGTTAGGCTAAAAAGCCCATAATGACTGCTGCTGCCTCCTACCTTTTATCTCACTATGCATTTTTTGCTTTACACAATGTCCTTTTACCCAGATGCAATGCTAAGATAATTCCATCTGTCTGACAGGATCATTATGACTGGGGGTTGAGAGCTATCAAGTCTGTGCTGGTAGTGGCTGGCTCACTGAAGAGAGGAGACCCAGGCCGAGCTGAAGACCAGGTCCTCATGAGAGCTTTACGAGACTTCAACATTCCCAAGATTGTGACAGATGATTTACCTGTGTTTATGGGACTCATTGGAGATCTTTTCCCAGCACTAGACGTGCCTAGGAAGCGTGACCTAAACTTTGAAAAGGTGAAGCTGATGCCTTTGGTTGGAAAAAAGAGCTTGGAAACAAAATGTTGATTCTTAGCTGTGTAATGAGTTGTGGAGTTCAGGCCTCTGTTTTCTCTGCAACCTGAGTGAGAGGAAATTTGTTGTCAGGGAACCCTTTGGACAAAGAGATAACGAGAAAGCTTTTCAGGCTTTTGCAGGAGGAAACAAGGGACCACTGTCCAAGTAGTAAGCTCTTATGTAGAGCGTGGTTTCAGTGGTTTCTTGCCAGCCATGAGATTGAGGTACAACCTTCCGAATCAGTATACTGCACCTGTGTGGAATATTTAGGGGTGGGATTTAACACTTTTTTTTTGTCTTGTCAGATTATCAAGCAGTCCATTGTTGAGCTCAAGCTACAGCCTGAGGAGAGTTTTGTTCTGAAGGTGGTACAGCTTGAGGAGCTGCTCCAAGTCCGACACTCAGTATTTGTGATTGGAAATGCAGGCAGTGGCAAATCCCAGGTGAGAGCCTTGCACCAACAGTATGTTAGAGGTTCCTTGGTTAAGAATACTAATTAAGGCTCATGACTTCTGATATTTTTTTTCTTAGACATATTTTTTTCCTTAGACATATTTTCACACAGTCTCTAGAAATATTTGAGATTAGAAAATATTGATGTATATCTAACCATCCACAGATTCACTAAGCAAGAGATCTTCTTCGTGGTCTCTGTGCATCACATCCATGGGATTATGCACCTGCGCTCAGGGCCGGATCGCCCATTGGGCGAACTAGGCGCTCACCTAGGGCACCCCCGGCCTCAGGGGCGCCAAATGGCGCCCCACTCCCCCCCCCAAAAAGCGCCCCCCACCGCCCTAACCGGGCGCCCGCTGTCGCCACCGCCACTAGACCCCCGCCCCCTTCCTGGCTTTCCTGGGGGCCCCGCAGCTGCGGAGCCCCCGGGGAAGCCGGCGCTGGGAGGGAGGGGGCGGCGGTGGCTAGACCCCCTTCCCGCTTTTCCCGGGGACCCCGCAGCCGAGGAGCCCCCGGGGAAGCCGGCTCTGGGAGGGAGGGGGCAGTGGCTAGACCCCCCAGCCCCCTTCCCTGGCTTTCCCAGGGACCCTGCAGCCGCGGAGCCCCCGGGGAAGCCAGCGCTCTGCCCCTGGTCTCCAGGTCCCACCGGGAGGTTGGCATCCCCAGTGGGGGGCACCCCAGGCTGTCCTGCCTAGGGCGCCCAGACACCTGGAGCCGGCCCTGCCTGCGCTGATCCAAATCAGTGATATACAAAGCTCACAAAGGGATTTTCATGCCTCCAACCCAAGCACGCACGTGAACCCCACTGCGCATGCCCAAGGGGAGGGGCGTGGACATCCTGCCAGTTGTCTTCTGACCGCCGTGCTGTTAACAGCTCATTTCTGCCAGTCAGTGAGAAAGTACTAGTCTCTCTTTGAGGGAGTGCTCGCTTCAAACTTCATTTTCTTCGTTTGATTTTTCTCTGTTCTTCTAAAAAAAATGACCTAATCAGTTCATCTCTCTCCATCACAAGAAGTTCGAGACTCCCTTCTCTGGTGGACGCTAGCAGACAACTTGACACAAGGTGTTCTTTTTCAGCCCCTCACAACCAATGCCTCACTGTGGGGCTGGGGAGCCCACCTCAATGGTCTCTCCATAGGTCACAAGTAGGACACTTTGACCTCCAAGAAACACATAAATTTTTTGGAGTTTTTGGCTATCAAACTGGACCTCCGGTGTTTCCAACCTATTCTTACCGGGAACTGTGTAGCTGTATTGACCGACAATACGACTGCCCTCAGTTACGTCAACAGGCAGGGAGGAACAGTCTCTCGCAGTCTCTGCCGCCTGGCTCTGGACCTTTGGGCATGGTGCATACCGCTACAAATTTTTCCCATCGCTTCACACATAGCTGGCACTGCCAATGTGCATGCAGACCTGATCAGCAGGGGGACTCTCCCACTGTCACGATTGGGAGCTGAACTGGACTTATCTACGTCCCATCTTCCAGAAATGGGGTACACCTCACATCGACATGTTCGCACCTGATTCAATGCGAAGTGCAGCTGGTTTTGCAGCAGGGGTGCACAAAATCCCAAAGCCCTGGGAGACAGGCTCGTGTACCCATGGGACAACGACTTCCTGTATATGTTTCCCCCTCTACCACTGCTGCTGAGGATGATCCAAAGACTTATCACGGACCACACAAGATGCATTGTGATTGCTCCATGGTGGCCAAGGCAACCTTGGTTCGCCAACCTCCTATCAATATCCAAGACTTGCCATCCCCTCCCATAGGTGCTGGATCTGCTCCTGGAGGAGAGCGGTGCCCTACTGTTCCACAAGGTTCACAAGCTCAAGTTAACAGCCTATCTCGTGGACAACTAACCTTTTCGAATAGGATTCAGAATGTGTTGCTCAACGCCAGGAAGGACTCTATGAGATGTTCTTACAGTGGGAAGTGGTCTCATTTCTTGGCTTTCTTGCAGCCCTCAGCCGTATCTCCGGCTTCTGTAACACTTGACCGGATTTTGGATTTTCTCCTTTCATTGGCAGAGAAGAGGCTCTCACACTCTTCTATCAAGGTCTACTTATCGGCCATTTCTGCATACCATTCCAGGTTTGAGGGCTTCTCTGTTTTCTCTCACCCGATCTCTAGAAAATTCCTAAAGGATCTTCTCCACTTGTATCCTCCAAACCGATTGCCAGTGCCCTTGTGGGAATTGCTGCTGGTGCTGTGCCATCTGATGGGGAGGCCTTTTGAACCCATGGCAACTTGCGAATTGAAACATGCAGCATGGAAAACTGCCTTTCTCACTGCCATTACCTCAGCCAGGAGAGTGGACGGACTCGTGGCCCTTCGTCATGACCCACCTTTCCTTGTCTTCCTACCAGATGGAGTGAGATTGATGTCTGACATCTCTTTCCTGCCTAAAGTGGTCCTCAGTTTGGAGATCTTATTGCCAAACCTCTTTCCCAAGTCAAGGGATGAACATCAGCATACTCTAGATGCTAGGAGAGCACTGCTCTTCTACTTGGACAGGACATGTGCAAGTAGGAGGAACAATAATTCATTTGTCTCCTATGCCAGCCACTCCGTAGGACAAGGAATCTCAGCACAACGTCTCTCTTAATGGATTGTTGAGACCATTGAACTGTGCTACCTGTTGGCTAAACGCCCATTGCCTTTGCCTGTGCAAGCGCATTCCACAAGGTCCATGGCTACGTCTACTGCCTTCCTGAAGGGTGCTTCTCTGTTGGTGATCTGTGGGGCTGCAACATGGTCTACTCCAAACACTTTAATCAAGCACTATGCTGTTGATGTTTGTGGATGCCACAGAGTGGACCTTGGTCGCCTTGTTCTTTTGTCGGCAGAGCATTGAATTTGCAACAGCACCCACCTCCAGGAGAGCAATTGCTTTTCAATCTCCCATGGGTGTGATGCACAGAGACCATGAAGAAGATAAACAGTTTGATTACCTGTAACTGATGATCTTCGAGTGGTCATCTGTGCAGTCACACTGCCCACCCGTCCTTCCCCACTGCTGTCACTTCAGTACATTTCTCCTGTTATTGACATGACAGCGGTCAGAAGGAACTGGCGGGATGTCCATACCCCTCCTCTTGGGCATGCGCAGTGGGGTTCACGCGCGTGCCTGTGTTGGAGGCACGAAAATCCCTTTGTGAGCTTTGTACATCACCGATTCAGATCAGCGCAGGCGCATAATCCCATGGGTGTGACTGCACAGATGACCACTCAAAGATCATCAGTTACAGGTAAGCAACCTGTTTTTTCTTGTTCTCTTTTCCCATTGCAGCACACTGTACACTGAGCCCCTGAAATTGTATTCCTAAGGGATCAGGGATCTCAAGAACAATATAAGGAGCAAAATGGGAGGGGAAGGCATCAGAAATTGCTACCCCTCTTTCAGAGACTTAATTACCATGAAGTTTTCAGAAGTGTTCAGCTGGATAGAGCATATGCCATTATGTACTAGACCCCTGAATGTACCACCAGTTGGAGGAGCCTCAGTTACGGTTACACCAGATAGTTGTCTCCTGTCAGCCAAGCTGCAGATTCAAGCAGTCTCTTGAGCTGAGAGGACTGGAAAGCAGCACTTCCTCAGCCCCAGTACAAGCATTACTCTCCTTAATCCTTCATTGCTTCTGTCCCCACTTTCCATTAATTATCCACCATAACCATAAATCAACATATCCTTATGACCACAGTTGTCAGGCCATAGCTTTTTATGATATAGTTGAATAGTTCTTCTGAAATCGTATGAGTGGGAATTCATCTCTCTGACCCATCCCATGTTGGGTCCGGCAGCTCTTTGTTGAAAATGCTAAGAGTATTGATTTGGCCTTGAACATACTCTGATCATCTTGGAACCAACTTTTCTGCCGTAAGCAGAGGAAGATATTTGGGAAAAGATATCTTCCCCATCAGCTAGTGACTTGTAGCCAAGCTGATCAAAGGGTTCAACATTATGTCACGCTAAAAGCCAAAATAAATGCTAAGGCATGGGGTATGTTGGATCTATTGTTCATGTTATATACTTTTCTTCTAGGGTTATGTGACATTGGGCTAGAAGCACAGTGTACAGATTGAGCACTTCCGTTATCTGAAGCATTTAGAGAAAACAATTCCATCTCAGTCATTGTTTTTGTCCTGTCAGGTGCTGAAATCTCTAAATAAAACATACCAACTTATGAAAAGAAAGCCTGTAGCTATTGACCTTGATCCAAAAGCTGTAACCTGTGACGAGCTCTTTGGCATCATTAACCCAGCTACCAGAGAATGGAAAGATGGTAGGGAAAAAATTCAGTGGCTTTTCCCAATAAACATACTGGCTTGGATCCAGCCATGCAGAAGCAGAAACATATTTAGCACAGTTTCATTTGTATAAGATCTAGTGCCACACTTAGTACATTCCTCTCTATATAGTATAGTTCCTAGAAACTGGTTGCCCAGCATCTTGTGCAGACAAAAACACAAGTGGGGATACAATATGTATGACAATGCGAGTGGCTGCTGTGGTCTTTTCCTTGCATTTCACTTGCACAAGAGCTCTAGCACAAGTGGAAATTTGATGCTGGATCCAACTTATGGCACAGAAATTATGATGATAGTGCCCTGGTAAAAAAATAAGACATTAAAAAATGAAATGATTATTCCTTCACCTATTTTCTTGAACGGTTAAGTTGAAAGTTTCTGCCAGAAAACATTACCATTATGACATTTCCCCCTCCTTTCCCCAAGCAACTTCTGCAGGGAACTACTAAAAGAAAAGATCATTTTTTTCCTTACTGTATGCCAGTTCTCAAATCCTTTTAAAACTGGTTTAACATAAAACAAGTGGTAAGCAAAAGAAAGCAGCAATTCCTCTGTAGTCACTGGCTCCAATTGGGCCTTGATGCTTTCTTTGAGTTCTGATTTTTCCATGGTAAAACTCCTCCATTCTAGTTCAGACAAGTATATTATAAAACTCCCATCCATCTAGATTGATCTCAGTTGGGGCTGTCTCTCCACTCAGCATTAATTCTGAGTGAGCCAATCTCAGGAATGGCTATCTTAGTAGAGCATCCCCCTGCTCTGTTGGAATTCTGAATCTTTTCTTTTTAACCAGGGTTGTATCGACACATCTTTGGATATTGTGTTATCACAGTACTAAAGCAATCAGATGCCACTGGATTCGCTTGCCTTCACAGGAACATCCAGTTGCAAATTATTGCTATAGTACACAACAGTAGTACAATATCCAATAGTATATGGATACAACCCTGATCTGCTTCTAGCCTCACTCCCCTCTACCCAAAATGTAGCAAAACTAAGAAGTTAATATGCTAACAATGAAAATCCAGAGTAACTCTGTGTTGGACAGGTTTGTTTTCAACAATCATGCGTGATCTGGCTAATATAACTCATCGTGGACCCAAATGGATTGTTCTGGATGGAGATATAGACCCAATGTGGATTGAGTCTTTAAATACTGTGATGGATGACAACAAGGTCAGTCTAGAAAATTACAATGTCTTTGTTTATGATGTCTACTTCTGGAAAATGAAGAAATTGCATCACTTTTATGTGCTTCCCTGCTAGGTCCTCACCTTAGCGAGCAATGAGCGAATCCCATTAAATCCCACCATGAGGCTGGTGTTTGAGATCAGTCACCTAAGAACAGCAACACCAGCCACTGTGTCCAGAGCAGGAATCCTGTACATTAACCCTGCTGACCTGGGGTGGAATCCGTAAGTTGTGGTTCCTTTCCATTGCATTGTCAAGAATAAAACACACGTTTTCCTTTGTGGCATGAAGTGGATATGCTCTTCCTTGTTCCCCTGCTTTAGGCAGAAGCACACTGAGACTTTGCCAAGTCTGGAGAGTTTTTATGTTTAGTGAAACTGAGAGAAGGAAACTGTTCTGGCAGCAAATCGCTGCTATCTTCATAAATGTAGCATCAGGTGGAATATGGAAAGACAAGAATTTGAGTGGTTTATTCATCAAATATTATTAATCAGTCACAAAACAGCTTTCCTATGCAATGAGCTTTGCCATCCTTCTCTTAGTAGCTATTATCCCCTAAGCTCATTTCATAAATAGGGATGACTTGCCCAAGACCACCCAGTTAGCACATGACTAAGGGCTCAAATCTAAATCTCCCACATTTGCCTCTGAACCCTATCAACTCTTGTCAATTCACTGTAACTTATTTTTCATTTCAGATAGTCTTATGACTCCCCTCTTCTAACTAAAGAATCTTTCTCCAACAGATCAAGGCTATTTCCAGCAGAGCAAGGCCCCTCACAGCAGAAAGAAGTCACTGGGTTAAACCACTTATCAATATATCAAATAGCCAAGGGCTAGCCCCCAAATAGATAGGCAAATCCACACAGCAGAGCCAACCATGGCTACCATTTAGGGATCTGTAAGCCCCAGGGCACGAGCAAGTTTGTAGGAAAATCTTACTATTGAAAAAACATAATTTGAACATTAGAACATTAAAACTTTACAACCCAAAATGATATACAAAAGCTGGCATTGGCTATCAGGAGGTAGCAGTAGCAGTGACCACTAGGTGAAGGAGGTAACAAGGTAAGCAGGCAAGGTAGATCTAATGGGAGAGGGGAGGCAAACCAGCTGGGCTGGGAAAGCAAATGGGGGGCAAAACTTACAAAAGGGTGGTGTCACAGATACACCCCTTTTGGGGGGAAATCTGTCAGCTCATAACTTAGGACAGGTGTGTCCAGTTAACTGGTGCTAGTCAAGCCTTTGTCCTGCTGGAAAAGGGGAAAATTCTAGGCAGAAATAATTCTCCAAACAGAAAAATAAAGAGGGCTCAAAACAATGAATGCATTCTAAGATTTTATTTTAAAAGGGCAGGATAAAGATCAAGCATGGATGAAACATAAAAACAGTCTCTTTCACTGCACAGTGGTCAGCTTCTCTGCTAGCATAGTCCAATCCATTCCTTTTTGTAATCACAGTTGTTCTTAGTATTCCAAAACAGGCCTCCATATTTAGGGAAGCAATGTGCACTCGAGGGAAGTCAGTAACAGGTTGGCACCACGTCCAAGTAGGCACAGATAACTGTTTCCAAAAGGACAAGTAAAGGACAAGCAAAGTTCATGGGTTAGTTGATTCCCATGAGAGCTGAATAATGGTGTCAGAATGCACAGATTTCTTAAGTCATGAAGCCTGCTTGTGGCCTGAAAAACATAGCTGGGAGGAGGTGAGCTGGAGCTGACAGAGACAAAATTCAGCAGCTCATCAGCTGTAAATTCACTGCCGTGTCTTTTTTAAAAAGCTATAGATTAAAAAAAATACAAGAATTTCCCAGTCTTTGCAGGTCCCCTCTCATCTATCTTCAAGGAAGGGAACTCTGCTGATTTATTATACCATAAATAAGCTGCTACCAATGTGACATACAGTGCAGTCCTAAGCAGAGTTGCACTATTAAGTCCAATGAAGACAATGGGTTTAGAAGAGTGTGACTTGGTTTAGGATTGCACTGATACACAGTAAGGACTAAATGTTTAAGATTCTGGCATGAGTGGTGCAGTGCTCCGTTACTGGGTTACACTGGTCAGGTGCTGTGTAATTTGTTGGATGTGTGAGTTCTTCCCTAATAGCTAAATTAGAAAACAGCTCTCCTGTGTGTTTAATTGTAGTGTTCTAAAAATAACATGGGATAAATGGGAAAGAAGAGAGAAGATAGGAGGAAGTTTACCTGAAGGGAAACACATATGATTCATACATGAAAATGCACAGCGTATTGAATAAATAATTTTATATCATTATAATGCAGAATAGTAAACAGCTGGATTGAACGTCGGGAAGTGCAATCAGAAAAAGCCAATTTGATGATCCTATTTGACAAATACTTGCCAACATGTTTGGACAAGCTGAAGTTTGGGTTCAAAAAGATAACCCCTGTTCCTGAAGTTACTGTAGTGCAAACAATTCTGTATCTACTGGAGTGCCTCCTGACCCCAACCAATACACCACCGGATTCTTCCAAAGAGCTGTATGAACTCTATTTTGTGTTTGCTTGCTTTTGGGCATTTGGAGGAGCAATGTTTCAAGACCAGGTACCTTTTAAAAATTTTAATGTTCATTTTCTGTTTCATGCAGCTAGATTTGAGGCATTTTCATGCATGATGTCAAAGCTTCTCCCAACTCAGTATTATTTATGCAAAAGGCATAAGCTATTTTCTGTGGGTGTTTAAATGTTATGTTGGTGATATGGCTGCTACCAAAAATTACTTCCACATCATCAGGGCTCCAAAAAGCTTGACAATACTTCAGTCTGCTTCCCATATAGCTTGTTGGATTGCATGCTAAAGACCTGTGCTATCATTATACTTTCCCAAGTGCCAATGGCACTACCGTGTGATTTGGTGACATATGAAACAAGAAGGTGATAAGCAGTTTTTGTTGGCAAACATGTCTCTGAGATAATGTTTGATTTTACATGATATCATGTGAAGGAACAGTGTCTTTCATTTAGTTTTGTAATTGTTACGTTTTGATAGGGCTTGTTTTGATGTTGTTGTTGTTTTAATGTTCCCTGTCATCAGCTAATATTTTTTATGATCTGGTCTCTCTAAATCAGTATAAAAAGCATTTAAATATGCTTCTTTTGCTCTCTAGCTTGTGGATTACCGTGTGGAGTTCAGTAAGTGGTGGGTGAATGAATTTAAAACCATCAAGTTTCCTTCTCAGGGAACTATTTTTGACTATTACATTGACCCAGAGACTAAAAAATTCATGCCTTGGACAGATAAAGTGCCACCATTTGAGCTGGACCCAGATGTCCCATTGCAGGTAATTGACAGGAGTCATTTTCTTGTGTTCTTTTTCTGTTTGATGTCATCGTTTCTCCCAGAAAACTGCAAAAAGGAAATCTAAATTTTTTAAAAATAAGATCTGTTATCTGGTTTATTTTATTTGAGGGATTGTTTTACAGGCCTCAATGGTCCACACCACAGAAACCATTCGGATTCGCTATTTTATGGATCTGCTAATGGCCAAGAAATGGCCTGTGATGCTAGTTGGGAATGCTGGTACTGGGAAATCTGTGCTGATGGTGGATAAGCTGGATACTCTAAATATGGATGATTACATAGTGCAGTCTGTCCCCTTTAACTTCTACACAACATCAGCAATGCTTCAGGGTAAGGAGATGGGATGCAAATAGACATTGTTTTCTGTGTGTTGGACCCCAGGGCTTTTCTAGGTGAACAGGTATTTAGGGCAATATAATATGTTCATGTAGCACAAGAAATGCACAGGTGCTGGCAAACTTCAGTATCTCAAAAGCATTTGATACATGGGATCCTCAAGGAAATACTTCTATACTGAGGATATTGTGGTTTCTCATCCCCCAATATGTAACTTTCCCCCCTTTATTTATTTATTTTATTAAAACATTTATACCACGCCTCTCCTTATGGTTCAAGGCAGAAATGCAATTATTTTCTCAGCTAGCTGGACGGTTGTGCTGCCTAGAATATGATAATATAATTGCCACAGGCACCTATCAGATAATGCCCATGACATGTGTGATGATGAAGATCAGCAACTTGTCCTTCTCATGCCTGTGAGATGATGTGATCCTAACAGCAGCATTTCCCCTCCTACTGACTTTGCAAATTTAATTTTTCTGCAGAGATGAAACTGACATTGGGGTACTCCAGCTTGCCTTGAAGCTAATCAGTTTCAGCTGTCATGCAAATCATGTTTACATGCTGGGACTCTTATCTAGCTTTTAAAAAGCAATACAGGGGTCTGCAGCATAGTTTACCTACTCCCCTGCCCTGTATATTTTCCACTGAAGTAAGAGCATCCTTATAATCTATCCTGTATTAACTAGAAATTATGCTATTGAGTTGGTATTTGCAGGGCTCCCTAACAAAAGAATGAGGGTAATAAACATTTTGAACAGATTGTCCATTTAAGTCCTCAGTGGTATTTTAAGTAGTGCCATTCCATTTATGCAGCTATTCTTGAGAAGCCCCTGGAGAAAAAATCAGGACGGAACTTTGGTCCCCCTGGCACTAAGAAGCTCATTTACTTCATAGATGACATGAACATGCCAGAAGTAGACAAATATGGCACTGTGGCTCCTCATACATTGATCCGGCAGCACATGGATCATGGACACTGGTATGTATGCAGATTAACTGTGATCACAGTATATGAGATCATTGGCTCTTCTTCGTGGTCTCTGTGCATCACACCTATGGACTCTAGTGCACCTGCACTGATCTGATCAGTGTTGTACAAAGCTCACAAAGGTATTTTTGTGCCTCTGCCCTGAGCCTGCGTGGGAACCCCTACTGTGCATGCCCAAGGGGGTGGGGGCGGACATCCTGCCAGTTCTCTTCTGACCGCCGCGCTGTTAACAGCTGGATCATTGGTTGGTGTTCATTAGTTTTCCCCCTCACATCGGGACTCTCTTTATTGTTCGGAATTTTTATTATTTCAATATTTTTCTATGTTTTATTGGACTTCTGCCTCACAGGATGACTGGGAGTGTCCGGCGTGAGAACTTTCCATGGTCTTTGGACCTTCGCCCCACCCCCAACTGCTCCCTTCTCTCAGGCAGAGAATCCATTTATGGATAGAAAGTGGGGGTGCTTCAAGAGGCGTGCTTCATGTGGCAGTAAATTAGCCCCTCGAGATGAGCACACTCTCTGCATCATCTGTCTGGGCAAAAGTCATTGACTGGAGGCTTGTTTTTGCACTAAGTTTTCAAACCAGATGTGCAAAAACAGGGCCGCAAGACTTAAAGTCACTCTCTGGGAATCAGCTCTTGCCCCTTCTGCATCTACGATGTCAGCTGAGCCTCCTCCTGGCGAAGAGGCAACTCCTCAAAAGCCCCATGGCTGGGAACCTTTACGCCAAGGCTCCTGGGGGGGTAGTGATCACGCACCCCCCCCTTCAAACCGCTAGCACGCAGATCGTGCCCCCGGATCGACCGGAAGGCATATCTGCTAGTGAGTCGCCATGAACCGGAAGTCCTCACAGATGTAATTTTTGAGCCTCTGTCCATTATTTTTGAGAATTCTTGGAGTACAGGTGGGCATTGGAGGTTGGCAAATGTTGGAGGTGGGCAAATGTTGTCGCCATCTTCAAGAAGGGGAAAAAGGAGGATCCAGGAGTGACAAGTGGAGTACCTCAAGGATCTGTCCTGGGACTTGTTTAGTTCAACATCTTTATCAGTGATTTGGATGAAGGGATAGAGGGAATGCTTATTAAATTTTCAAATGATACTAAATTGGGAGGGGTAGCAAATATGGTAGAAGACAGAGTCAGGATACAGGATAATTTTGACAGGCTGGAAAAATGGGCTAAAACAAATAAAATGACTTTCAATGAAAGTAAATGTAAAGATCTGCATTTAGGTAGGAAAAACCAAATGCATAATTATAGATTGGGGGAGACTTGTCTTGGCAGTAGTATGTGCAAAAAGGATTTAGGGGTCTTAGTAGACCATACACTGGACATGAGTCTGCAGTGTGATGTGATTGCTAAAAAGGGAAATGCAATTTTGGGCTGTATCGGCAGAAGTATAGTGTCCAGATCACATGAAGTGATGGTACCACTTTCATCTGCTCTGGTTAAACCTTGCCTAGAGAATTGTGTTCAGTTTGGGGCACCACAATTTAAGAAAGATACAGACAAGCTGGAATGTGTCCAGAGGAGGGCAGCGAAGATGGTGAGGACTGGAGGCCAAGTCCTATGAGGAAAGGTTGAAGGAACTGGGTATGTTTAGCCTGGAAAGGAGATGATTGAGAGGTGATATGATAACCATCTTCAAGTACTTGAAGGGCTGTCATATAAAGAATGATACGGAGTTGTTTTCTGTTGCCCCAGAAGGTTGGACCAGAACCAACGGGGTGAAATTAAATCAGAAGAGTTTTTGGCTAAACACTAGGAAGAACTTCCTGACAGTTAGAGTGGTTCCTCAGTGGAATAGGCTTCCTTGGGAGGTGGTGGGCTCTCCTCCTTTGGAGGTTTTCAAACAGTGGCTAGATGGCTATGTAACAACAATGCTGATTGTGTGAGCTGAGACAGATCATGAGAGGGAGAGCAGGAAGGGTTGACTCAGTGCTTAGTTCTTGTGGCCCTTTCTTACATGCCCATGGAAATGCTGATTGCCACTTTGGGGTCATGAAGCAAATTTTCTCCAGGTCGGTTTGGCCAGGGATCCTGGAGGTTTTTTGTCATCTTCTGGGCATGGAACTGTGGGTGTGGAGGGGGAGGTATTTGTGAATTTCCTGCATTGTGCAGGGGGTTGGCCTAGATGACCCCAGAGGTCCCTTCTAACTCTGTGATTCTATAATCTGTGCTAAAATCATCTTGCTTCTTTATATCAGGTATGACAGAACCAAGCTAACATTAAAGGATATTCACAACTGCCAGTATGTTGCCTGTATGAATCCAACAGCTGGGTCTTTCACCATTGACTCCAGACTCCAGGTACCCATCAGAGATCTGTTACAGGAGTTCTGCCATTTATTGTTTCAGTAGCAGACATCACCCTTACTATCCAATGTTTGCCACTTTGAATTTGGACTTCTCTTCCCAAGTGGATGAGGAAGACTTGACCACATCTAGGTTTATTGGGTTTCATGTGTATTTATATTAAGAATATGATTCAGTCACAGCCAAATGATCCTTGTGGATGTCTTTTGTTGTAGCGACACTTTTGTGTCTTTGCTGTGAGCTTCCCAGGACAAGAAGCCCTTACAGCCATCTACAGCACCATCCTAGCTCAGCACTTGGTCCTCCGGAATGTCCCAATGGTGATCCAGAAGATGCATTCTCAGCTTGTTTCAGCAGCTCTAGGTAAGTAATACAGGGCCTGGCAAAACAAGTCTTCTTTGTATCTTACCTGCGCATTCGATCCTGTAAACTGCTAGCAGAAGACACTGGCTTTTCAGGATCTTCCCTGCCTTTTGTCACTCCTGGAGCCATTTCCAACCCCAGGGAAGTTGTAATTGTAGGATCTTTCTTGCCTCTCCCCCCACCCCAATCCTTTTCTGACCCTGGGAAAGTTTATTCCTGTGGCTGAGGGATTCACATGGTTATTAAACTGCAGGTGCAGTGTGGAGGGGAAAGAGAGTGAGACTCTGCTCTGCTCCTGCAAGAGGAAGAGTAGGGTAATTTTGCCCCCTACTTTCCCCAACTGCAGCTGCCCAGTCCACATGGCTATTAGCCTATACAGATCCTCTCAGCATTTCTATGCCACATTTCCACCCAATTTAGGGTCCCCAAGTGGCAAACATTAAAATATTTGAGACATTAAAAAAAAGTTTTTAAAATACAGATATAATAAACACAAAAATATGGACACATGAAAGCACACAAACAAAGAGGAGGGCTAATAAGAGTTCGTGAGGGACCTCCAAATAAAACAAAGAAAAGTCTTCACCCCTTGGCAGAAGATGATGATAGAGGGAGGCAGGCAAATCTCTCTGGGGAGGGAGTTCCAAAGTTTTGGCACAGCTACCGAGAAGGCCCTTCCTCGTGTTGCCACCCATCTAGCCTTTGATGGCAGGGACACCCAAAGCACGGCTTCTGAAGATGACTAGAGTAGTGAAGTAGGTTCATATGAGAGTAGGTGGCCATTTTATCCTCTCCACGCATCAATCCAGTACTGCTCCATGTACCTACTATTCATTTTTTTAAAACAGCTATATTTATAGAAAATGCTTTGATTTTTTTTAATCTCATGCTTACTTAGAAATAAAGAACAATGTCATCTGGTGAAGGAAGACTACCTCTTAAGCCCAGTACAGACAAAGAAAACTTGTTTGAATGAAAATGCTCAGCTCTCAACATCATAGACTTGCAAGAAACAATAAAACCTAATTTTGCCTATGAAAACTGTATTTAGTTGGAAAATAGATGGACATGTTTTTATTTGCTAATTTAGGCTTAAATATTCCATTGTCTCACTAAGAAACCTAATATCCTTTTTAAAATGTATAAATACTGTCTTTCTCCATAACAGCCTTGCATCAGAAAATCACATATACCTTTCTTCCTACGGCCATAAAGTTTCACTATGTTTTCAACCTCCGGGACCTCTCTAACATCTTCCAGGTACATGTGATTTCTTTACAGCTATTTTAGCTGGACTCCTAGTGAGTTTCTCTTTCTCCGTCTTTTGAATTAGAGTAAAGTCCCGGGAAAACACTGCTGTTGGCTAGATTAGACCTGTTGGAGCAAAGCCAGGCTAGGAAACTGGAGCCAAGAGAAAATAATTTCTTCCCACAAAATCTATGCAGCTTCCTTTCTGGAGGAAAAGCTATTGATGTTTGGCCTGAGGACTGACAGTGCACATGGTATCCAGGGGGCTGTTCACCCACAAGAAGGACTGCTGCATGACTTAGGCCCATGGGCTACCTCATCAGGACACGGCCTAGCTTATTATTGCCCACTCACTTGCTCAGAAAAATTGAATAAAAGCCCAGAAGATGTACACTGCAGCAAGTTTTTGTTTCTTAGTTGATGACTTAGTTGAGAGCAACTTTTTGCGAAGCTTTGAGGGTCTTAACACCTGCCACCATATCCTGATACATCTGCAGTCACGTTCACAGAGCTCCTGGCTAGTAATTTTATATGAGCTGGCCTTCCCCTGCTGCTCTTCTTGTCTTCTCATTAGAACATCCTCATCCTCCATCCCATGATTCAGCATGACTGCTCCTGCTGCTGTCATTTACTTATACAGTCTGACATCCCCTGGGGCAATTTGTTCAGGCAGAAGGAAATGTAGTCTGTTAAAACATGCATGGAACTGCTATGGGCACAAAATCCCAGAGGAGCAACTGGCTTTCTTAGAAACACAAAGTCACTATCTTGTTTTCCCACCTTTGATTTTTCAGTGAGACAATTTCCCTCCTTTTCTATGGTTGACCATTGCTGCAACCTGGTTTTATGACAAGCAAGTGAAAAATGCTTTCAGTCTAGCAGAATGGTGTGGGGTACTTCACTGGGTTGTGGGAACTTCATGGGTGTGTGTGTGTGTGTGCCAGCAATCAGCATTGTGGATAGCACAACACAAAGTTCTGATCAGAAGCTTCGTTTCTGCTTCAGATGCCAACACTGACAACAAATGAAGAACTATATAAAGGGGTCCCCTTGCTAAGACATTAGCTACTGACTGTTCTCTCCTAGGAATTAGGTGATGGTATTTCTTTCTGCCTCTTTCACTAGGGCTCCACTAGGGCTGTCAACCTCCTGGTGGAACATGGAGCTGTCCGAAAATTACATTGGTCTCCAGACTATATGAATCAATTCCCCTGAAGACTATGGCAGCTTTGAAGGGTGGAGACTATGGTTTCACATCCCTGCTGTGCACTCTTCCCTCCCCCAACTTCGCCCTCCTCAGGCTCTGCCTCTAAATCTCCAGAATTTCCTAATCCAGAGGTGACAGCAAAATGGGTGTTAGAAATTGGGTGTCTTCCACGAGAGTTATCAGCTGTTGTAGTGACATCAGGCTGCAAGATGCCTTGTCACTTCCCTGGCTAGATTTTCAGTTTCTAGATGTCTCCTTTACCCTGATGTAGCTCATATAGGGCTAAGTGAATGAATAACTAATCATGAGGGCAAATTGCACCTTATCTTGCAAAGACCTATAGATAAGTATTTGATTTGAATCATGACTTCAAAAGGAAGCCTGGACAGAAGTGGACACTGCAAGGGTGGTGCAAATAAGTAAGATGGTTCCTTGCACTTATATTTGCCTGTGGAATGTTCTGGAGAATTAGCAGTGGCAGATGATTAAATGAACAGTGAACAGACTCCATTTTTCAACACCATCAGAAACCTGATGTCTATAGGACCAGACAAACAGTGCTAGAGCTTCTGTCTTTTGTCAGGGACTGCTGTTCTCTACACATGAGTGCCTCAGAGTGCCTGTAGACCTGGTCCGGCTATGGCTGCATGAAGCTGAGAGAGTTTATTGTGACAAACTTGTGGAAGAAAAAGATCAAGAGAGCTTTGGCCGGGTCATGATGGCTACTTGCAAGAAATTCTTTGAGGTGAAGTAGGCCTTTTAATTTCCTTCTTCAGAGTATATTGTATATTTGAGAGTGAACTTTGATCTGGCTGGGAAGTCTGTGGACATATCTATAATAGTAGGAGATATACAGTGACTCACTGTCAAGAAAGGAGGAAGCCTTTGGATGAGGAGGGGATCCTACTGAGGTACCCCTTTCCACATAGTGAACAAATCTTCACCCCCTGCACCCCTTTCTGTTAACTCTCAGAGCAAATCAGGCACTCAGAGTAAATCAGGTACAAATCAGGTACTTGGTCTGGGGATTTTCCTATAACTTGGGGAGGAGGACCCAGATTATTCCCCTCTTCTCTTCTGATTCCCTGGGGCAGCACCTCTTTACACAAGAAGGATGCTGCCTAAATATGCAACCAAGCTTGTGACATAAAAACCTTAGCAGGGTTTCTAACAGATTTATTAAATGATTGTATTTAACAAAAAAGTACAAATAGCAATTAATATTGTTTTCAAAACAATGAGCAGTCAACCAAACTTTAGTCCCAGAAAATATCCCCCTACATTAACAATAGGAGAGGCCAGGCAAGAAAAATAGCAAGTCTTAAACACAGCAACCTTAGTTCACTTACATTTATTTGGTCCAAATCCAGTCCATAAACTCACACTTCCTTGGGTGATGGTACACTTTCCTACCCACAACTTCCTTGCTGAGCAGTTCCAGCAAATGCACACTGTGCTCTTGTGGAAGAAGGTTTTATAAGTTTCCCCAGGCTTGTAACCCACTCCGTGGGACCTGGAGTTCTCCCAGCTGGGGTTCTCACTTACAACTGATCTCCAGATTACAACAATCAGTTCCTCTGGAAGAAATGGCAGCTTCAGAAGGTGGGGTCATATCCCCAGTGAGCTACCTCCGCAGGCACCATCACCAAATCTCCAGGGAGTTCCTAAACCAGAGTTAGCAACCCTACTCAGGATTGACAATATTCCATCCAGAATTTACAAGGGCCAAGTTCTGTGTCTTAAACTTCCCCTAGGAGCTCTAGGCAAGAAAAGTGAAATTCTGTTAAACACATGACACACATCCCCCCCCCCCCATTAAGGAGTTCATATGCCAAAGAGGAGGCCCTAGGAAGGCCACAGGAAACTCTGGAGAAATAGGGAAAATCATAACCATAGTTTATTACACTTATGTATGTGTAGGAACAAACTTGATTTGGAAACTTATACAAAATCAGAGAGGTGAACAATTAATCCCTAAAAGAGTATAATTTACCACTTATAATGTCTTATGGCTGAGTAGGTCAGTAAGCTCAACTCCCATTTACTAACCCCATTCTCATCTCCCTCCAAGTTCTCTTGAAGCAAAATTCCCTCCAAATGTAACAGCTGACGCACAGTTACCATTCTGAATAAGGTACTGACAGCTGCAGTTTTTGACTCCTGTGCCCATCAACCTCACACATCTAACCATAGGTTTGCCATCATTAAAAGAAAATGAAGATGAAAGGCTATGTTTGTATCTTCTACAGGATCTAGGTGACAATATGGTCTTTGCCAAGCCAAATATTTACTGCCACTTTGCTCAGGGCATTGGGGAACCAAAGTATTTGCCTGTTGCCAACTGGCAAATTCTGAATAAGCTGCTTACGGAAGCCCTGGACAGCTACAATGAGGTCAATGCAGTAATGAATTTGGTGAGTGAAACTGGAGTCGAGAGCTAGGAGGAGGCTGGTGCTGGTCCCTGAGAAGGTTCTCCTTAAGAAAGATAGGCATTGCCTAGATTTTAATCACCTTTCTATTTTGGGTATACCTGCACCAATTCCTTTCTGTTTAAGTTGTTAATATTTTTGCTTCCCATATATTTATCTCTTGCCATTCCAATGCAGGATACATTCTTTTATGGTTACTGAGCTATGTTCTTTGAATTTTTCTTTGCTAAACAGAGTCAGACATAGGGTGTGATCACACTGACGCTTAGCGTGATATGGCAACACCTCTAATTGTACCAGTTTAAAATGTTGCAGGGCATATCATCCAGACAGCACACCCTGCTGTAGGTTACCCATGTGGCCATCTCCTGGTAAAGCATCCACATTATTAGTTGTGGCTGTGTGACTGTGCCCATTTAATCCAGAGGGGAGGGGTGGTTAGGTCGGGCCAAACTGTTCATGTGATCACATCCATAGACAGTTGTACATCCCTATAGACATGCTGTTGAACTATGCAAAGATTTAACTACTGGCTTAGGAAGACAACCTTGAGGTACAGGATCCTTGAAAGATGACCAGGATAGTACAAGTTTGGGGATAGGGGTAAGAGCAGAAATGATGTCTCTAGACAGAATTGGGAAAGAGTGGGTGTGTCAAGACTATAGATCTCCCTCCCAATGGAAATTAATCTCTGTCCTTCCTTGCTGGTGTAGAGGTGCCAAGTCAAACTGGTCTCTTTTAAAAGAGCTTATGAGGCTCCTGCTTCCTTTACTTGCTACTGCTGTTATTGGCCTCTCTCCTGTTTGTAGAGTATACTAAGTTATATGATTTGTTTGTCATTTGGTTGTTTGCTCCCTTGGCAGATAGGATTTAGGAATTTGAGACAATGTCATTATTGGAAGTTAATAGAGCCACCTCAAATTATGTTTTGAAATGGAGGAAATCCTTCCACTACAATGTTGACCATAGACCTTAGCCCTTTCTATTATCATGTGGTTTCTCTGTTAGCATACTATTTAGAGAAAATGTTTGCAAAATGTTGTACCAGGGCATTTAAATCCTTTGAGATTAGCCTGAATTTATAGAAATAGTTCCAGTTGTTGGTTTTGTGGTGAAGATAAAGATGATTTTCTGTACATGTGGTAGAAATGCATGAGGGCTAATCGTTTTTGGACAATGGTGACAAGATCTTTGTTATGTGCTTTTGCCACTAGCATGCAACCCTCTATTGAAATGCATCTATTAAATTATGTTGTTATAATCCTAAAAATGTTGTTTTACCTATATGTCAGGTCAGAGACTTAGCACTATTGATTATATGTTAGCAGGCTCTTCTGTATTACCTCTAATAACTAACTTTAAGGTGCTTCCATTTTTTCATAGTGACCACTTCCCCCTCTTTATCCAATTTAAGTTTCATTCTTTATTTCAAGCCACTTCCCTTCAGCCTTTACATGAAGGTTCCCAGGTATTAGGTCGTAGGGTGAGATGGTCTCCTCAGACTCAGAAAAGTAATTGAGGCTAAAGGTTTCCAAATTTCCAAAATTACCTGTCAGGAATTTAACATACAGAGTGACTTTCTTACATGCTATAATAGATTTGTCCAGGATTTAAAAACTATTCTATGTGAACCTAAAGGCCATTCCAGCACATTTTACAAGAAATCCAAACCCTGGTTTGATGTGGATTGCCAAAAAGCAAGAAAAGAGCTTTCTGCCATTTACTATCAGTTTAAAAAAACCAAGTGGTGACCAAAGATTTCTAATCTAACAAGAACTCTGGTTGCAAAAAAAGGGAAACAAAATTACACCAAAGCTCTTTGGGCAGAATTAATTCTGGCTGCCAAACAGAAAAACTCCTCCCTCTTTTGGCGATTGGTCACTGATAAGAAACAATTTTTTTTCTCCCAGACTGATCGCCCAATACTACCCCACAAATGAATTACTTTTTTGAGCAATTGAATAAAGACTCTCCTTTAACCCCAGTGACAACTGATGACTTTGAGGACTTGCTTTCCTGGCCACCAGTTTCTCAAGAGGAAATTAAATCCTATATTGTTCAATTAAAATCTGCTAAGGTCCAGGGTATGATGGACTGCCACCAGAATTTTTTTTAAAGAAAATATCAATTGGTGGGCACCCTTCCTTGCAGCCCTTTTCACTTTTATCGATTCTTCAGGCCTTATCCCCTCATTGTGGAGTATGGCAATAGTGTTCCCATATTCAAAAAGGGTGCAAGAGAAGAACCTGCAAATTATTGGCCTATTAGCCTTTTAAATATATGTAGCAAGTTACAGATTTCCAGAGAACAGCAAGGAGAGATAAGGAGGCTTTCCTGAATGAACAATGCAAAGTAATAGAGGAAAACAATAGATTGGGAAGGACTAGAGATCTCTTCAAGAAAATTGGAGAAATCAAGGGAACGTTCCATGCAAAGCTGGCCATGATAAAGGACAAAAACAGTAGGGACCTAACAGAAGCAGAAGAGATTAGGAAAAGATGGCAAGAATACACAGAAGAACTATACAAGAAGGACCTCGATGTCCTTGACAACCACGATGGTATAATCACTGACCTTGAGCCAGACATCCTGGAAAGCGAAGTTAAATGGGCCTTAGAAAGCATTACTAACAACAAAGCTAGTGGAGGTGATGGTATCCCAGCTGAGTTATTCAAAGTCTTAAAAGAAGATGCTGTTAAAGTGCTGCACTCAATTTGCCAACAAATTTGGAAAACACTACAGTGGCCACAGGATTGGAAAAGGTCAGTTTACATTCCAATCCCAAAGAAGGGCAACGTCAAGGAATGTTCAAACTATCGCACAATTGCACTCATTTCACACGCTAGCAAGGTCATGCTCAAAATCCTACAAGCTAGGCTCCAATAGTACGTGGATAGAGAACTGCCAGAAGTACAAGCTGGGTTTCGAAGAGGTAGAGGAACTAGAGATCAAATTGCCAACATTCGCTGGATTATGGAGAAAGCAAGAGAGTACCAGAAAAACATCTACTTCTGCTTCATTGACTATGCTAAAGCCTTTGATTGTGTGGATCACAATAAATTATGGCAGGTTCTTAAAGAGATGGGAGTACCAGACCACCTCATATGTCTCCTGAGAAACCTGTATAAGGGTCAAGAAGCAACAGTTAGAACCGGATATGGAACAACTGATTGGTTTAGCATAGGAAAAGGAGTACGACAAGGATGTATATTGTCACCTTGCTTATTTAATTTATATGCAGAGTACATCATGCGAAATGCTGGCCTGGATGAATCACAAGCTGGAGTTAAGATTGCTGGGGAAAAGATCAATAACCTCAGATATGCAGACGATACCACTCTGATGGCAGAAAGTGAAGAGGACCTAAAGAGCCTCTTGCTCATGGTGAAAGAGGAGAGTGCAAAAGTGGGCTTGAAGCTCAACATCAAAAAAACTAAGATCATGGCATCTGGCCCCATCACTCTTTGGCAAATAGAAGGGGAAGTCGTAGAAGTAGTAACAGACTTCACGTTCCTAGGATCCCAGATCACTGCAGATGGTGACTGCAGCCATGAAATTAAAAGACGCCTGCTCCTTGGGAGGAAAGCGATGGCAAACCTAAACAGCATGATAAAAAGCAGAGACATCACCTTGCCAACAAAAGTCCGCATGGTCAAAGCAATGGTATTCCCCGTAGTAATGTATGGCTGTGAGAGTTGGACTATAAGGAAGGCCGAGTGCCGAAGAATAGATTCTTTTGAACTATGGTGCTGGAGAAGACTCTTGAGAGTCCCTTGGACTGCCAGGAGATCAAATCAGTCAATCCTAAAAGAAATCAACCCTGACTGTTCCCTGGAAGGCCAGATCCTGAAGCTGAAGCTCAAATACTTTGGCCACCAAATGAGAAGGGAGCACTCCCTGGAGAAGAACCTGATGCTGGGAAAGATTGAAGGTCAAAGAAGAAGGGGACGGCAAAGAATGAGATGGTTAGACAGTGTCATCGATGCAACGAACATGAAATTGAGCAAACTTCAGCGGACAGCGGAAGACAGGAGGGCCTGGCGTAATCTGGTCCATGGGGTCGCGAAGAGTCGGACTCGACTGTGCGACTGAACAACAACAACAACAACAAGCAAGTTATATGCTAAACACCTTCTGGCAAAGCTTGAGGATTGGCTGATCCAAGAAAACATGATTGTGACAGAGCAAGCTGGGTTTTTTTTTAATTATTAACAGGATCTATTAACACATTTCATAATTCATAATAATACTTGATACATCCTTTTTTACTTTACCCTTCCCCCCTCCCTTGATTTCCAGTGATGCTCCACCCCCATTATTGTTTCAGTCAATATTTTCTAACAATACACACTTGGCCAGTAATCAATTCTTCATTTCTATCATTTTCATTTTCTATATTTCATTCTTAGGTAACATTCTGAATAAAATCCATTACTTTCTAGTCTTCTAATCTTAATAATTATCAAAGCACAGTAACTTATTTTTAGCATCTCAGTTCAGTTCTAAATAATCTTTAAAATCTTTCCAATCTGCTAAAAATTCTTCATCTTCTTTTCCGTTACGTTTCTTTGTCAATTTGTCTATTTCTACCATAAAAAGCATCTTCTTTATCCAATCCCATTTTTCCGGTATCTTCTCTTGTTTCCAAAATTGAGCAAATGTCATTCTTGCAGTTGTAATCAAATACCATAACAATTTTCTCTTTGTCACATTAATTTCTTCCATTTTAAGACCTAAAAGTAATATTTCTGGCTCTTTTTTCAAAGTACATTTCAGGATCTTCTGAGTTTCATTATGGATCTCAGTCCAATAAGCTACCGCTTTTTCACACGTCCACCACATATGATAAAATGAGCCTTCTTTTTTTTACATTTCCAACATTTACTAGACATGTTCTCATTCATATTTGCAATTTTTTTTGCTGTCATATACCATCTATACATCATTTTGTAACAATTTTCTTTCACATTAACACATGTTGAAATTTTGATCGACTTTTTCCACAAACACTCCCATGATGACATATCTATTTCTCTATTTATATTTATAGCCCATTTCATCATCTGCTCTTTTACAATCTCATCCTCTGTATGCCATTTTAACAAAACCTTATAAATTTTTGAAATCGTTTTTTTACCTTTTTCTGCCCATACCATTTCAATTTCACTATTCTCTTTCCTGAAACCATACCTCATTTTGTCCGTCTTAAATAAGTCATAGATCTGTCTGTAATTTAACCAGTCATATTCAAATTCCAGTTCCTCCCTAGCTCTCATCGCGAAACTACTCCCCTCAACCTTCAGAATGTCTCTGTAAGGTGTCCAATCTTCTCCTTTATGCCTTGAAAGTGGTTTAATTACCTCTGCTGGAACTATCCATAAAGGTCTTGCTTCAAAAAAAAATCTTTTATATCTCATCCAGGTCATGAACAGTGATCTTCTTATAAAGTGGTGTTTGAAAAAATTGTCCACTTTGGATTTCTCATACCATAAATAGGTGTGCCATCCGAACTTACGGTCATGCCCTTCCAACGCTAACATTTTTCTATTGTCCAAAGAGTAAGCTGGTTTTAGAGAGTTTAGATCCACTTTGGACCACTGCCTTACAATTCAACACCTTATGGAAAAATACACTGTTAAAGGTCCTAATTCACTTTTTGCTGCTTTCATTGACTTAAAAGCAGCTTTTGATTCAATATTGAGGCCGAAATTGTGGGCCGGTTTAGAAGCTTCCTCAATTGACAGAAGGCTCCTCTTTTTGTTGTGGGCTCTTCATGATAACACTCATTTGCAGGTTAAGCTTAACAGGAAAGGAAATTTATCAGACCCTATTAACACCTGTAGGGGAGTTAGGCTGGGTTGCGTACTAGCCCCTTCCCTGTTTAATCTATACATAAATGATATAGTAAGTTACTTGGACTCCCCCAGTTTACATCCACCAAAACTTCAACAACAGCATGTGTCTATCTTACTGTATGCCAACAATGCTGTCATCCTAGTTAGAACACCAGTTGGCCTTAGAAGAGCTCTCAGTAAGTTTGCAGACTTTTGTAATAATAAGAAACTAACAATAAATTTTCAAAAGACCAAGGTTATGGCCTTCAGAGCCAGACAAAAGAAAATAATCTGGTCTGTAAATGGGCACTCATTAGAGCAGGTTTCCTGCTTTAAATACTTAGGTATGGTCCTTCAATCAAATGGGACTAGGAAGGCCCATATACAGTACGTCACCTCCCAAGGTGAAAGAACAGCTAATGCTGTTCTTAAGTTCTATCGCACCAAAGGGGCTTATTACATGCCAGCTGCCCAAAAACCTTTTCAAGCAAAGGCAGTTGGACAGATGCTCTATGGCACTTTTATTGGGCTTCCTTCCTCTAGTTTTGGCCCTTAGAGCGGGTTCAGTCCAAATTTTTTAGAGCAGTTCTTCAGATCCCGAGGTGTGTATCCAATACACTGATTCATCTAGAGACAGGTGCTATATAAATGGCACCTTGTTACTCTCAGACAACTTTCAATCCAAATGACTGAGAGCAGTTCATAATAAATTATATGCTCTTGGTTTCCCCCACCCCCAAAGTGATTTTAAGTATGCATTGGGATGTAGCAAAATCAGTCCTAAAACAGAGAATGATGGACATGGAGAGACAGTCAGATCTCGGTAGATGTCCTAAGTTTAGAGCCCCAGATTCTGTCAAATATCGCCTGCAACCCATGTCCTATTTATCACAGCTTGATACTCACAAGTTTAGGAAAGCCTTCACATTAGCCAGATGTGAGGCTTTCCCTTCCACTATGCTTGAGGGCAGATTCAAAAGGATCCCTACTGAATATAGGCTTTGTCAATGCGGCTCAGGAGAAATATAAACTATTGAGCACATGATGTTCAGATGTAACTGGTATAACAAGATCTGTGACAAATATATTACTCCTCTTATAATAGATATGATGAGACAATCAGGTGCTGAGCAGTATAACCGATTGTTAATTGATGGGAACCGGACAATTACTGAAACTGTGGCAAAATTTTGGGTAGCATGCTACTGCATCCGAAATACACAATCAAATATATAATAATAATTGCCTAATAGTCTCTGTTTTATGTTCTTCCTTGATTTTATTACACTCAACTGCATTTTTATAGAGTTTTAATCTACTGTCCTAAATTCAGTTATATGAATGTTACGAATGTTATATTTAAGCATGTGTGTTCTATGGCTTATTGCCGTAATAAATGCCTGTAACTGCTTTATATCTTATTACCACATTAAGATTAACTTTTGCCAAATCTAATTTGTCTCCTAAAAACAAGACTAGCTAAATAGCTCAAAGGACATCTTTGTGTTATTCAAGTTAACTGCTTTGCAGAAAACTTGGGGTATCTAAGAGATAGTCATCTAATGGAATCTAGTTCTTAATAGAATAGAAACTGCCAAATTTGATATTTATTATCAAACAGAATGAATTTGCTTTTTTAAAATATATGCTTGTGAGGTCTTGAGATCTTTAAAGTTCTGACCAATTGTTTTGTATTGTAAAGTTCTGTAGATTATTCTATGTATCATTGTGTAAATATTTTTTTTTAAAACCTTTAAAAAGGAAACTTTCATACAAGCAAGCAATTACAAGGGTGTTACGCTATTTATGAATACTACCTTTTGTCCTAATAAATATGTTGGAGCATTAATCAAGGCAGGATACAGGACTGGATGGGGACTGCACAAACTATAGTGTTCGGTAGTAAAGTTCACATCCAAATTGGCTTGTACGGTCATAACTTTGGATTGGGAATTTTTTGTAAGATTTGTTGTGAGCTGTGATATTAACAGGACTTCCTTGCTGATTGCAGGTGCTTTTTGAGGATGCTGTATCTCATGTCTGCAGAATCAATCGCATCTTAGAGTCTCCTAGAGGGAATGCCTTGTTAGTGGGGGTAGGAGGCAGTGGCAAGCAGAGTCTGTCCCGGCTAGCAGCCTATATCAGTTCCTTGGATGTGTTTCAGATCACTCTGAAAAAAGGCTATGGAATTCCAGACCTCAAGGTAAGAAGCAAAGTTGCTTTCTCCAGGGATATCCCAGCACAGAAGAAAAAGAACATTAACTGATGCTCAATACCAATACCTAATATGAAGTCATCTTGCCTTTTATGCAAACATACCTGTTAAGTATGCCACTCAACAACAGGATTTCAGCAAAAGTGATTTCAGCTTTATTTGTAACAGCAAACACCAACTAGAGAACACAACAACAAAGTGGAGCACAGCTTCCTTTTTAAACTGTCCCGGGCTTTCAAAGCCACACCATAACATGTTAAAGACCAATCATAACACAGAAATAAAGGCCAATCAGGACCGTTCCCTCTTTGATACATTTTCACACAGTGATTGGATATTTATAGAGGTTTTGCAGAAACCAGCCAATGGTAATGTGACAGATGAAGAGCCACATTTAGACTGAAGCTTAACACAGTAAAGTATAGGCTTGATTCACACTTCAATATATAACAACTCCTCCCCCCTAAGATGGAGCATTACCCTTCCATACATAGTCTTTCAGGTAGGGAGGGGCACAACAGCTTCTGCTTGACCGGCACAGCGGTCTCTGCTCCAATGGTGGTGGAGGGGACTCTGGTGACTTCTCTCTCAGGAGAGACAGGGGAAACCAAGACAGGGGTCCCAGGCTCCAGAGATGGGGTCTGCCCAGACTCTGATTCCCGTTCCGCAGCACTCACCTCCTCGTCTGGAGGCCCCTCCTGCTTGGGGACCAGCTCAGATTCAGGTACCAATCTGGCGCTTGAGTCTTCCCAGTGCTCTCTGAGCTGGTCTACGTGGTGGCGTATTCCCGTTGGGAAGCCGGACCACATACAACCTGGACCCTGCTACTTTGGTGACCGTGGCTGGTAGCCACCGATGACCTTTCACATAGTTGCGGGCAAACACTTTGTCCCCAAGAACGAACACTCTCCCCTGTGCTGGAACCTCAGACCACTGCTTCGACTGGTCTAAGTCGGGGTGCAGGCGGTCGAGAAGTGAGGCCAGCTTTCTCCCCATAAGCAACTCTACTGGGCTCCTCCCAGTGGCAGAGCAAGACGTGATGTGCTGCCTTAAGAGGAACGAGGTGATCTTCTGCCGCCAGTCCCCGCAGGTCAGGCGCCCAAGTGACTCCTTCGCCGTCCAAACCATCCACTCCGCCTGGCCGTTGGAGGCCGGATGGAATGGGGCAGAAGTCGCATGGTGAATGAGGTTGTCCCGGAGGAACCCCTCAAACTCGGCTGACATGAACTGTGGCCTGTTGTCGGAGACCAAACAGTCCTGCAGCCCATGGGTCGAAAACAGTTTGCGGAGGGCGTTGTTCACTGTCCCTGACTCAGTTGACCCCATATTTACAATTTCTAACCACTTAGAATATGTGTCAACACAGGTTAGAAACATTCGCCCATGGAAGGGGCCCGCAAAATCAACATGGAGGTGGAACCACAGCTTTCGACACTTCTCCCATGGCTGAACGGGAGCCTGAGGTGGTTCCGGCCGTGATTGCTGACACGCCATACACTTCTTGACCCACACCTCTATGTCCGCTTCCACGTTGGGCCACCACACATACCCTCTGACGAGGGCCTTCATATGGACAATTCCCGGGTGGCTAGAGTGTAATGCCTCCAACACTTGCTCCCTGAGTTTGGCAGGAATTACCACACAGCTTCTCCACAATAAGCAAGCCTTTGTCACCGATAGTTCAGTTTGGTGCGAGACATAGGGCTTGAATTCTGGTGCCAGTTTACCCACCAGCCACCCCCTCCATGCCCAATTGAGCACACGGGCAAGCACAGAGTCCCATGCCAATGCAGTGGCAATGTCCATAGAGGTAACCGGCACCTCAGGTAGCTCGTCAAGAGCCAGAACGTCCAAGTCCTCAGCACCGTCAGAATCCACAGGTGGTGCATGGCAGTGGCTGAGGGCGTCCACGTGCCCGATAGCCTTCCCAGGCCGATGCTCAAGTTCAAAGTCATAGGCGGACAGGAAAACTGCCCACCTTAGCATCCTCGGTGAGAGGATATTCGGAGTCTGCCAGTCCAGAGAAAATATGCCCAGGAGCAGTTTATGATCAGTCATAAGGAGGAACTGTCACCCATATACAAAGTCATGGAATTTTTTAACTCCGGCGATTAGGGCAAGGCCCTCCCTGTCGATCTGGGCATAGTTTTTCTCTGCTGCGTTGAGAGACCGCGAGTGGAAGGCGATTGGTGCCTCGGTGCCGTCCGGCATTAAATGGCTCAATACTGCGCCCACCCCGAAAAGGGACGCATCAGCGGCCAGCACGAGCAGCTTGTCCTCAGGGCCAGCCCCTGGTGTCTGGGCGCCCTAGGCCAGCTTGTGGCCTGCGCCCCCCTGGTGATGCCAACCTCCCGGTGGGGCCTGGAGACGGGTTGGCGCTGGCAAGCCAGGGAAGAGGCGGGGGGTTAAACTCCCGTCTCTTCCCTCTAAGTGCAGTGGGGCCTGAGTCCTCCTCCTCCAGCACCCGGCAGCTCCGGCGCCCCGGGTGGGCGAGGGGCAGCGGCAGCAGGGTGGGCAGCTTGATTGGGCACTGTTGCCGCTCCTCCTGCAGGCACCCGTGCTGGGCCCGCAGGCGTTCCAGCACAGCCTCCAGGCCAGCGCCAGGAACTCCAACTGGTGGCGCAGCTCGGCGGCCTTGGGCTCCCTCCAGGCGGCGGCAGTGGCACAGCTCCAGCAGCTGTGCGCCCAGCGTCTCTAAGCGCGCCCGCTCACCGAACAATGCCTCCCGCTTCATCTCGGCCTCCCCTAGGGCCCAGCTCAGTTCAGCCACTGCCAGCCGCAGCTCGGCCACCTCCTCCTCGCACTGCTCCAGCTGGCCGATGTGCTGCTCCTGCCCACGCAAGGCCGCCAGCTCCTGCACCAGATACCAGTTCTCCTGCTCCAGCGCCTGCACCCACTGCACATCGTTGCCCAGGCAGCAGTTCAGCTCACGCAGCTCTCTGTCCTTGCAGAGCCTTGGCAACAGGCAGAGCGCAAGCGGAGCTAGGGAAGGCAGGCCCAGGCAGTGGCTCCTGTTGGGTCGCCCCCCCACGCAGCCCCAAAGAAGAAGGGGGCCCTCGAATAGGGAGGCCGAAGCCTGCCACACACACACACCCCTCCGAAGGCTGCCGCCAGACAGACCCCGCCAGCGGGCTCTGGTGGCTCCAGATGGTCCCGCTGCTCCATCTTTGGGGTGGGGGCAGAGAGGGGGAGGGGGGAGGCAGGGGAGCTGCACTGCCTCCTCCTGCGCCCCTGCTGCTGGGCGCTCTCTACTGGCAGCGGCCGCAGGGAGACAGCAGTGGCGGGCGCCGGGTTAGGGCAGTGGGGGGGCTTTTGGGGGGGTGGGTGGGGTGCTGTTTGGCACCCCTGAGGGCCGACGTGCCCTAGGCAAGCACCTAGTTCACCTAGCGGGCGAGCTGGCCATGCTTGTCCTCGTCAAAGTGCGTAAGCGCTGCGTCCGATGAATGAAGGTCCTTAACTGCTGTAAACGCTTGCCTCTGCCACTCGCCCCATTCCCATTTTGCATTTTTGTGCAGCAGGGCATGCAGGGGCTCTGTCACTGAAGCCTTGTGTGGCAGAAACGAATGGTTGAAATTCAAGATGCCCAAGAAGGACTGGAGGTCCTTCTTGGACTTAGGCGGGGGTGCGCTCTTGATGGTGGCGACCTTATCCGGTGTGGGGTGAACCCCATTTGCATCAATAAGGAACCCCAAGAACTCAACCTTGTCCATACCAACAACACATTTGGATCTTTTCACCCGCAGCCCAGCGCCCTTAAAATGGGTTAACACTGCTCTCAGTTGAGCCATAAGTTCACATTCATCTGTGCCAGCAATTAAAACATCGTCGAAATAGGGCACAACACTGGGTAGCCCACGCAGGAGCCCCTTCATTAGCCCTTGAAAGATCCCCGGGGCGACACTGACCCCAAATTGCAAGCGCTTCGCCTTAAAAGCCCCTTTGTGGGTCATGATTTTTTGAGCTCCAGCAGTTGCATCGTCTATAGGCAACTGCTGATAAGCTTGAGCTAGGTCAAGCTTAGTGAAAACTTTTCTTCCTCCCAGTGATGCCAGCACATGACTGATCACAGGCACCGGGTAGGAGTGTTGCTGCAGGGCTTTGTTGACCGTACATTTATAATCAGCACAGATTCGGATTGAGCCATTGGCCTTGACAGGCGTTACAATGGGAGTTTCCCATTTACCATAGGGCACTGGTTCAAGGATACCCTGTTTAACCAGTTTGTCTAGTTCAGACTCAATTTTTGCTTTCAGGGCAAGTGGTACCTTCCTATACTTCAGCCGTATCGGATGTACTGAAGGGTCTAAATCAAAAGAAACCGGGGGGCCGGTGTACGTGCCAAGCCCCTCCCCAAACACATCAGGAAACTCTCTATACAAATGAGTCCCTTTTATTTTCACATATTTGATTAACACTGGTAATAGCGATACCCAATGCCTCAAACCAGTCGAGGCCCAACAGGCTGACCCTCTCACCCTCTGCAACCAGGAGAGACAGCTCAGCCTTCCGATCCTTGAACTCAACTTGGAAGGTCGCCTTTCCCGCCAATGGAATGTGCTGTCCCTGGAAGTCGGTCAGGCGGGTCGAAACTGGTGACAATCGGCAGCGACTCTGTCTCAGGAACAAGTGGTGCCACGTCTGCGTAGAGATGACCGTGACAGATGATCCAGAGTCCACCTCCATCGTGCAGGGCACACTGTCCAGACGAAGTGTGACATGGATCTTGCAGCGGGGCTTGTCACCGGTTGCCAGGACTGTCAACGGGCAGCAGCAGGTGTCGGTCTGATGACAGTCAGACATCCTGTTGTCGTCTCGGGGCCGAACCCTGGGGTCTGCACGTCACGAAGACGGTGGAGATTTCCTGGCTGCTCAACAAACTTGGGCCAGATGACCTCACTTCCCACAGGAGCGACAGATTAGCTCTCTCGCCCAACAGAGGTCTCTTTCATGCTTACCGCCGCAGCCGGCACAGGAACGCATTGCTGCAGTTCTTGGTCTGGTCCGCGTTGGGTGTGTCTCCTGAGTTCTACACACGCCGTCGGCGTCGCTGT
Source organism: Gekko gecko (assembly GCA_029375565.1). Lineage (NCBI taxonomy): Eukaryota > Metazoa > Chordata > Lepidosauria > Squamata > Gekkonidae > Gekko > Gekko gecko. The sequence continues at coordinate 231,420,026 of JAPDNY010000002.1, read as the reverse complement.
CGGACTCACTGGCAGACTGTTGGTGAACTGCAGGCTCTTTGCTGACTGGGACCTGCCGCTGTCGAACCTCTTGAGTCGACCTATCAGCAGCTTCCACGGCAATGGCCTCAGCGTAGGCCACTGCATACGTAAGCTCGGTGCGGGCAAAAAGACGCTGCTGAAGGCGTTTGTCCCATAGGCCACACACTAGGTGGTTGAGAAGAACCTCCTCCAGGTTGGAGAAGCCGCACAGTAAGGCCACCTTACGCAAGGCGGTGAAGAACTTGGCTATCGATTCCGACGGCCCCTGGCACCGCTTGTAAAAAGCGTGCCAACATGCGATTTTCGATGGTTGTGGCGAAAAATGGCCCTTGAGCTTGGCTGTGATATCAGCCCACGTAGCTGCACTTAGCTCGGTGGGAGCAACCAGGCAACGGGCGACATCGAAGACGGCCTTGCCGCAGGAGCTCAGGAGCGTCGCCTTCTTCCTCGCCTCACCAGTAATTTGGTTCGCCTGGAGGTGGAACTCAAACCGTGCCAGGTAAGAGTCCCAGTCCTCCGTTGCCGGGTCAAATTCCTCGAACGCGAGATTGACGGCCATTTCGACTGGTGGTGCTGCCACTACTGCTCGTGGAGGTTCAGCCAGCTCGGCCGGGTGTGTGTCCTCTTCTGCCGTTACTGCGTCAGTTCAGCAGGGCTGCCTACCCGCTCTAGCATCCCATCCTCGTCGCCAATTGTTAAGTATGCCACTCAAGAACAGGATTTCAGCAAAAATGAATTCAGCTTTATTTGTAACAGCAAACACCAACTAGAGAACACAACAACAAAGAAGTGGAGCACAGCTCCCTTTTTAAATTGGCCCGGGCTTTCATAACATGTTAAAGACCAATCATAACACAGAAATAAAGGCCAATTAGGACTGTTCCCTCTTTGATACATTTTCACACAGTGATTGGATATTTACAGAGGTTTCGCAGAAACCAGCCAATGGTAATGTGACAGATGAAGAGCCACATTTAGACTGAAACTTAACACAGTAAATTATAGGCTTGATTCACACTTCAATATATAACAATACCCTTTTCAAGATCATTATAATCTGGTCATAACCTGGGTGCACCAATAACCAGTAGACAGAAACCAGTAAAGAGAAAACATTACTAATAATGTTGGGTAATATAGTAGAAAAGGACTGTTCTATTATATTTAATTTAAAGCTGTTTAAAAGCTCACATAAATTATTAAGTGACATTCTGACAGAAATCTAGATGAAACTGGGAACCAATAATTAGAAAAGGACTGTTCCGCTATATTTAATTTAAAGCTGTTTAAAAACTACTGTGTGACATTCTGACAGAAATCTAGATGAAACTGGAAACCGGTAATTGAAGGGAGGCCTAGTCCAACAAAAGCATAATAACATAAGAGGTACACTGCTGGATTGGACCAGTGATCGTTTAGTCTAGCATCCTGTTTCACACAATGGCCAGCCAGTTGCCCTGCTAAAGAGTTCCCTCAGATACTGCCTGCCAGTATTCAGAAGTTTACTGTCTCTTTAGTCAACGTGGCTAACAGCCTTATTGACAGACCTCTCCTCCATGAATATGTATAATCTGCTTTTAGAGCCATCTACGCCCACTAGCAGTGAATTCCACAATTTCATTGTTCACTTAGCGAAAAAGTACTTATTTTTGTTTGTTCTGAATCTTTCCCCTATCAAATTCATTAAATTCTGCCAATTTCTAGTATTATTGGGGGGGAATTTTTCTATCCATTTGGTCTACTCCCATTCATAATTTTACAAATCTAAAGCAGCAGGAAACAATTTCAGGTTTTCAATTATCTGCTTTTAATGATATTGACTTCCAGAGATGAATACTTATGTAATACCATTTCTTGGATTGTTAAACATGTCATGTTTGATATTTATGCCTTGTTTCAGATTTCTGCAATCCTAGTCCTATTACGTTGTTTATTAGATGTCACCTCATCCTATTGGTTGCACTGACCTACACTGCATAATCTGCCGTGAGGCTCAGTCAGAAAGGCAGATTATAAATAGCATAAAAATAAACAAACAAAAAGTAGTTCTAGTGGTGGTGATGTATAGGATTCAACATGGGTTGGACTTTTGTAGAATGAATACTTATATGCTACTCTTATTGTGGTGTGTCAAAAAACACTTCCACTTCTACACAAGAACAGGGCCTCAGTGCTGTGATTGGGGTGTGTGTGGAATCCCGAAATCCTCCCCTGTGCCTTCTCATATCTTTAGAGCAGTTCAGACAAATTATTTATGTGATCAAATTAAGGAGTATATCCATAGGAAAACTGGCCGGTGTTGGGAGGATTTTTTTATATACATTTCTAGTGTATTTCACTCTTTCTATCCTATAGTATGTCTGAGATAGGTGCACTGCAATGTGTTTTTGGAAGATGTGCTGTTGCCAGGTATGGAACTCCCTCAGAGAAACACCTGCTGCATCTAGTCACAGCTTTATATAGTCTGGATGTGTGCAGTTATAATGTTTCTTAAAACTGATTTAGCTGTGCTAAAAGTGAACCCTTTTGGGAAACTCCTGCCTTGGTGCCAGTCCATTTAGGAAGAGCAAGAGTGGCATCTAGTGATCATTAAGGAATACTCTGGTTTGTGTTTCTTTCATGAAGTTATCTTGGCATACAATATTTAGGAAGACAGTTCCAAGAATCATTGTGATAATGAATCCAAGACAGATGTTTGTATTTGTCTGTTTAGCAGACACAAGTACCACTTCGACAGATACGTAGCTTTCTTTTAAAATACGTAGCTTTCTCACTTAAAATAAAGCCACAGAGCTCATAACTTGGGTTAAACTAGGGCTTGTTGATAATGGCTGTATCACTGCAATCAGCAAATCTTGTTCTACAGTCAGCATATCTTGTTTTATGGTTTTTAATTTGTTTTAGACCTGATTTGAATGTGTCTTCATGAAATGTTGTACACTGCCCTGAGCCCCAAGTATGGGAAGGGCAGTTTAAAAATCTAATTTATAAATAAGTAAATAAATAAATGTATAAATAATGTTGCTAATCCCCTTAATGCAAGTTACCTTACCTAATGGGCTGCTTAAAGGATCACTAACATTATTATTATCAGGGGTCTTTTTGGGGGGGAGCGCACCAGAGCGCAGCTCCGGGAGCTCAGGAGCCAAGCCCCGCCCCCAGCCGGCGTCCCGGGGAGTCTTTCAGGCAGCCGAATGTCAATTTCAGCTCCATTATATCCTATGGGCCATTGAAGTCAATGGTGAAAACATAGGGTATATTCTGGGGGCTGGAGGGGAGGGTTTGAGGGAGAGGCTTCAAACTCACAGGGTAGCTGATGGAGCTTCTCCCCATGATACCCACCAAGTTTCAAGAACTTTGGATCAGGGGGTCTAATTCTATGGGCCCCTAAACAGGTTGCCCCTATTCCCTCCATTGTTCTCTATGGTGGGGAAAAAATTAACTTTTTTCCCCACCATAGAGAACAATGGAGGGAATAGGGGCAACCTGTTTGGGGGCCCATAGAACTGAACCCCCTGGTCCAATATTCTTGACACTTGGTGGGTATCTTGGGGAGAGGCTCCTTTAGCTACCCTGTGAGTTTGGAGCCTCTCCCTCAAACCCCTCCCTCCAGCCACCAGAATATACCCTATGTTTTCACCATTGACTTCAATGGCCCATAGGATATAATGGGGCTGAATTGCCACCGAATTTCTTTCATTCCCTCCTTTCCTTCTCTCTTTTTCCTCTTTTCCTCCTTCTTCTCTTCTCTCTTTCTTTCTTCCCCACCTTCTTCTCCTCTCTTTTTTTCTCCTTTCCCTGTTTCCCTCCTTCTTCCCTCTCTTTCTTTCCCTCTCCTTTCCTTCTCTTTCTTTCCCTCTTTCCTTCCTTCTTTCCTTCTCTCTACTCTCTCTCTTTCCTTCCCTCTTTCCTCCTTCTGTGGCCCAACTCTCATGAGAAGGAGTTTAAACTTTAAACCCCTTCTCTCTTAGCTCCCCCACCCAGACCAGCTGGGGAAGGGAAGGGGAGGCTTTTGAAGATGCCTCCCCCCCTTTTGCTTCCCCTTCTGACATCACTTCCGGTGATGTCAGGGGGCGTGGCATATGCTAATAGCATAATAGCTCATTAGCATACCATATGCTAATGAGCTCCTGCAGCTGTTTTTCTACGAAAAGACCCCTGATTATTATTATTTATTCGATTTATAAACCACTCTCCCCCAAAGGGCTCCGAGCAGTGTACATCATAATTAAAACATACAATAAGTTAACTAAATATACATTAAATTAATCAGTTTACAGAATAAAACCATTAAAATATAGTCTAATCAGTGAAGGCATTCAGTGTAAATCTCTCTCACTCCAGGGGGGGGGTTGATCATGGGCCAAATAAGGTGGAAAAGACATTGCTGTCCTCAACCGTAAGCCTAGCAGAACATCTCTGTTTTGCGCACCCTGCAGAACCGTACTAAGTCCTACACAGTGTGGATGTTGCCAGGTAGAGAGTTCCACCAGATAGCAGCCACAGTCAAAAGGGCCCTGGCTCTGGTTGAGGACAGCCGGACATCTCTTGGACCAGGGATCACAAGTAAATGCTTATCTTCTGAGCGCAAAGCTCTACAGGGAACATACCAGGCCAGTCCCACCCTGGCTCAAAGCTTTGTCCAGCAATGCTGCCATGCCTTACTGTTCCTTCTCTGAACATCACATTTTTGTACCAAGAGGAACTCGGTCCCATCACCATTCCACAATGCTTCAGTATTGGGGTTCAACTAATGGAGCTCAGCACTGAGAGGGTCCCCTCCATAGCCTCCCTGGACTTGGTCTGCCACAAGAGCACATGAAGCTACTTTATACTGAGTCAGAACATTAGTCTGTCAATATTATCTCCTCTGGTAGCAGCTGTCTGGGGTCTCAGACAGAACTCTTTCACATCACCTGCTACCTAATCCTTTTAACTGGAGATGCCACCAATTAAATCTGGAAAGTTCTGCATGAGTAGTTTGAGAAACTCCAACATCATTAGATGTTTTAGGGGCTCACCACTTTTCCCTACATGTTGAGTATACAACCTGCACTATTGATGCTGCTTGCCTCAGTAAAGGCCTTACAGGACTAAAGGGCCTTGCTGGACTAAAAATAGCATTAACATTTCCTAAATATGCCTAATAGTATACTTTCATATCCTCACTGAATTGTAAAGGTGGTTTTATGTTCTTAAAGCCATACCATGTTCAGGGGCTTTTTGATTTTTTTAAAAAGCAGGTATTGCATATATTTCAGTTTCCCACCATTTCTGGGGTCCCTCCCCCCAAATAGTTTTCCATGGCTTCACATTTTTTCCTGGCCAATCTCCTGCTCCCACAGACTACTGTTACCTATTTTTTTTTTTTGGGGGGGAGTACCCCTGTCCCATGTAAGGGTGAGGATCAAGCTTCTCCAGTTTAGAGGTATGACTTCATTTTGAAAGCTGCCCAGAGCCTGGTTTGGCGGGGAGGGTGGGGTAAAAATAAAATAAAATAAAATAAATAAATAAATAAAATAGTACTCAATCCTGTTTGCTATTGATCTTTGGTTCTTCTTTCACAGTACAAATATTGCTTCTTTCCTGTACCAGACTCATGAGCTTTTCCAGAAATGATCCAAATGGAACTTTTAATGTAAGAAACTGTGTCTGTTTTGTGGTTCAGGCTGACCTGGCTTCTCAGTACATCAAAGCAGCTGTGAAGAACACCCCCACCGTATTTCTCATGACAGACTCACAGGTTGCTGAAGAGCAGTTCTTGGTATTGATCAATGACCTTTTGGCATCTGGTGAAATCCCAGGGCTATTCCAGGATGACGAAGTGGAGAACATCATTGGCTCCATGAGGCCTCAGGTGAAATCGCTTGGCATGCAAGATACCAGGGAAAACTGCTGGAAGTTCTTCATTGACAAAGTCCGAAAGCAACTTAAGGTAAAGGGCGTCCCTTTGCTTTTTTCACTTCAACTACATTCTGACTGAAAGTGATTGCATGTATAAGAGAGTCTATTACCACTTTAATAAAAGGCTCAAGAAGAAGCTAGTTTCCCAGCTAATCAAATAAGAGCCTAAACTTGAACCAGCTTTCAGGATACAGTTCTGAAATTTAGAATGCCCCAAGAATATTTGAGGAGGAAAAAACATTATTGCAGGCAATAATAGATCTTCGTGGTCTCTGCGCAGTCACACCTATGGGATCTAGTACACCTACGCTGATCTGATCTATGTTGTACAAAGCTCACAACGGGATTTTTGCGCCTCCACCCTGAACCTGTGTGGGAACCCCAACTGTGCATGCCCAAGGGGGTGGAGCACGGACATCCCACCAGTTCTCTTCTGACTGCCGCACTATTAACAGCTTTTTTCGTCGGTTGGTGATTGTTCGTTTCTCCTCACTTCAGGAATTCTTGTTTTTCTTCAATCGGAATTTTTTTTGTAGATTATTGGACTTTCGTCAAGAACTGTTAAGGAGGTAGCGGGGTGAGAACTTTCAAGGTTTTTGGACCTTCCCCTCCTCCTCCCCTTTCTTTTCCTCACGCCTGAGGAACTTGGTTTATGGATACGAAGTGGGGGTGCTTTAAGAGGTGTGTCTCGTGTGGGAGTAAGTTGGCTCCTAGGGATGAACACACGCTCTGTATAATTTGTTTGGGTGAATCTCATCATCCGGAGGTTTGCGCTCTCTGTGTGAAGTTTTCAAATCAAACGTGCAAGAATAGAGCGGCAAGGTTGAAAGTTGTGCCGTGGAATCGGCCCTTGCCCCTCCATCGTCAACTATGTTGACCAAACACCCTCAGAAGTCGTCTACATTGACTGCACCCCCACCAACACAGTCCATATCGATGCTGAGGTCGACGGCTACCCTCTCAATGCTGAAACCACCTCGACCAATCAAATCTGCTTCTGACACAGGCCCAGCCTCTTCCAAGAAGCACTCTTCCAAATCTGTCTCTTCTGCCTCGACACTAGCGAAGAAACAGAAGAGAGAAATACGTCAGAGAGACATGGCTCTCATAAGTCATCCACCGGGGACCCGCAGAAGTCTCACAAAATGAGCAGCATGGTAACCCCTAAGGGCTCTGCGCTGCCTACGATACTGCAGTCACATTCCCTATCGACACATCCTTCTGTACTGGAGCTGCTGGATATACAATCAGCACTGCTGATTGAAATTCTTGACTCCCCAGTCAGGCAGCTGAACCCTCCAGTACTGGAGAGGAACCTTGGACAATGCTCCCCATCTGTATCAGCTTCCGAAGCCGAAGATGATATCATAGCACCTTCCGGTGTTGGCTATCACTCTCCATCCACTTCATCCTGGACTAGTGGCTTCTCCGACTCTGACTGTCGATACTGACCCAGTGACCGATCCCGCTCTCCCATCCACATGGATAATCGAGGTCGATGGGATGAATATCCGGTCCATCCTGACCGACACCACTCATCCCGGTCACCCAGGAGGGATTTTTCGCCCAAGCCACCTACAGGTCTGGGCTCTCCCTGTCGATATCAACATCACTCATCGATGCTCCCTCCGTGGGATCATCGTCATCACATACCGTACTGGTTTTCCTCCTACCCTCTATCAGCATCGATGCCCTGGCTAATGCCTATGAGGCCAGATGACTGGGACCCCATTCCACCCAACCCCGCTCTCCACATCGTCCACCCCTTTCACATCCCTTTCTAAACCACCAAAGTCTCCTCCTCCGAGGCAAGTCTTACCTCGTCTCCTGTTGCCTCCTCCACCACCGAAGGAGAGATCTCCATCACATTCCGAAGCCTCTCTCACCACTTCTGATGTCAACCAGTCAGAGGATGAGACCTCACACGAAGATACCTCCTTAAAACATAAGATCTCTGAAAACCTTCCAATCTCCCCATCCAAGGTCTTCATATGGAGATCTCGTCAAAAGAATGGCCCATTCATTGGGTCTGTCCATTGTCCAACCTCAACCATCGATATTGGACATGGTTTACAATGTGGTTGAGATGGACACGTCGACAGCGATCTCCCTTCCAATGTCGAAGATCCTCCTGCATGCTGTCAAAGTTCCCTGGGAGAAGCCATCTTCTGCACAGGTGTCAACCAGGAGACTGAATCACATGTATCGAGTGCAAGAGGAAGGAGCAGATTTCTTACATATCCATCCAAAACCTAACTCCATGGTTGTCTCTTCTTCTTCCAAGAACAGACGTTCTCATACAACTCCCTCTGACAAGGAGAGCAAAAAGTTTGATGCCTTTGGAAGCGTTTCTACTCAGCGAGTGCCCTGGGAATCAAAACATCCAATTATATTGCATGTATGAGTAGATACCAGTATGCGTTATGGCAACAACTTGAGGACTTCTTGCCCTTTCTTCTGGGTGAGAAAAGTCAGGCAGCCCGAACCTTGCAGAGGGAAGGCATGGTTCTGGCGAAGCAGCTTCTGAATCTGTCTATACACTCACTAGACACCTTCTCCAAAACTATGTCTTCAGCAGTCGCACTTCGTAGGCACTCCTGGCTGTGAACGACTTCTTTGTCTTCTGATACCAGGGCTTACATATAAGATCTTCCCTTCAATGGGGAGGGCCTGTTCCACTCTATTGACTCTGCTCTGCAGGAGATGGACAACAGCATAAAGGCCTCTAGATCCTTGGGTGTCTCTGCTCCCTCCAAGCCACACCACCAACCTGGTCCTGCTATGGCTACAAACACCCATATAATAATAAACCATCCCCAGAGGGTACCTGGAGACCTCGTCAGTCACCCATGGGCCAACGCCAACAGTACCAATACCCTGCAAGGTCCAGATATGGCTTGCAGCAACAAAAAAACCAGAGCAAAATCTCAAAAGACTTCCAAGCAGGGTCTTTGACTTGCCCCAGATTGCTTCAGGGGACTCCACCCCATTCAGGGGACTTTCCCCATTCCTATCTGTGTTGTGGATCATCACTACAGACCGATGGGTTTTGTCTATTCTAACCCACGGCTATTCAATAGAATTTGTGGACTTTCCAACACTGCCTGTTTTCCTGGCCACCTCTCCCTCTTCCTTCCTTCTCCAGGAGGTCACCTTGCTCCTGGCGAAAGATGTGATAGAATGGGTGCCGAAGGCATACAAGGGGGCAGGCTTTTATTCCCATTACTTTGCTGTTCCCAAATGAGACGGGGGTCTGCGCCTGATTTTAGACCTATGGGGCCTCAACGTCTTTGTGGAATATTGCAAATTCAAAATGACATTGTTGCGAGTAATCCTTCCTCTTTTGGCTCAGGGGTCCTGGATGGCGACCATCGACCTCCAGAATGCGTACTTTCATCTCAATATCCATCCATCCCACCAAAAGTACCTCCAATTTGCCATAGGGGACCTCCACTTCCAGTACAAGTGTCTTCTGTTTGGCCTGTGCATGGTGCCAAGGGTCTTCACCAAGACAATGGTGGTGGTGGCGGCAGCCTATCTTCGTCTACAGGAGATTGCCATCTTTCCTTACATAGACGATTGGCTCTTAGTGGCAGATTCCTCGATGCTCCTGGAGAACCACATTTCCCAGACGCTCCATCTCCTGTCCTCCTTGGGCCTACAGGTCAACTATCAGAAGTCCCATCTGCAACCCACACAGAGGGTACAGCTCATTGGTACAGTACTGGACTCTATGACATGCAGGGCTTACCTCACTGCAGGCAGGGCAGTAACCCTGTCATATCTCGTGATGGACGTGCGAACAAACACCTGGTCCATGACTTTTCAAATCCAGTGTCTGTTGGGTCATATGTCAGCCACTACAGCTGTATTTTCATTTGCCAAGCTGCACATGAGGCCTCTGCAGATGTGGTTCTTGCGACACTTCAAACCACTCTGAATGAGCCAATCTCTCCAACCCCCACCGTATGTATGGGACTCCCTATTGTGATGGACAATAGAATCCAATCTAACACAAGATGCACCCTTTCACCCATCAAACCCACGTCTCACACTTACCACCGATGCTTCCCTGTGGGGATGGGGAGCCCATCTCAATGGCATATGCGTGGGGTACCAGTGGGATCCTCTCACTTCAACCAAGCATATCAACTATCTGGAACTACTGGCAATAAAACTGGTGCTGAGCTCCTTCCAGCCCATTCTTCAGGGGCATTGCGTAGCTGTTCTCACGGACAATACTACAGTGCTCAGCTATGTCAGTCATCAAGGTGGGACTGTGTCCCGGGCCCTTTGCCACCTGGCAATCCACCTGTGGGAATGGTGTGTAGGCAATGACATCTTCCCTGTGGCCACCCACATTCCAGGAACCTGCAATGTCAAGGCAGACCTTCTCAGCAGGGGGTCTCACTCAGCATCATGAGTGGGAGCTGGACTTACCTTCGCTCGCTCTTTCAGAAATGGGGCACTCTGGAGATAGACATATTCACCTCCAGAAGGAACACAAAATGCCCTTTCTTCTGCAGTTGGGAGGGAGCGGACCCTCTCTCTCTAGGAGACAGCCTCCTCTACCCATGGAGGCAGATATTCCTATATATGTTTCCTCCTCTACCCCTCCTCTTACGGGTGGTTCAGAAACTAGCAAGAGTCATGCCAGACTGTATCCTAGTGGCTCCATGGTGGCCCAGGCAATTGTGGTTCACCACTCTTCTTCAACTCATGAGAGGCAGGTACCACTACTTCCCCAGGGTACTGGATCTCCTTCTCGTGGAGAATGGAACACTTCTTTACGCCGGCGTAGACAGCCTGAAGTTAACGGCCTGGCGGATAAAGCGATAACCTTCTCTGATCGTGTCTCAGAGGTTCTGCTGAATGCTCGAAAGGCATCCACTCATCTTTCCTATCAGAGAAAGTGGCTTAGGTTCATTTCCTTCTTGCAGACATCAACTGCTTCACCAACGTCTGAGAGTATGGACAAGTTCCTCAAGTTCCTCCTGTTGATTGCTGATTAGGGCCTTTGCCACTCGTCTATTAAAGTCTACTTGGCAGCCATTTCTGCTTACCACAGTGGTATGGATGGTTACTCTGTCTTTTCACATCCCACTTCAAAGAAGTTCCTTCAAGGACTCATTTGATTGTATCCCCCCGTAACTGCTCCAATGAAGCTGTGGGAGTTGCCATTGGTGCTCCGCCACCTCACAAGGAAGCCATTCGAACCTATGGCAACCTGCAGCTTACAATACGCAGCTTGGAAAACTGCTTTCTTAGTGGCAATTACATCGGCCAGGAGGGTCAGTGAACTGATGGCACTACACCATGATCCTCCATACTTAGTCTTTTTGCCGAATGAGGTGCGTCTGGTGCCGGATGTCTCCTTTTTGCCAAAAATAGTCTCAGAGTTTCATTTAAACTCTGAAATCTTCCTGCCTGATTTCTTCCCATGTCTTGAAGGGGAAGAACAACATCTTCTTCACACCCTTGATGTCAAGAGGGTGCTCCTTTTCTATCTAAACCAGACTTGGTCTACTAGAAGGGACAATACTCTCTTCCTCTCGTACTCCACAGCCTTACTGGGGTCGAGGATTTTGGCTCAATGCCTATCCAAATGGATTGTCAGGACAATAAAGTTGTGCTACCTGTTAGCAAAGCAGCCCCTCCCTCTATGCTTGAGGGCACATTCTACGAGATTGATGGCAACCTCCACAGCTTTCCTGAAGGGTGCATCGCTGTCCTCTATCTGTTGAGCTGCCACGTGGTCCACACGTACCATGTTCATCAAATATTATGCATTAGATGTTCACGCACAGCATAAGTTCAATCTGGCTCATTTGGTCCTGTCCTCTGCGGTGGACTGAGCCTGACAGCACTCACCTCCAGGTGAGCCACTGCTTTTCAGTCTCCCATAGGTGTGATGCATAGAGACCACGAAGAAGATAAGCAGGTTGCTTACTGTAATTGATGATCTTTGAGTGGTCATCTGTGTAGTCACACCGCCCGCCCGTCCTTCCCCACTGCTGTCATTCTCAGTTGTTCATCTACATAGCTTTGGTTGATGGCAGTCAGAAGGAACTGGCGGGATGTCCATGCTCCACCCCCTTGGGCATGTGCAGTTGGGGTTGCTGTGTAGGCTCAGGGTGGAGGCATGAACATCCCATTTTGAGCTTTGTATAACATCGATCAGATCAGCGCAGGCACGCTAGATCCCATAGGTGTGGCTGCACAGATGACCACTCGAAGATCATCAGTTACAGGTAAGCAACCTGTTTATGCACATGATAATTAAGGGTCTATAAAATCATTCCATCAGCTGTTAGAAAAAGCTGTTAGGAAAAAGCATTTGCTGTGGTACCACAATACAGGTTTACTTCTACAGCTAGACTATCTTGTGATGGCAGATGTGAGTCAAGAGATTATGGGATTTAGAAAACATTAGAGGATATGCCTTGCAGGCATGAAAATGTACTTCAAGTATTAGTCCCGAAAAAACCCTGGAATTTTTGTCATGGTCTCTGTGCAGTCCCACACATGGGTTGGGCACCTGTGCACAACCTCAATCAGAGAAAGTTCCAGAGCTTGTATCAGAAGACTTTTTTGGTGGGCTCTCTTCCCACCCTGGGGAGCAGGCACGCACTGTGCATGCCTGGAGCGGGGGGGAGAGCTGCCTCCCACTCAGTTCTTCTTTGACTGCCCTCACGTTCACACCTCTCCAGTGCTTGCTCTTCAAGTTGTCTCAGCTGAATTTCTTCATTCTTTTTCTTCTTATTATTCTAAAACATTACTATCTTTTCCTCTCTCTCTCTTAGCCCTTGCCCCCAACCCCGCCTTGGGTTTGCATGGGTCGCACCCTATTTTTAAAGTCATGTCTCCATTGCCTGGCTAAGCTCCCCTCTAATGATGGCCACGACCTCTGTCTAATTTGTTTGAGGGAATTTCATTGCATTGACTCGTGCCCTCACTGTGCCAAATTCACTAAGCAGGTATGTAGAAATAGAGCGGCCCTCCTTAGGACTGTACTTTTGGAAGCCGCGCTCTGCCCTACAATGTCCTCAGCAGCTTCACACTCCTCTTCAGCTCTGCAAAAGCCTTCATCTCACACAGAGGAGGGAAAACCCTCAAAAATGAAGCATAAATCTAAAAAGTCTGACAGCAAGGACTCTTTGACCCCGAAGTTGAAATCGTCAGCATCGGCTTCTGTGTTGAAGCTCAATCCCGTGGTGATCTCAGGTCTGTTGACCTCGACGCTGATAGTGGCCTTGGCACTAGGAAACAGAGAGTGAGTATAAATGGGAAACTTTCTCAGTGGAGGGTGGTAAGCAGTGGGGTACCACAGGGATCAGTACTCGGTCCGATGCTTTTTAACTTGTTTATTAACGATTTGGAATTGGGAGAAAGCAGTGAAGTGGGTAAATTTGCAGATGACACGAAGTTGTTCAGGGTAGTGTAAACCAGGGAGGATTATGAGGCACTCCAAAGGGATCTGTCGTGAGTGGGCGTCAACGTGGCAAATGGGGTTCAATGTGGCCAAGTGCAAAGTGATGCACATTGGATCCAAAAATCCTAACTACAAATACACGTTGATGGTGTCCTAACTGGCAGAGACCGACCAAGAGAGAGATCTTGGAGTCGTAGTAGATAACTCACTGAAAATGTCGAGACAGTGTGTAACTGCAATAAAGAAGGCCAACGCTATGCTTGGGATTATTAGGAAGGGAATTGAAAACAAATCAGCCAGTATCATCATGCCTCTGTATAAATCATTGGTGCGACCTCATTTGGAATACTGTGTACAGTTCTGGTCGTCACACCTCAAAAAGGATATTATAGCATTGGGAAAAGCACAGAGAAGGGCAACTAGAATGATAAAAGGGTTGGACCACTTTCCCTATGAAGAAAGGTTAAAACATTTGGGGCTCTTTAGCTTGGAGAAACGACGGCTGAGGGCTGACATGATCGAGGTTTATAAGATTATGCATGGGATTGAGCAGGCTGAGAAAGAAGTACTTTTCTCCCTTTCTCACAATACAAGAACTCGTGGGCACTCAATGAAATTGCTGAGCAGTTGGGTTAGAACAGATAAAAGGAAGTACTTCTTCACCCAAAGAGTGATTAACACATGGAATTCACTGCCACAGGAGGTGGTGGCAGCTACAAGCATGAACAGTTTCAAGAGGGAATTAGATAAACATATGGAGCAGAAGTCCATCAGTGGCTATTAGCCACAAGGTATAGATAGGAACTCTCAGTCTAGGGCAGGTGATGCACTCTATTCTTGGTGCTGGGGGGGCAGCAGTGGGAGGGCTTCTATTGTCCTGGCCCCACTGCTGGACCTCCTGATGCACCTGGTATTTTTGGCCACCGTGTGACAGAGTGTTGGACTAGATGAGCCACTGGCCTGATTCAACACTGGCTTCTCTTATGTTCTTATGTTCTAACTTCGGCTCACAGGCTCATCCCTGACAGACCGACTTACTCCCAGTCAGCATCCTAAATTGCCTATGCTGAGGTCTCCCAGCCCTTGCCATGGTTTTCCCTGGGCTATGAGACGTCGCTCTCCATCTCGTGACTCCCAACTGCCTATCCACCCTTTGGATGACAGGGAGCACTTAACAAGGAGTCGATCTAGATCTCCTCGATCTTGCTATGATCACAGGGACTATGACTACCATAGATCCCTTTCTCGATCCCAGTCCTGATCCTATAACAGATTGTGGTCTCTGGACCGCAGGTATTGCAGACTGTATTGCCCTCATTCTTACTCGAGGTTTCCAGTCCCTCATAGGGAATGCTATTTGGATTCATGGGACAATGACCCTTGTCGTCACCATCTGAGTTGACACTCGCTCTCTGATGCCTCGATGCACTCCCTAGTGCGTGACCAGCCACCGGATGCCTCGACCTCGGTGGATGCCCCAAAGCGTTCTCCCTCAGAACCTTGGTACCATCCTCTCATTGATGCCAAGATGCCTCCAGATGTGTCTCTTCATATTAGATTGCCATCTCCAGATTCGGTGTCTGACCACTCCATCTCTGGTGATCTTGACCCTGATATTATTTTGATTGAGGATGATAGCCCTCGTTTGGGTTCTGCTTCGCCAACTGAAGGACCTAAAGCCTATTTAGAGCTTGTAACTTGAATGGCAACTGCCCTCCAAGTGCAGGGTACCACAGATACTCTGGCAGTGACTGATGTCATGCACAAGTTGGTCCAGGCAGACATGCCACAGTCGACAATCCTGCTGTTGCTCCCAGTGCACCTTTCTGTTCTAAAAGAGTCGTAGGATCGCCCCGCTTTGGCATCAAAGAGATATGATGCCATCTATAAAATCCAAGAGACCTCCAGAAAGTTTCTATTTAATCATCCTTCACTGAATTCAATAATAATTCATTCTTCCTTGAAATTGAAGCAGCCTAGACAATCCATCCCTCCAGATAGGGAAGGCTGCAAGATTGACTCTATAGCTAAGAAGACCTATTCAGTAGCTGCTATGAATATTCGAATTGATACTTATCTCTCCTACCTTTCTGCATATGCCTTCAACATTGCTACAGCTGTTCGTCCAGTCCTTGATACCGTGCTAGATGAATGCAGAATCACACTGCTCTTTCTGAGATATGTACTATATCCAAACAACAAATAAATTCAATCTGACACACTGTCACTTGTTCCTCCAAGGTCTTGGCTTCTTCTATTGCCCTTCACCAACATGCATAGCTTAGAAATACATCTCTCCAACCGGATGTCAAATTTAAAATTGAAGATTTGCCCTTCGATGGTGAAGGCCTTTTTCATTCCATGATGGATGAAACTTTGAAAGCTGTGGATGACAGTAGGAAGAAAGCTAGAAACCTAGGAGTTTCCACATCAACTCCGCAATGCCTCCAGTATTGCCAATGGAAGCCCTACTATAATGAATGCCACCCTTCCCCTGCTGCCACTTCACAATGGAAGCACAGACCCTATGATAATCGACAGGTCTCCCAAAAGCCAAAGCAGCAAGCACCTAGGAAGCCTGCACAGCCTGTTTGACCACTTTAGTTGCCTATCACCACCTCCTTCTTTCACCCCTCCCATCAGGACCCGACTCTTCCCCTTCCTTCCAACTTGGGAAGAGATTACCACCAATACCTGGGTCCTAACCATCGTATGAGTCGGGTATGCCATAGAGTTCATTTCGCCCCCAGCCCTCCAACACTTCGTTGTCACACCTCCGGATCCATAGCTTTGTCTTGAAGTAGCCACACTTCTCAAGAGGGCCATCGAAGTCATACCAGAGGCGCAACGAACTCTGGGCTTTTACTCCAAATATTTTGCAGTCCCCAAAAGGGATGGCGGTGTACGGGCCATTATGGATCTTTGTGATCTCAATAGTTTTGTTCATTGCAGGAAGTTTTGAATGGTCACCCTACAATCCATCCTCCCCCTTCTTCCAAAGTCAGGATGGCTAGCATCGATCGACCTCCAGGACACTTATTTTCATGTTACCATCCAACCTCAACATCAACATTTTCTCTGCTTTGCCATCAGAGCCACTCATTACCAGTACAGGGTTCTTCCCATTGGTCTCTGCACGGCCCCCGGGTGTTCACAAAGTTGATGGCCATAGTCGCTGCAGAACTGCATCATCGAGGGATTGTTCTTTATCCCCATATTGACAATTGGCTTCTTGTAGCTTCAACAAAGTCTCAACTCGACCAGAACGTTCACTCTACCCTTACACTCTTATGCACCTTGGGGCTTTGCATCAGTCTGGCAAAATCAGCCCTTCAACCTGTACAGGTTCTGCAATTCCTAGGAGCCTGCCTCGATTCCATCACCGAGATGGCCTTCCTCCTGGAATCCAGGGCCAAGGACATATCTCTCATGTCAACTTTCTGGCAATGCCCTCAACAGTTGACCTATTTGATCGTGAGGCTCCTCGGATACTGTGCCTCCAGTGTTTGTAGTCAAACATGCCAGGCTCCAAATGCGCCCACTTCAACTCTGGTTCCTGTGAAGTTTTGATCCCCAGAGATGTCACTGGCACACCATACTCTCAATTCCGTCTCGAGTACTCAGCACCCTGATGTGGTGGTCTCTCCCACAACATCTCCTCTTCGGCATGCCATTTCAGAAACCACCTCCGAAGATCTGTTTATCGACAGACACCTCCCTTTGGGGTTGGGGAGCCCAATGCAGAACTCTGTCTGCAAGGGGAACTTGGACTCCTTGAAAGAGGACGCTCCATATCAATGACTTGGGGCTTCATGCTGTTCATCAAGCGCTGATCTCGTTTTACCCTCTGTTGGCTGGCAAGGTTGTTCAGGTCACCTCCAACAACATCACCACTGTCTTTTACATAAACAAATAAGGTGGCACAGCCTCTATTCATCATGTGGCCCTGCACTTTTGGAATTGGTGTCTTTGACATTCGATTTCGATATCGGCAATACACATCCCCAGGGTTCAGAATGTCGATGCCAATCTCCTAAGTCACTCCACTCCACACGACAATGAATGGTCTCTCCATCCTTGGTATCTTCAGCTGATCTTCCTCGAGTTTGGTCACCTGACCATAGATGGCTTTGTTACCTCAGAAAATGCTCAATGCCCTCTGTTTTTTGCTCGGGGTCCACCATCCACCCAATCTCTCAGAGATGTGTTCCTTCACACATGGACAGGAACCCTGTTTTATTTTTTCCCTCCATTCCCTCTCATCTCCAAGGTCCTTCAAAAAACTGTAGTGGATGCCACCTCCTGCATCCTCATCATTCCCTGGTGGACGTGCCAACTGTGGTTCCCTCACCTCCTGCACCTCTCCAGAGGCCAATTTCTCCATCTACCTCACACGTCGGATCTCCTTTCTCAAGATCAAGGCCAGATCCTCCACCACAACCCGGCTTTTTTCAAACTCACAGCTTGGAGGATCCTGCAATAATTTTCCCTCCTGCTGTGTCAGAAGTGTTGCTTAATCTCAAAAACCATCCACCCAAAACACCTATCTACTGAAATGGAAGAGGTTTCAATTCTATGCCTTGCAACACTCCTTTGATCCTTCCCAAGCCTCTTTAATGGATATTTTCTCCTACATCGTGTCCTTAAAGGATTCAGGTCTTGCATAATCTTCTCTGAAAGTACACCTTGCTGCTAGCTCAGCAAATCACCCTTTGACACAAGGGTCTATGGTGTTCTCCCACTATCTCATGAAATCCTTTCTCAAAGGTCTTTGTACACCTTGGAAGCCATTAGTACCATCCTGGATCTGTCTCTGGTCTTGACCCAATTGATGGCTAAACCATTTGAGCCAATAGCTTCGATAGATTTTCAACTCCTCTTGTGGAAAACAGCATTTCTGGTTGCTATTACAACAGCTCACCAGGTGGTGGGGGAACTTGCTGCCCTCCGCGCAGATCCTCCGTACCCTGCTGACTCACCTCAAAGGGCTTTACACAGCCTTGATGTTCAGAGAGCTCTCTCATTTTATCTTCCTCACATGGAACCTTTTAGAAAGTCTCAAAGGCTTTTTGTTGCATATGCATCCCCATGCAGGGGTGAGGCAATCTCATTGCAAAGGCTGTCAAAATGGATGACCTCGACCATAGCCCTCTGCTATGAGCTAGCACATCACCCAATACCTACCTACATTAACACTCACTCAACAAGAGCGGTGCCAACTTTGACTGCCTTTTTGGCTGGTGTCCTGTTGGAAGACATCTGTGCTGCTGCCACATGGTCCTCAGGTTCGACCTTCGTCTCCCATTATGCACTAGATGTTTGCACTTGACGGAATGCTGCTTTTGGCCAGACAGTGCTGTGATCTCTCTTCACATGACTCTTTGGCTTCTTCAGGTAGGACCTATCAATTGAAATGATAATACTATGTCCTCACCTGTTTGTTCTTTCTTGCAGCTGCCAGCTCCTTCCTCCAACTCGTTCAACTCTTTTAATCACCCGTGTGATTAATCATCCATGTGCATAGAGGCCATGATGAAGACAAACAGGGTGCTTACCTGTAACTGATGATCTTCGAGTGGTCATCTGTGCAGTACCACAATCCCACCCAGCCTTCCCCACTGCTGGCATCTCCTGATCACTTACCTTAGTTGATGGGAGTTACTGGTAGCGGTCAAAGGAAGTGAGTGGGAGGTGGCTCTCTCCCCTGCTCCAGGCATGCGCAGTGCATGCCTGCTCCCCAGGGCGGGAAGAGAGCCCGCCAAAAAAGTCTTCTGAGATAAGCTCTGGAACATTTCTCCAATTGAGGTCATGTGCAGGTGCCCAACCCATGTGTGATACTGCACAGATGACCTCTCGAAGATGATCAGTTACAGGTAAGCAACCTGTTTATCTTTCAGGTTCTGGTATATTGAACCCCAAAAAATCAGTATGCCCAATATTCCCAAATCCCAATACCGGTATGGTATTCAGAGTTGGTAAATATTCGGGAAACTAGTTTTTTTGGCTCCATTATTATCTGTGGGGACCATTATAGTCAATGGTCCCCATGAAGAATCGATCTGGGGGTACCTGGGCCTTGAGGGGGCAGTTTTTTTAAATAGAGGCACCAAATTTGCAGCATAGCTGCTGATGCCTCTCCTCAGAAGAACCTCCAAGTTTCAAAAAGATTGGAACAGGGGTCCAATTCTTTGGGCCCCCCAAAAAGGTACCCCCATCCACCATTGATGTCAATGGAAGGGGAGCAAGGCATTTAAAAGGCTCACTGTCCCTTTAAACACCTTCTCCAAGTGGCAATTTCAACCAGAAGGCATTTAAAGGGACTGCAATCTTTTTAAATGCCCTTTAACTTTGACTATCTGGTAGTCCCGATAATCCTGAATATTTTCAGGATTTTTCAGATTTGGCCATTTTGGATAGCCAAAATACAGTTCCAATCTATATCTGGCTGAAAGAATAGCTGGAAAATGCTGATAAGGTATTTTTCAAATACTTTTCCAGCTTTGATTTAGCCGAATGCACACCCCTAGACCAATCATTATTTTCTCTCTTTTTTGATCCTCTTTTGACTGTTTTTATTGTTAATTTTATTATTCTGGTCATGGACTCTAATAAAAGATTTTGACTTTGACTGTGTAATAGCACTTTTAAAAATGTCACCAGCAATCTTGCACACTGAGTGACTTATTTTTTTCTGTCTCTAGGTTATCCTGTGCTTTTCTCCTGTGGGTTCTACCCTACGTGTGCGGGCAAGGAAGTTCCCTGCTGTAGTGAACTGCACAGCTATTGACTGGTTTCATGAATGGCCCGAAGATGCACTGGTGTCTGTCAGTGCAAGATTCTTAGAGGAGACTGATGGAATAGAGGTAAGCCTGATTTTACAGCAGTGCTATTTTTAGCAATGCCAACACAATAGGTGGATCAAGTCATCTGACCAATAGTGTCACCCAGCATCCCTATGCAAATGATACTATGCTTTTTTTTTTTTTCAAAGAAATTTTATTAACAGGATATTTAACATGGTCCATAATTAAAGACATTTCATAAAATATCCTTTTCCACAACTTTTTCCCCCCCTCCCCCCTGGCTTCCAACGATGTTCTGCCCCATTATCGTTTCAGTCAACATTGCTTTACAATAAACACTTATTCAATAATCAGTTCTTCCATTAAAACATTTTCCTTTTTCATTTCTCTCTCTTAGGTAACATTTTAAATACAATCTATTTCTTACTATATTTCTAATCTTAATAGTTATCAAAGAAAAGTAGCTTATTTTTGACATCCCAGTTCAATTCTAAGTAGTCTTTGAAGTCTTTCCAATCTGCTAAAAATTCTTGATCTTCTTTTCCATTAAGTTTTTTGGCTAATTTGTCCATTTCTACCATAAAAATCATCTTCTTTATCCATTCCCGTTTATCTGGTATCTTCTCCTGCTTCCAAAATTGAGCATATATCATTCTCACTGTTGAAATCAAATACCATAACAGTGTTCTCTTTGTCACATTAACTTCTTCCATTTTAAGACCTAGAAGTAACATTTCTGGCTCTTTTTTAAAAGTACATTTCAGGATCTTCTGGATTTCATTATGAATCTCAGTCCAAAAAGCAGCCGCTTTCTCGCAAGTCCACCACATATGATAAAATGAGCCCTCTTTCTTTTTACATTTCCAACATTTACTAGACATGTTCTCATTCATATTCGCAATTTTTTTTGGTGTCATATACCATCTATACATCATTTTATAACAATTTTCTTTCACATTTACACATGTTGCAATTTTAATCGATTTTTTCCACAGACACTCCCATGATAACATGTCTGTCTCTCTATTTATATTTATAGCCCATTTCACCATCTGCTCTTTTACAGTCTCATCCTCTGTATACCATTTTAACAAAATTTTATAAATTTTTGAAATCATTTTGTTACCTTTTTCCGTCCATAACCTTTCTATTTCATTATTCTCTTTCCTGAAACCATACCTCTTTTTTCTCCGTATTAAATAAATCATAGATCTGCCTATAGTTTAACCAATCATATTCAAATTCCAGTTCTTCCCTAGTTCTCATCGCAAAACTAGTCCCCTCAACCTTCAGAATGTCTCTGTAAGGTATCCAGTCTTCTCCTTTGTGCCTTGAAAGTGGTTTGATTACTTCTGCCGGAACTATCCATAAAGGTCTTGCTTCAAAAAAAAATCTTTTGTATCTCATCCAGGTCATGAACAGTGATCTTCTTATAAAGTGGTGTTTAAAAAGGTTATCCACTTTGGATTTTTCATACCAAAGATAGGCGTGCCATCCAAATTTACGATCATGCCCTTCTAACGCCAACAGTTTTCACAAATGATATTATGCTTAGTCTGTTATAATGGGAGCCCCCCATCTACTTTATGAAGTGCTTAAGGACATTATCTTTATCTCTGTTCCTAGACTCAGGGCTGACTCATATATTCCAAAATCCATGTGGCAAAGCATGGATTGTCAACAGATATGGTCATGGAGTTCCATGCTGGAAGCTCAGTTCCTAGGCAAGCTGTGGCCTGATTCAGATTGGGACCATGGTACTGTTGGAGTGAGTGACTCAGCATGCCTGGACATTGTGGGGTGGGGCGGGCAGGCGCTACATCACTCTAAGCATGTATAGGTGTTATCTCCTGGAATGGGATGCCTCTCTTGGTCTTAACCTGGGAGCTGCCCTCTGAACTCTTCCCTGTCTTTGTCTTTACACAGTTCACATGGCCTTCTGTGGAGACACATCATGTCTCTGCAGGTCTCTCCTGTGGAGACAATGCCCTCATACTCCCACACACATGATGGCCATTTGTGATAGGGAAAGTACTCTTTAGATTAGGCTTCTCTCTCTTCTTTTGACTGCAACCTGAATGTGAACTGGATCTACTTGAATAAATGTAAGTTTATCTTTTTGGCAATATACTTCTTGGGAGATTTATTTAGTGCACTCAGAATCACTCTTCTATGACTGCACAAACTCTGCTATATTAACCAAATATCGCAGTAGGTACATGGGAAGAAGAGGCTTCAGTCTTCCTCTCCCATACAGTTTCCCCAACCTGAAAGAAACCTGAGAACCACTCCAAAACTGCTGTGTGTATCTATGTAGGATAAAGACCAGCAGTATTTTGCAGCTTAAAAGGCTCAGGAAATACTAGGCAAACTAAGGCAATGCCTTCTGGAATATTTTATATACAATCATATATTTACTAAGAAAACAGACATACAGGCACAGAGTTAGAGTTGAAAAACCCATGTAAACAACTAATTCTAAAATGCTGGTTTAGTCCCAGTTAGAAATAATCTGTTTCTTCCCTACCATTTCAAGCATACAGCATGGCTCCATTTTGTGAGTTTGCTGGTCCAGCCAATTTCAGCCAGGTTTTAAAACATCTCTTTTTAGTAAGCCATGGATAGTGGATGGCAATCTCACAAATGATAGAGTAACATCTGATCGTTATGAGAGGTCCCCTTGCATACTTAATTTCACATGAATAGCACTGCATAATTACCAGCTAAAGAATGACCCTAAGGTAAGATACCAACTATCTCTCCTTATAATATTTGTTTTTTCGCTCTGCAACGTTTGATGTGCGCCTACAGTGTTTGGCCGCTCGAACTGTCAATCAGGCTGGCCTCCACTCCACCTGCCCACCCGCCCAGGACGAGGCCAGCCGCGATGGCCAGGGAGCCGCTGCGACAGCCTCCACTCCGCCCGCCCAGGACGAGGCCGCCATGACGGCCAGGGAGCCGCCGCGCCGGCCTCCACTCCACCTGCCCAACTGCCCAGGACGAGGCTGGCTGCGACGGCCAGGGAGCCGCGCCGGCCTCCACTCCACCCGCCCACCCACCCAGGACGAGGCCAGCTGTGCTCCGGAATCAGGCCCTCCCCCCCCCCACCCAGGAGATGGCCTGCGGTGGTGGCAAGGGAACCGTAGCACGCCCAGCCTCCCCTTTGCTTCTCCCCCTCCCCACCAATCCTGCCACATGGGAGAAGCTCCCGCAGGCCCCCCACCCCTTCTCCCACCCCACGCCTCCCCACTGTCCCTCTTCTGTCTTCCTTTCTCTGTCTCTCCCCTCCCCACTTTCTCTCTCTCACTCTGTTCCCCCCTTTCTTCTCTCCTCTGCTTCCTTCCCTTCTTTCCTCCCTTCTACTCTCTCTCAATCTCTCTTTCAAATTTGCAGATGACACAAAGCTGGGTGGGATTGCTAATTCTGAAAAAGACAGAGACAGGATTCAGAAGGATCTAGATAGGCTGGAACAGTGGGCTGAGACAAATAAAATGAATTTCAATAGAGATAAGTGCAAAGTCCTACACTTAGGTACAAAGAATCAAAGGCACAGATATAGAATGGGAGGGACTTGGCTTGACAGCAGCACATGTGAAAGAGATCTAGGTGTTATGGTTGATCACAAGCTAAACATGAGCCTGCAGTGTGATGCGGCTGTGAAGAAAGCTAATGCAATCTTAGGATGCATTAGCAGAAGCATTGTGTCCAGATCACGGGAGGTGGTAGTTCCACTGTATTCTGCTATGGTCAGGCCTCACCTGGAGTACTGTGTCCAGTTTTGGGCACCACATTTTCGGAAGGATGTTGACAAACTCGAGCGGATCCAGAGGAGGGCGACCAGGATGGTGAGAGGGTTGGAGTCCAAGTCTTATGAGGAAAGGCTGAGGGAGTTGGGTATGTTTAGCCTGGGAAAGAGAAGGTTTAGAGGGGACATGATTGCAGTCTTCAAGTATTTGAAGGGCTGTCATGTAGAAGATGGAGTGGATCTATTCTCTCTTGCTCCGTATTGCAAGACTAGATCTAATGGGTGGAAATTACAAGGGAGTCGTTACCGGCTTAATATCAGGAGAAACTTCCTGACTGTAAGAGTGGTTGAGCAGTGGAACAGACTGCTTCAGGAGGTGGTGGATGCTCCTTCGCTGGACGTTTTCAAGAGGAGACTGGACAACCATCTTTTGGGTATGTTGTAGGTATGTAGGGGTTTTGGCTGTGTTCCTGCAGAGTGCAGGGGGTTGGACTAGATGGCCTGCAAGGTCCCTTCCAACTCTAACATTCTATGATTCTATGATTCTATACCCTTCTTTCTTCCTTCCTGGCTTTCTTTCCCCTTCCTTCCTTCCTTCCTTCCTTCCTTCCTTCCTTCCTTTCTTTCAAACTTATGGCCATGACCCCCCACTCTGTCTCTGCCTCCCCCACACACTCTGTCGTTGACTCCCCCTCTTTTCCTCTCTCCCCCCCCTTTTCCTGCCTCCCCCGCCTCTAACTCACTCACTCCCTTCCTTCCACCCACCCTTCCTTCCTATCTAGGGCCCGTTGTCTACTGCCACCGGGCTTTCCTCACTAGTTTATTTATAGAGCAAAGATCTATTTATGAAAATACACCATATGAATAGGATGCTCAAGGCTAATGACTCTGCTAAGGAAGTATTTGAAGAACATCTGGTCAATGAGGAAAACTCTTAGGAAAAATATCTATAGTTGACAGCCCGAATAAGAGAAAATAAGATTGTTTGCTCAGACCTTCCAGCTTTTGAAAAGTATAGATCAGATGTATGACAGACTTCTGCTAGCTAAGCAATTTTACTTCTTTTGAAGACTACTGTTATTATCTTATCAGTTTCGTCATAACAGAGAGGCTAAAAGACCAGCTTTATTGATCTTTAGTTGGAGCTTTCCTTTCATGAAAAGAAACCACTGTCACATTTTTCTGATACTTGCAGCAGCCAAAGAGAACCAGAGCAGTGTAGTGGCTAGTATGTCTGGCTAGGACCGGAAAGACCTGTCGGAATATTCAAGGTCCATCATGCATAGATAAGGAAAATGACAAGAACATCCTGCAGAAGGCAAGAGAGGGGACAATTAGTTAGCATAGTGAGATTAGGGACTTCCTGCTTTTTTCAAATAGTCTCTTTCCTGTCTCTTGATTGGCTCAATTGGGGTTTTCTCCACCCTGCTGAGATCACTTAGTTACTAACTCTCTCATAACTAGTTAGACTTCTCTTTCTGTCTCCTCTTTTTTCAAAAATTTCTTCTCTTTTTAATAAAACAACTTTATTCTTTTGCTTGTTGAGCTATATTAGTATTGGTGGTGCCTTGAGACAGAACCATTACCTCTGGACCCTAGAGATACAAGCACTTGTGCTTCCTTCCCCCATCCTAAGTAAATTAAACATTAATAGGCTATTGTACAGCCATTTTCATGTTGTATAACAAGGAAATTGGGGTATGCAAAACTTCACATCCTTATAGCAACATTCATTTTGCCACCACATACCAGTAATTCCATAACTGAGTTCATTGTCAAATATGCATTCTGATGGTACAGTAACTTGTGTTTCTTGATTTTCACATTGTACATCCTAGTAACAACAGCTGCAAAGTTAGGGTCAAAATAAGTGTGATGCAGGAAATCAGGTGGCGTTCTCATTTTTATTTAAAAGCAGCCTCAGGCGGGATACAAACTAGATTAGAATAACAGTACTGGAGGAGGAGGCAATATCTCCCCCCCCACCCTTGAGTCTAATAGCACCTTTTGAGGGGAGCACAGTTCTCCCTCAAAAATAGCATAGGGAAAATGTACTCTCCCTCAATTACACTGTTCTCATCTAATTTACAGCCCCCTTTGGCTGCTTTTATTAGGCATGAAAACTTCAGGAGATCTAACCCCGATCATAAGGGATCATATCATTATTGTTTTGGATCCAATTTTTTCATCGAGTGTCTTCTGTGCTGGCACACATGGGAGCTGCCTGTAGGCAGGCCTGCCACGGGAGAACTTTCCAAGAGCTTCTATAAAGAGTATTCACTCCCCCTCCCCTCATGGAGGAGATTAGTGAAGCCTTTTTCCCCGCCCATTTGGTCACGTGATGAGGGGAGTGGGAGGCACCTTTCCCTCAGTCCTTTTTCTGCCACCGTGAGGAAAGGACAGACCTTGAGCTTCTCCTTCTTACCTTAGTGTTTAATTTTCAAAATAGAAAGTTGATTCTCTTCAGGAGTTCCTGTCTTTATATTAAGATGGCCTTGTTTAAGAAGTGCCAAGCGTGTGGCACGAAAATGGCTTCAACATTCGACCATCTGAAGTGCCTTCTATGTTTGGGTGAGGCCCATGATACAGCTTCTTGTGAGATCTGTAGCAATTTAATGCCCAGGACGAAGCAAGACAGAGCTCTGAGGCTAAAAGCTGCGCTTTGGGAACAAGTGCTTTCAACCCCGGCCTCTGCTTCCTCCCCTTCTATCCACGGGAAGAGTTCTACTAAGGGCACAAAGGTCTCCCATAAGCTGGCTTCAAAACTGGCAGGGATGCCCCATACTAGGTCGGCTTCTGCTCAGCCACCTTTGAAACGGGCTAAAACCGACAAGAAATGTCATTCTAACTCGCCCTTAGCGTCGGCTATTACGCGGATGCCATCTCCGCCATCAGTCTCGGCACGGCCGTCAGCTACTGAACATCCGTCCCTCGATGTCGAAGAAACCATGACGTTGACTTCGACGTCTAGACGCTCCCGATCTACTCGACGTCGTAGTCCGGGCTCTCATTGACGTCGAGTCCCGTCATCCAGTCCGGAAGAGTCCGCTCAACGTCGATGCACAAAAGACGACATCGAGATTCTGACCATGACAGATTCTCCTCTGTCTGAAAGGTCTCGCTCCTCTAGTTCTAAAGGGCAGAGAGCCCCTCCGTGGGATTGCCCACCTGGTTGGGAGTATATGCCTCCATGGTTCTTTCCTCCCTGGTATGGCACTCATTCAGCTTCACACCACACTAGTCGCAGCATGAGTCACTCTTCATGGCATTCAGTTGCTGAATCTAAGTCATCTTCGAAGCCTCGCCAACAGTCCCCAGATCCGAAAAATATCCAGTCATCATCCGATCCTCTTCACTTGCAGGATGGAGCCGATGACGTCTCCGATGCTGATTCGAACCGTACATCTCTGCCTTCCCCGACTGATGCTGTTGGTGATCCTGCTCCGGTGTCTCCGACCAAAGACTTATGTGTCTACTCTGAACAATTACTTTGCATGGTCAAGGCTCTGAAAATTGACTATTTCACACCCAAACCTCTGGAAGACGATCCAGTCATGGACATTTTATATGCATCAGATACTGGTCCAGTCATGATTCCCTTGGTGAAGGGTATTAAAGAGATCACCCGTAATGCTTGGGCGCATCCAATGTCCAATACTGCTTCCACTGGAAGGATGGAAAATTTATATAAAATCAGGGAGGAGGATGCTTATTTTTTGTATCACCATCCCCAGCCCAGCTCCATAGTTGCTGAAGTTATCCCATCCAAACAAACAGGGGGGGCCCATTCCTCTCCACTAGATAAAGAGGGTAGAAAATTGGATAACTTAGGTCGCAAAATATATTCCTCTGGGGCTTTGACACTGAGAGTGGCTAATTTCAAGGCCATCATGGCCAGGTATCAGGTCCTTTTATGGGAGCAGATGGCACCATACCTTAAAGATCTTCCCGAGGCAAAAAGGGAACATGCCAATTTGATACAGGCAGAGGGCACTCGCCTGGCTAAACAAGAATTGAACGCCACTAGGCACACTGCGGATGCAGCAAGCAAGGTTATAGCTTCAGCCATGGTGTTGCATAGGCACTCCTGGCTTCGCACCTCAGCTTTGCCTTTAGACATTAGGGCCGGGGTCGAGGATCTGCCCTTTGAAGGTAAATTACTATTTAGCGATCAGACCGATGATGTTCTGGAGAAGGTCAGGAAGACAAGGTTTACGGCTAAGTCCTTGGGCCTGAGTTCCCAACAGCCACCTGTTCAGAAACCAAGGTAGTTTCCTCGTCACTACCACCAGTCGGGTACAGGGAGGGAATACCGTTTTCAGTCTGATTCCCCTCAGTCCTTCAGGGGCAACTTCCAGTCTTCCTTCATGCCATGACGCCAGCAGCCTAGACCACGGGGTGACAACTCCTGTTCCCCGAGGAATGGCTCCGCTAAATCTAGACCTTCGCAATGAAGGCTTCCCCCCTTCTTCAGGGCATGTCTCATTCCTTTTTTACCACCGTTGGTCTGTAATTTGTTTTGTTAGTTGGGTTCTGGATATAATAAAGTTCGGTTATGCTTTAGAGTTTCATTACAGACCTTGTTACTCAAAGGCGTTTTCGTGTGCTTTCCTTGGAGGAGGTATACCGGTCTATTGAACCAGGAAATTGGTTTGCCGTCCTTGACCTCCAAGATGCATATTTTCACATCAATTTCTACACTGCAGACACCAAAAGCACGCTCAATTCAAAAACTGCTAGGTCTCATGGCTTCTACTACCTTTACTGGGCACTATGCATGTTTACGCAGGCGCCACTTGCAGAACTGGTTCTTGAGAAACTTCACTATGGGTTTACATCCCCATTGGTTATGTTTATCAATTCCTCGCCCAATCCTTCGTCCCCTGGAATGGTGGACAGAAAAATCCAATCTCATACAAGGGTTTCCACTGGCGTATGCCGTCCCAGACATACACGTCTTTACGGACACATCTCTAGAGGGCTGGGGGGGTGCATTGTGGCACTCCACATGTCAGTGGTCGATGGTCACAATATGAGTCCACTTTACATATCAATACTTGGGGTTACCCAGCCATCGACTTTTTCGCATCCAGTGCGAACTACCGTTGCAACCTATTTTGTGCAAAGGGGTTACTTTGGAGATGCCTTCCTTCTGAGATGGTCAGGCATCCTCTTTTATGCTTTTCCGCCCTTTCCACTCCTACCGAGGGTGTTGGCAAATATGTGATACAACGGGACCATGGCCATTCTCATAGCACCATTCTGGCCCTGCAGACTGTGGTTTCCGGTCCTTCAGTCTCTCTCACGAGGCAGAATGAGACCTTTGCCATGAGTCCAAGACTTGCTGGTCATAGACCAAACATGCTGCCCTCAGGGCCCACAACTGCACCTAACCGCATGGTTCGGTTCACGGTAACAGACTGTTCTGATCGAGTGGCTGAGATCTTATTAGCTTCTTGAAAACCCTCCACCTGAAAGTCCTACAGGGCCAAGTGGTGGAGGTTCACAATTTGGGCACAGGAATGCAAAGTATCTTGTCCCCTGATGGAAGTGTTGGATTACCCTTTGACTTTGGTAGACGAAGGTCTTTCTACCTCATCTATTAAGGTTCACTTTGCTGCCATTTCAGCCATTCATCTCGGGATTGATTCGAAACCGCTACGTTTCATTTATCTCAAGGCGTTATCCTGCCTGTGTTTTTTTCCTAATCCCTCCTCCGCACCTGAAAGGGACTTGAATGCGTTAGACGTTAGGAGGCTTTGCTGTTTTATTTACACCGTACAACCTCATTTCACCGTACTAGTCAATTGTTTGTGGCTTTCTCTGGTTCCAAAAAAGTCAAGGTGTTAATCCTCAATCCATTTTTAAATGGATTACTTCGACCATTCGCATTTGTTACACATATGCGAGTTTAGACTGCCCCTTTCCAGTCCGTGCTCACTCGACAAGGGCCCAGGCCTCTTCAGCTGCTTCTCTGCAGCGATGACTGTAGACGAGATCTGCAGGACAGCCACCTGGTCTTCCTCTATGATGTTCATCAACCATTATTTGGTTGACATTGATTCCCGGAGCGATGCTGTAGTGGGTAAAGCAGTATTACAGTCGATGTTCAAGTAAACTGTGCTTTGGTTTCGTCCACAACTGCCTCCGTTTTTCACTATAGCTCGCTATTCTCCCATGTGGGACTGCACAGAAGACACAACGATGAAAACATGGTTGCACTTACCTGTAACTGATGTTCATCGAGTGTCTTCTGTCCTGGCACACATCCTTCCCTCCTTCCCCGCTGTGGACGACTATAGCTTTCCCACGGCGGCAGGTTAGGACTGAGGGAAAGGTGCCTCCCTGTCCCCTCATCATGTGACCAAATGGGCGGGAAAAAGGCTTCACTAATCTCCTCCACGAGGGGAGGGGGAGTGAATACTCTTTATAGAAGCTCTTGGAAAGCTCTCCCGTGGCAAGCCTGCCTACAGGCAGCTCCCATGTGTGCCAGCACAGAAGACACTCGATGAACATCAGTTACAGGTAAGTGCAACCACATTTTCTACACTGAAGTAGATATAGATTGGAACTGACACAAATGTGGCTGTAGAGTCAGTGTAATTCATTCTTTTCTCACTGCTGAAATGACAAAAATTAATTCTGTAGCCAGCTCAAACTAACAGACGTACATTTCAAAATACATGAAAAAAAAAATCAGCAGGTCAGACAATCCACTTTTCACTGCTGTTTGTGTGGAATCCAGTTACATCAGTTAATCGAGTGCAGTTCTATCAAGGAGTAAATACTGGCTGCTGTCTTGGAGGTAGGTGATGCTGGAGATTCTTATAGTTGCCATTTGTACATGGTGTGGATGCTATAGGAAACAAATGTACTTGTGTGTTTGGGATCACAGCTAGCAAAATAAAAAAAATGAATCATGAAGTAATAAAAAGAAGGGAGATAATACAAAGTGAATGAACAAATTCTAAATGGCAAAAAGGGACTTAAAATATAAATGTAAAAATAACTGAGAACAAACATGGTTGTAAAACTCATAAACTGATTTTTCAAGTTAATCAAATTCCTGCAGAATTTTGTTTTATACTGCATCTCTGGTAATTACCCATTGTTTTTATAAAAGAATATTTTGTGATTCCTTTACAGCCTGAAGTCAAGGTCTCCATCAGCTTATTTATGTCATATGTCCACAAAACTGTCAATGAAATGTCCAAGGTCTACCTTGCTACTGAGAGGCGCTACAATTATACCACCCCCAAGACCTTCCTTGAACAGATCAAACTCTACCAGAACTTGCTGGCTAAGAAAAGAGCAGAGCTCATTGCCAAGATTGAGAGGCTGGAGAATGGTTTAATGAAACTCCAGAGTACTGCCTCACAGGTATGTTTGTGAGGCTGTGATCAGACGTGCCTTTAGATCCGACTCAGCTGTGAATGCCTGATGGATCTAAGGGCATGATCAGACAGCAACATCTGGGAAGGGTCCCACAGTCATTGGCAATCCATGCTGCTCCACCACATAAGTGGAGTTAAAAGACACCAGGGAAAGTCCGGTTCTAACTGGTTCTGACAGGCCACTGACAGACTTTCCACTGTCTGCACACTCAAGCTGTCAGGATGGGCTGCCCAGTCCATCCCAACTTGGCGCCATTTTTTTTGCTCACTTAGTGGTATGTGCATAATCGCATAAGCAATTATAGTCACAGAACACCGTGGGGGTTCAATTCCTCATTTATGCGCATGCGGGGAAAAGGCAACCCCCTCCACCACTCACCCGAATGTACCGTCTGATCAGGCAGTGTCGGGCTGAGCTCGCAGCACCAAGGGATGTGTGATTGCATGACTCTGTTTCAATTTCCACTGGAGGAAATAGGATCACTTCCCCTCCATGCCAAATGGCATGGCATGTCTGATCACAGCTTGAATGAACCTTCTCTGTCATACTGGTGTGATAGTTCCAAGGTCCCTGCTTGGGTCAGTTGTTGGCTACCACCCAAAACTGCTGTCTGCTATTTCAGTGCCCCCTGTAACTTCAAAAACAACAACCCAAGAACAATAAGTGTCTGTCATGTATTTTGGATGCTATAGAATATTGTGAACAGTATTTTACAATATAGGAGTTCCAGTCTGGAATAAAGGATTCCCTCTAGAAGAATCTTTTCAAGCTGTGTGCTAAAGAGCTTCCCACCACCACCTCTTCTTCCCCCTCAAAGAGTTTATTGTTCGCATATAACTAATACTTTTTTCAGATGATTATCCAATATTTCAGTCTAACCATGTACTAGCCATTGACTGATGTGTCCTACAAATTGATAACAGTATGATATCAGGCTCAGTTTATGTCACATGGAGCTTCATGTTTTGTCTCCATTTTTAAAGCCAAAAATTGGTCTGAGCAGACAAAAGGCAGACAGAAAGAGGCTGTTGAAACCTTTTCCTGGGCTGTGGTCACATGGTTGTTTTGATCGGGATTCACTGCTGTTCCCTCTTGCATGTAAAATCGCTGATCAGACAGGCCAATCCGCCTCCCACCCCGAAGTGGGCTCACGCAATGCTCCCGGTTTTCTCCCGCATTTTCCTACACCCGGAAAAATGAGTACTTTCCGGGTGTTTCCACTGCGATTCCACACTTTCCACTATCTGGACTCCCCTCTCACAAGTCTCCCCCCTTCTCTCAAGTCTCCCCCCCACCCCGGCGACCACCATTATGCGCATGCGCAGTTATGCACATAATAACCCTTGCACATGCGCAAATGAATTTTTTAAAGTGGGGGCACTGCTGTCTGAACTCATTGGGCAATTCAAGAGGGATGTGTAACCAGTTTTCATCTGATAAAAAAGTCGTGGATAAACCAACAGTGGGAGCAAGTTGTGGTAAGAGGTCAGTGTGTGACTGCAGCCCTGGTCTTTCTTAGTCCATAATCACCTTCTCAAGCTGCTTTTTCACCCAGAGAGGAAAGATACAGTAGAACAACAGGACCTTGTATCATTTCACCCCAAGGTATAGTGGTGACTTGAGAAGAATGCTTGTCAACTAAAAAATAAAGCTAGAGGGGAAAGAATTATATCTCCCAACCATACCTTTTTCTGCCCCCAGTTTTAGCCTGTCTAGCCAGATTTTGGAATTCCATATTATATGTTGTTTGAGCCTTAATCTGTGCATCTTAGACACGATAAAAGAGCCTTGCTGTAGAGGGACTGCCAAGCCGCTGTTTAAAAGCAAAGGAGCTTTTAAAAATATACAAGCATTAACATATAGTCTAAAAATCACCTAGCATAGAAGAAAGATCAGAGAGGGAAAGAAGAAAGAACAGGAATATTCTAGGCTGCTACTCAAGGAAACAGTACTAGAATTATTGCAGAAAACAGAAATAGAAGATCTTCGTCGTGGTCTCTGTGCAGTCCCACACATGGGTTGGGCGCCTGCACACGACCTCGTTCGGAGAAACTTCTAGAGCTTTACCTCAGAAGAGCTTTTGGCGGGCTCTCCTCCCGCCCCGGGGGAGGAGACATGCACTGCGCATGCCCAGAGCGGGAGAGAGAGCCGCCTCTCACTCAGTTCTTCTTCGACCGCCTTCGTGTTCACACCTCGTTCCTGTCGTTCCTCCATTTACCTCAGCTGAGTATATCTTTATTCGCTTTATTTTTCCATCTGCTTCTTTCCCTTCTAAAAAATATTAAAAAAAAAAAATCTTTGTCTATCTCTCTTTCCCCCCCTCTCCTTTCTTTGGAGGGTGGGTGGGGATTTTTGTATGGGAAAAACCCAATTCTTTAAGGTCTGTTGTCGTTGCCCTGCTAAAATTCCATCCAACGACGGGCACGACCTTTGCTTAGTTTGTTTGGATGAGGCCCATAGAGTAGATTCTTGCCCTCATTGCGCGAGTTTCACTCGTCAGGCTCGCCGTAATCGAGAGGCTAGGCTCAAAGCTCTTCTTGTTGAATCGGCTCTGCGTCCCACAATGTCTTCAGGAGCTTCCCAGGTCTTGGTAGCCAAGAAATCGGACACCTCCTCGAAGGCACCGAAACAGAAACCTAAGCGGGCTGAAGATAAGGCCCCTTCGAAGTCGAAGGCCACGCCCTCCGCTTCGGTTTTGAAAGTGGACCCCATCGTCGTGACTGGGTTGTCGACGTCGATGCCGGCCCTCGCCTCTACATCCCATAAGTCTGCGGCTCGACAACAGACTCCGCAGCACTCCCACTCGTCACCTATGGGGACGATACCGTTGGGCCAGTTGACCAGATCACCTCCGCACCTGTCTCTGCAAACAGGCTCCCGGTCTCCACGGAGGCGTTCCACTACCCCGATCCACACTTTGGACGAGGGTCTGGTTGTGCACTGCCATGCGCGGTCCTGATCCCGATATGGTCGTCGATGCCTGGTCCGTAGGCAATCCCCGTCGTCGTCTGATTCCGCCTCTGACCACCAATGCTGGTCCTGCGAAGACCGTCGGGAGCGTCCGGATGCGGCCTACTATTATTCGAGGTCTCCGACACCGGAGAGACACCGCTATGACCGAATCCGGCATTCGGAATGCGGAGATCAGGCCCACGCCCCTGACCACCCTCAGCGCTCGGCATCTGTGGCCTCGGATCATTCTGCCTCTCGGGAACAGCCTTCTGACCTTCCCAGAAATCGGGACGCCCCAAGGAGTTCCCCAATGGAACCTCGACACCATCCTGCCGTCGACCATCCGGTCATCGACCTTGTCCAACCCCGATCCTCCTCTCCTATGTCGATCTCGGACAGGTCGGATTCAGCGGAGTTCGATCCCGAGGTCTCTCTGATCGAGGACGAGCCTCGATGCTCGGGATCGATTTCACTTACGGAGGGCCCTAAGGCATTTTTGGAGCTCGTTACCAGGATGGCGACTGCCCTCCAAGTTCAGGGCTTTACGGAGTCCCCAGCAGTGACCGACGTCGTTCACCGATTGGTCCAGGCTGATCTTCTTCCGTCTCCTGTCTTGCCTTTGCTGCCTGTCCACCTTTCTATGTTGAAAGAGTCATGGGAACGCCCGGCTTCGATCCTTCCGGTTTCGAGGCGCTATGATGGGTTGTACAGGATCCAGGATGCTCCTGGCAAATTCCTCCTTTCTCAGCCACCACCGAACTCCATGGTGGTTCACTCTTCTTCGAAATCGAGGCAGCCTGCTCGCCAGTCCACGCCCCCTGACCGTGAGGGTCGTAAACTGGATCTTCTGGCCAAGAAGATGTACTCTCTGGCCTCCATGAATCTCCGGGTTGATACTTATCTGTCTTATTTATCTGCTTACGCATTCAACGTTGCCAATGCAATTCGCCCTGTCCTGGAGTTTGTTCCGGAACAGCACCATCCCACTCTCTCGGCTGCCTTGTCTGAGGTTTGTGCCATATCAAAGCAACAAATCAATTCCGTTCGTCATGCAGTCAATTGCTCGTCTAAACTGCTGGTGTCTTCTGTCGCTCTCCGGTGTCATGCCTGGCTGCGGGGCACCTCTCTACAACTGGACGTCAAGTTCCGTGTAGAAGACCTCCCCTTTGACGGAAACGGCCTTTTCCACTCCACCACCGACGAAGTGTTGAAGGCTGTCGATGAGAGTCATAAGCAGGCCCGAAACCCTGGAGTCTCGGCTGCACCTTACCATCCCAGAAACCATTCCTGGAAACCTTCCGGCTCCAGGCGATGCCTATCTCCGGCACCTCACTCCCAATGGAGGAGAAAACCGTACGACTCCCGTCCTCCTTCCCCCACACTTTGTCGTCACGCCTCCAGACCCCCTCCTCGATCTCAAGGTTTCTGCTCTCCTTGCCAAGGGGGCCATCGAGGTTGTCCTGGAGGCGCAACGAACTCTCGGCTTCTACTCGAAGTATTTCCTGGTCCCCAAGAGGGACGGCGGCTTCAGACCAATTATGGACCTTCGGGATCTCAACCGTTACATTCGGTATCAGAAATTCAGAATGGTCACTCTGCAGTCGATCCTTCCTCTCATTCCACAGGCAGCGTGGCTCGCGTCAGTCGATCTCCAAGACGCATACTTCCATGTCACGATCTGTCCCCAACATCGGCGGTTTCTCCGGTTCGCCGTTGGAGATGCCCACTACCAGTACAGGGTGCTTCCCTTCGGCCTTTCTACAGCTCCACGGGTGTTCACCAAGCTGATGGCTGTGGTGGTAGCCGAGCTCCACCGATGGGGAGTCACTCTTTATCCTTACATCGACGACTGGCTTCTCGTAGCTCCAACACCAACTCAGTTGCTCCACGACACTCGGGAGACTCTCTCCCTTCTCCGTGTTCTCGGGCTTTGCGTCAACCATGCCAAGTCCTCCCTTCAGCCCCTCCAAATCCTTCGATTCCTCGGGGCTCGACTCGACACCAACCTCGAAGCGGCTTTCCTTCCGGAGTCCAGGGCTTCCGACATTCGGGCGATGGTGTCCGTCTTTCAGACGTGTCCCCAACAATCCGCCCGTTCTGTCATGAGGCTCCTCGATCACGTTGTCTCCACGGTGTTCGTTGTCCGCAACGCTCGGCTGAAGATGCGGCCGCTTCAGCTGTGGCTCCTACGAGCCTTCGATCCCCTCCGGAGGCCTTGGCACACGGTTCTGTCGATCCCACAAACCGTCCTCGCCTCCCTCGAGTGGCGGGCTCAACCTATCCACCTCCTTTCTGGGATGCCCTTTCGTCCTCCTCCTCCCGACTTGCTGTTGACCACAGACGCTTCCCTCTCGGGTTGGGGAGCCCGGAGTGGAACGCTTACTGTTCAAGGGGCTTGGTCTGCTCGAGATGCAACTCGCCACATAAATTACCTGGAGTTGCAAGCAATTTACCTGGCCCTTCGGTCCTTTCTTCCGACCCTCCGAGACCGTGTCGTCCAAGTGGCTTCCGACAGCACCACGGCTGTTTATTATGTCAACAAACAGGGCGGCACTGCCTCTGTTCGTCTCTGCACCTTGGTGATAGACCTCTGGTCCTGGTGCCTCCATCACTCCATCACGCTCTCGGCGATCCATATTCCCAGGGATCAGAATGTCGATGCGGACCAGTTGAGTCGTTCTGCCTCATCGGACAACGAATTGTCCATTCCCCTCCGGTATCTTCGACCTCTGTTTCGAGAGTTCGGTCACCCATCTGTCGACGGCTTCGCGTCCGTCGACAATGCTCGATGTCGCCTGTTTTTCAGCAGGGGTCCCCCGTCTGCTCAGTCGCTCGGGGATACCTTTCTCCACAAACAGGAACCCTGTTTTATCTGTTTCCTCCGTTCCCTCTCATCTCTCGGGTCGTGCAGAAGATTCGTGCAGACCGCACCTCCTGCATTCTGATCACTCCGTGGTGGCCACGCCAGGTCTGGTTCCCGCACCTGCTTCAACTCTCCTGTCGTTCCTTCCGTCCCCTCCCTGTCGTCCCAGATCTCCTTTCTCGGGCCCGAGGGAGAATCATCCATCCCAATCCGGGATTTTTCAAATTAACGGCCTGGAAGATCCAGCCCTAGACTTCCCGCCTCAGGTCTCTGAAATCCTCCTGAATGCTAGGAAGCCTTCTACTGGACGTTCCTATCAGTTCAAGTGGAACAGATTCCAATCCTATGCTGCTGATCGCTCCTTCGATCCGATTCGATCATCTCTCCGTGAGATCTTTGCCTACATTGTGCATTTGAAGGATGCGGGCCTGGCATACTCGTCCTTGAGGGTTCATTTGGCGGTGATCTCCGTCTACCACCCCCTCATACAAGGCTCGTCAGTGTTCTCCCACCGTCTCACCAAGACGTTCCTCAAGGGTCTTCTTCGCATGTGCCCGCCTAGGAAACCGTTGGTGCCTTCCTGGAGCTTGTCTCTAGTCCTTTCTCGACTCATGGCTAAACTGTTCGAGCCAATGGCTACCGCCGACCTCAGGTTAGTGTCCTGGAAGGCGGCTTTTCTCGTAGCCATTACCACTGCATGCAGAGTAGGGGAGCTAGCTGCCTTCAGGGCCGATCCCCCCTATACCGTTTTTCATAGGGAGAAGGTGGTCCTTAGAACAGATCCTTCCTTCCTCCCTAAAGTCATCTCTGCCTTTCACCTCTCTCAGTCGTCTGTTCTGCCTACTTTCTTCCCGAACCCGACTGATGCCTCTCAGAGAGCCCTGCACTGTCTAGATGTGCGCAGAGCGCTCTCTTTCTATCTACACAGGACGCAGCCCATACGTAAATCTCCTCGGCTGTTCCTGGCTTATGGCCCCCCTCATGCGGGGGAACCCATTTCTTCTCAACGTCTCTCTAAGTGGGTGACTTCCACCATAGCCCTTTGCTATGAGCTGGCACGTCAACCCGTTCCTACCTGTCTCACTGCCCATTCCACACGGGCGGTGTCGACGTCCACCGCTTTCCTGGCCGGTGTCCCGTTGGAAGACGTCTGTGCGGCTGCTACGTGGTCCTCGGCATCGACCTTCGTGACCCACTATGCACCCGACGTCCAAGCTCGGCGGGATGCTGCCTTTGGTCAGACGGTGCTGCGATCTCTCTTCGCTTGATCCTGGTACACCCTCAGGTAGGACCGGTGGGTGATTTGTTTTGATGGTGATGCTGTGTCTTAACCAGTATTTTTGTGTCCTTTGCAGCTGCCAGCTCCCTCCTCCAACTGGTTCACCTCTTGTAATCACCCATGTGTGGGACTGCACAGAGACCACGACGAAGATAAACAGGTTGCTTACCTGTAACTGATGATCTTCGAGTGGTCATCTGTGCAGTACCACAATCCCACCCAGCCTTCCCCGCTGCTGGCATCTCCAGATGTCCTGTTTTGGATTCTTTGGCCTTGACAGTGGCGGTCGAAGGAACTGAGTGGGAGGCGGCTCTCTCTCCCGCTCTGGGCATGCGCAGTGCATGTCTCCTCCCCCGGGGCGGGAGGAGAGCCCGCCAAAAGCTCTTCTGAGGTAAAGCTCTAGAAGTTTCTCCGAACGAGGTCGTGCGCAGGCGCCCAACCCATGTGTGGTACTGCACAGATGACCACTCGAAGATCATCAGTTACAGGTAAGCAACCTGTTTTTCTCCTTTGACGGGCAGCCTTAACCAACAGAGTATGTACCTCCCATGGACCAAAATTCTGATTGGAGTCCCTCATGCTCTAGGCTACATCCTAGACAGCTTAGTTTGTTTTCCTGGTATAAGGAGCTTAAGAGTGATTTCTTAACCGGGGTGGTGGGGTGGTGGTGGTATAATAAGAAGTCCTGCTTCTTCTTTCCCCCCCGTGGCCTTCGTTTTTTTTCTGTATACATTTGCACATAGTATTCATCCACACATTTTTATGGCAAAAGGGGAAGGGAAAAACTTCACAAAGCTGCTCTTTTACTTATCTTTTTAAAGTACTTTTTACTGTCTGTTCACAACCAGCATGGTGTAGTGGTTAAAGAATCAGACTAGGATCTGAGAGTGCCAGGTTTGAATCCCCACTCATGCCATGGAAGTTTGCTCAGTGACCCTTGGTCAATCACAAATTCTCAACCAAATCTACCTCACAGGGTTGTTGTGAGGATAAAATGGAGGAGAGGCAAATGATGTAAGCCCCTTTGGTTCCCCATTGAGTGAAAGGTGGGATATAAATAAAGTAAATAAACAAATGAATAAACTTCTTCACCCTGCATTCTGTAGCTTTTGTGCTGTGTTGTGTTTTGTTAAAAGAACAAGGACTTCTTTGTGAAGTGATCCCAGCTGACAGGCCATGTGACATAATGTCTTACAACCAGTCAGATTTGAATACATGATGATGATACAGAGTCAAATTCAGTGTGAGAGCAATGCTTTCTGCCCTCACTCTGAATGTGACCATTTCCCTTTCATCATTTCATAGATCCTCTGAAAAAAATCACCCAAAAGGAAGGTAGACATGGTTTTTCAAGAAAATTGTCCTGTCCCCCCCACACACACACACCAGTTTTGCTCATTCTTCTTGATGGATTTTGTAGGTCGATGACCTGAAAGCCAAACTTGCTGTTCAAGAGCTGGAGCTCAAGCATAAGAATGAAGATGCTGACAAACTGATCCAGGTGGTGGGGGTTGAAACAGAAAAAGTAAGCCGGGAGAAAGCGATCGCTGATGAAGAGGAGCTGAAAGTGCAAGTCATTAATACAGTAAGTAATGTTCATATTCTCTCTCTCTCTTGTCGGAAGATGGCCAGAAGGCTGGAGGTGAGCAAAGGGCAGGAGGCCTACTGGTCAAAGAGCAGGGATCTCTGTAGCACACTGTGGCATATTCTAATTCCTGGAAGCTTTTCCTTAGCAACCAGAAAGAGGTTTTATTTCCCAATTATTTATTAGGAAATGTGTCATGCAGTAGTTTTGGCGAACTTAGCCAAATTAGCAAATATAATAAACATCCTGTTATTCATCCCTCTGGGGGAGGCAGAAGTAAGCAACCTGGGTAAGGAAACAAGGCCAGTTGGTCTGTTTCCCAGAAATAAGCTGCACAACACAGATTCTTAGTCAGTTACTGCAAGGCTCCCTTTTCTCTTGCCAGCACTGCTTATGGTGAGCCATTGCACTGCAAGAAGGGAATACCCCTTTTTATAAGGTAGAGCAAGGAATGAGTCACAGAGCAGAGGTGCTCTGGAACAAGCACAGAAGGATGGTGCCATTGACAAAATCTTCATTATTCATCCCATCACACAACAAAATATTGGCGTCTACCATTTGGCCCTGATTGCACTAAAGGTTAGGGTTCCATAAGGCCATAAAACTGTTGTGTTCACTTAAACAGCTTTATTAAATGCTTATCTTTTCTTGCCTGCAGAATGTAGCAGAAAAGCAAAGGGCCTGTGAAACTGACCTGGCCAAAGCTGAGCCAGCTCTGATTGCTGCTCAGGAAGCGTTGGACACTCTCAATAAGGTAAAATGTTTGGACCTTCCCAATAGAAGTATGATATGTTTTGTTTTTCAAAGTGGGATAATATAGGTAAATGCTTGGTGCCCCTTTCAGCATCTCTCTCTCATTACCAATTGTTAAATGACCAGAGTCCAAAATACTAAGTGCTAATGCCTAAGTGCCCGACTCTGCTGTACCAGAAACCCCAAACCACTTCTAGACTAAATTTCTGGTGCTCAAGTAAATGTCCATGGTGAATATTTAAGTAGGATCCTTTGAAGCTTTGTGCTTCCCATATCACTCCTGCCATAGAGCCTCTCATAGGTTGGTATTTCTGCTGCTCCCTGATAGTTGCCCAGTCTGCCAAAGATTCAGTATCCTGGAGAAAGATCAAAAGCCAGAATTAATTACCTTTGCATATTATGTTTGGTTTTAGGCTTTTTGCTCTAACTTACCTTCCAGTGTTGCCGTACAGAGTTATAGGTGCCCTGAACAACACTGTCACAATAGCTGTCTTCTTTTTTGTCCTTTTCCAGAACAACCTGACCGAATTGAAGTCTTTTGGATCTCCCCCAGAAGCTGTTGTTAATGTGACAGCAGCTGTAATGATCCTTACAGCTCCAGGTGGCAAGATACCAAAGGACAGAAGCTGGAAAGCAGCCAAAGGCATGATGGGCAAGGTGGACACTTTCTTGGATTCCCTGAAAAAATATGACAAGGAACACATTCCAGAGGCCTGCTTGAAAGCTTTTAAGTATGAACAATTAAATGTATACTCTTGGCACAAAAAGAGATGGCTGTAGCTTGCTGACTGGACTAGAGGCTAGGAGGCTGTCTTTTACCTACAATCTATTCTCTTTTAGGGTCTGTACCAGTGATCCTCAACATGGTGCCCACTGATGTATTTTCTGTTGCCCACTTGCTTCTTCCCCAAAGCATCTGTTTCCCAAGCAAAGAGCCAGTCCTGACTTTCCTCCAGCTCATTAGCGCATGAGGTGCTTCAAAAGATCTCTGGAGACATCACATTTCAGTATGCAGGGGCACCCATTTGGAAAAAGCTTCCCCCATCATAGGGTGATATTTGGATTAGAATCTTCAAATATTTCCTCCCCCCCCACCGCATGGCAGCCATTTTGTGGTGGTACTCACTACCCTCTTTCAAAATTCCAAAAATGCCCACAAATTCTACAGGATTTGAGACCCTGGTCCATACCCACCAGCTTCTTCTAGTCCCCGTCTGCCCTCAACCCTGCATCTTACCTCCACAGCAGTGTTCCTGCTCCCTCTATCAGCATGTTGAAGGGAAACAGCCCTCTAAGATCAGGAGATAGAGTACACAATTGTGTTCCTCACTAGATTGTCTTGGGCCAGTGAGTGAGGCAGTATACCTCTGCAGTGTCCTTCTCCTCATGCCATGGGCCTACAAAATGCCTTTCCCCTTGTGAATTCAAGCTGATGACTTCAAAAGAAGGGCAGGGCAAGTAGAGCTCAAGAAAGTCAGTCTCCAGGATAACCAGGAGACTGACTTTCTTGAGCTCTACTTGCCCGGCCCTTCTTTTGAAGTCATCAGCTTATCCTGGTTACTCCAGTCAATGTTAGAAGTGTAAGGCTAATGTGGGAACCTTTTACCACATGTGGTGAAAGTGTGGGAAAATCCAAGGGTACTGGAAAATGGTGCGTAGGTTGATTCAGGACATTTTGGAAAAGAACTTGGCACTAATACCTGAAATATATATGTTAAATATGCTTCCGGATGGATATAACCAACAAGAAACATATATTTTGGTGTATATATTATCAGCTGCTTGACTGTTACTGGCTAAAAATTGGAAATTAGATTTAATACCCTCAAAAGAAGACTTAATAGATAAATTATTAGAGATAGTCAAATGG
Source organism: Gekko gecko (assembly GCA_029375565.1). Classification (NCBI taxonomy): domain Eukaryota; kingdom Metazoa; phylum Chordata; class Lepidosauria; order Squamata; family Gekkonidae; genus Gekko; species Gekko gecko. The sequence goes on along the minus strand of JAPDNY010000002.1, from coordinate 231,377,424 downwards.
ATGACTTAAGTTTGAAGCTTCAAAATAAATGTGAGAAGGTACACACAAAAAGGTGGGAAAAGGTTTATAACTGGATAGAAAATCAGTTGAATGTATAGATGTACATAGCATGTAAAAGACTCTACCTTGTATGTACGTTGTATTGTTCAAATGTAAGACAATTTTGAAAATCTAAAAATAAACTTAAAAAAAAAGAAAGAAAGTCAGTCTCCCCCTTCCCCTGGACACTATTTGAGAAAGGTGTAGCATAACAGCTTCCAGCATTTCTCTTTCTAGTAAATGCAAGCACTAAAGCAGGAGTCCCCAATGTGGTACCCACTGATACCTTTCCTGGTGCCCACCAAGTGTTTTTAGAAAGTGGGTGGGGCAAGGTGGAGCTTCTGCCCAGTAAGGCTGCAGATTAGCCACTGGAGACTTGATTGGCTGCGTGGATTTTTAAAAACTTTGCTTTGGCAGCAACTGCCACCACAGCAAAAGGATATTCACTGTGTGGCTGCAGGTAAGCTGTAGCAGCCATTTTGTGGCTGGCACTGCCTCCTGTAGCAACCATTTTGTGGCAGTCATTTTGTGGCTGTACCCACCATGTTGTGGGGAAATTCCAAAGATGCCTACAGCCTCAAAAAGCACTAAAGCATTGTTTCATTCAGAATCCACTCATTCTTTGGTATCCATACAGTATTACCTGAAGATGGTAAATTGCACGGTGTCTTTTGATTCACTCAGTCTGAAAGGATTTTATACCTTCCTTCTGCAGACCATTTCAACATGATCCCACATTTGATCCAGAGTTTATACTTTCTAAATCTACAGCAGCAGCTGGTCTGTGTTCTTGGTGCCTAAACATAGTTCGTTTCTATGAAGTATACTGTGATGTGGCACCCAAGCGGCAAGCCTTGGAAGAGGCTAATAATGAACTGGCTGAGGCCCAAGCAAAACTCAATATGATTAAGAACAAGATTGCAGTAAGTACACTCACAACCACACTGTAGTAAAATTCTAGAGCCTCAGATATCCTGCCCAAGGGTGCCTTCAGACGGGCAGCTAAATCTGCCATTGGCCCGGCTCTAATTTGATCCAGATCTTTTTTATCTGGAGTTGCATGACCAGACAGCTCCCCTTACTGTGCGCGTACTCCGTGGTGGATTGTCTAGATGGCATCCACCTGAAGGAGCCACGCGGTCAAGTTTAAAAAAAAAAACCAAAAAAACCCTGCGCATGTGCATCTGCACCTCAACTTCTACTTGTTTTTCTGTGCATGCATGGAATTGAATGGTTAAAGCACCGCCAGTGGTACCTCCCTCTAGGTACCTTTTTAATTAACGCAGTTCATAAAATTCACGAGCCATTCAGAAACATGAAATTGTCTGGAACATTTGAGCAGAGCTCTGTGGCTGTCATGCGTTTATATGTTTATGTGCATATCGCTTAGAATTTTTTTAAATGGCGGCCACTCAGGATGATCTGACGTCAGACCATCCCAACAGGCTGATTGCACGATGGAATGATCAGATAGGGGAAAGTCTGTCAGTGGCCCGTTGGGAAGCAAAGACACTGGACTTTCACCAGTATCTATTAAGTATGGCTCCCTAGCGTGGCAAAATGGGATGATCACGGAAGAGGCACATTTCCCAGATGTTGCTGTCTGGTCATTACCTTTAAATCTGCCAGGCATGGATCTAAAGACCCGTCTGATTGGGACCTAAGTAAACATCACCATTCCAGTTAACTGACATTCACCACTGGCACTGAGTGAGAAAATTATTACTTAGATATTAGTTACTGAGTTGGTTGGTGAGCAACCAACATTCCTATGTTCTCTGTGCAAATTAGTGTAGCAGCTCAGTGTCTGAGCTGTGAAGCAGGAAGTTCCCAATTCAAATCCCTTCTTTGCTATGTATTCACTAGATGGTCTTAGGAAAGCCTATATAAGCTCAGCCCCTGAACCAATCTGTAATGACAATATTCTCTTCCTGGCCTACTTTAGAGCCAGTGTGTTGTACTGAATGGGAAGCTGGCCTAAGACTGAGAGGAGACATGTTCAAATTCCCACACACCATGAAATTCACTGGGTCATACTGGGCCCATCATTGACTCTAGCCCTTTTTATTCCACAAGGTTATTGTAAGGATAAAATAGAAGAAGGAAGAGAATCATGTATGACACCTGTGTTCTTTGAAGGAAGAAGATTAAAAATGTGCTAAATATATAACTGATGTAAGAATTAATGAGACAATTTGTATGAATTACCAAGAAAGATGTAAAGCAAATTTTATTAAGTCTCAAATGGAGGTAACTTTAATATGTACCTGCAGGTATTTGGCAGACCCTCATGTACATAAGCTCCCACACGGCTGGGAGGCATCTTCTAAATGATATTGCCACCTGGGCAAAGCCAGAGGCACAGGTCTTCCCCTCCTGTACCATGGGAAAGACCCATGCAGCTAGCCCTGCACACATGGTTGTATCATTAGCATATCATAGAAAAGTGGCTCCCACAAAGGGGTCCAGGTATGTCTAGAGTGCAGGGAATCACAGATTCTTGCATCAGCATTTGCACAGTTTTAGGGCACAACTTGTTAAAGACAGTCACATCCTGAAATAAATGAGGAGGTACATCATTTGACCATCTATAGTGAGTCGATAATCAAATTTCTCAAAAAAGTAATTGCCAACATTTTGTCTTGAAGGATCTAAATGCCAACTTGGCCAATCTGACAGCTGAATTTGAAAAGGCCACAGCAGAGAAAATCAAGTGTCAGCAAGAGGCTGATGCAACTAATAGAGTCATTTCATTGGCTAACAGGTATTGTGGCACTAAATACTACAGGATTTCCTTTCCTTGGATTTGCTACTTGTCACCAAGAAACAAGTTGCCCTTGTTTTTGTAAGAGACAGAATAGGATACTGCCTAGCTGCTACACTGGCCAAATTTGGCCCCAAAGCAAAGCAAAACAAAATGCCTTGGTCACTATTTCCAAATATCTTTTCCACAGTTAAGAAGATGGCACCAACTAGGCTATTGGTATAGGCTAATTGTTCCACTAACTACTTTTGAAATCAAACTGTGACATTTTCTGAACATAAGCCTCCTGAGAATCTAAGCATTTTAAAAGATGAAACTGTATTTTTAGAAATGGTATCTGAAAGAATCTGATGGTAGATCTTAAAATTATATTAAGCAGAAAGGAATGGTTGAAAGGAATTCTTTCTTGCTATAAGTTTTGCTAGTACATTATTTTGATTGTAATTTTACTATAATAATAATAATTGTGAGTGCCACAACCTGTCAGGAGTGGTCAAGTATCTGTGCAAAAGGTATGCCGAGAATGCGAAGCATGTTTAGGTAGAGGTTTTCCTCTTGCCCATCACACATTTTAAAACTGGTCCTCTGCATGCAGAAACTGTTCCCTTTATCTTAAACCACATCAGCATTCCAGGACAGACAGTTCATTTGGTTCTGGGAAAGGAAAGGACTAGCACCAAGATAGAGCTGGCCAGAATCCCAGGCTGTGCTAATCAAACACTTATCTCCTTGTGCAATGTTTCCTAAGGCTGGTTGGTGGCTTAGCATCCGAAAACGTGCGCTGGGCTGAGTCTGTGGAAAATTTCCGTGAACAAGAAAAGACACTGTGTGGGGATGTGCTGCTGATTACTGCATTTGTTTCCTATGTTGGCTACTTTACCAAGAAATACAGGACAGAGCTACTTGACAAGTTCTGGGCTCCTTACTTACATGAGCTAAAGGTAAATTTAATTGAGTAGCAACATGCACTTATACACAGCTAGGTGAAGCTCTGTGGCAGAAATACAGAGGCAGTTATTTGGACATGCAGGCTGTATTCTGTCAAGGCTCTATGTGCAATTACCAGGGCTTAAGAGTCTGATCCCAGAGACCCCAGACTAAAGTGGGCTATCACCAGCCCTGCATCAAATATTCCTTGGGCTCTAGTCTAAACCTTTTTGGGAGTATCCAGATCCATTTATGACTCATTCATTCAAGGCAAAGAGCTGGCTCATTCCAGCTCAAAGCCCTTAAATCATCCAGCACTCAGTGGAGGTTCTGATGGAACAGGCTTTGCTCAGCCTTACCAGCATAGTGCCTACATTTTAGCCTCTCTTGGGATCTAACAAAGTCATAGACTGCAGTCACCATTCGCCATCTCTTCTCCCATGTAAGGGGCCTTCAGCCCTTACCATAACTATACCTTCATGTAGCAACCTGTTGCTCATTCTCCTCACTCCCACTTTGATTATTTATTAACATTTCAATCCCAGTTCTTCCCCTTCCCCTCCATCCCACTCTCATTTTGAAACATTTAGTTAGAAAGGTGAGAGAGAGCCAATGCCTAGAAGAAAAGCTTTGGAGTAATTTCTTTTGCCTCTCTCTGGGATATTAAAACTGAGATGTATCAGAAACAACACAGTTGTAATCAACCCACAGAGATTACACCAGAGCTCAGACGTATTTTCCTCTACCTTAAATCCTAAACACTTAGCTTGACAGAAGAAACTTACCCCAGTATATTTGTGCCTTGCTGCTGAGAAAATATGAAGCACCTTTTCACAACACATACTGCCTAAGCTGATCAAAACAACTGTAATCAGTAGCATATTTTCAATAACTCCTTCCATCCAGCAGCTCAGGAGATCAAGGATATTTAGGACAAGCAGTCATCCTCTCTCACCTTCCCAGCTAATTGTATCTGGTGTTTTTTAAACCACCAGTAAGGAATATGTTCCCATTATTTGCCTGCAACATATCCTCTCAACCCTTTTATCCAATAGTAAGATTCTGTAGGGGAGAGAAGGCATCTATACATTTTACTGTCCTGACAGAGACCCATTTTTGTTACAGGTACCAATTCCAATCACTCCTGGGCTGGATCCTTTGAGTCTTCTGACAGATGATGCAGATATAGCAACATGGAACAACCAAGGACTCCCCAGTGACCGCATGTCAACAGAAAATGCTACCATACTGTGTAACACTGAACGCTGGCCACTCATTGTGGATGCCCAGCTCCAAGGGATCAAATGGATTAAGAACAAACATGGAGCAGAACTGAAAGCCATCCGGCTAGGGCAGAAAAAGTTGAGTGATTGCTATTCTATGCTTGTTCTTTGTGTTTTCTAATTATTCTAAGCAAGGAGCTGATTACAGGTCCAAGGACAAGAGTCATAATGTGCCCAAGGGGCTACTCTTCCTCCAATCCCATAAAGGGGCTCTCTCAGGTCCGTTCTTTATATACTGGGAGCAGCAGAATATGCCTTGTTGTGTACACACTGAAGACCACACACACAGTCAACTTCGCAAAGCTTCACTTCCAGAGACAATGGCCCGCACGGATCCTAGAACGGACCAATCATTCAGTCAGGATCCGGGTATGAACCACTGCCAGTGGGAGATGGGTGCACTGTAAATAAACCTATCATGGGTGTGGGATGTGTGTGGGGTGTGGCATGCAACCAGGAAAGAAGAAGAAGAAGAAGAAGAAGAAGAAGAAGAAGAAGAAGAAGAAGAAGAAGAAGAAGAAGAAGAAGAAGAAGAAGAAGAGGAGGAGGAGGAGGAGGAGGAGGAGGAGGAGGAGGAGGAGGAGGAGGAGGAGGAGGAGGAGGAGGAGATTGGATTTATACCCTGCCCTTCACTGCCCAAAGGTGTCTCAGAGCGGCTTACAAACTCCTTTCCTTTCCCCTCCCAACAACAGACACCCTGTGAGGTAGGTGGGGCTGAGAGAACTTCTGACAGGAACTGTCCTTGAGAGAACAGCTGTGCCAGAGCTTGTGACTGACCCAAGGTCACAACAGCAGGTGCAAGTGGAGGAGTGGGGAATCAAACCCGGTTCTCCCAGATTAGAGTCTGCGCACTTAACCACTACACCAAACTGGCTCTCCAGTTTGACCTCCGGGCTGGCTGGGTTGTCTTGTCTTGTATCTAGAGCAATAAACTATGAGCTGATTCACTACACAACACTTCTAGAACCCAGTACATTATATGCCTCTTTTGCCACAGGCTTCACTCCAGATCTGTCCTGCGTTAATGAACACCGAGAAATTCAGCCCTGAACTGTGGGGTCCCTTTCTCTGAATATCAGCATTCTTATTGTGCATGATGTAGTCAGAGTACCTTAGTATATTGCAGTAAATGTTTTGTGTTCAAAATCACTGTGACATTCTTAAGGGTCTCTTTCTGGTGCTTTAGCTATCTAGACATTATTGAACAAGCAGTTTCTGATGGAGACACTCTGCTCATTGAGAACATTGGGGAGACCGTGGAGCCTGTGCTGGATCCTTTGTTAGGTCGAAACACCATCAAGAAGGGAAAGTAAGTGTGCTGTTGTTGCTGTTGCACAGGAATTAAAGTCACATAGCCCCTGCTTCTTAAAATGGAAAGTGCTGGAGAGCTTCTAGACTTTTGGTCCAGTCAGGAGAGAGTCCCTTGTTGGCTTTTTTCTTCCTGTTATTAAATACGTCCATTGGTGAGAGTAGACTTTGCCATTAATATATGGTTTTACTGGCACAAAGAGAGAAGGGTACATTGTACTAAGTTGTCTGTAAGCCTCTACCTACACTGGCAAGAATGCCTCTGTTACTAAGTGGCCAGGAGTCATATAGCTACTGTTTGGTGACATTCCCAGACAGTAGCAAATAGCCCCAGATGTGTCTTGTCCTGCTATAATGAAACTGAGTTTAATCAAGATTATTGTTCTACTTTCCTGAATATATGAGTTTCTCTGCTGCTCTATTATACAGAACACAGTGGCCAGTTTCCAATTTATAGTTTTAGGGGAGGCAAGTGGAGGGTCTGCAAGACTCTCATGGGGGGACCCCGTATCTCCCCCATCACTGAGTCTGGTGAGGCTCCAGAACCCAGCACCTACCTCGGAGCTTGGCTGCCAGCATCCTCCTCTGCCACACCCAGGCCCGCAGTGGCTGCTGGTTTTCACTGTTGCCAGTGTCTGCTGCTGGCACAAAGGGGACTGCCAAGCCAAAGTGGCTCCCTAAGTGCACTCTCTGCACAAAGAACACGATTTGGGGGACTTTAACCCCCCCCCTATATATTTTATTTTTGATTTAAGATTTCTCTGAAAATTTGGGGAGTCCCCCAAGTTTGCAGGAAAATTTGTTAAGCGTCTATGTGTCCCCAATCCATGGTTTTAGGTATCCACAGATGGAAGCCACATGTCACTATTAGTATATAGATTTAGGCCCAGTAGCTGAGCTGAAATAACTGGATTCCCATCTAACACACTTGGTCTAGTAACCTCTGGGGTACCAGGATACAGAGAGGGGTAAAGACTCTCCAATAGATTCCTGGGGTGTCATGTGGTGCAAGATACATTCTTGAGATTAAATTTAAATCCAAAACAGCCTGGCACATAGTTTTCTGTACAATCAGTGGGTGGCTAGGCATCAAATTACACCTTCCTTTCTCTGCAGTGGCATCCTTTCTTCTCTGTCCAGAACCCATTCAATGTACCTTGGTATCCCAGATGCTTTTCTGTTTAAGATAAGCAACCTAATCAATCTTTGTCGTGGTCTCTATGCAGTCCCACACATGGTGATAATTTTGTGTCCTAATCTCTTTGTTGTGTTTTTCAGCTGTCAGCTCCCTCCTCCAACTGGTTCAGCTCTTGTAATCACCCATGTGTGGGATTGCACAGAGACCACGACGAAGATAAACAGGCTGCTTACCTATAACTGATGATCTTTGAGTGGTCATCTGTGCGGTACCACAATCCCACCCAGCCTTCCCCACTGCTGGCATTTCCTGATCACTTACCTTGAGTTGATGGAACTTACTGGCAGCAGTCGAAGGAACTGAGTGGGAGGTGGCTCTCTGCCCTGGTGGCTCTCTGCCCTGCTCTAGGCATGTGCAGTGTGTGCCTGCTCCCCAGGGTGGGAAGAGAGCCCACTAAAAAGATTTCTGAGGCAAGCTCTGAAAAGTTCTCCGGTCGAGGTTTTGCACAGGCTCCCAACCCCATGTGTGGTACTGCACAGATGACCACTCAAAGATCAGTTACAGGTAAGCAACCTGTTTTTTTCTGTTTTAAATTACTAACCACTGTCTCTTTGCTAAAAGGAAATAGTTGCGGCTACCTGGTGAGTTTTACACTAGGTTCATGCTGTGCTATAACACCATCTTCATATTTTGCCTCCCCACTGCCTATTTAGTTTTGCAAAGAGGGGAATGTAGAATCACATCATTTTCCTTCCTATAGCCATTGCTGACTTTAACAGAACCTATTGGTTAAGAGTTCCCAGAATAACACATTACCATCCTATGTACATCTCCTTGGAAGGAAGCCATATTGATGTCAGTGGGACTTACTTTCAAGAAAATATTTTTTATTACTGCAGTGTTACTTTCAAAAAAACTGAGAGCTGCCCCTCATACCACTTATTTTTAAATTGGTCCCAAAATTACCAACTGATGCCTGCACTTTCCTTTTTGGCATTTGTACCTGTGTTCCCACAAATGCTGCTTCTGCTACAAAAACTTTGTTTTGCCATTAAGAGGAGAAGAGGAGGAGGGGATTGGATTTATACCCCACCCTTCACTCAGAGTCTCAGAGAAGCTTACAAACTCCTTTCCCTTCCCCTCCCCACAACAGACACCCTGTAAGGTAGGTGGGGCTGAGAGAGCTCTTTCTAGAACTGCCCTTTCAAGGACAGCTCTGGCAGAACTATGGCTTGCCCAAAGTCATCCAGCAGCTGCAAGTGGAGGAGTGGGGAATCAAAACCCGGTTCTCCCAGATTAGAGTCTGCACACTTAACCACTACACCAAACTGGCTCAAGAGGCAAAGACTTGCCAGTGGTGTGGAAGGTGAGCATGCTTATGCTAGCTGCAGATCAGCAAAGCAAACTTCTTTCTCAAGGATGACCAGAATGGCTTTTTGTGCACATTTCCCACACATAATTCTAAGAGAAGCCTCTTCTCCCTGTGTGCCTTCTGTAGGGTTAGGCCTTTCAAGATGATGTCCAGGCCTGTTTTAGTCTTTGTTCCACTACTGAGCATTTCAACTTATCAGCTATCATTTGTATTTGACTTTTCTAATCAGGCCTCATATACCATTTTTTAAAAAAGAGGATAGTATTGTAGAACTTAGCTTACCTGTAATGGTTGTTAGGTCATCTCTTCTAGAGGAAAATAGGGTTTCCAGAATCCATGCTAAAATAAAATATAGCAGAAACCCACTTAGCTACTAATAGCTGGACAGGTGCATTTTTAGTTTTCTTCATGCTCTAATCTCCAGGTACATTAAGATGGGAGACAAAGAAGTAGAATACCATCCCAAATTCCGCCTCATTCTGCACACCAAGTACTTCAACCCCCACTACAAACCAGAGATGCAGGCTCAATGCACATTGATCAACTTCCTAGTCACCAGGGATGGACTGGAAGACCAGCTTTTGGCTGCTGTTGTGGCGAAGGAAAGACCTGACTTAGAGGAACTGAAGGTATTGCTATCAGAAAGATGACAAGTGTGACAAGAATTTGGGGGATGGCCATACTTTCACTAACTCCAAATGAAACCAGATGGTTTATTGTGAAGCTTTAGATCTACTGCCCCAAAGCACTTACTACATACAAACAGGGTACAAATTGGGAAAACGCAGCAATTTCTTCATCATGTAGCTTTCATATCTAACGCAAGCAGTCAGATGCAAAACTGACACTGTTTTAAAAAATGTGAGATGTTGACAGACAAAGACAACTACTTCCATATCCAAACATGATCCAATAGCATACCACTGAGTAATTAAAGGGTGGAATGAGCAAGTCTGAGAGTAGGCAAATCCAGCTCTTCAAGACCTGTAGCCAATACTGGGATAGGCTGGGGGAGCTGCACCTCCACCCCACCCCAGGAGAATACCATCCTGGTTGAGTTGAAAAGAGATTTTTTTCCTTTTCTGCGATATGCAGATACTGAAAACACAATTGAGAAAAACTTGTTTGTGGTTAAAGCAGTCTCTCAAGTAGACATGAGCTTTAAGTGGAACATAATCATTTATTTTATTTAACCTCTGTCACATTACAGCATTGCACAATGGGTGAAAATACTTAGGATGATATAACACCTTCCTTTCCCACCCAGTAAGAACCCTTATGCTTGGCTCAAACACACTTCATGAGCCAGCCTCATGTTCTTGGTCGTGTTTACAACCTCCCTTGGTTCCTGCAGGGCAATTAGACATTGTTGCAGCTAGAGATGACTTTATATAAGGTTTGTAGGCTGCCACCATAAGACAGCAGCATGCTGATTTGTACCTTATTCAGCCATGTTTATCTGAGGTTCATCTTCGTGGCTTCTGTGCAGGCATACATGGGACTGTGATGTAGCAGGCCAACCACCAGGAAAAGCTAGTGAGCTCAAAAGAAATTTCTGGTACCCCAAGAGTGCTAGGCTTCCCATGGCACAGTGATCTTCCTGCCCAAAAGTCACATGATATAGGAGGAGCCAGCAGTCTCCCCTCAGTTCTCTTTTTGCTGCCACAAAGAGAGGATGTGCTTTCAGCAAGCTCTTCAGCCTGAGGGAAAAAATTGCCTCAGGCTGTATTTCACGGCCTTTTTTCTGTCATGGCCCTCTTCAAGAAATGTCAGAAGTGTGGTGCCAAGATGGCTCAGTCAGATGATCACTCCTCCTGCATTTTATATCTTGGGGAAGGTCACAATACTTCTTCATGTAAGGCCTGTAAGGCCTTGATTCCACAGGCCTTGGAAGGCAGGGCAGCTCACCTCAAGGCTGCTCTTTGGGAAAAAGCTCTCAGTGCTCCAGAAGCTCTTCCTTCACAACACCCTGCGAAACAACCTTCACAGGACAAGGCCAACAAACACCAACCACCTTCAGTGAGTTTGGCCCCGCCTTTGACAGTCCCTGAAGTCCCCTCTCAGGCCAAGATGGGCAGGGCAGGTTCTGAGCCCCTGGCAAAGAAATTAAAAAAGAAAGACAAAAAGTGCATTCGTAAATGGCATTCTCCATCATCTCTGCCACATTGCCAAGGAGTTGAACTCTTGATGTCGACATCTTGATGCCATCAGTTGCCTCGATGCTGAGCCTTGGACCTGGTTGGTACCAAAGGCCATCCGATGTCAAAAGGCTGATCACCACCACGACTTCAGTTGGTATCAGGATCTTCGTGGCACCATTCTCCGTCAGTACCGTCTATCTTTGGCCGCAGCTCTCGCTGCTCAACACGGTCCCCATCACCTCTTCCACTGTCACCAGGCTCAGATGTCCAGATTGTGGATCAGCCTACACAAATGCACCAGGACGGGTTTCACATCCCTCCGCCTTGGCATCCCTATTACTGCGGCCTGTCTTCACATGTGGAAAGTTCCAGATGAGTTCGGGCCAGATCCCCACACTCCTCTGGTCATTGTCATTCAGCATCACACCAAAATCTCCTTGATGATCTGCAGTACTTCCACATTGGTTCAGACCTTGGCGCTGACAGGGACACTGACCCTGGTTCCAAGTTGGCTTCAATTCCATCTCCTGAGGAGGCGATTGGGGTGACAACATCTGTGTCTCCATCTGAACACCTTATTACGTTCACTGATCAACTTGTCTGCATGGCTAAGCTCTGGACTTACAGCACACAGTGGCAGAGCGAAAAACCAAAGACCCCTCGATGCCGGCGCTATTCACACCTGAGTTGGGTCCAGCAGCGCTGCCATTACTGCAGGAGATTCAGGAGGTTTTCATGTCAGCCTGGACTAGGCCTAGTGCCTAGATTCACTGTATAGAGTCAAGGACACTGACTGTACAGTCATGGGACTCTATAATAGGCTACTTCAGGAGAAACTAATGCCTTATGTAGATAGTCTACCTCAAGAGAAGCAGCTCTTGGCTAAGGCCTTAATGGAGGAAGGCATGTGTTTAGGAAAGCAACAAGTCATAGCTGCTCGACGTGACACTGATTGCCACAGTTGGGCTATGGAGTCAACATTGGTCATTAGGCACCATGCCTGGCTCCGTTCATTTGCCTTGCCTCCTGACACCAGAGCAAAGTTAGAGGATTTGCCTTTTGAAGGAAAGGAACTGTTCAGTGAAGAGACGGATGACATTTTAGAACATATCTGTAAATATAAGTTACAGGCCAAGTATTTTGGGATCACTTCCACTTCCTCTGCTCCACCTAAGTCCAGGTATTGGTCCAGGCCCTTTCAGAGGTCTAATTATAATAAACCTTTTCAGTATACTGATACTAGGTATCACTCCCAACCACTTTGAGGATCTCCCAGGTCCCCGTACTGTCCTCCCCTCATCAAGGCGTCCTTCTAAGTTTAAGCCTAACCAGAGTGGGAAGCAATTTAAGGGCCCCTCTATTAGGGGCAATGACCTCCCCTGACTAGATTTGGGTCCTCAGTTTGGAGACCATTTGTCTCACTATTATGACGTTTGGATATCCATTACAGATGATTTCTGGGTTTTGTCTATAATAAAAAATGTTTAGTATTTGGAGTTTGCTCACTATCCCTTGTGTCAAGTGTTCATGCCTCCTGCACATCTCTACAGAAATACAGGCCCTGGTAGATAAAGGAGCTGTTACTAGGGTTATGGATGCCCATGAATCACCAGGGTATTATTCACTATTTTTTATAATAGACAAGAAAGATAGTGGTAAATGACTTATTCTGGATCTTAGAAACCTCAATAAGCACCTTTGTAGACCAAAATTCAGAATGCTATCCCTTTCTGAGGTTATGCTGCTACTTCACAAGAATTGCTGGTTTGCCAGTATTGATCTCAAAGATGGCTACTTCCATGTGTCAATCCACACTGATTGTAGGAAGTATTTGAGATTCTTTCATGGAGGATCAGTTTTTCAATATTCGGTTCTCTCTTTTAGTCTTGCTTCAGCCCCCAAGGTTTTTTCAAAGTGCATGTCGGTAGTTATATCGTACCTCCGCTTGCAGGGCTGTATAATTTATCCCTATTTAGATGATTGGTTATTAGAGGCTGATACCGCTCTGCACCCATCTACAGTTGACCTTACAGACGTTGGAGAGCTTAGGCTTGGTAATTAACATCGAAAAATCTATTCTGGCTCCTACCCAATCTATTGAATTTATTGGGGCTCTCAACTCCCAGTTGGTTAGAGCTTTGCTCTCAGAATCCAGGGCACTGTGTGACAATAACATCGGTCTATTCACTCAGGACTTATCACCATAATTCAGCATATTTTTTTACAAAGGGTGTTAGGCCACATGGCTTCCACCACAGCTGTAACCCCACATGCACGGTTGTATATGCGACCGCTTCAAAATTGGTTTCTCTGTGTGCTCCATACTCACACTGATTCCCCTTGGAGGTGCTTTTCAGTACCCCAGTCCATTCTAAAGACCCTGGCTTGGTGGTCCAAGGTCCCTCATCTCACAACTGGTGTAGACTTTGGTTACATTGTGCCTGAGGTTCATCTGTATACAGATGCCTTGCTAACTGGTTGGGGAGCCCACTGTGAAGACAATTCTGTTCAGGGTCACTGGACCAGGGCTGAAAGCGCACTGCATATTAACATATTGGATCTCAAAGCAGTGAGACGGGCTCTTTCTTCTTTTTCAGATTTGCTGTGAGGACACAGAGTTCTTTTACATACCAACAACACCACGGTTATGTATTACATAAATTGACAAGGAGGCACGGGCGCCCTGCAACTGTGCAAGGAGACTGCCCTTCTGTGGGGGGCAGCCATAGCAGAAGGGATAGGACTCACTGCCATTCACATAGCGGGGCACCTCAATACACACACAGACAGACTGAGCAGGGTGTTCAACACCACTGAAGACTAGTCAGTTTCTGACTACTACCTTCTCCCCAGTTTCCGCACCTGGGGAACCCCCCCAGGTGGATTTGTTCACCTCCCAAGAAGATGCCAAATGCCCCAGTACTGCTCCCGAGCAGGTGTAGATGTGGCCTCCTTAGGCAACGCTTTCCAGTTACACTGGGCTGATGCCCAGTTCTGTGCCTTTTCCCCTCTACCCTTGCTAGACAGGCTAGTTGCAAAATGGAAGACAGAGGGCTGGGCACCATTTTGGCCTCAGAGGCCTTGGTTCCCCACGCTGTGGAAGATGGCAGGGCAAGATCATTACATTTTCCCTCAGGCTCCAGACCTGTTGTCCCCTCTTCCCCATCACCACCCCAGTGTTTGGACCCTCCACCTCACAGCACAGCTGATCCACCCACGGACCTCCATAGTGTTAGGGTGCAAGAGGTGATTAATGCGGCCAGAAAGCCCTCCACTAGGGATTCATGTGCCCATACGATGTCCCTGTTTGCCTCTTGGGTGGCAGCTAAGGGCACAGACCCTTTCTCTTGTGAACTCTCATGTATTTTGGAATTTCTTCTCTCCCTCAAAGATAAGGGCCTCTCCAAGTCCTCTAAAAAGGCTTATTTAGCAGCTACTTCTGCATCACACGACAAGGTTAATGGGATTTCTGTATTTGCGTGTTCCGACTCCAAACGTTTCCTAAGGGGACTGATGAATTTATATTCTCCCTTCTGTGCCCCCTGTCTCACAATGGAGTTTATCCTTGGTTTTGACTCATATTGTTTATAAACATTTGAACCTCTAGCTTCGTGTGAGTTGTCCTTCCTTTCTTACAAGGTTGCCTTCCTTGTTGCCATAACTTCAGTTAGGTGGATGGGAGAATTGGCTGCTCTCTCTTCTCAACCCCCCTTTCTCCAGATTTATAACAACAAGGTTGTACTTCGGTCTTGTCTAGAATTCCTCCCTAAGATTGTTTCTAAATTTCACCTAGGTCAAGATATCATCCTGCCGGTTTACTTTCCCTCCCTGATATCCCTAGCAGAATGCACACTCCATGCCTTGGACGTGTGGCGGGCCATATTATTTTATTTAGACAGGACTCAAGCCTTTAGGAAAGACACATTTATTTGTTTAAGGGCCCAAGAATGGTCAAGCATCTTCCTCTCAGACCCTGTCAAGGTGGATTTGTACAACTATTACATTGGCTTATGCAGCTGCAGGGGTTCCCTGCCCCTTCCCAGTATCAGCTGATTCCACACAGGCACAGGCTTCTTCTGAAGCCTTTCTGTCTGGTCTGCCTCTGCCGAGCAGCAACCTGGTCCATGCCATCGATGTTTGTTCAACACTATGCTATGGATGTGGACTCGCAGAAGGAAGGATCTGTGGAAAAGGCAGTTCTGCAATCAATTTTTTGTTGAGACATCCTACTCCCTTCTCCGAAGTAAGTGAACTTGCTATTCTCCCATGTGGGACTACACAGAAGTCATGAAGATGAAAACAGGGGTTGCACTTACCTGTAACCTTTGTTCATCGAGTGGTCTTCTGTGCAGGCACACATCCCTCCCTCCTTCCCTGCTGTGGATGTCTCGAACTCCCATGTGGTGGCATAGGGAGAACTGAGGGGAGAGTGCTGGCTCCTCCCATATCATGTGACTTTTGGGCAGGAAGATCACTGTGCTATGGGAGGTGTAGCACTCTTGGGATACTAGAAATTTCTTTTGAGTTCGCTAGCTTCTCCTGGTGGTTGGCCTGCCACATCGCAGTTCCATGTGTCTGCACAGAAGACCACTTGATGAACAAAGGTTATAGGTAAGTGCAACCCCTGTTTTCTTCATCCAGATTACTGGCTTTAATGATCCTTGTGCTGAGAGTACCACCTATTTGATCTGCATAAATCATTTAAGGATTATGTTTTATATTGTAGAGATGGATTTTATTTGCCTGCCTTACTTTGGAGGTGGGGACTTATAGCTCTTCTAGGAAAAGTCCATCTAACCCTTCCTCTTGTTGCTGAATTAGGCCACTCTTACAAAACAACAAAATGAATTTAAGATCATCCTGAAGGAGCTTGAGGATTCCTTACTGGCCAGACTCTCTGCTGCGTCAGGGAACTTTCTGGGGGACACAGCCTTGGTAGAGAATCTCGAGACAACCAAGCGCACAGCTATAGAGATAGAGGAAAAGGTAAGTGAGGTGCCCCACACACTCTCACTGTGCTACTGGGGCCACAGCTGTAAATCTGAGAGCACTGTAGCTGGTAAGAGGTGTTTGTGGTTTACCAGCCCTAGCAACAGAGGGAAGAGCTGGAGGGTGGTTTTCCAGGATACTGACATATGAAGTGCTGAAGACTGCTTTTTTTTTTTAAGGTGAAAGAATCCAAGATTACTGAAGTGCAAATTAATGAAGCTAGAGAGAACTACAGGCCAGCTGCAGAAAGAGCATCCTTGTTATATTTCATACTGAACGACCTCAACAAAATCAACCCCATCTATCAGTTCTCTCTAAAGGTAATGGAACAGGCCATTTTACTGGATCATTTACTATATCTGTGTAAGACAGTTATCTCTGCCTCTGTTAGCACATAAACTGAGTCACTCAGTCCACCTCTGTATTGATACCTGCAGCCTGCCTGTATGGCAGGAACTACTGGGTGACTGCTATATTGAAGAATGAACAGTTCAAAAGCCTGGTGTTAACATCAACGCTTATCTCATGTTGTAGATAAAGACAACTGCCCTGTCTGTGTGGCTTTTAATAAAATGCAGAAAAATAAAGTCACATTATGTCTAAATCTGAGCTGCTTTTTTTGGCCAGGCATTCAATGTGGTTTTTGAGAAAGCCATCCAACGTACTCTTCCAGCAGATGATGTAAAACAACGGGTGATCAACCTAACAGACGAGATCACATATTCTGTCTTTATGTATACAGCTCGGGGACTGTTTGAGAGAGACAAACTCATATTTTTAGCCCAGGTTGCTTTTCAGGTAAGGAGATTACTTGCTGGTAGTGACTTAAAGAAAATAGTGGAAATTTCTGTCTTCATGCCTTGGCATTAGCCAGCATCTCCTTTGATGCGCAGTAATAAGTACTGTGGGGACAACACTTTATTATATCTAGATATAGCTGGTCCTTTATTCTTACTTCACTACCTTGGAAAAGGTGGTAACAGTCAATGAGAGATTAACTATATCAACTAGAGCAGAAGCAGGAAATGTATTATAAGGCAAGGTATAGAAAACTTTCCAGGAAAAATACATGCAAGACAGTAGGAAAGTTTTGTGGGAGAAAGCTCCTGGTAAATGAAGATGCAACAGGAAAGATAATATACAACCAAGACAGGTCAAAGCAGAAGACTGAGTCCATCATATAATAAAATCAGTTGGCAAAAAAATACCTTAGACAGCGCAATCAGGGCCGGCCCACTTTTGCCTAGGGCGGGCCTTGAAGGGGGCACTGAACTGTGCCTCTGCCCGGCTGGCATCCCAGTGGCTGCTCCCCTGCAGGCCAGGAGTAGGAGAAAGGGCGGCCTGCCAAGCGACACCAGCAGGGGGAGGGAGAGGCAGCTCCCTGGGAAGCCCTTGGTAGGGTGGAGCCTCCCCGCCCTCCCCCTCTGGCCTGCCTCCTCTTCCGGACAGGTGGGAAAGATGAAAGGCCCTATGTGGCTGCCCCACAGAAGAGCCTGAGTCCTCCGCCGCCACCACCTGAGTCCTCCGCCACTGCCGCCACCTCATCATGTGGCAGCCCCTGCGTGAGAGGACCATAAATGCTCCCCGCCTCAGAGTGTGTGTGGGGGGTCTTGAGGGAGGGGTGGGCAGCAAGTGTGTCTGTTAGGGGAGGACGGAAATAGCACATTCGGCTCCTACATGCACGCTGGGGATGGGATCCAGGTGATTTCCCTTCGCATCAGCGATTGGAATTGTGGGGGGCTAAAACCGCTGAGCAGAAAGGATGGAAATTCTCCCAAGACTGGAGCAAAGCCCCAAAGCTGTGAAATGCAAGGAGGGTGACAGCAGCCCGCAAGCCCCACTTGCCTTTGTTGGTAGGGAAACCAGGAAGAAACCCGGGCTTGAAAGGGTGCATGGAGTCACATCAGGTCGACAAGTGGTCCTCCCTGGATGAGAAATCAAACAGAAAGGCTTGGCTTGGGTGAGAGCAGATCTTAGGTTTCACTCTGTACTCAGCCCTTGATTTAATTTGGCCACCCACATTTGTGCCTGTGATGGGGGGGGATAACTTCCTCGGTAGGAATGAACTGCAGGGCTCCTCTCATTTGCTTGTTTCCTTTTGTACACAATGGCTCTCTTTACGATAAGATGTTCTTTCCTATCCTCTGGTAGATTTCCCCACCCCCACCCCCTTCCTCGATGGGTTTGCCCTTCTCTATTAACAGTTCTCTAATACTTCATGTCCCCCGTTCCACCCCAAGCGGCCATACTCTGAGCTAGGAAGTCACCAATCTTGCCTTCATTGATTTGTTATACCCTGTTAATACCCTGCCCTTCACTTGGAGTCTCAGAGCAGAGCAGCTTACAATCTCCTTCCCTTCCTCTCCCCACAACTGACACCCTGTGGAGTCATGGAGAGGATGGGAGGGGGCTTTTCTCATTCATTCATCTGTAGCAGTGAAAAGATTAAAGTGAGCGAGTTGCCAGCCTGCAGGTGGGACCTGGAGACACCCCCCCCACCGGCATAACAGAGATCAGGTCCCCTTGAGGAAAGGCATACATTGAACTTGGCTGAGCTGCCTCCTCCTCAAACTCTGCCTTCGCCAGACTCCCCCCCTCCAGTCCCCAGGAATTTTCGAACTCAGAGTTGGCAACCCTGTTTAGACTCGAGACAATGGAGGAAGCCAGGCTTTGTTAATGGCCCTGTTATTGATTCATTGGTATTTTTATGTATCTTCTTCGTGGTCTCTGTGCATCACACCTATGGGGATCCAGTGCGCCTGCGCTGACCTGGTTAGTGTTGTACAACAGGATTTTCGTGCCTCCGCCCTGGGCCTGTGTGGGTACCCCCACCGCGCATGCCCAAGGGGCAGGGCACGGATATCCCACCAGTTCTCTTCTGACCGCCTCGCTGTACGCAGCTTCTGTTGGTTGGTATTTAGAGAATTTTTTCTGCCTCACAGCAGGGATCTTACCTCATTTTTTTCTTCAGGTTTTTTCTTCTTTTTTTCTTTTATCTTGTTGTCTGTGCGAGGGGACACTTGGAGAGATTTTTCTCCAACTTTTCTTGCGGTCTTAGGACCCTGTCCCTTCTCCCCCACGCAGACTGCCTCGGGCTCGAGTCAGTCTATGGAAAGCAAATGTTGGGGGTGTTTTAAGAGGTGCTCCGCTTGCAGTAGCAAGCTAGCCCCCCAAGACGAGCACTCTCTCTGTATTCTCTGTCTCAGTGAGAGCCATCGACCGGAGGCTTGTGCCCTTTGTGCCCGGCTATCGAATCAAACTCAAAAAAACAGGGATGCGAGCCTAAAGGTCGCTCTCTGGGAGTCCGCTCTCGCGCCTCCGTCGTTGGCAATGGAACCAGAGCATACGGCCTTGAGGCCGTCGACATCATTGGCATCGATGCTGAAAGAACCTTCAACACCGAAACCTCCAAAACCAGGCAAGTCCGCCTCCGACACGGCACTCACCTCAAAGAAAAAGGGCAAGTCTAAGTCGACCTCTTTAGTATCGATGCCCATTAAAAAGGCAAAGAAGGACAAATCAAAGAGCAACAATGTCCACAAATCGGGAGATGCACGTAAGTCTCACGGTGTGAGCAGCGAAATTCCTCCTAAGAGCTCTGCTCTGCAGGTGGACAAGCAGCAGCAATCCCTTCAGTCCCAGCATATTATATCGGAGCTGCCAAAGGTCCATGCTGAGCCACCAGTGGAGATCCTGGACTCGCCTCCAAGGCAGCTGAACCCTCCAGTGCCCAACTCTCGACGCCCACCAAGGAAAGCTCCATCAGTCGCACCTTCTGATCTCAAAGTCAACCTGATTTTGGATACTCAAGAGGGTGGTCCTCACTCTCCCTCGATGGCTTCCTGGGCCAGTGAGCGATCTTCCCGCTCTCGATACCAATCTAGGGAATGATCTCGTTCTCCATACCATGCTGATTGCATTCGGTGGGATGACTATGATCCTCGGATGGATAGATATCGTCCCCCTCGGCCACCTTGTGAATTCCCATCAGGATATCCATATGGACCACCAATGTACGTATATGAGCGTCGTCCTGACATGCCATATTGGTTTTCCTCTATTCCCTGGTTGCCGCCAAAGGAACAGAAGAGCTGCGATGCCCGTCAACATCAGTCGCGTTCCCCTCGTTGTCGTCCACCTTCAGCGTCAATCTCCAAACCACCGCCCTCCCCTCCTCAGTTGAACCTCCCCCATCAGTCCCCAACTAAGCATTTGTTGACACTGACACCGCTCCAGGAGACAGTTTATCACTCTGAATCATCTTGGGGAATGTCAGATACAGAGCATTCTGAAGACGACTTCACTCCTATGGTTCCAGTCCCCAAGCAGGCAATATTGGGGGACAGCCCAATCTTGCCATCAGAAGATATGACCTCCTGTGGAGATCTCGTGAAATGAATGGCGCACTCTTTAGGACTGCCAATAATCCAATCACAACCCTCTGCCTCCGATGAGGTTTATGATACCATCGAGATCGATGCCTCAACACCAATAGTCCTTCCCATGTCAAAGGTACTCTTTTGTGCTGTTAAGACACCTTGGGACAAACCTTCCTCAGCTCCAGTGTCTACAAAGAGGCTCGATCACATGTATCGAGTTCAGGAAGATGGTGCCACATTCCTTTACATGCATCCCCATCCCAACTCAATGGTCGTTTCGACGTCTCAAAAAACAAACGTTCCAGTGCCACTCCCGCAAACAGGGAAAGCAAGAAAATTGACACTTTCGGTCACCCATTTTACTCCTCCGCTGCCTTGGGGATCAAGGCATCCAACTACATGGCATGCTTCGGGAGGTACCAGTACTCCCTATGGCAGAGGATGGGTGAATTTCTACCCTCCATACCGGAGGATAAGATGGGAGAAGCGTGGTCTGTCCAAAAGGAAGGTCTCCTGGTTGTGAAGCAGCTCCCCAATACCACCAAGCACACGCTGGATGCTTGCTCCACATCGATGGCATCCTCTGTGTCTCTTCGGCGGCATGCATGGCTTAGAACCACCTCTCTGCTGCATGACACCAGATCTTATATTGAGGATCTCCCCTTCGATGGAGAAGGTCTATTCCATTCGTCGACCAACACTGCCTTGCAAGAGCTTGATAAGAGCATTAAGGCCTCCAAAGCCTTGGGGGTATCTGCGCCCCAACGTTCCTACCGGCAGAGATCCTGATCCCACTATGCACCCAGGCGTCCGTATCCAGCCAAGCCTTCTCCTGACAACATATGGAGGCCCCACCAATCTCCTGTGGGCAATCGCCAGCAGTATGCCTACCAGTCTAAGTCCAGGTCGGGCTCCCACCAACAGCAGCCCAGACCCAAAACTCAACGTGGCCTAAAGCAGGGAATTTGACTCTTTCCACATCGTGCCGACAGGTACAACGCGTCTCTCCCCCTTTCTCTCCGCATGGAGGACTATCACCACAGATACCTGGGTCTTATCTGTCGTGACCCATGGTTATGTCATCGAATTATGTCATCCTCCTGGTCGTCTGCTCCACCCCTCCCTCTCTCATCCTTCTACAAGAGGTCGACTCCTTGCTGAAGAAGGATGCGATAGAGTCGGTACGGAAGGCATTGGAACGGACGGGGTTCTACTCCCGCTACTTTGCGGTACCGAAGCACGATGGGGGACTGCGGCCCATCTTGGATCTTCGGGACCTGAACATCTACATTCGATACCGAAAATTCAAAATGACAACCCTTCAAGTTATTCTCCCACTCTTAACCTGAGGTTCCTGGTTGGCTACCATCGACCTCCAGGATGCCTATTTCCACCTCAACATTCATCCATCCCACCGGAAGTACCACCGCTTCGCCATAGGGGACCAGCATTATCAATACAAGTGCCTCCCCTTTGGCCTATCTACTGCACCGAGGGTCTTCACCAAAACCACGGTGGTGGTGGCAGCCCACCTTCGTCTCCAGGGGATCACCATCTTCCCCTATATTGATGACTGGCTTCTGGTGGCAGACACCCCGGCGCTCCTTCGTGAGCACATTACTCAGACTTTGCACCTACTAGCCTCCCTGGGGCTTCAAATCAACCTTCCGAAGTCCCACCTGGAGCCATACCAGAAGGTGCAATTTATAGGGGCACTCTTGGACACAGTCTCTTGCAGGGCTTACCTCCCAGCAGACAGAGCTCTAACCCTGTCCTCCCTTGCAAGATCTGTACGCACTTCACCATCGTCCACGGCTTTCAACATCCAGCGACTATCGACCACTACATCTGTCCTCCCACTGGCGAAACTCCATATGAAGCCCCTCCAACTCTGGTTTCTGAGGACCTTCAAGCCGGCCTTCATGCCTCAATCCAGATCCCTCACTCCCCCTCAGAGTGTACAGGATTCTCTAATCTGGTGGACTGCCATTCCAAACATCACCCAAGGCACCCCCTTTGTCCTCCCCAACCCTCTCTATACCATAACAATGGATGCCTCCCTTTGGGGATGGGGAGCCCATCTCAACAGCATCAGCATTGGGTAGCCCTGGGATGCTGGGACCACGGCTCAGCACATCAGCTTCCTCAAACTGCTGGCAATCAAGTTGGCTCTACAGGCTTTCCAACCTCTCCTTCGAGGGCACTGCATAGCTGTCCTGATGGACAACACCATGGCTCTCAGCTATGTAAACCG
The DNA here is from genome assembly GCA_029375565.1 of Gekko gecko. Taxonomy (NCBI): domain Eukaryota; kingdom Metazoa; phylum Chordata; class Lepidosauria; order Squamata; family Gekkonidae; genus Gekko; species Gekko gecko. The sequence goes on along the minus strand of JAPDNY010000002.1, from coordinate 231,354,830 downwards.
TCAAGGAGGGACGGTGTCCCAAAGCCTCTGTCAGCTAGCGATGGACTTGTGGGATTGGTGCGTTGTCAACCAAATCGTCCCAGTGGCCACACACATCCCAGACATCCTGAACGTGGAGGTGGACCTCCTCAGCAGGGGTCTCACTCATCTTCACAAGTGGGAGCTGAATTGGTCCTGCCTCCGGCCCCTGTTCCAACAATGGGGCACTCCAGACATCGACATCTTCGCTTCCAGGAAGAATGCGAAATGCACACACTTCTGCAGCCAGGGTGGAAATGACCCACTCTCCTTAGGAGGCAGCCTCCTGTTTCCGTGGGGTCATTCCTTTACATGTTTCCCCCTCTGCCCCTGCTTCTGAGAGTGGTACACAAACTGGCGAAGCTTTGTCTGAATTGCATACTCGTAATGCCATGGTGGCCCAGGCAACCCTGGTTCCCTGTCCTAATTCATCTAGCAAGGGGCAGGTACCACCACTTCCCAAGGGTTCCAGACCTTCTCATAGTAGAGAACGGAATGCTGTTCCATCTGGAAGTGAACACCCTAAAGCTGACAGCTTGGAGAATACAGCATTGAGATTCTCCGCTAGGGTCTCTGAGGTCCTCTGCAACGCAAGGAAAGAATCCACGTGTTTGTCATATCAGAGGAAATGGCGCAGGTTCCTTTCCTACCCTCCACTCTCGTGATGAATCACCATCTTCTGTTAGCTTTGACATGATCCTGGACTTCCTTATCTCCCTCAAGGATCAGGGGCTTTCCCACTCGTCCATCAGGGTCTACCTGGCTGCAATCTCTGCATACCATAATGGCCTGGATGGCTATACAGTTTTTTCCCATCCAACCTCAAAACAATTTCGAAAAGGCCTCATTAGGCTGCATCCCCCTGTGGCTGCACCTACAGAATTGTGGGACTTACTGCTGGTGCTCCGTCATCTCACCAGACGCCCATTTGAACCTATGGCTATGTGTGATCTCCAATATGCAGCCTGGAAGACGGCCTTCCTGATGGCTATCACCTCGGCCAGGAGGGTCAGCGAACTCATGGCGCTACGTCATGACCCGCCATATCTGGTCTTCCTGCCAAATGGAGTGCGTCTAGTACCAGATCTCACATTCGTCCCTAAGGTCATAAGGAACTCCATCTCAACTCCGAAATATTCTTAACGGACTTCTTTCCGCGTCCTGACAGGGAAGAGCAGCACCTACTTCACACCCTCGATGTCAAGAGGGCACTTATGTTTTACTTGAAACGGACTCAACCTACCAACCTACCAGACATGACAATATGCTGTTCCTCTCCTACAGTCTGGCTTCGTTGGGGTTGCACATTTCGCCCCAACGTCTGTCCAAATGGATTGTTGGAATGATCAGACTATGCTACTCCTTGTCGAAGCAGTCACTCCCCCCTCTCCCGAGGGCTCACTCTACCAGGTCCATGGCGACCTCTACGGCCTTTCTGAAGGGTGCATCACTTTCTTCCATCTGCAGAGCAGCTACGTGGTCCACACCAACCACGTTCATCAAACACTACGCTCTGGACATTCGTGCCCAACAGAAGGGTGACTTGGGTCGACTGGTCCTGTCTGCTGCGGCTCGCTGAGTCTGCCAGCACCCACCTCCAGGTGAGCCACTGCTTTTTAATCTCCCATAGGTGTGATGCACAGAGACCACGAAGAAGATAAATAGCTTGCTTACCTGTAACTGATGATCTTCGAGTGGTCATCTGTGCATTCACACCACCCATCCTTCCCCACTGCTGTCATCCGCAGTTGTTCTCATGCATGACTTGGGTTGATAGCGGTCAGAAGGAACTGGCGGGATGTCCGTGCCCCAACCCTTGGGCATGCACGGTGGGGGTTCCCATGCAGGCCCAGTTTGGAGGCGCAAAAATCCCGTTGTGAGCTTTGTACAACACCGACCAGGTCAGTGCAGGTGCACTGGATCCCCATAGGTGTGAATGCACAGATGATCATCAGTTACAGGTAAGCAACCTGTTTTTATTGATTGTACTACTGTGCTAATTGTTACTGTAGAACCAGATCAGGAGCAAAGGCACTTATGTTTGAAAATTGGTGGGCACATGGGGGGTTGCCAGAAAGTAGACTCCCCTAGTGTGCAAAAAAACCTGGAGCCAGCCCTGAGCGCAATCCAATCAAATATGTTCAAAATAGGGATAGTTAGCATCCTCAAAGCCTTCCTTGTTGCCATAAACCTTCGTACATTGGCTGCTGAGGTTAGTGCTCAAGAGTCATCAGTATTTTGGGGTCCCACTACACTGAATGCTACATTTGGCCTCATAAGACACCAGAGCTAGACTTCTTGCTGGTGGGATCTAGCCTTTGGGTTCTCTTTCTTCTGTCAACAGTAAACCAGGAAGAGAATTTACTGGGTTAAGGAAACACAGGACAAGAGCCACATCAATGGTTTCCAAAGGAAGTGTAGAAACACAGCCCTAATTTCATACCTTCTGATTTAATTCCAGGTCTTGTTAGTGAAGAAAGAAGTTAATCCAGTGGAACTGGACTTTCTCCTGCGCTTTCCTTTTAAAGCTGGATTGGCCTCTCCAGTAGATTTCTTATTAAGTCAAGGATGGGGTGGAATTAAGGTTTGTTTGAGAAGTCATTTTATCCTGCTTTTTTAATTTTTGCCACTCAGAGAGACTTAATACAACCCAGTAGGATCCAGTAGCACACTCCATAATCGATGAGAACCTCATCAGGGACATTTAACTATACTCACACTCTTTTACACTTTTCAGTTGAAGAGTTATATCAGTAGATCAAAACTGTGGAACTACCACCACATTGGCAGAGGTGTATATAATAAGGATGTATTTAGGCAGGTCAGGAAGAAACTTCTGTGCAGCAGTAAATATGCATAATTGATGAAAGAATACCCAACTGGAAGCTCTGTTTCTATAAGTCTGTGATTAATAGGTACAGTAAGCTTCTTAATGTGCATACACTATGTGTCCATTCAATGAAAAATCACTAAGTATGTCCTTATTTTATCTCAGGTTTGTGTAAACCATTCATTTAACCAGGGGTCATTTCGTAGAAAAAGAGGTGCAGGAGCTCATTAGCATAACTTATTTGCATATGCCACACCCCCTGACATCACCAGAAGGCAACATCCACTGCTCAGGCTCCACTGAACTCTTTTGGATTGCTAGCGCTGGGGGGGTGGGGGATGTGCAGATCTGCCCTCACAGAGGAGGGAGAGCTTGTACCTGAAAAAACCTTGGTCTTAAAGGTGCCACTGGACTCTTTTGGATGGCCAGCAAATGCAGGAAAGTGTGTGGCTGCTCGTGGGTTGAGGAGGGTGGCGCGGAGGACGCACATGGCCTCAAGCAGGTAGGGGGCCAGGGCAGTGGCAGGGCAGAGGCGCAGGAGGAGGCCGAGCAGGTGCAGGAGGCTGGGGCAGAGCTCCTCGCAGGCCTCACAGGAGTCACTGGGTCCCGCCTTGCAGAGGTACCACGCCTGGGCCGGCATGAAGACAGAGCAGCTCAAGGGCCAGGTCACAGCAGCGCTGTGCTAGGTCACCCAGTGGGCCGGGAAAGGTGACTGAGGGGGCTGCTGGGAGCAGGGGGTGGGGCTTGCTGCATGTGCTCACCCCCTGGGTTCCTTACTGCCAGAGCTTCGCTCCTGTGCACTTCTGCAGGAAATGAGCCCTGCATTTAACAGAGCATTTCCATAATATTGTTGCAAGAGAGAAAGTTTCCTACAATAGAGGCTATTGTGAATGTGGAGATGCTTACAAGATGCTGATTTCACTCCTTCTCCTTCCCCCAGCAATGTCCAAAACGCTCATGCTGGCCAGGTGTCAGAGAACACATGAACAAAAAGCCACACAACATAGGGAGCTGCAGGGAGAACAAAGTGTGAATTATCCCCACCTCCCTTTTCCACCAGTGGAGATTTTGCTGAAGCAAGAGGCTGTGGAAGGAGAGAAAGGCCATTTTGTCCATTCCCTTGCTTCTAGAATACACATTTTTAAAAAAATCGATGAGAGTCCCAGTGCACAGGCATTAGTTTTGCAGGGGATGCAGGTGACAGAGAAGGTGGCGAAGATCCATGGTGACAATCACTTAGTTTAAAATCCAATTTAATAAATAATAGCATTAATATGTGAAGCATTCACCAATGTGGAGCACTCCTTGTCTTTCAAGTGCTTTCTGCACTGCATCTTCACAATTCCACTCCACCCTCCTCTTGCCATCCATAGATTCTATGAATTCACTTGAGCTGATAGAAGACACCACCCTAGCGATTCAGGCAGGTATTAGCAGAATACTGGAGAAGCACGCTCACTTGTATGGATGGAAAATATGTGCAGTTAGAGAGTGAATGAACTTTTACATATTAAGCAGATTTACAGGCTGCCTCTCCAGAGGGCTGCTGAAAGCAGCTTACAACATAAAAAACAAACAATAAGAGCATAACATCATTTTAAAAAATCAATAAAAACAGCCTTAAAATGGTTGATAAACCCCCCTCCCATGAAAGGGCATACAAGTATAGGGATCTCCTGTCAGGTGTACTAGAAAAAGACAGCATTAGTTAGACACAATAATGTAACTGGGGTATGAAATACCAACACCAAAACCTCGGTTCCTGTACTCTCAGGTCCTCTCTGAAATGGATGAATTCAAGAACCTGGACAGTGATATTGAAGGTTCTGCTAAGCGGTGGAAAAAGTTTGTAGAGTCTGAGACTCCTGAGAAGGAAGTATTCCCCAAGGAATGGAAGAACAAGACAGCCCTGCAGAAGCTGTGTATGATGCGGTGCATGAGGCCAGACCGCATGACTTATGCAGTCAAGTATGTTTCATGCTCTTTCAAGAACTTGGAGAGAAGAAGAGGCTAGGATTCTCATACTCAGGAATGAAGATAACTTCATCATATAGTGCAGCAGGAAATAGGAATGCATTAAGATACTCCAGTAACATACTATAGCATGCACAGCACATTCCGAAGTCTAGTTTAAAATGCAGATGAACAAACCTGTTGATTCGTTGCTGGACTAAATGGATCCCTGTTGTGATCCAGCACAGATCTTATGTTCTTCTACACCTTGAAGATTCCAGGCCTTTAAGTATGAGCGTTTTAAAGTATTAGCCATGACCTGGATAGCTCAAGCTCCCCTGATCTCATCAGATTTCAGAAGCTTATCAGGGTTGGTACTGGCTAGTATTTGGACTGGAATACCAGGGTCGTGACATGGAGGCAGGCAATGGCAAACTACCTCTGAATGAAAATCCTACAGGATTGCCATAAGTCAGTTGTGACTTGATGACACTTTCCACCACCATTCTGAAGTATTAGAAGCAGTTTATTTCACCAGTTTATTCAGTATCTTTTTATCTTAATTCTGTAGAGCTACCATGTTTCTTCTGAATGTTTTGTAGGTGACTACCCAAGTTAGGATCATGGTTACCTAAAAGCCTGAGTTAAACCTGAAAAATCAGTTTACCATCAGAATATAAGGTCTGATGTAAACATGATGTTTCCCATGTGGAAAGTAACTTCAGGCGTGGGGAGAAGTCAAGTATACAAGCACTCATTTTCATGTGCCTGAATTCTGTCGCAGGATCCTGGCATGCTGTTGCTTCTTTGTCATGGCTTTGAAGTCCTCCCAGCGAATGAGCCCTATTGACAGGGTATGAATTATTCACTCGATGATAATTCTTTATCCAGTGGAGGAATGGTTGATCCAATTAACAAGTCAAAACAAATTAAGGCTCCTATTCTGAGAAGGGAGATTTCAAAAGGCATTGCCTTTGGCTCATTCTCCTTCTCTTGCATTCCTTCAGCTTTGTTTTGAGTTGTAAATTGTTTACCCACAAATGGGCAAACCTGACTAATAGACTAATTTCCATACCATTATCCATAATCAAGGTTGCTGCCCTGGCTATGATGATCACCTGAACCATTTCAGTCCCTATATACTTTTCTCAGGAACTTTGTGGAGGAGAAGATGGGGAGTAAATTTGTGGAAGGACGAAGTGTTGAATTCTCCAAATCCTATGAAGAAAGCAGTCCGTCTACACCAATATTTTTTATCCTCTCTCCAGGAGTCGATCCACTAAAGGATGTTGAAGCACTAGGTAAGCCAATAACCCATCTTCATTAAGTGACCAGCAACACATGAGAAGGGCTTTAAACAATAAGGGCAGACAATGAAAACACTGCTTTCTAATTGTAATAATTTTCCTAGGTCAAAAGCTGGGCTTCACCATAGACAACGGGAAAATCCACAATGTGTCCCTAGGACAAGGACAAGAGGTTGTGGCAGAAAACGCTCTAGATGTAGCTGCAGTAGAAGGGCACTGGGTCATTCTTCAGGTATTTAAATGCCAACTAGCTTCCCCTTGATTTCACCTTATAGCTTCTGTCTGGTGTACTACACTGGATCCAGGCTTCCCTTGCATTCATGATTTCAATAAAGTATTTGTTAAGTAACTAATATTCTTTCCCATAGTAGTTACTTGAAACTATAACATGATCTAGAAATGATCTGCAGTAAACTGATCCATTTCCCTGGCATATGTTGGATGTCCAAGAAGTAAAACAAGACTAGGCCCCCAAGCAAGCCAATGATGATGCCAGTGGTATATGGCAGAGTCTGGAGACCAAGAACACTCCTGCAGTCTTCACACAGAAGCATCCAGTGTCATGACATTTACACATTAAGGCCATGAACAGATCCCTTCCCCCATCCTCCACACTTCCAGCGTAGTATTCACAGTGTGAAGGCCCTGGTGCACAGCAGTGGTATCATTGCCTCAGACTGCATTTAAAAAAAAATCCAAAGTCTGAAGTAGGAGCTTAGTGCAGTGAGGGCTGGAACTTGGTTGAAGCACAAAGGATTTATCAGCCAGCCCATCAAGCCCCTCACTCCACTCCTACCCTTATTTAGTCTACTGCTACGTGCTACCTTCAGAACACTATTGAAAAAATGTTTGACTAGCATTTGGCATCAGTAAGGCCCACAACATCTCGGTAAGTTTGAGCCAATAGCTGGAACAACACAGAATGCACAGCCATATTATAGCAGGACATGTGATGGATAATGTCTGAAATTGGGTTATGTTTCCTACTCAAGGCAGGAGGCAAAGGCAATGTAAAGTAGATCTGCAGTCACATTATGAGACCTTGTAAGTAAACATGATTCTGAAGGAGTTAAATTTCATTAGCAGCAAACAACATGTGACTTGTGTACCCTTTACAGAACATACATCTGGTAGCCAAGTGGCTGAGCACACTGGATAAGAAAGTTGAACGCTACAGCACCGGCAGCCACAGCGATTACCGAGTATTCATGAGCGCCGAGCCTGCTCCCAGCGCAGAGGCTCATATTATCCCTCAGGGACTCCTGGAAAATGCCATTAAAATCACCAATGAGCCTCCAACAGGCATGTATGCTAATTTACACAAAGCCCTGGATCTCTTCACACAGGTAAGCAGGCCCTGTTGTTTGGACTCTTCATTCCGAATCACAGCTCAATAGAAGAACTGCATGTTCCACTAGATGTATGTGCTACATGCTTCAGGCTCAAGTCAAACCTCTTCCCCCCGGTTTGACTTGATTCGACTTCATTAATCCTTTCAGACAATTTTCACTCAAGGTGGGGGAAAGCAATAGAGGACAAATTGCAGCTACCTGGTTTCTCCTGTGCAGCCTTACTGCATCTTGGGTACCCAAGAGCCAGTGCACTAATCAGAGACTTCCTTTTTGCATCCTCATTTAGGATACGCTGGAAATGTGCACCAAAGAAATTGAATTCAAGTGCATTCTCTTTGCCCTCTGCTACTTTCATGCAGTGGTGGCAGAACGGCGAAAATTTGGAGCTCAAGGATGGAACAGGTCTTACCCCTTTAACAATGGAGATCTCACCATTTCTGTGAATGTACTGTATAATTACCTGGAAGCCAATGTGAGGGTAAGAATGCACTGACTAAATTATTTGCATGACAAAGCAAATGTTAACCAGTAACCCTGATGGTCTGATCAATGAACTGCCTGTTTGATCAGCCAAGACTTTTGAGGAAATGGAGAACCATAATTCTAGATTATCTTCCATCAGTGCGCAGAGACTTGAGACAGGGAAACATCAACAACAGCAGCTTGTGCTCAGGGAGATTAACATCTTGGGGCTCCCAGGACTGTACTGGCAGAACAAAATAAAATTAATCCTTCAATTTAGAATAGCTTCCAGTGTCAGGAGAACAACCTGCGTTTGTGCACTTGGGAAGGTTCCCTACCACTGGGCTGCAGTAGTTTTGTGCAGCGTACTTTTGTGCTATGTAAAGAGAATGAAAACCATTTTATTAACCCACTCCAAACTTCTTATAGCATGCTAAGATCACACAAGCCTTTGTCCTGATGTCCCAAGTCTTCCCTGCCATCATAGGCCAGAATGGGAGAAGTAATGCAGTTTCCACAGGATCTAACTTTCAGCCAAAGTGGCTGCATTGGTGCCAATCCATTGGTGCCAGTCACCTGCTCAGGGGTCTTTTTTGGGGGGAGGGCACCGGAGCTCAGTTCCAGGAGCTCAGGAGCCAAGCCCCGCCCCCAGCCGGCGTCCCCGGAGTCTTTCAGGCAGCCGAATGTCAATTTCAGCTCCATTATATCCTATGGGCCATTGAAGTCAATGGTGAAAACATAGGGTATATTCTGGGGGCTGGAGGGGAGGGTTTGAGGGAGAGGCTCCACACTCACAGGGTAGCTGATGGAGCCTCTCCCCAAGATACCCACCAAGTTTCAAGAACATTGGATCAGGGGTCCAATTCTATGGGCCCCCAAACAGGTTGCCCCTATTCCCTCCATTGTTCTCTGTGGTGGGAAAAAAGTAACTTTTTTCTCACCATAGAGAACAATGGAGGGAATAGGGGCAACCTGTTTGGGGGCCCATAGAATTGGACCCCCTGGTCTAATGTACTTGAAACTTGGTGGGTATCTTGGGGAGAGGCTCCATCAGCTACCCTGTGAGTGTGGAGCCTCTTCCTCAAACCCCCTCCACTCCAGCCCCCAGAATATACCCTATGTTTTCACCATTGACTTCAATGGCCCATAGGATATAATGGGGCCAAATTGCCGCCAAATTTCTTTCATTCCCTCCTTTTCTTCTCTCCTTTTCCTCTTTCCCCCCTTCTTCCCTTCTCTCTTCCTTTCTTTCCCTCCTTCTTCCCTCTCTTTCTTTCTCTCCCCTTTCCTTCTCTTTCTTTCCCTCTTTCCTTCCTTCTTTCCTTCTCTCTACTCTCTCTCTTTCCTTCCCTCTTTCCTCCTTCTGTGGCCCAACTCTCATGAGAAGGAGTTTAAACTTTAAACCCCTTCTCTCTTAGCTCCCCCACCCAGACCAGCTGGGGAAGGGAAGGGGATGCTTTTGAAGATGCCTCCCCCCCTTTTACTTCCCCTTCTGACATCACTTTCCGGTGATGTCAGGGGGCATGGCCTATGCTAATAGCCTAATAGCTCATTAGCATACCATATGCTAATGAGCTCCTGCAGCTGTTTTTCTACGAAAAGACCCCTGCACCTGCTAGTGTCATTCCAAGGTGGTGGTGGGAGGGTTCATTCCTCCATGGTGAATTTGTCTCTCTCCCTAGGTTCCCTGGGATGACTTGCGATATCTTTTTGGTGAGATCATGTATGGGGGGCATATCACTGATGACTGGGATCGCAGACTATGCAGGACCTACCTGGGTGAATACATCCGTATGGAAATGTTAGAGGGAGAAATGCTCTTGGCACCAGGATTCCTCATACCACCCAACTCTGACTACAAGGTGAGAAGAGTGGAAATTATTCTGACAATCTGCTGAGCTGAAAATAATTTTGGGGCAAGGGCAGTGAGGTTGTGGCCTGTACAAGAGATATGCCTCATAAGAAATTAAGGTCTGGAGAAAGAGGTAGTCCCACAATTAGTTGCAGGGTTCAGTATGGAGAACAAGGAAAGGCAGATGATGGCAAACAAAAGACAGCACTGCAGACAGCCATGGGAAAAGATGTCCTACTGGAGGGCAAGCTGGACAGAACTCCCTGGGGAAATAGCCAAGAGAGAGGCAAAAATTGTTAGAAGCACATAGTGAACTGGAAGTCAGCATATGTTCACTGGGCTACACAGCTGAAACATCTGCTGAGAAGTAACTAATACCACATAACATCTAAGACTGCATATAACAAATATTTTATAGGGATATCATGAATATATTGATGAGAATCTTCCACCAGAGAGTCCTTACCTATATGGGCTTCACCCTAATGCCGAAATTGGCTTCCTCACAGTCACCTCAGAGAAACTTTTCCGCACCGTGTTGGAAATGCAGCCTAAAGAGTCAGATGCTGGAGGAGGGACTGGTGTGTCCAGAGAGGAAAAGGTAGGGAATCTTCTGAAGTGGATCTCTAGTACCTTGTTACTGTTTTGAGTTCTTGTAACATTGCATTTTGACTGTGTGCAATAAGCTTGCCCTGACTAAAGAGCTACAGTTCTCTCCTTTCCACCACCAAAATCACACTTCGCTTTCTTTGAGCTGAAGGAAATCTGGGACATTCTACTCTGAAGGCTATCCTCCTGTTGGATCATATCTATTATTCTAGTGATTTTTTAAAATAACTTTGCAGAACTTTTTGGAACGCTATCCACTACAAAATATATGTTTGGGTCTTTTTAATAATAGGTAAAATCTGTGCTAGATGAAATCATGGATCGGCTTCCAGAACCATTCAATATGGTGGAAATCATGGCAAAGGCACAAGAGAAGACCCCATATGTGGTGGTTGCCTTCCAGGAATGTGAACGCATGAACATCCTTACTAGTGAAATTAGACGTTCTCTGAAGGAACTAAACTTGGGGTTGAAGGTAGGTGCCTATTATGCAACTGCTAGTACTTTACTGTAAAAACAAATTTAATGACATCTTCAATTGCTGTAGAAACAGCATGGTCAAAAGTAGCTCTAAAGACTAGCTCATCAGATCTGTGATTTTTGTCTCTCCTGGTACTTAACTGAAGGACACTTTTACCTGGTAGACCATGATACTTTTGTATACTAAAATAATACTGTTTTCCTGCCAAAATACTGCATATGCCACAGTGTTTATGTACACTTGAAAGCTGAGAGGTGCTACTTGCTCAGATTCAGTTAATACTTACAGGCAGGTATTAAAACATTTATAGCCTGCCTTTCCTTGTGGCTCAAGTCACCTATGTAATTCAGAGCAAAAGAAATTCACTGCCTGGAGGGATGAACATTCTAGCACATTCTCTACATTATTGGGGGCAGGGTTTACAGGAAGCAAACTGGCTTCAAGGTGGTAACTTTGGTGTGCAGCATTCCCCCCCCCTTGCAGGGCTCTGCGTTCTGGCCCTCTGGAGAAGCTGAAGGGAATACTGCTGCTGACCAGTTAGGGAAGCCCCACTGGCTCTAAGGGCCAAGGCAGCTGCTCCTACATACAGCAGCTCACATAAACTAGATTAGTACTTTGACACTAGAGCTGTAAAGCCAAAAGTTACTCATCCAGCAAAAACATCTGTGTACAGCATCATACAGAGGTGGCCCCAAAACATTAAAATAATCAGAACTTTTGAAGAAGAGAGACACCCTTTTCTTAAGATTACATTGATAATTACCCAAATGGACTGTAGAGTCCAAGTGATTATGATTTATTTATTTAATTTATATCCTGCCCTCCCTGTCAGGACAGGCTCAGGGCGACTTACATAAAACTTCATTAGACAGATAAAACGAAGAAATCAAATAGAATATAAATATAAAACACTACAAAAGTGCTAGTGCAGATCATATAGCGATGGCAAGGCATTAGCAGCGTCCACATAATATGGGTACAGTTGGATAATATCTCAGTCTGGGTCATATCGGCAGAGTACAAGCTGTCGATGATGGTATTAATATTGGGGCCAAGGCCTTTGTTTGTTAAGCGTGGGTCACTAGTTGAAAGCCTGGTAGAAGAGCTCCATCTTACAGGCCCTGTGGAACTGTAAAAGGTCCCGCAGGGCCCTGATAGCTTCCAGCAGCTCATTCCACCAGTGTGGAGCTGCCACTGAGAAGGCCCTGGCCCTTATTGAAGCCAGCTTGGCGTCTCTGGGGCCCGGAAGGGCCAAACAATTTTGAGACCCTGATCGTAGTGCTCTCTGGGAAATGTGGGGAAAGGCAGTCCCTCAGGTATGCAGGCCCCTGACCATAAAGGGCTTTAAAGGTAAGAACCAGCACCTTGAAGCGAATCTGGTATGCTATGGCCAGCCAGTGCAGTGCTTTTAGCACAGGCTGAATGTGCTCCCGCATGGGGAGGCCCAATTGCTGCATTCTGCACCAGCTGCAGCTTCCAGATTTGAGACAAGGGCAGTCCCATGAAGACAGCATTACAGTAATCCAATCCCTGAGCCTGCTCTGTGGGGAGGGCAGGGTATAAATCTCATAATAAATAAATCAATAAAAATCTCAAGGTGACCATTACATGGATCATTGTCACCAAGTCGTTGCGTTCAAGGATGGGAACCAGCTGCCTGATCAGCCACAGATGGTAAAAGGCTGACTTCGCAGTGGCTGCTACCTGGGCCTCCATTGTTAGGGAGGCATCCAGGAGTACTCCCAGACTCCTAACTTCTGGGGCTGAGATCAGGAATGGGATCCCTACCTTCAGACCACTCGAAGATCATCTGTTACAGGTAAGCAACCTGTTTTTTCATCACCACCTCTCCAGGGAGAGCTGACAATCACAACAGACATGGAAGAACTGTCAAATGCCCTGTATTATGATAACGTGCCTGATGCCTGGACAAACCGTGCCTATCCATCTTTGCTTGGCTTAGCAGCGTGGTATGCAGATCTACTGCTTCGAATCAGGGTAGGGAGATTTGCCTCAGTTAAAGCCTTCCAATTTCTTCAAGCACAAGTTTTCAGTCTTCCAAACAGCTGGCAACAATTTTACCAAAAATTCCATACTAATTCTTTAGTTGAATCACTATAGCCTTTAGTTAACTATTGTGGCTCATGATTGTTGTACTGACTTCAATGAAAACATAAAATTGTTACCAAAAGCAGTTAGTTGACCATTGCAGCTGCATACAAGTCAGTCATGTAGCTACTGGAGATACTGCTAATCAATAGAGCTGGAAATGTGGGTAATGCTGATTTGGCAGGTTTTTTCAGAAATCCAAACATACCAGCAGTTTTACTTAAGTGAACAAAACTAGACAAGAGTAGTAAGAGATGGTCTGTGTAAAGCCTGCTGTGATTAGGGAGGGGAACTTGCTCAGCACATTTCCCCCAGCTTTCTGCATTATTTTGTCCTTCATCATCCCATATAACTGATCTTTACCAGTAATGGTGGTTGACAAAAGACATCCAAACTTTCAGAAAAAAGCAAATGCAAACAAAACTGCACAAGCTGTTCTAACAGAATATATTGCAGAGTGCTAGGCCCAACAGATATCAGTAGTTACAAAGTAACAGGCTTTCCCCATGTCATAAACCTAGAAACACAGGACTGGACCAAGGCTCTCACTGCATGAAGGAGTTTCTGTTCACACAGGGAATGTGGCTCATTGCTTCTTCTGCCGTACTCCATAAACTGACTTAGAGTCAGCAGACTCTGCCAAGCAGCTTTCAGAGAAGGGAGCACAGAAAGGAGAAAACAGACAACTAGAAGTACCTTCCATTCACATACTGGGATCTTTGGCAGCAGAAAAGAGCAAGAGTCCAGTAGCACCTTAAAGATGAACAACATGTGTGGCAGGGTATGAGCTTTCATGTTGTGAGTAGTGACTCACGAAAGCTCATACGCTGCCACACATGTTGTTCATCTTTAAGGTGCTACTGGACTCTTGCTCTTTTCTACTGCTACAGATAGACTAACACGGCTACCCACTGGGTTCTCTGGATCACAGAATGCAAAGGGCTGCCCACACTTGGTGCTTGATGTATGTTAAAAAAAGAACACGGTCAATATGATTATACTGGCATGCTTTCAGCCTAAAGGACCTGTGCCCCAATCAGACACACTGTTCAAATTGCTGAGTTCTTATTCCACCCAGTTTTGCAAGGTTAACATGAGGAACTAAAGGGTGGGTAGAGTTTGGCTAGCACAAACCATGATCTCTTTGGGAATGTACAGATAGTTCAAACTGCAAAGGAGTCTATGTAGACCAGCCAGCATACTTGGCTATAATCTGCTATTGCCATTTCCTTTTTCAGGAGCTGGAAGCCTGGACAACAGATTTTGCCCTACCTACAACAGTGTGGCTAGCGGGTTTCTTTAATCCACAGTCTTTCCTTACAGCCATTATGCAATCCATGGCTAGGAAAAATGAGTGGCCTCTAGACAGAATGTGCCTGTCAGTGGAAGTTACCAAAAAGAATCGAGAGGATATGACAGCTCCACCTCGAGAGGGCTCCTATGTGCATGGGCTCTTTATGGAAGGTAAAAGCTCATTACCATATTCAGAGATGGAAAGTTCTTGTTTAGAAGTACAAAGCAGTTTCTGCTTTGACCTAATCTGTAGCTTCCCCTTTGCACTTATTTCCTTGGGACTGATGGAGAGATAGCTAAAAATTACTCTCCTGCTTATCCTCTTTAAGGGCTTCTGTTTGGTCCTGGGCTTTGCTTCCTACCTCCAGTCTTATGTAAGCTACGAAATCATTGACCTTTTCATTTGGATTCCATGCACTAATATTATAAACAGAGCTGCTTCTCTGTGAACAAGGAGGCCTACCTGTTCATGAGTGTCAAATGATTTAGTAAAGGAGAAAGGTACAAGATGCATCAAGTACTGATGGATATATTTAGTTGTGAAAATCTTGGGTTTCCACCAGCCAGAAACTGAGGGACATCTCCTTTCCCAAAGTGCTTCCAGGCTCAGCTAATGACAGAGCTATTGTTAAACTCTTGAACAAACTTGGCAGTGATTTGTTTATTCAGAGATGAGAATGTATCAAGCTAAGACCATTCTGTGTCAGAACTGACTCCTTTGGCACCAGTTCTGAAATTATACATGATTCAAACAAGCCCCCCCAGTGACCAGTCAAATCAATCCATTCATTCAGTCCACTCTGGGATCCCTTGGTTTGTGGCTTTCTGGTCCCTTCCCCTTTGTTTTCAATAGGTCAGTGAGGGGTGGGTGAAATTGGTGAACCCGAGGAATGACTGTAGCTGCCGCCTCGTTTGAGAGGGTTCCCACCCCAACACATCCTGGATTTTGCGGGGGTCCATGCCCAGGCCTTTCTTGGAAATCCAGTACCCCAGAAAGTCCGATTCCTCCGTATGGAACTCGCACTTAAGGCAGTTTTGCAAACAGTCAATTCTTATAGAGGGCTTTCAGTACTTCCCTGACAAGCTGCATGTGTGAGTCCTTATCTTTTGAATAGATATTACCAAGTGAATATTACCAAGATAAACAAGAACCCCCTTGAATAAATATTTGTGTACCACTTCGTTGATTAAGTTCATGAAAACCCCTGGGGCTCCTGCAAGCCCAAACGGCATCACCAGGTATTCAAACTGGCCTAACAGGGTGTTAAAGACAGTCTTATGTTCATTCCCCTCCCTGATGTGCACTCAGACATGTGCATCCCTCAAGTCCAATTTTGTAAAAATTTGGCCTCTAGCGGCCTCTGCCAGCAAGTGCTTTATCAGTGAGAGGGGGCAGGTGTATAGGCATGGACACAGCATTCAGGCCCCAATAGTCCATGCACAGTCTCAATCCTCCATCTTTCTTTTTGCAGAAAAGCACTGGGGCAGCAAAAGCCAAGGCTGCCGGCTGGATGAACCCACTGGCCAGATTTTTATCAGTGAACCTTCGCAACTCCTTTCTCTGCCAGGCTCATGGAATAGAGTTTCCCCTTGGGCAGGCAAGATTTCAATGGCACAGTCAGTCTTCTGATGAGGGGGGAGTTCATCTGCCCCCTCTCCTCAAATACTCTGGCCAAGTCTCTGTATTCCGGGGGAATGTGGCTCAGTTCCTCTTGGGCCAGGCATACCTGCTCTGGTGCTGGGCTCAGTACCTTTCCCCATTCTGGGTTCCAATTACGCTCTTTGCAGCAGGGGTCCAGAAACTGCAAGGCTCCCACACTCCATTGGACATAAAAATCGTGGGCCTGGAGCCAAGAGCTCCCCAAAATCATCAGGAACTTGGCCGAGGTGTTTACGAGAAAGGATTGCAGTTCCCAGTGGGAGGCAACCCCTACTGGCAGGTGAATTGTGCAGTACATACAGGGCTTCCCCTCCATTGGTGTCCTATGCATCTGGGAGAATACTAAAGGTTCCTCTAGTTTGCGCACCTTAGCTCCCAGCCCTGTCACCAGGGCCGCATTCCCTCAGGAACTTCCACACCTGCAAAGCAAAGAATGCCAGCTCCTCCAGTGTCCTGTCAAACATAGCTTTCAGCACTTCTCTCTGCCTGGCCAGCATAGGTGGTGGTCTAGGCTGGGGTGCTGGCTGGGACTGCAGTGCAGGCACCGGGCCTGCTGGGGGTCCCACAGGGATGTGCTGGATGGAGCCACCCCCCATGGCCTGGAGTTCCTGCTGCAAGCCTCCTGGATAGCAGCTGGGAGGTCCACCAGGGCTGCTTGGGTGTCCCGCCACAGTTCATCCATTTTGCATCAGAATTCCTGCCTGACCAGCTCGATATCAGTTTCTTCAGCTGGTACCCGGCCACCTGCAGGCACTTGGGGTTGTCATGGAATGATCTCGAGACCCATCGCCATTCGGTCTCCAACCGATTTCAACACGCTCTTGGTCTGGGGATTACCAGCCAGTCAGAATTGTCCCATCTCATTTGTATGGGTTGCTGCTTCTTCTATCTTGCCTCCTTGCCTCGGAGTTTCCCCTCGTCCATTGGGACAAGTGGTTCGTGGGCCAGTGCATCAGTCTGGGTCCCAGTCTCAGTGTCCTTGCCTTCTTTGGTCATCACAGCAGTGATGCGATAGATTGAGGTCATGAAGGAGTTCAGACACTATGCTAGACTCTTGAACAAACTTGCTCTCAACAACACTCTCTTGGCAGTGCTTTGTTTATTCAGAGATGAGAATGTATCAAGCTAAGATCATCCCGTGTCAGAACTGACTCCTTTGGCGCCAGTTCTGAAATTATATATGATTCAAACAAGCCCTCCAGTGACCGGTCCAATCAATCCATTCATTCAGCCAACCTAAGCCTAGTGCACTCTTTTAGCCCTCCTCCCCTCACCTGTGAACCTACAGTTACATTCCCTACTAAAAGCCAGCTAGCAGAGACTGGCCTTCAAGGTCATTGTACATTCTTCCCAGCTCGGGAGGCCCACTTGGAAAGCAGTTGTAAATTAGTGCCACAAAGCATTCTTAAACCCACACACACACACTCTCACACAGGCAGCCCCCCCTTATCCCCAAAGTGAAGGAACAAAGCATTACAGGTACAAAACAGGCAGTTAAAACAGAACATGAGAAACCCATGGCAAACAAGGACCCAAGTCTGACAGCTATATTCCACTATACAACAATCAACTAGAAAATAATGAAACAGACACAGTTTGAGTAGATGCCTTTTTAATTTTGCTAATTGTTAACATGTCAGCAGGGGGCAGCACAAGCCCACTTTATAGTCCTTAGCCAGACTAGAACTTTAAGAGCAACAAAGGTAATGGCTTAATGGAGCTGGCTCAACTCTCCCCCTTTTAAAAGTGTGGATAAGGCTTGGAATGTAGTATCTAAGATCAATGTCTTTTTTTGCCTAGTAACAATTATTTTTAAAGGAGGCTGAAGAAGCCTGACCATTTATTGTTCTCAATCAAGTATAGACAAGGGGCTTATGTTTCTATTACCTAGTGGGCTAAAACCAAGGGACTTGCAGAAGGAAGAGTAACATAGCTTTCTATAGTATAAGAACGCTGATCATAACCTTGCTGTGCAGGCTAAAAGTAAGGGCAAAGCTTGAATCTGGCCTTTTAGATTATGGTTGTAACATTGCCAAATGCATAGGTAAATTACTGAGATGGCACCCAAGGCACACCCAAGCAAAACATCTAGGCTTTAGCCAGCTAAAGATAGAGGGTGGAAAGTGCTGGGCTCCCTTCCTTCCTTAGCACCTGCTGCAAATAAAGCATCCTCTGGGATGAATCAGCAGGTCACAGTCTCAAGAATTCTTTTCTGCTGCAGGTGCTCGCTGGGATATTCAGACTGGTGTTATCAGCGATGCACGGCTGAAAGAGCTGACACCTCCGATGCCCGTCATCTTCATCAAAGCCATCCCTGTAGACCGCATGGATACCAAGAACATGTACGAATGTCCTGTGTACAAGACACGCATGCGAGGCCCCACCTATGTCTGGACCTTCAACCTGAAGACAAAAGAGAAGCCAGCTAAGTGGATTCTTGCTGGGGTTGCTTTGCTGTTACAAGTTTAATGCTCCATTTAACAGCAAAGCTCTTCTTTTAACCAGAAGTCCAAGCCAAGACAGTCATTTGCAAATTGCCAATAAACAGTACATTCCCTGGAAGTGTGTCTGAAGTGATATTTGTTGGTCATGTGTGTATAAAACAGTTCATTTACCATAATTTATGACAATCTTCTGCTAGGGACAGAACACAAATTCAGCCAGAACTGGCTCTGCACTAGCCCACCAGAAAGAACAGAGAAGCCTGTGTGCAAAGTCCATCTGGATTCCTCTTCCATATCCAACTGACAACTTCATTCTCAGCTAGCTTGTTTACTGCTACAGAAGCATTCAGCACTGATCTTAGGATGATGCACCCAAGTCCAGCATTCCTAGTGTCTTCTCCATAATATTAGAAATTATTTCATAGGACACTACGCATGTACAACACAGAGAACACTTCCATTCTGTTGCAACCTAAGCACATACTCCACAGTTATTCCCAACTCCTTCCAGTTTAACAACCAGCTATATGCAGTGAGTAATAGGAACAGTGACCTAATCTTCATTCTTGTGGCACTAAGCATGAAATCAGTGTAGCACACAAAGGTCTACAAATCAAGGGATCCAATAGTTATAATGCACTGCATAACTTCCTGGTTTTTTAAGCCCCCACTATTACTTCAACCCATTTCTCTCACACTGCCCCGCATGCCTTTACTTGTGTCAAATTCTGTAGAAAAACTACTCTGCACTAAAAACAAATCCTGCAAAAAGAACATTTTTTTTTCAAATTCAGGTTTTTGTGGTGCTTAATTTAGATTGCCCAAGCACAGAATTTGATCTTTTTAAGCACAAAGGGCACACAACCAGACCTCTCTATCAGCTGATTCCTAAGGAGAGAAGCCAATACTAGGTCTCTTGTGACTGACCAGCTTGCAGCCATTTGAAACTGGTAGGGCTAACAAAAAATTCTCATTCATGGCAAAATACACCATCATCTCCAAAATTCATGAATGACAAACCCCTGTCTCATCACCAAGTTGGCAACCTTTGCAAGAAATTTAGGTTTGGTAAGGTACCAGACCTATTTGGGTTTGACAACCTGGATGTCTCCCGGGGAGTGCTGCTCATAGGGCATACAGCTTTTACTTTCCTTTATTTTTGATTGATAGGTTTCAATCTACATTTGAATCCTCTGGATGATCAATGACACTTCCAAAGGAGCTCTGGATGAAATGGTTGTCAACATATCAAAGAGAAAGAAAAGATAATTTAGTCTGCTTTTTGCAACTGTAGGATACAGTAGATTCACAGGCCCTTGCACCAGCACTCTGAAACTCCTGCTTGCTAGAAATCAAGAAAAACAAGTTGCTTACCTGTAACTGATGATCTTTTTTTTTTTTTAATATTTTTATTTATAAATTTTCCAGCATATATACACAAAAACAAAATCCTGGTCTACAACCAGAATTGCGAGACATTGCATAATTTCTTAATATATTATCGCGCATATACCTTAATTAAGTCTGTTTCTGTTACATTGTCTAGATAAAATAGGAGTGGCATTGGGAGGATGTGTTTGTTTGTTTATGTTTCATGTCTTTTTTTCTATCCAATGATAAATTTTTTTCCATCTTTTTTCATAAACTAAATCCTCTTTTCTGGAAAGTATAAGATTTAGTCTATCTAATTCGGCTATTTCCAGTATAGAATCTATAATTTCTTCTGCGTTAGGGATATTCTCTTTTTTCCAAAATTTTGCTATTTTTATTCTTGCTGCTGTAATTATATATAAGATAATTCTTTGGTCTTCTTTATTGATTCTCACCGGTATCATATTTAGCAAAAAAACCTCTGGTTCCAATTCTAGCTTCACTTTGGTGGAATCTTCTATTATTTTTTTAATCATTTTCCAAAATTTTCTTATTTTTTCACATTTCCACCAGGTATGCAGATACGTTCCCACTTCTTTTTTGCACCTCCAGCAGACATTCGATGCTTTTTTATAGCATTTTGATACTTTCTCCGGCGTCCAGTGCCATCTAAAAAACATCTTATAAATATTTTCTTTATAATTTGTAGCTCTGAGCAGCTTAAGAGAATTCCACATTCTGGACCATTGTTCTAGAGTAATGTTTTGCCCTATATCTTTCATCCACCAAATCATATTAGGTTTTACAATTTCATCCAGTAGGTCCTCTGTTAAAAGGAAATTATACAGTTTTTGTATTAATTTATCTGCTGATGAAAGCCAGATTTTGTCTAATTGGGAGTACTTATTCATGAAATTTATTTTTTTATCTTTAGCAAATCTAGATTTTAGCTGTATTTTTTCCCAGGGGGTTAAATTTGCATTTCGGATCTCTTGTGAGTCTAATGGTATTAATTCTCTATTTTCTGTCAATAGGTTTTCATAAATTAGTTTTTTTTCCTTGGACCAAAGCGACGGTAGCGTAAAAGCCTCCACAGGTGATACCCAAATCGGAATTTTGGAATAATATCTCATTTTAATTTCTTTCCAGATTTTCATTAGGGGGCCCCTTATTGCATGGTTTACAAAAATTTGTTGGCTTTTATCCATGTTATACCAGATATGGGCATGCCAGCCCATAGGTAGATCGTGTCCTTCTAATTTCAATGTTCTTTCATCTTCTAATTGGATCCATTCTCGTATCCATCCCATTGCTGCCGCCTGGTAGTACAAATTCCAATTTGGGAAACCTAGGCCTCCCTTTTCTTTCTTATCTGTGAGTAATTTTCTACTGATTCTCGGTTTCTTAGCGTGCCATATAAATGTTTTGACTACTATATTTATTTCTTCAAAAAACCTTTTATTTGTTAATATAGGGATAGCTTGAGCCAAAAATAAAAAACGCGGTAAAATATTCATTTTAATAGTGGCAATTCTGCCCATAAATGAAATGTGTAGGTCCTGCCATCTATTAAGATCCTTTTTTATTTCCGCTAGAAGTTTCAAATAATTATTTTTATAAAGGTTTTTATTGTTATTTGTCAGGATAATTCCTAAATACTTAATTTTTTCGACTACCTGAATCTTTGAAATATTTTGAATATTGGTAATTTGTGCGGTCATACAGTTTTTAGTTATGATTTTTGTTTTCTTTATATTAATTCTCAAACCCGCAATTTGACCATAATCATATAGATCTTCCAATAAGTATGGCAACGCTTTTATTGGATCTTCCAGAATGAATACCAGGTCATCTGCAAAAGCCTGTAATTTATATTGTTCTTTTTTTATTTTTGCCCCTGTTATATTCTCATTGTTTCTCACTATATCATTTAAAGTCTCTAGTCCAAAAATAAATAGTAACGGTGATAAGGGGCATCCCTGTCTCGTACCCTTTTGTATAGGAATATTACTAGTTACATCTCCATTGATAATAATTTTCGCGTTTTGATCTTCATAAATGGCTTTGATTGAATTAAGAAATTTTTCACCGCAGATCCATAAAGTTAACTTCTGTTTTAAGTATTCCCAATTAACATTATCGAAGGCTTTTTCTGCGTCTAAAAAAATTAGGGCAAGCTGTTTTCCGGGATTTTGCTCATAATATTCTAATATATTAATAATATTTCTTATATTGTTTTTAATTTGCCTTCTCGGAATAAAGCCAGATTGGTCTCTATGGATTGTTTCTGCCATAACTTTCTTAAACCTATTTGCTAAGATAGAAGCGAAAATTTTGTAATCTACATTTAACAAGGAGATGGGTCTAAAATTTTTAATATCCATGTTTTCTGTATCCGGTTTGTGAATAAGTGTTATTAATGCTTCTTTCCAAGTCGTGGGGATTTTACCAGTCGCCAATACATTATTCATTACATCTTTAAGTAAATCTGTTATTTCCTCCTCTAACACCTTGTAGATTTCTGCCGGTATTGCATCTGGGCCTGGAGATTTCTTGGTCTTTTGAGTTTTAATTGCATTTATCAGTTCAAACATAGAGATATTTTCATTCAATATTTTCCTCTGTTCTTCTGTACATTTAGTTGTTATATGTTTCAATAAAAATTCTTGGATTTTCTGACTATTGTGTGGAGTCCGTTTATATAAATTTTTATAAAAATTTTCCACAATTGTTTTTAAATCCTGTGCTTTGTATTTTATTTCATGCTTTTCGTCTTCTAATGCCACAATAAATCTTTTTTCTCTTTCTTTTCTAAGTTTATAGGCTAACCAACGAGAGGGCTTATTCGCATTTTCAAAGAAATAAGCTTTTGTGTATTCGATTTTTTGTGCTATCTCTTGTGTTAATCCTAAATTTATTTGATGTTGCTTCATTTTTATCCTTAGTCTTATCTCCTTTAAGTTTTCTTTATTATGGCTTATCTCTTCTAATTTCCTTAATTCTGTCATTAATTTTTTAAATTTTTCTCTTTTCTGTTTATTTTTCCCTGCTTCTTGATTTATGAATATGCCCCTAATATATGCTTTAAGGGTATCCCAAATGATATTCAAATTAGTGAACTCCTTTTTGTTTATCTCAATAAATACTTTTATGTCTTGTCTCAATTTTTTAACAAAATCTCTATCCCTCATTAAACTTACATTTAATCTCCATCTCTTACAACTATATGGTTCTTGTATAGCTGCCCACATAGGATTGTGGTCTGCAAATATATTTGCAAGAATTTCGACCTCTGAAAATATTTTTATTATGTTTATCAGATAAAGTTAAAAAAAGAGGCGTAGTTACGTATGTAAGGGAGAAACTGAACCCTATACTTAAATTTAGATCTAATGATGGGAGAATTATTGGAGTACAGGTACAAATTAGAGAAACGGAAATTTTAATTATAAACATATATGCCCCAAATCAAAATCAAGATATATTTTTTGCAGAATTGAGGAGCTATATCTCTAAAGAAAATCCCAAAAATATATGTTTAGTAGGAGATTTTAACGCGGTACTAGATCCCAAAGATGATAGGAAAAAAACAAGAAAGACACATAAGTCGGGAGCAGTTTTGACGAAAAATTTCCTAAAATTAATGGAAGAATTCAACTTGTTGGATCTATGGAGAACTAGGAACCCACACAAAAGAGATTATACTTTTTTTTCTCATAGACATAATTCTTGGTCAAAAATAGACATGATGTGGTTAACTGATGATCTTTGAGTGGTCATCTGTGCATTCACACCTCTGGGATATAGTGGCGCCTGTGCCAATCCCAATCAGTAAACTTGAAAGCTAAAATGGATTTTCATGCCCACTCCCGAGTCACGCGCAGGGGACTCCACTGCGCATGACTACAGGGAGGGGCACGACAATCCTGCCAGTACCTTCTGACTGCTGCCATCAGTCTCAGAGAAAAATAAGAGGACCAACAGCAGTGGGGAAGGAGGGGTGTGTGTGTGAATGCACAGACGACGACTCAAAGATCATCAGTTACAGTTAAGCAACCTGTTGATCTTCTTCATAGTCTCTGTGCATCACACCACTGGGAGAGTAACAAACAAAGGCCTACCTGGAGGAGGGTGCTGGAGGGTCCTCAGACACACACCGATTACAACACCAAAAGTCCCACCGAAGTCTGCTGATGGAGACACGCATCAAGGGCATAAGGCTTCACAAACATGTGAGGGGTAGCAGAAGTTGCTGCACTGCAAATATCACCAAGTAATGTACCCTTCAGGAAAGCTGTGAAAGTAGCTACGGTCTGGGTGGAATGAGCACGGAGCAGGCCTGGGAGTGGTTTCGTAGGTAATAGATCTTAATAGTTTCCACAATCCACCTGGATAGCCTCTGGGATGACAGCTTAAGCCTGAGTGAAGGCATGGTATAAGAGAACAAGAGGGAACAAGAGGACACTGTACAAAACAGGCCGTCTCCACTTGTCCTGAGAAGGAACCAGGCTGCTGGTGTTAAAAATTAAAAAGGTGGCAGAGCAGTTTTTAAACTGAATATTGGGGGAAAGCTGACAGGAGATGAAAAGTCTCTGGTTTGGGATGCCTCATCTCAAAGAGATGAAGGGGTAGCTGTTACTTTTCTACAAGGAAATGGATTAAAATTGTCCACTGAGATGGTGGCAAATGATATGGACTGCCTGGCAAGGTCTTGAGGAAACAAGAGGAAGGTTGTTGGCTTAACATACATGGGAAACTATAGCTGTTTATACACAAATGCTAGAAGTGTCTGAGGTAAAATCGGGGAGTTGGAATGCTTGGTGTTGGGGGGAAAAACAGACATTGTGGGTATTTCAGAAACTTGGTGGGATGAGGAAAATCAGTGGGATATGGTGATTCCTGGTTATATATTATATCGGAAGGATGGGGGGAAGGGTTGGAGGTAGGGTGGCTCTGTATGTCAGAGAGGGTATACAGTCCAGTAAGATTGAGAGGGTAAGTGAATTGCATTCGCCTCTAGAAATGCTATGGGTTGAAATAATGGGCCCAAAAGGAAGCTTAACACTGGGAGTTTGTTATCACCCACCAGATCAAAAGATAGGGGAGGATTATAAAATGATGAATGAATTAAAGATAGCGGTTAGACAAAATAACTGTGTTGTAATAGGTGATTTAACTACCCACACATTGATTGGGTCAATATGTGTTCAAGTCGGGAAAAAGAGATTGAGCTTCTAGACTTTCTCAATGGCTGTGCTATGGAACGGATGGTCACAGAACCTACCAGGGGAGGGGCGATCCTGGATTTGGTCCTAAGTAATGCCCAAGAAATGGTGAGAGATGTAAAAGTGATTGCACCACTTGGGAACAGTGACCATAATGTTATTGAGTTTAACATTTGTATAAATAGGGAGTTGCCCAAAAAGACTGGCACAACCACTTTTAAATTCTCTGATATGAGGGGACATGTGAGGAAGAAACTGAAAGGAAAAGTAGAAAGGGTCAAAACCATTCAGGAAGTTTGGAGACTATTTAAAACTACAATCATAGAAGCTCAGAAAAAATATATACCACAGGTTAGGAAAGGCACAAATAGGTATAGAAAAAAGCCTGCATGGTTAATAAACAAGGTAATGGAAGCTGTAAAAGGTAAGAAGGATTCCTTTAAGTGGTGGAAAGCTAGTCTCAGTGAGGTTGATAAAAGGCGACACAGGCTGTGGCAAATAAAATGCAAGTCTGTGATCAGGCAGGCAAAAAGGGAATATGAGGAGCATATAGCAAAAAACATAAAGACCAACAATAAAACATTCTTCAAATACATTAGAAGCAGGAAACCAGCCAGGGAGGCAGTGGGGGCCTTGGATGATGGGGAAATGGCTGAGAAGCTGTATGCATTTTTTGCCTCTGTCTTCACTGTGGAAGAAGAAAAGTGCTTGCCCGCTCCAGAACCACCGATTTCGGGAGGGGTATTGAAAGACCTGAGTCAGATTGAGGTGATGAAAGAGGAGGTCCTACAACTGATAGACAACTTAAAAACTAATAAATCACCAGGCCCGGATGGCATACATCCATGAGTTCTAAAAGAACTCAAATGTGAACTTGTGGATCTGCTGACAAAAATATGTAATCTTTCATTAAAATCTGCCTCCATTCCCGAGGACTGGAAGGTAGCTAATGTTACTCCTATCTTTAAAAAGGGTTCCAGAGGAGATCCAGGAAATTACAGGCCAGTGAATCTGACATCAATACCAGGTAAGTCGGTGGAAACTGTTATTAAGGAAAGAATTAGTAGGCACCTTGATGAACAAAACCTATTGAGTAAGACTTTGCATGGGTTCTGTAAGGGAAGATCTTGTCTCACTAACCTGTTAGTGTTCTTTGAGGGAGTGAACAAACATGTGGACAAGGGGGATCCGGACTTCTGGTTTTGGCTCCCTTAATGGCGGTCGTGCTGGCAAGCCAGGGGAAGGGGCGGGGGGGTTGGCAGGGCATTTGGTGGGGGTGGGGGCCTTTTGGTACCCCTAAGGCCCGGCGTGCTCTAGGTGAACGCCTAGTTTGTCTAGTGAGCGATCCGGCCCTGCTTGTGAATCACTCCGGTGAATAATGGAATCAGAGGGAAGAGGAATAAGTGCTGGTAGAACCAAGGATACAAGAGGCCATCCCCCAATGACAAGGGGTCTGCTCCCACTCTGGAGCAGAACAGACGACATTTTTTGTTTTGTCATGTTGTGAAAACATTCACCATCAGCTAGCCCCACACATTGAACCTCCAACTAAGCTCCCACTCGTGCAGCAATGCTCCTCCCCTGCTCAGAAAATCTGCAGTCACGTTTTGTGAAACCAGGAGATAAGCTGCAACCAGGAAGACATTCCTGGACTGATATCCATCCCAAATTTCCAAAGCCAGCTTGCACAGGCTTCTCGAGACTGTGCCTTCCTGGTGCTTTATGTAACAGAGGGCAGTGATGCTGTCCGTCAAAACAGCCACGGTGTGATAAGACACTAAGTGATGGAAGGATTGAAGGGCATATTTGACAGCCAGAAGTTCCAGGAAATTGATGTGCTGATGTGACAGGTGAGTTTCCCATTAGGAGCCCACACAAAGCCTTTGAGATGTGCGCCCCAGCCCCACAGGGATGCATCTGTTGTAATAGTCAAGGACGGGGCAGGTGGGTGGAAGGGCATGCCCGCTAGCAGGTTCTGTTGATCCTCCCACCATTCCAGGGAGGTCAGGATGTGAGGTGGAATGAGAAAGTATTGAGACTGCGGCTGACATTGAGGGTTGAACCGTCTCAGGAACCAAAGCTTCAGAGGCTAGCAAATACAATTACTGCAGTCATGGTGGTCATCATGCCCAGGAGGCACTGAAGCTGTATGGCAGATGCATTGCCCTGTAGACAAATTTATTGAATGAGAAACACGATGTCCTTTGCCCATTTGGGGGGGAGGAAGGCTTTGCAAACCAGGGAGTCTAGAATTGCTCTGATGAACTGGATCCCTGTGGAGGGGTCGAGCATCGATTTTTTGCAATTTACACACAGGCCCAGGGAATTCACCAGTGCCAGGGTCAAATCTATATGCTATAGAAGAGCTGGTCTGGAGTCCGCCACCAACAACCAGTTGTCTATATATGGGAAAATCTTTATCCTTTGTAGATACAGATGTGCAGCAATCACCACCATTGTCTTTGTAAATACACGAGGAGCCGTAGACAGACCGAGCTTTGTACTGGTAATGCTGGTCCCCTATGGCGAATCAAAGAGACTGTTTGTGACAGTGATGTATCGTTATGTGAAAATAGGCATCCTGTAAATCTAGGGTCACCATCCAAATGCTGTGCCCCAAAAGAGGAAGGATGTTTTGCAACAACGTAATTCTTAACTTTTTTTAGACAATGAAGTGATTGAGTTCTCTGAGGTCCATAATGGTATGGAGGCCTCCATCCTTCTTGGGGATGGTAAATAACGGGAATAGAAGCCAAGATGGTGGCTGTGAAGGGGGACAGATTCTATGGCTTGTTTGATTAACAGATTTTGTACTTCTTCTCGGAGAGTGGTACATGGAGGAGTGGCAACAAAGGTTAACGTTGTCGGAACATGGGTGAACTCTATCATACACCCGTCTGAAATGACAGAAAGGACCCATTTGTCTAATGTGATCCGCCTCCAGGCAGAAAGGTAAGGTTGGAGGTGAGTGGGTCCCGATGGCTGGTGTAAGGGACCCTGCTTGGGGCCTTTGGAAGCTTTGGTTTGAGATTGAGTGGCAGCAGCAAATCTAGGTTTGGTTCTATATGCACAAGAAGGTGTATAAGGAGATCTTTGTTGCCATTGCACTTCAGGGAACGACTTGTGAAAGGACCAGCGTGACCAGGACTTGTTCCAGGATTTGGATTTACTCTGCTCGGAAGAAGAAGATGCAACTAGGTTGTGAAATGTTTTTATACTTTTATCCAGGTCCTGAAGAACAGGGTCTGTAGTGGAACTAAAGAGACCTTTCCCCTCAAAGGGAAGATCTTCCACGTAAGATTTGGTATCATGTTGCAAGGTAGTGGATCTCAGCCATGCATGACGACAGAGAGCAACAGCTGAAGTGTTTTGGCTGATACATCTAATGTATGTTTGGCTGAATTAAGTTGGTACTTAGCCAACAGCATCCCTTCTTTCTGAATCCACCTAGTCTGACAGTTGAGATCCTCAGGGAGGGATGCAATAAACTCAGACAGTTGCTCCCAGAGGGCATATTGGTACCTGCCCATACAGGCTGCGTAATTTGAAGTTTTTATGCCCAAGATGCCAGCAGAATAGAATTTCTCCCAAAGGAATCCAACTTCTTTCCTTCCTTATCAGGAGGCATGGAATGAATGCATCTGCCTTTTGAGGACAAGGTGACCACCACAGAGTTTGGTTTAGGGTGTGTAAACAGGAATTCAGCTCCCATTTCTTGGACCTTGTACATATGGTCAATTCTGTGGCTAGAAATGGGAGTGGATGCTGGAGGAGGCCAAGGAGCCTTTGTTGCTTGCAGTAGTTTTGATGTCATAGGGATGGCAACAGCTGTTGAAGTATCCATCTGGACGATGTCGAAAAATGTGCTGGTGACGGTGGGTGGGGGCTGTACAGTGGACAATGCCAAAGTATTGGCCATTTGCTTGATGAACTCCCCATATGATTTTAAGTCTTCCGATGGAGAGATTGGAAGATCCTCCAACACCTTTTGTGGGGGAGAGGGATTTGCAGGCTACACTGGCTCCTCATCACCCAATTCTTGCACAGAAGTGCTACACGAATCTGACTGGTCAGACGGCTCTGAGTACTGAGCCAGTGTGGAGAAATTCGGTACTGAGGGTGTCAAAATGGAAGGGGGAGCTTTCCCTTTTGGTACAGGTTGATTTTTGAGTTGCTCATCCTTCGGTACCTATGGCTGCTTCAGTGGCTTCTCCAGCGTCAGGTTGGGTTCTTGACACTGAGAGAGGCAAAAAGATGTGGATTGTCAATCCCACTCGGTAGGTGTGCGAGGCGGAAGCCAAGGCATACTAGCAGAAAGTGGGTAGGCCCTGTATAGGAAATGCCACTGGCATTGGTGGAGGTGGAGGGGGGAGCCCCATGGTCAATCCTGATTGTTGGCAGACAAGTGATGCGGGGAGGAGTGTGGGAAGTTCTGTCCACCCTGATTGGTGTGGAGACTCTCAATACTGGAGGATCAGGATCATTAAGTCCATATCGTGATCCAAGTCTGTGAGCTGGATAGGGCATGATATGGGTGAAGATGTTCCACCCTGTGGTCGGCTGCGGACCAGAGAGTCAAGCAGTTTAAATGGGGGCACAGAGGATAGTTCTGATACGCAATGAGGTGTCAATGGAAACCTGGGAGGAAACCCTTAGGATCTTCTTCATGATCTCTGTACATCACACCCATGGGATCTAGTGCCCCTGCACTGATCTGATCAGTGGTGTAAAAAGCTTACAACGGGATTTTCGCGCCTCCACCCTGGGCCTGCGCGGGAACCCTGGGCCTGCGCGGGGCACAAACATCCTGCCAGTTCTTTTCTGACCGCTGCGCTGTTAGCAGCTAAATCGTCGGTCAGTGTTCGAGAATTTTTCTCACAGTTGGGATTCTTCCGTCAGAATTTTTTTTCCTATTTCTTATTTTATTTTTTTCTTTCATCTGGACTTCCACCTCAAGGATCGACTGGAAGTGTCCCAAAGGGACTTTCCATGGTCTCCAGACCGTCGGGGACCTCCCCCTCCTCATTTACCTCAGGCAGAAGTCCGTTTATGGATAAGAAGTGGGGGTGCTTCAAGAGGTGTGCTTCCTGCGGCAGCAAACTAGCCCCTTGAGACAAGTACACCCTCTATATCTTTTTGTCTGGGCAAGAGTCATCGACCAGACGCCTCTTCTTTTTGCACCAAATTTCCAAACTAGACGCTCAAGAACAGGGCTGTGAGACTCAAGGTCGCCCTCCAGGAGTCTGCCCTCTTCCCTCCGGCGCCTTGATGGAGGTAGATCCAATTTCTGTTCCGTCTATGTCGACTGCTTCCCAGCCATCGATGTTGGTGCTGAGGTAGACAGTGGTGCCTCCGATGCCAAAGCCACCTTGATCTGACAAGTTGGCTTCCGATACAGGGCCTGCCCCCAGGAAGGAACGTCCTTTGAAGTCAGTCTCTTCGGTATCTACGCTGGTGAAGAAGGCCAAGAAGGACAAGTTGCAGAGGCATACTGCCCATAAGTCGACTTTGGGAAACTCGCATAAGTCTCACAAGTTGAGCAGCACAGTACTTCCCAAGGGCTCTGCACTGCAAGTTGATACGAAGTCGCAATCCCTTCAAATGCATCGATCCCCACCGGAGCTGCCTAAGATCCACCTGGAACCTCCAGTCGAGATAACAGATTCTCCACCCAGGCAGCTGAACCCTCCAGCATTGGAGATGAGATCGGCTCACAAGCCTCCATCCATATCGGCATCTGAGGCCGAGGGTGACCTCATTTCAGAGACTCAGGTGGTGGGTCCTCGCTCCCCATCGACCACCTCCTGGGCCAGCGGTGACTCCAATCGTGGTGGCCAATACCGACCTAGGGGCAGATCCCATTCTCCCCATCCTGATGATCAGGATCGATGGGATGATTATGGCTCTCGTCATGATCAATACTGTCTATTTTGTCCACCTCGTGATTTCCCATCTGAATATCCATATGGACCACCAATGTATCCACCCTACAACCATCAACACAGTATGCCTTATTGGTTCTCCTCGATGTCACAGCTGCCGCCTAGGGAGCCTGTTGACTGGGACGCCATCTGCAACTCTGTCAAAACCATCGCCTTCCCCACTGCCGTTAAATGACCCCCTTCCACTGATGTCTCCAAAGAACCCATCAATACTGACCCCGGGCCTGAATGAAGGGGAAAATGTACAATTTAGATTTGCATGGATACTGAATGAGAAGTGAAATGAATTCTGAATTGTATTATACTGTTATTTGAAACTATGTTGAAATTAGTTAGGTGTTTTATATATTTGAAATGTGTTACCTGGTTTGTCGATTGATATGAGTCTAAACTTGATTACCGTCTAATATATACTTTTTTGTTATTAGCAGTGTTGGAAGCCTATTGGGGGGTGGGGGGATGGGATGGAAATTTTTTCAAATTGTATTGGTAACGTTGAAAATGTTGAGCGCATCCCAATAAAATTTTGTTTAAAAAAAAAAATACTGACCCCGGGCCTCAGGTCACATTCTGAAACCTCTCAAGGCGCTTCGGAGGTCAACCAGTCAGAGGATGAGTCTTCCCCCAGAGATCCCTCGCCAAAACAAAACGTCTCCGAAAATACTCCAATCTCGCCATCTGAAGACATGTCGTCCTACGGAATCTCATTAAGAGGATGGCTCACTCCTTGTGCCTTCCCATTGTTCAGTTGCAACCTTTGGTATCGGATGAGGTCTATGACGTGGTCCAACTAGATGCATCAATGCTGATTGCCCTACCGATGTCGAAGGTCATCCTCCAAGCAGGTAAAACTCCTTGGGAGAAACCATCGTCTGCGCCGGTATTGATAAAACATCTTGATCATATGTACCGGGTGCAAGAGGAAGGGGCAGGCTTCCTTTATACCCATCCAAAGCAAACTCGATGGTGGTCTCCTCGTCCTGCAGAAACAAGTGTTCCAGCATCGCTCCTTCAGATAGGTAAAGCAAGAAGACTGATGCCTTCGTTAGACGCTTTTACCCTGCCAGTGCCCTGGGCATAAAAGCCTCAAATTATATTGCCTGCCTTGGTAGATACCAGTACTTCCTTTGGCAGAGGATGGCAGAATTTCTCCCCTCCGTGTCGGATGATAAGATCCAGGAGGCCCATGCCGTTCAGAAGGAGGGCTTAGTTGTTGCAAAGCAGCTCCTTAATTCTGTATAGCACACCCTTGACACCTTTTCCACCACAATGGCATCTTCGGTGGCTCTTTGCAGGCATGCCTGGCTGTGGACATCTTCCTTGCCCTCTGATACAAGAGCATACATTGAAGACCTACCGTTCGATGGGGAGGGCCTTTTCCATTCTTTGACCGACTCAGCGTTGCAAGAAATGGACAAAAGCATTAAAGCCTCCAGGTCTCTCGGTGTTTCTGTCCCATCAAAATCGTACCGTCAACTATCATGGTCTCGCTACAGCACCAGGAGGCAATACTCCAACAAACCGTCCCCTGACAGTAATTGGAGACCTCGTCAATCCCCTGTGTGGCACCGCCAGCAGTATACCTACCAGGCAAAGTCGAGATATGGGTCTCAACAGCAGCAGCCTAGAGCTAAGCCCCAGTGGGGCCCCAAACAGGGACTTTGACTTCTCCCACCTTGTTTCAGGAGAACCAACCCGTCTTTTCCCATTCCCGTCTGCCTGGCAGAATATTACCACTGACTCTTGGGTCCTATCCATCCTGACCCAAGGATACATCATAGAGTTTGTGGACTTACCCATGTTCCCAGTTTTCCGAACCACCCCTCCTTCTCCCATCCTCCTCCAGGAGATCAAATCTTTGTTGGACAAAGATGTGATAGAACCTGTACCGAAGGTGTGCGAAGGGAAGGGCTTCTACTCCCATTATTTTATGGTTCTGAACCAGGACAGCGGGTTACACCCGATCTTAGACCTACGGGACCTAAAAATATTCATTCAGTACCTCAAATTCAAGATGACGTCCTTAAAGGTCATCCTCCCTCTTCTATCCCGGGGCTCCTGGATGGCAACCATCGACCTCCAGGATGCTTACTTTCATCTAAACATCCATCCATCCCACCAGAGGTACCTCCGCTTCGCCATAGGGGAACTCCACTTCCAGTACAGGTGCCTCCCATTTGGTCTGTGTACCGTGTTGAGGGTCTTCACCAAGACGATGGTGGCGGCGGCGGCCTACCTTCGTCTACAGGGAATTGCCATCTTTTCCTACATAGACGATTGGCTCTTGGTGGCAGACACGCCAACGCTTCTGGTCGCCCACATCTCCCAGACGCTGCACCTTCTGTCCTCCCTCGGCCTTCAGGTCAACCAACAGAAGTCACATCTGCAACTTTCCCAGACGGTGCAATTTATCAGTGCTCTCCTAGACACGGTGACCTGCAGGGCTTACCTGCCTGCGGATAGGGCTGCAAACCTATCATCCCTGGATACAGGGGTCCAGACTCAAGTCTCGTCCATGGCCTTCCAGATCCAAGGTCTCTTGGGACATATGTCAACCACCACGGCCGTCCTGCCACTGGCAAAACTGCACATGAGACCTCTTCAGCTTTGGTTCTTGAGCCGTCCAAGATGCCAAAATCAAAACATCTCAATCCTCCACCAAGTGTGCGGCATTCTCTCCTATGGTGGGCGGAACTGCCCAATATTACCCGAGGGGCCCCTTTCCATCTGCTGAACCCCAGTTTTACACTGACCACCGATGCCTCCCTGTAGGGATGGGGAGCCCATCTCAACGGCATCAGCGTCAGTTACCAGTGGGATACTCTCAATGTACACAAGCACATCAATTACTTGGAATTGTTTGCAATAAGGCTTGCACTGGCTTCCTTCCAG
The DNA here is from genome assembly GCA_029375565.1 of Gekko gecko. Lineage (NCBI taxonomy): Eukaryota > Metazoa > Chordata > Lepidosauria > Squamata > Gekkonidae > Gekko > Gekko gecko. Next base: position 231,321,030 of record JAPDNY010000002.1, on the reverse strand, counting down.
CCCATCCTTCAGGGACACTGCATAGCTATCCTGACAGACAATACCACGGTGCTCTGCTACATAAACCGTCAAGAAGGGACGGTATCCCGAAGCCTCTGCCACCTGGCAATCGAGCTGTGGGACTGGTGTGTAGCGAATGACGTCTTCCCTGTGGCTACCCACATTCCCGGGTCTTCCAATGTGGAGGCCAACCTCCTCAGCAGGGGTCTCAAGCAACATCATGAGTGGGAACTGAATTGGTCCTAGCTTCGTCCCCTCTTTCAAAAATGGGGTACTCCAGAGGTAGACGTCTTTGCCACCAGGAAGAATGCGAAATGCCCCTTCTTTTGCAGCCAGGGAGGAGCAGATCTGCTCTCTCTAGGAGACGGCCTATTTCATCCATGGGGACGAACGTTCCTCTACATGTTTCCTCCTCTACCGCTCATGTTACGGGTCGTTCACAAACTGGCCAAGGTCCTGCTGGACTGTATCCTGATAACCCCATAGTGGCCCAGGCAGCCCGGGTTTCCCACTCTACTACATCTTGCCAGAGGCAGGTACCTCCATTTTCCTAAGGTTCCGGATCTCCTCCTGGCAGAGGATGGAATGCTTCTCCACGCAGGGGTGGATGCCCTGAAACTGACGGCCTGGCAAATACAATGATTCTCCGACCGGGTCTCTGAGGTCCTCCTTAACACAAGGAAGGAATCTACACATCTCTCATATCAGAGGAAGTGGTGTAGGTTCCTCTCTTTTCCTCAGACTTCGTTGCAATTGCCAGCGTCCGTAGGCCTGGACAGAGTCTTGGACTTCCTTCTGTCACCCAAGGACCAGGGCCTCTCCCACTCTTCCATCAGGGTCTACTTGGCGGCTATCTCTGCACACCATGAGCCGTTGGACGGCTATTCCATCTTCTCCCATCTGACCTCTAAGAAGTTCCTTAGAGGTCTCACCAGGCTATATCCCTCTGTAAGTGCTCCTACGGAGTTGTGGGATTTACCGCTGGTGCTCCGCCGCCTGACCTGTGACTTGCAGTACACTGCTTGGAAGATAGCCTTCCTAGTAGCGATTACGTCGGCTAGGCGGGTCAGCGAACTCATGGCACTGCATCATGACCCTCCATACTTAGTATTTTTGCCAAACGGGATACATCTAGTACCGGACTTTTCCTTTATACTGAAAATCGTCTCAGGATTCCATCTCAACTCAGAGATATTTCTACCTGACTTCTTTCCACATCCTGACGGGGAAGAACAATGCTTGCTTCACATTTTGGATGTCAAGAGGGCACTCCTCTTCTACCTGAACAGGACTCAGCCCACCAAAAGGGACAACAACCTGTTCCTGTCTTACTCCACCGCTTTCTTAGGGTCATGAATCTCGAGTCAATGCCTGTCCAGGTGGATTGTTGGGACAATCAGGCTGTGCTATTCTTTATCAAAGCACCCTTCTCCTGTTCACTTGAGGGCACATTCCACCAGGTCCATGGTGACTTCAATGGCCTTTCTGAAGGGCGCATCGCTGTCCTCCATCTGCAGAGCGGCTAAGTGGTCCATGCCAACCATGTTCATCAAGCACTACGTTCTGGACATTCATGCGCAACAGAAGGGTGACTTGGGTCGTTTGGTCCTGTCCGCTGTGGCTCATTGAGTCTAACAGCGCCCACCTCCAGGTGAGCCACTGCTTTTTAATCTCCCATGAGTGTGATGCACAGAGACCACAAAGAAGATAAACAGGTTGCTTACCTGTAATTGATGATCTTCAAGTGGTCATCTGTGCATTCACACTGCCCGCCCATCCTTCCCCACTGCTGTCATCCTCAGTTCTTATCTCATGACTTGGGTTGATAGCGGTCAGAAGGAACTGGTGGGATGTCCATGCCCCGCCCCCTTGGGCATGCGTGGTGAGGGTTCCCGTGCAGGCCCAGGGCGGAGGCGTGAAAATCCCGTTGTGAGCTTTGTACAACACCGATCAGATCAGCGCAGGCACACTAGATCCCATGGGTGTGAATGCACAGACGACCACTCGAAGATCATCAGTTACAGGTAAGCAACCTGTTTTTCTTCTGTGTCTCTCTTGTGCTTCTTCTGCTTGACAACTTTGATGTCCTTACCCTCTCTGTATTTTTTGGCAGGTGTGTGGGTTTCGGACTTCGATGCCAAGACTGAGTGTTTGTGTATTGGTCAATCGATGTTGGTGGGAGCCGGTATTGGGGACAACACAGCATTTGAAGCCAGGGTTGACATTGAGGCGTGGCCAGAAGTTTCTTGGGACAACACCATAGGTGCAGAAAGTGCTGATTCCAAGAGAGCAGTGCGTAGTCTGGCAGCCTTGTTCTTTCTCATTTGCCTCGAGAACTTATAACTTATATAATCCTCGAAAACTCGGGAATCGACTCAGTGAGTTTCCCCAAGGCACAAGAGGCAGAGGGAGTGTCTGTCAGAGGATGCAATTTTGCTGCTGCACTTCAAGCACTGCTTAAAGAAGCCCTATCATTTGACCATAAGTTGGTAGACGAAGAGGGGGCTGTAAGGGAAGGGCGGCCCATGGGGGCCACACCCTTTGGTGAAAAAATCACTAATTTACAGTCTATTCCATAGGTGGAAAGTTACTAACCAGAGTGAGGGAGATCCTCACAGCACAGCGGTCAAAAGAAAACTGATGGGATCGTCATGCCCCTCCCTGTAGTCATGCGCAGTAGAGCCCCCTGCACGTGACTCGGGAGTGAGTGCAAAAATTCCTTTTAGCTTTCAAGTTTACTGATCGGGGTCGGTGCAGGAGCACTATATCCCAGAGGTGTGATGCACAGAGACCACAAAGAAGATCTGTGAGAGCTTTGTACTAATCAAATGTCACTTTTAATAGGCTTCTGGACTGGGTACAGATACCAGACTACAAAAGACCTGCACTTTGCATTAGTAAATATGTTTCTTTCTCAGCAAAGTGCCTAAAAGAGGGTGTTAGATGTTTCAGATTGACCCTTTTGTGTATTTTGCTGGAGTAAAAAGCAACTTTCATGCACATTCACAATTAGCATGAAGCATATGTATTTTAAACTGCAGGATCTGTAACTGTACAGAAAGTGGTCAAAAGTTCATAAGAGCACTGAAATACTTCCTCAGGTAAGCGTCACTTGCTTGCAGAGGGGGCCAGTTACTTTATAAATAATTTTACCCTTTCCCCCCAAAACCTAACAGGGTGAAAAAAAATAAATTTTGCAACAAGAAGGTCAATCTATTATAAGTCTCTGAGCACCAGGCTTCATGGTATGCAGGAAGAGCACTGCTCCAGGAAATAAGGAGTTAAGTGGATTTTTTAATTTCCTGTGGATTGATTTAAATCCTTGCAAGCAGGAGGATGGTATAAAAAAGCAATAGAGAAAATATATCCAAAGGGTAAGCCTACCTTTTTCAGAAGAAGTTCTTAATCAAAGGTGTTACCATCTTTACCCACAGCTTGACATAACGATTAGGCTGCTCAAATGTCAAAGCAGATACAATACCAGAACGTAGATAAAGCTCCTCCTGTTCCTAGAGAGAAAAAGAACCACCTCAACATGAATTTCAACATTTGCTCTCACCCTGGTTGGCAAGCAATGATCCTTGTGATGCATCTACCATCACTATTTAAGATCCTAAAGCTCTTGCCAAAGGAGTCCACATGCCTGTCAATCTCAGCTGGCTTAAATCAAGTGCTGGTCATGAACCACAGGAAAGTGAGCTTCCCACTGGAGTGAGCACAGATCTGAACCTCAGACTGGCTTACCAAAGCCATGCTTGCCATCTCAACTGCCACATGAGCCAAACCCAAGTCATTACACACACAGAGCCCATCCCACATATGTATACAAATGCACTGAGGAGGAAAGCATTGCAAGATGTGGCCCTGCAGTTATTTCTTTTTCCCGTAACACAACCAACCCTGAGCTATAATTGTCCAAAAAGGAAGCCCGACTTTAATCTCTAGAGGTTGGACTGCTCAGTTCTCTTTAGAAAAAGCTCCTAGGCTGTGTTTTAAAATGAATGCACAGAAAGACTCAGTGCAGTTCCCAGAAATACTAAGCCTCTTCAAAGTACAAACAACACAGCTGGAGGGAAAAGAAAGCCTCTCTATTACAATACCCACAGCACTTGAAAGTAGCACTTACATCAAAAGGATCCTTTTCATTTGAACTAGCAAAATAGGTTGCTGAATGGGCAGAACCCCCAAACAATTAGGGAGCCTTGGCCTGTCTCTAAATCAGGTGCACCAAGTCTGGCATGGCTCACTGCCCACCCATGCAATAACTTCCCAAAGCCCAACCCAATGGCTCTGGAGGTACAAAGCAGGCAGGAACATTCTAATCCACCTTCTCCCTCTAATTCCTGTCATCTGCCAAAGCTCTTTTATATTGTAAGCCTTAGTGTCAAATGTCCTTGTGTTTGAGAGCCTTTTGTGCCCTCCCTGTTATTTCTCTGTTTTGGCTGTTTTAAGTTGGAAGACAGATTAGTGCACCTGACCTGAAGCAAATCTCCAGACTACAGTTTGCATTCTACATCATGTTATAATTACAGCTCAGGGAGGGTATAGTTAGGGGGGGGGAACAGGTAATTTCAAAGTGAGGCTACTTGAAGTTCTGCCACTAGATAATGGGAGTGTCGTTATGCACAAGGCATTGTGCAGGACAAACATAACAGGGTCCCTGACCACAGAGATTAATGTCCGCACAGAACTGAAGAGCACAGAAAAAAGTGAAGGAACTGACAATGAGAAATAGATGGAGAGAGCTTCCTTTCTAAGAGTGCTTATCAACCAACTTCACAGTGTACATCATAGGGAACAGCCATTTTGCAAGGACATCCATTCACAAAAAGCTCTAGGAAACGAAATTGAATTAGGTTATTGGAATATGAAGTATGCCAAGTTAAGCAGCCCCCCCCCGGCAGTACCCATCCATGACAGAAGTGAGAAAGGGGCAATTCTTTGGAAGTTAAAAAGTCTTTGTGTATGTGGAAAGACAGTTGTATTGCTTATTTTCTTAACAGTATTTGTAATACTTCTCATACTAGACTTCTGTAATTCCCTACTGAGAATGATGTGCAAAATGAACCATACAAGGCCAGCCCCTACATCAAACCTGCTGACACATGGAAAGGCCTCACAGCATGCAAGGCTTTAGAAAATGCAGAGCACAGCACAAGTCCAAGTCCTTCTCATCCCATTCTCTTTCTCCCAATGCTTCTGGAAGCAGCAAAAGGGGCTTGTGCCATTTCCTGCATCTCCCAAAGACTGGTGTTCAGTGAAACGAACCCCTGCCCCTTCCTCCAAGCCCTACGGTCTTGCTGCCACACAAATTTAGATTTGGGAAGGGCAGTTCAAAAACCAGACTGCAAAGTGAGCCAAAAGAGTATCCTAGGCCATGCAATACTGAAAGAGAGGATCACATGAGAAGTGTTTATTTAGAGTCTACACGGACATTAGCACAAGTAAATGCTAGAAGCCAAGAGCAACTATTTTATGAAACTTAAAAATCAAAATCAGAAAGCTTAAATTAAAGCCCACAAGAGGAATATACAAAAAGGGAAATTCGACATTTGCTTGTTAAAATGTTGACAGACTACAACCCTTCCCCAAGAATAGTAGGAAAGAACTAGAGATAGCTAGGAATTTTAAATCTTACCACAAAATATGCCTCAGGCATGAGATTTATCTAAGCACAAGGAGCTAATGGCAATATTTGCTGAGACTGCCCTTAGCTAGTTACTGGTTTCCATTCTGAGTCTGAACAACCACTAAGCCAGAGAAAGTATGCAAATATATCACAGCCAGACAAGCTCTATTTTCCCTAAGTCCTGTATTATCTTCCAGTATATCCCCCAAAGAACATTAGGCTCTCAAGATCAAAACCTGCTGGTGATCCCAGACTCCAAAGATGTCTAGCTGTTTCAGCCCTGGTTCCTGCCAGGTGGAACTCTCTCTCTACCTGGAGACATCCACAACCTGCGGGACCTTGCACTGAGATGTTCTACCAGGCCTATGGCTGATGACAGCAATGGTTTTCCATCTCATCCAGCCCATGACCCAGCCCCTCAGAGGAAATGGTCACATGGATGCCATCTAAGATAGAAAGTTGCTTCTACTGGTTTTACTGGAATCAAAACTGATTGTCTGATTTTAAATTAATTACCATATTTTTCGCTCCATAAGACGCACTTCCCCCCCCCAAAAAAAGTGTGGGGGAATGTGTGTGCATCTTATGGAGCGAATACTACAAAAAAAGAGTGCAGTTGGGGGGGGGTGGAGCACTGGCTTTCCTGGGTGCTCCGCAGCTGCGGCGTGCCCAGGAAAGCCAGGGAAGGGGCGGACGTTCTGCCCCTTCCCTCCCAGCCCCAGCGCAGGCTTTCCTGAGCACACCGCAGCAGCAGCGAGCCCAGGAAAGCCAGGGAAGGGGCGGGCGTTCTAACTCCCCCCCCCTTCCTTCCCAGCCCCAGCTTTCCTGACCGCGGTGCGTCTTATGGTCAGGTGCGTCTTATGGCGCAAAAAATACGGTAACTTATGTACTATGATGTTATAATTGAATTGTATTTTAAATATATTGTACACTGCCCTGAGTGCTTCAGGGGAGGGTGGTTTAGAAATGTAATAATTAACAACAATAGTAATTTTCCTCCTCTTCTTTCTCTAGACCATCCTGTTACTTCACACCCCTTCTGGTCCATCATTGGACCACCAATTGGCTGTTTATGCCAAGCTCCCTTTTGTTAGTTTTGAATCCCAGCCACCCACCCCCTGGCCAAAGTTCCCATCATACAGTACAGAACCCACAAAACTTCAACTCACAAGCCACGCACCTGATGGAACTGTTGTTGCAGAGATTTGTTTTTTGTCACTATTGCAACCTGTGCTTCCAGGTCTCGATGAACTGACCTGTATCCAAAATTAGGAGAGCCAATCAGAGTTAAGCAGGGTAGACTGCTTCCTGCCAGGTACAACCAGAGGCCTGCAGGGAAAACATGGGGAAAAGGGAAATGTGGCAGACAAAGGATATGACCATGGTAGCTGCAATGAGCCTCAAACAATAGTTTGTTCCTGAAAGACAACAACACACACACAAAGCCTTTTGCTATATTTACTGGCAGTGTAATGCTTTCAGGTCACTAAGCAAGCAACCAGGAAATATGGATACTTCCTTAGTGTCATACAATAAATTACAGAGAATGACAATCGTCAACATGTACCAAATGGGATACCTGGTGACACCATTGGGTGCTCTGATTTCTCTCAGTTTGTGTAATGTAATCTCTGTCCATCACAGTGACTAATGCAAGCTATGCTTTGGGTCCATCACATTACCACCAGTCCTATACTTCATGTAGCACGGGTTCCAAATGTTACACAGATATATTTACCAACAGATCAGAGAAGCAGCCAAGTTTAAAAGAGGTTCCAGACTGCAGGCTAAAAGTACAATCCTTTAAAAACAGTGAAGTCTACATTCTGTGGGCAAGTGTTAAGAGTCATTTCCCTCTACTTCATTTCTGCAGTAGTGTGGGCTTCAAAGGAAATTTGTTACAATACATGGCACCAATGATCATATCAGAACAATTGCTTCTATGAGAAAAAGGCTTCCCCCTCAGTAGCTGTACCTGTATATCAACAAACAGGTCCAACACCTGCCACTTGTACAGAAGGAGTAGCAGCAGCTGCTCTCTTATACACACCTAAATGTTAGCGTACATGTTAATTCAGAGCAAGGCCAAACAATGCTAGCATATCTCTGGCAGTAATAGTTGCCTGCCAACTCTGTTCCACACTCACATCTGGAGCAGCTGGACACCCCAACAAAAGTGAAAGAACACACACTTCTAGAGCCCTGCCTACTGGAACAATAGTCCAGCTCAAAACAAACTCTCCCCTGTCACTATGTAAAGGCAAGTTGATTGCAACAGCCATGGCAGGGTGTAGTCACTCAAGGGTTTGAAACCACATCGCTCCAATTTGTAACTACACCTGTGCAAATTACAGAAGTAAAAGGAGCAGGGGGCGAAGGAGCAGGGTGAGGAGGGGGGACCCCTGGCTGAGCACCACCATCCAGTTGGAGTGGAGCACCTCCTCCTGCTTGCCATCCCCAGCCACGGAGTTCCTGCAGCAGGACACCACAAATGGCATTGCGAAGGCCATCCAAGGCAACCTAGGTGTCTCTGCGCAACAGAACAATCTCAGTCTTCAGCTCCTGTGAAACATGTTGTATTTCCACCTCCTTCAGGTGACACCTCACAGCATCAGATCTCACTATCATCAGACAATCGGTGTCATTGTGGAAAACTCCAGAGATTTGGCATCGGTCCTTGTCCAGCCACCACCGCCAGACTCCTTCAACTCCTAGGGAGGGGGTAGCCCAATCAGGGGCATCCCACTGTTCCATCTTGGCTCGCTGTTCCTTTTGCTTCACATCACGCCCCTTCGGTTCTCCTTCAGGCGGCATGATGCCCCCCTGGCCACTGGGTGTCTTTGGGGGAGGGTCTGTGTTTCAGCCTCCTGAGCTCATCATGTCCGTGGTACTCAGGGTCAAAGGTATTATTTATTTATTTATTACTTTCAGTTTATACCCTGCTTAGCCAGACAAACTGGCTCAAGGTAAAGTAGTTCCAACACAATGTCAAGTCTTGTACACAAAAACTCCCACACTCTTGTAGCAGCAAGATTTGTTTATTAAGCGATGAAGAGGTTCCAAGCATAGACAACTTCTGTGTTGGAACTGGTTTCCAGATGCCAGTTCCGACAATATACTGAAATTAGGAAATGCCCCAAATGCCCATCAACGAATCAATGCTTCCATTCAGCATGCCAAATGTCTGCCCTGCCCATATGACTGCCCCTAACACCTGCAAGCTAACAGTTACATTACCTAGAATATCCTCAGACTACAAAGTCATACAGAACGTTGAGATCATATACTTCCCAAGTTGTTCCCAGCACACTTGGGAGGCCCCTGCATGAAAACTGTTCCAAGCTGGCACTAACCAAGCAAAGCAGACAGCCATACACATCCACTCCCCCCCCCTAGAAAAGAGCCAAATGAGACACAGAATATATGAATATGTGAAGCCATAACACAACAAATAGAGTGTAAGCAGGAGAAAAACATTTGGCAAGTGAGGCTTGAGCTTGACAGATTGTTCCTCCACTAAGCAGAGGAAAGCCTTTCCCAAAGCAAAGGGGGGAAATGGAGAGGAAGTTCCAATCAGATTTAAGGGGCAGCTGTTAAAAGAGACACAAAAACTCATATTTATCAGGACAGTGCCTGCACGACCCACATGAATGCTCTCATAAAGATTTCTTTGAAATGTTAGATGAAGAAAAGAAAGAGACATTAAGCGTTGCAGATAGGTGGTCCGTAATGGAAGAAAGTATTGGCTTAGGAACCATAAAATGCAATCTCGCTAGCACAAAGCTCCAAGACATACTTGTTAAAGACTGCCTTTATGTCCCAGAACGGGCAAATAATCTTATTTCTGTGACAGTGCTTACAAAGAAAGGCATGATCACATCTTTTGGAGAAAAATGCTATATCAGAGAGGACAGTTAATTGCAACTGACAAAGTGCATATGGACTTATACACCCTTGAGACTTGCATGCAGAAAGCAAATTTTACCAAACTTTGTGATCGCAAGAATTGCTCTTGGCTATCACACAGACGGTTGAGACACAGAGACAATTATGCATTTAGCAAATGTTCTATTAAAGGAAAATGTATGCATTGCATTCAAGCGAAGGGGGTGAGGTCTAGCTTTAACAAAAGGCATGAGAGAAATCAGATGCAGCTTACCCCTAAACTGATACATAGTGATGTTTGTAGACCAATAAAAATTCAAACCACTAGTGGGAATAAATATGTGCTGACTTTTATTGATGACTTTTCAAGATATACTGTGACCTGCCTAATTAAAGAGAAAAGTCAAGTGCTGGAGAAATTTAAAGCATATGTGGCAATGGTCAGTAACAGATTTCAAAGAAAGCCACTAGCAATCCACACCAATATTGGAAGAGAATATGTGGGACATGAAATGAAGATTATTTGACTGAACAAGGAATAGAGCATCAGTTTACAGTCCCATACACTCCAGAGCAGAATGGTTTGGCAGAAAGGAAAAATCACAGATGTGCAGATTTATTCTCTTTGAGGCAGAGCTACCTGACAGGCACTGGGGAGAAGCAATCAACAACACTGCTACCTACCTGCAAAGCAGATTACCTACTACAGGTGCAAGTGCTATACCACTGAACTGTAGTATGGGCACAAACCCAGCCTGAATCATCTAAAAGTGTTTGGATCAAAAGCCTATATTTACATTCCTAAAGAAAAGAGGACCAAGATGAATCTTAGAGCAGAAGGCGGCAATTTGTAGGCTATGCACTGGGATGCAAACGATACAGAATCCTCAGCCCAGAAACAGAAAGAGTCAAGATCTGCAATGTGGCCTACACTGATGAAAGGGAGAAATCAAGAAATATGGAGAAAGAAGCATGTACACCAATAGAGAAAAATGAAGCACAGCAAATAGAAACAGTGCATCTGAGCACAAAGGACAACAGACAGAATGCACCTGCAGAACCTAAAGAACCAGAAGGAGCTACAGAACCAAGTGTCAGACAAATCAACCAGATCAAACAAAGGAGTACCACCAAGAAGACTTTTCTTATCTAGCAAAGGCAGAAGCTATACCTGAGCTTTCCAAACGGGAAGATATAGCAAGAATGCCTGCCAAAGCAGCAGAAAAATGGGGAAAAGCTGTAGAAGAAGAGATTGGATCTCTGATCAAGAGCCAAACATGGACACTGCCTCTAGGAAAGAGGGCAGTAGGATGCAAGTGGATCTTCAAAACCAAGCATAATGCAGAAGGGGAAGTACAAAGATACAAAGTGAGATTGGTTGCTAAAGGATACTCTCAGAAGTATGGAGAAGACTGTGATGAAACCTCTTGAGCACAGCAGCACAAAGGAAGATGCATGTGAAGCATCTGGACATAAGACTGCTTGGAGAAATAAAGGAAGATGTTTACATGGAACAGCCATCAGGACGTGAGCAATCCAAAGACAAGCAACTCATGTATAAACTGCAAAAAAGCATATATGGACTGAAACAGGCTGCAAGATGTTGGAATGAGAAACTTCTTTAAATGCTAACCAAGGAAGGATTTAAGCAAGGCAAGGCAGAACGATGACGGTATTCAAGATATGGACTTACATTCTGACTTATGTTGATGACCTGATTTTAATCTATGAAGACGAGGACTGTGATGAAATAGTTCAGCATCTGAATCAAGGAGAAGTGAAAGAATTAGGAAACATCAACTACTATCTTGGAATAAAAGTAGAATGAGAGGAAGATGGAAGCTACCTTTTCAATCAGAAGCAGAAAATCCTTGAATTTCTGGACAATATGAAAGGAGCTAAACCAGCAAGAACTCCTATAGAAACAAACTACCTGAACCAGCAAGTAAGTAGCACATTGAGACATCACAGCAGCTGTGGGTATGTTATGCAGAACGATGGAATTGCCAACTTGCAAAGTACCTGTATGGCACTGCATGTCTGAAACTAAAGTTGCCAACAAGTGACAATCCCAGACTAGTGGGATACATGGATGAAGACTGGGCAGGAGATACTATAGACAGAAAGTCAACCAGTGTACATTTATTCTTCTATAGCAGCAGAGCAATCAGCTGGACCAGCAGGAAGCAAGAAACTGTAGCTGTGTCTTCAGCTGAAGCTATGTATCTGAAGCAGAAACATGCAAACAACGGAAATAGATACTGCAACTAATGCAAGACTTTGGGATAGAGGAACCCAAACCAGTACAACTCTTTTAAGACAACCAGAGGTGCATAAAACTTACACTGACAGAGAAGATCAACTCAAGAACTAAGTACATAGATGTGAAGCATCACCTAGTAAGAAACATAAAAGAAGAAGGGCTTGTTGAGTTGAAATACTGTCCTACAGATGAAATGATTGCACATGTACTCACCAAGCTGCTTTCTTGAGAAAAAGTTTGGAAGTCTACATAAGATGAACCTTGTGGACTTTGTACACTAAATGTTGAGAAGGAGTGTTGTTGGAAAAGGCAATGCCTGGTGTACAAAGAAGAAGACCCTGAAGGGGGCAAGAAGACAATTAGATAGGATACTGAGGTCAGCACCTTCTGTTAAGTGTCATTCCTTGTGTCTTAATTACTCTGCCAAGAAGCCTAACTTACCTCACAGGTTGTTGTGAGGATAAAATGGAGGAGAGGAGAACAATGTAAGCCACTTTGGGTTCCCATCGGGGAGAAAGTAGTAAACATACAAACAATGTACAAACACGCCAATTCTTTGATTACTATAAATTCATGGTAACAGCAAGACAAGTAATTTTTTATTATTATATTTGATTTGGATCAGGGTCATTGGGGGGGCAGGGGGAATCTTTGTCCAGGGGCCCATGGTGACTCTCGGCAGTACACGAAGAATCACTTACTCCCTTATGAACCTATCCAACCACTGTGGCCATCTTTCAACACATTGCTTTATGTACCGCTACCTTCTAAGATTAGGCAAGTGGCAACCTGGAAAACCTTCTCAATTGTGGCACCAACTCTAGAACTCTCTCCCAGTGAGACTTGCTGGTCCCCTTCTGTTGCCATCTTCTGCCAGCAGGTAAAGGCTTGTTGTGTTTGGCATTCCTTTAGTGATCCCTCCTTCCTGTCCAACATTTTAATTGTTCTGTAAAGAAAACTTCACCCTACCTTACAGACCCAAGTTGACACATGAAGCTGCCTTATACTACTCCATTTATCAAGGTCAGTACTTTTTACTCTGACTGGCAACAGATCTCCAGGGTCTCAGGCAGTTTTTTCAATCACCTGCTAACAGTTCCTTTTAACTGTAGATTGCCTGGGAATGAAACCTCAGCAGGCATTCCACCACTGAGCTACAACCCTTCTCTTACAAACTCTGTAAGACAAAATTTTGTTGCCTACCATTATTTCCATCTGAAGAGGATATTTATTTTTAGGGGGGAAGGATACATTTATTCATATTTTTTAGTTTTTCATTCACTCCACTGCTGTAACTTGACATTTGCACCCTCAGTATCTTCTCATCTGCACTGTAATCAGAAACTTTTATGCAGTGATTTAAAAGCTAAATTTTCCTTTACTCAATCCATATGGTTTCATGCTCAATCCGTACCACAGCGATCAATGGACTTACTCCAAACTAACTAGGAAATCAAGTAGAAGAGAAGAAACCTCTTTCCGGGGGGGGGGGTGACGTACATATTTGCAAATTGTGTACACAGTTGCAAAAAGATGGTTTACTTCCAGGTATCTGCCTGCACTCAGGGTAAACTGAGATAAGACACAAGGGGAGGGTCTGAGAGGCCAGACTGGAAAAAGAATATTGGAAAGGGCAATTAAGCTCTGGAGGACTTAATCAGCAAATCTCTTCAAACTTCTCGGAGGGAACAATAGAAAAAGCTGTGGTTTCAAAAGGTATGTTTTGTTAGGAGGGTTGGAAGAGGAAATGTCTATTGAGATCTAGAACTTGGGACACTGACTTTCTCAGGTCCTTGCAGATCCTGTTTTACCACACCTTCTGTTATATTCAGTCCGTGTGTTAAACCTATCACCACCAAGACTGAAAATATACATAAGAACATAAGAGAAGCCCATCCAGTCCCAACACTCTGACACACAGTGGCCAAAAATACCAGGTGCCATCAGGAGGTCCACCAGTGGGGCCAGGACAACAGAAGTCCTCCCACTGATGCCCCCTCCCCAGCACCAAGAATACAGAGCATCACTTGCCCCAGACTGAGACTTCCTATCTATACCTTGCGGCTAACAGCCGCTGATGGACCTCTGCTCCATATGTTTATCCTTCCCTCTTGAAGCCGTCCATGTTGTAGCCGCCACCACCTTCTGCGGCAGTGAATTCCATGTGTTAATCACTCTTTGGGTGAAGAATTACTTCCTTTTATCTGTTCTAACCCAAGTGCTCAGCAATTTCATTGAGTGCCCACGATAAAGGGAGAAATATACTTCTTTCTCTACCTGTTCTATCCCATGCATATTCTTGTAAAACTCTATCATGTCACCCCTTAGTCGTTTCCCCAAGCTAAAGAGCCCCAAGCATTTTAAACTTTCTTCATAGGGAAAGTGTTCCAACCCTTTGATCATTCTAGTTGCCCTTTTCTGCAATCTTTCCAATGCTATAATATCCTTTCTGAGGTGTGGTGACCAGAATTGCATATAGTATTCCAAATGAGGTTGCACCATCAGTTTATACAGGGGCATTATGATACTGGCTGATTTGTTTTCAATTCCCTTCCTAATAATCCCCAGCATAGCGTTGGCTTTCCTTATTGCAGTTACACACTGTCTAGACATTTTCATTGAGTTATCTACTACAACTCCAAGATCTCTCTCTTGGTCAGTCTCTGCCAGTTCAGACCCCATCAACGTGTATTTATAGTTAGGATTTTTGGCCCCAATGTGCATCACTTTGCACTTGGCCACACTGAACCCCATTTGCCACGTTGACGCCCACTCGCCCATTCTCGACAGATCCCTTTGGAATGCCTCACAATCCTCCCTGGTTTTCACCACCCTAAACAATTTCACATCATCCACAAATTTAGCCACTTCACTGCTTACTTCCAACTCCAAATCATTAATGAACAAGTTAAAAAGCATTGGACCGAGTACTGAGCCCTGCGGTACCCCACTGCTTACCACCCTCCACTGTGAAAATTTCCCATTTATACTCACTCTCTGTTTCCTATTAATTAGCCAGTTTTTGATCCACAAGAAGACTTGTCCTTTTATCCCATGACTATTGAGCTTACTTAGAGGCCTTTGATGAGGAACTTTATCAAAAGCTTTCTGGAAGTCAAGGTAAACAACATCTATTGGGTCCCCCTTGTCCACATGTTTGCTCATGTCTGAGGAAGAGGGAGAGATGCATTCACCTGCAGCCAAGACCCACCTTCACCAAAAGCAAGAAGTTGAAACGTAAATAACAGTGGGTTTGCTTCTAATAAAGACTGAGATGGATTACACCAAGACTAAAGAATTAGTTTAGTTTCCAGGATCCCATCAGAAAAAAATGAATAAACATGTGCAAGACATAACGTTAGATTGACTGACACCACATGCACAGTTTCAGGCAAGACATTCAATGCAGCAGTGTCTTCACTAGCTTGGGACTAGTATTCCCATCAATGAAACCTAAACTGACAAAGTACATTGCTCACACTTACATACCATCTAAGAGAAATTATGGATATTGTGTCAAGTACACATTTTACCATTATAGTCAAAGCTTTGTTATCCAGCATTCACATGGATCAATGACCACATCAGTAGAAGAGAATGGAGAGTTCCAGTGGTGATGGGGGCAGGGAAATCCTTGAAGGGTAACTATTGGGCAGCAGCAGTAGTGGAAGTTGACACTGGTGAAGGATCTTTCATAGACAACAGCAGTGATACTACACCTAACCCTGGTTAGTACTACACAGAAGAAGGCAATGGTAAACCACTTCTGACCAACTCTTACCTTGAAAACCCTATGATAAGACAATCCAAAATGAAAAAAGATATAGTGCTGGAAGATGGAACCTCCAGGTCAGATAGCATTCAATTAGCTACCAGGGAAAAGCTGAGGACGACTGTGACTAGCTAGTAGTGTTCTTAATTAAGCAACTGGACTAAATCTGAAAGGACATTCAATTGTTGACATGAATGGATACAAAGTAAAGTCCAAAGCTGTTCAACACATATAACAGGAATATGGAACGTGAGAAGTATGAATCAAGGTAAGCTTAAAATTGTAAAACAAGAAATTGAACATGTAAACATTGCAATCCTGGGAGTGAACAAACTAAAGTTGACTGGATTAGGACATTTTCAGTCAGAAAATTACAGTGTTGTACTCGGGGAATGACAAACACAGAAGGAACAGAATTGCTCTAATGGTGAGGTGAGATGTAGTGCAGGCAGTGAGGAGGTAGAACGCAAAGACTGACCGGATAATATCAGACTTCATGGAAAGCCTACATATATAACCATCATGTCCCAACCATAGATGCTGATGAGGAAGAAACTGAAAGCTTTTATATAAGTGTCCAGGAAGAAACTGATCATAGGTGATTGGAACACAAAAGTAGGAAACAAAGCAGAATCAAATACTGTTGGAAGATTTGGGCTAGGAGCACGGAATAAAACAGGAGAGTGACTCACAGAATTCTGTATAGACAACAATTTTTTCCATTGCAAAGACTGGTTTCAGGCAACCAAGCAGACAACTGTATACATGGACATCACCAATATAGAAATCAAATAGATTACATAATCAGAAGAAGATAGAGAAGCTCTATTCTCTCTGCTAAAACAAGACCAGGAGCTGATTGTGGTACAGATCATGAATTGTTAAAATCAAAAATTAGAATAAAGCTGAACCCAAGCAATCATAAAATCAAAATACAATCTAAGCAACATTCCTGAAGAGTTTAAAGATCATGTAAAGAACAGATTTGCATTCAGGTGAATGTGAAACCAGAGATATTATCAAGGAAGAATGCACAGTATAGCAAAAAGAAAAGCCTCAATGGATGATTGATGAAACTCTTAAAACGACTAAAGATAGATGAGAAGCAAAAGTAAAAGGTGACAGACACAGAATTAAAAGCCTAAATGCAGCATTCCAGCAATTCACATGTAGAGGCAAAGAGAACTATCATAACCAGTGTAAAGAAATAGAAAAGAACAACAGAAAGGGAAGAACAAAAGATCTATACTACAAGATCCAAGAAATCAAAGGGAAATTTAAATCATGGTTAGACATGCTAAAAGATCAACACGGAAATACATTAACAGAATGGGACGAAATAAAGAAAAGATGGGAACAATACTCTGAAGAGCTATACAAAAGAGACAAAAGGACAACAGATTCCTTCCAGGAAGAGTCTTTTGAAGAAGAATCTACAGTTTTAGAAAGCGAAGTGAAGTGAAGTGAAGTGAAAGCTGCATGGAGAGCAATGGGGTGGAACAAATCGCCAGGAGTAGATAGGATATCAACAGAGCTATCCCAAGTCACAGAAACTGAGTCCATCAAAATCTTAACAAGATTGTAGCAACAAATATGGAAAAGAAAACAATGGCCCACAGACTGGAAATGCTCATTTTACATCCCAATTCCAAAAAAAGGAGACGTCAAAGACTGCAGCAACTATCAGACAATCACATTAATTTCTCATGCAAGTAAAGTGAAGTACAAAATCTTACCATGTATGGAACGAGAAGTACCATATGTTCAAGCTAGTTTCAGAAAATGAAGAGACTCTAGAGATCATATTGCAAATTTACATTGGTTACTGGAGCACATGAGAGAATTTCAGAAGAAAATAATTTTCTGTGTCATAAATTAAAGCAAAGCTTTTGACTGTGTGGATCATGAAAATTTATGGTTGGCTTTAAAGGAAATGGGTGTGCCACAGCATTTGATTATTTTGATGCACAACCTATGCTCCAGACAAGCTGCTGTTAGAACAGAACAAGTGGAGACCCACAAGAAACTTGCGGAATGCTATCAGTGATGAGAGGAGTATTGATCTCAATGAATGCAGCGGTTAAAAAAAATAATTTGAAACAGCAGCAGGATTTACAGGACAAAATACACCAAAAAGAGAACGAGCTGAAAAGGAGACCGGGTAAAAAGAAGCTCCTTAAAGAAATACAAATTTTGCAAGAACAATTAAAAGTAGCACTAAACAGAGAACTCTACTGGAACTTAAAGAAATTGCAACAAAAATCCTTTGAAGGTGCAAACAAACCAGGGAAATATTTAGCTTGGCAATTGAAAAATCAGAGGGAGAGAAGGACAATAATAAAAATAATGGAGGAAGGCAAGGAAACTGTAGATATAAATGGAATTAAGAGAGCCTTCTTCAAATATTATGCAAAACTATTTCAAAAAAAGAAAATTGATCCAATGAAGATTAAAAAATATTTGGACAAGGTAACTTTACCGGAGATGGATAATGATACCAAAGACATGCTGAATGGTCCTATACAGAAAGAAGAGATATACAAGGCAATAGAAGATGCCAAACTAGGGAAAGCTCCAGGACCAGATGGATTTACAATGAAATTTTATAAAAAACTAAAGGAGGAGCTGACCCCGATTATGGAACTTCTAATTAACGAAATTCAGCGATCCAAAATAATACCAGAATCCTGGAAAGAAGCCAATATATCTCTCATACCTAAGGAAGGACAAGACTTGTCAGATGTGAAAAATTATAGACCAATTTCGCTACTTAATAATGACTATAAAGTATTTGCCAAAATTATCTCAGAAAGATTAAAGGTTTATTTAAAGAAAGCTATCAAAGAAGAACAAGCCGGCTTTCTACCAGATAGACAAATTAGAGACAATTTAAGGATTGTGATTGACGCAATTGAGTATTATGACAAGCATCCAGAAAAGGAAGTTGCTTTTTTATTTTTGGATGCAGAAAAAGCCTTTGACAATTTAAACTGGGAATTTATGTTCCAAGTGTTTGACAGAATGGACATTGGGCAGCCCTTCTCAAATATGATTAGGGCTGTATATTGTGAACAAAAAGCGTCGCTGAATGTGAATAAAGAGTTGATGGAATATTTTAAAGTTGAAAAAGGAACAAGGCAAGGGTGTCCGTTATCTCCTTTGTTATTTATTTGGATTTTGGAAGTGATGCTGTGTAAAATAAAAGAAGACAAAGATATAAAAGGACTTACAATTGGGAGTTTTGAATTTAAATACAGGGCTTTTGCTGATGACGTAATGTTTATAATTGAAGATCCAGTAAGGAATATACTGTTATTGATGGAAAAGATTAAGGACTTCGGTGATCTGGCGGGATTTTATGTGAATAAGAATAAGACAAAGATACTCTGTAAAAACATGAGGAAAGAATTTATTTATTTATTTATTTATTCAGCTAATATACCGCTCAGACCCCCCGGGGGGTCTCAGAGCGGTTTACACAGTATATATAATCCTTCCTAACTAGGGCCACAATGAAATGGGGGAGGGACATCCTACCGGCACCCTGAGCAGGGCTTCCTGTTTTGTTTTGTTTTTCTTTCTTTCCTTCCGGCGGGGCTCCAGGCGTAGGAGCCTGCTGCAGCCTTGGTGCACTTTCGAGCCCCCGGCGTAGATCTTCCCTTCCTGGCCAGGAGAATTCCACGGCCGGCTTCTTTCCCGACGCGCAGGCCCACGTCGGCCTCGGCTCCGGTCTGCGTCCATTAGGCTCCACCGTGCCGCGCTGTCACGTCGCCCGCACGTCACAGCTCCGCCATGGCTCCACGGCTCCACCCACCACCAGGTTCGCCGTCTGCCTCGCCTGCCGCCGCCGCCATCACCGCTGCTGCCAATGTCCTCTGCCGTCGCCACTGCTACACCCCCCCGAAAGGGAGGGTGCCCCCCGCCTCTCTACAGGCAGGTACCCATTTATCTACTTGCATGCTTTCGAACCGCTGGGTGGGCGGGAGCTGGGACGAAGACCGGGAGCTCACCCCGGTCACGGTGGGACTTGAACAGCCATAGTGGCTGTTCGCTTGTTGTTATAGCAGGTGATTTACCACCTGCGCCACCGTTGGACCTACAAGAGAGAGTCCAATGTGAAGTGGTGAAAAAGACTAAATATTTGGGAATTGAGGTTACAGCAAAGAACATAGATTTGTTCAAGAATAACTACGAAAAGGTGTGGAATAAAATTCAACAGGATATTAAGAAATGGAATATTTTGAATCTATCATTATTGGGCAGAGTTTCTGTAGTCAAAATGAACATTTTACCCCGTTTGTTATTTTTATTCCAGACAATTCCAATTGTGAAAGACTGTAAACTGTTGAATCTCTAAGTTTGTGTGGGCGGGAAGGAAGCCAAGGATTAAAATGAAAATTCTCTGTGATGCGAAAGAAAGGGGAGGCTTCCAACTTCCTAATTTTAGACTATATCACGATGCGGTGTGCATGGCTTGGTTGGAACAATGGATCAATCTAGAGAATAGACAGCTGTTGGCACTAGAAGGACATGATCGAAGATATGGCTGGCATGCCTATTTGTGGTATGAGAAATCTAAAGTGGATAACCTTTTTAAACACCACTTCATAAGGAGATCACTTTTCATGACATGGATGAGGTATAAAAGATTTTTCTTTGAAGCAAGACCAATGTGGATTGTTCCGGCGGAAGTAATAAGACCACTTTCAAGGCACAAAGGGAAAGATTGGTTACCTTACAGAGACATTCTGAAAATTGAGGGGAAAAGTTTCGCAATGAGACCTAAGAGAAGAATTAGACTTTGAATATGACTGGTTGAAATACAGACAGATTTATGACATATTCAAGACTGATAAAATGAGGTTTGGTTTTAGAAAAGAAAATAATGAAATAGAAAAGATATGGATTGAAAAAGGTAAAAAAATGATCTCTAGAATTTATAAGATTTTGTTAAAATGGTATACAGAGGATGAGATTGTAAAAGAGCAAATAGTGAAATGGGCTATAAATGTAAATAGAGATATAGAAATGTCATCATGGGAATGTCTATGGAAAAAATCGATCAAAATTTCAACATGTGTTAATGTTAAAGAAAATTGTTATAAAATGATGTATAGATGGTATATGACACCAAAAAAAATTGCTAATATGAATGAGAATATGTCTAACAAATGTTGGAAATGTAAAAAAAAAAGAGGGCTCGTTTTATCATATGTGGTGGACTTGTGAAAAGGCAAACGTTTTCTGGACCGAGATTCATAATGAAATTCAGAAAATCTTGAAATGTACTTTGAAAAAAGAACCAGAAATGTTACTTTTAGGACTAAAATTAGAAGAAGTTAAAGTAGCAAAAAGAACTTTGTTATGGTATCTAATTTCAACTGCAAGAATTACTTACGCTCAATTCTGGAAACAAGAGCAGGTACCTGACAAATGGGAGTCGATTAAAAAAATGATTTTTATGGCTGAAATGGACCAATTAACAAAAAAACTTCATGGAGTATAAAACGAAGAATTTTCAGCAGACTGGAAAGATTTTAGAGACTATTTAGAGCTTAATTGGGACGTGAAAAATAGATTACTTTGCTTTGATAGCTATTAATGACAGAAATGTTGTAACAAAAGAGGCTGTAATAGAAAAGTTACCTAAAGGTTAAAACTGAAAAAAGAAAAGTATTGAAGATCTAAAATTTGAATACTAAGAATGAACTGAATGTATGAGAATATTGATTGAAATGTTAAAGGGGGTGGAGCATCGTGGGAAGCCAAGGGAGGGGGGACAAAAATTTGAAAAAAATATGGATTATGGTATTATATCCAATTAATAAATTTTCTTTTTTTAAAAAAAAGAAACTTGCGGGATGGTCATCCCATTCCTCACACTTTTGCTTCCTCCCCTCTACCCTTACCTATCTCACACTCTTTCTCCCTTCTGGGGGTGGAGCCATAGACTCAACCCTCCAAAGCAGCCATTTTATCCAGGGGAACTGATCTCTGTCACCCGGACAACATTTGTAATTCTGGGTGATCTCCAGCCCTCACCCAGAGGCTGGCAATGGTAGTTCTAATGGAGGAAACGGCTGGTTTGGAGGGTGGAGTCTATGGCATTATACTGGTCTGAAGTTCTTCCCCTCCTCAAACCCCACCATCCCCAGGATCCACCCCTTAAATGTCCAGGAGTTTCCCAATCCAGAGTTGGCAGCCTTATTTCCTTCCCACTCAACAGCCAACTTAACCTTTATCTGCCTTTATCTGTCTTCAGCTTTTCGTCTCCACCCCCCTCCCCCACAGCTTCTACCAAGGAAAATTATAGTCTTTCTCCACAGTGGGGACCAAAGCAGCTTACATTATTCTCACCTCCTTTTTATCTGCACAACAACCCTGTGAGGTTGGTTAGGTTGAAAGTATGTGACTGGTCCAAAACCACCCAGTCAGTTTCCACCGCAATATGGGGATCTGAACCTGGGTCTTGCAGACCTTACTCTGAAGCTCTAACTGCTGCACCACTGCTGGCTTTCATAGGGTGGTTGCTGAACAGCAGCAAGCAGCCAGGCCAAGTTGAGTCATGCAAATTAGGTGGTATCAAGTCACCCAGAGGGTGCTGCCTAAGGATGCCAGCCTCCAGTGGGATCTGGGGATCCCCTGGAATTACTGCTCAGCTCCAGACTACTGAGATAAGTTCCCCTGGAGAAAATGGATGCTTTGGAGGGTGGACTCTAGGGCGTTGTACCCCACTGAGGTCCCTGTCCTCCCCAGGCTCCATCCCCAAATCTCTAGGAGTTTCCAGACCTGGAGCTGGCAACCCCACTACCTCCATCCCCTGCCAGTGCCCATGGGGGGACCTGGCAACCCTAGACTGCTGCCAGGCCTAGGGTTGGGAACCTCCAAGTGGGGCCTGGAGAATGATCTCTAGACAACATTTTCCCTGGAGAAAGGCTGTGAACAACAGAGATCTGTCTCCCTGGATAAAATGGCTGCTTTGGAGGGTGGATTCTGTGGCATGATATCCAGCTGAGGCCTCTCCCTTCCCCAAATCCTGCCCTCCTTGCACTCCACCACAAAACCTCTAGGAATCCCCCAGCCTGGCCCCAAGGCTCCCTCCCTCCCCCTCCCTCCAAGGCTGAAAGAGGCCTGGAAAGAAAGGGCCTTTCCCTCACCCTTTACTGACAGAGTCAGTCAGAAGCCTCTCCCCCCTCCCCCCAACATTCTAATCTCTCACCGTTGATGCCTGGAGTTAGGTCCCTGCAGAGGCCATTTCAAAAGGTTTTTGGGGAATTCAACCGTCCCTGAAGGGATTTTCTCACTTTTTGGATTTTTCTACAAACCCAGGAAGTCTACTGACTATGTAGGAAAAGCTGTTGGGGGAGAGTGAGGCCCCTGTTGGTGGGAATAGGTATCCGCACAAAAAAAAAAAAGTCTGGGAAATAGAATAAGGATATGGAGAAACAGAACTATTTCCAACTGGCAAAGGTGTCAGACAAGCAGGCATTTTATCTCCCCATCTTTTCAGTCTGTATGCAGAACATACAATAAAGAAAGCTGGATTAGATTTAGTTGAAGGTGGAGTGATAAATGGTGGCAGGAACATTAACAATTTGAGATGACCCTACATTATTGGCAAAAAATAGTGAAATGACTACTGATGAAGGTTAAAGCAGAAAGTGCCAAAGCAGGATTACAGCTCAACATCAAGAAGACAAAAGTAATGACTACTGGAGAATTATACAATTTTGAAGTCTGACAATGAAAAAATCAAGATTGTTAAATAATTTCTATTCCTTGGCTCTATCATCAACCAAAAGGGAGACTGCAACCAAGGAATCAGAAGGAGATTAAGACCAGAGAGGGCAGCCATGAAGGCACTAAAGAGATCCTTAAGTGTAGGGATGCCAGAGTATTCCCCATTAGACAAACCAAGCCTGAACTCTCCCTAGAAACTAAAATGACTAAACTGAGGCTATCATACTGTGGTCACATTATCAGAAGACATGAGTCACTGGAAAAGACGATAATGTTAGGAAACATAGAAGGCAGCAGGAAAAGAGGAAGACCCAACATGAGATGGATTAACTTGATCAAGGAGGCCACAGCCCTCAGGTTGCAAGGAGAATGGCTGTTAAGGGTAGGATGTTTTGGAGGACATTAATTCATAGGGTCACCATAAGTCAGGAGCAACTTGACGGCACTTAACACACACATACCAGCAGTAATAATCACAAACAATCCTAAAAGGTGACTCCAGAAAATATGGGTTAAGGATCAATCCACTACAGTATAAAAACAGAGGGTAGTATGTGGGACTGAAATGTTAAGACTGCTAGTGTGCATGGTGAGTCAAATGTAAGAGATTCAGTAGACACCACCCACGTTGTTAAACATCTATAGATTCAAAGTGACTTGCTACTTCTAGCATATGTTTAACTAATGCTTTCCCATTGTACCTGAAAAAAGAATTCCCATTGTTCTTTAGTACTTTGCACATATGAGTAACAGCTTTGAGTGCTGACCTCCATTCCCCAGTTTACTGTGTCCCTGTTTGAACTTGTAGTGTAATGCCTATTCTGCATCCCAGCCTTAGTAACTTCTGAGATACTATTGCTTTTTCTTCTCTCCTAAAGAGAATGATTTAGCTAGCTTGACACATTCAGTACCAGTGACTTGTATTCCAACCCACAAGTGATTCTTGCAGTTCTACATATCTCCACAATTATCTTTCATCACATTTTGCTCTGTATATCAAGACTCCTCAAGCAGATGCCCACATGGACAGCAAATGATAAAGTCATGCAGAGCTAAAAGGAATGCATGCTATGATTTGACTGTCAGTCTGTTCGCATTTCCTTTTCTTTACCTTACCACAGAGGAAGAGGAAAAGGGTGACAGGCTGCCAGGCTTGGCTTTGTGACAATGCCAGATTAAGGTTGCTCACACCATGACTCACCCTTCTAGGTGGGGAAATCTGAAGAATTTCTCAATCCTTGTTCATTTCCAGCAAAGAAGCATTATTTAGACCCCAAGAAATACCTGCCTCACATGCAGTTGGATTAACTGACAGCAGTGCTACAGCTCCCAACCCCATCCCTACAATACTTGTCTCTCAGCAGTAAGCATCTCCACACCTGCCTATAACTCTTTCCTTCGATCCCAGCCTTTTAGCAGCTTGCTTCCCACACAGGGATCCTTAAACACCTCCTCAGCTGCAACACACAGGAAACAAGAATGCTGAAATCTAACCTAACTATATTTAGAAAACTGAACTCCCAACAGCATCATCAGTTAAGAGTGCCAATACGCTTACTGAACTGGTGCACACTGAAAGGGAAGTCATCTTCACTCACAATACCAAGTACCAACAAATACCTGGAATGAGGAAGGTATGATGCTCAAGATATATGAACTTGCAGAGTCCTGATTCATTATTCATTTCCATTAAAATGTGACAGTAAGAGAAAGAAAGAAATTCATTATTCATTTCCATTAAAATGTGACAGTAAGAGAAAGAAAGAAATCAAACCAACAAACAAAATATTTGGGTGAGCCTTTTTCCCCAGTGCCTTTTTAATGTGAAACACTGAAAAGCAAACTCTTAAAAAGTATTTCATTCATTCTAAAGGAGAAAATATTTTATAAGGCAGAGTTTTAACATATTTTAGCTGCCTCCCTCAAACTACGTATGTCTACAGGACAAGGACATTACAATTCATATACACTATGAATATGTACAACTCTCATATCCTCTAGTAAATTTCAAATTCCTCTATGCGAAAAATTGGTATCTAGTTGGAAACCCACTCGAAATCAAGAAACCAGCTAATGGGTTACATCCAAAGGTTAGTGGAAGGTGCTGGTGGACATAAAGGCTCCCCACATTCCTCTTCCCCCAGCAGTCCCTTTTGACACCCAGAAAAATGTCAGGAGCTATAGGACCTGCACAGACAAAAAACCATGCAGATCAGGAAAACTGCAGTGACCAGGGGGAGGGATGTGTGTCACTTTGATAGTAGTGTAAATACATCTGATAAGAAAATAAGTTTTGTATATATTTCATTTCCCTAAATGTTCATTTTTGTACTTCATAGCTTCATTTCTAATTTCAACAGCACTCCTGACTTTACAAAGTTGCAGCAGGAAATTGCTTAAATAGGTATTGATGTGTTTTATTCTTTTTACGTAAGCCGCCCTGAGCCAGCCTTGGCTGGGAGGGCAGGATATAAATCAGACAGATAGACAGACAGACAGAATGTTTTAGTGCTATTTATTTCCACTTTGCTTGGCTCAGAAACAGCCCTAGTGCTCTTTCACACTCATTTGTGAAAGACTGTCTGCTCTTCTCTCAGATGCTGCTCCATACCACCCTTCTTGGTAGGCAAAAGTTACAGCGGCCTGGATATAAACAGCAGCATTGAGAAGCGCCATATTTTGGTCCCCCCTGCAGCTAGACAGCAGAATCTGCAGCTGCTAGAGACCAAAAGATGCCAATCCCCACTTGAATAGAATCTTGACAGCAGACTTCTCAGAATGTGTGCGGTCATAAGCAGCACTTATCTGTGTGGCCCCATGCCTGGCTGTTTCTCGTGGTGTGGTTCAGCACCAGTGCATAAAGACATGAATGTTTCCTTAAGGAAAAAGGCTTCGTCAGCAGCTCTCCCCTCACCCCACCCCTTCAAGCCTCTTCCCAGCAGCTCTGCAGGAAGGAGGCAGGGAAGATAGCAGCATTCCCATAATCATTAATGGCCAGCAGGCTCAGACAAACAAAAGCACAGATCCCAGGAGAAGTGCAGCCTATTAGGATGTGACCTTTGGGACATGCTCAAGGGAACAGCAGCCTGCTCTAATCCAATTTGTACTGCTCATAACAGAAAACTAACTATGGGAGCAAACAGGCACTCCAGGGAAGAATTTGTTTACTGTTAACCTGGAAGTTCCAGCAAGGGGTAGAGATTAATCATGCTACTTTGCAAGACTTCACTCTCTGCATAAAAAGTTAAAGCCACAGAGGGCTGAGAGAAAGGAACAGCAGCCGCATGTAGGGAGCTTAAGGCAGAGACACCTACAATTCCAGTCTTATTGCTTCTTAGTTTCAGTGGCCACCCATGACAGGAAAATAGAAATTTGGTTCAATTTCATTCCATAAGAATCAGTTATTTGAGTGAGTTCACATTAGATCAAAAGAAGGGCTGGAAAAAGAGTTGCTGTCACCTTAGTTGCCAAGGAACCTAGAAATTTGATACTGGCATCTCCAGATTTGAAGGATGTGTCAGCCTTTTAGTAAGGGCTACAAAACCAACCACAGTGAATACTCATCCAAATATCTACACAGAGATCCCACAATTTCTACATCAATTGAGGTAACGCCAGGCACTTATGACTCACTTCTCTCCAAACCCACCCACGTCCCCAACATTCATATCCCTTCTATGAAATGCCTCCTCCTGCCCCCCATTAAAAGGCCAGGGAAGGAAGTGAACAGGCTGAAGCATTCAGTCAGGATGCAACAATGAAAGGAGAGACCTTCCCCCTAGAATATGATCTCAGCATCTCTCCCCACCCCACCCCAGCATCTCCCATACCAAGATGCTGCTTTAAATGGAGGCTTTTGTTCTCTCCCGTGTACTCAGTTCTCCACCTTTACCTCCAAGCAGCTTCAGAAAAGGTAAGGAAGGAGTTGGCAACGGGAAGGGGGCTGGCAACCCCTAAATGATATTTCAGTTGCCTACAGTTACCCTTCCATACATGGAGGCAAGGTGGAAAATTTCTAGTTTTTCCACCTGCCTACATAATTGCAGCAGGAAATAAAAATGGCATCAACCAAATGACAAAACCAGCAGTGTTACCACAACATGCATATATCATACTGTGAGCATTGCCTGTTCCCACTAACATTCTTGATAGCATCCAAAATCCACAACTAAATCAATCGAGATAAAAGGATTCTGTGTCTGGGTTAGGGCCTTGGTATGAAAATTTAGAGATTCCTAGAGCCCCTCACCTGAACAGATACAGAATACTGAAAGAGAATTAGATGTATCAATCAGATCTTTAGATTTGGCCACCTCAACAGTTAAGCTATCTAAGGCTCTTTGGACAACCTGCTAGCATCCCATCCTTTGCCCTGACAACATCTCACCTTTTGCATGGAATGTCCACCCACTCCTGGAGTATTCCTGCAGTCGAATTCTCTCTTGCTGACCCAGACAGCATACTTCACCGAAGAACTGTCGTTCAATGTGAACATAAGCTGCAGGGATGGCACCCGCCACCCCCTTAGCCCCAAAGAACCCATTCACCTCTGGTGAGGCTAGGAGAATCTGATATTTTGCCCTCGTGCCCAGAATGAGGTCCATATAGGCTTGTGTGAGGTTGAAGTAGCCTGTGGTGAGATACACACTGGCACCTAGTTCTGCTTCCATCAGGAGAGTTTCTGTGATAATTTCATCTATCTGAATCCCAAAAGGTTTCATCTGTATTAGTGGATAAATCCACGTGTCTGGTTCAGGTTCTCTGTCTCCAACTGCCTTCGGATCTCTGGACAGTGGGACTTCTTCTGTCTGGTTGTGGTGGAAAGTCTGAGTGTGAAGCAACTCTTGTCGTGTTCTTGCAGAATTGATCACTTCCATCACTCTTTTATTTGCTGCTTCACAATAGGCTGTCTTGTCTCCTGAAGGCATAAATGAAGCACAATATTATACATCATTATCTAAGGTGATGTGTAAAAATATGTCTGGAGAGAAACAAGCGGAGTTACAGAGACTGACACAGTGTGAAGTTGTGAAAAAAACTAAATATTTAGGCATCGAGTTGACAATGAAGAACATAGACCTGTATAAGAACAATTATGACAAACTTTGGTCTAAAATACAGCAGGATACTAAAAAGTGGAATACATTGAATTTGTCACTATTGGGGAGAATTTCGGTGGTTAAAATGAATATTTTACCACGGTTGATGTTTTTATTTCAGACAATCCCAATAGTAAGAGATGTAAAGGTATTTAATCTTTGGCAAAAAGAAATTTCAAAGTTTGTGTGGGCTGGGAGGAAACCATGGATTAAGATGAAGATATTATGTGATGCAAAAGAGAGAGATAGATTTCAATTACCAAATTTTAGGTTGTACCATGATGCGGTATGCCTAACTTGGTTGCAGCAATGGGTTACGTTGGACAATAAGAAACTGTTGGCATTAGAAGGCCATGATTGTAAATTTGGTTGGCATGCATACTTATCGTATGAAAAAATGAAAATGGATGGTTTTTTTAAACATCATTATGTTCGAAGAACATTATTTGATACATGGACCAAATACAGAAGATACTTCTCGGACGAGAGACCGCTTTGGATTGTACCGGCGGAGGTTATAAGACCGTTTTCGACATATAGAGGAGAAGACTGGGTGCAATATAAAGATATGCTGAAATCAGTGGGAAAAACGTTTGAAATGAAAATGGAAGAAGATTTGGCTTTTAAATATGGTTGGTTACAATATAGACAGATTTATGATTTGTTTAAAAAAGATAAAAAAGCTTTCAGGTTTAGGGAAAAATATAATGAGATTGAAATGATATGGTTTGAGCGAGGTAAGAAATTGATTTCTAAAATGTATAAAATATTGTTAAAACGATATACTGAAGATGAGACAGTTAAAGAGCAAATGATAAAATGGGCAATTAATATGAACAAAGAAATATCTATGTCTTCTTGGGAATTTTTATGGAAAAATGCAATCAAAATATCAACATGTAATAATTTAAAAGAAAATTGTTATAAGATGATGTATAGATGGTATATGACACCGAAAAAAATTGCAAATATGAATAGCAATATGTCAAACAAATATTGGAAGTGTAAAAAAGTGGAGGGCTCATTTTATCATATGTGGTGGACGTGTGAAAAAGCAAAAATGTTTTGGGCTGAGATTCATGCAGAAATGGAAAAAATTGTGAAATGTAGTTTTAAGACAGAACCAGAAATACTACTTTTGGGGCTTAAACTGGAAGAAGTAGATATGGCAAAAAGAACATTGATGTGGTATATGACCACAACTGCCAGAATGATATATGCTCAATATTGGAAACAAGACAAGGTCCCTGAAATTGGGGAATGGATAAAGAAATTACTTTTTATGGTTGAAATGGATAAAATGACAAGGAAACTTAAAAACTTGGAAGCAGAAGAATTTTTTTCCGACTGGAAAGATTTCAAAGACTATTTAGAGAAATACTGGGATGTAAAGGACAATTTGCTTTGCTTTGATAACTACTGAAAATTAGGAAAAGTAGAAAAGGGAGATAAATGTATAAGAATAACAGTTGAAAGATACATTACCTGTAGAAATGACTAATGAGAAAAGGAGGGAGGAAGAAAAGATAAGTTTTGGGCTGGAGGTTGGAGCACTGTGGGAAGCCATTAAGGGGGGGTGAAAGGAGGAAAAGAGGTATAATAACTTAGGTTTCAATGTATGTTTGAACTTTTAATATATCTTAATAAATTGTTTTTTTAAAAAAATATTATACATCATTATCTTTACATAACTGCAGGGAAACTATAAAGGGATCAAAGGAAGAAATACCAGTGTAAATCCCATAAACCAAGAGTCCTGAGCTAATCTAGTTTTCATGATAGGGGAAGGAAAATGTATATCCCAAGTGAAGTCTGTACCCAGTACTACTAGCAGTTCTGAACAGGGTCCGCCATTTCATCCAAACAATGGGTAAAAGGACTAGGTAAAAACAGCTGATTTTTAAACATTTTTTTCTAAAATTCTAATGGCAATAAACACCTCTTGTATTTAACAAAAATCTGAATTTAACATAAAGTATATTAAAGCCACACATCACTTAAAATGAATCACTAACTATCAAACATTCTTGAAGGGTAACATCAGATTTCTGGAATTAAGCATAATAAATGACCTGAACCTCTCTTTTGAGCTACCTGTGCAATGACAGAACTCAGCATGGCAGACAGATAACTGCTGATCACGCATGCTTGATCACTGTGCCCCCAAGTTATCATCAGATGTCTTTCAAAAGCAACTCAATTAAGTTGTACATGCTGCTTTACCACCTGTGCTGTTGGCAGTGGTGTACATAGCCTACTTAGAGCCGGGAGCAGATAATATTTTAATACACACACCCCAATTTATTTATTTATTCTGCCATCAATTCACACTGACTTATGGCAACCACGTAGGGTTCCAAAACAGAAGGCAAAAAACCCCAACCTTAACAAACAACTTTTGGGTACCCAACCACACAGGGTTTTCAAGACAAGAGACATTTGGAGGTGGTTTGCCATTGCCTGCCTCCACGTCGGCCCTGCTTAACTTCTGAAACCTGACAAGATCAGGCTAGGCTGGGGCTATTCAGGTGAGGGCCCCTCCTCTATACAACAAATTATTTTCATCAATAATCATGAAATAAAATGAATAATAATAATGGCCAGAAAAGAGACTCAGGTGAAAAGCCATGTTGGACTGAAGCAGAAGAATGAAGTTTGGTCTTAAAGGTGCCACAGGACCCAAACTTTGTAGTCAATGGCCAGAAAAGAAACACAGACAGTTAAAAATTCCTTGCATTTAACTTTGAATATATAATCATGCCAGTAAATAAAATTCAAATCCCAACACGCTATTCCATCATGAGAGCCAGTGTGGTGTAGTGCTTTTAAGTGTTGAACTAAGATCTGGGAAATCCAGGTTCAAATCTCCACTGGTGCCATGGAAGCTTGCTGGGTGACCTTGGGCCAGTCACATTACTCTCAGCCTAGCCCTGACCTGGATAACCCCAGCCTAGCCTGATCTCATCAGATCTCATAAGCTAAGCAGGGCTGACATGGAGGGGTCGCCTTAAATCAGCTGCGACTTGAGGGGGGGGGAATTCCATCACACCACTCATGCTCTGAGCAGGCACTTGGGAGGGCTTCAGTTCTCCATTTTGAAGCCCTAGAAATGACCATCCCAAACATCTACAAGGCATTCTTGAGAGCTAGGAGTCTGCCTTAGTACTAACTTTTACTAACTAACACTAGCCAATGCATCACAAAACAGTGATTGTAAGCTTCAGCAGACTAGATATTAAGAAACACCCCCCTGAAAGAAGGTGCCCCCATTCTCCATTGTTTCCAAAGGACTAAAGTCAAACCAGAGAATTTCTGCAGCAGAAACTGACGGGAGGCCTTTTTCACCCCAGCAGAACCAGTGCAATGTACAGAATACCCGGCATAATAGTAAAAAGGTTTGCTACTACTCTTAAATATATTCTGTCACCAAGCAGGATAGGGATGGGAAGGTCTTGAGACCAAGAAGTGAAACTTAAAGGGGGGGGGGAACCACAGAAAAATTAGGTGAAGGAAGACAGAAATTAATGAGAAATGTGTGGAAAACAGGGAGAGAAATTAACAGTTTATCTTGCTGCAACATCCTAACTACTCCTTTGCAAGATCTGGCTGAGCTGGGAGCAAGGAAGAGGAGAGAGAAAGGCTAGACTACTGGAGAAAATTACCTGCAGGCTGGCAATTATTTTAGCAGCTATCAGCACAAACTGTTAAGGAAGTTTGCTTGAGTCTTAGAGAAAAGGGAAGCTTAGGTGATCCTAGAGCTTTTTGCTATGCTCAGACTTCTCTGCACCCCTAGTGGCTCCAGCCAGAACTGAATTTTAAAAATAAATGGGAAGATGTTTGGTTGGAGGGAACAGGACAATGGTGGCTTTGAAGGCGCCTTTCAAAAGCCTTCCTTAAGCTGCACCGGTGGCGGACTGCCCCCCGCCCCCCTTGGTATGCTACTGGCTGTTGGCAGCATTCCCGTCCCTCTTCCCCATCCCTTGTACTTCACAACCAGGACCTTTTGCTCTTTATTATTTTGTTCTATATACTGCAAATGTATATACCTCCATAAATAAGAAAGCCGTGGCTAATTTCATTTCAGAGAGACACTAGAACAATAGCAAATCCAATCCATTTCCAATCACTGAACTGTGGCAAAGGTATGTTTGCTTTCTTCTTGGGATTCAAGGCTTCTACATACACACTTTTTCAAATATTCTATACTTCTGCACTACACAACATACCTCCCACACCCTCTATGGTACAACAGCATCACACTTCAAAAACAAGGCTGCAATTTTATACTTTACCAACAAATTCTAATTGACTTAGTTTGTGCCCACCGCAAAAGACCTCCAACTGCATAAAAGCATACTGGGACAAAGCAGTGATGACCACTCTCACTTTCCAAATACAAAAACCTGCAGTTATTCTGACTCTAGCACTAACTGGGACAAATGGATCTCTTTTAAAGCCCAATTCATATATACAGAGAAAAATGGTGATACAACCCTGAAAGGGCAGAATGGTCTGCAGCACTTCAGAGTCCAGACTAGAGATTCAATTCCAGTTTTGAATGCAATTTTGCATCGGGGGGAAAAAACACTTGATGCAAACAGAAAAGTACCACAAGAAGAAAGGTTCTATCCCTTCTTTTGCTTCTTGAAGGTTTTCCTTCTGCATTAAGTAACCTTAGGGAACTATTCCAAATGTGAGACTCCCTTATCCTCCTCCTCCTGCTGTTCAATACAATCCATTCTATCACCTCAGCATTTTACCACCTCATTGTTCTGCATGTCTGAATTAGGCTTGTAACAGACCAGACTGAAACCATATCAGTCCCTATGGTCAATGCAGCTTACACCCAAGTGCTTGCATATAGGATTGCAGTTGTAGTCCACAGAGAACTTTTTGAAATACCTACCACCTTAAGAATGTCTTATATGGTAACAGGCTTCCCCCACACTTTTTAAAAATCAAGCCTTAATAAGAATTTTATGAAACTACAAAGCCAGCTCACTAGTTTGTTACTTTTAGTTGGTTCTATGCTTTTGATGTTATTTGGATTTTAGGAAGTATTTATTTATTTACTAGTAATAACGCCCGTTGCAGAAATAAATGCAACGAGCTCTAGAAAGAGGGTCTGGAGACTCCGCTGAGAGAAAGAGAGGCGGAGGGAGGGATGGCCGGACAGGCAGGAAAGAGTGGGGAAGCACAACAGACACAACCAAGAGAGGCAGACTCAGAAGAGCTCGAAAGTGAAATCTGCAAGGGAGGGGGAGAGAATCGGAGGGAGGGAGACAGAAAGAAATCAGGCAGCCAGACCGACAGAGAGAAGAGTAGAAAGGGGAGATCCACAGAAGACACTGCAGGGGGAAAGGCTCCAATTGCAGCGTTCTTACCTGGAAGTTTTATTGCACTCAGTCAGACTTCCAGGTAAATGTGCTGATGACAGGGGGCCAGAGGCGGCATTAGGAGGAAGAGAGTGATAGACAGGCAGACAGGACAGGCCGGGGCAGAGAGCAGAGAGCAGAGCAAGGGATGGAGAGGAAAGAGCGAGATCAAAAGAGAGGCGAGGAAGAAAGGAGAAGTGGTGCTGATCCTTCAGGTGCTTCATGGCAAGGTCACCCTGTCCATTTTGTCCGAGATCTGCTCGGCAGAGAGACTGAGGGAGCCTCCAGGAGAGCTGTGGGGGATGAGTGAGAGAAAAGAAGCAGGAAGAGAAGTGAGAGATGGTGCCCCGAAGGGGAGGTTGGCGGCGGGAAGCGCTCCCTGAGGAAGGCAAGGAAAAGGCGGCACAAAGAGGCCCGCCTGTATCCTCCACCCCTCCTGCCAGCTTCGGCCAAGCACCATGCCAGGCCACCGCAGGACGGGAGCCCCAGCAAGCCAAGTGCTGTCGTGGGCAGGAGGCCAGGCCTTGTCCTGGGTGGGATGTTGGGCCTGCTGCTCTGTCTGCCGGAGGCCACTCGTCCTGGCTGCCAGGCTGAACTGAGGCCAAGATGCCGGGCACAGGCTCTGTGGGCAGGAGCAACGCAACGCAGTGAGGGAATGCAGCCTGGGGATTGGCAATCCTTCAGAGTGGCAGCTGAGGGACCCAAAGGGTGTGGGAGTGTGTGCAGTGTTCACACCAAAACAGCTTCATATGTAAGGAGAGATTTATACCATTTATATCCTGCTCTCACCGCCAAGGCAGTCTCAGGGTGGCTTACATGAGGTGCATAAAACAATTAAAACAAATTAAATAAAATCAAAACAATACAATACAATTATGAACATAATCCTTTCCTATTATATAAAAACGTAGTGGTCGGCTGTTATACCCAAATAAGGCA
This sequence comes from Gekko gecko, assembly GCA_029375565.1. Lineage (NCBI taxonomy): Eukaryota > Metazoa > Chordata > Lepidosauria > Squamata > Gekkonidae > Gekko > Gekko gecko. The sequence continues at coordinate 231,286,328 of JAPDNY010000002.1, read as the reverse complement.
TGCCCAAATAAGGTGAAAATGTGTGGCAAAATAGGTTGGCCGCGGAGGCTGCCACTCCTATTTGAGTCCTGGCCATTGGCTGGCATGCCTGGCTGTGTGGGCTCAGTCCCGCCCACACAGCCAGCACACAGCCTCTTCACCCCACTCTGCCTCCAGTTGCCAGATTGGGCAGATGGTCGGACGGCTGCATGCTGGCGGCCCAAGCTGGACGACAGCCTCCCTCACCGTGGTGCCACCCCCCCCCGGTAAGCAGCTGGGACCACCGGCGCCTTGCACAGCGGGGAGGAGGCAGCACAGCTGGTCTTGCTGGCCAGGCGCCGCCAGGAAACGGGACAGTGAGCAACTCGGGCTAGCTGCGGCCTGCAAAGACTTCCGCAGCGGGGAGTGGGCAACGGAGCTGGCTGGCCCGAAGAAGAGGATGGCCTCCCTTGCTCGCCGCTCCGTCACTGCAGGGACATGCCGGGAGAGGGAGGCGGACCTGGCATCCCCCTTCAGCTGCTGCCACCACAGAGGGGGACAGGGCCTGCAGAAAGAGTCCGGCTAGCGCCTGTTGCATCTGGTCACGCAACGGGCCTTGCCACTAGTATAATATAAAGTGCTAGTTTGTATCAGATGGTGGGCATTAGCAGCATCCTCAGGCAGCCGCTGGCTGACATTGTAGTCTGGGTTGAATTAGCAATTATGTTAATATTAATATTGGGGACAGGGCCTCAGTTTCTTGGGTGCGGCTCCTTAACCAATGGCCTGGTGGAAGAGCTCTGTCTTGCAGGCCCTGCAGAACTGTAAAAGGTCCCACAGGGCCCTGATGTCCTCCAGGAGCTCATTCCACCAATACAGAGCCGCCACTGAAGGCCCTGGCCCTTGTCACAGCCAGTCTGCTAACAAAGTTGCCTGAATTTTTTTGCTCACTGAATTCTAGACCGATTTTAGTACTGTAGAGCTGAGCTGTACAGAATGCAAACTGACTTTCAATTTGTTTTTAACAGTGATGCTGCACTGCTCATTTTTAGAATAGTAAAACTACTGTTTTACTTTAAGGCTTGGACTAGCTATCTAATGTTAGCAAGGAGAATAATATGGCAAGAAGATTATTCCAACTCTTACAATCAAGAAAAGCTGTAAGAATCCTTCATTTCTATCTTCAGGAAGCTACAAGTAACATTTAACCCTGTTCTAAGCACTAAATATCTTCTGAAGAATGCACGTCCCTCTTCCTTGTGTACAAGGGTTAAAGCAAAATGCCTAACAGGAGGCATTATATGAAAGAAAGTGGGAAGGCCAGAAACAACAAAAAAAATACATGCATACTTTCAAGTGAAAAAATTTGGTTCAAACTTGCACTACAAGACAAGGCTCAACATATACCGGAGTTACACCTGTCATATCACCATCTGAATTTACAGTCTGTGAACAACAGAAAGGAATAGTACAGTAAAAACTCAGTAATTAGAGTAAATAGAAGGCAGAAAAACCAGCCTAGGGGATAAGACTAGCTAAAACCTGAAATAAGTTCAGCTTTTTGTCTCGCAAGGCTGTTTTCCAAATTAGTGCAGGAAAACACAGGAGGGAAGTCCCACTTCACCAGTCTGTCTACTTCTACTGCACTTGCTTTTGTGATCCTCTCACCAGATCAGCACAGAAATCTCAGTAAGCCTGCTGCTGGGAAGATACCTCAATAGTTGGCAGTGCTTGGAAGATACCTCCCAGGGGAAGGTGACAGCTCAGTATCTCACACTTTATATGAAATGAAATTAGCTTTATTCACTCTGTAACAGAGGGAGAATATTCCCACAGCAAATGTGCTATACAAGCTACACTCTCATCAACATCAACGGGATATGATCACAACCAACATATGTGCACCAATGCACAAAATCTTCAGCAAATACTGAATAAACATTGAGATTTTGTTCTTGGGTTCTGCTATGGACAATCAAGCCTACTAGTTTTTAGGGCTACTCTGAGAATGGCCAGAATTTAGGCACTGAAGAAACGGTATTTCAACCGGAGGAAAAGAATCTGAGAAACTTCACTAGGTAATATTACCATAACTTGGTGTATATCGACTCTTTAATTAGTGCACCAATATTGTCAATATATGGGCTATTATGTTTTCCCTTCATTCTCAACTTTTTAAGGAACTTGTGCATTCAATCTGACATCTGAGAGTCATTTGATCAGCTATTGGTTGTTATACTGTCAATCAGATGGCATCATTTTTGCTTCCTTCCAGCATGCCAGGGGTACAATTTGATACCACCTAGCCATGCACTGTGCCCACTGTGGTCAGCTAAGCATCCTATACAGGATGCAGACAAAGAAGCCTTAACACCATGTCCTGAAAGATGAGCTGTTTTCTCATCCACTCTCCATGTTTTATTTAACATCTAGCCTGAGATGTATGGAAAATTTGAAAGCTTGCACCATGTGTATGTTTGTGAATACTGAAAGGAGCTTGCTTTTTCTTCCTCTCCCATACCTGCTTCCTTGTTTTCCAGGAAGCATCTAAATACAAAGCTGCACAATTATTCATTATTATAGAATTTATCCAGCAATCAGTATGTTTACTTTTGCCATCTATAGCATACATCCAACGAATCTGTATTTCAAAGATCTCCCAGATTACAATGCCAGCTGTTGGTATATCCCCTTCCATTATATTTAATGCTTTTTCCAGGTGTCACAGTCCTGAGAATATGTTTGTCTCCAGGAGGTGTTACTCCAACAGCCAGCTGCCAGTGAGATAACCCCAACTCTCAGGTGCAAAATTCCTCGTGCAATAAACAGTTTCACCTGACTACACCAGCAAAACATGCATGCTCAGAGGCCCATCAAGAAGGGCCCATAGTAAATCACATCTTTCACAAGCAGAGGCCAATCCACTGCACCTCCAGCTAAAAATGATCTCAGTATTCAGTACTCTCTGGCACACTTCTCCATGAGCTCAGACAAATCTTATACATACAAGGCACGTACCTTCCCCAGCTCTAGAACATCTCTGTCTACAGAGATGGTATTTCTTTTCCCTTTGGAAATGCCTGAGGAGCCTGTTTGTGCCTTGCAGCAGCTGGAATAATAAGGCGCACAAATGGAATGCCTGCTTGGCTGGAGAACATCAAAGTTTACTGTAGTGCTGAAAGGATATGCAACACCAACCAAATATTGTTAGCCTGGTGGTCCTCCTACCTTGATAAGGATGGACCATTCCGTCCATAACCATGACTGTATTATCTTCTTGTAATTGTAGGGAAACATCTCCAACAGCATCTACTAGCTCAGTGAAGAAGTCAGCTATCTCAGGTGAATCTTGCAGGAACACATAGCGGTCCTGACGATTGGTGAAGTAAGAATCACTTAAGTTGGCCCTACAGGAAAAAGGGAGCAAGAACAACAATGGGAAAAGCATACATAAATCACACCAGGAAGACACACACGCACACAATATGCTGCCAAAGGCTGCGCCTTTCCCACACCCACCCTCCCCAACATTACTTAGCTAAGATAGACAAAGATGTAACAGTGGCAATGTTGCAGATTAATGTGACATAACACTATCTGTCTCTAAAGCAAGCAGCAAGGTATGCTCCAACTTAAATGCTTTCACTCTGTGCTTTACTGAAGATCACAACCTTTTTCTATGCCCAAATGAGCAACTGTTTCCTTGTAATGGGGACTCACCCACTCAAGATCACATTATCATCAAAGAGATAAACCTTGATGTGCTGAAGCCCAATGGTCTCATTGAACCGCTCAGGGATCAAGAGTCGAAGAAGACCACGCAGGTTAGGAGTGTGGAAAAGAGACACACGGATCTGCTCTGGAAACCTCCTCAGGAGTGGAAGAAGCATGGTCCGAGAGTTCTTTCGTCCTGAAAAAGAGAATGAAACGGATTTGCCAGGAACTCCACCAACACACTGCCTTTTTAAAATTTGGGTTTAATAAGGGGTTGCTTAGTTAAACCATGTTTTATCATCTTTAATTTTTCACGGACCAGTTCAACAGTGGATGACTATTGTCCATAAGGACTGAAATGCATATGCCCTCTGATAGCTGCACTAACACTTATTCACAGCAGCAAGAGGATTTCCACTTCCAACACTGCCATCTACCATGACAAGATGAAATCCAAGAAGGGAAGAGAAACTGGACCCTGAAATTGATCATACGCTATCATATCCTGCAGGTACACAAGGGATATTTTCCCTGAATACAAAAACTGAAATAATCTGTGCTGTGCTATCCAAGGCTCTCTGGATGCATCAGGCTAGATATGAAAGTCTGCCGAATGTAAGGCTTATCCATTTTGGCCTTTTATTACTGACCCCAAACCCTCTTAATTTGAACTCGAATGTCTCTTCTGAGCAGAAATGTCCTATTTGCTTAACTGGCCCAGTACAACAAAATAAGTAGAAATTATGACCAAACACATTTACTTACCCCGGGATCCCCTTGTGAAGTCTAACAAAATGGACACTCTAAGACTGGAAGAACCGCATGCCTGCAATGATTTTTCCAAAGCTGTTTCAATGCAATCCACCTGGAGAAATAAGACAGGCATGAAAGCACAAGGCAGTTCCCAGGGTATGTCACATTATTCATATAAAACGTATAAAAGCAAAGTACGGAATTTACAGAGAACACTGATTTGCTGAGCACTACTCTTAAACTTTCATGTTCCAATAGTAAAGTGGTCATTCTCAAACATCCCCTTCCTGCCTCCCAAAAAGGTGGAAAGGAGAAAAATGTTTCCCACCTATTTTTGTAATGCCATGCTACAAATATTTTAATGCCAGACAAACAAAGGCCAACTAGCTAGAGAGAAAACAGCTTGGGGATCATAGATAAGGTTGAGAGTATCCCATCAACTCCTTCCTGATTAAGATTCTGTTCCTTTTTTAAATCAGAACTTCAAGAAGCAGAACCCAAGGATGAAAGGAAGAATACTCCATTTCCCCAGAGTCTGTGTTTCTGTGGTACAGAAGAATAAAGCTGTGCACTACTGCAACTCTAACAAAAACAGAGAAATTCCATCAAAACTAGCCCTTTTTGTACCAAAATATTTTAAAAGATTTTTTCCAGCACAAAGGAGCTATTTCTGAAGAGGCTTCCATGATACAAGAGTGCAATAATACACTTTAAAACTTGGCTGCCTAAACTTCAAGAGACTAAAAAATGTTTTTCAGAAATTAAACGGATAGTTTTGAAGGGGTTTGTTTCTATTGTCTCTTTCGTATGTTGTTGTTTCTATTTTGTAACATGATAGTGTGTGTTTTCAGGACACCTGAACCTGAGGATCACAGAAATACTCACCTTAAAGGGAAAAAAATCCTCAGTGTTACTAGTCTATATTGACGTTAGGAAAAACAACTACTCTACGAATACTCAGTGAATCTCCCAAAGATTGGTTTTGATCCAAAGAGCAATCCAACAAGAACCAAGATTCAACTGCAAAATCTACCTTAAGAGGGTTTTGTGACCACCTCTAGTCATTTATTTTTATTACTTATGTTGTTAAGGAGACTTTAACCCTGCCTTTCTGCCCCCATAGGGCTACCAAGGAACTAACACATTAAATTAAAATATTATCTTAAAAGCCATTAAAACCAACACACAACCACATCACTAAAACAAGTTACAACCAAAGCTTAAAATAAGTACAAAAGATAAAAACAACCGTTAGAATATCGGGAAGGAAGCTGGGATCACTGACTCATTGGCAGAAGAGGGCAACAGAAGGGGACAGCAAATCTCCCTAGGGAGAGAGTTCCAAAATCGCCACTGAAAAGGCCCTCTCCTGAGTTGCCAGCCACCTAATCTCAGAAGGCAGATGCACCTGACACAGCCCTCTGAAGATGACCACAGTGGTTATGTAGGCTCATAAAGTAGTAGATGGTCCTTCAGATATGCTTTTCCAAACTGTACACGGCTTTAAATGTCAGCACCAGCACCATGAATTGGGCCCAGAAAAAAACTGAATGCCAGTGCAGATGGAACAAGACTATAGTGACATGGTGCCTATGACTCACTCCAATCAACATCTGTTCTCAATGAAGTTTCCAAACACTTTTCAAGGGCAGCCCAATATAGAGTGCATTGCTGTAATCTAACCTAGATGTAACCAGGATCTGTACCACAGTGGCCAGATCTCTTCTGCCCAGGAAAGGCCACAGCTGGCTAGCCAGTTGAAGGGCATAACAGGTACTCCTGGTCACTGCTGCCACCTGCTTATCCAGCAGTAGGACCAGGTCCAAGAGGACCCCCAGACTACGGACCTGATCCTTCAGAGGGAGTGCAACCCCAATCAGAGCAGGTGAAACCTTAAATCCCAGGTCAGACCTTCCACCTACCAGTAGCACTTCTATCTTGTCAGGGTTAAGCATCAGTTCTTTAGCCCGCACCATTTTAAAACTTCCTCCAGGCACCAATTCAGGATTTCTATAGCTTCCCTCAGATCAGCTGGAAGTGTGAGACAGAGCATATCCCATCTCAAATCTATGGATGACCTTACACAGTGGTTTAATGTAGCACAGTAGATCCCACAGTCCAGAGGCCAAGTAGCTGAGCAGCAGTCCCCACCATCACCTTCTGAATGGTGTCTCCCAATCCCAGCACTGAAGCAAACCATGATAGATGGTACCAAAAGCCTCTGAGAGGTCCAGGAAAATCAACAGAATCACGTTCCCTCTGTTCTTCTCCCACTATAGGTCATCCACCAGGGCAACCAAGACTGTTTCAGTCACATAACCAGGCCTACAAGCAGGCTGGAAAAGATCCAAACCATTTGCCTCATCCAGGAAAGCTTGGAGTTGTCCAGCCACACCACCCACTTACTTGCCTTGCTCAAGAATGGGACATTTGAGACTGGTTGATAGTTACTGAGATCTCCTGGGGCAATCACCCCCTCCTTGAGGAGGCATTAACTACCTCTTGGACCCCTTCAACCAGCCCTCCAAGCAGATTCAATTAGCTGGAAAGAGCAAGGTTCATACAAGGAGATGGTAGGCCTCGAATCTCCAAGGATCTTGTCCACATCCACAGACTGAATAAACTGAAAAGTATCCCAAACGACAGGATGGCACCCAGGCACCACCTGACCCTGTCACTGCTAATGTACAGTCTAAGTCAGAATGGATATGAGAGATTTTATCCACAAAGTGCTAAGCAAAACAATCATCCCAAGCAGTCCACTTGCTCCTGTAGGCCAGATCCCAATAGTCCTTTCACCACCTAGAACAGCGCCACTGGCCTACGCTGTGCAGATGCAATGGTGGCAGAAAAGTATTGTTTCTTTGCCACCATCACTGCCACAGAGTATGCTTTAAAATGAGCTTTTGCCTGTGCCTTACTGGATCATAATAATAACATGCTTGTAACAATGGCTTCATTGCACAATATAAAGAAGTTATTCGTTCTCCAAATTCCTCAGTCAAAAGGACTATCAGAAAGCTGAAAGCATTATACGATATAACACTCTTAGCACACAAAACTAGCCAGCTTCTCCACAAGGCATGCTTGCTGTTCCTCAGGGCAATGCCAGAAGCTGCACTCAGCCTTCAACCAAACAGGTTTGTGATGGGCATGAACCTGGCTTGCTGTGCTCACTTGATGCATCCTCAAAAGCCAGGATTAAACCATGATTTAGAAACTTGCTTTGTGTGAAGAAAACTCCAAGTTGTCCAGACACCCACATTTAGAGTTCACAGCAAACTGGGTCTTGAAATTTAGCTGGGGAGGAGGAGGAAGGTGGGAGGGCACAAGCACAATAAGCCAGGTTTGTGTCCATCTTTGTTTGCAAAAGTCTGAACATAGCCAGAATGTGGCAAACTGTTCCACGAGAACCCATACAATCTGATTTAATTCCTAACAATTTACATTGCAGTACTGAATAGCTTGTCTTGCCTTCATTATTCTAGTGCTGTTGTAAATTAAGATGCTAAAATAAAAATTCAATAGCATCTTCAGGAGGAAATATTGCCTATGGCATCTCTAAATAGCTTCTTGCAAGCTTATGCAGTCCCTGCTTCAGACAGCAACACTTACTAGTTCCTGCTCCAGAGGTCCTGTTCCAAGGTAGAGCGAAGCTAGAACCACTCGCTTCTTGGCCACCTTTATCTGTCCCTTAGTAAAAAAAAAAAAAAGTTTAGGTTCACTGGTCTTTCACCAAAGATCCTCCCAATAGGATATTCAAGCCAATCAAACCTATTTGGAATCAAGCCTACATGAAAGAGAAGGAAACCTACCCACAACTGAACAGGAGATGGAGATGATTACTGAGTTGTGAGGGGCATGCTCAGAAACAAATACCTTGAACCCCACTAATTTTCAAGCAGGCAACAATCTTCCATTAGAAAAACCAGGCATACTTCCCTGTTCAGACTCTCGCAGAAAACAAAAGTACGTTTAGGAGGAGCAGTGCAAGTCAAAGCTGCCTGCCAGGAAGCCACAACCCAAAGTTTGTAAGACATTAAGGAACTGAAGTGCCCAGATCCAAGCAGGAAATTAAAGGAAGGTATATTTGCTATATGCCAACACCCAGGCAGTTAAGTTCTGTGCCAACTTAACTTCATAGGGCAAAGTACAGGGATTCCCCCTGTACCATATTTTTTTCAATTACTCAGATAATGCAAACAAACTTGTTTTTGTAATAAGCTGAGAGAGAAATTCTTATTCTGCCCATAATGCAGCAAGGCATGTTATTTTTCTAGATGCAAGTGGACAAAGCAGCATTCTCATCTACTTCATTTTAAGGGCCTGATTTTTAATATATGAAGCTGTTTTAAAATCAGCCAGACCAATGGTCCTCCTAACCAGTAACCATATGACAGGCAGAATCTCCCCAGAGTTTCAGGCAAGGATCTTTCCCAGGCCTGCTACTACAGATTCGGTTTTTTTAAAAAAAACTGGAGTGCGTATTAAATAACAGAACACCATGGCCTCCTATCACTCCTAGTGGTGTTCCATTATTTAATATGCCCTTCTGGTAAGTGGTATCTGTAAGTATGCAGGTTGAAGACATATTATATTTGATGTTACTGTTTAAATACTGCCTTCTTATAATTGACCTATAGTGTTCTAAGCAAACTTTTTTGTGCTTTCAGGACTAAATTAATAGAAGGTTGTCAGCTCTTGAAAAAGGGTCTTCTCAAAATGGTCTTTATCCATCGGGATTTGCATATTAAATGATGAAACACCACTAGGTGTCCATCAGGATTTGCTCAGCTGATGATAGATTTCTCCTTGAAGTCCTTGTTCTAAGCACCACAGGAGACCTACCTGGAGACTGTGCATGTACGGGAGGACTTCAGCTTGTACATTGCGTATTATGTACTCATCATTAGGTGGTCCTTAAATGGTTAATGCTGATATTATTTTGGATTGTTCATGTCTTGTATAATATGTACTGATATCTTCCACCTTATATGTTTATAAATTCTATTTAACCTCTATAATTAATTCACTATGTGTTGAATTCAATTATTGTATTATAACATATGCAATACATTGTTAGCTTGCTTCACGGTGTTCTTACGGTTTTTTATATCATCTAAATGTGATCCCCATTTGTATTTTTCTTAGACACAAAAACACAACATTTGACCTCTATACGTTTTTCCCACCCTAAATGACATACAAGTTGGAGGTACACCAATCACCTTCATAAGTTCAAAGAATTCAGTTGGGGATGAAAGCACTTTGACACGGGAACTGGCAATCCCAAACTCTGGAACAAAGTTTCTGATCCACTGAAACCTATGGGATCCCTCAGGGCAGAGGCAACAAGGTGGAGTTGTTAACTGAGGAACAGTAGGAGACAGTAGTGGAGCCAACAACAGCCATGATGACCTAATAGGAGAAAGGAATGAGTAAGTTGTAAGCACTGAAACAGCGTATGAGCAAGGAAGTACAGTTTAAACAGCTACATTTAACATAAGACTGCATTTCACATCTGCCTTTTACCTCCATTAGTCACAACCATTGTCATTTTTGCCAGGAAGGGAAATGCCATACTGCAAGCAGAAGGCAGACCAGACCAGTACATCAATCCCTTTAAGGCTAAGGAGGAAAGACTGTTTGAAAAGTAATAAAGTTGACCAGCATTGTGGAAGAGCAACAAAAAAACCAGCAAGTGGAGCAAAAGTAGGTAACTCCTGGCACATCCGGCTAATAGTGGTATGGCAGACCATTATCAAAGGCACAGAAGGCCAGTTCTCTACCCAAGAGATAAATTATTGCAACTCTGTTTGTTCCCAGTGGTTCTATGAAAACAGGCCACAGAAAGAAGCTCACAGGAAAAAAGGCCACAGAAAAAAAAACCATGGTCATAAATGCTCACCAGAAAACTGCCCACACAGAAAACTGCCCACATGGAAAAAAGCCCACACGGAAAAATACCATGTAAAGTGCCATAGATATTTATAATTGGGATTAAAACATGTCATATTCACATGCAACAGTTTGTGTTGTAATTTTATCAAGTATAATTAAATAATAATTTTACTATGTTATTAGTAAATTACTTCATTACTATACAAAAGTGGCCTGTATGAAGAGGGCTTTAATGCTCTAGAGTGTAAAGGCTTGGAAGGGAAAATACAGGGAATAAAAGTGACCATTTTGTTATCAGTGAACTTTATTAAGAAGGAAAAACAATAACAGAAATTAAACACTATATAGAAATATTTTAAATAAAATTAAATGCTTTAATTTATTAATTTACCATTTGTCAACCTTTCTAATGTTGGTATGAAGTAATTTTCTAAAATAAAGACAGAAAGATGTTAAATTAAATTATGTAAATAGGTGCATTACATACATATAATATGCGTTGGTTGAATTAGGCCCATTGCTATAAAACCGCCACACATTCTATCACTATAACAAAGCAGGACAAAAGACTCTTTTCCAGAACCCGAAGAACTAAAACCAGTGTTCCACTCATACAAGGATCTTCCCCACTTTTATCTCCCCCCAGTAGCCATTTTTCAACCCCAGGATTCCTGAGGCTGTGGGACCTATGTGGAATAAGAGTCACACAGTGAGGAGGGAGAATGGTGCAATTCCTCCTCCTTAACTCAGCAGTGGAGTTCCATTGACAGAAAAGCTAGAAAGGGCAATTTTGCTCCCTTCCTCCTTACTGCAGCCCACCTGATCTGTATGGCTATTTGGGTCCCAGAACCCTTGGAATCAATTTTTCCATGGTTGGATATGGCTGCCAGGGGGAGGAGGAGACCCAAAACCATCAGCATCTTCTACTGACATTTCACTACATCCAACCCAGTTTCTAGGACCTGGCATTTTGGCAACCTTGACTGATCTTTTAGGAAGGATACAAAACCAAAACAGCAATGGGAGAAAGAAATAACTCTAGTCAATCTTGGTGGATTGATACGATTTCACTTAAGCAATGCTTTCCCCCCAAAACTCCCATACTCTCACTAAAAAGCTCACAAATTCTACAGGGGTAGCCTTATTAGTCTTGCAGGGAGGGGGGGGAGACATTGTGGCATATAAGACCAACACATTTTAATTCTAGGATAAGTTTTCATGGACTAAATAAAATTAAAACTTGCTAGTCTTTTAACATCTCACAAGACATCTGCTCATTTTAGATTGTTCACAAGCACCTTTTGCCACACTGCTCCATAGTTACAATCTGCCCTCACACACCCCAGTTTGGTGAAGTGGTTAAGTGCGCGGACTCTAATCTGGGAGAACCAGGTTTGATTCCCCACTCCTCCACTTGCACCTGCTGATGTGACCTTGGGTCAGTCACAAACTCTGTCACAGCTGTTCTTGAAAAAGAGCAGTTGCTGTCAGAAGTTCTCTCAGCCCCACCTACTTCACAGGGTGTCTGTTGTAAGAAGGGGAAGGGAAAGGAGTTTGTAAGCCACTCTGAGACTCCCTTGGGTAGAGAAGGGCAGGGTATAAATTCAATCTCTTCTTCTTCATCATCACCTTACAACAAAACTGTCTTAGGCATGACCTTTACCAGAACTTTATGAGGAAGTCTTGGTTATGAAGAACTCTTGGTCCCATGCTAGAATAACCACAGATTCCAGGAAGATGATTTCACTTATTTGCTTCATGATAAAATGTTGAATGTTCACAAGGTTTGCATGCATCCTTGCACAAAAAAACCAGACAGTTTGCCACTGCATTTCCCAGAAAGCCCACCAGTTGGTCATCATCTATTCATCACAATGGCAATCTGACTCAGAATGTGCAAGAATTCCTAGCAATTTTGTTTTTCAATCGTTCATGGGGACTGGGCACCACTTTGGCAATACTGAATTACAGTAACTCAGAGGGAAATTTTCCATTTTCCTTACACCGAAAGGAGAACTTTAAGAAGCATTTATCTGACATGGTCTTTGAATGGTCAACTAAAAAGCAGCACAGTGGCAGGATTCCACTGAGTTTGGATCAATATTGCTCTATAAATCTATATAAAGAGAACTCTGATACCTTTTAAAAAGCCTGATAAGGGTCCATTTAAAGATAACAATATTTCCTATCCAAATTTCCTAACACATTCTTGATGCATTGAATAGATCTTCCTTCCTACACTTCACCAGCTCATGACTATATTTATAGGCATATTAATGAAAGCACAATTTGTTCTAATCCCTTTCTATAACATACAATTTATATACATTCTCTTTCAGTGCTTTGTAACAGGGTCTTTCCAATGCACCATTGTCCCAGAGTGCTTTGTAAGCAGAAAGGTGACAGTGAGGCTACTCTGAAGCCCAAACCTGCTAAACACACAAGGGTGCCACTAGTCAAGACACTGATATCCTTCCTCTTTAACCAGGGGAGCCTGGTTCTGGACCAAGACTATTGTATGATAAGAAGAGTCAAACTTTTTTCTCTCTGTAAGTTAGGCCATGGAAATGCTACAAGCTAAAATGCAAGTTTCCACAGGTGACAAACAGGACCCATCGGGGCACAATTTACATGGGGGAAAGGCATAGGGAGTAATAAAAAATCCTTACCCAGTACTACAAGTCTTGATCCAAATCAGGCCTCCATCATTACTCAGAACTTTTTATAGAGAGGGGAGATTGATTTAACCCTTAGACACCATCAACCTTCTTAAAAATACACTGTTAATATACATGAAGGTCAATACACAGCACTACAGAGATCTCTCTTACTTTATACTGCTATACTGAGAGAAAGCTGCCAAGGATTGCCATTGGCTGAGGAGGACAGATAATGTCCATTGTAAGAGATGACACACATGCTTCTCTAGATTTCAGACCTAATGCACTGAGCTCACTAACCCCCTTATACATTTGCAAGGGATTACATATAAGAGAAGCCTTAAATTTTCCTTAATAAAGAGCAGAGTGCCACTTCACAAACAACTTTTAAGCTTTACGAGCTTTCAAAAGTCACACATATTGTTTCATGGGAAAGTATTACTGCTTTTCAGGGAAAGAGCAACCCTTACTAACACTCCTTGGGATCATTATGAATATGCTGTGTGTTTATATCTTTATGTTCAAGGTTTTTGAAGGAACTGTGACATTTTAAATACAACCACTATGCTGGTATGGTGTAGCAGATAGCGTTGGACTAGGATCTTGGGAGTTGTTGTTCAGTTGCACAGTCAAGTCCAACTCTTTGCAACCCCATGGACCACACCAGAGCAGGCCCTCCTGTCTTCCACTGTGCTCCGAAGTTTGCTTAATGTCATGTTCGTTGCATCAATAACACAGTCTAACCATCTCATCCTTTGCCATCCCCTTCTTCTTTCACCTTCAATCTTTTCCAGCATCAGGGTCTTCTCCAGTGAGTGCTCTCTTCCCATTTGGTGGCCAAAGTATTTGAGCTTCAGCTTCAGTATCTGGCCTTCCAGGGAACAGTCAGGGTTGATTTCTTTTAGGATTGACTGATTTGATCTTCCTGCAGTCCAAGGGACTCTCAAGAGTCTTCTCCAGCATCATAACTCAAAAGAATCTATTCTTCAGTGCTCTGCCTTCCTTACAGTCCAATTCTTGCAGCCGTACATTGCGACTGGGATACCATTGCTTTGACCATACAGACTTTTGTTGACAGGGTGATGTCTCTGCTTTTTATCATGCTGTCTAGGTTTGCCATTGCTTTCCTCCCAAGGAGCAGGCATCTTTTAATTTCATGGCTGCAGTCGTCGTCTGTAGTGACCTTGGATCCCAGGAACGTGAAGTCTGTCACTGCTTCCATGACTTCCCCTTCTATTTGCCAAGGAGTGATGGGGCTGGATACCATTATCTTCATTTTTTTATACTGAGTTTCAAGCCAGCTTTTGTCCTCTCCTCTTTGACTCTCAGCAAGAGGCTCTTTAGGTCCTCTTCACTTTCTGCCATTAGAGTGGTTTCGTCTGCATATCTGAGGTTGTTGATATTTTTCCCGGCAATCTTCATTCCAGTTTGTGATTCATCCAGGCCAGCTTGTGATTCATCCAGGCTGACATCTTGGGAGACGGAGGCTCAAATCCTCACTTGTACCTCAGGAGCTCACTGGGTGGCTTAGGTCAGTCACATTCTCTCAGCCCAGCCTACCTAACAGTGTTGTTGTTGTGAGAAGACAGAGGGGAGAAGAACAATGCTCTAAGCCACTGTGAGTCCCCATTGCAAAGCAGAGTATAAATGAATATATAAATGCATAAATTAATACAAATGCAACATGTTGCAAATCCTTTTCTAGTTAATGAACGCATAGTGATAAGCAACAGACCAAAAAGTATTTCTGCCATAACAGGTAACTAAAAATAACTGGGAAAAGGCTACCTAAAAAAATCCCACTTAAATACCTTCTGTTTACCTGTCAAGGCTGCGATAACAAACCTAGCGGTACTGCATTCAGAAACCAATTAACAGACACCACAGATCCAAACAAGTAGCCTACACTAGAAAAGGATTCTTCAAGCTCACACAGAAGCAACGTCACAGTTACCTAGAAGGGAAAATGAACTAAAAGGGTCTCGTTTTTCTGAATTTGAAGAAACTGCTATTTATAAATCTGGGAGGTTTGGAAATTCTATTTTTAAGGAAGTAGGGTTTTGACTAATATTGTGACAAAGCGAGATCAAGTAACACAATTCTTGTTAAACCTCAGCTACCCTACCAAAACTACAGGATATATATCATAGTGCTTATCACCCACACAAGCCACAGCACAGTGGCCTCTGCCAATGACTCTTGATTCACTGGAATGCCTGAGTGTGTATTACTGTATTTCTGCATGCATTAAGTGACTGAGTCTGGGAAACTAGTTTTATTGCTAACACACTGATGCAACAAACTAACAATAAAGGCTTGAGGGTAACTTCCTTAAACTACTGAGATACTTAAAAGGCAGGGCGTGAACGTGTGTCCTCGGACTCGTTTCCCCTTACTTTGACTGAGTCATGTTTACTGGATTTTACAGATAGTCTAAATGTCCACCTTTCTGGTTATTACCTTTCTCCTAAAGGAATCTGGAGGGTAGATAAGATGAAAGAACAAGCTGCTTCTGTACCAAAAGCAAAAGATGCTGTTGTAAGCAAGCAAAATCCTAATAGTAAAACATTAAATTAGAAAAAAGCCTGGCACAAAAGTACAGAACAAGAGGTAGTACCCATTCTCCCTCATCCCCCCAAAATAAAGTTGAAGCTTTATAGCTAGTCCTACAGAAATCTTTTAGTTCCTGAAGATGCTGAATAATCAAATGCTGTTCTCCAACTCAAATTCAGCATATGACTCTTAATGCTAAACATTAAAGTACATACAGGTAAACCAATTTAACTCCAAGACAGACTCATCTCCATACCCTTCTGACTATAGTAATGGGGCCAGGAAAACTCAGCTGAAATTCAAAATTAAGCTTGGAATCTATTCAGCAAATTTGCATAAATTGCTTAATTTGAATACTTTACCTCTGTTTCAAAACAGGCATGAGCAATGGCATAAGAATGGAGGAAAACAAATCAAATAACGCATATTTGCCTGCTACTGAAAAGCTGGGGTAAGGAAGCTATGTCTACCAAACAAACTTGTATCATTTGCCCTCCACAACTATGTAGACAGGACGGTTAAAAAAGAATCATAAATCCTTTTGCTCCCATGGAAGTCACCAGAAGTTGCATTAGAAAGACAGATTCTGCATTTGTGCCACACAAATTTCTCTGCCTCCTGGGTCTCCTTAATTCTCAGATCACATTTAATCCAACCAACCACTTTCCCAGAAATTGATTCTTTATGGAAACTGGAAACAAAATTATGCCTTGACAACAATCCAAAGGTTTGGGAAAAGAGCCAAGGGAGGAAGTTTTTGAACACAGAATTCATTGTTTATCATCTCTTTAGAATACATTTGTTAAAAAAAAGATTTGTTTTGAATACAATAAGTTTTACAGTACACAGATGAGCTGGCATGAAGGGGAGGAAAGTCAGAACATCTGCTGAATGCAACATACTTCCTGTAACACCAGCAGTGAATAGTTTTTCCCAGATAACTAAGACTCACCATCACTAAATACAATTTTGAAGCTTCCCTTCTTCAATGGTGCAAAAAGGGAACTTGGCCATTATGTGCATTTTATAGAGCACAAAGTGTTCTGCATACGTTTTGTTCTCTGAAAAACCAAATTAAGCTGCTATGCCTGTTTTGCAGCTGCAAACTGAGAGCCAGTTTGGTGTAGTGGTTAAGTGCGCAGACTGTAATCTGGGAGAACCAGGTTTGATTCCCCACTCCTCCACTTGCACCAGCTGATGTGACCTTGGGTCAGTCACAAGCTCTGGCACAGCTGTTCTTAAAAAAGAGCAGTTGCTGTCAGAAGTTCTCTCAGCCCCACCTACCTCACAGGGTGTCTGTTGTGGGGAGGGGGAGGGAAAGGAGTTTGTAAGCCGTTCTGACACGTCTTTGGGCAGTGAAGGGCGGGGTATAAATCCAATCTCTCTCTCTCTCTCTCTCTCTCTCTCTCTCTCTCTCTCTCTCTCTCTCTCTCTCTCTCTCTCTCTCTCTCTCTCTCTCAAATGAGATCCACAAATAGCTGCTTGCAAGTGAGCTTCAGTAGCCATCCTTCCAGGGAACAGCCAGGGTTGATTTCCTTTAGGACTGACTGATTAGATCTCCTTGCATTACACCACTTAGGATTGACTGATTAGATCTCCTTGCATTACACGACTTCAATATCTTCTCCACTTTTGCTAAAATAAAACTAAGGAAGCCTTGTGGCCTCATCTGCCACAGGAGGTGGCAGCGGCTACAAGCATGGACAGCTTCAAGAGGGAACTGGATAAGCATATGGAGCAGAAGTCCATCAGTGGCTATTAGCCACAAGGTATTGATAGGAACTCTCAGGCTGAGGTAAGTGATGCACTGAATTCTTGGTGCTGGGGGGGGGAGGCAACAGTGGGAGCAGTTGGGTTAGAACAGATAAAAGGAAGTACTTCTTCACCCAAAGAGTGATTAACACATGGAATTCACTGCCACAGGAGGTGGTGGCAGCTACAACATGGACAGCTTCAAGAGGGAATTGGATAAACATATGGAACAGAGGTCCATCAGCGGCTGTTAGCCACAAGTCTCAGTCTGGGGCAAGTGATGCTCTGTATTCTTGGTGCTGGGGAGGGGGCATCAGTGAGAGGGCTTCTAGTGTCCTGGCCTCACTGCTGGACATCATGATGGCACCTGGTATTTTTGGCCACTGTGTGACAGAGTGTTGGACTAGATGGGCCATTGGCCTGATCCAACATTGGCTTCTCTTATATTCTTATGTGGTAGATGTCTTTTGACAATCTACCTCTACAATGAACAGATATCCAAAGGCTTTGCTTGGTATGTGAACATGACTGGATAAAAGCCATCCATTTTACATGAAAAGGTCAGCATTTGCAGAAAATGATTTCTCCTTGTCCTGACACCCAAGCAGCTTAGCTTTAAGCAGCTTGAAAAGATGTGTAGGAATAATTATATCTGCATAGATTGCCAAATGATGCTATAGCTCTGAATCAACAAACTAGATTTGGGGAAATCAGATGTGTGCCATCTTATTTACAAACATCTTCAGATGATAACCTCATCTACACAAATGTTTCAGTTTTGTTCTGGTGGCTACGTTAACCATTAACCTTTCCTCTCCCACTAGGGTACCTTCTCCATTTTTTCAGATCCGTGATTAGCATCTGATTCACATGGCTACTGTCTTTTGTTCTACTGCTTCAACATGAGCTTAGTCCTCAATGTTCAGAAACTGTCAGAAGAGAGTGCTGCTGTGACTTACTGCTGTTCTATTGTAAGATGAAACTCCACTGCAGCTATGGTCTCGATGGCATACAACATCTTGCTGAATTGTAGAGGAATGTGTGCAAAAGCTGCAGAGATAAGGCTTTCATCTCACCACAGCAAACATTCCCTAAGCTATTTAATTGACAGCCAGGAGATGAAACCAACATCCTTGTCAGTTTTACACATATTCAGGGTTGCCTTTGGGCTGTCTGCAGTTTATTATAGGCAAGTATAAGGTAATGCACCACGGAACAAAAAATCCTAAAATGATATATATGCTGATGGACTGAGAGATCTTGGTGATGTAGTGGATGTCTTGATGAAAACGTCAACTCGGGTATACTGTGCTGCACTAAAAAAAGGCAAACTCCATGCTGGAGATTATCAAGCAAAGGATGGAGAATAAAACAGCGAATACTGTAACACCCATGTAGAGATCTATGGTACAGCCTCATTTGGAATAGCATGTACAATTCTTTTCACTGTATCTAAAAAAAGATATTTCAGAGCTGGAAAAACACAGAAGAGAGCAACCAAAATCCTTAAAGACATCTAAGGGGAAGACATGATACAGATTTATAAAATTATGCATAGGGTGGAGAAAGTGGATAGAGAAAACATTTTCTCCTTCTTCCATGATACCCAATGAAGCTGATGATCAACAGAGTCAGGACGGACAGAACAAAGTACTTTGTTATTCAATGCATAAGTAAATTGTGGCATTCACTGCCAGAGGATGTAGTGATAGCCACTAGCACAGATACCCTTTTAAAAAAGATTACACAGATTAGGGATGGGCATGAACTGGGGAAATTGAGGTTCATTTCAGTTCGTGGGGCCACATGACCTATGAACTTTCATGAACTTTCCCGTCTACTGAACTGGTTTGTTTCGTGAGGTTCATGACGTGGTGGAATGTCCCCCCTGCCGGCCAGAGATGCCAAACTCACAGCGAGTGTCCAGCTGACTCTCCTCTACCTGCCCTCCAAGTTTGGTGAGGATTGGATTTGGGGGGGGGCTGATTTACAGCCCTCCCCCCAGTAGGTGCCCTCAGCATTTCCTATAATACCATTTTTTCCTCCCCTTCTTCACTGCATGATCTTCCTTGGACTTTTTTTTTAATGTTCTAATGTGCTAAACCAACGTAGCACTTCAGTGCTATAGCAGCACCACTGAGATGTTTAAAAAACCTGCAAGGAGCTCTCACTGGTGGCCAGAGCTGCCTGTCGAGCCGTGGAGGGACACTATTGGCATTTCCAGGGCTGCAGAAGTCCATCACACATGCACACAAGCTTTGCACATAGTACTCAGAGCTTAACTATGATATTGTGCATCCAAGAGGTGTTTTTCCCCCTATGCCAGCAGTTTATAAAACTTTATACATTTGGTTACCAATAATTTGAAGTGACACCCAGCATGAGAAAATCCCATAGGTTCCTGGAGTGATAGGACAAATGAAGTTTTCCAAAATATTAAAAACTTATTTTATTCAGTAAGCCACCTTTGCAAGTTGGTGGAAACTATTATTAAGGAAGGAATTAGTAGGCACACTGATAAACAAAAACTATTGAGGCAGACTCAGCATGGGTTCTGTAAGGGAAGATCTTGTCTCACTAACCTGTTAGTGTTCTTTGAGGGAGTGGAACAAACATATGGACAAGGGGGACCCAACAGATGTTGTGTCCTTGACTTACCGGAAAGCTTTTGATAAAGTTCCTCATCAAAGGCTCCTAAGTAAGCTCAATAGTCATGGGATAAAAGGACAAGCCAAAGTGGTGGCAGCTACAAGCATGGACGGCTTCAAGAGGGAATTAGATAAACATATGGACCAGAGGTCCATCAGTGGCTATTAGCCAAAAGATATAGATAGGAACTCTGGGGCAAGTGATGCTCTGTATTCTTGGTGCTGGGGGGGGGGGCAATAGTGGAAGAGCTTCCAGTGTCCTGCCCCACTGATGGACTTCCTGATGGCACCTGGTATTTCTGACCACTGTATGACAGAGTATTCGACTGGATGGGCCATTGGCCTGACCCAACATTGGCTTCTCTTATGTTCTTATGCAAGTACCATGGAGAAGCAGCATAGAAACATTCTAAATAAATAAAGGGGGAAAATAAGTTGTTAAAAAAACAGTGTATTAGGAAAGACAAATATTAAAACTATTGTTTGTATACCTATCACAATATAACAGTGCAGCTGCAAAACTGAGTAGTGGATAAGACTGGCCCCATTCTAACTATAAATGTTCAGCAGGACACTGCAGAAATAAAGAGATCAAGATATGCTGACAGAAATGAAAATAAATTATAATTGACCAGAAAAGATGATGGAGCACAAACTTCAATGCAGTAAAAACAATGAAAACCACATCAGAAGGATGCATATAAAATACATATGCTAAGTGTTAAATTTAGGTTTACTATTACTAGATTAACGTGTTAGATACCTTATGAAACAGAATTATAAGCATAATAAGCTGCTTTGAACCACAAGGAAAGGCACAGTATAAAGTTTTAATAAATAGTAAATAAATAAATCCCTGAAGCTTCTTAACATTTTCATACAGGCACAAATTCAGGTACAGGAAGCAAAACCAGAAAGGAGTCTTGTGGGATTTCAAAGACTAAAAGACTAACAGATTTATTTCAAGTGTTCCTGGGCTACAATCCACTTCATCAGTTCAATGAACTGAAACGCACAAAGAGGATAGCACTGTCAACAGAATTAAAAGGTCATGAAACTCAAAAAGTATAATTCTGACACATTTATATACAAAGACTCAGAAGTATAAAAGATGTGAATGATTCCTGTTCTCAACAGCTGTGATTGCAATTACATGTTTAAAATGGCCTTTTTATTCCTCTGCTCACAATTTTTCTGTATTTGAATTTTTCATACATTTGAGGAAGTGGACTCTAGCCCATTAAAGATTATACCACAATAAATCTATTAGTCTTTACAGCAGGGATGTCAAACATATGGTCTGCGGTCCGGAACAGGCCCCTGCAGGGCTCCTTTCCAGCCCATGAGCAACTGACTCTTTTCTGCTTCCTGCTTCCTGTGTTGCAGCTTACTTTTGCCCAGTTCTCTGCTTTCCTGCTTTGCAGAGGAGAGAAAAAAAGCCAAGCCACCCTTTCCTTAATTGACTGAGTGCTCCTCCCCCTCCTCCTCCCTTGGGGAGGAAGGTAGGGAGAAGGAAAGAGCCAGAGAGAGGCAGAGTCCCATGGCACCTTTAAGACCAAGGAAGTTTTATTCCAAGTATAAGCTTTTGTGTAACAGCACACTTCTTCAGAGAGAGGGGGGGAGAGGGAGAGAGAGAGCCAGAGAGAGAGAGCTCCCCCTTTCCAGTTCTAACAGACAGGGGAAAAGATACCTAACAGCACAGCTTGCGATCTTTATTAATTATGGTTGCCGGGTCCATCTCAGGAAATACCTGAGGACTTTGGGGGTGGAACCAGGAAACTTTTGTGATGTCATGTCCTGAGGTGTCACTTCCAGGTCACAGGTCAAGTGATGTCACTTCAAAAGCTCCACCCCTTCTGGTGATGTAAGTTCCAGCACACTGCACCAAAACCCAACTCTTCCTGTGATGTCAATTTCAGGGCACTCCCCCAAACCCACCTCTTCCTCTGAAGTCACTTCCTTCTTTCAAAATTCAAAATTTAAATACACTATCTTATATCACCTCCCACCCCCACCTTTCTTCCATTTTACGTTATCTGTAGGCTTTTAGGCACTGGCAGTCTTTAAGCAGCAGCTGGACAAACACTTGTCAGGGATGCTTTAGGCTGATCCTACATTGAGCAGGGGGCTGAACTAGATGGCCTGCATGGCTCCTTTGAACTGTGTGATTCTATAAGTCTATTATTCTTCCTTAAATTTTTAGAATGCTGCTATTCAATTTACTTACTATTTGCACATTGCTTTTCTCCCCAAGGGTGACTCAAAGCTGCTTACAACTACATCCTGCACCAAAAATACAACTCTAACTTACCTTCCCAAAGTTTTTGAGATCAGGTATTTTTCTCTGAGCTCCTTGGGATACATATGCATTATATGCATTATAATAAAAACAAACAAGTATGTGTGTTAGGAAAAATACCACCAGACAACATAGTCCTTCACACTATACAAAATACACATCAGAAAGGCCAAAGAACCTGAGATTGAACATTATGCCAAAACCCACCAAAATCGCAAATACACCTTCAAGCAGAAGAGTCACAATTACCTTTTTTAAAAATTGTGTCTAGGATCCAGAAAGCTAAGGTACAGAAGGGGGGGAAGGGAAAGCACTGGAGAAAAATAAAGTCTCAACTAACAGTGCAATCCTAAAGAGAGTTACTCCAGTTTAAGCCCACTGAACTGAATAGGCTTAGACTGGAGTAACTTTCTTTAGGATTGCACTGTAAATTCCATATCCCTGGATTGCCAATCTCTGGGTGGGGTCTGGAGTTCTCTCAGAATTACAACTGACTTCCAGACTACAAAGATCAGTTCCCCTGGAGAAAATGGCAGCTTCAGAGGGCAAACTCTAAGGCAGGGCTCCTATCTGACCTGCAAGCAAGTGGCTCTTGTCTGCTTCCTACTTCCAGTTCCTGCTTCCTTATTCCTGCATTGCAGCTTGCTTTTGCCCAGCTCTCTCCGCTCCTGTTTTCCATTTCGCAGAGGAGAGAGCAAAGCCTCCCTTCCCTTGAGTGGCTGAGGGAGGAAAGGGAAGGAGAGAGAGAGGGACTCCCATGGACCAGCGAAGTTTTATTCCAGGTATAAGCTTTCTTGTGTGCACACACTTCTTCATAGAGAAAAGGAGGGAGGGAGGGAGGGAGGGGGAGTGAAAGAGTGAGAGAGATCTTCCTTTCCAGTTCTAACAGATTTGGGGGGGGGGGGAGAACCTAACTACACAGCTTGCAATCTTTATTAGTGGAAGGGAGCAAGAGTCCAGTAGCACCTTAACAACTAGTAAAATTTGTGGCGGGGCATGAGCTTTCATGAGTCACTGCTTACTTCTTCAGATACAGCTAGGGTGGGAGTCCATCTGTCCTTATATCTTGGAGAGTGAAGTGATTTCAAACCCCAAATGACAATAGCAGACATTGTTAAAGAGAGAAGAAGCCTCGGTCTCAATTTAGTTCAGGATTAATTTTCTTTAACTTCATTATCAGCTGCAATTCAGCAGTCTTTCTTTCTAATCTCCCTTTGAAATTCCTTTGTAAGTGAACTGCTACTCTTAGGTCAGCAACTGAATGTCCTGGAAAGCCAACATGTTCCTCCACTGGTTTTTGAATGTTGTGGTTTCTAATAGCAGTTGAAAGAGTAAGAGTCCAGTCTAGCACCTTGAAGACTAACAAAATTTCATGAGTCACTGCTCACTTCTTTAAACTTATTTCCACTTATTCTTTGTGTTTGCCTGGACTGAATCCTCCAGGACCAAACTGCAACCTAGGTTTCCTGTCCCATTACCAATGCTGGTATCTCCACGCCTACTACCCCTCTGCATATCACACCTAATCCAATCAAGCCTGCTATTGCCATTCGGCATCTGAAATCAACTTTATAAAGTTTATATCTCTGGTACCTTGTATTACATTTTATGGCATGCATGGCTTGACCCGACAAAGTGACATTTATGTTGGATCTGGTACTCATAACAAATGAGTTCAACACCTCTGCTTTAAAGTGTCACAAGACTTTTTGCTTTTTCTGCAACAGACTAACATAGCTACCCCCACTGGAATTCATATCAGGCTGTACCTGCTATGCATTTATTAACTGGTAAAACACCCAGGAAAAAATGGAGAAATTGCAGGGGGGACAGTTTTTTCCCCCAAGGACTTTTTCTTCAGTTTTTCCAATGGAAAAATGAGGGATTTGGGGGAGCACTGAAAATAAGTACTAAGAAACTAAGACTAAATGAAGAACAACAAGAAAGATGGTTATAATAGTTGTGAAACTTTCAGGAGAGGTTTTGCATGCAGAATGCTAATTTGGAATTTTTATACAACTCTGAACTCTTCCCCCTCCTTCTTTTCCCTTCCCCCCTTTCTATATATAAACTAATAAAACTATTAAAAATAACTTCTATGAAATACCTTCTCCTTCTGAGTGAGTTAAATGATTTTTAAAACATATCTTTGCTCACTTGAACCTGCAATCTGACGACAGAAGATGTGATCTTTATCTCATCTGTTTGAGCCCCAAGTGTTGCTAAATGCCTGGCATCCCAATCCTGACATTCATGGCATGAGGTTTAATGTCACGGAATGGGGCCTGAAAGATTTCATACTTTCACAATATGCCCCACTTAATTCCAGTCAAGTGTCATTCTGGTCCATGTAACTGTTTGAGTTTTGCACCCTTAGTTTAAAGGAAAATACACTTGAGAATTTTGTTTCCCTTGTTCCTGTAGCCCCCCAAAAAGGGGGAGTCTGGCTTTGCAGGACTATTACAGGACTTCATGTTACAAAACATTCTTGGTTATCCTGCTCCACGAAGAAGGAACTCTGCCACAGTATAAAAATGTTCCATCTCTCCATCAGCAAGAAAGCACTTGATCTTCACACTGAGACTGGGGATAGTGCTGTTCATTGACTCATGGCCAAATGAGATGTCTCAGCCTCTTTGAAAGTTAGAAGATAGTGCTAGCATATCAAGGACTCCCATTATAGTGGGAGGGAAGAATTCTCTCAGAGATATATGTTAACTATATATGACACTTAGTATTACATTTTGAGATCTACCTTTTTAAAGCAACCATATACAGAAAAGAGCATATGACAAATCCAGGGCTGAACTGCTACAGGTCAAACAAACTGATACTAGCAACTCAGGAGGAGAAACTAATTTTTCCAGAAAAGGGGGAAACCCATGATAAGCAAAGAGAAAAAAATAATTCACAAACAGCATTGCTATGACTGCTATTTAGTGTTTTTAAATAAACAGAAATAGGTAAGGGTTGATATATCACTCAGCTGAATATTGCTAACTGACTACTGATTTGACCATGGCTAAATATTCCATGATTTCAAACATGATACACCGTGTAGATGAAAACCTATATTTTTAATTTCACCACAGTCACATTCTTTAGTAAAGACAAGAACAAGGGCTACTTGAACCTGAGCCCCAAAGCTGTCAGGAACAGATCTAGCAGCAACGCATTCCTACTAGCCTCCAGCTGTTATTACAAGCATATCCAAATAGAAAGGATCCAAACAGTAAGGCTGCTGCTTACTGCTTACTTCACACAATTGCCTTTAAAAACTGGATTTAGTAGTGGTTACTTTATTTTGTTTAATTTCATTTTTTTCTAATGTAACTTGTCAAACTCGGGCCTCGTTTGCCATATGTTTCTTAACTGCTGGTCTTTCGTATCTGTAAGCTAACTGCCTTGTATCACTCTGGCTAGGAATTGGGTGGGAGTCTGTGAGTGTGTATGTGGAATTGCTTTGCTGAGAGTCACGTTGGCTTGTAACTTGTATCCATGCAGGGCCTCCCCTTGGTGGGAAGTATGCGTTCTTGACCTTGAGGACCAGACGCTGCTAGATAATATAACCGTAGATTTGCAGGTGTTGTAGGAGGAGTGATGGTGTAGTGCAGATTTTGGCGGGCTAGATGTATGGATGTGATTGGTCTGGTCATGGGGGGGGATTGTTTGAATTATGTAGAATTGGAGAACTGGTGCCAAGGAACTCAATTCTGACACAAGCTTGTCTATGCTTGAAACCTCTTTATCTCTCAATAAACAAATCACTGCCAAGAGAGTGTTGTTGGGAGTGAGTTTCTTCAAGACCTGACATAACTCTATGCTGACCCTGGAGTTCCAGGATAAAAGACAAAGAAAGAACTATTCAGTAAATTGTCCGCATCTATAGCAACTATAGAAATTATAGTTATTCTTCTTTTGAAAGTTGCTTCCATTATTTGGTATCAAATTAATTTGTTTTAGTAAATACTATACATATCAAACTTGTGGATTATTAAAATATTACAGTTAATGCTTTAAAAATACTTCACTGGTCAAGTGATGACTTTTTTGACCAGTCAAATGGCCAGTATCTCTATTTTTAATACTATTATGTCATACTTGAGTAAAAAGAAAATGAAGAGAGACCCTTGATGATCATTGCAAATGTATAGCGTAAGATAAATCATTATTTCACCCCAAGATTATTATGCTGACAGATTGCTGTTAAAGTTAAATAACAAACTTCAGCAGACAGCCCCCTTAAACAGATTCTGGAAAAACAGAGTACAAATAACCTAAATAAATCTACAAAATTAGCTTATATGTATACTATCTCCGGGCTTTTCCTATTTTATTTAGAAATGCAGAGCACAGAAATAAATTAAACACTAAAACTGCTGTGGCCCAGTACACCATGATCCTAATTACTACTTGTACTGTTAAATTGAATGATTTATTGAATGTTTATGTATTGAAAATCATTCAATCCTAAAAGAAATCAACCCTGACTGTTCCCTGGAAGGACAGATCCTGAAGTTGAAGCTCAAATACTTTGGCCACCAAATGAGAAGGGAGCATTCACTGGAGAAGACCCTGATGCTGGGAAAGATTGAAGGTCAAAGAAGAAGGGGACAGCAAAGGATGAGATGGTTAGACAGTGTCATCGATGCAACGAACATGAAATTGAGCAAACTTCAGCAGACAGCGGAAGACAGGAGGGCCTGGCGTAATCTGGTCCATGGGGTTGCGAAGAGTCGGACTCGACTGTGCGACTGAACAACAACAACTGTTAAATTATAATATATACCTCTCTGTGGGCACGGGCGAGGAGGCGGCTGAGCCTGCTTATTGTACTGCTGCAGCTGCTGCACCAGCCAGCCCTAGGCCAAACCCTGGGCCCTGGTTGGAAAGCAAATACCACACATGAGAGGAAAAGATGTGCAAACCCCCAGTGCAGGCGCCCCGCTTGTTGACATGGGGGAGGGAGAAGAGGGGAATCGCTTTCCCCGCAGGCTCCATCTTCCTCACAGCCTGACACTAACCCACAATCTCTGCCTACTCAAAGCCCAGGAGCTGCTCAGCAAGGAATCCCCACAGCCTGACCCCACCCCCTTAGCGTGTGAAAGCGCGGCAACTCCCCTTCCTTTGCAAATGAGCACTCCAATCCACGCCCCTTCTGCCCCAGAGAAGTGAGGCTGAGCATTCCCAGGGATGCCCACTCAGGCGCGTTGCCAAAAGTTGCATCTGCGTGAGTGCGCCACTTCAGTTTCCAAACCCGCCTTCTTTGGGGAGGTGCGCTATTCCTCCTCCCCCTCCTCCCTCTTTGGCTGTCTGCCTGGTCTCTCTTGCTGCACCCTCCAGCATCCTGTACTGTAACCTGGAGTCCGAAAAACTTTAGTACCCACCCCCTTCACTTCCTTTTGGGGCTGCCCCGCTGCTTTGGGTGGCATGTCTTGTGCGCCTGCTCAGACTGTGCTATTGAATTACTGCCGAACCAGAAACTACCTAAGGGCAAATTGTACTCCATGAGCCCAGCCGAAAAAGTGGAACTTAGAAAGTTTATAGATAAGAACTTGGAGGGGGTTCATCCGACCCGCCTCCTCCCCGTTTGCCGCACCCGTCCTGTTCCGGAAAAAGAAAGACGGGGGGCTGCGGCTATGTACTGACTATTGTGGGTTAAATGCTGTTTCAGCTACCAATGCATACCCTCTGCCCCTGATCAAGGACCTCCTAGCCGCGGTTGCTGGGGGGAGGATCTTCTCTAAGTTGGATCTTAGGGATGCCTACTTTCGGGTACGCATCAGAGAAGGGGACGAATACAAAACCGCATTCAATACCCCCCTGGGACAGTTTGAATATCTGGTTATGCCATTCGGATTACAGGGGGCGCCTGGGGTATTCATGAACTTGATTAATGAAGTATTGCATAAGTATTTGTTCAAGGGGGTCCTTGTTTACCTTGATGACATACTTTTGTACTCCCCCGACCTCCGCTCCCATATAAAATTGGTCAGGGAAGTACTTCAAACGTTGCACAAGCACAAACTCTTCGCAAAACTGTCCAAATGTGAATTCCATAAGTCAGAAATCGCCTTTTTAGGCTACCGCATCTCACAGAAGGGGATTGAGATGGACCCTGACATGGTTAAAGATGTGGTGGGGTGGGAACCCCCCAAGACGAGGAGACAGCTCCAGGCTTTCCTCGGATTTGCCAATTTTTACAGATCATTTCTATCGAACTTTGCGCAGGTGGCCCTCCCCCTTACTGACCTTCTCAAAACTAAGGGGAAGCCCCCTGACTGCACCCAGCCGGGCGCATGCTTAGCATGGACTCCGGACTGTCAGCTTGCATTCAAACGCCTGAAGGCCCTTTTTACCTCTGAGCCGGTGCTGGCTCACCCTAATGAACTCAAGAAATTCATTGTCCAAGTCGACGCTTCAGACGTCGCTATGGGGGGGGCATCCTACAAGAGGGGGATGATGGGAAACTCCACCCCCTTGCATATGTCTCCAAAAAGTTTAATGAAACTGAAAGAAATTGGTCGGTTTGGGAAAAAGAAGCAGGGTCAATCCGGTTGGCACTAGCTACATGGTGACACTGGTTAGAGGGGGCGAGAGTGCCATTTGAGGTGTGGACTGATCACAAAAACTTAGAATTCCTCCGCTCGCCCCGTGCGCTGAATGCCAAGCAATTGCGATGGGCTGATTTTTTCTCTAAGTTCAATTTTACCCTGCACCATTTCCCGGGAAAGGCTAACTCGCTTGCCGATGCACTGTCCCGCCTCCCGCAACACGATAGCAAATGGAAAGAGGTCCGGGACTCAGTCTTCACCCCCTCCCAACTGGGCGGGGTGGTAACTACATGCAAGCAAACGCTGACCCCCCCCTACGCCGCTTTCTTCCCAATGGGAATCGAAATTTGCATCTGCCATGTCCCAGGCAGACAGGGAGGCGCTTGAAGGGGAGGAGGGAGTGGTGAAAGATGCCCAAGACTGTTGGTGGAAAAATGGAAAACTTTTTGTACCGTTGTCACTCCGGGGGGAGGTAATGAGTTGGGCTCACGGCTCGAAACTTGCAGGGCACACTGGCTTTGTCAAGTCACTCCAGCTCCTCCAACGACAATTCTGGTAGCCGGGACTGAGAAAGGATTTATCTCTGTATACAAATGCTTGCCAGATCTGCATTATGAGCAAGCCCCGGCCGGGGAAACCCCCCGGTCTACTGCAGCCTCTACCAACCCCCACTCGCCCTTGGGAGGTAATCTCCATGGACTTCATTACTGACTTGCCACCGAGTGGGGGAAAGACTGTTATTTGGGTTGTAGTCGATATGTTTTCCAAACAGGCTCACTTTGTCCCATTCACTTCCATTCCCTCAGCCAAAAAACTGGCTGCGGCGTTCTTGCAACACGTGGTGAGACTCCACACTTTGCCGAATAAGGTGGTCTCAGACAGGGGGTCACAGTTTGTCTCCCAATTCTGGGGGGAGTTGATGTCACTACTAGGGGTGGAGAGGGGGGTCAGCAGTGCATACCATCCAGAGACCGATGGTCAAACTGAGAGGGTTAACCAAACACTTGAACAATACCTCAGGTGTTTCACAAACTTTCAACAAGACGATTGGCAGTCTTTACTGCCGTTAGCAGAGTTTTGCTACAACAATACCTGTCACTCTTCCACAGGAATGTCTCAGTTCATGGCGGTGCATGGATATGAAGCTCCGCCTCTCCCTTTTCTGGGTTCTCCCGACCTCCCGCCGGGAGATGCGGGTGATTGGTGCAAACGCTTGCAAACCGCATGGCCGCTCTTAGTAAAAACACTCGAGGGGGCCAAAGCTGCGTATAAAACCCAGGCTGACAAGAAACGTGACCATTCCTGGACCCCTAAATGTGGAGACTTTGTTTATCTATCCACTCAAAACTTGAAGGGCTTGCAGCCGAGCCGCAAACTCGGTTGGAAATATGTTGAACCTTTTAAGATTGTACGTGTGTTGAACAATGTTACTGTTGAACTTGATTTGCCTAAGAAACTGAAATCTGTTCATCCTGTATTTCATGTAAGGCTCTTACGACGTGCGCCTGCCGAGAATGTCTGGAGACCCCAGCGCCCCGCCCCCCCTCCGCTGATGGTGGGGGGGGGCCGCATTATGAAGTTTCTCAAATACTGAATTCGAAGGCTTCACGCAACTGTTTGTATTATCTCATCGACTGGGCGGACTTTGGGCCTGAACAGAGGGAGTGGGTGAGGGCGGAACATGTTCGTGCCCCGAAATTGGTCCGCGCATTCCATAAGTTGTATCCTCTAAAGCCAGGAGGGTAGATCTATTATCAGGAGGGCAGGATGTCAGGTATCCCTGCCATAAGGGTGAAGGGAGGAGATGAGGGGTCAATAAATGTATCTGGTTTTTCCGTTGGTATGCGGGGAGGTGACGAGGTTGCCTGGGAGACTGGGCTATCTCTCATCTCGCCCAGGCCTGAATGGCCTTGGAGCCAGGCTGGATGTCTACTTTCGCTTTCCTAAAGACAACAGCTAGGCTTGAGAACTTTCGGGTGGTGGGAACGTAGTAATTTAGCACCTCTTAGTCTTCCCGCGCGCGGGCTTGTTAACCATTGGTAGAGGTGAGGGGGTTCCTTCCCCCCCTTAGAGTATAACCCCAAGTGCTTCATGTATTCAAGTTATTCTTAACAATGCTTCTGTTCTAGTGATCTACTATTGCAGTCTAATAAATACTATCCTTGTTTCAATGAATAAGGCCTGGTGTTTTGACTGACTAACTGAGGACTCTGACACCCCCAAGCTTTTCACTCTCTACGTAAAGCTGTCATAAGTGTGCGGAGGTCACATGGGGTTTTGTCTAAGATAGATGTCCCCTTCCAGGAGCCCTCTAGCCCCCCACACACGCTCCTTTACTGGAGCAGGCACATCTCTGCACTGGGGTTCAAACCAGGAACAGCCCACAGAACCCCCCTTCACCCTTCCAAAGAGCACCTGCCACTACTGACACCATTGCAAGGTGACTGGTCAAGCTTTAGGCACGAGGACCCAGGCAGATTAAAACAAACCTTTTTTATTAAACAAGGTGGGCAGTAAACAACAGATGGGGAATAACACTTCGGAGCAAAAGCTTGAACAGGGATGCGTTTTCAGCCAACAAAGTAAATTAACACATAAAGCAGACAACAAGAAGACAATAAAGCTTCCTAATGCAGCATACTCACTGGTACCTACTGTACCTGGCCCTTCCAGGGTTCACCTCACTCTCCTTGGGTGAGAGATCCTCTCCAGTTGGTAGTGGTTTCTTCCACTCAGCTCCTGGGAGAAGACTGACTTTCCTCTTCATGGGGGCCTTATATTATTTCTCTTAAAGCCTAGCCGCCTTCATGATGATTGGCCTTACCTTTCCCTCCAATTTCACCCCAGACCAATCACAGGGTGCCTGGTAAATATAAGTTTATCGTAAACTTTACATTAGGCCTCAGAGGCTTCCTTGAGACCTATAGGCTACTTATTTTTTAGCCTTAGGCCTAGGACCATGACAAAAGCCCTTAGGACAAATCATTCATAGTCTTGAAGTTTGTTGTCTTCTATATGCTGACAATACACAGTTCTGTATACCCTTATCCAAATCTCTTGGTGATGAATTAGAGGTCCTGAATCACTGACTGGCTGATGTGGTTAACTGATGAAAAGTGAACAAATTGAAACTAAGCCCTGAAAGGATAGAGGCAATGCTGGCTGGGAAGGTGGAGGTCTTGAAGAACATTGTTCTCCGAATTTTGATGGCACCCCTTGCTGACTCAGTTAAAAGTCTTCAGGTTATACTGGATCCAACACTATTACAGGAAAATTGCAAAGAATGCTTTCTACCACGTCAGTCTAGCCCATGAGATGGCCACTTAAATTGATACAACTGATCTGGCCACCTGGATCCATGACACAGTAGCACCAAGACTAGTCTGCTATAATGCACTGTACATTGGTCTCCCCTCAAAATCATTTCAGAAATTCCAATTGGTCCACAGTTCAGCTATTATTGGAAACTAAATGGAGCACGCGTATTACTCTCATTTAGCAGGCACTCCATTGGCTGACCATTTGTTACGAGGCCCAATAGAAAGCCTTTCAGGGCCTTGAAACACGAAATTTGTGGCAGGATATGAGCTTTCATGAGTCATTGCTAACTTCTTCAGATACAGTTAGAATGTGAGTCCATGCTTACCGGCAGAACTAGGCTCCCGATATATGGAAGAAATTATTGAACACCCTCCATAGGTCAAAGCACAGCTGCCACATGGAGGTGGGTGTGAATACGGTGGCAGTGCTGGCTGCCAGCAGGCCTCAGCAAAGGATCGCCTGCACCCTCCTACATCCCCACAGCTGTCCAGGACAGCATCCCCTGAGCTGCAGGCCAAGTGGAGAGGCATGTGACCTCCCCTTGGAACCTTGTGCCAACATGAATGCAGCTGAGGTGGTTCCCAATTTACCATTTAGGCTGCCAATAAAATAAAGGATTTCTGCTTGACTGCTGCAGATGAGGTGGTTCCATCATGCTGAAACCACAATCAGAGTGGCTCTACCCACTTCACACACCCCCCCGAGAAACCTCCTTTTCTCTCCCTTGCACCATTTGCTTGCAGGTCAGATAAGAGCCCAAGATGGGCTGGTTCTGGCCCCCAGGCCTTACGTCTGACACCCCAGGCTTAGGGTGTCATGTTAATACTTATGCTATGCTTCAGTTCTTTGTGGTTGGTTCCAGACTTCTACAATCCTAATGCACTGTTTATAGAATGTTCCATTTTGTTGACTGTACTGAGCATTATGTGTAATATGCCTTGAGTCCCTGTGAGAAAGGCAGACTATAAATAATGTGAATTAAAAAAATTAAAAATGATAAAGTGTTATTTTTTTCAGGCCTCTGTATCCTTCTGCATTTTTAATTTTTAAAAAGAAGTAGAAAGTAGTCCATCAGACAACTACAGAACCCAACAAGGTTTTTCAGAGTAACCCCCCCCAACCTTGCTCTGCCAACAGTAAGCAAAAGCAATGATGAAATTAACTCACTTTATTCTCCCTCACAGTATAACTGTAGCCCTAATATGCCAAGAATGAACACTGTAAGCTCTGGATTCTATGACAGTGAAGTTAGATGTAAACAAAGCTACTTGCAAACACAAGATACCCCTCATTTTGAAGCCCAGCTCAAAAACTACTGCCAAGAAGTTCCATTTTTAGTATATGTGCTGCCAATGCACTGCTGTCCCTGTTTTCCAGAAGGGCAACAAACCATCCACTTCCAGGTATTAAAATACATCTCTGTACACAAGTGGACAGTAGCTCCAAATCCCATGCACTGTTATCTTAACAGAATAGCAAGTTTGAATGATAAGTACATGTTCTTTGAATATGGGTACTATTAATATGGTTTTGTTTTGTTTTTTAGAAAGACACAACCTACTATATCATAGTTCAGTGACAGAGGGCATAGAAGACATCAGGTTTCATTCTTAACATGCCAAGTTGATGGGTTTCAGATAGCAGAATGTGAAAGACTTCTGCCTCAGACCTTGACAGCCATTGCCAATCAGAGTAGACATTACTGGACTAAATGGGCTAGGGGCCTGACAGTATCTGTGTCAGGTCAGAGCCCATCAAGGCTGTTCAGCATAACCAGCAGTTGCAGAACAAGAGGATAATGGGAAGCACCTTTTACCAAAGAATTCTGTTAAGATATACTGAAGAGGTAATGGACGAAGAAGGGTCTGAAGAAGACTCAAGAGGCGTATGAAGTGCTACAGGAAAAAGAATTTTGCTGATTATAACCTAAGATGTTTTTTTTTTAAATACAATTTATTATTGGATATATCACATGTTCATACAATTTAAACAAACCAATACATATCCATTTTTCTTTCTCCCTCTCCCCCCCAAACAAGGCTTCCCGCACTGCTCCAACCCCCTTGATATTTCTCTTGTACAATTACATTTACTACTAAACATATTTCTTGATTATAACCTAAGATGTTAAAGCTAAAGGATGTAGACAAAAGCATCTGAACATTACTATAAGAAAAGCTAAGTTTCTCCAATCATCTCACTTCATCTCTTCCAGAAAATCCCAAGACACAGAACACATCAGCCCCATTTTATGGGAAGTTATGGTATTTAGTGAGGTCTTACCAGAAGACCATGTGATTTTCACTTTTTTGCCTTTGCTACATTCAGTTTTAAGTGTCCCCTTGATGTCTGATTTGATGAAAAGAGGACAGTGCACTGGGCAAAATAAGACAGGGGAATATGTTATTGACAATTTGTGCTGAAAACTACAGGAATTTTTCATATACCTATGCTGTGAATATACAAAACCAAAACAAGACAAAAACAACAAGACATCAAAGAAAGCTTGTTTACATCCAACTTCAGGCACTGTGGACTCATCACTCAATAGCAAACATCCCCAGCATCGGAATCCTAAAGCTTTCCTTCTATGCCTCTGCTTTAGAAATAGTATTAAACAGTTGTTCCGTGCTTCATATAGAAAGCACAGTTTCTGTGGACACAGGCAGCAAACGCAAATAAAAATCAGCGCACCAAATCTTTAAACACTTGCATATGCTTATCAAGCATTCTCACCGAATCAGCGTCGCACGGCAGATGTTATCCAACCTTTAAACATTTGCCGTATTAAATACCTACGTACGCGCAGTAATTGTATCTGCAGCGCAGACTGTAGCGGGAGATGTCGGGAAGAAACCTGACACACGTTAGCAAGGCCAATTTTCCTGTTCGGTACGGAGAAAATAAACTACGGCCCGAACTGAGCACCAGTGTGATATCTCGTAAAAAAATAAATAAATAGGGACACATTCATCTACACGCAATTATATACATGATATAACCCATAAAAACATGAGATTAGACCCATGTTTTTCCTCAATCTTCCTCTTCCCCTCCCCACTCCACGACACTTCTATAATTCCAACTAGCACGTCCCCCAAGGTGAGGCAAGCTATGAGCTCGCAAGTGTGAGCACCCCCAACCCCCGTGGGCAGCCTAAAGAACCGGGAAATGATACAGATACAGAAGAACTCAGCTCCATCTCACCCGCGTGCGCGGCGTTCGCGGCCTCGAGTCAAGCGGTCCGACAGCCGACCAAGCAGCGCGGCCAAAGCAGGCCTCCCCCGGGGCAAAAAATCTAAAAACCGCCTCCATAGAACAGGCGCTTCGGCCACTACAACCGCCGCCATGGAAACCTTGCTACTTCCGCTTCCTGGTGACGCAGCCGCAGATGCTCCGCCACTTCCTTTCCATTGTCCCTGAGGTGCGACACCACCACTTCCGGTTTGGGCAGGCGGCGGCGTCTGAGTGTAGTGGCAAGGAGAGTTTGTAGAAACTAGACAGCTTTCCCCAAAAGGTGACTACCTAACATGTGACTCGTTAGCAAAGTAATGCCAGAAATAATATGTAAAACATAGCTGCGTCCAAAGCGTTTTTCAGTCCTCCGATTTTCGCGCTCCAGTCACGTGTAACGCCAATACAGGCTGTGCACAGTTCTTCCCATGTGCGTTTGGCACTTCGCACGAAGGGAACTTAGTGTGCGTATTTCCCATGCATGTCAAGCCTCAGTATTCACAGATGTATCCCCCCCAGAACTGGAGTTCTGTTCACCAGTACCAAAGGTATATGCGCATGTAAAATACGTATGTGGCCAATTATATAAAAGGCAACATGAGGGGAATCATGCATAGTGTCACTTGTGCACACTTGTACACAAGTGCCAAAATCAGATGTCTAGAACATTAATTGTATTTTCTAGTTTGTAGTGTAGTGTGTGAGTCAGTGTGGTGTAGTGGTTACAGTGTCAGATTAAGATCTGGGATACATCCCCACTCATCAGTGGAAGCTTGCTGGATGACCTTGGGCCACTGATGCATCTCTGCCTCACAAGGCTGTGAGAATACAAGGCAAGGGGAGAATATTGTAAGGCACTTGAAGTAAATAGATAGTATAGTTTATCTACTGCTCAAGGTTTAGTTGTAAACTAAATGTAGAGGTTTAATCTTAAATTCGTAAGTTCTATGCATAGTCATTCCTGTAGTCAAACCCTGCCACCTGCCCACATGAGTACTCTGTCCACATTAGAACATGTTACATTCATACTATAGCATTTGAAGTAGGAACACACATGAATCAGCCATTTTAAAAAGCATTTATTTCCAGCACGGCCAAATTAAGGTCAACTGATGCCCTAAGCACATCCCAACAAGGGTGTCTCATGGAATTAAAACTTACCTCACTTATGTGAAAAACTCGTAAAATAAATAATAAAAAAAGAGCATAAGGGTCCGTTATACAAATCAGATGATGAGTTAAATGCTAGCAAGAACTAGCCACCTGTGTTTACACTTAAGTGAAACTCTCATGCCATGAGCCAGAAACAAATGTGGTATCTGATGACACCTTCAAACCAAACTTTTAAACTTTAGTCACTCACCATACCAAAGAAAACAAACTTTTTACAATGCAAATTAAAACTGAGCATGGCAGGTAAGGACAATTACAAAAAAAAATTGACTAGAGTGTGGCAGTTAAAGAGTTAAGGGTGTACTAGCTGGGGGGGAGCTTTGTGGTTCCCCCTTTCCTTGGTCCCATACGTACTTGCTTATTTTGCTTAATGGTTAATCCAGGGCTGATTGCCAGTCACAGAAGTAGCTGTTGTGATGTTCATTTGTGCTCCCACTAAAACTCATTAACTTATACGAAAGTACTGACTAAAAAAAAATTCTTTTAAAAAGTTTCTGAATATGCATATGTATTCTAGAACATTTATTCTGGCTACTTTTCAAGGGAATTTGAAAAAGAAGGAGAATCAAAGCTGAAGCAGTTTCTGACTGCCTGTTCAGCCTGATTGCATGAATTTTCACACCAAGTCCCACTAAAATGGTCAGTGCTTATCTACAGTTATGTGTCCATGGGACTGTAGTCTTAATGGAACAGTTTTGCATCAGTCAGAATTAAAGGTCATAATTCAACATGTGGGATTTAAGGAGTGAGGGGAAACATGTCATTTCAGAGCAAAGAGGAGTAGGGCAGCTGGGCCTGTCTGTCTCTTTAAGCTTAGCTAAAGACCGGCCCACTCTTGTGGCAGTTAATAGACTTGACAGTGCCATTCTAAACAGAGTTACACACTTCTAAGCTCATTGACTTCAGTGCACTTAGAAGTGTATTAATTCTGCTTAGGTGGCATAAGCTTTTGTGGACTACAGTTCATCTCATCAAATGCAATGTTAGTTGGTAAATACTGGGGAGCAGGGTTCCATGAAATGCAAGAGGTACCAGTGTGAAAACCCCTCATTTTTATTAAACCATAAGGAAATCACTTTAAGGAGGGATTTAACAGATTCATGAAGGGTAGAACTATCAGCGGTGACTAGCAACTATAACCAAAGGGAAACGTCATATCCAGAGGTAGTAGATCTCTGAATACCAGTGCTGGGAGGCAACATCAGAGGGAGAATTTGGCCTTTATGCCCTGTATGTTGACTCTGCAGGGCGCTGTGTGAAACAGGATGCTGGATTGACAGCATGATTCGGGGGGGGTGGAACTAATCAGCACAGAGAGCCAACTGTCCAGAATGCCGGCGTAAGTCCGGTTTATGCCAGTGTAATGGCCAGTTATGTCAGTGCAGGGCACTAGTGGTGCTGTGCCCCTCAGTACCACTGGTGCAGGTGCACCACTGCAGCAAGCTGGGGAAGCTCTGGCAAAAACCCCTGCACCAGTGGGGAAACAGAGTGTGCCGGGATGTGGTGGCATTATGGTGGATCCCTAAGTGCTTCCAGCACAGGAATGCCTCCCTGAACAGAAGCAAACTTGTACTTGCCAAGAATGCTGGCATAGCCCATTGGGTCCCATTTTGAACCAAAATGCATTCCCCCCTCCCACTACAGTAACCATGCCCAAGGGACTCCAAGCAGCTCAGGATGCATCCAATCAGCATCCTCCTCAAAATGGGTGCACCCCTCCCCAGCACCCAATCACGCCCCCCAAAATGTGTCTCCCAGGTCTTCCCACAACTCATGAGGTAGGGTGTGTGGCATGGTACACTATCTGACAGCTCCCTGGTGTGCAGACTTAGAACAAGCGCAGATGCACACGGTAGCTGGGCAAGCACAGAGGGGCACTTAGCACCACCAGGGGAGCACCTGGAAGGAACACACCACAGGAAGAGGTCCCTATCTCCTCTCACGGGATCCAAAGCAGCAGCTCCACATGAACAGGTAAGCAAGGAACCATTTTCTCAACCCCCTTCACCTCCTTGGCCAAGAAGAGCAGCACAGAGCTGCACTGGCCACAGCATCTCCAGGTCCCAGCAGTTCCCCAAGCCCCCACAGTCGCCATGCACCAAACAGGTGGGTGCGTGGAGACCTGGCTGAGGCAGCTGCCGGGACAGGAGGCCAGACGGGATGCCTCAGCACTGGCCTGCCTGCCACACAAGTTGGCAGGCCCCCCCCCACAGTGAGTGGGAAGGGCCACCAACCTGACTGCTGAGTGATGACACATGATGGCCAAATCTTTTCCTCTGCAGGAACAGATGGCCCTGACGCAGCTGAAGATGTGGTCTGGATACAGAGGTCCGAGAAGAACTGCCCTGCCACATCAAAGTGCCTGAAGGGGCGTTCACTGCTCTGCCTGGTGGCCCTTCTTGGAGTACCCCATGCCTGGCAAGCTGTCAAGAGGGAATGATGGCCCCTGCTCCTCCATGTGTTTCCCTCCTAACATAGGTACGTAAGAACATAAGAGAAGCCAATGTTGAATCAGGCCAATGGCCCATCTAGTCCAACACTCTGTCACACAGTGGCCAAAAATACTAGGTGCCATCAGGAGGTCCAGCATTGGGGCCAGGACACTAGAAGCCCTCCCACTGCTGCCCCCCCCCCAGCACCAAGAATAGAGTGCATCACCTGCCCTAGACTGAGAGTTCCTATCTATACCTTGTGGCTAATAGCCACTGATGGACTTCTGCTCCATATGTTTACCTAATTCCCTCTTGAAACTGTCCATGCTTGTAGCTGCCACCACCTTTTGTGGCAGTGAATTCCATGTGTTAATTACTCTTTGGGTGAAGAAGTTCTTCCTTTTATCTGTTCTAACCCAACTGCTCAGCAATTTCATGGAGTGTCCATGAGTTCTTGTATTGTGAGAAAGGGAGAAAAGTACTTCTTTCTCAACCTGCTCAATCCCATTCATAATCTTATAAACCTCAATCATGCCGTCATTTCTCCAAGCTAAAGAGCCCCAAGAGTTTTAACCTTTCTTCATAGGGAAAGTGTTCCAACCCTTTTATCATTCTAGTTGCCCTTCTCTGCACTTTTTCCAATGCTATAATATCCTTTTTGAGGTGTGTCAACCAGAACTGTACACAGTATTCCAAATGAGGTTGCACCAGTGATTTATACAGGGGCATTATGATACTGGCTGATTTGTTTTCAATTCCCTTCCTAATAATCC
The DNA here is from genome assembly GCA_029375565.1 of Gekko gecko. Taxonomy (NCBI): domain Eukaryota; kingdom Metazoa; phylum Chordata; class Lepidosauria; order Squamata; family Gekkonidae; genus Gekko; species Gekko gecko. The sequence continues at coordinate 231,246,603 of JAPDNY010000002.1, read as the reverse complement.
ACAGCATAGCGTTGGCCTTCTTTATTGCAGTTACACACTGTCTAGACATTTTCATTGAGTTATCTACTACGACTCCAAGATCTCTCTTTTAGTCAGTCTCTGCAATTTCAGACCCATCAATGTGTATTTATATTTCGATTTTTGGCTCCAATGTGCATCACTCTGCACTTGGCCACACTGAACCCCATTTGCCACATTGACGCCCACTCACCCATCCTCGACAGATCCCTTTGGAGTACCTCACAATCCTCCCTGGTTTACACTACCCTGAACAACTTTGTGTCATCTGCAAATTTAGCCACTTCACTGCTTACTCCCAATTCCAAATCGTTAATAAACAAGTTAAAAAGCATCGGACCGAGTACTGATCCCTGTGGTACTCCACTGCTTACCACCTTCCACTGAGAAAGTTTCCCATTTCCCATTCCCATTCCCATTTCCCATTCACTCTCTGTTTCCTATTTATAAGCCAGTTTTTGATCCACAAGAGGACTTGTCCTTTTATCCCATGACTATTGAGCTTACTTAGGAGCCTTGATGAGGAACTTTATCAAAACTTTTCTGGAAGTCAAGGTAAACAACATCTATTGTGTTAAGTCTGAGACTCAACAAAGGATTCAGCTTCAAGTGATTTCAGCTTTATTAAACAGCAACTGTAAGTCAGGAACACACAACAACAAGGGGAGCACAGCTCCTTCTTTTAAACTCTCCCGGGCTGACAAAGCCACACCCATAACAAGTTAACGACCAGTAATATTGCAGGGATAAAGTCCAATCAGAGACGTTCCCTCTTAGATACATTATCACACAGTGATTGGCTACTTGCATAGGTTTCGCAGAAACTGACCAATAGTAATGCGACAGCTGAGGAGCCACATTCAGAGTCAAGCTTAACATTGCAAAGTATAGGCTTGATTTACAATTTAATACACAACAAATTCCTCCCCCCTAAGATGGAGCATAGCTTAACATGTGAATAGATAGGAGCGCTTCACATTCAGTACATAACAAATTCCTCCCCCCTAAGATGGAGCATTACCCTGCCAAACATAATCTTTCAGGTGGGGGGGGGCACCTCAGCTTCGGTGCGATCGGCACAGCGTTCTCTGCTCCGTTGGACTTGGAGCGGCACACACTTCGGGGACCCCTTCGACTTCTCTCGCAGGAGAAGGAGGAACACAAACAGGGATCTCAGGCTCTGGAGTTGGGGTCTGTCCAGACTCTGGTTCCCTTTCAGCAGCACTCACCTCCTCGGCGGGAGGCCCCTCCTGTTCAGGGACCAGCTCAGGTTCGGGCACCGACTCGGCGCTGGAGTCTGCCCAACGCTCCCTGAGCTGGTCTATGTGGCGGCAAATCTCCTGTCCGCTGGGAAGCCAGACCACATACAGCCTGGACCCTGCAACTTTGGTGACTACGGCTGGTAGCCACCGATGACCTTCCCCGTAGTTCCGGGCAAAGACCATGTCCCCACACTGGAATACTCTCCCCTGTGCTGGTTCCTCAGACCGTTGCTTGGACTGGACCAAGTCAGGGTGCAAACGGTCGAGGAGGGTAGATAGCTTCCGGACCATCAAGAGTTCAGCTGGGCTCTGCCCCGTTGCCGAACATGGGGTGATGTGTTGCCTCAGAAGGAAAGAGGCCAGCTTCTGATTCCAGTCCCCGCATGTCAGGCGCCCAAGCGCTTCTTTTGTTGTCCGAACCATACGTTCGGCCTGTCCGTTAGAGGCTGGATGGAACGGGGCCGACAAGGTTGTCAGCCAGGAACCCCTCAAATTCTGCCGAAACGAACTGTGGCCCGTTATCGGAGACGACACAGTCTGGCAGCCCGTGCGTGGAAATCAGTTTGCGCAGGGCATGAATCACAGCCCCAGAATTCGTTGATCTCATATTTACAACCTCCAACCATTTGGAGTAAGAGTCTACACATATGAAAAATATTTGCCCAGGGTACAGGCCCGCAAAATCAATATGGAGGCGGGACCATGGCCTCCTTGACTTTTCCCAGGGCTGGACAGGAGCATGAGGTGGTTCTGGCCGGGACTGTTGGCAGGACATGCAGTTCCGAACCCAAACTTCAATGTCCGCATCAATGTTTGGCCACCACACGTACCCTCTGGCGAGGGCCTTCATATGAACCATTCCTGGATGGCCCGCATGCAAGGCCTCCAGGACTCTTCCCCTTAGCTTAGAGGGAATTATAACTCTACTTCCCCAAAGCAGACAGCCCTTAGTCACAGATAATTCATTTTGGCGGGAAACAAACAGTTTGAAATCCGCCTCCACTTTCCCGGCCGGTCACCCCCTCCACACCCAATTGAGAACTCGGGCAGTTAAAGGGTCCTTTGCCGACACAGCGGCAATGTCGGTGGAGGTGACCGGTGCCTCCGGGAGCTCTTCCAGCGCCAAAACGTCCAGTTCTGGCTCCTCGTCAGAGTCAGTTAGTGGTGCGGGGCAGCGGCTAAGGGCGTCTGCGTGCCCAATAGCCTTCCCTGGATGGTGCTCCAGCTCGAAATCGTATGCCAACAGAAAAACCGCCCACTTTAGCATCCGGGGTGATAGAATGTTCGGTGTCGGCCGATCTGGCGAGAAGATGCCCAGGAGAGGTTTGTGATCAGTCACAAGGAGGAACCGCCACCCATAAACAAAGTCATGGAATTTCTTTATTCCTGCGATTAGGGCGAGGCCCTCCTTGTCGATCTGGGCATAGTTCTTTTCTGCCTTAGTGAGGGATCGGGAATAAAATGCGATCGGTGCCTCAGATCCGTCCGGCATCAGATGGCTGAGAACGGAGACGCGTCAGCTGCAAGCACCAGCAGTTTGTTTTTATCGAAGTGCGTCAGGACTGCACTCAATGACAAAAGTTCCTTCACTGAAGCGAATGCACACCTCTGCTGCTCACCCACTCCCATTTAGCGTTCTTGTGGAGCAAAGCGTGCAGAGGTTCAGCGACCAATGCCTTGTGTGGCAGAAAGGCACCATAAAAGTTGAGTATTCCCAAGAAAGACTGGGGGTCTTTCTTGGACTGGGGTGGAGGCGCGTTTTGGATTGCCCCCACCTTGTCGGGTGTGGGGTGGACCCTGTCTGCATCTACGAGGAACCCCAAGAACTCAACTCTTTTTACCCCGACAACACATTTCGAACGCTTAACCCGCAGCCCGGCATTTTTAAAACGACTCAACACTGCTCTTAAGTGAGCCATCAGTTCACAATCATCTGTGCCCACAATTAAAACATCGTCGAAATAGGGCACGACACCGGGTAGCTCACGCAGGAGCTCCTCCATTAGCCCTTGAAAAATGCCCGGGGCGACATTTACTCCAAACTGTAATCGTTTTACCCTGAAAGCCCCTTTATGGGTAACGATTGTTTGGGCTTCAGCAGTTGCGTCGTCCACCGGCAACTGCTGGTAAGCTTGAGCCAGGTCAAGCTTGGCAAAGACTTTTCCCTCTCCCAGTGACGCCAGTACGTGGCTGATTACCGGCACCGGATAGGAATGCTGCTGCGGAGCTTTGTTAACTGTACATTTATAGTCTGCGCATATTCGTATAGACCCGTCGGCCTTGACAGGCATCACAATTGGAGTCTCCCACTTCCTGTAGGGTAGCTGTTCAAGAACACCCTGACTGACCAATTTATCTAACTCTGACTCAATTTTTGCTTTGAGCGCGAGCGGGACCTTCCTATACTTCAGTCGTATTGGACGAACTGAAGGGTCCAAATAAAAAGAAACCGGGGGGCCGTTGTACGTGCCGAGCCCCTCACCAAACACTTCAGGAAACTCGCTATACAATGAGTCCTGTTTATTTACACAAATTTTGTTGATACCAGTGATAGCGATCCCCAATGACTCAAACCAGTCGAGGCCCAACAGGCTAACCCGCTCACCCTCTGCCACCAGGAGAGACAGCTCAGCCTTATGGTCTTTGAACTCGATGTGGAAGGTCACCTTTCCTGCCAACTAAATGCGCCGTCCCTGGAAGTCGATCAAGCGGGTCGACACTGGTGCCAGACGGCGGCGGTGGCTTCGCCTCGGGAACAAGCGTTGCCACGTCTCTGTGGAGATGATGGTGATGGACGATCCAGAGTCCAACTCCATGACGCAGGGAACGCCGTCCAGATGAACCGTCACGTAGATTTTCTTGCTGGGCTTGCCTCCGGTGGCCAGGATCGTTGATGGGCAGCAGCAGGAGTCGGTCTGATGACAGCCAGATGCTTTGTCGTCATTTCGAACACGAACCCTGGGGTCTGCACGTCGCAAAGACGGTGGAGATCTTTTGGTGGCACGACAGACTCGGGCCAGATGACCCCGCTTGCCACAGGAGCGGCAGATCAGCTCCTTGGCCCAAAAGAGGTCTCTGTCATGCTTGCCTCCGCAGCCAGTACAGGAACGCGCTACTGGAGTCTTCGGTCTGGTCCGCGGTGGGCGTGTCTCTCTGGTTCTGCATACGCCGTCAGCCTCGCCGTCGGACTCACTGGTGGACTGCTGGTGGACCGCAGGCTCTTTACTTGCCGGTGGCGGTCGTTGTCACACCTCTCGGATCGATTTGTCGGCGGCCTCAGTGGTGACGGGCTCAGCGTAGGCCACAGCATACGTAAGCTCGGAACGGGCGAACAGACGCTGCTGGAGGTGCTCGTCCCGAAGGCCGCACACCAGTCGGTCGAGGAGGGCCTCTTCCAGGTCGGTGAAACCGCAAGGGCGGGCCACCTTCCGCAAGGCAGTGACGAATTCAGCTATTGATTCAGCCAGGCCCTGGCACCGCTTGTAAAAAGCGTGCCTGCAGGCTATCTTTGACGGCTGCGGCACGAAATGGCCCTTGAGCTTCGCCGTGATATCAGCCCATGTAGCTGTGCTAAGCTCGGTGGCGCAACTAGGGACTGAGTGATGTCAAAGATGGCCTTGCCACAGGAGCTCAGTAGCGTCACCTTCTTCCTCGCCTCGTCCGTGATCTGGTTTGCCTGGAGGTGAAACTCAAACCGTGCCAGGTAAGATTCCCAGTCCTCCGTCGCCGGGTCGAACGCCTCGAACACCAGATTTACGGCCATCTGGGCTGACGGTGCTGCCACTACTGCTCGTGGAGCCTCAGCCGACTCGACCGGGTGTGTGTCCTCGTCCGCCGTTGCTGTCTCGGTTCAGCGGGGCTGCCTACCCGCTCTAGAATCCCACCTTCGTCGCCAATTGTTAAGTATGAGACTCAACAAAGGATTCAGCTTCAAGTGATTTCAGCTTTATTAAACAGCAACTGTAAGTCAGGAACACACAACAACAAGGGGAGCACAGCTCCTTCTTTTAAACTCTCCCGGGCTGGCAAAGCCACACCCATAACAAGTTAATGACCAGTAATATTGCAGGGATAAAGTCCAATCAGAGACGTTCCCTCTTAGATACATTATCACACAGTGATTGGCTACTTGCATAGGTTTCGTAGAAACCGACCAATAGTAATGCAACAGCTGAGGAGCCACATTCAGAGTCAAGCTTAACATTGCAAAGTATAGGCTTGATTTACAGTTTAATACACAACTTATTTGGTCCCCCTTGTCCACATTTTTGTTCACTCCCTCAAAAACACTAACAGGTTAGTGAGACAAGATCTTCCCTTACAGAACCCATGCTGAGTCTGCCTCAATAGTTTTTGTTCATCAGTGTGCCTACTAATTCTTTCCTTAATAACAGTTTCCACCAGCTTACCTGGTATTGACGTCAGACTGACTGGCCTGTAATCTTCCAGATCTCCCCTGGAACCCTTTTTAAAGATGGGAGTGACATTAGCTACTTTCCAGTCCTCAGGAATGGAGGCAGATTTTAAAGAAAAATTACATATTAATGTAAGGAGATCCGCAAGTTCCCATTTGAGTTCTTTCAGAACTCTCGGATGAATGCCATCCAGGCCTGGTGATTTATTAGTTTTTAAACTGTCCATCAGTCGAAGGACTTCCTCTCTTGTCACCTCAATCTGATTCAGGTCTTTCAAACCCCCTTCCAAAATCGGTGGTTCTGGAGTGGGCAAGCATTTCTCATCTTCTGCAGTGAAGACAGAGGCAAAAAATGCATTCAGCTTCTCAGCCATTTCCCTGTCATCCTTCAGTAGTCCTTTTATCCCTTGGTTATCCAAGGGCCCCACTGCCTCCCTGGTGGTTTCCTACTTCTAATGTATTTGAAGAAAGTTTTATTGTTGGCCTTTATGTTTTTTGCGATATGCTCCTCATATTCCCTTTTCGCTTGCCTGATCACAGACTTGCATTTTATTTGCCACAGCCTGTGTTCCTTTTTATCAACCTCACTGAGACTAGCTTTCCACCGCTTAAAGGAATCCTTCTTACGTTTTACAGCTTCCATTACTTTATTTGTTAACCATGCAGGCTTTTTTCCATACCTATTTGTGCCTTTCCTAACCTGCCATATATATTTTTTCTGAGCTTCTAGGATTGTATTTTTACATAGTCTCCAAGCTTCCCCAGTGGTTTTGACCTTCTCCACTCTTCCTTTCAATTTCTTCCTCACATGTCCCCTCATACCAGGGAAGGTACCAATCCAATAGCGAGAGACATCACCCCAACCGCCACGCCACTAGCCGTCTGTGTGCCCTGTCCGCAGAAGGAGGTGACCCTCAGAAGCCTGCAGGGACATTCAGCCTCCGGGATTTCGCACCCATGCCCATCAGGAAGGTGCCCTAGAAGTTAAGGAGCACTTGGCACTATGTCCCAAAGCGCTGGCCTCTCACCCTAACCACTCACTTGTTTCTGTGTCCCTTCAGTAAAGGTTAATAAGAGTGCCTCAACTTAGGTATCCATGTTTGTTGTGGTCTCTGGTGGGAGGGAGGCTGTAGAGGCTGCTAGGCAATCCAGATGCCCCTTCTGGACACAACAGGGACATGGGCATCATCCTCACAGTAATGCTGTCAGAGGACCATACACAGATGGAGGAGGGGAAAGGCTATGGGCTGCCCCCCTCTACCTAGTCAGCAGAACACACCAGCAATGCAAACATTGCAGGGAGCTCCTAAGTCCCAGCTTGAAACCGGGGGGGGGTTCCTGGCCTCTTAGGGATCCTCTGCAAGAATGCCATGGGTGGTGCTCTTGGGAAGGCGCCTGGGTGGTGTTGCAGTCCCATATGGGGCCTGCATGGCTAGAAAGGTCTGGAAGGGGCCACCTCGCCAAAGGCATTGTGGGGGCACTGGCCATTGCTTCAGAGTGACTTGCCCACATTTGGAAACCAAGCTGGTTGTCCCCTACGGAGGCCCACAAGGGCTGCCAGGATCTCAACAGCCCTAAGTAGATTTGGGTACGCAAATGGTGGGCTGGAACAACACAAAGCAGTGTTTAACATGCTCTGTCAGCTGCCAGTCACAAAACTGATTGGCACTGGCCATTCTGAGCTATAGCCTTCCTACTGGCCCTCCAGGGATAGGGCTACTATGATAGAAGAGGCCGTTGGTACATGTGCAGAAGGGGTCACAGCCCCTCACAATCATCCCAGGGCCCTGTGTCCACAGAGCTAGGAGCACCCACCCTACACAAGGTGGGTGCACGGGACCAACACCATGGAGAGATCAGGTATCCGCACTGATGCCCCCGTCCCCTGTTCCTTAATGAAAATGGCTGATTGCTCTGGAAACAGCTTGCTTTTCCAGATGTCCGTAGCCATCAGAAACAAGTCAATGTACAAGTGCAACATGGACATACATTTGCATTTAGTCTGGAGATTCCTATCTCTGTTGTCATTCTTGCCCCTTCCCCTTTTCAGGGGATCCAGAAATGGTTAAAGAATAGAAGGTGAAAGTCAGCCTCTGGCCAAGGAAGCCCCTGCTGTTTGGACACCCATGTCATGATGGCAATCAGTCCAGCACCTCTTTCCCATGTCTCTTGAATTGGCCAGTGGTGCATTCCCACTGTGGTCTGAACAGACCAGTGGTGGGGGCACTGACAACCCCCTGCTCGTGTCCGTGCACAGGGGATGAGGATAAATCATTGGGGGGGCCCTTCCCAAGATCCATAAGCACCAAGACACTAGAGCAAACCTACTTCCATTCCCCTTTTGGAAGGGGTGCCATGGGATTGCATAAGAAACAACTGTGTCCCCCTCCCAAACCATAATGATCTACAATGGGGGGTGTTGTATGGTGGACTGGAAGTAACCTCTTGGTCCCTTGAGCCTGTGGGTGATTTGAATGTATTAATGAGGAACCCAAGCAAAGAGAAGCCATGGGCATTCTGTGTGTTCAGCTCACAACAAACAGCAACAATGAGAATGGCAACCATAAGCAACTTCATTATTGGTCTGTCTGCAGAGCCAGCTCTCTGCCAGGATTCTCATCCCAAGGCCCAGTGCTTGCAGAGCTAGGAGTGTCCACCCTATGCTAGGTGGGTGCACAAGGCTAGCACCATGGAGGGATCAGCCATCTGCATGGATGAGCGGTTCTCTCCATGACTCCTCCATTCCGTTATCACAGTGGCTGGTTGCTTAGACTACGGTTGTCTTCTATAGATCTCCTTTGCCAGCTGCAGTAGATCCACTTATACAAATGGCAGCTGGCCAGAAACTCTCACATATCCCTAGCTCTGCTGTCACTGTTGCCCCTTCCCCTCTTCAGGGGATCCTGATATGATTAACATAAGAACATAAGATAAGCCAATGTTGACTCAGGCCAATGGCCCATCCAGTCCAGCTCGCTGTCACACAGTGGCCAAAAATACCAGGTGCCATCAGGTGGTCCACCAGTGGGGCCAGGACAATAGAAGCCCTCCCACTGATGCCCCCCCAAGCACCAAGAATACAGAGCATCTCTTGCCTCAGACCGAGAGTTCCTACCTATACCTTGTGGCTAATAGCCATTGATGGATCTCTGCTCCATATGTTTATCCAATTCCATCTTGAAGCTGTCCATGCTAATAGCCGCCACCACCTCCTGTGGCAGTGAATTCCATGTGTTAATCACTTTTTGGGTGAAGAAGTACTTCCTTCTATCCGTTCTAACCCAACTGCTCAGCAGTTTCATTGAGTGTCCACGAGTTCTTGTATTGTGAGAAAGGGAGAAAAGTACTTCTTTCTCAACCTGCTCTATCCCATGCATAATCTTATAAACCTCAATCATGTCACCCCTCAGCCGTCGTTTCTCAAAGCTAAAGAGCCCCAAGTGTTTTAACCTTTCTTCATAGGGAGCGTGTTCCAACCCTTTGATCATTCTGGTTGCCCTTTTCTGCACTTTTTCCAATGCTATAATATCCTTTTTGAGGTGTGGTGACCAGAATTGCATACAGAATTCTAAATGAGATCACACCATCAATTTATTTAGGGGCATTATGATAGTGGCTGGTTTGTTTTCAATTCCCTTCCTAATAATCCCCAGCATAGGGTTGGCCTTTTTATTATAGTTGCACATTGAGTAAACGTTTTCAGTGAGTTATCTGCTACAACAACTCCAAGATCTCTCTCTTGGTCAGTCTCTGCCAGTGTGTACCCCATCAATGTGTATTTATAGTTAGGATTTTTGGCCCCAATGTGCATCACTTTGCACTTGGTCACATTGAACCCCATCTGCCACATTGACGCCCAGCTCCAAATAATTAATGAACAAGTTAAAAAGCATCAGACCCAGTACTGAGCCCTGCGGTACCGCACTGCTTACCACCCTCCACTGAGAAAATTTCCCATTTATACTCACTCTCTGTTTCCTATTTATAAGCCAGTTTTTGATCCACAAGAAGACTTGTTGTTTTATCCCATGACTATTGAGCTTACTTAGGAGCCTTTGATGAGGAACTTTATCAAAAGCTTTCTGGAAGTCAAGGTAACAACATCTATTGGATCCCCCTTGTCCACATGTTTCTTCACCCCCTCAAAGAACAGTAATAGGTTAGTGAGATAAGATCCTCCCTTACAGAACCCATGCTGAGTCTGCCTCAATAGTTTTTGTTCATCATGTGCCTATTAATTCTTTCCTTAATAACAGTTTCCACCAACTAACCCGATATCGATGTCAGACTGACTGGCCTGTAATTTCCCGGATCTCCTCTGGAACCCTTTTTAAAGATGGGAGTGACATTAGCTACCTTCCAGTCCTCAAGAATGGAGGCAGATGTTAATGAAAGATTACATATTTTTATCAGGAGATTCACAAGTTCCCATTTGAGTTCTTTCGGAACTCTTGGATGTATGCCATCTGGGCCTGGCGATTTATCAGTTTTTAAGTTGTCTGTCAGTCATAGGACCTCCTTTCTCATCACCTCAGTCTGACTCAGGTTCAAGGATAGATGCTGAATATCATTCCTGGGCACCTGCCGTCCAGCCACCCGTGCTTCAGTGGCCATTGATTCTGCACTGGTGTCCCATTTGTCCCACAGTGGCCAAAGGCCCATGGAGACTGCAGTTTCAAATGGCTGCTGAAGATTGGTCTGGCCGTCATCACTCCCAGGTACACGACCTTGTGCACAGGGTAGCCTGGGTGCATTGGTTCCAAGGGGAGTGAGCTCCCCAACACCGACTGTCACAAAGGAACTATAGCTGAGCTTGAAGCATTCTCCCTTTTGGACAGCTGCCACTGCATGTGCTGTGTTTCCCTTCCTAGCTGAGCTGGTCTGTTTCAAGGAATCTATTCCTATGGAGGCCGAGAAGGCTCCGCAGGGCCCAAGAAGCAATGTGGTTATGCTAATCATAGGTCTGAGCAAAGGGAAGGTACTGACCGTGGCTGCCCCGGGCTTCCAAATGGATTAGTGCAGTAGCCATTCAATGTGGTAAGCTCTGGGCAGATGCCAACAATGACAACGGTAACTGTGATCAAAAACACGATTGCTCACCACTGTCTCTGGAGACTGATCTGGGCCCCAGGCCTCGTTCCCCAGCCTGCGATCCCTCTGACAGCCCCTCCAAGCAGTGGTGGCAACTTCTGATACATGGTGATGTTGTGGACCATTGTGCAAATGACAAAGAGCTTGGCCACTGCCAGAGGCTGCATGGCTCGGCAGCCCCCTGTATGGTGGGGACAGCGAAACTGCATTATAGTTGACCAAATGCCCTCTCAGTAACCATGCATGTTTGGTGGTGGACTTGGTTGTAGGCTGCGCAGTCTGGTGGATACAGGGTCAGCAAATATGGCAGCAGGAAGTATCCACAGTCATTGAGGGGATTGCAACAATAGTCATGGGGTTGGTGCCCTCCATGCAATGGGTTCCCACCCCTCAGCATGGTACTGACCCAGTAGCCATCCTTTGCCCTCTGGCTGGGTGGCCAACAGGCAGTTAAGGCCAGATGTGGCAAAAATCTGGGCACCATGGATGCTGCCAGGGAACTTGGCCATGATGTCCGTGTTGATGCCCTGGTGGTCTCAGGAGGCGTGAACGTTCAGGCTGTAGAAGCGGTGATGGTTACAGTAGACCTGTGGGTCCTCCTGTGGAGTGATGAGGGCAATGTGGATACAGTCCACAGCCCCAACAACAAGGAAACAAGTGGTTGTCACGAACTCTGCCCTGATGGGTGGCAGGTCCCACTCCTCTGTGGGGGAGCGCACATGTTCCTTTAGGTGGGCAAACATGGCATCCAAAAAACTGTAAAGGCAGCAGCTAGCCGAGGACTGGGACACCTTGAGGATCTCAGCGATGACCCCTGGAAGGATCTGTGGCCAGGAGCCTCAGAAAGAGCAGCACCCTCTGAAAGATGGGGATGGCATGGAGTGCAGGAGTTTGGCCCTGGAGGTGCTGTCCAACAGACAGAGGGTACTGATGCAAGCTCAGTAACAGTGGGCATAGCGTCTTCTCCACCATCACTGTGCCACCTAGATGTACAACGCTGACAGTAAGTGGATGGGGCAAACCCTCAGTATGGACGGCAAGAGCAAGAGGGGGATACCATCCCTGCAGCAGCTGGCCAGGCTCTGCAGGAAGAGGTGACAGCATTCACAGTGGTGAAGGGCAGCCAAGGCCATGTTCTTCTGGGCAACTGATACCCTGCCCCCCCCGGCACTATCTACCCCCTCTTTCCATGCCTCAGACCCTGCCAGATGTGGCCCCCTCCTCCTGGGTGGTGGCCATAGTGGGAATGAAGGGAGGATCAGCATTTTCCCACAGTGACTCAGCTCACCTCCACATGGCCGCAGCAACATCTTGTAGCATCGATGGTCATTTCCAGCCTACTGAACCAAGGCAGAGAAAGCACTGCTGTATGTGTTGGTGCTGGACCATGTGAGCTTTGCATTTGCCACTGCCAGGAGTACTTCTGCCACCTCCTGGCACCATGCCTTTAGGCACATGGCAGCAGAACGGGTTTCTGCCATAGACATGCCACCCAGGTGGAATTGTCTTCTCTGAAGTGCTGGGACAATTTCTTTGGTTCCACTCAGAGGCGCATCTGAGCCCTCATGGCCAAAGTGTCCCTTAGGGGCGACAGTGCAGGAGGACCTGCAAAGAGGTGAAGCCATTGTGCAGTCAGTGATACTTCCCATGGCAGTGGATGGCTGTGGCCTTGAGGTGCTGTGTGGTGAGTATCACGGTCTCACTATCACCTGGGCCCAGCTGTGGGGCCAGGGACCTGCCACTCATTTCCTCATGCCCTGCAGGTGATTCCCAGAGTGAGGATGCTGTTGTGGGACCATCCTCTTAGGTCACCGGGGAGGGCCCAGGATCCAGCACCTGCCAAAGCAGTCAGTCCCCACCCCCACAGAGAAGGGGGGCTCCACCATTGTCATGGTCCCATGTCCACAGCCAGGGTGCTCCTTCAATACCTGTACTGGGTCTGGCCAGTCACCATGGATACCCTTCACTGAAAGCTGGATACGCAGTCCAAAAGCTAGCCAAGAAACAGAGCTGAAGGTCAGAAAGCCAGGAAATCAGTCAGAGTTTTCAGGAATGAGTGGAGGCTGATAGGTGGGACTAGGTCCAAGAACACACAGTTGCTTCCACGCCAAGGCAGGTAAGTGGGGTTGTTTATGACCAAATCCTCCCTTCCCTGGTAGTCAATCTGCAAAGACTTGCAGCCCCTCACGTTGCCTTTGCAACAGCTAAAGTTGGGCACTCTTCCGTCTCCTTTGCACATTCAGATGCTGGCATGCCCTGTGTCTGGGACAATCAGGTGAGCTAGGTGGGGATTCTGGCCTCAGGGTGTCTCCAGCTGGGGGTGCTGGGCCAGGCTCTGGATTAGTCTCTCCCTCTGACTGCACCTCAGTCTCTTCGCCTTGCTGCCCTTCCTGTGCAGCTGCTGGGGCCTCTTCTCCCTCAGGTGCTGGTAAAGGTTCCTCTTCTGGGCTGACTCCAGAGGAGGCTGGGTTGCTCCATGCCTCTTACTCATCTGAGGAATAGTCAGCCTCAGCGGAGCCAGGACCCATGACACTACCCCTGGGACCTCTGGGCTTGCTGTGCTCACGGGCCAGTGGCCTGATCTTACATACTTATGAAAAACAGTCCAAAGTTCTTGATCAAATTCAGCAATTCCTAGCTTGAGTCCCTCTTTGAAATTCTTTTATTGCAGAATGGTTCAGTATCATGAGAGATCAAAATGTTCTCCTGCTGGTTTCTGAATATTTCCATTTTAGATATCAGATTTATGGCTATTTATTCAACCTGTTGAAAGGGCCCATTTTATTCCACCTTGTGGCCCTAACAGATTTATATGAAATTGTCACTACCTGTGCGATTTTATTATTATTTTAATGATTTTAATGTGATTTTATTGTAACTTGAATTTGGTTTTTTGTGATCTGCCCTGAGCCTGCTTTGGGGAGGGCAGAATAAAAATCTCTAAATAAATAAATAAATAATTCTTTTGTCTAGAGGTTTGATCTGTGTTCCCTGTGTAGATAGCAGAAGTGCATTAACAGAGAAGGGCATATGTTTTTTATTTCATTTATATCCTGTCTTTCTCCCTAGTGGAGATCCTGCGTGGCTTACATCATTCTCCTCTCCTCCACAACCCTGTGAGGTGGGCTAGACCGAGAATGCGTGATGCACCCAAAGCTACCCAGCAAGTGTCCATGGCATAAGGGGAATTCAAACCTTGGCCTCCCGGATACTAGTCTGACACTGTAACCACTACACTATGCTGGCCCTCCAATATATGTTTTTGCTCATCCTCCAGTATATCACACTGTTGGATGAGCAGCTCATCGAGCCCCTGGCAGTATGGCTGGTGTTATTAGGTCCTTTAAGAATGTGAGTTTGATGCAGGTCTGGTCTGGTGCCTCAAGTTATAATTACTTCCAGACAGGGGCATGGAAACACACACCCACAGCGGTAGCAGAGGCAAATGTGGGCAGAGCCTGCACAACACACCCAAATAACACACCTGCACAAAAAATACAGGCCAAACAACAACCACACCTGCATCCCCAGAATCAGAAATTCCTTCTTTCCCCACTTACTCTTCCTCTGCCAAGCCATACTGTAACACTACAGCGTGGCTCATCCAGGAAATAGGGGGGAAATCCCTTTAAAATCTAAAATGGATGCAAATGGTTCACAGCAGCAAGCCGCCATGTGCTATTTTGAAAGCAGCACTTAGCTACCCATCACATCACCAATACCATGGTGACTATAGGTGGAGCATCCACAGACACCCCACAGTTCTGCAAGTTAAAGGGGAAGCCCTGGAAATGCTATGAGTTTGTGCTCAGAATGAGCACTGCATCATGTAGACATTCCCTTTAATATGGGGTCTTCCTGCATTCCATGTGGAGGGAAATTCCCATGTGGAAGCAGCCTCTGCCATTCAAAATTGCTGATGGATAGCTGTTTTAGAGCAGGGGTTCTTTGTAAGTAAGAAAAGGCCTACCCCACCCAAGGCCTCTCAGACAAGTATGATTTTCCAGGATAATTGATACATTTATATTTTATTTTATGTCTTTTAGCTATACTATAAGCTGCCTTGAGCTTCATTTGGAAGAAAAACAGCTAATGTTTCAAATAAATAAAACACATAATAGCTGGGAGCTGTAGGTGACAACAAAGAATGTTGTATTGCTTGCTCTCTTTTTTTGAAGCCTAGGTAGCACTATGGCCATGTCAGTCTGTTTCTTCAGCTTCCCTTTGCTAGTATCCAGTTTTATCTTGCCCTGATCTGAATGGCACAGGCTAGTCTGATCTCATCAGATCTCAGAAGGTAAGCAGAGTTGGCCCTGATTAGTACTTGGATGAGACCACCAAGGAAGTCTAGGGTTGCTGTGCAGGGCTGTGTACCACCTGTCCTATCAAGTACATTTCATCATCACAGCAAACCTGGCATCCAGTATGTGAAAGATACCGTATTTTTTGCTCCATAAGACGTACTTTCCCCAAAAAAAAAGTTGGGGGGGAAGTGTGTGTGTCTTATGGAGCGAATACTGGGGGGGTGGGGGGGGAGTGCTGGCTTTCCTGAGCAAGCTGGCACCGGAGTGCGGGAGCTCAGGAGCCAAGCCCCGCCCCCAGCCGGAGTCCTGGGGAGTCTTTCAGGCAGCTGCATGTCAATTTCAGCTCCATTATATCCTATGGGCCATTGAAGTCAATGGTGAAAACATAGGGTATATTCTGGGGGCTGGAGGGGAGGGGTTTGAGGGAGAGGCTCCAAACTCACCGGGTAGCTGATAGAGCCTCTCCCCAAGATACTCACCAAGTTTCAAGAACATTGGACCAGGGGGTCCAATTCTATGGGCCCCCAAACAGGTCGCCCCTGTTCCCTCCATTGTTCTCTATGGTGGGAAAAAATAACTTTTTTTATGTTCCAATGTTCTTGAAACTTGGTGGGTATCTTGGGAGAGGCTCCATAAGCTACCCTGTGAGTTTGGAGCCTCTCCCTCAAACCCCCTTCCCTCCAGCCCCCAGAATATACCCTATGTTTTCACCATTGACTTCAGTGGCCCATAGGATATAATGGGGCCGAATTTGACTGCTGTTCACTTTAAATGGTTCAAATGTTATACTGTTATAGTTTATTAAATATTTTATTACACTATTTGGTTCAGAATATTTTTTTCCTGTTCTCCTCCTCTAAAAACTAGGTGCGTCTTATGGTCAGGTGCGTCTTATGGAGCGAAAAATACGGTAAATAGTTTGTATCATTGGCGTTATAATCCCTGGCAAAGAATCTTACTGTGCCTAGGATAGTGTTTCTTTATGTAGCCTAGCATTTATATGGACATGAGAAAGATACCTTCTGTACAGATTCTCTTGTGAATTTTCACAGCCAAATCCTCTATATATCTTCAGTTAACTCAGAAGTAGATCTTGTGTAGTTCAATAAGGCATACTCCCAAACAATTTGTGCATGGGATCACAGCCACAGGTATCCAGAGGTCAATATCACAAGAGTAAAGCAGAGATTCTCATTATTTTTGGATACTAAAAAACCTATAAGCAATATATTTAGATTTCTCATTTAGCTTTTACATGCCAGGACTGCAATGCAATAAGATATTAGCACTTGTAACTGCTAAAAAAAATGCAGGAAAGGAAGTTGAGTTCAAGCTACATTGTTTTCCAGTGCAACATATTCAATGTGAGGGGGAACCAAGATAGGTAAACCACAGGGGAACTGCCCATATTATTGTTGCAAAAGTGGGGATCACAACTTGTGCATAGACTATAACCAAGAGTAGAAGTCCTAATTAGTACTGAACATTCTTGAGTTACATACTAATTACCTGATCCTATGCGTGTTTCTTTGGAAATAAATTCAGTAGGACTTTCTCCCAATCTGCATAGGTTCACTGCTTTTCTATAGTCTTAGATATGTATAACAAAGGAATGTATGCTAAACCCTAAATAAAGATCCACTGAAACATTTCCTTAGTGCAAAGCAGCTTGACTTTCTGTTTGTCTTGAAAGAGTTCAGTGGTTATTTAAAGAAGCCCAGCTGCTTTCCCAGCACAAAGAAATAGAAAACCTTTTACTTTCGGAAAGAGAGAGGGTTTTACCCCCAGTGCCTGGCAACTATCAGGACCTTTGCAGTCTACTAATCTCCTAATCAGTTTTCAAACAAATAAAGGCGAGCACATGGGTTTCTTAGAGCATGAATTAGAGAACTTTGTTTTTTCCCACAGAAACCAGATCTTGCACCACACTTCTGAACTAGCTACTATAGTGTCCAAGCTTCCTGCCTGATCCAAGAAAAGCAGGAAATCCTGACTTAGGGCTATAATGGCCAGAATGTCTATTGTTCACCCCTAAGGTAAAACTCAAAAATAATAGGAAGACATGCTATTCCCAGAGGCTTTTGGCTTCTCTGATTATCAAAATCCAGGATTAACCAAAATCAGTTAAAAGAGTACAGCACAAGTTGGACTTGTCCTTGTTATTTCCCCATTGTGGCTTTTGTATCTGGGAGCAAGATGCTAAAATATAGCTAGTGGAGTGATTTTCATGGATACCCCATGGGGGTTGTAGGCAAGGAATATAGTCACTGTGCAAATAGTTTTGGAAGCTTTCATTCTTTACAAGTCTTTCTCCAAAATGGTCTCCTAAAATCAATGGCACTACAGATTAATGCAGCAATTCTTGCATGCTTATTTGAAAAATAGCCCCACTGAAATGAGTGAGATTTACTTTTGGGTGAATACATTTCGCATTGAGCTGCAAGTTAACAAGGCCATAATTCTCAAATTATATATTAAACCAAAATTATATTACTATTACCCTTAAATCTTGTTTATAATGTTCTAATATTATTGAGCAGACATACTCTAGGCCAGATTATTACTGATAACAAAATATTACTGGGACAAAGTTTGAGTCCAGTGGCACCTTTAAGACCAACAAAGTTTTATTCTGGGTATAAGTGTTCATGTGCTTGTGGTTTGTGAAGAAGCGTGCATGCACATGAAAACTTTTACCCAGAATAAAACTTTGTTGATCTTAAAGGTACCACTGGACTCACTGTGTTCTGCTGCTTCAGACCAACACAGCTACCCACCTGAAAATATTAGTGGTTAGTTATATGCACTGTATAAACATATTATTCTCTTTAATATGTTTTGTGTACATAAAATATATTTACCATTTTGTGTGATGTTAATATTACAGACTTTTGTATAAATAATAAAAAGACTAATAAAACTATTAAATTCAATTTTTAGACCATCCTCTCCCATAAGACAGGGCTCAGGGTGGTATACATCAGAAAAATCTTCACACAGTTATAATAAAAACTTTAAAGTCACAAAATATACAACATAATTACCAGTCAGATGGCGATAAGACTGCCAGAATGTGCCACTGCCTCGTGTGGGGGTAGAGGCAAGAGCAGCAGGAGTGCCAACCAGATGGATATCATTGCTGTCCTCAACCAAATGCCTGGGGGAACATCTCCACCTTACATGCCCTGCAGAACTGCATTAAGTCACACAGGACATGAATATCATTCAGCAGAGATTTCCACTAGCTTGGGGCCAGGGCCTGGTCGAGGACAGCCGGGGACCAGCAGCAAATTCTTATAAGCTGAGTGTAACACACTTTGGGGGGTATACCAGGAGAGGTGGTCCTGAAGATATGTGGTTCCCTGACCATTAAGGGCCTTAGAAGTTAACACCATAACCTTGAACTTGATCCAGTACTCCACTCACGAAGCACTACCGCATTCTGGATTAGTTGGAGTTTCCAGGTCAGACTCAAGGGTAGGCCCACGTAGAGCAAGTTACACTAGTCCATTCTGCAGGTGACCATTGCATGGAGTACAGTGGCTAGGTGGGGGTGAGACAGGTATGGAGCCAGTTGCCTGACCTGGTGTAGCTGGAAAATCACCAGCCTGGCAACATTTGCAATTTGGGCCTCCATGAATAAGGAGGCATCCAAAATTACACCCAGCTCTTGACAGCTGGTGCCAGTATCAAAGGCACACTGTCAAACACCAGGAGACAGCACTCTAGGGTTGCACAGAGATCAGCTCCCTTGGAGAAAATGGCCGCCTTCACTCTATGGCATTGTATCACGCTGAGGCCCATCCCCTCCCCAAACCCCGCCCTCTCCTGGATCCACCCCCAAAGTCTCCAGGTATTTTCAAACCCAGACCTGGCAATTCTACAGCACTCCAACCCTGAGTCTCCCCTCCCCAACCACACAACCTTCATCTTAAGTCTCAGCTGGCTCTGCTTCAACCATCCCACCACAGCCTCTAAACCAGGGGTGTCAAACATGCAGCCCCAGGGCTGGATCAGACTCCCAAAGGGCTTCTCTCAGGCCCGCAGTGGAACTGGCTGTCTTCTGCTGCTTCTTCCAGTTCTGCTGCTGCTGCGCCATCGTAGGTTTGCAGCTTACAGATACACACCTGAACAGCATACTCAAGATTGCAACAGCACAGACATTTTGATGCAATAATTCAGAGCAAAAGGTGTCAGTTATCAGACACTGTTAAATAAACAGAATATTGCAAGAGTGTTAATGTTTTAAGCATGTTTTTATTTTAAGTAAAAAAAAACCTTTGTGTCTGTGTCCTTTATAAAGTTTCTATCTCCTCTACCTGGCATTACATATTATGACATACATGGCCCAGCCTAACAAGGTCTCATTTATGTCAACTCCAGCCCTCATAACAAATGAGTTCAACACCCCTGCTCTAAACACTCAGCTAAGGTGGCTGGGGCAGTATCTAGCTGGCTGCCCATCAACAGATGTAGCTGGGTATAAAAAACAAAACTTTTTACTAGAAAGTGGTAACACCATGAGTACAGCTAGATCAAATAGAAAGTGAAACATTTAAAACTGAGTTTCCAGCAAGCAACTCCACACCAATTAAGTGAGGGGGTGCATATAAATATTAAATAACATTGGAGAGAGGATTGCTCCCTGAGGAACCCCACACACTGGTGGGTGCCTAGTTGACGAACTCTCTCCTAGCGCCATCTCTGATTTAACATTTTCATGAAGGAATAGAGGACTGTAAAAGGACAAGATAGGTTATTTAGCTTAATAAGTAACTTGGCCAAAAGTATTATTTAAATAAAGGATGGTAAACAGCTATCTAACTCACTGCAGCTCTCTAGCTTTCAGATGAGGCTAGAGGTTAGCTGAGGGGAAAGAAAGGTCAATATGTATGCCCAGCCGCTCCCTCCCCCAACCTACCCATAGTTCTTGTGGATGGCAAAACTAGGGCCAAACTGTCTCCACACAGTACAGATCAGTATTCTCGGAGTTGGTGTAGAAATGACAGTGTGAGGTTGAAAGCTAAAAGATCTGGCAGCCATATCCACACAGTTATTTTTATTATTAGTTGTAATTTTTATTCAAAAAGATTTGCAACAGTACAAAACAAATGATGTGCAACCTTTTTTTACATTACAATCGGAAGGTAAAAAACAAAACTTTTTACTAGAAAGTGATAACAACATGAGTACAACTAGATCAAATAGAAAGTGAAACATGTAAAACTGTGTTTCCAGCAAGTTATAATTATGGACTAGCAGACCAAAGAGAGAAGGAACTGCAATCCAAAGTTAATTTTCTTCAGGTAAGTATCATCAGGTAAGTCAGTTTTTATTATACACTTTAAAAAGGTGTATGGAAGAAAGGGAGTAGAAAGGCGAAGAAAAATAAAGATCACCAACAAAGGACACTCATTTAGACTAAGCAACTAAAGAAGTACCCCAGCTTCATAACCACTGCTGCAACTGTGACCATCCAGCGGAAATGAATTTGTTTTGTGCCAGGAAATCAAATATAGGCGACCATTTTTTCTCAGAGATTTCACAGGTTTTGTTAGAGACAGGTTGATTTTGTGAGTGATGTTATCCATAAGATATTGGTCCCAGAGTTTGTTGAACCAAAGCTCTAAGCTTGGAGGACGTGCCTCACGCCAACATGACGCTATTGCCGTTCATGCCACAAAAAGAAGAGCATCTAGAATTAGTTTGGTGCCACGTATGTCTAGGGGGCTGCCAATGATCTAATATCCACACGATTATAAGCCCATGATTTGTTCCCTGAAGAAGCAAGAAATCCTTCACATAGAATCATAGAGTTGGAAGGAACCTCCAGGGTCATCCAGTACAACCCCCTGCACATTGCAGGAAATTCATAAATACCTCCCTGTCCACACCCACATTGGCCACAGTTTCACACCCAGAAGATGACAAAAAACCTCCAGGATCCCTGGCCAAACCAGCCTGGAGAACAATTGCTTCCTGACCCCAAAGTGGCAATCAGCATTTCCCTAGGTGTGTAAGAAAGAGCCACAAGAACTAAGCACTGAGGCAACCCTTCTTGCCCTCCCTCTCATTATCTGCCTCAGTTCACACAATCAGCATTGCTGTCAGATGGCCATCTAGCCTCTATTTGAAAACTTCCAAAGAAGGAGAGCCCACCACCTCCTGAAGAAGCCTGTTCCACTGAGGAACCACTCTAACTGTCAGGAAATCCTTCCTAATATTTAGCCAAAAACTCTTCTGATTTAATTTCAACCTGTTGGTTCTGGTCCAACCATCCTCTAGATGACAGCCCTTCAAGTACTTGAAGATGGTTATCATATCACCTCTCAGTCATCTCCTTTCCAGGCTAAACATACCCAGCTCCCTCAACCTTTCCTCATAGGACTTGGTCTCCAGACCCCTCACCATCTTCATTGCCCTCCTCTGGACAGGTTCCTGCTTGACTATATCCTTCTTAAATTGTGGTGCCCAAAACTGAACACAATTCTCTAGGTGAGGTCTAACCAGAACAGAGTAAAGTGGTACCATCACTTCATGTGATCTGGACACTATACTTCTGCTGATACAGCCCAAAATCACATTTGCCTTTTTAGCACTGCATCACACTACTGACTCTTGTTCAGTGTATGATCTGCTAAGGCCCCTAGATCCTTTTCGCACATACTACTGCTGAGACAAGTCTCCCCCAACCTATTATTATGCATTTGATTTTTCCTACCTAAATGCAGAATTTTACATTTATCCCCATTGAAAATCATGTTATTTGTTTTAGCCCATTTCTCCAGCCTGTCAAGATCATCCTGTATCCTGACTCTGTCTTCTACCATATTTGCTACCCCTCCCAATTCAGTATCATCTGCAAATTTAATAAGCATTCCCTCTATCCCTTCATCCAAATTATTGATAAAGATGTTGAACAAAAACAGGTCCCAAGACAGATCCTTGAGGCACTCCAATTGTCACTCCTCTCCAAGATGAGGAACCATTCACAAGCACTCTTTGGGTGCGATCTGTCAACCACTTACAGATCCACCTAACAGTCATACGATCCAAACCACATTTTTCCAATTTGTCAACAAGACTATTATGTGGAACCTTATCAAAAGCCTCACTGAAATCAAGATAAACTATGTCTACAGCATTCCCCTGATCCAGCAACGTAGTAACTTTCTGAAAAAAAGAGATAAAGTTCGTCTGACATAACTTGAGAAACCCATGCTGGCTCTTAGTAATCATAACCATCCTTTCTAAATGCTCAGAGACTGTCTGATTATTTGTTCTAAAACGTTCCCAGGTATAGATGTCAAATTGATGGGTCAGTAGTTATTCATATCCTCCTTTTTCTCCTTCTTGAAGATGGGAATAACATTTGCCCACCTCCGATCTTCTGGCACCTCACCTGTTCTCCAAGAATTCTCAAAAATAATGGACAGAGGCTCAGAAATTACATCTGCGAGTTCTTTTAGTACCCTTGGAAACAGTTCATCTGGCCCCAAGGACTTCGTTTTATTTAAAGAAACTGGGTGTTTATGTACTACCCTTATGCCAGTCCTAGGCTGCAGCTCCCTTCCCTCATCATGTGTTCTGTTTTTGCCATATTGAGCACCATTTCCCTTGCAAGAGAAGACTGAGGAAAAGTAAGAACTGTTACATCTTCACTTTTCTGTCCCCGCAATGGGCCTACCATATCCTTGCTCTTTTTCTTACTTTGAACATAAGAAAAGAAACCTTTTTTATTGTTTTTAGCATCTTTCACTAGCCTAAGCTCATACTGAGCTTTAGCTTTCCTAACACGCTCTCTACAAGCACTGGTTATTTATTTATATTCATCCTTGGTTATAAGGCCCTCTTTCCATTTTCTAAATGAGTAGAAAGCTGTTTGTGGAGCCACCTTGGCTTCTTTAAGCTCCTTCCATTTTTCCTTCTCATAGGAATCGTTTGTGATTATGCCTTCAGTATTTCACTTTTAAGAAACTCCCATCCCTTTTGAACTCCCTTCTCCTTTAGTATTTCTGACCCTAGGATTCTACCCAGCATAACCTTAAAGTTTGTCAAAATTTGCTTTCCTGAAGTCCAACCTATATATCTGACTACGTACAGCTTTTCCTTCCCCAAGACTGTAAATTCCAAAACTACATGGTCACTACTACCCAGGGTGCCCACTACTTTCACCTTGTCAACCAGTTCTTCCCTGTTGGTAAGAATCAGGTCCAAGATAGCAGATCCCTTTGTTTCCCTCTCCACTTTCTGGAAAATGAAGCTGTCAGCAAGACGTCAGGAGTTTATCGAACCTTTCATTTTTAGCAGAGTAAGACTTCCAATAGGTATCTGGTAATTGAAATCTCCCATGACCACTGTGTCCCATCTCTTTGAGAACATTGTAATCTGTTCTAGGAATGTCTCATCCAAATCCTCTGCCTGGCTTGGTGATCTATAGCAGACCCCCACCATATTATCACTATTATTTCTTACTCCTTTTATTTTTAGCCAGAGACTCTCAACTGGACTTTCATGCTCAGATTCATGTACTTCCTCACAAGTATATAGCTCTTTTACATATAATGTGACTCCTCTACCCTTCCTTACTTGTCTGTCCCTTTTAAATAAATTATACCCCTCAATCCTAATATTCCAATTGTGAGTATCATTCCACCAAGTTTCAGTAATGCCTATTAGGTCATAATCCCCTTCCTGTATTAGGATTTCAAGTTCCTCCTGCTTGTTTCCCATACTCTGCACATTAGTGTAGAGACATCGGAATCCATGTTTTATGTATCCTGAGGTTTTCGTTTCTGTACTTAAATGTGAGTTAATGTTATCTAACATACGTGCCACTCCCCGCAAATTTTAGAGTTCTAATCTCCAGTTATTGGCATCATACCCTGAGCCTGCTTCGGAGGGGTAGGGCAGGATATAAATTGGAACATAAATAAAAATATTAAAAAATAAATACTGGGCTTTGCATTTCTGTCTTGCTTTCCCACAGGATTTAGTTTAAAGATCTCCTTATTAGGTTTGAAAGGCTGTTTCCAAACACATTTTTTCCTACCCTCATGAGGTGCAAACCATCTCCCAATAGAAGAGCTTCATCATGAAAGTGTAAACCATGGTCCAAAAATCCAAACCTTTCCTGAAGACACCATCTACGTAGCCAGTCATTGATATACAGTATTCTTCTTTCCCTTCCTAAGCCACATCCTTCGGCAGAAAGAACTGGCAAGAATACAACCTGCAATCCCAATTCCTTCACCTTTTTACCCAGAGCCATATAGTCTCTTTTAATATGTTCTGGGCTGTGTCGGGTGGTATCATTTGTTCCCACATGGATGAGCAAGAAGGGATAATCATCTGTGGGCTTGATGGGTCTTCCTACCCTTTCCATCACATCCTGGAGGTGTGCAATAGACAGCATACCTCTCAAGATGACAAGTTCAGTTGGCACACTTTAGCTTCTACCCCTTTCAGTAGGGAATCCACAATCACCAACACACACCTTCTCCTATACTGGGGAACAGAGGCTTGAGTCCTCTCATCCACAGGGGTCTCAGAAATTTTCTTCAAGCTTTGTGGAGGCTGGGGGAGGAGTCCTTGTTCCAGTGGTTCAGAATCACTATCTGTGGGGAGATCCAGGAACCGGTTGCTTAGTAACAGAAGCTCAGAATGTCTCTTGATCTTCCTGCTCCTGTGGGTTATATTCTTTCATGTGCCCTCCTCCGATGTTGGGTGCTCCTCCATTTGCTGAGATACCTTTCCCTCCTCCTCCTGTTCCCCTCTCAGGAGTGCTTCATGTGTTCTGTCCATGAACTGTTTACCTTCCCTTATAAACTGGAGTGTGGACAAGCATGCCTCAAGTCCCTGTATCTTCTCCTCCAGTAGAGCTACCAACTTACACTTGCTGCAAGTGTAATTGCTGTTACCCTCAGGTAAGAATACGAACATGCCACAGACTTTGCACTTCACTGCCTCAGCTCCTTCACCAGCCATGCTGCCATTATACATTTCAAAATTAGTTCATTTTAACTGACACTTCCATGAAGGATTCCCTACTGCAGTTTCTCTGAAGAAGCTGTAGAACAAAGTTTGAGTCCAGTGGCACATTTAAGACCAACAAAGATTTATTCAAGGTATAAGCTTTCATCTGCGTGCACACTTCTTTAGATACAGTGAAACAGAATTACTTCAACCCTTACATATAGAAAGAGGCCAGGTTAGTTGCCAGGAAGGGCCAATGAGTGTCAAGACAGAGGCAAAAACACAGTTGGAAATTACCAGTCCATACATACAGGTAGAGGATGATTAGCTGATCAGCCCTGAGGCCCAAGAGCACTCAGATACAAGATGCTGTTCTGCAGCTTTTCTTAGAGACTGTAAAAAGATCTCCAGTAGAACAAAGGGAACAGCCAGCAAAGTGAGAATATAGGATAGGGCTTGCACCCTCAATTCAAAAGCAATTAGTTCCACCTGTAGCAGGAAGGGTAAACTGTAATGTAATTGAATTCGTACATGTAAGAGTCTTTATTGTAACCCTCTATTCTCTTTGAAAAGGTCTTTACTATATAATCATCTATACATTAAGAAAGCGCATGCTTCAGTAAATCTGTTACTCTTTAATATGCTGCAAGACTCCTTTTTATTTTTGCAACAGTAGGGTAATACAGCTACCCTCTGTGGAATGTATACATTTCCTGGAACAGAAGAGTCTAAGCAACAAGCTTAAACAGGGCATTCAGTCCTTCATTCTGCAAATGAGACACTAGGGGTTTTTTCGGTGGAGGGATGTGGAATGTCTTGCAGCTGCAGAGCTCCCCAGCCCATTCACTACTGGCCTTCTCTCCCATTGAGTCTTCAGGATGAAAAGGCTGTTCAGCTGTTGTTCTTCCTATAGCTGAAGAGCAGACAGTGCCAGAGAAACCATGTCACCTTAAAAGGGACAGTACACACATGTTCATTCCACAAATTATTGTTGATTCTTTTATTTAAACTTTATTTAAAATTCAAGTAAAGTAATTGTTTTAGAATATGCAGCTGTATTAGCTTCCAATCCAATTTGTTCTCTGCTACACTAACTTTCCATTTGCCGAAAGTTTTTTAATGTAAGAGAGCATTTTAAAACTATTTCAGGCCAGCATACCTGAAGGACCACCTTCTCCCGTATGAACCTATCCATTCACCAGTGTACCCAATGTACATTTATTATTTGTTAATCATGAAATCTTAAGACATATTTTGTGGAAACTAAGCATTGTTTAGCTCTATTGATTTCCATTAGGAACATTTAAGCATATGCTTAATTTTTTTTCCCCACTGAAACCAATTGTAACATAAAAGGTTGTTTTTCACTGCATTGTCTCACTTTATTGACTTTGCTATCTAGAACACTACCTTATCACATAATTAAGACAGCTTGTATATCTCCATTCTTTTCATATTTTGCAAAGCACATCTCCCATATGTGACCATTTCATTTTCCTTGTCCTCTCAAGCACATCAAAAATCTTCCTAAATCCACGCTATGTCTTTTGGGTCTTCCTAAGGGTCCTGTGAACAGCCTGGTTCCACAAGATAAGGAAAGTGGCAGAAACCCTGGTTCCGGCAGACCGAAGGGAGTCCTCTGTGCTAAATGCAGCATCAGCTATTGTGAAGTTTATTTCCCAGCTTTAACAGTAAATTGAGAGTTGCTCTGTCTGTGTGATAGGAGTGTTGCCCAACAGGGGCTGACTCAACGATGGACACTGAGGGGCTGACTGTGTGCATTTTTTAAAAAATAATAATAATAAACAACTGGGTTTCCAAGCCTCCACAAGCCTGGCAGGATTTTGGGAACAGGATCTTATTCCTTATAGGAGGCTAGCAGGTTGGTTTGGCTCTGGCCTGCCACTGTGAACTCTGAACTATGATTGATTGTGTTGTTCTTCAGTGCCCAGAGAGGAGATCTCAGCAGACTGTGGCATGAATGACTGCCAGAATCCTTTTGCCTCTCTTTGGCAGCATTCACTAGGACAGTAAACCTAATCCAGACAGGGGAACTTCACTGTTCCATACTTTGCTGAATTCAGTGGTATGGAAGATTTATCAGGGCAAACGTCATGGCAGTAGTCCTTATGCTGACCCTCTTGTTTCTAAGTAACAAGCCTTCAACTTCCTGTCCCAACGTAGCACATCCTATGAGCAACCTAAACCTGCAAGTCCAACTCAGACTCTATCCATTGCGACAATGACAGTCAGTCAGTTGGAAGGAGCAGTTATCTGAAGTTGTACAGACCTACTCCATTCACACTTATAACATCACCATCTGCCAGTGAGCTTTCTAGCCAGTCCCCAGTTGTGCTGTTGCCCTACAGTTCTATGCCATTCCAGCCACAGAAAGTAAAAGTTTTTTTCACAATAAATGTATTCGTATTTAAGGCACCACAGGAGTCTCAGAGTTGCTACTCTCCTGGAAGACATATGTTATGTTACATTCTCTGCCAATATAATCTTTTACACAGAAGACACATAGAAGAATTCCATTTAACTATGTCTTTCTAAAGACCCATAGGAATTATAGTTCTGTATGCTAATGCTGGGTTTCCAATACAAAAGTTTCAACATCTTCAAAGTAACTTCATTTCCTGAACTCCTGATGGGCTGCTATGTCACTCACCAGTTGAAAACACTTGTCCACAGGCATAATGCAAGATAAAAGTTTTAGAGCTGTACGTTGTCTGTAAAAGCAATCACATTCTTATGTTCTGAGTGTATGAGTTCTGCTCTATACTACTGTGATCCACTTGTCAACTTTAAATGTTGCGTTTAGACTTTGAATTGTTGGTAACTGAGTACTGTAAGCATTTCATTCATATAGGTAGCATTAGCTAGAGGTACAGCAAACTGTTTCAGCACCAGGAAGTCAGTGTGAATGGCAATGATTTTGCATTAATTAATGGATATTCATGTAGTGAAAGCAGAACTTTATGAATAGATCATCCTTTTCCCCCCTGTTCTCACTACTGTACCATCTCCAGCCAATTTATTCTAAGTAGTGTGAAGCAGGTTTCCAGGGTTCACTGGGGTTAAGAAGAGCAGCAGGGGAAATCCAAGGCTGATAAGGTTTTGAAATTAATTTATATGTGAAAAGAAAATAAACTGTCTATGAGTTAGCTGTGTTAGAAAAATGACAGGCAGCCATTTCCCCAGAAAGCACTTTCCTGGGGGCACCTTCTTGGGGGGGCGTAACTCAGATCCCATAAATCCATTCCTCGCCAAACTTGGAGGGCAGGTAGAGGAGAGTCAGCTGGAGATCCCCTGCGATTTTGGTGTCTTGAGCTTGTGTAGGTTCAGTCCTGTGTAGAACAGATCCTGTGCAAGCTAGAGACATCTGAGTCGCACGGGACCTCCCCTGGATGCTCCTCTACATGCCCTCCAAGTTCTGCCCCCATGTTGCTTTGAAGTTTTATAAATATTTAGTTTGAGCTGAGACGTCTAGAAATGTATGGGTTCATGAACTGGCAGGAACCTCCAGGAATGACTTGAAAGTTTGTGCCAGTTGACCTGCCACAAACTTCACTTTGTAAACCACAAACCAGCCAAAATTCATCATGAATTTTAGTGCATAAGTGATTAATGCCCATCCCTGATTGCAGCACAAGTTAATTGACTTGGGCAGTGACCTTGAGAAAAAGGATAAATGTTGACCTAATATAGGGAGATAACTAAGCAACTGTCAATGCAATCCTATGTACAGTTACTCTAGTCTGAGCCTGTTGAAATCAATGAGGTTACACTGGAGTAACTCTGCCCAGGATTGCATGGTGAATTACCTACATCATTTGCACAGAGATGAAAAAGTGTACCTCTAAGGTATGAAGGCAGATCTTTGGGGAGCATCAAATTAGATACCGTTGTCTCACAATGAAACACACTGAGTGCATCAAGCTGTGCCAAAAATAAAGTGCCTGCTCCATAAAATTAATCCTCCATTATGCTCTCGGCTTTGACTTGAAAGACATCAGTGGCTCCATATCTCTAATAGTAGACACTGTAAACTGTCATGGCAGTGGAAAGGGGATGGATCTGAAATGTACAGACTAATCCCTGAGATTTGATTAATTGATCTATGATAGCCTGTTTATTCCTGGTACCCCAGCTAGCATACCTTCCCTTACAATACACATCAAAACCATTATATAAGTGGAACTGCACAGGCAAGGCCTCCTGAATAGAGCAGCCCTTCTCCCATATGAATTTTTTTCCAGTCACAGAAGTTAGTCTATGAGCCAGTTTCCCTCCACTGGTTTGTTCTCAAAGTTCTATGCCCTGTTGTAGTAGAACTACCATTTTATTCTCCTTGTGAGTAAACTGGAGTGCTACAACATTACAGTTGTACGGTAAGCTAACACTGTGATTACACACACACTTAACTTGATAGAAAATACATAAATTTAGGCTGTGCACAGCTATGGCCCTATCATGTCTTTCTTCATTGTTCTTTGAAGGAACAAGACATGGTTCTCTTTTCATTTCCCCCCCGCGACCTTATGAAGTAAATTAGGCTTGGAGAGAGATTCAAGGTGATCTAGTGAGCTTTATGACACAGAGAGGATTTGAACTCAGATCTCCCTTCTAGGCTAGCATGCTAACCACTACACCACACTGGTTCTCATGTTTTTAACTTTAATTTACACTTCTTAGCCAATGCAGGCTCTCAAGACAGCTTACAAAACACAAGTTATTACATATGATTACAATAAACATTAAGAATCAACCGGGTTTTTTTTATAAGTGCAAGTTCAAAATGCCTGAATCAGGAATCTCCAGCCTGTTGAACCTGTTGATACTTTTGGACTTTTGAAACATGTAGCTTGTGCCATCATAAAACGTGTGCTATGGAAGGAGGCATGGCCAACTACACATGGGGGGGAAAGCACTCATAAAATATTGGGAGGTTCCAAGCCAAGTATCCTCCTGTGATGGAGACAGCTGTTTCTAAATGGGTGGCCTTTTTAGACACATGGATAATGCCTCCTGGGCACTTCTGAAGCAGCTCCAGCTCCAATAAGATGGAGGAAGCCCTGACGGGGAAATTACTGTTATGTCGGGTTCAATCAAAGAGGTGCAAATAAGTAACAAACCCAACAACCCAACAGAACAGTAATTTCCCTGTCAGCCCAGAACTGGGTGCCAGGACACACTGGCAGCCATCACATTGGGGGTCACTGGTCTGGGTAAACAACTCTTTGTCTGGTGCTGAAAGCTTTCCAAGTTCAGTACCAGGCTACTAGATGAGGAGGGCATGCCATATGTGGGGTGAGATGCCACTACCGAAAAGGCTTATTACTCCTCTGTTAATGGAGAGAGATGTAGTAGAATCTCAGAGGAAGATCCTGACTGAAGGGTAGGTATGCAGTCCTTTAGGTACACTGACCCAAAGCCATTTAGGTATTTAAAGGTAATAACTAGTGCTGTGAATTTGACTTCAATGTGAAGACAGCCAGGGCAGTTTCATAAAACTGGCCTTTGCACTAACTGAAGTTATCAGAACCTTTTCAAAGGGAGCTCCATGTGGACAGCATTGCAATCATCTTAGCTAGATGAACATGGAGAATGGGAGTCAAATCTTGCCTTTCAAGTCAAAGCCTTAGTTAGTGCACCAAAGCCAATAAATTGTGGTTGACACATTACATGTATTGGTTCCATCTGCAGACCCAAATCTAACAGATCCAAATACTGAACATGCTGCTTTGTGTGGAGTGTAACCCCACCTAGAGCAGGCTGCCTCTTTAATTCCTGACCAGCTGCTACTGACCAACAATACCTCACTCATCTGGACTGAGCTTCCACATGAGATGACCCAATCAGATGCCTGAATGGGAAACCTCCTGGGACCACCTGTTGTGAACTGCCCTGAGCCTGTCAGTGTGGAGGGTAGTATATAAATCAAGCAAATAAAAATAAATAAATAAATAAAGTATATGGAAGCTGCCTGGAGCTCTTCGGAGAAAGGGTGGGGTACAAAGGCAATGAATTAAATTCTCAAGAGGACTCTCCAGGGCTCAGACCCAGAACTTCTTCTAGATGCCAAAGTGCCACTGTGCTTACGTGGAGCTTGGCTATCTGTCTGCTCCCCTGCTTCTCCAGTGAAGAGAGGCAAGGCTTCCCATTAGGCTTGGGCCCCAGATGGTTTTTTCTGCACATGTGAGAAATCAACCACCAGAGCTCAGCCTTTGCAGCACCTGGCTTGACTTTCACATCTTCCTGCACTGGGCTTCTACTTCAGGGAAGGGCTTTGTGCAGCATCGTGTTGTTTGCATTTCAGAGCAGCTGTCCCGCTGCTGCTGCAGCTTCACTTCCCAGAACTGCTTGGTGGTGTTTATTCCTAGCTGGCTGTGGCAGCTGCTCTGGGGCAGGGAAGGCTCTCAGTAAGAGAATCATGCAATTAGTCAAGGCTTCTTCTGAAGGTCAAACCTAACAGATCTGCTGCTGCCCCCACCCCACACGCATCCCAGCAAGAAGCCACCAGGTGAGTTACAGTACAGTCTCTGGCTGAAAAATTCCAAAATGTGAGAAAAGGCCTGGCCAAGACCAGTTGCTGAACACAGGCTAATGTGGTTTCATATACCAGCCAGAATCCAAATATTGAAAGGGGTGGAGAGACAAGTATGTGAAGCCTTGTTTCTTTCTTCCAGCACCTTTGCACAGGAAGGGACAGAGAGGGACACGATGGGCCCTTCGTGAGTTTAAAAACAAAACAGCACAGACAGTGATAGCCACAGCATTGTTCAGCTCTCTTAAAAAAGAAAAAGCGCCAAATGAAAGCTCCAGCACTGGCTTTGCACAATGAGGGAACACATGGCCACGGAGGAGTGAGGACAAAAATAAATTAAAATATACAAATGTTTACAAAGAGTGGCACAGGCACGGGAGGAGCAGAGTTGTGAAATTAATCACCAGAGATGCCACTGGAACTATCCAATCAGTGGCTCTAACACTCCATACAGGCACATCCCTTACAGCAGCCGTGGATGTAATAGGGAATGGAAGGCAGCTTGAGCTCAAAGAAAACACACAGTGCTCCCCTGAAGGACATCCCACTCCTGATAGTGGAGCAGAGCCTCAGGCATCTAGATCAAGTCACAGCTGGCTATTTATTGAGTTATTAATGCTGTGTAAAGGTATGCACAGAAAAATGGGGGGGGGGGCTGCCAGGGGGCAAGTTCTGCTTGGACACCACCTTTGCTCCTATATCAACTCACATACCTGACTGTGAAGTCAAAGCTGACTTGAAGTGTAGGAAGAGAGGTGACAGGCAGGCTGTCCGCTCTGTTTTGTCCGTGGGCATGGTGCAGCTTTTGGTTTGTGCCCATCACATGAAGTTGCCTGAGACAATCAGACTATCCTATACTTACTATGATTGGCAATGGCTCTATAGATAAAGGCTGGAGATGCCAACAACTGAACCTGGGACTCTCTACATACAAAGCAGGTATTCTTCCACTGAGTCCCATACACACACACCCTAACTTTGAAATGATGTTCTCAGCCTGAACCGGCCATCTGAAGACTACCTAACAGATCCTTCATGTCTTAAACGGCAATCATGTTTGCTGTAGTCAGGCTGTTTCCACATGGGGATATTCCCCAGCATGAATGCAGCATGCCCCCACAGTTTGGGGGAGCATCAGCATAATGTCATCCTCCTTCGAAGCAGAACTACTGGGCCTCCTGAGGCTTTTTCCTCTGAGCTGGATCAAAGGGAAACCAGTTCAAAGGAGGAAGTGCAGGGTGGCTGCAGGTGCACCCACAGTTACGGCAGGAAAGGGGAATGGAGTTCTGCTCTGCCTGGCTTTCCTCTCCCTTTAACAGGCTTCCCCCCCTTTTCATAGTTGAGCCAACAGGAAAGCAAGTGGGGTTGCTGGGTCATGAGGAGTCCAGAATGATTGCTGTGTACCACCACAACAGAGCAAAACAGACAGGTTGGGAAGGGCAGCATCTGCAGCAAGAGATGTGGAGACACGTTGTGCAGACAACATCCTCATCTGCTGCTTCAACATTGCCAACACTGCTATAGCAGAAGTGCCTTCTCTGCCCCTGTGTGAAAACAGCCTGACACCAGCCTTTTCCACAGTAGCTACATACAGTGCAAAGGGCAGATGGATCTCCTTAAACCCACAGCAGCCATGCTTGTGAAGCCTATTTCCAACTCTTTAGGGGGCACACCTCTCATGGGGAACATCAAAGCAGTGTTGCAGCAACAAACACCATTGCTGCATAAAATGGGAAGAATTTCTTCCACGGCTGTTGTACAAAAGGCTTCGCCTTTTCACCAGCCTTTGCCCTGGTCTGCTGCTCCAACCCGTATATCACATTGCTTTTGCCCTGCAGTACCTTCAGCAGCTGAGCTTCAAACAGAGCCCATCATTTACTGGGAAGGTCTCCTCTATCTCTAGCTTGTCTTGCCACACAGACTCTTTCCCTTAAGAATTGCTGCCGCAGCATGTCCAGTTATTGGTTAATGCAGTAACCTGACCTGTTTCCCTGAGCCCTCAGGCACTGAACCAAGACAACAGAGGGGGAGAGCATCTTGCCCTTCTTGTTCCCAAATGTTTCCATCTGGGTTTGTCTCTCTTCCCTGCAGCTTTTCTGGGAAGGGCAAGTGAGGATAGGATGGAATGCAGCCCTTGAAAATAGAAGGGGGGCGTCTTTTGAGCTCTGTGGATAATTAAGCCCCAAATCTTTTCGTAGCCCAAGGATGCCCTGCCAAACACTACAAAATGCTAAGTCTGGGGGCTGAGATGGAGGGAGGGACACCTTCTCCAGAACAAACACTTGAAAATGTTTTCCAGCATTCTCCAGTGGGATGTTCAGGAAATGTCTTTTGAGTGACAGCAGCCCAAGGAGCTACCTAGCCAGAGAGGATTCCCCGGGATGCTTTTCAGAGCAGGTCTAGCCACCTAGAGAATGTCTCTGGAGAGGCAGTATATATATGTTGTCTAAGTAAATAAATATGCTGTAGTTTTCCTCCACAATCTGCACAGATTCAGCTGGGGAGCCTTGCTGGTCTGAAACAGCAGAACAAAATTTGAGTCCCGTGGCACCTTTAAGACCAACGAAGTTTTATTCAAGATATAAGCCACTGGACTCAAATGTTAATCTGCACATATATTTGAGATGCCGTTGGAAAAACGTGGGTGAGAGGGATCAAGAAGGAAGAGTTACTCTAGCTGAGCTGTTGAGGAAATGGGGTGTTCATAATCCAATCAACAATGAACAAGAATGTGGCACAAGATACTTATCATGTTAACAGGATTATATTGGCACTTCAGCTTCTTGCAGTCCCTACCATTTCCAAATGCCTATTTAATATTACACGGAAACTTGGCTGGCAGTCCTCCAACCAAATGGGACTGAATTCTTGCCAGAAAACTCCCAGGTTTGGTCTTCCTGCTGCAAATTGTGTCAGGGTAGTGACCTGACTGGCCCTTCCTTTGTATTAGATGGGCCAGTAAACGTCCCTGCAACATCCCAGCCCGGGCAAGAAGGACGCCCTCTAGCGCCTTATCTGCCCTCCTTGATCTTCTGTTTTACCTGCACGTAGGAAAATAAGAAAAGAGGAACTATTGCGGGGGGGGGGGCGGAGAGGCTGAAATAGTTGAGGAAAGTCTGGGGTCACTTCTTACATGACGGCTTCCTTTGAGAAATTTGACGCACTGACTGGAAGGTCTGCAGAACTAGCTGCGGTTTGAGCAAGGTTAGGCGTGAATAAGCGCCGGGGTCTCACCCTTGCGCGGGGGGGGGGGTATGAGCTGCAATTAGTGTTCAGCAGCAAAGCCTCCCCTCCTTACCCTTCACAGGCGCCCCACTGAGGCTGAGTGGTCCTTTCCCCTGGGGCGCTCCTCTCTGCAAGGCTCTCAGGATGACACATGGGGAGGAGGGGGTGCCCCGTCTCCCTGGAGCCCCTCCCATCTGTTCCTGGAAGCGGGGCTTCTGCCTGCCCAGGAGGAGCTCTTGCCAGCCCCCGCCCCTCCCCCAGCCGGGCTGCCCCGAGGGAGGCTCCGCGCCTCCCTTCCCAAGAAGCCCCCGCGGCCGGCAGCCGAGCCCCCGCGGCCGGCCGCCCTTGCCCCTCGCCGGCCAGGGGAGACGTGACTCCCGCCCCTCCTCCTCCTCCTCCCCCCCCCCCCGCTTTCTTCCAGCCAGCGGTGGGCTGAGAAGCGGCCAGGCCGAGGGAGGGGGGAGGGAGGCCTCGCTCGCTCGCTGCCCGGAATGGGCTGGCCGCTGCCTGGCTGCCTGCCTGGGGCGCGCTCGCCCTCCCGGCCGGGGCGGGGCCGGGAGCGTTACAAGAAGAAGCCGAGTTCCAGGAACCCGGAGGCGGGGCTGGTGGATGCGCTTATAAAAACCTCCGGCAGGGGCCCTGGCAGCTTCGCAAGAAGGACACGCCAGGCGCGCCAAAAAGCGGAGGGGTCTTGCGCTTCGCCTCCCCCGCCGCCTCGGTCCCCTCGCCTCGTCGCGCTCAGCAGGTAAACACCCACCGGGGAGGGGTCCTTCCGGCGCGGCCGACGGGGGGGCTTCTTTGCGGGGAAGGCGCCGTGCCCGCCTCGAGCGCGTGGCGCCTCTTGCCAGGCGTGGGCAACCCCGAGCCGGCGAGAGGGGGGCAACGCTGGTACCCGGAGGGGGCTTGCCCGCGCGACTCACCCTCGGCAAAGGCGGCAGCCAGCAGCCGGGGGCGCGGGGTCCGGGACCCAGCGGGGGAAGACCTCTTCGGGGCTGGCGAGCGCACAGGGGGAGGTTTCCGGCGGCGGCGGGATGGTGTCCCTCCCTCCCTCCCTCCCGTGTGCCCGGGGAGGACGGATGCCGTGGGACGGGCCCTGCGGGGACGGACGGAGCAGCCTTTTGTCTCACACCTTTTCTCCTCTGCTGCGCTTCCTCTTAGGTTCGCTCGTCAGCCGCCGCTGCACTGGGCAGCAGCAGCCCCGATTGCTCGGAAAGCTGGCTCCCTGCGCCATGGTCACCCACAGCAAGTTCCCCAGCGCCGGGATGAGCCACCCGCTGGACACCAGCCTGCGCCTCAAGACGTTCAGCTCCAAGAGCGAGTACCAGCTGGTGGTGAACGCCGTGCGCAAGCTGCAGGAGAGCGGCTTCTACTGGAGCGCGGTGACAGGCGGCCAAGCCAACCTGCTGCTCAGCGCCGAGCCCACCGGCACCTTCCTCATCCGGGACAGCTCCGACCAGCGCCACTTCTTCACCCTGAGCGTCAAGACCGAGTCTGGCACCAAGAACCTGCGGATCCAGTGCGAAGGGGGCAAGTTCTCCCTCCAGAGCGACCCCCACAGCAGCCAGCCAGTGCCTCGCTTTGACTGTGTCCTCAAGCTGGTCCATCACTACATGCCCCTCCCCGAGCAACAGCCTGGTGAGGCCTCACACCCCAAACGTGCCTACTACATCTACTCAGGTGGAGAGAAAATCCCGCTGGTGTTGAGCCGCCCACTCTCCTCCAATGTGTCCACTCTGCAGCACTTGTGCCGCAAGACAGTCAATGGGCACTTGAACTCCTACGAGAAGATGACCCAGCTCCCAGGTCCCATCAAAGAATTCCTGGACCAGTACGATGCACCCTTCTAAGGGGTTTCCTGAAGGGGGAGCTCATGATGGAAGCACAAAAAAGAGAGGAACACATGAATTTCAAAGCAGGACAGGATGAACAAGGAGCATATAGGGCAACATGGAGTCACCTTCTAGCTTGTGGAATAAGAGAAGGGATGGGGTCCGGCCAGTGAGCCTCTGCTCAGCACAAAGACTGTCTTGCTGTTGTTAGTACTGGAGGATTTGCCAAGGGGTGCTTTCTGGGAGAGATGGATGCTGCTGGACTATGGAACAGGCTGCTGCTCCAAGATACAATTGCCCTTGCCTGCTGCAGCCCACTAAAGACTTTGGTCTGCGTAGGGCTTATGCTGGGTATGAGATATAATGGTTTGCAATCTCCCTAACCAACAGAGCTTTTTTGCTCTGCATTGGCCCTGCCACCACCGCCTCTTCTAACCTCTGACCAAAACCATTCTGTAGACAATGGAATAAATGCACTGGAATCCAGCTAGTGCCTGAAGACTGATTTTCCTCAGTTTTAAGGGGAAATCTTTTTTAAAGAAAAAAATACTTTACCTCTCGCATGCTCCTTGAGGGGCAGAATCTTTTTTCACCCCAAGCCTGTTCCTCAAAGGATGCTGGCATGCATTCATTTAAGGGACTAAGCTGTGGAATCCACATCCTGCTCTTATTCCTTGGACTTACTGCACATCACATGGGGAGAATGCCATTCACTCTCTGGGCCATTATGTAAGCAAAGGAGGACATGCTTCTGAGAAGTTGCATCACTGCTTTGAAAACATCCAAATGGATAAGAAATGATCTAGCCATTTCCCCCAAAGCGTTGTTCCAATTTAGCTTCTCCTACCTGGACCGATAATCTCTTGCCTTCATTCTTGGGTTTCCAGTTCCTCATAGAGTGGTCTCCCATCTACAGCAAGGATTGTGGATTTGTTGGGCCCTTAACTGCACTGAATAACTGAAACATACAGGAATGTAGCAACAACAGAATTACCTGGAACTCTAGTATAAGATTTTTGTTGTTTTTTTTAAATTGTAACCAAAATGTTGTGTGTTCATTTTAATTTTTTTCCACATCAGGGTTTTAGAAGGGCAGATGAGGTTTTGTTTTTACAGAAAAGAAATGTTTACAGTCCTGCCTAAAATCATTCTGTCTTTTATAAAGATTCCACCCTTCAGCCTTGCAGGCTGTTAGACATGCTTGAAGACTCAACCAAAAATCAAATGCGGAAGAAAACTTTGCACATCTATTTATATTTATATTCAAGGGATTTTGAAACAAAACATTCATTTAATTTATAATAAAGGGCACTATTTTTTAAATGACATGCTTGACTTTTCCTCTACATCTTGTTTTCCTCTACCCCATTCCCTTCCCTTGGTAATGATATGTGCACCCCAACACAGTTGCTGGAATCCTTGTAACAACAGTAACAAACAAGCAGGCTGTGTGACTGCCACCAACTTCCATGTGAGGGAAGTATATTCATCTTGATAGTGCAATGGGCCTAATGGCATGATTGTATGAAAGAAGGGGACTTTCCTGTTGGTTGTGCCAGCAGGGCGCCAGAGAGAACAACACTGCTCCATACTGCAGGGCTGTTTCACATTGCACATTTGACACTGAGATTCTCATCACTGGCTTAATTCTAAAGGGCCAGGCTGAAAGCACAAAGGGTGGAGCCAGGTGGAAAGGTAGCAGACTGTGTCTTTGAACACTGACTGCCAATCAAATAGCAATAAAGCTGTGGGGGGAGGGGCAATTTCTAGTACAAGGTGGGGAGTACTAACTGCTAATCCTCTGCCTGCTACTCCCCCTAACTGCTAATCCTACTGCCTGCCACAGAGTGCCATTTTTCTCCCAGGCAGGCTCTGAGAGTTGAAATGCAACCCACTGGCTGAGAGGGAGGAACTCTGATCGGAGTTCAGCACCTCCTGCTAACATCTCTTCAAATACATAACTCCTGGAAATAAACACATGTGACAAATATAATACTCTCTGGGCATATGCACACTTTCATTGCGGGGGTTATTTTATGAGTGAGAAAGATTTCCTCTGGTTTTCTGAGCTTGATGACTGGGTCATTTGGCACAGTGATAAGATGGCTTGCGCAGGTTTGGGAGCTGTTCAAGGGCATTAGAAAAATTTGATGAGGAATATCCTGACTGCACATCAACTCCCTCACAGTATTTTCAGAAAGTTGCCTCCATATCACTCTAATATCCATTTTTTAAAAAATAGGAGTAAGGAGGATGTCTTTCATAGTCTCCTGACCTTTACCCACATGATGACTTCAAGTACTGACAGATGTACTGTGTTTTGTGCAGTGAGTGCTATGAGTGAATGCGTACTTGCCCTTCTCAGCACTGGCTTACCTTTCTCCATAGCAGTGCCATTCTCCACAGCCACCCATTTTTTAGGGTCATTTCATCTTACAGTGCAAGAGCATCCTCATCAAAGGGCTGCCTCCAGGCTGCAATCCCTACTTGCACCTTGCTGGGCTATTGTACAAGCAATGTTTTCAAAATGATCATTGTAAATTTCTCTCCTGTTGTGACTGTCCATTTCAATTCTCTCCTGGCATGATTGTCCATTTCAATCTGCACATACCCCACCTGCTTTCTGCTGGAGTGTGAGGACTACGTGGGAGGATGATGAGATCCTAGACTGATGTTCTATTGTTAGGATTTCCAGATACAGGAGCAGGAGGGTAATTTACTATTTAGTCAGTACAGGAAGCCTTCTGATTCTGCCCACAATAATTGATAGTTTATAATCCACTAATCCTATAGAAAATAATGAATTGCCCATGCTCATGACATCCATCCCTTTGCCCACCTGCCCACTCCAACACACTGAGTGGTCATGCACATACAGAGAAAACCATGGATATGTAAGTACATACTGCTTTATCAGAGTAAGTGCTAAATACATATTTCTGCCTCTGGAATCTGGAGGAGAGGATAATTTTGTTTGAGACATATGTGGGCAAATGTACAAAAGATGAATGTCACAGATAAAATGTATATCCTGTGAGAATTCAAAAGAGAGAGCCGCCGCCGCCCTGAACAGTGAAAGATGGTGCTGCACCTCTGGTATCCAACCCTTCACTCCTTAGCAAAGCTGCCTGTTGAGTGTGCAAAACAGGCTGGTTGGGACTCGGGAGGGAGAGAGAGAAGCAAGCTGCTTCAGTGTTCAACTCGCAAATCTGAATGGGGAAAAATAATGGATCAGGACTTCCCACGGAGAGCAGGACCCTGTATCGCACATGGTTTGAAGCCGGAGTGGGACGCACCAGGTGGGGGAAACCGTTTCTCGAAATACGAACTACGATAGAGGCCCCCCCCCCCCCCCAATTCAGCCTAAAACCAATCTGTTTCCCTTGGGTCTGGCAGAGGGAATAGAGACGTCATTTTTATTTTTGACAAACTTCCCACGCCTTTAGATATGGAACAACGGGCAGCAATTCACCCCATGGAGTTTCCCCCAGGACCCAACCCTGCTTCTCTATGCCGAAGATAACTCTTCCAGTTGAACTTCTGCCTGCGGCCGTTAAAAGTAACGAGGGAAGGGGCAGCCTTATGGAGTGGGGCTGTTTCGGGGAAGCAAGCGAGGGTGCCAGGTCCTGGGGGCTGAGTCCCGCCCGCTTTATCTGAAAGGGCTGCGGCAATTCCCCTCCTGCGCCTCCCGCGAGCAGCTCCGACGGGAAGGAGAGGAGGAAAGCTGCGCAGGCTCCTGGCCCTGCCCCCGTCCGGCCCCTCTGGCCTATTGTCCCGGCCCTGCCAGGAAACACTGATTCCCAGTCAAGTCAGAGCTATGTCAAGAATGCCCAGGCGGA
The DNA here is from genome assembly GCA_029375565.1 of Gekko gecko. Taxonomy (NCBI): domain Eukaryota; kingdom Metazoa; phylum Chordata; class Lepidosauria; order Squamata; family Gekkonidae; genus Gekko; species Gekko gecko. The sequence continues at coordinate 231,206,096 of JAPDNY010000002.1, read as the reverse complement.
GTCAAGCTCCTGGCGCCGAGCCAGGCCCCGCCGCAGCGCATCCCGAGCGTCAATGCCATCTGATCCTGGGCGGCACACCCCCTCGCCTCCCTCGCCGGGATCTGGGTCTCCACAGCAACGGGATTAAAGGCTGGAATATCACTGTTTATTCTTTGGCTTGTGCCAGGAAACGAGAGGCCTTCTCTCTCCCTAACTCGAGCTGCCATGGCGGAAGGGGGGGGGGGGCGCTAGCCTTCATGGAAACTTTGTGAAGAGGCCTGCTTGTTTCGTGGAAATGAATAGATGGGGGCAGGGGAGAGCAAACAGAGGAGCCGACTTGAGGGGAGAGGTGAGGGTCTCTTGACGCCTAGGCCCTCTGAGGGCACTCAGCCTGGACAGTCTGGGACACTAGGGAGCCAGTCACTTAGTACTGACTGACTTCTTCCAAGGAACAGGCCAAAATGCTTATACTGCTTGCCTGACAAACAAAACAAGCCTTAGATGGCTGTCACAGGATTCCCAAGAGGACATTCACAGTTAACCACAAAGAGTCACTGAAAAGGGCAGAGTCTACCCTCTCCCACTGCTCCAGGCTGTTTGGTTTGTAAAACTCTTCTCATTTGTGTTCCATATGCCAGTCCTATCTCAGCCTACTGGTCTGGGATTTCAGGTTCTCGGTTCAACCTCCAGTTATCCCTCCCCCTCCCCAGTTGCTTCAGGATACAACACACTGCTGCAATCAATCACTGATTCAAAAAAGTCCAGGAAGCTTTGTGACTGCAGTTGTTTCTTGGAACATCCCCCAGTCAGCAATGACGAGCTGGACCAGCATCGAATCTTAAGCAGAAGTTTCACAAGCTGCATGCTTTCCCCAGAAACGTCTACAGTTCTGCCTTACATAAGGAACTAAATTGATGTGTCACTAACAGTTCCTTTCCTTTCTTCTTTACCAGAACTGTGAATGGTAAATTTCAAGGCTTCCATTTAAACAGTTTACTGGATAAGAGGGCAGGTGGACCAGCCTAGCAGAACAGAGTCATTAAGAGGTAGCCATGGTTTAGTAGGCAGGAAACACTCTGTCCCAGCAGGAAAGAATCTCCACAACATGCAGGATGCCCAGTTCTTATCTGGTGCTTTACAGAATTAACCAGTTCCTGTCACCTCATGTTCTGAAAAAGCAAAACAGAAACTTGACAAAGAATAGAGGACTGTTTGGCTATCCTTTCACACACCATAGAATGAATGGCTCACCACAAGCACACCTGAATTACATTGTAAATTCAATAAACAAGGAGAAAGCTGATGTTCAAAGTGAACTGAATCATGCATCCATTATCCTTCCTGTTCACCTTTGTATCCCATAATGAGTTTGTACAGAACTGCCTATAGGTTTTGTGCCTAACTTGAGACAGTTTTGTGATGTGCAAAGTCTCCTGGAAGGAACAAATAAAATTATGTAATCCTTTCACAAACAAATAGTTCCTTTAGGGGTGTTGTATGTGAAAGCATCAAACATAATGAATTTATGCATTTATTTATCTATTTTATTTATTTATTAATTCGATTTATATACCGCTCAGACCCCCCCAAGGGGTCTCAGAGCGGTTTACACATTGCATCTAATCCTTCCTAACTAGGGCCACAATGGAATGGGGTAGGGACATCCTTACTGGCACCCTGAGCAGGGCTTCCTGTTTTTCCTCCGGCGGGTTCCAGGCATAGAAGTCTGCTGCAGCCTTGGTGCCCCTTTTTTTTTTTTTTTTGAGTCCCCGGCGTAGATCTTTCCTTCCTCGGCCAGGAGACTTCCGCGGTCGGCCGCTTTTTTCCCTGACGCGCAGGTCCACGTCGGCCTCGGCTCTGGTCTGCGTCCCTTAGGCTCCACCGTCCGCGCCGTCGCGTCGCCTGCACGTCAGTGTGTCTGTGTTGTTCACTGTTGTTGTTGTTCAGTCGCACAGTCGAGTCCGACTCTTCGCGACCCCATGGACCAGATTATGCCAGGCCGTCCTGTCTTCCGCTGTCCGCTGAAGTTTGCTCAATTCCATGTTCGTTGCATCGATGACACTGTCTGACCATCTCATCCTTTGCCGTCCCCTTCTTCTTTGACCTTCAATCTTTCCCAGCATCAGGGTCTTCTCCAGTGACTGCTCCCTTCTCATTTGGTGGCCAAAGTATTTGAGCTTCAGCTTCAGGATCTGGCCTTCCAGGGAACAATCAGGGTTGATTTCTTTTAGGATTGACTGATTTGATCTCCTTGCAGTCCAAGGGACTCTCAAGAGTCTTCTCCAGCACCATAGTTCAATTGTGTTGTTCACAGAGGTGTCTAAAAGGGAAATTATTTAAATTTACTGCCAATGCACTCTGAAAAAGAAATCTTGGCCATGATGTTTACATGGAGAATGTTTTGATCAGGGGAGAGACAGTTGTTGCTGATCTGATCACAAGCCACTATTTTAAATGTCTAGAAGGACCCTGTTTATTCAAGAAAGAAAGGAGATTTTATAATGTATTCTCAGCTGCCTATAGCATGCACATGTTTCCTACAAATTGGAGACATTAGCTGGAAGGTACAAGTCAGCAGGCTTCAACTTTTCTACTTCTGAGGCTTTTAATGACACCTGAAGCAAGGGACCATTTTTAAATGCTTTCTTTCTTAACTGTCAGTCTCTCCTTTCCTTTCTCTGTTTCCAGGGCCAGATCGCCCATAGGGTGAACTAGGCGCCCGCCTAGGGCGTGCTGGCCTCAGGGGCGCCAAATGGCGCCCCACTCCCTCCCCTGAAAAGCGCCCCCCCGCCGCCCTAACCGGGCACCGCCGCCTCCGCCGCCACCAGACCCCTGCCCCCTTCCCGGCTTCCCTGGGGGTCCCGCAGCCGTGGAGCCCCCAGAAAAGCCGGCACCAGGAGGCAGGGGGCGGAGGCTGGACCCCCGCCCTCTTCCCAGCTTCCCTGGGGGTCCCACAGCCACGGAGGCTAGACTCCCACCCCTTCCCTGGCTTTCCTGGGGCCCCGCAGCTGCGGAGCCTCCAGGAAAGCCAGCGCCCCGCCGCCGCCCCCGGTTTCCAGGCCCTACCGGGAGGTTGGCATCCCCACTGGGGGCGCCCCAGGCGGTCCTGCCTAGGGCGCCCAGACACCTGGAGCTGGCCCTGTCTGTTTCCTTCTCTTTGACTTTTCCCCTTCTCGTTTCCTTTAAGAATTGGTACAGTCCAGCTCACTGGGATCACCATCCACCCTTTGAAGATGAATGGCATCAGGGAGAACATTTCTCTTAGTTTCACTGTGCTGTTAAAAGAGAATATCCCCCTTCCTTTTCAACCCGAGCAGTTGTAAAGACATGTGTTTTCCCCCCATCTCCAGTACTCTCGTTCTTGAAAGGACACTGGCCCTAAAAACACTGTTCTGAACTTCCCATTAATCAAAGAAGAGTAAGAAAACCAACACAAAACACACAGAAAGTGTTAGAGTAGGCTGCATGTGTGGGAGGGTGGAAGTTCAGAAACAACATCACAACATCACAAACATATATACACACACACAATTCCAGCGGCTATCAGTGTCTAACTAGGACACCATGTGTCAGCTCTGTAGAACATCAGCGCTCTCTCTGTCTCTCTCATTCAACTCATCTAACACCATGCTTGAGACTTTAACATCAATTATATTTAGCAATGCAGGTTTTGCCTGTTAATTAGATTAATCAATTAAACCTTTTGATTATGCTTTCAATTCATCAGGCAGTGGGGTTTTTTTTAATAGTAACTATTAGCCCTTTAAGTTGTTACAAAACAGTCAAGTACTATCTTGGAGAAGGTAGTCCCCTTCTTTCTTATAGAAGGAAATAGCTCACCTAAAACGGTGTCTCTTGTGACATGTATGTCTAACATAAAAACAAATTATTTTTTCCCTTCAGAATTATTATTTACTCATATAATACAGTTGTATAGAAATCTGCCTTGAGTCTCAGCAAGAAAGACGGGCTATGAATTATTAACTTTATAGCCCATCTTTCTTGCTGAGTCTCAAGTAAATAAATCTAATCCATTAATTATTTCAACTAATCCACTAAAATAGATCCAATTAATCAGCTAAGATTTCTTTAATCAGGTGACAACCTAAATTGGATGACAGCTTCCTCACAGGAGCAGCTAAATAAAGATTATTACAAACCACATTTGATGCTGTGGCATGGCTTGTGTGAATTTACCCTCCACAGCAGAGCCAACAATCAGTTCTTCCTAGGTACACTGTCATAGCTCAGACAGGCCATTTCAGAACACAGAAATATCCATCCTTTAGACAGGAAGTTGTGAAAATAAATCTAAGAGAAATGAACAGTATTACCCAAGAATGGGATGGGGTAAAACTCATAAGCTTTTTCAGGAGTAGTGTGCAGAGGATTCAAGGAAAAGGCAACTGAAACTTTTGTGTGGGATGAAATGACTGTGTGTCCACCCACTTTTCTGTTACTAGGAAAAGAAACATCAGTTAGAAGGACAGAAGCTAAGGCCTTAAAATTCTGCAAGTTTAAATGTCATGAGGAATGGTCTTTTTGTTGTCTATGTGAACCCACCCACCATGTGACAGGAGCAGAATATGGGATTCAGAAGGGCACGATTGTGGTGGATTTGGTGGTGAAGGTTGAGAAGAAATTGAAACAGAGATATACACATGCAAAAGCTTCCTTTCTTGATTTTGTACAGATTAGTAGCAGAGGGAGGGATAGGGCAGCTTGATTCTGACCTGGTGCAGACCTAGTTTTAAAGCCTGTCCAAATACAAATGCTTTTCTGAATGAGCTGGCTGGCCCCTATCCCAGTCCTACCTTCTGCAAAATGAATTCATATGACAGGGGCGTGGTAGAAGGCCTTTGCTTTCTTAGAGAAGATGTCTGAACAGCTTACATCCATCTCAAAGGGTCATGATCTCCCTAAGTTTATTTAAATATAATATGACAGTTGTCCAATATTCATATTTGCCCTTAGTTCTTGCAGTTATCTGCCCTCCTCTCTGCAGCCGCAGTCGCGTTATTGATCCAATATACTTAAGGCATATCCACCATGACCATTTTTAACATATCTGTCTTTTGCGGTGTACTCCTAAAGCTAGTCTAGGTGGTGTGCCATAGTCTTGCAGCAAGGAAATGGTAGAGTTCTTTTTTTAAAAAACAACTCTACAGCATGACTCCATAGTGACACCAACAGCCACCAATCATGCAGTAACATGACAATGACATCACCATACTAGCCATGCATAGAAGAAGCCAGCCAACAAATACATACCAGCACCAGCACACTCCCCAGCACTAGACATTTCTGGCCACTATGATAACATAGTTACGCCAGTACCACAGTTACACCAGCATAAGGCTATATTCATATAGCACTAGAGTATCTCCACCTATGTGTATCTTTGAGATACAATAAGATGAGGTCTCAGTTGTCACCCTAAAGCAGCTCTGGAACAGCCTTAGGTTTGCACTGGAATACCACTATAGTAGGTTAAGAAGGCCACATCTGATTTTTACATATCCTATTTGATTTGTGATCTGATATTATTTGTTAAACAGGAAAACAAATACCTCTGAAGACAGTACCGACTTCACACTACATAAGATAGATGTTGGAACATTTTGTGGGGGTGGCATTTCATTTCAGAACTCCTCCCAGCCCAGTCCAACCCTACCAAAAAACTCTGCCTTTATCTAATTTTTCATTTTTCCTAATTTTGCACATGCCCACATATTTAGCCATTCTCCTAACAGAGATCTTTTGTTCAAGAATTCTCCCCCAATACTGCACATGCCTGCATATTAGCAATCCCAGCTAAAAGACCATTTCAACCTTTTCTCGAAATCTTTACCATTTATAGGAGGAATCAAACATATGGCCATGCACAAATCTTGCACAATTAAAAAAAAGAACACCACTAAGCCAGCCAACGAAGGGAAAAAAAATCCAAGTTATTACTGGAGGAGGAAGCACTATATGTACTGTAAACAAGGCACAACTTGCCAGGAAGTGTGCTATGTGGGAACAAAAACAATGAAACAATATTTCAAGAAAACTTGAAGGATTATAAGAGTGGTGAAATGGTGTTCAGATTACTACAACCTACACCAAAAACTAAATATTATGGGAAGCCACTTATGATCAAGACCAGGGCTTTGTGCTTCAGCTGACTGCCAAGTAATCCTGCACAGAGTTCTCTTGGCAGCAGTGACCAAGCATTCGGGGTGCTGCATAGTGCTACATATACAAGGTTGCAATTTTGAAGTCTGTTAATTAATCTAGAACAGTTGTTGCCATTGTGTGTCCCTATCTGAAATTCGGGCAGGATGGGAAGCCACAAAACGTATGGCATACATGACTGACAGAAACATTTGTAATTGTGGCATAATTACAAAGGTTTATTGCTTCCCAATCAAAGGACTGGATAGTTCCCAGCTGAACACAATTCCTACTCTTAGCTGTATATTTCTGCTTGGTTTGGGCTGAGTCAGGAATATCCCACAGTGAAGGGAGGAGCCCACGGCTTCCCATTATTCAGTGACTGCTCATCCTTGTGCTTGAATTTCCTCACTCAACACTTCCCAGCGAAGCTTAGGAAAGGACTGAATCACAGCTGGGTATTTACAGTAAATCTCCCTTTCTTGTTCTCTCTGCTCTTCAGCCCCTGTTTTTGTCCAGGCTGTGACCCTCAGGACAAGTTAGAACACCCAATGGAAATATGTGCCTGCCCATATAGTTGGCCCAGGATGGCAAGGAAGGCAGATAGCAGGAGCACCTGCAGAGATTTCTATACACCGAGCGTAGGGTTGCCAAGGTGGGAAATTCCTGGAGATGTGGGGGCAGATCATGGAGACAAAGGGGCTTGGAGAAGAACATCAGTGGGGTATAACACTAAGTCCACCCTATAAACTGCCATTTCCTCCAGGGGAATAGATGTTTCTAATCTGGAAATCAGTTGTAATTCCGGGAGATCTCCAGGCCCCACCTGGAGGTTAGCAACCTTAACTGAGTGACTGCCCCATGACACTTAGGATGAGTCAATGAACTGTGTGCCGCTGCTGCTATTACTACTATTCATAAACAAAGTGTTAATAGCACATGGCAGTACCCTTTCACTCCCATGATGGCTATGCGCCTCATCAATTATAGGTGGCCTCATCCACCATATTATGCCATTTCTTTTCATTCTTTGTTGCTGGCAGTTGGACCAGCCCATCCAGCAGGCAGAGGTTGATGGAGTTCCCAAATCAACCAGGAAATCAAGGGACATGTGTTACTCTAGTATTTCTTTCTTTCTCTGTGCTCATTCCCATACTTTGTATGCTAATCCTGGCCCAAACCACAAAAACATCTCTCATTGATGATAACCCAAATCAGTAGGTATTAACCTTTAAATATGCTCTGAAGGAATTATACTAGGGCTGCCAACCTCCAGGGGTTTTTTGGAGGTCTTCCACTATTACAACTGATCTCCAGGCGACAGAGATCAGTTCACCTGAAGAAAATGGCTGCTTTGGAAGGTGGACTCTATGGCATTATACCCCATTGACATCCCTCCCCTCCCCAAACCCAGTCCTCTTCAGGCTTCACAGACACCCCCAATCTTCGGGTATTTCCCAACCCAGAGCTGGCAACCCTAAATCACACATATTTTTGATTTGTTCTGCTTTTGGTTTTCTTTACAAAGCTCTCTGGTTGCACTACCAACTTAAGCATGACCCTGAACCGCTGCTACTATTACTACTACCACTCCTTTTGCACAAATGATTGTACACCTGAAGCAGAATACTAATACTATGCTAATATCAAGAATTCAGATACTGTAGAAAGAGGACTCTGTTGTGTGTGATTCCAGCAGAGTCTGGGCCTCAAAAACAAGTGTGGAGAGAAGCAGGAATGTTGTTTTCACTGCTGTGGCTTCTTTTTTGTTGTACTTCTCCCACATTTGCATTGCAACATTCATCTGCATTTAAACCAGTTTGACAGGCATGGTTTTCCTTATGGAATCCTGAGTTTGTCATATTTCTGAAGTGATGAACATTTTTAGGAGTACTGTGTCAGTTTTGTGTTGGGGAAGCAAATAAAATTAAGGGAGGTAATAAGTAGAATACAAAACCTATTATTAAACTCAATCCTGTGCATACTTACTCAGAATTAAGTCAAGCTGAGTTTCATAGCACTTGCTCTCCAGTAAGAGAGTTTAGAATTATGCCTGTTGAACCATTCCAGGTAACTTAAATTGCAAAAATGCAGTTTAGTTTAAGAGCATGTACTGTAATTTAAAACACACACAAACATACAAAATAAACTTGAGCAGTGTTATCAATCGAGAAAAAACCACCCAATTTGTATAATGCAGGGATTTGCACCTTTCATATACATATAATAGAATTGTTTAACAGAGATTAGGCCTTTATTAGTTGGGCCTGAGGTATAATCATACCACAAGAGTGATACCACCCTACTTTTGTGCCCTGTTTATGGGAGGAGAGTAAGATATAATGTTTTAATAAAGTAATTAATAATAATATTGTTGGCACTCATAATTTGTGTATAATTGGGTATACATATATCCCCAATTATACACAAATTATTATTATACAAATGTTTGTGTATGTGTGTGTGTGGTTTGAGAAATTCTTGGAGATTTGGGGGTGGAGCTTGGGAAGGGTGGGATTTGGGGAGGAGAGAGACCTTAGCACGGTATTAGAATCCATCTTCCAAAGCAGCTGTTTTCTCCAGGGGGACTAATATTTGATGTCTGGAAATCCTCTCCTCTCTCCTTATATATAATTCTGTTTTGGAGTGGCACTTTGCAGTTCTCCCATTGGCTGTGCAATGCACTCCCTCAGCCATTGGCCCATCAGCCACCACTCAAGAGTTCTCGTGTGCCATTGGCCAGGTGCTGGGTCTGCTCCTCTTCCTCGCCCACTCCCCCTTCAGCCACTCTGCCCTGTCAGAATTACTGGCAAACTGCTTTCTCTCTTGATGAAGATACTTCTCCTGCTTGCCTCCTGTGTGGGACTAACTCTTCCCTCAGTAGCTGTTGGTAGGTATAATGAAATGGGAGTTACCTGTGTTTGTAAGATGGCTGTCTGTGGTTGGTTGTTTAAAATGTTCCCACATAAGGTTTAATTGAGCTGTAGTTCCAGAGAGGGGCCTGCTTGGGTATCACTCACTGGGTTGAATGGGGGTTCCTCATCTGCTGGCCTACAGTTCCCAGCTGCCCCAAGGCCAAAAAGTGTGGGAAAAGAGGGACTGTCCCAAGGGGCAGGGCAGCATCAATATAGACTCCAGCCCATCCAGCTGTGTTGTAAACTGGGGCCCATTTCACCACAGTAGGCAACTAAGCTTGGTTCAGACAAAGGAAGGAAACCCTTCGCAGGCCTTTGTGAGGAACTCATTGCGGCCAGTCCTGACTAGGGTTGCCAGCTCCAGGTAGGGAGATTCCTGGAGATTTTCTGGTAGAGTCTATGTAACCAGGGTTTGGGGAGGGGAGAGGCCTCAGCTGAACAGAATGCCATAAAGCCCACCTTCCAAAGCAGGTATTTCCTCAGGGGGGAAGAGATCTGTTGTCTGGAGTTCAGTTGCAATACCTGGTGATCTTCAGGCTCCACCTGGAGGTTGGCTTCCCTAGGCATAGCAGTCAGTGCTTCAGAGCAGGGTCTGCTAGATCCAGGTTCTTGCTGTAGAAGCTGAGTGGATGATTTTGGGGAAGTCACAGACTTTCAGCCTAACCTACCTCACAGGGTTGTTGTGCAAGTCAAAAGGGGGAGAGGAGAATGATGTAAGCTGCTTTGGTCTCCATTGCAGAGAAAGACTACTTTTCCTCCGGGGTAGAGGCTGCAGATATGGGGGGGAGATGGAAAACTGAAGAGTGAGTGGGAAATAAAGGTAGGTTGATTATTGGCTGGGAGGGAGATAGGGTTGCTAACTCCAACTTGGGAAATTCTTGGAGATTTGAGGGATGGAACCTGGAGAGGGTGAGGTTTGAGGAGGGGTGGGACCTCAGACAGGTACAATGCCATAGACTCCATCCTCCCAACCAGCCATTCCCTCCTGGGAAACCACTGTTGCCAATCTCCAGGTGAGGGGTGGAGATCACTCAGAATTACAACTGATCTCCAGGAGGGAGGGCAGAAGTCAGCTGCAGTCAGAGGGACAGATAATGGTAGGTTGATGGTTAGCTGGGAGGGGGAGGGGTTGCCAAGTCCAGGTTGGGAAATTCCTGGGGATTTCAGGGGTGGAGCCTGGAGAGGGTTTGAGGAGGTCACCACAGCAAATTGACACTGAGTGCCCAAGGCCTTGACACTCTCCCAGAGCCTCTTTCTAGATCCTGTTGTATTTATTTCCACAACGGGCCTTATTCTTACTCAGTTATAATTCTGAAGGCTGGCAACCCTATGGACATTTCTGATCGGTATTTTTTTTTTTTTTTTTTGGGGGGGGGGAGGGGGATATCCATGTCTGTTAAAACCCTGTTCTGAAACTGGTCTACATTTTAAATGTATATTGAGGATTCTTGAGTCATGTGACCAGTTTCTTCAGGGAAATGGAAGCTAGTCATAGAGCACATATTAATGAAATGAGACGAGTAGGGAGGGGAAGAGGGTGTGTATTTTGGGAGGCTGAACTGGCTGCTTTGCACTGCTGTGTACATATCCATAGCAACACATTTGCTGTTGCTCTGTCTCCATCGTGGCCTATGGTAAAACTCGTAAAAGGAGATGAGCAGCTGCACATTCCTCACTTGTTCCATTAGTGAAACTCCTTTCTGAGCCCAGACCTTTCCTTCCAACCAAAGCAACCAAGATCCATGAGGTCATCAAATTCCTTTCCCCCCCAACACTTCCCAGAGGCTGTGAATGAAATCAAAGCTGAATTGGCAGACCTCAGGCACTTTTTGCAGTTTGTACCAGATTCTCTATGTACAGGTCTAGGATAGGGTAATACAAGGTAATATGTATGAATCTAGTAGAAGAATCTCCTATGGTCTCTAATACACTAATTTATCTAAACAGACCAGGTATATTTGACTGATCAGAAACTTGAAAAACACCACTTAGGAGAGGACACTAAATTAAGATAATGTGGGATAATGAAGTAATAGAGCTGTGTTTCCAAAACTCTTTATATCTGGAGCACTATTTTTCTTTTCTTTCTTTTTTTCTGGATTAAAATTGGAGGAATATTTCACTTTATATTCACAAAAACAAATATGGATTTTCTAAGTTTTCTAGAACAATTCTCCTTGCAGCTGTGAGAAAGCCCACTCAGTATTGCCTCTTGTAGGTAATTCCTGCCCTCAGTAAAAACTCATGGAGGATGCCATGCTTTCTGGGCATTGCTCTGTGCCATCAGCTGCAGCACAGGCTGCATCAGGGAATATCAGTGTATCTTTACTTTCTGAAATTCATATAGTCAGGGAGGAGGAAAAACATTGCTTGGGGCTTCCCCACTCCAGGGGCACAGAGTATATCCAGTACAGTGGTTTAATATTTCTAGACATGTGTCTGACTCTCCCATGACACATTTCATATGGTATGGAACTATACAATATAGGTTCATTTGTAGCAGTATGGGACATGAGGAACACAGGCCAGGACAATCTCCAAACTCTGCTATATTGATTGTGTGATCTTGGATGCCATGGATTCTCTTCCAGCCTCAGTTCTCCATCTGAAAAATGGAAGTAATAGTTACATGCCTGAGCAGTGAGAGTGATTAAGACACAGTCTGTAAATTTTGTGGCAAGCTGAAAATACTGTAAAGAGTCAAGGCAGTCACAAAGAGTCTTGGAGCATCTTAGAAACTAACAGATTGCCTAGCAGGTATGAGTGGGGTGTGTTTTTCTTTTCTTTTGTTGCAACAGACTAATACATCTATCCCTCTGAAAAGAATAATGCCATTGGGACAATATCACCCTGCCAGGCTTCCCAAGAACTTACCGTAATTTGGCGGGAGATGCATACTTCTTGGCAGGACCATTCCGGGGGGGGGACGGGACGTGGCACATGATGCCATCGCCAGGAAGTGATGCTGGGCGATGCCCTGGCAATGGTACCATCAAGTTTCCAGCCCCATTGCCAGAGCGTCACCCGGCGTCACTTCCTAGCGACAGCATCGTGTGGCATGGATGTTCCAAGGAGGAATGTTCCGGCCGGGGACTGTATGTCCCCCGCCGAAGTACAGTAAGTACTTGGCAACCCTACACCCTGCACAGTACTCTGTTAAGCTGGGCTCTGTTTGAATACAATCTTCTGAAACTGAGAGCAGCAAAACTATTCCTGTCCTAGCAATAGCACATAAATGACAACATCAATTTTAGGAGTTCTGCATAAGGAACCAAAGGCATGACTGCATTATGGATTTAAATCAATTTAAAGCCTGTTTAGCTGCTATGCCTCCCATCTAAGGAACCTGGGAAGTGTACTTCTGCCAATGGACAATTAATCTCTAAAGAGACTGCATTGCAACATGCAGGATTTGCAACAGGCAACTTCTCTGTTTAGCATTCATATATATTTGTTTCCAGCAAAGAAATTCATTAAACAACTTTAAATGAGTTCAAAAATATTTAGCAATAGTTTTAAATACTCTAGGGTGTACTTTACTGTGGCATAGGTGTCAAATGCACATGGTGGTGGAGATATTTGCCCAAGCAACTGTCTTTCTTGCTGCTGCCTATCCTAGCTGTTATGTATTAGGACTGGAACATTCCAGGACTATCTACCAGACACTGGCTGAGCTTGGAGCTCTAGAACAATAGCCCACCAGGACTCTGGAAGTGACCAATGAGAAACCAATGTTATGTAAATAGCCTATCATTGGGAGTGGGGTGCCTTTGGGTGTGGTTTTGCATGCTATTTAAACAGGGTTGTTGCCCTAGTGTAGTAGTCTTAGTCTTGTAGTAGTCTTAGTCTTAATCTTGTTTCTGAAATCACCACAATGCATCTTGAATCCAGTATTTAATACTGGCGATGAGGATAGGATCCTGTTGAGCGAACCTAGTGCCCATCTGCACCACACCGCACACTGCGTTCCAGTGCAACCGGTACCATGGCTGCTGCTCCAGGACACTTCAACGCATTCAGCACCACTGCTAAGGACTGGGACTCCTACATTTCCCGCTTCGAGTTCTTCCTCGAGTCCTCTGAGATCACTGAGGGTGAGAAGAAGCGCACCTTCTTCAGGGTCTGCGGCTGCTCAACATTCGAGATCACCCACTCGGTGTTGACTCCGGCAGAGCTACGAACCACTCCATATTTATTTATTTTATTTATTACTTTAGATTTTTATCCTGCCTTGCCGGAACAAACTGTTTCAAGGTGGCATATACAATAAGATAGATAAAACAATAAAACAATACATACATTAAAATTGACAAAATTCTCAAAAACCAGCAGTTTTTGTACAGTACATTACAGTACATTTTGTACAGTACATTTTGTACAGTATATTAACGAGTACAGATGGCGGCAGTTAGTGTATGTGGTCCAAAGCGAGGAGGCCATGCACCAACGTTATAAAGTAGGGCTAGTATGTTCAGTTGCCAGTGGCTCCAGTGGCGGCTCCTAGTCGAAGGCCTGGTGGAAGAGCTCCATTTTACAGGCCCTGCAGAACTGTAAAAGGTCCAGCAGGGGCCTGATGTCCTCTGGGAACTCGTTCCACCAGTGTGGAGCCACCAATGAAAAAGCCCTAGCCCTCGTGATAGCCAATCTGGCGTCTTTCAGGCCGGAGAGAGTCTGGCGATTTTGTGACCCTGACCTCAGTGCTCTCTGGAGCACATATGGGGAAAGGCAGTCCCTCAGGCAGGCCACCGACCATACAGGGCTTTAAAGGTTAAAACCAGCACCTTGAAACGAATCTGGCATGCTATTGGCAGTCAGTGCAGTGCCTTCATTGCAGGCTGGATATGATCTCATATAGAGAGACCCATCAGCAGCCTAGCTGCTGCATTTTGCACTAGCTGCAGCTCCCGGATTTGGGACAAGGGCAGCCCCATGTAGAGAGCATTGCAGTAGTCTAATCTCGAGGTGACCATAGCATGGATCACTGTTGCCGGGTCATTGCGTTTGAGGAAGGGAACCAACTGCCTAATCAGCCGTAGATGGTAAAAGGCTGACCTGGCAGTGGCTGCTACCTGGACCTCCATTGTTAAGGCAGCATCCAGGAGCACTCCCAAGCTCCTGACCCTTGGCGTTGGCACCAATGGCGCCCCATCGAAGGTCAGTAGTGGGATCCCTACCTCCGACCCGCTCTGACTCGGGCACAGGACCTCCGTCTTCATTGGATCCAATTTCAATTGGCTCAGTCTAAGCCAGCCCGCCACGTCCTGAAGCACCCATTCCAGGTCATTGGGGTAGAGTCAGACTGACTGCCCAACAACAGATATAGCTGGGTGTCATCAGCGTATTGATGGCACCCTAGCCGGTGCCTCCGAGCAATCTGGGCAAGGGGGCGCATATAGATGTTAAATAATATCGGGGATAATACCGCCCCTTGAGGAACCCTGCATAACAGCAGGTACCTCTGGGATGCCTGTTCCCCTAGCACCACCCTCTGTCCCCAACCTTGGAGGAAGGAGACGAGCCATTGCAAGGCAAGCCCCTGTGTCCCTGTGTCGACGAGGTGGTGGATCAGTAACTGATAGATGACCATGTTGAACACCGCCAACAGGTCCAACAACAACAGTACCGCCATGCTGCCTTGATCCAGATGCCTCCAGAGGTCATCTGTGAGGGCGACCAGTGCCGTCTCCATCCCATGGCCTGCCCAGAAGCTGGACTGGAATGGGTCTAGCATTTCTGGTCCCAGCTCCTGCCAACCTAGCAGTTCGAAAGCAAGAAATTGCAAGTAGTACCACTTCAGTGGGAAGGTAACAGGATTCCGTGCACCTCGGCGTCTAGTCATGCTGGCCACATGACCATGGAAATGTCTTTGGACAGTGCTGGCTCTTCGGCTTGGAAACAGAGATGAGCACCGCATCCCTAGAGTCAGATTCGACTGGCTTTCGAGCAAGGGAAACCTTTACCTTTACCTTTTTATCTTACTTTATGATATGCAAAGAGCTGCTGATATTAGATGCTTCCTGTGGTTTAGTAATACAGTTGTCTAAACTGGTAATGGTCTTGCAAGTCATTGTATGAAATCCCACTTGTCTCAATGGATTAATTATGGAATAGGAGTATTAGTATCTCAGATGGGAATAATAATGGTGCACCTCTACTGGTTTAGCATGAACTTTGGACTGGGGGGGGGGCAGCACAGACACCAGTGCTTATAGAACAGAAGCTCCATATCCCTGCCTGTCCCACCTCTGCCTCCCATCTGTTGTGTCCCCTCAGGGCTTCCTGGGTTTGATGTCCCTTTCACAAGTCCAAGGGGTGGGGCTCTGGCTCA
This sequence comes from Gekko gecko, assembly GCA_029375565.1. Classification (NCBI taxonomy): domain Eukaryota; kingdom Metazoa; phylum Chordata; class Lepidosauria; order Squamata; family Gekkonidae; genus Gekko; species Gekko gecko. Next base: position 231,190,715 of record JAPDNY010000002.1, on the reverse strand, counting down.
GGGATGCTCCTGCTGGGACCACTGTTGTTGTTTCTGATACCACTGGACTTCTGTTTTGTTCAATTGCATGACAAAACAGCAGGCAGCACCTTGAAAACTAACTACACACATTGGTCACCACCCTCTCCTCAGATGCACACTTGCATGGAAGATGGGCTGCTGTGTGATCCAAGGGAGTGTGTGGCTGCTCTGGCATGGGGTGGGGGCCACCGTCTGGATCTCACACTCCCCCACAGCACTGCTAGCATCTGATAAGCCATACACAGCTTGGCAGAGCAGGTGTGCAAGGGGCCGTTGGTGGAAAGGGTGCAAGGGAGCTACGGCCATGGGTGCAGGATGGAAGGTTTGTAAAGTGGTAAAGGTAAAGGTACCCTTGCTCACAAGCCAGTCGAATCCGACTCTAGGGTTGTGGTGCTCATCTCTGTTTCCAAGCTGAAGAGCCAGTGCTGTCTGAAGACGTTTCTGTGGTCATGTGGCCAGCATGACTAAACTCCAAGGCCCACAGAACGCTGTTACCTTCCCACCGAAGTGGTACTACTTGCAGTTTCTTGCTTTCAAACTGCTAGGTTGGCAGGAGCTGGAACCAGAGATGGGAGTTCAGTTCGTCATGCAGCACTCAGGTCTCAAACTGCTGAACTACCGACCTTCCGGCCTGCAGTTCAGCATCTTAACCACTTGAGTCCCTGCTAAAAGGATGGATCTGCAGAGCAGCCCATCAGCTGGGGGCCAAAGGTTAGCTCCAAGGTCTTTGTCTGCCAATAGCCTCCTGCCGTCTGGGGATCAAACCAGGAGCGCTGGCCATGCTACCACAATGCCTTCCTAGTGAGCCATTCCAGTCTCTGCAGTGTTCTCTGCCTTGCCCCATATGGCCGGTGGTGACATCAGGGCTTCAATGGAGTGCCCATTGCCCGGTGGCTTGCCTTCTTTGCATCTACCTTCTCGGTTTGCTAGTTAGGATGCTGGTCTTGGGGGCTGCAGCTTTGAGACTGGCCTCTGCCTCTGCCCCTCCAGCCTCACTTTTTTATTTTACTTTTTCAGGCGAAGGGGTTGTGCAGCTTGGAGCAGGGATGGTTGCATTTGTATAGCAGTTTTGCTGCCAGTCAGGCCCTTGCAGGAGCTGTCTGCCACATAGGTGCCCTTCCCCTATGGGCTGGGGGGGTGCTCTGGGTAAGTGTCTCTCTGGGGATCATGCTGTTGCTGGGTCTTTCTCCCCTGTCTGGCATCTCTTCATTGGAGGTGGGACTGACTTTGAGGAGCAGTGGCTGGTGTGGACCACTCAGAGGGGCACCACTATCTGACTGGTGGGTGCTGCAGGGTTCCTCTGGACCCTGGCACACTTTCTATGCCATCTGTGGCTTGCTGAGGGAAGTGTGTTGCTGACTACCTCTGCCACAATGGCCTTCAGGACTGGGGTGAACATTGTGTAGCCAATAATCTTGTAAGCAACATAAAAATGCTATTTTCCTTTTAACAAAAAAATGAAAGAGATTTCTTCATGAAATAACTGGGCATCTTAAGTGGGTGAAATAATTGAGGTATATTGGCAAAGGACTGGGTAGCATCAATTCATCTCAATGCAGAGTAAATCCAATCCAACTTGGCCACTTTTCATATCAGAGTAATATTCTATAATTAGGAACATCACCACACTGAAACTCAGATTAGCAGTTTTGACATTTGTTTCTATAGTGAGCTGTTTATTTCCATGCCCTTATGCTTGTCTCAATTCTTGTTACATACAGTTGTTTTGACTGCCCTTAAAATGTGTCTGTACTTTGAAACTGAAGTACCTGGATTTAATTCAGTTTAGTCACACTGATTAATCCTATATATATATAATTTCCCTAATGCGTTGGCCATTTCCAGCTCTCCCACTGGCTGTGCTGTGTGTTCCATCAGCCATTGGCCCATCAACTACCACTCAAGAGTACTCATGTGTCATTGGCTGAGTGCTGGGTCTGCTCCTGTCCCCTGCCCACCATCAGCCTGGACACTCTTCCCTCAGAATAAACTGTCAAACTGGCTGTCTCTCCTGACAAAGACACTTCTCCTGTGGCTGGCTGGCTACTGAGGTGGGCCAGCAGCTGTTAAACCATGCTCTTCAACCTTCTGCTATGCAGCTGACTTTCCCCTAGGCTTGCCAATCTCCAGGTGGGACCTGGAGATCTTCCGCTGTTACAATCGATCTCCAGATGTCAGAGATCAGTTCCCCTGGAGAAAATGGCTGCTTAGGAGGGTAGAACCTATGGCATTATACCCTGCTGAGTCCTTCCCCCCCAAATGCTGCCCTCCACAGGATCCACCCCCCAGATCTTCAGGTATTTCCCTACTCAGAGCTGGCAGCCCTTCTTTCCCCTCAGTGCCTGTTGCTAGGCAACCAAGCTTGGGTTCTGTCAGTAAAAGGCTGCAGGGGGGAGGCCCTTTCCACACCTATTTGGGTCTTTGGGAGAAAACTCATTGGGGCCAGTCCTGACTAGGGTTGCCAGCTCCAGGTTGGGAAATTCCTGGAAATTTTATGGTGGAGTCTACCTCCAAGTGTTGGGATTTTAGTAGGGTAGCAGAGTGCTCACGGCTTTAACACAGCAGAGCTCGTCTGGTCAGTGTGTATGCTGTCCCAGAACAAAGTTACTCGGAGCCTCTTTTATCTTGTGTGTGGAGAGAGAGAGTAACTGGAAGGAAGGAAGTTTTCTCTAAGAGTAACAATCTACATCTACATATCAAAGGGATAGTATCAGAGAGAGAAGGAAAGGATGTTTAGTGTCCTAGCCTATCTATCTCTCTGACTCTCTTGTAGTCTTCCTCTGGAATCTGAGGCAAAGAGACAGTGCAAAGTCCTTCACTTCCAACAGGAAATTCACTCTCAGCAGCTGCAAGCTGACTCAGGGGAATGACAGCTGGGTCAAGTGAACCCTGACCTAACTCATTAAAATTGTAGTGTCTCGTTTGTCCTCCAGTCTTGGATATAACAGCCCTCAAACTTGGGCACTGGCATAGCTAGTCAGGATCCCATGCTTTCTCAGCAGCTGTTTTCTAAAAGACCCAGAGCAGAGGCACTGAAAGCAGAACACTTGCACTGGAATCCTTTACTATATCACCCTTTACAACCAATCGTGAGGCAGCATGCCAAAAAATGCCCCCCTGTCAACCATTCATGGATGTAGCCAACCAACATACACAGATGCCCACACACCACCCTGATGTTACTATTCTACTACCCATGAACAGAACAAAAAAGGGAAGGGGCACCATGGAGGATGTTTATGTGCTCTGTAGGAAACCTGGGCCTACCATCCTCCTGATGAGTTCCACAGATGAAGGCTTGAATCCCTTTCTCTAAACACATCCCCTTTTGACAGGTCAACACATTCAGGGAAGACAGCATGGCTACTCCAACAATATCACCCATATACCTTCACAGCTCACTAGAGACTAAGGAGAGGAAATCCCTGTTGAAAATGTAGGGCTTCTAGGCTTGCTAGCCTCCAGATGGGGCCTGGAAATCTCCCAGAATTACAACTGTTCTCCAGACTTCATAGATTATTTTGTCTAGAGAAAACGGCTGTCTTGAAGAGAGGACTCTATGGTATTATACCCTGCTGAGGTCCCTTCCTCCCCCAAACCCACCATCTTCAGGTTCCATCCCCAAATCTCTAGGAATTTTCCAACCTGGAGTTGGCAACCCTAGGCTTCCCCCAAGCAGTGGTTCAGATCTCACAGGCAGAAGAATGTCCCAAGAAGTCACTTATTGGAAGACAAAGGGGACACAACTATACTAGCAAGAGCAATGTGTTATAAATACTGTTGGATATTTTAAGTCTGCATGCAAGAGGATCTGGGAGGGAAAGGGGTAAGAGAATTCTCTCATTCAGGTACACTTAACAGTTGGACCCACCTCTCATTGGTTAGATGTTGAGCCACATTTCACCATTGCTTGCCTTCTGTTTTATATAGGACCCCTCTACTTTGGCTTGGAGCTGTAGCATGCTAATGTTTTTGAAATTAATCTGTTCACAATAAGTTAAATATACCTACATGAATATGTCATGTAAGATGGGCTTCTATTTTTGTAACTAAAATTTCTTTCTCTTGTTACCATTGGAGTCAGATTATCTTTGTAATTTGTTTGAACAGCATTTTCCCTTAACCAGGAAACATGGAGGACTGGGGATACTGTGTAAAGCTTTTGTGCTTCCAAGGCAAATGATATTTTAAAATTTAACCTAATAAATACAGCCTCTAGTTGCCTCTTTCCCTTGCTGGATCAAACATCTAGTTCAGCACGCAGTTTCCGGCATTTGGGGGGCAGGAAATAACAGTGTTCATTCAAATGCTTATGGAGGCTCACAAACTGCCTTGAGCCAGAAGGAAAGGTGGGATATAAATATTTTAATAAATGAAAGCAGGGCATGAAAGTGGTGGTCATCCCCTGTTCTGGAATTCTGAAATACTGGAATACTGAAATACTGTTCCATTAAAATACCTTTGCTAACTATTGCTGATAGGCTTTTCCTCCATAGATTTGCTTTTCCTACATTAGGTGTTGAAACCTATTTTATCTAAGTGCACAATCCTCTACTATTCAGAAATATTACCACCACCACCATGATGACCCCCCCAAACCCCTACCAAGATTAAAAATGAGATGGAAGATGGGAGGAGTGATGCTAGCTTTAACCATACAAATTGTTAAAAAACAACAGGATGAGATGGAGTTCCTCAATCCAACTGATTTATACTTGCCTAAAACACTGGTAAATCTCCTTCTAGCTACATGCCCCAAATGGATAAAATGGAGGACAGGACAATTTTGTAAGGCACTCTGAGTCCATATTGCACAGAAAAAAATAACTTTTTTCCCACCATAGAGAACAATGGAGGGAATAGGGGCAACCTATTTTGGGGGCCATAGAATTGGACCCCCTGGTCCAATGTTTTTGAAACTTGGTGGGTATCTTGGGGAGAGGCTCCACCAGCTATCCTGTGAGTTTGGAGCCCCTCCCTCAAACCCCCTTCCCTCCAGCCCCCAGAATATACCCTATGTTTTCACCATTGACTTCAATGGCCCATAGGATATAATGGGGCCGAATTGCTGTCCTTTCCTTCTCTCTTTTTCCTCTTTCCCTCCTTCTTCTCTTCTCACTTTCTTTCTTTCCCACCTTCTTCTCTTCTCTTTTTTCCTCCTTTCCCTGTTTCCCTCCTTCTTCCCTCTCTTTCTTTCCCTCCCCTTTCCTTCTCTTTCTTTCCCTCTTTCCTTCCTTCTTTCCTTCTCTCTGCTCTCTCTCTTTCCTCCTTCTGTGGCCCAACTCTCATGAGAAGGAGTTTAAACTTTAAACCCCTTCTCTCTTAGCTCCCCCACCCAGACCAGCTGGGAAGGGAAGGGGAGGCTTTTGAAGATGCCTCCCCCTCTTTTGCTTCCCCTTCTGACATCACTTCTGGTGATGTCAGGGGGCATGGCATATGCTAATAGCCTAATAGCTCATTAGCATACCATATGCTAATGAGCTCCTGCAGCTCTTTTTCTACGAAAAGACCCCTGAACAAGCCTAAAACCTCCTTTGGGCTCTCAGACTTTATTTCAGGATTCTTTGTAGCTTGGCTATTTCCTAGAAAAAACTTTCTGACAGAAAATCAGTGGACTTCTATAGAAGGAAATTCCCATCAAATGCCGTATCTGGATGCTGCACTTCTCCTAATGACAACAGAGGGAGAAAATGTCATGGCATTTGCATAATTTGCAAGCAGAAAAGGGAAGTGATATCTGGGAAATGTGATCTAGGGACGGCTGAATCAGCCACCTCCTTCCCTGTTTGATCAGACTCCAAGCAATTTCAACAGCACAATGAAGGAAATTGTGGCCAGTTCTCACCCATATTCTAGTTTCATATAGACTCTTGCTTTGCAGGACCAGGATTTCAGGGAAATTTTCCTGTGAAGATTCCCCACCCACACAATGGAGCTGGTTCATGAAAAATGAATGAAAAGTAGTGACATACAATTAAAATGGGGGGGACAGAGATTCCTCTCAAGTCCTAGTTCCTGAAAAGGTCCCACCGTCTTTCAGAGATTACCTACAGTAAAGTGGAGGCAAATATTCCTTAATGTGGCTTTGCTGGGAGAGTTGGTGTCTGGGCACACTCTTCTAAGAAAGCAGTATGGATAGCATGCAGGTGCCTTCCACCCAAGGATTTCCCTCTGTGTGGACAGCAGGATGTCCCCATAGTTTTAGTGAGTATGAACATAAAGTAAGCCAGGCTTGGAAGAAAAGGGCCTGATGCAATGGAGCATAAGGGATGGGGGGAGGCTCAGAGCTTTATCACCCACCCTTCTTGGTGTTTAAAATTAGATTCTTATCCCACATATGAATGGGGAGGCACATAAATAAACATACAAGGCCATCAGCAATATTAATGGTCCAGTGTGCTGCAATGTTTAGCATATCAGAGTAGGACTATGGAGCCCGAGGTTCTAGTCCTCCCTCTGCTGTGATGCTCAGTGGGGTGACCGTGGGGTTCTCACCTTCTCTCAGCTTAACCAGCCTTGTAGAGCTGTTGTAAAGATAAATTGGAGGAGTTGAGAGCCGTGTACATCCACCTGTAGCCTTAGGGAAAAGGCGGCATAAAAATGAGATGCACTTTGGGCTATAATAGTTTGTCTAAGGGCAGTGGATATGGTAGAGGTAGGGTTGTAGCCACTACCAGTGTAATTGCAAATAAAGTTTTACCCATCTAAGCCCGTTGACTTCAGTGGACTTAGAAGGCTCTTGAGGCTTTGTGCAGAGTGACACAAAGACAAAGATAGGAATGGGCACAAACCAAGAAAATTCGGTTCAGTTCGTGGCATGCCTGGTTCATGAACCATGGACTTTCACGAACTTTTAGCAGCCAAATGAATCAGTTCAGTTTGTGATGGTAGAAAGATCCTGCATAAGCTAGAGACACCAAACTTTCAGGGAATTTCCTTCTGACTCTCCCCTACCTGCCCTCCAAGTTTGGTGAGGATTGGATTTATGGGGTCTGAATTATGCCCACTCCCAAAAAAGATGCCCCAGAAAAGTGCCATAACTTGGATCCCATAAATCCAATCCTCACCAAACTTGGAGGGCAGGTAGAGGAGAATCAGATAGACAGGGGGTCATTTTGACAGGTGCAGGTTCAGGAATGTATAGAATGGATCCTGTGCAAGCTAGAGACACCAAACTTGGAGAGCATGTAGAGGAGTATCCAGCAGAGTTCCCCTGAGAGTTCGGTGTCTCAAGCTTGCCCAGGATCTGTCATTGACAGGTGGTCATTTTGACAGGTGTAGGTTCAAGGGGTTTAGGAGTGTATAGAATGGATCCTGTGCAAGCTAGAGACATCAAAGCTGCAGGGGACTTCCCCTGGATACTCCTCTATATGCTCTCCAAGTTCTGCCCCCCTGTTGCTTGAAGTTTTATAAGCATTTACATTGAGCAGAGACAGTCTGACTGGAAATGTATCTGCTCACAAACCAGCACAAACCTCCACAAACACCTTGAAAGTCTGTGAGAAGTTTGTGCTGGTTGACCTGCCACAAATTTCACTTTGCGAACTGCAAACAGGCCAAAATTTGTGAGCCGGTTTGTGCCCATCCCTACACAGAGGCACAGCTAGCAGGCCAAAATAAAATCCATGACAACTAGTTTACAACCTGCCAAGCAGCATCCCAGTCTCCACGTTTTACATAATACATGATGACACACAAATTGACCAGTCAGGTTTAGAATAAAGTAAGGGTTTCCCCATCTCAGCCGGCCTGAAAGATCCTGCCTCTGCCTTTGCTTACAGGCTTCTCCACACATCTGCTAGCAACATCATAACAGAAGTAGTAGCCAACTGAGAGTGGTTTGGGATATAGTGGGAATGGAAAGGGAGATGCCATCACTGGTGATTTCTGACCCTCTTTTGACTCATCAGGAACCACAGAGTAATTTTCCAAGCCCATGCTATGGCCAGGAGCAAAGCTGGGCAGACATTTGGACTCCTCCTGTGCTGTTGCCTGACCTCGTATGCCCCTTCTAACTGTCTGCACTAACCTAGTTATAGGCTCCACATGGCACAGACATCTGAGCAAGCAATGCCAAGAGCAGCAGGGAAGGCCCTAAGGCTCTCGGAGAGAAGGTTCCAGGACATTCCTTTGGCTATTGGAGAAGGGCATCTGATTTGTGTGTATTTATTTATTTTGGCCAGTGGAAATGCAGGTGGTTGAACATACAACAGTCTGGAATGATCATTCTGCTCGTTGGAAACTGCTTCAACAGATGCTTCAATGACATGGTATAGAAAGACATTGACATACTCCCTATTTCTGCATGGGGCAGGGTGGTGAACAACCAACTTGTTTTGACCATGTTACCCCTTTCCTCTCCTCCTTGAATGGAAAACAACTGCTTCTTAAGCAGATGGATGGTGGTACTAGAATGGGAAGCCAATCCATTTTTATTTCCATGGCAGCCAAGTAAATTTTTATCCTAACGACCTCTGAAGCTTGGTGGAAAAAGCGCACACACATGCATATTATAAAAGTTTTGACATTTTGGATATTTTAAACAAAGGCTTGTTCCTATGACTACAGGAGCTGTAGGCATGTAAATCTGTTCCCCCCACCCCACCCCCTATCCTTCCCAAATTGGGGATACAGCCAAGAAAAGAGAGGAAATAATAACAATTGTTCAGATCTCTGGCAAGGGATGCAGTCCACTCATGCAAGCTGAAGTGCCAGAACAGCTGTGCTCAGCTCAGGACTTTGGGCCTAGAAATTCTGAGGCAATGCCAGCTAACACTGGGTTGGCAAGGACTGGACCAAACTGGCTGGGCTATCAGAAAAAAACAACACTGCCAGTCAGAAGAGAAACTCATAGACAACCTACCTACAGCAGAAATAATCCTCTCAGTGCAGAGATTCTCCAGTGGCTCTTATCTCCTAGTATCAGACCCTATTTTCTGCTACCTGGTATGACACAGTCCCTACCTAGCCTTCCGAGGATGCCTTTTGAAAGTGTGGTTGTATACACACACTCTAACTTCCAGTCCTGGGAGTGCAGAAGTTAAATAACTGAGTATGGTGTACAGAACCATGTGCAAATCCATCCACCCACTTCTTAACCCCCAATTCAGATAGTAAATGCTGCTGAATGGTTCTGCAATGCAGCTATTCTGGAAGAACAACCAGGTCCGTTGTGAGATTAAACATTCTGTTAAGCAAAGTTAAGAAAGAAAAAGGAAGCTGTTATGGGGGGGACAGATCTTGACAAACACCAGCTTTCAGAATCTAGATTGTATGAAGACACAGTGAAAGCTCCATTTTAATTCTCCCCCAGAAAATATTGGTCCAGTATTGTACGTCTACCATTGCCACAAAGCCTTCCCATGTCACTCCTTTTACCTGTTCCCCTTAGCAGTCTGACTGCAGCACCTCATGCCAGCTTTGCCACTCACATATAGTTTGGCGACCAGCATCCCCAGCCAGATTGAATTAAATATCTTGGGAAAGTGCCTTTGTGATGGGACAGGTGTCTCTTCTGAAAATAGGAGGTTGGAATCCAGCAGGAAGAGCCTCGACCAAGTATAATCACATGCACAAACCTGATACCATAGTCATAGTTGAAAAACTGCTCAGCAAAAACAATGAAAAATATAACATTAAATAAATAAAATATATAAAGTGTGCCCATTTCCAATAGCTGTACACATGAGGCATCCCACTCAGGATACCAATGTATCGTCAGCCTTTACCTTGGACCTCTCCACCAGTCTCTTCTCCACAACCAACCACTCTGCTTGCATTCATTCAACATGCACATGACGATATGTGTCTCCTCTGACAGTATGGTTAAATGAGTATTTTTCCAGCACATCTGCTGATGATTTGCATTTGTAACACAGCGTATGACAGGGTATGGGGAAACATCTCTGCAGGGCTGCCAGCTTTGGGTTGGGGGTGGAGCCTGGGGATGGTGGGGTTTGGGGAGGAGAAGGACCTCAACAGAGTACAGTGCCATACAGTCCACCCTCCAAAACCGCCAGGTCTTGAACAGAACTCACTCCCAACAACACCCTCTTGGCAGTGATTTGTTTATTGAGAGATGGAGAGGTTTCAAGCATAGATGAAGCTGTGTCAGAACTGACTCCCTTGGTGCCAGTTCTCGTATTATACATAATTCAAACAGCTCTCCCCCATGACCAGTCCAATCACACCAATACATCCCACCCACCAAAATCTACTATGCACTGTTAGCTCTCCTCCAACACCTGCAAGCATAGGGTTACATTATCTAGCAGTGTCTGGTACTCAAGGACAAGCATGCATTATCCAGTTTGGTGCAGTGGTTAAGTGCACGGACTCTTATCTGGGAGAACCGGGTTTGATTCCCCACTCCTCCACTTGCACCTGCTGATGTGACCTTGGGTCAGTCACATGCTCGGGCACAGCTGTTCTCTCAAGGACAGTTTCTGTCAGAAGTTCTCTCAGCCCCACCTACCTCACAGGGTGTCTGTTGTGGGGAGGGGAAGGGAAAGGAGTTTGTAAGCCACTCTGAGACTCCCTTGGGTAGTGAAGGGCGGGGTATAAATCCAATCTCTTCTCTTCTCTTCTTCTTCATCCCCATGGAAGGGAGGCCCTGCACAAACACAGTTACAAGCATAGCATGACTCCCAGCAAAGTGGTTCCACACCGCCCCCATACACTCACATACTCCCCCTCCCCCAGCTGGAATGAAACAGGACAATAAGCATACAGAACCAAAGACAAAGTGACAGTTAAGAAACCCATGGCAAATGAGGCCCGAGTTTGACAGAGAACTGATCTCTGTAGTCTGGAGATCAGTTAGGGTCGCCAGGTCCCTTTTGCCCACCAGCAGGGGGATGGGGGGGACATTCCAGGAGAGGGAAGTGATGTCGCCCCATATCCCCTCAAAACAGTAACATTGCATGCAACATGCCTGAGTCACCCAGAAGAGACATCTGTACATGGGGGCAACACTCTTGATTTTGGGGAAAACTCTATGGTAAAATTGTCATCAAACCATAGAGTTTTGCCCCAAATCCAGAGTGTCACCCCGCCAATGTTGCCAATGTGCTGCCGTCACTTCTGGGTGACACAGGCACGTCGTGTGTGAAGTCGCTGTTTGGGGGATCACAAGATCACAAGATCCCTTGCCCCCACCAGGCAAATGGCAACACTAAGATCAGTTGTAATAGCAGATCTCCAGGGCCCACCTGGAGGTTGGCAGCCCTACTTCTGCAAAGTAGTTCTGGGAATCAGCTCAAAGTAAGCTTGCTGTATGTGTGAGGTGAGTAGGCCTCAAATATGCAAAATGAGTAAAGTGATACAACATAGGACTAAATGATGACATTATGAGGTCCTAAACCAGTCAGTTTAAGAGGTTCCTTACAATAAAAACACTTTATTGTTCTCACAGAAGGAACATTGAAAATAAAAATATTATAACTTTATTTTTGCATGAATACAAAGGTGAGAGAAAAAATACAACCTAACTAAAACATTTTTTCCTTATTTTGAGGTCGCTCATATTGAGAGGCACTAAAGGGTAGCTTACCTAACTTATCCATAAATCTGGCTCTGATACCACAAAATGCACACCTTCCTGGCCTTTAGCATCCCACCTCCCATGCTAGAATTCTCTCCCAGCAGACAATTCAGCATTGTGCAAACATCCCTTAACCAAAGCAGTAGTTTCCCAGCAGGCTCCACAAACAAGCTTGGCACCTTATCCCTTCAGGGCTCTTGGGTTCTCCAGCTTGGCCTGTTTCCAGGACAAGTTTGCTCTGATTATATTCAGGTTGAGCAACAAGCAGTGAGTCCCTCCCAATTGCTGATAGGGTAGTATGGAGCCAGCAACAAGGGGTGGAGCAGAGGCCATGGCAGCACTTACACAACCACTTATGGGGCCTGGTTCCCGGCAGTCACACAACAGTAACACACCCCAGTTTTATAACCTGCATGTGCACACCAATTACATGTATACATACCCATAAAAGCCATCTCACTACAGTGATTCAGTAATAATGTTCACATAGTTCTCAAATTGCTACCTTTATGTGAAGGAACTAGATTCCATTCTAGGGACTTCTTTGTTTCGTTTTATCCAAAGGCGCTAGAGCAAAGAAGCCTGGAAAGGCCCTTCAGCTTTCTCCTTCACAGTTCCAAGAAAGTTCTTCACTGAATTATTGCTTATATACTATCTTTAAAATATGCAAAGTGTCTCACGGTTTGGTTTTGTCCTCAATACATTCCTAAAAGGTTTCTATTTTACAGGGGAGGCAACTGTAGTTCAGAAATCTTGAATTTGGGCCCATTCACCAAGCATCCAGGGAATTTTTTTTTTGCCATGACGTTTTAATTGGCTCTTATATACACACAGTTACATAATCCAGATGTAAATGGAGTAGAAGTTAAGTTTGCTCTGAGCCAGGAGAAAAGGTCACAAATTCAATCCATTCATTGGTTAAGGCACCTTAGTTGTAATGGCCTGCAAAATAACAAGAGTAATACAAGCACATCAGATACAGATGTTTTGGGAAAGTTTAGCAACTGAGCTGGATGAATTATTGCAAGCAGATCTCTGGTTTAAGATTTGCTCCCATGCCCGGCTCACCCACTAGGCGAGCTAGATGGTTGCCTAGGGCGCCGGGCCCACAGGAGCACCAAACAGCCCCCCACCCCCCCGTGAAAAGCCCCTCCCCCACTGCTGCCACCTCCCTGCCACCACCACCAGCAAAGAGCACCCGGTGGGGCTCAGGAGGCAGCGGCAGAGCTTGCCCGCCCTCCCCCTCCCCCCTGGGGGGAGAGAAGGCAGGGGCGGCAGCCGGCAGCAAAGAGCCGGTGCTGGGAAGGAAGGGACGGAGGCTAGAACCCCCGCCCCCTTTCCTGGCTTTCCTGGAGGCCCTGCAGCTGCAGAGCCTCGAGGAAAGCCGGCGCTGGGAGGGAGGGGGCAGGGGCTAGAACTCCCTCCCCTTCCCTGGCTTTCCTGGGGCCCCGCAGCTGCGGAGCCTCCAGGAAAGCCAGCGCTCTGCTGCCGCCCCTGGTCTCCAGGCCCTACCGGGAGGTTGGCATCCCTGGTGGGGTGGTTGCCTCAAGCTGTCCTGCCTAGGGCACCCAGACACCTGGGGCCGGCCCTGTTTGCTCCTATGGACTTGACGTTGTCTTTGCAAATTGATTGCTTTGTCTAGATTCTAGACAAACCTGCTGGGTTTGTATTTGGTGACTGGGTGAGTAGGAAGCAGTCCAGTAGATCCCCTTTGTACTATAAACCACACCAACCTTAGAATCAATTATTTTCACAGGAGTGACAAACAGGACTTAGTTCCTGACAGGGATGAAGCTAACTTGTTTGCAGTGCCAGGGTGCATTTCTAGAATATCTGAAGTAAAAACTGGTGGAAATGTCCTAGAATATGTACAGAACACCTTTATTTCTGTATTGAGTAACTTATTTCAGTATTAACTATTGATTCTACACACAAAAGAAATATGGAGAAGATTAGGGTTTGTAGCTTGGAGGGGGGTATAGAAATATTTGATACCCAGAATCGACTTTCCTACTAATTGGTGATGAACCTTTGGTCACAGGCATCCCAGGCCCTGGCAAATCCATGTGTGTTTGTGTATGTGCCCAAATGACAGGGGGAGCAAGAGGACAAGCATGTTCAACACGCTGAGTCACATGCACACAAGCACACCCTGTTTTTATACCCATCCCTTTGTTGTTGAATCTGTACTGAGAACCCAGCTGACAATCATGACTAATTTGTTCTCATAACAAGATTTGTGTAAACCTCTTCAGGAGAGATTGTGGGGGTTAGGGTGAGGGAAGACTGAATCACAGGAACAGACCAGCAAATGATATCGGACAGAGAAAGGAAAAGACAGCAGATGTCTTGCCAGGGGCATGATTGTGGCACATTGCACTAGAGCCTATGGTAAGTGCTGGACACGTCATGGTAAAAATCATTCAGCAATCAAGGCCAAGGCTGAGCTTACCCTCACACCTCAGGTTAGCTCCTGATATTGACAAAAATCATGGAACCTCTCAACTCCCACTATCTACTACCATGGACTCTGTTAAGAATGTCCTCTTGCTGTGCACTGTGGCCACCAAGTCACGTTGTCTACTTTGCCATGAGCAAAGGATGAAAAGGTACTCAGAATATCTTGTTATACCTTGTGCATTATCTTAACTTATTTTGAAGCTTTATTAATATAAAGACTATCAAGTGTTTTCTTCTGCTCCCAGCCATCAAGAGAACTTCGTATCTCATCTGGCTTTTCAAAGGCATTTGAATGGACATTTGCTGGCTTTTGGGTTCTCAAGAAGTTAACTTCATAATCAACATCTTCTTCCCAGAAGTGAGTGCTGTAACCTGAAACCCTCACTGAGGGCCAACCTACACATTACCTATGACATCTTTCTGCAGACAGACATGTGTTGGGGCCTGATTCAGTTCAGGCGCTCAATGTGGGAAGAAAGGGGACCTCAGTCTTCTTTCCCAAGCAGTTTTCCTAAGCCAAAATGCCTGCAGGGGGTCATATTCCATGTGCATTGACTGCAGCATGGGGAGGAATATGGTCCTCACAGCTGTTTTTGACTCCGGAAAACTGTGCAGGAGGGAAGGCTTGAGATTGTATCCTGACATATCTGCTTCTGCCACCCTCAGTTTCTTAAATTGTGTAATGTCAAGTCTGATGAATAGTTCTGATGAGCTCAAAGGCTTGCACAATGTTTTGTGTCATCTTGGTTGGTCCCAATAAAAATCCTGTTTTTTGTTTTTGGATTTTGCATGAATTAATATGACTGTTAACAGCCTTTATGTCAGACCAAAACGCTGAGGCATGGCAAGGTGAGAATCAAATCTTAACACAATTGAACAGGACCTTTATGGGACTGTCTCCAGTCTGAGGAATCCTCCTGTATATTTACATAAATGTTTTTCATTGCTGACTTATGGTAGTAGAGAAGTGATTTTGTCTAAAATTTTTCACATTCAATCTCTCTGATAGCCATGTTCAGGGCTTTTTTTCTGGAGGAACACACCAGAACAGAGTTTCAGAACCTCTTTGACAAAATCCTTTTTAAAAGGTTTAAAAGTTCATGAGTTTTTAGTATACAGATTAAAAATTTCATTTCCCTCTTGAGTTCCAGCACCTCTTTTTCCAAAAAGAAAAGCCCTGGCCATGTTGGTCTATTCTACAAAAACAACAGTCTTTTGGAACTCTACAGACTAACAAATTTATCATGGCACAAAATTTTGTGATCTAGAGCTTATTCTCTGTCTCACAAAAGTCCATATCACAATAACTTTTTATTTAAAGGTGTCATCAGGCTTTTTGTTGTAAGTCACCTCAGATTCTGTAGATGAGGTAAGGTATACCTCCTTCAAACATATGAGTAAATTTTCCAATGATTGGGGGGGAAATCACCAAAACTTCTTTATCTTGGTGTAAACTAACATAAAACAAGCCTTTCCCAGTGTTCTCCGGGGGAGCTCTCTGTCGTCTCTGGGCAATTTTCTGTTACGGTGAAGACCAAACTACTTACAACCCCACTACTTCCAACAACAATGACATGGGGAAATGTTACTTTGAACTCTGAACAACTTAGGATCAGGGTTTGGCAACCACCTTCCTAAAACCCCAATGCTAAACTTTGAATTATTATCCTATTTATTATTTATGAAAGCATCTAACCCACCTTTCTCCCTCAAGGGACCCTAACATAGATGCTTGAACTCTCAGTGGTTTTGCAAACAATCTGTTCACTAGACTAGGTTTGCCGGTCCCCCCCTGCCACAGGTGGGGGCAGATTCTGGACACAAACAGAAAGTCATTTTTTGTCAGTCTGTTCTAGCTGTTTGTTAGCAACTCAGGCCTGTTTCTTGGGGAGGGTTGTTTATTTTTTTGTTTTGCATATTTAAACAGTACAGTAAAGTGCAATCAGCAATGTTTCTGTGTCATCACTGCATACCTCTGGGCAGCCAGGCGTGATTATGAACAGTTAGAGTCTAGTCTAGTAGCAGTTAGACTTGAATCTAAGGCTGCGGTCACACACACTAAATGATCCACTTCCAATCCACTTTCATATTTATTTATTTATTATTCACATTTATATCCCGCCCTCCCCAGCGGGCTCAGGTCGGCTAACAATAAGGGCTCGAAGCCATAATAAAACAGTAAAAAACAGATACCTTATGCAGTTCCACAGGGCCTGCAAAACGGAGCTCTTCCGCCAGGCTTTTGAGTAGGGGCTGCCACCGCTATGACATCGGTCTGATACCACCAGCGTATAGCCACTAGAGGCATTCTGGCCCTGGCATGGGGGGCTCTTAGTTGTATATGGGCACCACTGGAGTAACGCCAACTAGGTGTTTTAGTGTGATTGTGTGGTGTCTACTCTGCAATGGCTTTCTCCTGTGTTATTGTTGTTTTATCGTTAGCTGACATGGAGTTTTATGGTTATTTATTCATGGTTGTTTTATCTGGTTGTATGGCATTGTTGCCCTTGTTCACTGCCCTGAGCCCTTGTGGAAGGGCGGCATATAAATCGAATTAATAATAATAATAATAATAATAATAATAATAATAATAATAATAATAATAATAATACAGTACAAAATTACAATAAAATGCTGGTGCTCTAAGAGTTCACTTTCAGTGCACTTTCCAACTGGATTTTACTGTGTGAACTGGCAAAATCCAGTTAGAAAGTGTTATGTATCCAGTTTACTGTGTTATTAGATGTGAGCTTAGGTCACAGCTCCATAGAAGGCCAGCTCCATAGAAGCCCAGCTACAAAAGGTTCTATGGCCCGCTGAGAGCTATAGTGGTCAAGGGGCACCGTGCTAGTCTCTTGGGACTTGATTGGTTTGATGCACTAGGCATCCATGTAGTGGGAGTGCAACAAGTCTTCCACGACAGCTTGGACTCTGTGTGTAAAGACTTTCTTGCAGTATATGACGGTTCCCTGGGTCACTACACAGGACCCCTGGTTTCGTTCGACCTCGACCCCACAGTAACACCTATCCATCTGAAAGCTCGCCGGGTGCCCTTCGCCTTAAAGCCACATATCAATGACAAGCTAGACCACCTCATCGCACAGGGAGTGCTGGAGCCAGTATCGTATGCAAGGTGGAAGACCCCTATCGTCACGCCCATCAAACCCAATGGATCAGTGCAAATCTGTGCAGATTACAAGTCCACAATAAACAAGGCTCTGCAGCAGCACACATATCCAGTACCGATCATCAGCCACCTCTTAGTATCATTGGCCAGCAGCAAGATCTTCACCAAACTTGACCTAGCACAGGCATACCAACAATTGCCTGTCACTCCAACCACGGCAGAGGCCCAAAAAATTGTCATGCACCGCGGGACATTCAAAGTTAACTGCTTCCAGTTCAGGGTGAGCATAGCCCTGGGACTTTTCCAAGGCCTTATGGAAGGTCTTCTTCGGGACATTCCTGGCATCATCCCGTATTTTGTTGACGTCTTAATAGCTGGCACATCCACTGAGGAACTGTCTGCACACCTTCGACAGGTCCTCCACTGATTCCAGGACACGAGCCTCAAGATGAAGTGTGAGAAGTGCCAGTTTGGAGTTCTGCAAGTCGAGTTTTTGGGATTCCTCATTGACGCTGATGGGGTCCATCCGACGGAGAGCAAGGTCAAGGTGATCCACAGCACACTGACCCCTACTTCAAAGAAAGAACTCCAATCATTTCTTGGCCTTCTCAACTTCTATTACTCCTATCCTACTGCATAAAGCATCCATAGCAGAACCATTGCATCGCCTGTTGGAAAACAAGTCGCAGTGGAGCTGGGGGCCAAGTCATGCCCAAGCATTCGCCGCTGTCAAGGACTTACTATCATCCAACTCAGTCCTCACACATTTTGATGAATGGCTACCGCTTATCATGGCTGCTGATGCCTCACCCTACAGAATCGGTGCGGTCCTGAGTCACCATTTGCCTGATGGTTGAGAGGCCCCTATCGCGTGTTCTCCCAGAACCTTGTCGTTCACTGAGAGGAACTATGCCCAAATCGACAAGGAAGCACTTGCCCTTGTTGCTCGCATAAAGAAATTCCATGATTTCGTGTACGGTCGACAATTCCAGATTGTAACTGACCACAAGCTGCTGTTGGGATTGTTCGCCCCAGACCACCGGACTCCTCAGGTCATGTCTCCCAGGATGCTCCGTTGGTCTGTATTCTTGTCTGCTTACACCTACGAACAGTCCCACTGGCTGAGGAAGGCCATCGGCCATGCTGACATGCTCAGCCGCCTGCCTATCCAGGCCCTGGCACTAGATCCCTCTCCTGCCTGTGAAGTAATGTCTCTAGAGGAGCTACCACAACCTCCACTACATGTATCCAATGTCACACTCCCTAGCCAACTACCAGGTTGGAGGTAGTAGCAGCTCCCTCGCCTGACACAGAGCACGAGAACTCTCTAGCACGGGTGCTGCCCTTCGAGACAGAGAGTCCCAGCACAATGGGTCCCGACTGCACTATGGACTATCAGCCACACAGTCCCAGCAGAGATCCTACACTGTCTGCTGGGGAATCACGGTGCTCCCAACAAGTAAGAACTCACCCCCATCATTTGCAAGATTATGTGTGCTAACTTAGGGGGGAGGAGTGTTAACACAGTTTACTGTGTTATTAGATGTGAGCTTAGGTCACAGCTCCATAGAAGCCCAGCATTCTAAAATACGCAACTGGATTGGTTAATCCTGCAAACAGACCAATCCAGAGAGACCTTGACTTTCGGTAGGAACAGTTCTCATTGGTCCCAAGCATTGTTTTATGATTGGACGTTATTGTTTCAGGAGGTGTGGTTTTCCTAGCTCAAAATGTATATAGTTGGCTTGTTCTGTGTGCTGTTTGTTGTGTTCTGAGCTGAATAAAGAAATCGCTTGTTTGAACGCTGCCTCAGTTTCAGTACATAATAGAAAGTGAAGTTAAAGTGGATTATTTAGTGTGTGACTGCAGCCTAAATGTTCTACAGCAGACCAACATGGCTATCTTCTAAAACTATCTTAATGATTATAAACACTATGGTTGTTGTTGTTTTAAGTCTTACTAATTGGCCTGTGTTTAGGTCCATGTGTATTTTGCACATGCACATTTTCAAACAGTCTTATGGGAAGGATAGTACCTCATGTAATTTAATTGCCCTGAGGAAGAATCTGTTTCCCCTAATGCTCAGGTGCAGAATTCCACCACCACAAAGAAACTAAACTCTACCGCCACAGCTACCATATGGCTGCAAAGTGGTTTGCTAATGTTCAGTTCAAATGGCAGTGAGAGAAACAGATCTGAGGCTCAGCTCACGAGTGATCTCAGCTGTCAAACATGGAATGTTCGGTAACATCAAAATAACTGTCAAACACAAAGCGCTTACACAATTTGTATATGTTATTATAACTTTAAAACGCCATATTATTATCCCAAACCAAAAGAATACTGATTCAAAATGGGTGACAGTAACAGAATAGAATTGGTAACATCAAAATAACTGTCAAATGGATTGTTCACCTGCTGAACCTGTTCATGGCAAAGTTTTCTGTATCACTAGATCCCAAGCAGCTTACAATACTACCAAATTGGACAATAATCATCCATATAGTAAAACAAATTTAAGCAATACCCAATAAAAAGCCATTCCCATCAGGTTGGGAAACAAGTCGATTTACATCTGGAAAGGCTTGCCAAAACAACCTCCACCTCACAACTCCTGGGGCAAAGTAAACAGCCTGGGGGAGACTATTCCAGTGTGTTGGTGGTGCTAAAACGGCTGAGACTGAGCAGTGTCAGTCCACTCGATCCTATAGGAAGTAATGATCAGAAGGTCCTAGGGTTGCCAGGTCCCTCCAGGCAGCCAGCAGGGGATGGGGGATAGGCTTGCCGGGAGCAGGGAGTCTCACCTGATGTTTCAGTGACATGCCCACGTAGCTTTCAACGTGACCCAGAAGCGACGTAGGACATCGGGGATGTCGGGGCATTCCGGGTCATGTTGAAGTCATGTAGGCATGTAGCTAAAACATTGGACTTTTCTCCCTTTTTTGTGGTAAGCCCCCCCCCAGCCAGCTGATTGGCAGCAGAGAGGTGGGGGTGGGAGCAGGGGACCCCCACCTGGGAGTCTGGCATCCCCAGAAGGTCCTTTTGAAGAGGGACAAACTTGCTACTCACCTCCCCTTCCCAAACAGCACTAGGGGGAATTTTTCTTCCCCTCCCTGAAGATTTCTATTTAACTTGTCAAAGGGTGAGAGGTTAGGGTTGCCAGCTCTGTGTTGGGAAATACTTGGAGATTTGGGAGGTGGAGCCTGAGGAGGACGAGGTTTGCAGAGGGGAAGGTATAATGCCATAGAGTCCGCCTTCCAGAGTGGCCATTTTCTCCAGGTGAACTGATCTCTGTCACCTGGAGGTCAGTTGTAATCCCAGGAAATCTCCAGCTATAAACTGGAGATTGGCAACCCTATGAGAGGTGTATGTGTGCGGCCCTTATTCTGCCTATATTTTGGTTCTTCTCCTAACTTTTTAGTGGCAGAAAGGCGGAAATACTTTTTTTTCCTGCATACCTGGGAAACTCTCCCCTTTGTAGGTGCCCCTAGTGTGTTGTTTTTCCTATTGGCAGTAGGGGGGTCAGCTATTTTACTACAGGAGAGAACAAACTGAGACCTCACTCAAAACTGGAGGAGGAGAAAACAATCTGAAATCTCCTCAGCCATCAAATCATTGCCATTCAGGATTCTATACTCTATACATTAGCAGGCTAATACCCTCTCCCTCTAAAATTGCCAGCCTCCGGGTGGGGCCTCTAGTGCTCCCAGTATTACCACTGATCTCCAGACTACAAAGATCAGTACCCCTGAAGGAAGCGGCAGCTTCGGGTGGTGGATTCTGTGGCATCATATCCCTACTGAGCTCCCTCTCCTTCTTCACGACTTCTGCCCTCCCCAAGCACTGCCCCCAAATCTCCAGGAATTTCCCATCTTGGAGTTGGTAACCATACTTCCCTGCCCTTCCATCCTTTAGATGACCATCAACTATTCTTAACATTTGTGCCCTTTGGAGCATATTCAGTCCTCCTTAGGCTTTTAGTAAATTTGCACAGTTGTATTTTTCTGCAAAGCTGGGGAGCTATAAGTTGTTTTTATTAACTTTTAACTGATTTTATAGACATGACTGACAACTGATTAGTTTTTTATAATGTACTTTTATTTTTTATTTTGTTGTAAACTATTTCAAATATTTTTTGAGTTCATGACAAATATATAGCCAAAAATAAATCCACAAACACAAAAATACCTAAATACAAAATGAAGATAGTTCAAACATTTTCAAATACAAAATTACATTGATTGAATGACAGAATGATTGAAATTTTAGCTCTCAATACAGACCAACAGACCCTCCAGGTAGTTTATAGAAGCACAATTAACAACAAGACATGTAAAAATAATCATGAATTTCAATAAAAGAACTACACATTTAAATAGTAATTCCACTCGAAAAGACACACAACAAAATGCCAGCAGAAAAATAACTAACAGTCCAGCAATTTGTCTCATCTTCCAAATGCCTCTCTAATGAAATAAAAACAGTTTAACTGGAAGGAGAGGGTGGAATTAACCTGGCAGGCTTCCCTGGGAAAAGAATTCCTAAGACAGGTATGTTTACTGAAAAGGCCCTGCTACTTGTCCAATATGATATCGAAGAGAGGATTTCGAGCAGGATCTCTTCTGAAATAAATGTGGAAGCTAGTCAAGAAGAAGGCATTCCTGTGAGCCTGTGGGAGGTAGGGAAGGAAGTTGTGTTGCTCATCAGCAGTGATGTCAATAAGTGCCTAGGACATTTGCACAGCCATTTCTCCTTATATAATAAAAGAGTCTTGGTGTGATTCTCTCCTGAACGTTCCACAAGCCTTCCCAGCCTTTAAGTCCATGACCTGTCACTCAGTAGGGGGACCAATCCCATGGCCGGATTGCCTCCCTCCGTCACCTCAGTCCCACCCACAGACGTGCCAGGCAGCCTCTCGCCCTCAGTCTGTGGGGAGCAGCCGGGCGGGATGGATGCTCTGGCGGTTGGACGCGTGTGAGCCCCAGGCCAATCCTGCTGCCATCACAGCATTCATCATCAGCCCAGGCAGCCGGATGCCCTGCCACTGGGCGGGGTCCGCCAGGCTGACAGCCATGGACACAGCCTGCAGGACGCTGCCACCCTGGTGGGCAGGGAGCCAGAGGCGCCCTGTTCCCTCACCTCTCCACCCTGGAGTCTGGGGGGGAAGAAGCTGGGGATCGGAGGATGATCCTCCCGCCGCCGTGCCTGTCATCCCCGCCCAAGGCCCAATCCACCTGACCATCCAGCCTGAAAGAAAATATTGTGGTTTGAAAGTGCTGAAGAAAAAGGAAAAACTTAGTGGAAATTCAAAATGTGCATGAATACTCATTTCATATAAAAATGTGACAAAATTATCTTAACTGCATTTCAAGCATGAAAAGTTCTTTTTCAGGGAAAAGGGTCTAATCTACCTGCTACCACTTGCTGACAGCTCAAGGGTCCCTTGTAGCCCTGAGAAGTGTGATATTCTTGTGACAGAAACATGACTCCAAGGAAAGACATCTAGGCAATTTCCTCCCCCGCATCAAGTGACAACCGTGCTTTATGCAAAGACACTGTTCATCTAGAAAAGTCGTTTCTGTCCACTCCCTCTTTCCAGAAACAGGGAGATCCTGTTCTGGCTGGGATCAGGTCTCCATTGATTTGTTGTTACTGAAATAACAGTAAATACTGCTGTCAGGAATTCAGAAGCCTGGCTTGCCTCAGACGTTTCCTGGAATATGACTTGCACATATAGCCTTGGGTCTTGGTGGGCCTCGACCAAGTAATTTGCCTTCAGGCAACACACACTCACAACCGTCATAGTCACTTTTCATTGGAAACAGTAGCTCTGAGTTCTTGCTTGTCACATCACTGTTCATGACGAGGTCTTTGCCAGGAAAATGGGTGACAACCCTATCTCAAAACTTCAACTTATGTTCTATCTCTCTGCCAGTTTGGTGTAGTAGTTAAGTGTGCAGACTCTAATCTGGAAGAACCGGGTTTGATTCCCTACTCCTCCACTTGCAGCTGCTGGATGACCTCGGGCAATCCATAGTTCTGACAAGAGCTGTCCTTGAAAGGGCAGTTCTTGAAAAAGCTCTCTCAGCCCCATCTACCGCAGAGGGTGTCTGTTGTGGGGAGGGGAAGGGAAAGGAAGGGCAGGGTATAAATCCAATCTCTTCTTCTCTTCTCTGCCACATTACAGCAGAAAATGGCAATTCCCAATTTCTGTAGTTTGCATGCTTATTCTGTGGATGCATTCCAGATACCACATCTGCTTTCTCCCCATGTATGTTAAATGCTCGTATATTTGTGAACCTGGTATTACAGCTGCATGTTCATTCTCAAAATACTCCATGTCACAAGATCAAGCAGCTTGCTAGTAATTAGCCCTATGTTTGTATTTGCCTGGCTTCATTCACATAGCCTACACAGTGTAGATAAAATATGCTTCTTCTGTTTGCTCCTAGCATAAGCCCATATGTAGCAAATTGCCACTAATATAATAGACTGCTTCCACATGGCAATGATTCTCTTTGTGGCTCTTATTGCCACTACAAATGCAAAGGTACTCAGAGTGGCAGTGAAGCGCCCACAAGGCAATTTCCCTCTCACACTTTCTTTGCTTCGGCCCTCTTTGGCTGCCTTCCTGCCACCAGAAGGCTCTTTTAGGCTTTTTAAAAAAATCAGGTATTTCTAGATTGCAACAGTGCAATGGTCGAGGACAGCTGGACTCCCGAAGGTATGTAGGTCCCTGACCACTAAGAACCTTAAAGATCAAAACCAAAACCTTGAACCTGATCCAGTGCTCCACTGGAAGCCAATGCAGCTCATACAGCACTGGTTGGATATGTGCTGTTTGGGGGGGGGTCCCCGTGAGGACCCGCATGGCTGCATTTTGGACCAGCTGGAGCTTCCAGGTCAGGAGCAAGGGCAGGCCCACGTAGAGCAAAGTACCATATAATCATCTATGGCCGTGCTCTAATAGTTCCTCTCAGTCCCCACCTTTCACTACAAAAAAGTTAACTAGCCTTTTCATTGCATAAGGGTCAAGTCATGCCCAATTTGAGCCTCATATAGTCTGAATGCTCCCCATTAGTACAGGGGCTTCCTGCTGTCCATGCGGGTGGAAAACACCTGTGTGGAAGAAGCATGGGATTCTAAACCAAGATTTAATTCCATGGTTTAGAATTGCAGTTTATTGGTGGGAAAACTAACTCCAGTTAAGCTCTGTGCCTTCATTTTCACATTGCAGAATTAATTTCTAACCAGGATACCTTCGTCACATTATGCACAAGAAGGAAGAAGGGAAGAACAAAGCTCACACACAAGCATGACAAGAAGTTGGGTTTGTGTACACTCATTAGTTAAAAGGGGCATTTGAATGCAGCTGTGGGGTTTGATGGCTTGGTGCTGAGACAGACTCTATCCCTGCAACCCACTGCCTCTCTCACTGTTGTGCTATGGACTCTGCTAACCTGATATAACATGCTGCACTGGCTTTCCTTGTTGTAGTCCAGGTGCCTGAGTGGGCTCAGACTGCTAGGAGCACAACAATGTTTGTGCAGGGGTGTCAAACGTGAGGCCCGGGGGCCAGAACCAGCCTGTCCAGGGCTCTTATGCGGCCCACGAGCAACTGGTGCAAGGGAGGGAACAGGAGGCTGCTGGGGGGGGGCAGCCACTCCAATTGTAGCTTCAGCATGGCAGAGCGGCCTCATCTGCAGCAGTCAAACAGAATCCCTTCACTTCAGGGACAGCCTCACTGGTAAGTTGGGAGCCACTGCAGCCACATTCATACTTCTTCACTTGACCTGAAGCTCCAGGGATGCTGTCCTGAATGGCTGCAGGGATCAACGTTTGCGCATGAGGTGTGTGTGTGCAGACAATCCTCTGTTGGGGCCTGCTAGGAGCCAACTCCACCGCCATATTCAGGGCCCCCCATGCGGCAGCTGTGCTATGGCCCATGGGGGGCATTCTTTGGCAGTTTCTTCCACACATTGAGGGCCTAATCCTGCCACTGAGCATGTGACTTGGCCTCCCTCCCTTGTGGACCACCCAACACATGGCCTGGCCCGACAGAGTGATATTTATGTCAGATCCGGCCCCCATAACAAATGAGTTTGACACCTCTGGCTTATAGAAAAGGTCAAGTTCTCCTCTCCCTGGGGGTGAATGTTTTCCAGCTCCAGGAACCACACCCCTGGCGGAGCCCCAAGACAGAGCTATTAGCCACCTTCTGCCATCTGGTTCCTGCATGCCTGTGAGGATAATGAACCATCAGCAGCCACAACCCCATCCTCCCATCTTGTGCGTTTTTCCTGGAGGTGGTAAAGTCATTGCTTCCAGCTTTGGATGGGAGGATGAATCACTGCCTTGCAGGAATCCTGCTCCTCACAAGCTTCTCTGTAATGGAAGAGTTAAAGAATGTCAAAACAGCCCAAATAGGGTTGCCAACTTTTGAAATAAAAATAACAAAATCTTGGCACCTGAGTTGTCAGGCTTGGAGACAAAACCAGGAAGATCAGGAGGCAAAGCTCACATGACACACTCTGCTCATTTCAGATGTACTGAACATAATTCAGATAGTAACAGTATTTCAAGCACAGAACAAGGACTAAAAGTGCACACATGATGCAGAGCATATCCAGCAGATAAGACCAGCAGAGGACTACACATCAGTTCATGTTTATAAAACATGTATATGCTGTATTATTATGGAATTAAACATTCTGAAGATATTCAAGGAAATTATGGGAGGCAGGAGCATTTGGGGGCAGAGAGTGGGGGGAGGCTACCTGGAAGCGACATCATGGCATTGCACAGTGCTCTAGGTAGGAATTCCCCAGAACTTCATGGTAAAATCCATAGAGATTGGGGAAATTCCTAGAGCACCACATGATGCCATTCCCCCTCTCTTTTGCTCCCGCTGCTCCACTGAGTCAGAGCTGGGGCCAGTGCAGTGGCGAGGGGGACCGGGCAAGACTACCTGAGAGGTGTCTGAGGAATCTATAGGTACCTGTGGTGGCTCTCAGCAGCCCCGGTCAGGTCTAGGGTTGACACACAACAGCTGACAACTGCCAGGAGTTGGGACATGGGGGGCACTGGTGGCATAAAGATGTTATGTCACCTCCAGGAAGAACCTGAAAGCGACATCACCACCAGAAAGTGACCCAAAAGTAAAAAACGATTTTTAAATTTATTTTCCTCCTGACAGCTGACAGAACAACAGCAAGGGTTGCCAGCAGGAGACCTAGAAACCCTAAATCAGTCCCTGTTTTTAACTCCAAGGCATAATTCTGGAACACATGAAGAGATAAGGGGCCCGGTCACATTACCGTTTTGATCGGGATTCGCTGCTGTTTACTTGCGCATGTCAGTTTCACGTTCACATGCACCAATCCGCCTCCCGCCGCAAAGCGGGCTTACTCACGCAATGCTTCCGGGTTTTCCTGACCCCTGGAAAAACTAGTGTGTTCCTGGCACTTCTGCTTTGATTGCACGATTTCGCCTATGTGGACAGCCCCTCTCTCACAAGGATTGCCATTAGGGCCGTCTGAACGTTCTTGGGTTTTTGTTTTTTTTAAAAAAAAGCTTCCGGTTTGAGCGCTTGAGCAAACATGCGCTTAATAAATCCATTTAAAGTTTAATAATGGATTTATTAAGCGCATGTTTAGTCAAGCGCTCAAACCAGAAGCTTTAAAAAAAAACGCACAAAGATGGCCCTGGAGGTGGGAACGAGAGGCGGGGGCTACAGCAGCCTGGATGGGGCCGGCAAGGAGGATGGCGGAGACAGCTGAGACTATTTTTGTGGGTCAATGGCGGCAGCGGCGGCGGCAGCACCCCCCCCAAAGTGTCAGCAGGAGCAGCAGCCGCCCAAGCCTCCCCGTGGCTGGCAGGATCGCCTGGAAGGACAGCGCAGCAGCAGGCAAGCGGGTGCTGGGAAAGAGGGGCTGGCTGCATGTAGACAGCCCAATGCGAATAAAAATGTTCCCGATTTAAATAAACCGGGAACAAAGCGCATGTCAGTTGCAGTGTGACCAGAGCCAAAGGGCATATAAAAGCCATTTCCTCAGGGTTGCCAACTTACCAGAAAAAACTTGCCAGGCCTGTTCTTGTGCCTTTAACTGTCGCTCGATCTGCAGAAATCAGATATGAGGATAAATATTATTGTTGCAGATTAGCAGTAGTTAAGGTAAAGGTTCCTTTGCTTGAAAGCCAGTCGAATCCAACTCTAGGGTTGCGGTGCTCATCTCTGTTTCAAAGCCAAGGAGCCAGCGCTGTCCGAAGATGTTTCCGTGGTCATGTGGCCAGCATGACTAAACACCAAGGTGCACAGAATGCTGTTACCTTCCCACCAAAGTGGTACCTATTTATCTACTTGCAATTTCTTGCTTTCGAACTGCTAGGTTGGCAGGAGCTGGAACTAGACAGGAGCTCACCCCGTCATGCGGCACTCTCGGGTCTTGAACTGCTGAACTACTGACCTTCCACAGCCTGCAGTTCAGTGTCTTAACCACTTGAGCCACCGCAGCTCCTAGCAGTAGTTAAAGATACACCTATAAGAGCCAAGCTAAATTCCTCACAAGCTACTGCCAGCTGACAGTGTAATCCTAGTCCATGTTTTTTTTTCCTCTCCATCAGGAAACACTCCATCCAATGAGGCCTTAAGGAAACTTCTGTGTTCTAAGAGTACAGTAGGGAGTGTTAATTAAACTACCATAAACCAGATAGTGAACAACAAAGTACCATATGTCCCATTTTCTTATGCAAATTTACACATTCTCATTTGCTTGTGATGTTAGCTCTCTGCTACAAAAAACTTTCTCTATTGACCTTACTTCCTTTTGAGTGTTGCCACCTTTTCCCAGACAGAAACTCTTGCCTAATAGCTTCATGCAGGGCTGAAATTCCCTTCCATATATAAGAAACATTGCACCCCTTGAATATATCTTGTAAGTGCTTTAACAGCACAACATTTCTGGCATGAAAATAGTAGTGATTCCTGTCTTGATAGACCCTTTCCTCCAGATAGGGTTGCCAGGTCCCCCCTGGCCACTGGTTAGGGATGGTGGGCAGAGTTGCCAGATCCAGGCTGAGAAACTCCTCGAAATTACTGGATGGAGCTTGGGGAGGTCAGGGACCTCAATGGGATACAAAAACATATAATTCAATCTCCAAAGCATCCATTTTCTCCAAGGCAGGGCTATTTTTGGGTAGGAATGCACAGGAAGGGAGTTCCAGCTGGCTCCTGAATTGGCCATGCCCAGCAGGCCCTCATTAGCATAAAAGGCCACACCCAACAGCAGAAACTCATTAGGATTGGCTACATTAGGGGTGTGGGGCCTAACATGCAAAGGAGTTCCTGCTACAAAAAAAGCCCTGGGTTTTGACAACAAACAAGGTAAACAGAATAAGAAGCAAAAGGTGAGTGTGGCTGGATGACCACACTTCTGGTAACATGGGGGTGTGGCTTAATATGCTAATGAGCTGTGTTGTCAGGGGTATGGCCTAATATGCTAATACGCTCCTGCTGTTGGGTGTTGGCCTATTATGCTAATAAGCTGCTGGGCTTTTTCTACAAAAAAAGCCCTGCTCTAGAGATGAGTTTTAATTCCAGGGGATACCCAGGACCCACCTGGAGGCCAACATCCCCGTCTCCAGAGGCTTCACCCTGTCCTGTCCCCTCAGCTTTTGAAATTCACACTCTTAACGACCTTTTACTTTCATTCTTGAACCCATATACCTCCAGTCTAGGGTTGCCAACCTACAGGTGGTTATTACTACAACAGAAGGACCATGGTGTGGAGGGCAATATTCAAATGCTGAAGCACCGTGTACAATGAATTGTATATTAAGATTGAAATAAACACGTAACTTATAGAAACCATATTTGTATTGTGTCAGTTGCTGTAAAGGTACAATACATTCACAAGCTCCAATAATATGAAGAACAAAAAAAACCCTCATGCACAATATTTCAAGAGATTAATGCTTCAAAGAGTTGTCAGGTTCACAACATGAAGCTTGCAAGATACAGGGAGCTGGTAAGGAGAATCCTGTTTCTGTGCTCCTTTGTCAGGTCTTACAACCCCGTTTTTTTGTGAATCAGAATTTTTGGAAGCATAGTATAAGGGCAAAATTAGCTCCATATTTCTCAAGACATAGAACACATAGTTGGAAGAGGGAATCGCCAGTGGAGTTTCAAAACGGGGTGATAGTCTACAGAAATCCACACGTGGCTAGAATCAGGATTCTATCTTACCAGCTCCCCTTGTCTTGCAAGCTTCATATTGTGAACCTGAC
The DNA here is from genome assembly GCA_029375565.1 of Gekko gecko. NCBI lineage: Eukaryota > Metazoa > Chordata > Lepidosauria > Squamata > Gekkonidae > Gekko > Gekko gecko. The sequence goes on along the minus strand of JAPDNY010000002.1, from coordinate 231,161,280 downwards.
AACTCTTTGAAGTGTTAATCTCTTGAAATATTGTGCATGAGGTTTTGTTGTTGTTCATATTATCGAAGCTTGTGAATTTACTGTAACTTTACAGCAACGGACACAATACAAATATGGTTTCTATAAATTACATGTTTATTTCAATCTTAATATACAGTTCATTGTACATGGTGCTTTAGTATTTGAATATTAACCTACAGATGGTGGCTGGAGATCTCTCACTATTACAGCTGATCTCCAGATGACAGAGATCAGTTCACCTGGACAAAATGGCAACTTTGGAAAGTGAACACTATGGCATTATACCCCATTGAAGTCCCTCCCCTCCTCAAACCCCGCTCTCTTCAGGCTCCACCCCCAAAATCACCAGGTATTTCCCAACCTAGAGCTGGCAACCCTAATTACACACACACAGCAGCTACATGCAGGAACTAAAGCAATGACTGAAAAGTGGCTCTGAATTTCACAGCACTGTATCTTTTTCCTGTGGCAGATATGAATGCAAGAAAATTACATAAACACAGAGATCCTTTATCCCGGTTTCAGCAGTCCTGACTCAGCCCCCAGAACCTTCACAGCAAGAATCAGAGAGCCAGTTCTGGAGAAACACTGACTGGTTCAAAAAGAGAGAAACCCAAACACAACCCCTTCAAAGCTGTGTCAGCCCTTAGAAGGAAACTCCAGTGCTGTGATTTGTTTGTGACCACAGTGACACTTGTGGAGTGTTAGTGGGGAAGAGCAAGGGGATACCATAAGTAAGAAAACAGCCAGAAGGAAGAGTCAGAACAAGGAACTAAAGAATTGAACAGAGGAACATCAATCCAGTGGGCTTCTTGGAAGGCAGACAAAGAACATCTGGGAGGATATGCCTCTGTATGCACATAAAACGTAAGTGTGTGTGTGTGTGCACTATAGGGCTGGCAGGAGTAGACATTTAGAGATACATTTTTTTGTCCACAAATTTTTAGAACTCAGATGGTTTCCTCTGTGGGAGGAACACCTGTATAGTTACATCTGTGGGGCAATTTTGGTTGTGAGAAACTTGTGGGTATCACTTTCAATTTTTGTTCCGCAAAGACTTCCTCCTTTGTGAAAAATTCCCCTCCTCTTACTTTCTGCTGGGGAGAGAAACAGAAAAGAGCACAAGCTGAAAGCCTAATGAAACTACTGACCATTCCTGACTGCAACATCCTGGTGACAACCGACAGGTGTCTGACTAAACGAGGAATGACCTCCTCCTCCTCCCTGCCCCAGCTGGCCATCCCAGCAGATACACAGAAAGCAGTTATCAAGGCATATTTTTAAATAAAGTGGCTTGACCAACCTTTCTGCCATTTAATCAGGGTTTTTTGCCCCTCTCAGGCACAGCTTTAATGCTAGTTAAAAGGCCAATATCATGTTTGGCTACATATAAATGAATTACCACAAGAAAATTAACAATGGGTTCTGTTCTGGGAGAAAAGCCAAGTCAACCCTATCCAATTATCCAATTCTCCTTATCTCTGGACACCACAAATTGTGCAAGCTACCTTGCTCATAATCACATTTCCCTGTCCCTTTCCAAACACTGACCTGTAAAGTTCAAGCCCTTGTTTCCAACATCTCAGCACTGTCTTGTGTATGTTTGTGTTATCATAATAGCAATTACATTCAACTCCAGAATTAGATATAAGCAGGTTATATGGGAGGTGCATAAAATGTCAGACTTTAAAGGCTCATTAAGGGTGACAGATTGGTTAAAGACAAAACCATAAAATACTGAGATGTGAATCCTCACAACCCCAGAGGTAACAGGCTACCACCAGTCCCCTTAACTAACTCACTAGCCAGAGACCAAGTTTCTAGCCCTCTGGGGTCTAAGATCAAGAAGTCAGCTCCGCAAGGTAGAACACTTGCAAACTGAGTTCCAAAAAAAAGTTGTTCTGGTAGCTATAGCCGATAAGGGCGAAAATACTGGATTCAGATTGAAGCCCCAAAACCCAAGAACACCACAAAGTATAATTAATAAAGTTTATTTTTAAATGTGCAGGACTATACAATATACGAGTAGTGAAGATAGAACAATAAAGCTAAATATCTAACCTAAGCACGTTTACAAGGATTAGTTCTCTAAACCCAGATGTTGTCTGACCAGACTGGATCCAAGAGACTTAGAAAAAACAATGGTGTAGTGGGAAAACAATTTTATTCCAATATATTAATAAGTCCTCTGCATTTTACATTGAGCTTCCTCAGGTGATCTGTGAAATATGAAAGCAGCAAAGCTCCTACTAAATTAGTTATTAACATATTGGAATAAAACTATTTTCCCAGCACACCACTGTTTTTTCTTTGTCTCTTTGCTCCAACTGATGCAGCCCCTCATTCTTTTCTCTCTGCAGACTAAGTCCAACAAGAGTTTTCAACTCCGAAACAGGTGCTCTGGCTAACCCGGCCCACCCAGAATCAAAGAGACATTCCAAGGAGAGATGTGGTCTGCAAAGAGTAGAATACAGAGACTAGAATGATCTTTTGGTGTAGTGGTTAAATGCGCGGACTCTAATATTCAATTTTAACATGGTATTTTAATATTATATTTATATTAACTTTGATGTATTTGTATGTATTGTTGGAATTTTAATTGCTTGTAAACCGCCCTGAGCTGGCCTAGGCCGGGAGGACAGGATAAAAATTTGAATGAATGAATAAATAAATCTGGGAGAACCAGGTTTGATTCCCCACTCCTCCACTTGCAGCTGCTGGATGACCTTGGGCAAGTCATAGTTCTATCAGAGCTGTTCTTGAAAGAGCAGTTCTTGAAAGAGCTCTCTCACCCCCACCTACCTGTTGTGGGGAGGAGAAGAGAAAGGAGTTTGTAAGCTGCTCTGAGACTCCGAGTGAAGGGTGGGGTATAAATCCAATCCAATCCAATCCAATCCAATCTCCTCCTCCTCCTCCTCCTCCTTCCTTTAAGCCAAATGACCCACTTTGGCCTAATTCTAGTTGACCAATCAAACATATAGCAAATAATGGTACTTGACCAATCAGGTATGTTGCTAACTAGGTGACTCAACCAATCAGGTTTATTGCCATAATGAAACTAAATAAGAAGAGGAGATTGGATTTATACCCCGCCCTTCACTACCCAAGGGAATCTCAGAGTGGCTTACAAACTCCTTTCCCTTCCCCTCCCCACAACAGACACCCTGTGAGGTAGGTGGGGCTGAGAAAGCTCTGACAGAAACTGCTCTTTTTCAAGAACAGCTCTTATCAGAACTATGGCTTGCCCAAGGTCATCCAGCTGGTGCAAGTGGAGGAGTGGGGAATCAAACCCGGTTCTCCCAGATTAGAGTCCGTGCATTTAACCGCTACACCAAACTGCAGATTATAAAGATTTTCTTCTACTTCTGATTATTCATATTTTTCTGGTTTTATAGATTTTTTTCCTAGGTAAGTTTTTCTAAGGATGTAATAAAGGCCTGTTAAATAGTAGGCCTTCCTCTTGTAGGTTAGATTAATTTTCTAGTTGATGTTAGCAGCAAGACAATAACATTTTTTTGGTAGAAGATCATGGTTTTTAATTGTTTAGGGTAAAATTTTGCAGTGTCTGGGTCAAAAAGGATTTTAGCTCCATATTAAAAAAACACCTTTGTTTGGGTGTAAAGAATCCTTGGTCAATATTATTCAGGTTAGGTTAAGTAAACACTTGACGATATTGTGTAGACACACTTTTCTTTACATTTGACCAATAAGGGAATTATTATTCAAAAGATGTATGATTCTTTGTAACCAATTATGTTTTTTGAATGTTATTTTCATGATGTCATTCCAAGTATAAAACTTCATGTATTTCCTAATTGTGCTCAGAAAGCAGTCAATTTTTGATAGGCTTCTTGGCCTAACTGTTTTCAGGTGTCTTGATTGCAATTAGAACACTAAGATCTTCTTCCTCATTTTGACTGCAATTTTTGACTGGGAATTTATTTGTATAACAGCAGCTATACAGTGGCTAATCAAATAAGCACCTTTTCCTACCATGGGTCCTTGCAATAACAAGACAAAACGCATAGGTCTAATTTCCTCCTGATTCCTTTGGCCCTGAACCTGCTAGCCCAAATGGTCTAACTGGCACCTGTGTCAGCCTCCCATCTTCCTTATCTCAGTTTTCTAAGTGGCAGTCATTTTGACCTCAGGTCATCAGAGAGAGAAGCTTCTATGATTTTTGCAGGCCTCAGCCTGAACCAATGTTTTTGAATGGACAAGAGACAGCCAGGCAAGCCCATCTCTTGACAAGAGCTCTCCTCGTTTTATCCCTGTGTTAGAATTATATGTTTTTGCTTCTTATAGCATTTGGCCCTTTCTGTTACTGAACCGAACCCTTGATTTCAACACATGCAGTTCCTAGAAGACATTGCTAATGACCATCCAATAGGCAAAGTATTCTGTTTGCTGCAGGCTTGGCTTGGTCTCCCCCACCCCACCCCGTCCAAAGTAGAACCTCTTTTTATCATCTGACTGCTTGCCTACCATGTAGTCTGTTCTATGTTGCTTGTTGGAACAATAAAGGACATGTTACAACAAGACAAGAAATGAGAGGGAAAAACATTTTTACATATATGTGAACTGGGTTCTGAGGCATGTTCTGACATTACCTTCACAATGTGGGAATTGATGCAGTGTGGCCAGGGCCAGCCCGTCATAGACAAAAGTTAGACTGTTGCCTAGGGCGTCGGCTTGACAGGGGTGCCAGTGGTGCCGCGCCACTCTGGCCTGCCTGCTGCCTCGCCAGGCTGTGTGCCTGCACCCTGCTGGCCTTACCTGATTTTACCCTGATGCACTTGATGGCTCCTGGGACTTGCCACCATCTCCCCCTGCGCTCCTCGGCCACTTTTGCCTCTTGCATCCCTCCCTGGAAGGAGGAGGTGAGAGCTGCCACCACCACCACAACAACAACAAAAGGAAAGTTCTGCTCCCTTGTGGCCGCTCAAGCAGCACCAAGCTGTCCAGAGCGAAGGGCCAGGTGGCCACTTACCCTGCCCTCTGCTGGCAGCCCGGCTGAACTGACCTTCCCTCCCCTCCCCGCAACTCCCTGGGGGTCACCTATCAGAGTGGCCAGGGTGGGGGATGGGGGAAGCACCGCCTCAGCACATGGCTAACAGGCAGGCGCAGCTGCCCACCTGCAACAAGCTGCTCCTCGCAGAAGAGCTGACGGGTGTCTGCTGGGGGGCGGGTGGCAAGGGAGGGAGGGAAAGAGGCTACAGGCAGCTGGACAGGAAGGCCTGTGGGGGGGAGAAGGAGAAGTGACCCTTGGGGTGCAAGAGGACCTTGAGCAGCCCAGCCAGCCAGGTTCTACGTAGGGGTGCCTTGGCAGATGCTGCAGGGGCGCACCAGAAGGTAGCCTCGCCTAGTGTACAAAAAAACCTGGAGCTGGCTGTGTTTCCTCCGAGCTCCTCCTTCGAACTAAAGAATTTATAGCTCAAAATTTGTAAACGCTACGCCAACCCAGATAAGAGGCTGATAACCAGGGAGTAGCTGGTTAGAACATCTTCAGAGTGGTAAGAACCTAATTTATTGCTGCGTTAGAAAGGAAAGCCTTGAGATTCTTAAGGCCGCTCCCAAAGCTTTGAATCAGATATGGCGAAAACAATTAAGGACCTATCTGAACAAATTGCAGGACTCCAAAACACAGTCCTCGCCTTTCAAGAAAAAATTAGTGGTGAATTAAACTCATTACAGGGAGAAGTTAGCAAAACAGGCACAGAAATAGCCACTATAAAGCAGACAGCTACGACAGCCAAACAGCTCGCTGAAGCTAATAAGCAAAAAATAACCTCTCTGACCCGCCAAATAAATGACTTGTCAGACAGAAATAGGAGAGCTAACCTTATCTTATCAGGGATATCCGAAGAAATTTCCGTAAATAAACTGGAAGAGTCTTTGACACAGTGGATGCAGACAAATGAAGTAGAGGTAAAAGCAGAGGATGTTGAAAGAGTGCATCGACTACAAAGGAATGGAAGAGATGTAATAATTAAATTCACCAGAGAGAAAATTCAACAGCAAATATATATGGCACTAAAGAAGAGGAAAGACCTGACTTTTAGAGGTAGAAAAGTCTGGGTGAGACAAGATTTTTGTCAAGAGACCTTAAGGAAAAAAAATCTCATGCGCCCCTTTGCTCAAAAGCTTTATGCAAACAGTTTTAAATTTTCATGGGGCTATCCATCCTCTATAATCATATTTCAGGAAGGAAAGCCACTTATGGCAAGGAACACTACAGAGGCAAAGGAACTACTTAAACAATTAGGAATCAACACAGATGACATGGGAGAGCAAGAAATGGAAGAGGAATCGGGAGTTCCTGAAGATGGTGACGAAGGAACTTCAGAGACAGGAGGGAAACGCCTCAGGACCAGCTCCCAATAACCAATTAAGGGAAGTATACCTTTATTGACTGAGCTAATGATTATTATTAGTATTATTATTTTTTACAGTATCAAGAAGGAGGGGGGGGTGCGTGCATCCCATGCAGTGGAGAGAGGGAAAGAGATTTTCTTTCCATTTTCACTCTCAACCACAGGGGGGGGAAGGGAAGGGGAAGGGTAAACTAATTAACCATTCAAATTTTTCACAGCCACGAGATGTCAAAGCCTTAATTGATGTGGGATATGGATAAAACAATAAAAATTTTATCACTGAATGTCAATGGTTTCACATCAGAAATTAAAAGATATAGGATAGCCAAGTTGGCAAAAGAGCAAAAAACAGATGTTCTGTGTTTACAGGAAACACATAAGAAAAGAAATGACAACAAGCCTTTGCTAAAAGACTCGACCTGGATGATGTTAGCGGAAGCTAGGAGCCACACCAAGGCCAAGAGGAGTGGCAATAATGACTCATAAGAAACTTAAAGTAGAGGTACTAGAAAGAAAGACAGACAGGGAAGGTAGATATGTGATGGCTAAACTCAGATTAAAGGGGAAGAAATTTACATTGGTAAATATATATGCACCCAACACAGGACAAAAGAAATTTTTAGCCAGGCTATTTAAAAAAACTAAGCAATTCGCAGAGGGAGAATTAATTATGACAGGAGATTTGAATATGGATCTGACCAAAAATAAGGCAATTAAAATAGGAGATTGGGGCTTGAAGGAAGCATATGAATTGATAGGACAGCAGCCAAAACCCACCCATGTATCCAGCTGGCACAAAACCCCATCATGCATAGATTACATAATTGTAGAAAAAAGCAGTAATCTGACTATAAAAAAAAATCACAACGCACCCAATTTGGATATTGGATCATGCACTAATCACTATAGAAATAGAAGGTGACCAAAAGCCAAAAAGTAGAACTTGGAGGTACAATAATTTAATAATGGCTAAAGAGGAAGATAGGAGTTATATGATGGAGCAGATAAGATTATACTTTGAGGAGAATAGAGGGACTGTCCCAACTAATACCCTGTGGGATGCCATGAAGGCAGTGATAAGGGGACACTGCATAAATAAGGAAAAGTACATCAAAAGAGAACGCTATCTAAAAAGACAATCTAAAATTCAGGAACTGGAGAGGTTGCAAAAGGAACAAATCAACAATCATGACTTAAAAGTACAGAGTCAGATAACAACAATTAAAAAACAATTAGATGAGTTGGACTCAGTTACATTATGGAAGAGAGAAGCAATGGTAAGAAATGACTTCCATAGAAATAGTATTAATTCAGCCAGAAGGTTAGCTAACTATTTGAAAAACAGGAAGGTAAGGCAAAAGATAGAAAATATAAAAGTGAATGGCCAAAGAACTGGCAAATCAAAAGATATAGTAAAAGCCTTCGAGACCTTTTACAAAGAGCTGTGTAAAAAAAAGGACATAGTCATATATGAGGAAGATATAAGAACAACACTTAAAGAAAATGATAAAATTATGTTAAGGAAGGAAATAACACTACAGGAGATAAAGGATGTAATTAAAAAATTGAAAAAGGGCAAATCCCCAGGCCTAGACGGTTTCACAAGTGAATTCTATAAAGAGACGGCAGATATATTGGCCCCAGAGCTCAAAGAGGTATTTAACAGAATACTGAAAGGGAAAAAAGCCCCAGATCCGTGGAGGCAATCAGAAATAGTGGTAATCCCTAAACCACATAAAGACCCAGAGGAAGTGGGCTCATATAGATGTATTAGTTTACTAAATCAGGATTATAAAATCTTTGCAAAAATATTGGCAAATAGATTAAAGAAAATCATACCTAACATAATAAAGGAGGACCAATATGGATTTGTAAAAGACAGGAATATAGCCCACCCCATAAGGAATATTATAAATGTATTATGACATGGCCACAAAAAAAGCTAGGCCTCCTGAAATTAGATGTCTACAAAGCATTTGATACACTCTCCCAGGATTTTCTGTGGCAGATAATGACTAAATACGAGATGGGGGAGCCATATATAAAAGCGATCCAAGAAATATACAGAGAAGGGACAGCAGTGGTGAGAGTTAACGAAGAACACTCACAACCCCTTAAGATTCAAAGAGGAGTCCAGCAAGGATGCCCTCTCTCGCCCCTCCTATTTATACTAGCAATAGAACAGCTAGCCGAAAGAATAAGAAATTCTGCAAGGGTGGAAGGATACAGGGTTAGGAAGGAAGAAATGAAAATCAATTTATTTGCCGATGACATTATAATCGCTATGACAAACCCCAAAGAGGCAATAAAAGAAATAAGTTATATTAGAGGACTTCGAAAAATGTTCAGGACTGAAGGTGAACATGGCTAAATCAGAAATTATGTATCTTAATGTGTCTAAAGAGGAAAGGGAACAAATACATGGGATTACTAATATTGGAATGGGTACCAAAAAATTCAGATATTTAGGTATTGTACTACAGAAGAATATTGATAAAATATCAGAGAACAATTATAACAAGGTCTGGAAGAAAATAGAAAAAGATATGAAAAAGTGGGAAAATAAAATAATGAATATATCTACTAGAATCAAAAGTGTTAAAATGTCTTGGCTGCCGAGATTAATATACCTCTTCCAGACAATACTGCTAGGAATGTATACAAAAAAACTAGACCAATGGAACAGAGTGATTAAGGAATGGATTTTCGGCAGTAAAAATGCAAAATATAGAGAAAGATAATTTACAGCCATAGATCAGAGTTGGGATGGGGAGTCCCTGACCTGATTAGTGATTACAAAGCCTTCCAAATAAAATCGATATTGGAGATAGGTGATGGAGAGGGACTAAAATGGGTGAGTTTTGAGAATGAAATCAATAATAACATAGGGAGTTTTGGGGTATTCTCCAAAAACAAATAAAGATCTTACACGAGTTAAGGGACCTAGGTATTCAACACTAACAGTGTGGAACAAGTGGCAGCCCTCATGGCTTAAAAGAACCTCAAAGTGGGCACCACTAAAGTCCCTCTATAATGAAACAGGAGAAAATAAATGGTGCGAACTCCTGAGATCAAAGGGGTATTATAGGCTAAGAGACTTCTTTAGAGGAGGCACTCTAAAACCAGCACAGGAACTAATCGAGGAGATAGGCAAGCAATATTGGTTAAAAATTACAGGCCTTTATAGAATGATTAAGGAAGTTAATGAAAAAGAAATATTTGGACAGAAGAACCAATTGAAGAAATACATAATAGGATGCAAAAATTTAAACAAGGATTAGCAGGATATATTTACAAGAAAATGTTATCCAATAAAGATAAGGCGATACTATATTTACAGAAAACATGAAGTAAGGAAGGCCAGATATCGGAAAACGATGCAAATAGAATAATGAAGGGAATAGAAGAAACCAAAATAATTAAATTTAATGAACTGGAACATAAATTTTTCACAAAGTGGTATAAAATACCAGCGCAGATAGCAAACATGTTTCCGGGATCGAGTCCTATGTGTTGGCACTGTAAACAATTTAAGGGTTGGTTCTCCCATATGTGGTGGGAATGTCCAGAAGTGAGAGTTTTTTGGCTAAAAATAATACAAACTATAAAGAAAATATGTAGAATCTCATTGAATGTGGACTTTAAACTAATGTTAATGGGTATATTAGGAAATAAGGCAGCCAACAAGGAAACCCAGACTATACTCAAAGCTATGGTGTTAGCAGGCAAGGCAGTGATAGCTCTGGGCTGGAAAGATAAGAGCAAATGGACAATAGATACCTGGCACACTTATTTGTTTGAATTTGTGCAGTCGGACATCATCGAGAAATTGCGCCAGAAGACCACATGGGAGGATAAAGCCAAAGAAATTAAAGCAAGATGGAAGACCTATCTAAAGTGGGTAAGAGTGGAAGGAAGACAGGACATTCGGTGGAAGATTCAGACTTTTTGCCCGTGGCTGTGAATAAAGGATCAACAAACAAGGGGTAGAGGGAGGGAGGGGGGAATCTATCGAGTTATGTAAAGTAAGGAGACAAAAGATATTATGTAATATATAGAAAATCTACAAAAAATAAACCTTTATTTAAAAAATTAACGTCAATATCACAATTTGGGAGTAATCAGCCCATTTTGCAGGTAGGACAAAACAGTTCAGACTCTCATGGGGAATTTTATTTATTTAGATATTTATAACCCACTTTTCTCTACAAAAGAGAACCAAATCAGTTTACAATATTGATCACCCTGCCTCCATTTTATCCGCACAACAACAACCCTGAGAGAGAGGTTAGGCTGAAAGAGTGACTGGCCCAAGGTTGCCCAGTGAGCTTCCAAGGCACAGTGGGGGTGTTGAACTTGAGTGTCCTAGATTCTAGACCAGCACTGTAAAACTACACAACACTGGTGAATTTAGAAGGTTTCAGGTGGTATGCTGGGCAATGTTCCCTCTAAGCTGTGGAGTCTTGTGAGCAAAACTTCTACTTTGTGAGCTACTGGCATTAAAGTTGTGAGCAAGAAATTTCACTACTGCATAAATTAGTTTGCTTCGGAGCCATCCTTCCTGAGCTAAGACAAAAATGTGTGAGCCAGAGGCTAAAAAATTGTGAGCTAGCTCACACTAACTCAGTTTAGAGGGAACACTGATGCTGGGCCATTCCCCACTAGTAGATGTGCTCAAGAGTAATCACACAGCCTCATGGCCAGATCGCCCATTGGGCGAACTAGGCGCTCGCCTAGAGCGCACCAGCCTCAGGGGTGCCAAATGGTGCCCCACTCCCCCCCGAAAAGTGCCCCCCCGCTGCCCTAACCGGGCACCTGCCGCCACCGCCGCTAGACCCCCCTTCCTGGCTTTCCTGGGGGCCCCGCAGCTGTGGAGCCCCCAGGAAAGCCGACGCTGGGAGGGAGGGAGTGGCGGCTAGACCCCCGCCCCCTTCCCAGCTTCCCTGGGGGTCCCACAGCCATGGAGCCCCCAGGAAAGCCGGCGCTGGGAAGGAGGGGGCGGTGGCTAGACCCCCACCCCCTTCCTGGCTTCCCTGGGGGTCCCGCAGCCGCGGAGCCCCCAGGAAAGCCAGCGCTGGGAGGGAGGGGGTGGTGGCTAGACCCCCCCCACCCCTTCCCAGCTACCCTGGAGGTCCCGCAAACATGGAGCCCCGGGAAAGCCGGTGCTGGGAGGGAGGGGGCAGCGGCTAGACCCCCCACCCCCTTCCCGGCTTCCCTGGGGTTCCCCCAGCCGTGGAGCCCCCGGGAAAGCTGGCACTGGGAGGGAGGGGGTGGCGGCTAGACCCCCGGCCCCCTTCCCTGGTTTTCCTGGGGGTCCCGCAGCTGCGGAGCCTCCAGGAAAGTCAGCACTCCGCCCACCCCCCGGTCTCCAGGCCCCACCGGGAGGTCGGCATCCCCAGTGGGGGCACCCCAGGCTGTCCTGCCTAGGGCGCCCAGACACCTGGAGCCGGCCCTGCCCAGCCTTGAGTTTCACACAGCTGATTGTAGAGTGCTTATTTATGAACAGAGCCAATATTTCACATTACCAGGACTTGAACTTCCCTTTAATAAAGAACTCACAACTAAACCCAGAGAAGAAGCACTGTATCAGCTTTTCCTAAGAAATAACCAAGCTGGAAAATGTTGTTGTGAAAATATACTGAGAATGGCCCTAAATAAGGGTTTCACAACCATCAGTTTGCCTGATGCCTTCAAGGGACTTGGGACTATGCCAGACCTCATGCTGATTGTTCCAAGGACTTCCAGGATCAGCCTGGACAATACTGTATAAATCAGTGACTATACAGCATCACCACATATACATATGGTGTTGGCTAGTATCTCTTAGCTAAGGTACCGTTCTCTCACTGCAGATGTTACACACCAGTTTCTAGTGGATGCTGTTATCAGTACACAGCCCACCTCTCCAAATATCCACTTCAGAATATTATTAAAGTGATACAGAAAGCAGAAGAGTTTTGGCTCTTTCTGTTTAGTGATGTAGGGAAAATTCAAATAATATTTTAATACTACAGTTAAAAATGAAGCCATTAATTCCCAATCCCAACACTTTCCTTTGTGCAAAGTTCATATTTTGAGACTTTAGCACAAGAATAACTTAATGTACTTTCAGATCCTGTCTTTATATATCCTATTCATTTATTTACTTCATTTATAACCCACCTTTCTCCTCAATGGGGACCCCAAGTACCTTGCATTGTTCTCCTCTCCTTTGTTTTATCCTTACAACAACCCTGTGAGGTAGGTTAAGCTGTGAGTATGTGACTGGCCCAAGGTCACCTGACAAGCTTCCATAGAAGAGTACAGATTCAGACTTGACTGTCCTAGATCATACTCTGACATGCTAACCACTACACCACACTCCATTTAGGTCTCTTTGTACAGAACTGTGCTTTACCAGGCAACAATTAGAAATCCCTTCCTCCTCCCCTTCCAGAGTTCTCTCTCTGTGTAGGGGAAAGTGGAACAGAAACCTTTGACCAAGGCAGAAACTACAGAGAATCCTTTTGACTGTCTTCCCTTCTAGTGAAGAAATACATGGGGGTGGCAGAGAGGGCTATGAAGACTCATAAACCAAAGCCTGTGGATGAGAGGTTTCCCTGGTTGCTAAATGTGTCCAAAGTGATAAATATTTCTAAATAGATAGGGAGAAGGAGAAGAAAAGATCAACATGAAATGTCATAATACAAATCCTGACAAACCAGATATAGACCCAGAGGCTCTGATTTGGGCAGCAGGGATGTGAACACTTTACCAGTACCCAGCAAGCCCAGTACAATCTAGAGTAGACCAATGTAATCTACTTTAAAATTTCAGAAATAAAATAGATTTTTCAGATTTTTTTCAGTTTAATGATTTATGAAATTACGTGTATGGGATCAGGAAGGGTAGCACCATATTATGTCTTTGTAATTTGTTTGAACAGCATTTTTCCCTTAACCGGGAAACATGGAGGATAGGGATACTGTATAAAGCTTCTGTGCTTCCAAGTCAAATGATTTTTTTTTACATTTAACCCAATAGACTATGAGCCCATAATCTATCAGAAGCTTAGATTAATCTTAATGTTTAAAAAGGACTTAAAGTCTTTGATAAGCATGTCCCTTTGTTTTGTTTTTTAATCTTTAAAAATTCCCCATTGTTCTTCTCCATGTTGCTATGATAAAGTTGCCTGAATCAAGCAGATATTTAGAGATCATAAAACTTACTGCTGAGAAATACAGAAGCTGCCTTAAAAGATTTTGTACTCCTTGAAGCAAAAGGAGTGGCTGGAACCCTAGAGGAAGAAAAACCAACAGAGAAAGGCAAGGAATTGGAGTCTTGGATAATCAAAAATGGGATTGCCAAGAACATTATGATGGGATCACTGAAGGACAGTGAGAGTTTAAAGTATGAGAATTCCCAGACAGCAAAGAAATGCTTAAGAGTCTAGAAGGATCTTTTGGGTTTACTAGTATTAAGTCACAAACTGTCTGGATAAGAAAATTTTGCAAAACAAGGTTACGCAACAGAGAAAATTGTGAAAAATATGTACCTGAAATGCAGCAGGTATTTGAAAAATTTTGCATCTTTCTTTTGGCTCTGACTTTGCATACTCAAAATTCAGGAAAAGTTTTTCCTCAGAGTCCCAAGTACCAAAAAAATTACGGAAGGAATGCTTAAAATGGCTTATTTAATTTGAATCACCAAATGGTCCAAGTTATATTTCTAAAAAGAACTTGAAAGAACAAGTCCCATCCAGAGAAGGGGGAGTGGGAAACATTAAGGTAAAACTATGTGGTATCAGGGAGCTGCGGTGGCTCAAGTGGTTAAGACGCTGAACTGCAGGCTGTGGAAGGTCAGTAGTTCAGCAGTTCAAGACCCAGGTGCCGCATGACGGGGTGAGCTCCTGTCTCTAGTTCCAGTTCCTGCCAACCTAGCAGTTTGAAAGCAAGACATTGCAAGTAGATAAATAGGTACCACTTTGGTGGGAAGGTAACAGAGTTCCGTGCGCCTTGGTGTTTAGTCATGCCGGCCACATGACCACGGAAACGTCCTTGGACAGCGCTGGCTCTTCGGCTTTGAAACGGAGATGAGCACCGCAACCCTAGAGTCGGATTCGACTGGCTTTCGAGCAAGGGAACCTTTACCTTTACTATGTGGTATCAATCACATAAGCAAATGTGCTTCTTGTAAAGAGCAAAAGGAGTTAGACCCTCATTTCCACCCAGTACTGAGAAATGTACTAGCAAACCATTAGAATTAATTCTCAGTGATTGTCAAGGAGTCCCAACCTGAACCCCATGGGTTCACAGGGCAGTTGTACACAACTAACCAGATTGTCGTTTATTTTTTAAAAAAGATTTATAAAGTTTATTTAAATTTCTATCAATATGACAAATTATTCTATAGCCAACACATTACCCTAAAACCAAGCAGCAAGAAAAGCTAGCTTAAGTATCTAACACTTTTTAGAATTTGCTCAATTATATTTGGGGGGCCCAGCAAGATCAGGTGAGGATGACATCCAATCTGTAGACATTTTCAAGAGAATCTTCTAGAAGATTACCTCATCACCCCCGGTTCTCCCCCTCCCATCACACGTACCACAGGTTCTCATGAGAAGCTAACCATCACACTTTCTTTTCTGGCCTTGAGGACGATAAGAGTCATGTAGGCCAAGACCAATTAGTAACACCTGCAAGATGGACTGGGTCTAGGGTTGCCAGATCCCCTCATCGCTCCAGCCGGGGGATTGGGGGGGCATTCCAGGGGTGGGCGAGGATGCCCCCAAGCCACAGCCATCCCTCACGCTGCCCTCCTGCAGAGTATTTAAAGGGCTTCAGCAGATTGGCCAGCAGCATGTGGCCCACGCCCACCAATCAGCTGGAGGGCCCTTTAAATTTTTCAGCAAGGGAGGGAGAGGAGCTGTTGCCAGCTGCAGCTCTGCTCTCGAAAAGACCCTTTAAAGGGAGGAGCCACGGCACATGAGGCTGATTTTCCAGTGGCGATTTGCCACTTGGGATTCAGGAGCATGCCACCGCCCTGCTCCCTGCAAGCCCCAGAAACAAGTGAAGTCTATGTCAGGCATGTGATTCACTCTGATGAATGCAGAGCCAGTAGAGAAGGGAGTGCATTATGTGACTCAGATAGGCTGATGATCAGTACCAGCTCTTGGACCTTAAACTAGTGCACAATGATGAAACATCAGAAGACACATAACTTCAGAAGGCAGACTCCAAAGCAATCGTGCCAGAGATTCAGAGCAGTATTATTTATTATTTATTGTATGGCAGAGTTACACACATGAAGCTTATAATAATATAAAATATGTAACCAAGTTGATACAATGGATATGCAGACCAATTGGGCAATCCCCCTAAATACTAATATCTAAATTTTCAATCCTCTCAATCGCAGCTGGGGAGAGTTCAAAGAGCTCTATCACATCACCTTGGAAAGCACAACACTCACATTCCTGTGACAGATGGAAAACAGTTTGGCAGGCCACATCACAATTGCATTCAGGTCCTGGCATTTTGACCCATTTACCAACAGGTCTGCACAACTACCAAACACTGTTCATATTCTATTAGCTGTCTTCCATACTTTATGTGGTAAGTCAAATCCTGCAGGTCTTTATCAGGTTATGGATATTGGGTGGAACTGATTGCATCCATGTTCACAACCATTCATTCCCTAGATCAGAATTTTGTGAATGCAGGATTTGTGCAGATCTTATTGCTGGGTGTCAGGATCTTAGTCTGGATAGGCACAGATCAGCCAAGCCTTTGCAGATGAGCAACTCTGTTTTCAATTATTTTTCTATGTTCAGGAAGATGAGCATCTTGTCTTCAGAGATGCGGAGAAGCAATATGGCACAACACTGGGTAGCCAATAGGTCATAGTGGGTTTAATATATCCGCTGATGGTTCTCATTGTTGTATTGAGCTGGACATCAAGTTTGTGGACATAGGGGCTGTTGAGCCACACTGAAGAACCACATTGTGCAGTACTATACATCAACCCCAATGCTAAGTTGTAGCCAACACACCTCAAATCGTACCACATAATCTTTGGAGAATGTTGTTTCAGATGAGTATATTTGCTGCTACATTGGTAAGATGATGTTTATAGCTCAAGGTCCTAGCTCAAGGTCCTGTCCAGGGTAATGTCAAGATGCCTAGGTGTATGGTTGTGTGTAAACTGGATGCCATTAAGGTAGACATTCAGTTCATGTTGGCAAGATTGTTACTGAGTTAAAAACAGGAGCATTCTGTTTTTCCTGGACTTGGGATAAGCTGCCATTTATAGTAGTAGTCAGCCAAAATTTCAAGGTCCCTAATATTTCCTTAGTCCTTTAAACTGATTTGTGCCTTACTGGAATTGCCATGTCATCGGCATAAGCACACTCCCAGGGTATCATCTTGGAAATATCGGAGACATATAGATTGAAAAGAACTGGCATTATTCAGTTTCTTCTGCTAGCTGATTGACTCCTGAATAACATACTGAGCGATAGAACTTTACAAGCTTCTGTGCTCCCAAGGCAAATGACTTTTTTTACATTTAAGGCAATAAATAGATGGCTGGGCAAATGTATATACCCAGAAGCAGAACAAAATCTCATAGCTCCATGAGAGCTAATGTAATGCACTGCAGTGGCTGGCCGAATCTGCATTTGTCTTTCCCACCAGTGTCCCCGCCTTTTGACTCCATTTTCAAAAAAGCTGTCCACATTTTGTGTTGTTTTCACATCTCAACAGTGCTAGCATACTTTCACACATCCACATATGTTTATTGTCCTTTCAGGCAGCTCCACTGTCATGGCACCTCCGCACTGCTTTAAAAGAATCTTCTCCAAACAACATTCAAACAAGCATAGAGAAAGACGGCGTCAAACTGATTTAAGAATGCAAATGCAGAATTGACAGTGTCAGCTAGGCAGCTTCTGGGTCAAATCTCACTTCAGCCAGCTAGAAACCCTTCTTCTCAGCTTCCCATCTTCAACATAGGGATAATAAAAGTGAGCAACCTTGTAGGATTGTTTTAAGGGTGTCAAAGATAGAGGTTTCTGAACCCACCACATCCTTGCAAGGATGGTTTGATTCTCCTGTCCCCTGATCTGGGACCCTGGAATAAATCACCTTCTAATAGTTTGACCAAAACTGGGGCCGAGGACAGACTGGCAATTTGCCCCGGGATGGGACCCGGGCTGACAACGACTCAATATCGGAGTAAATGGAAAGTTCACACAGGCACATCTGCCTGGCGTCCCCCACCCGGAGCTTACCGGAGCCCTCGCGCTTCAGTGCCGGATTAAAAAAACACCTGATAAAAGCCTTCGCAAATCTAAAAGCCTGCGTTCGTTGCGCGTTTCTCCGCTTCCAGGGAGTCTGAACGTGCAGGCGAAAAGCCGGGAGCAACCCGCGTTGGGCACGAGGCAACAGCACTGTGATTGGCTGCGCTCTGCTCCACTGCCCAATGTGGTGCCGGCATTGCAGGGCAAAAAAAAAAATCGGCAAAATGCGCTTATGCTCATGAGCGCATGAGCGCTCATGTGCACATACACCCATACACCCACAGCCGAATTAATGGGGAAACGGCGAATATAGCACACCTCCGGCGCGGCAGTCTGAACGCTCCCGCGCGCCTCCATCCCGTATCTTCCGGCAGCGGCCCTCGCTGTGTGGACGGGAAAACCCGGTATAGTTTAATCCGGGTTTATTTTGCCGCGACTGGCTACCGGGGCAAATTGCCAGTCTGTCCTCGGCCTGGGTTTGAACGCTCACATAAACAGTAAAACATACCAATAAAAGCAACAAGCTTTATTAAAAAGATTAAAGAAGAGGTTCAGGCTCAAGCATAAGGCAAAAGATAAGCAGGTGAAATAAAATAACAACATCTATCTTCCTGCTTACACTTACATATGTGAAGGCAAGCAGGTTACGACATCTTCAAATCAGCATAAGTAACAAAGCAGCAGGGAGGAGATGCAGCAAGAAGATTCCTGGCCCATTACTGGTCCTGGTGGTATTATTGGTCCATGCTTGGAAAAGTTTGTGTCACATGGTTATAAGCTAATTTTATAGGAAACTGACCCCTGACCAGTATAAGCCAATCAAGAATGTGATCCAAAATATGATTCTCAAAGAAGAGCAAGCCTCCCCCCCTCCCCATCTGAGAGTAGTTAAGTCAGATTGCTTTGAAATTCAAAAGTGGGTTCTCAAGCTTTTCATCTTGGCTTGGGAATAGCAGGAGAGTGGTAAGCATCTGATATGGAACTCTCCCTCTGTTATTCTGTAACACTTGGATGGCACATCAGGAAACTGGCTATTGCTTTAAATTTATGACATGACCAAAGGCTGATGTTTAAACTGTCAGGTTAATTGATACACAGGTGACCATCTCTCTTGATAAAGGGTCACTGAGATAATGTATGTGAACTGCTTTAGCCACTCAGAAGTGCCACATAAAGAACAGGTCCACACTCCATTTGCTAAAGAGGTCCCAGTCACACATGCCAGATAACACAGGGGTTAAGTGAGGCTATTTGCCCCATAGTAATTTGATGCGCCACTGCACAATCAGACACCATTCTTTGCCGCATGTTTCTGGTGCGCTTCAACAAGGGGTCACTGACACAATGAGAGTGCGCCGGTGCAATCACACGGAGACGTCCATCTGCGACCCATCGCAAACCCATTTGCTACTGCACTTTCCCAGGTATTTTTTAACTCCGCTCCTTCGGAGGGGCAAGACAGGTTGGTGAGGAGCTTACCAGATGTTCCTGCATGATCGCGCCCATAAAATCTGCCCAGCATTTGTCCCTCTCACACTGCTAATTCTGCGCGTGATCAGAGCCAGAAGGTGTTTTGTGGAGGCACCTGGCTGCTGAAATGCTGAAGGCCCTATTATAGCACTGAGGTGCTATTAAGAGAGGGGGGCATTTCAAGGGAGCATTGTTGCCAGAGATGCAAGAATTAAGGGGCTCTGCATGAAGTATGAGAACTTTTACACACTTGCATGAAAATTCATGAGAACTCTCACAGTTACAGTTACTTACTTCAGCAACACACAGTAATCCTTTACACAGATTACAGAGAACACATAAGCCCTCTACAGTTGACATTATGTCTACTGAAATCAACAAAGGCTATTTGTGCAGAAAGTGTACACACATAGGGTACATTCAGACGCCCCTTTTGAACCGCTTTCAGCATGCCTCAGGAACGGATTTTATGTGCACGTTCACACGCCCAACATCTGTGCACCATCCCCGGCTGTGGCTTTCTGGATCAAACGCCCTTTAAACCAGAGTATTTTGATACCACTTAACAAGTGGTGTTTTCCTGATTCTCCAGTTTTGAGCCGACGTTTGATCGCTCCTGCGGTGTCGAGCCACTTCTGGGTGCCTCAACCCCCCTCCCCTCTGGAAAGCTACCACAGAAGCCCGAGGCTTCCGCTTTTCATCCGCCATTTTTTTTTTTGCCTCAGAGTATGCACATGGGTGGAGCTCCGCTCCTAAATTATTAAAAGCAAAGTTTAAATGGTGCTTAGTTTTAGTGTTTAGATGAGTTTGGGATCTCATGGAGGCCAGTTTCATGGTAAAAATTTAAAGGGAAGTGTTCATTTAAAGTTTAAAGGGAAGTGTGGAAATTGCTGTTCTGCGCATGTGCGAAATTTTTAGTTCAACAGATGGCCTCCTGTGCGCATGCTCAGTCTGAAAGGGAAAAAAAACCCCGAGGCATGCTCCTGCATATGAACGGTGGGAAATGATGTGGCTGCGCAGTGATCCAGAACAAGGAAGGTGAGTGTGATCGTGATTCTCCAGGTTTTAAAAAAACGCATCGGGACTGGAGCAATTTAAACCGCTCCCAGTACACCGTCTGAACACACCCATAGGCTTCATCCCTGTGATCAGGAAGAAATGTTCAAAACAATAGCATTCCCAATCACAGGAGCAGAGCCTATATAACCAGACTTCATATGCGTATAGTCTCTGTGATCATGAGCCAGTGATTGCACATGGGGGCAGACAAGGCTCTTTTTGTAGCAGTACCTGCCCCCAGGGCTCTTTTTGTAGCAGTAACTCCTTTGCATATTAGGCAACACACCCCTAATGTAGCCGATCCTCCAAGAGCTTACAGAGCTCTTCTTACAGGGGCTACTGTAAGCTCTTGGAGGATTGGCTACATTAGGGGTGTGTTGCCTAATATGCAAAGGAGTTCCTGCTACAAAAAGAGCCCTGGGGGCAGGTACAGTACACATGCCCCTCTCCCTCTATGCACATTGAGATTAATGTGGAATGTGCGTAATGTTATCTGTAGAGGGCTGCATACAATCCCTGTGCAATGTACATGTGATTTTTCTTTGTACACATGTTGAGCAATTCTTATGTTACAGTCAACATGTGTATGGCTGAATGCATGATTTAAACCCCATATTTATCCAGGTACCAGACCCAACTTTTATTTTTAAACTGAGCGTGCACTGGCTCTTTCTTAAATCCCTTTCAGATATTATAAGCATTTGAACTGGGAGACTTGCAACTGCACTTAACAAGAGTGTGCTCTACTCATGATCCTCCTGATAGATATGGTGACCATGTTGAGTGAAATGAGACAACATGCACAATTACCATGCATGTACAACCTTGGTATGCATGAACATACCTGAAAAAATCCAGAGGTCAATTTAAGCAAATGTGTGAGGGAAAGAATGTGCTGGATACTGGAATTTTGGTTTTGTTTCATTTATGCGTTTTGCTTTACTGTTGGTATTGCCCATTCAAAAGCAAGAGAGGGTTTTTATGGTGAGTTCTCTCCCCACACACTCACACAATGAGAAACTCACACAATGAGTAACAGCACTCACAGCAGTGAAATGGATCTTTTTCTTCTCAGCTCATCTAGGTGAACTGTGGACAGTGCTGATGGAGAGTCGTTGGAATGGGTTGTGGAGCAACATGAGAGGAAAGATCAGGAAAGATCAGAGAAGAAAACAAATCCTACAACCCATTAAACTATGTTAGGTGTGAGGGATGTCCAACTGTGTCTGCTGTCCAAAGTGTGAAGGAGAAATCACTGCTTCCAGTCACTGCCTGTGAGAAAAAGGAAGGAGGCAGGAGGAAGCAATAATTAGAGAGAAAGCTTCACTTACACACACACACACCAATGAAAACTAAAAATTTAAAGTATGGACTCAGAGTTCCTTCTCTCTCCCCACCGCCTTCGCCCATCAGCGACCAAGTCTCAAACCACCTTCTGGGGCGGGGAGCTGGCACTGGCAGAGTCCCCTGGGCACAGGCTGTGGGTCTTCTCCCCTTCTGCACCCTGTCTTCCTGGGTTGGTGAAGTCTCTCACCTCAGAGTTCCTTCTCTCTCCCCACCGCCTTCGCCCCTCAGTGACCAAGTCTCAAACCACCTTCTGAGGCGGGGAGCTGGCACTGGCAAAGTCCCCTGGGCACAGGCTAGGGGTCTTCTAATCTTCAGCACCCCACCTCTGTGTGGGTGTTCCCCGGGCCCTGGGCAGGGCAGGGGTTTCTGCCCTGCCCAGTAATCACATTGCCATCAGAGTGGAGTGTTGGGACCAGGGAGGGTGCGCCCCCGCTCCTGTGCGGGTGTTCCCTGGGCCTCATGGAGGGTGGGAGGTTTGGCCCTTCCCAGTAATAACATTGCCACCAGTGGGTGAAGGGTGGGCCCAGGAAGAAAGATCCACCCACTGCCGTGCAGGTATTCCCCAGGCCCCTGGTGTGTGTGGGGGGGGGGGGGCTTGGTCCTGCCCAGTAGTCATGTTGCTGGTGGGTGGAGGGTGGGGCCCAGGGAGAGAGCACCACCTGCCTCTGTGTGGTTGTTCCCCAGGGTCCGGGCAGGGTGGGGGATTCAGCCCTACCTGGTTATCGCTTTGCCATTTAAGGGTGGAGGGTGAGGCCTGGGGACAGTGAGCCACCTGTCCCTGTGTGGGTGTTGGCCCTGCCCAGTAACCATGTTGCCTGTGGGTGGAGGATAGGACCCAGGGAGTGAGCACCACCCATTTCTGTGCAGGTATTTCCCAGGCCCCGGGGAAGGTGGGAGATTCAGCCCTTCCCAGGAATCACATTGCCACCAGTGAGTGGACAATGGGCCCAGGGAGAGAGAGCCACCCACCCGTGTGGGTGTTCCCCAGGCCCTGGGCAGGATGGGAGGGTCGGCCCTGCCTAGGAATCACCATGCCAGTGAGTTTAGTACGGGCACAGGGAGACAGTGCCACCCATCCCTGTGCGGGTGTTCCCCGGGCTGGGTGGGAGATTCTGCCCTGGTCGGTAGTCCCATTGCTGTTTAAGGGTAAATGGGCCCATGGAAAGAGCACCTGCCATCCCTGTCACCTCCTGGGGCAGGGTGGGAGGCTGGGCCCCAACCAGTCCTCATGTCCAAAGGGCTGGGTGGTTGGGCCCAGGAAGACAGAGGCACTCGCAACCATGCAGGTGGCCCCCAGGGAGGTCCTCTGGGAATTAGATGCCTGTAGCTGAACCAATTCTGCTCTGGACTGCCTGAAACCATCACTGGACAAATCCTCTGGAAGCAGTTTCCTGGGGGGCACCGGTCTTGGGGGTCTGTTACTAGTACGCTCCAGACCCAACAGGCATGTGATTTGTGGGGAATGTGGAGGGCCACCCCAGGGACAGCCTGTGCCAGTTGGAGGCCTCTGGCTCACCCAGGTCAGTTTTGGTCATTCCTGAACCGGCCTGGGGGACATCCCATTGAAAAGCATTGTCTCTTCGGGGGCCTGTGGTTTGGCCCCCCGAAGTCCAAGAGGGACAAACTTGGTGGGCACGTCTAGGAGAGTGAGCTGGAATTTGGGCCCCCAGGGGTGTTTTCTGCATCCGGACCGGACCGCGAACCAGTTCACGAACCTGCCACACTTCAGTTTGAGAACCCGTCCAGGAATGGGGTCAGTTCGGTTCAGTTCGGTCCGGGGCAAAATTTGGAAAGTGCCCATCCCTACTGAGTTTCTACGAGGTAAATAATAAATATTACCAACATTAGTTTCTATAATGTACTTGGAAGAGACTCTATGCCATGTCTTTGCTCCCCTGTATTAATTATTCTGAAGTCAACCCTTGCACAAGTCTTGGTTGTTTGCCTTCCTCTCAGTTTGTGTAGGAAGTCCACCACAGGCCTGAATTTAGAAAGCACTATCAGAGAACTGTTGAAAGTCAGAAGTTTTCTAGAAAAGTTCCCACCATTTATTCCAACATATCTGTTGGACATGCTAACCCTCTTCCAAGTGTTCTCCATTTGGAAACTACAATATCCAGGAACACCTCCCTAAAGTGATATCCCTGCAAAGAAAGGCCAAGAAATCCATTTTGGTTAGGACCTCTTTATCAGGCAAGACAGCACAGGACCTGCCTGACGCAGAATTTTATTTTCAATCCTGGCTTGCCCATGAATGGCAAGCTTTTAACATCTAGAGGGCTGCTGCTACTTAACATCTGGAGAAAAATTAAAATCAAGGCAGCTTGACTTTCTGCGGGTTCAGTCAGTATGTTAAGGTGACAGTAGGTTCAGGTTGAAACACACGTGTTGTATTTAATTCATTTATATATGACACGAGAGTTTGGAAGTATATTCACCAGAGGAAATCTCACTGATGTACCTCAATAGAGGTGAGAGATAAACGCACACATGCCACCTGTATTTTGGAAACAGATATTTGAAAACATTAAAGTATTTTTTTAAATGAGGGCAGAGTCTTACAAATAAGAAATTCTATGACTACAGGCTGTAGGTTGAAACTGGAAGGAATTAAGACTTTTGCTGTCAAAAGTAAAAGCAGAGCAATTCTGTAATTCTCTGTCAAGTGTGCTTGGTTAAGACTAAGTAAAACATTCTGCCCCAGTTCCCCCCAAAATAGGGAAGTATGTGAAAGGTACTTTTTTCAAAAGATCAGAAAGCATACCCCATTTCCTATCAAAAAGTGATGAAGAGAAACTGCTTGACTGTGGTGATAACAGAAAAAAGATAACAGTTGGTATCATTTTCTGTAACCACGTGCCACCAATTCAGTCAAGAACACTGGACAAAAAGGATTTGACCATTTTAGCATTTCTAGGTTGTAGAGAAACTTACATTCTTACTGTCGGAAACTTTAATAGATGAAACTTTTCTAATATTTTAAAATATTTTATTTACTTCATTTATACTCCACTTTTGTCCCCAATGAGAACCTAACACAGTTTTTGTTCTCCTCTCCTCGCTTTTATCCTCATAACAGCCCTTTGAGGTAGCTATTCGACAAGTGTATGATTGGCCTCAAACCACCCAGCAAGCAGAGTGGAGATTCAAACCTGGATATCCCAGATTCTAGTCCAACACTCTAAGTACTATGCAGCACCTCTACACCTCATCATTTCAATAAGACATATTTAAATTGAATGTAATTTATCTGAATTGTATGATACTGTGAGTAGGTTGAGAACTGGAGGCAAAGATGGTATACAGAGCAGCCGCACTGGAGGTGTAGCCATAGCTTGCTTGTACAACATCCTCTGTTCTAGCAAAAAGAAATAGTCAGTTTGTTTACAAATATTCTGTTCCCTATCCCAGCCATCTCCCTCATGGATCACTGCCTTGATGTGGCGAGGGGACTTGTGTGGTTCGATGAGGCTGTGGGCTATGCCGTGGAGGGCCACCCAGGATGCACAGGCCACAACAGAGAACTCAGACCAAGCGTGATCCCCTGGAGAAGGAAATGGCAACCCACTCCAGTATCTTTGCCAAGAAAACCCCATGGACAGTAACAAAAGGCTAAAAGATATGACGCCATAAGATGAGCCCCTCAGGTAAGAAGGTGTCCAATATGCTTCTGGGGAAGAGCAGAGGGCAAGTATAAGTAACCCCAGAAAGAGTGAAGCTGCTGGGCCAAAGCCAAAGGGATGCTCAGTTGTGGATGTGTCCGATGGTGAAAGGAAAATCCGATGCTGCAAAGAACAATACTGCATAGAAACCTGGAATGTAAGATCTATGGATCAAGGTAAACTTGACGTGGTCAAAAATGAGATGGCAAGACTGAACATCGACATCTTGGGAATCAGTGAACTGAAGTGGACAGGAATGGGCAAATTTAACTCAGAAGACCATTATATCTACTACTGTGGCCAAGAATCCCATAGAAAAAACAGTGTGGCCTTTATAGTCAACAAGAGAGTGCGAAAGGCAGTAATGGGATACAATCTCAAAAACGACAGAATGACCTCGGTCCGAATCCAAGGCAAACCATTCAACATCACAGTAATCCAAGTCTATGCCCCAACCACTGCTGCAGAAGAGGCTGAAGTGGACTGGTTCTATGAAGACCTACACCACCTCCTAGAACTAACACCAAAAAAAGATGTCCTCATCATCATAGGGGACTGGAATGCTAAAGCAGGAAGTCAAAAGGTAACCAGAATAATGGACAAGTTTGGCCTTGGAGAACAAAATGAAGCAGGGCAAAGGCTAACAGTTTTGTCAAGAGAACACACTGGTCATAGCGAACACCCTTTTCCAATAACCTAAGAAGCGACTCTAGACATGGACCAGATGGGCAACACCGAAATCAGATTGACTATATAATTTGCAGTCAAAAATGGAGAAGCTCTATACAGTCAGTAAAAACAAGACCTGGAGCTGACTGTGGCTCAGATCATGAGCTACTCATTGCAAAATTCAGGCTTAAAGTGAAGAAAGTTGGGAAAACCACTAGGCCATTCAGGTTTGACCTAGATCACATCCCTGATGAATATACAGTGGAGGTGAAGAATAGGTTTAAGGGACTAAATTTGATAGATAGAGTGCCTGAAGAACTATGAATGGAGGTTTGCGACATTGTACAGAAGGCAGCAATCACCACCATCCCAAAGGGAAAAAAGTAAGAATGCAAAGTGACTATCTGATGAGGCTTTACAGATAGCAGAGGAAAGAAGGAAAGTGAAAGGCAAAGGTGAAAAGGAAAGATTTACCCAGCTGACTGCAGATTTCCAGAGAACAGCAAGGAGAGATAAGGAGGCCTTCCTGAATGAACAATGCAAAGTAATAGAGGAAAACAATAGAATGGGAAGGACTAGAGATCTCTTCAAGAAAATTGGAGAAATCAAGGGAATGTTCCATACAAAGCTGGTCATGATAAAGGACAAAAATGGTAGGGATCTAACAGAAGCAGAAGAGATTAGGAAAAGATGGCAAGAATGCACAGAAGAACTATACAAGAAGGACCTCAATGTCCTTGACAACCACAATGGTGTAATCACTGACCTCGATCCAGACATCCTGGAATGCAAAGTCAAATGGGCCTTAGAAAGCATTACTAACAACAAAGCTAGCAGAGGTGATGGTATCCTAGCTGAGCTATTCAAAGTCTTAAAAGATGATGCTGTTAAAGTGCTGCACTCAATCTGCCAGCAAATTTGGAAAATGCAACAGTAGCCACAGGATTGGAAAAGGTCAGTTTAAATTCCAATCCCAAAGAAGGGCAATGCCAAGGAACGTTCACTATCGCACAATTGCACTCATTTCAGATGCTAGTAAGGTTAGGTTCAATATCCTACAAGCTAGGCTTCAGCAGTACATGGATAGAGAACTGCCAGAAGTACAAGCTGGGTTTCGAAGAGGTAGAGAAACTAGAGAGCAAATTGCCAACATTCACTGGATTATGGAGAAAGCAAGAGAGTACCAGAAAAACATCTACTTCTGCTTCATTGACTATGCTAAAGCCTTTGATTGTGTGGATCACAGCAAACTATGGCAAGTCCTTAAAGAGATGGGAGTACCAGACCACCTCACATGTCTCTTGAGAAACCCGTATAAGGGTCAACAAGTGACAGTTAGAACCGGATATGGAACAACTGATTGGTTTAGCATTGGAAAAGGTGTACAACAAGGATGTATATTGTCACCTTGCTTACTTAATTTATATGCAGAGTACATCATGCGAAATGCTGTCCTGGATGAATCACAAGCTGGAATTAAGATTTCTGGGGAAAAGATCAACAACCTCAGATATGCAGACGATACCACTCTATTGGCAGAAAGTGAAGAGGACCTAAAGAGCCTCTTGCTGAGCGTCAAAGAGGAGAGCACAAAAGTTGGCTTGAGACTCAACATAAAAAAAACAAAGATCATGGCATCCGGCCCTATCACTCCTTGGCAAATAGAAGGGGAAATTGTGGAAGCAATGACAGACTTCACATTCCAGGGATCCAAGATCACTGCAGATGGTGATTGCAGCCATGAAATTAAAGGATGCCTGCTCCTTGGGAAGAAAGTGATGGCAAACCTAAACAGCATAATAAAAAGTAGAAACATCACCCTGCCAACAAAAGTCCGTATGGTCAAAGTAATGGTATTCCCAGTCGTAATATATGGCTGCGAGAGTTGGACTCTAAGGAAGGCCGAGCGCCGAAGAATAGATTCTTTTGAATTATGGTGCTGGAGAAGACTCTTGAGAGTTCCTTGGACTGCAAGAAGAACAAATCAGTCAATCCTAAAAGAAATCAACCCTGACTGTTCCCTGGAAGACCAGATACTGAAGCTGATGCTCAAATAGTTTGGCCATCAAATGAGAAGGGAGCACTCACTGGTGAAGATTCTGATGCTGGGAAAGATTGAAGGAAAAAGAAGAAGGGGATGGCAAAGGATGAGATGGTGCTATCTATGCAACAAACATGAAATTAAGCAAACTCCGGAGCACAACGGAAGACAGGAGGGCCTGGTGTGCTGTGGTCCATGGGATCACAAAAAGTCGGACTCGACTGTGCAACTGAACAACAACAACAAAACATGCCAATCTTTTTTCTTTTTTCATTTATCTGCTTAACAACCCTGTGAGGTACATCACTACTACAACTGTTTTACAGCTACAAAAAATGACTTGCCTAAGGCCATCCAGATATGAAGCCAGGTCACAGATAGCATATCATCAAGCAATCCACACTGGATTTATAAACCACTGAAAGAAATGAAAGCTATTTGTCTCACTCAGAAACAGCAGCAAAACGTACTTCATATCAGGATCTTCCTAATTAGCCCCATGCTGTTAGGTTTCATGCCAGGTAAGAAGTGTATACCGTGTAATTTATTCTTGTTTAGCTTAAATGCTCATCTCCAC
Source organism: Gekko gecko (assembly GCA_029375565.1). Classification (NCBI taxonomy): domain Eukaryota; kingdom Metazoa; phylum Chordata; class Lepidosauria; order Squamata; family Gekkonidae; genus Gekko; species Gekko gecko. Next base: position 231,132,779 of record JAPDNY010000002.1, on the reverse strand, counting down.
CTAGCAGCCAGTTCAATTTAGTCATACAGATATTGTTGAGCTTTGCCACCATCTGTGTCCTTCCCTGACAACCAGAAACAGAGGATGCAATTTTTCAAGTATAACTTTTAAAATAATCGGTGACAACAGAAGTCGCAGTAGTTGCTTTTGCCAAGAACACATAAAATACAATAAAAGTGAGGAAGGGGGAACCATGTGATCCTGAGGTTGCCATCTTTTAAAACTAGGTCTACTTCTTCATCTTTAATAGAAGCCCGACATCCAGAAATTACTGCTAGAAGTTCGCCTAGGGCACCGGGGCTGCAGGGGCACCAAACAGCCCCCTGCCCCCCCGTGAAAAGCCCCCCGCCACTGCTGCTGCCTCCCCGCCACTGCCACCAGCGAAGAGTGCCCGGCAGGGCTCAGGAGGCAGCGGCAGAGCTTGCCCACCCTCCCCCTCCCCCCTGGGGGGGGAGAGAAGGTGGCGGCGGCAGCTGGCAGCGAAGAGCCGGTGCTGGGAGAGAAGGGGCGGGGCTAGAACTCCCGCCCCTTCCCTGGCTTTCCTGGAGGCCCACAGCTGCGGAGCCTCCAGGAAAGCCAGCACTCTGCCACCCCACCCCACCCAGTCTCTAGGCCCCACCGGGTGGGTGCCCCAAGCTGTCCTGCCTAGGGCGCCCAGACACCTGTGGCCGGCCCAGAACACCACGATTTTATTATAGATCTTGAATGTTCACAGGGGGTCATTCTGTGTGACAAAATAAACTTTCAACCCACAGACTGGTCTCTGAGGAACAGAGATTACAGAACATCCCTGCACTGTAAGCTATTGCCAAAGCCCTAAAGATATGAGTCTGTCCATTTCTGGCAGGGGAAGCATTCACCTGAGTGAATGAGTGGAGCTGCAGAAACAACCTTGAATGCAAGCAGGTTAGCCCAACACTGGATGCACTGTCCTGTTTGTCCAGAAAAAGTACTCCCGCTTGCCTTTTGATAATGAGAAAATAGCTTATCACAGCCAAACAACTAGTGCAAGAAAGTCAACCAGTGGTATCAGCGTTTCAGCATATCATACACATACAGGAGGAGGACCTGAAAGGACTCATGGGAGGAGGGGAAATTGATTTCCCTATTCCCTCTCTCCCTCTTGTTTTTCCTCTTCGCTTCTCCCCTTTCCTTCTGTCCCATCTACCTATCTAATTTCTGGTTTTCTCCTGCTGGCAGCCTCTGCTCTCCTATTATTCAGTCACCAGCCTTTTTCTGTTCCCTTCCTTCATCTTCCCTTTTTATTTTTAGCTCTTTCTCCCCTCCAGCTTTACCTTCCATTCCTCCTATCTTTTAACTTTTTTAGCCTCTGTCTCCCCTCCTCCCCCAAGCTGGTATAAACTGAAGCTTGGAATCTTCAGCAATGTTGGTTGGTGTTTGTCTAGCAACCCCACAGATGGCCACAGAGTACAGTTGCCAACTCCAGCTTATGAAATTCCTGGAGATTTGGGGCAGTGCTTAGGAGGATGGCCCTGCAGAACTGTAACAAGTCCCACAGGGCCCTGATCTCTCCTGGAAGAGTGTTCCACCAGGTTGGAGCCAAGGCCAAAAAGGCCCTGGCCCTAGTTGAGGACAGCTGGACACTCTTTGGGCCAGGGATCATCAGCAGATTTTGGTCACTAGAGAGTAATGCTCTTTGGGGGACATACCAGGAATATCAACTTAATTTAGGTTTGTATCCAGACAAGAAATTTTAACTGTGTGACTTTTTTGTGCTGTCTGTACTGCCTGAATGGCATTTTAATTGGTAGCATAGTGTGTTGCTGATAGTGGGGGAAGAGAAGGCCAGCAAAAAGAGCCAACATGTTCCCTTCCTACCTGGCCTTTGTCATCCCTGAGAAGGTGCCAGTGCCAGTAAATGGGCCTGCTCCCATGCAGAGAAAGCTGAAAGGAGGTATATCACTCAGTTGGAAATGACATTGTGTCACATTTTGACCATGTATCCTCAACGTGCGAGAGTGTGTGCATGAGGTTACAAATGATATAAAACTGTGGGTAGAGGGTCCCATGGTTGCTAAATCCAGTCACTGTGGTAAGTCTGAAGCTGCTTAGCCCACGCCTTGAGAGTTTCCTTTGCTAGTGATGAGGTGCCAGTTCTACTTCTGTAACACAAACAGTTGAACCCTGAAGGTGTGAGACTGGAGGCCTCTCACTTCCTGGATATCACCAAGAGTACCTGAGCTCCATGTCACAGTTGAGTCAATGCATGCCCAGCTGAGTGAAAAACATCTAATTGCATTGTGAAAGGTAGTATGTCTGTAAGAGAACAAAGTTTGAGTCCAGTGGCACCTTTAAGACCAACAAAGTTTTACTCTGGGTATAAGCTTTTGTGTGCATGGACACTTAAGAGATTAAAGGTTTTGCTAGTGAGCTAATCTTGTTTCCCTTGGATAGTCCTAAGTAATGGCCTATGATGTATGTGTTACCACTAACCACCCAGTCCCCAGTTGCCAGTGCAACCCAAAGCCCCAAAACAAATCTGCCCTATACCACATCTGTTTGATCTACATGCCAATGCTGAGCTATCAGGTCAAAGAACTGTAGAGAGGCTTAATGAACAAAATCTATTGATTATTGCTTGTATTTCAGAGGTCTTTGGAAAAAGACATTGGGATTTCCTGAAACCAGCTAATACCAAGCAGAATTGTAAAAACAGCTGTCTTACATTTTATTTATTTATTTATTTATTTATTATTAGATTTATACCCCACCCTCCCCGCGAGGCAGGCTCAGGGCGGCTTCCAGTCAACATAAAATATATAAATAAAACATTTTTAAAATACAACATTTAACAATACATTACAAATACAAAATGTAAAAAACAAATTACAAAATACAGAATATAAAATACAAAATACTGGCGGTATTTCAGCAATATCTGGAGAAGCTAGTGTTCTTTGCTTACCAACTCCAATGGCCCCTGCTTGGTAATGAACGATAGATGTTCCTGGTCTATGGCCGCTCAACGGCATTCAGGCAGCTGCTCGATTGTAGCATTACGGGCTGGGCACTCTAGTGGCGGCGGCCCCTAATTGAATGCCTGGTGGAAGAGTTCCGTCTTACAGACCCTGCGGAACTGAGATTTAATTGTCAGATTTGTCAGAATTTCTTAATAAACAGGTGTCCCAGCATCAAAAGACATCAGTACACTATTAATGAGGATGGAATGATCCATCACAGTAATGACCTGTCAAAAATTGAAGATGTATGTTTAGGCTTTCTGCTTCAAAGGAATGATTTCAGAAGCTCATTACTGCTTCTGATTTTTAGTACTTTTAATAAGGAAAATCAAGCTAACTTTTTCTTGCTGTAAGTTTAAAATGCTTTAAAATACTAATATTGAGTTATTGGGAACCTTAGTCTGATCAATAAGATATGGATAGATGGATAGATGGATAGATGGATGGATGGATGGATGGATGGATGGATGGATGGATAGATAGATAGATAGATAGATAGATGGATGGATGGATGGATGGATGGATGGATGGATGGATGACAGGCCTTTTCAGCAGCTCTCATTATTTTAAGGCAAATAGACTATTTGCATAGAAAGAAACAACCAAAGATGCTTCCAAGAGCGAATGACCAGGTGTGTCATTATCTCAAAGTCCAGCCAGAAATAGAAGATATTAATCACAAGTCTTCTGACAATTAAAAAGGCCAATTAAAAGTGCAGAATTTAAATTTTATATAAGGAGGACCCCTACTGGCTAAAACAAAAGGGCATATTTTTGCAAAACCAGAAAATTTAATTTAGATTTAATATCTTTCAAAAATTCAATAAAAATCTCCTGATGGATTAAACTAAAGGATAACAGGTAAATTCAAGATATTTATAGAAGCTTTATGTCAAAAATGCTTTGGAACATTAGAAGATGCATGTAAAGAGTTTAATTCTTTGGAATATCATTATAATCTTATATTTTTCATATTTTATACATGTTTTATACATCTTTAGTAGGAATAGCCCACAGAAATATGCACACACACACACACACGTATTGATATAGAGGAACCATATTATAATGGGAAAAGTTAAATCCTGTACTCAGTATGAACTCAGCCTGTAAATTCATTCAGAGGTGAGAAGGTCTGGGAGAAAAGCCAGTTGCACATACCTTTTTTAACAAAAGAGGCACCTGCATAATCAAAGATCTTTAAACTTGAAATGTGGCCAGTAACATCTTGTTTGTCAAATGTAAGATTAATGAATGTTCCAAACAAAGAAAATCAAACTAAGCATGTATAAATAACATCAGTGATGATGTAAAATTGGGAGAAGCAATAGACGTATATAAGTCAGATCCCTGCTGTTACTCACTGGATACCGGGGCTGAAGTTTTGGCTCCCATTTATTTGAATAAATTCTTTTTTTACCCTCCTTGCTGCCTGGACTATCTCACTGTGTGACTTCAATTGGCCAGCCACACAAGTCAAAGAACCACAGCCCCCACAGCTGTTGGCATCAGAACTAAGGCATAAAGAAGAGGAACAAGAACCTGGTAGAGTTCTGGGGCAGAGCTTCTGGACAGCCAAGATTAAAGGGTAAGTTGTTGAAAGCTGGGGACGGGGTACAAAACTGGGTAAAGGTAAAGGTTCCCTTGCTCGAAAGCCAGTCGAATCCGACTCTAGGGTTGCGGTGCTCATCTCCGTTTCAAAGCCGAAGAGCCAACGCTGTCCGAAGACGTTTCCGTGGTCATGTGGCCGGCATGACTAAACACCAAGGTGCACGGAACGCTGTTACCTTCCCACCAAAGTGGTACCTATTTATCTACTTGCAGTTTCTTGCTTTCGAACTGCTAGGTTGGCAGGAGCTGGAACTAGAGACAGGAGCTCACCCCGTCATGCGGCACTCTCGGGTCTCGAACTGCTGAACTCCTGACCTTCCACAGCCTGCAGTTCAGCGTCTTAACCACTTGAGCCACCGCAGCTGGGTAAGCAAGTGCCAAAAACTGTGGAAAGCCACAGCCAAAGTGAGGGGCCAGGTAACTCATCCATTGGAAAAACCAAGGGAACTAGGAAGGCAGAACTATGCCTGTATCAGGTAGATTGCATGTCACATAAGAGCCATAATAGTTATGTCAGGTGGACTGTGTCTCACATAAGAGCCATAATAAAGAGCCATAGTAGTTATAGCCTGCCTTTTCACCTCAAATTAAAGGCAGCTTGGAGGTACTTATGGAAGGAATGGTCTACATGGGGCTGCCTAGGGGTGGGAGAACCAGCCTAGGGCCTTGAAAAACAACAGTTCCTAATTTTCCCTTCACTGTGCATTCTTTAGAAGCTGAATCACCAGCACAAAGATCTGGAGGTGCTTGATCTGATTCTCAGGAGGTCCTGATAGCGTCTGTCATTTCCGTGATGGCCTGCTTTTCAGCGTATCCAAGCCCTGGCAATAGAGGATAAGCATGGGGGAGGGGTAAAATGAAAGATGGGTTCATTTATTAAATAAATTTGTAACCCGCTTTCCAAAAAAGGTTATGTGCAAAGTGGCTTACAAAAATGGTCACATCACAATCAGACCAGTACAATAAAATAACATTACTGTTACCCATATGACAAGAACAAACCAGCAGAACGGCCATTAACTGGAGTTAAAACAAAACCAGGAGAGCACAAAGAGAGGTCAAACAAAGGCATGTGGAAATAAATAGGTATTTGCCCAGCATCCAGATTCTTAACATACCTTAAAGAGGGGGGAGGCATGGTGCTAACAGTTACCACCTGTCATCTTGAAAGTCCCAGAAAAGACTCTCCAATGAGGATCTGAGTGAATGGACATATTTGTATGGAGAGAGAAGTGTTCACAGTAAAATATGCATCTGAGTTGGATTTAGGGGAGCTTTTTTTTTTTTTAAATCCTTTCACTTATTTGCCCTTACTGGAATCCAGAAGCCTGTCATGATCCCTGCAGACCTATTTCCAAGAAAAGCCATCTCTCCCTCCTTTTTACCAGATGCTGGCTGTTAGGATTGACCCCATGGGATCAACTCATGGTGACTTGGGGATGATGTGGATTTATGCAGCCATGGTGGCCAGCTGCTCTCCTGCAGCCTTTGTTTGGCTTCTAGAGCATTAATACTGAGCTTAATGTAGGATTGCTTTTTGTGAGAGAATTCTTGGGGTGGGGGCTAAATCTCATTCCTTCTTTAACATCACTGCAGGTCTGTACCCAACACATTCCTCCTGGCATTAAACTGAAGTTAAAGTATATAGGAAGTGCATGAGGACCTTTGTGGGGAAAGACTACATTTACTCTCCTGCTTTGCTAGGTCTTTGTGTATCTCATCTCCATAGGACCCACACTCATGCCCTCAGCCCCACGTAACAGACGGTCCTTTCCATGTTGTCCTCTCTACACTGGTTCAGGCTCCATTTTCAAAGCAATTACCAGCAAGGGGCTTTGTAGGCTGTGCTCTCTACCCATTAACACCAAGTTGATTTATAGGAAACCGATGGCTGGGCCTGTCAGAGCTCATTAATGGCTGGCAAAAGAACAAGACAAACAGCCTGGCCAGCAAGAAAGGAAATCCTTGTCTGGGCCTCAGTAGAGATGTATGGTCTCACATTCCAGCCTGGGGCTCCAGCATTGCTGTAGGCCCTGGGAAAAAGAGAATACATTTTAGGTAAATTCAGGTGGGTAGCCGTATTGGTCTGAAGCAGCAGAACAAAGTTTGAGTCCAGTGACACCTTTAAGACCAACAAAGTTTTATTCAAGATATAAGCTTTCGTGTGCATGTACACTTCTTTAGATACAATTAAATGCAGGGCTATTTTCGGGCAGGAATGAACAGGAATGGAGTTCCGGCTGTTTCCTGAGTTTCCAGCAGGAACTCATTAGCATAATAGGCCACACCCAACAGCAGAAATTCATTAGGATTTGGCTACATTAGGGGTGTGCGGCCTAGCATGCAAAGGAGTTCCTGCTACAAAAAAAGCCCTGGGTTTCAACAACAAACAAGGTAAACAGAATAAGAAGCAAAAGGTGGGTGTGGCTGGATGACCACACTTCTGGTAGCATGGGGGTGTGGCCTAATATGCTAATAAGATGTACTGTTTGGGTGTGGCCTAATATGCTAATCAGTTTCTGCTGTTGAGTGTGGCCAGTTATGCTAATGAGTTCCTGCTGGGCTTTTTCTACAAAAAAAAGCCCTGATTAAATGGAACTTACCAGTCCATACATATGGGCAGAGGGTAAGCAGTAAATTAGCATACAGTATAATGAAGATGTTTAATAGATTCAAGGACCAAACAGGAATAACAAGTTTCGTTTATATGGTTGCTATTTGGTCTCCTGGGCTCTGGCAACAGAAGAAACTGTTGTGAGGCCTTTGGACCTCATGGGAGTGGAAGGAGGAGTGTGGCCCTGGGGAAGCCCATCCAGATCTATTTAAGCCTCCAAAGCCCCAGGCCAAGGAGGAGGAGGCTTGAGTCTTGCTGGGCACTCAGAGAGAGAACGAATCAAAGGAGCCACCCCAGGAGAGGCAGAGGACTCAGGTGACTTAAAGCGTCTTCCTGGGAGAGCCCAGCACACCCTCAGGCCCCAGTGTATCCTCCTCACACAAGGACATCAAGAGAATTAAAGATCTTGGGATGACAGTCGTTGATTCAAACTTTTCAAAATGGCCTTTGTTTTCATACTAGTTTGTTACCAAGACTCCAAAAAGATAAATACATTTCTCTAACAATGCGATTGGAGGCCTGGCATATAGCACAGAACAAGTCAAGTTGTAAGCTAATAACCAGAGCCCCCACACATCCCAGCCTTGTGGCCTCCTCAGTCAAACGCCCTAAGATCCACCAGGATCGCTGGCAAGAATAATCAAACCCGGGGGTTCCATCATATTCACTAATCATTGTGCTTCATTGCAAAGCACAGGACTGTTTTGGCAAAGGTCACGAGACACTCTCCTTTTCTACAAATAAAAGTGAAATTTTAAAAATTGTTAATGCAAGCTAGTATTAGATTTCACATGATAAGAGCCATATTATTAGATGCCATGGGAGTTACTGAGGAACCCTCACCCCGCAAAATAACTCTTTGACCTTAATGGCATCTAAAAGCCAGTTCTGATACCCACTCAATCTATTTCACCGCCTTAGAATGTCTGGTGAATACAGCACTTTCCATTTTCTTGGTTGCTATATAGGAGCTCAAATGGTAATTCCCAAACTTTGTGCTAATACTGGTGGGGTACACTAGACAGCTGTGAGAAAATCAGGAGCGGATTTGGCAGTGAAAATGGCCTGGAACAATCCAAGCTAAGCAGTCCTTCCGCAGGGCAACAGAGGCCACTCAGCTCCAGCAGTGGGCATTAGCTGATCCATTGATTCCTCTTTCAAACAGGGGACAGTGGGTGAACTGACACCCATGACTACTTCCAGTGATCTGAGCCAAGTGGCCTGGAGGCTCTGGCAGAGTTGCTGGGTCTTGGCTAGGTATACATCAATGGCCCACTAGGAAATTTCCCTGTGAGTTAAATGGCCAGTCCACCCCTGAAGAGAATTGCATGGGCAGGAGAAGGAGAAGAAGAAGAAGAAGAAGAAGAAGAAGAAGAAGAAGAAGAAGAAGAAGAAGAAGAAGAAGAAGAAGAAGAAGAAGAAGAAGAAGAAGAAGAAGAAGAAGAAGAAGAAGAAGAAGAGGAGGAGGAGGAGGAGGAGGAGGAGGAGGAGGAGGAGGAGGAGGAGGAGGAGGAGGAGATTGGATTTATACCCCAGCTTTCAGGAGGCTCTTGTCAGTCCCAAATATCCACTCACAGAAGAGGCTGCCAACTGAAACTCTACATAGTTTGCAGTGCAATCCTAAACTGAATTGCACCCTTTTAAGACCATGGATTTAGAAATGTGTAACTCGGTTTAGAATTGCACTGTTAGACGCCCCTTGAAATCAGGGCTTGCTTTTCTTTTCCCTCACACAGTTTAAATCCAGCTTCAGCTTGCCTGAACAACCTATTTTACATGCATACCAATCAGGAAATTAAAAGTGGGTACTTTCTGCCCTTCCCTTCCTGCCCCCATCCCACTTGATGCAATTTCAGGTAAATTCTCTTCCTTTATTTTTTTTCCACTTGTAAATGCATTGCATTTGTGCCTTATTTTTAAAAAGTAAGGCAACTGCTCTATGAAACGGGAAGGAAGTGGCTAATAGAGCAATCTTATTTAGAATTACTCCAGTCTAAACACACTGAATTCTATGGGTGACAGGAATCACACTGCATTGAGGTTGCATTGTTCATGACATCATAAGATTAGCCAATCAGCAGTCTGTGGCTGGCTTCTGCCAAAACAGGAAGAGTTAGGCTACACCAAAATAAATTCTAAAAGGAAGACTGCTGTACATGTGCACAAAACGAAAAGAATGTAGCAGGCTCACTGCTCAAAGTTATGTACATCAGTACTCAGATTCATCAATTTACTTTTAGAATGTGTCAGAATGGTTGGGCACCTTCTCATTGAGTTTACAAAAAGGCATGTTGTAAAACAGTGAGTTAGAGACTTCATGCATCATACTCCAAAAGAACCAATGAGACTAATTAGTCCTGGATTTAACCATGCCTAGAGGTCTATACATTTATCACCAGCACACTGTTTGATTTTCAGTAAATTACAGAATGCAGATTATAGAAAATGAAAGCTGAAGGGAACTAAGTGCATCATGCCATAAATGGCAAGCTATAGTCACAGATGAGGGGGACACACTGTAGACCAAAGACCCACTTTGCACATAGAAAGATTATCTATGGGATATTTTTCAGTTCTGGAGCCAAAGGTCTTGGATCATCTCCTGGCTCTGGTGCATGGAACTGCTCCATTTCCATTCCTGTGATATGGGCCTGAGCAGTTCACATCACAGAATCTGTTTCTTCCCCCCTCCCCCATGCATGCATGCACACACACACACAAACACTTATACAAAGCTCAGTAATTTATTCCATCATCTCAAGAAAAGCCATTTACTGTCAGTAACAGCTTTAATTAATTCTCCTCAAAGGCCTCTCAATTATTCATCCTAGGCCGCAGAGAAAACAATTAAAGCACATTACATCTCTGGGCCATCCCTGGCTCTAGGTGGAAGAAGAAGGGAGGGATATTGCATTGTAGAACATCAGCATTTGGGGGACCGGGTGAGCAGAGCTTCTGGTTGCTTTTTATATACATTTTCTCCAGCCTATTGTTCCTCTTAGAGATGATGTAAGCAGTCTAATTTGTTTCCAGTACAGACTCCAAAAGTGATTACCAGTTACCAATACTGTGCTGACTTGTGGGTATGTACCCCTAGTGGATGAATCTACATGTGACAAGCCCGCCAGTCTTTCAGAAACAGACTTATCGGATCTATTCAACAGCATGGGAGCTCAAGAGTCCCCTGCAGTGTTGCAGATTCACAGGTCACCCAAGGTGCTAGCAATGCTGGAAGCAGTGCTCAGGGCAAAAAATAGCATCAGAGCTGATGCCAGTAGTATTTGGTCATGCTCTGGTCTTTGCACTACTGTAACCTGTTTTCCTGCCTCTGTCATCCCCTCTGGACCCAACAGGATACAGTAGCAAGTAGATTCAGTAGAAGAATAACTAAAGATCACTTTGGCAATGTTATGTCCTGAAGCTGGAATCAGCCCTATCTTTTCCCATGTTAAGCTTCAGACATAAGAAGGGATTGTAAGTTGTAACATTCCCATTGGTCGGTTTCTGTGAAACCTTGTAAATAACCAAGCATAACTGTACATGTGCTTTTGGAGGGAACAGACCTCATTGGTCTTTATCCCTGTGTTCCTATTGCTTAATAACTATTGTATGGACGTGGCTTTGACAGCCCGGATCATTTAAAAAGGGAGCTGTGCTCCACTAGTTTGTGTGTTGTACAATCTTTGAGTTTGCTGTTAAATAAAGCTGAAATCACTTTGCTGAAACCTATACCTTGTTGAGTTGCATACTTAACAGGCAATGATCCATTTACCTTTGCATATCACCCTTCTTGCCAAGCTCAGGCATAGTTTGACTTCTGCACAAAATGCAGAATAGTAACTAATTTGCTGTCAATAGCCATAGAAAGGACAGGATTTCATCAAGTTAAAATTAATTCCACAATTGCAACACTATGGTGGGAAATACTGCGACTGGTAAAAAAAAACCCTCCTTCCTACACAACTGTGAAAAACACATCACTATTCATTTGATGTATTCATTTGAACTGAAATCAAAGCTCACACATCACTGCACATTGCACACTGCACACAAGTAGACTATGATAAACATTTTGGAAAAATATGTTTGTTGAAAGACCTGGGGTTCTCTGTTGTGTACTGAAAAGTGAATCAAGGCTATACATTGCCATGTAAAGCTTGAGTCTGAATGTGGCTCTTCAGATGTCGCATTACTATTGGTCGGTTTCTGCGAAACCTATGCAAGTAGCCAATCACTGTGTGATAATGTATCTAAGAGGGAACGTCTCTGATTGGACTTTATCCCTGTATTCTGATTGGTCTTTAACTTGTTGTGGGTGTGGTTTTAACAGCCCGGGAGAGTTTAAAAGAAGGAGCTGTGCTCCCCTTGTTGTGTGTTCCTGACTTACAGTTGCTGTTTAATAAAGCTGAAATCACTTGAAGCTGAATCCTTTGTTGAGTCTCATACTTAACAATTGGCGATGAAGGTGGGATTCTAGAGCGGGTAGGCAGCCCTGCTGAACCGAGACAGCAACGGTGGACGAGGACACACACCTGGTCGAGTTGGCTGAGGCTCCACGAGCAGTAGTGGCAGCACCGTCAGCCCAGATGGCCGTAAATCCGGCGTTCGAGGCGTTCGACCCGGCAACGGAGGACTGGGACTCTTACCTGGCAAAGTTTGAGTTTCACCTCCAGGCAAACCAGATCACGGACGAGGCGAGGAAGAAGGCGAAACTACTGAGCTCCTGTGGCAAGGCCATCTTCAACATCACTCGGTCCCTAGTTGCACCCATCGAGCTTAGCACAGCTACATGGGCTGATATCACGGCGAAGCTCAAGGGCCATTTCGTGCCGCAGCCACCAAAGATAGCCTGCAGGCACACTTTTTACAAGCAGTGCCAGGGCCCGGCTGAATCGATAGCCGAATTCGTCACCGCCTTGCGGAAGGCGGCCCGGCCTTGCGGTTTCACCAACCTAGAAGAGGCCCTCCTCAACCGACTGGTGTGCGGCCTTTGGGATGAGCGCCTCCAGCAGCGCCTGTTCGCCCGTTCCGAGCTTACGTATGCTGTGGCCTACACTGAGGCCGTCGCCACTGAGGCCACTGACAAATCGACCCGAGAGGTGCGACAATGACCGCCCCCAGCAAGTAAAGAGCCTGCGGTCCACCAGCAGTCCACCACTGAGTCCGACGGCGAGGCTGACGGCGTATGCAGAACCAGGGAGACATGCCCACCGCGGACCAGACCGAAGACTCCAGTAGCGTGTTCCTGTACCAGCTGCGGAGGTCAGCATGACAGAGACCTCTGTTGGGCCAAGGAGCTGATCTGCCACTCCTGTGGTAAGCGGGGTCATCTGGCCCGAGTCTGTCATGCCACCAAAAGATCTCCACCATCTTTGCGACGTGCAGACCCCAGGGTTTGTGTTCAAAACGACAACAAGGCATCTGGCTGTCATCAGACCGACTCCTGCTGCTGCCCATCAATGATCCTGGCCACCGGAGGCAAGCCCAGCAAGAAAATCTACGTGATGGTTCAGCTGGACGGCATTCCCTGCGTCATGGAGGTGGACTCTGGATCGTCCGTCACTGTCATCTCTACAGAGACGTGGCAACGCTTGTTCCCGAGGCGAAGCCGCCACCATCTGGCACCAGTGTCAACCCGCTTGACCGACTTCCAGGGACGGCGCATTCCGTTGGCAGGAAAGGTGACCTTCCACATCGAGTTCAAAGACCATAAGGCTGAGCTGTCTCTCCTGGTGGCAGAGGGTGAGCGGGTTGGCCTGTTGGGCCTCGACCGGTTTGAGGCATTGGGGATCGCTATCACTGGTATCAACAAAATTTGTGTAAATAAACAGGACTCATTGTATAGCGAGTTTCCTGAAGTGTTTGGTGAGGGGCTCGGCACATACACCGGCCCCCCAGTTTCTTTTAATTTGGACCCTTCAGTTCGTTTGATACGACTGAAGTATAGGAAGGTCCCGCTCGCACTCAAAGCAAAAATTGAGTCAGAGTTAGATAAATTGGTCAGTCAGGGTGTTCTTGGACCGGTACCCTACGGGAAGTGGGAGACTCCAACTGTGATGCCTGTCAAGGCCGACAGGTCTATACGAATATGCGCAGACTACAAATGTACAGTTAACAAAGCTCTGCAGCAGCATTCCTATCCGGTGCCAGTAATCAGCCACGTACTGGCGTCACTGGGAGGGGGAAAAGTTTTTGCCAAGCTTGACCTGGCTCAAGCTTACCAGCACTTGCCGGTGGACGACGCAACTGCTGAAGCCCAAACAATCATTACCCATAAAGGGGTTTTCAGGGTAAAACAATTACAATTTGGAGTAAATGTCGCCCCGGACATTTTTCAAGGGCTAATGGAGGGGCTCCTGCATGGGCTACCCGGTGTCGTGCCCTATTTCAACGATGTTTTAATTGCGGGCACAGATGATTGTGAACTGATGGCTCGCTTAAGAGCAGTGTTGAGTCCTTTTAAAAATGCCGGGCTGCGGGTTAAGCGTTCGAAATGTGTTGTCGGGGTAAAAAGAGTTGAGTTCTTGGGGTTCCTCGTAGATGCAGACGGGGTCCACCCCACACCTGACAAGGTGGCGGCAATCCAAAACGCACCTCCACCCCAGTCCAAGAAAGACCTCCAGTCCTTCTTGGGAATACTCAACTTTTATGGTGCCTTTCTGCCACACAAGGCATCGGTCGCTGAACCTCTGCACGCTTTGCTCCACAAGAACGCTAAATGGGAGTGGGTGAGCAGCAGAGGTGTGCATTCGCTTCAGTGAAGGAACTTTTGTCATTGAGTGCAGTCCTGACGCACTTCGATGAAAACAAACTGCTGGTGCTTGCAGCTGACGCGTCTCCTTATGGGGTGGGTGCCGTTCTCTGCCACCTGATGCCGGATGGATCTGAGGCACCGATCGCATTTTATTCCCGATCCCTCACTAAGGCAGAAAAGAACTATGCCCAGATTGACAAGGAGGGCCTCGCCCTAATTGCAGGAATAAAGAAATTCCATGACTTTGTTTATGGGCGGCAGTTCCTCCTTGTGACTGATCATAAACCTCTCCTGGGCATCTTTTCGCCAGACCGGCCGACACTGAACATTCTATTGCCCTGGATGCTAAGGCGGTTTTTCTGTCGGCATACGATTTCGAGCTGGAGCACCGTCCGGGGAAGGCTATTGGGCACGCAGACGCCCTTAGCCGCTGCCCCGCACCACTAACTGACTCTGACAAGGAGCCAGAACTGGACGTTTTGGCGCTGGAAGAGCTCCCGGAGGCACCGGTCACCTCCACAGACATTGCCGCTGCGTTGGCAAAGGACCCTTTAATTGCCCGAGTTCTCAATTGGGTGTGGAGGGGGTGGCCGGCCGGGAAAGTGGAGGCAGATTTCAAACTTTGTTTCCCGCCAAAATGAATTATCTGTGACTAAGGGCTGTCTGCTTTGGGGAAGTAGAGTTGTAATTCCCTCTAAGCTAAGGGATAGAGTCCTGGAGGCCTTGCATGCGGGCCATCCAGGAATGGTTCATATGAAGGCCCTCACCAGAGGGTATGTGTGGTGGCCAAACATTGATGCAGACATTGAGGTTTGGGTTCGGAACTGCATGTTCTGCCAACAGTCCCGGCCAGAACCACCTCATGCTCCTGTCCAGCCCTGGGAAAAGTCAAGGAGGCCATGGTCCCACCTCCATATTGATTTTGCGGGCCCGTACCATGGGCAAATGTTTTTCATACGTGTAGACTCTTACTCCAAATGGTTGGAGGTTGTAAATATGAGATCAACAAATTCTGGGGCTGTGATTCGTGCCCTGCGCAAACTGTTTTCCACGCACGGGCTGCCAGACTGTGTCATCTCCGATAACGGGCCACAGTTCGTTTCGGCAGAATTTGTGGGGTTCCTGGCTGACAACCTTGTATGCCATGTAACGTCGGTCCCATTCCATCCGGCCTCTAACGGACAGGCCGAACGTATGGTTTGAACGACAAAAGAATCGCTTGGGCACCTGACGTGCGGGGACTGGAATCAGAAGCTGGCCTCTTTCCTTCTGAGGCAACACATCACCCCGTGTTCGGCAACAGGGCAGAGCCCAGCTGAACTCTTGATGGGCCAGAAGCTATCTACCCTCCTCGACCGTTTGCACCCTGACTTGGACCAGTCCAAGCAACGGTCTGAGGAACCAGCACAGGGGAGAGTGTTCCAGTGTGGGGACAAGGTCTTTGCCCAGAACTACGGGGAAGGTCATTGGTGGCTACCGGCCGTAGTCACCAAAGTTGCAGGGTCCAGGCTGTATGTGGTCCGGCTTCCCAGTGGATGAGAGATTCGCCACCACATAGACCAGCTCAGGGAGCGTTGGGCAGACTCCAGTGCTGAGTCAGTGCCCAAACCTGAGCTGGTCCCCGAGCAGGAGGGGCCTCCCACCGAGGAGGTGAGTGCTGCAGAAGAGGACTCGGAGTCTGGGCAGACCCCAACTCCAGAGCCTGTGATCCCTGTTTGTGTTCCCCCTGACTCTCCTGCCAGAGAGGCTACCAGGGCCCCCAAAGAGTGTGCCACTCCAAGTCCAATGGAGCAGAGACCGCTGCGCTGGTTGAGCCGAAGCCGAGGTGCCCCCCCCACCTAAAAGACTATGTATGGAAGGGTAATGCTCCATCTTAGGGGGAAGGAATTTATTGTGTACTGAAAAGTGAATCAAGGCTATACATTGCCATGTAAAGCTTGAGTCTGAATGTGGCTCTTCAGATGTCGCATTACTATTGGTCGGTTTCGGCCTATGCAAGTAGCCAATCACTGTGAGATAATGTATCTAAGAGGGAACGTCTCTGATTGGACTTTATCCCTGTATTCTGATTGGTCTTTAACTTGTTGTGGGTGTGGTTTTAACAGCCCGGGAGAGTTTAAAAGAAGGAGCTGTGCTCCCCTTGTTGTGTGTTCCTGACTTACAGTTGCTGTTTAATAAAGCTGAAATCACTTGAAGCTGAATCCTTTGTTGAGTCTCATACTTAACATTCTCCCTTCTTAAAAATTCAGAATATGGGACCTTTGTTGCTAGACTGCCTGTGAATGTAGTGATGGCCATGAGCGTGAAAGACTTTAACAAGGGATTAGATAGATTCATTGAGGAGAGGTACATCATTGTCTACTAGCTATGCTAACCAAAGCAAACCTCTACCTCCAAAGGCAGTGAACCTCTGATTACCGATGTTTGGAGGCGGCATCACAAGAAGGCCTTAGCCCTTATGTCCTATTTTCTGGCCATGAAAAGGTTAGTCCAAAACAAAAGAGGGCCAAATTTAAAATTCACTTAGAAAACATACAAAAACATACATGTATTTATTAAACACAAATTAAAACCTTATATAAAGGCCCGTTCATACCTCATAAAAAATTATAAAAATATACACAAGGGCTGATGAGATAGACCTGACGCGCTTCGGCCTGAGCAGGCCTTCTTCAGAGGTCTAATACAAAATACATATGGAACACATTGGCTAGTGTATAAACAGAAATGCATACAACCATACATACAGAAAATTTAGAATCCATAAAGACCAGAAAACAAAGGCTGTAAAGATAAAAGAAATCAAAAATTACTAAATTAAACACATATAATGCAACTAACCAATAAATTGTAAATATATCATCAAACTGAAACCATTAACTTACTTCCAAAGTTTACCCACTGGGCAAGGAAGAAAAATACAAAATTGCAAATGAGGCCTCCAGTACAATCACATGTCCAGTGGTACTCCTCTAGAACAATAAAATTATATAAATCAATGCATACTACAAATATAAAACAGCTAATTACTGAAAATGAAAAAAGAGAAAATAATCACCTCTGGTCAATTATATATTTTTTTTTCTTTTCAAAGATTGTATGGCCAAATGTTCTAAAAAATGTTGCTTCAGTTAAAAGCAGTGTTGGTCAAAAGAATGTTGGACCTATATAGTAGAATCAGGGTTACACAATCCTTAAAAGGATACTAAACTCCTTACAGGTGCCTGCAACTAGTCATGTGATTGCACCTACACATAAAGTGTGACAAAGCAAAAGCCATTTAAAGGAACATAACAGATATCCAACTAAGTGTTAAATCATACATAAAGGATGCCAACCTCCCGGTGGGGCCTGGAGATGGCCCAGCACCCGAGAGAGCCGAGGAAGGGGCGAGTGTAGAACGCCCCCCCTTCCCTCCCAGGGGCGATGGCGCGGCTCTCCTGGGTGCCTCGCAACCGCGAGGCACCCAGGAAAGCCGGGGCTGCCGGCATTGGGCGGCCCGGGGGGGCTTTTCACGGGGGGTGGGGGGCATTTTGGCACCCCTGCAGGGCTGGTGCCCTAGGCGAGCACCTAGCTCGCCTAGTGGGCGAGCTGGCCCTGAGTCTACCTACAGTGAGTGGCCAGCTTGACAGGTTGTTTGTAGTAATTCTTCAGTGCTCCTGCAAGAACACTGCTCTGCTTACTCAGTTAAGGCAGGTGCCTTATACAGGATACTCCGTCTATTAAACACCCCCAGATCTTAATCTGGTAGCTTTCACCCCAGTGAAGACCCCCACAGAATAAGTGCCTGCATAAATAGCTCTAGAGAGGTATCAAGAAGTGTCTTCTCTAATGTGCAGAATTTTGACAAGATTCTGGAGAATGCGGGCTCCCTAGTTTTTCCCACTGGTGATTCCTGCAGTGACCCTAAAGTACAAACCCTGTCAAGACATCAAAACAACAACCACTCAGTTCTATATCACAGAATGGGGATAGCCCACAGACCTGGAGAAAAAAATGCCCAGCCTCTTTAACAGAAGCTTAATGTGTTGAAATAGGCAGCTGAAGCTTACTGTGGCATGAAAGTATATCATCCTATAAACTTTAGCCCTTCCGCTGCGACCAAATCTATGAGGCACTTTCACAAGCCCATTCTTCAGTTTCCAGCATACAGCATCTGGGTGAACGAGCCCATACTAATAACCATTTTCCATACATTTTACTACATGCTTTTAATATATCATAAAATCCTCCTTCTTACTTGGTAGAACCAAACAATCTACTATGGGGATGAGCTAATCTCACTGAAGTTTGTTATCTGTGTGACTGTGCATTCTTCCCTCTTGTCCTGAGGTTCCTGGCTGCTGGTATGATCACCGGTACATTTTTTTTAAAGGGAGGATAGGAATATATTTACCTGAAATATGTACATCTGTATATGGATATAAAGGCCTTTTAATGATTTTACAGAGAATTACTGGCAACAGAGGGTTAAACTTTGGCAGAGGAAAGACAGGCTGCTTAGGTTTAAAAAGATACACAATGGCTGGCTCTTGGCAGTCAAAAAGCTGCTTTTATGGTAGCACAAAGATGGAGGGGAGGCCGAGCTAGAATTTCAGCAGGTACAAGTTTTTATTCCTGTCACAGAATTATAATGTAAGGAGCTTTGATATGGACCTAATTGGTATGCTTATTCAATTTAACTAAGCTTTTACGTTTAAATGTATGAACATCTGTAGCATTCCAAATTTTTATAAATCAAAAGATCA
This sequence comes from Gekko gecko, assembly GCA_029375565.1. Classification (NCBI taxonomy): domain Eukaryota; kingdom Metazoa; phylum Chordata; class Lepidosauria; order Squamata; family Gekkonidae; genus Gekko; species Gekko gecko. Next base: position 231,114,071 of record JAPDNY010000002.1, on the reverse strand, counting down.
CTGTTGATGGATTGGGAGAACTGGAATCCTGGGGGGGGGGGAGTATCTGAGGTGCTGGGGTGTGGATATCCTAAAACTATTCTTAGAAGCTGGTGAGCAGAATTTTTTCCTTCCATAAGAGCACATATGTGCTCAGGTAGAAAATGGTGTCACTCCTGTCTCCAGATGCAGATTCACTCACCATGTTCCTCTATCCAGGCCTGCAAAGGGTTAAGCAAACAACAAACCTTCTCCCTCTCCCCTTCATCACCATCTGCTATGCAGTCAGGGGGGCGGGGCTGTCGGGAAGCCCGGATTTCTGCAGGGGTTTTACTGGAAAAGTTGTTGTGGCAGGTGGGAGGGGGTCACCATGACAACGCCAGTGGCATGAACAGGTTAACGGGTGGCATACTATCAGGGATCAGTCTCGACAAAAACACAATGATGAAAAGCCATGCCCAGCCCTGGAAGGAGACAGCCGTGTTCGGAGAAAAGCCTGTTTGGATATTGTGCACACCTTATGCCCTAATACCAAAGGTTTAAGGGCTGACTTTGATAGCTATGGAAGGAAAGGCACTGAATATGCCTAAAGGCACTCTTCACTGTTATCATCACAGATTCCGGAGCTCTCACACGCACCCCACTACATCTGGGGGCTAAGCAGTGGTACAAATTAGGTCCTGTATGAGAGACAAATGATGGAAACAGTATCAGTGCTGTGAAGTGCAATCCCTACAGAAATGGATTTGAATGAAATCCAAAGGATTATACCGAATTTCCCAGCTGCATCTCAAACAACTAATGTGCCTCTTATCTGTACTTTCATAGTGCCAAACTCTGCCCGGTTTGACACCCCCAAAGTATATGGAATGCTTCATTCACTGAGAGATTTTCTTATCCAACACAGACATGCTCTTGGTCTTACTCATATTTCTGAAAACTTTTGAAAGGCTGGGGGTTCACCATACAGCTTCTTCACTTAACCCTAGGAGAGATTAGGAGGCTGAAGTTGGTTCCCATTTCCTTATTCATGACTTATTCATGGATTCTGCCAAAAAACTTTGAGGAGAGTTTAAAAGCTCTGAACCCCAAAATATGGTTTGGACCAACATAAATCATATACCTTCACATTCAGGGGACTCTCCCCTTCAAAGAGACATATGGTGTTTCCTGGTCCAAAGCACAGTTCTTGTGCCAGCTGCTTCAAAGTCGGGTGCCCCTAGGACAATCACATAGGCAGACACTGGGGTCATGCTGCATCCCAAAACAATCTTTGGACCATCCCAAATGACACATTCCCACACTCCGGAGATTGTCCCCTGCAAGAAGATATACAGTGGTGCCCAATCCAAACACTGGTTCTGGCAGCACAAGCTTCTATTGGGAGTGCCACCAAGAACCGTGTATTTCAAAGGAGATTTGAATAAGGAGCTAGAACAACTACATGCCCTCCGCCCCTGAAAATAAGGTTTGGACTGCTGCACATTTTATGCCACCACTTTCAAGGGACTCTCCCCTTCGAGGGGACATATGGTGTTTCCTGGTCAAAAGCCGCCTTGTGCCAGCTGCTCCAAAGTGAGGTGCCCCTAGGACAACCATGCAGATGGACACAGGGGCCAGGCTTAGGGTTGCCAGGTCCAGATTCGGAAATAACTGGAGATTTTGGGGGTGGAACCTGAGGAGGGCAGAGTTTGAGGCGTAATGCCATAGAGCCCCAAAGTGGCCATTTTCTCCAGGAGAACAGATCTCTGTCACCTGGAGTCCAATTGTAATAGCAGGAAATCTCCAGCCACCAACTGGAGGTTGGCAACCCTAGCCAGGCTGCACCGCAAAACATTATTTGGACCACCACAAATGACACATCCTCACACTCTGGAGACTGTCCCCTGCAGGAGGACATACAGTGGTGCCTGATCCAAACAGTGGTTCTGGCACCACAAGCTTGTATTTGGACTGCCACCAAGAGGCCTGCATTTCAAAGGAGATTTGAATGAGGAACTGGAATGACTGCATGCCCTGTGTACACTGAAATTAGAGCTGGACCACCACACATCATACATCCCCACATTCAGGGAACTCTCTCCTTCGAGGGGACATATGCTGTTTCCTGGTCCAAAGTGTGGTTCTCATGCCAGCCACTCCAAAGTGGGGTGTCCCCAGGACAATCAAACAGGTTGACACTGGGGCCAGGCTACACCCCAAAACAATCTTTGGACCACCCCAAATGACACATCTTCATACTCCGGAGACTGTCCCCTGCAAGAAGACATTCAATGGTGCCCTGTCCAAACACTGGTTCTGGCACCACAAGCTTATATTTGGACTGCCACCAAGAGCCCTGAATTTCAAAGCAGATTTGAAAAAGGAACTGGAAAAACTGCATGCCCTCCCAGGGTTGCCAACCTCCAGGTGGCACCTGGAGATCTCCTACTATTACAGTGAATCTCCAGATTACCAAGATCAGTTCCCAAGGAGAAAATGGCTGCTTTGGAGGGTGGACTCTGTGGAATTGTGTCCTATTGAAGTCCCTCCTCTCCCCGAAGCCCGCCTTCCTCAGGCTCCACTCCCAAAATCTCCAGGTATTTCCCAACCCAGAGCTGGCAACCCTATGCCCTCCACACCCCAAAATGAGGTTTGGACCACCACACGTAAAACAGCCCCACTTTCAGGGGACTGTCCCCTTTGACATGATATATGGTGGTTCCTGATCCAAAGCCTTGTTCTTGTGCTAATTTCTACAAAGTGGGGTGCCACAAGCACCAATACATTTGAAATAGTGTGTGGTCCCAATATGGCTTCTCATACTAAAATGTCATAATATAACCACCAAGATCCATAGTTTCTGTTGCTTTAGGTATACTAGGTCTAGACTATCAATCATAATTCATTATTCTGAGCAAAACCATCTGCCACTTTTTTAAGATTTGTGACAGTGCCTCATCAATGTGGCTTAAATTGTGAACAAAACAGTATTGAATGTATAAAGTCAATTAATCTAACACAGATTTTTCCTTTTTTATCTGTAGATTTATCATTCCCAATCATAAGTGTCCTTCTCCTTTGACAGTGCCTGGTCTGATGGTAGCTCCTATGGTAGTAGATTTGTGCTGTTGTCACCAAGCTATGCCAAAGCCACCTCAGGTTGGCACAAACCTTTGTTCTACACATCCGGAGAGTACAAGGACTTTTCTTAGAAGTGAGCCTTGAAAGCTCCAAGGAGCAGTGGGCTAGTAAAGAGAATGCGGAGGAGGATCCAGGTCTAAACTATTGTATTTTAGGGTAAAAAGAGTATCTTTACATGTCCCCTGGTCACTGATGGCTCTCACGCCCTGGAAGCTCACAGTAGAAGAAGAAGAAGAGAAGAGATTGGATTTATATCCCACCCTTCACTACCCAAAGGCATCTCAGAGCGGCTTACAAACTCCTTTCCCTTCCCCTCCCCATAACAGACACCCTGTGAGGTAGGCGGGGCTGACAGAACTTCTGACAGAAACTGCTCTTTTTCAAGGACAGCTGTGCCAGAGTTTGTGACTGACCCAAGGTCACATCAGCAGCTGCGAGTGGAGGAGTGGGGAATCAAACCCGGTTCTCCCAGATTAGAGTCTGCGCACTTAACCACTACACCAAACTGGCTCAATTAATTGCAAGCCTCAGCCCAGTATAGATGGACTGTGAAATAATAAGTCATAGAAAAATTGAACTGTGACTTTGTTTCCAATACTTTTGATGAAGCGTCCTTGGAAATTTGAGTCTTCCCTCCCGGGATGGGGGGGGTACATTAAGGTACATGACTGATGCACAGCAAAAATGTGGTTGGGAAGTGGATATCTCTTCAGAATATTGCTGAAAACAGCTTCTGTGAGCTCTGTGTTGCCATGTCCTGAGCACTGTTGTTCCTTCAGTCCATCATATAGATGCCAGTTGCCATTCTTTCTATAATGTACTCAGACATAATGCAATCAGACATAATGCAATCAGACCTGACCACATGGGAGGCAAGGAAGACATGCAGTCAGGCAAAAACGTCCAAGCTTGGCTCACCTGAACAAAGGACTCAGCAGATCCTAGCCCAATCAGAGGGTTAGGCTCCCAGCTGAGAGCCTATGGAACTCTTGGCCACTGTAAATAGCCAATGTCTTGAGTGGGGTGTGTTTTGGGTGTGGGGTTTTCAGGGGATCTAAACCGGCCTGCGAGCCAGGTAAAGTTGTCTTGTTCTTAAACTAATAAAGTATGTGAGAGCTGAAATCACTTGTCAATCTCAGTACTTTTCACTTTCCAAATTTGTGTAAAATCTGTGTAAGCTAATAGAATATTGTCCTGTGTTATAAATTATGCCAACAACTTTGTATCTGGAGAAGAGAAGGATTAATTTTCTGTGCACTTGTATATGTGTGATGCTGTTGGGGCGGGGAGGAGACAGTCTCTGAAGTGTGGATATGTGACGTTTGGGGTGGTCCAAAGATTGTTTTGGGGTGCAGCCTGGCCCCAATTTCTCCCAGTGTGATTGTCCTGGGGGCACTCCACTTTGGAGCAGCTGGCACAAGAACTGCAGTTTGGACCAGGAAACACCCAGTATGTCCTCTCGAAGTGGAGAGTCCCATGAAAGTGAGGATGTACAATTTATGGTGGTCCAAACCTTATTTTGGGGTTCAGAGCTTTTAAACCCTCCTCGATGTTTTTTGGCTGAATTCATGAATAAGTCATGAATAAGGAAATGGGAACCAACTTCAGCCTCCTAGCAATTAGAATGGTTTAATTTCCCCCCAGCCATTGTGATTCGGGCCACCAGAGTTGAGAGGTTCTGGTCCACACTGTGCACCTCCAGCCACGTGGAGTTCAAGCCGAAACAAGAGAGGAGGTGTTTGTTAGAAACCTTTCTAGCCATCCCAACTCCTTTCTCTATGGCCCATGGCAGGGTGCGGTAGGAAGCAGGGAAAAGGAGACGATGGAGGAGCCTCTGGGGCATCCTGCAGGCCATCAGTAGCAATAGAGACGACCCATAGAATCAAGCATACATTTGCTAAAGGACTGTAGTAGAACCCCTCACTTCTGCTAATAATTAGAGTTTGTACATCAAAGACCTTGTCCCATGGGGCAGCTGTTTTGTGTCCTTTAAAAAGAGATGACCTTTAAAAAGAGGAGGATGGAGTGTATCTGTACCCCATCTTTTGTATTATAACATTTAATACTTTTTCAAACCATTCTCACCAGAACCCTGAGAAACAGGTCAGGTTGAGAGAATGTGATGGGCCCAAGGGCCCAAGCAAGTTTTCAGACAGAATAGTATTTGAACTCAGAGGTTAAGATGCTGAGCTGCAGACCAGAAGATCTATAGTTCGGCAGTTCGAGATCCTAGTGCTGTATGACAGAGTGAGCTCCCATCCCTGGCCCCAGTTCCTGCCAACCTAGCAGTTTGAAAGCAAGAAACTGCAAGTAGATAAATAGGTACTGCTTCAGTGGGAAGGTAACAGCATTCCGTGCGCCTCAGTGTTTAGTCATGCCAGCCACATGACCAGAGAAACATCTTTGGACAGCGCTGGCTCTTCAGCTTGGAAATGGAGATGAGCACCGCCCCCTAGAGTCAGATTCAACAGCTTTTGAGCAAAGGAAACCTTTACCTTTTACTCCCAGATCCTAGCCCAGCACTCTGTTGTGTGAGTCCAGGCCTATAGCTACAGTGGGGCTATTTGGGGCTCCGCCCCCCCTCTTAAAGGCACAGTCCCACAGGAATTTATCCAGAAAAATACTTTCAAAATTATTTTTAACACTTGTTTAAAGGTGGAGGTGGGGTTGTGTTGGTATTGTTTGTCATAGGGCTTGCTTGTCATAGAAGCAGCAGCTAGTGCAAAATGCTACGGCCAGGTTGTTGATGGGTGTCCCTATGCGGGAGCACATCCAGCCTGTACTAAAAGCATTACACTGACTGCCAATAGCATACCAGATTCATTTCAAGGTGCTGGTTTTAACCTTTAAAGCCCTTTATTTATTTATTTTATTTCATTTGATTTGTAGTCCGCACTACCCATGACAGGCTTTATAGTCAGGGTCTGGCATACCTAAGGGACCACCTTTCCCCACATGTTCCCCAGAGACCACTGCACTCAGGGTCCCAAAATTGATTGGCCCTCCCACGCCCCAAGGGCACCAGGCTGGCTATAACCAGGGCTAGGGCCTTCTCAGTGGTGGCTCCATACTGGTGGAATGAGCTCCTGAAAGAGATCAGGGCCCTGTGGGACCTTGTACAGTGCTGCAGGGCCTGCAAGACGGAGCTCTTCCACCAGGCCTTTGACTAAGGAGCTGCATTAAACACCGAGGAGAGTCCCTTTGTCATGGCCTTACCACCTACAGCCTTTGCCCATCACACAAATAGGTCAAACAAAATGAGCTGGTGAGAATACTAATGTCAATGCCCTGAGGATGCTAAGGTTCTTTGACTTGTATGGCTAGCTGATAAACCACACAGTAAAACAATTATCCAGGCAGTAAAGGGTAACAAAAGAATATATTTGAATAAAGGAGCACCTAACAGCTCGTAGATGTTTAATGTGTAACAGCTGGGAACTTATGTGCTCTTCTTGCTCCTCCTCACTCTACATCATCACTGACATCATTTAGACATGCTCAGTTCAGTTTTCTTTGTCTGATCAGTCATCAATCACATATTTGTCACACAGGTTGTTACTTGGCCACATCTCAATTCCTACAATGCAGGTACACTGCTCATTATGTTGATGGATGTATTCCTTTTTGGCTAGTTCTCCAGTCTTCACCTTTGAATGAACTCTCAGGCTGAGTTCATTTTTAGTACAAAACTTAGATGCTTTCATTACAAAAATGGTTCTTTTACATTGATACATGCATATAAAAGTATAACAATATTCTTAAAGCATTTTATAGGCTTATTTTCACTAAAGGTACACAAAAACATATATCATTATAATGACTTTCTAAAGAATTAAACCCTTTACATGAATTCTTTCCATGTTTCAAAATAGCCTATAGTATAAAGCTCTTCAAGATGCACTGAATCTATCTATCGGTCTTTATTTTGGTATTTTTTTGATAATTTTATAAAGCCATTTTTGTCTAATTTAAACTTTTAATTTGTAAAATACACCACCTTATTTAGCCAGCAGTGAGTCCTCTTTTATAATACAAGTCCTACATTTTTAATTGGCTTTCAAGTGTGCATGATTTATTATTTTGTTTTCTTGCACCTTTTGGAACATCTCCCAACTTTTTGCTTGTTAATCCTTTTAATTTAGCTTCTTTAGTTGACCTGCCTATGATTAATGTCTTCCATGTTGGCTGGGGTTTACACACACCTGGCCAGTTCTTGGTCATTTTCCAACTCTTGCTCTTGTCAACAGCTTGTTAGCTTTAAACACATTTCATTATTAGAAAATTAAAACCTTAACTAATTTTCTTCTTTTGATAAACGTTCAGAAACATTTTATCCATAAGCTTTCATTCTCAGCTATAAACATTCAGAGATATTTACCTTTTAACAATTATTCTTTGCTATAAAAGCACCTTAAAAACGTTGATCTATTTTGCAAGGAAAGTACAACTGGACATCTATTCAACCTTAATAATTGACATCCTTAGCTTGTGGATCCTCCTTGCCAGGTCAGTTTTAAGTGTATAAAAATATCTTGACCAATTAAAAAAGTCCCACTATCAATCTTAACTCTGACAATTAATTATTACAGTGCTATCTAATTAAAACTCACGTTGCTGGCATTAGTGTTTCAGTTCACTTAAGTAAAGCTTTTTCAAGCAAACAAAATCTTCTCTATTTTAAAATAAGTTTAAAGAGGCAAATACATATATAGATTCCCTTAAGATTTCCGCTAGCTCAATATTTTAAGCATTTTGAACTGAAAGGAGAGTTGTAAAGTTTCTTTAACGCTGCTAATAAACTTCTGACCTCATCTCTTTGAAACAGAAAGGTTCTTATAAATCTTAACATATGACAGGTGGAAAGTATGTCCTAATTGAAAATTGGCTTGGCATTGCCTGGGACAGAAACAACTGTAGTTAAAAGAAAAAAACTCCTTGTCAATTAAATTTGATTAAAACACGTGTTTTTTTTCAACTCTGCCTAACAATTTAATTCTCCAGGAGAATCCCAAAGAATTTCTCCCAAAGGTTTCTGTAAATCAGCAATAATCAATAGACAATCACTTGAACCCTTAAATTGTCCTCTACAATACCATCAAGATTGTATCACCACCAAAGCAGTACTGCTAACTTGACACCTCTGCTCTTGCACTTTATTAGACCATGTTCCAGCATTTTAGGATTTTTAAATGAAATGTTATGTTATTTTATGATTGTGCTGTTGTGATTGGTTTTAAGTGTATTTATATGAATTTTATGTAAGCCACCCTGAGCCTGCCTTGGTGGAGAGTGCAGGGTATAAACTGAATGAATGAATGAATGAATGAATGAATGTTGTCAAGCCAAACTCATGATCTGTTGCATTAGGGGTTAACTAATTTCTCAGTTTCACTGTATTTCACTGTTTTTGTCTACATGTATTCCAGGCTTCACTGCTATTTGTCTTCTTTGCTAGGAAAGGGGGAGTGAATGTGAGCAAGTTTGCTTAAGCTTGAATAGCACCAGCTTGTAGCAGTGTGTGAGACCCTGGGAAGTGTATGATCTCAGCATCCAACATGACCTTGTAATGTGAGGAGCTTCTAGATAATATAACCATTAGTTTGCTGGTGCTGGGGGTGGCCATAAGGGCAGGCTTGGGTCTTTGGCAGGCTGAATGAGAATACTGATTGGGTGGTTGGCATGGGGGGGATGTCCTGCTGTCAGGTTCTCCAGAAAGTCAGTCAAACACCAGGCTTCATAAAGAAGATAGCATTTAGTTATCAGTGATAACTAAATCTAAAAGGCACCCACAGTTATACCAGCTCGAAATACCCTCCCCCCCTTCTATCTACCAATAGTTGCCGAGCCCACACGCGGGAAAAGGTGTGAAAGCAATAAAGCCGTAAATAACCAAAATGCCCAAGAGCTGTCCCAAACAAAGGAAAAGACTCTGTGAGACCCAAGGACATTTGGTGAGATAACAGATTGCCCAGGCGGTGTCTCTGAGTCTCCTAGGCAACCTATACACCTCCCTACATTCCAGAGCATGAAAAGTTGCAGACCATCCCTCCCTCCTACCCTTCCATCCATGGAACCGGCGGATTAAACGCGGGGCGTGGACATGTTCTTCCCTCACCCATTCCCTCTGTTCAGGCCCAAAATCCACCCATTCAATAAGGTAATACAATCGGTTCCAAGAAATTTTGGAATCCAGGATTTCAGCAACCTCGTAGTGTGGTTCCCCCCCAACCATCAAGGGGGGAGGTGTCGGGTGTTGTGGCCTCCATTGATTCTTCCCAGGTGAACTTCTTAATAACCTGAGGTGAAACATAGGATGAATTGCTTTCAATGATTTGGGCAATATCAGTTCAACAGTCACAGCATTAAGTACTCATTCAATTTCAAAAGGTCCCACATACTTCCAACCCAGTTTCCGGCTAGGCTGGAGTCCCTTGATGTTTTGGGTGGACATATACACAAATTCCCCTGGTTTGGGGTCCCACCCTTTATCCCTCTTCTTGTCTGCTTGAGCTTTGTACACTGATTTGGCATCCTCCAAAGTTCATGCTAAAATCGGCCATGCAGCTTGGAGTTGTTTACACCAGTCCCCCACTTCCCCAGCTGGCAACGGCTGCTGCAACAGAAACGGGAGGGGAGGGGCCTCATAACCATGTACCGCCATGAAAGGAGAGACCCCTGTGGACGCATGGCAGGTGTTGTTGTAACAGAATTCCACTAAAGGCAAAAGCGACTCCCAGTTGTCTTGTTGGAAATTGGTGAAACACCTGAGATATTGTTCCAGAGTCTGATTAACTAGCTCCGTTTGTCCATCTGTTTCTGGGTGATACGCACTGATAACCCCCCTCTCCACCCCTAACAGTGCCATCAGTTCCTCCCAGAATTGCAAAACAAATTGAGACCCCCTATCAGAGACCACCTTAGTGGGCAGAGTATGGAGTCTCACGACGTGCTGCAAGAAAGCCCTAGCGAGCTTCTTTGCTGATGGGATTGATTTAAAGGGGACAAAATGTGCTTGTTTAAAAAACAGATCCACCACCACACATATCACGGTTTTCCCCCCACTGGGTGGCAGTTCTGTTATAAAATCCATGGAAATAACTTCCCAGGGCCAGGTGGGAGTCGGTAGAGGTTGGAGCAAGCCCTGCGGCTTCCCTGGGCAGGGCTTGCTCATAAGGCAGGTTTGACAGGCATGCACAAATAAAGACAAATCTTTCCTCATCCCCGGCCACCAGAATTGTCTTTGCAGCAATTGCAGCAACTTAACAAAACCCGTGTGTCCTGCAATTTTAGTCCCGTGTGCCCACTCCATAATTTCCCCCCCTCAGGGAGAACAGGATGAACAATTTCCCGTTTTTCCGCCAACAGCCTTATTCATCTTGAGCCACCCCTCCCTTTCCAGAGAGATGCGGTCAGCATCAGAGAGGGCGGAGGCGAGTTTCTGTTCCCAGGAAGGAGTCGGGGGGGAAGCGGGCGGATGCCTGGTTTGGCTACGTGTCATCACCACCCCGCCCAGCTGGGAAGGCGTGAACACAGAGTCCCGAACCTCCTCCCTCTTGCTGTCGTGCTGGGTTGGCAGGACAGTGTGTCAGCCAAAGAGTTCGCCTTTCCCAGGAAATGGTGCAACATAAAATTAAATTTAGAGAAGAAATCAACCCACCGGAGTTGTTTTGCATTTAGATTTTGGGGAGAGTGCAACAGTTCGAGGTTTTTATGATCAGTCCACACCTCAAATGGCACCCGAGCACCTTCAAGCCAGTGCCGCCATGTCGAGAGGGCTAACTTTATCGATCCTGCCTCTTTCTCCCACACTGACCAGTTTCTCTCGGTGTCGTTAAATTTTTTCAACACATAAGCTAGAGGGTGAAGCTTCCCATCATCCCCCTCCTGCAGGATGGCCCCTCCCATAGCGACATCCGAGGCGTCAACGTGTACCACAATTTTTTTCAGTTCATTCAGGTGTGCTAAGACGGGCTCTGACGTAAACAGGGTTTTAAGCTGGTTAAACACATCTTGGCACTCAGCAGTCCACTCCAGCTTAGCCCCCGGTCTAGTACCTTCCGGTCCATTCCCTTTAGTCTTAAGGAGATCAGTGAGGAGGAGGGCCACTTGCGCAAAGTTCGCTAAAAAAGATCTGTAAAAATTTGCGAACCCGAGGAAGACTTGTAGTTGTCTCCGGGTCTTGGGGGCTCCCACCCCACCACGTCCTGGACCTTCGCTGGGTCCATTTCAATCCCTCTCTGTGAAATACGGTAGCCAAGAAAGGAGATTTCTGACCGATGAAATTCACACTTAGATAACTTGGCATACAGTTTGTGCTTGTGCAACGTCTGGAGTACCTCACGCACCAGTTTGACATGGGATTGTTTATCGGGGGAGTACAGCAAAATATCATCAAGGTAAACAAGGACCTCCTTGAACAAATGCTTATGCAGTACTTCATTGATCAAGTTCATAAATACCCCTGAGGCCCCTTGTAAGCTGAATGGCATCACCAAGTATTCAAATTGCCCTAGTGGGGTGTTGAATGAGGTTTTGTACTCATCTCTCTCCCTGATGTGCACCCTGAAGTACGCATCTCTCAAATTGAGCTTGGAGAAAATCCTCCCTCCTGCCACGGCGGCAAGCAAGTCTTTAATCAGGGGTAACGGGTAAGCATTGGTTGCAGAGACCGCATTGAGCCCTCGGTAGTCTGTGCATAGTCTCAACCCCCCATCCTTCTTTTTCCGGAACAACACGGGGGCGGCACAGTACGAGGACGCTGGGCGGATGAACCACCTTGCCAAATTATTATCGATGAATTTCCTTAATTCTACTTTCTCTGTGGGACTCATAGAGTACAATTTCCCTTTGGGCAGTTTTTGGTTGGGCAATAGTTCTATAGCATAGTCGGAGTTCCTATGGGGGGGTAATTCATCCGCCTCCTCCTCCTCAAATACAGCCGTCAAGTCCCAATAATCCCGAGGGATAGAGTCCCGTTCCACCTCCGCCAACCCAACCAGTACCATGTGAACTCCCTGGGGGGGGGAGCCCCAAGAGTCTTTCCAGAGGTGGGTCTCACAGCAAGGGGAAATGAAGTTGACCACCCCTTCTTCCCACAGTATGTGCGGGTCGTGGTCGTAAAACCAGGGGCTGCCCAGGACCAGTGGGAATCTGGCCGCCAAGATGACCACAAAAGGCCTCACCTCCCAGTGCCTCCCCACTCCCATTTGTAACGGCACAGTCTCATATTTACATGGCTCCTTCATCGTGGAGCCGTCCATTTGGGTAAAGATCAATGGCTCAGCCAACTTTAGGACCTTAGTTCCCAACCCTGTCACCAGGGAAGGATTTATAATGTCTCTCCTGCACCCCAAGTCTACCAAACCCCGTACTCTTACATGCGTCTGGAGATCGGGGTCCATCAAAGTCACAGTCACAAAGAAGAGGGAAGGGGATTTGCTCACCGGGTTCAGCACCTGGGAATCGGGGATCTGCTGTTCAGCACTGTTCACAGCAGGTCCTTCTCATTTCCTGCCACCGGGGCTGTCTCCTCTTCCGACAATTCAGTTTCATCTCCCAATGGGGTGGCCTGGAGGGCTCTCGCTCCCTTGGGTCTTGCCACTTGCTTCGGGGTGGAAGTCTTGAACTTCTTTTTCCCTCCCTTAAGTACGCCAGGGGATGGGGTCCCCCCCGGTCATCCAGCCACGAAGTGGCCAGGCTCCCCATATTTCAGGCACAGCCCTTGCTTCATTCTCTGCTCACGGGTTCCGTCTTTCTGCCTGTGGGGGATGGTGGGCGGCTTTGCCTTTGGTGGGGTGCTGCTCGGCTGGGTTGTCTTCCCTAGCGTGGCTGCATCGTCCAGGCGGAGGGTCCGCAGGCGGGTCTCAGTGTCCGCCGCTTCCTTCATCCATCCCAGCAAGGTTTCTGGATCTCGGCCCCTCAGGATAGTGCATCGAATTTCAGGGTTCAACCCCAGCCGGTATTGCTCGGCGAGTACTCCATCCGGCCAGCCTCGGATCTTGGCCGCTTGTCTCCAAAACTCCTCGGTGTACTCGCGCACTGATCTCGTCCCTTGTCAGAAGGTGCGGAGGAAGGCACGCACCGTCTTGTTCGCATTGGAATCTTCAAAGTGGTCTTTCATAGCCCACATGAATGCGTCAACCTCCCGCAGCTCTCGTCCGTCTTCTTGGTGCAAGGCCACATACCAATCTGCGGCGGCATCTCTCAGGTGAGAGGCGATCGCATCTACGATGTGTTCTTCGTTCGGGAACAAGTAGCCCCAGTTCTCCACGAATTTCTCAGCTCTCACCAAAAAGAAGGAGAACTTCTCTGGGGTTCCGTCAAAGGTGGCATCCAGCAGTTCCGCCGGGTTGGGAAATAGCCGTCCCCAACCCCGTGGCACTCCCTGCGGTCCCAGCGCCGGCAGCCCCGTGGGTGGCCCCGCGGGTGGCCCCGCGGGTTGGTCCAGAGGTGCCCCGGGGTTGCCCCGGCACACCTCCAGGTGGCGGTCCGAGCGGAGGTAAGGGAGGCCCCTGTGGGGGTTGGCCTTGCGGCCCGGGCGGAACCAGGAGCTGCTGCCGGTCCATTTAATCTTTGATCCCATCGGAGATCATCTTCGGGATGCGTTGCAAGTATTCATCTATCAGTCGGAGTAGGCGCTCTTGACTGTGCTCTCCGCTCCATCTCCGTCCTCCCACGGCTCCCTCGGACTCTCTGGGTCCCAGGCGGGTATCTTCTCCACCCTCTTCCGTGCTCAGATGATAGACCGACCTCTCAAATTGGCTCTCTTGGACCGAAGCCCAGGGGGGTGAGGAACCACGTCTCGTGCATCTCCGCTAGTGGTTTGGCCCAGTCTCGCCTCTTTCACGGTCGGGTCGTCACTCCAGGAAACGCTCCCCCGTACATCTCTCCGTAGAACCCCCCTAGGTTATATTCCGTCCCCCATGGCGCAGGGGTGGTCGAGACTGGGTTCTCTCCGGTACCAGATGCCGTGGTCACAGGTGCCGCAGATACAGGACCCCATCCTCTGATGTGGTCGTTGGGATCTCGGTGTCTTCTCCGTCACTCATCTTTGGCAAGAGAGGTGCGGTGTCGAACCAAGTCCTGAATAAAGGATCACTGACAATCTGTCAGGTTCTCCAGAAAGTCAGTCAAACACCAGGCTTCATAAAGAAGATAGCATTTATTGAAAGCAGTTCTAAGAGACACGATAACACTTCATTGTCAGTGATAACTAAATCTAAAAGGCACCCACATTTATACCAGCTCGAAATACCCCCCCCCTTCTATCTACCAATAGTTGCCGAGCCCGCGCGTGGGAAAAGGTGCGAAATCAATAAAGCCGTAAATAACCAAAACACCCAAGAGCTGTCCCAAACAAAGGAAAAGACTCTGTGAGACCCAAGGACATTTGGTGAGATGACAGATTGCCCAGGCGGTGTAACTCTTGAGTCTCCTAGGCATCCTATACACCTCCCTACATCCCAGAGCATGAAAAGTTGCAGACCATCCCTCCCTCCTACCCTTCCATCCATCTGATGTCAGGATTACCTGACACCTGCTTGTATAAAAAAAAAATCTTCAACTGCCTCCTACCCACCTCCTGCTTTCCTGCTCTCCCACCTCCTCCCAACTAGCCCTCTCCCCACTAAGTTCCACTTTAAAATTCGCCATTGGCCCTCTTGATGACTTACCATTAGCCCAATGGCAGGCCTTTTCGAGCTGTCAAGAGAAGTTAAGTTTGAACTTATCAGTTTACAGCTGTGAATCCAACTGCTGAGGCTCAAGCATATTTATACATCTCTGTCTCCCTGTGGCATTGTGATGCTGGCATTGTGACATCAGCATCTGGGTAACAGGGACTGATCTCTGTGCAGCAAGGCAGATGAGGGAGCAGGGGGTGGGAGGATAGGGATCAGCTTGTGGCTATCTACCCAAGAATCCTTCTATAGACAAGAAATGATAATGAAGCATAAACGGTTAACATACCGTGACATATTAGACTTTTCTCAAATGAAATTAAGAGAAGATTTGATAACAAGATATACTTGCCACTGTTTTTAATGCACAATTATTAAAAAGATTTAAAGCAAATAAAAGATTGCATGGTTTTGAACAATCCAAAACTGAATTTGAAACAGAATTATGTACAAATGACAAACACGTTATTGCTAAAATGTATAAACTCTTGTTGAAATTTGAGACAGAGAATGAATGAGTAAAGAATCTATGATAAAATGGGCCAAAAACTTTGGATATAATATACAAATGGAACAATGGAAACACAGCATATGTCCACTCTTGTAGAGGGGAGTCCCCTCAGCATGGGGGTATATGACATGTGGTGGTCCAACTCTAATTTCATTGTGCAGAGGGCATGCAGTCGTTCCAGTTCCTCATTCAAATCTACTGTCAAATACAGGCCTCTTGATGGCAGTCCAAATACAAACTGGTGGTGCCACTACTGTTATGTCCTCCTACAGGGGACAGTCTCCAGAGTGTGGGGATATGTCAATTGAGGCAGTCCAGAGATTGTTTTGGGATGTTGCTTGGCCCCAGTGTCTGTCTGTGTGATTGTCCTGGGGCACCCCACTTTGGAGCAGCTGGCATGAGACCTGTCCTTTGGAAACACCATATGTCCCCTCGAAGGGGAGAGTCCCCTGAATGTGGTGGTATATCATTTGTGGTGGTCCAAAACTTATTTTGGGGTTCAGAGCTTTTAAACTCTCCTCAGTGTTCTTTAGCTGAATTCATGTATAAGTCATGAATAAGGAATGAATAAGGAACTAGGAACTGGGAAACAGCTTCAGCCTCCTAGGGAGATTTAAGGAACTTTTCATTCTTCCCCATCCGGGACAAGATGTAAGAGAAAGTTTGCAACATCAGTGTGGTTTCAGAGAATGATGGTTTCAGAGAATGGTCACCGTTGGAAGGCTAGGGGATTTTGCTTGTTTATGAGGTTCAATTCACTGGGAAGACATGAATCAGCACAGTCTGGTCCATTGGCTTAGAAAGAAAAAAGTCTTCTGGGAACTCTGAGCTCCAGTCCCTGTGTTCACATGTCCCCTCTCCCAAGCTGTAGGTCTGCTCCTTCTTACTTGTTCTTTGCTACATGTGAAAAAATAATCTCATTTATATTAGAGCCAGTGACTTGAAACCACTGAAATAAACATGGCCCATGGAGATGCTTGCTGGCCCTTCAGTTACCAAATGCCCCAGAAGGTCGGACCAGAACCAATGGGTTAAAATTAAATCAGAAGAGTTTTCGGCTAAACATTAGGAAAAACTTCCTGACAGTTAGAGCGGTTCCTCAGGAAGTGGTGGGCTCTCCTTTGGAGGTTTTCAAACAGAGGCTAGATGGCCATCTGACAGCAATGCAGATTCTGTGAACTTAGGCAGATCATGAGACGGACAGCAGGATGGGTTGCCTCAGTGCTTTGTTCTTGTGGCCCTTTTTTACATGCCCAGGGAAATGCTGATTGCCACTTTGGGGTCAGGAAGCAATCCTGGAGGTTTTTTGTCATCTTCTGGGCATGGAGCAGCAGTCACTGGGGGTGTGGAGGGGGAGGTACTTGTGAATTTCCTGCATTGTACAGGGGGTTGGACTAGATGACCCTGGAGATCCCTTCCAACTCTATGATTCTATGGAAAGAGTCGCAACCGTAATAACATAAATTGCCACCAACCTACTTGGGAGTGGGAAGGCTGCAGCCTTGGATCACAGCTCCAGATTCTGGGAAAATTAATTGCTGAACAAAGATTCACGTATTTAACAAATGTTTAGTTTTTCATTTTTTTAGCCCCCTGTAGGGGATTTTTTATTGGTTTTTCTATAAACTACAAAGAATAAAGGGTAGGGTAACTACATACTACAGGAGAAAGTAAAGAAAACCACTAAAAACCCAAGAGATGGTGGTCATACATAATGCTTGTAAAATTAGCTCATAATTGCTATTAAAAGTTGCTATGTCAAGTGAGTATTCAGTTGTTACTGTTTACACTAAAATCACCAACAAATATAACTATATAAAGAGCCCTAAAGAAAACTGGTTTAAATTCATTTTAAACAGGATCTAGAGAGAATCACAACTCAATTTTTTGCTTTTTTACTCCTCAGTCTATCTCTTATTTTGGGGGCAGCAGCCCCCCATTCCAAATCTGAGTCCTCATCAGAAGATGCCAGTACTCCTTCTTCTTCACTTCCCTTGTTGCTGTCATTTCCTTCTTTACCCTCTTTGTCTGCTGGAACGGTGTGTTGATAGAGAAATTGTAACAGACTCAGGCTGAGTTCAGACTGGCAGTTTGCTCCGATAGCCAGTCATAGCAAAAAAGCCCTGGAATAAACTGTTCCGGGTTTTCCCGTTCAGACAGCCCGGGCTGCTGCCAGAAGATGCGGGGTGGAGCCAGGCGGGAGCGTTCAGACTGGCACATGCGGGGGCGCGCTGTATTCTGCATTTTCCCATTAATTCGGCTGTGGGTGTATGGGTGTATGTGCGCGTGAGCGCTCATGCGCTCATGCACATAAGCGCATAAGTGCATTTTGCCAATCGGGGGAGGACCCCGCAGCACCGGCACCGCATTGGGCAGTAGAGCAGAGCACGGCCAATCATACCGCTGCTGCTTTGTGCCCAATGCAGGTTGCTCCCAGCTTTTCGGCTGCGCGTTCAGACTTCCCAGAAGCAGAGAAACGCGCGACACACACGGGCTTTCGGATTTGCTACCAGTTTTATGAGGTATCTTTTTAATCCGGCGGTGAAGCGCAACAGCACGGGTTGGCTATGGGTGTGGGACACCAGGCAGATGAGCCTGTGTGAACACCCAATTTACTCCAGGATTGAATCGTCGCTGGCCCGGGTCCCTACCAAAGCAAATTGCCAGTCTGAACTCAGCCTCAATTTGTTCTTTCTTGTCTTTAAATTTAAAAATTAGGTCTTCTGAGGTAATCCATTTGTAGGAGACGTTGTTCTTTTGTAAAAATAATGCCAAGTCTCTAAATTTCTTTCTCTTCTTCCTTATTTCAAATGGAATGTCCTTCAAAACTCTTATTTCTTTGTCTTTGATTTTCAGGGTAGTTCTACTTGTTGCTCTTAGTACTTGATCTCTTACATGTCTTCTGGAGAATCTCACCGCAACCTCACCGGGCAGATTATTTTTTCTTATATAGTCAGACTACGACCTATAGATCCCATCTATTTCATTTTGTAGAAGATCCGCTTTTAAATCTGTCACTGGCCCCAATGCATCACACATAATGCTCCTCAGGTCTTCTCATTGTGCCTCAGGAATACCCTGAAATCTTAAGACATAGTTTGCCTTTTCCATTTGCAGCTGTAAGATTTGGGCCTCGTTAACTGCTCTCTTTTTTTCCATCTCCTGCATTTGTTTCTTAAGTTTCTGTGTATCAGCATCTACTTACTTTGAGTTCTTGCTCCATTTTATCAGTCTTTTTAGTCGTTTCAGTTAACTAGCTTTGCTGAGCATCGAATTCCATGTGCAATGATGTAATTTGCTCCAGCAGAGGGTGCAAAGCCTCAGTCAGCATATTTTGGAAGTCTCTAGTAGAGTCCTGTCTGGGAACAGAACTTGCTGGACTGGCATTTCCGGGAAGAAACTTCAGTTTCAGTTGCCTTTCTTTCTCTTCCCTCTTCGGAGTTGCCATTTTTTTAGGAATTGTTTACTTTTTGTCGAAAGTTGTAAAAGTCTCAAGAACCTTTATCAATGCCTGGTAAGTTCTCAAAAGTTCTTTAATATAGTTTACATCTGCTTGTCTTCTGCCCCCCCTCGCAAATCGTCTTTTCTTTCCTGACGAGGGGGAGTTCCCCCCCCTCGAGTTGCTGGGTGGAGATTTTTGTGCCATTTCTGCTGTCTTCGCTTAACATTCACTCACATTTGCGCGTAGGCTTGCCTAGATTTCATTTTCATCACCTGGCCACCAAGCACTTTTCCGGTGTGTGTCCCTTCATCCATTGCTGGAAATCAGCGATGGGACCATCGCTGTTTGCCAGAGGAAGGGCTCTCCAAGCGCCCCCTGGCTAGGAGCCCAATGCGAGGGCTCTGGGGAGGGTGCGTACGATTACACCCCCTCCCATCCGCCGATTCACAGCATGACCCTCCCGGAGCTCCAGGGGATTGCGACCAGTGTTCCCTCTAAGCTGAGTTAGTGTGAGCCAGCTCATAGTTTTTTAGCCTCCAGCTCACACATTTTTGTCTTAGCTCAGGAAGGAGGGCCCCAGAGCAAACTAATTTCTGCAGTAGCCGAATCGCTCGCTCAAAACTTTAATGTCAGTAGCTCACCAAGTAGGATTTTTGCTCACAAGACTCCACAGCTTAGAGGGAACATTGATTGTGACCACCATTAAGGGAGCCAAAACTGGAAGTCCCATTTAACTAATGTTAACTGTTAAATTACCAAATGCTTTATGTGGCTGTTCAAATTCACAGCAGTTGATCACTCTCATTTTATCGATGGGGAACTGAGGCAAGCAGAATAAATAATGCAAATCACATATTTGCATGATACTTTGCATAAATGATACCAGAAACATGTTGGCCTTTCTTTGTGGCATGTTCAGTCCTGTTTCAAAATACAATACTTTATCACTTGCTGTGGAGAAAGTGATGCTCTTAGTACTCTAAGAAAAACTTATGGACTTTGGAAGACTCCCTTTGTTTCCCTATACTTCTGCGTAGGAAAAAGCTTAAATCCACATAGAGATTACCATGTGTGAAATTATACATGTGTGCAATTGTATATGTGCACTTCAGAATGTGCAGATTTTCAATCATCTCACATGACAAAGGTGTTACATGATGTAGATTCTATTCTTATCCTTCTTATACCATGAAAAATTGTCTTTTTTGAGCACGTCTCAGCAGCTGCAATTCAAGATCTTTTTAGGATCTTGAACTGTAGATCCATTTTTAATATAGAAGGGTTTTTTTAATTAGCTGGTTACCCACCCTGAGCTTTAGGGGACTGGGCAGGTTAAAAATGCACACTTGGAATTCAATCCCTACCTGCCTTCCAGCTGGACTGTTACCAACAAAGCATGTAATTATGGTAATGCATCTTTTTATTGCTATAAATCCTCTGTTAAGGCTCAGAACCTGCATGATCCACTTGTGCTTGCATTGGCAGCCAAACAGAGTTTTTGTCTGATGATGCCTGAGTTTTACACCAAGATGTGTGCTTTTTCACTACCTGCCAATACCCCTTAAGGGGCATACAGATTTATATAAAAATCAGGATTGGCTGCAGGGTTTTTTTCTCTCCCATTACTCAAGCCTAATTTCCCCCATTCCACCCACCCCCTTTCATAACTTATTTGACAGATGTATGGCCAGCAAACTAAATGCCAGTCTGTCTTACCTCTTCTCTCACACTTCAGACAGACTGTCTGTCTTTTCTTTTTAAATTTTGAAGCATCATGTATGGATTTGTTCAGTTAAATGTACAGTTGTCTCCCCATTTCAACAAAAGAAAAAGCAGTATCAGTTCTTAAAGTATTAGGGCGGGAACACTTTGGGAGGGGAGGAGGTTAGTGATCTCAGCAATTCCCAGACAATCACTGCAGGCCATGGGTCCCCAGCCTTCTTGAGTCCGCAGGCACCAGTGGAATTCTGACACAGGTTGGTGCACAGAATCATAAAATGGCTGTGGCAGAAGGCAGACCCAATGATGGAAAGTCAGAAAGCAAGGCTATATGGAACTCTAATCGTACTTCAAAATTTCAGGCAGAAGCTCTGTTTAACAGGATGCCTTTTAATCTGCACAGCCAGTCAGAAACCCTGCTGGGCAACAGCCCAGCCTAGTCCCGCCCACTTTCTAAAAGCATTTGGAGGGCACCAGGAAAGATGTCAGCGGGTGCCATGTTGCCCACCAGCACCATGTTGGGGACCCCACAGCCAGCTTCTCAGGCAACCTGGTTTTCTTGGAGATCAGTCTGGGAGAGAGGATTGTACTTCTGACCAAAACATGTGAGTGCCGCAGCATGATCACCATTAAAATGATGTGCCTTTAGACGTACTCTTAAAGTAGCACAGAGGCTGGCCTTTGAGAAATGCTTTGTATGTAGATGTAATTTAGTGCTGTTTTCATATCTTGTAAACTCATTTGGCTTTTTATAGATTGAATACATATGGTAAAGTGAAATTTCCTAAGCAGCAAAAAATGCCCTTCTTGTTTATAAAACCTCAATTCCAGCCCAACAGAGGGATTAACTGTGCCTGCATGAAATGATTGCGCTTCACATTTTCTTCCTCTTACCAGGGAACCCAGAGCATGAACCAGAAAACTTGCAGTTTGATTCTTGGAATGGCACCTAGCACACAGCCTCTTCAGGCACAGAAGAGAACAGAGATGTGCAGCATCAGCCTGTGGGATTGGCAAGCACTATGAGGCCCTCTGGATTGATCAGGTCAGGACAAGTTCCTGCAGATTAGCTAGAAGATTGTTCTTCTGTCCTTATTTAGTCAACAGAGCAGAACCTCTATCCTGCTACACCCTTTCAGACTTCTGTGTCACTGAATATGCTTCCAGTTCTGGTTCCTAATACAGCTACTACCAGGGGTAGAAAAAGAGCTGCAGGAGCTCATTAGCATATGGTATGCTAATGAGCTACTAGGCTATTAGCATATGTCACACCCCCTGACATCACTGGAAGTGCTGTCAGAAGGGGAAGAAAAAGAGGGGGAAGAATCTTCAAAAGCCTCCCCTTCCCTTCCCCAGCTGGCCTGGGGGAGAGCGACGAGAGAATGGGTTTAAAGTTTAACCCCCTTCTCACTAGAGTTGGGCCACAGAAGGAGGAAAGAGGGAAGGAAAGAGAGAGAGTAGAGAGAAGGAAAGAAGGAAGGAGGGAAAGAAAGAGAGAGAAGGGAAGAAGGGGGGAAACAGGGAAAGGAGGAGAAAAGAGAAGAGAAGAAGGCAGGAAAGAAAGTAAGAGAGAAGGGAAGAAGGAGGGAAAGAGGAAAAGGAGAGAAGGAAAGGAGGAAAAGAGAGGAAGGAAGGAAGAGAAGGGAAAGAGAAAGAAAAAGAGGGAAAGAAAAGGAAAGGAGGGAAAGATGGCAAAGAGATGGAGGGAGGGAGGCTCTCCCACCACCACCCCTAAAACCCCCCCCACCCCCACAGATCCCTTAATTACCGTTTCGGCAGGGGCTGGGGAAGCTGGTGGCGGGGCTCTCCTGGCCTCCCCCGAGCCTCAGCGCTCCTGAGTAGGCCTGGGGGACATGGCAGCAGCACTGTCCTGGCGACCCCTGAGCCGCAGTGCTCCTGCGTGGCCTGGGGATGCCGGTGGGGGGGCTCTTCATGCATCCCCTGGGCCACAGTGCTTCTGAATGGCCTGGGGACACCGGCGGGGGGCCTCTTTGCACGTCCCCCAGGCCACAGTGCTTCGGCGTGGGCCAGGAACACTGGCTGGGGGCGGGGCTTGCCGCCACCACCATTTGTTGTGGCTCCTGAGCTGCCGGAGCAGTGCTCCAGCATGATCCCCCTCCCAAAAGACCCCTGGCTACTACTGAACTTGTTCTGGAATGGTTACTCTTTCTCTCTTTGACTATATGCTGGGGCACCCAAGTTGAACATTATGGCAGCTGAATGACAGCAGAGAAGAGCAAAACATAGAGAAGAAAACACTGTCCTAACCAATCTGCTCCTCCTCCCAGCCATTCCTGGATGTTGACTATCCAGGCAATTGACATATCTCTATATAATAATCCTCTTAGCATATTGGCTGTTTCCATCTCTCCCATTGGCTGTGCAATGCACTCCATCAGCCATTGGCCTGTCTGCCACCACTCAAGAGTACTCATGTGCCATTGGCTGGGTGCTGGGTCTGCTCCTCTTCCCCGCCCACTTCCAGTTCAGCCACTGTTCCCTGTCAGAATAACTGGCAGTCTCTCCTGATGAAGACACTTCTCCTGCTTGGCTCCTCTGTGGGACTAACTTTTCCTTCAGTGGCTGTTGGTAGGCACTCAAGTTTGGTTCTGTCAGTAAAAAGACAAAGGAAGGAAACCCGTTCCAGGCCTTTGTGATGAACTCATTGGGGCCAGTCCTGACTAGGGTTGCCAGCTCCAGTAGGGAAATTTCTGGAGATTTTATGGTAGAGTCTATGGAAGCCAGGGTTTGGGGAGGGGAGAGGCCTCAGCTGAACAGAAAGCCATAAAGCCCGTCCTCCAAAGCAGTTATTTTCTCTGGGTGGGGGAAAGAGATCTGTTTTCTGGAGTTCAGTTGTGATACCCGGCAATCTTCAGGCTCCACCTGGAGGTTGGCTATGCTAGGCATAGCAGACAGTGCTTCAGAGCAGGGTCTGCTAGACTCAGGTTCTTGCTGTGGAAGCTGACTGGGTGATTTTGGACTGGTCACAGATTTTCAGCCTAACCTACCTCACAGGGTTGTCAAAAGGGGGAGAGGAGAATGATGTCAGCTGCTTTGGTCCCCATTGCAGAGAAAAACTGTACTTTTCCTCCCGAGGAACCATTGTTGCCAATCTCCAGGTGAGGGCTGGAGATCACTCAGAATTACAACTGCTTTCCAGATGGCAGAGATCAGTTCCCCTGGAGAAAATGGTGGACTGTGTCTTTATATTCTGCTGAGATGGCCCCCCTATGACAGCCAATGTAACATAGCAGCCAGGGCTTCAGAGCACAGTAGAGGCTGAAAGTGAGGGGGGGTAGACAGAAAGCTGAAGAGTGAGGGGCAGATAACGGCAGTTTGATGCTTGGCTGGGAAGGAGATAGAGTTGCCAACTCCAGGCTGGGAAATTCTTGGTGACTTGAGGGGTGGATCCTGGTGAGGATGGGATTTGGGGAAGGGTGGTAGAATGCCATAGACTCTACCTTCCAAACCAGCCATTTCCTCCTGGGGAACCATTGTTGCCATTGTCCAGGTGAGGAGTGGAGATCACTCAAAATTACAACTGCTCTTCAGGTAGCAGAGATCAGTTCCTCTGGAGAAAATGGTGGAGTCTGCGTCATTACATACTGCTGAGGTCGCCACAGCAAGTTGGGTACTCTCCTAGAGCCTCTTTCTAGAGCTTGTTGTATTTATTTCCACAATGGGCCTTATTCCTAGTATCTTCAATAAAGCTGATAAAGGAGAAAATGGCAAGCCTACACCATGGCACTTATTGGGAACCTGAGCTGCCCTGCATTCTAGGTTCTTGGCCGGAAATTTCAAGGCAAAGTTGTAACATGCTATATCATTAGCATACATCTTCTAACAGCACAGAATGACTGGCAGATAACATGTGTTGTTGATTCTATGGAGGGGGGAGAGAAAGTTGTGGCCCAGCAGCTGAGCAAATATTTTGGATCCAGAAGGTCGCTGGCATCTTCAATTAAAAGATCTCAGGTAACAAGTGCTGGGAAAGACCCTTTTCTGCTTGAGACCCTGGAGTAGCAGAGTGGATGACAATGAGCTAAATGGATCTATGGTCTGGCTCAGCAGAAGGCCATATGATATGTTTAAGTTTCAGAGTAAGGATACAGCTCAAACAACTTACAGTTTTGCTGGACAGGAAACCTCAGAGGCTGCAAGAACATTGCTCTGCAAAAGCAAGCAAGATTTAGAGAAGTCTAAGGGTGTGTCTGCAGCTGTCCCAGTATTCTTATCAACCATCATTTCATGATTGCTCATTGCTATCCTGGAACTAATCTTCCCACGTTCCCCATAAGCACATAGTTTTTTCCCCTCATGAGTTTGCTTTGTTCTGTTAACAAGCCCAAAAGTGTGCCATTGGACCAGTGCCCACTTCATAAATATGATGTGCTGGAAAATGACCAGGGAAAAAACTTGAAATGGGACCAGCAAATAACTTAAGACTCCAATCCTATGCTCACTCTCTGGGGAGTAAACCTTCTGAGTTCCTGAGTGAACATGTGTAAGACAGAGGTGCACATCAGCATGATGTCTAGATAAATGGGTACATTGGGAGGGGGCAAGTTTTCAAAAACAAACAAAGAAAAGGAGTTCTAACAGTGGTGAATAAGGGGAAGGGGCAATGGCCAAGAGCAATGCATCACCACTTGAGGCCAATTGTACAAAACCTTGTATCGCTTCAGTGAAGTACCAGAGCCAAGAGAAAGCCAGGAGGTGGAACACAACAGTCAGAGACCATAACAGGCAATGTGAATTGTACAGTTTCTTGAACACATAAAGTGGTCTGATACGGAGATAGACCATTGGTCTATCAAGTTCATGGCTGCCTATTCTGACCAGCCATGGCTCTCCAGGGTTTCAGATGGAAGTCTTGCACATCCCCTCCCTACTACCTGAGCCTGGAGATGTTGGAGACTGCACCTTCAGGCATGCAAATATTCTACCATGGCCCTACAGCCCTTTCTTCCATGGATAGCAACAGCAGATCAAATCAGAAATGCCCAACTGGTGGCACGCTCAGGGATGGACTTGAAGAAGTCAAGGTCTGAAAACAGGAGGTTAGGTAAAAGTAGAGTTTTCTCAGATTGGCTACTTATTACAGGCCATAGAAACAGGATCTTTTTTAATGGACCAATAGGACTGTAAGGCTATAAGCAATCCAATCTGATCTCCTAAACACAAGCAGAAGCTGGGGACCACATCACACTATATGCAGTTATCAAAATGCCAGTGTTCTCCACAGCAAGAGCATGAAGTGTGAACTACAGGTGCATGGTCTTAGACACTGTAAACATGCCTGGGAGGACAGACTGTCTGCA
This sequence comes from Gekko gecko, assembly GCA_029375565.1. Taxonomy (NCBI): domain Eukaryota; kingdom Metazoa; phylum Chordata; class Lepidosauria; order Squamata; family Gekkonidae; genus Gekko; species Gekko gecko. The sequence continues at coordinate 231,088,298 of JAPDNY010000002.1, read as the reverse complement.
GATCTCTAAAATGTGTGTGTTAAAGGATGTGTGCTGCCATTCACAGTTTACCCATTTGCTGCAGGGAACAACTGACATGACCTTTTTCATTGCAGGCTCTTGGCTGTGGAATGTTTTCTGTACATTGACATTACCTAGTTTTTTGTGTTTGGGGTGCTAGGTGAAAACTTTTATCATTTCCAAGGTATTTGGTTAATGTCCTCTCTGTTTACAGTCAATGTGGAGGTTACATGAAACCATAGGTTATAGTTGATAAAACCAGGATACAACTCACAGTTCAAATCCTGTTCTGCCTTGACCAATGCTGTTTTCATCAGGAAGGGAGGCTGCTAGTGAGAGGCAACAAAAGACAAAAGAGGTTTGATTTTTGAGTTGCTCTGGCCAGACATCTCTGTAGCCCAGAAAGTGTATGACCTCAGGACAGGACAATAAGCCAGGATCAAGATAACATTTCTGTATCACATGAAACCACAGAGCTGAAGTTAACTGGAGTTAATGGACCAACTTCATATAATTTTGCCTTACGAACTCCAGAGGAAGTAACCTGTTTTTCTGCTGCCATACAAAAAAACAAAAAGAAGTCCTGTGACACAGATTTGTTGTAATGTGTTTTATGACATATAACTCTAATTTGGGTAAGCTTTCCCTCTCTTGGAGTGTATATATTATCTGCTGCCTGAAATTTCACTTCAGGTAATGTGAAGAAGTGAGTGCTGTCCCACAAAAGTGTATGCCCCAGTAAGTTTCTTGGTCATTACAATGCTGCAGGACTTCGGAGTAGTTTCCAGAGACTTCCATGTAAAGCTGCACTGAAATTGTACGTAGCTGTCAACTCCTGCGGTAGGATCAGAAACCCAAACTTCAAAATGCCTCCAAAGGGAGATGTTGTGTTTTCCAAAAGACTTCCCTGATGGTCACTTACTGAGCCTGAGCCCCTGGTAAGAAACAGAGGAATGGGAATAATTCTGATACAAACCTTTTAGTGTCCTACAGCACCTTTGCTGAGGAGACAAATGTCAGTTATTTTGTTTATAATGTTTACCACCCCACTCATCACTGACATGGCAGCTATCCCCCGTTGTACTAATCTAGAAGTAATCTGGTCCTTGACATTTCATGCGGGGAAGCTTAGCAATAAAGTAGGACAGTAGTTCAAACAATTGATCCACTTCAATCCTAAAGCTAAGGGGTAGGTGGGCTGCAGCCTGCAGGACAGGATGTCAACTTGGGTGGTGCTGGAGCTTTTTAAATACCAAGCTCTGTGTGGTTTGTGAAGCGAGCTGGAGCCATGTCTTAAAAGCCAGCTGATGATGCTTTTTCCATTGAAAATAGTGGTAGCACTGAAAAGGGATGGCAAAAGCCTGACCTTGCTTTCTTTGGCCAAATCCAGCACTGTTCAGGATCCATCTCACTCCATACATATGGGGTCTCCATTCCCAGGAAAAAATGTCTTGGAGCATTTGAAGTAGGTATGTGAATTTGGGTGCCCCTCTTCCAATTGGCTTTTCAGTACTATCTTGCCCTATTTGTACTTGAGGGTGACACACCTTCCAAAATCCATACTAATCTGATCTCTTCCACACACACAGTCTACCTGCTCTCATTGTTTTCTAATGCCTACCCTTCAATACCAGTGTCCTGTGCATAGCAATGGCATGTATATTTCTGTGCCACTTGACGTACCAGTGGCTACAGAGTGGTTTTAACCATCAGTATCACAGAAACTGCCTCTGAACCCACATAGCAGCCCCATGAATAGATGCAGAAGCTCAGCTCCAAGATGGCAGTTGACTGGAGCCTTCATTTGAATTATCCTTTAAGATTGATTTCTATTTGCCTATTCTGGGGGCCTGTGCAGCGTCTTGCTGGTTCAAGGACTGTTGGGAAGTGAACCAAAGCCACATGCTCCTCTCCTGTGGATTTCCTTGCTTCAGATTCCCAGCTACAAACAGTGGAGTGTCTCAGATGTTTATCAAGCTTTGCTTTATTGATTTAGCATTCCTCTATGTTAGAAAATACATCCCGGAGAAGCCATGAGCTTGACATGCCCCTGTTGCTCATGGGGGAGGGTGTAAGTCCTTCCTCCCAATCAATAATTGAAGCTCTATGCAAGATTCACATCAGAGAGCCACAGTTCCAGGAACTGCCTTTGTTTCATATGCAGAGGAGTGATGTTGTAACTGATTGTAGCCAGGCAGAGCAGGGATGTTTTCCCTCACCATTCCTCATGGCAGGTTTCTTCTCCAAATTTGTGTGGGTTGTCCATCCTGCAGTATACACACCCTTTGTATTAAAAGCCAATTGCAGCCCTGGGGACATCCTCTCCCAAGACTATGAGGAGCAATTACATGTGGAACGCAGAGTAATGTTGGCAGCAAAGATGTTTGGATGCAGAGCAGAGCCTTGAGGAAGGTATATAGTTCTTCTACCCCAAGGTTATCTTTCTGGGTTTGTATAAAAGAATCCCAAGTCTGTGGTGGTCTTGCATGTACTTTTACAGCAAGGAAGGTCAGGATATGTACACACAGAGACCACTCTTGAAAAGGAGTATCCCTTCAAAAGATGACACTTCTCGCTAGCCAGATACACAGTTGTTGCAAAGTGAAATAGCATGCATTATTTTCCTATCATGCTGCTACTTTTACATTTTGAATTGGGCCATTCAAGAACAATGTTTCAAATGAGCTTAGAAGCACCTAAGAATACTGGCATTGTTTCCTTCCCAGTCCAGTGCCTTTAAAACTAGGCTGGTCACTGAAACTTTGATTCTGGCGACTCAAAAACCCACAAATACTTCAACCACCCTTGTGTATTTATTCAGTGAAAGATGTCAGAGGGCTTTTCTGGGCCAACATTTAAAATATACTCCAGCATTATTTTAGCTGTTTTTCAGCACTCATCTAGCCACCCTTTCTGTACATCACAACACTGTAATGCAGCTAGACTCAAGTCCAGTAGCGCCTTAGAGATGAACGGGGGGCGGCGGGAGATATGAGCTTTGGACAGTCAAAGTTCCCCTCATCAGATCCCTAGCTATTCTACTGCAGACCAATGTGGCTTCCTTCTGAAACACTGTAATGGAAGCTCGCTGAAAGAATTTTTCCTTATGGGGGTTTAATACAGCAGTAATTTATTGTTCCCATTAAAAAAAGACCATGAGACACTCACTTATGAGTAGGTGTGCTGTCAGTGGCCATATATAAAAATGAACACTGCTGCCCAAGGAGTGCACCAATGAAACAATAATATGCTTTTTGTTTTCTTGAGCAGTAGAGCACTGAAGCACACATCACACAGGAAGTGTGCTGCCGGATCAGACCTTAGCTAGCTGAGCATCCAGTTATCATCAGTGAGATACTCTGAGAAGCCCACAAGCAGGGAATGAAGGCAACAGCCCCCCCCCCACAGACACTGTTGCCCCCTAGTAACCGATATTCTGAGATACACTACCTCTGAAGGCTCCATTTAGCTTTCATGGTCAATAGCAACTGACCAATTTGTCTTCTATCAACTTAATGTAAAATAAGATTGTCTAACATAAGATTGTCTAACCTTATCACATCCTCAGCTAATTTTTCTTTCCAAATCTCTATTGTGGGACATTCTTCTGTCTTCCATTTCATTGCAAATGTTACTCTGGCAGCTGTCAACATGTATCTGAGTAGGTCTTTTGAAGTTCTTTCGATATTGTCTGGCAGAATTCCCGATAACATAGTCTCTAGTTTCACGGGGAATTTATTTTTTAAAATATTTTGACTTTCCTCATGTATATTTTTCAAGTATCTCTTCGTCTTGATGCAAGTCCCCCACATATGATAAAATGTACCTTCTGCTTCTTTGCATTTCCAACAGGACCCTTTGTAATTCTTATCTAACTTTAGGAGAAATTATTTTTGAGGGGCTGGATTCTCCAAAAGAGGACAGAAATTTTGCAAAGCCAGGATGCTGGAAGCAGGGCTAAGGAGGGTCCTAGGCAGCTCTTCACACCACTGTGAGGGCATAATTGCCAATGGGAACTTGAAGTTCAGGCTCAGGAGTGACTGTTGGCACAGGGAGTATCAGGGAAGAATGCACAAAGAGAGAATGCATCCCTGCAGGCCTGCGAGGGCATGTGCTCCACTGATTAAGGAAGGAGAGGCATCTTCTAGACTGAAAGTGGCCAAAGTCTCTCATGCACCTTGCAGCCTGACAAGTGTCCCTTCCTTCCCATGCCAGCGTGATGGACAAGAATATGCCCAGAGGCCTCAGCACCTTCACCAAAGTCTGTGTGGCTCTGGTACTAACTCACTTTACATAGGGAGGGAAGTGTAACTACCAGGTTCCTGAAAGGCACCCTTCCTTCCCAATGCAAAGTGGGAGCAAGCCACTGCAGACTCTTGCCTAGACACAGAAGCCTTGGGGGTGTGCGGTAATTGGCTTGGCAGGTTGGGAGAGAGACACTCATATTCTGCTTCCAGCGTGCTTAGTGAACTCTTGTGGTGTTCCATGCTCCGCACCCCTGATGCACATAACACCCCCTGACACCACATCTCAATAATGGGCAGCTTCTTGTAGCCCCTCCACCTTTCCAAGCCCTCCCTCTCTCCTCTTTCTGTTCCAGGGCTAGCTGGCAGTCCCCCTCCCCAGCCCTTTCTTGTGCCCTCCTGGCCCAACATTTCCTGGCTGGTGAACTTGTGACAGGACAGGGCATGGCAGAGCTATACCGATTCTGCTTCCAGGCCTGGGCTCAATAACGGGAAGAGGCTATTCTCAATGTCAGTAAATCAGATTGGCAAGATTAGAGGCTTCTCACTGCCTCATCATGAGCTACTTGGGCAAGAGGACAAGTTACTGGAACTGGGAGGAAACAGAAACAATAAATGAAGCATGACTGTTAACATCTGGCCCTTGACATGGGGTGAGAAGTAGCTGCAAGATGGGTTGTTTATGGTCCAGTCACTCACTTTATAGGGGCAAGAGGGCAGGAACAGCAGAGAATGAATTTCTGAGCAAACGTGTGTGTTCAAAGGGTGCAGCCTGATGCACAAAGTCCTAGATACACATACAGGATTGTATGTGATTACTGTTGACCCTCAGGCTTTGCAGGTTCCTTTGTACATGCAGGCAAGCCCAGGCAGAACAGGTAAGAGAGAAGGCTGGACACTTCCAAGAAGCACCCAGAGCCAATTAGCACCTCTTTGCATTGTGTTGATCTTGTCTCCATTCCAAACGCCCTAGAGACCTGGGAAAACAAGGCATCTTGCATCAGCTACAAAGAAGAGGAGGTTTATAGAGAGCTCATAAAACACATTTGTGCAGCTGTGCTGGGAGCTGGGGTCAGCTCTGCCATGACAGCTTGTCACTGCAAGGGAGACTGGGCCAGATCTTCCCAGCAGCAGAGGTCACATCGCTGACTTCCTTCCTGGTAGTGGCTGGGGAAATGTTTTGTAAAAATAAAACAGAAGCCAGACAATTAGCTTCTGTGGGCAGAATGAGCCAGACAAGCCCCTCTCTCAGCAATGAAGCAAGGCTGTGAGGATGCTTTCCCAAGAATCTTTTGGCAGGCAGGCAGGCAGGCAACCCTTTGGCAGTGTCTCAGCTCCAGAGCTAGCAGGAGGCTGCGTCGGGATTTTAGGATTGACTGAAGACGACTGAAAGCAGAACAATCAAACTAAATATTTCCACAGCCGTGTTTAGTATGTTGCAGCAAAATCAGACAAAAATCCAGAGGTCCCTTAATGACTCGCAAATTTTAATTTCAGCATAAACTTTTGTGAATCCATTCTCATTTCATCAGATGTTAGGAGTGTACACCAGCTGGAGAATTACAAGCAGTGGAAAGGTGGGAGTGAGGAGATGTTACAAAAAAAAAAAAAGACCAGTTAGAAATAATGTCTATATTCCTTCTTATCCCTCATGAAGCCAAACCTTTTCTGGGAAGTTTTCAACCTTAGGACTCAGCCACATCCAGTGTTCCTTCTAAGCTGAGTTAGTCTAAGCTAGCTCACAGTTTTTTAGCCTCCAGCTCATACATTTTTGTCTTAGCTCAGGAAGGATGGCTTCAGGGCAAACTAATTTATGCAACAGCCAAATCATTCACTCACAACTTTAATGCCAGTAGCTCACAAAGCAGAATTTTTGCTCACAAGACTCCACTGCTTAGAGGGAGCATTGGCTGCAACCACAACATGCATACATATATCTGTGTTTCTTTAGGGAAACTGTCTTTTGGCTGTACCACTCTGCTAAGTGCCATGTACACTTGGCAGTTCCAGAGAAATAACCCATCATCATACAACTGCCAGCTGTGTGTCTTCTTCCAGGGCAAGGAGGAGGCAGAGGCTCTTCTCCCAAAGTGAGAGGAGGCAGGACAAGAATCGGAGGCAAATTATTTTCTAGGAATTAATAAGTGGCGATATGTATGGTTTCACTGGGTTAAGAATTTGGTATGAAACTTATTCTTTCAACTTGCTCAGTTGTCAGCAGATCCTATGAAAATCTAAAGAGATGTTCCATGCATCAGATGTCAAAAATCCGGCAGTAGTCCGATCACTGATGGGCACAGTATTTCATGGTGCACAGTTCCCAGAGCAGTGGCAAATACAAATCCAGCACTGCCTTCTAGTGGAGTTTCCTGTGTGAGAAATACACCATGCAAATTTTTAATGTACTTCTTTGCATAAAGAAAATCTTTTGTGCCTGGGTGTGAATTTCATAGACATTTAAATTGAAATATATTTCAAGTTGGGTGGCTGGAGACTATAGCTGTTTGAAAACGGAAGTCATTCATTCATTCATTCATTCATTCATTCATTCATTCATTTATTATTTTCAATTTATATCCCGCCTTGCTGGGAGTTAGCATTGGGTGTTTTAGTACCTTGAGAGCCTAAGTCAAAACCAACAATAGGCAGTGCTGACGCAGATTCATATTCAAAACTACGGCATTTAAAAGCTTTCTCCAGAGAATAAAAAGAATAAACTTTCCCCCTTTAGCATAACACTCAGCCCAGCACTAGTAACAGAATATCCCATTTCCCCAGCAATGGACCATAAGGAAGGAGCCTGCAGAGCAATTTTGCCTTGCTGGGGGGACTTGTACTCCCCCTCAAATACATGTGGAACACAGGAGGAAACAGAAAAGGTAACTTTTATTAATTTGATTTCTTCAGACTCCAGAGAGAGGCAGGGAAGCATCCTCAACGTGATCAGAAATGGTGTGTGTGAGAAATAGGCTGGAACCACTTTGTCAGTTTCAGGGGATGATAGCCCCCCCCTTCCCTATGGCGGCTGCTGCAAGGTACTTGGCGGCCCCGATTGCTCACCTGCGTTGCCCTTAAACAAAAGTATTGATCTATCGATCCTGGTCTTGCGCCTGATTTGAATCCTCAGGTTTGTTTAATGGTGCTCCCCCCCATACACACACACTTTCTATTGGAAATTGTTTTGAATACCAAAGGGGGGGAATGAGAGGTTAAGTAGACACTGAAACCTCCAGTTATTTAGTTGAAAGTTGAATCAGTTCCATTTAACGGGTACTTCTGACCAGTGCTCAACTCAGCCATGGGCAGGAAAGCAGCGGGGTGGGGGGATCGATATGATTGCAGAAAGTTAATAACCCCTCCTTCAAGGACGCCCTTGCGATCAGTCTCCAGGCTCCCCTCTCCCAGCTCTCATTTCCCTTAAAACAAGACTGATCGCAGATCTTCCAGCATCACGTGTGTTTTGATCGCGATTGCTGTACAAAGGAAAGCTGAACGTGCTTTGTGGAGCTGACTGTAGCCCTCCGTCTGCAACGCAGGCATACTAACAACACTGCAGGGTTGTTGTAAAGCACTCTTTGTCTCCGCCTCAGCCCCACTTCCAACTTGCAATATTCACATTAGGGCAATAGGCTGCATTAAGGGGCTGCAGTAAACTTCACTCTCCCTCTCTGCGTCTCTCTCAGAATCAATACCTCCCCGCCCCTCGCCAATCATCACGCGCCCCATCTGCGGATACTTAAACGGGCAGCTCAGGGGCCGTGCGCGCCAGGGAGACTTTCCAGCAAAGTCTAGCGACCAACAAGATTTGCAAAAAAGTCTGCAGAGTGGAAAAGAGGAGGGGCCCGGGGAGGGATATATCCCCCCCACCCCCCGGCCGGAGGAACGCTGTCTGCGCTTGTATGATAATAATCGCAAATAGACGGTCTTTGCAGGACAACTGTTAATTTTGGTTAACAAATTAAAAATAGCATTTCTCACATGGATTAAACCGTGGGTCAGAAAGAGCATCTCCCCACCCCCCGCCCCCCGCAATGGGTCATGACTGGGAAGTCATGCTGCCCAATCACACGCTAAAATCCTGGCTTTCTCCGTTGTTTCTTATATTCTTTTTTACCTAGCAAATGAGAAAAAAATGTTGTCAAAAGAAACCAGGAATTCCCTTTTCCACGCAACTAAACTGTCAATTTAGTTCTTCCATTAACGAAATCTCCTGCTCGATATAAAGCACAGGAAGATTGGGATGCGACTGTGAATCAGCTTTCTCGCGTGGCCATCAATCGATTCCGAACTCGGGTACAAGACAAGTGCCTTTCTCTATTTCACTCGGGAGAAGTCTGACACATGATGCGCATATAAAAAACTGCCTTCGCCTCTCCCCCCCCCCCCGGTGCACAGCGTTTTATGCGGCCTGTGTGATTCGTTCGAAGGAGGGCATATGTGCCACTTCCGTCGTTTTCCAGCCCTGCTGTTGGCGTGTACATGCGAAAAACATAAAGGCGATTTCAAGCGGTCGTCTTGGTGTTCTGAATCGATTGATACAGGAAGATTGATTTGCGGTCGCATTCTAACCACCCCTTGCAGTGAGCAGGTGATTTCGTGAATAAGCAAAACTAGACGGGCTGAGGGTGCGTTAACGAGCGCAGTTTGCAAAGCCCCTACGATTTCGGTACGGTACAGCCATCCGGACACACAAGTACTTTTTAAATCTGCATTTCTGCTCTTCACGCATGCAGAGGCAGAGCCTCAGAAGTGGCTAAATGTTAATTGAGTTGGGAAGATATCCTGCTCTTCTTCTATATATCAGATATTAGAATTGTGTCGTCAACAAAGGTAAAATGTAAAAAATAATTATGATAAATGACTTTCTGATTTCTTGACAACCCCCCCCCTTTCGCCTATATAATAAAATTATATAAGGATATATATGGGGGGTGGGGAGAGAAATGGCTAAATGACATGTGTGAAAACTGTGCGAGATTTTATCACGCGCGGTGACCTGGGTTAACACCGATATCACAAACAATACAACCGGGCAGATCATTGTGCTTCTGGCTAGCATACTGTTTTGCAGCGCAGCCGGACCGGAATGGACCGAGATGATACGGGGGCGGGGTGTGTGTCACGGTTCTTTCTCGTGCTGCCCGAAATGTGGGTCCTGAATGATGCGCCAGTCCATGAGGCGCGCAACTTAAACTAGTTTGTCCAGGGAGCGGGTGGTTTTGAAACGCTGTAAAATTCGCGCCATCCTCCCGTTTCCTTCAACCGAGGCACATTCGACACTAGCAACTACAACTCCCAGAATGCTGTGAAAGGAAGGCGTAAAGTATGCTGGGAATAGTAGTCCGGCTTTCCAGGGAAAGAACGAATTCTCTTTGGACTCTGCCCACCCGGGGCAAGAAACCTACTGCGAGGCTGAGACAGACAGAAATGTTGCTGTTGGGCAGAAAGTTCGGGTCGTGCGAAGGCTGTGCTCTGTGGAAGGACCTCCGAGCCCTCCTCTGCTCAGGTCGTGCACACGTCGCCACCCAAAGCGAAGACAATCCTAGGATCATCAGCCAGGCTCCTTGCCGTGGGTTCCGCAATAACGCCCGCCAGTCCACGTGCTGGTGGTGCAAGGGGTTAGGGGGGACTACTCCATATTGGCACCTGGGTGTGACCACCACCCTGAAACTCTCTGACTATCGTTACAACAGCCACGAACTTAGAGGCTGCTCGATGCAACATAAGCTCCGCTATTACTGGCAGAGAGTTGGTGCTTGCCCTACTCCGCTTGCATGTTATCAACAAGGTATGGGCACCCTTTTGATCCATAGGAACCAGTACCAGACCTTTAACAAGGCCTTAGCCCATCCGAAGTCTAAATGGCAAAGCCTTAGTGCCATCCCTAAACATTCTTGGCTCTCTAGAATCGAATCAAGGTGTCACAGCCAATCTGTAGCCAGCCAACATTGTACTTTTCTACCCTGGTGGCACCCACGGCATACTCCCCTTGCTCCTGCACTCAGGATTGGTGCTCACAGTTATTGCACAAGTCTCCCTGCAGAGAGAGAGCATGATGTGGTGGATCTGCGCAGTGACACCGTGACTCGGCCCAGCCCTGAAATGAGGCAAGCTATGGCTCAGGCAGAGGTGGGAGACGATGACTACGGGGAAGACCCCACAGTCAATGGTGAGTATTGGGAAAGGAGCGTCTCCCCAGGTATATAAAAGAAAGTGTGGCCAAGATTGCAGGAGTGCTCTGGAGTGCTCAGCCTAAGGATAGTTGATCTGAACACCAACAAATGGTTGACACCTTATGCCCCCAAAATGTCTTGGGTGTGCTTGCAAAACCAGCCTGCCAAAGCAGTAGCACTCAGAGCATCAGAGGGGCTATGTATGGCAGCAGCTGCCCAGGAAACACCCTTTGTACTGAGGTCTTGTCATAATCCAGGATGGAGAGGGGTGGGGCATCTCTTGTTCTCTGTGATGACAGCAGGAGGGATGAGTACTGGCCAGTGCCTGTCTACATGCAAGGCTCCTCTGGGCTCCAGTAAAGGTAAAGGTAAAGGTTCCCTTGCTCGAAAGCCAGTCGAATCCGACTCTAGGGTTGCGGTGCTCATCTCCGTTTCAAAGCCGAAGAGCCAGCGCTGTCCGAAAACATTTCCGTGGTCATGTGGCCGGCATGACTAAACACCAAGGTGCACGGAACGCCGTTACCTTCCCACCGAAGTGGTACCTATTTATCTACTTGCAATTTCTTGCTTTCGAACTGCTAGGTTGGCAGGAGCTGGAACTGGAGACGGGAGCTCACTCCGTCATGCGGCACCCGGGTCTCGAACTGCTAAACTACTGACCTTCCGCAGCCTGCAGTTCAGCGTCTTAACCACTTGAGCCACCGCAGCTCCCTCATGGGCTCCAGTAGTGATATTAAATATATTATATCAAATAACAGGAAACTGTAAATAAACTCATTGTTAAATGTGAGACAAGTTCAAGTCACTTGCGTCAGACCTGTGGCAACTGGATTGGGAGGCTTTAAAACCCCAAACAAAGCTGATTTTGTGGACTGGGCCATGGCTGTGTGCTTATCTTAACCCTGCCCTCCCCCCCCCCCCGCTTTTCTGCTGCAGAGCTTCAGAGGGCCATTGCTGACCTCCTGGGAAAGGAAGAGGCTATATTTGTACCCACTGCCACCATGGCTAACCTCATTGCTGGTACGTTTATAGGGTGTAGTCAGAATGTTGGGAGAGATTCTGGGGGATGAGGACTGGATTGCTGTATTATTATTATTTACGGATTCCATAGCACCATCAGGGAGGGAAGGCAGCCTGCTATAGCCCGATCTCATCAGATCTCGGGAAGCTTAGCAAGGTCAGTACTTGGAAGGGAGACCGCCAAGGAAGACTCTGCAGAGGAAGGCACTGGCAAACCAAACCATCTCTGCTTCTCACTTGCCTTGAAAGCCCCTTGGTGGAGTCGCCATAAGTTGGCTGCAACTTGATGGCTCTTTACACACACACACGAGGGCAGTGAACAACAAGTTTTCGTAAATATAAACAATCTCGTACATACATAATTACATTATAATGCCATCAGTGTACAATAATGACCAATAAAAAGTCCCTGCTCCAAGGAGCATACTCTGGACTGAGAATCACCAGGAAAGCATTTTCACTGAGAGATGAGAGCTCCTAGCTACTATGCCTAGAAGGTACTGGCGAGAACAAAGCAAGCATTCCTGACTGCTCTGGCCTAGGTGAATTCCAACAGTGATGTAAACTGGAACAGTAATATACCTCTTTGGAGAGAACGTTTCTCCTAGGCTTCCTCACAGGAATTTGACCTCATACACCTTTCTCCTATTCTCCTTCCATAACCTGGTGTCTACACACACACCCCAGCCCCATCATAGATTCTCCCATTCTGACAGTTGCCTTCTTTTGTCACAGTCATGTGCCACTGTCGCAGACGAGGCGCGCAGCTTCTACTTGGGAAGGAGGCCCACATCCATGTTTTTGAGCATGGAGGGGTTGCACAGGTAAGTGGTGCTGGGTGAGACCTGGCTGATTCAATTCTGCCTTCTTTTAGCACATATGCTTGTTATATCTTTGGCAGGTTGTACTCAAGACCAGCTGATGTTGGAGGCTGTTTTCATATAGAATGCTGAAGTGCATTTAAACTTTTGCTTTTTGAGTCCTGTGTGGATGTTTTTAATATGAGAGCAAATTCTGAAGAACTATAGAATCCATATTGCAGTCATTGTAGTATAGTCATTTATATTCACATTAGGAGCCAACTTAGGTATGACATGAGTAAACTTCCTGTCCCTTGGATAGTGGGTGAACATCTTTGCAAGAGATTAACTGGTATCTCTTACCTCTAAGATCCTTTCTGGGATGCAACAGAATTTAGTGGCATATTGGATACATGGGAACTCCAGAGGTAGCCTCATAGTTCTGCAGCTGTTCTAAAGGCAGTGTCAAGGAGAAAAAATATGTCCAACATAATCTGGAAAAATCAACTGAATGAGGAACCAAATTAAAACAAATACATGGTGGAAAGGTATATCTTCCAGTACATGTCCAGATGTGGGAATGGCTACAAAGGCCATGTACTGGCAGTTACTAAAGCAGATGATGTCACTGTCTTGCAAAGTACCTATTAGAATGGTGGGACCTAGGTCATATGGGAAATAGTTTAACAAGGTTTTATCCAGATAGGGCGATCATGGGGTGGGGAATATAAATACGTATCTGGTAACATACTTCCCCCTACTGGCTATTTGTTTAAAGTGCAGTAGCCTCTTGGATTGTCTGAACTTTATTGTGGGTAAGGAGCCTATGATAGTTACAGTTAGCTACAAAACCACTGAAGGATGGTTGTTTTCCCTTTTTACTGAAGATGGGTGCTTTTCAGAGGCCCACATCCATGCAAGCACATGGCTTCCTGAACAGGCAGGATACCACATGTCAGCATTGAGATGGGGCCTCTAAAAGATGACCGTATCTTGATTAGGAAAGAGGAAGAAAATACTCAGACATTAACATTTCCTGTAAGCTTAATAGTTCCTTTAGTGCTTTCTCCAAACTAATAAGCACAATCTACCACAAATTAACATTTTTCTAAGGAACTCAGGCCACAAACACAGTATTCCTTGCCTCCATTTTATCCTTACAATGATTTTGTGTGGTTGGTTAATCTGAGAGAAGGCGCCTGTCCTAAGGTTACCCAGTGGGCTTGAAAGCAGAGAAAAAGGATTTAAACCTGGGACTTCCCAGTCTTAGTCCAGCACTAACCACTAGAACGCTGTGTCTCTAAATGCAAACGAGCCCTGTATTCCTAGGCTGCCTCACAGGAATTTGACCTCATCTCTGTTTGATGTGAAACTTTTAGGATTCTTTCTAGAGGGTTCACTTACTGTATGTTTTTTAGAACTCTGAATATGCCCTGTTGCTGGATTTAAGAGCCATATTCTTGGACATGGGATTAAGATCCCACTGGTTAACAATAATCTTAACTAGATATGCAGAATTTACTTTGTCCTGAACACTGACAGATGCCTTGCCTGTTCGTTATACTTGGCAATATGTGTATCACCATCGAGCCAACACTTTTTAAAAATTCAGTTGATCCAGATCAGCAATTTTGTCCTACCAGAAAACATTGTTAATAGAATACTATTTGCAATCATGACATTAATTGAACTATTTATAGGAAGCTTCCTTGTGGATCTTCTGGATTATCTGCAGGCTGTCCCTCTTTTGTTTTTCCCAGTGCTCAGCCATCTGTCTCTGGCATTCTGGTTCCAAACCAATTACTTTGCTCTGTGTTCCATTGATTTCAGTAGGGCTTGTCTCTGTTGTAATGTAGCTTAGAATTAAGCTGCAAGACATTTTGTGAGTTCCACCTTAGGTAAGTCCAGCACAACGAAACTGCAAGTAGTTTGCAACAAAGGTGGTTTACACCTTCCAAACCTTCCTTTATGGATTCCCCAACACCCCAGAAGGTTTCTTGCCATTACTCAATTAACCCTCTCATCAGCATCTACAACAGGAGTTACCCATAGTGTTAGCAGTCTAAAGATGTAGCCAACCTGGTATACACATAGCTTGTAGCCAGTATGTAGGCAGTAGATGAGTCTGAGTTTTCTTGACCAATTCACTCTTCCTCAGCATTGATTTTCTTCGCACACACAAAAATCCCCTTTACACTTTGGGTACGAACCAGATCACATCTTTAGCACGGCAGTCAGGGTCATCCAGAGAGGTCATGTGTGAGTGTACATATGTGACTTTGCAAACAGAATTTCATTTTGTGCATATCTGCACAGAAACTGTGCACCAGATCTCTCATTACAGCTCATTTCACTATTTCATCAGCAGAAGGCATTTGTGTTATATAGATCTCACCTTGTTGACATAGCCTCATCTGCCCATTTTGTTCTGGAACAGGTGGCTGGAGTCCATTCAGAGATATTGCAGGACCTGCCAGATGGGACCATCAGTCTTGATGAACTGGAGTATAAGATCCAGCGGAGCTACGGAAGTCAGTACTACCCCCGGCCTGAGCTTATCTGCCTTGAGAATACCCATTGCTCAGCAGGGGGACGGGTCCTTCCCCTTCAGTACTTGCAAGAGGTGAGTATCCATCCATCTTCAGCCTGACTCTTCTGACCTATGGAAATCCATCACATTTCCTAGCTGGATGGTGACCTTTTGTCACTGGGGCTTGCTTAGAGTAATCAGTCACATTAAGTTATCTTGTTGTTGTTTTTAAATCAAAATAGCAGAATCTCCCTTGGTTGGGCTCAGTGTTGAATAAGCAGTTTCCTGTCTGGAAATCTTGGTTCCTCTGACCTTTGGCGCCTGTCGACTCTAAGGCTGCCATTTAATGTTCTTCTGGAACTAGAGCTACCTTTTGCTGTTTTAATGAGGCCTCAGGATCAGTGCGCTGCATAAAGTAGTCCCCCAAATGCTCACAAGTAGAGCCACACAGCTTTGGAGTGCCTTATTTATTTATTTATTTATTTATTTATTTATTTTGACATATTCCACCCTCCCCATAAGCGGGCTCAGGGTGAATCACAACAGCAGTTTTACAAAGTCATTAAAACAATCATAGTGATTAAATAGTTAAAATAATTAAAACAAAAGGCACAATAATTTAATATAAATAAATTTATAGCTGGAGTTTCCGGATCAGCCTCAAGGGTAAGCCTGCATAGAACGAGTTACAGTAATCAAGCCTGGAAGTGACCATTGCATGGGTCACTGTAGCCAAGTCCTGGGGGGGCAGAGCTAGGGAACCAGCTGCCTGATTTGCTGGAGATGATAAAAGCAGACATGGCAACTGGTAATCTGGGCCTCCATAGAAAGTGAGACATCCAGGATTACCCCTAGGGTCCTCACCCTTTGGGCCAGCCCAAGTTGTGCGCCGTCCAAGACAGAGAGCCTAATTCGTGACTCAACTCCCCCTTGGCTTGGGTACAGGACCTCCATCCTTGCTAGGCTGAGCTTCAACTGACTCTGCTGTAACCACCTAGCCATGGCCTCCTACACCTTATCCAGATTCTCTGGGACAGAGTCTGGGCAACTATCTAAGAACAGATAGAGCTGGGTGTCATCAGCATATTGGTGGCAGCCCAGCCCAAACCCCCAGACCAACTGGGCAAGGGGGAGCATGTAGATGTTGAACAGCATTGGCAAAAGGTACCAGTGGGTATCATGGGGAGACACTCTCGCCAAGCACCACCCTCTGTCTCTGACCACAGAGAAAGGAGAAAAAACATTGTAAGGCAGTCCCCTATACTCCTATGTTGGCAAGGCAGGGGGTCTTAAGATAGTAATCAACCGTGTTGAATGCCACCATTAGATCTAAGAGCAACAGTACCCCTGCCCCGATCCAAGTGTCTCTGGAGGTCATCTTTGAGCACTGCCGGCTCGCCCAGGGTGCTGGGGCCACAGGGGCACCAAACCGCCCCCGGTGAAGCCGGCGCTCCGAGCGTTTCCCCGGCTTTCCTGGGCACACCGCTGCTGCGGCGTACTCAGAAAAGCTGGGGCTGGGAGGGAAGGGGCGGCCGTTTGAACGGCCGCCCTTCCCCGGCTTTCCTGGGCGCGCCGCAGGTGCCGCGGGCCCAGGAACGTCAGCGCTCCACCACCACCACCCACCATTTCCAGGCCCCACCGGGAGGTTGGCATCCCCGGTGGGGTGGGCGCCCCAGGCTGTCTTGCCTAGGGCGCCCAGACACCTGGGGCCGGCCCTGTCTTTGAGGGTGACCAGCACCATCTCCATCCCATGGCCACGGTGGAAACCAAGAAGGCCTGAAACTGTTGAGCCACTGCCCTCTCAACTACTTTACTCAGAAATGGTAAATATAAGACTGGCCAGTAGTTGGCCAGGACTGCAAAGTCCAATGATGGTTTCTTCAAGAGCAAGTGAACCACTGTCTCCTTCAGTCCCATTGGGAATGTCCCAGAACAAAGGGACAAGCTGATAATTTCTCTCGGGGGACTCAGATACCAT
This sequence comes from Gekko gecko, assembly GCA_029375565.1. Taxonomy (NCBI): domain Eukaryota; kingdom Metazoa; phylum Chordata; class Lepidosauria; order Squamata; family Gekkonidae; genus Gekko; species Gekko gecko. The sequence goes on along the minus strand of JAPDNY010000002.1, from coordinate 231,071,553 downwards.
CCCTGCAGGTGTTAACCAGCCAGGATGGGCATAGGTCAAGGAGGCAAGTGGTAGGCTTCATAGCTGCTAGGATCTTGTTGACATCCCCGAGCCAGTTGAAGTGGTCCAACACCGGACCTGACAACGGACAAGGGGCTTCCAGTTCCTTTACTGTATCAGCTGTGGTTGGAAGGTCCTGGCGGAGTGACATGCCTTTATCTGCGAAATAGTTCATAAATGCCTCACAGCCAATAGCCAATTCCCTACCATTTTGTTTGCCTTGTGGCAGTGTAGTTACTGATAGAATATTTGCTCAGCAACTGCCTATTATAAGTCTTCAGAGTGCTGACTGAGTTCCTTTCTTTACACAGATGCGTCAGCTTGCCCACCAATATGGGCTGAAGATACATCTGGATGGGGCCCGGGTGCTTAATGCTGCAGTGGCCCTGGGAGTGCTGCCAAGTCACATCACCCAGCACTGTGATTCCGTCTCCCTGTGTCTCTCTAAGGTGGGCAAGTGTTGCTGAGGGTCTGCAAAAAGTGGGCAAGAGGGCAAGTATGGCACCCATGACGTTTGATCACGTGGCCCACTCAACCATGATCTGTCCTTGGATTTGCAGCAGCGCCGCAGAAGGGGGTGTTTTGCCAGGCTGTACATGGAAGTGGGTGTGGGGGCAGGTTCTCCAACTATGGACAGGGTCTCTGGGAGGAATTAAGGGACTGCGCACATTTGGAATACCAGGGTTGCTATGCAGAGCCAGGCAAAGGCATCTCTTGCCTTGAAAACCTTACAGGGTTGCCATAAATTGGCTGTGACTTAACAGCAAAAGAATACACACACACCCGCACACATCAAAGCACAGTACTCCTTTCTCCTTGTGTCCCTCAGGGCGTGGGTGCACCAGCTGGGGCCCTACTAGCTGGACGGAGAGAATTCATTGTCGAGGCCTGGCGTGTGCGGAAACTTCTTGGAGGTGGGATGCGCCAAGCTGGGGTTCTGGCAGCAGCTGCCCTTGTTGGATTGAGACACATGGAGGAAACACTGCGGAGGGATCACAACAATGCCAGAAGCTTTGCTGAAGGTGCGTGTCTTGTAAGGACAGGGGGAGAAAAGGGCTCATTCCCACAAGTAAGGTTCACTGTTCCCTTCCTCAGTCACATAGCAAACTCACTCCCATGCACATATGAAGCTGCCTTATACTGCACCAGAGCACTGGTCTACCAAAGTCAGTACTATTTGTTTTGACTGGCAGCAGCTGTCCAGTCTCAGGCAGAGGTCTTTCACATCTCCTACTACCTACTACTCCTACTACCTACCTGAAACTGGAGATGCCAGAGATTTAACCCGGGACCTTCTGCATGCAAAACCAGATGCTCTACCGCTGAGCCTTAGCTACTCCCCCAAGACGGGGCAAGATAGATGGTTCTTCTCTGGTGCTGGATTTGAGTCCCCTTTCCTTCAGATTTCTGCAGAGAGGCTTCTTCCCATTGTCTGGTGAGAATCCCTGCCCATTTTTTCAGAGTCCCACCTTTGTAGCAATAGAACATTCTCAGGGGGAATCTCATGCTTGCAATGCCCCAGCCTTCCAACAGCCAACACCTTCCCTTGCAGGAGTCTGCACCCTTGGGTCTCCTCTCTGCTCCGTAAACCCAGCCTCTGTGGAGACCAATATCGTCATGATGACAACATCAGCCTCTTGGCTGGCTCCTGCCAAACTGTGTGAGCTCATGGAGGCTGTGAGTGAAGAGGAAGTTGCTACCACAGGCCGAGCCGTTAGCGTGCGGCTCTTCCCATGGGGTGAGCATTCCCTGCGTGCGGTCTGGCACTGTGATGTCTCTGCTCAGGACACGCAGTTAGCTGGAAGCAAGTTGCGCTTTGTGCTGGGCAAGTGTGAGCAGGAGCAGGTGCAGGTCTGCTGAAGCCAGATGTAAACTGGCGTTTCTGAAACTCGGCATGTAAGCCTGTGATCGGTCAGCACTGGCTTGGCTAGAGGAAGCAGAAGCCATAATATACCAGCAGAGGCTCAAGGAAAAGCAGGTGTCCGGGCTTCTATTCTGGCTCAACAACTCTTTTATTCTGATTATAAGTACTGCTGGATGCTCAGCTGAATCAGCCCATGACAAAAAGCCTACGGCCTCTCTTTGCTGACCCAAATAATCTCTTCCTTACTAAACACAAAAAGCTTTTCACAGAAGGGGGTTCTGGTCATTTAATGACCTACCCACCTGTCCTGTTCCCCAGCCAAGTAACATGGGTCCTCTTTTAGCCTTGCTTCCTCATGAAGAAGATGCAGGGCTTTGTTTCTCAAGGACGCACTAAGCCTGCTTGAGTAAGGACATCTTCCAGCTGCGGCCTTTTGTGAGCCACTCTGGTGGTTGTGTTGTGGTAGAAGGAATCCAATTTCAACAGCACAGGTGGGGCCTACATGCTTTGCACCACTCAATTCACGAGAATTTCTGGAAGCAGCATCACTAGGTGGCTTTAGAGAAGGAGCAAGAGGCCCAGCAGAGCAAACAGCCTGCATTTGTTTCCTCTTGACTACTGTGCCTGTAGCTCCTTATGGACACTTTGCAAATGTCCCAAAGCAGAGTGCTCCTTTCAGTACCTGTGTTAGCCTTTGGATAAATAACTGGACTATTAGGCAGGATGGCCAACTGGAACTTCCGTGGTTGGAGGCAATGTACCTGTAAACATCAGGGGAGTTCTGCTGTCTTTGTGCCTTGCTGTAAGCTTTCTGGTTGAGTACTGTGGGAGACAGGCATGACGGACTCAGATGTCCTGCCCTTGGGGTGATCCAGCAGGGCTGCCTTACATTCTGATGTGCCCTTTTATGCTGCCAGCCTTCCCAGCTCCTGTCTTGGCTGCAGCACTGTATTCTCCATTTGCCAACATATTAAAGGTTCTTAACTGTTTGAAAGGAACTAGCATGAAAACAGCAAGTCTTACTGGAGCCTTTTTATTTAAAGAGTTCCCAGATGCATCAAGGGGGACAGACATAAGGGCAAGCTTGGCAGAAAATGATTATTAACTGCACATACCAAGGGGCAGGGCAAATGGGCCGGGGCTGCTGCAGAAGTTGTGGGGGAGGCTGCATGGCATCGGCCTCTTGCCTCCCTTAGCTGCCCACATACCAGCAGCTGAGGAAAGGAACTCATAAAGCACAGCTCCTCGAGGTACTCTGCTGGGCACTCTTTGTCAACAGGGGCTCCCCCTCCCTTCCACCCACTCAGTTTAGCAGGTCCACAGGGAGATCCTGCTACTTTGCCACCACCTCCACTGGTTCTGTCACTCGTGTGTACGTTGTAGTTACAGGAGGTGGGTGTGCTGTCAGAATGTGCCAGAAGGAGGATAACTAGTGAAGGGCAGGATGGTGTCAAAGCCCTGGCAATGCTGCACTCTCCCCTTCCCTCTCCAAGGATCAGATGACCACTGAACATGGATCAGGGGCCAGTCTGAGTCCCCAAGCAGCCAGGAGAAAGAGGATGCCAGCCAATACTTCGGTGCCAAAGGAGAGCCAGGCGAGCGCCAAGGACCAGCCAAAGGCAATGCGGACGTGCTCAAAGCGCTGCCGGTCGAACATCTGCACCGTCTCTGTGAATGCGGCCCTGGAGTAGCAGATATAGATGGTGGCCCCTGCCAGTGTCAGCAGTGCTGAGCAGGGAGGAAAGGAGGAAGCATTAGTAGAGCAGCAGGTTCAGCAGCAGACTGTCAGTGACCATAAATAAACCTCCCTGCTCCATGATTGTCCCCTCCCCATTGTATCGTCACAACAACCCTAGAAGGTGGGTAAGACCATGAGAGTGGCCCAAGGTCATCCAAGGATTTTCATGGCTGAGAGGGGGTTTGAACATGGGCCTGTCCAGTCACAATTCAGTACTGCCTACTATGCCACACTGGCTTTCTGTCCAGTTAACAGAACGCTGGGGTGGCTGCCATTTTTATACCCCACTTGTGAATTTCCAGAGGCATTTGGATGATTGCTTTTGGAAGAGAACAGCCTGGCTGAGATGGATCTTTGCTGTGATCAGCAAGCCCATAATTATTGGGACTCTTCTGTGAACTGGTTTCATTTCCAACTCCCATTTTGTAGCTGGCTGCAAGCCCCCCAGAGAACAACGCTTTGCTTCTCTGCCTCTCTCCATGTGGAGAAAGATTTATAACTCCTGTAATTGCAACAAGGACATATATAACTGACCCAAGAACATGAAAGGCAATGTGAGACAGTAAGTGGGGTGATCCCACTGCATTGCCTAAGGCAGAAAAGAACCTGATTCACAAACTCTGCATCATAAGCCAGACTGGCTCACTTGTCACTAAGTTTGGGTCCAGCCTCAATTAACTGCTAAAAGTACAACTGGCCCCTGTGAATCCCAGCTGGGTTGTTGGCTGGCTGTGTGACATAGAGGTAAAACTTTGACCAAAACACACACAAAGTATAGTATAGAAATCTGGAACAACAGGGACAGCAAAAAGCATCTGAGAATGTAAAAAGTGCTCTAAGAACTAGAACAACCTGACTGGGTTTAATAAAAATGCATCCTAAATATCTTGGAAGATGTTCCTCCACCAAGAGTGTTCCCCCAAGATCTGATCCTATTCCTCAGCCTCATAAAAGCAAAGATCAGCAACCTTTTTTATAATTTAATAGCTAAATGATATCAAAATTCAAAGAAAGAGATCAAAAGCAAACCCATTTGTATGAATGAAAAGACAACATTACTGGTCATTGATAATGTTGATAATGTAGTAATTTCTGCAGCCTGCAACTGGTTGTTGTGAGTCCTTTATTAGGAAGTGGCACACCTGTGGTCTTGCATTAATTAATAAATATACATGGGAGCACCCTGTGCAGTTGTTTTAGTGCAACTGCCATAGATCTGTTAATGGTTTGTGCTGGGATTACTGGCAGCTGTTTACTTCTGGCATTTCCCTATTTGGCTCTAGAGCCACAGGTTGTAGACCCCTGACCTAGGATCATGGTTAGCCACTAGCGTTATCTAAGAGCCACTTTGTCAGTCAGGTAGGGTAAAGGGCTTATGTCTCATTTCTCAAAGTGACCTGTTTCTGAACCAAACTGCTCCAGAACACAGAAGCAAGAGGCTGTTACAGTGAATGCAGGTTCCTGTGTACCATAAATAGTTGACTTAGATTCTTCCCTAGTACACCCCTATTAAAAATATTCTGGAATGAAGTAAATCACAGATGATCTTGTGGACAGCAGCTGGCAGCTAGCTTTTGTACCACTGATCCACTCTAGCCAAAGGTAGTGAGGCTGCAGGGGGCGGAGCTGCATCAGCCAAGGAAGCCTCCTTGCAGCAATAGGCTAGGGTAGGTCAGCTGGTCCTGCCTGTCCTCTATAAAGGCTTTCAGTCAGGCTTCCTTATCCTCAGTGTCCGAGTGATGAGGCAGCTTACTCTCCTTGCTTTGCTCCAGCTCTGATTTCTGCTCTTTAATTCTTGGCAGCACAGAGCCAACTCTGACAAATATGGAGTGTAAATTACACATACAGTTGAGTTAGGAGTGGTGTTCTGCATATATATTATAAATTCTGTGCAACCTTTTCCTTTCTGCTTCTCCCCAAAGTACCATCCTTCCTTCAATAGTCTTCTTTGCTTACTTTAGTAAATGGATTTTAAATGCTGATAACTTCGTAGAGTTAACTAGTTGCTTAGAGCTCCTTAATCCATCCTGTTCCTAGGAAGTCCCCAAAAGTCTGGAGTGAGCCAAGCTCCAGACAAGCTGCTGGCTGCTCAAATATTTTTGTACTGCTCAAGTAAATGAAATGCACTCATGGAACACTGATGCGATCTGGGACACAGGGGATCCTTTCAACCATAGACCCAACATCTCCGTTTCCCGCCCCCCACCAAAGCTACCTCTCATCTATCCCTTCTTGTTATTCCTTTACCAGTGTCCACTTAGATGTTTAGCTCACTGAGCTTGGGCTCATGTATTGTGTATCATATATTGTGCAGAGTGCCTATTATGCTAGTAGTAGTAAAACAGTTATCATATAGTACAGCCCTGATGGAACTGTACCACTTCAAACTCCAGTTGGTGAAATGCACTTAGAAAACTTCCATGTCAGTAGGTGGATTCCATCCTTTGCATACTAGTTTTCTACAAGCAGGGAGCATTTGTTGTTTTATGTGAGGTAGCATTCATGTACACAGTCCCCCAACTGCTGTCTGCCATGGTACATTCCCAACAGAGCTGGCAGTGCCACACGTTTATTCCATTCAGACGAGTGAGAGAATGTTTGTGCATAGACAGCAAAGCACCAGCTTTGCCCATAGCATGGCATGCTAGTTGTAACTTGTTGATATGGTAAAAAAAGAATCACCCCCAGCACTATCTGAGGTCTAAGCAAGATCTCCCTGGTGCTTGACATGCTGTCTGTGGGCACAGGCAGCACAAACGGTCTGAACAGGGTTTGTGCCACTGTGGCTCACAGCACTGAAATCTCAAGTGAGAAATAAGACAGCTTGAGTACCTGAAGGACCCGAGGGGGAGGGGGGAGGAAGGAGAAGAACAGGTCAGGAGGTAGAAATGAGAGTACAGTTCCCATGGCAATAAGAACCTGTCCACAACACAAGTAGCCATTGATTGGCATCTTCATACTTGCTGCTCTCCGGTCAACTGGCAGCCACAACCTGGCACTAACATGGGTTCTGCCAAATATGCTCTAAGAGCCAGATCTGAGCAAGCATTCAAAGGTATTTTGCCATGTGCAGAAAATCCTAGAAAGACAAAGCTCCCACCCACCCACCAGTGATGGTGTCACTCACCCCCTTGCAAGAAACAGCAGCCTGTAAACAGCAAAAACCGGGAGCTCCTGGCCAGCGAACTGATGATACCACAGATCCAAATGAAGACAAGCAAGATGAGGCTGAGTGGCAGCAGAACTGCAAAGGCCCGGTGCATGCCTGGCAGGGAGACAGTGACAGGACATCAAATGCAGGGTTCTGGTGTGCTTAAAAGGTGGGGTTAAGTGGTCTTCAGAATCACTGCAGCCCTATAATCCTGCCTGAGACATATAAGGGACAAATCCATCATTTCCACCCTTCCAAAATGCAGAAACAACATTTATCTCCAACCATATGCCAGATAAAGATACCAACCAACCATGCCTCCAGCCCAACAACTGAACAAGAGTAATCCAAAGCTTATTTGGGGGTGCACCATCTTCAGTTCCCTATTCTTCAGTTCTAAGCAAAGCCCATGTGCATCCTTGATGGAGAAGCACTTTTGGGGGGCTCTGAATTGGACATTACTCTGAGGCAGCTTTCGCAGGCTGGTCTCCCAGTTGCTAGGATGAGGTGGCCCAAAGGTTGCTTCAGATTCAGAATGGTTTAAATGTCAATAATTGCACTGGAGAATAAGCAGCCAAGAACTACAAACGAAACTGGGAACCCACTTCAACCTCACGGACTCAGACCCATTTCAGAAGCTACCCCACAACCCTTTCCATTTCAAAAGAGATCCCCACAACCTTTTCCAAGGCCTCCTATTAATTCTCTACTTACAAATAAGATATTGGAGTGATGATGGAACCTGCCAGCTCTCTGTGCCAAATGGATCAATGAGAGGTATACAGGCATTCCGACCTGAGGAGAGGACAGGGAAAGGAACAGGCTCAGTGGGGGAAATGCAACAAATACTGGCAGGCCAGAGATTTACAGTGAGCAATGTTCGGGTGGCGCCTCACCTTCTGCAGTTCTAATCCAAGTGGGATATTCTGCAGTTCACACAGAAAAGTTATTGGGGCTCTGCTGTGGACTAGATCCTTTGATTCAATAGGCACAACAGCCTCCCCATGTACTTTAGCAAAGGGTCATTTCAACATAAGCCCAGTTGGGATGCCAAAAGCTAAACCAAGGCTGTGGTCACATGCGTGAGATAATGTCGGGGGGAAGCGAGGCTATTTGCTCCATAGCCATTTGACCTGCATTTGCACGATCACATATCTGTGGGAGCTGCGGGGGCAGCTCGCCACTGCGTGATCAGATGCAAACTGCGGGTGAATCGGGGGGGGTTGCCGCGTGTTTCCAATGCGCTTAAACAGGATCGATGAATCACATCTCCACACTGAGGGCTTCCTATGGCAATATGCAATGATGTGCATACTGGGGGGGGGTGGCACAGAGTTGGGATGGCCTGATCAGACCATCCCGACACCAAGAAAGAGCGCTGGTGCAATCACACAGAGGAAAGTCCATCTGTGGCCTGTAGCAACCCGTTTGATAGTGGACTTTCCCTAGTGTCTTTTAACTGCGCTCTTGCAGTGGAGCAAAATGGGTTGCTGAAGGGTGCAGGGCACTGGCCAGATGTTCACATCTGATCGTGCCTGTTAAATCCACCCGGCATTCATGCCTATGGCGCGGCTAATTGTGCGTGTTATCGCAGCCTAAGAGTGGAGGAGTTGGGGTGATATTTGATGTTTCCTTTCCCAAGGACATAGTTTGCAGATTGACAAGATGGTTTGGGTCATTCTTCTGGGATACTTGCTGGGGGGAGTGATGGTAGCATCTTAGGGCCCTCACACAAGTTATGGCAGCTCAGTCTTTATTCTGCCTTCTTACCACTGTGCTGCAACCCTTTTCTCTCCTATCCTCAGCCCTCTCCAGTGTAATCCAATTCTCTCTGGGGTTCCTAAATCATTATCCCTTAATATTTCTGGACCTTCCTTGCTTCTCCAACACTGGCTGCAGGCGCTGTATACTCCTGCATGCTGCAGCTATTTTGAAACCTTATGGGGCTTGAGTCCCAGGACTTACCAACCCAACCAAGTCCTCATTAAAGGGAGATGAAGAAGTCATCCTGTGGGTATCTCTTTGCCCACTGAAGAAAGCATTTCAGGAACCTGACCAAGTGGGCTCAGCTCAGGAAAGCTTCGGCCACAAGTAAGCCAGCAGTCTTTCAAGGTCTCTCAAGACTTTCCAAAGCTCTGAGGACGCACAGCTTAGGTAGGCAGCCGCCACCTCTACATCGGGAGGCACCCAGAGCCCGTCCCCTTTCCTACCGCCCTCCGGCAGGCAGGCAGCCAGCCTAGCCAGCCCGCCCGCCTGAAGCCGAGATTAGGCAGGCGACAGACCCGGGGCAGATGGGCATCATAGTCGGGGTAGCAACACTACGGACTTTCCGCGGAGGCACCCCCGGCAGCAAAAGAGACCGCTGCCTGGAGGAAGAGATCGCCGGCGGGGAGGAACCAGCGCAGCCTTCCAGCCCCCCTTCCGCGGGCAAAGCCCTCCGAAGCCAGCAATACGGAGAACGCGGGGAGGCTCCCGCGAGCGTTCAGACGCCGCTTCTGCTTTTTTTGCCGAGCCTTTGGCTGCGAGGGAAGCTCTGCCTCCCGAGCGGACCGGCTTGACCTCGGGGGCCGAGCAGGCGCCTACCTACCTTCGCACAGCCGCCAGAGTCCGGAATGGGAGCTCAGCTGCTCTGCCTCCCAAGCGCTGCCGTTGCGCCCCACCAGCTCCACCCGGATCAAGTACCAGTAGTCGGTGCCGAGGGCCACAGCCAAGAAGCCGAAACTGAGGATCCCGCTAAGCGCAGCGCCCAGGCAGAGGGCGCCCGGAGACCCCGCGCCCGCCCGCCCGCCCGGCCCCATCCCGAGGCGCCTTCCCCGGTGAGAGCCCCGGGCGCTTCTTGCAGCCGGGGCTGCTGCTGCTGGTGTCGGACACGTGGAGAGGATCGGCCCAGGGCGCCGCCCCCCTCGGCCTTGCGTGCGCAGCCCGAGCCCGGCGAGACCCAGAGGAGAAGCGGCAGGGAGCAGCCGGAGGGCTTGGGCCGTCCGGCTCTGTGAGACCCCGGGGGAGGGGAGGGGAATGCGATCTCGCTCAGGTCTGCTCAGAAGAGAAGCCCGCAGGTAGGGGAGGATACGGAGGTGCGAAAGGTTGCTAGGCAGTGGGTTAAAACTCAGGGCCTCCAAAGTAGCATTTTCGGAACTCTTTGCTGTTCCTCCGGGAAGGCTACCTAGAAGAAAGCATTTCAAGTTAGGTTGGCCCTGGGGAATGGGTGAAGACAAGCTGGCAATATACAACAATCTGGGCTTCTCTTTAACTGAAATAGAACCAGGCTCCAGTATCAAAAAAGGCTCCAGAACAGCTTTTAACCCTCAAGGGGAAAGTGGACAAAAGCGGGAGAGCATCTGATTTAGGGACAAGTCATCTTGAAAGGATGAAAGGGTAACCAGACAAGCTAATGGGACGAGGTAGAATTTGACGGTGAGATTGTGGCAGGATACCAAGTCCACAAGTCATACGGGTGGAAACTTGCATGACTAAGGCTCTTGGATAGGGAAACCAACTTAAATGTAAATGCTAGAAACATCCAGTCAAGACGGGAGGGGGGCTTATGAGTACTTCAGAAATCTGGGGGAGCTGGGAAAGTGAAGGGGATATGAGTATTCTTGGATAAGCTCTCCACAAATAGAACAAGAAAGGATTTATGGGGGTTGTTTTCTATGTCAAAGGGGAAACAGAGACCAATGAACTAGAAAAAATCACAGAAATAAACTCATTAACACAAACACTGGGGGGAGCAAGTCCAAAAGGTAATTTACAATGGAGGTGCACTATTGCACATCTGACCAGAACTGGGGAAAGAATAAGACAAGCAAGCAGAAAATGTTACAATAATAGACAACTTCAGATTCTACCATGTTCACTATGTACATGCATATTTCAATTATGCATGAAAATTTTTAGATACCATAAATTATTTCTGTTAGAACAATTGGTCATGGTGCCTACTAGGGGAGGTTCATTGTAGTGAATGGGAACAGTGATAACAGTACTTTAGGTTCAGCCTTTATGCGAATGGAGAGTTGCCAAATTAGTCCAACTTTGCTACATTTGATTTCAGGATAGGACACATCACAAATGAGAGAAATAAGTAAAAGGGAGAATGAAACAGGTCAAACATCTTAAATAGCTTCCAAGCACACACAATCTCTCTCTCTCTCTCTCTCTCTCTCTCTCTCCAGAAAGGAAAAAAAGATTACATAGCATAATTGTATATATCAAAGATGATTATATATCACAAAATGTAAGAAACAGAATAAAAAAGAAAGAAAGAAAAGAAACAGAAAATATTTCTCCCCAACACCCCCTTCGTTACATTGAAAAATTTTTGGGACGTTGTCTATAAAATACAATGATACTTCTGTTTGGATACATTTATATCCAAAATTTTACAATTCAAATTTCATAACTATTTCTTTATTTATTATTTTTGATTTATATCCCGCCTTGCCTGCACAAGCAGGCTCAAGGTGGCATACAAGAAGTTAAAATACAGTAAAACACAAGTGCATAAATGCAATGCTATAATCTGTTTTGCAGCTAAATTGTTTTAACATTATTACATAGTATTACATATTTTTGCTTACTCACTATTACTTTTAACAAGTAGGTAATATAACAAAAATACAGAAGGAAAGTCTATTATATATCGCATGATAAAAAATAAAAAAAAATTCTTCCCAAAATCCACTTTCTTACACACATTTATATTCAAAATGTCATATTTAAAACTGATTCTCATTCTGCTTCTTCATTACAATACATTTGCATACAATATTTTCTGACTTTGTCTCCCACTTGCCTAGTACACACTCCATCTCTCCCCAAATTTCATAATTGTTTTGTTTCTCAAATAAGTTGTTAATTTTGCCATTACTGCATATTTGGTAAGTTTATTTTCCCATTCTTCTAAGCACAGACAGACGTCTAATTTCCATTTTGCTGCATAGATAATTCTAGCCGCTGTCACCATATATTTGAATATCTCTTCCAAAAATGTTGGGAGTTTGTAAGGCAGTATACCTAGTAGCATATTCTTGGCTTCCATGGGGAATTTAAACTTTAATATATTCTGCATATCTCCATGTATTTCCTTCCAATACCTTTTTGCTTTTTTACACATCTACCACATATGGAAGAAGGTTCCATCTATATCTTGACATTTCCTGCATTTTCCTTTGTAGTTTTTATTTGCTTTCTTAATATCCTTTGGAGTTATATACCATAATGACAGCCCAATCCACTTCCCTCCCTCAGAGGCAAGATTCCCCCCCTGTTTTTCTTTCCTTTTCCTGACTGAACCACCATTGTGTTTTCTTCTTTGCTGAAGAACTCTGGCTGTCCCACCCTGTCACAGTATGATATTTTTGGCTGTTGGCTCAGCCCAGGAACCTGAGGGAAGGATCAGGAGCCCACTTTAACTTAAACAACTTAAATGGCACTTGGGGTGTTTTGAAATTCAAAAATAACACAATATTTAATTTAACATAGAGGGGAAAGGTCATGTGAAATCAGGGACTGAACATTTCTAAGATAAAATCAGTACATGTACAGACTTCAGTTCTTATGTTTTGGGCTAACAAGAGTTTCTTAAGCTATTCACAGTTACTTAAATCTTTATGTTGAGAGGCTTTTGTTTCAGTGTTTTCCTAAACACTCTAGTAGACTTTCTTTGAGTATTCTCTGTTTTGGTTTCCAGAAGGCTGGTACACTCTTTTCAGTACCCAAACTCCTGGAACACCAGTACTTGTCTTGAGTTTTAACTGACTCTTAAGGTCTCTAAAGGTAGTTTCTAACCACACCAAAGTAGGGATCTCTACACTCTTCAGAAGAAACTCCTTGTTTGACTGGGTAGGGAAATTCTCCTCTCACTAGAATCTCTATTGCCTTTCTCTGGCCCGAATGGGAGTTTTTGTCTACTTCCCCAACTTCCTTGCCAACTTCCCCCCAGTCCTCCATCTGTGTTAAACTGCTCTCAGCTAAGGCTAAAGAGATTCAACTCAGTCAAGGCAGAAATCTGACTGACTGTCTCCTCAGCATGCAGCTTTCAAGTCTATCTCTGCTCAGCTGATGCTAACCAATCAGATTGTTTGGAGCAGCCTGTCACTCAAGGCTCTCTGGTTTTGTGAAGAATTAACCCTTTTGTACAGCACTTCTAAGTTTCTTAAAAGTGCAGTCCATCACAACCATCTAAACACATTTTATATCAATTTTCTCTTAATGCCTGACTGGCTGTAAACTTTATATCTTTTTCTCATAATCATTCCCATTGATGAATAGATATCTGTTCTTTAAAGTTCTGCATCCATTTAATCATACATTTTTCACTTGTTCTTCTGTTTCTAGCTGGAGTAATAACTTATATATCCATCGTAGTAAATGCTCTGTTTTATAATAATCAGCTGTTCGAATTCAGTCACATCTATTAGTGCTCCATCCTCAGTGTTAATAGTCTTCTTTAGTCTTGGAGCTGACTGATAATATAACAGCACTGAATATTTATTCCTTCATCTCCAATATCTTGCCACGACTTGATTTTCCCCTGATCATTTATCTTAATACCATACATTAAAAATTATTTTTATTTCTTCTGTTCTTATCATGATAAGCATCTATTGGGGACATGATCAGAGAATTTGGAGAGTTCAATAAATTCTGGCATGTAAACCATATTCTCAACAGTCCATCTCTGATTATATGACTTTTTCTTGTGTTATGGTCATTTTAGTTGATTTCTTAATCCATAAATAATGGTGTAAGCCTTTATATAGGTCTACTGATTCAAGTTTTACTATTCTTTTTCTTGGGTTTTTAATTCAATCCACAATTCAAACCAAACCTGCCACTTGGCAGTATAATTGTATATTTGGAACTGCTAATCCCTCTCTCTTTTTCTCATCTTTCCTTATATATAATTGAGTTTTCATCTGCCCTTATATGGCGAAAATGCACGCCATAATCAGTTGGCCAAGGGACCTGCCGGTCAGAGAGGCGGTCCCTTGCCACTGGCTGCCTTGGCTGCCTGCGTGGGCGCAGGCCCACCCACGCAGGCAGCGCGCAGCCTGACGCCCCCAGTCTCACTGCAGATGCCAGGAGGGATGGCTGCTCTGGCGGAGCCCACCTCGGGACCCGGCTCTCTTTCGCCTGCCCTGCCCATCCTCCCGGCCATACGCCGCCGCACGCCCTGACTTGCACTTCAGGCCAGCAGGCCCGCACGGCTCCAGCCGCTCCTGAGGATAAGTGGCGGCTGCTTCCTACGCCGCGCCCCAGGACTCGCCCGCAAGCCCGGTGGGCCTGCCCTCCTGCAGCCACGCCTGCAGAGGAACGGCCCCCGCTTCCTCCGGTGTCCGGCCCCAATCGCCCTCCAGGACAATGGGACAGCCTGCCTCCAGCCGCCCATGGAAAGAGGTGCCACCCACTTCCTTCGCGGCCACACGCGCAGTGACCTCCCTCCGAAGCCGCGGCTCCCACACACTGGTAAGCCTCCAGAAGCTTGAGACCCATGCCAGCCGATGGCCGCTACTGCAGCCCACGACCCCCACAAGGCCTCCATCTAATGCCTCTCCAGAGGCCCCCCCATCCTCTCGTGCCGTGGACACCGCCTTCCCCCCCGCCACGGGAGGATGGGGGGGGCCTCCCCCCCACACCAGCTAGGGCCCGTTGCATTGAGCCACGCAACGGGCTTTGCGCCTAGTCTTGTAATACTTTAAAGCTTACTTTTGGTTTCTTGCCATTCCAAATAAATTTGTTTATCTGTCTTTGCCACTCTGTTAATATTCTTTCTTCTATATGTATAGGTAACATTTGAAACAGAAAATTTTCGTTTTGGCAATACATTCATTTTAATTGCAGAGATTCTTCCCAGTCATGAGATTTTTAATTTTTTTCTGCTTGTATCAATTTCTAAATCTTCTGGTAGTTATTTTAGAAAAGATTACAGTTTTGCCCAGTTGCATTTATTCCAGTGGTGGAATGAGCCTGCTCTGTCCTTCAAGCCCTATTCCACCCTGCCCTCCAGAGTTTTCCAAACACCTGGAGTGGCTTTTCTTTCTCAGGTAGCTCACCACCTGACCTTTGTAAGGAATTGCCTCCTGGGAGGGTCAGGACTCCCAGCTTCCCTTTCAAGATCAGAGGTCTTGCCTCAGTGTCTCCTGCTGCCCAGCATCTGGTTACCAGAGGGACAGTTTACTGCCTTCTGTTCCCTTGGAAGAATAGCCACTTGCCAACTGCCTGCCTTCCCCCTGGTGCTCCATTTAAAATGGTGTGTCCAAGACTGTGGAGGTCTGTGTGCTACCAGCATCAAAAGTTATAAAGTATTTATTTTAAAAAATGTTCACAAGCATACTTTTAGCACAGCACCAAATTGAGCAAGAGTTTAAAAATAAATGGGCAAAATGCAAATCCTCTTTCCCTCTCTCTCTGTATGCCCTATCAGATGTTAAAATAGGACAGGATCGTTAGCTTTATGAAGTTACAGATCTCTACAGAGTTTTAAATACTTTGAAGCTTCTTTCAGCTGTCCAGGCCACTGAATGGTCAATGGCTGACTCCTCTAGACCTCAGTTAAGAATTCTGCCTGCTCTGATGGATCCAGGATGAAAGAGACCTTCCTCCTCTCTCCCCTGAGTTTTATCACCTCTCTTTTCCCCACCCACTGACCAGGTTAGGCCAAGTCAGAGAAGTGTTTCCTGGAGCTTCTTCCTGGAGCTTCTTCTTCGAGCCTTTCTAATCTAAAGCCCTCCAAATCACTGTTCCCTGCTTGGAGAAGGGGGAGAGCTTGACCCACCCATCTCCTGCTAGATCTATTAGCATTTAATTAGCATTAGATAAACCTGGAAAACTATTGACTGACTTCCTCCTCCCTGCCTGTTCTCTGCCCAGATGGGAAAAAAACCTTTAAATACTTAGAGCAAAGCTTTTGCTCATTTCAAACCTCCAAAGAGAAAATGCATTTCTTCACAATTCCCAAATATTTAATGGGTTTCGTGGCTACTATACACTCAGTACTCTTTATAATATCTTCTTGGTTTTGCTTTTAAAATTTCATTATCATTTTTGTCTTCTTGTTGTTGATTTTGTAGCCTAAAAAGGATTCAAATACTTCAATATGTTCCATTATATACTGTAATGATTTTTGGGGATTCAAAACAGTTAGAACCATGTTGACTGCATAGCTTTTCATTTTAAACTCTACATCATCCACTTTTAATCCCTTAATCTTGGGATCTCGTCTGATCTTTGTAGCTAGAATCTCTGTCTCTAGGATAAATAATAAAGGTGACAGAGGACATGTCTGGCATGTGCCTTTTTCAACTGAAATTGCTTCTGTTAGTTTCCCATTTATTAAAATCTTTACTTGTTAATTTGAATATATATATCATGCATCAAGTTACAGAATTAAGAACATAAGAACATAAGAACATAAGAGAAGCCAATGTTGAATCAGGCCAATGGCCCATCTAGTCCAACACTCTGTCACACAGCGGCCAAAATATACCAGGTGCCATCCGGAGGTCCAGCAGTGGGGCCAGGGCACCAGAAGCCCTCCCACTGCTGCCCCCTCCAGCACCAAGAATAGAGTGCATCACCTGCCCCAGACTGAGAGTTCCCATCCATACCCTGTGGCTAATAGCCACTGGTGGACTTCTGCTCCATATGTTTATCTAATTTCCTCTTGAAACTGTCCATGCTTGCAGCTGCCACGACCTCCTGTGGCAGTGAATTCCATATGTTAATCACTCTTTGGGTGAAGAAGTATTTCCTTTTATCTGTTTTAACCCGACTGCTCAGCAATTTCATAGAGTGCCCACGAGTTCTTGTATTGTGAGAAAGGGAGAAAAGTACTTCTTTCTCAACCTGCTCAATCCCATTCATAATCTTATAAACCTCGATCATGTCACCCCTCAGCCGTCGTTTCTCCAAGCTAAAGAGCCCCAAGCATTTTAACCTTTCTTCATAGGGAAGGTGTTCCAACCCTTTTATCATTCTAGTTGCCCTTCTCTGTACTTTTTCCAATGCTATAATATCCTTTTTGAGATGTGGTGACCAGAACTGTACACAGTATTCCAAATGAGGTCGCACCAATGATTTATACAGGGGCATGATGATACTGGCTGATTTGTTATCAATTCCCTTCCTAATAATCCCCAGCATAGCGTTGGCCTTCTTTATTGCAGCTACACATTGTGTAGACATTTTCAGCGAGTTATCCACTACGACTCCAAGATCTCTCTCTTGGTCAGTCTCTGCCAGATCAGACCCCATCAATGTGTATTTATATTTAGGATTTTTGGCTCCAATGTGCATCACTTTGCACTTGGCCACATTGAACCCCATTTGCCACGTTGACGCCCACTCACCCATCCTCGACAGATCCCTTTGGAGTGCCTCACAATCCTCCCTGGTTTTCACCACCCTGAACAACTTCGTGTCATCTGCAAATTTAGCCACATCACTGCTTACTCCCAATTCCAAATCGTTAATAAACAAGTTAAAAAGCATCGGACCGAGTACTGATCCCTGTGGTACCCCACTGCTTACCACCCTCCACTGAGAAAGTTTCCCATTTATACTCACTCTCTGTTTCCTATTTATAAGCCAGTTTTTGATCCACAAGAGGACTTGTCCTTTTATCCCATGACTATTGAGCTTACTTAGGAGCCTTTGATGAGGAACTGTATCAAAAGCTTTCCGGAAGTCAAGGTAAATAATATCTATTGGGTCCCCCTTGTCCACATGTTTGTTCACTCCTCAAAAAACACTAACAGGTTAGTGAGACAAGATCTTCCTTTACAGAACCCATGCTGAGTCTGCCTCAATAGTTTTTGTTCATCAATGTGCCTACTAATTCTTTCCTTAATAACAGTTTCCACCAATTTACCCGGTATCGATGTCAGACTGACTGGCCTGTAATTTCCTGGATCTCCCCTGGAGCCCTTTTTAAAGATTGGAGTGACATTAGCTACCTTCCAGTCCTCAGGAATGGAGGCAGATTTTAAAGAAAGATTACATATTTTTGTCAGGAGATCCACAAGTTCACCTTTGAGTTCTTTCAGAACTCTCGGATGAATGCCATCCGGGCCTGGTGATTTATTAGTTTTTAAATTGTCCATCAGTCGGAGGACTTCCTCTCTTGTCACCGCAATCTGATTCAGGTCTTTCAAACCCCCTCCCGAAATCGGTGCTTCTGGAGTGGGCAAACACTTCTCCTCTTCCACAGTGAAGACAGAGGCAAAAAATGCATTCAGCTTCTCAGCCATTTCCCTATCATCCTTCACTACTCCTTTTACCCCTTGGTCATCCAAGGGCCCCACTGCCTCCCTGGCTGGCTTCCTACTTCTAATGTATTTGAAGAAAGTTTTATTGTTGGTCTTTATGTTTTTTGCGATATGCTCCTCATATTCCCTTTTTGCTTGCCTGATCACAGACTTGCATTTTATTTGCCATAGTCTGTGTTCCCTTTTATCAACCTCACTAAGACTAGCTTTCCACCGCTTAAAGGAATCCTTCTTACCTTTTACAGCCCAATTCAGGTCCACAGCCCATATTCTGAAGTATATTCAATAACAAGGCAATGTTAAATTGTTGAACACTTTCTCTGCATCCAGAAATAAAAATGCTGCTTATCTTTCATATACCTCTTTGGTACAAAGTCTGTACCAAAATATAGTATACATTTTCTTAGTCTTTCTGCCATTATTGTCACAAAGATTTTGTAGTCTGTATTCAGCAGAGAAATAGGTCTACATAACTGTGGTAGCACTGCATCACTGCCCTCTTTATATATTAACATTATGCACACCTCTAGCCATGTTGGAAGTATAGTCTTTCCTTCTTTTATCTCATTTGTAACTTTTTGTAATGATATTAAAACTTCTTCAACGTGTTTGTAATATGTTGCTGTTAGCCCATCTGGGCCTGATGCTTCGTTCTTTTTTTCTATTATTTATTGTCTGGAAAATTTCTTGAATTGTCATTGTTTGATTTTAAAATGTTCTAAGTTCTGGTGTAAACTTTATGGTTGGGATGTCTTTTAAATATTCCCTTCTTCTGAGACAGACTACTTTTTGTATAATCCTGAAGGAGCACTGATAAATTGTTTCTGTATTTCTTTTTCTGCATATGTAATTTGATCTCCTTTCTTTACACCTGTTATTACTCTTTTTTCTTTCTCTTTCCTATGACAATATGCCAAATATCTGGCAGGTTTGCTTGCATATTCAAAATGTTTTCATTTTAGAAATTTTTGTTTTTCCTGTGCCTCTTCCACTTCTAACATGTCTACCTGGTTTTTAAACTGTCTGATCTCTGGTAATGTGTCTTTCAGATTGTTTCTATGTTCTTGTTCCAGTCTCCGGATATTTTCTGCTATTAGCTTAGTTTGTTCTGATTTTTGTCATTCCTTTTTGGCAGCAGCTGCTAATAAAATTCCTCTGATAAAAGCTTTACTTACTTCCCAAACTGTAGCTTGCTTACTGCATCTTCTTGTAGTAGAAGAGCATCATTTAGTCTCCATCTTCCTCTTGATTATCTGTTCCATTGTCAGACTACTTCTATGGGATTATGATCTGCAAATATTTTTGGTTGAATCTCTCCTTTACCTAGATTTATTGTCAAGCTCTTTGATATCCAGCACATATCTATTCTTGAGTAAGTTTGATGTCTATTTTAAAAAAAGGGCAAAATCTCTGTCCTTTGGGTTCTTGATCCTTCAAGCATCCTCTAGTTTTAGCATTTCCAAATATTTGGATATGTTTGGGGGTAATTTTCCATCTTTAATATTCTTTTATCTGTCCTTCTTTGGATCTAGTACTCTGTTCATATATCCAAAGATCATTATAGCCTCCTCTTGAAATTCTAGCATAGGGGTGTCAAACATACAGCCCAGGGGCCAGAATTGGCCCACCAAGGGCTATTATCTGGCCCACAAGCAACTGGTACAAGGGAAAGAAGGCAGGAGGCTGCTTGGGGGGGGGTGAGCATACGCAGTGAGTTGTGTGTGGTTGAAGCTGTCAAGAAATAGGCTGAAGTAAAATTGGGGGGGGGGGAATGACTGTGAAGGTGGAGAAAGAGAAGGTGTGGTGTTTTTCCTTCCTCCAACTGCAGCTCAGCGAGGATTAGAGAAGCGTTGGGGGGCAGAGCTGAATGGACAGTGCTGCCACCGCCACACCAAACAGCAACCATGAGGAGGGTTGGTGAGAGCTGGTACGCAGAGCACAGGGCCGGTGCCAGGTTTTTTTGCACAGTAGGCGAGGCTACCTTCTGGCGCCCCCCCACCCACCCCACCCACCAATTTTCAAACATAAATGCATTTTAGGAAGAATGAAAAACACAAAATTGGAAATTGCTAATTTCTTTTTTTTTTAATCGTGAGAACAAGTAATACAATCTCTGATTTTCTTTCTCAAGTAGAAAAACAGCGATTACAAAGCATTTTGAAAAATCCTGTTAATTGTGATGTTGAAATTTAAGTCTCTTTAATGTTTCCATTTCAGGCACATCAGAATCTCACTTTGCATGCCTTTTCTTTAGCAAATTTTGTCACCAAATCCTTCAGGGCAAGTGCTGATGCTTCAGCATGTTCAATTGAAATAGTTGCCAAACCAAGTAGTCTCTTTTGCAGTATTGTCAAGCGTATGTGTGTTTTTATAAGTTTGAGTTTTGAGCTGTGTTCAACACTTGCCACTGACACTGGAAGTGCAAGAAGGATCCTTAGAGCAAGAGAAACATTAGGCACACTATCCTGGAGTTTTTGTTGAAGTATGAAGAGTACTCTTTGTGGTGGCATAGACCTCTGAATGCCAGTGCCAGAAGTCAACATCAGGGGGAGGCCTTGGCCTCTGTACTCTGTTTACTGGCCTCCTCCGGAGCAACTGGTTGGCCATGTTGGACTAGATGGACCACTGGTTCTATTCAGCAGGGACCTTTCATTTGCTTCACAAGACCCTTTGAATTAATTCGGGGAGGGGGGAGCCACTTGCCTGCTCACCTCTGGTAAGTTAACAATTGCTTCCAGGCAACAGGTACAGTTCTGATCACCACACCATAAAAAGGATATTATAGCTTTGGAAAAAGTGTAGAAAAGGGCAACTAGAATGATAAAAGGGTTGGAGCACCTTCCCTATGAAGAAAGGTTAAAGTGCTTGGGGCTCTTTAGCTTGGAGAAATGACGGCTGAGGGGTGACATGATTGAGGTTCATAAGATTATGTGTGGGATAGAGCAGGTAGAGAAAGAAGTACTTTTCTCCCTTTCTCACAATACAAGAACTCGTGGGCACTCCATGAAATTGCTGAGCGGTCAGGTTAGAACGGATAAAAGGAAGTACTTCTTCACCCAAAGAGTGATTAACACCTGGAATTCACTGCCACAGAAGGCAGTGGCGGCTACAAGCATGGATGGCTTCAAGAGGGAATTGGATAAGCATATGGAGCAGAGGTCCATCAGTGGCTATTAGCCACAAGGTATAGATAGGGACTCTGGAGTGATGCTCTGTATTCTTGGTGCTTGGGGGGGTCAACAGTGGGAGGGCTTCTAGTGTCCTGGCCCCATTGCTGGACCTCCTGATGGCATCTGGTATTTTTGGCCATTGTGTAACAGAGTGTTGGACTGGATGAGTCATTGGCCTGATCCAACAGTGGCTTCTCTTATGTTCTGATGTTCTTAACCAAGCTGGGGTTTTTTTTAATAGTAGATTCAACTGGTTATCTGTGCTGGTCTGAAGCAATAGAACAAAGTTTGAGTCCAGTGGCACCTTTAAGATCAACAAAGTTTAATTCTGGGTATAAGCCTCCATGTGCATGCATGAAGAAGTGTGCATGTGCACAAAAGCTTATACCCAGAATTAAACTTTGTTGGTCTTAAAGGCGCCACTGTGCTCAAAACTTTGTTCTGGTTTTGTTTGTTTTTTTGAAGTTAGATTAGATGTTTTGTTTTTGCCCACAAATGAACAGTAGGCGTACCCAACTAGATAGGTAGGAAAAATATACTTTAAGATTTACTTCCTTTTTTATTATATATATTTTTATGTACATTACATTCAAACCCATCCCTATTCCCATACATGTTGTGTACTCTGCCCTCCCTCCTCTCTCTACGAAACTATATATGCTATTTCTGTATCTTCGGCAAAGATCCCTTATGTAAGTGCTCCTTCTGTCCATCTTGCTTCATCTATTTCCTCATATCCAATTGAGCAGAGTTAGTCTTTAAGTCTTCTTCCTTTTTTAATCCTCCTTAGTTTCCTTTTCTTCTTCCTTATGCTCTTTAAAGTCGTAGCCGAAGATTGTTCATATCCTGAAATCGGAGGTGAGAAGTTTTAATATGACTTGGATGGTTATTTTTCACGCATATATTCATCTTCACTTTCTTGCTTTCGATCCCTCCCCCTCCCTACCTTAACTACTTGTCCTTTCTAGCCAGGGGCACAAACCTAGGAGCTTCCACTGAACGTCTCGCCTTTGACCTTCCATGACCCATTTTAAGTACAAATGCCATTTTCCCCTGATCTTTCCTACTCTTAATTCCTATAGTTCATCTTGGTTAGAGATGGCTATTATGTCTGATTGGATATATTCAAATAAATAATTCTGCCAGTTTACCTCTGTCCATTTAGTTTTATCTTTCCAACCAAATGCTATTACTGCTTTGCCAGCTAGCACCATTGCTTTAAATAGATCCTGTCCTCCTTTTCCAATAACTTGGTTTCCTAAGGTGCTACTTAACATCAGTTCCAGGTCTATCTTCGGTCTTATCGCAAAAAACTTATGAAGCTGCTCTGTCACTTTCTCCCAAAACCCTTTAACTTCTCTGCACTCCCACCACATATGGGAGTACCATCCTTTCGTATTCCTGCAGTGCCAACAATTTGAACTTAGTTGTGGGAACATATTAGCTAATATAGCCGAGGTTCTGTACCATTGGGTGTAAAATTTTAATTCCAGTTCTCTAAATTTGTATACTTTTATCTCCTGTATACCATCTATAATTCTATTAACTGTTTGATCCGCTAAATGTGTTTCTGCACTCCATTTTCCCTGAAACAGGGTTCTTATTTGATCCTTGTTAGTGACCATCTTCCTATATATTCTGCCGGCTAATCCTCTCTTTGCAGTTGTCATTGATCGTAATAGCTCCTCCATTGGCTCCCCCATACCCAAAGTTTTATTTTCAATCATCTTTTTGAGTCTGTTATGCAGACCTGTAATCTTCAACCAATGTTTCCCTCCTATTTCCTCGTGTAATGTTGGTAATGATTTAAGCGTCTGCCCACATATTATATTTTGTAACCTAGTTAACCCTTTCTATTTGAGTAATAGCCACCATTTCTCATCCTCTTCCTCTTCAGCCAAAGCCTCCAACGGAGCATACTTGGATATTCCCTTTAACCATTTCAGTTGCCATTTCTTCCATATCATTAATGCTGTTCTTCTCGGTCCCCTTTCTAATGTTTCATATTTAGATTTGTCTCCTGTGAATACTCCAAATCTTCCCACTCCTTTGTTTGCTTCATTCTCAACTCTAATCCATTTTTGTTCGCCTTCCTCTCCAATTTCCATTAGTGCTTTTATCTGAAATGCCTCATAATAATTCTTCATTTCTGGGAGGCCCCATCCCATATCTGAAGCGTGAGCATATATAAAGTGCCTGGAGATCCTACTTTTTTTGCTACCAAAAACCCACTCCTTTATTTTCGCATTCCAGCTGTTAATTTTTTGTCTATGAATTTCTAAAGGGATTGTTTGAAACAAGTATAATAGTTTTGAAGCCCAAAACATTTTCACCGTATTAATCCTAGCTGTTATATTTAACATCTTCTTTCCCCATCTCTTCATTTTTTTCAATATTACATTCCATATCCTATTATAATTCTTCTCTACCATCTTATTAATATTTTTAACTATGTCTGTTCCTAAATACCTGAATTTCTTAACACCTAGGCCTATTCCTGTCCACTTGTGTATGTCTCTCCTTTCTTCCATTCTTACATTAATATACATTATTTCCGATTTTGCCATGTTAATTTTTAATCCTGAATTTAATTCAAAATCTTCCAATATAATTTTTGTTTCTTTAACTCCTTCTTTCGGGTTAGATGTAACTATAATCAAATCATCTGCAAACAGGTTTAATTTAATTTCTTCCTTACCTAGCTGGCATCCCTCTATTCTCCCAGAGTTCCTAATACGCTGGGCAAGTTGTTCTATAGCCATTATAAAGAGGGACGGGGAGAGCGGGCATCCTTGCCTAACTCCTCTCTGAATTAAAAGTTGCAAATTGTGCTTCCCATTAATTCTAACTACCGCTGTACCTTCTCTATATATCTCTTGTAATACTTGTATGATTGATCGACTAAACCCATATTTAGCCATGACTGTCCACAAAAATTGATGTGACAATGTGTCGAAGGCTTTATAGACGTCCAATTTCAACAATGCTAGTTTCCTAGATTGGTTATGGCACGAAACATTAAATTTCTTACTGGGTGTGCAATGTTTCTACCTTCCACAAAGCCATATTGATCTTCTTTTATTACTTTCGGAATGATTTTCTTAAATCTGTTTGCCATTATTTTAGCAAAAATTTTGTAATCTTGATTCAATAGACTAATCGGTCTATATGAACCCACTTCTTGGGGATCTTTCCTGGGTTTCAAAATCACCGTTATTTCTGCCCTCCTCCATGTGTCCGGGGCCTTCCCTCCCCTCAATATATTGTTAAAGACTTCCTGTAATTCAGGGGCCAGAACCTCTTTCATTTCCCTGTAAAATTCAGCTGAAAAGCCATCCAATCCCGGTGACCTCTCTGTCTTTAAACTATCTATCACCTGCTCAATCTCCCTTCCCCTTTCAGTCTCTGTTAACATTATCTCTGTCTCCTCCTCGAACTCTCTTGCTTCTTTTTTCTCATATAGTTTCTTATAGAAGCTTTCGAATGCCCCCTTTATCTCCTCTGGGTTCTGTGTCACTATTTTATCTGTCCTAGTACCCCTCACCCTTTGCCTCTCTTTTTTCTTTTTCAAATAGTTTGCTCATTTTTAGCTGAATTGAATGTGTTTCTCTGGTATTCATTCTTCACCATAACCTGCTTTTTCCATAATGCCATGGAATCTAGAGTGTCTAGCTTTTTCCGTAGTTCCCTAATTAACCTGTCTGTTGGAGCAGAATTTCTGCGCTTGATCCCTTTGCAGCCTACTCAATTCCTGTACTTTCTCTTTCCTATCAGCAGGGGTCTTTTCGGGGGGAGCCCACCAGAGCGCAGCTCCGGGAGCTCAGAAGCCAAGCCCTGCCCCCAGCCGGCGTCCCGGAGAGTCTTTCAGGCAGCCGAATGTCAATTTCAGCTCCATTATATCCTATGGGCCATTGAAGTCAATGGTGAAAACATAGGGTATATTCTAGGGGCTGGAGGAGAGGGGTTTGAGGGAGAGGCTCGAAACTCACAGGGTAGCTGATGGAGCCTCTCCCCAAAATACCCACCAAGTTTCAAGAACATTGGACCAGGGGTCCAATTCTATGGCCCCTAAACAGGTTGCCCCTATTCCCTCCATTGTTCTCTATAGTGGGAAAAAAATAACTTATTTTCCCACCATAGAGAACAATGGAGGAAATGGGGCAACCTGTTTGGGGGCCCATAGAATTGGACCCCTGGTCCAATGTTCTTGAAATTTGGTGGGTATCTTGGGGAGAGGCTCCATCAGCTATCCTGTGATCTTGGAGCCTCTCCCTCAAACCCTCCCCTCCAGCCCCCAGAATATACCCTATGTTTTCACCATTGACTTCAATGGCCCATAGGGTATAATGGGGCTGAATTGCCACTGAATTTCTTTCATTCCCTCCTTTCCTTCTTTCTTTTTCTCTCTTTCTTTCTTTCTTTCTTTCTTTCTTTCTTTCTTTCTTTCTTTCTTTCTTTCTTTCTTTCTTTCTTTCTTTCTTTCTTTCTTTCTTTCTTTCTTTCTTTCTTTCTTTCTTTCTTTCCCACCTTCTTCTCTTCTCTTTTTCCTCCTTTCCCTGTTTCCCTCCCTCTTCCCTCTCTTTCTTTCTCTCTTTCCTTCCTTCTTTCCTTCTCTCTACTCTCTCTCTTTCCTTCCCTATTTCCTCCTTCTGTGGCCCAACTCTAGTGAGAAGGAGTTTAAACTTTAAACCCCTTCTCTCTTAGCTCCCCCACCCAGACCAGCTGGGGAAGGGAAGGGGAGGCTTTTGAAGATGCTTCCCCCCCTTTTGCTTCCCCTTCTGACATCACTTCCGGTGATGTCAGGGGTGTGGCATATGCTAATAGCCTAATAGCTCATTAGCATACCATATGCTAATGAGCTCCTGCAGCTGTTCTTCTACAAAAAGACCCCTGCCTATCAGCATACCATTTTTTCTTTATCTCCTTTTCTTTCATGATACATTGCCCTCTAATTACCACTTTGGCCGCATCCCATAATATATTTGTCCCCGCTGTCCCTTTATTCTCTTGAAAATACAGCTTTATTTGGTCTTTAATATGTCGTTTGTTCTCCTCCCTAGCCATGATCACGTTGTTATATCTCCATGGTTTTCTAGTTTGTTTATGCGTCAATGTAATATCCACACTTATTGGGGCATAGTCCGAGATCCATATTGGATGGGTAATTACTCTCTTTACCTCCCAGGTACATGCCCTGTTGATGCATACATAATCTAAGCATGAGGATGTTTTATGTCTACTTGAGAAATATGTAGGTCTAGGCACTAAACTAAGGGCTTTATGCACTTCTATCAGATCCCATTGTCTCCAATTAATTATATTGTCCTTATTAAGATCCCTGTTTAAGTCTCCTGCTAATATTACCTCTCCTTCAGAGAAGTTATGTGCTTTCTTTAATACCTTTAATAAAAAGGTTTTCTGTCCTGTATTTGGAGCATATATATTTATCAATGTTGTTAATCTATTTTCAATCAGACACTTAATCATTAAATATCTCCCTTCAACATCCCTTATCACTTCTGTTATTTTTATATCGTTTCTTTTGTGGGCCAAAATTGCTACACCTCTTGCCTTTGCTGATCCCCTTTGCTTCTGCCAAAATTGCCCAGTTAGGGTCTTTAATCAAAGGGTTTTTTGTCTTTCTTTGCCTTATGTGTTTCCTGAAGCCATGCTATATCTGTATTCTGTTGTTTAAGGAATCTAGAAAGTTTGTACCTTTTTAAATCCGAACCCAAACCATTGACGTTCAGTGTTAGCATCTGTAGTGTTTTAGCCATATTCAAGCCTAGAATTGCGTTCCCCTCGTTCCCCTGGCCAGCTATTTAACTTTATATTCTTCTTTGTATTACCTACCCTACCCTCCCCCCCCTTGTGTAGAGCTGACAATTGGGGATGAGTACTCATCCCTTCTCTACACATCTGGAGCAAGCGCGCTCTCCACTCCCCGAGTTATGCTAATAGCCACGTTGACGCCCACTCACCCATCCTCGACAGATCCCTTTGGAATGCCTCACAATCTTCCCTGGTTTTCACCACCCTGAAAAACTTCGTGTCATCTGCAAATTTAGCCACTTCACTGCTTACTCCCAATTCCAAATCGTTAATAAACAGGTTAAAAAGCATCGGACCAAGTACTGATCCCTGTGGTACCCCACTGCTTACCACCCTCCACTGAGAAAGTTTCCCATTTATACTCAGTGTTTATATGCCAGCTTAAGTTGTCTCCTTGCAAATAAAGGGCTGATGTTTTGAGACAGCTTGTCTGTGCTGAATGGACCTGATAATGGGTGCCTGAGTGAAAACTCTAACCTGGGAACCCACAGGCAAAGGGAGACAGTACACTGGAGAGCCACTGCCACTCAGAGTATACCTGGGGTGGGGAGCTTGCAGTGCCCCGCCATTTCATGTTTCCCTAGGCTCAGAGCATTTTATATCTTTGGTTTTCATTTTTCATTTCTGCTGTGAACCTTGTGCTTTTTCTTGAAGTTTTATTTAAAAAGTCACATTGCCAAATCCCACTCTCTCCCAACCTTTCCACTTTAGGTAGGCCATCTTTTAAGGGCAGGAGGGAAGGTTTGGGAGGTGTCAGTTATCAAAGACTGTTAAATAAACAAAATATGACAAGAGTGTTAATGTTTTAAGCATGTTTGTATTTTAAGTTAAAAAAAACTTAGTATTTGTCGGTGTCCTTTATAAAGTTTATATCTCCGCTACCTGACATTACATTTTATGACACACACGGCCTGGCCCAACAAAGTCCCATTTATGTCAGATCTGGCCCTCCTAACAAATGAGTTCAACACCCTTGCTCTAACCACTACAGCCATTGTACCCTGCTGAGGCCCCTCCCCTCCCCAGACCCCGCCCTCCCCAGGCTCCACCCCCAATCTCTAGGTATTTCCCAGCCCACAGCTGGCAGCCCTGGTAGGCAGACTGATCTGGGTTTCCATTGGGCTCAGCCTAGTTTGGCGCCTTCCTCCAACGGAAGGGGTTCTTGCGGAAAAGGCTTTGTTCTTGGAGGAAGACTCCTTGGGGGAGGGGAAGGCTTCAGACTTTGCTGAGCATAGTGGGAGGGCACAGGCATTTCTCCTTTTTGATTTTACCATCTGCCATGACTGTAAGAGAACCAGACGTCTGTCGTTTTGAGCTGCTAATGGTTGAACTGGTTTCTACTTCAACAATAAAAATTCTGTGTTGTTGGCCACTTTACTGATTTTTAAGGGGGGAAATTCTCAAAATTTCAAACATGCGAAATGTCAAGAGACATGCTGCAGGTGTTCAAAGCTCTTCACATCATGGGGTTGCCAACTCTGGGTTGCAAACTACCTGGAGATTGGATGGGGCAAAGCCTGGGGTGGGTGGGATCTCGCCTAGAGCACGCCGGCCGCAGGGGCGCCAAACTGCGCCCGCCCCCCCGAAAAGCCCCCGCCACCTCCCCACTGCTGCCATCAACAAAGAGTGCCCCGGCGGGCGCCCTGGGGGGGGAGAGGAGGCAGGGGCAGCGGCACAGGAGGCAGTGGTGGAGCTTTCCCGCCCTCCCCCCCCCCCTCAGACTCAGAGAAGAGGGAAGAGACGGGGATGTAAAACCCCGCCTCTTCCCTGCCTTTCCTGGGCGCCCTGGACGGGGGAGAGGAGGCAGGGGCAGCGGTGCAGGAGGCAGCGGCGGAGGTTTCCCGCCCTCCCCCTCCCCCCTCGGACTCAGAGAAGAGGGAAGAGACGGGGATGTAAAACCCTGCCTCTTCTCTGCATTGCCTGGGCGCCCTGGGCGGGGGAGAGGAGGCGGGGGCAGCGGCACAGGAGACCGCAGTGGAGCTTGCCCACCCTCCCCCTCCCTCCTTGGGGGGAGGGGGAGGTGGGCAAAAGGGTCTTCGAGGCAAAGGCGGTGACGTTGCGGCTCCCACCAGCTGCAAAGAGGTGAGAGCAGCTGGCCTGTGTGAGGCTTGGAGGAGGGGCTGAGCGAGTCGGCGTTGGTGCTGCTGTGCTGGGAGAGAGGTAAGTGCAAAATGGCTGGGCGGGAAGGAGGGGGGACCGGCTGCCATGGGCCCCGGGGCTTCTTTGTTGGCCTCGTGCTGAAGGGGTGTAAGAGAGGCCCAGGCGCCGCCAGCTGCCACGAGCTTCCCGGGCCTGGGCTCTTGGGAGGAGGACGCCCCGCCGCACCTCAGGTCCTTTAGGTCACTGCGTGGCCTAGTGTGGAGCCGGTGCTGGCGAATGAGTTGGGGGCGCAAGGGGGGTGGTTGCAGGACTCCGGGTCTTCCTGAACAGAAAGCCCACCTGGCAAGGGAGGCCGCCGACCGAGAGCTGGCCAGCAGGGAGCAGGCAGGGAACTCGTGCCTGACCTGGCCTCCTTTCCTGCGCACTCAGGTTGGGGTGGGAGTCCTTGTTGCCTCTCCCCAGACTGTGCTGCCGTCGGATCCCCCGAGCCAGTGCCCGCGCCCCAGCACTCCTTGCTGTTTTGCCCAGCATGCCGCACTCCAGCAGCCACACAGGCGCGAGGCTAGCTTGTGGCACCGGGTGCCCCCCTCCCGAGTGTGTTTCTGGGAAGTCTCCAGGCCACACCGGGAGGTTGGCATTGCCTGGGTGGGCACCACAAGATGACCTTGCCTAGGGCCCAGAAACACCTTGGGCCGGCCCTGTCAGCAATATATAATGCCATAGTTCCCACCGTCCAAAGCGGTCCTTTTCTCAAGGGCAACTGACCTATCTTAGCTGGTGATCAGTTGTCATTCTGGGAGATCCCCAGGCCATACCTGGAGGTTGGGAGCGGATCACCAACCTCCAGGAGGGACCATCAGGAATTTCTACTGAACTCCAGGCTAAAGAGATCTGTTGCCCTAGAGAAAATTGACTGGGCAGTGGAGCGGACTCCTACAGCATCACACCCTGTTGAGGCCCCTTCCCTCTGCAAACTCTGTCCCCTGATTTGCCCCCAACCCCCCAGGAATTCCCCAACCCAGTGTGGGAAATCCACTTTTGGTCTGAGCCAAGGCACTCCTGCTCATGCCTTTAAACGGTGGCTTCTCTGCCAAACATTTGACTGCTTGGGCCTTGTCACCTCACAGCATTTAGAGATTATGAGAGAGGTCCCTGCCCACATAGGTTTTATAATGGTATTTGGACTTGAGAAAGATCTTGCTTTGAAACAAGTTCCTGTTGCCTGATGATTTCTTGTTAAGACTACTGTCTGATACCTGACGGGAGGACGTCAGATTCAGTATGGTTTTTCAGACTGTCACAGACATTTTGATGTCCTTTAGGAGGACAGTCTCTTCTTGACTCTATTGCTTTAAGAGGACCTTAAGAGACTTGCGTGGTTCTTGTCCACCACAGCTGGATATTCCTAGCAACCTGGCGATGAGGGCAGGCCGAGTGACAGAGACTGCCCAGAGCCAGGGGTGGCGCCATATATGGGTCTTAGTGTAGTTGTGAACCCAGGGCTCCCAGTGTGATATTCCGATCGCTCTCTCATAAGAGCTCTGCAGCACTGAACAAGTCAGAAGACAAGGACTGGTTCCTTCCACCTCTTTCTCTTCATCTTGCCAAGACAGCATGCCAGATGGCCCCTGAGGCTGCCATCATCCTCTCAAGCTGGCAGGTCACAAGGCCTCCTTGGCTGAGCAGCAGAATGGGGGATCCGGAGGGGAAGAAGGGAAGGGCAGGAGGGAGGGAACTTTGCTCACCTGCCTGAAACGTCACCACTCTCTGGATGGCTTGCGGGTGCACCTCAGCAAAACTCCACCCTGGGAGATCCCTGCAAGACAAACACGAGGTAAGCAGGCTGGATCCTGCACTGCCCTGCACCATGGACAGCATCCTCCACATTCTTCCACTGCCTTTAGCTGGCCAACATCCACCGGCAGCTGTCAGCCTGCGTCCCCTGGCTTCAATGTCCACTGGTTCCCCTCCATCCTCAACCAGTCAGCCCATTGCATTCACATCCCCAGTCACACCTCCATTCAGCCCATAACATTCACACACACCCATTCAGCCCACTCCCCATAAGGATGGGCTTGAACCAGGGAAATCTGGTTCAGTCTTTGGCTGAACTACGAACCAAATGGTCCATGGGGAGCAGAAAGCAGGGGTTTAAATTTTTTTTTGTTGCTATGATAAATTGATGCACACTGACAGCGAAAGGCGAAAGTATTTGATTCGAAAACGCTCTATCTTTCTCTTTTCTTTCCATTCTGGGGCCTATTCTATAATGAGTACCAGAATGAATCCTGACAGGAAAGGTTTATCAGACCAACCTGTCACATCAGACACGATGGAGAAACAACTCTTTATGGCTGTTTGGGGGTGACTTTGATGAAGGCTTCAGAGAGAGGATCAGATCACTTTTGCCCAAATTTCTGCAAATCCCTACCCATCCCTACTCATCCTTACGCATTCACATTCACTCTCCATCCATCCATCCATCCATCCACAAAAACTATTGAGGCAGACTCAGCATGGGTTCTGTAAGGGAAGATCTTGTCTCACTAACCTGTTAGTATTTTTTGAGGGAGTGAACAAACATGTGGACAAGGGGGACCCAATAGATATTATTTACCTTGACTTCCAGAAAGCTTTTGATACAGTTCCTCATCAAAGGCTCCTAAGTAAGCTCAATAGTCATGGAATAAAAGGACAAGTCCTCTTGTGGATCAAAAACTGGCTTATAAATAGGAAACAGAGAGTGAGTATAAATGGGAAACTTTCTCAGTGGAGGGTGGTAAGCAGTGGGGTACCACAGGGATCGGTACTCGGTCCGATGCTTTTTAACTTGTTTATTAACAATTTGGAATTGGGAGTAAGCAGTGAAGTGGCTAAATTTGCAGATGACATGAAGTTGTTACAGGTGGTGAAAACCAGGGAGGATTGTGAGGCACTCCAAAGGGATCTGTCGAGGATGGGTGAGTGGGCGTCAACATGGCAAATGGGGTTCAATGTGGCCAAGTGCAAAGTGATGCACATTGGGGCCAAAAATCCTAAATATAAATACACATCGACGGGGTCTGAACTGGCAGAGACTGACCAAGAGAGTGATCTTGGAGTCGTAGTAGATAACTCAATGAAAATGTCTAGACAGTGTGTAACTGCAATAAAGAAGGTCAACGCTATGCTGGGGATTATTAGGAAGGGAATTGAAAACAAATCAGCCAGTATCATAATGCCCCTGTATAAATCATTGGTGCAACCTCATTTGGAATACTGTGTACAGTTCTGGTCACCACATCTCAAAAAGGATATTATAGCATTGGAAAAAGTGCAGAGAAGGGCAACTAGAATGATAAAAGGGTTGGAACACCTTCCCTATGAAGAAAGGTTAAAACACTTGGGGCTCTTTAGCTTGGAGAAATGATGGCTGAGGGGTGACATGATTGAGGTTTATAAGATTATGAATGGGTTTGAGCAGGTTGAGAAAGAAGTACTTTTCTCCCTTTCTCACAATACAAGAACTCGTGGGCACTCCATGAAATTGCTGAGCAGTCGGGTTAGAACAGATAAAAGGAAGTACTTCTTCACCCAAAGAGTGATTAACATATGGAATTCACTGCCACAGGAGGTGGTGGCAGCTACAAGCATGGACAGTTTCAAGAGGGAATTAGATAAACATATGGAGCAGAAGTCCATCAGTGGCTATTAGCCACAGGGTATAGATGGGAACTCAGTCTGGGGCAGGTGATGCACTCTATTCTTGGTGCTGGAGGGGACAGCAGTGGGAGGGCTTCTAGTGTCCTGGCCCCACTGCTAGACCTTCTGATGGCACCTGGTATTTTTGGCCGCTGTGTGACAGAGTGTTGGACTAGATGGGCCATTGGCCTGATTCAACATTGGCATCTCTTAAGTTCTTATGTTCTTATGTTCACTAACACACTCGGTCCCTCGGCAGGAACGGGCACCCCAGCTCCATCCATCTGACGGGATGGGCACCTCCACCCTGTCCCTCTGAAGGGTTGGGCTCCCAAGCTCCATCCATCTGAAGGGACAGGCACCCATGCTGCGTCCATCTGAAAGGACGTGCACGCCACGATCCATTAACCTGAGTGGACCAGCACATGTGCTCCGGCCATCTGAAGGGACAGGCACCTGGGATTCCATTCACTCACACTTCCACTCTCCATCCATACCTGACCTCTTCTCCCTATTTTTCGTTACACTACCCCCTCCCCCACCCCCTCTGGCTAGCAGCTTCTTGAAACGGAGACCTATCTAAGAAGAAAATGATGAAGGCTTCAGAGAGAGGATCAGATCACTTTTGCCCAATTTTCTGCAAATCCTTACCCATGCCTACCCATTCGCATTCACTCGCCATCCATCCATCCACATACACACTCGGTCCCTCGGCAGGAACGGGCATCCCAGCTCCGCCCATCTGAAGGAACGGGCATCCCCGCCATGTCCCTTTCAAGGGACAGGCACCCAAGCTCCATCCATCTGAAGGGACGGGCACCCATGCTGCATCCATCTGAAGGGACACCACGATCCATGAACCTGAGTGGACCAGCACCTGTGCTCCAGCCACCTGAAGGGACAGGCACCTGGGATTCCATTCACTCACACTTCCACTCTCCATCCATATACAACCTCCTCCCCCTAGTTTCCTGCTAGGCTACCATCTCCCCCACCCCCTCTGGCTAGCAGCTTCTCTCAGCCAATGATGCGAAAGAATTTGAAGTTAGGGAAAGCAGTGATGTAGTGGTTGCTGTAGAACACAGAATAGACAAGATTGACAAGGAACTCGAGGACCCTTTGGGTTTCTTAGTTCTAATGGATTGGAGAGAAATGGACTGGTGTCTGAAACTGAGAGCTATCCAAGAAGAAATTGATGAAGATTTCAGAGAGACGATTCTATCACTTATGGACAATTTTATGGACTTGAGAGAAAAGGAACCTTGTCTGAAACAGAGACCTATCTAAGAAGAAAATGATGAAGCCTTCAGAGAGACAATCAGATCACTGTTACCCAATTTTCTGCAAATCCTTATCCATGCCTACCCATTCGCATTCACTCGCCATCCATCCATCCACATACACACTCGGTCCCTCAGCAGGAACGGGCACCCCAGCCCCTTTCAAGGGACAGGCACCCAAGCTCCATCCATCTGAAGGGATGGGCACCTGTGCTGCATCCATCTGAAGGGACGTGCATGCCATGATCCATGAACCTGAGTGGACCAGCATCCGTGCTCCGGCCATCTGAAGGGGCAGGCACCTGGGATTCCATTCACTCACACTTCCACTCTCCGTCCATACACAACCTCCTCCCCCCAGCTTCCCGCTACACTATCTCTCCTCCACCCACTCCAGCTAGCTGTTGGATGGGGGGAAGATAATTATTTTACTTACTAGAGACAGGCTTTTTGTATGAAAAAAAGATGGCTTGATGATTGGTGGTTTTTTGAAGAAGAAATTGACTTAAGAGGAAACCCAAAGAGAGAGAGAATTCTTGTTTTTATAGATAAGCAAGAAAAACTTTGTGGTGGTGAGTCCTGAACTGTAGTTCGTGAGCCGGTTTGTGCGCATCCCTACCCATCGTTTTCACTCTCCACCCATCCGCAAACACACTTGGTCCCTCAGTAAGAATGGACACCCCAGCTCCGGCCATCTGAAGGAATGGGCACCTGGGATTCCATTCGGTCACACTTCTACTCTCCATCCATACACAAGCCCTCCTCCCAGCTTCCTGCTACACAAACCCCTCCCCCACCTGCTCCAGCTAGCTGCTTCTGCCACCTTCTGCCAGCCAACATCATCAGGAGCTTCAGGCCATGGCATCCCGTCAGGTTTCAAGGTGCCAGTTTCCTCCTGCTTACACTGCAAGCCCTCCCGCTTTTGCGGAAGAACTTGCCTTCTGGGTCCTCTCCCATCCATCCACACATCGCCCTCTTCTCCGTCTCAGTGCTCCACTTCTCATGTTGGCCTTGATGTGCCAGCTTGCTTCAGCCTAGTGGAGAAACAACGAGTAGGACTTAAAGGCCAGTCTGGAAACTCAGGGCCATCTTCACCTCAGCCTGGTGGCTGATCCCCTCGCTCCCATTCCCACTCCCTGAAAGAGCTACTCCAGAATACATTCATCCCTGTTTGCTGGGTGATAATGTCACCCCTCCCTTCATCCATGGAGTTTGTGGGACTGACGTGGTTCTTTCCCCCACAATCGGCACCTTTCAGTAACCTGGTGATGAGGGCAGGCCAAGGGACAGAGACTGCCCAGAGCCAGGGGCCAAGGCATGTGGCTTTGTGTGGATGTGAACCCCAATCTCCCCAGTGTGATGTTCCAACCATTCTCTCAGAATAGCTCTGCCACAAGGAACAAGTGAACACGGAAGAACTCATTCCTTCCTCTGCTTTCTCTTTGTCCTGCCAGTTCTGCCAACTTGCCAGACTTTCCCTGAACTTGCCATCCTCTCAAGCTGGCAGTGGAGCCACCCAGCTCAACAAAGCCTCCTTGGCTCAGCTGTGACTGTGATGCCACAAAAGCCCCTAGGAGGTCATAGGCATTGGCCCCTCCCCAACCCCACATCATTTCCTCACTAGACCAGCAGGACAAGGGGCATCTCTGTCCATTTTTGCCACAAAGATGCTGAAACTGGTATTGAAAGGAAAAAGGAACGCCGAGGAAAAAAGCCGTCAAAAACAGTTTGTCCCCTTCAAATAAAATATTATTAAACAATTATATTGAAAGCGTCTTCTTTATATTATTAGAATGCCAAATGCTCATGTAAGCATGTGTTAAGCTGTTTCAAGTCGGTGTTTCAAGCTTTGCCGGTGACAATGGCCAGAGAAAATGCGCGCTCACAGGCCCTAAATGCCAAAACTTAAAGAAACAGTATGCAAAGCATTCACAACCATATTTTACATTTAGAATTACAGTGCAAGTCATGAATGACAGACCCCTTCGGCGGAGGCTAAACAATTAAACATCTGCCAGTGGAGCATAATGGTCTTTGAACAATGTTCTCAAAGGACCATAGTCCCTTAAAATCCTGTAGACCTGCTTCAATTAAATCTTAAAGTCCTAAGCCTACAAAATACTCTGTAATGAGAATACAGAGGGAATGAACGAGTATGAATGAACATCCAGGTGTGAGTTAGTTTTGCATTTTAAAAATCTTCAAGTCAAGATATGGAATAATTCATCATATGGAACCCAGCTTTTTCATCCATAATAACTTGCCATACAGCTAAAACATTTTCATTTCCATCTAGCATTCGCTCTGTTATTTTACCAAACGCACACTGGAACAGAAAAAGATGCGGCTCAAAACCACATTGAAATACCCTGGGCCAATAGCCATACTGACTGCAGAGTCACCTCTGAACAGCCATTAAATGGCCATAGATCTATGCAGACGGTACCATAAAACCAAGAGATACAAGGAAGTGAACCTGGCATGCAGTGTGGAGGGTTCAATAGAATCCGACAATCAAAGACAGTGAAAGTGGCACGCAACATAGAGGGGAATTTCTGTTCCAACGTGGGTTTGGTGAAACAGTGGAGTGAGTGCTCAATGCAGAATGGGCCCTAGTGAAGGTTCTAGAAGTGAAGGCAGCTTACAATAGAAGCAGGACATGAGAAAAACAGAATAAAATCAAACATGAGAAAACCTATCAAGTCACAGATTTAAAAGACACAGAGCCCTACGGCGTCGCCCCATTTCTTTTTTTCTTCCTCCCACTCTTCAGCCAGTGAGTCTACCTTTCTTTGTTCCCATCTTTATCTTCCCCCCTCCTTTCCTACCTAACCTGGTCTCCCTGTGAAACGTCTGGCTTTGTGGTGTGGTACTCAGGCCGGCTCCCAGCTGTGCAGTGGCTGCTGCCGCCATCGGGCCAGGACTCAGGGCACCGTAGCCACCACTGCCAAGCAAGGGGTCAATTGTACCGGTAGCGAGTTTCTAGAAGTTGCTGGTGGGCTTGTCCTTGGCGAGTCCTCCTCCATCGCGGGACATGATGACCTGGGGGAAGGGGCCTTTCTGGGGCTGTTTTGGCCCCCCAGTCTACTCCTGCTCCCCTTCCCACAGCTTTCCTTTCCAGAAACCAGGCCTCGGAATGTTTGGCAACGATGCTGTGGTTGCCAAGTGACCCGCAACAGCAACAGAGTCCATTGGGCATTCTCAAAGTGACAGATGTTGTTGTTTCCCTGATATGGTTTTGAATTCAAGAAGAAAAAGAAGAAGAGGAAGAGGAGATTGGATTTATACCCTGCCCTTCACTCGAAGTCTCAGAGTGGCTTACAAACTCCTTCCCCTTCCCCTCCTCACAACAGACACCCTGGGAAGTAGTTGGGGCTGAGAGAGCTCTGAGAGAACTGTCCTTGAGAGAACAGCTCTGACAGAACTATGGCTTGCCGAAGGTCATCCAGCAGCTGCAAGTGAAGGCGTGGGGAAATCAAACCCAGTTCTCCCAGTCTGAGCACTTAGCCACTGCTGCTGCACCTTTTTCTCCACACGGCTTCTCCTTCTCTGTTCCCCCAGCATGCAAAGAAGCCCCTCCCCTTCCCCGACCTCCCCCCCCAAAGTCCTCGCTCGGCTGCTCAGGCAGGCAGGGCCGGTGCCAGTTTTTTTGCACACTAGGCAAGGCTACCTTCTGCCCCCGCCCCCCCCCCAGTGCCCACCAATTTTCAAACAAATGCATTTTAGGAAGAAAGAAAAACACAAAATTTGAAATTGCTAATTTCTTTTTGTGTGTGTATGAGTGAGCAATTTGGCTGCTGCATAAGTTAGTTTGCTCTGGAGCCATCCTTCCTGAGCTAAGACAAAAATCTGTGAGTTGGAGGCTAAAAAACTGGGAGCTAGCTCACACTAACTCAGCTTAGAGGGAACACTGCTGGCAACCCTATGACATAATGAACCTGAGGCCAGAAAAAACTTCTTCTGCACTTACTTGTATAGCAGGGATTTTTTTTTTTTTTTGCTATCTGATATATCTCAGGATTTGTTGTATTTTGCACCTCCCAGTACTGAAGAAAGTTTTAATTTTTACTGAGACAATGCTCATCAACAAAATTCCAGGAGAGAACTTTTGCTGGCTTTGCCTTTTTAATCAAGTGTTTCTTGCTTCTTGGAAGCCTCGGATGCTTTAAGCAGTGGTTCAGCTTTTCAGACTTAGAAGCAGTTCTATTTAGTTCATCTTTTGAAATATCAGGCTTCAGAAATTCCAGGTTAGCCCATATTTTAGACAAATGAATTTTAGCCTTTTCTTTACCCATTGATGAAAGTGGCAAGTTATATCTTGGGTCAATATAAGTGCAGGATCTTCACTGAGATTACTAATGTTTTAGCAAAAGATGAATGTTGATGTGTCAAGTTGCCACCTTGGCTGAGACTGAAAAATGCCACCTATTGTAAGTTTCTGATTGAAGTGCTTTTGTTGATAGGTTAGCAGGCATTTAATGTCTCAGTAATATTTTAATGACATCCCATTTCACATCAATTGTATACAGGTCTTGATCTGACACAGTCACATTCAAGCATATTCCATATGGAACACCATCTAGGACAACATATGGTTGTTGTTGTTTTACTTTAAACTTCTTGATTAGTAATTACTAATAGTTGGATTCCTAAGTCTTGTTTAAAAGTAAATATCCTTTCCCCACTATATTGTTGATGGAGCTATTCATTATCATAGCATCTTCAACAGCAAGTTGTGACATATCAGCACAATACCAAACTCCATGCAGAGTAACACTGTTCACTCCTACCATGCTGAATTATTGATCACCTGAAGCTGCTAGATTTGTTTCATAATATCTCCTGAGGTCTCATTTCCACACAAGGCCTCATCATCTTCTTCATTCTCATTATCTTTATCTTCTATAGCAGGGCTCCCCAACATGGTGCCCAGGGGCAGAATGGCACATGCCAACACTTTTTCTGGTGCCCACCAAGTATTTTTTTTAAGAAAGTAGGTGGTGTTTTTGCCCAGCAAAACTTCTGATTGCCCACTAGATATCTGATTGGCTGGGCAAATTTTTAAAAAATGTTGCTTTGGCAGCAGCTGCCACCACATTAGCTAAAACATATCCTGTTTAGATATAATAGAATGGCAGCAAGCGGTAACTCCACTGCCTAGAAAACACAAGACGCTTGTATCTTTAGTTCAAGAACCCTCAGCCTTGTACCCTTGTTGCAGGACAACAGCTTTTGGATAGTCCATGCTTCTCTTACACAGATTCCTATAGATTTGAGCTATTTTATGGCTTTATAGCCCATAGTTGCCATGTTGGGCCTCAAGAAGATGGCACTCATTTCAGCTTGATACCAGTTAGGTCAAAAAATTGAAAGCAATGTGGGTCACTGAAATTATCAAGTCAGGTCAGGTTAAGTGTTATTTACTATTAAAAAGCAAAATATTTGATAACTTGCAGATAGGATCAGCTTTTGAAAACAATAATTATTAATCTAAGCACACAATACCAAAGAGGGATTTGGGGGTGGGGGGGTAGCTGCATTGGTCTGAAAGTTCGAGTCCAGCAGCATTTTTAAGACCAACAAAGTTTATTCTGGGTTTAAGCTTTCATGTGCACACACACTTCTTCAGATGTCAAAGAGGGGCGTCAGCAAAGAAACCTGTTTGTTTGTTTTTTAAAATCTCATTTCAAAGCATCTGCAGTTCTTAGTATTAGGTTCCCAAAAAGAAAACTATACTACATTTTGGAGCAACAGCATTAGGTATGAATATGTAACCATCTCCTTCAAATCTATGGAGCTCACTGGGATGCCATTCTCACAAGACTGATACAAGACTAGATGACTACCCCCATGCATATTTTCCTAGGAGAACAGGCAGAACACAAATATGATTAAGTACAAATAAACGATATTTTGGGACTACAGAAAGGGGATTGATCATCTTTATCCTCTCTACCATCCACAAATCCCCAATCCGGTCGTCCAGAATAAATTACAACATGAGAGTTCTCTGTTGTGCTCTGCGGGACTAGGAACTGATAGAAAACCGACCTTCAAAATGCAGCTGCTCAGAAAGACCGCATCATCCAACCACTCCCTCGTCACCTTCCGTTACTTGACTTGAATTTTGGCGCAGGTAAAAAAGACCATCCTCTCTCAGGAAGCCCCCATCGAGGGTCTGTCCTACACATTGCCTGCCATCCCACCCGAGCCCTCCCTCACCTCAAGACCTGCAAGCTGTGGTTGCTGCTCCACTCGCCCAGCTGTGCCACACGAGGAGGAGCACAGGCACAGCCAGGTGAATGGAGCAGCAGCCTGCAGGGCTTGAGGTGAGGTGAGGGAGGGGTCAGGTGGGGCGGCAGGCAATGCATAGGACAGACCCTGAGAGAGGATGGTCTTTTCTACCTGTGCCAAAATTCAAGTCAAGTAACGGAAGGTGACAAGGGAGTGGTTGGAGGATGTGGCCAGGGAAGGCAAGGAAGCACCACGCCTGCCCACCCGCTCCTCCTGGAGAGGAGCTTGCCAAGCCTCTCTCGGCTGAAAAGTCGCACCCACTCATAAGAAGAAGCCCCCTGCTCCAGCCTGAGCCACTTCGTCCTCCACCCCCATGGCTATCCAGGCGGCTGGGGACTTCCCAAAGTGCTTGTGGTTTCACGGGCTTGCTGGGAAGAGCCTGGGCACGCCAGGGGCAGTCGGCACCTGCGAACAAAGGGCGGATCTTGAACTTGTGTGAGATGCAGGCCATGGGGGGGTGCACTGCAGAGATTGCTGCCACCAGCAGGCACAGCAGCAGGAAGGGCGCCCGAGGAGCAGTGCCAGCCCAGACGATGTCCTCTCCATCCCGATCTGGCTGGCGGCCAGGAGGCCAGGCGAGAAGTGGACGTGAGGAGGGGCGGGCCATAGACAGTTCTGCGCCCTCTGAGGTCTGCTTCCTCTGAGGCCTGCACCCTAAGGCGGTCGCCTAAGTTGGCCTAATGGGTGCACTGGCCCTGGCAGAGCAGCAGTTTGCTGATGAAGGGACAGGGTTGTTAGGGCAGAGAGGAGGAAGAGGGCATGTAGATTGGGAGGCAGCTGGGCTGTCTTGTGCATGCCACTGTGAAGGGAAAGGCACCCTGGCCTCAGAAGTGAGTGGAGGAGCAAAGGGGAAAGGGGGCACTGCTGTTGTGAGCTGGGAGGCAGACTGAGTGTTGGGGTGGGTGGGGGATGGTGACCTCCCTTCTCCTCCCACCTGTTCTCAGCCCATGAAGGAAAAGGGATCATGGGAGGACAAAAAGTACCCCTCAGCGGTTTCAGAAACAGCCAGTCCATCTGGTCTTCCTGTCAGTCCCTCTGCTTCTGTGGGAAATGCAGGAGGGATGAGAACTGAGGGTGGAGGGATCTGGGAGAGTCAGGTTCAGACCCCCCCTTCCTCCTGAGCCAGGACCCTGCCATCTGAGTCACCAGGGGATGGTTATTCAGCCTGGACCACCCTACAGAGTTGTTGTTGTTGTTGTTGAGGATGGGGTAGTGGAGGGGGAAGTCCGGTGTGCCTCCTGGAGATCCTCAGAGGTAGGACGTGGGGGAAAGAGGAAATAAAAGCGAGGCAAATACCTCTATCTTTTAATTAAAAAATTTAAAGTGACTTTTTAAATGGTTTGAAAGGTTTAAAAGGTAGTTCTATTTCTCCCTTTTATAATTTCTTAATAACCCTTAAACTTCTATGTTATTACGAGCTTTTTCTGGTTCTTAGTAGGTAGTCTACTGTTGGGAATTCTTTCTCATTGTATTTCAATTTGATTGAACTTCTGCTGGTCAAAGACTGTAATAATAAACTGACTGGCTGACTGAGAGATGGATTGTAGCCGTGCTTGGCTGCTGAGGATGGGCATATGGGAGGATGCTGAAAAACTACCTCATTTACTTGCAAGGAAGATGACTCATCTTCTAAAAGAGCTATATATACAAAAAGTAGCTAATTTGTATGGAAATGTAAGATAACCCCCATTTCATGGTATCCCTTGGGAAAAAACTAGTCTTGCATTTGGTTAAATACATTTATTGAGGCTTTTGTGGGTTCCCCAGTAAATCAATTGCTTTCATTCCTAGGAATCAATTGCTTTTGCTTGTATTTTGAGTAAAAATGATATTGTTAATTGAGTTTTCCTGCGTCAGTTATAAACTTTATATCTGAGGTACCTATTTATAGCACACATGGCCTGGCCCAACAAAGTAACATTTATGTTAGATCTGTCCCTCATAACAAATGAGTTCAACATCTCTGTAGCATAATTTGAAAGAAATTCTTTAAAAAATTAACTTTAGCATCACTGAGTGCGTATATTGTTGCTGTCATGCGTACCTTACCTTCTGGGAATCTCATTTTTAAGATTAGGTATCTTCTGTCTAGATCTCTTAATTCTTTTATTACGTCTAATTGTGGGTTGTTTATATAGATGGCTACTCCATACTTTTTGTTTTGAGCTGAAGCAAGATATCCTTTACCTAATTTTTTATTATTTAGAATATGCTCATATTTTTTCATTATGGGAGTTTCTTCTATGCATAAAATATCTGCATTTTGCTTTTTAAGTTGGTTAAAAATTCTCATCCATTTCGGGGGAGAGTTCAGTCCATTAATATTTACTGATAATATTTTTAATTTATCCATTTTGTCCTGATGTTGCCACATTCAATTTGTACTTTTCTGTATTTGTTTTGTCTTCAGAACTCTGAAGTCTGTGAACTTTGCTTTGAATTTCTTGACAATTCTCTTTCAGTTCCTTTTTGTAAATCCCCCATTTGCAATTCTTCAGCTAATTTCTTGGCTTGTTCTTCTGTTGCGACTACTTTTCTTCCCTTTGGTAAGTATACCTCTATTGTAAATGATATTTTCAAGTGGTATTTTATTTCTTTCTCTTGTAGAATCTGTCTAAGAAAATAAGAATCTTTCCTTTTTCTTAAAACTCTTATTGGTAGATCCTGAAAGATCTGCAGTTCTTTTTCTGCTACTTTAAGTGGTGATTCTCTTTGTTTCTTTAATATTGCATCTTGTGTTTTCTTGTGACTGAAGCAAAGCAATATATCTCTGGGTAACTTATTCTTGAATGCAAATCTTGAATCCATTCTCAATATCTGATCACTATTGGGAAAGTCTCTTTGTATCTTCAAATAATCCTGAAGCAAAGCACAGAAGTTGTCTTCCAAATTTGGTCTCCTAAAATCTTCTGAGACGCCTCTAAAATGCAGGTTATTAGATCTGTATTGAGTTTCCAGGATTTCAGTTCTTTGGTTTGCTTTCTCAATCTGATAATCTCACCTTTATAAATATATATCATTATCTTTTTGCTTCTCTTTAATTCTTACAATTTATTCTGCTTGCTCTTGAAGTTTTATATTAATTTCTGGTAATCCCGTTGATAATTCTTGACATACTTCTTGGATATTCCTCTGGGTTCTTTCCTCAGATTCTGAGTATTCCTCTGAATACTCTGAATATTCTTCAGGGTTCTTTTCTTAGGTTCTTGTATACTCCTCTGAGTTCTTTTCTCAAATTATTGCATTTGATGCATCAGTGTTTGCAGTAATTTTTCCACCACCTCTTTGATTCTCTGATCTTCATCTGCTTCATTTACTTTCATCTTTTTGACATGTTCCAGTTTTGCTTTCCTCTTCCTAAAAATATTATACAAACCTTCCATATATTATTTCCATAGTTTTCTATGCAAGTATACAAGCATACAGTTATCAAAATTTAAACTATTAATATAACAAAAATAGAGTACATATCCATTACAGTAAAGGGAGATGTTATCTTAAATCCTTATATAAAAGCTATTTGTAGCAGGTAATGAACATTCTAAGTAAGAATAAAAATAAGAAAAGCAGCTTACCTCCTAATTATCATTTCACAATCATCATTATGTCAACAACAGAACAGTTTTATATCATCTATTAAAATCTGAGTTTAATAAGAAGGGGAGGGGTGGGAGAGGGAAGGGGAAAGGGAGGGGAGGATAGAGACAAAAAGAAAAAAGAAAAAGTGGATGGGAGGGAGGGAATATTAAAAATGGTGGGAATAAAAGTAAAAAAATAAAAGTTAAACAGGGCAAAAATAAATTTAAGATTTTAGGGGGAAATGGGGAAAAGGAAGTTTATATTAAACAATATTAAAAATTAATATTGAGGGAAAGAAAAAAGAAAAGAATATTGGAAAAATTAGTCCAAAATCTTCTTGTTGCTTTTATTTACTGGGGAGTATCAGAGAAAGTGCTGGAGTAGGATAGTTCTAAAGATAAGGAAAATAATTCTTATATTTCTGTTGGGCAGTCTTTTGTTGAATCTGCCAGTCTATGTGTTGTTTCCTTTTTACTGTGTCACACCAGAGCTGAAACACTGAACTGGTAAAGTTGAACGCAGCTGGCAGCCTGCCAGTCTTCGAAGACTGTTGTTAAATATTGTTGTTAAAATGAAGCCAAGGTTGTAGTCTTTAGAAACTATCCAAGATAAAAATAATTCACAGATTTATAAGAAAGAGAAATAGAAGCAGGGGAGGGCTGGCCTTACAGGCAATATCCTACTTCTTCTCCGCTGTCCTTGATGACACCAGAACCCAGGGGAGCTTGATAAATCAGGGCCCCCTGTGGATTCACCTCTCAGTTGGGTCTCCCCTTTG
Source organism: Gekko gecko (assembly GCA_029375565.1). NCBI lineage: Eukaryota > Metazoa > Chordata > Lepidosauria > Squamata > Gekkonidae > Gekko > Gekko gecko. The sequence goes on along the minus strand of JAPDNY010000002.1, from coordinate 231,026,777 downwards.
GGGGAGAGGTGAAGATAGAAAAAATAAATTCTCTTCCTCTCCTTGTGTAGTGCGCCCAACAGCTAGATAAGTCTGGAGTCTTTAAAAACACTCCCGTACTTTGGAAGTTCTCTATAATGTCAAAAATAACGGAAAATGTAGATGGAAGAGATGTATACAAATCTTCTTTAGATCACGCTATGATTTGGTTCCCTATTGTGGAATATTTAATTGATCAGGGTGAAATCCCTACTACAGTTAATGACTTAAATTTATGGTAAGATGTGAATGTCTCCTTGATTTGAAAAATGTAAACTGATACTGTAACTTTGAAAATGTAATACTCTTTTTAGTAACTCTAACACTCTTTTCGTGTATACTCCAACTTATCTGTTTTTTTAATTGCTATTTTTCTTTTTGCATTTATTAATAAAATGTTATTTTAAAAAAAACACTCCCGTTCAAGTTGCCATTTTCCCTGGAAGTCATATTTTTAAAATAGTCCCGGGGGGGGGGGCTAGTTGGAGCCAAAAGGTAGCATACCAGTTCACAGCCACAGGATCTAGTGATGGCCATTAGGTTAGAGGTCTTCTAAAGGAGATTCAGTAAACTCACAGATGGCTAAATGGGACCTCTATGTTCAAGACAGCATACATCTGAATGCCAGTTACTCAGGGGCAGCAACAGAGGAAGGAGCTGGTCTTTCCAGGATGTCCAGCTAACTAGACTATATGGACCAATGTTTTGAGTCAGCAAGACTCTTCTTACATTCTTAACGAAAGGCAGTCTGCATCAGCTTAAAGGCACTCAATTATTCAGTAAGAGTGAAACTGGAATCTTGTGATTGATGGGATTCCAAAACAAAGCCCGGGGGGGATTCAAATCATACAATCCCCATTAATTTACCCACTGCAGAGGACTGCTGTCTGATACCTGACATCAAGAATGACATCAAGAATCACAAAACAGAGAAACCTGTAAGAGAACATTTCATCCTCCCAGGGCACTCAATAGAGGACCTCAAAGTAGCTGTTTTATTGCAAAGGAATTTCAGAAACAGACTGGAATGGGAGATTGCTGAATTACAAGTTATTATAACACTCAGGACAATGAAACCCCCGGTGCTTAACAGAGATATCGGCTTCTTATCTCACTGCACACACTAAGTCACTCAGTTCTCACTTATATCCAGGAATTAAATTTTTTTGATCTTAAAGGTGCCACTGGACTCAAACTCAGTTATCACATGTGTTAATTCCTTTATTATCTGTATGCCTATTTGCTTTTATTCACATCTTACCAAATCCAATCTTATTATTCCAATCTTAGCTATATTTATTGTTCAGTTACTAATGCATCTTGACTCTAATTAGTCCTTCCTGTTAAGTAAACCCCCCCCCCAATATGTAATGTTTGAGGAAATCTGTTTCAATGTATCTGAAGGAGTGTGCATCTACACATGATAAGTCTCTCAGTTCTCACTTATACCCACAATTGAACTTTGTTATCGTGGAAGTGCCACTGGATTCAAACTTTGTTCTCACGTCTGTTTGTTAACTCTTATATTTGTGTTATGTCCTAGGACCAGGAGCCCGAGCTGGCGAAATGCAGCCAAGCTCCGTTCCTGAGAACAATAGGGACTAGGCTCCTGAGCTCGCCAAAAGGGAACCAATGGCAGCATTGGCAGGAGATTCAAACCCGCCAATGGGAATGTGGGGAGTCCCCCTTACTGTATATAGTTGGCCTCCAGCCGTTACTGTTTGTCTTTGTTGTGAAGTACGAATAAACGCGTCTTCTCTTATGTCGTCGTCCGAGTCATGAGGCACGAAACCCAGTACTTTACAGTGGCAACGAAGGTGGGATTCTAACGCCTTCCATGAGCGATGACGAGGACAACAAGGCCACTCCCGCCCCCAAGAGCAGCACCGCACCGCTCGCCGAGCATCGCATCGCTGACCCCGAGAGCAGCACCGCACCACTCACACCGACGCCCACCTCCCCAGCCGTAGCTATGGCCGCCACACATGGAAGACTCGAGCACTTCGATCCGTCCCGGCCGGAAACATGGGACACGTGGGCCGACCAGCTCATCTGTTACATGGAGCTCAACGAGATACGCGACCCCGACAAAATAAGGTCGCTTCTGTTGAGTTCGTGTGGGACCGACACCATCTGCCTCACAAAGAGCCTCTTGGTGCCACGCACGGCCCTGGAGAGCTCGTTTGCGGAGATCATGGATGTCCTCAACGCCTATTTCAGCCCCAGGCCTACCTTCCTGGCCAAAAGGATGGAGTTCCAGGGGCGCGTACAGGCCCAAGGGGAATCCGCCGCCGCCTTCCTGGCCATGCTGAGGGTGCTCGCTGTGGACTGCTTGTTCCCCAGGGTGGAGGACAACCTGCTGACCCAGTTCGTGTGGGGGCTGATGGACTCCAAGCTGCAGCACAAGCTAATTGGCAACCGGTGGCTCAACCTAGATGAGGCCATGGACATCGCAACCGCACATGAGGCTTCAGCGTGGGAACGGCCGGCCTTGGCAGCCCATTTGGTTGGAGCGGGTCCCAGCCCAGTGAACTCCGATACAGAGGAGGCTTACTCCCTCAGGCCGCAACCCCGCCGGCCAGCACCGGCCCATCAGCCTGGCCGTGAACCAGCAAAGCCTCCCAACAACCAGACGGTCTGCGCCAGCTGCAGAGATGTCCATGGGAGGAAGACCTGTAGGTTCCGGGACGCGGTCTGCCACGGCTGCAGAAAGCAGGGACACCTCGCCAAGGTCTGCAGGTCCAAGGGCCCCCGGAGCATGAGATCATCGGCCCCACCTAACCGCACACCGACCACCACAGACAAGATGACTGAGGAGGTCTCCGATCTCTACCACCTCACGGATCAGCCGCTGCAGGTACTGCGACTCCCCAACCCCAACCTGGCCTCCACCCCGAAGAACCAAGTGCATGTGCAGATCGAGGGGTCCCCCTGCTGCATGGAGGTCGACTCGGGTTCGGCGGCACCCCTCATTTCCATGGACACCCTAAAAAAGCTTTGCCCGTCTGGGGGATAAGCCGCTCCTGGGGTTGTTCGCAGCTGACAAACAAACGCCGCAGGTATTGTCCCCCCGGGTTTTATGTTGGTCACGGTTCTTAGCAGGATATCAGTACCGGTTGGAGCATCGGCCGGGCAAGGCGCTGGGGCATGCTGATGCCCTGAGCCGCCTGCCACTGCCACACATGGGGGAGGACCCGGCCCCAGCCCCCGCGGTACTTATGATGGAAGAGCTTCCAAACCCCCCCTTCAGGCTGCGGATGTGGTCGCCCGCTCGTCTCGGGATCCGATTCTCTCCTGGGTCCTAAACTGGGTGGTGAGGGGATGGCCAGCGGAACCGGCAGGGCCGGAGTTCACAGCATATAAAGCCAGAAAGGACGAGTTATCCGCCCTGAAAGGTTGTTTACTATGGGGGGACAGGGTGGTCATCCCGGGCCCAATGAGACAAGGGGTCCTTCAATTGCTACACGAGGCCCACCCTGGCATTGTCTGAATGAAAGCTCTGGCAAGGAGCAATGTGTGGTGGCCCGGGATTGATTCGGAAATTGAAACCTGGGTCCGGGGGTGCACACGGTGCCAGGAGGTCTGCCCCAATCCCCCGAGCACACCTACACAAAGTTGGGAGTCCACCCGCAAGCTGTGGTCACGCTTACATGTCGACTTTGCCGGGCCATTCCAGGGTCTCCTGTTCTTGGTAACGGTAGACTCCTACTCTAGGTGGGTAGAAATAAGTCCGGTGTCTACCACCTCGGCCAAAACTGTAATAAGGGCCCTACGCAAAATATTCTCCACGCACGGCTTGCCGGACAACAGGGCTGAGTTCACCTCTGTGGAGTTCCAAGCGTTCCTCGCGAGGAACTTAATCAGGCACATACGCTCTGCGCCTTTCCACCCAGCGACTAATGGCCAGGCGGAAAGAATGGTCCGCACCGCGAAAGAAGCCTTGAGCCTCATAACAGAGGGTGAGTGGGAGTTCCGGCTGGCCCGTTTCCTCCTAACGCAGCGCATCACCCCGAACCCCATCTCTGGGCATTGCCCAGCAGAACTGTTGATGGGCCGCCGCCCCACAACCCTATTAGACCGACTCTACCCGGACCGGGCCCTGGAGCGGAAGCTGGTCGAAACCCGGGAGGTGCCCAGGGGCTTCCTCCCGGGGGAACCGGTCTATTTTAGGAACTACAGGGCGGGACCTCAATGGCTGGCCGGTCGCATTCTCAGACCCACAGGGCCAGTTTCTTATGAGGTCCTGGCCGACGGGGACCGGGTCCTTCGAAAACACATGGACCAACTCCGGAGGCGACAAGACCCCAACACGGGTATAATGGACCTGACACCAGAACACACAGAGGCCACCCCGGTGCCTGAACGGCCGCAGGCGCCGATAGTGGAATGAGAGCCAGAACAACCACTGGACACTGGGCTGGACACAGAGCAAGCTGAGCCTCCTCCACCATCCACGCCGCCACCAGGAATCCAGGCTCCAAGTGCGGTAGGACAACCAGAAGGGACCCCCGCCAGTCTGATGCCGACCCCCGAAGGTCGCTCAGAGAACAGAGGCCACCAGGCTACCTAAAAGACTACCTCACCGGGTAGGAGACAAACTATGGGGGGAGGAGTGTTATGTCCTAGGACCAGGAGCCCGAGCAGGTGAAATGCAGCCGAGCTCTGTTCCTGAGAACAATAGGGACTAGGCTCCTGAGCTCGCCAAAAGGGAACCAATGGCAGCATTGGCGGGAGATTCAAACCCGCCAATGGGAATGTGGGGCATCCCCCCCTTACTGTATATAGTTGGCCTCCGGTCGTTACTGTTTGTCTTTGTTGTGAAGTACGAATAAACGTGTCTTCTCTTATGTCGTCGTCCGAGTCATGAGGCACGAAATCCAGTACTTTACAATTTGTACGCTAATTTGCTGCCATTCACAGATCTTACCACTTGCCTTAATCCAATCTCAGCTATAATCGCCCAGTTACTTATGCATCTTGACTGTTCCTGGCAACTACCCCCCCACACCTATATGTAATGGTTGAGAAAATGTTGTTCTGCTTCAGACCAACACAGCTGCCCACCAGGATTTACCAAAGTGCTTGCTGAAGAGCTGCCAGCCCTATTATTTCTTCTGTCTGCATATGCTGTAGGGGTCCATTATGCCTTCGCCATTAAATGGAATGCATAGAGTTAGATCTCTTCTGAAAAATGCAGCAGCAGTGCTAATTCATTGTCAGGTCTCAATAAGAATTACTCACAATCCCCCAGAGAGGCTTACAGACATAAATTGCTAGTTTCTCCTGTCAGCTTTGGGAGAAAGATTCGGTGAACTCTCTGTCAACACTCATAATGTGATTAGATTCCTACAGTGACACTGTTTCTGTGTAAGAACACCTCCCCACTTAAGCTGGGGAAAACACTAAGAAATTACGTCCTGCCAGACACAATCATAGCAGTGAATGGACCATCTTTTCAAGCCTTTTCTCATGCCATCATTCCTTACAAAAAGACACTCAGAGAAAAAGGGACAGACCTCAGGAGTGGCTTACACAACACTCCATCCTTAGATAGTCATGCTGAATGTGCGCCTTTGCCCAGAGCAATTGCACACAAATACAACTATTGCATTCCTCACAGCCACTTACTTCCAGGCATCCTATGGATGTCAGTGGGATGAAACACTTACTTTGGAGTAACCTCAAGTTGACAAGTAGCTGTTGTTTTAATACTCCCCCAATACCTTAGCTCTTTCTCGAATGAGACATTACTATGCTCCACACAAAATAAGTGGGAAATGGCAGGAAGATGCTGAATTTTGGCATTTGACTACATGTTCACATTACCCAACTTTTTCACGATCTGGTTGCATGCTGCAAATAGTTTTCTGTGTTGAATGTGATACAGTAGCACCTCTGCTTGGACTTCAGCATTTAGTCATGGTGGGAACACTAGGAAAGTTATTCTTGGAGAACCCAAGACCTGCCTTGCTGAAGGGTAAGGCCATGGCTCAGTGCTAGAGCATCCACCTTGGATCTAGGTTCAATACCCAGCTAAAAGGATTGGGTAACAGGTGGCATGAGAGGCTTCCACCTGGAGTCTTGCTACCAAAGAGTCAGTTTGGTGTAGTGGTTAAGAGCGGCGGACTCTAATCTGGAGAGCTGGGTTTGATTCCCCACTCCTCCAGATGAAGCCAGCAGGGTGACCTTGGGTCAGTCACAGTTCTCTCAGAGCTCTCTCAGCCCCACCTACCCCCGCAGGGTGTCTGTTGTGGGGAGGGGAAGGGAAGGTGATTGTCAGCTGCTCTGAGACACCTTCAGGTAGTAAAAAGCAGGGTATAAAAACCAACTCATCCTCTTTCCTTCTTCTATACTGACCTCATTAGACCAATAACCTCACTCAGTATAAGGCAATTTTCTGTGTTCAGATTAAGAGTTTATCAGATTTAGTATTCTCTTGCTTACCATGGCCAGCTAGAACCAAAAAAGTATGGAAAGGTATTTGACTCTGAATTGTGATCCATATGTATATGCAGAGCTGATGCTTTGAGGGGACCCTAATATTAAAACTATTCCCAACAGTAATGTATGGCTGCGAGAGTTGGACTGTAAGGAAGGCTGAGCGTCGAAGAATAGATTGTTTTGAATTATGGTGCTGGAGAAGACTCTTGAGAAGTCCCCTGGACTGCAAGGAGATCAAATCAGTCAATCCTAAAAGAAATCAACCCTGACTGTTCCCTGGAAGGCTAGATACTGAAGCTGAATCTCAAATACTTTGGCCATCAAATGGGAAGAGAGCACTCACTGGAGAAGACCCTGATGCTGGAAAAGATTGAAAGTCAAAGAAGAAGAGGACAGCAAAGGATGAGATGGTTAGACAGTGTTATGGATGCAACGAGCATGAAATTAAGCAAACTCCAGAGCACAATGGAAGACAGGAGGGCCTGGTGTGATGTGGTCCATGGTGTCGCAAAGAGTTGGACTCAACTCTGCGACTGAACAACAACAAAATATTAAAACTGCAGGTAACTCTTTAATCTGGCTAAAATGGGCTAAACCCAGAATCATGTGACATACATTGTATCATTATCCAGGCCACGACTTTGCTGTATGCTTATGTAAAAGCTGATCATGACCTGGTAATCAAAGAAGTATGACAGAACTAAAAAAAAAAAATAGAAGATGCAAGTTCAGATAATAATGTGATAAGAATTACTGTATGTCTGACTTCTTCAGACCTTAGATTATTATATAGAATATATATATTCATCTCCTCTTTTAAATGCTTAGCAAACTCTTTAAACTGGAACTATCAGACTCAGCTGCTTACATCTCCAGCATCTAAAAGCCAATTTGAGACGTTATGGATGAGCCCAATTTTCATACCATTTTTGGCCAGAGGTCAAGACAAATTAATTTTATGCTTTTCACTGGAATCTATTCAATTTGCCTTACTGATGGCATACTGGCATTCCTTTCAAGAGGTTCCAGGAAGAAGGATCCAACAAGTCTTGACACAAGCTAAATGAATAACTCTTCAAAAGTGGGAAATAGCTACACACCATGCACTGAAACATGGACTTGAGGTCAAGGAAATAGTTACCTTAAATAAGGAAGAAAACAAAATGAAATCCCATAACATTTGGTTTGAATTTGTGGAACTGTTAGGACATTAAATGCATCATATTAATGGGGAGGTGCTGTGGCTCAGTGGCAGAACATATGCTTGGAATGCAGAAAGTCCCAGGTTTAATGCCCAGCATCTCCAGTTAAGGTCTAGTAGTAAGTGATAAAAAACAGCTTTGTCTAAGGCCATCCCCTCCCCACCCAGTAGAGCACACGGGCGAGTACCCAGTCTTGGCTGGTGAACCGGGCTACCTCTGTGACCTGGATGGGGCGGTCAGGCAAGTCATCGATGCGGAGGATGTGATGAGCAGGGGCAGGATCCAGGGCGACCTCTGGAAGCGGAAGGCAGCTGGGAGCATCTGCGTGCCCCATAGCCTTCCCTGGACGGTGTCGCAAGTCATATCTGTAGCCTGCCAGAAATATAGACCACTGTGGAATCTGGGGAGACATCATCTGGGGCGTTTGGTGGTCTGGGGTGAGGAAACCCAGTAGTGGCTTGTGGTCGGTGATGATGGTGAAGGGGCAGCCATAAAGGTAGTGGTGAAATTTCTTCACCCTGGCCACAATCGCCAGTGCCTCTTTATCAATTTGAGCATAATTGCGCTCAACAAGGTCCTGTTGCCGACAAGGTCCTTGAATAGTAGGCCACTGGCACCTCACAGCCATCTAGCAGCTGGCGACCCAATTCTGCTCCCACGCCGTAGGGCGATGTGTCACAGGCGAGAACCACAGGGAGGGACTCGTCAAAATGTGCGAGCACGGAGTTAGACACCAACAAGTCCTTAACTGCATTGAAAGCGGCGGCGTGTCACGGAGCCCAGGACCATGTAGCCACCTTATCGAGCAAATGGTGAAGGGGCTCAGCTACTGCTGCTTTGTGTGGCAGGAAAGAGTGATAAAAATTGAGCAGGCCTAAGAATGCCTGTAACTCAGATTTTGACCGGGGAGTTGGGGCTTCCACTATGGCTTTTATTTTGTCCTTAGTTGGGTGAATGCCAGAAGCATCGACACAGGATCCCAGGAAATCCACACTGGAGACACCAAGGATACATTTCTTACATTTCACTTTTAACCCTGCCTCGCTGAAACACTGGAGCACTGACCTTAGGCTTCTCCGATGGTGCCAAGATCAGAACGTCGTCGAAAAACAGGATGACTCCGGGAAGGCCTTTAAGAAGGGAGTCCATTAATTGTTGGGAAATCCCTGGCGCTACGCTCACCCCAAACTGTAGCCGCCGCACCTTAAATGCTCCCCTTTGAGTTACTATTGTTTGCGCCTTGGCCGACTGCTCATCCACAGGCAGTTGCTGATAAGCTTGCACTAGATCCAGCTTGCCAAAAACTCGGCCCCCGGCCAAGGCTGTGAGGACATAGCTGACCACCAGCACGGGGTACGCATGGTCTTGGAGCACTTTGTTTATTGTGCATTTGTAGTCCGCACAGATTCTAATGTCCCCATTGGGTTTCACAGGTGTCACAATCGGGGTCTCTAACCTAGCGTGGGGGACTGGCTCCAAAACCCCTTGGCCAACCAGGCAGTCCAACTCAGTCTCTATTTTCGGGTGGAGAGCGAGCAGGAGTGTGCGGTGCTTTATCCGAATGGGGCGCACTGTGGGGTCAAGGTCGAAAGATACTAGTGAGCCGGTGTAGCACCCGAGCGACCCATCAAAAACCCCAGGAAATTCTTGGCAGATGTCACTGAAGTCTCTGAGCCCCAGTTGATTTATGCCCATCACTGCTAGGCCCAGCGCCTTGAACCAAGACAGTCCCAGGAGGCTGGTGAGAGGGGCTTTCACCACGACCAGTTCCAAGAGGCCATCAAAAGCCTTATATTGTACGTGGAACTGTCCTACCCCCTTAATTGCTACAGGGTTCTTTTGGAAGTCCCGTAGATGGAGGTACGTGGATTCTAAGGGGGGACCTCCGTTGGAGCAGAGTCTCTGGAGGGTGTCCTCAGATAAAAGTGACCAGGATGACCCCGTGTCCAGCTCCATCATGCAGGGAGTTCCCTCAATGGACACAGTCACGTGCAATTTGAGGATAGCGCTTTGGGGTAGGTAGTGTACCTGGTTGTGGTTGATGTTTCCTCCATAGTGGTGATCCATAGCTCCCTGAGGTGATAGGGCAGATTTTCGCGACCAGCAGCTATGTGGCCTTGTTTGTTACAGGTCTGGCATACTGTGTTCCAGAAACAACAGTTCCTCCTCTCGTGAAGGTCGCCACAGCTTGCGCAAGCGTTGGTCCTGGACTGCTGGGGTTGGCTGCTTGTAGAGGAGCAGCCGGCAGCTGGTCAGTTGCTCTTGGGTCGGTGTCAGTGCTGCTGGAGATAAACCTGATGAGCGCTGTCATCATCTTTGGACGTTCCGGATTCCGAAATGGCGGGAAACTGGTTGACGGTGGTTGTCTGCCGGTCATGCTGCGATTTCTCAAATGCTGTGGCCATCTGTAGTGCCGCATTGAGGGTCAGGTTTGCCTGTGGCATCAGTTTCCTGTGGAGCTTCGGCTCTCGGACCCTCCACAGAAATTGCGTGAGTAGGGAGTCTCCCAGGTCCGTGAATTCGCATCTGCTGGCAATGCGGCAGAGATCAGCGAAGAACTCTGCAACGGACTCAGCGGACTTCTGTGTTCTTGCAATGAAGTCCATGTGGACTGCCCATTCAGATGGTTTGGGTGCATGGTAGTTGTTGAGCGCCATGATGATTTCATTGTAGGTGGCCATCTCTAGGGTCTTCAGAACCACCAGGCTCTTGGCTAGCCAGATGGTGGCAACCCCACACGTAATCAGTAGCTAGGATTTCTTAGGCTCATCATCCGTCACCTTCTGTAATTTGAGGAAGTGCGTGAGCTGAGCTACCCAGGCCTCCCAGAACTTGGGGTGGTTCGGGTCAAACGGGGTCAGCTGCTGTCCTGGAACTGCGGAAGCCATGACTCGGAGTGGCAGCAGGAATGCAGGAACCTGAGACATCGGTGCGGAGGTTGTGGACTGCGATTCGCTGGCCGGAGTGGTGCGTAGTGGGAGGCTCTCGGGGTTCTCCATGGTGCCAGTTGCGGAGCTCAGGAGTGGTGGAGTCAGGCGAGTTCAATGGGATCCCATCCTCATCACCAGTAAAATGTACTGGAAGCAGCAGCTCAGCATAGTGGTTCAATCAGCTCTTGATTATGCTACATCGGAATAAGCATGCAGAGGCTGGCTGCAAGCCACCTTTTATTCCTGAACTCCCCACACCCAAACCACACCCAGCACACACACCAAACACCATGATAGGTTCTATTTACAAGTCCATAGTCCAGACTGGGCTACTTTAGGATCCAAGCTAGCCCATTGGTGTGCCCTTTGGATCCACAGTCTCTATTGTTCTCTCGAACGAAACTCTGACCCTTTTCGGACCGCGTGGTCAGCCATGTGGTGGTAGCCATCTTTTCTCAATACATTACAGCAGGCAAAGATTTTTATTGGACTAAAGAGCTTCTTAGAGATGCTGTAGAGCAGCGGTTCTCAACCTGTGGGTCGCGACCCCTTTGGGGGTCGATCGACCCTTTCACAGGGGTTGCCTAAGACCATCAGAAAACACATATTGTTTTTGTGATTAATCACTATGCTTTAATTATGTTCAATTTGTAACAATGAAAATACATCCTGCATATCAGATATTTACATTACGATTCATAACAGTAGCAAAATTACAGTTATGAAGTAGCAACGAAAATAATTTTATGGTCACCACAACATGAGGAACTGTATTAAAGGGTTGTGGCATTAGGAAGGTTGAGAACCACTGCTGTAGAGAAAGGGAAAGGTGAACAGCTGCCAATAATCCAAATGAAAACCATGCACAGATCTATGCCACTGCACCAAAACATTGTGCCAGCTGTTCCCATCTATGTTTATTACTTACTGTGAGACTTCATATGTGCCAGCAGTGTTTGGGCTGCAGAAACGTTATGGATTATCAATCAACATGTCTTATCAGTAATATTAAGTTGTATCTTTTCAGACATGCACATGGGCTTTTCTACTGACTCTGATGTCACACTCTGAATTTTGATATAGTTTGACTCTTTAATTCTAAAAGGTTGCAGAACCCCAGCTCTGGCCATTAAATCACACCACACCTTTTAGTGATCGGGCAGGCAAACTCAGATTTAAATAATAGCATTATAATACTGGTTTTTGTAATCCCTTTCTAATGATTCTTAAGAAGGAACTGGTCTTTTTCACTAGTGCTGCATTGAATTGATTTCAGTGAGCTTTCTACTCCCTGAAATTAGAATTACAGCCCCCATTTCTACCTATATGGAATCTAGAACTGTTCGAAGACGCATCATTTTTCTCTTATGCTACCATTCAGTAAACCAGACAGTCTGGAGACAGCTTTTTGAAGCATTACACAATCTACTGTGGATTTTACTGTCCTGAATAAAGTCTAAGAGGGTTAGCTAACTTATTATCTACTAAAACTTATGAATCAGAACAGACAGCATGGGATAGTGCAGGGGTCACCAACCCTTTCGAGCCTGCAGACACCTTTGGAATTCTGACACAGGCTGATGGGCGCAACTACAAAATGGCTGCAACAATAAGTAGACCCAGCCACAAAATGTTGGAGAAGTCATGCATAACTTTAATAATAAATACTCATTATGCAATAAACTTCTGCTTGGATTCACTAATGGGCTGGATAATAGTGAGCAAACAAACTTAATCCTGACAAGATAGAACATCTCTGGGTTAGCAGACCAGGGATTTCAGATTTCTCCTGTCTAGGATGGGGTTATACTCCCCTTTAAAAGCCAAGTTTGCATGTTGGGAATGCTATTCAACAAAGCAATCCCCTTAGAAAACCAGGTGGCTGCTGTGGTCCAGAGTGCTTTTGCCCAGCTTGGCTGGTGCATCAACTGTTTCAGGTCTAGCTACAGTGATCCATGCCTTAGTTACATGTAGACTGAACTATTGCAATATGCTCTACTTGGGACTACCCTTGAAGAGTGTTTGTTCTGCAATAGCTGCAGCTTCCACTGTGGCTAGACTGCATGTGACCCTGATATTACAACAATTACACCGACTACTGATCCAGTCCCAAGCCAAATTCAAGGTGGTGGCTTTGATCTTTAAAACCCTACGTGGCTTAGGATCAGGGTATCTGAAGAACCATCATCTCCCATATGATCCTGCCCAGGAATTAAGTTACAGGGAGAGGCCCTTCTGACTGTCCCATCAATCAAAGAAGCCTGTTTGGTGGATACATGAGGGCCTTTCAGTGGCAGTCTGATGATTATGGACTAACCTCCCCAGGGAGGTGCGCCTGGCTGTCAATTTTTAGGAGGCAGCTGAAGATGATTTTATTTTGGACTGTGTTTGATTAAAGCAGTCCTAAATTGTGATTTTAAAAATTTGTTTTATGTTTTAATGTAATCTATTTATGTATTTTATTAATATTGTTAATTCCCTTGAGCTCTGTAAGGAAGAAAGACAGCAAATAAATATTTTAAATAAATAAATAAACAAAACATTTCAGGCAGAAGTTCTGTTTTACAGGGTGTCTTTAAAAATGAACATGTTCTTTAAGAAATATTTTCTTAAATACAAAGAGGGAAGATCTTGTGCAATGGTAGCAGCTATTGTCAAAGCAATTTTTTTTAAAAAAAGTCTGTGCAGCCAATCATATGTCCAGTGGCCACGCAGAAGCCCTGCTGGGGAAAAGCCCCACGTGGCCTCAACTACTTTCTAAACACACTTGCTGGGCACCAGGAAAGGTGTCCCTGGTTGCCATGGTGTCCACAAGCATCACATTAGGGACCTCTGGCATAGTGGTTGGAGTGTCAAACTAGGATTTGGCAGACTCAGGTTGAAATCCTTAGTCTGCTATGGAAACTCACAGTAGGACCTTGGGCCAGTCTTTCTCTCAGCCTAACTCACCTCTCTGGGTGGTGGTTGTAAAAATAAATAGATTGATGTTGTAAGCTGGTTTGGGTCCATTAGAGAAAAAAGCACAGTATAAATAAAAATAAGAAATAGAAACAAGCCCTGTCATGATCTGTGCAGGACGGAGACAGGGTCTAGAGACCTAAACTATAGGAGGGACCTGTCTGGCAGTGGAAAGCAGACAGCCTACAATCCCCACAATGCTTGGGGACGGTTTTAGCCAATGGGAGTGCAGGGATTCTGGGAGGAGACTGTTGCATTCTAGTGGAGGTGTGTCTTAAGCTGTAGGCTATGGAAAATGGTGTTTTGCTTCACACAGGAATGAATTGAAGGGGACTGTGCTAAACTCTGTGTGTTGTGAGGAAACGGATCTTGCTGTCTCTCTGCAGTTTTCCATCTCACGGAGTCACTGAGGGAGAAGGGCTGGTCTGAGCGGAAAAAGTCCCTCACAAGTCAGAGTGACTGTTACAGGTAGTGGAGCCTGGTAAGAAGGCTTGTAGGCCTTAAGTAATAACAGTTAAGGAATAATAGGTAGCTGCGTTAGATTCTGTTTATTTTGCCTTTTTAAACACTGTTATTTCTTTTTGAAGTACCTTGCCTTGTTTACAATGCCCCATTACTGTATAAATAAACCATTGTTTAAAAGTTCTGCTTGGTCATCACGCCTAAGGTTCTCAGCTTGGAAAGGGGAATTTTGGATGGGCTTGAGAGGGTACCCTGGGCCTTCTCAAGGGACCGTAAGTCCAGGGTGGTGGGAGCGGAAGGCAGCGACCTGCTGGGGTCATGACAAGCCCCTTTAGATTTTATAACTCGAACACCATCTTCCTACAAAATGTTGTCATTGTGCAACACCCAGCAATTGGTCCTTGGGGTAAGAGAGGCCTTCTGCACTGCAGGAAATGCCTCCAGCTTCTAATCCCCCAGCAAGACTCCTCTTCTTCTACTCCCCACACCTCTCTGGGTATCACCGCCACCAGAAAACTGGTTCCCAGAGGTTTTGACCAGCCGAAGGGTTTGCACTCAGGCTCCTCTCTCTTTTAGTCTCTTAGATCATAATACCTCATCTGGCTCTTCCATTTTTTGGAATTGTTACAAAAGGGACCAAACTCTCTTATGTGAGCTCTCTAGGGAAGTAGGACTTAACAGCTGCACCCTGGTTTTTCTATTCCTGGACTGGAAAACATGGACTGAAGGGTGTGTGTTGTGGTTCAGAGAGATCAGATTGACTGCATTTAAAATGAAAAGTAGATTAAGAAGTAAAATAAACCACACATACTGTGTAAACACAACAGACCAAGCAAGGATAAAAGACCTGTGAATAAATTCATATTCTATACCTCTGGCATATACATATTTCCTAAAACTGTAACAAGAGATAAGCTGTCTAAATCTGTAAAATACAATCATTTAGGCTCATTTGTTGCCTTGGTTTCACTATTAAGAACATAAGAACATAAGAGAAGCCAATGTTGAATCAGGCCAATGGCCCATCTAGTCCAACACTCTGTCACACAGCGGCCAAAATATACCAGGTGCCATCAGGAGGTCCAGCAGTGGGGCCAGGGCACCAGAAGCCCTCCCACTGCTGCCCCCTCCAGCACCAAGAATAGAGTGCATCACCTGCCCCAGACTGAGAGTTCTCATTCTATACCCTGTGGCTAATAGCCACTGGTGGACTTCTGCTCCATATGTTTATCTAATTTCCTCTTGAAACTGTCCATGCTTGCAGCTGCCACGACCTCCTGTGGCAGTGAATTCCATATGTTAATCACTCTTTGGGTGAAGAAGTATTTCCTTTTATCTGTTCTAACCCGACTGCTCAGCAATTTCATAGAGTGCCCACGAGTTCTTGTATTGTGAGAAAGGGAGAAAAGTACTTCTTTCTCAACCTGCTCAATCCCATTCATAATCTTATAAACCTCGATCATGTCACCCCTCAGCCGTCGTTTCTCCAAGCTAAAGAGCCCCAAGCATTTTAACCTTTCTTCATAGGGAAGGTGTTCCAACCCTTTTATCATTCTAGTTGCCCTTCTCTGCACTTTTTCCAATGCTATAATATCCTTTTTGAAATGTGGTGACCAGAACTGTACACAGTATTCCAAATGAGGTCGCACCAATGATTTATACAGGGGCATGATGATACTGGCTGATTTGTTATCAATTCCCTTCCTAATAATCCCCAGCATAGCGTTGGCCTTCTTTATTGCAGCTACACATTGTGTAGACATTTTCAGCGAGTTATCCACTACGACTCCAAGATCTCTCTCTTGGTCAGTCTCTGCCAGATCAGACCCCATCAACGTGTATTTATATTTAGGATTTTTGGCTCCAATGTGCATCACTTTGCACTTGGCCACATTGAACCCCATTTGCCACGTTGACGCCCACTCACCCATCCTCAACAGATCCCTTTGGAGTGCCTCACAATCCTCCCTGGTTTTCACCACCCTGAACAACTTCGTGTCATCTGCAAATTTAGCCACATCACTGCTTACTCCCAATTCCAAATCGTTAATAAACAAGTTAAAAAGCATGGGACCGAGTACTGATCCCTGTGGTACCCCACTGCTTACCACCCTCCACTGAGAAAGTTTCCCATTTATACTCACTCTCTGTTTCCTATTTATAAGCCAGTTTTTGATCCACAAGAGGACTTGTCCTTTTATCCCATGACTATTGAGCTTACTTAGGAGCCTTTGATGAGGAACTGTATCAAAAGCTTTCCGGAAGTCAAGGTAAATAATATCTATTGGGTCCCCCTTGTCCACATGTTTGTTCACTCCCTCAAAAAACACTAACAGGTTAGTGAGACAAGATCTTCCCTTACAGAACCCATGCTGAGTCTGCCTCAATAGTTTTTGTTCATCAATGTGCCTACTAATTCTTTCCTTAATAACAGTTTCCACCAACTTACCCGGTATCGATGTCAGACTGACTGGCCTGTAATTTCCTGGATCTCCCCTGGAGCCCTTTTTAAAGATGGGAGTGACATTAGCTACCTTCCAGTCATCAGGAATGGAGGCAGATTTTAAAGAAAGATTACATATTTTTGTCAGGAGATCCACAAGTTCACATTTGAGTTCTTTCAGAACTCTCGGATGAATGCCATCCGGGCCTGGTGATTTATTAGTTTTTAAATTGTCCATCAGTCGGAGGACTTCCTCTCTTGTCACCGCAATCTGATTCAGGTCTTTCAAACCCCCTCCCAAAATCAGTGCTTCTGGAGTGGGCAAACACTTCTCCTCTTCCACAGTGAAGACAGAGGCAAAAAATGCATTCAGCTTCTCAGCCATTTCCCTATCATCCTTCACTACTCCTTTTACCCCTTGGTCATCCAAGGGCCCCACTGCCTCCCTGGCTGGCTTCCTACTTCTAATGTATTTGAAGAAAGTTTTATTGTTGGTCTTTATGTTTTTTGCGATATGCTCCTCATATTCCCTTTTTGCTTGCCTGATCACAGACTTGCATTTTATTTGCCATAGTCTGTGTTCCCTTTTATCAACCTTACTAAGACTAGCTTTCCACCGCTTAAAGGAATCCTTCTTACCTTTTACAGCTTCCATTACTTTATTTGTTAACCATGCAGGCTTTTTTCTATACCTATTTGTACCTTTCCTAACCTGCGGTATATATTTTTTCTGAGCTTCTAGGATTGTCTTTTTAAATAGTCTCCAAGCTTCCCCAATATATTTTTTCTGAGCTTCTAGGATTGTCTTTTTAAATAGTCTCCAAGCTTCCCCCAATGTAAATTATTCAGGGATCACCCCTTGCTTTCTCAGGATCATGTGCTCATTTTTTTATATAACATTTTTATTATTTTACAGAATAAACAGAACATAAGAAAAAATTGCCTATCATTACAGAAGGGAAAGGAGTAACCGTCTATATCCACATCATTGTGTTACATAACTATCATATTTATAAAGTTCAAAAGTTAACATACATTACCTCAAAAATAGCTGAATATCCTTATGAATTTTGTTATAAGCTTGTAAATAGTCCATTATTGGAGACCAAACAGAAAAAAAAACTCTAGATTTTTTTCTAAATTGTTACTCAGCTCAAACCATGTTATTTTTTTCCATTAAATATAGATGCCACAATTTATTGTGCCATTTATCTAAAGATAGACAATTTACTGACTTCCAGTGTGTGGCAATCAATGCACCCTCTAAGCTGTGGAGTCTTGTGAGTAAAAATTCTACTTTGTGAGCTACTGGCATTAAAGTTGTGAGCGAGCAATTTGGCTACTGCATAAATTAGTTAACCCTGGAGCCATACTTCCTGAGCTAAGACAAAAATGTGTGAGCTGGAGGTAAGAAATTGTGAGCTAGCTCACACTAACTCAGCTTAGAGGGAACACTGGTGGCAATTACTGCTTTTGCTGCATATAAAAGTAAAGATATACATTTTCTGTTAGTATAGTATGTTTTAAGGTCTTCCCTGTCATTAAGTAATATCATTTCTGGAGTAAAAGGTATATGAACCTGTGTTATACAAAAAATCTTTTCTAAAACATTTTCCCAAAATTTTGAAATTTTAGAACAAAACATCCAGCTTTGCAAAAAAGTACCTCTTTCATTACAGTGTCTGCAATATAAAGGTTGCGAACCTTGTATGTGGGCCAATTGCACCGGGGTAAGGTACCACAAAGATAAAATTTTAAATGTTTGCAGTCTCACAGAAATTATAGACAAAGAGTTCTCATATGAGTTCCATATACATTTCCATGTATCGTCATCAAGATGTTTTAACAAAAATTTGTCCCATCTAGATTGATATGATAAAACCAAGTTTTCTTTAAGTTGATTCAAAATTTGAATAATTTTAGATATATTTCCTTTTCTGCTGATTTCAGAGGATCAAATAAGTATTTCAAACATTGTTAAGGGCTGTTGATAAAATTTTTTCTAATTTTAAAGTTTTACATAAGTGTCTTATTTGGTGATATTGGATCCATGTGATCAGACTTCCTGCGCTTGCTTCTAAATCTTTTTTCCCCATAATTTTATTGTTTTTGAATAGGTCTTGGAGCATGGTTATTTGTATTTTATGCCAGTATGTATAATCAGTACCTATTAATCCTGGTGGGAACCAACTTTGACCTAAGAAAGATGTAAATCTAGAATATCCTGGAACCAATTTTTTTCTAAAAGTGTCCCAAATTTCTAGTGTTATGTGTAAGGGGTCATTAGTGAGTACTATATGTGGCCTCTCTTTTTTGATTTGCCATATAGTTTCTATTATTGAATATGGTTTGGTATCATTTTCATAAATTTGTACCCAGTCTGGTATCTTGTCTCTTTGCAACGTTATTAAAATTCTGTTCAAATGAATCAGTGTGTAATAATTTTGTATATTAGGGAGTTGTAGTCCTCCAGTTTTACACGTTCTGTATAGAATATTAGCATTGATTCTGGCATTTTTGTTGTTCCACAAAAATGATAATAAAATAGATTGCCAATATTTTATCATACTTATTGATGTTTTTACAGGTAGAGCTCTAAACAAAAATATAAATTTTGGGAGTAAAAAAGATTTTATAAGATTGTATCTATCTGTAATGGAGGGTGAATATCTATTCCATTTTTTAATCTTTTGAAGTATTTCTTTTTGTAGTTCTTCATGGTTATATTTATAGATATGTTTTAAATTTGCTGGCAGTTGGATGCCCAAGTACTGTAATTTTTCATAAACCCGCTGATATTGAAAAGTGGATTGTAAATACTCCTGGTTTTTGTTGGATAGATATAAAGGCATAATTTTGATTTTGTAACATTGATTTTCAATCCTGAAACTAATTCAAATTCTTGTAGTGTGTTTTGTAAATAATGTAATGATCTTGAAGGGTTGGTAATAAATAATAACATATCATCAGCAAAAACTGTTAATTTGTAATCCTTTTTTCCAATTGTGAAGCCTGATATATTCGTGTTTTGTCTAATTTTTTGAGCTAAAGGCTCTATTGATAGGGCAAATAAAAGGGGTGACAAGGGACATCCTTGTCGTGTTCCTCATTCTAATTTAAGGTTTGAAGAAAACATTCCATTTATATTAATTGTTGAATATGGCTGTTCATAAATAACATTGATAGCTGTTAAAAATTTAGTACCAAAGTTTATTTTTACCAAAAGTGATTTCAAAAATGAAAGTTCCAAGGAATCAAATGCCTTTTCCATGTCAAGTGAAAGCAAAATTGATTCTATTTTATTTGTTTGGGCTGTTTGTATGATGTGTAATGCTTTATATGTGTTATCTACTAGGTCCCATCCGGGTATAAAACCTACTTGGTCCTATGATATATAATCAGATATTATTTTGTTTAAACGTTGTGCTAATATTGATGTAAAGATCTTCAAGTCTACATTTAAAAGAGAAATCGGCCTATATGAGGATGGAATAGTGTTGTCTTTCTGAGGTTTAGGAAGAACAACCATATTTGCATGGGACCATGAGGGGGGTAAATTACCTACTTTTAGAATATGAGTACAAGTATCCAGTAGGGGGTCTAGAAGTGTATTGGAAAAGCGTTTATAAAAAGAGGCTGAAAAGCCATCAGGTCCAGGGGATTTGTTCACTTTTAATCTTTTAATAGCTTCTAAGATTTCTTGTTTAGTAGTCTTTATCCATAAAGGATTTATGTTCACTCTTTAATTCCTTAGATATATGTGTTCAAAAAAGTCGTTTATGTTAGATTGTGATACATTTTTAGAGGCGTATAAGCCCTTATAATAATCTACAAAAAAATAAAATTTGGTCAGTTTTTGCTTTCAATTTGCCTGAATTGTCTTTAATCTGATGAATTTGTCTCTCTGTTCTTTTCCTATTTACTCTTTTGTTTAAGATTTTTAAATTTCTAGAGTTATAATACTAGGATTCTTGTTTTAAGTAAATTAAGTCATGTTTGATTTTATAAGTATCTAAATGTTCTAATTTCCGTCTTTCAGCTAATAACATTCTAGAAACTTTTTTGCTACAAGTAAGTTTATGCTTTTTCTCCAGTTCAGAAATTTTGTTAGTAATAGTTTGTCTTTGTTCTTTATGTTTTTTCCATTCATAGGAAGATTCCCCTAATTGTTGGTTTCATAGCATCCCATAAAAACAATGGAGATTACACATCTGTTGAATTTTCTTGAAAATAAATTTTGAGTTGTTGATCTATTTCTTTCCTGAGTATTGGGTCTTCTAATAAGGTATTGTTTAAGTACCATTGTTTAATCTTAGGAGTTTGGGATGACCATTCCCAAATGCTTTCCACCCACGCATGGTCTGACCACAGTTTGTCACCAATTTGGGTTTTTGAAATCTCAGGCTGTAACTTTCGAGATACCAAAATGTAGTCCAGTCTAGTATGGAGGTTAAATTGTGCCAAATAGTAAGTAAAGTCTTTTTTGTTTGGATGTTGGGTCTGTCAAATATCTATTAAAGCATATTCTTGAAAGAGTATATTTGAGTCATATTCGTCTGACTTCTTACCTGATTTCTTGATAATTTTCTTATTTTTTGGAATGGATCTATTGATTTGTTGGTTAACTATTAAATTTAGGTCGCCTCCCAGAATTGTTTCTCCTTCTTTAAAATTTTCTAATTTCTGAAAAGTATCATTCAAAAAGTTAATTTGGTCACTGTTAGGGGCATATAAGGCCGAGCGCCGAATAATAGATTCTTTTGAACTATGGTGCTGGAGAAGACTCTTGAGAGTCCCTTGGAATGCAAGGAGATCAAATCAGTCAATCCTAAAAGAAATCAACCCTGACTGTTCCCTGGAAGGCCAGATCCTGAAGTTGAAGCTCAAATACTTTGGCCACCAAATGAGAAGGGAGCATTCACTGGAGAAGACCCTGATGCTGGGAAAGATTGAAGGTCAAAGAAGAAGGGGATGGCAAAGGATGAGATGGTTAGACAGTGTCATCGATGCAATGAACATGAAATTGAGCAAACTTCAGTGGACAGCGGAAGACAGGAGGGCCTGGCGTAATCTGGTCCATGGGGTCGCGAAGAGTCGGACTCGACTGTGCGACTGAACAACAAAAGGGGCATATAAAGAGCCCAAAGTCACAGGATTATTTTCTATAGTACCTTTGACTGCCAGGGAGCATGAGGGTCAAGGGGAAAAGGGGCACCATGCTGAGGATAAGGGGAATGTGCCCTCAGAAGGGACCTCTTCTTCAGCTGGTGAACGGGTATCCTTCCGCACCAAGGAACCGTCCCTGGGAAGGGTGGGAGGGGGGCTCTTGGTAGTTGGAGATTCGATCCTTAGGCAGGTAGACAGCTGGGTGGCGAACCCACGTACTGACCGTATGGTGACTTGCCTGCCTGGTACGAAGGTAGCGGACATTACGCGTGTTTTAGATAGGCTGGTAGATAGTGCTGGGGAGGAGCCAGTGGTCGTGGTGCATGTCGGCACCAACGATGTGGGGAAATGCAGTCGTGAGGTCCTGGAGGAGAAATTTAGGCTGCTGGGCAGGAAGCTCAAGGCCAGGACCTCCAAGGTAGCCTTCTCGGAAGTGCTACCTGTTCCACGCGCAGGGCCGGAGAGACAGGCACAGATCAGGAGTCTCAATGCGTGGATGAGACGGTGGTGTAGGGGGAAGGGTTCAAGTTTGTTAGGCACTGGGATGCTTTTTGGGACAAGAGGGAGCTGTACAAAAGGGACGGTCTCCACTTGTCCCGAGAAGGAACCAGGCTGCTGGCGCTCAAAATCAAAAAGGTGGCAGAGCAGTTTTTAAACTGAATAATGGGGGAAAGCCGACAGGAGATGAAAAGTCTCTGGTTCGGGATGGCTCATCTCAAAGAGATGAAGGGGTAGCTATTACTTTTGTACAAGGAAATAGATTACAATTGTCCACTGAGACTGTGGCTAATGATAGGAACTGCCTGGCAAGGTCTCGAGGCAGCAAGAGGAAGGCTGTGGGCTTAACAAACATGGGAAACTATAAGTGTTTATACACAAATGCTAGAAGTCTCCGAGGTAAAATTGGGGAGTTGGAATGCTTGGTGTTGGGGGGGGAAATAGACATTGTGGGTATTTCAGAAACTTGGTGGGATGAGGAAAATCAGTGGGATACGGTGATTCCTGGTTATAAATTATATCGGAAGGATGGGGGGGAAGGGTTGGAGGTGGGGTGGCTCTGTATGTCAGAGAGGGTATACCGTCCAGTAAGATTGAGAGGGTAAGAGAATTGGATTCGCTTCTGGAAATGCTATGGGTTGAAATAGTGGGTCCAAAAGGAGGCTTAACAGTGGGAGTTTGTTATCGCCCACCAGATCAAAAGATAGAGGAGGATTATAAAATGATGAATGAATTAAAGATAGCGGCTAGATGAAATAACTGTGTTGTAATAGGCGACTTTAACTACACACACATTGATTGGGTCAATATGAGTTCTAGTCGGGAAAAAGAGATTGCGTTCTTAGACACTCTCAATGACTGTGCTGTGGAACAGATGGTCACAGATCCTACCAGGGGAGAGGCGATCCTGGATTTGGTCCTAAGTAACACCCAAGACCTGGTGAGAGATGTAAAAGTAATTGCACCACTTGGGAACAGTGACCATAATGTCATTGAGTTTAACATTTGTACAGATAGGGAGTTGCCCAAAAAGACTGACGCAACCACTTTTAACTTTAAAAGGGGTAACTTCTCTGGTATGAGGGGACATGTGAGGAAGAAATTGAAAGAAAGAGTGGAGAAGGTCAAAACCATTGGGGAAGCTTGGAGACTATTTAAAAAGACAATCCTAGAAGCTCAGAAAAAATATATACCGCGGGTTAGGAAAGGTACAAATAGGTATAGATAAAAGCCTGCATGGTTAACAAATAAAGTAATGGAAGCTGTAAGAAGTAAGAAGGATTCCTTTAAGCAGTGGAAAGCTAGTCTTAGTGAGGTTGATAAAAGGGAACACAGACTATGGCAAATAAAATGCAAGTCTGTGATCAGGCAAGCAAAAAGGGAATATAAGGAGCATATCGCAAAAAACATAAAGACCAACAATAAAACTTTCTTCAAATACATTAGAAGTAGGAAGCCAGCCAGGGAGGCAGTGGGGCCCTTGGATGACCAAGGGGTAAAAAGAGTAGTGAAGGATGATAGGGAAATGGCTGAGAAGCTGAATGCATTTTTTGCCTCTGTCTTCACTGTGGAAGAGGAGAAGTGTTTGCCCACTCCATAAGCACCGATTTCGGGAGGGGGTTTGAAAGACCTGAATCAGATTGCGGTAACAAGAGAGGAAGGCCCGGATGGCATTCATCCGAGAGTTCTGAAAGAACTCAAATGTGAACTTGTGGATCTCCTGACAAAAATATGTAATCTTTCTTTAAAATCTGCCTCCATTCCTGAGGACTGGAAGGTAGCTAATGTCACTCCCATCTTTAAAAAGGGCTCCAGGGGAGATCCGGGAAATTACAGGCCAGTCAGTCTGACATCGATACCGGGTAAGTTGGTGGAAACTGTTATTAAGGAAAGAATTAGTAGGCACATTGATGAACAAAAACTATTGAGGCAGACTCAGCATGGGTTCTGTAAGGGAAGATCTTGTCTCACTAACCTGTTAGTGTTTTTTGAGGGAGTGAACAAACATGTGGACAAGGGGGACCCAATAGATATTATTTACCTTGACTTCCGGAAAGCTTTTGATACAGTTCCTCATCAAAGGCTCCTAAGTAAGCTCAATAGTCATGGGATAAAAGGACAAGTCCTCTTGTGGATCAAAAACTGGCTTATAAATAGGAAACAGAGAGTGAGTATAAATGGGAAACTTTCTCAGTGGAGGGTGGTAAGCAGTGGGGTACCACAGGGATCAGTACTCGGTCCGATGCTTTTTAACTTGTTTATTAACGATTTGGAATTGGGAGTAAACAGTGATGTGGCTAAATTTGCAGATGACACGAAGTTGTTCAGGGTGGTGAAAACCAGGGAGGAGTGTGAGGCACTCCAAAGGGATCTGTTGAGGATGGGTGAGTGGGCGTCAACGTGGCAAATGGGGTTCAATGTGGCCAAGTGCAAAGTGATGCACATTGGAGCCAAAAATCCTAAATATAAATACACGTTGATGGGGTCTGAACTGGCAGAGACGGACCAAGAGAGAGATCTTGGAGTCGTAGTGGATAACTCGATGAAAATGTCTAGACAGTGTGTAGCTGCAATAAAGAAGGCCAACACTATGCTGGGGATTATTAGGAAGGGAATTGATAACAAATCAGCCAGTATCATCATGCCCCTGTATAAATAATTGGTGCGACCTCATTTGGAATACTGTGTACAGTTCTGGTCACCACATCTCAAAAAGGATATTATAGCATTGGAAAAAGTGCAGAGAAGGGCAACTAGAATGATAAAAGGGTTGGAACACCTTCCCTATGAAGAAAGGTTAAAATGCTTGGGGCTCTTTAGCTTGGAGAAACGACGGCTGAGAGGTGACATGATCGAGGTTTATAAGATTATGAATGGGATTGAGAAGGTTGAGCAAGAAGTACTTTTCTCCCTTTCTCACAATACAAGAACTCGTGGGCACTCTATGAAATTGCTGAGCAGTCAGGTTAGAACAGATAAAAGGAAATACTTCTTCACCCAAAGAGTGATTAACGTATGGAATTCACTGCCACAGGAGGTCATGACAGCTGCAAGCATGGACAGTTTCAAGAGGGAATTAGATAAACATATGGAGCAGAAGTCCATCAGTGGCTATTAGCCACAGGGTATAGATGGGAACTCTCAGTCTGGGGCAGGTGATGCACTCTATTCTTGGCGCTGGAGGGGGCAGCAGTGGGAGGGCTTCTGGTGCCCTGGCCCCACTGCTGGACCTCCTGATGGCACCTGGTATATTTTGGCCGCTGTGTGACAGAGTGTTGGACAGATGGGCCATTGGCCTGATTCAACATTGGCTTCTCTTATGTTCTTATGTTTGACAAAAACAAATCTACCACTGTCATCTTTCAAAGTGTCTTTCAAAATAAATCTAACATTTCTAGACAACATAATAGCAACACCTCTTGCTTTTGAGCTTCCACAAGCCTGCAATTGAACAGTAAACCAGTTGGTATTAAAAATTGTCCTGTTTGGATTTTTCTGATGTGTTTCTTGCAACATCAATATATCTGGTTTTAAATGCATAAGATTATTGTACAGTCTCTTTCTTTTAATATTGTTGTTAACACCTCGTACGTTCAGAGTAATTATTTTAAGTTGTGACATTGTAAAAAATTACCTTTTTTTCTTTTGTAACACTAATAACTAATCTAATACTTAACTTTAATTAAAATTATAAAAATATTTCTAAAGTATTTCTAACTTGCTGGTTATCCTACAATCTTATACCTAAAAACTTAAACTAAAAAACTTGAACTAACTTACCTAAACTTTAATTGCTACAACTACCTATCAAGCCAAAACTCTCTAGCCGTAAACCTAAATGGAGCCTGCAGTTATCTGCAGGTACTCAGGATTTTTCCTGAGGCCAACTACGATATATTTATAAAGTCTTTAATAAACATAAAATCATTTTCCCCCTCTGCCAACTGTATAAAAATACTTTGCTTCAACAGCCTCTAGCTATTAACCCATAGCTATTAGTATATTAACTCTTTTTAAAAGAATAAAATCAGATCTAGCTCTGTATAATAATAAAGTTGAAAAAGAAAAAAGAAAAAATACAATCAAATTGTTACAGCATCTGAGGATTCAAGTCTTTTTATACTTGGAGTAGAATCAAATCTTCAAGTAAATGTTTAGCTCTTTTTTGAGTTGGGGACGGGAATTTTACTTTCTTTTGGTGGAGTCATGCTGAATTGTAGTCTCCTTTTGTATATATTCTTGATTGTAGATTCATCCTTCTTCAAGTCAAATTTTTTCAGAAGTTTTAGTCTGACTTCCACCAATGCTGCTTGCATTTTCTCCCCTTTATAAATAACTTGCAAAGTTGCTGCACCAATCCATTTATATTCTATTTTGTGGTCTTGAAGCTGCGTAGTAATTATTTTCAATTCTTTCCTTCTGCTTATAGCTTCTCTAGGTAGGTCAGGAAATATTTCGATTTTATGGCCAGCAAATTCAAAGGGTCCTTTTTCTCTTGCTTCTGATAGTATTCTTTTTCTTACCCTGTAATCAGGGGCAGTGATTACAATGTCTCTGGGACCCTTTCGAAGTGAGTTTTTGGGAGAACCAATTCTGTATGCTTTTACGATTACAGGGACTACATCATCCTGTAACTGCCATAGTTCTGCTAGCCAATTTGCCATAAATACATGAAGGTCTTCAGATGTATTTAGTTTTTCTGGAAAACCACAAAATTTAACGTTATTTCTGCGTTGTTCCATGTCCAGGTTGAGTAGTTTAAGAGTTAACTGATCGGTCTCTTTTTGTAAATTTTTATTCTCATTTTGAACAGTTTCTGCCAGGGTAAATGCTCCCTCTGCAGTGGTCTGTGTATCTGTTAATACTTTTCTAATTTCAGTTAGTTGATCTTGGACTGGCTTCCATAGTTCACTCATTTTAGCAAAAAGTCTGCCTTCCATTTCAAGTAACTCACATTTAGAAACTGGGGTGAGGAGTTCCTCGTCTTCAATGCTTTCCTCAATTATCTCTTCAACAATAGTGTCCGCCATTTTAAGTACTAGCGTATCTCCCCCGATGCATTTTTTCAATCGTTTTTTTTGAAGGGTATGAGCTGCTTACCATGTCAGCGATTTCTTTAAGGGTTTAGGTTTCAGTTCGTCGTGTGTCCGATCGTCTGTGGCTGTTTTTGTGACAATATTCTCAACGTTATGGGCAGAGAGAGGAAGAGCCTCGGGCTCAAGCGTCCATTGCCAGCTCACGCAACACCACACCCCAGGACCATGTGCTCATGTTGAGCTAAGATGGAAAAACCCCTCCTCATGAATGTATATAAAATGGCCACTTCTTCAACAAGCTCTGAAGTTTTTTCTACATACACACCCCAACTCTGCAGAAGGGAGCTTTGACTCTCAAAAGCTTACACGCCCTGAAACTCTTATTGGTCTCTAGAGTGCTACTGGACTCAAATCTGACTGCAGCCACCCTTGGAAACAGTGTTCTCTTTGTGTTTGTTAAAGTTCTACTCTTACCTTGGCATCCCGAGGGTCTACAGCTCAGGTGATTCAGGCTCCTCACTGTCCTCTGGCCAAGTCATCTGCATTTCTATGGCTCTGCATTATCCCCACTTGTTTTATGTTTAGAAGGTATACATGAATTATCCCCACTTGTTTCTAAACTTTTCACCAACTAATCTGAGCCTCCACAGAATGCAAAGCCGAGAATGAACCTTCAAGGCTGCAAACGTTGGCACTAACCCTGGGGTGAAAGGCCTTTCACCACTGTTAGCAGTCAGATCCCTCCTCTTGCAGAGAGACAGTTTATAGCTTAGAGAGGCAGAAACACCCTTCTTCAAATATCATCTCAAAAATTATAGTGCAAGGCACTGTCTGGCCTAAAGTGGAACAAAAAGGATGCCAGCCAGGTAAGAGACTGGGAAAATATTTTGGTAGGTTAGTCAGAGCAGCTGACTGGCTAATGGCCCTGGGGGGCTGGGGTGACACCCCCTCACAAATGTGCTATGCCCCCCCTGGGGCTGGTTCCCGGTGTGCCACTCTCGGTTGCTGCCAGGAGCTGCTGAGCCCAACAGCATAAAGGCATGGCAAGTGGGTGGCAGCTCTGGCATGACTCAGGCAAGGGTGCCTCCATCCTTCACCAGGGAGGCGCTGAGGTAAGGTGCCATCCCCCTCCCTGTGTCCATGGAGCCCACCATTGGGGGGGGTGTCCCGCCCAATGCCAGCCAGGCCAGCAGAGAGCAGCGGTTGGTGGGTGTCACCCCCTCCCCTTTCGGTGCCTCAACTGTGGGAGATGCCTAAGTGATTGTTTGGGGGGCATCACGTCAGCCCGTTTTACTCTATATCAAAAGCATCTAGCCATCAGTGCAGTGTGTGTGTTCTTAGATCCATACCTACACCCTCAATCCTTCTCTCCACAGAATGCTGTTAATTGTGCTGCGCCTTTGTGGACCTCTTCCCTCTGAGACAAGTAACTTATAGCCCTCCTCTGAAATTGCTTTTCCCCTTTCCACCCTGCCTTTCCTTAACTAGCTGTGTGTGTGTATTTATTGTATGCATTTTTGTTTTATTCTTTCCTTTTAATAAAAGCCATCCCAGTTGAACATCTGCCTGGTTTATCTTGCAAGTTCTCTTAAGGGAAAAATCCCTGTAAACACAGGTGGAGAATCTATTACCACCTCTTGCTCTGTCTCCTTTAAGATAATTCCCCCAACTAATTATGAGACCACCCCTTTGAGTAACACCACAGTTACAGCTGGTCTCTGAGAGTACTTTGCCATTAGAAGAATGAGAACATCCAAGAATCACTGTTCTAGAGGACTGTAAATTTCATTACAATAATCTGGATCTAAATGTGTAAGTTAATGTTTGCTTTGCTCTCTTTGACATTGATACCCTATTTAGACCAGGGCAGCCCCCAACTTGTTATCTCTATAGGGTACCTGAGCACCATACTACTTTGGGGCTGGGGACTCACCCACTCAAATGCTAGCTACTTTGGATAGGAAATGGAAGTAACTACCCAAACAAGGCTTCTGAATTGCCACCACCTCAATGTCTGAGTGATGTGGCAAAGCTACAATAGCAGCAGAGAGAGTTCTTGACCTCTTACAAGAATGGGAGTTTGTGTGAGACAACAAGTGCTAAAAGAGCATAAACAACTTGCTGTATTCTCTTTAAAAGGCCCAGATGAGGAAGCATCTGACCACCTATGCTAGACAGCACAGGATGGGAATTGGGAAAAGGAGCAGGGCAGCAGCAAACCCCTTCTCTTTTGATATGAGGCTATGGGGGTGAGCAAGGGCCAGACACAGGATGCAGCTGGAGGGGAGCACGGATACTGGTGTCCCCTCCCCAGGGGACAAAAGAAACTTGCAGACTTCATTCAGCTTTTATGGCAACTGGACCACAGCAACTGTTGGGAAAGCAAGAAGTCTTGGAAAAGTGTCATACATACTAAGGAGCCTTGCCAAAAAATCTGTGCAAGCACAGTAATTTGAAACCAGTAATATTTATTAAGAAAAAATAAGAAAGGAGATATCCACAAAGAGGGAACACAGGGAGCTCCTGCACTGGATAGAAATTTAGCCATAGAACTATTTACCATCTGCTCACAGCCAGTTAGTAAGGAGCAGTTCAACAGGCAATAATCCCACAATGTCCAAAAGTACACAAATAGTTTTATTTATGCAGTCGGTTGATTTCTGAGTGCACACGTGATGCATACTTCTCAAGCTCCTTTACTTTCTGCATAATGAGCTTTTTCTAAAAAAGAACAAAGGAAAAAATCCTGTTAGAAAGATAAGACACTTTTCAGTTACAGGGAAAACTAAAAGGGGGGTTACTTAGAAAAGGTAGACAAGACAATTAACTCAAAGCAGAAAAGAACTGGCAAGCAATACCATATCAGGCAGGATACAAAGAAGAGATTGGCCTGGTTACAACACAATGTACAACAAACTAGGCAGACAAACTAGGCAGACAGATCTATTATCACAAGATCATTTGTTACAAGGCTTAGAACCAGGGTAACTGAAAGATCATATTCTCCCATATGTTCCTGCTGGGGAGGTAGGATCACAGGGAGAGGCTCTCCTGTCTGTTTCATCTATCAAAGAAGCATGTTTGGTGGGTACACATGAGAGGGCCTTTTCAGTGGCAGCCCCATGGTTCTGGAATAAGTTCCCAGAAGGTGCACTGAGCCCCCTCATATTTAGAAGGCAGCTGGAGACAGTTTTATTTATACTGGCATTTAATTAGTTTTTCTTCCTATTGGCAGTTTTAATTTAAAAAAAAAAGTGGTTTTATGAATTTAAGTATTTTATTATTTACATTGTAAGCTACCCTAAGTTCCTATAAGTTAGAAAAATGGCTAATAAATGTTTTAAATAAATAAAAACAATTAATTTTAGTTACAATGGGTCAGGGGGATAAGATGACTGTCTAAAAACATACATACAGTCAGGTTCTTCATTCTTTCTTTCTGTAGTTTTATGAGCTCATGCATTGTTAAGTCAGCCACATCCTTCTGGAGAGCAAGAAATACACAGCTGGGGGAGTGTTTTCGGTGCTCTTCCCTAGAAATCAGGAGGGTAAATATTATCAGAGCAATAGACCTCAAAAGATAAAGCAGACTTGTCTAGAAGTGACCTCCTGTACTAGTCCATTATACTACCGTTCTAATCTTTTTGTAAAAATGCCTTCCTGAACTTTTCTGTTTTGCACATTCTGTAAAGTGATAAAAGTATGGAAGCCTTCCAGCGGATATCCACACAACAGGCCCCTCAGAGAGTGGATCTGACATTGTGTGCTGTAGAGTTGATTGGAAAGCCTATGAGGCAGCAGTGACAGCAGCAAAGAAATCTTATTTCTCTACCACTGTGGCAGCTAGTTCATGACTGGCTCATTTGTTCAAGGTATTCTGATACTTGTCAACTCTTAAGTCTTTAAATTCTAAGGATCTGATAAGTTGTGACACTTTTGCCAAGTTGTTTTGCTGATCAAATTTCTCAAATATTCAGACTTGGATACCAGCTGTAATGCAGCTGAGGCAGTAGAAGTGTTCAGTGTACCATCTGGTCTATTTACTGATCATTTTGTTTTGCTACCATGAGGGATGTTGACAGGATCCCAAGATCTAGGAAGGCTACCACTTGTACTCTGGATCCCTGTTTCCTGGTTGCAAAAATCTTGTATAGATCACATTAATCAGCCCCTTATGTATATTATAAATCAGTCACTGACTCATGGCACCGTTCTTCAATAATTAAGACAGAGTTATGCATCCACTACTTTAAAAACCATCACTAGATAAGCATGTTGTGGTACACGATCATGTTGTTTTGTTGTTCAGTCACACAGTCGAGTCCGAACCTTTGCTACCCCGTGGACCACATCATGCCAGGCCCTCCTGTCCTCTGCCGTCCTCTGGAGTTTGCTCAATTTCATGTTCATTGCATCGATGACACTGTTTAACCATCTCATCCTTTGCTGTCCCCTTCTTCTTTGACCTTCAATCTTTCCCAGCATCAGGGTCTTCTCCAGTGAGTGCTCCCTTCTCATTTGGTGGCCAAAGTATTTGAGCTTCAGCTTCAGTATCTGACCTTCCAGGGAACAGTCAGGGTTAATTTCCTTTAGGATTGACTGATTTGATCTCCTTGCAGTCCAAGGGACTCTCAAGAGTCTTCTCCAGCAGCATAATTTGAAAGCATCTGTTCTTCGGCACTCAGCCTTCCTTATGGTCCAACTCTTGCAGCCATACATTACTACTGGGAATACCACTGCTTTGACGATACAGACTTTTGTTGGCAGGGTGATGTCTGTACTTTTTATTATACTGTCTGGGTTTGTCATTGCTTTCCTCCCAAGGAGCAGGCATCAGCCATGACTTTCATGGCTGAAGTCACAAGATAGCCTGTAGGACAGAAATGGCACTGATGGCTTTAGATGATCCCCATTTGAATGTAAACAAGGGCTGTGCCTCCTTGTTGCTTTTATTGCACTTATTTGCTGCCTTTGATACAGTGGACCATGCTATCTAGTTGAGATGTCTGGAGGTAGAAGTAGGTGTCAAGTGATGTGCTTTGGAATAGTTCAAATCTTTCCTTAGGGATTGGACTCAGAGGGTTTCTATAGAAGACCCCTTGTCAATGTGGGATTTGTGATACTCAGTTGTATCCCCTATGCTATTTAATCTCTATGTAAAGCCCTTAGGATAAATCATTTGCTGACAATACCCAGCTTTATATTCCTTTGTCCAAGCAGCCCAGCGCTGATGTAGAGGTACTGAGTCAATGCCTGACTGCTGCAGTTAAACACGAACAAACTGAATGGAATGCTGACAAGACAGAAGTGATGCTGGTTGAGAAGTCTAAGGTCTTGGATGGCACTGTGCTTCTCATATTTGTTGTGGTTTAGCTGACCCTTGCTAACTCAGTTAAGAGTCAAGAGGCCATACTGGATCCAAGATCATTACTAGAGAAGCAAGTTACCTCCATGGCAAAAACAGCTTTCTACGATCTTGATTTAGCCAGGAAGATGGCTCCCTTCCTTGACCAGGCTGACCTGGCCATGTGGATTCATGCCACAGTAGCTTCAAGATTAGACCAGAGGGTCAGTAGTTCAGCAGTTCAAGACCCGAGTGCCGCATGACGGAGTGAGCTCCTGTCTCTGGTCCCAGCTCCTGCCAACCTAGCAGTTTGAAAGCAAGAAATTGCAAGTCGTTAAATAGGTACCACTTTGGTGGGAAGGTAACAGCGTTCCATGCACCTCGTTGTCTAATAATACTGGTCACATGACCACAGAAATGTCTTTGGACAGTGCTGGCTCTTCGGCTTGGAAATGGAGATGAGCTCCACAACCCTAGAGTTGGATTCGACTGGCTTTTGAGCAAGGGAAACCTTTACCTTTACCTAACTTCAAGGTTAGAATATTGTAATACACTTGATATGGGTCTGACCTCAAAGACAACCTGAAAACTCCAGCTGGTACAGAATACTGAAATTCAAGTACCAGGAACTAGGCAGAGTATGCCTATTATGTCCATTGCGCAGTCACTCCATTGTTTACCAATTAGTTCCCATGGGTATCACCCACAAGGCCCTTTAGGGCCTAGGAAACACATATGTGAAGGACTGCCTCTCCCAATATGCCCGACTGCAACAGCTGCACTTCTCTGAGCAAAGTCTTCTAAAGGTGCCATCCAGCAAATGGATATACAGCATTCTCTGTTGTGGTTCCCATTTTATGGTTTGGCCTGCCTGAAGATGGAAAGATTCCCACACCTATATTGCATAGTTTATGGTATTGTTTCTTATAATGCATTTCTTGTTTTTATTGCATTGATTTCTAAATCCTGTAATCTAATTTTTGCTGTTCTTATGTCATGTCATACTGTTTTTATTGTATTGCTTTCCAATTTTATTACCGTATTTATATTTGTAAACTGTTTCTATTGCGTTGTTAAATGTTGTAATCCACCTTGAGTCCCAGTGAGAAAGGCAGACTATAAAGTAAATAAAGAATGGTGCAGAAGCATTCCTTAACAAACATGGAGGTTTGTTAAAGTTAAAGCCAGTCATGGAGTTTGCACAGCCCCCACTGATTCTGCAACAGTTCCTACCAACTATATTGAATGGTATGAAAGGGCCAGGGCAGGCTGAAGCCATCTGATCTTCTGTATTTCAAGGACTGCATGTATATGTAGTCCCTCAAGTTAAAGTACTATGGATGCCCTCTAACTGAATATCCTAAAAAGCTGAAGAAACAAGGAATAGATCTCCTATACTTGATCTTTAGGATGAGTCAGATCTTAGCAATGTTTTCTAGCTGCCAATTATTTATATTTACCATAAGTGTCCATGATGGGTCCACATTAAGAGACCAGGTGTCACAGAACATCTTGATGGACACAACTCAGCTGCTAAGCAGTTCCAAGGCTTTAGATACATCACTTCCCTTCGCATATTCCAAACCAATATTCAAGAGAACCCTTATTAGCATTATAGCTCAGGGCAGCCAGGAGGATTCAGCCTGGTTAGTGCCATATGTGCTGTAGTCTGAGAATGGTGGCACAAATTCATCTGCCCTCAAATGAAGTTCATTCTGTACAGAACTATTTAAGCACCTGTTATGATGGGCAATTGCCAGACAATCTGGCAACAAGTTACCTTGCTTGCCCTTCAATTACAGTGCTGAGATAGTTTTTGCAAAAAAGAGAACACATGAAACCACCAAACAACTTAAACCCATCCTATAGCATCAGGGAAACACTGCACTGTGCAACATCAATGTACTTCATCCTAAGCACTAGGATCTGGGCTAGCAAATAAGGATCTGATTGTAAGTTACTCACATAGGGTCATCATCGGGCTCCCATCCTTCTAATTCTTTAAAACAGAAGAAGCATTGCGCCACATCAGGGGCATTGTCACCAGGACAGTGAATAAATCCAGCTTTTGCCATCTGGATTGGGAAACAAATACATAAACACATGAAGCTACTTTATACTGAATCAGATCATTGGTCCATCAAGGTCAGTATTGTCTGCTCAGACTGGCAATGGCTCTGCAGCATCCCAGGCAAAGGGCTTTCACATCACCTATTATCTGATCCTTTTAGATGCATTTGCATTTATCTCAGTTTTCTCCCCCATTGGGATTCAGAGCAGCTTAGAACATTATTCTCCCCTCCTCCATTTTATCACAACAATCTTGTGAGGTAGACTGGGATGAGAGTTTGTGACGGGCTCAAGGTAACCAAGCAAGCGTCCATGGTACAAGCGGGGATTCAAAACCAGGTCACCCAGGGTCCTAGTCCACTACTCAGTGGCAATGCCAGAGATTGAACCTGGGACATTCTGTATCCCAGATGCTCTACCACTGAGCCAAAGCCCCTCCCCAAAGAGAGTTATTCAAAAAGGATATGCCACATACCCTAAGTTTCTTAGCTGGAAGACCAGGAAAGATTGTTTGATTGCAAGTCTCCATAGCCCAGCATATCTTATGCACTGAGGCAGTATATCTCAGCATCACATACACTCCCCAAATGCCCATTGATTCAACACTCGTACATTCATTACTGTTTGGCATTTGTCTTCTGTGGCATTACAGCTAAGAAAGCAATATACAAACATTTAGAGATTCAGGAGAGTAACCAAAGTTTTGAAATGATCCAAGAGCCAGTTTGATGTGGTGGTTAAGAGCAGTGGACTCTAATCTGGGGAACTGGGGTTGATCCCCCCACTTCTCCACATGCAGCCAGTTGGGTGACCTTGGGTTAGTCACAGTTCCCTCAGAGCTGTTTTCTCAAGAGCAGTTCTCTCAGAGCTTTCTCAGCCCCACCTACCTCACAGGGTGTCTGTTGTTGGGAGAGGAAGGGAAGGCGATTGTAAACTGCTCTGAGAATCCGAGTGAAGGGCAGGGTATAAATCCAACTCTTCTTCTTATATATGAGAATTGACAAAATATTTAAGACAGCATTGTAGCTAAAAATAATAGAAAACCATTCAATAATAAAAAGGCTTGAATGGACTATCCAATGCATTGGCTAGAAATATAAATTCCAAGACTGAGGGGGAGTTGTTCTAACTTTGTATGAACCAGGTTGCTACCCTGTAAAAATACTTTAGATCATTTAATCTACAAAGCACTAATGCAAGCTGATGAAAGGCTTGTACCACAAAACTCAGAAGAGAAGTCATTTAAGTTAACAGCAATAAAAAGGCCTTATACTTCCAAAACCTTGCACAGCAAATATCTAAAATTTAACAGAAACTATCATGTATTCACTGGTGAAGCCTGGGTTTCTGACAGTCTTAAAAAGCATACCACCAGAATTTCAAAAATCAGATCTGTCAAATGCAGAGAG
Organism: Gekko gecko; assembly: GCA_029375565.1. NCBI lineage: Eukaryota > Metazoa > Chordata > Lepidosauria > Squamata > Gekkonidae > Gekko > Gekko gecko. The sequence goes on along the minus strand of JAPDNY010000002.1, from coordinate 230,990,800 downwards.
TTCAGAAACTGTCAATCATGAGATTGCTGGATATCATGGACTTGCACATTCTTGTTATTTTACAAGGCACAAGACTTATACATAGGTATAAGTGGTTAAGACACTGAACTGCAGAGTGGAAGGTCGGTAGTTCAACAGTTCAAGACCCGAGTGCCGCATGACAGAGTGAGCTCCCGTCTCTGGTTCCAGCTCCTGCCAACCTAGCAGTTCAAAAACAAGAAATTGCAAGTAGATAAACAGATACTGCTTCGGTGGGAAGGTAACAGTGTTCTGTGCGCCTTGGCATTTAGTCATGCCGGCCACATGACCACGGAAATGTCTTCGGACAGCGCTGGCTCTTCGACTTGGAAACAAAGATGAACACCACAACCCTAGAGTCGGATTCGACTGGCTTTCGAGCAAGGGAAACCTTTACCTTACTTAGTAATAACACACATAACTGATCACTAAGCTTGCTGCATACTACAAATGCATGCACCAGCCAGTCTTAAAGAATTCTACTATCAGAACAAGTCTGATAATAACCATACTTACAAGTAGGGTAATCAAAGAGGGCTCACTCATCTCCCCAGTCTATCTCCATAATTCCCCCCTCCCTCATAGATCCTGCTACTCTGCTCCTTTACTTCTTTCCTTCCCTCTCTTCCACCCACCTAGTCTCATTCCACCTGCCATTTTCCCTCTGATCCATCCTTCCCTTTCCCTTGAAGATTTTGTTTTTCTCACTTTCTTGAGAAGATAAGTGGGAGAGACCCATGTATGCCACCCTGAGTTGCTTTGGCCAGACAAATACTCAGTATCCTTTGAACAGGAGAAATGAGGGGCTGAACCTGGGCCCTTTTGCATACAAAGCACTCTGTCACAAACTCTTTCCAAGTGAGGTACATTATAGCCCTCAATGTAATGACGTAATTTAAAGTAAGCTTGCAACTCTATATATGCTTGTGAATAAACGTTTTTGAAATGGCTTAAAGTAAGCTTGCAACTCTAGATATACTTGTGAATAAACATTTTTGAAATCAAAAGTACTTACTTCAGTGAACATGCCTAAAACTGAGCTGGAATCCTGATTCTAGATAAGAATTCCAAAGAATGACTCCTTTGCACTTTCAGCCCTCAGCAATTTGGTTGCTGGAGCTTCCTGCTCCAGCCCAGCTAGGGCGGCCAGCCTCCAAGTGAGACCTGGGGATCCCCTGGAATTACAGCACATCTCTAGACTACAAAGAACAGTTCCGCTGGAGAAAATGGATGCTTTGGAGGGTGGACTCTAGGGCATTGTACCCCACTAAGTTCCCTGTCTTCTCCAGGCCCCATTCCCAAATCTCCAGGAGTTTCCCAACCTGGATCTGTCAACCCTGCCCCCCACTCCCCTCTGGTGGCCAGGGGGTCCTGGCAAACTTCGCCCACTTTGGAAGAGGATGGTGTGCTGTGCTCCTTTCCACGCTCCTTTGAAAGGCAAAGCAAAGCGGCGAAGCCTGAGCAGGACGCGAGGGGGTGCCTTCGTCTTCCCTCCACAGCGGGCAGAGGTCGCACAGAAGGCCATAGGCCGTTCTTACCTGCTCCGGAGTGCAAAGGCAGCCATCGCTGAAAGGCCACTGTGTGAACGTATCGACGCGATTCTGAACCAGGAGCAGCTTGAGGCACTCAGACAGCTGAGAATCCATAGCGAACTCAGCAGTATTCAAACGGCAGCGGGAAAGACCAGACACACCCGTGGAGCATGTTGGGATATACCGCTTCTCCTGACGCCGAGAATTCTGGGACATGTAGTCTTTACAGTTACTGCGTGGGAAAAGGGGCTTTCTTCTGCAAATAGATGTTTAAAAACTAGAAGTTGTCTTGTAGCCTCTGAAAAACTGACTTATTTATAGACTAGGGAGCAAAGCCCCTTGTGTTGGAAGACAACAGGCCTAGAAAGGTCGGAAGGGTGGGAGTGGGTAGAAGGAAGGGAGGGAGGCAGGAAGAAAGAGAGAGAGAGAGAGAATGGAAGGAAGGTAGAGGGGGGAAGAGGGAAGGAAGGAAGGAAGACAGGAAGGAGGGGGAGAGAATGGAAGGTTGGAAGGTAGGAAGGAAGGTAGAGGGGAGAGTGAGAGAATGAAAGACGGGGGAGAGAGACCAAAAGAGGGGGGGAGCGGCGGAAACAGGGCTGTGATAGCTGGGCCTGCAGCGCTGCCACCCTTCACCGGCCCCCCTCGCCATTGCCTCTTAAGGGGGGGGCAGCAGAAACAGACCCGCGGTGGCCAGCTCAGCGCTGCCGCCGGCCTTCACCTCCCCCTCCCATGGTTGCCCCTGAAGGGGGGGAAGTGGCAAGTGCAGCCGGCCTTCACTTTCCCCCCAATTGCCTGTGAAGGGGGAGGGGGGAGTGGCGAGAACGGGGCAGTGGCGGCAGCTGTGTGGCGGCCTTCACCTTCCCCCCCTTTGCGATTGCCCCTAATGTTGGGGAGGAATGCCGAAGGCGGTCCAGCAGCGGGTGGCACAGCACGAGCTGGCCTTAACCCGGACGCTGCGATTGCCTCTGAAGAGGTGGGGGGAGCGGTGAGAATGGGGCCGCGGCAGCTGCCTCAGCGCCGCCGCCGGCCTTCATCTCCCCCCACCCGCGGTCTGTGAAGGGGGGTGGGGAGTGGGGAGAACAGGCCGGTGGGAGAAGGGGGGGGGCTGCGGGAGCCTCTCCCGTCTGCCCGGATTTGCGGGGAGAAGGAGAAGCGAATGGGGGGCTGGCGCACTGCGGCTCCCTCCTTGCCAGCGCTGGCTGGGCCGTTTCCTGGGCGGGTGGGGGGAGGAGGGCCTGATCCCAGAGCGCAGTGGCTCCCTGGCCAGCTTTCTCCTGGGCAGGACTGAGGCCGGCGCGGCTCCCTGGCCAGCACCGCTGGCTTTCTCCAGGGCCCATGGGGGGGGGGAGTGAGGGAGGCCTGATTGACAGTTCCAGTGGCCAAACACTGTTGGCGGCAGAACGTTGGGAAACCAAAAGATAAATATATTATAAGGAGATATGCATATAGCCTCATGGACTAGAGCTTACCCCATATGATGCAAAAAGTGTGTGGCCGAAAACGGGGGTGGGGGTGGAGGGGAGAGTGCAAACAGTGTGGTCAAAAGGGGGATGTTGCAGCACAAAAAAAGTTGCAAAGAGAATACAGAATGGATTTTTCATTAAGGTCTCTGGGCCCAGGTACTTGGGGACTGGAATGGCAGCTCCCAGAGTGGAATGAAGGTCCCTAGGAAAAGAAACTCTGCTGTGGGACTGGAATTACAGCAGCCAGAGTGGAATGACAGTCCCTAGCAATAGGTTCAGTGCTCTGGGACTAGAATGACAGGTTGCAGAGTGGAATGACAGCTCCTGGGAGAAACAGAAGTGTCCTGGGACTGGAATGACCGATCACAGAGTGGAATGACAGCCCCTGAGAATAGCAGAAGTGTTCTGGGACTTCAATGACAGCCTCCAGAGTGAAATGATGGTCCCTAGTAATAGAATCTGTGCTCTGGGACTGGAATGACAGGTCACAGAGTGGAATGACAGCCCCTGGGAATAGGTTCAGTTTTCTGAGACTAGAATGACAGGTTGCAGAGTGGAATGAGGGCTCCTGGGGGAAACAGAAGTATTCTAGGACTGGAATGACAGTCCCTGGGAATAGGCTCAGTGCTCTGGGACTGGAATGAAAGGTTGCAGACTGGAATGACAGTCCTTGGGAATAGCGAAAGTGTTCTGGGACTGGAATGACAGCCCGGAGAGTGGAATGACAGTCGCTACAGTGGTTTGAATACTATTTCTGGAAGGTATATATTTATCATCAAATCAGCTCCACCAATCCAGAGCACCCCCTCCCTGGTATCTCTACTACTACGTACTCTAGCTCAGGCGTCCCCAACCTTTATGAGCCTGTAGCACCTTTGTAATTCTGACACAGTGTGGTGGATGCAAACACAAAATGACTGCTACAAGATGTTGTACGCACAGTTTATGAAACACTTTTGTACTCTGCCACTGACTAACAGATTAACTTAGTAGGTACACCTAGCATTTCCATGATATGGTGAGTGCCATTTATGATTCTAATCATACAAACAGAAATCAACCATGAACATAGATTTTGATATTAACTGTGATTCATTAATGGCCACTGCTTAAAAATTTATGCTGGGAGAATAAAAAGCTGCTAACGTACCATTATTTTGTTGAAGCCTAACCCGTAGACAGACCTCAGGGCCTTGCATTTTAGCTATAACCAGAACATATTTCTGATATCAGTTAGCCTAGCTAAATGGTGAACAAAGACACCCTAACTTATATTAAGTCAGATACTTTTAGAACTTCACAATCTGGGGAAGAGAAGCACCCATTGTCTATTAAAGGGTAAAAGGTAGAATGAACTGTACTTGGGGAAAGTCTGGTCCAAAAGGCTTTCCGTCAATCAGAGACCTGTGAGGTCAGAGTGCTGATGTTTGATGGAACCAATAACAATGTTTTGCTGGCTTATGTCACAATGAGTATAAAATTTTGTGTCACCCTTTGTAATACTCGAAAAGTCTGTTGGGTATTCAAGGGTTTCAGACCATTCAGATATCTGTACTCTTACTTTATTAATTAATAAATATTTTAGTGTTTCGTCTCTACAGAACTGCTGCATGTGTTTCTCAAATTGGGTTGGGAAAACACAGCTAGAGACACAGGTTGTGTCTAACAAGGAGGTGGAGGCAGCCAGGAAAGGATGACCATAGCGTACCTTCAGTCACACAGTGAAGATGCTCAGAATCTGGTGGTAGCTGTTGCCAAAGGAATGTTTTTAAAAATCTGCACAGCCATTCAGATCTCAAATGGACAGTCAAAAGACCTGCTGAAATGCAATAGCAGTAGGCTTAAACTCCATACATTCTCTTGGCCCCTTCTGGGATAAACCAATTAGGTAATCAGAAACTGAAAGTAAACTGATACAAAGCTCCCTCTGAGGTCTGGCTAAAAGTTCTTTGGTCATCCATTTGATAGTTTTTCACAGTAACAACTGGTACTCTGAGGTTGTTCTACTTCTATCCTACTAAAATGGCAACTCAGTCTCACATGGATGTGCGTAGAATGCAAGCCATACATTACTGATCAGAGGACTCAGCTTACTATGGACAAAGTGCTTCTGATTTTGAGAAAACAAGATCTTGATGAAAGTAGGATATAATCACATTGCTGCCTGTGCTACGAAAGGAAGGTGAGGTATATGTATATTGTCCCTGCTCCTTTGAACCAAAACACCAGCTTGATTTCTGCTTTGATCAGTACAGATGGATATCAAAACGGTCAAACTTCCATCGTGGATGTAAACATCCACTGCAGTCAGATGTGCCATTTGGCACGGCCATGAAGTGCTCCTATTACCTCCACAGGAATCTGACACTGAGTCACTCGATCACACAACCTGTTTTGCTGTGGGCTCAGCCTGTCACTGCACAATCAGATGGGCGAGTGGGGGTCTTTTTGTGTTTTTTCTTGCTTGTACATAAATGTGAAATCAAACCCCCATGTAGATTGTTCTCCATGTGCAGCGGTTCACGACTATGGATCACTTATGTGGTTATGTGCATACTGCTAAGCAAGCAAAAAAAAATAGCACCGAGTCGGGATGGCATGATCAGGCAGCATGGGGTGCCGACAGCTGCAGTACCTTTCCCAGATGTTGCTGTCTGTCAGACATTCACAGCTAAGTCGGATCTAAAGGCACATCTGATCGCAGCCCATGTGTACTTAGGTAAAGGTAAAGGTTCCCTTGCTCGAAAGCCAGTCGAATCCGACTCTAGGGTTGCGGTGCTCATCTCCGTTTCAAAGCCGAAGAGCCAGCGCTGTCCGAAGACGTTTCCGTGGTCATGTGGCCGGCATGACTAAACACCAAGGCGCACGGAACGCTGTTACCTTCCCACTCAAGTGGTACCTATTTATCTACTTGCAATTTCTTGCTTTCGAACTGCTAGGTTGGCAGGAGCTGGAACTAGAGACAGGAGCTCACCCCGTCATGCGGCACTCTCGGGTCTCGAACTGCTGAACTACTGACCTTCCACAGCCTGCAGTTCAGCGTCTTAACCACTTGAGCCACCGCAGCTCCACATGATGTGTACTTAAAAGGTATTATTTCCTGAAAGACCCAAATGGGTTAAGGAAAGACTCAGCTGGTTTTAAGAAACATGTGTATTGCTTCTAAGGCAGCTAAGACATTCTAGGCCACGGTATGTTATCCATTACCTAGGTGATGAAAGCTTGTACCAGCATTCATGTCATGGAAATCAGAAATCTTCCAAAAAGCCTTTTGTGGAAACCATGAAACAGGTGTTTGAGGAAGTGGAAAGCATGCTTGAGTTACACAACGAGCCAATTAGGGTGTACAAACATTTGCAAAGCATGAAATCTCAGGATGCTTACATCAAGTATGTGCCTGTTGATTGTCCAGTAAATTTCAAACAGATACAAAATACAGGCATGAACAGCGAAAATGCATCAGCAATGATTAAGTGCTTAGCATTGTGGAACTCTGTCCATCTTGATTCATTTGTAACCAAATTCATGCTGCTCCCTGACCTCACTATCTCATTTGGACATCCAGAGCTCATAAAACAGGTGTGTGCTCTTCTTTCCTTATCAAAGGAGGATGATAGCTTACCACAGCTTGTCTCATATGGTACTACCTTTAAACTTGGGGATTTTTATTTGTCTCCCATAGTGACAAGAAATATCACATTGAAAGTGATCCAGTATTCCCTTTGGCTTTCCTGCTTCACAAGAAGAAATATATATCATACCATCAAGATTTCTTGTGTGAAATACTTACAAAATTGGGTACAGATAATACGAAGAACATACCATTTGTGATTGATAGAGAAAGGGGTATCGTGCAGCCTTTGCAAATGAACTTTCCACAAATCCCAATTTATTTTTTTTTGGCCCCCCAACAAAAGGGGATTTTTTATTACTTTTTTATTATACAACTAAAACTACAATGAAAAAAAGGGAGGGGAACAACAACTAAGGAGAAAGAAAAGTATAGCCACACTAAACTAAGAACCCAAGAGTAGGAGATCATTATCCCAGTTAGAATCTATGTTAGTACTACACTGTTAGTAAACACCACATGCTATGAGTTGCTATCTATTTCTGCTCTAATATTAACTGGTTACTTGTTATGGGAGAGTTCCAGAGCATCCCCCAACTCGCTTCATAAAGGCCATTTTCAGAGTCCTTCTGCCTTTACTTAGGCTTTCTATCTCTGAAAGCATAAGTTGGTTTGCAGGCAGCAGCACCTTCTTCCACAGCCAGGTCCTCGTCCATCTCCGAGGGTGTGGAGCCACTCGAACCAGTTTCACCATCTTCTTTGGTCCCCAGGTGGCATTTCAGGAATTCTTTAGCCTTGTGTACAGAGTCAATCTTCTCTTTTTTCATGGAGCTTAAAGATGGCCCCTTCTGGGACTACCCATTTATATCCGATTTGGTTAGTTTGAAGGAAAAGGATTAAGTCCTTGTAGCCCTTTCTCTTTTGACGAATTTCAAATGGAATGTCTTTTAGAGTTTTGATAGATGTATTCCCCAATTTCAGTGGAGTTGCTGATGTGGCTTTTAAAATTGTATCCCTAGTTTGTCTTCTTGAGAATCTGACTGATACCTCTCCAGGCAGGCTATTTTTTTGATGTAATTAGAATACATCCTGTACGCTGATTCCATATCATTCATAATTTCCACCGCTTTCAAGCCTGTTACTGGTGCGATAAGCTCACTGAGTAGCTTCTTCAAATCCCCATTTGGAGATTCAGGAACTCCCTGGAATCTGAGGACCATATTCGCTTTTTCCATTTGTAGAAATAACAGTCTGTTTTCTTGGTGATTCTGTTTATTTGTTAACTTGTCCACCCTTTTCTTCAAAATCTTGTTCTCAGTGTGCATCTCTTTCACTACTTCTACTGTTTGCTCCATCTTTTTAACCGTTTCTGCCAGCTGGAGCTGTTGCCCTGCAAAGTTTTGATTGAGAGCGGTTAACTGCTGGTTAATACCAGTGAGTTGGTCCATCACAGGCTTGAGCGTATCTGCTAGGAGTCTAAAGACATCCACTCCCTCTTCTTCTGGCCTCGGGCTTTGGCCGTCCATTTCAGTTTTGTTCCTTTCCTCCCTGCACCCGACATCTTTGCAGATTGTTTACAAAAGCCAACCGCTATTTCACAACCTCTGAAAATCGCTTACCATTTAAATCCGCTCTGGTAAGTCTCTCAAAACAAGCCAAACATTCCGTTTTTCCCTTCCCCCCTCTTCTCCGCTAATCTTTCTCACTCGTGGGAGGTGTCCCTCCTCTCTCAGCTGTGGGGGTGGGGGTGGTGAGGGATTTTCCGGTTATTTCAAAGTTCGCTTACATCAAACTCACATTCATTGTCAGCCACTCTCGACCTCACTTATATTTTTGTCCATCGCTCAATCTCCAGCGCTTGATCTGGCCAGCCCAGCTAGTGCCCAAAGGCCACACAGTAGCAGGACCGTCAGGGCGGAGGGGTGCCTCAGTTCTCCGGCATTACGCCATCAAAGAGGCTACCCCTCAAAAGCCGTATGGCTAGGAGCCCTACCCTCAGACTCCATGGGGAAACTGCTTCAGCAGCCTCCCTCCATACCACTGGTGTGCATGTCACTCCCCCGAGCGAAGGGGAGAGTGACCGCCCTCGTTGAGCCAAAAACTGGAAGCTCCTCCAAATCCCAAATGTTTATTGCAGAAATCATATACTGTGAGATGTGAGCACCTGGATTAAAAATCATGGAGGGAATGACAATGATCTTAAGGCTTTAAAAGACCACATTGCACTACTTTTGAATTTGAAATCTCAGGAAGAATATCAACATTTGTGTGTGTCTCACAAACACAAATATGAACACTACAGCATCCTGTGGAGTCAGCTTTTCAAACAATACCTTGATAAAGAACTAAAGGACAGCATTGTTAGCCAAATTGCCTTATTTCTTTAATAAAGATGGGGAATTATGAATTTTAAGTGACAATAGGCTCTGAGGGAGCAATAACTTGTGTATACCAGAGTCCAATTTAGTCAGATCCCCAGAAATAGACCAGGAGACTAGATCTTAAATATAATTTCTTTTACGAGATGATTCACATACACATAGAATTAAAATAAAGCAATCACACTCAAGCAATACAGAACTAGGAAATCAGATAGCATAATACAGTGACAGTTGCATGAGCAGGAAGTATTGTTGGTGGGGTGATACTCTACCTCTCTGACATGATGAGGTGACCCTGGGAAGGGGTCATGTGTTGACCAGCAGCACATGTGGGAGACTCCAGACAGTGATACAAATGGAGTCCATGAGCTAGGGTGGGGTTAGGTAGGCAGAAGAAGAGAGAGAGAGAGAACAATGGGCAGATGCTTTCCTTATATACCCTAAGAGAGGCTTGAGGCATGAGCCACCAAGGTATATAGTCCTCAGGAAGATACTAGAAGCTGCCAGTTTCTTAATGGACCAAAAGAATGGAATTAAGTGTTGGGCAATTGATATAATGTTTGCTAACAGTGACACCTCTAAGAGTAAACTAAGGAAAAGAAAAGGTAGTCATTCCAGGTACTTGGCTAGCCAACGATTCAGTGATCTGCATCTGCGTTATCTTGATGGGCAGTGGGTATGTTTGGCTTCTCAGATAATCCCATCTTTGTCACAAACACCCAACCCTCCAGCCAGACGTTTGGGTTACAAAACCAGGCTGCACAGCACTTTACAAAAGTTCTTAAGGGATTCTAACACTCCCCTAAGAATATAGTAGGCCACCACCAGGTCTCTTTAACAGTCTCTCCAGTCCTGGAACAAAAGACCAAACTTCCAGAATGAACTGAGTCTTAAACACAAGGTCAGGTCTATAGACAAAGCCACAGACTGAGCTCATATGCAAAAAGTATTTGTGGTAGTAGTGGTCCCAAGTCCAGGCAAACAGAATTAGCCTTCTGAAATTCATAGAGCACAAACCACAACAGGCTAAAAAAATATTTTAAGTTTATTAAGGTGCAAAACAGATTTTAAAATGAGACAATCAAACATTAAGGACATAAAATAAAAGAACCTAAGCTTAACCAGCTTTCCTAAGAACTTACAATGCAGTTGCAAAGTTACCTTTAGGTTTACAAAATGTAGTAATCCAACCACAGCACAGTCAAACAAGCAAGCCAATCCAGGCAGACAGCATGATATGCTAAAGTCCTGAGTTGCTCCAAACTAATGACCCACAAAATCTGCTTAGTTTCAGGCAGCCACACTTCTCTCAGAGTGAAAAGCCTTATTTTATAGAAAATGGTAGCTGTTGGTCAGTTCAGGCCTTCAACCAACCAAAAGCTAGGAGAGTGATGTCAACCTCCCTTGGTTACTATGGTTTCATGACACCCCATAATAGTCATTCTGGTAGAGAAACGAAACTTATCCCATTAAGGGGCTACTTGACTCCAACACACAGGTGCTAATAATTCCATCACTTAGGAATGTGCTTGATTGGGCCTAGTTTTCTTCCCAGGCTCTAACAAGCCTGGTACCAGCTGAAACCACTTCTTATCAAGGTCACATGCTTCTGCATTATCTGTGTCTCTAGGGAAAGGATTCTGACAGGCCTCACAACCTGAACCAAACTCTTTAGCTTAAACCCACAAGCATGTAAAAATAGCTTTCCGTGACAGTCATGGCCAAGTTCTATTATTTAACTTGAAGATGAGTATGTGCAGTAATGCTAGGAGAAGGTCGAGGCTGCCTGCGTGCTGGAGAAGAAGTCTTTCAGTGGAGTCTGAAAGGGGAGAACCAATGTTCTGAACTATCGAAATGTGTTAGAAAAATATATTAGCAAAAAGCTTGTGCAAGCATAAAAATAGAAAAACGACTTGGAAACTTCACTTGCTTGGGATTAGATAGAAGCAAGGCCATGGAGAACAAAGGAATAGTTTAGCTCACTAACAACCAAGATAAGAGCTTGCTGAAACACACACACACACACAAGAGAGGAGAAAGGGGGAGAGAAGGGGGGGCTAGGAACGGCTTGAACGACATGGGATTTGGTAGCTAGACTGTGAGGGGGACCACCCCTTTATGGGTGGCCCAGCCAGGGAGGTGGGCTTGTTTAAATTCAGCTGCGCTACGTCGCAGATTTTTGAAGGTATTGAGGTGGACTGCCTGCCCGTGCCTTCCCGTATTTGCAAATTACGGTTCAATAAACCAGCCTTGATTGATTTTCCCGTGTGAAGTCTTTCCTGCTTGACATTTGTCTGGTCGCTTCCACGTAACAATTTGGTGGCGGCAGTGGGGTGTTTTCTCTAATGGGGGAACCGCCTCGCTCCACGGACTGAGTCCTCTGGGGGCCCCGAGCGTTTTGCTCAAGAGCGGACTCTCCTCCGGCGGCGTTGGGCGGATATCCACCCGAGGGAATAAGAGTCGTCTGGAAGGTCAGTGCAATGCTGGTAACAGGACACCATCTCCCGAGACGATGGAAAGTCCGGTGAGTAGGCTCGTCAAATTAGAACATTATGGGGAACACAAGATCAAAGACGAAAGGGGCCAAGGGGGACGCCCCATTACAAAGGCCACCTACAGGGGGAGGCACTGACGGAAAGGTGACCTCCTGGGCTACACAAAGGGAGCCCCCAGATCAAAAGAAGGGAATGACTATGGGATTAATTAGCTACCCCTCAGAATCACCTCTGGGGAGGGTTTTAAAACAGTGGGAACTATGATTTTCAGATTACAGGATAGGGAAGGGGGTGTTTGTAAATAAGTGTGTAGTTCAATGGCCAAAGATTTCTGATCTCCCCTATGGGCACTCTCGGCCTTGCTGGGGAACGGAAGATAGGGCCACTATTTATGATATGCAACAGTATTGGTTATGACTGGACCCCCACCCCAAAGTTCCCCACAACCTTTTTTGTGTGAATGTACCTTTTTTGTGTGGATGTTTGGTTAGACTTTACAAGAAAATCTCAGGTAATTCATATGGCTGCTAGTAGAACTTTAGATGAGGAAAAGGAGGAGCAGCGCTCCACCAAATGGGAACCAAATGATCACCCCCCTCCCTATAATCCTCGCCCCCTCCCCCGTGACCATTTATCACAAGGCACAAGGGGAGAATTACAGGAGACCGAGGAAGAATCACAAAAAGAGAAAAGGGGGGGATGACAGACAAACAACAGAGAAGGGCAGGACTCCAAATTTACAGGAGTCAGCTGTGGGGCAGAGATGATAGCTCAGAAGGGAACGGCCGCACTTGGCAGGAGAAAAAGAAATCTTTGAGGGAGAAAGTGCCGTTACAAGACACTCCCTCTTCCCCCTCCCTCGCCCACTATGGAACCCCCCTCCTTCCTTTTTCTCAATAAGGACACTTCCCTAAACCCCCACCCGCCCTGCAAGGGCGAGGAGCCTCATTTGGCACCCCTACAGCAAGTAGCAATGGGAGGTGGAGTGGGATATGTCAAAATAGAAAAAAAATCCACTTTCAAGTGTGGAATTACGGGCAATGAAGGGACAATTACCAATACTAACTGAGAACCCAGTTCTCTTTAAGCAGAAACTAGATGGACTCTTGGGACCCTCTATCTATACCCCACAAGAACTAATACACATACTTAAACAAGTAGCGGGAAACAAAGAGGCACGGCAGGCTTTACAGACAGCACGCAAGGAATGGATGAAGGGGGCAGAAGACAGAGATGAGGACGGGGCACAGGCAGTGATTCCTGAAGGCAATCCAAATAATTTAAACGTACAAACGCCAGAGGGAAGGTTGTTTTGTACTACATTTAGGGGTTTAGTATTAGAGGGGCTGGTGAAAATGGTCCCGAAGGTATTTAATCCACAAAAGGCCTTCGGGCACCCCCAGAAAAAAAGAGGAGACACCCATGGAATTGGCAACCAGACTTTAGGAAGGAATGAGCGCATACACAGGGTTAGACCCGGAGACAGGAGAAGGGGAAATGGTCTTGAAAGTTCAGTTTGTGGGAGGGAGTTACCCAGACATTAAAAAAAAAGATTACAGAAAATAGATGGGCTGTTAAATAAATCATTGCAGGATCTCATTATGGAAGCCCACAAAGTGGTTGCCAGGAGGGAGGAGGAAGACCAACGTCAAGTAGTAAAGTTAATGGTGCAGACTGTGCGAGAAATGGGAAAGAATGAAAAAGGGATGGGGCGAGGAAGAGAGCTGCAAAGGAGGGCAAGGGCTGAGAAGAGGAGCAGGGAGGCCGCCGTGGGAAGGGGAGGGAGGAACCCACAGAAGGCCCCTCCCCAGGGATGTTTGCAAAATCTGTAAAGAAAAAGAGCATTGGGGGTGGGAATGTCCCAACCGAAGGCCAGAGGATCGTGATGTACAAAGAATGGCCACAATGTATGAGGATTATGAAGATTAGGGGGTCAGGGTCTCCTGCATTTTGGCCCAGCTTCTGCAGAGCCTGTGGTAACTTTAAAGTTGGGCCCAAATTTGGAATCTATGGATTTTCTTTATGATACTGGAGCTACAAAATCTTCCATAACTCAAATACCCAGAGATGCTGCACTCACACCAACAATAATCACCATGAGAGGGGTGGAGGGAAGACCTATGGACATGCAGCTGACAGCCCCCTTCTCGTAAAGCCCGAGGAGGGTGGTTCTCACTGTATGCACCAGTTCTTGCTGATACCACAAGTTGGAATAAATCTGTTGGGGAGGGATCTAGCAGCTAAATTACATACAAGTAATGCTCAAGGACGGTGCCTGCGCAGTCCGCTTTGCACCCATGAGGGAGACTTGGAGGAGGTGGATGAGCTTGTATGGGCTTCTCATTTTAACCCAGGCCGTATGCCTGTTACCCCCGCATGCATCAATCTCCAGGACACAAGACCTATTTACCAGAAGCAATATCCGGTGATAGAAGAACAATTTGAAGGCTTACAGGAGGTGATGAGGAATTTAGAACTCTCGACCTCTCAGTAGATGTGTTAGTTGCAGGGGAGAAGGGAGGGGAGGTTAGGAAAATCTCAATAAAACTGTAAACTTCTTTGCTAAGCAAGGATTGAGAGTGAGTAAAAAAAAAAAAGGGGGGTTCAGTTCTCAAGAACGCATTGGCCAAAGCCCCAGTACTCTATCTCCCAGATTATAAACAGGACTTACATCTAGCGACAGATTTATCAAGCTCCCACATGAGGGCGGTAGCATACCAAAGGAGAGGGGGGAGACAATGCCCATTGGGATACTTTTCGAGCCTCTTAGACCCGGTGGAACAAGGGTGGCTGGTTTGTTTATAGCATTGCACCGCAGATATTAAGGCCCTTAAGGCGGTAAGGAAAATGTACTGGATGGGTCACATTGTGCTGCATTCTGTTCACAACCTGAGAGCCCTTTTGACACAGGTGGCCAGACCCTACATTTCAGATAACCGTCTCCTGGCCATGGAGGCTCTCTTGTTGGAACACTCAAATTTGACACTTGTAGTGGACCCTGTCCCATCTCCACTCCTGGCACTTGTAGGATGGGAAGCTTGTAAAGGGAACCATAATTCTCCCGGGCCAAATTGCGGTTGTGCACGTCCCAGCACATCAGTCAGGACGCAGTCCTGAGGCGCAGGGAAACAATGCTGCAGATAGGGCCGCCCGGTCCGCAGCTACTGGACCACAAGCTTGAATTGCAGCCTTGGTTCCTTGGGGTTGCGTGTCACCCGAGCAAGGGAAGCTAACCTACACAGAGGAAGAAACAGGAGCCAAGTGGGAGGCAGACAACTTGAGAATGCCAGACGGCCGATTGTGGCTGCCAGCTGGAGCCGCACGATGGGTTTTCAAGAGCTTACATGAAAGGGGACATTGGGGAGTAGAGGGTTTGATAGATTGCTTTCAACAGAAATACCTTACCACTAAGGCATGGACAGTGGCAAAACAAGTCCTTCAGGGATGCTATCAGTGTGCACAGGTTAATAAGGGTAACAGACCACAGAAAGAGAAAGGGGGGAGACCTTTGCCGCTGCGCCCCTTCCAACACATTCAGATGGATTTCATTGAAATGCCCCGAGTGGGACGCCTGAAATATGTATTGGTCCTCACTGATCAACTGACTGGGTGGGTAATGGCCTTTCCCACAGCTTCAACCTCGGCTACAGTAGTTGCAAAAATCTTGCTAGAAAGAGTCATTCCCGAGGTGGGGCTAGTTGAGACCTTTGATTCTGATCGGGAACCCTCCTTCATGGGGAAGGTAGTACAACACACCTTGTCCACTAAACTTAACCATCATACCCCCTGGCATCCCCAATCTAGTGGACAAACGGAACAAATGAACCAAACACTAAAGAAGGCCATCAAGAAATTAGTATTGGAAACTCATTTGCCCTGGACAAAAGTCCTCCCTTTAGCTCTCTTTGGCATAAGGACCAAACCCCGGGCAGGGATCAAGTTATCTCCCTTTCAATTGCTTTATGGGATGCCTCTGTGGTAGCTTATGCTAGACGTAGCCACAGACAACCTACATTTGTTAGAAGATGCATTTATTAGAGAATATGTGCTGGCTCTCTCTTCTCTCGCAAAACAGAAAACAAGGGCAACTGCTGCTGACGCCTCCTCTGGAAACTGCCGTACATCACCACAAACCTGGAGACTGGATATATATCAAGCGGTGGAACCCGGACCCACTAGGCCCTACCTGGGACGGACCCTTCCAAGTGCTGTTAACCATAGAGACCTCCGTACGCACAGCCGAGAAGGGGTGGACTCATCACACCAGAACTAAGTCGGGGAAGCCACCCGCACACTGGGAAACCACACCGGTCCCGGGGGAGCCACTCAAGGTTCGGGTAACTAATGTCTGATGACCCAGAATGGACTCTCGATGAAGAAGATAACCCTACGTGGACACAAGCCCAAAGGAGAGAGAGAGTGTGAAAGGCTTGGTACGACCCTTGGGTAATTCAGGAACACATACTGTGGGAGGGGAAATTCTGTAACCACCACAAAGGGGTGATTTTGGGAGGCTTTGACGTTGAACCCTAAGTACCACGAGCAAAACACTTGTTGTGGGGAGCGGTGACAGTAGATGGTAGAGAAAAGTGGAGATTTCAAAAGTACCTAGGTAAATTCAGGGCTTGGGAAACACAAGGGGCAGGATTTGCTCTGGCTGTGATCATAGAGCCAGCACTCTTCCTGCTCCAAAATCCCTTGTATTGGAAAGACAAGATCTGCCAGTGTGCTGAAGACCCAAGTGAGGACCCCAATCACGACCATAACCTATTGTGGGAAAGTAGTTCAGAGGACAGTGACAACAGCGAGGGGTGGGGTGCAGTGGTAAGGGCAGGATATAGGCCATGGAAACCGAACGATCCTTATTTCTGTGCCTTCTTTTAGCCGGGCTGAAGCCTGCTATCACCCCAGGGTCAATGAGAAACATATGGGTCCGACATGCCCTATACCTATTCCAACAACTTGGAGAGAATGTCACCCTAGCTTATAAAAAGTCCAATGTCGGTTGCTTCCTCCAGCTTCGTGCCTGGATTAATCAATGACACTACTCTGATCGTAGCCTCTCTCCAAAGCATCAGCCAGTGACCGCAGGCAGAATTCTTATTCAGCAAGGTCCCAAATAAGTTAAACCGCACAAAAATCTGATGGTTTAGATACTCTAGGGCTACAAGGGGAATGTGTTTTTGCTGCACACATAATGGGGTATGGAATAATAGAATACCAGGATTTTAAAGAATGGAATCCCGTTTCAAGACATTGAAGAATTATTCACATTGTGAGCAGGAGTTTTGGCTATCCCGCACAGGGGGACATTTAAATAAGACAGGAATGGAAGGGATAGACATGGTCTCAACTTTAAGTGACATTTACCCAGAGATACCTTTACTTCAGGCAAACTATACCGATATGGGGGGATATGTAGTGGAATGAAGCTTAGAGATCGAAACCCATGGTTCTTTTGGGATAAGTGAGCATCCAATTATCATCCAGGGTTTATACAGGGAGCCTGCGTGGGCATTGGCTTCCTTACCTTTCCTGTCCAGATCATAACTCCACAACATTCACATTCACAAATGCAAAGGGAGGTCTCAAACATCAAAGGTGACTCTAATATGGGACCGTTAAGCCCGCAGTGTGAAGACACGGTTTATGTAGGGAAACAACTGTCAGGAAATGATGCCTCTAGAGTAGGTGGGGGAGCAATCACGGGGATACTAACCTTGGGTTCCTATCCAGGCATAGTGACCCAGGAGAATTGGAAAAGTATTATAGGCCTTACATGCCAGCTAGAGAAGGTGGTTAATGCCACAGCACAGATAATCAGGGAATTACAGCAGGCACAACACCAGATGGCAATAGATTATTTACTGGCTAAAGCTGGGAGAACCCTCCGAGGTATGAGAGTATTATTATCCAATTGAATAGTTCAGAATAGTAATAAAAAAAGAAATGAGGGACTGAAAGGGGAGAACCAATGTTCTGAACTATCGAAATGTGTTAGAAAAATATATTAGCAAAAAGCTTGTGCAAGCATAAAAATAGAAAAACGACTTGGAAACTTCACTTGCTTGGGACTAGATAGAAGCAAGGCCATGGAGAACAAAGGAATAGTTTAGCTCACTAACAACCAAGATAAGAGCTTGCTGAAACACACACACACACACAAGAGAGGAGAAAGGGGGAGAGAAGGGGGGGCTAGGAACGGCTTGAACGACATGGGATTTGGTAGCTAGACTGTGAGGGGGACCACCCCTTTATGGGTGGCCCAGCCAGGGAGGTGGGCTTGTTTAAATTCAGCTGCGCTACGTCGCAGATTTTTGAAGGTATTGAGGTGGACTGCCTGCCCGTGCCTTCCCGTATTTGCAAATTACGGTTCAATAAACCAGCCTTGATTGATTTTCCTGTGTGAAGTCTTTCCTGCTTGACATTTGTCCTGTCGCTTCCACGTAACAATTTGGTGGCGGCAGTGGGGTGTTTTCCTTTGCAGGAACACTCAGGCTTCTGGTGTGAAGCACGGTTTCTGCTTGCTGGCTGCTGCTTATTTCTGGCATCAGGGAGATTGATTCATCTCCTGCATGGATGCAGGGGCGAAGAGCGTTGGGTATGTCCGTGGGTCTGCGTCTGGCTGGCACACTGCTTCCGGGTGAGGCTTCCCTTGGCTGGGCACGTGTCTGCAGTCCGGGAGGTTGGCACCATCATCAGGCTATCGTACAGTTTAGTCTCTGGCATATTTATTATACAGTTCAGCTCACAGCCATAGTCCATAGCCTTATAAATGCTGCACAAGGCTCTTGCAGGGCAACAGCATACCAGGTTTTTTACTCAAAAATTTTCAGCCTTCAGAAATAATGTAACAGCAACCAATAACATTCGCAAAAGCATAAACAGTATCATAAAGAATAAACTGGATTGGAAGGAAATGCCTGCAGATTGCTTGGTACTTGCAATGTATTATATGCAAACTTTTTTATTTATGTGTTCAGAGGGGCATATTTGTGGTCTTGGAAAGTATTCACTCAAGGAACAGTTTCCCCGGTTGCAAAAAATGATAGGAGAGTCACAGTTTCCACCTTTGTATGCTCTGGAAGCAACTGTTGACAATATAAAATCAAATAAGCCCCCTCCAAAGAACAGTGTGGAAAAGGCTGAGGGTTACAGAAAAAGTCAAACTTCTCTGGCCCGACTTTATATAGACTCTGGGGGAGCTGGCCTCTGCCCACAGAGTGCTACTGTTACTGTAAGAGAAGTTAACAGCTGCAAAGTGCAAGCTGTAAAACTCCTTCCAGAACTTGCCATCTGTTCCTGTGCCAGTACTGGTCGCTGTTACCATATTATTGCAGCCAAATGTTAATAGGCTATGTGGAGAAAGCTGACAGACAAACTTAGTCTCTGTCTGTGCTTCTGAAAAAAAAGAAGAAGCAGATCTCAAAAATCAGGAAGAAAAAAGGCAAGAGCGGGAGACTATGATTATAGTATTGTACCAGCCGCTGATTCAGTTCTGGGTTCATCACAAGATAAAATTGCTGAGTTTGGCAGGGCTGAGAATAATGAGAATATACTGGATATTTCAGAAACTGAGAGAGCACGCACTCCATTACAAGATGCATTGCCAACACATTCTACTCCAAAAGCAGAAGGGAGTTTAAAACAAGGTGAGAAGCAGGAGGATCCTTGGAATAAAGCAGTCACAGAAATTGACAGAAAATTGTTTAACATACCTTCCAATATCAGAGAATCACTGAAGCCTGGAGCATGGCTCTGTGATGAGGCCATAGAAGAAGCCACTACCAGTTTCATCTGCCCAAGAAATCTGAATGATTTTACTCAGTCCAACATGTATGGGGAGAGGGCTGGCTGGCTCTGGGTCCATTTCTAGAACTCACAATGGCTTTCAACAAGGACATTTTCAACATTGATTTATACTCCACTGGATATCATCGGGTACCGGGTATAATAATCTTCAAGGCAAGAGAAATCATCATTGTTGATTCAGCAAAAGATCGGGATCAATCACAGCAACATGGAAACATCTTGTTATCAACTGCTGCAGCACGTCATCAAACAGCAGGTGTTACTTTTAGGCATGCAGAGTGGGAGATAATGTTATGCGTGGACATAGTTCAACAGAACAATTCTTATGACTGTGGAGTATACACTACATTGAATGCTTATGATTTCAGGAGAAGAGTACGGTGCCTTACACAGTAAGTGTGCCAGAAACTGGATAGGAGTAAACGCTGGTTTGCACGGGAATTGCAAATGCAGGAGGAACACAGAACAAAGACAGTTTCCAGGTTCCTACCAGGAATTACACCATCAACTTATTTCCATGGCTACCAAAGTACACATACGGGAACAACCTCTGCTACAGGACCTTTTGTCATTACCCAATAAAGATATCAGCAGATGGTCAGCCTGCACAGAGGAGTCATGCCAGGGCAACTTCACACCAGAAGACTGCATGTTGTTCTGCTGCAGCCTGCCTACCACCAGCTGCAATCAAACTGCCGGCATATTTCATTTGTAAAAAGTGTGTGCACTAGAGATAATATTAAACTGTATATAATACTGTATGGGCAAATTTTAATTTGTAAATCATTCTTGTAATTGCCATAGTGGGTAGGAGTATGTGTGGAGGGGTGGAGGTCAAGGATATCAAAGGGAAGGCAAGAAGCAGAGAACTGCTCATTTGTGCCTGAGACACGAGCAAGCCAGAGACAGTCAGAGCACTTGTCACGATAAGTAAATGGTGTGATGTGCTATAAACAGATGAGATATTAAATCTTCATACATTAAAGAACACATCATCTGGAGCAGGGGTCCCCAGTGTGGTGCTCGTTGGCACTCCAGCACCTGCCAACACTTTTCCTGGCACCCACCAAGTGTTTTAAGAAAGTGGGTAGGGCCAGGTGGGACTTTTGCCCAGCAAGGCTTCTGATTGGCTGTACAGATTTGTAAAAATATTCCTTTGGCAGCAGCTGCCATCGGATTCTGAGGATCTTCACTGTGTGACTGAAGGTACACTGTGGCCATCCTTTCCTGGCTGGCCCTGCCTCCTGCAGCAATCACTTTGTGTCTGCATCGACCACACTGTGTCAGAATTACAAAGGTGCTGCAGGTTCAAAAAGGTTGGGGACCCCTAAGCTAGAATACAGGATGTGATTTTTCAAAGAGGTACTATGGAGGGGGTGCTCTGGGTTGGTGGTCAACAGAGTGGGCAAAAGTGTGCAAGGAACTCAGGCAGGGTGTGACAAATAATGGGAACATGGAGGCCAGGAAGTCAGCAGAACTAGACACTGGAACTGGAAGGGGGCAAGGGCAAGATTTATACGTGACAACAGAGGAGGTGGCTGACATCAACCTCATGAATTTGTAAGGAAACTGAGGAGCTGACAGGCAGGATAATTGTCGAGGTGGAGCTGATTCGACAATAGCTACACACCTTCCAGAATTATTGATTAAAATGTAAAGTATTTCATTCCACTCTACAGTTAGCAATTCCAGTTGCAGAGCATTGACTCTACTCCCAGGAGCTGTCATTCCACTCATTCCACTCTGCAACCTGTCATCCCAGTTCCAGAGCACACATTCTATTGCTAGGGACTGTCATTCCAGTCCCAGGATGCTTCTGCAATTCCTAGGGGCTGTCATTCTAGCCCCAGAATACTTCTACTATTCCCAGGGACTGTCATTCCACTCTGGGGGTTTCATTCCAGTCCCAGAACACTTCTGCTATTCCCAGGGGCTGTCATTCCACTCTACCATCTGCCATTCCAGTCCCAGAGTACAGATTCTATTGCTAGGGACCGTCATTCCACTGAAGGGAGCTGTCACTCCAGTCCTGGAACACTTCCGCTACTCCCAGGGGCTGTCATTCTACTCTGCAACCTGTCATTCTGGTCTCAGAATGCTTTTGCTACTCCCAAGGGCTGTAATTATAATCCCAGAACATTTCTGCTATTCCCAGGGACCTTCATTCCACTCTGAGGGCTGTCATTCCAGTCCCAGAACACTTCCACTACTCCCAGGGGCTGTCATTCCAGTTCCAGAGCGGAGATTCTATTGCTAGGGACCATCATTCCACTCAGGGGAGGTGTCATTCCAGTCCCAGAGCACAGATTCTATTACTAGGGACTGTTATTCCACTCTGGGGCTGTCATTCCAGTCCCTGAGTAGTCTCTGGGCCCAGAAACCTTAATGGAAAATCCATTCCACATTTTCTTTGCAACTTTTTCTGTGCTGCAATGTATTTCAGAGGAGCCTATGCCAGTCAATTGGCATTCCTGGCTCCTATTATCTTCAGTGAGCCGTCAAGCCTCTCCTCTTTTACTACATCCCCGTATATGGTACTATTTGTCATTTGATATTTTCATCAACTGTGTGTGTGAAATAGTCAACTCTGTATGTAAAATGACCATACCTTATGTAAAGCTCATATTGATATTCTATGTAGTCTGAAGTTTAGACCGTTTGTTTTTAATTTTTTAATCTTTGCCATTGTGTACACCAAATAAATAAATAAATAAATAAATCCCCTAACCCTTTTAACATTGTCAGTAACCAAGGAAGCTACACCTGATGTCCTCATTTCTTTTTCAAAAGAGGTACTGAAAGGAGGTGTGTTCTGTTCTTACTCAGAGCTGCATTTTTCAGGAAGAAGAAGAAGAAGCAGCAGTATTTTGATGCTCAAATAGAGGACAATCCTTTGAAACAGATATGCACATTTTCAAGTGTCCCAGGCAACAAAGATTTTCAATAAGCCAGTGTGCAACACAAGCCTAAGCATGTTTACTCAGAAATAAGTCCCACTCAATTTAATGGAACACATTCCAAGTAGGTACACATAGAAGAGAAGAGATTGGATTTATACCCTGCTTTTTACTACCCAAAGGAGTCGCAGAGTGGCTTACACAGGCTTCCCCTCCCCACAACAGAAACCCTGTGAGGTAGTTGAGGCTGAGAGAGCTCTCTTGAGAACTGCCCTAGAAAGAATAGCTCTGAGAGAACTGTGACTGACCCAAGGGTCACCCAGCTGGCTGCATGTGGAAGTATAGGGAATCAAACCTGGTTCTCCCAGGTTAGAGTCCGTGCTCCTAACCACTACACCAAGCTGGCTCTCACAGAAATGTATCCTAAGATATTTGACAGAACCATGCTTATACACACCCTCAAGAAAGATGTTTTGCAATACTGCTGTAAAATAAGAGACACTGTAACATTTGGACCATGGGTATGGAAAAACTACCCTCAGCACATTAAAAACAGCAAGTTCTCCCACTGTGAATTGCTAAATAGAGATAATCTAAAGCAGGGTTCCACAATGTGGTACCCATGGGCACCATGGTGCCCACCAGGACTTCCTTTGGCACCCGCTGAACTTTCAAGAAAGTGGTTGGGGCCATTGTAAGGCAGGGCTTGTTATTGGCTCCCTCATTCAAATGAAAGAGCTTTTACTAGAAAATGAGGAGGACTGGTAAGTAACTGGGCTTTCCTTAGTCAGCATTTGGTACTACTCCCCAGGATATCCTCCCTCCCAGGAAGTGTGAAGAGGGAGCTGTTCTGTTTGGTTCCACCCTCTTAGGTAGCTGTTTTGAGTTTGGCTCGGCTTTCTGCAGAAGTTGTTTTGGGGTAGCTCTCACCACTCCTCAAAATCCCAAAGGTGCCCACAGGTACCTAAAAGTTGGGGACCCCTGAAAAACCAACATAGGACCTTCTGCAGAGACAGGGGTTGAATATGCATTTGTCTTTCCCACCGGTGTCCCAGCCTTCTGACTCCATCTTCAAAAAAACTGTCTACATTTGGTGTTTTCACACCTCAACAGTGCTAGCATACTTTTGCATGTCTGCATATGTTTATCACCCTCTTGTGGCGGTTCCACTGTCATTGCGCCTCTGCACTGTTTTAAATGAATCTTCTCCAAACAACTTTCAAACAAGCATAGAGAAAGATGGCATCACAGCAGCACGAAACTGTGGACCAGATTCTGCAGTTGCTCAGAGCAAGATCTAGATATAGTCTGAAGTATTCCTTGCTGTAAGAAAATGAGCAGATGCACCCCATTCTAGCTATTTTGCTATCCTTGATGTACTTTGAACAGCACACATTCACCCAGTTGCAGAAGTGGCAGAGAAAGTACTGAAACATGCATCTCATAATTAGTTCAGTTCCTGACACAAAAAAGAGCAGCTATGACAACAGGCATTACTAATTCAGGGTCATCAGATAGAAGTGTCTCTCTCAGACATTCAATCAGACAGCATAAAAAGCATCAAGTGTAGACTGTTCCAGGATTGTTACAATGACAACTGTGTTATGAATCCTTGAATTCTTCTGAAAACCCTTGTGTACTCTACAAAGAAGGTCTCCTTGAGGATGCAATTCTGCCCTGCTTGTGTATCTCATCTGAGCATATGGGCTCTGCTTACAGTTTACAGATTCCTAAGTGTCCATTTCAAAACTGCCTTTGAAATTGTGCTGTGAGGGAACGAGCCCTGACCCTACTGAACATTTTGTGAGGGCTCAGCTAGAGCACACATTCTTTGCATGCAGGTAGCAGGGGAGGGAAATGTTTTGCCAGAGTAAACAAAGTAAACAGTTAAA
The DNA here is from genome assembly GCA_029375565.1 of Gekko gecko. Taxonomy (NCBI): domain Eukaryota; kingdom Metazoa; phylum Chordata; class Lepidosauria; order Squamata; family Gekkonidae; genus Gekko; species Gekko gecko. The sequence goes on along the minus strand of JAPDNY010000002.1, from coordinate 230,966,739 downwards.
TCGACTAATGATCTGCCTCCACGCTAGGCAGCTTTATATGGACCCAGTGTTTCAGCTAAGCCTTCAGCTAGTGTCACGTGAAAGACCGCTCCCCCCCACCTTCGGATAACCACTGGTACAATAAGGAAAAATAGTGATTTATGCAGCAATTATGTGCTCCGCTTCATTACCAGACCAGCTCATGGGAACAAATGATTTATAACAGGAATGCAGTTGCAATTTATGCCCTAATTTTATTTTAATGTTCTCAAAAAGCTGGAAGGAAGGAGATTTTTTTCACAGGAGCAATGGGAGGAATCCAAAGTCTTCTTAAGAGGCTGTCTCTACGTGTGACTCAAAGCAGTCCACGTGTAAAGAACTACAAGAACTCTTCCAAAAAACCTCTCCAGACTGGCTACAACTGTAGTTGAGAAAGGAGAGTGTGAGAGGAAGTTCATTCTCAGTCTGAAGTATGAAAGCACTGCAAAAAGACATTAGAGGAAGGGGCAAGCAAATACGAATGATGCAGACATACTCATTGATGGAGCAGAAAAATTTTAGGCGGAGAGTTTTTTTGCTTTCCAACCAATCAGTTTCTTGAAATCATATGCAGAATAACCTGAAACATCAAGAAGAAAGCACATTTCAGAGATATGTGTCTTTGTGGAACAGACTGTACAAGCATTTGGAAAGTGCAAAAAATGAATTCAGAGAAATCATAAATGTAAGAGGCAAATGATGAAACCAGAGTTGGGTCTCTCTCTCATACACACACACACCCCACCCCATACCACAGGAGCTCTATGGGGCAATCCCACGCCACTGAGGGAATGCATATGAGTATTCCAGCCACAGGGCCAGGGCCAATTGTGAGGGTCTTTCCTACTTGATCAGCATTTCATTGGTAGGGATGGCAACACCTGATGAACACGATCTTGGGATCATCATCACCTCATTGTCCATGAGTGTGTGAGAATAATCTAGCAAGTTATTTTTAAGCCGAAAAAGCACTGGAAGAAGTTATAAAGGTGGCGATTTGGCTTGAAAATTGATAATATAAAGATTGATTAGCCCTGAATTCGCTTCCAAGATGGATTTGAGGTCAAGACCAAGAGCTGCCTCATCACCTAGTCCAAGAATGACTGCAAAGGAAAAAAAGAGTGGCAGGCTGCCATGGAAGCGATGGAGAAACGGATGACTGAAGTGGTGCAGAGTTTGGGAAAGCAAATAGAATCACAGCTGCAACAACAGTTGCAACAACAGCTGCAAATACAACTGGAGCAAATAGAACAAGTACAAGTCCAAGTACAGAAAAAAAATATGGAAGAACTGAAAGAAGTGGTACTAACAGAAGTGGCAGGGATAAAAAAAGATACAGAAGAAGTTAAAAAAGAGGTTAAAAGTCTGGTGACAAAATCAGAAGAAATGGAACAGAAAGTCAAAAGAACCCTGTCAGAAAACACAAGACTGGAGTCCATGATGGAATACAGGGCCACCCAGAATCATTTGAGACTGAGAGGAATCGAAGAGGAGGAAGATCAGGATTTACGGGCCTTAGTAATTAACACATTGACAACTTACATAGGGGAAGATGTTGGAGACTTGGATCCAGACTTTGACCTGATTTACAGAGTAAACTCAGCTTATGCCAAGAGAAAGCAATTACCCAGAGATGTGATTGTTCAATTTGTGACTACAAAAATGAAGGAAGACGTTTTCAAGAAGCAATTTATACAACCATTGGAAATTAATGGAAAAAAATAATAATTTTGAGAGAAATTCCGAGATCGATCTTACAAGACAGAAAGAAATTCAAGAAACTAACAGACAGATTAAAAGAAATGAGTATCAGGTTTAGATGGGAGATTCCATATGGAGTATCATTTGTATACAATGCGGTGAGATTTACCCTTAAAACGGAAGGAGACATGTACAGATTCAAAGAGAACAACTTTGATGATTTTAAAGATATTTAATTCAAAACAACTATGGATTACAAATTTTTATCTTGGAACGTAAATGGACTAAATTCACCAAACGAAAGATTAGTGAATCATTGGCTAGAGAAACAAAAATGTAACATAATTTGTTTACAAGAAACACATATCAGAAAACAAGATAATAAATACTTGATTAATAAAAAATTGGGAGAAGAATTTCATTCCTCAGCAGTTAATAAGAAAAAAGGAACAGTGATATACATTACCAAAGAATTGGAACCTAAACAAATCTTCTCAGACAAAGAAGGAAGATATGTTGGCGTGGAAATAATGATGAATAGAAAAAAGACATTGCTTGTAAATATATATGCACCCAATGGTGCAAAAGAGACCTTTTTAATGATTTGACTAAAGAGTTGGACTGTTTAAACTATGATCAAATAGTCCTTGCAGGAGACTTTAATGGCACAGTGAACAATGTATTGGACAGAAAGTCCAAAGCAAGTGGAGAGGCGGTTGGAAAGCTGCCAAAAAATTTTTTCCAGCTAATGAAGCAAGAGAAACTAGAAGACGTTTGGAGGAAGTGGAACCCTAAGACAAAGGATTATACGTTTTATTCTAACAGACATAATTCCTTTTCTAGAATCGATATGATTTGGATGTCAGAGGAGATGGCGCAAAAAACCTACAAAATAGAAATTTTACCGAAAACCAATTCAGATCACAACCCTTTACTTTGGATATCTAAAGAAAAACCCAAACAATTATATTGGAGAATTAATGAGGACTTATTGGACCAAAAATTAATTAATGAAACTTTAAAAAAAGAAACGAAAAGTTTTTTTGAACTGAATTTAAACAAAGGTACTGATATACAAGTCGTATGGGACACGTACAAAGCGGTAATGAGAGGCTTGCTTATCTCTCTGAACTCTAAAGATAAAAAACAAAAGATGCAACAACAAAACGACCTTCATGAAAAAATTCGACAAAAAGAAAAGGAATTAAAGAAAAGGCCAGGGAAGAAAAAGATTATTAAAGAGATCCACTTTCTGCAGGATCAATTGAATGTTCTACTAAATAGAGAATTATACTGGAATCTGAAGAAATTACAGCAAAAAGCATTTGAGGGTGCAAATAAACCAAGAAAATTTTTAACGTGGCAATTGAAAAATAGAAAAGAAAGGAATTTTATAAGTAAGATTACTGAAGATGGAAAGGATGTTATGAATCTGAAAGGCATAAAAAGAGTCTTCTTCAAATACTACGCCAAACTGTTTAAAAAGAAAGGAATTGATCAACAGAAAATTAAGAAATATTTGGAGACTATTGAAGTTCCAGAGCTGGGAAAACAAATTAAAGAGTTATTAAATGGTTTAGTAACAAAGGAAGAGGTGACAATGGCGATAGAAGATGCAAAGTCGGGCAAAGCTCCAGGTCCAGACGGCTTCACAGCAAAGTTTTATAAGAAATTTAAGGAGAAGCTAACCCCTATCTTAGTACTTCTGTCGAACGAGATAAGAAAGACTAAACGGATCCCAGATTCATGGAAAGAAGCAAATATTTCATTGATACCCAAAGAAGGTTTGGACTTAACTCAAGTAAAGAATTATAGACCAATATCGCTATTAAATAATGATTACAAATTATTTGCAAAAATAATTTCGGAAAGACTGAAAAAATATTTGAAAGATACTATAGCGGAAGAACAAGCTGTTTTTTTTACTAAATAGACAAATCAGAGACAATTTAAGAGTGGTGATTGATGCAATTGAATACTATGACAAACATCCAGAAAAAGAAGTTGGCTTCCTCTTTTTAGATGCGGAAAAAGCTTTTGATAATTTAAATTGGGAGTTTATGCTGCAAGTTATTGAAAAAATGGATATAGGACAGTCTTTTTTAAACATGATTGTGGCAATTTACTCAGAACAGAAAGCAGCTTTGAATATAAATAAAGAAAGAACAGATTTCTTCCAAGTCCAAAAGGGAACACGTCAAGGCTGCCCGTTATCCCCGTTGTTGTTTATTTGGATACTGGAAATATTATTGACAGCGATAAGAAAAGATAACAGCATTGAAGGACTTACAGTGAAAGGTTTTGTATATAAATACAGGGCATTTGCAGACGATGTAATGTTTATGATTCAAGATCCAATCGAGAAAATACCACAATTGATGGAAAAAATTGAAGAATTTGGATCAGTTGCGGGATTTTACGTTAATAAAAGTAAAACCAAAGTGATGTGTAAAAATATGACGAAGCAAAGACAAACAGAACTCCAAGAGAAAATTCAATGTGAAGTAGTTACAAAGACTAAATATTTAGGAATTGAATTGACTATGAAAAACATTGATTTGTCCAAAAATAATTATGAAAAGGTTTGGTACACGATTCAGCAAGATATGAAGAAATGGGATACCTTGAATTTATCATTACTGGGAAGAATCGCAACTGTAAAAATGAATATTTTACCGCGTTTGATGTTCTTATTTCAGACTATTCCAATATTAAAACAAAGGAAAATACTGGATACGTGGCAGAAAGAATTATCCAAATTTGTATGGGCAGGAAGAAAGCCAAGGATTAAAATGAAAATTTTATGTGATGCAAAGGAAAGAGGAGGTCTACAACTACCAAATTTAAGACTGTATTATGATGCCGTCTGTTTAACATGGTTGGAACAGTGGATTAATCTTGAGAATAAAAAGTTATTGGCTCTAGAAGGGCATGATAACAAGTTTGGATGGCATGCATATTTATGGTATGGAAAAGTAAAAATAGACAAATTCTTCAAACACCACTTTATAAGACGATCACTGTTCGAGACTTGGATGAGATATAGAAAATTCTTCTCAGAAGAAAGACCACTTTGGATAGTACCAGCAGAAGTGATTAATCCATATTCAAGAAATCAAGGGTTAGATTGGCTACCTTATAAAAGTCTTTTAAAATTAGAAGGGAAAAACTTTGTGTTAAAAGACAGATTTGATGTGGAATTTGAATATGATTGGTTGAAGTATAGACAGATTTATGATTTATTTAAGACCGATAAAAGAGAACATGGTTTTAGAGAAAATAATACTGAAATTGAAACTGTATGGCTTGAGAAGGGAAAAAAAATGATTTCTAAACTGTACAAGATTTTATTGAAATGGTACACTGAGGATGAAATTGTAAAAGAGCAAATGATAAAATGGGCGGTAAATATTAGTAATGAGATATTAATGACATCTTGGGAATATTTGTGGAAAAAGTCAATGAAAATTTCAACTTGTGTAAATGTTAAAGAGAATTGTTACAAAATGATGTACAGATGGTATATGACGCCTAAAAAAATTGCTATTATAAATGAAAGTATGTCTAACAAATGTTGGAAATGTAAGAAACATGAAGGGTCTTTCTACCAGTGGTGGTGGACATGTGATAAAGCTGTAAAGTATTGGACTGAGATCCACAATGAAATACAAAAAATTTTGAAATGTACTTTTAAGAAAGACCCACAGATGTTATTGTTAGGTCTTAAAATGGAAGAAATAAATGTAGCCAAGAGAACACTATTATGGTACTTGATTACAGCAGCTAGACTGACTTTTGCTCAATGTTGGAAACAAGATAAAGTACCTGAAACATGGGAATGGATTAAAAAGACGTTGTTTATGGCAGAAATGGACAAATTAACAAGAAAATTAAACAATGAAGAAGACGAAACCTTTTTCGGAGACTGGAAAGACTTTCAAGAATACTTGCTGAAGAATTGGGATGTTAAACGTGGTTTGATTAGTTTTGACAGCTAGATCTTTGAATTGTTACCATTAGTAAAAGAATATATGTTTAGTAGTAAATGTAATTGTATAAGAGAAATAACAATGGGGTTGGTGCAGTGCGGGAAGCCTTGTTTGGGGGGAGAGGGAGAAAGAAAAATGGATATGTATTGGTTTGTTTAAATTGTATGAACATGTGATATATCCAATAATAAACTGTATTTATCAAGAATAATCTAGCAACATGGAATCACACCGCTCAGGAAAGTAGCCCACATAGTGCTGGTGTTTTTATGAAGGGGGCCTCCCTGTCTGTTCCATTTCTGAAGACACTTGACTGACACATTTTACATTGATAGCAAAGCTTGTAAGTCCAATAATTCTGTACAAGCATGTTCAGAAGCCTGGTTTGCTAATAGCTAGCATGACCAGTTCTCAGTGCCACACAACTTAATCACTGATTCTTGAGAGGCAGAGCGGTGCACATTGCCTGCAGCAGTAGCCATCATATTACTTCTATACCTGTGTGAGGAGATAGTCCTCCTGGGAGAGTTTCTCAGCCACATCAAAGTGATCCGTGTCTGCAATGTCCAGAAAGGAGGCACTCCAGCCAGCTGTACGTAGAACCTGTGAGGAAGCAGAAGGCATTTAACAAGACTATCCTGAACCTAGCAGCTGCTGGTGTCTAGAAATGCATTTGTTTTATGACTAGGCAACTGGGATTTGGAGGCAGAGTGGAGGTATACTCACATACAAAATGCTGAGTGCAGGATATAAGATACCTTATTTACAAGCAAGAAGTAAGCAAGAGTTCTGGCCCAGGTAGACATCCACTTTTCAGACAAATAGATTAATCTATCTACCCTAAAGACTTATATATGCATATGGGTGCAGTTCTAAGAAGTCACACTTGAATGTATGCATGGAATTTATTTATTTACTTCATTAATACCCCATTTTCCCCCTAATGGGGACCCAAAGTGGCTTACAGCATTTTTGTTATAATGGGAACCTAGGAAGATCTTCCGGGTTCCCCAAAGAACTGATTTCAGCCACTTGTGAAAAAACTAAACAGGTTTATTTACATAATGCAAAACTTGGGATGAGAAGCCTTAACTGCAACAACTCTGGCAGCCATCTTAACAACAGCACAGCTTCTTTTGCCTGGACACTACCAGGAGGCAGATGGCCTCTTCTCCAAACATTAATTCTTTCTAACTGCATTATCCTTGTAACTTTTTACCACATATTTTATCCTCACATCAACCCTTTGAGGTAAGTTAGGCTGAGTGTGTATGACTGGCCCAAGGTCATCCAGCAAGCTTCCATGACAGAGTAAGGATTTGAACTTGAGTATCCCAGATAAGACCCTTTCAGACATACATTCCCATGGGCACACGCATACACACCACTTACAGGCTTGTATCATGCCTGCAAGTCGTGTGTATGTGTGTCATATGCACAAGCAACTGTTTAAACTTAATGATTTCCATAAAGCATTCTGAGAGTAACTTCTAAAGAACATGAAAGTTGCACGTTATATACACTTCCACACACAAAGTCCATGCACCCAAATATGCACACAAAGACCAAACATACATTTACTCACAGGAATATGAGTGAGACCAAACCAAATCATTTTTAAGCAGACTATTTGATTGTTAGTCTCATGTCTACTGCAGGCACTTTAATTGTATATAAGATTTTTAACTTGTTTTTGACCAGGCAAATTGTGTTGGTAAATGTGAGCCACCCTGAGCCCATCAAGGGGAGGGCGGGATATAAATATGGTTAAATAAATGAATAAATAAATGTTAAGTGTTTTTAGTCTAATCCTTAACTGAGTAGTACAGCAACAAAATGTGGGGAATTGCAAGGCTTTGATAATAAAGCGACTTCTGTGGCATTGGAATCCTTAATTTTCACAGTAATTCTGATTCCCAACATACCTCAAAGTACTCCCAGGACTGTCTGTGGAATTCAGGAGAGTCATGTTGTGCTACAGCAATTAGTACAGGGCAGCCCTGCCGGCCCTCCAATTTAGGGGCACACCGCAAAGGACTGTTTGACTGGGCGACTTCCCTAGAGAAAGAGCATGCAGAGATCAGAAGAAGGCAGAGCCAGATAAAGTGGACAGAACTACTGTTAAAGCAAAGAGATACCAGTTTTTGCACAGAACACATTTTGCAAGCATTTATCTTCAAAGGAGCAAGTGAAAAAGCAGAGTGTGTGAGCACAGAATAACCTACAGTGTGTGTTTGTATGCAGTGAAACTAAAAGCTGAAAGATTGTGTCAAAATATCCTGATAAAAAATGTGAACAGGGCAAAATGTGAGCACAGCTGGCAACATGTGCATGAGGACAGATCCTGTGGGACACTGAAGAGAGACAAGCAGTGTGGGGACTGTACATATTTGATGACAGAAGCCTGATAGTTATCTTGGGGCAACCTGGGTGTTATGTATTGGGACTGAAACATTCTAGGACTGTTCTACCAGAGACGGGCTGAGCTCGGAGCCCAAGAACAATAGCCTACCAGGACTCTGGAAGTAACCAGTCAAGAAGTAATATTATGTAAATAGCCTATCGTTGAGAGTGGGGTGTGTTTGGGTGTGGCAATTGTATGCTATTTAAACAGGGTTGCAGCCCTGGACTTCTGTCTTGTTCTTGCTGCAATCACTAATAAAGTAGAGCTGATCACTAGACTTGGGGTCTGCTCATCCATGGAACCCACTATTTAACAGTGGCAACAAAGGTGAGATCCTGTTGAGCCAGCCCAGCACCCATCCACACTGCACCACACATCAGCTCCAGTGCCACACGCATCACATTGCAGGACCATGGTTGCCACTCCAGGACATCTGCTGGAATTTGACCCCGCTCACCCAGAGCTTTGGGAATCTTGGGTGGAGCAGATCAAGTACTTTGTACAGTTCCAGGACATTGAGGTCGAAGAGAAGAAGAAGGCTCTCCTCCTCAGTTCCTGTGGGATTGCAACCCTGAGGCTAGTCCAGGGCCTCATTGCACCCACCATGCTCGAGGCAACCACTTATGACACCCTGTCATGATCTGTGCAGGACTGGGAGACAAGGCCTAGAGGTCTAGGCCCCAGCAGACCTGTGTGGGAGTGGAAAGCTGACAAAGCCTACAATTCCCATAATGCTTAGTGGCAGTTGTAACCAATTGGTGTCCAGGGATTGTGTGAGGAGATTGTAACTTAAGCTTTGTGGGCCATGAAATGGTGTTCTTTTCTCTTCTGCGGTCTTCCCTCTTACAGAGTAAAACTAAGGGGACAGTCTGGTCTGCCAGAAAGATCCCTTACTTGGGACAGAGTGAGTACAGGCACAGGCCTGGTATTAAAGGCAGTGGGCCTTGAAATAGTAACCAGTTAAGAGAAATAGGTAGTCACGTTAGATTTGTTTATTTTGCTTTTAGACATTGTTATATATTTTAAGCACCTTGTCTTGTTTTCCTTGCCCCAGTACTGTATTAATAAATCTTTTGTTTAATGTTCTCTGCTTGGTCATCATGCCTATGTTTCTCGGCTTAAAAGATGCATATTGGTTGGGCTTGGGAGGGTACTCTGGGCCTTCACAAGGGACTCTAAGTCCAGAGTGGTGGCAGCTGAAGGCGGCAACCCCCTAGGGGTCATGATGCCCACATCGCTCACCGGCCATTTCATGCCTCAGCCCATGAAGATGGCACGCTGCGTGGATTTCTACATGCACCAGCAAAAGTCCAACGAAATGGCCAGCAACTTCATGGTGAATCTTCACCGACTGGCCCTCACATGCGAGTTCCCAAATCTCAATGACACCCTCCTCTACCAGTTCATGATGGGCATCTGAGAGGAAAAACTATGCCAAAACCTCATCGGCCATGAGGACCTCACACTAGCAAAGGCACTACGCAAGGCCATCGCCTTCAAGAAATCCCTGCGAGACCGCCAGACCTCCGCCGCACACCAGGCCTCCGGCCCCTCAGTTTCTGAGGCATCAGATGAGGAAGAGGCCCACCAGATTTGTCACCCAGTTCATCACGACTTGCAACCTTCTGCCACCACCACTCGTCCAGCAGAGACCATCACATCGATCCCCTGTGCCAGCTGCAGAAAGGCCCACAAGCATCAATCCTGCCATTTCCAAGACGCTACCTGCAGGGCCTGTGGCAAGACAGGCCATATCGTCCATGCCTGCCGCTCCAAGGGAGCCCAGAGATGCACCACCATGCACCAGGAATCAGCGGATCTGCTCACCATCACCACCCACCAACATCAGGTATTGAATATGCCCTGGGACACCCCTGATAAAATTAAAGTGACTGTGCTTATAGAGGGCATACCTTGCAAGATGGAACTGGACACGGGGTCCTCCATCTCCATCATTAAGGAAGAGACTCTCCATAGGCTCTGTCCACAGGAGGGTCCCCACCTTCAACCCACTGATTTCGCTGTCCAGGACTTTCAAAAGAACAAGGGGTGGGGCTAATTCCACATGAAATACAGGCAGTTTGAGGGAATTTTGGACTTTTTGGTGATTGAAGGATGGTTCACCAGCTTGCTTGGACTGTCCTGGTTTGCGCCTTTGGGGTTCAGAGTAACGGGGGTGCACCACATGCAGCCCTCAGACTTCATTAATGTGTGTGACGAGTTCCCTACTGTCTTTGATGGGACCCTCGGCTGATACACAGGGCCCCCTGTGTCGCTCCAACTTAGCCCCGAGGTGCAGCCCATCCACCTCAAGGCCCAGAGAGGTCTGTTTGCACTCAAGCCCAAAACTGAGGCAGTGGCTCAGTGGCACAAGCAGTTTTAGAGCTGGTTTCCCATGCCACCTGGGAGAGCCCCATCATAACCCCAATTAAGCCAAATAGGGACATCTGCATCTGCACAGACTACAAATGTACAATCAACAAGTGCTGAGGGACCACGCTTACCCAGTGCCTGTGGTCAGCTATGTCCTAGTGACATTGGCAGAGGCCAAGGTCTTCGGTAAATTGGACTTGGCCCAAGCATACCAGCAACTCCTGGTGGACGAGCCAACCACTGAGGCACAGACCATCGTCACACACTGGGGTGCTTTCAGAGTCAAACAGTTGCATTTCGGGGTGAGTGTGGCCCTGGGGATCTTCCAGAAGTTGGAGTATCTTTTGAAAGGCATCCTTGGGGTCCAGCCATTCTTCCATGATGGTAGAGGACTTCGCCACCCGCCTACGTGCCATGCTGCAGCAATTCAACTCCACTGGGCTGAAGGTGAAGCAAGAGAAATGCCTCCTGGGAGTCCCCCATGTAGAGTTCCTGGGGTTCACCGCAGATGCTGACGTCATCCATCTGGCTCCCAACAAGGTTTGCACCATAGTGAATGCACCCGCTCCCCCTTCCAAGGCCGAGCTGCAGGCTTTCTTGGGGCTTCTGAACTTTTACCACTCCTTTCTGCCCCATAAGGCCACACTCGCAGAGCCACTCCACTGCCTACTTGACAAGAAGGCCCCGTGGGTGTGGGGCTGGCAGCAGGCCACCACTTTCCGGGCCATAAAGGAGCTACTCACCTTGAATGACTTCCTTGTCCATTTCGATGAGATACTGCCTGTCGTCTTGGTGTGCGACGTTTCTCCCTACAGCGTTGATGCAGTCCTGGGCCATCGGCTGCAAGACGGGAGAGAGGTGCCAGAGGCCTACTACTCAAGGACCCTGTCATCAGCCAAGTGGAACTATTCCCAGAGCGATAAAGAGGCCCTTGCGATCATGGTGAGAGTGAAGAAGTTCCATGATTACCTGTACGGCTGCCCATTCACCATTGCAACTGAGCACATGCCCCTGCTTGGTCTCCTTGTCTCCGACCACCAGATGATGCAGATATTGTTGCCCAGAGTCCTGCACTGGTCCATATTTTGGGGGGATACCAATACGTCCTGCAATACCGGCCAAGGAGGTCTACGGGACGTGCACTCTTAGCCACCTCCTGCTCGGCTTTATCGACCCGGCCCCCGTGCACCAGATCCTGATGATGGAGGACCTGCCATACCACCCTCGGCATGCCGCCAACATCTCCCGCCACACCACCAGGAACCGAATCCTCTCACACATCTTGGACTGGATGGGGAGGGGATGGCCCACTGGTCGGGTGGGTCTGGAATTCACAGCATTTGCGTCCCGCAGGAATGAGCTCTCAGTGCACAAGGGGTGCCTCCTAGGGGTAGTGATTCCCCCACCACTGCATAAACGGGTTTTGGTAGCCTTGCATGAGACCCACCTGGGAATTGTGAGGATGAAAACGCTGGCCAGGAGCTACGTGTGGTGGCTGGGAATGGACAGTAAAATTGAGGCCTGGGTACATCGTTGCCAGGCCTGCCAGGAGACATGCTCCAAACCTCCAAGGGCTCCCATTCACCAGTGGGAGTCTACCCACACACCATGACCATGCATTTGGACTTTGCTGGCCCATTCCAGGGGCAGCTGTTCTTCCTCCTGGTGGACTCCTACACCAAGTAGCTGGAAGTCATGCCAGTCGCACCTACCTCATTCCATGCAGCCATCCAGGCCCTGAGGCAGATTTTTAGCACCCATGGCCTACCGGACACAGTCGTGACCGATAACGGCACCGCCCTCACCTTGGGAGAGTTCCAGGAATTCTTGCACCAGAACCTCATCAGGCACGTGCGGTCTGCTCCTTTCCACCCAGCTACCAATGGACAAGCTGAAAGGATGGTGAGGACTACCAAGGTCATGCTAAAGTGGCTCACCCATGGGGACTGGGACTGCCAGCTTGCTGTATTCTTGTTCAGCCATTGTGTGACCCCAAGTGCGTCCACCGGCCACCCCACAGAACTCTTAATGGGCCGCCACCTCATGATGCGGCTGGACTGTCTGCATCTGGACCAAGCTCCTGAGTTGTGCCTGCCCTCAGCCAGGAGGCCCCCTGCGGGTTCTCTCTGGGTGACTCTGTCTTCACGCAGAACTATTCCAGCAGCCCTGTGTGGATCCCAGCAAGAGTTACCCAAATCACTGGACCCCTATCGTACAAGGCATCAATGGATGGGGGCCAGCTTCTATACAGGCAAATAGACCAGTTGCGCCGCTGCCTGCTGCCCAAGGAGCCTGACTCGTCCTCTGCAGAGGAGGAGGATTGTACCCTGGAACCATCACTGCTGCCACCGCTGACCGAGAGCAACCCCCCCAACAGCGTGCAGCCAGATTGCCGGGAAGAGGAAAGCCCTACACAGGCCACTATGGACCTTCCAGACTCTGTTCCTGCCTCTCCTCACCAAGCCCAGCTCCGGTGTCGTCTCCACCCCCACAGGAGCCCCGGCGTTCTCAGAGGGAACGACGCAAGCCAGCGTACCTTGAAGACTATGTCTGTTAAGGTGCTTTGGAACTTAGGGGGAAGGGTTTTATGTATTGGGACTGAAATATTCTAGGACTGTTCTACCAGAGACGGGCTGAGCTTGGAGCCCAAGAACAATAGCCCACCAGGACTCTGGAAGTAACCGATCAGGAAGTAATGTTATGTAAATAGCCTATCGTTGGGAGTGGGGTGTGTTTGGGTGTGGCAGTTGCATGCTATTTAAACAGAGCTTTGGCCCTGTTTAAATAGCATGTTCTTGCTGAAATCACTAATAAAGTAGAGCTGATCACTAGACTTGGGGGGTCTGCTCATCCATGGAACCCACTATTTAACATAAGGAATACAATTATAACCGAACTCAGACTTGAAGCATGAGCATGGCTATGTGCATCTCCAAGAGACCTATATGCTTTTAGTCCTACCATCCATATCTGTGATCAGTTTGTGTGCAGTGAGGCCTAAGCCCCACTTATTCAGCTGATAGGAGGCTAAATAATCTTCTGTGGATTGTATATGGCAACCTTTTTGGTACTCCATGCGCCTCTTCATGACCGGGAAGCTAAAAGGCCACAGTGCCTGGGCCAAAAAGATATTGGTGACCCACACATCCATTTGGTATGGTATCAACAGTAGGCCATAGAAGCAAGCAGAGGAGGAGGAGGAGACTCTCAAGGAGAACCATTTTGCTTGCCTTTATAAGTTGGGTGCTCCTGTTCTAAGATACAACTCTCACCAGTTTATGTGTAGTGCATCGTTGACATAGGTGTGCATTATAGGCTCCAGGTCATACACACCACTCACCAGAAAGGCTCCTGAAAAGAAAAGGGACAAACCCACAAAGACTCAGTAAGGGAAAAGTCATCCTAGAACAACTTCAACCATTAAGGACACTTGGTCTAATATTCCACAGAGCTACAAAGGGAAGGAGTGGAATATCACAATTTGAAATGTTTGAATAATGAGATGGATGTTTCCCAATCAGTTACCTTTGATGTTTGGCACAACACCAAACTCTGTCCAATCTGTGGAAAGCACCATGGCTGCCAAGTGAGCTCCTGCTGAATGTCCAAGCAAATAAAAACCACTAAGAGCAAATGAGATGGAGTTGCAGTTAGCTGGTGAAAAGAGGCTGGGACTGCACTGGCAGAACTCAAAGGTAGCAGAAGCATCTAGCAGCCTCTTGCTGGACTTGGGTAGGATACAAGTGCTCCATTGGGCTCCCCCTCTCCAGATTGCTTCATGGAGACCTCACAGGGATAAAAGCAGCTCCTACCTGCTCCCTGTATATTGCTGAGCTGCAAAGGCCACACTACGCCGCACCTGCCTGACCATCTCCTCCAGCTGGCCTGAGCAAAAAGCACAGAATCCAAGTTTGTCACGATATGTTACGGAGATTAGAACAGGGAGAGGGAAAACTTCTTCCTCCACAATCACTTACCTTTGGGAGCCACATCATAGTCTACTGCAGCCAAGGCAATGCCATGGGTCACTAGAGGCCATGCAGCAAAGCCTGAAACCTCTTTGCTTGAAGCAGGAAGCCAAAAAGGGAAAAATGGTCACAGGGTACCCTTTCATCACTTACCATTATCCCAGCCCCAAGAACAGGGAAAATAGGAATCCCATGTGGAGATGGAGAGCTCTGTTGGATGAGGAAGCCTCCCACTTGAGTCCTATGGGCAAATGTTCAGGGCCACTGCTCTCCTTTGCATACGGACTGCACAGCACAACTCACCTCAGCAATTGCCAGTAGCCACCATGAATGTAGAGGACCAGAGGAAAAGCTGAAAAGAAATACAGTGGATAACCAGACAGCAAAGCCCACTGCCTAGCACTACTGCACTGCCCACTCCCTCTGTCACAATTACAGATGTGGAAGTCCAGAAAAAAATGAAAAAATTAAGGAGCGTTTGTCTTCTTTTCAATTTTTCCACTGAAAAATCATTTTAGGGGGCACCGCAAAAAATTCTATGATTTTTTTTTTAAATTAATGTATTGCTTTTTAAGACAAGGTTTTACTCACTCATAATGTATAGTATGAAGAAGTCTGAGAACTTTTCATTTTTTTCCATGGAAAAACTGAGAAATCTTAAGCAGCACAGGAAAAAGCTCCTATGATATTTTTTTCTTCTGAAGTGAAAGAAATGTTTTTTAAGACTCAGAATATATACCAATTTTTTTCTGATGGAAAAACTGGACGATTTGGGAAGAGTAATGAAAAAGTTGTTTTTTAATGTGAAAAATGGTAAAATAACGTAGGGCCGTTTAGTCCACTTTTGGCACGCTTCAGTAACAGATTTTATATCCACGTTCACACACCCAACATCTGTGCACTGCGCACAGCTGTCGCTTTCCGTCTCAACCCCCCTTTAAAACAGAGTATTTTGTTACCAGGTCCCCAAGTGGTGTTTTCCCGATTCTCCGGTTCTAGCTGCACTTTTCTGATGTCTGATCGCTCCTGCGGTGTTGAGCCTCTTCCGCTCGAAAGCCCGAGGCTTCCGCTCTTCACCCGCCATTTTATTTTAGCATCGGTGGTATGTGCACAGGTGGAGCTCCACTCCCACGTTATTAAAAACAATGTTTAAACAGTGCCTAATTTTGATGGTTAGACAAGTTCAGGATCTCACAGAGACAGGCCTGTAGCTACCGCGGGGCCCATCCCCCGCAGTTTGTACAGGCCCTTCCCCATCCTCAGATCCCCCTCCCACCCACCGTCGCTGCCCTCAGCCCAGCAGCTGGTGACACCATGCTGCCTGCTGCTGCCCCGGCTGTCCTTGCTGCTGCCAGGAGATTAGAGGGGAGGGCTGCTGAGTGGGGACACCCACCGCCACGCCTCCTTCCTGGATGCCTGCCTGCCTCTCTCCCTGCCATGGCTGGCCGGGCTCCCAAGAGCAGGAGGAGACACCCTGCTTTCTCCCTTTGAACATGGAGGCTCTCTAGCAGCCATGCCTTGCTGGCTTTCTGGTCATGCCAGCTACGCTTAGGGCTGCCCTGCTGCCTTTTCTGGACGTCGCCCCCCCCCGCCCCAAGTGCCTTTTAAGACACCAGCTGCTCAAAGCAAAGGAGCGGGGGAGGGGTGGATTGCAAAGAGTTCAAGCCCCACCATGAAAGGAGCTGCTGCTACTGCTGAACATGAAACAAGTTCGAGGGAAGCATGGCGCACCTCCGGAGAGGCTTTCTGTGCCTCTTGCTGCCGCTGGAGCATTTCCTGCCTGGGAGGCACTTCTGCAAGACCTGGAGGGGGGCCTGAGTCACTCTCTCCCAAAACCCTAGCCCCCTCGCTTCCCGCCACACCCCCTCCCACCCTGACAATGGAGCCCAGTCTGCCAGCTCCTTAGGATGCCACTCTGGGACACGCTCAGACTGCCAGGCACTTGGAAAACAATGATCTCTCCGGGGAAATCCAGGAGGGAGTTGAGTGAGTGGATGCACCGGCTGCCGGGGAATCCTTGTGGGGCTTCGGGAACAATCCCTCGATTGCCTTTGTTAGGGAGCCACCGCACACCCGTGCGGATGTGCCCCCTCCCCAATGTGCGTGTGTGAGAGAAAGAGAGCATGCAGAACATTTTCCCCAACTTCCCTGCATACACATGCACCGCAGCCAAGTGACCTGGAGGTCAGGCTTTGAAGAGGAGAGGAGATCCAAGGAGAGCATGATCCATTGCTTGCACCTTCTTCCAGAGTGGATCATGAGATGCCCTGGGCTGGGTTAGCTGCCGCCCCCCCCTCAGCCCCCTACCCCAAAAATCCCTAGCTACAGGGCTGCAGGGAGGCCAAGTTCAGGGTAAAAGTTTAAAGGGAAGTGTTACAGCAGTTGGGTTGAAGTGGAAATTGCTGTTCTGCGCAGGTGTGAAAATTTTAATTCTACAGATGGCCACTTGTGCAGATGCCCAAACTGAGAGGGGGGAAAAACCATCAACACACGCTCCCGCGTGTGGATAGGGGGAGCAATGTGGCTGCACAGCGATCTGGAACAACGAAATGAGTGTGATCACGATTCTCCAGGTTAAAAAAAATGCATCAGGACCGGAGCAATTTAAACCACTCCCAGCATACCGTCTGACCACACCCAGGATGTCACAATTGGCAGGTTTCTCTTGTTTTAATATTTGGTCCACTTTCAATTTTGCTCATAGAAAACTAAAGCATTTATACTTTTAAACTAGGAATAAGGCCCATTGTGGAATTAAATACAATGATCTCTAGAAAGAGGCTCTGGCAGAGTGCCCTGGCCTTGGGCACTCAGTGACAATTTGCAATGGTGACCTCAGCAGGGTATAATGACACAGAGTCCACCATTGAACTCTGCTACCTGAACAATAGTTGTAATTCTGAGTGATCTCCAGCCCCCACCTGGAGATTGGCGACAATGGTTCCCAAGGAGGGAATGGCTGGTTTGGAGGGTGGAGTTTATGGCATTGTACCTGTCTGAGGTCCCACCCCTCCACAAACCCTACCTTCTCCAGGCTCCACCCCTCAAATCTCCAGGAATTTCCCAACCTGGAGTTGGCAACCCTATCTCCCTCCCAGCCAACCATCAACCTACCGTTATCTGCCCCCTGACTTCAGCTTTCCATCTCCTCCCCCATCCCTCCTAGAGAACAGTTGTAATTCTGAGTGATCTCCAGCCCCCACCTGGAGATTGGCAACAATGGTTCCCAAGGAAGGAATGGCTGGTTTGGAGGGTGAAGTCTATGGCATTGTACCTGTCCAAAGTCCCACCCCTCCTCAAACCTCACCCTCTCCAGGCTCCACCTCTCAAATCTGCAGGAATTTCCCAACCTGGAGTTGGCAACTCTATCTCCTTCCCAGGCAAGCACCAACCTGCCATTATCTGCCCCTCACTCTTCAGCTTTCCATCTCACCCCCACACACCTGCAGGCTCTACTGTGCTCTGAAGCCCTGACTGCTACGTCACATTGGCTGTCATGGGGGGCATCTCAGCAGAGGACACAGAATCCACCATTTTCTCCAGGGGAACTGATCTCTGCCATCTGGACAGCAGTTGTAATTCTGAGTGATCTCCAGCCTGGAGATTGGCAACAATGGTTCCCCAGGAGGGAATGGCTAGTTTGGAGGGTGGAGTCTATGGCATTGTACCTATCTGAGGGCTCATCCCTCCTCAAACCCCACCCTTTCCAGGCTCCATCCCTCAGATCTCCAGGAATTTCCCCAACCTGGAGGTGGCAACCCTATCTCCTTCCCAACCAACCATCAACATACTATTATCTGCCCCTCTGACTTCAGGTTTCCATCTCTTCCCCCCACCCTGCAGCCTCTACCGAGGAAAAGTACAGTCTTTTTCCACAGTGGTGACCAAAGCAGCTCATATTATTCTCCTCTCTCCCTTTTGATCTGCACAACAATCCTGTGAGGTAAGTTAGGCTGAAAGTCTGTGAGTGGTCTGAAATCACCCAATCAGCTTTCACAGGAAGAACCTGAGTCTGGCAGACCCTGCTCTGAAGCACTGACTGCTACGCCTAGGGTAGCCAACCTCCAGGTGGAGCCTGAAGATCACCAGGTATCACAACTGAACTCCAGACAACAGATCTCTCTCTTCCCTTGGAGAAAATTAACTGTTTTGGCCGGTGGCCTCTATAGCATTCTGTTCAGCTGAGGCCTCTCCCCTCCCCAGACTCTGGCTTCCTTAGACTGGCTTCCTTAGACACAGAATCTCTCTACCTGGAGCTGGCAACCCTAGTCAGGACTGATCCCAATGAGCTTTCTCCCAAAGGCCAAAATAGGTGTGGAAAGGTGTGGACAGGTGGAAAGGCACTGAGGGGAAAGTAGGGTTCCCAGCTCTGAGTAGGGAAATACCTGGAGATTTGGGGGGTAGATCCTGTAGAGGGCAGCATTGGAAGGGGCGGAAGGACTCAGCAGGGATTTCCCAACCTGGAGCTGACAACCCTAATCAGGACTGGCCCCAATGAGTTCCTCACAAAGGTGTGGAAAGGGTTTTGTTCCTTTGTCTTTTTGCTGATGGAACCAAGCTTGGTTGCCTACCAACAGCCACTGAGAGAAAAATTAGTCCCACAGAAGAGCCAAGCAGATGAAGTGTCTTCCTCAGGAGAGTGAGCATATTCTAACGGGGAACAGTGGCTGGAGTGGGCAGGGAAGAGGAGCAGACCCAGCACCCGACCAATGCCACATGAGTACTCTTGAGTGTGGGCTGACAGGCCAATGGCTGATGGAGCACACTGCGGGTGGGACTCAGGCAATGCAGCCAGTGGATAGGGTGCTTCTGAGTGACACATCATGGAGCCAACTGATTTAGGAGCGTGTGGAATGTTCAGAAAGTGCCACCCCACTATTCAATTATATATAAGGAAAGATTCCATAAATATGCCAATTAATACAATTTTATATGCTAGCTATAAATGATGTATTTTATGGTGTTACTGCAACAAAACAGGTTTAGGTTTGACAGTAAAGTATTGCATATATTCCATTTGACCACAAATTTATGTTTTTATGGGGGGGATGAGAAAAACAGAGTATCCCACGCCCCATGGCTTTAAACTTTCTGGAGATCTGTAATAACAACCAGCCCCATCACCATTTTGCTTCTCCCCATCCCCTTCATTCTAGTGCATCCCTTGTGTTCTTACTTTGAGAGAGCTCTTTAGGAAGATACACATCAAGTTTCTCTCCTTCTCCAAGTCCATAAGGGACGTTCAGCAGAGTCTGAGTGGCAGCCTGGACACGGCAGGTAGCTGTGGATTGAAGAAAGGAACCAAGAGATGGAGCCATCATCGTATCTGGACAGCTCTCCTACAGTACTCAGACGAAAGGGTCTATATAGTTATAACTGCATCATCCTGCCAGACTGTGGGGAGAATCAAAGGATGTGCTTCCATTGCTATACAACCCCAGCAGGAAAAGGGCTATTAATTGGTCTTGAGGGAGACCTTTCCGTCCAGTATGCTTTGCTGCTCTTTCTACAAGGAGTCTCTCACTCATTCACTCATATACACACTTATATATACACACCAAGCATGGATAGACTTCATTTTAAAAAATCAGAATCTCCATAATCCACCAATATATTTTAAATTTAGGGAGCAAGAGCACATCCACAGAATCTTTTTAACAGTAAAGGCATACCTAATTTGTGTGAAGGGAGGATGCACTCTGAGTCAAGAACACAAGTACTGCCTTAATTGCCCAGGTCAAAGTCTACCAGCATTCTTTCTCAGGAAGCCCAAACCCACTGTCATTAGATGCTCTACTAGAAACTGGAGGTTTCTACCTCCAGGTCGCACCTGGAGATCTCCCACTATTACAATTGATTTCCAGATGACTAAGATTAGTTCCCCTGGAGAAAATGGCTGCTTTGGAGGGTGAGCTCTATGGCATTATCCCCTGCTGAGGTCTCTCCCCTAACCCCACCCTCCCCAGGCTTCACCCTCAAAATCTCCAGGTATTTCCCAACCCAGAGCTTCAACCTGAGGCACCTTGCTAAGGTGAAAACTACACATGACTTTTTAGGGAGCCAGGTGGAGGTTCCTCAGATCCCACTCTGTTGTGTCCGCTGACCACTGCAGGCAGTCAGCATAGGAGCCTGAGCTTGAGTCCCGGTGAACAATGGGACTGGGGCTCCAAGCTCCTGCTTTGGGGAATCAATGGGAACGGTGGCGGGAATTCAAACCCGCCAATGGCACCAGAGGGCATTCCCCTTAGCATGTATATAGTTGGCCACCTGGCCAGGTATTTTGTCATGTGTTGTATAATAGCGAACCATGCTGATCACTACATTGCTGTCCGTGGTTTCATTATGCGTCTAACCCACTATACAACAATGGCAACGAGGATGGGATCCTGTTGAGCACTCCAGCCGGGCTATCAGACAATGCTACCGAAGACTCGCTCCGCTGCTCCACGTGCTTCGTCCATGAGCACTGCCAAGGGTGAATCCAGAGCCATGTCGCAGCCGCTGACTAGCACAATGGCCATCGCTCCAGGATCCGGGCTGCTGCCGCCGTTCAACGCCCCCCAGCCTCAGCGATGGGGAGCCTGGGTTACGGGTCTGCGGCAAGCCTTTGTGTTCTACCAGATCATGGAAGAAGATCGAAAGAGAGGCCTGCTGCTCTGCTCTTGCGGTCCCGTGATCATAGAACTAGCCCAGTACCTTCTCTCTCCTAAGAAGGTGGAAGAATGCACAGTCGATGAGATTGTCCAGGCCGTGCAAAACCACTTCTCCCCGAAGCCGTCGGAGATGACCTGCCATGTGGTCTTCCAGCATCGGAACCAGCAGGGCAAAGAGACTGCTGCGGAGTTCCTCGCGGAGCTCTGCCGCCTAGCGGCTGACTGCGCCTTTGGGGCGTACTTGGACATGGCTCTCTGCGACCGATTCATTGCGGGCCTCAGGGAGGAGAAACTCCGGCGCCGGATAATGGAGGGAGAGAAGGTGACTATTGGCTCGGCATTAGCCACCGCCACAGCATGGGAGAGGTCCCACCCGGCTGCCACCGCAACACACCGCGTGGCCTCCCCCGGTAACAGTGACTCCGAAGACCCCGAGGTACACCGCATGCTAGCACAGCATCGCCCGCCAGCACCGCTCACCAGCGCCGCATGCAAGCAACCCAGCTCGACGGCGCAGGAGTGTGCCAGCTGCGGCGGTCAGCATGAGCGGAAATCGTGTCGGTTCAGGGATGCCATGTGTTGGGACTGCGGCCACATGGGCCACATCGCGAGGGTCTGCCACTCCAAGACTTCCCACGTGGCGCAAAAGTCGCCCCGCCGCAGGACAGAGGCGCATTTCAAGGACTGCGCAGCCCTGGAAGAGGACCTCTACCTTCTGACCAACGCCCCGGCAGCCCAGGCACAGGTAGTGAAACTCCCCAGCCAGGCCACTACCCCCAAAATGTACGTCCGGGTCAAAGTAGAGGGGGTCCCCTTACAAATGGAACTCAATTTGGGCTCCGCATGCTCCATCATTTCGGAAGCCACCTTAAAGAGGATTTGCCCAAAGGGGGGCCCCCGCTTGCGGCCATCACCCGCAATGCTCATGGACTTTCAAAGAAACCGAGTGCCCATGAAGGGGGTCAGGAGTTTCAGGGTACAGTACCGTGGCTTCAAGGGCCACTTGGACTTGCTAGTGGTCGAGGGCGACCTAGTCAGCCTCCTGGGAAGGGCCTGGTTTGAACCCCTGGGAATTGCGATCGAGGGGGTCCAGCAATGCGCAGCCCGTGACTTCCAGGAGGTGTGCCGTGAGTTTCCGTCTGTCTTCGACAGGTCTCTGGGCCGGTACACGGGCCCCCCGGTCTCGCTACAGCTCAACCCCACAGTGGCCCCTATCCGTATGCGGGCCAGGACAGTTCCGTTTGCCCTAAAACCCAAAATTGACGCAGAACTGGACCGGTTGGTGGCCCAGGGGGTCCTGGAACCAGTTTCCCACGCGGCATGGGAGACACCAATCGTGACCCCAATTAAACCCAATGGGGACATCCGCATCTGCGCGTATTATAAATGCACGATCAACCGGGCATTCCTACCCGGTTCCGGTGGTGAGCCACGTTCTGGCCAATTTGGCGGGGGCCAAGATCTTGGGCAAATTAGATCTGGCCCAAGCTTACCAGCAACTGCCAGTAGACGGGCCGACCGCAGAGGCCCAAACCATTGTGACCCACTGTTGAGATCCACATGTTTCTATAAGTCTGTCTAGATGTGTTTGATCTAGTGACATGTAGCTGTCAGCTAGGAACCTCAGTAAGAGCTGGCTACAACTGGTTCAGGGCAGTCTTGCCACTGCCATCACAGTGACTCAGCACTGAAGCTTGATTGGCTAGTGTTTGTATAAATGTACAGTGAGTGATGTACAGTTCCCTCTTCTCCTTTGTATGATTGCAGCAGAGCACTTTGACACTCTGTTTGATGGTGGCTGTGGTGTGTAAATAAATGTATATACTTTGCACAAAGCTAAAGCCTCCAGTATTTATTGGATACTTGCACTCTCTTCTGGCCCCCTTCGTGCCTGCCACTTCTGCTAGGACCCTCGACAGGGTTGTGGGCCCAGACTACAATTGGCTGTGCATGGAGTGAGTTGGAGCTGTTGGGAGCTGTGGAAGAAGTATCTGTGGAGTGTCTGTCTGCTGTGGCTTTCTTTGCTGGAGAGAAAGCAGTGTCTAGCCATGCTGTCTGAGTAGCAGGCTGGAGGAGCTGTGAGCTGGAGGAGCCGGAGGTCGGTTGCAGTGTGTGGGAGTCCAGTGTGAAGGAGGACACCAAGCAGCCAGAGCCGGGTGCCAGCAGCCGGGAGCAAGTATCATGGCTCAGGTACCTACTTCCCAGCTGGTTGAAAAGCTCACTTCCACTAATTATAACAATTGGGCACTAAAAATGTGGTTCTTCCTTGTGAAAGAGGGGCTTTGGATGTATGTTAATGACCCTCCCGAAGAGCCGACACCACTTGATGAGAGAAATGATGAAAGAGCCCTAGCACTGATTGTTTTGAGCGTCAGTGACGATCAACTGGTTTATGTCACTCATGCTGACAAGTGCTGAAAAGGCTTGGACTTCGCTGAAAGACGTCTATCAGCAGGCTAATGTTGGGTCTCTTATCTCGTTAACCCGGCGTTTGTATAGAAAGCTGCAAGCATCCCAGGAGCCTGTGAAAGACCATCTCAAAGTCCTGATGGATTATTTTCGTCAGCTTCAAGAGCGTGGCAAAGATTTTGAAGAGATAGATAAAACTTACATTATCTTATTGTCTCTATCTCAAGCATTTGATTCAATCTTGCCTGCGTTTGAGTCTGTGGATGAAAAAGCTTTAACAGTCCAGTTTGTCAGCGGTAAGCTGATTCAACATGAGGAACGTCTTGCTGAATCTAGGCAGCATGCCAGAGAGTCTGGGCAGTCGGCCAAGGTGACCGGGCACAGTTCCAGGCAATCTGTGGAGGAGATACCAGCAAGCACCTGCACTTTTGCCATTGCCAACGCCAAGGTATAGGACAAAGATGCTTCCAGAGGCAGCAAGAACAAAAGGAAATGTTTTTTCTGCAGGTCTTCAGACCACATGGTACATTTCTGTCCTGAAAAGCAGAAGCAAGAACAGAAGCAGCCTGAGTCTCAGCATTCTGTAGCTATGGTGGGCCCTGTGGACAATTTCGTGGCTTCATCCTGGCTATTCGATTCAGGCACATCCCAAATGTATAGCAGGGACGAAGCGTTGCTTCACAATAAAAGGGCCTCTCCTTTAATGTTTGGTGTAGTGGAGAGCCAGTTTGGTGTAGTGGTTAAGTGCGTGGACTCTTATCTGGGAGAACCGGGTTTGATTCCCCACTCCTCCACTTGCACCTGCTGATGTGACCTTGGGTCAGTCACAAGCTCTGGCACAGCTGTTCTCTCAAGGACAGTTTGTGTTAGAGTTCTCTCAGCCCCACCTACCTCACAGGGTGTCTGTTGTGGGGAGGGAAGGGAAAGGAGTTTGTAAGCCGCTCTGAGACACCTTTGGGCAGTGAAGGGCAGGATATAAATCCAATCTCTTCTCTTCTTCTCTTCTTCTTAACTCACGTGAGTCTTGCAGATGGGACACCATCCCAGGTTACAGCTGAGGGGGATGTGTTTTTCCACAACTTAAACCATACTTTTAAGGGGGTGATTTGTGTGCCTGGCCTACAGAATAATTTGTTAAGTATTATGATTTTAGAGACTGCATGGTTCCAAGTGGTATTTGCTAACAAAGAGTGCAAAATTATGAAAGCAGGCAAAGTGTGCGCAATAGGCAGGTTGCAAAATAATGTTTATGTGTTAAACAATACAAAAGAAAATGTACAAGCTGTTACCAATGTTAACCCCCACAATAACTGTCTACATTTGTTACTCCGCCGTTTAGGTCATGTAAGTTTCAAAACTATCCAAAAGACCCTGGCCCTGACAGGCCAAGAGGGTGTAAAAGAGTGTAAAAACTACCTAGATTGTGAAATATGTAAGATGGCAAATTCTAAAGCGTTTCCAGTTGCAAAAAAGAACCTAAGAGAGTCTCAAAAGCCTTTGGCTTTGGTTCACATGGATGTGGTTGATCCTTTTCCAAAAAGCCATTCGGCTAACAAATATGTGCTCATTATTACTGATGACTGGTCGCGATTTTCTTGGGTGTATGTGATGAAGTACAAGTCAGATGCGTTCTCAACCTTTAAGTATTGGTACAAAAGAGTTAAGAATCAGTTTGGTAATGTTCTAGCCATCCAAACTGACATGGGGGGGGGGATTTACCTCCAATGCCTTTGAGCACTTCCTACAACAGAAGGGAATAAAACATAGGGTTGCCAATGTTTGTGCGCCAGCAGAAAATGGTGTGGCCGAGCGCAAAGGTGGGGTTCTTCAAAATATGATGTATGCAATGTTGAAGGACTCTGGCCTGGGTATTGCGTTTTGGGCTGAAGTGATGAAAAACGCCTGTTATATCAGTAACCAGATTTATTCGCGCTCTGTAGACGACATACCTTACAGATTGCTGTACAACTGTTTACCAAATTTGGAATACCTAAGGGTTTTTGGCTCCAAAGCTTGGGTTAAAGTACCTCTTGAGCGCAGGAGGAAATGGGGAGCCAAAGCCAGAAAATTGGTCTTCCTTGGTTACCAGTCTGGCATGAAGACCTATAGGTTTGCTGATCAATATAACAAAGTGAGTTTCAGCAGGTCTGCATCTTTTTGTGAGCATGAAAACTGGGGGAAAATTCATGCCAATGAATTACCACAAGTGGTTGCTTTACCTAGCTCTGATAGCACTGAGGGTGTCAGTAATGAGCCTGTGATTAAACAAGAGCAACAACCTGTAACTGTGCACTCTGATGGTGTGCAAAATGAGAGAGTACTACTGAGGGTTTCTATGCGTAGCACTAAAGGCATACCACCTGTAAGATATGGCTATGATGTCAATCATGTCTACATAAAGGAGCCTCAAACCTACAATGAAGTACTGCAAATGCCTACAGTTGAGAAAGAGGCTTGGTTTCAGACTGGCCCTCATAAAAGCAGGGCAAACCAACATGAGAATGGGTTTTACAACTGCTAACTGACTTCAATGTGAACTATGTATTACCTATTAATGTTTTCTGTGACAATGTGGCTACACAACAGCTGGCTGATACACAGAGTATAAGAGTTAGAAGCAGGCACATTAACATAAGGTACATGAATGTTAAGGATGTAGTACAGCGGGGTTTAATAAAACTAACCTATTATGCTTCTAAGGTAAACGTAGCAGACTTGTTTATCAAGTACCTTGATGTAAAAACATTTACTGATTTAAAGATCAAACTGAACATCCAGATGCAGACTTAAGGGGGAGTGTTGAGATCCACATGTTTCTATAAGTCTGTCTAGATGTGTTTGATCTAGTGACATGTAGCTGTCAGCTAGGAACCTCAATAAGAGCTGGCTACAACTGGTTCAGGGCAGTCTTGCCACTGCCATCACAGTGACTCAGCACTGAAGCCTGATTGGCTAGTGTTTGTATAAATGTACAGTGAGTGATGTATAGTTCCTTCTTCTCCTTTGTATGATTGCAGCAGAGCACTTTGACACTCTGTTTGATGGTGGCTGTGGTGTGTAAATAAATGTATATACTTTGCACAAAGCTAAAGCCTCCAGTATTTATTGGATACTTGCACTCTCTTCTGGCCCCCTTCGTGCCTGCCACTTCCGCTCGGACCCTCAACACCCACCGGGGGGACTTCAGGGTCAATCGCCTGCAATTCGGGGTGAGCGTGGCACCCGGGATATTCCAGCAACTGATGGACTCTCTCCTCAAAGGGATTCCCGGCGTCACACCATTCTTCGATGATGTGATGATTGCCGCTGCCACACCAGACGAGTTCGCCACCCGCCTCCGCATGGTCCTCAGCCGTTTCCGGGACGCCAGCCTCAAAGTCAAGCACGAAAAGTGCCAGCTCGGGGTGTCATCCGTGGACTTCTTGGGCTTCACCATGGACGCGGAAGGCCTCCACCCAACCCAGTACAAGGTTAAGGCCATTGTGGAAGCACCACCCCCAACCTCTAAAGCCGAGCTCCAGGCTTTTCTTGGACTTTTAAATTTCTATCACGCCTTCCTCCCCCACAAGGTGGTGATAGCTGAACCCCTGCACCAGCTACTCGACAAAAAGGCGCCCTGGGTCTGGGGGCCACACCAGGCCACCGCATTCCGGGCCGTCAAGGCCCTCCTCATATCGAACTCGGTCCTGTCTCACTTCGACGAGTCCCTGCCCGTGGTCCTGGCTTGTGACGCATCTCCCTATGGGGTGGGAGCCATGCTGGCACACCGTCTCTTGGACGGCCGAGAGGTCCCGGTCGCATACTACTCGCGGACCCTATCTGTGGCCGAACGAAACTATGCCCAGATAGACTGCGAGGGACTGGCAGTCATGGCCAGGGTGAAGAAGTTCCATGACTTCGTCTACGGTCATCCCTTCACCATCACCACGGACCACCGCCTGCTGCTGGGCCTCTTCGTGGCGGATCGCCGAACGCCACAGGTACTCTTCCCTCGAGTTTTGCGGTGGTCCATCTTCCTGGCGGGCTACAATTACATGCTACAGCACCAGCCGGACAAAGCGATGGGCCACGCGGATGCGCTGAGCCAACTCCCCCTGCCAGACGTGGGAGAGGACCCGGACCCGGCTCATCACGTCCTCCAGATGGAGAGCCTCCCAGATGCCCCCCTACAGGCCACAGACATTGCTCGCCGCTCAGCCCGCGACCCCATCCCCTCCCGGATTCTCGGCTGGGTGGTGAGGGGGTGGCCTACGGCCCCAGTGGGCCCGGAGTTCAGCGCATTCACGATGCAGCGCGAGGAACTGTCAGCGCACAAGGGCTGCCTGCTGTGAGGGGACCGGGTGATAGTCCCCAGCGTGCTCCGACACCAGGTCCTGCAGGCCCTACACGAGGCGCACCCGGGCATCGTGCGGATGAAGGCCCTCGCCCGGAGCTACTTCTGGTGGCCGGGCATGGACGGAGAAATATAGGCCTGGGTGAAACGTTGCCAGAGCTGCCAAGAGGTCCAGCCGAGCCCACCCAGCGTGCCTACGCAGTCCTGGGAATCGACAAGGACACCGTGGTCCCGGCTCCACATCAATTTCGCCGGCCCTTTCCATTGATTGACGTTCCTAGTAACCATGGACGCGTACTCAAAGTGGCTGGAGGTGAGCCCTGTCTCCACAACCTCTGCGAGTGCTACCATCCGGGCCCTCTGGAAAATCTTCGCCACACACGGGTTGCCGGACACGATCATCTTGTTGTATGTTAATCTCCAGTAGCTAGATCATTAGGATCTAGGATGACAGCTACCTGTCAGTTAGTGTCAGCTGATGTATTCAGAGGACAAGTCCCAACTTGTTCTGCCTGGCACTGAACAGTGTGCAGTCACTGTGACTCAGCAGTCCACTGATTGGTGGAGGTTTGTATATATGTCTTTGTACTACTGCCATACTTTTTCCTTTTGTATATTGGATGCCATGGAGCTGCGGTGGCTCAAGTGGTTAAGATGCTGAACTGCAGGCTGTGGAAGGTCAGTAGTTCAGTAGTTCGAGACCCGAGTGGCTGCATGACGGAATGAGCTCCCGTCTCTAGTTCCAGCTCCCGCCAACCTAGCGGTTTGAAAGCAAGAAATTGCAAGTAAATAAATAGGTACCACTTCGGTGGGAAGGTAACAGCGTTCCATGCGCCTTGGTGTTTAGTCATGCCGGCCACATGACCACGGAAACGTCTTCGGACAGCGCTGGCTCTTCGGCTTTGAAACGGAGATGAGCACCGCAACCCTAGAGTCGGATTCGACTGGCTTTCGAGCAAGGGAACCTTTACCTTTACCTATATTGGATGCCTAGCGTAGCACTTTGCTTGTGAATACTGTGAATAAAACTCTTGTATATAGTGTACCACTGAACTGCCTTTGTGTGGTTACTATAAGAGGTTCCTCTGCTGGATCTGCAGTGCAAGCAGGTGAGAGACTGAGGTGGCTGGGAAGTCCTAGTAAAGGTTTGGGGGCTTGAACCGTTAAGACACGCACCCCGCAACACATCTCGGACAGCGGCTCAGCGTTCATGTCCGAGGAGTTCCAGCGGTTCCTGAGAGACAACCTGATCCGGCACATCAGGTCGGCGCCCTTCCACCCCGCAACGAACGGCCAGGCCAAACGGATGGTCCGTACAGCAAAGGAGGCGCTGAGCCGCCTGACGGACGGGGACTGGGAGGCTCGCATCGCACAGTTCCTGCTGGTGAACCGAACAACACCCAACCTGGTCAGTGGTCGCTGCCCCGCGGAGCTCCTCATGGGCTGGAGACCAGCCATCCTCCTGGACCACCTGTACCCCGACAGGGCTCCAATGGCGCGCAACATGGTCGAGGACCGGGAGGCGCCCCGGGGCTTCTTCCCGGGGGACTTGGTGTTCACAAGGAACTATGGCTGGGCCCCAGAGTGGCTAGCAGGGAAGGTAATCCGGCCCACCGGGCCTGTCTCCTAAGAGGTATTGACAGACGACGGCCAGGTTCTGCGGCGCCACGTGGACCAGCTGAGGCGGCGCCTACTTCCAACGGTAGGAGATCCAGGGGACCCCGGGGAGGTGAAGGGGGCGCCACGGGAAGCCCAGGGAGAACCACAAGCGGAACGGGACCTCAGGGAGGTGGGCCCCAGCGACAGGCAGCTACCTAAGCCAGAGGCCACGACGGCCGAGGGCCCGCCGGAGCAACCAACCCCGACGGAAGAAAGCGAAGCGGCAGGCCCCGCCGCACACCCACAATTTGGCAGTGGAGAAGCCCCGACACCAGCACCACGGCGGTCCACTAGGGAACGCAGAGCACACGCATACCTGAAAGACTATGTCACCTAGACAGGGTCCGGACTATGGGGGGAGGGGTGTTATGTCCACTGACCACTGCAGGCAGTCAGCATAGGAGCCTGAGCTTGAGTCCTGGTGAACAATGGGACAGGGGCCCCGAGCTCCTGCTTTGGGGAACCAATGGGGACAGTGGCAGGAAATCAAACCCGCCAATGGCACCAGGGGGCATCCCCTTAGCATGTATACCTGGCCAGGTATTTTGTCTTATGTTGTATAATAGCGAACCATGCTGATCACTACATCGTTGTCCGTGGTTTCATTATGCGTCTAACCTACTATACAACACACTCCCCACAGCCACATGCCAGGATGGGTGACCTTACTTCCTCAAACACGGCAAACTTGAACCAGGACCACAGCATCAGAGGTGGAAGAGCCTTTGTCTCCCCCCCCACATGCTGTTTTTGGAACTGAAATGCCCTTGGTGTTATTTGTCCCATTTCAGGGTTGCTGCAACTCACCTTGGAACCATTTTGCTTCATTATAATGGCACGAGGGAGGCAAAAGCTCCCCTCCCCAGTGCCACAGTCCCAATCTGAATCTGGCCCTGCAGTGCTTGGGAAAATATTTCCCCTGTAGCTGCATTGTGGAGGCAGAGAAAGAGAACTGAATCAGGGGAACCCCAAGCTGACTTGCTTAAAAACACCACATCTAGTTTGAGCCTGAGTCTCCAACTGCCCTAGGCTCTTTACCATCACTAGTTGCCTGTATATGAGCCTCAATCACATCCTTGACCAGCCGTGGAGACCACTTGCTAGGGGAGTATTGAGTTTCCAGCTCCTGCAAAGAAAGAGAACATAGCTCATATGGCCGCACCAGACTTTCCAATTTCGGGGGGGGGGCTGGGGCTGGGCCAGAGGTGTTGCTGTGCTAGGTCCTTAAAAGAACTGGGGCCCAGTGACATCTTAGGGAGAAGCCAGTGACATCACAGGCCATTATCACTATCTATGGAGGTGGAGCCATGTGGGATTTAGGGAGGGGCTCCCCAGAAATTTAGGGGGGGGGCTGGGCTAAATCCAGGAGAAGGTGGGCATTGTCCAGTGGTTATAGTGGTGTCTCAGCGATCTCCTACTGTGTCCTTTTTTAAAAATTCACTTTTAGAATAGTCACTTTAAGATCTGCAAATATACATACCATGTGCATAGGACAAACAAATGGTCACAAATTTGACAGTAAGAAAGGCAACACAGAAAAGCCTGTAGGGGAACATTTTAAAGGTTTCCCTGGACATTCATTTACACGAGTCTTTGTTTCTGCCTTATTCATAAGGATGAATTTGTACTAAAATTTAGTAAAAGTGTGGCATCACAAATGCCTTCATTTGATAAATGTATGGCTGAAGTCTTTGAGCCATGGCAGAATACCAAACAGTTGCTTTGCACTCAATTTCTGAGCAATGTACAGAGTTCAGAGTAGCAGCAATCTTCTTCTCACTTCAAACTCATATCCTACAAGAGAGTACAAGTACATTTTGAGGTAATTCAGAACAATGCCCATAGCCAGGAACCCAAAGAAAACTCACAGTTATGCCACCTAGGATTTTATATACCTTGCCTTCTTAGCACACTTCCTAGAAACTCCAGGCTTAAAACTACAGACATTCGGAAACAATGATTAATAAAATAAATGACATAATTAATATGAAATTACTGCATTCCTGAGCATGGTTAATTTCTGCTCCTCAGGTTTAACTTGCAAAACACATTTGGCTTCAACAAACGATCTTCAGACAGCTGAAATACAACTTTAACTGCACCAGAAAGGACTTTGTCTATGGCAAATTGAATGGAATGGTGGATTGAAAACAATTCAAAGGAAAATAACAGGATTCTGAAGGAGGAGAAATTACACATAAAAATAGGAGGGGTAGCCATGTCAATCATGTAATCCCTGCAGCTTCTATATTTGCAGAATGGAATGACAGTCCCTGGGAATATGCTCAGCACTCTGGGACTGGAGTGAAAGCCCCCAGACTGGAATGATGGTCCCTAGGAAGAGAATCAGTGCTTTTGGACTGGAATGACAGGCTGTAGAGTAGAATAACAGCCCCTGGGAGTAGTGGAAGCATTCTGGGACGGGAATGACAGCCCCCAGACTGGAATGACAGTCCCTGGGAGTAGCAGAAGTGTTCTGGGACTATCATTCCACTCTGAGGGCTGTCATTCCAGTCCCAGAACACCTCTGCTACTCCCAGGGGCCATCATTGCACTCTGGGAGCTATCATTCCATTCCTAGAGCACTGAGCCTATTCCAGGAGCTGTCATTTCACTTTGCAACCTGTCATTCCAGTCCCAGAGCACTGAGCTTATTCCCAGGCAGGCCTGTAGCCAGGATTTTTTAAATCGGGGGGCACTTACATTTGGGGGGGGGGCACTGGCTAATAGAATTAATCCAGGGGAGAAGGCTGTGACACCCTGGGCTGGATGGGAAGTCAGGGGGCCTTGCCAGCAAGTTGGGGGGCCTCGTCCTAAGATGTCCCACTGTAGCTACAGGCCTGTTCCCAGGGGCTGTCATTCCACTCTGTGACCTCTCATTCCTATTCTAGAGCACAGATTCTATTGCTAGGGATCATCATTCCACTCTGGGGGCTATCATTCCAGTCCCAGAGTAGCCTATCTGGGCCTAAAGACCTCAATGGAAAAACCACTCCACATTTTCTTTGCAACTTTTTTGGGCTGCAATGTATTTCAGTGGAGCCCATGCAAGTCAATTGGCATTCCTGGCTCCCATTATCTCCAATGGGCCTTCAAGCCTCTTCCATTGTTTCCAATGGGCAATCCTGTCATTTGTTTTAGTACATCCCAGTTGGGTGCTCCTATGAAACTGTACCACACTATTTTAAGTAATAGCAAAATGAAGAACATGAACATGTACAGAGTGCACATTCCTTACCAATGTTTTATCTGGGCTCCACACAGGGCAAAAGAAAATTTTAAAAGGCCTCTGATCTGCATGTGTGTGTGTCCCCCATCTTGTTCATGTAGATGGGCTTACCATTTAAAAATGAAATGGAAATTGAAAGAACAGCTTAGGAGTGGCTGAAGCGGGGGGGGGGCACTACCATGAAAAAAACAACTGTTCTCAATCAAGGATATATAGACCCAAGGAAAATAAAATAGAGATACACTTTTCCCACAAATGTAAATTGGAGCCCAGCAAGTATGTTGTGCCTAACAGAGGCTTCACAGTCTGGCTGTTGAGTGGAGCCAGCCAGGATTAAGGACTATACTTTCTTTTTCAACAGATACTAAACATATTCAAGAATTGATATGTTCTGGATATCAAAAACCTTAATCATTAACCTAGAGAGTGCAAAGATACAACTGAAAACCTGATGGATCCAACCACAAGAGACCTTCTCTTAATGTTATCAAATCTCTTTCCCTGCTTTTCCTGTCTCCAGAGATCTGTCTTCTTAAAGACTCTCTAGCATTTGGTACCTCCACATATATGCTTGGAGATGGGAGGGGGGATGTTTAACCATCCCATTGTCTATCCTGCTAGCTCAATTAGCATTTGTAAGAAGTGTGAAAGGCTCACACTGACTTCCTTCTTTCTAGCTCAGAGGAAAAAACTCACACAGGGTTTTAAACTCAATACTGCCTGGCACTGGTTACCCAGGGGAAGCTCATTCTACTCAAGAAAAATTTGGGGAAGGCCTGGGCCTCTGAGCCCCCCTCCCCCGGTAGTTTATACATATGCACATCAGCAACCCCTCTTATTTGCCTGAAAACAACAAAACTGGGACAGAGCAGAGAAACATTCAGAAGGGACACTAATCCCAAACCAGAATAGACAAATAGTTAACATATTAATAGAGAAGAAAGAAGTAAGGGTTATATTTCAACAATACTTGTAAATTAATTGCCAGACAGTAGGATTACTCCTACTCATGGACCCCCTCATGGATCACTGCCTTGTCGTGGCGAGGGGGCTTGCGTGGTTCGATGAGGCTGTGGGCTATGCCGTGGAGGGCCACCCAGGACGGACAGGCCACAGCAGAGAACTCAGACCAAGCGTGATCCCCTGGAGAAGGAAATGGCAACCCACTCCAGTATCTTTGCCAAGAAAACCCCATGGACAGTAACAAAAGGCTAAAAGATATGACGCCGGAAGATGAGCCCCTCAGGTCGGAAGGTGTCCAATATGCTACTGAGGAAGAGCAGAGGGCAAGTACGAGTAACCCCAGAAAGAGTGAAGCGGCTGGGCCAAAGCCGAAAGGACGCTCAGTTGTGGATGTGTCTGACGGTGAAAGGAAAGTTCGATGCTGCAAAGAACAATACTGCATAGGAACCTGGAATGTAAGATCTATGAATCAAGGTAAGCTTGACGTGGTCAAAAATGAGATGGCAAGAATGAACATTGACATCTTGGGAATCAGTGAACTAAAGTGGACAGGAATGGGCGAATTTAACTCAGAAGACCATTATATCTACTACTGTGGCCAGGAATCCCATAGAAAAAATGGTGTGGCCTTTATAGTCAACAAGAGAGTGAGAAAGGCAGTATTGGGATACAATCTCAAAAATGACAGAATGATCTCGATCCGAATCCAAGGCAAACCATTCAATATCACAGTAATCCAAGTCTATGCCCCAACCACTGCTGCAGAAGAGGCTGAAGTGGACCAGTTCTACGAAGACCTACAACAGCTCGTAGAACTAACACCAAAAAATGATGTCCTCATCATCATAGGGGACTGGAATGCTAAAGTAGGAAATCAAAAGGTAACCGGAATAACAGACAAATTTGGCCTTGGAGAACAAAATGAAGCAGGGCAAAGGCTAACAGAGTTTTGTCAAGAGAACACGCTGGTCATAGCAAACACCCTTTTCCAACAACCTAAGAGGCGTCTCTACACATGGACATCACCAGATGGGCAACACCGAAATCAGATTGACTATATAATTTGCAGTCAAAGATGGAGAAGCTCTATCCAGTCAGTAAAAACAAGACCTGGAGCTGACTGTGGCTCAGATCATGAGCTACTCATTGCAAAATTCAGACTTAAATTGAAGAAAGTTGGGAAGACCACAAGGCCATTCAGATTTGACCTAGATCACATCCCCGATGAATATACAGTAGAGGTGAAGAATAGGTTTAAGGGACTAGATTTGATAGACAGAGTGCCTGAAGAACTATGGACAGAGGTCCGTGACATTGTAAAGGAGGCAGCACTCACCGCCATCCCAAAGAAAAAGAAATGCAAAAAAGCAAAGTGGCTGTCTGATGAGGCTTTACACATAGCAGAGGAAAGAAGGAAAGCTAAAGGCAATGGGGATAAGGAAAGATTTGCCCAATTTAATGCAGATTTCCAGAGAACAGCAAGGAGAGATAAGGAGGCTTTCCTGAATGAACAATGCAGAGTAATAGAGGAAAACAATAGATTGGGAAGGACTAGAGATCTCTTCAAGAAAATTGGAGAAATCAAGGGAACGTTCCATGCAAAGCTGGCCATGATAAAGGACAAAAACGGTAGGGACTTAACAGAAGCAGAAGAGATTAGGAAAAGATGGCAAGAATACACAGAAGAACTATACAAGAAGGACCTCGATGTCCTTGACAACCAAGATGGTATAATCACTGACCTCGAGCCAGACATCCTGGAAAGCGAAGTTAAATGGGCCTTAGAAAGCATTACTAACAACAAAGCTAGTGGAGGTGATGGTATCCCAGCTGAGTTATTCAAAGTCTTAAAAGAAGATGCTGTTAAAGTGCTGCACTCAATTTGCCAACAAATTTGGAAAACACAACAGTGGCCACAGGATTGGAAAAGGTCATTTTACATTCCAATCCCAAAGAAGGGCAACGTCAAAGAATGTTCAAACTATCGCACAATTGCACTCATTTCACACGCTAGCAAGGTCATGCTCAAAATCCTACAAGCTAGGCTCCAACAGTACGTGGATAGAGAACTGCCAGAAGTACAAGCTGGGTTTCGAAGAGGTAGAGGAACTAGAGATCAAATTGCGAACATTCGCTGGATTATGGAGAAAGCAAGAGAGTACCAGAAAAACATCTACTTCTGCTTCATTGACTATGCTAAAGCCTTTGATTGTGTGGATCACAATAAATTATGGCAGGTTCTTAAAGAGATGGGAGTACCAGACCACCTCATATGTCTCCTGAGAAACCTGTATAAGGGTCAAGAAGCAACAGTTAGAACCGGATATGGAACAACTGATTGGTTTAGCATAGGAAAAGGAGTACGACAAGGATGTCTATTGTCACCTTGCTTATTTAATTTATATGCAGAGCACATCATGCGAAATGCTGGCCTGGATGAATCACAAGCTGGAGTTAAGATTGCTGGGGAAAAGATCAATAACCTCAGATATGCAGACGATACCACTCTGATGGCAGAAAGTGAAGAGGACCTAAAGAGCCTCTTGCTCAGGGTGAAAGAGGAGAGCACAAAAGTGGGCTTGAAGCTCAACATCAAAAAAACTAAGATCATGGCATCTGGCCCCATCACTCCTTGGCAAATAGAAGGGGAAGTCGTAGAAGTAGTGACAGACTTCACGTTCCTAGGATCCCAGATCACTGCAGATGGTGACTGCAGCCATGAAATTAAAAGACGCCTGCTCCTTGGGAGGAAAGCGATGGCAAACCTAAACAGCATGATAAAAAGCAGAGACATCACCTTGCCAACAAAAGTCCGCATGGTCAAAGCAATGGTATTCCCCGTAGTAATGTATGGCTGCGAGAGTTGGACTATAAGGAAGGCCGAGCGCCGAAGAATAGATTCTTTTGAACTATGGTGCTGGAGAAGACTCTTGAGAGTCCCTTGGACTGCAAGGAGATCAAATCAGTCAATCCTAAAAGAAATCAACCCTGACTGTTCCCTTGAAGGCCAGATCCTGAAGCTGAAGCTCAAATACTTTGGCCACCAAATGAGAAGGGAGCATTCACTGGAGAAGACCCTGATGCTGGGAAAGATTGAAGGTCAAAGAAGAAGGGGACGGCAAAGGATGAGATGGTTAGACAGTGTCATCGATGCAACGAACATGAAATTGAGCAAACTTCAGCGGACAGCGGAAGACAGGAGGGCCTGGCGTAATCTGGTCCATGGGGTCGCGAAGAGTCGGACTCGACTGTGCGACTGAACAACAAAAAGGATTACAGGCAAGGTACCACTAGCCTGAGGCACACAGGCACAAAGTCTGCAAAGAGCTATAAGATTACAGTTGGGTCTGCCTGTTTTGCCTTGTACTTCTTAGCTTGAAAGTGGCCCTGTGTCTGAGAGAACACACAAGTGTAACATTTGTAGCAAATACATGTGTTTCCAATTATAAATCCAACAGCTCTCTTATGACTTGTTCTCTGCCCTGGCTTCCTGCAGTAGGTCTAACTAAAGGTAGCAGGAAGTTAGAAGGGGAAATAATTTAGTAAGAGGAAATCGCAACTTGCAGTGCAAATTGCACTTTTACTTAGGGCCAAATGACATGTGATGGTGTCTTCATGTGCTCCAGAACCTGAAAAGGTTAGTCAAATTGAAAAGAGGGCCAAGAATAAAAGCTAAATATATCTATAGTGTATAAAAAGAGACATACATTTATTAACAAAGAATTAAAAATATATAAGGGCCCAATCACACCTCATGTAAAAATACCAAAATCTAACATACAAGGGCTAATGGACTTGACATGACGCGTTTTGGCCTCACTATGTTTGACCTCTGAAAAATGCCTATGCAGGCTGAAACACGTCAGGTCAAGTCCATTAGCCTTTGTGTGTTAGATTTTGGTATTTTTACATAAGGTGTGATTGGGCCCTTATATATTTTTAATTCTTTGTTAATAAATGCTTGTATCTTTTTATACACTATAGATATATTTAGCTTTTATTCTTGGCCCTCTTTTCTTTTTTCTTTTCTTTTTGATTAATATTTTATTGAGTTTACATGTATCCATATATTTTATACCTATCTTAACACTCCATTTTCCTTATATTCTCCTCTTTCTAAAAATCATATTAAACATTGAAAGCATATAAATAATCTCCAACCTCATTATCTTATCCCCTTTCTTTACCCGCTTAACCCAACCACTGTACAACTTCCTCTAGTTCATAATCTAAACAATATTATATTCTTCCTTACTTTATCTAAGACTTCTTTTCTTCTTTAGTTGGATTCCTTCCATACACACTTATTTTATACTTATACTGTAACTTCTTCCAAACCTAGAAAGGAACCTTGAACAGAGTTGCCTCCCAATCTGGGTGCTGCAGAGAAACCTCTGCAACAGAAGGAAACCCTTCTCCCTCTAATCGGAGGTCTTGGGAGGGGCACACCTTTCCCCTCCTTGCTATGCCATAGGCTTAACAATGCCATTCCTGTTGTCTATTTTCCTTTATTATATTTCACACTTATCCTATCTATTAACTCTAACTTACTCTATATACTACCATACTAACATACTAACTCTATCTTACTTTATGAATTACTTTCTACCAGTCTGCTACCAAACATAGTATCTCAGTTCAGACACTTCCATTCCTTAATTTAGTTACTGCATCTACTAAATTTTTCCCTGTAATCTCATTGGAAGCAGTAAATGTTTTATTTTCCACATTGATGACTAAATGTCCCAGGGGCAGCCATCTGTACTGTATTCCTTTATCTCTGAGGCTTTTCGCTGTTTCCCTGAGGCATCTTCTTGCAATAATTACCTCTGCTGGAATGTCAGGAAACAGATATACGATCATATCCTCCAGACTCAGTCCTTGCTTGTCTCTCACAATTGCAAAAAGTTTATTTTTTGTCTGTAGCTGTTTAAACTCGACAATAATGTCTGGTGAAGCATTTTCAGGAGCCTTTTTGAAGATGTTTAGCCAGAAGGCGGAGCTGATGATCCCTTCAGGAGACACTGCTTCTCCTGCTGCAAGAAGGATTTGAGTCAGTCATTTGTTTAAAGCTGCAGTGAGATTTTCTTTTTCACCAGTTTGCAAATACTCCACGAAGTTTGGCTTTCTTTTCTCTTAGTTTTGTTTCCTGGAGTATAATCTTGTTCTTGGCCCATATTTCAAACTCCTTAAATTCTTTGATGTCTTCTGCATTCTTTTTTGCTGAATGATGTGCTAATTCAGCTTTCCTCTCTGTTGTTTTCAAGGCTGCAGTAAGCTCGTCTAATTTCTTGTTTATTGGCTCAATTGTTTGTTTGAGCAATCCAAATTCCATTTTTAATTGTCCAACCTCTCCACTCAGTGACTTTATATCATTCTTAATTTCATTCCTTATCTCTGTTAGGGCATGTAGTATCACAGTCTGTTCACTTTGGTCGAGGTTACTCCCCCCGCCGCCATTTCCTCTAACAGAGAAGCCTCCAAGTGTGAGTCATCTGAGTGTTCTATGTCAATATTACTCTTTTTAGGAGGTCTGTAAGGAGGATTTTTAGCACCTTTCCTTGCTCTAATTCTTTCCATACCTGGCATTGATATTTATTCCAGTCAAGGCTGTGTTTTCTGTAAGCAGAGCTCTAATTTTCCATGGGGATAGCAGGAGCTGGAAGGGATACAGCCCACCGGAAGCTCAGCCACCACACCCCTCTAACCCTCTTTTCAATTTGACTAACCTTTTCAGGGTCTGGATCCCAGGTTTCTAGGTTCAGTTCCCCCCCCCCCTTTCCCCCCAGGGTGTCACCCTGCCACCATTTTAAAGCAATTTCAAAATGCTGTGAGGGCCAAATCCTGATCAGGCCCTCAGAATGGCAGGCTGAGGAACACTTGTTTCACAGGGCTCTTGTTTTTGTGAAGATAATAACAGAGGAGGGGAGAACGATGTAAGCTGCTTTGGGTTCTCATTGGAGAAAAAAGCAAGGTATAAATGTTGAAATAAAAATAAAAGCTGTATTTTAGGGAATTGCCAATTCTCTCATTGAACAACCCATGAGAAGCTTTGAGGAACCTGAAGGCTCTCTAGAGCAAAGTTTGAAGACTGCCATTATAGAGCGTGGCCTTAATATTAGGCAAAAAGGATTTTTTCTGTTTTTAACAAATGACTGGATTGCCCACAAATGAATGATTTCTGAACCCCTTTGCCCATCTTCTTACTACAGGAAATACCAGCTCTGTTAACAGCCTCCAGTATTCCACGATGCCTGTGGGCAGAGCCTGACATACAATGGTGGGGATAACACAAACTAGATAGAAACATGCCACATGCAAAAAAATACACAAGCAAATGGTTCCAGGTGGCAAAAGCAATGATGCAACTAAAGACACACACAGGTCAATAATTGACTAGGCCTACATCAACCAGTGCACTTGTGTCTCAGAAGTTTAAGCAGGAATGCCAATGTACCTCTCTCAGCATATGCAGGGAACTGTTACCTCATCAATAAACAATGTTACTTTTTCCTTCTTTCACAGACTTAGAATTAAGAAGCAGTGCTTATAGAATATTGGCACATCTTTCCACACAGATTAAGGTCCTGGCATTTCTCTCTGTATAAATCAAGCAATGACTCCCACCTGCAAGCTATGACCAAGAAACACATTTGCTTTCTTCACATTAAATTGACTCTTGATTCCCCATTTTCAGCAGCATTTCACAAAAATAAAGCTTTCGCCCTTCAACACTTTCTGGCCCCCTTGTATAGAAAAATACTTTGCCTAATTATCCCCACCTACCACCCACCCACCCCCACCCACCCCCTGACTTGTTTTATGACAAGACTTCACCAGGGTTTAGTCTAGGAATCTATTTTCAACAGCAAGATTGAGTCCAGTTCTAGAAAATGGGGAAAGTGCCTTTGAAAGTGTACCACATAGTACTACAACCATATCTTAGAAAATGCAGAAAACCAACACAGAAAGCATTGAACTGCAACAGGTTGCCAATATTGTCTGGCTTTTTTTGCTATAACTGAGTGAATGAATAATGGCAATTCCACCTTAAATGGCTACTCACTGAAATACACTGTTTTCTAAAAGAAGTCCCAACACTTGTTTGTGCCTGTAATCGTTAACCACAAGCAAATATACAATTTCCCCCTAACAAATTCCATTACCTCTTTTGTCATTTCCTGCCACTTTCCCATGTCACCAGTTCAGATGTGGTCTGTTCTGTACTGCTTTTGTCTGTGGGAGCTGTGTGCGGGCTGCAGAGCCACTAGACTAAAGCTATTAGAACCACATGACTGAATTCAAGCTCTGTTAGCAAACTAGTGAAGGAATCATGGGTCATTAACCTTTACCTAGTTCATGAACTAGGTCAGCAAACCCAAGGCCTTAGACTAAAGTCACTGATAAGAGAAACAGATGCTAAACATGCCCCCACAATGGGAAACAGATCACAATCAGTCATACGTTTGCTCAGTATTTGCTTTAGAACAGACATCCCAGGAAAGCTACGTAGATGGCCTTTCTCCTGATGCAAGCTAAAGTCCATACACAAATTCAGGACAAACTTCTTTACATTCAGGTAATTCTCTAAAAATGTGGAGAAGAATGAAGCTTTTCTGCTTCAGCTGTCCAGAGCGAGTGTGCGGGAGACCCTGATCTTACCCAGCCCATTGCAATTTCTATTTCTCATCATGCTTTTGCTTCATGGGGTTGCCAATTCTGGCTTTGGAAATTCCTAGATATTTTGAGGTAGTGCCTCGGGAAGGCAGAGTTCAGGGAGGGGAGGGAGCTCATCAGGGATGTGATGCCATTGGCTCTGTCCTCCAGAACTCCTTGGGAACAGTCCTCTGTAGTCTGGAGAGCAGTTGTAATTCCACAAGATCTCCAGGCCCCATCTGGAGGCTTAATATATAATAAATAAAGTCAATAAATAAAACCTTTTACTATGTTGTGTGCTCAATGTTAATTTACCAACTTGGCAAAATACTAATTAATGATAGTGCAAACAATGAATGAATATGCCCCCTAAAGGAAACAGAATACAATAAACAATGCTAACAATGTAAGTAGCATCAAAGAATTACAATGAAATCAAAAGACTTCAAAAATTTGCAGCACAAAGGCTATCAGCCTAAGGTTACAGAAAGGGATCTTAACATTGAACTACAGTCTCAAAAACTGTAACCAAATAATAGGAAATGCTGTTGAAGACTAATGTGTAGAACTGACTTCTAAAAGCAGGATGTTTAGGCTGCGGACAGATTGGCAGCTTCGAGTGATATGGTGCTGATTATGCGATTATGCGACCAGGGGCGATTATGTGCTTATGCAGACTTCACTACTCAATCCCCCCCGCAAAGGAGGTAGAAATGGAAGGGAAGGATTAGACTTCCCAAATGACTTGACATTGCAAGAGGGGAGTTCAGACATCTGGAAATGTGGGATGAATGCACAGGGATCCATTAGCACCAGAATTCAACTACTGTCTATTTACTTGTCTTACAACGGGATGACTATGACTGGGGAACGGCTGCCAGATGTGGCTGTGTGAACCATTAGGGAAAAGCAACTATATTGGGCCAAACTGCCCATCTGACTGCAGCCTTAGTGCATCAAATTCAGAGAGCTGGGAGATTAGGGGTTAATGCCTGTCTGTAAAGCACAGTTTGATTGACAGGCTGCTGCCTGTCTGCACCCCCTTCTCTCTGACTGGTCAGAATCAGCTGAGGAGAGCTTTCAAATGTCTGTCAATCTGGTCAGAGGGAGTCAGTCATCCTTTGGACTTTGTCTTGGCAGTTGCCAGTCAGGAGGAGTGTGTGTTTTGGTCTGAGGGAAACAGATAAATCAGTACAGAAGTGAAGGGACACAACTCCTTGCCCTTACTGTGTACCAACACATTTGAGGAAAAGTTCAGAAATTAGAACTTCAAATCTAAGCATCAGCCTTAGCTGAATTCTGTTTATTCACAGGCTCTAGAACTGGGGGTTAGGTTTAACAGAAGAGACTGGACAGGAGGTTGAAAACTGCCAGTCTAGCCAAACAGAAAAGGATTATCACTCTTAGAAAGGACGATATTTCTTACCCAGTTATTCAGAGGGTTTAACTCAGAAGAGACCCCCGGTTTGTGTGAAAAGGGAAATGGTCGACAACTCTTCAAGAGATTAAAAAATGGAAACTTGTAATCCCACAAGGGAAGTATTTAAATACAGGAAGAACTCTGTTGCCTGATCAAATTATAATTTGTTTAAACAACAACAGTTACCTCAACTTCTCATTCCCTGCCCTATTCCTAACTCAACTGTGCCTGTTCAATAAAATCAACCCTTACTGTTGAAATTTATTTCATGTCAAGTGCCATTTCCAAAGGGATTTATAAGAGGGCTCCTGCTTAGTTACAATAAATCTCTCGCCTGGGCAAAACCCAAATAACTTCTTTAATACAGGGTGGGACATGCAGGAAGTTATAATTCTATTATTAAAATATGCTACTAAGGAGTTGCGCAGAGTGGTGAACAGCATTTTGGC
Organism: Gekko gecko; assembly: GCA_029375565.1. Lineage (NCBI taxonomy): Eukaryota > Metazoa > Chordata > Lepidosauria > Squamata > Gekkonidae > Gekko > Gekko gecko. Next base: position 230,923,515 of record JAPDNY010000002.1, on the reverse strand, counting down.
AGGAAAATCTGCCTCACTGTAAAGAAGTAGGGTGCAGAAAACACTGTTGCGCGGGACTTGAAACCTCCAAAAATTGTAATAACATTAGGCAAATAGCCTCAGGATGCAGAAAACACTGTGGCTCATGTCTTGAAGCCTCCAAAAAGTATAATGCAATGATGAGATACAAGCAACCGGTTGCATGCCCATTTCAAACCAACCTTCTTCAAATTGTGCAGATATACATCCTAGAATATTTTGACTAATACAACTTCATAATTAAACATTTGCCAACTGTGTCTTCTTCATAGACTGCAGTTTTAAAGTACTGTCAATTCAGGGAATCACCGCTCAAACAGGGAATCAAGTGGCCTAAGCCTATAGACATTCAGCATGTTGACAAAGATTCTCAGATACAAAATACTGAATGTGCTGATGAGGAGCACATTATAGTTAAAGACTGTGTGAGAGGTGATTCCCTGACTTGACAGCACTTTAAGTCAATGAAGAATACACAGTTGGCAAATGTTTAATTATGAAGTGTTCTTCAAGTATCCTGCAATTGCTCATTGTTACATTATTTATTTATTATTTGTGCAATTTTTATCCTGCCCTCCCCCCGCAAGCAGGTTCAGGGTGGGTTACAATACAACAGCAAGATATATAAAAATAATTCCATGTAAAAGGTAAGCCGTGTTGCCAACGACTCAACCCCACCTCGCTGCCTGGCCGCTCTGAACAAAGTCCCGCGAAGCAGGAGGAGGCAGCAGCTGAGGCAGCACACAAAGTTGAGGTGATGGCTGGGGGGGAGAAATAGCTGTGGTGGCCGGCCTCTCTTGCACTCTCTCCCCCATCAGTCAGTCACGGAGGAAGATGCAGCGGCAGTGCCTGAGGCAGCACACAAAGATGAGGTGGCGGCTGAGGGGGGGAACCTTTCTCCTGCCTTCGGGCCAGGGCTGGCCTGAGGTGTCTGGGCGCCCTAGGCGAGGCCAGGTTGTGGCACCCGCATGCCACTGGCAATGCCAACCTCCTGGTGGGGCCTGGAAACAGGGGGAGGACAGCGGTGGCTCCAGCGAGCGGCGGTTCTCTCCCTCTGTGGCTCCTCTTTACAACCAGCCAGCCAGCTGCAGCTGCTGCTGCAGGGACTCCTTTCACTCCCCTCCCCTCCGGGTGTCGGCCGCCTTCGTGTCATGAGCCTGGGAAGTGGAGGCGACTCGGCATGAGGAAGGCCATCGGGGCCTCCTCTGGAGAGCGTTGGGGGCGCCGAAAGCTGGGCCATGGCTTAGGAGGGCTGTGGGGGGGGGGGAGAGAAGCCAGGCCACTGCCACCTGCCTGCCCACCCGCCCCGTGGCCCAGCCCAGGAACCTCTCCTCTGCCTGCACTGCCTGGCTGCCGAATCAGAGGTGGTGGCAGAAGGCACCCCCTTGGGGTGGGGCTCCATGTGCGCACTTGGCTCCCCGGCCTGGCTGGCTGCCGGATGCCTCCATCTGGCCCTGTACACGCCACGGGGCACACCAGTAAGCCAGGGAAAGGGCGGGGGTTTAAACCCCCATCTCTTCTGTCTGAGAGCCGGCTTGCCTGTGCACCCCGCAGCTGTGGGGCGTGCTGGAAAGCCAGAGAAGGGGTGGGGTTTTTTTGGGGGGGGGACTTTTGGCACCCCAAGGGCCGGCGCACTCTAGGCGAACGCCTAGTGAGCGAGCCAGCCCTGCTTCGGGCCACTTCCCCCTCAGTCAAGCCCTGCTTCAGCTGTATCCCTGTCTCTAAACTGACTTCTCCTTGCCCCTCCATCCTGGGGTTGAATGGTTCCCACTCCCTGCCCCTCCCCCACAGTCCTGCATCCTCGGCCAGACCGAGAATGGGATCAACCAAGTCAGGAAAGGAATACGGGGGGATGGGACAGTGTGAGAAGCTGAGAGGAAGAGAGAGAGAAACAGCCAAAGACAGTAACAGGAGAACAGTTTAGTGATTATTACTTTGTTTAACTCAGGAACACATCGCACCTGCTCCCCGCGACGGATCTCGCACCTTCTCTGAAATTGCCTGAGAAGCTGGAGGTCAGTCCGGTACGCATGCCCACAAAAGCTTATACCTATAATTAAATTTTGTTGGTTTTACAGGTGCCGCTGGATTCAAACTTTGTTCTGGGAATCAGTTAAGTGCTGGCTTACCACAAGCCCCTGGCTCCAGTGCTCTGTACCAACCTCTGGGGATTTCTGCAGCATTGGGAGAAGGGAGGAAAGCTGCAGACAGTGGGGCTGAGCACATGAGGAAGCATTTATTTGCTTTCAAAATCAGGGAGGGGGAGAAATCCACCCCCTGCCAACACTTCTGCGGTGCTTACAAAACGGAAATAGGTGAGCTGGCCCCAACTTTAGCCCTAATAATAGTGTGTGCACAGCCTGTTTACTAAAGAGTAAGGGAGGGAGATACACCACAACAATCAGTGGCTTCTCAGGCACCTAAGAAATGAAGGAAGGGCTGGCGAGTGAGGAGGAGGAGGAGACAGGAGACACACTTTAGAGGGGAAAAACTGCTTATTTTATACATGCTTAGTTTGTCTGAAGGGAGAGAGTGGGACAAGAAGGCACCCACCAAAATTTGTGATTAAAGGGGGACTGGAGTGGGGGCACAGCAAAATCAGTAGGGGGCACTGCCTGCACTGCCTCCATGCTGGCTATGGCCCCCCCACGCTGTGCTGCACTCTGGCTTTGGCTGAGCCCAGGGCTCGCCTCCAATGCCCGAAGCTGCCTTCTCCCCACCCAGTCGATGACAGCTGACCCAGGTGCTGTGGAGGCAGCAGGGACGGGAGGGAGAATGCCAAGAGTTTGGGGGAAGACATCAAGAGTGGGGGTGGGGGCGACAGCAAGGGTGGGGGGAGTGAATGCCAAGGGTTGGGAGGGAAGACAGCAAGGGTAGGGGGAGTAGTGGAGTGCCAAGGTTGCAGGGGTAATTGAGAGGAAGAGGGAAGGAAGTTGAGATAAAGGGAATTGCTTCCTTCCTTCTTCCTTTCTCCCCTTTCTCTTATCTGTCAATCTACCCCATATCTTTTGCTCCCATTCCTTCTGTCAATCTACCCTCTTTTCTTATAAACTACCCCCTATTTCCCCCTTTCTCCCATTCTCTTCCCAACAGCTGCCTTCTAAACAGGCCTTGCCTCCCTCTATCTTTCCCTTCCCTCTCCAGCCCCTCCCAGCCAAGGCCGGGGCACTCACCCAGAGCTTCTTTCTAGAGCTCATTGTATTTATTCCCACAACAGGCCTTATTCCTAGTTCCATATAAGTTAAATTAAAAACGAAAACCCCAATTTATAAATTACATGATGCCGAGACCGTAAGGATATAACTGCGTGTAACTCCAGAATGGGCCATCAAGATAGTGACTGAGCCCAGCCGCCCGCTAATAATACAAGTTGGTATCATAATTAGCCTGGCTGGTTGGGAAAGGGGCTGGTTGGAACAGAGAAGGCCAGATATAATGAGATACCCGCCTTCTCAACCAAACACCTGGCAAATAGCTCCATTTTACATTACATTTTTGGAGGCTTTGAGTCCCATGCAGCAGCATTTTCTGCACCCTGAGGCTGTTAGTCTTCAGCAACATTTTCTATTATATGATTACATTTTTTGAGATTGTAGTTCGATGTTAAGATTCTTTTCTGTAACCTTAGGCTGATAGCCTTGTGTGTTGCAAATTTTTGAAGTCTTTTGATTCATTGTACTTCTTTGAGGCTACTTTCATTGTTAACATTGTTTACTGTATTCCATTTTCCCATAGGGGGCATATTCATTTGTTGTTTGCATTATCGTTAAGTAGTATATTGCCAAGTTGGTAAATTAACACTGAGCACACAATACAGTACAAGGTTTTGATTTACTCACTTTATTATATATTAAGTACTACAGAAGGTTATTACCAGCCTGTACACAAGGTGCTTTCTTGTCCTTTGCTTGTAATCTATACACCGTGATCTGATTTTTCTTTTTCTGACCCATCTTCAGGCTGGCAACATATTTTGCAATCTTCATGCAGACTCTCAGTTCAGTTCAAAGGCAAAGTCTACCCAAATATAGAAAAGCATAGAGCTCTAATGTATGTGGCAGGAAGAAGCTATATTTATACTTTTAAAAAACAATTCTTATTGCTGCTTGATTTGCCCTAATCTGACATAATTTATTCAGTCCTAATTTTTAGGTGATTTTGTTTCATTTCATCTTGATTTTATTTATTTATCTATCAGATTTATACCCCACCCTCCCAGCCAAAGCTTATATAGTATAGAATTTGTACAATGTTTCAATTGCTGATCAAAAACCACCTTGGGAGATCATTTCTTATTTAAGACTGCAGTGTAAATCTGTTAAATGAAGCTATTCCTATTGTGATGTTCCCTTTTGTTAGCAAAGCAGGAAGTTCCTGCACTTAGGTTAAAACAGCTGAGGCAAGTGTGTTCAAAACAACATCCATTTATTAGCAAGAAGACAAGTTATTTTTTCCCCACCATAGAGAACAATGGAGGGAATAGGGGCAACCTGTTTGGGGGCCCATAGAATTGGACCCCCTGGTCCAATGTTCTTGAAACTTAGTGGGTATCTTGGGGAGAGGCTCCATCAGCTACCCTGGGAGTTTGGAGCCTCTCCCTCAAACCCCCTCCCCTCCAGCCCCCAGAATATACCCTATGTTTTCACCATTGACTTCAATGGCCCATAGGATATAATGGAGCTGAAACTGACATTCGGCTGCCTGAAAGACTCCCCGGGACACCGGCTGGGGGCGGGGCTTGGCTCCTGAGCTCCCGGAGCACAGTGCACTCCCCCCCAAAAAAAGACCCCTGGGTATGGTCACATTTAGACAGCTCCGTAACAGCTTTCAGCACAGGAACCCCCCCCCCAAAAAAAAAAAAAACAGGTGCAAAGTTGTGCTGCCAAAGTTGGTGTTGCAGCCCACAGTCATCCATTTTGCATAAAAAGCAATCCCACACACACTGCTCCAGCCACACTCACAGGAACCCTAGCAGCTCAGAATACCAATAAAGGGTGCACCCAATCAACACCCTCCGGTGCGTAAGTTTCACCCCCTCCCCAGCACCCAATCATGCCCCCCTGCCCTACAAGTACTCCCAGCAGGTTACCCCACAACTCATGAGGTAGGGCATATGGCACGGGATACTGACAGCTCCCTGCCACTCAATCTTAGAGCAAGCACCAATGCACCTTGGTGGTGGGAAAAGCACACAAAGTGCACTTAGCAGCACTGGGAGAGCACTTGACTGGAACATACAACAGGGAGAGCAAACTCCACACTCTGTGGCTGACCTCTCCCAGCTTTCACCCCAAACAGATACCCCAACCAGAACCCAAAGGGGCAGCCACCCACTGAAAGATAAGCAAGGCACCACACACCCAGCCCCCTTCCCCTATGTGACCACCACAGTGGCAGCAAGTCACCCCATCAATGACACCTCTTGCTTCCAACTCTGGCAGCCAGAGGGGCCCACAGGAGCCCCAACCCCACCATTAGCCCTATGCACAAAGGGGTTCAGTGTGTGGGGGCTGGCCTGGGATAGCTGCCAGGGGAGGGAGCAAAGCTGTTACCTGTACACTGGTCCACCCGGTTCCACAGCTGGCAGGGCTCCTCCCACAGAGAATGCAAGGCGCGAGAAGCCCCACATCCTGAGTGCTCAGTGATTCCACATAATCCCTCAGTCCATTCCCTTGCAGCAGAATCCCCTGATGCAGCTACCAAGGCACTCTCTTCATTTGCTGCTTGTTTGGACAGAAGCACCACACAGGTGGAGAGGTTAGGATGGTGAAGGCCAATGGGGAACAGTTGTGGCTTCAATGTGCCTTAGGGGCCACCAGCTGCACTGCAGGGCTGCCCCTGTGGGACTACCCATTGGTCACCAAGCACTCAGCAAAGGCTGGTTGCAGATGCTCCTCCATGTATTTAATCATCCAGCAGGTGGTGATCCAACAGGAAGAGCTTTGTCCTTCAATCACAGAGCCTCAAACTCACCCTGTACCCTGATTGTGGCAGAAGCTTGTCCTCAAAAAGCCATATGGATATCCAACCTGCTAGTACTTTGGACCCCAGCACCTTTGGAATACATCCTTGGAGGAAAATAAGCAATTGGCCTGTGACTCCATGGAGGCTGAACTTCTGCCAAACCACTCCATTGCTCCTGCAACCCTACAATAAAGTTCAGTCCATGTCAGTACCTGGGGCTGTGTGTGCTTATTTCCAGGTGTGGTCAGAAGGAGGGTATGGGGAGTGATGAACAATGCAAATGACACATTCTGACAACACAGAGGCATGTGTCATATTCAGGGCAAAGCCTGGTTCTGTTACTCTACCCAGGGTTTCCAGAATACATAAATACAATAACAACAAAAAAAGCAAGCGACAAGAGTCTACAAACCAGTCCAAAGTCATGAAGCCAAAAGTTCAGTCCAGGGGTCAGAGGAAAAGAGGGTCCAGGGTGTGAGAAATAAGGAGTAGTATCTGGCCAGAATCATTAATCAGTGGCACAAATATTATTGCCAATATATAACTATGATGGTTAACAAAGTCTGTGCTTTGCATAAAAATAAACAGCTTTTGTGGAAAAGCTTAAACATATATATTTGTAGTAGGTGTAAAAAATAGAATAAAGTTTTGGCAAGAAACATATATTAATTGTATTATTATTATGTCAATATAATCTATACCTGATCTATATATGCCCTTAAACAGAGAGAATAAAAGTTTAAGCAGCTGCTTTTCTGCTACTGTTAGAAAAAGGAACATACAGACAAAGGTAAGAGGCAAAGGAAGTGTCACAGCCTGGTGAGGATGTTGGGTAGGCAAAGGAAAAATAATTAACTGTAGGATGAACAAGCAATAAATAATCTATATGCTCACTCCCAGGAACCATCTTGTTAGTTCAGGAAAGGAACACCCCCTGACCTTGAACAAATTAAAGATGGCTGACAGATGTGGTGGACCCTGCCAACAACAGGGGGACACCGGATGAAAAGATTGGCCCTGGATTTCCTGACATTGATGAATACCCATGTTTAATTACTTAGAAGAATGCATTAAACAGGAAATATCTGTAATCTTATTTGGAATTAATAAGTGTATGTATGGGGGTGTTGTCATGATTTAGTGCGCTCGGAAATAGTCTGTACCCCTCAGCTGGCATGACTGTCAGACTGAGGAAGGGCGTTTGTTATTTTCTGGCCGTGGAGAGGTATATAAGGAGGTGCTTTAGAGATAGTTGGTGTGCTTGCTTTGTTGCATTCGCACCCTCTTGCAAGAGTATATTAATAAATATTCTTCTGCTTCACTGAGAAAAGGTCTGGCTCCAGTAATTTTTTGGTAAAGAATAATTTCTTACAAGGGTAGGGTTCCCAAGTACTTACCGTATTTCAGCAGGGGACGCACAGTCCCCGGACAGAACATTCCCCTGGGCAACACCCACACCACATGATGCCATCGCCAGGAAGTGACACCGGGCAATGCTCTGGCAATGGGGCTGGAAACTCGATAGTACCAACGAGTTTCCATCCCCATTGCCAGAGCATCGCCCAGCATCACTTCCTGGCGATGGCATCGTGTGCACGTCTTTCTTTCCCCAGGGATGGACCTGCCAGGATGTATCTGTCCCCCGCCAGCATACAGTAAGTTCTCGGCAAGCCTGGTCCAGGGTCTGGAACTGGTGCAGGGTGCAAGCTCTGGGTCCTTAGCTGTGAACATGAGCAAAGCTTAGCAAGAACAGAGTACAAAGGCAGCAGGTCAGCTCTCAGAGATATGTGATAAACAAAGTTGCTTCCACACCAAGCCTTGCTCAGTGTGCTCCTTTTATCTGCTTCATTAGCTGACTCATCCCCCAAAGCCCAGGTGATGCTTCTTACCACTGTGTTCATCATTCTCCAGGTACAAATCCTTACTGCTTCTCTATCAGCTTGTCATTCCTGATCCTGTAAAGATTCCGCTCCAGGAATTAACACTGGTTGCAGCTGGGTGATCAGGTGAGCATTAGTCTTCTCTCAAGAGTTGTCAAGCGCTCCCTCCTTCATCTGTGGCTACTGATATTCTCACCTCTGTGTCATTTCTTTCGTCTCCTGCCAGAATGAGCAACCAGGCTGCAACTGGAAAGCATTCTTGCTTCCCAATTTATTTTATTTTATTATTTTGATTTATATCCCACCCTTCCCACGAGCAGGTTAGGGCGGGTCGCAACAATAAATTCCAATACAACCTTAAAACAATTAAGTCAATAAATATCAAACATTAAATTAATACAATAAAACCAGTTAAAACAGTTAAAGTGGGCAGTGCAGCAAATTTCAATTTTCAGTTCCTACAGCTGGGAATGAATGGGCTAAGCTGAGCCATAAATTAATAGTAGCAAACTGGAATAGCAACAGGGAGGCCAGCTGATAGATGCCTGCTGCCTCAACCAAAGGCCTGGTGGAACAGCTCCATTTTGCAGGCCTTGCAAAACTGTAACAGGTCCCACAAGGCCCTGATCTCATCCAAGAGCATGTTCTACCAGGCCAGGGCTTAGTCGAGACTAGGTGAACATCTTTCGGGCTGGGGACAGCCAGCAGATGGTGATCTGCAGAGTGCAAGGCTCTCTGGGGCACATATGGGGAGAGGCAGTCCCTTAGATATGTTGGTCCCAAGCTGCATAAGGCTTAATGCTTATAAATGTTTAATGCTTCTCTAGCTGGGTCTCGCTGAGTCTTGCTTCTTGTCTTAGCTGCTCAGGTGGGTACTCCACTGGTGCGGGGCCCGACTCTTCCATTTCCTCTGAAAAGGAGAAGGTGGCCACTGGCTGGCCCATGACAGCATGGGTCTCATCCTGCAAGTAACAGAGGGCACTCCAATGTGGGGGCAGGGGAGAACAATGGTGCAGCCCCCTCTTTCCCTAGGAAACAGAACACATAGCCCATGCTCAGATGGCAGGGTGCCCAGACATCCCCTTGGGGAAATGGCTGGGTTGGGGGAGGGTGAGAGCAGAGGGAGGCACAGTCCAGATAGGGCTCTCCAGCCCTTCATTCCATGGGGACTCACCCCAGAAAGTGCCTAGCACCCCATAGCCAGAAATTCTGGGTTGGTGGAGAATGGGAAAATTTTGTGGGGCAGCAGGGGTGGGGGAGAGGCAGCTGCACACCTTCCCTGAACTCCAAGCAGCGATTCTGCCACTTGGAGATCAGATATGGGCAGCCCCCACTAGAAAAACAGCATTTAAATGGAACCCTTTTAAAAATATATACATTAAAGGACATTAAAAAATAACGAGTAACAAAGATTACCAATGAATGACAGTAAGCATACTAGTCAAATATTGCTACAGCGAAAATATGTAAGAAGATAAATATGAATATAAAATATTAATGCAAACCGGTATAAATTTATCTAGCAATTCAAAATGTGAAATATGTATCCATGAATAGAGGTAATGTTTAACTACTTAGCTATTAATCTAATGAACAAGAAATGGTGAGTAAGATTGTTTAGGCCTTAAGAAACTCTGTCAAATATCAGAGGCAACGGAACCCTTTAAATGCTGTGTTTCAAGTGGGACTGCCCACACCTGATCTCCAAGCTGTGAAATCACTGCTTGGAGTTCAAGGAAGGCATGCGGCTGCCCCTGTCCCTTTCAGGAGGTGAGGGAGAGGGGCAGCTACTGGCCCTGAATGTCAAGCGGTGCCTCTTAGAGTTCAGGCAGGGCCGGCCTGTCATAGAGAATTTTTAGGCAGCGGCCTAGAGATGCCCCGTAAGAGGGAGTGCCCCACAGCCGCTGGCCTGCCACCCCTCCCCTCCCTCGCCTAAAGAGGGTAGGCTGAGGCGACACTGCTGCGACCCCACATGACAGCGGTGGCGGAGACCGGCTTCCAGGCATGCTCCTCTGAGGACTCTGCACTGCTCCAGCCTCTAGCAGGTCCCCTGCCGGGCTCTGCCCTTCTTCCCGCACAGCTCTGCCCCGCCCCACACTCCAGTGCCAGCCTTGGGCAGCAGAGCCTCCCTGCTGCGGCCCTCACTTGCTCGCTGGCTGCCACGTGCTCACCGAGGCCATGCTAGGCAAGAATTACATGCTGGCCATCATCCTGGTCAACTGTGACGGCCGCCCCCGGCGCGGGAAAGGGGACTCGGGGGGCACCCTTCCCAGGAGGAAAGCAAGCAAGCAGCCAGGCTGAGACCACCCCCAGCGGCGCCCGTTCCCTTCTTCCCTCTTCTTCTTCCTTGGGTCTGTTGTGCTGAGGCGGGGGGCGCTCCGGGGGGCGCCAGAAAATTGGTGGGTGCACCAGGGGGGCGTCAGAAGGTAGCCTCGCCTAGTGTACCAAAAAACCTAGAGCCAGCCCTGAGTTCAGGGAAGGTGTGTGGCCATTAGCTGCCCCTCTACCTCCCCTCCTGCAGGATTTAAAGGGCCCTCCACCTGACTGGTGGGCCACATACTCCTGCCCATCAGCTGGAGGGCCCTTTTAATGTCAGAGGAGTGGAAGGAGGGGAGGGAGATAGGGGCAGTAGCTGTTGTGGAGCCTGCCTCACAATTGGGGGTCAGTGCACACCTATTGCCTAGTCTGGGTTTGGGTCAGCACAAGCAAACTGCTTTGAAACAGCCACTACCAGAGTTTGCCTTGGACAGCAGTATTTCACCCTTCCATGCAAAGCTGGTCAATTTCAGGTGGTCTTTCACTACAGAGGCCTGGAAGGGCCACCTGGATCCCAGCAACCTCACTACAATTTGGGTATGCAAATGAGGGGTCCAACCGCAGAAAAAGATGTGGCAAACGGATCCCATAGGGGGCTGATTGCAAAGAGGATCAGGGTGAGAAACTTACAGTTGGCACTGCTGGCAAAAACAGCTTAACATTACATAAAAATGCGACTGCTCTGGGTGAAGTGCCTAGTCTCAGCTGCATATTCCACATCCCAGGGCACAGTCCCCTCAGAGCTAGGAGCACTCACCTTTTGTGAGGTGGGTGCCCGTGGATTACACCATGGAGGGATCAGTACAGATGTGCGGTTTTCTCCATGACCCCCCCATTCCCTAATCCAGGTGGCTGGACTCTGAAAAAATCTTTTTCGCATCTGTGCTTTGCCAGCAGCAACAAACCCAACTGCTGATAACAGGGAGTCACTGTCACCCCTTCCCCTTTTCAGGGAAAACAACCAGTGTAAAAAACAGAATGGTGGAACCTGGCAGGGAAAGCCCTTCCCCACAGCTGCAAGGATCCAAGACAGCACTCCCCCCCCATCTCCACGGCCTCAACGGGACATGGGGACATGTAGGGTCCTATGGCTGTGGCAGACAGCACAGACAATCAAGCCTCTGTACCTCCCAATGCCTGCACCGTGCCCCTGCAGCCAGGCACTAGGCTGCCGGCACAATGTCTGGACTTGGCTCCAGCAACCAGACAACTGTGGAGATGCTGTCTTCATCCAATTGAGGCAGATGCTGCATTGGCCCAGGCATGGCTGGGGAAGGGAGAATTGGGATTTATGGGTGCTGAGCAACCCCAACAAATAGGGGCAGCTTGCTGTCACAAGGGACATGGGTGAGGGAAAGGGTTACATCAAAAGGCTGCTGGGGAAACTATTAAGGGCTCTCTGGAGTCCCCTGGCACCATCTTCCCCACCAGCCCCCTCTCCTGTTGGACGGTGCTGCTGCCGGTGAGCAGAGGGCACCCACAAATCCTTGATATGGTGACAATGACCCCTGCTTGTCCTTCTGACCCTTGCTTACTTGTGCAGGGTGCCTTGTCCTTGCAGCCCCATTTACAGCAAGGTAGTTGAGCTGGGCATATTGTTATTGTTGTTGTTTCTGTTTCTAGACTGCCCTCCCTGGTGGGACAGGGCTCAGGGTACAACAATAAAAGCAACATTCATACAATAAATTCATAGTTAAAAACTATAAAAAATACAATAATCTAAGATGGCGCTAAACTTCCAGTTGTGCCACTGCCTCATGGGGGGGAGGGCAAGAGACAAGAGTGCCAGCCAGATGAAAACTGCCGCTGTCCTCAACGAAACACCTGGCGGGTCTTACAGTCCCTGCAGAATTGCATTATGTCCCACAGGGCACGAATGTTGTTCAGCAGAGAGTTTTACCAGGTTGGAGCCAGGGCAGAAAACGCTAAGGCTCTGGTTGAGGACAGCCGGATGTCTCTTGGGCTGGGGACCACCAGTATGTTCTTATCTGCTGAGTGTAATGCTCTTCGGGGGGGTGGTATACCAGGATAGGTGGTCCTGAAGATACATGGGTCCCAGACCAAAGTCCTGAAACCAGATTCCTGTACGTTTGTACTTCTTTTATAGGTATTATGTTACTCTTGTACAATTGATGGTCCCAATCCTGGCTTCATGAATAGGATTGGCTGGTTATCTCCCCCATGGCATTCCTTGGACCCATTTTGTGGCAGCGTACTGATGGAAATAATTTGGCTGATGCAGTCATGCTACCATCACAACTCTCACTCTCTGCCACTGTCTCATTTTGCTGCTGTGCCACCAATGCAGGGGGATTTAATAGGATATAACTGATCCTTACATTGAGTCAGCTTGAGCTGATACCATGAAGAATCTCTACTTTTTTCACTCCTTCCTCTCAGAGCCAATGTGCAAACCCTGTGCAAACTGTGTGTCATCGTTCTTACTCATTTGGAATAAATATAATTTTATTGTTTAAACTGCAGCCATAACAGGTAATGTGGAGTATCTTTTGTGCAGGGGGTTATTTTCCAGATATTGAACACTGAGCTACAAAATGGCTCTATACACCAGGCCTAGGGTTATCGGGTTCCAAGTAGGACTTGTAGCTCTCCTGGAATTACAACTGATTTTGATTACAGAGATCAGCTCCCTTGGAGGAAATGGCAGTTTTAGAAGGTGGACATTATGGCAGTTAGGGTTGCCAGCCTCCAGGTGGCAGCTGGAGATCTCCTGGCATTACAACTGATCTCCAGGTGACAGAGATGTGATCACCTGGAGAAAATGGCCACTTTGGAAGGTGGACTCTATGGCATTATACCCCACTAAAGCCCTTCCTCTCCCCAAAATCTGCCCTCCTCAGGGCCAGGCTCCACCCCCCAAATCTCCAGGTATTTCCCAACCTGGAGCTGGCAACCCTAATGGCGGCAATACATCTCTGCTGAGCTTCCACCCATCCTCAAACTCAACCCTTCACAGGCTCCATCCACAAATCTCCAGGCATTTTCCAAGTCAGAGTTGGCCTAACCAGACCATTGAGCCTCCTCCATTTTTCAGTTCAGATTTAAATTATCCCATGTACCTTCAAAATCAGTTCTCTTTGTGGTGCATACATCCTTTGGTCGCAGTGTGGCAAAAGAAAAAAAATCGCAGCCCCGTCGATGGCAGAACGCGCGAGAGCCTGCATGGTTGATCCTACTTGAACCAGAAGGAGTTAGCAAATAAAGGGAGGCGAGGCGTAGCCTTTAAAGTTCGCGCTCCTGTCCCGTCGCCAAGCAAACTCGCTGCGCAGAGCATGTCGGGATCCGAGAATCGGGCGGTACCTGTATTATCAAAGCCTTTCCCGCTAAACCTCGGACAAGGCGGAGATTCTTTTGATTGCACGTTTCTTGGCGCGACGTTTTCTGATTGGACAAGTCTTCATTCCAGATAAAGTACAAGAACGGCGCGCGCGCCGAAAGTCAACGTAAGTGGTTCTGATCGGAGGAGGAAGCCGTAGTGGCTAGAATCGGAGTTATGAGTTGTTTGATGATGCCCGGAGTGCAACCAGGGTCTCCCTGCAAGGCCCGCGGTCAGATACAGGTAAGCATGAGGGGGGCTGTTTCTAATATAATATGAATCTTTTCCACAGTTTGGCAAGAAGGGCTGCAATTGTAAAGTTATGTTGCTGGAGCGGGAAGAGTGGTCGTTTGCACTTTGGGTGATGCTTCCAGGGCTCTTGGCCGCGTGTGCGCTGAAAAAGGGGGTGGAAATAGAGCAGGACTTGCTGGATCCGGGAACTGAAAAGAACACCAACGGTGGCCTATTATCATTTGCCTCTCCTCCATTATTGTCTCACAACAACCCTGGGAAGTGAGTTAGGCTAGGAGTGGGTGACTGGCCCAAGGTCACCCAGCAAGCTTCCACGGCAGAGCTGGGATTTGCGCCCGGGTCTCCCAGATAAGTCATAAATCAAAAACAGTAATAACAATAGGTTAGTAATACTAATTGGTCAGAATGGGTGTTAGTAAAGTCGGCCTAGAGAAGGGGCTCTGTAGAGAAGTTTGTGCTTTACCAAAACAGTTTAAGAATATAGAAGAAAGCCTGAGTTGGACAAGAGTCAATCTACACCACCGTCATGTTTCCAGTGGAATCCAACCAATTTGTGGTATGTTTGATAAAGATCTGCCTAACCATATTTATCCTTTGTTCCTCCTCCACTTTAGGTTATCTTTGGACCCATGTTCTCTGGGAAAAGGTATGCAAAATAGTATTGTCCCAATTAGAATTAGTAGCCTGAAGGCTGAGGTTGGTATAGCAGTATTCTCTACCTACAGCTTTTGTGGCACAGGGAGTATAGGCCTACCTGTGGTATATAGTCCTCTGTTTCCTCAGTGTTGTGCCACTGCTTGTTTTCCAATTCTCCAATCAAAATTATACCAAGGAGGGGAGGAATTGCATATGTATTGTAGCATGCCTCATAAGGACTCTGCATTATACTATGGATCTGACCTGTAGCACAGTTTCTAACTAGTTTTACTACTCTATTGAAGGTATAGTATAGGCTTTCCTATGAGCCTGTCTCTCTCCCTTCATGTTGGGGTGGTGAGTGGATCCCATGGGACAGAGGAGGGTACAGTTGTTTTTACAATCTCTTTATTGGTTTTTCAAACATAGAACAGAAAAGAAACAAAGAATTTATATCTACAATACAGTATTCCAACAAAACATACTAAATTAATTATTTTCTCTTGTCTTGACACGATAACTACAACAATTAACATCTTAGTGCATATTTCAAGCAAAAAGATTACCCATTTAGTAGTCTGACTACTAAATACAGAATTCATCAGAGCTGCATTTTCTATTGACAAGCCAACATTGACATTTACCTTCTGTTTTTTCTGGTCCCTTCTAAATATTTTATAAACTTGAAATCTTTACATTTTAAGAAAGGAAACAATCCCCCTTCAATCAACTAAACAAATTGTTTCATATTAATCCCTACCAAAAATTATATCTATTGGTGTACCAAAATAAAACTTATTTTTCTGTCTCTTTTCTTTGAACTTATATTACTACCATTTTGTGTTTATTTTCTTACCTATACTATACCAAATTATACAAATATTCTCATATTTCTTCACTATTCTGTTTCTTTACATCCCATTTGCTATCTTATAAATTATATCTATTACTACCATTATGTACTTATTTTATTACCTATTCTTATTTACAATTACTTAACAAATTGCAATAACCTTTTATTCAGGTAATCTCATACTCCCTGCTTCATTCCATCCTGCCTTATCTTCCTGTAAGTTATTTATATTAACACTACTAATGTTACCCAACTAAAAGTAGTTTAATCATGTTTTCCAACCACCCAAACGTTAAGGAAAAATTTGGTAAATAAAAATACAAGTGAAGGTAACAAATAGAAGCAGCAATCAAACAGAAGGAAAAAAATACACTTATCATTTGTCTTCTCTTCATCCTATTATGAAGGGGAGAGTACGGTTGATTCACTGCTTCTTTACATTTGTCTTCACCCAGCTGATTGCATCCAAGCTTATATTGCCATCTTGTGTTCACATGGGGGGAAAGGCAGTATTTACAGACAAGTCTTCTGGGTATCAGTGGTCACTGAGCATTTCCCACGTTTTCTTTGCAGCACTGAACTCATGCGCCGGGTCCGTCGTTTCCAAATTGCACAGTACAAATGTCTGCTGATCAAGTATGCAAAGGATACACGCTACTCTACCAGTGGGGTCTCCACGCATGACAGGTAAATTGCTTCAAATGCTGCCCTTTGGCTAGTGGGGAAAAAAGGGCAGTTTGCCTACAAAAACAAAATCCTGATACGGTATCTGGAGAAAGCAGAAATCATAACTTTGGGGCAAAGCTTATATGTATACTTTGCATGTGCTTGATTGTACCAGAGTGATCGGCTCCAGTGTTATTGATGTGTGTGTCATTTTGATGGCTAACCAAGCACAATAAAGAACATTAGACAAGCGTATAAATATTTTATTTATTGCACTAATACAAAATACTCAGGCTGCAGTCTTATAAACATTTCCTAGGACTAAGTCTTACTAAGCTCCCTAGGAGTAACTCTTATTGAGCTCAGTGAGAGCTACTTCTGCAAGATGAGCTCAAACCAAAGAAAAACAATAAGGCAAAAAGGACAACCTGATCTATGATACCTTAATCTTATGTTTTTCATTATGAACTCCATTATCATAATGTAGGTAGGGTACTGTTTTTGTCCACTCTTCTGCAGTTATTTCTGTGGCATGCATATTCTAGACTGCCCTACACATGAGCAAGGACAAGCAGTGGCATAGATATAAAAACCAGTAATTAGTACCTACTGTTTTGGACTAGGCCAATGTGGTAAAAACTTAAGCTCTAGCTGACAATCAAGTGTTCAGCTGTCTGCAGTTGCAGTCTGCACTACAAAGAGGGCATAGTTCCTCCTGTGGCATAAATTGATCCCATGTGATGTGATATGAAACTCTTCTCACCATCCAGGACATGTCCTTGGCCAGGCCAGATGAAATGAATCTTGGGATCCCCAACATTTCCTTTTGCTCATATGCTTTCCTCAACATGGTGAACCCCTCGGCAAACCCCAACTTCTGTTATTATAAAATATCAATACATATGATGGGTATTTAAGAAAATTGCAGAGGCAGATTATTTCTCAGATCTATGCATTTTTATCCTTCCATTCCTCCAAAAGACTCAAGACAAGGTACATGGTTCTCTGGTCCTCCATTATCCTCACAACAACCCAGTGGAGCACAGCTGAGAGATGCTCACAGTCCCTTAGCTTCGTGATGGAGTACATAAGAGAAGCCAATGTTGGATAAGGCCAATGGCCCATCTAGTCCAACACTGTCATACAGTGGCCAAAAACACCAGGTGCCATCAGGAGGTCCAGCAGTGGGGCCAGGACAATAGAAGCCCCTACCCAAGCACCAAGAATGCAGTGCATCACTTTCCCCAGACTGAGAGTTCCTATATATACCTTGTGGCTAATAGCCACTGATGGACTTCTGCTCCATATGCTTATCTAATTCCCTCTTGAAGCTGTCCATGCTTGTAGCCGCTGCCACCTCCTGTGGCAGTGAATTCCATGTGTTAATCACTCTTTGGGTGAAGAAGTACTTCCTTTTATCTGTTCTAACCTGACTGCTCAGCAATTTCATTGAGTGCCCACAAGGTCTTGTATTTTGAGAAAGGGAGAAGTACTTCTTTCTCAACCTGCTCTATCCCATGCATAATCTTATAAACTTCAATCATGTCACCCCTCAGCCGTCATTTCTCCAAGCTAAAGAGCCTCAAGCGTTTTAACCTTTTTTCTTAGGGAAAGTGTTCCAGCCCTTTTATCATTCTACTTGCCCTTTCCTGCACTTTTTCCAGTGCTATTGTATTCTTTTTGAGGTGTGATCAGAACTGTACAAAGTACTCCAAATGAGGTCACACCATTGATTTATACAGGGGCATTGTGATACTGGCTGATTTATTTTCAGTTCCCTTCCTAATAATTCCCAGCATAGTGTTGGCCTTTTTTATTGCAGTTGCACACTGTCTAGACACTTTCATTGAGTTATCTACTACGACTCCAAGATCCTCCCTTACAGAACCCATGTTGAGTCTGCTTCAATAGTTTTTGTTCATCAATTTGCCTACTAATTCTTCCTTTAATATCAGTTTCTACCAACTTACCCAGTATCGATGTCAGACTGACTGGCCTGTAATTTCCTGGATCTCCTCTGGAACCCTTTTTAAAGATGGGAATGACATTAGCTACCTTCCAGTCCTCAGGAATGGAGACAGATTTTAATGAAAGATTACATATTTTTGTCAGGAGATCCACAAGTTCACATTTGAGTTCTTTCAGAACTCTCGGATGTATGTCATCCGGGCCTGGTGATTTATAAGTTTTTAAGTTGTCTATCAGTCATGGGACCTCCTCTCTCATCACCTCAATCTGACTCTGGTCTTTCAACACCCCTCCCAAAATCAGTGGTTCTGGAGTGGGCAAGCACTTCTCATCTTCCACAGTGAAGACAAAGGCAAAAAATGAATACAGCTTCTCAGCCATTTCCCCATCATCTTTCAGTTCTCCTTTTACCTCTTGGTCATCCAAGGGTCCCACTGCCTCCCTGGCTGGCTTCCTGCTTCTAATGTATTTGAAGAAAGTTTTATTGTTGGTCTTTGTTTTTTTGCTATACGTTCCTCATATTCCCTTTTTGCCTGCCTGATCACAGACTAGCATTTTATTTGCCACAGCCTGTGTTCCCTTTTATCAACCCCACTGAGACTATAGCTTTCCCCCGCTTAAAGGAATCCTTCTTACATTTTACAGCTTCCATTACTTACTTTGTTAACCATGCAGGCTTTTTTCTATACCTACTTGTGCCTTTCCTGACCTGCGGTATATATTTTTTTCTGAGCTTCTAGGATTGTAGTTTTAAATAGTCTCCAAGCTTCCCCAATGATGTCCCTTTCTATTTTTCCTTTCAGTTTCCTCCTCACATGTCCCCTCATATCAGAGAAGTTAGCCCTTTTAAAGTTAAAAGTGGTTGTGCCAGTCTTTTTGGGCAACTCCCTATTTATACAAATGTTAAACTGAATAACATTATGGTCACTGTTCCCAGGTGGTGCAATCACTTTTACATCTCTCACCAGGTCTTCGGCGTTACTTAGGACCAAATCCACGATCACCTCTCCCCTAGTAGGTTCTGTGACCATCTGTTCCATAGCATAGTCATTGAGAGTGTCTAGAAACTCAATCTCTTTTTCCCGACTTGAACACATATTGACCCAATCAACATGTGGGTAGTTAAATCACCTATTACGACACAGTTATTTCGTTCTTCAATTCATTCATCATTTTATAATCCTCCTATCTTTAGAGCTGGTGGGCATTGTTGGTGCCAACATGTACCACGACCACTGGCTCCTCCCCAGCACTATCTATCAGCCTATCTAGAACATGCGTAATGTCTGCCACCTTTGCACCAGGCAGGCAAGTCACCGCACAGTGCCGTTTCCCCTCGACCCTCATGCTCCCTGACAGTGGCGGGGCTGCCATATTCAGAGTGGGACATATCTAACAAGTCCCCAAGAGTTTCCTTCATGTGCCTAATTGACTGCTTCTCCAGGTCTGCCACCTTGGCCTCAAGGGAGCAAACTCGTTCCCTGAGGCACACACCCAAGACTTCTGTCCAATGGGCTCATCCACACACTCCCAAACAAAGTCCCCCCACACAGTACCCTCTCAGCTAAATCACCTCAGCTGAAAGTAAATAAAAAACACACACCCCTCTAGCAGCTCTATCTCCTGCTCCTTCTCAGAGTTCAGCTCTGAGTGAGAATTTGAACTTTGGAGTCCCCAGTCTTAATCCAATAGCCTAACAATTACACCATACTGGCTTGTCCTTTTTATTTTTATAAATATACAAAACAAACATTTTACTGTATTTAAAGCTGTACACAGTAGCCCAGTTCCCAAGTGTTTGTGAGGGCATGTATAATCTATGTACAGTGTGCATTTAATTGTTCTTTATATATGAGTTGAATAATTTTCCTGGTATATTCATTGCATGTACAGCTTAACATGTGGTTTAAACACCACATATACCCAGATACTGGTCCCCACTTTGATTTGTAGAATGAATGTTCATTGGCTGTTTCTTACAGATGTCCATATGTTCACTATAACATGTGAACAGGTCTTGTATTGTTGTTCCAGTACATAAGATTTCTTGTGATTATGCCCTGTCCCGACTCCTAAACCAGCTTTCTCAAAGCTATATTGCATTTGTGTGACAGTTCTCCAGATGTAAACTGAAAACTTGGAACAGAGCCATTCTGATGTTACAAACGTTTCTTTTTCTGGACAGGAATACCATGGAGGCCCTGTCAGCTTGTTACCTCAAAGATGTGCATCAAGAGGCCCTCAGCTCTGCAGTGATTGGCATCGATGAGGGCCAGTTTGTAAGTTCTTTATATTAATTTGTCTTCAGTTATGAAGTCAAACTTTGCTAATTTTGATTTGATGTAGTATGGGGCTCTTCGTGAAAGTAATAAAAGAATATGGACCAGTGTCCTTGAATATGAAACACTTGTCTTGTTCCAAGGATATTTCCATTACTGTATGTCTTTCTAACACCCAAGCTGCTGCAAGTAGGTTGATGGTAGTGAGAGGGTTCAACTAGCAGTTAACTGACTTAGCAGAGCAACATACTGATGTGAGACTAAAATAGCCATTAATTAAACAGCATGTAGAAGATGGGTATACAGAAAGTAGACTACGGGCACACTATTGGTTAATTTTTGTTAGACCCACATTACGGTTGGTGGTATTTTTGCAAAGAATAATAGGCTAGTAGACTTCTGTCTCATCTAGCAGGATACATAAGTTTATAAGCATATATATATAATGGATCACTTAACACATCAGGGGACTTAAGTCAAGGGTCCCCAAACTTTTTGAGCCAGCAGGCACCTTTGGGATTTTGAGAAGTGGTTAAGCACCACCCCAAAATGACTGCCTCAGGAGGCAGACCCAAGCACAATACCTCCCTTGCTTTGCTAAAGAATAGCGGAAGGGGAAGAAAAGAAGTGAAGAAAAACCCAAGGCGGAGCTGAACCAGTTTACCGGGTAGCTGTTTCTTTCCCCCAGCAGTGGCTCTTTGAGCCTGATCTAACTTTGTTGCCGTCCTATACAACAAAAGGAAACATCTGCTTACAAATGCAGCAATATCGAATTAACCTGTGAGATTCCTGCCTATCATGCTTTATCAAATTGCACCCTTAGGGGGGAGGCAGGGATGATATTATTTGCAGTGTTTTGAATAACAAAGTTATCCATGGGTAGTACTGGATCTGTTGTGCAACTGCTGCCCTATGTCAAATTTTCCATTAGTTTTATTTATTTATTCAATTTATACCCCACCCTCTCTGCCAAGGCAAGCTCAGGGTGGCTTACATAAAATGCATATATAAATACAATTAAAGTCCATCATGAAAACAACCAAAAATCATAAACAAATCAGTTATCCTAAAGTGCTAGAACAATATTCAGATAAAGTGCGAGAGCAGAGAATTTCATATTTAAACAATACTCCGTAGGTGGCAATAATGGTGTTCCTGCTCCAGCTCCATTGATCTACTTATATATATGCAGCATGGGTGGGCTGAAGATGGTGAGGCCAGGGCACAGGGACATTCCTCGGTGTATGATGCAGCTCCTTAGTCAAATACCTAGTGGAAGAGTTCCATCTTGCAGGCCCTGCGAAGCTGTAAGAGGTCCCACAGGGCCCTGATCTCTTCCGGGAGCTCATTCCACCAGTATGGCACCACCACTGAGAAGGCCCTGGCCCTGGTTATGGCCAGCCTGGAGTCTTTGGGACCTCAAAGGGCCAACCGGTTTTGGGTCCCTGAACGTAGTGCTTTCTGGGCAACGTATGGGGAAAGGCAGTCCCTTAGGTATGCCAGACCCTGCCCATAAAGGGCTTTAAAGGTCAAAACAAGCACCTTGAAGTGAATCCCGTATTTTTATGCATTGGGGAGCTCTTCAGGGCCCTAGCATGAAAGACAGAATAATTGGGCAAATTAAACAGATTTGATAGGCTTCAGACAAAGAGTACCATATGAACACAATCTGGACATTCCCTTACATGACTGCTTTCCACATGTGCTTTGTTCAGGCCACATTGTAGCTCACTTCCTCTGCAACTAGCACTTTTGTCTGCACAACTACCCACTGAAAAGTCATTGAGTAAATTGAAGTTCTAGTGGCAGAGGGAGTGAGCTATGCCATGGCCAGAGTGAAATGCGTACTGAATGCAGTTATAGGATTCAAGCCCATGTTTTTCTCCACATGTGCCATCCAGAAAAAGAGGGATTCATGTTAAATTACCATACAAGCTAGTTATGTACATTAATGAAAGTTAGGGGAATCATCTTACATTGAAGGTTGTCTTCCTTTTGGATAGATACATTCCTCCTAACACAACTAGAGAGTAATGCAGTGCTACATGCTACATTCTGAGGAACGTGTACGGTCTGCAGAGGTTTACTTTCCCCTTTTATTTCACACAGTTTCCAGATATTATAGAGTTCTGTGAGGCAATGGCCAATGCAGGGAAGACAGTCATCGTTGCAGCCCTGGATGGGACCTTCCAGAGGAAGGTAAACTGACAAACTTTCACTCTCTCCTTGTGGCTTTTGACTTGCTTGTGTCCTTTAGATATGATATACCTGGCTCTCACACTGTAGGCCTTTGGGAACATCTTGCAGCTGGTCCCCTTGGCAGAGAGTGTGGTGAAACTGAATGCCGTCTGTATGGAGTGTTATCGCGAGGCCTCTTACACAAAGAGGCTGGGAACAGAAAAAGAGGTAAGGCTATGTCCCTTAGAAGGATTCTCATCTGTGACAGAAGTACAGGCTATAGACTATCTGAAGAATGTTGCTTTTTTTTGTAACTGGAATTTGTTTTATGGACTTCTAAGCCACCCAAAATTAAAACAATACCATAGATTAGTTGTTAAACTATTATCAAAGTAATAAATTGGAATAAAATCAGATGGCAGTATATGCAACAAAATAGCATAAAATTATCCAATGTGAGCTTGTACAAACAGTGTTGGTGGAACTGGTTCGATGGCAGAATGAAAGGTGGGAGAGGGGGCTGGGGGAGGCCAATTCAGATGGAAAACTTTGCTGCCACAACCGTGAGCCTGGCAAAACATTTCTGTCTTACAGGCCCTGTGGAACTGCATCGAATTCCGCAGGGCCTGGATCTCATCATGGAAAAACATTCCACCATGCCGGGCCAGAACCAACAAGTCTCTGGCCTGGGTTGAGGCTAGATGAATGGCCAGGGTCCACCGGAGGTTATTGTCCATACAGCACAGTGCTCTTTGAGTCCTCCTTTTGTCCAATCAGGTGGAAGTGATTGGAGGAGCAGATAAGTATCATTCAGTCTGCC
Organism: Gekko gecko; assembly: GCA_029375565.1. Lineage (NCBI taxonomy): Eukaryota > Metazoa > Chordata > Lepidosauria > Squamata > Gekkonidae > Gekko > Gekko gecko. The sequence continues at coordinate 230,900,348 of JAPDNY010000002.1, read as the reverse complement.
GTGTCTGTTACTTCAAGAAGCGATCACACCAGCCAATGCCTGAGAACAAAGAGAACCTACCAGGAGGGAACAAAGCATCAGAAATCTCTGCAGCCAGGAAGGTCTTGGCTGCCTGTCAGATCAAGCAGTGGAGCCCATCAAAGTGAATGGGGGAAAGCAAGACTGTCTGCTCAGTGGATTTGCCTCACCAGATTAATCGTGAGGCACTAGAAACGGAGAGCAGTTGCTGCAGGGGAAAATGAAGCAGGAGCACAATGCAGCACATTATCAAGTTTTCCCTTATTTAAGCAAAAGATCCCTTTAGTACCCTGCTGTCTGAGGAACATTTCCCCATGATGCTGTCTTTCCCTCTGGTATGAATCTTGCCTGCTTTTACTCACTTTAGGGTTTAACTGCCCAACAGTCTGGGGCAGCTAAGCTCACTAGCAGAACCTGTTTTATAGTAAGAACAGGACATTAATTTTACCCTGACAAGCTATAGCCTCTGGCATTCCTCTTCATCAAGACAAGTTTTTTTAAAAAACTAACCCTTTTCTCCAGTATGGAATCGTTACACTTGACAGTTTAACTCTTTATGGAGTGACCAGACTGAGTGCAAACATTTATTTGTTGACTGTCCATGCATCTCACTGTACTTCAAGCTGGCTAATCTGGATGTCTTTACATATGATACAGCTTTGGCTTGAAAGTTCTGCCTTTTAATGTATGGTTTGATACTGCATTGTTAGTGTCAGTTGCCCTTCATAATGATTATTCTCACTTATCTAGCATATCTTGTCAGCTGAGTATGGAGACAAACAGCTGGGGGGCGGGCTTTGTTCCTGCTTTACCTGACACTTTTGCACTTAATCATACACTTCTACTAGGAAGATTCTTCTCTAGTAGTAACTCTATGGCTGGCTGATCTTCAAGTTATTAAATAATTCGGTAAATACTGAATGCATTCCTAGTGTATGTACTTTGAGATTTTGTTCATTTCTAAAAATTAGATGTAGATTTCTTAAAATGGGACTGAACTGCTGAAAGGAGACCAGAGATGCCTTGGAAGCTTCCAAGAGAGTCAGTGAAAGGGTATTAAGAATATTTGTGCCCTTTCTGGTCTAGTAGGTGTTTCTCTACTGAAGCTATAATAGACTTAGAGGAAAAAATAAAAACAGAATACATTGAGAGTCTACTCTAAAAACACAAAGTAGACAAGTATTACACTTGTCATGGTAACTTCTGAGGCCTCAAACTATGTTCCATATAAATACCATTTATCCGTAACTAATGCCACATGTAGGGGGTACATGATCACTGTGAAGACAAATCACAAGCCACATGGTAGAAGTGAAAAAATTTATTTCCAGGTGCTCAATACATCTGAACCCTCTTCCAACTTGTGGGCCTCTTGCTACCACAGAATCATTTTTCTATACCAAGTACATTTGGGAAATAAATAGACACAACTTGTTTGCAGAGAGAGTGAGGAAGAAGAACACAGCTCTTCCTGTAAGCCTTGTTTATCCAGGAAGAGTTGCACTGAAAGCTTGAAGTTGTTTCTCCATCTCAGAGTAGGATCAGAGTCTTACCATCTCATAATACATGTGCACTGCAGCACATGGTCTGAAAACCTTGATCTGTTGAACAGGCAAACTATATAGCAGTAGTCAAATCCAAATCTTTATACACAAATGGTTTTATAAAACCAAAAAAAGACCTGTAGACCTAGGCTTTGGCATCATCCACCCAATGGTACTGAAAAGCAGAACTAGGAACAGCCTGTACCTACTTCATCCAGCCTAGAAAAGCAGCACCATAGGAGCCATGGGAATTGAACCCCTACACAGGAGCTGTGAATACAGTAAAAAACAAAGGCTATCTAGGCAGTGGCATAATGGCACTTCTGGAAAGAGTCATTTAACTAGCAACATCAAGGGCACATTTACCTCTACTTGCTCCTGGAGATTTTTTTTTAAGCATCACTCATCTTAGCTACACCAAAGAGGTCTGATGCCAGCTCTTGAGGATTCCACTGCATTGATTCAGCAATTGTTATGCCTTATAATTCACACACAGGCTTAAAGAATACTGCCCATAGCTCAAAGGAACATAAAGCCTGTTCTTTAAAAGAAGCCACCTTCAGAAAGGGCAGAGAAGAGCAGGAATATCCTAGAACCCATCACACATACAAAATTGTGGCACCCTTGCCACTTTAACAGTGGATGCCCCTCCCCCAACCAAGCAGTGAATCAATTGCATTTATATGGCTATCCCTGCTAGCTGCTTTAACATTTGTAGCAAATCAGTACACGGGGGGAGGCTGGTAGCCCTCTGAGTCCTCTCTCGTGTGAGTGAAGGGTGGCTGCTGGTAGCTTTCATGGCTGACGTTTGGATAGCTGGAGTAGGGGGTTGCGGGGTCTGGAGCCGGGTCAATGTAACTGTGGGCAAAATCTTGCACACCCATGCGGTAGCGTTGAAGTGCAAAAGTGATCAGGAGCCCCTGTGTGGAAAGAAAGTTATCCATTTGGCCAACAAGAAGGGAATTCATGCACTCCTAGTCACTTGGGAGAGATAAGTATGTTTCCAAGGACTCAAACTGAACCTGAACTAATAACTTTTTCCTTGATCAGAACAGAACTTTAGCTCACTCTTAAATTCATTTGAACAGATCTTCACACAAAAAATCCCCTCCAACCACACTACCAGTTCAGAATAAGGGTTTGACATACACTTACTGGTTCCACCAGAACCAGAATTAATGAGCACATAAAACCTGTATCTGAAAGATTTAGCATTTTGGGGTGTTCTCTACACCAGGTTTCTGTACTCTTGTCTTCAAGAACTGGTTCTAGGAAGCATAAGGCAGGAACTTAAGTAGAGGCCTGCTTCCTCTTAAAGGCAGAAACTCCAGTGAAGAGAAATATCCTGTTGGGAGAAGATATCACTGCTGGACTCAGCCAGCCTCTGTAGGGGGGAGCTGAAGACTAACCTGTTGCAGTCTTGGCTATGCTGGCTTGCTACACTCCAGGCAATGCAGACTGCACAAAGTCTGTTTGACCAGGTAAATTATCTTTACAGTATTCCTTATATTTTAGGGAGCTGTGGTGGCTCAAGTGGTTAAGACGCTGAACTGCAGGCTGTGGAAGGTCAGTAGTTCAGCAGTTCAAGACCCGGGTGCCGCATGACAGGGTGAGCTCCTGTCTCTAGTTCCAGCTCCTGCCAACCTAGCAGTTCGAAAGCAAGAAATTGCAAGTAGATAAATAGGTACCACTTCGGTGGGAAGGTAACAGCGTTCCGTGCACCTTGGTGTTTAGTCATGCCGGCCACATGACCACGGAAATGTCTTCGGACAGCGCTGGCTCTTCGGCTTTGAAACGGAGATGAGCACCGCAACCCTAGAGTCGGATTCGACTGGCTTTCGAGCAAGGGAACCTTTACCTTTACCTATTCCTTATATTTAAAATCTTGTGAAAATCAGAATTGGGTTGGTTCACGTACAGGGCCAGCTCGCCCACTAGGTGAGCTAGGCACTCGCATAGGGCACCGGACCTGCAGGGGCGGCAAACTGCCGCCACCGCCGCCAGCAAAGAGCACCCCAGTGGGGCTCAGGAGGCAGTGGCAGAGCTTGCCTGCCCTCCCCCCCGGGGGGAGAGAAGGCAGGGGTGGCACTGCCAGTGAAGGGGCTCTCAGCTCAAAGAGAAGAGGTGGGGGTTTACCTTGCCTCTTCCCTGGCTTTCCTGGGCGCCCCGCAACTGCGGAGCACCCAGGAAAGCCGGCACTGGGAGGGAAGGGGCAGGGTTAGAACCCCCGCCTCTTCCCTGGCCTGTGCCCCTCCCCCTCCACCTGCCCGCCTTCCAGCATGACGGTGGTGGCGCTCCGCCCCCTTCGGCTCTGGGCGAGCCAGCAGGGAGCCCCGGGACTAGCCAGCCAGCGCGCCATGCCGCTCAGCCCCAACGCGGACCCCCGCTATCCCACCAGTAAGTCTGGGGCAGGAAGGCACGGGGCGGGGGGAAGGCAGAGGGTGGGGGGGGGCACGGGCCTTGTTTCCAGGCTGATGAGCCCGTTTCTGGGATGGCCGAGGTGGCCAAGTCCCTGGCCCCGGGGCTGCATGTGGCGCCCCGGAGGAAGTATCAGGTGCTCTTCTCACAGGTGCAGGTCTACAAGCTGGAGTGGTGCTTCAAGCAGCCACCCCACCCCACCCGGACTCCAGGCCCCACTGGGAGGTTGGCGTCCCCAGTGGGGTGGGCACCACAGACTGGCCTGCCTAGAGCGGCCAGACACCTGGGGCCGGCCCTGTTCACATATGCCAGTTCTATCACTGAGCCTTTATAGGACAAAGCAAAACCACATCACTTGCAGCTGTGTCTCAACTGGAACTGAGCCCCAACATTTCATGGTTTTGTTCTCTGGTAGCCTTGACAATGCCACTGTCTTGGTCCTGAGCCTAATACAAAATTGTTTTCAGCCTGGGCTCTGTAGAACAAGGACTTCACATTGTGGAACAAGGATTACAATTCTCTCTGAGCTCCACTAATTATAATTTTTGCTTTTGAATTTTATGCCTGTTAAATTATTTCCAGTTTAACTTTGTGGAAATAGGCCAGAGAAAGTAGAGAGGACTGAGTTCTGTATTACAAGTTTTCAACCAAAAAGAGAGTTAAAAACCCATGGCTATGATCACAGTATCATCCGTTATGAATGTGCTGTTTCTTGGTATTCCTCAAAGGGCAAGGTGACATTACCTCCCCGGAAATCACTTATTTCTTTGGAACAATAGCCTACTATCTTCTACTAAGCATTTGTAGCATTTTCCATACATGTCACACACCTCAATAATTTTTATAACACACCCTCCCATAAAATAGGTCAGTACTATTTCTATGTCATTGTTTTAAGGCCAAGAAAGGCCTAAGGCAACCTTGTCAGTTAATGGTAGAGGTAAAATTCCAAATGGGTCCTGGTCAACGCTCCTTCTAAGCTGTGGAGTCCTGTGAGCAAAAATTCTACTTTGTGAGCTACTGGCATTAAAGTTGTGAGTGAATGATTTGGCTACTGCATAAATTAGTTTGCTCTGGAGCCCTCCTTCCTGAGCTAAGACAAAAATGTGTGAGCCGGAGGCTAAAAACTGAGCTAGCTCACACGAACACAGCTTAGAGGGAACACTGGTCCTGGCTGTGTGAAATTAACATAATAGCCATAACTTTTTTTTTACCCAATCTCAACAAGTCTGTAGACAACTGCCTGAACTAGCTAGCTGAGAGGACTCAAGCCTGAAGTCTGGGGCCAGAGAGACTAACTCTCACTCACCCAAGAGAAAATGGAGAAGAAACTGAAGGCAATTGAAGCACGAGCAGAATCAGCCCCAACTGTTACATCATCAGGGTTTGTTGATGTCCATTGGTTTGTCAGCACACAGAACCCAATGAACCACAAAAAGGTCCAGAGAGCTGGAAAGAAGAAGAAAAAAGCTTAGCAACAGATCAGAACTACAACATATTATGAATATTATATAGAAACTGTTGTTAACCTTTGTTCTGGGACTCCCACTAGTTTGGAAGCAGGGAACTCAACAGAAAGACGTACTGCATACAGGCACCATTCACTCTCACATGCTAAGCCCCAGGTAATGGGCATTCTTCTGTGTAACCTACCATTCTGCTCTAATTTCCCTCACTGGGGGATCATGGCTGTTGCTTCCCTTTAGTACTTCAGAGAGTTGCTTCCACTATGATCTGACTTGTCTAAAAATTTTATTCTGAGCAAGCTAGGCTTACTCTCCAATTGGTCGAATAATAGTATGCAGATCCGAGTTTTCTTTGTGTAGTACTTCACTCAGCCCTAGGCTTCACATGGAGTCCATTATCTGGCCTGTGCTGGAACTGAAGTCTCTGTTTTTCAGGGTGCACTTAACACTGCCTAGAAGCCTCATTCAAACAGCTGCTGACATTTTCTTCAGGGCATGCAGCACGTTTGTCATTGTCTGGCAGCACCCTTGCGAAAGAAGTGTTTTTGTAACTCAATCTTTTTCTCCTGTAAGGGTACTTTCATTTATTTAAAAAAATAAACAAGCAGGCTCCCACCAGGCCCGTAGCTACCACGGGGCCCGCCCCCCTAGCGGTTTTTATGGGCCTCCCTCCCCCGATTGCCTATTGGCGGGGAGGACAAGGGCAGCACAAGCAGCAGAGGTGGTGCGGCTGGGCTGAGAGATGTTTGTTGCCCGGCCCACCAGTAGCAGGTAAGCCCAGACAGGCAAGGCAAAGAGGTGAATGGGCATGCCAACGCGCCCACATGCTGCCCTGCCTCTCCTGGCCTTGGGGGGAAGTTAAGCGTGGAGGTCAGGGGGAGGGAGCCAGATGCTCTACAGGGAAGGGCTGCCCTTGCTGGGGAGGAAGGAAGCTCCCCCCAATTTAATTAGCTGGTGGCCCCCTCAGGCCCCCTCACAAAAAAATCCCTAGCTACGGGGCTGGCTCCCCACGGGCACCAGGTCAGATCCAAACACACACATCATTCTGACAGCAAGACAAAGGCAGCCACTTGATTTTGGAGGAGGAGCAGCACAAATGCACAGCCCTTTAATGTGTTGCTTCAATTCACTCCTTTGAGCATCAAATACCTGAGAAGCCCAAGTCAGCCATAACGAGGTACTTGCGATCAGTGGCACTGCTAATCTGTGGGAAGTAGGCATCAACCATGAAGAAGAATACACAGGCCAGGAAGGCAAGCACACCAATTCCAATGCCATAACGACAGGCATCCTCACTGCGGTTAAAGACGCAATAGAGCTGTTGTGAACTAGAATGGTTGGTGTAGCCTTCCCCAATGATGCAGGAGAAAACTATGAGTGCAAACACCTGCAAAGAAGAATACAAAGCTAGCACCTTCCACTGTGCAAGAAGGAAATTCAAGAGGGGCACAACCCAATCAGGATGGAGTATGAAGCCATTATCAATTCCCACCAAACACCCAAGTTCCAAGCACCTAGGTAAATATTAGTTTTGCAAGATTCTCATGTGTCTGCCCAAACTGGAAGGCTACATGGCAGTTCCCATTCTGTACAAACTATGGAGCTGCAGAAGACTCATCTCACACCCCAGGAGAAGAGAAGCAGTAATTGCAGTCGGACTGCAAGATAGCATGTCTAAGTGAGGGGGAAGAGTTCTGCAGTAGTATGGAGACAAGGAAGCAAAGCAATTTCCCCAACAAAACTCAGAAGGCTACATAATACTTAAAGCACCATCTGAGGATCCCCTTAAACAAATTTCCCGGGGGGGGCGGGGGATCCCTCAAAATTTATGTTAAAACTTCCCAAACACAAAGTAGGCCCCAAATGAACCTCTGCTGTCCTATCTATCAGTCAACAACCAGGAATACTTTCTGTATTGAAAAAAAGCAATGCTGAGGTAGATCAAATATAAGCACGACAGAAAGCAGAAGTGCAAGTACAGTAGGTGCAGAAAGCACCTTGGAGAAACAGGAACTACAGGGTTTGGAGCTTGACACAACTTATCTGCTGCCCTAGTCCTCATCGTCTACGGAAGCACTGATGGATCCCCCCAAGACTAATAAATGTAAGCGCCTAGCAGCAGGGCAGACGCCCTCGTAATATGAAACCTAAACCAGACTCACATGCCTGTCGCCAGCTAGTAAATAGGCACTGAAAGGAGTCGCCCCCGCCTCCTTCACCCCTTGCCCATCAGCTGACACTCACATGACCAGGTTGCGCCTCAGCCCTCACCTAAAACTATGGCCTTTATTAGGTTTTTAATCCACCCCACCCCCAGCGCGACGGCACTTTCGCATTCAGGGCGCCACACTAACCAAGCCTAGCTCGGAAAAGGCGCGTAAGGGCACCTCCAACTCCACATCTGAGCCCTCAGCGAGGATAGCCGGTGGGAGCGCCAAGGGAGGCCCCGGCCAGCCCTTACTGAAGCACTCGGCCGCAGGTACTTTTCAAACTACCTAAACTCCTCCTTCTAGCAGCGGCAAGGGAGAGGCCTCTATCAAGTGCGGCGCCTCCCAGGACTGAAAGTTTCCTCTAGCCCAGCGTCCAGTAGATGGCCTCAAACAGCGGTGCATGACACCGAAGTGCTTCAGCTCGGCTACTCCACCCCATGTAAGGGTCGCGGCACAGGTGACGGATTCTATAACGAGCCCTCCCTTCCAACGTAATGGTGCCTCGTCAGCTGTTCCCGGCACACCTGAACCAGCCTAGCCAACTCTTTCCCCCTCTCTTCCGCACCAAGCAAAAGGGCAGGCGCGCCACCAACTCCACTCGGGAAAGGGGGAAACAGAGCGAGACGGCCTCTATTGCCCCAACCGACCAACCCACCTACCTAACCCTCCACTCACCGCGCTCAGAATGCGCACCACCACCTGTGGCTGCTGCAAAAAGTGCCACAAGTCAAAGGTGCCGCCAGCCTTACTGGCTCCGTAAGCACCCCCACCACTCTCCATGATGCTGACGCTCCTCTCCGACACCCGCTCGGCCCGGAACTCGCTGTAGCCGCCTCGCCCAGACTTGTGCCTGCGCGTCCACAAGCTCCGCCTCCAGGGAGGAGACCTAACCCGAGGGCAAGCGACGGGTGGCTGCGACGTTGCGTGCTCTCCCGACCGAGTCGCGGTTCCTGAGTGGTGCAGATGCTGAGTGGTTTCGTTTGCGCCCACTGTCCTTTTTCCCATCAACGGCAGGCAACACTGAGGCAGGCGTCCGGTTCGTTAAGTTAACGGTTAGGCTTTTCTTCGAAGACCCCACTGATGAACATCGGTGCTGTCCGAAGCAGAGTTACAACCCTTCTATAACCCACTCAGCTTAGATGTGCCTGTTTAGATTTGTACTGTAGTGGCTGTGGCTCCCCCCGGGGGGGGGGGGGCTTTTCCTTCCTCTTGAGGTAGGAGCAGCACAGTCGAGGTGCTTTCCGGGGGAAACTGAAGACTTCCTTATTTTGGAACGGCTTTGAAAATTTATGTTTGGTTGCCTTTCTGGTTTAGACTCTAGATCAGGGGTGTCGAACTCATTTGTTCTGAGGGCCGGATCTGACATAAATGAGACCTTGTTGGGCCAGGCCATATGTGTCCTAAAATGTAATGCCAGGTACCGGAGATATGAACTTTATAAAGGACACAATCACAAAGGTTTTTGGGTTTTTTTACTTTAAAAAAACATGCTTAAAACATTAGCTCTGGAAGCTGCAAACCTGCTTTTGATTTATTGACCTTCACCACAGAAATCTCATGCTCAGAGTTCTGACTCTAGGACCCAGGTTAAAACATGAAATGGCTGAGTGATTTAGAGAGTCTGGCGAAGCAAGCTATGATGCAGCAGCAGCAACAGCAGCAGCAGAACTGGAAGCAGGAGATGGCCAGTTCCACTGCGGGCCTGATAGAAGCCCTCTGGGACCCTGCTCTAGATCTTGATTGTTACTGTTTCACAGACTTTAAGAGCTATTATTTTAGCTTCTTTTTGTTATTTTTACTTATTGTCTGGCATTTTTGAGAAGGCAGGATACTTAAAATAGTAAAGAAACCTTCTTTACCACTGATAATTGCAAGGCACTCCGAAAGCTTTAGGAATATGATGTGTGTGTGAGTTTGTAAAGTTAGATTGCCTCTGTTCTGTGAGTGGATTAAACAAACCGATAGGCCAATTCTGGGCATCTTTATTCAGATGTAATTCCCAGTGAATTAAGTGCCACTGAATTTAGAGAAACTTATTTTAAGCAACCATATATAGAGTCATGAGTGTGTTCAGGAGCATTCATAGTGTCACAGTATAATAAGCGCTATAAAGCAGTGTAAAGCTCAAGTGGTTAAGATGCTGAACTGTAGACCGGAAGGTCGGTCAACAGTTCGAGACCTGAGTGCTGCATGACGGAGTGAGCTCTCGTCTCTGGCCCCAGCTCCTGCCAATCTAGCAGTTCGAAAGCAAGAAATTGCAAGTAGATAAATAGGTACTGCTTCAGTGGGAAGGTAACAGTGTTCCATGCACCTCGACATCTAGTCATGCCTGCCACATGTCCACAGAAACATCTTTGGACAGTGCTGGCTCTACAGCTTGGAAACGGTGATGAGCACCGCATCCCTAGAGTCGGATTCAACTGGCTCTCAAGCAAGGGAAACCTTTACCTTTATTAAAGCAATGAAATCCACCTCCCAGCCTTTGGCTACATGTTCAACAATTTCCCTATCACAAGTAAAACGTTCTTGACAATGCTGAATGTTGGTTTCTAGTTCTTTATTCAGTTCAAAACTCCAAATGCAATTCAGAATAAGAAACTGCAATACAAATAGATTTGCACACCAAAATAAAATCTGGATACAGCAAAACATATATGATGCAGGCTGCATGCTGGTGCCCGGTCCCAAATCCCTCTATTTTGCAAAGCAATAAGCTCTCTCAAGTATATTTAAGAAGTGGAGTCTTTGGTAGACCCCATGTTTTAGTTTCTCCCTTGCAGGGATCCAGAGCTATTTGATGCCGTACTTTAGAAATGGGTGCATAGAAAGGCTATATGCCGTACACTGTCACATGAACAAATGAAGGCTACCTTATACTGAATCAGACCATTGGTTCATCAAGGTCAGTATTTATTCAAACTGGCAGCAGCTCTCCTGGGCCTCAGACTGAGGTCTTTCACATCACCTGCTACCTCGTCCCTTTAACTGGAAATGCTGGGGATTGAACTTGGGACCTTCTGTGTGCCAAGCAGGTGCTCTTCCACTGAGCCATGGCCCTTCCCCAAAATAAAACACCCATTAACCCATACATATGTAAGTGCCATCAAGTCACAAGTGACTTATGGCAATCCCAAAGCAAGCAAGCAAGAAGCAAATGTGGTTTGCCATTGCCTTCCTCTGCAGAGTCTTTCTTCACCACCCAAGTGCTGACCCTGCTTCTGAGATCTGCAAGATCAGGCTATACCATGCTGCCTTCCCTCTTTGCCTCCCTGAATTCCCTGTTGAGCTACAGATCTTTGAACCAAAGCAATGAAATTCTAATGGAGGAGGTTGTTGCTTTCTTGGAAGGTGGAAGTGTCCATAGGAGGCCTCTGACAGACCAAAGGAAGATGATATTTGGGTATAGCTTTGGTGGGACTGATGGAAAACCTCTGGAATGTCCTCTTCCCATGACATTTTTTTGACAGGGCCAGCATCAGCATACCGGCAGCTGATGGAGCCCAGAGTTACTGGCAGGGCCAGCTGCTGCCGACCCCCTCCCCACCCACTCACTTATTATATGATCTATTTAAGACCGATAAAAGAGAACATGGTTTTAGAGAAAAGAATATTGAAATTGAAATTGTATGGCTTGAGAAAGATAAAAAAATGATTTCTAAACTGTACAAGGTGTTATTGAAATGGTATACTGAGGATGAGGTTGTAAAGGAGCAAATGATAAAATGGGCAGTAAATGTTAATAATGAGATATTAATGTCATCTTGGGAATACTTGTGGAAAAAATCAATGAAAATTTCAACGTGTGTAAATGTTAAAGAGAATTGTTATAAAATGATGTATAGATGGTATATGACGCCTAAAAAAATTGCTATTATAAATGAAAGTATGTCTAACAAATGTTGGAAATGTAAGAAACATGAAGGGTCTTTTTACCATATGTGGTGGACATGTGATAAAGCAGTAAAGTATTGGACTGAGATCCACAATGAGATACAAAAAATTTTGAAATGTACTTTTAAGAAAGACCCACAGATGTTACTGTTAGGTCTTAAAATGGAAGAAATAAATGTAGCCAAGAGAACACTATTATGGTACTTGATTACAGCAGCTAGATTGACTTTTGCTCAATGTTGGAAACAAGATAAAGTACCTGAAACATGGGAATGGATTAAAAAGACGTTGTTTCTGGCAGAAATGGACAAATTAACAAGAAAATTAAACAACGAAGAAGACGAAACCTTTTTCGGAGACTGGAAAGACTTTCAAGAATACTTGTTGAAGAATTGGGACGTAAAACGTGGTTTGATTTGTTTTGACAGTTATTGAGGAGAAGTGGAAAGAGACTCAGATCTTTGAATTGTTACCATTAGTAAAAGAAATATGTTTAGCAGTAAATGTAATTGGACAAGAGAAATATCAAGGGGGTTGGAGCAGTGCGGGAAGCCTTGTTTGGGGGGGAGAGGGAGAAAGAAAAATGGATATGTATTGGTTTGTTTAAATTGTATGAACATGTGATATATCCAATAATAAATTGTATTTTAAAAAAAAAAACTTATTAGTGCTCGACCACCCATGATCTCAGCTGCATGTGCTGCCCAGTATCACGGAGGAACGGGCTGCAAACAGCCATGAGCGTGGGCAGTGGGAGGGCTCAGGAGCAGACAGGGGAAGGCCACACAGGCAGGTGGGAGGCATGCTGGTGGCTAGGAGGGGGGAAAAGCAAGGGACCTGGTGTTGGACAGAGGAGGGTAGGAGGCCTAGAAATTCTATGCCAGGGTCCCCCAAAACCAGCCAGATTCTTGAGAACCTTCCCAAAAACAGTAATACAAATATTCACCCTTTCCTTTTCCTTGCCCTGAAGGGTGTGTGTGTGTGTGCTTGAAATCACTACTCAAGAGCCCAGTGCCAAGCTGTTTCTCTTTACAGATCACTGCAAAGGTATACATGAGACTCCACCCATCAATGGAGACCAGTTCCTAACAAGGATTCATAGTTTGGCATTTTACACTGGTTTTGCCTGTGCTTTTAGGGTAATGGATCAAATAAATACAGTGTCACATAGGCTCAAGACACATGATAACAATTCATTCTTGTTTGTACCATAGTACCAGCCAGATTGTCTGGGAGCAACTGTCACAATTTCTGCTTCTCTGAAGAAAAGAATAATTAACTCACTGGTGGCAGTTAGCAGTATAACAGACCAATGTATGTGTTACTAAGGCAAAACCTTGTCATGTGAAACCTATGAAGAATGGAGCACAGTGCTACCTATTTCCAGGGCATTTGGTCCATTGTATTCAGTGGTGTTTTAAGTGAAGGTTACTGGGAAGCTATCTAGGGTCTAGGAGAAAATGTTCAAGATGTTGATGAACACAGAACTACAGAGAGCCTGGCAGGGAATTTCTGCTCTACAACATTTGTCATGGCTGGGCATTAGCCTCGCTATATCTTCTGCAGGCAAGAGGTCAGAGCTGTAGAGAAGGCAAACAGCTGGATCATCATCAGAAACAAACACTTATTGCCTGTGCCTCCTTTAAAGGTATCTGCTGTCAAGCCATAAAGAAGGCAAAAATGTGCAACTGGAAACCTCACATTCTGCATACAGATTATTTTAGGCAGATTAATTCACAGTTTTTTTCAGGCAAGGGAAACATTGAAGTACTATCCCAGTTGGTAGCAACTGCCAGACGGAAGTCATTGCGAAGCTTCATAGTTCTGTGAAAAGTGCACATTCTGAAACAACTGCCAGAGTCTGGAAACAGAATTGCAGGATGCAATAAATAAATCCTGGCTTCTCAGGCTGGGGAAATTCATTTGCTCTGGAATCCAAATGCGTAGTAAGTACATATAAACAAATGAGCACATATGAAGCTGCCTTGTCCCGAGTCACTGGTCCATCTAAAAGGTAAAGGTAAAGGTTCCCTTGCTCGAAAGCCAGTCGAATCTGACTCTAGGGTTGCGGTGCTCATCTCCGTTTCAAAGCCGAAGAGCCAGCGCTGTCCGAAGACGTTTCCGTGGTCATGTGGCCGGCATGACTAAACACCAAGGTGCACGGAACGCTGTTACCTTCCCACCGAAGTGGTACCTATTTATCTACTTGCAATTTCTTGCTTTCGAACTGCTAGGTTGGCAGGAGCTGGAACTAGAGACAGGAGCTCACCCTGTCGTGCGGCACCCGGGTCTCGAACTGCTGAACTACGGACCTTCCACAGCCTGCAGTTCAGCGTCTTAACCACTTGAGCCACCGCAGCTCCTCTGGTCCATCTAGCCTAATGTTATCTACTCTGATCAGCAGCCGCTCTCCACACATGTCTTTGCCAGCCCTTTTACTTGCAGGCAAATCTGCATGTTACTAACAGTTGTGTGCAACTTTTTTCTGAGAAAAGCACCTACAGAAGGTTGTTGTTTTGGGCTGAGAGGTAGCGTGAGGGTGAAGGAGAGAGACTGATATACACGGGTGATGAAGGAGATGCACATACAACAGAATCTGTGGGGTTCCGAGGAAGGGTGATTAGGCATCATGAAAGAGGCTGGGGCTTTTACAGTCCAATCCTATACAGACTTACTCCAGTCTAAACCAATTTATTTTAACAAACTTAGCAAACTGGAGTAACTGCACAGGATTGCACTATCATGGTTTTGTCTCAAATTCCCACTGGGTTTCTCCCCCTCTCCTGTTGTATAGTGGGTTAGACGCATAATGAAACCACAGACAGCGATGTAGTGATCAGCATGGTTCGCTATTATACAACACGAGACACAGATACCTGGCCAGGAGGCCAACTATATACATTAGGGAGGGGCCGCCCCCTGGTCCCATTGGCGGGTTTGAATTCCCGCCGCCGTTCCCATTGGTCCCCCTACGCGGGAGCCAGGAACCTCAGTCCCATTGTTCTCAGGTACTCAAGCTCCGGCTCTTCGTTGATGGCACGAGGTTGTCTGCAGACACAACACCCCTCCCCCCATAGTCCCAATCCTGTCTAGGTGACATAGTCCTTCAGGTATGCGGGGGCTCTGCGTTCCCTGGTGGACCGTCGTGGTGCAGGCGTTGGGGTTTCTCCGCAGCCAAGTCTTGGTGGTGTGGCGGGGCCTGCCCCCTCGCCTCCTTCCGCTGGGGAAGGGTGTGCTGTCTGGCCCTCGGCTGATGAGGCCTCGGGCATAGTGAGCTGCCCGTCGCTGGGGTCCGCCTCTCTGCGGTCCTGTTCCGCTTCGGGCTCTCCCTCGGCTTCTCGTGGGGCCTGCTCCACCTCCCCTTGGTTTCCCCGGTCTCCTACCGTTGGAAGTAGGCGCCGCCTCAGCTGGTCCACGTGGCGCCGCAGAACCTGCCCGTCATTTGTCGACACCTCGTAGGAGACAGGGCCGGTGGGGCGGATTACCTTTCCTGCTAGCCACTCCGGGCCTCGGCCGTAGTTCCTTGCGAACACCGGGTCCTCTGGGAAGAAGCCCCATGGTGCCTCCCGGTCCTCGACCCAGTTATGTCCTGTTGGAGCCCTGTCGGGGTGCAGGCGGTCCAGGAGGATGGCGGGTCGCCGGCCCATGAGAAGCTCCGCGGGGCAGTGGCCGCTGACCGGGTTGGGTGTTGTCCGGTTCGCCAGCAAGAACCGGGCTATGCGTGACTCCCAGTCCCCCTCAGTCAGGCGGCTTAAAGCTTCCTTAGCCGTGCAGACCATGCGCTCCGCTTGGCCGTTCGTGGCAGGGTGGAAGGGCGCTGACCTGATATGCCGGATCAAGTTGTCCCGCAGGAACCGCTGGAATTCCTCGGATGTGAACGCCGGGCCGTTGTCGGAGACGATGGTGTCCGGCAAGCCATGCGTGGCAAATATCTTCCGGAGGGCTCGGATGGTGGCGCTTGCGGAGGTGGAGGAGACTGGACTCACCTCCAGCCACTTGGAGTACGCGTCCACGGTGACCAGGAATGTTAACCCGTGGAAGGGCCCAGCGAAGTCGATGTGGAGCCGGGACCACGGGGTCCTTGTTGATTCCCATGACTGGGTGGGTGCGCATGGTGGGCTTGGCCGGACTTCTTGACAGATCTGGCAACGCTTCACCCAGGCCTCTATTTCCCCATCGATGCCTGGCCACCAGACGTAGCTCCGGGCGAGGGCCTTCATCCGCACGATGCCGGGGTGTGCCTCGTGCAGAGCCTGCAGGACCTGTTGCTGGAGTGCGCTGGGGACTATGACCCGGTCCCCCCACAGCAGGCAGCCCTTGTGTGCCGATAGTTCCTCGCGCCGCGTTGTAAACGCGCTGAACTCAGGGCCCGCCGAGGCCGTAGGCCACCCCCTCACCACCCAGCCGAGAACCCGGGATATGATGGGGTCACGGGCTGAGCAGCGGGCGATGTCCGTGGCCTGGAGAGGGGCGTCTGGAAGACCCTCCATCTGGAGGACATGATGAGCTGGGGCCGGGTCCACCCCTTCGTCCGGCAGGGGGAGGCGGCTCAGCGCGTCTGCATGGCCCATTGCCTTGCCTGGCCTGTGCTGGAGCGTGTAATTGTAGCCCGCCAAGAAGATGGACCACCGCAAGACCCGAGGGGAGAGTACCTGTGGCGTCCGGCGGTCCGCTGCGAAGAGGCCCAGCAGCGGCCGGTGGTCCGTGACGACTGTGAAGGGACGGCCATAGACGAAGTCGTGGAACTTCTTCACCCTGGCCACGACTGCCAGTCCCTCGCGGTCTATCTGGGCGTAGTTCCGCTCGGCCGCAGACAGGGTCCGCGAGTAGTACGCGATCGGGACCTCCCGGCCGTCCGGGAGATGGTGCGCCAGCACGGCTCCCACCCCATATGGAGACGCATCGCAAGCCAAGACCACGGGCAGGGTCTCGTCGAGATGTGCCAGGACCGCGTTCGAGATGAGCAGGGCCTTGACGGCCCGGAACGCGGCGGCCTGATGCGGGCCCCAGACCCAGGGCGCCTTTTTGTCGAGCAACCTGTGGAGGGGCTCGGCTACCGCCGCCTTGTGGGGGAGAAAGGCGTGGTAAAAGTTCAAGAGTCCGAGGAAAGCCTGGAGCTCGGCTTTGGAGGTCGGGGGCGGCGCTTCCACGATGGCCTTCACCTTGTCCCGGGCCGGGTGGAGTCCCTCTGCGTTCACCGTGAAGCCCAAGAAGTCGACGGATGATACCCCGAGCTGGCACTTCTCGCGCTTGACCTTGAGGCCGGCGTCCCGGAAACGGCTGAGGACCATGTGGAGGCGGGAGGCGAACTCGTCAGGCGTGGCGGCGGCGATCATCACATCATCGAAGAATGGTGTGACGCCGGGGATCCCTGTGTTCGGGCGGCCGGGGCGTTGGTCAGTTGGTATAGGTCCTCCTCCGGGGCCGCGCAGTCCTCGAAGTGCGCCTCAGACCTGCGGCGGGGCGGTTTTTGCGCTGCGCGTGATGGCTTGGACCGGCAAACCCTTGCGATGTGGCCCGTGCGGCCGCAGTCCCGACATGTGGCGTCCCGGAACCGGCACGATCTCCTCTCATGCTGCCCTCCGCAGCTGGCACACTCCTGCACCGCCGAGCTGGGTTGCTTGCGTGCGGAGCTAGCGGACGGTGCTGGCGGGCGATGCTGGGCTAGTGTGCGGTGTACCTCGGGGTCGTCGATGTCACTGTTCCCGGGGGAGGCCACACGATGCGAACCCGTGACCCAGGCTCCCCATCGTTGGGGCTGGGAAGCGTCGAACGGCGGCAGCAGCCCGGATCCTGGAGCGATGGCCATTGTGCTAGTCGGCAGCAGCGACACGGCTCTGGGTTCACCCTCGGAGGCGCTCATGGAGGACGCCCGTGGAGCGGTGGAGCGAGTCTTCGGTAGCGTTGTCCGACAGCCCGGCTGGAGCGCTCAGCATGATCCCATCCTCGTCGCCATTGTTGTATAGTGGGTTAGACGCATAATGAAACCACAGACAGCGATGTAGTGATCAGCATGGTTCGCTATTATACAACACGAGACACAGATACCTGGCCAGGAGGCCAACTATATACATTAGGGAGGGGCCGCCCCCTGGTCCCATTGGCGGGTTTGAATTCCCGCCGCCGTTCCCATTGGTCCCCCTACGTGGGAGCCAGGAACCTCAGTCCCATTGTTCTCAGGTACTCAAGATCCGGCTCTTCGTTGATGGCACGAGGTTGTCTGCAGACACAACATCTCCCTTATCCTGTCACTCTGTGAGAGCAGCCAAGAGAGAGGTTTCACAATTTTTTGTGGAATCTCACCTTCCCCTGGTGGAATTCCTTCATACTCCCACAATGACTCCTTCTGAGCCCCTGGAGCTTTCAGGAAGTCCACCTCCCCTCCCCCCAGCATCCTTCTCACTTTTGCCATTCTTCTAGTGTGTTGGGAAGCACCTAGGGAGTTTTTCGTAACGTTAGAGGGAAAGATATATAACTCTAAAGAAATAAAGATAAACACAAAGAATATAGCTAACCTCAGTCTAAAATTACCTGGCCTCTCCCACTTGAGTGAAAAAGAATGGGTGCAGAGAGAATCTCTCTCTCTCTCTCTCTCTCTCTCTCTCTCTCTCTCTCTCTCTCTCACACACACACACACACACACACACACACACACACACACACACACACACAGGGAAGCCCCTGCATGATGGAGCTGGACACCGAGTCCTCCTTTTCTATAATCTCGAAGGACACGCTTAAGAGACTCTGTCCCATGGGGGGCCCTCCCCTACAGCCTGCCAGGTTCACCCTACATGACTTTTCTAAGAACGAGGTATCCATCTGGGGTGTAGGCAAGTTCCGACTGCAATACTGGCACTTCAATGGACTATTGGACTTGCTAGTAGTGAGAGGCAGCTGCGCGACCCTCATTGTCCTTTCCTGGTTCGCGCTCCTGGGGTTCTGAGTGACAGGAGTGCACCACGTGGCTACTAGAGACTTTCAGAGGGTGTGCGATAAGTTCTCCACGGTCTTTGATGGGACACTCAGTCACTACACCGGCCCTCTGGTATCATTACAACTCAACCTGGAAGTGCGGCTCATAAGGCTGAAGGCCAGACATGTCCTGTTCACCTTAAAATCGAAGATAGACAGGGAGCCGGATCAGCTGGTGGCCCAAGGAGTTTTGAAGCCAGTACCATACACTCTATGGGAAACCCCTATCGTGACTCCAGTAAAGGCCAACAGAGATGTCTGCATCTGCGCAGACTACAAGTGCATGATTAACAAGGCCCTCCAGGACCATGCTTATCCAGTCCCTGTAGTCAGCCACGTCCTGGCATCCCTTGCAGGCATGAAGATCTTTGGCAAGCTGGATTTAGCCCAGGCCTACCAACAGCTCCCAGGCGACAATATGACTGCAGAGGCCCAGCCGATAGTGATGCACAAGGGTGCATTCCAGGTGCATTGGCTACAATTTGGGCTCAGCGTAGCCCCGGGAATTTTCCAAAATCTAATGGACTCTCTACTTAAAGGAATTCCTGGGGTTCAGCCCTTCTTTGATGATGTTTTGATCGCTGCGCCCACGGAGGAGGACTTCACCGAAAGACTGAGCACCATCCTCCAGCAATTTCAAGCCTCAAGATAAAGTGGGGAAAATGTCTCCTGGGAGTTCCATGGGTTGAGTTCCTGGGCTTCTCGATCGACGCACAGGGCATCCATCTGGCTCCCAACAAGATCTGTGCTATTGTCAACGCACCGCCCCCCACATCCAAACCAGGCCTTCTTGGGACTATTGAACTTTTATCACTCATTCCTGTCCCACAAGGCTGCAGTCGCAGAGCCACTGCACCGGCTCCTCGACAAGAAGGCCCCCTGGGTCTGGGGACAGAAGCAAGCAACTGCATTGCAGGCCGTCAAGGAGCTGCTCCAACGCTGTCCTTGCGCACTTCAATGAAGAGCTGCCAGTCATCCTCACCTGTGACACATTGCTGTACAAGGTAGGAGCCATCCTCAGTCACCAGCTACCCGATGGCAGGGGGGGTCCCCGTGGCCTACTACTCCCGTACCTTGTCCACAGCCAAGCGCAACTACGTGCAGATTGACAAGGAGGCGCTAGTGATGGTTACGGGGGTCAAGAAGTTCTGTGACTACCTCTACGGGTGGCCCTTTACCATCATGACCAATCACAAAGCCCTGCTCGGTATGCTGGCCCCAGATCGCCAAACATCGTAGATGCTGGCTCCCAGGTTGCTGTGCTGGTCTGTCTTCCTGACTGGCTAGCAGTATTCGCTCACCCATTGCCCCGGGAAGGTCACGCCTGCCACTGCCCTCCTGCGGCCCAGACCTGGCTCCAGCACATCAGATCCTGCTCCTTGAGGACCTGCCCAACCTTCCTCTGCAGGTTTCCGACATGTCCCGCCACACCACTAGGGACTGTGCTCTCTCCTGTGTTTTGGACTGGATGGGGAGGGGATGGCCCACCTGACTGGAATTCACCACATTCTTCTCCTGCCAGGATGAACTGTCAGCACACAAGGGCTGCCTGCTGTAGGGAAGCTGGGTGGTGGTGTCAACACTGTTGAACCAACAAGTACTAGTGGCACTTCATGAAATGCACCTGGGGATAGTGTGGATGAAGGCGCTGGCACGTGGCTACGTATGGTGGCCTGGCATGGACAGTGAAAAAGAGGACTGCATTAAGCATTGCTGGGCAACGGAACAGCCTTCACCTTGGGGGAGTTCCAGGAATTTATGGGCTGCTATGCAGTCTGGTACGTCCAATCCGCTCCTTTCCACCCAGCCACCAATGGCCAAGCAGAAAGGATAGTAAGGATCACAAAAGAGTCCCTCCAGCGGATCATCCAGGGGGACTGGGATCACCGGCTTTCCTCTCTGGCCATCGGGTGACCCCGAGCACGTCCACTGGTCGCAGCCCCACCGAACTCCTCATGGGCAGGTGCCTAACCACCCGCTTAGACAGGCTGCACCCCGATCACACTCCAGAACACCGTCCAACAACCAAGAGCCAGGCAGCACCCTGCAGGTTCTACCAGGTGACCCCGTATACACCCGAAACTTTTCCAGTGGCCCAACTTGGATCCCCGCCAAGATCATCCAAGTAACTGGGCCCCTTTCCCATGAGGTGTCTACAGAGGACGTCCAAGTACTTCAGAGGCACACCGACCAGCACCACCGCCATCTCCTCCTGGCCGAGCCCAAAGATTGCAATGCGGAGCTGCCTCGTCCTTAGGAACCAGAGCCCAAGAGGGAACAACCAGTGGCCAGCGACCCACTAGCTGCCTGTGAGTCACCAGAGGGACACGCGGACGACACACCAGAGCCGGTGGCCACCGAGAGTCCCAAAGTTGCGCCTAGGCCACTCCAGCACCTCGGCTGTACCATCGGACTCCAGTCCAGAGACCCTGGCCCCACAGATGGAACTGCGTCGCTCGAATTGCGAACGACGCAGACCTGATTACTTAAGAGACTTTGTCCATTGAGGTGTTTCCGAACCTGGGGGGGAAAGGTGTTATGTACTGAGTTTGTATTGCACCAGAGAAACTGACCTAGCTTAAGTCACCAGAACAATAGGTAGCCAGGATCCTGGAAGGAACCTATTGAATAGCAGTTGAAATGTAAATATCCTATCACTGGGAGTGTGTGTGTGCTGGGTGTGGTGTTTTGCATGCATTTAAGCAAATTGGTCCTGCTACAGTTGTCTTGTAGTTTAGTCTAACTCACTAATAAAGTATGAGCTGATCACTCTACGTGTCTGAACCCAGTATATTTCAGTGTGATTGGCAGCTTTCCAGTTCATTCATTAAGTGGACCCAAGCAACACAATATCTACTGATCCCCAGGCATTATTTCCATGCTTAGTTATAGCTTTTATAGAGCTCCTTATATGGGGTACAATTCAGAGGCAAAAGCGAAGATTCAAAGGTGATTCAGCAAAGGGTCAAACTCTGCAAACAGAAAACTCTGCTAACATCAGCTGAGCCTAGAAGGCCTTGTTGAGCTACACAGAAACAAAATTTATCAAGGTAGGATTTCGGGTGGGGGTGGGGAAACAAGTGAGGAAGGAAAACCACAAAGACAGACATAACTGGTCTGATTTACTATGCAAAATCAAGACAGCAGCTGAAGTTTCATGATCACTCACAGTGGCAGTAAAGATGCTGGTAAGCTTGGATATCTCCTGCCTACTCACCCTTTACAGCCAGCCAGAGACTTTAAGAGCCACAATGGGACAGCAGCTGGGACTGCCCTGTTTGCGTATCCATGTCTGTGTGGAGGGACAGAGATTATTTCCTAGTCAAAGGGCTCCTTGTGGTTCAGAAAATTCACAGAGAATCATCCCATACACTGTCATCTGACAGGTTCATACAGAAATGGGATCTGGATGGCTAAACTTTCTTCCACCTATATAGGACTTGCATTCAGTCACACAGCACATACTGAATTTTCTTTCTATAACACCAAGCACAGCATATGATATCACTGAGATTAAACTGAAGCACAAGGACTATGGTGACAATACTGAGTTTTACAAGTTTGCATGGGTCCTGGAAGGAAACAAAACAGTTTGATGGCACTAAGGGCGGGAGGAGTATCACCCCAGAGCAGTGTGCAAGAACGATTGTTGTGTCAGATTTTGGTGGGCATAGGGTTCTTACAAAATCTGAATTCTAAGCACATTGGTAGGATACTGGTGTTGAAAATGGAATGGGAAAAATAAGCTTGCATGGGCTTTTTTTATTATTCAGTATTACTTCATCCTTATCATCCCCATAGCTACTCAAATATGTAACACAATCAAACTCCTATGCCTAATTTCCAAACACTGATTGCTTAAGGACTAAGGTGAACTATTATCTCACAGTGCTTTATCATCTTGGAGTTAGTCATTCCTATTGTCTGTGGATCTGCAACATGCTGTAGGTTACAAGGAAAATTCAAACAAAGTGAGAAGTAGTCCAAGAAAAGTTACTTGCTGATTAATGGAACCAGGTGACAGCTTTTACATTGCCTATGTAAAATGTAAATTGGCTTGTTACAGAGAAGGTGCTCAAGGTCAGGACTGCCCAGTCTATGACTTTGTCCCATCCCCCAAATTCATGAATATATCTCAACATACACCCACAATAAGCACAGAGCACCACATCAGCCATATGCATATTATATATTAATATATTTAATACAACACATTCCCTCTGATATTTGACACACAAAATACATTCAACTTGATTTCTTTTAAATGACCAAGACATTCATGATACAGATAGTGAACTGACTACTTCCTTGAGGACTGATGGCACGCTCCACCTCAATAGGTTTTAAATATAGAAAATACTTTTTTTCTTATGTCAGTATCATAAGCACGAATATCTTTATTAACATGCACATTGCTCCCAAAATAGCACAATTTTTAGTACACAGAAGCAGGCTTGCTACTTGTTCCAGTGTGCGACTAGCCCAATAGGTGGGAGGGAAGGGACAATATTAGGTATATAATTCAGTACACAGGCAACCTGTACACAAAGTAAGAAAAATAGATATTATACCTATAAAAGATACAGATCAAGGGCCAGTTTGCCCACATCACAATGAAGCCTTTCTCTGTATAAAAATCCAACCATGGAAAGGGGATTCTCTGGCTTCTTAATGCAAGCAAATTCTGGCCATTCTGTGCTCTTTGCCCTCTTCAGAAGCAAATCCAAAAAGCTGGGAAACCTAGCATCACAAAGATCCAAAAGCAAATTCTGCTAGGAAAAACACCATCAAAACTCTATTTCACAATTATAAAGTTGGTGGTGTCACAAAATCAAAATAAGTGCATACTATAACTGTAATAGAATACAATGTTTCCTCCTTCGAAGTTAAATATTAGTCCACGTAGTCCGTTCAACTTAGTAGGAGGAATCCTCATTTTCAAAACGATTTGCTCTTCACACTATGAAACTTGTTATCAGGAGAAACTGTTGAAATCGAGTTCCAACTACGCAGCCAGCAAACTGAAGAAGTTGATGGAAACATCTCCTTTAAGTATCTGGAACAGGCGTTTTTGCAAAGGCTTTTTCTGAAAATATTTTGAAAACGTGGATTCCTCCTATTAAGTTGAACAGACTACATGGACTAATATTTATCTTCAAAGGAGGAAACATTGTATTCTATACCTTGCTTATAGTTATAGTATGCACTTATTTTGATGTTGTGACATCACCAACTTTATAATTGTGAAATAGAGTTTATATATTTTGGCAATTTTTGATGGTGTTTTTCCTAGCAGAATTTGCTTTTGGATCTTTGTGATGCTAGGTTTCCCAGCTTTTTGGATCTGCTTCTGAAGGGGGCAAAGAGCAAAGAATGGCCAGAATCTGCTTGTTTCTCCTAATGGAATTTGCTTTTGGATCTCTTCAGAAGCAAGGCAAATTTTCCTGCTGTTGTCATATCACTATAGGCCTTTCACAAGAAGTTCCTTTTCTCTTGAGGACTTTCCCCACCAAACTCATGGAAGATTCACTAGCTGCAGAGCCAGTTTCTTTATCAGGCACCATTTTTCCTGGACACACTAGATGGATGCAAAGGAGAGATGGATTGTGTTACACAGACTGAACACAGAACATCAACCAGTGTGACAACCAGTTGCAGGTTATTTGTGATATAATTATGTATATTATTATAGATCAGCTAACACCCTCTGTAATACCTGAGGACCACTCACCTGTACTCGTTGCCTCTTTAGCCTTTCAATCTCTTGTCTATTTGCTTGTGCCTGAGAAATGTAGACAGTGAGAATGAGGCTGTGGAAGAAGAAGAAGAAGAGATTGGATTTATACCCTGCCCTTCACTACCCGAAGAAGTCTCAGAGCAGCTTACAATCTCCTTTTCCTTCCCCTCCCCACAACAGACACCCTGTGAGGTAGGCGGGGCTGAGACAGCTCTTCTGAGAACTGCTCCTGAGAGAACAGCTGAGAGAACTTGTGACTGACCCAAGGTCACACCAGCAGCTGCATGTGGAGGAGTGGGGAATCAAGCCCGGTTCTCCCAGATTAGAGTCCATACTCCTAACCACTGCACCAAAAGGAAGATACCATCATACTAATGACAACAGTTCTTGGAGTTCTTGGCTCCCACTCAACTATCTCAACAGAGAAGGAAACAGTGGTTCCACTTTAGATTTTAAGAATGTGGTTGCAAGAGCTTGCTTCTAGATATATCCACAATTAAACTGTAAAAAAAAAAGTCTGCTTCATAGCATTTGTAGTTATGGATTCTCTTTGTCCTGCTGATACTATCAAGGCATCAAATTGGTAATAAGATGAACTGGTGGATGCTTATGGTGGTGGATGTTGTGGAGGTTTGTTATGTATAAACTGGTAGATTTTGTGGAGGTTTGTTACACCCATAATATGCTTTTTTAAAAAAAGAGTTAGGGGTCAGGATTGCTACAGCAACGGTACTTCTAAACCATTCACTACAATGTCAACAGAATTACCACCAATAATAATGAGCTCTTGGCAAGGCTCTGACATTTTCTAGAACATCTATAAACTGGATTTTAGAGCATGGCTCTTGATAGGCACAGTTATAGTTAGTAGACTTTCTGTAATTAAAAAAAAAAAGCTTTCTTTCCATTTGGTTGCCTGGATTCTATTGGGGCTATAATCCAACACAGTATGTACACTTAAACTGAGGGAATTATTTTGCTTGTTTTAGAAAGAGTTTGAAGCTAGGACATAGTTCTTGGAGAGGGAAGCATTTCTTGTTCCAGTGGTCATGATAATTCAAAATGGATGGTCTGAATTAAGTCCCAAGAGAGCAAGAGGACAAAACATGGCAACCATGTGCATGTCAATTTTCTTATGGATAGTTGACAGGCCAATGAGCGACAAGTAAGCCTGCTTTAGTTAATAAGCTTTTAGCAAGCCACATATTTGGTTGATCAATGTGCAAAACTAGCAAGTTGCTCAGAGATATAAGGGGTCCAGAAGCATGATCTCATGTAGCCTGAAATGCAAGATCCAGCACTTATCCCACATTCCAAATGTCACCTCTGCAGGGAGGATCCAAGTGTGATCAGCCCCCTTCACCACCAACGCTAAGTATTCTAACTATGCCTCAAATGGGACTCACCTGAGCAGCATCAAGAGTAAGAAACAAAAGACATTGGATGTGGCATAATCCAAAACAAGCAGTGCTGAGGTAGATAGGTGAGACATAGCTTTAGGCACTGCCTGCCAAGGAGTTGAATAGTTGGCAAACAGCCCGCATGGCTGGGATGGGCGGACACTGGAACAGAAAAGAGCGACTGTCAATGAAAGGTTTTACAAGCTTTATACCTAACAGTGAAACCCCAAGCACTCTAAATCCATTGACATCAATGGGTTTAGAAGTAATTCTGTTTAGGATTATGCTGTAAATTGTTTACTTCTAAATCTTCCCTCAACTTACCTGCTGATGACATAACCCAGAGACATGCAGGCCAAAAACAGGCCTAGCAGTAGCAAAATCTGGAAGAGGAATTTAGAATGGGATGCTCGAAACAGCTGAGTTGAAGGCTGGCAGTTCTGGAACAAAGTGTACTGGGGTGATAGAAAGAGAAAGCAGTTTTACACACGGTTTTGAAGTACAGGTAATCTCTCCTCATCCGGAGATATGAAAGTTGTGAAGTTTAACAGGATGAGGACCCTGTGCACCAGCCTAGCAACCAGGAAGTTAGGGAAAAAGAAGAAGGAAAGATAGAGAAAGGCTTCAGTGAGAAGTAGTGGTTTCTTCACCCTACTTCCCCATCATCCTGGGATTCAGCCTCAGTTTCCATGAGAGACATTTCTGCTTAACCACAGACAGATTCAGTCCCACAACTCCTGTATATATAATGCCAAAGTCCTCCATCACCAGCAAGTGTTGAGATACTATCCCATAATGCCCTGTGGCTGGTTTTTTTGATGTGGAGGTCTACTAATCCCTCCTACTGATGTGTCCACACTGCTGGAACTAGGGCCGGGGGAGTTGCTTTCTCAGGTGCATGCAAGCTAGCAACAATGGAGTCACACACAGCTGAAAACTAGATGAGGCTGCCGCAAAGTGAGGACCATTTTTGGATATTGTCTGCTGAGCTGAGAAAGACAACACTCATTTCCATATTTCTAGTCTCCATCTCTGGAGTGCTACTACTGGGGAAGGTGGCTACACTGATATAAGAGATGATAAGTCCATAGCCCCTTTGCCAGGACCACGCCACCTTACTCGCAAGCCAAAAGGGCTGGGGACTCCATTTAGGGTTGTGCTCAAAATGCACTGGTGTCCTCTTGTAGTATGTGCTCTTTAAACAAACAGAGAGAGTCTTTACCTTTTTTATATAAAATGTAAGGAAAATGACAACACATCCAAACAAAGGCAGGAGAGGACAAAAGAAGATCCCAGTCCATATCACTGTTTGAGCTGCTACTATATCCAACACATTGTGAGGAACCAAGAATTCTTCTTTGCCAAGCCAGCGAGCCAGTGCACAGGACAAATGCTTAGCTAACAGCCTGGGAGAGAAAGAGAGAGAAAGAGAGGAAGAGGGAGAGAGTCATAGCAAGACTACATGCAGCTTGCTACCTAAGCTATATCTTTGGAAGTGACCCACAGAAAAGTAATTATTCTGCCCCTTTCTCACAGGCAATACATTTTACTTTAAAAGTGCTCTGCAGTCATCAACAATGAAATGACAGCTGACCCAAGTCTATCCTTCCATACCACCCAGCATTACCAGAAGCTAAGCTAGTGACATAGAAGATCTACCACATAATATTTCCAAAGGATAGGAGTGCCCTACCCAATGATGATGACTACTTGCCTGGCCCTTGATAGGCTGGCAGTCAAGGAAACCCTAGGACAGATGAACACTGGTGGTGATCTTTTGTCTTACCTCCGCGGCAGACTGATAAGGAAGGCAAACGCCAAGGTGGTCACGAGGCTGAAGACAGTCATCTTATACATTTCCTGTCCAATATGAGTTTCCCAGCACTGTAGGCATGGTAGAGCAGAGTGACTCACACAAGAAATACTATTTCTAGGCATATTATCCTATGTCAATATAATATGCATAGACTGGCACATGGAGTTATTGGTTTTTTAAAAACTAAAACTCACAGTGTACTTGTGCAATATCATTTTACAAGTGCTGATGGTACAAGGACAGCATATGTTTGCCTCTTACTCCAATTCTATGGAGAAAATTAATGCTTGATTTTAATTTTATTCAAGGTTGGCATTTATAATGAATTAAGACTCCCAAATCAGACAGTTTTAATGGCTCATGATTAACCAGGATTTCCTTATTGCAAGAGGATAATCACTCAGAACTGTAGCCAAACAAGAAGTCCTAGGTAATTTGGAATCAATACAAGAAGTGAAAAAAAGACACAAATGTCCAAGGAAAAGGAATGTGAAAAGATATCAGACTGGTGAAAGAGCTGCTGTTAAAAATCTTAAGTCATAGTTGCTGGCTGGATATGCAAAGGAATTTGTCATCAAGGAAAACTAACTTACTGTCATATAGACAGATACCTCATTCCAGAACATTTCACATCAGTACATGTTATTACTTGGCACAATTTGCTCCAGACAGAAAACATGCATCCTGATTATCCTGTGCAACTCCATTCACCTGATAGAGTTTGTTGTAACCACATAGCTGGCACTGAGGAGCGTTTCTGCTCCCTGTGCACAGGACTCTGTGGCCCAGGAAGAACAGGAACATTCCCAGGCTGGACAGCTTCAGGACCATACACCTGTAAGACAGAAGACACTACACTTTATACACAGGGTCTACAATTCTGTCCAGCCACTTAAACCATATATTCTAGGCTCTGAGCATCTGACTGTGAGTGGAATCAATGACCATTGTGCCACATATTTAACACACATGACCTGCAACTAATATCTGCAGCTGAATCTCTTTACCACTTGGCAAGGTGATACATACAACCAGCTTACCAAGTGGTTACCACGATCACAATGAATTATTACATGGTATTAGAGTACTTAATCACATGTTACAAAGTCCCTGTGTCCCCCATCTATCTGCTATGGTCCTGTAGACAGGAGTTCTGTGCTCAGCATTTAATTCCCATGCAGGTATTGGCCCATGGCACAGAAGATGCTACCCCTGTGCCTTTTTCTCCAACTGGAAATGCCACAGGGGGTAGTTATGTCTGCATAGGCCTTCTGAATGTCTCCATCCGCCCTGTCTCTAGCCCACATAACGTATCAGGGTCAGGCAAACTAATTTGAGGGCTGTAATTTGTAGAAGTCATAGATTAGGTGCTAGATCTCTCTGTCAGGGAATTCCTGAAGTCCTTAAATACAAGCATCTGATTCCTGCCATTGGTTTTTTTTTGGATCTGTATAAATCAGATGTTAATCCATCTCAGGTGAACATAAGGTTGTGAAGACTACAATCTTGGAATTAATTGAAGCTTTGGTAGACTATAAGATGATGGGGATGCCATAAAGGAACAGATGGATAAAGGAGACATCCTTTGAGAGCCAGTTTGGTGTAGTGGTTAAGTGCGCAGACTCTTATCTGGGAGAACCGGGTTTGATTCCTCACTCCTCCACTTGCACCTGCTGATGTGACCTTGGGTCAGTCACAAGCTCTGGCACAGCTGTTCTCTCAAGGACAGTTTCTGTCAGAAGTTCTCTCAGCCCCACCAACCTCACAGGGTGTCTGTTGTGGGGAAGGGAAGGGAAAGGAGTTTGTAAGCCGCTCTGAGACACCTTTGGGCAGTGAAGGGCGGGGTATAAATCCAAACTCTTCTTCTTCTTCTTCCTATTTCTCAAAATAGTTTTTAAAGAAAATTAGCTCTGTCATTTTTTTAAAAATGGGAACTTTATGCTAGACTAAAAATAAAGTATAATAAATTACAACTTTCATTGGAAGAGGAAGATTCAGCCTTCCAAATCAGGGCATTTTTTCTGGGGGAATGCACCAGAATGGAGTTCCAGAACCTCTTTGACAAAAATCTTTTATTAGTTTTCAGTATACAGATTGGAAACTTAATTTCCTTCTCGAGAGTTCCAGCACCCCTTTTTCAAAAAACCAACAACAAAAACCTGTTGCAAGTTAACTAGTCTACTGCAATCCTTATGAAGAAGCATGATTTGGAGGGGTTGTCTAAAGTCCCAGGCTGAGTAAACTTGAAATTAACACACTACAGAGATGGACAGCCATGAGTTCTCAGCATTTGAATCATCAAGGTATGCATCATTAATCCCATAACAATCACATGCAAGAAGGTTTGGCAAACAACAACTGCCCTCTTCCATTTTTATTTGTATACTCATGCTAATCTCAAATTGTGCAAAAATCCAAAGATTTTAATTGGTCACAGGACCATCTTGTGAAATACATTAGTAGATAGTTGTAATCAGATGCTATTTCAGCTGGATGATTTATTTTATTGCTTTAGTGAGCTACAAAACACTTTTCAAATTACCGAATTCTGATTCTGCTGCACAACTTTTTTCTCTGCAGCCACACATGCAACTGTCAGGTGAGGACCATCGCATATATCTGATGATGAAAGTTCTTGCTGTGATAAAAAGGTGTCATTTTTAAAGGTGCCACAAAACTCCTGTTTAATTTTGATTCAACAAACCAACATTTAGCACTTCAAAATCTGTAAAACCCCTTAATCATTTAAATGTTCTAAGGTATATGCCTAGACCAGCTGTGCTGGGCAAAATTAGACACAGCTGTAGGGGAAGTCATCATTTAAACCTCTCTCTTCAGCTTCAGTAAGTAAATCTATGACTTCCACAAATTCAGCAGAAGATTCTGTTCTGGGTCTTCTGAACTCCTGAAAAATTTATGAGGTTGGTATTAATAATTTTGCCAAAAGTTTCAGCATTAAAGTTTCCTTTAATCACAAAAACATATACAGTCCTTTCTATAAACACCGAAATTAGGTAAAAAATAAACATAGTATTAAAGCGTCACTACGTTCTTATCACAAACCGATAAACACGTACATATGTAGAAAAAGAAACCAGAAGGGATGTGAAAGATTAGCCTTTTCTCATAAGGAAGGGGCTCCTACCTCTTGCTCCTTTCATTGCTGTAATAATCTTTTTGAGATATGTCAATGAGAACTGTTCATAATACCCCAAATGTGGATGCACCATGTTTCTATACAAGAACATTACAACAGCAGTCATTTTGTTTCTATCCCCTAGAGATCCAGCATGGTATAGTGGTTAAGAGTGGCAGATTCTAATCTGGAGAATGGGGTCTGATCCCCCCCACCATCCATATGAAGCCTGCTGGGTGACCTTGGGCCAGTCACAGTTCTTTCCAAACTCTCTCAACCTCAGCTACCTCATAAGGTGCCTGCTGTTGCGAGAGGTAGGGAAGGAGATTGTAAACCATTTTTAAGACTCCTTAGAGAAAAGCAAGGTATAAAAACCTACTCTTCTTCTTTCCTAATAATGCCTTAACCTAATTTGTCATTTTGTTATCTGTTCACATGCTTTGGAAAGATCTTGCTGGAGCTCTTCACAGTCTATTTGCATCATACTGAAAACCATTGTGTCATCTTCCATTGTGGCCAGTTTGCTGCTTATACTTGATTCCAGATAATTCATGTACAAATGTATGTAAATGGCACCAGTCCCAATACCAATCTCTGTGGGGCCCCACTACTTATCTCTATTGCCCAAACTCTCCATTTAGTCCCACTTTTTGCTTCCCGTCTTTTAACCAATTTCTATTTTGTGCAGTTATTTGGGACTATTTTTTTAAGAGCTTTGTCAAATGTTCAAGTATATAATGTTTGTTCATTGTGGATAAAGTGGTTGGGAGGGATTTATGTATTTATTTGCTTCCAGAACACTCAAAGTGGTTTCCAAATAAATACAGTAATACCCTAATCAAAAATCTCATAACAATTAAAAACCAACCCGAAAGAACACTCCCCTAAACTGTTGTTTGAATCGTAAGAAAGAAGAAGGATTTCTGTCTGCCCAAAGCTTTGCTTGACTGCTCTCCTTGATTGTTCACAGTTTTCTCTTAATTTGTCATGGGCTAACTTATACATCCTATTTTAGGGAAGTGAAACCTTTAAACTAACACCACAAAGTCTGTAAGCTCTTCCTCCCTGTAAACTGTTCTTGCCCCAATAAATATCTGTTGCCACTGAGGTTGGAAGCACCTACCTGACTAGGGTGAGGTTAACTTCAGTGTTGGGAGAGCAGCCCTCCAACTGGGCTAGAACATGGAAAACAAAAGGCAGGAGAACATTCGCTGTGGAGATGACCAAGGGTGGCAGGTACTGATTCACTACACTGGGGCTGGAAGCATCTTGCTGAGAACAGAGAAATCAGAGATGGATTTGGCACAGAATGGTATACTTATGGACATGGGATGTTTCTATCACAGTTACATCTCCCAGAACCCAGGGACTTTGTTCCAGTGAGGCTCCTGTTCCAGAATTAACTTGGCCATTCATTGCATGGTGATCCTATGTGCAATGGTATAATCACTTGTGAAAAGTAATCTATCCTGCACACCATGAGGATCCAAGTGGCTGATTTAGCATATGACCACAATTCACTGCTTTACATAAGAACATAAGAGAAGCCAATGTTGGATCAGACCAATGGCCCATCCAGTCCAACACTCTGTCACACAGCGGCCAAAAATACCAGGTGCCATCAGGAGGTCCAGCAGTGGGGCTTTCTGTCCCACAGCCTGTAAGTGAACTAGCATGAAGGGCAGTTCAAGTAAACTGCCTGTTAAGGATTTGGCTCTCAGGGAGGCTGTTGGGGTATAACTGAGTGAGCTATCCAGAACTACATGAGTGTGCAAGTCTCAAAGCTCTTCTCAGGTACAGCAAGGGGGGAAAGGGTGTGCAGCACTGACCACTGCAATCAGTAGCCAATGAAAAGCCCCTACCTATATCAGTCAGCCCTGGTATACACTCAAGGAGCTCAAAGTCCCTGATCCAGCTCTGGCAGCTGACTTTCTGCCTTCTCCTGCAGCGTCTTCTGCCTGTTACATAGGAGGCTGTCAGGTGATGACGCAGTTACTCTCACCACAATCTTGTGTCAGCAAGTTTTGTTTATTGAGCAGTGAAACAGGTTCCATGCGTGGACAGATTCTGTGTCAGAACCAGCTGTTTGGCATTCACATGATCTGCCAAAACCCACTCATTGTGACTGGGGTCAAAATCACGCAATTTGATTAAATAATACAAACACCCCTGCATGATTTTAGAGTCCAAAATTTCTTCCACCACCTGGTGGAGCTCCCCATTCAAACATACAACAAGAAAAGTACAGCACACAGTAACAAGTAGCAAAGAATAACAAAACCACAAAAAACAACTGTGAGCTGAATTTTCCGCAGCATATTCACAAAGGAGACTTCATTTACAGTGAAATGCATCTATTGTCTGAAGTAAATCACCATCACAGGAAAATCCAGAAGACAAAGAATTGCTATACAAGATAAATATACAAAAAGTCCACAAATATACAAAAAGTCCAACACTTTTCCTAGGTAATTTCCCCAGTGTTTCAGACCCTCAGGACCTGATACACTGAAGCAGTCTTTAGGGGTGCTGGTTGGAGCTAAGCAAACCTTGCCCGATATAGAAATAATAGAAAAGCATTATCTCATAGGGAGATGGAACGAGACTCTCAGTGGTTGTTCTTTGTTCCTGGGGAAGGACCAGAGGTCTGAAACACTGGGGAAATTACCTAGGAAAAGTGTTGGACTTTTTGTATATTTATCTTGTATAGCAATTCGTTGGCTTCTACATTTTCCTATAATGGATTGTATGGTGATTTACTTCAGACAATAGATGCATTTCACTGTAAATGAAGTCTCCTTTGTGAATATTCTGTGGGAAATTCAGCTCACAGTTGTTTTTTTGGAGTTCCCCATTCACCATCAGAGGAGGTGGAACTGGAAGTCAGGGTCTCCACTTCTAGGGTCCAAGATCTTTCTTCAGCAAACTAAAGTGGAAAACAGGATGATTGTGACATAAATTTTTGGACAAGTCCAAATCAACAGCCACTTTATTAATGACAAACACAATTTAAAAAGTCCCACATACTTCCATCCCAACTTTTTCCCAGGCTGTAAGCCCCACAGATTTTTTGTGGACATAGGATCTCTTGGATGCAGGTCCCACTCTGGGGTCCTGGCTTTATCAGCCTGGGCTTTGTAATATTCTTTTGCCTTGACCAAAGTTTTTTGAATGAAGGTCTATGTTTGAGCTAAGTCAGACCACCAAGTCTTTAAGTCCTCAGGTCCTGCCAGGGCAAGCGTAATTATGGGGAGGGGGCCCCCTCATAACCATGCACTATTTTGAACGGGGTGACTCCAGTAGAGAGCTATGAACCGAGTTATTATAACTATACTCCTCATAAGGCAACAAGTCCAGCCAGTTATCTTGCTGATAATTAATAAAACACCTTAGAAATTGCTCCAACACCTGATTTGTACATTTGGACTGGCTGTCCATCTCCGGGTGATAAGTGCTACTTAGCCCCTGCTCAATGCCCAACAGTTTCAGAAGCTCTTTCCAAAAGGTGGCCACAGTCTGAGATCCCCGATCAAAAATTATCTTTTCAGGGACCGAGTAGAATCTCACAATGTGTTGCATGAACAGTTGCACAAGGTTTTTGACAGTGGGCAGCTGTTTGCAAGGGATAAAATGGGCTTGTTTCGAGAAGAAACCCACTACCACCCAAATAACTATCCTCCCTTTACTGGGTGGCAGGTTGGTTATGAAGTCCATTGAAATGATTGATCATGGCCTTTTGGGTGTCTCCAGAGGCTGCGACAGCCTTGGGGGCTTCCCCCCATTCTCTTTCCCATTAAGCATACTTGACATGATGACATGTACTGAGAAATGTCTGCCCTCATGCCTGGCCACCAGAATTGTCTTTGTGTCAGATGTAAAGTTTTAGATATCCATAATGTCCCATTAGCTTGCTGTCATGACTGAGTCTCAGAATCTCCCCCCACAGGGAGTGAGGCACAAACAGCCAGTGTTGCCGGTACCAACACCCATCATTCCCCTGGGTCAGGGAGGGATCTCCTATTTCTGTCATGTCAATCTCCCCAACCGCTGCTTTAAATCTCTCCACCCAAGGCTTGAGGCTTTGATCCCCCCCTGCCTTGGTTTGACTCTGGGTGAGCACAGCCCCTCCCCAACTGGGCTGGAGTGAACATGGAGTCTGTGATCTCCTCCTTCTGGCTGGCTTGCAGGGGGAGGCATGAGAGGGCATCTGTCAGAAAGTTAGCCTTCCCAGGAAGGTGCTTAAGAGTGAACTGAAACTTTGAGAAGAACTCTGCCCATCTCAATTGCTTTGCATTTAGCTGCCAGGGGGTGCATAGGGCCTCTAGGTTTTTGTGATCAGTCCAGATCTCAAACAGCACTCTGTCCAACTCCAGCCACTGCCTTCAAGTTGTGAGAGCTAACTTAATAGCCACAGCCTCCTTGTCCCACACCACCCAATGTCTCTTGGCATCTGAGAACTTTTTTGACACATAGGAGAGGGAGTGTAGTTTCCCATCCTTTCCCCACTACAGAATGCCCCCCCCCAATCACCACATCTGAGGCATTGACTTGTACCATGAAGGCCTGGGTTTCGTCTGGGTGATTTAAGATAGGCTCAGACATAAATAGCATCTTCAGCTGGTCGAAGGCCTCCTAGCATTCCTCTATCCAAATTAATTTACTGCCAGGTTTTTTACAGTCTGGACCCCTCCCTTTCATTTTCAATAGGTCCATGAGGGGTAGGGTTTCCTGGGCAAAGTTGGGGGAGAAGGGGTGGTAGAAATTGGCGAAGCCAAGGAATGCTTGTAGTTGCCTCCTCGTTTGAGGGGGCTGCCATCCTAACACATCTTTAATTGTGGCCGGGTCCATTCCCAGTCCCTTTCCTGAGATTCTATATCCCAGGAAGTCCAGCTCCTCCTTGTGGAATTCACACTTGGACAGTTTCACAAAGAGCTTGTTTTGGTAAAGGGTTTTCAAGACATCCCTTATCAGCTGCACATGAGACTCCTTATCTTTGGAATATAGTAAAATGTCATCTAGATAAACCAGGGCCCCCTTGAAAAAAATATTTATTCAGCACTTCGTTGATCAAGTTCATAAATACCTCAGGAGTGCCTGAGAGCCCAAATGGCATCACTAAATACTCAGATTGGCGCAGTGGGGTATTAAAGGCTGTCTTGTGCTCATCCCCCTTCTGAATGCATACTTTGAAATAAGCATCGCACCAATCCAGCTTGGTGAAGATGCACCATCAAAGCAGGGCTGATCATGTCTCTGGTGCAACCCAAATCTCTGAGGGCTCGCACTCTAATGTGGGTTTGAGGGGGTTAATCACAGTAACGGTCACAAAGAACAGGGAGGAGGGGGAAGCTTGGGATGATGCATCTTCAGGAGGTTGTAACAATTCTCAGCCTCACACCACTTGAATCCAACCATTGAGGGATCCAGGGTTCCCTTCGGCTGCAGGCTTTGTCCAAGATGGTGTGGTTCAGGCTGACCCGATAGAACTCTAGTAGCATTGAGTGATTTCCGGTTTTGGTGTCTTGCTGGCGGGTGCACTCCACTGCAGCTCCGATGAGAGTGGCCCATAATCACACCAGACTGGAGGGGTCCCAGACTATTCTGGGGGCCCCAGATCCCTTGTAGGGGGCTCATAGCCTGCAGCATGAGAGAAGCCTCTCCCGAGGCAACGGCTGAAGGACTGAGGCTTCCTTTTGCTCCAGTAGGTCCCCCCAGTGCGAGACCAGCCATGGGTTTAAAGAAGCACACTGGAATGAGCGAGCAAGAGATCTGGCATTAAGAGACTTTCCCCATTTATGGATGGAAGCTGAGAAGTAAAGTGTGAGTGACTACCTGGCAAACTGCGTAAGTGCTTAGAAGCAAACCCACAAAACCGCAGTGCAGCCCCAAATACAGCAAAAGGGGGGGGAGGCTACCCTACCATGGAAAGAGCAGCTGAAAAAGAAGGAATGTGAGGGACAGAACGGCAGTGAAGTATTTGTGAAATTCTCTAAAAGGTCAACAAGGGATATGATACTGAAAGCGACCAATGGAATAACCTTAAAAATCCAAGGAAAAGAAACGAAAGTTTTAAAAGATGTTCCATTTGAGGTGAGAAAGAGGAGGAAGCAATATAAAAATCTGACTTCATTTCTACGAAAAAATTCTACTACCTACAGATGGATAATCCCAGAGGGTCTTATCTTCAACTTCAAAGAGAAAAAAGAAAAGATTGACTCTGTCCTTAAAGCAAAAGCATTTTTGGAACAGCATCAAAGTTCAGCAAAAGAAGGAAAATGAAAATTAGAGGACAATATTGTTACAGAAGATGTTAGTGAACATGCTTCCAGAAGCAGTGACAGCTCTTCAAGTAGCTCCTTAGAAGAAGTTTTTGACTCTGAATCAGAATTAGGAGATGTGGCTCCTAAATCATTTAAGGTTAAGCTGCCCTTTGATAAAAACAAATGTGGAGGGAAGAAAGCAGCTATATAATCTGATTCTGAAATTCTGCTCTCTTTTTTATTATTTACAAAGATGCACACACTACAGCTAATTTTGTTTGTACTGCTTAAGGTAGAAATATTAATTCTTAATCTCCAATTATGTAAAAGCCAAATAATGAGGAAACATCAAGAAACAGAACTTTAGAGTATTATTTGATCCTAGCTTACTCTGTATTTTAGTTCAGAATATCCCTTTTCCCTATACCCTGTAGTGTGTAGAGATAAAAGCAATAAAAATGTTTTTTAAAAAAGAACTCTATCAGCACTTCCTCTGGCCAGCCTTTGAGTTTGGCTGCCTAGATCTTGAATTCATCCAAGAACACTCTGACAGACCAATTCCCTTGCTTTAGCCCTCTGAGCTAGGTTCTCGCTTGCTTCAGCTCAAGCGGGTCCTCATACTGCCGGTGGAGGGCCTTCATGAAGGCTTCCACATCTCAGAGTTTGGGCCTTCCAGTCTGCTGCAAGGTCTCTCAGTCTAGACCCTAGGTAGTCCACCCTGTGTCCATTAAAAGAGAAAGTGTGGCCCCACTCTCTCAGGAACTTGCATTCCTGCAGCATGAAAAAGGCCAGCTTCCCTGGGGTCCCATCGAAAATAGCTTCCAGTGCATCTCTGGGAAGTGCAGGCCCAGGATGCAGAGGGGAGCACCGGTGGGGCCCCTTCATCCCACTGAACTGGAGCAGCTCCCCCCCCACCCGCAGCCCCAAGCTCCTGTTGCAGGACATCGTGAATAGTAGCAGGGAGGCCCTCTAGGGCAGTCCATGTGTCTCTGCGCAGCTCTGCTATTTTGGCCCTGCCGGACTTGCTCGAAGTCTTCTCCCTCCAGGTGCTGTCCCATGACTGCCAGGCACTCAGGATCTTCATGGAACTCTCCCAAGACCTTGTGCCAGTCCATCTCTACCTGCTGCCAGTGGGTTCCTGCCCAGTCTGGGGTGTCCTACCTTTCCCACTCTGTCCATCAGCCCTTTGGT
Source organism: Gekko gecko (assembly GCA_029375565.1). NCBI lineage: Eukaryota > Metazoa > Chordata > Lepidosauria > Squamata > Gekkonidae > Gekko > Gekko gecko. The sequence goes on along the minus strand of JAPDNY010000002.1, from coordinate 230,862,286 downwards.
TTCACTGCAGGACCCTGTGGTTCTCCTTCAGGTGGCATGGTGCCCTCCTTGCCATTGGATGACCCCAGAAGGGTCTTTGTATCTGGCTCCTCGCTTCCAGTGCTCATCACGTTAGTGGTGCACCAGGTCAAGGGAAGAGAGTTCTGACACTATGTCAGGTCTTGGACGCAGTTCCTCTCACCACACTGTTGTGTCAGCAAGATTTGTTTATTGAGAAGTGAAACAGGTTCCAAGTGTGGGCAGATTCTGTGTCAGAACTGACACCTAGGTGCCAGGACTGAAACTATATAATCTGCAGGACATCCCCCTTAAGCACACTACCCAATCAATATTTGCCTGCAGCCCACCAAAGATCCAAACTGCCCCAATATACTGCCCCCCACACCTGTTACTAGCTGTTGCACTGTCTATGAGAGGGCGCTGAGTGGGCACTGAGATCATGTATTTCCAAGGCACTGCATAAGCCGACACTCACACTCTCCCATCATCCCCCCAGGATAAACAGCCGAGAGAAAGAGGAAAGAGAAGCACTTAACCCTTTATTCTACAGAGTCCATGACAAGCAAGGCACGAGCTTGACAGAGGCTCCAGCCGTCATGCTAGCTCAAGCCTCCAGTTGAGCCCTAGCAACTGATCTGGGTTGGAGAACGTGAAATCCAGATCCAGATTCAGGTTCAGCTATGGAGCTGACACTGATTAGGAAGGAAGAGCCAGCCTACCTGGGAAACCTCTGTGGCCAAGTGAATGCAATAAAAAGCAGCAGCCATCAGAAGCAAGATGACACCATTAATTAGCAAGCGCAGCAGATAGAGCTGACTCAGCTGCTTCCTTGTCCGCTGTTGCTTCTGTAAATGCCGGGTCTGCTCTGCCAGGTCAATCTGTCCCATGCAGAAGAGAAATAAAATCAGTTCTATCAGTGCAAGGAATAACTTGTTTCTAAGGCCTAAAGCATGCAAAGGGAAGAGCATGCAAGGCCTCTCCAGCAGACACATTCTTGGCCCAGGAAAGCTCTAACACCTGCAGGCAGAGGATGTACAATAATCTAAGGCTGGAAACAATGATTGCAACAGTTACCAACACTTCTAGCCTTGAGAAATGACCCTAGAGGCAGGAATTCAGGGGTTTAAATCCTGTTTATTTGGGCTATTCCTACAAATCTCACTCTATTTTCTTTCACACAGGTCATGCAACTGCCTGCTTTATAAATATGCTAACAAGGAGGTGACACAAGAGCTCAGTGGAGACTGGAACCCTGGCAACTAGCACAGGAGACCCAGAGCTTAATGCCTCAGCCCATGGGTCATTTCATAGAAAAAGAGGTGCAGGAGCTCATTTGCATAACTCATTTGCATATGCCACACTCCCTGACAGAGGGCAGGCAGGCAAGAATGCCTGGGTTTCCTGCCTGATCTTCTCCAGGTGCCCCATGTTTAAAATGCCTTTCTTTCCCTTCCCCAGATGGGGAAGGGAAAGAAAGGCATTTAAATCCCCTCCCCACTTCCCAAAGAAAGGCATTTAAATCCGCCTCACTTCCCCTGAGCTGGACAAGCTCAGGGGAAAGGAGGGGCATGTCTGCCTACCTCCCCTCCCCCTCCCCAGCCACAGCAGGCTGGCTGGAGAAGGGAAGGGAAGGGAAGGCAGGCATGTTTAGAATTAGGATGCCAGATGGGGAAGGGAAAGAAAGGCATTTAAATCCCCCCAGGTAGTGGCGGGGGCTCTGCAGGCCTTCCTTGACCTGTCCGTCTGTGCGGGCAGGCCAGGAAATGTGTCAGGGGGGCCGCCCCTCCCCTGGGCTCCTTACTGCTGGAGCACCGTTCTGATGCACTCTGGCAGGAAATTACCCCTGTCTCAGCCATTCTTCTAGCTCTACTTCAAACAACTAACAAATATGATGTCCTTTTGTAGGCAGGGATTCAAAAGGGGTTCAAGGGCATCCTATGGACAAGACAGCAAGCTTGGCTTATGAGGGGAAAAGGATTTTATATGTATGCTTACATGTATGTATCTTCTGCCCTGACTTGGATAGCCTATGCTAGCCTGATCTCACCAGATTTTAGAAGCTAAGCAGTGCTGGCCCTTGCTAGTATTTGGATGGGATTCCTCCAAGGAATACCAGGATCATGACACGGAGGCTGGCAATGGCAAATCACCTCTGAATGCCTCTTGCCTTGAAAACCCTGTGGGACTGCCATAACTCAGCTGTGACTTGATGGCAAAACAACAACAACACACAAACACATACACCTGTATCTCATACTTCAAAAAAGGTGGTGTTTTTTTCAGCCAGCGGTTTAGGCAATGGCTTGTATAAAATCAACATGAATTCATAGGATGACTTGGGGAAAGGGAGAGGACCAGATTATCGTATTCTGTAGGTAAACTATACTGCACCTTATGGCTATTATAAATACTCCGCTGATTGAGGGTTGCCATCTCAGGGCTTTGGATGCAGAAATCCCATTCTGTGAAGATCCTGGTACTGTTGTATGGCTTAAATTCCCATCGTAGCATCAGCCACTGCACCAAACTGGCCGTAATCCTGAATATTGAGACATTAGATGGGTCTGTCACAGACGTGCAAAACCTTTCTTCTAGCAAACTGATACATTTGCTGTAAGCAAGAAGATGGAGTTTGTCACAGCACAAAGATCAACTCGGGGGGATGTGACTCAACACTGGTAATGCCCAATTTCCTTTCAGATAGAAAGAGGTTGCAGGAATGAACATACATTCTTGGTAGGCCATGAAAGTGGGCCAACCACTGTGAGACACAATAGTGATGGTAGAAGCAGGAAGGAAGGAATAAAAATGTAATTGATTATCATAGCATATGGAGGAGATGGGGAAAGGGCAAGGAGATTTTGTTCATCCAAGTAGCCAAGGATGGGACAATGTGTGGATCAAAACAGTCAAAAAATTGAGCCAGCCTCTGGCTACAATTTCAGGCTGTGAAAACTCTGGGGAACTCCCAGTTTTGCAGAAAAATTTGAAATGTTAAAAAGTAGGCTAATGTCGTTGTCGTCGTCGTCGTCCCCCCCCAAAAAAAAAAAAAAAAAGGTAACAGCATGCACAGATATTGCAAAAAAAAAAAATACTGTTTTGGATGGCATATTAGGTTGATATGCACTCATATTAGGTTGCCATGTGTTGGTAGTGGTCATCACAAAAAGGATGAGAAAAGCACAGCTGAAGTTGAGGGGGAAGAGCAGTAGAAGGGAAGGGAATTGTGGGGGTGGGGGGGCAGAGTCTGAGCTGGTAGAGGAGGAGCCAGTGGGATGGAAGTAAGTGGAGGAAAGTCGGGGCTGGAGGGAGAGGGATGTGACTCTTCCACTGCAAGTCCCTCTCTTGTTAACATCATATTGAACAAATGTTTCTAATTGTGAAAATTATTGGGCAGAGGGACATGCTGTTAACAGAATATGTTGCAGTATGTTCTTCACTGAGAACTTAAGTCAAATGATGGGTTATACTGCCTCTATGTGGTTGAGCTATGGAGACAAGATGACCTTTTGAGGTAAGGGAGAAATTAATGTTTCCAGAGGTTTTAAGATACTACATATGCAAATTCATCCCTCCCCATCTCAAACCTGCCCCACAACTACTTACTTTTCTCCCTTACCCCCCACCTTTCCACACTCTCATACCTAGTTAATTCTGAGGCCTGGGCTCCATCTGGGCCACTTACCGTCGGAGGATCCAGAGGAAGCTAGCAAAGAGGTATCCCAGGATGCTGAGCAGGTAGGCTAAGTGTACATTATAGTGGTGGTTGTTGTCCTGTTTTACATGATAAGCACCATAAAACAGGTAGGAATGCTCCAAATAGCCCTGAGAGGAAATGAGAGAAAGCTTGTAGATTGGCCTAACCCACAATCATTTTCTAAGGTTTAGATTCACAATCTTAAGGGGCCAAAGAATGAGTGGGAATCCTTCCACCAGTTCACCTTGAACCCAAGAGAGACTACTGCCTGTCTTTGCCCAAAGCTTTCCCTCTTTTCCATCACTCAGTTTTCTAAACTTCAGGTACGTTCCTTCCCAAATCTCTAGCCCCACATACTTGCCACCTGTTATGTACTGAGCCTGAACAGTACCTGGAAACTGGCTAAGATTGTTCCACCAGAACAATAGATAGCCAGGATCCTGGAATGGACCTGTAGAGTAGTAGTTGTAATGTAAATAGCCTATTGTTGGTGGTGGGGTGTGCTGGGGCGTGGTCTTTGCAGGCTTTATAAACAGGGCTGCAAGGCCAGTTTTTCAGTCTTAGAGTTGAGCTGAAATCACTAATAAACTATGAGCTAATCACTATACACATCCCAAACCCAGTATATTTCACTGGTTACAAAGGTGGGATCCTATTGAGCCAGCCCAGCACCTACCAGCATCACATCACTCCTGGGACCATGGCTGCTGCTCCAGGACACTTCAATGCATTCGATGCTACCGCAGAAGACTGGGAGTCCTACGTCTCCTGGTTTGAATTTTTCCTCGAGTCCTCCAGGATCGAGGAGGAGGAAAAGAAGCACGCCACCTTCTTCAGAGTCTGTGGCTGCTCAGCCTTCGCGGTCACTCACTCGCTGCTGGTTCCTGCTGACCTCAAGAACACCGGGTACAAGATGATTTTAGACCGGCTAAAGGAACACTTCTTGCCAAAGCCCTCCATCATCACTGCCCACCACGTGTTCCACAATCAGAACCAGGCCACGAATGAATCAATCTTGGCCTATGTTACAGCTCTCCGACAGGTTGCCAGGCACTGCAATTTCCATGAACTTGAGGGAGTGCTCTGTGACCAGCTGGTTTGCGGCCTGCAGGATGAGTGGATTCAAAGGAAGGGAGGAACTTCCAAGGGAGACCCCAAGTTCAAGGAGGCCATGGAATTCACTCTCACCACAGAAGCCACCAACCAGTTCACTGCAGAGGTCCATCACGCGCACAGTCCACCATCTTTGAGGAGGCCTACCACTGTGGCCCACCACGTGGACACCTTGGAAAATGAAGTCCTGCTTCTACAGTGCTTCTACAGTCTACTTGAGGGAGTGCTCTGTGACCAGTTGGTTTGCGGCCTGCAGGATGAGTGGATTCAAAGGAAGGGAGGGACTTCCAAGGGAGACCCCAAGTTCAAGGAGGCCATGGAATTCACTCTCACCACAGAAGCCACCAACCAGTTCACTGCGGAGGTCCATCACGCGCACAGTCCACCATCTTTGAGGAGGCCTACCACTGTGGCCCACCACGTGGACACCTTGGAAAATGAAGTCCTGCTTCTACAGTGCCATGACCGCTGCAGTGCTCATCCATCCACTTCTCCATGGCCCAGCGACACGGCCACATCAATGCCATGCACCAGCTGCGGGGAGCCCCACAAGCAGAGATCCTGCTGGTTCCGGGATGCCAAATGTAAGAGCTGTGGAAAGGTCGGCCACATCGCCCAAGTCTGCTGCTCCAAGGGAAGCAAGAGGCAACCAACGGCAACCCGAGCCTCCATGCACGCCGCGGAACTGCACACCACCTCCATCCAGCGGCAACAGGTATTGAACTTTCCCCAGGACACCCCAGATAAAATTACAGTGACAGTCCTAATTGAGGGAAACCCCTGTAAAATGGAGCTGGACACAGGATCCTCCATCTCCTTAATTTCGGAGGACACCTTTAGGAGACTCTGTCCAAGGAGGAGCCCCACCTTAGGCCCGTTGGCTTCACCCTACAGGACTTCCAAAAATGAGGTGGCCGTGAGAGGGGAGGGTAAGTTCCGGGTACAGTACCGGCATTTTGATGGACTTTTGGACTTGGTGGTGGTGGGCAGCAATTGCATGAGCCTCCTAGAACTATCCTGGTTCGCACCCTGGGGTTCCACCACGTGGCCCCCAAAGACTTTCAGCGGGTGTATGATGAGTTCCCAGAAGTTTTCTTTTTTTTTTGTAGTAAAACTCTCCTAAAGAGGAGAGAATTTTATTCTTTTTATATAAGAAAAGGGTAGGGTAGACAGATGGAGAAAGATAAAGATGGAGTGAAGTTTTTTTCTGTTAAAAGGGGTTAGTTTTAGTTAGTATAATTCAATACCATTTTAGGCATCCATCATGGTTAGAAGATCTTCTTTTAAACTTTGCAAAGTCCAAAATCACTCTGTTAATACAGTTAGTAAAGTCCATCGGGGTTAGTAATTAAACAGCTCCTTCCAGATGCAACACGAACAGTCCTCAAAGTGCCTTCTTTTTAAATCTCTTCCAGTTATGGATTGAGTCCTTTTTAACATGGATGTCTTCCATTCCATCGCCTCTTCCCCCTGGGTCGCTGTCTGCTTCACCGCTTGTCTCAATTTTGAGTGCTGCGTCTTCCTCCCAGCTGGCGTGTCTCTTCAGAAGTTTTCACGTTTTGAGGATGTAATCTATCTTCTTTCTTTTCTCTTTTTGCTTGTACTTCTGGCCTTCAGAATTCCAGGGCGCCATAGCCACTTCGCATGAAATTGGATCTCTAGTATATCGCCTACTATGCTCAGCCTCCCCTTCTACTGGCAGAGTATTTCCTTTTATAAAAGCGGAATAGGCTTTGGGAGCCATGTCCACCTCTTCTTTTAATTCTCTCGCTTCACTGCCAGTTAGGGGTGCCAAAACACTCGTCCAGGTAAATCCGAGATCTTCTTTCTCTTCCTCTTTTACGCCCTGAAGACTTAAAATCAAAGTCGTTTTCTGTTCAATTTCTTCCATCTTCCTTGATGTTTCCAATATTTGCTCCCGTCGACTGATAAGGACACTTTCCACTTTAAACAAAGTTTCGTTGATTTTCTGCATTTGCTCCAGCAGAGGGCGCAGTATCTCATTTTCTTGTTGATTGACAGCAAGCTCTGGGGGGGGGCTATCCGGACCGGAAGTCCCTCCTCTCTTCTCTTCCGGTTTCTGCAGGACTTTCCCCGTTGTCGACATTTTGTTTTATTGTTTACTTTTACAAAGTTCATGCCGCATCCCCCAGGAAGCTAAAAGGATCGTAATCTTCCATACATCCCCGATGGTACTTTCACCAACACTGTTTTTTCTTTCTGCCCCCCGTCGCGCTCTCTTCTTAGTTCTTGCTTCTCAAACGGGGTAGGGACTCCTCCCTCCTCCCTTGCGGTTAAACGCTTGCGGGGGGGCCTCAAATTCACGCTTCAAAATAGATCTTCAACTCACGATTGGATGTCACTTCTTCTTTTTATGTTAAATCATGGCGCTGTCTTCACTCCTGGAAGTCGGTGGCGCTGCTAAGTCCCATTACGGGCACGACGCAGCGGGGCCTATTGGGGCGGGGAGAAAGCCTCAATTTCCCGGCTATCTGCCGGCAAAGAGGCTACTCCCCAAAGCGCCCCCGGTTCGGAGCCTTTACCTAAGGCTCACTAGGGTCTTTCGCACATGCGAAGACCCCCCCTGACTGCGTGTGGGCTAACCACCTCCGGGAGCGTCCCGAGAGGCGGCCGCCATTCGCAACGCCGAAACCGAAACCTGAGTTCCCAGAAGTTTTCAATGGGGTGTTTGGTCGCTACACCAGCCCCCCCCGTCTCCCTCCAGCTCGACCCTGCAGTGCGGCCTATTCAGCTGAAGGCCAGGTGTACCCCGTTCGCGCTGAAGCCAAAAATAGAGGAGGAGCTGGATTGGTTAGTGGAACAAGGGGTTTTGGAGCCAGGCCCGAATGCCCTATGGGAAACCCCAATTGTGACTCCTGTTAAGCCCAATGGGGACATCCACATCTGCGTGGACTACAAGTGCACCATAAACAAAGTGCTACAGGACCATGCGTATCCAGTCCTGGTAGTCAGCCACGTCTTGGCCTCCTTGGCAGGCACCAAGATATTTGGAAAGCTAGACTTGGCCCAAGCCTACCGGCAGCTGCCGGTGGATGACACAGCCACAGAGGCCCAAACTATAGTAACACACAAGGGAGCCTTCAGGGTGCGGCTGCTGCAGTTCAGGGTCAGCGTAGTCCCGGGAATCTTCCAGAATCTAATGGACTCACTCCTTAAAGGGATTCCTGGGGTCCAACCCTTCTTCAATGATGTTTTAATCGCCACTCCCATGGACAAGGACTTCGCCAGCAGACTGCGCACCGTCCTGCAGCGTTTCCAAGAGGCCAGTCTCAAGGTGAAGCAGGAAAAGTGCCTCCTGGGGGTTCCGCGAGTCGAGTACCTGGGGTTCTCTGTCGATGCAGAGGGCATCCATCCGGCCCCAGACAAGGTGCATGCCATCATGGATGCTCCAGCGTCAACCTCCAAGCCGGAACTCCAGGCCTTCTTGGGGATCCTGAACTTTTATCATTCTTTCCTGCCCCACACAGCAGTGATCATGGAACCACTCCACCACCTCCAAGACAAGAAGGCCCGATGGGTCTGAGGCCAGAAGCAAGCCACTGTGTTCAGGGCCGTTAAAGAGCTTCTTACCTCCAACATTCTCCTGGCCCATTTTGATGAGAAGCTGCCAGTTGTTCTCACATGCGACGCTTCCCCATATGGCATTGGAGCTGTCCAGGGACATCAGCTGCTGGATGGCCAGGAGGTCCCTGTGGCTTACCACTCAGGCACCCTGTCTTCAGCCGAGTGCAACCACATGCAAACCGACAAGGAGGCATTGGCAATCGTCTCAGGGGTGAAGAAATTCCATGATTAACTCTATGGGCGGCCATTCATCATAGTGACAGACCACAAGCCCCTGCTGGGTCTTCTGAGTCTGGATCACCAGGCCTCCCAGATACTATCACCACAAGTGCTGCACTGGTCCATTTTCCTGGTGGGATACCAATACTCCCTTCTCCACCAGCCAGGGAAGGCTATGGAACATGCTGACGCCCTCAGTCACCTGCCACTCCACTCTTGTGATCCCGACTCTGCTCCTACGCACCAAATCCTGCTAATGGAGGACCTTCCCGACCACCCTCTGCAAGTAACTGACGTGTCCCACCACACCACTAATGGCCGAGTCCTCTCCTGTGTTTTGGACTGGGTGGGGAGGGGATGGCCCAGCAGCCGGGTGGGCCCAGAGTTTGCAGCTTTCTCCTCCCGACGGGACAAGTGATTAGTCCATAAGGGTTGCCTGCTGTGAGGGAGCCGGGTGGTAGTCCCTGCTCCCTTATGCCAGCAAGTGCTAGCGGCATTGCATGAGATGCACCTGGGGATTGTGAGAAGGAAAGCGCTGGCCCAAAGTTACTTATGGTGGCCAGCCATGGACAGTGAGATAAAGGCCTGGGTCAAGTGCTGCCACACCTGTCAAGAAACCCAACCGGAACCACCCAGGGCACCAGTGCAGCAGTAGGAATCTACCCACAAACAGGGCCAGCTCGAGGTGTTTCTGAGCCCTAGGTGAGGCACAGATGCCAACCTCCCAGTGGGGCCTGGAGACCCTTTTGCTACCGCCTCCTCCTCCCCCGCAAGGGGGGAAGGTGAGGGTGGGTGAGCTGCGGTTCCATTTTCTGCACCCCGGCTGGGCATCCTTCTACTGGTGGTGGCGGCGGCAATGAGTCCCCTGTGCCCTGTCCTTCTACTGGTGGCAGTGGCGAGTCCCTGCTGGCTGCTGCCATGCCGCCTCTGCCTCCTCCCCCCCAAGGGGGGAGGGGGAGGGTGGACGAGCTGTGGCACAGCCTCCGATGCCCCAGCCGGGCGTCATCCTGCTTCTCCTGCAGGGCTTTTGGTGGTGGCTCTGCTCTGCTCCCCTCCCCGGCTCCTTCCCACGGCAGTGGTGGTCGCCTGGCAGCAATGGCGGTGGCGGCTGCTGCTTGGCAGCTGCAGCAGGCACCTGGTTAGGGTGGCGGGGGGTTTGGTGGGGAGGGTGGGGTACAGTTTGGCACTCCTGAGGGCTGGCGCACCCTAGGAAAGCACCTAGTTAGCCTAGCAGGCGAGCCGGCGCTGCCCACAAACCATAGTCCCAGCTACACCTGTACTTTACTGGCTCCTTCCAAGGGCAAATATTCTTCCTTTTGGTGGACGCATACACCAAGTGGTTGGAGGTTGTGCCTGTCACTTCCACTTCCTCCAAAGCTGCAATCCGGGCACTCAGACAGATCTTCAGTACACATGGCCTGCCCGACATGGTTGTGACAGACAACAGAACTGCCTTCACCTTGGGGGAGTTCCAGGAACTTATGGGCTACTACCTCATCCAAAACATCTGCTGTGCTTACTTTCACCCAGCCACCAACGGTCAAGCAGAGAGGATGGTGAAGACCACGAAGGAGTCCCTCCGGTGGATCATCCATGAGGACTGGGACCACAGTCTTGTGGCCTTCCTTTTTGGCCACCAGGTAACCCCGAGCACTACCACAGGCCACAGCCCAGCCCAGTTTTTTTGCACACTAGGCGAGGCTACCTTCTGGCACCCCCCCCCCCCATGAGCCCACCAGTTTTCAAACATAAATGCACTTTAGGAAGGATGAAAAACACAAAAATTGAAATTTGTGAGCTAGCTCACAGTTTTTTAGCTTCCAGCTCACACATTTTTGTGTTAGCTCAGGAAGGATGGCTCCAGAGCAAACTAATTTATGCAGTAGCCAAATCGCTCACTCACAACTTTAATGCCAGTAGCTCACAAAGCAGAATTTTTGCTCACAGGAATCCACAGCTTAGAGGGAGCATTGTTTGGGACACTTTGTACTATAATCCTTCCCTGTGTCTCAACAAGTCTGACTACAGATATCACCACCACAGAGTTGGGCAGCAAGTTTAAAAAAAATTATTTGTGACAGGGATTAAATGAAGAAATAAAATAGGGAGAGCTCTCTCTCTTTCTCTCGCTCTCACACATACACACATGGGCTGTCTCTGGTGAATTCCTGAAGAGAGCCCCTCCTAAAGTGTGGATTTTGTCCTCTCTGAGAAAGGAACCAAAGATGGCCAGATCCTCCACCTCAGCTAAGTCGGGCCCTCGCTGCTCCTGGCCAGCTGCTGCTGGAGGCAAGTGCTCACCTCCTCCTGGATGACCGGGATGTAGTGCTGCAGCAGGGCTTCTCGGGAGAAAGCCCACATGATGACCTGCAGCAGGCCAGAAGAAGAAAGGCTGGATCAGGAACCGGGCAGGGGCTGGGGGGGCTGGAATGCCTCCGGGATTCTCATGCAGATCCAGAGTGCTTTCTTCGGATGGGCTCCATTGACAAGGAGGAAATTGTGGATGCCGCCACGGAAGCCCCACTGGTTCCAAATGCCTGGCTCTAAAGGGGGGAGGGGGGCACTCCACTGCATTGGGGGACTCGGGCCCCAGAAACAGCAGCCTTTTCCATGGGGCTTCAGCAGTGGGAATGAGCAGGAGTCCAGCAGCACCTTCATGACTAACCAAATGTGAGGTGTGGTAGGAGTTTCCGTGAATGGTGGGGGCGGGGTGGCAGGCCACCACTGCGCCCCTCGATGAGGGGGCATGCCCTAGGCAAAAGTCTAAATTTTTCTATGGCTGGGCCGGCCCTGAGCCCAGTGGAACTCCTCATAGGCAGTTGCCTAACCACACGCCTGGACCGACTACACCCAGACCAAGCCCTGGAGCATCGCCCGTCGCCAGGGACCCAGGAAGCACCCAGAGGATTTTTCCCTGGTGACACCATCTACACCAGAAACTATTCCAATGGTCCTGCCTGGATTCCTGCCAAGGTCATCCGAGCCACTGGACCCCTGTCTTACAAAGTATCAACAGATGATGGCCAGGTACTTTGAAGGCACATTGACCAGCTCTGCCACCGTCTCCTCCCAGCTAAGCCGGAGTCCCCAACCGCTACCATGGAAGACTACGAGGTGAGGTTGCTGCAACCACAGGAACCAGAGACTGCGAGAGAACCCCCATTAGACAACACACCACCAAACCGCCAGGAAGGCAAAACACGCAACCAGGCGGCCACGGAATTGCCAGATGCCCCACCAGCTCCGCAGCCTTCTGCCAGTGCAGTGCCAGCACCATCAGACCCTGGTCCAGAGACCACGGGCCCTCAGATGGAATCGTGATGATGCTCAACCTGGGAATGATGCAGACCAGCCTACTTAAGAGACTTTGTCTGCTGAGGTGCTCCTGAACTTAGGGGGAGGGGTGTTATATACTGAGCCTGAACAGTATCTGGAAACTGGCTAAGATTGTTCCACCAGAACAATAGATAGCCAGGATCCTGGAATGGACCTGTAGAGTAGTAGCTGTAATGTAAATAGCCTTTCGTTGATGGTGGGGTGTGCTGGGGTGTGGTCTTCACAGGCTTTATAAACAGGGCTGCAAGGCCAGTTTTTCAGTCTTCGAGTTGAGCTGAAATCACTAATAAACGATGAGCTGATCACTATATGCGTCTCGAACCCAGTATATTTCACCACCCCATCAAACTTTCCTCCCCAGGAAGTGACCTGCAAACTGTATTTCCTGCAAACTCACTTCCCCAGTGAAGATGTCCTGGAGGTGTTGCCAGGATGATCTGTGACTGATATCACTGCTGTAGTTCATGCATTCCAGCTCTAGGAGAAAGGATATCCAACACTTAGATATCAGTGTAATTTTTAATCCAGCTAGAGTGCTGAGGGAAACCCTAGTATGTGTGCACTTGAAGATTCAGCAAGGACTCACCTGCACCTGGACCCTTCAGAAAACTGGCCGTGTCATGGGAGATGGTAACAGGCAGCAGTATAAAGCATATGATGAGCAGCCCAGCCAGGAAGTTGATAAAAAGCAAGAATTTCAGGAAACTGAAATAGGACTGTATGCCTGGGCCAAAAACCGCTGAGAGGAAAAGAAGAGGTAGAGATGATACACAAGATAAATTGTGTCCCGAATTGTGTCCCAAATTCACAATCACATATGTGATTGCCTCCTTGTTGGTTTCAGTCTGCCCTAATTAGAGATGTTGTCAGTCACTGAGCATGTAGAAATATCCATACAGCTCAATGTAATTAATATACAAATACATGTCAGAGGCAGAGGTGGGTTTCCCTTTAGAAGAAGAAGCACCCTTGATCACATACTAGCTGCCTCCTCTTCCTGATCTCCAACTATTCACACAACCCCATGACCATCCATGGTATTTATGAAGCAGGATTTAATTTTCCTTCTGTGTTCTCATCAACCTTTGCAGCCAGCCAGCCTCTAGAAGTCCCCCTTGCCTCATACCAGCCAGCTCAGTGGTTGTAAAAATCATTAGCCTAGCTGGTGGAGAGGTCTATGAGTGCCAGTATTAATGCAACTAGGGCCTATTATGCACGGGTGTTTTGCCTTGCTTTCACTGTTCATGTCCGTCAGGTTTTCTTTTTCATTCTGCATTCATTTTCCTCCCTTCGGCGCTCAGTTCACTTTACATTCACTGTTTCCCCAGGCTGTCTGAGATTGTTTTTGTGCTGATTTTTCCCTTGTTTTACTTCCAAGCTGAAGGTAATTCAAAAGCGTACAGATTCTCTTGGATTTCCCCCACCCTTTTCCTGCCACTCCAAGGCCAGTCCACTGCCCACACTGAGGTAATTCCTTCCACTTTGCACATCCTGGTCCACCTGCCCCTTTTTGCTGGTCCTGAAATGACTGGGGGGGGGAGCACACCAACACTTCAGTCTCAACCACAGCTGAACTTCAAGGTTGTGAGTCTATGCCTTTTACACCAGAGTAAGCCCCTTGAACTTGGTGGCATTTACTTCTGAGTAAACATCTACAATCTTGTGCTAAGGTTGCTTGCAATCTGATGCTAATTATTTGATAGGAAGCCTCAATGAACTCAGCTGGATTTCCTTTTAAGAGTTCATCTGTTGCAGCCAAGATAAACATTAGTGTTGTGGAGCTTTAAAGATGAGCAATGGCCCATTATGCACAGACAGCTTATTGCACAGAATCCGAACAGTCAAGCCTTTAAACTTGACTTCAGATTTGTGTGCCTGCCATATGCACCATTCTTTTTTTTCCCCAGTGTATTCATTCTGTATTCTGTCTATTTATTCTTCAGCTACAACCAAAACCCACAGCTTTTCTTAACTGGGGTGGGAACGTCACTTGTGACGAGTGGGAGGGTGGCATCCAAAGGTTTTTTAATTTATGCAGTTGCCCTTTTGCAGCTGTGCAGTAGTGTCAACTAAGCGCCCCCTTCCATTTAAATCCTCAGGTTCAGTTCCTTCAATGAAAGAGAATACGAAGGAAACTGACAAAGTTAAAAAAAAAACCTCCTGAAAGTGACCAACTGTTTTTGAAACCGACTAGAACAGCTGCAAAGCTCCCTTTTCTTATTGCCAAGCTCTAGTGGATTCTCTGTTGGTGCGATGTATGGAAAAGAGTCATCAGCCTCCTCCATTCCCCACATGACCCGATGCTGGTCTTTCCTCCTCTCGCTACAGAGCTTATGAAGAGGCTTCTTAGACAGCTGCCAGAGAAGCACATTTTTCCTCTGTAATCCCCCCCCCCGCACAGCGATTCAAGACTAGCGGAAGTCTCATTTCGTGTTGTGGGTCAGCCAGGGCTCAGCAATAGTGAGGACTCCTCAGGAGAAGAGAAGCCCTGTGTAGTCAGCCTTGAGTTAACAGGAGAAGCTAACCAGCAAGTTTGTCAGGATGCATAGCCAAAAGCTGGTGCAGAGCCACCAACACCCTCATAAGAACATAAGAACATAAGAGAAGCCAATGTTGAATCAGGCCAATGGCCCATCTAGTCCAACACTCTGTCACACAGCGGCCAAAATATACCAGGTGCCATCAGGAGGTCCAGCAGTGGGGCCAGGGCACCAGAAGCCCTCCCACTGCTGCCCCCTCCAGCACCAAGAATAGAGTGCATCACCTGCCCCAGATTGAGAGTTCCCATCTATACCCTGTGGCTAATAGCCACTGGTGGACTTCTGCTCCCTCCAGCCCTGATTCAGCAGGTGAACCTCAATTGACCATTTTCAACCCACCAGTATCACCCACACCCTAAGAGCACCACAGATGGAGGCTGAGAACAGAGCTACAAAGATGGCAAAGTACTTCCAGGCTGCAATCCTGTGCACACTTACTTGGGTGTAAGCCCCCCTGATGCCAGTGGGACTTACTTCTGAGTAAACATGCATCGAGCTGTTTCTATGTTGCCATAACAGGAATTGGAAAAGAACTTTTTATTTCTTTCTACCAGTCATTGTTCTTTTCCAATGCGGAATGAAATTGAAATGAGATGTAAAGAGAGACAGATACTGAGGTGGGAAACCTAAGGTTCCCCCCCCCCCTCAATTTATTGGCACAATACTAAAAAAGTTCTCCAGAGCTTCTGCTAAGGGACTCCTCCCCCATACAAATTGCAGCCCTGTGCAAAAGCATGGTGGAGTTGCAGCCGACTTTGCACAGGTACGCACATGCATACACACATGTTGCCAACCAATGATCACAGCTTGCAATGCCAGTGTCAGTGGGTTCTACTGTGCATTCTGTACACTCAACATGTTCCCCTGTATTATGAGATTGTGGGACTCTTTCCCATTTTTCACATTCGCTGATAGCACAGCAGAGAATCCCCAAGTGCTTGGAAATATGGAAAACGGCTTCGCAGCTGCTTGTCAGTTTCAGATAACGTCTGGTCAATTTCAACAGTGGGTTCCTTTCCTTTGCATTTCATTCAAGGAACTAATGCTAAAATGCATGCGCAAAACCTGAACCACAATGATTTAATGGAAGGTGCTCATTATATTGAAGAAGGGTTTATGAAATGTTACCAAAAATATGTTTGATATTGTTACCATTTAAACCTGAAATGTTTTTGCTTAATATTATGCCTGATGTAAAAGATAAGAAATTTAATTATACATATAGTTATGGCAGCAAGAATTCTTTATGCTAAGTACTGAAAGAAATCAGAGATACCAATGGAAAATGAACTTGAAAAAAAATTGAAACAGCAGAAATGGATATATTGTCAGACTTGTTAAAAGACCGAAGCAAACAAAATGTGAGAGACAATTAGATACCATTCAACGACTGGGTGGAAAGAAACTTCAAAGACCAGGAGTAATGGATACAACTATTATAGTTTTAGAGAAACTCTAACTTGAACTGTGAAGAATCTGACTTTTTTCAGGAATCACAATAGAAGGTTTTAGCGAATTGATTAAGTGTTACTAGTGTTAGTAATTATATAAACGAAAGAGATCTGGAAACAAAGAATTAAGACAAAACATTTGTAACAGCTTTTATATAAACTTGATGGAATTTCCCATGATGTCTTATCCCATCCCCTGTACCCTTCCTGCCCTACAATGTGTTAAAACCAAATAAAAATTTATAATAAAAAATTAAAAAAATAAATGGAAGGTGCTTGCTGGACGCTACTGCACAGCTGCAATAGGGCAATTGTGTAAATTAAAAAAAAAAAAACTTTGGATGCCTCCCTAACCCTAACCCCCCACATGTCACAAGTGAAGTTCCAACCCAATTTAGAAAAGTGCATTTTTAAAATTGTAGCTGTAGAATAAATACACCAGTGAAAAAAGAATGGTGTATATGGCAGGCACAGAATCCAAAGTCAAGCTTAAAGACTTGATTGCTTGGCTTCTCTGCTCTAAGTTGTGCATGCATAATAGGCCTCTGTCTCTTCTCAATGTCAAGAGAGAATTTTCTTTTTTCCTTCTAGTGCTCCAACTGATCTGCTGCCCGAGACACATTCTCATCAGCCCTATCCCATGTTAATGTTGACACAGATACCAGAAAATAGGCCAGTGACTTTCTTTCAGTAGATCTGCTTACAAAGCTGAGTGTTCCTCTTACCCTCAATCTCATCCAGAGAAGTCTTCCAGACCTGGCAGATCCTAGCAAAGTTCCAGATGCCTTCTTGAAGTTGCCTATAGGCCCTGCATCGTTTTTGGTGCCAGGTGACCCAGCTGGACACCTCTCTCCTTGTGGATGTGTTCAGCTGCCTGCTTGAAGGAGATGTGTTTGAGTTTCCTTTCTGTCTTGTGAATCTGTAAGGCTTTGGGGGATGTGGTTAGAAGGGAGCCACATACCCATGTTCCTGCTTAGGCTGTTTCCCTCCACCCCTAAGTAGGGACCCAGTCTCCCTCCACTCCACCAACCACCATCACCAACCAGCTAACAGACTGTTCCTGTATGGGATAGCTTCCTGGCTCCCAGGTACAAGATAAGAGGGAAACATAATTAAAAATAGATTCATAATCTCAAACAATAAATATGGACTTTAACCACCATCACCACCACCCTTTCTTGGTGGATCATAACCATCTTCCTACAGCAAATACCCCCACCCAATGGGGCTGTTCTACCCACTACAGTACTTTTCCTAAGAAAGAGAGGCACTTTTCCAGCCTGTGACTGTGTCACTGAACTGTGGTTTTAACCCTATACCATGGCCTAGGTCAGCTGTCCATTGCAGTTAGACAGCACAGGGCTAATGATGATTTCCCACATAGTCACTCCTGACCTGAGAAAACGCTTCTGTTGCATACAACAAGGCACGGCTCTGAGCAACAGCTGATGGTCACCAAAGTCCTCCAGGGAAGTTTCTGTCTTCAAGTCTGGGCTGGCAGTTAGAGCATCATGCTGCGGAAGTCTATGCTGTATGTTCTGGGAGTCCTCCATCACTTCAAGTCCCTAAAAAAAAAAAAAAAATCAGGCTATGGCGGCATGGAGAAGAGACCCTAGAACCAGATGTTTCTATCATCCTTTACCATCCTGCTTGTGTTCCATGGATGACTTTCAAAGACTATAGCCACACACTATAGCCTAATCCTAAATTGTCCTTCATACATTGTTGGGAATTAGGAAAGCAGCAAAGTAAAGCAAGGTTGAAGATAGATCTTACAGGGAGAAAAACGCACATGGCTATTGCACTTTGAAGCTGAACACTGAGGCAAAGCATTTAAAAACAGGCAAACTAGACAGGCTTCTGTAAAACATATCAAAGCCAAATGAAAAGCAAAAGTGGAAGTCTGACAGAAGGTACGATAAATGGAACCAATTTACTTCCCACTGGGCACACTCCTGTTTGCATAGGGAGCTTCAGTGCATGGTTTCAGCTCTCCAGAAAGCCACTTTGGGTTTAACCATGTCACTGCTACTTCACATTCCTTCCCATGATTCCCTAGGTGGTTGTTCCCAGGCCTAGGATTCCCATGTGTAGGTCATTCTGGGATACAAGCTATAAACGAATGGTTTCATCCCAATCTGTCTGGAAAGTACTACTCACAGGATGTTGTTGTTTTCTTGAGTTCTTCTGAAAAAGGAAATGTCACCTTTGTTAACTGTACCACCAAACCCTGTCCAGTCAACCCTAAATTCTGATCTGGCACAGAGGCTCTCTCAAGAGACAGGCTGGAAGTACAAGCAGTTTACCCCAAGTTTTGACTCCTTTTTTCCCTTGTCAGAGGGGATGATACAGAACCATGGCCATGTGACAGGAACAGGCAACTTCCTGTAATGCAGTAGGACGGGGTATCTGGGGTGGTGTCATGCAATGAAAGCATTTTTACGTATTACTAGTATATATTAGAGCAGGGTGGGGGGACAACAACATCTCACTTAAAAGTACATACGGTGGGCAGAACATTTTGCTCTGGTGTCCTGTATCCACAACAGCTTGTTCCAAGAGCAACTGTGCATGGTGGGATGAAACACACTCCAAAGTCTATATTGTACGTGAAATGCAGAAATGCTGCACATAGAATGTGTATTATTCAACAGAGGCAGCATCTTTGTGTAGACTTCTGAAAATTCCTGGGTTTTGATGCTTTTGTACATCCCACTGCATTCTGGAAAGAGATACAAGTGTGTTGGTTGGTTTTGCTGGATTTTCTTATAATCTACCCAGTAAGTGTTACATTGAAATTGTTTACTTTTCAGTATTAAAATTAAACTGTATGTTCCTTTCATTTTCAAAGTTTCCATGGGAATTACCACTTCATTTGGATTTTGAAAACATTGTGGAAGTCAGCATTTTATACAATTGGGGAACAGTGACTGAATGTTGTCACTATTGACCACATCTACCCTACAGTCTTAAACTTGTTTCATAGACTTTTCCCTGATAATTTTGTGAACTGTCATTCTGTGAGGGAGAACCGGGAATTCTGAAAGACAATATTCTGGACCCTGAGGTTACTTCAAATGGTCTGTGTTGCCCAAAAGGGCTGTCTCTTGTTTTTGTTGGGGAATTAGTGAAGGAGACAAAATGGCTTTTGTGAGAGGGAGGTAAGTAGCAGGAATATCCACCTATGTTTTATGGGGATTTTTCCCTTAGGAGAGCACTCAATAATTAGTTCTTTGCTTAACCAAAAGGGTTATTTTCATTAAAAGAAGAAATCCTAATAAAATGCACACATACAGAAATAAAACACACATTAAAATATATGAACAAGTATAGGAAGTACAGAGGTGAGCAGAAATAATGGGAGGGTGTTGGGGAAACATACTTTACCTATCCAGGAGATCAAGAGTCCATGGAGCAGAGACTAGAAAGATGGAAAATGACCCAAATGAATTTGGGGGTGACCTGCCAGTAGGCACCTGGGGCAGACACACAGAGACTGAGCTCTGTGCTATTCTTATACCCAAAAATGTGTCCAGAGGGCTTGCTAATGCGAGGGATTCCTCAGAACAAAGAACTGATGAGATTAATCAGGTTTAGAACAATGTAGTTTGGAATCTTTGTATAGAGTTCCCAGGAGATTCTCTTCTAGATGCAAAGTACAAGTTGGGTTGGATTCCTGATTACTTCTCTGGTGGCTGGAAGACTAATTTAAACTAATCAAAATGGAAACAATACTGCTTTATGAGCCACTTGGGCTTGGGGAGTGGGAAAGTAGTAGAAGTCAAGACTTTTCATTATGAGGGAAATATGAGGAGGGAAGATGAGATCAGATTGATAGGATTAGTGATTGAGACTGAATGGTATTAGCTCTGGGGCGAGGCAGTTCTGTTGTCCAGCATATGCAGATGTCAGGCATATGCCATGCAGATGTCGGCAGGGTGGGGAAAGGCTGCAGCTGGGTCAGACCAAGTTGTCACACCTTGCAGGGATTTTGCCTAGGCATGATTATGGGGCCTGCCTGTCTGGGAACCATCTTGTTTGTACTTAGGTCAAGTCTACCTGGGGTGCTGTAAATACGGTTCTCCACCATATTGCCTCTCAATAAAAAGAGGGGGTCTGCCTGGTTACACTGATAAAAGCACAAATTCCAGGATCCTTTGAGAAAAGCTACAATAGCTAAACTGGCATAAAACCTGTATAGGTTTCAAGGGCAGAGAAGGAGTTTTTAGACTAAGTAGGGATAATTGAACAGAATTTCCAATAAAAGCAACAAACAAATTGAAAAGGTACAAGAAACTTCTATCTGTATTAGAATTATAGGATCATAGAGTCGGAAGGGTCCTCCAACATCATCTAGTCCAACCCCCTGCACAATGCAGGAAATTCACAAATACCTCCCCCTACACCCTCAGTGACCACTGATCCACACCCAGAAGATGACAAAAAGCCTCCACAATCTCCAGCCAAACTGGCTTGGAGAAAAATTGCTTCCTGACCCCAACATGGCGATCAGCATTTCCCTGGATGTGTAAGAAAGGGCTACAAGAACTAAGCACTGAGGCAACTCTTCCTGCGCTCCCTCTCATGATCTGCCTAAGTTCACAGAATCAGCATTGCTGTCAGATGGCCATCTAGCCTCTGTTTGAAAACTTCCAAAGAAGGAGAGCCCACCACCTCCCGAGGAAGCCTGTTCCACTGAGAAACCGTTCTGTCAGGAAGTTCTTCCTAATGTTCAGCCAAAAACTCTTCTGATTTAACTTTAACCCATTGGTTCTGGTCCAGCATTCTGGAGCAACAGAAAACAACTCTGTACCATCCTCTATATGACAGCCCTTCAAATACTTGAAGATAGTTATCATATCACTTCGCAGTCAACTCCTCTCCAGGCTAAACATACCCACTCCCTCAACCTTTCCTCATAGGACTTGGTCTCCAGACCCCTCACCATCTTCATTGCCCTCCTCTGGACACGCTCCAGTGTGTCTATGGTCCCAATCAGACAGCTCTTTAGATCTGTGACATGCATGATTTCCTGGTGGGTTTAAGCGGAACAACGAGACACAAACATCTGGGAAACGTCTCTGTTTCGTAGACATCCCGTTTTGCTGCGCCTCGTAACCGGACTTAAAAGATAGCACTTTAAATCTGGAGTTTTCTGGGCCCGACGGGACAACAGCGGACTTTCACTCGTCTGATCGTGCCACCAGGGCGCAATCCTCCGATCAGGGTGGTCTGACGTCAGACCATCCCAAGCAGGCGCAATTTTTAAAAATTCACTGCCCAGTATGCGCTTAAGCACATTTAAGCACAAATGAGGCTGCGGAACCCCAATTCAGCACCACGAAGAATTTAATGTTTATGAATGACCCGTCACTTTAAGGACAATCGGTTAATGGGATGGGACCTGGAGGGAGGATGAGTGTTCTAACATGCAAAATAGTCCCTCCATTGAGCATGATCTCAATGGCAAGGGGGATGGCCAGGACTCCTTTAGTCCATCCCTGCAAGCGCCTTGGATCTATAAGGACGTGCAGTCACGCCTATACACGTGCGCAAAAAGGTTTTTTAAAAAAAACCCACCACACGCACCTCCTTCAGTGGATGCCATCTAGACAATCCACAGCGGAAGCAGTGCATGGTAAGGTGATTCTGGGAGGGGATGTCTGATCATATGAGGACAGATTAAAAAGATCTGGATCAAATTTGAGCCAGCATAATAGCAGGAAAGTACTTCAACAGGAAAGTACTTCAACAACCATTTTCTGTATCTCGTCCTCAGTTTTTGACACTGTTATTCTTAACTACATTGGCAGAGTCTGTGAATGGCTTATTCCATACTCACCATTTTTGAGGGAAATGTTTCTACCTGGTTCCTTCTCTTGTAGCACTGCCTTGGGTTATCCAGGGTTATCAGCTTTTGTACTTCTCCCTGGTTCTGTGGCTTTAACAGCAGCTTGATCTACAGAAATTAGCAAGTGATTATGCTTTTCATCATGTCAACCAAAGCTTTGCTTGATCCGTTTTTGCAGCTCAAGACTGGAGTATTTTTAAAATCAGGTGGCAAACTAGCCAACTTGGCTCATTTCTTGGGAGTCATCTGAAACTTTCTGTTCTACTCCTCAACTGTATTGCGCCATGCTTTGTGCTTGCATTATACACTGTGATCTGCATTGTGTGGATTAATTGAGGAAGGGGAGGAAATTGGTTCTAATGGCCTTCCAGCCTCATCAACTTCTATCCACTGTTACTTGTTTATAAACAATAGCTACTGGGAAGTACTGAGGGTTAGCACTATCTCTAAAAATGCTGGCTCAAGGATGTTGTCTTCCCACAATTAAGCTTTTCTCCCTGAGAGCTGAGTATCTTTGACTAGATTGAAAGTTCACTTGCTCTTCTTACAAGAGCTAGGCTCAGGATCGAACATTTTGAATTAATGTCTGATTAATCATAATTTCCAGTGGGATAACAATGTTAGTGTACTGCAGATATAAAGCAAATAGTTTTGCAACACTTGAAAGACTAATGATTTTAGAGACTGAGTCTAAGTGAGTCTATTCCATATCCAACTCAGGTGTACTAACGGGTTTATGCCCAGGAAAATATTCTAGGATTACACTGTTACTGTGGCATAAACTTTCTTGATCCAGAACCTACTTCAAGAAATGCAGACTATCAGAATAGTCCCCCTTGAGATGACTACTGGAAAACATATTTGAACAAACAACATTGTTGTTCCCTATGGAAGCAGTATCATTTGTCCTTTTAACAACATCTCAAATAATCCTAGGAGTTTACTGTAGAAGGATACTTCAGAAAAAAGGACTACAGCTCCCAGCATCCTTTGTAGTACAGGTGAGGTACAGGGTGTGGTCTGATTGCAAGCACGGAAGGAATTTCGGAGAAGTTTCTGAGGCAGCATTAAGAGTGTTTAGTTTTGTGTTAAAACACAAGAAGTTACAAGGTCAGTGATGCCTGAGAGTGTGGGATATTTTTGGTGGGTGGGATTATGAAATAGCTGTTTCTTTTGTAAACTTTGAAATGTTCTGTTACATTTTGCCATTTCCTGTGTCAGATCAGTGACCTGCAGCTATGTCCTGAATGAGGGTTGGGTACTCACTGGGGAGGCTGATTCTCAGTCACATGGCCCAGATAAGTTAACAAAGTATAATTTTGGAATAGGCAGAAAAAGAGTCAGATTGAACTCAGAGGACCCCATCGTAATAAGCAGTGCAGTGACTTGCTGGTGTAGACAAGTAATACCCATGCCTCTTCTTCCCCTTTTCCTGCTACAAGTAGAGAGAGGGTTCTTGGGGTTCTAAAACTGCAAGTTTCTGCAGAATTGGGAACCAGAAGAAAGTGGGAATGGAAGGCATAGTGCAGAATTAGGAAAAAGGTCATTGTCAAGTGACAACATGAAGGCTTTAGCCTACAGTTCTTATCCTTAGAAACTCTAGGCAGTTCTGCATTTTAAGGGTTCATTTATTTCAACATGTACTTTGCATTATTTACTTATTGTAAAATGCTATCTGAGATGTAATGGCTCATGCATACTAAAGAGAGTTCAGAGACCTACCCATTATGATGAAAAACAACAGAGCTACATCAGTTATGCCAATATTTCAGATACAAGAAAGTACAACATGACTTTAAAGTCAGTCCTGCAATGGGGGGACGGGACAGTTTCTGACTGAGAGAAGGCGATGCCCCACCTTATCAAAGTCATCAATTCGAGCTGTTCTGAAAGCAGTGCTCTGATCCCAAAGATATTCACTTGAAAAGAAGTAAAAAGGTAAAGGTTCCCTTGCTCGAAAGCCAGTCGAATCTGACTCTAGGGTTGCGGTGCTCATCTCCGTTTCAAAGCCGAAGAGCCAGCGCTGTCCAAAGACGTTTCCGTGGTCATGTGGCCGGCACGACTAAACACCAAGGTGCACAGAACGCTGTTACTAAACACCAAGGTGCACAGAACGCTGTTACCTTCCCACCGAAGTGGTACCTATTTATCTACTTGCAATTTCTTGCTTTCGAACTGCTAGGTTGGCAGGAGCTGGAACTAGAGACAGGAGCTCACCCTGTCATGCAGCACTCTCGGGTCTCGAACTGCTGAACTACTGACCTTCCACAGCCTGCAGTTCAGCGTCTTAACCACTTGAGCCACCACAGCTCCCTTGAAAAGAAGTAGCAGCAATTTAAATACATTTCCTTGGCAGTAAATATGGATCCCAGCTTTAGTGTAAGAAAGCAGGCTTGGGGCATGGGATGTGGTAGAGCAACTGTGATGTCCAAACACATCAGATAAGCTAGTTGAAAGGAGACATTTGCAGAAAGTGCATAGAGAAGGGGGCAGGGTGGAAGATGAGAAGGCAGCCTGTAAAGCCTGGCACAGCAGGGGTGGAGATCCCTGGAACACTTCCTTGGCCCTGCAGGCTAGCCTCGGGCAGGCAGCATTTCCATTGTTTCAGAAGCTGCTGCATAGAAAGGGCAAGGAAGAATGTAACATTGCCAGGAAAGTAGAATGTAAGTGCCTGTATCTGACACTGGAAGCATGAGGATTTCTATGGAGTAAAAGATCTTCTGGGTAGCCTTATCTAGGTAAGTAAGCTGCCTGTATTTGGAGGGTGGGAGCTACCAGTTACACTAAAGGCATGCAGCTTCTCTCTTGTTTTGGTACTGTAGTATTCAACTGGCAGCGTGTGGGAAATCCTCTGGGGAAATCCTCCAGTTTATTATCTGTATCACAATCCATATTGATTGACTGGGAATTAGCTCAAACATAAGCCTCCAGCACATTTGGTTGTAGTGGGGCTTCCAAACTGTAGCTGTGGGTGAGGGTAACAGGGCTGGGTTTTCCTCCTCTTTGAGGGTTTCTGCATGATTGTCTAGTCCCTGACCAACATCTGTGTTTCTATGGCTAATTTCTAAGGAGCATCATTACAAGGTAACAAAGAGATTTAGCACTTTGGACCTCTGCTTTTTCAGATATTATGAGTGTCCTATGGACAGCCCTTGAATGTGGGAAGCATGAAATTGTGCACAGATAATGATGTGACAATTGCATGTTTCTGATTCTTTTTCTCTGTGTTGGGAATACATATGAAGATTGCTGAGCACAAATTCACAGACTTCCCATTCCCTGTACATAGAAGGGTGTGAGCACATACAAATATTATGCATAGTAATGTATAGATTGCATATTCTTTATACAAAAGAGTTTATCTGTAAAGAAAGTGATATAATAGATCCAGCCTAACTCCTTCTCTGCCTAAACTTGCTGCATAGTAGGCAAGCAAAACATTGTGAAATTCCTGGGGGCTGGGAGGAGAAGCTGAATCTGCTCTGTTTAACTACTTCATGTCCAGCTATAGCCAGGTCAGCAGAATTAGCCATCCTTTTTATGGGACTGCCAGTCTGCATTATGAAATTGCTGCTGAGTACAGCTGTTCCCGACTTTAGTTCTTACCTCATACAAAGCAAAAAAAGAAAATAATTCTCTGTTGTTTGGCTTGGGATGGCACTACTTCCAAAACACAAAAAGAACACAAGGGACCACTCACATGTGCAAAATATCTTGTTACATGTGCATACCTTTGAAAGTGCCCTTTGTCTCGCTTAATTACTGTTACATGATAACTAACCAGGAGCTAATCCTACTTGGGGATCCAAGACAGTTATCCCATAAGTGTTTGTGGGGGGAACTGTTTCTGGGGGTAACAAATTCTCCAAAGGTGGAAACATTAACAAGAATTAGACTGAAGGAGATGGGTGTGGCTATTTGCTTGGCTGCAGTAAAAAGATATAGCAGTCTGTTGTGCTGCTGCCAAAACAGGACAAAGCTATTTCATTCACGGGGGGGGGGGGGTGGAGTGGCAGCCCTGACTAGGCAAACAAATGCCTTTTGTTTGTGTCAATTGGCTGGGCCTCTGAATTCTGTTAAGGAGCAAAAGGGAGCAGGGCTTGAAACTTAGGGTCTGCTTCATTACTGCTCATGCAATTCACATGCAAGTTGAAAGCTGGTGATGTTCTAATCTAAAAAGTTGCTGAAGTGGAAAAGGAAATGCTAAACGGTTTAGAAAGCAATGACGTCAAGGAAAACCACACATCTGTTTACTGTTATTTAGTGTTTTATCCTCCCCTTCTTTTAGGGAGGTCATCGTTCTTCCCTTCTCCATTTTAGCCTCACAACAATCCTGTGAGGTAGGTTAGGCAGAAAGAGAATGACTGGCACAGATCATCTACAAGTTTCATAGCAAGTAGAAATTTGAATGTAGGTCTATCATTCCTAGTCCGGCATTCTAACTACTATACCAGACAGGTCTAATAATACTTAATTTGGCAGGGGGGATGAAATGGCTCCAGTATATAAAAGACTAGAAGAAAGAGAAGGCAGGTCAAATTTGATTGCAGAACTAAAAAACTTGAAAGTAGCAAAGGCCGCAGTTTGGGTTCCTTGCTATGACATGAGCCCACCAGTGGGAAAAGTACCTCTGGCCATAAAGCACACCCAGCATTGTTCCTTGGCAGGTTAAAGACTTATTTGCCACAAATGATTATATGTTATAATTTTGCAGGGTTTGGGGCTAGTCCACATTATACAGGGAAATGGAGGCATCCTGTGGTATTTAGAAGGACATCCAGGATCAGCTCCAAAGAGGGTTGCCAGCGTCCAGGTGGAGGCTAGATTTCCCCCAGAATGACAACTGATCTTCAGATGGCAGAGATAGATTTCCCTGGAGAGAAATGGCAGCTTTGGAGGATAGACTTTTTAGCACCACATCCTTGCTGAGCTCCCTCCCCAGATTCCACCCCCAAATTTCCATGAATTTACCATCTCAGACTTGACAACCCTAGCTCCAGAGGATGGCAAGAGCAGGCATTTGGACCCAAAATTTGGCTTTCCCAATGGCACCACTATTCTGACTTCGCACAAAGCACCTGAGATAGTTACAGGCAGTATGACAGAATCCTGAGGTCAGCATGTTTTGCTACTTCTGTGTTAAGACAGCCTACTTTATCTTTTAAAGATTTTTTCTCTGCTCTTTTAATAGTAAAGTAGTAGTCGGGGGGGGATACATAAAGTGAAAAAACAGAAAATACAAAATGCCACATTACAATCAGAATGGTGAAAGCAGCAATTAAAAATAGCATATAACAATAAAATATGTAATAAACAACCCACATTAATAAAAGCAAAAATCAAAAGTGTTAGCATCAAGGCCAGTAGAATAAAATCTGAGAGAAAAGTTGAGTGACAACAGTATGGCAGAGTTCAGATTCAGCCACCACCAAAAGATCACTGGGATATTTTTTTTTTCAGAAGGCCAAGAGTGAGGGGGCAAGGAATTCTAAAAGCTGGGGTCCACTGCTGAGAAGCTCCTGCCTTCCAGTATCTTTCCAGAGGACTGGGGCTAGTACTGTCCTGAGTTGTAGATAGAACCACCAGATTATCCTTTCAAAAAAGAAAGGACACAATGGAGTTACTTTGTTGGTTCTGCATTGTTGATGTAGGGTTGTGAAATAACATGTCCTTCGAAGTGGGGGGGAAAACATGTTGCAACTTTTGGTGAACGAAATCTTGAAGTGAAAAAGTCATGGCCTAGGCTGAATTTAGTGTTTGCACTTGCTTGACTGTCCAAACAGGCGTCTTTAGTCTTTATCGTATGTAAACCATGTTACGAGCACCCAGTCACCTCCTGCTTCATGTTCTGTGCACCCTCTCAAGCAGTTTCAGATCTCTCCTGCAACCTGCAAGGGGACAGATTGTGGTGATGAGATGTTTCCTGTCAGCCAGGAAGCACTAGTTGCCTTGTTTGCTTGCAGTTCAGGGCCCAAAGCAAATGAAGCATTGGTGAGGGAGATCTTTATCAGAGCTGTGAGTGAGCTGTGCTCCCCCTCCTCCCAGAATGCAGGGGCTAGACTCTCCTTGTACTTTGAAGCCACACCGTCTGTGTGCCTCAGGCTGCAAAAATCCTTATCACCCTGGCAACAGGTGGTGAGGGTTGTTTAGTGAACACGGAGAATCAAAAGAAACTTAAGCCTTGGTTGCTTATCTAACTCTGCTGTTGTCCAGTCTGGATTAAACAGGTAAACTCGGAGACCTCCCCGTGCCCCTCCAATTTCATTCCCAGAATGGTCCTCTCTGCTTTCCCACCCCAAGGGGCGGGAAGTACACAGGCCTGGAACTAGCTGCTGTGTTTGCATTTTCTGAGCATTGAAACGCCGAGCAAGGTTACTGCACCACCATACTGAACTGGAGCCTTTGTCTGAACTTTGCTTCCTTCCCCTTCCTAGCGCTTTGTTCAAAACTGACTGGACAGCTGTTGCAAGATACAAACTTAGTATTTTGTAATAAGTCCTGCAAGGGGTGGTGAGGTGTTTATAGCTCTGCTTTCTTTCTTTTTACCTTCCTTGTAGTATACAGGCTTACATGTTGTGCAGGCTCCCTGCTCTTGCTTTGCTGGTCCCAGGAGTCAGCAAAAGGTCAGATCAGTCGTCTTCACCTCAAAGTCTTGTACATTTGGTGTGATGAGCCCAAGCAGTTGTCAAACAAGTAACATCAAGTGGTACTTCAGTGCCTGCTACTGAAAAATGAAGACCGAAACAAGCTGATAGATACGTAAGAGGTTGTGGATCTGAGAATTCAAGATGGCCCACACACTGACCTTCACCTTTGGCCCTGAGAACGTCAGGTGAGTGTTACAGTTTTATATATATTTGATGGTCTACCTGCATTCCCACCATTTAAAACATTGTTTTAAGTTTTGTTTCCTCATGAGCATACAAACTCTGAAATTTATATAGATATATATAGCCCAGGGCATGCTAGTTTTCTTGAAAAATCTGAACTTGAAACATGTATGCTTCTGTCCTTCAAAATGAAGGAGTCAAAGTGTAACTCCAGATTGTCAGGGTATTTCCAGAGATCTGAAATGTGGTACACACATGGCTGATGACTAGAAAATTTTCAAAGGGGAATATTTAGTTTGTCAGTCTCTCTCTTTCCCACACAAAACAGTTTGTACTCCCGAGATCTGGCATGCACATAGCCTGTCTCATTACTACAGAAGTCAGCAAGGGAAACTTTCAGGTGCCTCGTACTAGAAAGGGAGAGAAATCATGACAATAATTGGTTAGTACACTTCTGTGTCTCCTGGAAAGCTGGAATTGGGCAAGACACACCAAGTACTAGGAAAATTTGCTTGGTCCAGATTAAGTCTAAAATGTTGTTGGTCAGTGGTGATGGTAATCAAGAAGATTGGTGTAGCCTACCTTGGAGGTTCACAGCTACAGACAGATACCTGTATTCCATGATTTTAAGACCTTGTCATGCCAGTACGTGGTGGATCTTCTGGCAGGCAAAGACAAATCAGGCTTCAAGTTGCTGCAGGGTAGCAACCATGTTAATAAATCAATTACATTTGTTGTAGACTTTCCAGGCTGTATGGCTATGGTCTTGGCATTGTAGGACCTGACATTTTGCCAGCAGCTGTGACTGGCAAACTCAGAGGTATAACACAGAAAGATCTTACAACAGCACTACAGATAAGATTAGAATTTCAACAGCCAATCCATATGCAAAAGAACCTCCTCAGGAAAGCTCCTCTATTAGCATGTCACAGCCTGGGGAACTCCTACAAGATAATGACTCAGCCCTACCTCACCTTCCTGAGTAGATATAAATTACCTGCCTACCATTTTTTTTCTTCTCACCTTGACACAGAGAGTACTCCATCTTTCTATGTTATACCTCTGAGGATGCCAGTCACAGCTGCTGGCGAAACGTCAGGTCCTACAATGTCACGACTATGGCCATACAGCCCGGAAAATCTACAACAACTAATGAACTCCAGCTGTGAAAGCCTTCGACAACAAATCAATTAAAGTTCCTTAAAAAGCAACATCAGGCCATAGTGACCCATATCTATGTCACTTCCCAGTTCGTTTACTCTAATATGTGCTATATGGAGCTCCCTTTGAAGTTTGTCTGGAAACTTTATTTTGTTCAAGACTTGTAATACAGGCAACACATCTTGCTAGTGCTTAAACAGCTTCCCTGACTATCTGTTAGCTTCCGGGCTCAAATAAAAGTGTTGTTGTTGAACTTTAAAGACCTAATGGCTTGTTTTCTATATACTATGGTTTTTAATTGTAAGCCACCTTGAACAGGACTCTGAAGAAGTGGTGTAGAACTATAATAAATAAATAAATAAGCCACCTTGAACAGGACTCCGAAGAAGTGACATAGAACTATAAGAAATAAATAAATAAGAACTAAAATAAATAAATAAGCAAGCAAGCAGTCTGCGAACAGACTACCTGTCCACGTATGAACCTGCCTGACCTTGACAACCATCAATGTAGGCAGGGCTGGTGCCAGCATACCTGAGGTGGAGCAGATGCCAGGGCCCACGGATTTGTGCAGGGCTGAATGCTGCCACCCTCCCATCTATGTCCCCTGCCACCCATCTGCTTCCCCTTTCCCTACCCACAAGTTTGCTTTCAAGCCTTCACCCCCTGTGCTTCCAGCCACACATTCTGTCCTTTCTGGGAGCTACATATTCTGTCCATTCTGGGAGCCACACATTCTGGGAGAAGGGCATATGGGTGGCTGGGAGCATGGGTGGTAAGTGGACTTTTCATTGAGAAAGCAGGGGAAAGGGCATAGGAGGGGCATGCAGGCAAGTGGGCAGAAGCATATATGGGAGAATGGTGGTAGGCCGGAAGTGGGGGTCAGCTATTCTCTGCATTGAGTACTTTGTGACCAGCCCCCCCCCTCAAAAACGTGGAATGGAGCCTGAGCCATCCCCCCACACCTTTGGAGGTGAGATGGGTGGGCCAGAGGAATAGGTTTTTTTTAGTTATGCATTTTTATTTTTTAGCCCAGTACTCTGTCTCCAGTTATAAGCATTACTGATTGTGTTAGGGAAAGTGCATACCTTGCAGAGTCCAATGACAGGACACTACAACATTAGTTTGTATTTCTGTCATTTTGAGACTTCCAGAGTATAAAGATACCAATTGTAGTATCTAAAAGTTTGTGTATACCTCTCTTCCATTAATGTGTCAGATCTTTCACTGAAAAGAAAAACAGGGCCTCTTATTAGAACAAAGTTTGAGTCCAGTGGCACCTTTAAGACCAACAAAGTTTTATTCAAGGTATGAGCTTTTGTGTGCACGCACACTTTCTGAGATACCACACTTCCTCAGATGCATGCACACGAAAGCTTATATCTTGAATAAAACTTTGTTGGTCTTAAAGGTGCCCCCACTGGACTCAAACTTTCTTCTACTGCTTCAGACCAACAGGGCTACCCACCAAGGCCTATTATTGAAACTGACACCAATGACTTCCACTTTTTCTGCAATACAAGTAGTAAAGCTTTGAGTTGGGAGCTTAGAAATTCAGGATTCATGGGACTCTGGGGAGGAGTGGGAAATGGTAAAAACAGATTTAGGCCCTGGTCACGCGGGCCAGAAAACGTGTGGGGGAGGCGTGGCAGTTTGCCCCGGAGCTAAATAAGGCGCGGTAGCCCGATCTCACAGGCCACTGGGTTGCCACGCGCCAGCTCCGCGCCACGATCACACCGCGCTGCTGCAGCGCGGCAAAACAGCAGCACAGCAAACCACGCAAGTGCGAAGTGCGCATGCGCCGTTGGGGGGGGTGGGCCGCTGTCGGTGACTTGTGTGTGCGCATGCTCTGTCCAGCGTTGGTGCGCATCCCAGGGAAACTTACAACATCCGGAAACCCCGGGGACATGGGCAGGCGTCGGAAGCCGCGGGATACCGGCGCTCCCGCGATCAGACGCCAGCCTTTGCCCCGGGGTTTCCAGAAACTAGTACCTCGGACCTACTAGTTTTTTACCCTGTGTTTTCGGAGGGAAGCCGTGGGTTGTCCACGGGAGCCCTACGCCTCCCAGATGTGCTCGTATGAACGCGCACGGAAAGTCCGCAGGGCTCCCGTGACTTCAGCGGGACAAATGCTCCGTGTGGATGGGGCCTACATTAACCTTTCTTCCAGATTTCCAGCTCTAGAGTCTGGAGAGTCTTTGGCCTCTAGCTACTCACACACAACTCCAGCACCACTAACTGTTATTATCATGGGGCATCACAGATATTTCATTTTCCACCTGTGCCTGCCCTGTGTTCCTGGTTAAAACAGGGTCTAAAGATCCTTATTCAGAGCCCTGGGAGAAGCACGTAAACACACTGTCAAGGCCAGTCTTGTGGTCTGAATAGGTTAGGAGGACCAGTCCTTTCAGTTATAGGAGCAATGGCACCACATTCTCCTTTGCTTGTGCAATGATAAGCCCCCAGTGCTCTAACTTGAACCTACTCTTTTCTTCCAATAAATTTGGGTCCTGGGATCTCTCACTTTTTGTTAAAACAACAAGAATTGCTAGTACTTTTTGTTGCTGAGAAAGGGTTCAAAAACTAGAAGTGGTCTGGTGCAGCTTTCAGTACCAGAGCAAAGGGCTTCTGCAGGTCCATACTCTCATCCAAGAGATAATTCTGGGTTAATCACTGCTGGACCTTGAGGGCTTGGGTTAGGGTTAGGGTTATAGGGTTATATTCCCCTGCAATATACCATGTACCATTCTCACTGGTCTGTAGGAGGGGAATTCTGATCCCCAGTGTAAGGAAAAGGAGCCAGTGAGGTTCTTGCTTCCATTGTATTGGAACCAAGGTGTAGGTAAAAGTTGTAGGCCTGATGAGAAATCATGCCAAACCAACAGTTATTTTAACTGTAGCTGATGAAACCAAGATTTGGTTCACAGATAAGTCAAATCCTGGTTTGCTTCAACAAATGCTGTTTTTTATTGCCTCTCTTCTTTCTTTCCCTCACTTCTTCTGCAGACAGCCATCTGTTATCCATTGTGGCAGAGGTAGTACAGCTAGCAAGCCAGGATGTCTGCATTTGTCCATCATGCAAAGCCATACTAATTGTGGTTAACTTCAGTCCATGGTTTCACATTCTGCTTTGACATGCCCTACCTAATCAAAGTTCATGCAGTGGTTTGCATTCAGATGATTGTAGTCATCACAGTTTAATTAAACCATGACTTCATGTTGTGTCCAACTGAGTCAAGAGTCTGAGGGATAAAATATGATTTGAGTTAGAAACTAGTAATGTGTGCCTGCTTCTGCTATAATATTTGAAGTAGCTCTTTGGAGAAGCAGCTTGGCAGGACCTGGGTGCTCTTATTCCCAAAGTTCAATATGAGACCTATATTATATGTGTGTGTTGCATGATCCACAAGAACAGCTATGACTGAGGAGGCATACAGTCAAGTAAGAGTTCTTCCCTTCTTGGGCTTGTTCATTATGTCTGATTCCAAGATTATCTCATGTGAATCCACTGAAGGCTGGAATGCTGTCATCTTGGATAGTATGCTAGGTGAACAGATCTGAATCCTGGTTTTCTGATTCCTGCAGCCAGACCACAAGTCCCTGTGATGAAGGTGCTGTACATGATTCCTTCCACCAGCTAATCCAGGAGCAGAGCTGGCTGGCTGAACAGGAGCAGGTGGAGATGCAGGAGATGACAAATGTAACTCCCAGGGGAAGAGGTGAGTCTTGGTGCTTGTATGCCATCACTCTGCTTACTGAGCAAGGGGAAATAACCTGGTTCTGAAGTAGGATGGCCCTGAGACTCATAGGCAGCAAGATACCTCTATGTCAATCATTCTTTACATTAAAAGAATTTCTGTTTACTTCTGTAAACTCCAGAAGATCACAAGCTATAGAGCCTCTTCAGACACTTCAGGAAAATGCAGCAAATAATTTATCTTCAATAAAATACGTTTATCATACCTCATTGGGTTTGCTAAATGATTAAAATGCCACAGAATTATTAGTCACTGGAATAACCAAATTTCAAATGCATGAATTCACAAATTAATAAGCAAATTTGGCAAGGATCATATGTTAGATTCCCAAGTGTCATTAAAATGGGGTTTTTTGGCTTCTTTGTTTCTCCTGAACATTTGTTTCACAGTTCAAGCAAGCCCCATGTTTTCTGCAAATTCCAGGCACAATCACTAGGGGAGATTTCCTCTGGGCATCGAGGCGCTGGGCTAAATGAATAGATTGTGCCAAGTAATTAAATATAATTTCTCAAGTGCTTCTCATAATCTCTTTGCAAACAGCTCAACAGATATACATTACTCAGAAAGCTGTACAGACCAAACAACTCAGAGAACTGTGTTTTCTAGTCAATGAAAAAGCAAGTTTCTACAATAGGACCATATTTTAGAATATTCCAGGCAGCCCAGTTCCTAAGTTATATAAGCTTCACTAACTTGTGAATAACCATATCATAATAGCACGTCTCTTTTGTGCCATCTGTGGCATGTGTTTTATCTCTCCTCCTGCCAAGCGCAGCAGCAGCAAGTAAAGGCCATCATCCCTGTCTGACCCAAATACCCCAACATTGGTAGTTGTACTTGTTTTCATGCAGTGAGAGAAATGTTACAGCTCAATTCCATATCGATTAAAAGGGGAGTGATTAATAATTACAGTGATTAATACTGAGGTGGATCCACCCAGATTTTTCACTGAATGTCACCCAATTCCCCTCCTTACTACAACCCCTATCCAATGTGGCTTGTTGTCCATGCAGGTCCCATGATCTCCTGCACAGCCTTTTTTAAGGTAACATGGGATCCCACCTTCCATTTTTACCAGCTAAAAAGCTGGTTGGATCCAGCCCAATAATAATAACCTACTATTATGTTGTTATTTTTATTTCCAGGACTGGTATGGCAATAAATGAAGTAATCTCGCTTACTAGGCTATTATTTCTGTTTTTTTTATATATATATATATTTCCCTCCTGCTGTTCCAGAACTACCTTGGTGCATTTCCCTTATGTACCTATATTTTGCTCTTAGGATTTTGGACTTGGATATGTAATTTTTCTTAATAAATGCTGAGTTTTCAGAGTTCTGCAGGCACCCATAATCTCTCCAGTACAGTATGGCATTGGTGGAAAAGGAAGGGTTCTGAGACCAAGTCTTGCTCTGTTTTTCAGACCATAAGATCAGAACACATGGTCGGAGGGAAGATATAAAGTGAAGCTTCCAATTTTAGTGTAGGGTCTCTGATACTCAAAGTATAATTAAAAGCCAGAAACGCCAAAACTATTCAAAGTCTATAAAAATTTATCACAACTTCAGTTAGTTTGCTTTCCATCATATACAGAATCCCACAAAATGGTCCCTCAGTTTATATATATAATATATATATATTAATATATAATTAATTTTCCAAAAAGAAAAAGTAAAAGCGAGAGTATTACAGTATCATAGCCTCTAATCAAAATTCTCATACATAACAGGGCTAACTATTAATTTACCATTTCAAGAACTTCCATCTTAGCAACAGTATATATTAAAAGCTGCTTATTTCTTTTACTAGCATTAGTACTATATATAATCTAAAGTCAGGTTA
Source organism: Gekko gecko (assembly GCA_029375565.1). NCBI lineage: Eukaryota > Metazoa > Chordata > Lepidosauria > Squamata > Gekkonidae > Gekko > Gekko gecko. The sequence goes on along the minus strand of JAPDNY010000002.1, from coordinate 230,826,902 downwards.
AGCATATATCTCTACTATATGTAATCATAAGATCCTGCTAACCATTTTCATACTTGACATCTTTAAGGAGGAAAAACAATCTGTAAATAAAAACAGGAACAAAGGTATTATCAGTTTCCATTCTAACTTCATACTAAACTTTTGTGTAACATCCATTTCAGTTTCAGCTATAACTCAATTAAATCAGTTCTACCTAAACCAGGGTTCCCTATATTACTCTACAAGAAAACAAAATGCAAATAAAAACATTCTCCTAACTTACTGATATCATCATTAAAATCCAAGTCCATTAAATCCTTTTTAATGAGTTACAGCTGTAAATTACAGATTTATTACTATACCCAAATTATCTGTGCCTTTATTTCTATATTTTCTGGTTTTACACACATTTTTGTATCACATATTTATTTAATATTTTTATTGGCATTCATAATCTTTACTATTGTGTTGTTGAATCAATTTCAGCTATAACTCATTTTAGTCAGTTACATCTAGGCCAAGACATCATATAGCATTCTAATTATAATATTTGATTCTTTTCTTCTTTTTCTGTGTTCTTTTTTCATTGCAGTCATAATTCTGTGCCTTTTCTCTTTGTATGTGGAAAAAATTGTCTTTGCTTCTTCCCATCTGTGTTCAGCTCTTAAAGTCTTGTACAGCTTCTTGATTTCTCTTTAGGTAGAAAAATCATTGCATACAATAAATTCTCTTGTATCTTCTCCTTTGTCATTTCAAAAATTAAAGGATTTATCACACTGTTTATAGGCCTGTTGATTTGTCCTATATAAGTGCTTATATTCTCTTTAGCCCGAAAGGAAATTCCATGAGCTGTATCATCTTGATTGGAGTCTTGCTCTTTAGCTGGGATCTGTTGTCTCTGTGGTTCTTCCCTCTCAGTTACAGCTTCCAGCTGAATAGTCTGCACTTTATTATAGAGTCTCTCAAAAGCTTCTTTAATCGCTTGTTGAATTGAGTCCCCAAGTATCTTTTGAAATTGTTCCCAGGAAAACTACATCTCTTGTGCATCATCCAGATCATCTGAATTGTCTGTCTCTTTGCATGTGTTTTGGAAAACCATTTTCATGCTGAGTCCAAGTTTGAATCTATTCAGCAGAGTCAGCAATTTCTGTGTTTGTGTTTTGGGTGAGAGTCACAGAGCTGACCACTATTTCAAAACACAAGACTCAGTAGCCATATTAAAATCCAAGAATCCTTCAACATAGACCAAACAAATAGAGTCTCTTAATGTGTCCAGGAAGCAATCCATCTTCTATAAATTTTTAGAAGTAAAACACAGTCTTGTAGAAAACTGTTATGTGGTTAATGAGAGTTGTAATCCATTCTAAGGGAAAGGGTCTCTGTTAAAGATGTTAGTAAAGCTCCTTTTTAAATCCCACGCAGTACAACAAGAAGAATTATACTTTAAGTTCAAAATGAAAGTTTTCCCATAAAGAAGACATTGAAGTTATTAGTACGTACAGATGACAGTAGTTTAGTCCTTTTGCCCCAAAGGTGTTTTTATAGCTTTTTTATGTCCCAATCTCATCACAGCCGCTTACGAGAAAGGAACAAGGTGGGGAATCTTCACTCTTCATTCCTTAACTCTTTGGGAGATTTAAAGGGGCTTAGCCCAAAGATCATTGAAAATTTAGTTGTTGCATTACAGGTACTCATGGTGCAGATCATATCTTCATCAATGTTATGATGAGGTTCAGAACTCTCTTAGGTGGGTGTTCACAGTTTAATGACTGCACAACTCCGTGCTTTGCTTCAGGACAATCCTGGGCTTCCAGCCACTTGTTGCCACTCACTGGGAGCCTGAGACATGTCCCCTGCCACTGGACCTCCCTACGAGAGGACCAGTGGGATTTCAGGAACCTGTAAAAATCCCTTTAAAAGCACAGAGAGTCAGCGATTCTCAGGAGCTCCCCAAGACTCAGCCACTTCGCTGTGCCACCACCCGGAAGTCATCTGGAATGGTCCCTCTGTTTCCAGCCACATGGCAATTCTCATCTTTCTAGCAGAGGATCTTCATTCATGCACTGTTTTTCCACTTTGTTATAATATTTGAACTTGATTTTTTTTTAGGAGGAGCTGCTGTCTTGTTCTAATGGTGTTTCTCTGTGTGTGGTTTTAGAAAGGGTCAAAGCTGTCTTAATCTAACACCTCAATCTGTAGGAATTTGCACAGAGCAACACAATGTATGCACATGACTGCATGCAAGGATTTCTGCAGGCACTGTTGTTGAACAAAAACAGTTCAAAACAGTTCGGGGCAGAAAGCAGAGTAAGTTTGGAGGGGACAGTTGAGCTCAAAAAGTTGGAGAAATGCCAATGTATGCTAAACTGGAGAGTAGGTGGGGGATAAAAAGTAAGTATGGGGGTTCCCAGCTCCAACAGGGCAGCAGGAGACTGGCTGTCCACTGCCATGACTTTAAGACAAAAAGAGTTGTTTTTCTCCTTCCAGAGAATCTGGCCTATACAGCTTCCCCTGCCTGCCAGACTGAGGCTTGGGAAGCAACAGAACAGACAGAGGAACATCCTGGCTTCTCCTCAGCTACGCTGCGCATCCTAGCCAGCATGCCCAGCCGTACAATCGGTGAGTGCAGTGAGCCTTCAAGGAAGCTCCCTTTGCAGCCCTGGTCCCAGTCTAGCTTGTTTTGTGAGAGAGGATTTCAGAACAGGGTACAAAATGTGGAGATTGAAAGCTGAAGTTCAGAGAAGAAAACCTTCCATCTGATGGGCCTAGGGTTGCCAACTTCCAGGTGGTGAACAAAGATGAAAACAACCGTGACGTAGTATTATGAAAATATATTTAGACTGCTGTTTTGCAGTGAGTAGTGTTTCTTCAACAAGTAATAAAGATGTATGCATACACACAACGGAATTTGCATATACTCCCATTTCACATGACAGCTTTTTCTCAGTGTGCTGCATAAGTAACATTAATTTACACGTCAACAACTCTAATCTGTGCATTAACACTCAACATTCTTCCCACTCTAGCAAAGCCCAAAGTCCCTACAAGTTATTTATCAATAGTCTCTTCAGGGTTGACCACATTTACCCAGTAAGGGCTCCCCTAGACACACCAGCAATCAAAAGTCCTTCAATAGAAACCAAGTATTCCACAGCTTTATAGTGGAGTCTAAACACAGTGAGCTTCCTGTTCTCAACAGTAAAGTATGACGTCACAAGAAATTGTCGCAAAGTGGGGAATTCAACTCCAATTATCTCCCTTCCTTCCTTTTTTAATAAGAAAATGTATAATTCTTTTGTAGAAGCTCAAACAAGAGTCCCTCTTTGCCCCAAAAGGTGTTTAGCTCAGCATTCCTTTCACAACTTGTAACTCATTCCGGTTGCTTCACACAGGAAGCGGGGGGGATTCCACCTCTCCTTTCGCTGTAGTTTTAAAGATTTAAAGGGGCTTAACTGCAAAAATAATCAGGTTCTTCAGTGTTGCTTTAACAGGTACTTATGGTATGTATCTTCATCAGTGTTATGGATGAGGCTCAAAATGACTCTCTTGATATAGGAGCATTCACAGCTGGTGCAGGTTAAGGCTGCCATAACTTCTCTTCTTCGTTCCTTGCTTCTGGGACAATCCAAGGCTACCACCTGCTTGTTGCCACAAGTGGGGGGCCCGAATCAAGCCCCTTGCACCAGACCTCCCTCCAGGAGGTCCAGTGGGGTTTCGGGATTCCACCCAAAACCCCCTAAAAGAACGAAGAATCGGTGGTAGCCGGGCTGAATTGAGACTCTTGTCATTGTATGGGTGATCAAGGCACCCAGAAAAATATGCCAGATGATGCAGACATGGGCAGCTTCACAGAAACTGACATGCTGCTAATGTCTTGGGAGCAGCTCCGGTTTATAATCGTTGAAGTAGTGGATCTGGCAGTTAAAGAGGCTTTTGAACCAATATTAGACAAAAAAGCTACTACACCAAGTCAAACTACAAGCAAGAAATTCCAGCACCAAACTGTGCAAGATGCAAGACAACCCTTCAGTCAAGCTGACACTGTTTACAGAGAAAAGGAATCCCAGCATTCAACTTTGTGAGATGCAGGACAATATTACAATCAAGATGAACTAATCCACAGTGAGCATCAAGCTGCTTTAATCTACAGTGAGAATTACATATCTATCAAAAGACAGTCAAACTCTGGAATCCTTAAAGTCACAAAGGGGAAAATACACCAGAGAGAAGATGAAACAGAATCTATGGAATCCTTAGTTACCTTAAAAATGGAATACAGATGGTGAATTATAAAAGAAAGCCTTTCTACATACAAGAGGAAAAGACATAGAATTAAGACTTTATTAAAAAGAAGAAATCACAAAAAGAAAAAAACTAAGTTACATAAATAAGATTGGTTTAGAGAACCCTAGCCTATGTTTAATTGGCTAAGATGGGTTAGAAAATATGTTTCTACACATTTATGAAATTATAACTCATACTGTCATGTGAAACGGGAGTATATGCAAATTCTGTTGTGTGTATGTGTACATCTTTATTACTTGTTGAAGAAAACACTACTCACTGCAAAACAGCAGTCTAAATATATTTTCATAATACTACATCACGGTTGTTTTCATCTTTGTTTGCATCCTTCCCGTGATCTCTCTGTTGTTTCTACATACAACCTCCAGGTGGTGGCTGGAGATCTCCCACTGATCTCCGGGCAACAGTGATCCATTTGCCTGGAGAAAATGGCCATTTTGGAAGGTGGATTCTATGGCATCGTACCCCATTAAATTCCCTCAAACACCACCCTCCTCAGGTTCCATCCCCAAAATCTCCAGGTATTTCCCTACCTGGAGCTGACAACCCTAGATGGGCCCCTTATTTATTCCCTACCCTCATCATGCCTTGCCTTTTGCTTGCAGGTCGCAGTAGAGGAGCCATCCTCTCCCAGTATTATAATCGCACTGCCAGACTGCGTCGTAGAAGTATCCGTCCCCCATTGCAGGAAGTGTCCCACTCTGCACGGCCTAGCCTCAGGCAGCTTGGGATAGACCTGGATTCCAGTCATGAAGAAGAGGATAGTAAGTCTGTTGAAAGAGCTAGGAAGATGATGCATGCTTGGTCCTCACTGAAGCAAGGAGGTGAACCCAATATCCATCCATCTTTGCAGCCTCTTTGGTGGATCAGCATTATATGGAAATAATTGTAGTCCATGTGCCATCATTCATTTTATTTTTTCATATTCAGCTCCTCTCTCCAACTATTTATGAAACATTACTACAAACTGAGCTCTTTCATGGGTACAGATGGGGCAATTTATATTTCCAGACAAATGACACTACAAGGTCTGAAATAGCCACTGTCCTTAAACACAGCAGTATCAAGTTGTGGATGTCTCTCTTCCCTTAGACTCCTGCTTGAGACCCTGGAGAGTCACTGCAAGGCATGGTAGACAATACTGACTTTGATGGGCCAAGGGTCTGATTCAGTATAAGGCAGTTTCATATGTTCTCCTTGGGCAAGGAGTTGTACAAGGGCAGCTTCAAAATGATGTCATGAGGCAGTTGCTTTTCTAGAACAATGGTTGCAGAGTCCAGATGTGGTTCCATTTTCCTGCTTTCAACTTCCATGTCTGTGTGGTATTTTTAAAAACTGAGCTGCGTACCAGAATCTAGCAGAAGCAAGGTGGCTAAGCTTGTGACATTTTTTTTCCTTTAGGCAGTGAAACATCTGAGACGTTCACTGAAAATACTGTTGTACTTACTTGCTTTGATATCTTCCTTTTTAACTATCCACCTTCCCTAGCCAAGCGCAGCCTGCTGGTAAAAGAACTCCAGAGCTTGCCAGCAAGTCAGCGTGTTAATATGTTGCAAGCAATGCCTCTGAGCCTGGCAGAGAAGCGTAGCCTCAGGTGAGTGCCTGTGGGCACATGTGCTTCACCCTTTCTGCTCATAAGCTCTTCCCGAGCAAAAAGTGCAAAAATAAGATGCAGATGGTTCTGTGCCTGAAAGCCAGGCAAAGAACCTGATTCCCTCCAGAAGCACAGCTTTTAAGCAGTCTTTTCTGTTTTTGGCTTTGTAGGCAGGACTCAAGTGGGCACTCAGGTACCTTGAGGAAACCCAAGACAACAGCTCCTTTGTCACATTGCAGCCGGCTTAAGTACTACGTCATCATAGTGAGTCCTGAACCTCACCCCATTCTATGTAGTTCAGGAAGGTTTTTCTTTCGCACACCTGCCCACAGACAAAGAGGAGAATCTGTGCTTAGGTCCAATGCAGAAGTTGCCAAAATGGAGGCCTGACTTCACTCCTGTTGAAGATATGCCCCCCCCCCTTTCAGCAAGGGAGCTAATTCCATTTATAGAGATAAAATAATTCCTCATTTTTTCATACCCCAGCTGTACAAACATCCTAAGAAATAAAATTTAAGAATATGTATATCTTCCTTGTGAGGAAAAAATAGACTCTGACGTCACTGACTTCTGTGGGGAAATGCGGCCCCCTGTATGAAGCTTGAGTTTCTTCTAAGGATTGTCACAGCTATTTGGAGAGCCAAAGGAACAACTGCAGAAGGCTTTGACCCACTTCATTATGTTTTTTGCCAACTTTGAAGATTCTGCTGATTCCAGCTGGGCTGGAAGGTTGTTCTAACATTTTAGGAAGATCTTACCATGTTATTTCATTGAGTAAATAACTACGTATTTTCCGTAAGTCGCAGTGGTGACAAAAGGTGGGGAGGGGGGAGGCTTTGTATTCAAGTAGGTTTACAGTACTCCCCAGTTTGGGCAAGAGTTGTCAGTTCTGTAACACTTTTTAGGAGCTGCCCAAATGGAAATTCCTTGGTTACTACATAAAAGGAAGACGGAACCAGAGTGTTTCACAACTGAGGCAGAAGCTGCCAGTCTGCTTCTTCATCTTGTAAAGATATGATAGGGAATGACTGCCAAGGGCAAAACAGCAGCTTTCTTTTCAGTACAGGAGCACTTTAGTCCCTGCTTCTGTTTTTGAGAAGTCAGAGTAGTCGTTTTATCCCACATAGTTGAGGTGCTTCTGGCTAGAATATGTTCAACTAAAGAGAATTCTCTTGTTTTTCCTGCAGGGGTTCCGAAATCTCTGGTACAGTTGGCTTTCCTTCCTCCATACTCTCCAGCCCTGGCATTACTCCCTTAAGCAGATCAGTGGTCGCTTTGGATCCAGCATTCTCTCCTACTTCCTGTTCCTCAAGACCTTGATCATGTTCAATCTTTTCTTCTTTCTCATCCTGCTGGTTTTTGTGGTTGCCATGCAAGCTGCTTACCCTCCTGCCACACCTAACAATGAAACCTTCACAGGGCTTGAGCCCCTCACTGGAGCAGTGAGTATTCATAAGATGAAATCATGCTTTTGCCAGTGCCAGGAGGTCTCTTCTCAACCATATTCTTCTCCCTCCCCCTCATCTAAGACCTGGTTGAGAGGTGTACCTATAACAGGTTTTTGTGAATCTGGTCTTCATCCACCACCAGGATAAATTAGCACACCTCTAGCAAAGGTATGTGTTGGATGATACATACTAGTGCAACACTGTATCCAGGTACAATGGAGTGTGGGTGCTTTTTAAAAATCCAGACAACCCCCCCCCCCGCCGCATTGTGTTGAAGGAATGTGGAATTTTAGACCCTGTGAGGAATAAGGATTGGGGAGACCCTTTTTCAGCCTATAAATGCCATCAGATTGAACCTGGCAATTGGTGATTTACATGTAGTTTTATTGTTGTGATAAGAGATACAGATTGTTCATCTCTTATTTCTGTTCTCATTGACTGGCTGCTAAATGTGTGTGAATGTAGAAAATCACTGTATTTTAGATACAAGGGGATTAACAAATTTTATATGCAGTGTTTTATCTATCAGGGCCCTTATACATGTGTAAGTCAGCTTGCATTAAGTAAGTGACAAACATGCATGTGTGAAACCACCCCATGAAGCCACATCCAGGTACCATCATCTGGAGAGTGACAAATCTTGCACCTGCAGCTAGTAATTTCTCTCTTTTCTTTACAGGGCTACTTCAGTCATACACTGATGTATTATGGCTACTATAGCAATTTCACTCTCAACGATCCATGTGCTTCTGGCTCTAACATCACACGTTGCTGGCAATCCCAGGATGTTCATTTGCCATACAATATGCCATTGGCTTATTTGTTTGTTGTTGGGATCTCCTTCATTGTGACATGTATTCTGCTAGTGTACAGGTGAGATGCATCCCCTGCTTGTTTTGCATGGAGTCAAGCACTTTCTTCCCCCTGTATCTGTATCTTCTCAGGTAGAAGACCTCATCTTGCATTGACCTTCACTCTGCACAGCAATCAGAAATTATCTGGGTATCTTACAATCAGTGTTCCCTCTAAGATGAGTTAGTGTGAGCTAGCTCATAGTTTTTTAGCCTCCATCTCACAGATTTTTGTGTTAGCTCAGGAAGGATGGTTCCAGAACAAACTAATATATGCAGCTGACAAATCGCTCGTTCACAACTTTAATGCCAGTATCTCACAAAGAAGAATTTTTGCTCACAGGATTCCACAGCTTAGAGGGAGCATTGCTTACAATTTCTGCATCATGCCTTACTTTGAGCTCATACCCTGAAAATAAAACTACCTTCTGTCCTAGTAAAGGTAAAGGTTCCCTTGCTCGAAAGCCAGTCGAATCCGACTCTAGGGTTGCGGTGCTCATCTCCGTTTCAAAGCCGAAGAGCCAGCGCTGTCCGAAGACGTTTCCGTGGTCATGTGGCCGGCATGACTAAACACCAAGGTGCACGGAACGCTGTTACCTTCCCACTAAAGTGGTACCTATTGATCTACTTGCAATTTCTTGCTTTCGAACTGCTAGGTTGGCAGGAGCTGGAACTAGAGACGGGAGCTCACCCCGTCATGCGGCACCCAGGTCTCGAACTGCTGAACTACTGACCTTCCACAGCCTGCAGTTCAGCGTCTTAACCACTTGAGCCACCGCAGCTCCACCTTCTGTCCTACAGGTGCCAAAAAATCATAATCATTGTCGTACCTTCTCCTTGCAGCATGTCTCGTTCCTTTGGGGAAAGCTATCGTGTGGGCAGTGCCTCTGGGGACCTGGCAGTTAAAGTCTTCTGTGCCTGGGACTATAAGGTGATCCAGACACGTTCTGTTGGACTACAGAGTGAAAACATCTGCACTCAGCTGAAGGTAAGTACCGAGCAGGGGAATTCAGGATGTAAAAGGGAAAATATTGGATCTCTGGAGGTCAAGCATCTGCAACTCTTGCTCATGAATGTGAAGTTGCATTGACAAACTGTTCTGCCGGTTATGCCACAATGCTGATACCACTCCAAACCAACTGTAATTTTTAACCAGTATCAGCTCTAATTTGCTGTTTGGGCAGATAACCTCTTCTACGGTGTAGATTTTAATTCAATCACAGTCCAGCATTTCTTTGAATTCTTGGGTGTAATGATCTCTGATCACAGATCCCTGTGTTTCTCTGATCCCAGCTGTGGGCTGTGTACGTTCCCAGTCTTTTTGGACTCCAGGGGTACACCTTCGGTAGCTTCCCTACCACTATCTGGGAGGATTCTGAGGATCTATTAGACAGGCTGCTCTAGATGTGAGGCTATGTGCTGGTGTGACAAAGGGGCAGGATCTCTCCCCATCTCAGGTAATTATGGCAAAATAAGCTTAAAGCAGCTGTGCTTGAGGAAGATAATCCAGCAAGTCTTTCAAAGCCAAACTGTACAGGTTTATTTCTATACACAAAACAGGCAATGGAGAAAATCTACAAAGTTGAACTACAGAATACATTAAAAAACAAAGGGAAAACAGTTTCTAGCTTACTAAATGCTTACAGTCTTCAGCATATCTCACCAACAGGAAAAATGGATCAGCATTCTCTACAGCTGGAGTCTGGGTTTGGCAAAAGGTGACTAACTGGTCTACTCAGAATCCTACTGAAGTCTGTTCAGTGGGTTCTGATTCCCAGGAAAGCATTCTTAGGATTGCACTGAAAAGCTTGCTTCTTTGGGATACATACATAGTTCTCAGGGGTAGAACTAATCAAACCAATCAAAAAGTTGGGTGGCTGTTCAGAACCCCTGCCATAGGACCCTTTCACTAATAAACTTGTTCCTTGAAATCCTATGGTATTTTCCACACAGCACAAAAATGGTGTGGTATGCAAAACATAGTGTGGAGGTGCAAAGAGGAAGGGGAGGCATTGAACTTGCCAAATTCTTCATTGATACCCATTGAGTTTGCAGGTTACTGTGATAGATGGCCAAGGTGTGACATTTCATGCTGCAGCTATCTCCATGTAATGGAGTTTTATGCTTTACTGCAACTCAAAACAAGAGAAGCCTGTTTCTTTCATAAAACATACAGATCCTGCCATAGCATCAGGTACCTCTGATTTTTCAGCATTCAAAGATGGACCTATCTCTCTTAAAAAGTTAGAATGCAGTGGACTTTCTATGACACCACTGTTAGAGACTGCTCAGTAAATGTTAATTGTTGCACATTTCCAGGAGGAGTGATTATGGGTGATGAGAATGGGACAGATGGAAAGCACGTAAGTTGCCACTAGTGGCAGAAAAAGAATTTTAACCAAACTGGCTCAAGATATTTTGTCATCCTACGTGAGACAAACATTATGTACATGTGCACATGTGCACAATTGCACCGTTTGTTATGTGCTGGATAGCACAGGAAAGCAGTGTTTTGAAGAACAAAATTTAAAAGGCCGCACATCACAAACGAAAACATATTTTCCTTTGTTTTTCCATCACCCTTTGTGGAAAATATAAAACACTCATAACTAGGGCTGCGAAGTTCCCCTGGGGGCCCGGCCGGATCTGGCCAGCAGGGGAAACCCTACCCCCGAAGTGGTCAGATCAGGCTGACATGCCCAGGGTAATGATGTAGCCTGGAAGTGACGCTATTACACCGGGCATGTCGCCAGGTGACACTCTGGCAATTGGCCTGAAAACTCTATGATACCATAGAGTTTTCAGGCCAATTGCCAGAGCATCAGCTGTCGACATGCCTGGCATGATGATGTCACTTTTGGGTATGTCATCACAGCACGTGCGCGAATGTCCCAGCCAGGGACCCAGACTCCCCTGCTAAACAAAGGTAAGCACTTGGCAACCCTAGTCCTAACTGCCATTCCTACCTTATTTAAAAGATCACATTTTTGTAGTCTGTGTTAAATTAATCACTATTATTACCTGTTTCTGCACTCACAATTGATAAACTGCATTGGAACTCCCACTTTCGCCCCACTGCAAAAACACACTGAATTAGAGAGAGCCAGTTTGGTGTAGTGGTTAAGTGTGTGGACTCTAATCTGGGAGAACCGGGTTTGATTCCCCACTCCTCCACTTGCACCTGCTGATGTGACCTTGGGTCAGTCACAAGCTCTGGCACAGCTATTCCTGAAAGAGCAGTTTGTGTTAGAGTTCTCTCAGCCCCACCTATCTTACAGGGTGTCAATTGTGGGGAAGGGAAAGGAGTTTGTAAGCCGCTCTGAGACTCCAAGTGAAGGGCGGGGTATAAATCCAATCTCTTCTTCTTCTTCTTGAATTAAAAAGTGTTCCTACTCACAATCCCCAGGTGTGATTACAACCTAAAAGTGGCATAAGAATGGTCCTGGGTTCCACACTAATTAATCAAGGATAATCAACCATTCCATAAATATTTACACTGAAATAATGGGAAAGATCCCCACTTTTATCACTCCTGAACCACCTCAATCATGTATCAAGAAGTAACTAGTCCAGAATTGTCGGACAATTTAGCATCAGCCTCCCACCTCCACACAATTTAGCTTCAGCCTCCCACCTCCACTATTGCACAAAGGGGTTGAATAATCAGTTTCTGTGCCATAACTTGTGGAGACCTTCTGAGACCAGGCCCTGGGCTTCCACCCCAAAATCCAGCCCTGGTATCTTTGAAGTGTCACAAGACTAATTTGTTTTGACTATAGCAAACTTATCACAGGTGTCCTGCTGGAATAAGATGTTATGTCTTGAAGACATTCTTCTATGTCTTCTATGCCTCCGTCTTTTCTTGCAATTATTTTTCCTCACTTCCTGTTCTAGAGAGGCTTATAGCTCACTCCCATAGGCCCTGAAGTCTCTCAAGTTGTTTTTATCAATAGAATTGCTGCTGGCCCAATGGGTGTAATATTTAGAGGGCTGTGCATTCTTTAATGGCCACAGCTTTGGAAGTCATGATTCAAACCTGTGCTGAACCATTCTGGTTGGCTTTTGCTTTTACAGGAGTGTCTGGCTGAGCGGCAGTCCAGGTCACACCCATTAAACCTGTGTAATAGACTGCAGAGGTTGGTAGTCCTGCTGCTGGCCTGGATGATATCCCTGGGCACAGTTCTGGGTTGTGTCATTGCTGTCTACTACTTCTCTGAATACATACACCAAGTAAGTGACCCGTAAGATCTCCCATTCCAAAATCTATTATGTTGTTAGCTACAGTGGGTCCAGGCTGAGTGACTGGCCCCAGGTGACCCAGATGACAGGGTCCTGGTATGGGAGGGTCTCAGCGTTTTAGAAACACTGCTAGTTGTCATACCTCCTGCATTTCCCACAGAAGGAGTGGGGCTGATGGAGAGGCTGTTTCCAAAACCTCCAAGGAGTGCTTTTTGTCCTCTCACAAACTCTTTTCCTTCATAAGCTGAGAACAAGTGTGGGGGAGAAGGGAGGTCACCATCCACCACTCTCCCTGATGCTCATTCTGCCTCCCAGTTCTGCAGCTGTTCAAACATGTGGTGGCGACAACAGCACCCTTTTTTCCTTTGCTCCTCCACTTGTTTCCAAGGATGGGATGTCTTTCCCCTTAGAGTGGCAAGCTAGGAAGGCCAGCCTCCAGGCATGACCTGGGGATCCCCCGGAGTAACAAGTCAACTCCAGACTACAGAGATCAGTTCCCCTGGAAAAAATGGATGTTTTGGAAGGTGGATCCTATGGCATTTTACTCCACTGAGGTCCCTGTTCTCCCCAGCTCCACTCCTAAATCTCCAGGAGTTCCCCAATCTGAAGCTGGCAACCCTAACCCCCACCTTCTGCTGGTGGACAGGGAGGACCTGGCAACCCTACAGCATGCACAAGACAGCCCAGTTGGCCCCCAGTCCACATGCCAGTCCTCCTTCTCCTCCTCTTCTCTCCCCTGCTGGCCCCATCCCTTCATTGGCAAACCACCACTCCACACACCACCTCTTGCCAACCCCCCTCATGGTCACCGTTTGGTGCGGCAGTGGCAATGCTGGCCACTCAGGTCCACCCCCCAATGTAGTGGCTTTGCCTATCCTCACTGAGCTGTGGTCAGAGGAGGCTAGAGGGGGGAAATCACCATGCCTCCTCTTTCTCCAGCTTCACTGCCATTCCCCCCACACTATTTTACCTCAGCCTCATAGTCTTGCTCCCTAGCAATTTCCTTTCCGTTTCTTGACAGTTTCAAACATACATCTCACTTTGTCCACCCACTTGCCCCCCAAGCAGCCTCCTGCCTTCCCTCCCTCACACCAGTTGCTCGCAGGCTGGATAAGAGCCCTGGATGGGCAGGTTCCAGCCCCCAGGCCTTATGTTTGACACCCCTGGCTATCTCTTCTTACGTTGGCACTGCTAGTGTTTAAACTATAGCGGTGACAACCTGGCAAGGTATGCAGAAGGCACTTGTCTAGGACCATACACAGGGGTAAACATTTATGGAGTGGAGAGATGCATTAATCTTTGAAGTCCTCACCCATGTTCCTTCCTCATTTTAATTTCTCTCTCTCTGTGAGTACAGCATAGAATGTTAAGTGTTTGGTAAATTAAAATAGTCATTTATGTTGCCTGTTCTCAGTGTAATAAATAGACTGAGACAAAGAATCTCCTCTCCTGAGGCATGACTCTTATTACAATTTGAGTGAGTTTTGAGTAATCTACCTCCTGGGGCCTAAATCCTGTTCTAGCTCAGTTTGAGTTAGGAGGAATTGGGAACGCCCGGCACTACATCTTGTGGGACAGGTAACACATTAAGTGTCTCTTCCTTAGGTTCATCATGACAGGCTCACAAGGAGCATGCAGACTGGGAATGAAGCCTTGCTCCTGGCCCTGCCTCTGCTGGTCTCTCTGATTAACTTGCTTATGCCGTATATGTACAACCTCTTGGCTGCTTGGGAGAAGCAAGAGTCTCCAGTCCTGGAGGTATACGTAGCCATCTGCAGGTAATCCAGAGTCTGGAAGTTTAAATCAAGGGGGTCAAAAGAAAACAGATATATTGCTTCCACTGAATTTTCTGGACATTTTGTAGGGCTTGACTACATGATACATTATTCCTGGTCTGCCCCAGGGACTGTCAAGCAGATGTGTTCAGGGAGGTGCTGAGTAGAACTTAAATTCCCAGACAGGAGTGGCTCAATTAAGATTGGAATCATGGCGTACAGAAAGAGGAGGTTTACACACACACACACACACACACACACACAGAGTTTTCAACCTTAAACGGCCCTCTTGGACAAACATGTATCCCTAACAGGGCAAATGCACAGTTTAGGGGAATCCTAAAGTTTTATTTAAAAACTCCCAACACACATTTGCTTGATAGTCCCAGGGATGGACCCTGGAGCAAAGTATTATGCTGGTAAGTACTATGTTAGCTGCTACCATTAGGGGCCCTGATAATGGATCTCAGCATGCGGTTCTCATATCTGAATGCACTGGTAGCCTTTCTCCTTCAGCTGTACAAATATGGAGAAAAGACAATTGAATGATTCCCATTTCTAAGGCCTTTCTAATGATTTGTAGTGATGGTTGGTAGTGAATGCTACAAAAAATAAAAGGCATCCCCTCATGGAACTTTATGGAAGTTTTCCATTTGTGTTATTACCTGCACTCTTGACATGGAAAGAATTTGAGCATTTCTTTCTATCAGAACCATTAGCACTGGTACCAGGGACCAGGGCAGAAGCAGTACATAAGTATGCAGTTTTAGGGTCTTGAAAAAATAGTAATGCTGCTAAGGTAAACACACTATTCCTTGTATTGTATTGTTGTATGCTGATTTGCTGTTCACCTTCTGCCTATACATATGGATTGTTAACTTCCATTTCAATATATCTAAGGAAGTGTGCATGCACATGAAAGCTCATACCTTGAATAAAACTTAAACTTAAGGGTGCCACTGGACTCAAATTTTGTTCTAGGCTATTCCTTGTTGATGCTTCTTTGTTGCTTGGAATGAGGAAACAAACAAGGATCTTGGCATGGTTCATAAGGTCAAATTTTAGAGCTGATTCTTTCTGTAGGATGAATTTAGTATATGGATGCAAAGGCCCAAGCTGTGGAGTCAGGAAAAATTGGTTTATTCCCAACCCATTTCAAACATACAAGTTCTTTCTTAGGGGGAAACTAGCATTAAAAATAGAGTCAATATTCTAATCTTCTCAAAATCTTCTCTGTTACTACAAAGCATAAAGATTTTATGTAGTAGTTGAAAAGAGATGAAAGCCATGCCTCTAGTAAGGTTTATGGTACATAAAAAGTGGCCATCTCCAAGCCTGCTTTCATATGCATTCAACTATTTATTTACTTACTTCATTTATACCCCATCTTTCTCCACAATGAGGACCCAAAGCAGCTGACGTGATTCTCCTCTCCTCCATTTTATCCTCAGAGCAACTCTGTGAGGTGGGTCATGCTGCTATGCTTCTATGGCAGAGTGGGAACCTGGGTCTCCCAGATCCTTGCCCAACACTCCTATAGCAGTGTGGCTCTCAGCTGAACTACTGAATAAGTCTCTACAATAATGTGTAGGAGAAGAACCTTTTATCTATCATTTATTGCACTAAATTTCTGCCTGTGGGGCAGTCCTTCTTCCACAATGGAAGGAACACACTCCAAGATGGCAGGCAGGCTTGGTTCCACTGCAACATTGTTGCAATAATGGAAGAGGGGGAAAGTCAGGGTCACTGGTTAATCTGACCTGGAAGCAAATTTCTTCTTCAGGAATTCTTTTCTCTCTCTTTTTTCCATGCAGGAACTTAATTCTGAAAATGGTTATTTTAGGCCTGCTGTGTTACCATTGGCTGAGCCGAAAAGTGACATCCTCAAAGATCAAGGTCAGTGTCAGTTTTGGAGTATAGGTATGCGCTCGGTATATACCAAACTGAATAAATACCCCCAAAACATCTTCTCGGTATTTTTCGGGTATTTATTCAGCTGAATCAGATTCTCTAATAACCACACCCAAATAAGAGTGACATTATTTGGCTTTTATTCAGGCACGGTGGCACAACTTAGTGAGTGAACTCAGAAGTAAACTTTAAATGCCTTCTGAAATAGGGATGAACATGAACCAGGAAAATTTAGCCATTTAAATCTAACAGCGGGGCGGGTGAGCCCACCTACTTTTAGGCTGATATGGCTGGACACCAATTCATTGATCCTTTTCCCTTTCCAAGTGGGGGGAGCGAAAGGGATCAATGAATTGTCTTCCAGCTATGTCAACCTAAGTGGATGGGTTCACCTGCCCCACTGTTAGGTTTAAATAGCTAAAAGTCATTCCATCGATCCCTTTCACTCCCTCCCCACTTGGAAGTGAGGGGCAGCAAAAGGGATCGATTAATTGGCTTCCAGCCATGTCAGCTTAACAGTGGTTGGGCTCACCCGCCCTGCTGTTAGGTTTAAATGGTTTAAAAGCCATTTCAATCCCTTTCACTCCTCCCTCTAGCTTGGAAGCAGGGGGGGAATGAAAGGGATCGATGAATTGGCTTCCAGCCATGTCAGTCTAACAGCGGACAGGCTCACCCACCTGGCTGTTAGGGAACTCAGAAGGCATTTACAGTTTAAATGTCTTATGAACTCATTGAGTCATGCAGCTGCAGCAGCACAACTCGGCAAGTGAACTAAAGACATTTAAAGTTTAAATGCCTTCTGAACTCCATGGGGATGGTCCCCATATGGTATAATGGAGCTAAATAAATTTGGGTTCCCAAATATTGACCCGGATCATACAATACCAATATTGGGATTCGGGTATACTCAGGAATACCTATATTTTTCGGGTCCAATAGACCCGAATCGGAAAAATACCGATTTTTTTTTTTTTTGCACACCCCTGTTTTAGGAAACTGTAGCAGTTGCTGGGATACTTCTCACAACTTCTCCAAATTCTTATCTCACAGAATAACAACAAAAGAAGCATGAAAAAACTGTCTTTGTGTAATTGGAACAAAAGACCTTTTCTCTGTCCTTGGTTCAGCATTGGCTAAATAGCTTCCAGCATGACAGCTCCCGGATGCCTGCTTTGAAAAAACCAAAAGGTTCTGTGCAGCAGACAGTCTGTCTTTTTGCTTAGAATGACAGAAGTTTCTGTTGAAGATCAGGGCTTTAGGTCAAACTATCCTGTTCCTTTTTCTCAAACACAGATCTTGACCTGTCCGCCTAGGCTCTGATCCCCTCCTGTTTGAACTATAACTGTGTTCTCTGTGTGAGGCTTCCCTTGAAAATGACCTGGAAGCTGGAACTGTAACAGAATTCTATAGAATTCTCCTTTTAGCAAGAGCAGACTGCATCGTGTTTTGTGAATTCTTTGCCTGGTGCATTTTTAACATCTGTGGATGTTCATGGTTTTTATTAGTGCTGATTTTTTTGGGAAGAGGGGTGTCTTGATCCTAGGCCTAAGGCTAAAGAATAAATGCCTATAGGCCTCAAGCTTCTGATGCATTGTGTAAAGTTAACAACAGGCTTACATTTCCTTGGCATCCTCTGAGCCTTCTGACTGAGCTTGTATGAAATTAGAGGGAAATGGAAAGCCAATCATCATGAAGGAGGCTGAGTCTTGAGAGAAATAATATGACCTCCCTGAGGAGGGAAGGTCATCTTCTCCTAGGAGCTGAGTGGCAGAGAAACCACTACCAGCAGGAGAGGATCCCAGACCCAAGGAGGATGGGTTGGACCCGGGAAGGGTCAGATAACAGTAGGGGCAGCCATGTTAGGGAGCGTTATTCTTGCAGGCTCCTTTATGGTTTAATTTTGCTTTGTTATCTGAAAATGTATCCCTATTCAAGCTTTTGCTCCAAAGTGTTTTTTCACCATCTGTTTGTTACTACCTACCTTCTTTAATAAAACAGTTTGTTTTAATCTGCCTGGGTCTTCACACCTTAAGCTCGACCATTCACCTGGCAATACCTTCACTGGGAGGGGGTGCTGTTTATAAGGGGGTACACTGGACACTCCCTGGTTTGAGCCCCAGACTAGAGAGGTGGAAGCTAGTTAAGGCCCTTGCCTGCTCCAGGGTGAAAGGGGGCAGGTAGGAAGGAGGAGATGTGTGGGACTAGTGAGCTCCGGGGGGACACACACCCATGTTGGACAAGCCCCCACTGACCCCCTCACACAATACTTCTGGGTGCTATGCCATAGAAAAGCATTTCATCAATCCAATTTCAACTCAAGTATTCACAAAACAAAGTACAGGGTTTCTTATTCTTCTGGTTGCACTAAGGAAGGGCTAGTATTCTCTCACTGAGCCAACAGCAAACTGAGCCCTGTCTCCTTCCGAAGCAAGCAGGAAGAATTCTCAGACTGGCTAAGGCCTTTCCACATAGCAAAAAGAGTCTCCGCTGGGATCTTAAAGTAAAGTAGATAAGGAGTTTATGAGCAAGTATGACTCCTTCCCATAAAATGTTGAGGAGGTGCTTGGCAGACAGAGCTCCAGAAGAAGATAAACTTGCACAGATAAGTTCAGCATCTCATTATTGAGCGCAAGTGCATTCTGATTTGTATGTTCATGCACACTGTGGGTTGTTGAACACATGTGGAGGAGGATGGGTATATTCCACAGTATTGTTCCTAAGATGACTGCATCATTAGCAAACAGAAATAGGCAAGTGTTGTCATCAAGGGATTGATCTGAGTCACAAGGCTCCCTTCTCTGGCCTCTGACACAATCTCTGACCCCTGTGACCAATGTTCTCTCTAAGCTGCGGAGTCATGTGAGCAAAAATTCTACTTTGTGAGCTACTGGCATTAAAGTTGTGAGCAAGCAATCTGGCTACTGCATAAATTAGTTCAGGCCCATAGCTAGCGCGGGGCCCCTGAGGCCCGGCCCCCACAATTTTAATGGATCCCCCTCCCCAATCCTTGCTCCCCCTCCCTCCCCTCAGCCCCCTCACCCCCAGAGAGAGAGGAGGAGGCGTCGCCTTCGCCACCTTCTGCTCGTTCCCTCGTCCACTTCCCCTTCTCCTCCTCGACCTGGGTTCGTCCCATCAGCCCTCCCAGCCAGGCCCATTGGGTCTGTCTGATTGCTTTGCTGGGGAGGTTGGAACCGCAAGAAGTGAGTGTCTCAGGCTGGCTGGCAGGCAGAAGAGTCGGTGTGCCTGGAGTTCGGGCTCGCCGGGCTCAGGAAGTGATCCGGCATTTCTCTGGGACTGATGCCTCCCCCCCCGGCTCTGTTTCTGTATCACTCCTCGAGTTGTTTATTTATTTTTAAAAAATAAACGAGGGGGGCACAAAATCGGAACCGAGCAGAAAGTTCTTTTCCCGTGGCTAGAAAGCAGTTCACCTTGGAGGTTGTGGGGTTTAGGCAGAAAAAGGGGGGGCAGCTGTTCGATCACATTTCTCCTCCCCGCATCTCAAATCAGTGAGCAAAGACTTTTATCGCAAAAGAAAAGAAAAAAAAGCGAGGAGCCCCCCCCATCAGTTTCCTTATTAGAACGGGTTTCCTTTCCTTGGTAAAGAGTTTTTAAAAAAACTTTTAAAAAATGGTATTTAAACTTGACCACCCCACACAGAGTTCAGCTTTTCCCAAAGACGAAGTTTCAAAGATAAACCACAAGACTCCCTCCGCTGCCAGGATAGATGGGAGAGAGACCTTTCTTCTTCTTTTCTTTTTATAGCCTGCCTACCTGAAGGAGCATTGGATTGGGGCCACTGCCAGCCTCAGATTTACTCTTCCCCCCCACACACAAACACACCTGAGAACAACAGATAGGCCGGCCGGACTGACTGCCCCAGACTGGCTCAAATGACCAGGGGGTTGGTTAGAGCAGAAAGGCTCCTTTACCCTTTCCCTTGGTCTGATGCCTGATTCTTTCCCTTCAAAACGTAGGCTGGGACTGGGAATCTTCATTCTCTCCTGTCAGGTGTGGAGGACACTTAACACTACCTCCCCTTCCAAAAAATGCTGTTATTTCAGCAGACATCCTAATATCCCTTGCATACATTCAGTATACTGTTCTGAAAAAGAAATACACTAAAATACATTAATATACAGAGGATTTATAGTCCTTCTTGTTGAGAATACATATGTGAGGACTATAATATGTGAGGAATATAGATCAATTACAGTCTAGTGCTGCTTGGTTATGAGAAATCACTCACAAATCAAATCAATACGGATACATTCTTTAAAAATTTAGTTTCCAATCACGTCAACTATTACTGTAATAATAAATAATAAACCCGAAACATTTTTGTGCAAATAAACCACTTGTATTTATTATTTAGTTATTACTTAGAAGTTATTATTTAGTTATTATTTAGAAGTATGAGCATGGCAGTACCACACAGACATGTAATGGCAGGCCCCCTGAGAAAAATATTGGCCCCCCGAGCAAAAAAGTTGTTAGCTACAGGGCTGAATTAGTTTGCTCTGGTGCCATCCTTCCTGAGCTAAGACGAAAATGTGTGAGCCAGAGGGTAAAAAAAACTGTGAGCTAGCTCACACTAACTTAGCTTAGAGGGAACACAGCCTATGACCCCACTCTACCTTCAGTATTAGGTTCCCCTGGCTGAGACATCAGCAAAGAGCCCATGAACTCACTCATAAGAACACAAGAGAAGCCATGTTGGATCGAGCCAATGGCCCATCCAGTCCAACACTCTTGTGTCACCTAGTGGCCAAAAGTCAGGTGCCATCAGGAAGTCCACCAGCAGGGCCAGAGGTCCACCACTCCTCCCCCACATGAGTAGCAACAGAGGCTCTAACCCAGTCCCCCCCCCATGCACCCATGCACCTCATCTGCTGTATGAGAGCAAGTTATAAAGCAAATGGGAGTGATCAGATAAAGTTTCTAAGGAAAGAACTCTTAACACAGTGTATTGTTATTGGGGCTGAAAAGCCCTTTGCCTTTGTGTCTCCTTATGGAAGAGTCAGTGGGTAGAGCTGGCCCTTCAGCCCTGGCTCAGTTCAAATCATGTGCCTTATTACAGAAGCATTTGCACAGCAGGTATGTAAAAGGATTGAGACCCACAGCTCTAATGGCTACATACAATAGGAATGGGAGTTGGATCCTGCAAATGATCACTACCTAACACAAAGGAAGCACAGGGGCTGAGCACTGTGTGTGGATTTGTAAACTGCTCCTTGATTATTTGCCTGTTGCAAGGATTGGGAGAGGGGGTGCTGTGTGAGCAGTGCTGGGAAGAGGCTTTGTTTTGTATGTTCTAATGCAGAGGTGGTCAAACTGCAGCTCAGGAGCCACATGAGGCTCTTTCATACATATTGTGTGGCTCCTGGCAGGGCAGCTGGGGAAGCGAAGAGGAGGCATGCCTCCCTGATTGGTCTGCCCTTCCCCAGCCATTGTTCCCCTCCCTGGGTAGGCTTGAGGTAGGGGGAGCAGAGAAAGAGAAGAGAAGAAGAAGGGGAAAAGATATTGGATTTATACCCCGCCCTTCACTCGGAGTCTCAGAGTGGCTTACAAATTCCTTTCCCTTCCCCTCCCCACAAAAGACACCCTGTGAGGTAGAAAGAAAGCAACTTTAACTTTAAATGAGTTCTCAAAGCCCCCCCCAGCCTACAAATATCATTGGACCAATAAATATTGTTATCAATATCTGTTTTTATCCCTTTTGTTTTTTATTTTTGGCAGTCTCATTTTATATTAATTAAAAGCAAATCTGCATATTTTTGAATAAAAACGTGTGTAATATTTGTTCATGTCTTCCAGCTCTCAAACATCTGATGTTTATTCTATGTGGCTCTTACGTTAAACAAGTTTGGCCACCCCTGTTCTAATGTCTAACCTATCTTTCCACAGTGCTGGGAGACCTTTGTGGGGCAGGAGCTGTACCGTTTGGTGATGATGGATTTCATTTTCACCCTCGTGGACACCTTCTTCGGAGAGCTGATCTGGAGGTGATGCTCAGGCCACCCCTTTCCCAAATATTAAAATCTTCTCTGACATGCCAGAACAAAACAGCCTGTCTCCATCTGTAGTATGTGCTGTGTCATTTAGTAGTGATTGCGTATGCCTTTAATGCACTTGTAGTCAAGAAGTAAGAGGCTAGTGAGATGGTAGAATTGGTCCTACATTTTTAATGCATGTTTGTGAATGGAAAGAAGACTCTAACCTTGGGGTGCTATCCAAGTGCATTTAAATTGCTATTAATTGCAGTGGAATGTGGGGTGTCAGAGATGCCTCTTACTGATTGATGAATGCCTCCATTAGGAAAGGTGTCTTTGCTGGAAACTGAGAAGAGAATGTTGTCTAGGAGGGACTGGGAGTAGGAACAGAGAAAGAATCCCAGCGCATGTACTGAGTTTCTATGGAGCTGAGTTTGGAAACTGCTCTCTGCTTATTTGCCGATTGCAAGGAATCAGGAGGGGGGTCTCACCAGCCAAGTTTTTAATTTTTGACAGCTCTGTTTTTTTAATCTGTGTTTCTGGCATACAGGATTATTTTGGAGGGAAAAAAGCAGAGTAAGCAGAGGCCAGAGTTTGACATTGCTAGAAATGTGCTGGAGCTGATTTATGGACAAACCCTGACCTGGTGAGAAATCCTCATTCCCATCTTCTGTAGGATTACTACCTCTCCATTTACTCATTCATGCTGGGGTTTGCTCAGTTCTTCCTGCACTGAATAGATAGAAGCACGGAGCATTTTTTTTTTTAAAGTTGAGCATCTTTAGAATGTGTTTATTATTAACTAGGAATAAGGCCTGTTGTGGAAATAAATACAACGGGCTCTAGAAAGAGGCTCTGGGAGAGTGCCCCGGCTCTGGGCACTCAGTGACAATTTGCTGTGGTAATCTCAGCAGGGTATAATGACAGAGTCCACCATTTTCTCCAGAGGAACTGATCTTTGCTACCTGAAGAGCAGTAGTCATTTTGAGTGATCTCCAGCCCACCCCCAAGATTGGTAACAGTGGTTCCCCAGGAGGGAGTGGCTGGTTTGGAGGGTGGAGTCTATGGCATTGTACCTGTCTGAGGTCCCACCCCTCCTCAACACTCACCTTCTCCAGGTTCGACCCCTCAAATCTCCAGGAATTTCCCAACCTGGAGTTGACAACCCTATCTCCCTCCCAGCAAACCATCAACCTACCTTTAGTTTTCCATCTCCTCCCCCATCCCTCCTACAGAGCAGTTGCAATTTTGAGTGATATCCAGCCACCACCTGGAGATTGGCAACAATGGTTCCCCATCAAGGAATGGCTGGATTGGAGGGTGGAGTCTATGGCATCGTACCTGTTGAGGATGGGTGAGTGGGCGTCGACGTGGCAAATGGGATTCAATGTGGCCAAGTGCAAAGTGATGCACATTGGAGCCAGAAATCCTAAATATAAATACACGTTGATGGGGTCTGAACTGGCAGAGACGGACCAAGAGAGAGATCTTGGAGTCGTAGTGGATAACTCAATGAAAATGTCTAGACAGTGTGTAGCTGCAATAAAGAAGGCCAACACTATGCTGGGGATTATTAGGAAGGGAATTGAAAACAAATCAGCCAGTATCATAATGCCCCTGTATAAATCATTGGTGCGACCTCATTTGGAATACTGTGTACAGTTCTGGTCACCACATCTCAAAAAGGATATTATAGCATTGGAAAAAGTGCAGAGAAGGGCAACTAGAATGATAAAAGGGTTGGAACACCTTCCCTATGAAGAAAGGTTAAAATGCTTGGGGCTCTTCAGCTTGGAGAAACGATGGCTGAGGGGTGACATGATCGAGGTTTATAAGATTATGAATGGGATTGAGCAGGTTGAGAAAGAAGTACTTTTCTCCCTTTCTCATAATACAAGAACTCGTGGGCACTCCATGAAATTGCTGAGCAGTCGGGTTAGAACAGATAAAAGGAAATACTTCTTCACCCAAAGAGTGATTAACATATGGAATTCACTGCCACAGGAGGTGGTGGCAGCTACAAGCATGGACAGTTTCAAGAGGGAATTAGATAAACATGGAGCAGAAGTCCATCAGTGGCTATTAGCCACAGGGTATAGATGGGAAAACTCAGTCTGGGGCAGGTGATGCACTCTATTCTTGGTGCTGGAGGGGGCAGCAGTGGGAGGGCTTCTAGTGTCCTGGCCCCACTGCTGGACCTCCTGATAGCACGTGGTATTTTTGGCTGCTGTGTGACAGAGTGTTGGACTAGATGGGCCATTGGCCTGATTCAACATTGGCTTCTCTTATGTTCTTATGTTTAGGTGCCACCCCTCCTCAAACCTCACCCTCTCCAGGCTCCATCCCTCAAATCTCCAGGAATTGCCCACCTGGAGTTGGCAACCTGATCAGGACTGGGCCCAATGAGTTTTCTCCCTAAGGCCAACATAGATGTGGAAAGGGCCTTTTACTGACAGAGGAGAAAGTACAGGTGCCAACTCTGATTAGGGAAATACCTGGAGATTTGGGGGGGTGGATCCTGTGGAGGGCAGCATTTGGGGTGTGTGTGGAAGGACTCAGCAGGGTATAATGCCATAGAGTCTACCCTCCAAACCAACCATTTTCTCCCGGGGAACTGATCTCTGTCATCTGGAGGTCAATTGTAACAGTGGGAGATCTCCAGGTCCCACCTGGAGATTGGCAGCCCTAGGGGAAAGTCAGCCGCACAGCGGGGAGTTGAAGAAAATGGTCTGATGGTCGCTGGCCCACCTCGTTAGTTCAGCCAGCCATGCTGAAGCTAAGCAGGAGAAAGAGCCTTTTTCCATTTATTCTGACAGGAAAGTGGCCATTGGGGAGGGGGTTATGCTGAAAGTCCTTTGTTTTTTTACTCACAGAACCAAGCTTGGCTGCCTACCAACAGCCACTGAGGGGACAGTCCCTCACAGGAGTCAAGAGAACTGTCTTCCTCAGGAGACAGAGCTGTCTGCCAGGGGGAGTGGGTGGGGAAGAGGAGCAGACCCAGCACCCGGCCAATGGCACGCGAGTACTCTTGAGTGGCGGCTGATGGGCCAATGGCTGAGGGAGGGCATTTTACAGCCAATGGGAGCACATGGAATCTTGCGAAACCAAAAGATAAATATTTATAAGGAGAGATTCAAAACATTTGCACCCCACCTCATCCACAGTGTTCAAGTTAACATCCAACACATCAAGAATAGCAATGATCAATAGCAATAATACTAAAATGAATTTCCTGGTCAGCACTAAAACTAATCACTAATTAGCCACTTTCAAAAGCCCATTGAAACCATTTGGCTTTAGTTTCCCCACAGATCTCCAACCAGCCAGCCTCGGGGTTTACCACTGAAGTCTGCATCAGTTTTTAGAGCTTGTACAGATGGGGGTTTTTTTGGCTGTATCTCTCCAGTAGACCTTAGCAGGGGAGGACGGTTGACATAGGGGGAGACATTGTTTGAGATGTGCAGGTTCCAGGCTGCAAAGTGTTTTAGAGGTGAAAAAGCATCTTGAATTGGACCTGGAATCTCAACAAGACTCCTAATACAGCATGCTTCAACCTCCCCACATCTGTGAAGATGCAGGCTGTGACATTTGGCTCTGGTGTTCAAACTATCCAAGGACAGCCCATGTATTACACATTATAAAAGCTAAATACTGGAGGTTACAAAAACATAACTGCCAGATCTAAGCTTTCCAGAAAGAGGTAGAATTGGCAGATTCTTACAAAGATTTTTGTTGGAGGAGAGAAGCCTCCAATGCAGCATCTCACCAAGTTCCATAACCACTTCTCTTTCTCAAAAGCATTACTTTGTTTAAATTAAGATTCTTTGTGTACCGTTCAGAATACAGGCATAGATAGTCATTGACTTTGCCCTGCATAACCAGCTCCACTGAATAAGCATATCCATCTTCAAGGGCTCAAACTTGTTACATGTACATCTCCTTCGGTACATAGAGGTAAGAGCTCTGCATTCATAAGATGGCCATGCAAGTGCAGAAACTGGCATGGAAGTTAAAATCTGGAGAACCTTGGTGTGTGCTATATATTTTTAAATCCAAGTTTCTAGCCCTTAATGTTGTAGAGAGAAGTCTGAAAATATTTGGACAGTGTCTGATGGAATCTCAGAAATGAAAGGGGTGGTCAACTAAAGCTGTCAGTCTGTTCAAGGGATGGACTGTACATTTTTGACATGTTAGATATATTTTAAAGCTTTTCACATCAGGGCACGATCATGTATGCCTCTATGTGGGGTGGAGCATCAGTGCCCAACACAACTCCTCATCATTGGCCCCTGCTGCCCACCTGCCTCCATCCCCAAACTATTTGTGCTTTTCTTTCCTTCAGCTCATAGTCTATGAAAATCCTGGAATTATGCAAAATAGCGTGCAAGGTTCTGATTGCAAAATTTGGATTTGTTTTGTGTACCACACAAGCATGTTCTAACAGTCTTTTGTTTCCTTTCCTTCCAGGCTGGGGGTCTTCTTTGCCCCACTCCTCCCAGCTGTCCAAATCCTCAAGTTGGTTCTCCTGTTCTATATTAAGAAGGTAATGAGCTGCCCATCTCCTATCAGCTGTAATGTACTTTCCCTAGCACTGAGGCAGCCTTGACAAGCACAAGTGTGGAGAAGGATCACAGAAATGGTTGCAGGTCAGAGAAGGAAGAGGAAAATTATCAAGCCAGGCTGAATGGAGGGAGGGCCAAGCTGGATGTATGTTAACTTTTTAAAAGAGTTGAATCTAAGTTCCCTGCACCCACACAGCAGCTGTGGGAAATGTTTTAAAAAAATACTGGAGAGCCCAGGTGGGCTTGGAACAGAGTTGTAGGGGGTGGAAGGGCTCCTGCTTTCCCCACACACACCATTTTCTGTGCCACAACAGCGTGGGGGGGGTGTTATTTCCCTGCTTTTTCTGCTCCATGTAGGACTCTGGACTCAGCTCTTTAAGAAAACTAGTGCCTAGTTTTTTCTTGTCTTCTAGGGAGATAGTTAAAAGGCAGTGGAAATCTGTCTGGGGCTCCTGTCCCACCACAACCAACCTACCTTTTGCTTTTTCACTGACAATAAGATGAGAGGCAAACTTCATGTTATGTATGAATGCACATAGTGGAGCCTTTAACGGAAAAGCCGGTTCAAGGTGGCTACAGTTTAGAATGGAATAAAGCCTGCTGGCTTTCCAGATGCATACCCACAGGCACTAGCTGTTGTTCCCCCTTCGGGGTTCCAAATGGTGTGTGTCTCCCATGGACAGTTGCTTTCTGATGAAGCTCCAGTTAGAATCATTCGTGGTTAAGAACAGGTGAAACAGTTTAAGCCATTTGCATTTCTCCCTTCCAGACCAGCTTGATGAGAAATTGCCAGTCTCCCAGTAAACCCTGGCGTGCATCTCACATGAGCACCATCTTTATCACTTTGCTGTGCTTCCCTTCATTTCTGGGCGCTTCCATATTCCTCTCCTACACCATCTGGTCGTGAGTAGCTTTTCTATTCAAATGTAACATCTGCTGCAGTTAGAAAGTTTCCCAGATAACAAATGTAATTGACTGGGGCAATGATGGGAACCTGCTTTTGCCTTTCTCTAGAATACCAGTTCTGTCACCTGTTGTGTCTATCTTGACTCTGTATCCTTAACCCTTACTAAGGGTACCGTGTTCCTTATTTGAGCCATTTCTCTATCTCTCAGGAAAGCTGCTTTCCCACCCAGTAAAAATACAGTGTCAAGAGAGTGGAAGGTGTCTGAGCTAGTCTAGTGGCAAGGCCATAATAACCTGAAGTAGTTCTCTGTAATATGGTGAGCCTGTGTCCATGCCTTCCTGACAAACTCTCCCTTTTTATATGCATAGTACTGTGATATTCCTTATGCCCTTGCATACTGCATTCTGTTTAAAGCACATACTCTAAACCATTCATTCAGTATCATAGGTGGCTATAATTTGGATGGTTTCTGCTGTAAAATCATAACAGATTTGCACATTGTCAAAGATGCATCCCCTTCATATATTGCTAAATAAATGAGGGGAGAGAAAATTATCTTAAATAGGAAACTGAGTGCAAAATCAAATTTTACTACTGAAAATATAGATATATATTCATTCAGTACAAGTGACAGAATATGATACTGGCTGTGTGAGTTATTGGAAGGATATTATAGAAAGCATGCAATCTGCAGGGCCTCTACTCTGGTCACATTCTCTTTCCAGACAATTTTATTCCACAATAATGGCACTGTTTCTTTATAGCATACAAGCTATGTGTCATTCCTCAGGATAGCACTTCTGTAACAGGGAAACTGCATTTTCCCAGAGCTCATGTGGAAATATTTTGTAGCTGCAAAAATGAAGTTTCTTCCTCCTTCCAACCAGCTAGTGCAATAGAAAGCGCTGTGTGGAATGTGTCTGAATGACTGTAATGGGCTAAATGGTTTTTAAAAAACTCTTACTTTTTACTCTTTAATTCCCCCCCACATGCTTTTTAGATAATTGTTGTTAATTGATTATATTTTTATCCTGTTCTTCTCCAAGGAGCTTGCAAGGCTCAACGATTGTCTCCTCACCTCATTTTTATCCCCAGAACAACTATGTGAAGCAGGTTCACCTGAGAGACAGTGACTGGCCATGAGCTTTGTGTTGCAATAGGATCTGGGAGAACCAGGTTCAAATCCCCACTCAGCAGTGCAGCTATCTGGGTGATGCTGGGCCAGTCACCCTCTCTCAACCTAGCCTACCTCACAGGATTGTTGTTCAGATAAATGATGGCAGGGTGAATGATATTGTAAGCTCCTTCGGGTCCTTATTGCAGTAGAAAAGTGAGTTATAAATATACTTAAATAATTATGTATCCTGTGTGTGCTTTGTGTGTATTCAGAGTTAGACCGTCAGAGAAATGTGGGCCCTTCCAAAGTCTTGCAACTATCTATGATTCTGGGAAGATGTGGGTTACACAGCTGGAGAAATCTAACCCAAACCTTACCTGGTTTACATGGATCCATCAGCACATGATCCAAAACACCTTCTTCTTGTTTGTCATCTCTGGAATTTTACTGTAAGTAAAAAGAATTTCATTATATATCTGAGCCTGGCAATCTCTTCCTGTCTCCTCCCAGCCCAACATGCCAGCAGTCTGGAGAACACAATTTTTCTAAGTATGGAATACATGTGAACCCATCATGTAATTAAGATGAAGGAAGGAGGAATGTGTGCCCTTTTCCACGTCCATCTCCATAACCAACAGATGCTCTATTTCACAATAGCGAGTTACGGTTTTTGTTCCTCATTAATCACGCTGGGTCACTCGAGATTTGTGAAAATATGGTTACTGGTGCTAAACAATATGTCAGCGCATGACATACTCCCAGCAAACAGCCTCTATCACAAATGGCTATACCTATGAGAAACACAACGTAATAAAAACTGCAAATAATGACAAACCCTGCAATTACATCTAAGATAACAACTAGAACAAGTACCCAAACTATTACACCCAGCGTAAAATCTCACCATTCACTAACCACATATAGGGTAAAACTGAGTACTGAAGAATAGTGTTTATATAACTTATATTTATGTCACTTTGTTACAGAATATGTTATTTACATTTATGTATATTTATTGTTAAAATAATAAAAATAAAATTAAAAAAATCTGGGTCACTAATTAACTGCCATGAATGGTGTTTGCTAAAGCAAGTTCTTAATGATTGATAGAGGCACTAGAACATATTGATAGATG
Organism: Gekko gecko; assembly: GCA_029375565.1. Taxonomy (NCBI): domain Eukaryota; kingdom Metazoa; phylum Chordata; class Lepidosauria; order Squamata; family Gekkonidae; genus Gekko; species Gekko gecko. Next base: position 230,797,089 of record JAPDNY010000002.1, on the reverse strand, counting down.
TTAAACATGCTAACTTTGTCGTAATGAGGCCACATAGGCTGCTCTAAACACACAAGTTTCCTGCTATACAATATAATTGTAAACAGTGTGTGTTTTGTGCTCAGGCAAGCATATTTGCTGTAGCTCACGATGGCTGAGGCATCAAGAGGCTCATTGGAAAGAGAGTTCCAATGAGCATAATGAGTCAAAACATCAGTGAAGAAGATCACAGATCTCCATCTGTCCATAGCAGGTCAATTGCACATACAAGCACACTCGTGGAGCTCCAGTTTGGATCAGGGCTGCATGGTAAGGGGAGGGGATTTAGCCCTTTAGCCAACCCATGTGAATCACAAACAGCACCCAATGCTTTTGTGAGCATTTTAAATGGGAAAAAGACGGATGGATACACATTCTCTCTTGCACAGAGGAGAAAGCAGGGAAGAGCCCACTAACAGGCTAGCAGCAACTGAATAAGATCTGGCTTAGTTGTTTCTCCTCTATTTACATGTATTTAAGGAATTTAATTGCCTCTTTGCTCCCCATGTGACCCAAAACTGAATCAGATTTGCACAATTTACAGTTAACAGAAAGAGAGATGCATGTGTCTTTATTGTGTTTATTTTGGCCATTTTAATTTTTTTGGCATTTTCTCTGTATGTGCCTGGAAGTCATGGTTGACTTCTGGCGACCCCTAGTGGGGCTTGGATGTTTCAGAGAAGTGGCTTGCTATTGCCTGCCTTTGCATCCCAGCCCTAGTATTCCTTGGAAGGCTCCCTTCCAAGTACTTGACAGGGTTGGCCCTGCTTAGCTTCCAAGATCTGATGAGGTCAGGGCTATTTTGGCCCTTCTGACACACCAGCAGCAGGAATTGCTAATGGCCTGGTAAATCCTTGCCTCTTTGAATTGTGCTGTCTGTACACAGACTGAATCATTCCTGCCAGTCAGCATCTGTGGTGTGACTGTTGATCTTAGTTCCTCAGTACTGATCTTTATATTCCGCATGCTTGTGATTGCAGATCTGTGATCTACCTCAACATTCAGGTGGTGAAGGGTCAACGGAGAATCATTTCCCTCCTGAAGGAGCAGATTGCCAATGTGAGTTGTATGGAGGGTTCTGCATCCTTTTGAGGGTTGGTCGCTGAGACTGAAAAGGCTTAGAAGGGCAGAGAAATACGGCTTGGATTTAGGTCAAGAATGGGTGGCTTGCAAATGTATCATTACCAAGCTTTTAGCTGCTCTTTTGCTTTTCTGCAAAGAACTGGATTCCACATGAACATGTGGGACAAAAGGTGGTCCTGTGTCCTGGCTTCAAACCCTACTGTTCCTGGGGCTGTGAGAAAACCCACAGTAGTGGCGTACCAAGGGTAGGGCAGTTGGTGCAGTCCACCCTGGGTGCAGGCCTGAAGGGGGTGCCCAGAAGCCCAATCTCTATATCAATTTAAATGAGCCTGGAAACCTCCCCAGAAGTTCCCATCTCTCAGCTGAAAATGCAAGACCTGCCCAAGGCTGAGCAAAGTGGCCCCCCCAGTGTTTCACTCATGGCTCCCCCCTTTTCACAGAAGCAGCCAGAAGAGCCTTCCAAAACCCACAGTTACTTGAGGAGTAAGCCCACTGTACTTAGCGGGGCTTAGGGAGCAATCTTAATCAGGTCTACACAGACGTAAGTGTAATTTTACTCAGTGGCACTTACTCCCTGGAAAGTGTTTTTAGGATTGCAGCCTTACTTCTGAATGAACAAGCACAAGATCGGACCTTAAAACCTGGCTCTCCAGAGGTCTGGTTCAGAATAGAATGGATTTTGCTGCTCTAGAAAATATTTGCTCCATTAATTGTATTGAATTCAGTGTGGTGGATGTAGTCTGTTCTCTTGGTTCCCCTGGTAGCAATCCCAAGGACGCAGTCTGGTAAGCAAGTCCCACATGACTTACATCTGAGTAGACCTAAGGCTCGCTGCCTCTGAGTGTTATTTCCCCCTGCCGCCATGAAAATTCATATCCTCAAAATTCCTATGTTTGATTTCCATTGTTATGGAAATTCATATCAAATATTTTCGGTAAACCAAACATCATGCAGTGATTTTAGCCAATAAATGAAAAGGTGAAAACTCTCCCAAAAAGTTTTTAAGACAAGTGATACTCATAGAAATATATTAAATATATTGAATATGTAAACACATACAGCACTTCAAAAGAATGCAATACACATCATACAATCACACAAACGACAGAATGATGATTCTTAAAGTACTACAATCCAAAATAGTCCACAAGCACAAGCACCTCCTAGGAGCAATAACAGCCCACAGGGAAAACACTGTCCAATATACCCTGATGGTATCATAAGTAATATTAAGACCGTTTTGAAAACAATCCTTCATCAAAGGGTATAGTGACTCAAGGTAGGTACAATGACCATGCACAAATCAGACTCTTTTTGCCTGCCAGATTTGATACCACTGGGTTGTGAATTTGCTAAGAAGCCTTGAACTCCACTTAATATAAAATAGCATTCTGATTTGTGCGTGGTCATTGTACCTACTTTGACTCACTATACCCTTTGATGAAAGATTGTCTTTGAAACGGTCTTAATATTATGTACGATACCATCAGGGTATACTGGGCAGTATTTTCCCTGTGGGCTGTTATTGCTCCTAGGAGGTGCTTGTGGACTATTTTGGATTGTATTATTTTAAGAATCATCATTCTGTGTGTGCTGCCCCCAGCAGAGATCAGAATAGCCAAAGCAAAGGTTTGAAAAGAGAGGTTGTTTAGAGCCCAGTACGTTTCTTAGTAGATCTCCTTAGAGTTGCCCCCATTAATGGTACATGCTTCCATGCAGAATCAGGCTGTGAATCTTAAGGGGCATAAGCCAGCTAGGAGTTCTCCTGTGCAAGCCCCATTGAAGAGCATTTCACCCCCTTCCCAGTTATTTTGGCTGGAACTGCCCAGAAGTTCATATTGCACCTTTAATAATGGCAGCATACCTACAGGAGTTATCAGTGAATCAAAAAGCTGGCTTTGCTGGGAGGGCAGGGTAAAAATCTAATTAAATAAATAAATAGATGATTAAAATCTTTTTTTTTTTGTAAATGGAAAAGCCCTTAAGGAAGAATTTACATTGCTAGCAGAGGAATCCTAAGCAGAGTTTTGTTGTTGTTCAGTCACACAGTTGAGTCCGACTCTTTGCAACCCCATGGACCCCATGTACCAGAGTTACCCCCTTCTAAATCCATTGAAGCCAAAGGGTTTAGAAGAGTGCAATTTAGGGTTGCCAGGTCCCCTTGTTGCGCTGGCAGGGGAATTTGGGGGTGTTCCCGGACACCCCCGACGTGATGACATCACCTGGGAGTGATTTCATCACACCGGGAATGTCACTGTTTGGGGGCAGGATTTCCCTCACCAGCTAGCTGGCCGGCAACGGGCAGAAGCCCCCCAAAGCAGGGGATCCCTTGCTCCCACTTGGGGAATGGGAACCCTAGCTATTAGGCCAAAGTATTTGTAACATAAGGTGGGGGGGGGGCTGCCTCTGAATAGCCCAGGTTCACAGAATCAAAAAGACACAGCAGTGCTCCAAATTCTCCAGACTCCCCCCCCCCATAAACAGAGTTATCTGTTCATGCATTACTATGCATCTGTATCAGGCAAAACCAACAGAGACACCCACAGTGCCCCAGCTTAGCCAGATTTGGCTGCCAGTGGCATTACCTCTGACTGATTTCGCCATCCTTCCCAGCAGGCATTCTTTAAACGGCCAGCAGCTCACAGGAAGTTTGCCTAATACAGCCCACATTGTTGCACAGGAGAACTTCCTGCTGGGTCATGAGGTAGGGGGAAGGGAGATCAGAAGAGTTGGATCTCCATTCCTATCTGTGTCTGACAAAAGGAGCTTTGATTTTCGAAAGCTTATTCCATGGAACTCTTTTTGGTCTCTAAGGTGCATTTATTTTATGATTGTTACTGAAAATAATTTTGTTGTATAGAGGAGGGGTGTGTTAAAAAATGATCCACTCCAGGTGTCAACTATGCTCAGAACGCCACTGACCCAGAGCAATGTTACAGCTCTGGGAATAAGAGACTTAATATGTTCCTAGCTTTAATGTGCTCTGTGGCCTGTTACAAAACATACAAAGTATAGCAGATGTCTTCTTTCCCTTGGACTGTGCAGCTCTGGTTTAAAACCTCTGCTCGGTCATTGAGGTCACTGCATGACTTGGAATTCACTGATCTTCCTCACTGTGTGGTTGTGAGGATAAAACAAGGCTCTCTCGCTCTCCCCCTCCTTTACACACACACACACACACACAACAGTTCCTCAGTTTTGTACCACTTAAGCATTAACAACTACTGCAATCCATGTTAGGCTGTGTGGATAGGGGTGGCTTGATTCTCAAAATGGCTCTCATCAAGGTTGATGGAACAAAATGGGTCTGCCTCTGTGCATTTCCCTGAGTTCATCCTTTTCTTTCTCCCTTGTGAGTGGCAGCCACTCACTTTTGTGGTGAATGAATCCCTGACTATGGTTGGAAGGCATATGTTACAGCATCCTTTCTAAGGCTAAAGAGCTATGGGTCTGGTCAGAGCCTTGATTAAACTGCCTATGAATCATGTGTAAGCCTCCTTGAATTCCCATTGTGGAAGAAAGACTGAATACAAATATAATAAAATTGAACATTAATGCATTGTACATGGGAAGGACATTTCCATAGGGTCAAAACCTGGCCACCGCCCCTGCCACAAGGTGACCCATCTTCCATTGAGAGGTACCCCATGGTGGGGAGGGTCTGTGCATAAAAAGTGCCTGTGCTCAGACCTCACAAATACAGCATACCTCTCACCTTGGATCCCTGGAATGTACAGACCTGCTTGTCACAGAAATCGTGCCAGTCTTTTTTTAAAAAAGGGGGAGAAATACCCAACCCTCTCCACCCCATCCCCAAACTTGTTACAGTATCCAGATTTGTCCTGTACACTGTGACATCCCCAGCACAAGGGTCTGACTGGGGAAGTGGCTCTGATTTCACAATCTATCTAGTTTGATTTGGATATCCTCAGTTTTGATTTCATTTCTCCTTTGCAAGAAATGAACCCACTGCTCTTTATTTGGGAATCAGTTTCTGTTTCCTTGTGCCAAACATTGTGTGGGATAGGGGCAGGGTCAATTCCACCTCCCCCACCCAATCCAGGCAAATTTGACCTAAAAATCTTTTGGGGGGGTAGTGGTACAGTTTGTTTGTCATTTATGGTTAATATTGCACTGAATTATACCACCAGACTAGGATTACCAGCCTCCAGGTGGGCCTGGTGATCTCCTGGAATTGCAGCTGATCTCCAGACTACAGAGATCAGTTCCCCTGGAGGAAATGGATGCTTTGGAGGGTGGGCTTTATGGCATTGTAACCTATTGAGATCCCTGTCCTCCCCAGGCTCCACCCCCAAATCTCCAGGAATTTCTCAAACTGGAGGAAGTGGCGGCTTCAGAGGGTGGACTCTATGGCTTCACATCCCCGCTGGCCTCCCTCCCACCTAGGGCTGCCAGATTTGGTTGGGACATTGCTGGAGATTTGGGGGTGGAGCCTGGGCTAGAGGCAGGATTTGGGGAAGGAAGGACCACAGCAGGATTTGGGGAAGGAGCCTGGGCTAGAGGCAGGATTTGGGGAAGGAAGGACCATTATGCCATAGATTTACACTCCAGATTGGGGATGCCAGCCTCCAGGTGGGCCCTGGGGATCCCCTGGAATTACAGCTCATCTCCAGACTACACAGATCAGTTCCCCTGGAGGAAATGGATGCTTTGGAGGGTGGGCTCTATGGCATTGTAACCTATTGAGATCCCTGTCCTCTCCAGGCTCCACCCCCAAATCTCCATGAATTTCTCAACCTGGATATGGCAACCCTACCCCCACCCCCGAGGCCAGGGAGGACCTGGCAATCCTAGGTGGCCATTTTCTTCAGGGGAGCTGTTCTCTATCATCTGATCAGTTGTGATCTTGGGAGATCTCCAGGCCCCATCTGGAGGCTGACAGCCCTACTTCCTTCCTCAAATCTCCTGGAATTTCCCAAGCTGGAAACAGCAACCCTAATAGGCCATCCACTAAGCATGCCACACTCTCTTTGATTTGGGAGGTCATGTCAGAAGGCAGGAACAGTGTTGAGGACTGATTTGACAGTATTACATTTAATAGTATTAAGCTTACTAAGTTTCCCTGGACTGCATTGGGTGTAGGGTACAGTTTCCCATGTATGGGGAACTTTGTACGCTTCCTAGATGTGTGCTAAAGTTGCTGCAATCCAAACATGACTGTTCTTGTAATATTTCATAGTTGCTCTTGCTCCACCCCTAGTTACTGACCTGTTGTTATGAAGTGAAGCCACCTATCCCAACATGCGTTGCTGTAAAGTGTGACCACATTTCTTGGTTCTTTGTCGCAGAATTTAGATAGGGAACAGCTTTTTTAAAAAGGCTCTTCTGTATTATTTGAATGACTGATTCACATTCTCTGCAGACTTCAAAATCTCCCCCCGCCCCCCAAAAAAGTGTCTTCAAGGCATATGCATCAGTTCTATCAAATTAGAACTGCGGAAAAATATCCTCCCAAACACTTATAGCGTTAAAATCAAAATTGAGAATATCTATGCATATTCCACACAATCTCCTCTTGTTTATGTCTAAGTTCAGTGATATTGGGGAGTGTGTTTTCTTGACTAACAAAACCTCTTGAATGCACCAACTTTTAACAATGGAACACCTAACAAAATTGTACATTTTGTCATTCCTGGTTCTTTGTTGACAGATTGAGACAGACAGAAGGTTAAAACAGACTGCCATTGTGCCATGATGAAATTATTCCCTGCTTATTTTCCGAGCACATTTTCTACTCAAGTGGAGATTCACTTTCGTTTTAAAATGATGCCTTCATTTTGTGTGGGTGTGCAATTCTTTTTCCTTGAGTAAGGAAAAAAGTTCCTCCCAAAGATTCACTCCGCACATCAGAAACTGGATTTTCCTCACTCATCCTGTACAAGATGCATACAAATATTACTTCAAAGATATGCTTGCAAAACCACCTTTTAAAATCTGAGCTGTTTTAGAATCTAGCCATGGATCCTTCAAGGTCTTCATATGGAGTCTGCAGAGTGGGACTGTACTCAATCCCTCTTGATCTGTGGCCCGCCCCCAGTTGTGTTTTTCTGGTTTAGGGGACTGTCATGAACATAATTATGTTTGCTTTATTATTGTACTTTATTTATACTCTACTTTTCTTCCCAGTAGGGATCCGAAGTGTCTTATAACATTCTCCCCTTCCCCATGTTATCCACGCAGCAGCCCTGTTGAGTGGGTTAGGTTGAGAGGTCCAAGGTCAACCACCCGGCTTCCATGGCACTGTGGGGATTTGAACATGAGTTTCCCAGATCTTCGATATTTACTACCTCTACCCCATGCAGGCTTTCACTGGTGAAAACATGGGTCTGCAAGGGGGCGGAGGGGGGGGAATATGTGAAAACTCACTTCCTCTTCTGACAGAAATGCCCCTTTCCTTGTCAGAACTGGGGTGCAGGATTCTTGCCATAAAAGAGCATTAGGAGTCTGAAAACCATGAAGGAAAAATTGAGGGGCAATTTTCCTGTAGTCCATGTCATCAGGTTTTATGAAAGAAACACATTCTTGAAATCTGTTTATGAGCTTTGGTGAGAAGAAAGAGGAGTAGTAGTAGTTTGGATTTATACCCCACCCTTCACTACACAAAGGAGTCTCAGAGCAGTTTACAATCTCCTTTCCCTTCCCTTCCCTTCCCTTCCCTTCCCTTCCCTTCCCTTCCCCACATCAGACACCCTGTGAGGTAGATGGGGCTGAGAGAACTCTTTTGAGAACTGCCCTTGAGGGATCAGTTCCGAGAGAACTTGGGACTGACCCAAGGTCACACCAGCAGCTGCATGTGGAGTCGTGGGGAATCAGACCCAGTTCTCCCAGATTAGAGTCCGTGCTCTTAACCACTACACCAAACTGGCTCTCAGGACTAGAGGAAGCAGGAAGCAACCACTTTGAGAACACAGTGAGTGGTTCTCCATCCTTATTCATGTGTTAAATCAGGCCACTGATGAAGCAATAGTACCTTGAGCCTAATATTGCTGGTGGGGGGGGCAGGGAGGCAGGCAGGGGAAGTACAGTAGCAGGTGGGACAGGGCATATCTGGGAATGAATGGTGCCCTCAACGGCTCATCTTAGGAAGTCAGTTGTGGCCTCCAACTGATTGTCAATAGTTGGAGAGTGGGTAGCCATATCTAGAAGTCTAATTGCTTGACCTGGAGATAGGTTCAGGACCTAGTTTAGTTAAGTTTCCATGGGCTGAGCATGCTCAGGTAGTGGTGTAGCCTATGTGGTAAGACTTGGGAGTACTGGGAGCATGGGAAACCCGGGATCAAATTCGCACTTGGTCATGATGCTCACTGGATGCCCTTGGGCTAATCATACTCTCAGCCTCACCTGCTGTTGTGAGGGGGAAATGGAGAAGGGGGAAAGATCTATGTATATTGTGCTGATCTCCTTGGACTCAACAAGGCCCCAGCTGAACAGCTCAAAAATAAGTTAACTCAAGCAGAATTCAGAGAATGTTCTGTCTCTTTAATAGTGGCTTGATGTGTGAAAATGGGCAGGTGAAGCTTTTCATGATGAGGAGGTGAATCACATCACTTGGTAAATAACATCCCATTAAGCCTCTTTTTAAGAGGACAGGACATTTATTCCCCCAGGCCAGTTAGCAACCCTAGATCAGTGCATTTGTTGTTGATTTTTTAAAAAGACCAACACTAAACTTTTTTAGGGGGGGAGAACTTTAAAGTTGCTCTGGCTCAGTGGTAGAGGATCTGCTTGGCATGCAGAAGATCCCAGGTTCAGTCCCCAGCATCTCCAGTTAAAGGGATCAGGGAGAAGGTGATGTGAAAGAGCTCTGCTTGAACCCCTGGAGAGCCACTGCCAATCTGAGTAGACAATACTGACCTTGATGAACCAAGACAGCTTCTTGTGTTCAACGACAGGCATCAGAAGAGTCCATTTCCTGCTGCTCACCTTAAATATTTCTGCTTTTCTAGGAAGGTGAAGACAAGACATTCCTAATTCAGAAGCTTCATGCTGTGTATGGGAAATGAGAATGCAGCAATTGGGGATGAGGTAAGCCTTTGGCACTAAGGCCCATGGCAATGACAGGAGGCTGTGCTCAGAAGAGATAACGCAGGAGTGCCTGGCTTTGTAGTTTTATCCACAGCTGAATGCACCAGAGTTTTAGGTAAACCTAGAATGCACTTTGTCTGGAGTCTACCCAGCCTGTGAATTCGTGGCTGTACATTCTGTGCTCGGAGCTAGACTGTCTGCTAGGCCAGAAGAGGCTTCTGAATGATGTGTAATGGCATTGTTTCTTTTTGATTTAGTCCCCTTTGCAGTGAACCTAATACCAACTATTGCAGTGGGCAACACAAGGCAGCTGGGGATCTACCTCCCTCTAACTGGAACATTCCAAAGTCAGCAGCAAACAGGTTTTCACGTTCTGAGCAGGCAGTTGCTGGCTGCGTTGCCTGCTTCTCTTGTTTTACCCAGTGGACATGTGTACCCACGCAAAGAAAATGCTGACCTGTTTCCTTTGTGAAAGGTCTTTTTCCAGAAAACCATCTTGGTGGAAGCAAGCTGCACCATAGAGAGACTAGCTTGATGACATGGGAGCAGAACTGGGCTCCTGCTGAATTCCTGCAAAGCAGGTACCATAGCTTAAAACACAGCATAGTTGGATGAACAGAGTTACCTTTTATTTTCCCATCTAAATAGCCTCTCCTGTCTGTTTTTCTGCCTATGGGGCTTAAAAAAAAAACCCCTCCCAAAACAGGGGAGAGAGGTGGTTGGGATGGCACCGGTTCAGCACCCTCCCCTTAGCCACTCATGCTATGCTTTAAATACCCCTGCCAGGGTTATAAGCAATGTTCTCTCTAAGCTGAGTTAGTGTGAGCTAGCTCACAGTTTTTTAGCCTCCAGCTCACACAGTTTTCTCTTAGCTCAGGAAGGATGGCTCCAGAGCAAGCTAATTTATGCAGCAGCCAAATCGCTCGCTCACTACTTTAATGCCAGTAGCTCACAAAGTAGAATTTTCGCTCACAAGAGGAAGCTTTGGTTGCAAGAACTAAGCAAAGCCAGCATTCAACGCCATGAGCTGTGCTGCTGTAAATCTAATTTTGTTGTTTTGCTTGCCTCTCTTTACTGATGTCTCAAATACTTCTATTCCCTAACTGAGACACCAGAGGGCACAAGACACTTATTCCCTCCCAATCATCCTGAGATAAGAATTTAAGAACAAATAGAGGTCGAAGATCTTTTGCTAACAGCCTTTCTGGGAAGAGAGAAACAATAAAATGGGGAAAATAAGTGTATGCTGCAAGCAGCTGAGCAGTGCATTAAAACCATTCTCTTGATTATAAAATTATGACCACTTACCACTGTCAATAACAACTCAAATTGCCCTCTCAATCCAGTAGTTCCTTACTGAACATGCAAGATGAGCCTTGTGCTCTGCCTGAAATGCTGCCTGGGTGCTGACAGTAGAGAAGAGATGTTGGACTTTCTCAGAATGCTCTGTGGGATAGTCCCATGCTTCTGAAAACATCAGCCTCCAGTTGCTGGCCTTCACACTTCTCCATTCTCAGAAGCTTCACAGGCGCCTTCTGTACAAGAACTTCCTTTCCGAGTGGTGGTGACTCCAGCTTCTGCAGATAGGCAAAGATCTCAGGTTTCCTGAACTACTTGAATGATAGTGAAACTGATGATTTTCAGAAGAGAAGACCGACTGACTTTTATGGGTTTAATTACTTTTTTTGCTCTGAGCTTTCTATAGTGAATTTGCAGGGTCATAGAAGTATAATACAAACCTTATGACAGGATGTTAGCAGAATGTGTGTGTATTTGTACCAGGCACATCATTCAGTGCTTTTAAAAACAATATTCTTTTGCAAATGTCTCATTTAAATGAGAGTATAAATGACACTCCCTTTTTAATCTCCTCCTTTGTTGGTAACTGGTTTGGCTGGATTGTGTGCATTGTTGGATGACATATGCAAGACCTGAATGTCCAAAACAATAGGACACTAGGCTGCAGCCAAAAAACAGATCCTTCCGTGCACTTTAGCATATTTCTAATTGAACAAAAAAGAAAATAACAACTGCAGTATGATCATTATCACTGCGTTACTGAAGTACAGAGCAAGATAAAATTCAGCATCTTGCTATCTGCAGTGGAATGGCAAGTTAAAACAGCCCAGGAGCAAGCTGGGCCGAATGGCTTTGGTGGCTCTAGCCAGCAGGGTAAAGGATCAGTCTGCCCTTGCTCACTATTGGGTTGTACTCTGTATTAAGGACCAACCTGTTGAGGATCTGTGTCTGGATCTCCTAGTCTGTACTTTGACCTGAAAAAAAGCAGCTGAGGAGATGGTATTGGATAGGGGCTGCAGCCTTAGCAAAACAGGGTTAACTCCCTGAGCTGCTAATGGCTTCAGTAGAGATGGTGGGGGGGGAGAGAATTATCTGCATTATATGTGTTTTCCCCTGCTAGGTCTAGTAGCAGCTGGTAGGAGGTAATTTCTATCGTGTAAAAGATACACAAAGAAAAGGGGGTTTAAAGGGAAAAAATCCCACTTGTGGGTCCCATCTAAATGACCGACAGCTGCATGTTCTAAGATCCCATCTCAAATCTACAGCATAATGTGTGGCTTGCCCCTGGCAGGTATCGGCCCCTCTGGAACTTTTAAGACTAACCAAGTTTATTTCAGCATAAACTTTTGTGAGTCATACCTTATTTCTTCAGATGCAAGTTTAATGAAAATTTTTCACAAACATTTTCTTCTCGTTGTGATTCTGGTTATATGTTTTTGCTACTTTCTGTAAATTGCCTTGAACATCTGTATGGAAAGGCAGGATAAATATGTTTTAATATTTTAATACAGTGTACATTGTGTTTTATTGTTATCTGGATGATTTTAGATCTTTGTCTTTTGGGATGCATTTTGTGCTGAAAGCCATAATAAACATATTTTAAAGAATTTAAAAAGACATAAACATTAACTAATATGTAAGCAGTGTAACATGAACCATTCCCACGACTATAGATATAATTGCAAACTTGTATACAAAATACTGGTCATATTAATTTCTTTACTACTTTTATACCCCACTTTTCTCCCCAATGGGACCCCAAAGTAGTTACAACATTCTTGCCTTCTCTATTTTATCCTCACAGTAACTCTCTGACATAGGTTAGGCTGAGGGTATTTGACTGCCCCATGGTCACCTAGCAAGTTTTCATGGCAGAGTGGGGATTCAAACCTAGGCCTCCCAGATTCTAGTCTGACATTCTGACTGTTATCCCACACTGGGGAAATCATATTTTTGGAAGAACAAACGAGTTTTAGATAGGGTTTTTCAACAACGGATGATGATTTGATATTAGCCTACTTAATACTGTTCATCAAGAAACAACCAGTTGTTTATAGACTCTTTGTAGAGTGCTTTCAACTATGTTGAAAACTCAAAACATCAGCTTATATCAACTATTGGTCCTAGTAAAAGTTAGTGTACTGAAAGTTATCTGTCCCATCTTGGAATATTGACAAACTTTACTATAGTGAAAGGAGTTAAATGGGTATTCTGTAAAAATGTCACTGATGTGTATAAAGGTGATCCCCTCCCCCCAGCTTCTGTCAGAGGGAGAAAACTTGCTTTTGTGACCAGGAGAGGAAAGCTGGGAAACTGAGTTTCAAAGTGTTGGACATATGTATTAAGGATCTGGCTATCTTGGAAAGCTACGTTGCCTGGGATACTGTCATGAGCATGTTTAACAGCTTCCCAGGTGCAGAGTGCCCTGGAACTTGAAGGAAGGGAGAAACAGTAACCTCACAGACAGGCCTCCAGCAAGCCATTTCCACATGGTTGAAAATTCAGCTAGAGAAGAAAATTGGAGGAAACGGTGCTCAATTCATAACTTAGTTGAGCATTATACGACAGGCAAATTAATACTCCAAGCAAGGTAAATTTTGGTGACTCACTACTTGGGGCAGACCTGGAAACTAAATTTTGATATCAGTTGCATGGTCCTCAGGGATTCTGGAGTATATCAGGGATTCATGTTTCAGGGATAATGCTTACAGTAAACCACTGTCATACTAATAGCATGCTTGAATTACTTTCACAGAACTTACTACAGAATGTGTCATCACTAAAAATCACAGTACAAGCCTGCTTATCCCTGGATGGTATCTCTTCGGGGTGGCATTCCCATTAATATCACTTTCTATGAAATTGTGGCAGAATTTGGGGTTCAATGAGCCTGGGCCTTTCTGTTTTTCTATGCTATGTAGGTTTTACTATAACTGACTTTGGTTTCTTGGTTCAGAAGTCCCATAAGCCTTTGCTCTTTTGCTGGCAACCTATGCATAAAAACTAAAGTCTTAGCCAGGGCCGCATGTTTGACACCCCTGGCCTAGGTGTTTTTTACATCATGGTTAACAGAATATATCTAGGCAAAAGTTCATACTAACAACTTAGGCTGGTATTTGGCAAGTTTGGTATATTTTAAATTGAGTCCTCCCTTGATTCCTGTTGGCTGAAAAGAGAATAAAAAGAAGGCTTTGGGCTTTGTTCGGGGCTGTTTAGCCAACACCCCACCTAGGCTTGAGTGAGGTCTAAGGTGTACACTATATCAGGCATTGGGATTTTTCTATATTCTATTGCGTATTGATATTGAATATATGCTATTAAGTTTTACTTGTGTATGGTTTTAGAGTTAATAAATATGTTTTGTTTAAGGCAACTATTCTCTCTGTGTTTCTCTCCCTCTGGGGGCCTGAGTTCCCTAGCCAGACTCCCACCCGCCCATAGAAAAGAACCCTAATGGGGTTGGGGATCCCTGGTAGAGGCCTGGAGCCCTAAAATTCCCCTACAGAAATAAGCAAGGCACCTCAGAGTACCTTAATAAATGAGCTCTGACCCAGTCCTCCCACCCTTTGAGTCTGATTCTCCATTGTCTATTACAATATAAATTCTTTAGAGGTGGGACCTCTTTCTGAAATTCAGTCATAATAGCAACAACTAGAAATCAGTGTTTATTTGATTCAGTTTCTCTTTTCTGTTTTTGATATAAGGCAAGAACAGTAGGTTTGTCAGCTCCAGGTTGGGAAATACCAGGAGATTTTGGGGGGTGGAACCTAAGGGGGGATTGGGGAAGGGAGGGACTTCAGTGAGATATAATGCCATAGAGTCCACCTTCCAAAGTGGTCATTTTCTCCAGGTGAACTGATCTCTGTCAGCTGGAGTTCAGTTGTAATCGTGGGAGATCTCCAGGCACAACCTGGATGTTGGCAACCCTACAAAGTGAGCTGTCCCTCACTCCCAAATGACCTCTCTAAACTCCTCTTTCACAATGCAGAAGGAAGTTGGCTTTAGCTAGAACTGTCTACACTGGGAGACTGAGAAGTTAGTTCCATGAACTAAACATAGCTTCATTTCCTTATTCACATAATTAGCATAAGAATGGTCAATAAGGCAGATAAATCTTATTGACACATTTTATTTATCTTCCTAGCACATTTTAACCTGCCTTTATCCAAGGACATAGGAACCACACTGTAGAATAATATTCTTCTAAGGTCAGATTCTTTGTTTCAGTCCCTCAAAAAGTCCAGTATTTGCCGTCCAGTATTTGGAGAAATTCCATGTCCAGACCATGAGTTCTTGGCCCAGAATCCTATGACTGGAGATGGAAATGAAGGGATGGTTTTATCTATCAGCCTTGCCTGGGCACTTTGTAGCATCAGCATGCATTTTTTTGTACCCATAAAGAATAGATGCACAAAATGTATATTCCTTTATTTATAGTCCTTCTTTCATGCTGAGACTCAAGGAGGACTAAAAAATATAGCAATGCAATAAAAACAGTATAAAACATAAAATAAATGCTGTAACAAAACTAAGTTACAAAATTAGTTCAATAGAAACAGCAGAAACCATGACATACAAAATGCACAAACTGGATTACAGAAATTAGAAAACACAGTAAAACAAGACATGCATACCATAAACTACAAGCCTAATTCCTATTCCCTTTATTAAAACATTATCCTGAACAATTCCAGTTTTGCTACAGTCCCATTTTCTTTTATGCTCTCATAAGCAATTTTGTTTTACACATTCTGCAGAATGATAGAAGAATGTGAGCCTTTCTGACCTCCTTAAGCAGGCCATTCCGCAAAGTGGTTTCCACAACAGAGAATGCTCTGAAGAAAGTGCATCCCCCCAGCCCCACGCCCATGCCAGGGTCCACTGCCAGAGAAGAATAGCTCCTTATCCCAGCTTTGGGCCATTTTCTGACTTCCTGGCTGCCCTCCGTGTCCCCAGCATGGCTCTGGCCCAGGCGGCCTCCCTGTCAGCAGCATCCCCAGGCTTGCTCTGCCATCCACTCTGCCGGCCTCCTACAGGCTCACTCCCTCGCTGTCCCCCCACCCTTATCCCATCCCAGTCCTGGTGTGGCTTCAAAGAGGAGGGCGGGAGGCATGGGATGGGACTAGGGGGCTTGGCCCATGGGAAGGAAAGCAATCCCAATGATGCCCAGCCAGCCTCTGGCAGTGACAGATTGCCCCCTCCCACCAGGCTTCCCTCAGGAGGCCTTTGCTTTTGCAGGGCATGTGCCCACGAGATATTGGGTGGGATGCTGCAGATTCTATAGGGGGCACTGTCCCCCGTGCCATTGCCCCCTGTGCCATTGCCCCCTGTGCCATTGCCCCCCGTGCTGTTGCCCTGCTGGCTATGGGCCTGGCTCTGATACAGGCAACTATCCATTTGCAGGGTGGCACCTTCTGAAGACATGCTCAGAGTCAGAATGGGGCATATTGATACAGATGGCCCTTTAAATATGTGAATCCTAGGCCATGAAGGGCTTCAATCGTCCCTAACAGGATGATATTAACTCTGCAAAATGTGGAATTTCAGCAAGTATGCAAGGTCATCTTCTGCAATGACATTTGCAGCATCCCAAACCTACATTTATCATTTTAAAAAAACACAACTATGAGGAGATCAGGCGGCATCTCCCAGTGTCCTGTGTAGTTTAAGATTTAGGGTTGTTGAACCAGGATTACACTTCTGCAGTGAAGTCCCCTTTCCCGACTTGGCTAATTTTCTCTTTTGAATTCTCCTGTTCCCAAATGTGTAAATTTGTACCACAACATGCTTGAACAGCAGATTCAAAGGGCTAGTCCCCTGTGTTTGGGGAAACCACTGAGTCCTAATTTCCATTTTGCAGCTAAGACCACTTCAGTTTTG
The DNA here is from genome assembly GCA_029375565.1 of Gekko gecko. Lineage (NCBI taxonomy): Eukaryota > Metazoa > Chordata > Lepidosauria > Squamata > Gekkonidae > Gekko > Gekko gecko. The sequence goes on along the minus strand of JAPDNY010000002.1, from coordinate 230,780,763 downwards.
TATATTTGTTATACCATTGTTATGAAACAATAAAACTAAAATAAGAATGGCTTTAACAATAAAGTAAAAAACAGTAAACATCACTGTAAGGAAGGCTTTGTCTAGCAGTCCCATACTAGTCCCATACCTTTGCATCCCAAACCAAGGGATTTGCCTTGAAAACTAATTTATCTGCACACACCTTTTCCTTACTGCTGAGGTATGGTATGGTTTATACCCTGAGACCAGTCCCCATCTTCGTAAACTGAAGGTCAGAACAGCTGGACAATATTACCTGCCCTTAATCTTCAACATTCAAAATGGTTGATTGCAGCAGGCAGGTGCAACTATCATACTTTTTTTTTTCAAGTGAACTGTCTGTCTCCTAATCATCTCCTGTCTAGATAATTAAAAAAAAAAAAAAAGACTGGAAATGTGATTTGGGAAACTGCTGTTTGTATGCAAGTCCTTGAGGGTTCTCTACTATGCAAGTGGGCCTGGTCCAGTGGCTGGTACCACATAACTGGGCCATAGTTTTCCTAGTAGAGGCTGCTGGGGAGGGGAGGAAGGAAAGCTGAAGAAAGATGGGCAGCTAAAGATAGGTTGAAGGAGAGGAGGAAGCAGGAAAAAGGGAGAAGCTATAGGGGCTTTTAGGGAAGGGAATAGGGTTGCCAGACCCCTGGTCTGAGTGGGGGTTCCCCCATTTTTGGGGGGCTTCTGCTTGCCGCTGGACATCTGGCCAGCAAGTGAAGCCCCACACCCCCAAACAGGAAGGTTGCGATGACATCACATGGAAGTGATGTCATCACATCTGGACGTTGTGCAGCAACACTCTGCTTTTGGGGCAAAACTCTATGGTTTTAGGCCAAAAAAAATAGAGCTTTGCCCAAAATGCAGAGCATCGTTGTGTGACATCCCTGATGTAATGATGTCACTTCTGTGTGATGTCATTGTATTGGGGACATCGCACAATGTCCCCACCCACCCCCAAAATGCCCCCCAAACTCTCCCCATCAGCAACTCTAGGAGGGAAAGAGGAAATAGTGGAGGAAGGGGAAATGAGATGCCTCCCTGCAAGGCCTTGCTGGTTCCTGCTTATATCTTATATTCTCATAGCGAAGTCAGGATATATTTCGATACTTAAATCTGGTGACTGAAGCTGTGAACTGACAAGACAGATCTTTCTACAAACCTGAAAAGGGCCCTAAGTTTGCAGAAAAATGTGAAATCTAAAAAAATATATACATTGGGCAGCTTAAAAAATCCAAAAATGATAAAAGGAGTACTTATAGCTTTAAGCAACAGATTCCCTCTATAGCAGTTGCTAATGCAACCTCAGCATTCCAAGCTTGGCTCTGTCAGTAAAAGGCAAGAGAGAGCCCTTTTCAGTTCTATTTTGGCCTTTAAAGGAGAACTCATTGGGGCCAGACCAGACTTGGGTTGCCAGCTCCAGGCTAGGAAATTCCTGGCAATTTTGTGATTAAGTCTGTGGAGTACAGGGTATGCAGAGGGGAGAGACCTCAGCATGATATAATGCCACAGAGTCCACCCTCCAAAGCAGCCACTTTCTCCAGGGAGACAGATGTCTGGAGTTCAGTTGTAATTCTGGGAGATCTCCAGGTTCCACATGGTGGTTGGAAACTCTAGGACTGGCAACAACCTCTGGGAGACTTGATGCTGCCTGACCTGCATGACTCAAGTAGGCCTGGCTGCTTGCTACCATTCAACAGCAGCCACCCTATGAAAACCAGTGTGGGGCAGCAGTTAGAGCTCCTGATTAGTGTCTGCGAGACATAGGGGTTCAGATCACCATCTTGCTGTGGAAGCTGACTGGGTGATTTTGGACCAGTCACATTCTTTCATCATAACATACTTCACAGGGTTGTTGTGTGGATAAAAAGGAGGAGAGAATAATCTAAGCAGCTTTGATCCCCACTGTGGAGAAAAGTTGGGTATAAATGAAGTCACTAAAGTATAAATATAGCTGAAGATGGGAGACAGATAAAAGGTAGGTTGGTGAATGGCTGAGAAGAAGAGAAGGAGTCAGGGAGAGGATACAGCGATTGCCAACAGGAGGGAAAGAGGTTAGGAAACTCCTAGTAATGGGGGGGAGTCTGGGGAGGGGGGTTGAGGAGCAGAGGGACCTCAGAGAGGTACCATAGGCTCCACCTTGCAAAGCAGCCATTTCCCCAGATGAACTAGGGCTGCCAGCCTTTCCAGGCCTATTTTGGCCTTTGAGAAAAGATTTATTGGGGCCAGGCCAGCCTTGGGTTGCCAGCTCCAGGTTGGGAAACGTGCTAAATTCTGAGGAGTGTAGCGTCTGGGGAGGAGAGAGGCCTCAGCTGGTTATAATGCTTTAGAGTCCATCCTCCAAAGCAGCCATTTTCTCCCAGAGGACAGATCTCTGTTGTTTGGAGTTCTGTTGTAATTCTGGAGGATCTCCAGTCTCCACCTGTTGGCTGGCAACTCTAGGCCTGACAGCAACCTCTGAGTGACTTGATACCATCCAACTTGCATTACAGCTCCTCTAGGTCTGGAAGTTTTCTTCTGTTTAACAGCAGCCACTTTATAAAAGCCACTGTGGTTAGAGTTTCAGAGTGGTGGTAAGAGCTTCAGAGTAGGGTTTGGGAGATCCAGGTTTGAATCCCTATCTTGCTGTGGGAGCTCACTGGGTGATTACGGACCAGCCACATACTTTCAGCCTAATCTACCTCATCATAGGGTTGTTGTGAGGATAAGACGTTGGAGAGGTCCCCGCTGTGGAGAAAGGTTGGGTATAAACAAAGTCAATAAAGAATAAATATACCTGAAGATGGGAGGCAGATAAAAGGTAGGTTCGTGAATGGCTAAGAAGGAGAGAAGGAGACAGGAGAGGATACAGAGATTGCCAAGAGGAGGGAAAGAGGTTATGAAATTCCTAAAACTCTGAGAGGGGGAGGAGTCTGGGGAGGGTGGGGTTTCAAGAGGGAAGGGACCTCAGGGGGTATAATGCCATAGGCCCCACACTTCAAATAAACCATTTCCTCCAGGGGCACTAGGGTTGTCAACCTCCAGGTAGGGGCTGGAGATCACCCAGAATTACAACTGCTCTCCTTGAATCTCTATTCTGCTGTGAAAACTACCTGGGTGACCTTAGGCCAGTTACACATTCTCAGCCTAGCCTACCTTACAGGGTTGTTGTGAGGATAAACTGGAAGAGGGAAGTGGCATCCTGCCTATTGGGGAGACGGTTTTACCTTTAAAACTCTCTCTGTGTACCTAAACTTGATAGATTTCTGCTGCCACCAAGAATGAAAAATTCCAAATCTCTCTCTTTTGGTAGAATGACCTAGGGTGTAGGCACCTCAGAGGACTATGTGGCCCTGAGGAAGAACTATTCTGATTTCTGAGATAAGTTTAAACAAAAAAATGATTTATTACATAAAGAACAAAATAGGTTTTTGGTTGTTTTGAACTGTTGGTGACTAAAGGAACTTGTAAATATAATTGGCAAAGTTTGGTGTCACAGTCTCTCAAACTCCCAAAACTCCACTCTGAAAGGTGTAGGTACTCAGTCTAATCTCTCTCTCATCTATATAGCCACACAGGCTGAACTCTTTGTCTTATTCATGCAGAATAGACTCAAAACTCATATTCACACAGACTAAATTGTTTGTCTTATTCACACAGAACAGGCTCAAAAACTATGCTCTTTTCAAACTTCACACACAGAATCACCTCACAGACACCCCTCCTCCCACAGTCATCAGCCAATCACATCACACTTGTCTCCCTCTATCACTCTTCTTATATTACTGCAATCAAACTAAACATTTAAAGAAACACACACACCAAAACATGAAATCATTCCAGGAAGAATGATATAAGCTTCATTGAGTCCCCATTTTGGAGAAAGGCAGGGTATCAGTGAAGTAGATAAACGAGATGGGGGAGCAGATAAAAGGTGGATTGGTGAGTGGGTGTGAAGGAGAGAAAGAACTAGGTAAGAACATAAGAGAAATCAATGTTGGATCAGGCCAATGGCCCATCCTATCCAACACTCTGACACACAGTGGCCAAAAATACCAGGTCACATCAGGAGGTCCACCAGTGGGGCCAGGAGTCTAGAAGCCCTCCCACTGTTGCCCCCCCAAGCACTAAGAATACAGAGCATCACTTGCCCCAGAGTTCCTATCTATATCTTGTGGCTAATAAGCACTGATGGACCTCTGCTCCATATGTTTATCTAATTCCCTTTTGAAGCCGTCCATGCTTGTAGCCACCACCACCACCTGTGGCAGTGAATTCCATATGGCAGTGAATTCACTCTTTGAGTGAAGAAGTACTTCCTTTTATCCGTTCTAACCCAACTGCTCAACAATTTAATTGAGTGCCCATGAGTTCTTATATTGTGAGAAAGGGAGAAAAGTACTTCTTTCTCTACCTGCTCCGTCCCATGCATAATCTTGTAAACCTCTATCATGTCAACCCTCAGCCTTTCTTCATAGGGAAAGTGTTCCAACCCTTTTATCATTCCAGTTGCCCTTTTCTGCACTTTCCCCAATACTATAATAAAGGTGAGGTGTGCACCATGAAGATATGGGAGTTGCTAGGGATATGGGAATTGCTAGGATGAGAGAAATAGTGTGGAGAGGGGATGCAGGACAAAGTGTAAAGGTAAACTGAGCCATAGTTTCCATAGGGAGAGGTGGCCGGGGGAAGGGATGGAAGGAAAGGAGAAGATCTTATATATGACAGGGGGCTAGAAAGGTAGGTTAGCTGGTGGAGAAAAGGAAACAGGAAAGGGGAGAGACTATGTCAGCAGCTTTCTGGAAAGGGAAAGAAGATGTAGTGAGGACAGGGAAAGTGAAATTCCTCTTGCATTTTAGGCTTGGTTTGTCAGTAAAAGTAGGCAGGAGGGTCCTTTCAAGGACTTTTGATCTTTCAGGGAAGAAGAGAGCCACTTTGGTGTAGTGGTTAAGAGTGGTGGACTCTAATCTGGAGAACTGGGTTTGATTCCCCATTTCGCCACATGAAGCCAGCTGGGTGACCTTGGGTCAGTCACAGTTCCCTCGGGTCAGTCACAGTTCCCTCAGAGCTCTCTCAGCCCCACCTACCTCACAGGGTGTCTGTTGTGGGAAGAGGAAGGGAAAGAGATTTTAAGCTGCTCCGAGGCTGCGGTCACACACACTAAATAATCCACTTTCAATGCACTTTCCAACTCTTCTTCCTCTTCGGTCGTGGTTGGCAGCAAGTTGCAACCACTGAGTGACTCGATATTACCCCACTTGCATGACTTGTCTAGGCCTGACTGCTTGCTACTGTTCAACAGCTGCCACCCTATGAAAGCCAGTTAGAGCTTCAAAGTGGGAGCTGGGAATCCCAGGTTCAAATCATCAGTCAGCCATGGAAGCTCACTAGGTGATGTTGGGCCAGTCACATACTTTCAGCTTAACCTACTTCACAGGATTGGTGTGAGGATAAAAAGGAGAGGAGAATAATAAGCTGCTTTGATCCCCACTGTGCAGAAAGGCGGGGTATAAATGAAGTAAATAAAATATTGCTGAAGATGGGAGGTAGATAAAAGGTAGGTTGATGAATGGCTGAGAAGGAGAGAATGAGGCAGCAAAAGGGGAGAAGATATGAGGGCTGCCAGGAGGAAGGAAAGGGGAAATAGTGTGGGCTGGGGGTTGGGGCACACAGAGAAAGTGATGTGCCTTCCCCCCCACAAATCCTTGAAGGTTTCCTACCATGCAAGTGGGCCTGACCCAGCAGCTGGCACCAAAGAACTGGGCCTTTGTTTTGTAGGTAGAGGCTGGGAGGTGAAGACAAAGGCGGCAGATAAATGGAGGTTGGGTGGTGGGTGGAAAGAAGAGCAGGAAAAGGGGGTGAGGCTGTGGGGGCTGTCAGGGAAATGAAAGAAGAAACAGTGGGGGAGGGGAAAATCTTCAGGTTCTTGCAGGTTCCACTTGTCCTTTATAAAGGTATGCTTTTTAAATTCTCCCAGGAAAAGGAAATGAATAACCAAGGATCTTTTGGGTGAGGGACCCAAACCATTCCAAACAAAGTGGATGAAAAATACCTGAATAATAAAAGACTGACGGTTTTTTTAAAAAAAAAAAATCGTTCACGTATTCATGCAGCTGGGGGGTGGTTGTTATTGAGAGATCCATGACTGACCGAGCCGGTTCGGGGCCCTTTTGGGGAGGGGGAGAGGTTCACGATCGATTTTTAATTCCCTCAACGCTTTTCCCCATTGAAATCCCATTCCGCCGACCTGCTATTAGCCTTGGAAGGAGAACAACGGCTTTTCCTCGGCTAACTGCAATAGTGCGGGCTGGGGAACGAAAGGCGTAAACCCCACCCAGGCCACAGGGCGACTGAAGCTATGCAGTGTTCGAAGAGGGCGGGAGGGAAGGGAAGATCCTCTGAGGATAGAGTCCGACGCCCGCTGTGCCGCGGCTGTCACAAGACGGATCTGACTGAGGCGAGCGGCACCGCCCGTCCCGCACTTCCTGGTCTGCCAGCGCTTTAGGAGGCGTCTCTCTGAGCTGGGGGCGCTTGACGTTCTCCAGGCGAAATCCACTTTCAGTGCATTTTTCAACTCGATCTTGCCACTTCATACAGTAAAACCCAGTTGGGAAGTGCACTGAAAGGGGATTGAAAGGGGATTACTTCGTGTGTGTGACGGCAGCCTCGTCTGCCCCGGAGTCAGTCTGCGGTGGGAACCGGGGGCCAGACAACGGTGGATTGATCACGAGCGAAGTCCGGTTCCTTGCGGAGAGCAGCGGAAACTCACGGCCTGTGCTGGGGGAGCGGCTGGAGGACTCGGGAGGGCCTTTGGCCCGCTTCGCTCGGCAAAGGCGGCTGGTGAGACGGGAGGCGTGAGTTAACTGCCCGCGTGCGGGAGCGGGGTCCGGCGGGCTCTGGTTTCCTAGGAGGAGGTTTGCAGCTCTACACGTCGCCTCTAAAGAGACGGGGTGGGGGAGGCGGCGGAGCAGTCGGGGGCTGGATCCGACCTACGACTGGGAGCGACACTTAGCGAAGGGGGCCGGGGCTGTTGGGGGCTCGATTGGGAGTCTCCAGCCTTTTATTCGACGGTCGAGGGGAGGTCGGCGGCTGGGCTGCTGTTCCTCCGTCACGGTCGCGTTAGCCAAACCCAGACCTTCAGTGACTAGGAGAGCCGGGAAGACCTGTTACTCTTGAGCTTGAGCTGGACATTTGTATGCGAATCCATAGTGGTTTGGTAGCCTTGTGTGTAAGTTTCAATATTAGTATAATTTGTTTAAACAGACCTTAGCCTATGCCAGCTCAGTTCTAGCCCTGTTAGCAATGAAGTTAGCAAATGTATTTAAAGCAAAAACAAAAACCTTCCAAGGGACAGGGGTTCGTGAGGAAGTTTCCAATATAGCAAAAAACAATAGTAGAAAATAAAATCAATGAAATGCAATATTATAAGAACTGTGAAAAAGAAATAGCTTATACAACTCAGAGAAACAATAGCCAAAAGCAGCAGTTTTCAAAGTTTAAAATCAGAAGCCCAACATGTAGAAGGGAAAACACCCTAAAACCCTGGGCAAAAAATTGCATTGTCACTGGCTCTTGAAAATAGTTTTAATGAAGTATAACATGGATTTAACAGAAGTCGGTAAGGCTGAAGACATGTATGCATTATAAAAATTTGGTTAGAATGAAGTTGTAAATCAGCCTTCCAAATGGTCATCAGTTGATTTTAGAAACCTGACAGAATCTCTGTCTTTTTGTTTTTCACATTGTGCATACCAACAGGGAGAAACTGGCTGAAAAGCCCATGTGAAATTCTCCTAAATTGTTAGTAAAATAGGGTGAATTAATTCTCACTAGTTTTGTATTAGAACTTAAAGCTTAAGCCAGCTTTCTTTTTTTCTGCTTATCAAGGTGGTATTTTCCTGCTGTCAACTGAGTCAGCTTTGTGAAACTTCTTGAAGGCATTTGCCATGCCACTGAACGTGTGCCAAGCCGATCTCTGGCCAACGGATAAAGGAAGCAAAAGGTAAAGCGAAGTATTTCCAAGTGCCACTGTTGCGTACTGGGTTTGACGCATAGAGAAGACAGATGCTGAGTGATTAGCAGTTCTTAGTTTACTAGTACACAACACAGCAACAACAACCAGCCAAAACGGCCAACTATATACACTCCCCAGGTGACACCCACAGGTCCCATTGGAGGGTTTAAACTTCCCGCCACAGTTCCTGTAGGTGCTAACTAGGAGTCTCAGGATCCTAGTCCCTATTGTTCTTTGGAGCCATGTTCCAGTTGCATACCGCTGGCGCCTAGTGGCGGTCAGCGGACATAACAGCCACCTTGTTAACGATAGCTCAGATCTGTACAGACCAGTCCTGTTCAGAACAATTTTCCTCTTCCACTATGGTGCTTTTAGTCCTAGAGCAGTAACTGGGTAGTCTGAAAAATGTAATGAATGAGAAGGGGAGGTTGGTGCAAGGGGACAAGCATCTTCACTCCTTAGGTAAAGGTAAAGGTTCCCTTGCTCGAAAGCCAGTCGAATCCGACTCTAGGGTTGCGGTGCTCATCTCCGTTTCAAAGCCGAAGAGCCAGCGCTGTCCGAAGACATTTCCGTGGTCATGTGGCCGGCATGACTAAACACCAAGGTGCACGGAACGCTGTTACCTTCCCACCGAAGTGGTACCTATTTATCTACTTGCAATTTCTAGCTTTCGAACTGCTAGGTTGGCAGGAGCTGGAACTAGAGACAGGAGCTCACCCTGTCATGCGGCACCTGGGTCTCGAACTGCTGAACTACTGACCTTCCACAGCCTGCAGTTCAGCGTCTTAACCACTTGAGCCACCGCAGCCCCCTAAAAGTAAAGGTAAAGGTTCCCTTGCTCGAAAGCCAGTCGAATCCGACTCTAGGGTTGCGGTGCTCATCTCCGTTTCAAAGCCGAAGAGCCAGCGCTGTCCGAAGACGTTTCCGTGGTCATGTGGCCGGCATGACTAAACACCAAGGCGCACGGAACGCTGTTACCTTCCCACCGAAGTGGTACCTATTTATCTACTTGCAGTTTCTTGCTTTCGAACTGCTAGGTTGGCAGGAGCTGGAACTAGAGACAGGAGCTCACCCCGTCATGCGGCGCTCACGGGTCTTGAACTCCTGAACTACTGACTTTCCACAGCCTGCAGTTCAGCGTCTTAACCAAGATCACCTTAAATCATACTTGTGTGTTTTACTTGATTTCATTATTGACATGGGTTCTAGCCAATGGATGCCTGCAAAAGAAGTACATAATTTGATGAATTAGTCTTTCATCTTTCCCTGAGGTGGAAGAATTCACCATTTCCCAGATTCAGTTTTAATAACACACACACACACAAAAATGAAAAAGTGTTAACTGCTGTGAAACAGTTTAAAAGTTCTTTTTAAAGAAGTAAATGTAAGACAATTCATGGCAAGGGCCAAGGAGATTAGCATTCAGTTAAATTCAAATTCCAAGATGTGTATACATTTGAGTTTCAAACAAAATGACATTTATCCAAACAAATTACAATGTGTAAGTCTGCTGTATTTTTCTAAATGAATATTAAAAGGTCACTTTTTTGTCAGTATTGAACTGTATTTACTTATGAACATTGTGAGAGAAGGAAGGCTCATGGTGGGGTTACATCAGAAAAGGCCGGGATAAATAAAATGACAGATGAAGGAGGAGAGGAAATTCCGCAGCCAGAGCCAGTTTGGTGTAGTGGTTAATGTGTGGACTGGATTTGATTCCCCGCTTCTCCACTTGCAGCTGCTGATTGACCTTGGGCAAGTCATAGTTCTGTCAGAGGTGTTCTTGAAAAGAGCAATTCTCTCAGAGCTCTCTCAGCCCCACCTACCTTACAAGGTGTCTGTTGTGGGGAGAGGAAGGGAAACATAGTTTGTAAGCCACTCTGAGACTCTGAGTGAAGGACAGGGTATAAATCCAATCTCTTTTTCTCTTCTTCTTCAAAGAGAAAGAGGTTTCCACAGCCAAATTCCACAGAGAAGGCCTCATCCCTATCAGCCACCCACCTTTCTTGGCAAGGTGGGGGAACATGAAATATGGCTAGTGGTTAACAGGCAGACTTTTGTGGGAGCAGATGGTCCTTTAGATACCTTGATCCAAAGCCATTTAGGGAAAGACCAGCACTCTGAATTCAGCCTGGAAGCACTTCAGCAACTGTTGCTTAATGGCACACCCCCTCTGAACATGAAGGTTTTAGCCACCATGTCTAATACCTGCTGATTGACATATCCTCCCTCGAACTTGTCTAGTTCTGTTTTAAAGCCAACTCAGCATCTGACTGCAATAAGACCTACTTCTGAGTAAACAGGCATCAACTCAGTATGTCAGTCTTCTCTACTGTTCAGTGGTAAAATGTTGTGTTAATATATAAACTTTAGAACAATTAAGAGAGATGACAGGTTATATTTTTGCATCATCAATGATCCCAGCAAGATCATATGAAACAGACTTACATCGCTTGATAATAATTGATGTTGTGGTTGAGGTTCAGGCACTAATATTGGTTTATAGGTATTATTTTATATTATTATACATTAACAGTGTATAATATTTTTTCCCCAAGAGGAAAAGCAGATGAATGTAATCTAAAGGATCTCCTCTTATGGAAACTACAAGGCAATTGTGAGTAACATTCCATCCTTAGAACGTCAGAGTTGTCACTTGTTTTGTCAGGACTCCCTCCAGTTGAATACCCACAACAGAAGTTCTACATTTACAGCACAGAAGGCTTTTAATATATATTGTAACTTGTCACATACAGCAAATTCACCCAGGTTTAAAGGGAAAAGTTTCTAAAGGAGCAGGAGCAAGTCACTAATGCTCTCTCAGAAGTTCTCTCAGCCCCACCTACCTCACAGGGTGTCTGTTGTGGGGAGGGGAAGGGAAAGGAGTTTGTAAGCTCCTCTGAGACGCCTTTGGGCAGTGAAGGGCGGGGTATAAATCCAATCTCTTCTAATCTTCTCTTCTTCTTTGAGGTTGTTTATTATTTAATATAGCCAGCATTGCTTGGCTTCAGTGAAATATAACAATGTGACTAAATTTCTCTTCAGCTGCTATCCTTGAATTTGGAGGAGTTCCAATTAACAATGCCCAGCAATATGGAGCAAAATGGGATTAGTCTTGGGTTTCAGACGAAGATAAAGCAGATAGGTTGTTATATTCACTGATAACTAATTATACTGATTTATTAAAAGCCATATCATGGTGGTATTTGTATTATACACTGCATGTCAGGAGAGTGGAATAATGTAGGCTAATGGATCTGCAATACTTTTTCTTGATATTATGACAGGAAAACTGGGGGGCATGGGAGGATAAAATATGTAGAGAAGAAGCCTGGCAACCTAGAAAGGGAACTGAAGGATGGCACAGTGTATAAAATCAGGATTATGGAGCTGTCATTTTATTTCATCTTTGAATATGAGCAGACAGATTACCTTGTTGCCAATGTGGGTTTTGTGGATCCACCCAGAGTTTGTCTTGCTGCTTTACCATATACCCACCAGGTAAACTCAAAACTATTAGCTTACTGTGGCACTTTTGCCAGTTCCATATAGGGCCATAGCCAGGATTTTTCATTTGGTGGGGCAATTTTTTTTCTTGTGGGACACCTATTATGCTTATACTTTTACCTACAAATAATAAATAACTGGACTGGAGCCTGAGGAGGATGGGGTTTGGAGAGGGGAGGAGATATAATGCCATAGAGTCCACCTAGAGATCAGGTGCCATGCCTGGGGATCTCCAGCCACCATCTGGAGATTGGCAAGCCCAGGCTATAGATTGGCTTTCCCCGCACCACCATCACCAACCCCCACCCCACCCCTGCCATGGAAAGTTATGGGGGAGAGAGAGAGAGATTGACTTCCCCACCATCACCCCCCTTCCATGGAAAGTTATGGGAAAGAAAGAGATTCGTTTCCCCACCACCATCACCATGCCTTATCTACCTCTCTTTCCTTCCCCAGCCAGCCCTGTTGGTAAGGATTTTGGGGGGAGGGGGCCTTGGGGAGTCCACCAGCCAATTAAATCAAAGCTAATTGGTGGAACTCCTTAGAACTCCTAATGCAGCCCTGCACCCCCCCAGACTCCAGGGCAAGGGGGAGTAATGCCCAGCAGACACGGCTTCCCCTCCCCAGCAAGGGCAGGCCTTCCCTGAAGAGCATCCAGCTCCCTCCTTCCCTGAGGAGGTCCAGATCTTCTTCCCATGGCACAGCACCAGGGGCAGTCTGACCTCCACCCTCGGCTCTCTCCCAGGGCTGGGAGAGGTGAGGTGAGCAGCGGCTGGGCAGGCCACGGAGGTGCCGTGCGCAGGCTCAGCACACTGGAGCACAGCTCGGTGCACCTGGCCGAGGCCAGAGGAGGCATCTGCCTGCCTCCTTGCCATGCCTGGCCTGACTGGGCTTACCTGCTGCTGGCAGGCAGCGCAGCGAGCATCTAGTGGAAGTCCGACATGGAGCTTTCTTCCTGTGCCATTAACACTCGCTGCCTGCCCAGGCCACTCTCTCAGCCCAGTCCAACCTCACTGCTGCTGCTTGTGCTACCCTCGTCCTCCCTGCCGCCAGACAATTGTTGGTGAGGTGGCCCAGGGTGAAGGGGAGCCGAGGCTCAGGGAAGGGCCCATAAAAACTGCTAGGGAGCCAGGCCCCGTGGGCCCCATGGTAGCTATGGCCCTGTCCCCAGGCAGCCCCCCAGCAGCAAGGAGGCTGGGGAAGGAAAGGAAAGCTGCCCTGTCACTTCTGGTCAGTTTCACTTCCCTGGGATCAGCTGTTAAACCTAACAGCTGATCTGCCCTGATTGAAACTGACCAGAAGTGGCAGGGCAGCTTGCCTTCCCCAGCCTCGCTGCCGCTGTGGGGCTAGGTACACTGGGGTGGGGGTGTCTGGCATCATCAAATGGTGGGGCACGGCTTGTGGGTGGTGGGGCTCTGTCTCCAAGTGCGCCACTGTGGCTATGGGCCTGACTCCATATGACCAGATGTGCTGGACTCTGCCCAGATTCAGTCTATTTCCTGTTCTTCACAAACCACTTTAGGTATGTGAACTCATCCAGAGCTTCAGGTTGGAGAACAGGAATACAAGATTGCAAGCCAACTAATCCCCGTCAGTGTCTGCAGGGACAAATAAGTGCAAATCTGTGCTCCGCTGTTTCTCCAGGCAACCCTCCCACAGAACTTGAGAGCTCACCCCCAAGTGCCCCATAATGCAACGGGGCTGTGGAGCATTTTTCTGTTTCCTGCTCAGAGAACCACTGTAGGGAGAAGAATGTGGCTTTTTCACATTTTTTTCTCCAACAGGATTTAAAGGAGTGCAGTGGAATGTTGGAATAGATTTTTATAAACTACTAAGATAATCTTATTCATCAAAAGAAAACCCTTCTAAATTCTATTGGGCATGCATGGGATTGTAACCTAAGTGAAACTCAACAGAACTAGCATAGCCTTCAGATTCTTATATCTTTAATTCTGTTACAGCAAACATCTTGAATGTGGTATCAGAGTTTGTTGAAACCCACAAAGACAAAGAACTCTCCTTTACGGTAAAGCAACGCTTTAAGCTGCACATTTGTGGCTTTGACGGTACTTTCTACATGGGAGACCAACACATGATGAACTACTGGCAAAACCTTTATCTACCAAACCCCACAAAGATGGTAGTATTTGGCATTGTGGAAGACGTGCCATGTTTGGCCCCTGCTCAGCAGTTGGTCATTCTTGTTGCAGAAGATGAAGAAGTATATGCATACGAAGAGGAGGAACTGCATCTTGTTGGAGAGAGTGTGCAAAAATTCTTGCATGAAGGACTCCGTCTTTTTAAGCAGTCTGTTTCTTATCGATGTGGGCAGGGACTGGAATCAGGGGTAAGTTACATTACTGGAAAGCTACTGGAAAATGTATTGCTATGGCCTTATACAAGACATGGATTTTTGCTACTTTATAGTTTAGCTTATTTAAAATGTTGATTACATTTCTTTCTCCATTGATGTCCCACATCTTTTTAGCAATTATATCAATTATCAAGTAAATGTTGTTGTTAATGTTTTGTGCCACTGCCTTAATTAGCATGTTTCAGGGAACCCTCAGAAAAATGAACCTTAACTTCCTTTCTGCCAATTTACCAATTGCATATCTCCATTCTTTAGAGTGACAACGAGTTTTAAACAGATCCAGAAACCCAGGGCATCCTTCAAAGAACCATGGAACTCAGCTAAGTTGCAGAGCAGATGGCTTTGGAAAACTTCCACACTTCCTTCTGATATTTACTATCTGTCCAGGGTCAAGGAGCCCATCCCTGGACTTACTTAAGTAAGTAGATGGGGGACAAGTAACTGCCACCCAGCAGATCCAGGACCGTCTCTCCCCGTATGTCCCTCAAAGAGCTTTATGCCCACAGATCAACATCTGCTGGTGGTCCCCGGCCCAAAGGAGATCCACTAAGCCTCAACTAGAGCCAGAGCCTTTTCAGCTCTGGCCCCAGCGTGGTGGAACACTTTCCCAAGAGAACAGGGCCCTGCATGACTTGTTGCGATTCCTCAGGGCCTGTAAAATGGAGATGCTCCGCCACACTTATGGTTGAGGCAGCAGAGATTTAACTATATTGGCCTCCACTACCTAGCCTTGTGCTATTTATTTGGCACTATTGTTGCTGCTTTTCTGCCATTTGCCTAGTATCTGGTTTATTCCACATGATATGAGTGCTTTTTCTCTTGTGAACTAGTGAGATGTAATTTTCCATCTATGAGGAAGCCTTTGTGAAACAGAAAATATACATACTGGCAAATTCCGTTAGATGGATTATTGCTTTTCTATAACCTGGATGTTTAAGGATACATCAGACACGGAGCATACAGCACTTTAAATCTCTAAAGAAGCATTTGAAGATATCTATGTGCTTTAAATCTTTAAGCAATACTTGGAAACATCTGTTCAAAGAACAAGACAGCTATCATTCATAAAGCACTTTATTGGATATGATATACAGTTTGTGGACTGTTTGAAGACTTCTGAATTTTTGCATGTGATTCCTTATCTGATTGAGGTTTGTTATTGCAGGTTTTGAAACTAATGGTGCAATATACATTGTATTTCTTATTGTAGTTATGATCTACTATTGTACATTGTGAATGGAACTTTAAGATACCCTTAAGAGTTACATTTGAGTATATTCATAAAATTCAATCACAATGTCTTTGTATTGTTTTTGACTTCTTTCCTGTGATTCGCACTTTGTATTGCTTTTGTGTTCCAGAGAGATTGCCTGGCTTGCAAGCTGCCTGGCTTGCAATGAAAAGTTCAGCAGTGCCAGTAAAGCCACATGGCCCCATTAAGAAGCCATACTGAATAGCTGGGCTCTTTTCCTTTGGCTAGTAACCTGAGGATCATAGTCTAGGAGCTGGGTGGAATATAAACCAGCAGAGGGAGGGGAATGGAACAGCTATGCCTGTTTCCTCTTTCTGTTACAGTTATTGGGAGAGAGTACTATAAGCTGATCTGGATCCCTATTAGACAACAAAGTGGAATATAAATAAAGCAAGTGGAAATTCATGCCCCACTGTTTCACCAAGCACTTCTCCCACAGCAAATGGGAGTTCACTCTAAAGCCCCCCTCCCCAATGTCACAGAGGTGGCAATCTCCCATTTCCTGCAGAGAGAAAACTGGAGAGACTCCAGTATGGATCTTTCTCCAACAGGGCTTAAAGGATAGATTTTCTTCAACTATTGTGGCTTCAGCTACTAGCATGAAAATACCTTACTGTCATTTTCTGCTAGTTCTGCTCTTGAGTCTAATTACTTCTGTTAAATTGGCAATAGCAGCAGAGTGTAAAAAGTCAGAACCTCCCTTTGAGGGTGAATGGTTCCACTACGTTGAATACTGCCTTACTAATGAAATTAATGTATTATTTGATGGCCCAGATAAATAGTTTCACATATTCAGATAAATTTATTGTTTATAATGTTTTGGAATAATAATATAGTAAGAGAGAAGTGTCTCCTTGTGTGTTTTATGAGTTAAATCCTTCATTCTTTCTTCCTGTACTTGGAAGTATGAAATATGTTGTGTTATATTTTGAATATTTTAATGAAATAAAATTTTTAAATAATTTTATGTTACTGTGATAGATCCTCTATATGCTAATAGCCAACTTGGCCAAATCTAAGGATACAAATCCAGTGACTGGAGCTGTGAAAGGGCAAGACAGATCTTTCTACAAACCTGAAAAGGTCTCCACATTTGTAGAAAAATGTGAAATCTAAAAAAAACATTTTTTTAAAACCTGAAAGATAAAAGGAGTGCCTGTAGCTTTAAGCAACAGGTTCCCTCAGTGGCTGTTGCTAGGAAGCCACACTATTCCAGGCTGGGTTTCTGTGAGGGAGGACTTATTGGGGCCAGGCCTGACTAGAGTTGCTAGCTCTATGTTGGAAAATTCCTGGAGACTTTGTGGTGGACTCTGGGGAGGGGAGACAGCTGAATATAACGCCATAGAGTCCACTCTCCAAAGCAGTCATTCTCTCCAGATCTCTGTCATCTGGAATTCAGTTGTAATTCTGGGAGATCTCCAAGCCCCACCTGGAGGTTGTCAACCCTAGGCCTGGAAGCAGCCTCTGGGTGATTTGATACCACCTAACTTGTATACTTGCTACAACAGCACTACCCTATGAAAGCCAGGTTGGTGTAGCAATTAGAGCTTCAGAGTAGGGTCCAGGAGATCCAGGCTTGAATCCCCATCTTGCTGTGGAAACTCACTGGGTGATTTTGGACCAGTCTCATGCTTTCAGTCTACCTCACAGGGTTGTTGTGCAGATAAAGAGGAGAATAATCTGAAGATCTGGAAAATGATGCAAGCAGACTTATCTAGATGGGAAAAGTTAAAAGTGGCTAGGAAGAATCTCTGCAATCAAAATGAATGTACTGCCAAAACTATTTTTTTTTAATTTCAAATGTTACCTATACATTATAGAAGAAAGAATACTGAAAGAGTGGCAGAGACAGATAAACAAATGTATTTTTGTAAGCTGCCTTGAATCCCTAGTAGTGGGGAAAAGGTGAGATACATAACACCAAAGAGCAAATTTTATTCCAGCATTGTGAGCTATAAAAGTTGCACAGAATGCAAAAGCAGAAATTGAGATAGTATTTTTTTCCATTATGGGACAGATGGGTTGTATGCGTCAGCTTCCTGTTGAAGGAGCAAAACAGAAATTTTGCAACCAATAAAATGTTGCTATTAGCTTAAGAAATAAACCCATGTCACCTGTGTAACTTTAAAGTAAACAACTGGTCCACATGTGGACAAGAGCTAAGCGAATGAGAGAATGAATGAAAGGATGTGTGTGGGCTGAAGACCCAGGCCCGAAGATGACTTGGAACGACAGGAGTAAAAAGATCACCAGATGGAAGGTCCCCAGATGATCTACCCCTCTGTGACTGGAAAGTGCTGTTGTCAGTTCCCTGTTGTGGGGTAAAGGGGGAAGTTGCAGAGGCCATGGGCAAAGAGATGTGTCAGCAAAGTTCCGGAACATCTGTGAGTCAAAATTACCCCACCAGATCATGAGGCTATGTAGCAAGACTAAAAATGTAAACTTTCCAGAAATTTTAAAGCCGGGGGTGGGGGGTGGGAATTGAAATATATGCAATAATTACTATCCTATCAAACAGGATAGCTGGCAAATGCTGCCATTTGAGAATAGCCACTTAAAATGTGTGTGGGGGGTCTTTAAGGGAAAATGGCATCTAATCCCACCAGTATGACAAAGGATACATGGATGGGTCTTAGAAGGAGACAGAGTGATATAGAGCTTTGCTTAGCTCTGTCCATGATGCCTAAGTACAGTGTACTCACCATCTTTGTAATCCGGAAAATGAAACTGACACAACTTCAATTTTCACTATCGCCTTGTCTCTTCCACCCATAGTCAGAAGAAAGAGACTCACACAGATGTTGGTATTAATAAAGGGCAGCTTTATTAACTTTGAACGATGAACTGCAACTTGGCAAGAGCCAATCAAATATAAGCCTAGGCAAAGGGATACCCCCTCATCCCTTTCCTGGCCAGAACTGGGTGAGCCACCAAGCCCCTGGCACAAGCCAATGTTAACATGGCCATTGCCAGGCAGCAGGACATGCTAATAACCCCCTGAAAGTAAGCCAGCCACCTCAAGCTGCAAAACTTGAGGGGAGACCAAATCCAGGGGGTATCGCAGGCCATTAGGAATCCCCAGCTGAGGCCCATGCCAAGATGCGGTTCCTGCTGAACGCACCAACACCCCAATCAAGGAGCTGGTGGTGCTCCCCACTTTACAAAAAAACAGCCAGATTCCTGCCAGGGATCCTACTTAATGGCACCAACCCGAAGCCAATCACCCAACCACAGCATACAGTCTGAGGTAGGTGAAAACACCCCCTTTCCATGCCAGTCTAAAAGGGGGCGAAAAATTCCTACAAAGCGCCAAAGATGGCAACCAGCAGAAGCCCATATTGTAGAGGGCGGGTGGGTGGACCGATTGAAACAAGAAGACTGCCCTTTAGAAGGGAAAGCAGAGCAATTAAACAACAGGCTTCACCCCCTTTCAATACCCGTATGGGCAGGAATCACCAGCAAATCCAGGGGGTATCGCAGGCCATTAGGAATCCCCAGCTGAGGCCCATGCCAAGATGCGGTTCCTGCTGAACGTGCCAACCCCCCAATCAAGGAGGGGTCTGTCTGTTTGTTGCCGGATTCCTGCCACCAGCAAGGGTCAAGGCTCTGCTTAGGCCCTTGACCCCACACACTGGCTGACAATCTGATGAAGCCCTTGCTGCAGTTCATCAAGAAAAATTATGCTCCTGAATTCAGACAGATGTACCCCATCATCCCTATAGAGATGAGGGAATTCTTTGGCTATACCCAGGTATGGGATATAGAACCCTACCCCATCCCTCATAGCCTTCACAGTCTCAAGATTGGCCTTCCTCCTGGCCTTTTCAATAATGTGTGAGTCACATGCCCATCTTCATACCCTTCATGACAGAATGGCGGACCACACCAAATGCACTCCCGGCCAGTGTGCAGTGATGTCACACATGTCCTCCTGTGCCTGTAAGATCAGTGCCTTGCCTTTCATCATACCAAGGTCATTTCCCTCAAGGTGAATGACCAGAATGTCAGGCAGAGGCCCACTCCTCTCGGAAAACAGCAAGGGCATCAGCCCATTCCAGAAGAGGCCATGTCTGCCTTGCCATTCAACAATGGCACAGTCACTGAGGTCGGATCCCATCCCCATGCATTCAGCCCGAGGGGCCACCCAAAAGCCCATACTGTGGCCCACAATCAGGATCCGGAGCCTCCACCCTGAAGCTGAAGAACCTAAAACCAAACCACAATAACCTATCAGAAAAAAATCATAACATTTTACAGGGATAAGTGGCCGAACACCACCTCCCCACTTTTTGAATGGCTGGACCAGAGTAACCCATGGCTGCTGCTGTAGATGTTGCACCAGTCCTAAAGGAGGGGGTACCAAACCTAGTGCCTGACAAACCATGCTTAACCAATGCCTTGGATGTCACAGCCCACAACTGGTATTTCATCAATGGGGACTTATCCTCATGGACAAATAGGGGACCATCCCCTTGGCCCTGCTGGCCAGTGTACTGGTGCAGGGCCCTAACTGGTCAAAGATCTTGATCGGTGCAAGAGCCAAGAGAGATCTCGCTCTCTTTGCCTTTTTGGTCAGTTTTAGATGGCCGCGCCTGAATAACAGCCTAGTCCCTGTTGAAACAGATGTCACCGGCCCGGTGGGCTTTTCTAGATGGATCCAACTGGGATCGTTGAACTAACTTGCTGACTCATAAGGCACCAAAAAATGCAGTTAGGGCAGCAATGTGAAACTATGTAATCTTGTAGCCAGAGTGGCATACTTGACTCCATGTACCATAAAGGCCCCTAAGCATTGCCGGGGAGATGGGCTGCCAGGCATCCCACTGGGTTCCCACCTCCCAAGTCCAGCCCTCCTGATTTTGCAAAGGCAGAAATCTGCAGTGAACTCAGCAAATCCTCAAGTTTTACCATTAAAGGCCAAACCAGCCAACTGCCCTCTGAAGGATTTAGGCCCAATCTATATCTAACATTTGCTCCGCTGTTATACCAAACCCACACTGGAGCAGAAATTCCCATCTACATTGCATGCCACTTTCACTTTGATTGAGTGTCACATTTTATGGCAGTGTCCAGACTGCATGCTGCTTTCACTTGGTTTGATCTCTTGGTTTTATGGTAGCTGTCTGCATAGATTTATGGCCATTTTATGGCCATTCAGGGGTGACTCTGCAGTCAGTACAGTGTTGGCCTGGGGTAGTTGAATGTGATTTTGAACTGCATCTTTTTGTGTTCCAGTGTGGGTTTGGTAAAGTAACTAAGCAAATGCTAAATGCAGATTGGGCCTCAACCGCCAAACCCTTACCTTTCAGCATTACACAGTACTGTTGCAGGTGGTCCACTGGGATAGGCCAAACATTCCAAAGCCCTGCCTGTCCCCTAAAGACCTCAAACTGATGAACTGTGCAGCCATAAGCTCTCTGAGTGCTTGGTGCAATTGCTAATTCGATGGCCCTGCTAGCTTCAGTCCGCCAAGCTGCCACAGTTCCAGGGACATCCTCATTGGGTGCAAATCTGCCTCCAGGGCCAGCTGACAAAACCGCTCCATCTGTTTGCGAAACAAAGCGTCTGCCACCCCGCCACCCTGGGACATGCTTGGTGAGGAACAATATATTTAGCTGCAGACAATGAAGCATAAAAGTTTGCACCAAGCCCATGACCTGCACAGAACTAGAGGTAAGGGAATTAATAACCTGCACTACTGCCATCAACATCTTGGGAATCAGTGAACTAAAGTGGACAGGAATAGGCCCATAGAAAAAATGGTGTGGCCTTTATAGTCAACAAGAGAGTGAAAAAGGCAAGTAATGGGATACAATCACAAAAACAATAGAAGGATCTCGGTCCGAATCCAAGGCAAACCATTCAGTATCACAGTAATCCAAGTCTATGCCCCAGATACTGATGCAGAGGAGGCTGAAGTGGGCCGGTTCTATGAAGACCTACAACACCTCCTAGAACTAACACCAAAAAATATGTCCTTATCATCATAGGGGACTGGAATGCTAAAGTAGGAAGTCAAAAGGTAACCAGAATAACAGACAATTTTGGCCTTGGAGAACAAAATGAAGCCAGGCAAAGGCTAACAGCGTTTTGTCAGGAGAACACACTGGTCATACCAAACACCCTTTCCCAACAACCTAAGAAGTGACTCTACACATGGACATCACCAGATAGGCAACACCGAAATCAGATTGATTATGTCATTTGCAGTCAAAGATGGAGAAGCTCTATACAGTCAGTAAAAACAAGATCTGGAGCTGGCTATGCTCAGATCATGAGCTACTCATTGCAAAATTCAGGCTTAAACTGAAGAAAGTTGGGAAAACCACTAGGCCATTCAGGTTTGACCTAGATCACATCCCTTATGAATATACAGTGGAGGTGAAGAATAGGTTTGAGGGACTAGATTTGATAGACAGAGTGCCTGAAGAACTATGGACGGAAGTTCATGGCATTGTACAGGAGGCATCAATCAGCACCTTCCCAAGGAAAAAGAAATGCAAGAAAGCAAAGTGGCTGTCTGATGAGGCTTTACAACTAGCTGAGGAAAGAAGGAAAGCAAAAGGCAAAGGTGAAAACGAAAGATTTATCCAACTGAATGCAGATTTCCAGAGAACAGCAAGGAAAGATAAGGAGGCCTTCCTGAATGAACAATGCAAAGTAAAAGAGGAAAACTGTTTACTACAAGGTGTTACACCTACTGGATAGATCTATGTCCTTCAGCTACATGAAACTAAGGTATTTTTACCCCAATAATGTTTAATTATAAATTCATACTTGAAGTGTTATGAGGTTTGTTTATGTTGTTATTCAAAGACAATATTTTAACTCTATTTTTTTTAAAAAAAGAGGAAAACAATAGAATGGGAAGGACTAGAGATCTCTTCAGGGAAATTGGAGAAATCAAGGGAACGTTCCATGCAAAGCTATTCATGATAAAGGACAAAAATGGTAATGACCTAATAGAAGTAGAAGAGATTAGGAAGAGATGGCAAGAATACACAGAAGTACTATGCAGGAAGGACCTCAATGACCTTAATAACGGGCCGATGGTGTAATCACTGACCTTGAGCTAGACATCCTGGAATGCGAAGTTAAATGGGCCTTAGAAAGCATTACTAACAACAAAGCTAGTGGAGGTGATGGTATCCCAGCTGTGCTATTCAAAGTCTTAAAAGATGATGCTGTTAAAGTGCTGCACTCAATTTGCCAGCAAATTTGGAAAACGCAACAGTGGCCACAGGATTGGAAAAGGTCAGTGTAAGGAAGAGACCGACTCATGAGTAAAATACCAACACAACAGAATTGAAGGACGGCAGAAGGGGGAGGATCAATCCTGCAAGTCATTACAGGGACTGCCTGGTGCTCGGCTTCGTAAGAACGGCATAGCTGAGATACCTTAATTAACAGCTGAATCAGATAGAGGGTGGGGCAGCATCTGAGCAGGGCTTTGAAGAGATAAGAGGGAAAAGGAGGCTGAGGGGGGCGCGCGTCCTTTCAGCAGAGCATTCCCTGCCTGTTGGAGTTTCTGTAAGTTTCGGCCGTTTTTAACTATTGTTTATGTCTTGGCAATCAGGGAAGCAGCTTGGACTCTCCCTATTCTTTTGAACTTTGTCAAGTAAGATTGCCTTTTTTTTTGCTGTTTTGTTAATAAAATATACTTTGCCTGAACTGCCGAGTCTAAGTGTGGAGCCGGAATGTTGGCCTCTAAATCAGCCAAACCCTTTAACAACGAGGGAGCTGATCTTTTGGTTACGCTTGCAAGAGAAATGCCTCGGTAGACATGAAACCAGACGCCTTGTAGTAATCAACTATAAAAGTTTATTAAACATGATGTTAACAGCAGCTTACAATTGTTAGCAGTCAAGAAAATCACACCGTGCTCTATCCCCTCATCTTTATTTCAATCTAATACATTTACTAGGACTATGGCAGCCTTCTGGCCCCCTTCTCCCTCCCCATCAAACAGATTATTCATCTCACCACTCCTCGATGCAGCTGAGAAAGGATGACAGGCCAGCAAGGCTTCTGGCCTTCTTGAATAAAGGTGGAAGGTGCACTTCTCCCCTCTTGGTTCTCTCTCAGATAGAAGCCACACCACACCCAGTCCCCTATTCTCATCCTTTATACTGTTCCTCCTACATTAATCCACCCCCTTCTTAGCCAATCAGAAATATTGACCTTTACAATTTCTTAATTATTCATGAGTGTTACATAACCTAAAGTTGGGGGTTTTGGGGCTTTCCATACATGGAGTTGTTTTTCTCAATTTTGGGAAACTTTGGGGAATTCTGAGGAAAAGATTCCCTTTAAGGTTAAGGTGACCGGCCAAGTATCAGCGTAGAATCTTGCCCACGCTAAAAACTCTTATCCTAGTAAACATGTCATCTTATTGATAGATGTTGGTGATGTTGAGCAACTCTGCTAATGTTAATTTCAAACATCTGTTGCTCTGAAGAGTCTTTCACTAAGTCTCTCCCACTATCTCCTTTTCACTGCTATATCTCTTTATCCTATACATGACTCCCTGATTACCTATAATTCCCTCTATAATGCATGTATACTTGTGCTTTATGCAGGTACTGTGTGAAGCAGGTACTGTGTGTAAGTATTGCAGCTAAAGATCCTCTTATATAAAATCAATACATATCTCTCCCTCCCCCTTCTTCTTATAAGAGACTGTTTTCTAAATGTTCCCCAATTCTTGGCATCCTGTGTCTCTTAATCAAAACCAGCTGTAAAGCAACTGAAAAACAACTGAGATCAACAGCTGGCTCATCTCCCCTTTTAATATTTCCCAATCCAGGCCTGCTAAAGACAAAAGCCTCTGATTCTCAGCTTGGTTTATGAACCAGCATTCCAATGAACCAAAGTCTATGTGAAGGCCACAACTATAAAGCCTTAAAACCATATCAGAAGGTTTATATAAGTGAGCTTATAAATCTCTTCAGGGTTCTCTAGATCCTGACACTCCCCCCGTTTCATACAAGACAGCCCTCCGGCTGTCGCGTATGAAGACATATTCCACAAGCTGACCACACCTGATAGGCATGCGCTATCTAGGAGAGGGGTATCGAGTGCTGGATCCCAGAGTGTCGATCGGCACTTTACAAATCCGTAACTTAAAGATACTGCAACTGGCGCACTTTTGCCCTGACCCAGAGGACAACTGCCAGTGTTAGAATCAAAAGAATGGCCTGGATTATCAAAATGACGGTGATCGGGTGAGTAATGAGCTTCAAAACTCCTGCCGCTGTTGGACTCAGATTATAAAAGAAAACCGATGACCACCAGGATGCACCTCCCAGATCCTCAATGTCCTTTGAAATCTGTAAAACTTTCTGATTATTGTGTTGTACTGTGAGTGAAGTCTTCTCTCCTAGCTTCCTAACACCACTCAATTGTTCCTGCAATTCTGGGTGGCTGATTACTTTCCTTAACATATCAATGTCCATCCCTAAAGTTATTGGCTTGATCTGTTCAAATAACTGTGGTCTATATTTCATGAGTTCCACAGTCCAGTGGGGGACATGGTATTCAAAGTCACACCCTTTCACAAAGGCGACTTGACAAAAGCATCTGTTGATCTGAGTAGAGATGTAGAACAACTTCAGATCGTCTACCTGGACTAAAGGGCAATGCGATCGGATGCACACACACCCCTTTCCAGCATAGACAACAGAGCTCCCTGTCTCAGATAAAATTTCAAAAGAGCACTTGTGAGTACCATTGTCAGCTTCATAAAAGCATTCATCCCGTTGCTGAAAATTCCTATCCTCACAAATGAAACCTAAAGATCCGTGCTGAACACATCCGTCGAGACTAATAGTCTCCCAGCTGCTTCCCTTCTGATAGGCCCAGGCATGATGATCAATAGCATACATAACCAAACCTCCAGTTACCTGTATCCCCAATGGTACAATAGGAAATACATCATAGTGTTCATGTTGTGATACAGTAAGTACAAATACAACAACTTCCGCTTTTACGGGATCATATGTAAAACTTAACAATTGCCACCATTCCATAAACTGTCTCTCTTCCTGGGTGACATTATTCCAAAGCAAATATTTGATTTCCAAAGGTAAATTCCCTGTAAGACCTTCCCGAATGATTTGCATCACAACCTGTTGACTGAGGTCCTGGGCTTGGGTGCAAGCTAGTGCTAAAGCACTGCTAACTTGCAGTGAAGCAATTCCCTCTACTATTGCCTCTTCATCCCCATGCTCACTGCTCTGCCAGAAAGGCAGGATATTAGCTATCAATTTTTGTCCAGCTCCCAACTGTGCCAAGGAGGACACAATCGGGGTTCCCATTTTCCGAACATCTGATGTTGCATAGCGGATCTTATTCGCTAGAACCTCTACACTCATAGCATCCAGGACACCAGTCGCCAGACCCGATGCCTCCAAAATAGTATCCAACCCTCTAGTTTGCCGACTTTTCGCCAGCTGCTTCCCATACCATAAGTCCAACCATTTTTGCCAACCTTCGTGGCTGGTGGTAACATATGGGGCACATTCGGGGACAGCTTGGGACATATTTAAACCTGTCAAGTCCAAGCGAACTTCCTTCAAAGAGCGGACTGGGGTCAACATCACTCGCTCTTTATGATCCTGCTTCACGACGTGCGGGCCAATCAGAGGATGTTTTCGGGGTCGTATCAAATCATTATCCCCGGCAAGGACCTCAAAATGAAGAGTCATCCCTGGTTGGTGGAGCTGGTATATGCCAGCTTCCGCAGGCACCAACTGGAACTCACGATGACACTGGTATCGAAAGATCGTATTCAGGGACCGCAAGTCACATTCACTGTCATCCAGCTGCAGCACCCATTCAGGAGGGCCCCATTCTCCAATCTGATCAGTTTCCACTATCCATTTTTGTTGTGTGCAGTTCCCCATAACAACAAACTGAGCACCGGATGGAGTTATCAGGGTGCTGTTCTGGGACTGCCACTCCTGCGCCATATGGGACCCATTGAATCCTGTGAGAGTGAAGATTGGAATATATCCTGCAGCCACAAATGCAAAACCATTAACTTTCAACACAGCACAGTTAACTTCATTTCTAAGAATGGTATAGGTCCCAAACCTCTCCTGGACCATGGCTCCCCTGTAATGATACTGCGCGGAGCAGTCCCCTGATGTGGGCTCATCAAATGATGGCAAATCCCATCTGCAAATGCTATAGGCATACCGAGGCATGTCCCCAAGTGCTCGCAATTCAATGCGTCTCTCCTCAGTCACAACTGTAGCTGAGGGTCCAAGCAGATCAGTCCCCTGAAGGGAGCAATCTGCCACGTCATCGTCATTCAGTTCAAGTCTCCAAGTGACATTCCCCCCAATGGGGTCCCAGTCAAGGATAGTCTGGTAACACCAGGCCATTCTGTCTGGGCACGCAGCCTGTGTACCTGCTGTGGAGCAGCCTTCTGCATCAATCGCCGGAAACAGAGGCGACCGTCCCACAGGTGGTCCCCTTGCAGGCACATTCCTTCCTCCAACTACAGGGGTCCCCACCGGGTGGGCATTAGGCACGTCCTGCCCCTTAGTGCGAGGATTAGCAGCAAACCCCGGTCCCTCCTGTGATCTCTCCCGTGAAGGGGGAGAAGCGACAGTTGGTCCCACAGGCGTCTGTTTCGGAGGACTTACAACTTCCGTGTTAAACCGCAGGGTATGTAAACCCGCACACTCCTCCTCCATTTTATTAGCTCTGACCAATTTCATGACACAGTGCAAACCACTGTGACATCTCGTAGTGGATTCCCTTGCCCCATGCCACACACAGGCATACTTATCATCAATGTGAGTAGACTCAAAATTAATTGTTTCAAATAGAACTCCAGATTCAGCAGCCAGCAAATATTCATTGCCTTCATAAGCGCAACGTTTTCCTGCCTCACTTATCAGAAACACCCGAGACCTAGTAGGGATCCAGGAAATCTGATACTTGAGGCAAGTCTCGGAGGTGAGACCTGATCCACATACCTCACCTATAGCAGCAGGGCATCTATCTGCAATCTGCATCTCCCTCTGCCCTGTTTCTGACACCTTTGTTACAGACTGTGAAACCTGAAGGGCATCCTGCATGTCTTGATGCATTGCCGACGTTCTGGGGTTATCAAGGGGAGTGACCTTGGAGTTGCCCACTCCTTCCCCCAATGGCACCCCTTTCCTTAACCCTTTCCGTGCCAATTCCCTACTGGGAATCTCACTGTCACACCTCATCAGATTTGTCTCCCAACTGCAAAAGAGGTCTCCCATTTGTACACCCTCCAGGTAAGGGCCATTGTGCCCCCCATCTATGAAGGTATGAAATGTCTTATATCGTGGTATGACAACGTCACAGGTAGCTTCACCATAATGTACAGTTAGTATACAACCTTTATTATAAGTGAGAATAAAATCTACTTCCTGTGAAACATCAAGCTTAGGCTCTGGACAGCCAAATCTATCTGCTTTTACTCTCTGTTTTGTTTTCTGAACCATGACTGTATCCCAGGTACATCTCCATCCCTTGGGTAGATCTGTGCGAAATACTTTGACTTCCCAATGTTGACTTCTGACTCCCGGTTCCAATCTAAGCACAGGTACCTCCTCCTCCTCAACTTCTGTATCGGGGGGTGGAAGCACTTCATCTTCCTGTACTAACCCAACATCTTCCCGGGATCTATCAATGTCTGTATTTGTACCAGTGTCACTATCGGTATGGACGTCAGTCTCAGGGGGTGGATCCCCTGCCAACGTCTTATCTGATGTGTCATTAGGCACTATCTCTTCTACCTTAGGAACGCAAGTGACTAGGGACGTCTCCCACCTGCACGCGCGCTCCTCCCACAAAACTGTTCCCATAATAACTGGATCTTGTCCTTTTTCTCCCAGGAATACATATTCCTGCTCTCCAACCGGGAGCAAGAGTCTACAATCCTTCATGCTCTGTCTAATTCTAATGGAGCAAATCCCTCGATAATACTTAAAAGTTACCTGTACCTTACCATCCTGGAATTTCCATGATTCTGCAGTAGTGTTGCCGCAGTCCAGTTTGCTCACCTGATCATCTGAAGCAAGCAAACTTATACTTCCCATATTCCAGGTGCATTCCCATATTCCTGGCATATCTGACCATGGAACTTGGTATGACTTAATAAAATCCGGATTCACTGGGGTCTCACCATCTGAATTATGTGAGAGATCGCGTGTGACACTTGAGCTGACACCAGTGTCGCTCCTGGAATCTCTGGAGGTGGTATTATCCAGAAGAAAAACAGGACAAAGAGCACAACACAACAAAGCACACAGCAACCACATCTCAGACACATTATCCCTCATTGAATATTACCGAATTCAGTTACGTCGAGGTGTGTTAGGTTTTCTCCTGCAACAAAAGTGCAAAAGACTACTTGGCACTTTCCTTTCGTGCACATTATTGCTTATAATATATATATGGGTTAGTATGTTTATTATACGTGCAGTGCACTTTACAGTGTATAAGCGTTTATGCAAAGATATGCTATATATAAAGATTTCAAGCAGCCTTTTTAATAAGGCCTATGCCAGCCACGCCCAAAAGCCGGAGCATATGGGTGGTAGCCTGGCTCCTCTGTTTGCCAACTCTCTTCCACATTGCTATAGGCATCAACCAGCTTAGTATCTTCTTTCCGCCACTCCCTGCACCCATATATCCATTTCCTCACATATACTTTCCTGATGTCTTCCACTTTTGTTTCCCATACCACCGATCCCACAGTGTTTTCAAACCTGAATGGTGGAGCTCTCCTGGGCCCATTAGGAGTGTCCCCATTGCGAGGTGTCACATACAACTTAGGGAGGGTTATTCCACAAGACCTTCTGGAAGCAGTGCCGGTATCTGAATCTCTCCCAGGATTTCTTTGGGGATTAGGGGGTGGTGGAGCGTCATTTGAATCATCACTTTCAAGAATAATGTTAACGCTTTTCAATTGCTCCTCCATTCCAATTTTATGACAATGTATATATGTATATATATGTATAGTGTCACCTATAAAAATGAATTATACAAATTGTCCTATAAGATTCTATCATGCAAACTGTCTTCATGTATATACACAGAATGAAGCGCAAAGGTTTCCATCTACTTCCCTTTCCATTCCTTCAGCTGGGAAGAGTGGAACCATTTCCTTTTCACGTCATCTGTCCCCTTTTTAATCTCCACTAAGTAGACTGTGGGGGAAGCTCTATCCACAATGTAACATGGTCCTAGCCAACTGGAAGTTAGTGAATGCTTCTTTTTAGAAAAATCTCGGTACATTACTTTAGTACCCACCGACCATTCTATAGGGTTCTTCACCCATCCCAAATATTTATCCATCCTTTTTATGTTCAGGCCTAATTGAGCAGCAATGTCCTTGTGTACTTCAGCTAACCTTTCACTAAGCTGTTGGATCCACTGATCCGTCAATACCTTAGGCTGCCAGTTATCAGGAATCTCAGTATCCAACCACCATTGTTGTGGGGTATTCATCAATCTACCTGTCATTGCCTCAAAGGGTGTGTATCCGTGGGATGCTGTGGAAGCTCTAATGGCCATTAAAATAAGGGGTAATTTTTGATCCCAATCTTTTCCATCCTTCTTCACTACCTTTTTCAAGGCCTCCTTGATAACCCTATTCTGTCTTTCTACCAATCCCGACGACTGAGGATGGTGAGCCACATGAAACCTTTGCTTAATACCTAACAGATGGCATAATTCCTGCATCACCTGGCCAATAAAGTGAGGTCCCTGGTCTGAACTCAACCCTTTAGGGATACCGTACCTCACAAAGACCTGATTCAGGAGATGTCTAGCAGTGGTTATAGCTGTGTTGTCTTTTGTGGGGAGGGCTTCTACCCATTTTGAAAAACTATCTATCAAGACCAAGCAATACTGATTGCCATTCTTAGTCTTTGGCAAGGGACCTATAAAATCAATTTGGACATCGGACCACACCCCACTGGGTCTCTGATGTCTCAGGTCCCCCTTCCTAATTCTAACATCTGCATTTACCATGGCACAGCGCAAACAGTTATGGCACCACTGCTTGACGTCTTCCTTCATGAGTGGCCACCAGCCAACTCCTTTTACCTGTTCCAGGGTTCTCTCCCAACCAAAGTGCCCTTGTTCATGGACAAATTGGATCAAGTCACTTCTCACCATTTTGGGCACAACCCACAATCTAAGACTTTCCCTTATGGCCCACACTGTGTCCTCTTTCTTCTGAATTTCATATTTCCCACATGGACTTTTCCCTTTATCTAATAAATCCCGAATTTCTGCATCATCCTTTTGTAAGGTTGCTAGGTCTAAAATCGCTGGGAGTTCTTTCTTCCCTTGGGCTCTAGTAACCACCTTAGTTACCCTCTCTTCCTCAATATGCTCGGTAGCTGTGGCTGATAATTTAGCTAAGGAATCCACTTTATTGTTCCAATAGGCCTCCTTAGTCTTTACCTTCTGGTGTGCTCGCACATGCATAACCCTAATATCTCCTTGCCACTGTGCTATGTAATCAGCAATTTCATTCCATAACTGGGCATGAGTGACAGGCTTTCCATCAGAGGTAGACATTCCCTTTCGCTTCCAAATGGGAAGCCACACTAGGAGAGCTTGTTTTGTCCAATCTGAGTCTGTAAATATGGCAATGTCACTCTCCTTCGCTTCGGTGGCCAGCACCTCTTTAATAGCAGCAACCTCCGCAGCCTGCGCCGAATGAGGTACTACGGCTCCCCCTTTCTCAAAGCTGTCATTAACTCTTATAATCCCATATCCTGTTTTTGCCTTTCCCTTCTCATAATAGGAGGACCCATCTACAAACCATACCTTGTAAGATTTTCCCAAGGCTTCTTCCAAAGATAATCCCGATCTTACTGGCCAATGTACATGTATGTATTCAGGCAGGGGGCACTCATGCTCCTCTCCCTGCACCAATAATCCATATGGCACAGGTGCTAACACCTTTCCCTTTTCTATCTGGATTCCCCGATTCACCAATGCCAGTGTCCAATGGGCAATCCTTGCGTTGCTCACATGCCCATCTTGAATTTTTCCACTAACAATGTACTGCAAAGGGCTATGAGTGGTCTGAACGATTACCTTACTCTCTCCTAAAATGTACTCCCATTGTTGCAAGCACCAGAACAATGCCAGGCATTCCCTTTCACACGGGGTGAAGTTCTGCTCTACCCCACTAAGGGCCCTAGACGCATAGGCAATTATCCTGCGCTTTCCATCCTGGACCTGAATTAATGTTGCTCCTATTGCTGTATCTGTGGATGCTAATTGAAGCACAAAAGGCTCCCCCACACGCGGGTAGGCCAAAGCAGGTGCCTGAGCGAGGTCTTGTTTCAGTTGGACCAACGCTTTAGCCTGATCCGGCCCCCATTCCCATTTCCTATTTTTCTTCAAGAGAGCCCACAGAGGGCGAGTTTTCTCAGCAAATCCCTCTATAAACTCTCGAGAAAAATTCAGTGTCCCTAGAATTGCCCTCAATGAATGAGCATCGGTAGGGGCTGGTAGCTTCCCTATAGCTTCCACTCTCTGTGCATCTGGGGATCTCCCTTCTTGTCCTAGACATATTCCCAGATACTTTACTTCCTTCTGCACCAGTTGGGCTTTATCCCAATTGATCTTAAATCCTGTTTCTTGTAAGAGCTTCAGAACTGCCCTAGTTACGTCGCGCACCAACTCTGGAGTCTTGCCCCACAAAAGGAGATCATCGACATACGAGTTCGTGACCTCTCTATACTCCCTGGGGAGCTTATCTAGCATCTGAACAACGTGCTTATGACATATACTTGGCGAGATATGGAGCCCCTGTGGGAGTCTTTTGTAACAGTATTGTTTCCCGCGAAACGTGAACGCAAATTTGTACCAACAGCGGGGGTCTAACGGAATGGAATGAAAACAGTTCGAAATATCAATAACAGTGAAGTATTTTGCGCCCCCGCAATGGCAGCGATGACTTCTGGGTAGCTAGCCACTACTGGGGCCGTATTAGGGATCGCTTGGTTCAATGCTCGAAAATCTACCACTAATCTATAGGTATTATCCTTCTTCTTGACTGGCCAGATGGGAGCATTGTTAATGCTTTCCATCTGCACCAGCACATCCTGTGCCACCAAAGAATCAATGATTTCCGCCATGGCTTTCTCAGCTTCCACAGGGTACTTGTACTGCCTTTGCGGTTTGGGATCTGGCCCTGTAATAAGAACCTGTGCATCTATCTTTCCACATTCATTCCTATTCTTTATCCCAATCGAGGGAAATTCCCTGATCCACTCCACTTTACCTTGAGGGTTAACCTCACTGGGTTCCTTAAAGGCGTGGCACTTCTGCACTGAGTATATGGGAAGAGTTACATCTCCTTCATTGGGCATTTGCCACAGACAATCATTTGATAAATCAAGTACTAATTGATGCTTCTTCAGAAATGGGCTGCCTAAGATTCCTGACTCCTGATTCTGATCAGACACATAAAACTGAGCTTCAGTTTGCAACATCCCAACTTGAATGGGACAAAAATTCATCACTGTAGCGGGAGAATCATCTCCAGCAAATCCGACCAACTGAACTTGTTCAGCTGCCTTTGTTGGCTTAAAGCCTTTAGGCACCCATTCTGGGCTCAAAATATTCACAGATGCCCCTGAATCTACTAACAATAGAGGCCGTGTATCCCCACTTCCCAAGTGTGCCTCAACCACTGGTCTTCCCCAGGTATCATAATTTAAATCTGCAATTTTTCTGGGGAAGCCTTGGGCGGGGAACCCCTACCCAGAGGCTTCTACCCCCGGAGCATCCCACCTAGCTCCTCCTGTTGCGCACTCTGGCGCACATACCTGTGTCTCCGGTGTCCTTATTCGCGCCACTGGCCGAGCGTCCTGCTCCTGCCGCTTCAGAATGTCTGCCAATCCTTTGATTAGCTCTCCAGTAGGTTTTCCATCCCATTTACTCCTGGGCTCCCCCAGGTCCATTAGCTTCTCCCAAATGCCTTGCCTCACTCCCTCAGGGTACTCCCTTCTATATGGTCTGTTTGGGGGTTCCCTGTTTGTCATGGGGGAATTTTGAACTCTCCTATTCTGTCCATTCCCTCCTACTGGCCGATTGTAGCTATTCCCCTGTGTGGCAGCCCTATTATTACTCCATTGCTGGGTGTACCTGGTGCGTGGCTTTATTTGTGGTGGACTATTCCTGCTCCACGGCCCCTCATTAGAAAAGGTCACATTAAACACTGATTTTTCCTGACTCTTTCCATTCTTGGCCTGAGCTTTCAAACTTTCTCTAAATAATTGCCCTGCTTGGCGGATGCGCTCCTGGAGTTGGGGATATGTCATCGGACCGACTGTCACGTTGCCAACAATCAATTTACAAGGGAAATTAAGGCCATCCAAAAGCTCTCTCTTAAATTCCAAGTTATCGTAGTCGGGCACGCCTTGAATTAGATTTACGATATCCGCAGCTACTGCCAACAATTCCTTCCTTCTCACATATATCTCTGGGGATTCGTCTGGTTTCTGCTCTTCCTCATAAAAAGCTCTGGAAATACTCCTATAAGGCATCAGAGCTCGCATACACCCTGCCCAAAATCCTCCTATGCTTGCTGGAACATCAGTCAGGTATTGCTGAATTGTAGCCCATGTATCTGCACTAGCACACTGTCTTGCTAATCTTTTTATATCATCTTCAGCAAGATCCGTGTGTCTGGATACCTCAAACATCCAGCTTAAGGCTGTATCTGAGTTTAGCGGTCCCAGCTTCTGACCAAGAGCCTGTATATCTGCAAACTTCATTGGGACTGTTTCCTCAATGGTATCTGTTGTGACATGTCCTCTAACCTGCCTGTCAGTTTGCACAGACTTCCTTACTACCGGAAGAACCGGGCAAAATGGTTTCCCATTGCTCTCCCCCGTTTCAAGGCTTTGCAGCACATTTTTTGTGTAATTTGAGCAAACTCGCTCTGTAATCTCCCATGGCTCCTCTTGGCAATTTTCCAAATCAAAATCATAGCTGGGGAGGACATCTACCCCACTAGGTGATCCCTTTGTGACAGCTGCAGCCACTCCCTTCTTTGCACTGAGTGCATCTTTGAGCACCCGAATCTTATCCTGGCATTGAGAGTGGTCTTGTTTACTATCATTCTCTGTCTTTGTATAATCTGCTATCACTTTGACTGCTGCCTGGGCATCAGCCAGCTGGCTTTGTAAAGCATGCATTTGGTTTTCGATAAGACACGCCTTCCCCTTCCACTCTTCACATTCCTCTGTTAACTGATAGAGTGCAGAGGAAGTCTGTAAATTCTGCGCTACACTATCTAGATACTGTGTTTTTCTTAAACATTCCTTTTCCTGTAACTTATTAATCTCAGACTGCAAATCCTCAATTTTAGATGTACACTCCTGTAGCATAGTTTTCTGCTTCTTAGCCAGCAGCCATAATGTCCAACGGCCTGCTTTCTCTATCTGTCCCTTATTTCTAGTAATTTCCTTTATTTGGTTAAACACTATGGCAGCGTCCTCTGTAGGATCTTTGCCTTGAAAAATATCCGGATGTACTAAAGAAATAGATCCCTTTTCCTCTGCCCACTGCCGGAGAGCATTGACACTGTCATCTGGCTTATTTTCTGACTGTGCCTGTGTACATTTCTTTATCTTAAATCTCTTAGCTAACCGTTTCTCAGTTAATTCACTGGAGCCCTTATTTCCCATTGTTAAAGTGCTATTTAAAACAGTCTAAGAACCTGAGCTTGTCTAAACAAACCAAAAGTTTAGTGTAACAAAAACCATCTGGCGTCCTGTCACCAAGCCATAAATCTCACAAAGCGTTTAACAGCCGCATCCTCCACCATTCTGTTGGCCTCTAAATCAGCCAAACCCTTTAACAACGAGGGAGCTGATCTTTTGGTTACGCTTGCAAGAGAAATGCCTCGGTAGACATGAAACCAGACGCCTTGTAGTAATCAACTATAAAAGTTTATTAAACATGATGTTAACAGCAGCTTACAATTGTTAGCAGTCAAGAAAATCACACCGTGCTCTATCCCCTCATCTTTATTTCAATCTAATACATTTACTAGGACTATGGCAGCCTTCTGGCCCCCTTCTCCCTCCCCATCAAACAGATTATTCATCTCACCACTCCTCGATGCAGCTGAGAAAGGATGACAGGCCAGCAAGGCTTCTGGCCTTCTTGAATAAAGGTGGAAGGTGCACTTCTCCCCTCTTGGTTCTCTCTCAGATAGAAGCCACACCACACCCAGTCCCCTATTCTCATCCTTTATACTGTTCCTCCTACATTAATCCACCCCCTTCTTAGCCAATCAGAAATATTGACCTTTACAATTTCTTAATTATTCATGAGTGTTACATAACCTAAAGTTGGGGGTTTTGGGGCTTTCCATACATGGAGTTGTTTTTCTCAATTTTGGGAAACTTTGGGGAATTCTGAGGAAAAGATTCCCTTTAAGGTTAAGGTGACCGGCCAAGTATCAGCGTAGAATCTTGCCCACGCTAAAAACTCTTATCCTAGTAAACATGTCATCTTATTGATAGATGTTGGTGATGTTGAGCAACTCTGCTAATGTTAATTTCAAACATCTGTTGCTCTGAAGAGTCTTTCACTAAGTCTCTCCCACTATCTCCTTTTCACTGCTATATCTCTTTATCCTATACATGACTCCCTGATTACCTATAATTCCCTCTATAATGCATGTATACTTGTGCTTTATGCAGGTACTGTGTGAAGCAGGTACTGTGTGTAAGTATTGCAGCTAAAGATCCTCTTATATAAAATCAATACATATCTCTCCCTCCCCCTTCTTCTTATAAGAGACTGTTTTCTAAATGTTCCCCAATTCTTGGCATCCTGTGTCTCTTAATCAAAACCAGCTGTAAAGCAACTGAAAAACAACTGAGATCAACAGCTGGCTCATCTCCCCTTTTAATATTTCCCAATCCAGGCCTGCTAAAGACAAAAGCCTCTGATTCTCAGCTTGGTTTATGAACCAGCATTCCAATGAACCAAAGTCTATGTGAAGGCCACAACTATAAAGCCTTAAAACCATATCAGAAGGTTTATATAAGTGAGCTTATAAATCTCTTCAGGGTTCTCTAGATCCTGACAGGAAGCTGGAGAGTCCAGTACAGAACCCGGGGCCTGAATCATACATGGTGGCAGCGGTTCAAACAGGCAAAAGGTGAGAGAAGGCTATCAACAAGGACTGTTGATCCATGGACTATTCAGAGGGAATATTATACAACATGGATCCAGTTTTAGCCTCAGTAGGATTAGAGGCATCCGGTTACCAGGAAGAGTCCTTTCGAAGATACTCCCAGGAAAAAGTACTTGATATGAAAGAAATCCTAGAGGAGTATGATAACAATGAAGTGGCCTTGAGGAGGAAGGTGTTACAACAGAGAACAGATGTGAAAGCTGGGCAAACAGAAGTACAGAATGATAAGGGAGTAGAGACGGCAGTGAAGGCAGGCGGAGCTGCAGTGGAGGGGCAACCAGTTGACCCAGTGCAGCAGTTATGCACTCTAATGACTCAGCTCCTTGGGCAAAATGGGCAGCAGATGAACATGATGCAGCAGCATCTAGCAGGCAATCAAGGAGATAGATGGACAAAGTTAAAGTTTCCTGAGTTAAGATCTGGAGATGATGTGGCAACTTTTTTTGCTTTATTTGAAACTTCAGCACAGGATTACCATTTGCCAGACACTGAATACATGGCAGCTCTGCGCAGGTGTGTGCATGGGGAGGTTGCAGAGTTACTTGCACAGCTCGCCCCCCAGCAAGCAAGGGACTACTCATATTTTAAGCAGCTAGCCCTGAGGCAGTTTGGACTATCAACAGAACAACTTCGGCAAAATTTTCGACAGGCAGTTCCTAAGCCAAAGGAATCATACAGCGTCATTGAGCAGGAAGCCCTGGGAGTGGTATGGGGGCTAAACAAGCTTAAAACATACCTAAGGGGGGTACATTTTCAGTTGGAGACGGATCATAGTCCATTGGTTTTCATCAACAGGATGAAAGAAACTAATGCCAGAATTCTAAGATGGGCGTTATCCCTACAGGATTTCTCATTCGAGGTTAGACACATTAAGGGAAAAGAAAACGTATTAGCTGACTCCCTCTCAAGATGTTTTGCCGAAGCAGATTAATGGGATAGATCACGATTAGTAGATAGTCGGGAATAACAGGAATTGATCTGAAATGACATTTCTTTATTTTCTCTCGCAGAAAGTGAGATGGACATACCCTCTCTTTCTGCGTGGGGGGGTGTAAGGAAGAGACCGACTCATGAGTAAAATACCAACACAACAGAATTGAAGGACGGCAGAAGGGGGAGGATCAATCCTGCAAGTCATTACAGGGACTGCCTGGTGCTCGGCTTCGTAAGAACGGCATAGCTGAGATACCTTAATTAACAGCTGAATCAGATAGAGGGTGGGGCAGTGTCTGAGCGGGGCTTTGAAGAGATAAGAGGGAAAAGGAGGCTGAGGGGGGGGGTGCGTCCTTTCAGCAGAGCATTCCCTGCCTGTTGGAGTTTCTGTAAGTTTCGGCCGTTTTTAACTATTGTTTATGTCTTGGCAATCAGGGAAGCAGCTTGGACTCTCCCTATTCTTTTGAACTTTGTCAAGTAAGATTGCCTTTTTTTTTGCTGTTTTGTTAATAAAATATACTTTGCCTGAACTGCCGAGTCTAAGTGTGGAGCCGGAAGCTGGAGAGTCCAGTACAGAACCCGGGGCCTGAATCATACAGTCAGTTTACATTCCAATCCCAAAGAAGGACAATGCCAAGGAATGTTCAGGCTATCGCACAATTGCACTCATTTCACACGCTAGCAAGGTCATGCTAAAGATCCTACAAGCTAGGCTTCAGCAGTACGCGGATAGAGAACTGCCAGAAGTACAAGCTGGGTTTCGAAGAGGTAGAGGAACTAGAGAGCAAATTGCAACATTCGCAGGATTATGGAGAAAGCAAGAGAGTACCAGAAAAACATCTACTTCTGCTTCATTGACTATGCTAAAACCTTTGATTGTGTGGATCACAACAAACTATGGCAAGTCCTTAAAGAGATGGGAGTACCAGACCACCTCACATGTCTCTTGAGAAACCTGTATAAGGGTCAAGAAGCGAGAGTTAGAACCGGATATGGAACAACTGATTGTTTTAGCATAGGAAAAGGAGTACGACAAGGATGTATATTGTCACCTTGCTTATTTAATTTATATGCAGAGCACATAATGCGGAATCCTGGCCTGGATGAATCACAAGCTGGAATTAAGATTGCTGGGGAAAAGATCAACAACCTCAGATATGCAGACGATACCACTCTAATG
Organism: Gekko gecko; assembly: GCA_029375565.1. Classification (NCBI taxonomy): domain Eukaryota; kingdom Metazoa; phylum Chordata; class Lepidosauria; order Squamata; family Gekkonidae; genus Gekko; species Gekko gecko. Next base: position 230,742,280 of record JAPDNY010000002.1, on the reverse strand, counting down.
GCAGAAAGTGAAGAGGACCCAAAGAGCCTCTTGCTCAGGGAGAAAGAGGAGAGTGCTAAAGGTGGCTTGAAACTCAACATAAAAAAACTAAGCTCATGGCATCTGGCCCCCTCAATCCTTGGGAAATAGAAGAGGAAGTTGTGGAAGCAGTGACAGACTTCACATTCCTGGATCCAAGATCACTGATTGCAGCCATGAAATTAAAGGACGCCTGCTCCTTGGGAAGAAAGCGATAGCAAACCTAGACAGCCTAATAACAAAAGTTCGTATGGTCAAAGCAATGGTATTCCCAGTAGTAATGTATGGCTGTGAGAGTTGGACCATAAGGAAGGCCAAGTGCCAAAGAATAGATTCTTTTGAATTATGGTGCTGGAAAAGACTCTTGAGAGTCCCCTGGATTGCAAGGAGATCAAATCAGTCAGTCCTACAGGAAATCAACCCTGACTGTTCCCTGGAAGGCCAGATACTGAAGCTGAAGCTCAAATACTTTGGCTACCAAATGAGAAGACCCTGATGCTGGGAATGATTGAAGGTAAAAGGGGACGGCAAAGGATGAGATGGTTAGACAGTGTTATTGATGCAACAAACACGAAATTGAGCAAACTCTGGAGGACGGCGGAAGACAGGAGGGCCTGGCATGATGTGATCCATGGGATCACGAAGAGTTGGACTTTACTGTGTGACTGAACAACAACAACAACAACTACTACTACTGCTGCCATATTGTCACATCAAAAATGTACTGTGCAATTGGCCAACTGCTCTCCCCAAACCCAGAGTGCCACTAAAATGGGGGGAAATTCCAAGAAGGTGAAGTTGCAGCAAATCTTCCCTGAGGACCAAGCCTCAGGCCATTCTTCTGCACACCAATGACCCCTAAAATAAACCCCAAAACTGATGGAGCCCAATGCGTCAGAAGTAACTTGGAGCTCAGCCTCCAGCTGTAAGTCATCCCGTCAAAATGAAATCCCATTGAACTTCCATAAGAACGTCCCCCAAACCTAAAGATCTTCCCTCATGCCCTCATGGATTCTCAATGTGTGGGACGGGCTGCGCAGCCCAGCCATGGTGTTGCACAAATGGTGCAGAAACACCCTTCCAGGCACCATTACCCAGCATGCAAAATCCAAGTGCCTTACCAGCTGCTGAATCTCAACTAAGGTGGCTTTCTTCTTAGAGAGAAAAATGGCCACCTGAGACTACAACTCCACTAACTTCACCAGAGGCAACCTGGAGGTCTGGTTGACAGTATCCAATTCAATACCTAAAAATGTCAAGGCTGTGGATGGGCCCTCTATCATTTCATGAGCTAAAGGGACCCCCAACTCCCCGGCTAATTCCATAAAGGAGTCAAGCAAATGAACCCAAGGGCCAGTGCCAGCAGGTCCCACAAAAAGAGAATCTTCAAGATAATGAACTGTATCCTTCAGGCCTGTTTTGCACCATAAGGCCCATTCAAAAAAAGAACTAAAGCACTCAAAGGCAGAACAAGAAATTGAGCAACCCACTGGAAGGATCCATGTAGAATTGGCCTTCAAAAGCAAGCCCCAAAAGTTCGAAATCATCAGGATGGACCAGCAGGAGGCGGAATGCCGATTTGATGTAGCATTTCACCATCTTAGCCACTGGGCCACACTGACAGACAACTCGCACAGCTTGGTCAAAAGATGTATAGTGAACCAAATACAGGTGGTCAAGGATAGCATCATTGACCGAAAAGACAAGTGATGTATCATGTGATACTCACCAACCGCTTTCTTATGGACCACACCCAAGAGGGAAACCCTCAACGTGGGAACTAGTGGAGTTGAGAGTGGTCCAAGCACCCTCCCTGACACTCCTTAGCTATCTTTTCCCACACCTCGTCTTCCAAACCCACCAGGGACTTAAGATTTGAAATATGAAACTTCCCTGGGGACCCTGACAGAGAATCCTAAAACCATTAGTAAAACCATCTAACAGATATGAATTATCTAAATAGTGAGGATAAAACTCCAGCCATTTCTCTTCCAGATGAGTCAGTGTCACTCTCGGTCCCACCTGTGGGCGTGCCCACATCCGGACACCATCCTCCAGATGTCTGGTGTCCTTTGCCTCCCGGGGACAAAAGGTTTCAGAATGGGCCGGCCGCAGGTTTAGCATCACCTGTCACAGCATCGGATCTCTGTGGAAGCCCTGGGGAGTCTTCCTCTCTCTCAGCTCTCCCCGCTCAGTCGTCTCCAGGCTCCTTTTTTCTCCTCCTTGACCTCCTTCCTTGTCCCCTTCTTATACCCCCCACCCGTCCTCTCTCTGTGCATCATGGTATCTGTCAGGGCAGGCCCCACTCCCATGCATCAGGGCTGGCGCATGGAGTGCCCTACCCTCGCCAGGCCCCATAGGGAGGCCGCCTGCCTTCCCTGAGGTTTCCAATGTGCAGCGCTCAGCCTGGGCGCCTCCATGTGGTCCGTCCACCTTGACTGGACCTGAGGCCTTGCTCTGCGGGGGGTTCACCTGACATTGTCTCTGGGGCCAGGGCATCACTTGGCCTTGTCCTCTTCTGCCTCATCCTTGCTTGCTGCTCCTTCACCCACTTTTGGGTCTCTTGCCTCTGCCAGCCCTCTGTCCCTGTCGATGCCCTCCAGGGTGAGTGGGGGATGGTCTTTTGGGGGGGTCGCTGACCCGTTGTGGCCTGTTTTGTTGCTGGGACACACCCCTTCCCTTTGGCCTTCTGATGGGAGATCATCTTCAAAGAGCCTCGAAAGGTAGTCAGCCACCCAGTGGTCCTGCTCTGCCTGGTGCTGGACTGTAAAACGAAAGGGTCGGAGAGACATGTACCACCTAAGGATATGGGAGTTATTGTCTTTCCTGTGGGCCAACCTCAAAAGGGGCTCGTGATCTACGATCAGTTGGAATGGGTTGTTCGTGAGGTAGTATTGTAATGCTCCGACCACCCACTTGACAGCCAGGGCCTCCTTCTCCACAGTGGAGTACTGGCGCTCTGCTGGTTGTAGCTTCCAGCTGAGGAAGAGGACCAGTAATTTGTCCTCACTGGTGTCCTGGGATAAGACTGCCCCAAGACTGGACCCTGAGGCATCTGTGTGTAAAATAAAGGGTCAGTCAAAGTCCAGGCTGTGTAGGACCAGGTCTCCAGAGAGGCTCTTTTGAGAGCCCAAAAAACCACCTCCTTTTTTTAAACATATATTTATTAGGTTTTTAAGTATAGTATAGACATATACCATCAACATATACATAAACACACACATAAACATAAACACATAAATTTGAAATATCTTCTGTATAGTAGCACAATATCATCGTCAAGCAACAAAAAAAGAGACATCATATTTTTCCTGCACCTTGATAGTTAAGCCAGTTCACAATTGAGCATGTACTTCTATTCAAACCATCTTTTAAGACTGTTTAACTACTATCCAAGTAAATTTTACCATTTAATTCTACTAATCACCGAACTACATGATTCCTTCAAGGCAGGGTACTCACAACTTCTCCAACTATTACTCCCAGTTTAAACATTACACTACCATATCCTACTAGTTACATCCAATTATTCCCTATTAGACATATATCCGTAAGGAAAATTTTTCTTTCTTGTCTAGCCCATCTCAAACCTCGCTTAACCATTATTAGTTCCTTAATATTCACTTCAGTCTATTTTACTTATCACAGATTTGTTTTCTATATTCAATAATCTTTATACCAGAGATTTAAAATCATTTTCTCAGCTAGGTATCAGGAAATATAAACATTTCACACCTCTTCATACAGGATATTTTCTGTATCGTAATAACAACAAAGAGCAACAAAGGATTATACTTTTGCAACTCCTTAATGATTAGGGCATTTCACAACTGAACAGGTACTTCTAATGCTACACATTCTGTTCATATTAGTTTTACAAATTATTCAAATGGATTTTGCCAATTTATTTGCCAATTTATTTTTGCCAAATTTTGCCCCTTCATTTAAGACAAAGTTTAAAGTCATTTTTCTAGCTAAGCATATATCAGGAAAAACAATCATTTCACACCCCTTTCACATGGCTTACTTCCCCCCCCCCCACGTATCTATAGCTTATTTTGCCACCTTTTAAAATTAATTACACAGATTATTTAACTACCCATTTTGTTCTTATTAAATTTTACAAATTATTTAAATGGATTCTGCCAATTAATTTCACAGATTAGTTTACCAAATAGTTCTACAAGGTAAATCACACCCTTTCATTTAAATCCAGATTTAGAATCATTTTTCCAGCTAGGCATGTATCAGAAAGGACAAACATTTCACACCCCTTCATATAATTTAATTTTTTCTGTATCTGTAGCTTACTTTTTTGTACCAGCATGTCATCATGTCTTCTCTCTTTATATATATGAAATTCTACCTCTAGCCTCCCCCCTCTACTTTTCAACAACTCTATTTCCAATCTTCTATTGTCCATTTTGAAATTTCCAAGCACAGCGTTTTGCTCTCTTTTTTCATGTTTCTTTCTTCTTTGAAGGAATATCTTTGCACAAGCCTTTTTGCTGATTCTTTCTTCAAATAAAACAGCCTTGTTGGTTTCTCCATGCACACCTTCTCTTGATCACCACCCAAATTCTCCACGACACTCTGAGTGCATTGTCCCTGTTCTTCCTCATTCTCTATTACCAGCTGTAAGTTATATGATTTTTCCAATATTTTTTCACAAGTTTCTTTAACACCCTTCTGTATTTCTTCCCTAAATATTCTCAGAAATTATTCAGCAGTCAGTTCTCCCACCTCCATGTTCTCATCAAATTCCTCCTTTCGCTCTGCAGATGCCATTTTTACTAATGAATTCAATCTGGTTTATTCACATTCTAATGGTCGACCAAATTATCAATCACATTTCATCTGTCCATTATAAGTCCTTGCCCGAAAGGAAAAAACAAAAGAATTCCCCGAAAAAGCAAATTCACAGCAGTACTCTATCAGCTCCCATTCGTCTTCTGGCCACTATTCCTCTCTGTTTTGAGCAAACAAGTTCGGGTTAACTTTACCATCGGTCTTCTCTATTTTAGAATTCAAAGTACACGTACTCACAAAGTTTCTTGCTCTGTGTTACTGCTTAAATTGAATAGTTGGTCTTTTAAACCGACTGGCTGCAGCTGTGCAAAAACATGACGACCATGTTTTTGCTCCGTCAATCGCTCCTGCCTTGAGGCAGAGACAGCCTCTCCCACACACTTGCCATGTGTGTGGGTGGCTGAAAATAAGCCTCTTGCTGTCTGCTCTCCCTCCAAGAGAGCAGACAAAGCTCCCCTGGACCGAAAAGACCAGAGAGCTTCAAAAAGAATGAAAAGAAGATCGGGTGGCTCAGGAGTCTCCCGAAAAAAACACCCATTGCCACACCGCTGGAAATTATCTCCTCAAGAATGTGCCCTCTGAGCCCAAAAGGCCACCTCCTGAGGAGGGCCCCAGTGTAGCTGGTTCGGCTGTGTCTTTCACAGGCAAACAGAAAGGGGGCTGGCTGTTGTGGTAAACTGGGGGATAAATTTGCTGTAATACCCTATGACACCTAAGAAATGCCGGAGTTGCTTCTTTGTCAAGGGTCGTGGGTACCGTTCAAAGGTGGCCACATTATCTGGTAAAGGGAGAAGCTGACCCCACCCCACCAGGTAACCTAAGTACTTGAGCTCTTGGAAACCCAACCAGCTTTTTTGGGGATTGGCTTTTAGCCCCGCTTTGTGCAGTGCTGAGAGAACCTAGCATAGGTGGTGCATACGCAAGTCACAGTCAGGGCTGCAAATAATGATGTTGTCCAGGTAGGTACATGCAAAGCCCTTGCGCTGGGCTAGTGCCATATCTACTAACCGCTGGAACGTGGCTGCTGCACCATGAAGTCCAAAAGGCATCCGCTTGACATGGAAAAGCCCCTGAGGTGACACGAATGCCATTTTCCCCAGTCCAGAGGGTATACTGGCACCTGCCAGTAGCCCGGGTATGCATCAAACTTAGCTAACCAGTTCACCTCCCTGTAATCCACATAGAAACACACACTTTGGTTTGGCTTCGGTAGCAAGACCACCGGACTCCGCCAGGCATTTTGGGAGGGCTCGATAATGTTGAGCTGAAGCATTTCTTCTATCTCCTTGGTGATCACCTCCCATTGCTTCTGGGGGACGGGCCTCCAGTGTGACCAGGCCACTTTCCCTGGAGAGGTAGTAATATGGTGCATTATTGCATTGGTGAGTCCTGGAGTCATTGACAAAACTCCCAGGTGTTCTTGGAGCAGTTGGTGGAGATCCATGTGCTACTTTGGGGTCAGGTTGGAGTTGAATGCTGGGTCCACACGGGATCCCAGGTGGGAATGCCAGGGGAGATCCCCATCTCCCAGCTCCCCTGGGTCAGCTGCCAGGTTGCCTTCTTCTGTGTTCTCGGGGTGCTCTCACCACGCTTTAAGGTTGTTCACATGGAAGTGCTTCCTCTGGTGAGGTCCGGGGCCACACTGCACCTCATAGGTCAGTAGTCCCAGGACCCTAGTCACTGGGAATGGCCCTCCCCACAGGTCTCCCTGGGATCAAGCCAACCCGGCCCAGGACACCAGTACCCAATCTCCCACTTGAAAGGTGTGCAACCATATGCTGGTGTCATACTGGCGCTTTTACGTGAGTTGAGATCTCTCCAAATTCAGGGCAGCTTCTTGGCGTATCATCACTAGCTGCCCCTGCAGTTTCCAGACATACTCACAAGGCTCTTTGTCTGGTCTCTCAACCCTGGGGGCCCATTGACCAGCCCCAGTATCCCCCTTGGCTATCGGCTGTACAGCGGCTCAAAGGGGGAATATCTGGTTGACTCCTGAGGTGACTCCCGGATGGCCAACAAAACGGGATCAACATACAAGACCCATGTGGTCGGATGATCATACGTCATCTTGAGTAACGTGGCCTTTAGTGTTTGGTTCATCGGTTCCACCATCATTCTGGGGTGGTGGACAGACGTGAACAACTGGTGGATCTGGAGGCTGACAGACCTGTTGCATAAGTTGAGCCATAAAAAGTAAGCCCCGGTCGGTGAGTATTTCTGATGGGAAGCCCACGTGGGCAAAGTACCACATGAGAGCCTGAGCCACCCTGACATTCTTCATGCTGGGGAGGGGAATCACCTCTGGGTACTTTGTCATGTAGTCCATTATGACTAACAAATAGTGGGCTCCCCTTGGGGTGCGTGGGAGTGGCCCCACAAAGTCCACAGCTAGGCACTTAAATAGGTTGCCCACTATCAGCAACGGTGCCAAAGGGGCCTTGGGCTCAGGCCAGTTGGACATACGCTGACACCAGTCACATGACCGACAGTAGGCCTGCACATCCCGGGCTACTGTTGGACAGAAGAAATGTGCCAAAACCCTGGTCAAGGTGTTCTTAAACGCTTGGTGGCCCATGCAGAGATGGTCGTGGGCCACTTGTAGGACTTCCTGCTGATACTGGTGAGGTACCAGAAGCTCTTGTGAGGGTCCCATATGCCCCTTTACCTCCTGGAACCACACACTCCTTTTTTGAACCACCCGGGAAAGCCGATGGCTCCGACGGTCATCTACAGTCTGGCCCTCACTCACCGCAACCTGGTTCCTGAGGTGGGCCAAGGCCTCATTCTGGTCCTGGGCCTTGGCAAACTGCAGGTCAAGAGGCCATTGACTGATTAGGTCTTCTTTTCCATTGCCCTGAGGGGGTCTCAGTGGGTCGGCATAGGACGGGCCTTATTTGACTGCATCAGCATCGGCCAGAGCTGCCAGTTCCTCCTCTTGATGGTCTGAGGCCCCTTCCCCAACTAGACCAGCTCCACACGTGGCTAGAGTGAACCCGGGGGCATCTCGCCCCAGTAGTATGGAGTAAGGTAGGCGATTGACCCTGGCGATGGCACCTGCCATTCTCACCCCAAATACTTCAGCGGGACCACCACCACCAGATACCACTCCACATGTCCATGGAAGCAGGTGATGACTGTCATGTGGATCACCAGCAGATTGTGGGGGAGCAGGTGTGTCTGTATCATCGACACAGAGCGGCCACTGTCTACAAGTGCTTCTAGCCACCACTGGCCTAGCTCGACTCACAGGGTCCAGGGTGGGGGGCGGGCTCCCACAGCCAAAGTCTGCATTGCCATCTCCTATCCTGCATCACATTCCATCAATGGGCAGTCCCACTTTAGATGACCCCATTGCCCATATGTGAAGCAAGGTCCCACGCCAGTGGAGGGTTGAGGTGCAGGGGTCATCTAAGATTCACCAGCGGCCTCTGCCCCTGAGCTCCCTTGAACTCCCGGCATCGGATACATTCCTCAGCCCTTTGGAAAGGGGAGCCTTGGGAACCTTTTAGTGAGTGGCTGATGGGCCCTCCCGGCCCTGCTGGTGACATCACTGGGCTGTGGTGTGGATGGCCTGGCAACTGGCTTCCTCACTGGAACAGGGGGCTTCTTAGGTGGGAGATTCTCAGCCTTTGGGATACCTTCCTGCCCCTCAGCAGCCTGGAAATTCTCACAGAGTTCCTGAACATCTCTCAGCTTGGTTGGCTTCCAGAAGGCAATCCAATGTTGGGTTCTGAGAGGAAGGACTTGTAGTAGTTGTTCGATGACTACTTGCTCCATGGTCCAGCGCCCGTCATCCACGATCCAGCACCGTCGTCCAGAATCCAGTCCTCTCCAGATTCTGTTGGTCTCCTCCTCAACCTCCTTTCTTGTCCCCTCCCCGCACCTGACCTCCCCCTGATTGGGCATTGTGGTGTCTGTCAGGGCAGGCCCCACCCCCATATAAGAGCCCTGATGCTCAGCTGAGCATTCAGGTGGGGCTGGCCATGTCATGGCATTGTGCATTGGGGCCAGTACATGGAGTGGCCAACCCTTGCCAGGCCCCATAGGGAGGTGCCTGCCTTCCCTAAGGTTTCCTGGTGTGTGTGGCTTGGGTGCCTCCATGTGGCCCGTCCACCTTGAGTGTACTCGAGGCCTTGCCCTGCAGAGGCTGCATTCAGCATTGTCTTGGGGCTGGGGGGCCGCCCGGCCTCGTCCTCTGCCACCTCGTCCTTGCTTGCTGCTCCTTTGCCCACTTCTGGGGCTCTCACCTCTGCCAGCCCACTGTCCCTGCCAGTGCCCTCCAGGGTGAGTGGGGGATGGTCTTGTGGGGGAGTCACCAACCTGCTGCGGCCAAGGCCTAGCTTGTTGTCACCGGGACAGTCAGGTTTATAGGGATGGGTCCCTTTTCCAGCTGACTGGGGGGGTTCCCACTCCCCCCAGGTCGCTTACCTGGACCCTCTTGTCTAGCCCTGGAACAGGAAGTGAAGGCATGAGACCTCCAACACAGAGGGCACTCGTGTCTGAACTTAGAAGGTTTACTCGCGCATGCACCCTGCAAGGCAAATTCCCAACATAGCAAATGGGGTTGAACACTCTGCCCCTGAAGAGGTGAGAAGGCATAACCCCAGGCCCACACTGCATAATGTGACCACTATCAGAATGGTCACACAATGAAGACTTGGCTGGAGCGATCAGCTGGAGCCACAGTTGTTGATGCACTTGGTCCCACTGCAAGGATGGATTAACTGCTGCCCGCATCCGGAACTCCTCATCATATTGTAACCATGCAGCCACAGAGAACTCAGTATAAGCCCTGTAAATGATATCTGTGTACTGAAAATGGGGGGCAGCCCTCACTGGTTGAGCCCTGGCTACTACTCCCACATAGATCAAAAGCCCAGGCAGCCAGTTCACCCACATGCAATCCACTTGCCATCTCTTGAGGTGTTCCCTGTCCCTCTCATCCAAATTATCCTTATCCTTCTTCTCAGTATCCCTGAAGAGCAATGTGAACATGCCCACAAACTCCCTTTTTAATATCTTTTCCCTCATCACTGAGGCTGTCACGTGATCACCCAATGGCATACCAACCTCCCCCCCACAGCATGGCATTAAAAGGAATAGCACCATAAAGGACTCCTCCTGGTGAACCAAAACCCCAATTGCCCCAATAGGGCAGTTGCCCTGAAAAGGCGCCACATGGCACCATGTTCTAAGTGCCCGTTATAGGAGTCAGCGCCATCCTCCACAGCCTGATTGGTGCAGAGGGAGGCATCTGATTGCTAGTGGTAGTGGCATTAGGTGTTGGAGGCTCAGGAGTAGCTGCTGAACCCCACGGCCTAACGGACCTCACCAAAGTAGCATCAGACTTACCTCCCCCTTCCATGGCTGCAACAGCCACCAGCACTGGCTCAGCCTCCACCACTGGATGCAGAACATTTACCCCTTCAGTTCCCATAGCACCCTGCTCTGACACCTCCTCACTGCTCCCTCCGCATGGATGAGAGCTGGAAGAACCCTCTAAGGCTGAAAGACAAGCCAACACAGATTGATTAAACTGGGACATCAGTGCTCGTTGGAACCTCCACCCTACTCCGGGCCACCATAACACCCTGGGCATTCTCCAGAGCCTCAGTCCTCTCTTATGCTTCATTGTCCTCATCTGAGGAAAAGTGTGCCTCTGAGACCTGCTTAGGGGGCAGCTGGGATACTGTTTGCGTCTCCTTTGTCGGACCCTTCCCCTTCCCCAAGGTCATAGTGGACGTGCAATAAAATGGCCACCAAGAAAAATGGTGCCCCCTGCCCAAACACATGCAGCCCAAATCGAGTCTAGTTTGTTGCCCAGTATGGAGAAGGTGTGGGTGTGGGGGATGGGGGATTGGCAGAACCAACTCTCAGCAGACATCGACAAGATCACTCCCCGATGCCCTCTGCACCCTCGCTCTAGGCTGGCTCCTTGGTTCACCCAGGAGCTGCGGCTGATGAAGCGAAGGCTTAGACGACTAGAGAGACAGTGGTAGCGTGCCTGCAATGAGGCAACAAGAGCATTGTATAGGTCATTTATGAGATCCTACAAGATGGCAATCAAATGTGCAAAGAGAAAGTTCTACGTGGCCACACTTGCTTCTGCAAGCTCACGCCCGGCCCAATTGTTTAGAACTATTCGGTCTTTAACAGTTCTGCCGCAGGGATGCTAGGGAATTGGATATTGGCTGTGAGGCTTTTTCAAGCTGTTTTGCAGATAAAGTCTTGTCGTGCTGACGCAATCTTTCCGCAACATTCGAGACAGTGAGTGAACTCGAGGCTCCATGTGCATCTTCTGGTCCAATTTTGGATTATTTCAGTCCACTCAGCCTAGAGAAAGTTGACAGATTGCTCTTGCTAGTACGCCCGACGACGTGCAGCCTTGATTTGTGCCCCTCATGGCTAATTAAAGCTGGCTGTGAGGGATTCCGAGGTGCCCTCAGGGATATTATCAACAAGTCCCTCATAAGTCGAATCTGCATTTGCATTTTTAAATCAGTTTCATGCTGCTGTGATGCCGTCAAGCATAGAGAGAGACAGTGTCACAGCAGCATGAAACTGATTTAAAAATGCAAATGCAGATTCAACCATAGAGGGGCTGTTCACAGGGACACTCAAGGAAGCAATGGTCCACCCTCTCTTTGAAAAAACATCTTTGTATCTGGCTGAATTGGCAAACTACCGGCTGGTTTCCAATTTGTCCTATTTGGGCAAATCAATTGAGAGAGCGGTGGTGATACAGTTGCAGAGCTTTACGGATGACACTTCCATGCTAGACCCCTTACACTCTGGCTTCCACCCAGGCCTTGGGACAGAGATGGCACTGGTCACCCTCACAGACAACTTCCGGAGGCATCTGGATCGGGGCGGAACGGCGGTGCTGTTGTTGTTGGACCTGTTGGCAGCGTTCAACACGGTCGACCACCGGCTACTGATCCACCGCCTCGCCAGCACTGGGATTCAGGGGCTTGCCCTTCAATGGCTTGTCTCCTTTCTCCAAGGTCGGGGACAAAGGGTAGCTTTCAGGGAGCAGACATTCCAAAGGGACGCACTGATCTGTGGAGTGCCCCAAGGGGTGGTGCTTTCTCCAATGCTATTCAACATCTATACGCGCCCCTTGCCCAGATTACCTGGAGGCATGAGCTAAGGTGTCACCAATATGCAGATTGTTGGGTGGTCAGTCTGACTCTGCCTCAGAAGATCTGGACCGGGCGCTTCAGGACGTGGCTGGTTGGCTTAGACTGAGCCAACTGAAATTAAATCCGATGAAGATGGAGGTCCTGTGCCTGAGTCGGAGTGGACCGGGGGTAGGGATCCCACTACTGGCCTTCAACGGGGTACCGCTGGTGCCAGTGCTGAGGGTCAGGAGTTTGGGAGTGCTCCTTCATGCCACTTTAACGATGGAGGCCCATGTAGCAGCCACTGCGAAGTCAGTCTTTTACCACCTTCAGCTGATTGGGCAGTTGGTTCCCTTCCTCAAACGCAATGACCTGGCAACAGTGATCCATGCTATGGTCACCTCGAGATTAGACTACTGCAATGCTCTCTACACAGGGCTGCCCTTGTCGCAACTCCAGAAGCTGCAACTTGTGCAGAATGCAGCAGCCAGGCTGCTGATGAGTCTCTTGATGCGGGAACACATCCAGCCTGTGCTGAAGGCATTGCACTGGCTGAAAATAGCATACTGGATTCGCTTCAAGGTACTGGTTTTGACCTTTAAAGCCCTATATGGTCGGGGGTCTGCTTACCTGAGGGACCGCCTTTCCAAACATGTTCCCCAGAGAGAACTGAGGTCAGGATCTCAAAACCATCTGACTCTCCCTGGTCCGAAAGATGCCAGACTGGCCTCTACCAGGGCTAGGGCCTTCTCAGTGGCAGCTCCACACAGGTGGAATGAGCTCCCGGAAGACGTCAGGACCCTGTGGGACCTCCTACAGTTCCACAGGGCCTGTAAAGTGGAGCTCTTCCACCAGGCCTTGGATTAGGAGCTGCCACTGAGTATACACTCTATGTTAACTTGAACAATAACAGCCAGTGTAATATGACCTTATGGGATGCTACCGCCATCAGCATTTTATCTGCTTTTTATATGTATTTATGATTGCCATATTTTGAATATTACGTTATTGCATTGTCTCAGTGCATCTGTGTTTTAATGTATTTTAACCCACTGTAAGCCACCCTGAGCCTGCTACGCAAGGAGGGTGGGATATAAATCGAATAAATAAATAAATAAATAAATAGACAAACCTGCTGCCCCAAAACCAAACCCCCCAGAAGGAGAAGAAGGGGGGTGAGGGAGGCTGGTGGAGAGAGGGGGGCACCCGCCTAAAGCCCAACTACTCCCCAAAAATCCAACTCCCTCCCGAGATAAAAGAAAGGAATCTATCAAACCACATCCTTCATAACACAACCATAAGGAATGCTCTGGATACCACCGCCGCTGCCCTGCAAGGCCAGAAACTGGACAGGAGAGCTCAAAAAGCCCCCTCATTGTCCGATAGAAACAAGAAGACTGCCCTTTAGAAGGGAAAGCAGAGCAATTAAACAACAGGCTCCACCCTCTTTCAATACCCCTATGGGCGGGAATCACCAGCAAAGTCTCTGCTCCTTCCATATCTGCAAAGGGGGCCCTCCATTCTAAAGCATCCCAGGGGTTGCAGCCTGGTAGGGCGGTATTCTTAACTAAGTGCCATCCTTTCTACAAGACTACCAGGAAAGTAACATCACTCATTTGAGCCCAGCTTTAGATTCAGGGGGGTAGCTGTGTTGGTCTGAAGCAACAGAATAAAGTTTGAATCCAGAATTAAACTTTGTTGGTCTTAAAGGTGCCACTGGACTCAAACTTTGTTCCTCTGTCCTTTGTTATTTTTGCAGCATTTCTGTTTTTACACGCTCCAGGAAAACTGTTGAAAAACATGGTGATGTAACCTAAACACAATGAAATGGTTTTTGGTTCTCTGCTCAGACCCAACAGCAAGATCAGTATACAGAGAAATTGTTGACAAATTTACATTGCCTAATACTAACAGTAGATTTTATAGTGGCCTCATTACTTGGTAATTGACAGCACAGTTAACCATGCAGAGTATTTTGTGGAAGACAAAGCAGGTCTGGAAGATGTACCTAACTTAAAATGCTGGCTGAAAAGCTGGTATATTATACTGTATTTTCATGGTGATTCTTGGGGGCTTTCAATAGTTTTAGGGGCTCAAAAACAGCCTCACCAGGGGCTGTATGGGAAGAGTAATTTATTTTGACAGGAGATGATCCTGTCTTTGAAATTAACTCAGGAAGGTGGCTAGTTTGTCCCGTCTGATGGGCTGGGGTTATTTGGAAACCTGTGTAAGTGTTCTGGAATGTTTGCTGAGGCCTCACGATGATCTCATGAAGCAACAAGACAAGACCTTAGGCTGGGTCCCACAGTTTCTCACAAAGGTACCTGACTGATTCACCTTAGGCTGGCATTTTATTCTGTTTTATTTCCTGAAGGAAATAGTGGCATAGTGCAGTTTCCCCTGTGTGCTGGTCAGATCATATCTCCCTGGACGCTGAGTAGGGCTGCTAACCTAAAGATGTGGACTGAAGTCCTCCTGGAAGTGCAGTGGATCTCCAGGCTCCAGGGATCTGTTCCCCTGGGAGAAATGGTGTCACATCACCTCTGAGCTCCCCCCCCAATTCTGCCCCCCCAGATTTCCCAGAATCCCCCAAGCCACAGTAAGCAACCCTAACTCTTAGGAGTGAGAGGAACATGTTTTATTCTTAGGAAATGCAAATCCAGGATAGTGGTCAAGTACTCCATAGGACATAAATTATGTCTGATGCGTTCCTTCAGTTTATGGGTGACATGTTAGATAATGGTCAGTTATGCTGACCATATCAGTCACCAAACTCTCAGTCGCCTAGTATTTCATAATAATATTTTGTAATATAACAGCAAATGACAGACAGACAGAATTACCAAGTACAGATGTTGCCGTAGGCAACTATGCAGCATAACCCATTCTGTGGTCTGTTGTTGATACACATACTCAGTTAGTGTGAATGATTTATGCCTATGTTCTTTACTGAGGACTACTACTTATTTCATACAAAACTGGTTGCCTTTTCCTACATTCCACAATTCCTAAGACAACTTCTGAAAATGCTGCTCACAAACTGTGTGCCCTTCTTCCCCACAGCTGTGCAAATGTGTTCACCTTCCCTGTATAAAAGGCAGACAGCTATGGTGAAACTATGCTTTTGCAAATATGATTTTTACACACTAAAAAAATGGACAAGAGAGGCATGTCACATCTTATACAAGAAATATAATGTTCTCCAGTCCTCAAAGATCAGGAAAAGAAAACGGGGGCTGAAGCCTGGGGACAGCTGGGTTTAAGGAGAGGAGCAACCTCAGAAGGGTATTAGGACATAGACTCCATCTTCCAAAGCAGCCATTTCCTCCAGGGGAACTAGGGTTGCCATCCTCTAGGCGGGGGCTGGAGATGAATTACAACTGATCTCCAGATGACAGAGAACAATTTCCCTGGAGAAAATGGCTTATTTGGAAGGTAAACTCTGGCATTATACCCTTCTGAGGTTGCTTCCCTTCCCCAAGCATAACCCTCCCAAGGCTCCCAAATCTCCAGGAATTTCCCAAGCAGGAGCTGGCAACCTTAGGGGGAAACTGATCTCCATAATTGGGAGATCTGTTGTGATTCCAGGAGATCTCCAGGTCCTGCCTGGAGGTTGGCAACTCTTGAAGAAAAAGGAAGCAGGAAAAGGGGAGATCCTATGGCATCTTTCAGGAAAGGGAAAGTGGAAATAGTAGGGGAGGGGGAAATTAAAGGTCTCCTGTAAGTCCTTGGGGTTCCCCTTGTGGGTGTATAATTTTATCCCCTGTTTATCCATACATGACCAGACTTTAGTTGTTTATGTCACTACGCAAATTTGTGCTCCATATCATGAAAGCTCTTTTGTGTGTGTTTTCAGTATTGACTATTATAAAAATCCCAGTAAGGTCTCGTTCCTGCTTCATATCCATGTGCTCCAGCAGAGTTGGTAAGTTGCTATGTGTGGGGTAGAATCAATGCAGAGTGGCTTACTGACTTTGAGCATCTGTCTAAATGAGAGCAATTTATTAATGGGGGGGGGAATCTAACAACAGAACTATGTTGTTGAGAAGCCAGCAATACTGTTCATTGATTCAGCAATTCAACTTCCAGAACACAGTGGCCTTTAAATTCTAATTTAGAAGAAGCTTCTGGTTGAGAATATTCATTTGTCAGTGGGTGGGACAAATTATTCTCTGTGACCATAAATAAAATCTTGTATAAATGCTGTTCTGGTTGTTTGGGTTTTTGTAAACTGTGGATAAGGACTAACATCAAAATTGCTTTTTATAGTATGAGTAAATGTTTATACTGCTTTTATTTTTAGCCTTTATAATGATTTTTAGTTCAGTAACAAGGTTATGGTCATCCCATGTAGTAGATCCCATTCAGAAGAAGAAGAAGAAGAAGAAGAGTTTGGATTTATACCCCGCCCTTCACTGCCCAAAGGCGTCTCAGAGTGGCTTACAAACTCCTTTCCCTTCCCCTCCCCCATCTTCTTATCTTTCTATGTTGTTACTAGCATTACAAAGGATTTGTAGTTTTGTGTTATGTAACATTTTTGTTATATCTTGTTAGTTATAAATAACTACAACACAACAACTGTGTAATATTTTAATATGTGTTCTTATGTGGTTCTGTGCTATTGTCGTATCCATACAAGGACATCCCATAAAGATACACTGTGCACTCTAGCAGCATTGGTAGGTCACTTGGCATCTGCTGCTCTGGGCCTGACATGCCAATGAAGAAAGGATACCAGAAACTGAGTAGGTTTGGGGCAAGGAATCATTATTTGAGGACATTAGAAGCATTACAGTCCACAGACAGACCCTCAGTGGCTGCCTCCAGAGGAGGGTCAGGGAAAAGTTCTCCATCAGAAAAAGCCCTGGCCCTGGTCAAGGCTAAACGGATGTCCCTTGGGCCAGGGACAACCAGCCAGGGCTGGCCCCAGGTGTCTGGGCACCCTAGGCAGGACAGCCTGGGACACTCACCCCACCGGGGATGCCAACCTCCCAGTGGGGCCTGGAGATGGCCCAGCGCTTAGAACGCCCGCCCCTTCCCTCCCAGCGGCGGCGCGGCTCTCCTGGGCACCTCACAGCTGCAAGGCGCCCAGGAGAGCTGGGGAAGGGGCGGGCTTAGAATGCCCACCCCTTTCCTCCCAGCGGTGGCGCCCTCTTCCAGCCACGAGGCACCCAGGAAAGCCTGGGCTGCCAGCGCTGGTGGGAAGGGGGGCTTTTCACGGGGGGGGCGGGAGGCATTTTGGCCCCCTGCAGGGTCGGCGCCCTAGGCGAGCGCCTAGCTTGCCTAGTGGGCGAGCCGGCCCTGCAACCAGCAGATGTTGCTCAGCAGAGTGCAAGGCTCTCCGAGGCACATATGGGGAGAGGCGCTCCCTTTGCCTTAGGTATGTCAGTCCCAGGCCATGCAAGGCTTTGAAGGTCAATACTAACACCTTGAATTGAATCGAATGCTCACTCAGTAGCCAGTGCAATTGGCATAGTGCTGGCTGAATGTGCGCCCACACAGGCAATGCAGTCAGCAGGTGCACCACTGCATTTTGCACCAGCTGGAGTTTCCAGATTAACCACAAGGGCAAGCCCATATAAAACAAGTTACAGTAATCAAGCCTGGAAGTGACCACTGCATGGGTCACTGTAGCCAAATTCTGGGGGGAGAGGTATGGAGCCAGCTGCCTGATCTGCTGGAGATGATAAAAGGCAGACCTAGGAACTCTGGGCTGGCACAAGTAATGCACCATCCAAGGTGGGCAGCCTGATTTCCAACCCAGCTCCCTCTGATCTAGGTACAAGACCTCCTCCTTAGTTGGATTAAGTTTCAACTGGTTCTGCCGTAGCCATCCAGCCACAGCCTCCAATGCCCTGATCAGATTTTCTGGGGTGGAGTCCAGGCAGTTGTCCATCAACAGATAGAGCTGGGTGTCATCCACCTCTTGATGACATCCCAGCCCAAACCCCTGGATCAACTGGGTGAGGGGGTGCATATAGATGTTGAATAAAATTGGAGAGAATCTCCCCTTGTGCCACTACACAATCAGGTGGGTATTGTGGGGATACTCCCTCACCAAGCACCACCCTCTGTTCCCAATCGTAGAGAAAGGAGGAAAACCATTGTAAGGCAGACCCCCAATCTCTTATCTCAGCAAGGTGGTGTGTCAGCAGATCATAATCAACTGTGCCAAACGCTGCTGTCAGGTCTAATAATAGCAGCAGCACTGACCTGCTCCAATCCAGGTGTTTCCAGAGGTCATCTGTGAGGGCAACTAGCTCCCTCTCCGTCCCGTGATCAGGGCAGAAGACAGACTGGAATGGTTCAAGGATAGATGTGTCACCCAAAAAAAGCCTGGAGTTGTTCAGCCACCTGTCTCTCAACTACCTTACCCAGAAATGGTAGCTTTGAGACTGGGCAGTAGTTGACCAGGACCATAGGGTCCAGTGTTGGTTTCTTTAAGAGTGGATGAACCACTGCCTCCTTTAACCCCCTTGGGAAGGTCCCAAAAGAAAGGGACAAGTTAATAAAGGAAACAAAAATGCATACAGATTGAAGAGCAAAACAAAAAAAGAAGAAAGGATGAAGACAGAGCCCTTTATGGAACAAACAAGGATTAAGATTTTAAAAATAGGGCAAATTAGAGACCGGCCTGTAGTTGGCCAATTCGGCCGGATCTAAGGATGATTTTTTCAGGAGAGGGCAGACCATCGTTTCCTTGAGTGCCCCAGGGAACTGCCCCTCTACAGGGGACTTGTT
Organism: Gekko gecko; assembly: GCA_029375565.1. Lineage (NCBI taxonomy): Eukaryota > Metazoa > Chordata > Lepidosauria > Squamata > Gekkonidae > Gekko > Gekko gecko. The sequence goes on along the minus strand of JAPDNY010000002.1, from coordinate 230,723,591 downwards.
GATAATCTCCCTTAGGGCACCTCGAAACCCCTCATGGCCAGATTTAATAAGCCAGGAAGGGCACAGATCAAGGCTACATGAGGTTGGGTGCACGGCTATGAGTAAACTGTCAACTTTTAGGCTGAGAGGGCTGAAGTGATCCAGAATCAGAGTCAAAGACGTGCAATGGGCCTCAAGCTCGCTCACTGTTTCAACTGTGGTGGGGAGATCACGGCAGAGTGCCAAGATTTTATTCGCAAAGTAGCTCGCAAAAGCCTCACAGCCAATGTCCAGTTCCCTAGCATTTGGTCTGGCCTGTGGCAGAGCTGTTAATGGCCAAATCGTCCTAAACGGTTGGGCTGGGCGAGAGCTAGCGGACACAATCTCCACCGCATAGAAAACCCTCTTTGCGGCTTTGACTGCCATCTCATAGGCTTTCATAAACGTCCTATAAGATGTTCTTGTTGCTTCGTCATGAGTTCGGCGCCACTGCCTCTCTAGCCATCTGAGCTCCCGCTTCATCAGTCATAGCTCCTGGGCATACCAAGGAGCTAGCCTCGTTTGGGGGCGCAGAGGGCACCATGGAGCGATCTCGTTGATGGCTGCAGAGAGCTGGCTGTTCTAGTCCTCCACAAGCTCATCCAATGAGCCGCCAGGGGCATCAGATCCCACAGAGCCGTCTGGAGCCGCACCCAGTCCACTGTCACCCCTGCCGCGAAGATCAAATTGAGCGTATGCCCAGCCTGATGGGTGGGGGTTGTTACATATTGGGAGAGTCCCAGCGCTGCCATGGATGACACCAGGTCCGCTGCCTGACTGGAGGTCGCGTCATTGGTTTTTCTAGATGCAGAGAAAGCCTTTGACAACCTCAGTTGATTCTTTATGTTAGAACAACGATCAACTTGGCAATGTGGACAAAACTTTTTTACAATGCTTAAAGCAATTTACACAAAACAATATGCTAAGGTCATGGTAAATGAGGATCTTTCACAAAACATTGAAATACAAAAGGGAACTATACAAAGGTGTCCATTGTCCCCACTACTATTATTTTTGCTTTGGAAATATTGAATGACATTGTAAGAAAAAGACACAGATAAAAGGATTTAAAATCAAGGGAGAAGAATATAAATTACAAGCATTTGCAGATGATCTTGTATTTATTTTGGAAGAACCACAAACATGTATCATTCAACTTTTGAATTCTTTAAAAGAAAATGGACAGTTAGCTGGTCTGAAAATTAATTTTAAGAAAACAAAAATATTGACAAAAAACTGTAATAAAGTGCAGATACAACAATTACAAGAGATTTCTGGTATTGAAGTCCAGAATAAAATAAAATATTTAGGCATAATTTTAACTAACAGATGTAGTTCACTGTTAAAAGACAATTATATGAAACTTCTGACTGAAATTAAAAAAGACTTGGAAAATTGGAAACATTTATAAGTATCTTTTATGGGAAGAACAGCCATTGTAAAGATGAATGTCCTACCTAGACTTTTTTTTAATTCCAATTTTAAGAAATCAACATTATTTTAAAGAACTGGATAAACTGATATGACAATTTATTTGGCATATTTATTTATTACAGGATACAAAGGAGAGAGGAGGATAATTACCAGCCTGATATCTCTATTATAAAGCAACAGTTTTGATGTGGATGAAAGAATGGATTACCCTGGAAAAACCAAGACTTTTAAAGCTAGAAGGTCACGACTTGAAACTAGGCTGGCATGCTTTTGTATGGTATGAAAAAAGCAGCATAAATAAATACTTTAAACAACATATTTTAAGAGCAGCACTGCTGAACATATGGGAAGAGGTTAAAAACATGTTCTGCACAAAAATACCTAAATGGGTCTCACCATTGGAAGCCTTTATAAATCCCACCTTATTTACCAAAGATCAAGTGTGGAGACATGAAGATCTTTTAGACAAGAAAAATAATTTAAAACCACAAGATATTCTCCAAAAACAGGGCATCTGTCTGAATTGGTGGGAAAGAGCGCAACTTGATTCTAGATATCCTAAGGCAAACCAACTGTTTTTTATGAAAAGCCTATAGACTTAGATGAAACTTTATTACATATAGATGAAAAAATTATAAAATCATTTTATACACTGCTAATAGATATGAAAATGCAAGATGAAATAGTGAAATCTTCATTGATTAGATGGGAACAAAATATAGGCCATAACATAGAATTAGATCAAGGGACCAAGACATGAAAAACTAATATAAAATATTCCGAAGCTATACCATATAAAGAAAATATATATAAAATGTTTTACAGATGGCATATAACACCAGATAATTTAGCAAAATTTTACCCAAGTATGTCAAATGTATGCTGGAAATGTAAGCAAAATACTGGTTTGTTTTTTCATATGTGGTGGACTTGTAATATAACTAAAAAATATTGGTCTTGGATACATAAGATATTGCAAAAAATGTTAGAGACAACTGTACCATTTGTACCAGAATTGTTTTTATTAAATATTATACCAGTAAGATTTTTTAAAAACCAGATGCTTATATGATTATACATGTTATAACCATGGCTAGGATTTTGTATGCAAAATATTGGAGGAAAGAAGAAGTTTAATCAAAAGAAATAATTTATAAATTATTAGAAACGGCATAGATGGACAAATTAACTTTGCAATTACAAGATAAAAAAGAAGAAATTTTTGAGAAAACATGGTCAAGACTATATAAATGGATTGAGGAGTATCTTCAAAGATGTACACTATAACCATTATAATACAATTTATTATATATTTCAAAATATTATCCTGGTATATACACATTAAATTTGGTTAGGTGCATAAAAGAATAATTCTAAATATGTAAATCATAAGTAGATATAATGAGTACATGCTTTTTATTCGTTTTGTGTTAGTTTGTCTGTAATCTGTAGTGTCTGTTTTTCTTTTTCTTTGTAGAAAATCAATAAAAATCTATTTTTTTAAAAAAAGTTAATTTCTCCCAGGGGGACCCGAATGCCCTCCCCCCAGGCTTTAACCAGCCAGGATGGGCACAGGTCAAGAAGGCCAGTGGTTGGCTTCACAGCTACCAGTACCCTGTTGACATCCTCCTGAGAGAGTTGGTTGAAATGATCCAGCATTGGACCTGAAGACAGAAAAGGGGCTCCCAGTTCCTTTACTGTTTCAACCGTGGCTGGGAGGTCTTGGCAAAGCTATAAGATTTTATCCATGAAATAAGTCGCAAATGCCTCACAGCCAATATCCAATTCCCTAGCATTTTGTTTGCCTTGTGGCAGTGAAGTAAGTGACCGAATAGTTCTAAACAATTGGGCCAGGCACAACTTTGCAGATGCAATGGAGGCAGCATAGAACTGTCTTTTAGTGGCCTTCAATGCCATCTCATAGAGCCTCAAAAATGTTCTATAAGATGTTCTTGTTGCTCCATCACAAGTACACTGCCACACTCGCTCTAGCCGTCTCAGCTCTCGTTTCATCATCCGCAGCTCCGAGGTATACCATGGGGCTGCTTTAGCACAAGGGCAAGCAAAAATATGCTTGCTGCCTAAACAGGGAGGGTTTGGTATGCTTAGCTGGACCTTCAGGGTGAAGTGGTCTGACCATGGAACTACATCAGTAGTCATCAACTCCACCTTTATCCCCATCCCAAAAATCAAATCCAGCGTGTGGCCTGCTTGATGCGTGGGAGTCGATACAAACTAGGAGAGTCCCAGAGCCTCCATGGACAACACTAGGTCCTTGACCTGAGAGAACACTGCATCATCAGCATGGATGCTGATATCTCCCAGAACTAATAGCCTGGGGTGCTCCATCGCCCAGTCAGAAACAGCATCCAACAGGCCAGGCATGGTATCTGCCAGTGCATTAGGCAGACAGTACACCAGCCAGATAGCCAAACTCTTGTTGATCTCCCATGCCAGGCCAGCACACTCAATGCCTGCAATTTTTGGAGCAGGGGGCGCCCTAAAGGTAAAAGTATCTTGAATGAGCAATGCCACACACCCACCCACCCAGTTTTCTGGAACTCGTGAAGAACTGAGAACCCAGGTGGGGCAAGTTGGCTAAGGGCGACAGTTCCGCCCTCCTGTACCCAGATCTCAGTCACACAAGCCAGGTCTATATTGTGCTCTGTGAGGTACTCTCACAGAACAGGGGTCTTGTTGTTCATAGACCTGGCATTAAATAACACCAGTGTTGGAGATAGGTAACCAGTCCTAGCCCCACAACCCACATTCCAAGCATTACCACGTCTCTGGTCTCTTCCATCCCTAACCCTAGTCCCACCACTATATCTCCCCCACCCCATCATCACTGGTATCGGCCCAGATGGACCAGCTAGCACCCAGCAGTGACAACCAGTTATACATCTCCTTATGGCTGGAGCATCTTTTCTTCTCCAGTTAATTGAATCACTGCATAATCCATCTGATTCCTGCTAGGTAGCTAGGTCTACACTTAGATAACACACCTTAAAACTGGTTTTATGTAAAAGTGCTTATTATAATCTGAATAATGTAAATGAAGTATACGTCTTTTAACTGCACAGTTTTCCTGTATTACTATCTGGCTAACCTGTAGGAAGCCGAAGAGGTTGCTATGCTATTTAAGTGAACATAAGAACATAAGAGAAGCCAATGTTGAATCAGGCCAATGGCCCATCTAGTCCAACACTCTGTCACACAGTGGCCAAAAATACCAGGTGCCATCAGGAGGTCCAGCAGTGGGGCCAGTGATCTGATCTCTTTTCCAGATCTAGTGTAGAACAGTCGATCTAGCAAGATAGAACAAGAGCTGTTTGTCTGATCTACTGGTCTTTCCACAGGTCTCAGTATAAATAGCAAAATGAGAGTGAGTAGGAAAGTGGAACAGACATAGAGGAGAATATAGTCAGCCTAAATTATGCCTAGTCACATGGTCAGCCCCAGCACCTCTTAAGATTAGCTGTCTCTCAAGACTCGTGGAACTTTGAAGGACCCAGCAAGCCAAATCCCAGTCCTGCTGCAGTCCTTAATCCACTTGTTGTACTACTCCCCTGGTCATCAGGAGGCAGGGTGGAATAAGGATCACATAATTGATGCAATCATGCAAGTAACATACTATCACTGTGACCAAATCACTTGCCCAGGGTCCCACAAAACCTTGAAGTCAGCCAGCCGTTGGGCTGACCACTTGATCATCTGTGTGTGGGCAAAGTGCTTCATTTTCTCTCCCTTAGCTTGCTGGGGGAGAAAATGCTGGACAAGAGAGGCATTTTAATCTACCACAACTGGTGCAAGTGGAATGAGGGTTTGTTGGGAGGAGCAGAGACTACATAGGTATTCAATGTAAGATTGCTATGAAATTAGGTACAAGCCTAGGAATAAGTTATCACCTGAGCTGGGATAGCATGCAATTTCAAATGGGTACAGAATGTATTCGGTTATGTTCCTTCCAGGAACAATAATCCAAGTTCTTTTCTGTATGGTTAAAGCCTTCTGTGACTTTCTAGTGCACCAAATTAATAAACAAAATACCCATCTTTACAATGCCTATTATATATTCTCCTGGCTGTAGCCTTGTCATGTTGCTGTATATATGCATCTTATTGTAAAAGGAAAACTTCATAGAGGCCAAGTACAGTAAATAATTCTCGGCTAAATTAAAAAGAAGAAAAATAGGTCGGGGTTTTTGAAACATGACAATTTCCTCCTCCGCCCAAGTGTCTTGCGACAGCAAAAACTCTTCCTCCATACACTGGCAATAATAATGGGAAAACTGAAAGGGACTTCAGACTCGTTCATCAACTCTTTTGGCATCTGCATCTGGAGAAGCTGCATGTTTGTGAGGTAGGTTCATGGTCTAACAAATTATTTCTTCTCTGTATCTCTATCCTGATTATTGCAGTGCTGACACATTTCAAAAAGCAAAAGATTAAAAGCAGATATTCATGCTTGTGAATTACAAAAAAAAAGTAATGATGAGCAGTCAATGTTCATATAAAACAGAATAAATAATCCAGTGGCACATTTAAGACTACAAAATTTATTCCAGCATAAATTTTTATAAGTCAGATATCACTTCATCAGATGCATTGGAGTGTAAAGTGGTGAAGTAAGCTCTGACTCACAAAAATTTATGCTGGAATAAATTTTATTTTATTCTGCTACTACTGACTAAGACAACTACCCCCTGGAATTATATTAATAATCCAATAAACTTTCAAGTTTCACAGAGCTTTCTCCCTCAAGCTCCACATTTATATGAATTTTGAACTAAATAAGAAAGTTATTTTGATTTGGTGAATCTTTAAAGAGAATGAATGTATTATTGGGATTTGGGGTGGGGTAGCAGAGTGCTCAAAGGCTTTAACACAGCAGAGCTCATCATCCGGTCAGTGTGCATGCCAACAAGAAACAAAGTTACACAGAGCCTCTTTATCTTTTCAAAACTAATAAAAGGAATTTATTATAGGAACTCCATTTCTAGATAGGAAAGTGGAGAGATAGATTCTCTAATCTAATCTAACTAGGTAGACGGATAGAGATGCAGGAAAGCATGCTCAGCTCTCATGTTGCCAAGACAGAGAATTATGGCATTCTGTGTGGAGAGAGCATGTTAGACTGGAAGAAAGGAAACTTTCCCTAAGAGTAGCAATCTACACATCAAAGGAATAGTATCAGAGAGGAGTAAAAGCAAGGGTGGCCAGTGTCCTGTCTATCTAGCTCTCTGACTCTCTTGCAGTCTTCCTCTGTAGTCTGAGGCAAAGAGACAGCCCAAAGTCCCTTCACTTCCAACATGTATGAGTCCTAACACATGCACTTCTCTGATTTAGGATAGCATAGACAGCAAAAGGCACTCACTTATCCCTCACATAACTGACCAAATACCACCAATCAGACCACATACAGTTGGTGATGTTTGATACTGATCATCTGCCACTGGCAAACTGCAACACTGAAACAAAATCTTATTTATATAGAAGCAATACCTGGTGTTCCTATACAAATACTTGATGTTTTCTTTTCCTGATCTTTGAGGACTGGGAACATTATATCTCTTGTATAAGATGTGATGTGCCTCTCCACTCTTGTCCATTTTTTTAGTGTGTAAAAATCATATTTACAAAAGCATAGTTTCACCATAGCTGCCTGCCTTTTATACAGGGAAGGTGAATGTAAAGTACTGGGTTCCGTACATCAGGACTCAGACCACGACATAGGCGAAGACACATTTATTGGTACTTTACATCAGGAACACAAACTAACGGCTGGGTGGCCAACTATATACAGTTGGGGGGGGAACGCCCTGATGTTCTATTAGTGTATTCAAATCTCCCTACAAAGACCTTATTGGCTCCTTACTTGGGGTTTCAGGAGCCTAGTCCCTATTGTCTTTGGGATCGAAGCTTGGCTGCCTCTGGCTGGTGCCACCCCTGGTCACAAGACTTAATACCCCTCCCCCCATGGTTTCATCCCTCCTTATGTGATATAGTCTTTCAGATAGGAGGGGGCCTGCGCTCCCTGAGAGATCTCCTGGGGGCTGGGGCCGGGGCTGGGTTGGACCTGTCAGCCAGCTGCTCGGGAACTGGAGTCAAGGGTGGCTCCTGTAATTGCTGTGGCAATGGAGGGGTCTCCGTGGCCCTTGTGGTCAGTCTTGCTTCTTCTTGGAGAAGGTGTTCCTGCCCTTCCGCCGTTGCAGGTTGCTCATCGGCTGACTGGTTGGGGACCTCTGGGTTGTTGGGTTGTGGCAAGAGGCCCCCGGCTTCCGGTGCTTGTCACCACCATAGTTGGTTGATGTGCTTTCATAGCAGTCGGTCCCCATCTGTGACAACCTCATAGGACACTGGGCTGGTGGGTTTGATGATACGACCGGCCAGCCATTGCAGACCTGACCCGAAGTTTTTAAAATAGACAGGTTCTCCAGGGAAGAAACCCCTTGGCGCCTCCCTGTCCTCAACTAGCTTCCGTGACTCAGGTGCACGGTCAGGGTGGAGCCGATCCAAGAGGGTGGTTGGGCAGCGGCCCATCAACAGCTCCACTGGGCTGTGGCCAGAGACCAGATTGGGTGTTGTCCTCTGCATCAGGAGGAGCCCGGCAAGCCGGAACTCCCAGTCCCCGTCTGCTATCCGGCGCAGGGCTTCCTTGGTGGTACGGACCATCCTTTCAGCCTGGCCGTTTGTTGCCGGGTGGAAGGGGGCCAATCAGATGTGTCTGATGAGGTTCCTCTGAAGGAAGCCCTGGAACTCAGCCAAGATGAATGCAGCCCTGTTATCTGACACAATCGTGTCTGGTAAGCCATGTGTGGAAAAGATCCGGCGGAGGGACCTAATGACGACTTTCAAGGATGTGGTGGACACCAGGCTGATCTCTACCCACTTGGAGTAGGAGTCAACCATTATTAGAAATTATATTCCTTGGAACAGTCCGGTGAAGTCCACATGGAGCCAGGACCATGGTTTATGGGTGGACTCCCACTGTCGTGTTGGGGCGCTCGGGGGGTTGGGGTGAACTTCTTGGCAAATCCTGCACCCTTGGACCCATGTCTTGATCTCTGCATCTATCCTGGGCCACCACACATAACTCCTTGCTAGGGCCTTCATGCGGACTATGCCCGGGTGTGCTTCATGTATTGTGTGTAGGACCCCCTGTCTCATGGTTCCCGGTATCACCACCCTATCTCCCCAAAGCAAGCATCCTTTTAGGGCCAAGAGTTCATCTTTCCTTGCCTTATATGCTGTGAACTCAGTCCCAACGGAAGCTGATGGCCACCCCCTTACCACCCAGCCCAAAACCCGGGAGAGGACAGGGTCCTTGGACGTGCAGGCAGCAATGTCTGATGCTTGCAGAGGTGGATCCGGGAGACCTTCCAGTGTGAGCACACCCGGGGCGGGAGCTGGATCCTCGTCCATCAAAGGAAGTGGAAGCCGACTCGGAGCATCAGCGTGCCCCATCACCTTGCCCAGCCAATGTTCCAGCCGGTATTGGTACCCCGCCAAGAACAGGGACCAACAGAGAACCCTGGGCAACATGACCTGCGGGGTTTGCCAATCCACTGCAGACAACCCCAGGAGCAGCTTATGGTCAGTGATTATTGTGAAAGGCCGGCCATAAACAAGGTTGTGGAACTGTTTTACACCAGCCACAATGGCGAGACCCTCCCGGTCTATTTGCACATAATTGTGCTCAGCAGGGGACAGCATTCTCAAGTAGTATGCTACCGGTACCTCCCTACCATCCGGCAGGAGATGTCCCAACACAGCCCCAACTCCGTAAGGTGAAGCATCACATGCTAGTATCACAAGGAGGGACTCATCGAAATGTGCGAGAACAGCATTTGAGATCAACAAAGTTTTCACTCTCCGGAACGCCGCCTCCTCCCACAACCCCCATGCCCACGGTGCTGATTTATCCAATAGTCTGTGTAGGGGTTCTGCCATGGCAGCCTTGTATGGCAGGAATGTCTGATAAAAGTTAATGAGGCCCAAGAAAGCCTGAAGCTCCGCCTTGCACTGTGGCGCCAGGGCCTCCACAATAGCCTTCACTTTGTCCTTTGTGGGGTGTAGTCCCGTTGCGTCCACCCGATACCCCAGAAAGTCCACCTCCAGTACCCCCAGGAGGCACTTTTCCTTCTTCACCATCAGTCTGGCCTCATTGAAACAGCCCAAAACGGCATGGAGACGGGAGACAAAATCCTCAGGGGTCGCAGCGGTGATGAGGATGTCATCGAAAAATGGCGTCATGCCAGGGATCCCTTTCAACAAAGTGTCCATTAGTTGCTGAAATATTCCAGGGGCCACACTGACCCCGAACTGCAGCCTTTAAACTTTAAATGCCCCCCAGTGTGTAACAATCGTTTGGGCCGTGGCTGTGGGGTCATCAACCAGCAGCTGCTGGTATCCCTGCGCGAGATCCAGCTCACTGAAAATTTTCGCCCCCACTAGGGACGTCAGCATGTGGCTCACCACCAGTACTGGATACGAGTACTGGATACTTTGAAGCTTGCCCTCAACCACCACCAAGTCCAGATTTCCCACAAAGTCCCAGTATTGCACACTGAATGTCCCAACCCCCCTGATTGGGACTGGATTTCTCTGGAAATCCACCAAGCTTAATGGCGAGGGCCGCAGAGGGGGCCCCCCGATGGGCAAAGTCTGAGCAGCATGTCCACGGATATGATGGATGCCGCCGACCCTGAGTCCACTTCCATGGAACAGGGGGACCCCTCGATCCGGACTTGTACTTGGATCTTCGGGGTGGCTGACAAGTTGGGGAGGTGCAGTACCTGAAACAGCTGGATGGTGAGGTGGTAGAGGTCGGAGGTCTCGGCGGCAGACTTGTGTGCGGTGGTGGTGTAGTGACGGGGCTGCATGGAACCTTGCGTGTTCCGGGGGCCCTTCGACTGGCAGACCTTGGCGAGATGGCCCTGTTTTCCACAGCCGTGGCAGGTCACGTCCCAGAAGCAGCATGTCTTCCTCTCATGGGCCTCTCCGCAGCTGGCACATTGGGAGTGGCTGGGGGCCTTATCGGCGTGACTGCTGATTGGCGGCCCCTGTGGCAGGCGGTATTACGGTTGCTGGATGATGCAGACCTCCTCCTTGTCTGAGTTTTCCGGGCTGTATCCCGTCCCGACCTAGTGTGCTGCGGCTGCTGGGCGCTCCTAGTGTGATGCCTCATGCGCTAGGGTGAGCTGCATGACCTCTTCTAGGGTGATCTGGCGGTTGCCGATCATCTTCCTTCGTAGTTTGGCATCTGACAACCCCCACACGAATTGGGTCAGGAGGTTATCAGCCACCTTTGGGAAGGAGCAGTCCACCACGAGGGCATGGACGGTGGCCATGTAGGCGGCGGTGGATTCTCCTTGGGCCTGCACCTGTCCTTGGAACCCCATCTGTCTGGCCAGGAAGGTCGGCTTCGGACTGAAGTAGTTGTTGAGGGCTTCCATTATCTCCTCAAATGAACATTCCAGGATGGACTGGTGGACCAGGAGACTCTTCATGAGCCGGACGGTGTTGGTCCCACATGAACTCAGGAGAAGGGCTCGTCTTTTTCCTGCATCGGTGAACCCGTTTAGCTCGATGTAGCACATCAGCTGGTCTGTCCATGAGTCCCACACTTCGGGATGTGAAGGATCAAACTTGTCGAGGCTTCCCTGAGCAGTGGCTATGACTCAATCGTGTAGTGAGAGTGGTGTCCGTGACGCAGGGCGCTTTGCAGTGCTCGGGAGCAATGCAGCATGGTGTTGGTTGGAACGATGCTCGGTGCTGTGACTCAGGCCTGCTCCACGGATCCCACTGTAAAGTACTGGGTTCTGTACATCAGGACTTGGACCACGACATAGGCGAAGACACGTTTATTGATACTTTACATCAGGAACACAAACTAATGGCCAGGTGGCCAACTATATACAATTGGGGGGGGAACACCCTGATGTTCTATTGGTGTATTCAAATCTCCCACCAAAGACCTTATTGGCTCCTTACTTGGGGTTTCAGGAGCCTAGCCCTTATTGTCTTCAGGATTGAAACTTGGCTGCCTCTGGCTGGCACCAGCCCCTGGTCTCAGGACATAACAGTGAACACATTTGCACAGCTGTGGGGAAGAAGGGCACACAGCTTGTGAGCAGCATTTTCAGAAGTTGTCTTAGGAATTGTGGAATGTAAGAAAAGGCAACCAGTTTTGTATGAAATAAGTAGTAGTCCTCAGTAAAGAACATAGGCATAAATCATTCACACTAACTGAGTATGTGTATCAACAACAGACCACAGAATGGGTTATGCTGCATAGTTGCCTACGGCAACATCTGTACTTGGTAATTCTGTCTGTCTGTCATTTGCTGTTACATTACAAAATATTATTATGAAATACTAGGCGACTGAGAGTTTGGTGACTGATATGGTCAGCATAACTGACCATTATCTAACTTGTCACCCATAAACTGAAGGAACGCATCAGACATAATTTATGTCCTATGGTGTACTTGACCACTATCCTGGATTTGCATTTCCTAAGAATAAAACATGTTCCTCTCACTCCTAAGAGTTAGGGTTGCTTTCTGTGGCTTGGGGGATTCTGGGAAATCTGGGGGGGGCAGAATTGGGGGGGAGCTCAGAGGTGATGTGACACCATTTCTCCCAGGGGAACAGATCCCTGGAGCCTGGAGATCCATTGCACTTCCAGGAGGTCTTCAGTCCACATCTTTAGGTTAGTAGCCCTACTCAGCGTCCAAGGAGATACGATCTGACCAGCACACAGGGGAAACTGCACTATGCCACTATTTCCTTCAGGAAATAAAACAGAATAAAATGCCAGCCTAAGGTGAATCAGTCAGGTGCCTTTGTGAGAAACTGTGGGACCCAGCCTAAGGTCTTGTCTTGTTGCTTCATGAGATCATTGTGAGGCCCCAGCAAACATTCCAGAACACTTACACAGGTTTCCAAATAACCCCAGCCCATCAGACGGGACAAACTAGCCACCTTCCTGAATTAATTTCAAAGACAGGATCATCTCCTGTCAAAATAAATTACCCCCCAGCCCTGACCTGGATAGCCCAGGCAAGCCTGATCTCATCAGATCTCAGAAGCTAAGAAGGGCTGAACCTGGCAAGTATTTGGATGAGAGATCTCCAAAGAATACCATGGCCGGGAGGCAGAGGCAGGCTATCAAGCCACTTCTCTGAACATCCTCCATGCCCCACTAGGAGTCGCCACTAGGAGGCTGCTCTGACACACCAAAACAATTGAAAGTCCCCAAAATCACAATGAAAATACAGTATAATATAATAATTATTATTATCATACGGCATTGTGTGTAGAATAGTCAGGGGATTCTGAGATTGTCTGGCAGCCTTCTAGCTCTTAGTGTTGTGCTAGTGGCAAGCTAGACTTGTTTTTAGGGGCTGAGACAGCTCTGAAAGAACTGTAACTGGCCCAAGGTCACCCAGCTAGCTTCAAGTGGAGGAGTAGGGATTTGAACCCGGTTCTCCAGATTAGAGTCTGCCACTCTTAACCACTACACCAAACTAGTTGTCTTACAGTACAATATACCAGCTTTTCAACCACCATTTTAAGTTAGGCTCATCTTCTAGAACTGCTTCGTCTTCTACAAAATACTCTGCATGGTTAAATGTATGGTCAATTACCAAGTAATGAGGCTACTGTAGAAAACTGTTAGTATCAGGCAATGTAAATTTATCAACAATTTCTCTGTATACTGATCTTGCTGTTGGATCTGAGCCAAACCATTTCACTGTATTTAGGTTACATCAGTGTGGTCTCCAACAGTTTTCCTGGAGCGTGTAAAAACAAAAATGCTGCAAAAATAACAAAGGACAGAGGAACAAAGTTTGAGCCCAGTGGCACCTTTAAGACCAACAAAGTTTAATTCTGCTTATAACTAAAGGTTCAATGGCACCTTTGAGATCAACAAGGTTGGTTCAAACTAACACGGCTACCCACCTGAATCTATCTTCAAAGGACAGAGGCAGAGTCTAACGCTGGGCTTAAGTTAGTGATGTTACTTCTCTGGTAGTCATGTAGAAAGGATGGGACTTAGTTAAGAAAAGAGACACAGTGATGGTGAAAACTGAGGTTATAAGTGTCCGTTTCATAAATGGGGAATGAATCTCTCCCTCTGAACAACCATATTATTTTTTTACAGTATGTGGATTTGAGATCCTGGTTCAGTTGTTTTTCATCAGATCTTGTGGCTGCATTTGGAATTAGATATTGTTTGACATCTGCTTTGTAAAGCATATTCCTGATCAAAAAATGGTGAGTACACTGTACTTGGGCATCATGGACAGAGCTAAGCCAAGCTTGATATCACTCTGTCTCCTCCTAAGAAATATCCATGCATCCTTTCTCACAGTGGTGGGATTAGATGCCATTTGCCCTTAAAAACCCATCCCCCCCTTTCACATTTTAAGTGGCTGTTCTCAAATGGCAGCATTTGCCAGCTCTCTACAGTAAAGATGTGTTTTCTTGTCATATGTCATTCTAAAAAAACAGGATTTCCCTACTGGTTTCTGATTGCAGTGATGGAGTTCAAGTGAACTTCTGCCAGTTTGGTATAGTGGTTAAGTGTGCGGACTCTAATCTGGGAGAACCGGGTTTGATTCCCCACTCCTCCACTTGCATCTGGCTGGATGACCTTGGGCAAGCCATAGTTGTGATAAGAGCTGTTCTTGAAAAAAGAGCAGTTTCTGTCAAGAGCTCTCTCAGCCCCACCTACCTCACAGGGTGTCTGTTGTGGGGAAGGGAAGGGAAAGGAGTTTGTAAGCCGCTCTGAAACACCTTTGGGTAGTGAAGGATGGGATATAAATCCAATCTCTTCCCTTCTTCTTCTCTCTCTCCCCCCCCCCCCGCATATCTTTTTTGTCTGTTATTTCTGGTTACTTCTGGTTGCTGATGCTGTTACATAGGAATCCAGTGGGAACTGGGAGACAGGGCACAGATGATAAGACTCTACCTGTCTCCCCACCAATGAACTCTGGGATTCATTTTGAGCTGAGGTACCATGGAAGAGACAAGGCACAAGAAAACTGTAGTGTATCCACAGGGAAACATGGACTCGGGGCAGCCATGTGCTCGGACCGGTTCTGGCCACTCTGCCATGCGGCCAGGCAAAGGGCCTGAGCTTCGTCCCAATAGACAATAGAATGTAGGCTCCTCACATCCCTCCAATTGGGGAGCCCGGGGTAACTCAATTAACTGTAAATAATGAATCACGGGTGTTGTGTGTGTTTGGGGTGTGGGTTCTCTCGGGAATAAAAGCCGGCCTGCGAGCCAACTTAGTTGTCTTGTTCTGTAACTAATAAAGTATGTGAGAGCTGAAACCACTCATCAGTCTCAGTACTTTTCAAAAACACAGCTGCAGCTTTATTGATCAAATATGCCTTGGCAACAAGCATGCACCACACATACCAAATGGTTGGCCAAGCCATCCAGTGCTGATAGATCAGGAGAGATCCTCAGGGAAAGGTCTTCACCTCACCTCAGGCTTCTTTAGATTTTATAGTCCATTCTTCTTTCTCCCCACCTTTGCCTTTCTGTCAAGGAGACTTGATATGTATGGTCAGCTTGGCATCCATCAATTCAGGTCTGGTGGCTCAGTGGAATGGTCTTGCCTAGAGAGCTGAAGGCCTAGGGGGAAAAAACAGCAAAATTGGGGGGAGGGCCTTTTTTCCTTACTGTCCTCCAGACTTTCCCCCATTTTTCCAATAGGAAAAATTAGAAATGATGAGGGCTGCTGGAAAAAACTTATGAAATATTTTATCTTTCCAAATGAGTGAAATGCTTTTAAAGACAAGGTGAGTATGCTGTGTAGACATCTAAAGCTCTTAAATCCAAGGTGCATTTTTGCAACTAGAAGGGTACCTAAAGCTTCATGAGGGGAGCATGCAGGGCTTTCATAGCTTCTCAACAGTTGCATGCCTTCTGTTGTCCTGACATGCTTGACCTTGTGGTTGACCTTTTCACCTCGCAAATCTAACATTTTTGTTTCATTGCAATTAATTTTCAGTCCAGCAACCTGGTCTTGCAAAATTTTTATTAACTGCATAATAGAGTCCAGTGGATTCTCTAGAACAAACACCAAATTATCTGCAAAAAGCATGAAGCTTATATTCTTCTCCTCTTATTTTAAGACCTTTAATTTGTGTATCCTCTCTAATCATATCATTTAATAATTCAAGAGCACATATAAACAATAGTGGTGAGAGTGGGCATCCTTGTCTTGTTCCTTTTTGTATCTCGATATTTCATGATAAATCTCCATTAACAAGAACCTTTGCTTGTTGTTTAGTATAAATTGCTCTAACCATTGTATGGAATTTTTTTACCACATTGTGAGTGTAGTAGGAGCTCCAACATAAAATTATCAAATGTTTTTTCAGCAACTAAGGAAATTAAGGCCATCTGTTTCTCTGGATGGACTTCAAAGTATTCTATTACATTCAGTATGGTTCTTACATTATTTCTGAGTTGTCTTTCTGGAAGAAAGCCTGTTTGGTCTTGATGAATTGTTTGTATCAGAACTCTTTTCAGTCTTGCAGCCAAAATAGAAGCATAGATGTTATACTCCACATTTAACAATGAAATTGGCCTATAGTTTTTTATTTCTTTCTCATCAGTATTTTATGTATCAATGTTATCAAGGCTTCATTCCAAGTTTCTGGTATTTTACCTTCAGTTATTATGTTTTGTATTACATATTTTAAAGGAATTATCAATTGATCCGCAAAGACATGGTAAAATTCTGCTGGAAGGCCATCAGGATCTGAAGTCCCCCCCCCCTTTTTTCCCAATGCTTCTATCACTTCAGAAAAAGTTATTGGGTCATTTAAAATTTTCTTTTGTGCTTCAGTAAATTTTTTGACGTTGCATTTTTCGAAGAATTCTTTGATTTGTTCTTGTGTGGCTTATCTCTTCTGATATAACTTCTCATTAAAAAGTTCAATATTTTTTTCAAATCTTTGGGTATATTTTCTCCTCTCCTTTGTCATCTCTGAGTAATTTAATATGCCTTTTTTCGTTTTCTTTCCATATTCTGTATGCTAACCATCTAGTTGGTTTATTAGCATTTTCAAGATAGTTTGGTTTTGCATACATATTTTTTTTTGCTATGTTCTGTGTTAGCAGGCAATTCATTTGATGTTGTAACAGCTTCAATTTCACTTTTATCTGTTCTGTCGAAGGATCTTGTTTCATCTTTTCTTCCTGGTTTTGAATCTGTTCCTTAATTTGAGAATTTTTTTTGTCTTTTGTTTTCTAATAGTTTATGTTTGATAGGACTGTAAGTATTGCATATATTTCAAATTTTCCCAAAATTTCTTTTTTCTGGGGTGGGGGGAGAAAAACATTAGGTTTTTCCCTCATGGCTTCAAAATTTCTGGAAATTTTACATTTTTAGTCTTGCTACATAGCCTCATGATCTGGTGGGGTAATTCTGAGTCACAGATGTTCTGGAACTTTGCTGATGCATCTCTTTGCACATGGCCTCTGCATCTTCCCCCTTTCCCTCACAACAGGGAACTGAAAACAGCACTCTCCAGTCACAAAGGGGTAGGTCATCAGGGAACCTTCCATCTGGTGATCTTTTTACTCCTGTCATTCCAAGTCTTCTTCGGGCCTGGGTCTTCAGCCCACAAACATCCTTTCATTCATTCTCTCATTCTCTTAGCTCTTGTCCACAGGTGGACCAGTTGTTTACTTTAAAGTTACACAGGTTACATGGGTTTATTTCTTAAGCTAAAAGCAACATTTTATTGGTTGCAAAATTTCTGTTCTGCTGGTTCAACAGGAAGCTGAAACAGACAACCAGTCTGTTCCATAAATGACAAATACTGTCTAGATTTCTGCTTTTGCATGCTGTGTGATACAAAACAGCAAAAACATATACAGACTCAACTATTGTTAGCTGTAGCTGGTAATGCAATCTAAGCTGCACATTTTATAGCTCACAGTGCTGGGACAAAATTGGCTCTTTGGTGTTCTGTATATCACCTTTCTCCCACTACTAAAGATTCAAGGCAGCTTACAAAAAGGCTGAAACCAAATCACAGTGTATTTATTTCCTGGGGCAATATTGTTAACCCCCCCAAAGTAACAATTCCTGAATAATTTAACCTCCATATATGCTAGGGGTTCTTATTAGAGGCAAGAACGGTGAATAATTAGATACAAGAAACAAACAGGACATTCTGTAGAAGAAATCAGTATTCCAATCTTGGTTCTAGTCTGATTTTATTTCGCTTCTGACTATAACCTTCAAGGAGATCATTCTATTTTTTCATAGTACGTTATTCTTCCCTTTCCCCTTCCATCTGCAGTTACAATACATTCTCCTCCATCATCATGCCTATTAATACTAAGTACAGAATTGTTCTTTGAAATAAGGAACAACTAGCAAGTCTAGAAGTTACTAGGCTGAACCCTGTAGGAAGTGATTGGTAAATCACAAATATTAAATAGGGTTGAGGGCATTTAAGGGCACCATTTCTGAAATTCCAGGTTCACTGCTCTGTAAAGCTTCAGTCCATCTCCATAGCTATGCCTTTAATAGAAGCATGATGTGCAGGAATTAGTAGATGACATGGGATAGAGAAAGACATTATCAGTCACCTTCTTCATAGCTAAAGATCAGTGTTATCCAAATTGGTCCCTGTGTGAGAAAATATGCAGTGTCTCCTATACATGTAAAAGAAGACATCAATTCCTGGGGCTCTTTTGAGTCTAGTGTATACACAGTTCCCCAGTTTGGCTTAATAAGGCTCCCAAGGGGAAAAAGAGGAAAAGGGGACAGATACTTATCCAAGAAGTAACTTTACTGAACTAACCAAAATACATACCAGTAAAGGGAAACAAACTGATACCAATACAAATTAGTGAGACTGAACAAATTCAGCGGCAACAATATAGTAGCAATGTATTTGCAGCAATCCAATAAAACCATTCACTTTTGTATGATTCTAATGTTCGGTTCTATTACTTTAAGATAATACTCAGTGAAAGTTACCTTTGCTTGAAATTATGTTCCTCCCATATGGCTAGTGAAGAGAAACCAGCTTGGAGAGAAAAGATAAGTGTAGGGATTGCCCAAAAAGGGGCCAGAACATGCAAAGGGATGAGTGGGAAAGGGTTTTCAGGATAGGAAGGGAAGGAGTCCCTGGATGCTATGGAAGAAGAGCTGTTGGCTGAGATATGTCCAATATGCCCCCCCCCCCCGGTCTTTGAGGAGTAGCATTTCGGGAAGTATTTCAGGCTGTTGCAGGAGAAGTAGGTGGGGGAGTTGTGCTTCCACACACAGAACTTTTCATGAGTAAGCTGATATATAGCCTTTCCTCCATCACCATGATGTTTAATTACTGCCAACCCAAAACAAACAAAATCAGATAATTTAATATTTTAATATCTGTCAATGTATTACGAGACATTTAATGCCCATTTTTATAATAATTTCTATGTTATACTCAGGGCAGATAGCCCTATCATCTCACCCTAGCTCTGTTACTGCTTTTGAACCCATATAGTATGGAGGGGTGTGTGTGTGTCAGATTTCTCAGTCCTGGAATCCTGAAGGGATTTCTGTACCTCCAAAGGTGGAAATGTGAGGGAGGATGGGTAGACAAAAGAACCTAATAGGGAATGGGCAGAGAAAACAGGGCTCCAAGTGCCAACCTAACCAGAGCTACACCCTTCAAATTCCACTGAAGTCAATGGCTCCATGATGGTGTGATGCACTGGTTATCTCCTGTTTCGTTGGTAATTTAAAAAGTACATTGCAAATCTGCGAAGGATGAAGCAGGAGCTAAGACTAGAGCGAGGTGGTGGCGTGCTCATGATGAAGTGTCACGAACATCTTATGGGCCGGCTGGAGGTGTTTCTGTGCCCTAGGCGGGCACAGATGCCAACTTCCCGGTGGGGCCTGGAGATCTGCCATGCCGCCCCGCCTCCTCTCCCCTCTGAGGGGGGAGGGGGAGGGTGGGCAAACTGCAAGCCAGGGAAGTTTAAATCCCCGCCCCTTCTGTCCCAACACCGGCTTGCCTGCACGCTCCGCAGCTGCGGGGTCCGCCAGCAAGCCCAAGAAGGGGTAGGGGTTTAAACCCCCGCCTCTTCTGTCCGAGTGCTGGCTTGCCTGCACGCCCTGCAGCTGTGGGGCACACCAGCAAGCCAGGGAAGGGGCGGGGTTTTTGGCGGGGGGCTTTCGGCGCCCCTAAGGGCCAGCGCGCTTTAGGCAAACGCCTAGTGAGCGAGCCAGCCCTGATGACACTTATAAAAGCCTATGAGATGGCAGCAAAGGCTACAAAGAAGGATTTCTATGTGGCCTCCATTTCGTCTGCAAGCTCACGCCCAGCCCAATTATTTAGAGTTATTTGGTCCATTACGATTGTACCACAGGGCAGACCAAATAGTAGGGAACTGGCTATTGGCTGTGAGGCATTTGCGCGTTATTTCACAGATAAGATTGTGACACTTTGCCAGGACCTCCCAAGCACAGTTGAGACAGTAAGGGAACTGGAAGCCCCTTGTCTGTCTTCGGGTCCAATACTGGACCACTTAAATCATATCTTCTGGGAGGAAGTTGACAGGAACCTGGCAGCGGTGAGGTCTACCACCTGCCTCCTTGACCCATGCCTTTCCTGGGTAGTGAAATCCGGTGAGGAGAGCATTTGGGCACTTCTGGGAGAAATTACCAACTTGCCCCTTTCTACTGGGACTTTCCCAGAGGCTTTGAAGGAGGCAGCAGTTTGCCTGCTCTTGAAAAAGCCATCACTAGACCTGACAGTCCTGACCAACTACCACCCAGTATCGAACCTACTGTTCCTGGGCAAGATGGTTGAGAGAACAGTGGTTGAACATCTCCAGGCCTTCCTGGATGATGCTTTCATCCTTGACTCCTTCCAGTCCAGCTTACGTCCTGGCCATGGGATGGAGATGGTTCTGGTCACCCTTACAGATGACCTCTGTAGACATCTGGACCGAGGCAGGTCAGCACTGTTGTTAGTATACTAACAGCAGCATTTGACACGGTTGACTACGACTTCTTGACCCACCGCCTTGCTGATGTAGGAGTTCAGGGGACAGCCTTGAAATGGTTTTCCCCCTTTCTCCATGGTCGGAGACAGAGGGTGGCGCTTGGCAAGATGGTCTCCCCACAGTACCCGCTAGAATGTGGAGTGCCACAGGGGGCGATCCTCTCACCAATATTATTTAACATTTATATGTGCTCCCTCACCCAGTTAGTCTGGAGCTATGGGCTGGGTTGTCATCAGTATGCTGATGACACCCAGCTCTATCTGTTAATGGATGGCCATTTGTCTTCCATTCCTGGAAATCTGGCTTTGAACACTGTGGCTGGATGGTTGCAGCAGAGTCGACTGAAGTTAAATCCATTGAAGACAGAGGTCTTGTACCTGGGTCGAGGGGGTATGGATGTGGGCACCAGTCTTCCCACACTGGAATGGGCACCTTTGGTGCCAGCCCAGACAGTGAGGAGCCTGGGAGTAATACTGGATGCCTCTCTTTCTGTGGAGGCCCAGATTGCCGCTGTCGCCAGATCTGCATTTTTCCATCTTAGGCAGATCAGGCTACTGAAGCCCTATCTTTTCCCTCAAGGCTTAGCTATGGTGACCCATGCAATGGTTGCTTCCAGGCTTGACTACTGCAATTTGCTCTGTGCAGGCTTACCCCTGAAGCAGATTCGGAAATTACAAAATATAGTGGCGCGCCTGCTGTTGTCAACGCCGCTGCGGGCTCATGTTCAGCATGTGCTTCACCAGCTGCATTGGTTACCAGTTGAGTACTGAATTCGCTTCAAGGTGTTGGTAATAATCTTTAAAGCTTTATATGGCCTGGGACCAGGGGTCATTTCGTAGAAAAAGACCTGCAGGAGCTTATTAGCATATGGTATGCTAATGAGCTGCTAGGCTATTAGCACGTGTCACGCCCCCTGACATCACTGGAAGTGATGTCAGAAGGGGAAGCAAAAGGGGGGGAGGCCGGGAGGGGGGGCGAAGAGTTGGGCCACAGAAGGAGGAAAGAGGGAAGGAACGAGAGAGAGTAGAGAGAAGAAAAGAAGGAAGGAAAGAAAGAGAGAGAAGGGAAGAAGGAGAGAAAGAAAGAGAGAGAAGGGAAGAAGAAGGGAAACAGGGAAAGGAGGAAAAAAGAGAAGAGAAGAAGGTGGGAAAGAAAGAAGGAAAAGAGAAGGGAAAGAGAGAAAGCAAGAAAGGAAGAAAAGAGGAAGGAACGAAGAGAAGGAAAAGAGAGAAAGGAGGGAAAGAAAAGGAAAGGAGAAAAAGATGGTGAAGAGATGGAGGGAGGGAGGCTATCCCGTGCTCCTGCGCGGCCTAGGGACACTACGGGGGGGCTCTTCATGTGTCCCCCTGGTCCAGTGCTCCTGCAAGGCCTGGGGATGCTCTTCCCGCATCCCCCGGGCTCAGCGCTCCTTTGCGGCCCAGGGACGCTGCGGGGGGGGGGGCTCTTCACGCGTCCCCTGGGCCCAGAGCTTCTGCATGACCTGGGGACGCTGGCGGGGGGGCAGGGCTTGCCGCCACCACCATTGTTGTCCCTGTTGAGCTCCCAGAGCAGCGCTCCGGTACGCTTCCCCCCAAAAGACCCCTGCCTAGGATCAACATACCTAAGGGACCTCCTCTTCCCATATATGCCTCAAAGAGCTTACACTCTAACAATCAACATCTCCTGGTGGTTCCTGGCCCAAAGGACGTCCATCTTGCCTTGACCAGGGCTAGGTTTTTTTCTGCCCTGGCCTCTACCTGGTGGAACATGCTCCCCATTGAAACCAGGGCCCTGTGGGATCATCTTCAATTCTGCAGGGCCTGCAAGACGGAGCTGTTCTGCCAGGCCTTTGGCTGAGGCAGTGGGTGTCCACGCATGGCCTCCCCGAGGTTGCTGTCACCCACCCATCGATAACCAGCCATATTCATCTGCATCAACGGGTTGGAATCTCTCACTGTAAGCTGTAACTACTGATTTTAAATGTTTATACTGTGTTCTTAAATTTTTACTGTATTTATTGAAATATGATGTAACCCGCTCTGAGCTTGCTCATAGGATCGGTGGGATATAAATGAGATAAATAAATAAAATCTCTGGGTGCAACCTGGCAATTCTAGCAGTACTATTTTAGAGGCTATTCTCCCCTCACTCTTCCCTGTGGCTTCAAGACTTTTATTCTTGTCTGTTTAGCATCAGAAATGTGTATTGCTTATCTTGCAAACTACTAAAATACTCTGGTAATGAGTAGAGGGAAGATGGGATTCAAATCAGTTGCTATACTGTGACAGTTAATTCTGTTGCCCTGTTTTTATTTTGTATTCTTGCAGAGTGAAGCTTTAGCACAAAGGAAAAGGTAATCTTCAAATCTGCATCCCCCCCACCCACCCACACTTCGTCCTGGGTCTGCTTTGAGATTTTCCAAATCAAGATTTGGCTCTTCTTTGTTATAGTACAACATGTTATCCATATGTTCCTGGATAAAGTAGGTGTTTGGCAGGAAGGTTTCCCTCAATCCAGATTATGGCATGGAGCTTTGGGGAAGGAGGAGGAAGCCCAAGTGTCCTAACTGAAGGCTTCATCTACCACTCCTTCAGCACTCAAGCATCATAGTCATGGTGAGGAGAAAAATCTACCAAGCTCACTTGCAAGTGACACAGCAAGGTTTTTGCGTTTACTGCAATTTGTTCTTTCGGCCAATCCAGAACACCAAAGAGAACAACCCCTCAAGGAATCAGAATGAAAAATGGCAGCTACCTGTGAATGAGGAGTCAAAGGATGAATCAGTTTCCCCTCCAAAATGCTTTTTCTCTTGTGAGATTCAAAATGTGAATTTACTTTCATTTTGATGAAAGAAGCTGGAGACAAGACAGTCTGGAACAAAGAAACAGCTGGCAAGAAAAGGGTTAATAATTCTCATCCTCCACCTCTCCTATCAGCTTCTTTAAAAAATGGTGTTAATGCTCCATTACACGCATGTCCATGTAATATATACTTAGCTTATGAGAAGACAAAAACAAACAATAGCCTGGAAATTAATAATTTAGCCATCCTTGAATGAGAAACTGGCTGATAATATAAAGTTTTCAAGAAAGTTTCATACTGGAGACAGCATTTTAAAGAATTAAACATATATATATATATATACACACTTTTGGCCCCTTTTTGGCTAAACAGGTTTTTGGCAGGTCTTTGAAACAAACAAACCCCTGCCAAACTTGTTTATCAAAGGAATTCTTTTGCTCGGCCAAAGGGTGATGTTTGCTTTGCATAACATCTTGCAGGACTGACACTCCACCTGCTGACCAGGATGTACATGGGGGTGGGTGATAAGCCTTGTCCATACATTGCAATGGGAACAATAGCAATAATCCTTTTATTTAACAGAATATATGAAGAAAAGAAAAAAAATGACAAGAATAATTTAATTCGAAGTGGGACCAGTTTCATTACAAAATTCAGTCAGCTTCTAGAAGAAAACAATGCATCTGATGCCATCCAAAGAAAATATATGCCAAAGGTAACTTTCTTATACAGGCTCCAACCTCTGCCCCTCCAACATTTTCTTCTATCCTTAGTAGGTAAATTTTATTTTCTTTTTCCATCCCAAATTTAAGAAGCTGATTCAGTTATTTTATCTCAAACATACCCCACTTTCCCACAAGGTTTTCAAGGTGCGCTCCCTCTCTCCCTCTCTCCCTCTCTCTCTCTCTCTCTCTCTCTCTCTCTCTCTCTCTCGTAAAAAAAGAAGAAGTAATGCTGGTACTCATGTTTGCTGCCTTGGGGACCCTATTTGGGTGGTAGGTGGCATAGAAATTTTTAAATAAATAATATATAAGGAATTAAAAGATTAAAACATAGTTTTTCAAATATCATGAACACTTTTGTATAAATACTTATCTACAGTACTAGGAATTCATGGAACAAGTTAAGAAGTAAATAGTTCATATTCCATTTTCAGTAAGATCAGCAAAAAGTAAACAGATAAGTTTCAATAGAGTCTTGGAGGTGTTAAATACTTGAGAGAAAGCTTCTCTGACCCAGCCTGACCTGGTCAGTGGGTGGGGAAAAGAGAGGTGATAAAACTCCTGGAAGCGAGGAGGAAGACTCTTTTGGTACTGAGTCCATCAGAGCAGACAGAACTCTTAACTGAGGCCTAGAGGAGCAGCGATTAACCATGTGCTGGCCTGGAAAGCTGGAGGAAGCTTCAAAGTAATGCTTCAAAGTACTTTTCTCCCTTTCTCACAATACAAGAACTCGTGAGCACTCCATGAAATTGCTGAGCAGTCAGGTTAGAACAGATAAAAGGAAGTACTTCTTCACCCAAAGAGTGATTAACATATGGAATTCACTGCCACAGGAGGTGGTGGCAGCTACAAGCATGGACAGTTTCAAGAGGGAATTAGATAAACATATGGAGCAGAAGTCCATCAGTGGCTATTAGCCACAGGGTATAGATGGGAACTCTCAGTCTGGGGCAGGTGATGCACTCTATTCTTGGTGCTGGAGGGGGTAGCAGTGGGAGGGCTTCTAGTGTCCTGGCCCCACTGCTGGACCTCCTGATGGCACCTGGTATATTTTGGCCGCTGTGTGACAGAGTGTTGGACTAGATGGGCCATTGGTCTGATTCAACATTGACTTCTCTTATGTTCTTATGTTCATTTTCTTCAGGGAAACTAATTTTCGTAGTCTGAAAATGAGCTGTAATGCCAGGGGATCCCCAGGTCCCACCTGGAGACTGGCACCCCTAGCTCCAGTACTGAAATTGGAAGCTCTGGTTCTTCTGTGTGAGATGGTAGATGCAGACCATTGGTTTGCATCTCCTGAATCACCCTGCTTCATGTAGGATGCACAACAGCCAGGTGGAGGTGGGGAGGGGTGTATTTTACTTGTGTCTATATATCCTTAACTAAGAACAGTTGTTTTTTCATAGTAGTGGGGGGGCAGGCTGCTTCAGCCACTCCTAAGCTCTTCTTTCAATCACCGTTTCATTTTTAATTTGTAAAGCCATCTGCATGAACAAGATGGGGAGGGCATGCAGATCAGAGGCCCTTTAAAATTTCCTTTTGATCTGTGTGCATCCCAGAAAGAACATTGGTAAGGGATGTGCACTCTATGTTCATGCTCTTTGTTTTGCTGTTACTTAAAATGGTGTAGTAGTTTCAAAGGGGCAACCAATGGGATGTACTAAAAGGAATGACAGGATTGCCTGTTGGAAATAATGGGAGAGGCTTGAAGGCCCACTGGAGATAATGGGAGCCAGGAATGCCAATTGACTTGCATGGGCTCTGCTGAAATACATTGCAGCCCAAAAAAAGTTGCAAAGAAAATGCAGAATGGTTTTTCCAATAAGGTTTTCGGGCCCAGATAGGCTACTCTAGGACTGTAATGACAGTTCCCAGAGTGGAAAAACAGTCCCTAGCAATAGAATCTGTGCTGCATTTTAAGGTGGAGTTTCTAAGCAGTGTGCTAAGAAGGCACCTGTTCCTGGGATTAGCCCAGCCCAGGGGCATTGCTGGGGGGATCCCAGGCCGCCCTAATTTTCTGGGGAGCCCCTCCCTAAATGCCACATAGTTCCACCTCCATAGATAGTGACAATGGCCTGTGATGTCACTGGCTCCTCCCTATGAGGTCATTGGGTCCCAGTTCTTTTAATGACTTAGCAATGCCTCTGGCCCAGCCCCAGCCCCGCCCCTCCAGGAAATTGGAAAGTCTACACCCTTGCCCCCCAGCAGGCAATTCCTTACAAAGGTTAGGTGGTGGCAGTGGTTACCCAACGAAGAAATGACTCTCCAGGTGTTGGGAAAACCTTGGAGGGCAGGGTGGAACAGAGCCTACAGGGCAGAGCAGAGCAGGCCCGTTCCACCACAGGCTTGTTAACTAACAGTTTATATTGCTGTAGAAATGAGATTCCTAGACTTTCATATATATGAATGAAAATGTTTACTCACCAAAGCTTAAGAAAATGAAATTATTTTAACCTGGCAGTACCTAGAAGATAGGATGGTCTGGTCAGTGCCAAAAAGTGGATCTTGTGCAGTCTATCATGGTGCAACCTTAGAGGTTTCAAGCCTACTAGTCGTTTGCCTAGCCCCTGAAGGGAGGACACACCCAGACCAAGGCCACAATTGATTACCTCCTTCAATGGGCAGGTTCATTTGGGAGAAGGCAGTCCTTCAGATACCCTGGGACCAGGCCATTGTATGCATTGCCAAGACAGACAAGAGGCTTTCTACACATGCTTACTAACATCAGGTCCATCCAAAAGATAGGGGGAAATGGTAGCTCACAATCCAGTTAACAATTCCAATCCAAGGCTGAAGCCCGTGGCACTAAGGAAGTCAGGCATGAATATTGGAATCCTTACAACGAAAAGCACCAGGGATGTCAACACCAGTTTCAGGATTACTCTTAGGTTAGGCAAAATCCCTAATCTGTTCTGTGTACCTAAAACCAGTTACATATGTTCATAATTAGAGGCTTATCTGATACCTGATAATGTTAATGGAAGCCTGACACCTCATGACTGTTGGCAGAGTAAATAACATAGCAAGGGTGCACAACCTGATTAAAGAGTAGATAAAGGTTTATTTAGGAACTAATATACTTGATAGGAAAAAGGAGAGACAGAGACAGGTTCCTAACTACATCTCTAGCTGAGAGAGAGAGAGTAGATTGAGTGTGGCACTTCTGAAAAGAGAAAATTGCCATAAGAGTAGCAATCTGGAGAGAGACAAGGAATGACACTTAACAGGAGAGAGAAGGTGCTGTCCTCACTATCCTATCTAATTATCTTCTTGCTGCCCCTTCAGGGTCTTCTTCTTTGCACACCAGACATTGACTGGTTCTGCATCTGCTCCACATTTTCTCAACACTGGCTGATTCTGCATCGGCTTATCCCTCCATAATTTTAGCAAACCCATGTTGGAACAGAAATTCCCCTCTGCATTGCATGTCACTTTCACTTCCTTTGATCATCGGATTTTATGGTACCTTCTGCATAGATTATGGCCATTTTATGGCTGTTCAGAGGTGACTTTGCAATCAGTATGGCATTGGCCCAGGGTATTTGAATGTGGTTTTGAGCTGCACTTTTTCCTCCCGGTTGAGAAAACATGGAGTAAATGCTAGATGCAGAATCACCCACTGAGGAAAAGGTGCAGCTCAAAACCACATCCAAATACCCCAGGCCAACACCATACTGACTGCAAAGTCACCCCTGAATGGCCATAAATCTATGCAAAAGGTACCATAAAATCCGATGATCAAAGAAAGTGAACATGGCACGCAGTGTAGAGGGTACCATAGCTTTCTGGTAGTTGTGGTCAAAGAAAGTCTAGGCAAACAGGATTTAGGCTTTAAGACTTGGTAACACATGTAACACACAAACATATCAGAGTAAAATACATTTTAGTTTATTTAGGTGCAAAGAACACAAAACAAGACAATGTAGGGCTCAAAAATAACAAAACTGAGCTTATCCAGCCTAACTGAAACATTAAGGCAATACTTCAGCTAGTATTACCTCTCCCAAAGACAGAGTTGCAGTTGGTCAGCACACTCAGGAGTCATCTCTTAGCCCATCCAGACACAATCAAACTGGAATGCCACAGCTGGAGTTCTGCACTACTGGAACATACCAGGCTCAGCAGTTACAGACCCAGGACCTCATAATGGAATCAGAGTTAAATGTATAGGAAAAACTGATCTCTCACCAGGTTGGCCTTACCCAATGAGGGGCCAGAAAAGTGATGTCAACTTTTCAGGTTGCCAGGCAGACAACTTCCCATAATATTCATGATAGTCCATAATACTCCACCAGGGAGGGGGGAATCAAAAGTTATCTGCAGCATAACCTCCGGTCTGCCTCCATGCAAGTGTTGCAGGGTTAATTGGTTGGAATGTGCCTAATGGTCAACACCCAGACCTTTCTTATCACCACAGCTGTGAGTAATTCTCCAAGGTCACTAAGTGCTTCTCAGAGTTATCTCTGTTTCTAGGGAAAAGATTCAGTCGTTTGTCACTAGGAAGTTTTTATTGCAGGCCCAATACCAGACCTGAACCAGGGGTTAGACAAACATCGGCAATTAAGAAAAGCATTTTCTTTACACCTTCAATAAAACTTTGTTGGTCTTAAAGGTGCTTTGTATTTCTACCATGTGATTGAGGCAGCCAAGCAAAACAAGCTCTCCTTCCTTCCTTCCCTCTGTGGAGGAGCCTCAGCCAATGTTAGGGAAGAATGGCTTGCCTTTTTTCTCCTGTGCAATTGAGGCAGCCTGGCCAGGAAGCAAGCTCCGGTTCATTCCTTCTCTCTCTCTAGAAGGGGGAGGAGCCACGGCCAGTGTAGGGAACAGAAACTTGCCTGTCTCTCCTGAGTGACTGAGCTATGATGCAGCAGCAGAAGAACTGGAAAAAGAAGCAGGAGACAGCCAGTTCCACCGCAGGCCTGATAGAAGTCCTATAGGGGCCTGATGCGGCCCATGAGCCGCATGTTTGACACCCCTGCACTAAAGGTCACTGGTCTTCCTTGCTCTACCCTCCTTTTTCATACATTTCTAACTCTGGAAGAGTGTATTCTTGGGATTGCAGGGCCTGTGTGGAGTAATAGTCATGCGGGTTTGGTAGGCTGCAGCAGGGAGGGGGAAGGGAGTAAAATAACTTCCTTCTGCCTCTTCTGTCAGCAGAGTGCAGCCCAAGAACAGAAAAGAGAGAGCAATTTATCTCTCTCCTCAGTTCAGCCTACCAACCTGCATGACTATTCCATGAGATTATTGTGAAGTCCTCACAAGGTCCTTCCACTGCATCCAACCCATCATGTTTACACTGATGCTGCAGATCATACCATTAGTGACCCCGTTAATGTTTTCTTTGGGTCTTCCACAACTGTGAAATGTTAAGCACGTGTGTGTATGAACGGGGGGGGGGGGGGGCACTTCTCTCTTTGATGAAAAGAACTCCAGCTATGTAGGATGTTTATGTCCCCAACAGGTGCTGCATGCTATTTTTTTTTGGGGATGGATACATAAACCAAAAGTGAAACCTGAAGAATTTCTTTCTGTGGATCATCAAGATAGTTTTCAAAAATGCTTCCCAAAGCCATTTGCTCAATACAAGACTCACCTTCCTACACAGACTCCTTACTCCATTCTTCTGGACTATGTATGTATCTAATATTTCATTATGAAGCATCTCAACACTGCATGCAGTGATTAAGTTAAAAAGGACAACGCTTGCTCACGTTTACAATCTTTTTTTAAAAAAAGACAATGGAGTACATAAAACAGGAAGGGATGAAGCAGAGATCACAATTTATAGGGTCAAAAAGATGTATTTTGGAGGTACTATTATGGAGTGCATGTCAGTTCCAGATATAAGGAAAAACAAGAAAAAGCATGAAGCAGAAATAAAAGGCTGGATTCTAGAAAAGAGAAGTGTCTTGACAGAACAGATAGAAGAAGAATGCAGAAAACAGAGTATGGGTGGATAAGGAGGAAGCAGGGAAGAGTCAAAGGGAGTTAATATCAAAAAGAATTATACAGGCAACATGCAGATGGCTGCCAGATGCCAACACTTTCAATTTCCAGCTTTCAAGTTTCTTATAATTTCGAAATAAATACCCCTTTCAAACAACTATTCACACTTCATAACATTATACTTCTAACTGGAAAAGGACTCTGTGCCTCTATATTAAACCTAGGGAATCTAAAAACAGATTCTAAGAGAGGTATAGAACAGGAGAGCTTATTAAGATACTTATCCCACATTCTAGCCATGACCTGGATGGCCCAGTCTAGGCAGATCTCACAAAGGAATCAAGGTTAGCAGACAAACTCCTGGTAATTGTTGCTAATGTCCACCATTGCTCATCTGGTCGGCAGGCAGGAGCAGGCTGTCAATATTGGGGGGGGTGGACTTTGTTGCCAGGTGATGACATAATTTCTAGCACTGCACTGGGGTGATGCTGTAGTACCCACCCCCAAACTCCATAGAGTTTTGGAGTGAGTGCTAGCGCATCACACCAGTGCAATGCCAGTGCTTCCAGGTCGTGCCAGAAGTGACATCATCGTGCAAGCAATGAAGATCACCTCCCCCCACAGTAAGTACCCCCCCGTCTCTCGCCGGTCACCAGGTTAATCCATTTATTAATTTAAATTACTGTATGAAGGGCTAGATGCCACAGAAACTATTTTGATCATATTCTCTTTAGCAGTGAGATTTACTGAAACATTTAAGACAGTTTTCAATGCTGATATACAGAACACGGGTTCAATTACAGATTACAGATCCCTAGTCCAAAGCTTTACAAAATTTCTCCTGATTGCTGTCTAAATCTAACAAGAGATGATATACCTTAGAAAATATATTTCTTTCTCCAGCTATTGCTAATTTTTCAAAATCTGTCATTTGTTTTATTTCTCCTTTTCTTAACTGTAATTGTAAAAAACTTTTAACCTGCCAATACTAGAAGAAAGGAACCTGTTTGTTACTTAAGAATGAAATCTCTTCAAATTTAATAATCTTTTGAACATTAGACATTAGAGATTTATAATCAGAATCCTCCCCCCCGTGTTCCCATACTTTATAATTACTTTCTTTCACTGCTTGCCAGTTGCTAATTTTGATCAAACCTTGGTCCAGGCATTATCTAAGCTAAGGCAGTAACAACATAGTTATCTTTGGCAAAGTGAAAATTTTTATTGCTCTTATTCAGCCAAATGCATGCTTTTAGAGGTATTTTCACAAAGGATTGCTGTACAAGAAGCAATGGTCAGTCCTTATCTTCTTTCATTCATTTAATTAACCATCAAAATCTAGCTAAGCAATAGCACTTTTGGAGGTCAGGAAAACCTAAGCCTCCTCTTGCCATTGTGTCTTCATCATCTTGCATATTAATTCTAGATTTCTTATAAAGCCATTTGAAACCATAAGAACATAAGAGATGCCATGTTGGATCAGGCCAATGGCCCATCGAGTTCAACACTCTGTGTCACACACTGGCCAAAACACAGGTACCATCAGGAGGTCCACCAGCAGGGCCAGAACTCCAGAAGCCCTCCCACTGCTGCCTCTCAAGCACCGAGAATACAGAGCATTGCCCTGGCAAGCTCAATCTCATCAGATCTCAGAACCTAAGCAGAGCCGACCCTGGCAAGTACTTGGAAGGAAGACCTCCAAGGAATACCAGGGCAGAGTCGCAGAGGCAGGCAACAGTAAGCCACCTCTCTGAAATGTCCAAGCCCCACTAGGGGTCGCAAGAAGTCAACCATGACTTCCAGGTATACACACAAATATTCACACAAAAAATACAGAGCATCACTGCCCCAGGCATAGTGTTCCATCTATACCTTGTGGCTAATAGCCACTGATGGACCTCTGCTCCATATATTTATCCAGTTCCCTCTTGTAGCTGTCTATGCTTGTAAGAACATAAGAGAAGCCAATGTTGGAGCAGGCCAATGGCCCATCTAGTCCAACACTCTGTCACACAGTGGCCAAAAATACGAGGTGCCATCAGGACATCCACCAGTGGGGCCAGGCTTGTAGTCACCACCACTTCTTGCAGCAGTGAATTCCACATGTTAATTACTCTTTGGGTGAAGATGTGCTTCAGCTAGTGCAGAATGCGACGGCCAGGCTGTTGTTGGGTCTCCCTATGCGGGAACACGTCCAGTCTGCGCCAAAAGCACTGCAATGGCTGCCTATAGCATACCAAATTCGGTTCAAGGTGCTGTTACTTACCTTTAAAGCCCTTTATGGCCAGGGACCTATGTATCTACAGGACTGCCTTTCCCCATACGTTCCCCAGCGAGCACTGCGATCAGGTACTCAAAATCGCCTGGTCCTCCCAGGCCCTAGAGAAGCCAGGCTTGCAGCAACAAAGGCCAGGGCCTTTTCAGTGGTGGTTCCATACTGGTTGAATGAGCTCCTGGAAGACATAAGGGCCCTGCGGGACCTTTTACAGTTCCACAGGGCCTGTAAAACCGAGCTCTTCCACCAGGCATTCAATTAAGAAGCCGCCCCAACCATCTGAGGCCCTGGCCCCAATACCATCAATATTTTCGTAACACCAATAATCTCATTAACATCATTGAATAGCCTGTGCCTTGCTGACATGACCCAGACCATGCGCTAACACTCAACATGCATTTCGAATCGTTAGGCCAAACAATCGTTGTGAGCTGTTACAGCACAATATCTTGTGTTGTTACTCAATGTTCTTGTTAAAGACCTCTTTTGAATGTACATTACATCAATCAGATATTGTTCAACTACAATCCCCTTGATTCCTTAAATAAATTCTAACAGGTCAATCTTTATAATCTTTCCCTCAATCCCTTCCCACTCTCCTTCATAAATGACTTGTTATTCTTCATTCACTTTATCTCTTTAAAGACAGCCTTCAACTATGGAGTCAGGCATGGATATAAATATATTGATTATTTATAAATAACTGTTACATTTCTAGGTGACAGAAGAAATTGGTGTTGTGGACCCAGATAAACTGATGCATCGCTTGACAACTATTAATGCAGATATGCTCGAACTCTCAGCCGATAACAACAGTCAGCTCACACCCAGCACTTTTTTCTTTATTGCCACTGTTGTTGCTCGCAGCAATCGAGGTCACCAAGACATAGCAAACCATGCTGTCTTCTTTGGAGCATCCCTCTCATGCAAGGGGAAAGCAGCAAAATTAATAATGATCTATTTGTCCTGTATAAAAACATGGCATGAGGCTGTGGCATCTGCAGTTCTGTCTCCAGAAATAGGCTCTGCCACTGTGTTCTCTGATACAGTGTCATGCCAAGCTTATCAGATTAAAGGAAATGATTACATTAGAAAGCCTCCCTGTGAAAAATGTCATGAAATATTTGAGAATGTGACATTTGACCCTCCATTCCAAGGCCCTCAAAATGCAGTATGGTATTATGGAAACTGTGCTGAGACTGAAGCCCTCAGCAAACTCCTATGGCGCTATCCTGATGCAGCTACAGGACGGCTGACATATGAGAACAGAGAGTTTATTGAAAAAAGGCTTATTAGCGAGCTGAGGTCAAGCAACTTTTTGGTCAACACATTAGAGTATTTTCAAGCTGAGTAATAATGATCACAGACAAAGTGAAAGAGCCAATATCTATCCTAGGTTCTGCCCATAATATCTGGCCTGGCAGTAGATTAACAGAACTCCCTGGCTTCAGTCCCAGCCCAGACTCCCTAAAACTAGGGTTTGCCAGTCATCAACTGCAGCCTAGAACTCTCCTGGAATTATAACTGATTCCCAGGAAATGGAGATCAGTTCTCCTGGTAGAAGTGGCAGCTTTGGAAGATGGACTCCATGGCATCACATCTGTGCTGAGTTCTATCCCTTCCCCAAATTCCACCATTCCCAAGTAACCACTCCCCAATCTACAGAAACTTCCCAGGCCAGAGGTGACAATCTAACATGACACACTACGCTCTCATCTGTCTGCGCTAAGAAAAGTATTATTGCTGGCTAGCTAAGGCAATAGCAACAGAAGACAACTGGAGTTCTGTGAATCATCATCTAATGGAGAATGTTGGGACTTTAGGTAATTTTCTGGGAATAGCCCAATTATGGAAAACCCTCTCAATACAGAATACTCAATATGCAGTTTCCAGCACCAGCTAAAGCTGCCTGTTGATTATGTTTGGGTTTTAAGTAATTATTTTATGCTGTGTTATTAGATAGTTTACATTTTTTTCAATTGTTTATAAATTGCTTCAAGTACTTTTGGTGGAATGGGCTAGAAATTCCTTAAATAAATAAAATGTTGAACAAGAGGCAAAGGCTACTAAAGGCGATGCTGGTAAGCTGTTTGGAAGAACTAATCTAAGAAGTGGAGCTGCCAAAGGAAAGAGCCCTGTATGGCAAGTTACGTGCAGCTCTAGAACTCCATCTGCCTTACTTGCATAAGAGAGAAGTTCCGACATGGTTTTGCTGATAGTAGCCTTGGGCATGTCACAAATTCTCAGCCCCCAATTTTTTTCCCCCATTAATTTTTAACTTTCATTCCATGGGTTTCAACGGAAGAGACATGCCCAGATGTAGTCTTTTTGTCTTCCTTTGTATTGGAATGAAATGATCAAGGATTCTAAACAAGGCATCCTCCCTGCACAATTTCACATAGATAGGGGGAAAGATTCCAATTTAGTAGTCAATTAAATATGCTTGCTTGCACAGCAGACATGGGAACATGTGAACTTAGTGAGTTTTTCTTCCTTTCTCAGGATCCTCAGGAGGTAGCATGTATGAGCATTTTAAAACAAAAATGACGTGCACTAGCAAGGGAGGCTAAACCCTGCCAGTCCACCTTGCTACACTGCACTCATCCAATTTCAGTATTTGATTTCCCAGCCTGCCTGACCGCTGGTATCACAATCAGGCTGAGGAAAAGTGCTTCAAACACCAAAGTAAGGCACAGAAGACGGCATGCATTACTTACCTGCTTTCTTTACATGTTGAGGTTGCTCAGGGGCAGACTGGAAGCCAAGATGAATGGCCCCTGTGGCAAAGCCAGCACTGCAGGGGCCACTCTGCTCAGACCTGACCAGCACCAGCAACAATGGTCATTAACTCAGCTGCTGCCTCCTCCTGCACCATCACCAATTGGAGGCTTCAGAGGGAAAGTTTATTTCATTCACATGGCCTGAAAACTTTGTTCTATTGTGGGTAACCACAGGTGGGGCTAGAAATGGAAAATCAGGCCAGGACCATCCTTCCTCTGCTTATGCTGTGACCTTCCTGGTAAACCAGAGGAGAGAAGATGGATGGATGGAGAGATGGATGGAAGAACTCTCCATTTCCCTACCCTGCCATTCAGCACTGAGGCTGATGCTGCTGTAGCAAACAAAGCAAGGGGCACGGTAATGGGTATGGTATACATGATAGTTGTGAAGAGATTGGGGAAAGAGCCCGAGTTCTCCTTCCCATGCAACTTGATCAGCTCTTAGCTAGTAATAATTATGAGTCATAACATGACATAACAGAAGGTGAGCTGTTTTAGCCAGCATCTCTCATGGGATATGAAATCCAACAGAGATCCTCTGCCGTTTATATAACCACATTCTATCGCAACAGATAGCTCAATCATTGAAAGAAGAACCACATATGCCAAGCTGTATGATATCATATTTGAATCCTTAAAGGCTGCAGTACATCCAAAGCACTGCTATAATAGAAGACTTTGGGATCCCATGAAATAAATCTCAGCAACTGTGCATTTATTATGTGAGTAAAGAATTATGCACAGAGATTTTAAACCACAGAAGAATTTCAGGATGACAATAAGTACAGGGTCATTCGACTTCTGAGAAATAAAGACTTTAATAAAAGATGGATGTGACTGAACAGATTTTACCTCCCATTCCATAGAAGCATTCTCTGCCTACATTCTAGAACTAGTTTAACACAATATAGTAAAATATTGAAACATTTACTTTCACGTTCAAACCATATCAAAGTCCATGATAGCAGCATTTTTTTAAAAAAACAGGTGTGGTCCAAGTTTCTTTCCTCTGTTTATGGTCTACACAAGGCACTAGAAGTGAGACAGTCATCTGAAATCATGCAGGACAGAACAAAACCACTGCATCACTTTAGGTAAGCCAGTGCCATCGCGTGCACTTGTCTCCACAATAGTGATGGACTGCTTGGCACAGGAAACAATGTCCTGGATTCGGAATAACGATTTCATCTCCACCAGGGACATGTAGCAGGGGAGGTCACTAGAGCCAAGGTAAAGAGAGAAAACAATGAAGGACAAAATCCTGAGGGTAGCTATATTAGTCTTCTGGTTGCCACAAGGCTATTTTATTATGTTGCTGAAGAACTGTGTGCTTCCCTCTCCCTCCAAAAGCAACACCTCTGGATCCTGCTGATCAAAGTGCAAATCCATTGAAGATCACCATTTACCAACCTGCTAGCTGTAGGTTTTCTTCCTCTCACCCCAAGACTATTTGCCATCAAATCAATCCATTAAATTCATTAAACTTTCCCACTGAATCTTACCTCCATCCTCATCCCTGTGGCCTGAAAATTTAAATTAAAAATTACTTACATCTTATTGAAAATGATGAGGACAGGGACTGATGTTAGCTCTTCAGCAGAGAGGAGTGACAGGAGCTGAACGCAAGAAGAGGAAATCTGGGTGGGTCTGGCAGCATCAATCACGTACTGTAGAAGACATCCAGAAAACACAGGGACAGGGAGCTGCTTGCTGCAGAACTTTCTCACATAAAACTCTGCCAGAAAGGGTAGGAAATGAACGTGCCCCCTTCAGATTGCAATGCAGCTGTACAAAGACTGCTTCGATTGGATTTTCCTGAGATTATCACTTGAGAGTTTTTTTGAAGTGGAAGCACTGTAAATAGCAGTTTTGTAGTGTCAGCATGACAAAAAGGAAGTATAATCAACTGCAGACTCATGCTGTGACCATTTTCTCTGTGTACATAAGAGTTATGTACAATTAAATGTTGTCATGGAAATTCAATGCTACAAGCATGGGGTCAAACAGCCAGAAAGATGTGAGTGAAAAAGATTACTCTGCCTTATGAGACACTGAATTATATGCAGACTATGAATCAAGGCACTCACCAAAACACAGCAGCAGTCACTGTAGTAGCTGGACCAAATGGGCCCCATGCATCCTCCCAGCTCCCGAACCGTGATCCTCTTTCCAATCACAAGATCAGTGAGGTTTGTGCCCACCTGCAGAATGACAACAACCAGCCAGACTTTTAAACTAGTGTGCTGCTGAAGCTGCTACAGGCAGTACTGCACAGTGACTGGTGCTGACCCTGCCAGCTGCTTCTGCTGAGGATGTGGGGAGCCTCAAAAAGAGAGCAGAATCCCACTGCAAGCTCCTCCCTACACCGAAGCTAGAGAAGGCTTAAAGGTAAAGGTAAAGGTTCCCTTGCTCGAAAGCCAGTCGAATCCGACTCTAGGGTTGCGGTGCTCATCTCCGTTTCAAAGCCGAAGAGCCAGCGCTGTCCGAAGACGTTTCCGTGGTCATGTGGCCGGCATGACTAAACACCAAGGTGCACGGAACACTGTTTAGAGAAGGCTTAGAGAAGTGCAAAAAAAAAAAATCTCCTTATGAATATGAAGCTGCCTAGTCTACGGCATTTAGCTCAGTATTAAGTACTCTGGCTGATATTAAGTATCCAAGGTCTTGCACAGAATTCATGCCCAACCTGTAATCTGAGATGTTTTCAAATAGCAAGGTTTGAACTTGGAACCTTCTGTCATGGTGATCTCCAGGACAGAGATGGAGCCCCAAGGACACTGGACAAAACATTCATACAAATGCAGCACATTCTTTCAGATAAATTATATAACAGATCTTTGCTTTCTCTTCAGTCTTAACAATTTGGTACTCACAGTTAGGGTGGCAAACAGGTATTTTGTTCTATTTTTAGATACCCTTCCAAAACATACCTATGAGTGAATCTGAACATTGTTCTGGGTCAGGGTTAATGCAGAATCTAGGCAGCTGAAAGGAGGATGGGGAAGCAATACATTTCAAGGGCAACACTGATGCAGAGAATTTTGCAGTTGTCCTTTAATTATACTACAGAGAGCAACTAACAGTGCCATGCTAAGCAGGTCTAATTCAGTGGGGCTTACTCCCTGGAAAATTTTTAAGATTGCACTGTAAGATACTAGGGTTGCCAGCTCCAGCTTGGGAAATTCCTGGAGATTCGGGGGTGGTTCCTCCAGAAGGTGGAATTTGGAGAGGTGAGGAAGCTCAGCATGGATGTGATGCCATAGAGTCTACCTTCTGAAACTGCCATTTCCTCCAGGGGAACTGATTTCTGTAGTCTGCAGATAAATTGTAATTCCAGGAGAACTCCAGGCTCCACATGGATGCCGGCAACCGTAAACTATTTTTCAGAAAATTTGATGTAGTTTGTTTGCATGAATTATATGTGCAGAGAGCTTTGGGGTACATGCACATACATCCACAGTGCTTAAGAAGCCTCACTAATGATTTCTTGCTTGGGGGACACAAAATCCTGAAGTCAGGGTTGCCAAATGGCCAGGAGAAAAATGTCCTGTGTCTTTAATAAAGGCTACATGTGTGGCAATGGGTAATTGAAGCTTTTTATAGCATAGCAATAATAACATCACCTGGCAAATAACATTTCATTAAGCTCTATTAAAAGAACAGAAGTTTTTCTCTCTCCAAACCAGCTGACTACCATAATGGTTCTTAACTAAAACTCCCCTCCCCCAAGTATAGTTCCCCTGTTTGTAATGGCATGCACTTTTCTTGATATCTGATAAAGGGTATGGAGTGCCTTTGGGGGAAAAGTGAGAACATTACATCCCTGTACTGATCAGTTCTCAAAAAAGGCTAGTAGGAACTATTATTATTATTATTATTAAATTTATGCCCCACCCTATCCCAATAGTTTTACAATATACAACAGATACTGTAATCAGGTCGAAAATTCACTGCAGAGTTAGGCCATGTGTACACTGTATATGTATACCCAAGAAAATAAGGAATAACAGACAGTAATCATAGCATATAGACAGGCATGGGTATCTCAGCATAGCTGGTCTCCATCAAAAGGCAACTCTCCAAAGTAAGTTAATCCACACAAACACAGGCATGACTAGCAATGTTGTTTGATTTCTATGGGTCTAAAATGTTAGTTACCCAAGACTGTAGCAACATTTCTTAAACCGTGCTTTAGATTTAGCAATAAACTCAGAAAGGTCAGCTTAATTTGAGTACTGTGGTCATACTGTGCCAGTCAGAACCACTCAGTCGAACACGGAAGGGCCATACCGTAGGCAGTGTGGGGGGTGGCTCTCCAAGATCCTTGGCACCATCCCTGGAGCTCAGCTGTTAAAGAGCTTGTTAAGGAAGACAGGAAAGGGATGACTAGATTCAGCAGACAGCAAAGGTAGGTAGGCACTGGCCAGATTTTTCAGACAACAATGAACTGTGAACAAGAATGTATTGAGGCATAAAGGTAAGTGCATAAGAGGTGACCGGTTGGATCAGGCCAGTGGTTTATCTAATCCAGTATCCCCTTTTAGGTAGTGGCCAAATAGTTGCCAACAACGAACAGGTCATGGAGGCCAAGGTCTTTCCCTGACGTCGTATCCTAGCACTAGTATTTAGAGTCCAGTAGGGACCAAGAGAGCAACAAGGTTTCCGCAGTATGATGGATGGGGAGGTTGGAGTTAATCATCACGGCTAGTAACCACTGAGGGAACAAATCCTCCATGAATCGCCTTGGTGGCCTTTTAGGTATAAGCCGCGGCAAACCTGCTTCTATATGAGATGCCACAAACCTCGCGCGTATGTTGTAACCGACACTCTCCTCCAATCTAATAAGCATTAAATGCCGACAGACACAAGAGTCAAAGCCATTCCCTCCTACCGACCGCAGCCACCCAACAGACCTCCCCCAACAATTTAAGCCTTGGCTTAAACTTCCCCCAACAACAAACCCCCTTTCTTCCCTCCGGGGGGAGGGATATTCTGCAGCCGCTTGATCAGCAGAGTCTTGCCAGCGCCCGAACCGCCCAGCAGCAGGAACATGGAACCACCGCGACCGGCCGTTGCCATAACAACCCCGCGCGCCCACCCTCCATTCCAAAACCATTGAGCCATGGAAAAGGCCGGAGCGACGTCAAGGTCACTTGAATTACAAGCCGACCAATCGCCAGTCGATGGCACGGGAAAACCCGCCTCACCGCTAAGCGGAAGCCGGAAGTAGGGCCTAGCTGCGGAAACGGGTCCGAAGCGAAACATCAATCTGCGGTTGGTCCGGTCTGGTTCTGAGAAGGGAAGCACAATGGGGCGAGGTGGAGGAACTTTCGAGCGGCTTCTAGGTACGGGATGGGAAGGAGGGAACGAGTAAGCCCCAGGTGTAGACCCTCTTGACCCGCCCCTTAACCTGTGACCTTTGTTCTAATTCCCTTGTGCGGGAGAAAAGCGGTTGAGATCTCATTTCTTCCTCCGCCCGATCCTGTATTTATTGGGGCAGAGTTAGTGCATGAGAAAGATCGACGCCCATAACCCATACGTGCTCTGCTCCAGCTTCTGTTCTTCGCCGGCTTCTCTGTTTAAATACCCTTGTCTGCTCACTATTGAATGAAGGGCTCATCTCTGAATCAGGGCTGTTGTTGTTTTTGTTCTGCATGGGAAATCTGTCAGACGTCAATGACTTAGCTTGAGGACTAGGAAGGTAACGAGATGGGGGAGGGGGAATCTGTTTATTGGCCCAGCATATGTGAGTTTTTTCAGCATTGTTGACTTCACTGTCATGCTAACGTTCAAGCTCTGCAAGGTGACTAACAACCAGAAAGTCACAGAGTAG
The DNA here is from genome assembly GCA_029375565.1 of Gekko gecko. Taxonomy (NCBI): domain Eukaryota; kingdom Metazoa; phylum Chordata; class Lepidosauria; order Squamata; family Gekkonidae; genus Gekko; species Gekko gecko. The sequence goes on along the minus strand of JAPDNY010000002.1, from coordinate 230,682,753 downwards.
GTACTGAAATTAGGACAGAGTCAAGAAGAAATAGGATAATGCATTAAGGTAAATATTAGGTAATAAAATATAGGAGATCTACTGTGAAGTGTAGACAGCTTGTTATTTTCTGAAAGTGATGGGGATGGAGATAGTTTGATTACTATTGAATAACATTATCAGCAAGCAGGAACCTTTCTCTTCCTTGAAAGCCCCCATAACCAGTCCCTTTTTCCTGCCTCCTTCCCATTCACCAGCCAGCTTACCTTTATTTTCTCCCCATCATCGGTTTCTGCCCTTCTATACCCTTTACCTGGGAAAACTATGATCCACTTTTGTTGTACTGGTTTCCTGGGGGGCCCAGTTGCAAAGTGGGGAATCTGTAAGAACTTGGAAGGGGAGTCTATTTTTCCCAATCTCAGCTTCCCCACACTATTTCCTCTTTCCCTCTGCTTGGCAACCTCAACATTCTCTACTTCCCTTACATCTTTTATCTGTTCCGTCTTCAGTTATTTTTAATGTTTATTTACTTCATTTATAGCTCATCTTTCACCACAGTGGGGACTCAAGGCATCTTGCTGCATTTTCCTCTCCTCCATTTTATCCTCAAAATAACCCTATGAGCAGGGGCGGACTTGGAGCAAAAACCCTGGAAAAGAGCCCTTCCCCAAGCCTGTCCTGGCCCTACTCCAAAGGAGGAAGAGGTAGTCTGTCTGACCATGCCTCTCCCTCCCAAAGGGGGGATGGAAGGAGGGAGGAAGAGGTAGCCTGCTTAGCCAGTTAGCTGAGCGCACCTTTCCTTGACTCAGGCAGGTCTAGAGCAGGCCAGGTGCTCCCTCCCTCAACTTGCACGGGGCTCCACTGGGCCAAGCTAGGCAATGCCCACTACCTCACCACAGGGCTTGGTTGGCTGCCACTGCCTTCTGCCTTGCTTTGTGCTGGGCTCAGCCAAGCTGGCTGCTGACTTGCACAAGGCTCAGCCAACCATCACCATCTACTTCACCTTGTGCATGGCTTAGCTGGGCTGGATGCCAGTGTCTACCTCCACTCAAATGGGCTGTGGCAGACACTACCACCTCCACCGTGCTGCCTTTTGCTCTGTCTGCCCTGCCTCATTTCAGGCTGGTGGGGCACTGCCCCTGCTGCCTTGGGTGGGTCAGGCTCAGCCATTCTGTCAGAGGATTGGCTGGCCCACAGAAGACAAAGAGATTGGATTTTTACCCCACCCTTCACTACCCAAAGGAGTCTCAGAGCGGCCTACAATCTCCTTTCCTTTCTCCCCACAACAGACACCCTGTGAGGTAGGTGGGGCTGAGAGAGCTCTTTCAAGGACTGCTCTTGAGAGAACAGCTCTGAGAGAATTTATGACTGCCCCAAGGTCACATTAGCAGCTGTATGTGGAGGAGTGGGTACTCAAACCTGGTTCTCCCAGATTAGAGTCCGCGTTCCTAACCACTACACCAAACTGGCTCTCAGGAGGTGTCCAGGTGCTCTTAATTGTCAAATTTGGCCCTGCCTGTGAGGTAAATTATGCTGAGAATGTGTAACTGTCCTGAGGTCACCCAGTGAGTTTCCAGGGCAGAATGGGGATTTGAGGTCCTAGTATGAAACTATAACAAGTACACCACACTAGCTTTCGTGAGGTGGCTACTGTCAAGCATCAGCAAGCAGCCAAATTTACGTGAGTCATGCAGGTTGTGTGGTGTCAGGTCACTGAGTATTTTCTGCTGGGCCTGGCCGCAATAAGTCCTTCTTCAAAGGCCAAAACAGCCCTGGAAAGGTCCCTGTCACATTCCCTGCCTTTTACTGAAGGGAACCAAGATAATGTTCTTGTTTGGGGGGGATTTAATCCCCCCAGTGTATTTTTTAGTGTTTTTAGATTTTTCTGCAAACCTGGGGGCTCCCCCAAGTGTGGAGAAAAATCTTGCTTTTCTCAGTGTGAGCCCGATCCACAGATTTAGATATCCACAGAACTGCCCACACTTGAGATATAGGTATATAGATGGATGGTGTTCTTGCTGCTCTAGAGTAATGTAAACAAAAAAGAGGTGTTCCAAGGAGTATATAATCCATGTTTCTCCAGTGTGGGAGTCACTTGAGGAGGGAAAAGGAGAGGCTAGTATAACAGGATGAATATGCACAAATACAGTTACCAGTAATAAGCCTTTGTTCCACATAAGAAGAAAATGGAGTTAAACCAAAGGCTATATGAGTACTTGGGAAAAGGGCATTCTGGGAGTGGAGCTTTTTGAGGTTGTACATCAGGTGTGTCGAACTCATTTGTTATGAGGGCCAGATTTGACATAAATGAGACCTCGTTGGGTTGGGCCATGTGTGCCATAAAATGCCAGGTAGTGGAGATATACACTTGCTCTGAATTATTGCATCAAAATGTCTGTGCTGTTGCAATCTTGAGTATGCTGTTCAGGTGTGTATCTGTAAGCTGCAAACCTATGATGATGCAGCAGCAGCAGAACTGAAAGAAGCAGAAGACAGCCAGTTCCACTGTGGGCCTGATAGAAGCCCTCTGGGGGCCTGATTTGGCCCCCAGGCCGCATATTTGACACCCCTGTTATAGATGATTGTGGAACAACAGAGAGATTACAGCACTGCAGGAGTGCTGTTTGAGGGACAAATAGCTGCTAAACTGCTAAACCTTGGGAGACTCATACAGATAGCTGATCACATAGCAAAATGGACTTAGTTCTGAATAATCACTGTGGAGAACTACAAGCAAATGTCGAACAGGCCCAGTCATAGCTGTCCTGAGCTCCTTGTAGCAAAGATACTTTTACCACTTGATCATCTCCAAAAGTCCTAATGATTATTTCTATTTCTTGCAGATAAAGCTACCAGTCAGCTTCTGCTAGAGACAGACTGGGAATCCATCCTGCAGATCTGTGATATGATTCGTCAGGGCGACACCCAGTAAGTGCCATAATCTATGCCAACCCTTGTGTTCTTCGCTCTGGGTTCATCCAGAACACTCTGTGGTCACAATTGTATCTTTGACAAAAGGCAGAAGGCTGGGAAGGTGTTATCTCATTTTTATCTTTACAACAACCCTGTACAATAGGTTACCCTGAGGGGCTGTGTTGATTATCCATGAAGTAAGGATTTGAATTTGTTTTGTCCTAAATCCACTTCTCCAGCCATTGTATCACAGTCACGCTTTATAAGACTAGCCATCCAAGAATGCCCTAAAGTTAGTGAAACACCAACGTTAACAGAAAAATTATTAACACCAAGTGCTAAGGCTAAAGATAAAATCTATTCTAGATACTTTGCTTTGCATATGGAATTCGAGGGTTTTTTCCCAGACACTAGTTACAAGCTGTTAGCAAAGAGGATTCAGTCCAGGCATTTCCCACTGCTCCTAAGAGAAGAAACACTTAATGGAGCATATTTTTCTTTAACCACGTAGCAGTTCCTGCATTTGTATGCAATACCCATATGTGCAGAATATGCTCAATAAGACAGTGTGACTAATTTTGACTAGTTCATTGACTATTTTAGGCTGGAGCAATGACAGGTCTGTGAACTTTACATGTAGCACGTGTCTTTCTTGCCTCCCTCACAAATTTTGCACATATTGTGAATGTTGATGTTCTCTTCACTGATACAGGGATTCTGGAATGACTTAAAAATGATAACTGGTTTTCATTGCAGGCTTGCTTTAGGCTAACCTGGTATTCTGTCTGCTTTTTATTGTTCAGGGCTAAATATGCTGTGGGCGCAATAAAGAAGAAGGTCAATGACAAGAATCCTCATGTTGCTCTGTATGCACTAGAGGTAACCTGAAGGGAATACTGGCTCTATTGATTATAGTCAGTCTCTCTTGGCGTCTGGGGAAATTGTCCTCCCCCATTCTTGTAACAAGTGGAACCAGCACACTTAAAGAAGAACTAGGCCTTATGCTGTTATCATTCTTTGAAATAAATCCCTTGAACTGCAGTCAGGGACTCTACATATTTTTTCATATTTTCCTTGTAGGTTTTGGAATCTGTGGTAAAGAACTGTGGTCAAACGGTCCATGATGAAGTGGCTAACAAACAGACCATGGAGGAACTGAAGGAACTGCTAAAGGTAGTAACATTTTGACCATTTCTCCTTTGAAAGAGTATCAGGAGAAGCCTCAGGAGAACAGAAAACAGCCTTGAACGTCATGTATCTAATTCCCAAGTTGGCTCCAGCATGTAGTTTAAAAAATCCACACAATGTGGTCATTTGTGAATTGCCAGACAACTCTCTATAACATCTCTGGCCATCTGACGTATGGAGCTTCAAGTTGAAAGTGCATCTTAATGACTCTTAGACCTGACAGCAGCATTTGACACAGTTGACCATGATCTGTTGACTCACCACCTTGCCGATGTAGGAATTCCGTGGAGTAGCCATGAAGTGGCTTACCTCATTCCTCCAGGGACAGTGACAGAGGGTGGTGCTAGAAGAGAGGGTGTTACCTCACCACCCTCTTGCGTGCAGGGTCCCTCGAAGGGCAATCCTCTGTCCAATGTTATTTAACATCTACATGTGCCCCCTTGCCCAGCTAGTGCAGAGTTTTGGACTGGGTTGTCATCAGTATGCTGATGACACCCAGCTATATCTGTTGATGGATGGATGGATACCGTCCCATCTATTCTGGCTGAGGGGCTGGAGGCCGTGATTGGGTGGCTGAAATAGAGCCAACTGAGACTGAATCCAGCAAAGATGGGGGTTCTGTGGCTGGGGGGGATTCAGGAGTGGGGTGTCATCTCCTGGCTTTTCAGTGCACCTTTAACATCAGTGCCGACCACCAAGAGCTTGGGTGTGGTTCTGGATACCTCCTTATCAATGGAGGCCCAGATCACAAATGCTGCCAGACTGGCGTTTCTCCTATTATGCCAGATCATGCAACTAGCCCCCTTTCCTGTCTCGCCCTGACCTAGCTACAGTAATCCATTAAATGGCCACCTCCAGGTTAGACTACTGTAACTTGCTCTACATAGGGCTACCCTTGAGACTGACCCAGAAATTACAACTGGTCCAAAATGCAGTGCAGGGTTGCCACTTTCTGGAAAGTCAGGGAAATGGAAATTGGTCAGGGAAAGTCAGGGAAATTGTGATTAAAATATATTCAAGCAGTGGATTTTTGACCTGCTGCTGCAAGAGCATGATCTGCTCTTGTGCCAACTGGAATAGAGAAGTAGCAGAATACAAGTAAAACGTAATGATGCCTTTTCCCAGTGCCACCTTTTTCTCAGCTCCACCTCCAGCAACCAGCCTAATGTGTTTGTTGAGTTATGTCCCTGCATGATTTCTAAGGTCTGCCTGCAGCTTTTGCAAAGCGGGGCTAGTTTAAATGTTTAGCAATATACAAACTTTAAACATCTAACTGTTTCCATCCCTACCTGCTAGTACTGCATTTAACTTACATATAAAGATAAGCATGTTTTTGGGTCATGCTTGTGTATGGAATGGATGTTTTGTCTCCTGCTAAACCCAGCACAGAGTTGCAAATGAGTTTTACTGCTGTTGGATTTCACAGACAACTAGCACTTTCTACCCTGCACCATGCAAAGTAAATTTTGCAAATGTGATTGCTTGTTCCTGCTGGAGTTTACGGAGTACCAGCTCTCTCACCCTCTTTCCTGACTTCTCCCATGCATAAAGGTTGCAAATGTCAGGGCTGTCTGCTGCTCTAGATTGCAGAAACTCCACCTCCTTTCTTGCTGCTGATCTGCTCATTACACTTTCTGGAACCAGCAAGTGAAAATGAAACTTTCACAGCTTTGGAAAGTTCCTACTTGCCAGATAACAAATCTGCTAACATCTTGGTGTCATGCAGGTGGTTCTGTGTACGGCTGTATCTGAAACCACATTTTGAAGATGGCTTCTAAGAGGACAGTTTTTAATAGGCAGTGGCTGGATTTCATGGCTATCACCAGTTGCTGGAGACAAATGCAAAGGTTATTGTAAAGTGTGCTACAAAACCTTTGAACTAAGTAATATGGGAATTAGAGCTGTGGAGTTTCATGCACAAGGACCATTACATCAGAAGAACCTGAAAATTAAATCAAGTCAACAGTCCATCACAATATATTTAGGTTCAAAGCCAAGTTCAGACCATAAAACCAGAGAGGGTGAAGAGACAGCCCCTGTGAAAACTAGAAAACATGATCAAAGTGATGAAAATGGCAGAGTTACCCACCACACAAACTAGTATGGCTGCCTATGTAATCAAGGACTGTGTCAGGACAGCAGAGTACCTGTGGGCTTTGCAACTGGTGATGAAGAAGATGTCATTTAACTCTTGTAACAACATCAGTGAGTTATTCAAGTGAATGTTCTCAGATAGCCAGATAGCTCAACAGTTTCATCTTGGAAAAACAAAAGCAATATATGTTGTTGCTTTTGGCTTGGCACCATATTTCTCTGCTCTTTTGCTGAAACAATGCCAAACATTTGTTATCTGTTTTGATGAAGCTTTGAATAAGGTGGTTCAAAAGGGACAGATGGATTTAGTGGTTCGTTTTTGGGATGATTACTGTCATAAAGTTTCCACACGGTATCTAACCAGTGTTTTTCTTCAAACTGCTACTGCTGAAGACCTTCTTCAGAAGTTTCAAGAAGGCATGTCTTCTTTACCAGTTGCAAAATTATTTAAAAAAAAAAAAACCCGAAGGGGATTTTTTATTTATTTGCGTTTTATATAGACTACAAACTAAAGAAAAAAGGAGGGGGAACTAAACACTAAGGGAGAAAGAAAAGCAAACCCACACTAAACTAAAAACCCAAGAGTAGGAGATCATTCCACCCCGTTAGTATCTATGTTAGTACAACACAGTTAGCATGCATGAATACCACGAGTTCCTGTCTAACTTTCCCTATCTCAAAATTAGCTGATTAGTTGTTATGAGAGTATTCCAGAGCATCTCTCAAACTCGCTTCATAAAGGCCAATTTCAGAGTCCTTCTGCCTTTACTTAAGTTTCCTGTCCCTAAGTAGATAAGCTGGTCTTCGGGCATCCGCGCCTTCTTCTGCCGCCAGGTCCTCGTCCGTCTCGGAGGGAACAGAGCCACTTGAACCAGTTTCGCCATCTTCTTTAGTTCCCAGGTGACATTTGAGAAATTCCTTGGCTTTAAACACAGAATCGATCTTCTCTCTCTTATCATTCATCTTAAAGACCACTCCTTCCGGGTCTACCCATTTGTATCTAATTTGGTTGGTTTGGAGAAAGAGTGTCAAGTCCTTATAACTTTTCCGCTTCTGACGAATCTCGAATGGTATGTCCTTTAGAACCTTGATACTGTCGTTCCCCATTTTCAATGGAGCTGCCGAAGTTGCTCGTAAAATTGCATCCCTAGTTTGTCTTTTTGAAAATCTGACTGATATTTCACCAGGTAGGCTATTATTTTTGGTGTAGTTTGAATACACCCTATACGCTGCTTCCATGTCGTGCATAATTTCTTCCGCTTTTAAGCCTACAACTGGTGCGAGAAGATCACTAAGGAGCTTCTTTAAATCTTCCTTTGAAGACTCTGGCACCCCTTGAAATCTGAGGATCATATTAGCTTTTTCCACTTGCAAGGACAAAAGACTATATTCTTGATGGTTTTGCTTATTCACCACTTGATCCACTTTTTTCTTCAACTTTCTGTGTTCGGAGTGCATCTTCTTCACTTCTGCAGTCGTCTGCTCTGTTTGTTTAACCGTTTCCGCCACTTGGAGCTGTTGTGCTGCCATCATCTGATTTAAAACGGCTAACTGCAGGGGGGGCAGAGCGACGTCGTTGATGGCAGTTGCATAGCTGAGGAGCTTCCGCAGTCAACCTCCTTTCAGCTACAAAACACATCATTCTGAGGCGATTTAACAACAAAAAACAATGGGGAAAACTGGCGGAACAAAAAATAACTCTTCAAGGAGAGATTCAGAATCCATGACCAGCTATTTTAACACAGACAGATCAACGAGAGCTGCAGGTCCACGAGACGTAACTACAACTAAAATGGCGGCCGCGGCAGAACTTGACCATGACGCAGATGCACCAATCTGCAAAAAAGATCTAATAGAGCTGAAAGCGGACATTCGACAATTCTTCAAAGAATCAATGACTGAACTACTCCATCCAGTTCACTCTAAGCTGGAGGAACTAGAAGAAGGACTACAAGAAGTTTCAACTACAGCAGAAGAAGCATACCTAAATGGGACAACCATGCAAATGGACTTAAAAAAATTGCAAGACTCCGAGAAGGCTATGAGAGAAAAAATGTTGTTGCTGGAGAACAGATGGAGACTACAGAATTTGAAATTTCGCGGGATAGCAGAAAACACTGAAGGTACATCTGATTTGGCCACATTCCTATCCACTTGCTTAGTGAAAAGCTTAAACATAGAAAATGGCGTCGCCCCGGCGATAGCAAAAGCGCACCGATTAGGCCCTCTAGCCTCGGCTCGGCCAAACCGTCCTCGAGACATATTAGTTCAATTTATCTATGTACATATCAGAGATAGAATCTTAAAAGAGTCATGTCAATCTCAAGCCTTAACTATGAATGGAAAACCAATACAAGTGTTACTAGACTTACCTCAGGAAGCCCTAGAAAAAAGAAGGCAATTGAAGTTCGTCTCAACTAAACTCGTCTCGGCTCAGATCCGTTTTAGTTGGAGCCCAACTTCCAGCATTATGGTCTATAAAGAGGGCCTATCGTATCAAGCTTCTGATGTCACAACGGGTATTGCTCTACTATCGGCTTTAAATTTACAACTTTCCCCAGAAGAAGAAGCGGCCTTAGGTCATTAAGTAACTCTTGAATAATCTTCAAAGGAAAAAAAATTTTTTTTCTTATGATGATAGACCGAACTACTCAAGCATATAAATTTTAAATGTTGGACCAAATGTGTTATAACTGTTAGTTAAACTCCTTAAGCATATAAATTCTAAATATTGGACCAAATGTGTTATAACGGTTAATTGTACATTTCTTTGATTATATACCCTGGTAGTATTGAAGTTCTATTAATGTTCTGAAAGTTATACAAGGATATATTAATTAATGTTAACATTTTTCTCGACTTTGGTAGCTCAATATGTTACTAGTCTCAAAGGTGAAATGTTTTATTTAGTTTTTCTAGAAAATGAGCATGGTTATATTACAAAAAGGTTACTTCAGATTAAATTAAATTAAAAAAATATATAAAAACAATAAAAAGGGATAAGAAAGAAAGAGAATATATATTTATATTTAAATTAAAAAAACACTAAATAATATTTTTTTTCAGTTATACTTGTTTAAAATCATTGTTGGTATTTGACATCTGTGGCACAAACATTGAATTATATCTAAACCTCAGAGTTAGAAATCTGAGACACTTCTTTGTAGCTGGGGGGGGGGATAGTGTTACTACTAATTTTAATTAAGTTGTTTGTTTTTCAGGTTACAAGTTAGGGTGGAAGAAATTCAGCTCACCCTTATCCCTGCTAGGAAAGCAGGGAGGAACGAACCTAATCCACTCAGTAGAGTGGAAGCGTTAAGTTAAATTGTAGTTGTGTTGCACAGTTTATGAATATAAGTTCTTTGAGTTCTTTTTTATACACAAATTTAAATGTATTTGGTAATTGTTACTAGTTATTACAATTTACTAGAGTATAAAAGAGCCAAAGAAAAGTGGGTAAGGACCTCATTTGTAGTTCTTAAAGTTTTAAAATTAACATACTTTCATTAATGGCACATCAATTTTCCTTTTACACCTGGAATTGTAAAGGATTAAATAACCCTATTAAACTCAGAAGAATTACAAACAAAATAACAAAAGAAAGGCCAAATTTTGTATGCCTCCAAGAAACACATTATAAAAAATCTGTTAAGCAAGTTTTAAAATCAAATTGGTTTACTCAAACTTATCAATCACCAGGCTCCTCTAAGGCACGAGGAGTTGCCATACTAGTATCTAAAAATGTCCCATTTCATTGGGAAGCTACTAAAAGTGATCCAAAAGGGAGATACCTATTTATCAGAGGAAAACTTAATGGTGAGTCTTTAACAATTGCCTCCATCTACGCCCCAAATACAGGGCAACTGACCTTTTTCCAAGAGATATTAGAACTATTACACACATTCCAACAAGGTGACGTAATAATTGGGGGGGATTTGAATTACATTATAGATCCTAAAATAGATAAAACATACAAATCACCTCAAATATCAAGGAAAGCTTCCCAAGTAACAGAATTAAAAGGAATTCTAAACAAGTATAATTTAGAAGATGCCTGGCGATCCTTCAACCCTGGTACAAGGGATTATACTTTTTTCTCAGAAGTACATAAAATATACTCAAGAATAGATTATTTATTAGCTTCCAAACCTTTATTAAATCAAATCACAGAATCAAACATTGGCAATCGTTATATTTCAGATCATTCATGGGTTACATGTCAAATTTTAGACAAAACTCAAGATGGTAAAGGCCATAATTGGCCTTTAAATAAATTACTGCTTCAAGACGACTTAACATGCGACAAAATTTCAAATGCAATAAAGGAATACTTTGATTTTAACACAAATTGCGAGGCATCTCAAGAAAATATTTGGGGCGCATTCAAAGTTGTCTTAAGGGGTAAGCTTCTTTCTCTTGCATCAACCTATAAAAAAGAAAAGAATAAAATTATTTTAGATTTAAAAAACAAAATAGATATTTTGGAAAAAAAACATATGAGATTTGGAGGCAACAAGACTTTAAGAAAACTCAACTTAGAATGCAAAAAACTAGAAGTATTGGAAATATCTAAAGTACAAAAAAAATCTTATATTTAAAACAAAAATACCTTACTAAAACTCAAAAATCTTTAAGTTGGCTATGTTCTAGAGTAAAACAAAAGAGGACTTCAACTTTAATCCATTCTATTAAAAATTCACAAGGTAATATAGCAATTACCTCTAAAGACATAACAGAAACATTTTTTGCATTATTATAGTAAATTATATAAATCAGATAATATTGATAAAAAGGATATACAGAGCTATTTGGATTCCTCTCAATTCAATATCAAACTTACTGAAGAACATTTGAATTATTTAGACCAACCTATTTCGGAAAAAGAATTAACTAAAGCCATTGCTAAAATGCAAAATAACAAAGCACCAGGTAGGGATGGACTACCTATTGAATTTTATAAAAGATTTCAACCCCTTCTTATCCCACCATTATTGAAAACCTGTAATTTTTTATTTTCGGAAGGTAAATTACCTAAATCCTGGACAGAAGCAAGAATGGTAGTTCTCCCTAAAGAAGGCAAGGATAAACAAAAACCTGAATCATATAGACCCATCTCAATACTGAACCATGACTTTAAAATATTTTCCACCATCTTAGCTTCCCGTCTAAATGCGATAATAGCCGACTACATTCACAGAGACCAATCCGGATTTATACCAGGTAGGTCGTTACAAGATAATATACGCAAAACATTAAATATTATACATTATAGTAAACTAAATAAAATTAATTCACTAATTTTAGCGCTTGACGCAGAAAAAGCCTTCGATAAGGTTGAAATACCATATCTTTTAACAGTTGTGACTAAAATGGGATTTGGTCCCAATATAATGAGAGCAATTGAGACTTTATACCAAAAACCTTCAGTTCAAATTTCTATAAATAATTTTAGATCTGATGAATTATACCTTTCCAGGGGTACCTGCCAAGAATGCCCCTTGTCCCCACTTTTGTTTGCTCTATCCCTAGAGCCATTAGCCTGTGCAATAAGACAGGATCCATTAATCTGTGGGATTAAGATAGATTCACAAATTCATAAACTTAGTCTTTTTGCAGACGATGCAGTTTTGTATTTAAGCAACCCCTTAACTTCTCTGCCTAGGTTAATGAATATCATCAAAGACTTTAGTGCTGTCTCAGGATTTACATTAAATCATAATAAAACCGAAATATTTCCAATAAATTTATCGAAAGACAATAGAAAAAGGATAACTACTCAGTTCCCATTTAAATGGGTAACCAAATCATGGAGACATTTAGGAATACAAATCCCTTTAGATCTAAAAGACCTGTATGAAATTAACTTTAAACCTTTAATTAAAATAATGAATAACACACTGTCTGATTGGCTGAAATTAGGACTTCCTTTACTAGAAAAAATAGAACTTATAAAATCCATTTTATTTCCAAAATTTTTATTTCTCTTTCAACATATTCCACTTCAAATAAAACCCCAAGACCTACAACAATGGCAATCAAATATTTCTAAATTCCTTTGGGAAAAGAAAAGAGCTAGAATAAACTACAGACTAATTACTAGACCAATAAAATTAGGAGGACTTGGCCTCCCAAATCTAAAATTTTACTATGAAGCATCTCAGTTGAAAAATATTTTATATCTTACCTCACTAAATCAACCTAAGGCTTGGGTCCAAATAAAAAAGTCTTATTTACTTCCTGCATTAATACAAGAAAGCATATGGAATTCAAAAACCGCTGATGTGCTAGCCACTCTCCTGAGGCTCGGGAGTAGTGGCTGCCATTGCCACGCTGTTGACCGGAAGTTATTACAAGTATCTATGGATTGGCCAAATGTAAATCACCTTTTTCTGAGAAAACTAAAAGAAGAAATTAAAACTAATCTTGACTGTAAAGAAGAAGGAAAAGAATTGATTAACTTTGGAACTTGTAGCCTTCATATTGTACATGGGTCTTTTAAAACAGGATTGCAAGCAGTGAAATGGGACCTGAATTCAGTCTTGTGCAACATGTATTATCTATTCAAAGATTCCCCAGCTAGGAGGGCATCATACACTGCTATGACTGGAAGCACACTATTTCCCCTGAAGTTTTGTTCTACTAGGTGGTTGGAGAATATTAAGTCCCTTGACAGAGCTATGACTGTTTTTGACAACATCAAGAAATATGTGGAAGAAGCAAAACTCCCCCACAGTAAAGCTGCAATGCAAGATCCACTCATGAAGTGCAAAATGGCTTTAATAAAAACGATTGCTGGAGATTGTGAGCCATTTCTACAAAGGTTTCAAAACCAAAAAACATTGGCACCTTTTTTGTATGAAGAACTTTGTAAGCTAATCAAGAAGCTAATGAATCGTTGCATAAAATCCGAAACGCTGCGAAACGTGTCTTCTGGTTCCCAGTTGTTAACAATTGACATGAAATTGACTGAGAACTTGCTTGACAGAAGCAAGGTTGACATTGGCTTTGCAGCAAAGAAGTCGTTGAAAGAAACTAAACTGAGTGAATGTCAAGTGGTCGAGTTTTGCCTAGGGTGTCGAAACATGGTAGTAGCTGCTGTTGAAAAGTTGATTAAGAGAAGTCCTTTGAAGTTCAAGATGGTGTGTGGCCTATCAGCATTAGATCCTACTATCATTTTATACAAGCCAAATCTTGGCATCACCAGAATAGAGGCTGTTCTTGAAGCTCTACATGCAGCAAATCAAACCAATGACACAGTTGCGGAAAAATCAAAGCAGCAATACACTACTTTAACCACAGCTGCCCACAGTGAGTTCAAGGCTCAATTTCAAGCATATGTTACAAAACAAAATGATGAAGTTGGACTGGATACATTTTACAGTAGTATTTTGATGTCCAACAAAAGTTTCTAAGACCCGTGGACTGTTGTCAAAATGTGCCTTATCCTGTCTCATGGTAATGCGTCTGTTGAAAGTGGATTTTCAGTTAATAAGTCAATGTTAATTGAGAACTTGCATGAAGAAACTGTTGTCTGTCAACGTCAGGTTTACGATGCTGTCTTGAACTGTGGAGGACTTGAATCTGTTGTAATTAATAGGAATCTGTTGCAGTCAGTCAGGCATGCTCGTGCATGCTAGACAGAGCACTTGGAGGCTAAACACCATAAGCAACAAGAAGAAATTCAGAAGAAGAAAAGAAGAAACTTGAGGGACAAATTAAACGTCTTGAAAATGCTAAAAAAAGACTGAGAGAAGAAGCCAAAATGGAAGAGGAAACAATTGATGAGAAACTAAAAGAGTTACAAAATAAAAAGAGAAAACTGTAGAAGTTCATTCTTTAAAAACAGATTACTTGTATTCTAATTTCTAACTTGATTGTTACTGAAATTTCAAAACTATAAATTTTGTAATGTGGCTTCAGAGAATCATGTTAGATAGAACGTTTATATAATTTTTAGTGTACCTTTAAAACAATAACAAAAATGTCATTTGTTAGCATTTAGAGTTTACTTGAATTGAACTTTGTATCTTGGTGTAATTTGGGGTGCAATTGCAAAACAGATGTTGCTGCAGTTAATGTTGAAAGAAGCTGATATTAAATCTCTTACTCTGACAAATATTTTTGCAGTTCAGACTTGTGTAGTTGTAGAGTGGAACATTTCATTAAGCCTTGCATTAATGCAACATAACCTATTCATTTTCAAACTTGTGGTTATATTTGAATGATGGTCAGGGAAATTGACAAATGTTGGTCAGGGAAAGTCAGGGAAATGAAAAATAAAATTTTAGTGGCAACCCTGCAGTGGCCCAGGTCCTTACAAGGACCCCTTTGACAGCACATATGCAACCGGTGCTATACCAGCTGCACTGGCTCCAGGTTGAATGTTGGATCAGGTTCAAGGTTCTGGAATTAACCTTTAAGGCCCTAAACAGTCTGGGGCCAATGTACCTATGGAACTGCCCCTCCTGGTAAACACCCCAAAGACCATTACTCTCTCGGGACCAAAACCTTCTGTTGATCCCTGGCCCAAAAGATATCTGCTTGTCCTCGACCAGAGCCAGGGCCTTTTTGGCCCTGGTGCCAGCCTGGTGGAACTCTCTGCCTAATGATATCCATACCCTGCGGGACTTGGTGCAGTTCCACAGGGCCTGCAAGACAGAGATAAGAACATAAGAGAAGCCAGTGTTGGATCAGGCCAATGGTTCAGCCAGTCCAACACTCTGTCACACAGTGGCCAAAAATACCAGGTGCCATCAGGAGGTCCATCAGTGGAGCCAGAACAGTAGAAGCCCTCCCACTATTGCTCCCCCCGAAGCACCAAGAATACAGAGCATCACTTGCCCCAGACTGAGAATTCCTATCTATACCTTGTGGCTAACAGCCACTGATGGACCTCTGCTCCATATGTTTATCCAATTCCCTCTTGAAGCCATCTGTGCTTGTAGCTGCCAGCACCTCCTGTGGCAGTGAATTCCATGTGTTAATCACTCTTTGGGTGAAGAAGTACTTCCTTTTATCCATTCTAACCCAACTGCTCAGCAATTTCATTGAGTGACCACGAGTTCTTGTACTGTGAGAAAGGAAGAAAGTACTTCTTTCTCGACCTGCTCTATCCCATGCATAATCTTGTAAACTGCCAGGCCTATGGTTGAGGACAGTAACAGTTTGCCATTGAGTTTGGCCTCCTTCATTCCCCCTCCCTCTTCAGGGGAAAGGGCATAAATTGGTATTCAGTGCCATCTGAACTAGATGTGATTTGTATTGTATTGTTTTAATTGTTTAATTATTTTACACCAAATTTAACCATTGTTGATTGATTAATATATATGTTTGTTGAATGTTGTACACTGCCCTGAGTCCTTTGGAGGAGGGCAGTTTATAAGTTAAGTAAATAAATCGTTTTTACCCAGCACATTGAAATGTTGATATCCCACCACCAAATAGTTGGCACTGTTTTCATTCCATTTTCAACTATTAGAGTTCTCAGTTTTGTTTAAGCTAATTGGTACTTGATACCAAGAAATTATCTCTTTATATATATTTATTTACAAAACCATTTTTCAGTGGTGGTGATATTATATACACCTTCTTCCCGTGGTTTTAGTTCTTGATCCATCTAAAGGTGAAGTCAATTTTTGAGCCTAATACACAGAGGCGAGTTGAGAGAGAAAGCAGGGGAGGGGGATATGCTTCCATCCCTCTTCAGTAACTCAAAGAGATGCTAATTGGCAATGAAAGTGATTTAAATAAAAAGAAACCAATGCCTTGACCAGTATCTTTGATGGCATTCTTCTTTTGTGCTACATTTTACTGTTTATGTGAGGTAAGGACAGTGTTTTCAGTACTGAAATACCTCTTAGGTTAAACTTCAAGTTCTTTCCCAATAGATTTGAGTAGAAAAATCTGCCTTGGCCGCAAGTAAAACATTTAATATAGAGGTGTTGGGGGGGGGGGTGTCTAATACAAGATGGAATGGGAGACAGTTCTGAATGTTATTTCCCAAATAGGCATTTTTTTGTAATCACCTTGAAGGTTGTAGTTTACTTTGCTTCCACTGGGCCTAGTGCATGATTCTGATTCTTCCCATTTCTACAGAGACAAGTTGAGGCCAATGTTCGTAATAAAATCCTCTACCTGATCCAAGCCTGGGCTCATGCCTTCCGCAATGAGCCCAAGTACAAGGTGGTACAGGACACCTATCAGATCATGAAGGTGGAAGGTAAGGGATTATGAGGGTCCCTCTATTGTGTGGGTGAGGCACATAGCAGGCTGCAGATGTCTGGCAAGAGATTATGAGGAAGAACCAGAAGGGCTGCGCGGAGTTATTGTGGCTGGCAGTAGTCTTAGTTGCTGCATTTTCCAGCTGCCTCACTTCTTGGACCTTCTGCTGAGTTTGCAAATTAGCAGCCAGTCCCTTAATGACTGCTCTAACCTGGATAGCCCAGGATAGCCCAATCTCATAAGAACTTTGAAGCTAAGCAGGGATGGCCCTGGCTAGTATTTGAATGGGAGACCTCCAAGGAATACCAGGGGCATGGCGCAGAGGCAGGCAATGGCAAACCACCTCTGAACATGCATTCCCTGTCAATGTCTCTTGCCTAGAAAACCCTACAGGGTTGCCATAAGCCAGCTGTGACTTGACGGCTCTTTGCACCGTCACCACCCTTAATGACCAGTGTGGGAAGCACTGATGCATCAGATTATGTTGCTGTTCTAAGCCTGATGGGTAGTGTGGTTGATGGAATACAAGGAGTGCATATAAATTTGTTGCATTTTGTTTCAAGGGACTTTGATTATTTACTTGCTAAGGAATAAGCCCCCCAAAAAACAATGGCTGCCGCTTGATTAGAAAGAATCCATTTGCAACCTTACAGCATTGCATATTATGTTGTGGGTCAAAAGTCCCATAAGATTGCATTCTAGAAGGCCCTTTAGGCTATGCCAGGCATCTTAATCCCATGTCGCTAGTATAATGTGATATCACACTGCATTTGGTTAGAAAAGAGAGAGACTGGAATAGGTTAATAGTTTGCATTTATTTGACAGCAGAAGCAGAGCTGGGGATAGAACTTGTGCAATCCATCAGATCAGTTGTTGCAAGTGCCCAGGCTATAGTGGTTGCAGTTCAGAATGACAATGTTAATCTTGCAGGTCATGTTTTCCCAGAATTCAAGGAGAGTGATGCAATGTTTGCAGCAGAAAGGGTGAGTGTTTGGAGTGGGGGAGGGGGAGCTCCTGTAAAGGGAAATTACTTGGATTTTTCTAGTAGTAATTATGATCTGTCAGTATGGTTTCTGATACTGTATTTCTGTGAGAGATGTGAGCATTCCATCTGAATGATCCCCCACTGAAATGCACTGATCACAGCAGCAGACAGCAAAAGTATAGAGTAGAGGTGTCAGACTCCTTTATTATGAGGGCCAGATCTGACATAAATGTCACTTTGTTGGGCTGGGCCGTGTGTGCCATAAAATGTAATGTCAGGTACCAGAAATAGAAATTGTATAAAGGACAGCAGCTGGTAAGCTCTGAGCTGATGTATCCTCACCACAAGGCCCCGTAGTCTGGGAGGGAGGCACAGAGGAAAACCTCCATAGGCGGACTGGAGATCCAGCAGTGCAGCACTGGGCAGATGTTCCCGCAGTGCTTGACTGCTGCAGACGAGGTTGTTCTGCCATGCTGAAGCCACAATGGAGTGGCTCCACCCACTCCCCCCCCAGCATTCCCTCCCTTGCATCAGTTGCATCCATTGCGGGCTGCATAAGAGGCCTGGTCAGGGCAGTTCCAGCCCCCAGGCCTCATGTTTAACACCCCTGGTATAGAGTATCGTACTGCATCTGTAACGTTGGGACTGTGAAGTGGGGCACAAGAGAACTGTTCATTTCCCTCCTAACTCATCTCCCTCTCCACTGCCAGTTACTTCACGGCTCCCATGGGGCATTCTGCTCCTGCAGTCATTATTTATTGGCACACAGCAGAACAGCTTACTCCCTTCTCCAGTGCCTACAGCTTCTGGGATAAAATTACAGATCAGGAAGAGCCTTCTGTTTTTAACCACCCCTTTAACAATACACATTGAGCTAATATGTGCAGTTCTCCTATCTCTGTGACTTGTCCGCAGCTATGATCTGTGGTGGTTGTTTTGTTACCTCAGTCACTTCTCTGTTTCTTTATGACAGGCTCCGGACTGGGTGGATGCGGAGGAGTGTCACCGGTGCCGAGTTCAGTTTGGAGTGGTGACTCGCAAGGTGGGTGGTGTAGCTCCCTATCCTGGGCACCCTTTGCTGTGATGATGACATGACAAAGGCCATGTTGAGGCAGCAGGAGGGTACAGGAGCCATAAGCTGGTGTTTCTCTGACACGATCGGCTGCCACTTTGATCTGTCTGCTGTGTTCACAGCATCACTGCCGGGCATGTGGACAGATCTTTTGTGGAAAATGCTCATCGAAATACTCTACCATTCCCAAGTTTGGCATAGAGAAGGAGGTGCGAGTGTGTGAGCCCTGCTATGAGCATCTCAATAAGTGAGTATTGGGACTTGGCTAATAGAGAGCAATCTTGGTACTGAACTTGCAGGAAGAGTGGCATGTTGGCATTCTTCCTTGGTGCTTATGTCTATCCCGCCCTTCCTCAGAATGCATGACTTATAACAAATCACCAAGTGCCACAGTTTAGGAGCTGTTGAGTATTTCTCTCCCACAACCCCCCCACATGGTGGGGTTAGGGAGCCAGCCGTTGTGTTCTGGTCACAACCTTGTTGCCCCTTCCTCCTTCTCTCTTCATGTAGAAAATTGGAAGGGAAAGGAACTGGCAGCACAGAGCTTCCCCCTGAGTACTTGACCAGCCCTCTTTCCCAGCAGTCTCAGGTAAGCAATTGGCTATGTCAGTTAGTTAGGGGGTTCTTTGATTTGTCCGGTCAATTCCTCTTCCTGGTTTACATTGATTACTGCTTGTTCTGGCCACAGCTGCCCCCAAAGCGTGATGAAACAGCACTGCAGGAAGAGGAGGAACTCCAGCTGGCAATTGCACTATCCCAGTCAGAAGCAGAGGAGAAGGAGAGGATGGTTTGTGTCGGGAGAATAACGGGGAGGGGGGGGTCCATGGTATGAATACTCTTGAATCTTTATGGCTGCTTAGGACATTTCTGGGACTGGATGTTGTGTGGGGTTCTGTAAAGTAGGGTTCATTGGTTGCAACTGACCCAAAACTGATTCCAGGCAATATGTTTTAAAGAAAGTTCATAAACTATAAATTGCATTCAATAATTTAAATGTTATACTGGTTTTTACATGTGATTGTCTAATTAAAAATAATAATCAACTAATAATGAACAGGATAAACTAATTTCAGCTCTAATTGCAAACCTGTCTGCCACATACTATAATGAGATGCACAACTATGGAGAGTAGCCTGGCTTAATGTCCGTATCCAGGGCTTTTTTTGTAGCAGGGACACCTTTGCATATTAGGCGATGCACCCCTAATGTAGCCAATCCTCCAAGAGCTTACAGTAGCCCCTATAAGAAGAGCTCTGTAAGCTCTTGGATGATTAGCCACATTAGGGGTGTGTCACCCAGGGCTCTTTTTGTAGCAGGAACTCCTTTGCATATTAGGCGACACACCCCTAATGTAGCCAATCCTCCAAGAGCTTGCAGAGCTCTTCTTACAGGGGCTACTGTAAGCTCTTGGAGGACTGGCTACATTAGGGGTGTGTCGCCTAATAGGCAAAGGAGTTCCTGCTACAAAAAAAGCCCTGCCCATATCCACTCCTTCCGTGTTCCTGTCTAGTTGCGGCAGGCTGGGGATCAAAATCCACTCCCGTATTCTGTTGTGCTTTCCTCTTCAGAGGCAGAAAACTACATATTCTACGTACCCCAAGGCTGAGCCAACACCCATCACTTCATCTGCCCCTCCAGTCAGTACCCTCTATTCCTCACCTGTGGTAAGTATCCACCCAGCTGGAGAGATTTGCCAGCAAGGGAATGTTTCTCAGCACTTGCTGGCTAAAACTTGGAAGCCATTCAGATCAGCATGCTCCCTGCTATGATTCAAACAGTTCGCTCATCATTCATAAAATTTCTGTGGTGTCTTGGCAAGTCTTGTCTCAAGCCACTTAGAGGATGAGGGTGTGTGCTTTCATCCCACAAGTGGCTTTGCTACTCAGGCTTCCCATGCCTTCAGGCTCAGAAGAAGTAATCGTGCTATCTCCCATTGTGCATATTTCTCCGGTAGCTCCTAATGAGGCATATTGGGGGTGCTCTTGATTTTTGCAATTGTAGTGAATTCCATGTGTGTCATTTCAGAATTCCTCTGCACCTCTGGCTGAGGACATTGACCCAGAGGTAAGGTCTGAGCCCCCTAAACCAGTTTGTAACTGGTCTTAGTGAGACTGTGACATCTCAGTTGTTTTCTGTTTCCCGATGTTTCCTGACAGTTGGCTCGTTACCTGAACCGCAACTACTGGGAAAAGAAGCAGGAAGAAGTCCGCAAGAGCCCCACCCCATCAGCCCCACTCTCCATGGGAGAGCCAGCTGCCCAAACTGCAGAAATCCAAGCTGCTCCACTCAGCATGGTGGAAGTAAATAATAGCCTTCTTTCCTACTCTATTAATGGCATAGTTCCCTCTAAGCTTCTCTAGGGGGCTCTGGCACACAAAATTTTAGATGCCAGCTCAGAGGTTTCTGCTTCTGCACACAAAGTCCCCCCACCTCCATTGGAAACAATGGGGGCACCTCCTTCTGGAGCCCACAGAATTGGAACCCGTGGTCCAATCTTTTTGAAACTTAGGGGGATTTTTGAGGACAGACACGAGCAGCTATGTTGCAAATTTGGTGCCTCTACCTAACCCCCGCCCCAGAGACCCAGATATTCCCATTATAGCCTATGGGGCCTATTGACTGTAATGGTCCCCATAGGCTACAATGGGGCCGGGGGGGAAATGATTATTTTTTTAAATTTGCACAACCCTATTATGCTTTTCAGTATGATTTGTAAACTGCCTTGAGTCACACGGAAAAGTGAAATATAAATATTTGAATAAATAAGTAGTTCGGGCAGGTTGATAGCATTTAAGCAACTTCCTGTTTGTTAGGTTAGGCAGGGTTCTGACAGTGACTGTTCCTTCTCTATTATACCTGACCTGTAATCCTGGTTGTCATATTTCACTAAAAAAAAACCAAAGTAGACTGCAAGAGTTCCCCCCTCCCCTTGTGCTGGTATGTTTTCTAAGGCTCAGAACAGGGTGACAGTCCAAGGCCAGGTCTACCAATATAGTGGAATGGGGAGGGTATACCTCCAGAGGCCAGATCTAACAATGTAGTGGAAAGGGATGGATAAACCTGTTCTCTGGAGGCCAGGTCTATCAATCTAGTGGCAAGGGGTGGGCTCACAACGTTAGAAGAAGAGATTGGTTTATATACCCCGCCCTTCATTTGGAGTCTCAGAGCAGCTTACAAACTCCTTTACCTTCTCCTTCCCACAACAGACACTCTGTGAGGTAGGTGATGCTGAGAGAGCTCTGAGAGAACTGTCCTTTCAAGGACAGCTCTTGTCAGAACTATGGCTTGCCCAAGGTCATCCAACAGCTGAAAGTGGAGGAGTGGGGAATCAAACCTAGTTCTCCCACATTAGAGTCCACACACTTAACCACTGCACCAAACTGGCTCTATTACCAGCTTTTTTCACTCACAAGATAGAATTTCTACTCACAACACTGTGGAGCTTAGAGGGAACATTGATTTAATGGGTGTTTCTCAGTAAAGAGAAAGTTGGCCTGGCTGCTTCTTTTTCAAAGTGGTGCCTTTTGTTTTATTGTACCCCAAACTGGCTCCCAAAGTTTTAGGCATACCAAGTCCATGGGGATGGGATTTCAGGCTTTATAGGAGATGCATCCACTGAACAATCAAGGCAAGGGAAAAGAGTGGTAATGTTGGCTAGGCAGAAAACACTTTGGAGAAGTTTTATACCAGCATTGCAGGCTGAGTTGAGCTAGGAATTGGGGCTTCCAGTTGATGGTCTCTCATCTCCCCACAGCAGCAATATCAAAATGGTGAGACTGATGAGAGCCACGAGCAGTTCCTTAAGGCCCTCCAGAATGCTGTCACCACTTTTGTCAACCGCATGAAAAGCAACCACCTGCGGGGCCGGAGCATCACCAACGACTCAGCAGTGCTCTCACTCTTTCAGTCCATCAACAGCATGCACCCCCAACTCCTGGAGCTGCTCAACCAGCTGGATGAGCGTCGCTGTATGTCACCAGGGCCCCAATCAACACTACAGGCGGGAGGGTTGTAGCAAGGCTGGGATCCCCTCTCTCCTCCCCTCTCCCACTTTCTCCACATAGAATTACGGGAGACTGATCAGCTTTCCTGTATGCTTCCAAAGGCAATATGCACCTAGTGCTGTTTTTAGAGCCTAGGTGGGATGGGGAGATAGTTTGATGCCTTTGGCCCTTGCCAGCCTTTCCATCTGGTCCTGTAAGAGCTACAAATCTGTGGGTCTAAATTCAATCTTAAATCCTAAGGGAAATGTGGGTACAACTGGGTCATGAACAGGAACCCTGACAGTGGTCTTCCCATCAGTGTACTATGAGGGACTTCAGGACAAACTTGCCCAGATCCGGGATGCACGGGGAGCCCTGAATGCTCTGCGGGATGAGCACAGAGAGAAGCTGCGCCGTGCTGCTGAAGAGGCAGAGCGTCAACGGCAGATCCAGCTAGCCCAGAAGCTGGAGATCATGCGGCAGAAGAAACAGGTGAGGCCCGTGTCAGTGCATACACCAAGGAAGACTAGTGTCAGGATTGGGCTTGCCATTCCTTATAAATGGTTGGTGAGTGGTGGTACTTAGAAGAGTTTTTTGAGGCTTGACGGCTGTGATGGCTGATACAGTGTGTCCTTCCATTATGTATAGGAATACCTGGAGATGCAACGGCAGCTGGCCATCCAGCGCCTTCAGGAGCAGGAGAAGGAGCGCCAGTTACGGCTGGAGCAACAAAAGCAAACAATCCAGATGAGGGCGCAGATGCCTGCTTTCTCTCTGCCTTATGCTCAGGTATAAGAGGTGGAGAGTCCAGGGATTACTCTCTTCCCCCTCCTTTCCCTGCCTGTTTATTATACTGATGCAATAAGGTATGGGAAAAACTGCAGTGATGTAATGAGAACTGCAGTTTGGGTGGGATGTATCGGCCAGAGGATGGAAATTCTCCCAGATTTCTCTTCTGCAAGCCATACTGGGAATCCTTTTGGATCGAAAGGTGAGATAGAAATGAAATGGCCATGTTGGCACCCCTCTCTAACACTGCTCAATGTCACTTTCAGCTCCAGGCCATGCCTGCTGCTGGCGGGGTGATCTACCAGCCATCAGGCCCCACCAGCTTCCCAGGCACTTTCAGCCCAGCAGGCTCCGTGGAAGGGTCTCCGATGCACACAGTGTACATGAGCCAGCCAGCCCAGGGCAACGCTGGTCCCTACACTGCAATGCCTGTGGCAGGAACAGGTGAGACAGTTGGGAAGAAGTGCTGTGGAAGTTCAACTGAAGCTTCTGAAACCAGGCTAGTAAATCAGTTGTTGTCCTAACACCCCCTCCCCAAGCTTACTTATCTCTCTGTACTCGTTTCAGATCCTAGCATGGTGAGCACCTACATGTACCCATCAGGCACTAATAGTGCTCAAACAGCTGCACAGGGGCAGGCTGTGCCCACCACTAATCCTGCCTATTCCTCCTACCAGCCTACACCAACCCAGGGCTATCAGGCAAGTTTGCTCACTTCTGCCCCAGTGTAAACTGTTGTGGAAGGTGGGGTGGGGGCGGGGAGTACTACTTTTGCTAGGTTTTGAGAAGCCAAAGGTCCTGCTCGGACACATTGTCTGGCTTGTGAGTTAAGTCATGTCCATAGCATCCTGGGAAACTGGAGTAGCATGCCATTTCTCTGCCGCCACACTGCTGTGTGCTCAGAGATTCTGCATCCTTGCCTATCCCTGTCTTCTCTACCTTGCAGAATGCAGCTGCCCCCTCACAGACCCAGGCTATCCCTGCCATGACACAGGCTCCACAGTCTGGTGGCACAATCGGTTACATGGGCAGTCAGTCTGTCTCCATGGGCTACCAGCCCTACAACATGCAGGTAGGAAAGTACTTCTTACTGCTGTGGATATAAGGGTGACTGGCAGGGAGTTAGTGGGCAATTTCTTACCAGGTTTGTATAGAGGCAGGGAAATCTCACCTGGGATTAAAGCTGCCTGCTGTGTGTGGTGCTCTTGGACTGATACCAGCTCTGCTTCCGCTCCCCTCTCTTCCTGACAGAACCTCATGTCAACCCTCCCTGGCCAGGATCCCGCTTTGAGTAGTCTGCCACCCCAGCAGCCTTACCTATCAGGGCAGCAGCCCATGTATCAGCAGGTGAGTCTTGACACTGAGGGACGTGGCTCAGTACTCCGTTCAGCCCTGTTGATTTATATTTTGCTGCTGTCACATTAATTGGGGGAGGGGTGCCCTGAATTCTTGCGTAATTCCTGTTGTCCAACTCTGAGGGCTGAGAGATCAGTCAGGAACCCTTTGCTTACAGACGTTTTGTGTAGGAACAGGAATGTTTCTTGAGTGTGGCCTGTTTGCTAACCTCTGTGGTTGTCCCCTTGCAGATGGCACCCCCTGGAGGACCTCCGCAGCAGCAGCCACCTCCCCAGCAGGCTCCAGCCCAGGTGCAGCAGGCACAGGGGGGCAGTGGAGAGGCTCAGCTAATTTCCTTTGACTAATCTCTCATCTTAAAAGGAGGGGGAGGGGTGGGTTTCTAAGACATTGAACACTACTATCTCTTGGTCACCGCTGTATTTGCTACACCATGGCTGTTACTCTGCCCCATCCCCTTAGAGGCGTGGAGAACTGAGCCTCTGCTGTTAGGAAGTCTCCTACTGGCTACCTCCCCCCCACACCCCTCAGTTTCCCCCTCCATCCCTGTCTGAAATGCTGTTGGCGGGGCAGGAGCTAGGGCCAGCAGTGTTCAAATTTCCTTTGGGCTTCTCTGTGGTTGGGAAGTGATGGTGGTTCCCAGACTCACCTAGCTTCACTGGAGCTGGGTAGCAGACCAGAGAGCTTTTAAACCACTCACTCCTGTGTGCACTACTACGGAGCCAGAGACCTTCCGTCTCTTCTGGGACTACAGCATTTAAGCATGCTCCAAAGCCTGAGTAAATGGGGTCCAGCCTGCAGCATGGCCTGAGCCTGCATCTCTCCCCCACCCCCTTAGTGCCCTGTATGGTTGTATCTTGCCAATCAAGTGGCCTTCACTCTAACTATCTCTTGCCCCCCCCACACACACACTTGGAACCCTCTACATTTTCCATAATACTTTAACAACCTATTCAGCCTCCTCCAGGACTGTTATCTCTTCTGTTCCCTGTATTCTGTCCTAGCCCCTCTCCATCCTCTCTGCTTTTGAAGACTCATCTCTCATATTTAGTGCTGGCGTAGACAGAATGGAATCAGTGACAATAAAGTATTTAAAACTTTTTCAGTCTCTGCTTTCTCATGAACTCTGTATTAAGTTTTAGTTCTGCCTGCAGAGGCATTCTGCAGAGCCAGCTATTGTGACGTGTGACTGTGGCACTTAGCATTTGGTCTGAGGGTCGGAACCCTTCTGTAGCTTTGAACTGGGAGAGCAGTTCCCCAAAACCCTTTACAGAACCCCATCTGTGAATAAACAGCAGAAATATCCACTTTGATTTCAATGTTTAATTTTTACATCCTTCCTGTAAATATTGCTATTGTATTTGCCACTGCTGCTGCTATCCAATAGCTAGCATTCAGATAACTGCCTCCGGCGAAAGATCAGGCATTTGGTATATTCAGGCATCTCCACCTGAGGAAGAAAAATAACCTGTTGAGCTGTAGAAGAGGGGATTAATGCAGACAAGGCAGGGAAAACAAGAATCACAGAGATCACCAAGAACAAGGCACGGGAGCAGAGTCCTTGCAGTTGTAGTACATTGTTCCCTGTGAGAGTCTGGGCTGGCTTCTGCCTCTTACCATCCGTTCAAGCCATAATGCATTGGTGTTGGCCAGCTGACGAAGTTCCTCCACATCTCTCAGCCCCCACTCAGGGTTCCTGCCATTGAAAAAAGTACAGTGAGCAGAGCTTCCTGCCTTGAATCCAGTCCTTGTCCCTAAGAAGGGGGAGAACAGGTTGATGGTTGAATATAAACTCCCACTTTCTATCACCTGTGCTATTATGCTAGAAGTTGCATGTCGAACTTGTAATCAGTGAAAAATTGCACATAAGTCTTTGTGCTTCCCTTCTGGCAGATCTCGCTAGGGTTTTGGTGGTCCTAGAGAAGTAAGATCCAGTCCTTCAGCTCTAATTTACCTGGCCTGAAGCATTTCATCTAGCTGCACATTGCATTCTGGTAGGATGATCCCATTCATGGCAAAAGGCTGTGGAGTGGAAGCAGAATCAGAATCACTTGGCTGCTACAGAGAGGAGTAATCTGTGGCATTCTTAGGCCAGTGGTTTAGTATAAAGCAGGGGTGGCCAAACTTGTTTAATGTAACAGCCACATAGAATAAATGTCAAATGTTTGAGAGCTGCAAGACATTAATATTATACACACATTTTTATTGGAAAATACGCATATTTGCTTTTTATTAACATTAAATTAGACTGTGTGAAAGAGCCAGATGTGGCTCCCGAGCTGTGGTTTGGCCATCCCTGGTATAAAGGCACATCAAGATGAGAAGTAACGAACAACTTCAAAAGAGCTAAATTTCTTGAAATCTGCAAGTGGAATTCAACTTTTCTGCCTTATTTCCAAACTCCTTCAATGCCTCTGGGGTACCAGCCCCCCCCCTGCTGCAATGATATTAAATGTGATGTGGAGGTCTACAATTAGCAAGTGAAATTGGATAACCCTATCACCACTGGGAGGTACCTTTTTACATAAAGAAATAGACCACAGGATCTAACCTCTTAAAATAGTGCTGAATCATACTGTTTCCCTGTTGGTGGAATAGATATGGCCTCCCCTGTTTTGATGAAGAAAGCTTGAAGTAATAATGTCAGCTTTTTGATCTTTAGGCACAGGAAATTATGGATAGTAAGTCCCTGTGGTCCTTTACTGGTGGAGTTTGTTACTGCTACTTGCTCCCTT
This sequence comes from Gekko gecko, assembly GCA_029375565.1. Lineage (NCBI taxonomy): Eukaryota > Metazoa > Chordata > Lepidosauria > Squamata > Gekkonidae > Gekko > Gekko gecko. Next base: position 230,655,441 of record JAPDNY010000002.1, on the reverse strand, counting down.
CTCCTTCAATAATGCATGCATACTATACAGTTTTTGATACATAAATGGAGTAGACACTGGGATAGTACATGGTTCAGAGAGACTGAAATTCTATTGTAAATGTTGGTGACTGATGTTTCTATAAGAAAGGCTTTTCTATACTCACCCCGTAGGCCAGGCAAATGCCTCCAGGTTTCAGCAGTTGTCCTATACCTTTAAACATCCCCTGCAACATAAAACAGGGAGTCAGAAAAAGCTCTGCCCCGTTCCTCTGATGTCAGGCAATCCACAGAATCCCAATTAGTAGCCCAGTGAGAGGGTCAAGTCCCACTGTTGTTTCCCACTTCCCCCATCACACCTCCAGGCCTTGCTCAGTCATGTGTAGTAGGTTGATGATCACAATGAAGTCACAGCAGCCCTGCCCCAGGCCAGCCCACTGACTCCAGGGCTGCGACACATCGATGGTCAGGGGTTCTCGGACATTGGTCACTTTGGTGGCATGGATGTAAGCACAGATGCTGTAGACAAAGGTGAGAGTCATACATTTTTCTGCCATGCTGCCTCCAAATGGTTTTTCCCAGTGTCCCCAAAAGCAGCACTGGCTTCAAATGCAGTCAGACAATATAACAGGATGGCAAGTATCTTTCTGATAGTGTTTTTAAAAAACTGTTTGTTCTATTTTGACAGGAAATTGGACTAGAAACATGATAAAAAGCAGCTGGTGCTTATATTGGTTGGCCTATGGCCTGCCCCCAAATTAAAGCTGACTATTGGCCCTTATTTTAAGCTCAATGCAATATAGTCAATGTCTCTTTGTTCCCATGTCACAATTCCAAACTGCTGCTAATTTTTTGTATTTTAATCTGGCACACAACACCCATAACTATTTTAATATGCACAACCAGACTAGTCTTAGCAATAGTAGGTACTGAAGCCCAAAGTGCATCTACCTGAGCAGTCCTCTGTGTTACGCATTCCCCTGTATGTCTACCGGCAGGCACCCTTTCAACAACATACCATTTCCTTTTGCTTACCCAAAAGACATGCCAAGTTGGATTCTATTCATCATAAAACAGGGAATGACCTAGCTGTTTTTATAAGCCATAGAACACAAGTATTTTTATGCAGTTCTTAACTATTCTTTCTGCTCTGCTATAAACTGAGACCCAAAGGAACCACACCTCTAAGTTGCTACTCACAAACTGAGCTGAGACAGAACAGGGTATTTAACACAATTCTATCTCATGGCAACAAGGGAGAGAATAGTCCACCCCTACTGGCAGCACCAGACTCCCCAGTGTACCTCTGTTGAGAAGCTGAACTGATTTCGGAAGGTTGCCAGGTCACGCTGGGTAGAGCCTGGGCAAAGTGCACTACGTGCTGTCCAGTCCCAGATCCCAGCTCCAGCCCAAAAGCTGAACTTGTTTCATCTACATAGTCAGCCAGAACCTCCAGGATAGGTTCTTTGTTCCTCTCTGCCATGGGAGAAACCAGCATCTTGGCAGCAGCTGCTGCTGCAGGAGATAGGTTGCCTCCTCCTGTTCTCCCAGGGCTGCTGTCCACCTTCTGATGCCCTTCAGCCCTGCACAAATGGACTAAGCTAGATTTGTTAAAGCAAAGGAGATTATGCTGAGATACACTTGTCTGGGGAAGGCATGTGCTGTTCTTGTATCTGCAGCTCAGACCCTTCCTGCTAACCACATTTATTCTCATGAGAACATCCTTCTATATTCTGATCATCTGACTGTCAGCTTCCGACTTCTGATGTAATAGGGTCATGGGCAAAAAAGCATGCCACAGTAAAAGTTGTTGGCTTTTAAATGCCACCTCAGCTCTTATTTTTATTCAATATTCCGATGTCTTTGGAATCTTGGCTTGGATTTCCTAAACTGAAAAGACTCTGCAAATATGTGATTCTCTGATTATTGCAATGCTGGAACTAGTATAGTGTATGTCACCATTGTCCATTGAGGAACAAGTGAAGGAATGGAATATGTTAAAATAAACCATCCCATTTCCTTTTGTTGTAAACTATCATTTGAGTACTTTCTGGCTTGTTATAGTTGGAATCAATGGGCAGTGTCAATTAACAGGGAAAACTGAAAATGCCAACATTTTAAATGTATCCATATTAACCGTAAAGAACATTATGTATTAGTGGTGCTATTGTATGTATTTTAGAACTGGCCTTTGACTTTAAGAAATAATTCAATTCAATCTAAAGAACGTGTGCCAAGACTAAAAGATCAGGTTAATGTAATTACTTGCTTTTTGGCTGTGTCACACTGGTGTACCACATGGGACAGCAAAGTCTGGCATGTTATATCCTTGATGAAGCCTATAGGTGCCCACTAAAGCCTCTGGTAAAGTGGAACTAATCTTAAATATACAACATTCCACAGAAGCTTCATTGGGTTCCTGCTCTGTGGAGTGTTTGAACTGCATCTCCCTCCCCATTTCTTTCTTATTAGCCACTAACACAGACTGAGCACAGGGTGATGCAAGTCTCTGGTTGTGCACCCAGTGAAAGAAGTCCTTTGTTAAGGAGAAGGCAGATCAGATCAGCCTGTAAACAGAACACTACAAAGCTATTTCTGTGCATGGGCCAGATTAGACTGCATGCCCTGTGGTTAAAGAGGGCATCACTTATGTGCTCTGTACAGATCCTAGCTTACTCATAGTGCTAAAATACATCAAATGCCAATAGTCATAAAGGCCACCACTAACTCTGAACATTGATAAATCCTTTCAGAAAAATTTAATGTGGATACATTTCCTGAGAATGTTCACTCGATGGCAACACTCACGCATTCTGAGGTGTAACAGAAATCATTTCCATACACATTCAGTGTACTTTGAGGCACTCTTTTCACAGCAACAAAACCACCTACATCACACAATGTGCAGATGTGCAGCCTTATACTGTCTATCCAGTTTAGTCTAGTGGTTAAGTGCACAGACTCTAATCTGGGAGAACTGGGTTTGATTCCCCACTCCTCCACTTGCACCTGCTGGATGACCTTGGGCAAGCCATAGTTTTGTCAGAGCTGTCCTTGAAAGAGCAGTTTCTGTCAGAGTTCTCTCAGCCCCACCTATCTCACAGGGTGTCTGTTGTGGGGAGGGGAAGGGAAAGGAGTATGTAAGTCGCTCTGAGACTCTTGAGTGAAGGGTGGGGTATAAATCCAATCTCTTCGTTTTATGTTTCAAAAGCTATTTATTTTACTCAAAAATTAGCCCCACTGAATTCCAAAGGGATTTATTCCCAAATTAAGTGGGCATAGGATTGCAGCTCCCAAAGACAAAAAATCCTACAGACCGATGCATTTCCCCCTTATACCTGGACTGATTTCACAACTAGGCAACTCTGCTGAGCAGAATTTTAACATAAAACTACATAAAGCAGGAGTCCAGTGGCACCTCAATAACGAACAAATTTTGTTCCAGCAAAAGCTTTCATGACTCAGAGCTCACTTCATCAGATGCTTACACTACGATAAATTTTGTTAGTCTTTAAGGTGCCACCAGACGAGAACTACCCTTCTGGAATTAACATATGGACACATAAACCCACCAGACAACCAATGAAGAGTTCCATATATGTTTCAGGAACACATGCAGATTTTCTCCATTCTGTAAGATTCATGTACTTTCTTCTCACAAAACACAACCAAACCCCTGTCTATTTCCCATCACTAACACTGTTTCCCTTGTTGCAAACCCCAGTGCCAGCTGGGTAACAAAGTAAAGCTGCTCAGACAGCTAGTTAGTTAGCTGGTTAGTCCCAGCAATTAAACCATAGAGACGGGGGAACTAGCAGTGTAATCCTAAAGAATTTACCTGGGAGTGAGCCCAACTGAATAGGATTATGAGTAGACCAGGGTTTATTCTAAGCTTTTTTTTCCCTATTGCACAATAAGACAATGCTAACACAAAATCCACAAACCTGTGAGCACTTCCTAAATTTGTTCTAACGGGGGCGGGGGGGAGAATGTGAAAGAGGGAAAAAGAAATGAGAATGACTAGAGAAATTAAGACAAAGAGACTGACAGGAAGAAGAGGATAGGAAAATATTCCTCCCAAGCCCTCATAGCAGATATGCAGATAAAGTAAACAAGGACAACACTGAGCAGCCATTTGTGAGGACTCTATATTTTGTGACAGCTTTAGAACTTTCTATCCTTAGTACGCCGTATAGAACTCACAATAATAGTCAAGGGAGCATGTTCTCAGTTTTACAGGGAGTCTTAGTCCTCAACAATCATTTATGTAACTCAGATATTTTCTGTTTCTTCTTTTGATTGTTGAGAAAGAGAATGCACTCCCCTGACTATTATTGTGAGTTCTATATGCTGTACTAGGGATGGAAAGTTCTAAAGCTGTCACAAAATATAGAGTCCTTATAAAATGACTGCTTATTTTTTTTTTTTTTTTGTAAAACTCTCTTAAAAAAGAGAGAATTTTATTCTTTTTATAAGAAACAGGAAGGGTAGACAGATGGAGAAAGAAAAAGATGGAGTGAAATTTCTCCTGTTAGTGAGTGTCAGTTTAGGTTAATAACCAATACCAGTTTTGGCATCCATCGTGGTTAGAAGATCTTCTTTTTAACTATTGCGAAGTCCAAAATCACTCTGTTAATGCAGTTAGTAAAGTCCATTGGGGTTAGTAATTAAACAGCTCCTTCCAGATGTTACACGAACAGTCCTCAAAATATCTTCTTTTTAAATCTCTTCCAGTTATGGATTGAGTCCATTTTAACTTTGAAGTCTTCCGTTCCATCACCACTTTCCCCTGGGCTGCTGTCTTCTTCGCTTGTCCCAGTTTGGAATACTGCATCTTCCTCCCTGCTGGCGTGTCTCTTCAGAAGTTTCTGTATTTTAAAGATGAAATCCTTCTTCTTTCTTTTCTCTTTTTCCTTAAACTTCTGGCTTTCAGGCTTCCTGGGCTCCACAAACTCTTCGGATGAAATTAGATCTCCAGTTTGTTGCTTGCTATGCTCAACATCCCCTTCTACTGGCAGAGTATTCTCTTTTATAAAAGCGGAATAGGCTTTGGGAGCCTCATCCACCTCTTCTTTTAATTTTATCGCTTCACTGCCAGTTAGGGGTGCCAAGACATTTGTCAAGGTAAATCCGAGATCTTCTTTCTCTTCCTCTTTAATGCCCTGGAAACCTAGAATCAAATTCGATTTCTGTTCAATCTCCATCATCTTTCTAGTTGTTTCCGATATCTGTTTCTGTCGACTGATGAGAACACTATCCATTTTAGACAGAGTTTCGTTGATTTTCCGCAATTGTTCCAGCAGGGGGCACAGCATCTCCTTTTCCTGTTGATTGACAGCAAGCTCTTGGGGGGCTGTCTGGACCGGAAGTCCCTCCTCTCTTCTCTTCCGGTATCTGCAGGACTTTTTCCAGTATCGACATTTTGTTTTTTTATTTACTTTTAAAAAGTTCGTGCCGCATCCCCCAGGAAGCTAAGATGATCGGAATCTTCCATGCAACCCCAACGGTACTTTCACCAACACTTTTTTTTCTCTCAGCCCCCTTCGCGCTCCCTTTGTGGATCTTGCTTCTCAAAGGGGGTGGGAACTCCTCCCTCCTCCCAACGCTTATACGCAGGGGGCTCCGATTTACGCTTCAAAATAGATCTCCAACTCACGATTCGATGCTACTTCTTCTTTTTATTTTAAGCCATAGCGCTGTCTTCACTCCTGGAATTCGGTGGCGCCGCTAAGTCCCATTACGGGCACGCCGCAGCGGGGCCGATTGGGGCGGGGAGAAAGCCTCAATTTCCCGGCTGTCTGCCGGCAAAGAGGCTACTCCCCAAGCGCCCCCGGTTCGGAGCCTTTACCTAAGGCTCACTAGGGTCTTTCGCACACGTGAAGACCCCCCCTAAAATGGCTGCTTATTTAGCTGCATATCTGCTGTAAGGGCTTGGGAGGAATAGGTTTAAGCAGACCAATCAGTAGTTTGAACAGAGGGTGGAAAACCATCTATTGGTGATATTGGTGCTTTGGCAGTGGGCAACTTGGACTAGATGGTCTCGGAGAGTCCTTCTCTAAACTTATGATTCTCTATGTGCAACAGGGGGAGCAGATCTGCCCTTAAAACTATCAAATTTTTATCTTACATGATAAAACATTTGGGAATTTATCTACCAGAACTGGTGGACAGCCTTTTAGAAATCAGGTACTTTATAGCGCAGAAGGAAGATTGAGTTAGAAGGCTGGCAGTTCAGGCAATTAAACTTGTGTCTTATTGACACTACCCAAAATGCACAAAGGTTTTTACATTTCTATAACTCACTGTCTGTTAAGTATGAGACTTAACACGATTTGGATTTCAGCAAAAGTGATTCAGCTTTATTTTAACAGCAAACTTCAACTCAGGAACACACAACAACAAGTGGAGCACAGCTCCCTTTTTAAACCATCCCGGGCTGTCAAAGCCACACCCTTAACAAGTTAAAGACCAATAACAATACAGGGATAAAGGCCAATCAGGACTGTTCCTTCTTTGATACATATTTACATGGTGACTGGTTATTTACAAAAGGTTTCACAGAAACCAGCCAATAGAATGCAACAGATTACAATCCACATTCAGCCTGAAGTTTAACATAGGAAAGCATAGGATGGATTCAAGCTTCAGTACATAACACTGTCCATTGTGTCTCTAATATTCTCTTTGGCCACACTCATTTTGTAAGGCCTGGCAGTCAGCTGGGCTGGGCCTGGCTGGGCTGAGGCCTAATCTCAGTCTCTCTGGGAGATGTTGAATCCCAGTCCTATGATATGAGAGTTCTGAAGGAAGTAGAATAAAATGGGTATTGACAAACAGGAACAACAATGCTGCAAAGGAGCTAGGGATTTGTAGCATGACACAGTAGAGATCTGTGACCTATATTGTTGTCCCTGCTGTTGTACTTGAGAGAAGACAGCAGAGTAAGAGTTGGAGGCAAAATACAAGGTTCCCACACAGACAGCTAGAAACATAGTAGGCCTGTTCTGCATTGAGGTCTTTGCTGAGAGAGATTGAACATACGGGGCTTCCCAGACAACATTCTGCAAAAGAGCTGAGAAGGAAGAAATTTGTTGAAGGGCTGCTAAGAAGAACTGTAGGTGCTGGAGGCAGTAGTTGAATACAGGTGGGTAGAGTGAATCCCAGTCTTCGTTAAACAATTTTGCCTTCAGAAAGAGTCTCCTGCTGACTAGGACACGTATAAAGTTTGTGTGTGTCTATAAGGATACAGTTAGACAAAAGAGAAGGGGGAAATGTATTTATGCTTTCTTTTAACCCACTTGGTCAATCAGTTGTTAATCCCTTGTATGTCATTCCTACCTAATATTTATTTTTGGTGCCAGTTGTACTATTTTGTACCAGAATGAAAAACATTGATCTAAGACTGCTAGTGCAAAACCAAGCTCTCTGAAGTGCTGGCTTGTACCATCCAAGAATGCATCACAACCTACACTACCTTTGCTGCAACATATGGACTGCTTGTTGGCACTTCATTCACAACTACACTTTTATCAACACCCGTTGATGAACCTCTAGTGTTTGCTGATTCATATGCACTTACTGCTGCACAAGGAATGCTCTCATACGGCCCTCCGTCTGCCAATAATCAGGAAGAAATTGGGGACACTCACACTGTTGTTGGAGATGCTGAAAGTAATATGTCCAAGCCAACTATGTCTGGTGGTGGAATGTCAGGTTAGAAGGGTGTTATGAAACCTGCTTCCAAATTAGACAACACCTTTAAATGTTTTAATTGAAATACGTAAAGGTAAAGGTTCCCTTGCTCGAAAGCCAGTTGAATCTGACTCTAGGGTTGCGGTGCTCATCTCCATTTCAAAGCCGAAGAGCCAGTGCTGTCCAAAGACGTTTCCGTGGTCATGTGGCTGGCATGACTAAATACCAAGGCACACGGAACGCTGTTACCTTCCCACCGAAGTGGTACCTATTTATCTACTTGCAATTTCTTGCTTTCGAACTGCCAGGTTGGCAGGAGCTGGAACTAGCAACGGGAGCTCACTCCGTCATGCAGCACTCTTGGGTCTTGAACTGCTGAACTACTGACCTTCCACAGCCTGCAGTTCAGCGTCTTAATCACTTGAGCCACCGCAGCTCCTTAATTGAAATAGCCAACACTATATTTGATGTAGAACATGTTTCAAGTTTCCTGGCACAGTAAAATACTTTTCAAAGATTACTCAGGTACCCTAATTCTTGCAAAAGAATGTAGGACTATTTACAGGACTGAAACAACTCAAAAACATTTGGAACAATCCTATCGCACTGAAAGCACTAAAGCACTCCATCTGTCAACCCTGACACCGGTTGAGACATCACATATTTCTTCTATAGGAAAAGCAATATGTAATGCCAATGAAAACTGGCAGACAAAGCTTGTGGCCATCTCCTGCATACTTATGCAGATTCAAAGAAACTGACTCTTAGTGCATACTCATTTCCTGCAAGAGTAATTGTGGGTAGGTTAGCCTCTGTTTTTTCCTATAATATTGCCGAAGTGCTACTTAAGACTGAGATGGACTTTCAGTACTTGACCCACAAAGAATTTCTGTAGTGCACTGTAGAAAGTGACAGTGACAGCCTCATCAAGATACTGACTGAAGAACAGCTATTGAGGAGAAATTGAAAGAGATTTAGACCTTTGAATTGTTACCATTAGTAAAAGAAAATAAGTTTAGTAGTAAATGTAACTAAATAGAGAGTCATTATGGGGTTGAAGCATTGCGGGAAGCCTTGTTTGGGGGGGAGAGGGTGAAAGAAAATGGATATGTATTGGTTTGTTTAAATTGTGTGAACATGAAAATATATCCAATAATAAAATGTATTTACCAAAAAAAAGATACTGACTGAAGATACATTGGAGCTGTCTCTGAGGTGTGATGGTATTGTGGAGCGAACCACAATTGCTAAAATTTATGTAACAGTGAAAGTCATTACAAGATTTGGTGATGAAAAAACGTACTTGTTAGGTGCCAGTGAACTTTGTAGTCATGGTGCACAAGGAGTGCTGGATGCAGTTGAGAATGCCTGCAGCAACACAGCTGGATCCAAAGCAGCTAGACATATAAGAACATAAGAACATAACATAAGAGAAGCCAATGTTGAATCAGGCCAATGGCCCATCTAGTCCAACACTCTGTCACACAGCGGCCAAAATATACCAGGTGCCATCAGGAGGTCCAGCAGTGGGGCCAGGGCACCAGAAGCCCTCCCACTGCTGCCCCCTCCAGCACCAAGAATAGAGTGCATCACCTGCCCCAGATTGAGAGTTCCCATCTATACCCTGTGGCTAATAGCCACTGGTGGACTTCTGCTCCATATGTTTATCTAATTTCCTCTTGAAACTGTCCATGCTTGCAGCTGCCACGACCTCCTGTGGCAGTGAATTCCATATGTTAATCACTCTTTGGGTGAAGAAGTATTTCCTTTTATCTGTTCTAACCCGACTGCTCAGCAATTTCATAGAGTGCCCACGAGTTCTTGTATTGTGAGAAAGGGAGAAAAGTACTTCTTTCTCAACCTGCTCAATCCCATTCATAATCTTATAAACCTCGATCATGTCACCTCTCAGCCGTCGTTTCTCCAAGCTAAAGAGCCCCAAGCATTTTAACCTTTCTTCATAGGGAAGGTGTTCCAACCCTTTTATCATTCTAGTTGACCTTCTCTGCACTTTTTCCAATGCTATAATATCCTTTTTGAGATGTGGTGACCAGAACTGTACACAGTATTCCAAATGAGGTCGCACCAATGATTTATACAGGGGCATGATGATACTGGCTGATTTGTTATCAATTCCCTTCCTAATAATCCCCAGCATAGCGTTGACCTTCTTTATTGCAGCTACACATTGTGTAGACATTTTCAGCGAGTTATCCACTACGACTCCAAGATCTCTCTCTTGGTCCGTCTCTGCCAGATCAGACCCCATCAACGTGTATTTATATTTAGGATTTTTGGCTCCAATGTGCATCACTTTGCACTTGGCCACATTGAACCCCATTTGCCACGTTGACGCCCACTCACCCATCCTCAACAGATCCCTTTGGAGTGCCTCACAATCCTCCCTGGTTTTCACCACCCTGAACAACTTTGTGTCATCTGCAAATTTAGCCACATCACTGCTTACTCCCAATTCCAAATCGTTAATAAACAAGTTAAAAAGCATCGGACCGAGTACTGATCCCTGTGGTACCCCACTGCTTACCACCCTCCACTGAGAACGTTTCCCATTTATACTCACTCTCTGTTTCCTATTTATAAGCCAATTTTTGATCCACAAGAGGACTTGTCCTTTTATCCCATGACTATTGAGCTTACTTAGGAGCCTTTGATGAGGAACTGTATCAAAAGCTTTCCGGAAGTCAAGGTAAATAATATCTATTGGGTCCCCCTTGTCCACATGTTTGTTCACTCCCTCAAAAAACACTAACAGGCTAGTGAGACAAGATCTTCCCTTACAGAACCCATGCTGAGTCTGCCTCAATAGTTTTTGTTCATCAATGTGCCTACTAATTCTTTCCTTAATAACAGTTTCCACCAACTTACCCGGTATCGATGTCAGACTGACTGGCCTGTAATTTCCTGGATCTCCCCTGGAGCCCTTTTTAAAGATGGGAGTGACATTAGCTACCTTCCAGTCCTCAGGAATTGAGGCAGATTTTAAAGAAAGATTACATATTTTTGTCAGGAGATCCACAAGTTCACATTTGAGTTCTTTCAGAACTCTCGGATGAATGCCATCCGGGCCTGGTGATTTATTAGTTTTTAAATTGTCCATCAGTCGGAGGACTTTCTCTCTTGTTACCGCAATCTGATTCAGGTCTTTCAAACCCCCTCCCGAAATCGGTGCTTCTGGAGTGGGCAAACACTTCTCCTCTTCCACAGTGAAGACAGAGGCAAAAAATGCATTCAGCTTCTCAGCCATTTCCCTATCATCCTTCACTACTCCTTTTACCCCTTGGTCATCCAAGGGCCCCACTGCCTCCCTGGCTGGCTTCCTACTTCTAATGTATTTGAAGAAAGTTTTATTGTTGGTCTTTATGTTTTTTGCGATATGCTCCTCATATTCCCTTTTTGCTTGCCTGATCACAGACTTGCATTTTATTTGCCATAGTCTGTGTTCCCTTTTATCAACCTCACTAAGACTAGCTTTCCACCGCTTAAAGGAATCCTTCTTACCTTTTACAGCTTCCATTACTTTATTTGTTAACCATGCAGGCTTTTTTCTATACCTATTTGTACCTTTCCTAACCTGCGGTATATATTTTTTCTGAGCTTCTAGGATTGTCTTTTTAAATAGTCTCCAAGCTTCCCCAATGGTTTTGACCTTCTCCACTCTTCCTTTCAATTTCTTCCTCACATGTCCCCTCATACCAGAGAAGTTACCCCTTTTAAAGTTAAAAGTGGTTGCGTCAGTCTTTTTGGGCAACTCCCTATCTGTACAAATGTTAAACTCAATGACATTATGGTCACTGTTCCCAAGTGGTGCAATCACTTTTACATCTCTCACCAGGTCTTGGGTGTTACTTAGGACCAAATCCAGGATCGCCTCTCCCCTAGTAGGATCTGTGACCATCTGTTCTACAGCACAGTCATTGAGAGTGTCTAAGAACGCAATCTCTTTTTCCCGACCAGAACTCATATTGACCCAATCAATGTGTGGGTAGTTAAAGTCGCCTATTACAACACAGTTATTTCGTCTAGCCGCTATCTTTAATTCATTCATCATTTTATAATCCTCCTCTATCTTTTGATCTGGTGGGCGATAACAAACTCCCACTGTTAAGCCTCCTTTTGGACCCACTATTTCAACCCATAGCATTTCCAGAAGGGAATCCAATTCTCTTACCCTCTCAATCTTACTGGACGGTATACCCTCTCTGACATACAGAGCCACCCCACCTCCAACCCTTTCCCCCTATCCTTCCGATATAATTTATAACCAGGAATCACCGTATCCCACTGATTTTCCTCATCCCACCAAGTTTCTGAAATACCCACAAAGTCTATTTCCCCCCCAACACCAAGCATTCCAACTCCCCGATTTTACTTCGGAGACTTCTAGCATTTGTGTATAAACACTTATAGTTTCCCACGTTTGTTAAGCCCACAGCCTTCCTCTTGCTGCCTCGAGACCTTGCCAGGCAGTTCCTATCATTAGCCACAGTCTCAGTGGACAATTGTAATCCATTTCCTTGTACAAAAGTAATAGCTACCCCTTCATCTCTTTGAGATGAGCCATCCTGAACCAGAGACTTTTCATCTCCTGTCGGCTTTCCCCCATTATTCAGTTTAAAAACTGCTCTGCCACCTTTTTGATTTTGAGCGCCAGCAGCCTGGTTCCTTCTCGGGACAAGTGGAGACCGTCCCTTTTGTACAGCTCCCTCTTGTCCCAAAAAGCATCCCAGTGCCTAACAAACTTGAACCCTTCCCCCCTACACCACCGTCTCATCCACGCATTGAGACTCCTGATCTGTGCCTGTCTCTCCGGCCCTGCGCGTGGAACAGGTAGCACTTCCGAGAAGGCTACCTTGGAGGTCCTGGCCTTGAGTTTCCTGCCCAGCAGCCTAAATTTCTCCTCCAGGACCTCACGACTGCATTTCCCCACATCGTTGGTGCCGACGTGCACCACGACCACTGGCTCCTCCCCAGCACTATCTACCAGCCTATCTAAAACACGCGTAATGTCCGCTACCTTCGCACCAGGCAGGCAAGTCACCATACGGTCAGTACGCGGGTTCGCCACCCAGCTGTCTACCTGCCTAAGGATCGAATCACCAACTACCAAGAGCCCCCCTCCCACCCTTCCCAGGGACGGTTCCTTGGTACGAAAGGATACCCGTTCACCAGCTGAAGAAGAGGTCCCTTCTGAGGGCATATTCCCCTTATCCTCAGCATGGTGCCCCTTTTCCCCTTGGCCCTCATGCTCCCTGGCAGCAGCCGGGCTGCCAGATCCAGAGTGGGACATATCTAACAAGTCCCCGAGAGTCTTCCCCGTGCACCTAACTGACTGTCCCTGCTTCTCCAGGTCAGCCACCTTGGCCTCAAGGGAGCAAACTCGCTCCCTGAGAACCAGGAGCTCCTTGCACCGAGCACACACCCAAGACTTCTGACCAGTGGGCAGATAGTCATACATGTGACACTCCATGCAAAACACTGGATAGCCCCCAATCCCCTGCTGGCATTCTGGCTTCATAATTGTTTTTAAACAAATACTTTTCTATAACCCCCCTTGTAAAACCCTTTGTATTTATATGGCTCCTGTTGTAGGAGTCTACTTACCTTACCAAGGAGCCAAGGTCCTGGCTTTCTGGCTCTTCCTGGGCTTCTTACAGAGCCACAGGCAAAGAGCCTCGCCCTTTTGCTCTCACCCTTTTGCTTTCGCCCTTCGGCTCGTGCCAGAGGCTCATGCCTCTTGCAAACTTCCTGCCTTAAATGGAATTGTCTCCCAGGAGAGGGCGTGGCCAGCAGCTACTCAAAATCACCCAAGGCACTTAATGACGGTCAAACAAAGCCCCTTTCACACCCCAACTCCAGCAGCCAGGAGTCTGCTATTCAATTTCACCCAAGCACTTAATTACAGGCAAACAATGACCCTTTCACACCCTAACTCCAGCAGTCAGGAGTCCGTTAGAACTCACCCACACACTCCCAAATACAGTCCCTGACACAGTACCTTCTCAGCTAAAGCACCTCAGCTGAAAGTAAATAAATAAAAATACCACTCACCCCTCTGGCAGCTCAAACACCTTGCTCCTTCTCAGAGCTCAGCTGGGTCAGCTCTGCTTCTGGCAAACTTCCTGCCTTAAATAGAATTGTCTCCCAAGAGAGGACGTGGCCAGCAGCTACTCAAAATCACCCAAGGCACTTAATAACAGTCAAACAAAGCCCCTTTCACACCCCAACTCCAGCAGCCAAGAGTCTGCTATTCAATTTCACCCAAGCACTTAATTACAGGCAAACAATGACCCTTTCACACCCTAACTCCAGCAGTCAGGAGTCAGTTACAACTCATCCACACACTCCCAAATACAGTCCCTGACACAGTACCTTCTCAGCTAAAGCACCTCAGCTGAAAGTAAATAAATAAAAATACCACTCACCCCTCTGGCAGCTCAAACACCTTGCTCCTTCTCAGAGCTCAGCTGGGTCAGCTCTCTTCATGCATGTATCCTCCTTCATCACAGATGGAGCATCTGTCAGCACAGGTGATAAGGCAAGTTTTTGGACTTTCTTCCAATCCAAAATGAGGGGTAATGGTCAAGAATATTCTGTCCCTCTTCTTAAGATCTGGTTTGGAGTCCACCAGTCAAGTCTTGCATGGACATCTACAAATAACTCAGTCTGTTGAGCATACATTCAAGCAGCTTATAGTGCTGAGTACATTATTTCCACACATCAGGACTCAGATCCAGACAACTTCAGGACATTGTAGAAGTCAACCAGTGTCCCCTCCTTGCACTCCTCAGGCTTTTTGAGGTCAGGTAGACAGAGTTTTCGTTCTCACTAGTACATTCAGTCCTTGTGTCCTGGCACTCTCTTGTCTTCTTCATGAAGAAGTCTGAGGAGAAGGCAGTTCATGGGTTTCTTGCATTCCTTCTTGATGAAACTTATGTCCTTTCTGGCTGATGTACTTACTGTCTTCAGGAGGTACTAGAAGCAGCTGCAAGAAGATGGTGTCATCATCCTTGATATAGAGAAGTTGACACTGTTGGTAAAATCAAAGCTGTTGACACTGGTGGGTGGGTCAAGGCTTTTAAGGATGAAGCTGTTACACAGTCAGATGGAACAGTGATGCTGAAAGAAATTCAGCTTGCAAAAAAGCAGATAAAGAGATGCAAGGAACACCACCAGTACATATCTGACAGGAGAGTTATTGGTGCTATCTGTAATGAAGTTGCTGACTCACTTGTTGAGTTCCTGAGTCAGCACTTAGAAGTTGATGCTGATCTATTGCTGCTTATAAAGCCATTTGCCACTCTGCAGCCTTCAATGAACCTGGAAGCTGTTCACAAATTGCTAGGTACAGACCTCAGTCTGGTAGAACTTTCATTAGAATATGAGACACTTCAGCTTGAAAACACTGATGGAACCTGCAAGATGACACTGTCCCATTTGGCCCATTTTCTTGCAGTTAAGCCTCATAAGTGCTGATACTGACTAACTCATCAGTAAAAGTGTCGCACTGAAGCCCATAAACAGAAACAAAGTCTTAGTTGAGTTGGTAAATGAATACCTCTATGTCTATCACAAAATGCTGCCACTGTCTGAATGGGCTCCAAGGACATCAGTGCTTCTATGGATGAGTAGATGAGAGCATAGAATGAAAGACACAATTAAAGTAAGAGGACAGGTGTGGTTTAAACAACTTTTCTAAGAAGGTGGCAAGCAACATTGCTCATCTCATCCTGTCCCAGATGGTGATAATCCAACCATCTTGAAACAAAGGAAATTTAGACATGGCACAATGGGAGTTTGTTTTCTGTTCTGTGTTTGTATTGCTATGTAACTTGCATTTATAAAATGTTTCATTTTCAAAGATCAATATGAGTTAATACTTTTGACTAGTCTCGAGTAGTTGATCCTAATAATGTATTATTAACAGGGGTCTTTTGGGGGGAGGAGTGCACCAGAGTGCAGCTCCGGCAGCTTCCCAGGGCAGAAAGGCTCCCGCATGTCAGTTTCTGGAGTCTTTCGCCAGCCGAATATCAATTTCAGCCCCATTATATCCTATGGGCCATTGAAGTCAATGGCAAAAACATAGAGTATATTCTGGGGGCTGGAGAGGAGGGGGTTTGAGGAAGAGACTCCAAACTCACGGGGTAGCTGTTGGAGCCTCTCCCCAAGATACCCACCAGGTTTCAAGAACATTGGACCAGGGGGTCCAATTCTATGGGCCCCCAAACAGGTTGCCCCCATACCCTCCATTGTTCTCTATGGTGGGAAAAAGTTACTTTTTCCCACGGTGCTGTTAGTAGCTCTGGGGGGGAGGGGGTTTGAGGGAGAGGCTCCAATTTTTCAGGGTAGCTTCAGGAGCCTCTCCCCACATACACCCCCATGTCTCAAAGCAATTGGACCAATGGGCCTAATTCTATGGGCACCCAAACAGGTTACCCCATTACCTCCATTGTTTCCAATGGGGAAATCCAGCCAGCAGCACTTAAGGCAGGCAAGCAGGCAGCCACCCAGCAGTCAATATTCTTTTTGAGGTGTGTGTGGTGTGAGTGGTCTAATGAGGTTGCACCATCAATTTATACATGTATAAATGTTGCTCCTTTTGGTCTTTTGGGGTTTCTGTGTGGCACTGTGGCATGCTTGCACTGCCACAGTGCCACTTGTTCTCATGGCAAACAAGCACCTCCCAAGACATTTCACTTTCCCTGAGCTGCTGGGTGGCTGCCTGCTTGCCTGCCTTAAGTGCTGCTGGCTGGGTTTCCCCATTGGAAACAATGGAGGTAATAGGGGTAACCTGTTTGGGTGCCTATAGAATTAGGCCCATTGGTCCAATTGCTTTGAGACATGGGGGTGTATGTGGGGAGAGGCTCCCGAAGCTACCCTGAAAATTTGGAGCCTCTCCCTCAAACCCCCTCCCCCCCAGAGCTACTAACAGCACCATGGGAAAAAAGTAACTTTTCTTCCCACCATAGAGAACAATGGAGGGGATGGGGGGAGGCCCATAGAATTGGACCCCCTAGTCTAAATTTCTTGAAACTTGGTGGGTATCTTGGGGAGAGGCTCCAACAACTACCCTGTGAGTTTGGAGCCTCTTCCTCAAACCCTCTCCTCTCCAGCCCCCAGAATATACCCTACATTTTCACCATTGACTTCAATGGCCCATAGGATATAATGGGGCCGAATTGCTGCCGAATTTCTTTCATTCCCTCCTTTCCTTCTCTCCTTTTCCTCTTTCCCGCCTTCTTCTCTTCTCTTTTTTCCTCCTTTCCCTGTTTCCCTCCTTCTTCCCTTCTCTCTCTCTCTCTTTCTTTCCCTCCTTCCCTCCTTCTCCCCTTCTCCTTCTTTCCCCCTTCTGTGGCCCAACTCTAGTGAGAAGGCATTTAAACTTTAAACCCCTTCTCTCTTCACTCCGCCACCCAGGCCAGCTGGGGAAGGGAAGGGGAGGCTTTTGAAGATGCCTCCCCCCCTTTTGCTTCCCCTTCTGACATCACTTCTGGTGATGTCAGGGGGCGTGGCATATGCTAATAGCCTAGTAGCTCATTAGCATACCATATGCTAATGAGCTCCTGCAGCTCTTTTTCTATGAAAACCTGATTATTAATATACAGTTATGAAGACTCAGGTAGCAGTAATCATCTTAATTTTCTGTTTTACCTTTTTCTCATCCACCTGTCTTAAACAATAACGTTCCTTTTTAAAGCCCATATTGCCCACTGCACACAAAATTATTTTCCTACTGCACATTTTATTTTTGTACTGAACAAAATATGTCCTACTGCATATTAGAATAAACCCTGGAGTAGACCTGGTTAGGATTGCTCTCTAGAGTCATAATCCAGTTTGCGATTTGATTTGGAATCTTCATTTCATACTTTCTGAAATGCTATGCATCTACATGGCAATGGAGCACAAGGCGCCTGCATTCAGCACAGCGCTGCCTTTGGGTTTGGAGAGGAAACTGAGGAGGTGATGAATTCTGCAGCCTGAGAACTTTTGTAAATGCAAAATAGCTGCCAGCAGGAAACGATCTGAAACGCAACTTCCATTTCAAAGTACAATTTTGATTGCTGTACAGAAAGGCAGCTTCGAAGTATCATATGTTTATAATTCTGTAATACTGAACTACTTTGCAGGGTTGTTATCGACTAACTCCACTTCAAGCCACCCTCCCCAACGGCGATATGGGAATAATTCCAGACTGTAATTAAGTCGTACGCCACTTTCAGACCCGCCCCCACATACAGAAGACCCCCGCAATGTAGGGATGCTCTTATGTATTTTAAAATACATATTTAAAATACAAATTAAAGCCTCATACATATTTTTTTATGAAAAATAAGAGCAGAGCAGAGACTTCTGCAATTGCTTCTGGCTACTGAGGGAACAAGAGACTGTGCTGCGCTGCCCAATCACCGCTACATTTAAGTACTGGATTCCTCCCTCCTTTCCCTCTCGCATAAACAGTTGGCACTTTTAATCCCGGAAGTATGAAAAAGTACAGCATCAAAAGCAACCTAGGAAACATCACATCCAAACAATGTAAATGTCGGTCTAGGACTTGGGGATTTAACTCTATGGATTCAGCCCTCGATCGAACCCAGAGCCGTAAAGCTCAAAGACTCGAGACGTCACATCCGTCAAGTCTAGCGATGTAATAATTGTCGGCGGTGATTGGGCAGCTCTGGGAAACCATCAAGATGCTATGGCTAGAACGCCCTCTCGGCGCCCGCACGCGTGAGAGAGAGGAGGCCGCCGGTGTCTCCTTCCTGCCGCCTCCTGCAGCTCCCGCCATGGCTATGTTGCCCACGGGGCGGCTAGGGACGGCTATCCGCCTTCTGTTGCGGTATGAGGAGCTGGAGGGGAGAGGGAACACTGGGGAGCAGAAGGACCCCAGGGCGGGCTAGAGGTCACCCTGGTTTGGGATTCTCACGTGAGCCATAGGCCGACGAGCGAAATCCCCACAACCTGTGTGGCGTTATGGGAGGAGCGCCCGTACCTGCAGCCTTTGGGTAGTAGCAGCCTATCTTGGAAGATCAGTGGTTTCGGCAAGCTCAAGGCCAGCATACTGTGCCTCACTTCGGGAAATCCCTGTGGGCTGAGGAATTGTTGCTGAAATGGTCCAGCAACAGTAGGGAGTTGCTCGAGGCAATGCCTGCCTTTTCTGAGGCATGCGTATTTCAGGTGGGGGAAAGTAGTGGGAAGTTATTGTGGAAAGGTAGGTGCATAGTTAGCACCACCTACTAATTTCATGGCTAAGGTGACCTTTGAATTGGAAACTTCCTGTTCATACCTCACAGCTACTGTATAAGGAATTAGCAGAAGATTGACTGTGGTCTGTTGGTGAGCCAGTGGGCAGTTTGTGATGGACTACCTAAGATCTTCTGTTTACTGATGGTGGTGTAAGGAAAGTCAGTGTTGGACTTTATAAAATTTCATTTATACCCTGCTTTTTTCTCCAGTGGGGACCCAAAATAGCTTTACAACATTCTTCCCTTCTCCATTTTATTTTTCCAACAACTCTGTGAGGTAGGTTAGTCTGAGTGTATGACTCAGTAAAGATCACTGAGCAAGTTTCTACAACAGAGTGGGGATTTGACCCTCATTGTCCTAGTCTGACTCTAACCATTAGACCACACTGACTCTGCTGGACTTTCCTCTGATCCTGGGCACTTCTTGCTCTTAAATAGGAGTGTGGTCTTATGTTCCACTTACACAGTCATTGTACCTACTGTCGGGAAATCTCCACTGTCTACTTTTGCTTTCTACTTTTAAAATGTGTTGGTGGAGGTTGTTGTTGTTGTTCAGTCGCACAGTCGAGTCCGACTCTTCGCGACCCCATGGACCAGATTACGCCAGGCCCTCCTGTCTTCCGCTGTCCGCTGAAGTTTGCTCAATTTCATATTCGTTGCATCAATGACACTGTCTAACCATCTCATCCTTTGCCGTCCCCTTCTTCTTTGACCTTCAATCTTTCCCAGCATTAGGGTCTTCTCCAGTGAATGCTCCCTTCTCATTTGGTGGCCAAAGTATTTGAGCTTCAGCTTCAGGATCTGGCCTTCCAGGGAACAGTCAGGGTTGATTTCTTTTAGGATTGACTGATTTGATCTCCTTGCAGTCCAAGGGACTCTCAAGAGTCTTCTCCAGCACCATAGTTCAAAAGAATCTATTCTTCGGCGCTCGGCCTTCCTTATAGTCCAACTCTCGCAGCCATACATTACTACGGGGAATACCATTGCTTTGACCATGCGGACTTTTGTTGGCAAGGTGATGTCTCTGCTTTTTATCATGCTGTTTAGGTTTGCCATCGCTTTCCTCCCCAGGAGCAGGCGTCTTTTAATTTCATGGCTGCAGTCACCATCTGCAGTGATCTGGGATCCTAGGAACGTGAAGTCTGTCACTACTTCTACGACTTCCCCTTCTATTTGCCAAGGAGTGATGGGGCCAGATGCCATGATCTTAGTTTTTTTGATGTTGAGCTTCAAGCCCACTTTTGCGCTCTCCTCTTTCACCCTGAGCAAGAGGCTCTTTAGGTCCTCTTCACTTTCTGCCATCAGAGTGGTATCGTCTGCATATCTGAGGTTATTGATCTTTTCCCCAGCAATCTTAACTCCCGCTTGTGATTCATCCAGGCCAGCATTTCGCGTGATGTACTCGGCATATAAATTAAATAAGTAAGGTGACAATATACATCCTTGTCGTACTCCTTTTCCTATGCTAAACCAATCAGTTGTTCCATATCCGGTTCTAACTGTTGCTTCTTGACCCTTATACAGGTTTCTCAGGAGACATGTGAGGTGGTCTGGTACTCCCATCTCTTTAAGAACCTGCCATAATTTATTGTGATCCACACAATCAAAGGCTTTAGCATAGTCAATGAAGCAGAAGTAGATGTTTTTCTGGTACATAATGCATGAATGAAGTCATTGTTCTCTCTGTCATCACATTTTCATTTTTCCGTTCCTTTTGTGATCAGGGCAACATATATGATTTTCTCCTCCATTTTGCTATTCTCTCTCACATGATTCGGTATTTATCCCAATGTGTGTGAAGCAAATCCCAGTCTGCCTCATACTAGGATAGTTTCTTTAGCCATCTGAAAATGCCTTCTAGCTCTATGTGGGTAATTTGTCAAACTGGATGTTAAAACTGCAGCTTCACCTCTGTTGGGAGTTGGATCCTCTGCTCCTTCTATACTATTTGTTGTTACTGATATTGTTCAGGGGGGAGGCAGGTCTGTCCTGGTTCAGGGTTTCCCCTTAAGGCAAGAGTCTATAGCCATCTGAAGCTGTATGCATTTGCTGTACAAACATCTTTGTCTTGGGATGTGTAACACTCCATTTTTTCCCTTTTATGTAGGCAGCATCAACCACGAGCCTGTGCTGTAAGGATGCTGAAGGCTACATGCTTCCAACGAAGTGAAGCCCTGGCAAGCCCTCCTCTGGACAATGCCTCCAAAGAGTACTCACCGAAGATTCAGCAGTTAGTTCAGGATATTGCTAGCCTGACCCTGCTGGAGATCTCTGACCTCAATGAGCTGTTGAAGGTACGGTATTTGCACAATGAGCAGAGTGGCTGCCTTACCAAGGAACGGCAATATACGTAGAGAGCAGAGGCAGGAGGGGCACAGTTCACACTGTTGATTTGTAGGGGTTGTGCGTATGTAAGTAGAGGTGGGGTGCAGTGGCTTTCCCAGCCTCTTGGGTTAAGGAACACATGAAAAATGGTCTGATCATGTTTCCTGTGTCTGCTTTTCCAGAAGACCTTGAAGATCCAAGACATGGGACTCATGTCAATGGCAGGCATGATGCCATCATCACAACCTGCAGCCCCGGTAAGAGATAAGCCTTGTAACTTGCCCTGGGGCTGAATAGCAGTTACCCCAGGCCAGCAACTTGTACTTAACGCACCAAAGGAACATGCCAGAAGTGTACTTAGTTTGAGAACTGCCTGCATGCCCTACAGCACCATATTGTATGAACACAGTGCAATGACAACTGCTTGGTGTAGTGGTTAAGTGCGCGGACTCTTATCTGGGAGAACTGGGTTTTATTCCCCACTCCTCCACTTGCACCTGCTGATGTGACCTTGGGTCAGTCACAAGCTCTGGCACAGCTGTTCTTTCAAGGACAGTTTCTGTCAGAAGTTCTCTCAGCCCCACCTACCTCACAGGATGTCTGTTGTGGGGAGGGGAAGGGAAAGGAGTTTGTAAGCCGCTCTGAGACGCCTTTGGGCAGTGAAGGGCGGGATATAAATCCAAACTCTTCTTCTTCTTCTTGTTGACCCTACAAGAGGGAGAAGCAGAGCCCAGGATGCTTATTGTTGCCTAGTGGTTAGCACAGATAGTAATGAATGGCTTTTTAAGGGAGAAGCAGAGGTGTTGCACAGTGTTACAGTGATGGCAGTATTAGGGGCAGATGATTCCCCCCCAACTAAAGATGTGATGGCCCAGAAAAATTCATGGTGAAAAAAAAACCCACCATTTTTTTTTGCCCTGCGACACCTTTTATTCAGCTTTTTCCAATGGAAAGTTGGAAAAATTTGGAAAGCATTGACAAAAGCCTCCTATTAAATATTTTCTTTTAGATTGAGCAAAATGCTTCTTAAGGCAAGGTTTTCACATTCAAAATGTACAGTATGAAAAAGTCTAAAGGGCTTTCTCAGGTTTTCCAGTGGAAAAACTGGGAAATTTTGAGGGATGCTAGGGGGGGGGAAACACTTTTATGCTGCTTACATATATAATATTTTCAAGATTTTTTTTGCTTAAAATGTAAATAATTTTGGCAGCAATTAATATGTTCTAATGTATTTAATGATAATACATTATTAAAGAGTTGTGTTTTCAGTGTTATAAAGTTTAGCTTCATATCCAAACATTCTGGCAGTCCTACCCATTGTGACTCTGAGAGTTTCTATACATATAATAGACTTTCTTTTGTTTACTACAGAATTTGTTTTATACTTTCAACTTATTTTTTCCCACCTTTCAGAGGGAAGAAAGCAAAAATACATGTGTTATTGTAGCAGTTTGCAACTCCTTCTCTAGTATTTGATATACTTGAAATTTTTGTTATAGAAAATGAAGGCATTTATACTTTTAAATTCCATAAATATGCCAAATAGTAAAGTTTTGTATGCTAAATTATAAATAAATGTTCCTTCTTATGTTATTAAATCACTAAAATAAGTTTAGGTTTAATAGGACACAGAGTATAGCATATATTTCCATTCTCCCTGAAAATAAGGGGGTGGAGTGTTTTTTCATGGCTTCAAAATTTCCAGAAATTTTTCATATCTGCTCTAAATAATTATTTGCAAATACAGTGGATGTATGGTTGAAAACAGTTGCTCAGACAGAATTTAAAAGGCCATTTTGTCTCCGTGGGACGATGTTCACTTAAATGAGATGGGCCAAACACTCTATGGAACCATATTTTCAACAAGCCAGACTTTCTCTGTCTTATTCCCCTAAATGGAGATAGATCAACATAGGTAGCCGTGTTAGTCTGTCTGTAGTAGTAGAAAAGTGTAAGAGTTCAGTAGCACCTTAACAACTAACAAAGTTTGTGGTAGGGCATGAGCTTTTGTGGGTCACTACTCAACTTCTTCAGATACCTGAAGATATCAGGTACCTGAAGAAGGGAGGAGTGACTCACGAAAGCTCATACCCTACCACAAAGTTTGTTAGTCCTTAAGGTGCTACTGGATTCTTACTCTTTTCTATTATTCCCCTAAACTTGATGCTGAATTCAGCACGATTGCAGTTATTTCCCTGCAAAAGCCGTCCTTATCATAAGTTTTTGTCAGTGTTGTTTTTTTGCCTGATGACATTTTCTTTCTTGTTTCTGCTGAACAGTCTTCCATAAAAATCCAGTAAGCAGTGATAGGAGTGTGGTAATGAATGGAGTCCCTTGCTAACCCTGCGAGTGTGTTTTAGCTGCTGGTCCTGGTATCGCAGCCCTTATGCTGCTTCTATTTGCCTTTGTCCTGTCTTTCCAGAGAACTCAAAATCACAACAAGTATATAAAAGCTAACAGCAGAGTAATTCTTACACATAAGGAGCAAAGCTTCTAATCCTAGAAGTTACACCAATGCCTAAAAGCTTTTCTTTAAAAATATGCCTCAAAAGTGCTTGGATCCATGTTAACAAATCCTTGCCATTGGGTTCTAGTGAACTGTAGATGGCTCAGTGTCAGGGTGCTTTGACATAGTAAGCAGTTAGCCATCCAGAATAACTAAGCAAAAATATAATGCATGAATACAAGGTTGATGGAGGAGAGCTCTGCTTTACTGCAGTGGCATAGTCATTTAAATGGGCCTGCTGGCATGTTCAGTCAGTTGGATCCTTCTGCTCCTTGTATTCTAGATACCTTGACATATACTACCTCAGAGTCCTAAGCTCCTCCATGAATCCAGAAAGCAAGCCTTTGACAAAGAAGTACAAGAAACATCAGCCTTTCAATCCAGAGATCCCAGTTGTGTGCATAGCCTCAGATCAGCAACCAAATTATGCAGAAAGTGACTGCAGAAACTACATTCAGCAGAACATCCAGTCTTATCCCTAGTCCCCAAAGTTGTGAGGGCACTGGTGAGAGAGCAGCTTAGGGCCACAGTTGCCTGTGACCCACAACCCTAAAGCCAAAGCCAGTAGTTTTGTGTCTGAAGAGTAGTGAACTCTTACACACAACTACCATATCTCCTACCTTGATCATAGTGTGGTCCAAACAAGCCAGCCTATACTGTCCATCTACATTGTGTGTGTGTATGTGTGTAAAGTGCCATCAAGTCACAGTCAACTTAAGGTGACCCCACAGGGTTTTCAAGGCAAGAGACGTTCAGAGGTGTTTGCCACTGCCTACCTCTGTGTCATGACCCTGGTATTCTTTGGTGGTCTCCCATCCAAATCCTGACCAGGGCTGACCCTGCTTAGCTTCTGAGATCTGATTAGATCAGACTAGCCTGGGCTATCCAGGTCAGGGCTGATCTCAAGACTGATAATGCACTTAGAACCAAGCTGAAACCAGTGTGGTTAAAACAAGCCTATCGGTGCTGTCCAGCTAGGTCTTAGTATATGAAAGTCAGATCAAGGTGGGTAGCTGTGTTGGTCTGAAGCAATAGAACAAAGTTAGAGTCCAATGGCACCTTTAAGACTAACAAAGTTTTATGTCCCACATAAAAATCAGACATCTCATCCAGAATTGATTTTGCATTAGTAAGCAGCAACTTAAGCTTTGTTTCTGCAAAGAACTTCATTGCCCAGACTGGTGAGAGAGCAGCTTAGGGCCACAGTTGCCTGTGAACACAACCCTAATTAAGCTTATTCTCCCAGGATCACATCATCCAGCAATTCTACACACATACAGAAGAGGCAGTAATGAAAGGCAGGCCCAAGTCTGGCTGTTGTATGGCTCTGACCTGAGCAAACATGCTCTTTTCTTTGGCTGCCGATGCTCTATGAAACTTCTGGGAGGGGAGGTTACGCCTGCAGATAGTGAGTGAAATTTTCCCCCTAGGCAGCAGAGGAGGAAGATGTCCCCAAGAAACCAGAGAAGGTCATTTTCACTGTCAAGTTGACCGAAGTAAAGGCTGCAGAGAAAGTGAAGCTCATCAAGGAGGTGAAGAACTGTATGCAGGGCATGAACCTTGTCCAGGTAAGAAGATAGCGCTGACCTCCTTGAGACTTGCTTATCCGATAAAGGCCTGACAGAGGCAAGGCTGTTTCTGCGCATGGTGCACACACGACAAGAAATCAAGCAGAATGGGCTCCCAAAATAGCCAGGCTCTCACGGTGCATTTAGTGGACCTGCAGGTGCTTCTTTGCAACTTGACATACCGGTGAGACCCAGGTTTGAATCCCCACTCTGCCATTAAGTTCACTGGGTGGCCAGTCACACTCTCTCTCAGCCCAGCCTATTGCACAGAGTTGTTGTGATGTATGGCATTCTGAGCTCCTTGAAAGAAGGGCAGTGTTAAAAAAAAGGTGCCGAATACCCATTCCAGCCCTGTTGTTAGTACTCACTCTTGATACATGGGGGCAGCAAACTCCAAACAGAAGGAGAAACTGAGCTGAGGAGTGTAACTGTGAAGGAAGTCTGAGGGGGCAGTTTGGCATGAGTTCTCTTGTGTCTAAGCTGGTGAAAAATTAATTAGTATTCTAGGAATAGTAACAATGAGTATAGCAAGAGCCCTTATGAAATTTCTGTAAATATTTGCTTGATCAGAACTGGCCCACAGACTAATGCCAAGAACTTCCAGTTAGCAAAATAAATGCTGTCGTTTCAGCTCAAGAGGTCCCTGTTCTGGGAGCCGGTCTTCTCTGGGTGTGGGATAAGGGGAATGTGTGGGAAAACATCAGGAGCAGGCAGTGTCTCAAGTCCAGCATTTTCCCTTTTTGTTACTCAATTAAGTTGTTCTCCATCTCTGCCAGGCAAAGAAGTTGGTAGAATCTCTTCCTCAAGAGATCAAGGCAAACATCTCTAAGGATGAAGCGGAGAAGATCAAAACTGCTCTAGAGGCGGCAGGAGGGACTGTGGTTCTGGAGTAACTGGGTCAGCCTCACTGTCAAAGGACTACAGCAGAGCAGAGGATAGCCTTCTGCTCTGTCTTGCCCACCCTTGGCTTTTACTGCCTGCTGACTGGTGGGTGGCGCTGTGCGATCCCAGGAAGCTGTGCCCTGCCTTGTTTCCTCTGCAAGGGGGGGGGGTTCTGCTGGGATGGTCCAGACTGTGGTGAATGCCTTTGGTACCACAAGGTTTGCTCTCTGTACCAGCACTGCAAAGAACTGAGTATAAAGAATATATGAGGGAGAACACCTTGGAACAAGTGATGTGTGAGAATGCTTTTTTTCATGCGCCATGCTCTCCTCCCCAGTTCATGTTTATGTTCATAACTCACCACAGGCATTTGCCAGAGCAGCTCTTGATAGTATTCAATGGCACTGTCTTAGGCTGCCATTTCTAATAGGACCTACTAGGAGATGGATGGTTCAAGGAAAGGGGCATTGTATCAGAAAGGAGGTGTCCTTTTTACCTGTAATATATTATGGTATATAGCAACTGGAACTTTCTCTGTCACCAGATGAGTTCTCCCTCCCCAGGAGAGGGTACTGAGATGAACAGCCCTCATCTTTTTTTGCAGCAGACCATGCTCAAAATTTATGCCTGTCCCAGAGGAGTGTGATCTAGTCTAGGACTTCACGCTGAATTTCAGAGGCAAGTGCCTTTGGAGTGCATGGCAAAAGTGAAAATTCTCTGCCACTTTCCTGTCCAGGTTCAGGAATGGATCATCTGTATGCTGCTGTTCTTGAGAGGTGCATCTGAAAATGTAGCGACATATAGAAGATCCCCATTCTCTGCCCTCCTCCCAGTTTTGGTACTGGGGGGACCCTTCTATTGCTGTTTCCTCTTCCTTATATCTGCCTGTCTCTCCAGCTACCATTATTGCATCTGCTTCTCTCCCCCCCCCCTCAGGTTCCTGGTGGTGCTGGGCAGGCTATCCCTCTCCTCATTTCTAGTGGTCAACATGCAAATGCTTGTGGTCCACCGCACAGTATTTCTGCTTTGATCTGCCCAGGTTGGAAGGCGCTGGCATGGGCAGCTTGTGCAGAGAGCATTGTTTAGCACTTGACACGGGTTGAAGCTGAGTGGGACAGAAGGGAAGAGCGGGATAAATGAGCTGTCTAGTGAGTGACACTTGTTGAAGAGGGAGGAAATCCTTGCCATCTTTATATTTGTGGACCCTTATTTTTTTCTTCTTCTTGGGGTATTTGCCTGCGTCATAAGCCTTTCTGGCCCTGGTTAAGTGTAGATGTGGTTAATGTACTGCACAGCTTTCCATAACACACAACCACTTTTGCCTATCCTGATCACTGCTCCTGGGCATGCCAGTCTGTTTCAGCCTATTTTCTACACCATGAATCTGAGTCTTGTGGTAGAACAAAGTTTGAGTCCAGTGGCACCTTTAAGACCAACAAAGTTTTATTCAAGGTGTGAGCTTTCGTGTTGCTGGTCTTAAAGGTGCCGCTGGACTCAAACTTTGTTCTTCTGCTTCAGACCAACACGGCTGCCCACCTGAGTCTTGTGGGAAAGCATCCTTGGGTGCTTTCCAGAATAATGGGCTGAGCCCAACTAGAGGCAGACACAGTCATGTTCTTTCCTCCACCACCACCACCCCGCCCCTTTCCAGAGTCCTGTTTGGGATGATTTACAGCAGCACGGCTTACAACTTGCCTCTTCCCCGTGTTGCTTGCTGAGCTACAGCTTCACAAAGTAGAGGCTGGGTGCTGAATCTACCCAAAAGGAAGCTCTTGTTTCAAGGGTGGATGAAAGCCAGTTTAGAACAGAGTTAAGAAGGCCTATTGGAAATGAGGGGTTGGTGCCAGGGAAAAGGGGTCAGTGGGTTATAGTCCACTATTCTGTGGCTTATAGGCCTGTTCTGTCCAGAAGTATCAATGTGTCCCTCTTTAGATTGCTGTGCTAAACTGCTCAGAATAAACATCCTCTGTATTTAGTAGGCTGATCAATGGAAGTATCCTCTGTTTGTATTTAGTAGGCCAATTAATCAGCCAACATATGAAATACTGCACCTGTCCCCTTAATTTGGCCCTCGTTCATATGTGCAGGAAATTGTCCCATGGCAATTTTTGAGGCAAGGCTGATGGTGGGAAAAACGGTTCTGTCTTCACTTTACTAGCTCAGAGCAGGAGGCTACAGTGGAGAGACTACCAGTATGGAAGTTTAGAGTTGGATGGTTTCCAGGTGCCTTCTTGCCTGGCCAATGAAAGGCACCTAGCTGCGGTGGCTTAAAGCAGGGCAGAGTCTCTGACAACTGAGTTGCAGCAGCAGAAAGAGCACCTAATAGTGTGGCTTATTTCACTTCTAGCTCATCCTTTCCTGCCTCTGTGAAGAGGATCCAGTTTCCCAAGCTTTGCAAACCCAGTTGCTGGGTTGGGGTCTAGTTGGGGCAGACATGAGGCATGGATGATACCCCATCCATTTCTAGCTTTCATGCTTTGAGTGCCTGGCCCTCTCCCTTACACTGTTGGAAGGAAAAGGAGCGATCAGTTTTTCTCTCTTGCTTTGCAAGTTATGGGAGAAGGGAAGCGGCAAGAATGCTCCCTAGAGCTGGCTGTTGTCATGATTTAGTTAATCATTTTACTGACTAGACTCATTCTTGTATGCCCCTTTCCTCCTTTACTTCCTTATTAGCTTTCTGCCATAAAGGCAGCAGTGACAAATGAGAGGGCTGGGCAGAAAGCAAGAGTGAAATGTATACTTTCTGAGGTTGCCTCATCTGTTTGTGGTTAGGCACAGGTGGGGAGGAACAGAAAAATGAATGTCCAGTTTCATTCAACCTGTTACCTTGCTGTAGCTTACTCGAGTGAAAGAACGTGTGCCTTGGAGACAATGTGCAGAATGCCTGTTCCTCTCCTATGAATGACCAGTGTTAAAAGCCTCACCTCTCCCCATATCTGAGATTATGGCTAAAGGTCTGAAGAGCCTTAATGTTCAGACTGGCTTAAAACTACAGAACCTTTTTCTGCAGAAAATCTCACTGGTATGTAATAGGTATGCAAGTTTAAGAGCCACTACACCTCACTACAGAAGCGTAAGCTCCTAGGGAGGATCTAAATGAGATCAAGCTAGGGGTAATGCTTGTTCCAACTCCCAAAACTGCAAATGGATAAAGAGACTACTCTGGGTATATGTGAAGAGGGCCTTTCCTTCAGTATGCAGTAATAACACAGAAGAGCCTGTCTGATAAGGGATGAGTTTCTAGGCAGGTGGGAGTGATTTGAAGGTAATACTTGGCCGTAACCCAATTTTGAGTATGTAAAGCAATGATGGCCATCTCCCTTGCACACCCTACCTTTCCCATCACAGTTCTGAATTTCACCACCGAGTCTTATGTTCCACAACATGACTGGAGAGACAAATGCAGACAATGACTTAAATCAATGAAGGGCTCACTATGATGATGTGCATTACATTTCCCTGGATAGCTGGCAGCATGCTGTTTATTACGATGTATTAGCTTCACATACTCCAAAAATGCATTTTACTTGTTTTAAGTTTGTTCTTTTCATACTACTTACTTCTGTACAAATGCTAAGTCTTTTAAAACATCACTATCAAAGGAAGTACATAGTAATTTACAGACTAAAAGTATAGCTGCATGATATTCTGTGGGAGCACTCTGACCCTGGCCCACCCCAGCTGAAAACCTGAGCACTTTGTAGATGCTCCATTCTCACAGCACAGTATTACCAATGGAGAATTCCTCTACATCAGAAACAAGTCCCCCTTTTCCTGAACTTTAGCCCCTCTGCAGAACACAAATGTACATGCATAGAATGAATGTTCATTAAAAACAAGATTCTTAAGAGAATTAATCAGCATAATGTAAGTAGTTTATGTTACTAAGATTTTTAATAGTTGGTATTATTAAATTTTGAATAAGGGGTTGATAGCACCTCCTAAATTTTGGAGGTGCCTCGTAAATCAGGACCAGAATTGTTCGGGCCTGCCTACCAAGAGGAATAATTTGCTTTCATTGTGGTTGTAATGCAGAGTAGTATTGGATAGCTTTGTTTTCTTAAAGCCTTTATCAATACCATGAAAACTTGGTATCTCTGCTAGGTCTCAGTTGTGGAAATGGCCAGTCTTACGGACTTTGTCCTAAGAAGGGGAGGGGCACTTATTAGGTATTTCAGCTAAACTACTCTAACACAAAGTATCAGGTAAGTGTCAACAAGAACTGGATTACAATGTTCTCCACAATACATTATGATCACACACACACCCCGAATCATGACTGCAGAGAGAATAACAAATGATATGGCCATTTCACGTATGCCATGCCCTTCTGTAATTCATTTCAGACAGTATGGTGGTATAGTATTCAGCTACTACAGTCACAGAAATTGCTTGCAAGAAGCTCATGTCTGTAATGAGGGAGTGCTGGATCACAAGGTAGGCTTAAATGCAAGCACATTCCTGGGGATGCCTGAGATGGCATGCAGAGAATTTATTTTAATGTCTAAACTAGCTCAAAGTGCTCTGAAGAAACCAAGCATTGTTTTGAGCTAAATGCAGTCTTTCTTGCTTCCCTGGAAACAATGTATGAAACTACATGAACCTAGTCAATCTGTTTAATGAATGTGTTAGGGTGGGTGCTCTTAAAATAACATTGACAAGCAGGTGAGGGGTTGATTTAAAAAAACAAAAGGCAATGAAAAAATAAAAGGTATCACATGCCAGCTCTGGTGACACTGTAAGGCCTAATGCAAGACCTTGGGGACTCTGGGTTGCTGTCCTAAAAAAACAGCACATTTTGCAATAAGAATAGATTGTACAAAACAGTTGACAAATATGCAATAGATTGTTTCTATTCAAAAAATAAGATTTTCACAATTTTGGATATTGCACAAGCTTATACATCAGACGTTTCAGTGCTATGGTGCATGGCGTGATTGTGGCCACAGCAGCTATCCAGACCCTCTCTCTGCTACCCAGACAGACTGCTCTCATCATCCCACTGTGCCAGCTGCCATTATGCCAGGGCTGCATCTGCATCTGTGCCCTGACCTGGATCACCCAGGCTAGCCTGATCTCATCAGAAGCTAAGCAGGCTCTGCCCCAGTTAGTAGCTGGATGGGAGACCACCAAGTAAGTCCAGGGTTGCTACCCAGAGGCAGGCAACGGCCACCTCTGAATGTCTCTGGCCTTGAAAACCCCATGGGGTGGCCCTAAGTCAGCTGCAACTTGACAGCACTTCCCACCACCCAGTCTGCTGTAGTTTTGTTGGGATTCTCTGTGGTTCCAGCAACAATGTAAGAAGCATGAAAGTAGTTGCCAAAATGAGACGATACAGAGTCGGATTCAACTGGCTTTCAAGCAAGGGAAACCTTTACCTTTAGTCATAACACTGACCACAGCATCTCTGCCACGTTAGCCGTACATGAAATATATCAACCTGTTGTGATGGCACAAACATGATGACGATGTCATAAGAAGAGCCCTGCTGGATCAAACCAGTGGTCCATCTAGTCCAGCATCTTATCTCACACGGTGGCCAACTAGTTCCTCTGGAGGTCCAACAAGATAGAAGCTGAGACCTTCCAGATGTTGCCTCCTGGCACTGGTATTCAGAAGGTGACAGCCTCTAAATGTGGAGGTTCCTTTCAGGCACCATGGCTAGTAGCCACTGATAAATCTATCCTCCATGAATCTGTCTAATCTCTTTTTAAGGTGGTCTATGCCTGTGGCCATCACTACATCCTCCTCACAGAATTTCACATTTTAATCACTTGTCATTTAAAGGGGTATTTCCTTTTGTCCGTCCTAAATCTACTGCCCATTGCTTCATTGGTGCCCTTGAGTTCTAGTATTTGGGGAGAGGGAGAAAAAGTTCTCTTTGTCAAGTCTCTCCACCCCCATCCCACCCTGTGCACAGTGTTATAAACCTCTATCATGTCTCCCATTAGTTGTCTCTTCCAAACTGAAACTTAGTCTTCTATTTTCTAAACTGCCATCCTGTCCCACCCACACCTTCCCTTTCCACACTTACTGCACAATATGCTCACAAGAAGAGTCCACAGGGCCTTTCTTATCAGGAGATTTTATTGCTCAGTGGCTGGAGGGCAATGACTGATGCCTATGGCCACAAGCCTTTTGCTCATTGCATCCAACAGAGTTTTGACAGTAACAGCCAGCGTGGTATAGCAGTCACAGTGTTGGAGTAGGATCTAAGAGAACCAAATCTGAATCTTCACTCTGCCCATAGAAGTTTGCTAGGTGACCTTGGCCCAATCAATATCAGCTTAACCTACTTCACAGGGTTGTTGTGAAGATAAAATTCCCAAGGAGAATGATGATGTTAACTGCTTTGGGTCCTCATGGGTGAGAGGAAGTAGTGTATAAATATCTAAAAATGTCTTACCAGGAATGGGCAGGTAGGAAAGGGCTGTCATTCCAATCACAACAGCTGTGCAGGTAAGGGAAAGCCTGAATGCATTGCATGCTGCCCAGAGGAACTTAAATATCACTGTGGGCTTAAGTATTGTAGCACGTTTGTAGTGGTAGTAGTGGTATCTGTGTAAGGGGAACAAGCTTTTGACAAGGGAGACTGGCAGTATCTGCAAAGGAGCTCTGGTATGTGCACTAAGTATATGTCCCTACTTTGCACAGGGACCAGCGTAGTTTGCACTGGATCAGGGGCATAAACCACACAGGTAAGCTGTTTGCCTCAGCAGCATCACATTCAAAACAGACTATCTTTGGGGTCTGCCGCAATGAAAATATATTGCAATGGAACAGAGATGCTGCGAAAGCCACCTAAATTTCTTACTGGTACTGTCTGTCTCAGGGGCTTTGAGCAGATGATGGGAGGGCCACTTTCTTTCTGGTACTCCAACTGGTTTGTATTGGCTGACTTTGTGCTCACTTCTTGGGCAGCACATATACAAAAATTGGAACCATTCAGAGACTTTCACCCTGGAAAAGAGAGATGCAGGGGACTCCTAGGTCTGACAGCTGCTTTGGCATAAGGTACAATTTTTCCTTTCCCTAAATCTCCATTACTAAGGGTGCCGCTTTCGTATGGGGTTTCATATGAAAACCCAGACCCTACCTCCAAGAGTACATTGAGTACATTCAGTACTTTCTGATAGATGCAGTACACGTGTTTCCAAACATCCGGTTTTCTCTCTACTTCAGGAGCATTAAAAACACGTAATGCAGTGATGAACTGCCTTCATGCACATCAAAGGGGATTCTATTGCTTACGTGAACCGGAGCCATGATTTCCTGACCGATTAGTGCTGAACCGGGAAGAAGAGCTCCCGCCTGATGCCCTACGCCGGAATTCCTCGCCGAACGGAGCCGTTAGCGAAGCCGCGATCGAGGGGCGGGGCGTCACGGGGACCAAACCTATGGGGAAAGATCTGGTCACTCTCGCGGCCAGGGCCGGCTTCTCCCGGGCGCACCTTTGCTTGCACCGTTGCTCTTTTAAGGTCTCCCTCTACCGCTGGCTGGTGTTGCCCGTTTAAGGCCTCGGCGGTTCATGCTGCTTCTGCCTGGGGTGGGGAAGCGGCCGTGAGCTTGTGCTGCCGCGATCCCCGGCGCAGTGGGGCTGAAGGCCGCGCGGAGCTAACGCGATGGCGGAGAAACGCGTCTCCCGCTGGTACTTCGGGGGCCTGGCCTCGTGCGGGGCGGCCTGCTGTACCCACCCGCTAGACCTGATCAAGGTGTGTGCCACTCCAGGGAGCCTTCTGGGAACGGGCCCGGGCGAGGGGCGAGGTGGGAGTCCCTCGGGGAGGGGGCGGGGCGGTGTCGGCCGGTCCCCCGCGTGTACTCCGGCCGTGCGCCTCGCAGACCCCGGGTCCCGCACTTCACTTTGCTGTTTCGCGTGCGCCTCAGCCGCCGACTTAGCGCTTGTCCTTTCTTCCCTCGCAATGAATAAACTCTTCGGGGCTGGAGGCCGCTCTTTCCTTTTGCAGCAGATTGCTTGGCAAAGGCTGTTAGCGAAGGTGCCTGGACATATTATCCAGGCTCCCTCCTTCCATTTAGCTCGAGAGCAGACAGAATAACCTGACAGGCGTTTCTAGATCCAGGATGTGACTGTGTGTGGTGACGCGCACTGGAGGTAGAAATTCCCCCTGTGGCTGCCATTCCTTCTTCTGCCATGTTGGCTCTGTTTATCCTGGGAAGGGCCTGTCAAGTCTGCACCAGGAGAGGTTTGCCTCAGGACAAGTGTACAGAAGCCCCCTGTATGGCATTGGCAGCGGTTGGCATTGGGCTCCTGCCTGGCACCCCCTGGTGTCTCGTTTCCTAGGAGTAGGCAGCTAACACTGTACCATGCAGTGATTCCCTCGAGCCGGGAGACAGTGGCTCTGTTCCAGGACAGGGTGCCCACAGGAATCTGTGCCAGTTACCACAAGGATTGGCACTAAGCAAAGAGATTGGTTGATAGGTCCTTGCAAAGCTAGTTTAACTTGTTCAGTCTGTTTCAGTGGTTTCAGGAGTTTGGCACCATTTTCTTGGTCCAAGTTGATGTTGGAGTGCTCTAGTTAGTAGCTACTGAGGGTATAGTCTGGGTTCAGTAGCCTCATCTTCTGGGATTTATGTAGATCTGTAGAAACAGAACCCATTCACTCATGGTACTGTTTTTCTCGCCTGGTACAGGCATAAAACTAGTCACTTTTATTGCTCTAAAGGGGAGGAACATAGAGGAAGGAAGTAGTCTGCCCAAGGTCATCTGGGTAAGCTTGGGAATTGATTTTCAATCCCTGGTACACAGTTCTGATCAATAGACTGTTTTAGAAGCAAGGAACAGATCCTGATAAATGGTTTCCCTGGTTTTTAAATTGTTATCCCCCTTCTACTTCCCCCTAATTGATGCTGTTAGCCTCACTCCTGTTATTTTGAATCCAACGATTTTCAGAAACAGTTATAGTGGACCTCCCCCAAACCAAGAAGGTACTGCCCAAGCTTCCTCAAATGTAAGGGAGAAAGAGAACTCAACTTACAGCATTCACTTTGACAAAGGGGATGGCAAATAAAAGAAGCAGAGGCTGAGTAGTCCACAGCAAGCTGGTAGTGACCATGCTCTGAAATATACCCTCCCACAAAGGTTTGTCTGGCATCAAAGTGAAGATGAAGATGTTTTTATTTTCTCAAGCTTTATAAAACTCCTTGTTATAGCAGATTCCTGCTTTTAGGATTTTAAAGATAGTTTTATGCTGTCCTGCTTTAGAATGTTGAACGTTTTAATTTGATGGTTTAGTTATATTTTTATCTTGTGATTTCAGCTTTTTTATATTTTATATGATGCTTGATATTTTATTATTTAGGTCATGAGCCATTCTGTAGTGATGGCTACTTGTTTAGCTGACTAAAAGTGGATTATACAAATCCATGGAGATGTCCATCAGTGGCTATTGGCCAACGTAATATAGAATTTGCAATTTCAGAGGCAGTAACTATCTGAGCACCAGCACTAGAAAAAGCAATAAGAGAGGCTTTTGCCCTATTTGTAGGCCTTCCAGGGGCACCTGGTTAGACATTGTGTGAAACTGGATGCTGGACTAGACAAATAGTTGAGATTGTTGAAATGTGCCCTAGGAAGAGGTCACTATTAACAAGGAGTTTGGTCATTCTGTGATACTCATTCTGTTCTAAGCCCTTCTGCCCCCTCTTCTATTTGCTTCTTTGAACTTCAAGCACCAGTGATCAGAGTGGTGGAATTTGGCCTTGCTTATAATGGCTACCATGTCTCCCTAGCTCTGGCACTGGCTGATTAATGTTGAGCAACAGATAATCTATTTGTTAGCTTAGAATTGGAGGGGGTGGACAGATCAGAGTGAATAAGCCAGAAAGCCAACTTGCATAGAACAACAATGTACTATTATCTGAAGTTTCCAGGTCCTGCTAATGATAGAGTATAAAGCAAAGCCTGTTCTACAATTCCCCCCCTCTTCTTCCCTAAGACATTAGGCATGTTTAGCCTAGTCTTCTGTGGGTGAAATTCCTTCCCTGTACAATGTTCTGGCACATTAATGCTAGCGTGAAGCTGCTAACTCTGTAGGCTCCTGCAGATTTTAGCCTCTGTCATTGTTCCTTCTGTATCCCTGGTCCTGCCAGTTGCCTGATGAGCAAATTCTTGCCTCAGCCTCTACAATGGATTTTTGAGCTGCCACTGGCTATCTGGGAATACTGCCCATCCAAGCTACACTGCTCTCACTTCACTACCCTCTCCTGACATCCAGTACCTCTGCACTCTTATGTGTACTGTATTTTCATCAGGGCTAATTTGGACCACTTGCTTGTTAAAAGAGGCGGGTCTGGGCTCTTCCTTTTCCTCAGTGGACCAAATCTGTAGAAGTCCCTGGCAGCACATTTAAGTGTCTCCTGCCAGTTACTGTCTTGGAGTCCTGTCCTTGGAAGCATTCCACACAATACAGGGCCCATTCCTGTGGGCACAAGACTGGCCTGTGGGTGTGTTTTGTATCTTTCTCCTTGTGGCTGTTTCTGAACCCATATAGACTGTCTGGTCCTCCACATAGATTCAGGTGGGTAGCCGTGTTGGTCTGAAGCAACAACAAAATTCAAATCCAGTGGCACCTTTAATACCAACAGAGTTTTATTCAAGGTATAAGCTTTCGTGTGCAAGCGCACGTCTTGACATACTTTGAAATGGAAGTTACCAGTCCATACATATAGATAGAGGGTGAGCAGCGAATTAGCATACAACGTAATGAAGATGTTTAACAGATGCAAGGACCAAACAGGAATAACAAGTTTAGTTTATGTGGTCACCATTTGTTTGGATTTAATTCCAGGGGGAAATATAGTGAAGCAAAGAAATATATCAAAATTGGAGACTGATGTGTAAATGTACCCTTCTTAATTGTGGAATGCTGAGAGTAATTAACTGAGAGTAATTAACTGTTGTTACACTCCATCCGTCTCCTCTCAAGCATGGAGGTAACTAACAGCATCCTTTTCTGTAAGGTGGGGTGATTGGTTGTGCAGTGTTATGTCTCTTCTGTCACCAGGCCAGGGAAATACATTCCATTCTACCATTCCAACTTACATTACATTCTACTGTTCATTACCTTATATTACAATCGCTATTCCAATCTACTATTCCAAATAAGAAATACAATAAAATATGGCCCTTCTTGGTGAAAATAGAGATGTAAGGACTGAATGAGATTAGCATGGTCCTCCGTATGTTATACCCTTGCCCTATTACAGGAGGAGGAAGGGCTAGCCAGCCAATGGCCCAGCAGGGGGTTAATTTTTATCAGTTTGTGAGCCTTTTACCTAGATTTCCCATGTTGCTGTCTCATGAGCACAAGCAGCTCCACAGTAAGGCCAGGCAGTTTATAAATTTGATGGTTGTTTGGGAACAATATTAGGATGACTTCACATTCAGAACTACAGGGCTCTGAGGTAAATGCAGGTCTTTTGTGGCCTGCTGTGATTTTGTTGGAAGTGGAGAACAGTATTAGGGAGACAAAGAATGGGTGAAAGGGGGGTTGGGGAAGTGTTTGGAAATCAGGGCTTGTCTTTTTGGAAGGTTCTGTTAGCTTATCTTGTTATCTTGAAGGACAAAGGGGTTTATTGAACAAGGCAGCCTGGAGCAGGGAGGTAGGGGCTGAATTGTATTCCAGCTTCTGGGAATCATAGAATCATAGAGTTAGAAAGTACATCCAGGGTCATCTAGTCCAACCTCCTGCACAATGCAGGAAATTCACAAATACCTCCCCCTCCACACCCGCAGTGACTGCTGTTCCATGCCCAGAAGATGCCAAAAAACCCTCCAGGATCCCTGGCCAAACTGGCCTGGAGAAAAATTGCTTCCTGACCCCAAGTGGCAATCAGCATTTCCCTGAGCATCTAAGAAAAGGCCACAAGAACTAAGCACTGAGGCAACCTGTCCTGCCCTCCCTCTCATGATCTGCCTAAGTTCACAGAATCAGCATTGCAGTCAGATGGCCATCGAGCCTCTGTTTGAAAACCTCCAAAGAAGGAAGAAAATAAAAATGTTCATATTGTAATTTCTTATACAAAGGAAGTCTTTTACATTGCACGCAGAAGCTAGGGAAGATGAAGAAGTGTTACAGGTTCTGGGGATTTGTATGCCTTAAAGCTAGCAGAATTCCAGCTGGAGCCTTCATTCACAGCAGCCCTTAAGCCTGTCCCTGCCTTCCGGGGGGGGGGGATGGGGATGGGGGGGTGGCGGTTAGCAGCTATAGTGGATTCCTGAAGTCTTGGTGATGTTTGGAGTTATAACTTCATGGGTTTGCTGCACTAGGTATACATGTGCTACAGTACCTGAATAACCCCACTCCAGCCACCCTGGGCTGTCCAACAAATTCTAGCCTGACCCATTTGCTATCTGCTGTTCTTGCCTAGGTCCATCTGCAAACCCAGCAGGAAGTGAAGCTGCGCATGACAGGGATGGCACTACATGTGATTCGCTGTGATGGCTTTCTAGCACTCTACAATGGGCTTAGTGCCTCACTCTGCCGACAGGTGAATGCTGGGCCACTGCAAAGATTGCTTACAATAACCAGTTCGCACCTGAACGATCCTGTTGTAGGGCCTTCATATGCTAGCTGCTTGGTTCCATCATTACTTATAACAGTTCTGCAGCTCCTCCCAGCATCTTCCAAAGGCCTAGGCAAATTAAGCACTGAGATTCTACTCAGCTTCATGACCAGATACCTATGAACTCTCCTAATTTGTCATGGTAATGCCATAACTGCTGAACATGGCATTGACAGTAAAATGTAAGGCTGCTGGGAGCATCAAGATTCTAGGGCCAGTTTTCTAGGCTGTAGCATCTGTCCTGAAGCTTTGAGGTAGGCAGCCTATGTGTGGAAGACAAGCTGGGAACAGCAACAGTCTGTTGAATTGTTTCCACCTTTCTTCTTAACATCCTGTTTGTATAGCTGCTTCTGACAGTTACAATGGCTTCTCCCTTTTTGCACCAGTATTTCTGCTGCTGCATTTCTCATAATTGTGCATGAGCATCCATGCAAGAAAAAAAGATGAAGGTTCACAACAGGATTATGCAATTTGTGTAGCTACACAATCAAACATTCTCGAATATAATTCTTGTTGCAAAAGTTGGGCTGTGGGGAGAGGGGGAAGAAGGAGGCTTCAATTGGGCCCATGCCTCTTGCATGTAGTAGGCGATGCCAGTTCACTGTTGAAAAGGAACACGCTGTGACTGTTGAGAGTGTGAGTATCCTGAGCTCAATAACACGAGGACAGTGGCCACACCTGGGCAGAGGCTGGGCAGTTCCAAGGCTGGCATTATGGCTGTGTTTTGATTGTGATGAGCAGTTGCCATGTGCTGAGCAGGGCCGGGGGTGAGACACTGCTGTCATCCCCCTCCTGTGACTCTTTCTGCTTCCTCAGATGACGTACTCCCTCACCCGCTTTGCCATCTATGAGACTGTGAGGGACCGCTTGACCCAGGGTGCCCAGGGGCCAATGCCCTTCTACCAGAAGGTGTTGCTAGGTGCAGTAGGAGGTGAGCTGGAACTTGGCAAGCACAGTTGATGGGCAGCTCAGGCAGGTTACACAGTCCTCTTTCACCTGCTGTTGTCTGGTTGCAGGTTTCGCTGGTGGGTTCGTGGGGACCCCAGCTGACATGGTAAATGTCAGGTCAGTGTTTCCTTCCCCTTTTCCCACAGCTATGCCAATCTTTCCCCTATTTTGGTTCCCTCTACTGTGCCAGCTAATCTTGGCAAGAAATGCAGTGTTTGGAGGGGAGGGATATTGGTAATATCCCCTACTAAAGTCCAATGAGATGGGTAAAGACCAACATCTTTTGCTCTTTCCTTGCTGTTAAGCAACCCCTGTAATATGTTCTGGAGCCAAAAGGGGTGGCCTTTATTTTCCCCCAGTCCTCTTAATGCTGCATTGACTCTCTTCCAGGATGCAGAATGATATGAAGCTACCACTACCTCTGAGGCGCAAGTGAGTGTCAAGCTTGCAATGAATGGGGTTCAGGTCTGGGGGAGAAAGATGAAGGGAGAGAAAGCCTTTATCTTCCCAAGAGTGCTATATTGAAACTGTATGGCCTCAGGGAGGAAACATCATTCCTGAAATCCCTGTTTTTTGAAGCTTAGTATCTGATTAAGAGTCCTGGGGTGACCAAACCCCAGAACTATTGGTTGTGCCACTGGCACAGTGCCAGTTAGAGCCATAAGAGTAAAGGATTGTGACTGAAACCTGTAGTGTGGGTGCAGTGTGTTGAATGAAAGCAAAATTTGCACCAATATGGGTTCAGGCTGCTGATGGTCTCTCTTTGCTTCTCAGCTACTCACATGCCCTGGATGGGTTATATCGTGTGTTCCATGAAGGTAAGAACTTGGTTGATGTATGAAATTTTGAGCAGCTTCCAAGAAACAGTCTCCTTGACTATGGCTATGACTATGCCATTAAAATATTTGCCTTTGCAAATATTTGGGAGCCTGCACAAGTGAGATTGGCAACTGGTGTCCCAGCTAACTTGGATTTGCTTGTGTTGGGAGGTATTAGGTTTGGTGGCTAGTCCTGGGCTACGGTCAGCAGGTGGCAACATTAGTGTTAGCGGTAGGGTTGCCAGGTCTGGGTTGGAAAATGCCTGGAGACTTTGAGGGTGGATCCAGGAGAGGGAGGGTTTTGCGGAGGGGAGAGGCCTCAGCATGGTACAATGTCATAGAGTTCACCCTTCAAAGCAGCCATTTTCTCCAGGGGAGCTGATATCCATCAGTTGGAGGTCAGTTGTCAAAGCAGGAGATCTCCAGGCCCCACCTGGAGGCTGGCAACCCTAGTTAGCAGGAATGGGCAGTTCTGTCCATGGCAAGTTCCTTGAAAGTGTAGATTGGTGTAGGTGCAGACACAGAAGGGTAGTGAGGAAAGGCCTTCCTGAATGACCCA
This sequence comes from Gekko gecko, assembly GCA_029375565.1. NCBI lineage: Eukaryota > Metazoa > Chordata > Lepidosauria > Squamata > Gekkonidae > Gekko > Gekko gecko. Next base: position 230,614,319 of record JAPDNY010000002.1, on the reverse strand, counting down.
CATTGTGACCAGTAGCATAAGGTCCTTGCAAGCTGCTTGTGCATGTGGTCCAGGACTGGCCACCAGACTTTGGCAGAGAAGACATGAGTAAATTGTCTGGAGGAGTGAAGGAATCTAGAAATCTGGCAGTGGCATAGGTGGAATTAAAATTGTAAAAGATAGGACCACATCCTTAGATTAGAAATCCTCAGAGAGAAAGAGCATGCGTAGTGTAAAAAGAGAGGGTAAAAGAGTAATTGTTTCATATCAAAAAGAGGGGTGAGAGGAACCTAGTGCTCAGTACTAGAAAGATTGATGATAGCTTCCTACTTCCTGGTGATGCTCTGGGAAGTACTGCTGACAGAGCAAGGAATAAGGAGTCCCTAAGACTGCTCTGTTTGCTGCAGGTGCAACATGACCTACTACCAGGAAGTATGCATGCAAATCCAAGTTGGCTGGGACACCAGCTGCCAATCAGACTCCCAGTCTGAGCAACCAAACCTACTGGGTGGCAGCAAGCCACTCGCTGTGGGAATGCACTGGGTGGGAGGCCTTACTGGATGGGTGACAGTGGGGTTGGTCACCCATTAATCATATCTGACTTTGAATTCCCCCCCAAAAAAATTGTTGAAAAGTTTGGGGTCAACTGGAAGCTTCAGAAATGAGAATACTAGAGTTTCTGAACAACATTCTGTTCTTGATACTGTTAATTGAAAGTTAGCTGTCATCTCAGCCACATTCTATCTTTGCTAACTAACTCTAAAACGGCACCCCTTTTGCAGATATCTAATAAGGGATCTTGTATCCATTAGTGCTTTAGTATCTGCCAACAGAGTGTTTTTTTAAAAAAACCTTTAAACTACTAATACTTTTTTTGATTGAGGCATCAGTCTCTCTGATCATTATCGTGTTCTGTCAGGGTTTCTGGTCTTCCAACTGTGGCTGATCTGTGATTAGAATTCAGTCAAGTCATTTATTGATCTGCTTTCTAGATTCCTTTTAAAATAAGGACATAACAGAACTTAACAGGAGCAATGGAGAATACCCATTCCTGAACAATGCCCTGGGGCCAGGAAAGTAGGAGCTACAGAGATGGATTCCATTATTAGGAAATGCAGATGTTTCTGGACTAGTGCAACCAAATTATATGTGTGGGAGGAGCTTGGGGAGTTGTCAGTGAGTGATCTGATGGGAATCCCTGCTTTAAGGGTATAAAGTCCATCCACTGACCCCTTTTATCATTGCAGAGGGTATAAAGAAATTGTTCTCTGGAGCAACAATGGCATCCAGTCGAGGAGCCCTGGTTACTGTCGGACAGGTAGGAATTTAGCAGAGATTTGTATGTACATCTATGTACACATGTGTTGAACTAGGCACATCCCCATGATGTGCACCTAGATCCCACTACCTACCACCGTTTCGGCATATGCATGCAAGTGACTGACTCAAGCTGCATTCACATGTAACAAAAACCAAACATGGTTTGTTCATTACAACAATGAATGTTTGAAGCTTCTGGGTTCCTGAGAAACTGTAGTTTATATCTAAACAGGACAAAACAGCAACTGTGATTTGTTCTCTTGCATATGAATATGGATTCCAAACTCATAGTTTAACGCAGGTTTGGAGGAGAGAACAGACCACAACTTTTCATTTCCTCTAATTATGATGCCATGTCATGATTTGTCAGGAACTCCAATACTTTGATATATGACCTGCTTGTGAGAGAAAGGGATGGTTTGTGTGACTCCAAAAGGTTGAGGTGCTTGTTCTCATATGAAATTGGTTTTATTTGTTATGTCAGAAGGCTCTTATATATTTGATACTTGGGGAAGGAAAATATGTCTCTGTGGAAACTGTATCCTAACACAAGGAAATGTAAGGAAAGAGTTATCCCTCTGCAAACACTGAAGGGTAAGATGTAGAATCCAGGCATGATTTCCTGCAGTCCATCTGTTCGGAGCCACTGTTGGCACTCAGGGACTATAGGCAGCTGCCTTAGGACAGCAGTGTGCAAAAGGCAGCATGTATAATTGTGGAGACATAATCTGCAGGCAGCACTTGCGAACAGAGTAAGGTAGAACACTATAGGCACATTCTGTGTCAGATCATTTCAGAAGTGTGTGGCAGGGATCATGTTCACTTTTTACTAAGATGCTTAGTTATTTAAGGTTTGTTTTTGTCTCTGAAGTCACTTAGATAATGCCCAACAGGCTGAACATTGTACTATATCTCTCAGCAGAGATAAATTAGGAAGGAGGTAGGTTAGGCATTATGGCTGAACATCTAGTGAGCACTTTGTTGGGACAGAGGTCTGCATTAGGACGTCACACTTCCCTAGTAGTACAAGAGACCAGCTATGGGGTATAGATTGCAAATCTATCTTGAAATCCTTAGCGGGTTGACTGAGGACTCAGTAACCAGGTCAGGCCTCTAACTTATTTATCCCGCTAGAAGCCCAATAGGACTGGGGATCTATCTCCTTACTAGGCTGTCTCAATGAGCCTGAGGATTAGTTGCAGTTCGGCAGCCTGTCCTTCACACATTTGGGGCTAGTCTCACAACTTATTTACTTCTCTGCAGCTGTCCTGCTATGATCAAGCCAAGCAGTTGGTTCTTGGGACCGGTTTGCTCTCTGACAATATTTTCACCCACTTTCTGGCCAGCTTTATTGCTGTAAGTATATATATCTGTGAGTGGATGCAGAACTAGGGAAGGGTGTGTGCGCATGTTGGAGACCACTAGCCATATCTGAATGAAATTCCTTGTCCTTGAATTGTGAGCTCATCACAATCGTGGAGATCATGAAATCCTTCATCCCTGAAAGGACCACAGTCTGCATTGCAAAACTGGGAAGCTTGAGATTTTAAACTAGAATTGTCTGGTGCTTGAGCCTCAAGCAGAAATATTGGGCAAGGCCTGTACCACTTGAGAAATAACAAGCCATGTGTGGCAACTGACAAGAACTTGATAATTCTGTTTTTGCTTTGAGCTTGGATTGCAAAAAATGAGGGGAAGGGTTGTGGCTGGCACTTTACTGTACCTAGGTGGGGGGCTGTCAATTTAGCAATATCAAAACAAGCAAAGAATAATCAATAAAAATGGCATAAAACTACATTGTGTGTTAAGTGCAGTGAAGTTGCTTCCGACTTATTGCAACCCTGTGAATTAATGACCTCCAAAACGTCCTGTTGTTAAGTAGCCTAAAATGCTATTCATAACACAGCCTTCAGGCTAGAAAACAGGCCATAAAAAGGCTGTTAAAAGCTTAGGTAAAGGTAATGTTTTGGCCTGGCACTTTAAGAACAATAAAATAGTTGCCAGCAAGCCTCATGGGGGAGGGCATTCCACACGTGAACCACCAGCAGCTCTGCAAAAGCCCTGTCTCTAATTGCCACCACCTTGCTTCAGTCTGCAGGGTCATGGAGAACAAGGCTTGGGATCTTAATCAGCAGGGTGGATAGTACAGGAGGAGCAAGTCTTGTTCTATTATTCAGCATCAATTTACTCCCAGTTAGGTATTTGTTGCTATAGAGAAGTGGCATAGATGGTGAGGTGTCTGGATAAAGGTTTAATGGAGAAGGAAAGGAACAGAGTAAAGGGAAATGGCAAGGTATGATAAAAGAACAGCAGGGATGGGGGAGAGATGGAACTAGTAGCTGACACAGCAGAAAAAAAGAGTCAAAGGGCTTTTCAGAAGGAAGATGGGTGGATTGAGACAGGTTGTGCCAAGTCTAGGGATCTGTTGTTCTTCTGTACACTTTCTTCCAATGTGAATCAAACATGAAATTCCTATGGCCTCTTCCCACGTGCTGCCCTCCCTGGCTGAATAGAGATGACTGTTTGCTCTATGCTGAATTTAAGAGACAGCTTGATGATCTCACCACTTGGTATTATCCAGCTTTGGAAAATTACCACTTGGTAAATGGTCACCTGTATCCACCCTAAGCATATACAGTACCTACTAATTGGAACTTTACAGCCAGATTCTCTTTTTCCCTCTGTAACATAGGGTGGGTGTGCCACATTCCTGTGTCAGCCATTGGACGTACTAAAGACACGGCTTATGAATTCCCAAGGGGAGTATCAGGTGAGTGACCAGATCTCTAGCTACTTGATTCAGTCACCAGACCACATCATATATGCATCAAGGGCCTTGTGTTTGGGTTCTTGTTCCCTCTTGATACAGCTCCCCTGACTTCTGGGCTTTACCCTGGTACTGCAAGTGCATGTTGATTTGAGATTGAGCCTGCTAGAACATGGTTTGAACTCTGCACATGGAGCCCAATGTACCTGAAAAGATACTAACTTCATCATATTTGTTCCAGGGTGTTATGCACTGTGCATTGGAGACTGCCAAGCTTGGACCGTTGGCCTTTTATAAGGTAACATGGATGGGATGGGAGCAGAAATGGATGAGCATGGCAAGTAGATAGGCCTGGAGTGCAGACTGCCTGAATTCCAGCTTTGGCATAGCTTTTGGTGCCTCCTAGGTTTCTGTTGCACCAAACCTCACTGGCCAGGCTAGATGGCTTCGCTCCATCCACCCAAAATAGATGGGAAGCAGCACTGTGGCCACCCTCTTATTGCTTTCCCTCTCTGAGCCCAGTGCTGCAGGAATATGCCATGCTATGGGTAGTGGGCACAGCTGAGGATAATTGCTCCAAATCCTGATACATGGCAGCTTCCTACATGGCAGCTTCCTTTACCTTTTACCCATGCCCAGGCCAGACACATGAGATGAAATGTTTCAGAAGTTGACATTGTCCTTAGCATTGAGATCCTGCTGTCCAGCTTTCTAGTCCAACTGACTCTTCCCAGTTCAGTGCTTCTCAGAGTAGATATGAGCTCTGTCTCCAAAACTGGCAGAAACTGACCTTATTCATCTGTTGTTCTAGGGCCTTGTTCCTGCTGGCATCCGTTTGGTCCCACACACTGTGCTCACCTTCGTCTTTTTGGAGCAGCTGCGAAAATACTTTGGGATTGTAGTGTTGGCCTAAGGGAGGCCTGTCTAGTTGGAGATGTGAAGGAAAGAAATGGGCCTGAAAATTGGGACTCTGCCATGCTCAGGCATCACACACAAGCTCTTGTCAAAATGCAGCAGTCTTACAGTGCCCTTCTTAGTGCCACAGCTAATAGCTGTCCTTTCCTAGAATGACCCCTTCTTAGTGCCTGACAGTCATGTTGGCTAATCATGAGCCAGCCCTTCAGTATCATTTGGTGCCTAACGGTATAAGACAGCCAGCCAGCCAGCCAACTGTAGGATTTCCTCATTCAGCACCCAGTGTCATTGAGCAGGCAATCCACAAATACCTTTCTTCCATGCCCACCAATCCACTGATGACTCTGCCTACTGCCTGCCAGCACTATAGTGCTGCCTTGCTGATCCTACGGTATTCTTCTTTAATGCCCAACAATACCACAAGGCCTATGTTTAGCCACCAGCATTCCAACAACTGCATCTGCTTCATTTCTGACCAACATGCTTGTCAGCTGTGCCCTGCAGTGCCATAGTACTCCTTTTCAGTGTCATGGACAGTAAATCACCCTACCCACAATGCCATCTTCTTTTGTGACCCTCTTCTGATTTGTTCCCATCCTGCTATTGTACCAGTAGCTTCCTTCCCAGTCATCTCATCATGGTGGGCCTGAAGAAAGTGGCTATGTAGAGTCTTAAGATGGTCATTTCTGTGGCTCTTTTGAACAGCTGGCTCCTCATGGAAGACCTCATAATAGCAATATGCTAAACTGAACAAAGGTCTCTTTTTCCTCCCTTCTTGCCCTTCAGGATCCCAGTTTAACTGTTTTTTGAAAGACATCATTTCTCTCACTGCTTCCAACCTACTCCCTTGTTCCTACCTCAGTCTCCCTTTACCTTCAGGGCTATAGTGTAAGGAGCAGGTGGCTCCTTGTACTTATCACCTTTGGCTGGAAGGAATCTCCTGCAAGCCACACACACACAAACCAATCCCAAAGAAGTCTAGCTTCCCTTGCTTTTATTTTGCCTCTTGCTTCAGCATTCAAGCCCTGATCAGCCAAAGCCTTCTGAAACCAAAGGGCCTTGTTGGCATCTCGAACCAATGACATTAGGGAGCAGGTTTGTGAAGTACTGGTGAGAAAAAGTGTCAACTTAGCTGGCCTGCAGGGAGTGGGGACAACTTCTCACCCTGCTCCTGTATGCCAGTCAAGTAGGTAACTAAGCTGAGGGAAGAGGGGGAGAGTATAGGCCCAAGTGGCCAAGGACTCATGGGACAGTGCTTGTCCAAATACCTACGGTTTGTCATTATCACACTTGGCTTCACCTAGGGACAATGTCGTCTGTACTGTGGTCAAGAGTATGGGCTACGACTGCAGGGTGGAGGCTTTCTATTTACTACAGTTACTTTAGGACAAGTGTCAGAATAAGGCACCCAATTACCTCCAGGCCTCCTTTCCCTGCTACCTGTCCTAGCTCTGCTGTGGCAGTTCGTCTGAGCCTTTCTGGGTAGCACTGAAGGAAGCCTAGAAGGCCATGGAGCTTCTCCAGGTTGCCTTTACTGTAGCATTGATTTTTTAAAAAATGTCTCTGGCCCACCCAGGCCCTGTTTAATTAAATAAGTTTTGTCTGTTTTGTTGTGTTCCTTCTCACTGCTGGCTCATATCACCCAGCTACCCACCCACCAGCAAGTGAATGGTCTGTCCCCAATGTGTGACTTGTCATTCCAGAGGGTGGTGACCCACGGGCATGAAGAACCAGAGCAAGTGATCAGCACTTTTGTACTCATGTTAATAAAGTGATTGTACAAAGCAGGTGTTGCTGATTTCTGGAGCTTTAATTGCTTCTGACATATGGGATGTAACTTTGGGTTTACATGTGTCAAATTCAGAGTTCTGGAGGATCAGAATGTTGCATTTCAGATTCCCACCTGCAAAAAAATCTCACATGAGCCTCATTCTGATGATGAATACCGGGTGACTTTTTTAAAAAAATGCATTTCAGTGGAAGTTTGCTTCTTGAATAAATTTAGCAAAATGTTGACTTTCAACAGTTTTGAAATAACGTTGGAAGAAGGATTCTCAGCGGATTTAACTGAAAAGTTGTAGTAGCATTACTTGTTTCAGTCAGAGGGTGGGGTGAATGGGGCCTGAATCTGATATCCTTTCATCTCTCCTCAGTCACATGGAACATGCCGCTTGCGTGACTGCCTCCTCACCCATTCATCAGGTAGAACATCCAGTCCAGGGTGAAGGGTCTTGTTTACCTTTTCTCTGGTGCTGCTAGTCCTAGTTTCATGTTTCTTCCATCTTAGTGTGATTTGAGGCTGCTGGATGCAGGGAAGCTGCAGGGCTCTAATGCAGGAGGCCCTGGCGGAGCCTCTTTGTGGAGAAGCCAGTGTCCTCAGGCTGTATAGCAAGTTCACGGCAGAGGCAGCATTTGGAGTTGGGGAGAGAAGGAATGTTTTTTCATCATAACTCACTCTCTTAGCCACTCCACTATGCTTGTTCTTGGTAACCTTTACATAAAGCTTGGCTGAGGATTTGCTGGGTAGTAGCCCCATTCTGTTACAGATGCAGCACAGGACTGGCTGGCAGTTACTGATAATAGGTCCTGCAAGGGTAAGTTCAAGAGCACTGCTTCTTCCAAAGCCCCTTATTATGGTTAGGACACACATGCCTGGGTGCTGTTTCAACCACTGGTGCTGGCCCTAGGCCACAGCTGCCAGCATGATTTACCCTGTGCCCGGGTGGCTGACTTTGGAGGTGAGTCTTGTATGTGGTACTGATTGGTCTGTTGAAGGGAGGCAGGGGAGTGAATGCTCTCTTCCTCGTATTTAAGCTTAATGATGCCTGGCAACGGTGGTGCTCTGTCCTCCGTGCTGCTGCTTGGGCAGGATTCCAACATCCCTGGATAAGAAAGGGGCCTTTTAATGGCTGGGGTACACAGAGACTGGGAGGAGCTAAGAGGTCAACTCTGCTCCCCTTTCAGCCACCATCCAATTAATCCACATGCCTTAGCATGGATTTCAGTGTCAGCAGAGGGTTGACAGGTGTTTTAGGTCCTCTTCGCTCCTGAGGTTTGGTATTTAGCCTGCAATGGACCTCTAGGTCTAGAGCAGATGTCATAAACTGCATTGTCTGTTATGACATGCTCCAGTTTTTATTCTCCTTGACTTTGTGGTCTATTTTTCCTCTTCCCTCCTCAGCTTGACAGGCATTCAGTGCTGGGTTGCTGCATGATGCACAGCATGAGAGGTGGCCTCAGGCATTCTTAGCGTTCAGCAGATGGAGCTCAAGCACTGACAGCTCCCTCCGTAGCCCCAATTAGCAACAGGGAAGAGCATGTGTGATTTTGTTTTCTCCTTGAAGGATGCTTTGTCTGCATTCTGATCAAGGCAATATGGATTTTACAACAACATTTTTAAAGGTGTGCATACTAATGTTAAAGTGTTGCCTGTTTTCGTAGATGTGTGTGCCAAGCTTGCCAAAAAGCTGGGATGAGGCCTGTTGGTAAGGAACATCTTGAATAGCCAGCACAGGCACTTTGTAGTGAGCTATGATCCTTTGATATGATCTAGCAACTGCATCTCTCTTTAAAACTGTGGGCCAAGCTAGTAGAATGCTCCCTGCATGTGCCCCCCACCCCCTTTTCCTCCAGGATGGAGTATGCACACCCAGGAAAGCAGGCAGGAGGGAACTGGGGAGTACCTCAAATCTGCCACCCAAAGAAAGGACAGCGGAAGACAGGAGAGCCTGGCATGATCTGGTCCATGGGGTTGCAAAGAGTCAGACTCAACTGCGCGACTGAACAACAACAAATAATTGCATAGTCCCTAATTTCATCAGTGACTGAGCTCTTTACATTATTTATTTCCCACGTTTTACAAGCTCAGACATTCCAACAGGCATATTGGGAGTTTCATTCATGACTGAATTTAGAATAACCTACTAAATTAAAGAAGATCCAGCTTTCAGATATTGCATTGAGAGAACTGACAGCCTTCATTTGAGATTATATTTATTGAAATGACTTTCAGAGAGATTTGTTAAATAGATGCTGTGTTTCACTATTCAGTGTGGATCTAGTTGTGGTTTGGGGTATATTGGAAGGGATGGAGCTTCAGATTCAGCTTGCTTGGCTTTGAAATTGGTAGTTGGGAGTTATCCTGTTTTAATCTTGATTAAGAGGATCTCTTCTCTGGAGCAGGGCTTTTCTTGTGAGAAATTGCTTCAGGAGGGTGTTTGCTTGGTGTGGGTCTATGACTTTTACAGACTTTGGCTATATAGTTTCCCCCCGAAATCCACTCCTCTTCCAAGCAGTAATGTTATTATGACATACAGGCACAAGTATGCAGAACACCACACATTTAGACCATTTCAGGGTTTTCAAAGTTATTTTATTGGCAAAGAAATAAAAGCAGATAATAAGTAAAGAAAAAGAAAAATATTATACTCTAGTCTGTCTAATGAGGGTAGTTTGCTGAACTGTTTCAAAAAACTTCACAAAGTTGCTTAGTTCAGAATCACAGTTGACACATATCTGGATCAGAACCATGACAGATTTTCCTCTAGGATAGGAAATTATTATCTTTTTACAAAGGACACTTTTGAAAGTAACTTTTTGCTTTGGGTATCATGGCCAATAAGGCCTGTAGGTTATGAATTAATACCAAATACAATTATACGTCCTGTTGGTGATAGTTAAGATGTGTGCTGTATCTGAAGAAAGAATGGGGCATAGTGGCTCTGTTTTGAAAGGTGACTCATGGAAGTATTGGAGCAAAAAAAATTATCTATAGATAGCTGGGGTATCAAAGGGAAATAAAAAGGGAGTTATGCCACAGCACAGTTACCCTTTAGTTCCCTGAAGAGGTAAAAATCAGGGGCAGATCAGATATTCCAGCACCATTTACCCTGTGCCCAGGTGGCTGTCTCTGGAGGTGAGTCTTGTATGTGAGTTCTTTTTATAGCTCAGAGACTTCCCAAGTAGCTTTGTCTCGCTGTGGAACAAAACACTGATAAACGCTAACGTTTTCCACATGCATTTGGTACGTACTTGAGACTGGTTTAGTTCAGCCAGCATGCACCTCAGATTCACCTGTCTATTCTGATTTGCTACTTAATGAGTATGAAAAAGAGTAAGCTGCCCTACTCTTGCCTCATCTGCAGCCCACTACTATATGTAAGGCTAGAAATAAATAGGACTAACTTGATAACATAAACAGGAGTTTCTGGGCCTGCCATAGAGTCCGTTTTAATGTGGATGCTTACTAAAGAGATATCTGAAGCCTAGGTTTAGCCAGAGGGTTTAGAAGGGGAGGGCATTGGTAACATTTGAGCAAGCTGAGTAAACCCTGGGCTGGGCACCTGCCCCTCCCCTTTCTTTGCTGATATTTAACGCTAAAATGACTGAACAGAGGCTATCGTGACCAAAGATGACAATGTAAGGTGGGGGAAAAGGAAGACCCAACATCGGATTAGTTGACTCAGTAAAGGAAGCCATGGCCTTCAGCTTGTAAGGCTGTGCTAGTACATGTTGGAGGTCATTCATTCATAGAGTCACCATAATTCAGAAGTGACTTGACTGCACATAGCACACACCTTCGAAGCTTAGGGGATTTGGTCATAGGCATGAGCTTTTTAAATTAGGCTAAGGATTTGCAAGTGTGGCCGTGTGTGAACAAGACTGGAGTTGATCTGTGAAACTAGAAACAGTCTGGTACTTTAACACCTGCCTCAAGGATGTCTTGGGCACCTATTCAGTTCCATACCTTTATTTTCATGCTCCATTTTGTAAGCCACTTTGAGGCCCCAGGGTGGGAGAAAAGCAGGGTATCTCTCCTATCTCCTATATCTTCTCTCCTATATTATAATTGAATTTGTCTGGCAACATTCTATGCCCGCCAAAATGAGTTGGCTCCATGATGTGTCAATCACAAGGTGTCTCTATCCACTGGCTGCATTGCCTGAGTTCTCTCCCACCCAATGCAGCCTAAGCCACTTTTCTCTGATTGGGCCAGTGTTTCAAGGTCATTTGCATCTGGAAGCTGATTGGACTTCATTCCATTCTGTACTTCAAACTCCCCCCCCCATTTGCATGTGCAACCTGGTGTGTTCTGAGGTAAAAATATGTCCTCACCCACAATACATCACTTCCCCTTCAAAAGAAACAAACCCAATAACACAACCATGCCACACCACAAAAAAGACAGATCATACCACAAGCAGAATACCACAAGGCAAAAAATGATAGGAAAAGGTGCCAGCAGTTCCCCCATTACTGCCACAGATATGTACCTGAGAGCGCTTCAGAGGATGGTGTGCAAGTCCCAGGTTCATGTTATAAAAGCTGCCTGGGGGATTATAGACCATTCACAGACTTTCTACCTTAACATACCTCACAGGGTTGTTCTGCAGATCATACGGGGGAGAGGAGAATGATGTCAGCTGCTTTGGTTCCTACTGCAGGGAAAGACAGCCCTTTCCCTAGGCAGAGGCTGCAGGCGGGGGGAGATGTAAACCTGAAGACAGACAGGCAGATAAAGGTGGGCTGATGATTGCCTGGAAAGGACATAGGGTTGCCAGCTCCAGGTTGGAAACTTCCAGGATATTTTAGGGATGAAGCCTGCTGAGGGTGGGGTCTGAGAAGGAGGAAGAGGGGGACTTCAGACAGATACAGTGCCACAGACCTCCCCCAAAAAAGTTGTTGCCAATCTCCAGGTGACAGCTGGAGAGCTCTTAAAGCTCTGGTGCTAATTCAAAGTGCTGGGAATGTGTTGCATTCTGGTAGGGGACGCTATGAGTGTAGAAAATGAATTATCAACAGAGTAGTGTTTTGGAAAATCTTTAGGAATTGTTTGGTCTATTTACCATGGTGCACCCATCCAGAGCCTCCGGCATTTTCTCACTCTGCTGTCATCAAAACCAGTTTAAGGCAAAATAGAGATATGGGCATTTTTCCATCCGCCTTTGCATCAGTCTGTCTTTGTTGGCAACCCTAAGCCTGCCAGCACTCTCAAGATAACTTCATGCCTCCTGACTGGCATTACTTCACTAGCCCTGACTGCTTGCTCCTGTTCAGCAGGAGCCTCCCTATGGAAGCTGCCTGGGCCTGCCAGCCACAGACTTTCTGCCTAACCTACCTTGCAGGGTTGCTGTACAGATCACAAAGCGGAAGAGGAGAATGAAGTAAGCTGACTTTCTCCCCACTAACGAGAAAGACAGAACTTTGTCTAGGAAGAGGCTGCTGAGAGGGAGGAGATAAAGTTGCCAACTTTAGGTATGGAAATTCCTGGAGATTTGAGGGGTGGCGCCTGGAGAGGGTGAGGTTTTAGGAGGGGTGGGACCTCAGACAAGTATAGTGCCATAGACCACTCTCCAAATGAGCCCTTTCCTCCTGGGGAATCATTGTTGCCAATCTCGAGGGGAGGGCTGGAAATCATTTAGAAATACAACTGCTATCCAGGAGGGAGCGGGAGGAGATGGAAAGCTTAAGTCAGAAGGGGAGATAAAGGTAGGTTGATGGTTGGCTGGGAAGGAGATAGGGTTGCCAACTCCAGGCTGGGAAATTCCTGAAGAGGGTGGGGTGTGAGGAGGGGTTGGATCTGAGACAGGTACAATGCCATTTCCTCCTGGGGGAACCATTGTTGTCAATCTCCAGAGGAGGGCTGGAGATCACTCAGAATTACAACTGCTCTTCAGATGGCAGACATCAGTTCCTCTGGAGAAAATGGTGGACTCTGTGTCATTATACCCTGTTGAGGTCACCATAGCAAATTGACGCTGAGTACCCAAGACCAGGGCACCTGCCCAGAGCCTCTTTCTAGACAAAGATGACGGCACCCCTTCTTCTACCGAGCAAGAGGTGGGGAGGGGGTGTCCCGCCTACCGCCTAACCCCACCTTCACAAAGAGCCGACGCAGCCTCCTCTGATGGTCTGGCCTTCGCGCTTGCCTGGAGCTATGGGGGGGGCCCTCCTGCTCCATGAATCCGCACTCACCCAGCCCTCCTTCTAGTGCCCATTGCATTGATTGCCACAATGGGCCTTTCTCCTAGTATAATTATATAAATGAATACTAACGACTCAGGCCTAGTTCATACTAACAGCACAATCAAGTGACAAGCTGTTCCTGGACTCTGCCACTACAATTCGTTGTGGAGGGGAGGTGTATAAAAAAATTGCATGTCTGGAAGAAGGTTGGGATAAACTCTCTGAATTACTAATTTTGTGTGTGAAAGGAGTTCTTTTTAGAAAGGGGCCGTTCACATGTGGAATTTGGACCATGGCATTCCATGGACAATCAAGATCACATAATGTATTTACCTTTACTGAAATGCTGTTGAGTTACATAATGGTTTTTTGGGGAATAATGAGACATGTTTTAAAAATGACAGACAAAACCCCAGATGTTTTTCTTAATATATATTGCATTCATGCCCTCTTAACCAACATGGCTCCTGAAGCAGCTATCAGCTTGTTGGGAGGCTGAATGAAATCAGCAGGTCACTCTTGCTCTGATATTTTCATTGGTCTTTAGTTGGCAACCTAACACAGTAAATCATATTCAACTTTTGAATACTGCTGCTATGGAGGAGATAATTCGAGAGCTCTGACTGGCCAGTTATTGCTCATTGGGTGGCAGCAGCTGCTGGCATGTTGTTCGGAGTTCACTTCCTGCAGAGTAGAAGCATCAAGGAGTTTATGTGAGCAGGAATAGATTGGCACCACAGTAGTACTGTAGTTTGGAGACATGATGGAGATTTATAGTATTGGGACTGCTGTGGAAGAAGTAAATGGGCAGTAATTATTTTGTTTCTCAGGCAACTAGAATTCTTCTTTTTCCAATCAACCGGAACAGCTGTAAGTCCAGGATAATAACAGAAGGCCCTTCTTCACACAACAAATACATAACTTGTGGAATTCGTTACCTCAAGTTGCCGGTGATAGCCATTAACTCTGATGGCTTTTTTTAAAAAAGGGTTAGACAGATTCATGAGGGAACAGATCAATCAGTGGCTATTAACCACAACAACCAAAACTGAGCTTCCATTTCTTAAGTCATATATTTGAGGCTATGGACACGTAACAGTAGATGGTTATCTTTCTACTCCTATGCTTATGAGCTTCTCAGAGCCATTTGGCAGGCTGACCAAAGTTGAGAAAGGAGCAATTTAATGCAGCATTGCAATTCTTGTAGTCTTAAATATATCACTGTACAAAGGCCCCAAGCTGACTTGGTGGTGGAAAGTGCCATCAAGTTGCAGCTGATTTATGATGACCCCATAGAGTTTTCAAAGTAAGAGATATTCAGAGGTGGTTTGTCATTGTCTGCCTCCAGGTAGCAACCCTGGACTTCCTTGTTGGTTTCTGATATCTGACATGATTGGCCTAGCCTAGGCCATCCAGGTACAGGGGTTCATTTTATCCCCCTTCCTTGCAATACCATGTTGTCCAGCTCCTGTCACACCACTGATCTTGCCTGGAGATCAGGATCTTTCTTTGAAACCCAATTGTATAATCCCCCACTGCTGGATATGTGGTTGATTTCATGTCCTTCTTAGCAATGGCACCAAACTCCAGGATACCCTTCCCTAGGAAGTTTATTCTGTCCTGGTGCCAGCTTTACTCCATAGAATACTTATATTTGATATGTTTGTTTTCTTCTCTTGTTATGTTGTCTTTGCTGTATGATTCAGGGCATTTCTAGACTGCTGCTCTCCTTAAAGAGCCAGTTTGGTGTAGTAGTTAAGTGCGCAGACTCTAATCTGGGAGAACCAGGTTTGATTTCTTTTTTTTTTTTTTTTTTAATTTTTATTTATAAATTTTTCAAGATATATACAGGATATATACACAAAACAAAACTGTTATGAAGTGCAAACAGAAAAATAGAATAACAATAACAATAAGGTTACATAATAACATAAATTAATTAGCATTTTATTTCTGTTAACACCTCTAAATATGCTTAGAGTGGTTGTGAGGAATCTCTCATGTTTTCTTTTCAAGACATTCATATACTTTTTTCCATCTATTTACATGTTCTAACTCATCTCTCCCTGCGAGTATTAGGTTTAATTTATCCGCTTCAGCTATTTCCAATATTTTCTCACATATTTCTTCTACATTGGGAACAGTTTCTTTTTTCCAACATTTAGCTATTGCTATTCTTACTGTTGTATTAATATACAGAATAATTCTTTGATCTCTTTTTTCAATTCCATTCGGTAATATATTAAGTAGGAATATTTCTGGTTTTAACTGAAGTTTCACTTTAATGGTTTCTTCAATTATTTTCCTAATCACTATCCAAAAACTTCTTATTTTCCCGCATTTCCACCACATATGTATATATGTTCCCACCTCTTTTTTGCATCTCCAACAAACATCTGATACGCTTTTATAACATCTTGCTACTCTATCAGGCGTCCAGTGCCATCTATAGAACATTTTATAAATATTTTCTTTATAGTTTGTAGCTCTGAGCAGTTTAAGCGATTTCCAGAGTCTCGACCACTGTTCAAGAGTAATATTATGTCCTATATCTTTCATCCATTGGATCATATTCGGCTTGACAGTCTCTGTTAAGAGCTCTTCTGATAGGAGAAAGTTATATAACTTTTGTATCAGCTTGTCTGAGGAAGATAGCCATATTTTGTCTAATTGTGTAGATGTATCTATAAAAATTTCATTTTTATCTTTAGTATATCTAGAAATTAATTGGTTTTTTTCCCAAATTGTTAGGTTTGCTTTTTGAAGTTCTTGTGAGGTAAACGATATTAATTCTTTACTTTCTGTCAGTAATGTTTCATATGTTAGTTTTTTTTCTTTTGTCAATAACGTTGGTAGAATAAATGCCTCCATCGGGGAGATCCATTTTGGTATTTTAGTATAATATCTATTTTTGATTTCCCGCCATATTTTAATCAGTGGTCCTCTTACTATGTGATTTTCAAAACTCTGTTGTCTTTTATCTATGTTGTACCAGATATGGGCATGCCAACCCATCGGCAAATCAAAGCCCTCAAGTGTTAGAGTTCTTTCCTCTACTAATTGGATCCAATCCCTTACCCAACCCATTGCTGCTGCTTGGTAATACAGATTCCAATTTGGAAGTCCAAGTCCCCCATTTTCTTTCTTATCTGTCAGTAGTCTTTTATTGATTCTTGGCTTTTTAGCTTGCCATATAAATTTCCTAACCAGACGATTTAATTCTTCAAAAAAAAATTTATTTGTTAAAATAGGTAAACATTGTGCCATATATAAAAAACGTGGGAGGATATTCATTTTAATGGTAGCTATTCTACCCATAAATGAGATATAAAGATCTTGCCATCTTTTTAAATCTTTTTTTATTTCTTCTAATAGTTTTACATAGTTATTTTTGTAAAGACTTTTGTTATTATTTGTCATAATAATTCCTAGATATTTGACTTTATCAACTACCTGTAGGTTTGTACTATTTTGAATCTCTGTAATTTGTGTAGTCGTGCAATTTTTAGTTATGATCTTGGTTTTCTTTAAATTAATTTTCAGGCCTGCTACTTGACCATATTCCTGTAAGAACCAGGTTTGATTTCTCACTCCTCCACTTGCACCTGCTGGATGACCTTGGGCAAGCCATAGTTCTGGCACAGCTGTTCTTGAAAAATCAATTTCTGTCAGAGCTCTCTCAGCCCCACCTACCTCACAGGGTGTCTATTGTGGGGAGAGGAAGGGAAAGGAGTTTGTAAGCTGCTCTGAGATTCCTTTGGGTAGTGAAGGGCGGGGTATAAATCCAATCTCCTCCTCTTCTTCTTAAAGGGATTCAATACCATTTACCAACATTTCTAAAAAAAAATGTACTTAAATAAGCAATCCAGAAAACAAGCAAGTGTATTCTAGGTGTGCCCTCATTCACTGGACTGGCTATCATAGGTCCCAGACTGCAAGACATGGACTAATAACTAAGAGCCAAAACCCCTTTCTCTTTTACCCCCAGTCCCATTCAGGCTTAAGTACCTGCAAGGAGTGGAAGCAACCGTCAACTCAGATGGTACTCAGTAGCTGAGTTGCAAGCTCTTCCCAACTTCCTCCCGTACATGATTGTAAGACCCTTGAAAACTGTGTGAATGGTGGTGTATACATATCAAATAAATACATTCCAGATAAACATTGCAGTACCTGACTTGTTCAGTTCTCAGCCCCAATCTCCCTTGCAGAGGTTTCAGGAGGATGACTGGACCGAGTACACAGAGGACTGCCCAACGTGTGTGACTGTCCCAGAATCTGGGGACAAACATGCACCCAGTCTGATGAGTCAGCAGCAGGGTTCCTTAGTCTGATGTTATCATCATGAAGGGAAATGAGCAATCTTTGAGGTGATGAGGCCTTAATGCCAGAGGGGACAGTACCTAATCCCAGTACTAGGAAGGAAAGAAGCCTTTCTGAGCCTTACGGAGAGCCAGTTTGGTGCAGTGGTTAAGTGCATGGACTCTAGTCTGGGAGAACCAGGTTTGATTCCCCACTCCTCCACTTGCAGCTGCTGACCTTAGTAATCACAACCATCCCTAACCCACCCCCAGACTCTAGGAGTTTCCCACCCCAGACCTGGCAACCCTAAGAGCATGACTGCATGTTGAAATAAATCGTTTACAAAAAAAAAGAAAAGAAATAAATCGTATCTAAAAGTGCTAAGCTGAATCATTACTGATGTCAATACTATGGTTAAAACTGTATTTCCTGTAGAGCTGATTTACCTTGAACTGGATCACTTTTTAGAAGCCAATTTGGAGTGCTTCTATTATTAAAAATAGTCATATTTCTTCTTCTTAAATCCATCTTACTTATGGTTCTTTCTCTTTTTCATGTGGTGGATCCTGAGGATCACAAGGGGAACTCCGCTTCTCACCTCTCCTCTACCCTCACTGCACCTCACCCCCCAAAAACTGCCTAGGGCAGGGAACCTCCAGAAACAGTACTGGGCATGGTATGGGGATTTGGAGGGAATGGGGAACTGACAAAAAATGCCTCTCTTTTTGCACCAGTGGAACTGTCATGCCACCACAAAAAAACAAGTGTTGGATCCAACTCCACATTTTAATCCTTATGGCAGTCAGTGTAGAATTAGGAGTGGGGAGACCTCCTCTTGCCCACATTGCCTCAATCTAACCTACGTCACAGGGTTCTTGTGAGGATAAGATATGGAAAATGAGAACCATGGGCATCGCTCTGAGCTCCTTGAAGGAGCAAAGAGACAGAAATGAGAAATGTTATTCTTTTTTGTCTGGAGTTGAGATTTAAGCCTTCTTTTGATCCTTCCTCTCTTTCCAGTTGTTGTCTAGTCTGCTTGTTGACTTTTGTTTCTAAACTTTTGTAGCAGGTTGAGCTTGTACAGAGCTAAAAAATCTTTCAGCTTTCAACTCAAAACAGTTCAGTGCATCATCAGCAACTTACAACCGCTACTAGATAATTACAGTTGTCTTTCACAAGTACTGGGGGCAAACCTTTTCTTGCACACAGACAGCCCCCCAATCTTAAACAGCTCCTCACCTACAATAATACAATGTTCATTTTGAACATGAACACTGGTTCCAGAGCTTGCTATAAACCCAGATGTCAACTTTGCTGCCATATATACCCAGACAACACAATCACTTGACTTAACATCTCAGGCACATTCATTTGAGAAACTGAGAAATCTGTAGGACAACATTTCAACCTCCCAGGGCACTCAGTGGGAGACCTCAAAGCAGCTGTTTTATTGCAAAGGAATTTCAGAAACAGACTGGAATGGGAGATTGCTGAATTACAAGTTATTACAACACTCAGGGCATGGAACCCCTGGGGCTTAACAGAGATATCAGGTTCTTAGCTCACTACACACACTAAGTCAGTCAGTGAACATTAATAGTTTGAGATATGCAGATGACACCACATTACTGGCAGAAAATAATGAAGACTTAAAATGACTATTGTTGAAGGTCAAAGCAGAAAGTGTCAAAGCAGGGTTACAGGTGAACATCAAGAAGACAAGTAATGACTAATTATACAACTTTAAATGATGACGAAACTGAAATTGTTCAAGATTTTATGTTCCTTTGCTCCATCATCAACCAAAAGGGAGACCGCACCCAAGAAATGAGAAGGCAACTGGAAAGGGCAGCCATGAAGGAGCTAGAGAAGATTCTAAAGTGTAAGAATGTGTTGCTGGTAACCAAGATCAAGATAATTCATACTGTTGGATTCCCCGTTACTCTGTATGGGTGTGAAAGTTGGACAATGAAGAAACTGACAGGAAGAAAGTTTATTCATTTGAAATGTGGTGTTGGAGGAGAGTTTTATAGATACCGTAGGCTGCCCAAAAGACAAATATGTGGGTTCTAGATCAAATCAAGCCTGAATTCTTCCTAGAAGCTAAAATGAGTAAACTAAGGCTATTGTACTTTGGTCACATTATGAGAAAATAAGAGTCACTAGAAAAGACAATAATGCTAGGAAAAGTTGAAGCAGGAAAAGAGAAAGACCCAACATGAGATAGGTTGACTCAATAAATGAAGCCACAGCCCTGTTGCAAGACTTGAACATTTGGAGGACATTTTGAAGGACATTAATTCATAGGGTCACCGTAGGTTGGAAGCAACTTGATGGCACTTGACACACACTCTGTTTCCTCTTCTTTACCCCGCCCCCCTTTTTGGTAGTTTAGTGGTTAAGAGTGGTGGATTCTAATTTGGAGAACTGGGCTCAATTCCACAGTCCTCCACATGAAGCTAGCTGGGTGACCTTGGGTCAGTCACAGCTCTCAGAGCTCTTTCAGCCCCCAAAAATGTCTATCTCACCGCTAAAAGAGTTAGAACTTAAGGCTGCCAGATAATCTTAGGATCTTCTGACTACACTACACATAATGCATATGATAATTATCAGGGCTTTTTTTGTAGAAAAAATTATCATTAGCATAATAGGTCACACCCATCAGCAGAAACTCATTAGCGATTTGGCCACACACCCCATGTTACCAGAAGCGGTCATCCAGCCACACCTGCCTTTTGCTTTTTATTCTGTTTACCCTGTTGTCAAAACCCAGGGCTTTTTTTGTAGAAGGAACTCCTTTGCATATTAAGCCACACAGCCCTGATGTGGCCAATCCTAATGAGTTTTTGCTGTTGGGTGTGGCCCATTATGCTAATGAGTTCCTGCTGGGTGTGGCCAACTTGGGAGCCAGCCGGAACTCTGTTCCTGTACGTTCCAGCCCAAAAATAGCCCTGATAATTATAATTATTATAATGTAACTTTAATCCACCTAGAGTCCTGCATTCATTTGGTACCAGTCTCTTAGACCAAAGATTATTTCTGTTGTCTCACACTTTCATTCATTTTCTTTAGTTGTACCTTATCTCTGGAACTTATTTACACCATATGAGTCCTGTTGATTGAAAGAAAAGCAGAATATAATTTTTTAAATTTGTTAAATAAATATATCCCTGTGATTGTTCTTCCACTTTAGAATGCACCTCAAGACATACATTTTCACACACTTTCCCCCAATTAATAGCTCAGGAAGATCATTATCTCTTCTATACAACAGCCCTCAGAAGTAGGCTAACTTTATTTAGACTGTAAATTTGTAGGGAATTTGTATGGAAATCTTTGGTGCTTTTATTGTTTCTGTTGTTTATATTTGTCATTGTCTTGTATCCTTTCAGGTGCATAAGATATTATTGGTAGTGGTGGTGTATATAACAGTGCCCAAATCTGATGGAAGTAAATAATAAAGGCTTTGTTTATTAATTTTAAGTGATGTTCTGATTTGTGAAAGAATCTGTCCCTTTCCCTCAAAGTAAAAAAAATGCACTTTGCTGCGGTTTTGTAACAAACTAATTTGTTTACACTTTCAGTGATAGATGGATTGAAATCCAGAGCATGAATTAATTAAAAGTCTTCAATCAATCAACAGCCTGAGTTCTGCCTCATTGCATGTGGATCACCAAGCTATGATTGTGGTCAATGGAACTGAGCACATAAATATCAGCCTGCTGCCAACTATCACATACTAGCAAAGGACAGACAAGATCCTGCAGGCTTTTAGCCTATCCAGAGAATACAGAGGTTTGCCATTTGGTGTGGAAATGTCTAATCATAGTATGTCATTGTGGCTATAGGCTACAGAGAGAATGGTACAGAGGGAAGGTTGACCTCCACCACAGCCCTATATGAATCTACTCTCCCGCAGTTGCTGAGCACCTTAAAATGCAGGAGACCTAACTGGGGATCTCCCATATCACTACTGGTTTGGCCTTTGAACTATCCCAGCAACGGTTTAGGAAACAGGGAATAAAATAAGATGTAATAAACTCCTTGCTGGAATAATATCCATGTTGACCAGCAGATGGCACTGTACAAGACATGGAAGGAAGTGTTAGCTGGCCAGGAACTCCTAGGCTGCATTCAGACCAGCATTTTGGCCTGACACAGTTGCTCTTCCCAAATGGTTTAAATGGTCACACATCCCCATCTGTCAGCCGTTCCGCTGTCATATGCATCCTGTCATATGATGAGTTGGAAACGGAGTAAATAGCCACGACATAACATGTGGTGCTTTCGGTTCCCTGTGCATTCATCGTGCATGGGCGGATGTCTGGATGTGGAGGAGCACACACAGAATGGATTGGCAATCTGAACCTGCCAATCCATGACAGGCAGGTGTTTCATTCCCCCCCCACTGTGCGATTAGCGCCTAGGTGCCCCCATAGCCATCCAGCACTGGATGGGCACCCAAGCGCTTGAGGCAAATGCAGCCGTCTGCAGCAGCAGGAACCTCCTCATGCCGCCAACCCAACAAAATAGTATACAATCCCCACATTGGGGGGGGGGCATACGGCTGATGCCACTGTCAACTCAGGCTCACAACCTTTGCCTGGCTTCCAGCCCCAGCTATTCAACTTCCACCCGGCCAGTGTTAAGAACATAAGAACATAAGAGAAGCTAATGTTGAATCAGGCCATTGGCCCATCTAGTCCAACCCTCTGTCACACAGTGGCCAAAAATACCAGGTGCCATCAGGAGGTCCAGCAGTGGGGCATTCTCGGAGCCACACACCCAAGATGGCGGCCATCAGAGGAGCATGTGAATTACACTCCACCAGGGCCGGCCCGAGGTGTCTGGGCACCCTAGGCAGGCCAGCTTGTGGCGCCCACGCCCCCCGGCGATGCCAACCTCCCGGTGGGGCCTGAAAATGGGGGGGAGGCGCTGGCAAGTCAGGGAAGGGCCCGGGGGTTAAACCCCTGTCTCTTCCTCTGAGTGTGGCTTGCCTGCGCGCCCTGCACCCCACCTCTTCCCTTTGAGCGCCATCTTGCCTTTGAGCGCCCACTGGGGTGCTCTTCGCTGGCGGCGCTGGCCGCTGCCCCCGCCTCCTCTTCCCCCTGGGGGGAAAGGGAGGGCAGGCAAGCTCCACCGCCACCTCCTGAGCTCTGCTGGGGCGCTCTTCACTGGCGGTGGCAGCAGGGAGGCAGCGGCAGCAGTGGCAGGGGGCTTTTTGCCGGGGGGGGCGGGGTGCAGTTTGGCGCCCCTGCAGGCCAGCACGCCTTAGGTGAGCTGGCCCTGCGCTCTACACAATATGAAGTCACCTCAAGGTGTGGTGTCTGGTCAATATTCTCTGTCCCTGATTGGAGCAGAGATATTTAACCCACCACCAAACTGCCCCAAGCTGCCAGTCTGACAACAGCCCTAAGCTGGTTTCTCCCCACAGAGGTCAATATCTAGCAAATTGACTGAAAAAAACAAAGGGGAGCAGGCAGGCAGAGCAGATTAGATCGAAGTTCTGGGGACCTGCCATGTCTTCTCATCTAGCTAAGTAACACATTGGTTTTCTGGAGAACACTCAGACCTTTGAGTACTAGGATTGCCAGCTCCTAGTTGGGAAATACCTGGAGATTTGGGGGGTGGAACCTGAGCAGGGTGGGGCTTGGGGAGGACAGGGACTTCAGTGGGGTATAATGCCCTGGAGTCTACCTTCTAAAGCAGCTATTTGCTCCAGGTGAACTGATCTCTGCTGCCTGGGGGTCAGTTATTGTAAAGTACTGGGTTCACAGCATGGAGATTCAGACTACAACATGCTGAACAACACGTTTTTATTGTACTCCACACAAAAGACACGCAGCCCGGCAAGGCCAACTATATACACGCATCCCAGACACACCCACAGTTCTATTGGGGGGTTTGAATCTCCCGCCAAAGGTTCTATTGGAGGACTAAGGGTGGCCTAGGATCCTTGTCCCCTATTATGTTTGGAACCAAGCTAAGGACTGAGGCCGCAGACCCCTGGTAGCGGTCCGCAGACACAACACCCCTCCCCCCATAGTTCAAAACCATCCTAAGTCACACAGTCCTGTAGGTAGGCTGGCGGCCGGCGCTCTCGTAGGGAATGCTGGGGCGCTGGGCCGGGGTTGGCTCTGGGCTGTTGGCCAGCTATATACACCCATCCCAGACACACCCACAGTTCCACTGGGGGGGTTGAATCTCCCACCAAAGGTCCTATTGGAGGACTAAGGGTGGCCTAGGATCCTTGTCCCCTACTGTGTTTGGAACTAAGCTCAGGACTGCAGCCGTGGACCCCTGGTGGCGGTTCACAGACACAACAGTTATAAATATCCAGCCATCCCCTGGAAGTTGTATAAACATAGGATCACAGTGTAAAAGACGTGCAGACCAAAAAAACCCTGGAGGTTGGCTACCCTATGGCTCTTCCTTTTATTTATGTGAGTAGTCCGTTTCCCCTCCCACAATGAATGTGTTGAGGGTGTCCTCTGTGTCAGGCATGTTTCCCGACTAGGGTTGCCATCCTCCAGATGGGGCCTAGAGATTCGGTATAACAGTTGGTACCCAGGCAACAGAGACCAGTTCCCGTGGAGAAAATGGCTGCTTTGGAGGATGGACTCTATGGCATTATATCCTCCTTCAATTGGCTCCACCCCCCAAATCTCCTGGCATTTCCTAACCCAGAGCTGGAAATCGTATTCCCAACCCCAGCTCTCCTTTCTCTCTCTTTATCTTTTCTCCTTTCTCTCTCCTTTCAGCCAGCTCAATGTCAACAACGCTGAGACCTATGCTGAGATCAGAGGTGGCTTTAGTGTCACTCTTTTGAATAAACCATAGTGCCAGAGGGAGTGTCTCCTTGAAGTGGGAGTCCAGTTTAATTTGCAGTGAACGAGGGCTAATATTGGCCTGAATGTGATAGAAAGGCATTTCCTTCAGCAAGACACGGCTTCCTCTCTTTCCCTTTCCTACTGCTGGCCCAAATACTTCCCTCAGTACCTTGTCACAGGAAATCATGAGGGGAAAATTGGGGGCCTGCAGTGGGAGGTGCAGTTGGTGGAAATCACCACCTTCCTTACTAGAAATTCACTGCAGGATCTAAGTTAATAAATTCACACACTCTTCACTAGAGCTGCTACGTACAGAGCTCCACAGTAAGAAATGTGATGTGAGACTGTTTAAAAAATGCCATACCTTCTATATTACCAGTGGTTGCTTTTTGTACATCTCTTCTTTTTCATGTGCATTTCTGAGTCTAGCTTGAGGGGAATTTTTTTACAAAGACAGGACACCCATTCATCCCTAAAGCAGGTAATATTGGAGAGAGTGTGAAGGAGGAGGAGGAGGAGGAAGAGACGGATTGGATTTATACCCCGCCTTTCACTTGGAGTCTCAGAGCGGCTTACAAACTCCTTTCCATTCCCCTCCCCACAACAGACACTCTGTGAGGTAGGTGGGGCTGAGAGAGCTCTTTCGTGACCTGCTCTTTCAAGAACAGCTCTGACAGAATTATGGCTTGCCCAAGGTCATCCAGCAGCTGCATGTGGAAGAGTAGGTAATCAAACCCAGTTCTCCCAGATTAGAGTCCACACACTTAACCACTACACCAAACTGTGTGAACAAGATCTTGGGGTACCGGTGGACCGTAAATTAACTATGAGCAGCCACTGTGATGCAGTGACAAAAATGCAATCTTGGGGTGTATCAACAAAGGCATAACATCCAAATCGCAAGATGTCATGGTCCTGCTGTACACTGCATTGGTCAGGCCGTGCCTGGAGTATTTTGTGCAGTTCTGCAGGCCTCATTTCAAAAAGGGTGTGGACAGAATGGAACAGGTGCAGAGGAGAGTGATGAGGATGATCAGGGGTCTGGAGACCAAGCCCTTATGAAGAAAGGCTGAGGGACTTGGTGATGTTTAGTCTGGAGAACAGGAGGTTGAGGGTGGGCATGATTGCTTTCTTTAAGTATTTGAAGGGCTGTCACTTAGAGGAGGGCAGGGAGCTGTTCCTGTTGGCAGCAGAGGACAGGACTTGCAGTAATGGGTTTAAATGACCTAGGGAGGTGGTGAGCTTCCCCTCACCGGCAGTCTTTAAGCAGTAGCCAGACAAACACTTGCCAGGGGTGCTGTAGGCTGATTGAGCAGGGGGTTGGATTAAAATGTCCTGTATGGCCCGTTCCAACTCTGTGATTCTATGATGCTATGAGTTTCCTGTAAGAAAAAAGGCTAAAGCCAAATAGTTTCCCTAATCCTACTGAGTGGAACAGCAAAACTAAGTTTTAGTAGAGTAGCTACCTACAGTCCTATGTTCTGGTCCAGAAAATGGGAAAAAGCAGATGCAGAGTGGCTCCATTTCCACCATAAAAGGTTGCTGCGGGAAGGGGAAAGAAACCTGCGTACATTGTCATACAACACCTGGAATTACAGGGAAAATGCTTTTGCAGGCCTAAGTGCAGCCCGCACTGTTCAAGCTCAGCACAAAGACAGAGAGTACATGCACCAAACTCAATCCAAATGTCCCCTTACCTCTCCCTAGAGGGGTGGCAGAAATGGGATTCCGCAAGGAAGTTGTCATTCCCACTACAGCAAGCGTCAAACCATTGAAAACGACCTGGAGGCACAAATGCTTCATCCTCATCCGAGCTGGATTTACTTAGTTAACTACAGTTTAAGGCCACAAATTATGTGGAGTCTTTAAATTTAAAAAAGCTACATTTAACTACACCCCCCCCTTTTTAGCAAGGCTATGGGGGCCTCTTAAGCAATATAGATTAGGGTCTCAGCATGTCTTAATCTGGCCTTGGTCCTCATTTAACCCTAAACTTTCTCAAAGTATCACTGCTGCTAAAGGTCAACACTTTTAAAAATTAATGCTAAAATCATATTTACAAATTGTATACTATTGGATCATATTTCTCACACCACCCTTTCATCAGCTCTAAGTAGTCATTCCTTTAAAAAAAAACACCCCACACTATATTGCCACTGGATTAACGGCATTAAAGAGTTCTCCAAAGTAAAAGAGTGATGCTGATCGAGACACAAGCGATCTCTGAAAACACCCTTTGAAACATGACATTATGATGGCTTCTACTGTTCTCTGCATCAGGTCTGATTTGGAAGGAGGATGCAAGCAGCAGGAGACGTGGCATTTTTCTAAGCATTCTCTCTTTTTCTTGTTTAGCAAATTCCAGTGTGCAGAACACACACATACAACCATTATTGTGCCGCACCGACTATGCGCTCCTTCTGCTGGCTGCCGATGTTCCTGTGCTGGCTCAGCTGGTCTCCAGGCGAAGCTGAGTAACTCAGAAGCTGCTTAGACATATCCTCTCATGAATTCAGCCTCACTCTCCAGCCCCTCTGCCCTTTGCCATCTCCCTCAAGGAAACAAAACTCGCTCCCCAGACGGTTCTCTTGTCCATCTTTCCAAGCAGTGAGGCAGGTGCCTCTGAATTGCAACTCAGAGCTCATTTGCTCCTGAGACCGAGCGCCACGTAGCTAAATGCTTATCAGCTGAGTTAGCACCATGGTAAATGTATGTTCCCATCCCTGGAGGCTGGCAGGGAAAGGGCAGCATACTGAGAGATGCTCTTTTAAAAGGAATTAACATGCTTCCCTTTGGCTGAGGGCCAGAGCTCAGGTCTGGGCCTAAATTTCCCAAGCTGTTGTCAACACTCTCAGTCTAACTTTCCTGCCATGCAGTAGGATTTGTGGTATCTCTTTCTCCTGCTAATGTGATATGCTCCCTTTCTATTGACAGGCTCATCTGTAATATCCAGTTCAGAGTGTGATTGCAATCGCTCTATCCAATTACCAAGAGTCATTCAATAAAAAGAAGGCACAGGGGACAAAATGGCATTTCTTTAAAGTACATTTAGAGGAGGCATTTGGTCTGGGGTTTTTTAGCTGTAAGAATCAGTTTTTACTGGCAGCTCCACTGTCTGCTCTGCAGCATTTCTTAGAAGGGCCCGTTGGGAAAGAAACAAGGGCAGGGGAGAGACCTACAGCCACTGGGCAAGTTTAAGCATAGGACACACACATTAACACATTGAGCTGCCTTATACTGACACAGACTATCGGTCCATCAAAGTCAATATTGTCTGTTTGGAGTGGCAGCAGCTGTCCAGGGTCTCACACACTCCATAGGCAGAGGTCTTTCACATCACCTATCCCCTGATCCTTGTAGATGGAGGTGCCAGAGATTGAACCTAGGGCCTTCTGCAAGCCAAGGATGCCCTCCCTAATTGGAAGTTTTGTGGCTTAACTGGAGATTTTCTTCCCAAACTATTTTTGCCATTCCCTTCATTTCACATGTATCGAAAGCACCCACGCTTTGGACTGATGGCACTGGAGTCCAGTCTGAATAAACCAAAGGCGCTGGAAACCATTCCACATACCTTCTCCTTCAGCTGTGGTCAGATAAAGCACCTAGCATATAGCATCAGCCTTGGTCAGAAGCAGTGATCCTTGAAACAAAGGATGAGCTGATCTGTATTTTGCCATTCACAGATTTGTCTTTCAATTCCAAGTCAATTTTAGCACAATAACAAGTGCAGCTTCACCAATGATATTATGCTAGGAACAGCTGTAATACATAAGAACAGAGACTTCTTCCCTCCCTCCCACCATGCATTCACAAACACTCCAGACAGAATATATAGATTTCCTCAAAAGTTTTGATGCCATTTCTTTTTCCATCTCCACTCACTCTTTGATAGCCAACTTGCCCTTTCTGTTTAACTATTCAAAGATCTTTGGTGGGGCTTGATCCTTCCACTTGTTTTTTTACAGGCTTGCTTTGCCACCTGCAGGAAGGTTCTTACAAGTCAGGAAAAATAGGCATGGGCCAAGGCCCAGAGGTCTGGAATGTGGCCTAGAATTGTATTCAGGTATGTCAAGACCTCTGCCCAACATGGAAAAATCACTGCATATCTCCACAGCATATGATTAGGGTGGCCCTGCAGGATCTCATGTCACAAACACACTTAGGAGTCAAGTGTCCTGCTTTCACTGGAGGCTAAACAAAACATGATGGTGTCCTTGTGTCTGCCATGGGGACTCCACCACCATGTAAAAGTATTTCAAAAACGTTGTGAGAGGCTGCAGTGTGGTGGGCTTAAACACTCTTATTTTCCTTCCCTGTGCCTTTTAAAATGTTAAAATGGCTGTACACAGTCAGACAGATACACACACACACACACACACATACTGCAGCTGTTTTGGCACTGAAAAAGGTGGGGGAAGAGATGAGCATCTCAGCCTGCTGCTCTATGGGCCCAATCTGGGTAGCAGTATACTTGGGAGAGGATTTCTTTTATCAGATCTAGAAAGAGCCGGTGGCTAGAAGGTTGCATTGATAGATTTTAGTGATGTCACCCACTAGACTGAGTGTCTAGGCCTTATTCAGTAATCTTTGAAGCGGCCTACTCATAGAACTTAGGCTTCTTTGAGCCATTTTGTTCACCATATTAGCAGCTTTTACTAGAGGTAGAAAGTCAACTGAGGTCACAATCATACACATAATTAGACCTGCCATACGAGTGATTGCCAGGTGGATTTAACAGGCACGATCAGACACCAACATCTGGGAAACACCCTGCACCCATCAGCAATCCGTTTTGTTCCACCACAGAAGCAGAGTAAAAAGACACCTGTGAAAATCCGGTAGTAAATGGGTTGCAACAGGCCACGGATGAAGTTTCCCCTGTCTGATCGCTCCTGCGCACTCTCATGGCACCTGATTAGGCCATCCTGACTCTGCCATTGTTTTCCCCTCCTTTTCAGTATGCATATCATCACACACTCCATAGGGAGCCCTCAGTGCAGCAATGTGATTCATCGAACCCCTGTTGAAGTACATTGGAAACAAACGGGGAAAGAAAAACTGACTTACCCGCTGTTGCATCTGACCATGCAGTGGCGGGATGTGCCCACAGCTTCCAAGGACTGTGTGATCGTGCAACTGTGGGTCAGATTCCTACGGAGCAAATAGCCTCCCCTCCCCCCTTTTATCTTGCGCGTGTGACTGCGACCTGAGATAGCGTTGTTCCTGACAATACAGGTAAGGAAGCCAAGGAATAAAACTCACAAAGGATGAAGCCCTGTAGACTTAAGTATCAGAGATTACTTTAGGGCTGCTTCAAATGGAAGTGTATGGTGTCCAAAGTGGAGCATTTTTCTTACAGCGAACATGACACTGTGCTCTAATCATGCACAAATTGGTTCCCCTCCCATCTTAAGTCTTCAGCACAGTCTTTCTCAAACTTATTTTGCTATGATCTTTTTGGAAAGAACAGAGTCTGAGCACTGTATCATCCCATCTGAACAGGAGGTGGGGATTTTCAAACATTCAAGCATCCTGCCCACATCAGTGCCATTTTCCTTCCTTCCCTCACAGCTTCCAATTTCTCTGCTGTACCACAGAAGAGATTTTAAGGACTTTTAAAGGGAAATTAGCCATTGCTATTTACTGATTGTTTGTTTGTTTGTTCAGTGGTTACTATTTAATGATGAAAAAAGAAAGCCCTCAAACATCCTTCCAGCGGAGCAGCCCAGAAAAAGTTGCAGAGAAAATGGTGGCCAGACAGAAGAATATGTGCAGAAACTCCCATGTGGATGCTCTGTTGCCAATGTACATGCCTCTGCATTTGCTGCAGCAATGAATGCAAAGCGGAGAACCCTCGCTGTGTGGATGCAGCCCTAGGGCATGATTGCTTACTGTCTCTGATCTGGAGTTTCCATTTAACCAGTTTTTATTTAATTGATTTCATTTATACCCTACCTTTGTCGCCAGTGGTGATCCAAATCTGCGTATGTCATTCAATTTGATCCTCATAAGAACCCTGTGAGGTAGCTTAGGCTGATAGTGTGTGACTGGTCCAAGGTCACCCAGCAAGCTTCCATGGCATAGTGGGGATTTGAACCCATGTGTCCCAGTCCCAGATACTAGTCTGACACTCTGGCCACTACCTGAGCTAATAGGCACTGCTAGACTACAAATGTATCTCATCTCCTTCTAAAACTGGTGGCCATCAACCAGTTTTATGGCAGTGAATTCCTAAGTGAGTTATGTGTAACAAACTCCTTAATTTTGTTTATTCTGAGTCTACCTGGCACACCAGGTAATTTCAATGACAAGTTTTTGCATTGTGAGAAGGAGAAAATTTAATTCCATCTGCTTCCTTCACATCACATCACTCATAATTTCTCACATTTTTATCACATCCTAGGTCACTTTTTAAAAACCCTCAAAAGGCCCACATGTTTTAGCCTTCCTTCATACAGAAGAGGCTCCAAGCCTTTAATCGTTTTGGTTGTCCTTTTGTATGGCTTTTCCAACTCCCTTTTAAAAATATGGCAACCAGTATATACGGTATTTCAAGTGCTGGCTGCACACTCTAGAGTTAAAGTTATGTATAAAGGCACTATGGGTACTCGCTGTTTTATTTGCAGTCTCTGTTCTAATAACCCTTAGCATGGAATTTGCCTTTTTCACTGCCATCACACACTGAGTTGATGTTCTCACCACACTCCCAAGATAGCTTTCCTGGGTAGCCACAGCGAGTCACTCATCTATGTATATGTTGTGCAAAATTTTGCCCTTACATTCAGCCTCATTTGCCATTTTGTTTCTTAAAAGTCTGGGAGATCCTTTTGTAGTTCCTCAGTCTGCTTGGGTTTTGTACCATCCTGAAGAATTCTGTGTCATCTGCAAACCTGGCTACTGCATTGCTCTCCTCTGACTCCAAAGAAGATACATAAATTAAATAACATGATTCTTAACAATACAGATCTTCGTGGAGGCCCTGCTGATTTTCAGTTTCAGAACTGTCCATTAATTTCTTCTACCTTCTGCTTCTTCTTCTTCAGCTGGTTACTGATTCTTGAAAGGACCCTTTCACATATCCTGTTACTGCTAAGTTACTCAAGGAAAGCTTGCCAAAACCTTTTTGGAAGTCCAAGTGAGTAATGTCTACAGGTCTGGACCTCTGCTGTGTACATGTCTGCTAATGCTCTAAAGGACTGGTGTGCTAGGACTTCCCGTTGCGTAAGCCATATTGATTCTTCTTTTTAAAATGCTCACTAATTCTAGAGTAATCATTTTCTCCACCAATTTACACAGGGCAGACATTAGACTAATGAGACTGTATTCCCTCCCCCAACTATCCTTTTTAAAAAATTGGTAATATGTTATATTGTTTACTTTTCAATCTTCTGGTATGGGGGGGGGTCAATGACAAATTGCACATTTTTGGTTAGAAACACTGGAGCCACGCTAACAGGAAGACATTGACTCAACAGGAAAGGAGGGGAAGAGGCAGACAACACTAACAACCACATTGACTTTAAAATTAACAAAGATGCGCACTGGGACAGTGGTGCATTTTCTCAGCAATTAAATATGGCATAAAATAAAAAGTGATAGTCCCCATATTAGAAATGCATCCAAGGAAAGACATCTAAAATCTACCCCTCAAGTCCTTTACAGCAGCCGATTCACAAGGGTGCAAGCATTGCATTGCCAGCTCCACGCAGCAGCAGCAGCAACAGCAGCAGAGCAACCTCCAGAAAGGCTCTAAAGCAGTGGTTCATTACACTGGGCTAACAAGATCCGATGCCCTATTTTTTTTTTTTTGCAAAGTTTCAGACTGCATGTCCAATGTGCAGAAGCAGTTATTTTCTTTAGGCCTATCCATGGAATTAGCCTTCCCTTCCCATCTGATTAATCCAAGTGAGAGGAGGGTTGTGAATGTGACCGCCTTGCCACTTGGGAAGATGACCAGAGTTGGGGCCCTCTCCTGTGCTGTTTAGTGTTAACACCAGTTCAGCATGGAAGGAAGTGACCCCCTCTCTGGCAAGGGAGGAAAGGGGGATTGTAGACTGTCTCCACTCCACAGCCCTGGCAGCTCGGCCCCAGCCTCGGAGAGGGACTTCAGCATCCGCACCGGAGAGAGGAGAAGAATTAAAACCTCTGGGCGGGGTGGGCTGGCCCTTCTGGGGCACGGGGTGGCCTCCGCAGCCTCGGGGAGGGGGCGCGGGTTGGCCCCGCACCTGCTGAGCTGGAAGCGGCTGGGTCCCTCCTCCCGCCCGCGGCCCCCTCCCCTCCCAGCCCCTCGGTCCCTCCTCCAGAGCCGCTCAGAGGCTGCAACCAGTCACCTCTCGGCAAAAGTTTTGAGCGGAGCCGACGGAGCCGAGCCGGATCAGAGCGCGGCCGAGGACCTCAACCTTTTGCCCTGCCATGCGGCCGGGAGGCGCCCAGAGCACTGGGACGACCAGCCAGGTACCGTCTGATGAGTCTTCTGCGCTCCGTGGCGGCGCTGCCTGCTGTTCTCCGCGGCCGTTCCGGGACTCGACGGGGAGCGGGGCGGATTTCTCAGCCGGGTCAGGG
The DNA here is from genome assembly GCA_029375565.1 of Gekko gecko. NCBI lineage: Eukaryota > Metazoa > Chordata > Lepidosauria > Squamata > Gekkonidae > Gekko > Gekko gecko. The sequence goes on along the minus strand of JAPDNY010000002.1, from coordinate 230,581,682 downwards.
GCGCCCAAGGAAGGGGCAAGCCGCCGCCGCCGCCGCCGCCGCCTTTCCCGTGGGGTGCAGCTGGGGGCGGGGGAGCGGGGCGAGAAGAGGGTCTCGGCTCAGCGCTTGAAGGAGTTCCAGGCGCGTCTCTGGGTCGCCAGATGGGCAGAAGGGAGCGGTGCGGCGCCCATCGCATCCGGAGGCGCGTCCCTGTGCAGGGCTCCCTCCCGTAGTAGGCGCTGCGCCCCAGGGGGGCGGAGGCGGCGGTCTCGATCCAGATCATCCACGTGGCCACTGGATCTGTTTTCCCTTGGAGTCTTCAAGGAGTAAACCGACGAAGCGGCGGCGGAACTCCCCAAATACGCCGTCCCCAAGGTCAGGGGGCCCCATTTTAACGTCGCTATAGCCCCCGAGAGAAGAGGCGGAAACTTCGACAGTATTTCTAGTGTGTGTGTCTGAAAATGCCAGGCGCCCGCTCGCCTGCCTTTATGGGCTAGAGCAATGAGGCTATATAGGCAGCCGTGTGATGAGACAGACAGACATTTTAATATATGTTTGTATCACACCCTCCAAGGAGCTCAGAGCAGTGTACATGGTTCTTCTCCATATTCTCCTCACAACTACCCTGTGAGGCAGGTTAGGCTGGGAGAGGTGAACACAAGGTCATCCAGAAAACTTCATGAAGGAAGGTGTTGCGAACCTCTTTCTTCCAGATCCTAGGCCAGCAGCACCTTAGCCGCTGAGAAAGGATGCCTTGGTCACTGTCCCCACAGCCATCTCCTCATCTAGACAGGCTTGCGCTGGATCTTCTGTCACCGCATGTTCACACTGCACCTCGGATAAGAAGAGAAAGCCAATGGGGGCGGTGTTTGAGTTTAGCTATATTGGCCTTTCTGCCAGCTCCCTGCCTTGTTTATGCTATCCTTGTTTCTTTTCTGTTTTGTCTCTTGTGCCTTTGCTGACACTGCACTGTCACCTACTCCCCTAAAGTCCCATCACTGCGCTATGCTCTGTCTCCCACCCTGAGCCTCTCACAGGGACCTGGCCGTCCACCTAGTCACCTAATGCTCGGCAGAATTTGGATCAAATTAATACTAATGGCAATCTGTTCTGTGTGCAGGGGAGGGGGGGATAACAGGGGAGAGGGTGTCCATTGCTTAAGCAAACAGAAACATAAAGGGGGGTTGCCCCATATGAACAACAGCCCAGCAATAAAAAACACCCACGGCAACAATGGGAAATGAGAGCTATCAATAGTTATAATACACAATCAGCTTTAAAAATGCACTAGGTTCTGATAGACAGAATTATTGTTTTTGTAAAATCAAAAACTGCAGTCCCTTGGAAGAAAATGTCCATATGAAAAATCTGTGGTTAATTCGATACATTGCCAAAGAACAAAGTCCACAAATTTAATGAAGACTGAATTCAGTTATAGCAATTGCCATTTCCACTATGAGGGTATAAAACCCCCTGAAAAACAAGTGTGTTGGAGTTAACTAGGTAGGCAGGTAGAAGAGAGCTTTGTACCCATTCAGCCAAATCTGTCACAAATAGTTAAAATGCATGGGAGAATCCTGCAGCAATAAGTTACAAAAGACAAAAAGAACTCCCCCCCCCTCTGTTTGTTGTTGACATTTGGACTGGAGATGTTAGGATATGGCCCTCATTGTGTAAATGAACCCTGGAGTTCAGTGTGTAGGAGTGGGTTGGTTTAGCACTAATACTATCCTAGCTGGGTTTACTGTCAATATTTTTCCTACACACATGGTATCATCTCATGCAACCCCCCCCCAGCTGTTTGCATCAACAGCAACCCCTGGCCCTCATTGCTGCAGGATAATTGGTTGACACTGGATAGACCCCCTCCCCCGATGACCTTTGAGTTTCCTTTTTTTGTGAGTGACACTGGGCGATTCTGCATCTGGCATTGGCTCCACTGACTGCAAAGTCACCTCTGAACAGCCAGAAATCTATGCAGAAGGTACCATAAAACCCAATGATCAGAGAAAGTGAAAGCAGCATGCAGTGCAGAGGGGAATTTCTGTTCCAAGCAGCCCTGTAGCCAGGAATTTTGGGTTGGTGGGGCATGGGGAAATTTTGTGGGGCAGGAGGGGAGGGAGATGGGCAGCCACACACCTTCCCTGAACTCCAAGTGGCGACTTTGCCACTTGGAGATCAGGCACAGGCAGCCCCCGCTAGAAAAACAGCACTTAAAGGTTCAGGGAACGCGTGTGGCCAGCAGCCGCCCCTCTCCCTCACCTCCTGAAAGATTTAAAGGGCCTGCTGATCAGATGGAGGGCCCTTTAAATCTTGGAGGAGGGGAGGGAGAGGGCAGCTGCAAGATTTAAAGGGCCCTCCAGTTGATCAGTGGGCCACATGCTCCCACCCAGGGCTCTTTTTGTAGCAGGAACTCCTTTGCATATTAGGCCACACACCCCTAATGTAGCCAGTCCTCCAAGAGCTTACAGTAGCCCCTGTAAGAAGAGCTCTGTAAGCTCTTGGAGGATTGGCTACATTAGGGGTGTGACACCTAATATGCAAAGGAGTTCCTGCTACAAAAAGAGCCCTGTTCCCACCCATCAGCTGGAGGGCCCTTTTAATGTCACAAAAGAGGAGGGAGGGGAGGGGGAGAGGGGAGCAGCTGTTGTGGGGCATGCCTCACATTTGAGGGGGCGGAGCCCCAAAATGCCCTACTGTAGCTACGGGCCTGGTTCCAAGGTGGGTTTGGTAAAACAATGGAAGGAAAAGCCAATGCAGAATTGTTCACTGTTGGGTTGACTGTCCAGGGTTGGACATGCTGTGGGTGAGAATCGATCCACAGCCCATGTGGATCTGGTCCTAGATAAATCTATCCCTCCTCTTGCATCACTCACAATGCAGAAGATTATGGAAACCAAAAGAGATTGTAATAATCGTACCAACTTCTTGCTCTGTATTTGCAGAGTTGAAATCTTTTCCTGTTGGTCTCCACAGTTAGCTCTGACCTCTGATCTGTATACTAGGGCAATAGTTGGAGAGTTTAGGTAACAGCTCCATTTATTTATTTATTTATTTATTTATTTATTTATTGCTAGGCTTGGCTTCTCTTGTTTGAGGGTGATGACATTTCTGTTCTGTTCAGCAAATTCTTAGAAAAGCTGCATTTCAGTGGACAGTCTCTCTTTAACATCTTGGCTCCCTAGTATAGAATGAAGAATTGACTCAGCCTCCTTGAAATGACCTACAGGAATTACCCTTCCCCACTGTATCAGCCAGCTCCCCCATTCATCCCAGAGTAGCCCCCTCAAGTGAAAAAGGCTAGATGTATTATGAATGCTTGTGTTTCACCCATTTAGGTAGTTTCAAGGCACTCCATCAATGTACTTCCGATTGGGAGAAATCATGGGCATGGAGGCAGAAATCCTCTTGTAGTAGGATTTAGATTTCTACATTTCTGCATTTTTCTTTTTGTTTAAGTATAGTTTTCTCATGTTTTTTGTAAGCTGCTTTGGGTTATAAGGGGGGAACACACATACACATACACACACATTTAAAACTCTCTGTAATGAGAAAGCTGTAACTCTGCAGTCAAGATCAAATATGTAGACACACAGCATTTTCATCATTATATTGTATCTTTTTTAATATCGGGTCTGAATGTCAGTTTTTGAGGAATTTTAAGTATTTGAATGAAGAACATGGAGCACCCTGTGATCCTAAGCAGAGATATACCCTACTAAGCCCACTGACTTCAATGGCCCTTAAAGGGTATAACTCTGTTTAGGATTGCATGGACAGACAACAGTAGGTAAGAAGGGGGGAGAAGGTCATTTATAGGAGAGGGCAGTAGATGCACAGAGTGCTGACCTTCTGAGCACTGACCATGGGCAGTCTCTCTGACCACTCCAATTTTGTTATGAGATTCTCATAAATGGGAATGTGTTATATCATCCCAAACTGGAAACAGCTACATTGTGTTGCTTGGGCCCAGATTGTTATTAATTATTATTTAGTTATATCTCACCTTTCTTCCATCATGGGATGTAAGGTGACATTCATGGAGTTCCCAGGAAGTCTCCCATCCAGATACTGACCTGGGTACTATCAGCTTGGTTGTGGTATCATGTATTCCCCAATCATCCCTCGGACATCTCCACTCTTTGGTTGCGGGCATAACAAATCTAGGTATGTAACAATTCTGGATACATCTGGGAAGAATCTAACACATTTTTTTCTCCAATGCATCACAAGCTCACCCATTCATCTTTCTTCTTATTTACTGTTGGAGCACTAATGACAGGACAGTCCTGACTTCTCATGCCCTATCTGGCAAAATAGGTTCTGAGAAGATGTCCAGGGGCTAAACTAGATCATAGCGCCTTCCAGCTTTGGGGTTGGCTGCTATCCAGTGCTTAATTTGTAAAATGATAGCCAAAGTTCAACCCTACCCAGAAGCCATGGCTTCTGTCCAGGAAGTCTTAACCCCTAATCTTTGGTGGAGAGGGAAATGCTGGCTCAGTCATAAGAAAAGACACTGTACATTCTTTGAATCACCTCTTTGGATAACCAGAAGGTGAAGAGAAAGACTGCCCCCATAACCCTGCATGCTTGTACACAAGAAGATTGAATATATCAAGCTGAATTAACTGTATAATTGTGCCACCGCATTTCTCAGTCTAGATCCCCTCCCTTAATGTTTTATTGCAACATCACAAATGCTTGATAGCTGGTCAGCAACTGAGTGGTAAAATCTCAGTTTACGTTGGAAAATTGGTGCCGGAGAGCACAGTGAAACCATTGCACCACTGTTTCTCTGCATGCCGAAAAACATGGGGTGGATTCCTTCAATCCGCATATAGGAACAATAACAAGGTTACACAAATGGGACTTCAGGTGCCCAGATTGAATGCTGGCTGCTGGAAACAGAATCTGTGCCCTGTCAAAAATGAACTCCAGCTCCAATTAATCACTAAACCTGATTTTTCAACTTACATAAATCTAGCTGGGCAGGGTGGAATGTACGTCTAACAATCTGAGAGGTAGGTAAGTAGATTATATTAAATATCTTTATAAATTTACAATAGCATTTCAGGGGGGAGGAATTCTGGAAAAGCTCCTAGATGGTATTAAAGAGTTAAAGAGTCCTGCTGTTTAACAGAAAATACCAAAACACATGGATGAGCATCTATGTGTTGCCAGGCTTGAGACTCAGAACTAAAATAAACATCTTCTGGAATATGAGTGTGCCATAAGATAGTCTACAGACAGTTCTTATCATGTTCCAGTAAATGGGCTCAGAGGGGTGTAGCTCTGCTTAGGATGGCATTATAAGTCTTGCCCACTTGGGTGCATTTTGTGCCTGTAGGTTGAATGATGATTTAGAAAGTAAGGTCTTGCCTTTGGCTCCATCAAAGGGACCCTGGTGAGTGCTGAATCATTTCCACATAGCTGCTTCGTTCCCCTTGGGGGTTCTCGCAGTGATTAGAAGCCCCATGCAGGGTCCTTTGGGTTCAGCCTCAGCCTCTCCACAGTGCCCTTTGTGCCTCAGCTCCAAGCTGAGCTGTGTCAACAGAGTGATTGCAAAGGATTCTGTTTGAACAGGCCTTACTCACCATGAGCTCTCATGGGTCAAGCAGTGGCCGGTGAGTTGCAATAACAACTGCTGTAATTTTGTGGATTTCCTGCAATTGACCCATCAGCACAGGAGCAGTGGCATCACAGTTGGGAAAGGTATCACACTGAGAAGACAGGGCAACTGCTGTTCTTGAGCCAGCTCTGACTGCTTTTCGATATCTTGACGAATTTGTGGATTCACTTAGAAAAGTATTCTGCAGTATTTTCACTGAGTGTCCTGTGCGTGAGCACACATAGACACACGTAGCTTTGAGGCATTGCCCCAAATGTGAGATGTGTCAAACTTGGGCCTCATTTGCCATGGGTTTCCTAACTGCCAGTCTGTCTTTGGTTCTGTATGCTCTTGCATTCTGGCTGGGGGGAGGGGAAGTATGTGAGTGTGTGTGTATGGATAGAACTGCTTCACTGAAGAGTCGTGTGAGCTTGCAACTGCGCATATGCAGGGCCTCCCTTCCCTGGGAAGAATGCATGCTTGATCTTGAGTACCAGACACTGTTAGATAAATGTAACCCTATGCTTGCAGGTGTTGGAGGAGGGCTAATGGCATACAGTAGATTTAGGTGGGCTGGATGTATTAGTGTGATTGGACTAAGGGGGAGGGGCTGTTTGAATAATGTATAATATGGGAACTGACACAGATCGTCTACGCTTGAAACCTCTTTATCTCTCAATAAACAAATCACTGCCAAGAGAGTGTTGTTGGGAGTGAGTTTTGTTCAAGATCTGACATAATGTCAGAACTGAATTTTTTCCTCCCCAAGGCACCATAACAGCAATGGCCAGCAGAGGCGAGGATGAAGAGACCAAGTCCCCCCCCCAAGTCACCAGACCCCAAGGATTACCCTGCTGAGGGTCCTAAGGGGAAGGAAGACAAGGGGGTGAAGCGAAAGCTGCCATGGTTCAGGCTGGACTGGTGGGAAGAGCAGGTAGCCCCTTCCATGGGGCTCATGGATGTCTGGCAATGGCGTTCCAAGGGAGACGACCATTGGACCTCTGAGATCTTCTGTGATGACCCCGAGCATTTGATGGTCATAAGAGAAGAGATGGAGATTGAACATGTTGGGCAAGAGCTGCAGGCAGAGATCACAGAGCTGTGCAGGGACACTCAGGCCACCCTGGGGGGTTTGGTGGATGCCATTCAGGATGTATTAGTGTGATTGGAGCTCTGTGGCTTGGGGCTGCAGGCAGGAGGTAGAGGGGATGAGGCCCCTCCACCACCACCCGACACACGCCGGTCCGACAGCCCCTCAGAATGCACTTGAGGCCACATTTGACAGGACCCTAGGGAAGCTGGTGTTCTTTGTGTTCCAAGGCTGGAAGTTCCTGAGGGAGTGGGGCCACACTTTCACCTCGGATGAACACCGGGTGGATTACCTGGGGTCGTGGCTGCGAGACTGAGCCATGGACTGGTTTGTGGGACTGTACAATGTGTGGGGGGAGGCAGAACTTCAAGATGGGGTTGCTTTTATGATGGCCCTCCACCGACAATATGAAGACCCACTGGAACTGTAGCAAGCCAGGACCCGTCTCTAAGGTCTGAAGCAGAGGAGCTGATCTATCAGGCAATTCTCAGACAAATTCAAGACTTATGTGGCCAAGCTGCAGGGGTGGCCGGAGGAGGTGCTAATCGAGTTCTACCGGGCAGGCCTGAACCACTCCATCCTGGACAAAGCCCTGACCCAAGACAACCCTCTTACCCTGAATAGCTGGATCCAGGTGGCCTGTGAGGCAGAGAATCGCTGCAACCTGTTAAAGATGTACCATCCAAAACCCCTGACGAAGGCACCAGGCGGGGAGGTGAAAGTGTCACAGGGTCAGCTACAGGGGTCCAGGAGCTACCGGGAGCACCAAATGCAGAAGGGCCTATGCCTAAGGTGTGGGGCCCCTGGCCTGCATTAGAGGATCCCTGAATAATGTATAATATGGGAACTGGCACCATAGGAGTCAGTTCTGACACAGATTGTCTACGCTTGAAACCTCTTTATCTCTCAATAAACAAATCACTATCAAGGAAGTGTTGGTGGGAGTGAGTTTTGTTCAAGACCTGACAAGATGGCAGCTGGCCTTCCTTCCACTGCCCTTCCCTGGCAAAGCAGCTCCAAGACTTCCCTCTGTGCTGGTGAGTTATTGATTCTGCATAGACTTAGCAAAGCAAAGCAAAGACAAATTAGGGTTCAGATGAAATATGCAGACTACAAAAATGTGACCCATGAGCCCAGGCAGTTGCCACTATGAGCCACGCATCCTTCCCCACCTCTTCTGAGACGTCCTTCTGCGTTCATTCAGCGGGGCCTCTGAGTGAGCTGTACTTTACTGAGCAGCCTACCAACATGCTCTCAGCCAGTGGTGTTGGTGGCTTTTCCTGTGCTCTCCATTCTCACACAAAAGGTTAAGAAGGCAGAGCTGGCTCTTTGGAGCAGCTCTTGGTCCTGAGCAGATGGAATCTGAAGAGCCCAGAGTACCTACGTGCAATTAATAGGTCTTGTACACTATAACTCAGTGCCTACTGCAGTGGCTGTGAAGGCTCTTGAGTCAGCCTTTACAGGAAGGAAATTGCTGTAGTTAACATATATTGGGCTTTTCTTCTGTGGGGTTTAGACACTTTTCCTACAGGGTGAGAGAAGAGCAGGTAGGCCTTGGTGTGTTTAAGTAGATCTGGGACTCGATTATGTTATGATCCATTTGGAAAAGCTATATTTTCCAGTGGCCAATCTTCTCTTTTCCTAGACTCTCTCATCTAAGTTCCCATAAACAACAAGCGGCCTACATACTTGAACAAAAGCAATTTTTATCTCTGTCCTTTACTGAGTCAGACCATTGGTCGGTCAAGGTCAGTATTATCTACTCTGACCAGCAGCAGCTCTCCAAGGCCTTCTGCTCATCAGCTGGAGATGTCAGGGATTGAACCTGGAACCTTATATATACTGACCTGATGTTCTACCACTGAGCCACAGCCCTTCCCCACTTGCTGCTTCCTACCACTTCTCTGACATATCTGTAACATTCTTGTTTCCCCATGTTTTGTATTTCCCTTTTCATACAAATAAGAAAAAAACTGTCTCAGTCCACTGCCCATGTTAACTCTTGCTCTTGTCCCTTTTACCTTCTCCTTGGAGCCCTGAGGGTCAGCTGCCCTCATCCTTAGAACTCAGCATATGATGGAATATTGCAGTCTTCTTACTCACTTCCAATCTCATCACCTGCTTAATCTGACATTATCCAGTGCACTTTAACTCATGTGAACATATGCAGTCATTAGTAGGGTTGGAAGACAGCACATTGGTGGTCTTGCCCTCTCCTTTACTGTCATTTTTCAATGCATTTCCATCAAATGCAATTGCTAGTCTGTGTAGTTTGTTTCAGGCAAGGTCTGGCATTGTTGAAGCAGCTTTACTACAAACAAGCACATAGAGTGAGGCCTACTACAGTTTTGACCGCCTTGACTTATGCTGTGCCCCTAAGTAAAACGATGTAGAGGTTCTCAGTTCTGGTTTCCTAAAACAGTACGTAGTACAACATCAGAACAAGCTGCTACTCTGTAGCAGAAAGGCAGATTCCACTGCAGTCTCTGAGGGGATTCATGCCAACCTCCTTGTCTCCAGTAGTAATAACATCAATTTGCCAATATTCTGTTTCCTGAGAATTTCCGTCTCACCTTCTCACAAAATGAGGAGATATCTGATTAGTAATTCTGAATCTCCTCCTCCTCACTTCTTCAACACTCTGTAGGAACACATGAAGGTGTCTTAAATTTAGCCAAACCATTGGTCTGTCAAAGTCAGTATTGTTTACCCAGACTTGCAGCAGCACTCCAGGATCTTGGGTAAAGATCTTTCATGTCACCTCCTACTTGATTATTTAAACTGAAGATTCCAAGGACTGAACCTGGGACATTCTGCATACTCTACCACTAAACCATGGGCCCTTCCATTTTAGAAGAGGTTTGGGATCCTCCATGAGGATCAGTTCTTAAAATCATGAAGAGCTGAGCCAATCCCAAATATCTAGTTTGCTTGAACACCTCTCTCATTTTAGTGAAAATTCTTATGAAGTGGGTTTTTTTAACTCAGTATTTAAAAAAAAAAATCTGCATCCTCCCATCAGGATAATGCTGAAAAATCATCATCAAGGGCAATTTCAGCACCACATACAAGAGAGATGCTGCACAAATCAGATTAATCCACTGCTTGTGACATCAGAGGTGTCCCAGCTAATCAGATACTTTCATAACTATGATTTAGTCTGCTCTTTTTATGCAGCAAAGGCTGACAGCTAGGACAGTGATGGGTAATGAAGATTAGAATTAAGAAACAGTAGGAGGCTGAGGGGACAGGTGGGAAAGAACTGAAACAGCAGTCCATTGTAGGCAAAAATACATGCAGGTGATAATGAGCTTCCCCTAAGAATGGCTGAAGCCATTAGATCCCACATTGAAAATGGGGTGTTATTGGCAGAAGAAGCCTCATACCGGCATCACATGCCAGTATTTCTGCCTCAGACATTCCCTCCCCAGCCAAGCACTGAAGCCCCCGCTGCGTTGGATTGTCACTGTAAGGTTCATGCCAAGTGAGCCATGGAGTGTGCACCATTAACGCACTAGGAGCTAATCCTTTTGTATTTTAACAAGAGAGCAGTCCCCTTCCCTACCCCCAGCCTTTCTCTTGAGCAATCAAGGTGGGGGGGGTGGCGTGCGTGCGTGTGTGTGTGTGTGTGTGTGTGTGTGTGTGTGTGTGTGTGTGTGAGTGTGTGTGTGAGAGAGAGAGAGAGAGAGGGCAAATCTGATGCTTGTTTATTGGGAGGAGGGTCTTGAGGAGAGAAAGCACTCCTTTCCGTTCCCAGCAGCGGTGTTGTGGATGCTGCACATTCATCCTTCAAGAGCTTTTCTTTCCCCAGGCCAATGGCAAAATGTCACAGGAGCTCTGGGTTTTTCTCCTTTTTCAAAAATAAAAGGGAGAAAATCCCCCCCCTCCACCCTGGAATTTAAGAACTGCTCAGTTGATCCCACTCAAAAAGTCCAGAGCACACATTCACAGCATGAGTCTTTCAGATGAAAATATCAAAATTCTCGCCCTTTTCCCCAGATTCCCTATAGAAGTAGGATGTTCTGAAATAAGGGGTTACATTGGTAATATAAAACTGGTTCTATAATTATCTTCTGTGGAGTCAGAGCTAAGATGTAGTATAAAATTGCATGCATCTGGTAGTAAAGACCCTAGCATGATATGCAGAACAGAGACCCACATACAAAGCCATGCCTGGCAGTGTGTTTACAGAACTTTGTCACGCAGCATTAACAAAAGATGACAAAGTGCATTTAATTGACAAACTAAGAGGTAGCAAGGTATCAGGGCCAGGCACTGTTTGTTCAGCAATTCTTTTAAGAACTCCAAGGGAATGATGTTCTTCTTTCAAGGCAGTTAACACTGAAATCAGTGTTCGCACAACAGGAATGGTAGCCAGTATAACACCAGTTTTTAGAAAAGGATCCACTGATATAGGAGAGGCTCAGAAAAGTACACATCAGCTTAATGTCTGAAAATTGGTGTTAGGCACATAGAACAAGCCTGAGACATAGCCCTATGGCTTCAGCAAAAGGCAGCCATTCCTCGTTGTCAGCTGCCCTGAGCCTCCAGGGAGGGCGGGATACAAATCCAAATAAATAAATAAATAAATAAATAAATAAGGGCCTTCTTGGTTGAGGTACCAAAACTTTGGAACTACTTTGTCTGTCTCCCTCTATTGGTGTCTTTTACTAGTAGGTGAAGACTTTTTGCTTTGTTTGAAATAGCTCCAGTAACAGTTATTGATCCTCCTCCTTAATCCTCTATTGTTTGTTTGTGTTTTTATTGAACTGCTTTATAATTTTAAATCTTGTTTTTAATTATTCAAATGTTTTAATGTTTGTGTGTGTGTCACTTGGGGAACCTGATCAGATGGAAAGGTGGCATCAAAATGTTTAAAATAAAATAAATATAAATACATTTCGGATTTCAAATGATAGAAAGGATGAAGAGAAAGACATTACTTGTTTCAAAATATGAAGGCTCAAACAATTAAAATGTATTTGGAGTAGCTTTAGAACAGACAAAAGCAAGTATTTCTTTATGGTTTCTTCCATACTGGGAATTTTTTATCCATATGGAAAAAGGGGCACCACTTTCACATGACAATACATTGTGTTCTTTGTGAACACACCTTGTGGGCCTTACAGAGCTTTCTGCTTTGAGCCAGATAAAAGGAAAACCTCCTTTGATCTAATTTATCATGGGAAGTGTGGGTTGGCGGTGGGTGAGTGTACATATGGATCTAGGGTTACCAACTCCTGGGAGGGAAGTTCCTGGAGAATTAGAGGCTGGGGATGGCAGAATCTGGGCAAGGGAAGGAATTCAATAGGGATGTGATACCACAGAGTCCACCTTCCAAAGGTTTCATTTTCTCCAGGGAAACTATTATCTGTAGTTTGGGGATCAGTTGTAAATTTGAGACAACTCCAGGTCCCACCTGGAGTTTGGCAAACTTAATGGATGTTCTACTTGCAGCCAATATGAGGAAGGACCAGAACTAACCCCCCCCCCATCTTTATACACCTTTAACAGGCCTTTTGCACTTCACAGCTGAGCTGTGAGGTAGCTTCACACACAGCTCAGCTGGGAAAGTAGAAGGGAGGAGGAAGGGGGTTTCCCTGGCAGGGGGCAGTGGTGTTTGTTACCTTATTGGCATTTCTGTGCTGATGGGACAGAGGAAAAGGAAGGTGAGACAGTGAAAGCAGAGAGTAGCACAGGGACTAGGTGTGCCAACCTCCTGGAATTACAATTGATCTCCAGACCACAGGCATCAGTTCCCCTGGAGAAAACAGCAGCTTCAGAGGAGGGATTCTGTGGCAACATTTCCCTGCTGAGCTCCCTGTCCAGTAGCCCCCTCAGCCCAGTCCCCCTTCCCTCCATGGGGCACTTTGCAGCTGTAGCACTCACCAATGTTGCTGCCTCAGCCTCATTCTGCTCTTGCTGCTAGTTGCAGCAGGCCCCCCACCAGCTGATTGGTGTAGTGGTCAAATGCACCGGTTTGGTGTAGTGGTTAAGTGCATGGATTCTAATCTGGGGGAACCGGGTTTGATTCCCCACTCCTCCACTTGCACCTGCTGGATGACCTTGGGCAAGCTATAGTTCTGGCACGGCTGTTCTTGAAAAAGAGCAGTTTCTGTCAGAGCTCTCTCAGCCCCACCTACCTCGCAGGGTGTCTGTTGTGGGGAGGGGAGGGAGGGGAGGGGAAGGGAAAGGAATTTGTAAGCCACTCTGAGACTCCTTTGGGTAGTGAAGGGTGGGGTATAAATCCAATCTCTTCTTCCTCTTCTTCTGGTTTCTCATCCTTTGGGCCCAATGCTGCAACCCCATCTCCAGTCAGATGCGCAGTCTGCCTCTCACAACAGCTCACAGAGAGGGTGCAGCAGCTCTCCCCAGCGAGCGATCAGGAGCCATGGCTGCCAGAGCCCGCAGGAAGCAGGCAACACAGGTGGCCAAAGTGCGAGACACAGTGCCAAGGCCAGCTGATGAAGAGCTTGTGAGGGGAGCCTGCTGCAGCCTCTCCCTGCGCTTTGACAAGAGGTAGGCAGCACAGCAGGCCAAAGCTGGAGGCACAGTGCCAGGGGGCAGGTGGTGAAGAATTGGCCAGGAAGAAGGAATGCTGCAACCCAGAAGCTGTGCTGTCAGGGCAAGCAGAGCAGGGCTCAGTCATCACAGCAGTAGGCTGCCAGCTGCAAAGCACCCCTTTGCCCAAGGGAGGGAAAATGGGGATGCCACTGGTGGGCCTCTGGGGGAGCTGAAACCAAACAGGAATTTTCCTGGTGACTTTAATTGACCATCTTTCCCTGCATGTCACACCTCTTATATTGCTATGCTTTGTGAGGGAGAGAGCAGAGGATCTGGGGCTGCTCTTTGGGTGACAACCTCAGCAGTTCAGTTCCCACCTTAGTTGCAGAATTTATTGGCATACATGGCTTTTTAAAAACTGCACAGATTCATGGAGATCTGTTTATGGCTTTTAGCCATGATAACTAAAGAATGGAGCCTCAATATTTAGAAGTAGTCTATACTTGTTTACTAAATGCTTCAGAGAGACATCAGAAGAAAGAAATCTCTATGTCTTGCTTGTGAGCTTTTGAGGAGATGGCCACTATTGGAGACCAAGCCCTGAAAGATGGACCTTTAGTCTAACCAAGCAAAATACTCTTAATTCATAGCACTGTTCAAACAGGACTCCATCGGCACTCTGTTCAATGCCATTTCCCTAAGTAATCTTCCTTTCATAGGGAGAGGTTCCTATGGAAAAGATGGTCCAGGTATACTCAGCAATAGATGTTGAGGACTCCCTTTTTTTTTTTTGGTGGCTTCTCCTGGATGGTGCACCCAGTGACATCTGCTGGCTTTGCCAGTTTTATAGATGCCACAGCTCAAGTATGTATGACTGGAGCTGTATGGTATTAGAGATGCCAAGGCTGTATAGTCTGGCATTGAAATGGGGAGTAGGGTTGTCAGTTTCACCATCCAACACACCAACCAACAGCCTGCCATCTCTGGTTGAGGCCATGTTGGGCTGGGCACTGGAGCACCCTAGACTGATAGTCTTGGGTGACTTCAATGTCCATGGTGACGATGTGGCTTCGAAATTGGCAATGGACCTGGTGTCATCCATGGCGGTGCTAGGACTCACCCAATATGTTAAGTCCCCCACTCACCGGGCCAGGCACATGCTGGACTTGATCTTCGCAGCAGGGGTTACAGTGGACCAGATCACTGCTTCGGCAGTGCCATGATCAGACCACCATGCCCTGAAGGCCCATGTGAATGTCTAACCCCGACCCTGTTTGGACGGCGAGCGTATTTTAGCTCGCCCGCAGAGCCAAATGGACCCTCAGTGGCTTCAGATGGCTCTGTGGGACCCAATGCCCCCTGGCGGCTCGTTAGATGAGCTAGTCGAGGACTGGCATGGTCAGCTCTTGGCAGCCATCAACGAGATCACTCGTCTGCATCTGTGTGGACTACAAATGTACAATCAACAAGGCACTGAGGGACCACGCTTACCCAGTGCTTGTGGTCAGCCATGTCCTAGCAACATTGGCAGGGGCCAAGGTCTTCAGTAAATTGGACTTGGCCCAAGCATACCAGCAACTTCCAGTGGACGAACTGACCGCCAAGGCACAGACCATCGCCACACACTGGGGTGCTTTCAGAGTCAAGCGGTTGCAGTTTGGGGTGAGCATGGCCCCGGGGATCTTCCAGAATTTGATGGACTCTCTTTTGAAAGGCATCCCTGGGGTCCATCCATTCTTTGATAATGTATTGATCACCACTCCCACAGAAGAGGACTTTGCCACCCGCCTACATGCCATGCTACAGCAATTCGACTCCACCAGGTGGAGTGGGTTGTGTTTGGGTGTGGCAATTGCATGCTATTTAAACAGGTCTGTGGCTCTGGAGTTCTGTCTTGTTCTTGCTGAACTCACTAATAAAGTAGAGCTGATCACTAGACTTGGGGTCTGCTCCTCCATGGAACCCACTGTTTAACAGTATGTAAGGCTGGAAGTATATAAGGCTATGAATCAAGGTAAGATTGATG
Source organism: Gekko gecko (assembly GCA_029375565.1). NCBI lineage: Eukaryota > Metazoa > Chordata > Lepidosauria > Squamata > Gekkonidae > Gekko > Gekko gecko. The sequence goes on along the minus strand of JAPDNY010000002.1, from coordinate 230,566,475 downwards.
TGGTCAAAAATGAGATGGCAAGAATGAACATCGACATCTTGGGAATCAGTGAACTAAAGTGGACAGGAATGGGTGAATTTAACTCAGAAGACCATTATATCTACTACTGTGGCCAGGAATCCCATAGAAAAAATGGTGTGACCTTCATAGTCAACAAGAGAATGAAAAAGGCAGTATTGGGATACAATCTCAAAAATGACAGAATGATCTCGGTCTGAATCCAAGGCAAACCATTCAATATCACAGTAATCCAAGTCTATGCCCCAACCACTGCTGCAGAAGAGGCTGAAGTGGACCAGTTCTATGAAGACCTATAACACCTCATAGAACTAACACCAAAAAATGATGTCCTTATCACCATAGGGGACTGGAATGCTAAAGCAGGAAATCAAAAGGTAACCGGAATAACAGACAAGTTTGGCCTTGGAGAACAAAATGAAGCAGGGCAAAGGCTAACAGAGTTTTGTCAAGAGAACACGCTGGTCATAGCGAACACCCTTTTCCAACAACCTAAGAGGCGTCTCTACACATGGACATCACCAGATGGGCAACACCGAAATCAGATTGACTATATAATTTGCAGTCAAAGATGGAGAAGCTTTATCCAGTCACTAAAAACAAGACCTGGAGCTGACTGTGGCTCAGGTCATGAGCTACTCATTGCAAAATTCAGACTTAAACTGAAGAAAGTTGGGAAAACCACTAGGCCAATCAAATTTGACCTAGATCGCATCCCCGATGAATATACAGTAGAGATGAAGAATAGATTTGAGGGACTAGATTTGATAGACAGAGTGCCTGAAGAACTATGGACAGAGGTTTGTGACATTGTACAGGAGGCAGCAATCACCGCCATCCTAAAGAAAAAAAAATGCAAGAAAGCAAAGTGGTTGTCTGATGAGGCTTTACAAATAGCAGAGGAAAGAAGGAAAGCTAAAGGCAACGGTGAAAAGGAAAGATTTACCAAACTGAATGCAGATTTCCAGAGAACAGCAAGGAGAGATAAGGAGGCTTTCCTGAATGAACAATGCAAAGTAATAGAGGAAAACAATAGATTGGGAAGGACTAGAGAGCTCTTCAAGAAAATTGGAGAAATCAAGGGAACGTTCCATGCAAAGCTGGCCATGATAAAGGACAAAAACGGTAGGGACCTAACAGAAGCAGAAGAGATTAGGAAAAGATGGCAAGAATACACAGAAGAACTATACAAGAAGGACCTCAATGTCCTTGACAACCATGGTGGTATAATCACTGACCTTGAGCCAGACATCCTGGAATGCGAAGTTAAATGAGCCTTAGAAAACATTACTAACAACAAAGCTAGTGGAGGTGATGGTATCCCAGCTGATCTATTCAAAGTCTTAAAAGAAGATGCTGTTAAAGTGCTGCACTCAATTTGCCAACAAATTTGGAAAACACAACAGTGGCCACAGGATTGGAAAAGGTCAGTATACATTCCAGTCCCAAAGAAGGGCAATGCCAAGGAATGTTCAAGCTATCACACAATTGCACTCATTTCACATGCTAGCAAGGTCATGCTAAAGATCCTACAAGCTAGGCTCCAACAGTACATGGATAGAGAACTGCCAGAAGTACAAGCTGGGTTTCAAAGAGGTAGAGGAACTAGAGATCAAATTGCCAACATTCGCTGGATTATGGAGAAAGCAAGAGAATACCAGAAAAACATCTACTTCTGCTTCATTGACTATGCTAAAGCCTTTGATTGTGTGGATCACAATAAACTATGGCAGGTTCTTAAAGAGATGGAAGTACCAGACCACCTCACATGTCTCCTGAGAAACCTGTATAAGGGTCAAGAAGCAACAGTTAGAACTGGATATGGAACAACTGATTGGTTTAGCATAGGAAAAGTATGACAAGGATGTATATTGTCACCTTGCTTATTTAATTTATATGCAGAGTACATCATGCAAAATGCTGGCCTGGATGAATCACAAGCTGGAGTTAAGGTTGCTGGGGGAAAGATCAATAACCTCAGATATGCAGATGATACCACGCTGATGGCAGAAAGTGAAGAGGACCTAAAGAGCCTCTTGCTCAGGGTGAAAGAGGAGAGCGCAAAAGTGGGCTTGAAGCTCAACATCAAAAAAACTAAGATCATGGCATCCGGCCCCATCACTCCTTGGCAAATAGAAGGGGAAATCATAGAAGTAGTGACAGACTTCATGTTCCTGGGATCCCAGATCACTGCAGATGGTGACTGCAGCCATGAAATTAAAAGACATCTGCTCCTTGGGAGGAGAGCAATGGCAAACCTAAACAGCATGATAAAAAGCAAAGACACCACCCTGCCGACAAAAGTCTGCATGGTCAAAGCAATGGTATTCCCAGTAGTAATGTATGGCTGCGAGAGTTGGACTATAAGGAAGACTGAGCGCCGAAGAATAGATTCTTTTGAACTATAGTGCTGGAGAAGATTCTTGAGAGTCCCTTGGACCTCAAGGAGATCAAATCATTCAATCCTAAAAGAAATCAACCCTGACTGTTCCCTGGAAGGCCAGATCCTGAAGTTGAAGCTCAAATACTTTGGCCACCAAATGAGAAGGGAGCACTCACTGGAGAAGACCCTGATGCTGGGAAAGATTGAAGGTCAAAGAAGAAGGGGACGGCAAAGGATGAGATGGTTAGACAGTGTCATCGATGCAACGAACATGAAATTGAGCAAACTTCAGAGGACAGCGGAAGACAGGAGGGCCTGGCGTGATCTGGCCCATGGGGTCGCGAAGAGTCGGACTCGACTGTGCAACTGAAGAGCGACAACAACAACAAGGCTGGAAGGAGACAAATTGTGATTCTTACATGGATTTCTACTTTAATACCTTGGGAGAGCTAGTCCTTTGTATACAAAAACACCACAAAGCCTAAGCCAGGTAACGCAGACGAACACTATGATCCAGATGGTGACAGTCCTAACACCACAAAGCTAGTAGTCAGGTCCCCAAATCCAAGCAAGTAAGCCCATGACCCTGGCCAGGCTAAGTATCTGGGAAAGGGCAGCTCCCCTCTCTGCTTCTTGCCTGCCTAGGACTTAATATATGCACCACGGCTGCCAAGTGGCAGAGGAATCCCCACCCAAGTGTTTCCAGTAAGCAAGTATCCCTTTGTGGGTCCTGTTCTTTGAAAGGTAAACAGTGCCAGCCAGTGATGGGAGTAGACAGACTTGTGTCATGGAGAAACTGAAATGTAATGTGACTCATATCTGCCACAAGAGTCAATAGGTTGCGAACGGACTAGGTACAACCTCAGTGACTGTGGTGGTGGCAGCCACTCACACAGCAAATAGCCCTGCTGTGTGGGCATTAGCATTCTGTTCCTTTCACAATTCTGTACCAGATAGGAAATGGAAAGTTACACTGGTGGGTTCAGCCCAGCTCCTCCTGGGCTTCCCTCTATTCATTTCCTAGCTTGTTTCACTTAAATAGACCCTTTAGCCTTCTACTTCTGGAAGGATGTTCTTGATTCTACAGTGTATTTCCTTGATGCTCTTTAAAGTAATGCCCCTTTACAGTAATGTCTTGAAGCAGGGCCTCACTGCATGAAGTATGATACCCCACAGTTGCCTTGGCAACTTGGTTCATTCAACTCTCCAGGAAACTCCTGTATTAGCAACTGATGAGCACTCCATCTATGGGAGAAGAAAATAGAAAATTCTTTGTAGCTTGCAGATAACATACATGAGAAGAACAAAGAGGCCAGATGGTCTTTGGGGATAGTCAGGGATACAAGCAGTGGCTTGTCCTATGAGGTTGATGGTGTCATAGTCCATCCTTCCAACTTTAAAAACTCCAGTACTGAATGGTGAAGCTCTTAATGCTGCATTTTATTTATAAAATAGGCACACATTGTTATTTTTTAACAATCCAGACAATTTAGAAATAATCCTATTGGGATTTTAGGATTTTTTCCTCTATTTGGGGAATCCCCCCCCAAGATAATGGCAGTAGGATGTCAGATGAAGCGGGTTTATGCAAAAAGGCAAGGACATTTTATCTAGGGTGGATTAACAGAAAGACTCTGTTTTCACAGTTCGCGTCTAGCTAATAAGTATATTTAGATTCATATTTTTCTCCTAGATCAGATTGGCTGATGAGTTTGAGAACCTCTGCAGTATGTAGCAAAGCTTAATAATTTGTGGTGTCAAAGATCAGCCTTGTCCTGAGCACATCCCTGCTCTGATACTTCCTAGAATATCCTGTGGTAATTTATTATTTTATTTATTTATTTTTGAGATTTTTATTCAGCCCTCCACAAAGCAGGCTCAGGGTGGATCACAAGAAACCGAGTCAAAAACTCATTACAATAAAATCACACTAAATCATTAAAACAATAAACAATAACATTCACACAGATAGTGACTGTTTCATATAAATCTGTTAGGGCTGTGTCCCGAGGGCGGGCCATCCCCAGGGTGGCGGCCGCCACTCAGGACTTCCCTGCTGATGACAACCCAAGCCCTGGCCCCCAGAGAACCTACCAGGGCGGGAAGCAGAGCTGCCAGAGCAACACCCCATCATCCTGGCCCTGGGGAGCCATCGAGAGAGGAAGGCTTGGGAAGGAAAGAGGGAGCCACGCCGGGCCTGCGGCCCAGCATGAGGGCACGCCCCCCAGCTCAGGGAGTCCTGGAAGGGGAGGGAGGCAGGGCTGAAGCCGCCTCAGATGCCTGAGGAAGGAGGGGAGCCGGGAAGCTGCACCCACAGCTCAGTGTTCTTGCATAAGAAGGGGGTGGAGTCAACAGAGGGGGTGGAGGGTGGAACACAGAGGGGATCAGCTGGCAAAGAGGGGGAATAAAAGATGGAACATGAGCAAAGGCCAATGAGGATGAACTGGTGATAGGAGGAAGTTGCGCCCAGAGGGTGAGAGCTGCCTGACCAGGAAGTGGAGAGTGGGGTGTGGTGAGGTAACCTCCTCCCCTCATCAGTGTCTGAGGCCTTTGCGATTTCCCGAGAGAGCGGGGACACGATGGATCGTCCACTCAGCTTGGGATCCAGTGATAGCGGGGGGGGGGAGTTGTCAGACTCATGCGACAGGCTACAAGGTAGAATCAAATGGGCCCTTTCAGTGAATTGGGAACTAGAGCGAGGAGGCCAATTAAGATAGACACCCACTGCCTCACCTGAAGGCCTGGTGGAACAGATCCATTTTGCAGGCCCTGTGGAATGACAGAAGGTCATGTGACACTTTTAAGATGTCTGATAGAAGCTAATTAGTATTTGCTTATACAGTCAGGAATGTTTAAGATCACTGCAGAGATGCTTAATTCAGAGTCCCTGTCCCCATTCAACACCTTAATCTCTGGTTTATTTACCTAGGAATCCCAGGGTGTTTTAACCACACCCCCACCCCAGATACATTATCTCAAAACACTTTCAGGTAACATCATAGCGGAAGGACTATGATTTAGTGGTAGAGCAGCTGCTTTGCATGCAGAAGTTCCCAGGTTCAATCCATTCCCCAGCATCTCCAGTTAAGAGGATCAGGTAATAGGTGATGTGACAGACTTCCACCTGAGGCCCTGGAAAGCTGAGATGTTGCCAGTCAAAGCAGGCAATACTGTCCTTGATGGTCTGACTCAGTAGAAAGCAGAATCTTATGTTCATAATTGTAGTAAATTATGAACTCCACTCAGTTTTGCTTTGGCAGAGTACTGGAAAATTAAAAGTTCCTTTTTAAGTATTGACAGGCAGGAGACGATGATCAATAACAAGGCTTTTATTCATAACATTACTCAGCTCTGATCTGTTAAGAGCGGCCCCCAAACTTATACTGTTCCAAAACTGAACTATATACAATGTAACTATTACATAGGAGGTCTGATTGGACTTAAGTGGAGCTTCCTGATAAGGCATTCTGCATGGATTCAGGACCAATAGGAGTCTTTATTATGCAGCCAATCACAACAGAGGGAGTTAGGATACCTTAGCACAACCCATAACTAACAGCTTAGAATATCCCAGACCTAACACTACTCCCCCCTTGGTTTAAATAAAATAGTCCTTAACGTAGGTAGGGGCACGTCTTGTTTGGCCGGACCATTGAGGCAGTGGCGTACCTCCCGGAGAATGCCTGGCATGTGGGGTGCCCTGGGAACAGCCATAGTCCAAGTGATCTGGGGGCCCATCAACTCTGGCAAAGTCCTGAACGGGTTCAGAGTCTGTTCGGCAAGGTGCCAGCTCGACCAGTGGACTGGATGCCACAGCTCCCCAAGCAGGAGACAGTTCCCTGCGAAGAGCAGGCACAACAGGTGAGGGTGGAGGAACGGGCTCAGCCATTCTCCCAGTTGATCATCAGCCTCCCAGGCCAGAGGTGGCAGCCTCAGAGGGACGCATCTCCCAGGCACTGACAGTGCTCTGCAACGGGAGATCTTCCAGACAGGGAACAGGAACTGGGGTGCGTTGCAATGTTTCACCCCTAGGCAGCCAACACTGTCTGAGTTGAGCCAGGTGGCAGTGGCAGACTTGCCCTGCACTGTTCCGCACCTTGTACGAGATGGGCCCTGTGGAACGGAGGACGACGGCTGGCACCCAGTGCGGACCTTCTCTGTAGTTTCAAGTGTAGATCGTGTCACCCGGTGTGAAGGTCTTCATGTGCCCAGAGGTGATGGGATCACGACTAGTGTCCAGCGCAAGATCTGGGTGAAAGCGGCTCAACCCAGTAGACAGCTGGTGGCCCATGAGGAGCTCTGTTGGGCTCTTTCCCGTAGCTGAGTGGGATGTAGAGTGTTGGTGGAACAAAAAGTCTGTGAGGTTCGACAAGAAGTTCCACCCGCTGAGCCTTCGGAGGGAGTCCTTCATGGTTCTCACCATGCGCTTTGCCTGGCCATTCATCTCCAGATGGAAAGGAGCCAAGGTGATGTGTCTGATGACCCTCTCTTCCATGAACCTCTGGAACTCAGCAGAGGTGAATTGAGCTCTATTGCCCAAGACGAGGAGATCCAATAGGCCAAACATGGCAAACAGGTGATCCAGGCAGTGGGTGATGATGGCCATAGTCATGGAAGTGACAGGACACACCTCCAGCCATTGTAATCCATGCATCAATGATCAGAAGGAGCATTCTCCCCTGAAATGGGCCAGCAAAGTCAATGTGGATACGGGACCATGGACTCCGTGGCTTTTCCCATGGATGAACAGGGACCGAGGGGGCTTCTGGCCTCGACTCCTGACAAGGCTGGCACGTTCAGATCCAGTGCTCAATTTGCTGGTCACGTCCCAGCCACCAAACATAGCTCCTTGCTATCGCCTTCATTTTCACGATGCCAGGGTACCCCACATGTTGGGCATCTAAAATTCACTATCTTAGTGGGAGAGGGACCACAATCCGGCTTCCCCACAGGAGGCAGCCCTTGCTTACTGACAGTTCTGCTGAGCGCGACTGGAACGGCTGGAACTCAGCCTCGAGCTTCCCGGGCGGTCATCCCCTCCACACGTATTTGAAGACATGGCTAAGCGTATGGTCCTGGGCAGTGTAGAAAGCGATGTCAGCAACCGTGAGTGGAGGCTGAGGGAGCTCTTCAATGAGGAGCGTTTCCTGAATCTGGGCCCCATGCTGTTCATGTAGTGGCAAGTGGCTAAGGGCATCAGCGTGCCCAATGACTTTTCCGGGCCTCTGGATGAGGGTGAAGTCATAAGCGGAGAGGAGGACGGCCCAACACATCATCTGAGGTGACAGGATCTGTGGTGTTTGGCGATCCTTTGTGAAAATACTGTGCAGCAGTTTGTGGTCGATGACGATGTCGAATTCACAACCATAGATGAAATTGTGAAATTTCTTCACCGCTGCGATGATTGCCAATGCCTCTCGGTCTATCTGGGCATAACTTCTTTCCGCTGCAGATAGAGTCCTTGAATAAAATGCTATGGGGGCCTCACAGCCGGTTGGCAGCCTGTGGCTGAGGACTGCCCCAATCCCATAGGGTGATGCGTCACAGGCCAAAATGAGTGGCTTCTTCTTGTCACAGTGGACAAGTACTCTGTCAGAGACCAAAAGAGCTTTGATAGCTTGGAATGGTGCTTGCTCCTTGTGACCCCAAGCCCACGGAGCTGTTTCGTCTAAGAGCCGACAGAGAGGCTCAGCGATAGCTGCTTTACTTGGCAGGAAGGAGTGATAAAAATTAAGGAATCCTAAGAAGGACTGCAGCTCCTTCTTCAATTTTGGTGGGGGTGCTTTGCAGATCATGGCAACCTTCTCTGGCGCAGGATGGATGCCATCTTTGTCCAGGAGAAAACCCAAAAATTTGACCGCAGGGACAAAGAATTCGCACTTCTCCTTTTTTACTCGAAGGCCAGCCTTCTGTAGACGGCGGAGCACCTCTTGCACAAGAGCAGTCAGTTCTAGTTCTGAGGCTCCCGCTATCAGTACATCATCAAAATAGGGGATGATGCCTGTCAAGTCCTTAAGAAGGTGTTCCATCAGTTCCTGGAAAATCCCAGGGGCAACACTTACCCCGAACTGCAAACAGTTTACCTTGAGGGTGCCACGATGCATCACAATTGTCTGAGCCTTGGCCATGGCTATGTCGACAGGCAGTTGTTGGTTTGCCTGGGCTAAATTGATTTTGGTGAGCATCCGGCCCCCGTCGATAGATGCTTGTAGATGGCTCACCACAGGAACTGGGTATGCATGCTGCTGCAGGGCCTTGTTGAGGGTGCACTTGTAATCCATGCACAAGCAAATCGAACCATTTGGCTTTATTGCAGTGACAATTGGAGTTGCCCATTTGGCATTGGGAATGGGCTTCAGTATGCCCTGAGCTAGCAGCTTGACGATTTTCTCACCGATGCACGGCTTGAGAGTGAAGGGTACTCGCCGCGGTTTGAGGCATATGGGTTGGACTGCAGGATTCAAATCAAAAGAAACTGGTGGACCTTTGTAACAGCTGAGTTCTGAACTGAAGACATCACGGAACTCTTCTACAGAATTGGCTGCTCTCAACTGACTGATATGGTTGATGCCGATAATGTCAATACCAAGGGCGGCAAACCAATCCAGACCAATAAGACTTGTGTGGTGACCTTCAACAATGAGCAAATTAAGATGACCGTTGCATTTCTTGTACTTGACTTGGACAGAGGCGATACCGACGACTGGGACTCGGTTCCTTTGGAAATTGAAAAGTTGCAGAATGCACTTCTGGAGACAGCGTGCAGAGAACCAGGGACATACTTGTTGGAAAGTGTTCCACGAGACAATTGAACCCATAACTAACAGCTTAGAATATCCCAGACATAACATTCCTCATTGCCCTAGAGCTCTTTTCTTTACCTTTTGCTTAAGCCTTTTTAGTCTATGCAAGCATTTCCAAACAATTGGCTGACATTTTAGGCTGAGTGTACATGATCATTGTTTTATGGTTTGAATTGTCACTGTTGAGACAATAGTAAAGAACTGTTGGTAGTTTGCAGCCCAAACTTCAACTTAGAAGATTAAAAATGATTTTAAAAGATTGATATAATTGTCTTACTGATATCAGCAAGTCCTATTTTTAACTATGGGTGTTTCAGAAGGCAATGGTGGATTTCTATCTGCTGTAGCTACCACTGCAAGAGCCAAATTAATCCAAAGCATCCTATAGGAACTGATGTTAGCGAGGCACTGTAAACTGTTCTGGGATTCAGGGTAACTACACCTGTTTCTTTGTACACAATCACTAGGAATTCCCCCCACCACCACGTTCAGTATATTCTGTAGAAGAGATCAATCTTTGCAAGGAGCCAGGATCTGACTGAGAAGCCTAATTTATTAAAGTTTAAACTTGAGCATCTTATGTGCCACTTAATATGGCCTAGGAAGCTCCAATGGTGAAAAAAATGAACATATTGTAACAATTAAACTGATTAGGGTAATGAGATAGTAAGGGAAAATCCCAAGGTAGTACTAAACAATGATAGCCTATTACATAAGAAACAAAGATTGTAAATCTGGGGAAATGACTGTTTGGTAACTATAAAAAAAATCCCAGATGGCTGGCAACAACACAATAGCTGTTGCTTAAAAAGTGGTCAGATGGCATCCTTACAGAGGTCAGCGATTGGGAGGAGAGAGAGGATAGCTGCAGTGAAAACCTGAAGCCTATGGCAATAAACACTTGAATCTGGGACCACCTTCAATTGTTTTTGGGTCATATTTACATGTCAAGTGGGAAGATGGAGGAGAACACTACAAAATGAAATCTGATCACAGGCACAGATCCAATAGATACACTTCTCCCCCCACACACACACACAGTGTTGCCCTCAGTAAACCTGCACCAAATGCATTTAGTATTTTTCTAGAGGCATTATACCCTGCTCAGATCCCTCCCCCCAAACCCTGCCTTCCCTAGGCTCCACCCCCAAGTATCTAGGTATTTCCCAATCTGGAATTAGCCACTCTGTGTCCTTCCTGTGCTGCATGCAGTAAGTCTTCCTTGACCTCCCCCCACCTCCCACCCCAGCTTCACACCTTCAGCCTCAGACTTACTTTGAGAGCCATCTGGAAACAGCTTTGATCTACATGTCTGGCCCCCACTGGAGAAAGAACTTGAGTTTTGTCACTTCAGACAGGAATACAGAGATGGAAAAGGTGCCTATGTAGATGTGTAGTGAGTAGGAGGATACATCACAGGGATTGTATACATAAATCTACTTGGACTTGCCTTTCTGGAAGAGTGGATGTCTTGGCTTCTGAGTGCTACCCTAGCTATCTTACCCAATGCCACGAAGAGTAGAAAAGTGTTAAAGAAAGTCATGCACTCATGTGTTGTCAGATTGGGGTGGGTAAACAGGGAGAGTGTTTCTCAAACTACTTGTAGTAGTTCAAAGTAATCCCTGGTGCTTAATGTTTTAAAGTTCTCATACCCCTCATATAAATTATATCAGTATTATTTACAACATTTCAGTAAGGTAGCTCAGCGCAATCATTTCATTCATTTATTGCAAAAATTTATGCTCTGATATTTGATCCACCTAGTTCTCAAAATGTCTTACGAACAGTCAGTTCCACACCTACACAATGTAGCAGCCCCTGGATCTCTGACTGCTGGCAAAGGCTAGAGAGTCTTTCTTCACACACATCTGCTTTGAGCAGAGAATTCTTCCTGCCAGGGAAAGGGGAAGCAAGTATTTTTGGGATACTCCTTCTCTGACTGGTGGAACCAGAGACAGTGGTTTGTGGCTTGCCTAAGGCCCATTCAGTGGGTTCATGGAAGATGTAAAACTGAAATCAGGGACTTTTTTGTCCATATTTTGGCAATTATACTGGACTAAGCCCTCTTGCATGGGGTCCCTAGGAGAGCAAGCAAGATCATATGTGTCATGCTGTTCTTAGGAACATTATTTTACTTCTCTGGCTGCTATGGTTTTTATTGATAGCACAGTTTATGCTTGGATTAACAGCTGAACAACAGAAACAAAACCAGAAGATAGCAGGGAGTTACAACAGTCTTCAAATGTCCGACAGCCATTAACACTGGGAAAACACCAATAACAGCTAGATATCTCAATAACCTTTCCTCTATGGATCTCTGGCCCTGACCTGGATCTCATCAGATCTCAGAAGCTAAGAAAGGTCAGCTCTAGTTAGTATTTGGATGGGATTCCTCCAAGGAATACCAGGGCCATGGTACACACACAGGCAATGGCAAACCAACTCTGAACATCTCTTGCCTTGAAACCCCTATGGGGTCACCATAACGCAGCTGTGACTTGACAGCACTTTCTGCCACCATGGACTCCCCTCCTGAGAGAAACACACACACCCCTGTATATTCTGGCACCGCTACCAGGGGCAGCATTTAGTGTAAGTCTACACATAGCTGGAAGTGGAAGTACTGGTGCAGGAAGTCCCCTGTATTGGCAACAGCATAGGAGAGACTTGCAGTTAATATTATGTCTTCATTTAAAAGTCAGCACAAAAATTTCTTCCAAAATACAAAGATTGTACTATACAGTGATAGCAGCAGCTATTGCTGGAATGTATTTATTTTTAAAAAAACCCATGTTTCCAACATTTAAGTTAAGAAATAATTACTTAAGGGGATTTAAGTTCCAGGGGAGAAAAGATAAACTTTCAGCTGGTAGCTAATTTGCCAAAGCAAAGACACCACAAAATGAGATTGAAATAGAATGGAAGAAGGCTAGATGCTGCTATACACCATTTCACAGGTAGTTGCATTTTGATAATTAAACATTACCAGGTATTGAACACTGATTGGGCACATTCAATGTAAGTAAAAACAGTTTGCTATGGAAGACTCATCTAACAACACTCAGGTTCTTGTGCACACAGATCTCCCTTCAAAGAGTACGAGCTCTGTTTTCCCCTGCTTCATTTCTCAAAGGACATGAATACGGTCTCCAGATCCACTCTCTCCATGCTTCTGGTGTGTTGCTTACTTTGTTTTCATTTTTTTCTCTCAAGCACCATGTATCTTTATTTGATCAGAACAAGAAAAGATAAAAAAGAGATTGTATGCCTGCAGGAAAATCTGTGTCAAGGCCAGCACTGGTGGTAGCCCCTGACCTCCTCTGCTGTGCTCAGTAGGGTAGCAGAGGGGAAAATGCAGTGAAAATTGCTGTAATTCTAACAGTGTAATGTCACTTCCAGCCAGGGTGACCCCAGCGGTGTTAAAGCTGTAGAGTTTCTGAATCCCTGGAAATTTGGCAACCCAAGGTTCTGGCCTTTCCTTGCCTCCTTGGGCTACCCCCTCCCTTTGTTATTGTGCAGAGTGGGGAAGACTATGTAGTCAGAGCACAACACAGATTATTAGCCCAAATAAAAGAATTTATCTAACTATTTACACAGTTATGGGGCGCATACACATTGTAGGAGTAAGAACACACTATGAACCAACAGGGCATAAATCCACAGGGGTTAAATGCCATCCTTCCCTACACAATGGCCTCTGGCTCTCTGCTTTAGCCTCTCTCTCTCTGGCCCAAGAGAGCAGGGAAACTTCCATTCATTCCCCAGTCCAGCCAACTGTGGAGTGGCTGAATTTCTGCTTCCTCCCAGGGTTCCCCCACGTCTCTGGCTTGTGGCCTGGACTGCCTGGTCAGCACAGGCAGCAGCAGTCTTTCCTAACCTCCTGTAGGATGAAGACGGCCTCTTCCATAGATGGACTGCAGTCTATATTGATGCCGCCCCACATGTTGGGACACTCCCCGTTTTCCCGCCCTTTTCTGCCTTGGTGCAGCTGGGAACTGTAGTCCAGCAGATGAGGAAGCCCCATTCAACCCAGTGAGTGATACCCCTACAGGCCCCTCTCTGGAACTACAGCTCAATTAAACCTTATGGCAGAACATTTTAAACAAACAACCACAGACAGCAGACATCTTACAAACACAGGTAACTGCCATTTCATTACACCTACCAACAGCCACTGAGAGAAAAGTTACTCCCACAAAGGATGCTTGCAGTCGAAGTGTCTGTGTCAAGAGACAAAGCCATTTGCCAGGACTTCTGACAGGGCAGAGTGGCTGAAGGGGGTTGCGCAGGGAAGAAGAGCAGACCCAGCACCTGGCCAATGGCACACGAGTACTCTTGAGTGGGGGCTGATGGCCAATGGCTAAGGGAGGGCACTGCACAGCCAATGGGAGTGCATGGAATGTTGCCACTTTAAAACAGCATTATTTATATAGAGAGATTAGTTCAATTTATACCCTGCCCTCCCCGCCAAGGCGGGCTTTATTTCCATCTCTATCTCCTACCTCTATTACTGGCATTTCTGGCTATCAGATTAGGGTCCCTTTAGACCCATAACTGTCCTAAGAGAAGCCAACGCTGGATCAGGCCAATGGCCCATCCAGTCCAACACTCTGTCATACAGTGGCCAAAAAATACCAGGTGCCATCAGGAGGTCCACCAGTGGGGCCAGGACATTAGAAGCCTTCCCACTGTTGCCCCCCACAAGCACCAAGAATACAGAGCATCACTTGCCCCAGACCGAGAATTCCTTGTGGCTAATAGCTACTGATGGACCTCTGCTCCATATGTTTATCCAATTTCCTCTTGAAGCTGTCCATACTTGTAGCCACCGCCACCACCTCCTGTGGCAGTGAATTCCATGTGTTAATCACTCTTTGGGTGAAGAAGTACTTCCTTTTATCTGTTCTAATCTGACTGCTCCACAAGTTCTTGTGCTCACAAGTTCTTATATTGTGAGAAAGGGAGAAAAATACTTCTTTCTCTACCTGCTCTATCCCATGCATAATCTTGTAAACCTCGATCATGTCACCTCTCAATCATCGTTTCTCCAGGCTAGAGAGCCCCAAGCATTTTAACCTTTCTTCAGAGGGAAAGCATTCCAACCCTTTTATCATTCTAGTTGCCCTTTTCTGCACTTTTTCCAATGCTATAATATTCTTTCTGAGGTGTGGTGACCAGAATTGCACTCAGTATTCCAAATGAGGTTGCACCATCGATTTATACAGGGGCATTATGATACTGCCTGATTTGTTCTCAGCTCCCTTCCTAATAATCCCCAGCATAGCATTGGCTTTTTTTATTGCAGTCGCACACTGTCTTGTCCTGTGGAGTCCTGTAAGGAAACAAAACTTGGTATGTATGCAAGTTTTCTGCTTCAAGCACCTGTGCCTTTTGTAGGTCACAGGGGGACATCAGAGCAGGGACAACAATCGGTGGCAAGCAGTAGCATATAGTTAGCCACAATGGAGAAAGGACAGGAATGGAAATTAAGTTGTGTACTAGACTCCATTCCACATAGTTGTATACACAACTGCTTGATATGAACAAGACCCTTCATAGCCATGATGAACCAGGGGGCCTTTGCTGCAAAAACTAGCCTAGTCCTGGGTAAAGATTATGTCTAGATTAGTATGTGATTGTGAGGTCAGGTTCCTCCAGAGCACCAGGCATTTAACCCTTCCATGAAGGAAAGCCAGCACGGACACGGTTTCTAGAGGACCACATCTCCTGTGGTCCCACTTGTGACTCAATAATTCTATTCATATTTATTCCAGGCCCAGAATACAAGTGGTACAGAAACAACCAGGGCTGAGAACAAAACACCCTGTTTACATAGAGCAGCCTGCTCTGTTCTCAGGATGAATTTCCCACCACATTTCCCACCATGGGGCTCCAGGCAGGTGTGTTCCTGCCGGGGTCTGCAAGATCCAAGGTCATTAGCCTGCGCAGTCATCCTGTTATGCTAGCCAAGCAAAGAGAAGGGAGGTTGTTCTCACTGTCAGGAAGAATGTGAATGTCAGAGTCACCACTGGGTTGAACAGAGGCAAATGGATCTGTCTAGCTCTTCAGCAAACAAGATGGATGGGAGATGGAGAAAAATGAGCTTTAAAGTAGCACAGCAGCTTCACGAGACCCTTAGAGAGTGGCTGAAGCAGAGCAGTTGGCTAGAGGCCAGAAAGCCATTGTTAGAGCTGGGCTGGGGCAGAAAGAGGCGCCACTGATCAGGGACATCTGGGGCACTGAGCCAGGTGGCTAATCTGTCCAGCTGGGCTAAGGGATGGCCAGGAGGAGACACTGAAACAGGTTCTTTGCAAGGAGGAGTGATTTAGGGCAGTTCTCCTGGGATGTGACTGAACAAGTCATTGCTCTGTGTTGGGGGTCTTCTCTGGGGAACTTGCGAGGATTTGCGGGGAAGCTCCTCATTTTCCTCTGTATCCCCCTCCTCACACTATTTCCTTTTTCCCTTATCCTGGCAGACCCTATATCACCACCTTTCCTTGCTTTTTTCTTTTCTTCCCACCACCTGCTTCAGTCATTTTGAGATGTTTTAACCCCAATTAGTGTGTTTGTGTTTTGGGGGAGGGGCAGATTTCAGATTTTTCTGTAAGCCTCGAGTTTTTCTCTGGTTGGTAGAAAGATCTGTTTGTCTATCCATGGCCTCAGTCTCTGAATTTAAGTATCCACAGATGAGGCCCTATTGAGAATCCTGTGTGTATATTTGCAACTGGTGTACAAGTATTAGAATGTGGAATGGTATAGTATAGCCCTGTCTCCTCAGATCTTGGAAGCTAAGCAGGATTGGTAGCCGGGTTTGTACTTTGATGAAAGACCACCAAGGAAGACTTCACAGAGGAGGGCCACTGCAAACCACCTCTGCTTCCCACTTGCCTTGAAAGCCCCTTGCTGGGATTGCCATAAGTTGGCTGCGACTTGATGGCACTTTACCCACACATACAAGCAGTGTTCCCTCTAAGCTGAGTTAGTGTGAGCTAGCTCACAGTTTTTTAGCCTCCGGCTCACAGATTTTTGTCTCAGCTCAGGAAGGAGGGCTCCAGAGGGAACTACTTTCTGCAGCAGCCAAATCATTCACTCACAACTTTAATGCCAGTAGCTCACAAAGCCGAATTTTTGCTCACAAGGCTCCACAGCTTAAAGGGAGCATTGCATACAAGTACTAACACATTGTTCAGCAGGGGAAAAGAAGGAGGGTGAAGGAAGCCTAGGGGTAGACAGGTAAGGAACAGAGTTAGGATTACATGCTGTTATCAGTCACCTCAAAAACCATTCACCAATTATCAGAAATTCCTGATCTCTAAAAAGATGAACATTCATTTTCCATCTAAGTTTCCTCCTCATTTGGTCTAGCTCTATCAGTAGAGGATTATGATCTGCAAAGGTGTTTGGCAAAATTTCCATTTCCTTTAGATCTTTCATCAAGTACCTATTCATCTACTTGCAATTTCTTGCTTTCAGACTGCTAGGTTGGCAGGAGCTAGAACCAGAGATGGGAGCTCAATCCGTCATTCAGCAATCAGGTCTCGAACTGCTGAACTACCGACCTTCCAGCCTGCAGTTCAGCGTCTTAACCACTTGAGCCACTGCAGCTCCTAGAAGTCACTAGGATGTCCTTAAAAATGAGATGACAAGAAGAAAACTAATAAATGTTAACAGTTACTGTGGTTTTGTAATAAGCGTGTCAAATTTCCCCCATCCTCATTGTCAGAAAAGTGTTCTCAGATTACACTTCTATACCTCTCTGAATAGCACTGTGGATTCATATTTTGTTAGTAGCACTCTGTATTGTGAGCAAAACTGCAAGAGCAGGGTAGTGTAGTAGCCGAACTGTAGATTAAAAATGCTTGTTTTGAGCCACATAATGTGGGGAAGGGAGAGTGGCTTAGGAGGCAGTTTGGAGCACAGAAGTGGCAGGTGGGGAAAGGACTAAGCATCCATCCTTTGCCCTAAATTCACCTCCTTCCCAAGCTTTTCCTGGAAGAAGCAGCCATCAGACCATTGTTACATGACCCATTGATCTGAAGAATCCTTGAGTCAAATCTCATCCTGGGAATAATCACTGATTTACAGGGCTGCTGTAAGGGTTATTAGGATAACGCACATGCTAAATGCTCAAAAAATGCTAAGTAGAAGCATGATCATCTGTTATCAACATCAAGCCCTGCCGCCTTTACCTTCTCATTACTGTTTACAGCAGCATGTTGAAGCACCCATGTTCTTTTCGGACAAGACATTTTGACCTGGACACGTGCCAAGATGGCAGCATAGGACAGTGCAGAATCACTGGTGGGGCTGAGGGTGGGAGTACTGTGCGCAGCAGATGGCACTCTTGTACACACAACTTCTGACAGCTTTTTTTAAATCAAACCATATCTCATTAAAAACTGAAATAGATGAAACTTTTAAAAGGTGAAAGTAAACTAGGCCATTTAAAGCAGTAAGCGTTTCTGAGCAATAAGGTTCTGATTAGTTCATAAATGCAAGCAACAGAAAGGGTTAAACACTCTACCAACTATTTCTGTGTAGAGCATCTTATGTCAACATGGGTACATGGGTGCATGGGTGGAGTGTTGTCAGATAATGTAGTGTACACTGTTAAATTCAGCCGTGTACTATCAACCAGACTGTAACAATAGCAGTGTGACAACACTTGCAATTAAATTTGAAGTTAGGGTTGTCACCCAAAGACCAGGTATGTACCTTGGGGAGATGGGTAAAGGCTTCTTGGCTTCTTCTGCCCATTTCTTTTCCAGTCCTATCATCTACCCCTCCCAACAGCTCAAACAGGATTTTAGGTTTGCCACAGAAGGAGGCAGGGGAGGGGGTGAAGAACAGGACTGCAGGTAGAAGCCACAACTGTCTTGTCCGTCACTGTGTCAAGGAATTGTAAAACACTAGCATGCTGTCCAGGTTGCAACCTTGCAACCTGAATACTTTTGGAACTCTCTGCAAAGGTTAACTTGGATAAAGGTGAGCATTCTGTGCCCAGACTTCCAAAAAGCCTTTTACTCTGTCCTTCACTATGGAGCAATCTTAACAGTCATGGGATAAGAGGAATCCCATTGTGAATTAGAAACTTGCTAACTGATAGGAAGCAGAAGCCAGGAGTAAATGTATTTCTTGCAAGGGACAGGGAGTGAGCAGTGGACTCCCCCAAGGATCAGTACTGGGACCAACGCTATTTAATTGCTCATAAATTATCAGGAACTGGGGGAGCCTAGCAAGGAGGACAGGTGTGGGAATTGTGCCAAATTATTCAGGATGGTGAGGAGAACCAAAATAGACTGTGAGGAGCTCCAAAAGTATCTCTCCAAGATGGATGTGTGAACAATAATGCAGCAAACAAAGTTCAATAAAAGTGCAGAACATTGCATGCTGGGACAAAAAAAAAAGAACACCCCCTAAATTTAGATATATGTTGGTGATGGCATCTGAACTCACCAAGAAAGAGATCTTTGAGTCATGGTGGATAGTCCAATGCAAATGTCAACAGTGTGCAGCAGCTGTGAAAAAGGCAAACTCCATGCTAGAGATTATTAAGAAATGGATTGAAAATAAAGTGGCTGGTATTATAATGCCCTTGTAAAGATTTATAGTGAGGCTGTGTTTGGAATAATGTGTACTGTTTTGATTGCTATGTCTGAAAAAGAATAATGTAGTGATTGAACCAGTGTAGAAAAGAGCAACCAAAATTATCAAGGCCTTGGAACACCTACCCGATGAAGAAAGGCTAGGGAGTCTGAGGCTCTTTAGTTTGGAGGGAAGACAAGCAAGAGGTGTGAATGAGATATTTCCTTTCATGCCAAGGAAATTCCATGTGTGGAAAAATGTGTATACTGCCACCATCTGGACCAGAGAATCATAACAGTGATGGCCCTGTGAGGCAGAGGTGCAGTGTCCAGTGATGAGTAAAAAAATAAAAGTAAAAAGTTTCCCCTGCTTGAAAGCTAGTCGAATCCCCCCCTAGGAGGCAGTGCCTATCTCTATTTCCAAGCCGAAGAGCTAGCACTGTCCGAAGACATTTCCGTGGTCATGTGGCCAGCATGACTAAACACCGAGGTGCATGGAACGCTGTTACCTTCCTACTGAAGCAGTACCTATTTATCTACTTGCAATTTCTTGGTTTCGAACTGCTAGGTTGGCAGGAGCTGGGGCCAGAGGCGGAAGCTCACTCCGTTACGAGGCACTAGGGCCTCGAACTGCCGAACTACAGACCTTCCAGTCTGCAGCTCAGCATCTTAACCTCTGAGCCACTGTGGCCCCGGACCAGGGATGAGTAGGAACTGGTAATTAGTAATTGTACTGTACACTCTCTAAGCCTGACCTATTTTCATAAGTGTACACTTATTCTTATTTCCCCTTCATTTGGTAAGGCCAAAGATACCTCCTATAGCCAGTGTAAGGAGGGTTCCCGAGCAACTCACTGCCCTGAAGGAAGTATTACTTCTTATACCATTTTTCCGGGAGGGATCTTTCTCTTACTGCTCAGTGAGTATTAGAGGGTGGGCTGGAACAGTAAGGTCAACTGGTTTTTGCATTGGGGAGGGGGTTGCTGAAGGAGCACTCTAGTAATCCCAGTACAGTTCCAGCCACATCCGGCCTGTTGTTCCAAAGCACCTGGCAAGAATGGCTTGTTTGTCAGGAGTACTGCAATGCCATTCAGGAGCCCTTTAACCAGCTTAGAGAGGGATCGAAGGATTTAGTTCCTGTGTGAATCTGAGATTATCCAGGATGGGTTGTAGACACAGGGGCATTGCCCAACCACCCACGGGACCATAGCACGGCTTTCGGCCAAGGAGTCAGTCTCTGGGCAGGTGAGGGCCTTTGTCGGCACCAGGATGGGGCTGGACATTGAGGAGACAGGGCTGTCACCCGGCTCACCCAAAGCCAGGAGATCCCTGGAGAGTGTTAATGATTAACAACCTTGATGGCCTTAGCTGGGCCATGCCAGGAGAGGTAAACAGGACAGAGGCAGGCCTGGCACATCCCCAGCAGTCCCTGCCCCCATGAAATGTTTTCCTAGACAAGGACGAGCCAAAGAGGGATGTGGCCGACACTTCTGCCCCAGGAAAGGAGAGCCCCTGCTTTATGGCTGCCAGCAGGCAGGGAGAAAAATGTGCTGCCCCTTTAATAGAGGCTAATGCATGGAAATGGGCAGCTGAAACTTTTCATGTCATGGAGGTAAATAGTATCATATGGTAAATAAGATCCCATTAATCCCCCATTAAAAGGACAGGACACTTCCCCCCCCCCAGGCAGCTGGCAACCCTACCCTGCTGGCATGAGCACAGATCACGTCAGAGTAAAGGAATGTACCAACTACAGCCAATGAGCAGAGGCACCAGGGCATCTGTCCACCTCAGCAAGCCACAAGACTCTGCACAACACCCTTTTTGCTGATGTCCCAACCTCCCCTCTCCTGTGCACCCTGCTGCTGCCACCCTGCACAGCTCCTCTGGCCCCTGGTAAGGCACGCTCACACAGGCTGCTGAGGCAGCCAGCAAATGGCCTGGCTGCACTGCTGTCTGCTGGATCCTCCAATCAGCACAGCTTCGGTACCCCCTACCCTGACACTCTGGCTGTTCTGGTTCCCAGACACAAGATTTCCAGTGCTTCTTACTACCTCTGCTCCCTAGTCCCCTGGCACCCAGGGGCCTCCCCATCTAGAGCACTGCTGCTCCTCAATCCACAAAGCAAAGCTATTCAGTCCAGGGATAGCTCAGCTCAGTCAGGGCAGGGCAGAGTGTCTTTGGGGGGACAAGCAGGCCCATTGAACACCACCCCCAGCATGCACCCATTCCTCACTGGACCGATTGTGAAAGGTCACCTGTTGGCCTGGCTTAGTACAGACTCTGGGCTCTTTTCTTTAGCACTGTTCTGTGGATCGCTGATAGTCCCCATCACCTGCTGCAAACCTGGGCTGGCAAGGGAGATGTGTACAGGCTCAGGCTGTACTACTGCTCCAAGGAGACGAATAAGAAAAGAATTGCCCCCCCCCGCCCCCGCTGCATCATAGTGGATCATGTCTCACTGGGCACTTGGCATGGAACCAGATCCAGCCCTGAAATAGCTCCCCCCAAAACAGGCTCCAGTTACAGCGACTGGCATCCAAAGCAGTCCCTTCAATCATGCGTCCTCGTCTCTCCCTGGCTCCGATGAGGGTCAGAGAGCCCCCGGCACCAACCAGAGGCAGGGTCAGAATGTGCAGCAGCCACCTGACCTGAGTGGAGGCTGCAGCAGCCATGTCCCCACTCCTAACAGATCCCTGTCAATCGTTATTTGCTGGCACCACCTAGGTGATCTGGATGTAGCCCAGGAAACCCTCTTGTAGCCTGCTGCGTCACCAGCCTTGGAGACAGGGCACGGGAGCCTGGAGTCTGCAGAAAAGCAGCAAGACTAACGGAAGCCTTGTCTCCCCCTTCTCTTTCCTCCTTGTCCCATGCAGGTTTCTTGCTAAGAAATTTCTATAGGAAGCCAGCAGCTCCTGGAGCATCCCCAATGCGGTTTCGCAGTCCTCCAGAGGGATGTCCCAAACACACTTACTCAGTATCCTGCTGGCGTTGGTGTTGTACCTCCAGGTAAGGGCCTTGGTCGTCCCCACCCCACCCCGACTTGCCCCAAGTCTGAAATACACGTGTCAGGCCAGCCATGGTCTCTGTTGCCTTTTGCCCTCCACAGGGGCCCTCAGCCCAGATCATGGACTCCCTTATTGAGAACTGGATGGCCTACAGCAAAGAGTGCTTTCACAACATGAGTCTCCTGCCACCGCCTACTGGTAAGACCTGTGTCCCCTGCAGGTTGGATACTGTTTGACAGCGCCTTGGATGAGGGAGGGGAAAGGGACATGAGGCGGGTGGGCAGTCAGAGAGGCACTGCTGTCTGTTCTGCTGCCCTGCTGTTTTTCTTTCTCTCCCCCCCCCTCGGTTTATTCATCAGTTTCATTGCTGGGCAATGAGCAACTAACAGCATGCTGGGGCCTTGTGAATGTCTGTGGCTGCGGAAATGGGAAAGGGACACATACTTTGGGGAGGGAAAGGAGGCTGCCTCTGGTACTGGTAGCACATCAGCACACACTAATGGACAGAGAAACAATGTTGGTTACTGGATCTCAAATGACAAATGGGGACAGTGTCAAAGTGAAGCCTGTGAGGGAATGAATCAATAGGTAGCTGTGTATGTGGGCCATTGCATGCATGCAAATGTTGGGCCTAGATCCACGCAAGTGGCCCAATGTCAAATTCTGTTGGACAGTCCTCATACTAAAACTTCTGTAATTATTCTTCGGACAATCTCTGAAGACAGCTGGATTGGGGCAGGTCGGTACTGCTACTGTTATTAGATCTCACAGCAACATTCAACATGGTCGATTATGATCTTCTGACCTACCGCCTCGCCGACGTAGGAATTCGGGGATTGACCCTTCAATGGCTCACCTCATTTCTCCATGGCCAGGGACAAAGGGTGGCTTTGGGAGAGAATGTGTCCTCCAGATACCCCCTACCATGTGGGGTCCCTCAGGGGGCGCTTCTCTCCACAATGTTGTTTAACATCTACGTGCGCCCCCTTGCCCAGCTGGTCCAGAGTATCAGGCTTGGGTGTCACCAGTATGCTGATGACTCCCAGCTATATCTGTTATTGGATGGCCACCTGGATGCCGCCCCACAGAATCTGGCCGTTGGTATGGAGGCTGTGAAACAGAGTAGGCTGAAACTGAATCCAACAAAGACTGGGTTTGGCGGAGGGGGGGGCCTTCAGGATTGGGGCACAGATTACAAACTCTTGATGGAGTGCCACTGACACCAGCACAATCCGCCAGGAGCTTGGGAGTGATTTTGCATCCCTCCTTAAGTATGGAGGCCCAGGTTGCTCAGACTGCCAAGCTTCTGTTTTTTCATCTATGCCAAACTTGGCAACTGGCCCCTTTCCTGTCGCACCCTGGTCTGGCCATGGTAATCCATGCAACAGTCACCTCCAGATTAGACTACCATAACTTGCTCTATGCTGGCCTACCTTTGAGACTGACCTAGAAGCTTCAACTGGTCCAGAATGTGGCGACGCGAGTCCTGACGGGAATGTCACAGACAGCACATATTCAATCCGTGCTGCGCCAGCTACACTGGCTCCCAGTGGAATAGCGAGACAATTTCAAGGTTTTGGTAATGACCTATAAGGCCTTGAGAGGACAGGGACCAACGTATCTATGGGACCATCTCCTCCGTTATGTCCCCAGGAGAGCTTTGCAGTCCTTAGACAGCAATCTGCTGATGATCCCCTGCCCTAAAGACATCCGGCTGTCCTGGGCCAGGGCCAGGGCCTTTTCAGTCCTGGCCCCAACCCGGTGGAACTCTCTGCCAAATTCCATCAGGGCCCTGCAGGATCTGATGCAATTCCACAGGGCCCGCAAGGCAGAGATGTTCCGCCAGGCTTTTGACTGAGGACAGCGATGGTTCCATCTTGGCTGGCACCCTTCCTGTTTCTGTTGTTTACACCTATTTTGCCCTCTTCCCCCCTATCCATGAAGTAGCTGGCAGTGGGAGTTGGAATGGGGACTGGTTATTCGCCATCTGATTGTCTCTAATGTTTTTGCTAATGTTTTATCTGATTTTATCTTGTTTATCTGTGGTTGTACAACACCCAGGGCCCTGCAGAAGCAGGGGTTGGGTGATTCATAAATACAATTGATGATGACGATGACGACGATGATGATGATATTCCATACTGTGCTATTTTTAATTTTATTTTGCTTTGTTTAGTTTAAGGTGGTTAGCTTCTTGATTTTGTAAGCTGCCTTAGGCCCCCTTTTGTAGAAGTAAGTAGGGTTTTGATGTGTTTTTTTAAGGGACACTGACTTACAGTGCAATCCTAAGAAGAGTTACACCCTTCTAAACTCATTGACTTCAATTGAAATAGAAAGGTATAACTGCTTAGGAAGGGTGCCATTGTTAGTGTCTTATTTACTTTTTTTAAAAAAATCATTTATACCCTGCCTTTCTCAACAATGGGAACCCAAAGCAGCTTACATTGTTCACCTCTCCTCCATTTTTATCATCACAACAACCTTGTGGAGGGGTAGATCAGGTAGAGAGTCTGTGACTGGCCCAAAGTCACCCAGCACGCTTCCACGGCAGAGCAGGAATTTGGACCTGGGTCTCCCAGATCCTGGTCTGACTCTGTAACCACCACACCAAACTGTCTCTCTTGGAAAGAGTGAAAGCTGAAATAAATCAGGAAGAAGGCTTCCCCCATCACATGCTCTACCACACCTGCTGCTTCCACCACTGCTGCATATGCGCATCCACAGCCCCTGCCTCTCTTTCAACAGAGCTGGTATGCAACCGAACTTTTGACAAGTACTCATGCTGGCCTGATGCCCAGCCCAACACCACCGTCAATGTTTCCTGTCCCTGGTTCCTGCCCTGGTATGACAAAGGTACCTGCAGTGGAGGGAGAAGAAGATTGGGATGGGCTCATGCCCTTAGATGGGGAAACAGGCATTCTAATGGAAGAGGGGATGTTGGCATGGGGACAAGCAAAGGAGGATCTGGCTGGTGTGCTGGGTGAGGGGGTGAGTGGGATAGACACAAGAGACAGGGAGAGCGGATGAGTATGGAACATGCAATGCCAAGAGGGTATGGAGGAAGAGCTAGTGTGATTATTAATCTGGGGCACAGTCAGTCATCCAATCTATCCTTTCCCTTCCCACAGTGAAACATGGCTATGTATTCAAGAAGTGTGGTCCAGATGGCCAATGGGTGACAAGTCCCAAAGGGAAATCGTTGCGGGACGGCCGTCAATGTATGATGGACAATGAGACCCTCCTAGAACAAGTGAGCATGAATATGTACATTAGTTCTGGGGGCTGCCTTACCTCCACACACACAGGTCCCACTACCCACTCCCATTTGGAAAAGTGAACAGTCCCCGGGTCTCAGTCCTTCATTCCTTAGATTCTCTCTGCTTTCTTCTTTCCCAGAACAAGTTTGCTAGGATCTATGGCAGCTTCAAGGTGATGTACACGGTGGGCTACTCAGTGTCACTTTGCGCCCTGATCCTCGCCTTGGCTGTGCTACTAGGCTTCAGGTGCCTGGGGGATTGAACTGGGGGTGGGGGTGGTGATCAGTACTGGGGGAAAGGCATATTTTGTGGCATCGTAGTCGATGGCTACTATCCACACAGCAGTTAAGTCCACATGGAGAAGCTGAGTTTGTTAATTTTGGAGAGAGATTAATTGTATATTCTTTATGAGTGAAATGTCAGGCTGGCTCATTCTACTGTTTTAAATTGTTTTAATTTGCAAGATGTTTTAAATTACAAGATGACTCTTACCACAGTTACCTTGTGGGAGAAGATCCATGTGTCTCCCAAGACATATGACAAGTTCAGCTTGCATTCTGATCAACATTATAGCCCTGAATGTATTCACAAAAAGTGTAAAGCCAGGGAACTTTGTGAGTCTCTTCCATGAGGATAGCAATCATCCCTATTGTGGTGGTGGGGACCACCATGCAGGTTATTTGCCTTGGATTCTGTGCTGTTGGCAAGCATCCTTTTTTCCTGCTTCCCCACAGCACTGTGGTGCATTTGTATACCCCCCCAGAGGGAAACTGCAGGGAAACCTGCCAAGTGGCAGCCCTGTTGCCACTACAGTATTGGTAACTGCAGCAGTAATGGGAAAACTACACATATGTGTCCTTGTGTGGAAAACACCCCGTGAATTCAGTCAGCCACTGAGGAACGAGACATACATAAGTTAGCTTTTGTGCTTGAACTACATACATTTGGGCTGAGGGATGGGTATATCAGTTGAAGGAAATGTAGGGGAAGGCACCCATGAACCATCATTGGACCCATAGTTTCTTTTCTATGGATGCTTCCAAATGAAGCTCCTTTTGTGCTGCTGAGAGTTTGCTCTTCAGCAATCAGCTAGAAGTGAAATTTTAGCTGCACCACACTTAATACTGCATTATACCCCCCTTAAAATCCTATAATGCCCTGTTCCCATGCAATAAAATCTAACTTCTCAGGAGTTAAGTCCCATTCAGTGAAAAACTACTTCCTTCTGGCTACAGGCAGTCTTTCAGTAATTTCTGTAATTATTTAATCATTTCCTGGTCAAATCCAGATATCTTATAGGACTCTTTTAAAATGATCTGTCATTTGCTCTACCTCACTATGATGCAATGGAACTTAAACTTAGAAGCAGGGACCTACAAGCAGGGACTTTGAAGCAGGGACTTTCCTGCCTCCCTCCCACTTTTAGCATAATTGGCTACAACTTACAAGCAGGGACTTACAAGCAGGGACTTCCCACCCTTCCTCCCACTTTTAGCATAATTGGTTACAATTGAACATAATCCATTAATTAATTAATCCCATCATAAACTCCAATAATGTGGGTTTTGTACTTCCACCAGGTGTCTTTCCCAGACACATGGTGGTAGTAGTGCTGCTGCTCTTCCAACCACAGATTAACTGCAGCAACAGTGATCCTGGGTGCCAAGCACACCTCTGCATCCCAAGCCATCTCCTTCCCACCTTCTACTTGCCTCTTCCCTCCCGAAAGCCAATGGAAAGGCTGCAAGTGATTCCTGGAGGCAGAGAGCCTGTGCAGGGGAGAAGTCAGGCAAGCAGGTGGATAGTTCCCAGAGCAGCCTTGGCTAGCAGGGTGCCGCTGCTGCTACTCTAGGGATAAGGTGGGGAAGATCCACCAGCAGCCCTTCCCCCTCTCCTCATCAGGAGCACCCTGCCACCCCTTTCTCCCTACCTCTGTTGCTTTTCCAATGACAGGTAAGGGTATTCTTTTTTATTTACTTTGTTTATAGTCCCCATGGCTCATTGAGACTAAAAACAATGTAATAAGAACAGTACAATACCTACAACCAATAAAATTAGAGACCAACACACTAAAAATGCAACATAATTCAGTCAGTAAAGCTGGATTACAAGACTGGGGAGTGATGCAGTAGAACTTTATATAATATGCAATAAACAATGAAGTTCATGGAGTCAATGACTGATATCAGTTCTTTAGGAAGGGGCTAATGCTGGGGCAATCTGTGGATAACATTAAGAGCTAGAGAGGAGATGATGTGTAGGAATAAGGGGTGGGGTGGAGACTGTTATCAGGGTCCAAGGACTGGAAGGAGGGTCTGGGAGGGGGTTCTGCGTGGTGCCAGCCCCGCTGGACAGGCATTAACAGGCTCCCTGCTCTCCAGCAAGCTGCACTGCATGCGCAACTACATCCACATGAACCTCTTCGCCTCTTTCATCCTGAAGAGCATCTCGGTGCTCATCATCGACACGCTGCTGAACACCCGCTACAATGAGAAGATTGACGACTACAGTGTGAGGGTCTGGATGAGTGATGAGGTGACACACTCTTTACACTTCAGTTTTGCTCCCTTTGATTCCCATCGCCTCCCCCTCCCCCCCATCATAAAGCAGGGAGCATCACTTGTCCCTCCCATTCCACAGGTCCATAAGTAGACTTTTTGTAAAGATTCATTGGGCCATTATTGGGCAACTCAAGTATCACAAACCTGTAAAAAGGCATAGGTCGTTTTCATAAACGAGGCTTACATCAGCTTTTGCTGTAATCAATCTATAATGTGATTGCCAAATCTATCGTGACTACAACATATGCTGAATCTTTCTGCTGTTTTCTAGCCCATACGAAGGAATGAAAATGCTCTCAGGCTGGCCTTACTAGAAGTGAATGCAGACCTCAGGATTATGCTGTAGTCCAAATGGAGCCATACCATCACTACACAAAAGCATGCCATATAAACCTCAACTAGATTGGGACTAACAGTCACTAGTGTATATAAGAATCACCACCAGTCACTCTCTCTAGGTTGCTTGGATAAGCAAGACTGTATTCATAGAAGTAGTGGATTGTCAAGGAGATGACTGACACTGCAATCCTATGCAGAGTTACTCCAGTCTAAATACAGTAATTTCAGTGGGCTTAGACTGGAGAAATTTTGCACAGATTGCACCCTTTCAAAGCTGCAGGAGATGTTCTCACTCCTTTCCCCCTTCTCATCTCGTTTCCTGCATTGCTGCTTAAGACTGAAGCTTTTATACAGAAAAGAAAGCACCAACCACAAAATCAAAGGGAATGGGGGAAAGGTGCCCCCCTCGGATGCTGGCACATTCATGTCTCAAGTATTTGGGAAGATCTTGCTGAAAGATCCAAAGTGGCCTTTTCCTGACCCCTCTCCATTACTCTAGGCAGCAGCAGGGTGCCGTGCAGCCACTGTTTTCATGCAATACGGCATTGTGGCCAACTACTGCTGGCTGCTGGTGGAGGGGATCTACCTACATAACTTGCTGGTGCTGGCTGTCTTCTCTGAACGGAGCTACTTTACTCTCTACCTCTGCATTGGCTGGGGTGAGTATATGAATGCCCAGGCACTTAACAGAATATGGGGTGAATGGTGCAACCCTTTCACTAGAGCAAAAGCTGGGAGAGGGCTCATCCAGAATTGCACAAACTGCAGTAAATACTGAAGCACAGGAAGCAACAAAAGGCTGAGCACTGTGATGCCAGAGAAGAGGGTTCACCATCCATTGTGGGGACAGAGCCTGTGAATCCAACACTGAACTTTGACAGTATGCACTGATGGAGAGGGTGTGACATATAGAGGAATAAGAATGAAACTTTCATTATCTGGTCCCTTCCTGAGTTAGTTTGGTCTGTGGTTTATTCCTTTCCTATCAAATTAAACCTCTACAGGAAACAGCTTGGATTGCCCAGGAATTACCTGCTTTTTATGAGGTCATGGCCCATAACTGTCCCCCCCACCCCCAGCCCCTGCATTTCTTTTCTCTAGCAAGAGAAATCCCAGAAAGGCTCTTTGCTTGAATATCAGATTTTATCTCATATTTGTGAATACCAACCACCTGCTAGAGAGGCAAGGGCTTAGCCGTACATTATGAAGGACACATGGCTACTGCGAAGAACAGCAAACCCAAATTTATGTCTCTCTCCAATACCATTTAGTAAAAGCAGTGCTCATTTCCTGCAGGAGTGCAGCTCCGGCAGTAAGGAGCCCAGGGGGTGGGCACATGCAGCAAACCCTGCCCCCTGCTCCCAGCAGCCTCCCTTGCCTTTCCCTGCCTGTTGTCTGACTCAGCAGAGTGCTGCCACGAGCTGGCCCTTGAGCTGCTCCACCACTGCCTGGGCCATGGCACCCAACCTGCCCAAACTCTGCCCGTCCTTATACCGCCCTCCTCGACCCATGAGCAGCCACGCACTTTCCTGCACTTGCCGGCCATCCAAAAGAGTCCAGTGGCACCTTTAAGACCAAGGTTTATTCAGGTACAAGCTCTCCCTCCTCTCTGAGGGCAGATCTGTGCGCTTCCCCCCCCCATAGCTAGCAATCCAAAAGAGTCCAGTGGCACCTTTAAGACCAAGGTTTATTCGAGTACAAGCTCTCCCTCCCCTGTGAGGGCAGATCTGTGCGGTCCCCCCTATAGCTAGCAAGCCAAAACAGTCCAGTGGAGCCTGAGCAGTGGGTGTTGCCTTCTGACATACTTCCATTGATGTCAGGGGGTATATATTCAAATAAGTTATGCTAATGAGTTATGCTAATGAGCTCCTGCACCTCTTTTTCTATTAAATGACCCCTGAGTAAAAGAAATCACATGCCATGCCATAATGCCAGTTGCAACTCAATCCAACAAAGATGGAGGTCCTGTGAGGGGATTGGGCTGTCCACCCTGGATGGTGTGCCACTTGCACCAGCCCAGAAGGTGAGGAGCCTGGGGTTGATCCTGGATGCCTCACTTTCCATGGAGGCCCAGGTCACCGCAGTTGTCAGGTCTGCCTTTTTCTATCTCCAGTAGATCAGGCAATCGGCCCCCTATATCTCCCCCCAGGGCTTGGCTACGGTGACCTGTGCAATGGTCACTTCCAGGCTTGATTACTGTAACTCATTTTATGTGGGCTTGCCCCTGAGACTGATCTGGAAACTCTAAGTAGTCCAGAATGCAGTGATATGCCTGCTGACGGCATCGCCTGTGCGGGAATTCATTCAGCCAGTACTGTGCTGTTTGCACTGGCTACCAACTGAGTACCAGATCCATTTCAAGCTTTTGGTACTAACCTTCAAAGCCTTACACGGCCTGGGACTGATGTATCTGAGGGACCGCCTCTTCCTATATGTGCCCCGAAGAGCCTTGCACTCACAGGACCAACATTTGCTGTTACCCTCGCCCCAAAGGACATCCACTTAGCCTCGACCAGGGCCAGGGCTTTTTCTGCCCTGGCTCTGGTCTGGTGGAATCAGCTCCCACTGGAGATCAGGGCCCTGAGGGACCTTTTATCGTTCCGCGGGGCCTGCAAAATGCAGCTGTTCTGCCAGGCCTTTGGTTGATGCGGCAGGCGTCCATCCCAGTTGGCCTCCCTGCTCTAGTTCCCAATCCGCTGAAAGGGCCCATTCTGATTCCACTTTGTGGCCCCAACAGATTTATATTGTTGCTACCAATTTTATTATTTATTGTTTAAATAATTTTAACGTAATTATTGTAATGAGTCTTTGACGCAATTTGTTGTGATCTGCCCTGAGCCCACTTTGGGGAGGGTGGAATAAAAATCCCTAAATAAATAAATAAATCATTATCCTCAGAGTTCGCAACCCCCTCTCTATTTAATTCCCCACTAATGGGGGGGAGCATTGAGGTGGAAGAGTCCGGGTGCGATGACATCCTGGCTTGCATCTTCTGTTACTAGGTGTTACTAGGGAGTACTGAGGAAACACAAGGAAGAGACCCACATCCCTTGTAATGCCTACTTTGACCCTAAGAACTAGGGACTCCACAAGGACCTGTGCATTGCATTGCAATTAAAGCTGTGTACAGAGCATAGTTTTTTAAAGAGTCAGTAGTGGTTTGATAGAATTGTCATCGCCTGCTGTACAGATACTGACTTTTTTGAGCTCTTGAGTCATACAGGTTTTTGAAGTGCTATAAAGATCTGTTTGTTCAAAGGCAACAGTGAGACAGAGAAAATTTATATCCAGACTGTGTATGGTCTATGGAGGTTCTGCCAAAGTGCCTTCTTGTCTCTGGAAACCTCCTGTCTGCACCCAGAATTATGATGCCTTCTTCACACAGAATATCCCAGAGACCCTCGACTTTTTGAGCTTGTGGACACCTTTGGGATTCTGAGAGGGGATGGTTAGTGCCACCCAAAATGGCTGCCACAGAAGTGGGGTCAAAGCCCAACTGGCTGATGCAGGAGACAGAGCCAAACATGACACTTCCCTCCTCATTTTGCATATGAATTAAAGAAAGAGAATAAAATGACAGGAAAATCCAGGAGATAAGGGAGAAAAAGAATAAAAAGAACTAAAGCTTGAAGGAAGAATGACTAAGGAAAATCCAGGTGCTTACCCATCCTCCTGATCCTCCAGTGGCTGTGGGAAACCCTGTCCATTGAGGACAGCCAGTAATAAGCCCTGTCTTAACAATGGCCCCAACCACTTTTTGAAAGGCTTGGCAGGTGCCAGGTGAAGTGCTGCTGGGCATCATGGGACCTGTGGGCCATGGGGAACCCTGGCATATCCAATCTAACTTAGAATAGTCAGTAGATATGCTTTCCAGTTTTATTTTCAGTATGTGTGTATATGACTCCACCTCACTGTTTCCTAAAACATACTTATACACCCAGTCATCCAGGTCTTGCCTGGAAAGTCACAGCTTTGGATATGCCCCTTTAAAGTCTTGCTTAGACTGCTTTTGTTGTTTGGCTATACCAGTTGTGAGGAGCAGAGCAGAGGAAGCTGAAAGATCTTAGTGATGGAGTTAGTGAGGCATGCTTGGCAGTTCAGAGAGTATGCCTTGTGTGCCTTTAGGCTAGGCTTTGTTCCTAGAGGTTGTGTAGCCCAAAGCAAGCTGGTTACAAAGATACCTCAGGGGTTGAGAACATTGCAACTCCATCTCCCTGTTGCATTTTGTGAGTTGCAGGCAGATCTGTCTTGAACAGATATACCTCCTCTCTGTTCTTGCTTATGTCCTTCTGTCTTCTCTCTTCCTAGGCGCCCCGATTCTCTTCATTGTGCCATGGATGGTGGTGAAATTTCTTTATGAAAATATTCAGTAAGTTCTTACAAGCAGCATTCGAGGTCAATGTGTGTGACCACTATACAAATTGATGGTAAACCTATCTTGAATCCTTTGGTAATATAGTAGGTGATATCCATGAGTGGTCTGAAGGGGACACGGTACCATACACAAGGATAAGGGAGTGCCTGGCAAGACTGATCTTACACACTCCTTTGTTTCTTCCTTCCTTTAACTTAGGTGCTGGAGCACCAACTACAATATGGGTTTCTGGTGGATCTTGCGTTTCCCGGTGTTCCTCGCCATCTTGGTGAGTCCTTTCTAGCCCTTGTTTTGTCTCTGCCTTGGCTCCCACGTGTCTGTTGCAATGCTGAAAATTGCTGCTGTGTTTGGAACTCCCCCATCTCCAGAGCCAACCTTTACCCCAAAAGGTCATGCAAACAGTGTCTTCAGCCAACAGATTCCAGAGGAGGCACCTTTTTCTTGCTTCCAGTCTCCCTTGCTGTTGATCATTAAAAATAATCATGAGAATTCCTAAGTCTATTGCTATCCGCTCACCTTATCTCGTAGGTAGTACTAAGAAGGATGACATAGGGTTGGGTTTGGTGAAATTTTCCACTGATGGAAGAGATTTCAATCAACAGAGTATGATTTCTACACTTCCATCCTTCCACTGCAACCCAAAATACCCCCCAAAAATAGTGTTCCATATCATGAGAGGTGTGTCAGAAGTCTACAGTGGGGGGAAAGAATGGTGAAAATCACCCCTCCTTCTGTCATCTGAAATTTTCCTCTGTATCCAATCCCACAATATATAGATTACACTTTTCAAATCTTTTTACATACATTATTTACGTGTATACGTGCCAGTGGTGCAATAAATGCTCTGGGAGTACCTAATCCTATAGCACTGGTAAAGCTAAGAGCATGTGGGTTTGATCAGTGGTCTGATGAGAGATTAAGCAGAGCCCCCAGTTAACCACTGTGAGTTTAGGAAGAGTGAATAATAATAACGTTGAGAAGAATGATGAATACAGGCTAGAGACAGAATCCACTAGACCAGAGGTTTCCAAACTTATTTGGCCTACCACCCCCTCTTCAGAAAAAAAATTACTCGGTGCCCCCCTGGAAATCTACCTTCAAGAAGTGGACAAAAAGATGCAGTTTGTGGATCTGCACCTGGATCGTTCCAGCCCACCTGGATCAGTATTGCCTACTTTGGGAACTAGTGTACTAGACCTTAACATGTACAGTGCTCTCCTCTTCTCCTGCACTGCTGCCTTTTCTAGTATTCATCTGCAATGTTTACCTTTCAGATCAATTTCTTCATTTTCATCCGAATCATTCAGATCTTGGTCTCCAAGCTCCGTGCTCACCAGATGCGCTACACAGACTATAAATTCCGGTACTGGGCATGTGACACTACAATCCCATGTAGCTGAGAACATTCAAATCTACTTGTATACCACTACTGGCCATGTCATCCTGGTCTATTGACACTAGGGGTGTCCTTGCAGTCATTTTCACCAAGTCCCTGAAAGATTACTGATCTGTGGATCTCTGAGCTGGCCATCAAGGGGTGGTGGTGGCAACTAGGTGTCCCACAGATTGATTTCCCTCCTTCCCATAAACCCATCTGTATATCTGTTAGGTAGGGAACCCAGAATTGACTCGGATTGTCTGCTGGATGATGGTGTCTTTTCATTGTGATGTGTTCTAATTAGCTGATGCCTCATTTAGGCTGGCCAAGTCAACACTGACACTTATCCCATTGCTGGGTATCCATGAGGTGGTGTTTGCCTTTGTAACTGATGAACACGCCCAGGGCACGCTGCGCTACGTCAAGCTCTTCTTTGACCTCTTCCTCAGCTCCTTCCAGGTAAGACACACACACAAAAACCCATGTGATTATTTTTAGAGACTTTATATTTTCCCCCCAAAAGCAAATGCTGAGGCTGCTGGGTTTTTGAAGGGGAAGGGGGCGCTCTTTAACCTTCTCTTCCCCTGCCATTTTTTCCACTTAAAAAAAGCTGCCAGTGACCAGTTTTTACATGCACTGTGGTAAAATTATGAATATTTGTTCCTCAAAGGGGATAACTTTTTTAAATGAAAAAAAATGGAGGAAAAGGCCTTTGGCTATTCTCCTCCTCCTCCTCACAAAAAGGAAAATGAAGTGGGGAGGTGTTTTTTAAATGAAGAAAATGGAAGAAAATATAACATACAGTTTGAGCATTAGGTTCTTCCAGACTCCAAAAGGACAGAAGAGGAGGAGGAGGGTGTTACAAATATAATCAGCCGGTTCTGATGAACTCCTTTCTCCCTAGGGAATGCTGGTGGCCATTCTCTACTGCTTTGTGAACAAAGAGGTGAGTCAGTGTGTATCACGCAGGGGCAAAAGAGACATAGAGCATTAGCTGCCAAGGAAGTGGCTCACTTGTGGGGCAAGGTAGTCCACCTTTATTCATTTGATAGGTACTGCAGGCATAGCTGGAACTGAACACACAACACACATAGTTGGCTGGATCCAGTGCAAGGACCATGCAAGATCCACAGAAGGATCCCCAGTATTCTTGGCTTTCCCACAGCAGCTATTTCCAACCCTGAAAAAGTTTATTCCCAGAGTTGTGGGATCCATGTGTAGTAGTAGCCAGGAAAGCCAGAAGGCTTCAGTGGGAGAGGAGGGAAGAAGGGGGGAAATGGTACCTGTTGGCCTGTTCCTTAAGTGGCACCCCACACATACAAGAGCAGGTGAGACCTATGTCTTCCCCTCCCCCTCCCTACTGCAGCTTTCTAATCCACGTGCCTATTACTTGGTGCGGATCCTGCAACCCTAGGAATAAACTTTCATCAGGTCAGAAATGGTTGCTGCTGGGGGGAGGAGAAAGCTGAGAAGACAGATTGCAGGCTGCAACCCAGTTCTTTGCAAACACTGGACAGAACTAAACGGCACAGCTTAATTCATTTAGTAAGGACCTGTTTAATTATGGATATAGTTAAAACTATAGCATGATAGCTATTGCCTGTATAACCAGAACTGGTAGAACGGAAGTTGCTTTTTACAGACATTGCCAGAGTCATTAGCAATGAATACATTCATTCTCTAAAATATTTACAGCCCAACTACATGTGTGAAAGCTGCTTTTTATCCTGAAAAGCAGCTGCGCGGAGAGGGGGGTGTCAGCCAGCCATGAAGCAAGGGAGAGACGCTTAATCTTTTCCCTGCATTTCTCTCTGCAACTCCTCTCTTCTGCTGCATTTCTTTCTACGGGGTTCCAGTTAGTTTTGTTCCCATGATCTCATGGATGAAAATGCGTCTCATAGGAGGAGTTGTAGAAAAAAGTGGAAGGTGTAGGAAAGGTTAAGTGTCCCCCTAACCTCTGCTACATCTCCACGGAAAGTGGAGGCACTTCTTTACTTCAAGAAGCAGCCCCTTGGATCCATCGTGGCATTTCTGCAGACAGAACACTTTCCATCCACAGAACACAACTGTGTTGCCTCTCTCCCCTGCCTCCCAGTTGCAGCTCAAAATGACCTCTGAAATGAGGAATTCCACAAACACATAATTTCAAGGAACATTTCAGGCTGCAGTCTGAGGGGAGGCAGGGAAGTTGTGCTCCGTAGATGGAAATGGTTCTATCCACAGAAACACTACATTGGATCCAAGACAGGGATTATTTATTTATTTAAATTAGATTTGGTAGGCCACCCTTCCCTACAGGAAGGGCTCAGGGCAGCTTACAACAAAATAGTATACAAAATTAGCGTGTAATAGGCAGTTTGGCCCTCAGGATTGTCAGGGCTGGAAGCCTTCATACATGTGGGATAGTTGCAGCCGAACTATGAGTTAAATGGCCCCCATCTTTGCTTCCCTCTTTGTGTGTCATTTCTGTAGGTACAGTCAGAGCTCATGAAGAAATGGACCCGCTGGAAGCTTGGCCGGGACATAGAAGAGGAGTACAAGCACACGTACAGCCACACACCCAATGCTCGCAATGGAGGTGGCAGCACCTGTGAGAAGCACAAGCTGGTTGGCAGCTACCTCAATGGGCTAGGCCGCAGTAAAGGAACAGTGAACACCAGCACCCAGTACCTCGAGAGGACAGGATGCAGTGCCAGTGAGAACCTGGCTGCAGGTGAGCAGCCCCATTGCTACGAGTTCCCCGACACAGCTGAGAGCAACTTCTAAAGCAGCTTAGCCCTGGACAGAGGGGACCTGCCCCACTCCTTGCCCCGGAGGCAAACATACTGTGGAGAAGAGAGGGCAGCTGACAGCCCAGGACGTGGACTTGGATACACTCAGTGGGGCACGTGATTGGAAACTGTGCCCTCTGCCAAGCTGCCTGGAGCTGGCAGGACTCTGCAAGTTCTTTCCCATGTTTGAGATGCATCAGCAAGACCCCATGTGAGATTTGCTGCCCAGTCTCTCTGCATGGGTGTGAGCTTCAGTGTATGTGAGCAGAATGGACCACATGGGTGCCTTGTGCCAGCCTGCGTGTGAGAGTGCTAATCAAAGTCTGTACAGGAAGGAATTCTGTACCATCTCTAAGGGCTCTGAAAGTCTTCATTAGCTACTGTACCATGATCAGCATTGATCAGACTCCTGAAAATCTCAGATCTCATTTTTCAAAAGGAAATTTTCTATCCCTCCAAAAGGCTGAGAATGCGCTGACAGTTTTTACTAAATGATTAGAGGGTCTCTGCAACTTTTCCCCTATTGGTTATGAGGTATGACATGTTCAGAGCTATCAGCCATTCCCGTTTCCCTCCTCCAGATCCTAACTGCATCTGAACACCAAATTTTGCAAAGAAAGCTTCCAAACAAATGTTGATGTAAAACGTGCACATTTATACACATTTGTCCAACATGGCTAAGTATCCCAACTGCATGCAGGGAAAGGATCTCTTTAACCCTTTTGCCCTGCGCAGCTTTCCTCCTGAAAATCATTATCTTTCAACTGTTTTTATACCTGTAAGGTTACGCTTGCCACAAAAGCAGCTTGAGGAAGGTGATTTTCAATAGGGATCATGAGGATTAAAAATACCTGCTTCAGCTTCCCCTACCCCATTCTATTCTTCCCCTTTAAATTGGCTGTATTGTTTAAATCTTAAAAATGTGGGGGGAAAGTCATAGAACATGGATAGTGCCTCCTTGTGTGCAAGCCTTCCAGATGCCCTTTGCATGTATGGAAGCATAGCCTCTTGGTGAAAGGCTTCTTTGCCTGCTGGGCACATGGGGTGGTGAGTGGTCCTATATCTCTTGAAGAGGTCCTTGATCAGTAGCTAGCCCGCTGGTCTTGGGAGAGGAGTGTATTGGAAATGTTGCTAGGGACATTGGGAATGAAAAATGCTGGTGTACTATGTGTATGCAGAAGCAACAATGCTCATTCAAAAGAGAATCAGCCATCATGTATGGCTGTACTATTGTGCCTGCATTGTGGATATGCTTGCTCCTTTTGCTATGGAGTAACTTCTGTCTTGGGTGACTTCGTAAATCTGTATGTGTGGGCAATGCAAGCCCCAAGGGCCGCCTATCACCTCTGCATCTGTATGTGTCTGTCATGATCAGTGTCTGGGGACTGAAGACCCCAATAAACCTTGTTATGTGTCATCCTGGCAAATGGATCTCAGTACCTTCTAATGCAAAAAGAGGCCTATCCTAGCAAGGGACCGGTCTGCACTTTGTCTAGCAACATGGAGAGAAGCAGATGTCCCAAACCCACCCTTGCCCTCCAAAATTATTAATTTTCCCCAGGAGGTTATGCAGCAACTTTAATTTAGAACCAAGTCACAACAACAGATAATATCCTTCATGAGATTACCCCTCCAGCACCCCAAAAATAGCTCCTTTGTTTCCCTGAACAGGCAGCAAAGAGCTTCACTGGCACTTTGAAGGGCATCAGCAATCACTGCTAGTTTCTCTTTAAGTAGCAAGATGTAATTTTTAAACAAGATTTTCAGCACAAACACAGAACATGTGAATTCTGAACATGGTCAGCTGCAGGATAAGTTCATACATGCACATCTTATTAAGTTTTACACTAGACGGGCTTTCCATTAAACAAATAGGTTATGGTGTGCATGAACAGGGCACCTACAGAGGAACTAGGCAGCATGGAGGAGGTCTTCATATTATGTGCAATTACAGTAGCCTCAGCAGTACAGAAGACAGCAGCCTTCATGTCAGACAACCCACACACCCATACGCCCACACGCAGACCTCCACGAACTGGATATACAATATGTACAGCCAGCCTAGCAGTGTCCTCTGCCACTGGTGGGAAGCAAGGTCACCTTCCACTGTGGCAGGTAATAAAGAATTAGATCTACAGCCTGACTGTGGGAGGTGAAAGCAGCTCACAACCTCTGGCAGCATGCCAGAATGGAAATCATCCTCCATACTCCTTCAAAGAGGGTGGTAGCTTTTTTATACTTGGAGATAAGAACATCTCTTTTTGGTATGACCATCAAACACCTCTTCCCCTGGTCTTTTCATCCCTAACCTTCATTTTATCTCTATTCCTGACTGTATTCTCCCCAGCTTTCCACTATTTCTTATGAACATCCTTTCTACAATTGCCATCCTCTACCCACTACACATTGCAATGTGGACCTCCCCTGCGTGTGCACAGAATGCTTCCTTCCCATGGACAAAGCACTTTCTTTGAGCCTCACTTCCTCATCTATAAATGGAGATCTACTATAAACCAAGGACTTGTCAAGTTTGTGAATGATTTCCTGACACATAGCCTGGCCTTGAGCAAGTAACATCAATAATACATAGAACTTATACCACAATCTTCATTACAGGGACATTTTGTGAGAGACATGATAGATATTAGAGGGGGCAACATTTTCAGTTTTAATTTCTTGCTTGTGAAAGCACAATTATCTTTTAGTTATGCAGGTTAGAGAGAAGAAAGGGTTGAAACTAGGATTGCCAACTCTGGGCTGATGAATTCCTGGAAATTTGGGGGTGGGACCTGGAGAGGGGAAGGACTTCAATGGGGTGTAATGCCAGAGACTCCTCTCTCCAAAACTGACATTTTCTTCAGAGGAACAGATCTTTGCAGCCTGGAGATGAATTGTGATTCCAGCAGGGCTCCAGGCCCTCGAGGCTGGCAACTTTAGCTGAAAGAACAGGGGGAAATTATAGTGATCCTGTGCAGTCAAGGAGGTCCAAGTTCCCATGTGGCCTTGGGAGTAATTTTCTTTCTTCCTCAGATGCCTAAGGGTATAATGGTAGATATAATTACTTGGATCCTATAGTTTGTTTCAGTGGATGTACCAGATGAATGTCCTTTGATGTGGATGTCCAGTATGGTGCAAGTCATTGTAGTAAAGATAGGAGGGGCAAGTACATGTTGGTCAAGCCGCTATAAAGTTCAGGAAATAAAGACGGTAACCAGTTGATTTTAATGGGATCTTTGAGCTGACACGATGTATTGTTCGGGCTTTCTGCCCAGTAATAAGAGCAAAGTTCTGACTGAAGCTTTACAAACTGTCTGGGAACCAGTAAGGTTACACCTTTCTGTGAAGTCACCAAGAAATACTTTCATTGGGTGCATAAAAACGTGCACAGAAAAAAGAAACTTAAAATTTATGTGTGTGTGAGTGTACCGTTATCAATGGAGCAAATACTGATCTATTACATACAGTACTTTCTCATGGCTGGTCACTCCTTTGCCATCTCCTCCTCTGTCTTCCCATTTAGGAACGGGGATGCCCCACACCATTTGCCTGAAAAGAGAAACCATCAGGAAAACCACAGAACTATACAGTTGGAAGGGGGTTACAGGATCCAGTCTAACCCCATCCTACACCATGCAGGATGACCTAAAGCATCCAATCTCTGCTTAAACACCTCCCAGGAAGGGGAAACCACAACATCCCTGGGCAACCTATTCCACCACTGAATTGCCCTTATTGTTAAAAAGTTTTTCTTAATATCCCACCAATATCTCCCCACTCATAATTTAAACCCATTATTACAAGTTCTATCCTCCTCTACCAGCTGAAATAGCACCCTACCTTCCTTAACATGACAACCCAAGGGTGCTATTTTAGTTTGGAGGGAAAGATAGGACTTATAGGATAATGCGTTTAAAGGAAGGAAGAGATAAGAAAACACCCTGCAGGGAAAGCCAGTGGAGAATGCTGTCCTTCCCTGCTTGCTCACTTGATCTCTCCTTGGAAGGAAAGCCTGGTGCTGCAGCAACTTCTTCCCACTGCAGGCAGAGGAGAGGAGGAGATGCCAAAGATGGACTGGCATGGCTAAAAACCACCGGCATTCCATCTTGTGTCTTCACAAGCGCTGTGAGCCTCTCCCCACCCCCCACCCCCATTTGATTACCTGTCTATGCTTACCAATATTTCTGGGGACAGTTTAAACACTTACACAGCAATAAACAGAGAAGCTTCTTAAACTTATTCTTTTTTAAAAAGCAAAGTGTTATTAAGTGTAAAACAGCAGAGAAGACAAGGAGATCAGAGGACAGCATACTGTGTTCCTATTTCCCACTGTAGCATGAGAGAGATGTGCTGAAATAAGCAGGACGGAGAGCATACTACCTCATCATCTCAGCACCCCCCACCCACCCACACAAACACCTGTGGCCAGAACCAGGTCCTTGAAAATGCCTGGTCACAGCTACATTTAGGGCCCCTCTACTCCTGTTGGAACTTGATTACACTCGAGGAGGCTTAAAATGCCTTTCTTGACTCGGAGAGACCCACTGTGACAAATTCTGTGCCCACTGGCCTTAGAAACCAGCTGGGCGAGCGGTAAAAAATCACAGAAAAGCACAAACATCTTTCACACACAGTGGCAGAGCATCTTAAGTGGATACATAAAGGAGCCAGCAGAGAGCAAGTGGATGCAATACTCCCATTTGTGCATGTCACCCTGTAGTCCATGTTCACTTATGTGGACACAGAGTGACGTGCGCAAACAAGAGTACAGGTATCTCTCTCAGGCACTAATTGTCCCCCAGCTCCTATGCACACCCACCTAAGACGCTTTGGCAGCATGTGACTTCTAAGCCCCCATGAGCCAGTTTTAGGAGCAGGACAATCCCCTTGTTTGTGGAATTAGTCCCCTCATTTCTCCCACAGTGTACCACCCTAAGGGCCGTTCCCCTCCTCACTACAGGGGAGCAGCAGCCAAATTCATGCTTAGCACAGTCCTGCAGACAGGCACCTTCCTCAGAATGAAAATGTGGAATGGGTGTGCAGCCACAATCATTTGCCTCCCGTTAATTAACTCCAGTGCCTCCAGATCGCTCCTTCCCCATGTTGTCTCCCCCATCTTAATTCAAAACAGCAGCTTGACCCCGGCCATGAGGTCTAGACTTAAGAGGAAACATACCACAGAGACCTCTACAACCAGTTGCACCTGGGGCCTGACTGGCTTAACATCAAAGGGACGGTAAACACAATACCATGCGCACACACACGCAATCTGTTTTGGGCC
Organism: Gekko gecko; assembly: GCA_029375565.1. Lineage (NCBI taxonomy): Eukaryota > Metazoa > Chordata > Lepidosauria > Squamata > Gekkonidae > Gekko > Gekko gecko. The sequence continues at coordinate 230,524,720 of JAPDNY010000002.1, read as the reverse complement.
CAGCCACTACAGAATCAGTGGGCTGAAACAGACCTTGGCAGCCATTTAATCCAAACCCTCACTCAGCGTTACACGCAACAGGGGAAAGGTTAAAACCACGATCAAGAGAAAATGGCTTTTCTGCTCCCAATTATACCAATTGCTGCTGTTTTCCATACTCTTCCCCCCAAGTGTCTCTTTAGATGCGTCAAGAAACAAGCAGGAGGTGTGTGAAAAAGTAACTTGTGCGCAAGGTTGCAGGAGCCACTTCGCCAAGTCATTCTAGGCAAAACCCCAGATGCTGGTGGGTGAATGCACGGCTGAGGAATTCAACAGAGCTATAATGCCAACTAATTAGCCAACTCCACCCTCATTTGCTTTGCCTTCTTACCTGTATATTCCTCTGGCACTCCAGCTTTCCAAAATGAAGAAAGCAAGCAGGGCATTACACCAGTGCAGGATGCCTTCCATGACATTGGGGAAAGAGAAAAAAGGGTTTGGACCTTTCTTCCTAAACTAGCTTAGAGAAGCTCAGCTATGGCACAGAGAGTTCAGTTTCATCATCCCATTTTGTCTCCTAGATTCAACACAATCATTGCATTGGGTTAATAGACAAAATCCCCCATGGGCAGATTTATTTATTTTATTTATTATTAGGTACATTTTTATCCTGCCCTTCCTCCATACAGTTCAAGGCAGCATGCAATTTTCTCCCCTCCTCCATTTTAATCCTTTCAACTACCCTCTGAAGGAGATTAGGCACATGAAGAGTGAGGCTCTGGTCACACAGCAAGCTTATCCTGATTTGTTCAGGAATATTGGGAGGGGGGTTGGGATGACCACACATCCCTCCCTGAACTGCTTGCATTATGCAACAAGGCTCTGGGCACCGTTCAGATAGCCACACTGCCACTTGGGTGGCACGGCTTGCTTTTTTTAAAAAATTGGCTTTGTGCATGTGCATATACATATGGCCGAACCACCATTCCCACTGGGACTCACTGTACTCCCTTGTTCTTGCAGGTCCCCGTCCCCCCCGGACAGCAAATTAACCAGTGATGTACAACTGAACGCTGGAGTCTATATGTGCACTTGAACGTTTATACATTGAATTTATTCAGCGCAGGATTGCTCATGCACACATTGATGGAGGTTTGTAAAAAAAAAAATTAACGAGAAGGACATTCAGGTGACCTAATCGCGATCATTGCGAGAAATGGCTGTCCAGATTGGCAAAATCACAGATTCAAAGCGCAAATATCCAGAAAGTACTTGATTTTCCAGGTGTAGGAAAACTCTCTAGGGAACTGGGAGGATTGCGCAAGTGAGCCCACTTCAGTGCAGGAGACGGATGTGGCTGTCTGATCAGCAATTTTAAATGCAAGAGGGAACAGCAGTGAAACCTGATCAAAATGACCGTGTGACCACAGCCTGAGTGGACCAAGGTCACTCAGCAAGCGTCATGGCAGAATGAAGATCGAACCTGCATCTCCCAGATCTTAGTCTGACATGTTAATACAACATGCTTTCTAATAGATGCACAGGGTTCACTTTCCAGCTGTATCTACTGCAATACTAATACAACCAATCAGGGGGCAATTAGTCAATCCACATTTGGACAACTCTAAACTCCACAAACCAGCATGAAACACGGGAATCACAAAGGATTTGTCCATGGAGTGATTTGCATATCCTCCTCTAGGGATACTACTTTAACAGTTCCATGTTGTGTCATTTTGGCACTTGCACCTAAGGAAATTGACACAGTGTTATGTCCGTGGACCGCCACTAGGCGCCAGTGGCAGGCAACCCGAGCTTGGTTCCAAAGACAATAGGGGCCAAGGATCCAAACCCTCCAAGGAGGCCCCTATAGGAACTGTGATGGGAAGTTTAAACCCTCCAATGGGACCTGTGGGTGAGTCTCAGGGACTGTATATAGTTGGCCATTTCGGCCAGTTGTTTGTGTGTGTGTTGTGTACCAATAAACCATGAGCTGTTACTCACGTAGCATCCAGCTTCTCCATGCATCAAACCGAGTACACAACAATGACAATGAGGATGGGATCCCACTGAGCTAGCCAGGCTGCTGGGCATCTGAGGAAGACCAGAAACTGCCGCTGCTTCAACCGATGAGCACTGAAGGTGCACAATCCACTTCCCCGCAACAACCCTGCAGCACGATGGCAGTTGCTCCGGGAATGGGATTCATCCCTCCATTTGACCCTACCCAGTCGCATCACTGGGAAGCCTGGGTCAAGGGACTCAAGTCCGTCCTGATCTTCTACGAGGTCACCGACGGAGAGAGGAAGAAGGGCCTCCTCATCAGCTCATGTGGCCCTGCCACCATGGAGCTGGCTCAAAACCTGCTCTACCCAACCAAGCTAGCAGAGGCAACGTTCGAGCAGATCGTCAAGGCACTCCAGGACCACTTTGTTCCCCGGTAATTGGAGATCTCGCATCACATGGCATTCCACTCACAGCAACAGCAACCGCGAGAATCTGTCGCCGTGTACCTGGCTGAGCTCTGCAGGCTCGCCTCTGAGTGCACCTTCGGGCCCCAACTGGAGACGACCCTCCGCGACAGACTGGTTTGTGGGATCAGCGATGAGCAGCTTAGGCGGTGGATCCTGGAGGATGAAAAATACACCCTTGCATCAGCCCTCTCCACTGCCACAGCTTGGGAGAGGACCTATCCTGCCACAATGACTGCCACACACTGGGCAAACATTGACCCCAGGGACCTAGAACGAGACAAGGTCCACCAGACCCAACATCCGGCACGGGGGCGAGATCAAGGGCCGGCACCACGCTCCATCCCCATCAAGGAATCTGGATCACTACACGGGTCCCCCCCATGTCATTACAGCTTGACCCACACGTGGCCCCCATCCGCATGCGTTCCAGGAAGGTCCTGTTCACGCTGCGGCTGAAAACTGACATGGAACTGGACCATCTCATAGAGCAAGGAGTCCTGGAGCTGGTCTCCAATGCAGTGTGGGAGACCCCCATATTCACCTCCATGAAACCAAATGGGGATGTCCACATGTGCATGGACTATAAGTGCACATTAAATAAGGCTCTTCAGGACCACACATACCCAGTCCCGGTAGTGAGCCACATTCTGGACACTTTGGCAGGGGCAAAGATCTTTGGCAAACTCGATCTCGCCCAGGCTTACCAACAGCTCCCGGTTGACAAAGCAACCACTGCCACACAAACAATCATCACGCATAGGGGGGCTTTTAAAGTAAAGAGACTACAGTATGGGGTGAGCGTGGCCCCAGGGCTCTTTCAACATCTGATGGACTCTGTTGAAAGGGATCCCAGGCATCATGTTGTTCTTTGACGATGTGCTGATTGCTGTGGCAATGCTGGATGAGTTCACCTCCAGACTGCACACCATCCTCTGCTGCTTCCATGAGGCTGGGCTGAAAGTGAAGCACGAGAAGTGCCTTCTAGGGGTTCCCTCCACTAATTTCCTGGGCTTCATGGTTGACGTAGATGGCCTCCATCCAGCTAGGAACAAGGCGAAGGCCATTGTCAAGGCTCCCCCGCCCAAATCTAAGGCGGAACTCCAGGCGTTCCTAGGCTTCTTGAACTTCTACCACACCTTCCTCCCCCACAAGGCAGCGGTAGCGGAGTCCTTGCACAGCCTCCTGGATAGGCAAGCCCCCTGGTCTTGGGGCCCCCACCAGGCCGCTGCCTTCAAGGCGGCCAAGGTGCTGTTGATCTCGAACAAAGTCCTGGCACATTTTGATGAATCCTTGCTGGTGGTTCTAGCCTGTGACGCTTTCCCCTACAGTGTGGGTGCAGTGTTGGCCCACCAACTCCCAGACAGGTGAGAGGTGCCCATCACGTACTATTCCCAGACGCTGTCGGTGGCAGGGTGGAATTATGCCCACATTGACCACGAGGGCCTGGCGATTGTGGCCGGTGTCAAGAAGTTCCACGATTTTGTCTACGGCTGGCCCTTCACCATTGCCACAGACCATCGCCCTCTTCTCGGCCTCTTCACCGTGGGCCGGCAGACTCCGCAGGTCCTCTCCCTACAGGTCCTCTCCCTGCAGGTCCTCTCCCCGCAGGTCCTCCAGTGGTCTATTTTACTGTCCGGCTACAACTACACCCTCAAGCACTGCCCTGGGAAGGCTATGGGTCACGCTGATGCCCTTAGCTGCCTATCCCTGCTGTCTGTTGAGGCCGACCCGGCTCCTGTGCACCATGTCCTCCCTGACTCTCCCCTCTGGGCCGGGGACATTGCCCGCCACTCGGCCAGGAACCCTGTTATCTCCCAGGTTCTGGGCTGGGTGTTGAGGGGGTGGCCCGCAGCCGCAGCGGGCCCCGAGTTCACAGCCTTCGCAGCTCACTGTGATGAGTTGTCTGCACACAAGGGATGCCTACTGTGGGGGGACCAGGTGGTAGTCCCCAGCATCCTACGTCACCAAGTCCTGAATCGTCCAAGTCCTGGAATCGTCCACATGAAGGCCCTGGCCAAGAGGTATGTATGGTGGCCAGGGATTGACACAGAGGTGGAGGCTTGGGTGAAGCACTGTCAAACGTGCCCAGCTGCCTGGCCAAATCCACCAAGCACACCCACCCAAGCCTGGGAATCCACCTGGACGCCGTGGTCAAGGCTCTACATAGATTTTGCTGGGCCATTTCATGGACTGCTATTTCTGGTCACAGTGGACTCCTACTCGAAGTGGCTGGAGATAAGCCCTGTCTCCGCCACATCCACCAGGGCCACCGTCTGGGAACTTCGCAAGACACCATAGTCTCTGACAATGGGACAGCATTCACATCGGAGGAATCCCAGGAGTTCCTGCACAGCAACCTGATCAGGCACGTGACATCTGCACCATTCCACCCGCTACCAACAGCCAGGCGGAGCGGATGGTGTGCACCGCCAAAGAAGCCCTCAGCCACCTGACGGAGTTTCGCTCTGAATCCGGTCACCAGCCAATGCCTGGCGGAGACTGGGAGTTTCTCTCTGAATCCGGTCACCAGCCAATGCCTGGCGGAACTCCTGTTGGGCCGGCAGCCTGCGATCTTATTGGACAGACTGCACCCGGAGAGGTCCCAGGAGTTGCGCAGCCTGTCCAAACAGAAGAAAGCACCATGGGGGTTCTTTCCAGAGGATACCGGGTACATCTGGAACTACAGCAAGGGCTCCCCATGGCCAAATCAGTGTCCTATGAGGTTTCAACAAAAGGTCCTGCAGAGACATATCGACCAGCTGCGGAGGTGCTTGCTCCCGGCCTTGGAGGACGTCCCTGCTCTGGTTGACAGCGAAGTGACCCGGCCGGACAGCCCGGAACGAGAGAGTACCGACGGAAGTTTTGAGGAGCAGGCTCCTGTTCCTGCGGCCGACCCAGAACCCGGGACTCAGGCCTCCGCTGCCGCTCCAGGGGAGGGTCCCCTAAATCCGCAGCCGAGTATTCCAGTTGACCTAACGGACCTACCGGGCTCCTGACACCCCAGTCCTGGCTCCTAGACGTTTCCTGCGGAAGCGCTGGACCCCAGCCTATTTAAAAGACTATGTCACCTAGGCTGGGCTCGAACTATGGGGTGGAGGGGTGTTATGTCCATGGACCACCGCTAGACGCCAGCGGTAGGCAACCCGAGCTTGGTTCCTAAGACAATAGGGGCCAAGGATCCAAACCCTCCAAGGAGGCGCCTATAGGAACTGTGGCGGGAAGTTCAAACCCTCCAATGGGACTTGTGGGTGAGTCTCAGGGAATGTATAGTTGGCCGTTTCAGCTGGTTGTTTGTGTGTGTCTTGTGTACCAATAAACCATGAGCTGTTAATCACGTAGTGTCCAGCTTCTCCATGCGTCGAACCCAGTACGCAACACACAGCAAATGTTCTGATTTTGCAGAGGGCATAGAGTTTCATGTACACAGCAGCCTCAGAACCCAAGAGTTGCATCCCACCCTCTCCTTTGATATTGCAGAAGATGCTGGAATGCAGTGTTGCAGCAGAAACAGTGGAAGCAGTACTGAGGCTCCAAAGTAGCAGGCCTTGCCCCAAGCCAGGGCTGCTTTTGCCTCGCCTTTGTCTGTGATTCTTCCCTCCACCCAGAGAAAAAGTAAAGGCCTGCTACTTTGGAGCCATTTGCCTTGAATCTCTTTCTCATACTTGCGTATAAGCTTCTCTGAAAATACTGACACACACCCCCAGCTCATTTTATGTCAGAGGCAATCATTCTGAATTCAAAATTTGTTCTTGATAAGGGGCTATTACTGGTGTTCTTCAAGTCATCATTGGTGCATTTATAGAAACAGCAACTTTGGCTTACACAGAGTCTTATTGGAACCATGTAGAACTAGGCTAAAAATATTTCTGATGTGAACTCCATTCACTAAGAGAGGCAGAACAAGGTGCACATGCTCATGTGGCAGGGGCAGTGTCTCCCACTCAGTTCTTTCTTGATCACTGCAGCAGACACTTCTTGAGGAACTTTCTCTCTGGAGGACTGTCAGCTAGGTTCTCCTAATCATTAGGATTCTTCTGCTTTTCATTTGGAATATGGCTGTTTTTTACATCATGGTCTTCCACATGCCTGTAGCACAATGGATAACTGAAACACTGTTCATCCTGTGGATGCTACTATCCACAGAGTACAGCTGGCAGCTATCAGGAGGATGTTCTGGGAGGATTTGAAGTCGTTCACAAGCTGCTCAGAGGGGTTCTTCAAGTTTTTAATTCCTCTGAGGTACAAAGTGCTGCTTTACCACCTGGTCTTCCAGCCACCCGCTTCACACTGTTGCATGTGCAGACCAGCTCAAGCCCTGATTTTAAAATGATGCAAGTGAGGCAAAAGAACTTACCTGTGCAGCTTTGCAAAGGTCCAGCAATGTCATTTTAACTGGGCTGCTACCTGTACAAAGTAGTTCCACCTGTCTCTGAATTAAGAGCAGGGCCGGCTCACCCGCTAGGTGAACTAGGCACTTGCCTAGGGCACGCCAGCCCTCAGGGGCACCAAACGGCCCCCTGCCCCCTCAAAAGCCCCCCCGCTGCCCTAACCGGGCACCCACTGCCGCCACCACCAGTACAAGGACACCCAGCCGGGGCGCAGGAGGCGGCAGCGCAGCTCACCCACTCTCCCCCTCCCCCTCGGGGGAGGAGGCGGGGGCGGCATGGTGGCGGCCAGCGGGGACTCGCCACTGCCGCCAGTTCAGAACACCCGGCCAGGGCACAGGAAGTGGCGGCGCAGCTCACCCTGGAGAGGAGGAGGTGGGGGCAGCATGGCAGTGGCCAGCGGGGACTTGCCGCGACCGCCAGTTCAGAACGCCTGGAGGGGCACAGGAAGCGGCGGCGCAGCTTGCCCACCCTCCCCGTCCCCCCTCGGGGGGGAGGGGTGGCGGCAAAAGGGTCTCCAGGCCCCACCGGGAGGTTGGCATCTGCGCCCCACCTAGGGTGCAGAAACACCTCGAGCCGGTCCTGATTAAGAGTTATGCTAGCTACGCATGGATAGCTGCTTGGCACAGGTAACAGCCAGTTTAAACAAACTGATGTCTCATGAGTAGGTTCCTCTTGCCTTGGCAGCTTCACAATTAGATCAGGTCTAACTTCTGCATACCAGCTTTTCCTGCTCCCATTATGCCAGGCTCAGATGTGAAGAAGGAGAAAGCCGAAGCCCAACAGGTAACTTGACAGATCATGTGATCAAGAGGGGGGGAAACACAGTGGGAATACATGCCTGGCTCACTGTTTTCCTGCCCCTTGCCTCCTCCAAGCCCAAGGGCAGTTGAGGACAGACACAAGGGCCCGTGCAGCCATCTGTTCATGGCCTTGATGAGCAAGGGGCACAGACAGAGCTGCTGTCTCCCACCCACCCCTGCAGAGCTGTTACCATCACCAGGCACCGCTTGTGGAGATAATGAACCTAATTGAAGCAAATTGCTGGAGCCCAGAGGCACTTTATGAGAAGGTAAATACAGCTGACAGGTCAGGCACAAAGTATGGGTGGCTCACTCACTGAGGTGTCATAGTGTAATTCCCAACAATGACACCCCAAAAAGATGCATTGATACCACTGGAATATAGCATTGGAAAAAGCGCAGAATAGGGCAACGAGAATGATAAAAGGGTCGGAACACTTTCCCTATGAAGAAAGGTAAAACGCTTGGGGCTCTTTAGCTTGGAGAAATGATGGCTGAGGGGTGACATGATCAAGGTTTATAAGATTATGCATGGGATGGAGCAGGTAGAAAAAGAAGTACTTTTCTCCCTTTCTCACAATACAAGGACTCGTGGACACTAAATGAAATTGCTGAGCACTCGGGTTAGAATGGGTAAAAGGAAGTACTTCTTCACCCAAAGAGTGATTAACTCATGGAATTCACTGCCACAGGAGGCGGTGGCATTTACAAGCATCAAGAGGCTTCAAGAGGGAATTAGATAAACATATGGAGCAGAGGTCCATCAGTGGCTGTTAGCCACAAAGCATAGATAGGAACTCTCAGTCTGGGGCAGGTGATGCACTCTATTCTTGGTGGGGGGGGGGCAACAGTGGGAGGGCTTCTAGTGTCCTGGCCCCACTGGTGGACCTCCTGATGGCACCTGGTATTTTTGGCCACTGTGTGACAGAGTGTTGGACTAGATGAGCCATTGGCCTGATCCAACATTGACTTCTCTTATGTTCTTCCGTATGAAACACAGACTGCTCTATCTGCCACCCCCAAAACACCACATTGTCACGACAACCAAGTATCCATTTCATATTTTCATTGTCAGTTTTGTTCATTTTTGGATTGCCTCTCATTTTGAATGTTACTGACCTTCAGGAACACAGCAGTGGTCAGAGTCTTCAAAACATGCACCAAGCCTTCTGCCCCATGCGAGACTGCCAGTAGGCAAGGAACAAAGTTTGAGACGAGTGGAACCCTTGAGACCAACAAAGTTTTATTCAAAGTGTGAGCTTTCATGTGCAAAACACACTTCTTCAGACAAAACTGGAATAGCCAAGGAAGTAAGAAAATCTCTCTTCACAAGGCTGTTCCCATGTTTGCCACCTTCTAGGAACTTGAGGGAGCCCCACATTAGAGCCAGGGAGGGAAACATATACCTATCGCTCTGTGGTCCTTAAGATAAAAGTGAGCAAGGAAGGATCTGTTCTTTGCATTACCTGGGTGGCTGTTGGTGATGGAATTACCAGGCTATATAGAATAAAATTGTCCATGGGTACTATACCACAACTGCAGGCAGGACATTAGCACTGTAGATAACCAAGGATCAATAAGTACACAGGAAGACAAGCTTTTAGCTTTAACCACTGTGAACCCTTACAATGCCACCTAAGGCTGCCTACTGACCATATATTCATTTAGAATATTTCTATGTCACCTCTTCAGACTCCTGCTTGAGGCAGCTTACAATATTAAAAACAAGCCATTGGACATCAGCAGTATAAAAACAATCCATAAAATAGAAACAGAGCATTAAATAGCTGTTAAGATAAAACCCCTAATTAAAAAGCCTGTGTAAAAAGATATACTTTGGCCTGGTGCCTACAAGAAAGTAAAGCAAGCACCAGGTGAGCCTCAAGGTCAGGTGCTGCTACAGAAAATGCCTTGTCTCTAGTCACCACCCAATTCACTTCTGAAGGCAGAGGCACAGAGAGCGGGGCTTGAGAGGCAGATCTTGGGAGGAGATGGGCCTTCAGGTACTGTCACCCCAAGGACTGCCTCCTCCACTCAGTCTCCAAGTGAAGACAGAACCTTACAAGACAACCCATCTGGTGGGTTTCTCAGTCCAGATCCTGAAACATAAAGAGTAGGCATATAGGTGCGTACTACACTCCTAGTAATAATAAGGCACGGCTGGCACATATTGCCCCATCCCCTACTAGAGCTGCTAACAGCCTGAAGAAAAAATGCCAAATCCTTTTAATAGAGGCTTAATGGGATGTTATTTACCAGGTGACATTATTAGCCTCCTGCCCTGAAAAGCTTCAGCTGCCCATTTCCACGCATTAAGCCTCTTTTAAAGGGACAGGACATTTTTCACCCAGCCAGTTGGTAACCCCGTTTCCCAGCTACCCTATGTGATTGTGCCCAGTGAAGGGAGCACATCTCAGTTGGCACACTGAGTGGAGCTGGCACGATACGTTACAGCCCAGAGAGCACAGCAACCCCTAGGCAGTCTTGCCTGTCATGTGAATGACAGTGTGCCTTATGCAGCCACTTCGTGACAGTCTCCGAGTACAGACAGAACATTACGTAACAACCCCTCCAGTGGAGATTTCTCAGTCCAGATCCTGGAGAATAGGCACAGACTCCAAACAGAGGATACCAGGGTCCTGGCAGGCAGTCCTTCTCATCAATGAATGGGATGCTCTGACCTTTTTCAGACAATTGTCCATGATGTAGGCTAGGCCTTTGCAATCATGACATCCCCCCCCCCCCAATTTCCCTTTTCAAAAAGCATGGAAGCAGCTGTGTGCCTGTCCCCCCAGCTCCTTTCATGTAGGAATACATACACTATTTTCATGCCCCTTTAATCATGCTTGGAAAGGCCAGCCTTAAATACCCCTCCATTAATGTCTCTTCATTACTCCTCGTATTTCCCACCAGCTCCTTGCCAAAGCCCACAGCACAAAGAACAGTGGGGAGCAGTTTTCTGTGTCCTGCTGTACCACCTCCTCCCATAGCATTCCTGGACTCCATGCACTGCAACACAGAGCAGAAGATCAAATGCATCAACATTTTGTTGTGTTAATGAAGAATGGCGCAGTTGTCATGTGTGATGGATGGGCTTCCATGCCAACAGGTTTTATAATACTGATATTACTAGATAGATAGTGGTCTGGACTCCCCAGGAATGGTTTACCTGCTGGTGGCCATAGACTTTACCATCCTGAGGTACAAAGCAGAACTCACAACATTCTATTTACCTTCAATGAGATCTACGTGAGCACAGCTAAGTAGCCTGTTCTCCAGTAGGGAACACTACTCAGCCAGGGCCTCAGGAATTCATACACATCCCCAGCACACCAGAACAATGAATGCCAGAACTAGTGGAGAGCATGGAGCACCCTTTGGAGATGGGTTTATAACATTAGCAATCAAGCCACAAAGATGACAAAGCTGACAACACTATCATTTGTTTTGCTTAGGATGCAGTTCTTGAAGAGCCAGAGGACAATAGCTCTGCTAGCCCCAATCCTGATTAAATTTCCCCACCAATTCAGTTCCAGAGGACTGAGTTGTATGTAAAATTTGCTCTGTTAGTGTCATCATATGACACAGCAATCATGTCTCTTGCAGACTAGCCAATATTTCTGATCAGTTTCAAGACGATGTGTTGGTTGTGGGCCTTGTTAACTTGTATGAACTGCATGTGCTGACTTAGATGACTTATACTGAACTGAATTTATGGAATGTTTTACAAGAATGGAACAGGAAAAAGAAGCCACAATAGTTCTACTCACGCTCTGATGCCAAAATAGCCATTCAAAGCCCTTCTCAAACCATTTAATTTATATGAGCAGCCAGGCCAGTGAGTTAAATGGAGCTGTTAGCAAGAACAGACACTCTCAGGATTACTTTTTTAACATGCATGGTTTAAGGCCTGTAGTTTAAAAGGTATGTAAATATCATTTTGAGAGTTTTATGAGTGTCCTTTTAAAAAAACTATGAAGACATGCCTTCAGCAAAATTCCCAAAGTCAGTGAGTCTCATCTATATCTTTGCATTACAGAATTCGAATCCAGTAGCACATTAGAGACCAACAAAATTTTCCAGGGTGCAAGTTTTCTTGAATCAAAGCTAATGAAATCCAGAATGTGCGTTTATACACTGAATGTACACTCTACCAAGATATAGTTAACATATGACCTGATCTATTCTTAACAGATCAATACTAAATGGCTTTACAGGCTAAGTGACTAAAATTACACTAGCAGCCTAGAACAAGCATCCGGCCCCAATGAATGGCAAAACTTCTACTCTCCTCTTCATCAGTTGTAGGACTCTTGTCCCAGCTGCTTCTCTTGCAGAAAGCAAAAGCAGAAGCCCAGTTGGCCTAGGCCAGACAATACCATCCACCAACACCTTGCTAGCTTGCTGGCCTGCGTAAATGCCTCCTTAGGGCCACCTCCCTTTGAAGTCTCTGATTGGTCAATGGATTCTATCAGACTATACTGACTAGGCTTGTCTAATCCTAGGGCTTCTTCTCCACTGTTTCTTAGAACATAACATAAGAACATAAGAGAACCCAATGTTGGATCAGGCCAATGGCCCATCCAGTCCAACACTCTGTCACACAGTGGCCAAAAATACCAGGTGCCATCAGCAGTGGGGCAAGGACACTAGAAGCCCTCCCACTGTTGCTGCCCCCAAGCACCAAGAATACAGTGCATCACTTGCCCCAGTCTGACAGCTCCTATCTATACCTTGTGGCTAATAGCCACTGATGGACCTCTGCTCCACATGTTTATCTAATTCCCTCTTGAAGTCGTCCATGCTTGTAGATGCCACCACCTCCTGTGGCAATGAATTCCATGTGTTAGTCACTCTTTGGGTGAAGAAGTACTTCCTTTTATCCATTCTAATCTGACTGCTCAGCAGTTTCATTGAGTGCCCACGAGTTCTTGTATTGTGAGAAATGGAGAAAAGTATTTCTTTCTCAACCTGCTCTATCCCATGCATAATCTTATAAACCTTAACCATGTCACCCCTCAGCCATTGTTTCTCCAAGCTAAAGAGCCCCAAGAGTTTTAACCTTTCTTCATAGGGAAAGTGTTCCAACCCTTTTATCATTCTAGTTGCCCTGTTCTGCACTTTTTCCAATGCTATAATATCCTTTTGAGGTGTGGTGACCAGATCTGTACACAGTATTCCAAATGAGGTTGCACCATCAATCTATACAGGGGCATTATGATACTGGCTGATTTGTTTTCAATTCCCTTCCTAATAATCCCCAGCATAGTGTTGGCCTTTTTATTACAGTCACACACTGTCTCAACATTTTCAGTGAGTTATCTACGACGACTCCAAGATCTCTCTCTTGGTCAGTTTCTGCCTGTTCGGACCCCATCAACGTGTATTTATAGTTAGGATTTTTGGCTCAACTGTGCATCACTTTGTACTTGGTCACATTGAACCCCATTTGCCATCTTGACGCCCACTCACCCATCCTCTACAGATCCCTCTGGAGTGCCTCACAATCCTCCCTGGTTCTCATCACCCTGAACAACTTTGTGTCATCTGCAAATGCAGCCACTTCACTGCCTACTCCCAACTCCAAATCATTAATAAACAAGTTAATAAGCATCAGACTGAGTACTGATCCTTGTGGTACCCCACTGCTCACCACCCTATACTGAGAAAATTGCCCATTTATACACACTCTCATTATACTCACTCTCTGTTTCCTATTAATTAGCCAATTTTTGATCCACAAAAGGACTTATCCTTTTATCCCATGACTATTGAGCCAGTTTGGTGTAGTGGTTAAGTGTGCGGACTCTAATCTGGGAGAACTGGGTTTGATTCCCCATTCCTCCAGTTGTACCTGCTGGATGACCTTGGGCAAGCCATAGTTCTGACACAGATGTTCTTGAAAAAGAGCAGTTTCTGTTAGAGCTCTCTCAGCCCCACCTACCTCACAGGGTATCTGTTGTGGGGAGGGAAAGGGAAAGGAATTTGTAAGCCACTCTGAGACTCCTTTGGGTAGTAAAGGGGGGGGTATAAATCCAATCTCTTCTCCTCTTCTTCTTCTTAGGAGCCTTTGATGAGGAACTTTATCAAAAGCTTTCTGGAACTCAAGGTAAACAACATCTATTGGGTCCCCCTTTTCCACATGTTTGTTCACTCCCTCAAAAAACACTAACAGGTTAGTGAGACAAGATCTTCCCTTACAGAACCCATGCTGAGCCTGCCTCAATAGTTTTTGTTCATCAAGGTGCCTACTAATTCTTTCCTTAATAACAGTTTCCACTAACTTACCCAGTATTGATGTCAGACTGACTGGCCTGTAATTTCCCAGATCTCCTCTGGAGCCGTTTTTAAAGATGGGAGTGACATTAGCTACCTTCTAGTCCTCAGGAATGGAGGCATATTTTATTGAAGGATTACATATTTTTGTCAGGAGATCCACAAGTTCACATATGAGTTCTTTTAGAACTCTTGGATGTATGCCATCCGGACCTGGTGATTTATTAGTTTTTAAATTGTGTATCAGTTGTAGGGCCTCCTCTCTCGTCACCTCAATCTGATTCAGGTCTTTCAAACCCCCTCCCAAAATCGGTGGTTCTGGAGTTGGCAAGCACTTGTCGTCTTCCACAGTGAAGACAGAAGCAAAAAATATATTCAGCTTCTCAGCCATTTCCATATCATCCTTCAGTAATCCTTTTACCCCTTGGTCATCCAAGGCCCCCACTGCCTCTCTGGCTGGTTTCCTGCTTCTAAAGTATTTGAAGAAAGATTTATTATTGGTCTTTATGTTTTTCGCTATATGCTCCTCATATTCCCTTTCCCCCCTTTTTCTTCATGGGCAGGGATGAGAGCTGCTGCCTTTAAGGGAAAACCTTAAGGGAAAACAAGCTATGCATGGGAGTCTTTGGGAAGGACTTTCCTACCAAGTTCCACAAAGACAAGACTCTGAGGAGGAGGCTGACAAGCTGCCACCTACTGGACTGGCAATAAGTAAGGAGGCAGGCAAGAAGGAGATGGGGACAGCTGAGCAGGGCCAACCCCAGGTGTCTGGGTGCCCTAGGCAGGATAGCTTGGGGCGCCCGCCCCACCAGGGATGCCAACCTCCCTGTGGGGCCTGGAGACCAGGGGGGCGGCGGAGCCAGCTTTCCTGGAGGCTCTGCAGCTGTGGGGCCCCCAGGAAAGCCAGGGAAGGGGTGGGGGTTCTAGCCCCCGCCCCTTCCCTCCCAGCGCCATCTTTCCCTCCCAGCCCTTTCCTTTGAGCCCCAGCAGGTGCTCAAAGGCAAGCCGAGCACTGGCTTGCCTTTGAGCACCCACTGGAGCGCTCTTCGCTGCCAGCTGCCGGCCCCGCCTTCTCTCCCCCCAGAGGGGAGGGGGAGGGCAGGCAAGCTCTGCTGCCTCCTCCTGAATTCCATGGGGCGCTCTTCGCTGGCGTCGGTGGCGGGGAGGTGGCAGCAGTGGCGGTTGTGGGGGGGGCTTTTCACGGGGGGCAGGGGGCATTTGGCACCCCTGCGGGCCCAGCGCCCTAGGTGAGCACCTAGCTTGCCTAGTGGGCGAGCCGGCCATGCAGCTGAACCTTCTGAGGTACTTCCCACAGACCCAAATGGGTCAGCCTCCCCTGTCACACAGACCACTGGTAGGGTTACCAACTGGCTGGAGAAAAAGCATCTTGTTCGTCTAACAGAGGCTTAATGGAATGTTATCTACCATAAGATATTATTTACTTCCCTGCCATTAAAAGCTGCAGCTGCCTATTTCCACACATTAAGCATGTTCTCTAGGCCTGTGGCAACCCTACTTACCATCTAGGCCTTCCAACAGTCACTGACTTTCAGCTTAACATACTAGAGTGGCTGTAAGGATTGGGTGGGTGGCAGGTAGGGTTGCCAGGTCCTCCATGGCCACTGGCAGGGGATGGGGGGCGAGGAGGGGTTGCCAGTTCCAGGTTGGGAAACTCCTGGAGATTTGGAGGTGGAGCCTAGTGAGAGTAGGGACCTCAGTGGGGTGCAGTGCCACAGAGACCACCCTCCAAAGCATCCATTTTCTCTGGGGGAAATGATCTTTGTAGTCTGGAGATAAGCAGTAATTCCAAGGTCTCCCCAGGTCCCACCTGGCATCCCTAGGGGCAGGGAGTCTGCTGCCCTAAACTCCTTGGGAGAAGGATGGAATTGTTAAAAAGTTTAAAAATCATAAGCAGCACCACGCTTGGGAATCTGCCATGCTAATATACTGAGCTATGTTACTCTCTAGGGTTTTCTGTCTTACCAATAATATCATAACCAGGACTATTTTTGAGCAGGAATGCACAGGAACGGACTTCTGGCTGGCTTCAGAATTGGCCACACCCACTACACCCCAAACCTCTGCATGCGTGGCTACAGAGGGAAGGCCTGGAGAGTGACCCCCCCCCCGGTGACTTCAAGGCGAGCTCGCCAGGGGGCCCCTGGAAGGTTCGGAGAGGCATTTAAATGCCTCTCCATGCCTTTCCCGGCCTGTCCAAGGGCCAGTTTGCCCGGGCTCCACGCAGCCATGGGGTGCCAGGGAAGCCAAGGGAAAGCATGGGGTGTGGCCTAATATGCTAATATGCTGCACTGTCAGGGGTGTAGCCTAATACGCTAATGAATTTCCGCTGTTGGGTATGGCCTATTATGCTAATGAGTTCCTGCTGGGCTTTTTCTACAAAAAAAAAAGCCCTGATCCTAACTATTACCACTTAGCATTGAGAAGGTGGTACTAGTGACTTATTCAGTCCTCTATGGCATGAATTGAGGGCCAGTAGAATGAAATTGGGCCAGTTTGTTAAAATCCTGGTATCTTAGCTTTCTTCTTTTTAAAAAGCAAAAACAGGATTGTAGTCTTCATGGTTGTGGGGAAAATAAAAAATAAAGACATACCAGTTGCACAGGAACTGTTTGGAATAAAGTTATTTCATTCACTTGCCAACCCAGAAACACTGCCCAAATTGTCTTGGAGGGGGGATGGTTAAAATATTCATAAGATTCCTCCACCCTGCAAAAAGCCCCAAGAGAGCCATACACACTCCAACCCTCTTGACTTAAATGGATTTCAAAGAGCACATGCTGCCCTCTCTTCTAATTATAAAAAGTGCCTAATCCTTTTTTAAAACATTCAATACTAGAGAGTCTCTGGATTCCAAAAGGCATTGGTTTCTGCAGTCTAGGAGCAAATTCACACATTTGAAAGTCCACGTCTCTCTCACTTGGACTTTTGACAGATGTGTTCTGGGAGTCCCCTGCCAGGAACTTAATTCTTAAGTGTGCATGAAACCAATTCATATTGGGACCATGATACATGTGGAGAAGAGACTTCAGCCTTCCCCCCGTTCCATTTTATCAGCCAGAAACAATGAAGAGAACTGCTGTTTGCCCACTGGGAACACTTACACATACTGGTGTCTTGTCCTCAACAGGGCATATAGTAGTTCCCTGAGTTTTTTTCAGGTTGGAACAACAGTATAGTGGGACGTTGAATCAGAAGCCCCTTCTCCCCACGCATCACAGCTGCAATCCAAATTGGGCCTGTGCACGCCTTGGTACTGAGTGCCCAGCATGGAACCCTGGGTGCATGACTGGTTCCAGGTCCTTGTGGCTATAGTGTGTCTGCCACCCAGACTTTGTAAAGTGTAAATGCAGAACTGAAGCCATGCAAATCTCCAGAAAACCTTCTTATAACACTCTAGTTCATTCATGGATCAGGATGAAAGACAGGAAATAAAGGCAGATATGAGGAGCAATGTTTTCACAACAAAATTATCAAGAAAAAGAGGTGAGTTGGCTGTTTTCATATAATCAGGGCAGCTATGTAATGAAGCAACCTGAGGCAGGTGCAAGATTTTGAGGACAACAACCTCCTGCCTTGTCCTTTAGCCAGGAAGCTGATCACCTGCTAGTGCTAGAGTGGAGCCTTGGGAGGGGAGGGATTTCAGCAGGGCATAATGCCATAGAGTCCACCCTCCAAAGTGGCCGTTTTCTCCAGAGGAACTGATCTCTGTAGTCTGGAGATCAGCTGTAATTCCAGGAGACCTCCAGGCCCCCTACGGCTGCCACCCTTGCCCAGAGGTGATAACCCTCATCCTTTCCCCCCCTGCCCCCCGGCCAGGCATCCTTAAAAGCAGCAAGCTGTGCATACCAGTTCCTGAGCTTTTGTAAGATTGCTATGCCCAAGACTCAAGCCTAAAGGCTCTTGTCCTTCTGCTCTTAGCTGGAAGGTCAGCCTGGAGCTAGGCAGAAGAGAGGTGAGACCTGCATGGCACTCAAAAGACTTCACCTTCCTTTCCTGTTTACTTTGGCTGCTTGTGTGTGTTTGTTCTTTTTAATTGTTAGCCACTTTTCAAGGAGGTAAGTGGGATAAAAAGAAACAAATGAATAAAATGTAAAATATGTGACAGAAGTCCATCCTATAAGCTAGGTTGAGACTAACACATTATACAGCCCTCAGGTTATAGCTAGGTCTGCCATGAGAACTTTCAGTCCTGTTGGGAAAACCTACATATACCTGTTTTCAGTACAGGTGGAAACCCAACAGGGCAAATAGTGCCTCCCAGGACCATTTCCACTTGGGAAAAGAGCACAGGGATGAGTCTTAAGCACCCTTTCCCTGTGCCCACAGTCCTGATCCAGATCTGACCCCTGCAGATCTAAAAACTGAGTTCCTAAAGTGGAACTTGAAGGACACATGCAATTGAAAATTCTTATGTTAGATCTAAACCCACCCTGAGAACTGTGTAACCTGTACTTAGGCACAACTTAGTACAAAAAAGATGATAAATAAATGAGCAAAGTGGAGTTGAGAGACACTATACGGAATATCAGACAACACCCCCAGCTCACTTCATTGACCAGCCCCATAGGTTGGCCAGCCCCAGTTCACAATATTATTTTATAGCGGCTCTGCTCCTGCACACTCTGCAGACTAACCCAGAAAATGGTGTTGGGTCATACTTTCTTCTATACTGATAAGTATTTTCAATACGTTTTGTTTGACAACAGCTAACTATTCTGTAAAAGAACTCAATTAGAAGACCAGAATTTAAACAGCTGCCTTATTTTCCATTTGTGTAGCTGTGGCAGAGGCTTCACTTCAGCTTGCAGGAAGACATTGATCTTAACAGAAATCTCTAAAAACAGATGCCTCATAGACTTTCAGTGATTGCCAGGATAACCATTGATTAAGGAGGTACAATCACAGCAAAAGAATTGGTTTACAATGACAGCTCAGAGAAGTGTTAAAACTCCCTGGTTTTGTAAAGGAGAGGATATTCTCCACCCTCCCTGTGCTACCTCCACCTTCCTGGCTTCTAGCAAATAAACCATTGCTTATATTGCAAATAGCACAGGGAAGTACAGGCAATAGCCTGGGCCAAAATGCTCTGATTCTTTTCATCTTTGGGACATTATAACTCCCGTGATCACTCTAGCAGCCAATTTTTAAATTTCGAGCTTTATTTTCTTATGTATTATTATTGCCATAGGCAAACATGTTATTTTATTATTATGGATAAAAGGTACTATAGTGAGCCTACAGTAAGCACTAATTTCATAAAATGTCTCATAAGACACAGCACAGGAAGGTGGCAAATAACATTCAAGGTTGAGAAGTGCAAATCTTATGTTCCAAAATGCTGAGGAACCATCATGCAGAAAAGACATCTGAGAATCATTGTCATAGATAAGTTAGCTCACTGGGATTATCAACTTGATGTACCATACAGTCATCAAAAAGGCAAGCAATGTCAGGAACTGTTAGAAGGATATAAAATAAAACAGAATATATCACAATGTCATGTAAGAAATGTAGGGTGTCATCCTAAGGAATAATGTGTCTGTCCCAGCTTAAGAGGTCTAGCCATTACTGAAGACTTAAAGAAAGTGTGGGAAAGAGCTACAAAATTGAGAAGATGTACAGTCTGATCCTATGCATATTTACTCAGAAGTAAATCCTATTGAGCTCAATGGAATTTATACTCCCATATAAGCATGTAGGATTGTATTCTTGTTGTGTACCCAGGGAAGACCACGCACGTTGTCAGGTCCACATATGGTCAGGCAAAGGGATCCTAGCACGCACCTATCGGAAGGCTAGGATCCTAGAAGGGACCTATGGGATTAGGGTGCATTGTAAATAACCTATCACAGTGTGGGCGTGTGTTTGGGTGTGGTATAATACAGGGATATAAGCCGGCCTGTGGCCCGGCTAAGTCTTCTTAAGATCTGACTATAACTTAATAAAATATGAGCTGTAATCACTCTTCAACGCATCAGCCTTAGTACTTTATAATTCTAAAATAGTCTCACCATCCTAAAAGCCTTATAACTGACTTTAGTGGAATGATCCCAAGTAAATTACAGTGCATCCTAAACAGAATCACTCCTTTCTAATGGCCTTAGAAGGGTATAACTCTGTTTAGGATTGTACTGTTAGTCCTAAATTTTACTTATTCAAACATTTCTACCCATCATTCCCAATGCATCCAAAGTGGTTCACACAACCATTGAAAAATAAAGCAATGAACAAACTGCAAGCTACGGAAAACTAATTATGTTTGCAGAAAAATACATCAGACAAATTACACAATAACAGAAGAAGCTAACATAAAAGTTTAAAATCAGAGGATATAAATCAGAGGAACCCATTCTGAGAATGGACAATACGCCATCACAGTTTCCAGCCTATGCCAGTTCCTTCAGAGGAAAGCCTGCACACAAATTGTGTTAAAACTATTTCATCTCCACACAGGCGGTGTTAAAACAATTGGAGTTTTGAAGCATTTGATTTATGAGGATTGTTTTGAATCACCGGCTATCAGCTGAATGTGTCATAAGAACTGACACACTGAGTCAGACGATTGAGTTCATCCCTGAAAACAACCACTTCCAGATGCTGTAGAGGAAGTAATTACCAGCACAGCGTGTTAATGGAATACAACCCCTGTTGATCAGTTGCAATTTCTGGTAGTATCATATTTCCAAGCAGCACCTATCTTCTGAGCAAACACACAGATATTTCTATTACTTTTGTAAACCCATTCATACACTTAGCCAGCTCTCATCACTACATCCCTTCATGGCTCAAGACATCAATCAACAATTGTAAATTGCCCAGAGCCCTGTGTACTCAGGGATGGGGTGATACAGAAAATTAATTAACAACAACAACAACATGCATTATTCACAGTGCCAACCTCACAAACAGCTAGCGGGCTACAAATTTTTGATGGGTCAGGCTTGCCTAATCTCATCAGGTCTCAGCAGCTAAACAAGATTGGCCCAGGTTACTACTTCTATGGAAGACTGCCAAAGAAGAAGTCTAGGGTTGCTCCACAGAAGCACACAATGGCAAACAACCTCTGTTCGACTCTTGCCTTGAAAAACCCTGTGGGGGTCACCTGACAAGGATGCTAGCCTCCAGGTGGGACCTGGGGATCCCCCGGAATTACAGCTCATGTCCAGAATACAGAGATCAGTTTCCCTCAAGAAAATGGGTGCTTTAGAGGGTGGACTCTACAGCACTGTACCCCATTGAAATCTCTGTCCTCCCAAATCTCCAGGAGTTTCCCACCTGATCTGGCAGCTCTGCCCCCCATCCCCTGCTGGTGGCCCGGGAGGACCTGGCAACCCTATATGTTGTGACTTGACAGCACTTTCCACCACACAGATTTTGGGTATGGAAAACTTAAGATCAAAAGCTTATTCAGCCATGAAGCTCATATGGCAACCTTGGGTAAGTCACTACCAAAGAGGAGGAGCTTCAAACAAGCCAAGTAAAGCAAAACTAAAACAGAACAAGAAATCCTCTCTCCACCATGATGAGTGGTTCTCTATGTATTCATTTTTCAGTTCTTAATGAAGGAGTATAATATAGAGATCAAAAACAGCATCTGCTATCTTGTTCAAAGAAGTGTTACAAATCCATACACAATTCTCATGGAAGCAAGCTCCATTGTAAAATACTGGGAATAACTGACAAATTCTCTTCAGGGTCTGTTTGCAAGGTTGCTCTACTTGTGGGGAGGAACCAGATCCTGCTATCTGGACTTACTCAGCCAGTGCCTACTTAGAAAAGAGGCCTCTGTCTCTGGTTCAGCTGTGCAAAAGGCAAGGCCTTTGGGTTGCAAATCAGTGCGTCTCTCTCTCTCTCTCTCTCTCTCTCTCTCTCTCTCTCTCTCTCTCTCTCTCTCTCTCTCTCTCTCTCTCTCTCTCTCTCTCTCATATGCAGATATTTGGCAAGCCAAGACTGCAGGAGCCATTTCCCTCAAAGTGGAGCAAGCTTGCACATATTTTTGTTAGCAGTTCTTACTGATTTAAACAGCTTTTGCTTTAGTGTGAGTGTATTGGGGTTGACTACTGTGCAAGCACGCATAGCAGTGAGCTGTAAGAGTCTACCCAAGTTTCTTTTCTTCTCTGGTTGGGGTATGGAATATTGTTAAGATACCATTTTAGAAGCTTCTGTACTGGCTCTTTTTTCTCTTTTTACATTCTCTCATAGATTGCTTGCAGAATTATGCTACATATAAGCATTGAAGTCCTGTATATATTGCTGTTTTTATTCAACAACAAATGGAAACTAGGAGACAATTGTATGTAATTTAAATTTATTGAAAACATCGTATTACAAAATTCATTGGGTACATTACACAATTGTGAATTTTACTAATGTCATTGTCAAAAGGATATGCAGGGTCCAGTTCAGATGAAGACCTTCAAAACGACTGGATAGTCCAGAAAATGTAATCAACTCAAACTTTATGTTTTGGACTTCTCTTCCACTTGTATTTTTGTCATACATTTTTGTATTCTATTGTTATTGCTTACAATATAGTATTGTTTTTGCATTATTTAGCACATGTATACAGCTTTTTTTCTCTTGTACTCTGGATATTATGAGCCGTGATTCTCTACTGCTGTGGGGTTCGGAGGTGGCATTAATACTTTTTCCAGAGTCCCTCCCCCTTTTCCTATTTTAAAAAAAAACATTTCAATGTTAGATAATTAAAATTAAGCTCTTTGCATTTACTGCATTTCCTCTTGCATTAAAGAGGATAATTAAGGGCATGCAAAACTTTTTGTCTTTCAAGAAATAATACTATGAAATTTTTATATGTGCCTATGAATATGTTAGTGTGGATTTTTATGGACTCCGTGTTCCATGATTATGAGTAAAGAAAAGCTATCTCTTGTGCCTTCAGTTTACCCATAGATGCATGAGGGTATGGAATAATTTGGATTCTGATGCAAATGGGTGTTATTTTTTCAGCATATCTTGAAAAGAGTTTCCTCATGGCTACCTGGAACCTCATTTCTCAAAGCCATGGGAGGTGTGGAAGAGATCACTCTCCTCAAATAGAGCCAGTTTCTAAAGGAGAGGAGCAGAGGTGAGCTTACTTACAGTAGGAATATAGTTACAACAAACATACTAATATATTCAATTATCTTTGTTTAATGTCCTTACGGGTATATATTATCCTAACTAGCTTTCTAACAGTACAATTGCTAATAATGTCAAATGCAGACAAACAAGATACAGTATAAAAATGCAAATAAAATATAAATATTTAGAATAGTGATATTAGACATAATTTTCTTTGGATTTTTTCCCCCATTGCAGATGTTTCTGTTTATTTGATAGATACGATCCTTTGAGTAGGTTGAGGATGGCTGTGATTATTCACTGACTGTAGGAAGACAGGTGTGTCCAGAAAGAGGCACATCATATAATGCACAGGTGTACTGATGCAGTGTGTGCTATGGAAATTAACACCACATATATACACAGCATACATTGTCTGACCAAAATTTACAAATTACCACTGGCGGTGTCTTTAAAAAGCAACATCAATGAGAAAGACTCTGTAAAATCTGCAGTGTTTTTCTTGGAAGTGGCCAATCAACACAGTCCTAATGTAGGAATCTCCTTCTATGTACAGAAGTAGTTTTTAACAACAACAACCTCTTGGCAATGCATACCAGCTGAAAAGCATAACATTACAGGTTGTAAATGGACTTTTTTGCCATCGAGGCACAGCTGACTTACGGCAACCCCATGGGGTTTTTAAGGCAAGAGACATTCAGAGGTGGTTTGCCATTGCCCACCCTCTGCATTGAAGCCCTGGACTTTCTAGGTGGTCTCCTATCCAAACACTAACCAGGGCTCACCCTGCTTAGCTTCTGAGATCTTATGAGACTGGGCTAGCCTGGGCTATACAAGTCATGGAAATGGATATTCAATTACAATTTCTTTTAAAATGCCCTGTCTTCTTGTGTATAGTGGACTCAATCGTTGCCAAAAAAGTTTATGTTGGACATTATTAAAGCATTCTAAGTAAACCTCATAAAGCACTGGAAAAGTATCCTTAGGAGTACAGTAGAATTTCTTTGTCACTGAAAGTCATTAAGGCCCTTTTCATCTCTATCTCTAGGCTAAGTTTCCTGTTTCCCCCTGACCAGGATCTCATATTGCGGAAGCAACATCTGAAATCAAAGTCCATGTTGATTAGTCATACCAATTACTTCCCAGGCCAACACCAAAATATGTCCCATGTCATTACTTTCAAGAGTACTTGGCTGAGAGAGAATCTTTCTGGACTGTGCCCATTGCCTCAAACCATCTCACATTATGTCACCTCTGGAACCTGCAACATAATCTTCATAACAATCACTCTTTCCTTACTATAAATCAAGTGATATTCAGTGGTTCAGGAGGCACCGGTGGCTTTTCTGAGCACTATTGCCAAATATGGCATCAGCCGCATGTTTCAGGAAATGAACACAGCCCCAGCCCAGAGGGGCTTATAGTTGGCAAGTGGCTCCCACCTCAAAACTGCTACCGCCAGATAAATGGGTAGGTTGTGAGCCTCTTTGAGGTAGGGGCCTCATGCCAGGGATGAGGGTAAGTGTGGCTCTTATGGTTGGTGACAACTGTAAATGCAGCTGCCTGTGAGCTATGGAATGAGTGCCACTGCTATAAACCGTTCACTCTGTCACGGGACAAAATTTGTCTCTGCTATCTCAGCTACTTTTACTAGTTGTTGGGAGCATATTGCAAGGTACAGAATGGTGTCTCTTACTTTTGCTCATTTTTTGTATGATGCATCTAGGACAGAATGTACCTGAAGACAGGCTAGACAGATATTAGCACAACCTCCTCCAGCATGTTTTAACTTTCACACACTTTCAGCCTTCAGCTACCCTTAATGTTTAACTTGTATCAATATTGCCATCTTCAGGCCAGAACCACAAACATTCCACACATTTCCTCAGTGCTATGTAGAACAGGTAGCACTGTCTGTCACACCTTGGCTCTTTTCACAGAGCATCAGAAACTACTTCAGTAAAATGAGAAAGTAGATCCCTTTTTGGAACTAAAATAACCACCTGATGAAGTCAAGAAACAGATTAACAAAGCCAGAATGGTACCCAGAGAAAACCTGTTGCAACTGTAACACTGTGGAGCAGCAGCGCAGCTGTACCAAACAAATAAGCAAGGAACAGGTGCTCAGGGTTTCTCTAATCTTCAGAAAATGGAACCAAGCTACAGAAGTAGATTATCATGTAATGATTTGGTGAATAAAAGGATAAAAACCAAGAAGAGAAAAAACTACCATTTTCTTGGATGGAACAGTAGTCCTTGTTTTCTGGAATCAGCAGATATTCATATATATGAGTAAAGTACAGCTAACATGGAGAGTCTCTCCCACTGTGCCTATGTCTGGATAAGATGCCATACCTTCTCCTTTACAATCAATTCCCTGTTTCCACAAGCTATTTCCCCACAATTATTTGTTTCACTAAGATCCTTCCGAAGGCTCACACAAAACTGTGGATTGAATAAACTCCTCTTCCGGCCTTTCTTTCCATAATCTGAAGGGTTTTTTAATTTACAGTAACTATGCATTTGTTCATGGATCACTGCCTTGTCGTGGCGAGGGGGCTTGCGTGGTTCGATGAGGCTGTGGGCTATGCCGTGGAGGGCCACCCAGGACGGACAGGCCACAGCAGAGAACTCAGACCAAGCGTGATCCCCTGGAGAAGGAAATGGCAACCCACTCCAGTATCTTTGCCAAGAAAACCCCATGGACAGTGACAAAAGGCTAAAAGATATGATGCCGGAAGATGAGCCCCTCAGGTCGGAAGGTATCCAATATGCTACTGGGGAAGAGCAGAGGGCAAGTACGAGTAACCCCAGAAAGAGTGAAGCGGCTGGGCCAAAGCTGAAAGGACGCTCAGTTGTGGATGTGTCTGACGGTGAAAGGAAAGTTCGATGCTGCAAAGAACAATACTGCATAGGAACCTGGAATGTAAGGTCTATGAATCAAGGTAAGCTTGACGTGGTCAAAAATGAGATGGCAAGAATGAACATGACATCTTGGGAGTCAGTGAACTAAAGTGGACAGGAATGGGCGAATTTAACTCAGAAGACCATTATATCTACTACTGTGGCCAGGAATCCCGTAGAAAAAATGGTGTGGCCTTTATAGTCAACAAGAGAGTGAGAAAGGCAGTGTTGGGATACAATCTCAAAAATGACAGGATGATCTCGGTCCGAATCCAAGGCAAACCATTCAATATCACAGTAATCCAAGTCTATGCCCCAACCACTGCTGCAGAAGAGGCTGAAGTGGACCAGTTCTATGAAGACGTACAACAGCTCATAGAACTAACACCAAAAATGATGTCCTCATCATCATAGGGGACTGGAATGCTAAAGTAGGAAATCAAAAGGTAACCGGAATAACAGACAAGTTTGGCCTTGGAGAACAAAATGAAGCAGGGCAAAGGCTAACAGAGTTTTGTCAAGAGAACACGCTGGTCATAGCAAACACCCTTTTCCAACAACCTAAGAGGCGTCTCTACACATGGACATCACCAGATGGGCAACACCGAAATCAGATTGACTATATAATTTGCAGTCAAAGATGGAGAAGCTCTATCCAGTCAGTAAAAACAAGACCTGGAGCTGACTGTGGCTCAGGTCATGAGCTACTCATTGCAAAATTCAGACTTAAATTGAAGAAAGTTGGGAAAACCACAAGGCCATTCAGATTTGACCTAGATCGCATCCCCGATGAATATACAGCAGAGGTGAAGAATAGGTTTAAGGGACTAGATTTGATAGACAGAGTGCCCAAAGAACTATGGACAGAGGTCCGTGACATTGTAAAGAACGCAGCAATCACCGCCATCCCAAAGAAAAAGAAATGCAAGAAAGCAAAGTGGTTGTCAGATGAGGCTTTACAAATAGCAGAGGAAAGAAGGAAAGCTAAAGGCAACGGTGAAAAGGAAAGATTTGCCCAACTGAATGCAGATTTCCAGAGAACAGCAAGGAGAGATAAGGAAGCTTTCCTGAATGAACAGTGCAAAGTAATAGAGGAAAACAATAGAGTAGGAAGGACTAGAGATCTCTTCAAGAAAATTGGAGAAATCAAGGGAACGTTCCATGCAAAGCTGGCCATGATAAAGGACAAAAATGGTAGGGACCTAACAGAAGCAGAAGAGATTAGGAAAAGATGGCAAGAATACACAGAAGAACTATACAAGAAGGACCTCAATGTCCTTGACAACCAAGATGGTATAATCACTGACCTCGAGCCAGACATCATGGAAAGCGAAGTTAAATGGGCCTTAGAAAGCATTACTAACAACAAAGCTAGTGGAGGTGATGGTATCCCAGCTGAGTTATTCAAAGTTTTAAAAGAAGATGCTGTTAAAGTGCTACACTCAATTTGCCAACAAATTTGGAAAACACAACAGTGGCCACAGGATTGGAAAAGGTCAGTGTATATTCCAATCCCAAAGAAGGACAATGTCAAGGAATGTTCAAACTATCGCACAATTGCACTCATTTCACACGCTAGCAAGGTCATGCTCAAAATCCTACAAGCTAGGCTACAACAGTACGTGGATAGAGAACTGCCAGAAGTACAAGCTGGGTTTCGAAGAGGTAGAGGAACTAGAGATCAAATTGCCAACATTCGCTGGATTATGGAGAAAGCAAGAGAGTACCAGAAAAACATCTACTTCTGCTTCATTGACTATGCTAAAACCTTTGATTGTGTGGATCACAATAAATTATGGCAGGTTCTTAAAGAGATGGGAGTACCGGACCACCTCACATGTCTCCTGAGAAACCTGTATAAGGGTCAAGAAGCAACAGTTAGAACCGGATATGGAACAACTGATTGGTTTAGCATAGGAAAAGGAGTACGACAAGGACGTATATTGTCACCTTGCTTATTTAATTTATATGCAGAGTACATCATGCAAAATGCTGGCCTGGATGAATCACAAGCGGGAGTTAAGATTGCTGGGGAAAAGATCAATAACCTCAGATATGCAGACGATACCACTCTGATGTCAGAAAGTGAAGAGGACCTAAAGAGCCTCT
This sequence comes from Gekko gecko, assembly GCA_029375565.1. Lineage (NCBI taxonomy): Eukaryota > Metazoa > Chordata > Lepidosauria > Squamata > Gekkonidae > Gekko > Gekko gecko. The sequence continues at coordinate 230,496,685 of JAPDNY010000002.1, read as the reverse complement.
TGCTCAGGGTGAAAGAGGAGAGCGCAAAAGTGGGCTTGAAGCTCAACATCAAAAAAACGAAGATCATGGCATCTGGCCCCATCACTCCTTGGCAAATAGAAGGGGAAGTCGTAGAAGTAGTGACAGACTTCACGTTCCTAGGATCCCAGATCACTGCAGATGGTGACTGCAGCCATGAAATTAAAAGACGCCTGCTCCTTGGGAGGAAAGCGATGGCAAACCTAAACAGCATGATAAAAAGCAGAGACATCACCTTGCCAACAAAAGTCCGCATGGTCAAAGCAATGGTATTCCCCGTAGTAATGTATGGCTGCGAGAGTTGGACTATAAGGAAGGCCGAGCGCCGAAGAATAGATTCTTTTGAACTATGGTGCTGGAGAAGACTCTTGAGAGTCCCTTGGACTGCAAGGAGATCAAATCAATCAATCCTAAAAGAAATCAACCCTGACTGTTCCCTGGAAGGCCAGATCCTGAAGCTGAAGCTCAAATACTTTGGCCACCAAATGAGAAGGGAGCATTCACTGGAGAAGACCCTGATGCTGGGAAAGATTGAAGGTCAAAGAAGAAGGGGACGGCAAAGGATGAGATGGTTAGACAGTGTCATCGATGCAACGAACATGAAATTGAGCAAACTTCAGCGGACAGCGGAAGACAGGAGGGCCTGGCGTAATCTGGTCCATGGGGTCGCAAAGACTCGGACTCGACTGTGCGACTGAACAACAACATGCATTTGTTGTAGAGGATCCCCCACCCCCGGGTGCATCAATACCAACACAACCGAGGAACCATAAATGAATGCACTGAAGGTTGCAGAAATGGGCATACTGACATCTAGAAATATATAGAGGAACTGGTATAAGGATATTGATGATACTATGTGAAAAAGGATATTTAACGTGTTCTAGAAGTCTTATTATCCTGTCCTTATATATATTTGAATTTTGGTTCCACAAGATTCTATGCTTGCCATAATTGATTCGGCTCAAGAACTGGCAGTCAGAAGACACTGGCCAGGGCTGACTGGCTGCTTTGCAAAGTCCCACCCACGTCAGCCCCAGTCAGTGTTTTCAGCTCAGTCTGCTCCAGTCCTCCGACAGGAGAGGACCGTCTAGAATGTGAGTGCAGGGACAGGCCCACAAGACTGAGGCAAGTGAGAGAAGCCCTTTTCTGCCCCCCCACACCATCCCTGGGGCCTTCTATGAGGGGACTAGACCCAGAGAAGGCCTTTTGCGTCCCCCACATGCCATCCCCTGGGCCTTCTATGGGGCAGCAGGCCCAGAGAAGGCCTTTTTCGCCTCCCACACGCCATCCCCTGGGCCTTCTATGGGGGCAGTAGGCCCAGAGAAGCCCTTTCCCCACACACACTGCCTACTGCCCCCATAGAAGGCCCAGGGGATGGTGTGTGGGGACAGAAAAGGCCTTCTCTGGGCCCAGAGAAGCCCTTTTCTGCCCCTCTTCCCTTCCTTTCCCCCTTTACCTTTCTTCCTCTCTCCTTTCTTTCACTCTTCCCCCTATTCCTTCCTTCCTTCCTTTCTCCAACCCTCTCTCCCTTCCACCTCTCTCCCTTCCTTTCTAGGGCCCGTTGTCTTCCACCACAATGGGCTTTGCTCCCTAGTTGTAATATGAAACTGAAAAGGCATCTTTAAAAAAAAAAGCTCGGGAGGGGGAGAAGCAAGAAAAATACATTTTGCCAGCACACAAACTTGTTTGGGTGGGTGGCTGGAAAACACATTTTCACCCCCACAGTGTCTATGTGGAAAAATGGTTCCCAAAGCAATATTATCTCTTTCTCCTGCTCTACATAGGGCCAAATATCATGTCAACTGGCAATGGATCAGGAGTAGCATAGTGCTAATTTAGCACTCTAAAATCAGGGAATGCGTGTCAGCTGGAAATGCCATGAATTATGTCTACAGAGGCTCAGGCAGTTTTCACTTTACATTTAAGAAGACTTGCTTCACCAAAATTTGAAGATACCATACATTAGAAAAATCTAGGTAACAAAATGCAGTGGGGGTGGGGAAATCTTAAATTTCAGCTTTGGAAATGGGATTGAATTTCAGGAGATTCCTGATGGTCAGAGGTAAAAGGGTTCAGTCTTGGAGAAACCTGACCTTCATTAAATATACTTCAGATGGTATTAAGTCCTTTGGCCCAGAGGATGAAACTAGATCTTGGATGCATTAATAGATGCTTCATAGAGTTCCCAGGCCCTTCACACAGCAACAAAGGTGTTTCATGGTACCTCAGGAGGTTCTGCAGCCACATTAATGCAGAACAGAACTCATCCCAAGTTTTCAGAGCCATTCAACTGGGCTACCCCACACTCCTATATATACAGTCACACAGGTATGACATTTTTGTTCTAAGCAATTTAATATAAAAGAACCTGTTCCCAGCTTCATAATCATAGTAGCTTAAAACTGATTAGCATCCACACCATCCAAAAGACTGGGGAAAGTGCATCACTTCACATTCTTGAGTGATTCTGACTATGACTTGCTTGAAAGCCAGTTGAATCCGACTCTAGGGGGTGGTGCTCATCTCCATTTCCAAGCCAAAGAGCCAGCACTGTCCGAAGACTTCTCTGTGGTCATGTGGCCAGTGTGACGAAACACTGAGGCACACGGAATGCTGTTATCTTCCCAGTGAAGCAGTACCTATTTATCTACTTGCAATTTCTTGGTTTTGAACTGCTAGGCTGGCAGGAGCTGGGGCCAGAGACGGGAGCTCATTCCGTCACGCGGCACTAGGGTCTTGAACTGCTGAGCTTCCGGTCTGCAGCTCAGCATCTTAACCTCTAAACCACCATGGCCCCTGTGACAGACTGCTTAGGAGGTAACAAATCCAAGTCAAGTGACCTTAAATATGTGCTCTCAAGTTCCATGATATGATGAATAATGAGACAATACAGCCCAGCACAACCACGTTCAAAATCATAAACCAAATACAGGAGCGGGAATAGGTAAATGGTGGCCAAATCTGGCCTGAAAAGACTTCCCATGTGACCCTCTCTACAGCCCTGGATTCCAAGGACATCCCCAAATCTTTAATGTGCCTCAGCCCTCACCCTCCCCAGTACACTGACAAATGACACTTTAACCCCTTCTCCCTGCAGAGTAAAAAGCAAAAAAGGCTTTGACAGCCCCCCCTTATAATGTGCCATGGGGATCTGATTGTTGTCCTCCCCCATCCACCATGAGATTTAACTGTAAAAGGAAGGTGCAAAGGTGATATTGTTATGAAACTGGGGAAAGGGGATTTATAACGCACCACCACCATTTTTCCAACTGAAAATCTTTTCTCCACTTCCCAGTCTGCTTTAAGTCCAGCAGTGGGCGGAGGGAGAGAGAGGTTCTTAAGCAGCCTGTACAAGGGGCATATTTGATCAGAAAGAAGGGCATCAGAGGAAGAAGTCTTTAAAAAAAACAAAAAAACCACTTTGCCATTGTTGTGGCCTGATCCATATTCCCATCTACCCCCATCAACTGCACCTAATTTAAATGTTGGTGATCCAGTTAGAACCCCCCGTATTCACAAGTAGTGTGGCCATCAACTGTTCACTTCTAAAACAGACCAATGGCAGAGAGCAGCCAGAATGCCCAAAGGGTGAAAGCTGCCAAAGTCTTTGATAGTGTTCATACTTTGCCTGTATATTGGCTTATGTGGGAAAGAGCCAGCTGGCAGATTCAACTCTGCTGGTTTTGCAGCCTTTGCTCACTAAAAATATTGTCAACAGTTAAAAATTAGTGCCAGCAATGAATATGAAGCAAATTGGCTTGAAGGGACATACAGAATCTGGTTATTTCAATGAATTCTGAAAAATTGAGGTCTCTTGGGCTTGGATCTAAACCACTGGTTCCCAAAGTGGGCAATACTGCCCCCTGGGGGATGCTGGAACAATCCAGAGGGTGGTAGGAGCCTTGGGTGCAATTGGGGGGCATTGAATAAAAATAAGGGGGCAATGGAAGCATAAAGAAAGAAGAGTCCAGAACCTATTTAAAGCCACCCTTTCCTGCCTTCTCCTGGTCTTCTCTGGGATCAGGGAGGGAGATGGAGGTGGAGAGGGGTCCCCAGAGCCAATCACAGCCGTCGTTATCTTAATTTTCTGTATGTATGCAAATGTTACTATGGTTGATTTTATAAAATACTTTTATGATTTTGAGCTTCAAAGTGTCTTATTTACAACATCTTTCTTTACTATGTGCATCTTTTTGTCCACTTCTTGAAGGTAGATTTCCAGGGGGGTGCTGAGTAATTTTTTTTCTGAAAAGGGGGCAGTAGGCCAAATAAGTTTGGGAACCTCTGATCTAGATTATCCATTTCCACAGGTGCCACGCTTTCTGCCCATGTATTGTGATTTTCATGCCTCCCTCCTCCCACATCAGCCCAAAATGTCCCTGAAATCCTCTTCCTAGGGAGTAGGAACCCCTGGGAACAGAATTTCAGGGAGCATTTGAGGTTGTCGCAGGAGGGAGGCAGGAAAATCACAATCCATTGGCAGAAAGCTTGGCACCCATGGAAATGTTTAATATGGATTCAACCTTTGGGTAGAGAATGGAAAGTTTCCAGTCCTCATTGTTCCAATGCAAAACACGTAAACATGTAGGGAGGAATCCAGGCTTCTTCTTAACTAAGCATTCCAAAACTGATGGTAAAAACTCAAGCCAAACTCATCTCCCGAGTCCCTGGACCACTGCTTTTTAAAGACCTAAGTCTGACACTTGTGACTGACAGAGCAACACTGCCAGTTCTGTGGATCAGACCCTCCTCCTCTGATTTCACATCCAACATTATATCATAAATCAGCTGTAATTGTTGGATGTTTATATAATAAAGCACTCCCAGTTACAACTCTCTCTCTTGGCCATGCCAAAAAATAGTGGAACTGAAAAATTCTAGGCAGTAAAAAAAAAGTGTGAACTGTTGTTCAACCAAAATAAAGTAAAATCGAGACAGAGTTGTCTACTTTTTCTCTATAGTATTAATTTTGGATTTGTTTTAAGCATAGAATTATAGAGCTTCATATATACAGCCATCCAAATGAATGGCTGCAAATATACATCGGGCTGCAAAATCAATATGGACCATTCACTGGTTTGGTTCAACATTTCAAAAAGTGACAGGAAAGGATTCACATGGATATTATCTTATATACAAACAGTCATACCAGGCAGCTCTATAGCACACCCCTTTCTACAGCCTTCTTCACTCAAGGAGTGATGTGGCAAGTTATGTTTTATTCCCTTGGGTAGCGAGCTAAGAATATCTTTTCCAGTAGACTGCAGGTGGCTCTGCTGCCCAATTTGGCCTCAAAAATGCAGAAAGCACACTGCTCATCAGAAAGCTACAAGGAAAGGAGGGGTTGTTTCTGAGGCCATTCTGTCAATTCCACAGAGTGTCAACATATTTTAAGAAATCCACATAGATTAGCTACATATACAAACACCAAAGTAAAAGGTTAAAAACAGGAAGGGCAGAAAGCACTTAGTTCCTTTAACAAAAATGTGGTTGCTGCCTAAAACAGCTGCATAGTATCTAGCTGTTCCTCATCACTCTCTGTAACAGGTAGGAGTTAAAACTGACATGAGATCATCACACTGCTGTGTTTTCCTGTCCTGCATCACAAACTACCACAGCACATGGGGTTGGGGGTGGGGAGTGAAATGCACATTACGCTATGTTACTTGTTTCATTACTACATATCACAGGGGAGAGGAGCAGGCACAAGGCTGCTGTTCACAGCTCCAGCTCTGTGTTTCTCTAAAAGCACAGCTGCACTCTGAATGGCATTGCACTGTAGCATAATCAGAATGCTAACAGATCCAGTTCCAAGTCTAATGTTGAATGCTTCCCTATCCTAATGAGAGTTCCCACACCTTTACTGATTCTTGAAGACTATTACTTTTGTTTAGCTTAGGCCAACAAATAAGATCTCATTTAAATTAACTGCTTCCCATTTTCATATTTCAGCCAGAGAAAGACCAGCACTGCACACAAAAGGAGGTATGCATAAAGGAAAGAACATTTGGGATCATCCCGTCCACCATTACCATACCATACACAACCTTTATTTGTCTATGTTCTAAATCTGGTGTTCCATGTCTACATGACAGACTACTTCTTGTTACTTTTGTATTTATGTTTGTTCTACTGTTCTTATCCATTAAGTTTTTGCCCCACCCTTCCTCCAAGGAGCTCAGTGTGCTGTGTGTGGTTCTCCTCTTCCCATGTTATCTTCACAGCTTTCTAGTGAGGCAGGTTAGACTGAGAATGACTCACTCAAAGTTGTTCAGTCAGTTCCATGGCAGAATGGAGATTTCAGTCTGGGTCTCTCCTGGCCTAGTCCAACACTCTAAGCACTATTCCATGCTGGCCCTTAGCCAACACATTATGTTGCATTTCATTTGAGCAGCTGATTGGCCCAGAATACTTGTTCTCAGTGCAAACACTGGCCCATGGGAAGCAAAGATGAAAAGGAGGCTCACAAATCAAACATGACTTCAAGCTGAGTACAAGAACAGATTCGTGAAGGCAGATTACATTGAAATATTCACAGCACAGTAAATGATCAAGGGTTCACTCACATGGAAGTCACATTTCATTTAACTCATTCAGATTTTTATGATGGGGAAATTCTGTTAATCCCACTTAAGACAAAAATAACACCTGCAGTGAGATCACCCCATAAGAACAACTTCAGCTTCCTCTTCATCTTAAGGGCACCCATATTCCAAGATGACTGGATTTCAAGGAGCAGGAAAAACTTAGCAAAACTTTACCCAAGACATTTTCTTTATGGCTTCTTCACCATTCTGTTCAGGCATATCTCTATGAATTCCTAGTGTTCCATGCTCCTAGGGAGGTAGGACTATCAGCGGATACAATTGAATATGATCATATAGGAACAAGATCATATGAGAAATAGTACCTAAATGTTCCAGTGGCAAAAAATGTTAGGAGTTGCCCGCTGCCAACTGCACAGAAAAGCTGGTATCATCAGAACACACATTCGGAGCAGACGCCTCAAGGAAACACCATACTGTCTGGCAGTCTATCAACTATCTTCTCATGCATATTTTCTCACACCAGGATGTAAACAGGTCTACGGTCTATAGAGCAATGTGTACTGAAGCAGAGTGATATCTGTGTAGGAAGTCATGCAAAATCTTTGGGGAGGCAGATGTCTAAAACACAGCACTCCTCATGTGCAACTGGATGCTTTATAACTTCCTTTGGCTGTGATCCCATAGGATTACAGAAGAGATCTTAATCCACTTCCAGAGACATGGCACAATCACAACCACAGCAGGTCAGGTAGTACTGTAGACTAGGCCAGACAGAGCTAATTGCCTGAGGGAAAATTAATGACACTTAATTAAAGCTGCAACCAGCCCAGCACCAATGTAGAATAAGTGTTATGCAGGAAACACAGGGATCTTCTGATCACTGTCATTAGGGCAATGAGTGGAACAAAGAAATCACCTTCCATCCCCTTCCTCTGAAGAACATTCACTCAAGGGCTAGGTGAAGTGGGCTGGGACAGAGGGTACAACACGGAACCCAGGGATATTGGTAACTAAGCACCATTCATAGGAATGCAAGACAGATTCTCGGAAAAGAATATCAAAATGACTAACCAGCTTTTATTTACAACACTCCTTAACAACAGACACAGACCAAGAGAGGACATAACAAAGGGAAAGGAACAGCCACCATGCCCCTTGCCTACCCACTCTGGGCAGGGTCCCCAACATCAGTGTCTGGGCTGGACACAAGCACAGGTGGTTCTGTCACCTGCCAGTGCCCAGCACACACTAAGGCTATTCCCCAGCACTGCTGGGGCACAGGGCTGGGCTCTGGGGCTAGCTCAGAAATACTGCCTGCCCCCTGGCTGGGGCTGCAAGTCAGCAGGGCATAGAGACAGCACAACATGAAATATCTCCTCAGCACAGGGTGACATTTTATCCCATACTGAAGTAACCTTAAAAGAGTTTGCCTTCTGGGGAACATGATACCTGGGTCTCTCAGCTTCTGTTTTCTGTTCTCCCCTACTGTTGTCCCAAGGAGCTGAACACATGCTTAAAGAGGTTGCAGCACAACACCCTTTCATTCACCTGAGAAAAGTTCAGGTATCTGTGTTGCATTACCATTCTAAATTCCCACACTAAAAATGGCAGGATGGAACACAGAAACCCTTACTGCTTCCATCCCATTGTCTTCCCTTGGCCGCTTCCTAAGAAAGGCTGGACCTTGAGAGAAGTTCAGGGAGAAAATAGGTCAGGTTGTTCCTGATTCCATTCTGCCTTATTCCACACTCTTAAAATAACATTGTACACACCAGTCTCTTGGCCACCATCAGAGCAAAATGTCATTTACTAGGGAAAAAAGAGAGTTCCTGGGGCCAATTGCAGAATGAAGGCAGGCAGCCCAGGCCAGGGGATGCTGTGAAGGAAAGGCACAAAGCCTATCTTTCCTAGAGAGTTCAGAGCCAGCCCCAGACACAATCCAGACCAAAGGAGGAAACCAACACAAAGTCATCAAATTCATGTATCAGTGGCCACGTGCCAGAACTTGGGGCTGGGCCATGCCAGGCCACCTTAGGATTTCTTAGCATCCTGTGTATTCCGCCGCTTTAGGTCACTCAAATCAACAGGTTTGAATGCTGTCAAAAAAGAAGAAAGGAGAGATAGTTTAGAGTAAGGCTCTTCACCATCCACATTCGTTTTCATCAATTTGTTCACTAGCCATCCAGAAGAACTGACTGGCCACTGTGTGAGACAGGATGCTGGACTAGATGGCTCATTGGTCTGATCCAGCAGGGCTTTTCTTATGTTATTCATCAGAACAAGAATATTTGACCCCCCAACACAACTTGACCACTACTACTCTAAATTCTCACTCCAGCCACAGGAAAACAGAAATATGTGATTAACTGGAGTGAACTGGCTACTGTACCGAGCCCTGTCGAATTCAACAGGCTGTGATCCATCTTCACATGAATCTCACAGCCTACATTCAGGTTATGTTAAATTCAATATAGGATTGTAATATATATTCTGCAGCCAGTAATTTCCTAATACATTAACTGAAATCGAACAGGACTATTAACAGCTATTTGCCATGTTAATTAAATATGCACCATGGTCAGAGACAGCATACCTCTGAGCAACAGATGCTCGGGAAAACTTTCATGACCTGCTTTCTGGAGGTATCTATTGGGCCACTGTAAGAAACAGAATGCTGGAGTATATTACAGTTTGGTCCAATCAAAAAGCGCTTTGCTTACACTCTTATGGCATGAATCTAAGCCTATTTTTTTGCAAAGGCTGAAGGCCATATGGAGAATAAAGACAATGGATGGGAAGACACAGGGAGAAAAAAATGGGGATCTTGGGGAGGGGGGTAAGATCCCATATTCCAAACACCTCCTAGAGAACTCCCAATCACTTTGATTTCTGAGCCTTCAGTAGAAGAATTCCATTTGTGCCTAGAATCATATAATTAAAAGCTTATATACATTCATTCGTTCTTTAAAGAGCAAACCAAAAGTTTTAAGATCTTAACAAAGCCTCCAAATTTGGCATTGTGTAGCACAATCATGTCTGTAGCAAAAGAGAACTTACCCTTCAGACTGGGGTTTGGTATCTTTTCCACATATTCCTCCACAAGTCCCCGTTCACCACCTGCCATCTGGCTGCGGAGATCCCGCTCCACACATTGCCATGCTGTAGAAAAGGAAAACAGATCAGACAACCTCCATACAGAGACTAAGTAAAACACTCTCCCTTGACCCAGACAGACTTTGGCACCTTGGACATTAAGTGCACCTTTACTACTGTGAACATCCTTAAGATGAGAGTAAGACAGAAGGGAGGCAATGACCTTTGCATTATTGGATATGAAATCAGAAGATCAGCCATATGGAAAAACAATGACCCGTCAGTCCCAAATGTCAGACCCATTTTTAAATGTTCTGATATTATAAAAACTCAGTTTCAGCCATCTTTCTCCATATGCCAACACATTGTACAGATACTAACTGGAAAAAATACTGGAGCTGAAGAAAGGCAAGACACAGAGTAGGAGGTGGGGTGGGGATCAGCCTTCTCAGGCATAACTAACCTTCATAAATGAAGCGCACATTCTCCTCATGTGCAGGAGTGAAGATCTCACTGCTGTTGCTCGGGGAGCGAGGGCTGCTATTTCTCTTGCCATTGTAAACAACTCTGGAAACAGGGGAGCTAGAAGCAACGAGAGAAACTTCGCTGAAAGATGAGACAAGATACTGATCCTTGCCATAATGAAGCAAAAGAGGAACTCTTATAATAAGGTCCTGGCAAAGGGATCAATAATCCTCTAGCTCTGTTATTTAAACTTTAAATAAAGTACAACTCACTCAGACTGGAATTATTCTCTGTTTAATTCTCATTGGTGTGATACCTTGTCATATGCAAGAGGCTTTAAAGTTCTTGTGTTTTTCATTTTTTTGTAACTCTGCAAGGTGGATTACTGTGTAGATAAACAGTAGAAACCTGAAGGATGTAAAGAGCTACTACGGAAGTCCATGCAGAAATTGGAATAAGACTCCAAGTCCAATACCTTAGCCATTCAACTAGTTACTGACTAGAAGTTACTTTCCTAGTGTCTTATTACTTTTACTGTCCATACCAAAGGACAGTGAGTAGACAGCAAAGCAGGACAATTCTAGCCACACAACTAGTCTTAGGATCCCATCAGGAAAAATCAAATCAAATCTAGAGAGTCCAGGTTAAAATCTACAAAGACATATGAAGCCACATATTCCATCAGTTTACTTAACACACACATTCAATCCTAATAATCCCATCATCTTTCTCACCTTGTCATGGCTGCCTCTTGCCCAGCCCTGGCCCAAACACTGAATGTGTGGGTTGGCGTTGCTGGAACAAAGACAGACTCTCATTAACTCCAGAAGTAAAGGGAAACTACACCAAGAGTTTAAGCGGTGATACCAGCACCTAAGAAACGTTGCCGTTTATAGACAGTGGTACATAAACTGGTACTGGGATTGCAAGCATTTCCTCACACCTTCCCCACACTTCCCCTGCCTACCATAGCAAACTCCGAAAAGGTCAAGAGTCCTAAAGGCTACCAGCTATTTCAGAACCCCACAGCCGCTCCCGCCCGTTCATAGGGCCCCAGTCCCAGAGGCATCTGTGAATCTGAGCTCTCCTTCGCCTCCTGCTTCCCTCGATACCTCCCGCCATCCCTGGCCTGGCACATAAAGGGAAGAGCAAGCTACCGTGAGGGACGAGGGGGTGGGGGAGCCAGCCAGATTGGATTGTCTCTCTCGTTCTCTCTACGAGAGAGTCGACGTGGGCTTGGCAGCATACTAGGCCCATACCAACCAGAAGAAACTCACTCTATGGGAGTAAGTTAATAGCTACGGTGCCCGTTTCCGGCAGGGGAGTTTATTATGGGCCCCACTCACCGCCCGTTTAGCCTCACCCCACCTCTCCTTACCTGGGCCCGGGGCGGTCCCCGTACCTCTAGCTGCTGCCAGGCCCGGGGCGGAAGAGAGCGCCTAGGCCGGGCTACGCATGCGCACTGCGGGTGAACGGGTCCGGACAGCCCCTGTACGGTGTACCCGAGGGAGAGGGTTTCCATGGAAATGGAACGACGGGGCAGGGGAAAGGGGGTATCCATGGAAACCGGCGTGGGGGCAAGCTCCGGCAGAGCGGGGTTTCCTAGAAATGGGATGCTGGGGCAGCTGTCAGAAGGCGAGGAAGGCTGCCTTAGAGAGGAAACATTCATTTTCTGCATGAGTTTTGGCAGTCAGCATCATCCGTACCTAGAGCTTGACGGACATTCTACACATTGAGTGGGGGTAAGGTAATCATAGGGCAAAGAGCCACAAAATAATAGTTTCCACAGCTCAGAATAGGTTTGCAGTAACATTTTTGGATTCCATTTCGGTGTATTGGCTCTGAGGCATAACATTTTAAAGACATACTATTTTTACAACAAATTCTCCGCCCCTCCGTGCTAATTTACCAAGCTTGTAATACTGAATTTAAGACATGTTCGCTGGGGCCTTTAAAAGCATTTCCCGTGGTTAGAAAGTACATTCAACCAGAAAACAGCTTGCTTCTGCTTTTTGTGATATAGTTGTCTGGGTTGGCCTGTGGTGTTTAGAGTTAAGTCAGAAAGGGTAACAAAGCTATGATTAATTTTATTTGTCCATTTCCCCCACCCCATGCACGCATGCATACAGAGTGGCCTGCGAAAATGAATTTAAAACTGAAACTCGAAGGCATGAACCTTATTGACCACCCATTCATAAACTAGCAGCAGCAGCGTTTAAGTGCCCTTGAACTATTCTTGGGAGAGAGGGGAAACTATGGGGGGGGACCTTGCCAGTTCATCATAACTCCAGCTGTAGCTTTTCTGTTAGGGTTCCAAGAATTTCCTGGGAAAGTTATTTACATTTAACATCTGAAGAGAGCCTGAACAACCATCTTATCAGTAGGTCACCAACTGCCTGGTGAAAAACTGTCTTATCCCTTTAATAGAGACTCAATGGGATGTTATTTACCAGATGATATTTATTTATTTATTTATTTTATACCCTGCCCTATCCCACTAGGTTTACCTCCATACTATTTACCTCCATACCTTGAAAAGTGTCAGGTGCCCATTGCCTCTATCAAAGAGGCAGGACATTTTTCTCCAGGCCTGCTGGCAACCTTTCCTGTGACATATCAGATTGCAGTTGGTGTTTATCTTCAGTCCTAGTAGTTTAACATTTAAAAAGTTAAAACTTTGTGATAGTGATACAAATTTATTTTATATTTGCTTATGTTGCATAATTTCTTCTGCTTTGTTATGCATAAGATGGGGCAACTGGAGAGCACCCACCCATCCAATTAAGAAGATGCAGTTCATAGCTCTTAAAAGCCATCTTTGCATATGGACCAACCAACAGCATTTGACCTTTCACAAAGAAATACTATTTCTAATTCTCCCTGACCCTAGTATCCTAGTTAAGTTGTTTGCCAAGTCATTACTAAATAATACAAAAACTGAGGGTCACAGTGTTAGGAAGATATGGTGACGTATATGACACTGTGTATAATAGATGTATGTTTAAGGTAGATCTATTCTGTGCTTTTTATTTTTACTTTCCTTTTTATTTTTTTTTATACTGTTATATAAATATTGGTGTCAGGTATTACCAAACATAGATTTCACCCAAACAATACATCAAAGTACAAGTTTACACTAGTGATTGTGAAACTGACAAGGTGCTGTTTAAATGTTTGAACATAGTGTAAACCTGCATTTTGATGTATTGTTTGGGTGAAACCTATGCTTGGTAATACTTAACACCAATATTTATATAACAGTATAGAAAAAAAATTAAAAAAAATAAAAAGCACAAAATAGATCTACCTTAAGTCATTACTAAAGCCAGCTCAAGTCATTTTGAAGGAGTAAGGCCTTCTATAATAGGGCTTTAACAATGCAGTCCTAAGCATAGGATTACACCCTTCTAAGCACAATTATTTCAAGGGTCTCGCTCTCAGTAGGATAACATGGAGGTTGTATGGGGAACAGAGACACAGAAAGTCCCACACATGAGAATCCTAGTTAATTCTTCTTCCTACTGACTGCACACTGTCCTCTGCCTTTCCAAGAAAAGTTTTCACCTAGCACCTTGCATATGGTAGTTCCTACAAAAACATTCAAGTGGCAACCTTTTACAGGAAATAAGGAAGGCCCAACTGGATCTGTGTCCAGTAAGAGTACTGTGGGTAAGTTGGTCCATACACTCCATCCTATAGCATTAGGCAGCCAGAATTTTATGAATGGGAACTTGGGTGGAGAATGGTTCCTAGTGTTCATTTGCTTCTATTTTTCTCTTGTCTTTTGGTACTGATAACGGATTGCCTCCCTATATGGATATTGATACTGCTAAGGAAGAGACTAAGGGCTCCCATACAGAAGTCAAGTAATTCAGAGGAAGCAGCTGGACAAGAAGAACAGCTCTCCCTTTAGGCAAATAGAAGAAAGAAAAAGAATACAAGAGTTTAGGAATTACTTTATTGTAAAAATAAAAGACTGTTTCAGAATTACATAAAAATACAGTAGAAAAGCAAGTCTAGGGTGCACAAACATGGAAAATAAGACTTTATACACAACAGTGCTTGGATTGTCCATATTTACAACAATGAAATACCAGCTTGAAGTTGGGCCTGTTTTCTCGGCAGGATATTGCATAAGGATTCTTCTTGGAGTGACTGTAGCTCTCAAGAAAATTGCTTCAATGTGGGCAGAGATTCAACATCAGAGTAAATGCAAATGAGTATCGCAAAATATATGCTTGTACAAATTGGTACCCAGTCTGGTTCAACACATAACCAGTGCTGTAAACCTCTCACACAACAGTGACACCAGGACTTGTATGCCCTCTTCATTATAACCATCTTAGTCAAACCCTGACCCCATCAGGTACCAAGAAGTGGGCCATAATAAAAATATATTTCACTCTGAATGGGATTTCCCAAGCATAGCTCTGAGAAACCCTTAAGTAGCCAGTCTTTTACACACATATTACAACCAAACCGTGGCCTCTTTTAGTGACCATAGTTTCCCTAGCCAGCCTAGCAAGGGCTAATGTCAACTTTACCAGCCTCCTTCAGGCACTCAGCAGATCTTCCTGCCTAGCACAGAGACTGGATTCCACGTAGTAAAGAACTGAAGGTACAAGTTCAGTCCATTCGAGTTGCTTTGAAAAGCTCAACAAGGTCCTTGTATTCAGGGTCAATAAGGTCAGATGGCTTCTCCCCTTCATCATTAGTGACGTCTAGTTGGGCTCCAAGAGAGATGAGGTATCTGTGGTATCAAAGAAAAAGGAGATGAGGAGAGGCAATGGTGATAGAAGATGCAGCAGAGGAGTGTGACCTGGCCTTTTCCAGTTAAAACAAGCAGCACTGCAACTGTGGTCATCATATTTCACAGGAACCCAGGGGAGGCCCTGGTGATTCAATACTAACGGCATTGCAACAAAAAATAATTACATTCATATCAGAGCCTGGTTACAGTTGCCAAATCCCTCTTTACAATCACACCAACAGATAATACAGGTATGAGTGTGCCCTAGGCTATACACACAAACAGGATTCATTTTTGCACTTCCAATTGGCAGAAAAAGTGCAGCCAGAATCATGAAAATTACTAAATAGGAAGGTTCACACTAACTTTGCCCTGTGTATTAGATTGAAAAATTGTATGGAGAAACTGAAGAGGTTGTGAAGTGGCACAGCCTCAAGGGGTGCTAACCTCCTGGTAGGGTCTGGAGATCTCCCAGAATTGCACTTCACCTCCAGGATTACAGAGATCAGTTTCCTGGGAAGAAATGGCTTTTTGGAGAATGGACACCATAGCATTATAACTCATTGAGGTCCCTTCCCCTCCCCAAACACTACCTTCCCCAGGCTCCACCCCCAAATCTCCAGGAATTCCCCAACCTAGAAATAGTAACTCTAGGACAGAGTCATCACCAGTTAGGGCTGGCCCAGTCCCAGGGGGGCGGGCAGGGAAAGGGTTCCCCTGGCCCCCTCCCTCCTATGCTCACCACTGGGCCACACTTTCACCTCTTTTTCCCTATCTGCTGGCAAGCCCTCCAACTGCCTGCACACTCTTTCTTGATGATATTGGGTGGTGCATGTGGCTGGGGGTTTCTCAGCAGTGGACACCACCAGAAGCCTTGGCAGCTTCCCCTCCTCAAGGTATGCTGACTCTGGCCCTGTCATCACACACACATACACATCATGTTCTGATCCAGCAGACACTGTTTTTCAGCATCTCAAGCCCTAGCCAGGCAAAATAACTCCCCTTCCCATTCTTCTTGACCATGAGACCAACAGACTGGCAGCCAGGAGATGGCACAATCGAGGGGCTCTAGTTTAGAAAAGAGATTTAACAAACTGGCAGCTCTGACCTTGCAATGTCAGCATGGCCGTCACTGCAGGCCATGTGCAGCGGTGTCCAGCCGTCCTCATCTTTCTGATGGATGTCAGCACCATATTTCACTAAGAGCTTAACACAATCAAGATTCCCAGAAAGTACAGCTTCATGGAGGGCAGCCATACCTAACAGGAAAGGGGAATAGATCAGCCAGACTCATGGTGAGGTCCTCAGAGGAAAGGATGGGATACACACAGCAGGACTTTTCTCAGCAGGCATTTACAGTGTTAAAATGGTGACAAGGTAGTCCAAGGGACAGTAAATCCACAGAGGAAGGGAGAAGAGGCCTGGAAATCAAGGAAAGAAACATCCCTGCTAGCTACACAGGAATATTTCTCCCACAAAACAGGGCTGGGGCATTGATCTCATCTGAAAAACAAATATGGGTCCTGTTATTCTATAGGTCTGGTGGGGTAGAATAGACTTAGCTAGGGAGGAGGGGTTGGAGTAAGGTCCTCCGCATGGACATACAAAAGTCAGGATTCATTGAATTAGGGCTGCATCTGGGAGCCTTTTGGAGAATTCAATTGTTAAACCATTAATTGAGGCCAGCACCCAGTACTGGGACACACTGCACCAGGTTTCTATGGTCTTTTATAAGGGAGAGTGATAAACAGCACCAGTACATAAGCACAACATTCCTACTGCCTATGTACTTGGATACAACAGCTGTAACTTGTATGGTTACAAAACGAAATTTCACACTTCAGCTTTTCAGATGCAGTTTTTCACAGACACAGAGTGGCAAGAGGAAAGGGCTCCCTACGACAACAATCCAGTCTTAGAGCCAGTTATGACCCCTCCCCAGATGATTTTGTCTGGCAAGTTATTTTATTTGCTTGCTCATCCTGTCATTTGGGCGATGTTTCCCAAACTTTCCCAGCTCAGGTAGTCCTGATTATATACTTAAGTTTACTGCACAAAACCAGGATTCTTTACCAACTAAGGGCTTAAATCCTCTCAACCAGAAAGATATCTGCATGTTTATATCATACTTTCTTAAGTAGTTCCCAACTCCAAGCGGATAACTAAGGTGATTCCTCTAAGGGAATCCAGGTTGTATACTTGCCTATATTAGTGGTATTGAGTGAGGGAGAGACAAATTAGACACCTTCCTTCCTCACACTAAAAAAAAAAAAAAGTTGTGGTGTAGTTTGTGACCCAGAGCCTGCCCCTAGGATGAAGGAGCTACCAATACCTCATTATTTTCAACCACCACCTACTTACCGGAGGGGTAGATAGTGTCCAAGGTGACTTTCCTGGCACGGATGAAACGCCCCACCTGCTCCAGGTCGCCTTGCCGGATATTGTCCTGAAAGACAACATCATTGGAGAAACGCACAGTCTTCAGGCCTCTTGTGTACCTCCTGTACCTGGGCGGTGCAGCTGGATAGTAATACTTCATGGTGGCAGAGTGCTAAGGAACCAAGAGGAAGAACAAGGAATCTGTAGGGCAAGAAGATGGAGGAACAGTATCCAGGAACAAAAGGAGGCACAGCACCCCACAGATATAAGCTCCTTTGAGGTGTCAAAATACAACAAACCCTCGGGTCTGAAATGGTCCTCTCCACCCTAAGAAACTGAGGGGGATGATTGCTATGGTGTTCCGTCCTTCTCAGAACTTCCCTTGAACAAGACTGCACAGATGTGATGATCTCCTGTTGAGGACTGACAGTTTCCAGTGGTGTCTCCTGTTATATAGTTTCCCTCCAGCTATTTTGAGGATGCTCAGCTCATGCTATTTGCCATGAGATTTTGTAATTGAGCCACCCTGCCCTCCAGCCTCCCCCTTTCGGGCACAAGTCAGAGTCTCAGCTTACAGCCCACCTGTTGATGTGCAATAGCTAATGGGTCAAGTCTGTTCTGCAGTCTGCATGTGCACATTGCAGCACACAGCAGCCTCGGATTTTGCACAACAGTATTTGCAAAATCCACTGTTTGCACTGATTTCAGGAATTTACTGGCAACCATTTAAAGGTCTTCCAGAACTTGACCTACATGGTAACTTAAAAGGCAAAAGAAACACATAGGAATCAACAATGTTTAGAAGCGAGGAAGTTACAGTGAAGCAAGGTGTGATCTTGTGAGCTGCACAGCTTTACTATCTATATAAATTCTCTTAACATGCATAATCAACTTGTGCATTTAATTATAGCATGAAACCTGGAGGCAAGCAACATGATGAAAACACCAGGCCACTGACCACAAATGAAGAGCCTTATGTTCTATACTTGTTGAAAAATCTTACAGAAGCTTAAATACATCATAAGGACTGTCTTTGAACCAGTCAAAAAGAATGTCATCTATCTTCCCAATTCTTCTTTTGTGTAGTAGGGCAGCAACAGCACCGGTCATTGACTATAACATTAAGGCTGCACTTCTTACCCTGTAAATCCTCAGGATCACAAGTCTGTTGAAGGAAGAGGACATGAACCCAGAGAGCCATCAACATCATTGTTGTCGTGTTAGGTCTCCATTCGTTGCGCACACGCACGCACACACCTCTGCTGCTCTGGGAAATGGAGCTCTAGGTCAGTGGTTCTTCACCTTTAATCAATTTCCTCCCAACTATACAACAACCTAATCACTGAATGCCGCTCACATCACAAGTTTAAAAAAAAATGGACATGAAGAGATCACTTCAGTCAAGGCAGTTAGTCCCATCTTTTGTTTTATCTTGACATTAAGGCACATCTAGCTGCTCTCTGTACTGATGCAAAGGACCCAAAGTAGCCACTGAGAACCATCTACTTCTAGATGGTGCTTGCAGAGGTTTAATACAAAGAAACACATTCCAGCCGCTGTATGTATATACAAGAGCTGGAAGGAATAAATAGTTTGGAAAATTCACTTTCATACACCCCACCCCACCCCAGATTCTAGTAATTCAGGGCCTGGAGCTGGCAAGTTTTTCTTATGACCATGCTCCCTCTCCGTTAACACTCATCTGCTTTCAGTATTCCAGTGATTCATAGGAACATGCTTGGTCTTTAGCCATTATTATATCTCCCTTGGCTAATTTACAGTTACATACATTGCATATTTAGTGAGTCTCTTGTGTAGAAAACTATCTTATCTGTGGGTGACCCATTCTGGGTACTTTTGTAATTATAACTAGCTACTCACTTCATTATTCGATGCGGTAATGAAAAGTGGTGTTTTCTAAAAAAAACTCCCAAAGTTAGATTTGGATAGTTTATTCTTTGCCAGTTAGCCATAGGAAAGGAGAAAGCTGTTGAGAACAGGCCCCAACACTTGATTTTCCATTTTTACACACACATATTTGCACACCCTGCCTTTAAGAGCTAGAATACTGCTCTATCAGAAAAAACGTTGAAAGTATAGGATGTTGAAGTTTGCAGCCAATACCAGTTCGCCGGTTTCTGCACTTTCTGCAAATATTGAATGCACACCAACTCTGAGTAAAATCTTTATCTCTGCCCTTGGAATATTTAATGAAAATAATACATGAATTCTTGATGCACATATTTTCTGTGAAATTTCCTTTTTTAGAAGAGTTTCTTTCACTACTGGGATGGTCTGGGTGGTGGGATATAAGGGTACCAAATTCATACCTCCAAACTATGCCAAGCAAAGTTCTCCTCTCTGAGAACTGAAAGGTGAGGGCTTTAGCCACTCATTTTTCAAACACAGAGGAATCATATATATTTTAGTCTCATGACAAAGGAGTATAAAGTTATCATTCTTAGATAGCTGTAGCAATTTAGGTGGCTCAAAGTAAAATATACCATATAACAGCAGAGGAGAAGACGACATGTGTTACAACAAACCAGCCACTTTGGCTTTGTTGTCATCTTTTTTGGAACAAGGCTCACCCTCACGCCCCAGCAGAAGTATATTATCCAACAAAAGGAAAAAGATTTTCAGGAGAAGACCGAAACTCTTTAGTTGTTAATCCCTCAGACAGGATTTTATCAGAATATGAACAGCAAGTTCTAAATAAAGGTTTGTCTTTTGCACCTACTCCTAGATATGACCATGTGGATATGAGGTTAGATATTTTAGGTTCACTGGAACTCTGAGGCTGAAGGCATTTTTTAAAGACAGCCAAGTCTTACCCTATCTTCTCCCCTTTTCTGTGACATCTAATTTTATGCCACAAGATCCAGTGCCAATTACTATCAAAGTTTTCAAAAATAAAATAGTCCAGGACCTTGAACAATCTGAGAAGCATAACAAACTTGCTTGGTCCAGTTTAAATGAACATGAAAGGATAGTGTGAAATACATTGGCACACAACCAGACCATCATAAACAAGGAAGCTATAGTCATACAAAATAGGGAGGAATATGAAGCAAAGATATTTAGACAACTGAATGATCAGACTTATATTCCATTTGAACATGAACAAAAAATATCCAAAAGGAGATTAGGACCTTGCTGGGAGAGGGTGTGGATATGGGGTATATTTAAACATGGGAAAGAGGTTTTTTTTAGATAAAGGACACCCATGAACACTTGCATTTTATACTCTACCAAAAAATCCATAAAAATAAAACTCCCCCTGCAGGAAGACCTATAGTCTCAAGTTATGATTCAGTCTTTGAACCAATCTCCAAGTATGTAGGATATTTCCTTATACCCTTTGTACCAATGTTACCATCATATATTAAGGACGCCACCAATTTTATTAATAAATTATTGGGTTATTTGAAATATGTTTATGCCAATGTTCTTCTAGTAACTTTAGATATGGTCTCCTTATATGCAAACATTCCACAACAAGAAGCACTGTCAGTTATAGAAAATACGTAGATGTAGAGAGAAGATCACCATCCACCTACATTCTTTCTTGTGGCACTGACCGAACTAATATTAGCCAAAAATTATGTTTCATTCAATGAAACAATCTTTGGCAGATTTAGCATATTGCCATGGGGTCCTCTATGGCTCCAGAAATGACTAACTTATATTTGGGTCAATTTGAGGAGAAATTTATATATTCAGAGAGGAATATTTTTCAAAGATGTATATCTATATGGTGGAGATATATTGATGATGGAATATGGAAAGTCAGTTGTACTCTTTTGCAAGTATTTCATAGATGGCTTGACATTCAGGGTATTTACATCACATTTGAAATAAATTTCAGTGAAAATAATCTTAATTTTCTGGATGTCATGATCAATAAAAATGGCAATAGGATATGGACAAATATATACCAAAAACGTACAGACAGAGTTTGCTTTTTAATGATACCTTTCATCCAACTCACATAAAAAAAAATTACCATATAGCCAATTCTTTTTTTTTTTTGAAACAATTTTTATTGGGATACATTCAACATTTCCAATCACGTTACCAATACAATTTCAGAAAAGAAGATCCCCGTCCCAATCCCCCCACCCCCCTAATAGGCTTCCAACACTGCTAATAACAAACAGAAAAATTATAAGGCAATCAAGCTTAGACTTAAGTACATCGACAAACCAGGTAACACATTTGAATTATATATAACCTCTACCATTTCAGCATATTGTATATAACAGTACATACAGTTCAAAATTCATTTCATTTCTCGTTCAATATCCATACGTATCCAAGTTATATATTTTCCCCTTCATTCTATATTCAGTTTCTAGATACAATTTCAATCCTTCCCAGTCTTTTAGGTATTGTTCTGCCATTTGTCCATTTAATTTCTTTGTCATTTTGTCCATTTCCGCTAAAAATAACAGTTTTCTCAACCAGTCATGTACATCTGGCACCTTCTCCATTTTCCAATGCTGAGCAAAGGCCATTCTCGCCGACGTAATCATGTACCATAACAATGTCCTTTTTTCTTGTGGAATTTTTTCCATTGTCAAACCGAGGAGAAGAAGTTCTGGCTTTCTCTCAATTGGGATTTTCAGTATTTTCTGCATCACACAATGTATATTAGACCAGTATGCTTTCACTTTATCACATGACCACCACATATGGTAAAAAGAACCCTCTACTTTTTTACATTTCCAGCATTTATTACTCAAGTTCTTATCCATACTAATATTGGCAATCTTTTTTGGTGTCATGTACCATCTATACATCATCTTATAACAATTTTCTTTTACATTGATACAGGTAGACATTTTAAAAGATCTTTTCCACAAAAATTCCCACGATTCCATAGAAATTTCTTTGTTCATATTTATGGCCCACTTTATCATTTGTTCTTTAACAGTTTCATCCAAAGTATATACAGTCAACAAAGTTTTATACATTTTTGATATCATTTTCCGTTCTTTTTTCAACCATATATTTTCAATATCATCATTCATAGCTCTAAAACCAAACTCTTTACAGTCTTTTTTATAGATGTCCCTTATTTGACAATATTGTAGCCAACCATACTCAAATTCTAATTCGTTATTTGGTTTTAAAACATATTTTTTCCCTTCTTTTTGCAACAATTCCTGATACTTCAACCAGTCATTACCTTTATATTCTGAAAACAAATGTATAACTGCAGCTGGAACAATCCACAGAGGCCTTTCATCCGAAATTGTATCCTTATACCTGATCCATGCATCAAACAGTGTCCTCCTTACATAATGATACTTAAACATAGAGTCAGCTTTGTTTTTCCCATACCAAAGATAGGCATGCCAGCCAAATCTGCAATCGTGCCCCTCAAGAGCTAAAAGTTTTCTATTTTCCAAATTTACCCATTCAGATAACCAAGACATACATACTGCTTCATGATACAAACGCAAATTCGGGACTTGGAAGCCACCTCTGTCTTTAATATCATACATTATCTTCATTTTAATTCTTGGCTTCTTCCCTGCCCAGATAAACTTAAAGATTTCTCTTTGCCATTTTACCAACACTTTCCCATCTTTCACAATTGGTATTGTCTGAAACAGAAACATTAACCTGGGCAGTACATTCATTTTAATAACGGCAATTTTTCCAAGAAGAGATAACCTTAGTTTTTCCCATTTTTCTAAATCACTCTTTATCGAACCCCACAGTTTTTCATAATTATTCTTAAACAAATCTATATTTTTCATTGTAATTTCAACTCCCAAGTACTTAACCCTTTTAACCACTTCACATTCTGTCACATTTTGTAACATTTGTTGCTTTGTACCAATCATATTTTTACACAGTATCTTAGATTTATTTTTGTTGACATAAAACCCTGCAAGATCACCAAACTCTCTTACTTTTTCAAATACCTTAGGCATATTATTAACAGGATCTTCAACAATAAACATAATATCATCCGCAAATGCTCTTAATTTAAATGAAAAACCTCCAATATTCAAACCTTTTATATTATCATCATCTCTGACCGCTTGTAGCAAAATCTCCAAAATCCAGATAAATAACAATGGTGACAGGGGACAACCTTGTCTAGTACCTTTTCTTACCCGGAACATATCTGTTGATTCTGCATTGACAATCACCGAAGCTTTTTGTTCTTTATATATCGATTGAATCATTCTTGTAAATTCTACGCCCATCAAAGATTTCTCAAGCACTTTAAACATAAATTCCCAATTCAAATTATCAAAGGCCTTCTCTGCATCCAAAAATAAAAAAGCAACTTCTTTTTCAGGGTGTTTATCATAATACTCAATTGCGTCCAAAACAACCCTCATATTGTCTTTAATTTGTCTATTTGGTAAAAAACCAGCTTGATCTTCAACAATAGTATCTTTCAAAAACTTTTTAAGGCGCTCTGCCAATATTTTTGCAAATATTTTATAATCGTTGTTCAATAATGAAATGGGCCGGTAGTTTTTAACATTTGTTAAATCTTGCATTTCTTTAGGGATTAAGGTGATTGCAGCTTCATTCCAGGAGTCTGGGATCTTTCCTGTCTTTCTAATTTCATTTAGAAGAATCTCCAACACCGGGACCAAATCTTCATGAAATTTTTTATAAAATTTAGCTGAAAAGCCATCCGGGCCTGGGACTTTAGAGATTTTTGCCTCAGCTATTGCTTTACTGATTTCGTCTTTAGTTATTGCAGCATTTAAAAATGTTTTCATTTCGGGGTTTGGTTGTATCAAGTTAGCTTTGGATAAGTAATCCAACATTTTTTGAGGATCCGCTTGCTTCGATTGAAAGAGAGTCGCGTAATATTTAAAAAATTCCCTTTTAATTCCTCCTGGGTCTAAAATCTCTTTATTTCCATCTTTCAAACAGGTGATTGTTTTATTCTCTCTTCTTTTCTTTAATTGCCATGCTAAATATTTGCCAGGTTTATTTGCACCTTCAAAGGATTTCTGTTGCAATTTTTTCAAGTTCCAAAATACTTCTTTGTTCAACCTTGCCTCATATTGCTCCCTTAGAATCCTCAATTCTCTCAAAATCTTCTTTTTACCAGGCCTTTTCTTAAGTTCTGTTTCTTTTTTCCGAATATTTTCCATAATTTCTTTGTCTATCTTCATTTGTTGTTTCTTTTCATTATTATTAATTGCAATCAGATGTCCTCTCATCACAGCCTTGTAGGCTTCCCATACCGTTTGCGTCTGTACACTTTTATTTAAGTTCAATTGAAAGTATGTTTGGGTTTCTGACCTTATTTTATCCACGATATTTTGCTTGTCCAGCAAATCTTCGTTAAGTCGCCATCGAAATTTTTTCCTCTTAACATACGTTGACCATTTTATCGGACTGTGGTCAGAAAGAATCCTAGGCAATATCTCAATTTTGCGTGTTTGCAAGATTAAATTCTCTGTCATCCACATCATATCTATCCTGGAAAAAGATTCGTGTCTTGATGAATAAAAAGAGTACTCTCTATCTCTGGGATGTTTGATTCTCCAAACGTCTGCCAAGTGTTCATATTTAGTCAATTGGAAAAAGACTTTAGGAAGTTTGCCCATGGCCTCAATTCCTTTTTTTGATTTTCTATCAACAACATTGTCAACAGTACCATTAAAATCGCCCATTAAAATCGTTTGCTCATAGGTTAACTGTCGTAGTTGTTCCCACAGATCCTGAAAAAAGTTTTCTTTTGCCCCATTGGGAGCATAGAGATTAACAATTAATGTCTTTTTGTTCTGCAGCACAACTTCTACCGCCAAAAATTTCCTTTCATCGTCTTTAAAAATTTCTTTTGGTTCCAACTCTTTTTTAATATATGTAACAACTCCTTTTTTCTTTTGAGAGGAGAGTGAATAAAATTCCTCTCCTAATCTTTTTTGAATCAAAAATTTGGCATCTGATTTTTTAATATGTGTTTCTTGCAAACAAACAATATCACATTTCTGTTTTTCCAACCAGAGTCTGATATTTTTCCTTTTTTGGGGTGAATTCAGTCCATTAACATTCCATGAAATTATTTGACTCTCCATGTTGATTCTGTAATTATTTATCAGAGTCTTTAAAATTATCATTGATGAATCTGGTCATTTGGTCAACTGACTTGATGGTGACTCTCTTCTGCTTGAATGAAAAACTGACACCTTTAGGAATTTCCCATCTATATCTTATGCCCTCTGTTTTCAGCTTGTCAATCAGGTCTTTAAAAAGTCGTCTGTCCTGAAGCATCGCTCTGGGTAGTTCCTTTAGGACCATGATTTTCTTGTTGTCAATTATCCATATAGCCAATTCTTGAGAGTTAGAAGAAATTGTACTAATATTGAAGATTATCAAAGGGATGCAAGAACCTTAAAACAAAATCTTGCCACCAGGGCAGATCATATCTTAAAAACAGCATTTGATAAGGCTACAGCTTGCAGAAGGGAAGATCTATTGCACAGCAAAAGAAAGTCACAGAATGAGACAATAACAGTCAGTGACTTATAACCACATCAGTACACAATTAAAAAAGAGCACATATAAAACTGGAATATACCGTACGATGTTCTGCTTTGTGATAAAAAACCAAGACTGATTTCCGACTAGCTGCTGCTCCTTCCTCACTCTTCCTTCCCACCCAATTCTACGTGTCAATTTCCCACTACTTGCCCTGTCGCCGCATTTTGCCCCGCAGCTTCACCCAATATCCCCCGTGTCATCTCGAGCCTGTTTTTTGAGGATCAAAAAGACATGGGGAAATCGGGTGAAGCTGCGGGGCAAAATGCGGCCACGTGGCAAATAGTGGGAAATTGACACATAGAATCGGGGGAGGAAGGAAGAGCGAGGATGGAGCAGCGGCTAGTGGGAAATGGGTGCAACTGTCTCTTTTAAAAGAACGTCCAGTTTAAAAGACAAATCGGTTCACAGCAATACATTGGTTCCCTTAAACCTACAAAGAACCATTTCAGCAGCAGGTTTGCCCAAAGGCCATTTTAGATGTGGATATTGGAAGTGTTGTAACCTAACTCAAAATATAAAAAGTTTTATCACTTGATATATTGTATATTTTCATTGTCTTGCTTCATGTCCCATGTACAGCTTATTTATCTTATATTGTATATTGACCAATATGTATCTATTTTTGAAATTCTGATCCTGTCTTTTAAAATACTATTTTTCATAACGTTGGAATAACTTTTATTAAGGGGCCCTTCAATTACCTGTATTAAAAATATAATTGTTTTTATAGATTCCCCCTGATGAAGCCTGCACAGTGAAACGCGTAGGGACTTTGTATAATCAGCCATTTATCATCTGGTATTTTTTTTCTTTTTGTTCTGACAAAATAAAATATACCATGGACCAGAGGGCAGAAGATGGTATGGGGACATAAGTAATTTGAGACATCACTCTGAAAAATAAATCAAACTATTCACTCTCTTCCCACTTTTGTATCACTAATCAGCTAGTCCTACCTTATTTGTGCCTGTTCATGATTTCATTCCCTCTCCCATACTCAGAAAGGTAGAACCCCCAACCCACTTCAACTCTGCATTCTCTGTTCATTCCAGGGGTAAGAGGACGGCTCAGGATAGTATTGCCAGTGCCATACACACCTTTCCCAAAGATGGGCACCATCCAAAAAACATCCTCAGAAGAGTGCGTGGATGAAGACTGTTTTGGTCTCTCCCTCCTCCTGAAACACGTAAAGCAGCTGTTTCTGTAAAAGGAGATCCATCAGTCATCTGCTTCCCTTGGGCACTTCAGCAGACAGTAAACAGGGCAGCACAGAATAGGAATAAGACCCACTATCCATTTTTGCATTATTCTGGATTTGACAAGACAAAGGTACCCTCTGCTTCTGTGCTCTGCTTCAGGGAATAACAGTGTCCTTTCAGACTCTGACGTCACCAAGTGCACTCATACTACAAGCTTACATCAGAAGGAGCACCTTACAAGGCCACAGACTGGCATTTAGTCTCAGAATGGATAAGACAGTTGCTGTCATCGCCACACACCAACTGTCTGCTTGTGGGCCTCATTTCACAACCAAAGCAATTAGGGGGTCCTACTATGGGGACCTGAGAGAGGGTTTCTGTTCATAGATCAAGAGGAGATAAGAAGAGCCTCAAGCCAGGGAGGAGAAAAAGTATACTGTTGCCACCAGTTGAGATGTTGCTTTTAATCAATCCAGAGGGTCTCAGCAGAACCTGTTTACTTTGTCAGAAGCATGGAAGTACAACTGAGCCTCTGATTCAGAGAAAGGGCAGCAAACTAACCACTCTAGGATGGAAGGATAACTCCTTCATTTTCTGTAGTAGCTGGGTTGAGAGGTTGGGGTGGGTTGCCGAGGAGGGTAAAATTTATTTAAAGTAAAAGCAAAGAAATTAACTTGGGTGCAAAACCCAAGGATAAAAGAAAAGAGAGCTGTTGAAATAAATCCGGCTTTAATGAGCCAACAGGGACCCAAGCAGAAACCCATAAAGGAGAAAGCAAAATGAAAACTGGTTTGGATCCTGCCAAACATTTCCACTAAGAGAAGGAGTCTTACCTCCCACACCTCCTGCAGCACAAAATGTTGCTCTTGGAGGATAGGGGATATCCAGGAAAAGCACAAGGAAGTTGGAGGTCTGCCATACAAGGGAATATCTGCAAAAACCACACCATGATCCTTCCATAAGCAGAAATCCTATGTAGAATCCAACCTTTTAAGTGTATCACAGATAATTAGATACACTCCCTAGACATTCTAAGGTAAGGTATTGGAGGCAGCACGTCCTAGGTCCAGTCCTCCATGCTCTGCCAGTGATCATCAGGAACAGAGTATAGGGCATCTGTTACTGGGAAGGAGATCTCCTTTTATAGATCCCAACTTTAGCATTCAGTAATGCCATGGGCTGAATTCCAGCAAGAAAACTGGGGTTCATCCACTCACCTAAGTCAGCTGGTCCAATCTGGAAGAGGCTAATCCAAAAATCATTTTGCTAAATGGACCGGTTTTTGTGTGTCATACTGCCAGAATTTGAGGAAAGCATGGCTGCTGAGGATGAACCAGTATGGTCAATGAAATGAAATATTTGCCCTTTGCCAGATCAGCTACCTCTGCACAGTCCCCCTAAGACTTTTTTGCAGAAAGCCAAGTCTTCTGAATACTATCATTAAGTCAATTGGCACAGTTTCAGTAGCAGAAAGGTTGTCAAGAGAGGATTTTTCTTAGACATGAAACTGCATGCAGACTTTCAAAACTAAGTCTCAACCTGCTTAACACCTAATTAAGCAGAGCAAGATAAGCCCTCTAAGTTTTCCCCCACCAACAGTTTACATGTTACAGCTTGTTTTCCTTTGTTACTAGTGCTGCCACTCAGTCGGGGAAGAGGTGGCACCATTCGCTTCCATCATGTGACACCAAATAGAATTGCTTACAAAAATATTTTTCAGCTTGAATGGTCAAGCTTGACATTTGGCAGATCACATGGAAATGACAGGTTCAGTGCATATCCCTCTGATTACCATTTCTATGAATTAGGAGGTATTTAAAGCTTCATTGACCTTTAAGGTCTGCTTGCTTCTGATTGTCCCAAATCTACCTAGTGGCTCTTTTCCTCTGCCAGTACCAGTTATTACCACACAAAAATGGAAATACAGCAAACACAGTTGTGCAAACGAATACCCAGAATACTCTGTCACGCTGTACAAATCACACTTGAGACTACTGCCTTCTTATAAATGATACACAGGCTGTGTTCCTAGCTATTTGGAACATACTTGTAGACTTCATGTTATTTTGAATCTTGCCAGAGCTGGGTTATGAAAAGCTGGCTGATGAAGCCCTAAGAAACGGCAAAGCAGCCTAGGCGTGCTGTCGCCGCTCCTATGGTTTGTGCTACAGCTAGTCTTAAGCTCGTGCCATCTACTGTGTGTTTTCTTTTGGAAACTCTTCTCTGCACCATGAGCTGGTGACCACATCATTCTGAAGAGAATGCTGTAGTTTCAAGGAAAAAGAGACTTGTACTTTCAAGGACTATTAGGCCACTATTCAACTGGTGCAGATGTCATTTATGTATGGCGGCAAAACCATTTGTTATGTATATCATTTATGGTTGTAAGGAGAACTGTATAAGAAGACAGTCTCAAGTGTGATTTGTACAGCATGACAGGGTACCAGTTATTACAGCTAACAGACACAAAGCAACAAACACGTAGAAGAAAGTTGATTTATTTGAAATGTGGTGTTGGAGGAGTTTTACTGGTACCATGGACCGCCAAAAAGACAAATAAGTGGTTTCTATATCAAGTCAAGCCTGAACTCTCCCTAGAAGCTAAAATAACCAAACTGAAGCTATTGTACTTTGGTCACATTGGAGAAGACAAGAGTCACTGGAAAAGACAATAATGCTAGCAAAAGTTTGACAAGCATCCTGAAAAAGAAGTAGGATTCCTCTTCTTAGATGCGGAAAAAGCTTTTGACAATTTAAATTGGGAATTTATGCTACAAGTTATTGAAAAAATGGATATTGGACAGTCTTTTTTAAACATGATTGTGGCAATATATTCAGAACAAAAAGCGGCCTTGAATATAAATAAAGAAAAGACGGACTTCTTCCGAGTCCAAAAGGGAACGCGTCAAGGTTGCCCATTATCTCCGTTGCTGTTTATTTGGATATTGGAAATATTATTGACAGCGATAAGGAAAGACAATAGTATTGAAGGACTTACAGTGAAAGGCTTTGCCTACAAGTACAGGGCATTTGCAGATGACGTAATGTTTATGATTCAAGACCCAATTGAGAAAATACCACAATTGATGGAAAAAATTGAAGAGTTTGGGTCAGTTGCGGGATTTTATGTTAATAAAAGCAAAACCAAAGTGATGTGTAAAAATATGACGAAACAAAGACAAACAGAATTGCAAGAGAAAATTCAATGTGAAGTGGTCACAAAGACCAAATATCTTGGAATTGAATTAACCATGAAAAATATTGACTTGTTTAAAAACAATTATGAAAAGGTGTGGCATAAGATTCAACAAGATATGAAGAAATGGGACACTTTGAATTTATCACTGATGGGAAGAATCGCAACTGTAAAAATGAATGTTTTACCACGTTTGATGTTTTTGTTTCAGACTATTCCAATATTAAAACAAAGGAAGGTATTGGATATGTGGCAGAAAGAACTATCCAAATTCGTATGGGCAGGAAGAAAGCCAAGGATTAAAATGAAAATTTTATGTGATGCAAAAGAGAGAGGAGGCTTACAACTACCGAATTTAAGACTGTATTATGATGCCGTCTGTTTAACATGGTTGCAACAGTGGATTAATTTGGACAATAAGAAGTTATTGGCCCTGGAAGGACATGATAACAAATTCGGATGGCATGCATATTTATGGTATGGAAAAGAAAAAGTGGATAAATTTTTTAAACACCACTTTGTAAGACAATCACTGTTCGAGACATGGACGAGATATAGAAAATTCTTCTCAGAAGAAAGACCACTTTGGATTGTACCAGCGGAAGTAATTAATCCATATTCAAGAAACCAAGGACTAGATTGGCTACCTTATAAAAATCTTTTAAAATCTGAAGGGAAAAATTTTGTGTTAAAAGATAGATTTGATGTTGAATTTGAATATGATTGGTTGAAGTATAGACAGATTTATGATCTATTTAAGACCGATAAAAGAGAACATGGTTTTAGAGCAAAGAATATTGAAATTGAAACTGTATGGCTTGAGAAAGATAAAAAAATGATCTCTAAACTGTACAAGGTGTTATTGAAATGGTATACTGAGGATGAAGTTGTAAAGGAGCAAATGATAAAATGGGCTGTAAATGTTAATAGTGAGATATTAATGACATCTTGGGAATATTTGTGGAAAAAATCAATGAAAATTTCAACGTGTGTAAATGTTAAAGAGAATTGCTATAAAATGATGTACAGATGGTATATGACGCCTAAAAAAATTGCTATTATAAATGAAAGTATGTCCAACAAATGTTGGAAATGTAAAAAGCATGAGGGGTCTTTTTACCATATGTGGTGGACATGCGATAAGGCAGTAAAGTATTGGACAGAGATCCACAATGAGATACAAAAAATTTTGAAATGTACTTTTAAGAAAGACCCACAGATGTTATTGTTAGGTCTTAAAATGGAAGAAATAAATGTAGCCAAGAGAACACTACTATGGTACTTGACTACAGCAGCAAGACTGACTTTTGCTCAATGTTGGAAACAAGATAAAGTACCTGAAACATGGGAATGGATTAAAAAGACGTTGTTTTTAGCAGAAATGGACAAATTAACAAGAAAATTAAACAACGAAGAAGATGAAACTTTTTTTGAAGACTGGACTTTCAAAAATACTTGTTGAAAAACTGGGACATTAAACGCGGTTTGATCTGCTTTGATAGTTATTAAGTGGAAAATGAAATAGAATTAGATTTCTGAATTGTTACCGTTTGCTAGAGAAAATAAGTTTAGGAATAATTGTAACAGAATAAGAGAGATATTAATGGGGTTGGAGCGGTGCGGGAAGTCTTGTTTGGGGGGGGGAGAAGGGGAAATTAGAAAAATGGGTATGTAGGCTGGTTGAAAATGTTTGAACATGTGATATATCCAATAATAAAATTGTATTTACCAAAAAATAATGCTAGCAAAAGTTGATGACAGCAGGAAAAGAGAAGACCCAACATGAGACGGATTGACTCAGTAAAGGACACCACAGGCCTTAGTTTGCAAGACCTGAGCAAGGCTGTTAATAGGATGTTTCAGAAGTTGTTAATTCATGGGATCGCCATCAGTCACAAGTGACTTGATGGCACATAACAAAGAAACCAACGTTTATAATGGACACAGGAAACCAATAAAAGGAAGCTAAAAATCCTATCCAGATATCAAGCATGCACATTCATAAAGATCTCTATGCCAAGGGTTGAATGTCTATTGCATAGGGAGTGACACCATACTATAAAGCAACCACTTCTACATAAAACTATAATCACTCCCCAAGAGGCCAATTCAAGTGGACAAACATTTCAAGTCCCCTCCAATGTAATTAGCATAAACTAGGGAACCTTGTTTGAGCTAGTTAACTAGAACTGTACCTAAACCCGTCCCAATTCTCCCGTGACTTATCAGACTTGAGCTACTCATGTGCAAAATGGGAATGATAGTGCTATAGCTCTCAGGGTAGTGTGCATAAAGGAATTATGCCAGTACTTAACAGTTATTTCAACTAATAACAGTTGGTGAACCCTACGAAGACTGCAAGGGCACCTGAAATCTATTGCTGCTCTAGAACCATCAGGCTGCAGGAGTTAACTAAAGGCTCTTTTCAACACAATCCATCTTTCCTGCTGCTGAATTGCAATCACATTCAAAACTGACAGTTTTGCAATTGTAGGGGTGTGCCTTCAGACCGGGCTGAAGGCATGCTATGATTCCACTTAAACTGTTCTCTGGCATAGATTCCAGCTTCCTGAGTTTAGCTAATTGATTTTAAAGTGCAAGTTCCTAGTGGGTATGCTAGTAAGGATATATTTGAAGGTGCTTAGGGAATGCCCGGTGAAATCTCAGAAGCCAGAGGGGTTGCTGAGTAAGATCTCAAGTAGACAGGGGCAGGGATCAGTGGCTCCCTGTGCCTCCTTGCCCCTCCCCATAAATGACTAAAAGCAGAACTATGCAAACTTAAGAAATCATGCAGGTTTATTTAACTCACGTGATTTTAAAAGGTTGTAGAGTTTGGCTGACACAAAACAGCTCAGCTTACAAGGAGAGTAGCCATCAGGAGAGGCATATTACAGCAGTGCTCTAGAGCCACCCTACTCCACGTACAACTCAAAGCACTGGCCATGACCTATAAAGCCCTAAATAGCTTAGGCTTTACATACCTTACAGATCATCTTCTCCCTTGAAAAATCAATCAAGTACTTCCCCATCAGCTACAGAAAACAGCTCTTGGCTGCTACCATTTATGCGACCCCTTATTCCTGAAGCATTGCCTGAGGATATTTGAAAGCTCAGTTTGGATAAAACTTTTGGCATGGGATGGGCATATACTTAATTACATGTGCTAAAACTCTAAGGTAAGACTGACATTGTTCAAATATAAATGCAGACCAGTAATCCTACTCGATTTACTGTTTTGGGAAATTGTGGGGATCTCAGTAACATGTACTTACACAGCAAAGGGGAAGCTAAACCAATACCTAGCAATACATGTAGGTGAATGATACGGAAATGAGGTAGTATAGTGCCATATGCAGGGAGTCTTCAAACTGCAGGCCCAAACAGCACAAAAAGAGGCCTGCATAGGATCCATCATAAGGAACAGTTTAGATCACATCCTAAAGTGCTAGAACAGATGTATGTTGAAATTTCTCTGCTGAACATCAAGCCTGCAAATGCTTATGGTCCCGAAGGAGAGCCTTCAGCATCCCACTCCTGTAGCCCCTAGCCCTATTAGTTCCCTTTCCTTTATACATACCATTTTTAGTACCATATGCCCTAACACCGGGCCTACATTAAAACAGTTTTTTGCAAACTGTGCTGTGCTATTTCATTTAAGCATGCATATTTACACAAACTTAAGGTTCAGCCTGTATTCACAGCATATAAAACCTGATAGTATTTTTTTTTTCGGGGGGGGGGGGACGACAAGCCACAGTTAAGGGTAAACTTAAATTCCAAACAGAAGAAAATCCTCATGTGTGTTGCAATTTTTCAGCATTCCATGTCTGGCCCTGGAAGTCATCCTTAAACCAATCAGGATTCAAATAAATACAAGCACATACAGAACTAGTATTAAAATCAAATTTATTTGGCCAATGAGTTCCATTCATTTTAGCATCATAGATGCTCAACTAAATTCCAATTCTGCCAGCACACATCCCTCATTCCTCACCTCGTAGCACTCCTTGGTTCTGAAGACCTTCCCAAAATCCCAGTAATTGAGCGTCCTTTTTGTTGCATTCTGGCAGGTTCCTTTCCAAGTAAACACTTGGGAAACCCATTCACAAAGCAATCCTTAGAAAGCAAGTCTTGCATGTTGTTCAGGGGCAATGAGTTAGATTTTGCTTCAGGACAATGAACAGCTAGGTCCTCTTTCCTCAGTTGTTAGTCTCCTGATCTTTGGAAGAGAAATAAATCTTATTCAGCATAAAGGGGAAGAGAGACCATACAGTGAGTTAAGAGGACCACATGCCCCACTTACTTCACCTTCCACTGGCCTGAGTGTGGTCAGCCTAGTGGTTTACTCTGAACTGAGACAGCCCAAATAATAAGGACAACTGAAACCATAACCAAGATCCTGCTGGGCAGACAGCAGCTTGTGACATTTGGACAAAGTGTGACTAAGCTTTAAGGAGGCATTACTGGTGAGGCTCCAAAATGAGTTAGGCAATGGGACATTTCAATCTGCTTCTACCCAGATCATAGAACACTTTTGGAGAAAGAAAATGTACATCACAGTGTGTGTGTTTTAAAAAAAATAACATAGATCCAGCAGGGCTGGCTGTCAATTCAGATCCCTCTTCAAAAGCAAAAAATAAACTAGAAGATCCGTTGACAGGTTAGGATGAAGGGTTACTTTAGACCATTTCCTGAATTCTCCAGCCAGTATTTGCCTTCTGTTTCGAGTTGGTTTCTGTACTTCCTTGACTGCATAAGAAAGCAGGCACAGTGCAGTGTCTGGGAATATGCAGACTGGATTCCTTTTTACAGTTCATCTCTTTGAGCTGTAACATCTTCTTCCTCCCCTTCCACCTCTGGCTCTTCAATATCTTCTAGATCTTCCAGATCCTGAAGAATGAAAAGCAAAATGGTTGTCACCAGTGGCTTCTGCCAGCTCAGTGCTAGAGCAAAGCAGGCTGTTTCCTTCCATTTAGACCCATGATCCTGCCAGAGAAGCAGCTGTTACCACTGTGCTTTATCAGAAGACTAAACCACACACCTGCCACTTGGAATTGTTAGTCTGCCAGACTGACCCCCCCACACACACACTCACTCACTCACAGGCCAGAAAAAGATTTCATGCTTTCCCAGAAGCCACTAAAAACAAAGAATGGAAAGCAAAATCACACAGCACACAAGCATTTCCACATAACAGAAGATCTTAAGGCTAAGGGAGTACCTATTAGGCCAGCCAGGTTTCTATTTATCCTTCAGGACTCCAAGTATTTGAATTAAGATGGCAGGTGCAGTTCTAATAGATTCGCATAAATGTACACAGCTCACACTCTAGGTGTGTTTACAATGTGTTATATGCATTTTAGTGAAACTTCAGGTTGTTTTTGTAAACAAGCAGGCTTGAGAGACATCTCAAGAGGTGTAACACTCCCTAGACATTAACACAATCAAGCGTGGCAACCTTAAATCAGGTATCAAGATGGGGAACTTCATCCATCAGTTGTGTCTGGGTCCCATATCCCTCACAGCTCCATGTATTTTTACATTCTTTACCTTTAACAGATTAATAGAGTAGCTCCTAGTGAACAGAATGGGCATGGTATATTCATGGGACAGGCTACACTACTTGATGCTGCAGCAGCCACACTTGTCTTAATTCCAAGTGAAACCCTGCCTATCAAGAACTGCATTAATCCAGCCATGAGGTGATAAATGCAAGCAGAAGTGGGTGGAGATTCTTAGTGTCATTTGAGATTAAAGGCTGCATTTTTATATTGCAGATCTAACTGGCTGTTCCACAGCAAATCTGTACTCAAATACTAGCCAAGCTCTATCTTCTTCTGTCTTCTTCAGCAGTGTTAATATTTAAGCAAGGCAGCCTAAGCAGCCAGCAAGACTCTTACAGCACTAACCAGCGTGGCCTCAGCTAATGATCTCCTTCCCATTGTTCAAGCCTTCGATTAGCTCTGAAAGTACCAAACGAATTACCTAACTACCAACATATTAAGAGAAACACACATCCTGCCATTGATTTCAACTGCTTATTTAGAAGCAGTCACAGAACAGACCTTGAGCTTACATTCTCAGCACTAACATATTTTGATACACAAGCACAATCATATCAAGTTAGAGACACTGCAAATGGGCTAGCACATCTCTATTTGATTACTTCTCACAAGAGGGCGTATAGCCATTCGCAAGAAATCCAGGACACTTTCATCAGTTTAGCAGGCAGTGATGCTA
The DNA here is from genome assembly GCA_029375565.1 of Gekko gecko. Taxonomy (NCBI): domain Eukaryota; kingdom Metazoa; phylum Chordata; class Lepidosauria; order Squamata; family Gekkonidae; genus Gekko; species Gekko gecko. Next base: position 230,460,262 of record JAPDNY010000002.1, on the reverse strand, counting down.
TGCGAGTGCTCATTGTCTCCCAAACTGACAGCAGGCACTGGGGACATGGGTCGCACTAGCAAAAAGCAAGGCATAGCCCCGTTACCTCCTCCTCTTGTTAGTTCAAGTCACATCTCCTTTATCCTGTTATCTGCTTCCATGAAACTGAGCCAACAGTTTCCAAGGTAATACTCTGACTTCAGTTCCCATATTTCCCTCAGTTATACTGCTGAGTGTTTTAGATAGGAGTTATGCCTTTTATCAAGATTTTAAAAATCATAGGTTCACCTAGCTCAGTATTGTCATTTCTACCTAGCGCCAGTTGCACAGTTTCAGATTGAAACTGACCTTTTCTAGCATCAGCTATCCAAGATCCTTTAACTGGAGATGTCAGGAACTAAACCCAGGACACTCTGTATGCAAATCAGGTGCCCCCTCACTTAATTGTAGATGCTCCTAAAAGATTGTCATGAGCAAGAACAGTACAACTGGCTACCAACAAAGCCTAGGACATCCAAAACAATTCATTTTTAACTACAAGGACTCATCAGACTAAATATAGGTCAGTAAATCAGATGGTTGAATCACAGAGATGGACGGGACCTCCAGGGTCATCTAGTTCAACCTGAGTTTCTATATATCCAGACAGATATCAGATCACTTGGGACAGGGGGTCACAGTTATCAACCAGCTGGTAGCAACTGTAACTGCTAGGTGAGATACACTATCTAGTAGCTTCAAGTTGCTATATACAACCCAGCATCACCACCACAAGAAAATGCAAAAGTGCAAGGGATGGGTCACCAGCTACCAGTGGAGCCCGTCATCAATGGGAATTCACAGCCCTAACCATTCCATATTCAGCTGTCATTCCTGTCAGGGAATAATCTCAAGCATAAACTGAAAGTAACTGGGGGAGACCAGCAGCAGAACAATTCTACTAGGAACTGAAGCGAGTAGCAACAGAACAGTGACATCATTACACAGGCCAGAAGCAACAGCTGCTACTTGAGTCAGGGAAAAAGGACATGCGCACCTGGTGATGAGCCCAAAGGGTGAGCCAGCCCCGTGAAGGATCCCTCGAGAACTACAGATAGCTGGTCAAGGCTGAGGGGAATGCAAACAATCATGTTTCTTGAGTGTTAGTCAGTATCTGAGGATGGTGACACTCTGTAGTCCATTCAGTAGGCCTGGTTAGTCCACATGGAATTGCAGGCATTCAGGAATACCCCACCATCACCACCCTCTGGATGCTATCAGCTGTGGTTTATTTACAAGTTGCTATGTAACCAGAACCACACAACATTCTCTGCTGTCACATAAGTAGCTCTGCAGGACTGAATTCTCCCTTCCTCACATTTGAACACTGCCCCAGAACCCATGTACATGCTTGAGTCCCAAACAGTCATAGCTCAGTCTTGGATACTCACCTCTTCATCTGCACCACCATCCTTTCCACCACTTTCCAGGAATTTCTTGAAACCTTCCAGAGTCCTCTCACCATTGTAATCTATGACCTATAAAAATGCAAAGGAGCAGACATTTACCACTCAAAGGGAAAGCTGGGTGCTGAAGGAAGAAGAATTCACTTTCTGATCAGCCAAGCAAAAGGGATTGGAAAATTCACCTTTACCCACAGGAGCCGAAGAAGAGTAGCCAGCCACTAGACTCCCGTGATCGCTGCGAGGAGAGAATAGCCCGCACATGAGCACTGTCCTCTACTGAGCAATCTTTCCTACATCAGTTGCACTGGCAAAATACCTAAGGCCTCCCTGCTGCAACTCAGCCCAACTCACACCCCTGAAAAAGCCCTTTAGAGACAGTAAGTTTCTTATCTTCCCTTCCAACATAGCAGCATAGGCCAATGTCAAGACTACAGCCTGCTTACCGTTCTTTCAGGACTCGCAGGGAAAAACTTGAGGGTTGGGAAGCTGTGGACCTTGACTGTCTCAACTTCATTTGCTGTAGAGTCCATCTTGGCTATAACAATATTCTCATGGTCCTTGTATGTCTCTCCCAGTTTATCCCATATGGGAGCCAACTGTTTGCAGTGGCCACACCAGGGAGCATCTGCAAAATAGTTTAAAAACCCAGGTTAATGTGAATTTGGCAGAAGGATCCTAAGCCCAAGTTCCATTTGCTGTCAAAATGAAAAGCATATGAGACAAGATGTGCTCTCTGGACAACCGACTAGCACATATATAAGTGTGTATTAGGGATTAGGGAATGTGTACCTGGGGAAAAAAAACCAATATTTTTTTGATTCAGAGTTTGGGAAAAGAATATTGGTATTCAATTGCATTAAGGTCCCCCAATACCACTGGGGGATCTTCTGGATTTAGGCACCATTATTTCCGGGTGGGTGGGTATATTTTGAGAGCCTAGAATAGCTGTTTTTCAACCAAATGACACCAAAACTGCAAGGGACCTAGTGCTGCCTGTCCACACTAAGTTTCAAGCCAATTGGACCAAGGAGTCCAATTGCTTGGTGCCCTAAACACAGTGCCCCCAGCCATCCTACTTACAGCAGTGTGGACTGGGAGGAAAAGCAGCCCCAGAAAAGGGCCCTGTCCCCCCCAAAGGAAAAAGGGAGCAGGAGCCATCTTCCTGAGGCCAGGCAAGATGCCTGCCTCCTTCCCCCCTCTATCCCATTGTCCTGGAAACCTGTTAGAGGGGAAAAACAGGCCTGAGATTTTAATTTTTTTTCTTGTCTACTGTGGTTGTGAACTTTGTTATATGACTTGTGCCGGTCAATGACCATTTTAATAAAGAACTTGAATGTGGCCTGGGATCCTAACTACTTGCAGATATATACAGGATTTAGATATTGGTGTTCCCAAGAATTCCAAATACTGATCCAGATACCCAGTATACCTGAAAAATACCAATAAGGTATTTTCCGGTACATATTTAGACAGGGTATATCAAAATGCACATTCCTATGTATTACATACACACATGTTCACCAATCCCTTGTCTATCACCAAGTACTTACAGAATTCAACAAAGACATTCTTGGTCTCATCAAAAGCCACTTCCTCAAAATTCTTTCCAACCAGAACTTTGACAGGTTGTTTCTCCCAGTCCTCAGAAATCTCTTGGCTCATCAGGTGGGGCTGAAAATGCAGAACCATGAGAACCAACATGAAAGCAATAGCATGGAATATGCCAACAGAAAATCCCCTCTACCACTGTCCCAAGACAGCCTAGAGCAACTGACAAGCCACAGACTATAAAAAGGGAGACCAATATAGATTTCCTCCTTCAAGGTCAACCCCCACCCCACCTAGTAACTTGGACATGTCTGAGCTGCTGTACAAAGGATGTCTGTTTGATATCTGTAAAGCTGCCATGGCTCAGCTTAACATTGTTAAGTGAAGAAATGCATAAGGTGTACAGAGAGCCAAGGAGATGACTGCAAGTGCAGTTTTTTATTTTAATTGCGAGGGTGAGATAAGAGCTTTTAAATTTTATGTCATCATCAGAACGGTGCTCCAAGGAACAAGCATGCTCCATATTCATTTGTTCTGAAGCTTATTAGGAAAGCATCATTCCAGGTAACAGCATTCCAACAAGCCAGTCATACTTAGGTATTCCCTAGCTATATCTGTTTGACCGTACAGATCAACAGAAAACCAGGAATCCTACTTCTAACAGACAGAAGAAAGTTTTTAAAGCATCTTCAAATGCACCTTGTTTATCCACAAGGAAGGCCTGTTTTTTCCACATGGGCCATCAATAAAAGGGGGGAACATTTAAAGTTCATGTGCAAGTTAAGCCTGTTTTCAAATATATCAGAGTTGTGACTTTTTGTACCAGCAAGGGCAACCTATACATTATTTGCACACATATGGTGTTGTCTGAAATAGCATTGCTTGGGTGAAGACTGGACTGCAAATCCCCACTTCCCCAAACCAATGAAGAACTAGCATATCAGAAAAGTTCTTGTCTACCTGTCTCCTGATCATAGCTGAGTTAGTGCGAGGTAGTTCACAGTTTTTTAGCCTCCGGCTCACACATTTTTGTTTTAGCTCAGGAAGGATAGCTCCAGAGCAAGCTAATTAATGCAGTAGCCAAATCACTCACAACTTTAATGCCAGTAGCTCACAAAGTAGAATTCTTGCTCACAAGACTCCACAGCTTAGAGGGAACATTGCTCCTGATGTCCTAATTTTTTGCATGCAGAGAGTCTAAACATTCCTCATGTTAAACATGTAAAACCACTCCCACAAAGTAAGGTGGTCAGGCTGCACAAGGCCTACAGGCCATATGTGTCTTCTAATGTCTAGACCAGCTCTAGAGAGATGCTGTGTCTATGGAGGGAGACAGGAATGACAGAACAGTTAAGGCAGAGCTCAGAAACATCCCTCTAAGAGAAGGGAGCAGGGCCAAAGAAAGCTGACTTGGCACAGCAGCTTCCATTGCCCATGCACTTGTGCGAGGAGGGGGTCCTCCAGTAAGACAAAAGTAGTTCTTGGGTGTGCAGTGACAGCTCTACAAGCAGCTCCCAGATTTACTGAGCTTACTTTATCAGCATCTTAGGGCTATTTACATACTGGCTTTGTGCCCCGCCAGCTTTGCCCTTCGGGTTTCTCAGCAGGAAGCTCTAAATGCTTTGCTGTAGGATGTGCTGCAAAGCCAACTTGAAAGGCCCCAATGCCATGTGACAGCTCTCAAGTTCCATGCCAGACTTGTTGTTGGGATCACCTTGCACGGGTGCCAGCCCAAAAGCTACGTTCAATACCATTACCTTCACTTTGCCCTCCAGGAACTTGTTACAGAAGTCCCTGATATTCTCTGGCGTCAGCTCATCGGATTCTGGCTTGTACTTGGTCATTTCTTCCTCCAGGGTAATGAGCCGTATGGCAGGGCATTCCTCCTTCTTGAGGCCAAAAAACTCCAGGATCCTCTGGTTGTCACTGTGGTCACTGTCTATGAAGATGAACAGGATCTTTGGAGAGGAGAGCCAAAGTAGGCAATTAAACCAATGCACATTAGACAGCAGAAAACTCTGATGACTCGCCCTCACAAATTTTACCTTTAACTACGTAACTTATAGCACTTCATGTGTGCATGCTTGTGTGTGTGTGAAATGCCATCAAGTTGCTTCCAAATTACAGCAACTTCATGAATTAATGACCTCTAAAACGTCCTATTGTTAAAAGCCTTGCTCAGGTCTCGCAAACTGACGGCTGTGGCTTCTTTTATCGAGTCCATCCATCTCATGTTGGGTCTTCCTCTTTTCCTGCTGCCTTCAACTTTCCCTAGCATTAGTGTCTATTCTAGTGAGTCTTCTCATAATGCGATGAAAGTACAATAGCCTCAGTTTTAGTCATTTTAGCTTCAAGGAAAAATTTAGGCTTGGTTTGCTCTAGAACCCACTTATTTGTCTTTCTGATCATCCACAGTATCCATAAAACTCTCCTCCAACAGCACATTTCAAATGAATCGACTTTCTTCATTGCCCAACCTTTACACTTAATGAACCTCATTTGTAAGATGGTGGACTCAACTAATTATAGTTGTGTGCTCATTAAAGTAGCCTGTGCAGTTTGAAAAATACCTAATTTATGCCAGAATAGAAACTATAGTCATATGATTCCAACCCATGCTGTCCATGACAATGTGCAAACAGATAAAATGACATGATTTCATAACACAAATTAGAAGCAAGGAAGAATTTAACGGTCATGTCTCACCTTCCCCTTGAAGCTTTCAGCTGCTGCCTTGAAGTTGTCCAATTTCCCTTGGTAGTCTGTAACACTCTTGGGCAGGAACAAAAGGATGTGGGTCTTGATCTCTCCTCCAAAAATTTTTGGTGCAGTCTGGAAGAAATTCATAACTGCTAGTCACAAGGGCATTAACAAGGAAGCCAAAGCTCTACTTTTCTGCACAACGCTTCCCCATTGTCATTTCACTAAATACACTGCAAGTTGACTCCTAGTATTCTCAATTCCCAGGGGATTCCCAGCAAACCCCAATACTGCATCACCAACCCAATTCTATCATAATCATGCATGGTCTGCCTGTGGAGCTAACTTCCATACCTGCTCAGTGAATTCAATAACCAAAGGCAGCTGGTTTGATTTGATGAAGTTCAGCAGGTTCTCTTTTGTTATCTCTCCATCAAAGTTGTTACGACCTTCATCAAACTGCATGGGAGGGAGACACAAAAAGGCCATTTAAAGTGGGATAAAGTTAAGTTCCATAGATGTACAGTTCAATTTCTGCCTATTTAATATGGTTACTCCCAAGAAACAGTTTGGCACATGGTACAAACCTACAGCACTTGTCACAAGCTTCAGCCTGCCAAGGAGATGAATGTATTTAGGTTTACAGCCTGTATAGCCAGAAAGACGCAAGTGTATGAGCAACATCTGCTGAAGCCTCAAAGGTTTAGCAGTCTGCATAGTTCTTTACTGTGTGCCACAATTTCATAAAAAGATGCAAAGAGGGAATGAAATGAAGTGGCCCAATTTGATTAAGCTATATAAAAATAATTTATTCTTGATGTAGAATTTTAAGAGGTTTATAGGACAAAATATACAGGGTTACAGAGATCCCAGCCCTTATACACATCAAAGGTACCTATTTCAAGTTGACACTGCAGACAAGGCTCAGAATTCTAAAGTTAAAATCCAGGGCAAATTCTAGACCAAAGCTCTCATCTTACAAGCAAGTGAGATCCAAGGTTCCATAGGAGTAAACATCAGCAATTAGAAGGCAGCTTGGCACGAACTCCTAAGGCTACACACACTTTCTCTCCCGATACATTCTGGACTAGCCTTTAGCAAACTAATGGGAAGCTGCTGCAAGTCCAAGAGTCATACCTAAAGGGTAATCAGTTACACAAGTCATGCTGGAAACACACATTTATCTCATCAACAAAGCCATTAAAAAGGAGGTTCTGTCTAAGGCAGCAATGCACACCATGAAAACAATAAATAGCAGTTTACTCAGAGGGCAACACATCCCTGCAGGGCTATTGTTAGTGACACAAGAACAGATGCTCGAGGGCATGTTGTAACACCAATGCCAGGAATAAGTTTCTAGAACAGCAGCACTATTTCTGCCTGGGCTTTTAAAGCCTTTCCTGGCACCCAGCATGGGGGGGGAGAATGTGGGCATCAAGGTTAACTACCATCAGACACAAGGAAGTGACCCCTCTAATCCTGCTCCCTAGCAACACGCTGTACAGATGGTAATTTCCCAGTCAAGTCAAATGCTGATCTACCTCTAGACAATCTGAAACTATTTATACAGTGAACCAGGAAACAAGTATGCTATCCTGTCTTAAGACTATGCAGTGTTAGCTCGAAGTCCCTGGTTCAGATCTCTTGCTTGAACTCAACAGGTGGTCTTATGCAACCCACAGCTTTTAGAGGTAATCCCACATCTGTAATACAATCTATGGGACTACCAAGAATACTGTTTACAAAACTATGAACAATTGGGCTGTATCACATTATAAATTTAGCCACCTTTCTGAGGTATTATTTACTAGAATGCTTCAGACTGTAACATGAAGACAACTCAAAACAGTACAAGCTTCCAAGAAATTTCTCTAGGTCTTGTGTAACCTTATCGAGGACAGAATGCTTTCAACTCAGATGTTCAAAGATTCTGCCTTTCTTTACAATGTATCACTGATCCACACACATTTTCTAGGTGTTCCAAGATATACATTATGTTGGCCTGCAAAACATTTTTAACTTAGTCCTACCCACTCTGCCTGTAGCCTGGCTTTGAGAGGCAACAGACACTTGCATATTGGTGTCACAGCCATGCACATTTTTAGTCCCACTATCACCTAGCCATAACCCCTCCACAACAATCAGGGACTCAATAAAGTCCTCCTACTTAAATACCCTTATATTAGCAATTTATATTAGCACTAAATTATATGCCAACATGTCCTACTTGGGTGGAGTAGAAAGCACATGTAGCACTTATTGAATCCTTAATATTTTGCTCCCAACTAGAACAAAAGCAAAGTGGCAGTATCCAGAACAGAGTGCATCAAGGATACAGAAAACAAACTTTAAAAATCCCATATATGGGTTTTGCAGCAGGATTCCTGCTTCTCAGGAAAATTCTATTTTAGGCAGTTAAGAGGAATATGTTAGTCTTTACTCTCTCTGGCAGCCTGTTCAAGGACTCCAACAAGCCAGAACAGAAGATTATAAGATTATTGATGAGACTTTCTCAGTCATCGAAGAAAGCTGAATTGCTTTATACACCCAAGATAATGACTGCCCTGAACACAATTATGAAAAGTGTACATGTCAGACTTTTAAAAGAGCAGAATTTAATTATCATGCTTTATTTGTTGACTGTGAGACAGGTCATGTAATATTTATAGGACTATTGTGCACTGATGTGGAATTTAAAGCAACAGAATGTAAGGCAGGTGAAGGACATCCAACAAGCTTCTTTATGACCAGAGTTCAGTCTATTTTGGAGGCCCTTTGTAATAGCCCAAGTATGTCAAAAAAACTCATGGACCAGAAAGCTTTGCAGCTCTGTCACACAGAAACAGAGAAAAAATCCAAGGAAAATGCAAGCACTTTAAACAGACATTGACTTGCTTCTTTCTGAGTCTAGCTATCTGTTAACCCAGCCAAACTTGATCTCTAAAGATGAGACTACAACTGTTGAGAGAAGATGAGAATCTTTTTAACAAATGATAGCCAGACTGAAAATAGATACTTCCCAGGTTACCTGTGGGAGAATGCAACCCCTTGAAGAAAAGTCCTCCCAAGAATAGCTAGCTGGAGAAGTTTTCCATTCAGGCTTTTAGCATACAAATGATAAACTGAAGTTTACAACAGCAGGAAACTAGCAACAATTAAGATTAATACTGAATAAAAGATGGTGGCAAACACGTTTTGTCAACAGTTTACTGATTTACTGAGCCAACAGCCGGCCCCACCTTTGTTTAAGACAAATCCACAAACTTCACAATAAGCACTGCCTCTAAAAGGATCTCTGCTCCAACCCGAGACCAAGCAGTCCTCTACTCCTCTAGGATAAAGACTTCCAAGTACCTCCAACTACTTTAATAACTCCCTTTCCATCTCTTAAAAACCAGTGCCCACACTTGTACTTTCAAACCATAACGCTATAGTAGAAGTAGCGAGAAACCAAACTGAGGCTTTTTCCAAGCCCAATTCTGTAGCATTCTAGACAATCTCAAGAGAAATTTTTTTTTCAGTAGTTATTCTTTAAGACAACCCTACAATTTGGCCCTTCGATATAAACAACACACATGGGCCAAATTCTTGACAGACTTTGTCTACTTCACAAGAAGTCACTGACATTCTTCAGACCTCAAAACATTTTTTACCTTATTTAGTATACAAGCCTTGCTGGCATAAAAGGCTAATGTATACCACTTCCTCCATTCTGGTTCTGCCTCTTGAACAGGCCAGTCAACTATAACAACTTGCTGACTAGGTTACCAGGCAGCTTCTTCCAGTTCTGCTTTCACAAGCCCTCTAGTGCTTTGGTTTTCGCCACTAAGCTTGGAAAGGTGGAAAGGGGAAACCTTATTAAATGGTCATAACTCCAAAGAACAGCAGAATGGCAAAGACAGCCCAGCAAGAGAACACAAAGATTCTTTGTAACCTAATCACCAGTGCTGTCAATCTGGTACAGAAAGCCCAAGGTAAAACAGATGTCCTCTCTAGATGGCTCAGTAACCATATGGAAAGCGCTACTTTACCAGGAAGGCTTACTGGAAACAGCAAGTAAGGTGACTATAGGCTGAAATCTGTATGTTCATAGAACATAGGAAAGAAACTTCCAAAAGATCAACTGGTGTCCAGACAATTCATCTTGGTGTCTACTGAGCACAGAACTAGTCCAAACATCCTGGGTGAAGGAAGTTCTATTTCTATCCAACAATAGCATGCTCTTTTTACAGAAATACTAATCTGTAAAGCTTTGACACAAAGCCTGAAAAAAAGCAGGGACAAAAACATATAGAGTGTTAGTTTTTACAGACTGCTGCCAAAGATGTAAGATGCAGTGTGAATTTTTCAGCCACTCACCTTCTTAAAAAGGGCAACTCCATCTTTGCTGAACTGGTATTTGACAAAGACCTCACTGCTGGAAGAGATCCCAAAAGGAATGTCATCAATGGACTCGGCTGCCAACAAGAACTGTTTGGCAGCATCAGACTCTGCATCCTAATGAATAAAAAGGAGTTTTTCAATGCCACATAACTGTGCCTTAATGTGATGCATCTTCTGAACCCAAAGATCAGAAAACAAAAGGCCAAGACAGAATAAGGAGAGGTACAGCAAATTCTAGCTGGAACAAGTAGTGACCAATAAGACAGGCCAGTTCCAGCTTCCCAAAATAAACAAGGCCTAAAGCGAAACAAACCTTGAAGAATCCAATCACAGCAACTTCACTGCCATCCACAAGCCCCTCAGCAACAGCTACATCAGTAAGGGTGGTGGCAGCAGGACCCGTGCGTTTCTTCAACCAGTTCACAATGTCATCTGCTTCCCTGCCAGCTACATGGGAGGAAAGGAAAAAGATGACATTATGGCCTCTCCCCATTTTCATGAATAGTTTGAGCACGTGAGCTATCATCACTGACAAGGGAACAAGTATGCCACTCATATTTTATTACCAACATCTTACCTCTTGGACTTCCAAGATGCTTAGGAGCCACCAGACAACACTGTTAAGCACAAAGGTGTCCTAAACCCATTGCTTCATGACAATGATGTTTGTCAGACTGAAATATGTTTAGACTTTGGTTATGTTATTAGCAATGCAGCACTTCTGCCAGACAGAGGCATTCTGACACCCACTGCCTGGGTGAAGGAAAAAGGAAGGAAGGTTCACTCAGGCTCTTACCCAAGCACTTGGATTTAAAAAGAATGAAAGCACTTTAACATTATGCCTAACTTTTTAATTCACTCAAGGTTCTCCTCTCTTAACCAGTAGCTCTGGAGAAACACTGATGTCCTCGAAATCCATTTATTCTGTATAATCAGTGCCAGAAATACTTAATCAGTAACGAGGCTGATGCCTGTTAACAAAGACCCAAACTGTATGTTCCACCAAGCAGAGAAGGGACACAATCATTCAACATGTACAAATAGTATCTCTGCCTGTAGAGTAATCCTCACATACACAAGAGCACAATTTCCTTCCTTACTGCATGTCACACAAGTACAGGGAATGGAGGATAGATAAGCCTGCCATATACACATCTTACCCTTCCCCCTCTGCTCAGTTAAGGTAACTTGGTCTCCAAAGCTGAGAAAGATCATGGCTCAAAGAGACAAGTTACAACTAGGGACAGCCTTAACTTTTAGCACTTACCACATCAATGGGCGAAGGGTTCATTATACGAACAAATATCCACCTACATTTAACAAGATGCTCATGATCCTGTATTATCAGGTCTTTACAGTTCTTTGGCATCATCCATAATTTACTGAGCATGTTTTTGCCAGCAACCTGGTACCTTTTCAGCAGCGAGACACTGCGCTCCCCCTCCAAAATTAGGGGTTTTCTGACAGTCTCTATACGAAGTTCATTATGTCAAGTTTCAGCAACTAAACACAGCACCACTCACACTGTTCACTTGGACAAAGTTAGCATCCTTTCAAATTCCCCAAGGTACTTAAGTGCACCTTAACTTAAAGATAGCTTCCAGCATAAGCACACAGCTGCTTCAGACAGCAGACTGGAAGAAGACAGACAACATTCCCTACATCTGATCTCTAAGCATCTAAAAATCAGCTTCACTTAAGAGAAACTGTGGTGGTGATTTGGCCTTTCACTTCAAGTACCAAAGCTTAAGGACAGCAGTGGCTAGACTTCCACGATTACTCACTTGCGGTTCCTCATCCAGGCAAAGCTGAAGCACTGCATGCTGAAAGTAGCAGAATTTATTTTCAAGACCACACTGGATTTGTAGCAATGCGATTATAAGTAGAGTTACAGCCTTTTAAACACACTGAAGTCAGTGAACTTAGAAGGGTGTAACTATTTAGGATTGCAGTGTACACCATCAGCCAAGGTAAAATTTATGAGCATGTAAACTAGAAGCCTATCCTTGCCTCTAAGATCTCGTCATTTAGCTTGACCACTAATAAGGTCTTACAACATATTTGTTCATACAAAGCTGTTACAGTTTTCATGCTACTAAAAGCTTTTCGCAACTTCAACATTATCAAAGTCATTCACTGAATGACATCATTATGAATAAGCTTTATGGAGATGCTGTTCTCTGCTTGCAAGAGAAAGCATGCTTAACGTACATGCAGTTCCTGCAGTTCTGCTTGGATTCTGAAGACTGCACATTACAGATGTGAAAATACACATTGCAAACTCATTATCCAACCTTTTTTCCAGTGAAGCATGGCTTTAGGGCTTTTTTTAATACATCAGCACATAAATGTACATGTTTATATGTCACAAGCCTTCTCATTTAATCTTTAAATGAGTTATTTGTGTGGTGGTGTTGTCTTTATACCACCACACAAAATTTGACATTCCCATGGTATGGACTCAACACACAGATATATTCAACACTAAGTTCAATGCCATAAAGATCCAACTGATCACTATTCCAGCCTGACAGACTTGAACTAATACAAAAGCTCAGGCTAAAATACAGTATAACAGTGATATGGTAAATGAGGAGGAAGAAGGTGGTTTAGGTATAAACCACACCAAATATATGGTAAAAGTTTTGCGAGAACCCCAGACACTATTCATGTCCCAAGAGACAGATTACCCAGCAGCTTAGGGGGAAGCAGTGGAAAACATGAAAATTCCTTTTGTCATGTTCCTACTCCAAAGGTTTTTCTTTGCCTTTTCAGTGGGAACAATGTCTAACTTTCCAAGCACCTGCTACATACATAGATATTACGTATATGTATACATACATGTATCAAGGGATGCACAATGATTAAGATCAGGAACTTTTCCCAGTTACTTTGTCATTTTATACATTGTACTTTGCCGGCAAGGAGATGAACTGCCAATCTCAAACAGTGTCACCTCCATAAGTTTGCTGACGCTGTTAGAGTGCTACAACTACATACAAATAGCAGACATCAGTACAATCAGCAAACCAACCTGCGTAGCAGACCAATGTTGGTGATCAGTATTCTCTGCACCACAGGAGACCCTAAGGTGGACTTCTTAATTCACCATGTGTAGATACGGTCATTTCCCTCATCTTCCAGAAGAAGATGGCAGACTGCTTTCTATGCCACATTACAATTTGCATTGTGAGAAGAGTGATAATTTCAAGCAAATGTGGCCATATTTTGCCTAAAGGCTGTAGATACTCAGGTCTATGCTCTGGTGAGGAAAGGAACAATGACAATGTAGATTTTGAGAACTACGAAAGAGCTGTCCATTGGCTTGATAACCAGAGGTACACAACCTATACTAAGAACAGGCACAATGATGGGGTAGCACCTGGAAAAGAGCAAAGAAGCACTGAGAAAGAACAACAAGAAGAGACCAGGGACTAAGTATGTGGAAAACCTTATAGGCAAGAAACTTGAAGTTCACTATGGAAAGAAATGGCACCCCCCCCAGACTTGAAAGGGGCAACGTTTGAGGCGTTCTGAACAAGAATGCCAAGAACAGGATTAAGGAGCTAAAGTAAAAGTTACAAAGGATTTGAACACTCAAGACAAATACAGACCAATATTTTTGTCATTTCAAAATCAAGGAATGTCATTTTGTATCTGAAGATACAGAATAAAATAATCCACTGCATGGGCTTGACAGCATGTCTTTGACTTTCACATCTGTTCACAGGCTTCAATCCCCCATTACCAGGAAGAGTCCTCTAGCTATTAACTCACCTGTGTACTCTTTGGGGGAAGATTTATCTCCATTCTTGAAAAACTTGATTGTAGGGTAGCCTCGAACCCCAAACTGCTGGGCAAGATCTGACTCTTCTGTAGCATCCACCTTGGCCAGTCTGATTTCAGAGCCCTCAGATTTTAGTTTTGTTGCAGCCTTCACATACTCTGGTGCCAGAGCTTTACAATGACCACACCAGGGTGCATCTGAAAAACAAGAGTATCCAAACAGTCACTGTATGGTCTTCCACATTTTCAAACCACAGAAATGCAGCAACAAGTTGAAATACCCCAATGTACAATGTTAAAGCAGAACGAAAACTAGTATTTTACAGCCAAGAAAGCACCATCTTCCACCACACTGTAGTACAACACCAAAGCACATACACATCACTAAACATATTAACTCAGCCCTTCATTAGCACTCTAAGGAAGATGCACACCTGTACAGTAAAGAGCAAATACAGCCAATTGTGCCAGAAACTGGATATTCTAGAAAACATGGTGACTTGACCAAATATGTGTCCTTTTAACATTAGAGAAGCATGATAAATAGAGTTTACTACACAAGACCTATGTAAGAACTGAGAACACTGAAACAATATGCTCTTACAGCTGAAGGAATATTTAAATTAAAAACAGATTATTCACTCCACTTCACCACATAGAAGTACAGAACTTCACCACAGCTTTTTATTTTTCTTAAACCAAGAAACAAGCACACTTCCCTAGCCATTAAAAGTCAACTTCATGCTGGATACATCCTGAAATGTATAAGGTCATTCTGATTTAATAAACTGACATTTCGCCTTTCTTCCACCATAGAACTCAAGGTGGTTTCTATACAGCCTCAAGGAGACTTTCTGTCCTGACCAGATCCAGATCCACTTCTGCACAGCTGCTACATCATGTGCCCTCTAACCATACCATGCTCTGAACATACTCCCTCTAGTGCAATACCCTACCTTTCATCCACTACTGCTCCCACAACTTGTTTGGCATCTGATACTCATTCATGCAGGCCTGGATCAAGGAAGGCCTCCTTTATACAGCTGCTCCCACATCTCAGTGGCACACCCTTCCCAGTAATAGGACCTGCATTTTTACAGCAGAAAGCTGTACAGCACGTTACACCTGAAATGCTTTCCTACACCTTACACAAACTAGTTTATCTGACTCATACCTTCAGCAGGCTGCTGTGTCTACTTATACCCAACGTACTGTCCACACACAACTATCGGCAGAAATAAAATGGTAAGATATGATACTAGATGCTTTAAATGCACAAGAGTAGCTCCTAGAATAATTATTGCAGAGCCATTACATAAATTTCATATTCCACAAAGTGCAAAAAACCTGCGCAGGCCCCATTCTGAGAAAATGCAAAGGCTAATGATCCCTATAAACAATAGCTAACACGAGTGGCCCACTCACGTGAACAATATAACTTCTAAAACGGCTCCTTAAGGTAAGGGAAAGCCTCCAGAACCTGGAAAGGAGAAGAGATTCCCCAGCCCCGCGGCCTCCCTCCTGCACTGAAGCATCTTTCCGGGTCTCCCTCCTCGCCGACTGACTTCGAGTCCCCCCTCACCGCCCTGCGGTGCACCCCACTCACAGAACTCCACCAAAAGATGTGGGAACTGCTCCAGCGCCCGGTCGAAGTTGGCCCCCTTCAGCACCAGCACACCCTCCTCGTCCTCAATCTCCTCGTCCGCGGAAACTCGACTCAGCAGCAGCAAACAGAACAGCGGAGACCAGAGTAGGGCGGTCTTCATGGCGGCACAAAGAACAACGGCGGGATCGCAGGCAAAGGGACCGGACAACGAAAAAGCACAGCAAAAGAGAACCCTGCACGCCCGCCCCCGGCTTATAAACCCGCCCTCTCCCACTCCAACTTCCGCTTATTGGTTACGCCCGGCCGCCTTGTCCTTGTGTTCTTACTGATCTGGCGTGGAGCCTTAAAGTCGCCCTAAAGCTTTGATTGGTCAACTAAAAGGTCACGTCATATTTCCTGCCATTTCCGAACAAGCCTGCGGAGTCTCTCATGTTCCGCCGTCTTCGATTTGTTAATCTAATCGCATTACCGTTTCTGATTGGTTAACATCCCCATTCTCAGACCTTTGCACAAGTGCTTCTGATTGGTAAAGCTTCAACGAAAGCCCATCCCCTCTTCCCTCCGCCGTTTCACCTCTCTCCTTTGGAACGTGGCATTTGTGAGACACGCCCGTCCTAGAGTGGCTGTCGCGCATGCGTGTTTGAATGCCACTGTGAAACCTTGTTCGTGTTTGATTCTGAGTGGGCAGCGGTTAATGTATGACCCGGAAAAGCAAAGGGGTAAATTAGCAAGCACTTCCGAGCTTGTGGGGAAAGAAAAGACTTTTTTTGCATGGGGGGATTCTTGAGAAACAGTACGCGCAAGTCATGGGGGGGAGTAAACGCTCCTTGGATGTGTAAGTTTAAGCGGAGGAGGACTCTGGGGTTTGGGTTTTTTTTTTACTCTGTTGCAAATTCCAATGACTGCAACCTCTTTTTGATACATGTACGCTACATGGGCCCTCCACTTACTGCTGTGAAAAAAAGACACGGTTAGCTTGCTACTTAGCCCATCTAAATCTCTGATTTAGGATTCTAATATGGTACTTTTTGTTCTGCAGAAAGATCTCTGTTTTAAGGGAGAATAAAAGAGTGTTATGGTACCTTGATGACTAAAAAGTTTACACTGCCATTCTGATTTCAGTTAACTAAGACTGGAGTAACTGGGCATAGGGATGTATTAGTAGTTTGGCAAAAGGGGACAAAATACTCCTTTAGCAGCGCAATTGTAAGCAGGGGGGCTGATAGCACTCAGAGAAACAACTGACCTTATGTCAGCGTATGTCTTAAGATATGCCCATGTAAGGGCCAGTTATGAGACGCAGACTCCAGCGCCACTCCGTTGCTCCCAGGCGCTGATCAAGAGCTGCGGCGACTGCCTGTTGGCTCAAGGAGGTGTAGGCCCCTGCACCAGTGTGGTTTTGGGGGTATGGTCAGAGTTAGTTGGCTCTCTTGAGACCTTTCGGCCTGGGAACGCCCCTGCCAGGGACAGAAAGTTATAAAACATGGTGTGGCCAATAGGCACCAATTGAACTGAAAACAAGTCATCCCTCTGCTACTGCAGCCTTGTCAATTAGACTTGGAGGAGCTCAGGATGCCGACTACAAGCTCAGCCAATCACCTCCCTCCCAGCGGTGGCCAAACCACCTCCCCAGCACCCAGTTGACCCCCCACACACACACACAAAAACTTCAGCCAGGACATCTTACAACTTAGTACATAGGGCACATGGCACAAGAACTCCGTCTCAGAGCTCCCTGCCATGCGGACTCAGAGCCCTAACAGGTACTCCATCTTTGGAGGCTCAACCCAAAGAGGCAACCATGCACAAACAGGTAAACATGGGCAAGGACCCCAAACCTGCTCCCTGTCTCCCCTCGCTTGAGGCTGGGTGCCATGACAGCACCTCCTGCACTCAAGCGCAGCAATGAGTTTGTGTAGGGGCATCACCAGCCATGGCTGTGCAGTACCATGGCCCCTGACATGATGAGAAAAGATCCTAGGGAAATTTCCTGGGACACCTTGGTGGGGGGGAATGCTTTGTCATTTGCCTGGTTCCCACCCTTGGCAGAGGACAGGGTGTATCTGTGGTTTTTTGGGGGGAGGTCTGGCAGCTGGTCCACCCTGCATGGTGAACCAGCTTGCCATGCAACCCTTTATCTCATTTCCTCACAGAATCAAAGCCTCAAGCAGCAACTGTAGGTGCTGCTGTGGATGGATTGCCAGCAATCCATGAGCACTTCAACACAGAACAGGTGAGTGTAATTTGGATGGTACCATTATATGCCTGGAGGGGGGGGTTCATGGCAAGCTCCCCCCCTCCAGGTCTGCATTTGCAAACCCTATCAGATACATCCATGACTGAGCCCGTCTTGGCACTCGTGGCTGGTTGCCATGGCCGGATGCATCCCTGTTTTACCTGCTTGCAGGTCAAGATTCAGCAGGGAGACTTGAGGGTGTAGTAAGTCCTGCTTCCCCTGCACATACACTCTGCTTAGTCCACTGTTCCTAAAGTGGAGTGTAGCACCTGGCCAGCTCTTCCAAGTTCCACCTGCAGTGTCATTCCACTTAGACACATGCCATGCCAGGAATCCTCAGTCCTCTTCCTCATGGTCCCAGGGAGGAAGCGAACAGAGTCTTCACACCTTACCATGGTTTGCAGTGCAATAAAGTCTGTGTTGTGCCACAGCTGTGTCTCTGCTCTTTGGTTTTGACTACATGACAGGAGCTCCACACGTTCCCTGCCTCACTTCCTCCCCAACCCATCTGTTATTCCCCCAATGGCTTCCCAAGGACATGTCTAAGGGGGAGGGCTCTTGGGTCGCTGTGGATGCTTATGCAGTTCCCACTGGTCATAGTCAGCTGCCAAACATCGCAGGGGCCCAGTGGCACGTCCAAAGCTGACTTAATGACAGGTTCCCTCCCTCAGCTTGCAGGCTTCTGTGTGAAGGGGGGATGGGCCAGAGGGTGGTCTTGGTGAATGAGCCAGCTTATCACAGCGGCTAGAGTGTGAGATTGGACCTGGGAGACCCAGATTCCATTCCCCACTTGTATCATGGAAGCTAGGTGGGTGGCCTTGGGCCAGATGCATACCCTCAACCTAACCAACCTCATGGGGTTGTTGTGAGCTTGAAATGAAGGAGAGGGGAATGATGTAAGCCACTTGGGGGGGGAGTCAGAAATGAATTGAGTGAATGAACAAAGTTCATAACTGTGTGTCTGCTCCAGGAAGGGGAGCCTCTGCCAACCAGGGAGAAGACATATATAAAGATAAAACTGAGAGGGCAGGGGATAACAGGGGTCCGGAATCAATGGCTAGGGGCAGCCCATGCAACGGACAGACTCGATGTTCTTGGAGAGGGGTGGGTTTAAGGGATATATGCCCACTGGAAATACTGGAATGCAGGAATGACAAATGACTTGCATGGTTTCCATTGCAATATGTCACAACCAATGTTCCCTCTAAGCTCCACAGTGTTGTGACCAAAAGTTCTGCTGTGTGAGCAAAAAAGCTAGTAGCATTAACAGTTCTGAGTGAGTCTACATATGACTATTGCATAAATTAGTTTTTTAGAAGATTATTTTCATAAGCCTGTAAAAATCTCAGAATGAATTCTTTTAAGCTATGTTTTAAACTATTTTTAAGAATAATTTAAACATAAGAGAAAACAGAATCAAGTTGAATTTCATTACAAAAAATGTTGGCTGCTATGGGGGTAGACCAGACCTCCGGAGAACAGATCCACCTGCCCCTTTCCACTATCTTGGTAGACCTGGGTTCCAGAGAACAGGTCTACCCTCCCCTTTCCACTGTCTTGGTAGACCTGGCCTCCAAAGAACAGGTCTACCCACTCCAGTCTACTATATTGGTAGACCTGGCCTGGGAGGCCATGCGCTGAGCCTTAGAAGACATACTAGCACTTGGGGGGGGATGACTCTTGCAGTCCACTTTGGGTTTTTTAGAAAAATATGAGAAATTACAGGTCAAATATAACAGAGGTGGAACAATCACCGTCAAAACCCTACCTAATCTAACAAACATGAAGCTGTGTAAATGTTATCAACCTGCCCAAACAACTTATTTATTCAAATATTTATATCCCACTTTTCCCTTTGACTCAAGGCAGCTTACAAATCATACTGAAAAGCATAATAGGGGTGTGCAAAAAAAAAAATCAATTTTTCCCATCTCCATTATAGCCTATGGGGCTCATTATAATCAATGGGCCCCAAAGGCTATAATGGAGAATTGATCCAGGAGGCGGGGGGGAGGGGGCTGTATTTTTAGATAGATTTTATAGCCAAGTCTTAATGAGCAACATGCCCAGGCAATTCCTTGGCAGTCATCCTGATATTACTCATCCATCTCGTCAGTTGACAGCTGATGACGGGCCATGAGTCTCACACTCCTCCTCCTTTCCTGCAACTCTGTGCACCTCGGAAAGCATCAGCACTGCAGGGGTGTGCGTGAGCTAGGTGGGCTGGGAGTGGCTTCTGAAGACTTGTTTCAGAGCTACAAGGTGATGGCTCTGTTTCAGCTGTAGGCTGTGACTTCTGATCAGCTGGTAACCTGACCTCTTGTTGCTCTCCTGGCTCAGAGCCAGCTGCAGCCAGTTGTTCAATTACTGGCTGAGGGCAGGCAGCTCTTCGTCAGAGGAATCCACGTCGTCACTGAGCACAGACTGACTTAAGACAGTAAAGTTCAAATTATATAAGAAACACCCTTAATTACCAAAGTAATTGATATTACAACAGTGTTTTCTTAGCTGCTTTGGATGGGTGCTCCATGCATTCAGTGGAGTAAGATTTGCAGAATATATTTTGTTCACTTTTAAGGTTCTATTTGACACCTTTGCAATGCGAACTTAAAATATACTGGGAGAGAAAACTTTGGTTACAGATGAGATCTAAATGACTCAAACTTTCAGATAGATCAGTAGTCTTATATTAGAGTCTCTCTTTTAATACTTTAAAAAAAAAAACAGTAACTTTTCAGATCAGCTTTACCAGATCAGCATTTCTAATCAACTCCTTCTGAGTAGACCTGCTTAGGATTGCTCCTAGAGTGTCTTGGGAGTCAAAGACGTCCTCAAACTGATTACTCTCAGAAATCAACAGTCATTGTACCTGTCAGTTGGTGCACCAACCAACATTGGTGAAAGGAGGCACATGCCACAGAGGAGACCTGTGCTTCCAAATATAAGCACATATCTCATAGCACACCAACTGTGAACTAGCTCCTTCAGAGTCAGTGCAACACCATCCACAACAGATTGACTGGCTGTATAATTAAACATAAGTTTATTGACCTTGACACAGCCTATTGTTGCCTTTCAATCCTTTTTAGACCAGCCATTGTTTCACCTAAGTCTGTTGACAAGAAGTAGATTTGAGTGTTGTCATACCTCCTGCCAGACAATATAAAATGTGTAGGACGTCAATGAAATTTAGCATCTTTTTGTTGAAACAAACTTCTTATGATGTTATACCTCTCCACTGTACAAGTCTTTTAAAGCTGCTGGTGCACACAATACAAAGATTATTTTTGCTAGCCCAATAATCTGAAGCAATGGGATTGATTAATCTTCTACATTTGTTTTCAAATAGCTTCTTTTCCAGTTAAGCTTGTTGTTGGTAGGTTATGCAATGCTATTTTCGTATCTATGAGTTCTGTAGGATTGCAGCCATAAAGAGGTTACTTGAAAGAACTGGGTGGACTTGGTTTAACTATCTGTGTCCTTCACTAATCGGACATTTTTTTAATATGGAGGCAATTCAAACAGTAACAGAGGAGAGAAAAACTATTTTGCATTTCATTTGGGACATATTCATCTTTCCTGGATGCAACCACTGAGATTCAAAAGGGGCTAGCTGCTGAAGCTGCTCACACTTCACCCATTTTCCAGACTTAATATAATTTTACTTTATTGAATTGCAGATGAAGAAAGAAATTAACACCTTCACAGAAAACATACCTCTTACCTGAAGAATCATGGCTATAAAGCTCAGAATATCCCAACTGTGGAGAGGAGGCCCTGGGGAGCACAACTATCACAATTTTTGTAGAATGTAAAGCTTTGTTGGGAGATCCATGATAATTCCAGAGGGGTAGCTGTGTTAGTCTATTGTAGCAAAATAAAACAGAAGTCCAGTGGCACCTTAAAGAACAACAACATTTATTCCATTATGAGCTTTTGTGAGTCAGAGCTCACATCCTCAGATTCAGTAAAAGAAAATCATTTTCCATGCCTAAAGAACCATGGCTAGGCTGAGAATGCAATTCCTCTCATTATGCTACAGGAACCATAAGAAGGAAGAAAATAAATACTACCGTCTATGATAGGACATCATGTGACATTCAAAGGAGGCCAGGGAAGGGAGGCTCAGATCTCTTTGGGACGTTCAGATGTTATTTAAACTGCTATAATAAAAGTGCAGACAGAGTATACCACAATTAGAAAAAGTACAAATAAATCTAGGAGGAAACTTCATATGGTTAATAGGCAGAGTAAAGGAAACTAAAATGCAAAAAGACTTTCTTTAAACTGTGGAAATCTTGCCTAAATGTTCATGAATGCTTGCAAAGTAAACAGTTTCAGGCGGGTAGCCATGTTGGTCTGAAGCAATAGAACAAAGTTTGAGTCCAGTGGCACCTTTAAGACCAACAAAGTTTAATTCTGGGTATAAGCTTTCGTATGCACGCACACTTGGTCAAATACATTGAAACAGATTTCCTCAAACCTTATGTATAGGTAGAGAGAGGATGGGGGAGGCTAAGTTGCCACCAGGAATGGTTAGTTAGTCAAGACGCAGAAGTATGCAAGTATAGCTAAGATTGGATTAAAGCAGCTGGTAAGATCTATGAATACTAGCAAATTAGCATACAAATAAAAGAGTTAAACAGATGTAGGAACTAAGTTTGAGTCCAGTGACAACCTTTAAGACCACCAAATTTTAATTATGGGTACAAGCAAGAACTGAATGACTTAGCATGCGTAGATGCGCAAGTCTTCAGATGCATTGAAACAGACTTCCTTGAGCATTACCTATAGGTGGGGGGGGGTTAGTTGCCAAGAACGGCTAATTAGAGTCAAGACACGTAAGTAACTGAGCAATAACTATAGCTAAGATTGAGTTAACCCATTTGGTAAGACCTGTGGATAGAAGTGACTTAGCATACAGATAATAAAAGAGTTAACAAAAGATGTGAAAACTAAGTTTGAGTCCAGTGGCACCTATAAGACCAACAAAGTTTAATTCTGGGTAAAAGCAAGATCTGAGTGACTTAGCATGTGTAGTGAGATAACAACCCAAAATCTCTGTTAAGCCCCGGGGGTTCCATTGTCCTGAGTGTTGTAATAACTTGTAATTCAGCAGTCCCAGTCTATTTCTGAAATTCCTTTGCAATAAAAAAGCTACTTTGAGTTCTCCACTGAGTGCCCTGGGAAGTTGAAATGTTCTCCTACAGGTTTCTCAGTTTTGTGATTCTTGGTGTCAGATTTGTGTCCATGTATCCTTTGGTGTAGGGTTTGACCTGTTTGCCCTGTGTAGAGAACTGAAGGGCGTTGTTGGCATTTAATGGCATATACAATGTTCGAAGATGAGCTAGTGATGAGATGGTGTAGTTGAAAGTAAATGTAATTGTCAACAAGGCGAGTGGAAAAATAATTTGAGTATATTGCTACAAGCCTTAAAACAATGTACATTTATTTAAATGCATCAGGAACAGGAAGCTAGCAAGGGAGTTACATGGACTGTTCAGTGTAATAGAATTACTAAACATTAGGAAGAACTTCCTGACAGAGCGGTTCCTCAGTGGAACAGGCTTCCTCAGTAGGTGGTGAACTCTCCTTCTTTGGAGGTTTTCAAACAGAGGCTAGATGGCCTTCTGACAGCAATGATTTCAAGTTATAAATGCAGGGCAATTTTTGGGCAGGAACACACAGGAAGGGAGTTCTGGCTGGCTCCTGAGTTAGCCACGCCCAGCAGGAACTCATTAGCAGAATAGGTCACACCCAACACCAGAAACTCATTAGGACTGGCTACATTAGGGGTGTGTGGCCTAACATGCAAAGGAGTTCCTGCTACAAAAAAAGCTCTGGGTTTTGACAACAAACAAGGTAAACAGAATAAGAAGCAAAAGGTGGGTGTGGCTGGATGACCACAGTTCTGGTAACATGGGGATGTGTGGCCTAATATGCTAATAAGCTGTGCTGTCAGGGGTGTGGCCTAATATGCTAATAAGTTTCTGTTATTGGGTGTGGCCTATTATGCTAATAAGTTCCTGCTGGGCTTTTTCTACAAAAGAAGCCCTGTATAAATGTATGTTCCTTTAAATGGTTGGTAAGTTTCAGAAGAAGGGGGGGGTGAAAGAGGGAGATGAGTGACTGGGGTGATTGGTTGGTGACTGAGAGTGTGTGGGTGGAGCTAGGGAGTGTGTGGTTGTGGAGACAGAGAAGTCTGAAGTCAGCAGCTGTTAGTTGTGTTGGAACTACACAGAGTCTGGGAAGCAGTCTTCTAATTAGAATCATATAGAAGTGCTGTGAAAGGCATTGCAATTTTAAAGGAGGAAGAAATATACTTAAGGGGGGATATTAGGCAAAATCTTATAGACAGAGTATTTTAAGAGTGTGAGGGGAAAAGCTGGCAGAGACCTGAGTAAAAAGGGAAAGATTTTACTGAGCAACTTAACAAAATATCTTGTAATCAATACGCTTCTTTTACCCATAAAGTTTTATCTTGTTTAATGTTTAAACAGAGTCATAAGCTGTTTAAAATATAAGAGTCTCATCCTCAGAACCACATCGCCCAACGAAGGAGCCTTAGAGCTTGGGAACCACACTGGGAAAGGTTAATTAAAGACTGGATTTAAATTCCTGGTGGCAGCAACAGATAATTCCAGTGAGAGAAAGAAACAAGAAATGTAAAACTACATCACACCTAACCACACAAAATAAAAGGGAGGTACCATGACACACTGAAAATCACATTGGGAGAAATCTGTTCTCATCTGTTGCTCTACAACAGCTTTTGCTTGCATCCTACAGCCAGAATAAAGGAAACTCAACAACCACATTGTGGGCATCATGAATCATTTGTGTTGTGTTGTTATTTTTCAGGTTCTTAAAAATAAATATTATTCTGCAGGCAGCTGAATTCTTAATTCATTTTTTAAAAAACATGAGAACATAAGAGAAGCCAGTGTTGGATCAGGCCAAAGGACCATCCAGTCCAACACTCTGTCACACAGTGGCCAAAAATACCAAGTGCCATAAGGTGGTCCATCAGTGGGGCCAGGACACTAGAAGCCCTCCCACTGTTGCCCCGCCCCCCAGCACCAAGAATACAGAGCATCACTTGTCCCAGACTGAGGGTTCCTGTCTATGCCTTGGGGCTAATAGCCACTGAAGGACCTCTGCTCCATATGTTTATCTAATTCCCTGTTGAAGCCATCCATGCTTGACGACGCCACCACGTCCTGTGGCAGAGAATTCCATGTGTTAATCACTCTTTGGATGAAGAAGTAGTTCCTTTTATCCATTCTAACGTGACTGTTCAACAATTTCATTGAGTGCCCACAAGTCCTTGTATTGTGAGAAAGGAAGAAAAATACTTCTTTCTTAACCTGCTCCATCCCATGCATAATCTTATAAACCTTGATCATGTCACCCCTCAGTCGCCATTTCTCCAAACTAAAGAGCCCAAGCGTTTTAACCTTTCTTCATAGGGAAAGTGTTCCAACCCTTTTATCATCCTAGTTGCCCCTTTCTGCACTTTTCCCAGTGCTCTAATATCCTTTTTGAGGTGTGGTGACCAGAACTGTACACAGTATTCCAAATGAGGTTGCACCATTGATTTATACAAGGGCATTATGATAGTGGCTGATTTGTTTTCAGTTCCCTTCCTAAAAATCCCCAACATAGTGTTGGCCTTTTTTATTGCAGTTGCACAATGTGTCAACATTTTCAGTGAGTTATCTACTACGACTCCAAGATTTCTCTTGATCAGTCTCTGCCCGTTCGGACCCCATCAACGTGTATTTATAGTTAGGATTTTTGGCTCCAATGTGCATCACTTTGCACTTGGCCACATTGAACTCCATTTGCCACGTTAACGCCCACTCGCCCATCCTCAGCAAATCCCTTTGGAATGCCTCAAAATCCTCCCTGGTTTTCACCACCCTGAACAATTTTGTGTCATCCACAAATTTAGCCACTTCACTGCTTACTCCCAACTCCAAATCATTAATGAACATGTTAACAAGCAATGGACCCAGTACTGATCCCTGCGGTATCGCACTGCTTACCACCCTCCACTGAGAAAATTGCCCATTTTAAAGATGGGGGTGACATTAGCTACCTTCCAGTTCTCAGGAATGGAGGCATATTTTAATGAAAGATTACATACAAGTTCACATTTGAGTTCTTTCAGAGCTCTTGGATGTATACCAAAAAAATCAGCAGTGGCTGAACATAGCCCAACTCAAATAGGAGGCAGTATCTTATTCCAAGACAGTGAAATGCTGGACAACACATCCAATTACCATATCAGATTACACAGGGAAGCCGTTGAATTTCATAAACATAAACACAATTTCAACAGGAAGGAAGAGAGTTTAAAAATAAATAAGGCATGGTTTCCAGTCCTGAAAAACACAAAATGCTGTACATCTCACAACAGCACTATTGAAAAGATTAGAATTTCAACAGCCAATTCATATGCAAAAGAACCTCCTCAGGAAAGCTCCTCCATTAGCATATCACAGCCTGAGAAATTCTTACAAGATAACGAAACATTGTACTTACCTGAAGATTTCTTCTCTTCAGTGGGGCAAAGGCATCCAAACTGGTTAGGTCACACCTCCACTCACTCCAGGCAGGGCTATGCAAATTTTTGTATGTCTTCCTTAGACACAGTGAGGGCGCCCTTCCAGACATAGAATAGCCTAGCCCAATAAGGTCCTAGAACTTACTCAATGCCATAAGTTGTTTAAATCACACCAACCTCTTTATTGATATAAGTCTATGCCAAACCTTTGGTGTATGGTGTATACATATTCATTTGTACAACAGAAACAGAAATAAAACTTTAACTGTTCAAAAAACATTATCACCAGATAAGTCTCCCTTTACATTGTTTAAGATCAGACATATTGGGAGGGAAAAAATGGATGCCTTCGCCCCACTGAAGAGAAGAAGCTTCAGGTAAGTACAATATTTCGTTCTCCTTCAGTGGGGGAAAGCATCCAAACTGGTTATATAACCAAGCTATTCTGGGTCGGTATGCTATATGCAGAGTTATGCACTTAACAGTTTCTGCAGAACCCTCCTGCCAAAAGCAGCCTCCACAGAAGATTGTTGGTCTATCCTATAATGCCTAACAAACATTTTGAAGGAAGACCTAGTGGCTGCCCTACATATTTCCTCGATAGGAGCCCTTGTGTCAAAGGCTGCTGAAGCCGCAGCTGCCCTAGTGGAATGAGCTGTGATCCCAGATGGGACCCTGAGACCCCTTACTTCATATGCCTCACAAATACAACTCCTGATCCAGAAGGCTGTGGTAGATTTTGATACCTTCCTTCCCAGATTCTGAGACCCATGTGAAACAAACAGAGAATCTAATTGTCTAAAAGATGCTGTCCTCTTTACATAGATGCGGAGAGCTCTCCTTACATCTATTTTATGCCACATTAAAAAAACAACCCATTTATTATTTTAGACAAACATACATGAGAGTAATCATAACAATTTTGTATCTGTTAAAATACCTCATACATAGATATCTAATTATCTATCATTTAGCCAACTATACTTCTTGCAAGTCTACGTTTTATCAATATATGTTCACTTCTATTTAAGCGTTGTTTAAGCATTCTACTATATTCTTCTATAGGTTAAATATAGATTAGAGATAGGTTAAGATTTCAAAAGTATATAAACTGAAATACAGGTTCTTTTTTTCTTTCTTAATATTTCATCATCTGTTGTAAAACTTGAAGATTTTAAAATGACTCTTCCCTTAAGTATCTTCGATGTGAGTTATGATTTTTCCATATGGTTCGCTAGCCAATCTTAATCAATTACACCTGTCCAAAAGTCCCCCGAATACATTTTGTTTATACATTTAGAATACATTTTTAAATTTCATTGTCTAAATATTTTAAATTTATCTTCCTTTAAAAAGGGGGGGGGAGATTCAAACAATCCTAATCCGTTATACAAACATACACTTTCCCTACCATTTTATGAGTACATCAATAATAATCTTACTTATTCCCTAACTCATCTTAACCAGTTGCAAATACAAATAGGTTCCTTAACCCATTCTTATTTATAAAACTTCATTCTCTTCTTCTTTTCCTGGTTTCTTCTCTTCAGCAAAGTCTTAATTCTGTGTCTTTTGCCCTTATAGGTAGAGAGACTTTCTCTTAAGACTCGCCAACTGTATTCCATACTTGTAGTGGTTGAGGATTCCATGAAATCTGTTTCCCTTTGGGATATTTTTTCCTTTACAACTTTGAAAATACCAGCTTTTGTCTGCCTTTTAATAGCTCTACTGTGCTCTTCTGTATCAGTTTTAGCTCTTTTTCTTGGTATATAGATCCTTCTGTAAGATGCATCCGCTTGCTTGCAGTCTTGATCTGTGTCATGACAGGTTTGATTCTGAGATTTCTGCATCTTAATTGTAGCTTGCACTGATACAGTATCTCTTTTTTCTGGCATCAAAACAAAAGCCTCCTCAGCTGCCAGATTGACTGTATTAACAATTATATGCTTAAGCTCTTCCCGAAAAGTCTGTATCCAGTTAGTAACAATAGAGCTGTTTGTACCTGCGTCATCTGGCATTTTTTTGTTTGTCTTGTGAGCTGATTTTAAAACCAATCAAAAGTCCCAGCTCAATCTTGCAGACCAGAAATCTCTAGAGTTGTTTTTCAATAATCTCTACAAAGCTGACCACATTTACCAGATAATAGCTGCAGTGACATATTAACAACCAAGAATCTTTCAAGGTGAATCAGGTAGTTGCGGTATTATAGTGAAGCCTGAACAATGCAAACCTTTATATTTTCAACAGCTGGTCTGATACTTTGAGGGACAGTTACAAAATAGAAAGTTCAGCTTTAAATGTCTCTCTTTCTTTCCTTCCTTTCCAAGGAAGATTTGTAATCCTTTTAATGGGGTATATTTTCTGTTAAAGTTATTTGGGCTTTTGCCATTAAGGAGCAAAGCAATAGATTGAAGAGTCTATATATAGTTCTAGTAGGTCATTTGATTCCAAGAACCAGGGGAAAAGAACACTTGAAACCCAAAGAATAATGTGTGAAACTCAAAGTTTATATATTACAGAAACAAATATTAGAAGTTTAAACAACAGCCTTTGTATCCTCTTTGCCCCAAAGAAAGTTTAACGGGGTTTACCAGAGCTTCTCTGTATTGACTCGTAGTAGCCGCTTAAAAGAGGAAGGAGGGAGGGGATTTTTACCTCTCCTTTCCTTGTCCTTTTAAAAATTTAAAGGGGCTTAGTCAAAAAGTTGTTGACTTCTTCAGTGTTGCTTTTTACAAGTACACACAGTGTATTTCTTCATCGATGTTATGGATGAGGCTCAAAATTTCTCTCTTGTGGGGGCATTCACAGCTGGTGCAGTCATGTCTGCCATGTCTGCGCTGCTTCGTTCTTTGCTTCGGGGACAATCCAGGGCTTCCACCCACTCGCTGTCACTTGTGGGGGGCCCGAATCAAGTCCCTTGCACCAGAACTCCCTCCAGGAGGTCCAGTGGAGTTTGGGATCCCCTGAAAACTCCTCTAAAAAGAACAAAGAGCCAGCGGTACCCGGGAACAAAGCCCGGTGCCATCTGTGCTGCTGCGCCACAGCCCCAACTCACATGTTTTCTTTTTTATGAAGCAGCTCTGGGTAAAAAGATGGCAAAACAATTTGCTGATTCACATGAAAAACTGAATTTACCTTTGGGATGAAGGACAGATCAGTTCTCAAGACTATAACATCCTTCTGAAACTTTTCTCACAGACAAGGAACCAATCTCTGAGACCCTTCTAGCTGATGTGATGGCCACTAGGAAAACTATCTTCCAGGATAGGTGCTTTAGGTTTACCTGGTTCAGAGGTTCAAATGGAGGCTTTGTAAGTGCCTGCAATACCTTGGATAAGTTCTGAGAAGGAAATCTATGTTGCACAGGAAGTGCTAACTGTGTTATGCCTTTAAGGTATCTTTTTTACATATTTGTCAGAGGTAATGTGCCCCAAACCTCTATTACTAAGAACTGTCGTGATGGCAGCAACCTGTCTCCTCAGGGTATTTGGTCGCAGACCCTTTTTCCACCCTGAGTGAATAAACCTGATCACATCTTGTCTAGTAGGTTTAAAAGAATCTACCCCATTTACAAAAGGCCCTCCAAGTGTAATTGTAAATGTGCTTGGTGTCTGGATGCCTGGCCTGAAACATAATGTCAGTTATATCTTTTGAAAGACCAGTTGACATTAACTCCTTCCTCTCAGTCTCCATGCCATCAACTTGAACCACCTGGGATCTGGATGAAGTATCAAACCCTGAGTCAGGAGATCTTCCCTTTCTGGTAGTCTCCAGGCTTCCCTGACTGACAGGTGTACCAGTTTGGAAAACCAAGGTCTCCTCGGCCAATACAGAGCTACTAGAATGATGTCCGCCCTCTCTCTCCTGATTTTCTGCAGTACCGTGCTGAGGATTGATGTTGGAGGGAAAGCCTCTTGGCCAGGGAGCTGCAAGGCATCTACTCCCTCCACTTCCTTCTCTTGGAAGCGCGACAGAAACCGGTGTACCTTCCTGTTCTTCTGTGTTTCAAACAGGTCAAGTATTGGTACTCCAAATCTCCTTGTTATCTCA
Source organism: Gekko gecko (assembly GCA_029375565.1). NCBI lineage: Eukaryota > Metazoa > Chordata > Lepidosauria > Squamata > Gekkonidae > Gekko > Gekko gecko. Next base: position 230,429,960 of record JAPDNY010000002.1, on the reverse strand, counting down.
CAGAAGACTTGGTTGCTCAACTATCATTCTGCTTGGTCGATGTCTTGCCTGCTTAGCCAGTCTGCCTGAAGATTTAACGTTCCCTTGAAATGTTGTGCTCTGATACCTTGCATGTGTCTCTCTGCCCAGTTGAGTATTTACATTGACTTCTGATGAAGACATAGCGCTTTTGTGGGGGGCCCCCCGCCGGTTTATGTATGCCTTGGTCGTGATGTTGTCTGTGCCTATCAGGACCGCCTTGTTGTGCAAGTATATCTCAAAAGGACCTGAGAGCTAGTTTTACTGCCGTGAGTTCCAGCAAGTTTATGCTGTATTTGGCCTCTTCCAGGGACCATCTCCCTTGAACTATCTTGCCTAGTCAGTGGGCTCCCCAGCCCCTGAGTCTGGCATCCATTGTCACTATCACTTGGGGAGGCTGACACAGGGGAACTCCTTGTTTGAGATTCCTTATGTGTGTCCACCACTGAAGAGACCTCCTCAGTCTTGTCTGAACTTGAATCAGTTTGTGTTTTCTCTCTCTGATTAGTCTCTGATATGGCAACAATGTCCATTGTAAGGTCTTGGCATGTAGTCTGGCCCATGGTACGATCTCTGTGGTCACAATGAATCGTCCCAATAGTTGGACCAGTTTCATCAACTCTGATTGACAATGCTTGATAATATCTTGAGTTAGCTTTTTTACTTTTGCTATCCTTTCTGCTGGTAAGTACACCATTGCTCTTCTGGTGTCTATTTGTGCACCTAGATGTATCAATTTTTGTGATGGAGGCAACTTGCTCTTGGGAATGTTTATCAGGAAGCCATGACTCAGTAAGGTTTGTACCACTTCCTGGGTGTCCTTCATGCTCTGATCGTAGGTTTGATCTCTGATCAGGATATCGTCTAACTAGGGATAAACGTGTATCCCCTTCTGTCTGCGTACTGCTATCACGGTAATTAATACCTTGGTGAAGACCCGAGGAGAAAATGACAGGCCAAAGGGCCTTGTATTGAAAATGTTGGCCCTTGAAGGCAAACCTTAGAAAACGTCTGGATGTCGGGTGAATTGGTATATGCAGGTATGCTTCCTTGAGATCTAAGGAAGCCAGCTAGCCTCTTAATGTATGGTTTGTAAAATGGAACGTAGGGACTCCATATGAAATTTTTGTTAATTGATCCATCGATTGAGGTCTTTCAGGTTCAATATAGCTCTCTAGTCCCCTGTTTTCTTTGGTACTAGAAATATTGTTGAGTATACTCCTTGGAAATGCTGGTGTAGGGGCACAGTCTCTATGGCTCCAATTTCTACTAGGTGTTATATAGCTTTCTGAAGGTGTAGTGCCTTTCTGAGATCGGCAGGGACTGTTGATGAAATGATACGGCAAGGGGGCATTTTCTTGAACTGTATTCTGTATCCATTTTCTACTGTTGGTAGGACCCAGTTGTTTGAAGTAGTTCGCTGCCAGTGCTGGAAGAAACCTGACGGCCACCCCCCTATCCTGGTGTCATGCGGACTGCTTTTTTCCTTGAATGTTTGTGTCCTTTTGCCTTTGGTAGGGAAACTGATGGTGATGTCCTCTGGGTTGGTATCCAAAGTGACATCCTCCTCTGGAGTCTTTGTGATCCCTGCCTCTATTGGAGGGCCGAAAGGATTGAAAGGGCTGCAGGTTCTTCCTATACTCTCTATCCTTGAGTTGTGTTGAGGATAGAATCACCTTCTTCTTCTCTTTTGTCTCCACCAGAATCTTTTCTAGAGCCCCTTCCCCGAAGACAAGTCTCCCTGAAAATTTCTCAGTTACCAGATTGGATTTTGTCAGAGAGTCCACTTTCCATTGCTTAATCCAGAGGTTACGCCTTATCACTACATTAGCTGCTTGGGCTCTAGCAGCATACTGCATACTGTCCTGTGAAGCGTCCGCAATAAATTGGCCTGCCCTCTGTATTTTTAATAGTGTTCTCTTCAATGTTAAAGGCTCTGGATCCCCTTGTTGAATAAGTTTGTCTGCCCATATTACACTAGCCCTTGCAAAGTTTGAAAGTACTGCTGATGACCTGATGACAAGAGAAGTTGCCTCATGAGATTTCTTTAATAAAGATTCATTCTTTTTATCTACAGAGTCCTTAAGGGCATTATCCCCATCTTTGGACAGAATAGCTCCTGACTGCAAAGCAACCACTGGTGCATCCACTAAGGGAACCTTTAAATCCTGCATAGTCTCCTCTGGTAAAACATAGAACGCTTTGGAAACTCATTGTGATGTGGACCCAAAACAGGGAACGTCCCATTCAGTCTGTAATACGTTCTTGAATGATTTGGGAAAAGGGCACCCTGACAGTTTTTCAGGGGGCTTTTTAAAACCTCTCTCATCCAATTCCTCTGAATCTGCAGTAGAGGAAACTTTCTGTTTTTTCAGAGAGTAATTCAAGGTACTGATTACTTTCTTGAGCAGTCTTTGGAAATTATCAGCTTGGAATAGTTTGGTGGAATTGTCTGCCTTGTCTGGATCCTCCCCAGACCATTTTCCTTCTTCCTTGTCAAACCCTTTTGCCACTGTAGAAACAACAAAGAAAGTGTCCTCATGGTCTTCACCTAACTCTTGCAAGCCATGATGATCTCTTAACACTGTTCTTGGTTTCTTTGCAGGGAACAATCTGACTAGTGATTCCTCCCTGTCTTCCCTGGGTCTGAAACTGGGTGGCCTGTGAGATGTTTCTGAACTTTTTTCTGTTATCAGGGACCCTGTCCCTGATCACCAGAGGATGAAGAGGCATCTGAAGAGGGATGTGCTGCAGCAAAGCTCTTATATCTGCCACGCCCCCTCCACTGCTTTGACCCTCCTCCTGAAGAAGAGTATGGGCTCACATCTCTCTCTCTCTCTCTGGTATGTTCTGAGCCCTCCCTATCTGATGTTTGAGGTGGGGCTAAGAAAGGCTGCTGGTAGTATGGCAGTCATGGATTCCAGCCATGAAGAGCCCAATCAGAAGGAAGCTGTCTGAAAGGCGCAGGGGGAAAGTGTGAGGCTGCCATGTTCTGCATGCTGGGGCTGGCTGCAGTACTTGAAATGGCCACTGGAAGCATTGGGTAGGGAGCAGGAGTCATTGAAAAGTTCCCTCCCTGATTTTACCTAGGACACTTCTAGCATTTGTATTATAAACATCTATAATTTCCCAGGCATGTTAGGCTCGCAACCTTCCTCCTGCTGCCTTGAGACCATATCAGGCAATCCATATTGTTTGCCATAGAGTCAGTGGACAATTCTAATCCATTTCCCTGTAGAAAAGTAACAGCTACCCCTTCAACTCTTTGAGATGAGCCATCCCAAACCAGAGACTATTCATTTCCTGTTGGCTTTCCCCAATATTCAGTTGAAAAACTGTTCTACTATCTTTTTGATTTTAAGCGCCAGCAGCCTGGTTCTTTCTTGGGACAAGTGGAGACTGTCTCTTTTGTACAGCTCCCTCTTGTTGCAAAAAGCATTCCAGTGCCAAACAAACTTGAACCCTTCCTCCCTACACCATTGTCTCTTCCACGCACTGAGATTCCTGATCTGTGCCTATCTCTCCGGCACTGTGTGTAGAACAGGTAGCACTTCTGAGATGGCTACCTTGGAGGCCCTGACCTTGAGTTTCCTGCCTAGCAGCCTGAATTTTTGCTCCAGGACTTCATGACTGCATTACATAAGAACATAAGAGAAGCCAATGTTGAATCAGGCCAATGGCCCATCTAGTCCAACACTCTGTCACACAGCGGCCAAAATATACCAGGTGCCATCAGGAGGTCCAGCAGTGGGGCCAGGACACTAGAAGCCCTCCCACTGCTGTCCCCTCCAGCACCAAGAATAGAGTGCATCACCTGCCCCAGACTGAGAGTTCCCATCTATACCCTGTGGCTAATACCCACTGATGGACTTCTGCTCCATATGTTTATCTAATTCCCTCCTGAAACTGTCCATGCTTGTAGCTGCCACCACTTCCTGTGGCAGTGAATTCCATATGTTAATCACTCTTTGGGTGAAGAAGTATTTCCTTTCATCTGTTCTAACCCAACTGCTCAGCAATTTCATGGAGTGCCCACGAGTTCTTATATTGTGAGAAAGGGAGAAAAGTACTTCTTTCTCAACCTCCTCAATCCCATTCATAATCTTATAAACCTCGATCATGTCACCCCTCAGCCGTCGTTTCTCCAAGATAAAGAGCCCCAAGCATTTTAACCTTTCTTCATAGGGAAGGTGTTCCAACCCTTTTATCATTCTAGTTGCCCTTCTCTGTACTTTTTCCAATGCTATAATATCCTTTTTGAGATGTGGTGACCAGAACTGTACACAGTATTCCAAATGAGGTCGCACCAATGATTTATACAGGGGCATGATGATACTGGCTGATTTGTTATCAATTCCCTTCCTAATAATCCCCAGCATAGCGTTGGCCTTCTTTATTGCAGCTACACACTGTCTAGACATTTTCAGCGAGTTATCTACTACGACTCCAAGATCTCTCTCTTGGTCCGTCTCTGCCAGTTCAGACCCCATCAACGTGTATTTATATTTAGGATTTTTGGCTCCAAAGTGCATCACTTTGCACTTGGCCACACTGAACCCCATTTGCCACGTTGACGCCCACTCACCCATCCTCGACAGATCCCTTTGGAGTGCCTCACACTCCTCCCTGGTTTTCACCACCCGGAACAACTTTGTGTCATCTGTAAATTTAGCCACTTCACTGCTTACTCCCAATTCCAAATAATTAATAAACAAGTTAAAAAGCATCGGACCGAGTACTGATCCCTGTGGTACCCCACCGCTTACCACCCTCCACTGAGAAAGTTTCCCATTTATACTCACTCTCTGTTTTCTATTTATAAGCCAGTTTTTGATCCACAAGAGGACTTGTCCTTTTATCCCATGACTATTGAGCTTACTTAGGAGCCTTTGATGAGGAACTCTATCAAAAGCTTTCCGGAAGTCAAGGTAAATAATATCTATTGGGTCCCCCTTGCCCACATGTTTGTTCACTCCCTCAAAAAACACTAACAGGTTAGTGAGACAAGATCTTCCCTTACAGAACCCATGCTGTGTCTGCCTCAATAGTTTTTGTTCATCAATGTGCCTACTAATTCTCTCCTTAATAACAGTTTCCACCAACTTACCCGGTATTGATGTCAGACTGACTGGCCTGTAATTTCCTGGATCTCCCCTGGAGCCCTTTTTAAAGATGGGAGTGACATTAGCTACCTTCCAGTCCTCAGGAATGGAGGCAGATTTTAAAGAAAGAGTACATATTTTTGTCAGGAGATCCACAAGTTCACATTTGAGTTCTTTCAGAACTCTCGGATGAATGCCATCCGGGCCTGGTGATTTATTAGTTTTTAAATTGTCCATCAGTCGGAGGACTTCCTCTCTTGTCACCGCAATCTGATTCAGGTCTTTCAAACCCCCTCCCGAAATCGGTGCTTCTGGAGTGGGCAAGCACTTCTCCTCTTCCACAGTGAAGACAGAGGCAAAAAATGCGTTCAGCTTCTCAGCCATTTCCCTATTTATTTATTTATATTTATTTTATTTATTTATTCCATTTTTACCCCGCCCTTCCTGCAAGCGGGCTCAGGGCGGCTTACAATAGGGCAACCAAGTGCCAGAAACAGACAGCTTAAAACATATAAAATCACTAAAACATTCTAAAATGTCGTAAAGTGCTCCACAGTTATTCAATCCTTTTACCCCTTGGTCATCCAAGGGCCCCACTGCCTCCCTGGCTGGCTTCCTACTTCTAATGTATTTGAAGAAAGTTTTATTGTTGGCCTTTATGTTTTTTGCTATATGTTCCTCATATTCCCTTTTTGCTTGCCTGATCACAGACTTGCATTTTATTTGCCATAGTCTGTGTTCCCTTTTATCAACCTCACTAAGACTAGCTTTCCACTGCTTAAAGGAATCCTTCTTACCTTTTACAGCTTCCATTACTTTATTTGTTAACCATGCAGGCTTTTTTCTATACCTATTTGTACCTTTCCTAACCTGCGGTATATATTTTTTCTGAGCTTCTAGGACTGTATTTTTAAATAGTCTCCAAGCTTCCCCAATGGTTTTGACCTTCTCCACTCTTCCTTTCAATTTCTTCCTCACATGTCCCCTCATACCAGAGAAGTTACCCCTTTTAAAGTTAAAAGTGGTTGCGTCAGTCTTTTTGGGCAACTCCCTATCTGTATACATGTTAAACTCAATGACATTCTCCCACATTGTTGGTGCCAACATGTACCACGAACACTGGCTCCTCTCCAGCACTGTCTACCAGCCTATCTAGAACATACGTAATGTCTGCTATCTTCACACCAGGAAGGCAAGTCACCATACGGTCAGTACGGAGGTTTGCCACCCAGCTGTCTACCTGCCTAAGGATTGAATCACCAACTAGAGCCCCCCTCCCTCCCTGCCCAGGGATGGTTCCTTGGTGCAAAAGGATACCTATTCACCAACTGAAGAAGAAGTCCCTTCTGAAGGCACATTCCCCTTATCCTCAGCATAGTGCTCTGTTTCCTCTTGAACCTCATGCTCCCTGACAGCAGCGGGGCAGCCATTTTCAGAGTGGGACATATCTAACAAGTCCCCGATAGACTTCTCCATGTGCCTGTCTCTGCTTCTTCAGATCAGCCACCAGGGTGCAAACTCATTCCCTGAGAACCAGGAGCTACTTGCAGCGGGCACACACCCAAGACTTCTGTCCAGTGGGCAGATAGTCATACATGTTTTGTTTTTTTTAAAATAAAAATTATTGACAGGATATAATACCATGTTCCATATTTGGCTAATAATTCTTGCCATATCCCTTTCTACAAATTTTTATCCCCCTCTCCCCTGGCTTCCAACGATACTCCGCCCCGATTAACATTTCAATCAATATTCTCTTACATTCAATTCATTTTCAGTATTCAAATCATACATTTAATTATTTTCCTTTTTCTAATTTAACTATTAGGTAACTTTCCCGTTACAATCTCTCTTGTTATAACACTTCTATTCTTAATAGCTGTCAAAAAATAGTAGTCTATTTTTCACATCCCAGTTAAGCTCTAAATAGTCTTTAAAATCTTTCCAGTCTGCTGAGAATTCTTTGTCTTCTACTCCATGAAGTTTTCTTGTTAACTTGTCCATTTCAGCCATAAAAATCATTTTTTTAATCCACTCCCATTTATCAGGTACCTGCTCCTGCTTCCAGAACTGAGCATAAGTCATTCTTGCAGTTGAGATTAGGTACCATAACAAAGTTCTTTTTGCCATTTTAATTTCTTCTAATTTTAGCCCTAACAGTAACATTTCTGGTTCTTTTTTCAAAGTACATTTCAAGATTTTCTGAATTTCATTATGAATCTCAGTCCAAAAAGCACTTGCTTTTTCACAAGTCCACCACATATGGTAAAACGAGCCCTCTTTTTTCTTACATTTCCAACATTTGTTAGACATATTCTCATTCATATTAGCAATTTTTTTTGGTGTCATATACCATCTATACATCATTTTGTAACAATTTTCTTTAACATTAACACATGTTGAAATTTTAATCGATTTTTTCCACAGACATTCCCATGATGACATTTCTATATCTCTATTTACATTTATAACCCATTTCACCATTTGCTCTTTTACCGTCTCATCCTCTGTGTACCATTTTAACAAAACCTTATAAATTCTTGAAATCATTTTTTTACCTTTTCCTATCCAAATCGTTTCAATTTCATTATTTTCTTTTCTAAAACCATATCTCATTTTATCAGTCTTAAATAAGTCATACATCTGTCTGAACCAGTCATATTCAAAGTCCAGTTCTTCTCTAAGTCTCATCGCAAAACTCTTCATCTCAGTTTTCAGAATGTCTCTATAGGGTAACCAGTCTTTCCCTTTATGCCTTGAAAGTGGTTTTATTACTTCCGCCGGAACAATCCACATTGGTCTTGCTTCGAAAAAAAATCTCTTGTACCTCATTCATGTCACGAATAGTGATCTCCTTATGAAGTGGTGTTTGAAAAGGTTACCTACTTTAGATTTCTCATACAATAAATAGCCGTGCCAACCATATCTTCGGTCATGACCTTCTAGTGCCAACAACTGTCTGTTCTCCAAATTAATCCATTGTTCCAACCAAGCCAGGCACACCGCATCGTGATATAATCTAAAATTAGGAAGTTGAAGACCTCCCCTTTCTTTCGCATCACAGAGAATTTTCATTTTGATCCTTGGCTTCCTTCCAGCCCACACAAACTTAGAGATCTCCTTTTGCCATGAATTCAACACTTTACAATCTTTCACAATTGGAATCGTCTGAAATAGGAATAACAAACGAGGTGAAATGTTCATTTTAACTACTGAAATTCTGCCCAGTAGTGATAAATTCAAAGTATTCCATTTCTTAAGATCTTGTTGGATTTTATTCCAGACCTTTTCGTAATTGTTCTTAAACAGATCTATATTCTTTGCTGTAACCTCAATTCCCAGGTATTTAGTCTTTTTCACCACTTCACATTGGACTCTCTCTGGTAGGTCCAGTTGATTTTGTTTTCTCATATTTTTACAGAGTATCTTTGTCTTGTTCTTGTTCACATAAAATCCAGCCAAGTCACCGAATTCCTTAATCTTTTCCATCAATGACGGTACATTCCTTACTGGATCCTCAATTATAAACATTACATCATCAGCAAAAGCCCTATATTTGAATTCAAAACTCCCAATTGTAAGTCCTTTTATATCTTTATCTTCTTTTATTTTACTCAGCATCACTTCCAAAATCCAAATAAATAACAAAGGAGATAACGGACACCCTTGTCTTGTTCCTTTTTGAACTTTAAAATATTCCGTCAACTCTTTATTCACGTTTAGCGACGCTTTTTGTTCACAATATACAGCCCTAATCATATTTTAAAAGGGCTGCCCAATGTTCATTCTATCAAACACTTGAAACATAAATTCCCAGTTTAAATTATCAAAGGCTTTTTCCGCATCCAAAAATAGAAAGGCAACTTCCTTTTCCGGATGTTTATCGTAGTACTCTATTGCGTCAATCACGATCCTTAAGTTGTCTCTGATTTGTCTATTTGGTAAGAAACCGGCTTGTTCTTCTCTGCTATCAGTCTTTAAGTAAGTCTTTAATCTTTCTGAAATAACTTTGGCAAATAATTTGTAGTCATTATTAAGTAGTGAAATTGGTCTATAATTTTTACATCTGACAAATCTTGTCCTTCCTTAGGTATGAGAGATATGTTGGCTTCTTTCCAAGATTCTGGTATTAATTTCGTTCGTTGAATTTCATTAATTAGAAGTTCCATAATCGGGGTCAGCTCCTCCTTTAGTTTTTTGTAAAATTTTGTTGTGAATCCGTCTGGTCCTGGAGCTTTCCCTAATTTGGCGTCTTCTGTTGCGTTATATATTTCTTCTTTCTGTATTGGGCCATTCAGCATTTCTTTAGTATCACTGTCCATTTCAGGTAATGTTACATTGTCCAAGTACTTTTTGATCTTCGCTGGGTCAATCTTCTTTTTTTGGAATAATTTTGCATAATATTTGAAGAAGGTTCTTTTTATCCCATTCATGTCCACAATTTCTTTGCCTTCTTCCATTATCTTGGTTATTGTCCTTCTCTCCCTCCGATTTTTCAGTTGCCATGCTAAATACTTCACTGGCTTATTTGCTCCTTCAAAAGATTTTTGCTGCAATTTCTTTAAATTCCAGTAGAGTTCTCTGTTTAGTGCTACTTTTAATTGTTCTTGCAAAATTTGTATTTCTTTGAGAAGTTTCTTTTTGCCCGGTCTCTGTTTCAACTCATTCTCTTTTTGTTGAATTTTTTCCTGCAAATCTTGCTGTTGTTTCAAATTGTTTTTCTTATCGGCTGCATTCATTGAGATCAATACTCTTCTCATCACCGATTTATAGGCATCCCAGACTGTCTGTATGTTGACCTCTTGATTTAAGTTCATTTGAAAAAAAAATTGAGTTTCTTTCCGCAAAATCTCCACTAGTTTCGTCTTATCTAATAAGTCCTCATTAATTCTCCAATGATATTGTTTAACCTTTTCTTTTAATGTCCAAATTAACGGGTTGTGATCTTAATTGGTCTTTGGCAAAATTTCCACCTTCTGAGTTTTTAATGCAATCTCGCTCGACATCCAAATTATATCTATTCCTGAGAAGGATCTATGTCTGTTAGAATAAAAAGTAAAGTCTTTGATTTTTGGATTCCATTTTCTCCACACATCTTCCAGCTTTTCTTGTTCAATCAATTTAAAAAAAAATTGAGATAACTTTCCGATCTTCTATCACCCTTTTGTGATTGTCTGTCCAATTTATTGTTAACAGTACCATTAAAATCACCAGCTAGAATTATCTGATCGTAATGCACTTGGTCCAATTCTCTCAACAAGTCCTTAAAAAAGTTCTCTTTGGCTCCATTAGGAGCATACAAATTGACAACCAATGTCTTTTTTTGTAACATACTAATCTCAACAGCCACAAATCTCCCTTCTTTATCTGTAAAAACTTGTTTGAGTTCCAACTTTTTGTTTACATAAGTCACAACTCCTTTATTTTTTTTTCTCTGCCAAGGAATAAAATTCTTCTCCCAATTTTTTATTAATCAGATATTTATTATCCTGACTTTTTATGTGAGTTTCTTGTAAACAGATGATATTAGAACTTTGCTTTTGTAGCCAATAATTCACTACTTTTCTTTTGTTAGGTGAATTAAGTCCATTTACATTCCATGATAGCAATTTGTAATCCATCATTGAGTCTTTTTAAATATCTCCAAAGTCTTCAATGTTTTCGGCTTTAAACCTATACATATCCCCCAGTGTTTTAATCACGTGTCTTTTTGAGTTGTACGTAAAGGACACCCCTTGTGGTATCTCCCATCTGAATCTGATATTCAGTTGTTTCAGCTTCTCCACCAGCTTCTTGTATTTCTTTCTATCCTGCAAGATGGACCTTGGGAGTTCCTTCATTATTATTATCTTTTTACCATCAATTTCCAGTGGCTGAGTAAACTGCTTCTTAAATACATCCTCTTTCATTTTCCGTGTCACAAATTGAACAATAACATCTCTTGGTAAATTTTTTCTTTGTGCATAAGCAGAGTTCACTCTATATATAAGATCAAAATTGTGATCTAACTCTCCTTGGTCTTCTCCCATATATTCAGTCAAAGTTGCCATCACTTTGAGGCAGACTCAGCATGGGTTCTGTAAGGGAAGATCTTGTCTCACTAACCTGTTAGTGTTTTTTGAGAGAGTGAACAAACATGTGGACAAGGGGGACCCAATAGATATTATTTACCTTGACTTCCGGAAAGCTTTTGATAGAGTTCCTCATCAAAGGCTCCTAAGTAAGCTCAATAGTCATGGGATAAAAGGACAAGTCCTCTTGTGGATCAAAAATTGGCTTATAAATAGGAAACAGAGAGTGAGTATAAATGGGAAACTTTCTCAGTGGAGGGTGGTAAGCAGTGGGGTACCACAGGGATCAGTACTCGGTCCGATGCTTTTTAACTTGTTTATTAACGATTTGGAATTGGGAGTAAGCAGTGATGTGGCTAAATTTGCAGATGACACAAAGTTGTTCAGGGTGGTGAAAACCAGGGAGGAGTGTGAGGCACTCCAAAGGGATCTGTCGAGGATGGGTGAGTGGGCGTCAACGTGGCAAATGGGGTTCAATGTGGCCAGGTGCAAAGTGATGCACATTGGAGCCAAAAATCCTAAATATAAATACATGTTGATGGGGTCTGAACTGGCAGAGACGGACCAAGAGAGAGATCTTGGAGTCATAGTGGATAACTCTATGAAAATGTCTAGACAGTGTGTAGCTGCAATAAAGAAGGCCAACGCTATGCTGGGGATTATTAGGAAGGGAATTGATAACAAATCAGCCAGTATCATCATGCCCCTGTATAAATCATTGGTGCGACCTCATTTGGAATACTGTGTATAGTTCTGGTCGCCACATCTCAAAAAGGATATTATAGCATTGGAAAAAGTACAGAGAAGGGCAACTAGAATGATAAAAGGGTTGGAACACCTTCCCTATGAAGAAAGGTTAAAATGCTTGGGGCTCTTTATCTTGGAGAAACGACGGCTGAGAGGTGACATGATCGAGGTTTATAAGATTATGAATGGGATTGAGCAGGTTGAGAAAGAAGTACTTTTCTCCCTTTCTCACAATACAAGAACTCGTGGGCACTCTAATGAAATTGCTGAGCAGTCGGGTTAGAACAGATAAAAGGAAATACTTCTTTACCCAAAGAGTGATTAACATATGGAATTCACTGCCACAGGAGGTGGTGGCAGCTGCAAGCATGGACAGTTTCAAGAGGGAATTAGATAAACATATGGAGCAGAAGTCCATCAGTGGGTATTAGCCACAGGGTATAGATGGGAACTCTCAGTCTGGGGCAGGTGATGCACTCTATTCTTGGTGCTGGAGGGGGCAGCAGTGGGAGGGCTTCTGGTGCCCTGGCCCCACTACTGGACCTCCTGATGGCAACTGGTATATTTTGGCCGCTGTGCGACAGAGTGTTGGACTAGATGGGCCATTGGCCTGATTCAACATTGGCTTCTCTTATGTTCTTATCACTTCGGTATGTATGTCTTCTCCCAATTTTTCTTCTATTCCTCTCAGTCTCAGATGGTTTGACATTGCTTTATATTCCACAACTGCCTCAAGATTCCGGTTGCTTTGTCCATTCACTTCAATTTTCTTTTCCAAATCTTGTGTCTTTTGCAGCATTTCCATTGATTTGGTCGCCAAAGCTTTAACTTGATTACTTGTATTTTCCACTTCTTTTTTAAACTCTGCCACTTCTGCAAGCACTAACTCTCTCAAGGCCGCCACGTTTTTCTCCTGAACTTCTTCCAGCTGTTCCAGCTGTTTTTCCATTTTCTCATCAAATTGCTTGTCCATTTGCTTCATCATACCGTGGATTGCTTCTAGCATACGCTTCTCCATTGCTTCTAATGCTGCCTGCCATTCTTTCTTATCTTTGTCTGCCATACCTGGACTCGCAGCTGACGCCGCTCTCTGCCGAAGTTTTGATTCCATTTTGGAAGTTTGTCAATACACTTCAACTAACTTTCCAATTCCCTTCAAGTTCCATTTTGTTTCACTATTGCTGACAGTCTATTTTGTCTTAAAAACGCATTTTAAAATTTAGTCCTCCACAAAATGGCGGGCACAATTTCTCTATGGTTTTCTTGGCTAGAGTAGGCTCTTTCTAAACTTCCTCTTTCCGGTCCGACGTTAAAAATGTCCTACCAGAAGCACATCCGGTCCGCCTCTTTTTCGGTCCTCCAACACAGTCTCTAGCCAGGTTCAGTTTCCAGTCGGACACAGTTAACTGTTACACCTTTGTCTCGCGATCTTTCCAGTCACACTCGCTCGTTCGCTTATCACTCAGTCTCTGACTGCAGGAATGTTAAACAAATTCAACTTCTTCCTTTTTTAGCGCTTTAACGGACTCTTCTAATTTTAACAATGGATCGATTCTACAGCTTAAAGTCTTATGCGCTTAACCGCCTTGCTCAAAACTCGTTAGATCTTCTCCCCGGTAAGCAAATCGTTTCAGTTACCTTAGATGTTTATCTCGGGACTTCGCATCGCTTCTCTTTACTTCCAATGGTAGATCGTTTCTTAAGAGATCAGGAAATGGCGAATTTAAGCTGATTCTTCAGCTCGGCTAGCTTCTTTAGTGCTGATTAGCAAAAGCCCGCTCCTGAGAGGAGTTCAAGGCATAAACAAGCCCCCTTCAGGACTTGCGGACGCTGATCTCTACTCTCACTTGGACCTCGTTGCTTGCTTGGCACCCCCCTGCCTGGGGGTTGCTGCGTTGGGCAGTAAAACTGCCCAAACTGTCGGAAGAAGCTGCCGTCCACTCCGCTCAATCGCGGGAGTGCGTCAGTTTGCCATTTTACTCCGACCGGAAGCCGGCAGATAGTCATACATGTGACACTCCATGCAAAACACTGGATAGCCCCCAACTCCCTGCTGGCATTCTGCCTTCATAATTGCTTTTTAAAAATAATTTTATATAATCCCCCTTTTAAAACCCTTTGTATTTATGTGGCTCCCCTTGTGGAAAGTCTACTTGCCTTACTGGGAACACAAGACTAGGGCCCTGGCTTTCTGGTCCTTTCTGGGCTTCTTAAAGAGCCCCTAGGTTGAGAGCCACAGGCCAAGAGGTGCTGCCTTAAATAAAAGCCTCACCAAGCAGAGGGCAGGGCCAGCAACTATTCAAATTACATCCAGGCAATCCAATTACAGTCAAACAAATCACCCTTTCTCAAGCAGCCAGGACTTTGCAACAACTTAAAACTCACCCACAGACTCCCAAATACTATTCTCCCACACAGTACCCTCAGCTAAATCTCCTCAGCTGAAAGCAAATAAAAAACACTCACCCCTCTAGCAACTATGTCTCCTGCTGCTTCTCAGAGCTCAGCTTCCTTCCTGAGTTTACTCTTCTGCCACTCTCCCTTTGAAGTAGACTGATAGATCTCAGGGAATTGCTTCTCCTTCCTTCCGTTCATCCTCTCCCAGAACACACTTCTCCTTGCACACACCAAGAGGGAGGACATGCTGTCTCCATCTTGGCACCATGACACAGATGGCCTCTCACCATCTGTGTCCATCCTTAGTAAGTTAGACTAGAATACTATCCTATCTCTAAGCTTTCCTATTTAGAATGCAGTTCCAAAATAAATAGACTTTTATTAATCTGAAAGGTGGCTCTGTGTAACTTTACGACTAAGCTTGGATACCTGGTGCAAAGACGCTCCTGTGTGTGTAGCTTAACTAGCTTTGGGAACTGGACTACCTATACCAGCTATCCCAACAAAACCAAGGCTGCAGTCAGATGGTGTTTTCATCATGTTGTTTCTAATTTGATTGGGATTTTTTTGTTCCAGGATGGTTTGATCAGACATCCTGTCCTTCCCACTGAGGGTCACCCCAGCCAGCCACACAGCCATCCTCCAGCAAACCATTTTCATTCTCACCCAGGAAGTGGATGAGAGAGACGAGGTGTTGGAGTTAGAGGGGCTGTCTCTGCTGTCCATGCTGGATTTGCATCTAGGTGGCTATTTTGCCTGCACTTAAAGGCTTCCCCCAGATGATGTTTGAGCTGGATGTGGTGCTTCCCCACTTGTGAATTATCCTAGGTGGAAAGGAGGCTCTTCTCTGCTCTGGCAAATTGCAAAGCAAGGAGGCTTCACCTGCCTCTCATGGCATCTTGCTCCCCTCACCTCTGTCAAAGACCAAGCAAATTTTCCTGGTTTGCTGCTGTTGCTGCCGCTCCTCTTGCAAATTCTGCATGAGCAGTAATTAACAACCCTCAAGCAAGTAACCACTTATGCACACATTGCTAATGTAAAAAAAATGGTAGCAAAAACAGAAGTTTGCAATTTCCCTAACAGCTTGACTGAGCAAGAGAGTGATCAGACATCTGGATGCACACAGCAAACCCAGTAGGCTCAGTAAATATCAGACTTTCTCTGATGGTGGGGAAAGTTGGGTGTGAGCATGGGGGGCTGATGACTGTGGAACAGCATACAGATGTTGCTGTCTGATCAAGCAATTTAAATCCCTTGGGGAGAAGCAATGACAACAGATCAAACAGCTTGTCTGACTGCACCCCAAGGAAACCATTATGAATTCATGTACTTTGAGGAAGAAATTGAGACCCCCCTCAGATCCAAAATGGGGTGCAAACCTCATTTATTATTTTTTATTAACCAGGAAAAATCTGGAATAATAAACACTGAAGCACAGGGGCTTAAACTTTGAACTGTACCCTTTGCCAACGAAACCTTTAACTCAGTAATCAGTTCTGGAAAAACACTGTCAACTGCTTGAGTGGCTGGACATAACTGAGCGAACTCTAAGCGACAGCCATTTTCAATAATGGACAACACCCAGGAATCAGTGGTAATGTTGTGCCACTCTGATAAGAACCTGGATAAACTGTCCTGGAAAGAAGGGTGAGGTGGATTGTCACCAGGTATTAGTCAAAAGGAAGGCTTGCACGTGGTCCCTTGAAGTCTGGTGTTGAACAGGACCAGACTTGGACCTCAAGTTAGACCTATGCTGGTTCTGTTGGGAGGGCTGGGAGGAGGACATTTTTTGAGGATACTGGTAGGTCTGCTGATGGTAAGGAAGCTCTGGTAGGATGGCTGGAACCTTGAATGATATTTAGGACTGTATGGAGGGACCTGGGATTGAGTTATTCCAAAGGAGCAATTTGTTTGTCGTGTTTTCTTAATTTGTTGCAGGAGCTCATCAGTCTTAGACAAGAAGAGCGAAGAGCCCTCAAAAAGGCAATCCTCCACCTGAGTGTGCATTTCAGGAGGGAGAGCTGTTGATCTTAGCCAAGCATGTCTTCTCAGGGTTATAGCTGAGGCCATTGTGCGCACCGAAGCATTGGCTGCATGCTTGCCCCCATTCAGCTGTTGCTTTGACAGTCTAGGCGCTTCTGTTTGGATGACTTTGGTTAAAGACTTCTTATCATCGGGAAGCTGGTCTGAATAAAGGAGTAATTTTCTCCCACATGAAAAGTTGGTGCACTTACATAATAGCTTGGTAATTAGCTATTCTAAGGTTTAACTATGATGATGCATAGTTTTTGTGACTTAAGGCATCAATTTTTCTACCCTCTATCAGCTGGAATCGGATGGGAACTGACTCTCTACTTGGCCTGCATCTGCTCTGCTATTAAAGAGGATGGAGTCGGATGGGTGAAAAGGAAGGGACAGGCCTCCTGCTGAACCCTATACATTTTTTCCTACCTTTTGTGATGTGGCAGGGATGGAAGATGGTTTTTCCCAAATAACTTTTGCCATTTCAAAAATTCCTTCCAGGAATGGAAAAGCTACAGTCCCTGGAGTATTGGGGTAGAGTCGGTCTAGGATCTTGTCTTGGGGTTTAGATTCCAATTAGAATACGTGATCTGGATATTGAATGACTGTGCCATCTGCATCATCTATTCCGAGTAAAGACATACGTTCTCCTCACTTGGTGACACCGGATCATGGTCCTGGGCAGTGTTATCAGGGGATGGTTCTGAAGCCACCCCAGAGCTAGCTATGGAGCTGCATTCTTCCTCATCTTTGGAATAATAAGTGATTGGTCCTGAATGGGGGGGGGTCCAGTACACAGGTGTCTGTAGCTGTTCCATCATCTGACCCTTTGGTTCCATGCACAGTTCTGACAGTTCTGATCATCCTGGACAGCACTGAGGAGGGTAGCAGCATGGGTATTATTGCCATGGTCCTGAATGAGTCCACAGAGAAGCTGGGGCAGGAGGTCTTGGATGTGATCTGTGGGTATCTTTACTGCTGGTACCATTTTGCACACTGATGGAAACTGTGCTGGTGACAGGCAAACAGGAGATGGAGTGCATGGGGTAGTGTGTCTGCTAACCTCGACAACAGTCTTTGGAATTGGTTCCTTTGATTCCTTCAAATCTGATTTCTTCAGTTCTGGGTGCTTGGCCGGTTCCATAGAACCTGGCTGATGAGATTTATGTTTCAGCTTTAACCTGTATTTCTTTGGTGGCAGTTCTGAAGACTACCTGATGGGAGCATTCTTAGTTGTCCTGGAATGTCTATGGTTCGGGTCTGACCTTGGAACTGAGTGGGTCAAGACCATCAATGGAGGCCAAGAAATTAGGTCAGAGACTAGTTTGGGAGCCAAGAAAACAGGCTATAGTACCTGAATTTTGGCTGCTAGGTTAGCCGATGTAGAGAGAGCCTTTTCCCATAAAGAGAAGAACGAGGAGATTGGATTTATACCCCGCCCTTCACTTGAAGTCTCAGAGTGGCTTACAAACTCCTTTCCCTTCCCCTCCCCACAACAGACACCCTGTGAGGGAGGCGGGATGGAGAGAGCTCTTTCTAGAACTATCCTTGAGAGAACAGCTCTGACAGAACTATGGTTTGCCCAGGGTCATCCAGCAGCTGCAAGTGGAGAAGTGGGGAATCAACGCCGGTTCTCCCAGATTAGAGTCCATGCACTTAACCACTACACCAAACTGGCTCTCCAGCTTTTAGTTAGGAAGTGTGGTTGGCCGTGGCTTCGGGAGCAAACTGCTGGCAGATTTTACATGCCAATATGTTATGGCTCTCACCCAAACACAACAAACGGAGTGCTCATCTGTTTTCATCATCTTCATTGAACAAGAGGAGCATTTCTTGAACAATGAAATCTTTTTTTGAGAGAAAATATGAGGAGCTAACTAAGAAGGGTTCTTCTCCAGCGGTGGCAAAGAGAGAACTGAGGGAGAGTGCAGAGCCCCTCTCTGGAGCATGTGATTATTGGCTGGGAAAATGGCTCCAACATCTCCAGTTGGGAGGGGCTCCTCCTGCTGTGTTATTAGGCTAGCTAGAAAATCTTCCAGCGGCTGGCCTGCGCAGTTCCCATGTGGGACTGCACAGGACGACGAGAAACTCCTTAGTTCAGCTTGCCCAATTAGAGCATTCCTTTTATGATTATGGTCCCCCCCCCGTTTTATATGGAACTGCTACTTGATAGTACAGTTCAAACTATTAGTACATTACAGCAGCATGGACACACCCAGAGGGTCTTTTACCAGGAGCTGCAGACTACCTCTGCCTTCCTGCGTATGCATGTTTTAAGATGTAACAAATCAAATGCCTACAACTAGAAAGTGGAAGGTCTTGATTATGTCATCAAATCTTAAGCAGTTTCCGCCATATCAAAACACAGAGAAGTAAACATAAATAGAAGGATACAGGCTACAGTAAGGTTGATGATTGTGTCCCAAACCAGCACAAGAAAAACCAAAGGACCTGATTGTTTTAAAATGTGGATGTCAGTCAGACTAAAGACCCTGATCTTTGGAATGAAAATCTTTGTATAGAGTGCCTTAGATTACATTTAAATAATCCCTGTTTGTGCATGAGCAGACTCTTCAGGGCAAACAGCTAAATGAATTCTGTAGGAGATGGGAGGAGGAAGGCCTGTTGGAAAGGCAGTTTGAACTCTTCTGTGTCTCCCTTATGCTGTTGTCAACCCACTCTTAGATGTGGGTGTGTTTCCTGCAGACAAGCTGTTTCAGTTGTGCAAACAGCTCACTCTCTTTCTTCACCAGGGTGTGTGTGCAGGGACCGCAAGAGGAGCCTGTTAGACTTGGTACTACTGGGACACGTCATCACCAGGCATTCCATTTGCCAGGTGCCCTCATTCTCAATGCCAGCCAAAGGCAATTCAGCTCAAAGTCCTGCCTGCCTGTTGTCCAGGGAACAACGGGGCAATCTGCTGCCTTAATGGTGCTGTAGGCTCCATTGAGTACGTGCATGTGGGGGGGGGGTAGACAGGTACAGCTAACATGTGGACCATCCCACAGTAATACAAATTATGTTTCCAACCTTAAGCCAGTTGCACAATATGAAAGGGGCTAACTTCTGAATAAATGCAGGAGTGAGCAGGCAAACAACTTGGGAACCACCCAGAACTCCTAGATCTATTACGACCTGATTCATTTTGGTCTCCTCCTTCTGCTTTGGCTTAGCTATGTTTACTCAGAAGTAAGCCACATAAGCATTAATGAGACTTCCAAGTAAGTATGATTAGAATTATAATTTTAGAGAACAAACTGTACATTTCCAGCACCTTCTTATTTTGAACCCTCTTTCCCCTAGTGATAATGGCCCACCTAAGAATTAAGCTGAAGGCAAGCCGATGTGTCACAGTGAGGATCCTAATCAGGAATCCTCTTATTTAATGCTAGCAAAACCACAGCTGTGCAAAGGTGTCCAGGAAAAACTACATTGCCTTCCTCCTACTCACTTCCCAATGTTTTTTTTCCTGATTGTGAAAATTCAGACTACTTAACCACACGCTGGCTTCCTCCTTTTTGAGTGGACGTGGCCCAACCTGTTAGGTTGGAGTCCAGAGCTGGGGAAAGCAGCCACTTGTCAAAAGGCCTGAGCTGGCTAGCTGTCATTGGTTGAACTGCCCTGCCCCTTTGCCCAGCCTGTGTTGCAGCGCAAGAGAGCAGAAGGAGAAAGCATTTTATTTCTGCAGTGCTCTTTTTCTGCCTGGGAGCAAAGTAGATTCCATAAAGCAAACCTGGAACAGATAAGGTTTGCTTATCAGTCAGTTATCAGTCAACTGTTTCTCAAATACCCCATCCCCCAACATTAAGTAGTGGCAAGGAATAACTGCATGTTGATAACTGCAAGCCTTTTGATCTTAAATGTTACTAATGCAGCATGGCTGTTAAATACTCTTCAAAGTCATACAAATCAATATATTCCTTAGTGGTTGCATTGAAATGACACCACCTGCAAAGGAAAACATTCTGAATTCTATGTTTCATTAAGCATTTTCCCTTTAGTACTATCACAGCAGCAAAATCAGCAAGAAGAGAACTTTGTCAAACCAGCCAGCAGGGTGGAAGGGTTAGAGGGCTGGATTAGGACCTGGGAGACCCAGGTTCAAATTCCCACTCAGCCATGAAGCTTGTTGGGAGAACTTTGGCCATCTCTCAAGTTCAGCTTCAGCTTCTTCACAGGGTTATTGTGTGGATTACATGCAGAAGAAGAGAATGATGTAAACTCTCCTATGTTCCTAAGAAGAAGAGTGGAGTAGAAGTGTGCTAAATAAATCCATAAGAACAAGTTCCGGTTTTGGCAACTCACAGGTCAGACGTGTCCCATCGAACTCTGATGGGGACACACCGAGGCACAGCAGACAGGAGGGGTCCTGGAGGGGTCCGCCCCCCCCCCAGAGTCCTTGTAGGGGACTTCTGGCCTGGAGTGCTGAGGAGAGCCCCTTCCAAGGCGACAGCCGAGGAACTGGGGCTCTCCTTACTCCAAGAGGTCTTGCCGCTGTGAAGCCATTATGGTGATTAGAGCTGGCTGCCGGAGGAACCAGACAAATGATCCAGCATGAATGAGCCCCTACAGTAACCTAAAGGCGATAAAACTGTGAGTTAACTGATCCCCTCTACAAGCAGCTGAGCCTTTAAGGTGAACAGCAGTAATTCACAAGAAAAGCGGTGGGTGGGGGAGGAGTTGGAGATTCCCCCCCAAAAAACTAAAAGGTTCCTGAACAATAAACTGAGAGGAAAAAAGTGAAACTGACCATGAGAGACAGCAAACGAGACCAAAAGGTGCAAAATAGTCCAAATCAGAGAACTTTCATTTTAAGTTTGAAAACTTTCTTCTTGTTTAAACAATGTCTGGTAGAGGGAGAAGAATGGTGCCAGAAAAGAAGCCTCTCACAGGAAATAATCAACCAACGACTCCTTCCCAGACACAGGAAGCAGTTCTTATGACTTTCCTAATATGCTGACACTAGCATTGCGCCCTCTGCTGGAGCAGATGTCAAATATCAATAGTAAGCTGGATGGAGTCCAAAAGCAACTGACATGGATGGATAAAAGAGCAGATGATACCAAGAAAGCCATTAAGAAAGTTGAGATAAAAACAAAGGATATTAAACAGAAACTGGAACAAGTGGAAAAAGAGAGAATCTCAGATAAAGGTCAACTGTTGCAGCTTCAAATGGAAAGATCAATGTATGTCTTGTGCTTTCAAGGCATTCTAGAACAAAAAGGAGAATATTTAAAAGAACTTAAGTGAAGCATTAGCACCAATGACAGAACCTTAAACAAGATGTACTGCAAAACGACATGGATCTGGCTTATCGGACCTACTCAGATTTCATCAAGAAAAATAAGCTACCTGGTGAAGTATTTGTGAAATTCTCCAAGAGATCTACTAGAGAAGCTGTTTTGAAAGCTACATCTGGGAAAATCTTGAACGTAAAAGATGAAGATGTGAAAATTTTAAAGGATATTCCATTTGAGGTGCGAAAGCAAAAGTGCCAATACAAAGATTTCACTTTCTTCCTTCATAATAACTCAATTACATACAGATGGACATTTCCAGAAGGACTAGTGTTCAACTATAAAGATCAAGATTGAATCTGTTCAGAAAGCCAAAAAAAATTTGGAACAGCAACAAAATCCGAACAAAGATGAAAGAAAGATTGACGATAACAAGACAATAAAAGTGACTCTGAACCTGGAGATATGTCAAGTAGCTCTGGCAGTTCTCCTGAGGTCTCAGATTCGGAAAAAGGAGCAGTTTAAAGTTAAACAAATACAAGAAGAAAAAGTGTGGAAAATGAACTGGAAGTTCAAGAGAACATAATTTGACTATAAAACACCTATAGGTTTGTATTAAAGACTCAAGCCAGCTTCATTTAGAAATCAGTATCTTGACATAATACTTTTGTTATTATTGTAGGGCCGATATATAAGAATATTTTTGAAATTTGATCCTTGTCTTAATTTAACTTCTGTATTAGTTTTAGTATTTCCTTTGCCCCCTTCCCTTAGGATGTAGTGTATAAAAGCAATGAAAAAATTATAAAATAAATAAATAAAGCCATAAGAACATAAGAGAAGCCAATGTTGGATCAAGCCAGTGGCCCAGCCAGTCCAACACTCTGTCACACAGTAGCCAAAAATACCAGGTGCCGTCAGGAGCCAGGACACTAGGAGCACCCCCCCCCCAGCACCAAGAATACAGTGCATCACTTGCCCCAAACTGGGAGTTCCTATCTATACCTTGTGGCTAACAGCCACTGATGGACCTCTGCTCCATATGTTTATCCAATTTCCTCTTGAAGCCATCCATGCTTGTAGACGCCACCACCTCCTGTGGCAGTGAATTCCATGTGTTAATCACTCTTTGGGTTAAGAAGTACTTCCTTTTATCTGTTCTAACCCAACTGCTCAGCAATTTCAATTCCCTTCTTAATAATCCTCAGCATAGCATTGGCCTTTTTTATTGCAGCTACAATTCAGTCTTCAGAAATTAGAGATCAAAATGACCTCCAACAGCATTAGGAGGATACAAAAAAGTTGCAGAGAGCAGGATGAAACATAACAAGTCAATAGACATTAGCTGAGGGCTGTGCAAACCATGTAACTGCAGAAGACTAAAAACAAAGGCTATCCTTCCCCTCCATCCCCTCTCCAGGTCAGTTTGACCACACTTTTGATCCAACTGACCTGGATTGTTTTATGGGCTTCCAGTGCAATTTGCTACTTGCCTTGTCAACATTTTTTCTTGACAGACTTGCAGTGTCTTTAAGAACACTTGAGTGATAGATCAAAATCCAACATTACCATGAGGGAGACAGGTAAATCAGTTGAACATCAGGCAGCTGTTAAGGGCACTGACCACCTCTAAAAAGATGATGCTCCTGCAGGCTGATGAGATGTCGAACACAGAACATTCCCCAAACTGGGTTGGGGCTAGCAGTTGGCATGAAGAGAGGCCAGTGTGTTTGGCTGCCAAACAAAACCAAGGCTTACATTCTGAGACTCAGCAGGTCTAGGGTTTGGGAGAAATTAACAAATTTGATAGAAGAAGAGAAGAGATTGGATTTATACCCCCGTCCTTCACTACCTAAAGGTGTCTCAGAGCGGCTTACAAACTCCATTCCCTTCCCCTCCCCACAACAGACACCCTGTGAGGTAGGTGGGGCTGAGAGAGCTCTTGACAGAAACTGTTCTTTTTCAAGAACAGCTCTTATCAGAACTATGGTTTGCCCAAGGTCATCCAGCCAGGTGGAGGAGTGGGGAATCAAACCCGGTTCCCCCAGATTAGAGTCTGTGCACTTAACCGCTGCATCAAACTGGCACTTAACCACTGCATCAAACTGCTGTCTTTCTAGTCACTTCCCAAAGGAGTCCTGCCAGGACTAAAAACCAGCTTCTGTGCAGGAGCATAGTATCTGGTGACTGGTCTTGAAACCAGAAAGGGCTACCAGATGGTTTTTTTTAAAGCATACTTTGTATGTCTTTGAACAGCAGCCTGATATGCAGAAAGAAAGCAGGTGAAATTTTCCCCATCATTCTATTTCCATGCTGGGAGGGGAGCGGAACTGAACAGGTGAAGTTTATTTTGAGGCAGATTATCAGTCTGTCAAGGTCAGTATTGTCTACTCAGACTGGCAGCAGCTCTCCATGGTCTCAGGCAGATATCTTTCACATCACCTACTACCTTTTCTTTTTCACTAGAGATGTGGGAAAGTAGAATGGTTGTCAACAGGCCCAGGGGAAAATGTCCTGTTCCTTTAACAGAGGCTAGTTGTGTGGAAATGGGCAGCTGAAGCTCCTCATGACATGAAGGTAAATAACATCAGCGGTGAATAACAACCCATTAAATCTTTATTTAAGGGACAGGGCTTTTTCCCCCTCCAGGCAGTCACAAACCCAGGGCCTTCTGCATGCAAAGCCAATGCTCTGCTACTGAGCCACAGTCCTGCCACTATCTTGGGTTCCTGTACCAAGCCTGGTGTGAAAGGCCCAGGAGCTGCACTAGTATCAGACTCACTTGTGAGAATGCAAGTAAATTGGCCATGGCAGAACACTGTTGGATTTTTACCTTGAGACAGCTGACTATATGAACCAGGTTCCAAGTACTTTTCCACTTTAGGCAACCTCCACAGAGAGCTAAGCAACACCACACTGCTTGCCTGCCTGCTCTGCCATCTCTTGGGGAACCCAGGAAATGCATCTGAATTAATCTCACACTGCTTATGTTACCAGAAGGGAAAAAAATAACCACTGTCCTAGCAAAAGCCACATCTTCGCTGGAGGATATCCATTTGTATTTAACTTATTAGATTCCATCCGTTCTTCCCAAGATCTCAGGGTTGCATACCTAGCCCTTTCCACCACATTTTCCCTCACAATCCAGAAAGGTAGGTAAAAGAGATAGTGGTTGGCCTAAGGTAACCCTGTGTGGTAATGGCAGACTGGGGGATTTGAACATAGGTCTCCATAGTCCTAGATATGTGGTAATTACAGGGCAATTCTAAGCATATTGACTCAGAATTAAATTCACTGGGTTATATTTTCTAGTAAGTGTGCTTTGAATTACAGCTCTTTTTTTTTTTTTTTTTTTTTTTGGTTTTAACTTTTTATTTAGAACTTCAACAAATACAAAACATCAAGTAAAAACAAAAACAACTAAGTAAGACAATATATAAAAACA
Source organism: Gekko gecko (assembly GCA_029375565.1). Classification (NCBI taxonomy): domain Eukaryota; kingdom Metazoa; phylum Chordata; class Lepidosauria; order Squamata; family Gekkonidae; genus Gekko; species Gekko gecko. The sequence goes on along the minus strand of JAPDNY010000002.1, from coordinate 230,404,921 downwards.
GGTAAGTAATACATCAGCAATGAAAATAGTAACAGTAAAAATAAGAATGTGCACCACATATTATTACATTTAAATTACAAGAAGCCAACAACAAAACTTGTTTGAAAGAGATATTACAGTTTAGGAGTAGACATTATAAGGTTAAAATAATCTCCATATACCTTTTAGGAATAGTATCTGTAGGTACAGTATTGCTAAAATGAACCGCTTCTAAAAAGGGTGACCATTTAGAATAAAATAGAGACTGTGCCTTGTAGGTGCTAGAGGAAGATAAGGAGTAAGCTATTTTCTCCATTGTAAAGTATTCCCATATGTTTACATACCATTGGTGTAATGTTAGTGAGTTGGTACTCTTCCAATTTCTGGCAATAACAGATTTGGCTGCCATTAATAACACAGAAATTAACTCTTTATTCGCTCGAGTTATGTCTATGTCATCCCAGAGGTCAAGGAGCACAAGAGGAGGTGAAAAAGGTAAGTTAACTCTGGTAATTGTTTTGATGGCTTGTAAAATAGAGAACCAAAAAGAACTAATTTTATTGCAGGACCACCAACAGTGGAAATATGTTGCAGTTTCGCCACACTGTCTCCAGCAAGAAGAAGGGTATAAGGTATTAATGTGATGAAGTTTAGCTGGGGTAAGATACCATCGTGTCATCAGTTTAAGGGCTTGAGCTCTAACATTTAAAGATTTGGAGGTCATACTGGGGGATGACCAGATTTTGTGCCACACAGAATCGTCTAAAGGAATTGAACAGTCATTATACCATGCGGTCTGGTATGATGTTGGTTCCCTAGAGGAATATAAAAGTAATATTTTATAGAAAATAGCAATCATACCATTGCAGGAAGTAACATCTTGTGAAAGGATTTTTTCGAATGTTGTAAGTGGTTGGAGTGTTGTATTTTTAAAAATAGATTTCCAAAGATCACTAACTTGAAGGTATTCAAACCATTGGATCTTGCAATCGTAGTGCAGTTCTAGAGCAGATTTAGATAAGATAGTAGAGTTGTTGCAGATGTCTTTAAACCTTAAAATGTTATTGTTTCTCCAGGTTTTATATGATGTGTTTGCATATCCGGGAGGAAACCAGGATTGACCAACAAAAAAGGTAAGTAAAGAGGGGGAAGAAACCAAAATGGTTTTCCATTTGTCCCAAACTTTCATAGAGTTGTGTAAGAATAGATTTTCATGTAAAGTTGAAGGATGGCGAGTTGGTTTGTCCCAGAGGATCTCCTGAAACGATTTTGAATTCAAAAATGAAAGCTCCAATATCTTCCATTGAGCTTGGTAATTCTTGCTATATTGTTTTATAATGCCTGTTAGTGTTGAAGCTTCATGATATAAGGATAGATCAGGTAAGGATAAGCCACCATTCTTCGGGAGTCTGCGTAGCGTCGAAAAGCTGGTTCTATGCAGGGATTTGTTCCATATGTATTTCAGCATGGCCGCCTGCCATTTCTTTAATATATGCTGAGGAATTAAGATCGGAAGAGCTCTAAATAAATAAAGAAATTTAGGAAATACAAAAGACTTGACGGTTTGTATTTTTTCAATCCAGGTCAACAATGGTGAAGATGTTGAGTTGGGTAGTGATTCCAATGATTTGGTTAACGTAGTATAGTTGCAATTTAAAAGATCAGAAAATTGAAGAGGGATGAAAATACCTAGATATTTCCAATAGTCCTTAACCCAACTGAAGTTATAATTCTTTTTGATGAAGTCTCTGTGTAAGTCATTCAACAAAATAGGATAAAGAATGGTTTTAGAATGATTTATTTGTAAACCTGCCACTAATCCAAACAAATCCAATAGTTTATTTAAGGCAGGTAAGGAACACTTTGGGTTTGACAAAAAAAGAGTTAAATCATCAGCAAAAAGGCTCAATTTAAATTGGTGGTTATCCAACAATAAACCATGAATATCTTGGTTGGAACGGATTGCATGCGCTAGCGGCTCAATGGCGATTGCAAACAATAAGGGGGAAATAGGGCAACCTTGACGGGTGCCTCTGGACAAAGTGAAGTCTTCAGAACAAGATCCATTAATTTGAATGCACGCTGAAGGAGACTGATAAATTGTATTAATTAATGATAAAAATTTTGGTCCGAAATTCATGTTCTGCAATAGAGAGTTTAAGTATTGAGTTTCTACCCTGTCAAAGGCTTTTTCAAAATCGACTGATAAAATAAAGGAAGGTTGAATATTATGTTTCCTGCAGTATTGGATTACATTTAACACTTTACGCATATTGTCAGTGATTTCCCTATGTGGAATAAAGCCAGACTGGTCGATATTAATGTAGTGCTCAATGATGTGGTTAAGACGAAACGTCATTGCTGCCGTACAAATCTTGTAATCCTGGTTCAATAAGGAGATAGGTCTATAAGAACTTGTCAAAGTCAGGTCTTTGTCAGGTTTAGGTAAGAGTATAATTTTAGCTTGGTTCCAAGACGGAGGCATAATTCCTTCTTCTAGGACCTGATTACATGTGAGTGCTAAAGGATCGGCCAAAATATTGCTAAATTTTTTATAAAATTCGGCTGTAAAGCCATCTCTCCCTGGAGACTTATTAGGCTTGAGTGATTTGATAACTGCTTGTATCTCTTGTGGTGAGATTGGTTCTTCCAGCCATTGTTTGTGTTCGGGCGATATATTTGTGGGGAGAGGAAATTGGGATAAAAAATCATCAATTTTAGATTGTGGTGGCAGGTCAGAAGTATATAGAGATTTATAATATTGAAGGAAGACTTCAGAGATATCTTTATTGCTGTGTTTCAATAAGCCAGACTTGGTTCTGATGGTATGGATTGCGTTTACAGCTTGTTTTTTCTTGAATTTCCAAGATAAAAGTTTTAGTGAGTGAGGAGTTTTAAACCAGTACTTTTGTTTAATATAAGCTATTCTTTTTTGAATTTGGGAGACTTCTATGGATTCAAGTTTTTTCCTTTCCAATAATAATTTCTTGTACATGCGTTTTCTACCATAAAGTTTAAATTCGTCTTCTAACGTTTTGATTTTCGTTGTCAGTTCCTGAATTAATTTGTTTTTCTCTTTCCTATAGGTTGAGGAAATTGCGATAAGTTTGCTGCGTACAACTGCCTTCAGAGCATCACACACGAGGTGTTGAGACACCCCACAAGATGCATTGAATTGCAAATATTCTTTAATTTCAGATTCCATAGAGTCTGTGACGGATTTTAAAAATAAAAGTTTTGGGTCAAGTCTCCAAGTGTAAGAGTTTTTTGTGTTTTCGCCAAGTTCCAGAATGGAGTCAATCCAGGAATGGTCGGACCATATTCTAGCTCCAATTGAGGCTTCAGAAAAGGAATTAGAAAGGGCTGAGGATGCCAAAATAAAGTCAATTCTCGAGTGAGACTGGAATCTGGGCGAAAAATAAGTGAAATCTTTTACAGAAGGGTTTCTTAAGCGCCAAATATCAACAAGGCCGAAATGTTTTAATATTGGTGCCAATTCAGATTGGGCTGAGGAAGTATTTCCTATGGCATTATAACGTTTGTTCAATGGCTTCAAATTAGTTTTATCCAGATTGTAATTGACAACATAATTGAAATCACCGCCTATTACATATGGGTTTGTGCTGAAAGCTTCTAACTTGCAAAAGGTGGTTTTAATAAAGTTGATCTGGTCATTATTAGGCGCATAGATGGAAGCAAAAGTGATAGGAGAGCCATTAAGAGAGCCACTCACAAAAATATATCTGCCGTTGGGGTCAATTTCAGTTTTATCAGAATAAAATCTCACATTCTTGTTGACCAAAACTGCTACTCCACGTGATTTAGAGGTTCCTGGGGCCTGGAATTGTTGGGAGAGCCTATGAGTAGGTAAAACTAAATTGTTGTTGCCTTTGAGATGGGTTTCTTGCAAGAAAACTACTGCAGGATTTTGCTTTAAAATAGCTGTCATGACCCTGCGTCTCTTAATAGGCGAATTTAAGCCTCTGCAATTAAATGAAAGGAATCTTAACCGGTCATTGAAAGACATGGTGAAACAAAATTCAAATGCTTATTAAATTCAAAAATATACATTTTAAAGATTAGTGGTGTTATGAATAAAACCTGGACTGCTATACTAGATTCCAGAAGTGTCCAATAAACATGGTGATAGCTAAATATCAATAATAGAATTAGGTGTATGAAAGAGTTCTTTATAACAGTATTAACATTAACTAGTAACAAAGAACACAAACAAGCCAGAGCCGGCTCATGGGCTCTGAGGTCCTTTTCCTGTAAGGACAGTATCGTTAGAAGACAAATAAAAAAAGACATTAGCACTAAGGAGAGCTAGGCTATTGCCCCCTCTTTCTTCCTTCCCCCTTGCAAGGTAAATAGAAAGACAAAATTAAAAATTATTTAAGATACTTTCTTATATGTAAAATTCCTAAACCAACCTAAAGATCTATAGTGTCATATAATGCAATTCTGATTAATTTGTAGAATAGGAATGAACCAAACCTGTAACAGGAGATAGAAAATGATATTAGTGAAAGCAAGTGCATAAGCAGTTGTATCTCCATATAATACGGAACCTCAAGTGGTGATGGATAGCCAAGATGAGTAAGCAGAGTATTCCGTGTCCCAAACGTTCAGGTCTGAAGAGTCCGGTTAAGTGTTCACTCAGATGAACTTTTCGACGAAAACAAAGTCATAAAGATTTTCAACTCAGTGACTTAAATTCTCCGATTCAAAAGTATTTAATTTTGCGTTCCCGCTTTGAACGAGCCGTCTGCCATCGGGTGGTTGTAGAGTCATGCTGCTGGGGTACGTCGTCCTGAGGGAGATCTGGTGGAATCTGGAGCCCTAGGTCTTGAAGGAGTTTGGTTCCCGATTCTTGATCCGACGCTTGAAGAATGGAGCCATTATGCAAGACTTGAAGTTTGTAGTAAGCAAACCATTTATATCGAATTTTAGCGTTGATAAGAACTGTAGTAATAGGTTTCAAGGATTTACGCCGTTGCAACGTTTCTGCAGACAAATCTTGTAGGATTTGAATTTTAGAGTCCTCAAATCGCAGATAGCCTGCTGGTCTAGCCATAGTTAACACCTTAGTTTTGGTTCGAGAGTCCATAAACTTAACAATGATATCCCTGGGAACATTATTCTGGCGGGAACGTTGGGAGCCTGCCCTGTAAGCAAAGTCAATCAAGGGAGCTACACCCGCTTCAAGTTGTAAGATTCCCGCCAACCAAGACGCGATAAAAATTTTTAATTCAGTTGTTTTTTCCGCGTCCTCCGGAATCCCTCTGAATTTAAGATTATTCGCTTTCAGTTGATTTTCAAGGGAGATAATTTTGTCTGTGGCCCATTCGTCTTTTTTATAGAAATAGCATGCATCATCTTGAAGCACCAAACTGTGATCCATAGCAAGATCAGCGGTTTGCGCTATTTGTTCCACAGTTTGTTTAAGATCATTTAGCTGTGTTGTTAAAGGTTTCAGAAGTTCAGTGAGGGTGACGGACATGCTTTTTTCCAGTGAATGTAGGGAGTCGTGGAACTCTTGTTTGGAGACCATGAGGCCTTCTTGTTGTGGATTGTCGCGACCCTCCGCCATTTTAGGAGAAGTAGGATCGGTTTTCCCCGCGGGCCCAGGTTTATCGGGAGGACGAAAAAGGAGGAAACTCCGTTACTTACAGTCGTGGCGTTTCTAGTTTTTGGCCCGTAGTTTTTCCCCATAACAGGCAATCGTTTTTGGGGATCAAGAAGAATGTTAAAGGTTGGTTTGGATGCAAAATAGGTGGAAGGTTTCAGGGAGCAAAATACTCAGGCGTCCATTGCCGTTCGCGTCGACGCCACGCCCCGAATTACAGCTCTTGATTCCCATTGTTCACAGAACATTTCTATTGCATGATCTTTTCCACCTCATGCTTCAACATCTAATGCAAATATTTTCTCCCTGCTATGCATAAGTGTTGGGCTGGTCACAGCAACCAGGGCATACTTTGGAATGATTGGACAAGGTTTGTTCTCCAGTGGCTTGCTGAGTTGGACAGTCCTGGGACAAGCTCCTCCTCCTGTAGCAGGGTCAGTTTTGAAGCTTTGATCCAGGCAGGGAGAGGCTTGTCCCCTGGGATCCTCCCAGTCTTGCCGACTCTGCCGAGAAAGCAGGTGGTGTCTCAGCATTCCAATGTATTTGAAAAAGTGTGCCTTGCACACGAAAGCTCATACCTTGAATAAACCTTTGCTGGTCTCAGGGCCAGCTCGCTCACTAGGCAAGCTAGGCGCTCGCCTAGGGCGCCGGCCCTACAGGGGCGCCAAAATGCCCCCCGCCCCCCCGTGAAAAGCCCCCCTTCCCGCCCAGCGCCAGCAGCCCCGACTTTCCTAGGCGCCTCGCGGCTGCAAGGCACCCAAAAAGCCGGCACCGCCGCTGGGAGGGAAGGGGCAGTCGTTCTAACCCCACCCCTTCTCCAGCTCTCCTGGGCGCCTCACAGTTGTGAGGCACCCAGAAAAGCCGGCGCTGGGAGGGAAGGGACGAGGGTTCTAACTCCACCCCTTCCCCAGCTTTCCTGGACGCCTCGCAGCTGCTGGGCCATCTTCAGGCCCCACCGGGAGGTTGGCATCCTCAGTGGGGTGGGTGCCTCAGGCTGTCCTGCCTAGGGTGCCCAGACACCTGGGGCCGGCCCTGGCTGGTCTTAAAGGTGCCACTGGACTCTAATTTTGGCTGTGCTCTGTGAGTGCAGAGATCCAGGAACCCATGGAGAAGAAAAAGACTACAGCCGCAGGGGGCAGCAAAACGAAAAGCACACCAACAGCACTGGGTGATTCCTGGCAGCCAAGGTGGCGAGGCAGGCTCCCACTGGACTCCCGCCTTAGGGCAGTGAGTCTTTTCCCCACCAGCGAGCTCAAGGGAAAGCATTATAGCCTGCAGGAGAGATGGGGCAGTGCTAAAGTACCAGCAACTCCCCAGGCCGCAGAGGAACTGGTGCTATTGATCTACATCTGGGAACCTCAATACTCTCCTGAGCCTTGGTAAGAAGCTGAGAGCAAAGGCAGGGAAGGGCTGTTGGCTTAATCCTAGGAAGGCCTGGAGAACCTGGGGCCTTTTTTCCCATAGGAAAGCACTAAAATGAAAGGGGGGGGAGTCTTAGTCCTAAGGGAAGGACAAACCCCTTTCCTGCTGGCATCAGAAACTTCCCCAGGGCAGTCTAAGCCCAGGGAGTGCTTACCACATCCTGGGCATCTGGGCACAGAAGACCCTAAAAATGGGGGAAGAAATGGCTGCGGCCATTTTTGCCTACTACGTTTCTTTCTCCCTGTGATAGTCTTGTTTCTCTTTCACTTTCAGAGAAAACAGGATGGCTAACAAAGAGATCCAAGACTGTTCCCAACCAAAGGGGAGCAGTCCTAGCAAGTTTGAGCTGCCCAGTTATTCTGTCTCAATGTCCACCCAGGAAGAAACACAGGAAGAGGTGGAACGGGAGGTTGTGAAGACTAATCTCCTTCACTGGTTAAGAGTGGAAATGAGGAGAGTTTACAGATCTGATGCAAGAGACTATCCAAGGTTCTGGCTCTCAAGGGTTCTCCACTTCCCAGGGTAGAACCACAAAAAGAACAAGGCAACACAAGAGGGAAGAGTCCCTAAGCAGCTCTAGGTCCCTTCCAAGGTCAAAACAAAAACGGAGGATAAAATCCCCCAGAAGGGAACATGATCATCCATTGGATGTGTTAGGAGATGTACTTTAAAATGCTTTTATTTGTTGTTTTCTGACCTGCACACACACCTGAATGGTGCTTGCAAGTGTCTTTGGTCTGGGAGAACTGTGTGCTTTGTTTGATGTGACCACCTGCACTAGGAAGTCGCCCTTCTGTTTGCACTTTCATGCTAATGAAGTCACACACACACATATATGCACATACATCTACCCATCAGGCACTGGGAACAAGAAAAGCATCTCCATTATGGTCTGCTAGAAGGATGACAAAAACGACAACCTGTCTACCATCGAGGAATCTGAATTCCACACGTAACCCACAGGATGCTTGGCATTTTGCAAGTGTTAAGACTGTTTCCTGTTTATGACTTGGATCAAGCCAGAGTCATCTGCATTCTTAAGGTTTCCATGACAACCCATCTTCACACCTTGGACCAAAAGTTCCCTTTAGTGAAAGGTGTAGATTTTCAATATTGCCCCACCTTAGTAGGAGGGTACCCCACATCCTATAGCCAATGATATATGGATGGGACGGACTGGAAGACCCTAATGCCAGCCCCCCAAAATAGCTAATAAAAGTAAGGTTCACCTTTTGTTAGAGGGCTACAGCAACGACAACAGCGTGCCTTCCCCAGCCAGCTAGCAAGTCATTTATTCCTCACACATGTTGGCAGGTTCCAACTGTGTGCAGTAAAAGTATCCTTAGTCAGAATCTTTGTTCTTGTATTCTTCACTGTGAAGGTCGAGCTTCAGGAAACAGATAAGTATCACGTGTATTCCCCTCCTAAATACCTATAGTTTAAAACCCCAATATTGTTTTCCATTACTACTGTATCTAAAGGAACTTGTGTGTATGTGTATATGCATCTGTGTTGTTTGCCTGTGATTCAAAAGATATTGTTCAGTAAAGAGAATATTTGATTTTACTAAAGAAACCTTGTCACGTGTTCTCTTTGGGAAATAGGTTCTCTGGGCGAAACTACTTTCTCTGTATACATAGACCAGAACACAATATAACTGTGAACCGATCAATGTGTACATAAGCATTTCAGCTAACAGATGCTAAAGAGGAAAATTCTGACTCTACAGTGCCTTCCTCTGATAAGGAAGAGGCAGAACTGTCCGAGGAGGGGGAAGAAGTGGTACCAACAATGCAGTTTAGGATATTTCCCCAGGAACTGTATGCATGCTTACTTCCAAATGTCCTAAGGACCCTGGATCTATCCACTAAACCACAGAAGGAAGATCCTGACCTAGAGTTCCAAGCAGGTTCAGCTAAACTGATGCAAAAACTAACAATCAGTCAGGAATTCCACTCCCAGTGGCTTTCTATAATATAATGAAAGAGTGGGAGAACTATACTAAGTCTAAGGCAAATCATCAGATGTTCTCAAAATTTTACTCCTTGACACCAGAGGCTACCAAGAAGCTAAAGTTGCCAGTGGTAGATGAGCCTGTCAGTAGCCTAACTTACAATTTAGTGCTACCAAAGGAAGCTGATAGCCTACCTAAGTATGATTGTGACAGAAGAATTGAACAGGCACTGTGTAGAGATTTTGAAGCCTCCTCTTGTTCACTTGTCCACAGCAGGATCTCTCTTTGCCAGGGCAGCTTATGATTAGGCATCAGAACTAACATCAGCTGAAACCTTGTAAAATGTTTGTCCTTTTGAGACTTTAAGAAAGGAGCAAAGTCTAATTATTCTAGATCCTTTAAAGGAAAATGGCATGCTAAAACACATGACAACGAACCTCCCTTCCCCAATAAAGGTGACCACAACACCAAGAATACAAAGAAAGGGGTTTCAGCATGACTATTCAAGTGCAAGGGGGAAATGGGGAATAGGGGGCAGGCTGTGCCTTTTCTCACATCAGTGGCAAACCATAGTGAATGACCATTGGGTATAGGAAACTGTGACCAATGGTCATTCACTGGAATTTACAACTACCCCCCCCCCAACTGATTCATCCAGGTCCCCAGAAATCAATCTCCAGAGAAACACCAGCTGGTGAAAGGGGCCATTCAACACCTTTTGGACATAGGTGCTATAGAGAGAGTACCAGAAGTTCTGCAGAATCAGAGAGCATATTCAATCTTTCATAGTGCCAAAGAAGAATGGGGATGTCAGAGCTATCCTGGACATGAAATAGCTTTCCTTGCTCAAAAGCTAGTCAAATCTGACTCTAGGAGGCGGTGCTCATCTTTGTTTCCAAGCCGAAGAGCCAGCACTGTCCGAAGACATTTCCATGGTCATGTGGCTGGCATGACTAAATGCCAAGGTGCATAGAACTCTGTTACCTTCCCACTGAAGCAGTACCTATTTATCTACTTGCATTTTCTTGCTTTCGAACTGCTAGGTTGGCGGGAGCTGGGGCCAGAGATGGAAGCTCACTCTGTCTCATGGCACTAGGGTCTCAAACTGCCGAGCTGCAGACATGAAACTCTGAAATCCATTCTGTCGGCCATTCAGGAAAAGGATTTCCTGATGTCTCTCCAAGGCCTTTTTACACGTTCCAATAAGGGAGGCTCACCACAAATTCCTGTGATTCGCCTACGGAAGACATTTCCAATACAGGGCCCTCCCATTTGGTCTAAAGTCCTCCCCACAGGTGTTCAAAAAAATTCTAGTGACAGTGATAGCGTACCTCTGGTTGCCCGGAGTTGCATTCTTTCCATTTTTGGACGATATCTTAGTAAAAGCACCATCTATGCAACAGAGCATGGAGGCATCCAGCTTGTCAGTTCAAACTCTAAGGGACCACAGGTTTGTAGTCAACTTGGAAAAGATCAACCTACAGCCAACTCAGAAATTGATTCACTTGGGGGTTCTAATAAACACGCAGGACAGACCATTTTTATCACCGGAAAGAGAACAGAAGATACGTCTATTGATGTCAGAAGCTACAGAAACCCAAAGTGCAATTGATGACCCTGGCCAAGCTCCTAGGCATGTTAGTGTCCTGTCAGGAAGTGGTCCAATGGGCAAGGTTCCATACCTGGCCTCTGCAGAGGTTTTTGCTTCCATAACAGGATGTAGTTGCCCACAGGAAGTTCAAGATGCTGCATCTACCAGAGGGATTATGTCATCAACTGAGGTGGTGGCTGGAACCCTTGCAATTCCTAAGGGGATTCCTGCTATGAGACCCTCCAAGGATTGTGATGACAACAGATGCAAGCCTGTTGGGCTGGGGAGCACACTCCAATGGGAGAATGGTGCAGGGAACCTGGTCTCAGGAGGAAGCATGGAAGAGTATAAATTTTCTGGAGCTCAGTGCCATAAAGTTAGATCTACTGAAGTTAAAACACATCCTATCAAATTCAAAACAACACGTTTCAACAAACTTTGGTGCATATGTGGAAAATTTGAGGACAATATGTGAAACTAAACCAGAGACTAGAGTATAAGCTCCAATATGTGTTTATTGTTGTATATTGTGTTTTGTAATGTATTTTCTTTTTGTCTTCGTTAGTAATCTTTATTTCTGAAATTAATAAAACTATTTTTTTTAAATTCAAAACAACACATACTTGTCCAGGCAGACAATATGACAGCAAAGGGATATATAAACAAGCAGGGAGGGACCAGACATCACTCATTACGCAAGGAGGCATGCAGCCTATTCAGATGGGCAGAAAAGCATCCGCAGTCGTTGAAAGCGGTACATGTGGCCAGAAGAGAGAATGTGATAGCAGAATGGTTGAGCAGAAGGTGCCGAGATCAATCAGAATGGAAGTTGAACAGGATGATGTTCAAGCAGATATGCAACAGATTCAGGACGGTGACATTGGATCTGTTTGCGACAAAACACAATCGACAGGTCCATCGGTTCATGTCCAGGAGAAGAAATGTACATGCGGTAGGAACAGATGCTCTAGACTACTATATGCCTTCCCTTTGATACAGCTAATACACAGGGTAATACTAAAAATGCTGGAACAGAAGGTGGAGGTGATACTGATTGCACCCTTTTGGCCAAGGAAATCTTGGTTCCAGGACTTAAAAAGACTATCGATAGTGGAACCATGCTGTCTTCCGATTCAAGATGATTTGCTGACACAGGAGCTGACACGTCACCCTCAACCATCCCTACTCACCCTCACAGCCTGGAGGTTGAGCGGAAAATGCTAGAAGGAATGGGTTTACCAGGCAGAGTTATAGAGACAATGTTAGCCTCTAGAAAGTCATCCACCAACAGGGTGTACAATACAATCTGGCAAGTTTGCACATGGTGGTGTTCAGAATACAACTTGGACCCATTAAAAGCCTCTGTCAGGGATATTCTGCTTTTCTTGCAATACAGGCTGGATAAAGGGCTTAGCATGAGCACGTTGAAGAGATAAGTTTCCACCATTTTGGTGGTGTGGGGGTCTAAAAAGGGGGGATCATTGCTACAACATCCACATGTTAAATGTTTCTTAAGAGGAACAACATTGCTAAGGCCCCCACAGGTCCGTCTTTTCCCAACCTGGAATCTGAATACAGTGCTGAGAGCCTTGTGCAAACCTCCCTTTGAACATATGGCCTCCTGTCCAATGAAGGAACTAACATTTGAAACTTTTTTGGTGGGGGACACTTCAGCCAGACGTGTGCCAGAATTAAGGGCCTTGTCGGTTAACAAGGAACTCTGTGTGTTCCACAATGACAGAGTGGTTCTCTGACCAGACCCGAACTTTATTCCTAAGGTAAATTCTATGTTCCACAGGACAGAAGAGATAGCCTTGCCCACATTCTGCCCAAATCCTAAACATAAAAAAGAATGGGAATGGCATTTCCTTGATGTATGTAGGGCACTTAGCTTCTACATGGAGAGGATCAAAGGGTGGCGTGAGTCAGAGGCACTGCTTATGTCTTTTCAGAAGTCAACCTTAGAGGGTCAAGTATCTACTTCAGTCTTGAGTAGATGTATTAGAGGGTGTACTGTAGTGGCTTACAAGGCCCAGGGGATGGTTCTACCAGAGGGGATTACAGCTCATTCCTTAAGGGGGGGCAGCTACTTCAGCAGTTTACCAGTTGTTCCCATCCCTGGAGGTGATTTGCAAGGTAACCACCTGGAAGTCAGTACATTCTTTTACTAGACATTATAAAATTGACAAGCTGGCCTTGGCTGAGGAAGTTTTTGGCTACAGAGCTTTGCAACACACCCTGTAAATTGGGAAGCTGGGTTTTCCCCTCCCTTCGGGCACACTGCTTTTTCATGTCCCAGGAGTTAGGGACTGTGCCACTCACTGAGCCACCAAGAATATCAGTTTTGTCTTCACTTACTGTGAAACTTCCTTTCTTGGTGGTTCAGGAGTGGGACAGTCCTGCCCACCCAGTTGGGGTGCAGCTTTGTGATTTACAGGGAGGATATATTTTTTTTAAAAAAAGAACAAAAGCCTGACTGTAGACATACTGATGTTTGAGCATAAGTGCAGATATTGGAGGTAGGGAGACTAATGAGAATGGAAGATAGTCTCACTCATGTTGAAATGCTGAATGGTTCACCATGGGTTTGGCTACACATAATGTTATTGAGTTCAACATTTGTATAAATAGGGAGTTGCCCAAAAAGGCTGACACAACCACTTTTAACTTTAAAAGGGGTAACTTCTCTGAAATGAGATGTGAAGAGGAAACTGAAAGGAAAAGTAGAAAGGATCAAAACCATTGGGGAAGCTTGGAGACTATTTAAAACTACAATCCTAGAAGCTCAGATAAAATATATACTGCAGGCTAGGAAAGGCACAAATAGGTATAGAAAAAGGCCTGCATGGTTAACAAACAAAGTCATGGAGGCTGTAAAAGGTAAGAAGGATTCCTTTTTTGTTGTTGTTGTTGTTGACAGTTTTATTTTATATACAGAAAAACTTGAGGCAAATCTGACACACTTACCCGAGCTTTGTGGCCAGTTCTTTAGCCTTGGCTTTTTCAAGCTTGGCAATCCGAGCCACAGACTTGGGCCCCAGGATGTTGCCCCCCCCCAATGACGGCAGATCTCATCATATCTCTCATTGTAGTTGGTCTTCACAGCTTCCACCAGTTTAGCCAGGGCTCCCTTGTCTTCCGGGTTATCTTGTGTGAAAGCCACACAGGTGCAGGTCTTCCGGTGGACAAGGTGGATTCCTTTAAGCAGTGGAAAGCTAGTCTCAGTGAGGCTGATAAAAGGGAACACAGACTATGGCAAATAAAATGCAAGTCTGTGATCAGGCAGGCAAAAAGGGAATATAAAGAGCATATTGGAAAAAACCCATAAAGACCAACAATAAAACTTTCTTCAAATACATTAGAAGTAGGAAACCAGCCAGGGAGGCAGGGGGGCCTTGGATGACCAAGGGGTGAAGGGAATACTGAAGGATGATAGGGAAATGGCTGAGAAGCTAAAGGCATTTTTTGCCTGTCTTCACTGTGGAAGATGAGAAATGCTTGCCCACTCCAGAACCACTGATTTCGGGAGGGATGTTGAAAGACCTGAGTCAGATTGAGGTGATGAGAGAGGTCCTACGACTGATAGACAACTTAAAAACTGATAAATCACCAGACCTGGATGGCATATATCCAAGACTTCTGAAAGAACTCAAATGTGAGCTTGTAGATCTCTTGACAAAAATATTTAATAGTTGTAGATTTTCCAGGTTATATGGGCATGGTCTTGGCATTGTAGTACCTGATGTTTCGCCAGCAGCTGTGACTGGCATCCTCAGAAGTATAACACAGAAAGGTAGAGTACTCTCTGTGTCAGTGTGAGAAGAAAAATGGTAGGTAGGTAATTTATATCTACTTAGGAAGGTGGGATAGGGCTGAGTCATTATCTTGTAGGAGTTTCCCAGGCTGTGATATGCTAATGGAGGAGCTTTCCTGAGGAGGTTCTTTTGCATATGGATTGGCTGTTGAAATTCTAATTTTTTCTCTAGTGCTGTTGTGAGATGTAGAGCATTTTATGTTTTTCAGGACTGGAAACCATTCCCTTTTTATTTTTAAACTCTCTTCTTTCCTTTTGAAATTGTATTTATGTTTATTAAATTCAATGGCTTCCCTATGTAATCTGACATGGCAGCTGGATGTGTTGTCCAGCATTTCAGTGTCTTGGAATAAGATACTGTGTCCTATTTCAGTTTGGCTATGTTCAGACACTGCTGATTTTTCAGGTTGAGGATGCCGGTCACAGCTGCTGGTGAAATGTTAGGTACTACAATGCCAAGGCTATGGTCATACAGCCCGGAAGAACTACAACAACTAATGAACTCTGGCCATGAAAGCCTTCGACAACATATTAAAAATATGTAATCTTTCATTAAAATCTGCCTCCATTCCTGAAGACTCAAAGGTAGCTAATGTCATTCCCATCTTTAAAAAGGGTTCCAGAGGAGAGCTGGGAAATTACAGACCAGTCAGTCTGATGTCAATACCAGGTAAGTTGTTGGAAACTGTTAAGGAAAGAATTAGTAGGCACATTGATAAAAACTGTTGAGGCAGACTCAGCATGGGTTCTGTAAGGGAAGATCTTGTCTCATTAACCTGTTAGTGTTCTTTGAGGGAGTGAACAAACATGTGGACGAGGGGGACCCAATAGATGTTGTTTACCTTGACTTCCAGAAAGCTTTTGATAAAGTTCCTCATCAAAGGCTCCTAAGTAAGCGCAATAGTCATGGGATAAAACCACCATGTCCTCTTGTGGATCAAAAACTGGCTAATTAATAGGAAACAGAGAGTGAGTATAAATAGGCAATTTTCTCCATTGAGGGTGGTAAGTAGTGGGGTACTGCAAGGATCAGTACTGGGTCCAATGCTTTTTAACTTGTTCATTAATGATTTGGAGTTGGGAGTAAGCAGTGAAGTGGCTAAATTTGTGGCTGACATGAAATTGTTCAGGGTGGTGAAAACCAGGGAGGATTGTGAGGCACTCCAGAGGGATCTGTTAAGGATGGGTGAGTGGGTGTTAATGTGGCAAATGGGTTTCAATGTGGCCAAATGCAAAGTGATGCACATTGGGGCCAAAAATCCTAACTATAAATACACGTTGATGGGGTTCAAACTGGCAGAGACTGACCAAGAGAGAGATCTTGGAGTCGTAGTAGATAACTCTCCAAAACTTTAATTAAAAAGGCCAATGCTATGTTGGGGATTATTAGAAAGAGAATTGAAAACAAGTCAGCCAGTATCATAATGCCTCTGTATAAATCAATGGTGCAACCTCATTTGGAATACTGTGTACAATTCTGGTCACCATACCTCAAAAAGGATATTATAACACTGGAAAAAAGTGCAGAAAAGGACAACTAGAATGATAAAAGGATTGGAACACTTTCCCTATGAAGAAAGGTTAAAGTGCTTGGGGCTCTTTAGCCTGGAAAAACGATGACTGAGGGGTGACATGATCGAGGTTTACAAGATTATGCATGGGACAGAGCAGGCAGAGAAAGAAGTACTTTTTTCACTTTCTCACAATACAAGAACTTGTGGGCACTCAATGAAATTGATGAGCAGTCGGGTTAGAACGGATAAAAAGAAGTACTTCTTCACCCAAAGAGCGATTAACAGATGGAATTCACTGCCACAGGAGGTGGTGGCATCTACAAGCATGGACGATTTCAAGAGGAAACTGGATAAACATATGGAGCAGTGGTCCATCAGTTGGCCTTCTTTATTGCAGCTACACACTGCCTAGACATTTTCATTGCGTTATTCACTACGACTCCAAGATCTCTCTCTTGGTCCGTCTCTGCCAGTTCAGACCCCACCAACGTGTATTTATATTTAGGATTTTTGGCTCCAATGGTATTTAATCTTGGGTTGGATGCAGTTCCTCCAGCCAAAGGAATCTTCCTTCAGCATAAATTGGAGGAAGGTTTCTGGCTCTCTCTTCACATGTTATACAGAGTTCACAGGTTTGGTCTTGGATCACCATAGTGTCCTAGGTAACAGTCACATGGGATTTGCAGGCTGTCCTCAACTCCCAGGTGTGCAGTGCCAAATTCAGGTTGTGACTGTGGCACATGTAAAGAAGGAACTTCAGCATCTCCTTTGCCATTTTCCTGACCTTAAATGATCCTGGGATGGTGCTGTACAGCTTTTCTTGTTACAGTGTTGCAGGATTCCATCTACTAAACTTGTCCTCAAACCACTTGCCTTCGGGGAAAATGGTTGGATACAGACTGGGAAGGCCAGTTTGGTACAGCCCAGTCTCTTCGGGTCTTGGAAACCAAGCAGGGTCAGTAACTGGAAGGTAAACCCCCAAGGAAGAATCTGCAGAGGAAGGCAATGGCAAACCACCTCTGCTTCTCACTTGCCTTGAAGGCCTCTTGGCTGGTGTTACCATTAAGTCAGCTACAACTTGACAGGACTCTACCCATACACAGAATACAAACAAATGAATAGAGAATAACCTCTTGTGATGGACATGGGAGTTTGCCTCCACCTCACCGCTTGAGTGGGGTGGGTGGAAGAATGGAATGCAGGGGGGTGGATACAGTTGAACTGTTGGCCAGCTGGGGAGATGGCTGAAGAGTGATTTTTTTTTAGTCAAGAGAGGTTAGGCAGTATCATTAGTTAAGGAATCCAGCAGAGACTTAGATGAGCTAGTAGACAGGCTGGGTTTGTTCCTGTTCCCTGTTCAAAAACAGTTAAAAGTGATAACTGTATCTGCCACAGTGTTTCTGAATATAAGCCTCTCAAACATTTCAAAATGGAAGCATGTACTTTTCAAACCCAGCTCAGTTATGCTGGCCATAACACATTCTCCGTGTCTCTGGTAAATAATAATAATCAGTAAAATAAACTGCAGGCATGTCCTGATCAATAATAAATCTGTCTTGGAAAGATTTGTCTGTCCAAAAATTATACCTTCAGCTCATAGCTAAACATCCTGACACAGATGCCTGAATGGATGTGGATGATGAAGTGTAACACCCCAATTCAGCCAGAGAGGGACTTCATTATACAAAGAGAGAAGTATTGTAATAGAAAGGGGTATTATGGCACCTCTAACCGTGTATAGTGGACTAGTAGTGTAAGGTGTTCAGGTTGTCATGAGAGCTGATGTGGGAAATGATAGGCTTATGACAATGCATTCAGAAGATACAACTTTTCTTGTTACAGTGTTGAAGGACTCAGTCCCATCTACTAAACTTGTCCTCCAGTCACTTGCTTTCTGTTATCTTTTTATCCTGGCTTTTCTTCAAGCAGCTCAGGGTTCTCCCCTCAACAAGTCTGTGAGGTACGTCATACAGAGAGAGTGAGTTGGGCATGCCATTGACACTAGAAGTGGGTGCAGAGGGTAATGTTCTCGCCTTCCCTAGCAAAGCACACTGCTAATAATAATCTGAGGATCTGGTGTGGCCACCATCAAATGGTCCAAGCAACAAACACTGCATCCAGAATAAAATCAGGAAAAAGATGTGAAAAAAACAAATCCAGAGGTTCTGATACATAAAAGCTTGTGCTAGATTAAATTTTGTTAGTCTTTAAATTGCCACTGGATTCCTGTCTTAATCTATATTTATAAACACCAAACAATTATGATTGAGTTGCATTTTGGTGCATGCAAAGCCTACTTCCTCCCAGCCCTGGCAAGTATTTGGATGGGAGACTTCCAAAAAATACCAGGGCTGGGAGACAGAGGCAGGCTATCAAGCCACTTCTCTGAATGTCCTCCATGCCCCAGTAGGAGTTGCCAGAGGTTGCCATGACTTACGGGCATGGGCACACACACAAATGCAACCCCCCCCCCAAAAAAAAATATTCAGAGCTGTGGAAATTGAGCTCAAGCAGGACGAGTGTTTCCAATCAGTGTTAGGCTGAGGTATGGTGCAACAAAGTACTGGCCCTGTTCCTCTTCCAGGCAAGAGTGTGGCTGTTAACTCCTCAGCTTGATCAAGAACAGACTTGAAATACCATAAAAGCAAAACACAAGAGAACTGAGTAAAGCTGTTCATCTTTGCACATAATGCAGATAACTTTAAATATATATAAAATAAGCACTTGGGGTGATGCACAGCCCCCAACCCCCCCCCTCACCACATGCTGCCCAAAATACCATTCTTAAGGAGCAAATATTGAGATCTGCAATTAGGCCTTCCCTTTATCAGCCACACTGGCAGATGGCTATTTAGACTGCAAATCCTCTTGCCTTTGTTTTCCATCCATATACCAGGTCTGCTCTCCCATGCACACACTTTTGGCAGACTCCCAAGAGGTAACAGCAATCAATAGCTGCAAAGCATTCAGATTCAAGAATGGGTCTGGACTCTGATTCATTAGAGGCAGCTTGCCAGCTGTCTCTGGCTGGATGCACTCACTGAGCTTTGTGTGGCTAATTTCGTGCCCCCCCCGCCACAGCTTTCTATAAAAATAACTTTATTCTTGCTGATTGAAACTGGGGATTTCAAGGACCTCCAGCTCCCATGCCAGGTGGCACAGATTTGAAGGCCACATACTCTGAATTGCCTAACACAACCCAGCACTAGGCCAATTTGATTTACACAGGACGTTTTTGTGACAGTACTCACCGATACTGAATACCAGCACCTTTTTTCAGGGCTCTCCCAAGTCTTGTTGGGGTAATTGGTGGGAATCAGTGCAACCATATCTATGAGGACTGGCACCTTTTTAATACAAAAAAGCACTGGAATTACACATACCTTTTCTTATTTCATCTGCCTTGATGCAGCTTGGGGGTGTATGTGTAAAGTAGTCTCCCATGTGGCTATCCCTAACTGGATAAGAAATCCCACATGAACATTGACATTGGGCATGTGGCTCCTTATTTGTGCAGCTCTCAGAGATTTGTACACATGATGACCCCAGTCAAAAAACTGGACATGGCTCACTGTCTTTCTGAACAGACAAATGAGCAGTTGCCTGGATTATATAATGCAAAGAGAGCTGGGTTGGAATCAAACACAATAGTATGTTTATTTTATATTTTGGGAGTACTGCTGATAAGGTGGAAAAGTATACATTCTAAAATAACATATATATTTTAATTGTATACTCTCCACTTCTAAGGAAGCATACAAATTACTAAAACCAAGAATACCCTAGTTTATATAGTTCTAGCTGGCAATCACTAACCTATAAGATCTAATTTATTACAAATAAGCCTGCTAAAGTTTGGAGAAGGCATCACATAATGGGAGAAGGGTTAAGGCTTGACTCACTGAATAGAAAAGAGAAACAGGCCAGCTAAGAAGGCAATTTTTATAACTGTTTGCAAATGCCTGATCAAAATTAGATACCAAAGGACATTATAGAGGAAGAGGCTTAAACAAGGAATGTGTGGGCTTTTAGATTTCAAATTAACACTGATTCTGACCTTAAAGTGATGGCTAACAAATATTTTTTTTAATTACTAACAGGGCTTTGGTACAGTACTGAAAGGCAAAAAGAACACAAAGCTGACACAGCTACCTATTACTCCTTAACTGTTACTACTTAAGGCCTACAAGCCTTCTTTACCAGGCCTCACTACCTGCACAGTCACTCTGATTAATGAGGGACTTCTCTCATACCAGCTCTTCTCCCTCAGTGACTCCGTGAGAGGGAAAACTGCAGAGAGACAGCAAGATCCGTTTCCTCACAACACACAGAGTTTCATAGTCCCCTTCAATTCACTCCTGTGTGAAGAAAGACATTTTCCACAACCTACAGCTTAAGACACACCTCCACAAGAATGCAACAGTCTCCTCCCAGAATCCCTGCACTCCCATTGGCTAAAACCATCCCCAAGCATTGTGCGGATTGTAGGCTGTCTGCTTTCTACTGCCAGACAGGCCCCTCCTATAGTTCAGGCCTCTAGGCCCTGTCTCTGTCCTGCACAGATCATGACACCCCCCCCACCAGACCAAATCATGGGGTCCAGCCATCAGGAACCCCATTGATGAGGGCTGCATAACAGTGATCTGACCTGGTTCTGCCTTTTGCACATAAACAAATAACAAAACAGTAAGGATCAACATTAACAAGAATACATCAAGTTAATGCATTGCAGGTCCTCCTGGGTCAAAACTCTTCTCTAATGTCTCATCAATAGTAGCAAAGCTTCTGTTGGGAGTAAGTTCCAAATTGGACCCTAACCACGCCATTGAGTTCAGAAGTTTTGGACATTCAACTTCAGTGTTGTCTTCAGATGTGTGCCTGGCTACTATATCCTGTAACACATACAGTCCTCTTTGTCTCAAATAGTCTGGATTTAGCATCTGAAGTTCCTGAAAAAGATCCATTAGGAAATGAGGGTGAGATTCATTTTGGGACATCAGTATAGCTACTTTATTCACAGCTTCAAATATGGAAAGATCACTGCCTGTTTCTGGTTTGAAGGTTTTGGTCACAGTAATAGGATCCTTTGGATCTGGCATGCTCCAAAATCTCTCCAGAGATTCTTCATCAAATTCTTTTCTCCTGCTGGTGTCAGGTTGACTGTTGTGATTACCATTAGTGGAATTTTGTACTGGCACTGCAAACTCAGTCTTGAGGAACAATTGGCCTTATTTTCCTCCATCCCAAGGGTCATTTACCAAAGTCAGGCTACTGTCCTCCACCGTCTCTTCAGGCTGCTTCACGTCTCTTGGCTTTCCTGCTCCAGCCGTGGAACTACTTTCCGAGGGCTTTGGAAATGCCATATCTTCCGTTTTCCCAGTAGTGTCAAGTCCCGGGGTGGTTGCTGATGCTCTTGTTCACTGGTTTGAGCAGCATAGTTGAGTGGCACGTCACCCAAATCAGATGGGAACATGGAATCAAAGTCGACACAGACTTCTTCCAGGCTGGCATCTTCCTCTTGATCCTCCTGAAATGCAGTTGGAGTCACGGGAGGAGACTCTACCCCCATCGGCTCTGCAATAGGATCTGGAGAAGTTGCTGGGATATGCTCACCTTGCAGCTGCTTCTCAGACTGGCAATGGGTTAACACCCCTATGTAGACATCAGTTGGCCAGCTGGGTTCCTCAGGAACGTTTGCAAAGTCCTTTAAGAACTGCAGGTAGACATCAGTTTGCTGGCAGGGTTGCACAGGAACATCTTCAAAGTCCTTTAAGAACTGCAGGTAGACATAGTCCTCTGGCTTGGCCTCCTTTTCAGCCAAGTCCAGGTTCATGGACTCTGGGTTTCCTGGTCATATGCTCCACTAAATCTTCCCCCACAAACATGGCTACCGGGGTATAATCGTGTACAGCTACCTTTCACGATCCACTCCAGCCTTCGCAGCTGATTGGTAGCTGGGCCACAGGGAGCACAATCCCTTCTGCTTCGTGCAGATGCCTTACCTGCCTCTTTTCTCCTGGGAGGAAGTACTTGGGATCAATTAGTGAGCGATGCACTGTAGTTAGGAGAGAACCAGTATCTTGCCAGGCTGCTACTTCTTGGCCACCCACCTAGACCTCCTTCCAGTGGCACTGGGAAATATATTCCAGATCGAATACAGGAGAAATGGCTTGGTTGGTTTCCAGCATCATGTGGTGCATGTTGACTCCGTCCGTAGGGCACTGTTTCCGGATATGACCTAGTTGGTTGCACACAAAACACCGGGGCACTCTCCTCTCTTCACGTGGTGACTTCACCCTGGTATTCGAGGGAACATTCTGCTGCAATTGTGATGGCTCTCCATTCACCTCTGACGACTTACCAGACCGAGGTGGGGACTTAGGAGACCCCCTCTTACCCCAGTCACAAGGGGTGCTGTAACTCAGCCCTCTGTAGGCTTCAGCCAGTTGCTCGGCCCACAGTCCTGCGTCCTGGAGAGTGGAAGGACTCTTGTCCACAAGGGGGCGCCTAATATGCTCTGGAAGAAGGGTCAGGAACCTGTCAATGCACATCAGGGCCTTGATGTCACCCATGGTCTTGGCCTCAGCAATCTCTACCCATAAATCATAGGCTCTTCCCAGCCTATACATCAGCTGTGGGTAAGGCTCTTTACCTTCCAGTCTGATCTCCCTAAAGTGCTTTCGAGCCCCTTCTTTGGTGACCCCCCACTCTCTCGCGCATTCTTTGTTTGAAGAGCTTATAGTTGGCTCTTGCTTAACCTTCCATTTAGTCAGACACTGAAGCCAGGACTCCACACAGCTGTGGTCTCAGCTTTTTCATATACCGTTCTTCTGGAACCTTATAATCTATGCAGACCTGTTCAAAGTTTTGAAGGAAGGCCTCGATGTCATCCCCTTCCTTATACAGAGGATATTTCCTTCTATCCCCTGGTACATCAGCATCAGGAGGAAGGAGGCTCTTGTCTCAACTTTGCCATTTCAAGCTCGTGAGCCATTTGCATTCTCTCAAGCTCCAGCTCTCTCTGGGCTGCCCTCTCCCTCTCTTCCTTTTTTCTCTCTTTCTCTTCCTTCAGCATTTTCTCTCTTTCCAGCCCTCTCTGGGCTGCCCTCTCTCTCTCTTCCTTTTTTTCCCTCTCTCTCTCTCTCTCTCTCTCTCTCTCTCTTCCTTCAGCATTTTTTCTCTTTCCAGCTCTCTCTGGGCTGCCCTCTCTCTCTTCCTTCTCAAGTTCCATCTGCTTAATTTGCAGCTGGAGATGCAAGACTTCTGCACTTGGGTTTGCCATCTCCCCATCTGCGTTCTCCTGAGACATGTGATCAGCAGCCCCTGCTCTGGTCTTGCTTCTAGGCACTGGGGTGTCCTCTGGTTTCTGTCTCCCAGAATGGAGGAACATACAATGCCTAACTGTAGCCTCTGTCCATTGACCCGATAGTCTAAAACCCCTTTACAACACTGGCACCTTTAAAAAAAAATACGTGGCTCCTGCGGCCAGACTAGAGGAAGGAGAAAAAAATCTTTTTTTCCCCCTTTAAAAATAAACTGATTATGCTCTGCCTCTCCAGGTCAAAATCTGGTACATCCCACTGCTAATGCCACCATGTCATGACCCCAGGGGGTCGCCACCTTCCGCTGTCACCACCCTGGACTTACGGTCTCTTGAGAAGGCCCAGGGTACCCTCTCAAGCCCATCCAAAAATGCCCCTTTTACAGCCGAGAAAACACAGGCATGATGACCAGGCAGAGTACTTAACAATGGTTTATTAAGAACAATACTGGGGCAAGGCAAATAAGGCAAGGTGCTTTAAAAAGGTAAAACAATATTGAAAGGCAAAAAGAACACAAAGCTAATGCAGCTACCTATTACTCCTTAACTGTTACTACTTAAGGCCTACAATCCTTCTTTACCAGGCCTCACTACCTGTACAGTCACTCTGACTAGTGAGGGACTTCTCCTCTCAGATCAGCTCTTCTCCCTCAGTGACTCCGTGAGAGGGAAAACTGCAGAGAGACAGCAAGATCCATTTCCTCACAACACACAGAGTTTATCAGAGTCCCCTTCAATTCACTCCTGTGTGAAGAAAGACACCATTTCCCACAGCCTACAGCTTAAGACACATCTCCACAAGAATGCAACAGTCTCCTCCCAGAATCCCTGCACTCCCATTGGCTAAAACCATCCCCAAGCATTGTGCGGATTGTAGGCTGTCTGTTTTCTACTGCCATACAGGCCCCTCCTATAGTTCAGGCCTATAGGTCCTGTCTCCATCCTGCACAGATCATGACACACCTAAATACATAATCTTTACCTAACTCATCTTGTTCTTTACATTTCCTTTTAAATAAAAAAGTTATCCTGATGAAGGCTTCAGTGTGTCCCCAATACAGCTAAGACACTCAGCTCTCAAACTTTGTTTTTAAAGCAAGTAATAATATCTAATGATCATATACTAGCCAAATGGGAAAAATATATTACAAGGACCTCTTTAGGAACAATGTGTTGGGCAGAAGTTTTCCCTTATCTGGCAGAGTCTGTTAGCAAAGCCTAGCATCGAGCAAACTGACCAAAACAGCATGTCCTGGAATACCATTGTACATGTCCTCCTGTCAGTGAATGGCAGCCATTCCCTTATCAAGGAAAAAAATTAGTTCTCAGTCAAGAAATGGTCACTGCCCAAATTCAGTGCATTTGCTGCAGAATTCTATGGAGTAACTGCTTTCCTGTGCTTTTGCTGCTGTCGGCTACACCTAAGCCACCAGCAGTTTAATGCCTACATTAGGAGCAAGTTAGCTCAGTTCATTCATAACTCAGAAAGAGCAGCTTTTCCCATTTATTGATGCCTCTTTGATGCATTGCCTCATTGGAATCACCTGGGCAATGGAGCTGCTTTCTAGGAGACTCATGGACAGTCCTGGATACACATCATCCTGCTTTCCTCCCTCAGTCAAGAAAACAGAGCTGTCCTTACTAACGGGACAGCTGGCAGTCATTTTTCAGGAACAGACTAATTTATTTGCATATTTTGCCACATCTATTTGTGTCATGGGACAGGACTAATGCACAAGATGCATCTGTCACACATAGTCTGACTTGCAGAGAGACTTTCCCACACAAGCTAGAGTTCTAAAAATTGAAAGCCCACATGTAGGCCAAGATTGCTCAGTTACTAGAGAAAACTGAAAACAGGACATGAATGGTTTAGCTAACATAAAATATCTTGGCAAGTGAATCCTAACAGATTTAGTCCATAATGGAGGCAAGCATTTCAACATAGAATTGATAGTCAGTACTGTGTATCTACACTTGCAGACAAATATACTAGTCTTGGGGCAGTAGTACATGAGCATCAAAACAGGGTAATTCCACAGATATCTAAACATACACATAATCCAAGGCACTCCAGCTATAGGAAAAGTCCAGTTAAAGATACCATACCTGCAGAAGCATTTATCAAACACAAGTTCTGTAACTGGCTATCTACTGAAGGCTCAGGCTCCAGATCCAGTAAGCCGAGCTTCCATTAACTGCACTGTTTGCTTTCCCTCTGTATATATGTGCACTCTTTCGGTACATATGACCTTTACTTCTCTCAGACATCCCATCTTTGGGAAAGGAAAAGAAAGCCTGACAGTATATACACAGTATTCAGCATAGAAATTATTTCCTTCCTAACATTGATTACATTTTTCCAAAGCCATCTCCAACAAGAGCTCATGCTTCTGCACTAGAAGTTGTGCTTTCCCTTTCCTCTACAGAGAATATACAAACCCTTCCTTGCCTGCTGTTCCACTCCACTCCACCCCACCCATTCCATTAACACTCTCATCCTGCTTTAGTCTTAAACTTATCCTCCTGTGTGCAGTCTAACCACCAGGCAGCATGGAAGGTTCACCCCTTTTATAAGGAACTACAGCTAACTTCTTGTACTTACAGCTTATCACTTATGAGTCACTGGGAACAACATGGAACTTGGTTTGCATGCTCCACCCACCAAATCCAGGAACTGGAACTTCTACTTGAAAGTTTTTGGAGCAGCAGCAAAAGAAAGGTCAGTCCACTGAAGTAGGATTAGTGAGACCCAGGTTCAAAGCCATGACTGCTGGATGACCCCAGGCCAATCATACTCATTCACCATATAAGCAACCCCAGAGAGTTGTTGTGAGTTCAAGATGGTGGGGAGAGCCATTTGTCACCTGGACTCTTCAGAGGAACAGCAAAATAAAAATATTACAACTAGAGCAGCTTAAGTTGTTTCTTTCTATGCCATAACCCGATGTTTCTAGAAGCTTCACATATGGCAACTACTTCATGAAAAAGCTACTTCAGTCAAGCACATGGTAGTTGTAACATCCCTGGCAGAAGACGGAGTCTGATAAAGCAACGAGAGGGGAGGTCATCCAGAAGAGATTTGTCTGTGAAGTGGGCTAGGAAGACATTGTTCCGTGTACTGAAGTGTCCACAACAATGTGCCAGACAGCCAAGACCAAAAGAAAAGAGAATTTGCTAAATAAATGAAGAAGGGGGTGAGGGAGCAAGGCACAGGTAGAACTAGCAGACAGCATTTGTAGAATGAAATCTGTAGTGTCCGCAGTACATCCATTGTTTCACAGCACATTTGTGTGCTAGCTCTGCCTTTACTACTAGTAATTTCACAAGAAGGTCAAACCCATGATCAGTTTCAAGATTTTATTTTGTCAGAAGGGGAAGCTGATGATTCCAAATCTGTTAAACCCTAAGATTTACAGACAAAAATGCACCAAATCAAACAAAAATCTCCTCTAAGGGAAGGAGCGGGGAGGAGGATGTAGGGGCAGAGACATCGCTATGAAAGAACCACATATTTGGTCCCAGTTCTAGCACAACTTTGGGACTCAAAAGCAGCCCACTGAGCTGGACTGCTGAGCTGGAACATGCCTGCCTGGCAAGCAGAGATTTCAGACCCTGCAAACCTCCTGCTTTTTCCACCGCCAGGTCACTGGGGTATTGCTGGGGCTGCTCAGGTACCATGAAAAAAAGGAATCTAATCAAGGCAATAATAAATACTGACAGGCCAGGCACACAATTTCAAAGGCAGAACAGATACATAAGGCATTCACTGCTCTTGAACATTTGTCCATTGCAAGCTCTTTGTTCAGATGAGATGAGGAACAGCTGAGCTAGGCCAATCCGTCTTCCAGCCCTGAAATCCAGAGGTTACCCCAGGGACTTCAGTGCTCTGCAACAAACTGGGGTGTGATAGAACTAACAAGGAGATGATGGTGGCATTACCACTAAGCCTATCCCCCCTAGCTGGAAGCAAATACTTCCCTGGCCTTGGGGAGCCTGTTAAGTGTTGCAGCCTGAACCCTGCTTAAGACCTTGGAGAATTCAGCATCAGCAGGATTATGGTCTGGCCAGAAGATGCAAAACAGAAGGGAGGGGAATATGTGTATGGATGGGATAGGAGCACATATAAAAAGTGTAACAAGGTCCGGGGGCCCCTCCTTGGGGGATGTATGTTACACACACATTAAGGCATCATGGTTACAGAAACCATCACAAATGGGAAGCCAGCCCATGCTCTCCCCCCACCCCCACCGAGGGAAGGGGGAAGGCAGGCCATGGACATGATTGAGCCTGGAAACAATTGTGAAAGCAGGCAGTTGCCAACTCTGCATGGAATTATGATTCCTCAGTACTTCACCTCTTGCCCAGAGACAGGAATGCCTCCAAATCCTCTCTCCCCAACAAGCAGGAACATTGCTTTCCTTTTAGAACCTGCCTGAAGTATATTCCAGTGGGTTAGAAGCAGCAGTGAAATAAGCCCAGAAGGAGGCCATGAAGCATGCCTGCCTCTGTGCTCAGGGACAGACAGGGTAGGTTTGGTCAATTTCTTTCAGTGATTCTCAGAGGGAACATGGGGCATTGAGCCAAGAAGTCTTCCTGGTGAGCTAAAAGGGGAAGGGGAAGGGTATCCAATGCCAGCACTTTGGTACAGGGTGGGGTTTCTACTGTAGCCACTGTCTGAGCAATTCTTGGGATTTGGCATTAGAAGGACTAATCCTTCCACTCCTTCTTGATGGTCAGGTTCCACTCCCAGGACAGATGGTCTGTCTTGTCATCATCTGTAAATTTCGATTTGATGTTGTAGCTGCCCCGGGCCAGCATACCCTTGGGGGCTTCCTCCATAGGGGTTAAGAACTCATATTCTTCAGCACGTGGCCCGTAACTCCCAACCATGTAATCAGTCTTGTCAACTGGAAGGAGAAAAAAGCAGTGACAACTTGTGAACTGCCAAGAACAAAGACTTTTGAAACAAATCAATACATCTCCACCAAGAGCAACATTTTAGTAAAGGTAAAGGTTCCCTCGCTCGAAAGCCAGTCGAATCCGACTCTAGGGTTGCGGTGCTCATCTCTGTTTCAAAGCCAAAGAGCCCGCGCTGTCCGAAGACGTTTCCGTGGTCATGTGGCCGGCATGACTAAACACCAAGGCGCACAGAACGCTGTTACCTTCCCACTGAAGTGGTACCTATTTATCTACTTGCAACATTAGAGCCTCCTTAAACACTCAACCCAATCAGCTTGCTGATCTGCCCTCTCTGCAGCTAGTATTCCAACAGAAATTATGCTTTCACCATACTAGATAGCCCCATCGTCTGTTTTTAGCTGTAAAATCTAGCTTCAGTCTAAAAAGATAAACCCTCCTTTGCAAAGAGACTTTGCCACAGGAGTGGCACTTCATTGCCCGAAAATAGCAGAAGAAACAGAGATGTACAATACAAGGCAGCTTCCTTCTTCTTCAAGCACTCACTTTTTACTCCTTTTCTGAATGTGTGCTGAATGTACTTCAAACCTGAAACGATCTCCTTGTTCACCTAAAACAGACAGAAGAGGTCAGTCAATACAAACTTACCAACTGACAAGCACCCTTCCCGCAGCCAAAGCAAGGTAAAGGATCCCATCTCCCTATATGTTTACTCAACTACCACTTCATAAGACTTACCAGAAAGGAGATCTTTATCCGGTACTCCACACCCTCTTTTAGCACAAATGACTGCTTCTTGAAGCTCTCCAAGTCACCTGGACGGCATGAAGGCAGGAATGAATGAAACTGTCCCCAGTGAGCAGGACAGTTCCTTTAATGCCAGCTTGACCTCTATTAATCAGACAACATTACTTGTCTACTTCCAATAGTAGTCTGAAGGCTTGGATACCATTACACCAAGACCACAGAAAACATGAAAATGGAGCTTTAAATTCTAATCTCAGCACCACAGCTGACATCATTACCCACACAAGGAATCTTTCCAGCCCATGACAACCAAGAGCAACACCATGATGGTCAGCACAATCTGAGTCTTTTCAACATGGAAGCCTACTAGAGGGGCAGGCATGCAGGCTCACACTGAAATGGGTGGACAGGAGCAGTGAAACAACTGTCACAGGGAAGAATCCCGGCCCCATAAGTGGCTTGTACACAAGCTTGCTACATATGAAACAAGATGAGTCTTAAACTATATTAACAGGAGCTTTGCTGAGGCGGAATCTCTTCAGAAGCCTAGATCTGAAGAATGCCCCTCCCATCTCATAACCCAGCAAGGGGAAGAATAGCTATCTATCTTAACTGTTCCCAGGCAAGCATGGGTGCAAAATACTGAGGGTAGAGACTTCTCTGTGGAAACAGCCTATACTAGATCTCCATTCTGACACAACCCACTCACCTTTGAGATCCAACTCCAATGGGCCAGGGGCACTGGCACAAACCAGAGTCAGTTTTGTTACCACCACATTTGGAGCACAGGGATCTAAAACAGAAGAAGAGGGAAAAGCACTTAGAAGGTATACAGACCAGTCCTCTGTGCACGCCGCTGATCACTGCAGATACAAGCAGCTTCTTCAATTACTACAAGTCCTCCTTGCGATATACTACACCTGAAATACTAGGAATCCTCTACTTTCATTTTAAAGATTTCTACCTTCCAGAAATGGATTGTGGAGAAGCATGAAGTGATCTCAAAATCAACAGGGAGGAGATTCATCCAGTGGTCAAGTCATAGACCTTTCAGGCCTTTTATATCTTTTATGATCTGCTTAGCTATTGTTCTGTCCTCCTGACCAGTGCCAATCCTACCATTTCAGGTTCTTCCACAAAGACAAACCTCACACTAAGATTACTTTTGCCTTAATTCTAGTTGCAAACCTGTTGATATGTACCACTTACCCAAATACACATAAGTGTATTGATAGGCATTACATATACGAAGCTGCTAAGCTCTCTCAGACGGTCCTTTTTATGCCAGAACCACCTGCATGTCTTCAAGATCCTAATGCCCAGCTTTGGCCAGCTAGATTGCTCAACCACACCTACATGGGAAAGGAAGGCCTGCCTTAAAGAGACACTGGGTAATCTGAATGGAGGGGACAAATCTAAGCAGTTCTGCTCTTTTACAAAAAGGCAAATATCCCTGTGGGAACTCACCAGCAGCAATGGCTACATTTCCAAGCAGGGCCTCTTTGTACTTGCGCAAACTTTCATCATCTTTGTCTAGTTCTTGGATCTCCTGGATGCTCTTCTGGGCAGGGGGCTTGTAATTGACAGAGTGCTCATCCTCTTCATTTTCGGCTGCAATCTGGGCCAGCTGCTCAGGGGTGGGTTCTTGTTCAGCCATCTCTGCAAGTTCAACCTATGTCTAGAGTGAAACACAAGAACACGAATTATCACCTGCAAGCACTACCAGGAGAAGCTTTCTTACTCAATGATGAAGAAAGGTCTCAAGATACTGTTCTTCAGTTTTAAGAAGTCAGCTTGGAAAAGGGTTCTTTCATGGGAAGTCAGCAAAAACTATGTTCCATGCTCAAACACTTCCATCCTCATGAGCTTTGCCTGCTGCTGCTGGAAGTTTTTTTTGCTGGCTAAGTATCCTGGTCTCCTATCAAGTGCTAAAGACAACCAATAGAGCAATATGCCTGCTGCTCCCAGTTCTGGTCTCTACTACATGCTAGCTTATCCAAAAAATTGTGCTCTAGGACCCACAATGCAGGCAGGTCAGTGTTAGCAGCTGCCTGAGAGGGGTGGGGGCACTTGGCACAGCTGATTGCTGAATCCCTTTTGAACACCCAAGGCTAAATGAGACTGGCTAATGCAGTTGCTATTAGCTGGGGGGGGAGGTAATAAGTTCCAGGCACTGGAAATTGTGAATAGGATATGCAAAGGTAATTACAGTCAAGAAAGTCTGCTGCTATTATAAACCTTGTATACTCTTAACACCTCCACATGCTGCAAGCTACATCTAAAGTCACTGTATTCCAGGGGGTTCTCTGGGACAACTGGAAGAAATCTGAGGCTGTGTTCTCCACCAGCAGATTTTCAAAGGCTTTAGAACTTCCTTTTTGTGGTGGTGGCAGAAAGGAAGCCCAGTAGTCTTGACCAGTGTTCCCTCTAAGCTGAGTTAGTGTGAGCTAGCTCACAGTTTTTTTAACCTCTGGCTCACAGTTTTTTGTCTTAGCTCAGGAAGGATGAGTTTTTTTAACCTCTGGCTCACAGTTTTTTGTCTTAGCTCAGGAAGGATGGCTTCAGAGCAAACTAATTTATGTAGCAGCCAAATCACTTGCTCACAACTTTAAGGCTAGTAGCTCACAAAGTAGAATTTTTTGCTCACAAGACTCCAGAGCTTAGAGGGAGCATTGGTCTTGACTTTTTTACAAGGATGCTGTGCTACTTCCTCCATTCATTGCTGCTTCTGCTTTTCCTCTGCATAATTACGCAAAGTGCATGTAAGGGAGTCAGAACAAGGGCTAAAATGCTGCCAATACTAACAGATGCCAAAGAGACCCAAAGTGTGGAGCACTTGAATTCTAGAAATCATACCCAAAGAACATCAGCCAAGTCACCAACTCCTGAATAAAGCTTGAGTCCAGTGGCAGCTTTAACACCAACCGAGTTTTATTCAAGGTATAAGCTTTCATGTGCACGCATACTTCTTCATATACAATGAAATGGAAATTACCAGTCCATACATATAGGTAGAGAGAAGTAAATTAGCATACAGCATAATGCAGATATTTAACAGAGTTAAGGACCAAACAGGAATAACAAACTTAGTTTATATGGTTACCATTTGTTTCAGTTTAATTCGGGGGGGGGAGAACATAGTGAATGGAATATATCAAAATTGGAGATTGAGGGACAAATGTATTTTTAGTTGTGGAATGCTAAGAGAGCGGAGACCATGCCATTATGCTCCATCCGTCTCCTCTCAAGCATGGAGACAACCTTATAGCATCCTCTTCTTTGAGGAAGCTGTGGCTGTGTAAAGTTATCTCCCCTGTCCCCAGACCAGAGATATACATTCCAAATTACATTGCATTCTACTATTAAATTACATGACAACCATGTACTCTAATTTATCATTCCAAATAAGAAATAAAAATAAAGAGGATGTAAGGCCCTTCTGGTTTTACCTTTTGGGATATTGGTTTCTTATCACACTACATGTGCTATCCTCATTCAGCCCTTATCTCTATTTTCTCACCAGTCCCCAGAAGGGCCATACATCCTCTTTACTTTATTTTATTTCTTATTTGGAATAACAGATTAGAATAATAGATTGTAATGTAATAAACTGTAGAATGTAATGTGATTTGGAATAGTAGATTGGAATGTATTTCTCTGGTCTGGGGACAGGGGAGATAACTCTACACAGCCAGTCACCCCAACCTCAAAGAAGAGGATGCTGTAAGGTTGCCTCCACTCTTGAGAGGAGATGGATGGAGCATAATGGCAAGGCCTCAGTTAATTACTTTCAGCATTCCGCAATTAAGGATACATGAACCCATCAATCACCAATTTTGACATATTTATTTCCTTCACTATGTTCCCCCCCCAAGATTAAACACAAACAAATGATAACCATATAAAGTAAGCTTGTTATTCCTGTTTGATCCCTGAATCTGTTAAATATCTTCATTATACTGTAAGCTAATTCACCCTCTACCTATACATATGGACTGGCAATTTCCATTTCATTGCATCTGAAAAAGTGTGCATGCACACAAAAGCTTATACCTTGAATAAAACTTTGTTGGTCTTAAAGGTGCCACTGGACTCAAACTTTGTTCTCCCATTTATATAATGCAAGAGAAAACTAGATCAAACAGGGAGAAACACACATGACTGAAACTAAAGTAAAACCAGTTCCTCTGTCTCACAACATTACAGGATGGAAAGTAGCTGTGGAATGCCAAATTAATCCCAGTAAATATATTTGACCCCAGCAATCTGAAGTCTTGAAACTTGTCTTATCACCTAACATTACACTGAGATTCCAGCACACGCCTTCGCTACTGTTTAGCCTTTTGAGACTTGTGCAGCTAACAGTCCTCTCGGATCTAAAGCATGGGTAGTTTGTGCACCTCCCAACTCTGGGGCCCTTTTCAGACACCATTACAGCATGGACCTGGAGACTACCAACCATGTGTACTTAGAGAGCACACTACCTGCCACAATCACTGTACTGCATGAACAGGAGCAAGGTGTGAATTTACAGTGGGTGCCAAGATGCAATAAGCATGAACCAGCAGGTAGTGTTCACATGTACTGAGGCTTCTACACTCACGGTAAGTATGCATGTTGCCCCTGTTCACAACATGGCGACTGCATGTATTGCAAGAACTACAGGTAGTCTGTATTCTCAATATGTTTGGTTGGCAGGCTCCTAGAAATATATGGAAAGGACTTTGGAGTACTAAAAAACCAGAAGTTACTAATCCACAGAACTAAATTCCTCAGGATGATCCAGACTCACCACACAGAACTTCATGGTTTTGCAAGTATGCATGGTTGGGCTAGGATCTTGGAGAACCAAGTTTGAATTCCCACTCTGCCACAGAAACTTGCTGGGTAACATTGGATTGGACGCTTTCAGCCTAACCTACTTCACAGGGGGGTTGTCAAGATAAAATGGAGTAGAGAATAATGTAAGCCAGTTTGGGTCACCAGCTGGGAGAAAGGCATGTAAACAAATGGTTTATTTCAGACAAGAATAATCCATTGTGTTTCTACTGGTCAGGCATCAAGGCAGCTTACAATAAATAAAACAAAAATCCACATACCAACTCAGAAGTAACTTAACATCTAAACCTCACACTTTCCAACAGTATTAAAACTGAGCAGAAGCCCACCAAGTTATAAAGTCCATTCATTTAAGGCTAAAATCCGTCTTTGTTGCTGTTCCCCCCACTGGCAGAACCAGGCAGCAGACATAGGGTACCTTACAGTGCAACTGAAGCAAACATCAAATATTGGGGAAAGAACACAAGGAAGTTTGAAGAAGAGGCTGCAGAAAATGTAACATGAGAGATTATGAAGACTGGAATTTTATTAACTTCAAATATTTGTCAGGGTAGCTAATAAGAAGTAGGAGGCAGAGAAACTGAACTCACAGACAAAAAGGAACTCTGCAGCAGACTGCTGTTCAACTAGCAAGTACTGACACCGCCGCAGTGTAGCCAGCAGTGATTTGTGATTAGACCCTTGTTTTTATTAGTTGTACTGGTTGTGTTACACCTGGTTAAAAGTATAAAGAAAAACTGCTATGCATACATTAGACTGAAGGAGTGCAACACCAACTCTCCTCACGTGTCCTTTAAGAGTAAGATTAAACCATATGGCTTTAAACTCTAATTCCTGCATAACAAAAAGAACCACACATAGCTAAAATATATGATCCTTTGACAAGAAGGAGAGTACAAGCGACACAAGATTCTAGGAGGACCACACTCACCTGATCCCCACACAAAAACACTGAATTGCTCTTGCAACCCGAGGATAGAAGTAGTCACTAGATATAAGCAGAGTTCAGCGTGAAAAGAAACTCTTTTCTAACCTCTTTAAAATCAAACTTTCTTACAGTGACTGTCACCATGATTAATTTCGTTTTGTTTCATTTCCGCACTAGGTAGATCAAACTTATCTATGGAGGGGTTCACTATGAGAAAATGTTATAATTCACCCAGGCTCTTCATGAACAGGTGCTCTTCATGAACAGGTACTCCTACTCACCCCATCTGCAGCTGAGGCATTAGTCATGCTAAGAAGCAGTAAGGTTTACATAGTTTTTGCAGTAACATCAGTATTTTCCACTATAATCTAATGTGGACTAAAGAACACCCTTCGCTGTCAGACCAGGTGAGCAAGGAGGAAAAGCAGCTTCCTCTACAGCAGATGATGTCAGCTGCTTCTGAAACAGACCGGTTGTAAAGACGTGGTAGGACAACATCTCAGCCCAGCTTACCCTAAGGGAAGACAAGAGTGGTTTGGCAGTAAGATGCCAAACATTTCCCAGGAATGGGAAGGCTCTGGCAAACTGGCACACTTCCCAGTACATACAGGGCACATTGTAAGCAGCACCGACCCATTAACCCACAGCAGCATACCACTGGCCCTTCTTTGCACCTTGCAGAAATTTCCCCCAGAATTGACTGAGTTGCTAGCAGTTTAAAAAATACCAGAATTTTATAATGGGGGGGCCCTCATGTAGTCCCCAGTTCTAAACATAATAAGCAACCATTTGTCCTTCATCCGGAAGTATTTTCTGGTCTGTAAGATGTTACCCATTCTTCAGGGCCCATGAAGGGAGATCTTTCAGTAAACAGTACTCTCCTCCTACCAAAGGGAGTACCCTGTTCTCCTGACTGGAAAGATTAACTAAATGCAGCCTAGTCCCACCCCATTAGAAAGCAGCAAAAGCCTCCTCAATCAAACAGAAGTTGGCTCATTCTCCAAGGGTGTGGCCACATGCCTTGGACATGACACTCAAAAGCAGCTGCCACTGGCACAGCACCGCTGCTTTCTCCTTTGGATTAAGCTGCCTACTGGAATCCTGCCTGTTTCTTATTTCCTGCTTCCTGAAGGCAGCAGTCTGCTCTGGCCATTAGGAAACATAGCTACTGCACCAGCATCACATGGCCCCAAACTGTATTGCAAGGCTCAATGCTGCCTCCCTGCCCCACTTCGCCCCCCCCCCCCAAGCAGCAAAATAGTACTCAGATGCATTACTGGAAACGGCTTCATAAACTCCACTTTCCATTTTGCAATTTACATGTGCATTAAGAATTGGAAACTATTCTGGAAAGTGAGACACTCTACAAAACTATTCCAGGAGGCCAGCAGTTGATTGCAACAAGTATACACAAACATTTTACACTGGGGAAAAAATGTTAGTCTAGAGTGCCAGACACCTGTTTATTGTTCCACAAAATGAAGCAACAGGAACAATGACAGAGAAACAGGGGCTACACTGCACACACAATGCATAAGACAACAGCAGTCACACCCAATTGCATCTCTAGATGTGCCATGGAACTCTAGCAGCACAACTACAAGGGATCAGGTTCCATAACTCTCAAACCCCCAGGCTAAGAGACTAATCCTCTAAAGACTGCCAGTGATAACAGCCTGGAAAGCTGCTTTGACTGCCAAGACTCCCAAGGAAGGCCAGCACCACAGCCTGGCCCCACAGCCTATGAGGGAGGGCTTAGTCCTGGAAAGCAAAGGTACACCTGCTTTGCTCTTTACAGTATATGGAGATCTGCAGTGGTCATTCTGTAAGCAGAGAACCAATCAGGTTGTGTAGCTACGTGGCTCTTTCACACATATCATATGGCTCCTAACAGGGCGGCTGGGGAAGCAAATGGGAGGCATGCCTCCCTGATCGATCTTCCTTTCCCCAGCCAGTGTTCCCCTCGCTGAGTAGGCTTAAAATGGGGGGAGCAGAGAAAGAAAGCAACTTTAAATGCATTCTCAAAGCCCTCCCCCCTCCCCGCCAGCTGGCATAGAGAAAGCATTTTCCTCGTTAAGTATCTTCACCAAGCCAGCCGGGGGAGAGGAGGCTTGGAGGATGCATTTAAAGTTGCTTTCTTTCTACCTCTCCTTCCTCTCCCCATCTATTTGCTTTCTTTGTTTCTCTTTCATTCTTTCCACCTCTCTCTCTCTTAGACAAATAAATATAATTAGCAAACAAATAAATGCATTGGACAAATAAATACCATTATCAGTATCTGTTTTTACCCCAATTTGTTTTTATTTTGAGCAGTCACGTTTAATGTTAATAAAAAGCGAATTTGCATATTTTTCAATAAAACGTGTGTGTGATATTTGTTCATGTCTTGCGACTCTCAAACTCCTGACGTTTATTTTATGTGGCTCTTATGTTAAGCAAGTCTGGTCAACCCTGCTATAACACAAAGAGAAGCAGCCTTTTGGAGGTGAAGCAAGCCATTGTGACCTTTGAAGAAAAGCAGGGAGCGGCCTTCTTTCACACCCAAGCTGCATATCCAGGAGCAGCTTCAAAACCAGAGGAAGACCGTGTTCCAGCTGAAAGTTTACCCCATCCTCCTAAACCTCTTTGAAAGGTCTAGCTTATTAAGTAAGGGTCAGTAGGATAAAGACGGCCTGGAGAGACCAAAACCCTTTATCCCATCCCCTTTCCCAGGTGGCAGGCAAATAAACATCAGTGGAATTATCTAACTCGCTCTTTCAGGCTCTGCTCACAATACCTGCAGTGGAAGAAGGGATACTGTGCACCCTACCAGAAATTACTTACAGGGAACTCCATAGTTTGACAGCTTCTTCATGAAACCAGAGGGGAGTCAAGAACAGATGTGTAAACTATGGCAAGACAAGAGCCCCAGTATTTTAAGCAGCCCAAAGCAACAGAATGGATTAGGGGAAGAAGAGACCACCAAAATAATAAAGCGGCACTGTTCAGCACTTTCAGGAAGTTTTGCAACCAAATTTAACTGATCTGCTTATCCAGAGAAAGAAATTTTAGTAGATAACGCCATCATTCTAGTACATGGCCAAGCAAAATTTATATCAAGAACAAGCCAAAGGTTATAAAATTAATCCTCCATGCAAATCTGTACCTCTTAGATATGTCCCGCTCAAACATGAGCTTTGGCATCCTAAGAATCAGAAGTCTCATTTCAACAAATATTTCGACTTAGCTATAAGGAACACTTTGAAAGTGTGTAGGAAAGTAAGACTGTATGTGGATGTATAGTTCTTATAACTCAGACCTGGATGGCCCAGACTAGCCCAACCTTGTCAGTTTTTGGAAGCTAAACAGGGTAAGCCCTCGTTAGTGTTTGAATGGGAAACCACCAATAAATGTCCAAGGTTGCTAAACAGATGCAGGGAATGGCAAACCACCTCTAAATGTCTCTTGCCTTGAAAACCCCATGAGGGGTCACCATAAGTTGGTTGAGTCCTGACAGCATTTTCCACCACCACACAGTTCTTATGGCTAATGTTCCCTCTCACCATCTACCCAATCCAGCCTGTGATGGCTCCTATGACCTGTGCTATCCCACTGAGCAATAATTCCAATTCTTCATCTTGAAAGCTAGGAAATATCATTGTATTTCCTGATTTGAGGCATCTTTCCTTGGCTCAGATTTGAAAGAAAACAGCATCCATACAAAATATCATATCGGGTAGGCTTGCAGCTCATTTCTAATAAAGTGCAATGACCACAACTTCCCTGCCATCAGACATGGCCTTCTGAGCAGCCAGCAGTTACATTTTGAAGTCTGCCCCTGCTTGTCTGACTACCAGCATTTCCTGTATATGAACCAATTACTTACTACCAAAGTGACCTTGCTAGCAGAAACTGTTTCCCACACTTACCTGGATAGGCACCACATTGCTCTACCAAAATTATTGATGTCTGTGTATTAACTTCAAGTATTTTCCACAAACCACTACCGTACATGGACACTTTGCAAAAATTAGTAATATCAGCATGTATTTCCTGTAGTGGACTACACAGAGCCAATTAGTTTTATCTAGTACTCAAGTGTTCCCTAAAGCTGCATCAATCCCACACCGCCTAGAAGAAACACAATGATAGAGACATACACAGTGAATTATGTAACTCTACATTTCTGTCTTGGCTGAACTGGAAAGCCTGCAAAGTCACCTATCATTGCTTAGTACACTGGGGAGAGAAGGTTCAGGAAAAGATTAACTAGCACTATGGCTCTCAGGTCTACATTAGTACTAATTTAGAACTGACATACAAATTCTCTAAGAAAAGAAGCATACTTGGCCTAAATATAACACTTAAGGAAATCCTATGAATGTTCCCATACACATCCAATCTAAGATCAGCTACTGAATATGGCTGACCCACTGTGACTCTGAAGCTTCAAGGCAGCAACCATAGTACTCTAGGAAAAATGCCAATTAATAATGCACAGAAAAGCTTGCCTGCCCCTAAGTGACTAGGATACTTTCCACATTCATAAAGGATAACCGTTCAATTCCCACTCGGCCTTGCAGTGAATAGTTCTATTCAGGGGTCTTTTTGTAGAAAAAGAGCTGCAGGAGCTCATTCGCATATAGTATGCGAATTAGCTACTAGGCTATTAGCATATGCCACACCCCCTGACATCACCAGAAGTGATGTCAGAAGGGGAAGCAAAAGGGGGGAGGCATCTTCAAAAGCCTCCCCTTCTCTTCCCCAGCTGGCTGGGTGGGGGAGCAAAGAGAGAAGGGGTTTAAAATTTAAACCCCTTCTCACTGGAGTTGGGCCACAGAAGGAGGAAAGAAGGAAAGAGAGAGAGCAGAGAGAAGGAAAGAAGGAAGGAAAGAGGGAAAGAAAGAGAAGGAAGGAGGGAAAGAAAGAGAGAAAAGGGAAGGAGGAAGGAAACAGGGAAAGGAGGAAAAAGAGAAAAGAAGAAGGTGGGAAAGAAAGACAGAAAGACAGACAGACAGGAAGAAGGAGGGGAAAAGGAGGGGGAAAGGAAAAGGAGGGGACAGAGGAAAAGAAGGGAATGAAAGAAATTCGGCAGCAATTCGGTCCCATTATATCCTCTGGGCCATTGAAGTCAATGGCAAAAACATAGGGTATATTCTGGGGGCTGGAGGGGAAGGGGTTTGAGGGAGAGGCTCCAAACTCACAGGGTAGCTGATCCTCTCCCCAAGATACCCACCAAGTTTCAAGAACAACCCCCCCCAACCAAGCAACAGCAACCAGCAGAACTTTTTAATGTTGTAAACCTGTAAGAACCAAAAACCTTTCATCTGTTCTAACTTCTAACCTGACTGCTCAGCAATTTCATTGAGTGCCCACAAGTTCTTGTGAGAAAGGATGACAAGTATTTCTTTCTCTACCTGCTCTATCCCATGCATAGTCTTGTAAACCTCTTATCTTGTCACCCCTCAGTCATTGTTTCTCAAAGCTAAGATCCCCAAACATGATAACCTTTCTTCATAGGGAAAGTGTCCTCTTATTAATGCAGTTGCCCTTTTCTGCATTTTTTCCAGTGCTATAAATATTCTTTTTGAGGTGTGTGTGGTGTGAGTGGTCCAATGAGTTGCACCATCAATTTATACATGGATAAATGATGTTCCTTTTGGTCTTTTGGGGTTTCTGTGTGGCACTGTGGCATGCTTGCACTGCCACAGTGCCACTTGTTCTCATGGCAAACAAGCACCTCCCAAGGCAGTTCACTTTCCCTGAGATTCTCTGGGAGAGTCTGACTGCTGGTGCTGCCTTAAGTGCTGCTGGCTGGGTTTCCCCATTGGAAACAATGGAGGTAATGGGGGTAACCTGTTTGGGTGCCCATAGAATTAGGCCCATTGGTCCAATTGCTTTGAGACGTGGGGGTGTATGTGGGGAGAGGCTCTCGAAGCTACCCTGAAAATGTGGAGCCTTTCCCTCAAACCCCTTCCCCCCAGAGCTACTAACAACACTGTGGGAAAAAGTAACTTTTCCCCCACCATAGAGAACAATGGAGGGGATGGGGGCAACCTGTTTGGGGGCTCGTAGAATTGGACTCTCTGGTCCAATGTTCTTGAAACTTGGTGAGTATCTTGGGGAGAGGCCCCATCAGCTACCCTGTGAGTTTGGAGCCTCTCTCTCAAACCCTCCCCCTCCATCCCCCAGAATATACCCTATGATTTCGCCATTGACTTCAATGGCCCAGAGGATATAATGGGGCTGAAATTGACATTCGGCTGGCCACCCAATGGGCTCCTACTGCCGAAACTGACATGCGGGAGCCTTTCTGCCCTCCAAAACTGCTTGTGCCCAACCGAATTGGGCTGATTTTTTTTTTTTTTTGCACACCCCTACCGGAGACACTGGCTGGGGGCTTGCCGCCACCACCATTTGTTGTGGCTCCTGAGCTGCCGGAGCTGTGCTCTGGCACGCTACCCCCCAAAAGGCCCCTGGTTCTATTATTTGCCATACAGCACAAAACCATAATTTTATTCACTGAGTCAGACAGATACAGGTCAGGCCATATAAGCCTGTCATGTATTATTGGTCAGATATTTAATTAATTTAACTTATTTATATCACATTTCTCCTCATGGGAACCCAAAGCAGCTTACATCGTTCTCCTTTCTTGTTTTATTCTCACATCAGCCCTGTGAGGTATGTTAGGCTGAGTGTGTGTGACTGGCCCAAGGTCACCCAGCAATCTTCCATGGCAGCGTGCGGATTAAAACCTGGGTTTCCCAGATCATAGTCCGACATTTAAACCACTATACCACAC
Organism: Gekko gecko; assembly: GCA_029375565.1. NCBI lineage: Eukaryota > Metazoa > Chordata > Lepidosauria > Squamata > Gekkonidae > Gekko > Gekko gecko. Next base: position 230,363,479 of record JAPDNY010000002.1, on the reverse strand, counting down.
TGGCTCTCATTAGTGTGCCTTATCAATATAAATCCAATGGTCTAGAGCTCTTGCACACATATTCATTCAAGGATCTTGACTAAATTTTCTGTCTGCAGAAGAGAACTTTCCTGTATCTCCCATGCCTCTTATATCCACAAAATCCTGCTCCTGGGGCACAGGGGACCTTGGGGTGGGAGAGGTCTGCAGCAGGAAGGGAATCTGTGGAAGTTTAAGAATTTAGTCTGGGCTCAGCTCATAGGAATTTACTTCACAACTCAGTTATAAAATATTGTCTAAGTATCTTCATTGTTACATCAATCAAGCAGCTGCTATGTACTGTACATGCCCATTCTGCATACATGTAAAGATGTACAACACATAACATTCCAACACAGGACACCACTCTAGAAGAAAACTTAACATGTCAAGCAGCCTTTCATTTCACATGATGAAATGTAAGGATCTAAGTCTACCAATTAAGAAAGACTGTTTTCTGTCTATTTTCAGACCTTTCCTGCTCTCCCAAACATTAAGTATGAAAGTATTCTGAGAAAGCAGTCTGCAACCCACCAAAAGAACATTCAGCATGGGAGGGAAAACATGAGGCTTTGCCACCAGGGAAATTTGCAACTGAAGAGAGGCAGGAACAGAAGACTCTCACATGAATGGTCCCCAAGGCTAAATCACTAATTCGCTTTGGCAGAAGGTTCCATCAGAACAAACTGGAGATCCCATTAGCCTTAGAGCTAATGCATTGTGCTGCAACCAGGGAGAACAGGGTCAGTGAGGAGTTTAGACTTAAGCTTGGAATATATATCACTTAAAATGCTTTCTGTCATACATGCTGCCTTGTCCTACACAGCAGCAAATATTTTGCTGAGAATTACTAGCTTTCAGAATTAGATCTCAGAGCTCCTTAAGATGATCAGCAACATAAAAAAGGTCTGTTATTGAACCCTTTCACAGACTTTCCTGGTTAACAATCTGTAACTTTTATCTGCTGGCGATCTTTGCAATAATGCTGCTGGCGGAAAGCAAGACAATAAATCCAGGCCCTTCACCTGACACAGAAAGTGAGATTTTGATGTTTGTCTGGCATTTACCTGCTGGATAATGGCAACTGGTTTTGTGTGAACAGATAGTACAAACTGGCTAAGCTGCAGTGTATACAAACTCTCACTATGGAAACTCAGCTACAGATGTTGACAAGGATATTAAAATGGAAGGCACTCCAGGAGCTTTAGCTTTTACTGGAAATACTACAATGCCTATCTAGGCTGTGCTATGCAGAGCAGCCAAGCCAGAAAATCATTGGGGTTGAAGGTTAGTATTGGGACAGGCAGGGCTTTGATGGGTGAAGGAGATAGAAATGAGCTTGCAGGAGCATGGATACTTACCGCAGAGAGCTATAAGGCTGGTAAACAATGGAAACAATCCATTTCTAGGTTAGGAAATTAACAGTTTGGGGCATAGTTGTAGCCAGGCTACTATAGCTAAGATCTACCATCCTGTGAGGGACTTATCCTTTAACTATAGGTCCTTTAATTCTCCCAAAGACTTTAAGCAACAGTACTTTTCTCCAAAGCATAAGACACCCCTAGTCTTCAAACCAAAAAGGGTTTTTTCAATGCAGCACTGATACGCCAAGGACCAAGTTTCTACCATGCAATTATTCTATGTTGAGAAATTCACCCAGCATTATCAAGATTTTTCGATGTTCATAGGTCCAGCTAATCAAGGGTATTCACTGGCTTCCCCTTTTGGTTCTAGGCACAATCCAAATGTGGGTTTTGACCTTTATAAAATCCTAAATGCTCTGAGAGCAGGATCTATGAATAATCAGGATCTATGAATAATGACTTTCTCCCATATGACGCTACCTGCTCGACTAAAAGAATCACTGGAGGTATCCTCTCTGAGCACACCATTTCTGGCTTTTTCTATGGCTGTGCCCTCTGTCGTTCCATTTGTCACTATTTGTGTTATCATTTAGGCACAAATACATCCTGTTCTTCAAAGCTTTGGGTTGTTAGCTTGATTTGTTTCATATTATACTTTTGGTTAAAACAGTGTATTAATGTGCTGGCTTAATTTGCCATCATCTCCTGATCTCCTGTAACTGCCTTTTCTCCTACCTGATAACAAATTTTTCTTTTTTTAAATCCATCTTGAAGGACAGGTCTGATACAAGGTCAAGACTTCCTAACCAAACTTCTGCTAGGCAATTAAGACCACTGGAAGTGACGCACTGAGCATGTAAATTGTTAAGGACACATAAGGTTACCACCAGTACACCTAGAGCAAGAATCCAGACAAGACACTTAATACATTTAAGCTACCTTCCCTTATTAGACACAGAATGACAATTAAAAAACACTGCTTTAGAGCCCATTGTTTTGTGTAATGCATAGGGGTTCCTGCTATCACATACAAAAGTTAATTTCTGATCTATTTATATAAGCCATGTAAATAACATAATTGCAGAAACTGTATTCTTCCTCCCACCTCCAGAACCTCCTTTTCTACTGAACACTAAGCTTACCCTATCTCACAACCCTTTTAGTTTAGGTAGAGGGCTGCAAACTTTTTCAACAGAACTGCTTGTAGGTGATCTTACCTCAATTTTTTTTCTATTATGACCAAAGAAAGTCTGAACATAAGAAAAGCCTCACACAAAAGTGAAGATATATTCTCCCAACCTCTTGCATTCAGTGGCCTTCAGGCATAAAGCCAATGTTCCAGGAAAACAATAACAGTTTCCTTGCTGTTATCCATAACATGCTGCACAGCATACTTGCTCACTGGAAGTTTACATTCAGTTTTTCTCTCTAATCAGAACCCAGATAGCTTATACTGCTGGCCCATAAGTTATGCATAGTGCTCACTTCCAACCAATTATATTATAAGCGGTCTACATCTTCCACCAGAAGTGCAGTGAACATATGCCATGACAGCCAGCTTGTAAATAACTGCCTGGCTGCTTATAACAATACAAGCTAAAGACCTACAAAGATGCTCAAGAAAACAACACATTCTGTACATGCTCAGAGATTCTCTTACCCTAAGAAAACACACGGTATTGAAATGCTGGAATTCCCCACCAACGCCAAAAAAAACCCCAGGATACACTCAAAATAACGGCTATATTATTAGCAGGAATCAGCAGAAGACACAACCCTTACTGCCAAGTGTTAGCAGGCACACGAGGGCAGCAACGAGGAGGGAAATGTTAGCGTCCCTAACAGCGGAGATGCTAGGCGAAGGAGAAGAAACCAAATAACAGTGGGGTAAGACTGGCTCTTCGGCTTTGAAACAGAGATGAGCACCGCAACCCTAGAGTCGGATTCGACTGGCTTTCGAGCAACGGAACCTTTACTTTTACTTTAAGGAAGCAGCAGTTTTGCCACCAGAATGTAAGCGAGTGAGGCACACAGCTTCGCAGAACGGAAGGCCTGAAAGCAAGAAGATACTCCAGATAACGGAGCTGTATGTAGAACCGAGGACGAACGTGAAGAAGGAAACGACATAAGAAAGACAAGAAGCCTTAAGGCACAACCGAGAGAGGGCGGCGGCCACTGAAGAAAAAGAGAAAACCCGAGACAGAGAGCGCGCGCACAGACAGCCCCGGGGGAACCGCCAGCTCCTGCCTAGAAAGAACCGAAAGGGCCCCTACCCAGCACCAGGTTCCGCCTTGCTGCTAGTACTGCTGCCGCCAACGGTGACAAACGCTGCCCGCCACCGCCCAGACCCACCCCGTGCGCGCCCCCGCACTTCCGCGACACCCACCTCTCGTCACTTCCCCCAAGACAGCAGTGCCGAGATAGAGATTCCCCGCCTGTACGTCACTTCCGATGAGCGGACCGTTTTATTTCCAGGGCCGTTCGGTTTTCTGGTAAAGGGGGCGGAGAAAGATGGAAGCGAAACAGGCGGGGATGGGTCTCAGGCAACACATTCCACGGCTAGAGTATGTCTACTCGCTGAGGTTACCAGATGTCTTTTTAGCTGACATGTCCTCTTTTGGGCTTTTTTGTTATTACTCTGGGCAGTAGCTGGCGGTCCCCCCGGGTGTATCTTTGCGCGCGCTCTCTCTCTCTGCATCGGGTTTTTTTCCCTTTTTCTTCAGTGCTCGCCGCCCTCTCTCGGTTGTGCCTTAAGGCTTCTTGTCTTCCTTATCCTACTCGTTTGAAGTAGTCAGTTGGGAAATATGAACTCTTTTTTTGCCTTTCAAATTATGGTAACCCTGTTAGTCGTCTTTCACCCTTTTCTTGCCCGGCAGCCATCTTGCAACGGGAATAGCGAAGTTTTCCTTCCTGCTCTTATAGTGCGGTTTAAGATCTCCACTTCTTGAGTAGTCAGGAAAGTAGTGCAGTCTGAGCCAGCTAAGAGGGAAGGTGGTCTAAAGAACACAACACACACACACGTCTTTCTTGTCGGTATGTGAAAAAACATCTTAGAATCATGGTTCTTCAGCCCCTAAATGAAGTAGTTTGCCAACATCCAGAAAATCTGAAAATCTTATTAGTTGATCTCCAGGTGACAATGATCATTTCCTTTGAAGAAAATGGCTATGTTGGAGGGTGAACTCAATGCCATTCTACCCTGCTGAGGTCCCTCCACAAACGCTGCCCCCCCCCAAATTTCCAAGTATTTTCCAGCCCAGAACTGGCAACCCTATAAATCAAGCCTGTTGTAACCACAGGACTTTAGCTCGTTTAAGGGATAAGTGTGCAAGTTAGCAAATTAAATCTTGGTTCAATATCGCTCTCATTTTATCACACTTTCTCCAAGCTCAGGGTGGCCTTCCTCCCATGTAATCCACAAAGCAGCTCTAATGTTGAAACCAACAAGACACTTTAAGGACTAACAATTTTATCCCTATCCAACTTTTTGTGGAGATGTGAACTGCTGTAATATAGCCCAACGTGAAAAGCTAAGCCACGTTAGTATTGGATGGGATGTAAAATAAAGCAAAAGCAAACTACCTCTGCTTACTCACTTGCCTCAAAAACCCCATAGGATTGCCATAAATTGGCTGCAACTTTATGGTATTTAATAAATGCAAGCTTTTGTGAAGTCCACTTCTTAGCTGCAGTGTGGATCTTCACAATGTAGGCATTTTATGCATAGGGGAAAAGGTCAAAAGGCCATGAAAGTGTGAAATGTAATTACATGCAATTCAAACCTATCCAAGAAAAACAGATCGATGGGTAGCCATGTTAGGCTGTAGCAGTAGAAAAGAGCAAGAGTCCAGAGAACTACTGTACTTTTGTTTTTTTATTGCTAGACAGACTAACACAACTACCCATCTTGATCTATCTCTGTGGAAGGCACCACATTTCGCTATATGAATGGAAATCTATCCACCTTGTGAAGAAATTGCACAGGAACAGACATCATCTTTCTCACCAAATGCACAAGAAAAACAGGCAATCTATTTAGCTACAATAAGCTAGTCAACATCTGTAACAGGTGGGAAATTCCAGCTTTTGCTAAGGTACATAACACATAAGGAGATAAAATGGGGACTGAGGGTAGCATGAAATATTTGAACCAATGGCATTATTTTGTTAATATCAGATTTGCATTGGTTTCTTTTCCTGTTTGACCAATGTGGAGCAGAGAGGCACCCTTAACACATGATAGCATATATCCTGTTGGACAAGTAGTGAGCCCGAGTTCATATAGCTGATGTTAGTGGATCCTGTAGTAGTATTGTCTCCCTATATATGAAAGAAAAAGTTGATCTCTTGGCTTGCTGCAGGGTCTGATCTGTAGGTTTGTCTCCATTAGGTGGCCCGTTGTTGGTAAGAAGCTGTCTTAGGTTAAAGGGTTGTTTTAAAGCAAAGAAAAGTTGGCCACCTAAGACTGGGCTCAGTAAGGCAATGTATAACAAAAGGACCAAGTGGTCTGCTGAACAGCAAGCAGTTCTTATGGGCAAGAAACTCCACTCATCTCTGAATCAACACACAAATAACATTTCTTGAGACCACTGAACACAGGCATGGAATTCAGTATTTAGGTTGTGATCTGATTATTATACTTTATGAACTGCACTATACAAACTAGGTAATGGCTACAGGCAATCATATTTGCATTCTAGGGTGTATGAACCTTCAATTAATACGCCGTTTGTTAACCTAATCAATTATTTCCTCTCATTATACTTGATGCATTGTTACTTGATCAGTTTGCAGTTTCTGGATTTTACATATTTTGTTAGATTCCACTGTTCAAATCCATGTCTCTATTTTCAGTGAAGACTTTAAAAAGGAAAGAGAGACCAGTTTATTTTTCAACATACATCCCGCTCTTTCCCCAGCCAAGTAGTTCAAGGTATACATACATCCATATATATGAAATGGTGGGTACAGGTATGTTCTATATTATCCATTCCTCATCTGGTGACAAGTTAGTTTGGTACCATTTTCTTTCTCAGAAAGCATAGTATGGTACCAAGGGGACACAATACATAGCACCCAGCAGGTACTAGTGCTAATTCTTAAACACACTGGCAACTGTCCAAGACAAATGCTTTCCTACTGAAAGAGTATCTTAAAAGCTAACTACACTTATAAATTTCTGCACAATGAATATTTTTCCTTAAGACATTATTTGAGCATTATCCATGTACGTGAAGATGCCAATCTTCCCAAACATTCTTTTTCAAGACAGGCTTTTAGTAAAGTTGTTTATTTTGTTGGCTATAATATTATTTAATTTTCTGTTACTTCTCAGAATTTTTTAAAATCCTTCTGGGCTGTTGATAAGCTTGATATTTTGATTTATTATAGGAGGGCAGACGCTGGTATTTTTGTTCCAAGACGCTGCTTTTATCTCCTTATTTTACCTTTTTTTTAATGAATTGCTTTTAAATACTCATTTTATCACTCTTTTCAACCTTGGAGTTCATGTTTTTCTCTTCCTTAAGTTTTGGTAGCTTAATTGGAATTGGATTTATTATATTTGAACAACACTTTATTAAACACGCTAACTATGGCAGAAGAGAAATTTTTTAAATACATTTAACAGACCCAGCTACAACAAACATACCAAATGGACATGTATGATAAGTAACTGAAGAGCATTAATTTTAGAAATAGACTATTTATGAAACTCTGGATTACTATAGAGTACCTACCTCATCCAAAGAAATATATCTGGGAACTATATCTTACACATTGTCATATCTTCCACATAAGATCATAATTACAGACCTTCAGTGGAGTAATGCAAGGTTCTCACATAAGTTTATCCATTGATATTTACACTAGTTATTAATGTTTATAAAGACTGATATGAAAGCAAACAAACTGTCAATATCAAGTAACTGACAACTCACATTATCCAGCAAGTATCTTATGTTTGTTCCACTGCTATATAGTTTATTACCAGAGACATTCAAGGATCTTCTGCACTGGTCGTTATATACAAGAAACTTTGGTATTTCGCCACACCCACATTTTCAAAGTATTGACACTTTCTTATTCTCTCTGCCCTGACCACCATTAGAAAGTTAGGGTGCCAAATACATCTTTAAAATGGAAAGTTTGTTCCTGTATTAGAATTCATATAAGAGGGCTGGAGTCTTAAGAATATGGGATGTGCCCTTGGATGGGACTGGCACTACGTTTCCAACAAATCTGGATTTATCCCAACACAAGATAAAAACCACTGTCACATTACTGTAATGTGCATTTCCATCCTCCCTATTTCACAAAAACCTGAACACAGTTTTATCTCAATGTATTGGAAGTTGTGAGACCAGAGTACACTGTAAAAAATGCCATCAAACAAATTTACTTAAAAAAAGAATTCAATATGGAATTGCGAGTTGAAAGACTAAATCTTTACTTGGCATGTTGGAGTCGCTGAATTCACAGCAACTATTTTACAGTAAAAATACTGAGGTGGGACCAGCACTGAACTTTGGAATCAAGTGTTAAATACAAAAACGACTTTAACAAGAAATTCACTCCCTCTCCATAGCAGAGGGTGGAGCTATTTTACTGCAGAACCCCACCACCACTTCCCTGCAAAAAGCAGTCACACTGGTTGGCTTTAGCACAGACAAAAAGAGAAGAGTCAGCACACAGGAGATGGGGGGATGTACAAGTTTACAAACCCCTACTGGGACATAGTGGAGGAGAGAGACCTGAGAAAGCAGAATCCCTCCCCATGGGAAGGGCAACTCAGCACCAACTCTGTCACCAGGGGCCTGCAGGCAGATACCTGCTCCCCAACACATCTCGGCTCCTGCAGCCCCAAGGCTAGGCTTCAGCTGCAACAGGAAGCAGACATTTACAGCTCTAGACACATTTCTAATTTATTACTGCCAAGGTGAAAAAGCCACCAAGGCCCAACAGGCAACCAGTAAAATTTTTCCCAAAAATAACTCAGTACAAAACAGATCTGTTTCAGAATTTTTAAAAAAAGAAAGAAACCTTTACATGAGTTTAAAACCTATTCCAAAACATAAAAGTAAAACAAATTCCATCCTTGATATTAGTAGCCGCCATACACCCTTCCCCTCCCCCTGAGGAGCATGGAATGAGATGTCTGCAGTCCTTTCCATGCACAAGATGCGCCAACTGGTTTAACTGGTATCCATCTAGAAGAAAATAGACAGTTACTTCGCTACCATCAGCAACACAGCCCAATCTGAGCTCAATTTAGCAATTGTTATACAGTTTTTAAAAACTGATTTACAAAGTTGTTCAATACATGCAGTGGGCTGTTCTTTAACCCAGGATAATATCCTTGCTACTACTTCAAGCATCACCATTTGATAGTTGTGATAAGTTACTGGAATTCCCTACTAGCTCCAAATGATGCTATTAAAAAAACAGAGTTCCTAGGGATCAATCTTGTTTTGACAGGAGATTCATCTATCACACAGCAGCAGCATCTTATTCTTATATATCATGCCAGACAATCTTAGGATCTCCTGGCTATTCTACATACAGTGCCATACAGTAATAATAATTATTCTACTCATTAAAAGCAGTGGGCGAAAGGCTTTATATAAACACAGCATATACAAAAGTTTCCATTCAATACTACTTGCCATCCTGTAATAAGTTAGGTAATGGAAACCAAAAATAAGTATCAAAGCTGTATTTTGTATTCAGGAAACAGGATCTTACGCAGAATCAACAAGTCGCTACTCATGTTTAGCAAGCAGTTTTGGGCTTCAGTCCTAAACAGACTTCTGGGTGAGCATGCTCAGGATTGCACCATAAGGAGTTGTTGCGAACAAATGTAGTTATAAAATTCTCCCTCAATTTCCCTAATCATTGTAGCATTTATTATTACCTTATGACAGACTGGGAAGGGTCATCCACTATTACTTACCCTGGCATTATAAGCATCCAACTGTGCATCCAGTTCTTCTGCAGAGAGCTGCTGCTTGGAACTCCTGCCAGCACCTCTACCTCTGCCTCTGCTGCCACGGCTGCCTCGTCTGTTACCACCACCAAAACCACCTGAGCCACCACGGTTTCTGGTCATGCCTCCTCTGTTTACACTAAAGTCAAAAGGAAAAATTCAATAAGTTATAACGTCACTAACCCGTACATCTTTTTACCTGGCAAGAACACAGCATTAGGGAGAGTCACTGCCCTTCTCCAGACACAAGAGAAAGGTGGGAACTCTGCCAAGGCCTGAAGACAGTCAGAAAGCAGTAATACTTTTATCTAATCACTGTCAAAGATAACAGATGTTTTATCATGTGATTATGCCATACTCTTGAGCTCTGCATGTCACCAGACAAAATCCAGCCCTTTTGGGGCACAGGAGAACAGGCTAAACACATCAATGGCAACCATAATTTTTTATCAACCAGTCAAAATCTAGGAAGAAACCTGCTGAAATTAAAAAATCATGCTTCAAAAACCCACATGGATGTCAGATCAAGGGACTCTCACCTAGTTTTAAGCACTCTCTAAATCAAGGGTGCAAGCCTATGTTAACTCTTGACAAGGAAAACTAAAGTTAGCCTTTGCTATACAACTGCAAACATCAAAAGTAAGTCTACCTCTGTACAGGTCTCCTCTGTGTATCAATTTGTGACGTAACCAGCTGGATGTTCATAGGACGTCCTAGGAAAAACAAAAAGAATTCCCATTTATGGTCCCGACTGAGTTTGACCATCTCCCAGCCACTAAGTAAATACTTTGATGAACAGCATGTACATACCATCCAGGGGGACTCCATTATATTGTTTCATAGCTTTCAGAGCATCTGCCTTTCTCTCAAAATGTACATCTGCTGTACCTAGACTACGACCAGATCGGTCATAGTGCACTGCCGCCTTCTTCAACGTCCCAAACTCTGCAAAAAGCTCCTGAAACATGAAGAGAGATACATCATATAGCCTGAACAGTGTGAGAAGCTCTTACAAAATTATCTAATACCACCATAAAAGCAGGTAAGTGGTCTTACACTGCAGCATCTAAGCCAATGTGCCAATCTCTTATGTTGCCTATACTCCATTCTTCCCCTTAAACATACAAAACCCATTTGCCTAGTGCTGTTGCTCAGAAAAAGAAACCTGTTTGTTAGAGGGCCAGATGATAGAGATGGCAGAAAAGTTTTCTACTTTGCCATGATCTATTGCTTTTTATTGTAGCTATGAAGTCAGAGATCAAATCAGTATGCATTCCTTTTCTGCTTAACTTACCATCCAAGGTTAAAGTGGAATACACTCTCTAAACACTGTCACTGCCTACCAATGTATATGTTCTCAAACGAGCTACCAGCCCTGCATGATGCTGATGCAACCAAATTAAGGATAGTAATGGGTAAAAATGTGTAACTATGGGCCTCAGTCCACAAATTTTACACCGGCATTTATATACAACAACTCTACTGAGCAAAGTATGAAACTTCCCTTGATCTAAAAAGTTCCAGTGAAGAAACTTCCTCCTGCTTAAAGTAGGACAGACAGCAGATTTGTTTTTTAAACACACACAATTGAAGCATCCTCTCTCCACCAAAATTTGTTCTAGGGCGAAGAAGCAACCAGTGGACATTCTAACTTTCTCCAAGTAGAACTGTCACCGCACCTAATTCACATACTGAAAAAATGTCTTTAATTCTATACTGCTTTTAAAAGGATACATCTCTAGTAAAAGACTCAAAAAAACCATGACCCCAGAGCCACGATAAAACTCACTGAAAAGATCAGGTTACTATACTGTGTGAATTGGCAAAATCCAGTTGGAAAGTGCATTTGAAAGTGGATTATACAGTGTGTGTGACCACAGCCTAAATTCAAGCATGAAATAAAATGCAGAGAAACACTATTTATTTTATTTATTTATTTTTGTATTTACACCCCGCCCTACCCCGCCAACGGGAAACACTACTGCATTCCTTTCTTCAAAGTTGCTATAAGGCAGGTATTTTGCAGCTATCACATAAGTGAATGAATATTTGGAGGAGAAACAATGCTGAAGACGATACCATCAGTAACTAAAACATCACAAATTGTTGTGTTTTGCAGCCAGTTTATCAAACAGACCTTACCATGGGGGGAGAGAGAAACAAAGGCATCCTCATCTTTCAAAACCAATGCTAAATGAATGGAATATTTATTTTTTAATGTTACCATAACTCAGACAGAATAGCCTTACATAACGCCAATTTCATCAATGCTCACATAGCACATTACTTAAAATAAGAATCGTTGTTTCGGGGGGGAACCCCAAAGCACTAGCTTTTGTAAGATTATCCGAAACTCAAAAAGTAGTCAGAAGAATAGATCAATTAATTATGTTTTTCTTGTACACTATATTTTATATAAAATGAAAATGTACATACTGTCAAGGACTGACTATTGCTTTATACAGGAAATGTGCAAAAACAAAGGAACACATTCACAAGATCCTATAACCTATCACATTAGCTATGACTGTTCTGCACTCACAGCCACCTCAACTATAAGCAAAAGTTAACACTTACCTGTATATCTGCATCGGAGACACCAAAATCCAGATTAGAGACAAGGAGCTTCCCACCTGTCTCCACACCAGCGCCAGCACCAAATCCACTATCAAACAGATCATGTTGCCACTTATCGGGGAGCTGTTTTGGCTGTAAGCAAAACTACAATCTCAGTACACAGATCCCAACGTCCCAAACGAATCTTCACCACATACCTCCATTTCGCTGACCTTCCTTTTGCTTTTTCCTTGGCCGCCCACCCACGTACATACTCCGCAGTATTCCGATGCAAAAACCAACGATCTGAACCTCCTCCGACTCACAGTCGTAGGTCCATGGAATACCATTGCAGAAAAACCTGACCAGAAGGCCTGGTATCCTAAAAGCACTAGTCCGTATCCTTTCCCCAAAGCAATATTTAAAAAGGAAGGCACAGGATCAAGTTCTTCCCCGACACAAAGAGTCTAACTTGCCTCCCACCGTAAATGCCGTCCATTCTGGCCCAGGAACTTACCCGGCTGTAGGGTGCAGGCCTGTTTCTGCCGCCTCCCCGGGCGAGGGCGGCCCTGTTCCGCAGGGGGCCACCTCCTGCTCGCCCAGCACCACCTCGGCCGGTCCCACCACCACCGCGGCCAGAGGTTCCTCTTCCCCGGCCTCGACCACCGCCAGCACGGCCACCTCCACCACGTTGGCTCCGGTTCAACTTGATAATATCGTCCAAAGACATATCCATTTTGTCGCCCATGATGGCGGCTCCCTCCGGCTCCAGGGGCCTACGCTTCCGGCCGCGCTACACCGGGACCGGAAGCGGATAGGGCGGATATAAAAGGAGAACGAAGAGGGCTCACGTGCAAGGATCAATTTTGTGAAATAAAGGACCGGTCCTTACTGACGCGCAAGGTTTTATGGGACTTGAACGCGCGAGGGAGACTGGGAAGAACCGGGGGAGAGGGGGAGGGGAAAAGACGGTTGAGTTTGGGCGCCAAGGTTGGAACGGTTGAAAGCGCTGTAAGGGAGGGGCCTGTTAGGTAGGATCGAGGGAGGAGCCTGTTTCTTCGCGGGGGGGGTCTACTCGGGCAGCTTTTCTGGCTTCTACCTCAGGTGGAGGCTTTTTAATACCCGTAGGCTTAAAATCTCTCCGTTAGTTTTTCCTTTGCTCTTTCTAATTATTGGTCCACCCTTGCATTGCAGGGAGTCTAGTGCGCCTCATTTTAGGCATAATTCATTTATGCAGGAGAATGGAGTGCAAGAGTGAATTGAGCTCTGTTTCAAAATGTGAACCTCCACCTGCAGTATTTTGGAACAATGCTCAGTGTTAAAAGCTCCCTGCATATAAGTGCAGCAAGAAAAGTGAATGTGTACACTGTCTCCTCTGCTGTGCTAGTTTTCTAGTTGCATGGGGTGCTTTTTGTTTTGTTTTCACATGTATTAACATTCAAACCCTCATTTGCCCTGCAAAGTGAGCTGCCTGGAGCGGCCTTTGGAGGAGCAGCCTATAAATTTTCTGTGTAGGTTATAGAAAATTCCAGTCTTTAATAGCATTCCATTTTATCTTAACCTCAGGTGTGAGTAAACCAGGCCTTACCTTGTCAAGGCTTGGGTTGTATTTGCTTGGATTTTCCCTTACCCCTCTTCTGCCTTCCTCTATTGACTTTTCCCTACTGCTGCCATTTAGACTTCAGCTTGTTGTGTTTTCTTATGTTACTGTGAAGTGGTACCCCTGCATAAATAATAATAGTGACCTAAATGTATGCAGCAACTAATTGTTAGAGACAGCAAAATGTGCTGTTGTGAGAGCCTTCTGCAGGGTAACTTTTTATCCTCAGCTAGTTTTGGGCTTTACTCTAGGGCACTGGTTCCCAAAGTGGGCCATACTGCCCCCTGGGGGGGGGGCGGTGGAACGATCCAGGTGGGCGGTAGGAGTCTTGGGTGCAATTGGGGGGTGTTGAATAAAAATAAGGGGGCTGTGGAAGCGTAAAGAAAGAAGAGTCCAGAACCTATCTAAAGCAGCCTTTTCCTGCCTTCTCCTGGTCCCTGGGATCAGGGAGGGAAGGGGAGGGGGAGAGGGGTCCCCACAGCCAATCACAGTATGTGCACCCTTGTAAGACAGGTGTTGCTGCAGGGCTATTGCGTGGTGGTTCCTGCTGGCTTCTGGCCAATAACATATTTCTTTACCATGTGCAAATTTGTCACTGCATCTTTTTGTCCACTTCTTGAAGGTAGATTTCCAGGGGGGCGCTGAGTAATTTTTTTTCTGAAAAGGGGGTGGTAGGCCAAATAAATTTGGGAACCACTGCTCTAGGGGTGAGGAGACTGCTAGTTGCATTCTTGAAGCTCTGGGTTTTGAGAATTAGAGTCTAGCTTTTTTTGTCAGTCTGCCCAATGAACACAATAGAAATGCTCTTCTTGCGGTCAGTTTGCTGCTTCTACAGATATTTTCTTTCTTCCCTGCTCAGCCTTCCCTGTGAGGATGCTGAAATTTAAGATACAGTGAAGAACTGATAGCATACTTGACAATTTTCCTGAGTGAATTCCAAGCCTTCCCACACTGTCTACTTATCTATAAATGCAGAGTCCTGATTTTAGTACGTATCACATCATTCAGTAGGTGGTAAGAAACATCAGTGAGCTCTTTAGAAAAATGTGAACAACATTTAGCTCAATTTCAAGTTTGAAGAATCTGTCAAAATTCACCAACGTCCCATCTAGGTTCTTTCTTATTCCCTCAGATTCCATTTTAAGATTAGTATGTAGTCTGGATATAATGAAAGTGGAAATCAAGTGCTGGCATGGAGTCGCCTCTTGGCTCTGGGTTGCCAATGATGAGAATTGTGGAATTTGTCGGATGGCCTTCAATGGTTGCTGCCCAGACTGTGAGTAGCAGGGCTTTGTGCCCACTGACATTTATTTTTACATGTGTATATGGTCTTCTCCCAACTTTCCCTTATTTAAACTTGTTTCGTAGGTAAGGTGCCTGGAGATGACTGCCCTCTGGTGTGGGGCCAATGTTCACACTGCTTTCATATGCATTGCATTCTGAAGTGGCTCAACTCCCAGCAAGTTCAGCAACACTGCCCCATGTGTCGGCAAGAGTGGAAGTTCAAAGAGTGACCATGGCAACATTTCTTTTTTTTCTGTTCTCCTTTTTGGATTTTATGGATTGCTCACTTGTTGGGGACTGAATTTCTGCCCAAACTTGTAAAACATACTTGTACAATATTGAAGATGCCTTCTACCTTCCCAGCGTAATTGAAAGGAAAACTGAAGGAAGGTAGAAGAAATGGAACCACTGCTAATGTATTGACAAATAATGCTTCCCCCCCTATGTGTAATCAACACTTTTACTCTCTATGGTTCTAGGCTCTATAACCTTTTGCAATATTGCACCATCTGTGATTTCCAAACTTGCACTGTGTATGACAGTTGGTGGGAAAATCTGAAGAAGTGGATAAATACCATTTTAGTATTTTTCAAAAGCTAGACATCCCTAGTAAGACCTGAAATGCCCTAGGCATGGTTCCTCAGAGGACTGTGCCTCAGTTGCACTAAGAGTTAAGAATCATTTGAAGGGTATGTTTCCATTAAGTCCCCCAACCATTTGTGTTCTGGGGGATTGAGGCTAAACTTTCCCCTTCCATTCCCTATATCATTTCTGATCTGTATTCCTTGTTAGCTCAGTACTTCTGTATGAACCTTCACTCTTGGGGTCTTATCACTGTGTTCTGATCAGCCAGCATACAGCCTGTAGGCAACAGTTCTGAAACCCATTTTGTTGATTTCAGTGGAGTTTGAGCATTACATGGTTCAGCACTGCAACATTTCAACATAAATGTAGTGTTAAGAGAATTAGCAGGGGGAAGGGGTGGAGAGAACAGCTGCAAGCTTGTGCCTGCATCTTGTTGCACACTTGGCTAGTAATACAATAATATGTTTGTTTCACGGAGACAGTAATGCCAGATCTCTCATATTGCCAAGCAATTGCCCACAGTGTAAATGAGCACATGGGGAGGTTCCAATAAATTAAGTGATGTGATTGTTTGTAATACCCCCTACCTTTTTCATCCACACTGGGATTCTGCAAAATTTACAGCCAAGAGCAAAATGTTCATAACAATGACCTACATGTTCTTTAGATCTACAGTGAGATGGAAAGGTGTGACCTGTGAGGAATGGCCATTTTTCAATCAGATCTGTAAACTTTCTCCCACCCACCCCAAATAGCAAAAGGGTTCCTGCCATAGTTTTGCTATGTAGCCACACAGCCCACAGACCAGCTGTTTTTGATGCTTCATCTTGGCTATTGGGTGCCCAGTCTTCTCTGCCTCCCCCGCCTGCTATGTGTAATTGGACACCCTTCACAGCACCCAAATGAGAGGATGTTCTTAGTAAATTGTTATAGTCTGTGACCTTTCTGACACAGAATGGCAATACTAACAATGTTGAGCCTCCAAAGGGGGAAGTAGTACAGATGAGCCAAGAAAGGCCTGAGTATTCTCAAAGTCCTCCTCAGCTTTGAAGTATGAGCACAATATTAACAAAGTTAAATAATACCATAATCCCTGACTTCTTGTTTCCCAAACTTGTGATAGCAGATGCATAAAACTGACAATACTTCACTTTTATGCCTGAAAGAAATTTACTTTCAGGAGTGAAAGAGTAAGACTTGCATACCCTTGGGGTAGCCTACCCCATGTATTGGTGCATGAGTCACTGTTCTGGGTAGGCATAATTGGAAGGAGGCAGGTCCAGAGAAGTGACTCAGGCAGAGATACAATGACTAACATCTCCAACATCCAACACTGAATTCACAACCAATGCAAAGATGCTACAGAATTATTGTTCCCCACTAGGGGCTGGAAAGAGGCTATAAGAGATGTGATGGGTGGTTGAGTGGGATCTGGATCACGGAATCCTTTATTTATTCTCACGGCACTCTGGCTCACAGTTTGGGAACTGCTGCTTTACCTGATTACAGGTTTTAGTGCGGTAACTATACTAATCTGTTTTAGGAAAGCAAAAGTCTTTCAAGTGGGTAGCTGTGTTGGTCTGCAATAGAAAAGCAAGACTGAAGTCCAGTAGCATACAGAGTATAAGCTTTCAAGAGTCAAAGCTCCCTTTGTCAGATACAGCAAAAGGGGCTTTGACTCTCAAAAGTTTATACCCTGGAAATGCTGTTTGTCTTTAAGGTGCTACAAAAGTTTTGAGGCACATTAAAGAATAACACATTTATTAAAGCTTAACCTTATACCAGCTACAGCCCACCTCATTCTCATCACATATATTAAGTGAAGCCTCAGCTGAATTTTCTGTATACCACAGTGCACAGGGGGAGGTAAGCTGTGAACACAATGCAGAAGGTACAGCATGTGACATTTTTACATGAAACACAGTTATACAAGGTAAGCATAAGGCTAAGGTGTCAATCAGGAGTCTAACATCTGATACAAACATATTAATACATTCTAATTCAGCAGTTTCTCCCTCTGAAGTTTCTTTTTTGAAGAACAATGACTCAGATCAGCACCAGAGTGCCCTGGAAACTCAGGGATCAGGTGCTGCAAAAATGCCAGATTTGAAATCTGCTCTACTGTCATCTGAGGGTCTGTCTCTAATGTGAGGCGTGCTATCAAAATAATATATATGCCATCAGAAATTCCTATCTGCCAAGTAGGTAGGACAAGCAGGTCGGTCTCTGCAGAAAGAGAAAAAGGGCACATATTCAGCATCAAAAATGGCAGTATTCAGACATGTACAGAATATTTTGATCTACCAGAGCACTCTGTGGCTGACCCGAGGTTTGTTTTTTAAAAAAAGCTGTGAACAGCTATGTTGTCCCATGAAAAACCCAGAAAAACAAAATCATGTAATACTATTGAAACTGTTGGATTATAAAGTACCAATATGGTTGACTGTATTAACCAGGTGCTTAATGAATCTGATACATTTCTTAGCCTGTACAAGTTTTGAATGGCTTAACATAAGTAGTATTTGGTATAATCACTGTTGTAAATAGGCACCATGCTTTTCTTTTACACTTTTGTGTAGATATCACAAGCTATACTTCCCCCATGTGAACCTTTTAATCATTGTATGCAAACTACCCACTTCCTCTGCTGTCTGTAAAACTGCTGGTTTAGGCTTCATTCTGTGTGTCTGAGGTAATAATAGTAGCTCACAAAAATAAGGTGCCACAAGACTCCTTTTTGGTTGTACTCTGTCTAGTAGATTTTCATAATGATTTCTGCAAGTGAGAGATTTACAGCGTGTTTTGTGTAGAATTTTTTTCTTTTCATCCACCTTCACGTGTTTCTGAGATACTCAAATGGTACAAGAAATTCAGGAAAACTAATCTGTGATGTGTAATCTAATCAGTGCTGCCTGTTATAGCCTCTCTCCCATTTCTACCGGACAGCAACATAAATATCAGCGGGGGAGATCCATGATCAGGGGACAGGCCCGTAGCTATGGTGGGGCTATTCATGGCTCTGCCCCCTTTCTGAAAGGGACAGTCCCACAAGGTTTCCCTTGAAAAACCATTTTTAAAAAAATTTCTCACACCCACTTGGTACATGTTGGCCACCTCCTTTCCTTTGGCAGCCCCCTTGAAAATCTGAAAGCCCCCTGAAAAATAAAATCCTAGCTACGGCCTGGGAGGGTTTTTTTAAAAAAAACAAAAAACTTCAGAGCAGGGGAAACAGTTTGTGGGGGAGGGGGGGGAGGTAGTTTTCTCACAGGGCTAAGTAATGGGGATTGGAGTGTAAAGACCATTAGTCTGATCAGATTAACAATCCCCCTGGCTGCTTTGAAGCAAAGAAAAAACAGTTCAGTGATTAACGCTACACCTTTCTAAGTCCATCACATCTGCTTTGGTCCAAGCAATTTCTTTCTTTCTGAGCATATAGTCTTGAAGAGGAGTTGAAGGCAAACTGAACACTAGTTTCCACTATTTTAATTGATCTACTAAAAGGTTTCAACTATTTGATGTATGCTGCTTGGAGGATATGCTAAGCAGAGCACCAAAGGCTCTGTGCATTGTCCATTCTCCCATTTCAACTCTGCAGATGTTGCTGGAGTTTGTTAATGTCTAATTCAAAACTACAATATAAAATAAGGTGACTTCATGATCAGTAAATTGGTTTCCTTGCTGCTGAGCAAGAGAGTTCACAAGTTCCAGCATTCATTCCATAGAGACAAGGACCTGATGGAGCTGTGATGCATCTTCCTGTGTAAAAGTTTATGTAAAATGCTAGCAATTTTACTGTTTCTCCAAGAGCTTGGGTCTCTGCCCTGTAAGGACAAGAGCATAATTTCCTACTGAAATCTGTTTAATTCTGGAGTCACCTGCCTGATGCTTGCTACACAACCAGGACTAGGAAAGCCCTGAGATCTGGTATATTAAGCTCTAAAACTATATACACACTGAAGTAATGTGTGCATGATCATTAATAGATTCAGTATTATAACTTTAGGTCACAGTTCCAATTACACACGCATATATATCCCATAAAAATTCCTATAAAGAGTTCCAAACATGCAAGTCTTTTTGTGCAATAGCTTCATATAAGCATCATGGCACTATATTCCAGGCCACATGTTACCTACAACATTGTAAAATATTTTGGGGCAGAAATATTTCTCCAGATGAGCTATCCTTCCACTCAAACATAACCAGCCTGGACAAATGGAAAGCAGCAGGAGATGGTAGTAAAAAATACATTCTTCTTTGACAAGTGATCCAGATTCTTCACCTGCTGCTGTGGCTGCATAACTCGACCTGATTGATTGCAATCAAGGAAAAAATTCTTGTCCTTAACTGCCTGTTTCTTCAGCGAGGGGACAGCTTTCTAGAAACAGAGGTAGGAAAATAAAAGAACTGCATAATCCTGAAAAGCTAAGAAACAGATTCCAAGAAAAACAGATTGGGGATTGCTCACCATCAGTTTTTTTTAACTATATATATATATATATATGTACATATGTATATGTATATATATACACAAACACACACATTTTAATTTTTAGAATGCTATGGAGCTTTGCTGGGTAACTTTGGAATAGCCCATTTCAACCTAACATACTCCACAGGGTTGCTGTGTAAAATGGGGTAGAGATGATGGTGTAAACTAGGGTTTAAACACCTTCATAATTTTTCCTAGATTAATTAACCTGTACCTGGTCCTATAGTTATAATCACTAAAATGCATGTAAGTACATATAGTGGGAAGATTCTGAAATTCTTTTAACACTATGCTAGCTGTTACCATGGTCCTCCTTCCTAGGTCAGGTGTGCTGTCTGCTCCAATTCCATCTTGGCTAAATTTGCTTTGGCAGCCATTTTAGGATCTAGCAATGCTGTGCTTTGCAGGTAAGGTCGAGGCTATGCTAATGAGCAGCCAAAACTTGGGTGGCAGGCTGATTTACTGATGGGACTTGTGCATGCCTACCCATTAACAAGCCAGGCACCCACCCATCAATGTAATTCCATCAGTGAGGGGAAGTCTTCCTGAATGCAAAATCTTAAATACTATCAGCAGCCAGGTGGGCTTCATTGCTTTTACTAACCGTGCCTGAATGTCTCCTCCCAACATACCTCAGGCATGGGTAAAGCCTCCACCCGCCCAGCCATTGTGTCCATCTGGCCTGTAATGCAATCACCTTTTGTTACCTTCCTGGGAAGCCTCCCCCCCCCCATTCAATCAGAGCCAGGAAATCTACAGCTCATCACCTGGAATTCCTGGACTTATTTCTCTGATATTCTTTTGTGCTGGTTCCTAAATCAGTGTACTGCCAGTCAAAACTGTGCAGTCTCATCTCTCTGTTGATTCAGAGTCTGCAAGATCCACTCATCTTTTCTGGAACCAGCAAATCTGTTTCCTTGGGACCTCTGGAAGCCCTACACTGAATCTCTGGATCACCTAAAGAGACAACATACTCTACCCAGCTCAGCAGACTAAGGATAGGTAAAATCTCAGTTCTCTTTTTCTTTTAAAACCTCTCCTTTCCCCTTCTTTAAATCCCTCTGTCTCCCACTTCCCTGGCCATTCCCTGGTATAACCTCTGGCTTGGCTCTTTCACTTTTTCTCTTCTCATTTAACTCTTTGTACACAGGTCCTTCTGAACACAATTTCATTGTTCTTATGCTTGAGTATTCCTGAACCCCTACATTTCACTCAATAAATTTTAAACTTTGCTTTGGAAAAAATATGGTTCTTTCATGGTTACTGGTAGCCGAGTCACTTGGAACTTGCTTGCACACTGTCCAGGTAAAGATCCCAGCGCAGTGAACTGATGAGGACATTTCTCTCTCCCCTTCCAAGTGATTCCCACACAAATGAGTTTTTCGGCTGTCTGACACTGGACACAAGAACCCGGGAGGAATCTGGCCTGCTGTCTTTGTGCTGTGGAGTTTTGTTGCAGCTGCTTTTGCCGGTTCTTGGGCAACAGCCTGGCATCTCCCTGATTTGGAAAACATGCCTGAATCAGGGGATCTGTCCTGCTGGCCTCCAAAACTGGGACAGGAGGATGCGACCCCAACTACCCACAGGTGCTAGGTTTGCGAAAGGTGAGCCTGGCATCTAGGAATTTTATTATTTTTTTAATTGATTTTACTTTTACGCTGCCCCCTCCGCCAAGGCAGGCTCAGGACGGCTCCCATAAAATTAATAAAACAATATACATCTTATAAAATTACAGATACATAATTTAAAAGCATTAATATCGATGGTGATACAAAACAGTGAAGTGCAATTAGAGACACCATGCTAGGTCACTTCTAAGTCTGAGTCCACATAGGGCACAGATGGTAAGGTGCCACTTCTACTGGAATACCTGCCTAAAGAGCTCCATTTTCACGGCCCTGCAGAACTGTGGGAGGTCCCGCAGGGCCCTGATCTCACCAGGGCCAGGCGATTTTGAGATCCTGATCGCAGTGCTCTCTGGGGAACATCCGGGGAAAGGTGGTCCTTCAGGTAGGCCGATCCCTGACCATACAGGGCTTTAAAGGTCAAAACCAGCACCTTGCAGTGAATCCAGTATGCTATTGGCAGCCAGTACAATGTCTTTAGCACAGGCTGGATGTGCTCCCACCCAGGGAGACCCATGAACAGCCTGGCCGCCGCATTTTGCACCAGCTGCAGCTTCTGGAGTTGCACCAAGGGCAGCCCCATGTAGAGAGCATTGCAGTAGTCCAACCTCAAGGTGACCATTGCATGAATCACTGTAGCCAGATCATTGAGTTGGAGGAAGGGAACCAACTGCCTAATCAGATGAAGGTGGTAGAAGGCTGCCTTGGCAGCCGCTGCTACCTGGGCCTCCATTGTTAAGGAAGCATCCAGGAGCACTCCCAAGTTCCTGACCCTCAGCGCTGGCACCAACAGTGCCCCATCAAATGCCAGGAGTGGGGTCCCTGCCCCATACCACACCACCAAGTCAGGCACAGGACCTCCATCTTCATTGGATTCAATTTCAATCAACTCAGTCTAAGCCATCCAGCCACCTCCTGTAATCCCAGGTCCAGGTCTTCCAGGGTAGAGTCAGACTGACCACCCAACATCAGATAGAGCTGAGTGTCATCCCATATTGGTGACATCCCAGCCCATGCCTCAGGGCCAATCTGGGCAAGGGGGCGCATATAGATGTTAAATAGCAGGGGAGCGCACAGCCTCTTGCTGCACTCCACATACTAGAGGGTGCCTTCCAGACTGCTGCTCCCCAATAGCCACCCTTTGTCCCACACCTTGGAGAAAGGAGACAAGCCATTGCATGGCAAGCCCCTGAATTCCCATGTCCGGGAGGGGGTGGGCGAGCAACGCATGGTCCACCGTGTTGGGGGCCCAGGATGCTCCCGGGGGGGCTTGCAGCGTCTTGGCTTCAAGTGGGGCCGTCTGTCGTTGCTGTGCCGCCCCTTCCCGCCGGCTCCCAGGGGCTGGGGGCTCCGCGAGCAGGCTGAGCCACCCCGCCCACGCTCTCGCCGCCCCGATATAAGGCGCCGCCGATGGCAGGTGCCCAGCCCGAGCCTGCGCCGCCGCCAGACTCACTATGCGGGGACCCCACACCTTGGCGCTGGCCTGCCTGGCCCTGGCCGCGCTGCTCGGCCCGCCCGCCGAGGCGTGGTACAAACAAGCGGCCGGCCCCAGCTACTACTCGGTGGGCAGAGCCTCGGGGCTGCTGTCCGGCGTCCGCCGCTCGCCCTACATACGCCGCTCCGACGACACCGGCGCCGCCGACAGCAGCGCCGAGGGCGCCCTCACCTCCCTCCTGCTGGCCGAGCCGCGCCAGAGCCCGAGCGGGCTGCGCAGCATGGTGAGTGGCGGCTGGGCGGGTCGGGCGGGGCCAGGCGTGGCAGCGCCCCCTGGGAGAGCGGAGGGCTCTGGCCAGGGAGGGACAATTCCGGGGGAAAGAAAGGGGCCGGGCGGGCAGGCGGGTGCGACTGAGGCGAGGAGAAGCTTTTCCTTTCTTTTCTTCAGTGTGCTCCCTGCAGCTGCACGCCGTCCGCTCAGCCGCGGCGCCAGAGCACCGGTGGGGGTGGGGGTGGGGGTGTTGCAGTTGGTGACCACTCTGGTGCAAATGACAAGAGAACGCAAGAACCGGCCAGGTTGCGGATGCTGCCACGTGCTCTGTTTGGCCAGAGGAGGGCTGATGGACCGTCTGTATTAAAATGACTCTTTAGAAACCCATCAAAAGATGGGCGGGCATACCAGCCCCCTGGGAGTTGCGTCCATTTCATACCTCCTTGAACTCTCTCTCGCGCGCTCTCTCTTTTGGAATCGCGTTTTCCTGATTTTGTGCCGCCAGACAAGCTTCTTGCGAAGGACTGCTATCGCTCCATGGTCGCGCAAGAGCCAAGGGGATCTGGCTGTCGCCGCAGACTGCCAGGACGATCCTAAAGCATGTTTACGGAGAGAAGTCAGCCCTGCTACTTTCCGTGGTGGGACTGACTTCTACTGTCTAGCAAGTGAGCGGCCTTAAAGGACCCTGGACGGAGCAAGCGCGTCTGGGATGCGCACCTTCTAGGCAGCCGCTGCTGCCCTCGTCTTGACCACACATGCACCCAGCCCTCGCTCACCCTCGCTCTTTCTCCCCTCTCGCAGGCGGTGTGTGTGAAAGAAGTGGCCCCGGAGCTGCAGAGCTGCCAACTGCTGCCCGGCGTCCCCAGCATCATCCAGTGCAAGGCCGATGTCACCGTCTCGCTGGACCCCGCGGACTGCAGCACCACCTGAGGGGGGGGGGCTGCCCTGGAAGCCCAGATCAGGACACCCGGACTGGGCGAGGGAAGGGCGGGAGGAAGGGAGGCCGGCAGAAAACGGGATGAATCCTTCTCCTGGGGGCATCTGGCAGGGCGAGGGACATTTCACTTTTTTCCTCTTTCTGCATCTACTAATAAATGCGCCTTAAACCGCTCTTGTGTTCCTCTGGGTCTTTATAAAATGGTTTAAAGTGGGTTCCACGGAGTGAGAGAGAAAAAAAAGTCCAGCATTTTTAAAACGCGTGGACCCCCTGTGTGAAACCCTTGGAGAAATAAAGGTCAGTCTCTTATAGTACAAAATTCCAAGAAAGCTGGCAGAACATTTTAAAAGGTAGGTGTAGGTTGGATCCGCATGCCCTAAGTAAACAGTACCTTAACTAAACTGGAGTCCAGTAGCATCTTTAAAGTCTAGAAGATCTATTCCAGAATAAACTTTTGTGAATAGCTTTTGCTAGTCTTTAAGGTGTCACTGGAATTCTATTTCGTTTTGCTGCAACAAACTGAGGCGGCGGCTGCCCATATGGAACCTTCAGCATAAGGTTTCCTGAATCAGATCGATTGGGCAAAATGCATTTATATTTAAAGCTATATGCAGGAGAATAAGGTTTCCTGAGTCAGAGCTCACTTCATCAGAGGGAGAAATGTTGCAAAGAGGAAACCACGGTTAGTCCTGTTAGTCTGTCTGTAGCAGTAGGAAAGAGCAAAAGTCCAGTGGCACCTTAAAGATTAACAAAATTTGTGGCAGGGTATGCGCTTTCCTGAGTCACTGTTCACTTCTCAGAGAGGACAGTTTGAACTAAGAGCCAATAAAAAGCGTAACAAGTCTCCCAAGCGTAGGTGAGGACAGCCGTTGATAAATAGGTAGGATGGGATCAGCAGCACCATGCCTAATCCCGAAGCGAGCTGGCTGAAACATGATGGGCAGGTCCAGTTAGAAAAGGGGTGAGGGGAGCGGACTCTCGGAATGCATCCCAGATCGGTCTTTGCAGGTCGATTCTGCGAGGTTTCCCATCAGCAATAGGATGCCCTGGAAGACGAAAAGGTTCCCTCGCTGATCTCTGCATATTGCCGTTTTCAGTGACAGATGTTGTTGCTGTTCAGTCGGCGGCGCTCTTTAAAGACTGAACTCCATTGTGCCATAAACTTTCGTGTCTCCGCACACTTCCTTGAAAGTAAGCCCACTGACCTCCGTGGCACTTTCCTTCTGAGCATAAGGCGCAGCCTAACGCCGCTGCCGAAGGACTCTGGTGTTTTGAGTTCCCCTCCTCCTATCCGATAGAAATATTGACAGCTACGGCTCCTTTCTCCGAAGCCCCGATCCGTTGACCCTCCGTTCGCTCTCCGGAACGCGCAGCGCATCGGGGGGCCTCAGGGGCGGAATCTGCATCACACACACACACCCCTCTTTCTCCTTACGGTGAGCACTCCTTTCCAAAACAAGGATCAAAGAAGACGCAGGGGACATCGGGGGGGGACTGCTGGTCAAAATGCCTCCGAGCAGGGAATAGTGTGAAATTGACCAATGCAAGTGGGGGAAACAGAAGAGCCAGGGCGGCACAGCTTCTCGCTAAGAATGATACTCAGAGGAGTTTGGTTGCCAACTGACCAGGGGAAAAGCCAGCCCAGGCAGCTCCTGTCCCTTTAACTGGGGCTTCATGTGCAGAAATCAGCCAGTGAAGATGTTTATGGGTTAGAAAGAAGTATCTGCTGCTGCTAAAGCCGGAGATGGCCAGTTCCACTGCAGGCCTGATGGAAGCCCTCTGGGGGCCTGATCTGGCCCCCAGGGCTGCATGTTTGACACCCCTGCTCTAACCAACTCTGCAACACTATCATCTCTCTCGAAAACCTTCTCAGACCGTTCTCTATACTCACAACAAATATTTCCCTGCTTTTTATCTCTTGTGCGGGCAGCTTGAGGGAGCTGGTGCCAGAAGTCACTTTCATCCAAGGGCTATGAAGGAGACAGATTTTTCTTTGCTCTGTTTAAAATAATGTCACACTGATGGACCTTCCTGACCCCAGCATCTATTGGAAGTGAAGGCAACAGTCTTATGTACTCTCACAAAAAAATAGAATTAAACAGCAGTCCAGTGGTACCTTTAACCAAACTTGTTCCAGCATCTGCCTACTTCATCAGATGCACTGGGATGGACACGGACTTACAACCATTTATCCTGAAATAAATGTCACCAGAGGTGCTACTAGACTCCTGTACCATACCATTTTGCTACAACAGACTAACGCTGATACCCCTCCCAATGATTTACAAGGAAATCAGCTTAGACTAAAAATGCAGACGAAAAACAAAATCTGTTATCCCTTTCCTATCTATGCTTATTCTAAAGTGGATATTGGGTTTCCTACTAACCTTTCCATGAGGTGCTGTCTACTAAACCTTTCCTTATAAACATATTGGGGGGGGGGAGATATATGTTTTTTTAATAAAACACACACCTTTTCTTTTCCATGCCAGAATCCATTCCATGGGAAAATGTTATTCCCATTGAAACAGACTTATGCCTTATGTCAGATGCTCCCCTGCTCCCCAGAGTTCAAGGCAGAGTGGAGGATGGATAGTCAGCTCTCCAGCTATTGTCTGTCCCAAGCCTTGGTTGCCCACGTCTTCCACCAGGCGTGTTGTTTAAAAGACAACTTTCAGAGTTCACCAGTCTTCTGTCAGTATATCTGAGTTTGGATCATCCTCCACTAGTATATCTGAGTTTGGATCAAATGGTGGAAATGTGTTTCATTCAAAACAAAAAAGCCCTTAAAATTGAGTGAGTAATAACGAAAGAGAGCTACAAAAAGAAATTAAATCAAAATGCAAATACTCCCTGTTGAAACACTGAGTAACTCCTTGATGAGCAGCACAAAACTCAAACCCCCACCCCACTGGCAGTTCTAGAGACAGTAGTTGAAATATGACTATCTAAATTACTGAAAAATAAATCAAGCTTGGCAAGAAGCACTAAAGTATTGCAAATGTATGCATCGAACACACTCTCTGATATTAAAATATGCAAAATGGAGGTTAGCTCTCACTGGGCACAGTATCAGTGGCCATAAACTAGCAAAAGCTGGGGAAGAACAAAAGCAAAATCACCTGGTCCTAGAAAGGTGTGTATCTGCTGCTAGCAAGATAGCAGAGAGTTCAGCCCAAATATCTGCTCTCTTCTCCAGTGCTCTAAACAGGAAAGAAGAATATAAAAATAGATATGCCTCTGATTATTCAACAATGTAATTTCCAAAGATAAGGCCAAAGGAGAAACCAAGGTTACATCCAATGACAGAACTATTAAGGTACATACCATTAAGTTAAATAGATTTGGAGTCTGCTCTAAATGCACCCTCTACTCATTGATAGGAAGCTTGGGTCTTCTCACCTATCTGAATAATATTAGAATTTATTGTCCAAGATTCTGATGCTTGCAGGGTCCTACAGCATCACATCACCATGGGATATGGGCCTAGTTTTACACATTATGTACCCAGTCCAGTTATTCAACAAAGAATTTCAGTGAACCACAGCTCTCTGCAAGCACTGATTATTGTGTTTACATGGCAGCTCCACACTGAATATGGCAATTCCTATGTGTATAAACAGCCATTTCCTGAATATTCTTGTTAGGAAACTGTTGTGTACTGAACTCGCGTTTTTGCCTGAACAAGGACTTAGCTTCGTTCACAAAACAATAGGGGACCAGGATCCTGGAAGGAACCTATTGTACAGGGGTGTGATGTTGAGCACGCATTTAAGCAGGGCTTCGGTCCCCCTTGGATTGTCTTAGAGTTGAGCTAATCACTAAATAAAGCATGAGCTGATCACTCCACGTGTCTGAGCCCAGTACATTTCAGAAACAAAGATAATAAGCTGGAAAGATCAGATCTTGAATAGTCCATTCACCACCTTATAGAGTTCCAGTTTGGATCAGAGCAAAATGAAAGGAGAGAAACTGGGGATCCTGCATCGTTACACTCCTTTGGAGAAAAAAAATAGGCAAACAAGCTTAATAACTTTAAATTGTGAAGGGGTGGTGGTATTTAAAACCCTTCTCTCTTTTTCCCATGAAGCCCCAATGTCAGGATTCCACACTTTCATAATCTGACTTAAAAAGAGTAAGATAGTGATCTCTATATTGTCTAGTCTGACTTGCTTGATTCATCCCAGCTCCTCCTTCCATCATGCCACTCACCCTTTACATTAGTAAGCATCCAGTAAAACACCTGTGTACACCTCAAACTACATGTATGAAATGTGTCTTAAGAGCTGAGATCCCAGCTCCTCCTTCAACCACACAGCAAGCTCCAATGATTCAAAGGATGGCTGAGGTTAGACTCCCTGTAATGAAAGGAGAATGGCTTGATGTCCCACTTCAGGCTTCTAGTATAACTTGTGGGAAGGTCTTACTTTCCCTCTCTCCCTCCCTCTCTCTCTCTCACACACACACTGATGATGCTTCAAGAATTACTAGCACATACGGCAGATGTCCTCATTTAATCATCTCATCTGTGGACATAAATGAACTAATTAGCAAGAGAGATAAATTCTCCCCAAGCATTAACTAATACTGTCAAGCAGAACAAGTCACCTTTCCTCAGAGACAGCAGCAACTGTAGCTTAATCATAAGTGACAGTGTTACTTCCAGAAGGGGCAACACCAGGAGTGGAATGCCTACAGCAAGACGGAAGGGCCAAAGAGCATTTTTCTACCATCAGACAGAAAACACACACACACATCCATTTCAGATCCTTGGTCTAGTAAGGGAAAACATATGGAGGTTCTCTAGCACTCCCTACTGGGAAAGCACAGAGTGTCATGGAAAGTTATGTCAGGGTTATGGGCAGCGTTCCCTCTAAGTTGCACTAGGGGGTGCTGGTGCACAAAATTTTAGCTGGCTGTTCAGTTTAGTTTCCAGCTCACAAGCTGTTTTCCCCTCTATTGAAAACAATGGAGGATGGAGGCACCTCCTTCTGGGTCCATAGAATTTGACCCCCTGGTCCAATCTTTTTAAAACTTGCGGGGGGGGGGGCATTGAGGAAAGGCACCAGCAGCTATGCTGAAAATTTGTTGCCTCTGCCTCAAAAAACCTCAGACACCTCTGGATCAATTCTCCATTATAGCCTATAATAGTCCCTATAGGCTATAAATGGAGTGAGGGGGATTTTTTGCAAACCATCACTGCCTTGTCGTGGCGAGGGGGCTTGCGTGGTTCGATGAGGCTGTGGGCTATGCCGTGGAGGGCCACCCAGGACGGACAGGCCACAGCAGAGAACTCAGACCAAGAGTGATCCCCTGGAGAAGGAAATGGCAACCCACTCCAGTATCTTTGCCAAGAAAACCCCATGGACAGTGACAAAAGGCTAAAAGATATGACGCCGGAAGATGAGCCCCTCAGGTCGGAAGGTGTCCAATATGCTACTGGGGAAGAGCAGAGGGCAAGTACGAGTAACCCCAGAAAGAGTGAAGCGGCTGGGCCAAAGCCGAAAGGACGCTCAGTTGTGGATGTGTCTGACGGTGAAAGGAAAGTCCGATGCTGCAAAGAACAATACTGCATAGGAACCTGGAATGTAAGATCTATAAATCAAGGTAAGCTTGACGTGGTCAAAAATGAGATGGCAAGAATGAACATCGACATCTTGGGAATCAGTGAACTAAAGTGGACAGGAATGGGCGAATTTAACTCAGAAGACCATTATATCTACTACTGTGGCCAGGAATCCCGTAGAAAAAATGGTGTGGCCTTTATAGTCAACAAGAGAGTGAGAAAGGCAGTATTGGGATACAATCTCAAAAATGACAGAATGATCTCGGTCCGAATCCAAGGCAAACCATTCAATATCACAGTAATCCAAGTCTATGCCCCAACCACTGCTGCAGAAGAGGCTGAAGTGGGCCAGTTCTATGAAGACCTACAACAGCTCATAGAACTAACACCAAAAAATGATGTCCTAATCATCATAGGGGACTGGAATGCTAAAGTAGGAAATCAAAAGGTAACCGGAATAACAGACAACTTTGGCCTTGGAGAACAAAATGAAGCAGGGCAAAGGCTAACAGAGTTTTGTCAAGAGAACACGCTGGTCATAGCGAACACCCTTTTCCAACAACCTAAGAGGCGTCTCTACACATGGACATCACCAGATGGGCAACACCGAAATCAGATTGACTATATAATTTGCAGTCAAAGATGGAGAAGCTCTATCCAGTCAGTAAAAACAAGACCTGGAGCAGACTGTGGCTCAGATCATGAGCTACTCATTGCAAAATTCAGACTTAAATTGAAGAAAGTTGGGAAAAACACAAGGCCATTCAGATTTGACCTAGATCGCATCCCCAATGAATATACAGTAGAGGTGAAGAATAGGTTTAAGGGACTAGATTTGATAGACAGAGTGCCTGAAGAACTATGGACAGAGGTCCGTGACATTGTAAAGGAGGCAGCAATCACCGCCATCCCAAAGAAAAAGAAATGCAAGAAAGCAAAGTGGCTGTCTGATGAGGCTTTGCACATAGCAGAGGAAAGAAGGAAAGCTAAAGGCAACGGTGAAAAGGAAAGATTTGCCCAACTGAATGCAGATTTCCAGAGAACAGCAAGGAGAGATAAGGAGGCTTTCCTGAATGAACAATGCAAAGTAATAGAGGAAAACAATAGATTGGGAAGGACTAGAGATCTGTTCAAGAAAATTGGAGAAATCAAGGGAACGTTCCATGCAAAGCTGGCCATGATAAAGGACAAAAATGGTAGGGACCTAACAGAAGCAGAAGAGATTAGGAAAAGATGGCAAGAATACACAGAAGAACTATACAAGAAGGACCTCAATGTCCTTGACAACCACGATGGTATAATCACTGACCTCGAGCCAGACATCCTAGAAAGTGAAGTTAAATGGGCCTTAGAAAACATTACTAACAACAAAGCTAGTGGAGGTGATGGCATCCCAGCTGAGTTATTCAAAGTCTTAAAAGAAGATGCTGTTAAAGTGCTGCACTCAATTTGCCAACAAATTTGGAAAACACAACAGTGGCCACAGGATTGGAAAAGGTCAGTGTACATTCCAATCCCAAAGAAGGGCAATGTCAAGGAATGTTCAAACTATCGCACAATTGCACTCATTTCACACGCTAGCAAGGTCATGCTCAAAATCCTACAAGCTAGGCTCCAACAGTATGTGGATAGAGAACTGCCAGAAGTACAAGCTGGGTTTCGAAGAGGTAGAGGAACTAGAGATCAAATTGCCAACATTCGCTGGATTATGGAGAAAGCAAGAGAGTACCAGAAAAACATCTACTTCTGCTTCATTGACTATGCTAAAGCCTTTGATTGTGTGGATCACAATAAATTATGGCAGGTTCTTAAAGAGATGGGAGTACCGGACCACCTCACATGTCTCCTGAGAAACCTGTATAAGGGTCAAGAAGCAACAGTTAGAACTGGATATGGAACAACTGACTGGTTTAGCATAGGAAAAGGAGTACGACAAGGATGTATATTGTCACCTTGCTTATTTAACTAATATGCAGAGTACATCATGCGAAATGCTGGCCTGGATGAATCACAAGCTGGAATTAAGATTGCTGGGGAAAAGATCAATAACCTCAGATATGCAGACGATACCACTCTGATGGCAGAAAGTGAAGAGGACCTCAAGAGCCTCTTGCTCAGGGTGAAAGAGGAGAGCGCAAAAGTGGGCTTGAAGCTCAACATCAAAAAAACTAAGATCATGGCATCTGGCCCCATCACTCCTTGGCAAATAGAAGGGGAAGTCGTAGAAGTAGTGACAGACTTCACATTCCTAGGATCCCAGATCACTGCAGATGGTGACTGCAGCCATGAAATTAAAAGACGCCTGCTCCTTGGGAGGAAAGCGATGGCAAACCTAAACAGCATGATAAAAAGCAGAGACATCACCTTGCCAACAAAAGTCTGCATGGTCAAAGCAATGGTATTCCCCGTAGTAATGTATGGCTGTGAGAGTTGGACTATAAGGAAGGCCGAGCGCCGAAGAATAGATTCTTTTGAACTATGGTGCTGGAGAAGACTCTTGAGAGTCCCTTGGACTGCCAGGAGATCAAATCAGTCAATCCTAAAAGAAATCAACCCTGATTGTTCCCTGGAAGGCCAGATCCTGAAGCTGAAGCTCAAATACTTTGGCCACCAAATGAGAAGGGAGCGTTCACTGGAGAAGACCCTGATGCTGGGAAAGATTGAAGGTCAAAGAAGAAGGGGACGGCAAAGGATGAGATGGTTAGACAGTGTCATCGATGCAACGAACATGAAATTGAGCAAACTTCAGCGGACAGCGGAAGACAGGAGGGCCTGGCGTGATCTGGTCCATGGGGTCGCAAAGAGTCGGACTCGACTGTGCGACTGAACAACAACAAATTATGCTTTTCAGTATGATTTGTAGGCTGCCTTGAGTCACAGTAAAAGTGGGATATAAATATTTGAATAAATAAGTAGTTTGGGCAGGCTGATGACATTTAAGCAATTTCCTGTTTGTTAGGTTAGGCAGGGTTCTGACAGTGATTGTTCCACCTCTGTTTTATTTGACCTGTAAATTCGTCATATTTCACTAAAGAAAACCCTAAAGTAGACTGCAAGAGTTCCCACCCCACACCAAATACTGGTATGTTTTCTAAGACTCAGTGTAGAGAGACAGTCCAAGGCCAGGTCTACCAATATAGTGGAAAGGGGCAGATAAACCTGTTCTCTGGAGGCCTGGTCTACCCCTATAGAGGATAACATTTTCTACAATTAAATTTGACTTGATTGTGTTTTCTCTTATAATGTTTACATTATTCTTAAAATATAGTTCAAATATACTTTAAAAGAATTCACTCTGAGATTTTTACAAGGTTATGGAAATAATCATTAAAAAAAACTAATTTATGTGATAGTCAAATGCAAAATTGCTCATAACTTGAATGGTACTAGCTTATTTTGCTCACAAGGTAGAATATTTGCTCACAACACTGTGGAGCTTAGAGGGAATATTGTTTATGGGATGTATCCTATAGACATTCTGCTGGTGGAAGCATATAATTCTCCTGCTTTCTCCCCCACCCCCAGCAGCTCCTGGAAAAATACATTGCCAGAGGTTGGGGACCCTCATAGACAAAAAGCCATGAGGGCTGGGGAGGTGGCTGCAGTGAAGAGGGGAATGTTGCAAGATGGATCTTCCTCTCTCTTCCATTAGCAGAATGACTGCAGGATACAAACAGGAAGAGAAACAAGGACTCGTGAAATATAAGGCATGTCACAGGTTAAACAGTGGGTTAAAAAGGCTATTGTGATTTCAGCATAGCTCTTTATTTCAGTAATGTTAAGAACAGTTGTGACGAGCCGCAACTATATGCAAAACCCCCAAACACACTCGCAAAACACAAATAAACCAATAAAAACATAGTAGCTAGGAGCCTTCATTTGCATGGCATCATTTACACTTCTGTTACTTGATTGGCCTGCTCTGCAAGGGCAGCCAATCTGAATGTAGCTGCTAGGAGCCTCTCTAACATTGCTTGATCATTT
Source organism: Gekko gecko (assembly GCA_029375565.1). Lineage (NCBI taxonomy): Eukaryota > Metazoa > Chordata > Lepidosauria > Squamata > Gekkonidae > Gekko > Gekko gecko. The sequence continues at coordinate 230,329,779 of JAPDNY010000002.1, read as the reverse complement.
GAAGCTCTCACTGCACAACAGTCCTCCCCCCTAAGACAGGGTTGCACCTGGTTGCAAACATAGTCCTGCAGGTAGCAAGGTCCACCTGCTGGGAATGTCTTAGTTTGAGAGAGCCAGTTTGGTGTAGTGGTTCAGTGCGCGGACTCTAAACTGGGAGAACTAGGTTTGATTCCCCACTCCTCTACTTGCACCTGGCTGGATGACCTTAGGCAAGCCGTTGTTCTGATAAGAGCTGTTCTTGAAAAGGAGCAGTTTCTGTCAAGAGCTCTCTCAGCCCCACCTACTTCACAGGGTGTCTGTTGTGGGGAGGGGAGGGGAAAGGAGTTTGTAAGACACTCTGAGATGCCTTTGGGTAGTGAAGGGCGGGGTATAAATCCATTCTCTTCTCTTCTCTTCTCTTCTCTTCTCTTCTCTTCTCTTCTCTTCTCTTCTCTTCTCTTCTCTTCTCTTCTCTTCTCTTCTCTTCTCTTCTCTTCTCTTCTCTTCTTAGTTCATTGGTGCAAGCGAGCTACAGCCCAGTGTGGTCAGCTGTGGCATTACTGGCGCCATGGCAGTCTCTGCGTGGGAGATGGGAAGGTGAAATATACTGGGTTCGACACGTGGTTAGTGATCAGTTCATACTTTATTGTGAATCAGCTCAAACTACGGACAATTCGAGCGGGGCCAGAGCCCTGCTTATAAGCCCGTCAAACGACACACCCAACACACTCCCAACAATAGGCTGTTTACGCAGACATCGGTTCCTAACAGGTGGCTGCCAGGATCCAGATGGTTTATTGTTTTCTTCCCCAAGCTCGCTCTTCTCTAGCAGCCCTGTGTTGCAAAGAAACTGTATCAATACATAACACCCCTCTGCCCTAAGTTCCGAACCCCCTAACTAACATAGTCCTCAAGATAGGCTGGCTTGTGCTGCTCTCTCTGTGAGTGCTGGAGCTCCTGTAGTGCTGTCGTCAGCGGCAAGGCTGGGCTCAGCAAGGTAAGGGCTTCCCCGGGGTCCTGGGATGCAGGGGCTGCTGCCAGGGGTTCCGTCACGGCTTGTGCGGGGCTCTTGGCTGCTTGGCATTCCGGGGTTGCGCTGCTGTGTGGGGGAGGTTCGCTCTCCTTTAGGGGCGATGCAGGTTCCAGGCTGTCCTCTTCCTCAGCCACAGCTAGGTCTAACACCTTGGGCAGCAGGTGGCAGCATAGCTGATCAATGTGCCTCCATAAAGTTTGGCCCCTTTCTGCAGCAACCTCATATGAGAGGCCCGGTTACTTGGGTTACCCTCACCGGAACCCACGCCAGACCACTGGAATAGTTCCGTGTGAAGATGGGGTCACCTGGGAAGAACCCGCGGGGGGCCCCTTGACTCACCAGGAAAGGGTGTAACACTGGACCCCGGTCTGGGTGACAGTGGTCCAACCACATCGTGGGGTGACGACCCATCAAGAGTTCAGCCGGGCTGTGAGCCGTGGCTGTGCTTGGGGTCATTCTGTGGCTGAATAGGAAGATATCTAGCTGGCAGTTCCAGTCCCCATAAGTGAGCCTCCAGAGAGTGTCCTTGGTGGTTCGCACCATTTGTTCGGCCTGTCCGTTGGTTGCTGGGTGGAAGAGGGCAGACCGCATGACAAGGTTCTGTTCCAAGAACTACTGAACTCCCCGGAGAGGAAGGCCGCTCCATTGTCAGTTACCACCATGTCTGGCAGACTGTGTGTGCTAAAGATGTGCCTCATAGCCCAGATCGCGGCCCGGGATGATGCGGAATCGACTGGCACGACTTCCAACCATTTAGTATACAAGTCCACAAATATAAAGAATATTTGTCCCTGGAATGGGCCAGTGAAGTCCAAATGTAGCCGGGCCCACAGTCTGTGGGTGGGCTCCCACTGGTGCATGGGTGCCTTCAGCAGTTTGGGACATGTCTCCTGGCAGGCTTGGCAATGCTGGACCCAGATCTTCATTTCACCGTCCATCCTTGGCCACCACATGTAGCTTCTGGCCAGTGCCTTCATTTTCATGATCCCTGGGTGGGACTTGTGCAGGGCTCCAAAAACCCTCTTCACAGTGGCAGGGGGACCACCACCTGCCTTCCCCAGAGGAGGCACTCTTTGTGAGCAAAAAATTTGTCTTTACGGGATGTGAATGTGTCAAAGTCAGGGTCCACCTGACCTGTGAGCCATCCCCTCCCCACCCAGTCGAGAACGCGGGAGAGGAGACAATCCCTGATGGTGTGGCGAGCAACATTTGCAGCGTGTAAAGGCCGGGCATGTAGGCCTTCCATCAACAAGATTTGGTGCACTGGGGCCGGGGCCAGGTCGATGTAGTTGAGTGGGAGGCAGCTCAGAGTATCTGTGTGGCCCATGGACTTCTCCGGCCTGTATTGGAGGGCGTATTGGTACCCACCCAGAAAGATGGACCAGTGGAGGACCTGGGGCAACAACATCTGCGGCATTTGGTGGTCGGGGGCGAGCAGACTGAACAGGGGCTCGCGGTCAGTAGCAATGGTGAAGGGACAGCCATACAGGTAGTTGTGGAACTTCTTTACCCCAGCCACGATCATGAGGGCCTCCTTGTCTATCTGGGCATAGTTCTGTTCTGCTGGTTATAAGGTCCAGGAGTAGTAGGCTACTGGTACCTCCTGCCCATATGGCAATCAATAATATAAACTTTATTGTCATTGTACATAGTACAACAAAATTAAACTGCAATCCTCTTGGTGATCTACAACCCTCACAATGATCTACAACAATCATATGCACTCACACTTAAAATTCACATAACAACTGAACCACTGATGTCACCCAATCCGATTTCATACAGCATTTAAGGGCAACTGATGGCCAAGGACTGTGCCGATGCTGTAAGAAGAAGCATTGCACACCAAGATGCCTTGTTGAAGTGGGTGAGGATGTCATTTGATGTGAGAAGCTCTTTTACTGTCTGGAACGTGGTGGCCTGCTGCTGGCCCCACACCAAGGGAGCATTTTTGTCGAGCAGGTGGTGGAGAGGTTCCACGAGGACGACTTTATGGGGCAGAAAGGAGTGATAAAAGTTCAGAAGCCCCAAGAAAGCCTGCAATTCTGCCTTGGACTTGGGGGCCAGGGCATTCTTGATGGCGCAAACTTTATCAGGTCTATCGGACATCCCCATTAGGCTTAATTGGGGTTACAATGGGGGTCTCCTATGTGACATGGGGGACTGGCTCTAATACTCCTTGCACCACCAGACAGTCCAGTTCTGCCTCAATTTTGGGCTTGAGCGCGAATTGAAGTCTATGGGCCTTGAGGCGGATCGGGTGCACATCAGGGTTAAGTTGGAGTGATACCGGGGAACCTGTGTACCAGCTGAGCATCCCATTGAAGATGGCCAGGAACTCGTCACACATGCTTATGAGGTCTGCGGACTGCATATGGTGCACCACCGTAACCTTGAACCCCAAGGGTGTGAACCAAGACAGTCCAAGCAAGCTGGTGAGCCACCCTTCCACCACCACCAAGTCCAAATGTCCATCAAAGTGCTGGTATTTCACACAGAATTTGCCCCACCCCTTAATGGCCACCTCGTTCATCTGAAAGTCCCAGAGGGTGAAGCTGGCGGGTCTCAGGCGGGGACCCCCATGAGGACAGAGCCTCCGGAGAGTCTCTTCTGATATAATGGAGATGGAGGACCCAGTGTCCAGCTCCATCTTGCAGGGCTTCCCCTCTATCAACACAGTCACTTTAATTTTGTCAGGGGTGTCCCGGGGCAAATTCAGTACCTGATGTTGGTGGACAGCCGTTGTGTGTAGATCCTCTGTCTCCTGGTGGGTGGCAGTGCATCTCCCGGTTCCTTTCGAGCGGCAAGCAAGTGCAATGTGACCAGTCTTGCTGCAGGCCCATTCAAGTCGTGGAAATGGCAGGAGCGACATTTGTGGACCTCTCTGCAGCTAGTGCTGGGATGTGATGTGGTGATCCTGGCTGGTTGAGCAGGAGCGGCCATCAGTCGTGAGCTGCGGCAGGCTGGGCGGTGAACCTGATGGGCCTTGTTTTCGTCTGACGACTCCGAAGCCGATGGAACGGATGCTTGGAGTCTGGCAGGGGTTTAGCAGTCTCACTGGGACTTCTCGAAGGCAGTGGACTCACACAGTGCCTTCACCAGGGTGAGTTCTTCCAGCCCGATTAGCTTGCAGCAGAGCTTTGGTTCCCGGAGGCCCATCATGAACAAGTCTAAGAGGGATTCATCCAGGTTTGTGAACTCACAATTGAGGGCCAGCTAGCGTAGGTTGGCTACAAAGTTGGCAGCCGTCTCGTTAAACTATTGGTGGCACATGAAGAAGTCCACGCGGCACACCATCTTGGTGGGCTTAGGCGCGAAATAATCTGTAAGCACCTTGAGGAGAGCTTTGTATGTGGATGCCTCCAAGGTGAGGGGCGTGACGAGGCTCTGGACTAGCCTTAGGGTGGCGATCCCACAAGCGCTGAGCAGGAGGGCCTCCTTCTTGTTGGCATCTGTGATGCCCTGGAACAAGATGAAGTATTTCAGCCGTTCACCCAGGTTTCCCATAGTTCTGGGTGTGTGGGGTCGAACTCTGGCAGATGTCCTGATGCGGCAGCCATCGTCTCTGGAGCGGTGTGAGGCACAGGGCTCATGGGCTCATTGCGCGGTGCGGTGCTATCTTGAGCGGGCTCGCCCATCAGGATCCCACCTTCGTTACCAGTGAAATATACTGGGTTCGACACGTGGTTAGTGATCAGCTCATACTTTATTGTGAATCAGCTCAAACTACAGACAACTCGAGTGGGGCCGTAGCCCTGTTTATAAGCTCATCAAACAACACACCCAACACACACACACTCCCAACAATAGGCTATTTACACAGACATCGCATCCTAATAGGTGGCCACCAGGATCCAGATGGTCTATTGTTTTCTTCCCCAAGCTCACCCTTCTCTGGCAGCCACGTGTTGCAAGGAAACTGTATCAATACATAACAGAAGGCTTACACAAGCACCGTTTGTCTCTGACAGCTGAGTCGTGGGGTTATCTGGAGTCTGCTGTGAAATTGTTTTCTGCACATGAGGTGCAGTTGCAGGCTCAGGACTGCTTGTCGTTGAGCTGCTGCCAGCCGCCAGTGCCTCTCTGGCCGTCTGTGCCAAAGTTGATCCAGGTGACGCCATAGGTCCTGGCCATCAGGGGTGGCCACTTCATAGGACACTGGCCTCATTAACCTGGATACTGTTGCTTCAACTCAGGCTGGGCCCCTGCTGTAGCTCTGGGCATAGACCATGCCTCCCGGCTGGAATGCTCTCATCTCTCCCATGGTGTCAGGTTGCTGAGGATCCTCTGGAGACAGGTCCAGATGTAACCTGTCAAGCTGTGTGGTGAGCCACCTGTTAATTAGGAGCTCCACTGGGCTGTGCCCCATGGCAGAGTGGGGCATGACATGCTGCTGTAGCAAGAAAGTAGTCAGTTGGGCATGCCAGTCTCCCTGGGTTATCTGGTAGAGACTGTCTTTTGTTGTTCGCACCATCCTCTCAGTTTGCCTGTTGGTTGGGGGGTGGAACGGAGCAGATGTGACATGCCGAATGACGTTGTCGGCCAGGAATTGCTGGAACTCTGCCGATGTGAACTGGGCCCCATTGTCTGACATTATGTTGTTAGGAAGCCCATGGGTAGTGAAAAGGAGCCAGAGTGAGTGGATGACGACAGTGGAGGACATGGTGGATACTGGAACAACCTTTAGCCATTTAGAGTAGGAGTCCACCATGATCAGCAAAGTCTGTCCCTGGAATGGGCCAGCAAAGCCCACATGGAGCCTAGACCCCGGTGTGCACATTGTTTCCCATGGGTGCACTGGAGCTTGTAGCAGGGCCAGCACAGACCCATTCCTCAATTGCTTTGTCCATGCCAGGTCACCAAACATAGCTGCGGGTGAGTGCCTTCATGTGCATGATGCCTGGGTGGCTGATGTGGAGTGCCTCCAGCACTTGCTGATGCAGCTTGGGCAGAATGACAACCTGGTGATCTGTGGTGATGACAAAGCTCCGGCCATACAGGTAGTTGTGGAACTTCTTGACTCCTGCAACGATGGCCAGCGCTTCCTCGTCAATCTGGGCATAGTTGCACTCCATAGAGGACAGAGTTCTGGAGAAGTAGACAATGGGGGCCTCCCTCCCGTTGGGCATCCTATGGCTTAGAACAGCTCCAATTCCATAGGGGAAAGTGTTGCAGGTGAGGACAAAGGTCCTCTTCTCATCGAAGTGTGTGAGGACACTCTCCAAAGACAAGATTTCCTTCACAGTGGAGAATGCTACAGCTTCTTTCCAGCCCCAGACCTAGGGGACTGATGAGTCCAGGAGCCTATACAGTGGCTCCATGACTGACGCCTTGTGTGGTGAAAAGGTGTGGTAGAAATTCAAGAAGCCCAAGAAGGACTGCAGCTGTTCTCGGACTGGGGTGCTGGAGCACTGCGGATGGCCTGTACCTTGGCAGGAGTTGGGTGGATGCCCTCTGCATCTACAAGGAAACCCAGGAACTCGACTCTGGGGATGCCAAACTGGCATTTTTCCTTCTTCACCTTTAGGCCTGTGTTCTACAGTTGGCGGAGAACAGCCTGGAGATGCTTGGCTAGTTCTGCCTTGGAGCCTCCGGTGATAAGGACATCATCAAAATATGGAATGACGCCAGGGAGTCCACAGAGGAGACCTTCCATCAAGCTCTGGAAGATCCCGGGTGCGACACTGATGCCAAACTGCAAGCGCTTGACCTTGAATGCTCCCCTGTGTGTGACGATCATCTGGGCTTCGGCAGTGGCTTCATCTACTGGAAGTTGCTGGTATGCCTGGGCTAGGTCGAGCTTGGTGAAGACTGTGCTGCCATTCAGTGAAGTGAGGAGGTGGCTTACGACAGGCACTGGATAGACGTGTGGCTGCAGCACCTTGTTGACTGTGCATTTGTAGTCTGCACAGATTCTGACTGCTCCATTTGGCTTGAGTGGGGTGACAATGGGCATTTCCCATCGTGCATGGGGGACCGGCTCCAAGACTCCCTGGGCAATAAGCCAATCCAGCTCCTCATCTAACTTTGGTTTGAGAGTGAAAGGAACCTGGCAAGCCTTCATGAAGATGGCTGCCACTGCTGGGTCAAGGCTGAAGGAGATGGGTGGGTCAGTATAAAATCATAGAGTTGGAAGGGGCCATACAGACCATCTAGTCCAACCCCCTGCCCAATCCAGGGCCAGCCTAAAGCATCTCTGACAAATATTCATCCAGCCTCTTCTTGAAAGCTGTCAGTGAAGGAGAGCTAACCACCTCTCTAGGCAGTTGATTCCACCTTTGAACTACTCTGCCCATGAAAAAGTTTTTCCTAATATCCAGCTGATACCTTTTTGCATGTAATTTAAACCCATTGCCTCGGATCCTATCCTCTGCTGCCAACTAGAACAGCTCCTTGCCCTCCTCCAGATGACAGCCTTTCAAATATTTAAAGAGAGCAATTATGTCCCCCCTCAATCTCCTCTTCTCCAAACTAAACATTCCCAGGGCCCTTAGCCTTTCCTCGTAGTGCTCAGTCTCCAGACCCCTGATCATCCTTGTCACTCTTTTCTGCATCACTTACTTCCCCAGGGATCCATTGAAGACAGTGGGAAACTCTTCATAGATGGCTGCAATGTCTATTTGGCTGGTGCAGTGGACACCTGTCACATAGATGCCCAGTGGCTTGAACCAGTCCAGGCTGAGCAAGCTCAGTTGGTGGTCTTGTACTACCACCAATCACAGGGACCGGTGAAGTCTTTGTAGGCAACCTGGAATGTGCTGATGCCCACTGGAACTCAGTGGCCTTGAAGTCCTTCAGGATCATGCCAGATGCACTGGAACGTGGTCATGGAGATGATGGACAGTGCAGACCCGGTGTTGACTTCCATCTCACAGGGCATGTTCTGGACCTTGACTGTCACCTTGATTTTGGTGCATATCGAGGGCTGTAGCATCAGGACAGGGATGCTGCTGGTCTCAGCAGGTGCAGCAGAGCAGAGTGAGAGGGTGTGGTGGACAGAGGCCTTCCTTGCAACAGGCGGAGACCTGCATCTCGACCATGGCGATGCATCTCTCGTTGGGTGGAGCAGCAGGCACATGTGATGTGCCCCGATTTCCCATAGTTCTGGCATTGAGTGCCCCAGAATTGGCATGACTTTCACTGGCAGAGGCAGCCACAGCTAGTGCAGGGAGCCCCAGAGTACAGTTGGGGCCCCTCGCGCTTCTGGGTAGCAACTCCAGTGCACAGCACTTCCTCCTTCTGTTCATCTGTGCAGGAGAAGTCAGCGAGGCTTTCCTGGTCAACAGCCTCCTTCATTGACTGCTTGGCTGCTTCAGCAGCGTTGGCACCCTTGTAGGCCATTTTAAAGTCTAAGTTGTGCTTTGCAAAGAGCAGTTGCTGCAGTTTCTCATCTTGGAGTCCGCACACCAACCAGTCGCAGAGAGCCTCTTTCAAGATGTGGAAGTCACACTGGAGCGATGCCTTTTGGAGGGCAGCTATGAAAGTGGCGATTGACTCTCCCAGGGCCTGATCCCTTTTGTAGAAGGCATGTCAGCAGGCGATTCTGGAGGGATGTGGCAAGAACTGGTCCTTCAGTTTGGCCTTGAGCGTGTCAAAGGAAACAGTGGCGAGGTCCTGTGGTGCCACGAGGACTTGGGCAGTCTCAAAGGTGGAATGCCCACAGAGGCTGAGGAATGTGGCCTTGGCGACCTCGTGGTTAGTGATCTTGTTGGCAGAGATGTAGAACTGGAACCGGGAAATGTATGCATTCCAGTCTTCTGTGGCAGCATCAAACAGTTTGAGGTGGCCCTTGGAGGCCATGCTGAACAATTGAGCGGGTGGTGAGGTGATTCCGCTGGATCTCTTCCTAGTTCCTTTGTCTGAATCCCACCTTCGTTGCCAGTGTTAAATAGTAAGTTAAAGAGGCTATTGTGATTTCAGCATTGCTCTGTATTTCAGTAACGCTAAGAACAAAAACACACGCAGCAAGCCACAACTGTATACAAACCCCCCAGTCCCAAAACACACCTACGACATACAAATAAACCAATAAGAACATAGTAGCTAGGAGCCTGCATTTGCATAGCATCACTTATACTTCTGTTACCTGATTGGCCTGCTTTGCAAGGGCAACCAATCTGAATGTAGCAGCTAGGAGGCTCTCTAACAATGCTTGTTCATTTGAAGCTGTCATTTTACAACATCACACTTCTTTAAAAGGTACAATCTTCAACCTTTTCAGACCTCGGTTCCCACCTTTAGCTCCAATGTGCAATATGGAAATCATTTTTAAAGCACTCACATGTGCTATTTCCCCTTCTCTCTACATTCTTCTTTTTTCTCTTGACTTCCCCCATTCCCTTACTTCTCTCCTCTAAATGTCCATTCAAACCCTGAGCTAGGCAAGCCTCATATTATTTTGAATTTGTATTTTGAATTAGCCAATAAGTTGATTGTTGTACTAAAGAAAGTCATGCTAGTTATTACCACTGGCAAATATTTATTTATTGCTGCACAAAAGAGAAGGACATGGAACATGCCCAGAGGGCTTACAAGCCACAATAGATAGACAAGACTGGGCTGGCACAGGCTTGGCGCTCTTAGGGACTGATAACAAGTAGTTGTGGATGTAGCAGGCAACTTCAGATAATTCATAAATGTTCAGTCTACGTACACTTGATAACACAATGACTAACTGCAGAAAGTAAGATTTACTAGTTAACAAACTAAATGAAAACAAAGAACAGAAGTTTTTATAACAGCAGTAAAAAAACAGACCAGCAGAGCGTCTTCGCAAAAAATCAGCAGAGAGCCTCTCTATGCTCACAACATGTATTCTCCAGATCTTAGAACAGTTATCTTAAAGTTGCATATGTAATATGGCCACATTCAGAGGTAATGTGCACAAACACAGATGGTTTGGCATACTTGCACATTTCCTCCTCCCCATACATGCAGAGCATGATTCATTATACCTGACTTCTAAGTGTTGTCTTTACCAGGCAAGAGCAAAATGCTGTTATTCTTAGCAAAACAAAGTTAGAGTCCTCTGGCACTTTTAAGAACAACAAAGTTTTATTCTGGTTATATGTGTTAAGTATGAGACTCTACAAAGGATTCAGCTTCAAGTGATTTCAGCTTTATTAAACAGCAACTGTAAGTCAGGAACACACAACAACAAGGGGAGCACAGCTCCTTCTTTTAAACTCTCCCGGGCTGTCCAAGCCACACCCCTAACAAGTTAAAGACCAATCAGAATACAGGGATAAAGGCCAATCAGGACCGTTCCCTCTTTGCAACAATATCACTCAGTGATTGGGTAATTACACAGGTTTCACAGAAACCGACCAATAGCAATGCGACATCTGAAGAGCCACATTCAGACTCAAGCTTAACATGTGAATAGATAGGAGCGATTCACATTCAGTACATAACAAATTCCTCCCCCCTAAGATGGAACATTACCCTGCCAAACATAATCTTTCAGGTAGGGGGGACACCTCGGCTTCGGCTCAACCAGCGCAGCAGTCTCTGCTCCGTTGGACTTGGAGCGGCACACTCTTCTGGAGCCCTGGTAACCTCTCTCGCAGGAGAGACAGGGGGAACACAAACAGGGATCACAGGCTCTGGAGTTGGGGTCTGTCCAGACTCCGAGTACCCTTCTGCAGCACTCACCTCCTCGGTGGGAGGCCCCTCCTGCTCGGGGACCAGCTCAGGTTCGGGCACCAACTCGGCGCTGGAGTCTGCCCAACGCTCCCTGAGCTGTTCTATGTGGCGGCGAATCTCCCGTCCGCTGGGAAGCCGGACCACATACAGCCTGGACCCTGCAACTTTGGGGACTACGGCCGGTAGCCACCAATGACCTTCCCCGTAGTTCCGGGCAAAGACCTTGTCCCCACACTGGAACACTGTCCCCAGTGCTGGTTCCTCAGACCGTTGCTTGGACTGGTCCAAGTCAGGGTGCAAACGGTCAAGGAGGGTAGATAGCTTTTGGCCCATCAAGAGTTCAGCTGGGCTCCGCCCCATTGCTGAACACGGGGTGATGTGTTGCCTCAGAAGGAAAGAGGCCAGCTTCTGATTCCAGTCCCCGCACGTCAGGCGCCCAAGCGATTATTTTGTCGTCCGAACCATACGTTCGGCCTGTCCGTTAGAGGCCGGATGGAACGGGGCCGACGTTACATGGCGTACAAGGTTGTCAGCCAGGAACCCCTCAAATTCTGCCAAAATGAACTGTGGCCCGTTATCGGAGATGACACAGTCCGGCAGCCCATGCATGGAAAACAGTTTGCGCAGGGCATGAATCACAGCCCCAGAATTCGTTGATCTCATATTTACAACCTCCAACCATTTGGAGTAAGAGTCTACACATATGAAAAACATTTGCCCATGGTACGGGCCCACAAAATCAATATGGAGGCGGGACCATGGCCTCCTTGACTTTTCCCAGGGCTGGACAGGAGCATGAGGTGGTTCTGGCCGGGACTGTTGGCAGGACATGCAGTTCCGAACCCAAACCTCAATGTCCGCATCAATGTTTGGCCACCACACGTACCCTCTAGCGAGGGCCTTCATATGAACCATTCCTGGATGGCCCACATGCAAGGCCTCCAGGACTCTTTCCCTTAGCTTAGAGGGAATTACAACTCTACTTCCCCAAAGCAGACAGCCCTTAGTCACAGATAATTCATTTTGGCAGGAAACAAATGGTTTGAAATCCGCCTCCACTTTCCCAGCCTGCCACCCCCTCCGTACCCAATTGAGAACTCGGGCGATTAAAGGGTCCTTTGCTGACGCAGCGGCAATATCTGTGGAGGTGACTGGTGCCTCCGGGAGCTCTTCCAGCACCAAAATGTCCAGTTTTGGCTCCTCGTCAGAGTCAATTAGTGGTGCGGGGCAGCGGCTAAGGGCGTCTGCATGCCCAATAGCCTTCCCCGGATGGTGCTCCAGCTCGAAATCGTATGCCGACAGAAAAACCGCCCACCTTAGCATCCGGGGCAATAGAATGTTCGGTGTCGGCCGGTCTGGCGAGAAGATGCCCTGGAGAGGTTTGTGATCAGTCACAAGGAGGAACCACCACCCATAAATAAAGTCATGGAATTTCTTTATTCCTGCAATTAGGGCGAGGCCCTCCTTGTCAATCTGGGCATAGTTCTTTTCTGCCTTAGTGAGGGATCAGGAATAAAATGCGATCGGTGCCTCAGATCCATCCGGCATCAGGTGGCTGAGAACGGCACCCACCCCATAAGGAGACGCGTCAGCTGCAAGCACCAGCAATTTGTTTTCATCGAAGTGCGTCAGGACTGCACTCGATGACGAAAGTTCCTTCACTGAAGCGAATGCACGCCTCTGCCGCTCACCCACTCCCATTTAGCGTTCTTGTGGAGCAAAGCGTGCAGAGGTTCAGCGACTGATGACTTGTGTGGCAGAAAGGCACCATAAAAGTTGAGTATTCCCAAGAAGGACTGGAGGTCTTTCTTGGACTGGGGTGGAGGCGTGTTTTGGATTGCCGCCACCTTGTCGGGTGTGGGGTGGACCCCGTCTGCATCTACGAGGAACCCCAAGAACTCAACTCTTTTTACCCCGACAACACATTTCAAATGCTTAACCCGCAGCCCGGCATTTTTAAAACGACTCAACACTGCTCTTAAGCGAGCCATCAGTTCACAATCATCTGTGCCCACAATTAAAACATCATCGAAATAGGGCACAACACCGGGTAGCCCATGCAGGAGCCCCTCCATTAGCCCTTGAAAAATGCCCGGGGCGACATTTACTCCAAATTGTAATCATTTTACCCTGAAAGCCCCTTTATGGGTAACGATTGTTTGGGCTTCAGCAGTTGCATCGTCCACCAGCAACTGCTGGTAAGCTTGAGCCAGGTCAAGCTTGGCAAAAACTTTTCCCCCTCCCAGTGACGCCAGTACGTGGCTGATTACTGGCACCGGATAGGAATGCTGCTGCAGAGCTTTGTTAACTGTACATTTGTAGTCTGCGCATATTCATATAGACCCGTCGGCCTTGACAGGCATCACAATTGGAGTCTCCCACTTTCCATAGGGTACCAGTTCAAGAACCCCCTGACTGACCAATTTATCTAACTCTGACTCAATTTTTGCTTTGAGCGCGAGTGGGACCTTCCTATACTTCAGTCATATCGGACGAACTGAAGTGTCCAAATAAAAAGAAACCGGGGGGCCATTGTACATGCCGAGCCCCTCACCAAACACTTCAGGAAACTCGCTATACAATGAGTCCTGTTTATTTACACAAATTTTGTTGATACCAGTGATAGCGATCCCCAATGCCTCAAACCGGTCGAGGCCCAACAGGCTAACCCGCTCACCCTCTGCCACCAGGAGAGACAGCTCAGCCTTACGGTCTTTGAACTCAACGTGGAAGGTCACCTTTCCCGCCAACGGAATGCACCATCCCTGGAAGTCAGTCAAGTAGGTCGACACTGGTGCCAGACGGCGGCGGCTTCACCTCGGGAACAAGCATTGCCATGTCTCTGTAGAGATGACGGTGACGGACGATCCAGAGTCCACCTCCATGATGCAGGGAATGTGTCCAGATGAACCATCACGTAGATTTTCTTGCTGGGCTTGCCTCTGGAGGCCAGGATCATTGATGGGCAGCAGCAGGAGTCAGTCTGATGACAGCCAGATGCCTTGTCATCGTTTCGAACACGAACCCTGGGGTCTGCACATTGCGAAGATGGTGGAGATCTTTTGGTGGCACGACAGACTCGGGCCAGATGACCCCGCTTGCCACAGGAGCGGCAGATCAGCTCCTTGGCCCAACAGAGGTCTCTGTCGTGCTTCCCTCCACAGCCGGTACAGGAACGCGCTACTGGAGTCTTCGGTCTGGTCCGCGGTGGGCGTGTCTCCCTGGTTCTGCATACGCCGTCAGCCTCGCCGTCGGACTCACTGGCGGATTGCTGGTGGACTGCAGGCTCTTTAACCATTGGTGGTGGTCGTTGTCGCACCTCTTGGGTCGATTTGTCAGTGGCCTCAGCGGCGATGGCCTCAGCATAGGCCACAGGATATGTAAGCTCAGAGTGTGCGAACAGGCGCTGCTGGAGGCGCTCGTCCCAAAGGCCGCACACCAGTCGGTCGAGGAGGGCCTCTTCCAGGTCGGTGAAGCCGCAAGGCCGGGCCACCTTCTGCAAGGCGGTGACGAATTCGGCTATCGATTCAGCCGGGCCCTGGCACCGCTTGTAAAAAGCGTGCCTGCAGGCTATCTTTGATGGCTGCGGTGTGAAATGGCCCTTGAGCTTCGCCGTGATATCAGCCCATGTAGCTGTGCTAAGCTCGGTGGGCGCCACTAGGGACTGAGCGATGTCGAAGATGGCCTTGCCACAGGAGCTCAGTAGCGTCGCCTTCTTCCTCGCCTCGTCTTTGATCTGGTTTGCCTGGAGGTGAAACTCAAACCATGCCAGGTAAGAGTCTCAGTCCTCCGTCGCCGGGTCAAACGCCTCGAACGCCAGATTTACGGCCATCTGGGCTGACGGTGCTGCCACTACTGCTCGTGGAGCCTCAGCCGACTCGACCGGGTTTGTGTTCTCGTTGCTGTCTCGGTTCAGCGGGGCTGCCTACCCGCTCTAGAATCCCATCCTCGTCGCCAATTTTTAAATATGAGACTCTACAAAGGATTCAGCTTCAAGTGATTTCAGCTTTATTAAACAGCAACTGTAAGTCAGGAACACACAACAACAAGGGGAGCACAGCTCCTTCTTTTAAACTCTCCCGGGCTGTCCAAGCCACACCCCTAACAAGTTAAAGACCAATCAGAATACAGGGATAAAGGCCAATCAGGACCGTTCCCTCTTTGCAACAATATCACTCAGTGATTGGGTAATTACACAGGTTTCACAGAAACCGACCAATAGCAATGCGACATCTGAAGAGCCACATTCAGACTCAAGCTTAACATGTGAATAGATAGGAGCGATTCACATTCAGTACATAACACTATGTTTATAAGCTTATACCAGAATAAAACTTTGTTGGTCTTAAAGGTGCCACTGGACTAAAACTTTGTTCCGCTGCCTCAGACTAACACAGCTATCCACCTGAAATTATTCTTAGCAAACTGTAAAAATGTAAAGGTAAACATTTCCCTTTCTCGAAAGCCAGTCGAATCTGACTCTAGGGTTGTGGTGCTCATCTCCGTTTCCAAGCTGAACAGCTAGCGCTGTCCAAAGACTTCTCCATGGTCATGTGGCCGGCATGACGAAATGCCAAGGTGCACAGAACAGAACGCTGTTACCTTCCCACCGAAGTGATACCTATTTATCTACCTGCAATTTCTTGGTCTTGAACTGCCGGGCTACAGTCTGCAGCTCAGCGTCTACCAGTGCCCTAAAATGTAAAATACAACTGTCCATTCTTTTTGCATTTGCATAAGATGGCAGTGGCATACCAGAAAGAAAAATCATATCAGTTTGGAAGCTCAACCGAAGACAAGTCATTTGAATACATAAGGGGGGTTTATACCGAGTCAGACCATTAGTCTATCTAGTTTAGTATTGTCTCCTCTGACTGGCAGAAGCTCTTAGCCTGAGGTCTTTCATAACACCTGCTGTTTCATTATTTAATACTCTGCCAAAATCCAATCAAAATATGAGGATTTAATGTGCTGAAGGAGTGCTGTATTTTGCAAGTGAATCCAGTAGTCTCTTTTGGTCTTCCAGTTTCCAGTCTTAACACACTGAAGTATTAAATTCTGATTTCAAATATATATTAAAAAGAAAAGATTATATGCACATCTATTTTTCCCAGTTGAGAAAAAATTACATTACAGGCTACAGTGAGAAAGAAAAGGTGCCTCAGGTGAACAGTCCCCCTCCCAGACCTCTTCCAGTGTAATCTCAAGCAGAGTTACACCTTTCTAAAACTTCAAAAGATTTAGAAGGGAGTAATTCTGCAAAGGGATGCACTGTTAGAATCTTTAAGAGACACAGTCACTTACAAAATTGTTTTTGGCTGTTTTTTGACAATCCCAGTTCTTAACTTGGAAGCAAACTTTTATTTATATAAGGTCATCATTGCAACTTGTCCTCAGTGTTTACTACTCACAGGCTGCATTCACATGGCTATTTTTCTCTGCCTTGGCTCCCAAATGGGAGCTGTTCAAATGACCATCTTCTAGTCACCAGTTGGCAGGACTTCCCCTCCTTTGTATGGAGCTTTGCCAGATTTGGTTTGATAAAGATCTTTCCACAAAGCCCAAGAGCATTTGCGTGCCACATGGACAGGAAGCTGCACATTTTGAATTCCCACGTACATCAACACCATTTTCCTTATGTCAGTTCCCCACATTTGCCATTTTCCCCACCATACCAACAAAAGACTTTTAAAAAATGGTAATTGCCATACAGTTACAGTGTTCTAATCCCACAGCAGTATACCAATTACTGATTTTAAAGAAAAGTCCCAAACAAGCCCTCCAGGTGAGTGAGGAGAAGATGGCAGCCACAGAGAACTGAGGCAAGGAAAGTGCATAGAAAACCGCCATGTGGACTTCTTTGCTGCTGCAAATGCCTTTGAATTCTCAGTGGCAATGAGAGATACCCAGGGAACTATTGTCATGAAGAGGCAGCCACAGCATGAAACAACCAAGGTTACCAGCTCCTGGTCTACACCAAAAGTAGTGCTTTAAGACTCTGGGGCAGGTAGATAGCATTTGAAAAGAATGCCATCCTCCCATCTGCTGGAGCAGTTTATTCTCCCATTCCTACCATTTGCAGAGTACAGCAGGAGTCCTTTTGCCAAAAGCAGAACACACACACACACACATACAAATATAAGTGAGGGGGTTCAGCATAGCATGTTGAGTTAATGCAGTATAATTGTTAGAATATTGGGACTTAAACAGAGACATCTGGGTTTGTAACCCATTTTCGGTGATGGAGTTCACTGAGAGGCTTAGGGCTAGTTACTCTTTTCATCTAATATCTCACAGGTTGTCACAAGGTTAGAAAAATGACAAATCCCATCCATGTATACTTCTTGCAGGAAGGGCAGGATGTAAATGTGAGGACTTAAAGGGAAGAGTAGGTTAAGAGCACCAGGGCTCTAAAGATGCTAAAGCAACAACTGCAATCTTCTAGTCAAGAGTTGATAGCCTCATGTTGATGCACCTCCCCTCCTTATCATGCGGAATAAGCTACGCTATGGAAATGAATGATCATCATAGGAATGAAGGAAAGAATGGGGGCATCTTAAAGGAAGGGTGAAGGCTCCCTCCTGATCCCAACAGGAACATCTTGTGCATCTAATTACTAGCTCATCTTACATTGATTCAGTCCAGTTTCCAAACTGACAAGCTTATTTGTTCCCATAACTATTCTAGAAAGAATCTTTCTTCATTGATAATACAATCCGTCATTTGTCAAGCAGAGCCCTTCTGTCCTTGCTGACAAGGAAGTGGCTCCATGGCCCTCTGGGCCCCATCAGGCAAGTTATAGGCATGAGTTCATCGGGTTCCGCCAAGCGCCATGGCTGCTCAACCTGTGGAAAATTACCAGCAGATGGCAATTTATGATTGATACTGTGTGCTTCTGTCTCATGAGCTGGTGTGGTCCTGGCTGAAGAAGCATGAAACAGAAAAAGAGAGATGCCAGCTTTTGGGGAATCAAGAGAGCAGGAAGGAAGGAGGGTATGGGAAGATTCGGAGAGGTCCATGGATTACCTCATGAAGTATTAAAACCGCACCACCATCTGCTGTGTTCTGAAGCGGTCCACTTTCCTCTTCTCCTACATATCCCTCCTCTCTGGCTTCTCCCCCTCCTTGCTAACATCTGCTCCTGTGGAATGTTGAGCCCAGCTTCTGTCTCCCTTCACTCACACACTGAGCCTTGGGTCACAGCAGCTCTTGTCTAGACCTCACACCCCGGTATCATGCACTCACTGCCTCCCACTGCTAAAAGGATCCTTTGCCAGTTGCCTGGCCTCCCAAGACTTCTTTTTACAAGGTGCCATCCATTCTTTCATCAACAGCCCCCTTCCCCCACAGACACACTTCCTCATAATTGCCAGACAAAAGTACACACACTCCAGTACCACATGGAAACTCCTTCCACTTTGTGCTGCAGTAGAAGAGCTTCTCTCTGAAGAGCAAAACATTGATTTATCCTGTATTCGATGATTATCCTGGTGTGGGCAGAGTACAAGATATTTAAACTTGCATGACAGGCCTTTGACAATATCCAGTCTACCAAGCTGTACCTGGGAAGAAGCCACATGTGGCTGCTAGCTAAATTAATAAGTATAAGTGGAGAAGACAATCACAGTAAACAACATAACTGAGCAGAAAACAACCATCTCAAGCTTAACTAACCACAGACAGGGCGTCTCCAAGGTCAAAAGAGGCCCAGGCCAGTTCCATTTTTTGAGACCCAGCAGCAGCAATGGGTGTGTATGTGTCAGGGAGCTCCACTGGATCTGGCACAGCTCCCATTCTAGACTTCTCTGCAACCACCAGGTCTGGTGCAGCTCCTGGCCTTGCTCTTGGCAGTGGATATTAATTCAAGTGTGCACTACAGGTGGCATGGCCCTTGGGTTGCCAGGTCCTCCCTTGCCACTGGCAGGCAATAGGGGGTAGGATTTAGGGTTGCCAAGTCCCCCCAGCCACTAGCAAGGGATGGCAGAGTAGGGTTGCTAACTCTAGGAGGTTTGGGGCTGGGGCCTGGAGAGGACAGGGAGCTCAGTGGAGTACAATGCCATAGAGTCCCCCCTCCAAAGCATCCCTTTTCTCCAAGGGAACTGATCTCTGCAGTCCGAAGATGAGCTGTAATTCCAGGAGATCCCCAGATCCCACCTGGAGGCTGGCATCCCTCTGTGGCCCAGTAATGGGAGCAGTGGCGCAGTGGGTAAAAGCTCCTGCATAACTATAACATCTGAACTGCCAAGCTTTGTCAGTTCTAGCCCCGCGCTGGTGTGAGCAGCCAAGCCTTGTCCCTAGCTCATCGTCCACCCAGCGATTCGAAAGCTTCGGCAAGTAGATAAATTGGGGACCATCCACTAGGGGTGGGCACACCAACCCCTTCAGGGAGATGTGGGCTGCTATGGGAAGACAGCTGCTGCATTGTGAGATCAAAAGATGGAAAATCTGTGTCGGCATTCCCTGCAGTGAAGTCAATCGGCCAGGCGGTGGCAGTGTGACAATGCAACATCGTGAGTCCTGACGTCATCAGCCGGCCGACAGAAAAATATGCCGTCGGAACACGCCTGATTCAGCCTGCAGACGAATCCTCCCAAGTGGCTACAGTGTGTGTCTAATAATTGTATGTGTTGTCTCCCCTATTCCCCCATGAATATTGTTAGTCCAATTGTTATAAACTGAGTAACTGTAAAATCGCTTTGAGCCCACAAGTGTGTGGGAAAAAGCGATCAATAAATCGAAAGTATTATTATTATTATTAATGGGACACAGTGTAATGTTGTACGTTGAATGTCGTCTTCTTTCAATCCTGTCAAGGTATCTCTAATGTCAAAAGTAGGGTTGCCACCCTCCAAGTGGTGGCTGCAGATCTCCTGGTATTACGACTGATCCCTTCCTTCCACAAACTCTGTTCTTCAGGAGTTTCCTGACCTGGCACAGGCAACCCTATGCCAAAAGGCCCTCTGTGATAAGGATGCCAGTCTTCAGGTGGGACCTAGGGATCCCCTGGAATCACAGCTCATCTCATACCGAGATCAGTTCCCCTGGAGGAAATGGATGGTTTGTAGGGTGCACTCTGTGAGGCATTGCACCCCACTGAAGTACCTGTCCTCCCCCAGGATCCATCCGTAAATCCCCAGGAGTTTTGCAACCTGGATCTGGCAACTTTTCCCCCTTCACCCCTGCTGGTGGCTTGGAATGTGAGGCTTGGGCCAAATGGCCCTCCTGGGCCCCCCTGGTATTAAGGAGCTCTTAAGAGTCTGGGACTGGGTTTCTCAAATACTGCTTTGCTGCCTTATGAGCCTGCCTCTATTATAGGAACATCCACTGGGACCTCATCTAAATGCCCACACCTTCTGAAGTAAGAATGACTACCAAGGACAGGATGTTTTAATTGTGGCACTCATATTGTGCAAAGCTCTTGGGAATCTGTAGAAGATGCTTTCTTTCTTGCATTCGGAAGAAGAAGAAGAAGAAGAAGAAGAAGAAGAAGAAGAAGAAGAAGAAGAAGAAGAAGAAGAAGAAGAAGAAGAAGAAGAAGAAGAAGAAGAAGAAGAAGAAGAAGAAGAAGAAGAAGAGGAGGAGGAGGAGGAGGAGGAGGAGGAGGAGGAGGAGATTGGATTTATACCCCACCCTTCATTTGGAGTCTCAGAGCAGCTTACAAACTCCTTTTCCCTTCCCCTCCCCACAACAGACACCCTGTGAGGCAGGTGGGGCTGAGAGAACTCTAACGCAAACTGCTCTTTCAAGGACAGGTGTGCCAGAGCTGACCCAAGGCCACATCAGCAGGTGCCAGTGGAGGAGTGGGGAACCAACCCAGTTCTCCCAGATTAGAGTCCACACACTTAACCACTACACCAAACTGATAGCTTCCAATCTTCTGTTGTTTGTGACTGATTTGGGGGAGCAATAGATTTATTTTGCCGCTTTAAAAAAAGTTTATTTAAAAATTGCCCGTAAGCCATCTCAGGGGCCCAAAATGGCAGATAGGGAGGGATGGAAACAGTTCAAATAAATATACAAGCAAATAGAGGGGGAGAAATTACGACTGTCACTCTTAAGGCTGCCAGAGCCAACTGACAGGAGGCAAATCATTGCTGATTTGCACATTATTAAAAGGCATACAAATTTAATATTAAGCAATGAGACTGATGTTAAGTTTGAAGTAAAAATAGATTACATTAATTTGAACAGTAAAAGGTCAGCCAGGTGACCTCTTCTTTAATGTTACAAGCCAGCCAGAAAACTTAGCTCACATTATACCCTACTTACAAGCAGGTGTCCTCCATTTAGGAAGGTCAGGAGAGGTGAAGTCCAAACACACACAAACAAACAAACAGTTGTTACTCAAGAGCAGCCGTGTCTTTGGCCTGTTGGACCTATGTGTTAGGTATATATGCTAAAGATTCATTCCTTTGTCTCAAGAGATTGGTAACCTTGTTATAATTAATGACATGGATCTCATTTAGTATGAATATAGCAGTGCTTGTCCAAACAAACTCTCTGCCCCCCCCCTTTCTAGTCTGGTCTGCCCCCTGAAATTGTGCCTTTAAAGGCCAGTGGATCCCCATGAACAGCATGAGGGAGAAGAGGGGAAAGTTGTCAAAATCTCTCCCTTTTCTGCTGGGAGAAAACCTTTACACTTATTCTACTAGTATGTCTTGGGGCAATCCTGGGGAGAAATTTATGTAAGATTCTGAAAATACAGCTGTGTCTTACATAGGAGAATCACTTGCTTACCTACAAATGATGGCTTGGACTACCTTGTACTTTGGGCAGCACCATCACAATACAAGAACTCGTGGGCACTCAATGAAATTAATGAGCAGTAAACTCAGAACAGATAAAAGGAAGTGGTTCTTCACCCAAAGAGTAATTAACACGTGGAATTCACTGTCACAAGAAGCGGTGATGACTACAAGCACAGACAGCTTCGAGATTATAGTCCATCAGTGGTCTTAGCCACAAGGTACAGATGGAATACTATGTCTGGGGCAGTGATGCTGTGTATCCTTGGTGCTTAAAGCCGCTTCTGGAGTTCTGGTCCTGCTGGTGGACCTCCTGATGGCACCTGGGTTTTGGCTAGTGTGTGACACAGAGTGTCTATGTCCACCATGGCTTCTCTTATGTTCTTATCACCTCACCAGTTACCAGTCGATTCTTCATTGGAAGACAGTGACATTTGCTAACACCTGGATTACCCTCCTTTATGCAGGCGGGGCTGCCAAGAGCCACCACAGGTTCCAATCAAAGATGCCTTCTGCCTCCCACATATACATGCACCACCCAGGGTCAGTCAACCAAAAAATTATGTGAAAGCAAGTCACATGACTTGCCTAGCTCATGGGCCTCTGCAGTTTTTTGTCCTGCCGTAGTAGTCCTGTGTGCAGGCTGTCAGACACAATGTGCCCTCTGCAGTAGCAATAACACACAGCTGGTTTCCATACCCCCCAAACCACCTGCATACCCAGAGAGCAGTCCTAAACCCTAGAGATTGCTAGGGCAAAAGAACAGAGATTTTCATCCACAATCCTGCATGACAACCAGAAGATTTCTGTACACAATTCCTTGCCACCTAGTGGCCAAGTGGCAAATACTTTTGTTTGGCAGTCAAACTAGGCATGGTCCCAGGGAAGGTGCCGCTTCCTTCAGAGCTTTTCCTAAGATGGATACCTGACTGAGGCCTTTTGTACTGCGATTCCAAGAAAGGAGAGCTATACCCTGATGCTGATGCTGTGAACTCTGAACATTACACTAGGGATGTAAAAGTGATGCAGAGCACATGCTAACAAAGCAGGGAGAAAAGGCTTAATTTGGCATAAGTGCCCCTGCTCTCTACAACAGGAACAAGAAGGGGCTTTCACCTATTGGCTCCTTCACCTCTTCATAAAGGAAGGTAAAGGACAGAAAACCTAAAGACAGTAGTAAGCACCTGAACATGACCCTTGTTATTTTGAGGACAGTATTCCCTAACCCTGACCCTTGGTCCTGACTAATGATGGGATCCTACAAATCTAAATTGTCACTGGGCTAAACTGTAAGAGGCTTCTGTTAGGACAATATGGAGAAACAGAATGGTTTCCAATTGGCAACAGTGTCAGAGAAGGATGTATTTTATCTCACTGCATCTTCAGTCTACACACAGAACATATCATAAGGAAAGCTGGATAGATTTAGACAAAGGTTGAGTGAAAAATTGATAGAAGGAATATTAACAATTTGAGATATACAAATGATATCACATTACTGGCAGAAGATAGTGAAGACCTGAAAGTTGAAACAACTGCTGATGAAAGTTGAAGCAGAAGGTGCTAAAGCAAGATTCCAACTGAACATCAGATAGATTCAGGTGGGTAGCCTTGTTGGTCTGAAGCAGCAGAACAAAGTTTAAGACCAACAAAGTTTTATTCAAGGTGTAAGCTTTTGTATGCATGCACACTTCTTCAGATACAATGAAATGGAAATTACCAGTCCATACATATAGGTAGGTGAGCTGTAAATTAGCATACAGCATAATGAAGATGTTTAACAGATTCAAGGACTAAACAGGAATAACAAACTTGGTTTATATGGTTGCCATTTGTTTGGGTTTAATTCGGGGGGGGAGAGAACATGGTGAAGGAAATATGTCAAAATTCGAGACTGATGGGCAGATGTATCCCTAACTGTGGAATGCCAAGAGTAATAAACTGAGACTTTGCCATTACACTCCATCCGTCCCCTTTCAACCATGGAGGCAACCTTACAGCATCTTCTTCTTTGAAGCAGAGTGATTAGCTACAAAGAACTATACACAAAACTATACAGCCAAGTGGCACCGAAGGAATCATTCCAGTGGTTCAGAGTAAATATCTCTAGACAGACAGCATGTTCCAGGCAGACACCCATTCTGCAGCCATGTATCAGAAGGCACGGCAGCAGGAGGTGGTGGAGCTGTTCCTGGCAGTGGCAAGGGCAACGCTTGCATGCAACACGTACAGCAGTGCCTTCTTGGCCTCCATCCAGTTTGGCTGGTACCAGCTCTCTACATCTGGGTGGCACAGTGATGGCAGAGGAGGCACCATGCCCGCTGGTACTGGGCTTGCATCAGCACTCTCCATCTTTCAGGCAGCACCTGCCTCTACAGTTTTGCCTAGACAGAGCCCTGTGCGAAGAGCTCAGGCCAGCCCTCCAGGGCTAAGCTCCCTCTCCCTGGGCCATCCTGCTCTCCCTGAGGTTTCTGGCCACCGGATCTTTCCAGGGAGTCGTGGCAGAGGTGCTTGAGGTGTCGCAGTCCTTGGCTAGCCACTGCCTGCATGGCTTTCTGGAGGCCATGCTGGTACACCTCTGGGAGCATGTGCACTTCTCCACTGAGGGTGACCTTGTGCCCATCAAGGCAGGGTACGCATCATTCAGAGTCTTCCCCAATGAAGTCGGGGCTGTTGACTGCATCCACATAGCCCTCATTGCCCCCCGGGGAGGAGCTGCTGGTATACTGTCATCGCCATTGTTTCTACAGCCTGAATGTTCAGGCCTCCTGTGACCACCAGGACATCTTTAGAGACCTTGTGGCCAAGTTCCTGGCAGCATCCATGATGCTCAGATCTGGGGAGGGCTTGCGGGGAGGGCGGGGTATAAATTGAATTAATAAAAATAAAAATAAATTTGCTGTATCCAACCTCAATTGCCTGTTGGCTGCCTGGTGGGAGAGAAAAGGATGGCTCCTGGGTTAGTATGGTAGGCATGACTGGGCCAGCATACAGCAGACGGCACCACCCCTGACACCTCATGTGCCATTCCCTCCAGGTGACCAAGGGTATCCCCTGCTGCCATATTTGTTAATGCTGTATCCTGAAGATGACCCGCCGACTATGCAGCCTACAACCAAGCCCACCAATAAACCCGCATGGTCATTGAGTGGGCATTCGGCCAGTTGAAGATACAATTCCAATTCCTCCACAACACAGAGGGCCACAGAGCTATGCCGTCTCTAGCAGTCTTTGCAGTTGGTGCCATGCTCCCTCAGCCCATGTGGGGAATGATGGATCTGCTGGTGGCTGGCCCATGATGCCTGAACTCCGTTGTGCTGGCTCAGCTGGTCACCATAGTTACTATGCACTGGAAACTGGATACGCAGTCTGAAATCAAGTCAAACAACAGCACCAAAGGTCAGAAAGCTGGGAAATCAGTCGAAGGTTGCAGGAGCAGGGAGCGGATGCTACAAGCCAGGATCAGGTCTGAGCAGGCACGGTTGTTTCCATACTGAGGCAGGTGCATGGGGGTGTTTATGACTAGGTCCTCCCTTCCCAGGGAGTCAATCTGCCAAGACTCACAGCCCTTCACATTGCCTTTGCAAGAGCTGCAGTCTGGCACTCTTCCTTCACTCTTGCACATCCACCCGCTGGTGTGCCTTGCATCTGGGACACTCAGGAGAACTAGATGGGGATTCTGTCCTCAGGGTATAGCTGCTGGAGCCTCTTCTCCCTCAGGTGCTGTTAAGGGTTCTTCTGCTGGGCTGACTCCAGAGGAGGCTGGGTTGCTCCATGCTTCTTACTCATCTGAGGAATAGTCAGCCTCAGCAGAACCAGGACCCATGACACCCACCATGGTGCAAGGGGGCACCATCAGCCCAGGCCCGTAGCCAGGATTTTTTAAGTCAGGGGGGCATTTAAATTTCTTAGGGGGCACTGGCTAATCAAATTAATTCAGGAGAGAAGGCCATGACACCCTTGGCTGGATGGGAAGTCAGGGGGCCCTGCCAGCAAGTTGGGGGGCCTAGCCCCAAGATGCCCCACTGTAACTACAGCCCTGCATCAGCCCTGCATGGGCTTCCCCCCAAAAGAGGGCCATCTCCCCAGCACAAGCCCTCATTTGGGTGTCACTGGAACTGACAGGGTAGTCTGCTTACCAAGATGGATTGAACACAGAGCTGCCCCTGGGTGCACCTTGCCAGGCACAAGGCTCATTCAGGTCAGTGGATATGTGCCTGTGGCTCAGCTGCTGGAGACTTGGTGGCCTCTGTCATCTGGAGGGATCATTGAGGTTTCTGCCACGGGGGACATGTGCACCTGGGACTCTTGGATCTCTGTGGCTATGACCAGGAGGTGGCCTGACCCACATTGTTTAGGATCCCGTGACAAGGGGAATGGACAACAGTGACTACAGAGCTAGGAATTTCCACCAGGTGAGATGGTTAAGCCATGTATCAGTTGCACCTCTGGCCAGATGGCTGAGGTGTAATTTCTGCAAGCATAACTGAGAAAGGGGGTTGGTTTTATGGATGGGACTGCACATCCACATGGATTATTGATCCTTCCATGGTGCAGGCCCCCTGCATCCACCCCCAATGGGTCGATGCTCCTAGCTCTGCGGGCCCTGGGATGCTAGTGTGTTTCTGGAACCTGGCTGCCAATGAGCAGCGATGGCATTTACTGTCATGGTTGCTGTGCTGTTGGGGGGCCATCTGAAAGTGCAATGCACATATCGTTCACGGCATCCATCACTAATGCTTTGTGCAGCCAAGATTGCCTGGTTGCCACTGTAGTTTGCCATTCAAGCCCTTTATTTGCATACCCAACTATTCCCCCAAGTGGCTGGGATCCAAATGGCCCTAGTGAGGCTCTGTTGGGCTATGCCCTTTGAAATTGACCAAATCCACTCTGTAGCACTTTCAGCTATCTGTCAAACCTCACTGTGGTGGCGGGCCTTTATGCCAGTGGCTTTGTTCCAACAACGAGTCCAGCAGTCGTTGTCAGGCTATGCCAGCCCACCAGGGCCAGCCACCTCCTCCAGGGCAAATCTGGTGGTGAGGGTTGTGCCATTGCTCTGCCAGCGTGTGGCTGTGGCACTCCTGCACTGGTGGGACTCAGTGCTGCAGCACCACAAGTGCCCTGCACAAGCATAAACTACCCTTATGCTAGCATAACTCTGAGTTATGCCAACATAGGTCCCTATTCCAATTCAGCCTCCCCCTTAGGATTGCTCTGTAATTCATAGGGTTGCCAAAGTTTGGAAGTGACTGACAGCACTTCACACACACACACACACACACTATAGATGCTCTTGTAGTAATTCTCCAAGTCAATCATCATCCCTTTGATTGAATTATAAATGCATTTGCTTTGCCTCTCTGCAATGTCTGGGTGAGTTCTGTGTTTTTTAATCTGAGAATCCAAGCTGAAAAAGCAACAACCAGCTTGGCTCAAATGACGCTGCATGATCTTGATACCGAGGTTGCATCCACACATCATTGGATATTGTGCTAGCATTGCTTTATCACATTCATTCACCTCCCAGATTGCTTTGTCCACACTGGAAGATCCAGTTTCGAATTATGGCTATAGTGCAATGATACTGCAATATCCAATGATATGCAGAAGTCCCCTGAGGAATGCTGCTAAAAGCTTCACACTCACTAACATCTAGTTTGGCTCTTTCCTCACAAGGGACCCTTAGAAAACTATGACTACAGCATTAGTAACAGCAGGTATTCCCGGTGGGCACTGAATTCATCCTCAATGCTGGATAAGTTATAGGCAATCAGAAAAAGCAGAAAGAAACACAAATTCAACTTATGCAGGATTGACAAGGACTTGCCAAATGTAATAACACCAGTGAGGTAGCCTTAGGCAGTTGAAACAAAATTAGACTGGAGTTTTGTGTCACCATAAAGACCAACTCTTTAAGACACCTTGTTGGTCTTTAAGGTACCGCAAGATTTCTGTTTATCCTAACTGTTAATTTCTCCTAGAAATAATGGGACCTGAGTGCTGGCAAGTTGAAAGAGATAAAGTTTCTGTTTCCATCATATCAAAAGCCATTGTTAGGTGACCCAAGAGGCAAGCAATCCTTTTATGCACTGTCATGGGAAAAAATAATCAAAGGGAGGGGGTCATAAATATGCCCCTTTTCCTTTTGTTTTATGCCACATCTACTAAAGAGCACTGTCAGGTCAGGGATATTAGTGGCATTAGTGGGCATTAAAGTACTTGAGCTAGGTAATACCAGTCCCAATTTTACTTAAAAAACTGAACAGTAGAAGGGGCAGAGTAGAAGGCCCCAGCCCTTTCAATCATGGAACAGTGCATGAAGAAATGTTGTTAAGGAATTCAGTGCTTAGGAAACATCAGCTAATCATCAGCTATGAGAAGGGGCCCACAGAGGATACATTCATCTTCTTGTTGGTCCCTGAGGTATTGAAAAGCAGAATCCCACGCAGAGCTAATTAACAGGGGATGAGCACATTGGAGCAGAAAGGGAGTATTAACTTGTATAAGATATAGAATTATGTGTTCTGTATGCTTTGTGCAAAATGACAGCCATGTTTGCATGGCACAGATTGAACTTAAAAGGTGACAAATCACATAACAAGCCTACCTCAGGATATGTGAATTCTGTCGCCATCAGCTTATACAGTCTTTTGATATTTCTTCTTCCTTCAGAATTCCTGCATTTTGTCAAGTTGTATTTTATTTTTAAAGCCTGCTTTTCAGCCAAAACCCATCTCCCAAAGGGGCTCACGGCAATTAACATTTAATACAAACAACAATTAAAATGCAATATGCAAGCTTGCTGAAGGGTGCAGCATTTCAGTCAAAGTAAAACATGGGCATTTCAGGTTACGCTACAATAGACAAGACACACAAGGAAATAGGACTGGATGAGGGAATGGGAGATCTGTTAGGCGGCACTAGACCAAAGAATTGAATTGTTAACAGGCACAGTAAAATTCTTCATGGAAAAAGAAAACTTTAATCACCATTCTGAATGGCTGTTTGACCTACTACCTCTGATTTGTGGATGCTAGAAGCCTCAGCCCTAGGCTGTTTTTAGCCTGTCACAAGCAGTGACGGACCTACAATTTTGGGACCCTGAAGCTTGAACTGTTATGGGCCCCCCTTCTCAACCAGCAATAATAGGGAAAGGTCCAACAAGGTCCAAAGGGCCTTGCTATCCTTGCAAGGACCTTGAGGCCCAAATGGCAGAGAACAGGATAGTAGGGTGGAGCCCTTGAAAATGGGCCATACAGTGAGCCCCTTCGCACCAGCAAGGAGGTCGGGGTAACCACTGTTATCGTCTGCAATTCAGAGCATATTTAATTTAATTAGAGCATATTTAATTTAGAGCATATTCTAATGTCAATATTAAGTACTTCAACCCATTGGCTTATGATTATGAAAATAGCCTTATATTAATAACAGACACTTTTAAAAA
Organism: Gekko gecko; assembly: GCA_029375565.1. NCBI lineage: Eukaryota > Metazoa > Chordata > Lepidosauria > Squamata > Gekkonidae > Gekko > Gekko gecko. The sequence continues at coordinate 230,300,933 of JAPDNY010000002.1, read as the reverse complement.
CTCCATTAATTTTGTTGAAAAATTCACTCATTAAAAAAAAGTTACTTCAAGGCCCCTCCAGGGCCCTGAAGCTTAAGCTTCATTAGTTTTATAGTAGATCCGCCCCTGGTCACAAGGCAGGCACCATTCTAAACCTATTGACTTCAATTAACTTAGAAGGGTGTAACTCTCCTTAGGATTGCACCGTGAAAGGCCTGGGGCTGGGGGAGCTAAAATGTCCATTTGAAGGCTGTCCCATACTTTTCACTTCATCCTGTATCAATGTCATCTTTTTCCTCCAGGGGGGCGGGGGAATGGGACACAGATAATGTATATCATCTTTTCAGAAACCAGCTGTGTTTGACCTCAGATATCAATACAGCAATATGTTGAGATAATGTCCCCAACAATTAAAGACAAAACCAAACCACATTGTTGAACTCACTTGCAAAAGTATAACACTCCTGCAAATGGGATCTTCCTATTGTTTAGTGCTTTGTAGACCTTGTTAGTGGGAGTCTGGAAAAATATGTTGATGATGTTCGGACAAATGTATAGCATCACTTTCTTGTGGGCTCACAACATTTTCATTGTTTGGGAGCTCTTCAGATGGCAGCCTCAGATGGTTCCATTGCCCTGTTCAGGCTATCAGCTAAGTCACTTCTGGTCTTGGAGCTACATTTTTACTGGTGTTATTGCCTTGGAAGGAAAAGGATCTGATCGCTGCATTGTAGTACTGTGGCAAAGTTTGCTGATGCTGTGAAAGTTTATCTGATCCCCTTGTGTGAGGCCTGAGACAGTTGCCTCCACTATTTTCCCCTCTTGAGAGAAGTTATCATTAAGATGTTATTACTATGTTAAAACTTCTTGCCTCTGAAAACTACCATATTTAAGTGAGGGCATTTTAATTTTAAAACATTATTACACAATAAAGCAATAGAGTCTGCCAGTGTTATCATTTATTAAGGTAACTCATTTCCTCTGTTACATAACCAAAACTGAATTGGATGTAAAATCTGGGGGCAGATTGGGATATTCAAATAGCCACACATTAAGCAGAGCTGTGGCTCTTATAGTGTTGACAGCCCTGTAGGGTTTGCTCAGTTCAGAACCAGGCTGCAGTGATGATGACAAGGGGTGTCTTGCTTTCGAACTGCTAGGTTGGCAGGAGCCGGGGTCAGAGACGGGAGCTCACTCCATCATGTGGCAGTAGGGTCTCAAACGGCCGAGCTACAGAATCTGCATCTGCATTTTTAAATCAGTTTCGTGCTGCTGTGACGCTGTCAAGCATAGAGAAAGACAGCATCACAGCACCACGAAACTGATTTAAAAATGCAAATACAGCATGAAACTGATTTAAAATTGCAAATGCAGATTCGACCACAGTGTCAGACTCACTGGACCAGGCTACATCTGCTATCATCCTTGCTGCAGCCTGGGTCCAACCAAGCCAACAGACTCTGCAGCATTTCCAGCACTGTAAGGGACATTTGGCTTAGCTTCCTCATGGCCACATGTTGTTCTCCAGAGCAGTGGCCCACCAGAAATTTCACAATAAATTAAAAGGGCCAGTCTGTTTTGGTACAAATCCCTTCATACTTGCATGTTCCCATAAAACTAATCTTAAGGTAAAGGTTCCCTTGCTCGAAAGCCAGTCGAATCCGACTCTAGGGTTGCGGTGCTCATCTCCGTTTCAAAGCCGAAGAGCCAGTGCTGTCCGAAGACATTTCCGTGGTCATGTGGCCAGCATGACTAAACACCAAGGCGCACGGAACGCTGTTACCTTCCCAACGAAGTGGTACCCATTTATCTACTTGCAATTTCTTGCTTTCGAACTGCTAGGTTGGCAGGAGCTGGAACTAGAGACAGGAGCTCACTCCGTCTTGCGGCACCCGGGTCTTGAACTGCTGAACTACTGACCTTCCACAGCCTGCAGTTCAGTGTCTTAACCACTTGAGCCACCGCAGCTCCTTAGATAATCTTAGATGCACACTAAAAGAGAAATACTTATCACTGCTCAGCTGCCACCAAACCACCCAAAGGAAGGTGACCATATATCATTACTTAAGTCATGCTTGACTTTGTCCCTCTTATCCAAGATTGCTTGCAGTTGTACAACTGAGTACATAAGCCTGTCCAGCCACTGTTGTGTTTGCTGAGGAACTTTAAAACTGCCTGAAACACAAGATCAATTTCTTTGCAACTAGCAAAGCTCTCAAAATCCTAGAAACACCAAATCGTTCATAAAGGAAGACAAATATTTTTGTTTTAGAGACCAAATTAATGCACTGAAAGACCTTTCTCCCAGAAAGGAAGAACGGCTTGACATTGACAGAATATATGACAGTGAGTCACTTGTAATGCTTTACAACTTCATCATCCATTTGTGTTCAGCACATCTCTGCGATACTGTCTGGCAAGTGTCCTGCACCCTCCCACCCAACACTATTTCTTTTTGACTCAGCTGTATACAGCCAGTCACATAATTCTTTCGTACTCTAAAGCAAAGGTGGGTAACCTTACAATCAACCTTTTATTCTTAGAATTAGTAAAGGTTTCCCTTGCTCGAAAGCTAGTCGAATCTGACTTTAGGGGGCAGTGCTCATCTCTGTTTCCCAGCTGAAGAGCCAGTACTGTCTGAAGACATTTCCGTGGTCATGTGTCCAGCATGACTAAACGCCGAGGTGCACGGAACACTGTTACCTTCCCACTGAAGTGGGACCTATTTATCTACTTGCAATGTCTTGCTTTCGAACTGCAAGGTTGGTAGGAGCTGGGGCCAGAGATGGAAGCTCACTCCATCACGAGGCACTAGGGTCTCAAACTGCCAAGCTACAGACCTTCCACTCTGCAGTTTGGAGCCAAATCGAGCCAGTCTGCGGGTTGCGATCCTCTCTGGTTCATAACGAGGGGGAGCCGCTGCTGCATCTTAACCTCTAAGCTACCGCAGCCCCTTATTCTTAGAATTACCACATTCCAAATTATATTTTTAATTTATATGGAGCCATTTATATGGCCATAGTTGATTCGACCAAGAGCATTTAAGGCTGCTTTTCTGTTTTTCAGGTGTGCACACACTAATAGAAGGAGGGAGGCAGCATGCTATAGCCTGATTGCATCAGGTCACGGAAGCTAAGCAGGGTTGGTACTTGGAGAGGAGACCACCAAGGAACACTACAGAGGAAGGCCCTGGCAAACCACCTCTGCTTCTCACTTGACTTGAAAGCTCCTTGGTGAGACCATCATAAGCCAGTTGTGACATGATGGCACTTATGTACATCAGTAGCGAGAGTGAGGCTCCAAAAATGCTTGTGTAGTATGAATTCAGTTTCGTTAGTGCAACACTGAAGCAGTTACACTGTTCTAAGACTATTGACTTTAATGGATTTAAAAGGGTGTTTAGAATTGCACTATGAACTGTCAGATGTTGCAAATTCTCTTCCCTCACCATTAAATTTCTAGTCCTTATTAGCTCTGTTAATGCAGATCAGGCTTATGTTACTTCAGCTGTTGTGGCATCTTAAGGGGGTTCAAATTCTCTTTTCAAGATCCCTAGACCTCCCCCACAAAACCTACCTCTCACACAACTGCAATTTTTATGGTTCCTGGGAATACAGACAACTGCTAAACCAGATTATGTCTGTAGTGTGGATAAGGCTGCCACCTAGCCCCATATCCAGTATTTTTATCATGGGGGAGCTCCAGGGACACTAATTAAATTAAATTAATTAATGCGCCTGGGCCACATGTCTCCCCTTCCCGCCCACAGTGCCACTCATGCAGCAGAAACTCCAGCAGCCCCAGTGGAGCCACCCCAGCCATGGCCTGTCCATCCGCCCGGCACCAGAGATGCATTGCCCAGCCCAACCAGGAAGCCAGCCTGGCCTGGCCTGCCCCTTTGGGGGGCATGTGAAGACAGCATGACCTCAGGTGGCTGTCTTTTGCCAAGCCCCAGATCCTCACCTGCTTCTTCCCTCTGCCAAGCTTTTGAAGCTCTGCTTCCCTTCAGGCTCACCAGCCCACTCTGGCCAGCCATCTCTGGAGCATTCTGGAGTTTTTCAGAATAAAAGGGGAGATTGGGGAGATAGGGTGGGGGTGTTGAAGATTTGATACGGGGTGCTATAGGCCTGCTGCCATCTTTTCCAGGAAGTATTGCAGCACAAACAGCATTTTTTGCAGCAACTAGCAGCAATCAATAGACTGATTCCTAGCAGTGCACAACTTTTCAAAGAGCTGGAAATATTAACTTTTCCAGAAATGAAATAATGCTAAAATTGTTTCCATATAAAATTCCAGCATCTTTCATTGCTTTACATATACATAAAGAGTGGGAGAATTAAAAACAGGAGAACCAAAACACTACATGCAAAACATAAACATAATTATACATTGTTCAGTTTCATGGGAGATGCAATGTGGCAAATCCTCAAACAATACAGTGTACTTCATTCCTTATTTGTTCTTCATCTCAGTCCCACCTCTCTGCATTCAAACAATTGCATTTAAATAAACTTCGGCAGAATCTCAGAGAAGCCAAATAAATTTCCTCAAAGAAAATTCAGCTGTTAATCTGAATACCGTAATTTTAGTGCAAAATCTTGAAATGTTTATGGAAGAAGAAAGGCTTAGAAAATTAAATTGATCACAAATGGTGCCTTTAACTCATAAGTGGGGCCAAAATAATAATTTTCAGTTTGCCATTTCCTAATTCTGTAATCCTAGTTCTATTGTAGTGGAGGTCCTTGCCATTCAATCGAACAAGCTATAAATAAAGTAAATAAATAAATCAAGTGTGTCCAGTATTTTTGTTGAAACCATCTGGCAACCTGGTGAGCAGAACAGAAGACACCAATACAATGAGCTCTGATCTCCGAGCACAAGGGCAATATCCAGTGATATCCAACCCCATGACAAACATTCTAATGAGCAGGCTATGAGGTGGGCACATTCACAAAATGGCTGTCACAGGAGGCAGAATCAACCACAAAATGTCAGGGAGTGAGGTTATGTGTAACTTTAATTGCAGCTCTTCAGCATTTCAGGCAGAAGTTCTGTTTAACAGGATGCTTTTAAAAACGAACATATTGTTTAATATTTTCTTGCATACACACGTTACTCAAACTGGACCCAGGAAAAGGGAAATTAGATTTAAAAGAAAGGAATAATGTGAGACTTTGTAAGTCTGTGTATACCAGGGCGAATCTTGGTGGGGATACCCTAAAATTGTGAAGAAAGAGAGTGAGAGTGATTGTAAACACAAATGAATAACTTTTATTGTATACAAAATAAAATAAAAATGTAAAAGAAACCTACACTAAGCATTTGAGAACTGATTCCCTAAGCAATCACATATGCACATACATCAAGATGAGGGCTCACTTATGAAAGGGAGAAGGGAGGAAAATGGGAAGTTTTAGGGAAGGGATATACAACCTTAAATCCAGGGTTTGAGGTCTGGAGAGGTCCAGGGGCAGACACAGCAGAGGTCCAAGGAGCAGGGCATCGAGGAGAAGGGTTGGGGGAAGGAACCTGAAAATCAGTTTGCTGGGGTGTTCAGATAGTCGGAGAACCTGGCACACTTTTCACTGATCTGGGATGGTCTTTTTCTGGGAAGAGTCCCCTAACTAAACATGGAAACCCACTTTCCCAGGAACATGATTGGTCCAAGGCATGAAGCTTGAATTTGACTGGGCAGTTTGAAAGTAACTGCTGTCAAAATTTGTCAAGCAGGTTAGTAGGGAAATATTTGATATTCCAAGGTGGGGCAATCGTTGAACGATTTTAGCATATTGACAATGAACTGGGTGTGAATGATGGGCTTCAATGTCCTCCTCTTGATGGCCCATCCTAGGTGGATAGGATGTTAAGCTGCCTTTATAAGTGGCTGGATACTTAAGGGTTACCCAGTTGTCTATAGCTGGAAATGGTTCACATGGACTTGATGCAGTATCCTTTGGAGCAAGGGATATGCTTGTGTTAAGCATGTCTTGGAGCTGGCCAGACACCACCAGGGTGTTTCAGGATACTGGATGATGTTCTTAGGGTTATTTTGTTGTTGTTGTTGTTGTTGTTGTTGATGATGATGAGAACAATATGCCATTGAGCTGGGAGAGACTGTACTTAATCAGTTTCTAATTCCAGCACACCCTTCCTCTTCTTTCCTAGGATTTTCCAATTTAATGGCTAAACATGGGTGCCTTTCAGATCCCTGGCACTTAAGCTCTGGGGGGGCTATTCAAACAACTAAGTCCAAAACATAGTAGGGGCTCTACTATCCAAGGGAGTCTTGGCTGGAGGAGGGGACAAGGTTATACACACTTAGCTAGCTAAGGAACACTCGTCTGGCAGTATCTTTCAGATCTCCAGTGGTCAATCAGAAGCTCTGCTAACCCTACCCCATAGGCGCCATGTTGGGGACCCCTGGGTTAGATCACTAGAAACTCTTTGAAGATGAAGAAAATAATAATCTAGTACAGGTTTTAACACTGACCTCAGGGGCAGGAGGATATAAGGCTAGGAAGTGGATTCTTGGTTTGATGGAGCCAAGGTTGTTCTCTAAAAGCAAGCTATGACTGCCAGGCCTGAAAGCTTTTATTGAAGGAGGAAACAGTAAACAGCTTCAATATGAAATTCATGAACCTTTCCCCTAATCTAACTCCAGGTTCATTACCCCTCTCTCTCATTCCCCAAGGGAGAAACAACCCATCAGCAAACACCAGCACAGAAGGAAAAGGACCCAGAGGCACTTGGAAAGCAGAAATATGTGAAATGCAAAAGGAGTTGGGATGAGAAACAGCAATAAGGGTATATGAGTAACTGGCTCTGCCAGGCAGTACTCGTTGCATCTAATTGAGTAGAGCTGAAGTTCCAGATCCAGACTGCGAAGCGGCAGGGAGGGCAGAAATTAAATAAGTCTGACATTTTTAATAACAACTGCAAGCAGTTGGAAGCCAGCAGCAACATCTTCCTATGGAAATACACAGCCTGCAGTAGATTTGCCACTTTAGACTGAGCTGTTTGCATTTGATGACAAACCCTTTCCAAATCTCTCACTTTGCAGACGCAGCAGAGCCCCAAGGAGTCTCAAACTGTAGAGAAATGAATTTTAAAAATGGTAACAAGACCAAGATTAAAAACAAAGAAAGCTCAGAAGGACTGAAGTTTCAGGGCATGTGCCACTTTGTCAGCTTAAAGCAAGAGGCATAGAACTTGTTTGACAGCCGGTGAAAGAACAGAGCACCTTACAAAGCCTGTAAATTGGACCAGCAGGAGTCTGTCCCCTGCCACTGCGTTACCAGTTCTGAGGAAATTTCTGGATATTTGAGGGCGGAGCCTAGCAAGGGCAGGATATGGGAGGGGAGGGACCTCACTGGGATATAAAGCCATAGAATTCATCCTCCAAAGCAGCCATTTTCTCCAGGAAAACTGATCTCTGTAGTCTGGAAATAAATTGTACTTCCAGGAGATCTCCAGGCCCCACCTGAAAGTTGACAACTCTGAGCCTACATGAAGATTGGGCCAGTTGCTGGTGAGAAAATTAAAGCCTGAAACTGTTACATGAGTGATGTGATTTTTGATGTCAGATTTATGCCCATTTATTCTTTTGCGTAGGGACTAGGGATGGGCACAAACCTGGAAAATTGAGGTTCGTCCTGGTTCGTGAAGTCACACAAACCACAAACCTCCCTGAACCTCTCCATTTACCAAACTGGTTTGGTTCTTGAGGTCTGGGGGAAGATCCCTCCCTCCTTTCTGCTGGGAGTGGTTCCTCTTGGCCAGCAGAATAGAAGGGGGGAAAGATCTTCCATCTTGGGAGATCTTCCCTCCCTCCTTTCTGCTGGTGGCAGTTCCCCAAGACTAGAAGAATGGACTGAGAGGAGAAATCTTGCAAAAGCCATTTAAAGGGAATGTTCCTTTTAAATGGCTTTTGCAAGCCATTTCAGTGGTCCCAAGGGGGGGGAGTGAAAGGGATCACTGAAATGACTTGCATCTCTTTCAACCTAACAGACTAAAATGGATGCAAGCCATTTCAGCAATCCCTCTGGCTCCCGCCCCTCCTGCTTCCCACCACGAACCTCCAAAACCACATGGAGGGTTGTGGGTGGGTTGTAGGTAGGGATGGGCACAAGCCTCCAGTTTGCGAACCACGAACCGGCGATGTTCATCAGGAAATTAGGTTCATTACGTGGTTTGTACACAGCCTTGGTATGGACTGACCTGTTTGTCCAATGTAGAGAGTGGAAGGGCATTGCTGGCATTTGATGGGATATATAGTTGGAAGATGAACAAGTGAAGGAACTGAGATGCAATGGTCCCTCTAATCCCCCCCTACTGATTGGAGGAGTTCACATTCTGAGCCAAAGATAACCACTGTAATCTTAAATGGGCAATGGACAGTGCAAGACCCTGCATGGCTCCAGATTACTGCTGAGGAGGGTTTCCTGTGTTAATGAGTGGCTGCTCATGCACACAGCTTAGAGGGAATACTGCAAGATGGTATGGCTGGTGTTGTTAGATCTAGTTATTGTGCTGTCAGAGTGCATACGGGGACAGAGCTGGCATCTTGGTTTATTGCAGGCCGTGGTCCCAGAGTCCATGTCCATGTCGGGAAGTACATTATTGTGGGTAAGAAGTCTTTTAAGGTTAGGAGATTGTCTATGGACAAGAAAAGGTTTTGTCTCTCAATGCTTGTGAGAGAAGAGTATCATTGTCCAGCATAGGCTGCAGATCATTAATGATGCATTGAAGCAGTTTAAACTGAGAGCTGTATGTTAGCACCAGTGGTATTCTGTTGTTGTTTCATTTGGGCCTGTCTTGTAGCAGGCTATCCCTTGGTATAATTCTGGCTTTGTCGATTTGTTTCTTTACTACAGCAGGTGGATATTGTAATTCCAAAAATATCTGTTGTAGATCCCGCATTTGAGAATCTCTGTCAGAGGGATCAAAACAGCTGCAGTATAGATCTTGACTGTAGATGATGGATTATTTGGTGTGTTTAGGATGGTGACTAGACATGTTTAAATATGTTTGGTGATCATTACGTTTCCAGTAAAAGATGTTTTTTATGCTTCCATTGTGTATTTGTACAGTGGTGTCTGGAAAATGTACTTCTTGTGTAGATTGAGTATGCTTAGGTTGATGGTGGGGTGGAAGTTGCTGAAGAACTGGTGAAATTTTTAAAGTTCTTCTTCCCCATGTGTCCAGATGATAAAATGGATAATCAATGAATCTCAAGTACAAGAGGGGTGTTAATGGATGGGATGTGAGGAAGCACTAGTCCAGGTCAGCCATGAAAAATATTGGCATATTGAAAATGTTTGGTGCCCTTAGCTATGCCATTGATCTGAAAGAATAAATCATCACCAAAACTGAAGAAAGTACGGGTGAGAAAAAACTGGCAGAACTTTGCATTTTATTGTCCCAGAGCCAGTGCCTTCAGCCATTACAGAGCATCCATTTTCAACATTTTATTTCTCTTGCTTTTGCTCATCTAACATTTCAAAAAAAACCCCACCAAACCTCTATGAGTACACATGTGGGCTATGGTCCCTCTGTCTATTAAACAAATATCACCTTTTGTGGCTTCTGGTGATATTGTAAAACATTTCCTAATTGGCTGCTTAAACTCAATGTGAGATCTTTTGCCAGTTCACCCTTTTACTTTGGTAAAAGCTTTCCTCTGTTTAATAGTAGAACAAGAATGATTCCTCTTAATGTGGCCTTGCTTCCCACAGAGGTGACAAATTTTCTCCCCTTTGTTATTTATGTTCAAAGCCATTTGACTAGTTTCTGCTTTCCTTAATTCCTATACAGTATATTCCTCCTCAAGTTGATTAAAAACACTTTGAAGAGACAAATCATTCTTAGACTCAATTCGAGACACTGTATTTTCAAGGAGACTGAAGGTGGTTCCTTATTCCCAGCTCCTTATTCATTCCAGAAAGTGGAGAGGGAAACAAGGGGATCTGCTATCTTGGACTTGATTCTTACCAGCAGGGAAGAACTGGTTGATGAGGTGAAAGTAGTGGGCACCCTGGGTAGTAGTGATCATGTAATTTTGGAATTTACAGTCTTAGGGAAGGTAAAAGCTGTATGTACTCAGACATATAGATTGGACTTCAGGAAAGCAAATATTTGACAAACAAAGTTATGCTGGGTAGAATCCCATGGTCAGAAATACTTATGGAGAAGGGAGTTCAAGAGTGATGGGAATTTCTTAAAAGTGAAATACTGAAGGCACAATCACAAACAATTCCTATGAGAAGGAAAAATGGGAGGAGCCTAAAGAAGCCAAGGTGGCTCCATAAACAGCTCTCTAAAGACTTGAGAAATAAAAAAGACTCATTCAGAAAGTGGAAGGAGGGCCTTATAAACAAGGATAAATATAAACAAATAACCAGGGCTTGGAGAGAGAGAGTTAGGACGGCTAAAGCTCACTATGAGCTTAGGCTAGCTAAAGATGCTAAAAACAACAAAAAAGGGTTCTTTTCTTATGTTCAAAGTAAGAAAAAGAGCAAGGACACGGTAGGCCCATTGCAGGGACAGGAAAGTGAAATTGTAACAGGTGATGAAGAGTGCAGAACTGTTCAATTCCTACTTTTCCTCTGACTTCCCTTGCGAGGGAAACAGTGCTCAATATGGCAAAAACAGAACACGTCATGAGGGAAGGGAGTTGCAGCCTAGGATCAGCATAGGGGTAGTACATAAACACCTAGTTTCTCTAAATGAAACTAAGTCCTCGAGGCCAGATGAACTGCATCTGAGGGTACTAAAAGAACTTGTGGATATAATTTCTGAGCCTCTGTCCATTATTTTTGAGAATTCTTGGAGAACAGGTGAGGTGCTGGAAGATTGGAGGTGGGCAAATGTGTTCCCAATCTTCAAGAAGGGGGAAAAGGAGGATCCAGGTAACTACCGACCAGTCAGCTTGACGTCTATACTTGGGACTGTTTTAGAACAAATCATCAAACAGACAGTCCTTGAGCATTTAGAAAGGACAGCTGTAATTACTAAGAGCCAGCATGGGTTTCTCAAGAACAAGTCATGTCAGACTAACCTTATCTCTTTTTTTGAGAAAGTTACTACCTTACTGGATTGGGGGAATGCTGTAGACATAGTTTATCTTGATTTCAGTACAGCTTTTTGATAAGGATCCACATAATATTCTTGTTGACAAATTGGAAAAATATGGTTTGGATCCTATGACTGTTAGGTGGATCTGTAACTGGTTGACTGATAGCACCCAAAGAGTGCTTGTGAATGGTTCCTCATCTTCTTGGAGAGGAGTGACAAGTGGAATGCTTCAAGGATCTGTCCTGGGACCTGTTTTGTTCAACATCTTTATCAATTATTTGGATGAAGGGATAGAAGAAATACTTAATAAATTTGCAGATGATACTAAATTGGGAGGGGTAGCAAATATGGTAGAAGACAGAGTCAGGATACAGGATGATCTTGACAGGGTGGGAAACTGGGCTAAAAGAAATTTAATGAATTTCAAAAAGGGATAAATGTAAAGTTCTGCATTTATGTAGGAAAAATCAAATGCATAATTGTAGGTTGGGGGAGACTTGTCTTGGCAGTAGTATGTGCAAAAAGGATCTAGGGGTCTTAGTAGACCATACACTGAACATGAGTCAGCAGTGTGATGCAGTTGCTAAAAAGGTGAATGAAATTTTGGGCTGTATCAACAGTGTCCAGATCCCACGAAGTGATGGTACCACTTTACTCTGCTCTGGTTAGATCTCACCTAGAGTACTGTGTTCAGTTTTGGGCACCAGAATTTAAGAAATATAGACAAGCTGGAATGTGACCAGAGGAGAGCAATGAAGATGGTGAGGGGTCTGGAGACCAAGTCCCATGAGGAAATATTGAAGGAGCTGGGTATGTTTAGTGTGGAGAGGAGACCATTGAGAGGTGATATGATAACCATCTTCAAGTACTTGAAGGGCTGTCAAATAGAGGATGATACGGATTTGTTTTCTGTTGCCCCAGAAGGTTGGCCCAGACCCAGTGGGTTGAAATTAAATCAGAAGAGTTTTCAGCTAAACATTAGGAAGAACTTCCTGATAATTAGAGTGGTTCCTCCGTGGAACAGGCTTTCTCAGGAGGTGGTGGGCTCTCCTTCTTTGGAGGCTTTCAAACAGAGGCTGGATGGCCATCTGACAGCAAAATGGATTCTGTGAACTTAGGCAGATCATGAGAGGGAGGGCAGGAAGGGTTGCCTCAGTGCTTAGTTCTTGTGGCCTTCATACACGCCCAGGGAAATGCTAATTGCCACTTTGGGGTCAGGAAGCAGTTTTTCTCCAAGCCAGCTTGGCCAAGGATCTCCAAGCCAGCTTGGCCAAGGAGGTTTTTTGTCATCTTCTGGGCGTGGAACGATGGTCACTGTAAGTGTGGAGGGAGAGGTATTTGTGAATTTCCTGCATTGTGCAGCGGGTTGGACTAGATGACCCTGGAGATCCCTTCCATCTCTATGATTCTATGACTTATTAATGAGTTCAACCTAAAACACTGAGGAGGGTTTGAAACCTCTGAACTCCAAAATAAGGTATGGACAACCATATATCATATATCCCAACATTCAGGGGACTCTTCCCTTCAAGGGGACATATGGCACTTCCTGGTCCAAAGCCCAGTTCATGTGCCAGCCACTCCAAAGTGAGGTGCCCCTGGGACAATCAGACAAGCAAACACTGGGACCAGGCTGCACCCCCCCTATAAAAAAAATCTTTGGACCACCCCAAATGACACATCCCCATGCTCTGAGGACTGTCCCCCACAAGGAGACATACAGCACTGCCTGGTCCAAACACTGGTTCTGGTGCCACAAGCTTCTATTTGGAGTGCCTCCAAGAGGCCTCTATTTCTAAGAAGACTTAAATAAGGAACTATTTGCCCTCTACACCCAAAAATAAGGTTTGGACCACCACATGTCATATACCCCCAGGATCAGGCAAGCCTCCCCTTCAAGGGGACATATGGCACTTCCTGGTCCAAAGCCCGGTTCATGTGCCAGCTGCTCCAAAGTGAGGTGCTCTCAGGATAGTCACACAGACAGACATTGGGGTCGGGCTGCACCCTCCCCTAAAAAAAAATCTTTGGACCACCCCAAGTGATACATCCCCACATTTGGGACTGTCCCCTGCAAGGAGACATATAGCACTGCCTGGTCGAAACACTGGTTCTGGTGCCACAAACTTCTATTTGGTGTTCCTCAAAGAAGCCCAAAATAAAGTTTGGACCACCTTGTGTCATACACGCCCAGGTTCAGGAGAGCCTCCCCTTTAAGGGGACATGTGCTGTTTCCTGGTCCAAAGCCCAGAGTGTGGGGATGTGTCATTTGGGATGGTCCAAATATTTTTTTGGGGTGTAGCCTGACCCCAGTGTCTGCCTGTGTAATTGTCCTGGGAGCGCCTCACTTTGGAGCAGCTGGCACAAGAACCAGGTAGTGCCATATGTCCCCTTGAAGGGAGAGTTCCTTGAATGTGGGGGTGTATGATATATGGTAGTCCAGACCTTATTTTGGGGTTCAGAGATTTCAAACCCTCCTCAGTGTTTTAGGTTGAATTCATTAATAAGTCACGAATAAGGAATGAATAAGGAACTGGGAATAAAGAACCAACTTCAGCCTCCTGTATTTTCATATGATTCTGGCAGGCTGATTAAAATTAGCACAAGCACATCCCCATCTGCAACTTCTTTTCCTGCACTTCTCAATTGCTCAGCTAATTCCAACATCTTGTCAAGATGTTCTTGAAGATTCCCACCAGCTTGCATTCTTGTGCTAAACAAGCATTTCTGAAGGTAGGGCCAACTTTTTAAGGAGGATTTTGCATGCAATCTTTTCAGCTCAGCCCAAACAACCTTAGAAGTTGGCATCTTAATGACTCTTAATATCTGTTTGTCTGTTAAGCCAGTGATTACAGGACCTCTTGCCTGGTCATTCTTGGTGTTCCATGCAGTCTGTTGCTCTGCACCATCAGCTGGGCGGTCAGTCTGGATAACAGTCCACAAGCCTTTCTTGATTAGATGGGACTTCTTTCTTTCTCTACAAATTGGATAGTTGCTCTCTGTGAGCCTATCTATCAAAAGACCATGCTGTGCACCACGGGAGGCTGCCATCTTTGTTCCTTTGTTCTTGCCTGCTTGTGCCAAAAGCCTCTGGTGATCTTTCTACCTTTAATCAGAGATGCACTTAATCTGGGCCACCATAACCCATTGGCAGAGTAATTAACACAGCAATGGTGCACAACCTGATTAAAGAGTAGTTACCTTTTTAAAGGTTTATTTAGGAACTACCATATTTGATAGGAAAGATAGGTTCCCAATTACATCTCCAGCTGAAAGACAAAGAGAGGCACTTCTGAGAAGGGGGAAATTACCCTAGCAATCTGGAGACAGACAAGGAATGACACTTAACAGGAGAGAGAAGGTGCTGTCCTCACTATCTTATTGTTAAATACTGGTTTCTAAGTGTCTTCTTGCTACCCCCTTCAGGGTCTTCTTCTCTTCTTCTTTGTACACCAGACATTGCTTTTTCCAACATTTTGTGGCTAGCATCACATCCTGTTGTTTTGTTGTTGTACCCATCATGCTGTGTCAGAATTCCAAATATGCTGGCTGGCTTAAAAAGGTTGGGAATCATGGCAGAGTGTCTGAGAAAGGAGTTCTTATATCCAGACACCCCTACAGTGAAGGTGCCTATGCCTGAGAAAATAGGATGTCCTGAGTTACCAGGCTTATGTATTTTGGGTAGAAGATAGATTTGTTCCTGCATGTGTGTTGGTAATTTCTCTTTATATGTAATTGTGAAGTGGGGTGGCACTTTCTGAACATTTCACACAATCCTAAATCAGTTGGCTCCATGATGTGTCACTCAGAAGCTGCCCCTATCCACTGACTGCGTTGCCTGAGTCCCACCTCCAAAATTCCAAACAGTTTGCTGTTCCTCTCCCCCACATAGCCAGTTAGAACACAGAGGTCGTTTGCATATGTGGCCTGATTGGCTTTTGCCTCTAATATTCTAAACAGTTTGCTGTTGCTGTTGGGAGTCATCGAATGTGTCCTGAAGTAAAATACATATCCCTTTCTTCCCTTAAATGGTCATTGGAGTTGCCAATCTCCCTGTGGGGCCTGGAGCTCTCCCAGAAATCACAGTGTTCCCCAGCCACAGCACATCATTTCCCCTACAGAAAATTTCCCAGCTCTTACAACTGATGTCCAGATGACCAAGATCAGTTCTCCCGGAGACAATGGCTGCTTTGGGCAGTGGACTCTATGGCATTATATGCTGCTGAGGTCCCTCCCCACCTCAAACCCTGCCCTCCCCAGGCTCTACCCCTCAGATCTATAGGTATTTCCCAACCCAGAGTTGGCAACCGTGTAATTGGCTATGGAACCACTTTCCAGACCCTTGGACCCAGATGACATAGGAGGAGGTGCTTTTCTACTTTAGCTGCCACTGCATAGCCCCAAATTAACATAAGCCGGCACCTGGAGATCTCCAGTTATTACAACCAATGTCCAGATGACCAAGATCAGTTCTCCTGGAGACAATGGCTACTTTGGCCAATGGACTCTATGGAATTATACCCTGCTGAGGTCCCTCCCCACCCCTGACCTCCCCAGGCTCTACCCCTCAAATCTACAGGTATTTCCCAACCCAGAGTTGGCAACCCTGTAACTGGCTATGGAACCGCTTTCCAGACCCTTGGAACCCAGAAGACATGGCATAGGAGGAGGGGCTTTTCTACCTTAGCTGCAACTGTATAACCCCAAATCAACATAAGTCAGGGGTGGAGGGAACCATACCTGTTACCGGGAGGCTGTCCTCTCATACTACCCACTTGAGGCAGCAAAATGTCTTGAGACAGCCAGAAGGAAAAAAACATGGCTTGCCTCCCTCTATTTTCTCTTTCCCTCTGCTGCCCCACCAGCCACAGCCAGGACACTCACCTGGAGCTTCCTTCTAGAGCTTGTTGTGTTTCTTCCTACAACGGGCTTTACTCCTAGTTCCTTCATAATCCTGCTTTTGCGTATTTCTGAGTGGGTTCTGAGGTAATTCTTTGTAGAAAGTGATATTGCAGAGCTGACTTTCAGTTTCCTGATATAGTCTGATCTGTCCATGATGACAACTGCTCCTTGTTTGTCAGCTTCTTTAATAATTGTGTCTGGATTGTTTCCGAGGCTGTTTATTGCATTTCTGTTTGCATGGGTGATGTTGCATGGTAAGAGATAATGTTCCTTGATCATGTCAATTTGGGCTTGGCAGCAAAAACATTCTATGTAGAGATCTTTGTGGAGATCTCCATATCCCACCTGGAATTTGGCAACCCCTTGTTTGATCATTAGGTTTACTGTAGTTGATTTTCAGTCAATTCTTCCTAGACCTTCTTTAACACAAGCAAACTAACAGATATCACTCCCCTTTGAAATAAGTGGAAGCTCTAAACGTGCACCCAAACTAGCTGTATGCTCCATGCATGACCCAGGCAGCATTACCTGCATGTCACTGGAATGGGTTTATGTGCACCTGTCTCTGATACAGGAGAGCTTCCCTCTACAGACTAACTTTAAACTGCAACAGTATCAGGTATCAGAACAGACTTTACTGCTTGAGACTCTAGGCAAGGGACTGCATTTTTCAAAGGTCCCCCACATTAATAATCCCTTGTAAGAGAAAAGGCTGGGTTAGAGATACTCCTTCTTATGTGCTCATTTTTATTTACTTGGAGTTTTTTTCATGGAGAACATTAAAAATGTGCCTGTAATCTAAAACTGCACATGTAATTGAATTACATGTGTAGACCAAGTCAAAGAAGTAGGAAGATGTACTAATATATTCAAATTTATGTGATTCAAGTATGATGCCTTCATAGATCTTCAGGTGGCATACTTCCTGTTTGGTGTAGTGGTTAAGTGTGGTGGACTCTAATCTAGAGAACTGGGTTTGATTCCCCACTCCTCCACATGCAGCCAGCTGGGTGACCTTAGGTCAGTCACAGTTTTCTCAGAGTTGTTCTCTGAAGAGCAGTTCTCAGAACTCTCTCAACCCCACCTACTTCGCAGCATATCTGTTGTGGGGAAAGGAAGGGAAGGAGATTGTAAGCTACTCTGAGACTCCGAGTGAAGGGCAGGGTATAAATCCAACTTTTCTTCTTCTTCTTCCTGACAATACACATAACTTCTTAGATGTATTTTAAGTGCCATCAAAGGGAGGACAATCTCAGTACCACACAATGAACACTCACTAAGGTGCATTCTCACTCTGTTTCAAACTTACTGAAAATAACATTCAAAGAGAACGAAACATTGTACTTACCTGAATGTATCCACACTGGTTAGGCCACGCCTCCTCTCACTCCAGGCAGGGCTATGCAAATTTTTGAGCATGCCCAGTAGGACAGAGCGTGGGTGTCCTTCCAGACATGAAATAGCCTAGACCGCAACTAACCGCACACCACTCTCATGAATATTAAACTGGAAAAACAAACTTCTTTAATGTTAACAGCAAACACCCAAGTAAAAACTCAATTGTAACATGAAAGACATGTCATACAACAAAACAATTTTAACGTTACCCCCCAAAAACCACCATGAAAAAATCTGGTTGCCAACATGAAAAAACATAACTTTCCCACACAAAAAACAGCGGCAAATTGAATGCCTTCGCTCCACTGGAGAGAAGAAATCTTCAGGTAAGTACAATGTTTCATTCTCCTTCAGTGGGGGAAGGCATCCACACTGGTTATCTAGAAAAGATCAGTCAGGGTGGGTACTGTTTTTTCAGTTGCTCATCCACTACCCATTGTAGTACCCTCCTACCAAAGGCTGCCTTAATAGAGGACTGCTGATTAATTCTGTAATGTCTGACAAAGGTAGAAAAAGTAGACCAGCACTGCCTGGCATATCTCCTCAATGGGAGCCCTTTTGGAAAAAGCAGTGGACATTGCAGCAGCTCTGGTAGAGTGTACCATCACACCTGGTGGTGCCCTGAGTCCCTGTACCTCATAAGCCTCTCTTATGCATCTCTTAACCCAAAAGGCTATCGTGGTCTTAGATACTCTTTTTCCCAAGATCTGATTCCCATAAGACACAAACAGAGCATCAGATATTCTGAAAGTCTGTTGTCTGTACATACCACCGGAGGGTCCTCCTAACATCTAATTTGTGCCATTGTTTCTCCTTACTATGTACTGGGCACGGACAAAAGGATGGTAATATCAACTCTTGGTTTAAATGGAAAGATGAATTTACCTTTGGTAGAAAAGAGGGATCTGCCCTAAGGACCACAGATTCCTCTTGAAAAATGCACAATTCTTTTCTGACTGAAAGGGCCCCTAATTCTGAGACCCTTCTAGCAGAAGTGATAGCAACTAAGAAAGCTACCTTCTAAGATAGGTGCCTTAGGTCAATGGCAGAAAGTGGATCAAAGGGGGTTCTAGTCAGTGCTTGTAATACCCTTGACAAACTCCAAACCAGGAATCTGTGCTGAATTGGTGGAGCCAACTGCATGGTTCCTCTTAAATACCTTTTAATGAGCTTATGTGTTGCCAATCTGCCCATTCCCCTGTTACTGAGGACTGCAGCTATGGCCACCACTTGTCTCTTTAATGTGTTGGGTCATAACCCCCTTTCCCAACCCTCATGTAGAAAGGTAATGACATCACCAATATCTGGCTTCATAGGCTCGTGGCTGGACATCGTGCTTGGAACATGATGCCTGCAATGTCCTTAGACAGGCATGATAGTTCTAAGTCCTGCCTTTCAGTTTCCATGCCATCAACTGAAACCATTCTGGATCTGGGTGGAGGATGGGTCCCTGATGCAGTAAATCCCTCACATTTGGCAATCTCCACAGATCTTCTACTGACAGTTGAACCAGTTCCAAGAACTACTTCCTCCTCGGCCAATATGGAACTATCAGAATTATATCTGCTGCCTCCTCCCTGATCTTTCTCAACACCCTGCTGATGATAGGGATTGGAGGAAAAACGTATAGAAGACCCTTCAGCCATCTTACATGGAGAGCGTCCAATCCCTCTGCTTCCCTCTCTGTGAACCTTGAAAAATATCTTGGTACCTTTCGATTCTTTGCTGGAGTGAAAAGGTCCATCTGAAGCATCCCAAAGTGTGATGGCAGTCCCCTGAACACTCAGCTGTTCAGGGCCCATTCTGCTTGATCCATGTCCTCTCGACTCAACCAATCTGCTTGGGTGTTGAATACTCCCTGTATGTGTTGAGTTCGCAGACCCTTCAGATTCCTTTCTGTTTATGCAAACATTTGCATAAACTCTAGGTGTAATAATGTTGCTCTTGTCCCGCCTTGGTGGTTTACGTGAGCTTTTGCTGTTGTGTTGTCCGTACGTACTAGTACAAATTTTCTTCTTATCATGCTCGCAAAGGCCAGAATTGCCAATCACTCTGAGTTCCAGCAGATTTATGCTGTTCTGTCTTTCTTGATTGGTCCATTTCCCTTGAACTGTATTGTCCAAGCAGTGGGGCCCCCCACCCCTCAGACTGGCACCTGTGGTTATCGTGATTTCAGCATTCTGAAACAATGGAACACCTTGTCCCAGGTTCGTTGTAGATGTCCACCATTTGAGAGAGTCTCTCATCCTTATCGTGATAAGAATGAATTCGTGTCTCTTCCTTACAATGTCGTTCTGATATGGAATCGATGCCCATTGTAACACTCTTGAATGAAATCTCGTCCATGGTACTAAATCTATTGTTGCAATCAAGAGACCTAGTAGCCTGACTAGTGTCATCAAGTTTGCTCTCTTTCGCTGTCATAGAGATGTTATCAGTGATCTGATAGTCATCTGTTTCTCTGTTGGTAAAAAGACTCTGGCCAGCCTGGTGTCTATCTGGGCACCCAGATGTGTGACGACTTGAGACGGAACTAGTTGACTCTTCTGTGCATTCATAAGAAAACCGTGAACCTGTAGGAGGTGTACCACACAGCTGATGTCTCTCTGACACTTCCCCTGGTCCTGAAATCTGATCAGGATGTCGTCGAGTTAGGGATATGTGTGTATCCCTTCTCTCCTCAGTGCTGCTATTAATGTCACCAGGACCTTGATGAACACCTGAGGTGATGATGATAGACCAAAAGGCAGCGCTCTGTATTGGTAATGTTCCCTTGAAATGTAAAACGCAGGTATTTCCGATGTTCTGGATGTATTGGTACGTGTAAGTACGTCTCCTTGAAGTCCAAGGAGGCCAAGAAATCATCCTGATGTAAAGGAAGGATGGACCTTAAAGATTCCATGTGGAACAGCTGTTGAACCACCCAAACATTAAGTTCTTTGAGGTTCAAAATGGCCCTCCATTCTCCTGATTTTTTCCGGACAAGAAAAAGGATAGAATACACTCCCTGGAAGCACTGCTGATTTGGGACCTTCTCTATCGCGCCAATGTTCAACAGGTGCTGGATGGTTTCCCTCATATGGATCAGCTTGCTCAAATTGCTTGGAACTGAAGAATGAATAAAACGATGTGGGGGTAATGATGAAAACTGGATCTTGTACCCAGACTCCACAATAGAAAGGACACAAGAATCTTGAGTGGTCCTTCCCCGTTGTGGGGCAAAATCTTGCCGTCTCCCTCCTATCATTGTGTTATGCTGCTGGCCTTTTCCCCTTGACTGTTGTAGTCCTTCTTGGGTCCGGAGAACTGCTTACTCCAAAATCTTGACTGGGAGGAGGAAAAACGGCTTTCTCTACTGTCCCTGTAATCTCTGCCTCTGAATGGCGGCTTGTAAGGGCGAAAGGACTGGAAGGCTCTTGGCTTTTTGGAATCAGCTGATGATGGCATAGCTCGCTTCTTTTCCTTGGTCTCCACTATCACCTTCTCCAAAGGACCTTCACCAAATAGAAGCCATCCTGAAAACTTTTCTGTGGACAGGTTTGATTTTGAAAATGAGTCCACTTTCCACTGCTTGAGCCATAGATTCCTTCTCACCACCATGTTAGCTGCCTGAGAACTAGCAGAATATTGTAAGCAATCCTGAGAGGCATCTGCTGCAAACTGGGATGCACGCTTTATTTTGAGTAGGGCTCTCTTTAGGGTGATTGGATCTGGTTCAGGATCCTGAAGCAGATTGTCAGACCAAATCACTCTGGCACATGAGAAATTTGAGAGAACTGCAGACACTCTGATGGACAAGGATGCTGCTTCATGTGCTCTCTTTAGCACTGTCTCATCTTTCCTCTCCACCAAATCTTTTAGCACATTGTCCCCATCTTTTCATAGGACTGCTCCTGAGTGTAGTGTCACAACCCGAGCATCCACTAAAGGTGCCTTCAAGTCCTCCATGATCTTATCTGGAAGGATATAAAACTTTTTGGCTATGGTTTGTAAGGTTGAACCACCCCCAGGCACAGCCCATTCCGACCTGATAACCTTCTCAAAATTTTCAGGAAAAGGACAACCATTTAATTGTTTATTTGGCTTCTTGAAGCCTCTGGTATCCAGGTCAGGAGTGGTCTTGGAGATCTTTTGTACCTCTGTCTCTAAATTGTAGTTAAGAGTTGAGACCACCTTCTTAAGAAGTATCTGAAAGTGCTCTGGTTGGAAAAGTCTGGTACAGCTTTCTTTTGTGTCAGATTCCTCCCCGGACCATTCACCTTCCTCTCTGTCTGAGCCAGTGATTGTTGCATAACTGAGGGATGGGGCCCCTTTCTCCCTGAATCATGTCTACTAATCAGCCTCCTTGCTCTTCGTTCTAGGTGTTGTCTCTTAGGGGGAGGTGAAGACTGAGACCCATCACTGTCTGGTTTCTTTTTACCAAAGGACCTTTTCCCCCTTCCTTTTTGGCAACCCCCTCCCTGTAGGTGATCCAGAGGAATCAGAAGAGACTGATATATTGAAGGAGCCTGGGCTGCCTTTCCTGGAAAGTTGAGATCCATAGGGGCTTGCACTGGGAGAACGTCCTCTCTGACTGGACCTGACCTCAGTTTCTCTTTTTTCCCCTGACCAACCCCTCTGCTGCACTTCTGACTCTGCAGGTATAGCCTGTGGGAACCAGGCTGCCCTCCATGTATTCCAGTCTGTAGGGGGCTGACCAAACATAGTGGGGGGGAAAGCATGGCCCCCATATTTGCACTGGCCGTGGCAGTGGGTGGACCCCTCATGGTGAAATATACATATTTTTTAAAGAACAAAATAATAATAAAAAGGATTACAGAAGAGAAAAAGGGGGATTATCTAACAAGTTTTGTATATCAAAGATTGTTATACATTCCAGGGTATATCAAACAATAAGTTGAAAAATATTTCTCTCCAATATCCCCTTTGTCACAATTTTAAAACATTTTCTATAAGGCACAGTGGTCCTTACTTCAGTCACTCTAAGTTTCAAATTTTGTTACTGATCTATTTTGCAACTTTATAATTCCAATTTCTTATACATTTATATTCAAAACTTATTCTCAGTCAGTTTAACATACATTTATATGCATTACAATACATTAATCTTAAACTATTTCTCATTCTAAATATTAAACTGTTTCTCATTCTAAGTTTGTCTCCTACTTGCATAAGATACATTCCATCTCTTCCTCAAATTTCGAAATTGGTCCATTTCTCAAATATGTTGTTAATTTTGCCACTGCTGCATAATCAGCAAGTTTATTTTCCCATTCCTCTAAGCTTGGATAAACCTCTGATTTCCATTTTGCTGCATAAATAATTCTGCCTGCTGTCACCATCTCCTTCAAATATCTCTTGCAAAACTCCTTATTTGCTGCATAAATAATTCTAGCTGCTGTCACCATCTCCTTCAAATATCTCTTGCAAAACTTTTGGTAATTTGTTCAGTAATATTCCTAATAGCATATTTTTAGCTTCCATAGGAAATATAAATTTTAGTATACTCTGTATTTGCATTTATTTCCTTCCAGTATCTTTGTACTTTTTTACAAGTCCACCACATATGATAAAAGGTTCCATATATATCTTGACATTTCCAACATTTTCCTTTATAACTGTTGTCTACTTTCTCAATATCCTTTGGAGAAATATACCATCTAAAAAACACTTTGTACCAATTTTCTCTTAATGCCTGGCTGGCTGTGAACTTAATTCTTTTTCCTATAATTGTTCCCATTGTTGCATAGGTATTTGCTCTCTGAAGTTCTGCATCCATTTTTTCACACATTTTTTCACTTGCTCTTCTTCTGTTTCACACTGAAGTAATAACTTATATATCCATCATAATTGTAATAAATTGTTTAAATTCAGTCAGCTCTCTTAGGGTTCCATCTCCCATGCTGATAATCTTCTTTAATCTTGAGGTTGATTGGTAATACGGTAGCCATTGAATGTAAATTCCTTCCTCTCTAATATCTTGCCAGAACTTAGGTTTCCCCTGAGAATCTACCATGTTACCGGAAATAAATCATAAGAACATAAAAGAAGCCAATGTTGAATCAGGCCAATGGCCCATCTAGTCCAACACTGTCACACAGCGGCCAAAATATACCAGGTGCCATCAGGAGGTCCAGCAGTGGGGCCAGGACACCAGAAGCCCTCCCACTGCTGCCCTCTCCAGCACCAAGAATAGAGTGCATCACCTGCCCCAGACTGAGAGTTCCCATCTATACCCTGTGGCTAATAGCCACTGATGGACTTCTGCTCTATATGTTTATCTAATTCCCTCTTGAAACTGTCCATGCTTGTAGCTGCCACCATCTCCTGTGGCAGTGAATTCCATATGTTAATCACTCTTTGGGTGAAGAAGTACTTCCTTTTATCTGTTCTAACCCGACTGCTAAGCAATTTCATGGAGTGCCCACGAGTTCTTGTATTGTGAGAAAGGGAGAAAAGTACTTCTTTCTCAACCTGCTCTATCCCATGCATAATCGTATAAACCTCGATCATGTCACCCCTCAGCCGTCGTTTCTCCAAGCTGAAGAGCCCCAAGCATTTTAACCTTTCTTCACAGGGAAGGTGTTCCAACCCTTTTATCAGTCTAGTTGCCCTTTTCTGCACTTCTTCCAATGCTATAATATCCTTCTTGAGATGTGGCGACCAGAACTGTACACAGTATTCCAAATGAGGTCGCACCAATGATTTATACAGGGGCATTATGATACTGGCTGATTTGTTTTCAATTCCCTTCCTAATAATCCCCAGCATAGCGTTGGCCTTCTTTATTGCAGTTACACACTGTCCAGACATTTTCATTGAGTTATCTACTACAACTCCAAGATCTCTCTCTTGGTCAGTCTCTGCCAGTTCAGACCCCATCAACGTGTATTTATATTTAGAATTTTTGGCTCCAATGTGCATCACTTTGCACTTGGCCACATTGAACCCCATTTGCCACGTTGACACCCACTCACCCATCCTCGACAGATCCCTTTGGAGTGCCTCACAATCCTCCCTGGTTTTCATCACCCTGAACAACTTTGTGTCATCTGCAAACTTAGCCACTTCACTGCTTACTCCCAATTCCAAATCGTTAATAAACAAGTTAAAAAGCATCGGACCGAGTACTGATCCCTGTGGTACCCCACTGCTTACCACCCTCCACTGAGAAAGTTTCCCATTTATACTCACTTTCTGTTTCCTATTTATAAGCCAGTTTTTGATCCACAGGAGGACTTGTCCTTTTATCCCATGACTATTGAGCTTACTTAGGAGCCTTTGATGAGGAACTGTATCAAAAGCTTTCTGGAAGTCAAGGTAAATAATATCTATTGGGTCCCCCTTATCCACATATTTGTTCACTTCCTCAAAAAACATTAACAGGTAAGTGAGACAAGATCTTCCCTTACAGAACCCATGCTGAGTCTACCTCAACAGTTTTTGTTCATCAATGTGCCTACTAATTCTTTCCTTAATAACAGTTTCCACCAACTTACCCGGTATCGATGTCAACCTGACTGGCCTGTAATTTCCTGGATCTACCCCTGGAGCCCTTTTTAAAGATGGGAGTGACATTAACTACCTTCTAGTCCTCAGGAATGGAGGCAGATTTTAAAGAAAGATTACATATTTTTGTCAGGAGATCCACAAGTTCCCATTTGAGTTCTTTCAGAACTCTCGGATGAATGCCATCCGGGCCTGGTGATTTATTAGTTTTTAAATTGTCCATCAGTCATAGGACTTCCTCTCTTGTCACCTCAATCTGATTCAGGTCTTTCAAACCCCCTCCCGAAATCGGTGCTTCTGGAGTGGGCAGGCACTTCTCCTCTTCCACAGTGAAGACAGAGGCAAAAAATGCATTCAGCTTCTCAGCCATTTCCCTATCATCCTTCAGTAGTTCTTTTACCCCTTGATCATCCAAGGGCCCCACTGCCTCCCTGGCTGGCTTCCTACTTCTAATGTATTTGAAGAAAGTTTTATTGTTGGCCTTTATGTTTTTTGCGATATGCTCCTCATATTCCCTTTTTGCTTGCCTGATCACAGACTTGCATTTTATTTGCCATAGTCTGTGTTCCCTTTTATCAACCTCACTGAGACTAGCTTTCCACCACTTTTATTTCTCATATTCTTATCATGGTAAATCACTTTTATTTCTTATATTCTTATCATGGTAAGCTTCTGTTGGAGACATGAGCAGAGAATTTGAAGGACTCGATAAATTCCAATGTGCAAACCATATTCTCAGAAGCCCGTTATCTAATTATATGACTCCTTTCTTGTGTTATATTCATTTTGGTTGATTTCTTAATGCATAAATAATTATGTAGACCTTCTTCTAGGACGGCTGATTTGAGTTTTACTATTCTTTGTCTTGGATTTTTAATCCAATCCGCGATCCAAACCAGACCTGCTGCTTGATAATATAATTTTATATTTGGGAGTGCTAGCCTTCTCTCTTTTTCTCATCTTGAAGTATTTTAAAACTTATTCATGGTTTCTTGCCATTCCAAATAAATTTATGTATTGGTCTTTGCCTCTCAGTTAGTATTCTTTCCTCTATATATATATATACTAGGAATAATGCCCGTTGTGGAAATAAATACAACGGGCTCTAGAAAGATGCTCTGGGAGAGTGCCCCGGCTTTGGGCACTCAGTGACAATTTGCTGTGGCAATCTCAGCAGGGTATAATGACAGAGTCCACCATTTTCTCCAGAGGAACTGATCTTTGCTACCTGAAGAGCAGTAGCAATTTTGAGTGCTCTCCAGCCCATCCCCAAGATTGGTAACAGTGGTTCCCCAGAAGGGAGTGGCTGGTTTGGAGGATGGAGTCTATGGCATTGTACTTGTCTGAGGTCCCACCCCTCCTCAACACTCACCCTCTCCAGGTTCGACCCCTCAAATCTCCAGGAATTTCCCAACCTGGAGTTGATAACCCTATCTCCCTCCCAGCCAACCATCAACCTACCTTTAGTTTTCTATCTCCTCCCCCCTCCCTCCTACAGAGCAGTTGTAATTTTGAGTGATCTCCAGCCCCCACCTGGAGATTGGCAACAATGGTCCCCCATCAGGGAATGGCTGGATTGGAGGGTGGAGTCTATGGCATTGTACCTGTCTGAGGTGCCACCCCTCTTCAAACCTCATCCTCTCCAGGCTCCATCCCTCAAATCTACAGGAATTGCCCACCTGGAGTTGGCAACCTGATCAGGACTGGGCCCAATGAGTTTTCTCCCAAAGGCCAACATAGGTGTGGAAAGGGCCTTTTACTGACAGAGGAGAAAGTACAGGTGCCAACTTTGATTAGGGAAATACCTGGAGATTTGAGGGGGGTGGATCCTGTGGAGGGCAGCATTTGGGGTGTGTGTGGAAGGACTCAGCAGGGTATAATGCCATAGAGTCTACCCTCCAAAGCAACCATTTTCTCCTGGGGAACTGATCTCTGTCATCTGGAGGTCAATTGTAACAGTGGGAGATCTCCAGGTCCTACCTGGAGATTGGCA
Organism: Gekko gecko; assembly: GCA_029375565.1. NCBI lineage: Eukaryota > Metazoa > Chordata > Lepidosauria > Squamata > Gekkonidae > Gekko > Gekko gecko. The sequence goes on along the minus strand of JAPDNY010000002.1, from coordinate 230,274,079 downwards.
ACCCTAGGGGAAAAGTCAGCCACACAGCGGGGAGTTGAAGAAAATGGTCTGATGGTCGCTGGCCCACCTCGTTAGCCAGCCAGCCATGCTGAAGCTAAGCAGGAGAAAGAGCCTTTTTCCCTTTATTCTGACAGGAAAGTGGCCGTTGGGGAGGGGGTTATGGGAGGGGGAGGGGGCTATGTTGAAAGTCCTTTGTTTTTTTACTCACAGAACCAAGCCTGGCTGCCTACCAACAGCCACTGAGGGGACAGTCCCTCACAGGAGTCAAGAGAACTGTCTTCCTCAGGAGAGAGAGCTGTCTGCCAGGGGGAGTGAGTAGGGAAGAGGAGCAGACCCAGCACCCGGCCAATGGCACATGAGTACTCTTGAGTGGCGGCTGATGGGCCAATGGCTGAGGGAGAGCATTTTACAGCCAATGGGAGCGCATGGAATCTTATGAAACCAAAAGATAAATATTATAAGGAGAGATAGATAACATTTGAAATAAAAAATTTAATTTTGGCAATACATTCATTTTGATTGCTGAAATTCTTCCCAGCCATTAAAGTTTTAATTTTCCCCATCTGAGTAAATCTGCTTGTATCAATTTCCAAGTCTTCTGATACTTATTTCTGAAGAGATAACAGTTTTGTCCAGTCACATTTACATAAGAACATAACATAAGAACATAAGCGAAGCCAATGTTAGATCAGGCCAATGGCCCATCTAGTCCAACACTCTGTCACACAGTGGCCAAAAATACCAGGTGCCATCAGGAGGTCCAGCAGTGGGGCCAGGACACTAGAAGCCTTCCCACTGTTGCCCCCCCCCAAGCACCAAGAATACAGAGCATCACTTGTCCCAGCCTGAGAGTTCCTATCTATACCTTGTGGCTAATAGCCACTGATGGACTTCTGCTCCATATGCTTATCTATATTTATCCCCAGATATTTAATAGAATAAGTGGCTGCTGTATACTCTGTACTCTTTATAATGTCTCCTTCTTCTTGTTGTGTTTAGAATGATGTTATAATTTTTGTCTTCTTCTGTTTACTTTAAATCCTGAAAAGGGGCCAAATTCTTCAATATGTTCCATTACCTACTGTATCGATTTTTGTGGATTCAAGAGTGTTATAAGAAATCTTTCTCTAATTTTTGAAAAAACTTAGGAGGACGGAGGAGGTACTATGGAACTGGAAAAAGGCAATGTGTCTGTTTTTAAGACAGGGAAAAGGTGATCGGATAAATTATTGGCCAGTTATTTTAACATTGTTACTGGGGAAGATTTTAGAACAGATTATTAAGGGGTCTGTTTGTGAACATTTGCAGAGATACAGCTTGATAGTTAAATTTCAGCATGGCTTTCTTAGGAATAAGTTCAATCGGATTTCTTTTTTTGATAGAGTTCCTAGTTTGGTAGATCAATGAATTGCTCCGGATGAGGTCTGTTGGGATTTTAGCAGAGCTTTTGACATGATGCCACATGATGTTCTTGTGGAGAAGTTGGTGAGATATGGACTCAAGACCCTCTTACTGTGAGGTGGATTAAGGCCTGGTTGGTAGATTGTACTCAAGGAGTGATAGTTTGTGAGACGTGACTAGTGGGGTGCCTCAGGGTTCTGTTTTGGCCCAGCAATGTTTAACATCTTTATAAATGACTTAGATGAGGGAATACAGAATGCACTCATCAGGTTTGCAGATGATACTAAAGTAGGTGGGGTAGTTGATATTTTGGGGGATAGGAATATAATGCAGCTGGACTTGGATAGGATGGAGGATTGGGCCCAGGCATATAAAATGAATTTTGATAGGAACAAATGTAAAGTGTTGCACTTGGGTAATAAAAATCAGTCATATAAATATTGAATGAATGAAACCTGGCTGGGTAGAATGACCCATAACGAGGATTTGGAGTTTTAATGGATTACAGCGTGATGAACTGGTAAAAAAGGCTAATGTGATTTTAGGCTGCATTAGCAAATAGTGAGGTATTAGTGCCTTTGTACACTGCCTTGATTAGCCTTCACCTGAAGTACTATGTTCAGTTTTGGGCATCACAGTCTAGGCAGGATGTTGATAAGCTGGAAAGAGTCCAGTGTAGGGCGAGAAAACTGATGAAGGGTTTGGAGACTGTGTCCTATGAGGAGGGGAGCTGGGAATTTGTTGGAGAAGAAACGCTTGCAAGCTGATATGTTTACCACCTTCCAATACCTACAGGGTTGCAATGCAAAGGGTGGGATGGCTGTGTTCTCAGTTGTATTGGATGACAGGACTCAGACTAATGGATCAGAAGAAGAAGAAGAAGAAGAAGAAGAAGAAGAAGAAGAAGAAGAAGAAGAAGAAGAAGAAGAAGAAGAAGAAGAAGAAGAAGAAGAAGAAGAAGAAGAAGAAGAAGAAGAAGAAGAAGAAGGAGGAGGAGGAGGAGGAGGAGGAGGAGGAGGAGGAGGAGGAGGAGGAGGAGGAGGAGGAGATTGGATTTATACTCCGCCCTTCACTTGGAGTCTCAGAGCGGCTTACAAACTCCTTTCCCTTCCCCTCCCCACAATAGACACCCTGTGAGGTAGGTGGAGCTGAGAGAGCTGTGACAGAAACTGCTCTTTCAGGAACAGCTGTGCCAGAGTTTGTGACTGACCCAAGGTCACACCAGCAGGTCCAAGTGGAGGAGTGGCGAATCAAACCCGGTTCTCCCAGATTAGAGACTGCACACTTAACCACTATACCAAACTGGCTCTCCCTACAGCAAAGGATGGTTCATTTAAATCTGAGAAAGAATTTTCTAATGGTGCAGTATGTTTGACACTGGAACAGTCTCCCTCATGAAGTGGGATTCCTCAACATTGGAAGTTTTTAAGTACCAATTGGACACCTGTTTGTTAGGAATATTAAATAAATAAAAATAAACTCTGTGACAACCAAATTTGCTACCCTCTGCAGTTTAGTTAAGAAAATATTTTTGGGAAATTGCTCTCCTCTCTAATCTGAAGACCCCAGCCATTATAGGCTTGACCTGAGATTCTGACTCTTTCCTCTCACTCCATAGAAGAGAATCTGGCCACTTTTGTTGATTCTCTCTTTCTCTGGGAAGGGATTATCCCTAGAAAACTCCTCTGTGCTCACTTTGAAGATTAAACCATCTTCTGTAATGACAGGTACTTTCTGTGCTGACTGATACTACTACAAATTCCTGTAGGAGATGTCACACTACCTGGGGATTAGTTCAGAGACTTGCCTCACAGACACAGCAAAGAAACACCACCACATTTCACTCCTCAAATGGAAGCAGAAGCCTAGCCTCCAGTTAGTGGATCACAAATACACATAGCCCTCTTCCCTAGGAACCCTCATCTTTCTCAGCTGGTTAGACTAAAAGTCATCTTAATCCTTCTCAAGTTAATAATAGTTACTGAGACACAAGTTATCAACATTTTATTAATTTTCACTGCTTCAAATATACAAGATTGATAGAAAAAAGCTTGCCAGAGAACAAAACAACTTGATCTTCACATGTAACCCCAATGTGCTCCCTGCAATGTATGAAAAAGGGGGCCTCAGTCAAGCGACATCCAGCTTGGTAGTACAAAGCATTTAAATATTATAGATAGTGTGCTGAGTTCAGTCCCACTATGAAAGAATGCCAAGGCCAGTGTGGAAGAGTGTCAGGCACCCACTGTATCAAGGCTGTAGGAAGCAGCTCTAGCCCCAGTGAGATCTCCAGAATACTTATACCAAACTTTTAATGCTGTGGCAATATATGGCAGTTTAGCCCCATCCTTCTGTTGCTTAGCTGACAACCTAATCAACAAACATGGCCTGAGCACAGAAGAGGCAGGACACAGTCTGTCAGTGGGGAAGCCCGGGGCTGTCTAATCTCCATCCATGGTAACAGGCTGGAAACGTACCAAATGCAAGGCAGTGGAAACTGCAGTGGACTGGCTCTAAACTGCTTTTTCTCTTTGTATCCAGTAAATGCCCAAGGGCATCTGGCCCTACATCAGTGAGTACCCCATCAGTGCTTTAGGCAATGAGCCAGGCCAGGAAGGACAATTTTAAAGGTTACCAAATTGTCTCTGACAGACGGAAATTAGAGGGATGCTGTAAAAGGTAAAGAGTAAAAAAGGTGAGCAGAGATGATCCCACTCCCCAGCTCCGATATGTCAGAAAGTAAAACCACACAGTGTTATCTTAATTGGATTTAAAAACTGTTATTGGGAGGACAATGTTAAAAATCTTCCCATGGGAAGTTGGCCTGGGCTAACTAGCAGCAGCACCTTGGATACCCAAATGCAGTTGGTGCACTGGAAACCAGGAGGATTATGACCACAGGCCTTACTTCGGCTGGCAGCAGTATCCTGTCCTCCAGGAAAATTTTGCAGCTCCAGGAGGGGAGGATTCTGCTGCACTCCTCCCCATGCTAGGTCTCATGGTCTTCCTGGCCTGGTAGAGCTGCCTTCTGTTTGGCCTCCTCTCTTCTTTGCATGGCTTCCAGCAGAGCCAGTTCCTTTGCTTCTTTCTTCTGGTTTCGGGCTTCAAACTCCAACCTGCAAAGACCAGAAGATCCATCAGACTCTCTCTCATCGCTAGGAACAAGACATTTTTAAAAATCTAACCCCAAGTCAGATTTATTTAATTGACTGCTTTGAAATAGATGAAATTAGTAAAGACCTAAGCTGCTTCAACCCAAAGAAAGGGAAATGTAGCTCCAGTTTCTGCAATAAAAGCCCAAATTCAGTGCTCAAAGTAAATTCAATTAACATCTATGCTTGCTTTGTTTATTCTGGTTGCACTAGTGTATCTGTTGCTTTCACAGAATTCTGAATACACTGGCACTCTCATTAGTAGCAGAGGGCAAGGAAGCAATAGTATTTTTTTGCTGGGCATCAATGCAGACTAGAAATCATAGGAGGGAGGAGCTGTCCAGTAGAGAATCCTAGTTCCAAGACCTGTTTTTTGCCAATCATATGCTACTCTTGAGATATGTTCAGTTTTTGTCTAACTATATTTCCCTCCTTTTACCTTTGGTGAATGGTGCTTTATTAGTAATATGACCTGCTTAGTATGGAACACCAAAAAAGATGAGAAGACGATTTGGGGAGTTTGTAGCACACTAATATGAAGATCCTACTGTGAACACAAGTCAAAGGCAGCCAACCTGTTCTTAATTATTCGTTCCACTATCAGATCTGTGGTGAGGTTGTTGCCACTGTCCACCAGCCTGAAGATACCACGTCTCTTAGGTTCCTACAGAGAAGAGAATGAGCCTTATGAGAAATGCGGGAAAGGGTATTCTCAAACAGTTAGCAAGCAACATTTGCCAAAATACATTTCAAAAGCCCGACGCCTGTATGTGTCACAGCTGCAGAAAAAGTTGGCAATGCAACTACGGTTACAGTTCCTTTTTACAGCTATTGCAACAAAACCTTAGCATTTGGTCACAGAGACAGAAGGTCAATTCTCAAAGTATAAAAAGAAGATACAGCCATGTATCTATATCACCCTGCTGCACACACATCCCTTCCAGAAGAAAACCTGTCTGTCTTCTGTGTGCTGTGATTTGGGCCAAGAGTATCTATAGCTCAACGAAAGAGTCCCAGCTCTCCTAACCTCTTACCTCATATGGGTCTGACCCATCCCTGTCTGGTACCACCTCCGTCATCCCATGGCATACAAGATCAACCTGCAAAGGAAGCAAATATCACCATCAATCTCAAATTATAACTTGGCCATCAGACATAGGGAACATAACTGTAGTGCAGATCCATTATAAGTAAAGAGAAACATCTGTCAAACAATCCTGAAAGTGTAACCAAAGCTACCATGGCAGAAACAGAAGATATCAGAAGCTTCTCATTACTTTGTCACAGCAAAAGCTTTTCCCTTGTCCAACAGAGAACCATACATGGACCATGCAGAGATCATAGCTTTTCAGAGTTAAAGGGGATATTGTAGAGCTATCAGTGTCTGCAATACACCAGTCATTTTTTCCTTATCCCAGCATGGTATCTGGTAAAACTAATTTTACAGATTTTTTTCTAATGCATCAAATAGTACTTAGAAAAAATCAGGGCCAGCACCCAGAAGCATAACTAGAATTGCTGTTAACATATGAGTGCACATTCTCATGCAATTGTCTGGGATGCCTACTGGATAGTATACATGATGAGAAATACCATCTCCCCATATCTGAAGGAGTTTGGGAACAGTTTTAAATCATTCCTTTTTACTTCAAGTCTGCAGATCTACTTAAGTACACATGTATCCTGGGTTTTTCCCCCCTCCCAAGAAAAACAACTGGTTACACCAAAAGGTGTCCCCTCTGCACAGCTCTCAAGTTACCAGCCCCCAATTAAGATTGGGGTTTAAAATGAAAGAAAGGAAGATATCACCTCCATGGTTCAATGGCAATAACAATGTGCACCTTGCCTTATATCAAGCATGATCCAGTTTCTAATGTTTATGCATATGGATATTTTCCAGCTGACAGAAGCTTTTTGAAAACGTGCAAAGCTATATAGAAAGAAATCACATACAAACACATGCACTCAAAGGAGACTCACCTTAAAATGATCCAGCAGATCAGCAGAGACTGCATAAGGTGCTCCAATCACCACCTCAGAAACATACTGGAGAAAGGGAAGCAGAGAAAAGCTAACCATGACACTAGTTTCCCATTACTGCATTCTGAATATAAGGGTATGGGAGGAATATCTGCAGCACTGGGAAGTTTCACTAGGCCACAGCAGCTACAGCAGCCTACCCCTTGATTGACACAGACCTTTGGACCGTGCCAATAAGACTGCCATTCCAAAAAAGCAGAAATTTGGAAATCTGCATAATGTCATTCCAACCAACATCAATTATGGGACAGAAAGAAAAGTTGAATAGTTTCTTGGAGATATTAGACAATTTCAGATTTGTTCAAAAATCAGTGGTTTCATGCTATCACGATTGGAAAGAAAACTATGGATATACTTGGTCAATTTTTGATCTCTGTGTGGCATCAGGGGAGTTGCATTTAGCACAGCTTATTCTACAGGATTTCCAGTCTATATTTCTCTGCCCCAACACACATTACCTATTAAACCCCTGTGCATATCATCTGTATTCTCCTTAATTTTTAAAATCCTTATTCTGATGCAGCAACAGGACAGAAAGAATATTATTTAGAAATTCAGTTTTGCAACATTTATTCCAGTACCACATTGTAGTACATGGCTTTTTGTTTAGTGCAAAACTCTTACACCACCATGCCTAAATTACTCAGTTTTGCACGCATAACATAAGTTGCACTAGGAGCACTTTAAACCACCGCTGGCTGAGAGTGCCCAGAAAAACTAGACACACAGAGTGAATCAAAAAGAGTATTCCTGGTGCTCTTCTCCCTACACCCCACCCCCATTTGCAGACTACAAATGCACTGAATAACTCTGACAAACGCCCACATTCCACTTCAACACAGAAAATAATTGATGTGCAGAATTAGAAATGCATTACACTTCTCCTTCCTCAATCACAATGCTGAGCATTTTGCTTGGTTTATGTTCTTAGGTCCTAGGACAAAATAATATTAACGCACTACAATGAGGCACAATCCTTAGGAGAAAATTAAGGTGGGGGTGGAGGCATCACCCATATTAGCCTTCTGCTTGTGTCACTTTAAAGACTTACACATTTATTGTTGCATAAAATTTTCTGTAAGCCAGCAGATTAATCAGAAACGCGAATCATTAGGAGAAGGCTACATTTGAGCCCCCATAAGAGCATGAAAGTGATGATCTCTTCCAAATGAAAGACTGTATTTTCTGTTTGTGTGAATAAACAACATTTTTTATGTTAGAACAGGTTGAGAGGAGTGGATAGAATGTTGTAAACCAGATGAAGCACTTTGGCTGTAGGATTTTTCTCTTTCTTTGGATATGATGCAGGCAGCAGATCTGCTATCCTGTAGGAGTACCTCTTTGCCTCTCCAGGGGTCTGCATGTGTATTTGTAAATGAAGCAAATATTACAAGACATACCACCGTAAGTCCCCAGTGCTTTCTCCTCTAAAGGGAAGCAACCCAGGAAGTGCTGTCCCTAGAACTCCTCACTAGCTAGGAAAGTAGAGACATGAAACAGTGTATTTTCACTGCAACCATCAGGCCTTGGCATAAGGACCCTCTAGTGCTGAGCTGGAGAACTAATTCAGCAGGCAATCCAGCTACTGTACAGTTCAGAGTACATTCTTCAGCACTTGCCATGTCCTTGGAAAGTCACCCACTAACATCCCAGTCAAGTCAGACCTAGCTTAGGTTGCATGCTCTATAAACTAAAGGGAACAAGTAAGTTCTCAAGAAGCAAATCAGGGCTACATACTCACCCTGCAAGCCAGAACACTGAGAGTTCGTTCATGCACATTCATGATGGGATAATTCTTGCCTTTGTATAGATTCACCTCCTGCGGGTTAATGAACAGAAATCACCACCAGCACAAATAAGGCACCACATTCCTAACAGGGCTCAGCTGGATAATACATGTAACATGAAGTAGGTTGGAGATCCCCTGAACTGACTTGCAGTCAAATAACATCAGGGAACTAAAGTTCCCAAGCAGTCTGGGACTGAATTCAGCTTGGGGGCATTGGGTGGGGTGGGAGGCAGTCAAGCCTTCCCTCCTGCACCATTTTCCCAAGCCAAAACTACGGTGGGGGCCCTATTTGTCCCTCCTCTTCTCATACCACATTCCTGAATAGAATTAGGTCTCAGAATGCTTGGGAACTTTAACTCCTGGTTGTTATGCATGACTAGATAACATCTAGCACTAGTTTGGCCCTGCTTGACTTAGATGAGAAGGAATTAAGTAACCTCCTGCCTTACCTGAGCCTTGGTACTATGGCACTGAGACATACCTGGTCAAAATGCAGCCCCACAATGATATATGGTTGCTCTGCCAACTTGTGCACTTTCTCCAGAAAATCCACATGACCAATGTCTACAAGATGCACACATTAAGGAAGAAATCCTGTGGCACGCAGTCAGAGAAACAAAAAGCAAATTTTGCTTGTCACACACCACATGCTTTTCTTCTTGCTAGTCTTAGCAACTGCTGCAATCGTTCAGCACATCTGAATTTGAGAGCACATAAGTGTATGTTATGGGAGCAGTCAGATGGTTACGAAGCACACTCACTGAGCTGTTTACAGAGGTACAATTCCTTGCCCAGAACAGAGTTCAAGGGAAGTAAGTACTGTCAGTTGGCAACAGAAGCCAGTTGTGTACAGCATTGATTGGATACTGCCTGCAACATCACAAACCAATATATACTATTAGTCCAGAGCAGTTTTGCAGTTTTTTTCCCTTAAAAAATAAATGAAGCTATGACTATGCAACTGAATGTTTGTGCTGCACTATTTAAAGGCTGAGGGGAGAAGCAAGGCAGAAAACTGATATCAGCACCTGAATAACTTATAGGCATGCCTCTTAAATTCATCATGGCCGAAGAGGGGAAAGAGTTAGGTTTGCTCTACCGGCAGAGAGACATGGCATCTCTTGATTAAAAGTACGTCTGTGTGTATACTTTATTGCTCATACTGTTCCCCTCAATAGTTCTTGTGGCACCAGTCCCAGTCATAGAATCATAGAATGTTAGAGTTGGAAGGGACCTTGCAGGCCATCTAGTCCAACCCCCTGCAATCTGCAGAAACACAGCCGAAACCCCTACAACATACCCAAAAGATGGCTGTCCAGTCTCCTCTTGAAAACGTCCAGCGAAGGAGCATCTACCACCTCCCGAGGCAGTCTGTTCCACTGCTCAACCACTCTTACAGTCAGGAAGTTTCTCCTGATATTAAGCCGGTAACGACTCCCTTGTAATTTCCACCCATTAGATCTAGTCTTGCAATCCGGAGCAAGAGGGAATAGATCCACTCCATCTTCTACATGACAGCCCTTCAAATACTTGAAGACTGCAATCATGTCCCCTCTAAACCACCTCTTTCCCAGGCTAAACATACCCAACTCCCTCAGCCTTTCCTCATAAGACTTGGACTCCAACCCTCTCACCATCCTGGTCGCCCTCCTCTGGACCAGCTCGAGTTTGTCAACATCCTTCCGAAAATGTGGTGCCCAAAACTGGACACAGTACTCCAGGTGGGGCCTGACCATAGCAGAATACAGCGGAACTACCACCTCCCGTGATCTGGACACAATGCTTCTGCTAATGCATCCTAAGATTGCATTAGCTTTCTTCACAGCCGCATCACACTGCAGGCTCATGTTTAGCTTGTGATCAACCATAACACCTAGATCCCTTTCACATGTGCTGCTGTCAAGCCAAGTCCCTCCCATTCTATATCTGTGCCTTTGATTTTTTGTACCTAAGTGTAGGACTTTGCACTTATCTCTATTGAAATTCATTTTATTTGTCTCAGCCCACTGTTCCAGCCTATCAAGATCCTTCTGAATCCTGACTGTCTTTTTCAGAATTAGCAATCCCACCCAGCTTCGTGTCATCTGCAAATTTGATAAGCATCCCCTCTATGTCTTCATCCAGGTCATTTATAAAAACATTGAATAACACCGGGCCTAGGACCGAGCCCTGTGGTACTTCACTCGAGACTTCCCTCCATGTAGACGCAGAGCCATTTACGAGCACTCGTTGGGTACGATTTTTCAACCAACCATGAATCCACCAAACGGTTGCGCCATCCAGCCCACACTTAACAAGCTTATCCTCAAGGATATCATGAGAAACTTTGTCAAATGCTTTACTGAAATCTAGATACACTATATCCACGGCATTGCCAGAGTCAACCATTTTAGTAACTCTGTCAAAAAAGGAGATAAGATTAGTCTGGCACGACTTATTCTTCATAAACCCATGCTGGCTATTACCAATTAACTCATTTTGTTCAAGGTGTTCACAGACAGAGTGTTTACTAATCTGCTCCAGAATTTTCCCAGGTATTGATGTCAAACTGACAGGCCTATAATTTCCCGGGTCCGTCTTTTCCCCCTTCTTGAAGATTGGGACAACATTCGCTCTTCTCCAGTCTTCCGGCACAACACTCGTACTCCAGGACCTCTCAAAGATTATAGCCAGAGGCTCTGAAATAACATCTGCAATTTCTTTTAGCACCCTCGGATGCAAGCAGTCTAACCAGAGGGAGTCATCCTAGCTGAAGACATCATATTGACTGACTAGGCAAAGTTAATTTCCTTGAGGTACACTAATTAGCAAGACAGTGAAGAGTTTGGAATTTGAATCAGAGCATCATAAATCACTTATTTCCATCTAACTTCTCTGGACTAAACTATCCTAGTACAAAGTTCTGACCATATATGGCCTTGAAGAAGAAATGAAAAGGGGGCTCCGAGTATATTCTCTACTGCAGGGGAAATTCTCAGCAAGAGGCCAAAGAACTGCGTGGGATTAGCTTTTCTAGAAGGAGCAACTGAACTTCACTTGTGTTTTTTCCCTGAATAGAGAGCTTCTTGAGACTTGAGGTTCAGGATGCAGGGCCCTAATGTGCCTCAAATACACTCCCCCCAGTTCAATCCACCACTACCCCAAGAAAGAAGCAGACTCAGGATACGGAAGAGGTCAAAGGCACCAGCCACGTAGATGATGGTGTCCCCTGGTTGTGGCTCTTTGCCAGATGCAAACTGGATGATCTTCTGGGATGTTTGCAGAAACTGAGAAACTCCAGTCCAGGGGCTGTGACCTTTAGGACCCTGTTGAATGAAGTTAAGCACAAGTTAAAGTGTTATTTCTCTTTTCTATCACTGATATTGGCCATGGGATGGACTCTCTCTCTCTCTCATGCCTGGAATAAAACGTTTTTGGGTCTTAAACTAAGGACTCCCCCCCCCAATACCTGGAATAAAAACATTTTGGGGAATTAAACACAGGACTCTGCCCCCCATACTTGGAATAAAAACATTTTGGGGTCTTAAACAAAGGACCCTCCCCCAATACCTGGAATAAAAATGTTTGGGGGTCTTAAGCATAGGACTCTCTCCCCCATACCTGGAATAAAAACGTTTTGTGGTCTTAAACAAAGGACTCCCCTCCCCGTACTTGGAATAAAAATGTTTTGGGGTCTTAAAAAAGGACTCTGCCCCCATAGCTGGAATAAAAACGTTTTGTGGTCTTAAACAAAGGACTCCCCTCCCCACACCTGGAATAAAAATGTTTTGGGGTCTTAAACAAAGGACTCTGCCCCCATAGCTGGAATAAAAATGTTTTGGGGTCTTAAACAAAGGACTCTGCCCCCATAGCTGAAATAAAAACGTTTTGGGGTCTTAAACAAAGGACTCCCCTCCCCACACCTGGAATAAAAACGTTTTGGGGTCTTAAACAAAGGACTCCCCTCCCCATACTTGGAATAAAAACATTTTGGGGTCTTAAACAAAGGACTCACCTCCCCATACTTGGAATAAAAACATTTTGGGGTCTTAAACAAAGGACTCCCCTCCCCATACTTGGAATAAAAACATTTTGGGGTCTTAAACAAAGGACTCTCTCTCTTTTTGTGGGGTGCTCCCTCTGGCTCCCTCCCTCCCTCTGAAGAAAAAGTGTGCTTCTACCTGGATTAAAACATTGCTGGTCTTCTTAGAAGTCCCATGAGACACCATTTTCTCCCCTCTCTCTGGCTCTTTCCCTCCCAGTCCCTCCCCAGAGGGGGAGGGGGGAAGAGCCCTCAGGCAATTGAGGGAAGGCTTTCTTTCTTTCCTATGAATCAAGAACTAGGAGAGAATGGCCAGAAGGAGCTGTGATGATACAGGAAACAGGAAGCAGCACAGAGTCAGCTGCTCTCAGGCTGGATTGCAGCCCTACATGGGCCTGATCCGGCCCACATGCTGCACATTTGACACCCCTGCTTTGGACTGATAGCCCTGGGTAATTTCAATGTCCATGCTGACAACGTGGCCCCTACTCAGGCAACGGATCTGGTGTTGTCCATGGTGGCACTATGACTCTCCCAATATGTAAAGACCCCCCACTCACTGGGCTGGGCACACGCTTGATCTCATCTTTGTGGCAGGGGTTACAATGGACTGGATCACTGCTTTGGCAGTGCCATGGTCAGACCACGTTGCCTTGAAGGCCCATCTGAATGTTTCACTTTGACCCTGTTTTGGGCGGGGAGCATATTTTAGCTCACCTGCGGAGCCAAATGGACCCTATGCGGCTTCAGATGGCTCTCTGGGATCCAGTACCCCCTGGTGGCTTGTTAGATGAGCTTGTAGAGGATTGGCATAGCTGACTCTTGGCAGCCATCAGCAAGATTGTTCCCCGATGCCCTCTGTGCCCTCGCTCTAGGCTCGCTCCTTGGCTTACCCAGGAGCTGCAGCTAATGAAGTGAAGCCTAAAATGGCTGGAAAGACAGTGGCGGCACGCCTGTGATGAAGCTACAAGAACATCTTACAGGACATTCATGAGATCCTGTCAGGCTGTCAAAAGCTGCAAAGAGGGAGTACTATGTGGCTATGTTTGCATCTGCGAGCTCACGCGCAGCCCAATTGTTTAGAACGATTTGGTCCATTACTGCTCTGCCACAAGGCAGACCAAATGCTAGGGAACTGGACACTAGCTGTGAGGCTTTTGTGAGCTATTTCGCGGATAAAGTCTTGTTTCTCCGCCATGACCTCCCCGCTTCAGTTGAGACAGTGAGTGAACTCGAGGCTCCATGCATGTCTTGTAGTCATGTTATGGATCATTTCAGTCCACTCAGCCTAGAGGAAGTCGACAAATTGCTCCTAACTGTATGCCCCACCACATGTTCCCTTGATCTGTGCCTTTTGTGGCTAATTAAAGCTGGCTGCAATGGATTTCGAGGTGCCCTAAGGGAGATTATCAACAAGTCCCTGGAGCACTCAAGGAAGCAGTGGTCTGTCCTCTCCTGAAAAAGATATCCTTGGATTCGGAAAAAATTGGCAAATTACCAGCTGGTTTCCAACTTGCCCTATCTGGACAAAATAATTGAGAGGGCTGTGGCAATTCAGTTACAGAGCTTTTTGGATTACGCTTTCATTTTAGACCGTTTCCAGTCTGGTTTTCACCCAGGCCACGGGATGGAGATGGCACTGGTCGCCCTGATGGACGATCTCCAGAGGCATCTGGATTAGAGCAGATCAGCAGTGCTGCTGTTGTTGGACCTGTTGGTGGTGTTCGATATGGTCGACCATCAGCTACTGATCCATGCCTTGCTGACAATGGAGTCCAGGGGCCTGCCTTGCAATGGCTTGCCTCCTTTCTCCAAGGCTGAGGACAAACAGTGGCACTGCTATCCTGAAGGCCATCATTGGACTGTGGAGTGTCCCAAAGGGCAGTGCTGTCCCTGATGCTATTTAATATCTATATGCGACCCCTTGCCCAGATTGCCCAGAGGCATGGGCTGTGATGAAACCAGTATGCAGATAACACCCAGCTCTATCTGTTGTTGGGCGGCCAGTCTGACTCCAAACCGAAAGATCTGGACCGGGTGTTACAGGCCATGGCTGGATGGCTTAGACTGAGCCAACTGAAACTGAATCTGATGAAGATGGAGGTCCTGTGCCTGAGCTGGAGCGGGAAGCCATTATAGGAAGTCTTATTGCAATTTCTTAACAAGGTCAACATTATTCAGTTTCAATATGGGCCAGGTCTCCTAAGCACTAAAAAGCACCTGCAAAGGTTGCTACTATGGTCCAACTTACATAGTAGCAACCTTTGCAGGTGCTTTTAGAGCTTAGGAGACCTGGCCCATATTGAATGAATAATGTTGACCTTGTTAAGAAATTGCAATAAGACTTCCTATAATGGCTTCTAGTTCCTGAGGAAGGACCTGAAGTCCGAAACACTGATCAATACCTAGGAAAAGTGTTGGACATCTATTCCAGACTTCATTGCTTCCTTCTGAGAGATTTCTATTCTGGACTTTGTTCTTTCCCTTTGGGATATAGTGGACTTGTATATTTTCCTATGATTGATTACATGTGTTGAATTACTTATTGTATTGAAGTCTCTTATTGTAAGCTTTGGTGCGGGTTTCTGCAGTGCACAGTTGTTATTTTTTGTTTTCTCTTGATCATTGTTTACTGTAGACTGTATTATTGTTGCTGTTCTGAGCTGGAGCGGGCCAAGGGCAGGGATCCCACTCTCGATCTTTGATGGGGCTCTGCTGGTGCCAGCACCAGAGGTTAGGAGTTTGGGTGTGGTCTTGGACACCTACTTAATGATGGAGGCCCAGGTAGCAGCCACTGCCAAGCCAGTCTTTTACCATCTTCGGCTGATTAGGCAGTTGGTTCTCTTCTTCAAATGCAACAACTTGGCAACAGTGATCCACGCAATGGTCACCTTGAGATTGGACTACTGTAATGCTCTCTACATGGGGCTGCCCTTATCTCAAATCCGGAAGCTACAGCTAGTGCAAAATGCTGTGGCTGGGCTCTTGATGGGCCTCCCTATGCAGGAACATGTCCAACCTGTGCCGAAAGCATTGCACTGGCTGCCAATAGCATACCAAATTCGCTTTAAGGTGCTGGCTCTTACCTTTAAAGCCCTTTATGGTCAGGGGCCTACATACCTGAGGGACCACCTTTCCCTACGTGTTCCCCAGAGAGCACTGTGATCAGGGTCCTAAAATTGACTGGCCCTCTTGGATCTCAAGGATGCCAGGCTGGCCATAACCAGGGCTAGGGCCTTCTCAGTGGTGGCTCCGTTCTGGTGGAATGAGCTCCCAGAAGAGATCAAGGCCCTGCAGGATCTTATGCAGTTCTGCAGGGCCTGCAAGATGAAGCTCTTCCACAAGGCCTTCAACTAAGGAGCTGCCCCCAATAGCTGAAAGGCAGAGAACTCTGTCCCCTGGAGCCACCAACAACAGCCTGTGCTAGCTGCATAAAGGAAAAGATCTATGAACTGATCGTTAGGATAGATAATTGAATAGTGGTCATCATTGCTAAACAATATTATTAATGTTTACTAACACTTTATAATGTTGGATTTTTTTTTAGAAAGTTTTAGGATTGTTTATAACTATTATTTATGCGTTTTTACTTTTTTATGTAAGCTGCCCCGAGCCGGTTTTGGCTGGGAGGGCGGAGTATAAATCTGATAAATAAATAAATACTGGTCAGTTATTTCATTAAGAAATTAATTCCATTTCTAAAAAATTTGAACCAAGAACCTTGGTTTCCTCTTCCAGTGCCCCATTTGTTTAATGAATTTACTTACCATTTGGTATATTAACTACAGATTAATTCTTTCATGTGATTTATTTCTTGTAAGACAATCATATTAGCTAAAATACTATGTGAAGTGTCCAAGGATGACTAGCACCAAAACAGGAAGTAAGCACCATCTGATGCTACTTCCCAGCATGCTGACAGCCTCGCTAAGTACTGCTGCCTAAGAAGAGCCTTCCCTCCAGGGAGTAGAGGGAGAAAGGACCGGGTGTCAGGTGCACCAGTAGAAATGGGTCAGCCAACCCACCCTGTCAGGGGCTATTCCTATGATGCAGAAGGGTGCAAAGGGGGCCACGGAAGACACCATCCTTTGTACTGTCCTTGGAGCCAACTGGAAGCCGGCCAGCCCATTTGCTTTTCACCATTATCACCTGCTTGAGGAACCATCAAAACTGTAGTCTTTCTCACATGGAGTTCAGCTTAATTGAAATAAGGTATTAAACTGAGACATTTACCTTGATGGAGTAAATTAATTTTATGGAAAATTATCAATAATTAATTTCGGAGCCTTTAATATTATTTTGAGCTTAATTGTGAAAAGAGTATTAATAAAGAGAGACCTTGGTTTTGGGGGGAAATGATAATTTCATTACTCTTTACTTGAACTGTTACTGATGCAGATTTAGATGGTTTGTTAAAAAATAATGTAGATATGTCAATATTTTGGAATTAACATGGTAATTATATATACTGATTGAAGATATAAGCATTTAAAACATTTATTTATGATATTAATTTAAAGGGAAATGGATGTTTGGTTCATTAATAGAAGGGCAACAGATCAGGATCATTTTAAAAGCTTGGATAGGAAGAATAATAATAAGAATACATGATCTCTGAGAAGAAAAGATGTTAATGGAAATACCAGGTTTGGTAGAGCCTTTTATAAAATTGTTGGTTAAGGAGCCTGAGAACGGAAGATAACCAATGGAAAGAGATCAGAAGCTAGAGGAAAGATTAACAGAAAGAGATAAAAGGATGGGAGAAAAATAGAGAATAAATCACAGGATCTTATAAGGAAAGAAAATTAAAGGAATTAAAGGGTGAGAATAAGCTATTAAAAGCTATTAAATTAGATGAGCAAGTAAAATATCGACAAGAGGTAAAATCAGATTATGATAATATGTTTGGTTTAGAAGAAGTTCAGAATGGATTTAGGAAACACAACCTGAAGTTTAAGGCATTCACAGACTATGTGGAGAAAGATGCTCTACATGGTTACTTACAAATAATATTGTTGGACTATCATGGTTTGCCCAAGTAGGCACCTATTGGAATAGATAGGGCAGTTAGGTGTAAAACAGCGAAGAAGTTAAAAAAGCCCAGGGATATCTTGATAGGTTTCTTTCTCTGAGTGAAAAAGAAAAATTATTTAAGAATATTTGGGAAAATATTTAAATATACTAGGAAAACACAAGGTTAGCTTTTAGTGATCTTCATCTTGGTACCTTTTCTAGAAGTCATAGTTTAACATGTTTGACTGAGCTGCTTCAGCAGAAAGGTATCAGGTAAATGGGGCACCCCATTTAGGTTTAACTTTTCTAAAATAAGGAGTGGATTATACAGAAAGTTCATAAATTACTGAAGGTGGAGTAATCAAAGACAGACGAAGAAGAAGAAACAGGCTTTGATAACATCTTGTAAATCTCTGATTTTTGACTATAGGTTGGAGTGGGTCATTTAAAGGTTCCCTTGGTAAATGTGAAGGGGCTTAATCACCCCAACAAGAGAGGGAAGTATTCCATGTTGGTTAAGAAAGGGGGTGTAGGTGTTTTATTCCTAAAGAAAGCTCAACCTAAGAAAGATCACAAATCCTATCTGAAGCTTATGAAGTTGCAGGGTGTATTTGCAGTTGCTGATCTCACTAAAAAGGTGGGGGTGCAATTATATTAAGAAATTTTTAAAAACTGTGCTGCGTGTATGCTGAAAAACAAATTAGGAAGGTATGTGATATTGAATTGAACCATATACTGAACAAGTAAAATTTTATAAACCTCCATTCAAACAAAGAGATAAGTTTGTGAAAGGACATATTTTTATGATACAAGGTTTTAATGGAGTGATAAAAGCCACAGATGCATTAACAGATAACATAAGAACTTTAGCCAAATCTGTCCTGAAAATGTCTTTTAAATCCTACAGGTCAAGATCATGCTTTTTATTTAGTACCTAATAATTTCTACTCTAATTAGATTTTTCTTGGCTTCCCCCCTTATTCTGATAAAAATTCAGAAGGTTAAGGTCGAGTCTGGAACATAGTCAGGCCATGGCAATGTTACTCAGAGGGTAATCCTCCAAGGCTATAGGAAGAGATTAGATAAGTGATGCAGGACAGTTGGAATAAATATTTTTGTTTTATCTCAGAGGTCAGCTGGGCCATGGTAGGGCATGCCATTTATTAAAAATACAAAAGAGTTCAAAAATATTGGCAACAGGAAACATATTTGAATTCTCACATTCATAAAGCAAAACTAGAGAGTAGGGCAACAAGGAACTCTCAAATGTTAGAGAACAGAATTTTTACAGTTGCAATTAGAATGGAAAAGGGTGCACTGTACAAAATTTAGAGAATGCTGAACTACACAAGATGAACATTTTGAATTAGAAAATGAGCCTTCAGAGGTGCTATCAAAGATTTTTGCCAGAGAAAAAAACAAAATGAATAAAATACCATGTGAATCAATTTTGGTTATCCTAGTCAAAATCATACTTCTCTTACTGAAAACACATGTACATTGGATTTTGCACATGACTGATTTTTTAATACTTATGATTTTTAAGTTGATACTGTATCTAGTGTGACATCCAGAGACAACACAACCACCAAAGTGTGCATATAAAGGAACAAGCAGACCACACATGTTTCCACACATATACTCTTCCTCACCAAGTCTGTTCCATTGCTGCATTCAGAGGAGCAGAATGGAATAGTTTATACAGCTAGTTCAATCAACATCTCTTTGGTATTACTTTACAACCAAAGTGCCAAAAGAAACTTCCTTGAGATCAAAGGCTGAACTAGAGCACTTAGAATGTAAGCAGGCCAGGCAAGGCACAGTAATCTTCCCACATAATTCTCTCCAGGCCCATAGCCAGGGGGGGGAGGCTGACAGGGGCAGTGCCCCCCAAATGTGCCCTGCCCCTCCCCTCTTGATACTACTCTCCCCCAACGACTGCTTGCCAACATCTATGCTTCCCAGAGAAGGCAGTAGGCTTTGCAGTGTCTCCGGAGTGTCTGCCAGGGGTCAGGCAGGGATGCTTTGGGAGCAGAGACCTGCCCAAGCCTGCTAGCCAGCTGCCCAGTCCTGGCGCTCTTGGCCCCAGGGTAAGCTATTCTCCTCAGCTCTTGCTGCATGCCCCAACAGCCATGCCTGGCCTTTTGGGGCCAAGAGTGCCGGGGCCAGGCAGGTTTTGGTTGCAGCACGTAGGGAAGGAGACTGGAGAGGGAAGCAGCAGGGAAGGGGGAGGAGTGTCTCTTGGAAAGAGCTGGGAATGGGCTGTGCGTCTACTGCATAACATTCAAAAGGGAGACAGGTATGCACGGGCAGTAAAGTGCAGGCTCTCCCCAAAGAAAAAAAGACAGCTGCAGCAAGGAAAACCCAGTGGAGAAGATGCAGGGACAATGTCACTATGGGTTACATAGGAAGTGACATAGACACATGCCCCCCACGTGTCCCCCCACTGACAATTGTCTAGCTCTGGCCCCAATTCTATTGTATAAATGAAAAAGGGCAGATATTGAAGAAACTCAAAGTACCTCCAGACTGCCTAAGCCAAGTTCTACACAAAGCCCTTAGTGTGACTAAAAACCAGCTGCGGTGAACCCCAAAGAAACTCCTTGATCACTGAGCTGACTTTTGTCCTTTTACGAGTGCTTCTCAATATGTAGCCAAGACTACGAAGACTAGGAACTAAAGATGCGGCAGCAAACAGACACTCCCTTGGCAAGTTAGCAAATGATTAGTGCCAGATGAATCTGTGTCTGCTAAGCTTAACAAGCTGAAGACTAGAGCTTCCCTCTGTGCCTTTTAATTTGCTGCTGGATCAGGAGTCAATAGGGTTTCCAGGTCCTCCCTGGCCACTGGCGGGGTGGGTGGGTAGGGTTGCCAGCTCCAGGCTGGGAAACTCCTGGAGATTTGCAGGTGGAGCCTGGGGAGGACAGGGACCTCAGTGGGGTACAGTGCCATAGAGTCCTCCCTCCAAAACATCCATTTTCTCCAGGGGAACTGATCTCTGTAGTCTGGAGATAATTGTTATGAACAGACTATAGAGCATATGGTATTAACTCATTTATGACCAGGTCATTTCCCCCTCATCATTTTCAAAGTCAGGCTTAGTCAGGGTATCCCCAATCAGGAAAAAACAGCATACATTGCAGGGAGACTGTCCCAACCAGGTTCAGTTGTGATCACAGGCACTGGTCCTTACCTTCCCAAAGTTATCTTTGTGCTTCCGATAATCCATATCTTCATCCTGTGAATTAAAAAGTGTGTATCAATGGTGAATAATTCTTGCTGAATTCTTCCAGTTCAGGAAAGAAATATGATGAACTCTGCATCAGATCAGAGGTGACACAGTTGCCAACACTCAGATTTACGCACACGGACATAAGCTTTCAACTAGAACTTGCACAGATGTTGTGTAGGATAATGTTAGGGTTTATTTTCAACCTTGCACTGCTATGGACCTGCCATGGCAGCCATCCTCCTTCTCTGTGCAACCCACTTGAACTCCTTTTCCCTAGTCTCCCAGCACTGCCATCTGGTGACCCACACAAACAACATTTCTCCTCTCTTTCCTCCTCACCAGTTCACCCACACAGTACACAAGGTTTAAACACTAATAGTAGTAGTCTGAATTAATTTCAAAGGCCATTTCATCAAACATATGCTTCATTTTGTTTTTGGCATCTGCTGCCTAGAAGGCTTCTGCCAAGCAGCACTGGTCCTGGCATATATCACAGAGATTAGCAGATTCCAGTTTCCTGGCTTTCCCCCAGACAGTTTGTAGAACTCAGAAACATTACTGCAACCTGCCCAGGAAGCAACCCTAGACTAGAAGACCTGAGTACCATAGGAAACTGATGAAGACAAGACGTCTCTGTCTCCCCCGTTCACATCCCTCTTTTCGACTCACAATATTACTGTGGTGAGCCTTGGTCATGAGCAGCATACGGCCAACCAGATCTGTGGTGGACACTCCCTGAGTGCGTTTACATTCCCTGTAACAAGACAAGGTCATTGTGAGACAGGAGCTCTAGAAACAGCCACTAAGAGTATCTATAGTATCCTCAACTTTGGATCTCCTTACTGCGGTGAGAATATTCCTAAGACATACTGTGGTTAATTAGAAGACAAGTACTTTGGGATGGTCTTTTAAAAATCTGATGTAGTTCAAATGGGCTTGGACCTGATCTTTATTTCTATTTGAGACCTCTTGGGAGCCACTGATACATTCTCAACTGCAACAAATAAAATGTATAGTGCTTCAGCAATCCCTCACTATTCTAGTGGCATACCAAGGGGGTGCAGTCTGCCCTGGTGCAGCTTAAAGAAGGCCTTTGAAGGGGGCCCTTGAAGCGAGCATCTTCCTGCTGCCTTCAGCGGTCTTTCCTTATATTTTTAAGATGCAGTTCTGGCTGCAGCTACTAGGGGCGCAAGGAAGTCTGAGCATAGCAAAAAGCTCTGGGATTGAGTAAGCTTCCCTGGCTTTCTCCAAGACTCAGAAACTTCCTTAACAGTTCACGCTGCTGGTTGCTATAGTAACAGCCAGAGAGAGAACAAAGTTCGTCCAGTGGCAACTTTAAGACCAACAAAGTTTTATTCAAGGTATAAGCTTTCATGTGCACACACACTTCTTGAGGGGGGGATTCTTCTAACAAGCACAATTTATACTAAGATCACCATGCTCTGCTGTTTACTTTGAGACTTGATCACACACATGCACCTTAAAAGAAAGGAAGGAGGCACAGGAAAGAGATGTGTTGGGATAAGGGAAATTAAAAAGAAATTATTTTGGTTTATTCTTTTCAGGGTTTTTTAGATTAGATTTCTCTGTATATATCTGGGATTTTATTTCCTTTCAAACAGACCCTGATTAGGAGTCACATTTGGACTGGATTCCATTGTTTAATGACTGGAAGTAGATGGCTATGTATTGAAAAATAAATTTAAGGTTCCATATGTTCCAGTTCAACACATCTCCCTCTGCCCCCTCCCCCCAGTTTTTAAACTGTTTTATTACCATCACTAGCACTGAGTGCATTTTGTCCAGTCTGAAATCAACACATTATTTGACTTGATCCCTCTCTCCATTTCTAACAGACAGGAGTAGGGGTGGGGAGAAACCTAACAGCACAGTTTGCAATCTTTATTAGTGGAAAAGAGTAAGAGTCCAATAGCACCTTAATGACTAACAAAATCTGTGGCATGAGTCACTGCTCACTTCTTCAGATACAGCTAGAATATGAGTCCATCTGTCTTTATATCTTGAACTGGAGTGATTTCAGATGCTGAACGACAACAGCAGGCATTGGTAAATGAGAAAGGAAACTTAGGTCTCAGTGCAGTCCAGGACGATGCTTCATTATCAGTTGCAATTCAGCAGTCTCTCTTTCTAATCTCCCTTTGAAATTCCTTTGTAATAGAACTGCTACTGAATGTGTTGGAAGGTTAAAATGTTCCCCCATTGTTTTTTAAATGTTGTGGTTTCTAATGTCAGACTTATATTCTTTGCATCCTCCTGAACTGAATCCTCTTGGACCAAATTGAGACCTAGGTCTCATTACCAATGCTGATATCTCCACGCCTACTACCTCTCCTGTATATCACACCTGATCCAATCAAGTCTGCTATTGTCATTCACCTGCTATTGCCATTCAGCATCTGAAATCACCTTTATAAAGTTTATATCTCCAGTACCTGGTGTTACATTTTATGGCACACATGGCCCAGCCTAACAAAGTGACAATTATGTCAGATCCAGCCCTTGTAACAAATGAGTTTGACACCTCTGGTAGCCTTACTATCTCTCCCCTTCCTTGCACCCAGCTCAACCAGATCTTGCAAAGCAATAGTTAGGGTGCTGCAGCAGGATAAAGCAACCTTTTCCTCTCTGGATTTTTCTCCCTTTTTTCCACACATTTCTCATTTATTCCTGTCTTCCTTCACCAATTTTTCTGCCTCCCCCCACCCCGATCTCAGAAGTTAAGCAAGGTCAGCATGGAGGCAAGTATTGGCAAACCACCTCTGAACATCTCTTGCCTTGAAAACCCCATGGGATCACCATGTCAGCTGTGACTTGATGGCAAAAAAAAATAAATAGAGAGTGGTGTTAAAAAATTATCCACCCTAGGTGCCAAATAGGCTAGGTATGCCACTGCACTATTCTGACATGGGCAGCATCAGTTAACAAGGAGAGATTTACCGGTATCTCCCAGCATTCTTCACTTCTTCATAAGTGTCCTTGCCATCCACAGTAAGTGTGATGTCATCTAGGAAGATAAAGAGCATTAGATCAGTGCTAGCAAACTGAAAGGTTCTGAAAACTTTAACTGAACCTGGCCAGTGTTAGTATGTATAAATAACTGATTACAGAAAGTTCATGTACTCACTTCCATGTACACAGAAGTCACAGTTGTATTTATCCAGAGTTTCTAGTGTTGTAACATAAGGAGCTCCCGGCACAACCTCATCTACCCACTTGATGGCTTTCACCATTTTGTATCTCTCTTCTTGTGTGAAGACAGGAGGACCTTTATGCTTGGAGATTTCCTCTGATGTTAAGAAGAGCAATATTTGTTAATATTTTTATTTATGTATGTATGTATTTGTTCAACATATCCTGCCCTCCCCGCCAAAGCAGGCTCAGGGAAGCTTACATGAAAGTGTAAAACACACAAAAGCAGCACAAATGAAAATATCACAGTCAATCATACAATTATAAACAATCATAAAGTGCTAAGGTGCTAGAGCCAGATGTCAAGACAAGCAAGAGGGGGTGGCTACCATAATCAAATCTAGCTCCCAAATATTCAGATGACATCTGGCCAGCCATTGTTGGAGGCAGAGTGCTGACTAGACAGAACTTTTGATCTCATAAAGCAAGACAAATTTATTATGTGAAGCGCGCTATCAGTAGATTCTGTATTCAATAGCACTTGCCATGGATTTCACCCAACCAATCTCAACAAACATTTAGGAAAATCTAATTTCCTTCAGCTATCCCCAACTGAATACACAGTAACTGCTTCCCCTCTGTCTAAAACAGCTCTCCTCGGGCTTGACACAGTTTCAATAAAAATCCCTACTTCCTCAGCCTGTTACTAACTACCTCTTTCCTCCTTGTAACAACACAAGAGCAGCCCTGTTGGATCAGACCAGTTGTCCATCTGGTCCAACATCCTGTCTCACAGACTGGCCAGCTTTGGAGGCCAACAACAAGGCATAGAGACTGAGGCTTTCACCTGATGTTACCTCCTGGCACCAGTATTCAGACTGTTACTGCTTCTGAATGTATACATCCCCTTTAGTCACCACGGCTAGCAGTCAGTGATAGACCTACCCTTTATGAATCTGTCTAATCCCCTGTTAAATCTAGCTGCTTGTGTTCTCTGATTCTAACTACCATTTTATGCTATTTCCTAACTGTCCCTGCCCCACCCAACTCTATGCTGACTTGCTCATAAAGCTATAAATGAATTGTCACAACACTTTTACCTCAATCAGCAATGAGAAAAGTAGGACTCTTCAGAGAATGTGTATCTGAAGAGAGCTTGCATGGAGAAGACTGGCTCTGTTGCAGTAATGCCACTGGGCATACCGTCTGTAATGATTCTTACCCTGGGTCTAGCTAGGCTCAACCTAATGTAGGCCCCAGAATCTGTGAATTCCAAGGTCACATGGATATAGACAGTAACAGAGAGTAATCTAGCAGGGGTTGACTGAAAGAAATCTGCTGTGACTATGTTTTCAGAAAGGAATCTGGGCATCCTTTATAAAGGTATTTCTGAAATAGCCAAAAATGAAACCATTTCCTTACCATCTGTGTGGACTCCCACGATAAGATAATCCCCCATTGCATGAGCCTGGCGCAGCTGGTTGGAGTGTCCATAATGCACCATATCATAGCTATAAAAATACAAAGGGGTTTGTGTGAAGAGTTTGGCCTGGCACTGTTATCACAAGACTCTCTTTCTGCACCATGCATAGAATGCTACAGTGCCATCTGGACTAGCTACCCACCCAGTACACCCCTGGTACTGATTACTGAGTAAGCCGGTACTCTCACAAATAGTGAAAAATGGCTTTATTCCTAGGAAAACAGAAGTCCAATGGCACCTGAAAGACTACCCATATTTATTTTCACATGAGATTTCATTAATTGAAGCTCGCCAACTCAAATAGCTTTATTCTTCGTTATAATTACTGTCCTATTGATAAAGAGACATCTACTCTGTCTTCATCCCAAGTTTTATCCATTACCATATTCTCTGTACTACTTAGGGATGCTTGTTCTCCAAGTCTAATAAAGAATTACAATACACTGTAAAGTCACAAATGTTTTCAGAAACTTCATTAAGGAAGGTAAAAGTGAGAGCAGGGGTTGGTAAGCTAAATTTCAAATGAAAAGTGATTCAGGACTAATCACACACACCCCACCTGCTTATTCTTTGAAAATGATTCCCTTCCAGGGTCACTTTGCAGCAGAGAAGCAGCCATCAGACCATTACTATATATCATTTTGGTTTAGCTTGTCCCTGAAAAGTACCTACATTTAGAATTGTTGATAAAGGACACTTGATTGTATAACAATTTCATACCTAAAATTTTGTAATATGTAATATCCCCTGAGCATGTTTTCAAAGTCCAAATGCCTCCCCAAAACACATTTCAGGGACAAAGACATGCAGAATCCTCCCTTGGGCACTGAAAAAAATGTGTGTGGGGAGGGAGGAGAATGGCTCATAAGCAGCTCTGAGCTCAACCCCTCCCCCCAACTAATGATTCATTACCCCTCTATTCCCTTGCAGCGGAATAGAGCCTTTTGCCTCCATTCCTCCTTTCCAAACTCTTTGTGGCTTCCTATGTATAGTATTTTATTCTGAAAAGTTGACTGTAATATAATATACATTGTGTGTGTGTGTGCAGAAAATGTATTGCAATATTTTTTAATTCATCTGCTAAAAAGCTTTTCAAGCTCAAGGCACACTGGGACTGCCACCTTGGGACTACATACAGAATAAAGCACTCATGTATTGTGCATTGCAGTTGGTTGCAGCTTTCCTCCTGCTGATAAGGAACTAGGAAAGCAGAGAAAGAGATGTTAAATATTCTCCAGAAGAGGAAAGCACACCACAAGTAAGTGAGCCTCTCAAAGACACTAAATTAGGAAGGGATCTTGTTTTGCTAGGAGGAAATGAATGCATGGATCCCATTTGCACAAGTCATATAAGCCACATTCCATTATCAGTGTTAAAACACACTTGTATCAGCATTGTAAATCAAAAGATGTCCATACAGGACTGAAAGCATTGTAACATGTGACACACTTGAAATGAAATTATAAGTTAACCTTCCTGCACAGTCATTAATCAAAAACTTGGTACAACTCAGTTTTAATATGAATTTTTTCACGTCACGTGAACACGCACATTTAGAACTGTCTTTTTTTCCACACCAACAGCGGAAGAAGGGCTGGAAATTACTTGACCTCTACCTTTTTCAAACAGGGTAAAGATACCCACAGTTAACAATTCAGGAGCGATAACAGCAAAAGTGATGACAATATGAGTTACAAGTTAGCAACAGAACAGGGCATTAATGCCTCAGATCTGGTCTGACACCACTGTGTAATATATCAACAGGCTCAAGGCAAGCAGCTATTAATGGAGTACTTAGCTATCATATTGAAGGAAAAAGATGATTGAAGGTAAAAGAAGAAGGGGACAGCAAAGGATGAGATGGTTAGACGGTGTTATCGATGCAACAAACATGAAATTAAGCGAACTCTGGATCATGACAGAAGACAGGAGGGTCTGGTGTAATGTGGTCCATGTGGTTGCGAAGAGTCGGACTCGACTGTGCGACTGAACAACAACAATAACAAATAGCTATCATATTGCAATGTAGGTTAGGTCTTTGAGCCAGCATTCCTAATACCTTTCAATGGCCATATGACCTCAGCTACCCTGATGACATGGAGAGAAATTGCAGAAGTCATTTCTCATTCCTCCCTTGCACTCTGTAACCTATACTAAAGGCTGGCAGAGATATATACAAGCAGTTTATGCACCCCAGGACATACACACACAAGGGATGGCATGCAAGATACTAGATTCATTGTGCTCCACAGCTACACAAAATTTCTGTTAACAAGATCTGGAGTTATTCCTGGAGTTGGCTGTAGCTGGGAGAAACTTCCTTTAAGGATCAATGCCTTCTTTCAATAACAACTATGTTGTCTCTTCATGGGATTCACAGTCAAATCCTGAAATGTTATGACAACAGCAGATGCTATCTGCCAACAAGGCAATTGTTAATCAAAACACGCCTTGTCTGTTCTGCTCCACACCAAGCCATGAGGATTACACACTTCCTCACTGCAAGACATTCCAGCCCCATTTCTTAAAGTTCATTAACCAAACTGCTAGGAATGTCATGCAAGGCATGCAAGAAGTTTGCATCTGACAGAATTGCATATATGAACTGCTTCTAAATGAAGCTGTAAGCACAGAAGCCACATGTTCCTAAGGCATTTGTGCTATCAAGCACTAATAAAACATTTATTAGATGCTGTCAACATTAGTCTAGCTCAATTACCAACTGAATGCCGGAGGGCACAGAGGACAGGATAAGAACAATCTAGTGTGGGGCGGTCTGGTGGGGGGGGGTGAATTGCATCAAGACAACTTGGAGTCAAATCCCCACTCAGCCATGAAGTTTTCTGGGCAATTTCAAGCCCACCACAGGCTTGTTTTACAGAGAAATTTATGGAGAAACTGGGATAACTTCTGAGTTTTTGGGACGAAGAATAGGACACACATTTGACAGACTGAAAAATAATTCTGTTACTGTTGTCTACAACACACCAGTTCCACTCCTCAAACAACCTTCTTCTGGTGGTACACTCCCCTTGGAATGTCCAGTTGGAAACAATGCCTTGGGTTGTCTCTGGGGGAGGTCAATTCCTCTTGAATGGCCTCCCAGAATGAGCGTAAATGGTACCTTCACTTACCGCATTCAGGAAAGTATGTAAAATGGTTTTTATTCCGGAGAGCATTTACTGGAGTGTAAACCATTTTGAGCAGAGCTGGCTGTATTTTAACCATCTATTCTGTTCAGGGTCAGCCCGAGGGTTTTTCACGCCCTAGGCGGGGCTACTTTCTGGCA
Organism: Gekko gecko; assembly: GCA_029375565.1. NCBI lineage: Eukaryota > Metazoa > Chordata > Lepidosauria > Squamata > Gekkonidae > Gekko > Gekko gecko. The sequence goes on along the minus strand of JAPDNY010000002.1, from coordinate 230,245,509 downwards.
TCCCCCCCCCCGTGTGTGCCCAATTACAGGGTTGCCAACCTCCAGGCAGGGCCTGCGGGGTGTGCTGGCAAGCTAGGGAAGGGGTGGGGGTTTAAACCCCTGGCAAGCCAGGGGAAAGGGTGGGGGGTTCGGCAGGGCTTTTGGCAGGTGGCAGGGGCCTTTTGGTGCCCCTAAGGGCTGGCATGCTCTAGACAAATGCCTAGTTCACCTAGTGAGCAAGCCAGCCCTGATTCTGTTTTTTACTTTGTGGTTTTGTGTACTGTTTTTAAATTGTTGCTAGACACTTAAGATGTTCTTGTTGATTTGTGATCTTGAGTCTGTGGAGATAAGGCAGCGTATAAATATTTTAAATAAATAAATTACATCCAAGCAGAAGCATGCACCATGATGTAATTAATGGTATTATTTACATAGAGTCAATGTTTAAAGCACTATATAATGACAATAAATGACAGAACATATAGTACCCATGTTATATTCTAACAGCAAAGTCAGCCAATTTTTGGATACTTAAATCCAGTGACTGGAGCTGTGAACAGGCAAAACAGATCTTTCGACAAACCTGAAATGGGCCACAGGTTTGCCGAAAAATGTGAAATCTAAAAACACAATGGGGGAATTTTAAAAGCCAAAAATGATAAAAGGAGAGCCTGTAGCTTTAAGCAACATATTCCCTCAGTAGGGACAGATCTCTGCATCTAGAGATGAACTGTAATTCTGGAAGATCTCTAGGCCAAGGCCTTGAAACAGCCTCTGAGTGACTTAATACCAAACAACTTGCATGACACAACTAGGCCTGGCTGCCTGCTACTGTTCAACAGCAATTTCCCTATGAGTGTATGAGTGTGGTACAGCTGTTAGAGCTTCAGAGTAGGTTCTGGCCTACTCTGAGAGACCTAGATTCTAATTCCCCTACTGCTTTGGAAGCTCACTGGGTGATTTTGGACCCGTCACATACATTCAGCCTAACCTACCTCACAGGGTTGTTGTGTGGATAAAAAGGAGGATACAAAAATAATAAATACAGCTGAAAATGGGATGCAGATAAAAGGTAGGTTAGTGACTAGCTGAGAAGGAGAGAATGAGGCAGGGAAAGGGGAGAGGATATGGGGGTTGTTTATGGGAGGGAAAGAGGAAATAGTGTGGGGATGGGGATACAGGGGATACAGGGGACAGTGAGGTGCCACACCACAAGTACTTAATGGTTCCTACCATGTAAGTGGGCCTGGCCCAGTGGCCCACACCAGACAACTGGGCCACAGTTTTTCTAGGCAGAAGCTGCTGTGGGCAGGGGAAGATTAAAACAGAAGGGCAGATAAAGGTAGGTTGGCTGTTGGGTGGGAACAAGATAGGGCTGCCAACTCCAGGTTAGGAAATCCCTAGAGATTTGGGATGGAGTGGAGCCAGGGCATAGTAGTGTTTGAGGAGGGAAGGGACTCCACCCTCCAAAGCAGTCATTTTCTCCACGGGATTTGGGGTTGCCAAGCTCCAGGTGGGGGCTCGAGATCACCTGGAATTACAACTGCTGTCCAGATGACAGAGATTGGTTCCCCTGTAGAAAATGGTTGCTTTGGAGGGTGGACTGTATAGCATTATACCCTGCTGAGGTTGCTTCCCTCTCCAAACCTCACCCTCCTGAGGCAACACACCGAAATCTCCATGAATTTCCCAACTTGGAGTTGGCAACCTAATGGTGGGACTGATCTCTGTAGTTGGGAAACTTGTTGTGATTCCAGGACATCTCCAGGCACTACCTGGAAGTTGGCAACACTGTAAGGTGATAAGGAAGCAGGAAAAGGGGAGGAGAGGCTATGGAGTTTTCAGGAAAAGGAAAGAAGAAATAGTGGGGGAGGGGAAAATGAGATGCCTCCTGCAAGTTTTTGCAGGTTCCCACTTGTAGATTTATAATCTCAAAGTCCAGCAAGAACAGAACAAGGCACAAAAGGGAACAATCTGTTCATGGTTCCTGAACCCTTCTGCGGGCCTGCAGCATCAAGATAGGAGCAGTAACTGTGCAAGAGATGCTGAAACTCAGAAGCTCACACAACCAACTTTCTTCATCATTTGGAGAAGGTAGGAGGTACCAGAATGGCTGGATCATTTGAACAAAGTTCTGAAGTGCCAGAAAAGTGTGCCTTGATATCACTTCCTGCAGAGATTGTGCCTCTCACATGCTCCCCTGCCCATTTACAATCCTGCTTGACGGATCTAAAAGATATTTGCTTGGGTCTGTGAAACCCAGCCCAGGAAAAGAAGGTACACTCTAGGCCACATGGGATCCTTGGCAATAATCATAAGCAAATGTCATAATGGGGCCAACAAACATACACACCTCATAACCAGGGGAATCCAGGGCACAGGATAACCTCCAGAATAGTTTCAGTGAAGAAACGGAAGTTTATGACCCTTTCTAAATTCCAAAGTCCTTTCTACATTGTACATAGATGAGAACACCCAGTTCCTTTAGGATAATCGATTTATTAGGACATTTAAACTTCCCCACTTCAGGGCACAAAGCAATCAGCAGAGGAATGAGGAGTTAACCAGCAACAGATTATTCAGCAACTGCCCAACTACCCACTACCAGGAACCTTGTGCTGGGATAGGTGGTCTGCTCTGCCCAGCCCTCAAATGCTCCACTACTGCAAACTGCATGCGGCTGGCCTGATCTTTCACCCACTCACAGCACATGCTCAGTATCATCACATACAAACTCCAGGGACAGTGCTAGCAAGAAGCCCTGCAGATCAGAGATCTCCATGCTGACCAAAAGAAGAAATAGCAACCCCATACAAGAAAAAAACAGGATGGATGGAGCCGCCTCCCTTATTAAGGCCAAAGGAGTGGTGGATTGGGCTGAACAAGCAGGAAACCCTCTCTCCGAGGCACATACTTCTTCACAACACCCCTTCTCTCTCGGTTAATAATGCACAGCACAATCCGACACACGTTTACTCGGAAGGCAGCCCCGGGCCGCAACGGATCTGCTTCCCAGGCACGGGCATCGCTGTGCAACCTCAATCCCACTGCGGGAACCTATAAGGACCGTGAGCTGCCTAGGTTGACCTTGGCAGAATTACACAGCCGTCAAGAATGCGCCTCCAAGTCTGCCGGGGACGAAAATGCAGATCTGCGTCCAGGATACTTAGAGAGTCGAGATGTCCCTACAAAAGGGCGTGAAGGGTGGGGAGTGAAGTCTGCACGGCTCCCCAGCCAGGAGCGGAGCAGCCGAGCAACTCCGATACAGGAGCACCATGGAGTGCCGCGTGGCCATTGCCATGGAAACGCACGCTTTGCAGCAGCAGCCCCCGAACGGTGAAGGAGCAGAGACCAAGCGGCCGTTGTCATAGAAATACCGAGTGAGGCGTCCCAACTGCCAACTTGGTCTCCTTCGTGACAGTTACAAGGGGAAAGGATCCTCACTCACCATCCGTCGCACCAGACGCGCACAGGTCGGGCGGCGGCGGATGCGTCATTGGAAAGCGAGGAGGCCCCAACAGACCCGTTCCGCAGCATCTCTAACGCGCAACTGAGCGCCGGACTCTTGGCTCCTGCCCTGACCCTCGAGCTGTCATTAGTCAGAACCTTCCCCCGTCACCTGATCAGTGACATACTGAAGCACACGCGATGCTGCCATCTTGGATGTATCACGTGACAAAGGGCGGGCTGCCTTACAACCGATGTTTCGCCCCATTTGAAAGGAGTTTCCCTTTTCTTTTCATTTTGCCGCGAACAGCCGGGGCGCTGAAAACGGCCCTGGAAAAACCACAGTTCCTTATCCGATGGCGAACTGGGCCAGACCTGCAAGGCTGAGACTGCCTGCGTTAGTGCCTTCCAGGCCTAAAGACAGTGGCTCTTGGCTGACACAGCCTACTTGTTTTACCAGGTGAAATCCCTGCGGAGCCACCTGCCCCAGAGCACCCCGTGGGGGAGGGGTAGCAAGGGGGAGCATGCACAAGCACTATCCTCGCTTCACCCTGTGCTAGTCCCAAGCCGTGCAGCCGGCAAGAAGGAGCATGGCTGCCAGTGCTCTCTTGCTGGCTGCAGCGTGTGACTGGCCAGCAAAGAGCAGCATGGCAGGACCTCTCCCCATCTCCCTTCAGCCCACCATTAGTGGGCGAGGGGGCTTTTCCAGATTCATCTGTCCTCCCAGTGTTTTGCTCCAGGCAGGACCAGGCAAAGGGCAGAGGCCAAGCACTGCAGTGCCTGCTTCTAGCTAGCAACTGCAGCATCCTCACTGCCTTGTTTTTCAGGGTGGGTCAGGAAAATGTTTGCAGGGCCACTGGCTCACCAGGATTTTTCCTGGTGGCGGTAATTGCCAATCCCCTTCCCCACAGATGGAATTTACACCCATCATCTGTTTTGTTTTCTTGGAAACTTGAATCTCTGTCACTGAAACTGTCCATGTCATTATGAGCAGGCAGCACTTCCCTGACTAATCACGATCTACAGGAATGTTTTGAAGGTAAGGTTTGCTTTGTGGAGCTGATACAGGGCTGTGCCACATCTCTACACAGTATCATTCTCAGCATTCTAAGCTTTTCTGTCTCCAGCATTAGCGGCATACAGAACCACAAATGAGGATCCCCAGCTCAACAGATATTCATCACGACAGTATATTCGTTATATCAACACCACCACCTATTGTAGAAATAACAACTCTTTACACTTGTGCATCGGCACCAATTTCAATTTTTTTAAGGTGACTACAGTAAATAGTTTGGAGCCTGATAACCATAACAGAGCCTTTTAATGTGCGCCATAAAAACTGCATGTCTGTTCCACATGAAAGCAAAAAACCTGTAACAAATCAACTAGAAAAAATGCAACCTTCATGGGGGAAAAAAATCACCAGAACAGTGGAATGATACATCACCTGTTAGTTCTATTAGAGATAAAAGCTGAAACTTAAACCTGGTAAGACAGAGGCTCTCTGCATTAGTAGAAAGGCAGCCTAGGAACTTCAGATCTCCCATCTTGGATGGAGTTATACTTCCCTTCAAAAGCCAGGATCACAGTTCGGGAGTGCTGCTTGACACAATGGTCACATTAGAAAGCCAGGTAGCTGCTGTGACTTGGAGTGTGTTTGCCCAGCTTTGGCTGGTATGTCATTCCAGGTTAAGTCAGATCTAGCCACAGTGATCCATGCCTTAGTTATATTTAGACTGGACTATTGCAATGTGCTCTATTTGGAGCTACCCTTGAAGAGTGTTTGGAAGCTGCAGCTAGTGCAGAATTCCATGTCTAGATTGTTGGTCACTGCCAGCTATAGAAACCATTTGTTGTTGTTGTTCAGTCGCACAGTCGAGTCCGACTCTTCGCAACCCCATGGACCAGATTATGCCAGGCCCTCCTGTCTTCCGCTGTCCTCTGAAGTTTGCTCAATTTCATGTTTGTTGCATCAATGATGCTGTCTAACCATCTCATCCTTTGCTGTCCCCTTCTTTGACCTTCAATCTTTCCCAGCATCAGGGTCTTCTCCAGTGAATGCTCCCTTTTCATTTGGTGGCCAAGGTATTTGAGCTTCAACTTCAGGATCTGGCCTTCCAGGGAACAGTCAGGGTTGGTTTCTTTTGGGATTGACTGATTTGATCTCCTTGCAGTCCAAGGGACTCTCAAGAGTCTTCTCCAGCACCATAGTTCAAAAGAATCTATTCTTCGGCGCTCGGCCTTCCTTATAGTCCAACTCTTGCAGCCATGCATTACTACAGGGAATACCATTGCTTTGACCATGCGGACTTTTGTTGGCAGGGTGATGTCTCTGCTTTTTATCATGCTGTATAGGTTTGCCATCGCTTTCCTCCCGAGGAGCAGGCATCTTTTAATTTCATGGCTGCAGTCACCATCTGCAGTGATCTGGGATCCCAGGAACGTGAAGTCTGTCACTACTTCTATGACTTCCGCTTCTATTTGCCAAGGAGTGATGGGGCCGGATGCCATGATCTTAGTTTTTTTTTTATGTTGAGCTTCAACCCCACTTTTGCGCTCTCCTCTCTCATTCTGAGCAAGAGTCTGTTTAGGCCCTCTTCACTTTCTGCCATCAGAGTGGTATCGTCTGCATATCTGAGGTTATTGATCTTTTCCCCAGCAATCTTAACTCCAGCTTGTGATTCATCCAGGCCAGCATTTCGCATGATGTACTCTGCATATATATTAAATAAGCAAGGTGACAATATACATCCTTGTCGTACTCCTTTTCCTATGCTAAACCAATCAGTTGTTCCATATCCGGTTCTAACTGTTGCTTCTTGACCCTTATACAGGTTTCTCAGGAGACATGTGAGGTGGTCTGGTACTCCCATCTCTTTAAGAACCTGCCATAGTTTATTGTGATCCACACAATCAAAGGCTTTAGCATAGTCAATGAAGCAGAACTACATGTTTTTCTGGTACTCTCTTGCTTTCTCCATAATCCAGCGAATGTTGGCAATTTGATCTCTAGTTCCTCTACCTCTTTGAAACCCAGCTTGTACTTCTGGCAGTTCTCTATCCACGTACTGTTGGAGCCTAGCTTGTAGGATCTTTAGCATGACCTTGCTATCGTGTGAAATGAGTGCAATTGTGCGATAGTTTGAACATTCCTTGGCATTGTCCTTCTTTGGGATTGGAATGTAGACTGACCATTTCCAATCCTGTGGCCACTGTTGTGTTTTCCAAATTTGTTGGCAAATTGAGTGCAGCACTTTAACAGCATCTTCTTTTAAGACTTTGAATAACTCAGCTGGGATACCATCACCTCCACTAGCTTTGTTGTTAGTAATGCTTTCTAAGGCCCATTTAACTTCGCATTCCAGGATGTCTGGCTCGAGGTCAGTGATTATACCATCGTGGCTGTCAAGGACATTGAGGTCCTTCTTGTATAGTTCTTCTGTGTATTCTTGCCATCTTTTCCTAATCTCTTCTGCTTCTGTTAGGTCCCTACCGTTTTTGTCCTTTATCGTGGCCAGCTTTGCATGGAACGTTCCCTTGATTTCTCCAATTTTCTTGAAGAGATCTCTAGTCTTTCCCAATCTATTGTTTTCCTCTATTACTTTGCATTGTTCATTCAGGAAAGCCTCCTTATCTCTCCTTGCTGTTCTCTGGAAATCTGCATTCAGTTTGGTAAATCTTTCCTTTTCACTGTTGCCTTTTGCTTTCCTTCTTTCCTCTGCTATATGTAAAGCCTCATCAGACAGCCACTTTGCTTTCTTGCATTTCTTTTTCTTTGGGATGACAGTGATTGCTGCCTCCTTTACAATGTCACGGACCTCTGTCCATAGTTCTTCAGGCACTCTGTCTATCAAATCTAGTCCCTTAAACCTATTCTTCACCTCTACTGTATATTCATCAGGGATGCGATCTAGGTCAAATCTGAATGGCCTAGTGGTTTTCTCAACTTTCTTCAGTTTAAGTCTGAATTTTGCAATGAGTAGCTCATGATCTGAGCCACAGACAGCTCCAGGTCTTGTTTTTACTGACTGGATAGAGCTTCTCCATCTTTGACTGCAAATTATATAGTCAATCTGATTTCGGTGTTGCCCATCTGGTGATGTCCGTGTGTAGAGTCGCCTCTTAGGTTGTTGGAAAAGGGTGTTCACTATGACTAGCGTGTTCTCTTGACAAAACTCTGTTAGCCTTTGCCCTGCTTCATTTTGTTCTCCAAGGCCAAATATGTCCCCAATATTACAACAATTACATTGGCTACCGATCTGCTCCCAAGCCCAATTCAAGGTGTTGTTTTTGTCCTTTAAAAGCTCTACATGGACCATGGTATTTGAATTGTCATCTCTCACACATTCCTGCCTGGGAATTAAGATTACAGGAAGATGCCCTCCTGACTGTCCCATTGAATCCAAAAGCTTGTTTGGTAGGTACACAAAAGGGCCTTTTCCATGGCAGCCCCACAATTATGGAGCAACCTCTCCACAAAGGTGTGCCTGGCACATTCATTGTCGATCTTCAGGAGGCAGTTGAAGAGAGTTGTATTTTGAACTGCATTTGATTAAGCTTTTATTATTGGCAGTTCTAATTTGAGTTTTTAATTGTGACTTTAAGTGGGTTTTATAATTGTTATTTTATTGTGTTTTTATAATGCCATATTTGTATTAAAAGCCACCTTGAGAAAGGCGGCTAATAAATGTTTTAAATAAATGTAAAAATGATGTTAATTATGCTACATTTTAGTAGTGTGGAGCCACCACAAGACCCATCTAAAACAGCATTTTATTTGCATAAAAGCAACTGGTGAAATGCTTCTAGCCCAGCTGCAAAATATCCTCCTTCTGCAAGTATGTGTGTACACACACACACAAATAATTCTCACCCTGGTACAGATTCACATCTTCCACAACACAACACCAACTGATATGCTTGCTTCAGCTCCAATACAGCCAGGCTCAGCAGGCACAGATACATAATAATGGGTAGAGATTCAGCCTCTGCACTAAATGAAAAGTCAGCCTTCCAAGAAAGCCATTTATTGTTTTATCATTTCTGTAATTTAAGAATTGGCAGCCCTGAGTATCAAATGCCAGCCTCCTCTTACACAGTAGGAACCAAGGTAGGCTTTGGCCTACATCATGTTCATAAAGTGAGAAAATTATATAAAACATATATGAAAATAGCAGCTGCTTTTCCAGTTAACCCAGCAATCCTGATCATATTGAGTGCAGAGGACATTTTTTGTCCTGATGTTAGTAACTTCAATTGGACCCCAAGGTTAAAAAGTCTAGTGTCCTCTTTGGGCGGGGCCATAATCAAGAGGCTTTTTTTCTCTTTGTGCCTTTTGCACAGCCCCTGCCAAACCAGCCACCAGAGAAGGGAGCTGCAGGCACCTGCTGCTGCTCTCCTAGCTGCACCTCATGAAGACTTGCTGGTGGGGCCACAGGTTTCCGGCTGTGGCTGCTGCTTTCTTCAGGTCGCAATGGAGTAGCCAAAGAGAAGATGGGATCCTTTGTTCTAAGGACAGAGAGAAAGAATATGCCATCTTTAATATACAACACTGCCAGAGAATTTCACACTCACTGCCTTAAGCCCAAGCATCAAGTAAAAAAAACCAGTGTTTAGAATCATCATGTGTAACACACCACAGCAAAGCAGGCCTTGGAACAATTACATCACAAACACACCTTATGGGCCAAGTGTTCCAAAGGATTACCTTTAATTACAGGCATATGACATTGTGTAAGCATACGCAGTAAGCCTAACCACCTGAGAAGGTGGTAAAAAAAACTAGTAATGATTGCCAAAGTGAAAAAGTCATGTATGAAGTTACAACCCTTGCAAGCTCAAAATTCTGCTCACCTATCATAGCAAGGGATGGGAAGTCCCAGCTCATCCATCAAAAGCTTCATCACATCATCACATTTCCCATGAAGCTTCAGGGCTGCTAGATCATCCTTTGGTGTCCACTGTGGACAGAAGAAACAATACAGTCATGGAAGTGAACAACTGACTTACCACTGCTACCAAATCAGAATCATGTGGGCTGTAAAAGGACACATAATAAAGAAACAGCAATCCAGTCATGTTTCATAATTCATGAAGCACAAAGAGTGTTCTTAATCACACACTAACATGACTCACTGTATAATTAGTTTAATTAGGTAACCACTTAAGACTTTTTGGAGGAGGAAAAAAGTCCTTAAGCAGCTTTACAATTTTGCAATTCAGACCACTTCCCATTAACATTTAGCAGGATTCGAACAAGATCACAGATATAAATACACAGGTATTTAAAAGTCATCAGCAGAGAAAACAACTAGTGGCTCCCCAGGGAGGGGGTAACGGTACAAAATAGTAGCTGTCCTGCACAGATCCCACTGACACTGTAGCAACAGCCATAAAAGCTTATGAACCATACAAACAGAGCAGAGTCAGACTAACAGTCCATTTAGCCTGAGGCTGTCTAGTTTGAAAGCAGCTCTCCAAAGTCTCAATGGAATTTTTCTCCACCTCTGCTGCCTGAGATTCCTTTCTGTTAAAACTCAAGTGCCAAGGGTTGGTCTGAGGCCTTTCTATATGCAAAATACTGCTCTACCACTGAGCTATGGCCCCTTCTGATAATCTTATGAAAGCAACTAAAATGTCATTTGAAATCAAAGTGCTCTGCCCATAAACTATATGACTCAAACTCACCTGAAGATTTACAATGTAAAGCTTAGGGCGGCATCTGGGTGGCTTGCTCATGCACCATAAGTGTGGATATTTTTTCAAGACCTGTTGCAGCAAGGAAAATACAACCAAAACATTAATCAGTGCTAGGAATAAGCAGGGTTTAGGCTGTCAGAAATCTGAAAACAATTTTTAATCTGTCAACTTCAAACGCCAGTTGCAGTCATCAGAAAGGGGGATGAGTAGGGACAACATAAGGGACAAGTTATGGACATCAGAGACTTCTGCAGGATTCATCTGTGAACAGAATTCCTGTAGAATGCAAATGACCAGGACCCATACAGAAGCAAAAAACATGGCCATCAGCAGTGGGCAAACCACTGTCTACAGATGGACCACTGCCTATTGGGATCCTTGCAAAGAACAGTGAACCAGATGAGGACTTCAATCTGATCTAGCACAGCTTCTCTCATATCCTTACACAAAAGTGCATACTCAGCATTACTTATACTTTAATTGCCAAGAGATCCTGAGAAAAAACCTTTTAATTAATAAATTCTAACATACAATCAGTGGACTACAGGGCTTCTGTTTAAAAAAGCATACCATGCAAGATAGGTCAGCCCTCCCCTGGCCTAGGTAAAGGAAACACTGCAGTATAAACATCAATAATTGCCTCTTCTATAATTAAAGTCCTTCCTGGATGGGCAAAAAGCTTGTTCAGCAAAACATTTCATCAGCGCACATTCAAGCACTAAATGATCACCTGCACCCCCTTAAACATTAAGAAAGTATAAAACCTCAATGAAATTGAAGGAGCACTCAGTATGCTTCTCTACAATGGTTAAAGAACTATTCCTGTAGTTCCTACACTAGCAGGCCATATGTTCAACCCCTCCTCACATGAAGCTTCATTTACATGGATGGCAAAGACCAACCTGACAAGACAAGTTAATTTATTTTGGAACCTCTTCTTGAATTACACATATTATATAGCCATAAATCATTTTGTGGTTTGTGAGTCTCATACTGTTTACTGCTTTTATTCTAGCTGTAAAGAAAATGACAAATTGAGACGATTGTGCTTCCTGAAAATTAGGTTTCCTTTCCATTTGTTTTTCCTCCCAAGCCAATGGGCTTGCCTTCTTGATCATAACTACCAATTTTCAATATGGCTAATTTATATACCCACTGATCTAGGAAACAGATTCTCAGCATAGAATCCATTGGCACAATCCTTGAATATCCCATGTCTGCATTGGTGGGAGGGGAGAGAAAATAATAATAATAATAATAATAATAATAATAATAATAATAATAATAATAATAATAATAATAATAATAATAATAATAATAATAATAATATCATCATCTTTCAATTTATTAATCACTCAATCCTGCAGAGCTGCTGGCTCTGAGCGATGAACAGTTACTCAAATATGACAAGGGACTAACAATGATTCATCGGGGTAAGGGAGGGCAATATATATAAGTCTTTAAATCGCACACATTTTGCAGCCGACGGGGATTATGTTCAGCTGTAGACTCAGGCATGTTCCAGAGGTATTCACTCGGCTTGGCTGGATGATGTCAGCTGTTTTTCCCGGACTGCTTCAAGTCATAGTGCCGCACTGCCATTACCTGACCGGATCGACCCATCACAGGCGTCTAATGCCGAAGAGATTTTTCTCTAAGCTTCTGAGCTCACGAGCTGGACATTCCGATTCGCCGGCTAATACCTCCCCCCACCGGGGGGGTTTAGTGTGCCCACCTTCTCTAAGGAGTGGTACCCATTTATCTACTCGCCGGAGCTTTCGAACCACTGGGTGGACGGCGAGCTGGGGACGGTGAGCTGGTAGCTCACACCAGCATGGGGCTAGAACTGACAGACATTCTGTTCAGTTCAGATGTTACTGTAACCAGAGGATAAATCCTCTGTGCCACCGCTCAGGTAGTTATGTATGTTTCACTACAAAACCTTGAAAACTGTAAACTGAAATTTCAAAAAGCTGATCTCAACTGCTTTCAGAAGTCCTCTCTTCTAAGATCACTCTAGAAATACTTGACATGAGCACATTACAGAAAACAGTGCAACACCTACTAGCAACGGCTTTGAGCAAACAGGAGAACCACTAAAGATGTTCCCTCAATGGTTACCTTTAAGCTAGATCCCAAGCAAAGGATCATGTCTGCTTTGCTTGCAGCCTCTATTGCTGCCTCCCAGTTCAAGGGCTGCTGCAAGATGCCTTTCTCCCCAAAGTGTACAATGGTATCTCTCAACTGTGCCCCACACTTGTGACACATCCTGCCAGTATGGTGCCTGTGCAGGGCGGTACGTTCTGTTACATCGAAGACTCGCACATATTCACGGTTGGGTATGCAGGATGTGCAGACCTAGCAAAGGATGGAAGCATAGATTCCTGGTTAGGACTCTGGAGATGCTATGGTGCACTAAGTTCCTGTCCTGTGCAAGTGCTCACCTCTATGTACATGTTTCCATGCAGTTCAGAAAGGGCTTCCTGAGGCAGGCCACTACGCAGGTGGAGCCCATCACAATTCTGTGACACCACATGATGCACCTAAAAGGAAAGGAAGCAGAGCTACTAATAAGAATTCAAAGGCAAGAGACTCCCCTTTCCGTTATCAATATTCCCTTTCTATTACCAACACTCAAGGCTGTACCTGAATCATGGAAAGACAGAACTGGCTATCCCTCCCAGCTCTTGACAATGCAGCATTAACACCAACAGCAACACTGAAACATCTGGTGTGACTTTGGATGCTTTGCTTTCAATGGAGGCCCAAATCACGAATGCTGCCAGATCAGCATTTTTCCACCTTTGTCGGGTCAGGCAGCTGGCTCCCTACCTCTCCCCCCATGACTTCGCTACAGTGATCCATGCAATGGTCACCTCTAGATTGGACTACTGTAACTCACTTTATGCAGGGCTACCCTTGAGATTGACCCAGAAATTGCAGCCGGTCCAGAATACAGCAGCACATGTCCTTACAGGAACATCATTAAGAGCCCATATACAACTGGTGCTCCGCCAGCTGCACTGGCTCCCATTTGAATTCCAGATCAAGTTCAAAGGTTTGGTTTTGACCTTCAAAGCCTTATGTGGTCTGGGACCAACATATCTTCAGGACCATCTATCCTGGTAGGTCCTTCAAAGAGCCTTGCGCTCTACATATCAACATCTTCTGGTGATCCCCAGTATGAAAGATATCTGCTTAGCCTCAACCAGAGCCAGAGCCTTTTCAGCTCTAGCATTGGCCTGGTGGAACACTCTTCCAAGTAAGATTTATTATTTATTTATTTATTTGATTTATACCCCGCCCTCCCTGCCAAGGCAGGCTAAGGGTGGCTAACAAGGCCATTTGATGTCATAGACAGTAAAACAATAAAAACAATTTAAACAAATTAAAATCATCAGATCATTTAAAATACAACATATATAAGATGGCGAAAGCTGTCCCATTGGCCACCATTGGGTTAAACACCAGCTGGTATCTAGCTCTTTAGTGTTTAGTTCTTTAATACGGGCACAGGTGTTAAGTAGGTGGCCAAAGTAGATTGTAGGGCATAGATTTCTCGGCTTGATGGCAGGCCGTTAAATGTGGCATCTCACTCAAACACTTGGCAGGAGAGCTCCCTCTTGCAGGCCCTGCAGAATTTAAATAAATCCCGCAGGGCTCTGATGTAAAAGGCCAACTTGGCAGTGGCTGCTACCTGGGCCTCCATCGTTAAGGAGGCATCCAGGAGCACTCCCAAACTCTTAACCTCCGACACTGGTAGCAATGGTGCCCCATCGAAGGTCAGATGTAGGATTCTCTAACCTTGGACTGCTCCGACTCAGACACAGGACCTTTCCCTTCGTCGGACTCAGTTTCAGTCGGCTCAGCTGAAGCCACTCAGGTACGGCTTGTAGCACAAGGTCCAGATCTTCCAGTTTAGAGTCAAACTGGCCACCCACTAGTAGATAGAGCTGGGTATCATCCATGTACTGGTGACATCGCAACCCATGCCTCTGGGCAATCTGGACAAGGGGGTGCATTTAGACGTTAAATAACATCAGGGCGAGAACAGCCCCTTGTGGCACTCTGCAGACCAGTGGGTGTCTTCAGGACAGCTGCTCCCCTAGTGCCACCCTCTGTCCCCGACCTTGTAGGAAAGAGGACAGCCACTGCAAGGCAGACCCCTGAACCCCAGTGTCAGTGAGGCGGTGGATCAGTAATTGGTGATCAACCGTGTTGAACGCTGCTGACAGGTCAGGGCCCTGCAGGATTTAATTCAGTTCCACAGAGTCTGTAAAACAGATGTTCTGCCAGGCCTATAGTTGAGGCAGCAGAAATTCATCTGGACTGGCCTACCCCTGCTCTGTCACGTCCTGTTATGTTTGATCTTGTTTTGTCTCTTTATCCACCTACTTGCCTCAGTACTAGCTAACATCTACTGTTGCACACATGTAGAGCCTGTGGGTGTATTAATTTGTATTACTGACTGCCATCTTATTGTCTAATGGTTGATTGATGTATATATAGTATTTCAGAGATTATTTTATATTTAGGTTAATTGCTACTGTTTATATGTTTGTATTTACATAATTGTAACCTGCCATGAGCCTTGCTGTGCCGGGGAGGGAGGGCTAGAAATCAAATTAAATAAATAAAAATAAATTAATAAAGTAGGGGCTGCAGAGTTCTCATGTCTCCTAGGCAAGATTTCCCTTCCTTTTCCACTGTTCTGCCATTGCCAAAACAGGTACCTACACTCTAGTGTACCTACACTCTAAATTCCCGCCAATCTGCTATCTAGCGACCATGTCTGATCAGTTATAAGTGGCCACCATTTCTCTAGCAAAGATGAACATCATAGTCCTGATTGTATTTAAGGCACTGATATTAGCTGAGTTATGGATTGCATGGCCTTATATTCCCAATATGAGAATGTTAACAAGCTGAGCAGAGGGGTGGGCTCTCAATGCATCCACAACTAGGGACTAGCTTCCTAACAGCTATGTCTGCCTTAGAGGGGTGCATCAAAGGGTAATGCAAGGACTCAGCAGTCAAAATGTAGCACATTTTATATAGTTCCAGCAACATGCACTGTGCATTCTACAGTCTCTTACAGGAACCCAGAAAAGGAAACGTGTGCCAAGTGCCATTCTTACCTCACACATAGTATGCTACAATAGTGGCCTCCTACCATATATTTTTGACTACCTTTTAAGAAGACAGCTATTTATACAACCTGCAACCCCATGCCTTGGGAGGACTGATGGTGTACAGGAGGCTGAAAATGACTCTGCCAATCTGTAGTGAGTAAAAGCTACCTTCCTATTCCCTACCAGTCTGTCTCCTTGACTCACTTCATCAAGAAGACTCTAAGCCTGAGCAAAGGTACCTGCAAAAACATAGTAAGCCCATCAGTTACTCAAACCTGGCTGTATTCATCCTTACTTAACCACAACAACCTTCTTGCATGAGGTGGAGGAGGCTTGGGCAGACTTCTCCAAAAACTGGGATCTTATTTCTCCTCCAAATTATAACAGTTTCTTTGCAGTGATGCTGCCATTTTGCACCTTGACACATTCTATAGGAAATGTCACAGTAAGGGTGTGTGTGGTTACTGTTTGTGCAATGACTCCCATCCTCCATGTGGACAAACTTTCTCACAAATCCTCTTGGAACCCAAATGCTTTTCATGGGTAGTAGCCAGCTATGCTCTTACAGTTACCTTCTCCCTGAGACACAGGAATACAGAATTGACAATGAAGAGTTCCTTACCAGTTTGTGCTTGTGCAAGCAGGCAATGCTCATATGGGTGAGCGTGGGTTCTGCCTCACTCAGATCTGTAGCTCTGACAAAGGGGAAGTAGAATACGTATTGTTAGCCAATCCCACACAGCCTGGTTTAGCCTTCTGGAAAGCTGAGAAAGTCTCCCAGATATGAGGAGAGTCTGTATGAACTGCCAGTGCCAGATTACCTGATACTCCTGCCCTTCTGCAACATTGTCCACACCCCATTTGGGCCTCGGTAGTCAGGGATTGAAGCTGCCTATGTTACCAGGAGACACAAAAGAAAAAGGAAGCCAACTGAGTAGGTCTTCAAGAATGCATTAGCCCAGTCCATCAATATCCCTGGGCTGTCAATTTCCCACAGACCCTCAGTCTCCTGCTTACAGTCACTCTCACTAAAATTCTGACTCTTTCACACTTCATAGACCTAGCGGCAAACTCACATCCCATGTTGAATACTGCCTAGAAACTTAACATTTTCTTCTTCTGGCCCAGGAATAACGCCACAGCTGTTTCCTGGAACCCTGGACTTAAGCCAAGCAACATGTGAGGAAGCTCACATGACAAGCAGCTCAGCACTACATGTTTGGAAAGTTCCTCTAATGAAATAATGTCTTGCTTGGTAATTCCTTGTTAGGACTCAGAGAATAATAATTTTCTATGAAGTGTTAAATTGGGCTAAGTCTAAGAAGATTGCCTCATCATAATAATCTAAACAAATCACCTATTACTGCTTTTGTAAATAGTTGCATATCTTGCATACAATGAAGCTTTGTGAAGAAATATCAAAAATGCCTTGCATTTCATTGGCTTTTGCAACCTATTTATTGCACCCCACAACCCCATACAGATGTGCATACCATTTCAGGACACCCTTCATGCATCTGATGTAGACTCTAATATGCCATAAAACCTTATGCCACAATTAATCTGATCTTTAATGTGACACAAAACTCTTTTTTACCACTGATAGAGCAACTCTTTGATGGAGGGGAGAAGGTGATGGCTGGCTTTGCTTTCTCCTTCCCTTGTTTGGTTGTGCAAGTAATCTGACCTGTTCCTCCACACCCACACTGCCAGGGTTCATTAGTCTTCTGCTCTGCCAAAGAGGTGTCTGGTAACAGCCTCCTGCTTTCTGAAAATATGGAGTGGGTTGAACAAGTGTTTCATGACTTTCCAATCTTCCCTTCGTGTACGGGCAGCTTTTGGGTGAAGAGCCTTCAACATTTCAAACTAGCAAGGCCAAGATGTTTGGCACATGAAGAGCATATTGTGTAGATCAGCTCAGTGACAGTTTCAGTTGGGACCATATAGAATGCTAACTGTTCCCTGGAAAGCAACAGGAACAGTGGCATATGCCCAACTGTTCTACTTCTCCCTCCCACTATAGCCTGCTGAGCCCCCCCCCCCCCCCAATTTTTTCCCAGGGAATCAACAGATTCTCTGAAACAGCATAGCAGAAATTGGTCAAAACTGCCACAGCCTCTTCTAGATATTTAAATGCCCATAAACCTTCAGAACTGTGCAGATTGATACCTTGCTGAGACATGAAGTCACAATTCATGTCCAGTGCAATTACTTTGGGTACCACCTAGTGGCTGTTATCTTGAATAGGTCTAACAAAACTTCCTTCATGACACACCCTCAATTTGATCCAGAGGATACCAGTGCACAGACACCACAGTCATAGTTCAAATTCCCTGCATTTATACTTGATCAATTAAGAGTGCTTTCACAGGAGATGCTGAAATGAGTACCTGAATGCAATACACCTCCATCTCCAAAATGTAGGGTTGTGAATTTGATGCCACAGAGTTCTCATTCTGAAGCTGCCATTTCCTTCAGAGCAACCAATCTTTGTAGTGTGGAGATTGGTTGTGATTCCAGGAGAACCCCCTCCCCCAAACCTAGCAAAGGCTAGCTAATAAACTGAAGCTCAATCCAGACAAGACTGACAATACAAAGCTACTTGAGGACTGAGGAGTCAGCCAGTCCTGGAGAGCACTGCACTCCCCCTGAAGGAACAAGTTTATAGCTTGGGCTGCTGCTGGATCTAGACCTACCACTGGATGCTCCTCTGTGGCATGCAGTGCCTTTCATCAGTTTTAGCTGATATGCCAGCTACAGCTGTTTGTCAAAAAGCACAATCTGGCCATGCTGGTGATCCATGCTCTGATTATATCTGGATTTCATTCATAGGTGGCAAGTTTAATGTATGGACTGACCACAAGAGATACAAGCCACAACAGGATCTTGTGAAATATGACTGTGGAAGAGCTCCCACAGAGTCTTACTGTACTGATGCCAGCTCCTGTATAGATGATGAGGTGTTTAGCGCCCCGCACAGCCAAAGAGAGCTTGCTCACTTTTTTCTTCAACTCTTCAGGTTCATCACAAACCTAAGAGCAGAAGAACAAGAGATTAAAATGATTTCTGAGGCAGCATATTTTACAGCTTCAAACTGCTGACTAAGGCCCTGTTACCATACTGATAATTTTCTCAGATGACAAAAATAGTTCCCTGCCTAATTCCAGAAGGGCATCCGTGCTAATCTGCTGCAGTTCTCTCCCATCCTCCCTTTGTTTTGTCCTCAAGTCCCCTATAGGCTTTGTAAAAGAGGAAATATGGGAAGACAAATAGGTGAAGGAAGGAACATGATTTGCTATCTAAAAAAAAAGATGGATGGTTACTGACAAGAAGTAAAAAAACAGCTTAACTGGTATTAAAAGGATTTACAAATGAATATCTTTTTTTAATTCAGGTCAGAATTCTTCCAGCTATATGCTATTACAGTCACAGCTTGATCTTGCAACACTGTCAGTGTGGTGTAGCTGTCAGACTCTGGATCTGTGAGACCCAGGTTCAAATCCCTCCTTTGTCACAGAAGCTCAGTTGATGACCTTGCACTAGTCACTCTCTCTCAGCTCTACTTACCTCACAGAGTTGTTGTGAAGATAAAAAGGAGGAAAGGGGAATGATGCTGCAAGGTGCTTTGCATCCCCATTGGGGAAAAAATAATAAGTACCTAAAAAACACAAATAAAAACCTGGGAGCTGGACTACACATTAGACTCACTATGCAACACTGGCCAGCAGTATCTGTTAAGAATTCTGCAAATAGTCTTTGTTTTATCTAAAAAAAAATAACGCATGAGACTGGCTTATCTAGGCCAGCAAACTGTCCAGCTTATAGGGGAAAGAGGAGGATATGGGACATACACTTCATTTAGTCAGACTGGATTCCTGTTTTGACAGGTGCCCTGCACCTCTAGGGAATTAGTCCCTCCTCCCTAAGGGCCATGCTTCAAGGTGGTGGCAAGATGGTGGCTGGTGTCAGCCAGTGGGAGTGCCATAACCACGTGTTGGGTTTGCTCCAGTGGTGTAGCATCTGGCTATGGGTTTGAGGGAGAGAAGGATATTGGAGAAATGTAGTAGGGGTGCTTTTTGAAGTTTTTTGAGAGTTTTGTATGGGAGGAAAAAAATACAGTGTGCAAACTGGATTTTTTTCCTATGTGTGGTTGTGTTTTTTGGAAGGGAACACTTTGAAAACAGCAGTGGGGTGGGGAACATGTGTGTAAACTGTACAATGTGAATGCTTGTGCTAACTGTGTTTAGTGCAGACTTCCCCCCCCCGAGACAGTCAGTTTTCACCCCCTTTTGCAAACCCCTCCCCGACCAAAAGCAGCTGGAAACAGCGTTTTACAGCAAAGAGAAAAAAGTGTCCTTTTTTAAAATAGTCAAATGGCTTCAGCATGGCACAGGAATAGATGAAGAACAAATAAAAAGAGAATTTCTAAAGCCTACTCTCTCTTTTTGCAAATGTCCCCCCTGCCCCCACAGAGGAAAACGTGAAACACACATACACAGAGAAGGAAGCAGAGAAAACCAGCCACATTAGCAGAGACAGAGTTCGCACTGGAGAATCTCCCAGCTGGTTTCAAGGGGACAGCAGATTCAGTTCAGAATGGAGAGTCTCTCCTCCAGTCCCTTCAAAAGCAATCAACTTTTTTCAAAAACACAGTTTAAGCAGTTACACGCAGAGTAGGCTCTACTGAAATAAAGTGAAGTGTTTATAGCTTCTTAGGTAGAGTTAGGCACACACACTATAGTCCTGTAAGGGTCCCGGTGTGAATTCTTGCTTCGGGAGAAAAACAAAGCTGCAGTCCTAAGCATACTTATCTGGGATTCAGCTTTGTTTAGGTAGACTTTGCATCTCAGTAAACAGGTGCAGAATGGGCGGCATTTTCGAAATCCTAGCACTGTATCTGCGAGACTAAGTAACTTTAATGTGGCCAAAAGTCTAACAAATTTCATTCAACTGTACTTGTGACTGAGAACTTTAATGTCCTTGGGATAGGTGGGGACAGCCCCACTGATTTTAGTGGGCCTTTCTTCCAAACCACTTTTCCAGCACAGGAATGCGGGCGGGGGAGTCAGAAACATCAGACAATATCACAACAGGCTGTACCAAGCTGATTACTACTCCTCTGTTCTAAGCACTGCCCTACCCATACTGTAGTTTGGGGGAGGGGATGCTGCACAGATCAAACATGATACATTTGAAGTTCATTTTGGACAATAAAATAGGATTTTAAGTGTGTGTGTGCGCACGTGTGTGTGAAGCCTGCATCAAGACCGCAGAGAAAGCACCTCTGATGGCAGGAATAATCAGTTGGAATGAGGAGGAAAAAGCTACTGAAAGATTTATTAGCAGACAGAAAAGCATGTGGAAAGGGTACTGAAATGGTGGGCAGATGGCAAATGCAGAGGGTAGCTAGTGAGAAATGAAGGGAAAGGGGCATACAAGATACTGGGAGTTGAAAGAGGTGCCGGGGGGGCCAGGCCTTGGACCACTGGTGAACTTCCACAAAGCCTGCAGGCACTTATTAGGAAGTGCCTGTTGGATTAGTATCTGGGAAACCCCGCTCTGCCATGGAAGCTGGATGGGTGACCTTGAGCCAATTACAAACTCTCATCCTAACCTACCTCAAAGGGCTATTTAACGATAAAATGAAGGAGTGGAGAACGATGTACGTGACTTGGGGAGAAAGACGGGGTATAAATGAAGAAAATAAATAAATAACAGTATTGGCAATTGACAGGGAAATTACTCACTTCAGCAGAGTTCAAAGAAGGGGTCTAACCACTCCTAACAATGGGGGTAGAAACTCTTTTCTTTATTGATTCATCATGATCAAGGAAAGCATATATTCCTAAGAAAGTTCAAGATTCACAGAATTTTACAGACAGACAAAAGCATAAGCTAGTATAGGCAAATTGACATCAGGTTCATGCAAAACTTTTACACCAATTGCACCCAACTTTCAACCTATCAAGACGCTTTTACTTCAACTTATGAATTCTTACTGGCTTAATGCTGTTAAGCTGGCTGGTTTGATAAGAGAGATTGCTGTTAGCTAACACTTTCCCATCACCCTTAACACAATGCGTTCTCCTTCACAATGCCTGGAAGCGTGGCACTGCAACCAGCAGGGCAGCAGTACAAAAGGAGCAGAGGGAATAAGGAAACTTCAGTAAAAGCCCAAGATGGGGGTCCCCCAAATGCTTCCATTTTTGGGGTTCCCTCAGGCATCTCACCTTCTAGGAGAGGTTGGGGGAGTGTTCCGAGGTGGCAGGTGTGAGTTGGGGGATGGCAGGAGCTGTTTTGGTGATTTTGGAGTGTGCTGACCCTGCAAGGTAGACCACCCCAAGCAGCACTTTGTTTCATTTTGGGGTATTGAGTGATACCTCAGTAGTCTCATCTTGATGAGGTGAACCGATGGGCACCATTTTTGGGGTGATCGGGGGTACCCCAAATGTGTCCATTTTGGGGGTGCCCTTGGGCATCCCACCTTGTCAGAGAGGGAGGGGAGACTCTGGGAAACTATTTTGAGGGTGCTAGGTGTTTTCATTATTTTTTTGTTTGATAAACAATAAATAAATAAAATTTTTGAAAGGCTGCATGGAGAGATTTTTTAATCAGGGTTCCCATGTGTCCCACCAGGATAATGAAACACAAAGTGGGGAATAAACACCAGACAGAGTTTCAGTCACTGATTTACCTTAGTACAGTGCACATTTACATGGAGTAAATGTTCTGTGGGATGTCTTGGAGAGAGGTCTCTCCATCTTGTGAGGCTGGGGGGTTGGAACTCGGGTTGCTGAGATGCTACACCATTGGGGGAAAGCAGACACGTGGTCACGACACTCCCACTGGCTGACACCAGCCGCCATCTTGCTACAACCTTGAAGCATGGCCCTTAGGGAGTAGGGGCACCTGTCAAAATGGGAATTCAGTCTGACTAAATGAAATGTTGTCCCTTATCCTCCTGGACAGCAATGGAGAAGCCATAAATTGGGCTTTCCTGGCTTCTCTATGCAGCCACTTGCAGCATACTGTTGACTTGCCCACCTTCTCCAAGGGCAACATGGGAATAGCTGGTGGCTATAGGTCACTAAGCAGCATCAGCCAAAACTTCAGTTGTCTGTGCAGCATACTGGGGGAGAGGGATGGCATAGGTCACATGCAGGTAAGGATAAACAAGCCAGCAAAAATTGCTGACCAAGTGTGCAGCCAGGATGGAGCTGCCCAAATGCTGCTATCCATGGGCTGCTTAGCAAATCCTGCTCTTAAATATGTTAAAGAATAAAGATTTCTGCACGTTCCCATGCTGATACTGGAAACTGGAGAGAATCACAATGAAACAAACAGGGAAGGAAGAATAGCAAGCCAATCTGCAGTTCCTCTCTCTCTCTATTCCTACCACTCTCAACTCCAGGGGAAAAATGTTCAAAGAAAAAGTCCAGCCAGTGGTTCTTTCTTTACCGCATGTTTGTGCTCTAACCTTCCCTTAGCAAGCAGTTAGGCTACTATAACACAATGAGCAGAACTTCTAGTTCAAGCTCTGGAAGGACTCCAAAATATATCACAGTAATGATATTAAAGGCCACATCACACTTTCCCCTAACAAAAATGACTATCTACATGCAGTGCCATATTTTCTTATGTAGGAAAAGATTTCCTGAGTTACTATGGAAAAGGTATCTTAAACTACCCCTTTCCTCAGAAATGGAAAACACAAACTGCTAAAATTTACAGAATAAGTTTCATGTGGGTATTTCTTTTGCTTGGCAAGCATGAAAACCAAGGAAGTTCTCCTTACCTTGTATAATGTATAAATGTATTAAGCTTTTTTTAAAATGTAGTTTCAATAGCTATACCTATACGCATACAGTTCAAGATTGGTACAGTACAGATAGCTTCCAGAACACATCTATAAGAAGAGAAGGACAGTATTCTATGTTCATAATAATGTTGGGGATTCCAGTGACTGGGGGGCATGGGAGGTATGGCAATGGGGCATGGCATTATAAAGGAAGGAGATGGAGATACAGTTCCGCTTGGTCTCCTTCCAACCTTCACCCCATCCTGAAGGATGCTAGTAGAGGAGCGAGGAAAAATGGCCCTTCTCCAACACTAATATTGTGCAATGCCAGGTCTATCAATAACAAGACCACAATTCTCCAGGACTATCTTGCAGCTCAAAAGGTAGACCTGGCATGTGTGACTGAGACTTGGGTGCGGGAGGACTGTGTTGCCCTTAACCAGCTTCCCCCCCCCGCCATTTCTTGGTCCTTCATCAGTCTCGGACTATTGGGTACGGGGTGTGGCATTGTTCTTTCTGGAGCCATTCTCCTTCACGACTCTCCCCGCACCAAAAATTACCAGCATTGAATATGTAGGTCTAGTGCGGAAGACTGAGGAGAGTCTGGCTATCTGGCTGGTGTACTGACTGCCTAATGCACCAGCGGATACCCTGCCGGGCCTGCTGGAGGCAGTATCAGGCTGGGTGCTGGAGTACCCTAGGCTACTGCTCTTGGGGAACTTCAATGTCCATAGTATCATCCATGGCAGCTCTGGGACTCTCCCAATTTATATCAGCTCCCACACATCAGGCCACATGCTGGATCTTATTTGGGGGGGCAGGGATAGATGTGGAGCTGATGGCCACAGAGGCAGTGCCATAGTCAGACCACTTTGCTCTGAAGGCCTGGCTGAACACCCCACCCCCTCCCTATTTAGGCGGCGAGCTAATTTATGCTCACCTGTTGAGTCTAATGGATCCTATTGGTTTCCAGACCTCTGCAGAATCCGATGCCCCTTGGCGATTCATTAGATGAGTTGGTGGAGGACTGGTATAGCCATCTCTTGGATGCCATTGATGAAATCGCTCCCCAGCACCCTCTTTGCCCCTGCTCCAAACAAGCCCCGTGGTATACTCCAGAGCTTTGGAGGATGAAGCGGGAACCAAGGTGGTTACAGCAAGGGTAGTGGTGTATTTGTGATGAAGCTGCAAGAACATCTTTTAGAACACTTACGAAAGCCTATGAGATGGCAGTGAAGGCTGCTAAAAAGGAAAAAGCCTCCATTGCGTTTGCTAGCTCTCACCCAGCCCAGTTGTTTGGGATAATTAGGTCTTTAACTTCCCTACCACAAGGGAAACAAAATAACAAGGAATTGGCTATTGGCAGTGAGGCATTTCACGGATAAAGTTTTGTCACTGTGCCAGGATCTCTCTGCCATGGTTGAAACCAGGGCTATTTTTGGGCAGGAACACACAGGAACGGAGTGCCAGCTGGCTCCTGAGTTGGCCACGCCCAGCAGGAACTCATTAGCATAACAGGCCCCACCCAACAGCAGAAACTCATTAGGATTGGCTACATTAGGGGTGTATGGCCTAACATGCAAAGGAAAAACAGCCCTGGGTTTTGACAACAAGCAAGGTAAATAGAATAAGAAGCAAAAGGTGGGTGTGGCTGGATGACCACACTTCTGGTAACATGGGGGTGTGGCCTAATATGCTAATGAGTTTCTGCTGTTGGGTGTGGCCTATTATGCTAATGAGTTCCTGCTGGGCTTTTTCTACAAAAAAAGCCCTGGTTGAAACAGTATGCGAATCCCCTTGGCCGTCTTCCTGTCCAGTGCTGGACCGATTTAGCCGACTCTAAGGAAGAGGCTGACAAGACCCTGGCAGCCGTGAAGCCCACCACTTGCCTCCTGGATCCATGCCCATCTTGGCTCATTAAAGCCTGTGGGGATGGAATTCAGGCTCCCCTGGGTGATATTATCAACTTGCACCTGCTGTCAGGGGCATTCCCAGAGTGTCTTAAGGAGGCAGTGGTATGACCACTCTTGAAAAAATCATTACTAGACGCTATGGTCCTAGCAAACTACCACCCAATATCAAACCTTCTGTTCCTGGGCAAGGTAGTTGAGAGAGTGGTAGCTGAGCAGCTCCAGATGTTCCTGGATAACTCCATCTTAGATCCATTTCAGTCTAGTTTCTGCCTGGGCCATTGAACAGAGACTGTACTTGACACCCTCACGGATAACCTCTGGAGACATCTGGATTAAGGCAGGTTGGCGCTGCTTGTGTTACTTGACCTAAGAGCAGCTTTTGACACAATCGTTATCAGTCTTCTGACCCACCACCTTGCTGATGCAGGGATACAGGGAACTGCCTTGCAGTGGCTGTCCTCCTTTCTCCATGGTCGGTGACAGCATCACTAGGGAAGAGGACTTTGCTACATTACCCTATGGTATGTAGCATCACACAAGGGGTGATCCTCTCCCCAATGTTATTTAACATCTATATGCACCCCCTTGCCCAGTTAACCCAGGAGGTTGGACTGGGTTGTCACCAGTACACTGATGACAACCAGCTGTATCTGTTGATGGACAGATGGACTCCACCCCAGTTATTTTGGGTAGGGCTTCAGAGGCTGTGGCTGATTGGTTTAATCCAGCTAACACAGAGGTCCTGTTTCTGAGTCAGGGGGGGATGCTTTTGGGAATCTGACTCCCAGCTCTTGATGGGGCACCAGTGATACTGGTGCCAATGGTGAGGCGTTTGGGAGTGATCCTGGATGCCTCTCCTTCTATGGAGACCCAGAACACTAATGTTGCCAGATCAGCCTTTTATCATCTTTGGCTGGTCAGCCAAGTGGTCCCTTACCTTTCCTCCCATGACTTGTCAACAGTGATCCATGAAATGGTCACTTCCAGCCTTGACTACTGCAACTCACTCTATGCAGACCTACCTTTAAGCCTGATCCGGAAGCTTCAGCTGGTACAAAATGCAGTGGCATGAATACTGACTGGGACATTTGTGTGGGCACAAATTAAGCCAGTGCTGCACCAGCTGCATTGGTTACTGACTGAATACTGAAACAGGGTTATGGTGCTTACCTTTAAGGCCCTATGCGGCCAGGGACCAGCATACATGCAGGACCACATCTCCTCATATGTGCCCCAAAGAGCCTTGCACTGTTTGGTAGTCCCTAGCCCAAAAGATGTCCATGTTGCCTTGACCAGGCCAGCGCCTGGTGGAACATGTCCCTGACTGAGATCAGGGCCCTTTAGGATTTATTGCAATTCCGCGGGGCCTGTCAAACAGCTGTTTCACCAGGCCTTTGGTTGAGGCAGTGGATGTCAAATAACATCAGCTTCTCCTGCCTAAAGCGCTCCACAGCATTATTTAGATCATCAGTGCTAAGAACAGCAGATTTATTCCACCAAATGATCCACTGCCCCTCCTGGCATATGTAGGATATTGGAATGGAAATTCATTATTGAGCTGCTAATAGATATTTAAATTTTAACCTGGTTAAAGTTATTTTATTGTTGTGATGTTTTTATTAATTAAATTTATTGTTCTGTGAGTTGATGTGAGCTGCCCTGAGCCCACTTGCTGGGGAAGGGTAGGGTAAAAATCCCAAAATAAATAAAATGAATGAACAAATAAGAGAACTGTGGCATAAGCCTCCATCAAACACTACACAAACTTCTAAAGGATATTATTTACTGAAAGACGATGCAATTTCTTTCTTTATGCAGGGCTTTTCAGCCTGTACTATCACCCATCAAGTAACTGGCTCAATAACTCATAGTAGATGAAACCACCACCACAGCTTCTCTCTTTCATTCACACCACACAGAAATACACGAGTATATTAACACCGTGCTCATAAAGCATAGCTAGAAGTGCACTCACCTCCTCCAGCCGGCGCCGCAGCCTCTCGCGCTTCTTTCGAAGCCGCTCCAGGTCGCGCACGATCTCCTGACACCCAGACAAAAGCAAGGCCTCGTCGGGGCTCCGCTCAGCCATCGGCTTGTACAGGATCCGGGACACCTGACGTCGAATAACAGAACAGAGGGGATGAGGGCGCCTGCGCCGGGCACAAGATCAGCCAGCGAAACCGCCCCTTCCCTACCTGTCTACGTCGCTCTCGCTGCTCTTCTTGGCGGAGGAGCTCGGCGCGCGCCGCCGCTTTCCGCTCCGAGCGACTCAAACTCCTGCCAGCCGCCATCGCCTCCGTCTCTTCCGCGTACCTAGCAGCCCAGCC
This sequence comes from Gekko gecko, assembly GCA_029375565.1. Lineage (NCBI taxonomy): Eukaryota > Metazoa > Chordata > Lepidosauria > Squamata > Gekkonidae > Gekko > Gekko gecko. The sequence goes on along the minus strand of JAPDNY010000002.1, from coordinate 230,218,211 downwards.
AGTGGGTCCGACTACTTCGACTTCCGGCCGCCTGGAACACTGAGACAGAATACTAGAGCGCCTTTCTCGCTGTTATTGTTTTCGACTCCCTGGAGGAAGGATATGATTCTAGAACTTCCGCCCCTACCATAGAGTCTGCTCCACTGTGACTTCCAATACAAAGAATGCATAACAAGTTTCACTATAGAGAAGCCAAGAGATAGAGCGACGCCACTCAACTCATCGCCCTCTGTAGGATGGCCGTAGACAATCATGAACAATGCTGACTTGCGGGGTCCATCGGCCGGGGAACTGGAATAGCAGTGGTTTAACAAGACCGGAAGTGCAGTCGGCCTACGTCCCGCCTGTTGTCGAAGTCTAACTTTCGTTGCACTTCTCGGGCAAGTTTATATAACGTCACCTCTAGCAAAACAATCTTATTTCTGCGAAGTTTTACAGAGGAAAACATACAGCAGCCAGTTTGCTACAATCACTGATGTTCAGGGCGCAAGTATACAAATAATAGCCGTAGATACATAGAACGAGGGAAAGATAGGACATTGCTACGCTAAGAACATTTTAACTTGTGCTGATTATTTGTGGAGGTGATGACCCTTATTGCATGAAAAGGATTCTCTCGTGAACGGCTGGTATCATGAGGTCTGCATCCCTTAGCAGTCTCCCGCCTCCCCACAAACCCTACACCGCTCTGCGGAATTTCCACACCCTCAAGTTAAACTTTAATTCTCCCAAGTTAAAGTTAGGCCTCTGGGCTTGTAAAAGGAAGTCTACTAATTCAGTGCTTTACTTGTGGACATTTCTCAACAGGAGATGAAGAATATAAAAGGCAAATCATGGCTGCTCAAAGCAGTCAAGAGTTGAAAATGTCTAGGTAGATAAACGTTCCAAAGAGACCTCTTATAAATTTACTTTTTCATAGTTTAAGCTTCTACCCAAGGTTTGGACAATTTTATTAGCTTTTCTCAGAATTGGGGTGAGGGATGCAGCAAAACAAGGAAGGGCTACTGTTGGAGACAAATGGTGGACCATTTAAAGTTTTAGTCTGCTGTACCAAGATTTAATGTTCTTTAATTTATTACACTTGCATGCAATTCCCTTTATTAAATTCGGGGGGGGGGAGTGGTAATTTAACATTGCTAATTAGTGCTTTAAAAGCTTGCCTATTTGGTCAGTTGGCCACATATGTCTTAACCATTCAGAAGTCTATCTTGTTATCTCAGAATTTTTTCAGGCCAGAATCACTTCTAGAACACAGAGTATGAATTTATATGTATGTAGAACAAGAAATTATGATGCAGGAGTATGTCAGTAGGACAGCATATTTGGACAGCCAGTTTGGTGTTGTGGTTAGGAGAGCAGACTCTAATCTGAGAGAGTGGCGTTTGATTCCCCAGTCCTCCATATGCAGCTGCTGGTGTAACCTTGGGTCAGTCACAAGTTCTTTCAGGGCTTTTCTCATGAGCAGTTCTCGAAAGAGCTCTCTCAGCCCCACTACCTCACAGGGTGTCTATTGTGGGGAGGGGGAGGGAAAGGATATTGTAAGCCGCTCTAAGACTCCTTTGGGTAGTGAAGGGTGGGGTATAAATCCAATCTCTTCTTCTAATGTATTCAGCTATTGTGTACTTCCTTTTCAATGTACATCTTCAAGAATTCAGGATTACCTGAAAGGGTTTTTAAAAAATCAGGATAGACTGATGCACTGCTCTGACAGCCTTAATAACTCCAGGATGCTTCATTTCACCAGCATCTGGAAACAAGGTAGTGCCTGTAGTTTCTAATGCAACTTCACTGAGCATCAAATATATCATAAGTTTGAGCGCACTAATTCCAACCCCAACAGAAGAATTATGCGACATTTAGGACAGGACGCTTACAACCCCATCCTATGCACATTTACTTCCTACTTTACATCCCACAATTTAGGATACTTAGCCATAGACATCAGAGAAAAATTATTTCAATTTAAGGTTAATTAACAAGCATAAGAACCTTTAGGGATGATTTATCCAAGTTTGATAGCCCACTAAATACCTCTGTATCAATTAGATCTACAAACTATTCCTTTTGTGGACATTTAGAATGTAACTCATTCCTCCTAGTAATGCTCCACTACATTTCACATAACAGTCAGAATGCCAACAGATATGCTAACTAATTCTTTCTTTACACTTATTAAGTACAGCATCTAGCACTTCCAGTGGGCGGGGAAGATCCCCACTACAGAAGTTCATTCATTGGAATTATGACAAAAGGATAATTATATACATTGTGCTAAAACAGATCATCTAGGAAGTCTCCAGTACTCAGAACAGGAAACCATTTTGGTTTTTCACAACAGGAAAGAAAGTTGCCCTTTACTGCATGCCAACAGTCAAACCTGAAGAACTTCAATCAGCATGGGAAAACAAATCTGCCAGCCCAAAGCTGGTCAGTAACAGGATAGGGAACAGCCTCTTTAAAGATGTTTATTGGTCATATACAAAATAAAGAATGTTTCATATCAACAAACATACACTATATACATAAATAAATTAACAACACCTCCACTGGGGCTGTGTCAACAAATTCCCCAACAGTTATCAGATATCTACAGATTTTAAAAGGACAATAATTTAGCAATAAATACTGATTAATTAGTTGGGCTCCACTGTTGTACAACAGAGTTCCAGGACTTGACAATATGCTATTACACCCCTGGCACATAGAATTCATCTCCAGTTTTATTGGCTTCGGAGATTCTCTGAAACCAAAATATTTGTCTTCCCCTTTTAAGAAACATTTGAAAGCAGCAGTGAATTTATCATCAATACCTTGAGCCACATTCTCAACACCTTAAAGGTGGGAAGAAATGCCCTCAGCCTATTTAATTAAGTGCTCTGAATATCATCTCTCTTGTTTCTCCATAACATTCCAGTTTGGCAAAGGGTATAATAAGCTCAGAGCAAACTGCAGGTAAGGGTGAGGACAATTAGAGTTTGGTTTCACACCACCTTAGGATCACAACTCCTCTTACCCAAACCAGGCAGTAACTTACCTTTTTTGGGAATGAGGAGACTACTCACTCAATAGCTGCACAATTTCATTCACACAGGTAACAGCCACAAGCATCCAAAGTTCATATACATGAGCTAAAGGGGGCAGAGAGAGGAGAAAATGCATCTTCCCTATTTCAAAGAACTTGTCAAAAGTTCACAGCTAGATTGCTGTAAGATTTACTCCTGGTCTCTCGACATGAGGAGGAGCAATACTGTGTTTGCAGCCCTAGCCCCTTTATCAGAGAAAGCAGCTATGTTACTAAACATAAAAGGAATATTCCTGTGAAATAGCATTTGTTCTTACTGACAAAGACAGACTTGAGACATCAGGAAAATGCGAGAAGGCATCTGCCAGTAAATTCTTTCATCCTGCAGATGAAGGGAAAGCAACATACCACCAGCATTTACCTACAATTCAGACACAGTGTAAACCTTCATCAGTATATAAGGGTGCTGGTTTTGTTTGTAGGTGGTACAAAGAGATGCCATCCTGCAACTTTTCTGGAGTGTGCCAAATACACAAAGGACACAAAAACAAACAAACAATACCAGGAACGCAGTGTCTTATTTGCACAAGTGCACACACATGCACACAAACATCCCAAGAGCACATGCCCCAAATACTAACAGCACAGTCTCCGTGCCCAAATGTCAAGTATCCTGGCTCCTAGCCTGCAGTGTTCCCGCTGCTTTTTTAGAGAGGAAGTAGAAATTATTTTATAATCCTAGAGATCACTTTTACACAGTTCACCACAATATAAACAAGCCCCCAACCTACCCCCAGCACAAGTCAGCCACAAGTGGGCGGAATTATACTTCACAGGTTTGCTCTGCAGCCAGGTTGAAGGAAAAGGTCCCTCACCTGTTGCATCAAACAAAATGCCCAATAAAGAAAGGAGAAATAAAATCACAACACTCTTCACAGCAGGAAAACCAAACAAAGAAACAAGCACCTTGAAAACAAGGACCATCACACTCTGAATGCTATATACCAGAGAGAGAAACTGAGGGCAAGGGCTTGAGAGAGATACCTGGGATGGAAAGAACACAGGATGAACCCAGGAATACGAGAAGCAGACACAACTGAACATGGGTGGGAGAAGATGGAAGGTGCAAAGGATGCCTGGGCACTGGAAGATTCCCCATTTAAATTTCAGCCTCTTAAATGTTCCAGAGCTACAAGGTAACTTCCTGCAACAAACCCCACTGCAGACAGCGTCACACTTTTGAAGACTTGAAAGGAGCAAGAAGTGCAATTCTAAAGGGGAGATTTGCAATAGGGAGACATCTAATATTACCTGAAATCTAACAGGGAAGTAAACAACTCATTAAAAGGAAGCAGCAATGGAAGCCCAGCCAACTCCAGGGAGCAGTTAAAATGTGTTTAGAATGATATGACCATGACAGCATTAGTTTCAAGAGAGCCAACGTGGATTTATGTTCATTTTGCTGAAGAGATATTTATATCCTAAAAAGGGAGCCCTACAAAGCACAGTAATACACAAGCTGCATTTAAAATACCAAAGTATGGAACTATCACAAGTATCATTATACTAGTTTCCCTGGGGCTGTAAGCAAATACAGTACAGAGAAGCACAACACTGTGAAATAGGCAGATTCTTGAGATCAGACAGCAAGAATAGAATTGCTATCAGTGAGCTCAACAGTCCAGGCTACATAACTCTCCTTTGTGCAACTCATGGATCAGGAGACCTAAAATTTAATTTTGGTGCCCACACCTTCCTTCTCAATTTGGTGATCAGAAAGCCCAGGGTATGTGCTATTGTGTTTTACAAGTCTGATAAGTGTGCATAAATATTGCTTACTCAGGTTACATCTGTTTGGTTTTCACAGAATTTGGATTTCTTTGGCAAGGACTAGAAGGTGTAGGGCAATGGAAGGAAGAAAATATACACAGCATAGGGGGATGAAGAGGAATGTGTGGATAAAGGCAGAGGGATAAGAAATAGTTAAAGGTAGGAAAGCTCTGGACACAACAACCTCAGATAGACCAACACTTGTTTCTAAACCTTTCAAACCAGAGGTATCATCAGCCTCAAGTCTTCTCTGTATTTTTGCAGTCCCTTCTTCAGCATGGCCTGCAGCATTCCCAATACACTCCACAAAGCTCAATCATTTTCAGAGTCAGAAACCTACTGGTCTTAGCTGAAGAAGGTTTTGGGCTTCCCAAGAGCTACCAGCATAAGCCCCAGCAATAGACCCTTTACTTGTTCTTTTTAAATATAAGTAAGTAAAGCAGGGATTGTGAATTTTGGTAGAATCTTCAGCCAAGGCAAGCTTGTGTCCACACCAGAGCTCCTTCCTCATTCTTTTCCCTTTCTTTGCAGCTTATTCCCAAGTTGCTCTTTGCACATTTGCAGTTCACAGGTACAGACAGCATCACAGAAGTACCCCAGACTATCAAGGCATGGCAAAACATTAGCCGGGATGTTTACAAGGAGACTGAGTGGGAGAAAGGAGCCCCAGCCTATCATTTCAAGTTGCAAGCGTGCAACAGTAAGAGTTCATAGCAGAGGATTAGGAGTACATACAGGTAAGTCTTGAGCTGGAAGCTCACAATGGATCTGCCTTCACACCTCTTTTTTGTACTAGCTTCCAAACTAAATGGAGCTCTAGAGTTTCTAACTCTATTTCCAGCAGAATCCACATGTACAGACTGTTAAATGGCTGGCCCTTGCAACAATCTCATATCCACTGTCTCCCCACCACCTCTATCCACTTAGAAGAGCATGTTCAATTTGTTTTGTTTTAAAGAGCACCAAGAAAAGATGTTTTAAGTCAACAGTCATGCCAGGTGCCTGAATTTTTTTTTAAATCCAGAAATCTGCACAAAACAGGAGTCGGTGGGAGAGAAGGGGCAAAGCTCTGCTGGATTCAGAACCAGGTACACAGGTCAATAGAGAAGTGAAGATGGGGAGAAGCAGAGCTTGTCCCACAGCAGAAAAACCTGCATTGACTCCTCTATGGGAGTGTACATATGCACCCAAAGAGAGCCAGCAGACATCAGAAGAGGACTTGGGCAGTGTATCCTCTTTTAAAGCTTTCTTAACTTCCCTGCCTCCACTGTAAGTATTGCCCTGCCCAGGGTATAGCCCAGGGTCTGACACTCCTGCACTGAGTGGGCATTAAGAAGAGGAGTCTTGAGGAACTGTTTTTCATTCAGATGAGGTGAAACACTTCTGGTGTAATCACCGGAGACTGTGCTTGGACATCTGCTAAGCAGAGATGTGTCTTTCCATCTCATTTGAACGTGACACCCCTTCTTTACACACACATTAAACTTTTCCCCAGTGATGCTGCCAAGAGGCCGAAGAGTCTGTTAACATGAAAGCTGGCATTTTTACAGAGAACATGTGTGTGAGAGGCTCTGAACACATTTTCTCTTCCAGCATTTGAGAACTCACCAGCAGTCACTCACTATGCTGGCTCTGAAGACAATTCATTTGCCTACAGAGCCTCAATTTTTAAATGCCCACCTATAGCAATTTTAACTAACACATACTGAGCACAAAATTTTCTCTCTCAATAAGGAGACCAACAACAGCTTTTGGATAGCAACACAGAAGATACCACTTCTCCTTCCCAATCAAAAGAAATCAGTTCTTGAATGGCAGCCAGGAGCAGTCAGAGCTTCTTTATAGAACTCAAGAACTAGGCTTCCAGTGATACTTTCTAAACATCCAGTAGACAGCACAGTGAAACTGAGTTTTCCTGGGACACACTGACCACCACAGACTCCTTAACCTGTTCACCTTCCTAAGCATTTCCAAATATGCCAAAGGAGGGAAAGGAAAAGGAAATGAATGTAGTACCAGCAGTAGAAGAGTCCTGCTCCAAGAGTGTACCAACAGGAATAATGTATATAGGCCAACTCTAAGTTAACACTGCTTCTTAGGATATACTTCCATCTTCATTAAGCAGCACTAAAGTGGCCTATTCAATCCCCACTTTTGTTGTTGACAGTGACTGTGATCTTTGGAGAGATCCAGGATCATTAAGGAAGCAAACTCTGGGAGCTGTGACCCAAGTGACTGCAGTACTGTCTGCCAGCTGTCATCAAGCAGTTTTAATAACATCTTAGAAGAGCAGAATGATCTCAAGCTTCAGTGACCTGGGAAGACAATTCCTCTGACTGGAAAACTGCTCCACGAGGCAGAACCTTCAGGATGTCCATAGGGAATGCCCAGCAAAATCTCTGCACTCAGCCCAGGAAAAGCAAGCACAAAAAAATGCTCAAAGGACACCCACACAGCTAAGTTGGCCATTGGCACCATCACATCACAGCGCCACACAAGACTTCAGAGCACAGACAACTCAACACAATGGGAGCACAAAAGAAGCAGGTGAGGAGTTCAAGAATAAGTCACTTTTGGTACAATTGCAAAAAGATATCAAACAGGACTTGCCTTCCCCCCCATGTTATTTATAAATAAAAGTCTGATAACTCTTTATAAAAACCAACCTCAGAGCCACAAAAGCTTAGTGAGAAACTTTTAAAATTTACTTTTCCTTTTTCAAACTAGCAATTCCTCCAAGAATACGACAATCAAATATTCTCACCCTCTTGGGTGAAAAAGGAGACTGTCAAATACAAGCTTTTCCCAATTTTAGGTTTGAAAACTTAGATTATTTCATAATTCTTAAAAATGAATGTTTCTCTCTTAAATAAAAGGCTATTTAAACCACATAAACTGGTTGTGTAAACCATCACACTAGAGACACTTGATACTCTTCAAACACAAAAAACAACTAGTGATTTTGGTCTTGATCAGTGCAACACATTAGGCACAAAACTGGCCTGTAGTCACCATGGTACAGCCTGATAGTCAAGTTAATACAGTGCTCATTCCTGTCTTCTTTCACTTCTTTGCAGCACAGACACCAGGAAATTGCAGTTTTGCCACTTCCCTCCCCTTTCAGGAAAAGTCCCAAGGAATCCCACCTTTAAACACAAGAGGCGCAACTAGATGTTAATATAAAAATGGTTACACAAACTACCCCCATTACAGTCACTGATACCAAGCAATTTACAAGCAGCAGATTGGACAGCTGACACACAACCCTGGAAGAATAGAATAAATCATCAGAAGATACTGACAGCAGATCTTTTAACTTTCTACGACCTCTGCCCTCCCCCTTTTGGGTTATTCCACCCCAAGACTCTACTCTATGCTGCTGAGAATCCCTTTGGCTAGGATATCCAGGTCCTCCAGTTTCTGTTCCCAGAATACCCTGGGTGGAAGGTTCTGCTCACACAGAAGGGTTGCATCACCATCAGTCACATCAACCAGAACAAAGCTAAAAACAAAGGGACTGCAGTGACAAGCGGGCCAGCATGTGCCTGTGTGGCTGGGCCATCTGGGTGAGGGTTGTGCTTTGGGGATTCCGGATGAGCTTTGTGCCTATCTGCCCTGCACACACAAGCCCAGGCGGTGCTCGTTTCACTAAGACCGGGCGTCCGTTTTAGATTTCACTATTGTGATGACGCTGGTGGTGACAACCTTGCCAGGCACAAGGGGACCCATGCTTGAAGCAAGTGGTCCCCGCGCAGGGGTGACAGGGCTCCGGGCCACGGTCCGGGCGAAGTTCTGCAGTGCCTCATACTTGGAGCGCAGGGCATCAAGTTCCATTTTCATGCTGGCATTCTCTGAGGCCAGCTTCTCCACCTCCTGCTGAAGTTCTGCTTTCTGCTTCTCCAGCTCCTCCTTCTGTGTTACCCTCTTGACACGGCAGCTGGCAGCATAGCCTCTGTTCTTCAGGGTCCGCCGACGTTGCTTGAGCTGAATTATCTCCTCCTTCGACAAGCCCCGCAGATGCTGGTTCAGCTCCCGTACGGACATGGTCACCAGCTCTTCATCTGTCAAGCTGGTCCCATTCTCACCTGGCTCCCTCTTCACCTGCAAGGATAGTAGGAAGCACACATATCACTGAAGCTCAGGGAATATGCATTCACAGCTAAGCCCCAGGTTTTTGCCATTACCTTCAAGGCTTTGTTTCCTTTGTTGGGGGTCGTCATAACACGCAAGCCTTCACAGTCAGCTTCTGGAACAAACAGAATGCAAGACCAGGGGTTACTGACACACTCAAAGTCCTAGAGCACTCATTCACAGATACCTACTTTTCTGGCTCATCAACTGGGCAAAGAAAGTAGGCAGGGCTCTCTGCTGGAACTAGCTTCCATGTGCTCTACCTAGCACAAGCAAAACCAAGAGACTTACTAGAGCTCCTGACCACCTCTGTCCTTGTCAGTCCCACAGCTCCCTATAAAACTTAAGAAGCAAATAGCATGGGAGGGCAGGAGGGGAGGATTAAGAACCTGGGAGGAGCCACAGCACGATGAAGCTATATTTAAAAATAGCCTGGCAGCCAGGGTCCTGTCATGCTGAGTCAGCATACTAGCAGCCTTGCTAACAGAACACGCCTTGGAGTACAACCCAGCAGGAAAAGAGCAACAGCCTATGCCCCTTTCCATACTATGGTCCAAATGTACACAGTCTATTAGGAACTGCACAGACTTTGGAAAGATTTGGGGAAGGGGTCTCTCACCCCCCCCCATAAAATAGAACCTGGTACATATGAGTTGGCCTACCCTGTCTAAGTTGTTTGTCTGGAAGGCTGAACAATCAGGGTGGGGAGAAAAAGAGGAGACACCAAAGCCAAGAGAATTTCTTGGCTACAGCATACAATGCAGATTGTGGGATTTGGCTGCTGGATGGAGAACTTGTTCCCCTGATCAGAATTATGGTAATCTCAGTTTCTTTTTCATCACTTGTCACTATCATGTTAGCACTGGTCATAAACATAAGCATATAACCAATACGAAATGAAAGGTTTTCTGGGTGTGTTTCCAATCATTAGAATATTACTTCTTTCTATTCAATTGTTCTAACCTCCTTTTGTCTCTAGCCAACAAAAAATTGGATTCATAAACCCATCTAGCAATTTTTAAATGTAGAGCTATAAAAAGTCAAGCACATTTGTGCAACGTCACTCCATTAGCTTACTACTGTATTTATGTCACATTATTCTAAACTTCCAGAACATGTGGTATCGCTAGGGAAATCTGTTCCAACTGTAGATTCTTTTTGGTTTAAGGTTCTCAATATTCTCAGTTATGGTTTCATAAATAAGCGTGGAAATGTAAGGAATCAGAAAGCTAATTAAAAAACACATTGGTTATGCTTCCATATTTCATAATTTCCGCTGTATAAATCTAAGGAGCATAACATTTTGCATTACAATACCAGAATTCACAAGGAACATAACCTCTCTGGGACAATAAGTACATTTGTGAGCAAATTTTTACTGCTGAGTACAAGCTATAATCTTTGTTAATGGCCTATCATCTCCAAAATGTTATTGGAACCACTTTTTTTTCTAGTTTCAAACCAGCAATGAGCAATGATGCTTCCTCCTAATGTGTGGCATCACAAAAGTGAAACATATTCACCAGACAAAATTTGGCATTCACAGTATGTTATGCAATGAAATGTCATGCTGTATCTAGAAATAAGCAAGTTGCTCAGGCCTTGTGTTTCCCATGGCTAACTTGAAAAATAAAGAACTACACACCCTTGTCCTATAATCAAGGTAAAGGTAAATACATTCCTAAAAACTAAGTCTCAAAGCAAGGCTAATTCTGTTCTAAAGAAAATCTGGGATCTCAAGCAAGACATGAACTGCATTTTGTGAGCCACACATATTCTAAAATATCTCCCTTCCACCCCACCCACAATAGGCATTAGTAAGTACTCTACCTTCAGCTACTCCTCTGGAACAACTCAGAAACTGCAGCTACTCCCTAAGCAAGAAGAAAATCTGCTGTTATGACCTGGGCTGAGTTGGGAGTAGTGGAGCCTCTATGTACCTTCAGACAGTGGGTATCTTTATATCCACCTCCTACCAAGCACATCAGCACTTACATGGCATAATAAATGCATCTCCCCCACAGTCCATGTTCTTGTTTGTTAAATGCATAAAACATCAGTTCACATTTATAGCAGAGAATTAAGACAAGCTAGTGTCAGCAAAAGCCAAGAAACGGTCCCCCAGCAGCTCCCCCAGAAGGGATGGCTTCAGCGCTTTCCAAGATCACTAATAGGCAAGCAACAACTCGGTTATTCCTAGAGCACTAAAAACTGCTGACAAGCAAAGTGCTTATGCCCAAAGGACATGGCTGTGGTCACTGATTAAAGACTTACCTTACCGTAACACTACAAGTCTCTACTGTCTTACTACGGGTACCCACCAACTTATTTTTTGTCTTTGGAACAGATGTGGAGATTCTAACCAATTACTGATCTTAAAGTGAAACACATTTAGTTCACTGTTGCTCTTTGATCTATAACATGAATGGATGGCAGTCTTGGGAATCTCTGTTCTAGAAATTTGTGAACAAAAACCATCATTGCTATACTCTTGAATGTAGAGGATAGGGCAGGAGCAGCCCTGCCATCCTCGCCAAACAGAAATCATGATGTAGGCTTCCCTCTCACACAATTTTAAAAGTTATTAAGATAACAATGGTTAAATAAATGCTGGGGTATACATGAATATTAAGGCCTTTTGCTTTCATTTCCCCTGACCTTTCTCTGCCTAAAACACATATGCAGCCATGTGCCCACAAGAAGGAGAAATGCAAATCAATTACTGACTGTCATGACCTCACAGAACAATCACCACACTGATGTTTTCAACCCAACTCCTCCTCCTCTAGTAGATTTTATCTACAACATATTAGAGAAAGTCTCTGGCCACTTGCTAGCACTCAACACAAGAGAGATGTGAACACTTCTGAAGACAATGAACTATATCACAAAAAGGTCAATGCTGTTCATGAATCCAGCACAAAAAAAGGATCTCTTAAATTTCACATAGCACATGTGATGTTCCATAGAAATCAGAGGGCACAATTAGGGCTGCCAACTCCTGGTGAGGACATACCTGGAGATTCTGGGGGTGGAGCCTGGGGGGACCAGGGTTTTGTGAGGGGAGGGATCTCTGCAGCGTATAATGTCATAGAGTCCACCCTCCAAAGTAGACATTTTCTCCAGGTGAACAGATCTCCATCGTCTGGAGATCATTTGCAATTCTGGAAGATCTCCAGGCCCCACCTGGAGGCTGGCAACCTGATGGATAATATACATGTTTAGTGCCTAGCCTTCTCAGCAAGGATCTTCATAAGGATCTAACACAAACTCAAGTTAAAGGCTTCAAGTGCACAGTTATTTGTTTAACGTTGAGAAAGAGGACATGATACAAAAAGATGCTGCCCTGGAGGGGGCTTCTGTGTTCCTTGTCCCTTCTCACCATTTGGGAAATAACTGGGGAAGATTACTAGGAATGAAAGATGGGACAACACTCTAAGCCTGATATCTCAGAGTGTGAAGTTATCTGAACCATCACTAATATATTAAGGGTTAACAATCCTTATATGCCATAACAAATATGGTACATTTAATTTGTCCTGAGGGTAAACTATAAAGACTACATTAAACAGCAAAAACTGCAATTCTATGCATGCTTATTAGAAGAAAGCATCATTTTCAGTAGCTGTTACTCCAGGGTAAGAGGAGGGAAACTAGAAGATAACACAGTAACAAACCTTGCACTTTTTGTTCTCAAAGGCCAGATTCATAAACTGGAATAGCACTGGGCCTTTCTACAGTCCTGACTTGCTGATCACAGAAACATGGACTTATTAACAGCCTGCAAAGAGGACAACCAGAGAGAACTGGCATCCAGACAGAGACAAACTTGGTCTAACTCCCCAGACTGCTGATTTCTCAGCTTTTTGACAGCTTCCTGAAGAAAGATCACACTGGAAAGTGCCAAGTGCGACGGCTGCAAAGGGAAAAAGTGCAGTCTCAACACATTTTGCTAGGACTCAAAAGTCCTGCACTCAGCACAAGCACCGCCAATTCTTTGCTCACAACAGCACTGACAGCACAGCGCATGATTCAACACAGGCTCCATTCTCAACATTCTTGATTCACAGAGCTGTGCCATCAAACTAGTGTAAACATGGTGACGTCACCCATTCCAGCATCAAAGTCAGCCTTGAGACAGCTCCATCACTGGGAGGCTCCACTGTAAAGGATGAGAAAGAAGACTGACATGACAATAAGGAACTGGAAGACAGCCTGCAGCGGAAGGTTTTTCAACAAGTATAGCACAAAGCAGTTTTGGTCCTACATGGAGAAGACTCCATATCCATGGTTCTAGAAACTGCCGCTTTCACCAGTTTTCAGAAGCTCACCTACATTTAGTGTCTCAACAGTCTTTCTATACATACTTGGATTCCTTTGCTAGAGAATTTAACTTGCCAAAGGGTTTTGAAAATGGCTGTTTACCCTGTAAAGTATCCAGCAACAAGTGGTCACTCCAAATAATCTTGATTCCTCAAAACAGCCATGATTGGCCCCTTGAGAATTTTCCCAATATGTTTACATTCAAAGTATATCTATGCTGCTTTTATTATTATGAGAACACCTTTTACTCAGCAAAACTATGGGGAGAGGGACAGACAAATCAAGATTCTGAACTGACCTGACACATCCTTACAACAAACATATCATGTAAAACTAGCTTCCTAATGTCCACAAGCCTGGTCAGTTATTGCAATAATCAAATACACCCAGTGAAGCATACATGGGTGAGAAGCAAGACTACTGCATCCCCTGCCTGGTACTATAAGACCAAGAGCAAACCAATTCCCAGGGAAACAACTCATCCAGTAGAGGAAGAGTATCACACTGTTACTCATATCTGAAGACACCTAGTTACAAGAGGGGCTGTTTTAAAACCAAGAACACTAACTAAATACCTTGCCTCTATTCATGTAGCTCTGACTTGTCTTACATTATTAAATCCATTAATTTTTCTAGAAAGCAAAAAGAAAAGAAAAGAAAACAACACACCAAAACAGTACCACTGCAAAAGAAAAAATAGAGATTGGGATACTGTGCACGTGTCTGTTAGGGTTTGAACTAACCTTTCACAGAGCAGAGGGACAGAGAAGATGATTTTCTCTCTCTTTTTTTACTAACTGTGCTGCTTTAGTATCCCAAGGAAAAGTCCAGAATCAAAATATATCAGACCTAGGCAAGTTATTATTACACAGAGACCATATCAACCTTCAACAAGACAGGCTTTTGAATATCAAGTCATACTAATTAGATTGCCCATCTCTTGACAGCTAAACCACTATCAGACTGGTGGAGGGCAAACTGTCCTCCAGAGTTTTTACTGTAGATGACAGCATTCTCCTGCTGGCTTTGCTGTGGGGACTTCCTACTAAGGACTCAGCAGAGGACAGCCTGCACTTGTTGCGCATACGTGCTCCACTGCTCAAATCAACAGACAGCTTCACAAGGCACATCAAACAGATCTGCATCTCTGTGCCCTTCAGTGTGACAGCATGCTAACCTCCTTCACAGAGCCCTTGAGAATGTCAAATGCATATACAAGAACAGAACAAGCAATTTCCACAGAACTGTTTCACTGAGACTAACTAGAAAGAATTCTAAAACAGAAGCCCTACAGGTATACAAAAAGAGAACATGCAACCAAAGCTCATGCACCCACTGCAAACAAACAACCCTCCTCGACAGAAAAACTTCGTAAGGCTCTCTCAAAGTTCTGATAAGCATCCCTTCCCCTGAACATTTCTGCCCTCTCTTGTTGCTCATGGACATATGCTTTGTGGCATATGCTTACAAAGCTGCACAAGTCAGAGGATCATAAATACAAAAAAGAGGAAGAGAAGCTCGAGTGAACTCCATTCTCTGTTGTCTCCTGCAACCTGCACCATTTTCACTGCCAGAAGATGAGTCAGCAAATCAGCCTTCATAGATCATTTTCTGAACTGGCTCTTTTACCAGGTCCCACCAGCCCCTTGGCAACCCCCACTTCACTTTGTGCAGCATGTACCTAGCGGTGACCTCATGTTGATGAGTCAGCAATGTCTAGGTTCTGCACAACAAATGCTGCGTTAAGAGAAGCAATGGGATGCTCAGATTCCCTCATCCTGCATACTCTCCCCCCCCCAACTTCTACCCAACATACCCACTGGTCCTTGCTCCCTGCTCTAGACACCTGATGAGTCAGCACGGCCAGCCCTTTAACATTCCCAGACATGGCTGCACATCTCAGGAGACACACACAGACACGACTGGCCAGGGGCCAACCACCACCCCTCCACAGGTAAACGAGGGACACATCTGTCTCAGAAGACTCGAGAATAAGTGGGGAGGGACCCAGGTACTCTGTCAAACTTATTACTTTAAAATAAATATCAACTAAATAAGGAGTCAAGAAAGCTTAGGGGAGGTGAAGGAAATGCCGCGTGGAATAAGATCGCCTAGTCGCACCCAATACTCGAGAAAAACAAGAGAAACCCACCTGTCAACAGGAAAGAAAGAAAGAAAGAAAGAAAGAAAGAAAGAAAGAAAGAAAGAAAGAAAGAAAGAAAGAAAGAAAGAAAGAAAGAAAGAAAGAAAGAAAGAAAGAAAATCTGATGAAAGACAGGAACCCGCGCACCTCGACCCACCTAGTCCACAACGCGCCCGCCAGAAAATCTTAAGGAGAAAAGGCGCGGGGGGAGGGGGGAGAGCTGCCCACTCTACGACCAGTACAAGCCCACACCCCACCCGAGTACATCAAAATGCCAGAGTCGCTTTTTCAACAATAAATACGACATAGAAAGGAATATTCTATTCCATAACCCCCCCCCCAAATTACCGGGAAAAATCAGACAGGGCAGAACACTCCCCTCTAAAACGTCTCCGATTCTACCTCAGAACCCCCTCCCCCGCAATATTAATTCCTCCTCTTCTCTCTTTCTTTCTCTGCCTCCTTCCCTCATGGAAGAGGGGGCGCTAGAATTCGTCTCCCCACTACAAGAGGAGCCCGCCCAACCTCAGGCGCTCGCGCAATCGCTCACCCTCCGCTCGGTGCCGCCGGGGGGGGGGCCGGGGCGGGGAGGGGGAAAGCGCCACGCACAGAGGGACCGAGAGTCCGGGGTCCACCGCTGCCGCCGCTCACGGACACGTCACGTGATGTTTGGGTCACGTGCCTCCATTCATGAAGCCGCTCGGTGCAACCGCCCCGAGCCTTAAAGGGGTGACAGCCAGACCGATGGAGGGCTTTTTTTTTTTTTTAAGTAAATAATTGTCGGAGGAGAAATAAGGGGGAGTAGAGCTTGGCAAGGCGACTAGTGCGAGAGTAGTTTCCAGTGTGGGCCACGCTAGAGTTTCATGGTTTGGCCGGTGTTTGCTACCTCGCTGCTGAAATCTCCATCCTCCGCTTCGGACGCAAACTATAGACAAGTTTATCCCTGTGGAATTTGGACAACAGAAATAAGATAAAGGCGAGACCCCCGTGCATGAGAGACTCATCGGGCGTGGTCGACATGAGAGGCAATGAGGTGCCACTAAAGACTTGAGGTGGCAGAATGTACTGCACCACTTCAGTCTACAGATTACAGCTTTTTATGTTCCTTACCGTAAAAAAAGCATTTCGGTGCAAATAGAAAACTAGCACAGCAGGTTTTACGCCCCGCCCCGGCACTTCGCTTGCTGTGCTGTTTTTTTTTTTTCCCTAGTATATTTTTTATGTAGGGGAGCATTCAAAAATTAGATTCTCCACTAGCTAGCCTTCAACTGGCGCGATCTATTCTGCCTCCACGTTCATTCTACTGTGTGGGGATACCTGAGGCAGCACCTTTGCTGGCATCAAAGAGATCTAATATGGTCTCTCTGCATAGAAGTCCTAGGAACCCTAGTTAAACTAGCAGCCGTTACAAATATAAAATGTATATTAAAAGAATATTTATATAGAATATGTGTAATAACAAAGCCTATTTCAGAAGCAAGTGAATGCACCCCCGACCCGTCGAGCAACTAATTCCAAGGCAGAAGTTACTGAGTGGAGGTGGGGCAAGGAAGCGACATTTCCGGTACTCCCATTCTGCCACTCGGAAGAAACGCTTTGAGTGGAAACAGCTAAGCACCTTTGTGTGGGGATATGGATGCAGGGCCTATTCCAGACTGGGAGTGGGCAGAGTTCTCAGGGCTCCTCTATACCCCCTACCAAGCCCCACTGCCTGTGGTCACAGTTGCCATGCCCTTTCCCTGATGGTGTTGAGCAGTGTGTGCACCTGGGAGTACCATGGCCACCAGAACCACCTCTGCTGTGTGCACCACGACCTATATGTCCTTCCTCCGGCAGCACTGGACATAGGGTTGCTAAACTCCCGGTGGGGGCTGCAGGCTTCCTGGGATTACAACTGATCCCCAGATGACAGAGATCAGTTCACTTGGAGAAAATGGCTGCTTTGAAGGGTGGTCTCCATGGCATTGTACCCTGATGAGGCCCCTACTTACTAGAAAGTCTTCCAAACCATTCTGCCCATCACTTTTTTAAGGCAGCACTGGCCTTAAATACAGAGATTATTCACCCAGCAGTTCTGCAACTAACCCCAGTTAACAGAGCCCTCTAGTGCCAGTCTCACTGCTATAACAACAACAACAACAACAACAATAATAATAATAATAGGAGGTGGTGGTAGTGGTGGCTGTGATCTTGGAGCTGGAAGATGATTGTGCAGAAAGGCTCTTACTGCCTTTTAGTGCATCCTTGGACTGTCAAAGGGATTTTCCCCCTCCCTGACCCAGATCCTTGACAGACAAATCCTTGATTCTTGGCAGAGACCCACATCTCAAAATACTCTCAGACTCAATGACATACAGTGAGCCATGGGTTGGATTTCTAGCAAGTTCTGAATTGCCTGGACTAGATTGGGACCATTTTTCTCTAGAGGTAATATATGCCATTTTTTGACAGCCCAGAATTAACAGGGGTACTCAGGGAACAGAAGCCCTGATGGTTGTTGACTTCTCAGTGTTAAAACTAGAAATCCATTGTCTACTGCAGCTGTCACTTGGAACCTGCTAGCTGTCCAACAAATTGCACAGGCTAATTAGTCTGCTTACATAGTACATGGGAGGCTTACAGAGCTTGAGGAACAGAGGATGATGAGCCTTAGGATTTCTCACCTTCTTTCATCTTCCTGAGTAGTCAGCCAGACCCATACTTGAGAACATGTTTTTAATGCAGTCCCCCTTCCCCCTTAGGAATTCTTCTCCTCCGCACACTTCTGTTCTGTCTTTGCTGTGTCTACACTTTCTCAAAACTGTGGAAATTGCAGGGAGCAGCGAGGTCTGGGCTAAAAGTGCTGATGCAGGGAAGCTGCTCTCGCAGCTGTTTCTGGCTTAGGTGCCTGGGACAAGAATGCTGCAGCATGCTCCCAGCCCGAAGCACTGCAGAAACAACTGTAGCATAGGAGAAACAGGCCCCAGGCCCCCTTTCTTTATCAGGAATTCAAACACATCCCCCCCCCAAGTGTCATAAGCTGTATAAGCCATAACCAAGCATGAAAACTGGGTTTTAGCAGGGAAGTCGTTGGTGTGAATGTGCTTCAAACACTTGCTTGGAGGTACAGTTACTGCTGAACCAGGGAGCTTGTTTGTGTGAAGAGTCTCCCTGCATAGTTCAGCTGATTTTGATAGCTGTTTATAGATATTCACTTTTGCTGATGACTCCAGTGAAACCCTATTTTTTCAGGGTTAGAATGGCTGAAAATTGTCTGAACCAAATTAATACTATTTCAGCTAACTATGTAGTTAGGAGCCTGCCATGGTTTCTGGAACGTACCTCTAACTGACTGCACAACAAAGACAGATTGGGAGCAATTGCCATTTAATTCTTTGTATAACTGGGCACTACACCATATGAGTTCTCTGAGGTGTAAGTCTTTTTTTCAAAGTAATTGCTGGGGGTATGGAAGACTGGATAACAGTTATATGTATTCTGAATAATTTCCTCTCCCCACAACTGTAGGGCATAAGCAGAATTTTCAATGTCCCTAGTACCTTTAGTTTATATGTGGTATGTTGTGTTGCAGTGAGGGTGCTTCATTGTGGGAAGCATGTTGTTCTAAAGAATGGTAAGTGTAGTGAGTGCCTGTGGTTGTGAAGGAGGTTGTGGGGCTTGTACAACAGCATTTGTATTTTGTTGACACATTCATCCTCCCTAAAATATTTGTCATCATGCCATGACATTAAACAAACAACCTCAGAACCATTTAACGCATTACAATAAAATTGCAGATGGTAAGAACAACAGAGAATAGCTATCATGCCCTTCTTGTGAATTTCCCAAAGTCATCCAAATGGCGATTGCTAAATGCAGAATGGTGACCTAAATGGTTTTATTTAGTCCAAGACAATTCTTGTGTTTTTATATATAGGCCATGAACTCTAACTGGGAGATTAATCAACAAAATCTGCACAGCCCCATTTTGAATGTAAGAACATAAGAGAAGCCAATGTTGGATCAGGCCAATGGCCCATCTAGTCCAACACTCTGTCATACAGTGGCCAAAAATACCAGGTGCCATCAGGAGGTCCAGCAGTGAGACCAGGACACTAGAAGCCCTCCCACTGTTGCCCCCCAAGCACCAAGAATACAGTGCATCACTTGCCACAGTTTGAGAGTTCCTATCTATACCTTGTGGCTAATAGCCACTGATGGACTTGAAAGTAAGCTTTTGTATTTACTTGAAAGTATGCTTACTCCTCAGGGCCAAATAACATTACACTCAACATTATGAGCTGTTTCCTCAACCAAAATAGTCTCTGGAAGCTATACCTTTTAACAGAGGAGCATCTGGAGATGTTCTGTCGCTTCCAGCAGTTTTTCTGCTGGAAATTAAACCTTTCCACAAAGTTGCTTTTTTCCACATTGGGGGAGGGGAGTAATATGACATTCCATGCTTGTTAGCTCCCTGTAGCTGCTTTCTGTTTTTTGGAAAAGTCAGATCATAAAGTCTGACCCCAAATAAACATGCACACATCACTCAACTGCAACCTGCTTAGGATGGCACAGCTAGTTTCTTAATCAGCAAATGCTGTGCATCAAAAGCATATTTTTTAATTTTTAAGGTTTTTAATCTGCAGTGTTACTTTAACAGGGAATGGAAAAGAAAATATTAAAATGGATTTTCTTCCATTTCTTATTTATGTTTCCATTTCTTATTTATGCTTACTAAAGTATACATTATCTTAGACTTCTTTCAGTATCTCAAGATGTTACTTGTACTAATTTTTAAGTATTTTAATATGATTAATTAGATGTTAAAAGGTAGACTATCCATCAGCTAGAAATTCTTTAACTGGTG
Source organism: Gekko gecko (assembly GCA_029375565.1). Lineage (NCBI taxonomy): Eukaryota > Metazoa > Chordata > Lepidosauria > Squamata > Gekkonidae > Gekko > Gekko gecko. Next base: position 230,197,916 of record JAPDNY010000002.1, on the reverse strand, counting down.
GTGCATAGCCATAGTTCTCATGCACACGATTTGTTAAGTGTTTAAGCTATGAGCCATAACAATAATATACACATGGCCAAATCATTGTGCCCAGTTCTGATGTAATGCTTCCATCTCTCCCTCTGGGGACCATTTCAACAGCACTCAATTAAATGCAGACATGGAAGTGCTATGTCATGTTGCACATGTGTCTGAAAGTTTTTGAAGTTAAATTACAGGGAATTATTGCGACTGAAGCAAGCAAACATTAAATGTAATACCATTATTTTTGAAGTGGAAAAGTACTTATAGGACAAAACAAAGTAACGAAGTGGCAACTCTTCCAAGTAAGATAATGATGATTGGGAAAGCATACTTTGTCCTTTTTTCCAGGAAAACCCCCCCTGACCTTTGCTCAGGAGCTGATAGTCCTGCATTGTACATTCTTGAGAAGGCCGGCTGCAGCAAATAGTGACTCCCTTGATCATTGGAGGTAGGTGATTTACTTATTTTTCATGTTTTCATGAGATGGCGGAAACAATCCTGTTAGTATATTCAAATGAGATCCGATCTATGTTGATGATCTGTTTATGTGGCAGCAGAAGCTGCTGATGGTAGTCCAGGGAATAAGGCCTTATCCCAGTTCAGTTGTTAGATGCAGCTCCTTGACTGAAGGCCTAGTGGAAGAGTTCCATATTGCAGGCCCTGTGGAACTCTGGGAGCTTGTTCCACAAGTGAGGAGCCACAAAGAAGGCCCTGGCCTTGGTTGTAGTGAGCCTGGCAGCTTTGGGACCTGGGAGGGCCAGTCGATTTTGCGACCCTGAACTCAGTGCTCTCTGGGGAACATATGGGGAAAGGCAATCTCTCAGGTATGTAGGCCCCTGACCATAAAGGGCTTTAAAAGTAAGAACCAGCACCTTGAAGCAAGTTCAGTATGCTATCAGCAGCCAGTGCAGTGCTTTCAGCACCAGCTGGATGTGCTTCCACATGGGGAGGCCCATCAGAAGCCTGGCTGCAGCATTTTGCACTAGCTGTAGCTTCCAGATTTGGAATGAGGGCAGCCCCATGTAGAGAGCATAACAGTAGTCTAATATCAAGGTGACCATCGTGTGGCTCACTGTTGCCAAGCCACTGCATTTGAGGAAGGGAACCAACTGTCAAATCAGCCACAGATGGTAAAACACTGATCTGGCAGTGGCTGCTACCTAGGCCTCTATTGTAAAGGAGGCATCCAAGAGCACTCCCAAATACTTAACCTCCAGTGCTGGCACCAGTGGAGCCCCATCGAAGGTCAGGAGTGGGATTCCTAACCCCAGACCGCCTCGGCTCAGGCACAGGACCTCCATCTTCATTGGATTCAATTTCAGTTGGCTCAGTCTAAGCCATCCAGCCACAGCTTGTAACGCCAGGTCCAGATTTTCCAGTTTAGAGTTGGACTGGCCGCCCAACAGCAGATACAGCTGGGAGTCATCAGCATACTGGTGACATCCCAGCCCGTGCCTCTGGGCAATCTGGGCAAGGGGGCACATATAGATGTTTAATAGCATCAGGGAAAGCACTGCCCCTTAGGGCACCTCGAAACCCGTTGCAATCAGCTTTAATTAGCCACAATGGGCACGGGTCAAGCAATTTGTCAACTTCTTCTAGGCTGAGCATACTGAAATAATCCATAACCTGACTAGAAGACGTGCATGAAGCCTTGAGTTCACTCACTGTCTCAACTGTGGCGGGGAGGTCATGGTGGAGCAACATGACTTTATCTGCGAAGTAGCTTGCAAAAGCCTCACAGCCCATATCCAGTTCCCTAACATTTGGTCTGCCTTGTGGCAGGACAGTCATAGACTGAATCATTCTAAATAATTGGGCTGGGCATGAACTTGCAGACACAATTGTGGCCACATAGTACTCTCTCTTCGCAGCTTTGACTGCCATCTCATAGGATCTCATTAACGTCCTATAAACTGTTCTTGTAGCTTCATCACGGGTGCACCACCACTATCTCTCTAGCCAACTTACAGCATAGCCTGAGCCACAGACAGACAAAGAGGGTGTAACCACTCACTCAGCTCGGTACTAGGGATGCTGTGAGCAAGTAAGCAACAATGCTGGTGGTTCTTTTGCTGGAGTGCTCCTATGCGTGGGATTTTCATTCTTGTATTATTCTATTATACATCATTACTACACTGAAGGATGTTCAATAGTACATTTTTCTTTTGCCATGGAAAAGTAGATGCCACTCCTTTTTCAATATTGCTCAATTCTATTCTTATTACTTATTACTCATTTTCTGTTACTGATCCAGTATTGGCTATATGCCACATTGACCATTTTGTTCCCTCTTCCTGTTCTCTCAGAATTAGGCACCTTTCATCATTTTAATGATTAATACAATCCTTGAAAATTCAAGAAAATCTGTCTTTCACTATCTCAACCTTTCCTATTTCATAGTTTGAAACATATCTTTGTGAAATGAGAAATTAATGTTGCACTCAGAAGTGAACTTTCAGTATGCAGTTACTGATTTATACAAGATTTACATCCTCCTAAATCCACTGACTCTGGCAGACTTAGAAGGATGTAACTCCCTGCTTGGGACAGCACTGTTTTGCCCATTTCATTGTCAAACTAGCTAATAATTTGACCAAATAACTGTACCTGGCTGACTAACCTAGACTGTGCAACTCTTTAGTATGAGTTTCTGCTTCATGGCTGAATAGCATATATTATCTTAATGTATGAATTAACAGAAAATGGTTGCACCTCCTATCTTTAAACAGGTAAATATCCAACCATGGGGAAGGGCAAAGGCTTCATAAACTGTGTAGATGTAATAAAGGACAGATTTGAACATTGGTTAAAAAAGGACACAATGTGAAAACACAGGGGTGTTTAAAAAGTCGTTTAAGGGATTCTTTAGGAAAACCCCATAACACAGGCCTCATCAAGTGATTCTACCAAACAATTGGTCAACTGCATTCTGTAGAATTCTGACAGGTTACCACCAGGACCCACCCCATCAATAGTAATAGCAGAAATCAAGCTGACTTTCTCTATATTGCAGAGAACAATTACTCTAGGTGCATGAAAGACAAGAGAGAGAAGGCTGCAGAAAAGGTCATGAATTGACCTTGAACAAGAGCAAGCGTGTCAGTGGACATTCACCCTTCCCACAGGCCCCTTTTCATATACCCTTAGTCTGAGCCCTTGTCCCCCCACCCACACCACTGGCTGTTGCACTCAGAGATGCACAAACACCAAGTCTCTTTCACCTTACCTCTCCTTGTAGATGGCTGACAATATATTAAAACTTTGAAGCCTGAGGGTCTTTGATTCTATGGGGTTAACAAACTGTGTGTCAGACCCTTGAGTTAATCCACTCTCAGTCCAATAGTCTTTTATAAAAGCTTTATTAGAAATAGAGATTTGGATATGCACAAGAGAGATCTCTTATTCAGACTAAAGAACAGATCAAGGATTAGGTATGTATAGGCAATAGGTCAGTATCCCACAATGCAATGGTCATGCAGTGGACATGCATTCTCTTCTCCTCTTTCACTCCCCCCCCCCCTTCATACTACACCCAGTACTATAAAAGTTTATTATCCAGCAACCGATGTTCCTCCAAGGATTAAAGGCTCCCGCTGGCCACTCATCTTGGGGCTCGTTCTTATGCGAAAGTTGTTGCAAGCAAGGCTAACCTACCCCTTCACACACACACAGATATTTTAGCATTCACACCTGCTCCTCCCATCCCTCGGAATTTTATGGCAGAGAGGGCTACAAAGGGGTGAGACCAAATGGTCGTGATGGCTTGGGAAGTGAAAGGAAACTACAAAGGAAGTAAATGAAAACCTTTGTCACCATGACAATCAATAGAGCCCGATCCTGACACTGTGAATACAATATATATATATATATATATATATATCAACAAGGAGATACAAAAAATTAGAAGTCTGAGGAAAACTATATTAGGGTCTCAGGAAGACCAGAAATAAACCCAATGCAGCGTGTTCAAATTCTGACAACTACAGATCATCATTATGTAAAGGATAACAGAAAATTTATGTATAATATTATCAGTAATAAAAAGTATGATTGTAGAAGGGGCTCCAAGTGAAAAAGGTATGTAAAAAGGTTATCTGGGAATGACTGTTGAAGAGAATGAAGCTTCTGCTGGTAAAAGTTTCACAAATGCTGTATCATATAAAAATACCCAAAGTGTGCAGAACCATTTGATGCTTGATCACTACTCCCCCCCCACAAAAGCCCTTGCTTCAGTGCCCTTCCCACTGACTAGGTTTGATGGAACTTAAACAGCATGAAGCTAAGCATGTTCTACTGAGTTCAGTGGTAGTTAGCAAGCATGCTTAAAATGGCAGCCTTACAGTGACTTAAGATACAACATTTCTTAATTATGTAAACCCTCCCTCTGGTGGAACATCCTGTATAGCATGTTTGGAATACAAGCAGGGAACAGTTTAGCATTCCTAATTATTATTAGCGTACATGGGTGTTTCAGGGTTGACAATTACTGGGATTTTAACAGCTGGCCTAATAGGTAATCATGCACACAATTTCTTCTCTATCATGCTTTCCCTTTATGGTTGTGGGAAGATATGGTTATGATTTTATATAATAGAATTTAGGCCACATAGTGTCACGCAATTACAGGAGAAAAATAAAACAAGCAACAAGAAGCTGGATAAAAGTTGTTTAGAAGTCAAAATGTACAGTGGGAAAATCTCTCACAGCAAAAGAATATGCATTTTCCAGTATTCCCTCTTTGCTATGCAACCGTCTTCCAGAGGTTTAGCTTCAGATTTTCAGGACACTATATAAAAGGGCAGTTGAGGGAATGTGAACAGACCCAAGCCTAATTTTTTGTGCATGGTTTTTAATCGTATCATCTTTGAAAGTTGTTCTTAAAAGGGGAGGGTGGGGGGAGGTTATTAGATGGAATGAGAGGAGCGGAATCTTTTCTTTCCTTTGATGGCTGTTATTATATTGGACATACATTTTAGCCTATAGCAGTGGTCCCCAACATGGTGCCTGTTGGCCCCTGGCACCCACTGACACCTTTCTGGGTGCCAAGTGTTTCAGAAAGTGGGCCGGGACAGATGAGGCTTTTGCCCAGCAGGGGTTCTGACTGGCCATTGAGGATCTGATTTCAGTGCGGATATTTAAAAGTTGCTTTGGCAGCAGCTGTCACCACAACACAACTGTCTTTACTGTTTGACTGAAGGTAAACTGTGTATGCAATAAAAGTATTTTAAACAATGTTTTTATTTTAAAAAGCATTTAAAAGAGCTTCTTCCTGAAATGTTGAAGAGTTATTATTAGTTATGCACGACCTCATACCCTGACAGTGGTTGACTCCACCTCACACAGCAGCCAAAGTTGCTCACAGGTTGAAAAAGGTTGGGGAGCCATGCCCTATAGAAAAGACAAAACAGAAGTCCAGTGGCACCTTAAAGATTAACAATATTTATTCCAGCATGAGCTTTCATGGGTCACAGCTCATTTCTTCAGATGCAATGGAAATAAGTGTGTGTACACACAGAGAATTTTCTTCCTTTCCATTACCTCTGAAGATGTGATCTCTGACTCACAAAAACTTATGCTGGAATAAATGTTGCCAATCTTTAAATTGCTGGTGGTCTTCTGTTTTGTTATGCTACACTAGACTAACAGCCTATTGAACTATAAACTATTAAAAACTACTGGACTATTAGCTCAGCTATTAAAGACTCCTTCGATCTTTAAGTTTTGTACATTGGTTTGACTCCTGGTTCAAGAGAAAGATGAAATATGAATATTTTAGACAAATAGTAAACTGTTCAAAAACTTTTAAAAACAGTTCTGCAATGACAACCAATTTTACATGAATATGAAATACACCAAAAATGATTGCAGTGCTAATAAAGCCAACAGATATTTAAAAACACAGACCACGATCCAGCACAGAGTTTGATATGCATAACCCCACTGATTTCAGCAGGACTAACTGTTGCAGGGATTCATAGTTTTGAACTCATGATCAGATATAAGTTGAATTACTCTAACTTCTCATTCCTCCATGCAATTTTATTTTAAGAATTCTACAGTAAGGTGGTATCTGTGATTGGATCAAATTCTAGTGAATAGAGATTAGCAAAATTATTTGTTTCACGGATGCCTCAATCAGGAAGAATGGAAAAGTACATTTATTTAAACAATTATATTCTATCATGCTGCATGGCTTAAGGTGACTTACAATACATAATTAAAAAGTTAAAAATGAACCACCAGTTTCCCACCATCAATAAATAAAATGCCTACAACTTACTCTCTATTAAAAGCTCTGGTAAATAAAATAGCCTTACAGAGCCTCCTAAAATGTTCCAAGGACACTGTCCCTGTCTCCCTCACAGCCCATTCCATAAAGTAGGAGAAACCACAGAAAACCATAATTAATAGAAGACCTTTAATGACAAAACACCTTGAAGATGCTAAGCTAAAGACTGTAGCTGGCTCACAGGTACTGATGTCCTTTAGATATGAATACATCTCTAAATATGACTCTGGCTGGACACATTGTCCATGCAAATAGCATTGTTTATAGCAGCTACTGATTAGCATCCATGTTTTTTTTTAATTGCTGTGCTGTCAATGTGGTTTCCTCAAGCTATACAAATCAGACCTACCTACTGCTCATCTTCAGTAATAAACCTGATGTCAACCCTAACCTGTACTGTAGACAAGTGACTGAATTTCCATGTGTAAAAAAGAGGACTCTTATCATCTAATCCCCCCTCCCCAAACAAACCCTGCCAATGGCAAGAAATACAACATAGACCAGTCTTAGACTATAGAATTTATTCTCCAAAGAGGAATGTCTTACATAGACACAGAATAAAACTAGGAAGTCCAGCAAGTGTCCTAGAAATTGCTCTACAGTAAAGCTCAACATACTGAGGGTTAGATCCAACCAGCTTTTCTGCTAGTGAGCAAAGCAGGAGGGGTCCTCTCTGGCCACCCAAAACATCTGTGCTGTGGATCACAGGACCTACATAAACAAAAGCCAGGTAAGGAAGGGGAATGTAGTAAGGAGGAGCATTGGGTAAGATTAAGTGAAAAAGCCAGGGGTTTTTTTGTAGAAAAAGCCCAGCAGGAACTCATTAGCATAATAGGCCACACCCAACAGCAGAATTCTATTAGCATATTAGGGCACACTTCTGACAGCACAGCTCATTAGGACACACCCCCATGTTACCAGAAGTGTGGTCATCCAGCCACATCCACCTTTTGCTTCTTATTCTGTTTATCTTGTTTGTTGACAAACCCAGGGCTTTTTTGGAGCAGGAACTCCTTTGCATGTTAGGCCACACACCCTTAATGTAGCCAGTCCTAATGAGTTTCTGCTGTTGGATGTGGCCTGTTATACTAATGAGCTCCTGCTGGGTGTGGCCAACTCGGGAGCCAGCCGGAACTCCATTCCTGTGCGTTCCTGCCCGAAAATAGCCCTGAAAAAAGCTATTTGGATCCAACCCTGTGTTCCTAAGCTGTTTATCACAACCCAAAAGTGGCCTTGCAGTTAGCTTCCATTCGTGACCTCAGACAACCTGGGTTATGTTCTGAATATCTTTGGTGGCTAATATACCTTGAAGTCAAAGCTATCCTGGTCAATGCAACCAGACTTCTGTCTAGCCTAGCCTACTTCTGTTGCACAGGTGCTCCTCCAACACAGATGACAGCAGCCTTCTACATTCTGGGCCTTTGCATTGCCTTCTCTCCCTGCTACCTCACCCACCAGATTCCCTCTTCAGTAGTGGTGGAAGAGGCAAGGTCCAGGATGAAATGCAGGATTTCTCCTTGGGGAGGTGAAAGAAAGAAAAAAAGTTTCACCATTCAGCCTCCAAACACCTTGAAATAAATTACAGACTGCAACGGGAATAGTCTAGAAAGACTAAACCTGAGAGATTCCACATAAAGCTTCCCAGAGCTACAGTATCCACACATGCCTAAAGCAGACACATTTTTTCTCCATTCTGTGTAGAAAAGATAGCACCTCTGAAAGTAAGGGAAGGGATAAGAAGTAGGAAAATGCACACTGAAGCCAGTAAGTGGAAGAGTAACATATTAGGCAGGAAATGGGCAACAATCAGCTCATATGGAATTTTTCTGTCACTGAGCCCTACACATACGAAGCTCCAGCCCCAATCTAAGGCATCAGCAATAGTTCCAGTTCATTGACAAGACCTAAATTCCTGAAGTGTAAGAGTAGCCCAGGGCCACCAGTCACCCACAGACTCTGAAGGTTCCAGAGACAGGAAAGAGATGGGGCTTTTGCTCAAGGAGGATGTGAGAAACACAGAGGTATGCTTCAGGTAGATTCAACAGATACAAGAAGCACATCAGACAGGCAAGACTGACATGAACAGCAAGAGACAGAGAGTTGTTGTTTGCTTGCCCTATTAGTACCTTAAGGATTTCATTCAAGTCTTCCTACTGTGAGAAGAAGTCTGGTCCTGGTTGCTAAGCGCTCAGGAAAAGTTACTCCACACTTGGTCAAACCTGTGTGGCACATAAAGAGCCTTTACATTCAATCATACAGAAAAGAGCAAGAGTCCAGTAGCACCTTAAAGACCAAGAAAATATGTGGCAAGGTATGTGATTTTATGAGTCACTGCTCATGTCTTCTTTTCTACTGCTACAGAACAAAATTACAGTCCAGTGGCACCTTTAAGACCAACAAAGGTTTATTTAAGGGATGAGGTTTTGTGTGCATGCACGCTTTTTCAAATACATCGGAATGGTGTGTAAGGTTCAAACTTATAGACAGGGAAATTAACATAGGATGATATTTAAGAAATGCAAAGTCAAAAATAAATCACAAGATTGAGAAACCTGTAGGAGAACACTTCAACCTTTCAGGACATTCAAGGAATGACTTCAAAATAACTGTTTTATTACAAAGGAACTTCAGGAACAGAATGGAAAGAGAAATTGCTGAATTACAAGTTATTACAACACTTGGAACAAAAACCTCCCCAGGACTCAACAGGGATATTGGTTTCTTATCTCATTACATATACTAACTCATTCAGGCCTCACATATGTATTCTCAACAAAAAGGACTATAAAATCTCTGCATTTTAGTGTTTTTCAGAATAGTATATTAGTATACTGAATGTAATGCCAGGAATATTGGGATGTTTTGCTGACATAACACTGTATCCACCTCAAAAAGTGCTGTTAAATCATCTCTACACCTGGCAGGAGAGAATGGAGATTCTCCGTTTGCTTCCCACAATTAGAAGAGACACCTGTAGACATTTATCTGCTATTCAGACATATTTATTGCTTTACAACTGTTGACCTTATAACCTAAGCTTGTTATTTTTGACTTTGCATATCTTAAACATCATCATATTACATGTTAATTTTCCTAACTATAAGTTTGAACCTTATACACTGTTCCAATGTATTTGAAAAAGTGTGCGTGCACACAAAAGCTCATATCGTGAATAAACCTTTGTTGGTCTTAAAGGTGCCATTGGACTCTAATTTTGTTCTACTGCTTCGGACCAACATGGCTTACCACCTGGATCTTTCTACTGCTACAGACAGACTAACATCGCTACCAATCCTGATTCAGCCATATGGACTCAGTATGTGCTCTGGGCAACCCGAGTTAGTGAAATGAGAGTACTAGAGGAAAACCGAGTGAAATTCAACAGGTGAAATATCTAGTTATTTTTATTTCAGACAAGCTTTGCAGTACTCACTGCCTGGTTATAGTTAACAGTTGACCTATTACATTTGCTCTATCACCACTTGTAACTCACTGCTATTCTATTCATTGTTTTTATTCTCCTGCAAACCAAACTGAATCAGTTCCACAGGTGTGCTGAACCAGTTATCCTGGCATGAAGTGGAATAATTTAAAAATGGATCACTCCCTAGCCAGCCTTAGAATGAGAGACTGGAGCTGTGCTTCTGCCAACTCCTGTCATGTAATCTCATAGGACACCCACTTCAAATACAAGAGCTTCCCCATCTCACCAAGATTCAGAAGGTAGGGAGATGGAGGGAGGCAAAGGGAGCAACACTGCAAACTCTTCCTGGACTGTTGTGAGAAGCATAGTAGGCACTGTTCAGCTGGATTCCAGGTACTAAGTGATGAAGTGAGGCATAGCAAAGGTGTGTAGTGAACAATAAAGATTACAAACAAGGCTCCAGAATGACCTATATACTGACCAGCAGCTGTGCTGTGATGAGAATGAGATGGGCAACAGGCAACAAGTATCAACCAGCCCTTGCCGGTCTCAGTTCAGGCTCCAGTCTCTGATTCCTTAAATTAAGAATACTAGTTTTTGCCCACCAGCCTAATAGAGCATGGTGTAAAAGATAAGAGTATCAGTTTGGGATCAGGAAATCTAGATTTAAATCCCTATTTAGCCATGAAGTTTCTGAGGTGACCTGCCCAGCCATTGTTTCTCTACCTTACCTCACATTTGTTGTGAAAACAAATGGGAGACAGGAAGAGGCATAACCCACATGCATTGCACCTGAGATCCCTGGAGAAAGGGCAGCATAAAAAAAGCAGAACAACTCTACAATAACTACTACGAAGAGAAGCGCATGGCCACCCCTCTCGGAAGTGTTGACAATGTTGCCTCCCCTCACCTGCAGAAATGCTGGTCCCTACTAGCCTCTGATAATCTCACTTGGAAGCTAAAATCACTTTTCTGCAACCCTGAATCCAGGACAGGGCCTCCCCAAAATGGCTAGAACTACAGAATCCCTAGAAAGATAAAAGAAAGCATGGCCATGGAAGGCCCAGTGTCTTCTCAGAACTTCTTGTTGCCTGGATTGTTTTTGTTGAACAGGCTGACTTTGTTGGCAGCAGAAGACTCTAGTTTCACTTTATCCATTAAAGTCTTCTTAATGGCAGCTGGGGAGACCTTCTCCTGGTCAGCCATGTACTGCAGTTCCCTGTTGAAGCAAGCACTTTGTTAACAGATAAGACCAAGCCAAGCATGGGCTGCTTTTCACCCTCCATATATTTGTGTACCTTGTTCTGATGCAAGATGCCTCCACAGCATTGATAAGCAGCGATCGGAAACCGCCACTCTCCAAGAAGTGCAGGGCATAGATGGTAGCGCCCCCTGGCGAGCACACATTGTCCTTCAGCTGTCCAGGATGCTGTTCAGAATCCAAGAGCATCTTGGCAGCTCCCTGCAGTTTTGGAAAGAGGAGTAAAAAAAACTCATGGGAAATTGCAACAACAGCTCTTCAGCGTTTTTTAACTGGTTAAGAGCAAGAGTCCTGTAGCACCTTAAAGACTAACAAAATTTGTGGCAGGGTATGAGCTTTTGTGAGTCACTGCTCACTTCTTCAGTCTTTAAGGTGCTACAGGACTTTTGCTCTTTTCTACTGCTACAGACAGACTAACATGGCTACCCATCTTAACTTAACTGGTTAACTGCCTTTTGATGAAAACCACTCAAGGCGATTCCAGCCACAAAAGGCAAGAACATCCGATGCGCAAGATACCTGAAGGACTGCAAGATTGCTCTGCATCACACGGGTCTGAATCACCACCTACATCTTATTGGCCCTTCCTGCCATACTTCCTTCTACTCTTGACACTGCAGCGAGAAGACCATTTAGGTAACTAATCTGAGGGTGAAGGAAACTTTCATAATCTTCAAAGCATGTAGATTTCAGATGAATATGCTGGAGGGATATTTTCAACCAAATATTGCAGACCAAGAGGCAGTATATGAACATGCCTTGAACAACAAACAAAAAAGATACTGACCAGCAAGGCTTGAGCTCCCAGTCGGACAGCTAGCCTGCGAGGAAGACCCATCTTCACCCCTCCATCTGCCAGGGCATCTAGGGCTGTGAATGCCTGTGAAATCAGAAGTAGTGTCACAGGGAAATAAGGCTGGAATCTCGAAAGGTGAGAAGTTCCCTATAAAAGAGATGCTGTCTCATTTAATTAAATAGGCAAGCTGTTGCTAAGCCAGGAAAAGCATCCTGAACAACAGAAAACTCATCTTCCCCAACAATAGCTCCCCATATATACCATGCTCATCCAGCCTGAAAACTAGCAGCTTCCTCCTATAGACTGTTTCCATTCAAAGGTCAGCCATAACTAAAGCAGAGGCTCCCAAACACCAGCTGTAAATGGATTCTACTTGTTGACCTGTTATGGATTTGAACAAACCAGCCTGGCAGTGAGCGGCTCTGATGACATTCTGGAGACCGGAAGGGTCTCTATGAAGCCCCAATGCAGAACTAGTGCAGTCTGATCCACCTCCTGTGACAATCTAGCCCCTGCTAGTATGGTTTCTGCACTTTTACCAGTAAGTCCCCTTACTTAAAGGAAGAGCACATACATAAGCGGGTCCACTGCCACTGAGTCCAGTGACAGCATCAATCAGGTCTTCTTCCACCTCAGTGCAGTAGCCCACACTGGCCATCAGCTGTTCTAAGAGTTTCCCATCTTCCACTTCAGCATGCGTCCCTGTAGCATAAACAGTGGCCCCTTCTCGTACAATCACTGGTGTGTTGGTCATGCATCTGATTACTTTTGGGGTGGAGCAGAAGGCAGAAAGTTTCTTGAGATGCAAAAGTAGGAAAAACAAATTAACATTTTACATACAATTTACATCTAAAATGAAGCTCACAAAAGGCAGAGAAAATGCAAGGTGAGATAATTCCTCACCACCACAATTATTCAGTGTAGAATCCCCATTAAATCAGACTAGATGCATAAAACTATGCCTTTATTTATTGAATGCAACTATTCTGCAACAACCTGTTTGATATTACTATCATGTGGCCACTGTATCCACTGAGGCTTTATTATCATAATCAAGCAACAGCAACAAAAAGAGAGAAGCCAACACATATCAAGCTTCTATAACATTCAACATGTGAATGAGTTGTGTGAACACACCTTCAGGGAAGACCCAATACATGGCAGAACCATTCTCAGACCCATCACATAAAGCTTCCCTCTCACCAATGACACCTTTGTGGGCTGAGCCCTAGTAAATATTAGCCTGATTTTTATCAGGAAACTGGAGATCAGATGCCAGCAGCTGAAGTGCTTTTTCTCTGGGGCACCAGTATAAATGAACGAACACTAAGGATCTACAGCTAGTCCAGTTCTGGAGATATGTTTTTCCCTTGGACTATGCAGACCAGCCAGAAACCATGAGTATAAAGTTATAAAGATAATGAATGGCTGTTAATACTATCAATACCATCCCACAACAAATGAATCCTATTGTTTGTTGAGTGGTATGTAAGAGCTCTACCTTTAAACTTAACTGGGAAATATGCTTCTTTAGCCAGTAGAAGAAAAGAGTCTGATGTCCAGAAATGCTATTTCCAAATACAGAATACATTCTCTAAATTAGCTCTATTTCTACTTGGGGAAAAATTGGTCTCTACAGTATCAGAGGAAGTGCAGAAAGGGCTTGAGAGTGCCTCATTCAAAATGGGGTAGCCTTTCAGCACCAAGATTAGACTCCATTGACTTCAGGACCACAACTGCAAACAACTTCAGACTTATGGAAAGCTTCTGTAAGGCTGAATCTTGGACTCTGCACTATTTCATTTTCAGGAAACCCATTCCTGGCATGCAAGAATTACTACAAACTTCTTCGGCATTCCAGCCATTTGGCTGGATAAATGAATCTAGTGAAATGACTTTAAGGATTTGTGATAGGTGGTGCTGTGGTAGAGGGATGGGGTTTGATTTTTGAATCAAGATGAATGGAAGGGTGAGCGATATAGAACCCTTCCCTCTGTGATTCCTCTCCTCAGTTCAGCTCCACGAAAGGACATGATTTGGGTCTGGGGAAGAATTCTGCATTCCTCTCCCACATATCCTTTTTGCTCCTACAATTGAACACACAGCCCCCTCCCTTTCTGTGTTTAAACATATAGAACTGCTGCCACCCTATCTCCTTGGGCTCCCAAAGGCAGTTTGTTGACTACCCACTGTTCACCCTCAATGTAATGTGAATGGATTTGTCAGGCCTTATAGATTCTCACCTTCTCAATAGAACTGATAGTGACACCAGCAGCACATGAGACCACAATGTGCCGATCCTCTATGTCCGAGCCAATTTCATCCAGAATAAATGGAATAATGGGAGGTTTCACAGCCAAAAATAGGACATCGCTGTTTTTAACTGTCTCTTTGTTACTTATGGTGAAATTCACACCCATTTTCTAGGGGGGGAACCACAAATATACAATTGAAAACAACTGATGAAATGTTCCTTGAACTCTGTTTAAAAAGCACAGACGTGAGGATTTAGATAGGGGATTTCAGCCAAGAACTGGATACAATACTGTTTACTTGGTATGCAGAAACCAGGCAAGCTCAACACACAGCATGTCAGTGACCATCAGGGTCACAGGACTTTGCCATTTAAATATTAAATGGGCACAACATGCAGGAGGCAGAGCTGGAGGTTAAATCCTCACACAGGTTCAACAACTCAAGACTTTAGATACTGGATGAGGCCAACTGGCTTCCAAGTGCCCACCTCAAAGTTACAAACTAGGACCAACCCACACATTGTATACAGAAACAAAGACACAGCTCAATAGATGTTTTTAGCTTGAAAAGTTGCTTTGGGAAGAGTCAGTTAACAGTTGATATGCTGTGGGTTGGGCAAGGACATGTGTAAACTTTTCCTCCTCAGCACTCCCTCCCCACAACCCTTGCAGAAATCCACCAGGGGACAAAGCCACTTGGAGTAAGCAGGGAAACAGAAAGTGACAAAAAGCATTACAAACTCCCTCCCACCCATTGATTCTAAGCTATCAATAGCCCACTCCCAAAGCATCTTTAACACTAAAAGAAGTGCACTTATACACACTTGCATATAATGTACTTTAGCTCTAGTTTCTGCTTTTCTCATTCTTGTTTTGTCCATAGGTGAAGGATGAATGAATATGCATAAACAAATGCTCAGGGCTGCCTTATATAGCATAATACTATTGGTCTATCAAGGTCAGTAGTGCCTTCTATGACTGGCAGTGGCTCTTTGCATTCTCAAGCAGAGATCTTTCACATCACCTACTACCTCATCCTTTTAGGTGGGTATGTCAGGGATTGAAACTTGGACTTTATATATGCAAAGTAGATGCTGTACCACTGAGCCACAGCTTCGACCCATGTTAATGGCCATGTCCCACTTCAGAATTTCAGTCCCAAACAGAGATAGTGAACTAAAAAGACAGCTGGTGGCTGGTGCAAATAAAACAAGACATGTATTGCATCAATAGGGAATTTATTTTATTTATCTATTTATCAAAATTCTACCCCACCCTCCCAGGGGATAGGTAAGAGGCATTTTAGATTTTACAGGATCCAGAACCTACCCTCATCCCTGCCACTGTTGGGAGATCAGTGTCTGGTGAACTTGCTGTGATCTTATGAGCAGCCAGGATCCCTGGGGGGAGGAAAAAGGAAATCTTCAGTTTTGGTTTGGGACTTTCAACAGTCAGCTAAACTATTCTAGTATTATCACCTCTCTGCTCTGTACTTTCTCTTCTCAGCACATCCTTTACACAAGATTGTTTGTGGAAACACTGGTTGCGTTACCCCTCACCTTAAGAAACCCAGCTAATTCAGAGGGGGGGGGTGGCCCTCCACCTTTACCACTGAAAAATGGTCATATCACTATAAAGGGAAAACATACCAATAAATAAATGCCTAGAGAACATGCCATAAAAATTTCTCTCACAAGATCTTTATACTTGTTTATGAGAAGACACAAACTGTATTTTGCAATGTTTGTAGGTTTTCTGTAGTCAGAGGTGTATTCTTTTGGGGTTTAGCTGTATTGCTTCATTTCTTGTGAATCTTCTCATGAGGAGATAACATAGCCCCAAGAAAAAAATGATTGCTAACTGTAAGGCAGCCCTGTAAGCCCCTTTTGGGGCCTTTTCCCAAGTTCTTGTTCTAGTAAAAGTTACTACAACCTGACCATTTCAGCACATGAAGGGTAATAGGAACACACACTCACAATGCATACCTCCTACCTTTGCTTCTCAGCAATTAGCATTTTGCCAACAATGCATATACTTCATTCTGGAACAAGTTATTCTGGAGAGGGTGGTGATTTATCAAGGATACCATTATGGCTGGAATTTCATTACAAACTAACTTAGCACACATATGTACACTTTAAAATCTAGTATAAGATTAACCCAAGGCTTGCATCTCACTCTTGCAGAATACTAGCAAAAAGTGCTCCTTTCAAGCACCAGAGTCAAGTTCTGCTCATTAATGTGGCATCCAGAACAATCCAGGATCATACCAGCTAATAGGCAGAAAGGCAAAAACATGGTAGTAAACTACCAATACTGGGCATTGTACATAATTGTCAACAGTGTTTTACTCACACCTTTTGCTCCTGCCAACCTAGCAGTTTGACAGCAAGAAACTGCAAGTCGATAAATAGGTACCACTTCAGTGGGAAGGTAATAGTGTTCCGTGTGCCTTGGCATTTAGGCATGCCGGTCACATGATCATGAAAACGTCTTCTGACAGCACTGGCTCTTCGGCTTGGAAATGAGCACCACCCTCTAGAGTCAGATTTGACTGACTCTTGAGCAAGGGAAACCTTTACCTTTACTAGAACAAGTTTTAAACTTGTTTAGACAAAATTAAGCAAACTCTGGAGCAGGGCAGAAGACAGGAGGGCCTGGCGTGATGTGGCCAATGGGTTCGCAAAGAGTAAGACTCAACTATGCAACTGAACAACAGCAACAGCAACAAATATACTTTCATCTCAGCAGGGAGGGCAGGGTATAAACTGAAATAAATAAATAAATCTGCAAAAATCCCACTGAAAGTGGGCTTTGCATTCAGTATTTAACACCAAAACCTCACTTATGGGCATCCCGGTCCCTGCCTACCTGCTGCAGTGAAGCCCCTAGCCAGAGAGAAGGCAAGCTGTCCAGCACCGATGAATCCCACACTCATGGTTTCAACAACTGGCGATGAAGAGAATAAGAAAAGAAAGTTTCACTGTTAAATTTCGATATCATCACACAGTTTTAATGTCATCATCGTTCAGTCATCTAGTACTTCCCACTCTTCTCCTGCCCCATTTTGCTCCCCATTGTCTCTTCCGTTCTTTCCAGCTGAATACTAAAGGCCCCAACCCACCTCTCGTTGTTTAGCTACTCCTTTTCACAATTTGATACCTTTCTTGTTTTGCGCACACTGTTGGTTTCGACAGCCTCCCCTTAGGACCAAGATGCTCTGAGCACAAACCTGATGCCGCCCACGTGGCTTGTTCGGCAGGAAAAAAACTATCAAACGTGGTATTCCCTGGCCAAGTACAAGACGCGGCCAATCAGAAAACGGGGGTGGAGACACGCTCTCATCTCGTTCTATCGGATACTAAGTAGGCGGAACTCGACCGCTATGTCAGCTCGCAATTGGCGCAACCTTTATTTGTGGTTGCATCATTCGATACCTAGACGGAGGCCGTGAGGGTTCTACTCCGTCGCTTCTTCTTTTTTTACCACGTGTCCTCAGCAGGTAACGAGTGCTGTATAACCCCGGAGTTTCCGACAGCATATGCTGTGAACCTTGTTGAGAACTGTAGTCTTGGGGGAGAAGTGCGTGGTCATTTTTAAGTACCAGTACCTGAAACGTTGGTGGTAGGAGCAGAAATTGCGATAAGGTGCAAGGGCAATGTATAATTTTTTACAACGAGAGGTGGCTGATGAGACTGGAGGCTATCTAGAAACCAAATATAAAATAGAAAGAAGTTTTATTGCACCTTGTCTTGATTTATTTGGTACATTTTTACACACACACCCCATTCTTCCAGCGAACGCAAAATAGCTGTGTTTTACCCTCCCAACAGTCCTGTGGGGTGAAAGTAAAAGATGGCTCCTTTAGTGTTTTTTTAACAGAACCTCTTGATTCTTGCCTCAGATCCAACATCAAATTACATGTGAAAGCCAGGACTGCAGACTGAGCTATAAAAAACACAGATTGATCACTTTGCCAGACATCAGTAATGCAAAACATGCCTCATAAATTCATATGATTTCTTTCATTGATGCAAAACATAACCACCATTGCATGGTAACTCATCTCGTGGTCAATAGGAAGCAAAGCAATATAAATTAACATCCACTGCTTTGTAGAACTTCCATGGTGTATAAAAAAATATGGATCTGAGGCAAGAATCAACATGGGTTGTAATGGTTTTTGCATGAGGACACCCAAAACTCTTCATCAAATCACATATGGCCACAGACTGAACCAAAAAACACACGGACCCATTGTTTTGTGGTGCCATCATGGTGCAAAAACATGGATCCAAAGAACTTGATGGAACTCCCATGATTTTTAAGAAGGGACACCAAAAACTCACCATCAAATTACATATCCTGCCATGGCACAGTCTGAACCACAGAAATGACTCACCCCTTTGTGGAACCTCTATCATGGAAAAAAAAAACATGGAGTCAAACCACAGATCCTCATAGATCTGCATGGCTTCTATGTGGGAGTCGGACCATCCCAAATTCACCATCAAATCACTCAACATCCATGGCCACAGACTACATCACAAAAAAATTGTGGCACCACCATATTGCAAAGATATTTATGTTTCCAACCTTCAAGTGATGGCTGGAGATCTCTTGCTATTACAATTGCTCTCCAACTGATAAAAAGTAGTTCACTGGGAGAAAATGGCACTTTGGAGGGTGGACTCTAGGGCATTATAGCCTGCTGAGATCCCTCCCCTTCCCAAACCCCAACTTTCCCAGGTTTCATCCTCCCAAATTTCCAGGTATTTTTCAACTCAGAGCTGGCAACTCTAAAAACATGGATCTCTGTCTTTTTTTTAAAGTTAGGTCACCCCAAATTCCCTATCATATCCATGGCTACAGACAGCACCACAAAAAAAACACAGATTATGAGTGTTTTGATAGTGAGGTTTGGGTGACCCACATAAAAATCACGAGGATCCATGTTTTGGAACCGGGGTAGTGCCACAAAGTGGTATACCTGAAGGGTTTTTTTGTTTCCAGTCTGTGGCCATGGACATGATTTGTGATGTGAAGCTGAGATTAGGGTGATTACACATGGAAATCATGAGGGTCCATAATATTTTTGTGCAATGGTGGCACCGCAAACCAGTGGATCTGTGATTTCTGTGGAACAATCTGTGGCTATGGATGTGATGTGTGATTTGAAGGTGAGTTTGGAGTGACCCTACATTAAAAACATGAAGATCCATGCCTTGGATCCATCTTTTTGCCTCATAGGGGCACCACAGCATAGTGGGTTGGCGATTTTTGTTGTGCAGCCTTTAGACCAAGATATAATCTAAAATGTGGTGGTGGTTTTATTTTGTTTCAGCATAAAAATAATATTACTTCACAATGATCCATTTAAAATAATCTAGTGCTGACTCTTACCAGTCCCATCCTTTGAGACAGGTTAGGCTGAAAGAGAGTGACTGGCCCAGTGAGTTTCAGGAAAAGAGTGAGTATTTGAACCTGAGCCTCCCAGGTCCTAGTCTAACACTATATCAGGTGTGTTGAAACTTTCATGTATTAGAGCCCACTTTATCTAGCCTTTAAAAGCTTATGCAACAATACATCTTTTGAATTTTTTATGTGACACAAGATTGCTTTTATTGCAAGGAGCATTGGGGTTAACCCCACCCCTGCGTTTGTCCTTAGCTGCGGATAAATGCAGAACTTAGTTCTCATGTCTGTTTGTTAATTCTTGTATTTGTATGCCATTCACAGGTCTTACCAGCTGCTTTAATCCAATCTCAGCTATACTTATCGCCCAGTTAATTATGTATCTTGACTCTAACTAGCCCTTCCTGGCAACTGACCAGCCTCCCTACCTATATGTAAGGCTTGAGGAAATCTGTTTCAATGTATCTGAAGAAGTGTACATGCACACCAGAGCTTATACCCAGAATTAAACTTTGTTGGTCCTAAAGGTGCCATTGGACTCAAACTTTGTTCTGTTGCTTCAGACCAACATGGCTACCCACCTTAATCTATTTCCACATATTAAGCTTCCACATATTAAGCTTTTCTCCAGGCTGTTCGTAACCCTATATAGCTTGCATCCTGTCACTCTGCCTTCCTTATACCCTTGTATGTGCTGGTTCCCATGAGCCCTTTGCTGTACATAACCAATCATTCAAGAAGAGAAGAGTGATATATTTAAACTCAGATTCAGTAGGTATTTGTGCAGATTGTTTAAGCATTACAAACTGTTTACCATAATGAGGCCCATTTCATATGTGTCTTTAAATCTGCATTGGCTTCCATAGGCAAACAGTCTTTTTTAAAGGTTTTATGCACCTTAAGGATAAAGTGCAAAAAAACCTAAAACTGAGTCAATACAGTTTTTGGAAAATCTGGATTAAAGCCACATTAACTGTGAGAGAACAGTATTCTGTCCTTAATGTGTGGGAACCCTTTTCATTCAGAAGCCAAAGCAGATTAAAGAAGCCCACGTGAAAGGGACCTGACACTATGATATACATAGCAAGCAGTATATCCCCTCTTTCAAACGGCCATCCCATCCCTTTAAAAAAAAAATTAACTTGTCTGAATAATAGCAATAGCAAAGGAAGGACTAACCATCCCTAACTGATGGCTCTCTAAAGGAACAAATAAAGTTCCAAGGAAGGAGACTGAGAAATCCCTCTGCAGCTTGGCTCCATTGCTGAACTCCTTCCTGTAATCAAAGCCAACTGTTTCATATCCTGTCCATTGTGAATATGGTCAACAGTTTTTTCTTTCATTCTTTTTGATCAGATGCAGATATCTTTAAACTGTTAACACATCTCCTTTAAATTATCTTGGCTAAACTAGACTATTCCACTTTCCTTCTACCTTCACTCGCTTTTATAACTTACCTTCAGTACATCATGCCTCATCTTTCATGACTTATCAGTCCTAAGCAGAGTGTTGTTATTACTTCCTGATTCTTGGAAACAGTTTCAGACTAACGATTTCAGAACATAGATCTGAAATTAAAAATGATGCTTTATATAATAATTATAGGGTTCTGCAAGGTTCCTTCTTGTCCCCTATGCTTTTCAACATTTACATAAAGCTGCTGGAGAGGTCATCTAGAGATATAGGCTGAGTTGTCATTAATAAACAGAGGACACTTAGCTTTATTTTGTGCCTCCAGCAGACCCCAGAGAGGCTGTGAAAATTGTGAATAGGTGCCTGGAGATAGTTGTGGAATGGATGAGGGCTAACATATTGAAACTTAATCCTGAAAACAGAGGTGCTACTGGTGAGGGGAACAAATGATGCTGGAAACGGGTTATTTCCTGTACTGAATGGGGTTGCACTCCCCCTAAATAACTGAGCCAGCTGGGCTGGGCGACAGAACCCAGAAAAGAGCTGCTGGGAATGAGTATTTTTGCCTTTCCTAAACTGCTAAGTTACTGGAGAGCATTAACTGAAGTTGTTTTGTGAGAGGACAGAGTTTGAGGGTAAGTGGGTGCTTGTAGCCTTCTGGAGAGTGGTGTTTTGCCAGGGTGGCCAAGATTCTCCTTAATTTCTCTCTTTCCCAAATGCAGACAGGCTGGAAAGTGGAGCATCTTGTCAGTTCCCCTGGAGCTGCTCAGACAAGGCGCAGGTCCAGGAAAAGATAACACAGCAACATCAGCATGCAGTCACACACATCCACACACATGGGCGTGCACCAAATATGGAAGCAGGAGAAAACCACCACCATCACCCCACTTCAGTCCCCTGGCTGCACAGGAGATCTTGCCAGGACACACCCGTGGCTTCGGGAGGTGGCAGGGGAATGGCGACAAGTATGGGAGCAGCCAGCCTGGAGGCAGCTGGCCCAGCGTGCATGTAGAGCACTAAAAAAAACCCCACTAGTACAACTATTGATGAGGGAGGGGAGAGCTGAAGAGGATCCTAGTTGAACGTTGCTGGCAGGGGCATGAGAACACAGAAGAGAATACGACACTGTACCTTTAAGAGGAAAGGAAAGGAGGAAGTCATGTCGATGCCCAAAGAACTCAGTTCAGTGAATTTTTTTCACCAGTGAGCAAATCTTAACAATAAACTCATCCCTGAGTTGAAACATTGTTAAACTCATTCCTGAGTTTAAAAAGAAAGTAATTTTTCCCCCAAAAATGCACCTGCCTACCACAGGGCTTGAACTCACAACCCTGATAGGAGGAATACAAGCCTTAACAAACTGAGCTAACTAGCTGCTTTGAATATCACAAACAGGCTAACCCAACACCTCCCTCCCTCTGTGCTTCTTCAAAAAGAAAGGGAAGGGGGTAGGAATCCAAGTCTACACAGACATTTGAGTACCATTGGAGTGTAAATGGGGTCCAGAGAAACAGAGTTCAAAAATAAAAAGAGAGGAATAAATAATAAGAACATGATGGAGTCCCATGACTGTAATTGCCATGAGGAAAAAGAGTCAGGCAGGAATCAGTTCTCTGATTGCAAGGCAGGGATTTTAACTTTGAGCTAAACCCTTTGCTTGAGAAAAATGGTATAGGAATTCTGAGGACAATAAAATAAGTAAGCCTGAAATATTCCACTGGATGACTGAGAGGGGATAAGTAAGCTTAAGAGACAACTTACTTTTATGTTGAATGGCCACAGATCAGTTTTGAGCCTCAAGGACCAGTCCAGAGTATTTCAAAGACTGTGCCTTGCAGAGGAAAGCTGATACCTTGATTATCTCTCTGTAGTCAAAAAGGTGCCACTGGAGTGTATATGGGGTCCAGAAAACAGAATTCAAAAATAGAGAGAGAAATAAATAATAAGAACATGATGGAGCCCTAAGAGTGTAATTGCCATGAGAAAAAAAGAGCCCAGCAGGAATTGAACCAGGATGTCTCTGATTAAACCAGGGCAAGGATTTTATCACTGAGCTAAACCCAGCTCTTTGCAGCTTGTTTGAGGAAATAGGTCTAGGAATGCTGTTGACAGTTTAAAAAGTAACGTGAAAGATCCCACAAATCCTCCTGGATGCCTGAAAGGGGATAAGTTAGCTTCTTCTATATGCCCTGCTGATAAGTTTTGAACCTCTTGGCCAGTTCGAGAGGAAGGAGAAAAAATGGAGCCACAAAACTTGCGGCCCTTTACTGCAGAAAATTGGTGTAGGTGGTCTGAGGTAATTCTGGAGATCTCCCCAAACACCCACACAGGTGAGCTGAATGGGCTGGCAGTTGCCGTGTCAGGCCTGGAGTGCCTCAGCCCAAGAGGAGGATGGAGTGGCAACGGAACGTCCTGCTGGTCTGGCAGACTGTGTTGGGGCTCACCTCCTTCACTACCGCGATGCCCACAAAAAAAAGTAAAGGGGTAGTGGTGGAGGGGGAGGCGGAGGGTAGGAAAAACGGAATGAGCAGGGCCATGTACATATACACACGGCGTGCTTCCTCCCCCCCCCCCAAATAGCCATGGCTGCTTTTAAGTATGTTCAATGTGATTTCCACACCTGTCCCACCTGGTGAATAATAATAGATTCTGGAAGGAGGAACGGCTCCAATTGTCTGCTTATAGCTTACAGCATCTTGAGAGCAGGGAGGGGGACTTGGAGCAGTTTTAAACCAAATCCAATTAATGCGGTGAGGCACCGCAGTGACAATGGAGTTGCCACCAGAGGGCAATAAAATGATGCAGACAGCCAAAAAACTAACAATATAGTAGGAGAACAAATCTGAAATGATATGCAGACCTTTTTTTTTTTAGAAGATGCGTGACCATTGTCACAGCAGTGGGAAAGACTAATTGTTATGTATTTACTTATGTATTATGTGATGTAATCTAAACTGGAGCTTCAGGCACAAGCTTTATTGACTTTCAAGTATCCTAAACCCTGCAGTCGGATTGGTTGCTGTTGCATAACAAACCAATCCGGAAAGACTCTGACCGATGGTCGGAATGAATCCCATCGGTCCTAAGTTCTCTATTGTGATTGGACATTAATACTAAGGGGCTTTGGCCCCTCTAGTCAAAATGTATATATTGCATCGTTCTATGAAGGTTCTTGTTGTGTTGTGTTCTGAGCTGAATAAACAAATCACTTGTTTGAAACGCTGCGTCAATCTCAGTATAGAACACTGGCAACAAGGATGGGATGCAATGGGTAGGCAGCCCCACAGAACCATAGCTGATCATACAGCGGGCAAGGAAGTGTTGCTTTGGCCCGCAGAAGCAGCCGGAGAACACAAGCACCTGCCGCTCCAGCGTGACACCACGATGGCCACCAAGGACCACTTCGAACCATTCAATTTGACTACAGAGGACTGGGATATCTACATCACCCGGTTTGAATTCTACATTACAGCTCAACGGATTATGGATGCAAATATCAAGAAAGCCATCTTTCTCAGCGTCTGCAGCAAGAACATTTTCGATGTGGCTAAAACATTAGTTGTGCCTGCTGAACTCAGGGACACTGCGTTCATTGCAATCGAGGCCAAACTACATGACCATTTTTCACCTAGGCCTTCAGAGATTGCATGTTGGCATGCATTCTACAAACGTGACCAAGCTCAGTTGCTGAGTATGTGATGGCGCTTTGGAAAGCAGCACAACAGTGCAACTTCACAGACTTAAACGATAGACTCCACGACAGACTACTGTGCGGCCTGCAGGACGAAAAGTTACAATGATGGCTGTTCTCCACAAGAGAACTTACATTCCAAACCACATATGAAGAGGCCATAGCAGCAGAAACTGCTGACCAGTCGATCAGAGACGTGCACAGGTCCAGAACACCACCAATGCGGCAACGTCCCGAAAGTTGCAGCCGGTGCATCAGGGGATCCTGGAAGAGTCTGACAGTGAGGACAACTCAGTCTACCAAACACAGAGAGGCATAAGCGCTCCAGTCAACGACCCACTCACAGATCACACTGCGTCAGTTGAGGAGGTGACCACGAGCGCCGTAAATGTAGGTTCTGCGAGGCCCAGTGTTGGGATTGCAGGAAGATTGGACACCTCACCGGGGTCTGCTGCTCGTCTAAAGACAAAACGTCACCCAAGATGTCACCTAGAACATCATATAGTAGACTTCAATCGTCGTCAAGGGACACTACTGCAATTGCTGACTGCCACTCGACGAACAACTGCAACTACCACTCGTCAATGTACAGCACTCATCTCCAAACAAAAAAATAAAATCAAAGTGACCATAGTCCTCAACAACGCTCCCTGTGAGATGGAGGTCGATTCGGGATGGTGCTCACCATCATCTCAACACAGACTCTACACCAGCTATTTCCCAGCTGGAGCAAATGGTGGCTCAAGCCTGGCAAGTTGCACCACATTGATTTCCAGAGACAGCGCATTCTTGTTGCGGGAATTGGCAAATTCATGGTTCGATACAAGAAGTTTTACGGCCAATTGAGTGTTGTAGTGGTTGAAGGGCATCGTCCCAGTCTCCTGGGACATGATTGGTTTGGTGCTCTAGGCATCCGCCAGCAGATCAGGCCCCTCCAGTTTTCTCACTGAGAACGATTCAGTGGTAGGCCTTCAGGCCAGCATATCACTATGAACTGTACAATGGGTCAGGAAAAGCCATTGGTCATGCCAATGCAAGTAGACGCCTGCTGATCTGGTAACTGGACATCAACCAATCCCCTGCCTGCAGAAGCTGGGCCATTGAGGAATTTCCGCAGGCACCATTTCATGCCTACAATGTTGCATCATGGGAGCCCACGAATTCCCGGGTCCTCAACTGGGTGTGGCCATCTGCTGGGCAGACCCACCCACCTGTCTGGCAGACCCATGAGTTCCAGATTTTCAGGTAGTGTCAGCACGAACTGTTGGTTCACAAGGGATGCCTGCTTTGGGGAAATTGCATGACCATTCCCCCTAATGTTGCTGCCGGGTGCCAGAGGCCCAGTATGTTGCCAACCCTGACAGGAGTGACCGCCTACGAATTGCAACACTCCCCAGTCAACTATTGGGTTGGAGACAACTTGCAACCTGGTGTGCTGCAGCAGTGAAAAAGACAAATTCTATGTTAGGGATTATTAGGAAAGGGATTGAGAATAAAAAGACCAATATTGTTATGCCCCTATATAGATCCAGGGCTCTTTTTGTAGCAGGAACTCCTTTGCATATTAGGCCACACACCCCTAATGTAGCCAATCCTCCAAGAGCTTATACAGCTCTTCTTACAGGGGCTACTGTAAGCTCTTGGAGGATTGGCTACATCAGGGGTGTGTGGCCTAATATGCAAAGGAGTTCCTGCTACAAAAAGAGCCCTGTATAGATCTATGGTGTGGCCTCATTTGGAATATCATGTATAGTTCTGGTCACTGTATCTCAAAAAGGACATTGCAGAGCTGGGAAGAGTACAGAGGAGGGCAACCAAGATGATTAATGGGTTGGAGTACTTTCCCTATAAGGCTGAAGAGTCTGGGACTTTGCAGTTTAGAAAAGAAACAACTAAGGGGGGACACGATAGAGGTTTATAAAATTATGGAGTGAAGAGAATTGACAAACAAAACCTTTTCTCCTTCTCCCAAAATACTAAAACTTGAGGGAATCCAATGAAGTTGATGGGCAGTAGGTTCAGGACAGACAAAAAGAAATACTTCTTTACACAAAGAGTGATTAAAATTTGGAATTCGCTGCCAGAGGATGTAGTGATGGCCACAGGAACAGACAGCTTTAAATGAAGATTAGATAGATTCATGGAAGATAAGTCTTTCAATTTCTACTTGCCGTGGTGACTGAGAGGAACCTCCTAAATCAGAGGCACTAATCCTCTGAATCCCAGAGCCAGGAGGCAACATCAGGGAAAGACCTCGGCCTCAATGGCCTGCTGTTGGCCATCCAGAGGAACTGGTTGGCCACTATGTGAGACAGGATGCTGGACTAGATGGACCACTGCTCTGATCCAGCAGGGCTCTTAAAGGAACAGATTTGTATCTTGAGGGGGTTCCTGGACGTGGCCTCCTGTTGAATAAACAGGTGGCAGTAGTGGCAATGGGAATCTTTGGGAAGAAAGATCTTGCCACTGTGGCACATGCTCTCAGAACATATAGGGTGCTTATACACATGCTAAATAATGCAATTTCAGTCCACTTCAGAGATTATTTGCAAGTGGATTTTCCCATTTTGCACAGTAAAATCCAGTTGTAAAGTGCATTGAAAGTAGGTTGAAAATATGTCATTTAGTGTTTGTGAAAGCACCCTCTAGATTAAATTACTGCAAAGCACTCTGTGGGGATGCCCTTGAAAACTGTCCAGAAGCTACAGTTGGTAAAGAAAGTTGCAGCCCAAATGTTGAGTGAAGTGGGTCACAAGGACTATATCACTCCAGTCTTGTTCCATCTGCAGTGGCTCCCAGTTTGTTTTCAGGCCCAATTCAAGGTGCTGGTATGGACCTTTAAAGCTCTATATGGCTTGTGACCAGCATACCTTATGGACCACCTTCTCCCATGTCAACCTACCCATCCATTTCAGCCATATTTGGAGGCCCTGCTTCAGGTTCCTCTGCCATCTGGGGCTAAATAGGTGGCAAGTTGAGAAAGGGCCTTCTTGGTAGTGGCACCAAACTTTGGAACTCCATCTTCAGGGAGGTTTATTTGTCTCCCCTATATATTTAGGGGACATAATTTCCTGTAAATAAGATACAATTGTCAGACTCAGGATCAAAATCACCCTCATACATGCATACAAAGCTTTTATGCACAAAAGATAGAGATGTTTTTCCTGGTAGAAACACCTCACAGGGGGCTGCATGGATAGCATATCCGTACAGTAAATCCTTTATATTATTTATTTACATCATGTATTTATTTACAATATTTATATCCCACCTTTCTACCCTCACAAGGGCAACAAAAACAGCTAATAATACATAAGGCATAATAATACATACATAATACATAAGAAAACCACATTAAAGCCAACCCCCGCATGCAAAAAACACACATCATTAAAACAATTGAAACAGACCTAAAATACATACAAAGATATAAAAATAGCACTTAAAACTTTGGTTAGGAAGAAGAGATGATTGAGGGAATGCCAAACAAAGCAAAAAGGTGTTTATCCGCTGGTGGAAGATGGCAACAGAAGGGACAAACGAAGCTCCCTGGGGGGAGAGTTCCAGAGCTTTGGTGTCGAGACTGAGAACCCTCTCCTGGGTTGCCACCTGCCTAATCTCAGTAGCACCTGAAACAGGGCCTCCAAAGATGACCACAGTAGTCAGAGGGGTTTTATAAGGGAGTAGGCTGTCCTTTAGGTATGTTGGTCCCAAACCATACAGAGTTCTGAAGGTCAACACCAGCACCTTGAATTTTGCCCAGAAGCAATTTGAGAGCCAGTGTAGATGGACCAAGACTGGAGTGATACGATCCCTACTACCCACTCCAGTCAACATCTTGCAGCCTTCTGTACCAGTGGAAGCATTCAGTACCAACGGAAGTTTCTGAACCCTTTTCAAGGGCAGCCTGAGGCAGAGTGCATTGTAGTTTGTGAATCTAGATGGAACCTGGGCATGTACCACAGTAATGAGATCTTTTCTGACCAGGAAAGACCGCAGCTGGCTAACCAAAGCTGGTATAAGGCACTCTTGGCCATGGCTGCTACCTGCTTATCCAGCAGTTGGACCACGTCTAAGAGCACCCTCAGACTATGGTCCTGTTCCTTCAAGGGGGGGTGCTACCCCATCCAGAACAGGTGACACCTTAAATTCCAGGTCAGACCTTCCATCCACCAGTAGTTTTTCCATCTTGTTGGGATTAAGCTTCAATTTTAGCCTGCCTCCACTCCAAAACTGCATCCAGGCACCAGTTCAGAGTTTCACATAAACATATACCTATTTTACTGTAAATTTGCTTTGACTGAAACAACTGCATTCCCCAAAACTCTCCCACAATTTTTCCTTTTTGAAATTGTGATGAAATATTAACTGGATATTCTCTGAATATTTTATATATATTCAGAGAATATCCAGTTAATATTTCACACACACACAGGGCTTTTTTTGTAGAAAAAGCCCAGCAGGAACTCATTAGCATATTAGGCCACACACCCCATGTTACCAGAAGTGTGGTCATCCAGCCACACCCACCTTTTGCTTCTTATTCTGTTTACCTTGTTTGCTGTCAAAACAGGGCTCTTTTTGTAGCAGGAACTCCTTTGCATGTTAGGCCACACACCCCTCATGTAGCCGGTCCTAATGAGTTTCTGCTGTTTGGTGTGACCTGTTATGTTAATGAGTTCCTGCTAGGCATGGCCAACTTGGGAGCCAGCCGGAATTCCGTTCCTGTGCGTTCCAGCCCAAAAATAGCCATATATATATATATATACACACATATATACACACACACACATACACGCCAAACTAGTTGATATCTGTATTTGATATCCAAAATATTTGGTTTCAGTATATTGTATGACAGGTTTTGATAACTTGTATGCAATGGTGTATTTAATAATTGGTATGCAATGGTATTTTAATTTTTGATTTGATATGACAGGTGACATAACAGTGGGTTGGACCCTACCAGCATTTCCACTGCTGAAGCAGAGAATAGGGTCTTCTTCTGAGACTGAAAAGGCTATTCTTTTGAAACTGAAAAATGATTACAGGACGTACTATGTGGGGCTATGAATACTAAGTGCAGTGGAGGCTGCAGTGGGCTGGAGAATTAAGCAAAATTGCATGGAAAAGTGGTCAGGATCCAACCCAACGCCAGTTAGTATCAAACAGGACCCAACCCAACCCAACGCCAGTTAGTATCAAACAGTATTTGACAACTTACGTATTTCTAAATTCTGAGGTAAATTTCCATATAATTCTAAACTCAGCATTTTACATTCAATGTTTTAATAGAGAAATTTTATATTGTGGCAAATTTAAAATATTTGTGACTATTAATTTCGTCTGTAGTGAAATATGAGTATGTGAAGTAATAATACATGATTATGTGTTTGTGCATTTTCTGTGTATAAATTATGTCAGAAATGAACTTGTACAATGCAACCTTTAGCTGCTGCTTTCTGTGGCAAATGGGCACCAGTTTTGTCTGGTATATTCATAGTATGTATATATGATATCGATAAAACTGAAATATATTACTTAAACATGCCGAAGTCAAAGAGTCTATGAGCAGTGTTCTTTAATATGCCCTGCCAAATTAGTTAACAGTCAAATCCTTCTGCTAATCCAGGAGTCCCTGGAATCTCTTAAGAGAAGTAGGAGGGGCACAGGAATTCAACAAATGCGTGGGTGATGGTAGTTTAGTTCTCCCCATCTTTCAGGGCACAGCTGCAATCACTTTTTGAGTTAAAGATCCGCCTGAATTAGCCTTTTCCAGCTGTTGCTTCCTAGCATTCCACACATATTTCTCCTGCCTTTTGTTTCATTTTATTGGTCTTGGAATCTGGAATTTACAGTGAGAGGAATGTGTGTGATCTAAATGAAAGTATCAATGAAACTTCCTAAGCATGGGAAGAAGATTGAAAAGGCACAGCAGGTGTGAAGAAAGGCTACATTCATTCCCATATTGGAGATCTTGCTATCTTCAAGATTATGACCCTCTTTTACCCTTTATGTTAAAGGTGGCTAGAAATCAACATAACTGCAATCACATAATTAATTGCAGAATTTGACTTCCTTACTAAATTTCCACACAGGGTTTTGATGGGTTTCTGGCACAATCATAACCATAATGTTAGAAGTTTTTAAAGGAGACTAGAGAGCTTCATGGAGGAGAGATCCATCAGTGCCTACTAGCCATGGTGCCTAAATAGAATATCCACATTCAGAAGCAGAAGCAGTGAAATTCAAGAACACCAATACAAGGAGGCAACACGAGGGGAAGGCCGACTTTGTGGCCTGTTTGTTGGCCCCGTAGGGCAACTGAGTGAATCAAGAGACTGGGCTAGATGAACCACTGGTCTGAGCCAGGAGGTCTCCTCTTCTGTTCTTACATTTTGCTGAAGAGACATGGGATTACTGCTCAGAATGGCAGTAGTCACTCCCCAACGCATGGTCGCCACTGCTTCATTAAATTCCATCACCACTACATGTGTTTTCCTGCCCTTGTCAGTAGCAATTAATGATGTGGAACAAGAGCAGGAAAATTCATGGCACATGTTACAAAGGACTAATGCAGTTTTCAACAGCAGTGCCTCTGATAATGTGTCAGGCTGTCCTCAGTGCATCCATTTCTAACAAAGCACATGGAACCATGCACAATACTGCAGTGATACCCTGCAAAAATGATGTTTCATTGTGCAGTCCATATGGAAACACAACCCATCTTTCTGGCTTTGGGAGAGGGAGGAAAAGAGACACATTGCCTCCTTGCTTTCCCATCCCAATGGCAGCTTCAACAAAATACCTCATAGTACCTGTTCAAAAAAGATACTGCTTCCAGAATGCACAAAACTTCCACGAAGATGTCCTTTCAAAATAACCTGAAGACTTTCCTCAAGAAGCAAATAAATCCAATTCCTCTAGGTTTGCTGATTGAAATGTTTTTTCTCTAAACCTGAGTTTTTAATTCCCTTTGCATTTTTGCTGCTGACTCAGATATTTTTACTGTACCCTTCTCTGGTTCTTGGCAGTTCTCTCTATCTCATCCTGGGGGGGGGGGGCGGGGGGCTAGCCTGTTGAGAGTGGTTATTTCAACAACACCCAGTGGTGACACAGCATTAGCAACCTCTCGGACATACTGCAGCTCCCGCCCTCTTTGGCTCTTTGTTTTTCTTAAATTCATCATTCTGTGATGGAGCATTTTACATTGCCTTTGCTGCTATTTGGGAATAATTAATCTAGCACATACGGATTATGTTCCAGAGCATATTATTTTGGGGGTTTTATAAATGGAACTGGCTAAGTTTTGGCTAGCTTGCTGAAGTCATTTAGACACTGATTCTGACTTTCAGAAGGAGAAAAAAAGCACAAGGGAATTTTACTTACGTGTCTTAGATGTTTGTAACCCTATTTTTCTTCCCAATGGGGACCTAAAGTGGTTTATGTCATTTTCATGTCTTTCATTTTAACTTCACAACAATCACATGAGGTAGGCTAGGCTAAGACAGTGACTGGCCCATGGTCACCCAGTGAGCTTCCATGGCAGAGAGAGGATTCATACCATTTATTCATTCATTCATTCATTCATTTATTATTTTCAATTTATATCCCGCCTTGCCGGGAACCGGCTCAAGGCGGTGAACAACATTAAAACAATAAAACAATCAATACAATAAAATACAGTAAAATATGGATAGACAGATCCCTTAAATGATAAAAATCTAACAAAGCAGTGCAAATGATGGCGGCATCAATATACAATCCCCTCACAGGAAGCAGTGTCCAACCAATATTTATGTAGGCCATAGCATGTTCCGGTGGCACATTGGTCAGTGGCGGCTCCTAGTCGAAAGCCTGATGGAAGAGTTCCGTTTTATAGGCCCTGCGGAACTGTAAAAGGTCCCGCAGGGCCCTGATGTTATCCGGGAGCTCGTTCCACCAGTATGGAGCCGCCTCTGAAAAGGCCCTAGCTCTAGTAGCAGTCAACCTGGTGTCTCTCGGGCCAGGGAAAGCCAGGCGACTCTGAGTCCCTGACCTCAGTGCTCTCTGGGATGCATATGGGGAAAGGCGGTCCCTCAAGTAGGCAGGCCCCAGGCTATATAGGGCTTTAAAGGTCAAAAACAGCACCTTGAAACAAATTCGGTAAGCTATTGGTAGCCAGTGCAGTGCCTTCAGCACAGGCTGTATGTGGTCTCGTATAGAGAGACCCATCAACAGCCTGGCCGCCGCATTTTGCACTAGCTGCAGCTTCCGGATCTGAGACAAGAGCAGCCCCATGTAGAGAGCATTGCAGTAGTCCAGGCCTCGGATGGGGGCGGAGCTCACCGGAGCGGCGCTCCAGGAGTGAGGCGCCAGGGGGGCGGGCACTTGGCAAAGCCCCGCCACCCTACTTCCTGCCGTTTTCCTCCTCTAGCCCTCATTCGGGCCCAGGAGATTGCAGAAGACGGAGGTAAGTAGGCTACCTCCTCCTGCGTAGTCCCTGCCATCCATCTCCCCCACCCACGGTCCTTGCTCTAGGCCTCATAGAGGCCTAGGCAACCCCCGCCGCCCTCCATGCACCCACCCCGTCCTTGCTCTGAGGCCTCCCCCCCCGTCCTTGCTCTAGGCCTCAGAGAGGCCTGAGCAACCTCCCTCCCCGCCCTCCATGCAACTGGAGAGCGCGGATCGCCTCTCCCCCCCCATCCTTGCTCTAGGCCTCAGAGAGGCCTGAGCAACCTCCCTCCCCGCCCTCCATGCACCCGGAGAGCGCGAATCCGCGCGCTCCGGGAGGCCTCTCCCCCCCCGTCCTTGCTCTAGGCCTCAGAGAGGCCTGAGCAACCTCCCTCCCCGCCCTCCATGCACCCGGAGAGCGCGGATCTGTGCGCTCCGGGAGGCCTCTCCCCCCCGGTCCTTGCTCTAGGCCTCAGAGAGGCCTGAGCAACCTCCCTCCCCGCCCTCCATGCACCCGGAGAGGCCTAGGAAGCCTCCCCCTGTCCTCCATGCACCCGGAGCGCGCGGATCCGCGCTCTCCGGGAGGCCTCCCCCTTTCCGGTCCTTCTCTTAGGCTGCCATTTGCTGCCAAAGGACCCCCCTTGTCCTCCACCCCCTGGTCCTGGCAGCATTGGCACAGCGCTCTGGGAGCCTCCCCTCCCCCGGTCTTGGCAGCACTGGCACAGCGCTCCCCCCGGTCCTGGCAGCACTGGCACAGCGCTCCCCCTCCTCCTGCCAGGAGTGGCACAGCGCTCCAGGAGCCTCCACCTCCCCCAGTCCTTCCCTTAGGCTGCCATTTGCGGTGGAAGACCCCCCCCACTCTCCACCTTCCTGGAGCAAATGTGTGACACAGGGTGTTGGGTTGGATGGGCCACTGGCCTGATCCAACATGCTATTCTTATGTCTGGGGCACTGATGCTCTGCATTCTTGATCCTTGGGGGGTAAGAGTGGGAGGGCTTCTGGGTTTAGGCCCCACTGGTGGACCTCCTGAGGGCCCCTGGTATTTTTGGCTGATGTGTGACACACGGTGTTGGACTGGATGGGCCATTGGCCTGATCCAACATGATGTTCCTTTGTCTGGGGCAGCGATGCTCTGCATTCTTGGTGCTTGGGGGGTAAGAGTCGGAGGGCTCCTGGGATTCAGGCCCCACTGGTGGACCTCCTGAGGGCCCCTGGTATGTTTGGCTGATGTGTGACACAGGGTGTTGGACTGGACGGGCCACTGGCCTGATCCAACATGATGTTCTTATGTCTGGGGCAGCGATGCTCTGCATTCTTGGTGCTTGGGGGGTAAGAGTTGGAGGGCTCCTGGGGTTCAGGCCCCACTGGTGGACCTCCTGAGGGCCCCTGGTATGTTTGGCTGATGTGTGACACAGGGTGTTGGACTGGACGGGCCACTGGCCTGATCCAACATGATGTTATTATGTCTGGGGCAGTGATGCTCTGCATTCTTGGTGCTTGGGGGTAAGAGTTGGAGGGCTCCTGGGGTTCAGGCCCCACTGGTGGACCTCCTGAGGGCCCCTGGTATGTTTGGCTGATGTGTGACACAGGGTGTTGGACTGGACGGGCCACTGGCCTGATCCAACATGATGTTATTATGTCTGGGGCAGTGATGCTCTGCATTCTTGGTGCTTGGGGGGTAAGAGTCGGAGGGCTCCTGGGGTTCAGGCCCCACTGGTGGACCTCCTGAGGGCCCCTGGTATGTTTGGCTGATGTGTGACACAGGGTGTTGGACTGGACGGGCCACTGGCCTGATCCAACATGATGTTCTTATGTCTGGGGCAGCGATGCTCTGCATTCTTGGTGCTTGGGGGGTAAGAGTCGGAGGGCTCCTGGGATTCAGGCCCCACTGGTGGACCTCCTGAGGGCCCCTGGTATGTTTGGCTGATGTGTGACACAGGGTGTTGGACTGGACGGGCCACTGGCCTGATCCAACATGATGTTATTATGTCTGGGGCAGTGATGCTCTGCATTCTTGGTGCTTGGGGAGTAAGAGTCGGAGGGCTCCTGGGGTTCAGGCCCCACTGGTGGACCTCCTGAGGGCCCCAGGGTTTTTTCCAGTGTTCCCTCTAAGTGCAAGCTAGCTAACAGTTTTTTAGCTTCTGGCTCATACATTTTTGTATGCCATCAGATAGGCTCGCCAGCTTTGAGTTGGGAATACTTTGGAGATTTTGGGGGTGGAGCCTGAGTGGTGGGTGTGGCCTTCTGACACACTTCCGGTGATGTCAGGGGGTGTGGCCTTCTGGCACACTTCCGGTGATGTCAGGGGGTGCGACCTTCTGACATACTTCCGGTGATGTCAGGGGGTGTGACATATGCTAATGAGTTATGCTAATGAGCTCCTGCAGCTCTTTTTCTATGAAAAGACCCCTGCAGTATTCTAATCTTGAGGTGACCATAGCATGAATCACTGTTGCCAGGTCATTGCGTTCGAGGAAGGGAACCAACTGCCTAATCAGCCACAGATGAAAAAAGGCTGCCTTAGTGGCTGCTACTTGGGCCCCCATTGTTAAGGTGGCATCCAGGAGCACTCCCAAACTCCTAACCCTCAGCACTGGCACCAATGGCACCCCATCGAAGGTCGGGAGTGGGATCCCTACCCCCGATCCACTCAGGCACAGGACCGCTGTCTTTGTTGGATTCAATTTCAATCGACTCAGCCTAAGCCAGCCCGCCACGTCGCAAAGCGCCTGCTCCAGATTATCTGGGGTAGAGTCGGACCGGCTGCCCAACAACAGATATAGCTGAGTGTCATCTGCACATTGATGACATCCTAGCCTGTGCCTCTGGGCAATCTGGGCGAGGGGGAGCATGTAGATGTTAAATAACATCGGGGACAGTACCGCCCCTTGAGGAACCCTGCAGACCAGCGGGTACTTCTGGGACGTCTGCTCCCCTAGCGCCACCCTCTGTCCGCAACCTTGAAGAAAGGAGAGAAGCCATTGCAAGGCAAGCCCCTGAATCCCAGTGTCATCGAGGCGGTGATGGTCGACAGTATCAAACACCGCTGACAGATCTAACAGCAACAGTACTGCCATGCCGCCTTGATCCAGATGCCTCCAGAGGTCATCCGTGAGGGCGACCAGTGCCGTCTCAGTCCCATGACCCGGTCGGAAGCCAGACTGGAACAGGTCAAGCATGGAAGTGTCATCCATAAAGCTCTGCAACTGAATCGCTGCCGCTCTCTCAAGTAATTTGTCCAAATAGTGCAAATTAGAGACCAGCCAATAGCCAATTCGGCCGGGTCCAAAGATAGTTTTTTCAAGAGGGGGCAGATCATCGCTTCCTTGAGTGCCCCCAGGAACAGTCCCTTGATGAAGGGTACCTTGTAGCCCCTCACGGCCAGCTTTTACGAGCCATGAAGGGCATGGATCACGGCTGCACGTGGTTGGGTGTACCTTTGAAAGCAATTTGTCGACTTCCTCAAGGCTGAGTGGACTGAAATAATCCAGAATAGAACCAGAAGACATGCATGGAGCCTCGAGTTCACTCACTGTCTCAACTGTGGCAGGAAAATCGTGGTGGGTTTCCACGATATAAACAGACAATATTTATTTATTTATTGAATTTTTACCCCGCCCTCCCAGCCAAAGCCAGCTCAATAGGTAACCATTTCTTTTGGTGCAGGAGGCAATGTCTTAAAAAACATATTACCTTCCTTCATCCCAGACCTAGCTTTCAGAGGAGAGAGTGGTTCAGGTCAATGTTTTGGCTATTGTGATATAGAATTCAAACAATAATTTAAGGAAATAAATGAGTAAATATAAATCATGTATGACTTAACATCACATAAGGCTCCAAATATTTCTCAAATATATAACAGTATTCAATACATGAAATACAAGAAATACAAGAAATAGGCTGGAGATTTAAAGCAATATCTAACATTTACTATTTGACACTCCCAAAAGAAAGACTTCACAGATTCTAATTTCACAATTTCAATGGACTGAAAAACATGATCTTCAAATGTCCATAAAGCAAGTACATCCGCTTCTTAAGACTTAAGATAAACAATATAAAGTATGTTGCAATCAGCAAGTAGACCCAATCCTTAGGACTTGAGACAAAGAATAATAAATAGGCTACAGCCTATTTATTGTATTTCTTGTATTTCATGTTTTGAATACTGTTGTATATTTGAGAAATATTTGGAGCCTTATGTGAAGTTAAGTCATACGTGATCTAGAATTCAGCTTCGAAAGCAGGAGGGAGTGGTATGTAGAAGAATTAGAAATACTTTGCTTTATCCACTCATTGGCTGCAATCACACACTGAATAATCCACTTTCAGTGCAGTTGAGACTGTCGGTTACTACCTCTAGAATAACCTGTGGGTCGCCTGCTGTGAGCCAGCCTCACAGGGAGGATTCCCTCATTGAGCCCAGTAAGGTCTAGAGTCTGTCCTTTGGCTCTGGACTGGAGGGATGTAAAAGGACTGGTGGTAGCACTACCTGGTTAAAGGTAGTACAGGTGCCTTTAACCCCTTTGTAATTGTAGCTCGCCAGCCTCTTGGTGAAGAGAACTCCTAGCCCAGTTCGGGCAGGCAGAGGGGCTCTCTTTGAGAATGAGCAATGGCAAATGCCAAGTGATATGATTGTCAGCCTCAAGGTAGGGGCGGGAGATCTCCTGGGATTACAACTGATCTCCAAGCTAGAGGGATCATCTCCCCTGGAGTAAATGGCAGCTTTAGAAGGTGAACTCTATGCCATCACATCCTTGCTACTCTCCTTCCCCTTCCCAAGCACTACCTCCTAATCTCCAGGAATTTTCCAGGCCAGAGTTGGCAGCTGTAAAAGATGACTCTCATCTACCTCTACATTGGGCCAACAGTGGCCCACCTGTTACAGGAAGCTCTTCTGTGACCAGGCCTTCTTTTTCAGACCCAGCCATGCCTTATGCATGCTAGAATGAAGAAGCTGGGGTACTGACTGCAGGCTTGTCCCCCGGGATTTTTTTAAAATACCTGGCATTGTGGGTGAATCTAAGAATGGGTAAGTAGAAGGAGCGTAGCTGTATTTTGACCTGTCAATGGGAGGAGTC
The DNA here is from genome assembly GCA_029375565.1 of Gekko gecko. Lineage (NCBI taxonomy): Eukaryota > Metazoa > Chordata > Lepidosauria > Squamata > Gekkonidae > Gekko > Gekko gecko. The sequence goes on along the minus strand of JAPDNY010000002.1, from coordinate 230,159,830 downwards.
TGGTAAGGTTTTTGGTAGGCCAGGAGGAGGACTCTGCCTTTTTTCTGTAAGGGTCTGGTAGATTTTGGTCAGCCAGGGCATGAGCCTTGCTGAATCGGAGTTAAGGAGACATGTCTGTCTGCCGGTCTGTCTGTCAGAAAGAATTGCCCTGGCTCAAATACTTTGTTTATTCAACAAAATACCTGATACCAAATCTGGGGCAAAAATACCAAATGAGCAGACACAATTGTCAATTTCACACAAGCTGCTGTGGCTGCATTTTGCCCCGCAGCTTTGCGTGATTTTCCCTGCGTCTACTCAATCCTCAAAAAAACAGGATTGAGTAGAGGTGGGGAAAATTGCATGAAACTGCGAGGCAAAATGTGGCTGCACGGCAGCTTGTGTGAAATTGACAAATACATAATGGTTAGCAGTCCTAGCTGGGAGGTAGGGATGAAGCACAGGAGAACAGTAAGGGTAATATAAAAGGAGAATAAGAATAGTAGAAGTTACCTCATGAGAGGATGACTGAGGAACCATGTGAATATTTTATTGACTCCAGAATTCAAAAATTTCATGACTTTTGAGTCTCCAATTACACACACTTGCTTTTTCCTTTTGCCAGGGATCAAAACTGTTGATTGAATGCAGGCATGGAACAGTAACTTTGTTAGATTTGAAGAGAGTAAAGTTCTTGGTAGTTAGGGGGAGGATTTTGTTCTCTATGCAAAGCTGGCCCAACCAGCTGCATCTTGTCATGAGAGGTACATCACTGGGTGCCCAAAGGGCTGATACCAGTCACAGAGGATGCTGGGGAGCTCCCTTCAGAAAACATGGTGCTTCAGTGGTGCCCTTAGAAATATTGTTGCCCCAATCCATAGCTTGGATTGCTAATGCTTGTCAATTTGGTTCTTATATGGATGAAGAACAACAGCAAAATGGTCAAACTCAATCCACAGGAGTAAAATGTGACACAGAGAAATAGATGAATAGATCTGAAATAACAATTGGCCTATAAAAATTATGCATTGATTATAACCCTAACTCTGCCTCCATAGTAAACGACTTTCTCTGAAAACATTTGAGGCCTGCTTCTGGAGCATGGCAATTTTGGCTGTTTAGGACTGACTGTTTCCACACAGAGATGATTTTATGTGTAGCTATGGCATATGCAAATCCATTTGCTGTGGCAGCAGAATGTTCACACAGCAGTTTTCCCTGCGCCTTCCATTCTTGGTTCTCTGCAATTACCATTCCCCCCCACCGGTACATTTTCCCAATATATGTAGTGAAATGTAATCACTGAAAAGGGTAGATCTAGCCTGTGCCACAGGAAGATCTGAGCAGAAGGACACCTAAGCTTGAAATATACTCTGAAAGTACGCCATCTTGAATAACTACCTAACCATCTTCAGCACCTCATGAAATTGTATTAGTTATTATGGAATTGTTTTAGATGATTTTATGTTGTTTTAACTCTTTTTATGCATTGATTGTAAGCCGTCCTGAGCCTGTATTGCAGGAGGGCGGGGTATAAATGGGATTAATAAATAAATAAATATTGCCACAACCTATGGGTTTCCTGCTTTCTTTTGTGAAGGATGTCTTTAGCATTTTTCACTGAAAAGTTATAAAGGGAAAGGTGCAGACTGGGAACAGTAGATTGTTGCAATAAGTTGTTACAGTGTTATAATGCAATAGCAATCTAGCAATTCCTTATTTTTAAAGCCCTCAAAAGCCCTCTAGTGTCTAGTGGGGGTGGCAGCTTCAGGGACTGAGGCAAAAAAAATGGTGCCTAAGTAGGCAAGACATGCAAAAATTCACATCTTTTCGTCTACGTGGTATCCAAATGTACTATGACTATAATCTTTCCAGGGATCATTTCGTAGAAAAAGAGGTGCAGGAGCTCATTAGCATGTAACTCATTAGCATGGGGGGAGTGGCGGCGCAGGCAGTAAGAACACCTGCAAAAGTAACATCAACAAACAGCCATTACGGCTGTTTGAAACCCACCGCGGCTGGGGTGAGCTCCCGGCCCATGTCCTAGTTCCTATCTACCCAGCGTTTCGAAAGCATCATAAATGCAAGTAGATAAAAGTGGGTACCTGCCCTAGGTAGCAGGGGGCACCCCCTCCTCCTTGTGACACGGAGGTTTCGGCGGTGGCGGCAGTGGCGGTGATGGCGGCAAGTAGTTCCTGGCGACCCAAGCAATGTTGGAGGCGGAGCCTGGAGAAGTGGAGGCCTGGAGGGCATGGTGACGTGCGGCACAGCGCGGCGGAGCCACCTGTGGACAGTAGCCGGAACTGCAGCCAACACAGAGCCACGCACCAGGACGAGACCTGCCAGAGGAAGCTGCCCGGAAGATCGGCTCCAGAAGGGCACCAGGACGCCAATATCTGAAGCCGTAGAAGGAAGCCGGATGACAACTAGCCCGGGGTGCTGGTAGGCAGTCACCACCCTGTAGACTATGTGGCCCTAGTTAGGTTAAGATTGGTTGGTTAGAACCGCTATGTAAACCGCCCAGAGACCCTCCAGGGTTAGGGTGGTATATAAGCTGAAAATATAAATAAACAAATATGCCACACCTCCTGACATCACCGGAAGTGTGTCAGAAGGGGAAGCAAAAAGGGGGGGAGGCATCTTCAAAAGCCTCTCCTTTCCTTCCCCAGCTGGCCTGCCAAGGCAGGGTGGGGGGGAAGCGAAGCTAGAAGGGGTTTAAAGTTTAAACCCCTTCTTTCTAGAGTCACGCTGCAGGGGCAGCACAATCTTTCCATGTATTCTATGGCCCCATAGAATACAACGGAAAGATTGTGCCGCCGCTGTGGTGTGAGTCTAGAGAGAAGGGGTTTAAAGTTTAAACCCCTTCTCGCTTCGCTTCCCTCCGCCCCAGCCCGCCTTGGCAGGCCAGCTGGGGAAAGGAAGGGGAGGCTTTTGAAGATGTGGCTGCAGGGCACCTGAAGAAGATCGGGGTGGGAAGCCAGGCATTTAAATCCCCCTCAGTCTCTCTGCAAAAACAGAGAGGCTCAGGAGGAAAGAAGGGCGTGTCTCCCCACCTCCTCTTCCTTCTCCAGTCAGCCCGCCGTGGTGGGCTGGCTGGAAAAGGAAGAGGAGGCGGGAAGATTTGCCTGGCTTCCCTGCTCGATCTTATTCAGGGCACCTGGAGAAGATAGCGCTGGGAAGCCAGGCATTTAATTCCCCCCTGGGGGCAGGGCCTGGGCTTGTTTTTGCCAGAGTGCCGCTCTGGGGCACTCCAGAAGGAAACAACCCATGAATCTTTCCAGAAAGATTGTACCAAACTACAGCAAAGTGGGGGGAAACATAGAAGGAGGAAGGAAAAAAAGAGAAAATTATGTGGATGTTTCCCCAAACAGTGCTTCTGTAAGTGCAACAAAAACAGAGCAGAAACAGCCTCTATTAGATTGTTATTTGCATCCAGCTTATGTTAGACAAGGCACAGGCATTTAGATACCAAAAGAAATATCACTATAAATTTCTAGACAAAGAGAACTTCTTCTAGTGGTAAGGCATAATTCATGTTTTCATGCTTATGAGGAGGACATGCATAGTGGAGATGTGGGGAGGGGAGTGCTGATCATCAAAGTGATTCAGCAAAGAGGACAAATGCATGCATACAGGCACAGTAGTGGGGGAGGGTAGATGTAGCTGCTTTATATGTCTATTTACATTAGATATATTTAAGAAAATCTTGAATATTTCTGTCATTTGCCATTTTTATTTCTGGATTGGAATCAAGCCACCTCACACACATGAGCTGTCTGAATAAACACCTTGCTTTGGTTTCTTCTTAGCTTTGAAAATGTCTTTGGTTGAGGAGACTCAGGTGTCGATCCCAATCATACTGCTGGACATCAGGGCTTTTTGCACCAGGGTGGCTTCTCAGTTGTGAACCAACAATCTGCAAAGCAGAGATCAGGTCGGGCAACAGGAACTTAGCTGGATTTATGGAAATGTTATTCATGTCCTTTTTGCACTGGAAAAGACCAGAAGATTCCAGGCTGTGTTCTAAATGATGAATTAATATGCAGGTTGGTCAGTGCCAAGCGTGTTGAGAAATTAAACCGTAACTGTTGCCTAAATAAAGCAACACTTTTTTCTGTGTAATAGGATCAAAAGGCTAATGTGTAACCACAATTTCTTTGGGCAAAGAGGTGTGCCCAGATGCTTCTTGAAGGAACACTGAGAAAATCAATCTGGAAATAATTATTTTGGGCCTTCTGTACACAGTCCCTTTCCTGACCCCATTTTCAATTACAGACTTGACAGTCAGTCTCTGCCCAACACAAACCTCCCTATCACTCACAACCAAGTACATACATAAGGAAACAGTTGTTCCATAGCCTGGAAGGAGGAGGTTCTCATTCTTCAAATATTCATGATTATTGTAGTAATATTTTCTCCCTCCCCGCAGAATCTTGCAGGTTTACATGGAAATTTTCATTTTAACACAAATACAATAATTGATTTGGAATTTTGGCTGATGCTGCTTCTGTTGTAGATTTGATTTTCTGTAGCTGCTGTAACTTTAGACTCCCCGGCAGTCTTTACATACAGTTAAAAGCCACCCTTAATATTAGTCCTGCAGTGCTATTGTTGCAATAAGCCTATGTCTTTACTAGAATGATGAGGATTTTTCAGCTCTGCTGTATTCCCTGTCTGGATGAAGAGAGAATGAAAACATATAGAAAAAAGGCTATGTTCCTTTGAGGTAATATATGATCTTTTTCTTACCTCCTACCCAGCTATCCCACTTTTTCATTAACTGGCCTCTTCTCAACCAGGATCTTTTGATGATGTTTAATTCCTTAGTGAGCTCTGAATGTCAGCATTCCAAATCTGTTGCTGTTCTGGGCCATGAGAACATTGTAGCATTGGGACTAGATATCAAGGGTGTGAGACAAAGCGAATACGCTGCGAGTATGCTAAATCTGTAATGTAAAGCACCAGGTTCACATAAGTGAACACTGCAATCACTACCTGACTGTCCCAAGAGCACTTGCCTTTGGAACACTGATAAGGGCGGTGTGGAGAGCCATACTTCCGGTCAAAGCAGAACACTGGCCAGATCACTGCAGCACTCACGTACATCAGGACAGCCACAAAAGTATAAATGACCACAAAGCGTTCAAAGGGGCACTTCAGTGTTGCCGTCTTTCCTGTGACATTGAGGCTCACCACCACTACAGTTAGCACAAAGCAGAAGCTGTAAACAGCCACACACCACTGTGTGGCCACATACCTATCGTATTGGCTGTCGTTCACCAGTGCTCCAAAAATGATGCAAGCAACAAAGGCCTGGACAATTTTCAAGAGGCCGGAAACTGTGGCCATGTAGCTGGTCACCTGTCCAGGTTTGGCCCTAGTCAGACATACCTCTGTGGTATAAGCAAAAAATAGAAGCCCAGCAAAGATACTAGCCGATATGCGGAAGTCTCTCTTCTCGCACCCGATGGGATGGCAGCTGAACTGGACAAAATTAAGCGGGTAGATGACAGCAGCTGTGATGGACATAAGAGTGGCCAACATGGCAAAAGCAGCTGTGAAATTCCCCCAGGAGATGCTCAGGCAGTTGTGGAGGCTCGTGAACTCACAAGTGATGATAAAGATGGTGACTGCAAAACAGAAACACCAGACAGCCATACAGAAAGTGCCATAAGCTACATTGAATCCGCCTTGGTGGGCCACAAGGCTGAATGTGGTGCATCCAAACACTGCCTGCAGCAGTCGAGCAACACCCACCCTAGAAGTCACTGCAGCCATGTTCAAGTACATTCCTCTTGAGTTCTCCATCCTCAAGTTCAGGTCCTCCGACACTCCTATTCAAGTTGTCTGTGATCTGCCTCTTGTTAAATCTCTGCTTGATGCTGGATAATTATGCTTGAGTGGCAGCATACATAAGCTTCATATCCCTCTACCAGTGTCCTTGCTGGCGGTTATTTATGCCGCTGAGCATGCAGTTCTAGCAGTTCCTTGAGACAGCCTTGCCTCTGCAGTAAGAGTATTGACCTGCTCTTCTTGTGTGCGGCACTTATGATCCATCAGCTCTGCTGTGCCAGCGTCTGTACACCGTCTACTCCTGATGCATCTCTTTCACTCTCTTCTCTTCCTCTAGTGATCACTTTCTCCAAAAGGTTAACAGGACCTTTATTTTAGTTCAGCTGTGCAACTGTAGCTCTACTACATTGCTGCAAGTATATAAATAGGAAGGAATATTAATAGACTGTCTGGAATGGAATGAACTGTGCAGTCTGCGCAAAGATGATGAGCTGGTTTTAGTTTCCCTTATCAGTGCTGCTTCACACATTACTTTTCAACCTCTTTGTCAGAAGCTCTTAGTGCCTTGAATTGCATAAGATGGACTGTAGTCCCAGAATAAAAGTGAATATAAGTCCCGTAGCCAAAAATTTTATTTATTTATTTATTTATTATTTCAATGTATATCCTGCCTTGTCAGAAAAACTGGCTCAAGGTGGCATACAGACATTAAAATGCAATAAATGCAATAAAATTCACATAAACATCATAAAGTGCTAATAGAAACAATACAGGTGATGGCAGCATTCAGTATACAATCCAATGGTGGAAGGCAATATCCAGTGGTGTACCATAGGGCCATGGGATGACACATTTGTTAGTAGCAGCTCCTAATAGAATGCCTGGTGGAAGAGCTCTGTTTTACAGGCCCTGCGGAACTATAAAAGGTCCCGCAGGGCCCTAATGTCCTCTGGGAGCTCATTCCACCAGTGTGGAGCTGCCACTGAAAAGGCCCTGGCTCTAGTAATGGCCAACCTGGTGTCTTTGGCTCTGGTCACACTGCAAAGGTAATTGTGCTTTGTTCCTGCTTTGTTTAAATCGGGAACATTTTTCTTCGCATTGTGCTGACTAGATGCAGCCAGCCCCTCTCTTACAGCACCCGCTCGCCTGCTGCTGCGCCGTCCCTCCAGGCGATCCTGCTGGCCACGGGGGAGGCTTGGGCGGCTGCTGCTTCTGCCGACACTTTGGGGGGGTGCCACCGCCGCTGCTGCCATTTCCCCATGAAAACAGGCTCCGCCGTCTCCGCTGTCTCCACCATCCTCCTTGCCGGCCCCATCCAGGCTGCCGGAGCCCCCACCTCTCGTTCCCACCTCCAGGGCCGTCTTTTGTGCATTTTTTTTTAAAGCTTCCGGTTTGAGTGCTTGACTAAATATGCGCTTAATAAATCCATTATTAAACGTTAAATGGATTTATTAAGCGCATGTTTGCTCAAGCGCTCAAACCGGAAGCTTTTAAAAAAATAAAATAAAATAAAGTACAAAGAGCATTCAGACGCCCCTAATCGCCATCATTGCGAAAGATGGGCTGTCCAGATAGGCGAAATAGTGCATTCAAAGCGGAAGTGCCAGGAAAACACTTGATTTTCCAGCGGTCAGGAAAACCCGTCATCATTGTGCGAGTGAGCCTGCTTCGGGGCAGGAGGTGGATTGGCGTGTGTGAACGTGAAACTGACATGCACAAGGAAACAGCAGCGAATCCCAATCAAAACGGCAGTGTGACCGGACCCTTTCAGGCCACGGAGAGTCAGGCGATTTTGTGACCCTGACCTCAGTGCTCTCTGGGACACATATGGGAAAGGCGGTCCCTCAGGTAGACAGGCCCCGGACCATATAGGGCTTTAAAGGTCAGAACTAGCATCTTGAAACGAATTCAGTAAGCTATTGGCAGCCGGTACAATGCCTTCAACATAAGCTGGATGTGGTCTCGTATAGAGAGTCCCATCAGCAGCCTGGCTACCGCATTTTGCACTAGCTGTAGCTTCTGGATTTGAGACAAGGGCAGCCCCATGTATAGAGCATTGCAGTAGTCTAATCTTGAGGTGACCAAAACATGAATCACTGTTGCCAAGTCATTGCGTTCAGGGAAGGGAACCAGCTACCTAATCAGCCGTAGATGGTAAAAGGCTGCCTTGGCAGTGGCTGCTACCTGGGCCTCCATTGTTAAGGCAGCATCCAAGAGCACTCCCAAACTCCTAACCCTTGGCACTGGCACCAGTGGCGCCCCATCGAAGGTCAGTAGTTGGGTTGTTGGGGCATGGGGAAATTTTGTGGGGCAGCAGGGGAGGGGGAGGGGTGACTGCACATCTTCCCTGAACTCCAAGCAGCAATTTCACTGCTTGGAGTTCCAGCGCGGGTAGCCCCTGCTTGAAAAACACCATTTAAAGGGAGGCAAAATCACCTCTTGGAGTTCAGGGAAGGCATGTGGCTGCCATCTCCCTTGCAGGAGGTGAGAGAGAGGAGCAGCTGCCAGCAGCTGGCCGCATGCCTTCCCTGAACTCCAAGCGTGATTTCACTGCTTGGAGTTCAGGTATGGGGAGCCCCCGCTTGGGGAAAAAAACAACATTAAGAGGGTTCCCTTTAAGTGGTGTTTTTCAAGTGAGGGCTGCCTGTGCTGGAACTCCAAGTGGCGAAATCACCGCTTGGAGTTCAGGGAAGGCATGCGGTTGCCCCCTCCCTCCCCTCCTGCAAGATTTAAAGGGCCCTTCAGCTGACTGGCAGGCCACATGCTCCACCGATCAGCAGCTGTTGTGGGGCATGCCTCACATTTGAGCCCCAAAATGCCCCACCATAGCTATGGGCCTGGTAGAAAGGTGAGAAAACAAAGAATCTGTCTTAATATATGTTAAGTCTTTTGTCACTTTGAACAACAAGCCTGTTATATATTGAGCCTGAACTGTACTGGCAAAAGGACTTAGCTTGGGATGCATGACAGTAGATTGCTAGGATCCTAGAATGGGCCAGTAGGGAGACAGGGATCCTGGAGTAAACCAACTGGGAAACAATAGAGTGTAAATAGCCGGGACAGGGTAAAAGCCGGAACGGCCCGGAACGGCCCGGAACGGGCACTAAACAAACAATAGTGCCGCAAAAAACAGTGGCATGCGTTACAGCCACTCCAGAACAATATTCCAGAAGTGAAAACACGGAACTCCCACCCTTTTATGAGCCCTTTCCAGGCCAAAAAGCCTCCGGAACACGCCGGAACGGCCCGGAACGGGCACTAAACAAACAATAGTGCCACAAAAAACAGTGGCATACATTACAGACACTCCAGAACAATACTCCAGAACAATACTCCAGAAGTGAGAACACGGAACTCCCACCCTTTTATTAACCCGTTCCAGGCCAAAAAGCCTCCAGAACACTCCGGAACGGCCCGGAACGGGCACTAAACAAACAATAGTGCCACAAAAAACAGTGGCATGCGTTACAGCCACTCCAGAACAATACTCCAGAAGTGAAAACACAGAACTCCCACCCTTTTATTAACCCTTTCCAGGCCAAAAAGCCTCCGGAACACGCCGGAACGGCCCGGAACGGGCACTAAACAAACAATAGTGCCACAAAAAACAGTGGCATACATTACAGACACTCCAGAACAATACTCCAGAACAATACTCCAGAAGTGAGAACACGGAACTCCCACCCTTTTATTAACCCGTTCCAGGCCAAAAAGCCTCCAGAACACTCCGGAACGGCCCGGAACGGGCACTAAACAAACAATAGTGTCACAAAAAACAGTGGAATGCATTACAGCCACTCCAGAACAATACTCCAGAAGTGAGAACACGGCACTCCCACCCTTTTATTAACCCGTTCCAGGCCAAAAAGCCTCCAGAACACCCCGGAACGGCCCGGAACGGGCAATAAAAAAACAATAGTGCCACAAAAAACAGTGGCATACATTACAGACACTCCAGAACAATATTCCAGAAGTGAAAACATGGAACTCCCACCCTTTTATTAACCCGTTCCAGGCCAAAAAGCCTCCGGAACACCCCGGAACGGCCCGAAACGGGCACTAAACAAACAATAGTGCCACAAAAAACAGTGGCATACATTACAGCCACTCCAGAACAATACTTCAGAAGTGAAAACATGGAACTCCCACCCTTTCATTAACCCGTTCCAGGCCAAAAAGCCTCCGAAACACCCTGGAATGACCCGGAACGAGAACTAAACAAACAATAGTGCCGCAAAAAACAGTGGCATGCATTACAGCCACTCCAGAACAATATTCCAGAAGTGAAAACATGGAACTCCCACCCTTTTATTAACCCGTTCCAGGCCAAAAAGCCTCTGGAACACCCCGGAACGGCCCGGAACGGGCACTAAACAAACAATACTGCCGCAAAAAACAGTGGCATACATTACAGCCACTCCAGAACAATACTCCAGAAGTGAGAACACGGAACTCTCAACCTTTTATTAACCCTTTCCAGGCCAAAAAGCCTCCGGAACACCCCGGAACACCCCGAAACGGCCCGGAACGGGCACTAAGCAAACAATAGTGCCACAAAAAACACAGGCATGCATTACAGCCACTCCAGAACAATATTCCAGAAGTGAAAACACGGAACTCCCACCCTTTTATTAACCCTTTCCAGGCCAAAAAGCCTCCAGAACACCCCGGAACGGCCCGGAACGGCCCGGAACGGGCACTAAACAAACAATAGTGCCACAAAAAACAGTGGCATACATTACAGCCACTCCAGAACAATACTCCAGAAGTGAAAACACGGAACTCCCACCCTTTAATTAACCAGTTCCAGGCCAAAAAGCCTCCGGAACACCCCGGAACGGCCCGGAACGGGCACTAAACAAACAATAGTGCCGCAAAAAACAGTGGCATGCATTACAGCCACTCCAGAACAATATTCCAGAAGTGAAAACATGGAACTCCCACCCTTTTATTAACCCGTTCCAGGCCAAAAAGCCTCTGGAACACCCCGGAACGACCCGGAACGGGCACTAAACAAACAATACTGCCGCAAAAAACAGTGGCATACATTACAGCCACTCCAGAACAATACTCCAGAAGTGAGAACATGGCACTCTCAACCTTTTATTAACCCTTTCCAGGCCAAAAAGCCTCCGGAACACCCCGGAACAACCCGGAACGGCCCGGAACGGGCACTAAACAAACAATAGTGCCACAAAAAACACTGGCATGCATTACAGCCACTCCAGAACAATATTCCAGAAGTGAAAACACGGAACTCCCACCCTTTTATTAACCCTTTCCAGGCCAAAAAGCCTCCAGAACACCCCGGAACACCCCGGAACGGCCCGGAACGGGCACTAAACAAACAATACTGCCGCAAAAACCAGTGGCATGCATTACAGCCACTCCAGAACAATATTCCAGAAGTGAAAATATGGAACTCCCACCCTTTTATTAACCCTTTCCAGGCCAAAAAGCCTCCGGAACACCCCGGAACAGCCCGGAACAGCCCGGAATGGGCACTAAACAAACAATAGTGCCGCAAAAAACACTGGCATGCGTTACAGCCACTCCAGAACAATATTTCAGAAGTGAAAACACGGAACTCCCACCCTTTCATTAACCAGTTCCAGGCCAAAAAGCCTCCGGAACACCCCGGAACGTCCCGGAACGGGCACTAAACCAACAATAGTGCTGCAGAAAACAGTGGCATGCATTACAGCCACTCCAGAACAATATTCCAGAAGTGAAAACACGGAACTCCCACCTTTTCATTAACCTGTTCCAGGCCAAAAAGCCTCCAGAACACCCCGGAATGGCCCGGAACGGGCACTAAACCAACAATGGTGCGGCAAAAAACAGTGGCATGCATTACATCTACTCCAGAACAATACTAGAGAAGTGAGAACATGGCACTCCCACCCTTTTATTAACCCGTTCCAGGCCAAAAAGCCTCCAGAACACCTCGGAACGGCCCGGAACGGGCAATAAAAAAACAATAGTGCCACAAAAAACAGTGGCATACATTACAGCCACTCCAGAACAATACTTCAGAAGTGAAAACATGGAACTCCCACCCTTTCATTAACCCGTTCCAGGCCAAAAAGCCTCCGAAACACCCCGGAATGGCCCGGAACGAGCACTAAACCAGCAATGGTGCCACAAAAAACAGTGGCATGCATTACAGCCACTCTAGAACAATACTAGAGAAGTGAGAACACGGCACTCCCACCCTTTTATTAACCCGTTCCAGGCCAAAAAGCCTCCGGAACACCCCGGAACAGCCCGGAACGGCCCGGAACGGGCACTAAACTAACAATAGTGCCGCAAAAAACAATGGCATGTATTATAGCCACTTCAGAACAATTCTCCAGAAGTGAGAACATGGCACTCCCACCCTTTTATTAACCTGTTCCAGGCCAAAAAGCTTCCGGAACACTCCGGAACGGCCCAGAACAGGCACTAAACAAACAATAGTGCCGCAAAAAACAGTGGCATGCATTACAGCCACTCCAGAACAATACTCCAGAAGTGAAAACACGGAACTCCCACCCTCCGGTACACTCCGGAAAAGCCTCCGGAACACTCCGGAACACCCGGAATGGGCACTAAACACTCCAGAAGAATATTTTGGAAATTCAAATGTAGAGATATTGTGCACTTATTAACCTATTCTGTGCTGAAATGCCCCCAGAAGACCTCGGAACAGGCCAGAATGGGCATTAAACAAACAACAGTTCCACAAGAAACCATGGGATGCATTATAGAAACTCCAGAACAATATTTTGGAAATCCAAACAGAGAAATATTGTGTACTGATTAACTCATTCTGGGCCAAAATGCCTCTGGAACAGCCCAGAACGGGCTGGAACGGCCTTTAAGCAAACAACAGTCCTACAAGAAAAAGTAGGATGTGTTAAAGGCACTCCAGAAGAATATTTTGGAAGTCCAAATGCAGAAATACCTTGCAGTTATTAACCCATTCCTGGCCAAAATGCCTGTGGAACACCTCGGAACTTTGACAGGAGAAAAAATCTTTACCGTCCTCTAGTTTGTAATCTTTTTCCTCTGAGGAACAGAGAGAAAGAAAATGACTTTAAGTCCTCTTCATTCAGGTGTCTTCAAGTTTTGCGGTGGCGGGGTGCTTGTTTAAAAAATAGCTACCTGAGTAAAGAATAGTTATCTGAGTAATCCTGTGTCTTTCAAATCAATTTGCATGCTACCAAAAATCCACATATGTGGCATATTAGTAGAAATACTATTCATTCTTAGAAGAAAAGGGCCATGTTTAATATTCTGTATTATGACTCCATAGCAAGGTAAAGAGTTCCCAAAATCCAAGGCCCACTATAATAACATTTAAAATCACTAATAGTGAAAAGTACTGAGACTGACAAGTGATTTCAGCTCTCACTTACTTTATTAGATCGTGAACAAGACAAAGTAGTCGGCTCGCAGACCGATTTATATTCCCTAAGGAAACCACACCCCACACACCCCAAACAGCCGTGAGTGGTCTATTTACAGTAATTGCATTAACCTCTTGGATCCTAGTTTCCTGATTGGAGGGGACTCAGGAGCCGAGGGTCTTTTGTCCTCAAGGTCCAAGCTCAGACACTTCGCTTGGCTGCATGGTGGACCAGTTAGAACCAGTTGGAGCACATGGTCGGCTAGGGTATATTACACCCCTCCCCCTTGGTTTGAAACTAGATACCCGCAAATAAAGTCCTTCAGGTATGGGTGCGGTTTGCGCTCTCGGGTTGAGCAGTGGGGTTCCAATGTCTCTGAAGCTGGAGCCATCACTGCCGTTCTCAGCAGAGTGCTGTCCACAGGCTATGTGCTGGCGGGCCCCTGGGTTGGCCCTGCAGGGTCTGGAGGCTGACTAGCGATGGCTGGGTTGCACGGTTCCTCCAATGGGCCCGGTGTGGTTACCAGATCGGTGGTCTCAAGCGTGTCTGGTTCCCCAAAGTTTTCCGGCTCCACCAGCAGGGTTTGTCTGTGAAGTTGGTCACTATGGCGGTGTAGTATTTGTCCATCCTCATTGGAGACCTCGTAGGAGCGGGGCCCTCAAACTCTCACTACTCTTGCTGGAATCCAAGGAGGCCCTCTGGTGAAGTTCCATGCATAAACGGGATCTTCAGGGAAAAACCCTCGGGTGGCTTCTGGAGTTTCGATGGCCGGCTCTTGCTCAGGTGCTCGGTCTGGATGGAGCCGGTCCAGCCTTGATGTGAGGCATCTGCCGATCAGCAGCTTGGCCAGGCTCCAGCCCGTTGTGGAGTGTGGCATTGTTCTTTAGCCGAAAAGGAAAGAGGCCAACTTGTAGTCCCAATCGATGGAGTCCAACCCGTTGGTGGCGGGGAGGAATAGGGCTGAGTGGACATAAGAACATAAGAACATAAGAACATAAGAGAAGCCAATGTTGAATCAGGCCAATGGCCCATCTAGTCCAACATTCTGTCCCACAGCAGCCAAAAATACCAGGTGCCATCAGGAGATCCAGCAGTGGGGCCAGGACACTAGAAGCCCTCCCACTGCTGCCCTCCACAGCACCAAGAATAGAATGCATCACCTACCCCAGACTGAGAGTTCCTATCTATACCCTGTGGCTAATAGCCAGTGATGGACTTCTGCTCCATATGTTTATCTAATTCCCTCTTGAAACTGTCCATGTGTGTAGCTGCCACCACTTCCTGTGGCAGTGAATTCCATATGTTAATCACTCTTTGGGTGAAGAAGTATTTCCTTTTATCTGTTCTAACCCGACTGCTCAGCAATTTCATTGAGTGCCCACGAGTTCTTGTATTGTGAGAAAGGGAGAAAAGTACTTCTTTCTCAACCTGCTCTATCCCATGCATAATCTTATAAACTTCAATCGTGTCACCCTTCAGCCGTCGTTTCTCCAAGTGACGGATCCTGTAATGGTGAATTCTTGGAACTCTCCAGACATGAAGGCTGTCCCATTGTCCATCACTAGGGTGTCTGGGAGGCCCTGGGCACTGAAGATCCGCCACATCGCTTTGATAGCCACCCTTGATGATGTTACGGAGACAGGGAAGACCTGCAGTCACTTATTGTAAGAGTCCACAAGAATGAAAAACAGTTGCCCCTGGAATGGCCACACGAAATCCAGGTGGAGTCGCAACCAGAGGCAGTAGGAGAACTCCCAAGCTCTCTCTGGTGCTCTGGGCGGGTCGGGGCGAGAGGCTTGGCAGGGCTGGCATTGCTTTACCTTCTCTTCGATGTCCCGATCAAGGCCCGGCCACCAGACGTAGCTCCTCACCAATGCCTTCATTCTTAAGACCCCTGGATGGTGCTTGTGCAGAGCCTCTAAGATGCGCTGCTGGAGCAGGCCCAGTATCACCACCCAGCCTCCCCACATCAAGCACCCTTTATATGCCAACAGTTCATCCTTTCTTGTGAGGAATGGTGTAAACTCTGAGCTCTCTTTGGCCAAATGCCACCCCCTCCCCACCCAGTCCAGGACCCAACAGAGGACCTTGTCCTGGGCTGTGAGGTGGGCCACCTCCCTCATGTGGACCGGGCAGTTGGGAAGCAACTCCAACAGGGCAACTGTGTGGGCAGGAGCAGGGTTGGGATCCGTCACTGGCAGTGACAGGCGGCTGGGGGCATCTGCGTGGCCCATGGCTTTCCCGGGGTGATGTAGGAGGGTGTAGGTGTACCCTGCGAGGAAGATGGACCACCTGAGGACCTGGGGGGAGACCATTTGGGGTGTCTGGTGGTCCAGAGCCAGGAGAGGCTTATGATCCATCAATACTGTGAAGGGCCAACCGTAGAGGTAGTGGTGGAATTTTTTGACCCCAGCCACTATCACCAATGCCTCTTTGTCTATCTGCATTTAGTTGCACTCCGCAGAAGACAAAGTCTGAATAATAAGCAACCGGGACCTCCCAGCCATCCCACAGCTGGTCGCCCAGGACCGCCCCGACCCCGTAGGGGAGGCGTCACTAGCGAGGACCACCAGGAGCACCTCATTGAAATGGTGCAGGACAGAATTTGAGGTGAGCAAGTCCTTGACCCCTTGAAAGGCCGCCACGTGCTCGGGTCCCCAGGCCCAGGTTGCCTCTTTATCCAGTAGGTGGTGAAGTGGTTCTGCTACTGCGGCTTTCAAGGGCAGGAACACATGGTAGAAGTTGAGCAGGCCCAAGAAAGCCTGCAGTTCCACCTTGGAAGGGGGGGAGCACATGTGATCGCCCTCACTTTATCGTCCGTGGGGTGGATTCCCTGAGCATCCACCACAAACCCCAGAAATTCAATGCAGGGCACCTCTAGAAGGCATTTTTCTTTCTTCACCTTGAGACCGGCGGAGTCAAACCTCTGGAGCATTTGTCGGAGCCGGTCCGCAAAAATTGTGGAGTCCACTGCCGTGACGATCATATCATCTAAAAAGGGTTGTACTCCTGGAATGCCTTTAAGAAGGGAATCCATAAATGATTGGAAAATCCTTGGTGCCACACAGACCCCAAACTGCAATCTCGTTACTTGGAACGCCTCTTTGTGCGTGGTGATAGTCTGCGCCTTGGCGGCGGCTGCATCCACCAGCAGTTGCTGGTAAGCCTGTGCCAGATCCAGCTTACCAAAGACCTTGGCTCCCGCTAGGGAGGCCAATACGTGGCTTACCACCAGGACCAGGTAATCATGGTCTTGCAGGGCTTTGTTGATAGTTCACTTGTAATTGGCACATATCCTCATGTCACTGTTCGGTTTAACCAGCATGACAATGGGGATCTCTCAGTGCACAGACGTTACTGGTTCCAGCACCCCTTGCTCGACAAGGTGGTCAAGCTCGGCCTCTATTTTTGCTCTCATCTCTAAGGGGGGGAGCCGTGCCTTAATGCGGATGGTCCGTATTGCTGGGTCAAGGTCCAGAGAGATGGGGTCCCCGGTGTACCTCCCCAGAGTCCTGTCAAACACCTTTGGAAACTCTCTGCAGACCGCTTCCAAATCTGTCATCCAGATCTGGTTGATCCCTGATATTTTGAGGCTCAGGGGTGTGAACCAGGAGAGGCCCAACAAACTAGTGAGGTGCCCTTCCACCACCAACAGGTCGAGGAATCCCGAGAACCCCTTAAACTGGACCCAGAACTTGCCCCAGTCATGGACCACCACAGGGTTCTTATTGAAGTCCTGCAATGTGAGACCCTATGACTTGTGCAGATGGGGTCCCCCGTTGAGGCACAAGGAATGGAGGGTTTCAGCCAAGGTTATGGAAAATGATGAGCTGGAGTCAATTTCCATGGGACAGGGGGACCCCTTAATAAGGACCATCACATGCACCTTGTCTAGGCTGTCTGGGGTCAAGTTACATACCTTTTGTTGGTGGTGGACCAAAATGGTGTGGAGATCCAACGAGTCAAGCTGTGCCGTTGTTTGCTGGCATTGTCCCTTTGAGCGGCAAACCTTGGCGATGTGGCCTGTCTTTTGGCAGGTACGGCAGACGGCATCCCGGAATCTACAAGACCAGCGCTCATGGGGTTCACCGCAGCTGGCACAGGGTGCAGAGGTGGGGCATTGGGAGTGCTGGGCTGGGTGGCGTCAGAACTGTAGGACCTCCTCGTTGTCGGAGATGTCAGACCCAACCATTGCTTGTGTGTGGTGGACCGCCTTGGTGTGGCAGTCTCGGTGGGCCTTCTCATATGCCATTGCCTCCCAGATCGCCTTGTTGAGATCCAGGTCATTTTGGCTAACCAGCTTCCTCCACAACTTGGGGTCCTGTAATCCCACGAGGAACTGGTTTAGCAGTGCATCTGCCAAATCAGGGAACAAACACTTCGTGGCAGCCCAGCACAGAGCCGCAAAGAAATCAGAGGCGGTTTCGTTCAGACCCTGGACCTTCGCAAAAAAATCCATCCTTTCCACAAATTTTGTGGGCTTAGGGGCCAGGTGGCCGGTCAGTGCTTTGACCAGCATGGCGTAGGACTCGTCTTTGGGCAGCCGAGGATGTATTAAGTCCTTCAACAGGAGGTGTGCTGCCATTCCGCAGTACACCTAGTTCCCTGATTGGAGACCCTCAGTCTTTTGTCCTCAAGGTCCAAGCTCAGCACTTTGCTTGGCTGCATGGTGGACCAGTTAGAACTGGTCAGAGCACATGGTCGGCTTGGGTACATTACAAGTACAAAGTAACTGTCACTGAAAAATCAGCTGAAGTTATAGCAAAGTGATCTAATAATTTAACCAACTGGTGGAGGTAGCCCTAAATATTTGTTTGAATGTGGTACTAATGCAAGCAGGTACAATCATCTGTGGAACCCCATAGCAGAAAGACAAAAAGAGTGAGCAACAGCTACCCAGCATGACTCCTGAAAATTACACTCAGGTAGAAATGCATCCACTCAACTATGAAACACGCCCCCCCCCACGTACCAGGGGCATTTCAACCTCGAAAGGGTTAATGAGTGCACAACATTTCCATGTACTGATTTCCAAAATATTGTTGTGGAGTGTCTGTAACAAATCCCACCATTTTTAGTGACGCTGTTACTTGCTGAATTCCCATTTGGCCTGGAAAGAGTTAATAAAAGCATGAGAGTCTCATATTTTCACTTCTAGAATACTGTTCTGGAGTGCCTGTAATGGATGCCACTATTTTTTGCGGCACTATTATATGTTTAGTGCCCGTTCCGGGGTGTTCCGGAGGCCGTTTGGCCTTGAAAAGGTTAATAAAACAGTGGGAGTTCCGTGTTTTCACTTCTGGAATATTGTTCTGGAGTTGCTGTAATGCATGCCACTGTTTTTGCGGCACTATTGTTTGTTTAGTGCCCGTTCCAGGCCGTTCCGGGGTGTTCTGGAGGCTTTTTGGCCTGGAACAGGGTAATAAAAGTGTGGGAGTGCCGTGTTCTCACTTCTGGAGTATTGTTCTGGAGTGGCTGTAATGCATACCACTGTTTTTTTGTGGCACTATTGTTTGTTTAGTGCCCATTCTGGGCCGTTCCGGGGTGTTCTGGAGGCTTTTTGGCCTGGAACGGGTTAATAAAAGGGTAGGAGTTTTGTGTTTTCACTTCTGGAATATTGTTCTGGAGTGGCTGTAATCCATGCCTCTGTTTTTTGCACCACTATTGTCTGTTTAGTGCCCATTCCGGGCCGTTCCGCGGTGTTCTGGAGGCTTTTTGGCCTGGAACGGGTTAATGAAAGGGTGGGAGTTCCATGTTTTCACTTCTGGAGTATTGTTCTGGAGTGGCTGTAATGCATGCCACTGTTTTTTGCGCCACTATTGTTTGTTTAGTGCCCGTTCCAGGCCGTTCCGGGGTGTTCTGGAGGCTTTTTGGCCTGGAACAGGGTAATAAAAGTGTGGGAGTGCCGTGTTCTCACTTCTGGAGTATTGTTCTGGAGTGGCTGTAATGCATACCACTGTTTTTTTGTGGCACTATTGTTTGTTTAGTGCCCATTCTGGGCCGTTCCGGGGTGTTCTGGAGGCTTTTTGGCCTGGAACGGGTTAATAAAAGGGTAGGAGTTTTGTGTTTTCACTTCTGGAATATTGTTCTGGAGTGGCTGTAATCCATGCCTCTGTTTTTTGCGCCACTATTGTCTGTTTAGTGCCCATTCCGGGCCGTTCCGCGGTGTTCTGGAGGCTTTTTGGCCTGGAACGGGTTAATAAAAGGGTGGGAGTTCCATGTTTTCACTTCTGGAGTATTGTTCTGGAGTGGCTGTAATGCATGCCACTGTTTTTTGCGCCACTATTGTCTGTTTAGTGCCCGTTCCGGGCCGTTCCGGGGTGTTCCGGAGACTATTTGGCCTGGAATGGGTTAATAAAAGGGTGGGAGTTCTGTGTTTTCACTTCTGGAGTATTGTTCTGGAGTGGCTGTAATGCATGCCACTGTTTTTTGTGGCACTATTGTTTGTTTAGTGCCCGTTCCGGGCCGTTCCGGGGTGTTCTGGAGGCTTTTTGGCCTGGAACGGGTTAATAAAAGGGTGGGAGTTCCGTGTTTTCACTTCTGGAATATTGTTCTGGAGTGGCTGTAATGCATGCCACTGTTTTTTGTGGCACTATTGTTTGTTTAGTGCCCGTTCCGGACCGTTCCGGGGTGTTCCGGAGGCTTTTTGGCCTGGAAAGGGTTAATAAAAGGGTGGGAGTTCCGTGTTTTCACTTCTGGAATATTGTTCTGGAGTGGCTGTAGTGCATGGCACTGTTTTTTGCGACACTATTGTCTGTTTAGTGCCCGTTCCGGGGTGTTCCGGAAGCTTTTTGGCCTGGAAAGAGTTAATAAAAGGGTGGGAGTTCCGTGTTTTCACTTCTGGAATATTGTTCTAGACTGGCTGTAATGCATGCCACTGTTTTATGTGGCACTATTGTTGGTCTAGTGCCTGTTCCGGGCCGTTCCGGGGTGTTCCGGAGGCTTTTTGGCCTGGAACGGGTTAATAAAAGGGTGGGAGTTCCATGTTTTCACTTCTGGAGTATTGTTCTGGAGTGTCTGTAATGCATGCCACTGTTTTTTGTGGCACTATTGTTTGTTTAGTGCCCGTTCCAGACCGTTCCGGGGTGTTCCGGAGGCTTTTTGGCCTGGAAAGGGTTAATAAAAGGGTGGGAGTTCCGTGTTTTCACTTCTGGAATATTGTTCTGGAGTGGCTGTAATGCATGGCACTGTTTTTTGCGACACTATTGTTTGTTTAGTGCCCGTTCCGGGCCGTTCCGGGGTGTTCTGGAGGCTTTTTGGCCTGGAAAGGGTTAATAAAAGGGTGGGAGTTCGATGTTTTCACTTCTGGAGTATTGTTCTGGAGTGGCTGTAATGCATGCCACTGTTTTTTGCGACACTATTGTCTGTCTAGTACCCGTTCCGGGTTGTTCCGGAAGCTTTTTGGCCTGGAAAGGGTTAATAAAAGGGTGGGAGTTCCGTGTTTTCACTTCTGGAGTATTGTTCTGGAGTGGCTGTAATGCATGCCACTGTTTTTTGTGGCACTATTGTTTGTTTAGTGCCCGTTCCGGGCCGTTCCAGGGCGTTCCGGAGGCTTTTTGTCCTGGAAAGGGTTAATAAAAGGGTGGGAGTTCCGTGTGTTCACTTCTGGAATATTGTTCTGGAGTGGCTGTAACGCATGCCACTGGTTTTTGCGGCACTATTGTTTGTTTAGTGCCCGTTCCGGGCCATTCCGGGCCGTTCCGGCTTTTACCCTGTCCCTAAATAGCCTATCGTTGGGAGTGGGGTGTGTTTTGGGTGTGACCTTTTTTCAGGCATAAATACCCGGCTTCAGGCAGGGATTTTCAGTCTCTTTTCTCTTGCTGAATCGCTAATAAAATGTAAGCTGATCACTTGAACGCGTCTGAACCCAGTATATTTCAAAGCCCACATATGTCCAGATGCTGAACGTGGCCAATAAAGTGTGTGTGTGGTAGGGCTCCCAGGTCTCCTCCAGGTCTCCTTCTCCAGGCAGCAATCCCCAATCATTGTTGTTGTTTAGCAGGGCAGCAGGCAAAAAAATGAATTGAAAAGCTTTGTTGTGTTGATGGCATGACATCCGGGCTCTTTTTGTAGCAGGAACTGTAAGAGCTCTGTAAGCTCTTGGAGGACTGGCTACATTAGGGGTGTGTCGCCTAATATGCAAAGGAGTTCCTGCTACAAAAAGAGCCCTGCATGACATCACTTCTGGGGTGAACCCAGATGTGACATCATTGTGTTGGCATGACATTGTATGGTTCATCATAAATTCTTTGGTAAATCTTAGAGTTTTTGGCGAATCATAGTGTTGTGCTGATACAGTGAAGTTACTTCAGGTTCGCCCCAGAAGTGACTTCACACCATAAATGTGACAATGCTCCTCCCATGTCCCAGCCCCCAGTCTTTTGCCAGGTCCCAGCCACTGGCTGGCAATCCTAGTGTGTGTGGGAGAAACCACACTGCTTCATCCACGGGTTCTTGGTGATCCCTGGCCTGAAAGATATCCAGTTGTCCTCGAGATAGCTGGCTGTCCTTTTAGTCCCTGGTGCTGGCCTGGTGGAACTCGTTGCCAAATGACATCTTTGCCCTGCAGAACCTAGTACAGTTCTGCAGGGCCTATAAGACAGAGATGTTCTGCCAGGCCTATGGCTGAGGACAGCAATGGTTTCCACACCTGTCCTCTTCCTTCTTTCCTCCTCGCCAGTGTTAAGGACATAAATTGGTCCTTAAGCACCACCTGCAATATTTATAGAATTGTCTGTTGTTTTTAAACCGTTTAATTCAGTTTGTATATGTTTTACTGAAATGTTTTATCGAAATGTTGTACATTGCCCTGAGCCCTCACAGGGGAGGGTGGTCTATAAATCTGGTAAATACAGTTTATTATTGGATATATCACATGTTCATACAATTTAAACATACCTACATATCCATTTTTCTTATTTCCCTTCTCCCCCCCCAAACAAGGCTTCCCGCACTGCTCCAACCCCATTAATGTCTCTCTTATTCTGTTATAATTACTTCTAAACTTATTTTCTCTTACAAACGGTAACAATTCAAAAGTCTAATTCTCTTTCATTTTCTTCTTAATAACTATCAAAGCAAATCAAACCACGTTTAATGTCCCAATTTTTCAACAAGTATTTTTGAAAGTCTTTCCAGTCTTCAAAGAAAGTTTCATCTTCTTCGTTGTTTAACTTTCTTGTTAATTTGTCCATTTCTGCCAAAAACAACGTCTTTTTAATCCATTCCCATGTTTCAGGTACTTTATCTTGTTTCCAACATTGAGCAAAAATCAGTCTAGCTGCTGTAATCAAGTACCATAGTAGTGTTCTCTTGGCTACATTTATTTCTTCCATTTTAAGACCTAGCAATAACATCTGTGGGTCTTTCTTAAAAGTACATTTCAAAATTTTTTGTATCTCATTGTGGATCTCAGTCCAATACTTTACTGCTTTATCACATGTCCACCACATATGGTAAAAAGACCCTTCATGTTTCTTGCATTTCCAACATTTGTTGGACATACTTTCATTTATAATAGCAATTTTTTTAGGCGTCATATACCATCTGTACATCATTTTATAGCAATTCTCTTTAACATTTACACAAGTTGAAATTTTCATTGACTTTTTCCACAAATATTCCCAGGATGTCATTAATATCTCATTATTAACATTTACAGCCCATTTTATCATTTGCTCTTTTACAGTTTCATCCTCAGTGTACCATTTCAATAAAACCTTGTACAGTTTAGAAATCATTTTTTTACCTTTCTCAAGCCATACAGTTTCAATTTCAATGTTCTTTTCTCTGAAACCATGTTCTCTTTTATCGGTCTTAAATAAATCATAAATCTGTCTGTATTTCAACCAATCATATTCAAATTCGACATCAAATCTATCTTGTAACACAAAGTTTTTCCCTTCTAATTTTAAAAGATTTTTGTAAGGTAGCCAATCTAACCCTTGATTTCTTGAATGTGGGTTAATCACTTCAGCTGGTACTATCCAAAGTGGTCTTTCTTCTGAGAAGAATTTTCTGTATCTCATCCATGTCTCGAACAGTGATTGTCTTAAAAAGTGGTGTTTAAAAAATTTATCCATTTTTACTTTTCCATACCATAAATATGCATGCCATCCGAATTTGTTATCATGCCCTTCTAAAGCCAATAACTTCTTATTCTCAAGATTAATCCACTGTTCCAACCATGTTAAACAGACGGCATCATAATACAGTCTTAAATTTGGTAGTTGTAGACCTCCTCTCTCTCTTGCATCACATAAAATTTTCATTTTAATCCTTGGTTTTCTTCCTGCCCATACAAATTTGGATAATTCTTTCTGCCACGAATCCAGTACTTTCCTTTGTTTTAGTATTGGAATAGTCTGAAATAAAAACACCAAACGCGGTAAGATATTCATTTTTACGGTTGCGATTCTTCCCATCAATGATAAATTCAAAGTGTCCCATTTCTTCATATCTTGCTGAATCCTATGCCACACCTTTTCATAATTATTTTTAAACAGATCAATATTTTTCATGGTTAATTCAATTCCTAAATATTTAGTCTTTGTAACTACTTCACATTGAATTTTCTCTTGGAGTTCTATTTGTCTTTGCTTCATCATGTTTTTACACATCACCTTAGTTTTGTTTTTATTAACGTAAAAACCCGCAACTGAGCCGAATTCTTCAATTTTCTCCATCAGATGTGGTATTTTCTCAATAGGATCCTGAATCATAAACATCACATCATCTGCAAATGCCCTGTATTTATATACGAATCCTTTCACTGAAAGTCCTTCAATACTATTATCTTTTCTTATCACTGTCAATAATATTTCCAACATCCAAATAAACAACAACGGGGACAACGGGCAGCCTTGACGTGTTCCCTTTTGAACTTGGAAAAAATCCGTCCTTTCTTTGTTTATATTCAAAGCCGCTTTTTGTTCTGAATATATTGCCACAATCATGTTTAAAAAGAATTGTCCAATGTCCATTTTTTCAATAACTTGCAGCATAAACTCCCAATTTAAGTTGTCAAAAGCTTTTTCCGCATCTAGGAAGAGGAATCCAACTTCTTTTTCTGGATGTTTGTCATAGTATTCAATTGCGTCTATAACCACTCTTAAATTGTCTTTGATTTGTCTATTTGGTAAAAATCCGGCTTGTTCTTCCGCTATTGTATCTTTCAGATATTTTTTCAATCTCTCCGAAATTATTTTTGCAAATAATTTGTAATCATTATTTAATAGCGATATTGGTCTATAATTCTTTACTTGAGTTAAATCCAAACCTTCTTTAGGTATCAATGAAATATTTGCTTCT
This sequence comes from Gekko gecko, assembly GCA_029375565.1. Classification (NCBI taxonomy): domain Eukaryota; kingdom Metazoa; phylum Chordata; class Lepidosauria; order Squamata; family Gekkonidae; genus Gekko; species Gekko gecko. The sequence goes on along the minus strand of JAPDNY010000002.1, from coordinate 230,135,357 downwards.
TTCCATGAATCTGGGATCCGTTTAGTCTTTCTTATCTCATTCGACAGAAGTACTAAAATGGGGGTTAGCTCCTCTTTAAATTTCTTGTAGAACTTTGCTGTGAAGCCATCTGGTCCTGGAGCTTTGCCCAACTTTGCATCTTCTATCGCCATTGTCACTTCTTCTTTCGTTACTAAACCATTTAATGATTCCTTAATTTGTTTTCCCAGCTCTGGAACTTCAATAGTCTCCAAATATTTCTTAATTCTCTGTTGATCAATTCCTTTCTTTTTAAATAATTTGGCGTAATATTTGAAGAAAGTTCTTTTTATACCATTCAAATTCATAACATCCTTTCCATCTTCAATAATCTTAGATATAAAATTCCTTTCTTTTCTATTTTTCAGTTGCCACGCTAAAAACTTTCCTGGCTTGTTTGCACCCTCAAATGCTTTTTGCTGTAATTTCTTCAGATTCCAGTATAATTCTCTGTTTAATAAAACATTCAGTTGATCTTGCAGAAAGTGGATCTCTTTGATAATCTTTTTCTTCCCTGGTCTTTTCTTTAATTCCTTTTCTTTTTGTCAAATTTTTTCATAAAGGTCTTTCTGTTGTTGCATCTTTTGCTTTTTGTCCTTGGAGTTCAGAGAGATAAGCATACCTCTCATTACCGCTTTGTACGCATCCCATACAACTTGTATATCCGTACCTTTATTTAAATTCAATTCAAAAAAACTTTTCGTTTCTTTTTTTAAAGTTTCATTGATTAGTTTTTGATCCAATAAGTCCTCATTAATTCTCCAATATAGTTGTTTAGTTTTTTCTTTAGATATCCAGAGTAAGGGATTATGATCAGAATTAGTTTTCGGTAAAATTTGTATTTTATAAGTTTTTTGCGCCATCTCCTCTGACATCCAAATCATGTCAATTCGGGAAAAGGAGTTATGTCTATTAGAATAAAACGTGTAATCCTTAGTCTTGGGGTTCCACTTCCTCCAGACGTCTTCCAGTTTCTCTTGCTTCATCAATTGAAAGAAATTTTTTGGTAGCTTTCCAATTGTCTCTCCACTTGCTTTGGATTTTCTGTCCAATATGTTATTCACTGTACCATTAAAGTCTCCAGCAAGGACTATTTGATCATAATTTAAACAATCCAACTCTTTAGTCAAGTCATTGAAGAAAGTCTCTTTTGCACCATTGGGTGCATATATATTTACGAGCAATGTCTTTTTTCTGTTCATCAATATTTCCACGCCAACATATCTTCCTTCTTTATCTGAGAAGATTTTTTTAGGATCCAATTCTTTTGAAACATAAATCACTGTTCCTTTTTTCTTATTAATTGCTGAGGAATGAAATTCTTCTCCCAATTTTTTATTAATCAAATATTTATTATCTTGTTTTCTGATATGTGTTTCTTGTAAACAAATTATGTTACATTTTTGTTTCTCCAGCCAATAATTCACTAATCTTCTTTTACTTGGTGAATTTAGTCCGTTTACGTTCCAAGATAAAAATTTGTAATCCATAATTGTGTTGAATTAAATATCTTTAAAATCATCAAAATTGTTCTCTTTAAATCTGTATAAATCTCCTTCAGATTTAAGAGTAGATCTCACCGAATTGTACACAAATGAAAGTCCATATGGAATCTCCCATCTGAACCTAATGTTCATTTCTTTTAGTCTGTCTGTCAATTTCTTGAATTTCTTTCTGTCTTGTAAGATCGATCTCGGAATTTCTCTCAGAATTATTATTTTTTTTCCATTAATTTCCAACGGTTGTGTGAATTGTTTCTTGAAAACATCTTCCTTCATTTTTGTTGTCACGAATTGAACAATCACATCTCTGGGTAATTGTTTTCTCTTGGCATAAGCTGAGTTTACTCTGTAAATCAAGTCAAAGTCTGGATCCAAATCTCCAACATCTTCCCCTACATAAGTTGTCAATGTGTTGATTACTAGAGCCCGTAGATCCTGATCTTCCTCCTCTTCTATCCCTCTCAATCTCAGATGATTCTGAGTAGCTCTATATTCCATCATGGACTCCAGTCTTGTATTTTCTAACAGGGTTTTTTTAACCTTCTGTTCCATTTCTTCAGACTTTGTCACCAGACTTTTGACCTCTTTCTTAACTTCTTCTGTATCTTTTTTAATCCCTGACACTTCTGTTAGTACCAGTTCTTTCAGTTCTTCCATATTTTTTTCCTGTACTTGAACTTGCACTTGTTCTATTTGCTCCAGTTGTATTTGCAGCTGTTGTTGCAGTTGTTGTTGCAGCTGTGATTCTATTTGTTTTCCAAGATTCTGCACCACTTCGGTCATCCGTTTTTCCATCGCTTCCATAGCCGCTTGCCACTCTTTTTTTTCCTTTGCAGTCATTCTTGGACTAGGTGATGAAGCAGCTCTAGGTCTTGACCTCAAATCCGTCTTGAAAGCGACTTCAGTGCTAATCAATTTTTATATTAGCAATCTTCAAGCCAAATCGCCATCTTTATAACTTGTATCAGCGCTTTTTCGGCTTAAAAATAACTTTTTAAAATTTAGTCCTCCTCAAAATGTCGGGCGCAATTTCTCTATGATTTTCCGGCTAGAGTAGGCTCCTTCCAGACTTCCTGTTTATCTGTCCGTCTCTGTAATCCAACTTCCGGTAAAGGTGGTGTCACACATTCAAACGTCCGTCTGTTTCCGGCACAGCAACCTCTAAAACGTCCACTCTAGCCTACTTCCTGTATCATAGAGTCACAGTTAGTTTCGTTTCTGCTACGTAAAGTTTAGACTTGACTGACCACAGGAATGCAAAACAAAGTCACTTTTCAGCCGTTTTCTCTAAAGGAAAGCTTTCGTTTTACTTTTAAATCAAGCGGAATAGTTCATTAAAGGTTTCTACGCTTATCCGTACGTTTCAATTTCGCGTTCTTCTTTAAACCGGTAAGCGCTTATTCGTTTGTTACCTTGCTTGTAATCTCGGGGTTTCGCGGTGCTTCTTCTGTAATCGATGTTAAACTTGATGTTAAAGAGATCGGTAGATGATGAATTTATGCTGAATTCTCAGCCCAGCTGGTATCTGTAGTGCTGATTTGCAACTGCCCTCTTCACGGAAGGAGATCAAAGTGTAAACAAGCTTCCTCCGAAGCTTATCCACACCGATCTCAACTCCCCCTCAGGCTTGGCTGCTTGCTTGCCACCCCCCCGCCTGGGGAGTGCTGCGCTGGGCCAGATGAAGCCCAGACTGTCGTCAGATACCGCAGTACACTCTGCACAACTCGCAAAGTGTGTCAATTCGCCATTTTACTCTGACCGGAAGCCCCAGGGTGGTCTATAAATCAAATGGTGCCTATGTAGGCAAGACATGCAAAAATTCACATCTTTTCGTCTACGTGGTATCCAAATGTACTATGACTGTAATCTTTCCAGGGATCATTTCGTAGAAAAAGAGGTGCAGGAGCTCATTAGCATGTAACTCATTAGCATGGGGGGAGTGGCGGCGCAGGCAGTAAGAACACCTGCAAAAGTAACATCAACAAACAGCCATTACGGCTGTTTGAAACCCACCACGGCTGGGGTGAGCTCCCGGCCCATGTCCTAGTTCCTGTCTACCCAGCGTTTCAAAAGCATCATAAATGCAAGTAGATAAAAGTGGGTACCTGCCCTAGGTGGCAGGGGGCACCCCCTCCTCCTTGTGACACGGAGGTTTCGGCGGCGGCGGCAGTGGCGGTGATGGCGGCAAGTAGTTCCTGGCGACCCAAGCAATGTTGGAGGCGGAGCCTGGAGAAGTGGAGGCCTGGAGGGCATGGTGACGTGCGGCACAGCGCGGCGGAGCCACCTGTGGACAGTAGCCGGAACTGCAGCCAACACAGAGCCACGCACCAGGACGAGACCTGCCAGAGGAAGCTGCCCGGAAGATCGGCTCCAGAAGGGCACCAGGACGCCAATATCTGAAGCCGCAGAAGGATTGGTGGGGCAATAATTACCTGTCCTCGTCGAATGAGCTGTTCCAATGGAAGAAGGAGGGGAAGAAATGAAAAAGGGACATGTGGCTTGAACCAGCAAGCAGCACGTGGAACTCTGGCTGCAGACCTAGAGTTTAAAGATGGAGGAAGGGTATTGGGATAGCAAGCTGGACATAAGACGGATAAAGCTTAGATAGGGGTCATAGAGCAGAAGGGTCGAGCATGTGGTTGGGTTCCCCCTTTTATGTGGGGGTGTGGGGGCTGGCCATATCCCCTGGTCACATCTCCTGATTAGTCAGTCCCTGAAAACATACTATTGGCTGGAAGGAATTGGGGAGGGGAACTAAGGAGTGGTCAATATTGAGAGCTAGAAACTTAACTTGTGGCTGGCACCTGGGTGTAGGTGAGATGAGTCATCGGGCCAAGGCTTCTTGATAATTTTAGCTGGGTCATTGATGAGCAAGTGATTAGTTGCTAAGCAACTATGAATAGAGTCTCCGAGCTACGTGTAGCTTTGCAAGTATGAAGAAGGGGGAGGAAAGGGGTTGCCTGCGTGTGTTGGAGAGGTCTCCTAATGGCGTTTTGGAGTCCTTTGTCCTCATGCTCTGGCATGGCATGGCGTTTGGTGCTTTCTGCATACTGTGGAACTGATCCATTCACCATCAGATGAGAGGACTGGCAACCTTGGATGGCACTGGAACAGCAGTGAAGAAAGGAAGGTGTCCTTCTCTCAGGGTGCAGTCTCAACTGGCATCATAGTGGGCACCATGCTTTACAGTTCCTTAAGCATACTTTATGGTGTGTATTGTAATAATATGTTGAGCTTGAGGTTTCTGAAGGTATCCTAAAAGTAAGCAATCTGATTGGCTGCTCTGCGTAGCAAGCCAATGAGAGAAGCTAGAGTTGTTCCAGAGGGAACGAAATCTATTGGTTGTTTTCTCTCTTTTATTATTGGTTATTAACTTGTTTTAGGGCATGGTTACCATAGCCCAGATAGTTTAAAAAGGGAGCCTGTTGCTCCACTGTTCCGTGTGTTAGTTTACTGTTGGCTGAATAAAGCTGAATCACTAGTTAAGATCGAACTTATGGCTCATACGTAACATTGGCGACGAGGATGGGATAAGGGTTATAGCGGGTAGGCAGCCCCGCTGAGCAACTGCCACCACAGCAGATGATCTGGAGACGTCTGGGATCCTGGCCACCATAAACATTCACCCTGCTGTCCCACCGCTGGCGCTGGCTATGAGGATGGCAGCCAGCATGCGGTTCGAGGCATTTGAACCAGAGCTCAAGGACCAGGACTCATACATTACCCAGTTCGAGTTCCACCTGCAAGCTAACCAGATTGATGAAGAAGCCACAAAGACAGCGGTGCTCCTCAGCTCATGTGGGTGAACTGTCTTCAACGTGGCACGATCCTTGGTGGCACCCACAGACATACTGACAGTCTCCTTGGCAGACATTAAGAGCAAACTTAAAAATCACTTATTTCCTAAGCCCTCTCAAATAGCCTGCCGTCATGCCTTCTACAAGAGAGACCAAGGGGCAAGTGAGTCGGTGGCTGACTATGTTACGGCACTACGGTAAGCCGCAAGAACGTGTAACTTCCCTGACCTAGAGGTGGCGTTGATCGACCAGCTGGTGTGCGGCCTGAGGGATGAGAGGCTGCAGCAAAGGTTATTTGCAAAGACAGAGCTGACCTATGCCGTGGCATACGCTGAAGCCATCACAGCTGAAGCAGCTGAGAGGTCAACTAAAGAGGTGTGACCGCCGACCAGTCCATCCAGTCTGCGATCTGAGAAGGTCATGCACCATGAGTCTGCAAGTGACTCTGGGGGTGAGCCAGAGGACATCCACAAGACCAGGGTGATGAGGCTTAAGCAGCATAGCGAGATCAGCACCAAGGCAAGCCTGTGCAGGCTGTGGCGGAAACCACGACCACAACCGCTGTTGCCCAAGACCTAAGGTGCTGAAACTGCAACAAGCGGGGGCATTTGGCCCGAGTGTGCCAGGCTGCTCCAAAAAAAAAGTTCCCGAGGCAAAACTGGAGAGCGTGAGATGAGAGTCATCCCAAGCCAGCGGAGTGTCACGAGACTTCATGCTGCTCCTGTCCCACGACTATCCTGAACAAAGAAGAAGATCAAGGTGATGGGCCTACTAGATGGAGAGCCATGTGAAATGGAGGTCGATTCTGGGTCAACAATCACCATCATCTCAACAGAGACACTGCAGCGGCTGTTTCCCAAGAGGAGCCATCGCCATTTGACCAGCAGTCCCATTCACCTAACCGATTTTCAGGGTCAATGCATCCCCATGGCAGATGCAGTATTGTTTGAGGTACAGTTTAGGGGGTTCAGAGGAACGCTGAGCGTCCTGGTTGCTGAAGGGCGCAAGTCCAGTCTTTTAGGGTTGTACTGGTTCGAAGCCCTAGGTATTGCTGTTACTGGGGTGAATGAAGTGAGCCTGAGTAAACTGAGTGAAATTTATGCAGAATTCCCTGCTGTATTTGATGGGTCACTGGGGGGGAGGTATATGGGGCCATCTGTGACTTTTGATTTGGACCCCTCAGTGGCGCCCATTCGCCTGAAGTATCGGCGCGTTCCTCTTGCTCTAAGACCATGAATTGAAGCCAAACTTGACAAACTAGTGGCTCAAGGTGTAATTGAACAGGTCTCCCATGCAAAGTGGGAGACATCTATTGTAACATCTATCAGAATATGCGCAGATTATAAGCGTACCATCAATCGGGCTTTGCAACAACATATGTATCCCGTGCCAGTGATTAGCCATGTTTTGGCATCACTGACGGGCGGGAAAGTGTTTGCAAAACTTGATCTTGCTCAAATGTACCAGCAATTGCCCATGGACTCGGTAGCAGCCGAGGCACAAACCATTATTACCCATAGGGGGGCATTCCGAGTTAACTGCCTTCAATTTGGAGTGAATGTGGCACCTGGGATTTTCCAGGGGTTAATGGAAGGATTGCTCAGAGACATACCAGGGGTGGTTCCATATTTTGACGACGTTCTGGTTGTGGGGGCAAATGAAATGGAGTTGGCGGGATGCCTCAGGGCTGTGTTGGGTCGATTCAGAGATGCAGGTCTCAAGGTAAAAAAGAAGTGTCAACTAGGGGTAAAAAAGGTGGAATTCCTTGGGGTCCTAATAGATGAAAAGGGAGTACACCCAACCGAGTCCAAAGTGGCTGTGATCCAGCACGCACATAAACCTAGAAACAAAAAAGAGCTGCAATCGTTTCTAGGAATCCTTAATTTTTACCATGCATTTCTACCTCACAAGGCGTCAGTTGCCGATCCATTACACAGGTTGCCAGAAAAAAGGGCTGAATGGGAGTGGGGGACGTGGCAAAACATGACGTTCAGGGCTATAAAAGAGCTGCTAGTTTCTTTTTTTTTTTTTGGCCCCCTGTAGGGGATTTTTTTATTTGCATTTCCTAAAAACTACAATGAAATTAGGGAGGGAATCTACAAACTAAAGGAGAAAGAAAAGAAAACCCACTAAAAACCCAAGAGTTGGAGGTTAAACACTGCTTGTGAAAATACTAGTTTAACAATATAAAAATTGTTTTCTTAACACTGAGAGTGGTCAATCCTCATCATTACCAATTTTGTTGACAAACCATCAGATCTGATTATATAGAGTGCATCCCAGGAGAATCATTAACTAACTTAACTGAAACTAACTTTTCAGAGAACAGTGGCATCTCATTTTACAATTGTTTTTTCCTCCTTCATTTAAAGCAAATTAATCTTTACGTTTCCCTCAGTAAGTATAACACAGTCAGTTTCTCTTCCCATGCTGTAATCTTCTTTCTTCTTGGACACTTTCCCTGTGGCATTCTTGCTGACACTTGAACTGGACATCTCATGACAAAGTCCCTTTTTCTCTTCAAGAACTATTGTCCGCTTGAATTCTGCCTTCACTCTTAGAGATCCTTCCATTTATTCCTTATAAAAGCCAAACTTACAGAGAGTCTATCCGCTCTTTTGCCTGTCAGACTTATTTCGGATATGTCCATGGCATACCCTTCGCTCGCTTCGCTTAAACGTCTGCATACAGGCCCCACCACTTAAGCCTAGTCATTACACTCTCCCCTAAAGTATTGGAAATCTCTGTGATCAGAAGGAAGTCGCTTCTCCATTGTTAACACAGTCCCTTGAAAATAACAGCTAGTATAAAGCACAGTTCACGTGGAATACCTCATTTTCGCCAGCAGGGAGCAAATGCTTAACATCCAGCCTGAATAGTCTGTGATTACTTCTGGTCATGTGTGCCAGTTGCTCTTTGACTTCCTGACGAAAGCTTGTGACTCGCTTGTTGCTTCTGCTACATCGCCGATCGCCTTTTTAAAACATGTTTACTTTTAATAAAATTCACCAAAGTCCTGAAAATCTGCCCAGCTGCTTGTTTAACTCCTGGAGTCTCTCTAATACAGTCTATTGCCACATAGAATGCCATCTCCACTACAAAGGCCTTTCTTGAATTGCTTATTTGTTCTTACTGGGGGAGAGTCCCTTCCCCCCTTGCCTGTAGTAAAAGGGGACTCGCTCATTCTTTGGTAAATGCTGTACCTCCAGACACTTGCTCTGCTGTGCGTAGCTTAGTCCCATACGGAAACACAGTGCAGAGACCTTTGGGGCAAAGGGAAGCCCAAATCTGCCAGCAACATGCCAGCAGAGCGGCGACCCTCAGCGTCCCATGGGGAGGAATCCATCACAAGGACCCCAGGGGGGTGCGGACATTCGCGCCCCCTCTCATTGCGCTGGTCTGCGGATCACCCCCCAGGAGCTCCCTGGGGATGTGGCCGCTATCAGCCCGCCAAAAACCAGAAGTTCAAAGAGCTGCTAGTTTCCAATAGCGTCCTCACTCACTTTGATGAGCACAAGTCCCTGGTTTTGGCTGCCAACTCATCTCCCTTCGGCATTGGTGCCGTCCTCAGCCGCATCATGGAAAATGGGTGGGAAGTGCTTATTATTCTAGGATGCTATTGCCCACTCAGCAAAATTATGCTCAAATTGACAGAGAGGCTCTCACCCTGGTTGCGGGTATTTAAAAAATTCACGATTTTCTGTACAGGCGGAGGTTCCTGCTTATGATTTTGAACTTATCCACCAGCCAGGCAAGGCCATCGGACAGGCTGATGCGCTAAGCCACTGTCCGCTCCTGGGGGAAGCCACTGACCCTGCACCAGCCTCTGAAGTCCTGGCAATTGAAGGTCTTCCTGAACCTCCAGTGCATGCCTCAGACATTGCAGCTGGATCAGCCAAGGACCCCACTATAGCCCGGGTGCTCAACTGGGCTTGGAGGGGATGGCCAGTGGGCCATTTGGAGACAGAGTTCAAGCAATATGGCACCCGACAGCAAGAGCTATCAGCTCACAAAGGTTGCTTGTTGTGCAGGAGTAGGGTGGTGGTCCCTCCAACTTTAAGAGAACGGGTGCTGGAAGCACTACATGCTGGTCACCCAGGAGTTGTCCGCATGAAAGCTCTTGCACGGAACTATGTGTGGTGGCCACACATTGACCAGGACATTGAACATTGGGTCCAAACTTGTCAGCCGTGCCAGCTCTCTAGGCCTGATCCCCCACACGCACCAATACAACATTGGGAGAATACACATAGGCCATGGTCCCGCTTACACATTGACTTTGTGGGACCATTCCAAGGGCAGGTATTTTTGATAGTTGTGGACGCCTACTCTAAATGGTTAGAAGTTATTCAGATGGCCAAAATGACCTCAACTACTGTGATTAGGGCATTGCGTCACCTGAGCGCAACACACAGCCTGCCGGACACAGTTGTTTCTGATAATGGGACACAGTTCACATCCTCAGAATTCCAGGACTTTATAAATAAGAACATGATCGAACATATAACATCGGCTCCATTCCATCCAGCCACAAACAGGCAAGCAGAGAGGATGGTCTGGACTACAAAAGAAGCACTCTGAAGAATGACACAGGGCGACTGGAACCAGAAGCTATCATCCTTCCTGTTGTACCAACATATCACTCCACACACAGCAACAGGAAGGAGCCCTGCCGAGCTCCTTATGGGCCGACACTTGACTTCACTTCTGGACGGGATGCACCCTGACCTCACTTCAAACAGGCCACCGAAGACGGAGACAAGGGACACGCCCCGCTCCTTACAAGTCGGAGATGCAGTGTTCGCGAGAAACTACGGAGAGGGCCACTTGTGGGTTCCGGCCACAGTCAGCGAGGTCATGGGAACATTAGCAGACATTGTCTGTACCCCTGATAGGAAGACATTACGGTGACACATAGACCAGTTGCGATGGTGCTGGGCTGAGGCACGGTCAGAAGAACCTACAGTAAGTCCTAGCCCCCTTCCTAAACAAATTGAACATCCAAACACTGAAGAGTATTCTGGGACTCAGGACATTGAAACCCCCATAGAGCTAAGAACCAGGCAACAGCCCGACAAATCCGGTCCCCTAGAAACAAGCACCCTGTTAGAAAATTGCAGCTCCAGGGACATGGAGGCACAGCCTCATGGAGAGCCATTAAAACGGTCACAAAGAACCAGAAGCTGTCCAGCATACTTAATAGAGTATGTCTGTTCAGGGTTTGCTTCTTCTTAGGGGGGGAGGATTGTTATGTATTGTAATAATATGTTGAGCTTGAGGTTTCTGAAGGTATCCTAAAAGTAAGCAATCTGATTGGCTGCTCTGTGTAGCAAGCCAATGAGAGAAGCTAGAGTTGTTCCGGAAGGAACAAAATCTATTGGTTGTTATCTCTCTTTTGTTATTGGTTATTAACTTGTTTTAGGGCATGGTTACCATAGCCCGGATAGTTTAAAAAGGGAGCCTGTTGCTCCACTGTTCTCTGTGTTGGTTTACTGTTGACTGAATAAAGCTGAATCACTAGTTAAGATCAGACTTATGTCTCATACTTAACACTTTGCACAGCCCATACTTTATTACAGTTTGTAAAAGGCATGAAAAAGCCTTGCAGGGCAACAGTCACATTATCTTCCTCACTCTGATCTTCATGAACTTTAAACCGGACAGCTAGGGACCAGAATAACAGCCATATCTAAACATTCTAAAATACTACCAACTGCTATTATTTTTTTCAATTTGGATCAGTTATAACAATAGTTAATAAATAGAAGGTTTTTTTAATCAGTTACTGCTGGAATGCTTATCCCTAGTGAGAAGGAGATGTGGTATACAGAGCAGGTGGTAGAAACAGCTGGAGATCTCTCTTTACCCTTCTATTCCACCCACCTTGCCACCAAAGTCGGCAGTAATTTCCCTGATAGCAATAAAATTATTTGGTGTTCCAAAGAGTCATATAAAGTGTACAGGGCTGATTACACATGAGGGAGGTTTTCCCATGGTGGTCTTGTTGCTGGTGTGATTGTTGGTTAATACACACTTGCAGTAGAGATATAGGATGGCACAGGGTAATCTGTTTGTTTTTCCCACCATTATTACCTATGATTTACCATTCATACCAGATGTGCATCACATCCCCCTCCCCTTCATGCTGTTGGCAAGATTCTCTTCCTATCCCTTTTAAAGTTATTTTTGATTGCTTATTTGTTCTTCTTGATATATATGTAGCATTGCTTGAGAATAATGCAATTCTAAATCCCTTTTGATTTAAAAAAGTGCATTCCCTCAGGTGCTACTCTGAACAAAACACATGATGCTGGTTCCCCCCCCACCACTGGTGATAATTTCCTTCCCCCAGTCTCCCTGTATTTGGGCTCCGTATCAGTGCTTGACTGAACAAGACATTGATTTGGACTTCATCCCCCAGTCTCTCTGGTTGTTTTGCTGTACTCTGGTAAGTGCACTTTGTCACACACACCCATCTCCCTATATTTGGGCATCAATTCAGTGCTCAGCTAGCCAAGATACTGGTGCCAGTTTTCTTCCCACCCCATACTGATTCCCTCTCCCTCACGTCTCCTTGGTTTTGTATCTCTGTACTCTAGTAAACTGTGCTATGACGTTGCCCTGACCCCCCAATTAAAAACAAACAAACAAACACAAAACTCTCAGGAAGTCCTTTCACTGGGAAAATGCAGAGGAGGGGGGCATTTCCTCCTGTTCAGACACAAGGTATACCTTCCCTTTCAGACAAAAGAAGAACATTGTCCCAGCTATGTCATGCTGAGAAACATCCTTTTCTCCAGGTTTTTTAAAAAGGGTTTTTTGCAGAAAGAATGGACTGATTGCAACTTGTGCAGGAATGGAGGGTGCTAGCTTGTGGAAATGGGGGGAAGTGCATGTCAGGTGGCTGAAACAGGGCAAATAATCTGTGTGGAATCTGCCTAGTTGATAATGAAAAGTTATTGCTATGCTTTTTCTCTTTTTCACATTGCTTCCATTTCAAGTGTTCCTACTCCACCCTGACCCTCTGCCTTCTTGTCATGTTAGTGGTGAGAATAAGTGGGTTTCTAGATCCCATTATTGGATAAGTGGATAAGTGGGTTTCTAGATCCCATTACTGTGTTAATGTTGCAGTTGATGATTTCCATTATGTCAATGGCACATAATGCTTGTTGTTTTCAATGAATTTCTTTTACGTGCTCAGTACTGACTTAGAGCTCCCTCTTTCTCACAAAACAAAACTAAAAGCTGTCATTAGAGGGTGCTGCTGGTCAAGCTAAAGAAAGATGAATGGACTCTGATTTCAAGCATATGTTCAGTGTGTGACTCAGTCATATTCTTGATTATTCCATCTCTTAAAAGTGATTTGAATGGCCTTTGAGGGAATTTTTATGAACATTTCATCCCCCTTTCTTCAGTAACCTGAAGTAACTTAGATGTAATGGCAGCAGATCCTCTGTGTCAGGATTCATTTGCAGCCAGATTCGGGGGTGGGGTGGGGATTAAAGCACAGTATATGTGAAAGGGGGGAGCTGAGCCCTTGCCTGCCTGAGCTCCTCCACTTCACATAATCTCTCTTTAAAGGCACTTTTCTCTCAGTGGTGTCCACGATCAGAAGGATCCCCAGAAGGAGAAAAACAGCTTTAAAATGAGGTTGAGTAGTTGGGTCCATAATAATTAATTGCACCCTCTTTATTACTTTTGTGGCTTTGGAAGACTTTTTTAATGAGATGTTAGAGGAAATGGATAGGAGTATGGATTTAATTAACCCAAGTCTAAGAAGACTGGAAACTGAACAGCCCACAGATGTTTGTTGGATTCCTAACATTCATGTGCATTTGTTTAAAGTAAAATTCTGTCCTTCATGGCTGCAACAGTTAAGTTTGCAAATACAACAATGACTCGCCATTAGTCACAATGAGGCAGTTGACCTCAGGTTGCAGATTTTAAGGTACCATGAAAGGGCAGGAAATTTAAATTTATTTGGTTAAGATGTTTTAACCATTGTGGGTATTGTTTGAATACTCAGGCTCCAAAATTTTCTAGGCCATCTTTGTGTAATATTTCCAGTAATATATTCTCAAATCCAATGATTTCTGATTGTAAGAGGGTGACTCAGTTCTGGTTTGTCAGGCATACCAGAGGCTATGTGTCATTGCATCTAGCTTCCTTAGGCACTGAAGAGCAACATGCTGTACCTCCCAACATGTCAGGAATGGGGGTTTTTTTGTTTTTTTTACAAAAATGGAACATCCTTTAGAGTCTCTCCAAATCCCTTCTAGGCTGTGTTGTACTCATTACTGAAGAGACCTCCTTACTACAGAAATTGTGAGGGAACAGTCTGGGCACAAAGACAATACTTTATGGTTCCCATACCAGCAAGTTTCACCTCTTTAGCTTCCTTCTGTCAGAAAGGGATGAACACATGAAGCTGTGTTATACTGAATTAGACTCTTGGTCCATCTAAGTCAGTATTGACTACTCAGACCGGCAGCAGCTCTCAAGGGCCTCAGGCTGATATCTTTCATATCGCGTCCTACCTGATCCTTTTAACTGGAGATGCCAGAGATTGAATCTGGGACTTCTGCATGCGAAGCAGATACTCTTCCAGTGAGCCATAGCCCCTCCCTGATTAAGAGAGGCAGAAGCAGTCTTGTATCAGCCCTTACAGAGCTGATTTGATGGTCCCAGTTGGAAGGGAAAGTCAGAATAGAAATGTACAAAATAAATTAATAGCATAAAGGCAGATAGATTTTTTCAATATGATTTTTTTCAATGTAGTTCCTACTTGGAACCAACATGTTCTAAAACAGTTACTGTAATTTGCCCTAAAAAGTGATAATACAGATATAATACATTATGACATAAACATACTTTGCTTAGTTAATCACGCAAGTTAACTTGGAGATTGTTTTGTAGGGAGAGCTTCAAATGAACAATCAGAGAAGCTCCTTGCAGCTACATTCAGATTGGCCACCCTTGATGAGACAATCAGGTAACAGAAGGGTAAATGATGCCATGCAAATGAAGGCTCCAAGCAACTATGTTCCTATTGGTTTACTTGTATTTTGTAGGTGTGTTTTGGGCTGGGGTTTCTGTATATCGTTGTGGCTTGCCGTGTGTGTTATGTGCCTGAATAAAGAGCTATGTTGAAATCACTATAGCTTCTTGAACCCACTATTTAACACTGGTGATGAGGATGGGATTCTGACAAAGGAACTAGGAAGAGATCCAGCTGAATCACTACACCAATTGCTCGATCATTCAGCATGGCCACCAAGGGCCACTTCAAACCATTCAACAATGATGCTGAAGACTGGGATGCATACATCTCCTGGTTCCAGTTCTATCTCACCGCCAACGAGACCATCTATGATGAGATAGTCAAGGCCACATTCCTTCGCCTTTGTGGGCGCTCCACATTCGAGAGCACCTGAGCTCTCATGGTGCTACAGAACCTTGATGCGATGTCCTTCACCATGCTCAAGGCCAAGATGAAAGACTACTTCTTGCCTCATCCCTCCAGAATCGCCTGCCGGCATGCCTTCTACAAAAGGGACCAGGCCTTGGAAGAATCAATCACCGCCTTTGTGACCACCCTCTGGAAGGCGTTGCACCATTGTGACTTCCACAACTTAAAGGAAGCCCTCTGTGATTGTTTGGTGTGTGTCCTCTGAGATGAGAAGCTGTAGCAACGGCTCTTTGCGAAGCACAACTTGAACTTCAAGACGGCTTACAAGGAGGCCATCGCCGCTGAGGCAGCTGAGCAGTCAACGAAAGATGTCCATCAGATGAGGAGATCAGATGTCCACCTCTTGCTTGCTGTTCATCAAGAAAGCTTCGTAGTAAAAGAAACTAAGCAGTGAGAGATGATAGTGGAAAAAATGGGCATTGATATGGATTTTGTATTAAAACTAAATGAGCAAGAATGATTATAAAGCAAAGGGCTTTGCTAAAGATAAGATGATGCTGAGAAAATATGAAAATTTACTGTAAGAGCTCCTGAATATATGTTATCAAATGAAATCAGTAATAGATTGCTTCGATAATTTTTAAGTGAAAAGAGATAATATTGTTTAACTCATACTTGCAAAATTACTAGTTTACTAGATTAATTAATTGCTGTTAGTCATGAGGGGGAGATATTTAAACTGAATGAAAGACAAGACGTTACTCTCCTTTTAGTTTGCAGTTTTGTTTGTGGAAAACTAATAAAAATTATAAGAAAGAAAGAAAGAAAGAAAGAAAGAAAGAAAGAAAGAAAGAAAGAAAGAAAGAAAGAAAGAAAGAAAGAAAGAAAGAAAGAAAGAAAGAAAGAAAGAAAGAAAGAAAGAAAGAAAGAAAGCCTTGTGGACTTCCCCTCCGATGATGACAATGAGGGGGAAGTACTTCACACACAAGTTGCTACACAGAAGCTCAGGGGAGCTCAACCATCCTCTGGGGCTCCTTACACCAGCTGTGGCGGCTCCCATCAGTGAAAGTCATGCCGGTTCCAGGACACACAATGCCAGAACTGCAGAAAATCGGGACACATCTCATGTTTCTGCCACTCCACCCAGCCCAAGGGTGCATTGCCATGATCGAGATGCAGGTCGCAGCCAATCACAAGAAATGCCTCTGTCCACCATGCAGAGTGCCACACCTTCTCACTCTGCACCACTGTGCCTGCCAAGACCAACGGCTTCCCCATCCTGATGCTGCAGCCCTTGACATGTGCCAAGATCAAGGTCAAGGTCAAGGACCAGAACATGCCCTACGAGATGGAAGTTGATACCGGGTCTGCACTGTCCATCATCTCCACGAAGACATTCCAGCACATCTGCCCTAAATCAAATGGGAAATGCCTCGAACTGTTCAACATGATCCTGAAGGACTTCCAGGGCTGCCAGGTGACAGTCTTGGGCATCAGAACATTCCAGGTTGCATACAAGGACTTCAACAGCCCCCTGCGATTGGTGGTAGCTCAAGGCCACCAACTGAGCTTGCTCAGCCTGGAATGGTTCAAGCCACTGGGCATCCACATGATGGATGTCCACTGGACCAGCCAAGTTGACGCCACAGCCATCTGTGAGGAGTTCCCCACTGTCTTCAACAGATCTTTGGGGAAGAATACCGTCCCACCCATCTCTTTTAGCCTCAACCCAGCCGTGGCATCCATCTGCCTGAAGTCCTGTCGGGTTCCTTTTGCCCTCAAGCCAAATATTGATGAGAAGCTGGACTGGCTAATTGCCCAGGGCATCTCAGAGCTAGTCCACCATGCAAGGTGGGAAATGCACATCATCACCCTGCTCAAGCCAAACAGAGCGGTCAGAATCTGTGCAGACTACAAGTGCACAGTCAACAAGGCACTGCAGCCACATGCCTATCTGGTGCCCATTGTGAGCCACCTCCTAGCTTCACTGAATGGCAGAACCATCCTTGCCAAACTTGATCTGGCCCAGGCATACCAGGAGCTTCCAGTAGATGATGCCACCGCCGAGGCCCAGATGATCATAACACAGGTGTGTTCAAGGCCAAGAACCCACAATTTGACATCAACATCACCCCTGGAATCTTCCAGAGCCTCATGGAAGGTCTCCTCCGTGGACTTCCTGGTGTCATTCCATATTTTGATTACATCCTTATTGCCAGGGGCTGTGAGGCAGAACTCGCTGAGTGACTCCAGTGAGTCCTCCACTAACTGCAGAATGTGGGGCTGAAGGTGAAGAAGGAGAAGTCCCGGTTCAGTGTCCCCAGTGTCAAGTTCCTGGATTTCCTTGTGAATGCTGAGGACATCCATCCAATTCCAGCCAAGGTACAGCCATTTGCAGCACACCAGCAGCTCAGTCAAAGAAAGAGCTGCAGTCCTTTCTAGGCCTTCTGAACTTTTACCACACCTTTTTACCACACAAGGCATCTGTCACAGAACCACTACATTGGCTCCTAGACTCATCTGTCCCCTGGACCTGGGGACGGAAAGAAGCTGTGGCATTTCCTGCCATTAGGGAACTCTTGTTATCGAAGAGCATCCTCATCCACTTTGAGGAGATGTCGGAGAGTGTCCTCATCCACTTCATCCTTGCCTGCAATGCCTCACCATATGTCCTAAGCCACAGGATGCCAAATGGAAGGGAGGCCCCCATTGCCTACTTCTCCAAGACTCTGTCATCTGTGGAGCACAACTACACCCAGATTGACAAGGAAGCACTGGCTATTGTTGCAGGAGTTAAGAAGTTCCATGACTACCTGTATGGCCAGAGCTTTGTGATTGCAACAGACCACAAGCCACTGCTGGGGATTTTCGCGACAGACTGGCAGATGCCACAGATCCTGTCTCTGTGAGGCTGCAGTGGACTGTCTTCCTGTCGGCTTACTCCTATGAGTTCCAGCACTGTCCGGGCAAGGCATTGGGTCATGCCGATGCCCTCAGCCGCCTCCCACTTCCCAATCCAGCTGTTGAGCCATCTCCAGCTCATCACATCCTCCAGCTCATCACATCCTCCTGCCACAGCCGCCTCTGATGTTGCTGCATTCTGAACTGGGTGTGGAGGGGGTGGCCAGTCAGCTGCATGGCTGAGGAGTTCCAGCCATACAGCTCCCAGCAGCACGAACTCTTGGTGCACAAGGGCTTGCCTGGTCTGGGGAAACTGAGTCGTCATTCCACCCAGGCTGCGATAGCAAGTTCTCGAGGTGGTCCACATTGATCACCTGGGCATTATGTGCAGGAAGGCACTCGCCTGCAGCTACATTTGGTGGCCTGGCATTTATTTATTTATTTTATTTGTATTGCGCCCTCCCTGCCAAGGCAGGCTCAGAGCAGCTTACAGAATGTATGTTAAAACAGCAGAATGTGTTAAAACACAAGATTTAAATAAAACCACAACAGATAAAATAAAACACATCATAAGGTGCTAGTACAATCATAAAGGATTTGCGCATTCTCTTGGCATCCAAGTAGTCAACTACCACCATAGTCTGACTTTTTTGCCAGGCTGTTGATTCTTAAGTTGGTGTTGATATTAGATCCAGGGCCTCAGTATTGGGAAGGCGGGACCCTAATTGAAGGCCTGGTGGAAGAGCTTCATTTTACAGGCCCTGTGGAATTGTAAAAGGTCCCGCAGGGCCCTGATGTCATCTGGGAGCTCATTCCCCCAGTGTGGGGCCACCACAAAAAAGGCCCTGGCCCTTGTCACAGCTAGCCTGGCTTCTTTAGGCCCTGGAAGGGCCAGACGTTTTTGGGACCCCGATTTTAGTGCTCTCTGGGGAACATGTGGGGAAAGGCAGTCCCTTAGGTATGTAGGTCCCTGACCATATAGGGCTTTAAAAATAAGAACCAGCACCTTGAACTGAATTTGGTATGCTATAGGCAGCCAGTGCAATGCTTTTAGGGCAGGGTGGATGTGCTCCCACATAGGGAGAAACAACAACAGCCTGGCCGCTGCATTCTGCACCAGCTGCAGCTTCCAGATTTGGGACAAGGGCAGCCCCATGTAGAGAGCATTACAGTAGTAATCTCAAGGTGACCATTGTGTGGATCACTGTTGCCAGGTCATTGTATTCAAGGAAGGGAACCAACTGCCTAATCAGCCACAGATGGTAAAAGGCTGACTTCGCAGTGGCTGCTACTTGGGCCTCCATTGTTAAGGAGGCATCCAGGAGCACTCCCAAGCTCCTAACCTCTGGTGCTGGCACCAACAGTGTCTCATCGAATGTTGGGAGTGGAATCCCTAACCTTGGCCTGCTCCGACTCAGGCACAGGACCTCCATTTTTGTCAGATTCAATTTCAGTTGACTCAGTCTAAGCCAACCAGCCACAGCTTTCAACGCCAGGTCCAGATGTCCCAGACTAGAGTCTGACTGGCTGTCCAACAACAGATAGAGCTGGGTGTCATCCGCATATTGGTGACAACCCAGTCCGTGACTCCAGACAATCTGGGCATAGGGGTGCATATAGATGTTGAATAACACTGGGGAAAGCACCACTCCTTGGGGCACTCCACAAATCAGTGGGTGCCTTCCAGATAGCTGTTCCCCAACAGCCACCCTTTGTCCCTGATCCTGAAGGAACAAGGAGAGCCACTGCAAGGCAAACCCCTGAATCCCAGTGTCAGCGAGGCGGTGGATCAGTAGTTGATGGTTGACCGTATCAAATGCTGCTGACAGGTCTAACAGCAACAACACTGTCATATCGCCCAGATCTAGATGCCTCTGGAGATCATCTGTGAGGAAGACCAGGACCGTCTCTGTCCCATGGCCTGGTCGGAAATTGGACTGGAAGGGATCTAATACGGAGGTATCATCCAAAAAATCCTGCAGCTGGATTGCCACCACCCTCTCAATTAGTTTGCCCAGATAGGGCAGATTGGATACCAGCTGGTAATTAGCCCAATTCAGCTGGATCCAAGGACTTTTTTAGGAGAGGGCAGACCATTGCCTCCTTTAGTGCACTAGGGAACAGTCTCTCAACGAGGGATTTGTTGATGATCTCTCTTAGTGCACCTCGTAACTCACTGTGGCTGGCTTTAATTAACCATGACAGGCACGGGTCAAGGCTAAAAGTGGTTGGGCGAACAGATGAGAGTAATTTGTCAACCTCCTCTAGGCTGAGTGGATTGAAATAATCCAGAACTTGACAAGAAGATGCGCATGGAGCCTCTAGTTCCTTTACTGTCTCAACTGTGGTGGGGAGGTTGTGGCATGAACAAAGCAGTTGAGAAGTGGGTCCATGCCTGCCAACCTTTCCAAGAATCACAGCTGTCCCCACCACAGGCTCCAGTGCAGCTGTGGGAGACAATGTGTACGCTGTGGTTGAGGTTCCACATGGACTTTGCCGATCCATTCCAGGGACAGACATTCCTGATCATAGTGGACTCTTACTCCAAGTAGCTGGAGGTTGTCCTGGTGTCCACCATGTCGTCTGCTCTCATCATCCATGCCTTTCAGCACTTCTTCACAATGCACACCATCATATCAGACAACGGGGCCCAGTTCACGTTGGCGGAGTTTCAGCACTTTGTAGCCAACAACACCATTTATCACGTGATGTCTGCTCTGTACCACCCCTCTACCAATGGGCAAGCTGAGAGGATGGTATGAATAATGAAGGACAGTCTCCACCGGATAACCCAGGGTGACTGGCATGCCCGACTGGCTGCTTTCTTGCTTCAGCAGCATGTCACTCCCCACTCAGCAATGGGGCACAGACCAGCAGAGCTCCTGATGCACCGGCAGCTCACCACACAGCTCAACAGGCTGCACCTGGACCTGTCTCCAGAAGATCCTCAGCGACCTGACTCATTGAGAGAGGTGAGAGTATTCCAGTCAGGAGACATGGTCTACACCCAGAACTACAGTGAAGGCCCAGCCTGGGTTTCCACAGTGGTATCCAGGGCAACGGGGCTGGTGTCCTATGAGTTGGCCACCTCCAACAGCCAAGAGCTGCAGCATCACCTGGATCAACTGCGGTGTAGATGGCCAGAAAGGGAATCGGTGGCTGGAAGTGGCCCAATGGCAAGTACTCCTGAGTCCACGACTGCACCTAACATGGAGGAGACAGTTCCACTGCAGGTTCCTGATGCTTCTGTGACTCTGCAACCAGAGACAAGCGACACTATGATAAACCTTCTGGTGCCCAGTGCAGATGCTGTCATGGCACCAGCAGCAACACAGCCGTCCACATCAAACTATAGCTTGCCTGCAGCAAGCAACGAACTCAGACATTCTCAGTGGGTGCAGACTCCGCCCCATTACCTGCAGGACTATGTGCAAACGGGTGCAACCCTGTCTTAAGGGGGAGGGATGTTGTGTAGGGAGAGCTTCAAATGAACAATCATTGCTAGAGAGGCTCCTTGCAGCTACATTCAGATTGGCCGAGCCAGCCAACCAGGTAACAAAAATGTAAATGATGCCATGCAAATGAAGGCTCCAAGCAACTATGTTCTTACGGGTTTACTTGTATTTTGTGGGTGTTTTGGGCTGGGGTTTCTGTATATAGTTGCAGCTCACCATGTGCGTTGTATGAGTTATCTTCCTGAATAAAGAGCTATGTTGAAATCACTATAGCTTCTTGAACCCGCTATCTAACAGAGATGAGCATCTGTGGTTGTCTAGGTCTCTGCTTCTTTAGTGTTTGTTATAATATAATGTGAATAAGGCCCTTGTGTGGGTCTCTGCCAAATGAACCACAAGAGCGAGTTACCTCAGTAAAACCCTCCTCTGTTGACAACTCAGGACCTCTCTGCTCTGTTTGTTGGCCTTCCAGGGCAGTTGGTTGGCTGTTGTATGAAACAGTATACTGAACTAGATGGAACACTGGTCTGAAACAGCAGTTAGAGTTGCCAGCTCTGGGTTGGGAAATACTTGGAGATTTTGCAGGTGGAGCCTGAGGAGGGTGGGGTTTGTGGAGCGACTTCAATGGGACCATAGAGTCCACCTTCCAAAGTGGCAATTTTCTACAGGTGAACTGATCTCTGTTGCCTGGGGATCAGTTGTAATACGAACCACCTGAAGGTTGGGAACCCCAAGCAAGACTCTTAGCCATATGCAAGTGAGGGAGAGCAGAAACATTTGACATTTACATTTCAACTAACGAACAGCTCTGCAGTAAACACTGAATTTTTCTCCCTTCTTCCCCAACCCCCTAATACTAATGCTATTCTTCTCGTATGGCTTGAACCCAGGTCTTCCAGTCCAGGTCCATCCACTACACTACTATTGGTCCATCACCACTGCAGGAAAACAGTGGGAGATGTCACAAATCTCAAGGGGCCTTAAAAGGGGGGAGGTAAAGCTTATTATGACCCCCTGTCTATTTGTCTTCATGAGGGAATCCCAAACACCTATTGTCTGCAACCTTTCCCACATTTTTGTAGGAACACCTAAAGCCCTCATCAAAAGAGAGGGTGGGAATAGCTGAATACTTGCATCACTGTCTCTCTCGGGATTCAGAAACATGGATGACCTCATGTTTTCTATTGCTTTGTAGTTTGTTGTTGTCTCTGCATGTAGGGTTGCCAGACTCCCCGGTGGAGGCGGGGGTCCCCTGCCACCAGGTCCTGATACTCAGCCTCCCATCAGCTGGCAGGTGGGGGTACTTACCACTAGAAAGAGGAAGGCCCAGACCATGCTGCCCATATTGCACAGGAAATGATGT
This sequence comes from Gekko gecko, assembly GCA_029375565.1. NCBI lineage: Eukaryota > Metazoa > Chordata > Lepidosauria > Squamata > Gekkonidae > Gekko > Gekko gecko. The sequence goes on along the minus strand of JAPDNY010000002.1, from coordinate 230,112,912 downwards.
CATCAGGCCAGCAATGTCCAGGTGACACTCTGGTATTTGGGCAAAAACGCTATGGTAGAAACCATTTTTACCATAGAGTTTTTGGCCAAATACCAGTGTGTTGCCTGGACATTGCAGCGTGATGACATCACTTTCTGTGCGATACTGGCAATGTGACCTGGGCCTTCCTCTTTCTCCTGTTAAGAGCCCCCCCCATCACCAGCCAGTTGCCAGGAGGAACCTGGCAACCCTAACTACATGGCCACCTGCATCTGAGACTATGTTTGCCAATTCTGGTCTGGGAAATTCTTGGAGATTTAGGGGCAGTGCCTGTGGAGGGGGGAATTTGGGGAGGGATTTCATCCTGAATATATGGCAGACCATAGAGTCTGGCCTGCAAAGCTGTTGTTTTCTTCAGGGGAACTGGTGACCAGTTGTTATTCTGGGAGAACTCCAGACCCCACCTAGAGTCTGGCAATCCCATGTGAGACTCCTCAGCATGTCAATTGCTGGGAGAATGAAAGCCTTGTGTGCTGTAGCTGCTGAACTCAGTGAGAAAGGTTGCCAGCTCTGGGCTGGGAAATACCTGGAGAATTTGGGGGTGGAGCCTGAGGAGGGTGGGGTTTGGGGAGGTGAGGGACTTAAATGACGTATAATGCCATAGAGTTCACCTTCCAAAGCAGCCATTTTCTCCAGGTGAACTGATCTCTGTCACCTGGAGATCAGTTGTTATAGCAGGAGTTCATCAATCCTCCTTGCAATCCCACATGGGGACTGTGCATGAGCAGGCTTGCCATCGGAGAAATTCTTACAGCTAAAAGCCTCCAGGGGGTGCTGCACACTGGAGCCAGAAACTTATTCCCACCCAGGAAGGGTTTGGCCTTTTCTCCTTTAGAGGTCCACCTGGCTGCCATCTCTTATTACTATAGGACAGTTGATGGGGGAGGTCAGTTTTCTTCTATCACTTACCCAAAAGATTTCATAAGGGACAATGTAATCTTTGCCTGCCTCGGGACCCACCAGTTCCCCAGTGTCTCTCTCTGTTGTTTTGGTGCAGTTGATGCTTAAACCCTTTGAACCCCTTGCTATGTGTTCGTTGGCTGAACTCTCTATTTTTCTGGTGGCTGTTACATCAGTCAGGAGGGTATTAGCAGCTCTACAGGTGGACCCCCATTTTTTAAAATCTTTCCTGAGAGGGAACCAGTTTTTAGTTTCTCCCTAAGGTAGTTTCCAGGTTCCATTTATCCCAGGATATTATTTTGCTTGGTTGGTTTTTTTTTACACCAGGCTCTAAAAATGAACGATTGTTGCACTCCCTAGATGTTGGAAGGGCTTTCTTATTTTACCTTAAGAGAACCCTGGTATTCCGCATGGGTAGAACACTGTTCGTATGTTTCACTGGTCCTAATAGAGGAAAGAGGGCTTCATCTCAAACTTTGTCCCAGTGGACTGTCTCAGCCATTAGGGAATGCTATGGTTTGGCCAGGTTGTTGTGCCTGCTAAACATTCACGCCCATTCTACTAGAGCTATAGCTTCTTTGGCAGCTTCTTTGATGGAGTACCTTTGACAGAGATCTGCTGAGCTGCTACTTGTTCGTCAGCAATGCTCCCTCTGGTTTCGGTTTCGGCGTTGCGAATGGCAGCCGCTTCTCGGGATGCTCCCGGAGGCGGTCAGCCCACACGCAGTTAGGGGGGGTCTTCGCATGTGCGAAAGACCCTAGTGAGCCTTAGGCAAAGGCTCCGAACCGGGGGCACTTGGGGAGTAGCCTCTTTGCCGGCAGACAGCCAGGAAATTGAGGCTTTCTCCCCGCCCCAATCGGCCCCGCTGCATCGTGCCCGTAATGGGACTTAGCAGTGCCACCGACTTCCAGGAGTGAAGACAGCGCTATGATTTAACATAAAAAGAAGAAGTGGCATCGAATCGTGAGTTGAAGATCTATTTTGAAGCGTAATTTGGAACCCCCCCGCAAGTGTATAAGCGTATGGGAGGAGGGAGGAATCTCCACCCCCTTTGAGAAGCGAGATCTACAAAGGGAGCGCGAAGGGGGGTAGAGAGAAAAAAGTGTTGGTGAAAGTACCATTGGGGTTTTACGGAAGATTGCGACCCGATTAGCTTCCTGGGGGATGCGGCACGAACTTGGAAAAAGTAAACAAAAAAAGAAAATGTCGACTTTGGAAAAAGTCCTGCAGATACCGGAAGAGAAGAGGGGAGGGACTTCCGGTCCGGGTAGGCCCCCCCCCAGGGCTGGCTGTCAATCAAATGGGAAATGAGATACTGTGCCCCCTGCTGGAGCAAATGCAGAAAATCAACGAAACTTTGTTTCAAGTGGAAAGTGTTCTCATCAGCAGACAGAAACAAATATCGGAAACAACAAGGAAGATGGCGGAAATCGCGCAGAAATCGAATCTGACTATAAGTTTCCAGGGCGTAAAAGAAAAAGAGAAAGATGATCTCGGATTTACCTTGACAAATGTCTTGACACCCCTAACTGGCAGTGAAGCGAAAGAATTAAAAGAAGAGGTGGACATGGCTCCCAAAGCCTATTCCGCTTTTATAAAAGAGAATAATCTGCCAGCAGAAGGGGTTGTTGGACATAGCAGGCAATACATCAGAGATCTAATCTCTTGTGAAGTGTTTATGGAGCCCAGGAAATTTGAACGCCAGAAGTATAAGGAGAAAGAGAAAAGAGAGAAGATGGATTACATCTGTAAAACACAAAAGCTTCTGAAGAGACACGCCAGCATGGAGGAAGACGCAGCACTCAAAATTTGGATTACTACAAGCAGTGAAGAAGAGAGCAGCCCAGGGGAAGGAGGTGACGGAACGGAAGGCATCAAGGCTAAAAAGGACTCAATCCATGACTGGAAGAGACTTAAAAAGAAGACACCTTGAGAACTAACTGTCCGTGTAGCATCTGAAAGGAGCTGTTTAATAACTAACCCCAATGGACTTTACTAACTATACTAACAGAGTGATTTTGGACTTTGTAAAGTTAAAAAGAGATCTTCTAACCATGATGGATGCCAAAAACGGTATTGATTACTAACTAAAATTAACCTTTTTTAACAGAAGAAAACTTCACTCCACCTTTTTTTCTTTCTCCATCTGTCTACCCTACCCTTTTCCTATAAAAAGAATAAAATTCTCTCCTCTTTAGGAGAGTTATTTCAAAAAAAAAAAAAAAAAGCAATGCTCCCTCTATGCTGTGGAGTCTTGTTAGCAAAAATTCTACTTTGTGAGCTACTGACATTAAAGTTGTGAGTGAATGATTTGGCTAATGCATAATTTAGTTTGCTCTGGAGCCATCCTTCCTGAGCTAAGACAAAAATCTGTGAGCTGGAGGCTAAAAAACTGTGAACTAGCTCACAGTAAGCTTAGAGAGAACACTGGTCATCAGCAGACACATTCGTACACCACTACGCTTTGGATTTGAAGATGAGGTAAGAAGCATGAGTGGGAAGGTAGTACTTCATTCAGTGTTCAAGTGAGGAGAGCATGCCCCACTGCCTGGTGAGTAGCTTGATAGAATCTCCATGTGGGATTGCACAGAGGATCTGTTAAATACTGGGTTCAAGACGCTTTGCAGTGAAAGAGCTGTACTTTATTAAGTGATTTCAGGAACAAGACTAAAACTCCAGGGCAATAGCCCTGTTTAAGTAGAATGCAAAAACCACATGCAAATACACCCAACTCCCAACAATAGGCTATTTGCATAACATTAGTTTCTCACTGGTCACTTCCAGAGTCCTGGTGGGCTAAGGGCTCCAAGCTCAGGCAGTCTCTTGTAGATGGTCCTGGCATGTTCCAGGCTTAAAACATAACACTCCTCCCTCCTGAGTTCCAAAGCACCTTAACACACATAGTCCTCAAGGTATGCTGGCCTGCGTCTTTCCCACTGAGAGCGTCTCGGCTCCGCCGGTGTGGCAGCAGTCATGGAGGCCCTGTCTGGGGTCTCAGCAGTGGCACTGGGGAAGGATGATGGGTCAGGAGCAAGATGACAGCTCTGGAACAGTCTGTATGGGTGTGGGTGACTCTGCACAGTCAGGACAGTCCCCTGTGTGTGGCACGTCCCCCTCCCTAACGTGCTCCAGTGGCAATAGTAGTGGTCTCTGGTGGCTGGCCTTCAAGGCAGCTGGCCTTAACGGTGGCTGGTGATGGGTCGGCTACCTCCAGCAGGAGATGACGGCAAAGCTGGTTGACATGCCTGCGCAGGACCAGTCCACCATTGGTAGAGACCTCATATGAGAGGGGGCCGGTGACTCTGATGACCCTGGCTGGAACCCAGGCCAGACCGCTGGAGAAGTTCCGTGCATAAATGGGGTCGCCTGGCAAAAACTCTCTGGGTGCTTCCTGGTTCTCCGACGACTGGCAATGCTCTGGGGCTCTGTCTGGTTGCAGTCTGTCCAGTCATGTAGTTAAGCGCCTGCCTATGAGGAGCTTGTCAGGGCTGCGGTCAGTGGTTATACCTGGGTAGCCTGGTAGCCAAAAAGGAACGCTGCAAGCCTGTGGTCCCAGTCATCCATAAAGCTCTGCAACTGAATCGCCACTGCCCTCTCCAGTAATTTGCCCAAATAGGGTAAATTGGAGACCAGCTGGTAGTTGGCCAATTCAGCTGGGTCCAAGGATGGTTTCTTCAAGAGAGGGCGGACCATCGATTCCTTGAGTGCTCCCGGGAACCGGCTTTCAAAGAAGGACTGATTGATAACATCCCTGAGGGTACCTCGTAGCCCCTCATGGCCAGCTTTTATAAGCCATGAAGTGCACGGATCAAGGCTGCATGTGGTTGGGTGTACCATTGAGAGCAATTTGTCGACTTCCTCAAGGCTGAATGGACTGAAATAATCCAGAATAGAACCAGAAGATATGCATGGAGCCTTGAGTTCAGTCGCTGTCTGAACTGTGGTGGGAAGATCGCGGCAGAGCTGTAAGACTTTGTCTGCAAAATAGCTCGCAAAGGCCTCACAGCTGATATCCAATTCCCTAACATTTGGTCTGCCCTGAGGCAGCTCTGTTAAAGACTGAATTGTTCTAAACAATTGTGCTGGGCATGAGCTAGCAGACGCGACTGCCGCCGCATAGAATTGTCTCTTCACGGCTTTGATTGCCATCTCATAGGATCTCATAAACGTCCAACAGGATGCTCTTGTTGCTTCATCACGGGCACGCTGCCACCGCCTCTCTAGCCATCTATGCCCTTGCTTCATCAGCCACAGCTCCTCGGTAAACCAAGGAGCCCACTTAGAACGAGGGCGCAGAGGGCGTTGGGGTGCTATCTCTTCGAAGGCTGCTGAGAGCCAGCTATGCCTGTCCTCGACAAGCTCATCTAATGAGCCGCCAGGGGGCATAGGATCCCACAGAGCCATCTGAAGCCGCTGAGGGTCCATTTGGCTCTGCAGGCAAGCTAAAACACGCTTGCCACCTAAACAGGGTTGGGGCAACACATTCAGATGGGTCTTCAGGGCATGGTGGTCCGACTATGGCACTGCCAGAGCAGTGATCCGATCCACTGTAGCCCCCCCACGAAGATCAGGTCGAGCATATGTCCAGCCCGATATGTGGGGGCCCTTACAAATTGGGTGAGTCTTAGCACCACCATGGACGACACCAGATCCATCACCAGTACAGAGGCTGCATCATCGACATGGACACTGAAGTCACCCAAGACTATCAGCCTAGGGTACTCCAATGCCCAGCCTGACACAGCCTTGACCAGAGATGGCAGGCTGTCAGTTGGTTCGTTAGGCGGATGGTATACCAGCCAGATAGCCAAACTCTCCCCAGCTTCCCACACTAGGCCTGAGCACTTGATACCCGGAAGCTTCAGCAGCGGGAGTGCCCTGAAGGAGTAAGCCTCCCAAATGAATAGCGCCACTCCTCCCCCCCGCCCCACAGTCCGTGATTGGTGAAGGACAGAGAACCCAGGTGGAGCCATCTGGGAGAGAGCTACTGTCTCCCCATCTCGCACCTGGGTCTTGGTCACACATGCCAGGTCCACTTCCTGTTCAATCAGGAAATCCCGAAGGGTTGAGGTCTTATTATTTATGGACCTGGCATTGCACATCACCAATGTCAGAGGGGGGTCCTGATTCCCAGCCCCTCTGCCTGTCACTCTTGCAATGGGATGCAGGCTGGAAGGGGGTCGAGCTTCTCTGTTTCTCCACCTCCTTCCCTTAACTTCCTGCCTGCTCCCACCACTGTACTTTCCCCTCCCCAGGAGCACTGGTATTCCTGACCCCATTGCTGCCATCACTGGTGGCCTTCGCAATGCCTTCGCAGTGCTTCAGGCCAACCATAAGGTGGCTTACTGACAGAGCACACTGTTGGAAATGCCACTGGTCAATTACAGGTTCTCCTCAGCAATGCTATAATAATTGGTAGATCAATCACGCCTAATTTACAAATTACAATAACCAATCGTCACTAAAATCCCTAACTCTACTGATATAACCTGCCCTCACCCACACCAACCTCTTAACTGCTAGTCTACAAGGCTGCAAAATTAAAACTCACCCCCCACAACTAAACTATAGGGGTGGGAAGCCACTATTATTTGGCCTCGCCAACCCTGACCTCTTATCTTGCTACCCTACCAGACCACAGTTAGACTAAAAACCACTAAGCTATGAAGGGTAGGGGAGGTCATCACCCCCATATTGTAACAAAACAACCCCCCATGGAGATATAAGAGGAGCCTCTGATCTCCCCGTCCCCAATTTAGTCTCCACTTGGTTATTCCTAAACTCTGATGGTGACAGGTTGGGAAGGAGTGTTCCGAAGCCCTCCTGTTGTTCTCCCGCAGTGTAAGCCTCCACCTTCCACCTCTCACTCGGTGGTTCTTGGTGTTGCCAGCTTGGTCCATCGAGACTAGCTTTGCCCAGCGCGACATGGACCTGATATTCCTGCTGGGGTCCTCGTTCTCTCCCCGGCTAAATTCATGGCTCCGGTGGCTTGGTAATTCTTGCCTCCACCTCCTGCAGCCCCCGCCGCATCCAGCTGTATTGCTGCAGTATGTGGTCTGTCCCCCGAGCCAGCGAAGTGGAGCGCCCAGCCCCAGCCACCTGCTCTGCACTGGTGGCCACACAGCATGCCAGGCAACAGCAGCAGCCATGAGCAACGGGCGTCCACAACCAGCGCCGTGGGGGATAGTGGTGGCAACAAGCTGCGATGGATGGCAGCAGCACCAACACAGTGTGAGCAGCCACAGCAGGCTACCCTGATGGCAGCTCACGCTGGATGGCGTCAAGCGGTGGCAGACGGCAGCGGTAACAGGCTGCAGCAGAGGGCAGGTTGCCACAATGTGCAGCAAGCCAAGCAATGGCAGCCGGCCCCCCTGCTCAGCTATGCAGCGAGGCCGTGGCAGGCTGCAGTGGTCAAAATCAGGCTGTGCACTACTCGTCTCAGCAGCCCGTTCTCCCACCACTGCCAGTAGCAACAGCCTGGGTCCAAATCTTCGGCGGTCCCAGCCACTGGCAACTGCAGCAGCAATGTGCACTCACAGCAACCGCTGGCAGGTGCACTCCAGAATGCTTACAAACCACTGCCCGGGCAGGCCACACCCAAGTTGCTCCTCCGAGCTCTGAAACACTGGGCTTGGCACACCCGGGCATCTCTGACTTTCCCACGCCATGCAGCGCTCAGACTCCGTGCTCCGTGCTCTGTGCAGCCGTCAGAAACCATGCCAGCACTCCTCACCGCTGGGACTAGATTCCATCTGCTCCCCCCAACCACCTACTCTCTGCTTGATTTAAAAATTTAAAACTTTAGTCCATAAGTCAACGCTTAACTTTGAGGGAACCCGCTGTACCGTGGAGCTCTGGTTGGAGGCTGATGCTGCCACACTGGCTGCCCTCACCCCTTCCAAACCAGGCACAAATTTCAAGACTATAGTCCACTTTTAGCTCTGCTTCACAGGTTTCTGGATTCCCAAGTTCCAGTTGTAACAGGTGTCAGCTGAGTGACCCAAAGCAGCAACTTAAAACACTGGCAAGTTTCAGTACTTAAAGATTGTTCATAGAAGGTTTTTGTTGTTGTTCAGTCGCACAGTCGAGTCCGACTCTTCGCGACCCCATGGACCAGATTACGCCAGGCCCTCCTGTCTTCCGCTGTTCGCTGAAGTTTGCTCCATTTCATGTTCGTTGCATCAATGACACTGTCTAACCATCTCATCCTTTGTCGTCCCCTTCTTCTTTGACCTTCAATCTTTCCCAGCATCAGGGTCTTCTTCAGTGAATGCTCCCTTCTCATTTGGTGGCCAAAGTATTTGAGCTTCAGCTTCAGGATCTGGCCTTCCAGGGAACAATCAGGGTTGATTTCTTTTAGGATTGACTGATTTGATCTCCTTGCAGTCCAAGGGACTCTCAAGAGTCTTCTCCAGCACCATAGTTCAAAAGAATCTATTCTTCGGCGCTTGGCCTTCCTGATGGTCCAACTCTCGCAGCCATACATTACTACGGGGAATACCATTGCTTTGACCATGTGGACTTTTGTTGGCAAGGTGATGTCTCTGCTTTTTATCATGCTGTTTAGGTTTGCCATCGCTTTCCTCCCAAGGAGCAGGCGTCTTTTAATTTCATGGCTGCAGTCACCATCTGCAGTGATCTGGGATCCTAGGAACATGAAGTCTGTCACTGCTTCTATGACTTCCCCTTCTATTTGCCAAGGAGTGATGGGGCCAGATGCCATGATCTTAGTTTTTTTGATGTTGAGCTTCAAGCCCACTTTTGCGCTCTCCTCTTTGACCCTGAGCAAGAGGCTCTTTAGGTCCTCTTCACTTTCTGCCATCAGAGTGGTATCGTCTGCATATCTGAGGTTATTGATCTTTTCCCCAGCAATCTTAACTCCAGCTTGTGATTCATCCAGGCCAGCATTTCGCATGATGTACTCGGCATATAAATTAAATAAGCAAGGTGACAATATACATCCTTGTCGTACTCCTTTTCCTATGCTAAACCAATCAGTTGTTCCATATCCGGTTCTAACTGTTGCTTCTTGACCCTTATACAGGTTTCTCAGGAGACATGTGAGGTGGTCCGGGACTACCATCTCTTTAAGAACCTGCCATAATTTATTGTGATCCACACAATCAAAGGCTTTAGCATAGTCAATGAAGCAGAAGTAGATGTTTTTCTGGTACTCTCTTGCTTTCTCCATAATCCAGCGAATGTTGGCAATTTGATCTCTAGTTCCTCTACCTCTTCAAAACCCAGCTTGTACTTCTGGCAGTTCTCTATCCACGTACTGTTGGAGCCTAGCTGTTTGCTGCAGGTTATTTCTTCAGCTGTCTCTTCTTATCTTGTAAAACAGCCCGGATTTTAGTTTAGTTTCACTTAGCCTTGCTGTGAAACATCACTCCCACTCCTCACAAAGGGATATTCCAGTATAATTAGAGCAGAAATATAAACTATCCAAAGCAGTCTGAAGTCTGAATCAAGCAAGAGTCTAATTAAACAGAGCTGACCAATACAGCCGCACTCTTTTAGAGCTCTTTAAATATCTTATCAAAAGCTTAAAGAAAATAAAATGCGGAGCTCAGCAGCATCGGTAACAGCCGCCTGTCGGGCTCCCCCTGGGTCCTGGGGACCTTCCCTCCAGTAGCCATGGTGTCAGGGGAGTCCAAAGGGGGGGGCGGTACTGGGAGGCAGGCGGAGTCCCCGGGATAAGGAGACAGAGAGGCCTCAGAATGACAGGGGGCGGGGTTAACGTCACCCCTGTTGCCCCGCTGCCCCGTGCCTGGGAAGCTGCCGGTTCGCTGGGTTCTCTCTCTCTCGCTCAAGCTCGGCTCTCTTCTCCTTGACACGCATCTCCTCCCCGGCCCCTCCGTCCCTCCTCCTTTATATCCTCCTCCCGCTGCCCCAGTACCGCCCGTGCTCCTCCCCGGTTCTACCTCCCCAGGCCCCACCCCCCTTGCTAAGGTAGGACGCCCTCCTCGCGTCAGGGGCGTGTGCTCTTGTGCCGGCGGTGGCCTTGCCGGCCCGAGGGCCGCGCCGCCGGTGCCGCCGACCGTCTGGGGAGAGTTTCTCGTCTCTGCCGCTTCCCAGGGCTCACGCCGACAGGGCCTCGCTTGTCCTGACGTCCTCTCCGCGTTGCTCTCTGCCGGAGGGGGGCTGGGGCCCATCCCGGGTGCCCCACGTTGGCCTGGTTTCTCGGGTGAGTGCTCGGGGTGCGTCACGGTGGGGTGGGGCGCAGCCCGGCTCGGGCCACTAGGTCCGGGACACCGCCATCTTGGCCAAAAACAAAAATAAGCCACTGTTGGATTCACTTTTTTTTTTTAAAACAAAATTTTATTGGGATGCGCTCAACATTTTCAACAACGTTACCAATACAATTTGAAAAAATTTCCATCCCATCCCCCCCACCCCCCTAATAGGCTTCCAACACTGCTAATAACAAAAAAGTATATATTAGACGGTAATCAAGTTTAAACTTATATGAATCGACAAACCAGGTAACACATTTCAAATATATATAAACACCTAACTAATTTCAACATATTTTCAGATAACAGTATAATACAATTCAGAATTCATTTCACTTCTCATTCAGTATCCATACAAATCTAAATTATACATTTTCCCCTTCATTCTGTATTCAGTTTCCAAATACAATTTCAAACCTTCCCAATCTTTTATATACTGTTCTGCCATTTGTCCATTTAGTTTTTTTGTCATTTTGTCCATTTCCGCTAAAAACAGCAATTTTCTAAACCAGTCATGTATATCGGGCACCTTCTCCGCTTTCCATTGCTGAGCGAAGGCCATTCTCGCCGACGTAATCATGTACCATAATAATGTCCTTTTTTCCTGTGGAATTCTTTCCATTGTCAAACCTAAGAGAAGAAGTTCCGGTCTTCTCCCAATTGGGATTTTTAATATTTTCTGCATCACACAGTGTATATTAGACCAATATACCTTTACTTTATCACATGACCACCACATATGGTAAAAAGAACCCTCTGTTTTTTTACATTTCCAACACTTATTACTCAAGTTCTTATCCATACTAATATTAGCAATCTTTTTTGGTGTCATATACCACCTGTACATCATCTTGTAACTATTTTCTTTTACATTAACACAGGTAGACATTTTAAAGGATCTTTTCCACAAAAACTCCCATGTTTCCATAGAAATTTCTTTGTTCATGTTTATGGCCCATTTTATCATTTGCTCTTTAACAGTTTCATCCAAAGTATATGCAGTCAACAAAGTTTTATACATCTTTGAGATCATTTTTCGCTCTCTTTTCAACCATATATTTTCAAACTCATCATTCTTAGCTCTAAAACCAACCTCTTTACAATCTTTTTTGTAAATATTCCTTATTTGACAATATTGTAACCATCCATACTCAAATTCTAGTTCATTATTTGGTTTTAAAACATATTTTCCCCCCTCTTTTTGCAACAATTCTTGGTATTTCAACCAATCATTACCTTTATGCTCTGAAAAAGGATGTATAACTGCTGCTGGAACAATCCACAAAGGCCTCTCGTCGGAAACTGTATCCTTGTACCTGGTCCATGCATCAAACAATGTTCTCCTTACATAATGATGCTTAAACATTGAATCAACTTTATTTTTCCCATACCAAAGATAGGCATGCCAGCCAAATCCGCAATCGTGCCCCTCAAGAGCTAAAAGTTTTCTATTTTCCAAATTTACCCAGTCAGATAACCAAGACATACATACAGCTTCATGATACAAACGCAAATTCGGGACTTGGAAGCCACCTCTGTCTTTAGTATCGTACATTATCTTCATTTTAATTCTTGGCTTCTTTTCTGCCCAGATAAATTTAAAGATTTCTCTTTGCCATTTCACCAACACTTTCACATCTTTCACAATTGGTATTGTCTGGAACAAAAACATTAACCTGGGCAGTACATTCATTTTGACAATGGCAATTCTTCCAAGAAGAGATAATCTAAGTTTTTCCCATTTTTCTAAATCACTCTTTATCAAAACCCACAGTTTTTCATAATTATTCTTAAACAAGTCAATATTTTTCATTGTAATTTCAACTCCCAAATACTTAACCTTTTTAACCACTTCACATTCTGTCACGTTTTGTAACATTTGTTGCTTTGTACCTATCATATTTTTACACAATATCTTGGACTTATTCTTATTTACATAGAACCCTGCGAGATCGCCAAACTCTTTTACTTTTTCAAATACCTTAGGCATATTATTAACAGGATCTTCAACAATAAACATAATATCATCCGCAAATGCTCGTAGTTTATATGAAAAACCTCTAGTATCTTTCAAGAACCCTTTAAGGCGCTCTGCTAATATTTTTGCAAAAATCTTATAATCGTTGTTTAACAGTGAGATAGGTCGATAATTCTTTACATTTGTTAAATCTTGCGTTTCTTTCGGAATTAAGGTGATCGCAGCTTCATTCCAGGAATCTGGAATCTTCCCAGTTCTTCTAATTTCGTTTAAAAGAATCTCTAACACCGGAACCAGGTCTTCATGAAGTTTTTTATAAAATTTAGCTGAAAAACCGTCCGGACCTGGAACTTTGGAAATCTTTGCCTCTCCTATTGCTTTACTGATTTCTTCTTTAGTTATTACAGCATTTAATATTGCTTACATTTCTGGGCTTGGTTGTATCAAATTAACCTTAGATAAATAGTCTTGCATCTTTTGCAGATCCACTTGTTTTGCTTGAAAAAGAGTCGCATAATATTTATAAAATTCCCTCCGGATCCCTCCTGGGTCTGAAATTTCTTTATTTCCATCTTTCACTTTGGTGATTGTTTTATTCTCTCTTCTTTTCTTCAATTGCCATGCCAAATATTTACCAGGTTTATTTGCACCTTCAAAGGACTTCTGTTGCAATTTTTTCAAGTTCCAATATACTTCTTTGTTTAACCTCGCCTCATATTGTTCCCTTAAAATCCTCAATTCTCTCAAAATCTTCTTTTTGCCAGGCCTTTTCTTAAGCTCCATTTCTTTTTTCCGAATATTTTCCGTAATCTCTTTATCTATTTTCAATTGTTGTTTCTTTTCATCATTATTGATTGCAATCAGATGTCCTCTCATCACAGCTTTATAGGCCTCCCATACCGTTTGCGTCTGTACATCCTTGTTTAAATTCAGTTGAAAATATGTTTGGGTTTCTGTCCTTATTTTGTTCACAATATTTTGTTTGTCCAGCAAATCCTCATTGAGTCTCCATCGGAATTTCTTTCTTTTAACATACATTGACCATTTTACTGGACTATGGTCAGAGAGAGTTCTAGGTAACATCTCAATTTTGCGTGTCTGCAAGATCAAATTCTCAGTCATCCACATCATGTCTATCCTTGAGAATGATTCATGTCTTGATGAGTAAAAGGAATACTCTCTATCCTTGGGATTTTTAACTCTCCAAGCATCTTCCAGATGTTCGTGTTTAACCAATTGAAAAAAGACTTTCGGAAGTTTGCCCATGCCTTCGTTTCCTTTTTGGGATTTTCTATCAATAACATTATTAACAGTACCATTAAAGTCATCCATTAATATCATTTGCTCATAGGTTAGCTGTCGTAGCTGCTCCCACAAATCCTGGAAAAAATTTTCCTTCGCACCATTTGGAGCATAAAGGTTAACAATTAAAGTCTTTTTGCTCTGCAGCACGGCTTCTACCGCCAAAAGCTTCCCTTCATTATCTTTAAAAACTTCTTTTGGTTCCAATTCCTTTTTAATATATATAACAACTCCTTTTTTCTTTTGGGAGGAGAGGGAATAAAACTCCTCTCCTAATCTTTTTTGAATCAAAAATTTAGCATCAGTTTTTTTAATATGTGTTTCTTGCAAACAGACAATATCACATTTTTGTTTTTCCAACCAAAGTCTAACATTTTTTCTTTTTTGAGGTGAATTAAGCCCATTGACATTCCATGATATAATTTGACTCTCCATGTTGTTTTTATACTTACTTATCAGAGTCTTTAAAGTTATCATTGATGAATCTGGTCATTTGCTCTACTGACTTGATGGTGACTCTCTTCTGCTTGAATGTAAAACTGACACCTTTTGGAATTTCCCATCTGTATCTTATACCCTCTGTTTTCAGTTCGTCAATCAAGTCTTTAAAGAGTCGTCTATCCTGAAGAATTGCTCTGGGTAGTTCCTTTAATATCATGATTTTCTTGTTGTCAATTGTGAAATCTTCCTGAAATTGTTGCTTAAATAGATCCTCCTTCAGTTTTTTGGATATAAACTGGACGATCACATCTCTGGGTAATTTTTTCCTTTGCGCAAACGCAGAGTTGACTCTGTACACCACATCAATCTGTGCCGCCACCTTCTCCTCTTCCATTTTTAAAAAATCTGCAACAGCATCCACCATAACAGAATGGATGTTCTCACTTTTGTCTTCAGGGATCCCCCTGAATCTCATATGGTTAAGCATAGCATTGTATTGGACCATCACATTAACTTTTTCTGTTTCTATAGCAACCTCAGCAACGTTGGATGCCACTCTCTTCACTCTTTCATCCATCTCATCTGCTCTTTTAGTCAGCGTCTGTATCTCTTTTGTAATCCCAGATAGGTCCTTTTTCAAGTCTGATACTTCTGTTACTAAAGTTTTTTCCATCTTTTGTAACGCGTCCATCACTTGTTTCTCCATAGCTTCCATCAAGCCCTGTAGCTTCTTTTCTTCTTTAGCAGCCATTTTTGGGGAGGACCAGGAGTTCACCCTCTGTCGTTGCTGCAGATCGTAAGCTGTTGTTTAAAATTCACCTAAAACTTACATCACATTAAAGTCCTTTTTATGCCCACCTAAATCGCTCTAATTTCACTTTTTTCTATTAAGTCTTTTGGTTAAAATCGAAGTATAATTTTTCTGACCTTCTCAAAATGGCGGGCACAATTTCTCTATGGTAGATGATTCTTCCGGTTACTCACTTCCTGTCCGGCAATCTTAGTTGTCCCCCTTGCCTCTGGTTTCCTCCCTTCTTCCGGCCTCCTTGGACTTCTCTAGGAAATATTACTTGTCTGGTCTGAGGTCACTTCCTGTTCTGGCGATTTCTGCTGCAGCTAGAGTACTTTTCCACACTAGTTCTCGCGGGGCTTGCTGTTAGTTTCTATTTTAAAGTCAATATTCCAACCGCAGGAATGTTCAACAAACCAGCTTTTTGGCCTTTTTTAGCTGTTTAACTGCTCTTTTTCGGAGTCGGTGTTAGTACAAAAGATACAGCACGATCATGCGCTTCATCGGATGTTGTTTACTCTCGGCCAAAACGCGTCTCCGGTGAGCAATTTTAAAAAGTTACCTTCAAAGTCCGTGTCTTGTCATAGCAGTGTTTCCTTGATATCAGTTTCCGTAGAATGTCTTGGAGGTCTGGGTCATGCGTTCTTATGTTGAGAATCCAACTCGGTGGGGTCTTGTAGAGAATTTCCGAAGTGCCTTCTAGGGGGGAGGGGATCAAGGCTGGTCGCGACACTCTTTAAAGCCCCGCTATCAGCCGATCTCAACTCCCTCTCGGGCCAAGGCTCACTGCCAGTCACCCCCCTGCCTGGGGGGATCTGCGGTGGGCTATATGAAGCCCACCCTGTCGTCAAGACCCTCCGTATGCTCTGGGAGCTCTGAGAGCAAGCCAGAACACGTCAGGATGCCATGAATCCCAGACCGGAAGCCCACTGTTGGATTCACTTGTCCTGATGTCTGCACACCAGCTGGTCATGGAGCGCTTCCTCTAGGTCATGGAAGTTGCAATGTTGGGCGGCATGTCAGAGGGCCATAACATAGGCCATGATTGATTAACCTGCTGCCTGGTTCCTTGTGTAGAACACATGGTGGGTCGCGATGATGGAGGGCGTCGGCACGAAGTGCTCCTGCAGCTGGTCTATAATCGTCTGGTACGGGGTGTTTCATAGCACTGCCAGTGCTAGCAGCGAGCGAGTGATCTTGAAACATTGAGTGGTCACAGACCTGGAAGAAAGTGGTGCACTTCTTCATGTCTTTGTCGACCTCGGAAGACTTGAGGAAGAATTCGAAGCAAGAAATGTAGGAGTCCCAGTCCTCATCAATGTATTTGAATGCAGCCATGGTCCTGGTTGCGGTGCGATGCACGTGACCCGGGAGCTCAGTGTGTGGTGCAATGCAGATGGGCTCTAGGCTTGCTCAACAGGATCCCACCTTCATCGCCAGTGTTAAATACTGGGTTCAAGACGCATTGCATTGAAACAGCTCTATTTTATTAAGTGATTTCAGGAACAAGACTAAAACCCTGTTTAAGTAGCATGCAAAAACCACACCCAAACACACCCAACTCCCAATGATAGACTATTTACATAACATTAGTTTCTCATTGGTCACTTCCAGAGTCCTGGTAGGCTATTGTTCTAGAGCTCCAAGCTCAGCCAGTCTCTGGTAGATGGTCCTGGCATGTTCCAGACCTAATACATAACAGGATCAATGATGAAAATGAAGTTGCACTTACCTGTAACTATTGTTCATTGATTATCTTCTGTGCAGTCACACATACCCTCCTTCCTGCCCCTCTGCATGCTCTGGCTTTGGCAGCATTAGAGGTACTGAGGGTGGGTGCGCTGCTGCACGGGTGCACATGGTCCCTGGGTGGGGTTTCTGGCTCTGGCAGGAAGTGTCCCCTGGAGGCTTTTAGCTGTAAGAACCTCTCAGATGGCAGGCCTCCTCATGCGCCATCTCCATGTGTACCTGCACAGAAGATACCAATGAACAAGTTGCAGGTAAGTGCAACTTTGTTATCTCCAGCCACCCCCTGGAGGATGGCAACCCTACCAGTGAGGAACAGAAGAACTAAGTGGAAGGGGTGTGATAAATAAAACAAAAACCAAGTGAAGTGGAGGGGGGAGGCTCGAGACATATAGAAGGGGAAGAAGGGAGACCTGTACAATGAAATTCAAAGACAGCAGAGACACCTATGGTAGGAAATCAGAAAAAAGGAATGGAGGGACTTATGTTTGAATGTAGACTTGTGGTGGTACAAAGAGGGAAGATAAGGCTATAGAGTGGAGAAATGGTGGGTCAACTGAAAAAAAGGATTAGAGGGTGGTGTGGTGGTGCAGAGAAGACAGAGAAAGCAAATATCTTAAGGTTCTTCAGTTCTGTATGCCTATTGTCCTGTATCATTCTGGTTGGGAGGGGGGGACACTGTGTGTGTGTGGGTGTGGGGACTGCTTTGCTCAGAGATGTGCTAGCTTGTAACTGCATTAAGCGGGGCCTCCCTTCTCTGGGAAAAATGTGTGCTTGAACTTGGACTCCAAACACTGTTAGATACTAAGCTTGTAGGTGCTGGGGGAGCACTAACGGTGCATAGTAGATTTTGGTGGGGTGGATGTATTGGTGTAATTGGACTGGTCATGGGGGGGCTGTTTGAACTATGAATAATATCAGAACTGGCACCAAGAGGGTCAGTTATGACACAAATCGTATTAGCTTGAAACTTAAGATCATAAGAGAAGCCAATGTTGGATCAGGCCTGTCCCGACTCACAGCGGCTCCGCCGGGACGTGGAGCCGCATCGGGAGTTCGGGCCGGGGCTGGGACGTGGGGGGGCCGCTGCGCCCGCAGCCGCATCTCCCCGAGAGCCTGAGGGGGCGGCGCAGGGGAAGCATGGCGGCCCGACCTCAGGCCCGGGCCCGCCGAGACAACCCTCCTCCGACCGCCCTGATCCAGCTCCCAACCGGCAATGCCGGGCGGGAGCAGATGGGGGAGGCAGACAAGCGGCAGGAGAACTGCGGCCGGTCCCGCCCGAAGCCTCGCCCGACCCAGGTGGGGCGGGCGCGGAAGGGACGAGGAGCCGACCGCAAACACCGGCCACAGGGGCACGGGCTGCTCTGCTGCATAGGGACAGCCCACCTATACCGGCCCAGCCACCCAGGGCTCGGGGATGGGAACGAGCCTACGGGGAGGACCCGCTGGGGGGCATCTAGGGGAGTTCCAGAAGGGTTGGGGACTAAGCCCTCCTCACCGGGGCGCGCACGGAAACAGCCCCGCTACCCCTTCCCCCTTCTGCACCATGGAACAACCTCCTTACCTGCTACTCTACTCCAACAGACCACAACAGAGGGACCAGCAGGACTCAGCCGACACCCGACGGTAGAGACTGGAAGGGGCAGAGCTCACCACCCTTAAAGGAGACACCCGGGAGCCAATGGAAGGAGGAAAGCCAGATGACAGAGAAGCACAGGAGCCAATGAAAACTTGATTAAGGGGGAGGGAGGGGTAAGGTGTGGTGGAAGGGAATAAAAGAGGGGTAGAATGCCAGAGCCGGGGAGGAGAGAAGGAGTTTGGAGAGAGAGAGCCTGCTCACCCAGAGAGAGAGTCAAAGAGGCCTCTCTTTGTACGCACTCCAAGGAGAGGTGGATGCTGAAGGTGATGCAACCTCAGGCCCCTCTCGCATCTGAGGCTCGTGGCAGAACCCCTCGGCATTCCCCTTCGGCTGGCCTACCCGGGCGCTGTCCGCCTGCCCCCCCAGGCTGAACCAGAGGCGCGACAACATGGTGGACAATGTGGGCAGTGGTGACCCGCTAGAGAAACCCCGCTCGCACCTACCGGCACCCTTGGGCTGGAAACCTCCTCAATTGCGGGCAGGGCCGGCCCCAGGTGTCTGGGCGTCCTAGGCAGGACAGCCTGGGGCGCCCACCCCACCGGGGATGCCAACCTCCCGGTGGGGCCTGGAGGTGGCCCAGCGCCTGGGAGAGCCGAGGAAGGGGCGGGCTTAGAAGCCCACCCCTTCCCTCACAGCGGCGGCGGTGTAGCTCTGCGAGGCACCTGGGAGAGCCGGGGAAGGGGCGGGCTTAGAACGCCCCCCCTTCCGTCCCAGGGGCGGCAGCGTGGCAACCGCGAGGCACCCAGGAAAGCCGGAGCTGCTGGCGTTGGGTGGCCCGGGGGGCTTTTCATGGGGGATGGGGGCATTTTGGCGCCCCTGCAGGGCCGGTGCCCTAGGTGAGCGCCTAGCTTGCCTAGTGGGCAAGCCGGCCCTGATTGCGGGCACCACCGACCTCAGGGGACAGGGGCACTAACACAGCTTCCTCGAGTGACGAGTCCTCGGGGTCAGACGATAGCCAGGCCTGGGCACCCGCAGCCCAACCAGCTATGGATCTCCAGCAGTTCGGGCAGTGGCTTATGGAGCACAACACGCGACTGTTACGAGAGGTAGCGCAGCAGCAACAGGATGCCCAGGCATCCCTGGTCCAGGACCTCTGACAGACCCTGGCGTCTGGGACCCGGGGTACAGATGGAAGCGGAGGAGCCCCACCTGATGGGGGCTGGCCTAGTCGCGGTTCCTGGATTCCATTGACCAAGCTGACGGCAGACGATGATATTGAAGCCTACTTGGAAGGCTTTGAGCGGGCCGCAGAGGCCGCTCAGTGGCCTGCCGCCCAGTGGCCTTTTATTCTGGGGCCCTATTTGACGAGGGAGGCGCAGGCCACGGTAAAAAGCTTAACCAAAGAGGAAGCCGCCGATTACAACACGTCGGATAGTGGAACAAGTAGTTTTGGAGCAGTTACTACATATACTGCCACCCCGAACGTGGCATTGGATCGCGTGCTGGCAACCCCAAATGCTAGCCGATGCGGTAGACCTATGGGAAAACTTTGTGGCAGCAGAAGGTACTATGACCCGACGAGAAGAGTCGAAACCACGCGAGATGACCAGTAAGGCCGGGGCGGAAAAAGGGCCCAGAGGCCCGGAAGTTCCCCAAGGAGGGAGAGCTCGCCCTCCATTCTTAATGAGAGGCAATTCTGGAGGTGCCACCCCCAGGTGGATTGCCCCACCGGGTCCGATGAGTGGCCGGGGACTCCCTGAGGCCCGGGGGCCTGGTGACGGAAAACTCCCGGGGACACGGGGCAGTGAAGTGGGGCCTTGCTATACGTGCGGACAAATGGGCCACCTCCGCCGGGATTGCCCCATGATGGAGTGTGACATTGGGTGGGAGTCCTCTCTCCAAGTCACTACGCCAGGGAGAGGACTCCCCCCCTTTGTGGTGAGAGTCACGATTGCTAATAGTGAGGTTCCCGCTCTGCTGGATAGCGGTAGCTCCATATCTATGGTATGAGTGGATTACATGCCGGAAAAGCTACCATTCGTGCGGGAAACCGAGGTCACTTGTTTTCATGGCCACTGGGAACGCTGCCCAGTGGTGGTGGTGCCTATCCAGTATCAAAACCGCACATATCAACTGCCCATGGCACGGGTTTGAATGCTGCCCTTCCCAGTGTTGTTGGGTCGAGATGCATTGGGCTTCCTGCCCATTCTGGCCCAACAGGCCGGAAAGCCCCCTTCCTGGGCCGCACCTGCATTGGAAGAAGCCGCTGCATCTAAAGGAGATGACGAGAGAGCGAGGGAGCCCCGCCCGGAAGATCCAGAGTTGGCCACCATGCAACAGGAGGACCCCACACTAGACGCACTACGGGATCGGACTGCGGTAAGCGAAGGGCAAGTCATAGACGAGCGGTTGGGACAACGGGGATCCCGTATTGTACAGGAAGGGGGGTCTGGTTCAGGGAGTGTTTGGTAAGGGGGTGGTTCGTCGACAAGTGTTGGTGCCGCAAGCGTACCGCCAAAAGGTATTGGAACAAGCGCACGACCCACCTTGGGCAGGACATCAGGGGATTACCAACACCCTGAAGCGGGTATTGGAACTATTTTTCTCGCCTTCGGTTTCCAAAGATGTCACCCGTTTCATGAAGACCTGCAGCCTATGCCAGAAGACCACATCCCGCCCGGCACCGAGAGCCCCTCTACAGCCCATCCTCTTTGAGGGCCGTCCCGTCGAATGGGTTGCCATGGACTTTATTGGCCTGTTGACTTGTACCGCCAGGGGTGCCAGATACATTCTCGTCCTCATGGATTACACAACAAGGTACCCAGAGGCCATACCGTTACCTAGCATGAAAAGCGCTGGAGTGGCCCGCGCCCTCATGAGATTCTTCTCCCAGGTCGGATTGCCCCGCGAAATCCTGACGGACCGTGGGAAACCCTTCACCGCTGACTTTATGGCCAAGGTCTGTGATGCCTTACACATCCGGCAACTCTTCATGGCTGCATACCATCCTCAGACAGACGGCCTAGTCGAGCGGATGAATCAGACCATCAAAGGGATGTTACACCGCTTGTCGCATGACCACGCCCAGGCCTGGGACTTATATCTTGACCCCTTACTATTAGCCCTGAGAGAGACACCCCAAGCGTCTACCGGTTACTCTCCTTTCGAGCTGATATATGGCTGGAACCCAAGGGGAATTCTTAGCCTGCTAGAAGAACAATGGGTCCCAACTGGTCCGGGAAAGTCGCAAACTACATACGCCCATGTACAGCAGTTGAGAGAACGACTGGAAACCGCTAGGGCTTTGGCTAGCCGCAATCTAGAGCAAGCCCAGGAACAGTACAAAAGACGGTATGATGTGGGTACCCGGACCCGAACCTTACAACCCGGCTCGCTAGTCCTCGTGGCTAGTCGTGTTATGCCAAAAAGTAAGGGAGACCCCTGGGTGGGCCCGTTCAAGGTCCTGTGGGCTTTAGGCCCTGTGACGTATATTGTCCAGTGTGGGCGGACGAGTTGACAGGTCAAAACCCTCCATATCAATGATCTAAAGGAGTGGGCTGAGAGAGACTCCTCTGCGGAACTTGAACCCGCTCCATGTCTGCTCGCCGACTGTCCAGGAGAGGTGGAGATCCGGGAAGTCCCCCGACATACAACAGATGTCCCCCCAGTAGAACCGGTGCTGGATGTGGGGCTTACCACACAACAAAAAGACGAAGCCCAACGGGTCATAGCGAATTGTTCCCCAGTATTCTCGTCTGAGCTCGGTTGCACTCATCTAACAGAACACTGCATCCCTACCCCCAAAGGGGTGGTAGTCCGCTGCCCCTGGCAACCCATCCCCTATAAGCGACAAGGCGTAATCGACCAAGAGGTGAGCGACATGCTCCGCCTCGGCATCATCGAACCATCCCAGAGTCCGTGGAGGAGTCCGGTCGTCCTGGTCCCAAAGCCGGACGGGACTGTACGATTCTGCGTTGACTACCGGGAGGTAAACCGCGTCACCCTCTTCGATGCCTACCCCATGCCATGAGCAGAACACCTCATCGACCAGCTAGGAAAGGCACAATACCTCTTGGCCCTAGATTTGACAAAAGGGTATTGGCAAATCCCGGTACGGAAAGAAGATAGGGCAAAGACAGCCTTCGCCACCAGCCAAGGCCTTTTCCAATTCCGACAGATGCCCTTTGGCTTTCACGGGGCGGCGGCTGCCTTTCAGCGGTTGGTTGACCAGGCTCTCGCGCACTGTAGCCACTTTGCCTGGGCCTACATAGATGACATTATAATCTGTAGCCCAGACTGGGGGACCCATTTGAAACACCTCCGGCAGGTCCTAGAGGTTCTGAGTGCGGTGGGGTTGACGGCCAAACTGAAGAAAAGCCGCATCAGCTTCCGAGAATTGAAGTACCTGGGATACCAGGTGTGGGGGGGTATCCTGCGGCCATTGCCCGACAAGATAGAAATCCTAGAGGGCTTCCGGTCGGAGTAAAATGGCGAATTGACACACTTTGCGAGTTGTGCAGAGTGTACTGCGGCATCTGACGACAGTCTGGGCTCTATTTGGCCCAGCGCAGCACTCTCCAGGCGGGGGAGTGGCAAGCAAGCAGCGAAGCCTGAGGGGGGTTGAGATCGGTGTGGATAAGCTTCGGAGGAAGCTTGTTTACACTTTGATCTCCTTCCGTGAAGAGGGCAGTTGCAAATCAACTCTACAGATGCCAGCCGGGCTGAGAATTCAGCATAAATTCGCCATCTACCGATCTCTTTATCATCTGGATTAACATCGTTTACAGAAGAAGCACCGCGAAACCCCGAGATTACAAGCAAGGTAACAAACAAACGATTAAGCGCTTACCGGTTTAAAGGAGACTGTGATATTGAAACGTACGGATAAGCGTTGAAACCTTTAAGGAACTATTTCGCTTGATTTAAAAGTAAAAAGAAAGCTTTCCGTCAGAGAAAAAGGCTGAAAAGAGACTTTGTTTTGCATTCCTGTGGTCAGCCAAGTCTAAACGTTACGTAGTAGAAACGAAACTAACTGTGACTCTGTGATACAGGAAGTGGGCTAGAGTGGAGGTTTTAGAGGCTGCTGTGTTTGAAGCGGATGGACATTTTATTGTGTGACACCACCCTTACCGGAAGTTGGATTACAGAGACGGACAGGTGAACAGGAAGTTTGAAAGGAGCCTACTCTAGCCGGAAAACCATAGAGAAATTGCGCCCGACATTTTGGGGAGGACTAAAACTTAAAATGTTATTTTCAAGCCGAAAAAGTGTTTAAACAAGTTCTAAAGGTGGCGATTTGGCTTGAAGACTGCTAATATAAAGACTGACTAACATTGAAGTGGCCTCCAAGACGGATTTGAGAACAAGACCTAGAGCTGCTTCATCACCTAGCCCAAGAATGACTGCAAAGGAAAAAAAGAGTGGCAAGCAGCTATGGAAGCGATGGAAAAACGGATGACTGAGAATCTTGGAAAACAAATAGAATCACAGTTGCAACAACAATTGGAGCAAATAGAGCAAGTGCAAATCCAAGTACAGAAAAAAATATGGAAGAATTGAAAGAACTGGTACTTACAGAAGTGTCAGGGATTAAAAAAGATACAGAAGAACTCAAAAAGGAAGTCAAAAGTCTGGTGACAAAATCTGAAGATATGGAACAAAAGGTTAAAAAACCCTGTCAGAAAATGCAAGGCTGGAGACCATGATGGATTACAGGGCTACTCAGAATCACCTGAGATTGAGAGGGATAGAAGAGGAGGAAGATCAAGATCTACGGGCCCTAGTAATTAAGACATTGACAACTTATATAGGGGAAGATGAAGGAGATTTGGATGCAGACTTTGACTTGATTTACAGAGTAAATTCAGCTTATGCCAAAAGAAAGCAATTACCTAGAGATGTAATTGTTCAATTTGTGACAACAAAGATGAAGGAAGACGTTTTCAAGAAACAATTTACACAACCGTTGGAAATTAATGGAAAGAAAATAATAATTTTGAGAGAAATTCCGAGATTGATTCTACAAGATAGAAAGAAATTCAAGAAATTGACAGACAGGTTAAAAGAAATGAATATTAGGTTCAGATGGGAGATTCCATATGGACTTACATTTATGTACAACTCGGTGAGATCAACTCTTAAATCTGAAGGAGACTTATATAGATTTAAAGCGAGCAATCTGGACGATTTTAAAGATATTTAATTTAACACCATTATGGATTACAAATTTTTATCTTGGAACGTAAATGGATTAAATTCACCAGGTAAAAGAAGACTGGTGAATCATTGGCTGGAAAAACAAAAATGTAACATAATTTGTTTACAAGAAACACACATAAGAAAACAAGACGATAAATATCTGACTAATAAAAAATTGGGAGAAGAATTTCATTCTTCAGCAGTTAATAAGAAAAAAGGAACAGTGATTTATATTTCAAAAGATTTGGATCCTAAACAAATTTTTTCCGACAAAGAAGGAAGGTATGTTGGCGTGGAAATTTGTATGGATAGAAAAAAGACATTGCTTGTTAATATATATGCACCCAATGGTGCAAAAGAGACCTTTTTTAATGATCTGACTAAAGAGTTGGAATGTTTAAACTATGACCAAATGGTTCTTGCGGGAGACTTTAATGGTACAGTGAACAACACATTGGATAGAAAGTCCAAAGCAAGTGGAGAGACAGTTGGAAAGTTGCCAAAAAATTTCTTTCAATTGATGAAGCAAGAGAAATTAGAAGATGTTTGGAGGAAGTGGAATCCTAAGACTAAGGACTACACGTTTTATTCGAATAGACATAATTCCTTTTCTCGAATTGACATGATTTGGATGTCAGAGGAGATGACGCAAAAAACTTATAAAATACAAATTTTACCGAAAACTAACTCTGATCATAATCCCCTACTTTGGATATCTAAAGCAAAACCTAAACAGTTATTTTGGAGAATTAATGAAGATTTACTGGATCAAAAACAAATTAATGAAATCTTAAAAAAGGAAACGAAAAGTTTTTTTGAACTGAATTTGAATAAAGGCACGGATATACAAGTTGTATGGGATACATACAAAGCAGTAATGAGAGGTATGCTTATCTCTCTGAACTCCAAAGATAAAAAGCAAAAGATCCAGCAACAGAAAGACCTTCATGAAAAAATTCGACAAAAAGAAAAGGAATTAAAAAAAAGACCAGGGAAGAAGAAAATTATTAAAGAGATCCACTTCCTGCAAGATCAGCTGAATGTTCTTTTAAACAGAGAATTATATTGGAATTTAAAAAAATTACAGCAAAAAGCATTTGAGGGTGCAAACAAACCAGGAAAGTTTTTAGCATGGCAATTGAAAAATAGAAAAGAAAGGAACTTTATATCTAAGATTGTTGAAGATGGAAAGGAGGTGATGAGCCTGAATGGTATAAAAAGAGTTTTTTTTAAATACTACGCCAAACTATTCCAAAAGAAAGGAATTGACCAACAGAGAATCAAGAAATATTTGGAGACGATTGAAGTTCCAGAGCTGGGAAAACAAATTAAGGAACTATTAAATGGTTTAGTAACGAAAGAAGAAGTGACAATGGCGATAGAAGACGCAAAGTTGGGCAAAGCTCCAGGACCAGATGGCTTTACAGCAAAATTCTATAAGAAATTTAAAGAGGAGCTAACCCCTATTTTAGTACTTCTGTCAAATGAGATAAGACAGACCAAACGGATCCCAGATTCATGGAAAGAGGCAAACATTTCATTGATACCTAAAGAAGGTTTGGATTTGACTCAAGTAAAGAATTATAGACCAATATCGCTATTAAATAATGATTACAAATTATTTGCAAAAATAATTTCAGAGAGACTGAAAAAATATTTGAAAGATACAATAGCGGAAGAACAAGCGGGATTTTTACCAAATAGACAAATTAGAGATAATCTAAGAGTGGTGATAGATGCAATTGAATATTATGACAAGCATCCTGAAAAAGAAGTTGGATTCCTCTTCTTAGATGCGGAAAAAGCTTTTGATAATTTAAATTGGGAGTTTATGCTGCAAGTTATTGAAAAAATGAATATTGGACAGTCCTTTTTAAACATGATTGTGGCAATATATTCAGAACAAAAAGCGGCTTTGAATATAAACAAAGAAAAGACGGACTTCTTCCGAGTCCAAAAGGGAACACGTCAAGGCTGCCCGTTATCCCCGTTGTTGTTTATTTGGATATTGGAAATATTATTGACAGCGATAAGAAATGATAACAGTATTGAAGGACTTACAGTGAAAGGTTTCGCCTATAAATATAGGGCATTTGCAGATGATGTAATGTTTATGATTCAAGACCCAATTGAGAAAATACCACAACTGATGGAAAAAATTGAAGAATTTGGTTCAATTGCGGGATTTTATGTTAATAAAAGTAAAACCAAAGTGATGTGTAAAAATATGACGAAACAAAGACAAACAGAACTTCAAGAGAAAATTCAATGTGAAGTAGTTACAAAGACTAAATATCTTGGAATTGAATTAACTATGAAAAATATTGACTTGTTTAAAAACAATTATGAAAAGGTGTGGTACAAGATTCAGCAAGATATGAAGAAATGGGACACTTTGAATTTATCATTGATGGGAAGAATCGCGACTGTAAAAATGAATATTTTACCGCGTTTGATGTTTTTATTTCAGGCTATTCCAATATTAAAACAAAGGAAAGTACTGGATTCGTGGCAGAAAGAATTATCCAAATTTGTATGGGCAGGAAGAAAGCCAAGGATTAAAATGAAAATTTTATGTGATGCAAGAGAGAGAGGAGGCTTACAACTACCAAATTTAAGACTGTATTATGATGCCGTCTGTTTAACATGGTTGCAACAGTGGATTAATTTGGAGAATAAGAAGTTATTGGCCCTGGAAGGACATGATAATAAATTCGGATGGCATGCATATTTATGGTATGGAAAAGTAAAAATGGATAAATTTTTTAAACACCACTTTGTAAGACAATCACTGTTCGAGACATGGACGAGATATAGAAAATTCTTCTCAGAAGAAAGACCACTTTGGATTGTACCAGCTGAAGTGATTAATCCATATTCAAGAAATCAAGGGTTAGATTGGCTACCTTATAAAAATCTTTTAAAATTTGAAGGGAAAAATTTTGTGTTAAAAGATAGATTTGATGTTGAATTTGAATATGATTGGTTGAAGTATAGACAGATTTATGATCTATTTAAGACCGATAAAAGAGAACATGGTTTTAGAGAAAAGAATATTGAAATTGAAACTGTATGGCTTGAGAAAGATAAAAAAATGATCTCTAAACTGTACAAGGTGTTATTGAAATGGTATACTGAGGATGAAGTTGTAAAGGAGCAAATGATAAAATGGGCAGTAAATGTTAATAATGAGATATTAATGACATCTTGGGAATACTTGTGGAAAAAATCAATGAAAATTTCAACGTGTGTAAATGTTAAAGAGAATTGCTATAAAATGATGTATAGATGGTATATGACGCCTAAAAAAATTGCTATTATAAATGAAAGTATGTCCAACAAATGTTGGAAATGTAAAAAGCATGAGGGGTCTTTTTACCATATGTGGTGGACATGTGATAAAGCAGTAAAGTATTGGACAGAGATCCACAATGAGATACAAAAAATTTTGAATTGTACTTTTAAGAAAGACCCACAGATGTTATTGCTAGGTCTTAAAATGGAAGAAATAAATGTAGCCAAGAGAACACTACTATGGTACTTGACTACAGCAGCAAGACTGACTTTTGCTCAATGTTGGAAACAAGATAAAGTACCTGAAACATGGGAATGGATTAAAAAGACGTTGTTTTTAGCAGAAATGGACAAATTAACAAGAAAATTAAACAACGAAGAAGATGAAACTTTTTTGAAGACTGGAAAGACTTTCAAAAATACTTGTTGAAAAATTGGGACATTAAACGTGGTTTGATCTGCTTTGATAGTTATTAAGTGGAAAATGAAATAGAATTAGATTTCTGAATTGTTACCGTTTGTTAGAGAAAATAAGTTTAGAAATAACTGTAACAGAATAAGAGAGATATTAATGGGGTTGGAGCAGTGCGGGAAGCCTTGTTTGGGGGGGGGAGAAGGAAATTAGAAAAATGGATATGTAGGTTGGTTGAAAATGTATGAACATGTGATATATCCAATAATAAATTGTATTTACCAAAAAAAAAAAAGAAATCCTAGAGAGCATCCCTGCGCCTACAACAAAAAAAACAACTCCGCCGCTTTTTAGGGTTCGTGTGGTATTATAGTAAATTTATACCCCACTTTGCCTCCATTGCGGCCCCCCTGACCGACAGTCTCAGTAAACAACATCCGAACCGGATCATCTGGACCCCGGAGCGCCAGGCAGCCTTTGAGACTCTATGACATAGCCTCTCGGCCGATCTCGTTCTGCACAACCCTGATTTTGACTACCCGTTTATCCTTCAAACAGATGCCTCCAGCTCGGGCCTTGGGGCCGTTCTCTCTCAGAGGGTGGCGGGGGAGGAACGACCTGTCCTTTTCCTAAGCCGGAAGCTGCAGGCTGCGGAAAAAGGATACGCCACGATCGAAAAGGAAGCGCTGGCCATCAAGTGGGCGGTGGGGGCCCTTCAATTCTATCTCACCGACAATTCGTTCCACTTGGTTGTTGATCACGCCCCCCTGGTGTGGATGGCCCAAGCTAAAGGTCATAACGCCTGAGTGCTGAGATGGTATCTGTCTCTACTCCCCTTTCGATTCACCATACAACATCGTGCTGCACGTGATCATCTGAAAGCCGATTTCTTGTCCCGCCTACACGAAGGGGACCCCGACAACGAATCTCCCAGGGAGGGGGGGTGTCCTGACTCACAGCGGCTCCGCCGGGACGCGGAGTTGCGGCGGGAGTTCGGGCCGGGGCTGGGACGTGGGGGGGCGCTGCACCCGCGGCTGTGTCTCCCCAAGAGCCCGAGGGGGCGGTGCAGGGGAAGCGCAGCGGCCCGACCTCAGGTCCGGGCCTGCCGAGACAACCCTCCCCCGACCGCCCCGATCCAGCTCCCAACCGGCAATGCTGGGCGGGAGCGGACAGGGGAGGCAGACAAGCGCCGGGAGAACCGCAGCCGGCCCCACCTGAAGCCTCGCCCAACCCAGGGGGGGCGGGCGAGGAAGGGACGAGGGACCGACCACAAACACAGGCCGCAGGGGTGCGGGCTGCTCTGCTGCATAGGGACAGCCCACCCATACCGGCCCAGCCACCCAGGGCTCGAGGATGGGAACGAGCCTACAGGGAGGACCCACTGGGGGGGGGCGTCTAGGGGAGTTCCAGAAGGGTTGGGGACTAAGCCCTCCTCACCGGGGCGCGCACGGAAACAGCCCCGCTACCCCTTCCCCCTTCTGCACCACGGAACAACCTCCTTACCTGCTACTCTACTCCAACAGACCACAACAGAGGGACCAGCAGGACTCAGCCGACACCCGACGGTAGAGACTGGAAGGGGCGGAGCTCACCACCCTTAAAGGAGACACCCGGGAGCCAATGGAAGGAGGAAAGCCAGATGACAGAGAAGCACAGGAGCCAATGAAACCTCAATTAAGGGGGGAGGGAGGGGTAAGGTGTGGTGGAAGGGAATAAAAGAGGGGTAGAATGCCAGAGCCAGGGAGGAGAGAAGGAGTTTGGAGAGAGAGAGCCTGCTCACCCAGAGAGAGAGAGTCAAAGAGGCCTCTCTGTACGCACTCCAAGGAGAGGTGGATGCTGAAGGTGACGCAACCTCAGGCCCCTCTCGCATCTGAGGCTCGTGGCAGAACCCCTCGGTGTTCCCCTTCGGCCAGCCTACCCGGGCGCTGTCCGCCTGCCCCCCCAGGCTGGACCAGAGGCGCGACAAGGCCAATGGCCCATCCAGTCCAACACTGTCACACAGTAACTAAAAATACCAGGTGGCCAAAAATACCATCTTAATCTCTCAATAAATAAATCACTGCCAAGAGAGTGTTGTTGGGACCAGATTTGTTCAAGAGTCTGACATAGTGTCAAAATTGTCTTTCTCCTCAACCCGATGCACAACAGCGATGAGCAAAGGAAGCGAGGAAAAGGGGACTACATCCCCT
Source organism: Gekko gecko (assembly GCA_029375565.1). Lineage (NCBI taxonomy): Eukaryota > Metazoa > Chordata > Lepidosauria > Squamata > Gekkonidae > Gekko > Gekko gecko. The sequence continues at coordinate 230,082,808 of JAPDNY010000002.1, read as the reverse complement.
CCGAAATCACCCTACACCAAAAGTGCCCCTGACAAACTCGTAGAGGAGCTGAAGGGGGAGGATGAAAAGGGGGCAAAGCACCACCCCCTGGACTGGGCTACCCCATCTGGGGGGCCCATGGGTGTCTGGTGATGGTGATCAGAGGCCTCCATTAGGCCTCTGGGTTCTTCCGCAACGACCCTGAATGCTTGCTGGTGGCAAGAGCAGAAGCGGAGAGCCACCTCCTGGAGGAGAAGGAAATCAAGAAGGTTTAGCAGAAACTGGGTTGAGATAGCAGAACTGCGCTGGGATACGCAGGAGGCCCTTGGGGGCCGGGCGGATGCCATATCGGAGGTACTGCAGCAAGAGCTTCGAGGCTTGAGGCTACAAGCAGGGGGAGGAGGTGTAGAGGGGGGCTCCCTTCAGGAGGTGAGACCCCTCCAGGAGGTGAGACCCCTCCAGAACCACTGCCAGTGTACTCCAGCCCTGCTGCCCCTAGAGATGTACCTGAAGCCATGTTCAACAGGGCACTGGGGAAGTTGACATTCTTTGTGCTCCAGGTCCAGAAGTTCCTGAGAGAGTGGGGCCACACCTTTGCCTCAGATGAACACCAGGTGGATTACCTGGGGTCACGACTATGATACGGGGTGGCTGACTGGTTTGTGAGTCTGTACAATGTGGGGGTCCCAGAAGTTTGGGATGTGGACACTTTCTTGAGGGCCCTCTGTCAGCAACATGAGGACCCTCTGGAACTGGAGCAAGCCAGAACTCGCCTCCGGGGCCTGAAACAAGGCAGCCAGCTCATCCGGGAGTTCTCAGACAAATTCAAGACATATGTGGCCAAGCTGCAGGGGTAGCCAGAAGAGGTGCTCATTGAGTTCTACAGAGTGGGTTTGAACCATTCCATCTTGGACAAAGCTCTGGCCCAAGATAACCCCCTAACCCTGAATGGCTGGATCCAGGTGGCCTGTGAGGCAGAGTACCATTGCAACCTGTTAAAAATGTACCACCTGAAGCCGGTGGCCAAGGTGCCAGGAGAAGACATGAAGGTGCAATGAGGCCTGCCTCAGGGTTCTGGGAGCAACTGAGAGCAAAGAATGCAGCAAGGTCTGTGCCTGAAGTGTGGGGGCCCTGGGCATTTCACCACCAACTGCCCACAGGAAAGGAGCCCCGGAGGAACCAAGAAAGAAGAACACAAGAGACTGGAGAAGAGGATTAAGCCACTGGGGAGTTGTCCCAAGCTGCCTAGCACCCTCCAGTTGGGGTGGGGGAGAGAGGATTTGGAAAGCATCTCGTCCAGTGAGGAGGAGCTTCAACAGCCAGCAGGAAAAGGCTGGGAGCTACTGTGAAGGGCACTAAACGGCAGTTCTGAAACTCTCCCACGCCAGAATTAATGATATCCTCTTCCACCCTATTTTACATGACTGTGACTGTAGTCCACCCCTCCCTTCACACCCACATTCAAGTGCGGGCTCTCATTGACTCAGGGTGTACCCAAGACTTAATCAGCCCAACCCTGGTGCTGGGATTGGGGGCCAAGCTACGAGAGCTGGAGGAGCCCCTAGTTTTCTCCCAGATGGATGGGACACCTATGAAAGGGGAACCTTGTGTGCATTGCACTAGTCACCTACCCGTGGGAGTGGGCTCTCATTGAGAGTTAAGATCATTCATTATGAACCCCTCAGCAAAGTTCCTGAAGGTATTGGGGCCCTGGCTCAGGGTACACAACCCTTTTATCCAGTGAATTGTAGGGACCCACATTGCAAAGAGCATAGATGGAACCCGGAATGGGGGGGAGCTGCAGCTGGTGCTGGAGCGAGTGTGCCTGGCCAAGGAGGAGCTAAATCAGATCATCCCTGAATATAGAGACTTGGCTGAGGACTTTGGGGTGGGACCCCACTCAGACGAGGAGACAATTACAAGCTTTTTTAGGGTTTGCCAATTTCTAATATCCTTTCATCCCAAATTTGGCCCAGGTTGCCCTACCCCTCACTGACTTTTGAACACGAAAGGGAAGGGGCTGGAGTACAAAAAGCCAGGCTTTAAATTGCAATGGACCTCGGAATGCCAATGGGCTTTTGACTAGCTAAGGGCTCCATTTACCTTGGAGGCAATTTTAAGTCATCCAGACGAAAATAAGCCCTTTGTGGTACAGGTGGATGCCTCAAATGTGGTGATGGGGGGATCCTGCACAGGGGGGAGGATGGGAAACTGCACCCCCTTGCCTACGTGTCAAGAAAATTCTTGGAGACAGAGAGAAACTGGACAATCTGGGACAAAGAACCTGCTGCCATTAAACTGGCCCTTACCACTTGGAGACATTGGTTAGCGAGGGCCTGAGTACCATTTGAAGTCTGGACTGACCATAAGAATCTAGAGATGTTGTGCACCTCCCCAACACCTCAACGCCAAGCAGTTGCAATGGGCAGAGTTCTTTTCTAAGTTTCAATTCACACTCAAGCACCCTCCAGAGAAGTCCAGTTTTCTTGCTGATGCCCTCTCGCGCCTTCCCCAACACACCAGTCAGAGGGAGCAAATCGTTGACTCTGTGTTCACACCCGCTCAGCTGGGGGGGGGGCAGTGCTCATGCGCAGTTGGGCAAAGGAAGATGGAGGCCTCAGTTCCGATCCATGGGTGGAAAGATTCAAGGCAGCCTTTACTGAGACCAACAAGGAGGAAGTGGGAAAAGATGGCACACTCATGCAAGGGGAGAAACGGGTGCTGGTATCACCAAAACAGGCTATTTGTGCTGCACAATTTTGAAAATGGGACATGACAACAAACTAGCTGGACATTGTAGATATTTAAAGACTTTACACCTCTTGCGGAGGCAATTTTGATGGCCACGTATGCGGGCTGACATCTCTCAGTATGTGGCCTCTTGCCAAGTGTGTTTAATAGGGAAACAACGGGTTGGAAAACCTCCTGGATTGTTGCAGCCTCTTGAAACCCCCAAGAGGCCATGGTCGGCCATGTCTGTGGACTTTATAACAGACCTCCCACCCAGTAGGGGAAGGACAGTTATCTGGGTGGTGGTGCAAGCCCTTTTCATCCCCTGTAAGCAATTACCCTCCACCAAAAAACTGGCACAGTTGTTTATGCATCACATTGTGAGAGTGCACTCTCTGCCCAGGAAAATAATCTAGGAATGGGGGTCCCAGTTCATTGCTGTGTTTTGGAGAGCATTGTTAAAAACTCTGGGGGTTGAGCAAGGACTCAGTGCTGCTTATCACACAGAGACAGATGGTCAAACTGAGTGGACCAGTCAAGTATTGGAGCACTTCTTGAGATGTTTCATTAACTATCAGCAGGACAACTGGCTAGACTTGCTCCCCTATGCAGAATATAGCTACAACAACTCAGTTCATAGTTCCATGGGAGTCACCCCCTTCAAAGTGGTGAATGGGTACAAGGGGGGCCCCCTTCCTACAATGGTAACGGAGTCCACTGGGCCTAAAGATTTACAAGGCTTGTGGTCAGAATTGGCCCAATAGTGGACTCTTATCCAGCAGACTTTGGCCAAGGCAAAATAGGACTATAAAGCTCAGGTGGATAAAGACCAGGCACCTGAATGGGATATTAACCGTGGAGACTCAGTGTACCTTTCCACCAAAAACTTGAGGGGTGTGCAACCAGGGGAAAAGCTGGGTTGGAAATATGTTGGACCTTTTAAGGTGGTGAGAGTGATTAACAAAGTGGCTGTAGAACTGGACTTGCCAAAGAACTTACAACACATCTATCCTGTTTTCCATTTCAGTCTGCTTAAGAAGGATCCTGGAGCCTTGAAGTGGCTTGAACAAACTTACTCCAGCTTGAACAAATTTACTCCCAGGTTGTGGAAGAAATTTTAGACTCTGAGATGAAAAATGGCCACCTTTACTATCTCATTAAGTGGCAAGACTTTGACTCTATAAACAATATTCGTATCATTTGGCTCCTCTTTTTACGAAAATTTTCAATGATATACTTACCTTCAGGACCATTCCACCATCATGGAACGATGCCACCATTGTTGTCATCCCTAAAAAAGACCGAGACACTACTAATGTTAAATCGTACAGGCCCATTTCATTGTTAAATCAGGACTATAAGATATTTGCAGCATTGCTGACTAGGAGGCTTAACAGTATTATTCCCCAATATATTCATACTGATCAAACGGGGTTTACTCCCAATCGCGATATAACGGATAACATTTATAAAACCTTGGACCTGATACATTTTTGTAAATCACAAACTGTTGGCCCATCGTTGCTGTTATCCTTAGACGTTGAGAAGGCATTTGACCAGGTGGAGATGAAATACTTTTTCACTCTACTGGACCATCTGGGAGTTGGTCCCAACTTTCAGAGGGCTATCCAGTTGATTTACAATCACCATACTGCGAAGGTCCACCTGAATAGTATGTCTTCTTCCGGGTTTCCTATATTGCGAGGGACGAGGCAAGGGTGTCCACTTTCTCCCTTGCTGTTCGCACTGGTGTTAGAACCATTGGCTGAGGCTTTATGGGCAGGCCAGGATTTTCAAGGCATATGAATACAAGATAACCATTATAAGCTTAGCTTATTTGCTGATGATATGGTACTGTATATGGCAAACCCTGGTACCTCACTTCCTGCCATAGAAAAGATCCTTGATTGCTTTCATCAAGTTTCAGGCCTTAAGACGAATAAAGATAAGTCATTGATCTTCCCGCTCTATATCTCCAGTGCATAAGAAGTATAGTTAAAAGAGTCTTATCCATATTTTTGGGTAAAGGACACATGGATGTATTTGGAAGTAAAAATCCCTTTACAACTCACAAAATTGGCTAAGGTAAACTTGGAAGACCTCAATGTTTCAGTCCAACGTACTCTTAAGTCCTGGAATGAGACGACCCTTAGCTGGTTTGAGTGGATCCAAATCATCAAAATGATGATTGTTCCTAAATTTCTTTTCCTGTTTTGAGCCCTCTCTCTAGTCCTTCCCAGTAAAATGATACAACAATGGCAGAAGTTGCTGATGAATTTTGTCTGGCAGTTTAAACGTCATAGAATTTCCCGTGCAACCCTAACCAAACCCAAGTTACTTGGTGGCCTGGCTTTTCCTGACCTTTCTTGTTATTGCAATGCCACATTTTTATTGAAACTTTTAAAGCACTACTCTCCTAACTACCTGGCTGACTGGGAAACCATCGAGAATATAGGGCTGCACCCTAAATTGCTGGAGGAAGTGCTGTGGATGCTGTCGTCATCCCGCCCCGGAAGATCAGGATACAGTGAACTTTTGCAGGCGTCCTTTGGGGCTTGGGACCGACTTAAAACTTACCTAGTCTCTCCATCTTCACCACTGCAAACGTTTTTGGGCCAGAGCTGGTTCAGTCCGGGGGAAGATCCTTCAGCTTATCGTTGCTGGAGAAAACACAGCCTTACCAGATTTTGTGACATCATGGTCAGGGGCTGCCTATATACTCAACAAGAAATAGAATACAAGCTACAGGGACGGGTATCCTGGTTTGAATACGAACAAATTAAACACATAGTGTGCCATGACTCGCATACCCCTCCGCCGGACATGATTTTATGCCCGTTTGTAGACCTTATGGCGGCCCAGCTCCTACCTAGTAGGGGACTGGTGTCGAAAGTCTATTATCTTCGCAATTCTCAACTTAAAGAAGATCAGGCCGGATATTTAAAAAATGGCATAGCGAAATCGGCCAGGTGCTTACTTCCGAACAGTGGACTGCGATCTGGTCCTCTTCTCTTTGCCGCTTCCATTCCACCAATATACAAATGCTAACTTATAAACTTCTATTTCAATGGTATTTGACCCCACATCAGCTGCATGGCATCAACTCTGTGATTTCAGACAGATGTTAGAAAAATTGTGGGGGCTGGGGCACCTATATTCATTGCTGGTGGGAGTACCCCAGGGTCCAGACCTTCTGGAGAGAAGTCAAAGCCCAAATATTTTTAATTACAGGTTGTATTCTACAACTACAACCCTCCTTGTTCCTTCTGAATCACTGGAGCCATCCTGTTCCCAATGGACTTATGAAAGAGCTAATAGAATTATGTCTTGCGGCTGCTAGGAATGTTAATGCATATTACTGGAAATCTAAGAAGACCCTGCTACTGAACGATTGGTATCTGAAATTGTGGGACTTTTTCCAAAGGACAAAGTCTCCACCAGTATCCTTCTATCTGAAAACCAACCCGTTCCTGACAACCTCCAAGAAAAATGGATGCCCCTCTTAGAAGCGTCAGCAGCACATAAAATCAACACCTCCCTGTTTGCTCAGCACAAACATTGGGATTTACTTTCTTATTTTTAATAGTTCTTTTATAAAATTAAAAAAAACCTATCCAGCTTGAACAAACTTACTCCCAGGTGATGGACGAAATTTTAGACTCTGAGATGAAAAATGGCCACCTTTACTATCTCATTAAATGGCAAGATTTTGTCTCCATCATAATGAATGGGTCCAGAGGGACCATGTCAAAGCCCCCAAATTGGTCAAAGCCTTTCACAGAACCCACCGTGACAAACCTGAGGAGTGAAGGACTTGGGGGGGGCAGAATGTCAATCTCGGGTCTCATTTGCCATGGTTCTTGCTGTTCTTTGGTTCTGTATGCCTATTATCCTGTATCATTCTGGTTGGGAGGGGGGAGTATGTGGGTATGGGGACTGCTTCGCTAAGAGTTGCACTAGCTTGTAACTGCATTAAGCGGGGCCTCCCATCTTTGGGAAGAATGCATGCTTGACCCTGGACACCAGACATTGTTAGATACTAAGCTTGCAGGTGCTGGAGGAGGGCTAATGGTGCATAGTAGATTTTGGTGGGCTGGATGTATTGGTGTGATTGGACTGGTCATAAGGGAGGGAGTTTGCACTATGAATAATATCAGAACTGGCACCAAGAGGGTCAGTTCTGACACAGATCATCTTAGCTTGAAACATCTTAATCTCTCAATAAACAAATCACTGCCAAGAGAGTGTTGTTGGGAGTAAGTTTGTTCAAGAGTCTGACAATATAATCACATTGTTAGTTTACATGTTTAGGAATTGATTATTCTTTTATGTGTAAATAGTATTTCTGGTCATTACATTTTCCCAAATAGATATAAGAAGGGAGCATTGTGTTTTCTTTTTGAGTTTATTATGTCCTAAGTAGAAAAGGTAGTAAAAATATTGTGAACCAATTTTGCAAGGCACTCTGATATGCAATTGAACATGGATTCTTCTTAACCTCCTCTGACTCCAGGATGGTAATGACATGGCTATTAGAAGCAGCCAATGTACTGCTTTTAGATTTTTCCTAAGGGACCAACATGGCTATTTGCACAGCACATTAGTAGTGATTAATAGATGGCCTAGGAAATGAATTAGTTATCCTTTTCTTTTTGCTATTTATAGTAACTTTATTGAAAGTTTGAAAAAGAACATAGCAGAATAGCCTGCTCATCAGCCTACCACAGTGTAGATTATTTCTGTCTTCTCTCCCTCGTCTCCTGAGAATCTCCCTTGAAATTACCACCACCACCCGTCCTGGAAGGTGTTAATAATACTTTTTCATTGAATAGCCCTCTAGGAGCACTAAAATGTTTGATGCATACAATTGTCCGTTAATTTCACTGTCATTAAATAAAATCTTCCCCCTTTTTTTGGTCAAAGACAAGAATTGAAGTATCCCAGTGATTCTTCCCTTTTGTTCTGTACTAGGATTGTCCATATAACAAGGTTATTTTATTTTACTTCTTTTATAACCCACTTTTTCCCACAATGGGGACTCAAAGTGGCTTACAACAGTCTTCCTGTCTCCACTTTATAAGTTGGCACCTATAGGTATAAAACTGGCTAGGCAGGCTGTATTTTTCTTCAGCTTGATGCTATTATCTACAAAACATGCACAGGTCAGTGATCTTAGTTTAGTTTCTTACAACCACTCTTCTAATGGCTCTCCAGTTTAGTAATTGGAGAGCTCAGCTGCTTCTTTATGTTTGAATGACAATTCCTGCATTTTGTTCCTCCAGCTTGTAAATCTTCCTGTTCTGAGTATGCATTTTAAATAGCTAACACAAATAATACACCCAGCTTTCAGACCTATATTATTGTCTTTTCCTGTGCTAACAACTTGATCACTGCATGGGCTATAATCCATCAGGTCACATGGGAGTCTTGAATAAGGATCCCTAGCAGAATTGCTTATTTACAGCAACCAACACTGGTATAATTCTTAGTTCTCAAACTAAGATAAATTACATTTGTGGGTGGCGGCAAGAAATTGCTTGACAGTATGAGGATGTCTGGTAACTACAGAAGTGCATGGGTCCCTTTCTGTTCCTATGTCTTTAAGGTCAGCAAGGATATGACTCAATCAGCTACGAGTTCGTTGGGTGTTTGGGTCTGCTGACTGGAGTCATCAAGCCAGAGATGAAGGCAGAGGATCTGGATGTGTTTACCTGATAGTGAAGGTGTCTAGGACTGGGAACAATCCTCAGCACTAGAGTCTGAATTTGCATGTGAGTTTCAGGACATTAGTGCAGCAGGTGAAAAAGGAGAAATGTGATATGACAGATCTGATGTATGAAATATTCCTGTATCCACATGGTGAGGAATTTCTCCAATGTTTTCATTGCCACTGTGAATGCAGAGGCACTGTGCGTTGGTAACAGAAATTCCACACATACTCTGCAGCAACTCCACACTGGCTCTTGGGGAAGTGGTTATCTTGGCTGCCAAGGCAACTTGCTGACCCTTTTTATGTTCTTTTCTTCACGCATGCGATAGCACTATAAAGGTTCTATTAAAATTTGAAATAGATTGTTATAGTGCGACATACAAATAGTATCCCTTCAGCCATTTTGGAGCTTCCCTTCCCTGTTCCTTTTCAGGCAACTGAAACAAAAACCTGCATCCTTTCCCTCGTATCTCCTCAATTAAAACAGCTGCAGATTTCATTAAAAAAAATTAAAAATGAGAATTCAGAAGAACTAAACTCTAAAACAAAAATAGATATGGGGCAATGGATTGATATAGCATCATAACACTTTTAAAGACCACAAGAAGCCCTGTGGTGGCGTGGCAAGAAAAAATGTTGGAAAAATGGCACCTGTATGGAGCTGATTACGTAAGCTGAGCCTTTGCAGCAGTTAAATGCACTCCATTCCTTCCACAATGTGTTTGTGTACTTGGACTGTATTCTAAGCAAAAAGAATGGAGTGAAGCAGGTTTGTGAAACAGCATTCCAAGGATGTGGAAACCATGAAAAGAGGAAAATTAGAGCACAATGTTGTGTGGATGCTTTAAACAACAACAACCACCCCCCTCCAGAAGCCAAGTGAAGAAAAACCTCTGTATGGGAGTAGCCAAAGTTTGTTATTCCATTGCTAAGTGCAGAAATGATATGGGCTATGTGTTGTATCAAGAACTTATTTCTTGATAAACATAAAATGACAAGTTATTTTGACCTAAGCAGTCATTCTGTACTTTTGCACGCCTTTTTCAGCACCTACTGACTTGCTGTTTCATGTCTGTTAATGAAACACATAGGATAGCAATTTATCTGTATAAGGAAAATCCCTTTTTGAACAAGGTATGCAGGGTGCTTACAGCTGAAGAGGTTAGATAAAAGTTTTTCCCAGAGGTTGTGACTGGTATCTTTTCCTACTAATAAGTAACAAGAAACAACAAACATACTACAATGGAATCATAGGACTCTAATAATAATTATAATAATGCCACTGCTGACCCTTGCCCTCTCCCAAACATACATGATCAGAAGGAAAACCTTTCCAAAGGAGAAGTATTTACAACTTTACAATATCATATGAGCAGGACTTAGGGTCAGGCCTTATAAATAGCATTTACATATTAAAATAAATATTTTCACATTGCCAAAGTAGCACAAGGTGGTTTGTCATTTTTTAAAATGTTACAAAACAATATCATTAATCTTATATTTCTTATTTCTTCAAAAATTAGGTAATAAAAATCATTTTATAAAATAATACAAAAGTAAATGGAGTACAAGAAAAGTCCATTTCTAGCCTGTGTGCTTGGTTTGTACATTATGTTACATCATGAGATGCTGACCTCCAGGAAGTCAGGAAATCATAACTTCACTTCTAATTGGATAAATAATCCAGTGCTTCCCCCCCCACCACCACGTGTTGTCCATTTATAGTGTGAAAGGTTCTTGAAAAGGGTAAAAAAAGTATTGTCCTTTTTAGTTCTGGAGATGTTTCTTGATTCTGAATTTTCTATGCAGTCATTGCACGCATTTTCATGCGTGAGTCTGCTTGTGTGTCTCTGTAGCTGCTTGTGGGCAAGGCCGGCAGAAAGTCTGAGAGAGGAATGAAAAGGCTTCTTCCCTTTAGGCAGTCACTCAGTCCTCCTTAACGGAAAACTCTCCTAGCTACCACTGCTCAGCATCCCCAGAAGTTTACTTGGTTCCAGGCCCTGCTGCTGTGCCATCTTCTGCACATCAAAACCCATGTGCATGAGAAACTGGATCACATTCATCTCTTGCCCTGTGTATTGGTCCTGAATGGTAGGGCATGAGGGGTTACAGTGTGGCCATGGACAGCTGTCAATCAAGTGGATAGGACAGCCTTTCAGTGGGGCTTTCCCATTCTTGTTGCTGTCATGTAGGCTGCGGTCCCAGCAGTGCAAAGCACGGGGTAAAGATGTCCCTTTCACTTGGATGTCTGTCCAATGACTGCAAAAACAAACCATACAAATTACATCACTGTATGGAATTATCATGATATTCATTACTCATTTTCATATCAATTGGCACATGACATTTCATGTAAGTATCCAAAACAGCAACATAGTGATTGGCAGAACAGCTGCTCAGCACAGACTGCAATCTTAGGAACACTTTCCTGAGAGTAAGCCACATTGAATAAAAGTGTACTTTCTGAGTAGACCCTGCTTAGGATAGCTCTCCTAGACCCCACAGAAGCTGTGAACTTGATTTGCATGCAGATGTAGCAATATCACAATGGACACATTCCAATACTGTGACAGACATTTATTCATGCCAAGCTTGCTGATGTGTTTGCACATTCCCCTTCCTCCCTCCACTTCCTCCATGGAACAGGATCAAAGGCCTCTGGGTTTGGGAAGGCATGAATCAAACTCCAGTTGGCTGCAACATCCTGATGCAAGGGCCTGTGCAAACTGAAGGCTGTTTCCTTCCCACAAACCAGGATTCTCAATCTCCACTTAATCCCAATTTATAATCCTGGGTTGTAAAAAAAAACAATTTGCACAGACTGCAGCAGTGGCATGTCATGGCAAACTGAAGCTTGCTACAAGGCTTTCCAAACCGTGAAGTCCTAAACTGTGAGCCAGGTGTGAGGGGAAGATGGAGAAATTATGGGCACATACAAGAACAACACAACAAGCTGTGTTTTGACTGGTCACAAATAAACCTATTTGTCATGGCGTTTGTGTCTGCAGTTAAGATGCCATAATAGAATTGCTTCTGAGCAATAGTAGGAAGAAAAGGAGGACATGTCCAGTAAAGAAGGAAAATAGTTTTAGGAACCCAGATGTTTCACTGTGCCTAATGCTTCCCAGAGTCAAATCCTACAACAGGGAGGAGCGAAGGCTATTCCACAAACCTTGGCTTGGATTAGAAACAGAGTGAGCAGAGACCCGTTAGAGGAATTTCCCTGTCTCCCCTCTCTTGCTATAGTCTTCTGTGCCCTCTAAAACTGTGCTCCTCCAGGTCACTGGACCCAAAGGAATAGTGGGGACACAATTAGCAAAAACCTCACTCCTGGAAAGTTGTTCTGTTAGAGGGGCTACTGTCTGTTCTGCAGCTTAGTAAAATCTCCAGCAATGTTCCAAGGAACCTTTGTTAACTGGGAGGCTGAGGGGTGGCTTTCCATCATGCTGTTATAAAGTTTCATTCTGAGACTGCGCAAAGCAAGACCAGACTACCTCTCCCTCTTCTAGACACTTACGTGCGTGTGATAATCTCATGAGACAAACAAGCTGGAGCAAAGCTGGCGCTGAAAAAGAAAAAGGGGAGGGGGACATGAAGCAGGTGTGACAGAAACCCGAATATTTCTGCATTACCTTCCTAGCAACCCAAACTTTCACTGTTCCTTGCAGTATGGCTTGGGTAGTTCACTGGTTTTATGGGTATGTGGAAGCCTGAATTGGTAGGGCGGCAGCTAATGTACACTTGGAGCTCACATCTGAACTTATCTGAGGTGCTGTGTTCAGTTGATTATGATACAAATGACCTGAGTTGTTAGAGGATTCATGACATTATTGCAGGAGGCTTCTTAGTGCTTTGTGAACACCCCTGTGGAGGCTAGAAATGGTATAACAGCAGACAGGAGTGTTAAGTCTTCCTGACTTTATCCTTTACTATAGGAAATAAAAGCACTAGCTCAAGATTAACTGCTGAATTCTCCATAATCTTTTCCATTAAATTGTAATACAAGAGGTTTAAATGCAGCTTAGATGTATGCAGATGTTTAAAATTGTTTCAGCAATGTGGCTTGTTAGTCTTTTGATCTCCAATTGTAAAAACAACAGATTCCTATCCTACATCATTAAAAACAACAACCATTTTAAAGTATAAGGAAATTATAAGAAGCAAGACTAACGTCACATCCTTGAGAGTGTTCCTCAGCTCACGGCCCAGATTCTGGATATAAAGCCACTGTCCTTCTTGCACTGGCTGGCCAGTCAAATGTACATTGTCTACGGTGAGCTGAGCTTCATCAAAGAGCCATTGTACCACAAAAACAGGAGCTACAGAATGAAAGAATTGGATGAAGATTTTGTCATTATTAGGGCTGCAAGGTTCAATTGGCAGGATTCATTAACTAAAGCTTTACGTGATGAATTGGCACAGTATATTTTATCAGTGAGGCTAAAAAGCTAAGGACACTCTTATTTATTGAGGAAGTTTTAATGCTGATGCTCCACTGTGAGAGAAAATTAAGACGAAAATATTAAAGATTTCTTTCTAAAAATGTTGCAGCTTTTATTAAATTATTTTCTACACTGATGTTTAAATAATTTGTAAGTTTACTCATCCAGCCATTGGTTAAAAGGCACATAATGAACCAACTGAAAATCCTTTAGTTAATTGTCATCTCTAGCCATTATTAATTATGATAAGGAAGACTATTCTGGAGTGTCTTGCACATCACTTACATCGGAGAGTGGGATAAATTTTATAGCCAAAGAAACAATTCCATTCTTCGCCCTCTTTAAACTGCATTTTGCAACGTTCTGGAATAATTCCATTCCAATATCTGAAATATAAAATTATAATAATAGTTAATTACAGGAATTTGTTCAGTTGTAAATATCTAACTACAATCTATGGGACTCTGGAACAGTTATCTGTGAATGTGTGAATTCCAAATATTGTGGACAGCAGAGGGCAGTAAGGCTGACGAGTTGAGCAATTACATACATTAGCAAAAAGGAAATTCTTACTATATTAGCATGTCACATCTATACATGTGATGCCTAGTATGCTCTCAACGGAGCCTAAACATTTTGTGAATATCGGTTCTTTTCCAAGTAGAACTTTATCAGCTAAATGCAGTAGATATCCTACAATAACAAAGAGAAAGAAAGACTGGGTGTCTCAGACCAGTGCCCAACCTTCTGGGAAAGGAGACCTTAGAATACTTTCAGTACCTAAGTCCTCTCCTGATGGCTTCTGTGGGGGCGCAGGTTATGCTATCAATGCAGTCTGTTCTGCGATATTGTTTATTATCCAAGAACCAGCCAGAGTCTGCCAGGCCACGGACCTGAATCCCAGGATACCCCATCTCTTCCAGCTGCTCTGCTACACGATCCACATTCAGGAGCACCCCCGTTCCACCAGCACTGCAACAACAAGGTCAATTTTTCAGTGAGATCAGTTGCTCAACTGCAGAAGTATTCACTGTTGTGTACAATACAGTCACCATTATCCAAATCTCACAGTACCATTCAAAGCAAAGATATATCCTTCAAACCCCACTGACTTAAAAGGGTGTAATTCGTCTTAGGATGGCACCATCAGTTATCCAAACCCAATAAACTAATGCTTCCCAGAGTCACCCAGACTCTGCTAACATAAACACCCAGAATTTTCAGGGTGTTTATGTTAGCACCACCTTATGTAAAATACACCAGTGTTTCTGCAAATTTTCCAATTGCTTATTCTTCCAGTGCCACAGGTAGTTCAAAGAAATGTGGCTGTGTGAAGGATTTCAGAATTCTGATTTATTTTTATTGATTGATTTATTTAACTAGATTTTTCAGGGTGGCTTACAATGAAGGTGTATACTATAAATAAATAAAGTACAAACCAACAATAAAATACATAAGACATATTAACAATAAAAAATCCAATTCCAAGATGGTGGGAAAAAATTCAGCGTCCACAGACCTCCTGGGGGCGGGGTGTTTGCAGAGAATGGAGGGTATGAGAGTGCCAAACTATGTGCTGTCCCGTCGCTGTACTCAGCTGAATGTCTGGCGAAACACCTCTGCCTTACATGCCCTGTGGAAAGGTAACAAATCCCGCAGGACATGAATGTTCTCCAGCAGAGTGCTACCAAGCAGGAGCCAGAGCCGAAAAAGCCCTGGTCCTGGTTGAGGACAGCCAGACCTCTCTCAGGTTGGGGACCACCAGGAGGTTCTTACTTCCCAAGCATAGTGCTCCTCTTGGGGCATGCTGAGAGAGGCAGTCCTGAAGGCACATGGGTCCCTGACAAATTAGGGATTCAATTAATAAAAATACTGGGATGATTTAATTAATCCTGCCATTGTCTGGATGGAGCACATGATCTGTACATCTCTGCCAATTCTAGTATTCAATTTTCTAATAATCAGAGAGACTGCTTGTAAGATCAAAAGTGCATTAAAAAGCTCCTGTGTGCAAAACCTCTGTCATCAACATGCATTTCTCTGCATTCACAGCACAGAATCCTTACCATTTGAAAGCAGTCCTTATTTAGCAGTAATAAATAACTCTCATCTTCAAAGTTTAGATTAATGTTGTTGGACTTGATATCAAATTATAGCAGGTATCAATACTCTCCCATAACTTCCCCCCATTATCAAGGGCATAGACAGCAGCTATACTCTCATAAGCATCAAGGATGGCAGGAAAGGTGGAAATAGTCCTACCTCTCCAGCTATTCTTGGGGCTGAGAAAGTGCTTCTGCTGCTGGGCAGTCTCTGCAGCAGTGTTTTCCCAGTCTTGGGGTGGTTGGAAAGGAGAAAACTGGTTGCTTTTTGCTTGTCCGAGGGTGGTTACAAAGCTGGGACTATTCTCATAATTTTAGCTGTTCTTGGGCAACCTAGAAGCAATCTGGAAAAAAAAATTGTGGGTCTCCACTAGTAGTATACTGGCAGCTATACTTACCCTTCTCTGCCCTTTGTTTAATGTCTGTATTCCCATAAATGCAAGTAATGCAAGAATGAGGTACTTAATTCTAAATAATCCTTACTGAAAGAGCTAACACATTCTGCTTGTATGAACACAGAGATTGATACAAGTGTTTCAGAATTCCTCCTTTCAAACAGAAATATCTATTGACACTTAGGAATGACAAAAGATTGAGTCCATGACTTGGACATTACTTTGTGATGACTAAGTTCCTGATCTAGACAGTACTTTGTGATGTCTTTTCTGATGTTTTTCTCCTTCCTACATAGTGCTCATACTCAAGCATGTACCTGCTTCCTGCCAGCAACAGCACCTTGGCATTCCCCAGGCCTTTTCCAACCAACTCCTTTACAACCTCTTGTATGATGAGAGATCCCATGAAGGCATATTCATCTGGAAAAAAAGGAAAGTGTTCACAGTAAAGACAGCTGCCTTCCTCTCCACTGAAGATCTGGGGCCAGTAATCACTGGAAATACATACCACTCTTTATTCACAAAGTTACTGAAAAGAGACTTATTGGTAGGAAAAAATACAAGCCTGGAAAATACTACAGATGTGGCAGCACATCTCAGATCTGACATCTTTTCTTATCCATGGTCCTAGCTCCAAAATCACACAAGTGGGTTTCATCTTAGAGGCTTTTGCACATTTTACATAGTACACGATATTCCCATCCCTTCTCAACATCTTTTTCTGAGCCATAGTGAGCCTCCCTGTGTAGTTTTTGTAATAATTCTAGGTGGCATAATGTAGTCCTCAAGCCCATGCACAAACATCAGCAGCATTCTTAATGCAGTTTGCAAATCCTGGCACTGTTCAGTTCTTCCTTACCAAATGTAAAAGTTAAACTCTATTCATGGTGGTAGCTGCGGGGACTGGAGGAAGTTTATCTAAATGAAACAGGGCTGCATCAGATACTCAGGATGCAGCTATTCCCCTCTGGCTATTGCTATGACATCCCTGTGTGATGGTGCTCTGAACCATGACAAAGCGGGGTTTGGAAGCGGATGTTTTCCCTAGAGAATATTTATTATTCCTTCCTGACCATTGGCAAGAGCTATTCCTTCATTTGCATAACTGTAGAGAAGCCAGGCCATATCCCTTTAATGTATAATGTCTGTCTGGCAGCAGGGACCTGTCAGAAGCACTCACTTTTCTCAGTCTTGGCAGAGGCTCCACACCAGACATCACTTGAGCAGTATGGGATGAAACTGCAAGAGACATGCAGAGTGGGGTAAGATTGGGGTCAAGCAAATTAAACCCTAAGGGAAACGGGAAGAAACCAATTTCATGCCCACTCAGATCTGAGGTATGAGCTGGATATTCCCCAGAAAGAAATCACTCAAGTAGCATTCATTTAGATTTACTGATCTGTCCTGGTTACATTCAAATGTACATTTATCATCATTTCTCCTTTGTAAGAGTTATTTCATATTGCACATATACTGGTGTTCCACTGGTGCTTGTTATTGTAACTGCAGCCTGAAACACTCAGGGAGATCTGCCAGAGAGCTTCAGCTGGGCACAGCTTCCTGCTCTACCATGGCAAACACTGGTGGATGGAGCTGCTTTGTAGAACTTGAAGTGGTTCTAAACTCCAGTTACTCCATCTCTTTTCATGATTCCATGTGGACAGGGAACTCTGATAAAGTTTTTCCTCTAGTGATTGTCCCCAAAAATAATGCATCTGAACTTGTCAAGGATCTATTCTACATTTTTTTTACATTTTATGACCAGAAAGGACCATTGTGATCTTTTGATATAACTTTTTTTCCCTTTTCATTGTGAGCAGCTCCTTAAGCATAAAAGGTCTTACATGCAAGCCATTTGCAAGCCAGTCTCTTATTCTACCCTGATCAGAAGTTTGGTAACCAGTGTGTCACCATCTTATACCCCCTTCAGGTATCCATTATCACAAACCCAGCAGAGCAGCCTCATTAGGACATATCAACAGAGTACCTATCCTCAAAATTAGAGCCAAATTACATAGTGCAACATTAGAAGTATCACAGCACCAGCTGGTCACTTCTACTTATCCTACATTTAGGGGAAAGTTAAGCCTTGACCAGCCCTAATTAATGAGATACCCTCTTTTTCTAGTCTGTTTCTGAACCCAGCGACAGTAGTTGCCTTTAACACATCCTGCGGTCAGTGATTTCCAAAGAACAATGGTGTGTTCAGGAATATCTGTATCTATATATCATTTGTTCATGTTAAACTTACTTTGCATTAATTTCACTGGAAACTCCATGTAGCCCAGCATTCTGTCCCCTGGTAGAGCAGGGATTTGAACTCAGTTCTGTCAGGCCAACACTCTAACCACTATAAGACATTGGCTCCTATTAATTGTTCTTAGAACTAGTTGCTTTCGTCTTTCCTGAACCTTGTGCCATTCATCCTCCTCTTATCAAACCTCAAAAATACTGTTTGAGAAAAACTGGTGGGACATATGACAAGATTATTTTCCATTAAATCCATTATCTTTATCTGCAACTTCAATGCATATTTGCTTTACAATTACTTGTTATAAGTTGCAAGGCCCACTCCTGCTTATTTCCCATTTGGTTCCTTCTCCTGTATCATGTTTACTTTGCACAGCTGCACCCCTCCCAGCTCTAACAACTACTCCCTTGCTTACACCATATTTGCATTCCACCAGTGTGGATTTTCCTCTGGTTGCGATGACAGAATGCCAGTTCCTGTAGATGGAGAATAAAAAAAATATTAAGGGGGGGGGGGAATCCTTAGAACATTAAAGCAATCTTCAGCAATATATGGAAAACATTCAACATGAACGTAACAGGTGAAAAATGCTAAAAATAAAAACAATCTGGGAGAACAGGACCATCAATCTTTAGCCCGTATACTATGTACATGGTTTAGAGCATTTTAACCAGTACAATATTGTCCATCAAATTATTTCTAAATGTTTTATCTTGGTGGCATTAAAGGAATGGGAAAAGGAAAGCCTTGTGTAAAAGGTCCAATAATGTAAACTGCCGTTCCAAAAATGGGATAAGAAAACTGATCTATTATGTCAAATAGTGGGCCCATTTCTACTCTAGGCAGATAAATAGGGTTGCCAGCTTTGGGTTGGGAAATACCTGGAGATCTTGGGGGTGTGGCCCGGGGAGGGCAGGGTCTTGGGAGGGAAGGAACCTCCATAGGGCACAATGAGGTCCTGCCTTGGCGGGGAGGGTGGGGTATAAATTGAATAAATAAATAGATTAAGCAGAATAAGTAAGTAAGTAAATAAATAAAGAAGTCCAAAGAAGTCATTTTCTCCAGGGGAACTGATGTCTATTGTCTGGAGATCAGCTGTAAGAGTGGGAGATCTCCAGGCCCCACCTAGAGGTTGGCAACCCTACTAGTTGATGTGATAATTTGAAAGTTAATTTCTTTCATTGGTCAAGACAAGACAGAACTCATTCCCTCATGCATAGGCTTCAGGCCTGGTTGCCAATTTTCCTGCCAACCTACATTTCCAAGTCAACCTCCAAGCTTCAGGATTAGGCCTGGTGAAAATGGACATAAAACAGGCACCAATTGCTGAGAAGGAGTCAGATCTCTAACTAATAGGATTGCCAGTCCCCAGTTGGGGGCAGGGATCCCTTGGTTTTGCTGGCTCCTGCCTGCCACCAGCCAGTTCGTTGGTGGGTGGAAATCCCCTCCCAGCAACGTGGCGCAACATGCCTATGTCACCCAGAAGTGACGTAAACACATTGGTGACATGGGGGGGGGAACGCTCTGGTTTTTGGACAAAACTCTATGCTTTGAGGGTGATTTTGGCCCCAAACCAGAGCTTCACTGCCATTGTGCCTACATCACTTCCAGATGATGTTGGCATAGCATCCCCCCCATCCCCCCACTGGCATTTTTAATGGATCTGGTAACCCTACTAACTAGTGTTGCCAGGCCACAGCTGGTAACTCCCAGGAGGAAATGAGGGGTGGGGCCTGGCATGCCACTGCGCTTATGTCACTTCCTATGAAAACCAGAAGTGCTGTGACAGACTCTCCAGCATTTTGCAAAAATTCTAGTGTCCGCCATGTCACTTCTGGTTTTCACCAAAACTAATATAAGCATGCTGGCACAATGTTAGAGTTGCTGGCTGTCCAGTTTTCACCTGGACAGTCCAGTATTTGTGCTTTCTGTCCAGGAAAGCAAGCGAGAATTGAGCAGCTGAGAGATGCAAATTGAGTATGAATAGAACAAACAAATAGTCAGCCCTGCTTGCCCAATCAGAACTCTTGCTTTCTCCAGTCATCCAACCCTTAGCATCAGGAGGTGGGAATGCAGGCAAGTTTGGCTTGTCTCAGCATTCTGTTCCTACCCTCCTCCCTCTCAATCTAGCAAAGAGTTTGGAAAAATTACATTTTTGAGTTTCGGAATCCCAGGAATTTCTTGCAGGAGGTAAGCCTGACTTTTAGTGGCAATGTTCACTGAAAACACTACTGAGCTTTGAACATGTTAAGGTTTTTTTTAATAATGTGAATACAAATTTGATAGAATATCTTTGCTCTCAGGTTGAAGAAGTGTCACTCAGCTGAGTTGAAGTTGAAGGAGGAGGAGGAGGAGGAGGAGGAGGAGGAGATTGGGTTTATACCCCGCCCTTCACTACCTATATGAGTCTCAGAGCGGCTTACAAACTCCTCTCCCTTCCCCTCCCCACATCAGACACCCTTTGAGGTAGGTGGGGCTGAGAGAACTTCTGACAGAAACTGCTCTTTCAAGAACAGCTCTGAGAGAACTAAGGCTTGCCCAAGGTCATCCAGCAACTGCAAGTGGAGGAATGGGGAATCAAACTCAGTTCTCCCAGATTAGAGTCTGTGTAAACCACTACACCAAACTGACAAAGAGCAAACAGAATTGGATAGGGATATTATTACAGAAAATAAAAACTTGCTTACTTGGAGAATTAATGCGGTCATGAGATGGTGTGTCTTGGGACATACTAATCCCTTTCAGAATGCTGTATCATTTTTTACCCTCTAAGAGCATTTTCTACAGAATTAAAACCCAATCTGTCCATTCCTTTGTTTCTGCTATTTCATTTATATTTGATATTTAAAGCTTAAATTATCATCAAGAAAATTTCCATTTTCTCCTTTTAGGAAACATATCTGGAGAAAGCCCTTTGCCCCCAAATCCCCATAAAAATTTCCCCCTGACTTTGAGTAAAATAGCCTCCCCACCAGTGTTCCCTCTAAGCTGAGTTAGTGTGAGCTTCCTCACAGTTTTTTAGCCTCTGGCTCACACATTTTTGTACTAGCTCAAAAAGGATGGCTCCAGAGCAAACTAATTTATGCAGTAGCCAAATTGCTCATTCACAACTTCAATGCCAGTAACTCATAAAGCAGAATTTTTGCTCACAAGACCCCACAGCTTAGAGGGAGCATTACTCCCCACTTTTATTTAAGGCTGCAATTCTATGCACAGTTACATGTGAGTAAACCCCAAGAACTCAGTGAGACTTACTTTGAGTAACCATACATAGATTCAGACTACTGTTGCCAGCTTCCAAGTGGATTTACTTACAACAATTTAAGGAAATTGATGAATCAGTATAGCCCATATATGACTTAACACCAAATAAAGCTCCAAAGTATTCCAACTCTTATACTCTTATTATTAAATATACTATTGGTTACACAATACATAAAACACAATTGATACATAGATAAGCTAAAGATTTAAAGAAAACTTTACAATCTCAGAAAAGACTGCAGCTCATCATCCATTATTTGCCTTAAGTCTTAAGGACTGGATTCACTTGCTTTATAGATATTTAGAAGTTGTGCTTTTCGGTCCGTTTTGGAATTGTGAAGTCTTTCCTGGGATTGTAAAGTTTTCGTTAAATCCTTGGCCTATCTGTGTATCAATTGTGTTTTATGTATTGTATAACCAATAGTATATTTAATAATAAGAAGAGTATAAGAGTTAGAATACTTTGGAGCTTTATTTGATGTTAAGTCATATATAGCCTCCAAGTGGGGCCTGGAGATCTCCTGCTTTTACAACTGATCTCCAGCTGACAGAGATCAGCTCCCCTGGAGAAAATGGCTGCTTTGAAGGGTGGACTCTATGGCATTGTATAATGTTGAGGCCCCTCCCCTCCCCAAACCTTGCCCTCTCCTGGATCCACCCCCAAAGTCTCCAGGTATTTTCCAACCCAGACCTGGCAACCCTAATTCAGACTGCCTGAATTTAGTAATATCACAAGTTTTGTTATATCTATAAGCATGGCTAGCTTACCCATATGCCAATTGCATGTCTACTGCATTACTTAAATGTATACATTTTTTTCAATTTGTATTACTCAATGCATATTTAGATATAGTTCTCATTCAGCTGTCAAACTGGATAACACTCTAGTTGCCTGTCATCTAATTTTCATCTCTTGCACCTTGTACTCATTTACTTGGGAGCCAGTCCTAAATCCTGAAATCTTGTATTTACCAAGAAGTATGTCTTTTTATCTGACTGTATCACAGATCTCTTGTTTCAAAGCAGCCAAATTTATAGGCACCAGATATGTGCCACTGCCAACTAAGTCTGCTCAAGAAACACTGCTTCATCTTTTGTCAACAAAACTGCCCTGACCTGGATACCCCAGGCAAATTGGATCTTGTCAGATCTCGGAAGCTAACCAGGACCGACCCTGGGAAGTACTTGGAAGGGAGACCTCCAAGGAATACCAGGGTGGGAACACAAAGGCAGGCAATAGCAAGCCACCTTTCTGAAACATCTAAGTCCCATTAGGAGTCGCCAGAAGTCAACCATGACTTCCAGGTGCACACGTACACATAAAATAGCTCCCCCCAATTAAAAATAATTATATTAAAAATAACTGCTTTACTACTTGGTCCTGTTCGTAGAATATGTCATTAATGTGTGTGAGTACATGTAAATGTGTGTCACTGAAAAGTGTCAGTCCACAGACTTCTATACACCATTCCCCATGACTTCCCCCCTCCATATTGAAATATGTTGTTGTTGTTGTTGTTCAGTCGCACAGTTGAGTCTGACTCTTCATGACCCCATAGACCACATCACACCAGGCCCTCCTGTCTTCTGTAGTGCTCTGGAGTTTGCTTAATTTCATGTTTGTTGCATCTACAACACTGTCTAACCATCTCATCCTTTGCCGTCCCCTTCTTTTTTTCCTTTCAATCTTTCCCAGCATCAGGATCTTCTGAGTGCTCCCTTCTCATTTGGAGGCCAAAGTATTTGAGCTTCATCTTTAGTATCTGGCCTTCCAGGGAACAATCAGGTTGATTTCTTTTTGAATTGACTGATTTGATCTCCTTGCAGTCCAAGGGACTCTCAAGAGTCTTTTCCAGCATCATAAATTGAAATATACCCTGTGCCAAAGAAATCTGTCCCATTTGTAGGGCAAAAACAGAGTCAGATCCAACAGCAACTCTGTATTTTGGTTTCCAACAGGCCACATAAAACAATTCTTGGATTAGATTTGCTTAACTATTGGTAAATGTCACTTTAAACTACTGTCCCCATTCTGTACCTTCTGTGTTGTGCTAATGGTAGAATTGTGTAATGTGTATAATGCCAAAGAGTCCACTCTCCACAGCAGCCATTTTCTTCAGGAGAACTCATCTTGGTCATCTGGAGATCAATTGTAACAGCAGGAGATATCCAGGCGCCACTTGGAGGGTGGCAACCCTTGGTAGCAGCCAGTTAAAGCCCTTACCTGCTCCAGGGCTGAAGGGGGCAGGAGGGTGGGGAGGGAGGGATCCTTGGAAGGGATGTCCCATCTGTGGCAAACCCCACACACCCAGGCCCCTTTCCATGACAAAAGGTATAAAATGTTAGAGAGACCAGGTTCCACTGAGCAGTGAAGGAATAAATAAGACATGCCAACAAAAATGTGGGCCTAATGATAAAGCTGCTTTTAATAGGGTGGATAAAACCATCTTCCAAGGACCATCCTGCAACTTAAGTGGCTCTTTCTCCAATAGAAGAGCCCTTTAATTTGGAGGTAGGCACCTTAGATTAGAAGAAGGCTTCAAACTTGAGCCAAAAGGAAAGGTGGGGTATAAATATTTTAATAAACAAATAAATGAACTTTGCTCAACAGACTGGTGGATTAAGGGTAGGATCCACCTTACTTCTAGGGAGAACATTCAAAACACTGGCATAAGGTTTACCATGCCTATCATGGTGTAATAGTACTAAGCAAGGATAAGGACTCCTCCAGCCTCCTCGAACAGCATACTAGAAACCTTTTGAGTTTACTGGATAACCACATGCCCTGAGCTGGCCTCTGGCAGAATTTGCCTGTCTCCTTTTTATTATTTTTATATAGTTCCTGACTCTATGAAAAGATTTTCATATATCTGCTTTGAAAAGTAGTATATAAATATTGTAAATAAATAATACAATGCAAAGTTCAAACAGAAAACTGGGGAAAAATGAAAAAGGGAAACACTTAATGCAAGGGTTTTTTTCCATTTAGATAAGCACTGAATGACATAAGTAGTGATCTCTTTTATCCTAATGTTACTTTAAATTTATTTGCCTTTTTTAATATTGTCATCAGAGAAAAGACAAATTACATAAATTAACTATGTAAATAAATAGCTATTCCTGGTTCCTGCATATAGCCATATGAGGGTATTCATCATTATAGCAGCCCTGAATAGAAATAGAACCTAATGGAAACACAAAAGACCTGCATACTTCCTTCCATATGTACTTCCTGTGCACATAGATAACCAGGGGAAGCCTGCTGCACATCCATCCCTTTACAAAGCTGAGAATAGTAAGGTTGAGTCCAAGCTTTCTCTATAGGAGCATCACAGAATTACAGAATGCTCTCAGAGACAAATACATCAGCCCCCCCCCTTTTTGTTGTTTGGAAAAAACTGTATCTTTCTGAAAACATTTTCCACAGGCAGTTCTGCAGTATCTTCATTATGCATAAAAAACCCTCACTGCTTTATTGCTGTATTTTTTGTTTTGTAATAATTTCGAATTGTAAGCTTTTGTTTTTTATGAGCCACTTTGGGCGCTGAGAACAGAATATTTATAAACTTGAATCAATTAATAAATAAGGAACACTCTGACTTGGATAGCCCAGGCTAGCCTGATTTCATCAGATCTTGGAAGCTAAGCAGGGTTGGCCCTAGTCAGTATTTGGGTGGGAGACCACCAAGGACTACCAGGGTCGTGATGCAGAGGCAGGCACTGGCGAACCGCCTCTGAACATCTCTTGCCTTGAAAACCCCATGGAGTCACCATTAGTCAGCTGTGACTTGACAGCAAAAAAGAAGAAGAACAGGATGGTTTTCCAGAGAGATAATACAGCACAGATAGTTTTTTTGTATATAGGAAGCAAAAGCAACATATTTTTTTTAAAAAAATCCCAAACTGTTAAAAGAGTTTACCAGTTTTGGTCATGGGCCATTCCTTGGAGCTCATAAGTTTTCTCATTGTTTCATAGCGAGTGTTGCAGTTTTCTCTGTTGAAGCAGTACCAGCCTCCTGATGCATAAAAACAAGGATCACCAATAACATTTTGCTTTGTGGAATGTAATTTGAGCATTCTTGAAAAGTAGGCCGAGTACAGACTGGCAATTTGCCCCGGTAGCCACTCGCGGCAAAAAAAACCCGGATTAAACTATACCGGGTTTTCCTGTCCACACAGCGAGGGCCGCTGCTGGAAGATACGGGACGGAGGCGCGCGGGAGCGTTCAGACTGCCGCGCCAGAGGTGTGCTATATTCGCCGTTTCCCCATTAATTCGGCTGTGGGTGTATGGGTGTATGTGCGCATGAGCGCTCATGCGCATAAGCGCATTTTGCCGATTTTTTTTTTTTTGCCCTGCAATGCCGGCACCACATTGGGCAGTGGAGCGCAGCACAGCCAATCACAGTGCTGCTGCCTCGTGCCCAATGCGGGTTGCTCCCGGCTTTTCGCCTGTGCGTTCAGATTCCCCGGAAGCGGAGAAACGCGCGACGAACGCAGGCTTTTGGAT
This sequence comes from Gekko gecko, assembly GCA_029375565.1. NCBI lineage: Eukaryota > Metazoa > Chordata > Lepidosauria > Squamata > Gekkonidae > Gekko > Gekko gecko. The sequence goes on along the minus strand of JAPDNY010000002.1, from coordinate 230,057,427 downwards.
TTGCGAAGGCTTTTATCAGGTGTTTTTTTAATCCGGCACTGAAGCGCGAGGGCTCCGGTAAGCTCCGGGTGGGGGACGCCAGGCAGATGTGCCTGTGTGAACATTCCATTTAATCCGATATTGAGTCGCTGTCAGCCCGGGTCCCATCCCGGGGCAAATTGCCAGTCTGTACTCGGCCGTAATTTACTCATAAATAGGCACTATATGGCACATTACATATTTAAACAAATAAGCATTCTAACACCTGTGTAGCATAGAGCAATAACAGGATACAACTTTTTGACTGTGAACTTAAGGTACCATTTCTCAATCCATTAAATTAAAATGCTGTATTTGATGTAGACAACAACAGCATGGAAATGACAGGCTGCTTTCATTTCCACAGAGGACGCATAATCTGCCTTGAACAGCTCCCTTGAAAATACAATTAATTTAAGTGGGCTTTTCACTAACATTTAATTTTTCAAAGAACTAATTGGATGCCTTCAATGTTTTATATTTAGCCGAACAAACTGATCCTAACATGCCCCCCCCAGCACAACAGTCAAATCTATGCCTCAATCTATGCCACTGTTGTGCCCACGAAGATGAAAAGGGCCTGCTTTGCACTCTGAAGTTCCACTGGAATCAAGGACTTGGAATCAATCGGACTTACTCAACGACAGAAGGCTGCTTCTATACATAGCAGAATTTCTTAAAAACATCTTGAATCTGTGTTTGAGATACTTGGCAAGGTCAAAAACACGCAAAGCATTCATTTATTTCAGTAATGTTGAGGAATCATTATTATCACAATAACTCTTGGCTACAGATTCTCTACGGTCACTTTCAAAATAATTTTGAGGCTGTAGTCCTGAGTGTTCTTTCTCAAAAGAAATTCTAGAACATTTCTTTAAAAAACATCATTTGGAGCTAGGATGTAAAAGCCAGTTGACTGCTATCATAGTCAAAGGAGAAGACTACCAGGGGTGGGGGCACATACAATGAAGTAAAAATCTGTTTAGAGATTTACTATATGTATATAATGAAAACCAGAAAAGTCAATGCTACTGTGTACAAGCAAACCACAGGAAGAAATAGGCTGAGAAGGCAGCTTTGATTAAAGATGGTGAGTAGTTAGCCTGCCAGTAAATTTGTAGGAGGCAATGGCATATGAAATAGTAAAAAAGGGGGAAGAATGGGACCCTGCTTACAAAGAAAGCCTCTAGCACATATACACATGCTGCAAGTCCTTTGAAGAGATCGGCTAGAAAGCCCTTCCACCATCCTCTGACTTCTACAAAAAGAGCCTAAACTCATTGAACTTTGCTTAAATAAATGAAAATAAAATTAAAGAAAAAATTCAAGCTCACCTTCCAGGAATAGCAGCCACCTTCTACTGCCTTTCGATTCTTTGAGGTAGTAGCTAAAATAAAAACAAATAGAAGGCAGCGTGAACTTAATTAGGGAGACTGGCTCACTCAACCACAAACTCTTTGATACACCAACTCATTATAATATCAAGAGGGTTACATAAAATCTTGGTTAAAGAACAAGAGAAAGAAACAGGACGGCTGTCAGAAGAGCTCCAGAGTCTGATCAAAGGGCCTTCTCAGGGACCCTGAGCCAGCCTGGGCTGGCTTTCATCTTGCTCCAAAATAAATGCATTAAACAAATTCCTAGCATTCCTAAGTATTTCCAGGCAGGAAAGAGTTATTCCACCTGTTACTGGCTGTGTTCTTAGTAATAGCCACATGGTGGAAGCAGAGCTTAAACACTAGACAGAATTTTCAGCACTTTTTCAAAGTTCTTCTAAGTATGCTTACAACAAGAACACAGAAGGGCCAGAATACTGCATTAAGAGTGAACAGCATGGTGAACTCTATTAAGCATCTCTCTTCAGCAAAAAACATGCTTTAGTGATACTTGTTTTCCATATTCATTCCAGATACGGAGAATCAAAGCAGAGTTCTGATTGGTGAAATAAGACCATTACAGTGAAGTTGTGGGTAACTGAATTCTCAGTGTATAATGGTGCTTTAATAACCAATTTATACAGTCCCAAGAGCCATACTTTTTTTAAATAAAAGGGTTCCACTATGTCCTATGGATTGGGAGGAGTGTCCCTCTAAATAAGGGACAGCTATCAATAGGACTCTGCAAGAACTTTGTGGTACACTTCAATGCATCTGAAGAAGTGAGCTCTGACTTACAGAAGCTCATGCTGAAATAACGTGAGTGTTAGTCTTTATGGTGCTATTGAACTCCTGTGTACTTTTCCAGGTGCAGACTAACCTGGTTACCCTATGTAATTAGCAAATATAAGGAACCCTAATACAAAGTAAAGAGAAACAATGAAATTAATCAAGAAAGAGTTACATCCAGTTTTGATTCTTCATCCCACCCTTATCCTCAAAAGGTGAATCACTTCATCTCTGTCCAGTGACTACTTTCAGTGCTTTGGACTGGGGGGAGGGGGGCGTTGATAAACTAGGGTGACAGAGAACCATAGTCTGTTAGAAAGGGTAAGGAAAGGATGGAGAGGGGCATAGAGAAGTGAGGAGGTAGGGGTATTCTGGTGGCCCCTTTGCTCCTAAAGAGGCATAGGAGACAGGCAGGTGGGCTGGTGAACTACCCGTGGTGCCTCAGACCTGAAGAGTCTGGGATGACACAGGCGAGGATCCCGGAGAAAGAGGAGATGGGAACAGGTAGGAGTCAGACTCAGCACTCACCCGGCAGGGCTGCCGTCGTTGCAAGTGACCGAACTGTTGAGCAGCAAGTGGAGCCTCAGCTCCTGGTGCAGATTTTGCGCCGAGCAAGGGTACAGCGACTGCGCCAGACTTTTGATCTGAGCCATGAAACTATCCATGTTGCCCTCGACAGCGGTAAAGTCCAATGGGAAGCTTTCCACCGGTTGCCCAGCCGCCTCGCTCCGCTCGCGGGCTGCTGCCGCCGCCGGTGGCGGCGGTTGCTGCTGCTGCTGGCCACGCCGCCTCCAGCTTTTCCTGCCCTCCCCGCCGGGGCCCCAGTGCAGCAGCCCCAAGAGCAGCAGCATCTGCACGGTCCCTCTGCCCATCGCGACGCGGAGCCACCTGCTGGGAAGGAGGGAGAGGAAGCCTGTGAGCTGGGCGGGCAGCCGGGCGGGCAGGGCTCCGTCTGTCGCCTCAGGCTTCGGCCGCCGGTTGCGCGCTCTGCCCCTGGCGGCGAGCGGCGCTTCGCGGGCTCTCGGCTGGGGGCTCCGGCCTGTGCCTGCTCCGTGCCTCGCCTTGCCCAGGGTCTCGCCACTCTGGCCCCGACGAGCCGCGAGGGAGGGAAGCAGCAATTGGCGCGGCCAGCGGGAGCCGCCGGTGCCTGGTGCCCGAGCTGTCCGGGCTCTGCGGCGGGGCTCGAGGGTGCTCGGCTTTTCTTGGCGCACGGACTCGCCTTCTCGTCCCAAACCACAAACATGACAAGAGGGGCACGGAGTGCACGGGGAGCCCGCCGGGGGCGCCGCCAGCCCGGGCGCCGCGTGGGGCGGCAGCAGCCGGCCAGCTCCCGCCCTGCCCCCCTCCACCCCACCCCACCCCCCCGACGGGGAGGGGAAGAGGGAGAGTAAGAAGAGGAGAGACTTTACTTTCATTTCCTAGCCGAGAGACGTCGCTGCTTTGGTCGCCCTTTCTTTCTTCTCTCCCCTTCCCCTCCAGTCCCGTCTGAAGAGACGCCCAGTGGGTGCCAGAAGCAGCTACCTCCCGTCTAAGCTCGCAGGGTGCCACTCCAAGGAGGAGAGGTCCAGTCGGGGCTTGAAGGTGCCCCCAGCCTTCTACAGGGCCCGTCACCCACTCACCTCTTTGGCAACGGGGTGTGTGTGGCGGCAAGGGGGCCTCTTAATCGAAACAAGAGCTGGGGGGGGGGTTTCGACTGCTACAGCCTGCCCCCTCTCCCAGGGATACCCCGCCCAGCAGGAGTCCTTGGGCTTGGGAGTCTCCCGCCCTCTTTGCCCAGAGTCCCCATTCCCCACTCGAGGTTCCCCCGACCACGTGCTGCGCCCCTTCGATTTTCACTGCTGAGTGTGCATGAAACACAGGCTAAACTGGCTTGAGAAAGGTTTGTGAGGAAGGAATGTAGAACGTTTTGTAAAGAGCCATGACCCAAAAGCGCCGCTTCAGTTCCTGCAGCTTCCACTAGTCTCCTCCAGCCTAAGAAGAGCACTGCTGGATCAGGCCAAGGGAGGGTCCCTCTAGTCCACTATCCTGTTTCTGACCACAGACTGCCAAATGCCTCTGGAAAGCTCTCAAACGGGGCTTGGAGGCAAGGGCTGCCCCACCTCCCGCTCCCCTTTGGCCCAAGAATCTGTTATTCAGTAGTTGTGAAACATACTGAGAGGCATCTGCCTCTGAATATGGAGTTTACCTGCCACTGACAGCCAGCCAGATACCAGTGTAGTGGCCAATCCCCCTGATTTGCCTGGGGTGAAAGATCTAATCCAAAGTGAGTTAAGGCTCACTTCGGTTTCTGTCTCAGGTGCTGGATTTATTGGATGCTCAACGTTCAGGAAGTCAGGCCTGTCTGTGATGCCAGAGGAGCTGTTCAGAGCCCTAATAATATGCTGGCTTATTTGGAAAGTGTATGAAATTAGTTTCTAATGACTTTATTGTAAATTTAGAAAGGCTACTGTCAGCTTGACACACAGTTATAAAGTGGGAGGACCTAGAGATGGATAATAAACTATTCACATTGTTTGTTCGGTTCTCATTAACTTCTTCTTAGAGAAGGATAAAATAATACAGGGGGGTTTAAAATTAATTTTTAGTTTCTTGCATTTGTGGTGTGGATGCAAACCCTACATTGACTAGATGCAACATTTAATTTTTATTAAAACATTTATATCCCATTTTTCCTCATGGTTCGATATTACAATACTACATAAAACGTTTTCAGTTGAAAAGCAAAAATAAAATAAATCCCAAATCTCCCCAGCTCTCCAAGATGCCTGACAATTCAGACTCTCCAAAAAAGTCCTTTTAACAATAATTTTCTTCTTCCTTGTTTGTGTTAACCACAGACACAGATAGCAGAGACATGCTTTAAATGGGCTTTTAGTAATATGCAACTGGTGAAAATGCCATAAAGGTGAAAGAAATTCCAACCCTCTGCTCTGTGACAAGATTCCTTGTCTGATTAAAATCTATGGACAAAACATAATTGTTCCTATAGATTTCTCCATGTATTTAAACCTATTTCCTTGTAGCTTAAATTGGACATTGGATATTGGATTTCACTCTGGAAATAGTTTGGGAGAGATAGCGATTTTTTCCATTCAGATTTTGCTGATGAATGCTAGTTCTGCCACCAAACAACAGAATTCCCTGGATTTTTGCAGTTCCAGATGATATCATACCTTGTCAGCACAGGAGATCTCTGTCTGCATAGCACAGCCCACAATTGATGGAGCCTATGCTAGGTTTATATGACTCTGCAGCAGGGTTCAGAGTAGTTCTGCCATGGACAGAACTGCAAATTGGCTTCTGAATTCCAGCTGTCTATGGTATTCAACTGCATCTCTATAATGGCTACATGTTGTTGTACCTTCAACAAACAGGAGGAATATAGATCCAGGTGGGCAGCCGTGTTGGTCTGAAGCAGCAGAACAAAATTTGAGTCCACTGAAAGTTTTACTCAAGGTATGAGCTTTTGTGTGCACACCCCCTTCCTCCAGTACATTAAAATGGAAGTTAGCAGTCCATACATATAGGCAGAGGGTAAACAGCAAATTAGCAAGCAACATAATGAAGATGTTTTAACAGATGCAAAGACCAAACAGAAATAATAAGCTAAGTTTATATGATCACCATTTGTTTGGATTTAATTAAGGGGGAAACACAGTGAAGCAAATAAATATGTCAAAATAGAAAACTGATGTATCCTTCTTAATTGTGGAATGCTAAGGGTAATTGACTGAGACCCTGCTGTTACGCTCCATTCGTAACATATTACAGTCAGTGTTCCGTGGTTGTTAAAGTGTCAAACTAGGATTAGAGAGACTCCTGTTCATAGTGACATGAAACTCTCTGAATCATTTTAGGGAAGTCACTGTCCCTCAGCCTAATCTAATCAACAGGGTTGCAAGGGTAAAGGGAGAGAGGAATGAATTATGCTTGCTGACTTAGACCAAACTACATGATACATGTTTTAACAAGTTGAGTCCCCAGACAAATAATTTCCCCCCAGGACCATTTTCACTCAGGAAAATGTCATGGGGGGGAAGTAGTATCTCCTTCTCTCCTGATGCCACAGTCAAGCTGAATTGGGCCTCTGCAGACTTTTAAAATGACATTCCTTATAGCTGCTATGTGGCCCGCAGGGAAAGCAAGTCAAGAAAGCAAAACCAAACCCAAATCTGACTGATTAAAAATATAATGCAGTTTGGCCCTTAGTGAAATCCTAAACAGGTCTACTTAGAATCCTACTCATGACTACTCAGTGGTGCTTACCCCCAGGAAAGCATTCCTGTGACTCTGCACTGCAAAGCTCTTTAGATGAAAGGCAGGGTAAATGTGTCCAATGGATAGATGAAAAGTTTCCCTAGAACATTACTACTGAGTCAATGGAACCCAGATGGAGACCATTCTGTTAAACGGAAAGTGCTAAGCCTGCAACCCCATGTGTATTTACTGAAGGAATAAGTCTCATTGACTCAGTCTCTCTGACTCTGTAGGACTTCAGCATACACAGGATTTTGGTGCAGTTTCCCCATTCCCCTTATTCTTATGCTGGAAATCATTATTTGCATTCTGGGAAGTTCCAGAAGTCTGTGTTTTGTGCCACTAACCCAGCCTTTGGGGTTTTTCAGGATCCATTGCTCCATATCTCTTGGGTGCCACAAGAACCAGCACCAACTATTGTTGTATTTTCCCTTCCTAGTTTTGGGAAAGCATCTCAAATCATTAGCAAAGTAATCACATGGACAAGGTATTGTTAGAGTCATATCACATAGTTAAGTACGAATCAGATTCATCAACAGCAGCCTGCAAGACGTTTCTATATTATACTCCATAACCCCCCCAAGAGACTACAGCTTTTGCTAGAGTTCTTTCATTTGATTCAAGTTGATCACATTTGGGAACATACATTTTACTGGGGAGTATACATGGAGGAGTTTAGGGTGGTTCATAAGCTAAAAACCTCAGAAGCGCTTTTGAGGAATGAGTGGAAGAAACATGAATTGCAAAGGGTGTATTCACCTCTTACTTGATGAATTCATCCCTCTTTGTAGAACTGTAATGAGCTCCAGGTTGTATTCCCTTCCCCCCTTCTCTGTGCCCTGATGCTTCTAATTTTATTCAACTATTTCAAATTAGAAGTGGTGCTGGATATGAAATGTGAACTTTAACCTCTTTACAACAGTTCTGATTATTATATGCCTTTAGACATTGGAGGCATCATTTGAATCCTGAAACATGGATAATTCAGCTCAAGTTACTTCAAAGATTCCTGTTCTAACAGAAGTAATACAGTTCATAGAAGGATGTGCCACTTTCAGATGCATAATAGAAAACAGCTGTATGTTTCAGACAGAGAATGGGGGCCATCCCAAACCTAAAATGGATGAGGAAACAAGCCCTTGGGTGAGCTGGCTTTTTAAAATAAGGAAGTTAGTCAACTTGTACTTGAGTTTCTGAAAGAACTGGTTTGTTGTTGTGATTACATGATACAATAAAACAAGACTTCATTGATGTAGTAGTGATTCCCCCCCCCTTTTCTCCTTCCCATAACTACCCCTCCTATAGGTACCTCTCCTATAACTCTGCTGTATCAGACCTATAGTCCATTTAGTCAAGCATTTCACACAATGGCTATAAGTTGCCCTGGAGGCTCAATGGGACATATAAGCTAGGGCCTTCCCTAGATGTTACCTCCTAGTTATGGGTGAAAGGTACTGTCTCTGTCAGGGGTGAGGGGACTCAAAGAAGATAGAAGGTGCCAATTTGACAATTTTCTTGGGTATGAAAACATGAAGCTGCTTTATAGTAACTCAGGCCATTTGTCTATCAAAGTCAGTATTGCCTATTCTGTCTGGTAGTGACTCTCCAGGGTGTCAGGCTGGACTCTTTTACATCACCTACAGGCTGGTCCACAGAGCATTTGCTTTGCACACTGTACACAGCCATCCCAGTACTCCATATCACTCTGTACCCCCTTACTTTCACCCCTGCTCCTATCACTGATATTCAGAGGTTTACTACCTCTGGGTATGGAGTTTCCCTTTACGCATAATGACTACTAGCTATTGAGGGAACTGTCCTCCATGAATATGTCTAACCTGAACTGGCAGTGAATTCTACAATTTCATTACTCAATGAGTGACGAACTATTTCCTTTTGTCCATCCTACATGTATTGGCCATAAACTTAACTGAGCGATCCTTAGTTCTAGTATTATGGGAGAGGAAGAATTTCTACCTACCTTCCCCACCATATGCATATTTTTATAAACGTGTCTCATCTCTTCATTTAGCTGTCTTTTTTTCTAAACTGAAAAGCCCCAGACGATTTAGCTGTACCTCATAAGAAAGGTGCTCCAAATTCACCCTTTAGATTGTTTCTGTACAGAGATCTTGCTTTGCACACACACACCCAACTGCTGTGGATTTCATCTTGGCTTCCACAGCACCTTCTCACACTTCTGCCAGCCTTCCAGGTTTTCTCCCAGCTCTGTGGCTATTTCTACTAAACCAGCTCTGGTGTGATCTTTAGCACGTTTGAGAAAGTATGAAAGGGAAAGTGCAGATTCCTGAACTCCCCCTCCCACATCCAGCACATCCAGCACCATATCTGGCATTATTCCCCCTCCCCCTGGGATCCCCCCCACCTTTTAATGTATCAGCAGTAAACTGCAAAAGGCTCACTGGTGGTGCTGAGAGGAATGGACACAGCATGGAAAGTACAGAGTACATTTTGGTGTAGAAACAGTCCTGCCAATGTAAATGTCAGCAACCGGAGAAGAACAAGGAATTATCCCCATATTTGCATGTCCAACCTCCTACAGAATATATAATGCTCCCAGGGGCCATTCCAGGTTAGGAAAATGGGGTGTGGAGAAGGCTGCAGCCCCTCCTTCCTCAGGGTGGTGGTCCCAATCTGAAGCAGTGCTTAGAACTGAATTCTCATTGGGAACTCACAACTGGCACCCTGTTGCATTCACATATTAAATGTAATGGCAACCCCATATCCTCTCCCCTTCCCCTGCTTCATTCTCTCCTCACCCATTCACCAACATACCTTTTAAATGCTTCCCATCTTCAGCTATATTTATTATTTATTTACTTTATTTTCACCTCATCTTTCTTCAGTGTGAACCAAAGCAGCTTACATTATTCTCCTCTTCTCCTTTTTATCCACACAACAACCCTGTGAGGTAGGTTAGGCTAAAAGTATGTAACTGATCCAAAATCACCCAGTGAGCTTCCACAGCAAGATGGGAATCTGAACCTGGGTCTCTCAGACCCTGCATTGAAGTTCAAATTGCATACCAAACTGGCTTTCACAGGTGGCTGCTGTTGAACAGTAGCAAGCAGTCATGCAGGTCAAGTGGTGTCAAGTCACCCAGAGGTTGCTGCCAGGCCTAGGGTGGGACCTGGAGATCTCCCAGAGTTACAATCTATCAATGGCCACTGAGGGAATCTATTGCTAAAAGGTACAGGTGCTCTTTTTATCATTTTCAGTTTTTTTTAAAAAAAACAATGCATTTTTAAATGTTTTTTTTTTTTTAGATTTCACTTTCCTCCCCCCTGGGGCCATTTTCAGGTTTGCAGAGAGATCTGTCTTGCCCATTTACACCTCCATCCACTGGATAAAAGTATCCAAAGTTCTGGCTGACTTCGCTATATAGATACTGGTTTCCTAAATGGCTGTTCATACAAATACTTTAATGGGGTGTATGCTGGCCTCTCTATTGTTTAATGTATATATCAGTGATATGATTTCTGATTTGCCCAGGACTGTTATTCTCCATCCCTTGCTAACATTAAAATTTCTATCCTACTTTTTGCTGACGTTGCAGTTCTCCTATCAAGAACATCAAGACTGTCCTCTCTGACAGAGGCTTTTGACTCTGTTTGGAAGAATGCCTGATAGTTAACTATAAAAAATGCAAGATGGTTGCTTTTGGGGGGAAATCTTATGTACACCACAAGTGGAAAATTCATGATAATGATATTGAGGAGGTCCCCTATTTTAACTACTTAGGCGTTTGGTTTGACCAGAGATTAATTTAGTCAGTGCAAGCTGCTCATTTTAAAAGATTGGCTACAGCAGCATCAAATATTATCTCTCTTTTGTTTTATTCATCTGGGGCTCAATATATCCCAGACATCATCAAACTGTTTAATGCCAAGGTGACTGAGCAAAGTTTATATGGGGCTGGTATCTGGATTGACAAAATAAGGAAGTCTTTGGATACAATTCTTCTTAAATTCGTGTGTTTCATCTGCAGAACTCTGAATTGGGTAGCAAAAGTAGCTGAACCATCTCTTGAAGCTCAGCTTGGCTGAAGGCTATCCCCCTTAAAGTTAAAATTATACACTCCAATATCCAAGAGGGCTACCTTGGCTTGGTCAGAGAGGACTCTTATGTTTCCCACCGGGATAAACTTGTCAAGCAACGATTATAACTCCTCAATCTTTCCTTGGGCTCCCTTTATGTAATTACAGACAGGAACCCACAAGAACTATTAAGAAACATCTATTTAAATACAATTATAACCGTACAATCTGTAGAGCATAATGTGTTTGTTCTGCTCAATTTGTTGATAGTCTTCCACCTGGAGAGCTTCCCGCTTACTGCTCATATTTGACTATTCCTCACTATAGGTGTGCCTTTATGTTGGCGCACCTTAATGCCCTACCATCTAGAGCTTTGCAAGGGAGGTGTCTAAGATACCATACTCTGCTAGAGTATGTGATTGTGGTACGGGTAGTGTAGACACCATGTACCACGTGACCTTTGAATGTAATTACTTTTGTGAGCCTAGAAATCTTTTAATTTTCTCTTGCTCCAAAATATAGATCATATGGAGACATTACCACTTTTATTAGAAGATAATAGCAGACCTATCACTCCTTTAGCTGCTGTATGGGAGCTGGGGGTGGGGGGCTCTGGTTGGGTCTCCTGGCAGACCTGGCAGCACTTACCCAGCACTCTCTCCATCAATTCCTGGCCACCTTACATAGCTGTGGGTGAAAGCTTTCATCTGAACGATCCCTGGATGTGTCTTGTGTAAGGCCGATAAGACTTGCTGGCGCAGGCGGGCTGGTACCATGACTCGGCTTCTCCAGAACAGGCACCCCTTGTGTGCAGAGAGCTCATCCCAGCAAGAAAGCTATTAAATCTGGGCCCACCCAGCTGGGCTCACACAGTCCAAAATGTGGGAGATGATGCGGTCCCTGGTGGAGTGCCGGGTGATATCTGCAGCATGGATAGGCCAGTTGGGGAGTTCCTTAGTGAGGAGGATCTGGTGTGTGGGAGCCAGGTTGCAGTCAACGGAACGCAACAGCAGGCGGCTGAGGGCGTTGGTGTGTCCCATCGCCTTCCCTGGGTGGTACTGAAGGTGATACTGGTAGCTGGCAAGGAAGATCAACCAGCGCAAGACCTATGGTGACAGCATTTGTGGCGTCTGGCAGACTGGAGTAAAGAGGCCCAGCAGTGGCTTGTGGTCTGTTATGATGGTGAAGGGCAGCCATACAGGAAGTCATGGAACTTCTTCACCCCTGCTACAACCGCCAAGTCTTCCTTGCCTATCTGCATGTAGTTGCACTCAGCAGACAACAAAGTGTGGGAGTAGTATGCCACTGGGACCTCCCAGCCATCAGGCAGCTTGTGCCCCAAGACAATGCCAACTCTGTAAGGGGAGGCATCGCAGGCAAGGATTATCAGCAACTGTTCATCGAAGTGGGCCAAAACTGAATTGGATGACAGCAGATCTTTGACCTCCAGGAAAGCGTCAGCTTGCCTTTGGCTTTTTTGTCCAGGAGTCAGTGGAGGGGCTCCACACAGGCCTGTAGCTACAGTGGGGCATTTCGGGGCCTGGCCCCCCGACTTCCATCCAGCCCCCTGGCTCCCAGCTCTCTGGGCTGCCCAGAGGACTTCTCACCACTGCCCCTTCCCCAAGCATGGCTTGTTTCCCCAGGCATAGTGTGAATGCTGCAAAAGTGAGTTTAAAAAAAATATTTTAATTTTTTTATTTTGTAACATCAGTGCCCCCTGACTTATTTAAAGGCCCCCCAAATTACAAAATCCTGGCTACGGGCCTGGCTCCACGACAGCTGCCTTGTGTGGCAGAAAGGCATGTTAAAAGTTTAACAGGCTGAGGATTTGGCCTTGGATTTGGTGCAGGGGTGTCACTGATGGCCTTGACTTTGTCTTGTGCTGGGTGGATACCCTCCGTGTCCACCGAAAATTCGAGGAAGTCGAGGTGGCGGACACCCAGGGAAGACACTTTTTCCACTTTAACTTCAACTCGGTGGACTGGTAACGCTGAAGGATAGCACGCAGACAGTCAACGAAGTCCTCCTCCATGGGAACGGCGATCAGAACATCATCAAAAAATGGTGTGACTCCAGGGATCCCTTTAAGAATAGAGTCCATTAGGTTTTGGAAGATTCCGGGAGCCCTGCTGACCCCAAACTGCAGCCATCGAACCTGGAAAGCACGCCGATGTCTCACTAACGTTTGGGCATCAGCCGTGGCATCACCTATCGGCAACTGCTGGTAGGTTTGCATTAAGTCCAATTTCCCGGAAAAATTTCTGCCAGCCAGTGTGGCCAAGACATGGCTGATGACCGGCATCAGATAGGTGTGGTCCTGCAGTATCTTGTTAATAGTGCATTTGTAGTCCGCGCAAATGTGGACGTCCCCATTGGGTTTAATAGGAGTGACTATTGGGGTCTCCCAGAGCGTGTGGGGGACTGGCTCCAGAACCCCTTGGGCTGCCAAGTGATCTAACTCCTCCTCAGTCTTGGGTTTCAGTGCAAAACGGATGTGCCAAGCCTTGAGCCTTATGGTCCACACCTCTGGGTTGAGCTGAAGTGAGATGGGGGTGGTGTAACAGCCAAGCGTTCCATCAAAATTGGATGGAAATTCATCGCACACCTGCCGGAAATCCCTTAGTTCATTATGGTTCACCCCTGTTACCCTGAACCCCAAGGGTGCAAACCACGCCAGCCCAAACAAACTCGTGCACTGGCGTTCGACTACTAATAAGTCCAACAAACCGTCGAATTGCCAGTACTTAACCTGGAACTTGCCTACCCCTTTCATGGCCACCATGTTCTGTTGAAAGTCTTTGAGGACAATGCCGGCCGGTTAAAGGCAAGGCCCCTCCCCCTGGGCACAGCCTCCTGAGAGTCTCTGCCAAAATGATGGACATGGAAGACCCCGTGTCCAACTCCATCCTGCAAGGGACACCCTCGATTAACACAGTCACCTTTAACTTTTTTTGGGTGTCCTCGAGCAAGTGTAGTACCTGCAGTGGCCATACGAATGTGGTGTGTAGCTCTTTGGGGTGCAAGGACTCCTCATGAGTAGCCTGTCTTTTCTGGGTTCCAGTCGAGCAGCAGGCACGCATGATGTGGCTGGCCTTCCTGCAACTCTGACACGTTGCATCTCTGAAGCAGCATGAGCGTCGGCAAGGCGGTCTCAGCAATGTGGCCTGGGTGTGAACCCGATGAGGCAGATGGGCGAGTGCCTCAGCGAGCTGCACGGTGCATCTGCAGGACCTCCTCACTGTCAGACACATTGGAGGCTGAGGAAATGGCAGCCTGGTGCACTGCAGCAGCATGGCTGTCAGTCTTCTGGTTGCCAACCTCCCAGGACTTCTCAAACACTGCGGCCTCCCGGATCATCTTTTGGAGGTTTGTGTCTTCCTGGCTAATGAGCTTGTGACAGAGCTTCTCATCCCAGAACCCGAACATGAAACGGTCGAGGAGGGCTTCTTCGATGTTTTGGAACTCACATCGAAGAACCTGTCAGGGTCCTGGCTCTGCTGAGGCTGACTATTCCTCAGATGAGGAAGAGGCATGGAGCAACCCAGCCTCCTCTGGAGTCAGCCCAGAAGAGGAACCTTTACCAGCATCTGAGGGAGAAGAGGCCCCAGCAGCTGCACAGGAGGGGCAGCAAGGCGAAGAGACTGAGGTGCAGTTAGAGGGAGAGACTGACACCCCGAGGCCAGAATCCCCACCTAGCTCACCTGATTGTCCCAGACGCAGGGCACACCAGACTTTAGCTGTTGCAAAGGCAACATGAGGGGCTGTGAGTCTTTGCACATTGACTCCCAGGGAAGGGAGGATTTGGTCATAAACAACCATGCTCACCTGCCTTGGCGTGGAAGCAACCGTACATTCTTAGACCTAGTCCCAGCTATTAGCCTCCGCTCCATGCTCCTGAAAACTCTGATTTCCCAGTTTTCCGACCTTTGGCTCTGTTTCTTGGCTTACTTTTGGACTGCATATCCAGCTTTCAGTGAAGGGTATCCGTGGTGACTGGCCAGACCCAGCACAGAGCCAATCAGCGCAGGGCAGCAACATAGTCAGAGGCCAATTCGTTGGGGCTCTGATTCCACTTGAAGAAATCAAGGCAGCGAGCCAGTCAGGTGGGCTGGGGTGTGAAATGGTTGGTGAGCGGCGCACTGTGATGAGACCATTGAAAGTGGCGATCTGCAATGAGGCCCTGAGCTAGCTCCAGGGTAGCAATTCCACAAGAGCTGAGCAGCAGTGCCTCCTTCTTGGTAGTGCCATCGATTCCCTGGAACTCCATGAAGTACTTCAGGTGTTCCACCCAGGCCTCCCATTGCTCTGGGTGAGTGGGGTAGAACTCTGGAAGTAGTCCTGAGCAGCAGCCATGGTCCCAGTTGTAGTGCCATGCAGATGGCACTGGAGCTCAATGTGCCGTGTGGTGCAGATGGGTGCTAGGCTTGCTCCACAGGATCCCACCTTCATCGCCAGTTTTAAATACTGGGTTCCATGGATGGTCTGACCCCAAGCTTAGTGATCAGCTCTGCTTTATTAGTGATTCAGCAAGAAGAAGATTTAAACAGGGCAACCTGTTTAAATAGCATGCAAACTCCACCCACTTCCCAAACAACTACCAACAATAGGCTATTGTCAGAACTATTAATTTCTCATTGGCAACCTCCAGAGTCCTGGTGGACTATTGTTCTGGAGCTCCAAGCTCAGCCAGTCTCTGGTAGAAACAGTCCTGGAATGTTCCAGTCCCAATACATAACAAGGCCACTAAGAATAAAGCTGGGAAATTCTTGGAGATTTGGAGGTGGAGCCTGGGGATGGTGGAGTTTGGGAGGGAAGGAACCTCAGCAGCATATAATACCAAAGTCCACCTTCTAAAGCAGCCATGTTCTCCAGGGAACTGATCTCTGTAGTCTGGAGATTAGTTGTAGTTCTGGGAAATCTCCAGGTCCCACCTGAAGATTGGCAACATCAGCTGAGGATGAGCTGGGTGCACCAGCTGTCAGATGCCCAGCAACAGCTAGAGGCATCAAGTTGGCTGGCTGGAAAGGTAGCAGTGGGGCTTGTGCCTAAAGACACAGAGATATGGTGGCTAAGGGGGAGGGGCCTGCTTTCTGGGCAAAGCCAGTTAACTGACAACTGAGAATTTTGGATAATTGTGTGCCAGATAACTGGAGTTCCCAGTACTACCTCAACAAATGCTGGGAGATTTGGGGAGCAGTTTGGTGAGGAAGTTATGTCAGTTCAGGTCAGGATGACACTAGGCTGCCTTCTCTAGTCTGTGTGGTCTTTGCCATAGAGACTAGGGGAAATTTCTAGAGTGTCGTTATGTGGAGGCCATTTTTTCTCCTATTCCTCAATTTCTTGGGGGTGGGAAATTGGGGCTGCAGGCTAGTAATTCTCCTCTCCAGTTGGGTAAATAGGAGGCCCACATATGAAACTTTTACTGTATCGGCACTAGAATTAGGATGTATGAGTCTGATTATACTTATCCATCAGCATGAATAATTAGAAGTCTACATTAATACCTGAAACATAGGAAGAAAATTTATTATTAAAAAGGAAAGCTTAATAGAACCAAATAATCTCTTTCAGTGCTATAATCCATTCTCCCTTCCTACCTGTGCTGTGAATGCACTCTCAATGGAAATCACCTATGGGTTTTCACATCAATTTTAACTCAAGATGTTTTAACACTGAAGGGATTATATCACATTAATTCATGTCAAAATAATAGGAAAAGCTCTGGGAAGTCTGCAGCATATCAGATGAAAGTCCAGGTTCAAATTTTTATGGAAACATTTCCATAGTATATCTACAGGTATGTAGAGAGAAACAGAGAAAGTGCACAAGGTACGTCTGCTCATCGTCACATCTGTCTAAATACACTTTGTCCCTTTACAGAAACAGTATGTTGTATATTGTGACTTCTTGGTGATATGCTTGAACTGCACTGAATTAAAATGGAAACAGACATTAATAAAGACTCACATATGTTCTATAAAATGGCAGAGCTACCAGCAATTAAGAGATTGTATAGCACTATGTTTGAAAGGCCATTGCATAGTTTGAGGGTGTCAGCAATGTTGCATATTCAGTAATTTTGTTACATTTTCATTACTGAGGCTAATCTTATTTTAATTTATTTTAATTAATTAATTTTATTTATTTTAAAGAAGAACCTTAAGTAAACTGAAACATCAGTAATATTATACAAGACATTCACACAACATGTCTTGCAGCTATTAATGCTGGTGGATCAGCTTCAGTTGTAAAGAACTGTTGTGGAGTTTGCAGATATAGATAAGATCTGAAGAGCTTCTCAGCAAGAAATTAATATCATGACATTATTGCCTCTAATGGCTTAATTTTTACAGCTCACTAAAGCAAACATTTATATGTTGCTGCTCCACTAGCTTATCTATGTTAAAGTCATATGGTATTCCTTTTCCACCTAATTTCTAAAACTGGAAACCCATAGAGCTAAAGACCTGTTAAATTATACAGGTGGGGAAAGGGGAAGGATGGAGAAGTCTAGTTACATCCCCAATCCCACTTCCAGCCTGGGTGCTGCTACTCACTCAACTGTTATACAGTTGCATGGCGCTGAGATCGTAGTCCCCTTGCCTCCATTCTGCTTCATGATTTCCTCTGGTAAGGATATTCAGTCCCCTTACCCAACTGGGCCCAGACCAGCAGCCAACACCATGCAACAGAACCATAGTTTCCCATGGTAGAAGCTGCCAGGAGGAGAGAAATCTAAAACCGGGGCAGATTTGGGCCCTTTCTGCACTCTCCTCTTAATCCATGTTCACCGTGGTGTCCTTCAAGTGATTCGGCACTAAAATCAAATTTAACCTTCTTTTAAATGCAGGTTTCCCCCCATTCTGCACTAAAATTGGGTTTAACCTTCTTTTTATTCCGGGGTCCCCTCCCCTTCTGCATTACATTACCTCCCTTCAGTGGTCAGCCTGGTTTCAGTTTGCTGTTGCTCCAGGTTATTTGGATGCTGTTTTGCCATGGACTTAAATTGTCTTGACTCAAACGTTGAGAAAATCTGGAGTGGCAGGCAAGTGCGGAAAGGACCAAAGGCAGGTTGGCTGGTGGGTCAGAAGGAGAAAAGAAAGCAGAAGGTGCTATGGGGGCTGCTGGCGAAGGAAAGTGAAAATAGTGGGTGATGAGAAAATATGCCCCCTCACAAACCCAGTGGATCTTCTCATTTTATTTTTTAGTCCAATTAATCAATGCTCCCGTCTCTAGTTCCAGCTCCTGCCAACCTAGCAGTTCGAAAGCAAGAAATTGCAAGTAGATAAATAGGTACCACTTTGGTGGGAAGGTAACAGCATTCTGTGTGCCTTGGTGTTTAGTTATGCTGGCCACATGACCACGGAAGCGTCTTTGGACAGCACTGGCTCTTCAGCTTTGAAACGGAGATCAGCACCACAACCCTAGAGTCAGATTCGACTGGCTTTCGAGCAAGGGAGCCTTTACCTTTACTTTATAAAGAAAATGGGGAAGAGTATAGGTTTCTATTTTTTTCTTCATAGCCCAAATAACCCTCCATGTGAACACATAATGAATAGAAGCTGTATCTTCAAAAACACTTTATACAGGGCTTGAATGTAGGCTTTGATAGGGCATTAGTGTCAAACTGGGTCACCATGAAATAACAACAGCCTTGCTGGATCAGACCAAGGCTTTATCTAGTCCAGCAGGTTACTGTTTCTAGCATGGACCAGTCATCAGGAAGGCAACAGTCCCCTGCTGCTCCTTGTCCCCAGGACCTCAATACATATTCAGATCTGGACTGCTTCTGAGCATGGGGTATCCATTTATAATCATGGCTTATTATAGAATTTTTGGCAATTTTAAACTGTGCTCATATATTCTTTCATATTCACCAGTTTGGTGTAGTGGTTAAGAGCGCAGACTCTAATATGAAAACCAGGTTTGATTCCCCATTCCTCCGCATGCAGCTGCTGGTGTGACCTTGTATCCGTCACAAGCTTAGCTCTGAGAAGGAGCTAGGTGTTTGGGCTGCCAGAGGGGTGAGTGGTAGTTTTATTTATTTACTTTCAGCTGAGGTGCTTTAGCTGAGAAGGTACTGTGTGGGGGACTGTATTTGGGAGTGTGTGGGTGAATTGTAACAGACTCCTGGCTGCTGGAGTTAGGGTGTGAAAGGGTCATTGTGTGCCTGTAATTAAATGCCTGGGTGAAATTGAATAGCAGACTCTTGGCTGCTGGAGTTAGGGTGTGAAAGGGTCATTGTTTGCCTGTCATTAAGTGCCTTGGGTGAATTTGAGTAGCTGCTGGCCACACCCTCTCCTGGGGGACACTTCTATTTAAGGCAGGAAGCTTGCAAGAGGCACGAGCCTCTGGCACGAGCCTCTGGCACGAGCCTCTGGCACGAGCCGAAGGGTGAGAGCAAACGGGTGAGGCTCTTGGCCTGTGCCTCTCAGCCTAGGGGCTCTGTAAGAAGCCCAAGAAGAGCCAGAAAGCCAGGGACCTTGGCTCCTTGGGTTCCCAGTAAGGTAAGTAGACTTCTACAACAGGAACCATATAAATACAAAGGGTTTTAAAAGGGGGGTTATAGAAAAGTATTTGTTTAAAAATAATTATGAAGCCAGAATGCCAGCAGGGGGTTGGGGGCTATCCAGTGTTCTGCATGGAGTGTCACATGTATGACTATCTGCCCACTGGACAGAAGTCTTGGGTGTGTGCTCGGTGCAAGGAGCTCCTGGTTCTCAGGGAGCGAGTTTGCTCCCTTGAGTCCAAGGTGGCTGACCTGGAGAAGCAGGGACAGTCAGTTAGGTGCACGGAGAAGACTCTTGGGGACTTGTTAGATATGTCCCACTCTGGATCTGGCAGCCCAGCTGCTGCCAGGGAGCATGAGGGTAAAGGGGAAACGGGGCACCATGCTGAGGATAAGGGGAATGTGCCCTCAGAAGGGGCCTCTTCTTCAGCTGGTGAACGGGTATCCTTTCGTACCAAGGAACCGTCCCTGGGAAGGGTGGGAGGGGGGCTCTTGGTAGTTGGTGATTTGATCCTTAGGCAGGTAGACAGCTGGGTGGCAAACTCGCGTGCTGACCGTATGGTGACTTGCCAGCCTGGTGCGAAGGTAGCAGACATTACGCGTGTTTTAGATAGGCTGGTAGATAGTGCTGGGGAGGAGCCAGTGGTCATGGTGCACGTCGGCACCAATGATGTAGGGAAATGCAGTCGTGAGGTCCTGGAGGAGAAATTTAGGCAGCTGGGCAGGAAACTCAAGGCCAGGACCTCCAAGGTAGCCTTCTTAGAAGTGCTACCTGTTCCACGCGCAGGGCCAGAGTGACAGGCACAGATCAGGAGTCTCAATGCATGGATGAGACGGTGGTGTAGGGGGGAAGGGTTCAAGTTTGTTAGGCACTGGGATGCTTTTTGGGACAAGAGGGAGCTGTACAAAAGGGACGGTCTCCACTTGTCCCGAGAAGGAACCAGGCTGCTGGTGCTCAAAATCAAAAAGGTGGCAGAACAGTTTTTAAACTGAATAATGGGGGAAAGCCGACAGGAGATGAAAAGTCTCTGGTTCGGGATGGCTCATCTCAAAGAGATGAAGGGGTAGCTATTACTTTTGTACAAGGAAGTGGATTACAATTGTCTACTGAGACTGTGGCTAATGATAAGAACTGCCTGGCAAGGTCTCGAGGCAGCAAGAGGAAGGCTGTGGGCTTAACAAACACGGGAAACTATAAGTGTTTATACACAAATGCTAGAAGTCTCCGAGGTAAAATCGGGGAGTTGGAATGCTTGGTGTTGGGGGGGGAAATAGACATTGTGGGTATTTCAGAGACTTGGTGGGATGAGGAAAATCAGTGGAATACGGTGATTCCTGGTTATAAATTATATCGGAAGGATGGGGGGAAGGGTTGGAGGTGGGGTGGCTCTGTATGTCAGAGAGGGTATACCATCCAGTAAGATTGAGAGGGTAAGAGAACTGAATTCACTTCTGGAAATGCAATGGGTTGAAATAGTGGGTTCAAAAGGAAGCTTAACAGTGGGAGTTTGTTATCGCCCACCAGATCAAAAGATAGAGGAGGGTTATAAAATGATGAATGAATTAAAGAGAGCGGCTAGACAAAATAACTGTGTCATAATAGGCAACTTTAACTACCCACACATTGATTGGGTCAATATGAGTTCTAGTCGGGAAAAAGAGATTGAGTTTTTAGACACTCTCAATGACTGTGCTATGGAACAGATGGTCACAGATCCTACCAGGGGAGAGGCGATCCTGGATTTGGTCCTAAGTAACACCCAAGACCTGGTGAGAGATGTAAAAGTGATTGCACCGCTTGGGAACAGTGGCCATAATGTCATTGAGTTTAACATTTGTACAGATAGGGAGTTGCCCAAAAAGACTGACGCAACCACTTTTAACTTTAAAAGGGGTAACTTCTCTGGTATGAGGGGACATGTGAGGAAGAAATTGAAAGGAAGAGTGGAGAAGGAGGAAGCTTGGAGACTATTTAAAAAGACAATCCTAGAAGCTCAGAAAAAATATATACCGCAGGTTAGGAAAGGTACAAATAGGTATAGAAAAAAGCCTGCATGGTTAACAAATAAAGTAATGGAAACTGTAAAAGGTAAGAAGGATTCCTTTAAGTGGTGGAAAGCTAGTCTTAGTGAGGTTGATAAAAGGGAACACAGACTATGGCAAATAAAATGCAGGTAAGGATATATTTGTTCCCTCTCTGGGTGACTCTCGAGATAGGCCCCACAATATCCACGCCTATCTTGTTGAATGCCTCGGAGACTATAGGGACTGGCTGCAATAGTCCTCTTGACTTATCCAGGCCTTTTCCCACCAGTTGGCAGGCCTCGCATGACTTGCAAAAAGCCCTTATGTCTTTTCCCATATTGGGCCAAAAGAACCTCTCCTGTACTCTGTCCCTTGTTTTATTTATACCTAGATGAGAGGCCATTGATGTTGCATGGGCTAATGTCAACACTTGCATTCGGTACTTTCTGGGAAGGACTAGCTGCTTCCTCCTCTCCCAGACCACACTATACTTCCTTTTCAAACTGGCAGGGATTTTCTATGGCGATTTCTTGATCACTTACATTTGCTCTCTGCCACAGATCCTTTAGGCTGTCATCTTATTGCTGCTCACTCAGGAACTCAGCTGCATGGACGTTTGGTAACAAAGTTTCCTCCTCCTCCTGCTCTGGCTCACTCAGGAACTCAGCTGCATGGACGTTTGGTAACAAAGTTTCCTCCTCCTCCTGCTCTGGCTCAGCCTAGTCACATGGTTGTGCTGGCATGCTTCTTGTAACAATCTTCACTGAGGCATCTGGCTGTTGGTTTAACTGAGATGCCAAATCATTTCCCAACAGAAGGGGGATTTCAATGTCACTGAGAACTCCCATGATCCAGTTGCCTTGGAATTCTCTGTACTTGACTGGAACCTCAGCGAGGGCCACTTTAAATGCAGGACCTCTAATGCCTTTGATAGTGTAGGACTTGCCTGGCAAATACTGGTGTTCTTGCACAAATTCTGGCTGGATCAGAGAAACTTGTACTCCAGTATCCCTGTAAGCTTTTACTTTCTGTTCATTGACTGTCACAGTCTCTAGGTATTCCTCATTCCACACCTCCTGCACTCGCCATATTTGCAAAACACTAGTAGGTCTTTCTAGTGGTGCGTTTTCTGTGTGCAAAGGTGTTTCAACTGACTCAGCCTCAGGGTTTAAATGCTGCACTATTTTTGCAGTTTTTTGTGGTAAGGGTCTCTTCCCTTTGTCTGCCTTAGTACAGGATCTTTGATAATGTCCTTTCTCTCCACATTGGTAACAGATCACCTCTGTTTTTCTATATTGAGGTGGACTGTCCCGCCTTGCAGGGCTGGTGTTAGCGCGCCCAAACTTCTCTGAAGGTTCCCAAATTTTGGGTTTCTTCATTGGAGCAGTCCACATAGACTTGCCTAAGTCTCCCTCTATCTCATCCAAAATGAGAGCAGCAGAAGCTATTGTCTTCAGCTTTTTGTCCCTTAAAATCCATCTATATGGAGGTGGAACTTGGCTATAGAACTGCTCTAAGCCAATGAGATTTTTCAGGTCCTCTACTGTGGTAGCTTTGCTCCCTTCAATCCACCTGTTAAGGGCTCTGTCTAACCAACACCCTAGTTGTGAATATGTTTCCCCAGGCTTCCTTTTTATTTCTCTAAATGTTTTTCTGCTCTGTTCAGCAGTATAGCCGTATCTGACTCTGACTCTCTCTTTAAATAGCTGGTAATTGGAGGTCTCTTCATCTCTTAGTTCAGCATAGATTTCACTTAACCCCCCACAAATTTGTGGTCTTAAATACATCATCCTGTCCTCCTGTGCAATATTTAAATCCTGACAAGACCTTTCAAAGCTGAATAGAAAAGCCTCTATATCATCACCTTTCTGATATTTGGGGAATCTCTTTTGTTCCACTGACGGGTGGTGTTCATGTCTGTTGTCAGTTTGAAACTCTGCTCTTAACTGCAGTTCATGGAGTTTCAAATTATACATTCTTTCCTCATGCTCTCTAGCTGCCTTTCTCTTTCGCTCTGTTCTGCCTGTATCTTGGCCATTTGAATCTCTCTCTCTCTCTCCTCTTTTTCTTTCTCTACCTCTCTCTGTTTTCCCTCTCTTTTTAAAAAAATTTTTTTTTATTTATCAGTTTTCCAACATATATACACAAAAAACAAAATCCAAGTCAACAACAAAAATTACATGGAATTACATATATCCTTGATATATTTTCACGCATATGCCTTTATTAAGTCTATTTCTGTTAAACTGTCTATACAAAGTAGGAGTGGTTTTGGGAATGTTTATTTTTTTACTTTTTATACTTTTTTTCCAATCCAATCATAATTTTTTTTCCATCTATTTGTATAAATTAGGTCATCTCTTCCGGAAAGTATCAGGTTTAGTCTATCTAATTTGGCTATTTCGAGTATAGAATCTATAATTTCTTCTACATTGGGGGTGTTCTCTTGTTTCCAATATTTTGCTACTCTAATTCTCGCTGCTGTGATTATATAGAGGATTATTCTTTGGTCTTCCTTTTTGATTCTCTCTGGTAACATGTTCAGCAAAAAGATCTCTGGTTCTAATTCTAACTTCAATTTGGTGGATTCTTCTATTATTTTTTTGATCCTTTTCCAAAACTTTTTAATTTTTTTGCAGTTCCACCAGGTATGCAAATACGTTCCCACTTCTTTTTTACACCTCCAACATATATTTGATGCTCTTTTATAACATTTTGCAACCTTCTCCGGTGTCCAGTGCCATCAAAAAAACATCTTGTAAATATTTTCTTTATAGTTTATGGCTCTGAGCAACTTCAGAGAGGTCCACGATCTGGACCACTGTTCTAAAGTAATGTTTTGCCCTATATCTTTCATCCAGAGAATCATATTTGGTTTTACAATTTCATCTAACAAATCCTCTGTTAAAAGAAAATTATACAATTTTTGTATTAATTTGTCTGCTGAGGAAAGCCAAATTTTATCTAATTGGGAGTAAGTAGTCATGAAATTTATCTTTTTATCTTTAACAAATCTGGATTTTAACTGTAATTTTTCCCAATGGGTTAAATTTGCTTTTTGTATTTCTTGTGAGTCCAATGGTATTAATTCTTTGCTTTCTGTCAGTAGCTTCTCATAAGTTAATTTTTTTTCCTTGAACCATAGCGACGGTAACGTGAAAGCCTCCACTGGAGAGATCCACTTCGGGATTTTAGAGTAATATCTCTTTTTAATTTCCTTCCAAATTTTCATTAGGGGACCCCTTATTGCATGGTTTTCAAAAATTTGTTGGCTTTTATCCATGTTGTACCAAATATGGGCATGCCAGCCCATCGGTAGATTATATCCTTCTAATTTCAAAGTTCTTTCATCTTCTAGTAGGATCCATTCACGTATCCATCCCATTGCAGCCACCTGATAGTATAAATTCCAGTTTGGAAAGCCTAAGCCTCCTCTTTCCTTCTTGTCTGTAAGTAATTTTCTACTAATTCTAGGTTTTTTAGCATGCCATATAAATATTTTAATTATTCTATTTAATTCTTCAAAGAACTTTTTATTTGTTAATATAGGAATAGATTGGGCCAAAAATAAAAAACGCGGTAAAATATTCATCTTAATTGTGGCAATTCTGCCCATAAATGAAATGTGTAGGTCTTGCCAATTATTAAGGTCTCTTTTTATTTCCTCTAAAAGTTTCATATAGTTGTTTTTATAGAGATTTTTGTTGTTGTTTGTCATTATAATTCCTAAGTATTTTATTTTTTCAACTACCTGGATATTTGAAATGTTTTGGATTTCCATTATTTGTGCGGTCGTACAATTTTTAGTTATGATTTTTGTTTTCTTTACATTGATTTTTAAGCCCGCAATTTGACCATATTCATGTAAGTCTTCCCATAAGTATGGTATGGCTTTTATTGGGTCTTCCAAGATGAATACCAGGTCGTCTGCAAAGGCCTGTAATTTATATTGTTCTTTTTTTATTTTTGTCCCCGTTATATTCTCATTGTTTCGCACTATATCATTTAATGTCTCTAATCCAAAAATAAATAGTAACGGTGATAAGGGGCAACCCTGTCTCGTACCCTTTTGTATTGGGATACTATTTGTTACGTCTCCATTGATAATAATTTTCGCGAGTTGGTCTTCATATATGGCTTTAATTGAATTGAGGAATTTTTCCCCACAATTCCACAGAGTAATCTTCTGTTTTAAGTATTCCCAATTAACATTATCGAAGGCTTTTTCTGCGTCTAGAAAGATTAGGGCCAATTGTTTACCGGGGTTTTGCTCATAATAATCTAGTATGTTAACTATATTTCTTATATTATTTTTAATTTGTCTTCTCGGGATAAAACCTGATTGATCTTTATGAATAATTTCTGCCATGATTTTCTTGAACCTGTTTGCTAAAATTGAAGCAAAAATTTTGTAATCTACATTTAACAATGAAATAGGCCTAAAATTTTTGATATCTATCTTTTCTGTACCTGGTTTATGAATAAGCGTTATCAGCGCTTCTTTCCAAGTCACGGGAATTATACCAGTCGCCATAACGTTATTCACTACATCTTTAAATAGCTCAGATATTTCTTCTTCTAGAACCTTATAAATTTCTGCTGGAATGGCGTCTGGGCCTGGTGATTTCTTAATCTTTTGAGTTTTAATTGCATTTGTCAGTTCGAACATAGAAATATTTTCATTCAGTAGTTTTTTTTGTTCCTCTGTACATTTGCCTGTTACGTGTTTCAATAAAAATTCTTCAATTTTCTGATTATTGTATGGGGTCTGTTTATATAAATTTTTATAAAAGTTTTCCACAATTGTTTTTAGATCATGTGTTTTATGTTTTATTTCCTGCTTTTCATCTTTTAAAGCAACAATAAATCTTTTTTCTCTTTCTTTTCTAAGTTTATAGGCTAACCAGCAAGAGGGTTTATTCGCATTTTCGAAGAAATACGCTTTTGTATATTCAATTTCTTTTGCTATCTCTTGTGATAGGCCAAGGTTTATTTGATGTTGCTTCAATTTTATCTTTAATCTTATCTCTTTTAAGTTTTCCTTATTTTGGCTTATCTTTTCTAAATTCCTCAGTTCTGTAGTTAGTCTTTTAAATTTTTCTCTTTTTTGTTTATTTTTCCCCGCTTCTTGATTTATAAATAAGCCTCTAATAAACGCTTTAAGAGTATCCCAAATAATATTCAAATTAGTTGGCTCCTTCTTATTTATCTCAATAAAATCTTTTATATCTTGTCTTAGTTTTTTAACAAAATCTTTGTCTCTCATTAAGCTTACATTTAACCTCCATCGCTTACAATTATACGTTTCCTGCATAGAAGCCCACATAGGGTTATGGTCTGCAAATGTATTTGGTAAAATTTCGACCTCTGAGAAGATTTTTATTATATTTATATTTACCCAAATCATGTCTATTCTTGACCATGAATTGTGTCTATTAGAAAAAAAGTGTAATCTCTTTTTTGTGGGTTCCTAGTTCTCCATAGATCCAATAAATTAAATTCTTCCACTAATTTTAGGAAATTTTTCAACAGGACTGCTCCCCATTTATGTGACTTTCTTGTTTTTTTCTATCATCTTTGGGGTCTAACACTGCATTGAAATCTCCAACTATACATAAATTTTTTGGATTTTCTTTGGAGATATAGCTCCTTAGTTCTGCAAAAAATATATCTTGATTCTGATTTGGGGCATATATGTTTACAATTAGGATATCTGTTTCCCTAATTTGAACTTGTACTCCAATGATTCTCCCATTGCTGGATCTAAATTTAAGTATAGGGTTCAGGTTCTCCCTGACGTACATAACCACTTCTCTTTTTTTAACTTTATCTGAAGCAATGAAAGCTATACCCAATTTCTTACAAATTAAATATTTTTCATGATCTTTTTTTATGTGGGTTTCTTGGAAGCAAGTGATATCGTTTTTTAATTTAATTGTTTGGTGTAAAACCCTTCTTCTTTTGTGTGGACTATTTAAACCATTGACATTCACCGAGATCAATGACACTTTTTTATTCGCCATCTTTCTTTTTATGAACTATGTTTTTAAGTTGCCACCTTGTTTGGATTTGTGATGCTGTTTTGTATTTTAATTGAAATTTTTTATAGTCTCTTTTCTTGGCGTCTTTCAGTTGAGCTGCAGGTATTCCTTTTTTGTAATTTTCTCCTTCTCTATCTTCTCTAATTTCTCTGTCTTCTCTTTCATCTTTCTCTTCTTCTTCCTCCTCTTGTTCCTCTTCTTGTGGCCTTTGCCAGCCAAGATCTTCCCCAAACCTTTCCAGGAAGTTTTCCAATTTGAAGACAGAGTCCAGTTTATACCTTTGGCTTCTGTACATGAATTGGAGGCCCTCTGGTATTAACCATCTGTATTGGGACTCATTTTTTCTTAGAAGTTCGGCTAAGATGGTGTATTTATGCTGTCTTTCCCTAATTCTCCAGGGTATGTCTTTCAAAATTCTAATTTCGTCTCCTTCTATTGTCATTTTCTTTTTATTCGCTTCTTGGAGTATTCGATCTCTTATATATTTCTTTGCAAACTTTACATGCACTTCCCTTGGAGTTTTATGTTTTTTTGAGTATGCCGAGTTTCTTCTGTATATTGCGTCTATATTCTCCGATAGGTCTTTTTCATCTGAAATATTGAATTGCTCGACAATATTTCTTGTAAGTTCCTCCTTTAAATTTTTTCCTAATTTTTCCGTGACATTTTGGAACCTAAGAGTACGTTCTGCTTTCTCCAGTTCTAGCGCCATTAACGTTTCTTCAATTCTATCGGTCTTAGATTTTAATTCCCATACTTCTTGGTCAATGTCTTCCATTTTTTCTTCTAAGTGTCTTGTAGTTTTAGTTAGTTTTTTAATTTCTAATTTGATTTCTTCAGTGTCATTTTTTAATTGCGTAGCAATTTGGTCCATTTTATTTTGTAATGGCTCCATTTCTTTTTTTATAATTTCAGCGTTTTGTTCCGCTGCTATTTGTAAAAAATTTTGCAACATATTTTGTAAATCTGCAGTTGTAACATTTGGTTTAATTAGAGCTAGCCCTGATGTTTGGCTAGGGGATGCAGAGGATCCTTTTCTAGATATACCTGAAGCCATCCTTAATCTAGTTGTAGTGTACTAATTGGAAATACGTTAGGTTCGAAGGCTCTGTTTAGGTATATCAATCACTTCCAAAATAAATCTAACTTCTTATATAATTTCTATACCCCTTTTTTCTATTTAAGAATATAAGCACGCCTTACAAACTCTTTTCTCCTTCAGCTTCCCCTCCCCGTTACTAATTTCCGCTTATATCACTCCTTCCCCGTTTTACATAAAGTCTTTTCCACTTTGTTCTTCAATCGTCTCCTTTGTGCGCCACTGAGTCACTCCGCCCCCTCGTCACTCTGCTCTCCAGTACTCCTCAGATCTTCCAAACCGCCTTCGTGCCTTTCCGTCACTTTTCGTCACTTTCCGGCTGCCCTCGGGTTTCCTCGGCTCCTCTCGGCTCGCTCAATGCGCCCGTTCGCGCTCCGGACCTCGACCACGCCTCCTTGGATCGCCCGTCTCCGCTCTCCCGACACCAGCTCTCACCCGGTAATTCTAGGTCCTCTGCCAGCACCCGTTCATATTCTCCTGTCAAAAAACAAACACTGGACAAGGTACCATCTGTAATCCCCTGTGATCTTTCCCTTTCTAATTAAATTAAATTAATTTTCCTACTGCCCCTTTAACCTCTTTACTATTTCAATGGCCGCCTTAAAGTCCCCGCTCGCTATTTTTTTCCCCTTAGTCATCAAGCTTACATTCTCTCTCTCTCTTTCCCCTTATTTCCTTTTAAAAAGAAAGAAAAAAGGAGAAAGGAAAAAAAAAACCTCTTCTACCTCTCCCCTTTTGAAAAGATTTCCCCCTTTCAATACTTAGCTTTGGTTATGTGTATTGTTGTTCGTTGTTCCAAGTCTCTTCGTCTTCTGCTGCTTGTAAATCTCTCCCCGATCGCCTTACGCCAGTTTTAGCAACTCTGGTATTCCTCCAACCTTTTGGAACAAAATACATCTTTCCATGTTGCAGAATTTCTCGTTTCTTTCCTTTAAGTTACTCTCCCAATCCCCTCCAAGCTCATCGAGTTCCCACAGCAAAGTCATGTAGAAAAAAAAAACCTTGCTGCCTTCTTCCACCCCCTGCATTAGGACAAGCCAAAAAAAAAAAAAACCCTGAGAGAGCCGCCGCTCTTTCAAGTTGGGCTTAAGTCCCTTGCAAATGACTCCTGAAAACCCAGAAGTATTTGGCTGGAAATAAAAAGCCAAAGGGTGTGGATAAACAATAGAAGCGCGAGGAGCTCTTCCCCGCGCGTCTATCCTCTTCGAGCGTCCGCCATCTTTTCATCTGTTTTCCCTCTCTTTCTGCCTGAATTCTAGCCATTTGGATCTCTTTCTCTGCTTCAATCCTGGCCATCTCCAATTGTAATTTCATTGCCTCAATATTTGGATTAGGATTTTCCTCAGAAACCCCTCCCTGTGTTTGCCCATCACCAGTGGCTTTAGCTGTTTTCTGCGGTGGCGCCATTTCTGACAGGAATTTTTCCTCAGACTATCACACTTTTTATACAGCAGTGTCCTTTTAGTTCTTTTATGCCTGCCTGACCCTTATTTTGGGGTATTTTCTTGAAATCCCGACGCTGGCAACCAATATGACACACATCCCTTCTCTATATACAATACTGTGAGGGTCTGCGTGTGGCGCCTGGTCAGAGCTGCTACTGATTTCTTCTGTCCAGTTCTAAGAACATAAGAACATAAGAGAAGCCAATGTTGAATCAGGCCAATGGCCCATCTAGTCCAACACTCTGTCACACAGCGGCCAAAATATACCAGGTGCCATCAGGAGGTCCAGCAGTGGGGCCAGGGCACCAGAAGCCCTCCCACTGCTGCCCCCTCTAGCAACAAGAATAGAGTGCATCACCTGCCCCAGACTGAGAGTTCCCATCTATACCCTGGTGGACTTCTGCTCCATATGTCCATCCAATTTCCCCTTGAAACTGACCATGCTTGCAGCTGCCACGACCTCCTGTGGCAGTGAATTCCATATGTTAATCACTCTTTGGGTGAAGAAGTATTTCCTTTCTCTAAGCAAATTTTCAAATGTCTCTTCGGGGCAATTGTTTTGTTTCTGGGTCAGGGATATTTACAAGGACCACTGCTAAGTGTATTGGCAATGAAATAGGTAGGCACCACAGCTGGCTAATGTAAAAACTGAACAGGCTTTATGCACAAACAACACAACAGGGGGGATGGAAGTTTTTACACAGAGGTTAATTTTCTGTTTTTCAGGTTGAACTGTTGAACTTGGTTTCTCTTTGTTAGAATGCTTGTTTCTTTTCCTCAGCTACACAGGTGTTAAATAGTTCACTACACCCTCTGATGATCACACCCTCCTGCACTGTTTTGTGGTTAACTTTTGGCTTTGGTTCTCTGGCCCCTTTTGAGTCCAACTGGCCACCACCAGTTTTCCTGACTCGGCTCAGACCTTTTTCTTAGCCCTCACTAAACCACTTCTCTCAGATCAAGGAGTGATGTCTCATTGGTGTATGACACTATTGTGTTTAGGTTTTTAACCGTCTGGTCACTGTCCCCCTTCCTTCTGAGGAACTCAGTAAACCAGGTTCTTCCACAGAGAGCTTCAGTTCTCTGACAGACTTCTTCTCCGCTCTCTGTCTCACACACTGAACTCCTTCGCAGCTTCCCTCAACTGCCCATTCCAACCGGAACCTCTTGTCTGTTATATGCCAATCACTGAGGGTTCCGAGCTAAATGGCCCCCTCCTCACTCTGTCATGTGACTCAGCAGTGTTCTGTGTTTACTCTCTGCTGGTCCCAGATCTTTAAGTCCATCACAGATGCTTTTTAACTTGTTTATTAATGATTTGGAATTGGGAGTAAGCAGTGAAGTGGCTAAATTTGCAGATGACATGAAGTTGTTCAGGGTGGTGAAAACCAGGGAGGATTGTGAGGCACTCCAAAGGGATCTGTCGAGGATGGGTGAGTGGGCGTCAACGTGGCAAATGGGGTTCAATGTGGCCAAGTGCAAAGTGATGCACATTGGAGCCAAAAATCCTAAATATAAGTACACGTTAATGGGGTCTGAACTGGCAGAGACGGACCAAGAGAGAGATCTTGGAGTCATAGTGGATAACTCAATGAAAATGTCTAGACAGTGTGTAGCTGCAATAAAGAAGGCCAACGCTATGCTGGGGATTATTAGGAAGGGAATTGAAAACAAATCAGCCAGTATCATCATGCCCCTGTATAAATCATTGGTGCGACCTCATTTGGAATACTGTGTACAGTTCTGGTCACCACATCTCAAAAAGGATATTATAGCATTGGAAAAAGTGCAGAGAAGGGCAACTAGAATGATAAAAGGGTTGGAACACCTTCCCTATGAAGAAAGGTTAAAATGCTTGGGGCTCTTCAGCTTGGAGAAATGACGGCTGAGGGGTGACATGATCGAGGTTTATAAGATTATGAATGGGATTGAGGAGGTTGAGAAAGAAGTACTTTTCTCTCTTTCTCACAATACAAGAGCTCGTGGGCACTCCATGAAATTGCTGAGCAGTCGGGTTAGAACAGATAAAAGGAAATACTTCTTCACCCAAAGAGTGATTAACATATGGAATTCACTGCCACAGGAGGTGGTGGCAGCTACAAGCATGGACAGTTTCAAGGGGGAATTAGATAAACATATGGACCAGAAGTCCATCAGTGGCTATTAGCCACAGGGTACAGATGGGAATTCTAAGTCTGAGGCAGGTGATGCACTCTATTCTTGGTGCTGGAGGGGGCAGCAGTAGGAGGGCTTCTAGTGTCCTGGCCCCACTGCTGGACCTCCTGATAGCACGTGGTATTTTTGGCCGCTGTGTTACAGAGTGTTGGACTAGATGGGCCATTGGCCTGATTCAACATTGGCTTCTCTTATGTTCTTATGTTCTTACAAGTTCTCTCAGAGCTGTTCTCTCAAGAGCAGTCTTCAAAGGAGCTCTCTCAGCCCCACCTACCTCACAGGGTGTCTTTGGTGGGGAAGGGAAGGAGATTGTAAGCCGCTCTGAGACTCTGAGTGAAGGGTGGGGTATAAATCCAATCTCTTCTTCTTCTTTTTCCCATCATGGGGCTGGTTCCAGGTTTTGGGGGGCCCTGGGCAGACAGTGCCCAAGAGGCCCCCTCATGTGCTCCCTTCAACCCACACCTGCATGCTTCCCACCTGCCTCTGCATCCTTCTCCTGATCACAAGCCCTCCCACCATCCATGCTCAGTTGCCCGTACCATCTGCCACTGCCACCAGGAATGTCACCACTGTGCACCACCCACATGCCATTCCTCAGTGACTCTGGGCAGTACAGACAGGTGGCAGGAGAGGTGTGTGGGTGATGACCAGTGGCAGTGGGCCCCAACAGAAGTCCTGAGCCCTGGCAACTGCGTCACCTCAGGGTATGCTGATGCCAGCCCTCCCCCATCATCATAAGGATTTCTGCTTCATAGTTTGATAATTATACTTTCAGGAACATCATAGTTAAGAGTGTTTCTCACCAAGGTAAAATATGGGAAATGTTAATAAACAAGATAGATGTAGTCAGGCTGGAAGAGAAATGCAGTCTGCACTGCAGGTTTCAAGGAGTGAGGGCATCATACAAACAAAAAGATTTCTGAGGCCGATGTCAATTTGTTCAGAATGTTTACTCTGAGAAAACTGTTTTTGGCTAGGGACAGCTCTTTTGTTCTTCCATAGTTCCACTGGATACCACAGATAGACTTCCCTTTTTGAACTTCTCCACTATGTTGGGTTACACACACACGTTGTAGAGTGGAGCCTTCTTAAAAATTAAACTTATTAATCAATGTTTTTTTCTTAAAAATGCTATCATACTGAACAAAAACTAGAGCCCAGACCTGAGAGTCCTTCATTTCGTGCTTTCAACCTCTAGCTGTATTGGTAACTAGAACTTTCTTCTGTTTTCATTTTTAAAGAATTTATCAAGATTAAATATAACACATAATAACAGCATAACAGCATACAGAATTCCTGAAAATCCAAAATTACAAACCAGCAGAATAGTCACCAACAGAATTTCAATAGTACCCAACTAACCATCAGAAAGTAGTAAGTATCTATCAAGTCAGTTCACAGAAACATAAGCAGGATTTGGCATTAAAATCCTTATAAATTGTTTCAAATCTGAAATACAACATTTTTGGGAGTCTGCAGCTCTGAACCACAAAAGGAATCCTGACAGTTTCCGGTCTACAGCGTGGTGATGGTGGACGCTCTCCCCGAACACCAGCAGTTTGGAGGGAGGCTACAGAAGTGGCCCCCCCACGGAACCCTGGGGTAAGGGTTCCTAGCCAGAGGGCTTTGAAGGAGTTGCTTCTTCAGCGGCGGAATGCCATGGAATTGAGGTGCTCCTTCGCCCTAATGGTCCTTCCGCTGTGTGGCCGAATGGCTCCAGCCAGGCTGACCGGGGCAAGTGAAGGAGATCGAGCGAGTGGTGATAATTCTGGCGAAGCTGGAAGCAGCCGACAATGAATGTGAGTTGAAAGTAAACGAGTTATTGAAGAAATGGCAAATTCCCTGCCCCTCTTTTTTATCAGTTTGGAGGGATCTCCCCCCCGCCCCGAGCGGTGAAGTAGAAGAAAAAGGGTGGGAGCAGGGAAAAACTGAAAGGCTGTTTTGTTTTGAGAGATTTACCAGAGCAGATTATACACATAAGCGATTTTCAGAGGTTGTGAAAGAGCGGGTGGTTTCTGTAAACAATCATCCAAGATGTCGGGCGTCAGGAAGAAGGGAACGAAACTGAAACTTCCAGGCGGCCAAAGCCCTACGCCGGAAGAGGAAGGGCCAGATGTCATGAGACTGCTAGCGGATATGCTCAAGCCTGTTATGGATCAACTCACTGGTATTAACCAGCAGTTAACCGTTCTCAATCAGACTTTGGCAGCGCAGCAGCTTCAGGTGGCCGAGACTGCTAAGCAGACGGAACAGATGATAGCAGTGGTGAAAGAGATGCACTCCGAACAAAAGATGTTGAAGAAAAGAGTGGATCAAGTGACAAATAAACAAAACCATCAGGAACATAGGCTGTTGTCCTTGCAAATGGAAAAAGCTAACATGATCCTCAGATTCCAAGGAGTTCCGAAATCCCCAAAGGAAGATTTAAAGAGGCTCCTTAGTGATTTTCTCGCACCAGTTGTAGGCTGCAAAGCGGAAGAATTAATGCATGATGTTGAAGCAGCGTATAGGGTGTACTCAAATTACACCAAAAAGAATAGCCTACCTGGAGAAATATCAGTCCGATTCTCAAGAAGACAAACTAGGGATGCAATCTTGCGAGCAACCTCGGCAACTCCATTGAAAATGGGGAACGACATTATCAAGGTTTTAAAGGACATTCCATTCGAGATTCGTCAAAAACAGAAAAATTACAAGGACTTGATACTCTTTCTTCAAACTAATCAAATCAGTTATAAATGGGCAGTCCCAGAATGAGTGGTCTGTAAGATGAATGACAAGAGAGAGAAGATTGATTCCATATTCAAAGCTAAAGAATTTCTCAAATGTCATCTGGGAAGCAAAGAAGACAGTGAAACTGGTTTGAGTGGCTCTGCACCCTCGGAAACGGACGAGGACTTGGCTGCGGAAGAAGGCGCTGGTGCCTGAAAACCAGCTTATGCATTTAGGGACAGAAAGCCTAAGTAAAGGCAGAAAGACTCTGAAAACGGCCTTTATGAAGCGAGCGCGGGAGATGCTCTGGAATTCTCTCATAACAACTAATCAGCTAATTACTAATTAGGGAAAGATAGACAGGAACTCACTGTTTTCATGGTTTGCTAACTTTAAAGTACTAACATAGATATTAACGGGGTTAAAGATCTCCTACTCTTGGGTTTTTAGTGTAGTGTGGGTTTGCTTTTCTTTCTCCTTAGTGTTAGCTCCCCTCCCTTTTTCTTAAGTTGTAGTTTGTAGTCTTATAAAAAAAGCAATAAAAAAATCCCCTTCGGGGGGCCAAAAAAAAAAGGAATCCTGACAGTAAGACAGAAGATAGGGTGTGATCAAAAACGGAGCCAAGTGTGGTAACTCATCCTAGAGGGAAGCAAGCCATGTTCTGCCATAAAACCTAGCACCGGGTTCCAGGTAAGTACAAATTTATTGAAAGTTTTGTTGGAGCTATTTTGCGACCAATCCAGAGTATTAGAAATTTGATTCATCATGAAATGATCCCAGATCTTATCATACCAGGATGACAGACTCAGAGGTGTAGAAGATTTCCAATTTGCAGCTCCTGGCTGCTGCAAGGAGAATAGAGGTAAGGACCTTTTGAGAGTTGTCCCAAGATGAGGAGTCCGAGAGATTAAGGAGTAATAGCTCAGGAGTAGTGGGGAGTGATTGCTGTGTAATCTTATTAATTTGGGAAATGATTTCCTGCCAAAACTGTTGAATAAGCAGACATTCCCACCAGCAGTGTAAGTATGTGCCAATGGATCTGCATTTTTTCCAGCACATAGGGTCATATTGAGGGTTCATTCGATTGAGCCATTTTGGTGTAAGATACCATCTGTTTATGATTTTGAAGGAATTAATCTTTATGTTATAAACATTTGAAGAAAGTGCCGGAGAATTCCAAATGTTGAACCAGTGTGATTGCTGCATGTCTATTTTAAGATCTTCCTTCCAATTTTTTTGACAAGGTATGGAACAAGAACCTTCAGCAGATAATAAGATCTTGTAGATTTTGGAGAGCAAGCCTTTCATTGAGGGATTGTAGATAGACAAGAGAATCTCAAAATCTGTCTTCAGCCTTGTGAATATATCTGTTTGGGCTAGACGGTCTGTCATGTTCTTTAGTTGCAAATAACAGAACCAGGGAACAGGCTTACCAATCATTTCTTCCAAGCCAAGTTTATCTCATATTTTCTCATGTTTTACTAGATCCGAGAGACTTGTGAGACCTGCTGCTGTCCAGTCCTGAAAAGCTCCTAATTCCATGCTGGGCAGGAACCAAGGTTGGTTGGTGAAAGGTGCTATTTGGGACATCTTCAGGACCAGTTGTGCTCTTTTACAATCCCATTTTTTTAAAGTGGCATCTAAGAGGCAATTATTCTGTGCTGTGGTCAGGCGGTGGGATGATGGCATCCAAAAAAGTTCCTGCAATCTTAATGGAAAGATACTTGCTTGTTCTATCTGCATCCAGCTTGTCGAGAATTATCATTCATCATCTGTATTACCATAGCCGCCTGATGATAAGCACTCAAAAGTAGTAAATCCAGTCCTCCCATAGATTAAGGTCTGCTTAACACTCGGCGATTTATTCTAGCTTTTTTGTAGGCCCAGAAAAAGTCTGTGAGAGTTTGTTGCCATTTATGTAAAGCTGTGTCTGGTATCCAAATTGGTAGTGCTCTAAAAAGAAAGAGAAATTGTGGAAAGATAAAGCTTTTTATTAGGTGCAATAGGTCAGGCAATGTGAGTGTTAATTTGTCCCAATCCTTAAATTGAAGTTGAATGTCCCAATGAAGATGATCAAAATTATACAACATCAAGTTATTCAAGTCCAAAGGAATCTGAACTCCCAGATGTCTCCAGGAGTATTTTCTTTTTATAAAGGTTTATTTTTTGTAGATTTTCTATATATTACATAATATCTTTTGTCTCCTTACTTTACATAACTCGATAGGTTCCCCCCTCCCTCCCTCTACTCCTTGTTTGTTGATCCTTTATTCACAGCCACAGGCACAAAGTCTGAATCTTCCACCGAATATCCTGTCTTCCTTCCACCGTTATCCACTTTAGATAGGTCTTCCATCTCGCTTTAATTTCTTCGGCTTTATTCTCCCATGTGGTCTTCTGGCGCAATTTCTCGATGATGTCCGACTGCACAAATTCAAACAAATAAGTGTGCCAGGTATCTGTTGTCCATTTGCTCTTATCTTTCCAGCCCAGAGCTATCACTGCCCTGCCTGCCAACACCATAGCTTTGAGTATAGCCTGGGTTTCCTTATTGACTACCTTATTTCCTAATATACCCATTAACATTAGTTTAAAGTCTACATTCAATGAGATTCTACATATTTTCTTTATAGTTTGTATTATTTTTAGCCAAAAAAATCTCACTTCTGGACATTCCCACCACATATCGGAGAACCAACCCTTAAATTGTTTACAGTGCCAACACATAGGACTCGATCCCGGAAACATGTTTGTTATATGCGCTGGTGTTTTATACCACTTTGTGAAAAATTTATGTTCCAGTTCATTAAATTTAATTATTTTGGTTTCTTCTATTCCCTTCATTATTCTATTTGCATAGTTTTCCAATATCTGGCCTTCCTTACTCCATGTTTTCTGTAAATACAGTATCGCCTTATCTTTATTGGATAACATTTTCTTGTAAATATATCCTGCTAATCCTTGTTTAAACTTTTGCATCCTATTATGTATTTCTTGGTTCTTCTGTCCAAATATTTCCTTTTTCATTAACTTCCTTAATCATTCTATGAAGGCCTGTAATTTTTAACCAATATTGCTTGCCTATCTCCTCGATTAATTCCTGTGCTGGTTTTAGAGTGCCTCCTCTAAATAAGTCTCTTAGCCTATAATATCCCTTTGATCTTAGGAGTTCGCATCATTTATTTTCTCCTGTTTCGTTATAGAGGGACTTTAGTGGTGCCCACTTTGAAGTTCTTTTAAGCCATGAGGGCTGCCACTTGTTCCACACTGTTAGTGTTGAATACCTAGGTCCCTTAACTTGTGTAAGATCTTTATTTGTCATTTTGGAGAATACCGCAAAACTCCCTATGTTATTATTGATTTCATTCTCAAAACTCACCCATTTTAGTCCCTCTCCATTGCCTATCTCCAATATCGAATTTATTTGGAAGGCTTCGTAATAACTAATCAGGTCAGGGACTCCCCATCCCAACTCTGATCTATGGCTGTAAATTATCTTTCTCTGTATTCTGCATTTTTTACTGCCGAAAATCCATTCCTTAATCACTCTGTTCCATTGGTCTAGTTTTTTGGTATACATTCCTAGCGGTATTGTCTGGAAGAGGTATATTAATCTCGGCAGCCGAAACATTTCAACACTTTTGATTCTAGTAGATATATTCATTATTTTATTTTTTCCACTTTTTCATATCTTTTTCTATTTTCTTCCAGACCTTGTTATAATTGTTCTCTGATATTTTATCAATATTCTTCTGTAGTACAATACCTAAATAACTGAGTTTTTTGGTACCCATTCCAATGTTAGTAATCCCATGTATTTGTTCCCTTTCCTCTTTAGTCACATTAAGATACATAATTTCTGATTTAGCCATGTTCACCTTCAGTCCTGAATTCAGTACCTGAAAAGGTTAGTCCAAAACAAAAGAGGGCCAAATTTAAAATTCACTTAGAAAACATACAAAAACATATATGTATTTATTAAACACAAATTAAAACCTTATATAAAGGCCCATTCATACCTCATAAAAAATTATAAAAATATACACAGGGGCTGATGAAATAGACCTGACGTGTTTCAGCCTGAGCAGGCCTTCTTCAGAGGTCTAATACAAAATACATATGGAACACATTGGCTATTGTATAAACAGAAATGCATACAACCATAAATACAGAAAATTTAGAATCCATACAGACCAGAAAACAAAGGTTCCAAAGTTTACCCACTGGGCAAGGAAGAAAAATACAAAATTGCAAATGAGGCCTCCAGTACAATCACATGTCCAGTGGTACTCCTCTCTGGTCAATTATATATTTTTTTCTTTTCAAAGATTGTATGGCCAAATGTTCCAAAAAATGTTGCTTCAGTTAAAAGCAGTCTTGGTCAAAAGAATGTTGGACCTATATATTGTTCTCTGATATTTTATCAATATTCTTCTGTAGTACAATACCTAAATAACTGAGTTTTTTGGTACCCATTCCAATATTAGTAATCCCATGTATTTGTTCCCTTTCCTCTTTAGTCACATTAAGATACATAATTTCTGATTTAGCCATGTTCACCTTCAGTCCTGAACATTTTTCGAAGTCCTCTAATATAACTTTTATTTCTTTTATTGCCTCTTTGGGGTTTGTCATAGCGATTATAATGTCATCGGCAAATAAATTGATTTTCATTTCTTCCTTCCTTACCCTGTATCCTTCCACCCTTGCAGAATTTCTTATTCTTTCGGCTAGCTGTTCTATTGCTAGTATAAATAGGAGGGGCGAGAGAGGGCATCCTTGCCAGACTCCTCTTTGAATCTTAAGGGGTTGTGAGTGTTCTTCTTTAACTCTTACCACTGCTGTCCCTTCTCTGTATATTTCTTGGATCGCTTTTATATATGGCTCCCCCATCTCGTATTTAGTCATTACCTGCCACAGAAAATCCTGGGAGAGTGTATCAAATACTTTGTAGACATCTAATTTCAGGAGGCCTAGCTTTTTGTGGCCATGTTGTAATACATTTATAATATTCCTTATGGGGTGGGCTATATTCCTGTCTTTTACAAATCCATATTGGTCCACCTTTATTATGTTAAGTATAATCTTCTTTAATCTATTTGCCAATATTTTTGCAAAGATTTTATAATCCTGATTTAGTAAACTAATAGGTCTATATGAGCCCACTTCCTCTGGGTCTTTATGTGGTTTAGGGATTACCACTATTTCTAATTACCTCCACGAATCTGGGGCTTTTTTCCCTTTCAGTATTCCGTTAAATACCTCTTGGAGCTCTGGGGCCATTATATCTACCGACTCTTTATAGAATTCACTTGTGAAACCGTCTAGGCCTGGGGATTTGCCCTTTTTCAATTCTTTAATTACATCCTTTATCTCCTGTAGTGTTATTTCCTTCCTTACCATAACTTTATCATTTTCTTTAAGTGTTGTTCTTATATCTTCCTCATATATGACTATGTCCTTTTTTTTATACAGCTCTTTGTAAAAGGTCTCAAAGGCTTTTACTATATCTTTTGAGTTGCCAGTTCTTTGGCCATTCACTTTTATATTTTCTATCTTTTGCCTTACCTTCCTGTTTTTCAAATAGTTCGCTAACCTTCTGGCCGAATTAATACTATTTCTATGGAAGTCATTTCTTACCATTGCTTCTCTCTGTCTCCAGGAGTATTTTGACCAGCAGAAAGGGAAAGTTGTTTTTAGAATTTGTAGAACATTAGCGCTTAGCGAGATAGGATATAGCTCTGATTTCGAAGAATTAAGTTTGAGGCCAGAAATCATCTCAAATTTTGATAGCGAATCTAATATTGCTGGAAGAGATCTCAAAGGATCTGAGACAGACTGTTAAGTCATCTGCATATAAATTTACCTTGTGTACCTGCTTTCCTATTGTGATTCCAGAAAAGATCTTATTTCTCCTGAGGACTTCTGCCA
This sequence comes from Gekko gecko, assembly GCA_029375565.1. Classification (NCBI taxonomy): domain Eukaryota; kingdom Metazoa; phylum Chordata; class Lepidosauria; order Squamata; family Gekkonidae; genus Gekko; species Gekko gecko. The sequence continues at coordinate 230,016,992 of JAPDNY010000002.1, read as the reverse complement.
GAAGTTCCATGGCTAGCATGAAGAGTAAAGGTGATACTGGGCACCCTTGCCTAGTACCTCTAGAAGAAAAGAAATATTGGGAGTTGCACCCATTGACTCTGACTTTATATTTGGGTTGTGCATATATTGATTGTAGGGCTCTTAAGAAGTTAGTTCTGAATCCCATCTTATCCATTAAGCCAAGTAGATAATGAGCTTCCAGCGAATCAAACACTTTCTCAAAATCTGAATCCCATCTTATCCATTAAGCCAAGTAGATAATGAGCTTCCAGCGAATCAAATGCTTTCTCAAAATCAAGAGCCAACACCAGAGATTCTTGAGAGGTGTTTTTGCCATGAGCGATAGCATTGAGAGTTCGACAAATGTTGTCTGTCAATTGTCTGCCAGGTATGAAGCCCGTTTGGTCAGCTACCACATATTCTGGAATTATAGTTTTGAGTCTGTTAGCCAGTAGTGCTGTGAAAATTTTAAATCATTATTTAAAAGAGCAATCAGTCGATATGCCTTTGGATCGGCAGGATTTTTGGAACCTTTGGGAATGACTACAATATTAGATTCTGTCCAGGAGGGGGGTAAATCTCCCGTTAGAAGAACATTATTGCAGACCAGTAATAGATGATCCAGTAACGAGGATTGGAAAGTCTTATAAAACTTCAAGGGGAGGCCATCTGTCACAGGGGTTTTATTAGGTTTCAGAGATTTGATAGTACTTTGTAGTTCCTCCCTTGTGATAGGTTTGTCCATAAATGTTGAGTGGTCCAGAGAAAGCTGTTGGTAACAACCTGTAGCTTCCAGATATTCCTGAATGGATTCCAAGGATGGATTTTCAGAGCTATACAACTTTTTATAGTAGTTAGCAAAGGTATGAGCAATCTCTGTAGGGAGATATTTTGTGTTTCCATCTGGACTTTTAAGAGCCTTTACCAGAGATTATTTCTTCTTTTATTTAACCATCCATGCTAGAACTTTGATATTTTTGGCCGGTTTTTGCCAAAAGCATTGTTTTAAAAACAGAAGATTTTTCTGTATCTGTGAGACTTCAATAGATTCTAAGATCTTTCTTTCCACCAAAATTTTAGCATAGATTTGTTTTTTCCCAGTCCGTTTATGCTCTTTTTCCAGTGATGCAAGGTGGGATAACGCTTTAACTCTAATACGATTTTTCTCCTTTTTCAGCTGTACCGAGATTGAAATAATTGAGCCACACAGGACAGCCTTCATTGCATCCCAGATTACTGGAAAAGGAGTGATAGCTGAACATTCTCCTTGAAATAATGTTTGATATCCAATTCCAACTTTTCTCTGACAGATTGCTGCAATAAAATATTTTTATCCAGCGACTGACTGTCTTTAACAAATGATGTGTTGAGGTCAATTTGACAATCTAACCACACATGGTTTCGGACCAATATTTGCTGATGAGACCATTGGAAGGGCCAAATTAGATGTTAGCAGGTAGTTAATCCTGGTGAACATGTCATGTTGAGCAGAACAGTACGTGTATTCCTGTTCTTTCAGATGAAGTATTCTCCAAACGTCCTGTAACTGATATTTAGAGAGCAGTTTAGCAAGTTTTGTTTCTGTTGACTTTGATCCAGATCTCTTGGGTTTTGAGTGGAATCCAGGATTCCATCCGCTATAAAATTGAAGTCACCTCCAATTATAACTTCTTAACTCTGAAAAGACTGCAGTTTCAAAAAGACATCATCTAGGAAGCTGATCTGGTTGCAGTTGGGAGCGTAAATAGAACCAAGTGTCAGACATTTTCCGTCGATTTTGCCCTTGATGAAAATAAATCGACCTAATGGGTCAGAAAAAGAAGCTTCAAACATAAAGTTTACATCCCTTGCCAGTAAGATCACAACTCCCCTAGCTTTGGAAGACCCTGGTGCCTGATATTGTAGACAAAAAGCAGACGATTTCAAAACGTTCCCAACAGGTGATCAGTTTACCACTAACTGCCTCCCCCTTCCCCCTTCCTGATTAAACTCTTAGTTTTAAAAGAATTGTTGTGGATATTATTAATTCGAACAGTAATTTTTTAAAAAGGAAAATAACCAGTAGATTCGTTCTATACAAAGATAATATGAATTATGAAAGTATTAACAGCAAAAAGAGAAACTCAGAACCATTTTGGAAAATTTAGCCTCGCCAAAAAAAATAGGGCAAGAATCCAGAAATGGCTTCTAAACCTGTGAACAAAGAAATCCCTGTAAGCTCCCCCTCCCTTCCCCCATAATAATTTCTATTATCTAAATGAACCATTCAACTTTTTATTATATTTAACAGTAGATAAAGGGCAACCTTTATTAAATATTAAACAATCAGTGTGGAAATCTCGATCTGTCTGTGTTCATTGGAGAGGCTGAGTTGCGGGAAGAAATTTTGCCTTCTCAGGATACGCGTAAAGCTCAGACTTTCTTTTGAAAGAGCAGTGGCCATTTTCAGAGTCCTCTAGGAGACGGAGCACTAGAAGTATGTCCTGACCAGAGTCCTCATCTCCTGGTAAGAGCACGGCGCCATGATGTGTCACCTGAAACTTACTAGAGGGCAGCCACTTGTAGTGGGTATTTGCTTGTTGAAGCCTTGAGGTGACCTCTTTGTTCAGAGGTGAGGTGACCTAATGTTCAGAGCCTCAGGTGGGATGTCAGGAAAAGCTAGTATTTTTACATCCTTAAATAAGAGATGCCCACTTTTCCAGGCTTCTCCCAATATCTGTCATTTAACTCTCCAGTCAGCAAATGAGACTAAGACATCCCTAGGTCCCAAATGCCAGGGGTTGTTGGGGGGGGGGGCTGAGACAGAAAGCTTTTAAAATGATTGGTGCTAGTCCTACTTTTAAGTTCATTATGGAGGAAAGCCAACTCGTCATGAAACTGTTGAGATCAGAAGCTTCCTCTGCCCCCTCAGGAAATCCCTGAAATTTAATATTAAGCTGTCTCACCTGGGATTCCACCATCAGTAAGTACTCTCTAATATTCAGTTCCCTAGATTTTAAGTCCTGAACATCATCCTTAAGGATTGTGCTCATATTTATAGCTGTTTCAGCCATTGCTGAGGTTTTCAATAGGGAAGCCTGTATTTCATCCAGCTGATCTCTTACAGGTTCCATGGAGAATTGAATGAGTTCCATCAGGCATCTCTCCATGTTTTCCAGCAGCTTAGGCAAGTCTTTGTGTAGTGCTGAATCACCTGCCATTTCTTTTTCCCCATTGCCAAGCTCTCTGTGATCCGATTGCTCTTCAAGAGGCATGAAAAAGGCTGGAGGTGATTTGCCCAGATTTTCATTCGTGCCCGTATTCAATCTGTTATTTCTGCCCATTACTGAAATCTGAATGGGATTTTTAAAGTTGAAAGATTGAAAAATAGCGGGAATATTCGTGCCCGTATTCAATCTGTTATTTCTGCCCATTACTGAAATCTGAATGGGATTTTTAAAGTTGAAAGATTGAAAAATAGCAGGAAAAATAGCAGGAGCTGAGAGATTAGGCGACCTCCATCTTGCTTGGTGTCACCACGCCCCTTGGTAATTAGATCTTCACTGATTTAAGGCATGTCTTAATTGAAGAGAAGCTCAGCATGTTGGTTTTGAACTTAATTTTATTGAGTTAAGATCAGTTATATGTGTGGTTCACTGTAGATCTTGTTTTGCTGCAAAAGTCTTTAAATGTCTAAATGCTTTCTGAGGAAGTTTTGTATACTTTTCGTTATGATGATGCAGCCAGGCTCTATTTGGTCTTCACCTAGTAACACTTCCAATATTTTTAGCATTAGATTTACCTCTTTCAAAATATTTAATAGGTGGTATATGACACCGGCAGTTCTACATAAAATAAACCCAAAGATTCCAATAAAATGTTGGAAAAACTGTGGTGCGATAGCGGACTTTGTGCATTGCTGGTGGTCCTGCCCAAAAATAAAAGGCTACTGAATGCTGATAATTCAACAAATTACATTAATAACAGAAATAAACTTATCTTGCACTCTAGACTCCATCTTTCTGGAGACATGGCATATGTCTGTAAGTAGAAAAAACTCAGAAACATTAGTATCGACTTTACTGATGTTGACAAAAATATCAATCGCACAAAAATGGAAACAAAAATATGTTCCCACACTAACATGCTGGTAAGAGAAGATCTGGGAATACTTTCTTCATGGGTGCACTCTATATAACTCTTCAGCTGTGCAGTCAGAAAAGTACCAGAAGTGGTTTCAGGTGATATGGTCTCCTATCATTAGTTATCTAGAAAATAGTGAAACAATCCCAAAAAACCTGTTATACAAAAAGTTGCTGTTCTTTTAACTGTTCTGTGTTTGATGCACATGTTAAGTGGTTGTATTACGTGCATCTGTAAAGGTTATTTTATTCCCTGGAGCTACTGGAGGGGAAATTGTTTAAGCGAGCTGGTAACTGTTCTTTGTGTCAAATATTGTTGTAATTGTGTGGTTAAAAATGAATAAAAAATAAAAATTAAAAAAAAATAATGATGCAGCCAGGCTGAATCATACTACATAAAATCATCTTCCTCTGATTCAATTGAACCTATCATTAAATGGCATGTAATACATCACAAAATATAATGTATTTTACAGCTACTTAACATTAAATAGCATCTATTTGTAACATAGAAAGAACATGAGTCCAGTAGTGCTACTGGACTCTTGCTCTTTTTTACTGCTACACACAAACACGGCTAACCATCTTGTAACCATATTTGTAACATAGTTAAACTTCTTTAAAAATTATTATACTATTTACATTCTACTTTTCGCCCAAAATGGGAGGAAAGCAATATGATAGCACATATCTTTATACAGTATGGAGTACAGAGGTTGGTTTTGGGTCCAACACTATCACATATTTATCTACTTATTTATTTATTACATTCCATTTATTAATTGCCTATCCCCACAATTTTGGGGCTCTAGGCGATGTAAAAAATTCTAAAAACATAAAAACCATATCCAACAACATACAGTAATAAGAAAGCAAGTAGCCAAATTTGTTTGCAGCTCCCTCCCATATCTGGTCTGTGAGTGCTTCACATGTTCAAGGAGGAGTAAATTCCATAAGGAATAGGGGTCTGGGTAGGGTGCTAGCCTTATGTCAACCATTGCTGTCCTCAGCCAAACATCTGGCAGAACATCTCTGCCTTACAGGCCTTGCAGAATTGCATAAGATCCTGCAGGGCCCTGATGTTATTTGGCAGAGAGTCCCACTAGGTTGGGGCCAGGGCCAAAAAAGCCCTGGCTCTGGTCGAGGACAGCTGGATCTCTCTAGGGCTGGGGACCACCAGCAAGTTGTTCTGTGAAGAGTGTAATGCTCTCCCAGGGATGTAATGGAGGAGGCAGCCCCGCAGATACATTGGTCCCAGACCACACAGATCAAAAACAGAACCATGAACTTGACTCAGTGCTCCACTGGAAGCCAGTCCAGTTGGCGCAGCACAAGTTGAATATGCACAGTCTGTGATGTCCCTGCCACATTCTGAGTCAGTTGGAGCTTCCGGGTCAATCTCAAGGGCTGGTCAGCGTAGAGTGAGTTGCAGTACTCGAGCCTGGAGGTGACTGTCGCATGGATTACTGTGGCCAGATCAGAGCGTAACCAGGCCCGTAGCCTGTGTGGGGCCCTGGGGGCCCGCCCCCCCATGGGTTTTACGGCCCCTCCCCCCTCCTCTGCTCCCCCTCCCCCTCCTCCCCCGCCCCTCCCCCTCCTAGAAGCGGAGCACTCTCATAAGGGGAGGTTAGACCGGCTCCGTTCCGCTCCGCCTCCACTGCTCCGCCCCACTCTGCCTTCGCTGCTCTGCCCCTCCACCCCTCCCAGCACTCATAAGGCGGGGGCGGGGCTAGATATCCCCTCCGCCTCCGCCTCTGACTGCTCCTGACCTGCCCACATGGAGTGCAGACTTCCAGTTCCCGCCTAAAGAACTGCACATGGGTGAGGGATGCTACAGCAACCATTGGAATCCAAGGTAAGTGGCTGTTGACTGCGCCCCCCCCGTGCCCTGCTCTAAGCCTCCACACTCCACCGCACCCCCTGTCCCCAGGCTTTGCAGGGCTGCAAAGCCTTCTTCTCCCCTGACCCCCCCCGTCCCCAGGGGCTCTGCAGGGGCCACGAAGCATGGGCCCTTGCAAAGACTTCTTCCCCCCGTCCCCCAGTCTTGGCAGGGCTGCACTGAAGCGCAGCTCTGCAAAGACTTCTTCCCCCCTGCAAAGATTTCTTCTCCCCCCCGTCCCCCAGTCTTGGCAGGGCTGCGCTGAAGTGCGGCCCTGCAAAGACTTCTTCCCCCCTGCAAAAACTTCTTCTCCCCCCCTCCCCCAGTCTTTGGTGGTGGGCGCCCTGAGAAAAACATGGGCCCCCTGACCAAAAAGTTTTTAGCTACAGGCCTGAGCGTAACAGGAAAGGGGCCAGCTGCCAGGCTTGACGTAGATGGAAAAATGCCAGCCTGGCTGTATGTGTGACCTGGGCCTCCATATTAAGGGAGGTATCCAGGATCGTACCTTGGCTCTTGACAGACTGCGCTGGTGTTAATGGTGCCTCATCAAGAGTCAATAAGCTGAATCTGAGCCATGAAGCCCCTCCCCCCAGCCACAGAACCTCCATCTTTGTCAGATTCAGTTTCATATGAATTGTAGCTCTCCTCAGTTCTGAGCCTCTCTGCTCATGCTGGGTCAAGGTGGGTGCCTTGGCTGAGAGTTCACATTTATACACCACCCTTCTCCTTTGATCTTCTGGCTCCCCCCTGGGGGCTTTGGGTGTTTGTGGGTTCAGCGCCATGAGGGTGAGAGTAGGTGGAAAGGGTGGTTGTTGTGGGGGAAAGAAGCCCTTCTCCTCCTGTGTACCAGAGGGCCCTATCACTGGACATCAAACATAGCCCCCTTCCTCTGCTCCATCTACAGGGGTCTCACAGGATGTAAGGGAGTTTTTGGCACTACTCCAACAGCAGAAGTTGATTACATTGTTTGGAAGAGAGAACTCCAATGGCAGTGATTCAGAGGGTGGTGGTGAAGCATCTGCCCCTTCCACATCCCAACTCCCTGTTACTCCTGCCGCTGTCAGTGGTAGCTCTGGAGCTTCCCTCTGGAGCTTCCCAGCCCAGTGCCAGAAAGCAGTTCTGCCTCTCACCTGGTCCAACAATGGCCATGGTGTCACATTTCCACTCCACCATGTGGAAACACTTCTGCACCATCCCCAGTGACTCATGTGGCGGAATGCCAGGTATGCTGAGCCCATGTCCAGAGGGGCAAGGACAACCAATACCTGTCCTCCAGCATTCTCCAGAGGCACCTCCAGGGGATGCACTCCAGTGTTTCAGTGCTGGAGGAAGGAATGGTGGCCAGTGGGAGGTGGAGGAGGCCCACTCCCTCTCAGCAGGGGGAGGAACAGCAGGTTCCACAAAGAAAGGCTTTGGGTATCATTTTTTTTAATAAAAATTTTATTTAGATTTGCCAACAAACTACAAAACTGAACAAAGCTACATCCATTTAACAAAGTGTCAAATAAAATAAACCCATAACAACAGACCACACACAACAAAGCTTAATAGAGCTACATCCATTTTACAATCAGTTAATAGACAAACAAATTAATCAAAAAGTAGTACAACAGGATTTAATACATCATTTAACTTACACTTATTTGATTGCCAGAATTGTACCATATATAGCATTTGAAGCTCTATCCTTTGACCTACCTCGTTGGAACCTCCAGTTCAGAAAAGGGGCCCACTTACAAACTACATATGAATCTTTAGCCTGCAAATCTACTTGTTGTAAGTCTTTGGGCAACTTTTCCATTACAAAGTAGTCCCATAATTTTACATAACACTGAGAAATCATTGGGGGACTTTTATCTTTCCACACTGAGGCTATTAAGCTTTTTACTGCCATGACCACAGTCAAAATAAGATCTTTTTTAATTTTGGAAGCTTGTGAAGTATCCCACAGATTTAAAAGAATCACCACCGGGTCCATTGGGAGTATGATATTTGTCATGCAGGCAATTTCCAATATAATACGCTCCCAGAATATCTTAATTACCTTACAGGACCACCAGTTATGCAAATACGTCCCGTTTTGACCACATTGTTTCCAGCAGCTAGGAGCTATCAGAGATGTGCAATGTGACAACATACTGGTGTCAGGTACCATCTAGAAACAACCTTTTATGTTAATAAATGTATTGGGATTGCTTTAGAAGTATAGACTGGAGCATCCCATATAGCATGCCACTGATCTTGTGTTAGATCTTTGCCCAGGTCTTTGTGCTAAGCATTTTGGTATGCATGACAACTTGGATACTCAGATTTCAGCAGCATGCTGTAAATTTTGGAGATCAATCCCTTAACAGATACATCATCTTGATGTAATAACTTTTCAAAATCAGTTAGACCCAATCTAATGTGGAATTTAAATTTATGTGTAGAAAGCAAGCTTTTTAACTGTAGGTACTCAAACCAAGGTAGGGCATATCCGCATTTTAGTTCCAGTTTATCCTTTTTAAGGAGATGGCCTTTTGGGATTATGTCGATTAACCGGTTAATATTTGATATTTTCCAACACTGAAATGCATAATTGCCCAGTCCTGGCTTAAACCGTCTTTGACCGGTGAAGGTGGTCAGTAAAGAAGTTGGTGGTGTGTTACTAGCCAAATTGGTGAAGCGAAAATAAGGCAATTCAGTTAGGCGTTTGAAGCACAGAAGATTAAGGTTACTGGATCCTATTTGCTACAAGTTTTGTTACTTGCTAATGGGACTGTATTGGGCTGTCTAGTTTGGTGGATTGAGTCTTTAAAAACGGATCTAAGGTCAAGACAAAGAGCAGACTCGTGGCCCTCACCGAGAATGTCAATGAAAAAAGATAAGGACTGGCAATTGGCTATGGAAGCAATGGAGAAAAGGATGATGGAGGCGATACAGGGATTAGGGAAACAAATGGAGACAAACTTAGACAAAGGAGTTACTGAGCTTAAGAATGAGTTTAAAAATGAGATTGCAGGTATTACCAAGGAGTTACAGAGTCTTGCACAAAAATCTACTGATATAGAGAACAAGATGCAAGTGATGGAAAAGAACGTTCAGACAGTGACAAAAGAGACCTATAGAATTGATATAATGATGGAATACAGAGGAATGGAGACACACCTCAGGTTCAGAGGTATTGAAGAAAGCTTGAATGAGGATATCTACAAGATAATTACTGAAGCTTTGTCAGATTATTAAAAATTGAGGAAGAAGAAGTGAAGTACAATATTGATTTGATCTACAGAGTGAATTCACTATATGCCCAGAACAAAAATTTACCAAGAGACGTAATAATTCAGTTTGTAACCAAGAGAATGAAAGAGGAGATCTTCGGAAAACAATTTCAAGATCCATTAGAAATTGACGGGAAACAGATAAGAATTTTGAAAGAGCTGCCAAAGGCAATTATACAAGAAAGAAAGAAATTCAAGCAGCTGACAGACAAGTTGAAACAAAAGAATATGAGGTTCAGATGGGAGATTCCACAAGGACTGAGTTTCAGCTTCCAAGGAACGAGGTACACGATTAAGGATCGTGACCAGATGGTGAAATTTATAGTGGACAATGTAAAAAAGTTTGGGGATAAATAAAAGTATACCAACATGGATTACAAATTTATTTCTTGGAATGTAAATGGACTAAATTCACCCAATAAGAGAAAGATAATTAGGCATTGGCTGGAAAAACAAAAGTGTAATTTAATTGGCCTCCAGGAAGTTCATATCAAGAAACAGGATTATACATTTTTAATTAACAAGAAGTTGGGTGAAGAATTTGCTTCATTGGCAATGAAGAAAAAGAAAGGAGTGGTATTGTATATTAAGAAAGAGCTGGAACCCAAAGAAATTTTTGAGGACAATGAGGGAAGATATATAGCTGTGGAAGTTGTTTTACACGACAAAAAAACATTGGTGGTTAACATATATGCACCAAATGGATCAAAAGATAAATTTTTCAGAGACTTGATGCTAGAACTGGACCAAGTGACTTATGACTGAATTATTTTGATGGGAGATTTTAATGGGACAATCAGTAACATATTAGACCGGAAAACAAAAAGACCAAATGAAAAACTGGGGAAATTCCCGAAGGTCTTTTTCGAATTAGTGGAACAAGAAAATTTGGAAGACGTACGGAGAAAATGGAACCCTAAAGGTAAAGATTATATTTTTTACTCTAGCAGACATGACTCCTTCTCCAGGATAGATATGATATGGATGTCAGAAGAACTTGCATTTAAAACACGTAAATTTGAAATAATTCCAAGGATTAATTCGGACCATAATCCACTATTATGGATATCCAATCAAAGAGAGAAACAATTTAGATGGAGGCTGAATGAAGACTTATTGGACAAACAGAACATAATTGAAAATTTACGTAAAGAGACAAAATATTTTTTTCAGACAAATTTAAACCAAGATTCCCATATCCAAATGGTGTGGGATGCATATAAAGCTGTGTTGAAGGGAATACTAATTGCGTGGAATGCCAAAGAGATAAAAGAAAAGAGAGCACAACAGAGATACCTTGTGGAACAGATTAAAATGAAAGAGAATGAATTAAAGAAAAGACCAGGAAAAAAGAAAATATTGAGAGAGATACAAATTTTACAAGACCAATTAAATGTTATATTGAATCAAGAAGTTTACTGGAATTTAAAGAAACTTCAACAAAAATCTTTTGAAGGAGCTAATAAACCAGGAAGATATTTAGCTTGGCAACTTAAGAGAAGAAAAGAAAGAAAGATCATAAGCAAACTTGTGACAGGAGATAAAGAAATAGTGGACTGCAAAGGGATAAAGAGAGAATTTTTTAAATATTATGCAAAACTCTTCCATGCAAATCCGACAGATCAAGTGAAAGTCCAGGAATACTTGCAGAATTTTAAAATGGCTGGCCCTGTTGGAGAAATGAAAGAAATGCTTAACAACCCCATTACTACAGAAGAAATTTATAAAGCGATTGAAGGTGTCAAATTGGAGAAAGCTCCAGGCCCGGATGGCTTTTCAGCCAAATTTTACAAAAAATTAAAAGAGGAGATAGCCCCTGTTTTTCAAACTTTGTCAAATTAAATCAGAGATACGGAGAAAATACCAGATTGGTGGAAGGAAGCAACCATCTCTCTGATTCCAAAAAAAGCACAAGATTTAACAAATGTGAAGAACTATAGACCAATTTCTTTACTGAACAATGATTATAAGTTATTTGCCAAAATCATAGCTGAGAGACTAAAAACATATTTGAGAGACTTAATTGCAGGAGAACAAGCTGGATTTCTATCTGATAGACAAATAAGGGATAACATCAGGTTGGTTGTAGATGCGATTGAATACTACGATAAACATCCAGAAAAGGAGGTTGGTTTTTTCTTTGTGGACGCAGAAAAAGCGTTTGATAATTTGAACTGGGATTTCATGTTTAAAGTTATGGAAAAAATGAATATCGGTGAGCCTTTCTTGAAGATAATCAAGGCAATATATTCTGAACAAAAAGCAAAGATAGTGGTCAACAATGAAACAAAGGAACAAGGCAAGATTGCCCACTTTCTCCATTATTGTTTATATGGATTCTAGAGGTTCTGCTTCGGAACATTAATGAAGATAAAGAAATTAAAGGCCTGACTACAAAAGGATTGACATACAAGTATAGAGCCTTTGCAGATGATGTTATGTTTATAGCAGAGGAACCACTGAAAACCATACCGCTTTTACTACAGAAAATAAAAGAATTTGGAGACCTAGCAGGTTTTTATGTAAATAAACAGAAATCCAAAGTAATGTGTAAAAACATGACAAGCCCTAAACAAATGGAGTTGCAGAGACATACAGGCTGTGAAGTAGTGAGAAAAACTTAATACCTAGGCATAGAGTTGACAATGAAGAACACTGATCTCTTTAAAAATAACTATGAGAGACTGTGGGCCCACGTGTTAAAAGATATGGAAAAATGGGATAGACTCAATTTATCCTTGCTGGGCAGAATTTTGGTGGTTAAAATGAACATCCTGCCACGTCTCATGTTTTTATTTCAGATGATTCCTATTGTAAAAGATGTGAAGGTATTTAATTGTTGGCAAAAGAATATCTCTAAATTTGTGTGGGCAGGGAAAAAACCAAGAATTAAAATGAAAATTTTATGTGATGCAAAGGAAAGAGGTGGTTTTCAATTACCAAACTTTAGACTCTATCATGATGCAGTCTGTTTGACCTGGTTAGAACAATGGGTTACTTTGGAAAACAGGAAACTGTTGGCATTGGAAGGACATGATTGTAGGTTTGGTTGGCATGCATATCTTTACTATGACAAGTAAAAAATGGACCATTTTTTTAAACATCATTATATTAGAAGGACCCTTTTTGACACATGGATTAAGTATAAAAACTTTTTTCCTGAAGAAAAGCCAATGTGGATAGTACCTGCTGAAGTGATAAAACTGTTTTCGGAGTATAAAGGACAAAATTGGTTGAAATATAGGGATCTGTTGAGACATGAAGGGAAGCTATTTGTGTTAAAGCCAGAAAGTGATCTTGACTTTAAATATGATTGGTTGCAGTATAGACAAATATTGGATCTATATAAGTCTGATAAAAAAAAATGGTTGGTTTTAGGGGAGACTATACTGAAATAGAAAAGGTATGGCTGGAGGGAGGGCAGAAAATGATATCGAAAATGTATAAAATTTTGTTAAAATGGTATGCTGAAGATGAGGTGGTTAAAGAGCAAACGATAAAATGGGCAATTAACATGAACAAGGAAATACCAATGTCATCTTGGGAATTTCTATGGAAAAGTGCATTGAAAATATCTACCTGTACCAATCTTAAAGAAAACTGTTATCAAATGATGTATAGGTGGTATATGACACCAAAAAAGATAGCTAATATAGGTAAAAATCTATCTAACAAATGTTGGAAATGTAAACATGCTGAAGGTTCCTTTTACCATATGTGGTGGACTTGTGAAAAAGCAAAAATATTCTGTTCTGTAATACATACAGAGATGGAAAAATTTTTGAAATGTACTTTGAAGAAAGAACCTGAACTGTTTCTTTTAGGTCTCAAGTTAGAAGAAATAAATACGAGTAAAAGAACATTGATATGGTATATGGTAACGACTGCTAGAATGATTTATGCTCAAAATTGGAAAAATGAAAAGATTCCTGACTTATGGGATTGGCTGAGAAAATTGCTATTTATGGCAGAAATGGACAAATGGACAAGAAAATTTAATAACATAGATGAAGAAACTTTTTTGGCAGACTGGCGTGCTTTCAGAGAATATATACAGAAGTATTGGGAAATGAAGGACAGTGTTTTCAGTTTGGGTAACTACTAATGGTGTAACAATTGTTACAGCTAATGGGCATTTATAGTAGTTACTAATATCTATGTGGGTGTTACCTGTAGACTTAGTATGTTAACAAGGATTAAAATGGTATTATATAATGTTTGAATGGTGGAAGCAATGCTGGGAGTCATTAGGGGGGGAAGAGGAGCTTTTGAGAAAAAGGATAGGAGATTTATGATGTGCAACAAGATGTGAAACATTGTGTATCCTAATAAAAAGTTGTTTAAAAAAAAGTTGGTGGTGCCAAATTTCTAGAATTCCTACTCCACACCTTTTTGTTTGCTTTAAAAAATAAATTCAATTGTACAAAGGGGTGATGTTTCTGGGGCATATGCCACAGGACTTCCCAGAACAAATATGGGAGATAACTAATTTCTTCAGTATACTTCCATTCTGCTATGTATGATTCATTGTATTGTTTCACTATATTGGCTAGTATGATAGCATCATAATATAGTCTAATGTCTGGAGCAGCCAGCCCTCCTTCATGTCATGGTTTCTTTATCGAGCTAAACCCTATGAGAGGTTTTTTGTAGTGCCAAATAAAAGTGTTGAGATCCCTTTGTCATTTTTTCAACAATTTTAAAGGCAGACTGACAGGAATAGCCCTAATATAAAATAAAAGTTTTGTCAAGATAATAGATTTAACAAGGCCAATATGGTCTGCTATTGTGAGGTTTGATTTATCCCATTTGATCAATAATTCTTTAATTTTTAACATTATGGAGACATGGTTTGTTTTTATTAAATCCTTTATTAAATTAAGTTTAATGGGATGTCCACCCCTAAGTACCTCCAAGTTTTCTCCACCCACCGGTAGTTATATTTACTTTTTATCACTTTTGTGCATGGGCCTGAGACATTAATAGGGTACAACAGCAATTTAGAGTAATTTTAAGGCCCGAAACTGAACCAAAATCTTCTAAGTGTTGATGTTCTAATGAGAGTGTGGCATCAAGATTTGCTAAATATAATATCATGTCATCCGCGAATAGGCTTATTTTATAATAGTTATCTTATATTTTCACTCCTAGTATTCGAGAGTCATCCCTCACTAGGTTGGCAAAAGGCTCTACTGCCAGGGCAAATAGAAGAGGGGAGAGGGGGCAGGCTTGTCGAGTTCCTCTGTTCATATGTATTTCCTGCGAATCAGCCCCATTAACGCTCAATGTTGCTTTAGGAGAAGAGTACAGATTCAATAAGTCTTCTGAATTTGTCACCAAATCCCATCCACTGCAAAAGGAGTTGTACATATTTTGGCTCCACTGTGTCAAACACCTTTTCCACGTCTAAAGACAACAGTCCTATATAGGTGATTTGGTGTGTTTTACAAAAGTGGATTATGTTCAATGTTTTCCTTATACTGTCTGTCATAACCCTATGTGGGATAAATCCTGTCTGCTCTATTGATATATATTCATAAATAATTCTGTTCAATCTTGAGGTTAGTAGAGAAGCAAAAATTTTGTAATCATTGTTTAATAATGCAATGGGCCTATAAGCTTTGACATCGGTTGGGTCCCTATCCTTTTTGTGTATCAGTATGATTTTGGCTTTAGACCAAGTGTCTGGGATCTTTCCTGTATCTAAAGCATTATTAAGCAAATTTAAAAGGAAAGGAAGTAGAATAGTGCCAAATAGCTTATAAAATTTAGCTGTATATCTGTCAAGGTCAGGAGATTTATTATTTTTCATTTGTTGTAGAATAATTTCCAATTCTTTTTCATCTACTGGTTGGTCAAAATATGCTGCTCTGTTAAAGTTTTTAAGGAAGTGTTGCTATTCAAAAATTTGGATATTAATTCAGATGGGGGTCAAGTTGAATCACAGAGCTTTAAATAAAATTTCTCAAACTGATGAAGTATCTCCTTTGTTGTTGTATGCACTGTGCCCTTAGGATCCCTTATTCCCTTAATTCCCATTTCAGAGAATTTTTCCTGTACTTTCCACTTTAGCAATCGAATGGATTTAGAGCTCCTGTTCCAATATGATTGTTTAAAGTATAAAAGGTTGTGTTTTATTTGACCTACCTCTAGTGCCACCATTTTTTTCTGTTCTTCTAGGATTTTTTGTATAACTTTTTGCTACATTTTTTTGTGTAGAGACTCCATTCTTGTTATATTGTCTATAATTTCCTGTTTTAACCCGGCTTTTTTCTTCTTATAGGCCACCAATAAGGAGATGATTTTACCCCTGAGGACTGCCTTGAAAGCATCCCAGGATGTGCAAATAGGGACCTCTTCAGTCCAATTAAATTTAAAATATTCTTAGATGTCCCCCTCAATCTCTTTAACTATGTTTGCATCTTTTAATAAAAAATCATTGAACCCAGATGGGACTCGCATCTAATCTGTTTAGGATATTAAACTGATAAATTACAGGATCATGATCAGAATAATATTTTTGGCCTATTTGGGCTAACACTATCTTATTCAATAGTGAAGATGAAACAAAAATATAATCTATCCTTGTATGTACCTGGAACCTGGAAAAGAAATATGTATAGTCACGTTCATTCAAATGCAAAGTTCTCCAAGTCAGAGAGATCCAAGTCCTTCATTATAATAAACACACCCGCATGTGAGTCCATTTTTTTACCCCTTTTGTTTTTTATTTTTGGCAATCCCACTTAATGTTAATAAAAAGCAAATCTGCATATATATATATATATATATACATATTTTTAATGTGAGTGTGATATTTGTTCCTGTCTTGCAGCTCTCAGACATCTGATGCTTATTCTGCATGGCTCTTCCATTAAGCAAGTTTGGCCACCCCTGCCCTATATTTTATTATATTTCCAGTAAGATGTGTCTTCACATACATTAATTGAGAAAGCAAAAGTTTATTTATTGGCACTTTCTGTGGTGTCCCATTGGTGCTGTCAGTAGTCAATGTCTTTTACCAGACGACCTGCATATAGTGGTCTCCTACATATCTGACCAGAATTGCTGTGTGGATGAGTTTACTCATCCCTGTAAAACCTGTCCATTTTAAACATAAAATGCTGGCAGCTGACCAGCTGCTGTTCTAGAACTGGAATCAAATATAAATTCTGATTTTGTTTCAATTTCTTATGTATCTGCAAAACTTTTAATACAAGAGAAGGTTTAAGAATATGTACAACTGATTCCAAAAACACAAATAAGCAAAGCGCTTTTCTTATCTTAGTATCTGCGCCTTGGCTGTATTCTATTAAGAGGTTTAAGAGGGCTCCAGATTTTGCCTGACACAAAATGACTGGAGTGGTCCTTCCAACTTCATAACATACCAACTGGGTAACAAATTGAAATTTTACTCTACTGTCATGTGAATTTGGCAGCTTGCAGTGTTGTAGCCTACTAGTCCTACTCCCAGACCCCTCCCAACCCCTCCCCTGCTTCCCTCACAATTAAAACCTAAAAAACTCCTATAATTAGTATACAATATTAAAATAAGACATATACAGCAAGGTTTCCCCCCTCCCCCTCCCCACCCTCCACCCGCCCACTTCCCCCTCCTTCCTTCCCAGTTGCAACAAAGCTGTAAGTCATTCTCATGACAAAGAGAGAAACACAAAGGGCAACATATAGTATTACCATGGTTTTGCCATGAGATATCCACTGACACATACCTAGCAGTCCCCATGTCTGCGGGAAGAGGCCAGAGGGGCTTCGCCGACTTGTGTGCCTGCAAGAAAAAGGGGACCGAGAGGGAAAGCTGCCCCCACACCCATTTTTATTTCAAACCAAAAATAGTAAAATAGCAAGAGCTTGACTTAGCACAAATAATAAGGGGCAGCCAGTACTTATTCAGTTGCACCCAAGTGTTATGGTGCTTGTCTAGCAGAAATCTTGGTGACTTTCATGGGCGATGCTGCTTCAAGTTTCTGTTTGTAGGACTTTTTCATATATTCCATTGGTATTTCAAAGCCCAATGCTTGCAGAAGGGCATATCCCCGGCCAAGGTCATCAGCATGAAGAATCTTGTTGTGATGAAATACTTGGATGCCCCGTTGGTAGCCATCTGAACCTAATTCATCATTTAATTGCGCCGTGGTTGGTTTTAGAGACCGCTGTGTCTGCAGCATTTCAGCTAATAGATCAGGAAAGTATTTTAATGTCATTAAAATTGAGACCCCCTTTTCCTCTAGATTACAAGAGCATTCTTTTTTTAATGCACACATCTGAGACTTCAATAATAATGTCTCTGGGACCTCTGTTACGATTTGCCTGCAGTGATCCAACTCTGAACGCCTTTATTATATGTGGAGCAATGCCCTCCTCAAGTTGTAGTACCCTTGCCAGCCATGTAGCTATAAAGATAGGCAATTCAGTAGTTTCCTCAGCGTGTTCCGGGAAACCACGTAGTTTCAAGTTCCTTTCATGAACTTTATTCTCCAAGGTAAGATTCTGTCTTTTGCCCACTTTTGATGTGTTTGCAAATCCTGAATGCCAGATTGAGTCGCTAGTGCGGCTTCCATGGCCATTTCTGCCATTTGCCCTATTTGGTGAAGCGATTTCTGCATGGTCTCTAGCTGTTGGGCTAATGGTTTAAGGATTTCATTAAGATTATCAAGTATTTCTTTCTTAGAGTCCTTCAGTTCATTGTGGAGGTCCTGCCTAGTCAGATTTTCCTGTGGGGATTTCCCTAAATCAAATTCGGCCACCATCTTGGCTAGCTGGTGCGTTGGTTGTTGAGTATTTTCCTGTGAATCTTTCTTACACAAGAAATCAGTAATGGGCTTAACACCATTAGATTGACCCTTATTTTTATGATCATCTGGCTTACCCATGCTTAAAGACTAAAAAAATCGAGTAGCTGATGCAGTTATAGCCATTAAAATGGGCGGGGCGGGCGCGAAGCTCTGCCTCTATGCGCCCACCATCATCCACGCTGACACCACACCCCCAGCTCTGGGTATCATGGTTGGGACCCCAAGGCAGGCCACCCTCTTCACCCCACCCATCATGCCCCCAGGGACACCAGCACTGCCAGGCAAAAGGGCAAAGGGGAGTCTGTCTGGAGAGTTGGGGCATAGCCAAGGCCCCAGGAAGGGACAGTCCTGCCACCTGGCAAAAGATGGTTCTGCTTCATTTGCAGGGGATGGATGCAGACCACACAGCAGCAAACATCACTGCCATGATTCATAATAGCTTGAGGAAGTGGTTGGGTGGCATAACTTCATCTGTGGCTACGTGGTCACAGACACCAGCACCAACATGCTGGCAGTGGTGAGGGCTGTGTGCCTCAAGGGCATTGCAACAGTGCAGGTGGCTTCTGGGCCTGGGGGAGGAGGGGAGTTGACCATCCCAAGAAACATCCTGGGGAGGTCAGCTGCAAGTTTGATGCCTCTAGTTTGCACAGGGTCCATTCTATACACTCCTGAAACTCTGCCCAACCTTTCCCCAAAAGTACTTTCCTGAGGGTGCCTTCTTTGTGGGGCCATGGCTCAGACCCTCCAAGTCCAATCCACACATAACTTGGAGGGGATGTAGAGGAGAATCAGAGGGGGTTCTGCTGTGAGTCTGTTGCCTCTAGCTTGCACAAGGTTCATTCTATACACTGCTGAAGCTGCACCTGACATTTCCCCAAAGGCACATTCCTGGGGGCACCTTCTTTGGGGGGCCGTACCTTGGACGAGTCCAATCCTCACCAAACTTGGTGGGCAGTAAGAGAAGACTCAGCTGGAGATTTCCTGCAAGTTTGGAGTCTCTAGCACGCTAGGGGTGCTGTTCTGGTGCATCACAAACTTTACAAACTGGTCTGGTTCCTATGAGGCCATTTTGGTTCAGTTAGTGGTTTGGTTCATGGGTCCACCACAAACGATGAACCAAACAATGTTTTCCTGGTTCGTGCCCATCCCTGGGACACAGTCTGGACTAGAAAGGAAGCCCCGTAGCTAACAACTTTTTTCTTGGGGGGGCTAATGTTTTTCTCAGGGGCCCTGCCATCCGGAGAAATAAAGCTGGTTAATAAGATTTTTGGAAGGGAGAAAGCTTTGTGTTCCCAAAGTGAAAAAGTCAGCAGGCAGGGGGGGACGGGGGACGGATGGTGAGAACAGCTGAAGGGGACAGTCCGTTCATGTCTTAATGGGATCAGGGCTGCCCACCTCGGGCTGCACACTTCTGCGGGCTAAAGGCTCACCGGCACTGAATGGAGTGGGTGGGGGGCATTTCAAACATCCCCTCCCTTTCCCCCTCCTCCCGTGCTGCTTCTGGCACAATCTTGGGGGGGACTTGGCTGGCCACACCCGCATGCCCAGGTCTCTGGGGAAAGCTACACCGGGGGTGGCAGGCTGGGGAAGAGGAGGGGGGTGGCGGGTGGACCTCTCTGGTCAGTGGCTGCAGGAGGAGGTGAGCGGAGGGCCACGGAAGGGCTGGCTGAGCTGCTCGCGAACCGGCCGCCTCCCTTCTCCACAGCTAGTTCCTTCAACCCTCTCGCAGCATCCTTGCAACTGGCTTCGGACCCCATGCCTACAAGTTACTGTGCATGGCATCGCCCACACTCCCTGTCCCCTGTCAAAAGACATTCCCCCCTTTCGCTATATCCCCACTGCGTGGCTGGGACAACTCCCCCCACCCCAGGAAAGAACAAGGCTGCACCTCTCCTTCTCCCCCTCGCCACATTAGTCGTCCTGCCCAATTACCCAGTTTTGATGAAATCTGGGACACTGAAAAAGCTGGCATGGTGCCTGGGAAGGAGCCCAAGCCTTCCTCTGCTCTTCTCCTGACTGTGTGGTGATTGATTGGGGGTGAGGGGGCTGGGGGGAGGGGCCCATAAAAACTGCAGGGGGGGGCAGGCCCTGTGGGCCCCAAGGTAGCTATGGGCCTGTAGGAAAGTCTTTGGCAATGAGACTTGACAAAAGTGCTGAGGGAAAAAAATAATTCTAATACTAACTTGGCATCGCTTCAGAGTTCTGCATAGAAGAAGGCCCTTCAATGTTTGGGTCACTTGGGAAAGAAACAGGATCTGCCTGAACTATTTTCTTATATTCCAGGTGCTAAAGTACTGTTTTAAAGCCACACAGGAACCAGACCCAGCTGATTAGACAATATGGATCTAGGGGTGAATCTAAAGGTGATAATGGGATCCTTGGATGGGTGGCAGTGCTAGTACTGATGTTTGGCTGAGACCAGGAAAACTCTAATTCAGATTCCCATGCTTACAAGAAACTGACTGGGTGACCTCTGCTTAACATATCCCATAAATTAGTGTAAAGATGGAGTGGAGGGAAGTGCTACCATGTACACATTATCTTGAGCACCTTGGAGAAAGGGTAGGACAAAAATGTAATAAATAAAAATATATAAAATATTGATGTTGCAGTCAGAGTTAGGATTGGTGGTAATGCAAAACATGCAAGTATTACTTAAGAATGGAGGTGCTAGGGAGAGAAGGCTCTTGCATCCTAAATCTTCTTTCTCCCTACCATTCACACAGACAATTTTACCAAAGTTTACCACCTCAAAGAAGAGGACGCTGTACTGTTGCCTCCATGCTTGAGAGGAGATGGATGGAGAGTAACAGCAGGGCCTCAATTATTCTCAGCATTCTGTAGTTAAGAAGGGTACATCCACCCATCAATCTCTGGTTTTGATATATTTATTTCTGAAAAGTACTGGACTGATGATGATTTCAGCTCTCACATGTCTGATTGTATTCGGTCTGAGTACATTACACCCTTCCCCCCTTGGTCCAAAAGACACCCACATACAAAGTCCTTCAGGTGAGTGGGTGCCTTACGCTCCCGGGTGGAGCGACGGGGCACGGTCGGGGTCGCTGTAGCAGCTGCCGATGCATCCGGGTGAGTGCTGGCTGGCATCTGCTGCGTTGACTGTTGTTGTGTTGGCTCTGTTGGGGCTGTCGAGCTGGGTTCTGGTGTGAGCGCCGGTGGGGGGCTTGGTACCGGTTCGTTGACCTGAGGGAGCCGTGGTTGCCATGGAGCTTGTGCCGTTTTGGTGGGTCCTCGACGTCCTCTGGGTCGGCTGGCAACACTCACCTGTGCAGCTGGTTGATGTGACGGTGTAGGACTTGGCCGTCCTCACAGGAAACCTCATAGGTGTGGGGCCCCCGGACTCTCATCACACGTGCTGGAATCCAGGTTGGACCCTTGGTGTAGTTTCGTGTGCACACGGGATCCTCTGGGAAGAATCCCCTAGCTGCCTCATGGGACTCAGTGACCGGTGCCTCTTCTGCAGTGCGATCTGGGTGGAGATGGTCTATCAGGGTCATCAGGCGATAGCCTAGGAGAGTTTGGCTGGGCTGCGCCCCGTCGTGGTGTGGGGAGTGATCCGCCGGCCAAAGAGGAATGTGGCCAGCTTGTAGTCCCAGTAGTTTGAGTCCAAGAGGTGGAGTGCGTCCTTGGTTGTCCTGACCATTCGCTCCACTTGGCCGTTGGTCGCTGGGTGAAAAGGGGCGGACTGGACATGGCATATTCCATAATAATGGGTGAAGTCCATGAATTCACTGGACATAAAGGCCGTCCCGTTGTCCGTGACCAGGGTGTTGGGGATGTCCTGAGCACTGAATATCTGCCACATTGCTCGGATAGCGGATTTGGAAGAGGTGGATAGTACTGGGACCACCTCCAACCACTTGCTGTATGCATCCACTAGGATGAACAGCTGCCCCTGGAATGGCCCCGCAAAGTCCAAGTGCAGCCGGGACCAGGGGCGGTGTGAGGATTCCCAGGAATGCTCGGGGGCCCTGGGTGGCTCCAGGCAGGATGACTGGCATGGTTGGCATCTCCGGACCATGTCTTCTATGTCTTTGTCAAGCCTCAGCCACCATACGTAGCTCCTGGCCAGGGCTTTCATTCGTACCACCCCAGGGTGTGCCTCGAGGAGGGCAGTGAGGACCCTTTCCCTCAGTGGCACAAGAATTACCACCCGGCTCCCCCACATCATGCAGCCTTTGTGGGTGGACAATTCCCTCCTGGAAGTGAAAGCTGTAAAGCCAGGGCCTGCCTGGCCTGCGGGCCACCCCCTTACCACCCAGTCGAGAATGTGGCAGAGGACCTTGTCTTTAGTGGTGAGGCGTACCACCTCCTTGACGTGCACCGGCTGGTCTGGGAGTGCCTCCAGGAGCGCAACTTGGTAGGCCGGGGCTGAGTCGGGGTCCGTGGCAGGTAGCAGAAGGCAGCTCAGGGCATCCGTATGACCCATCGCCTTGCCGGGCCAGTGGATGAGGGAGTAAGATTATCCAGATAAAAACACAGACCACCGGATGACCCGTGGAGACGTCATTTGGGGAGTCTGGTGGTCTGGGGTCAGGAGACCAAGAAGAGGCTTATGATCGGTCAGGATCATGAAAGGCTGACCATAGAGGTAATGGTGAAACTTTTCACCCCGGCCACTATAGCAAGAGCCTCCTTGTCAATTTGCGAGTAGTTTCGCTCTGCAGATGACAAGGTCCTGGAATAATAAGCCACCGGGACCTCATGGCCATCTGGCAGCTGGTGGCCCAGAACCGCCCCGACCCCATACAGT
Source organism: Gekko gecko (assembly GCA_029375565.1). Taxonomy (NCBI): domain Eukaryota; kingdom Metazoa; phylum Chordata; class Lepidosauria; order Squamata; family Gekkonidae; genus Gekko; species Gekko gecko. Next base: position 229,994,145 of record JAPDNY010000002.1, on the reverse strand, counting down.
GAGGCGTCACATGCGAGCACCAGGGGAACTGTTCATCAAAATGCGAAAGCACCGTGTTGGAGGTTAACAAGTCTTTGACTGCTTGGAAAGTGGCGGTGTGTGTCAGCCCCCAGATCCAAGGAGCCTTCTTGTCAAGCAGGCGGTGGAGTGGCTCAGCCACTGCCGCCTTGAGTGGGAGAAAGAAGTGATAAAAGTTCAGTAGGCCTAAGAAGGCCTGCAGCTCCTGCTTGGATGAGGGAGGGGGGGCTTGGGTGATTGCCTTGATTTTGTCCTCTGTGGGGTGGAGGCCACGTGTGTTGACCGCGGAGCCCAAAAATTCTATGCGCGGCACTCCCAGGAGGCATTTTTCCCTCTTGAGCCCTGCCGAGTCAAATCTCCGCAGCACTGCCTGGAGCCGGTCTGTGAAAGAGGACAAGTCTGGAGCTGCAATCATCATGTCATCCAGGAACAGTTGGACCCTGGGGAGCCCTTTCAGGAGGGAGTCCATGAAGGACTGGAAAATCCCCGGCATGACGGACACCCCGAACAGGAGCCGGTGGACTTTAAAAGCTCCTTTATGAGTGGCTATCGTTTGGGCTTCGGTGGTGGTGGTATCAACTAGTAGCTGCTGATACGCCTGGGCGAAGTCTAGTTTGCCGAAGACCCAGGCCCCCACTAGTGCTGCCAAAACATGGCCGATCACGGGTACCGGGTACGCGTGGTCCTGGAGGGCTTTACTTAATGTGCATTTGTAGTCTGCACAAATGCGTACGCCACCATTCGGCTTCAATGGGGTGACTATGGGGCTTTCCCAGCGTGCGGAAGCAACCCGTTCCAGTACCCCCTGCTCCACAAGGCGATTGAGCTCGGCCTCAAGCTTAGGCTTCATTGCAATCAGGGGTGGGGGTGGGCCTTGATGCGTATGGGCCGGATGCTGGGGTCGAGAGCCAGTGAAATGGGGGCCCTGGTGTACCGCCCCAGTGTGCCATCAAAAACCCAGGGAAACTCGTCGCAGACCTTAGCGAAGTTCTGCACCCGTATGTGATTCACCCCTGTAACCGTGAGTCCTAGGGGCCCGAACCATGAAAGTCCCAGCAGACTCGAAAGATGGCCCTCCACCACCAGTAGATCCAGGATTCCATCAAAGTCCTTAAACTGTACCCAGAACTTGCCCCAGCCCCGGACCGCCATGGGGTTCTTGTTAAAATCCCGCAAAGTGAAACCCTGTGGCTTTTGCTGGAGGGGTCCCCCCATGGGCAAATCTTGTGGAGTATGTCCGCAGAAATGATGAAGAATGACGAACCCATGTTGATCTCCATTGAACAGGGGGACCCCTCAATAAGAACTGTCACGTGTAATTTGTTGGGGCTGTTGGGGGGCAAGTTACATACCAGGTGAGGCTGCTGGGTGGACGAGAGGGTGTGGAGGCTTGACGGTCAGTCAGTTGTGGTCTGGCGGGCCGAAGAAGACTTCAGGTGCTTACCCTGGGAGCAGCAGGCCCGGGCAATGTACCCCGTCTTGTTGCATGTCCAGCAGATGGCATTGCAGAACTGGCAAGTTCGTCATTCATGAGCGTCGCCGCAGCTAGCGCAGGCTGTGGGGTGCTGGGCTTTGGATGAGGATGACCCTTGGCCCCGTTGAGTGCGCTGGGATGGCCGGTGGTTGACCTGGAGTACCTCTTCGGTGTTGGAGTCGCTGGAGTCCACGATGGCATGAGTCTGGTGTGCAGTGGCGGAAGCCTGTGGATCCTGTTACGACGTCTCAAATGCCGTTGCCATCTGGAGGGCCTTCTCTAGTTTCCGCTCCTCAAGGCCGATTAATTTGCACCTGAGTAGCGTGTCCTCCATGTCGGGGAACTCGCAGTCTATAGCCAGATGTCTGATGTTGGCCAGAAAATCGGGGGTGGTCTCACCAGGTTTTTGCATACCGGTGATGAAATTCATCCGCATAGCCATAACTGAAGGCTTTGGCGCATAGTAGCCGTTCAAAGCCTTGATCAAGTCAGCGTAGGTAGCCTCCTCCATTTTTTTTGGAATGATGAGGCTTCTGGCGAGACGGATTGTGGCGATGCCGCATGTGCTTAGGAGCCATGATTTTTTCAGGTCCCCGTCCGTTGTTTTCTGTATCTTGAAAAAGAGGGTTAGCTGTTCGACCCATGATTCCCACAGCTCGGGGTTTGCTGGGTCAAATGTGGAGATCTGTCCTGGAGCAGTAGCCATGACTCGAGCATGTGGCGATGAGCGATGATCCGAGGAGCGAAGCGTGGTGTGGTGCTGCTGGAGAGCGGTGCAGGGCGCGGTGCCCTCATGGTGATCGATGCTCGGTGCTGGCTGGAGTCAGGTGTGCTCAACAGGATCCCATCCCCATCGCCAGTGAAAAGTACTGAGATTGATGAGTGATTTCAGCTCTCACATACTTTATTAGTTCAAGAACAAGACAACCTTACCTGGCTTGCAGGCCGGTTTATATCCCCTGAAAACCCTACACCCAAAACACACCCCACTCAAGACATTGGCTATTTCCAGTGGCTGAGAGTTCCATAGGCTCTCGGCCGGGAGCCTAACCCTCTGATTGGAGCGGGCTAGGATCCGCTGAGTCCTTTGTTCAGGTGAGCGAAGCTTGGACGTTTTTGCCTGACCGTGTGGCTTCCTTGCCTCGCATGTGGTCAGGTCTGACTGCATTATGTCTGACTGTATTAGGTCTGAGTACATTACAATTTCCTTCATTATATTCTCTCCCACCCCAAAATTAAACCCAAACAAATGGTGACAGTATAAACTAAGCTTGTTATTCCAGTTTGGTCCTTGCATCTGTTAAATACCTTTATTACACATTATGCTAATTCGCTGCTCACCCTTTACCTATATGTATGCACTGGTAACCTCCATTTCAATGTATCTGAAGAAGTGTGTGTGCACACAAAAACTTATACTTTGAATAGAACTTTGTTGGTCTTTAAGGTGCCACTGGACTTTAACTTTGTTCTGCTGCTTCCAACATATCTACCCACCTGAATCTATCTAGCTACCTTTAATAGTGTGTTCATTCTGTCTAATAACATTACCAATCCAATTATTTCCAATTTTTTTCTTTACTAATTCTGAGCTGTAAAGATGAAATTACACTCTGCAAACCTACAATAGAAATTATTTAAAAAGAAACAAAAAGAACTCTGTCCCTCAGTACTTACATTCAGGAAGATTTATATCTATTTTCCCATATTTTCACATGTACTTCAAAGTTGTGTGTGTATGTGTTGGATTGTGACGAGAGTTTTCAACAGGATTCAGTTATCTCAAATCTAAGCAATCTGGTTTACCATGTTTATAAATTAACATTTATGTATTTTATAGTGAGTTTTAGAACACCGTGTCTTCTTTAAAGAAGCTAAAACACAAACATGCTTTCAATGTTATGTTTAGCTTGTGGTTCATATTATTACAGAGTTAATGTAAGCTGCACTCATGCTATTTTAACTCTGAAAATTCAGTATACCTCAAACCACAGTGGAGTTCAGATAGTAGATTCATATAAAATTTATATTTTTTAAAATGTAGGAAATAGTCATACAGCTTCCTGTTTCCCTGATTCAAAACAGTAAGCAAACATTTCCATACCGTGAGCATATACACTTGTCAACAAATATAGGAAGCACCATATCTGTATGCAAATTAGTCAGAAATAAAACCTAATACCCTGGAAGAAAAAAACAGCAGTACCTTCTACCATGGGCATTTTGTATATGTAAGCAGCAGTGCAAATTCTAGCAGCTTTATAACATCAACAGATGCATCATCAGTTTTCCCCATTCCCTGTATATGGATGATCATCATAATACTTTGCATTTATATAGTGCTTTTTGAGTGTTCAAAGCAGTTAATACTTACAATCTCAGTAATTTTTACAGTAACACTGTAAGACAGGCCAGTAAGGAAGACTCCTGGTTTTTCCTGAAGGCTGACAGGGGATGAAGCAGGGAATAACCTTTTCTTACATCAGAAAAGGAGACGGTATAAGGAAGATACCTGAGAGAAAGCTGAGGAAATGTGAGAAAGAACAGCAACCCCCCCCCCCGCACCAAGAAAAGTGCTGGTGGTATCTTTTTGCCTTGGCTGTCATATAATTTCACTGTGGTTCTGCAGCTGCTATTATAACAGTTGTACTAGAGTTACAGGAGTAGTTGCTATCAATGGATAACTCCAGCAGTAGTAAAACCAGATTGTGTAAATGGATTTAAAATGTCTGTGCTAATTTCCCCTAGAATCACAGCAATAATTACAGATAATGACAGCTATTACTTGGTGTTTAGCTTTTGTGTTAGTAAAGATAGTGTGTCATGATAGGGAGGATAGGGAGATGTTGAATTAATTTGGAGGATGCCGCTATGCAACCTATTTCCCTAAACAGATATAACTCATCTCTGAGAAGGTATATGTTACACCACATATCTGAGAAATCTGAATACTTTAACAGTAATATAATACCTTTGAATAGGACAAACTAAAACAACACAAAGTTTATTAAACTTATGAGTTCCCCAAAATGATTCAGGTTCAATAAAAACTGTTGGAAGGGGGGGGGGAGATATGTTTTAGGGCATCATGGGAAACCCCATCTGCAGTTCGTAATTGTCTTTAAATTGAATACAAGAAATAGAGTTCCTACCGAAAGGATAAAACAAATTTCTGGTTACACCAAGGGCTACCGGTTCTCCTTTTAAAAATGTAAAACCCAGCAATAATTCAGATCCTAGGGTTGCCAGCCTGCAGGTGGGACCTGGGGATCCCCCAGAATTATAGCTGATCTCCAGACTACAGTGATCAGTTCCCCTTGAGTAAATGGATGCTTTGGAGGGAGGACTCTATGGCATTACACCTCACTAAGGTCCCTGTCCTACCCAGGCTCCATCTCCAAATCTCCAGGAGTTTCCCAACCTGGATCTGGCAATCCTATCCCCCACCCCAGACACCGTGGCCACGGAGGATCTGGCAACTCTAAGCTTGCTTATTTGTCACAGAAGCCTTTAGTGTAACCTGAAATCTCTTTGCAGCTAGCATGAATAACCTAATCGTATTTGTGTATTATCTCCTGTACTCAATTTTAAGAATATCACAAACTATGAAGGAAGGATTGTGGTTCAGTGGTAGCGCATCTGGTTTACATGCAAAATATCCCAGGTTAAATACCTGGCATCTCCCATTAAAAGGATCAAATAGAAGGTGATGCAAAGGCCATCATCTGGAGAGCCACTGCCAATCAGAGTAGAGCTGGGGTCCCCAATGTGGAACCCATGCACATCAAGGAGTCCACCAACACCTTTCCTGGTGCCTGCCAAGTGTTTTTAGAAAGTGGGTGGGCTTTTGCCCACCAACGCATCTCATTGGCTACTGGAGTTTTTATTAGCTGTGCAGATTTTTAAAAATATTGCTTTTGCAGCAGCTGCTATCTCAACACAAGGATCTTCACTGTGTGACTGAAGGTAAGTTGTGGCAGCCATTCTGTGGCTGGCTCCGCCTCCTGTGACCAGCAGCCATTTTGTTGCTGTGCCTGCCATGATGTATCAGAATTCCAAAGGTGCCTGCAGACTTGGAGAGCATGGGGACTCTTGGAGTAGACAATATTGATGTTGAGGAATCAGTAGACTGATTTGATATATGGCATTTTAACTTTCTAGGACATTCACTTCTTGACCAAACAGTAGCAGTTCTCTTACAAAGGAATTTCAAAGAGACATTAGAGACTGCTGAATTGCAGCTGATAATGAATGGCAATATATCCTGTGGTGGAATGGGCCTCCTCTGGCCTGCAGGCCCTATTCCACCCTGCCCTCCAAGGTTTTCCAAACACCTGGAGAGGCTTTTCTTTCTCTCTTGTGTAACCTGCCACCCCTACCTCTGCAAGGAATTGCTCGCTTGAAGGATCAGGACTCCCAGCTTCCCTTCCAAGATCTGAGGCCTTGCCTCTGTGTCTCCTGCTACCCAGCACCTGATCACCAGTGGGGCCAGGACACTAGAAACCCACCCACTGTTGTACTCCGCATGGACCAAGAATACAGAGCATCACTTGCCCCAGACTGAGAGTTCCTTGTGGCTAATACGTTTATCCAATTCTCTCTTGAAGCCATCCATGTTTATCCAATTCTCTCTTGAAGCCGTCCATGCTTGTAGACGTCACCACCACCTGTGGCAGTGAACATGCGTTAATCATTCTTTGGGTGAAGAAATACTTCCTTTTATCCATTCTAACCCGACTGCTCAGCAATTTCATTGAGTACCCACAAGTTCCTGTATTGTGAGAACGGGAGAAAAGTACTTCTTTCTCTACCTGCTCTATCCCATGCATAATCTTGTATACCTTGATCATGTCACCCCCAATCGTAGTTTCTCCAAGCTAAAGAGCCCCACGCGCTTTAACCTTTCTTCATAGGGAAAGTGTTCCAACCCTTTTATCATTCTAGTTGCCCTTCTCTGCACTTTTTCCAATGCTATAATATCCCTTCTGAGGTGTGGTGACCAGAATTGTACACAGTATTCCAAATGAGGCTGCACCATCGATTTATACAGGGGCATTATGATACTGGCTGATTTGTTTTCAGTTCCCTTCTTAATAATCCCTAGCATAGTGTTGGCCTTTTTTATGGCAGTCTCACATTGTCTTGACATTTTCAGTGAGTTACTGACTGCGACTCCAAGATCTCTCTCTTGGTCAGTCTCTGCCAGTTCGGACCCCATCAGTTTGCCAACTCCTTGCATTCCTCTTGCCTCTCCTTTTAAAATAGCGTGTCCAAGACAGTGGAGGTCTATGTTGTACAGAGAACCACTCCTAGCATCCAAAGGTATAAAGTATTTATTAAAAAGAAAATGTACACAAGCATACTTTCAGCACAGCACCAGACTGAGCAAGGGATTCAAAAGAAATGGGGAAAACACAATTCCTCTGCCCCTCTCTCTATGCATGCCCTATCAGAAGTTAAAATATAAGGCAGTCTCCTTAGCTGAGGAAGTTACAGATCTCTACAGTTATCATTACCTTGAAGCTACGTTCAGCTGTTGAGGCTAACACAGGGCTAATGGCTGCCTCCTCCGGACCTCAGTTATGAGTTCTGTCTGCTCTGATGGACTCAGCACAACAGATCTTCCTTCTCACTCACATGAGTTTTATCATCTCTCTTTTCCTCACCCACTTACTGTCCCGGTTCCCCGGGCCTGGAGGGGAAGCCCCCGCACCCAGCCGCACCCCCCACCCATCGCACTCACCTGCTGAAGAGCTGAGTAGTGGGGGCAGCCCGGCGCATGCTGGCCTGGCAGGGGAGAGGCCTCACCGGCCCACTGAGAAGAACCCCTCCCCAGCAGCAGAGGGAGGGAAGGCAGCAGTGGGGCACGCGTGGCCCCGGAGCCGAGCGATGCGAACGGCGCCGGGAGGAAACGTCAAAGCCGCAGAGGCCCAGGGCGGCGGCACCAGTGGCACGGCCTCCCGGCCAACAAGATCACCACCACCCCAACAACAGCCACTCCCTCAGAGGAATGAGGGCGTCCAAGGCTATCAAGGGGGGCGGGGCCTGGGAAGGCAGGAGGCAACAGGGAAGAAGGGCGGTGCTGGGAGTGAGGCCAGGAGAATAAAAGAGGGAAATGACAGAGGGGACGGGGAGGAAGGACGGGCCAAGGACGCGGCCGCTGAGGAGGCGCACGAGAGAGACGGCATCCCAGCAAGCAGCCTCCTGGGACCGAAGGCAGAGGGACTCCTGGGAAGGCGCTAACCCCAGGCCCTGCCATTCTGAGGCCTCTACGCCAAGCCCCACTTAGCACCGGCCCCACCCCCAGGGCCGACATCCACACACAGACTCTCCTGGCCACGGCTACGGGCGGGGCGTTGCTGGGGTTGCGGCAGGGGCGTGACATTTACCAGGTCAGAGGAGTTCTTTCATCCTGAAATCTCTCTAGTATTTAATTCCTCCAAATATCTGTTCCCTGCTTGGGGAAGTGGGAGAACTTGACACATCCATTATCTGTCCTGCTAGATCTATTAGCATTTGTATGAAGGTAGGCTGGGGTACGTCTGGAAAGCAATTGAACTGACTTCTCTCCTTCCTGCCTACTCTCTGCCCAGACAGGGAGAAAAACTTTTTAAAACTCAAGAGTGAAGGTTTTGCTTATTTGAAACCTCCAAAGAAAAAATGAATTTCTTTACACATCCACCTGGACTTAATAGAGACCTAGGTTTCCCGTCTCCTTACCAATGCTGATTTCTCCATGTCTACTATCCCTTTGCATATCACACCTGATCCAGTCAAGCCTGATGTTGTCATTTACCTGCTATTGTCACTCAGCATCTGAAATCACTCCACTCTCCAAGACAGGAGAGATGGACTCACATTGTAGCAGTATCTGAAGAAATGAGCAGTGACTCACAAAGCTCATACCCTGCCACAAATTTTGTCTTTACGGTGCTACTGGACTCTTGCTTGTTTCTGTTGGTATATGACATTTTGGTATGTTCACATAGAGCTTTATACCCTTAAACATCCCCTGTGTATTTTTTGAAAAAAAAAAGCACACTGGCCTGAGCAAGAGTTCTGAGAAACTCAAAAACTTACTACTTTGTGACATATGAGTGGGTCCTACTAGAAGGTATTATACTATTGTTATTTTTGGAACTTTCTAATGGACTAAGTCTACCTGTAATTTTTTTCTGTTTTGGTGCTAGTACTTGCTAAGGGAACTAGACACCAACTGGAGGACTCTATTTATACTTAAAATAGGTTTGTCAGTAACTGCCCACATGGAAGTGATATCCATTTTTTAAAAGGGCCCTATTTGCAATGGCCCAGGAGGAGGAAAGAAACTCTGAGGGAAAAGATAAAAAAAGAAAAAAACATATGCTCTTCCTCCCACTCCAGCTTTATCTCCAGGTCCTCCAATGATGGGGAGTGAGCGGGCAAAAATTCAGCTTTCCAGAGGCCTGAAACTATGCTAGGGGGGGAAGCGACACAACAGCTTAGCTAGGAAGGGGTGGGGGATGCGGCAGCAGCAATCGTGGACGTGAGATGTTTGTTCTCAGTATGCGTGGGAAGTTGATCTTTTTACTCAGCGGGAGCTCAAATATTCCTACGTTATTGGAAGAGAACAACAGTGCCTACGTGAAGAGGTGTCTTCCTCGATGAAGGATGAACCTCCATTGAGCACAAGAGGAATCCTGGCAATACTTCTGCTGCGAGGCCAGCGAGCGGAAAGCGTGAGGCGGAGCGGCTTCAGTTGTAGCCGCGCCCCCTTGCCGTGGCCATTAGCCTCAGCTATCGAACAAGGCTACAAGACCGGGCGGCGTCGGCGGCATTAGAAGGTCGGACTGTTCGACCAGGGGAGAGAAAGAGAAGATGTCGGCGGCTGGCAGTGCGGGGGCGTCCACTGTCTCGGTCCTGACTCCAAACGGGCGACGAGTGACGGTGCGAGTAGGCCCCAGCACCGCGCTGCTCCAGGTGGGTTTGGCTCAGGAGCGGGGCGACCAGACGGATAAGCTCACTCTGATTGGCCCTGGGGCAGGAAGGGGGGAATGAACTCGTTCTGATTGGACTACAGGGCAGATAGTTGCACGGGTTTTCTGTTGGGCCTATGATGGGGGTAGCTTTGTGCTTTTATGTATTACAAGTAAACGTTAGCTGAAAATAGCACCTAATCGTTTGTAAGAACGGGAGGGCGTGAATATCCCGCTGTTTAAAGCAATTATGGGCGAACATTATAGGTACTCAGTTTTCTGTCCCTGAGAAAATAGTTTCTGAGTGCTCTAGAAATGGCCCTTCTCTGTTGACAGAGATTAAGAAAGAGCACCTATATAGCTTCACTGGAAACAAAAATTAAATGCTTTCTCTTGAGTGAGATACCTGTAAGACCTTTGGCTGTGATGTTGAAAGTTCGTTTATTTATACTCTTTTGAGGATCAGACCCTTGCAAAAACGGTGAGGCTTCTCTGGATTTTTTAACAATCTGGCCTACAAAACTATGTGTTAAATTTCTGTCACGTGAGGTATTGCCTCTTTCATTTACTAATCTGGTTTTTGTGACTGCTTTATCCTGTGACCTGTAAACTATGTTGCACATCAAATTTCCTTGTAACTTATTCACTGAATGTCCTAGATCAAATCAAGTCTGATCTCTCCGAGGATTGCCAGGTCTGGGTTGGAAAATACCTGGACTTTGGGGGTGGAGCCTCACCATAGTACAATGCCATGGAGTCCATCCTTCAAAGCATCCATTTTCTCCAGGGGGACTGGTCTCTCAGCTGGAGATCAGTTGTAAAAGTGGGAGATCCCTAGGCTCCATCTGGAGGCTGGCAGCCCTAATCTCTCTTTAGTAGCTAATATGACCAAATTGAGGCTGTCATACTCTGGTCACTAGAAAAGACAATAATGATAGGAAGATTGAAGGCAACAGGAAAAGAGGCAACATGAGATGGATTGATTCAATGAAAGAAGCTACAGCTTTCAGTTTGCAAAACCTAAGCAAGGTTAGAAAACTCATACCTTGAATAAACCTTTGTTGGTTTTAAAGGTGCCAGTAGACTCTAAATTTGTTCTACTGCTTCAGACTAACATGGCTGACCACCTGGATCTAAGCAAGGCTGTTAATGATAGGATGTTTCGGAGATCATTAATTCATGGGGTTGCCATAAGTCAGAAGTGACTTGATGGCACTTAATAGCATAATGGCCACCATAAATTTCACCCCAGGGACAATGGAGTTCCACATAGTTCAGTCCTACAGTGCCCATGATTGTATGGGCATTCTATCTTGGGTTTAAGTGAATTTGGAGGGTCTGTTTTCTAATGGCAGTGATGCAAACAACCTGGGGTTGTGTGGAGTATTACCTCAGAATAATTGTAATTTAACTGTGGTGATTTTCAAGCTGCTAGTTTTAGTGCTTAGAAATAACTTTCTTTCTCCATATAACAATGATTGTTCCAACAGATTAGCATCCCTGTTTAGCCCATAATCATGTGATAGGAGGGGGAAAGAGAGAATACTATAAATGGCTAAAGTTCTTTACAGTGAAAACCAACTCTGCATTCCAAATTAACTCACTGTGTATTCTGTATACAGATTCTGGAAGAAGCTTGTAGGAAGCAAAATTTCAGTCCCAATGAATATGATTTGAAGTAAGTTCTACTGTTTTTATTCATTTATTTCTTGCTTGGCATACTGCTCTTATTTTGCTGTTCATTCTAGTAGGATGCTTCTAACACATAGTCTAACACACAGTGATAATCCACAGCCATTTACCCCTGGTGCTCTGATCATGAGTTGAACATTTCTTGTGAATTGATGCTGGGTGCTGTAGTGGGTTCAGAAATTCACTTTAATTTGTCAGATTAAGTATCATGGAAGCACATTGTTCCTTCTTCCTCCGCTCTTCAAACATATCAGACAGTTATTAGGAGGTTATATCCACCAGTGACTAATAGCTAAGGAGGTTATATCTATCAGTGACTAATATCTAAGAAGGTTATATCTATTGGGACTAATAGCTAAGCTGATGGAGTAGTGCAGTCTTGCTCCTAAGGTATCCAATGAACTCCAATTCCTGAAAGTTCTGATAGCATGTCAAACAATTGATGAATCTGTTTAAACAATTGTCCTTGGGCGTCTTCGAAAAATTTGGTGTTGGGCTGCTAAAGACAGAATACTGGGTTAGATGTGCAAACACATTTTTATTTATTTATTTTTGGGATTTATATCACTTCCTACCCCGCAAGTGGGCTCAGAGCAGCTCACATCATATCAGCAATTGAACAATCCCATAAAAACATTGAATAATTAAAAACATTAATTTCAACAATTTAAGATTTAAATAACTAATTAGAATTACCTGACTGGCAGCTCGGTGGTTAGTAATATTATAGTATACACTGAGTTTATGCCAGGGAAGGAGGTGGATTGGTGTGATGGAATAACTCAGCCACTCTTCGCCCCAATAAATATAACATTACTGTAGAGTAATTGAGGCAGGGAAGGCCAATGTTCCTTGACATCCACCACCATCAACCAAAGGCCTGGTGGAATAGCTTAATAAACTTTTACAGGCCCTGCTGAATTGCAACAGATTTTAGCCCTTAACAGTAAAATCTTTCTTTTTTTTTTGTAAAGAAATTTTATTAACAGGATATTTTAACATGATCCATAATTAAAGACAGTTCTTAAGATATCCTTTTCTCCAACTTTTTTCCCCTCCCCCCTGGCTTCCAACGATGTTCCGCCCAATTATCATTTCAGTCAACATTCTGTTACATTAAACACTTATTCAATAATCAAATCTTCTATTAAAACATTTTCCTTTTCTATTTCTCTCTCTTAGGTAACATTTTAAATACAATCCATTTCTTACTATACTTCTAATCAACAGTAAAATTTTTCTAACCTGTAGTAATAACACCAATAGCTGTATGAGTACATGGTCAGAAAATCAAAGTATTTTGAATTAATTGGTTTGTTACAATGGGTGTGTGGGGCAATGCCCCCCACAGATGAGTACCGCCCCCACAGGGAAAATCTAATTTTAAAAAATAAAAAAATTAAAATGTAAGATGTGTGTGGGGTTTCCAAAATGACCCTGGACACAGTCAGGGAAGCTTCAGTCTCATTGTCTTTTTTCCAGGCCAAAAAATTAATAGATTTTTAAAAAGGCAAAATAAAATAAAACTGCAGGAAATAAAATAAAATTGCAAAACACAAAAGAGTCAGAGATTCCCCCCTCCTCAACTCATGTAGATGAGGAAGCCAGTAGATAAGGAAGAGAACCTGGCTCCCGTTTTCAAACACAGAAGAGGACTTGACTCCCCCTTTTAAACACAGAAGAGGACTCAGCTCTCCCTTTTAAATATCGCTCAAGCTGCGAGTGGTGAGCCCGCCCACAGCAGAGGAAGAGGACTCTGCTTGGTGGCAGTGGCCTCACTGAGCTTGTGCCAGCCGAGCTGACCCTGGTCATATAATGGCGGGTCACATGGCTGGGCTGGCACAGATGCAGTGAGGCCACCGCCACGAAGCTGAGTCCTCTTCCTCTGCTGCAGGCGGGCATATTGTTTGTGGGGGATGGGAAATGGCAGCTGCAGGGACTGATGCAAGGAACATTGTGTGGATGTGAGCAGGATGCCTTCCCATCTGTACAGTGTCCAAGGGTACTGTGATCTTTCAAAAACAATAATGAACCAGGTTTGGAAACTATTTCAGCAAAGGAAGAAAAAACACAGAAGCAACATTAACAGAGGATAATTTCACATGAATGCTCCTGAAAATAGTGTTGCTGTAAGGAAGCCAATGCAAAACAAAACTTCCATGTGGAGCCATGACCTGGATAGCCCAGGCAAGCTGGATCTCATCAGATCTCAGAAGCTAAGCAGGGCCAATCCTGGCAATTACTTGGAAGGGTGACCTCCAAAGAAAACCAGGGCTGGGATACAGAGGCAGGTAATATCAAATCCACCTCTCTGAAACATCCTAGCCCCACTAAGGATCTCCAGAAGTGCGCCTGGATGTGTGTGCACGCATACACACAGAATACCAAAAAAAAGAGCCCCAAACAAACTTCCATGTGGAAACAGCCTTACTGTCTTTCCTGCAGAGAAGTTTCTGGTAGAACTAATAATCTGGTTGCTTTAAGTTGCAGTTGAGGCCAACCTGAAACATTTGGTTGTTTGAATTAGAAAATCCAAACGGTGCATACCTCCTGCCTCTAATTAACTTTGGGCACAATCAACTGGGAAGCGTCTTGTACAAGTCTAAGGGAAATGAATGGACGTTATCAAAAACACTATCAAGGTCTTGTTTAAATCCTCCTCATTTCAGTGGATTGCATGTAGGAGAATCTTCTGGTAGATTATGTCCTGTAGTTCAAATCCGGTTGTGTCTCACTCCATTGCAAGAGTCATCCAGTCTCATGGTAGGGCCAGCTCTGGCTGCAGAAAATATTGTGTAATGCTGACAAATTGCTACTTCAGTATAGCATCTTGCAATTTTCTGCCCTAGATATTTTGCCTTATGTGAAATCAGTCTTTAAATTCTCTACAGCATCCCTTCTTAAAGTGTGCAACCCCTTGAAATGGTTATCTGTAATTTATTTTTTTTTAATTTTAAAAATTATTTTCTCAGAAAAAAGGTGGAATACAGAAGGGAAAAGGGGGTGGAGGAAATATGAATTCATCAGGTTTGTCAAATAATATAAGTTGTTACATTCAACAAGAGTAATTTATTGATGGTTGGCTGTCCTCAGTTGTTTTCACATACTAAATTAGATTAAATGAAGCTAAAAAATCAAGGTAAAATTAATATGGGCCTCAGGAATCATAATTCTTGCATGCTTTTGAGTTTGCGTTGGGAAGAGGAACAAACAAAACATTGTATTTATTGTTTATTTCACAGAAACACCATAACAGATAAGGGATTTTAGGAGTATTTTGGTTAAGGATTTCAGCCTTCCAGTAGCCATGGCAATCACTGCAGTAACCCTAGAGATGGATGCAGATGCCCTGGGAGCCACGCAGTCTTTGGGGAGGCAGCTCACTATGAAGGACTAGAGTTGCACTGAATATGTCTGAAGAGCCATCACCCTGGGTGGAGAAAAGTGGGCTATAAATGAAGTTAAATTAAGGAGAGTATCTGCTGGTTGTCAAGGTCATGAAGGATGGATCAGAAGCTCAGTTGCTAGAGATCCAACTGGAAGAAAAGGGGCAGGACTGTGACTCCTCAATGGGGCTATTTAAGCTCCAGTCAAGGAGGACTTTCATTTTGTCCTGTATGTTTGGCCCTAGCCATGTGTCTGTGGGCCTTTACATATTATTGCAATAAAGGTAAAGGTTTCCCTTGCTTGAAAGCCAGTCGAATCTGACTCTAGGGGGTGGTACTTATCTCCGTTTCCAAGCGGAAGAGCCAGCGTTGTCCAAAGATGTTTCTGTGGTCATGTGGCCAGCATAACTAAACGTGAGGCGCACAGAATGCTGTTACCTTCCCACCGAAGTGGTACCTATTTATCTACTTGCACTTTCTTGCTTTCGAACTCCTAGGTTGGCAGGGGCTGGGGCCAGAGACGGGAGCTCACTCTGTCACGTGGCAGTAGGGTCTCGAATTGCTGAACTACAGATCTTCTGGTCTGCAGCTCATAAATCCATGGAAAAGATATTGTCATGCTATTATGGTAACCCCATGCTACATTTAAAGGGGCTTTTAGTGAGAATGTTTCTTTAGTTGATACTTCTCTTTTATGAGAGTTGATCAGAAGTCCATATCAGAAAGGATATTATAGCATTGGAAAAAGTGCAGAAAGGGGCAATTAGAATGATAAAAGGGTTGGAACACTTTCCCTATGAAGAAAGGTTAAAGTGCGTGGGGCTCTTTAGCTTGGAGAAACGATGACTGAGGGGTGACATGTTTGAGGTTTACGGGATTATGCATGGGATAGAGCAGGTAGAGAAAGAAGTACTTTTTTCCTTTTCTCACAATACAAGAACTTGTGGCCACTCAATGAAATTGCTGAGCAGTCGGGTTAGAATGGATAAAAGGAAGGACTTCTTCACCCAAAGAGTGATTAACACATGGAATTCACTGCCACAGGAGGTGGTGGTGGCTACAAGCATGAATGGCTTCAAGAGGGAATTGGATATGCATATGGAGCAGGGGTCCATTAGTGGCTATTAGCCACAAGGTATAGATAGGAACTCTCAGTCTGGGACAAGTGATGCTCTGTATTCTTTGTGCTTGGGGGGGGAGGCAACAGTGGGTGGGTTTCTAGTGTTCTGGCCCCACTGGTGGACCTCCTGATGGCACCTGGTATTTTTGGCCACTGTGTGACAGAGTGTTGGACTAGATGGGCCATTGGCCTGATCCAACATTGGGCTCTCTTATGTTCTTAAATTCTAGAATTGGTAGAAGGATAGGGTCTTGCCTCTGTACTTTAGAGGCCGCCCGGCACTTTTTCTCCAACCAGGCCCTCTTGCTCTAGTTCCAGAGGAGATCCTAGATCTGGAGGAGAGGCAGGGTTGATGATGTTGGGTTTGGGTACTTCTGAGTGTTTCCAAAGTACACTATGAAATCAGAGATGAGGAGGGTCATCACTTCGCTAAATGCATTTGCAGACTCCTGGAAGAAGAGGAGTATGCAGGCCTCAGTTGGGGCCAGAGCTCACCGGAGCATCGCTCCGGGAGAGATGAGGCCAGGGGGCGGGGACATGTAGCAAGCCTCGCCCCCTGTTCCCAGCAGCCCTCCCCTCAGTTGGCCTGGGAGGAGAAAGTAGAAGTAAGGCAAGTTGTGAATCCCCGCCTTTCCAGGTCCGGGAACCCCCCCCCCCAACCCTGTCTTTCCGGGCTAGAACCTCTGTCTCCTCTGTGAGGGCAGATCTGTGTGTTTCTTTCCCCCTCCCCATAGGTAGCTATGCAAAGAGTCCAGTGGCACCTTTAAGACCAAGGCTTATTGAGGTAGAACCTCTCCCTCCTCTGTGAGAGCAGATCTGTGTGTTTTTCTCCCCCTCCCATTGGTAGCAATGCAAAGTGTCCAGTGGCACCTTTAAGACCAAGGCTTATTTAGGTAGAACCGCTTCCTCCTCTGTGAGGGCAGAGCTACATGTCCCCCCCCCCCATAGCTAGCAATTCAAAAGAGTCCAATGGCAAGACCAAGGTTTATTCAGGTACAAGCTCTCCCACCTTCTGACACACTTCCGGTGATGTCGGGGTGTGGCATATGCAAATAAGTTATGCTAATGAGCTCTTGCACCTCTTTTTCTACGAAATGACCCCTGGGAGTATGAATATTTAAATGTTGGTGAGGGTCTTGGATCGTTGTCAAGATTATTACTTCTATAAGCAGAGTTAAGTTTTTTGATCATTCACTAACTTCATATGAAGTGAAATATATACCGTTCCACTGGGTAAGGGACCTTCCTTGAAACTACATTGCACTGTCAAACCTCTGATCTGTGTACTGCTGACTCTGACTGATAGGTTCTAAGACAGTCTTAGGAGTACGGACTCTTATCTGGGAGAACCAGGTTTGATTTCCCACTTCTCCACATGTAGCTGCTGGTGTGACTTCAGTTACAAGTTATTTCAGAGCTGTTCTCTTACAAGCAGTTCTCGAAAGAGCTCTCTCAGCCTCACCTACCTCACAAGGTGTCTGTTGTGGGGAGGGGAAGGGAAAGGAGATTGTAAGCCACTCTGAGAGTCCTTTGGGTAATGAAGGGAGGGGTATAAATCCAATCTCTTCCTCCTCCTCCTTCTCCTCCTCCTCTCTGTTTCAGGTATGGCTGGGGCACAGCTTCCATTCTGATGGCTGAAAATAATAGCTTGGTATTCTAGAGACTGTTTTTTGCTTGAAAAAAATGCATTGATAAAATTGTTGTTGCTTTAGAGCAAAAGGTCATTAGTAGTCTTTTGTGTATTGCAGGTTTCAGAGGACTGTACTGGATCTGTCTCTGCAGTGGAGATTTGCCAATCTGCCCAACAATGCCAGACTGGAGATGGTGCCAATTTCTCATAATAGATCAGGAATTGAAACTATGGTTTGTTCTTTACACTTTATGTTATGTTTAAATCTAATATTCTACAAAAAAAGTACAGTATAACCAAAGGATGGCGGGGGAGGGAAGCAACTACCCCCTTGTGTTGTTTCACTTTTTTGTAGGTTGCTTTCAGAGACTGGCTTTCCATTATCTTTAAATCTAAAATCCACCAAGACCTTTCTAGGTGCTGTTTAAAGACAGAGATTCTTCCTCAGAAGATCTTCACCTACATTTTAAATAGGTACAGTTTATTTTAATGAACTGTTAATTAAGTCATTTTGTTTCTTAAGACATAATACAAACAAACCTTTTAACCTCTTCCTCTACCACATGCTCTCTTCAGGTTCCTTGTGGCACTCTATGGCTGTTCCCTTCCTCTCCATCCCCCTTCTTTTTTCAGCAATAAGTTGACGATATTAAATGAAAGAAACAAAAAGAAAGTGGAGGAAAAAGGCGCTAGAGTGTATGATGGCATTAGGAAGAACTTTATTTTTGAAGGAAATTTCTCATACACTTCAAAATATTTCTTTCTCTTTTTTAAATATCTGGGATCCTGTTTCTTTTAGCAGATTCTTTGGTATACTTTCTTACATTTCGCTGGGTTGATCATGCCTCGCTGCCATTTGTTCATGGAGAACTTTTAACCTCTTATTCGGCCATCATTAGGGTAATTGACTTTTAGCAGTACTTTGAGGAATAGCCACTTATGGTGCATGGATATTGCCTAGGTTCTCAGAATGTAACCTAAATTGATTGTTAAGGACAGTTTAATTCACATAGCTATGGTTGATTTCTTGCCAGAAGGTTGTCACTTGAGGGCACTTCTGTAAAAGTTGAATATGTGGCATTTGGAGCCTTCCAGCTTTAGGAGAGATGAGTATAATCCTAACCACTGACTATTGCCTAAATTGCTGAATTTGTTTTCAGTCATTGAATGCTTATGTGATTTGGGGCAGGGGTGAGGATGCCTCAGAATATTTTCCTAATATTCTATTGTGATGATATCCTCTATGGTTACTTGAACAATCAGTCCTTGCAATCTCTAGACCTCTAAAATGGCAAAAGAGAAGCTTTAAATACTTGTGGACATGATAAGCAACAGATTTTGTGATAATCTTTAAATGATTCAAAGAATATTTTGGATCTTGTTGATATAGTGCTGTTAAAGGGGCTGGATGAGGACAGTTCCTAATGTCTATAAAGAGGAGTTGCTGCGCTCAGACTTGTATGAGAGCTGTACAGTCTTCTGTGCTCCTTTATTTTAAGTGTCTGAGTTCAGACTGCAGTTTCTCAGTGACAATGGAAAGGGTCTGTACGTTCTCAGAGGTCCTTTTCTGTTTGTATAATATTACTGCATATCTGTTTATTTAAAGAAAGTCAGTGGGCAAAGAGGGATGGTTAAATTAAGATTAAGCACAATTCAGCTGTCTGCAAGACTATTAGTCCTTCCCTTTTGGGCAAGGTCTTACAATAAGACCAAATAAACAACATTCTTTTTGAATTACCAGTTGAGCTACACTCTTTTATATTTTTCTAAATTTTCGAAATAGCATGTTCTGAAAATTTCTGTGGTATGAGAGGAATTGCTGTAAAATCAGGATGGCCAGATTAATGTTATCAAAAGAAGAGGGAGAAGATTTGGATTTCCTGGCCTGAGGAAATACTGTACTGCATTTTTAATAGTACAGTTCTGTAGATAGGGCATCAGATCTCCACAAAGAAAGACCTAAATTGGCTTATTAAGATTGCTGTTAGGTGCTTGGATGGCACTTAAATTGTGCCCTGCTTATGGAACACCCTTCTGATGGAACACCCTGCCTGTCACTGCCCTTGTCATCTTCTAGTACCAGGAGTAGTCTACATTGTTTATCCAAGATAGTTAAAACTTGTTGTTTTGTTTGTTTTTAATTATTCTTGGCACTGTAGTTTTTATGATCTGGTTTGTTGCTGCTGTTTTGTTAATATAAAACTATTTTGTTTCCTTTCATTCATTGTAAACTATTTTCTTGTTGCTGGTGGAAGAATTGATTTTCAATTGATTAATTGGAGAACCAATATTTAGCTACCAACAACAAAAACACTATGAGCTATAAAAACAATTGCCTACCCTCTAATAATTTGATCCCTACATATCTGAAGAACAGAACTGTACAACTCACAGATGGATAATTATGGAAGAGTTAGTTTTTGTTTAGTTAGTTTTAACCAATAACTGTGGAAGGTCAATGCCAGCAAATCTGGTTATTACGAGCAGGGGACCTGCAAGGACTTGCAGGGGTGTCTGATTTTCTCCCCCACTATTTTCCATTTTCCTGCCCTAGTGGCCCCATAGCTTCTCTTCTGTTCCTCTTTCCTTCTCTTCTTCCTACCCAACTGCCAGTCTGCTTTTATTTTCTGCCCAGTCTTCAGCTTTCCCTCCTTTTTTTTTCATCCTGGCAGCTACTCCTGGGGAATGGTCTGGCCCCAGTTGCATGGTGGCTGCCGGTTGCATGGTGGGCTGCAGTTGTGCAGGTAGTGCGTCTCCAGTGGTTGCTGCTGGGTTCTCCCTGGCAAAGTGCTCCTCCATCATGACAGAGGAAGGTGACAGGACCTTTTTCCAGGGCTGTTTTGGCCTCCCAGTGCACCCATGCTCCCTCACAAGGTTTTGATTTACAGAAGCCTAGGCTTAGAATGCCCTACCATATAGTTGTAATTTCCTAGCAATCTCCAGAATGGCTGAGATCTTAGTGTGCATTCTTTTTTTAAAGCTGCAGGAGTTGTTTCTATTATTTTGGGGAGTTTTAATTCCCCAAATGTACTTTAAAAAAAAAAATCAGATTTTTCTGCAAACCTGGAACTTCCTTCAGGTTTGTATAAGAATTCTCCTGTCTGACTCTAGTACCATTTTGTGGGTCTGTTGATCATATACTCTATGGCATGGTTTGGAATTAGATATATGACATAGGAAGTACAATAGCCTTTGTTGTGAAGTTGGGAGCATGCTTGGCTTAAGTATGCACTTTTAAAAGGATATTGGCCTTGGAACCTTAGCATACTGTGTGTATAAAAAATTATAATACTAAAATATATATCATTTCAGGCCATAGCTAAGCTTATATGAAGTGCAGAACTGTGTGTGTGTGTGTATATATATATATATATATATATATATATAAATTGTCAACAGTATGTTTATAACACTGCTTCTTTTCTGAGACCTCTTATATCTAACACTTGTAATGGCCCCTCTCTGTAAGGTTTTGAGATGATGTGTGTTGTACTGTCTCCTTGCCTTCCTTAGACTTTCCTGCTTATTTCTGCTGCCACCAAAGGGTCTCTCCCTAGACTTCTTAGTTGAACCCAAAGAACTGGATGGTTTAGTTATATTTGGTAGAATGACAGAATGATCAGCATGTGGGGGGTGGCTCTGAGGTGAAAGGGTGTCTTTTACTCCAAACAAAACAGTTGCTTTCACTTAAACATAGGGTTCATTTAAAAGTAAAAAAGTGTAATGGTTTCAGTATGGTTAATAAGCATAATGGTTTCAGATAAGTATATAAGTGTAATGGTTTCAGATAGGTACAGTTCTCCTTTCTCTAAAGTTCCTTAAATAGGCCTAGCCCCAAAGGCTTATTTTCCTCACTTGCCACTTAGGCTAATGACTTCCATGAAGAACACAGATTTCTCTTGCTCCCACAGCACCTCATTCATTCCCTTCATCCACTCAGCTCTTTCTTCTTTCTCACACACCAACCCTCTCTATAAACCAGTTAACTCCTCACCCTAAGGTACAGCTGCCATCCAATCATAACACACTTCAATCATCCATCTAGCCCCCTCTTTCTTACTATAGAAGCCTGCATTTTAAATTACAGCAACACAGGCCCGTAGACACCGGGGGGGGATTGGGGGCAGTGCCCCCCACAGCACTGCCCTCTTAGACAATTTTTTTAAAACCGGGGGTGGGGGTGGGGGTGGTGGTTAAAAATTGATTTTTTAAAAAAATGTAAGATGCGTGTGGGTGTTCCAAGATGACCCCAGGCACAGTCTGGAAAGCTTCAGTCTCGTTTTTTTTTTTTCCAGGCCAAAAAATAAATACACTTTTAAAAATACAATGCAATAAAATAAAGTTGCAAAAAATAAAATTGCAAAATGCAAAATGGAGAGAGTCTGAGATTCCCCTCCCCCCCAGCTTACACAGAAAAGCAGCCTGGAATTGAGTCTCTCCAATCGAGAGGACTAGCGGAGGACTAGAGGTCACAGTGGAGCTGGAGCTGCTGCTTCTGCTGCAGCAAGAGGAGCAGCAGGTGTGGCCAGGGTGCCCACCCGGATTTCCCCACGCCCCACCAACCAAAATTTTCTGGCTACACCCTTGCTTCTACTGTACCAAAGAACAAACTATTAGATCCTGGAAGAAGTCAAACTAGTAGAGCCTCCAGCAACAGGAGAAGCCTCTCTCCTAAATGTGACTGTGTAAGATGAGTCTGCAGTGGGTCCAAGAAGTCTGCTGCCAAGTCCCAGATATGGCATGTATCCTGCAAGGGAATTGATGATGGGGGAGAGACCTGGAGATCCCCAACCCAGTAAAGGTTGACAGAGAAAAATCACCAGGGTCCCAGAACAAGGGGTTGAATGTAAATGATGGACTTTATTTATTAAGTAGTTTGAACTACAGGGAAAGAGAGAGAGAGCCTACCCAGGCACTGAAAAGAAGTTCTCCCTGATTGTGACTTTAACATAACTTTTTATAGGATAATATATGTCATCATTGGTAAGATGGCAGTAATAAACAAATCATATACTATTACATCTACCTTTTCCTTATTTCAGTTCCAAGAATACCCCCTAAAAGGAAGCCCCTCCATTTATTCCTTATATAGTGAGTGCCCTTAGCCCACTTCCTTATTTATCA
The DNA here is from genome assembly GCA_029375565.1 of Gekko gecko. Lineage (NCBI taxonomy): Eukaryota > Metazoa > Chordata > Lepidosauria > Squamata > Gekkonidae > Gekko > Gekko gecko. Next base: position 229,971,746 of record JAPDNY010000002.1, on the reverse strand, counting down.
CTTATACAGAAACCAGTTAGAGCTGGCTCTGCAGTTAGTTTATTTTGCAAAACTGTAAGAAGATAAGATCACAAGTACATCCGGTTACCTAAGTTCATTAAGCTTTTAAAATTGAAGGCTGCTTATAAACCACACAAAATGGCATTGATTTTGTTCATGTCCCTGTCAGGGCTCAGAGGACATTTACCTAGTTCTTATTTTAAGAACATAAGAGTATAAGAGAAGCCATGTTGGATCAGACCAATGGCCCATCCAGTCCAACACTCTGTGTCAGTGGTCAAAACCCAGGTGCCATCAGGAGGTCCACCAGCAGGGCCAGAACTTCAGAAGCCTTCCCACTGTTTCCCTGCAAGCACTAAGAATACAGAACATCACTCCCCAGACATAAGAACATAAGAGAAACCATGTTGGATCAGGTCAGTGGGCCATCCAGTCCAACACTCTGTCACACAGTGGCCATCAGGAGGTTCTCTGCATCTTTCAGGTGCAGAGAAGCACGCAGATCTAGAGTGAACTCTAAAATGTTAAGTTCATAATTTGTAATTGCTGTGCCTTACCTAATGGCTGTTATCGTGTTGAAAACCCAGACTTTGAGGGAGGGAGTGTGGACTCTGGGACAAATGGAACTATCCCGCTACTGAATTCTGATGTTCAATGTGGTTCTAACAGTCTTTTTATGTAGTTATAGACTGATCAGTAGGAATCAAGATATCCAGACCCCATGACTCAGACTAGTGCGTGGCTGTTTTGACACAAAGGTTTAGGTTAGTTGAGCCTCAAGACAGCCTGTCCCACTGTCATGGACTGGGCTGAGAGGCAGGAGTCAGGTCTGGTCCAAGGTCGTAGCTACGAAAGTTAGAGTGAGAGCCAAATCGTGAGTCCAAGAGAGTGGTTGACCAAAGCAGAGGTCAGGAAGCCAGGAGAGCTGAACAAGAGTGGGGTCTGAGAACAGGAGCCGGAAGTGGATGCGAGGTCTGCATGAAGGTGTTGCTACCATGGGGAGCCCAATCCCAACTGGGAGCTATATAGTCCTCGGCCTGTGCTTCCCATGGTGGTGCCGCCACTCCTGCTAATACTCAGGACTCAGCGCTCACCTTCCCTGCCAGCGTGCATCCCAGCGGCAGGTGGCTAAGTCCCTGCAAAGCCGCTCCCTCAGCCAAGCCACCCATGGAGGTGAGTGAGGCAGGCTACCTGGTTGCACCTGTACCTCACCAGCTGCTGCAGGACCAGGTGCAGGGGTTACAGGCTCGGGCATTGGTTGCAGCAAGCTGTCAACTCCCAAGGAGACAGAGGGGATGGCTTCTGGCTCTGGCAGTGCGAACAGCCCTGACATTGCTGCCAACTTGAGTGGGTACCTGTCACTGTTGCTGTCGCCCATGACACCATCACACACAGGTCTCAGGGCTAGCTGTTTCCCTACAGATCTGCATTTCCCAGGCACCCCTCCAAGCCTCAGGATTGGGTCTGATGAAAATGGAGGAAAAAGCAACAGTCAATTGCTTTCCAGGTGGTGGAGCTTGAAGGACCCAGTCTGTTTGTCTGTGGCAGGCAGAAGTGGGGTGCCAGGTTCTCCCTGGCCACCAGTGGGAGATAGATCCAGGTTGGGAAAACTCCTGGAGATTTAGGGATGGAACCTGGGGAGGCAGAGACCTCAGTGGTGCACAATACCATAGAATCCACCCACTTCAGAGCATCCATTTTCTCCACGGGAACTGATCTCTGTAGTCTGGAGATGAGGTGTAATTCTAGGGGATCCCCAGGTCCCACCTGGAGACTGGCATCCCTCTGCTACGAGCCTCAAAATGGACCATTAGCTTCAGGAAGATGGTGGAACGTAGCTGGAACTTGTAGGGATCCTTTAAATGCTTTTGAGAAGAAGTGGAGGGTGGTGCATGACCCTCTCCCTCCCTCATACAAAATTTAAAGGGCCCTCCAGCTGATCAGTGGGCCATGTGCTCCCCGCTGATCAGCTGAAGGGCCCTTTAAACCTTGCAGGAGAGGAGGAAGAGGGGCACTGTCCCCCCTTTCATTATGGCAAATAATGGCAGCCCCACCAGATAAAAAATTGCCCCACCAACCAAAAATTCTGGCTACGGGCCTGCAGCAACATACATATAAAAACCCACATTAAATCACAGAAATAAAATACACACAAAATATTTATTTAGCAAAACACCACAGTGTTCATTTTATCATAATTAGGTACTTCGTGGTCAGGATCAACTCTAGGTATTTCCGCATGTTCAAACCATTTTCAATATATCTTGATCTGTATATTGAATTGGCATCTAAATATTTAGTCTCTAATTGCTCTGTAATATCTGCTAGACAGTTCTTGATTAATGGTTTGTTTGTTCTTTCTCTGTTTTGTCTAATTCCTCATCTTAATTTTTTAGTTCTAAAACTTCTGCTTGATATTACTTGAGTTCCCCTCTTTTACTAGCTAAAGATCTCTGGTCTTGGGCAAATGAAACCATCATTGTCTGTTGCTGTTCCCATTAAAGTAATTTGTTACAGATTATCTTGGTACTGTACATCAAAGAATAGGGGCCAGAGGTCAATGGTGGAACTCTTACAAGTAGGAAATCAATTTAGCTGTTGCCTCAGAGTGGGGAGGGGGTTGGGGTTGGTTGGTTGATCAAATTTAATGCCCTGCCTAGTTTTGAACTGCTGCCTAAAGTGTTGATTCAATTGGCAGTGTGGATTTCTGGGCAAAGAGTCTTGTATCTGGTGATGTCAGTTGTCGGCACTCTTGTGCAGCCAAGGATAATTTGAAGGCTGCCCTTGAGCGATGAATGAAATTGGGAAAGCCATGTCAATAATGGGATGAATCATTCTCAGAAACGGGAATGATGTCCAAACCCATTAAATTGCATTTAATGAACAAATCCAATGGTAACCAAATTTGAATACTGACTCCAGCTTATAAAATATTAATCCACAAAATAGTTTTGTTTTGGGGAAGTTAGCCAAGTTAGTGAGCTGCATTTTTTTTTTAAAAAAAAAAGGCTTGTGACAGTTTAAGTCCAGATGGATGTTAGTCTGTAGCATGTGGTGAAGTGAGTTCTGACTCATGACAGCCTATGCTGGAATCAGTTCTGTTAGTCTTAGCAAACTGTTTTATTTTGTGATGCTTTAAAGACTAATGAATTTATTGTATAAGCTTTCATGATGAGTGAAAGCCTACTTTGTTAGTTAATTCTAAATGATTATTTAAGAAATAATTTAGTTTAATTAATATTTTTGTTGAGCCTGAGTAATAATCTTTTAATAATTCAGTGAATTACTGATAATATTAAAATCCATTTTCTACTGCAAAAGGGAAGCAGAAAAAGGATGTTGCTGAAAAATTGTGCTTGCTATGTCCCTGAAGGAGAGGGTGGGGTTTGGTCTTTGATGCCATGTTGAGTTTTGTAAGCTCTTTCAAGGCCAAACACAACAGTGGGGTGGGTAGGTGGCTGAGGGTTCATTGCTCTTACATTGAGCCCCTGAGAAGTTTGGAAAAGAGTGAACATTGAAAGGCTTGGCAAGATGGCAGGGAGATCCCTGTTCTTTTTTGACATCTGGCAAAAGGAATTAGTGTTCCTAGAAGTTATACTGAGCCTTACAGACCCTTTCTCCCAAATTAGCATGCTGCAGGCAGAGAGTAGGACCCCAACTCCAGCTCAGTATGAGCTTAGGCTAGCGAGAGATGCTAAAAACAAAAAAAGGTTATTTTCTTATGTTCAAAGTAAGAAAAAGAGCAAGGACGTGGTAGGCCCACTGTGGGGACAGGAAAGTGAAATTGTAACAGGTGATGAAGAGAGGGCAGAACTGCTCAATTCCTACTTTTCCTCAGTCTTCTCTTGCAAGGGAAATGGTGCTCAACATGGCAAAAACAGAACACATGAGGGAATGGAGTTGCAGCCTAGGGTCGACGTAGGGGTAGTACATAAACACCTAGTTTCTTTAAATGAAACAAGGTCTTCGGGGCCAGGTGAGCTGTATCCAAGGGTGCTAAAAGAACTCGCTAGTGTTCCCTCTAAGCTGAGTTAGTGTGAGCTAGCTCACAGGTTTTTAGCCTCTGGCTCACAGATTTCTGTCTTAGCTCAGGAAGGATGTGGCTCCAGAGTGAACTAATTTAGGCAGGAGCCAAATCGCTTGCTCACAACTTTAATGCCCATAGCTCACAAAGCAGAATTTCTGCACACAAAACTCCACAGCTTAGAGAGAACATTGGAACTCGCAGATGTAATTTCTGAGCCTCTGTCCATTATTTTTGAGAATTCTTGGAGAACAGGTGAGGTGCCAGAAGATTGGAAGCGGGCAAATGTCCCCATCTTCAAGAAGGGGAAAAAGGAGGATCCGGGTAACTACCAACCCGTCAGCTTGACATATGCCTAGGGAAGTTTTAGAACAAATAATCAAACAGACAGTCTTTGAGCATTTAGAAAGAACGGCTATGATTACTAAGAGCCAGGATGAGTTTCTCAAGAACAAGTCATGTCAGACTAACCTTATCTCTTTTTTTGAGAATGTTACTACCTTGCTGGATCAGGGGAATGCTGTAGACATAGTTTATCTTGATTTTAGTAAGGCTTTGATAAGGTTCCACATAATATCCTTGTTTACAAATGGGAAAAATGTGGTTTGGATCCTATGACTGTTAGGTGAATCTGTAACTGGTTGACAGATGGCTCCCAAAGAGTGGTTGTGAATGGTTCCTCATCTTTTTGGAGAGGAGTGGCAAGTGGAGTGCCTCAAGGATCTGTCTTGGGACCTGTTTTGTTAAACATCTTTATCAATGATTTGGATGAAGGGATAGAGGGAATGCTTATTAAATTTGCAGATGATACTAAATTGGGAGGGGTAGTAAATACGGTAGAAGACAGAGTCAGGATACAAGATGATCTTGACAGGCTGGGAAACTGGGCTAAAAGAAATTTAATGAATTTCAAATGGGAATAAATGTAAAGTTCTGCATTTAGGTAGGAGAAATCAATGCATAACTATAGGTTGGGGGAGACCTGTCTTGGCAGTAGTATGTGCGAAAAGGATCTAGGGGTTTAGTAGACCATACATTGAACATGAGTCAGCAGTGTGATACAGTTGCTAAAAAGGCAAATGCGATTTTGGGCTGTATCAACAGAAGTATAGTGTCCAGATCACGCATAGTGATGGTACCACTTTACTCTGCTCTGGTTAGATCTCACCTAGAGTATTGTATTCAGTTTTGGGCACCACAATTTAAGAAGGATATAGACAAGCTGGAACGTGTCCAGAGGAGAGCAATGAAGATGGTGAGGGGTCTGAAGACCAAGTCCTGTGAGGAAAGGTTGAAGGAGCTGGGTATGTTTAGCCTGGAGAGGAGATGACTGAGAGGCAATATGATAACCATCTTCAAGTATTTGAAGGGCTGTCATCTAGAGGATGGTGTGGAGTTGTTTTCTGTTGCCCCAGAAGGTCGGACCAGAACCCACAGGTTGAAATTAAATCAGAAGAGTTTTCGGCTAAATATTAGGAAGAACTTCCTGACAGAGTGGTTCCTCAGTGGAACAGGCTTCCTCGGGAGGTGGTAGTCTCTCCTTCGTTGGAGTTTTTCAAACAGAGGCTAGATGGCCCTCTGACAGCAATGCGGATTCTGTGAATTTAGGCAGATCATGAAAGGGAGGGCAGGATGGGTTGCCTCAGTGCTTAGTTCTTGTGGTCCTTTTTTACATGCCCAGGGAAATGCTGATTGCCACTTTAGGGTCAGGAAGCAATCCTGGAGGTTTTTTGTCATCTTCTGGGCATGGAACAGCAGTCACTGAAGGTGTGGAGGAGGAGGTATTTGTGAATTTCCTGCATTATGCAGGGGGCTGGACTAGATGACCCTGGAGTCCCTTCCAACTCTATAATTCTATGATTCTACTTCAAGCACCAGAGAAGGACCAGTAGAAAAAGTGCCCATGTCAGTGGTCAGCTGGTGAATGTGTTTGTTTTTTTGCTGTCAACTTGCAGCCAACTTATGGCAACCCTGTATGGTTTTCAAGGCAAAAGACATTCAGAAGTGCTTTGCCATTGCCTACCTCTACATAGCAACCCTAGACTTCCTGTCCAAGTACTGACCAGGGCTGACTTTGCATAGCTTCTGATGAGATTGGGCTAGCCTGGGCTATTCAGGTCAAGGTGTGCTTGAATAACTAGTAAAAAAAAAAGAATATTTATTTCCTTCACTATGTTTTCTTCCGGAATTAAACCCAAACAAATGGTAACTATTCATTATGCTGTATGCTAATTAACTGTTCACCCTCTACCTGTATGTATGGACTGGTAATTTCCATTTTATTATATCTGGAAGTTTGTGTGCACATGAAAGCTTACACCTTGAACAAAAATTTTTGGTCTTAAAGGTGCACTGGCCTCAAATTTTGTTCTGTTCTGTTGTCTGTTGCTTCAGTTTGGTGTAGTGGTTAAGTGGGTGGACTCTAATCTGGGAGAACCGGGTTTGATTCCGCACTCCTCCACTTGCACCTGCTGGATGACCTTGGGCAAGCCATAGTTCTGACAAAAGCTGTCCTTGAAAGAGCAGTTCTCGAAAGAGCTCTCTCAGCCCCACCTACCTCACAGGGTGTCTGTTGTGGGGAGGGGAAGGGAAAGGAGTTTGTAAACTGCTCTGAGACTCCTTTGGGTAGTGAAGGGCGGGGTATAAATCCAGTCTCCTCCTCCTCCTCCTCCTCCTCCTCCTTCTTCTTCTTCTTCAGACCAACATGGCTACTCACCTGAATCTAGTTGAAAAAAAAGAACTGATAATCAAGATTACTGGTTGATTTGTTGTTAAGGGTTAGCAGTGCCTAATTGAATTAAATCCAGACAATTAACAAAAAGAAATGGGAGTTTGTTTGAAACATTTGTCGAATAGTCTAGTCTAAATAACCTCTCAAACAAAATCTGCCAGATCTTCCATGGACAAGGAATGGTACCTTACTTGTGTAAGACTCAGGTGGGGAGTAGAAGAAAAAGAAGCAGTATGTCATTCTTGGCAACCTGTATTATTACAGATCCCTTTAAATATTGAATACTCTGTTGTCTGCGACTCTGGCTGAACTCATTATCTGTTCTGGTATGCTTTAATGGATTCTGGCCAGGGTTGAGTACAATCTGCATTTTTTGCTTCCGAAGTGGCAGAGATTGACGAAAATTGCTTTGTGTTTACTTCCTTCTAGTGGAAGGAAGGCAGCTTCATATAGCCCAATCTCATCAGATCTTGGAAGCTAAGCAGGGTCAGTACATGGATGGGAGACTGCCAGGGAAAGTTCTGCAGACGAAGGCAGTGGCAAACCACTTCTTCTCACTTGCCTTGAAAGCCCCTTCTTGGGGTAGCCATAAGTTGGTTGTGACTTGATGGCACTTACTTACATATACTTCCTTCTCAAATATTTTTTATTTTAAAGAAGGAAACACTGATTACTTAAAATGGAGTGTTGGTATCTCTGTGAAGCAAGAAACTGTGATGATTATATTCAAGAGAGAACAGAGTAGGATCAGCTTTGGATTACTGATGGCTATGTATTGAGTACTGTCTTTGGCATCTGCTCCTTTTAGGAGTTGAGTTGATTATTGTACAGCTGGGCAGTTAGAAATAAGAAAGTTGCAGTGCTATCCTAACCAGAGTTACACTTGTCTAAGTTCACTGAAGTTGATGGGTTTAGAAGGGTGCAACTCTGCTTAGGATGGCATTGTTAAAAGCCCTAGATAATCAGGAAGGGAGTATTCTTAAATTGCTTTGACTGGTAAAATATGGGGTTGAGGAGGATGCATGTTTGTCAGAACCAGAGTACCAGATTCTGCAAGCGAGGTTTTAAAAAGGTTTTATCATTAATTCAGTTGTGATACCCTAAAGCTGTGATGCAAGTTAAAATTGTTCATATGAAATCTATTTTCACTTTCATCAATTGATTGTTCCTTGGAAATGCAGACAGTGATTTCCCAATAAAATCATGAAATACTGAACCCTGGAAGGAGACATGCCATAAAATTTGTTCATGAATATTCAGAACTGCAGGGAATAATATAATTATTCTTAGATTTGTATCCACAGTAGCGTTTGTTAAAACTTTGTTTCTGCCTTTAGAAACAGATGTATAGAAGGCAAGGAAAGCAGATTCCTTGTAGCTGGAGGAAGGATACTGTTACAAAGAACTAATGTAGCAATTCAATTAAACTGTTAATCAATCTTGTACTCATATTTGTAAACTTAGAAATGAATTGGCATGGTTTTCTGTTTTCTGGATAAAAGCTTAACATTTCATATATTGTTTGGGATTTCTGTGAAGCTTTTTAAAATTGTCTGAGTATGGCTTTCATGACATGCTTGGCTTTGAACTGTTGCCTAAAAAACTGATGCAATTGGCAGCGTAGATTTATGGGCAGGAGCCTTGTAGCCTAGTAATGTCAGCTGTCGGCATGCTTATGCAGCCAAGGATAATCTGAAGGCTGGCCTTGACTTCAGTGAGGAAGAAACTGGGAAAACCATGTCAATGATGGGATGAAACTACTTAGCACTGGCCCCTTATGATTGGTGGTTGGTAAGATGCAGGACTTCTTACGAATGTGTTCCCAAATCCCAGCAGGTCACATCTTTTAGCGTGCTGCGCAAGTGACAGCAAATATATCCTGCCAATGAAAGCAATGGTGTGTTAGATCTTGTGGTGCCTGGGGCTGCCTTTTAAAAAAAATTCTCTGTAAAATACTGGAAAATTTTTGTTGTGTCTGTCTCCTTCTTTTTGAATACTTCAGTGATGAGGACTATGTGAGGAATGAACCAAATTGGGATAATGGTGTTGGTTCAGTTCTCCTGCAGTGCTGCCAATTCTGGGAATAGTGTTTTCTCAAGGAATCTTAGTATTTACCCTCTAGAAAGAGGTTTTAACCTTCCTTATTATGATAAAAAGCTTAAATATGTAGGTCTCTGGTGACTCAGAATCAAAAGCCAGGATACAAATAAAAAGTGAAATAATATACCAATTCTCTGCATGCAGGAGTTTCTTGTTTATTATTTTTGAGTTTTATGGGAGTCAGTCGGCCACAGGCTTCCTGGTTGATGTTGTTGGTGTGTAGATTGTCCTGAAATCCAGGACTTAGGGAAAAAATAGTGACTTTGTTCTTCATGACAGAATTTTTCCTTACTGAAACAACTTCAAGAGCAGTAGTACCTCCAAACTGCTATTAGAATAAAAAAGCAATTTCCCATGTCCCTCTATAATCATACTGCTATTCCATGTTTATTGAAAGATGCATTATTTCATCTCACAAAATTACAGGGGCGAGTTGACCTTGTGGTATATCCAAGTACTTTAAGAGCTAGTGACAAGAAATGTAGTGTAGCCTAAGAAGGGAAGTAGATCTGTAGTTATCAGAACAGTGTGTTCAAAATTTGGTTGTTGATCGCTCGTCCCAAAGAGGGCTTTTGAATTTCTTTTTTTCTTTCCTCTTGTGCTGGACTCCCTTAGGGTCAGACACATCCTTCCTGTTCTGTTGATTGGTGGCTTCCTTTGTTTTGGAACTACTTCGACAGATTCTGCCATCACTCCTATAAATAAAATGGTTGGCATCCGTCACAGCTCAGGTGGGGTGTCACCTGACGCTGCCACCACTCTGGTTTTAGGATCCCTTGAGAAGGCCCAGAGCACCCTCCCAAGGCTTCAGACCTCCCTGGAGAAGGCCGAATAAGATGCGTGAGGACCAGGCAGAGTGAACAACAAATAAAAGGTTTAGTTTACAGGAGATCGGTGAAATATGGGAAACAAACAAGGTGCAAGAACAATAGCAATAAGTGGGTGAAGAGAAAAGAAACCAAATGCCCTAAGGTGACTAGACTCACAGTCCCTAGTTCACTGTCTCAGTTGGGCCTTCCTCTCAGGGTGAGGGTCTCTCCCAGTAGCAGCCTTCCCTCTGGCCCTGCTCTCTTGGAAGAAAGAACCACTCTTCTGTGCCAGGTCTTTTATTAAATGTCCCCCTTTGTTGTAATTGGCTAAAATTGGTGCCAAAACCTCTCAGGGACTTCTGGGAGTTGTAGGCCTGGCCTCCTTCGATTGCTACTCAGGCTCCTTGGGCATGCTAGGCCCCTTCTTGCACAGCCCAGATCATGACAGCATATGCTGGCAATGACTCACATACTCTCCCATTGGCCACTGGGGAAGCTGTCTTGGTGTCCTATTGGCCTGCCCTGCCGGCACCTCCATTCTTACACCCCCACTTTTGATGTGTTGCATCTTGGGAGTTGTAGTTCTCAGTGACCTTACTGCAACCATAGCAAAGGGAATTAGAACTACAACTCCCAAGTTGGGAGTCCCAAGAAGCTGTGGGGCTTTAGCTGGGAGTCAGTTAAACTGTTAATCAGTTAAAGTGTTAAATAGGAAGCAGCTTTGAAATTGAAAGGGGTTGGAGGGAAAAGGAAGGCCTGGACATCTCTCTGAATTACAATTGATCTCCAAACTACACAGATCAGTCCCTATGGAGAAAATGGTTGCTTGGGAGGGTTAGCTCTATGGCATTATACCTCACTGAAGTCCATCAACAAACCTGGCCCTCTCCTTAGTATTGCCAACTTCCAGGTGGCACCTGGAGATCTCCAAGATCAGTTCTCCTGGAGAAAAGGAATGCTTTGGGCAGTGGACTCAATGGCATTATATCCCCACCTCAAACCCTGCTCTCCCCAGGCTCTACTCCTTAAATCTACAGGTATTTCCCAACCCAGAGTTGGCAACCCTGTAACTGGCTACAGAACTGCTTTCTAGACCCTTGAAACCCAGGAAACATGGCACGGGAGGGGATGTTTTTCTACCTCAGCTGTCACTGCATAGCTCCAACTCAACATAAGTCAGTGGTAGAGGGAACCATACCTGTTACCATGCAGCTCTCCTCCCATACTACCCACTTGGGGCAGCAAAAAGACTTGAGACAGCCCTGCCTTATAGCTGAGCAGAAGGAAATAAACATGGCTTGCCTCCCTCTGTTTTCCCCTTCCCTTAGTTGCCCCACCAGTCACAGCCGGGACACTCATCTGGAGCCTCTGTCTAGAGCTTGTTGTATTTCTTCCCACAATGGGCCTTACTCCTTGTCCATTATGATTACAAAAGCAGTAAAGCAGGCTAGATAGAGACACCTAGAGAAGATTGGGCAAGGAACCCAGGTATGTGTAGAATACCTTTCTCTCCCTTCCCTGTGAGGGGAAGGGAAAGAAAGGCATTTAAATCCCCACAGATGGTGGGGGGCTCTGTAGGCTTTCTGTGGCCTGTCCGCCTGCACAGGCGGGCCAGGAATGGCAGGGGGGGGGGCGCACCCCAGTATCCTTACTGCCAGAGCGCCACTCTGCCCCACTCCAGCAGGAAATGACCCATTTCCCATACTATCCAGCCTTCTGGTTAAGATCTGCCTCCCAAGCCCTGTTCTCTGTGCTGCTGCCTTCAGAGGTGAGGTGGGTGGTAACTAGAGACTGGGTGGCACCTGTGGGGGCACCTCATGTTTGGAATGCCCTCCCACTTGAGGCTAGCCTAGCACCTACTTTACTTTCATTTAGGTGCCAGGTCAAAACATATCTTTATACCCAGGTTTTTAAATAGGGGTTTTACCTTATCAGCTTTTAAATGGACTGCTTATGTTTTTATGCTGCTTGTTTTTTCAATTGTAAGTTGGCTTGAGCAGGACTCTGAAGAGGCAGCATAAGAAGTATTCTAAATAAATAAGAGAAATTTGCAGGAGGGAAATTAGCCCACTCATACCTCTGAGAACCTAGTTATACTGAAGAGGGAGATTTCCAAATTGTTCCTCCTTAATGGGCCTTGAGCGTATTGTTAATATTTCACAAGAGAAACTTCTTGTTAGACAAATAATTAATTTCTGCAGAAAATGCTCAGCTTCTTGTAGCCCAAACCATGAACATTTGTTTTACTTGACTTAACAAATGTGACATGGCATAGGATTTTTTTCGGTCATAGCCTACTTCCTCAGATGCATGAAGTTTTGGACTTCAGGTTCGTAACAAGAAACATCCTTAGTATTTGTGTGTGAATCTGTATCTATAACGAAAATAGACGCACATGGCTACAAGAATGTTTGGTTGGAAGTTAGGGAATGCTGTTACAAAATGAGATCAGATGGTTCAGAAATCTGAGAGATATGTTACATTGCTTTGCAGAGCAAAATTAAAACAGGATTTTAGCTGAAAGAGTAAAAAAGATCCAGTCAGTGGGCTGCCTATCCACTTGTATCACTCTTTTCATAGAAGTGAGAACCTGTTATCTTTACCCATAAGTAATCTAATCTGTACTTCTGTAGTCTGGTCCAGTTATGTTCTATGGAAACTAAGTTGTGGAAGATGAGTTGTCAGTTCAACTGGCAAAATATGCAGATGGAACTGCTATTGTGACTGCCTTCTGATTTGAAAATATTTCTTCATATGTGGGAAAGTCTAAGTCTACATAAACCTCCATGAGGCTTCTTTCAAATTTTACTGTTCAACTACACTAAAATCTGGGTGGGTTTTTTTTTTTTAAAAAAAGTGTAGTAGTTTTCCATGGCATGAGGAAGAGCAACCGTTATATCATGAAGAATATCAGATACCCTAGATCAATGATACACATTCAGTGGCTTAGGAGTCACATATGGCTCTTTGATATGCCACCCATGCATCTCCTGAGAACTTCTGAGTTTGGCACCAGCTGCATGTTTCAGAAAAGTGGGCAAGACCATTGCCCTATAGGGCTTATGATTGGCAGGTGGTTCATACCTTGAAACAGTTACCAGCTAGAGATTTATAAAATTATGCATGGTATGGGAAGAATGGATAGGAAGAAGCTTTATTTCCTTTCCCATAATATTAGAACCTGGGGTCATCCACTAGGGTTCCCATTCCCCAGGTCCTAGCGAGGATTCCCCTGCTTTTCAGGGCTTTGATCCACGCTGGCCAACTGGCCAAAAGTGGAGGACAGGGTGGTCGAGCACAAGAACATGGAGTGAAAGTCTAAAGATGAGATATCGGAGAAGAAAGAGAAAGTGACCAATATGCTTCAGCAGGGAGGTCAAGGAGAGACTGAAAATGGAAGTTGATGAGAGAGATATATAGGGGGGGGCTCCTGGGGCTCAGTTTCAGTTATTATTTCAAAAAATGTTCTGAGCTTGCTAAGCTAGAAGGATTCCAAGATGAACTCAAATAGAAGCTAGCTTTGACTTGTACAGTAGAAATTTCAGATCTGAAACAAGGTCAAAGACGAAAAGCTGTAAACCAGCTGGATGCATTAAGTTGGGGCATTTTGAATGGATTAGCCTTCTCATCAGTGAGGGAACACATTGTTGGTTTGGAGGTCCCTGTTCTTAACTTGGGGAACAAGCCTAAGCAGGTTTCCTTGGAAGTAAGTTCCATGATAATCAGTGAGGCTTACTCCCAGGAAAGGGTCCTTAGGACTGCAGTTTTAGTCTCAAATCTGCTTTGTTTTATGTCAAATAATCAAGCTCTTGTATTCTCATAACCTGGGTGCTGTGGAACACATGACCCCCGGGAGCAGCTTGATTGTCTTTGATATGAAGTGCCCCTCTACATATAGGGAGTTTTGTTTTTATATGGGATAGCATTTAAAGAAATGATCTGTCACTTGTGTGCTGAGGTGGTACAGTCCATTATGTGATCCTTGTTGAACATGTAGCTCTGCTCTAAGAACTGTGTGTTATAGTTCTGTTGCTAGTGAGGCAATGGAATATTAACTTGATCTGTATTTGTCAGTTGTTCATTTTGGGGTCACTAGTTGTAACAGCTAAATGATGTAAATCTCTGCCAGACCGAAGCAGTAGTCATAATCTAGGACTGGTGGCCAGGATTCTGTTTGCCAGATGTAAATCAGGACAGCTGATGTGCCAGATGTGATTTTAAGCAGCTCATTATGTATTGTTCTACCACTAGTTATGTGGGACACCCTCATTCCTTTTTTAATTAACTGGGTTCTCCCTCATAGGTACGGATTGCCTTGCAGCTGGATGATGGTTCAAGGCTCCAGGATACTTTTTGCTCCAGCCAGACCTTGCGGGAGATTCTTGATCATTTTGCACAGACAAGGTGAGTTCAAAGGGAAAATAATTAGGAAAATATTTTAAGAAAATAAGTAACTAGAATGCTACTGAATGAATAAAAGCTGCGATAAAACTCACATGGTATAGAACCTTGCTGTTTTACTCCATAACTGTGTTGAACAGAATAGTAGTAAGTTAATAGTCAGTGCTCTGATAGAACCAAGACTGGCCATCCTGCCAGCTCTGTATGTTCTTTCAGAAGGTTGACTCATTCATGATCAATCTGCTCATTTCTTTTAGAGAAGCTGATGGTATCACTGTGTTAAAAAACAAACAAACAGGACCCCCCCCCCCGGGCTGCAGCAGGCTAAGCAGATGGCAGTCCAACATGAGAGTTGTTTTTGACTTGCACAGCTGCCATCTGCATTTGGGGAGAACGGTACTGGTATGGGGTATACAATGAGAAACAAGAATTCCCCCCCCTTCCTGCTTCTGTTAAGCTGTAGTGAAAGAAAGTGGTTACACCCCTTCAGATCAAAGGACACATTGCATATAAATGTGTGCAACTGTATTTTGGGAGCCCTTTGTATTAAAATTCACTTCAGAAGGCTGGAATTAATAGCATATCAGAGGACATTGCGCAAAACCCTTTCCTTACCTGTTGTTTTCCTGTTCCAGATCACACACTCCCCACATACAAGCTGCCTCTCTACCATATTGGGTTTAAAATACAAGCATGACCAAGTGTATATTTTAAACTCTATGTGGGGAGAAGGAGGTTGAACATTTATAGCAGGGAAATGGTGGTTAGGGCAGATAATATGGGCTACATCACTGCTTTTCTTCTTTCAAAGGCTTTCTTCTACGGCAGGTTTTTAACACAAAAGGGTTGTCAGGTTACAGTTGCATGTGTATGTTACTTAGCCATTAGACTCAGGGGCCTTTTCTCATTTACTGCACAGTTAATATATATTTACTTCACAATTGTTTGACACAGTCTGCATGTCTCACTCAGTATTACACTTCTTGCGCTAGGAATGTAATATTTTCACTTACTCTTTTTAACCTATGAAAATGTGATTCTTCCACCCTAGTGCTACTTGTTGCTGCCACAGTTCCTGTTGCACAAGCGCTGTGGAATATTGTGTGATGTGATTGGAGCAGTGCAGCTTGTGCCTTCTCTCTCCACCTACTCTGTGCCATGTTCTTTGCAGGGTTCTGTAGTCTACTGTAGTACAGCTCATCCCAAGAGACCCCTTCCTTAAAGCAAATATGGGCAAATTTCAGCAGGACTATGCACATCCCTCCTACAGCAGAGTGAATGTTTTGTTTACTTTTTAAGAAGTTATTTGATGACTGTGGGTTCCCCTTCTTTTGTGCCAGAGTACACATAAGCCAGGAGTATTTTGCATGCAGTCTCTTACATGCAGGTGGGACGTCGTTATTGAAAAGAGATTGGCAGAAAATTTCATTAGGACATGCTTTGTGCAGAAAAACACAAAGTAAGCTTTAGCCTCATAGTGTTGGTTGACTGGTCTTTTTCAAACCTTTGATCATACGTTTTTCAAAGGGGAAGATTTGCCTAGTTGCTGTCCTTTGCCTTGCACTACCTTGAAAGCAGTCTGTCTTTAATAGGAGATGGCTATGGATTAGCAAGCTTCCGTGATGGTTTGCCTCCCTCTTGCTGCAGTCCATATTTAATGCTTCCTTCTGTCTGAAGTGGATTCAAGAACAATGGTTGCTCTTTAAAAACAAATGTCAAGCTAATCATTTGTACTCCAAAAACAATTTTGTTACTTAACTTTGCTTCTTTTGGGGCTCTGAAGGCTAAGCTTCATACACTAGAGACATTTGCTGTTGCAGACTATTTAATTCCCCCTGGCCTTGTTAGCAGGATTTGTCTGACAACTGGGAAGGGGCTGTCAGCTTAGTGCAGTTCTTGTTATTCCTACTTTTTGAATCTAGTTCTGAGTTCTCTCTGCGATCAAACAGGATTGGTTTGGGCCCTGTTCTTTTGAAGAGTCTTTTTCCATAGTCCACGTGTGGTGTTGTAGGATTGTGTAATTGGCAGCTATTTTTTTCAGGATCAGAAACCATCCCAATAACTATCTAAAGGAATTATTGACTTCCTGTCATACTAGGTCTTCCAAAGCTGAGATGACAGACTCACTTGGGAAGGGTGGGTGGGCTAGCTTGGACAGTTGTACAAATAACAATAAGCAGATGAGCATTCTATTTCTGCCAACCAATAAATGTGCAGTTTCTGTATTTTTCTTCCCCTGACACATTGCAGACATTAACCTCACAAGTAGTACTGTATTTGTCAGACTACATGATGGTGTGACTTGTGCAAAGAGCTCCAGTTTCAGACACTTACAAAAGATCTATCTGTTATTTCCTTGCCTTTGTATTAGTCCATGTGTTGTGGCAAACACAGCAAACCTGTGCAGAGCCACTCCAGTCTAAACCCTGTCTGCATAGGATTGCACTGTTAGTCACAATATTTGAAGTTTTACGCTGCACTCTGAAAAATTCCCTCCAAGTACAGATTGTTTCTTCTTCAATTTAGTAATTCACCAGCTCCTACTCTCCATGTTTAAGATGACACATGTTTGAAAATTTTATGTTTATTTTCATATCCTAACTCTCTGTAGAAACTCTGTAACATTAGTTTGCTGAGGTTTTTTGGTGATATTGGAGTTGTTGGATTGGAACTCTTGGTGTGCAATTTGGCCATGAAAAATAACTGAGGGGAAGGATCTGATATGGATTGGGATTTCAAGAATAGAACTTACTCTTCAGACCCAGTTCTTCTATTTAGTGTGGTTTCAGTACTGTATTACTCTTATCTCATTTGAATCTTCCTGTTGTGGAAGGCTTTTTTACTGGAAGAAATTGATATGTAGTTCTAGAAAGCATTTGCTGAGATTATAAAATCTCTGGAGGCAAACTGGAGGCAAAGTTCACCCTTAAAGCTGCTTACTTTTAGAATGTTCCTGAATAAGACTTAACACATTGAGAGGAGCCCATCTGAAAGTAAGCATGCCCAGAACTGTGACTCATGCAGAAAGGTAATGAGAAGCCATCTTGAATTTCAGGCAACTTTGCATTGGGAGTAATTGAATGATCTGATCCAGGGGTCTTTTAGTAGAAAAACAGCTGCAGGAGCTTATTAGCATATGGTATGCTAATGAGCTGTTAGGCTATTAGCATATGCCACGCCCCCTGACATCACCGGAAGTGATGTCAGAAGGGGAAGCAAAAGGTGGGAAGGCATCTTCAAAAGCCTCCCCTTCCCTTCCCCAGCTGGCCTGGGTGGGGGAGCTAAGAGAGAAGGGGTTTAAAGTTTAAACACCTTCTCATGAGAGTTGGGCCACAGAAGGAGGAAAGAGGGAAGGAAAGAGAGAGAGTAGAGAGAAGGAAAGAAGGAAGGAAAGAGGGAAAGAAAGAGAAGGAAAGAAGGACGGAAAGAAAGAGAGGGAAGAAGGAGGGAAACAGGGAAAGGAGGAAAAAAGAAGATGGGAAAGAGGAAAAGGAGAGAAGGAAAGGAGGGAATGAAGGAAATTTGGTGGCAATTTGGCCCCACAAGAGATGGGACCCCCGATACTCGCAGGGGGGGGGGGAGTATTCCGGTTCGCCAAACTTCCCCCTCCCTCCCCCCTCAGCAGCGGCGGCAGCAGCGGCAAGGCCGGCCAACCGCCACGTTTTCCCCTCCCCAGCAACGGGGGTGGCAGCGGCAAGGCCAGCCGACCCGCCAAGCTTCCCCCTCCCTCCCAAGCAGCAGCAGCGCGGCGGTGGGGAGGCTGGCCACCACCAAGCTTCACCCTCCTTCCCCAGCGGGGAGGCCAACCGGCCCACCAAGCCTCCCCCTCCCTCCCGAGCAGCAGCAGCGCGGCAAGGCCGCCTGGCCGCCAAGCTTCACCCTCCTCCCCAGCAGCGGTGGCGAGGCTGGCCGGCCCGCCAAGCCTCCCCCTCCCTCCCTCCCCAGCAGCAGTGAAGGCGAAGGCAGCCGGCCCACCAAGCCTTCTCCCGCCCTCCTGTCCCCTGCAGTGGCAGCAGCTCCGCAGCTCCGCAGGTAAGCCTTCTCTCCCTGCCTCCAGCCGGACGACCCCCCGCGCCGATTTTCCCTCCCCCTGTGGGCACCGGCGGTGAGGCCTGAGCGCCTCCCAACCGCCGGGCCCAACGATCTTCTCCCCTCCGCTGATCTCCCCCCCCCCGCACCAGCAGCGAGGCCTCAGCGCCTCTCAGCTGCCGGCCAGCTGCAGAGTTCCCAGAGTGTTCTCTGCGCCTGCACAGGGAACGCTCATACTTTTGGGGGGATTTAAATATTCCCCGTACATTTAAAAAAACTTTTTAGATTTTTCTGCACACGTGGGGACTGCCCCACGTGCACAGGAAAATCTCCCTGCCCCCCAGGTGCCCCCGATGTGCGGATTTAGATATCCGCACACAGGGGGCCACTTGGGAATTAGATATATAGATTATATCCTATGGGCCATTGAAGTCAATGGTAAAAACATAGGGTATTTTCTGGGGGCTGGAGGGGAGGGGATTTGAGGGAGAGGCTCCAAACTCACAGGGTAGCTTATGGAGCCTCTCCCCAAGATACCCACCAAGTTTCAAAAACATTGGACGAGGGGTCCAATTTTATGGGCCCCCAAACAGGTTGCCCCTATTCCTTCCATTGTTCTCTTTTTCCCACCATAGAGAACAATGGAAGGAATAGGGGCAACCTGTTTGGGGGCCCATAGAATTGGACCCCCTTGTCCAATGTTTTTGAACCTTGGTGGGTATCTTGGGGAGAGGCTCCATAAGCTACCCTGTGAGTTTGGAGCCTCTCCCTCAAATCCCCTCCCCTCCAGCCCCCAGAATATACCCTATGTTTTCACCATTGATTTCAATGGCCCATAGGATATAATGGAGCTGAAATTGACATTCGGCTGCCTTATAGACTTCCCCGGGATGCCAGCTGGGGGCGGGGCTTGGCTCCTGAGTTCCCAGAGCTGTGCTCCAGTGCGCCCCCCCCAAAAAAGACCCCTGATCTGATCACATCCAGTGCAGATAAACTAGACTTATTTGTCTCCATTGTGGACTGACTGAAGGAAGGCAAGGCTAGAGCAGTAAATTGCTCAGAGATGCAGTAGGTTGCCTGTTAAATGGGTGGTATTACAAGGGCCTTGAATTACGAAATTAATTTTTTCTTGTAACATTTTATCAGTTATTGTGCCTTACTCTAGAGTTTGGAAATTACTGCTTTTAAACACTAGGGACGTACACAGAATTTTTTTTCAGGTTATTGGTTTGTTCTGTATTTGTACTTTGTACTTCTTTATTATAGTTATCAACCTGTTCAGATTCTTATTCCATCCTTGTATTTGTTTCCATTAATTTCAGTGGGACACAAGTTTCCACTTGAAACTTTTTTTAACCACTTAATTGGGATGAATGTCTCAGGAACTGTACTTGTTATTCATAGGAACTTCCTGCCAAATTTGAAGCAGATAAGAGAAAGCATCTTCGCTTTATATTTGACAATATTTGATCCATCTATCAATCTTTTTTCGACTGATCAACTATCCAGCCATAACAGGGGCCAATTTATTTGAAGAGCTTTGTCTATGGAAAAACCTGCTTCTGAAAGTTTTGAGCTAGATGATTTTTGGGTCCCTGCTAGCTTTGCATTCTATCCATCATTGATTTTTGGGTCCCCATGAGGAAATTTCACAAAGCTTTTTCCCATAAAGCAAAACTCAAAGACATCAAATGTGCTTTGTAAGGCTGAAAGCTTTAATTAGTTTACTATAATTTTTGTTAGTGTTTCTTTTTGAATCTGGTTTGGTTGGCTTCTGATCACTAAGCAATGTACACAAATTTGCTCTGCTCATGCAACATATGAAGCTGCTTTTTACTGAGTCAAATCCTTTGTCTGTCTAGCTCAATATTATCTTCTCTGACTGGCAGCAGCTCCCCAGGGTCTTGGACAGAGAAGGGTCTTTCTCAGTACTAGCTACCTGAGATCCTTTAACTGGAAATGGCAGGAATTAAACCTGGTATCTTCTGCACCTCTAGTACTGAAGCATTGGCTCCTCACTGTTGCTGTCACAATTTTCTTCTGAATTTTCCCTTAAATATATATCCCCCCAAGCCCTAATTCTGTAATTTTTTTTCTTTTCTGCAAAGTGATTTAATTTAGGTTGGAATCCTATTTTGGAAGACTTATTGTAAATTGTTGTTCCTCCATTTCCCTATCATAGTCAGGAAGTTTTTCTTTAAAGTGAACCCCCTCCCCTTTCATCTGTGACCACAATTAGGGGGAAGACTTTTTAAAAAATTGATAATTTTTGGTTTTCTTTTATTTATGACTAAAAATCCCTTCAGTATAGCTTTGGTGTTATTAGAGCTTTAAGAGATTGTACTGGCTGGTCAGTAACATGTCTTGGGCCTGGGTCACTACTGCTGCCTAACTGTGCTAACATATGGCCCTTAAAAACAGATGGGAATTAACTTAAAAATAAAGACTTGGCCCACCTATAGGAGGGGTCTTAGCTTCGTGACAGAACACATATTTTGATCTCTGGTGAGAAGTATGAAAAAGATCTCCTGAGTTGCTAGCAGACATTATAGGACTAGATGGATCACTGTACACACCAGTATAGTGCAGCTTCATGTGTTGACTTGAGGGAAAACATTAGTTGCTGTGGTGAATGGATCTGGATAAGTGATTTATTGATCCCCCTCCTCCAATTTTCTTTGTTAAAATCATTTCTTTTTCCTATGCAGACAGTTGTCTTGACTTGGTTTAGAACTGCTCTTTTGAAGATGAGAAGTACTACAGAAGTGATAATTATTGCTAAACAGACTATGAAACACTGTTGGGATTTCCTACACTCTGGGATCGGAAAGCAGCCATTTGGATAACTTTTCATTAAATTCTAGGAACACAAAAATCCATATGTAATCTGACAGGAGCAATCTGATCTTCTGGCTATATTTTCTTGTTGTGTAAGTTGATGTGCTTCTATATTTTGCCATCTGTGGCTACTTCTGTATTGATCCTGGTAGTCACTAGCCACTTTTATAGCTGCTGGCTCTTCTTCATCATTCTTTGGCAATCCCCTTTGGACAGATACTTGGAATTACGCAGTTATTCTCAGAACACAAGAGGGATAAGTATGGTAAACCCACTGGAATTTTCCCCCAGGTCCCTAGTGTCCATTTCTGCTAATTGGATCTGAAGAAGGTCTGGAAGCTATTGTTAGCTGTTCCTCCTCCTCCTCCTCCTCAGCATGCTCTAGTCCTTACACAAGATGTTTACAGGCCTTGTCAGATCCCTACATGAGGCAATCTAATCTGCCTGCTGTTCCCCTTCTGAAGAACAGCACATCAAAGAAATGGCAGCCTGTTTGATGTGTCTGCTTGCCTCAGAGAATGCATGTAATGGATTAAGAGCAGCTGGAGGAGGGGCCTGCTGGTTTCCAACCATTGCACACAATTGTGTCTCTCTGGGATCTTTGTGTGTGTCATCTTTGTAGAGTGTGTTATCTTTGCAGAGGCTTGATCTGAAAGATGTAGTCTTGAATGCCTGGGATACCTAGTTTTAGAGTTCTGGCCCTTTTCGCTTTTCTTTTAGCCTGGCTATCACATTTCAGCATATTCTGTCTATGTGTCCATCACATTGTGTTAAAAATGGTCATGTTGATTTACATGGTTCCCCCCCATTTCCATTTTTATTCTCCCAATCACTGTGAGGGTGTCAAAACCTGCCAGAGAGTAAGTTAGGCTGATTGGGTATGATTAGCCCAAGGCCACCGATTAAGCTTATAGTGGAGTGGGGATCTGAACCTCCTAGTTATAATGGGTTGGATCCAGACTAACATTTCCCTGTTTCAAGGGATGCCCCCTTGAAATGCTGTTCCTGTGGGAGAAGAAATTTGAGAAGCAAGATTTCAGGGACCATTTTGGGCTGCTATGCAGAAGGGGGCAGGCAGGAAGATAAATCTCAATGGGTAGAAACCCCATGCCTGCAAAAATGTCTAGTCTGGATCCAAGCCAATATGTTAGCATTGTCAGTTCTAATGCATATTCATGACATTTGCAAAGAACTGTCAGTCAGTCTTACTCTGTGTTGCTCTTGTTGCTTTTTGTGGGAGCTACCACTATGTAATTATGTCATTACCACTACTTCATTGACTACGCTAAAGCCTTTGATTGTGTGGATCACAACAAACTGTGGCAAGTCCTTAAAGAGATGGGAGTACCAGACCACCTCACATGTCTCCTGAGAAACGTGTATAAGGGTCAAGAAGCAACAGTTAGATCCATATATGGAAGAACTGATTGGTTTAGCATAGGAAAAGCAGTATGGCAAGGATGTGTATTGTTACCCTGCTTATTTAATTTATATGCAGAGTACATCATGCGAAATGCCGGTCTGGATGAATCACAAACTGGAATTAAGATTGCCGGGAAAAACATGAACAACCTCAGATATGCAGATGAGATCACTCTAATGGCAGAAAGTGAAGAGGACCTAACGAGCCTCTTGCTCAGAGTGAAAGAGGAGAGTGCAAAAGTTGGCTTGAAACTCAACATCAAAAGTTGGCTTGAAACTCAACATCAAAAAAACTAAGATCATGGCATCTGGCCCCATCAATCCTTGGGAAACAGAAGGGGAAGTCATGGAAGCAGTGACAGACTTCACGTTCCTGGGATCCAAGACCACTACAGATGGTGACCACAGCCATGAAATTAAAAGACGCCTGCTCCTTGGGAGGAAAGCTATGGTAAACCTAGACAGCATAATAAAAAGTAGAGACATCACCCTGCCAACAAAAGTCCATATGGTCAAAACAATGGTATTCCCAGTAGTAATGTATGGCTGTGACCATAAGAAAGGCTGAGTGCTGAAGAATAGATGCTTTCAAATTATGCTGCTGGAGAACTGCAAGGAGATCAAATCAGTAAATCCTAAAAGAAATCAACCCTGCCTGTTCCCTGGAAGGCCAGATACTGAAGCTGAAGCACAAATACTTTGGCCACCAAATGAGAAGGGAGCACTCACTGGAGAAGATCCTGATGCTGGGAATGATTGAAGGTCAAAGAAGAAGGGGACGGCAAAGGATGAGATGGTTAGATAGTGTTTATCGATGCAATGAACATGAAATTAAGCAAACTCCAGAAGATGACAGATGACAGGAGGGCCTGGCATGATGTGGTCCATGGGGTTGTGAAGAGTCGGACTCAACTGTGTGACTAAACAATAACCGCTATGTCTTGGGAATTCTCCAAATAATGAAATAGAACCCCTGTGCTATGAAGGCTAGCAGTGTAAGAGTAAACTCACAGAAAGGGGAGGGCTAATGTTAACATAACTTGAAAGGCAAAGGCCTTGGGCAAGGGAGCATCAACCCACAGAATAGAATACTTGAAGAGGATAAAAGAGAATACTAAAAGCTGCATGTTGATCTGCTGTTCGGATAATAAACAAAAAGTGATAAGTTAGTCTACTAGTTCTTTCCAGAACATCTCTTGGCTAATGGAACGATCACCAATAACATGCACAGCTCTAAGGGTTCCACTAGAAACAGTGTGCCCTTCTTCTAAGCTCATAGGTTTTTTCTTTTAAAGTTTACTGATTTGTATTGTAGGGTGCCTTTGAGACAGTTATCATTTCCAAAATGTCAAATCAAATCAGACAAATCAGACACACACACACACAGAGTAGGAGGCCAGGTTAATTACAGATTAAAAAATACAAAATCTATGTAAAGTAAAATGAGAATTACAGCATGAGAAAACAGAGTAAGAGCATGATAAAACCTAGTACATAGTATTACTTATCAGGATGTGTAACCATAACATTGAGAAGTAACTTTGCTACTATTTGCTACTATATCTGAGTTATCAAGCTAGAAAATAACCTTAAAATCATCAGAGGTCTCTAAAAGTTGGGCTAATATGGAATACAGAAGAGCCCGATGGGATGCCAGATAGAGAGGACACTGAAGGAGAACAAGGGGGACCGTTTTGACACAATCCTTCATACAAGGACAGCACCTGCTAGAATAGGGGATCCTCTGGAATCTACCAGATAGAAGAGCAGAAGGAAGAACATTAAATCTGGCCAAGGAGATGGCTCTGCACAGATTTGGAGCTATGAGTTGATAAAGTATACAGCTGGAAGGTTTGCATTTGGAACAATCCCTATGTTTAAGGGAGAACAGGTTCTGTTAGGCAGGCTATAGAGAGTTTGCAACTCTGAACCCAATAAACTAGATTTCATTTTTTAAAAAGCCTCAGACTCAGAAAGCAAAAATAAGGATTCTAAAGATAAATTCAAGGAACTTTTTAGGCTTCAGTGTAAGAAAGCCAACTAAAATTGACAGATTCAGAAAGTAGTTGGTACATATAACTATGGAGGTCAGAGTTGAAGTGGAGTCATAACCAGAATTTAATGGTGTGAATCCATGTCTTAGTAGCCAACAATTTCTGGCTGCACTCCAAACATAAAGTGGCATATGGAACACACATAGGTACCCCCATGATCTTTTGCAAAAAAGTAGAGTGGACACATTCCACTGAAGTATCAATTGCATTAATCTAGAGAGATACCCCATACAATAACTGAGTTCCTGTTTTAGCATTAAAGGCTTTAAGTGCAGCTGGCACATATTGGTTACCTCAATCAGAGAAATAAAAGCGAGAAATTGCCACAGCACTTTTAGCTACATTAACAGCCATTCTGCGATGATAGGTCCAAGTGGCACTAGATTGAAAATAAACACCCAAGTATTTAAAGTGCTTGACCTATTCAGGTTTACTACCATTAATAGTACACTTGTATGATTTTCAGGAATAGGGAAAGACCAGTACCTTTCATTTTTCAAAATGCAGCTCCAGTCTATTAATCACACAATATTCATGACAACAGTTTAATAAGAAGTTCAATCCAACATGGGAAACAGACAAAAGAACCGTGTCATCCATGTATAATAAGAAAGGGATAAGAGCAGAACCAAGTTTAGGGTTATGTCCATCATCTAATGACAAAAAGGGGGCAAGATCATTTTTAAAAAAGGTTAAACAAATGGGGGGCTTAGTCCCTTTCCTAATAAGGATCTTAGGGGAGAGTCTCCCAGACGAGGAACACCTAACCTGACAGAATGTGGAGGTGTGAAGTCTTTTAATAAGAAATAGTAACCTCGTATCAAAAGGTAGCCCCTTGAGCTTTACCCAGAGAAGTTCCCTTGAAACCTAATTAAAAGCCCCTTTAAGGTCCAAAAAGGCAGTAAACAATTTTGACCTTTTCCTTCTCGCTTACTTATTGATCAAATGAGCAAGGACTAAGCAGTGGTCCAGAGCTGACTTCCCTGGGAGAAACCCAACTGGTCTGGTCCTAAAATTTTACTAAATGACATCCAGGTGCTGAGCTTAATTTGCAAAAATAGCAGATAAAATATTAATTGGTCTAAAATTAGAGGGATTAAGATGACAGCTCTTTTTGTAGATGGAAACAATTATTGCATTAGTCCATGCTGCTGGCATCTGGCCAGTCTTACTTACCATAGTGAAAAGAACAGCTAGAGGGGAAGCCCACCATTCAGCCAGGAGCTTTACCTAATTTTAATTGATCTATAAGAGTTGTTATTTCCTCCATGGTAACAGGAGGCCACTCTGGGAGAACATTGAGGAGTGAATAGACCAGTTGCATTCCATTGGAAGAGTCCTCATGAAATAAATCAGAAAAATATTGAATCATGTATCAGGAGAAATAGTTGATATAAAGGGAATCTCAAAACGAATAGCACCATTAATTATGGCCCAAAACTGCCTGGAATCCTTCAAAGTAATAGCACCAAGAAGTTGTTCCCATAAATCCCATTGTTTATTGATGAAGGTCAAAATTTAGTAATTTTAATCTTTTGGCCTAAGTCTGGAGATCAAGAAATCTTAGGCAGAATTTCCACATCATGAAATGCATCTGATGTGGGATTCCCATTGGTATAAAAAACACAAATCAGGGGTAAGTGATCACTAAACGTCTCATCTCCATCTGTAAAGCCAGAGACATAAGACATAAAGGAGGAAGAAACATACCCCTAACAGAAATATATGTATACTCATGTGAGTTGTCAAAATTTGTCAAACCGTTCAGCCAGATTTTATGAAATTGGGTACAAAACTGTACTAACTTCAAGCCTGCAGGGTTTGACAATTTATCTTTAGAAAATCTCATAGAAGGAGTAAATAAAAGCAAAAAGTCATCCTGATTGAACCCCAAATGGCTAAGAAAAGACAAAATATCATCACCAACTCTGGCATTGAGATTTCCAGCTAAGATTGTTTCTACATAGGGAAATCTTTGTTCTAACTGTTCAAGGTAGGAGATCAAACTACTCCAGTAAGTAGACAAGATAGATCTGTCAGGGGAGGGTGGAATGTAGATGTTCAATATTATTAGAGAAGGATTCCCACAATTTATCAAGGAGGCTTGGGCAATGGGAGGGCAATCTTGAAGGCTAATAGATCTTAAATTAAGATTAAGAGAAACAAAGGTGGTTAAGCATGCATAGGGGTGACCTCCACTACTGGCCCTGGATGCTGGGAGGGATTAGGATTTAAATCCTTCAAGGAATAAGGGAGTTAGGGCCCATGTCTCCTGTAGAAGAACAATATCAAAGGAATTAAGATAGTCTATAAAATCATGATCTTTGGCCTTGTTCCTCCATCCCGCTATATTCCAGGAGGCAAGTTTAATTATCATGGGTGGAGAGCTATCCAGAAGTCAGTTCATCCCAACTAATTGGTCTAAGGAATTGTTCTCATCAAGATTGACACATCCATTGCTAACGGTACCAGCATACTGGGAGGAATCCTTTATGCCTGAAAACTTAAAACTAGAATCACCCCCCTTCCTTAGTACAGATAGAAAAATAGAACCAAGGGGCTCAGATTGATGAACAACTGCTTGGACCTGACACTCAATGTTAACTGAAGGAACTTTAGCCCCTGTCATTGAGCTAAAGGAGGAATTAGGCTTCTTCAGCATGTTTTTTAAAAAATTAGTTCTTGTGACTTCCAGTCTGTCTGTGCCCCAACTTTTGCTCAGCCAGTGGAAGAGCCTTAAAGGATTCCAGAACTTCCTCATCCAATAGCTTACTATCCATAAGGCAGGAGCTGGAAATAGAATCATTCCCTGTTCTTAGATCTTTTAGTGCATTAGGAACAAGAGCAGTAGAGTCAGTTGCTACAGGATTATTGTTAAGCACAGCAGGTGGAATTATATTATCTTTTGCTCTCTTAGAGTAGGAAAACGTAGGCAGCAAAGGAGTTAAAAATATGTCCTTAAAAACATGGATAGGAAAAATTCCTTTAGAGTTAAGCAGCACTTAACTTTCCAAAATGTGTTGTTCAGGGATTTGTCAGCTTACATTTCTGCAGGAGCATGGCTTCACTAATATACAAATTAAAAACATGCTGTAAAATACAAATATTTCTTAAGTATCATAAGCCCTAACATTAGTGTGCCATTTCGTCTGTTTGGCCAAAATCTTGGTGATCAGAAAGGATTTTTTTTGAAAAGTTGAAGGATACAGATCAATAATTCTGACATAGGACTTCATTAGTGCTTTTCTTTATCAATATTGCATGGTGAAGAAAAAGGATGAGTAATGCCCAAAGGATAGGGCGCTAGTTTGAAGAGAGAACTCCATGAAGAATGGGAACTCTTCTATATAAAAGTCAAATTATTGGGATATTAATAAGAGTTTTCAAAGCAGTATCTTATCTGCCATCGGAGAGAACTGTGGCTGACCTGGGCGTGACATCGATGCTGAAGTAGAAGGATGTCGGTTTCCCCAGCTCCCTTATCCCTTCATCCTTTACCTTCTAAAATAATACAAACTGGACATCAAAATCATTTCACAGAGCATGGGAAAATCTGGTTAACAGAAGGCTAAACCAGTCTTAACAGAATCAAAAGCAATAACATCCTTTTCCCCTTCAAAGACACCTGGAGAATCCAGGCCTAGAATAATGGACCTATCAACTAAGATGGCTGACAGGATGGAAATGGCAGCATCTCAAATGGATGTTTTGACCAAGCAAGATCTATATGAGTCACTGAAAGCATTTAAAAATTGGATACTATTAATGAGATTCTTCAGCCACTGGCAGAACAAATAAACTCTATGCAAGCAAACCTTCAAAAAATGTCACAAACTGCCGAAATGGCAATGGAAATGGGGCAGACACACCAAACTGAAATCCAACAATTACAGCGCCATGAGGGGTGGGCTACAGAAAAAAATTTCTGCCTCAAAAATAAAGGAACGGAATGTTAAACTACAAGGTTTTGCTGAAAATGTGGAGGAGTTGGCTGATCTGGCCAGCTTTGTTGTGACATGGCTCTCTAAGGCTCTCCAATTAGAGGAAGGCATAACACACTTAGCCTGCATGAGAGGCCTGAGAGACGTAATTATAGAACTGGCAGACCTCCGTGTAAAGAGAAAATTATTACAACAGTCTAGAGTAAGGGGTGGCCTCACCTTCCAGGACATGACTATTATGGTTTTCCCAGATTTGTCATCAGAAATGCTGCAATTCTGTCGTTCCTTAAAGCTGATTACTGCAAAACTGAGAGAGGCTGGCATAAAGTACCAGTGGTCACCACTAGGGAAATTACAGGTCTCCTTTCAAAATAAAAGTAACCAAGCATCAGACATCGAAGAAGGCTACGATCTACTGCATGGGTTTGGCATAGAAGTCCCCTATGAAGCCTCAAGGAAATCACAAAAAAGGAAACTTGACTCACCAGCAACTACACAGAAGTGGAGCAAAATCCCCATCAGAAATTACAAGTCTATATGTGCCCTTCGATTTGGCACTGCTGGATAATACCCGGTTTGACTGAAGTGCATTCCCCCTCCCCATTTAATTTAAAAGATTTTCTAGTTCTGTTTTTCTTTGTTAGAAAAGGTTATAAAACTTCATTCAATGCATATGGGGGATTGGGGGGAGGCAGGGCTTCCAAGCTCCTCAAGTGTGGCGGTTTTGGTGATGAAGCTATGTCAGCTTCATCTCAGGTTTTCCGAGATGCGTGACTGCTACAGGTATAGCATACTTGGTTTCTTTTGTCAGCACTATGGCTTCTTATTAGGAGCACACTATATCTTGTTTCTCTTAGGCTTTGTTCTTGGGGTACGAGGAGGGAGAGGGGCGGGAGAGGGGGAGGAGGGGGAGGAATGGCTTGGGAAATAATCTGTAACTTGTTTATAATGCAATGCAAAGAATCCACTATGTTAAGAGTTTGGTTTTGTTCTATTTACTCATTCAGACAGAGTTGGTCTATATACTCTATAGCACAGTTGCAGGTTTATACGCAACGATGGGTGGAGGATAATGTAAGAGAGTTTAAAAGACACCACCGTTTCTCAGACTGCATTCACTTTCATGACGGAGGTTCTTAAAGATACATATGCACTGTTATGGTTAGCACTTAATGGACATAGCAAAATACACAGAAAACAGCCCGATTCAGACAGGAGACTATCAATGAATCTTTCCACAATAATCTTAACTAGTTGGATATTCATTTTCTTTAGGTTTTGGTATGTCATAGCCCAAAGGCAAAGTTTGGTTTGATCCAATTTCCATTTGTATACAGGGGGGAATCAAATGTGGGTACATCATTCAAAGGCTCCTTTCAGGCAGCCATGTCATTTCAAATGGAGTTAGTTACTAAAACTATTAGTTACTAAAACTATTAGTTACCAAAACAACTGTTCCTATGAAATCCTTAGACAGCAAGGTTGTTCTATCAGTTGGGAGGCAGCAGCCTTGGATTTTACTAAGCAATCCTAATAATACTTATCTATATGAAAATCCTCACATGACCTGCTTTTTTTGTTCACTATTTATATTAGTGATTGCGCTAATAATAGACCTGTTTTTACTAAACATACAAGTAAACTATGAGTGATCTTTAAAACTATTGTATCTGAAGTCACAAAATATACATACTAGAGTTTATTAAAAAAATTGTCCTAGGCTTTTACATAATTTTTTAAAAAGCAAACTGTGAAGCTGATTTGCATGTAATTAATGTAAACAAATGGCCCTTCAGGATTCATTTTTCAGTACGCTTTGACTTGATTGAGGATACTATGCACACATTGTATTTGATTAACTTTATTATAATATGTAAATTAATTATATCAACCAATGAATTTTTTTATTATACTCCCATCTATATACTAATAGCCAAGAGGCCCCCTCTGTGTGGATATCTAAATCCGCACATTGGGGGCACTTGGGGGGGCAGAGAGATTTTCCTGCACACTTGGGACAGTGAAAAGTTTTTAAAACTATGTGGGGGATACTTAAATTCCCCTCAAAGTAAAAGAGCATCCCCTGTACATGCGCAGAGAACTCTCTGGCCATGGGGTGGAGAGGCTCTGCAGCCCAGCAGTTGGGAGCCACTCAGGGCTTGCTGCTAGTGCGGGGTGCATGGGAGAAGGCTCGGGGGGACTGGCGGCTGGGAGCTGCTCAGGCTTCACCGCCAGTGCCCAGGAAGAGCGGGAGAAGGGGGCGGGGGAGAAGGATTGGCGGGCCCGGCACCTGGGGGCCACACGGGCCTCGCTGTCAGTGCTGGGGGGTTGGGAGAATTGGCGGGCCCGGGCCTCGCCTTTGGGGTGGGAGAGAAGCGGAGAAGGCTCACCTGTGGCTGCTTCCTCCTCCACGTGGAGCTCCTCCCCCCGCGAGTATCGCGGGTCCTTACTTCTTGTCTATATACTAATAGCCAAGAGGCCCCCTCTGTATGAATATCTAAGTCTGCACATTGGGGGCACTTGGGGTGCAGAGAGATTTTCCTGCATACTTGGGGCAGTCCCCAGGTGTGCAGAAAAATCCTAATTGCATATCATGACCTTCTAACTTTAGCAGTCTTTGATTTTCTAATGTAACCCAGTCTTTAATCCATGCAAGTGCTGCCACTCTGTAATACAAAACGGAATTCTAAAACCAGCTCTCTCTTTCGAATCTTGTAGTACTTTAAATTTTATTCTTGGCCTCTTCCCTTGCCATATAAACTGTTTCAACAGTTTGTCAATATCTTTAAAGAAATTTTGATTATGAAGAACCAGAATAGTTCGGAACAAAAATGGTAAAATATTCATTTTAATAGTTCATTTTAATAATTCATCTCACCTAATCCCATAAATGATAGTTGGAGATCTTTCCACTTATTTAGATCTTGTTTTATAGTTTTCAATAGTACCAAATAATTGTTTTCAAAGAGAGAACTACATCTGTTTATTAGATTTATTCCAAGATACTTAACTTTCTTTGTAATTTCCAGTCTTGATATTTTCTTCAAGTGGCTTACTTGTAATTCGGTCATATTTTTTGTCAGGATTTTAGTTTTAGTTTTATTAATTTTGAGCCCCACGACCTCTCCATATTCCTGAAGTTTCTCCAGCAACGGTTGTATTGATTCAGCTGGATCTTCTATAATAAAGGCCAAGTCATCTGCAAACTAGCAGCTTAAATTGCTGTCCTCTTATTTTCAATCCTTTGATTTGTTCATCTGCTCTGATTACATCATTTAAAACTTCAAGCCCAAAGATAAACAGCAGTGGGGAAAATGGACATCCTTGTCTAGTTCCTTTCTGAATGTCAATCTTTCTTGTCAAGTCTCCATTAATTAAAATCTTAGCTGCTTGTTTCGAATAAATTGCTTCTATCATTTTAGTAAAATGACTTCCAGCCTGAGCATATTTAAGCAAATTCTTTAAAAATTTCCAGCTAACATTATCAAACGCTTTTTCTGCATCCAAAAACACCAACACCAACTGTTTCTTCGGATGTGTTTCATAGTATTCCAAAGTATCTAAAATCGTCCTGACATTGCTTCTCAATTGTCTTCTCGGAAGAAAACCTGTTTGATCCTTATGTATTATTTGAGCTAATACTTTTTTAATCCTTGTTGCTAGGATAGAGGCAAAGATTTTAGTAAAGAGATAGGTCTAAATTTTTAATCTCTTTTTTATCTTGGCCTTGTTTGTGTATCAGAGATATTATCGCCTCATTCCATGAGTCAGGTAATTTATCTTCAATCATAATATTCTGACACACTTCTTTAAGAGGAAAAATCAGCTGGTCTTCAAAGACATGGTAAAATTCTGCTGGAAGACCATCTGGACCTGGTGATTTACCTTTTTTTTGTTTTTTACAGCCTCTGCAATTTCTACCATACTAATTGGTTGGTTTAGTATTATTCTGTGCTCTTCCGTAAAATTTTTTGTCTTATACTTGTTTAAAAATTCTTCAATTTTCTCTTGGGTAGTCTCTGATCAACTGTGAAGATTTTGGTAGTATTGCATGGTAATTTCTTTCAGAGCTTCCAAATTGAACTTCTCTTCCCCATTTCTGTTTCTTAAACCTCCAATGCATCTTTCTTCTTGTTGCTTACGTAATCTATAGGCTAACCATCTAGTCGGTGTATTTGCATTCTCAAAAAAATTTTGCTTGCCGTAGGTTATTTTTGTTGCTATTTCTTGTGTTAAGAGGCAATTCATTTGATGTGGTAATTGTTTAAGATTAGTTCTTCCTTTGTCGTTCTTATCATTTTGTTTTAGCTTCCCTTCTTGTTCTTTAATTTGTTTTTGTAATTGGAGATATTTCTCCATTCTCCGTTTCCTCTTATATGAAGTTTCTTTTATCATCCATCCTCTTGCAAATGCTTTAAAAACATCCCAAACTATATTTATTGAAATCTCTGGTTGGATGTTTCTTTCAAAAAAGGCTTGAAACGCTTTCTTTGAATCTTTAACGAATTTTTCATTTTTTAGGATTGTCGAGTTTAATTTCCATCTGCTTCTCTTAGGGATATCTTGCAACTCAATTGCGGTTGGATTATGATTTGCATGTGTTTGAGGATCTATTTCCGCTTCTAATATTTCATTTGTCATTGTGGCTGAAATCCAACACATATCAGTTCTTGACCAGGATTTGTGCCTGATAAAATCTCTTTTATTCGGATTTCTGGCTCTCCATACATCTATACATTTATTTTCTTCCATCAGATGGTAAAATGATGTAGGCAATTCGTGTTTTCTTTTCCTCTTTCTTTTATTCAAAACTTTACTATCTTGACTTCCTTCTGACACTGCATTGAAGTCTCCAATTATACAGATTTCTTGAAATTCTTATTTCGCTATAAGTTCTTGGAGAGACTTATAAAATTTCTCTTGGTGGTTATTTGGTGCGTAAATATTTACCAATAGAGTTTTCTTTGCTTGTCTTTGAAGTTGAACCATTAAAATACGACCACCTCGAGAGGCATGGATTAATTCGGGTTGAAGATGTTCTTTCACATATGTTACCACACCTCTCTTCTTTTTCTTTTTATCTGAAGCCATGAAGACTTTACGTGGTTTCGGATTTTGCAAATATTTTTGATCTATTTCTTTAATATGAGTTTCTTGTAAGCAGATTACATTAAAATTGCCTTTTTTTAGTTGTTGAAAAGTCTTTCTTTTCTGTGGAGAGTTCAGTCCATTGATGTTTATTGAGCTGAGTCTCATTCTCTTATTACTTCTCTCCATTTTGGTCTTTATTTTGTGTTTCCAGGTTGTCTTTATATTGTTTCCTTGTCATAGGAGGGGATGTCTTGGTGAACTTGGCCTTCTTTGATACTTTAGGTACCATTGCTGTTCCAGTTGCTCCATTCACTTGAGTTTCCGCTTCTTCTTCTTCTTCTCTTTCCACACCCATTTCTTCCATTTGTATATCCCCTCCATTCTTTTTCAGAAAATCTTGCACTTTAAATATGGGTGTGATTCTGTGTCTCTTCCCGTTAAATAAAAATGTTAATCCTTCCAACAACAGCCATGTATATTGTATCCCATTTTCCCTTAAAAGCGTAGTTAAGTTGATGTATTCTCTTCTTTTTTCTCGTACTCTCCATGGCACTTCTTTCAGTACTTTTATTTCGTTGCTATTGAACATCAACCGTTGATTGTTGACAGCTTTCAGAATTTCATCTCTGTAGATTCTTTTATGGAATCTTATATGAACCTCTCTGGGGAGTTGGTTATTTCTGGCAAACGCCAGATTCATCCTATAGATTGCATCTATTTCCCCCAGCACTGTCTCAGAGTCTTCTGCTCCCATATATTCAGCAAGACATCTCGCCATTTTTCTTCTAATATCTTCGCCTTTTTCTTCAGGGCTATTTTGGAATCTTAAAATATTAGATGCTTTATCGACCTGTATTCTGGTCAAGTCTTGTTCCATTTGGGTTTGTCTGGTAACTGTTGCTTGAAGTTTACTTCCATTTCTTTCGTTTTGATTTCTACCTTCTCAGTTGTTTTATTCAGCTCTGCTATCTTTTTTGTATTTTCTTCTATTTGTTTTTGTAAATCCATCATCTGTGTGGCAAGTTGTTGCGTCACTTCTTTCATAGCTTCTTTTATGGGATCTGTGGCCTCAGACGGGAAGGAACAGCACAGCGATGCAAACATGCCCTAGGAAGCTCCTGGGGCCATTGGCTTCTTTGATCTACCATAGGGGCACTTCCTTGGGAAGAGGGGGGAGAGCAAAAGGCTTGATTCTGCTCCCCTGCAACCGCGGCTGCAATCGGGTGTGAGCTCTAGATCACCTCCAACACCTCTGGGATCGAGAAGAAAAGTCCATGTCTATGGGCTTCTAGCTGTCGCTCCTTCACAAGGGGGGGAGTGTTTGCAAATGCTACTTTGCAGAGCACTTCAGTACTGTGAGTAATACATCAATGTCAACAAAGGGAAAGTCTACTTCACTCTCTAACATGAAGCCCACCTACACAGCTTTAAAAAGGTAAACGGAAAAGGAGGTGAGAGGTTCCCCCCCATCTCATTGAATAGCAGCAAGCAAAAGGGATTGTAAGCTCTGACTGCACGTATGATTAAGTGGGTGCAAGAAGACCCTGTTCCTGCTTAGGAGTGGAAATTTGAAGGGGAAAGATGTCTAGTGCCAGTAAGCCTCCTAAAGGGCCAGGGAGCTCTCCAGGGATGCTTTTTTTTTTTTTTTTTTAACCTCTCTTTATTTCAACAGGTTTTCACACATATAATCTTCCCACTACCGTGATACAAGATTTTTTTTTTTCCCCCACCCCACCCCCCCTCCCCTCAGTCCCTCCCCCTGCTCTTCTTTCTTCATTGCTTCAGCCACGGGCACAGAATCCGAAGTTTCCAGTAGGCATCCTTCATGGCTTCGTCCTCCTTGATGTAATCGAAATACGATGACCATTTCTTGCTTGTTTGCGTCTTCTTTTCCTCCCAGGTGTTCTCTTCTGTTGTCAGGGTCACTATATCTGATTGAATATATTCAAACAGATAGTTATTCCAATTCTCCATTGTCCACTTATTCTTGTCTTTCCATCCTAATGCTATGACTGCCTTTCCAGCTAGTATCATTGCCTTAACTACCTCTTGATATGTGCTTTCTATTCTCTCGATCTTTAAGGTTCCTAATGTCATTAAGTTAACATCTATAGGTATTGATACACCTGTCCTTTCCTTTATTCTGGCTAATATTTCCTTCCAAAACTCCTGGACTTTGGCACATTCCCACCACATGTGTGAGTACCACCCTTTAGCTTGATTGCAGTGCCAGCAGTTCGAACTCATCCCCGATATCATATTAGCTAGCTGGGCTGGCGTCCGGTACCATTTGGTGAAGTACTTCAGCTCCATTTCTCTAAATTTATCGAACTTGATCTTTTTGACCCCCACCATTAATTTTTTTAAGGTTGTTTCTGAGGTTAGTCCCTCTCTAGCCCATCTCGCTTGAGTGCTTTTAATTACTGACTCCTCATTAGTTGTCATTATTTTATATATCTTACCCGCTAGACCCTTACTTGTCTTCCTCTTTTCTTTGTACAAGATTTCTGCGACTTCTTCTGAGTCCCCCTCCCTCTTTTGCCTCTCCTTTTTTATTGCATTATATAGACCGGTCGCCTTCAACCAGTACTGTTTCCCTACTGTCTCAATTATTGTTTGTAGTGGCTTAAGCCGGCCTCCTTCCCCATACATATCTCTTATTCTAGCGAACCCTTTTTCTTGGAGTAGTTTCCACCAATGGGGGTCGTCTGATTCCCCATATACACTTTCCACTGGTGCCCACTCAGAGAGCTTGCTCAACCAGATTGGTTGCCATTTCTCCCATATTTTCAGCGCTGTTCTCCTAGGTCCCACCGCTCTGCCGTATTCCTTCTTCACATTTCTTGTAAATATACCCAGCCTCCCAGCTCCTTCATTTAGTTCATTTTCCAATCTAACCCATTTCTGCTCTATATCTTCTCCTATCTCTATCATTGACTTGACGTTAAAAGCTTCGTAGTAGTCTGTTAGATTGGGTACACCCCACTCCAATACATTTTGCGGGTTATAAATGAACTTCTTTTGCATTCTGGGCTTTTTACTTCCAAAGATCCATTCCCTAATTATTCCATTCCATTTTTCTAACTGTTGTATACTTAATTCTACTGGGAGTGTTTGGAATAGATACATCATCTTAGAAATTAGGAACATCTTTACGGCTCTTATTTTGTTTGAAATGCTCAAATTTTTATTTGCCCATCTTTTCATGTCCTTACAGATCTTCTTCCAGACCATTTTGAAGTTCCCTTCCCCTGTTTTTTTCCAATCCTTCCTGATTTCGATCCCCAAATATTTTATTGACTTAGCTCCTGGGCCCATTTTTGTCATCTTTGCAATTTCTCTTCTCTCTGCTTTACTGACATTGAAGTACATAATTTCAGATTTGTCCATGTTCACTCTTAGCCCTGAATATGCTTCAAAATCCTCCAATATAGTCCTTATTTCTCTAATCCCCTCTTTAGGGTTTAGCAGCGCAATCATTATGTCATCTGCAAACAAATTGATCTTTAATTCCTCACTCCCAATATGGTGTCCATCTATTCTGCCGCTATTTCTTATTCTTTCTGCTAGGACCTCAATTCCCATAATAAATATGTATGGGGAGAGGGGGCATCCTTGCCTTACTCCTCTCTGTATGCTAAACTCCCTTGAATGCCCTCCGTTTACCCTTACCACTGCTTTCCCTCCCTTATATACTTCTTGTATGGCGCCCTTAAATTTTTCACCTATCCCATATTCATCCATCATTTTCCATATATATTCGTGAGAGAGCGTGTCGAAGGCCTTATATACATCCAACTTAAGGAGGGCAAACTTTTTTTTTTGGCCATGTTCTATTATGTTGAGAATGTTCCTAATTGGATGGCTTATATTCCTTCCTGTCACAAAGCCATATTGATCCCCTTTAACTATTTTCGGTATCACCTCCTTTAGTCTATTTGCTAAAATTTTAAGAAAGATCTTATAGTCCTGATTAAGTAGACTAATCGGTCTGTATGAGCCGACCATTTCTGGATCCTTTTGAGGTTTGGGGATGACCATTATTTCTGCTTTCCTCCATGACTCTGGGGCTTGTTCTCCTTTCAATATCGCGTTAAACGTTATCTGGAGTTCTGGTGCTAAGACTTCTACCAGTTCTTTATAGAATTCTGCAGTAAACCCATCTAGTCCTGGGGATTTCCCTTTTTTTAATTTCTTAATTACCTCTTCTATTTCCTGTACTGTTATCTCCTTCCCTAGCTTCTGTCTGTCCTCTAATGTTATTGTGAACTGTATTCTTTCTTCAAATTTTGTCGTTTCTTTCTCTTTATATAAGTCCTGATAAAATCTTGCAAAGGCCTCCCTAATCTCCCTTGAACCTTGCATTACTGTGGAGCCTTCTCTTATGCACTTCACACTTTGTTTTTCTTTCCTAGCCCGTAGGTACTTTACCAATCTTTGGACTGACTTTATACTATTCCTCCGAAATTCATTTTTAATTAATGTCTCTTTTTTCCACAGAGTTATTGCATCTAACTGGTCCAAATCTCTTCTCAGTTCTCTAATTTGGGTCTGCCTTTGGGGGTTATAGCCTCTCGCTTGTTGTTGCTGGAGCACTCTCAACTCCTGAATCTTTTTTTGTCTATTTTGGTGCCACTCTTTTTTAATATTGATCTCCTTCCCAATACAAACTCCTCTAATCACTGCCTTCGCCGCATCCCACAAGGTATTACTAGTTACAGAATGCCTATTTTCTTTAAAGTATAGTTTGATTTGCTTCCTTATGTATTCCTTATCCTCTTTTTTTGCTATAACTAAGTTATTGTATCTCCAAGGTCTCTTGGTCCATTCTGTGCTCAAGTCCACCTCCAGGCTTATAGGGGCATGGTCTGAGATCCAGATTGGATGAGTTCGGACCACTTTAACTGAGAGTGTTCTAGTTTCCTTAATTAACACAAAATCTATACAGGAGTAGGTTCTATGCCTGTTAGAAAAGAAGGTGGGAGTAGATTTTTGACCACTAAGCTCATATACTTCCTTTAATCCCCATTTCTTTGTCAGATTTTTGCTGTGCTTTGTAATGTCCATATTAAAGTCACCAGTTACTATTAGCTCTCCCTGCAAGAAGTTTTGGGTCTTTAGTATTACTTTGTTTAGGAACTTCTTTTGTCCTCTATTGGGTGCATATAAATTAAGGATTGTAAGATACGTATTGTTTATTTTGCCCTTCACTACTGCATACCTGCCTTCCTTGTCTGTCAATTTATCTATTACCTCTATGTTCAAATTTTTATTTGCTAATATTGCCACTCCTCTGGCCTTGTTGGTCCCTCTGGACTCACTCAAAGTCACCCACCCCAAGTTGTTAAACAGTGGCTTAGGGTCCCTTTTGGCTTTATGTGTTTCCTGTATGCATATTACATTGATACCCTCGTCTCTTGCCATCTTAGCTAGCCTATATCGTTTGAGATTTGAGGATAAGCCATTTACATTCAATGAGAGTAGTCTGACAGGTCTAGCCATATTCTTTGGAACATTTCGTGCCCCTCCCCCGCTGCTGAAGCATGTTGCCTATTCCCCTATTATTCCTCCATTCCCCTTCCCCCTTCCCTTGTGTGAGAGAAATTCTTCTGGGGTTCCCCACCCCTTCTCTCCACATTCCAGAGATCCTGCATCCCCCTCCTCTCCCCGCACATTTCCCTTATACCTTTATTCAATGTTAGGCCCAGCTTTAAATGTATACTTCCCTTTAATTGCTAGCTCCTCGGGAGTTAGCTCTTTGCCGCTTGGATCCATGTGGCCTTGAGTCCTCCCTCTCGGCGTCTGAGTCACTGCCTTCGTCCATTCCACCTTCCTCACAGTTGCTGGAGTCCACTCCCAGTTCGTCAAGCATCCTGACTGCCTCCATTGGATTCCTGGCTCTGTATCTCTTGCCTTCTCGAAATACAATCAGAGTTGTTGGGTACCCCCACGTAAAGTTTATACCTTCCTTAAACAGTTTTTGTGCGTAGGGTTTCAGCTGCCTCTTTTCCTGGAGCGTGCTTGGGCTGAAGTCATGGCTGACATATGCTTTCTTGCCTCTAAAGTTCAGGTCTTTAATCTTCCTGAGCGTTCTAAAAACCTCATCCTTTAATTTTTCTCTGGCAAATGCTATTATCACTTGTCTTGGCTCTCCTCCCCTCTGTTTCCTAAAGAGCCTGTGTGCCCGTTCTACCTCTGCCTCGTTCACGCTGGCGCCATTTTGTTTGAACCACAGGCATAGTTCAGATTCTAATTGTTTTGGGAGTATTTCCTCACTGATACCCGATATTATCATATTCCTCCTTCGCTGCCGGTCTGACTGCCTTGCTAAATTTTTCTCCAATTCCTTAATTTTTTCTTCATTAGCATCGGCTTTCTTCTTTGCTCCCTCAGCAATTTCTCTCACTATGCCTATCTCCTGTGCTATCTGCGTGGTGTCTTTTTTCACCGCTTCTATATCTCCAGAGATTTGTTTTTGGAATGCTGCTATCTGCTCTGATAGTTCCTTAATGCTCCGGGCCATAGTCGCTCTGTTTACAGCTTCTGGCTGCTACCTTGTATTCCTAATAGTTTTGATTTGTAACTCTGGCGGCGTGCCTGGTTACCTTATCTCCAATTTGTTTTCTTTTTCTCCTATGTTTCCTCCTCCTAATCCTGACCTCGTTAGGAGCTTGTTCCTCTTCCTCCCGAGTAATTAATTACCTTTTTGTGTCCTTCTAGGCCATAAATCTTTTTAGTTTAGCGGAGAGAGTCTGAGGCACGGCTTCTGTTGCTAGCGCATGCGTGGATCTCCTCCTCTCCAGGGATGCTGAAGCCAGTAGGAGCAGCAATGTCAGCCACCCAATCAAAGGAACTTCAAGCTATGAACTTGTGGGATATCCTGAAGATCCGTAGGGCACATAAAAAAACTACTCAAGATAATGGTGACTGTTGCAAAGAATCTTCTCGCCTTATGATGGAAAACCGAACACATCCCTACCTTACAACAGTGGATTAACAAACTCAAAGAATATTGTATTCTTGATAAGATTTCAGATTGTATTGCAAGAACTGAGAACAATCAGACTCAAATTGACCTGTTAGAAAAATGGTCTCTAATTTTAAACAAACTGTGGTCAGGGTTCCCAAAAAATGCATTAACCTCTCCTACTAGATTTTACTAACTCCAGGCATTTATATGGGTCAGTCGGAGGGTGTTAATTCTTGTATTCTATGGTGTATAACTGTCCCGGCTCTGGCCAGGACGGCACCGGGCCGCACGACCCCGAGCCGGAAGCACTGGTGATGGCTCCCAACCCCCACCCGGAGGGCAGGAACAACCCGGGGAAGGCCCCGGCTACATCCCCCACCCACCAGAGCGCACTTACCGCCACTGGTGGGCGGCGAGGAGGAGGCGAGCCGCGAGTGGGGCGAGCGAGGCCCGGCACACGGTGTGAACGAGGGCCCGGCCATCCAGCCACACAGCAGGAACAAGCAGCGGCAGCCCCGGCTGATGCCACGTGCGGGGCCGAGGGACTGGAAGGGAAATGTCCGGCACGGTGTCCCCGCTTTTGGAGGGAGGCGGGGCCCCGGCCGGGGAGGAGCCAGAAGGGAGGCGGAAGTAATAAAAGGAGGAGAGGGGAACACGGCCGGGGAGGAAAGAACGCTGGGCTGGCTGGGACAGGCTGTAGAGCGGGCAGCTGTCAAGTGAGTGAGAGAGGGAGAGCCGAAGTCCTGGGGAGCTCCCAGCTCCACAAGCCAGACCCTGAGCGGGCAAAGGCAGTGACGTAACCCCTGACATGCCCGGTTTCTGAGGCCATTGCCTGTACTTCTCGAGGTCCTCTGACCCTGCCCTTCTGGCCCTGCCCTTCTGGCCCCTCCAGTGTCCCGGGGTGGGGCGAACCAGTTGACCCTGTGTCAGAGGCGGACCCCTTCGACGCCGACAGCAGAGGGCGCCCTCCCTTGATTCAGGGAGGGCGTCACAATAACTAACAAAAACAACCAAAAACTCTGTACTCAATACTAGCACTGTGTCGACATGTAAACCGATAAAAGTGTGCATGTATATTTCAACACCTGAGTATGATGCTTTATATATAGAAAAATAAACTTCCAAGATTATAGTCTACTGTTTACCACACGATTGGATAAGAGCTGGATCTACAAAGTTGTGCCGTTCTATTAATTATTTTGATTGGTGGGCAAAAATATCTGAAGATCACCCTCCCAGGCTTAAGTTGTGGCTAATTGTCTCTTTCTTTCAGCTGTGAGTTAACCATTAATTTTGTGATGTTGATGATTTAATGTAGAAACGGCTCTTTGACGGATGCATTTTGTTTTTTCTGTTTTGGCGAAGCATATGTGTGATTGAGATGTCATCATCTAACCTAAACTTCAACACAGCTGCTTTTGTTTAAGTGCAATGTTCTATCTTCTTTAATCACATAAGTGTAGAGTTTGGGATAAAGTCTTTCACTGGGATAAAATGTTGCATTTGTTCTATAGTTTTCTTCATAGCTGTAACCTTTTCCCCAAGGATAGCTCCTATGCATTGGAATGTACTGCCACTTTCCCATTTCTCTGACCTCTCTTTCCTCTTATCCCCCTTATTTTCTCCTGCCTTCAGTTTGCTCCTGTAGAACGATGGAACACATGGGCCTATTTCTTTCTTCCTCCAATCTTCTTGTTCTTCTTTCTTCCCCCCTTTTGTTTTTAAAGGAAAATAAGCCAGAGTGATTATGCCTATAGCTCTTCGCTTCTTTGCAAAAACTGAGGGAATTAATGTGAGGGAAACTTGCATGTGCAGAGCTGACCTGAGCCCCTCAGTGATTTGAGTTTGAATGCTGTTCCGTCATTGTGCTGCAGGTGTGGTAGAGAACATTCTGCTCTTTTCCTGATACAATACTCAGTCCTGGCAACTGAGGTACTGGAAATTTGAGCCTTTGCCTGTGAGCAGTTTTCCCTTGAGAATGCAGCAGGTATGTGGAGATGTCACAGAGTATAATTCTGTGATAACAACAGTACTGAAGACACAAGATAGGATGCAGACTTGGTAGAGAAAATACGACTTGAAAATTGAGGAAGAAAATTATTTGGAAGTGTGATAGGGATTCTAAGGAGGGGTTATGATGTTTGTAATTGGATTTGTAACTTCGGTAATAGAAGCATGTGATACACAGATGTTATGTTATGCTGGGTGGCCAGCCTGTGGCATGGCTGCCAAAAGTGGCCCAGGCAGTGGGGGCTTATGAACATTCCTGGAGATGGACAGAGTGCCCATGGGTCTGGTTGTGGCCTGTACTGCTGGTCCCTGGTTCAGTAAGCAAGAGATTATACTGCTCCAAGACTAGTTTAATATTGGCCATAGCTTTAAGTGTTGAAATATTTTAGTAAGCATTTTTATTGTGTGTGTTTTGTCTATTTTGTGAGCCGCCTTGTCATTTTGGTTCAGGTTAGAAGTTGGGATGTAAAGTGAATAAATAAATAAATTGGGGCTACATGTGCAACTTTTCTTTAAAAAGGTGCTTTGTGCGTCAGTGTAAGGAAAAGCAGTTAATTGATATAGACATATTCTTGAGATTACTGTGGCAGCTTCCACTGTGCTGTTTGAATGGCTTTGTGACAATCTTGCTTTTGACCTGCTAGAAGAGGGATATTAATTGTATTTCTGCTATGCTTTTCTCTTTTCTTTAAAGAGATTGCTTGATCTCTTTGGTTTCAGTGGGGCTTTTAACCTGGGTTTGCATATGGCCTTTAGAACATGACCTAGAGGCTACTGCAAGCTGAGCCAGGTTGGGTCTAGCTTGTATATTCTTTATACGTTTGTGCTCTAAAATTATTTCCTTGATGCTGCTTGATGTAGTTGATCTACTATGATGATTTTTCTGAAGCAAAATAATGGAAAATATGTGGTAGCTGGCTCAGGCTTAGAAAGAAAATAGTGATTAGCATATTGAGGGTCAACACTGATAGATGCAGGCTGGACTTGGAACACCTTCAGCTAAGGGATATTTGTACTGTGCTAGGCTGGACTGGGAAAACTCGCAGAATATATATTGGATTTGGGTTAACAGTCTGCTTTTTCAGTGGACTTGAAGCCAGAACAGTGTTTTGTTTTTAAATGGTGCTCCTTTGCTTTTTGCTTCTGTTTCAGACAATATGTGGAGCAATACTGTGAAAACTCCCCTGTCTGTATTTACATGCGAGATGAGGTAAGTCAACAAACCCTCTTCTCAGCCATCTCCCTTCATCTGCCACTGAAAATAACAGGGTATACCCAGTGCAGATTTCCAGCCTGGAAAATGTGTTCCTTCTCTGAGCTCACTGGAGAGGG
The DNA here is from genome assembly GCA_029375565.1 of Gekko gecko. Taxonomy (NCBI): domain Eukaryota; kingdom Metazoa; phylum Chordata; class Lepidosauria; order Squamata; family Gekkonidae; genus Gekko; species Gekko gecko. The sequence continues at coordinate 229,927,994 of JAPDNY010000002.1, read as the reverse complement.
GAAATGGAAGAGCTTTGGTCTCTTCAAAGCTTGATGTGTTTGTAATGGGGGGAGGAAAGCAAACCTCTGCTGGAACATAATCACGGGTAGCTCAGCACAAGCTTCTGAGCCCATAAAACATTTTCAATGACTTGTTTGTATGTTTTTTTTCAAATTCTTTTAAAGCCCAAGAGTCACAACAGAGGTTTCATTTTAATAAATATTTGATTTTTCCGTGTTTTGATCTCTGCTGCATTTATGTTTTTGTTTAATACTTTTATGTCAGTATTTTGGAGTTTGACCCCAGATAAATGCCAGCTTTCCCTTGTATTTCTTACTGGGCTTTGGGCAGATCACCCTAATGCTGAGGCCACAAGATAGTGAGTAATGGTTCTGCATTTTTTTGCTGGGTAGCTAGGTTTTTTTCTTTCCACTCTCTTGGTTTTAACTTCTTTGGTGGAAACTATCCTCAATAATCATACACAGTTAAGCACATTTGAATTACTTAAAACTACAGAAAACATGAACATGTGAGGAGCCCTAAGATCTTTGAGTATCATTGCTAGTTAGAGTAGGCAGTATTGAGTTAAGTGGCTAACCATGCCATCCTAAGCAGAGCTACACCTTGTACATTGAAGTCATCGATATATCTAATTCTTAACATGGCCGAATCTGTGGATACTTAAATGCAAAGACTGGGGCCAAGAATGGACAAGGCAGATCTTCCTACAAATCTGAACAATGTCTGAGGTTTGCAGAAAAATCTGATTTTTTTTAAAAAAAGGATTAACCTCCTGCCAAAGAAGCTGTGCCTGTAGCTTTAAAAAATGAATGCCTTCAGTTGTCATTGCTAGGTAATCACAACAGTCTTGCCAGCATTCAAGCTTTGTTTTCTGTAAGTAAAAGATCAGGGGGCAGGGCACTTTCCAGGGCTGTTTTTGTTATGTAGGCAGACCACCACCAGGGGTCCGCACTCACAGAACGGAGCTTAGCTCCCTCAAACGAAAGGGTCCTCGGATTCTAGTCCACCTAGCATCAACCAATTGTAAGTTTGGCAGGAAATTCAACCCCTCCAATGGGACAGTCAGTGTGCCGGGTGGGTGTGTATATAGTTGGCCTTGCAGGACCATTGTGCAGTCTTTTTGTGATGTACCAATAAATGCGTCACACCGCATGTTGTTGTCTGAGTCCTCCATGCAGCCAACCCAGTACTTTACAGTGGTGACGAAGGTGGGATCCCTGGAGCAGGCTTGAATCTCCTACCAGTGTAGCTATGAGCACTGACACCGAAGAAGCCACCGCGCTCCGCCCTGCCCCCGAGCAGCGCCGCATCTGGCTCTTCTCGTCTCTGCTCCCTGCATCACGCTAGGACTATGGCCGCCGCCCAGGGAAACATTGAAGGCTTCGACCCCACACATCCCGAGCTCTGGGATTCGTGGATGGACCAGCTTACCTGCCACTTTGCATACCATGAGGTGACCGATGCGGCTAAGAGAAGGAATCTCCTCCTAAGTTCCTGCGGCACAGCCACCATTAGGCTAGCCAAGAGCCTCCTGGCCCCTAAGTCCATCCTTGAGTGTTCCTATGAGGTTCCTACCTCATGCCCAAGCCAACCGCACTGGCCCGGTGGATGGAATTCCAGGGGCGCCTCCAGAAGCCCGGAGAAGCAGCCATGGCGTATCTGGCAGCGCTACGCCAGCTGGCCATGGAGAGCGCCTTCACAAAGGTCGCAGAAAACCTCCTCACGCAGTTTGCCTGGGGCCTCAGCGATGCCAAGCTCCACCGGAAGGTAATCAGCACCCCTGACATCAAGCTAGAAGAAGCCCTACAACTCGTCCTCACACACGAGGCCTCGGATCGTGACCGACCATCAGCAGCTTCACACCTCATCCTTCCTGACACAGCGCCTGAAATGAGGAGGACGTCTGTCTCGTCCGTCAACCCACTCGCTGGAGACCACTGGGTACCGCCGCCGCAGGACCCTCCGGAAAGGCTGCAGGATGTGCTCCGTGCACCAGCTGCGGAGAGGCGCATGAACACAAAACATGCTGGTTCCGCAATGCCACGTGCCACACTTGTGGAAAGTAGGGGCATCTTGCCTGCGTCTGCTGGTCCAAGGGAAGCTGGCCCTAGCCATTGGCTGCTCCGCCACGCCGCCAGGCTGCCGCCACCTACGAGACTGTGGAATTCTCTGACCTCTACCAGCCGTCATTCCAGGTACTACACCTCCCCAACCAGTCTGCAACCCCGATGATCCAAATCCAGGTCAGGATCGAGGGGTCCTTCTGCGCTATGGAAGTAGAGTCGGGGTCAGCGGCGTCCATCATCTCAGTGGACATGCTGAACAGACATTGCCCCAACAGGGGACCCCCCTATGTCCCTCGCCTCTGAGCTTGGTGGACTTTCAGAAGAACCCAGTTCCTGTCCAGGGTGTGGGGGCCTTCCGGGTGCAGTACCGGGGGTTTGAGGGGTCTCTGGACTTGATTGTGGTAGAGAGGAACCTTGTTAGTCTTTTGGGGCGGCCTGGTTCATGCTGTTGGGCATCACAATTGGGGGTGTTAACAAATGTGTATCATGGGGCTTTGCGGAGGTTTGCCGGGAGTTCCCCTCCGTCTTTGATGGGGCTTTGGGATGTTATAAGGGGTCCCTGGTTTCCATACAACTGGACCCCAATGTGGCCCCTATGCGCATGCAATTTCGAACGGTTCCACTCGCACTCCGGCCCAAAATCGATGCGGAACTGGACTGATCAGTAGCACGGGGTCCTAGAGCCAGTATCGCATGCCATTTGGGAGACACCAATCGTTACCCCCGTTTAGCCAAATGGCAAAGTCCGCATTGGCGCGGACTATAAATGCACCTTAAATAAAGCCCTCCACGACCACTCCTACCCAGTCCTGGTTGTGAGCCACGTTCTCTGGTAGGGGCTAAGATTTTCGGCAAACTCGACCTGGCACAGGCCTATCAACAATTGCCAATTGATGAGATCATAGCCATGGCCCAGACGATAGTCATACATCGAAGGGCTTTTAAAATTAAAAGGCTGCAGTTCGGCGTTAAGTGTGGCCATGGGGATCTTTCAACAATTAATGGACTCCTTGTTAAAAGGGATCCCTAGAGTGATGCCATTCTTCGATGACGTCCTCATCGCCACGGCCACCCAAGACAATTTCGCTTCCCACCTCCACGCCATCCTGCACCGCTTCAACTCTGCTGGCCTCAAGGTGAAGCAGGAGAAATGCCTCCTTGAGGTTCTGGAAGTGGACTTTTTGGGGTTCAGGGTCGATGTGTCCAGCCTCTATCCTGCCAGGGACAAAGTCAAGGCCATTGTGGAAGCCCCGGCACCAATGTGTAAAGTGGAACTGCAGGCATTCTTGGGCCTAATAAATTTCTACCACGCCTTTTTACTGCACAAGGCCGCAATCGCAGAGCCCCTACACCGCCTCCTAGGTAAGTTGGCTCCCTGGTCATGGGGGCCAAGGGAAGCAGCGGCTTTCAACGGAATCAAGGTGCTCCTAATTTCAAATAATGTACTGGCACACTTTGACGAGTTCCTACCGGTGGTCCTTGTATGTGATGCCTCCCCCTGTGGCCTCGGCACAGTCCTGGGCCACATCCTTCCTGACGGCTGTGAGGTCCCCGTGGCCTGTTATTCATAGACCCTTACAGCCACCGAGTGCAACTACGCGCAAATAGACCAGGAAGGCCTGGCAATAGTGGCGGGGGTGAAGAAGTTCCACAGCTTCATGTATGACTGTCCCTTCACCATAGCCGTGGATCACAAGCTGCTGCTTGGCCTCTTCGCCGCTGACAAGCAGATGCCCCAGGTGCTATTGCCTCGTGTCCTCCATTGGTCTCTGTTCCTGGCGGGCTACAATTACCGCTTGGAACACCGACTGGGCAAGGCAGTGGGGCATGCTGACTCCCTGAGCTGGCTGCCGCTCCGTGTCACTGATTCGGATCCTGCTCCCGCGCCTGGGGTCTTGATGCTTGAAAGCCTCCCAGATCCCCCCTGCAAGCTGCTAACGTCGCCGCCCACTCAGCCCATGACCCTGTTCTCTCCCGGGTCTTGGGCTGGGTGGTGAGGAGTTGGCCCTCCGCCTCCGTGGGGATGGAGTTCGCAGGTATTGTAACACGGAAGGACAAACTGTCAGCCCTGAAGGGGTGCTTCCTGTGGGGGGATAGAGTTGTGGTCCCCAGCAGCCTGAGGCAACGGGTCCTCACAGCACTTCATGAGGTGCACCCAGGAATAGTAAGAATGAAGGCCCTGGCCCGGAGCTATGTGTGGTGGCTGGGAATTGACGCCGAAATTGAGTCGTGGGTCCAGAGGTGCCAGACCTGCCAGGAAATGTGACCCAACCCCCCAAGTGCGCCCACACAACAGTGGGAATCAAAGCCATGGTCCCGGCTGCATGTGGACTTTGCCGGGCTGTTCCAGGGACTGCTGTTTCTAGTAATGGTTGACTCGTTCTCGAAGTGGTTGGAGATCAGCCCCACCTCCACAAAGGCCATTGTCCGGACCCTCCGCCGGATCTTCACAACCCATGGGCTGCCAGACACGATCATCTCCAACAACGGGGCCGCATTCACTTCAGCGGAGTTCCAGGACTTCATCCAGCAAAACCTGATCCAGCACATCCAATCAGCCCCTTTCCACCCCGCAACCAACGGACAGGCAGAGAGGATGGTCCACACAGCTAAGGAAGCCCTCAGCAGAATCACAGACAGAGATTGGGAGTTTCAACTGGCTCGCTTCCTCCTAACCCAGAGGACAACCCCCAACTCCATCACCGGCCACAGCCCCGCAGAGTTGTTGATGGGCCAGTGCTCCGTGACGTTGCTGGATAGGCTACACCCTCATTGGGCGCAAGACTCTCAGCGGGTGGTGGAAAAGCACGACCCACCATGTGGATTTTCCCCCGAGGACTCCGTGTTCATCAAGAATTTCAGAACAGGACCCCATGGATCCCAGGCAGGGTTGTCAAAGTAACCGGCCCCGTATCCTACGAGGTCTCAACAGAAGATGGCCGGCTACTACGGAAGCACCTTGACTGACTCAGGCAGAGACAACTCCCAGAGGCAGCAGCGCCCCCCCCAGCGGAGGGACCAGGAATGTACACCCCAGAGGCCATCGTGCAGCCCGACCCCCCCCCCAAGCGTGGGAGAGACCCCTCCGGGTGAACCACTGCCAGCGACGATGGAGCCAGAGGCACCTCAGCCACTGCCCCAGACACCCCAACCTCTGGTCACAGCTAGTCAAATGGAGGCCATCGCTTTGGACCCAGTGCCAGCCCCCAGTGTTCCCTCAGAGGGCTTGAAGGACTATGTGACATAGGTTGGGTCAGAACTATGGGGGGAGGGGTGTTATGTAGGTGGACCGCCACCAGGGGTCCGTGGTCACAGAACGGAGCTTAGCTCCCTTAAACAAAAGGGTCCTCAGATCCTAGTCCACCTAGCAATGACTCCCCAATTCAACCCACCCAATGGGACAGTGGGTGTGCCGGCTGGGTGTGTATATAGTTGGCCTTGCGGGGCCATTATGCAGTCTTGTTGTGAAGTACCAATAAACGCATCACACCACATGTCGTTGTCTGAGTCCTCCATGCGGTGAACCCAGTATTTTACAGTTTTAGCCTTTGAGGGAGGACTCATAGGACTGGCAGCAACCACCAGGTGATGTGCTATTGCACAACTTGCATGACTGATCCAGGCCCGGCTGCTTGCTGCTGCTCAACAGCGACCACCCCATGCAAGCCAGTGTGGTGTAGCAGATCTAGGAGGGAGGCAGGGCCGGCCCAAGGTGTTTCTGGGCCCTAGGTGAGGTCAGTTTGTGGTGCCCCCCAGGTGATGCCAACCTCCCGGTGGGGCCCGGAAACCTCCCAGAAACACGCCCGGGAAGGGGGGCACTGGGTGCCACAAGCTAGCCTTGCCCCTGCGTGCCTGCTGAAGCGCGGCACGCTGGGCAAAACAGCAAGGAGTGGGTGGGTGGGCGAAGCCCAGCCCCACACGGATCCTCCCTTGAGGTCCGGACTGCTTGTTCCTGCCTCCCTCGCCCAGGATGGGCTGGAGGTGACAGCGGGGCTGGCTGGTGCAGACCTGGCAGGAGCACAGAGAGACAGAGAGAGAGAGAGAGCGATCCCCGGGTTACCTTCGGACTCTGGGTAGGCCAGCAACTGTCATACGCGAGGCGCTTAATATTCCTGTTTTGTTTTTTGCTGGAGGTGGGAGTGGACACAGGCCAGCTGGAAGGTGGCGCGCCCAGCCTCCCTCGCTCTCTCTCCACTGCTCCCTCCTACTCCCCCCCCCCCGGCCGCTCTCTTGGGTAGGCTCAGCTGGGGAAGGGGAGGGAAGGGGAGGGGGAGTTCCTCCGGCCGATGACAGATTGAGGATGAGGTTTCTCCTGGTAGGCATCCGCAGGTCCTGCTTGGCTAAGGAGAGGGGGGGGCGGCAGGGGAGAGGGGGAGAGAGCACGGGCGGCTTGTGCAAGGTGGGCAGGAGGGCAGGATGCTTCCAGTAAAAAATAGTTTTTGCTCTTACCAGAAGGCTCGAACCCATGCAAGTCAACTGCCATTTGTGACATTTTTTATATACCCAAGGGGCCTTCGGGCAGCTCCGATTATTTTCAAAGGGAAGTAGTTTTCAAAAGGCATTCACCACTGCCCCCTTCCTCAGAAACAAACCATCACAGGAATTGTGCTGCAAAGCGCTGAGAGGCTCCCACAGCTAGCCACCAGACAGCAACCCAGCCCACATAGTGCTTCCGCCTCCTCCGTCCATCGTGCTGTATCAGCGACCCCATGCAAGCCATTGGGGGCTTTCCTATGGTAGGCAGTGCTACGAGCATGCTAGTCACAGTGACGGACAGGGCGCGTAGGCGATGAGGTGTTCCGTACAAGGGCGAGCAGGCAGCAAGGCGCCAGCCTGCGAGTTATGGGGTGCAGCTGAGCACTGTAAGTTCCACCGGGGCGACTGAGAGAGTGAGTGAGCGGTGGGGCGAAGAGACTTGGTACTAAGGAGGAAGTTTTTTGCCCTCACCCCAAGCCTGGCTGAGCCTGGACTGCGGACATGTCAACCTGCAATGTGCAGGCTCCCTTTTCCAACAACGACGCGTGGCTTGCTGGCATGTGTGTATGAGTGTTTGGGCTTGTGAGCTTAAGAACACAAGTTCTCCGGCTGATCTGCTTTCCCAGCCTTGCATGCGGGAAGTGAGGAAGGAGATGCCTCCGGGCGCCACTTCCAGATCACTATGGAGGAGGCGGCCAAGGAGGAGCCGGCTCCATGAGCTCCGAGACTCAGGGCCCGCCTCCCCCCCTCCTTGGCTTCCTTCGGCCGTGCGTCAGCGAGCCAAAGGCTTGCCTTTGAGCGCCGGCCGGGAGCTCTAGTGGTGCCGGCTGCTGCCCCCGCCTCCTCTTCCCCCTTTCCCCCTCCGGCAAGCTCCACCGCTGCCTCCTGAGCCCCGCCAGGGCGCTCTTCGCTGGCAGCGGTGGTGGGGAGGCGGCGGTGGGCTTTTGGGGGGGGCGGGCGCAGTTTGGCACCCCTGCGGGCCGGTGCCCTAGGCGGGCGCCTAGCTCACCTAATGGGTGAGCCAGCCCTGGAAGAAGGTCCATGTTCAGATCACCACTCTGCCATGGAAGCTTACTAGGTGACCTTGAGCTAGTTACATATTTTCAGGCTAACTTACCTCACAGTGTTGTTGTGAAGATAAAATGAAGGAAAAGAAAATGATATAAACTGCTTTGGATCCCTGTTGTGGAGAAAGGTGAGGTATAAATGAAGTAAATAAATAATAAATGTAGGTGCAGGTGAGGGGCAAATGAAAGGTAAGTTGGTGGATGGGTGGGAACAAGAAAAGGGGAGGCTTTGGGGGTTGCCAGGGGGAAGGAAAAAGGAAATAGTGTGGGGGAGGGAATATAGGGGAAAATGAGGGCCATCTCACAAGTCCTTGCAGATTCCCCACTCTGCAACTGGGCCTGGCCTGGTGACTGGCGCTGCACAACTGGGCCACAGTTTTCCCAGGCAGAGGCTGCCAGGGAGAGGGAAGAAACTGAAGAAAGTGGGGCAGACAATGGTAGGTTTGCTGGTGGGTGGGAAGAAGAAAAGAAGGAAGGAAAAGGGGAGAGGCTATGGGAGTTTTCAGGGAAGGGAAAGACATACTTGAGGGTACATGAGGGTAAGTTTCTAATTATTCCTTGGTGTCATTTTTGAGCATGGGGCCTCTTCAGAACTGATAAACAGTATCTGCTTCCATCTCTGTTGCAGGTGACTGGACAAACTGCTCTGGAGAAGACAACTCTGAAGTCACTTGGTTTGACGGGGGGCAGTGCTATCATCAGGTTGGGAAAAATCACAACTTTTCTCTATTAATGAACTCTTCTTTCCTCTGTTTTTCACATGGGATAGGTAGGTTTTTTTCACTTTTGAGAAGTGGGGGAAAAAGCAAATAAGGAAATCTCCAAATACCAACATTTCTAGTGCTTAGTGATTATTTGTTGTTTATCTGAAGCTACTTCTTGCATGCACTTACTTCAGGCACTGGCTCTGAACCCTCGATGCCGCTGGAAGGAATTTGTGTACAAAACCTGCCATTACATTGTCTTCATTTCTAGCAGCATAGACAGCTGTGTTTTGCACTAATTCTTGCTGTGCTGATCCTTGTGTACATTAGGGCAGTGGTTTTGAGACTGCGGGTTGGGACCCAGAACTGGATCATAACTCTTTTGCAGCTGGGTCATAAGGCCAGGAGGGAGAAGTAATGGGATATGCTGGAGGAGGAGGCCCCTTGAGGCTTGATAGGTAATTTTGGTTTGCCTCTGCATAATGTATATGACATAGCCTGTTGTTCAGTAATGCTATATATTTATAAATCCTAAACGTGTAAATGTGTTCAGTGTTAACTGATGTGAGAATCCTGCATTTTGTATCGGGAGAGGGCAGGTAGTGTGGAGTTATGTTGGAAGTGAGTCCCAACAAATATAGTCATCCAGCCATCTGTGAATGTTTGTGGAGTGAGGACCCCCCCCCGGGTAGTTCGTTGAGCTTCCTGAAATTTTGCTGTTGGGAGGCAGCAGACGCTCAGAAACAGCATGGGAAGCAAAGCAACTACTTGCGGGGGGGCCATCTACAGAAGCTGCCACAATTTTTCCACAAATATGCCATTTTGTTGAAGGCACCGTTGAATATGTGTAAGCTTAAAAGTAGTTTACACTTCATAAAGTTTGAGAACCACTGCATGAGGTAAATTCCTTTTACTAAATGCTGTTCTTCATACCTTGAGATCAGCAGAATGCCTGAAATAAACTAAACAGATATTCATATTCTCCTCTTTACTCAGTGTGCTTGGTAAGACTGTGGGGCAGGGCATACTCTCTAGTGGCACCCACTTTGTAGTGTGTTTTTTCTGACTCTTGTCCTTTCAGTAACAGATAGAAACCTTGTTTTTTTGTCATGCTGATGTGTGGTCCTTAATTTTTTATTTTTTTATTTTTTGCTTGGAGCTGATTTTGTTTATTTTGACTTTTACTGTCTTTTTAAAGTCTTGGTTGTAGCTCTTAAGATATCTTTCAATTGTTTATCAGCATGGATGGCCTTTTATGATTTTTTTTCTATTTTCTCTGTTGAAATTGCTTCAGAAGTCCTTTGATCGTATAACTATTTGGAATAAATAAATATTTTCTCAAGCATGCTACTTAAATCCCTGACTAGATGTTTTAGTCTTTTTTCCCCACACACACTTTACTTCAGAATATCTCTCCTCAAACTATTTGCATGTTGTTGCTCTTTTTTGTGATCCCTCTGAGAGTTGCTTCACATGTTACCTGAAAATATTGGTTTCTGCTTTCTGAGTTTTTTAACCATATGTTTTCTGTAATGTCTGAAGGAAACAGAAATAGTTTTTTCCCTATGTGTGTATGTCTCCTGTTCATATAGTTGTGCAGAAATGGTTTACACATTGGGGAATGATGGAAGACCTGTCTTTTCCTATGAAATAATCCTGGATTATGGCCTGAGAAAAGCTATCTTCTGTTAAGAGATGCTTGCCCTGTTTTCATGGACCAAGAATTAGAGTCCTTAGGTTAAAACACCACTTTAGATAATATAAAGGGTAGCACCTGTTTTTATTAATCATTTGTGTGGAATACGATGTGCTCAGATTTGTTTGTAACTCTTTGAAGGCATTATTTAATTTTTTTTTCATTGAGCAGTTTGAGTTAGGGATGAAGTAAACATTTTCAGTGTCAGCAATGATTTAATTCTTTCTTGTATGTCTTTTGTAGGGTAATCTCAAAGAAATCTACCTTCTGTGGCCATGCAGAAGCTAGGAATCATAGCTCTCCCACTAAAGAGCTAATAACAAGCGCAGCTTCCAGGGAAGAACCAGAGGGTATGTCCCTGTCTTATACAAAAGTACATTCCCAACAAGCATGGCCTGCAGTGATGAGACCTTCTCTGCCAGCAGATGCATTGATAAGCAGGGCTGCAATAAAGGACAGCTCAGTTGAGCTTTTCTCGCTCAGAGCCTATACCTTCCTCATTTATTACTTTTATAGGCAGTGAACAGCATCTGGGCAGAAGTATTCCTGAACCTATGACGCCTCCAGTGTCAGATGTGCCATTATCAAACCTAACAACATTTCTGTCCAGTCCTGGTGGGCCCTCCAAGCCAAAGAAGTTGAAGAACAGCCAAGAAAAACTAAAGGTGCAAAAAGAGGTAGTGGTTTGACTTGCTTGCAGTATACCGGGTTGGAGCAATATTGCTATTTTTCTGTTGCTACTTCGTCTTCTCCAAATGGGCTCTTCTTACTACTGTGGCTCTGCAAGAGTAGTGTCACTGCAAAACTTTCCCCAGCATTCAGTATCCTGAGAAAGAGAAGGAGGGGTATTGGACCTTGCTTAGGCTGCCTTCCAGAAATAGGAAATAGGGCTCTTCTGTCCCCCAAGGTAAACCTCGTCCTTGGTTCATCTGGCTTTGCTTCCCTCTCCATCTGACATCTGCATCTAGTGGGATTTCTGAGGTCTTTGTTTCTGAGCTGAACAACTCATATAACTAAACAAGATTTAAAAAAAAAAAAAAAAAGCTTTTAGTAGAAGAAAGACATCTGGGAATTCTAGACCAAGCTTATAGGGACAACAGCCTGCATAGCGGGGAGGACGGGGTATAAGTTGAATAATAAATAAATAAATAAACAAGTACCAGTAGAAGTATCTCCTTTGTTGTACCCAGTATCTGTTCAGGAATGTAACAGTCCATTCTCCTGAAAAGTTCTTAGTACAAATAGCAAATACTTTCCTAGTCAAATGATCCATATTCATTTGTACTCAGAAATGGCTTGTCTTTTGTGGTCTTTGGAGTTTAATACCACCCAATTATAACCCGTTTTGAATGAACAAAGCTTTTGTCACTGAACCAGGAGAAACAGTTCACTGTGGATACTGCTTGCCTGGTTCTATAGGAGAGGGGAGGGACCACTTAATTCTGAAGGATATAGGTAAAATGGTGGCTAATTGTCACTGATTTTATTCAGTTCTGATCCTAGATTGAGGCCCACTCTAACTTTATTTGCATAGTTTTGTTTATAGCTATGGAAACCTGTTGTTGCCTAGAGAAAAAGGTCCTTACCCTGCCAAAATTATAGTTCACTTAAGAGATGCCCCTGGAGCCTGCCTTCCCAGAACTAGTGGAGAACAGTCTTGGGAACAGCTGCAGGTTCTGTTGGAGGTTTCCCTCCCTTATGTTAAACAGCATGTGACCTTGGCTGCTGCTTTCAGACTTTTTGATCTTGGGTGCCTTTGCCACTGATTGATTACATTGCACTCCCTCCTCCATTCTTTCCATTCCCTCTCCTTGCTCTCATCAGCAGCTCCAGGATGGGGCTGGCCACATGGCATCTGCTTTTTGTCCCTTTTCAGTCCAGAGGAGGAAGAAAAAAACCAAAACAAAACAAATTATTTTTAAACATCAAAGGTCCATTTTTGCAAAAGAATCTTCCCATTAATGTTGTGCTTGTGTGTGGTTTTTGGATTTGATGGAAGAGGCTGGATAAAATCTGTGCCAGCATCCGTCTACTTCTGGGCTGGGGATGGTTTACAGACCAGTCATGTTTTGGCTTTGATGTCAAAACATTAATTATTAGAAGGTAGCTTTACTTCAAATTCCCCTAGAAATCAGAGAGTTGTGCAGTAGGGAAGAAGCTCAGCACCTTGCTGTAAAGTCACAGCATGCTGTACTTACAGTCATTTGACACAGTGATACTTAGGCATATAATAGGTAGCACTGAGTGGCATAGTTACAGTATGCCCCATGGAGGGCCTATAATCTGTTGGTGACAGATCTCTCAGAGGTTCATTTTGGGCATCAAAACTAAAGAGGATGATGACTACTAATTTCACATGTATCCTCTCCTCAAGTGTTTTTTGCGATGGATCACAGAATAGAAGAACCATGGTCACAACCTGCATGTGTTGCCCCTTGGGTGGTTCTTGTCCTCCTTCTCTGACGGCTGTGATTGGATCATGGGACATCTGTCATGACTGGATGATACTGTAGTGAGAAATACAGCTGTATTAGCCCATTAGTTCCAGCTCCACATCCAAAGCTGATAGCTGACCTGGTAAATGACATCCTATTGTGAGTCTGCTAGAAAGGCTTGGTATGTAAGAGGTCCTGTTCCTTTTGTCTCAGGTTTTTGGCAGCCATCCCTAGCCATACTAGAAGTTGCCAATATCCTGCGTTTGTTTAATATTCTGTAGAGAGGAATGTGTTGTATTGTTTTTGTCCTCAAGTCAATTACTTGTTTCTAGACATAGCCCTTCTGGGATATGGTTCAATTATTCACCAGTCAATGCTGTTGAGAGAAGAGCTGCAAGTTGACCGCTCTGAGTTTGGGAGTATTTCATATCAGACTAGTTGCACAACTGAATGGAAAAGACCGTAACATTCTGAAATCTATCTAGACTTCATTTTGTGCTCCCCCTGGCAAGTGACATTGGAACAATGGAGAACTCAGTGCTTATTGTTCTTGTCTCTTTAGTGAAGATACATCAAAGCCAAGCCCAACTAAATATGCAGTAGAATAGAATCTGAATGTGCTAGAGAGTGCAGGAATATGGCACTTGTCTGTGGAATTTGTATTTTACTATCTAATTATGTCCTCCATAATGAAAATTTACTTAAGAACTTTATATGTTTCTCTGTGTGTCCTCTGTCCCTCTGTGCTGGATTCAGCTGTAGAAGTAATGGTACTAGATGTTTTAGTTCATTGTTCTTAGAATAAATTGCAGAAGTGCTAGTAGGATATTAACTGATGGCTCCATTCTAGATTCTTTTTTTCCATGCTCATATAGAATTCCAGAATATGGTGTGAGATTCATTTTTTCCTTCAAATTTTGCTTGAAGGGCTAGTGACATGGTAGAAAACAGAACAACATATTCTAAAATTCCCCCTTCATAGAAAACTTGGCCTAATGGCTGGCTTATTTTATCACAATTGACTTCTATATGACAGTTGAAAATAATTTGCTGGTACCATTAATACCTACTATGCTACTCTGTTGGAGGATGACGACCCAGATTTTGTGATACAGGCAGCTCTCTTCTGGCAGTCTATTTGGAGGAGGAGTCCTAGGCTGTCAGTACAAGACACTCACCCACCCTGTTCTGCTGCTGGTGCCAGTTTCTAAACAGCCAGAGTTAGGCGACAGGAGTCTTTGGAAGAGGACAGATTGGCAGCTCACGGGTACTCCCTGTGCTGTCTGCCCAGGGAAAGCTACAATCAGGCTCCTTCACCCTCTAGTTAGACCCAACTCTCTTCAGCTTTCTAAAAGTAGCTAAGGGTCCCACCCACGCAACCTCCCTCTTTTAACTTTCCAAATTACCCTTCGGTGCCCACAAATAGAGGAAATCTTGCCTTGTAATTTGTGTTGTCTCTACTGACAATTGAGAGAGACTCCTTCTATTCCCAGAGGGCTTGTTCAGGGCTGGATGGGGGCAGTTCTGGGGAGAAATGAGAATAAGGTAGGACAGTTGATGGCCAGTTGAGGGGGTGGGAAGGAATACACAGACAGACAGGGATGTGCTAGAGACATCAGGGTGTGTGGGGGATACGGATTATATAAATAAGGAATATTCAAGTTTATAAGCCTGGGGCCAAACCAGGCAAATCATTAATGGTCAAGGCTGCTGGGTTTAAAGCAGCCCATTAACACTACCTCTGCCAACCTTGCCATAAGTAGATAAATAGGTACCTCTTTGATGGGAAGGTAACAGCATTCCATGTGTCTTGGTATTCAGTCATGCCGGCCACATGACCACAGAAATGTCTTTGGACAGTGCTGGCTTTTCAGCTTGGAAACAGAAATGAGCACCACCCCCTAGAGTCGGATTCGACTAGCCTTTAAGCAAGGGAAACCTTTACCTTTATTAACACTACAGACCAAGTGGTGTTGTTGCTTTTTAACTTTGGATTCGTAGCATGTCAACTAGCAGCCTTGCTGTACAGCACCTAATCTAACCTCACAGAACCAATGCACCCTCACTGCTGTCATAAGAAAGTTTTATACACAAATAGAATGGAAACTTTGAGACACCAGTTAAAATATAATCCAGTGTATAGCTCAATACAGATTGGATGCTGTTCTGCTATAAAACCTCTGGGCATAACTTGTCAGCACTGGATGTGCCCAAACTGGTCTTTTATTCTTGCCTGGCATTTCCATATGAGGATTTTCAAAAGCTTCCAGTCTCCATAAATCTGAGGTCCAAATATTTTCATGTCTATACATCCGCTAGGCATCATTTCCAGCAGATATAGTGAGGAATGGCCAGTAGCTTGCAGAGCAGTTAAAGAAGAGATTCAGAAGTTTAGCAGGGTGAATTCTAGGTCATCTCAGTTATGCACACTTTGGGGCAGGGTCACTTGTTTAAAAGTATCCCCCTTCAATATATTCCTGCATGCACAAAAGATGTCACAAATAGGGGTATGTTGGAAGTTTTTTCTTTGGTGTGATAATGTTATACATCTAAGGAAGTTTTTGTATGACATATTCAAATATGAATTCTGAATTGGTACAATTCCCCAAAAGCTGTGCCACATACTCTTGGAAAATTTTTTAATAGTTCTTAAAACATTGCACTAGGTCAAGGCATGTGTAGAACAGGCAAGCCTATATACAGTTAAATGAACAGATCCTTTTGTGGAGAATTTAATAGACTTTGCATGTGCAAAGATCTAGTTCTTTATGCTGTGCTAGGTTTGTGTGTCTTTGGATTCAGTTACTGTAGCAAGATTTGTGCTTTGTCTGCAGACTTTGGAGCGAGAGGCCATTGTGTGCCATCCAGATCTCCAGAAGCCATTGGACTCTGGCCTACAAGAGCTTCCTGATGAATTCTTTGAAGTAACAGTAGATGATGTGAGAAAACGCTTGGCCCAGCTTAGAAGTGAGAGGTCAGTTCCTTTTTCATTAGTGGTTGTCAACTACAGAGCCTTTAATGGCTTTTCTCATGTAAAATGAACCACAGTACTGGTCCTTATTAGGGATGGGCATGAGCTGGAAAAATGTGGTTTGTTTTGGTTTGTGGCCAAACTGTGAAGCAAACCAGGAGGTTCGTTCACAAACCAAATCAGTTTGTGGCCTTGCAAACCCTGTTGAAAGGGATCTCAGTCCCTTTAAACAGGGTTTGCAGAAAGCCTGAAAAACAGCTGAGCAACAGGGAGCAGGCTGCTCCCTGTTGCTCAGCTATGTTGGGCTGTCTTGTGCAATCCCTTTAAAGTTTAATGGGACTGCAGCAGACAGCCTGAAACAGCTGAGCAGTGGGGAGCACCTCCCTGCTGCTCAGCTATTTCTGTGGCTTTTGCGAGGAACAGAAAGCAGGGATTCAAAGGGACTTGGAGTCCCTTTAAACTCCTACTTTCTGAAGTATCCAAGAACTGCCATGAACTCCTTTAAAAGTTTGTGGAAGCTCATGATGGGTTTATTATTCATTTGTGAACCATGAACAGGGTTTGCTTTGCGGTTCAGTTCATGCACATCCCAAGTCTATATCGTGTTGGTTTTAGGAGAATCACCTGCCAGTTGTATATAATGCTTGCTATGTTCTTGGAGATTTCAGGTCTTGTTTTTATGTTTCCACTTAAACAAGCATGCTTGACTAAATGTTAATGCTGTCCTCTAAGGGCTGAGGAATGTAACTCAAGATGTGAAGTGGAAGCTGTGCAATCCCAAGCATGCTTACTCAGAAATAAGGTTCTCTGAGTTAAGTGAGCCTGCCTTTCCCGCTATGCTCTATCATGACAGCTATGCTTATCAGAGCAGGGTCTTCTGCAGATGCCAGCCTATAAATGGGCAAAACCAGAAACTTGCCTGTACACGTCCCATCTCCATTGTAGTCCCCACCTTATAGAATGGCCTGGCTGAGGAGGTCAGGAAGGCTCCAACTCTCCTGGCTTTCTGCAAACTATTCAAGAGGGCTTGTTTACGCAGGCAGTAGAGTCACACTGCACTAAATGTTTCAGAACTTATTTGGCTAAATTGTTAGTGATTGTGGTCTATACTACTGTGTATACCTTACTGAAACTAGTGTCCTATTACCTAATTTTTGCATCATTTAATGTGTCATGTTAATATGCTTTTCTTCAGTTCTGTTTTTAGACTACTGGTTGATTCTACAATCCTAATTCCTATTGCATTGTTTATTGAATCGCCATCCTGTCAATTGTATTGACTCACTCTGTGTAATCCACTTTGAGTCCAAGTGAGAAAGGGAAACTATCAATAACCTAAATAAATAATTAAAAATATGTCCACGTAAGTGGGCATAGGATTGCAGCCTTTGACATGGGTTAGAAAGTGATCTGAGCTATTTTTAAATTGAGTGTAAGGTATAGAAAATTGATGTTTTAGGTTCAGATTACATCTGTTTCTAAGATTTACATCCTGTACCATTCTATATGCTTGGAACAGGGTGTAGCAGTTTTTCTGCATACACAAATTCCTGTTTCCAAAGGCTCATACTTGCAATAAGAGGTTAATTTGCTGCCTCCTACAGGGCTGAAGTTTTGTTCCTTAGGCTGGGATTTTCCTAGGTGTTTTGTAGGCCCATAAATCATATTAGTTTCCAGTAACTGCTGCATTTAGGTCACAGGTTCTTTGGAAATTCTTGGGAATTCTGTCTATACTGTTATCTGCTTAGATGCCTCTGTTATAAACACTGGAAAGAGAACATTAAGATAGATGAATGGACAACAAAGCTTTTAGTTGCTTTGTTTATCTATTGGCAATCCAATTCAGCTTGCTTTGATCATAGGGCTAGTCTGGTCAGGTGCAGATCCAGAAAGCAAATCCCTGCTCCTTGTAAGTCAGAATTCTATTTCCTTTCATTTTCTACACTGATTATTAATATTAGTTTGGTGTAGTGGTTAAGTACGTGGACTCTAATCTGGGGGAACCGGGTTTGATTCCCCACTCCTTCACTCGCATCTGGCTAGATGACCTTGGGCAAGACATAGTTCTGATAAGAGCTGCTCTTGAAAAAAGAGCAGTTTCTGTCAGAGCTCTCTCAGCCCCACCTACCTCACAGGGTGTCTGTTGTGGGGAGGGGAAGGGAAAGGAGTTTATAAGCCGCTCTGAGACTCCTTTGGGTAGTGAAGGGCGGGGTATAAAGCCAATCTCCTCTTCTTCTTCTTCTAATTTGAAAACTGGAATTTTCATGTCAACATGAGGAGCTATACCCCAGAATGCAATGGTGGAAGTAGTAAATCAGTTTCTGATGAAGGACAATATCCTACTGCTCCTGAAGGATATTTAAGATAGATATGAGCACATGTACATTATATGTCAAAATACTGGAAAATTCAGTTTGTATCTAGACTATTCTACATGATAGGCTGTTGTTAGATCCTACTGATCCTGTTTGGATATTTGAAAAGAAAAATCCAAAGATAAGGAAGTAGTTAAAACCAAAGGGCCAAACAAGGCAAAATACTAGAAAAGATCTGTGATCAAATCTCCAACATGCTTTTCTTGCTAAATAGCAGTTGAATAGGGACCAGAATGGGAATGCAGGGGAGAGGAAACACTGTGTTGTTTTTCTTCAGTGTTTGTCTGGGGGGGGGGGGCGGGCGGGCGGGCTAGTTATCTGTCATTTCCCTCTCCACACAGTACTGAGGCCCTGATCCAAACCTGTCTTCCTGTGCTTGGTATTTAGTAATCAAGAGCATGC
This sequence comes from Gekko gecko, assembly GCA_029375565.1. Taxonomy (NCBI): domain Eukaryota; kingdom Metazoa; phylum Chordata; class Lepidosauria; order Squamata; family Gekkonidae; genus Gekko; species Gekko gecko. Next base: position 229,909,801 of record JAPDNY010000002.1, on the reverse strand, counting down.
GGAGATCACAACTCTTCCAGTGTATTCTCTGGTTTGGCCCCTAGATACAATACTTCCATATGAAGGCAAATTGGAAAGGAGGTTAGAATTGTGATACACTTCAGAATAAATGATGATATTTCATAGTTTTGTTTGGAGTTTTTGGACTAGATACTTATAAGTGGAAAGCCTATATCAGTCTTCTGGTAAACACATATCATTGATGCTTTATGCATGTTTGTATATTTTCATAGATTTTCTCTTTAAAGCTTTGTGCTTAAAATTTTAAAAATTGGGCTGTATCATGCTACTCAAAACAGGGAGGCAATAAGCTCATGTTGACCAAGGGTACTGTGCTGAGAGAACTGAACTGTGGGGCTGAGATTACTAAACAGATGAATCAGTGAGAAAAACAGTTGGACTTTCTGTTCTTTTTATAAGTTCATTGGTTATAGTAAACCCCTTTACCTCTCATGAGTGTTTGTATTTGAGTACTCTGAGTTGGATATCAAATGAATTGTTCCTTTGGCATTGTGGTGCAATGTAGGTAAAGCTGAATGGAATTTTCTGTTTAAAGTTGAATTTTCCTTTGGGGACCCATTAGTTAGGTTCCATTCTGCCATTTCCCAAGAGCAGCTTGAAAACTATTATGTTGTTAAAATAAAGCTAGTAATACAGGCCTGAGGACATCTGTGAAAGAAGCTCCTAAAATATATGCCCCCAGATTGCATGGTTTTGAGAGAGATGCTTGTTACAACTTCTTTTCTACACCACAAGGGGGAAATGTGGCAAGGATGCATGTGTATCTGTTATCAGTGGACTTTTTTCTCAACTAAGAGAAAATTGCACAATAGATGACTTCAGAAGTTAGATTGTGTTGTAATGAAGCACAAAGAGGGAAGTCTTGAATGGAGTGCCACAGGGCTTGGTCCTGGGCCTGGTGTTGTTTAATGTTTTTATAAATGACCTGGAGGAAGACATAGAGGGGATGCTTATCAAATTTGCAGATGACACAAAGCTGGGCAGGATTGCTAATTCTGAAGAAGAGTCAGGATTCAAAATGATCTAGATAGGCTAGAACAGTGGGCTGAGACAAATAAAATGAATTTCAATAGAGATAAGTGCAAAGTCCTACACTTAGGTACAAAAACTCAAAGGCACAAATATAGAATAGGAGGGACTTGGCTTGGCAGCAGCACATGTGAAAGGGATCTAGGTGTTATGGTTGATCACAGGCTAAACATGAGCATGCAGTGTGATGTGGCTGTGAAGAAAGCTAATGTGATATTAGGATGCATTAACAGAAGCATTGTGTCCAGATCACAGGAGGTGGTAGTTCCGCTCTATTCTGCTATGTTCAGGCCTCACTTGGAGTACTGTGTCCAGTTTTGGGCACCACGTTTTAGGAAGGATGTTGATAAGCTCAAGTGTGTCCAGAAGAAGGCAACCAGAATGGTGAGAGGGTTGGAATCCAAGTCTTATGAGGAAAGGCTGAAAGAGTTTGGTATGTTTAGCCTGGGAAAGAGAAGGTTTAGAGGGGACATGATTGCAGTCTTCAAATATTTGAAGGACTGTCATGTAGAAGATGGAGCAGATCTATTCTCTCTTGCTCCGGATTGCAAGACTAGATCTAATGGATGGAAATTACAAGGGAGTCGTTACCGGCTAAATATCAGGAGAAACTTCCTAACTGTAAGAGTGGTTGAGCAGTGGAACAGATTGCCTTGGGGGGGTTGGACTAGATGACCTGCAAGGTCCCTTCCAACTCTAACATTCTATGATTCTATATAAGGTGGGTGCAAACCAGAAGTGTTAAATTCTAGTCAGGGAAAGATATGATATGAAGAAAAAAATGTTGATTTTTAAAAATTTCTTAAGAACATACACAACCTGAAAGTGTTTTAGCTTACAATCTAAATCACTTCAGCTCTGAAGTCTGCAAACTGCCATCCCTGATCACTCCATTATTCAAATACCGCATGGTTCAGTCTTAAAGGTGCAGTAGCATATAAACAAGCATAAAACTTGTGTCAACAATTACTCCCTGTCACACTCTCCTCAGAAAAATTTTAAAAATTCTCATATCTACATATGCCACAGCAGCATACAGAGATCTGATAGAAAAATGGCAAGTAGTATTGTGACTAATACCAAGTTGTAGTCATCTGTGCCACAGTTAGAAAAGATGCTGGTAAGAGGCTGTTCTGAACTGATCATGTCAGCATCTGTGGGGCTCGTATTTCTCTAACCAGACAATTCACATATGCAGGCACACTCAAGTCCACCCAAAGAAGTGTAGGCATATTAATATAGGTATGAAATTTGCTAGGCAGTAGTAGATGTTAAGCTAAAATGATTTGGTTGTAGAGCTTCTGAGATCTGCTCAGGTGTCCACTACTTTTTGCAGTTCTCTTTTGGGGACATTTAGAAGTCTTTGGAGCACTGTGAGACTTTCATAACAAAGTTGGGGGTATGTAGGAGAGTATGCCCAAACCTGAGGATATAGAACTTAAGGTGACAGCAGGCTTACTGGATTGTATGGAGTGCTGATAGCTGGTTGTATTGATCTCTGATAGCATTGGCCTGCTAAATTTCCTCTCTCCCTAGGAAGCGTTTGGAAGAAGCTCCCTTGATGACACAGGCACAGCGAGATGCTCAAGTGAAGGATAAGTTGGAGCGCTATCCAAAGGTAACTGTGTCTTAAGGTCTCTTCCATTTTTGTGTAAATATTAAAGAGGGGGGTCAACTAGAAGGTGTATGTGGTCTTAGGTGTCTAGGCTTTTGACTGTTTCCTCTTGTATACACATCTCCTTCAGTCTCACCAACCAGGTGAATTACTCAGTTGGCAAATGGTTTTAGCGTGGCAAAGCATTTGTTCATTGTGGCTGGGCATGTGACTGGGATGTCACCTCTTCTGCTCCCCTTCTTCACTTATGGTATGCAATTCCAGCATAGACATGATATCACTCTTGCTACATTTGTGGAATCCAGTGGGAATCCATGGTAGTAATAGCAATAACACTTAGCATTTATATAGTACTTTTAGAGTGTTCAAAGGGCTTCACATATATTATCTTGTTGTAAGCCGGGTGAGTCACTATTGCTCCTCATGTTACAGATGTGATGGTGAGACTTAGACAGAGTGGTTTGCCTAAGACCACCCACCGAAGTCATGTCAGAGGTTAAGATTTGAATGGGAATATTCTGGTTCGTAACTCAGTTCGTAACTCAGTTCAATTACTTATCTCTTGTAATTTCTTATTTGCCATATCCTGTTGGTATAGACTAAGACAACATTTTGGAAGGTCATACTGCCTCGGTCTCAACTGCTGTTTCATAGAAAGGTGCAAATTCTTGAGAATTTGTCATGCTCAAAGCCAGAGGACTACCTGAATAAACACATGTTCTTTGTCTTCACCTAGGTGGTATTGAGAGTGTACTTCCCTGACCGTCATATTCTGCAGGGCTTCTTCCACCCCAATGAAACAAGTAAGAGTGTTTTGTTTTCCAGCTGCTGCCTTACCCTAGTAAAGTATAGAGACGCAGAGCAACAGTTCTTCCTTTTAGACCCTAATCTTGCCTCTAGGATCTTTATTTGGGTGGTGGTTTAGAAGGATCCACTGCAGCTTGGGCACTGTGAGCTATGTGGAGGAAGGCTGTGATTCTACTTTAAACAGGATGTGTTTCTGACAACTGCTTGGTAGCTTCTCTTCCAGTCCACTTACAGCAGCATTAGTCATGCCCAGATGAAGCTATTGAACAACAGGGTGTTGGTCCAGTATAGTGCCAGCCGGAGCCCAAAAAAAGATTTGGAAATACTGAACTTGAATCAGCCACTCTGATTGAATGTGCTGAGGCCAAAAGCAAAACCAGGCTTCCTGCACCTCTAAATAGCAAACAGCTAGAACTTCCTGGTGCGTGACAGGGCACACACCCAACTGCGCTTTCTGGTTCTACCTTAGATTCAGGACCTTCTTAAAATTGTCTGTTGCTCCCAATGAATACCTATTCCTCCTTAGGCCTGACATGTGTCACTGAAAACTCTTGGAGGGTGGCAGTTCTTTTGCACATCAGCTTTTTCTACCAAGGCTGCCTAGGGTGGATTTCAGAAGCTTCTGTTTTCTTGATGTAAGGTGGTATCACCCAATCTATAACCAGGATGCTGGGTTGGGGTAGGTAAAGATCTGACATGGTGCCATACAGATACTTGACTGCAAAAGAAGAAAGACAGGTAGATCAGGGATCTCTGAATCTTTGGAATGATTAGTCATTTGTGTAATTGTTGTGTTTGCCTTTTAAGGGAAAAGCCTGGTTATTTAAATGTAAAGGGGACTGGACTTAATACTGTTTGTGGTGTTCAGTCTTTTGCTAGGTGTTCATCTCTGTTTGACTGTCACCTCCATTTAGAAGCAGCCATGTGCTTGCAGCATTATCTTCCTCTGATTTTGGTAGTATTAGTTGCTTGTGATAGTAAATGGAAGGCTACTTCACTTACTTCATTCAGAGAAACAGTGAAGCATTCACAAGGGTAGAGAGATGTCTTAGACAGACAGGTAATATAAGAAGAGATGTCATTTGAAGAGGCTTCTTCATCCGTCCCTAGCCCAAAGACTGGGGCATGTTGTGAAGCCCTTGTGTGTATTTGGGAAATGAAGCAATGGTCTTCAGTAGGCAAAGTTTGAGAGTTTTCTCTTGAATGGAGGAAAGAGACTTCTTTTGGGGCAGGAGGGGCAAGGATATTGCTCTTGGGAGCAAAGGCTCCTTTTGGGGGGTATTCTATAATAGTGCTGTCTAATCAAAATCTCTGCTTTTGCACTTTCCTCTACATGGGTCTTTAGGATAGTGGCTGTAGTAATGCTCTTTAGTACATAGTACTTATTGGTAGATGACCAATAACCCAAAGATAATTGAATTCAAAATATCTCCTGTTCCATAAAGCCCTTTTCTGTTGCTCTGTTTAACAGTTGGTGCTTTGAGGTGTTTTGTCAGAAGCCACCTTGCTGACCCAGAGATGTCATTTTATTTATGTAAGTTTTGATTTATTTTAACTTTACAGCTGAATTTTCAGAACAGTGTCCTACTGTTCATTATTGAAAAAAATGGTCTCTTCAATACTTAGATGAAGGTATTATATACTAACTCCACATTTTAATTGTGATTACCAGTAAGGCCTCTTGGATGTATGTATTTCTCCCCCACCCACCCCCAGTTCTTTCCTGAACCAGCCTTGTTTTTTTTTCTTGTTCTCTTTCTAATCAGACTTTTGTGTTTCACTTTAGTTATTGCACCTCCCAGAACCATCCTGAGTGATGACAGTTTGACTCTCTTCCAGGTAATGGTTATATTCCCTGTCCTGTTTAATTTGTTTTCCTTATTGCAAAAAGCATTGCTGTTTCTTTCTTTTTTTTAAGGATTTGAGTAATTACCTGTGTGGTTCTTTATTAAAGCAAGAATAGATTGAATCTAAAGCTACAGAACCTAAATGGTCTTCCCACCCTTGTGCTGCAAAATATTGTGAGGACTACCTGTTGATGAGTGTTGGTGCTTTTTGACAGGTCTCTTTTTGTAAGAGCAAGACATGATCTTTGATGGGGAAAGACCCTAAATTCTATGCTTCTGTGAAGAACTTGCAAGTGTGGGAGGTCTGGGCTACAGTACAGAGACACATTAAAGTGAACAAACTTTTAAAATGACACATTATTATATCTATGTTATAAAATTGGTTTGGCTAGGTACTGTTTTCAATACCAAGCAGGAGAGGTTGGTTGCAGCTCATTTTAGTGCTGAAAGATATGATTTCTCAAACTCTTTCATAGCAAGTTAACCCAGCTGTTCAACCCTGCACTGGAACTTGACTGTACCAAAACAAGAATATATAGCACATTATACACACATATGCTTGATGACTCAGAAATAAGCCTCGCTATGTTCAGTGGTGCTTGCTCACAGATGAGTATGTGTAGGGTTTCAGTCATAGTCTCTTCAGCCTAGAAGCAAGCCAGTAAAAAAAGAGGGGGAGGCAGGAAGGGCTACGCAGGCCCATAATATGTTTTAGTATTCCTGAGCAAGAAAGCAAAGATTAAAAGGATTCTCAGTGACCCTTACAATGTCCACTTAGATCCTTTACACTGCAGATAATGCTAGTGAATTAGGCAAGAAGGGAACAATCTATTCAGAAGAGTCTTCCTTTAAGGAACCTTGAAGTAGTCTGCACTTTTGACATTGTCTACACCTCTCCTCAGAGGTGGCTTTCACATATTGGAGCTACTGTTGTGGCAGAACTGCAAAGTTCTGAATTGTTATACAATCTAAAATGTATCTTGTGTGAGCTGAATTCCTGTAGGCTTTGCTGAATGTCAGGCAGCATTGTCTCACTTGATCAGGGGTAGTTTGGGCCCGGAGTGCGCTGGAGTGGGCACAGATGGCAGTGGTGGCAAGACCCACCCCCAGCTCCCCGCCCCCGCTCCCAAGCTCCTTCTCTCTAGAGTCACGCTGCAGTAGTGGCGCAATCTCTCCATTGTATTCTATGGCCACATAGAACAGAATGGAGAAATTGTACCGCTGCTGTGGCACGACTCTAGCGAGAAGGGTTTAAACTTTAAATCCCTTCTCTCTTCACTTCCCTCCACCCAGCCCGCCTTGGCAGGCCGGCTGGGAAAGGGAAGGAGAGGCTTTTGAAGATGCCCTCCCTTTTGCTTCCCCTTCTGACATCACTTCTGGTGATGTCAGGGAGCATGGCATATGCTAATGAGCTATTATGCTAGTAGGTTATTGGGTATGCTAATGAGCTCCTGCAGCTCTTTTTCTACGAAATGACCCCTGCACTTGATGATGCTGAGATGAACCTCTCTTTAGGAAAAGGGGATGGTTATTAAAGAAGGTATGAGCCCTCCCATCATACCTGCATCCCAAGCATGTGTATGTACCTTACACCTTGGCTCCTGGCACCGGTCACCTTTTAATGTAATCCAAGAAGTTGTGTTGATCATCAGTGCTGAAGATCACTGCAGTGACCTTCCCTTCTTCCGCTTTCTTTGGATTAATTTTCCAATTTCCCTAGAGTTTTCCTCCTGATTATGGGACCATGCAGACTTGTTTCCTCTTCTTGCCCCCATTCTTGCTTTTGATCTTCATGCCCCTGGGGCCTCAGACAAGAGTACACACTTGCCAAGTTAACAGTTTGTCTCTGTTTCAGGAGGCTTGAAAATTTGTGCTTTGATTTTAGAAGATGAAGAACTGCTTACACAAAAGTGTTTTTAGTTGAACTAGCTGGGATACTGATTTTTTGCAAAATTGAGTGGAACTGAAAGGGCTTTCTTGCCCAAAAAACACTAGACAGAACCAGAACTGTCATTTGAAGGGTATGATAAACCATCAGTCATTTGGAGGTTGAGGGGTCATACAGAGTGTAATGGGAACTGTTTGCATAGCGCATGTCAAAACCTCTCGGGCAGCATATTGAATTAGAAAAGGATTAGTGCTCCTCTGAAGTTGTTTATAATGGAGCTTTCCCAATTCCATTTCTTCCTGGCCAGGCCATGTGGATGGGATACAACTGCAGCTGCTGTGAAAATTACTGAACATAATGATCCAATAGCAAGACTTTATCCAGGCTTTAGGCCTATCCCTTTCTTGATGTATGTGCCTTGCTGTAGCCCCCCTGCCAAGAAGCTTAGGTTCATCTTCTGTCTTCAGTGCAGCCCTACATTGGGACTGCGCTTGTGCAGGTAGGGTTTATTCTAGTTTTAAATTATCACAAATTATCTCCCCTTTGGAGCTGATGTGACAGCGTTTTCCTGCCCAAACCATCATGTGCTCCAGGGGGTGCCCCCCCACCCACAGTTTCTTTTCTGCCACCGTGTAGATAGAATCTCTCTAGCGATTGCTCTTTGCTTCCCGCTCATTTTTTCAACTGGAAGTTCTCCTTCTCACTGTTTCCCTGTGAGTTGTGTCCTGTATTGGATTGAGGGACATTTTTCTTAGGTGGTGAGGTGGCTCTCACCCACCTACCCCTCTTCCTGTTCCTTTTACTGGCCAATGACTCCCTTTGGGGTCTTCGATGGCCTCCAAAGCCTTGTTTAAGAAATGCACAAGTGTGCAACCCAAATGACCTGCAGTGATGAGCATGATCTGTGCCTGATGTGTTTGGGAGAGTCCCACAGTGTGACCTCCTGTGAGATTTGCCAGGGGTTTACCCCTAAAGCATGCTCCGACAGGGCTTTTTGACTAAAGGCGGTTCTTTGGGAGAAGGCTCTCATCTCCCTCAAACCATCCAAATCAGGTCAGAAATCAGATCTGGTGAAGGCACCATCCTCAGTTCATTCGGCCCCTTTGGTTCCCATTCCAGAGCCCTGTTCCGCCCCCCCGTCTGTATGTTCAGTTCCAGAGGGCCCAGCAGTGGCCAAACCTCATTCACAGCTAAAGATGTCTACATCTATGGTCTCGTCTGTGGCTCTGATGCATCCTATCTTGCCCACACCTTAACCTTCACATCCCATTCCGGCTTCTAGTTCACTGGAACCCCCTTTAAAGAAGGCGAAGAAAAGCAAACACAAGGAAAAGACAACCTTTTCCTCTGAGCATCATAGGAAATCATCTTCACCACCTAGATCCCCCTGGAATCCAATGTAATTTTGGTCCCACCTCGTACCCTGCTGCTGCACTTTCCCTTCCCAAACATGCAGATGTCGGAGGGTGAAAGGAAATGAGCTAGTCCTCCACTTGAGGACCCATTGTCTCTCAAGCTGGAACTGTCAAGACCCACTCCAAGGATGTAGTTGAGCCCTCCACAGTGGCATCCTTACTGTATGTCCCCTGCCTATCTACAACGTGGCCTGATTTTTACTCTCAACATCCTCACCTTGGTTCGCCAGGTTATGGTCCCCCCAGGGAGAGTTTTGGTCAACAAGGATCTCAGCTTCATATGATACCTTCAGTGTCTCCAGAGTCTGAATCTAAAGAAGAAGGGGCTGTCGCCTCTTGTTTTAGCTCAGAGAGTCAATCTGAAACCTCCCTAGACGATAGGGTGGGGGATCCCACTCCTGTCTCTCCAAATGAGGATCTGTGCCTGTATGGTGAACAAATGTTAACGATGGCTAAGACATCGGATATAGATGTCACAATATCTGATAACAAGCCCAAAGATAAGATTTTGAGCCATCTCTACTCAGATTCTCTGGGCATTGTGGCTTTTCCTGTTGTGCAAAGCGTGGCCAGTCTCTTGTCTCAGGTATGGTAGAAGCCTAAATCTATTCCGGCAACTTTGTGTCGGGTTGAAATGCTGTACAAAATCAAGCAGGACTTTTGCAAGTTTCTGGCAACCTATCCTCCACCTTTCTCCCTTGTCACCAAGGAGATGCAATCACGTCAGAGGCAGGGGCAACATTCATCTCCATCAGACAAAGAGAGTAGACGTCTGGACTGTTCTGTAGTCTTGAATTTCAGAATTTCAAATTACCAGGCTATCATGCTACCCCCTTCTATTGCAGCCAGTGTTATCAGCATCAGAGTGTCCCCCAGTATCCTCACCACCACTACCAGCCTCCTCCTTTTCAAAAAAGGGAGAGTTTGACTTGACCTAGGTCGGAAAGCCACCATGTTCCCCAGAGGGACCCGAGTCAGCAGTAGCAGAAGTTCTGACTAGAGGCTGAGCCCTAATCAGAAGCCCCCTTTTTTGGGGATAGGCTTGCCAGCTTTTATGCAGAGTGGCAGAGTATCTGTTTGGATGGTTGGGCTTTAAACCATAGATCGTAGTGGGTATTTTTTAGAGTTTACTTCGCTGCCCTCTTGCTCCTCTGCTGTAGCAGCAGCTGACAATCCATTCCCCAAGCTCCAGGTGCAGCTTCATGAACTTTTGCAGAAAGGAACAGTTGAAAAAGTTTCCTCTGGCCTTCAAGCTCGAGGTTTTTCCTTCTTGACAAAAAAAGATGGGGGATGGGGGCCCATCCTTGATTTGAGGAGATTAAATAACTTTTTGAAAGTTTCAAAATTCAGAATGATCTCTCTTTTATCAGTTGTGGAATTCCTTACCCTGGACTCTTGTTTTGGGGTAATAGATCTTAAAGATACCTATTTCCACATCACCATTCATCCTGCACATAGGAAGTACCTCCACTTTAGGCACGGTTCTGAGGAGGTCTTCCAGTATTCTTCTCTCCCCTTTGACTTAGCCACAGCATCTAGGGTTTTTAGTGCATGGCTGTGGTGGTGGCACATTTGAGAACTCAAGGGTGTGTCATTTTCCCCTACTTGGGTGACTGGCTCATTGTAGCTCCCTCCAGGGAACACCTGATGGCAGATATAAATTGGGTTTTGTTAGTAAGTTTGAGTCTAAGAGACCTACACTGGGGTGCTGCTTCTCTATCCCGAGATCAGTAATCAGGTCCCTTGTGTGGTAGAAGGAGGATGACAATCTGTTCAAAAGTGTTGATTTTGGATTTTGGGTGCCAGAAACCAACCTTACCACCGAGGTGTCCCTGATAGGATGGGGAGCCCATTGTGAGGGCCTTTCCGTACAAGGAAAATGGTCTTTGCTGAGCAGGGAGCTTCCTATCAATATTCTTGAGCTGCTAGCAGTTCATTTACCTCCCTCACAGATATTCTCCAGGACAAGAAGGTCCTACTTCAGACAGACAACACAACCTGCATGCTGTATTTGAAGAAGCAGGGAGGAATGGGATCAAAGACCCTGTGTGCTGAAGCAGTTGCTGTCTGTGAAGTGGCTTTCAAGAATCATATTTCCATCAGGGCCATTCGTATAGCGGCTTCTCTAAACTCTACAGCTGACCAGCTAAGCAGGGTCTACCTTTCAAACTACAAATGGTCTACCCAGACCAAGTATCTGGTTCAGGTGTTCAAGAGATGGGGGTTCCCTCATGTGGACCTGTTCGCTACCTATGAGTCCAGAAAAGCCCAAGTTTCTGCTCCCTGGCAGGCAGCGACCCCACATCGTTGGGGGAATGCATTCCAGATCCCCTGGAAAGGAGCTCTCTTCTATGCTTTCCCTCCATTTTCCCTTTGGGGGCGTGTTCTAGGGAAGATTATGATGGAGAGTGCAGACTGCATTCTTGTAGCACTGTTTTGGCCATGGCAGATGTGGTTTGTGAGACTCCTTCAGCTGGCAGATTTGGAATACATAGATAATGTATGTTAATGATCTTTTTCGTGGTCTCTGTGCATTACACCTATGGGATCTAGTGCGCCTGCACTGATCTGATAGGTGTTGTACAAAGCTCACGAAGGGATTTTCGTGCCTGACCCTACGCGGGAACCCCTGCTGCGCATGCCCATGGCGGTGGGGCACAGACATCCTGCCAGTTCTCTTCTGACCACCGCGCTGTTAACAGCTTCTTCGTCGGTTGGTGATTGTTAGTTTTTTTCCTCACATTGGGACTCCTTTGATTCTTACTAGTTTTTGTCTTTGGATTCTTCTTTGATTATTGTTGGACTTTTGCCTCACGGAACAAAAGGGAATCTTCGGGGTGAGAACTTTACGTTGTCTTCGGACTTTTGCCCCCCCCCCCTTCATGTCGAGGATCCTTTTTATAGATAAAAAGTGGGGGTGCTTCAAGAGCTGTGCTTCATGTGGAAGTAAACTAGCTCTATGAGATGAGCACACTCTCTGTATAATCTGTTTGGGCGAAAGTCATCGACCAGAAGGTTGTGCTCTGTGTGCTAAATTTTCGAACCAAAGCACAAAAATAGAGTTGCGAGGCTGAAAATTGCCCTTTGGGAATCAGCTCTTGCCCCTCCTGTGTCCACGATGTCAACAGAGCCTCCTCCTAAGTCTTCTGCAATGTCGGCACCATCTCGATGGTCCACATCGATATGGAGGCCGTAGGCCGTGCCATCAATGCTGAAGCCACCTCGGCCAGGCACATCTTCTGATATGGGGCCAGCCCCTTCAAAGAAGCGTCCTTCTAAATCAGTCTCTTCCATCTTGACATTGGTGAAGAAACCTAAGAAGGACAAGTCGCAGAGGCATACCTCGCCTAAGGCGACTTCAGGGGACCCGCAGAAGTCTCATGAATTGAGCAGCATGGCACTCCCCAAGGGCTCTGCACTGCCAGTCAGTCCGCAGTCGCATTCCCTATCAGCATACCAATCCACACCGGAGCTGCCTAAGATACAATCGGAACCCCCGATTGAGATACTTGATTCTCCTACCAGGCAGCTGAACCCTCCGGTGTTGGAGATGAACCTGGATCACCATCCTCCATCCTTATCGGCTTCCAAGGCTGAGGATGACTTGATTTTGGAGACTCAAGCCATCGGTCATTGTTCTCTGTTGCCTACTTCCTGGGCTAGCAGTTGCTCTGATCACAACGGCTGATACAGACCGGGCGATAGGTCCCGCTCTCCCTTCCCAGATGACCGCAGTCAATGGGATGACTACCAGTTTTGTTGTGACCAACACTACCCATCCCTCTCACCCCAGAGAGAGCATTTTTCAAGATCGGCCTCTAGTCAGGATTCACCCTCCCGATACCGATAAGGGCCATTGGTGTACCCTCCATGGGATCATCAACAACATATGCTATGCTGGTTCTCTTCAATGCCATGGCTGCCACCTAAGGGACAACATGACTGGGATAGTCTTTGCTCTCAATCCCGTTCTCCGTGTTGCCCACCACCATCTGTGATGCTCTCCAAACCTCTGCCTCCCTCACTGCTGAGAGAGGCCCCTTTGCCACCATTATCGCCAAGAAAGCCCTCCGTACTGACACCGACCCAAGGACTGGGATTACATTTGGAGACCTCTCAGGGCTTGTCTGAAGTCGACCAGTCTGACGATGAAACCTCACCTGGGGATGTTTCCTTGAAACAAAAGGTCTCCGAGGACCTCCTAATTTCTCCATCGGAGGACATGTCATCCTACGGCGATCTAATTAAGAGAATGGCTCATTTCTTGGGTCTTTCCATCATTCAACTGCAGCCATCGATATCGGACGAGGTTTACGATGTGGTCCAGATGGACACATCGACGCTGATCTTCTTTCCAATGTTGAAGGTCCTCCTTCAGGTGGTGAAAACTCCTTGGGAGAAGCCATCATCTGCACCGGTATCGACCAGGAGGCTGGATCACATGTACCGAGTGCAGGAAGAGGGAGTAGGTTTCCTCTATATGCATCCGAAGCCAAACTCCATGGTGGTCTCATCTTCTTCAAAGAATAGGCGCACCAACATCTCCTTTTGACAAGGAGAGCAAGAAGCTGGATCCCTTTGGGAGGCTTTTTATTCTGTGGGTGCCCTAGGTAGCAAATCATCAAACTATGTAGCATGCATGAGCAGATACCAGTATGCATTGTGGCAACAAATGGCAGATCTCCTACCTTTTCTCCCAGATGACAAAAGTCAGGCAGCCCAGGCTCTGCAAAAGGAGGGCATGGTCCTAGTGAAGCAGCTTCTCAATACTGCTAAGCACATGCTAGACACCTTCTCCACAACAATGTCTTCGGAAGTTGCACTTCGCTGGCACTCCTGGCTGCGAACCACTTCTTTGCCCCCCAATACCAGGGCTTACATAGAAGATCTTCCCTTTGACGGAGAGGGACTGTTCCACTCTTCTACTGACTCAGCCTTACAAGAGATGGATAAGAGCATAAAAGCCTCTAGATCTTTGGGCATCTCTGCTCCATCTAAGCTATATCGCCAACGTTCCTGGTCCTGCTACGGCTCCAAACACCCTTATTCCACCAAACCATCCCCAGAGGGTTTCTGGAGGCTTCTCCAGTCACCCATAGACAGCGCCAGCAGTACCAGTACCCTGCCAAGTCCAGATATGGTTCCCAGCAGCAAAATCCTAGGGTGAAGGGCCAAAAGACTACCAAGCAGGGTCTTTGACTTCCCCCAGCTTGTTGCAGGGGAATCCACCCGCCTTTCCCCATTCCTTTCTGTCTGGCAGGTGATTACTATGGACAGTTGGGTTTTATCCATTCTAACCCACGGATACACAATAGAATTTGTGGACTTGCCTACACTACCTGATCTTCTTCGTGGTCTCTGTGCATCACACCCATGGGATTCAGTGCACCTGCACTGACCTGGTTGGTGTCTGTACAAAGCTCACAATGGGATTTTCGTGCCCTTCACCCCCGGGCATGCACAGGAACCCCACCGCGCATGCCCAAGGGGCGGGGGCACGGACATCCCGCCAGTTCTCTTCTGACCACCTCGCTGTTAGCAGCCTGCGTTGGTGTCTCCGAGAACACTTTACCTCACAGCTAGGATCCAACTTTTTCCTCAAAATTTTTCTTCTTTTTTTCTTCAATCTTCTGAAGCTCCGTTCCGTTGACTTTTTTCCTCAAATCCACACTTTTTTGTGGATTTCCTTCGGTCTTCGGGCCATTCTCCCCCCCACACACACCTCGCCGCCCTTCATCCTATCGCGTGGAAGGGCCCACTTCCATTGTTTATGGAAAGTCAAAAGTGGGGGTGCTTCAAGAGGTGCTCTTCCTGTGGGAGCAAGCTAGCCTTGAGAGACGAGCACTCCCTCTGTGTTTTTTGCTTGGGGGATACTCACCGGCCTGATGCCTGTTCCATCTGTGCCCGTTTCTCCAACCAAATGAGAAAGAACAGGGCCGCTAGGCTGAAGGTCGCGTTGTGGGAGTTGGCACTCACCCCCCCCCCAGCGCCTGCGATGGAGTCTGATCAGTCTACGTCAAGACCAGCCGTCTCAGCATCGAAGTCCTCCGGGTCGACACAGAGGGATCCCCCAACACCGAAACCTCCCAAGGTAGGGAAATCTTCCTCGGATACTACGAAGACGTCTAAATCGAAGGCGACTTTGTCTATGTCGACACCGGCGAAAAAGCCCAAGAAGGATAAATCGAAGACCCTGGGCTCAAGCAAAATGGGAGACACGCATAAGTCTCACGGTGTGAGCGGCGTTAAATCTCCTAGGGGCTCTGCTTTCCGTGCGGATGCACCTCAGCAACCCCCACGACTATCCCATCCGACACCAGAGCTGACGAAAATCCTTGTGGAGCCTCCGATACAGATTCTGGACTCTCCACCATGTCAGTCTGAACCCCCCATGTCGGAAGTTCCCCACTGTCGTAATCCTCCCCAGTCGATGTCGCCTCCTCCTACCGACCTCGATCTGGTTTCTAACGTCCAGGCACTGGGATCTCGATCCCCTTCTCCAGCTTCTTGGGCTAGTGACCGCTCCGATCGATCCCGACATCGCCCTCAGGGCCACTTCAGGTCTCCATACCGTCCAGACCATTGTGAGCAGGAGACTTATGATCCCCGCTACGACAGGTACCACGCATCCTATCCGTACCGACCTCCGGAATTTCCCTACGAACACAGGCACGAGATGCCATACTGGTTCTCTTCGGGCCCGTGGAACTTCCCTGGATGTCCTGATCCTTGGGAACCTTGTCGATACCGCTCCCGCTTGCCTCACTACCAGCCTTCGGCGACAGTGTCGAAACCTCCGCCATCTCCTCGTCCTTCCACCCATTCCGCCCATTCTGACCATGCCACTGCTCCACCAATGCTGATGGCCGTGCCACCGCTACCGAGGCCTCAAGAGTTAAGTTCCAACTCCGCCTCTTCTTGGGGTGACTCCGATGTCGATGTTCCGGAGGATGCTCTTTCCCCTGTCGAACCTCCCCCCAAACAACCGATCTCCAGGAGCAGCCCGATTTCTCCTTCGGAGGACATGTCCTCACACAGGGACTTAGTAAAACGTATGGCACACTCTCTTGCCCTATCGATCATCCAACCCCAACCATCTGCAGCTGACGAGGTGTACGACATCATCGAGATCGACGCCTCTACGCCGATATCCTTACCGATGTCCAAACACCTCCTAAAAGCAGTTCAGTCCCCTTGGGCTAAACCATCATCGGCACCAGTCTCCACCAAGCAGTTAGACCACATGTACCGAGTTCAAGAAGAAGGAGCTTCCTTCCTCTACCTCCATCCTTGCCCGAATTCGTTGGTCGTTTCTACATCTTCAAAAAATAAAAGCTCTAACTCTACTCCGTCCGACAAAGAGAGCAAAAAAATCGACGCCTACGGCCGTAGGGTGTACTCTTCCACAGCCTTGGGGATAAAATCCTCCAATTATTTAGCCTGCTTCGGGAGATACCAATATGCCTTATGGCAAAGAATGTCAGCGCTCCTCCCTTCCATGCCGGATGACAAACTGGCCGAGGCAAGATTGATCCAGAAGGAGGGCCTCCTAGTGGCCAAACAACTTCTGAACACAACAAAACATTTGCTAGACGCCTTCTCAACATCGATGGCTTCTGCAGTGTCGATTCGCTGTCATGCGTGGCTACGCACCACCTCTCTCCCCCAGGACACTAGATCCTATATCGAAGATCTCCCCTTCGATGGAGACGGCTTATTCCTCCACCAACGCTGCCTTGCAGGAGCTGGATAAAAATATCAAAGCTTCGAAATTGCTTGGAGTTTCAGCGCCACAAAGATCTTACTGGCAGAGGTCCTGGTCCAGGTACACTCCCCGTCGCCCATACCCTATGAAACCATCCCCAGACATGGCCTGGAGACCCCGTCAATCTCCAAACCACAACAAGCAATCGTACCAGTCTAAACCGAGGTCGGGTACACAACATCCACAGGCAAGACCCAAGTCCAACCGTGGACCGAAGCAGGGTTGTCGACGTCGAGAGAAACGACCCGCCTCCATCTTTCCTTCCCATGTGGAGAACCATAACCACGGATGCCTGGATCTTATCCATCGTAGCCAATGGTTATCTCATCGAATTCCTCGACCTCCCACCTTTACCGACCTTCCGTTCCACCCCTCCCTCCTCCCTCCTCCTTCAGGAAGCCGACTCCTTACTGAAGAAAAGGGCGATAGAACCTGTCCCGAAAACTTCCAAACGGATGGGATTCTATTCCCGGTACTTCGCCGTACCGAAACGTGACGGAGGGCTGCGCCCCATCTTGGATCTTCGGGATCTCAATATCTACATACGATATCGAAAATTCAAGATGACGACCCTGCAAGCTATCCTCCCCTTGATTCCAGAAGGCGCTTGGATGGCTACCATCGACCTCCAGGATGCCTACTTCCACCTCAACATCCACCCATCCCACAGGAGGTACCTCCGATTCGCGATAGGAGAACATCATTATCAATATCGATGTCTCCCATTCGGAATCTCTACGGCGCCGAGGGTCTTCACCATGACCATGGTAGTTGTCGCAGCCCACCTCCACCTCCAGGGGATCACCATCTTCCCCTATATCGACGACTGGCTTCTGGTGGCCGATTCCCCGACATCTCTGCGCAAGGACATTGCGTTCACACTACACCTTCTCTCATCGCTCGGTCTTCAGGTGAACCTACAAAAGTCCTGTCTTCAACCATCTCAGAGGGTTCAATTCATCGGGGCCTTACTCGACGCCGTGGCCAGCAGAGCCTTCCTACCGTTGGACAGAGCTCAAACCTTGTCCAACCTAGCAACCTCGGTTCGCGACTCTCCATCCTCAACGGTGTACGACGTTCAACGCCTCCTCGGGCACATCTCCGCCACGACCTCGGTCCTCCCCCTGGCGAAACTCCATATGAGGCCCCTTCAACTTTGGTTTCTGAAGAGTTTCCGTCCACACCGAATGCCTCAGTCAAAGGCCCTGACCCCTACACACATCGTATGGGACTCTCTCAACTGGTGGACTGCCATCCCAAACATTACCGAGGGTACTCCGTTTACCCCTCCCTCTCCTCGTTACACCCTGACGACAGATTCCTCCTTATGGGGATGGGGGGCCCACCTCAATGGCATCAGTGTGGGATACCAGTGGGATGCTGCTACTGCAAACAGGCACATCGACTACCTGGAACTATTGGCCATCTCTCTAGCTCTCCGAGCTTTTCAGCGCCTCTTGCGTGTCCACTGTGTTGCCATCCTCACCGACAACACCACGGCCCTCAGCTACCTGAACCGTCAGGGAGGAACCATCTCCAGGAGCCTCTGTGGGCTCGCGCTCGACCTTTGGAACTGGTGCGTTTCCAACAAAATCGTCCCCATGGCCACCCACATTCCCGGAGTCCAAAACGTGGAAGCGGATCTGATCAACAGAAGCCACACTCACCACCACGAGTAGGAACTGAATCTGGTCTACCTCCAACCGCTCTTCGACTGTTGGGGGACCCCATCAGTCGACGTGTTCGCCTCGCGGGAGAACACAAAATGCAAACAATTCTGCACCCAAGGAGGCAAGGACCCTCTCTCTTTAGGGGACGGCCTTCTAATGCCCTGGACCGGTCCATTCCTATACATGTTCCCCCCACTGCCCCTACTCTTGAGAGTGGTGCATAAGGTGGCCAAATTTCGACCGGACTGCATCCTCGTGACTCCGTGGTGGCCCAGGCAACCCTGATTCCCCATCCTACTGCGTCTGGCAGGAGGCAGGTTCCATCACTTCCCCAAAGTGCAAGATCTCCTCACCGCCGAAGGCAGCATGGTGCTCCACCCGCAGGTGAACAACCTAAAGCTGACTGCCTGGAGGCTCCAGCCATGAGCTTCTCCGCCCGAGTCTTGGAGGTCCTGTGTAATGCGAGGAAGGAATCTACCCGCTCATCCTACTGCAGGAAGTGGCAAAAGTTCCTCTCGTACCTAGACAAGTCTACAGACACTCCGACCTCCGTCGGCCTGGACAAAATTCTGGACTTTCTCCTGTCCCTTAGAGACCAGGGTCTATCCCACTCATCCGTGAAGGTCTACTTGGCGGCTATCTCCGCTTACCACCAGGGCGTGGAGGGACACACAATTTTCTCCCATCCGACCTCAAAGCGGTTCATGAAGGGCCTCATTAGATTGTACTCTCCTGTAGCTGCACCTACAGAACTGTGGGACTTACCACTGGTACTACGGCAACTTACCAGACGACCGTTTGAACCAATGGCTACTTGTGACCTCAAGTATGCAACATGGAAAACAGTCTTCCTACTGGCTATCACCTCAGCCAGAAAGGTTAGTGAACTCATGGCACTCCGACATGACCCACCCTACCTGTTTTTCCTACCGAATGGCGTGCGTCTGGTACCGGACTTGACCTTCATTCCAAAGATTGTTTCAGAGTTCCATCTCAATACTGAAATATTCTTACCAGATTTTTTCCCACATCCAGAAGATGACGGACAACACTTGCTCCATACCCTGGATGTCAAGAGGGCACTCCTCTTTTACCTAAATTGGACTCAGTCAACCAGACGTGACAACTCACTGTTCCTATCATACAGCTCGCCCTCCCTAGGGCGCCGCATCACGTCTCAATGACTCTCTAAATGGATTGTCGAGACGATCCGATTGTGCTACGCTCTAGCGAAGCAGTTGCCTCCCTCTCGCCTGAGAGCGTACTCCACCAGGTCTATGGCGACCTCAGCGGCCTCTCTGAAGGGCGCATCTCTTTCGTCCATCTGCAAAGCGGCTACGTGGTCTACGCCAACCACGTTCATCAAGCACTACGCTCTGGACGTCCGTGCCCAGCAGAAGAGTGACTTGGGTCGTCTGGTCCTTTCCTCTACGGCTCCCTGAGTCTGCCAGCACCCACCTCCAGGTGAACCACTGCTTTTTAATCTCCCATGGGTGTGATGCACAGAGACCACGAAGAAGATAAACAGGTTGCTTACCTGTAACTGATGATCTTCGAGTGGTCATCTGTGCATTCACACCGCCCGCCCGTCCTTCCCCACTGCTGTCATCCTCAGCTGTTCTCATACATGGCTAGGCTTGATAGCGGTCAGAAGGAACTGGCGGGATGTCCGTGCCCCCGCCCCTTGGGCATGTGCGGTGGGGCACAGACACCGACCAGGTCAGCGCAGGTGCACTGAATCCCATGGGTGTGAATGCACAGATGACCACTCGAAGATCATCAGTTACAGGTAAGCAACCTGTTTTTTTCCTAGCCACCCCTCCCTCTTCCCTTCTTCTCCAAGAGGTCAATTCCTGCTTGGAGAAGGATGTGATAGAACACGTGCCGAAGGCAAGAGAAAAGACAGGCTTTTATTCCCGTTACTTTGCTGTTCCCAAACAAGATGAGGGTTTGCGCCCAATCTTAGACCTGTGGGGCCTCAACATCTTTGTGCAATACCGCAAATTCAAAATGACATCGCTGAAAATAATCCTCCCTCTTCTGGCTCGGGGGTTCTGGATGGCAACCATCGACCTCCAGGATGCCTACTTTCATCTCAACATCCATCTATCCCACCGGAAGTACTTCCATTTCACCATAGGAGACCTCCACTTCCAGTACAAGTGTCTTCCGTTTGGCCTGTGCATGGCGCTGAGGGTCTTCACCAAAACAATGGTGGTGATGGTGGCCTATCTTCGTCTACAAGGGATCTCCATCTTTTCCTACATAGACAATTGGTTCTTAGTGGCAGATTCCTCGGTGCTCCTGGAGGACCACATTTCTCGGACGCTCCATCTCCTGTCCTCCCTGGGGCTTCAGATCAACCATCAGAAGTCCCATCTGCAGCCATCACAGATGTGCAGTAGGGGTTCCCACACAGGCTCAGGGAGGAGGCGCGAAAATCCCTTTGTGAGCTTTGTACAATACCAATCAGATCAGTGCAGGCGCAGTAGATCCCATAGGTGTGACTGCACAGATGACCACTTGAAGATCATCAGTTACAGGTAAGCAACCTGTTTTCCCCCCCAGTTCCTAACATAGTTCCACAATGGTCTCTCTCACTGATCTTAGCAAATCTCATGGGAGCCCCCTTCGAGCTTTTAGTCTCTTGCTCATTGGCCATGCTGTCTACAAAGGTGGCATTTCTAATAGCAGTTATGTCTGTTAGGAGGATGAAGAAGTTGACAGCCCTTAGCGTGAATCTACCTTTCCAGAAGATTTTCAGTGAGAAGGCCATATTGCACTCTAGCTTTGAGTTTTTGCCCAAAGTGGGTTCTATATTACACCTTGCTCAGGAGGTGGTTCTACCTGTTTTTTTCTCCATCTTCTACTTCAAGAGCAGAGAAAGCCTTACATTCCCTGGATATCAGGAGGGCCCTATTATATTATATTGACAGAACAAAGCCTGTCTAGGTTCTAAGAAGGGCAAGTCAGCTTCTTCTCAGTCCATAGCTAGGTGGGTTGTAGCAGCCATCTGATCCTGTTATGAGGCCTCTAGCAAGCCCTGCCCATTTGATGTTAGGGGCCACTCCACCAGGGCACAGGGGTCCTTGGCAGCTTTCCATCACAGTGTGCTGATCATGGACATCTGTAGGGCCACAACGTGGCCAGCTGAAGACACATTTGTCAAGCACTATGCACTGGACCTGCAATCGAGGAAGGAGGTTGGCAAGAGATCAGCAAGGCGGTTCTCCAATCGTTGTTTCAGTGAAAATGTCTCCCCTCCTCTTTCTTGGTGAGCAGCTCACTAAAATCCCACTGTGGGGCTGCACTGAAGATGGATGATGAAAACAAAGTTACACTTATCTGTAAATGAAGTTAATTGATATCTTATGTGCAGACACACATTCCCTCCCTCCTGCCCTGCTCTTATTTATTGATTGATTGATTTGATTTTTACCCTGCCCTCCCTGCCAAAGGCAGGTTCAGGGCTGCTTACATAAAAGTTAAGACAGTTAAAATCAAAACAATTATAAAACCAATCATAAAGTGCTAGTATACAATGTCATATAGTGATGACAAGACATAATAATAATCGTCTTAATAGCAGATCAGTCCAAGTAAGGTACAGTCAGCATTGATGTTATAACTATCTCGATCTGTTCATACTGGTGAAGCGCAGGCTGCTGATGGTAATACCAGGGCACAGGGTCCTACGGTGCAGCTCCTTGATTGAATGCCTGGCAGAAGAGCTCCATCTTGCAGGCTCTGCAGAACCTCGGGAGCTCGTTCCACCAGCATGGAGCCACCACCAAAAAGACCCTGGCCCTGGTCATAGCTAGCCTGGCATCTTTGGGACCCGAGAGAGCCAGTCAGTTTTGAGACCCTGACCACAGTGCTCTCCAGGGAACGTGTGGGGAAAGGCGGTTCCTCAGGTATGTAGGCCCCTGACCATAAAGGGCTTTAAAGGTGAGAACCAGCACCATAAAGCAAATTTGGTATGCTATAGGTAGCCAGTGCAGGCTGGATGTGCTCCCGCATGGGGAGGCCCAAGAGCAGCCTGGCTGCAGTAGTCTGCACTAGCTGAAGCTTCTGGATTTGGGTCAAGGGCAGCCCCATGTAGAGAGCATTACAATAGTCTAGTCTCGAGGTGACCATTGCATGGATCACTGTTGCCAAGTCATTGCGCTCCAGGAAGGGAACCAACTGCCTAATCAGCCAAAGATGGTAAAAGGCTGACTTAGCAATGGCTGCTACTTGGGCATCGTTAAGGAGGCATCCACCTGGGTTGCCCAGGTTTGGGCTCAGGACCTTTGTCTTCATTGGATTCAATTTCAGTCGGCTCAGCCTAAACCAACCAGCCACGGCTTGTAGCAGCAGGTCCAGATCTTCCGGTCTAGAGTCAGACTGTGGCTGCCCAACAACAGATAGAGTTGGGTGTCATCCGCATATTGATGAGAATCCAGCCCATGCCTCTGTGCAAGGGGGTGCATGTAGATATTGAATAACACTGGGGAAAGTACCACCCCTCGAGGCACTCGGCAAGCCAGTGGGTGCCTTTGGGACAGCTGTTCCCCTAGTGCCACCTTTTGTCCCCAACCCTGAAGGAAGGAGGAAAGCCAATGCAAGGCTGATGCCTGAATCCCAGTGTCAGTGAGGCAGTGGATCAGTAGCTGATGGTCAGCTGTGCTGAATGCTGCCAACAGGTCTAACAACAGCAGCACTGCCGAAGCACCTTGTTCCAGATGCCTCCAGAGGTCATCCATGAGGGCAACCAGTGTTGTCTCCATCCTGTGGCCTGGGCAAAAGCTGGACTGGAAGAGATCTAATGTGGAAATGTTATCCATAAAACTCTGCAGCTAAGTTGCCACCACCCTCTCAATTAATTTGCCCAAGAAGGGCAAATTGGAAACCTGCCGATTATTAGCCAATTTGGTGGGATCCAGAGTTGTTTTTTTCAAGAGGCGGTGTACCACTGCTTCCTTAAATGCCCTAGGGAACAGTCCCTCAAAGAGCAACTTGTTGATGATCTCCCTTAGGGCACTTTATAGCCCATCACAACCAGTTTTAATTAGCCACAATGGGCATGGATCAAGGCTGCAAACGGTAGGGCACACATTTGAGAGTACCTAGGAGACATGCACTGCGCATGCCCAGAGCAGGAGAGAGAGCTGCCTCCCACTCAGTTCTTTTTCGACCGCCTTCGCATTCACACCTCGTTGTTCCTCTGTATTGTTACCTCAGCTTAGTATTTTTCGTCTATTTGTATTTCGCTTTGCCTTTGCTGCTTCTTCTTTTTCTTCTTCTTCTATTTTTTTTAAAAAAGGATTTTCTCTTTTTCTCTTTTCTCCCCCCCCCCCTTTCTTTGGGTGGTGGGTGGGGGCTTTGTATGGGAAAAACTAAGTTTTTCAAAGTGTGCCGTTGTTGCCCTGCCAAGATTCCTTCTAATGACGGGCATGACTTTTGTTTAATTTGTTTGGGAGAGGCCTATAGAGTTGATACTTGTCCCCACTGTGCGAGTTTTACTCGGCAGGCTTGATGCAATCGGGAGGCTAGGCTTAGAGCTCTACTGTTAGAGTCGGCTTTACGCCCCACAATGTCGTCAGCGGCTTCCCATGCCTCTGTGGCTAAAAAATTGGACACCTCCTCGAAGGTACCGAAACAGAAACCTAAGCGGGCTGAAGATAAGACCCCTTCAAAATCGAAAGCCCCGCCGTCTGCTTCGGTTTCACTGGTTGAGCCTGTCGTCATTACCGGGTTATCGACGTCGATGCCTGTGTTGGCCTCTACCTCTCAGAGATCTGCGGTGCCACCGACAATCCTGCAGAATATGCACTCATCGGCTTCGGGCTTGATCCCTCTAGGCCAGTCAACGAGGTCGCCTCCACCATTGTCCCCTTGTCGACGTTCCCAATCTCCGTCGAGGCATTCTGATATCCTGGTCCACACTTTGGACAAGAGGCCTGTTTTGGTACACGCCACTCACGGTCTCGATCCCGATACGACCGGAGAAGACTGATCCGTAGGCAGTCTCCATCGTTGTCCGGTTCTCCTTCTGATGAGCAATGTTGGTATTTCGATGAACATCGAGAACGCCCGGATGCGGCCTACTATTATTCCAGGTCCCCGACACCGGAGCAGCATCATTATGATCGTGTACGTCACTCCGAGTGTACGGATCGGGGCTGTGTCTCTGACTGCCCTCGACGCTCCACATCAGTGGTTTCGGCACATTCGATTTCTCGGGACCAGCCTTCCGAAACCTCGAGGATTAGGGATGCCCTGAAGAGTTCTCCATTAGAACCTCGGTACCATCCTTCTGTCGACCACCCAGTTATCGACCTGGTTCAACCATTACGGTCCTCCTCTCCAATGTCGATCTCGGATCGGTCAGATTCAGCGGAGCTTGACTCCGAGGTCACTCGAATCGAGGATGAGCCTCGGCGCTCCGGGTCTATATCGCCCACTGAGGGTCCTAAGGCGTATTTGGAGCTTGTCACTCGGATGGCAACTGCCCTTCAAGTCCAGGGCTCTACAGAATCCCCAGCTGTGACTGACGTGGTTCACAGACTGGTCCAAGCCAACCTTCCTCCTTCTACCGTCCTGCCCTTGCTTCCTGTTCACCTTTCGGTCTTGAAGGAATCTTGGGAGCACCCGGCATCGATCCCCCCAGTCTCGAAGCGTTATGATGGTCTGTACAAGATCCAGCAAAATCCCGGCAAGTTCCTCCTCTGTCATCCGCCGCTGAATTCGATGGTCGTCCATTCATCGTCGAGATCTAAGCAGCCCGTGCACCAGTCTGCGCCTCCCGACCGCGAGGGTCGCAAGCTTGACCTTCTGGCCAAAAAGATGTATTCTCTGGCCTCTGTGAATCTCCGCATCGATACCTACCTCTCCTATCTGTCGGCGTACGCTTTCAACGTTGCAAATGCTGTTCGTCCTATCTTGGATTTTGTCCTAGAGGAACATCGTGCCACTCTCTTGGGTGCCTTGTCTGAGGTTTGTGCCATATCGAAACAGCAGATCAATTTGGTTCGTCATGCTGTTAACTGTTCCTCCAAGCTTCTGGTCTCTTCCGTCGCTCTCCAGCGTCATGCTTGGCTGCGGGGCACCTCTTTACAACCTGACGTTAAGTTCCGTATAGAGGAACTTCCGTTCGATGGTGATGGCCTCTTCCACTCTACCACCGACAAGGTTTTGAAAGCTGTCGATGACAGTCGGAAGCAGGCTCGGAGTCTCGGGGTCTCTGCCGCTTCTTACCGACCTCAGAACCATCCTTGGAAGCCTCCTGCCTCCAGACGATAGCCGTCTCCAGCATCCAACCTCCAATGGAGAAGGAAGCCTCATGACTCCCATCCTCCCTCCAAGCATCGTTCTCAACCTTCCAAAAAGTCACCACAGCCTAAACAGTCTGTTTGACTGTCTCCACCATCTGCCCTCTCCGACGTCGTATACTCCTCCCGTCCCGTCTCTTCCCCTTTCTACCAGCCTGGGAAGAAATTTCCACCGACTCTTGGGTCCTAACCATTCTATGGGTTGGGTACGCCATAGAGTTCGTTTCGCCTCCAGTCCTTCCACACTTTGTCGTCACACCTCCAGACCCTCTACTCGATCTCGAGATTTCCACCCTCCTTGCCTAAGGAGCCATCGAGGTCGTCCCGGAGGTGCAACAGACTCGTGGCTTCTACTCAAAATATTTCCTGGTTCCCAAGAGAGACGGCGGCTTCCGACCGATTATGGATCTTCGAGATCTCAAATGTTACATTCGGTATCAAAAATTCCGGATGGTCACTTTGCAGTCGATCCTTCCCCTGATTCCACGGGTGGCATGGCTCGCATCAGTCAACCTCCAAGACGCATACTTCCATGTCACGATCCGTCCCCAGCACCGTCGATTCCTTCAATTTGCCGTTGGAGATGCACACTACCAGTACAGGGTGCTTCCCTTCGGTCTTTCTACTGCCCCGCGGGTGTTCACCAAGCTGATGGGTGTGGTGGTGGCCGAGCTTCATCGATGGGGAATTACTCTTTATGCTTACATCGACGACTGGCTTCTCGTAGCTTCGACGCCAATTCAGTTGCTCCACGACACTCAGGAGACTCTTTCCCTCCTCCGTGCTCTTGGTCTCTGCGTCAACGTTGCCAAGTCCTCCCTTCAGCCCCTCCAAGTCCTTCGATTTCTCAGGGCTCGTCTCGACACCAACCTCGAGGCAGCTTTCCTCCTGGAATCAAGGGCTCCCGATATTCTGGCTATGGTGTCCTCTTTTCAGACGTTCCCTCAACAATCCGCCCATTCTGTGATGAGGCTCCTCGGTCACTTTGCCTCCATGGTGTTCGTAGTCCGCCATGCTCGGTTGAGAATGCGGCCGCTTCAGCTGTGGCTTCTCCGCACCTTCGATCCTCTACGGAGTCCTTGGCACACGATTTTGTCAATTCCACGGAGCGTCCTCGACTCTCTCGAATGGTGGTCTCAACCTGTCTACCTCCTTTCTGGGATGCCCTTTTGACCTCCTCCTCCCGAGCTCTTGTTGACCACGGACGCTTCCCTCTGGGGTTGGGGAGCCCAGTGCGGAACGCTTTCTGCTCAAGGGGCTTGGTCGGCTCGAGATGCAACTCGCCATATAAATTACCTAGAGTTGTGAGTGGTTTATCTGGCCCTTCGGTCATTTCTTCCAACCCTTTGGGGACGTGTCATCCAAGTGGCTTCCGACAGCACCACTGCTGTTTATTACATCAGCAAACAGGGCAGTACTGCCTCTGTTCGTCTCTGCAACTTGGCGATCGACCTCTGGTCCTGGTGCCTCATCACGCTCTCGGCAGTACACGTTCCCGGGGATCAAAATGTCGATGCAGATCGGTTGAGTCGCTCCGCCTCGTCGGACAACAAATGGTCCATTCCCCTCCGGTATCTTCGGCCTCTCTTTCTCGAGTTCGGTCACCCATCTGTTGACAGCTTCGTGTCCGCCGACAATGCTCGATGTCGCCTGTTTTTCATCAGGGGTCCCCCGTCTGCTCAGTCGCTCGGGGATGCCTTTCTTCACAAGTGGACCGGAACCCTGTTTTACTTTTTTCCTCCATTCCCTCTCATCTCCCGGGTCGTCCAGAAGATCCATGCAGATGATTCAAGTGGAACAGATTCCAATCCTACATTTCTGATCACTCCTTCGATCCGGTTCGATCATCTCTCCATGAGATTTTCTCCTACATCGTACACTTGAAGGATACTGGCCTTGCATACTCGTCATTGTGGGTTCATCTGATGGCAATCTCCACCAATCATCCCCTGATACAAGGATCCTCAGTGTTCTCCCATCGTCTCACCAAAACGTTCCTCAAGGGTCTCCTTCAGATGTGCCCTCCTAGGAAACCGTTAGTGCCTTCGTGGAGCTTCTCACTGGTCCTTTCTCAACTCATGTCTAAACCGTTTGAACTCATGGCTACCGCCGACCTCAGGTTAGTTTCCTGGAAAACGGCGTTTCTTGTCGCCATTACCACTGCACATAGAGTAGGGGAGCTAGCTGCCTTTAGGGCTGATCCCCCCTTTACTGTTTTTCATAGGGAGAAGGTTGTCCTTAGAACAGATCCTTCCTTCCTCCCTAAAGTCATCTCTGCCTTTCATCTCTCTCAGTCGTCTGTCCTGCCTACTTTCTTTCCGAACCCGACTGATACCTCTCAGAGAGCCTTGCACTGTCTCGATGTGCGCAGAGCGCTCTCTTTCTACCTGCATAGGACACAGCCCATACGTAAATCTCCTCGGCTGTTCCTAGCTTATGGTCCCCCGCGTCTGGGGGAGCCGATTTCTTCTCAACGACTCTCTAAATGGGTGACTTCCACCATAGCCCTTTGCTATGAGCTGGCGTGTCAACCTGTTCCTACCTGTGTCACTGCCCATTCCACATGGGCAGTATCGACGTCCACCGCTTTCCTGGCGGGTGTCCCGTTGGAAGACGTCTGTGCGGCTGCTACGTGGTCCTCGGCATCGACCTTCATGACCCACTACGCCCTTGACGTCCGAGCCCGACGGGATGCTGCCTTCGGTCAGACGGTGCTGTGGTCTCTCTTCGCTTGACCCTGCTGCACCCTCAGGTAGGACCCTTGGGTGATTTGTTTTGATGATGATGCTGTGTCTTAACCAGTATTTTTGTGTCTTTTGCAGCTTCCAGCTCCCTCCTCCAACTGGTTCAGCTCTTGTAATCACCCATGTGTGGGACTGCACAGAGACCACGATGAAGATAAACAGGTTGCTTACCTGTAACTGATGATCTTTGAGTGGTCATCTGTGCAGTACCACAATCCCACCCGGCCTTCCCCGCTGCTGGCATCTCCAGATTTCCTTCTTTGGTTTGATTGGCCTTGCCAGTGGCGGTCGAAGAAACTGAGTGGAAGGCGGCTCTCTCTCCCACTCTAGGCATGCGCAGTGCATGTCTCCTCCCCAGGGCGGGAAGAGAGCCAGCCAAAAGCTCTTCTGAGGTAAAGCTCTAGAAGTTTCTCCGAACGAGGTCATGCACAAGCGCCCAACCCATGTGTGGTACTGCACAGATGACCACTCGAAGATCATCAGTTACAGGTAAGCAACCTGTTTTTCACTCACTCTCAACTGTGGTGGGGAGGTCATGGCGGAGTGACAAGACTTTATCTGCGAAATAGCTTGCAAAGGCCTTACAGCCAATGTCCAATTCCCTAACATTTGGTCTGCCTTGTGGCAGAGTAGTCATGGACCAAATCACTCTAAATAATTGGGCTGGGCGTGAGCTCACAGACGCAATTGTGGCCACGTAATACTCTGTTTTAGCTGCTTTGTCTGCCACCTCATAGGATCTTGTAAATGTCCTATAGGATGCTCTTGTAGCTTTGTCATGGGCGTGCTGCCACTGTCTCTCTAGCCGTCTGAGTCTTCACTTCATCAGCCTCAGTTCCTGGGTGAAGCAAGGAGCCAGCCTAAAGCGAGGGTGCAGAGGGCGTCAGGGAGTGATCTTGTCGATGGCTGCTGAGAGTTGGCCATGCCAATTCTCAACAAGCTCATCCAACAAGCTGCTGGGGGGCATTGGATCCCACAGTGCCATCTGAAGCTGCATAGGGTCCATGTGGCTCCATGGGCGAGCTAAACTGTGCTTGCTGCCCAAACAGGGTTGGGGTGAAACATTCACATGGGCCTTCAGGGTGTGGTGGTCTGACCATGGCACTGCCATAGCAGAGATCTGGTCCACTGTAACCCCTGCCATGAAGATCAAATCAAGCATGTGCCCAGCCTGGTGAGTGGGGGCCGTTAGGTTCTTCCTGTTCTGTTGAGGGTTCTGCAGCAGCTGAGAGGAACTGAGGGTGAGAGGGGCACCCCCTAGCACGTGACGGTTTGGGTGCAAAAGTTCTGTCACATCAGCTCTGGAGTTAAGGGGCTCTCCCTGTGATCGTTTAAAGCTAGAAAAAACCCTATCCAAGGCAGGCCTGTACAAGTGCAGTCCCAATATGTGTCTGCACAGAAGACGTTGATGAACATCAGTTACAGGTAAGCACAACTTTGTTTTACCCCTGAAAACATGTCTGTCGCTGCATGATTTATTGATTGACCTGTGATTATTATCACAGTGTTTGTGTTGGCATCCTTTCCCCGACCAAAGGGAATATGTTCGGTCTACTACACTTTATAGCATGGGCATGTGTTTATTACTGAAGGTTCTGGAGCTCAAGCATGTTGGTTGTATTTTCTTCTGTCAAAGGCCTTTCTGCAGAATCAAAGGGAGTCCAACTACATTTTAGCTCTTGTATGATGTGTTTGTGAATCCCTGTTATACTCAGATGTAACCTGAAGAGAAGGGTTTTCTTGCAGTGAGAAGATAACTTTGCTGTTACTTTTTTATATTATTATTAATGTGTTTAGATATGGACTCCAGCACAGGAAAGGAAACATACATTTTAAAGTTATTTTTAAAGCCAAAAATGGATCAATGAAAAATTTTAAAAACTCAGCTGTCAGGCCTGGGGAGGTGATAGTCATTAGAGCTGATTTTAATTCCTTGTTTCCTTCATTTTACCTGTATTTGTGCTCCAGAAAAAAGTGTGCTTATGTATCATAGTCTTGTATAGCTTCCAGATAATGTTTTAAAAATGGAAAAGAATCACAAATGGGATAGAGGTACTTTTCTTTTAATTATCTCACCAAATATACCCAGTAACCACATGTAACACTCATAAAAATGTATTCAGCACAGCCATCACAACAGAAATGGTTAGATCTGAGTCCAGGAGCACCTTACAGACCAACAAGATTTTCAGGATATAAGCTTTTGAGAGTCCAGGCTCCCTTCATGAGATACTAAAGGGAGCTTTGACACTCGAAAGCTTGTACCCTACAATTCTTGTTGGTCTCTAAGGTGCTCCTGGACTGAGAACTAGCTGTTCTACTGCAGACCAACATGGTTACCCTCTGAACCAGAAACTGATGTCCTATCTGACAGAGATGTGACATTATCTAGGATACAATATATTTCAAAGGCTCTGAAGAACCAAAAAGCTATTTCTGTGAGACCAAAGAAGCTTCTGACTTGTTTTACTTAATCCATAGACCTCCTGCTGCATGACACGCTGCCTTTGAAATGTAAGGGAATTTGAGGCATGGATTGTGATACAGTGTAGGATTCAGACATTTGGAGGGAATGTCAAGAGTTCCACTGGGCTAATAGATGCTCTTTTTATGAACTTAAGGAGCTCTTTGGATCTTGACTGCTAAGTCCTTGGAAAATGCAATTTTGTTGCAACAGAAGTGTGATCTTGAAGGTGACATGAGAACTGTGTGCAGCAAATGAGGATCAAATGCACTTTTTTGTGTGGGTACGTTAAACTTATCTGGCAAAGAAAGGCTTTGGAAGCCACTTAGCACCTGAGTCTGGCCTCTGCTCAGATGTGCTTGCAGTCCCTCCGTGCTGGAACAGAAGGCTAAATGCCTTTGTTTTTGAGTCACAGTGTCATCTTGGTGGGGAGCAGCCACTTCAGTGTCTCCCCCTCCCCCTTCAAAGTCACTTAAGATACTTTAATTAATAGCAGAAGTGCCAGTAGAAAGGTCCCTTGTGTCTTTGAACCGGGTGACTTTCCCACTTGTTTGGAAAGCAGCTCCTCCCATCTTCTTTTGTTTTGTGCCATCTTGCCCACAGCTGCCACCCAGCTCATTTTCTGAGATTCCCACACAATTGTCTCGGTGGGAAGATGTGAAAATAAGATGTTTTCTATGGAATCCTGAGAAAGCTTAGGGAAAATTTAAACTACTGATTTAAAATTCATATCTGAAAATGGTGGAAAATGCAACAGTGGCCACAGTGGGATTGGAAAAGGTCAGTTTCCATTCCAATCCCAAGAAGGGCAATGCTCAGTTGCACTCATTTCACATTCTAACAAGGTCATGTTCAAGATCCTACAAGGTAGGCTTCAGCAGCATGTGGATAGAGAACTACCAGAAGTACAAGCTGGATTTCGAAGAGGTAAAGGAACTAGAGATCAAATTGCCAACAATTGCTGGATTATGGAGAAAGCAAGGGAGTATAAGGAAAACACTTCTGCTTCATTGACTTTGATTGTGTGGATCACCACAAACTGTGGCAAGTCCTTAAAGAGATGGGAGTACCAGACCATCTCACATGTCTCCTGAGAAACCTGTATAAGGGTCAAGAAGCAACAGTTAGAACCAGATATGGAACAACTGATTGGTTTAGCATAGGAAAAGTAGTATGACAAAGATGTATATTGTCACTCTGCTTATTTAATTTATATGCAAAGTACATCATGCGAAATGCCAGCCTGGATGAATCACAAGCTGAAATTAAGATTGCCGGGGGAAACATCAGCAACCTCAGATATGCAGACGATACCACTCTAATGGCAGAAAGTGAAGAGGACCTAAAGAGCCTCTTGCTCAGATGAAAGAGGAGAGCGCAAAAGTTGGCTTAAAACTCAACATAAAAAAAACAAGGATCATGGCATCCGGCCCCATCACTCCTTGGCAAATAGAAGGGGAAGTCATGGAAGCAGTGATAGAATTCACGTTCCTGGGATCCAAGACCACTGCAGATGGTGACTGCAGCCATGAAATTAAAAGACACCTGCTCCTTGGGAGGAAAGCCATGGCAAACCTAGACAGCATAATGAAAAGTAGAGACATCACCCTGCCAACAAAAGTCCATATGGTCAGAGCAATGGTATTCCTAGTAGTAATGTATGGCTGTGAGAGCTGGACCGTAAGTAAGGCTGAGTGCTGAAGAATAGATGCTTTCATATTATGGTGCTGGAGAAGACTCTTGAGAGTCCCTTGGACTACAAGGAGATCTAATCAGTCACAGGGAACAATCAGGGAACAATCAACCCTGACTGTTCCCTGGAAGGCCAGATACTGAAGTTGAAGCTGAAACTCAAATACTATGGCCACCAAATGAGAAGGGAGCACTCACTGGAGAAGACCCTGATGCTGAGAAAGATTGAAGGTCAAAGAAGAAGGGGACAGCAAAGGATGAGCTGGTTAGACAGTGTTATCGAGGCAACGAACATGAAATTAAGCAAACTCCAGAGCACGATGGAAGACAGGAGGGCCTGGTGTGGTGGGGTCCGTGGGGTCGTGAAGAGTCGGACTCGACTATGTGACTGAACAACAACAACAATCTGAAAATGGGCAGTTATCTGGACTGTTTTCTTCTACCTTAGTCCAGAGGCCAAATCAGGCTTACAAAGCAATTTTAACTGAAGTTTTAAAATTTTAATCCATATGCAGTAAAATCTTTGACCATGATCTTGAAAGGAAAATGAAATCCACTTTGGATCACTGTGAGAGACTGATACACCACACTTTAATGGGAGAAAAGAGCAAGAGTCCAGTAGCACCTTAAAGATTAACAAAATTTGTGGCAGGGTATGAGCTTTCATGAGTCGCTGTTCACTTCTTCAGATACAGCTAGAATGTGAGTCCCTCTGTCCTCATTATTGGAAAGTGGAGTGATTTCAGATGCCGAATGACTTTAGCAGGCAAATGACAATACCAGGTGAATGGCAATAGCAGGCGTGTGTCCTGAGCTTCATTGTCAATTGCAATTCAGCAGTCTCACTTTCTAGTCTCCCTTTGAAATTCCTTTGTAAAAGAACTGTTACTCTTAGGTGACACTTTAACAATACAGCTCTCTTTTGGGCTGCACATATAATGTCTTGGCCATGCCCAAGCGCATGTGTTCTACAAGTGTGCAGCCCATATTGCTAAATAGCACTGGATTTGTGGCAGAGACTGACCATAGTATAGCCAAATTGTGGGGTGAACATTTCCTTCTCTCCCCCCCCCACTCCAGATTGCTGTCCGGAGAATTTGAGTCATGTGTGAGAAGGGGGTAGGACTATTCATGTACATGCATGAGACCTGGATAGAGAACCTCCTCATCTCTAAACAGAAATATGGTAAGGTTATCTCAGTGATGCAGTGGGATAATGGAATTATTTTATATTAAACTAGGAATAAGGCCCGTTGTGGAAATAAATACAACGGGCTCTAGAAAGAGGCTCTGGGAGAGTGCCCCAGCTTTGGGCACTCAGTGACAATTTGCTGTGGCAATCTCAGCAGGGTATAATGACAGAGTCCATCATTTTCTCCAGAGGAACTGATCTTTACTACCTGAAGAGCAGTAGTAATTTTGAGTGATCTCCAGCCCACCCCCAAGATTGGTAACAGTGGTTCCCCAGGAGGGAGTGGCTAGTTTGGAGGGTGGAGTCTATGGTATTGTACCTGTCTGAGGTCCCACCCCTCCTCATCACTCACCCTCTCCAGGTTCGACCCCTCAAATCTCCAGGAATTTCCCAATCTGGAGTTGACAACCCTATCTCCCTCCCAGCCAACCATCAACCTACCTTTAGTTTTCCATCTCCTCCCCTCTCCCTCCTAGAGAGCAGTTGTAATTTTGAGTGATCTCCAGCCCCCACCTGGAGATTGGCAACAATGGTTCCTCATCAGGGAATGGCTGGATTGGAGGGTGGAGTCTATGGCATTGTACCTGTCTGAGGTGCCACCCCTCCTCAAACCTCACCCTCTCCAGGCTCCATCCCTCAAATCTCCAGGAATTGCCCGCCTGGAGTTGGCAACCTGATCAGGACTGGGCCCAGTGAGTTTTCTCCTAAAGGCCAACATAGGTGTGGAAAGGGCCTTTTACTGACAGAGGAGAAAGTACAGGTGCCAACTTTGATTAGGGAAATACCTGGAGATTTGGGGGGGTGGATCCTGTGGAAGGCAGCATTTGGGGTGTGTGTGGAAGGACTCAACAGGAAGGACTAATGCCATAGAGTCTACCCTCCAAACCGACCATTTTCTCCTGGGGAACTGATCTCTGTCATCTGGAGGTCAATTGTAACAGTGGGAGATCTCCAGGTCCCACCTGAAGATTGGCAGCCCTAGGGGAAAGTCAGCTGCACAGCGGGGAGTTGAAGAAAATGGTCTGATGGTTGCTGGACCACCTCATTAGCCAGCCAGTCATGCTGAAGCTAAGCAGGAGAAAGAGCCTTTTTCCATTTATTCTGACAGGAAAGTGGCCATTGGGGAGGGGGTTATGCTGAAAGTCCTTTGTTTTTTTACTCACAGAACCAAGCTTGGCTGCCTACCAACAGCCACTGAGGGGACAGTCCCTCACAGGAGTCAAGAGAACTGTCTTCCTCAGGAGAGAGAGCTGTCTGCCAGGGGGAGTGGGTGGGGAAGAGGAGCAGACTGAGCACCCGGCCAATGGCACACGAGTACTCTTGAGTGGTGGCTGATGGGCCAATGGCTGAGGGAGGGCATTTTACAGCCACTGGGAGCACGTGGAATCTTGCGAAACGAAAAGATAATTATTTATAAGGAGAGATGGCTGATCCTAGGCAAACTCTGTCTTCTTGTCCCAGTAGATGCTACATGTTTCTTTGTACTGTGAGTCTGTAGGCTGCATGGAGGAGCAGACACAGATAAATCACTCAAGCCTTGGCTGCCATGTCAAGTGAGGTGATCCTGTCATGGATGGACTTAAGAGTCAACAGGACTCCTGCCTGCAAGCGAATCTACTCATAAGTGCCCCAGTCTTCCATTTGAAGTGGTTAACAGAAGGAGTAGGAACCTAGTTTGCTTGTGAGACTGAAAACGCTGAGAAATCTATGTGTGGACAAACTTTAGGTGCTGAAAAATACAGTGTTTTTATTACAAATGCTGATGCTGTCTGGCACATTACTAAAGGACTGGGAATGCACCAAAATTTCACAATTCTGCATTTAAAAAGAAGAGCACCATACCAGGATGAGGTGCAGACTGTTCCTAAGACACACCTCAGGAAAAACAGCTGATGCAGACCCTGCCCAACATCTTCTGGAAGGAATAAGAATATATGTGCTGTTTAGAGGAAGCATCAAATAGGAGTGAACGATTCCTTCCTTATCCCTTTCCAAATTCTTGCTCTTCTTTGCCTGGGATCATATTGCTGTAACTTCCTAGGCTGCCGCTGCCTTGTCCCAGTTTAGGCTGGCTAATTCTGGATGACGTTTTGCTCCCCATGACTGGTATAAACCTTCATATCTCTCTCTGTCTCTCTGTCTCTGTCTTTCTGTTTCTCTGTCTCTCTCTCTGTCTCTCTCTCTTTTGCTTGGATTCAGTGGAGACTCCATGCTGCAATGGCTTCTGCTTGGATAGCCTTTCCCTGCCGCCGGAGATCTGAGAGCTTGGCAGAGGCTGAAGGGGGCTTTCTTTTCTGGAGAGAAATGGGTGCGGAAGCTGCTCCGGCTTTCATGTCCCTGGCAACTTTGTTGTTATTGTTGGATGCCCTTTTTATAGGCTGCTGTTACTAATCGGGCTGTTTTGCCTAAGCCCCTGTACTCCTGGGAGGAGGAGGAGGTGTTTTTGTTATTGGACCTGTCTCAGCACCAGAGCTGGGGCACTACTAAGGCGGGAACACTGGTTTTTGCTACCCCTGAATTATTTGTTGAGCAGTAAAATCATGGACCTGGGTGTGTATTGTGTAGAGTCCTGCTTTGGAGTTTTAATGTAATTTAAATGGGAATAGAAATTTCTCTTATTTTTGGGTGGGCAGGGAGGGCATAACGCAGAGAAGCACAGACCACTGTTTAATGTAGGGCATATGCCAATATTTGAGAGCGGTTACACTCTTCTAAGGCAATATAAATTAATTTTATTTAGATTAATAAAAGAAATCAGACTTTTGGAAACACCAAATACATAATTGCCTAGGTAGATAGTCAAAGTACTGTGATCTTTTGAGAATGTCTGATGCTGGGCCTGTGGTACAGTTGCTTGCATGCATTCTTTCTCACAATTTCACCTGTCTCAGGCCTTCTGTAAACTAGGGAGACCAGTTCCAGTGAAGTGGAAAGGGAGAGGATGTAAGTTGTGGCTAACTCTCACTGAAGCAGACTAGTTGGAGTATTCAGCACTGTTAATAACTGCCGTAGCTATGATGAAGAAATTCATCTCTATGACAGTCAGGTCTGCTTAGTGCTGTTTAGCAGAGGTGTTTCAGGTGGTGGACAGCCTGGTGAACCATGATTATATTTGCCAGAATTAGCATCCTACTTTGCAGTCTGCAGAACAGTGGTGAGATTGTGAAAGTAAAATTCTACATGAATGTATGAATTTGTCTTCTGTTTTGAAAAGTTGGGATTTTGTCAGCCCAAATAATGGCTACAGTTGAAGAGAATGCACTAGCATTAAACAATCTCTCTAACTTTATCAATCTGGGGATTCCCATTTGGATTTAATTTTTTTCATTGATCCCTAAGCCCTTCAACTCCTTCCTCACCAGTGCCCACCATGTGCTGGACAGCTCCTTTTCAAAGTGCGCAGCAAGCTGTGTGTATACCATGGAGTACTGTCCTCAAAGCAATACAGTGAGAACCATATTGGCTACACTGTAAAAGCAAGTTTAAGTAAAATATTTGCATTGTCTATATGTGGCCATCAAGATCAGGTCTCAAAGGGCAGCTAATTCTGTAAGGCTGCAGCTCAAAAAGCCCTGACAAAACTTCTGAATTTACTAATTGATTAATGACCTCTAGCTAGAGGTCAGCTGAACAAGAGTGCAAAGGGTGGAAAAATTTTCAAAGCTGCTCACTGAAATAGAAAAAGAGCAGCAAGTACAAAACCCTAACCTCAGTATTCATTTGGAAAAAGCCATTGGCTGTTACGGTTTATGGATGCAGAGTAACATCTCTCTATCTTGCAGTGAAATCTTTGCATTTGCAAAAAGAGTTGAAAACCAGTTTAATTTTATGTCTGAAATATCTGTGGTGACTGTATTAGGCCAGTGCCTCCTTGGCGCCATTCAGTCAATTAGAGTTCCTAGGGCTGAGCCATAAGAGCCTGACAAAGAATCAGCATGCTTTCTTGCTAGTGCTGTCAGGAGATGTGGAAAAACAGGAGTTTTCCCCCTAGAAGTCTTGAAATGCTTCTCCCCGCCACACACAGTTTTTCAAATATCTCTGGGCTCTGCTCAGTGTAATGGATAGAGGTGTCTTGGACAGCACTTGAACAGTCTGATCAAGGGCTGGATTTGCAGGACTATCGCTGATGCTTCTTATTCTTGCAAAATTGAAAAGGCTTCTAGAGCAACTATTGTAAACCTGATAGTCAAAGGGAAGTGGAGGGATTAACTGTGAAATCAGAGCTAGGAAAACAAATGTTGTCAACTTGTCTGAAGTGAACATCCTGCAATGTGTGTGTATTTACAGGAGGGCAGGCACTCAGACTGGCAACAACTTGGGGTTTTTGGAAACCATAAAGACTTCAAGGCATTGCTTTGATATTTTGTTATTGCTGTTTGTGCTGGCCACATTATCCCCATGTCCCATGAATTATTTTAAAGTGTTCTCGAGGGCAGAACTGATCAACTGCAGGCTTCTCCACTGCGGTGCTCAGCCAAGGGGTTTCTGCAGTTCCAGCTGTGTGTGCTTTTTCTTCCTAGCCAGACCTTTCAGAATGCTACCCCAACCCCTTCCTGCACTCCATACCAGGCACACAAACTGGCCTGACAGAGGCCTGAGGCTTAGGGAAGGCCAGTTCACAGATCTCTGAAGGTTGAACTGGGAAACATTGAGCAGAGGAAAGCATCAGAGTGTCTGGTGAAGGCAGATGACAGCTGTGGTCCCATCTTCAAAGGAAATGAAAAGGTCCCACATGCTTCCATCTAAATATTTTTTCTAATTGGATTTTCATCAAGGGAGGGGGAATATAGCAGAGCTTGGCTTCTTTCTCTTTTTGCACTCTGTTGCAATTTTCATTTTTTTTTTTTTTGGCCCCCCGAAGGGGATTTTTTTATTGCTTTTTCTATTTACTACAGAACTACAACAGAAAATTCCAGGGTGGGGAACTGCAATCTACAGGAGAAAGAAAAGATAGCCTCTAAAAACCCAAGAGTCGGTGATCATACAAACAATTTAGATACAAGTCTGTCTCTTAAATGTGAATTGACTTCCACTGAAAATAACCATCTCACTAAAATGTTATTCACTTTTCACTCGCTAATACAGTTATAGTTACATAAAGAGTTGCCTCCTGCTAATATAATTCTTTCCAAGATATTCCAGAGAACAATAACAATCTACTTTTTCCCTCTTTTCCCCCTTAAATAGTAGTTTGATTTGGGGGCAACAGCCCCCAATTTAGAGTCTGAGTCCTCTGCCGAAGATCCAGTCTCTCCTTCTTCTTTGCTCTCCTTGGTGCCATCCGGAGTGCCTTCTCCCTCTCCTGGTGGACAACCATGTTGATGCAAAAATTCACAAGCCTTATCCGCTGAATCACTCCTTTCTTTACCATTTGCATATCGAAAGATTAGTCCCTCGGGAACCAACCACCTATACGCTTTGTAGGAATGTCACCAAGTCTCTGTATTTTCTCCTCTTTCTTCTTATCTCAAATGGAATGTCCTTCATAACTTTAATTTCCTTGTCTCTCCACTTCAGAGTAGTCCCATTGGTCGCTTTCAAGAGCTGATTTCTTACTCTCCTTTGGGAGAATCTAACAGATATTTCCCCTGGCAGATTGTTCTTTCTAATGTATTCCGAATACAATCGAAAGACCATATCTATTTCGCTTTGAAGTTGATCTGATGCCATATCCGTCAGGGGGGCCAACAGGTCACTGACAATTTGTCTCAGATTCGCCCCTTTCTCTTCTTTAATTCGTTGAAGTCTCAAGATGTAGCTTGCTCTTTCCATTTGCAGCTGTAGTACACGAGACTCTTCAATTTGGCACTTTTTCTCAAGCGCCTGCAGCTTTTTATTCATTTTTTTCGAGTTGGAACCAATCTCTTTAAGTTCCTGCTCCGCCTTTTCGATTTTCTTTGCGTTAGCTGTGTTCTGTGCTTGTTGTGCGTCAAGCTTATTATCAATAGCTGTAATTTTCTCCAACAGAGGGCGAAGTGCCTCTGCCAGTAGCCTTTGGAGTTCTGCAGTTTGGTCCTGTCTAGGCACCACACTTAGAGGGCTGAAACTTCCGGAAGAAGGTCTAGCTTTCGGTATCTTGTCTTTCGCGTTGCCATGTTTGGGGATTGTTTACAGTTAGCAAAAGTTCGTCAAAGTCTCTGGAAGTTCTTAATCCAGCTGGTAAGCTCCCGCAAACTCTTTATTTCCCTTGCCGACCCCCCCTTTTTCAGCTTTAAAATCACTTGCAAGCAGTCCTTATCAGGGGGAAGTCCCTCCCCCCCCTCGTTTTCGCTAGGGGAGACGCAGATGCGTGGGTGTTTCTCTCTTAAACTCGACTCACACTTTCAGTGGTTGTCTCTCTGCATTATGCTCGCTTGATCACCGTGCGCTTGTTCCCATTCAGGATGCTCTACGGTGAGCCCATTGGGGCAAGGAGAAGCCCCCCTTCTCCGGCTTGGTATGCCAGGGGAGGGCCCTCTAGTGCCCCTTGGCTGGGAGCCCCACCCTGGGACTCCTGGGGTGACGCAAACATACGCGCCCCCACCCAGCCGCAGATGCTGGCAGACTTCTCCCGGAGCTCCGGGAGAAGATGACTGCCATGGCGATTGCCAAGACTGGAAAAAAAACCAATTTCATATTTTTTCTTAGGCAGTTTCTGACACTGTTTGGCATCTTTGGTATCAGTAAAGCTAATGTGGGTTTGATGCTGATAAGAACTGTCCAGAGTGTGCCAGCCTGCTCCTGGACTTGCAATACAGGGAAGAGCTTAGTAATCACATTTTTGGACTAAAAAGTGCTATTTCCAGATTGAATCTTTATTGATGTGCTTCTGTTGATACAAATCTTGAAAGAGAGCATGTGTGTGAGGGTAAGGAAGGGGAATAGATACTGTGATTACTGTGCTTGCTGTATATTTTCAGTCTATGAAGTTTTCTTATTTATTTAGTACATTTTAATCCTTCCCTTCCTCTAAGGTACTCAAGGTGGCATACATTGTTCTCCCTCTTCCATTTCACCCTTACAACAACCCAGCTAGGCTGAGAGTGTATGACTGGCCCAAGATTACCCAGTTAAGCATCATAGCAGAGTGGGGATTTGAACCTGGGTCTTCCAAATACTGAGAACATAAGAAGAACTCTGCGGAATCAGACCAGTGGTCCATCTAGTCCAGCGTCCCGTCTCACACAGTGTCCAACCAGTTCTTCTGGATGGCCAACAACAGGGCATAGAGACCGAGACCTTCCCATGAGGTTGCTTCCTGGCTCTGGGATTCAGTGGATTAGTGCCTCTGGATGTGGAGGTGCCCCTCAGTCACCATGGTTAGTAGCCACTGATAGACTTATCCTCCATGAATCTATCTAATCCCCTTTTACAGCTGTTTATTCCTGTGGCCATCACTACATCTTCTGGCAGCAAATTCCACATTTTAATCACTCCCTGTGTGATACTAGTCTGACACTGCACTTCACACTGGCTCCTTAGGTCTGTTCCTGTCTCTGGGATGCTCTTAGCACAGAGAGTGTGGATTACTTTTTAAAAAATGCTGTTAATGTCATATTTTGGACTGTGGCATCTCTACAGTGTGAGACCAAAGATGGCATCCTGGATCTGTAGTACCCAGCCAAGCCACTTTTACTACCAGTTTTATTAGTACCATGCAGTTAAAGCATGTCTGATCTTTTGGTTTGGGAATATATTAGGAGATGTTGTTAATCACCACCCTTGGGTAAGGTTCTACTTTAAGACTTTCTCTGAAAAAGGTAACAGACCAAAGTCCCCCCTTTCCAGCTGCCTTAGCTAGTTCTATGTTTGATCAGAGTCTTCTCAGTTTGGGAAGCTTTGTTCTTGAGTATTAAATGAGATGGAGTGTTAGGCAATGTTCCTTTGACCATGGCTCTTATGTTTATTTCTGTTCCGGAGATGCTCTTTGCCTTTTGTCAGAGAAGCTTTTGATCCACTGGCTTTCAGATCAAATTTTCCAAGCACTAGTTTCTGTGTTTGGTGAAGGGGTGGAGCGAGTGTTGTGTGGTATTTCATGCTGGTAGCTTGGATTTCGACATTCACGTGTGTGTTCTCTTTGAAGTGCTCATTTTCTTATTAATCTTTAAACATCAAACTACCAGCGGACCTGTGGCACTCTAATCATTTCAGCTCATGTAATGGAAAGAATGCTTCCCCTTTTGGCAGCAGCAAGTTTCTCCTCCACCCCACTCCAACAGCAGCCACTGCCTAATCTAAAGGTCTCCAAACAAACTTGGCAAACAGATTAGCAGTGCAGAGCATCGCATGCTCTTGCAGCAGGCTTTTGTTGCAGGAGTGTGTGCATATTAAGTATTTAGGAGTGGATTTATGAGGGAAAGGTAGCAAAAGTATAGAGGAGAGGCCAGCTTTCCACTTTGAGCAGGAAACAAAAAAGTCCCAGCAGAAATAGCTTTCTTCAGCTAGTTGCCCTTGTTTGTTTTGCTTGAAAGCATTTGTCTGACATAAATGCTTATAAGGCTACATTCAAGGCCAGTCTAGGATATCATGAACTTTCCTTTTGCGTCCCATACTTACAGCTGTATTTTTAATTGTCTTCTCACATAAATATATAAGATGTGACTTCTGATGACACAAAGTAAATCTGTACAAGCTGTTTGTCATATGACATGACTGAACACATCTGTGCACCTCATTCTAGGAACTGTCCCTGAATAGGATTTTGCATCTGAGGCTTGTGTGAAATCCCCTGGGCCAGGGGTCACATCTGCCTGGGGATATCCCATCTTTTATCAATGTTGCCAAAGATGAGCCCACACCCAAGAAATGCACAGATTGCCCTTCTATTGCTTAGCTTAGTTTCTAATCACCAGTTTCTGAGTTTTAACATTCATCATGCAGCATAGCTCATTTATTTTTTATCACCTTCATCACCTTTCATCCAGGTTCCAGGTAGGCTTTTCCAGCTTGGGTCCTTCACCAGATCCTGGAAACACCTATCTCAGGTTGCCAAACCCTTCGTGCAGGTTTAATACCTGAGGCAGATAGGCCATCCAGGCCTGGAGTAAGTGATACTTGAGTAGATGGTAGTTACTGGCCCTTGGCCAGGAGTGCTGCCCTCCTGGTCCAGAAGCATCTCTGCCGACTTTAGACAGCTTAGGCCTAACTAGCTACTAGCTGGTCCCAGCCAGCTGCTTACCCTCCTACTTTTTTCAGTAGGGCCTTCATACCATCCATCTCCTGGACACACCTAGTCCCTGCTTCCCTGTGTCCACTCCTGAGTAGGTTTTTTCTCCAAAGGAGACCTTTGCTCTCAAGTAGGATGGAACCAACCCTGGGTGCCTTTCTTCTATTTGCTCCTCTCCTGCAGACCCAGAGTATGCCTCCTTCTACCCCATTGTGGTGCTCTTGGCATGCTTAGGGCAGTGCCCCTGTTCTAGGATCCTACTATATAATTTTTGTATCATTTAACGTGTCATGTTAATAGTTTGTTTCAGTTCTGTTTAAAACTTCTGATTGGTTCTACGATCCTAATCCTATTGTCAGAGCTCTTTTTGTAGCAGGAACTCCTTTGCATATTAGGCGACACACCCCTAATGTAGCCAGTCCTCCAAGAGCTTATAGGAAGAGCTCTGTAAGCTCTTGGAGGATTGGCTACATTAGGGGTGTGTCACCTAATATGCAAAGGAGTTCCTGCTACAAAAAGAGCCCTGCCTATTGTTGTCAGACTCTTGAACAAACTCTCAGCAACACTCTCTTGGCAGTGATTTGTTTCTAGAGAGATGAGGATGTATCAAGCTAAGACCATCTTGTGTCAGAACTGCCTAGTTTGGCGCCAGTTCCGGAATTATATATGATTCAAACAAGTCCCCACCCCCACTGACCCATCCAGTCACTCCATTCACTCAGCCCACCTAAACCTAGC
The DNA here is from genome assembly GCA_029375565.1 of Gekko gecko. Taxonomy (NCBI): domain Eukaryota; kingdom Metazoa; phylum Chordata; class Lepidosauria; order Squamata; family Gekkonidae; genus Gekko; species Gekko gecko. The sequence goes on along the minus strand of JAPDNY010000002.1, from coordinate 229,866,456 downwards.
ACGCTCCGTTAGCCCTCCTTCCCCCACCTGTGAACCTACAGTTCCATTATCTATGACAGGCCAGCTAGCAGAGACAGGCATCCAAGGTCGTTTCACGTATTTCCCGCATCAGGAGACTTTTTAAGAAAACAGTTGCAAAGCAGCTAAGCAAAGCAGTTTCCCACACACACTGACATGGGTCCTGGCTCTGCTGAGGTTGACTATTCCTCAAATGAGGAAGAGGCATGGAGCAACCCAGCGTCCTCTGGAGTCAGCCCAGAAGAGGAACCTTTATCAGCATCTGAGGGAGAAGAGGCCCAGCAGCTGCACAGGAGGGGCAGCAAGGCAAAGAGACTGAGGTGCAGTCAGAGGGAGAGACTGATCCAGAGCCTGGCCCAGCACCCCCTGTTGGAGAAACCCAGAGGCCAGAATCCCCACCTAGCTCACCTGATTGTCCCAGCATCTGAATGTGCAAGAGAGAAGGAGGAGTGCCAGACTGCAGCTGTTGCAAAGGCAACATGAGGGACTGTGTGTCTTTGCAGGTTGACTCCCAGGGAAGGAAGGACCTGGTCATAAACACCCCCGCTCACCTGCTTTGGCATGGAAGCAACTGTGCATGCTTGGACCTGATCCCATCTGTCAGCCTCTGCTCCTCACTCCTGAAAACTCTGACTGATTTCTTGGCTTTCTGACCTTCGGTTCTGTTTCTTGGCTTGCTTTTGGACTGTATATCCAGCTTCCAGTGAAGGGTATCTGTGGCGACCGGCTGGGCTCAGCGCATGCGCGCGCACGCACACACACTATTCCCCCCCCCCGCCCTGAATTTGGAATCCAAATGGTATGGTTACAGGCAGTGATGATGGAATATACAAAACCCATGGCAAACAAGGTTCCAAGTTTGACAATTGTATTGTTTACTGAATGTTTACTGAATCACAGGCAGTGATGATGGAACATACAAAACCTATGGCAAATGAGGTTCTGAGTTTGACAATTGTATTGCTTACTGAATGTCCTATTGTGTCTATTATCTTGACTTGCTCTGTGTAATTCACATTGAGTTCAAGTAAGACAGGTGTACTATAAATAACGTAATTAAATAAATAAACCAAACCTTCCTGGCTCAGTTTTAAAGGTTGCTTTCAACCTCTGGTCTTAAACTGCTTAGCTTTACTTGATGCAAAATTTGTAAGTCCCCAAAGGAGGAGATGAAACCTCATACTTAGAGTGTTGGAAAGGATTTTGTCCTGGAGGCTAGGATGTGATGGCGAATTTTTGCACACATGGTAATGCCTACCTGATTGAATCAAACATTTCAGATAATCGAGAAATTGCTGAAGTCATCTGGATTTGTAACCTACTCCTACTCATTCCTATATTAAAAGTGGCATTGCCAGTTAGCACCCAGTCTCTAATCTACCATTTCAAGGCAAAGTGATTGAGTGAGAAGTAGTAGACCAATTCCAGGTCTTCTTGGACAGGGTGCAGTCCTATCCCCCAAGTTATTCAACTCTACATAAGGCCCTTAGGATGAATCATTCACAGTTTTGGCTTCCAGCTCTATATCTCCTTAGCCAAATCTCCTGGTGATGTAGTAAAGATCCAGAATTGCAGTCTGTCTGCTGTAGTTAAATGGCTAAGAGCAGGATAAGAATTTAAGAACAGCCCTGCTAGATCAGTCTGTCTAGTCCAGCATCCTGTCTCACATAATGGCCAGCCAGTTACTCTGGTGAACCAACAACAGGGCACAGAGGCCAAGGCCTTCCCCTGATGTTGCTTCCTGGCACTGGTATTCAGAGGTTTACTGCCTCTGAATGCAGAGGTTCCTTTTAGTTACCATGTCCAGTAGCCACTGATAGACCTATCCTCCACAAATCTCTCTAATCCCTGTTTAAAGCTGTCTTTGCCTGTGGACATCACTACATCTTCTGGCAGCAAGTTCCACATTTTAAGTACTTAATCACTTTTGTCCATCCTGAATCTACTGCCCATTGACTTCATTGGTTCCCTATAAGTTCTAGAATTTTGGGAGAGGGGAAAAAGTTCCCTATGTCTAATCTCTCTACCCTGCACATAAGAACATAAGAAAAGCCCTGCTGGATCATACCAGTGGTCCATCTAGTCGAGCATCTGGTCTCACACCATGGCCTACAAGTTCCTTTGGAGGGCCAACAACAGGACATAGAGGCCTTCCCCTGATGTTGCCTCTTGGCACTGGGATTCAGAGGTTGACTTCCTCTGAATGTGGAGGTTCCCTTTAGTCACCTTGACTAGATGCCACGATAGACCTATCCTCCTTGAATCTATTTAATCCCGTTTTAAAGCTGTCTGTGCCTGTGGCCATTGCTTCATCCACTGGCAACAGATTCCACATTTTAATAATTGTCTATGTAAAGAAGTATTTCCTTTTGTCCATTCTGAATTTACTGCCCATCAGCTTCATTGGATGCCATTAAGTTCTAGTATTTTGGGAAAGGGAGAAAAAGTTCTTTTTGTCGACACTCTCCACCCTTTGCATCATTTTATAATCCTCTATCATAATCCCCCTTAGACTCTTTTCTAAACTGTCTCAGCAAGTTCATATTCCCATTAGAGTGAACAAATTGAAACTAAATCTTGACAAAAGTAATGCTTGTTGTGAAGATGTAGTTCTCGAAGGATACTGTGCTTCCCACCTTTGTTGGGGTTTAGCTGACTCTTGCTGACTTCGTTAAGAGTGTAGGGGTCATACTGGAGCTAGCATTACCGCTGGATAAATAAGCTAATGTAGCTGCAAAAAATGTGTTCCTCTAACTCAGTTTAGCCTGGAAGATGGCCCCCTACTTTGACTTGATCTGGATATGTGCCATGGTGACATGGAGATTACACTACTATAATGTAGTCTATGTAGGTCTACCCTTGAAGTAAACTCTTATACTCTCGTTGGTGCAGAATCCCTCATCTTAGCTATTAGAAGCTAGGTGGAGCGATATTACTCCCATTCTATAGGTACTGCATTTGCTGCCCTTCAGTTACTGGGTTCAAGGTTATTAGCTATAACATACAAAGCCCTTCATGGCCTTGAACCCTCATATCACAGGACCTCCCCTCCTGCTGTGCTCCACCATGACACTGTGCTCATCTAAGGTCTTCTGCAGGTGGCAACCTGCAAATGGGCAAAATCAACAACTGTTCATACACATGCCTTTTCCTTTGTGGGCCCCACCCTATGTAATGGCCTGCCTGATGAGGTCAGGAAGGCTCCCACTCTTCTGGCATTCTGCATACTGCAAAACGGAATTATTCACAAGGGCATTCTTGCACAGATAATAAGGCTATTCTATAACAGAATGGTTCAGAAAGATGCTTTATGTACTGTCTGTTGCTGTATGTAACCTACTGTGTAATTCCAGCAGCATTTAACATGTCATGTTAATACTTATGCTTTGTTTCATCTGTGTCTCAGATTTCTGCTTAGACTCAGATTTCTATGGTCCTAATCCTGTTAGATTGGTGGACGTTGCCTCCTGTTGATTGTCTTGATTTACACTGTGTAATCCACCTTGATTCTCTGTAAGAAAGGCAGACTATAAATAACATAAATAAAAATAACGAAGTATACACTTGGTATGCTGTACTTTGTCTGTAGTTTTCTCCATCTCCTGTCTGTTCTCTTCACTAAATACTTAGCTGCATTTAAAGTAAAAACTGAGGAAATTTGCCTTTAAGAGTCAGTCAGTTGTTTATTACAGTCATAGACCAGCATTATTTACAAAATTTACAATCACAAAAATGTATTATCTGACTAACATCCTACAGGAGGCAATATGGACTGCTCTGGATTTGTTGTCTTTGTTTTAGATGCCATCTTGCTCTGTTTTAAATCTGGCTTTGATTATATGTTCTTATTTTATTTTTTATATTTTATTTGTTATGAGTCACCCTGAGGGTGGGACAGGGCGAGATACAAGCTTAAATAAATAAATAAATTATAAAACATACATTAATAAAAATATTTACCTTTTAAGAGGTGCATCCTGTCCTTGTCAGTCTCTATGGCTAAACCCCATAGATATTCTAGTATCTCTTATTTACAGTATTTCAGTCTCTGCCTCCTTCTCCTTCTCTTTTGTCATGTTTTCTCTCTATTATCACTACCCCCACTATAGTTGTGTTGCCTTATTCCTTACAGATACATTCACACGGGTTTTTAGAACAGGATTTCTTCAAGCTACCATGTTGGTTCTTGATCAGTCTTATTTGTACTTGAGTGTTGAGTCTAGTTGTGTGAGTTTGTTTAGCTTTTTATGTTCTACATTTGTATCTCACATTTTGGCCAATTGGATGCCCTCCTAGTGGTTTAGTTAAAATAATACACTAGCTCAACTATTAAACTATTAAACAAAACATAGCTATTACCGAAAACAAAAATAAAGATAATGTATTAAATCAGCTTGCAGGCATAATCTGTACAACTATTGCATAGTCCTACAGGATAAATGGAAAAGAATAATTTTCACCACTCTTCTGAAAAATAATGATCAGATTATCACAGATGACTTTCTTCCTGATGCTTTAGACACAGTTCTGCACACATAGGCTGATTTCCCACTACAGCTGCCTCAGGGTTGCGCCGCTGTTTGCCCCAATACTATTTGTCAATTTCACACCCGAAGCCACGGGGCTGCATTTTGACCCGCGGCTTCGCCCGATTTCCCCCACAGTTTCGTGATCCTGTTTTTTGAGGATCACGAAACTGCGGGAAAATTGGGCGAAGCCGCGGGTCAAAATGCAGCCCCGTGGCTTCAGGTGTGAAATTGACGAATAGTATCGGGCAAACAGCGGCGCAACCCCGAGGCAGCTGTAGTGGGAAATCAGCCATTGTAGTGTAGCTATGCAAAATGCTTGGACCACTTGACAAAATATTACATAAACCTTAATATTATCTCCACTTGATATATGTATTTTTGAAGAAGGGGGCAGGGGGAATTTCCTGATTTTTTTTTTAAAAAATACAAGCAATGTACATTCCAGAATTGTTGAAAGGACCACATAATCTTAACCAGCCTTGTCTTTGCAAGTTATGCATTTTTGTCTGGGTAAAAGGAAACCATTTGTGTAAATGTGGAACATTACCTTGCAGAGAAATTCATGATCAGAGGTTGCTTGTTTGTAAATATTATTACCCACCCTAAATGTTCAAGAAAGCTCAAAATCTAAATAAAGGAAATGTTTGCCAGTTGAGAGATTCTGCCCAAACATATCCTTGTATAGGTAGTTGTTAACACTGACGATCGTTCTCTCAGTTCCAGGATAGTTGGTGCTTTGCTTGATTGGGCTTTTATTTATCTTTTAAATCTACAAGTTTAGTTTTCATAGTTTAGATAACTCTAAAAATCTTAAGATTTGCCATAAATTAATAATTGCTTCTTCTAGTTTTCTGATAGATTTTCTGAATTATCTGACCCGATACATGGCTGTTGATCACTGTAAGTTCTCGATAACAAAAAGGAGTAAATGGTACTTACTCTTTAAAACAGTGTTTCCCTACATTTTGATGTTTAGCTACAGGTTTACTTGTATTCCCATATTAAAATTAAGAGGTACACCTCAATCGTTTCCCAGAACAATGGACAGGAATCTTCCCACTTCTTTTCAACTCCAGGGTAACACAGGTAGGTCCTTTTCACGCTAGACCTTAAATCCTAGTTCAACCCTGTCCCTGAACTTACATTCTACCGCACAGGCTTTCTTCTGCTGAGGAGCTGAACACCCTCCTTATCGCTGGTGCCGGATGGGGCACAAGAGGAGCCAGCATGTCCTTACTGAGACTCGCCTAGGCTACCCCAGTGAGATTACCTTAATCTGAGGGCGACAAAAAGCACACCACTTTTACAGTCGGCTGCTGGAGACCAGGGCAATCAGTCTGCAAGGCTGCAGGGAGATTCCTATTCCATCTGCAGGCCTCGAAAACTAGCAACAACTGGCTAATAGAGAAAGGAATTGCTATGGGACCCAGATGACATGCCAGATTTTCAGTGTTCCAGTAATGTATGCAAACCCTGGCTGTTCTCCTTACCTCCTGATTTCTCTCTTTAGAATCTAGGAGGCTGCTGAGTGCCTTTCTACTCCATAAGCCATGTAAGCAACATAGCTTCTAATGAGAGCCATCTAAGCAACTACTCAGTGCAGTGGCAGCTGCAAGCAATGCCAACAGTGGGTCTCCAGGTCTATTCGTGAGAAAGACGCATGGATCAAGGCCCTTGACGTTTCCCCCCCTGGTTCTAGCCTTGCTTAGGCAAACCATACAGGAAGAGATTTCCAGTTCTGGTAAGGTAGAGATGGAAGACACACATCCCACCCCAGCTCCTCCTCCTGCCCCTCCCTTGCTACAGGCAAGGGATTTGGGTAACACAGCTTCTTCCACAGGGAGACCTAGCTGGCCTCTAAGGCAGCTAGGAAGGAATCTTACAATAGAGAGAGAGAGTTCACTCTCTGTGAGACACAGAGAGGGGGTGTTCCTTGAGTTTAAAAGGAGGATGAAATGTACTATTTTAATTTAGTGTTGACTTGGTGTTACCTGCCCTGAGCCCTATTATGCAGGGAAGGGCAGGCTATAAATTGAATGTATAAATAGAAATTCATGAACAGTCCATAATCCTGAGAACTACTAACACCCCTCTCTAAGACCATGGCTGCAGGAGGTTTCTTCTGAACAGTCAGGCCCTCCTAATTCTCAGACCAGTAGTCAGTCAAGGGAATAAGAATTCTCCCTAGGTCTAGTGCAGCAGGGAGAGTTTCTCCTGTTCCATCAGTTTCTTTCAGAAAAATTTAAACACTGAATGGGCAAAACCTATGGCCAGCAAGCAATCACATATTTTACTAGAAATTGTGTGTTTTATCATATTTTATACTTGATTTTTACAGGTGTCACTAGTGGTTGTTCCAGTAACAGCTTTGCAGTCATCTGAGCTTTTGTCAGAGGGCACTTTCCAGCACAGTTTTTACAAGAGGGATGTCTTGCCCTGAAGGAAGCTTATGAAGGCTCCACTATGACAGTTAAAGCTTCTGGTCTAGGAATCTGTTCCAACTTATTTCAGCCAGCAGCCATTGCATGAGAGAGGGAGCCATGAGGGTTCTTATAGCTCACTATGGCAAACACAACCTTTCGTCCCTTACAATTTTTTCAGAACTATGGCATCTTGAGACAGCTGCCAGAAGAAGCTTATGGCTTAGTGCTTAGCAACTGATGCCTAACCTGGATGGCCCAAGCTAGCCTGATTTTATCGGGTCTCAGAAGCTGAGCAGGCTCAGGACTGGTTATTTCTTGAATGGGAGACCATCAAGGAAGTCCAGGGTTGCTAAGCTAAGGCAGGCAATAGCAAACCACCTTTGCTCATCTCACTACATGCTAAGTCCATAGGTATGACCTATACTTGTTAAAACATCAGACCATTTGGGGATGCTCTCAACAAGACTTATACTGAAACCTGACACACTAGACCACTCTGAGAAGAGGAGTTTTGGGAGTTACTTCTTTAGTTTCCACTGTGTCCTTCTGAGATTTCACAAGGATGGCAGAAGGATGAACTGGGGTTCTTCCAGACAAGGTTCAGAAAAGGTTCATTCAACAAATAATTATTAGCAGAAATGATAAACCAACCTGTGGCCATAAGCTATTCAAAGCATAACTTCAAACCCTTCGGGGGCAATGACACATTTTCTATACTCAAGGACACGTAGTCCGACTCTCAAGCAAACAATTGGTCATTACAAATAGTTACCAGAGGATACTCCATGGAGCTCCTCAAGCCGCACTGGAACACCACATTCCTCCCCCCCACACACACGTGTCAGAAAAAGCTTGTAGAACTCTTGCTACTATACACCATTTCTTAAAATTCAGGCTATAGAACCTGTCCCTCCCTTAATAGGGGGACAAGGAGATTTCCCCCTTCATCGTGACAAGAAGGAATGGGAATTGAAGGGCAGTTCTAGTCTTAAAATACCTCAACAAGAGTACATTAAGATATTTCAGAATTTCATCACATTAAGATATTTCACATTAAGATATTTCGGAATGGAGTCTCTAGATCCGAGTACTTTTCAGCTGGAGCAGTATCTCACTTCAGTAGATCTTGTTGATCAGATCAAACCCTATGGCCAAGGTGCACCAAGACACAGAAACAACTATATACTGTCTACAGAACTACGGATTCCTGGTCAATCTTCAGTTCTCCGGCACCTACTAGGAAAGTACAACACCTAGGTCTCAGGATGGTCACAACTTGTTTATACACCAGACCACTACAGCAGCTTCCAAGACATTTCCAACTACAAGTTATGACCAAGGGGAACCCTTTCTACTAGGGCTCCCTTATAGTAAAGACCACCCACTGGGAAGGCAAGAATGCTCAATCCCCTTCAGGTAAGGAAATATTGCATCCTGGAGATGAAGCAGATCTTTCTCAATCTCCAGTCTGCCTGGTTGGGGACAATGCTAAAAGGCTCACCAGTACAGGGTCGGTGGTCTGGGAGCGAGGCAAGCCCCCTGGTGCTTCAGATGTTTTATCTAGCCCTCCTTTACCATCAGCCTACAGATACTTGGTCAACATGTACTAATCCAACCAATAACATACAATGAGGGTCTCGTTCTTCATCAACCACAAAGAAACTAAGATCATAACGTGGGCATCGAACAATGGATAAACTTGGACAATAGAAAACTGTTGGGGTTAGAAAGGCATGATCGTAAATTTGGATGGCACGCCTATCTTTGGTATGAAAAATCCAAAGTGGATAATCTTTTTAAACACCACTTTATAAGAAGATCATTGTTCATGACCTGGATGAGATACAAAAGATTTTTTTTGAAGCAAGACCTTTATGGATAGTTCCGGCAGAAGTAATCAAACCACTTTCAACGCACAAAGGAGAAGACTGGATACCTTACAGCGACATTCTGAAGGTTGAAGGGACTAGTTTTGCGATGAGAGCTAGGGAAGAACTGGAATTTGAATATGATTGGTTAAACTATAGGCAGATCTATGATTTATTTAATACGGACAAAAAGAGGTATGGTTTCAGGAAAGAGAATAATGAAATAGAAAGGGTATGGATGGAAAAAGGTAACAAAATGATTTCAAAAATGTATAAAATTTTGTTAAAATGGTATACAGAGGATGAGACTGTAAAAGAGCAGATGGTGAAATGGGCTATAAATATACATAGAGAGATAGACATGTTATCATGGGAGTGTCTGTGGAAAAAATCGATTAAAATTTCAACATGTGTAAATGTGAAAGAAAATTGTTATAAAATGATGTATAGATGGTATATGACACCAAAAAAAATTGTGAATATGAATGAGAACATGTCTAGTAAATGTTGGAAATGTAAAAAGAAAGAGGGCTCATTTTATCATATGTGGACTTGCGAGAAAGCGGCTGCTTTTTGGATTGAGATTCATAATGAAATCCAGAAGATCCTGAAATGTACTTTTAAAAAAAGAGCCAGAAATGTTACTTCTAGGTCTTAAAATGGAAGAAGTTAATGTGACAAAGAGAACACTGTTATGGTATTTGATTTCAACGGCGAGAATGATATATGCTCAATTTTGGAAGCAGGAGAAGATACCAGATAAATGGGAATGGATAAAGAAGATGATTTTTATGGTAGAAATGGACAAATTAACCAAAAAACTTAATGGAAAAGAAGTTCAAGAACTTTTAGCAGATTGGAAAGACTTCAAAGACTACTTAGAGTTGAACTGGGATGTCAAAAATAAGCTACTTTGTTTTGATAACTATTAAGATTAGAAATATAGTAAGAAATAGATTGTATTTAAAATGTTACCTAAGAGAGAGAAATGAAAAAGGAAAATGTTTTAATGGAAGAATTGACTATTGAATAAGTGTTTATTGTAAAGCAATGTTGATTGAAATGATAATGGGGCAGAACATCGTTGGAAGCCAGGGGGGGAAGGGGAAAAAAAAGTTGTGGAAAAGGATATTTTATGAAATGTCTTTAATTATGGACCATGTTAAATATCCTGTTAATAAAAATTCCTTTACAAAAAAAAAAAAAGGATCATAACGTGGGCAGAGAAAAACCTGGCATCACCAAACAACCTTCCAGCGAATTGGTGCTCCACCATGTTTCTTCTTCTTCCATTAGCTGAAGCGATCAAGGCTTAACATCCCAGTGGCCAAGTGACCTTATGTTTGCCTATCCCCCCCATCCCAGTTCCTTCAAAATTGATCAGGAAGATCAAGGACCAGAAGGCAGCAATCACAGTACTAGAACCATATTTTCCTCAGTGACCATGATTCTCTAACCCTCAGGATAGGGTGAACCAACCACTGCTAACGCTCCCAGTATCACCGGTATAGCTTCCACATTCAAGATGGCTGTGTTTAATTGCTTGGAGATCAAGTGGGACAACCTTTATGTCTAGGTTTTTCAACAAAATGCAATGGATACCCTGCTGGATTAATTGACAATACTTCATGAAGGACTCCCATCAGGCAGAGTAGTAGAAAAAGCATAAAACTCCTGAAGACTAAGACTAAATAGTTTCTATCTTTTCTATAAGAGGGACATGATGGCCTCAAAGATTCTTCCTTTACAATGTCAAGTCACAACTCTGACAACAGTGTTACCTCTGTTCCAAGGTCTGAGACACCTTCAAGCTCGCCACCTTCCCGGGGTGCTGTTCTAAATGAGCCACCGCAAAGATGCAGGTTTCTAATGCAGAAATAGTGTACCATACTGTCAGTTTTGCCAAACACTATTTGATCCTGTTAAAGAAATTCCACTTAAATAGCTGAGGCTGAAAAACTTATTTTTCTTATAGCAGGCACCTCAGCTAGGAGGGTTTCTGTTCTAGGTACTTGTTCAGTCAAGCCTGAACTATGAGTTTTCCATAGAGACAAAAGGGTCATGAAGACACATACTGCCTTTACACCAAAGGCAAATTCGACCTTCCACAGGTCCCAGAAAATTTTAATCTTCCTCATTTCACCCGAATCCTATCCATCCACAGGAGAAACTGCAGCAGGCCTTGGAAGTAAGATGTACGCTTAAAATCGATTCCTTATTGATCTTTATCTCTCCACTGAATAAAGGAAGGAGGATGTCAATTTGGAGATTGGCAGTACCCTACATTATTGAAGCTTACAAAGCTCAATATTTGAAATACCATCTGGGATCACTGGACACTCAGGTCGAAGTGCCACAACCAACACAGCCCTAACCAAACACGCCACAGTCAAAGAGATAGGCAAGGTGAACACATGGTAGTCAATATTCTCCTGAACTTTTAGGACGTTGCTGACACAGCTTTTGGAAGTGAGTTACAACATATTCTAGATCCAGAGGACGATGACCCACCCAGTAAATGAGGACATTGCTCTGGGAGGTCCCAGCAAGATGTCCTCTGCCTCAGAGGGATAACGACCATTGGACACTTACCATGAAGGGCCCTTCTCCTCTGAGGAAAGGAGGACATCTTGTCAATCCCAAAGTCATAATCAAACTATTATTCAGCAGGTACACTTCTTGTCTCACGAGTACTGTTTGCCTGTTTTTTTTCTTTATCTGGGTTATCGCTCTGTTCTTGTCTGTTTGTTCTCTTTCCTTGAATTGACTTTATAGTCTTACTGTTTTTGGAGTTACCAAAACTGAAGAGGGCGACTCCCACAGGCAAGAGACAGGAAGTTGTAAAAAAAATGTTCCTGCTTCCCTGATTAGACAGTGGGAATCACCCAGCAAGATGTCCTCCTTTCCTCGGAGGAGAAGGACCTTTCACAGTAAGTGTCCAGTGGTCGTTGTCCTCATTCCTTCAGGACACTCTCAGAGGATTGCTATCTTTATGATGATACCTGAATTGTGGAGTCCCACAGGGTTTGATCCTCTCTCTGATGTTGTTTAACATATATCTATATATGTATATGTATACACATACACACACACACACTCCTTCTCGCCAAGATCATCAGGAGGTTTGGAGTTGGGTGCCATTAATATGCTGATGACACTTAGCTCTTCCTCTTGATGGATAAGCAGCCAGCAGTAGGGCTCTCAGCACTATCCCAGTGCCTGAATGTGGTAGTCCAGTGGTTAAAGGGGAGCTCACTAAAGTTGAATCCATCCATGATGAAGGTCATATGGCTGGGAAAGACTGAGATGCTAGCTGGAGGGTCACTCCCTAGACCTGATGGTGTTCAGCTGACAGCTGAAGATTCTGTAAAGACCCTCAGGGTGTGGTTGGATTCTGCACTGTCATTGGATAAACAGGTGTCCATGGTAGCATGGTCAGGTTTTTTTTTCACCTACACGAGCCCCACCAGCTGACTGGCTCCTTATTTGTCTGGGTCACACCTTGCCACATTGATCCATGCAACGATCACCTCCAGACTGGACTACTCTAATTTGCACTATGTATGGCTACCCTTGAAAACACTTCAGAGACTGGTCCAGAATGTAGCTGCCAGGTTACTGACTGGAACATCATAGTCAGCTCATATTGGTCCAATTCTGCAACAGCTGCACTGACTGTCATTTAGTCTCCAGATCCAATTCAAGGTGTTGGTGTTAACCTTTAAAGCCCTTAATGGTATGGGACCTTCATACCTATTTGGGACTGCCTTTCCTGTTACAGCCCCCCACAATCCTTTCAGTCATTGTCTAGTGGCCTCTTGCAGGTGCCTAGCCCCAGGATGGCTCGGTTAGCTATCACCAGGGGAAGGGCCTTCTCAGATGTGGCCCTTATCCTGTGGAATGTGCTCTCAAATGATACCCATGCCCTGCCGAACTTGTTTAGTTTCTGCAGGGTATGCAAGGCTGAATTGTTTAGGCTGGCCCTTGTAGAGTAATCCATGTTTGGGCAGTTTTTATTAGTGGTATGGTGCTAGCCACATATTTTTATATTTTATATTTGTTATTTATGTTGTTTTTATCTTATTTATGTGGTTTTAATGTTGTAAGTTGCTGCAAAACCATTTGGGTGAGCCGTGACTAAAAAATCAAATAAATAAAATATTGGCTCAGAGGACAGGGACCGGTATTGCACAGGGTAGCACTCACTGGTCACACACACTGCCTTGATACTTTAGTTTTTAGGACATGCATTAAAGCTTTTCAACAGCTGGCGCTGGCAACTCTTACTCTTTTAGACTGATATTTCCTTAAGGTCACATTCACACAAGAAGTCCATACTGAAAATCTTAACTTCAGACACATTTTGAGCAAGTTAAACTATACTATATAGTCACCTAAGCCCCCACACAGATTTTTGCATGAAAATTTTAACATGCTGACTAATACAGTGTTGTGCTTATAACATTCCAGAGACATCTGGCTATGCTTTTGAAAATGGAATGCTGGACTAGATGGACTCTCAGTCTGATGCAGCAAGGTGATTCTTTGGTTCTGAGATGATCGCACAGACCTGTCCCATTTTTCCATAATAACCAAGGCAACCCATTTAATCTTTGAGCATCCACTGTGCATCTCTTCATATAGAACTTCTCCATTCTTTTATCTTGAGAACCAGGTTCAACCTCCTCTCCTTGCATAAAGTTCACTGGGAGACCTTGGACCAGTCACACACACGTGCTCATTCTGTCTCTCCGCTCCTATTGTGAGAATAAAAGGGGGGGTATTCATTGGGTTCAGAGCAATAATAAATTTAGTAAGTGCTTCACAGGGCGTCATTCTGAACGTTTTTGTAGGGAGCTATGTAAATTCTTTCTGTGGAGAATTTCCAGCTGTACCACAGAATTTCAGATAAAGCACATATATGTTTACTTAAGGTTTGGTAGGTCTGGCTTTATTGACAGATGAATAGTCTGTGCTTTCAGACATGGGGCTGAGCTGCACTTGAGTGTCAAATAGCACAAGTTCCTATATTATGCACCATCTCTTTTTTCCCCTTCCCATGAAATCCAACTTCCGATTGTTTGTGGAGCTGTTTTCCCTCTAACTTAGGCTTTGACTCTGTAGTCAAATCTGTTTGATTTTTATCAGCTCCAGATGCTTTTAGCCTGTTAATTGAAAATATACACTAAATGAGAATGTGATCTCCAGAAGATCTGGAGGACTCCTGATCCTAACGCAGTCTCCTGGAAAAGAGGAAGGAGCAGGGCTGCCAAGCGTTCAGATGCCAAAGGAATCCATAGCACGGAGGCAGCAGTGAGTGACTCACAACTTGGAAACAGTTGTTGCCAGCAGAGCAATCAGAAATAGCCCCAAATATGTTCATTTTCATTTGAATATTCTGCCCCTTGGAATAAGAATGAAAATAGTACAATGTTGCCATCAAATGGTGTTGCACGTAGGGCAGTCAAGGTTCAGCGCAACATAGCGGTTAGTGTCCGGCTTGGATCTGGGAGACCCATGTTCAGTTATCCACTCTGCTGTAGAAGCTTTCTGGATGACCTTGGACAGTCATGCCTACACTCAGCCTAACCTACCTCACAGGAGGATGAAATGGAGAAGTGGAAGATGTTGTAAGCAACTTTCAGACCCCATTGTGGAGAAAGGTAAAGGTTTCCCTTGCTCAAAAGCTAGTTGAATTCAACTCTAGGGGGCGGTGCTTACTCCGTCACTTGGCACTAGGGTTGGTTTCAAACTGCTGAGCTACAGACCTTCTGGTCTGCAGCTTAGCATCTTAACCTTTGAGCCGCCACAGCCCTTATTGTGGAGAAAACAGGGCTATAAATGAAAGAGATGCATCTAGTTCAAAGCCAAGGTGGGTGTTTGGGATGAGGGGCTTTCCTGGTATGTTCCTAAGTTGGCTACATGCTCATAAGCGAAGAAAGTGTTGTGAGCTATTGGGCCAAAGCAATTGTAAAAAGGCACAAATTTTTCATACATGGGCCAGAAAAATTATGGGCCATATTAGGTGAATGTACTTTTCCTTTCTTTGGCCCATGAAGTACATTCTAGATTCCAGTGAAACATACATGAGAGGTACAGAGAAAGCAAAGCAAACAAGTGTTTTGGGAATGAGTGTGCATTTTATCTTGCTTGAAATAGAAGGATTGAGCTATGGATGAGTCCAGTGAGGGATGTTTTTACTGGCCAGACCTTAGGGAGGAAAAAAGGCAGGTTGATCCTGGGGTGGGGGCAAAAAATGAGCTGCAAGGAAGAGGCTGTGTGTTTTGCACTCACGAGCTGCTGTCTCATTCCTTTAAGTCTCTTCCAATTAAAAGAGCTTTGGACTGATGTCTTGCCAATGGTGGGAATTGGTTGTGGAGGAGGAGCTCAAAAGCTTAAGCTGGACTTATTTATCAAGTTGCGAGGTAAAAATAGGGTAGCTGCTCTTATTGGGGCATGCTGTGTGTATATTGCAGAATTTGTGTGTGTGTGTGTCCCTCTCTGTGTGCTGAGTGTATCTGTCTCATTCTTAGACTGTATTCCTCTGCTCTCTGTTTCTCCCTGTTTCTTTGTGCCTCACTCACAGGCCCTGCCATGAATTTTCTCTGACCCCTTGGGGCCATTCCCACATGGAGCTTTGATGTGTATGCCCAGAGTTTGATTGACAAGGAGGTTTTAGTGGCGGCAACTGGAGAAACGAAGAGAAAAGGGCAGGGCTTTGAACTAAAGGGCTTTGAGCTCTGAGATGCTGTGCTTAGTTATCTCCTTCAGAATGTTAATTATTCATCACGATAATTGGGCAGGAGAGGAAAAGAGAGAGGGGAGGTTATTAAAAAATTCCAATACTAACATGCTACAAAAACCTCATTTTCCAAATTTGTGGCTGGTGTGAAAAGGATGGTGTGTGTGAAGAGATTGGGGGGGGGCACACTTTTTGTTGTTATCATTTCCCTAAATAGTAGGATCCCTTCAGATGAAGACAGCAGAGACATCAAAGCATTTGTAAGAGTTTTCTCTGGGGTTTCTTAACAGTGTCTGGTACTTTTTTAATTAAAAAGTTTACGGAGAGCCGCCTTTGTGAGTGGCTTTTGGTGGAGCCTGCACACTGCTTGGGCAAGGAAATGTTTTAAAAGGCCTAATAAATATTATTCCCTACTGCTAGGATGTCAGGTTGACAGTATGAAAGTCCTGATCATTACAAAGGAGGTGACTTGTGGTGCTAATTTGGGGGATGGTCTCTCTTCTCCCTGGGAGATGTATGCTACCAGCCACTCTGTGTATACACACACACACCCAATTTCCCCAAATTAAGATCCCCGTCCTGTGTTTGATAAACTCATCATGTCATGTAGCCATTTCAAGTCTGTAGGTCACTACGGTTTGTTCTTCTCCATTAATAGGGAAGTTACTGTTGGGTTGGATTATTCCCAGCATGCTGTCCAGCATCAGCCATTTAAAGTAGCAACAAGGCTAATGGTGCAGAAGGATGTTATCAGTCATAGTTAGGCTTTAGTCTTTTTTAATTTATATGCTGCCTTTCTTCCATGTGTAGCTCAAAGTACCATATGTAGGATTCTCAAGAGATCACCCATCCCGACCAGTGACCAGGCCCAAATTGCTTAGCTGCACCAAAGTGCAACCTTCAACTGTGCCCTGGAACAAAGCTTTCCTTGGAAAAATTAATGAAATTATGTTTGTTGTGAAACATGAAACATCCAACTCTGGGTATAGCGCCTCTTACAAAGGGGGGGGTGTTTGCAAGGAAGTGGTGGAATGGAAGAAGAGTCCTAATTACACCAACTTTCCTTTGTAGCCCCTTTTCCCAGCCACCTTTCTCCAGCCAGGCTCCAAGACTTGTTTGATGGAAAAAAGTGAGTGGCAGGAGGGACTGGCATGTAAAAGTGCCATAGGGGAAGGGTCAAACACACGTAGGCTACTAACCCTCCTCCTCCCAAAATGAACATAAGAGTAGCCAAGCTGGATCAGCCAAGCTGCCACTGAATCCAGAGGGCCTAATTCAGCTAATAGCCAGTGACAGGTCTGTTTTCCATAAATCTGTCCATTCCTCTTTTAGATCCATCTAAATCAGTGGCAATCACCACATCTGGTGGTAATGAGTTCTGCAAGTTGTGTGAAGTAATATGTCTGTTTGTCCATCTTGAATCTACAGCCAGTGAGGTACATGGGTGATCTGAAGGTCCAGTACTGTAGGAAGTTTCCATCCAGTTTCTATGCACTACATATAATTTTGTAGACCTCTGTCATGTCATCCCTCCAGCATCTTTTTTTTCTAAACTAAAGAGCCCCAGGGGCTTTAGCCTTGCCTCCTAGTGTGGGTGTGCCAACCCCATGATCATCTTGGTTGCCATAATTTGAACTTTTCCTAGCTCTTAAGTATTCTTTTTGAGATTCAGTGATCAGAACTATACACAGCAATCCAAATGGGGCTAAGACTCTATAACCGTATATGTGAAATTAGGACTCTTTTTTTACTGTGATGTTGTATCACTTGGCACTTAAATTTAATTTGCTGTTTTATTGCCCATTCACCCAATTTTGAGAGGTCCTTTTGGAACTCTCTAAAGTCCCCTTGTTTTTACCATCCTGAACAATTTGGTGTCATCCACAAATTTGCTATCTCACTGTTCACCCCCGTTTCAGGTCACTTAGGAACAGATTAAATAGATCCAGTCCCAGCACAGATACCTGCTGGACCTCACTACTCGTCTCCTTCCACTGTGGAAATGGTTCATTTTCCCCCTGGCTTCTTTTTTTTTTTTAACAAGTTGCCAATCCATGAGAAGAAATATCCTCTTATTTTGTGATTAAGTTTACTCAGAAGCCTTTGATGAAACAGTAAACCAAATGCTTGTGGAAGTCTGAATGTCTGCTGGATCACTCCAGTATGACACTCTTAAGGAATCCTAAGATGTTGGAGAGCCAGGATTTCCCTTTACAGAAGCCATGCTTGACTTATCTTCAGTTTGACTCATTCTTTGTATGTTTACAGTTCTGTCTTTTACATTTTCTACCAACTTACCTTGGACAGATGTTAAATGGCATGATGTTGGAAATCTTCCAGTGTTCTGGCACAGAGGATGGTGTTAGTGAGAAGTTACATGTTTACTAAAAGACCAATAATTTTATTTTTGAATTGTTTACGGACTCTTAAATATATAACATCTGGACCCAGTGATTTGTCAGTTTTAATTTGTCAGCCCTAGAACTACTTGTTTGGACACCTCTGTTTGACTCACTTCTTCAACGCATTCTCCTGGAGAAATTTAGTTCAGGACAGTAATCTGCCCACCCTGACCTGGATAGCCCAGGCAAGCCCGATCTTGTAAGATCTTGTAAGCTAATCAGGGCCGACCCTGGCAAGTACTTAGATGGGAGATCTCCAAGGAATACCACCGGGATGCAGATGCAGGCAACAGCAAGCCACCTATCTGAAACGTCCAAGCCCCAGCAGGGATTGCCAGAAGTCAATTATGACTTCCAGACACACACACACATAAATATCCCCCCCAAACAACAGTAATCTGCCCAACATTTGCACTTCAAATACATATGCAAAGAATTCATTAAGTTGATCTATATCCACCCCATCTTTCAGTAATCCTTTCACACCCTTGTTGATCTTCTGCATGGGAAATGTCACTGTTCCTTTGCCCATTGACTGCAAACACTGTGTTGGGATTCGGAATCCTATATTTGCTGTCAGATGTGTAGCTCTACCCTGAAAAACTAAATCATGTCCATAATATTAGCAAATTACTGCCTTTCTGTTGTGTCACACAAGAAGTACCACTGCCTGCAAGGTCTGTCTAGAAGGAAGCCTACATTTTCTAGCTGATGGCATGTTAAGATCTATAGGCCTTGGCATGGACCAAATGCTGCCACAGGCTGATCTGCAATGTATTGTCCAGTCCACACCAATCTAAATAAGAGGTGTTTTGTCACAGTATGAATACAAGGCATTCACTAACATTTTTTGTAATTAGGTTCTAGTATTGCCTACAAAATGTTTGAAGAGCATACAAATTAAAGTAAAAGCTTTAAAAAAATCAGACTCGCACTTGCATGTACTTCAAATAAATGATTTATACATGCACACACCCTATAAAATTCATGCAGTGTACAGTGTACATTTTGTACATAGATATCAGAAGATAAGTCTAAAATGTCTCACAAGAAGCAACCATTAATCAGGAGGGTCATATGAGAGAAAACTATTTCAAGATGAGAAAATTACATTAAGGTTGAAGGTTTCTGAGAAGGTCTCAGTAAAAGCAGATTATGCTCTCTGTGGAAGTTAGTTAGGCTACTCAAGTATTTGACATCATCTCAGCCAGAGACACAGGCATGCCAAATCTTCACACCTTTTCATTTTGATTTTCCTTCTGTTTTATATTTTAAGAGGATTTGTTGCCAATATGGAAGATTGGTTTCTTGAGAAGCAGTGTGTTGACAAGCAAATACTGATAATTTTTTCTCATGTGTTTATTTAAAATAATTTATATACCAATTTTCCATATCATTCAACTAAAGCTAAAGATTATCATCACTCCCTCCCCAAATCAACAAGATTAAAACATCATGACAGAATGAAACGTCACAGCAATTCAGTCAAAAAGCTATCTTAAATTGGTCTGTTTGGCAGCTTTTTCTAAAAAGTGGCAAAGATATTAGTCCTCATTTTCCCTGGGTGCCCACCCCTTAAAGATGGAGCTGCCAAAGACAAAGCCCTCATTTGTTTAAGATGGAGGCTGGTGTGTGTGTGTGTGTGTGCATGAGAGCATTTGCTCAGTTCCCAAAGCTAGCTAGAAGAGAGGCATTCCAGTGCTTCCTGTGTTTGCTCTAACCCAGGGATTTCTGTATCTCTTTGCTGCAGGCTAACCTCTTCCCTGCTGCTGTTGTACATTTTGGATCTGAAAAGTGCAGTGGTGAGTAGCCTTCATCTCTTGCTCTTACTCAGAGGTGTTGAAGTCATTTGTTACGAGAGCCGGATCTGACATAAATGTCACCTTGTTGGGCCAGGCCATGCGTGCTATGAAATGTAACATGAGGTACCAGAGATATAAACTTTATAAAGGTGATTTCAGATGTTGAATGGTGATAGCAGGTGAATGACAATAGCAGGCTTGATTGGATTAGGTGTGATATGCAGAGGGGTAGTAGGCATGGAGATACCAGTGTTGGTAATGAGATGGGAAATCTATGTCTCAATTCCATCCAGGAGGATTCAGTCCAGGAGGATGCAAAGAATAAATGGACATAAGTCTGACATTAGAAACCAGAACATTTCAGTTGCTGATCTAAGAGTAGCAGTGCTCTTACAAAGGAATTTCAAAGGGAGATTAGAAAAAGAGACTGCTGAATTACAATTGATGATGAAGCTTGAGACAATGCATACTCCTGGGCTGAATTGAGAGCTAGTTTTCCTGTCTCATTACCAATGTGTGCTATTATCATTTGGCATCTGAAATCACTCCACTCTCCAAGATATAAGGACCAATTCATGTGTTCTAATTCCTAATCAGGGTCTTTTTGAAAGAAAATAAATCCAGATAGGAACAGAGAAATCCAATCTTTTTTTTAAAATAACTTTTCAGAATAAGCCAAAATAATTTCCTCAATGTACACTGTGCTTTTCAGAAGAATCAACCCTCCCACCCACCCACCCAAGAAGTGTGCTTGCACACAAAAAGCTTATACCTGGAATAAAATGTTGCTCTAAAAAGTGCCATGGGACTTCAATTTTGTTTTCTCTCTCTCTCTTTCTTCCTCCTCCTGAAAAGAGGAGGAGCAGCCCCAGAGAAGGAAGCAGAAGTGTGTGTGTGTGTGTGTGTGTGTGTGTGTGTGAGAGAGAGAGAGAGAGAGAGAGAGAGAGAGAGAGAGAGATTGGTTTTGTAGTTCTCCAGCATGAAGCAGCCACGAAGCTCTCTCTATCTCTCTGTATGAGTGAGACAGAAAGAGTGAGGGGGGGGAGGCAAGAGGCAGGAAGCAAAGAGCCACTGCCCTGGAAAAGGATCCGGCCCGCATAGGGCGTAGAACCGGCTCCCAAGCAACTTCCTTCTCCTTTTGGAGGCTATTTTCAGCCTTTGTGATTCTACTAGGCCAGGGTTAGGAATTGCTCACCCTCCTGTTATGGATCTGAGAAGAGGGGAGGGAGTAGGACTCCTTATTCTCCTCCCCTCACTCTAAGAAGTGTAAGGTAATTCCACCTGCCAAGTATTCCTCTAGAGCCTTAAGCCCCTAATGGGCTAGGAGTCTGATGATTCGGATTCCTCAGACTCTTCTTCCCCAAGGGAAGAGAGAGAACTATCTGATGAGAAAGAGCCCTTAGTAACCACCATACAGACCCATCTCTTTCTGCAGGAGGTCTTTCCTAAGCTTCTTCCTAAGGTCTTCCACATCCTAGATATCCCCTATAGCAAGAAAGAAGTAGAGGAACCTGACCCATCTAGACTTTCTGGGGGGGTGTCTCTCTCAGAATTCCATTTCCATCCATTTTCATCAAGCTGGCCAAATTTGTATGGGAAGCTCCTGCAAGGACCAAAACCAATCAACCATTCATCTCTTGCTTCTACTCATTGGTACTTGAGGCTGCAGATCGCTTTAAACTTCCTATAGTGGATGCCCCAATAGCCAGCCTGTCCTCTAACTCAGTTAGTCCAACAGACTTGGATGGCCTTCCTAGGGATCCATGTGATAGGAGGATAGATCAATTCCTCCATAAGAACTTTGAGGCCTTTTCAGCTGCTCTGAGGGCCTCCACAGTGAACTCCCTCTTTTCCAGGGCAGTCTATTCCTGGGCCTCAGATCTTTTGGCAACAGGACAATAATGTTCCCAAAGAACTGAAGGACAAGCTAAAAAAGACTGCTCTAGCTGCAGTCTTCTCCTCAAACGCTTCCCTGGACTATCAGCTGTAGCTATGGCATTCAGTGTCACAGCTAGGCACACAGCCTGGCTATGGAACTGGGAATTCGACCCTACCTCCCAAGTTCGAGTGGCTAGCGTCCCTTTCAAGGGTATCAGTCTGTTTGGAGATGGCATGGATAGATATCTGATTGAAGATAAAGATAAAAAGAAGGCCTTACCCGCAGGTAAGAAGGAAGGTAAAAGTAAGAAGCACCCATTCCTTCCATGATCCCAAGAGAAACACCTGTTTTCAACCTAAGTCCCCCAAGGGATGCTGGCAGCCCAGATCTTCTGGGGCCCCCAGCTCCTCTTTTCCCAGACCAAACAACAAGAGCTTCCAAGGAGCAAAGAAGAGCTCTTCTTCATGACTTCAACAACTGGCCAGTCCCACCAAACATCAGAGGTCCTCTCCAATTTTTTACAGATTGTTGGAAGCCATTGAGCAGCAACTGGTGGGTACTGGACACAATCACACATGGCTGTTCTCTGGAACTGCAAGCCCTTCCTCATGACAGATTCATACAGGTCCCAACCGACTGATGCCCTAAGAAACATCTTCTCCTTCTTCAAGTTATCCAACATCTGTTAGACACCGGAGCTGGTTCCAAAGAACCAAAAGTCATCAGCGGTCTACTCAGTCTTTTTCATTGTTTCAAAGAAGAAGGGGGCATGAGGGCCATTCTGGATCTGAAACGGCTAAATCACCGGATCAAGAAAAGAGAATTCCAGATGGAAACACTCAAATCTATGATTTCCTTGATCCAAAAGAAGGGTTTTCTGGCATCAATACATCTGTCAGAGGCCTATTTCCACATACCAATTCAGGTATCTCACCAGAGGTTTCTGCTTCGCCTACAGTGGGAGGCACTTCCAATATCGGGCCCTCCCCTTTGGGCTCAAGACTGTCCCTTAAATACCCTTCAGGATCAAGTCTTCCTGTCCTAAGGAAGGAGGGGAAAGATCCTTTCTCTGATGCAGGAGACTATCCAGCAGTCCCACTCAGAGGTCATGTTTCTGGCAAGACTTCTAGGGATGCTAATCACGTGTCAGGACATGATTCCATGGGCAAGATTCCATGCTCACCCTCTCCAGAGGCTTTTTTCCCATTCCAGGATGTGATAGTCCACAAAAAGCAGAAATTGATCAAGTTCTAGACAGTCTCCTTCAGTATTTTCAGTTGTGGTTGCACCCATCCAGAGTCCTAGAAGGGTCACCTCTCAGAGAATTGGACACTGCTGACAATTATTGCCAGCCTTTAGGGGTGGGGAGCCCACTGCCACAGGGTTGTGGCTCAGAGACTCTGGTCTCAGGAAAAGACCTGTTGAAGCATCAGTTTTCAAGAACTTAGGGTGATCAGGTGGGGTCTGTTAGCCTTCCGAGATTTCCTAGCCTGGAAGGTTGTCCTTGTCTACACAGACAACATGACTGCCAAGTCCTATATCAGTTGCCAGGGTGGCATGTAATCCAGTACCTTTCATGCAGAGGCAGCACAGATATTGCTATGGGTGGAGACTCACCTCCAGTCACTCAAAGCTGTCCATGTAGCCAGGACATCCATGTGGATGGGACACCTTGGCAGACTGGCTCAGCTGGTGGTCTCTGAATCAGTCAGGATGGATGCTGAATAAGGAGACCTTCCTCCAGATCTGCCAGATGGTACAGTAAAGGCAGACCTATTTGTATCAGAGTTTAATCATCAGGTGCCCAGATTCATGACAAGAATGAAGTGTCCTCAGGCCATAGGAGTAGATACTCTAAGCTGCAATTGGCCAAATCAGCTGCTGTATGCCTTCCCTCCCACCCAACTAATTCGAAGAGTGGTTTAGAGGATCATAGATCTAAGAGTAGAAATTGTGCTTATAGCTCTGTTTTGGCCATGCCGTTCTTGGTTCCAGGATGTAGTGAGGCTATCCTCTGAGGAACCGTGGCACCTTCCAGTCAGGAAGGACATTCTTAATCAAGGGCCCCTCCTCCATCCACAGCCTGCGATATTAAGACTCATAGTCTGGAGGTTGAATGGTTGCAGTTTAGGGAGACAGGTTATTCAGACAAGCACACAGACACCTTAGTGGCCTCTAGGAAGGGTTCCACCAATGGGGTCTACAACAATACCGAGTAGGTTTTTCAATCTTGGTGTTCTGAGAAAGGGTTAGACTCATGCAGAGCTAAAGTGGACGATCTTCTCTCCCTCCTTCAAGCAAGTTTGGATAATGGTCTGAGCACCGGCATCCTTAAAAGGCAGGTAGCCACTATTTCTGCTATTAGAGGGGCCAAGAAAGGGTGGGGTTTCTCTCACCACCCTCATGTTAGAAGACTTCTTAGGGACATGTCCCTCTTGAACCCTCCATGTTCCTCTAGGTTTCCCTCCTGGAATCTAAATAAGTTAGCTTTAGCTTGGAGAAACGACAGCTGAGGGGTCGCATGATCGAGGTTTATAAGATTATGCATGGGATAGAGCAGGTTGAGAAAGAAGTATTTTTCTCCCTTTCTCACAATACAAGAACTCGTGGGCATTCCATGAAATTGCTGAGCAGTCGGGTTAGAACAGATATAAGGAAGTATTTCTTCACCCAAAGAGTGATTAACATATGGAATTCACTGCCACAGGAGGTGGTGGCAGCTACAAGCATGGACAGTTTCAAGAGGGAATTAGATAAACATATGGAGCAGAAGTCCATCAGTGGCTATTAGCCACAAGGTATAGATAGGAACTCTCAGTCTGGGGCAGGTGATGCACTCTATTCTTGGTGCTGGAGGGGGCAGCAGTGGGAGGGCTTCTAGTGTCCTGGCCCCACTGCTGGACCTCCTGATGGCACCTGGTATTTTTGGCCACTGTGTGACAGAGTGTTGGACTAGATGGGCCATTGGCCTGATTCAACATTGGCTTCTCTTATGTTCTTATGATGAAAGCTCTCTCTCTGGTTCCTTTTGAGCCTGTGATCACTCGTCCACTTAAGGAGCTCACATTTAAGACAATCTTCCTGGTGGGTATCACCTTTACTAGGAGGGTGTCAGAACTTGAGGCTGTTTTGGTGGATAAGGAGTTTTGCATTTTCCATAATGACAGAGTAGTTCTGTGTACTGACCCAACCTTTATTCCAAGGGTTAATTTGGCCTTCCATAGGTCAGAGGAACTAGTCTTCCCCTCATTCTGACCTAACCCCAAACTTCCTTAGGAAAGGGAATGGCATAGCTTAGACATTCCGAGAATGCTGAGCTTCTGCTTGAGTTGGACTAAGGCCTCTCACAAGTCAGTTCTGTTTGTGTCTTTTAGGAAGGTGCCCTTGGGGGAAGGGGGTTTCTACCTCTAACCTTAGCAGTTGGGTCAGAGGGTATATTCTTCTGGCGTATAAGGCCAGGGGCCTAGATCTCTCACTGGGCATAACAGTTCAGTTGCTCAGGGGAGTGGCAGCTTCAGCAGCATACAGTGCTTTCCTTTCCTTAGAGGAAGTCTGCCACATAGCCTCTTGGAAGCCAGTTCATTCTTTTATCAAACACTACCATATTGACACAGCAGTCTTTGCCGACACAGCCTTTGGTAGAAGGGTTCTGCAGCATATCTCTTCAGGCTAAGGTTTTAATTCTTCCCCCGCAAGGGGGGGGGCATACTGCTTTTCTGTGTCCCATAGGTTCAGGCTGCCCCACCCTGGACCACCGGAGAATGGAAGGGTTGTTTTTTTTTTTTCATTTACCGTGAACTCTCTTCTCAGTGGTCCTAGGGTGGGGCAGTCTCTTCCCATCCAAGGGTAGAACTGGTTCTTCTGGAATGGCCCATGGCCTGCTTAAGGTGCGCTGCTTGGGTTCCAGGGGCCTTGGTGGGGCCCCTGCAGGTCTTCTGTTCAGTGTTTGGTGTTTCTACCAATTCTCTGTTGTACTCCTTTGGTTTGGCTGTTGGTTTGGGGTTTTTTCTTTTTACTGTTGTGATTCTCCTAAATAAGAAATGGACTGCTTCAGAACCAGCCTGAGAGGTAGGGAGAGAAGCTCCTCCCCCTAGGGATCAGAATTGTCAGTGACCTTGCCTGCCTTCAGGGAGGAGCTACTTCCCATTCAGACTGCCTCACCCTAGGGCCACCGAGAAGGGAGATTCACGTTAAGTGAAACAAACCTTCCAGTCTCATTCAGTGGCCCATCTTATATTATATATTAAAGAGCATGGGTGAGAGAACAGAGCTCTGTGGTACTCCACAAAATAAATTCCATCCTGTTGATTCTTCACCTTTGGTGGAGACGCTCTGTGTCTGACCAAACAGAAAAGAGTGAAACCACAGAAGGGCTATGCCCTTAATACCAACTCCATTTTCAAGCCAAGGGATAAGAATGAAGTGATCATCTGTTTCGAAGGCCCCTGAGAGGTTCAAAGTAAGAATATATAGAAACAATACAAGAACATGCAAACTTTGGAACTGCACACATCATGAGAGAAACAGTAAGATTTCAAATTAATATTTCGTAAAAACAAAATGGCACTTTATTTGTATTCTGTATCTACTTTTTGTTGGGACCAGGACTTATACCAAGTACTGTTAATGTCAATGTGTGAATGCTTCACAATTGCCTTCAGCATGGATCACCTTCAAACTAAGAACATGTAATTGTGTGATGCCTACTTTTATTGTTACCTTTTAAACACAGCAGAACTGACCACTATAGTGGAGTGAGCTTTAAGAGGGTTTGTCTGCAGGAGAGATCAGAGTAAGATTCTGTGGCAGGCTGAGAGGACATCTAGAAATCTTTTGTACCAGCATAGTGTATTAGTAAAAGGCCAGTGTTATAAAATGCTCAAGAGATAAATGATTAAAGAAACTTATACACACACAGGATGAGGCACCATCACTGCTTGTCTGGCAGTTTTATTTTTGATACTGTCATAATCTTCATTTGATCAGACCAAGTTTACTTCATGAGCTTAAACAAGATCAATTCTATTCCTGTTGGATTCAAGAAACAGACAAGAAACTATCTAGTCTTGGCCTAGCAAAGGATGATATTCTGAGAATTGGGAAAAGCAAACCTCTCCTAACTATCAAGAAACACATAAAAGACCTAGATTATTTCAGCTGAGTTAGATGAGCTCGGAGAGTAGGCTCCACCCTCCCATCCCCAACCACCCCAGTCCACAGGTCCTCTGAGAGGAGGGGTGGGCCATTTGGCCCAGACCTCACATTCTCGGGGAGCCTCAGATTTACACTTTTGATGTTAACTCTTAATTTGGTTTTAGTTACAGACACAGAAATACTAGCCTTAGCAAACTCCTGTGTGAAGTGGCCCGGGCCTCTCTTTACCTCTGCAAGGGCCTGTATACCAAATATCTAACAGTTCCTCACTACTGTAGAGCATTTATGCTCTCATGCCTGAATGCTGCCCCTTCAGCAGTTCTATGTGGGAGATACTACAGTTTGTCTTATCCGGATAGGCTTTGCCAATGTTTACTCCCTGTCCCATATGATACTGGAATGCCCTTATTATAATTTTTATCGTGAGTTATGGATTGCCCCTATTTTAACTAAATTACCTTCTACTGTATTAAAGGATAACATAGTCCCCTATCTGTTGGTGGATAGACACACAAGAACTATGCTGGCTATGGCCAAGTATCTCTCCACCATATTTTCCTGAAAGAAATAGACTTCTTATCTGTTGCTCAAGATCATTGGATGAAAGGAAATTGAAAGAAAGAAAGGAAAGGAATGATCACACCATGGAATAGGGTTTGAGACAGACTAATGGGTGTTCTAAAATCCACACTATCAGAAGTTTAGATTAGTGTTTCTCAGTTTTGGAGGGACTGAGAGGGGTTAGTCTGGCTTGGGGGGTCATTAGTCTTATAAAGAACAGAGGAGCACCCCCAGACTTCATGGCTTTGAAGCACTGTGATGCAGATACAGCAGGAAGATTTTTACTGTATTTACAAAGCATAAACTTAGATTGATGAGTATGTATGTTTTATAGATTACTATCTCAGATTCGATCTGATGGAATCTGTAGTCTCCCCAGCAGAGGCTGACCTCTTAGTGGCTAGGTAAGTAGACATTCTGAATAATACTTTTTGAAGCAGGGAAGGGATTATTGCCTCACTGGCTGAGGAATCTGCCAGAAGTTGACAAAGCTTGTGTATGCTATCTCATAGCTTTGTAAATCCCCTCTGTATGGAGAGAAGCCCCCACATTGCCAAAATCCAGAAGGGACTAGAAATTGTTGTTCTGATATATGGTGTCTAGAACTTTGGGTTTTTCAACAGAGGTGCAGCAGATGAAGACCAACATAAACATCTAACATTTACATTTTTCTGTCAGGTATTTGTCCAGATCAGTAGCTCATACTTCTCTATCAAGTTCAGAGTCTGTTTCTGGTCCCCCACCTGAGCCAGATGAAGCTGATGAATGTGTAGTTACAGAGCACACAGCAGTAGCAGCAGCAGCACTTGAAGTGACACAGCCACCAGCAAGGAGAACTGCATCTGGAAAAGTGCCAAAGTGGCTGAAACTGCCAGGTATCAGCTGAAGTGTCAGATGCTTGCCTAGCAAGGACTTCTCTAGGAAAGAGGGATCCTGTGCTGCAGTCTTGTGCTGTACATATGGGTTTTTGAACCAAGCATAGTTATTTCAAAGACATTAAAAGTACAGAAACAGTAGTCACTATATAGTAAACCCAGTGGGATGAGAGAAGAATTGTTTTCCATACAGAGTTTGTGGGCTAGCTTTCATTCCTTTCTCTGAGGAACTGGAAGTGGCCGAAGTGGAGGTTAAATGTTGGAAAGGGAGAATGTGTGCTAGAAAATCAAGGAGGTGGGAATTCCTTGCAGAATGGGTTTTGTTTTGGCATCATATCTGAATATCATTATTTGGTATGGGGGAGGAATTCATTATAACTGATTGGCTGGGGGCTTTTTGCTTTCCCTTGAATTGTATTGTTTTTCCTTTTTTGGTATCTTTGTCTAGAATGGCACATATGTGTCACTCTGCAGAGACTACAGCTGTGATCTCACCCATTGCTACCCAGCAATAGTCTAGAGTACTGTCTGGATTTCAGTTTGAGAGTACATGGTGTTGAGGAGACTCATGGAAGCTGGGCAGCATGAAAGTCCCAAAGTGAGAGAGGATGTTAAGAGTCTATACTTGTGTTTCAGGTGGGAAGAAATGAAGGGCTTGTGATACCTTTCTTCAAAGAGATGCCTTGCCTAGCTGGTTCCCTTGCACCATCTTATTCCTATGAGCTGCATCAAAGAACATGCATAAAGATGTGACTGAACAAATTGATTTTTCAGAATAAAATTGCAATACTTCATTTCCTGTTGCCAATTCTTCTGTGTTAAGGATGAGTGAAAGAAACCTTGTCTGCAACACCATGTGCTAATTGTAGATTTGGGCAGCTGGGATAGAGTGATGAGAAGAGATTCTGGGCTTGCTGTGTTTTCCAATAACATGAAATGGACAAGTACAAAGGCAGTGAAAATAGTTTGATGCCTTTGTTGTATATTTGATTAAAGCTTCATGGCCATGGTGTTGGTTATATGGGTGCTTAAATCTGCTGGATGACAATTTCCATACTGAAAGTTTGGTTCTGATAGTCCATTGGCTTCACACCTTGTGGACCCCCTGGATGTTCTCATTTTTCAGCATACGACATTGCTGTTGGCTAATTAATTTGTTGTTATTTGTTAATGTGCAGGGAACTTAAAATATCTAAAAGCCCACAAAACAGAGGTTGGGGAGGTATAGACAGGGATAGGTTGACATCTTTCAGAATGCACTGGTTCTCCTGGGGTGTCTTGTCTCATAAAACCTGCAACAGTGTAGTATCGTACGAACAGTATAGAAAACAGCAGCCAAAACTATGCAAGAACAGTGCTGCCCTTTCCTCATATCCCTGCCTTTTGTTTTTTGCTGCATTGGCTTTATAATCTACTAGGAATAAGGCCCGTTGTGGAAATAAATACATCAGGCTCTAGAAAGAGGCTCTGGGAGAGTGCCCTGGCTTTGGGCACTCAGTGACAATTTGCTGTGGCAATCTTAGCAGGGTATAATGACAGAGTCCACCATTTTCTTCAGAGGAACTGATCTTTGCTACCTGAAGAGCAGTAGTGATCTCCAGCCCACCCCCAAGATTGGTAACAGTGGTTCCCCAGAAGGGAGTGGCTGGTTTGGAGGGTGGAGTCTATGACATTGTACCTGTCTGAGGTCCCACCCCTCCTCAACACTCACCCTCTCCAGGTCTGACCCCTCAAATCTCCAGGAATTTCCCAACCTGGAGTTGATAACCCTATCTTCCTCCCAGCCAACCATCAACCTACCTTTAGTTTTCCATCTCCTCCTCCCTCCTAGAGGCAGTTGTAATTTTGAGTGCTCTCCAGCCCCCACCTGGAGATTGGCAACAGTGGTTCCTCATCAGGGAATAGCTGGATTGGAGCTCAATGAGTTTTCTCCCAAAGGCCAACATAGGTGTGGAAAGGGCCTTTTACTGCCAGAGGAGAAAGTACAGGTGCCAACTCTGATTAGGGAAATACCTGGAGATTTGGGGGGGTGGATCCTGTGGAGGGCAGCAT
The DNA here is from genome assembly GCA_029375565.1 of Gekko gecko. Taxonomy (NCBI): domain Eukaryota; kingdom Metazoa; phylum Chordata; class Lepidosauria; order Squamata; family Gekkonidae; genus Gekko; species Gekko gecko. The sequence continues at coordinate 229,836,151 of JAPDNY010000002.1, read as the reverse complement.
TTGGGGGGGGGAAGGACTCAGCAGGGTATAATGCCATACAGTCTACCCTCCAAAGCAACCATTTTCTCCCAGGGAAACCTCTCTGTCATCTGGAGGTCAATTGTAACAGTGGGAGATCTCCAGGTCCAACCTGGAGATTGGCAACCCTAGGGGAAAGTCAGCTGCACAGAGGGGAGTTGAAGAAAATGGTTTGACGGTTGCTGGCCCACCTCTTTAGCCAGCCAGCCATGCTGAAGCTAAGCAGGAGAAAGAGCCTTTTTCTTTTTATTCTGAAAGAAAAGTGGCCATTGGGGAGGGGGTTATGGGCGGGGGAGGGGAGGGGGTTATGCTGAAAGTCCTTTGTTTTTTTACTCACAGAACCAAACTTGGCTGCCTACAACAGCCACTGAGGGGACAGTCCCTCACAGGAGTCAAGAGAACTGTCTTCCTCAGGAGAGAGAGCTATCTGCCAGGGGGAGTGGGTAGGGAAGAGGAGCAGACCCAGCACCCGGCCAATGGCACGCAAGTACTCTTGAGTGGCGGCTGATGGGCCAGTGGCTGAGGGAGGGCATTTTACAGCCAATGGGAACTCATGGAATCTTATGAAACCAAAAGATAATTATTATAAGGAGAGATGTTCTTGAAATTGCAGTAATCATATGTTCCTCCCATCCTTCCAGCTCTTTGTCAGACAACTCCCAACTGATTTGGGAGCTATACCAGTCCTGAATGTAATTGGAGATGTCTTGGGACACTTGCCCCACTGTAGTCTCCCAACTTAAGTTCATTTTTTAAGTTTCTTTTTCTCAGATCCATTTTGCTATTCAAACGAATTAATGTTTCTTCTGTATTGTTGTTTACTTCATTCTTTTCTTTTTTGCTTTCATTCTTCTCCAGCTTGAGGTTTTTCTTTTCAAGTTCCCAAACTCTTTTCCAGCTTTAGGAGGGTTATGCCCATGGCTTGCTTTTTTTGTTGTTGTTTTTGCTAAGTCAGCTTCTATGATCATGGTCCTAGCCTCAACATTACCTGCCCCTGCCAGTGACCCCATTAGTCTTGCAACAGCTGCATTACCTGTTGCTACAGTGTCTCTGGCCCTTGCACTCATGTCTTTAGACCATATTCTCCCCAGTATCCTATCCCAGCCCAGAAGGTAGAGCCGGCTCCAGGTTTCTGTGAGCCATGGGACCTTTACATCTGCAAGTAGGCCTCCCCTTTCCAACAAACCCAGCCAACAAACTGCTGCTTTTCTTTCTGTCACTGTCCCTGAGAGAGTGAGCTGGCTGATGCCAGCTGCTGCTACTGCTCCTCCTCACTGCCAGTGCCATCTGCTCGCATGAACACAGAAAGCTGTCTTAGACTAATGGTCTGACTCAGTATATTGAAGTCAGCATTTCCCACTGTGACCAGAAGCAGCTCTCCGGGTCTCAGGAAGAGGTCCTTCATATCACCTACTATCTAATCCTTTTAAAATAGATGTGCCAGGGATTGAACCTGGGACCTTGTGCATACCAGGTAGATGTTCTACCACAGGACCACAGCCCCTCCCCTCCCCCTCCGATCTTTGTCCTTGGTGATGGTGATGGCATTGAAGAAGAGGAGCTGTGGCTGTCGTTGCCACTTGCTACTATCCTTCGATACGGATTGGGCAGAGTGAGTGAATGGGCAGATGTCAGAGCACATCATCACCACCATGGAAGCATGCCCCCCATCAAAATCCAACTCTACCAGCCCCTGATATCAGGTCTCCTGGAAGGTCCTGGAAGGTCATTAGTTTTCTCCTGTACCAAATCTGCTGTTGGGGAAACTGGGAGGGAGAAGCACACGACATAGCTCGCTGGAATTGTATGTTTAGAGATACATGTATATCCAATATTTGAACTGCTGACATTGGCTTTTGACAAATAAAATCATGCTTTGTTGTTCTTTCATTACAATTATATAAAATATATTACCAAACACAGAATACAGTCCTCTAACTGAGGATCTTGACAGTGACTGTTCCAATATACCAAAAAAGAGACCTACCTGTACAGGTATTAATCAATTTCTGGTTCTGTTCCAGAGTAATACCTGTACCATTAGTTTGTTTCTGCTACTGAGAGTGCTTTCTTCAGTTATTTGATGAATGGACCATTAGTTTTGAATGTTCTACAGCCACAGCCTTTGCAGTTAGTAACATTTTTATGAGAGTGTGGGGCCAGCATATGTGGCAAAGTTGGGGGCTTCCCTGACTCTGCAGGAGCCAAACAAGACCTACCCACCTCCCTCATACTTCGGGCAGCCACTGTTGATTCAGCTAGAATTCCCAGGATAGGACTCTGGGCAGCAGGTAGCCACAGTGGTTGGACATGAGCCTTGCCACCTCCCTCTTGGGCCCCAGAGCTTTGGGTGCAGGCTGATGACATTCCCTGGGACAACAAAGATGATGCTGGGGAGAGTGAGCATCAAAGGTCATTGGGCCAGCCAGTGAGCATGGAGGCGGCCAGCAGAAGCCCAATCTCGATGGCCTGACGGGCCATGGGAGGGGCCCAGCTACACAAGAACATAGGAGGAGCCCGACAGGCAGGGCATGGCTAAAGGCCTCCTGGGAACTAGCCAGTGAGAGAAAGGGGGGAGGTCCAGCAAGGATGGAGCAGGAGACTGAGGGAGTGGAGCTCCAAACTCTGTCCTAGGCCAGAGGCAGGGCCAGGCTGGTTGTCAAGGAGGAAGCATAAATGGTGGCTTCACAACCAAACCAGAGAGGAGAGAGGGAGCACTGTAGTGCCCAAACAAGGAAATGCTCCAGGAAAGAGAGGGTGGATGGAGGTGACACAACCGCTCTCCCTTTTCTATTTTGAGGTCTGGGGAGACCCTGGGGAGTGAAAGCAGCGTGATGGCTGAGGGCCAGGGGGTGGCGCTGACAAGGGAGGAACCTCACAATGAAATTCATATTTATGTTATAAGTTGTACCTTAAACTTGACACTGATATTAAGTGTATGGGTGGGGAGTAGACTATACTTGCCACATATGTATAAAACCAACATCCTTCATGTTATACTATCAACATTTCATTTAAGTGTGTTTACAGATCTTGTTAAGTCCTTGGGATACAAAATTTCTCTCAAATTTCATAGTGCGCTTCTCTAGAATAAAAACAAGTGGGGGCCCACAAGACTCTCAGGGGAGATCCCATTCCGTACCCCACTCTCTTGCTGAACCCAGTGCAGCTCCTGGGTTCTCCAGCAGCTGTCAGCAGGTCCAGTGTGGAACCCTGGGATGTCTGGAAGTCGCTGCCAGTCCCAGTATGGCCCCCAGGCTTTCTCTGGGCTGGGCTGCCACCAGGCCCATGCAGAGTCCTGGGCTGCTGCTGCTGGGCACAGCGCAGCTTTTGGGCTCTCTGGCAGCCACTATCAGGCCTGGCACAGCCGCTGGGTTTTCCCTGAGCTGCACAGGCACTGCTGGACCCAATGTGATTCCCGGGCTGCACTGCTGGCAGCAGCATGCCCAGTGTAGCTTCTGGACTTTGGCAACAGCATGCGCAGCACAGCTCCCAGGCCATACCACCGATGGCATGCCTAGCATGGCTCCTGGGCTGTGTGGCCACCACTGGGCTCAGTGCAGCTCCCAGGCTGCACAGCTACCACTGCTGGACCCAGCATGGAGTCCCGGGCTACACAGCTGCTGCCACTGGATCCAACACAGGGGCTTGGTGCCACCACTGTTGACCGCTGGAGGTAAGTGCTTTACTTTTAGGGGTATTTAAATCTCCTTGTTTTTTTAATTTCAGATTTTTCTGAAAATTTGGGGAGTTACCCAAGTTTGCAGGAAAATCTCTTTAGCCGCCATGTGGCCCCTGCCTGCAGATTTAGCTGTCTGCAGATGGGGGCCACAGGTGGCCATTAGAATATAAAATAATCTACCAGAATCATACATTCCCAGTATTCTGTTTTTTTAAATTGGATATCCAGTTACTTTTACATATATCTTCCTTTACAACATCAAAATCTATATGTTGTTATCAGTAATCTTTTATTCTTGTTCCAGTCTTCCAAACTACTCAGATCTTTAATCAACATTCTTCTCTTGTAGTATCTGTACCAGGAAATCAAATCTGTAAATATTGATAGGGAAATACTGACACCCCCATCAAGATTTTGCTTTGGCTTATTTTGTACTGGTCAAAGAACTTCATCTGTAGTCTTTGGCATTAGAATCTTGTCTTCATTTGACCCTCAGAGCTGCTGTACATGTTACAGAAAAAGCAGGATGCATCATCTTTGATCTAGGAAAATAAGTAGCGTTAATGTGGATACATGCAGGTGCTCTAACCTGCAGCATGCATATAACAACCTCATCAAGCCAAATGAATGCACTGCCATTCTTACCCTTGTTAAATACAAAATTTAGCTTCTAAATTTTAAAAAAAGTTGCTGACCACTGCCTTAAGGGCTTACTTGGGAAGAAAAAAAGATGTGTCCTGACAACAGCATAGCACTGACTAACACTTGTTCTAAAATGATGACAGAGGGAAAGGAGGTAACAGCGCCTTAGTTAATACTTCTTCCCACTAGGGTACTGCTGCCACCAATATCCTTTTGGGGTCTTCCTGTCAGGAGGGACAGACTCCTGACACCCCTTCTCAAACTGAGGTTCTGCCTCTAGTCTCCTGCTACCCAGCTCCTGCTTAACACAGGGACCAAATTCCTTCTTTGGGGGCCCCCTGGAGGATTGGCAACAGGTGCCTTGACTGCTTGCCTTCCCCCTTTCTGGGACTCCCCTCTTACAGTAGCGTGATCTAAGGCAGTTGGGTGAACTATGTGGTCCAGAGAACACTTCAAGAAGTAAAATATTTATTAAAAAGAGAAAAAGGTTACAAGCATACTTTTAGCACAGCACCAGATCAGCAACCAGAAGGGCAAATAAAAAAGTTGGTCATAATCGCATCCCCTGTCCCTGGTTCTAAAACGTACTCTAGCTAGATGTTGAAGTAGAGTAGGCAATTTCAATCTTAGAAAGCTACAAAAGGTTCTAAAGATGTTTCCTTACCAAGGCTCTCTGCAGCCAGCAGGCCAGGCCATATGGCTGATGGCTTCTGGCCTGCAGAACAGAACTCAGCAGTCTGTCCTCTTCCAAAGATCAGCATCAAGAGCAAAGAAATCCTCCTTTCATCGCTGTGGTTTCTGTGCACTTCCACATGGGATTGCGCAGTCGCAGGCCAGCCATGGAAAAGATTCCCAAGCTTTCTAATAGACTAGGAGCGCCCCTCCTCCCTCTGGCGCTTTTCCGCCAAAACGCTCACATGACCAGGAGGAGGGGCGCTACTCCCTCAGTTCTCTTTTTGCTTCCGTGGAGACATCATCTCCACTGCTGTTCTCTGAGTTTTTTCCTCACCTCAGTTCTGAGGCTGAGGAGACTTTTTTCTGTTAACAGTTCTTTATTCTAGTGAACAATGAAATAAGTCTAAAGAAGAAATGTTTTGTGGATTTCCATTGTGTCATCATGACTAAAAATTGTGCTGTTCAACGGCCATTCTCTGTGCCTTGGCTGCCTAGGGGTTCACACAGCAGAGCTGCCTGCCCTTGCTGTCACCAATTTCCCCTGAAGGCATGTGTGGAAAGAGCTGGACTCAGAAGAGCTCTCTTCGAAGGCTTCCCCCTCCCTTGTGAGGAGGGGTGGACAGAGAGCCTGGCTTCAATGGCCCTCTTCAGAGGTCGCCTTTGTTGAGGTGTGGTGGACAGAGAGCCTAGCTGCAATGGCCCTCTTCGGAGGTCATCTAGCCAGATGAAGGCCTATTCCTGTCTCTGCTAAGGTGGGTGGATGGAGACCCTGGCTGCAATGGCCCTCTTCAGAGGTCGCCTAGCCTGATGAAAGCCTAGTCCCGTCTCTGCCGAGGCGTGGTGGACAAGGTCTGGCTTAGACAGCACTCTTTGGAGGCCACCTGAGTGCCCAACAGCCTGATGAATGCAAATCCCCGCCCCCTGCTAAGGTGCTGGGGTGTTGTAGACAGAGCATCAGAATGACTGGCTCTTTTCAGGGGCTTTGGCTGTGTGCCTTGACGTCACAACCCCCTCGATGTTGAAGCATTTCTGCCTGGTCATTCCCTAGGGGGCCTCTGGCCTCTATGCTTTCAACATCGACCTAGAAGCCATTCCCTCTCCCCTCCCTTCTCTCAGTGCTGAGAGAGAGAAGAAAGGGCTGGGAGGCGTGGCCTGGCAAAGGCTGCTTGAATGAAGGCCCCTCCCTTCCTTTTGAATGAAGAAGCTTGGAGGTGCGGCCTGGCAGACACTGCCTGCCTGAAAGATTCTCTGGCCACTCCAATCACTTCCAGTGAAGCAGCTTGGAGGCATGGCCTGGCAGAGGCTGCCTGCCTGAAGAAAACTTCCCCCTCTGCCTTTCTGTCAGTTCTGACCAGAAGCCTGTAAGTGTGGCCTCATTAATCTTTGCTGTGTCTGACTGAAGGAACCTTTCCCTGGCTGTCCTCCGGTCCACGGTGGAATCTCTGGAGGCATGGGTTCACACAGCGTTTTAAATTTCTATGCCCCTTGGTGGGAGGTATTATGTGTCAGAATGCTATTGTGCCCTTTAGTTGGGATTGTTTGGACCTCTTCAGCTTCTGTAGTTTTGAAGAGTGGCTGAGGTGGGTGGAGTTTCCCCTTCATGTTGTTAGCCATGACCTAGACAACAGACTACTTATGCCTAAGTCCTGCTGCGGTTTTTGACCACTCTCTCTATTGGGACTGCCTGGATTCAAAGGTCAGAACCAGTCCTCTGCTGAGCTCTGCTCCAAGTCCTATTCCTAAGATATAGTTTTAAAGGCTGACATTCTGACACAACAGCCTCAATTCACCACCTTGCTGCATTCTCTCAGCACTGATATTTAACCCTACAGGGCTTTTCAGTGCAGGTGTTATTTCAAGCACAGGCAAGGCTTACTGTTTCCATCTTCATGGGGAACTCAGAATTAATTGGCAAGTATGTTTTGGGAGGCAAGCCACTCCTCTTGGTTCCATAGTATCCTTCCGAATTGTCAGGGGATTCCTTAGCCCATGCAAGTCACTCTTATGTGACATCATTCACAGCACGACCCAGTGTCATATGTGGATTCATTGTTGGTCTGGCCCCAGGTTATCAAGTTCAAATATCAAATTGTGTTACAATTTCCTGGCCTTGTACCTTCACAGCTTCTCATGGTGCCCTATCTTGAAGGGTTCTATTAGGGTAAGAAAGAAAGATGAGGTGTTATAACACTCTTTGACTCCAGTTTACAGAGCAGGATAAGCGCCCGTCTCTAGTTCCAGCTCCTGCCAACCTAGCAGTTCGAAAGCAAGAAGTTGCAAGTAGATAAATAGGTACTACTTCGGTGGGAAGGTAACAGCGTTCCGTGCACCCTGGTGTTTAGTCATGCCGGCCACGTGACCACGGAAACGTCTTCGGACAGCGCTGGCTCTTCGGCTTTGAAACGGAGATGAGCACCGCAACCCTAGAGTCGGATTCGACTGGCTTTCGAGCAAGGGAACCTTTACCTTTACCGTACTTTTTTAAAGAAAAGAGCATATGTTTTTTCTTCTCAAAACAGCTGCCTTAATAGACAAGGGTCCAGTGGGCAAATTATAATTAATGGCTCTTGTTGCATCCTCTGCTACAATCAGTGATTGTATTCTTGATTCCATGGGTCATCTATATTATTCCTGTTGGCCTACAGGTCAAATACCACTTACTCTTTATTTAACCTGTGCAAAGTTTAATGATCTAAAATAAACGCAGTTGGGATGCAGTTTGTTTCTTTTTCATTCTATGCTGCACTTTCCCATTAGTTTATAAATCAACATGTCACTATGACCCTTATACTATTCTGTTTGAATGTATCTTAACGCACAGTGGCTCAAGGGCTATGCTGGTGATCTGCATGATAAATCTGTTCCTTTAATTCAGATCACTCATGTTACCCTATCCTAGTCCATGCTAGGAGTTAATATTAAAAAAAACCCACACAGAACAAAACAAAACATTAAAGTAAATGACCTCCTCACAGACGCTGTGAATTCTGCTGTCCAGTCAGACAACATTCTGGGGGCAATAACAGGCTTGTTGTCGGATCCCTGAGTCATATTTATTTCCCGCCTTCACTTAACGTGATGTCTCAGGATTCTGCATACCTTTTGTCCATGTACAAGAGGCCAAGTTCCATCCTTGGCATTTCCTACTGACAAAGTCTCTGGTGATCAAGATCCTTTCACCTCTGCTGTTTTGTCCACCAGGCTTCCTGCTATTCTGTGTGCATTTATGTCACTTGGTGGACTTAGATTCAACAATTTGCCCTCTTCTCCTCTATATGAGGGCTACTGGTCTCCAATTGATTGTATCATTCCATTTAGTGATAAATGGGGAGGATCTATAGATCAGTGGAAGAGCGACTGCTTGGCATGCTGAAGGTCCTAGGCCCCCCAGTTAATGGTCTGGCGGTAGGTGATGTGAAGGACCTTTCTCTGCCTGACTCTTTAGTGAGCTGCTGCCAGTCTGAGTGGACAATACTGACCCTGATGAACCAATGCTCTGATCCAGTATAAGGCAGATTTGAGGTGCTCTGTTAAATGATGTGATTTCAAATTATTCTTATGTCTTCAGTGCAGCACCTGAAAAGAAGCCTATGATAGGCCCACATCCGGTGACTCATAATACATGTCTTTTGCTGGGCAGTCTTGGGTCTTGACCACTCTACTGTTCCTGCAGATACTACCCTTCTTGTTGAAGAGGGAAGCTTCCCATGGTAGAATTCCAATGTTCCCCTTCACTGGATTTATACTTAGCTACCTCTCAATGTGCACAGAGATTAGTGTAGCCTGTGTGAAGCTTCTATATTAAATTTTCCCTGCTACTTTGACAGATCTTTATTGATCCTTTTCAAAGCAACCTACCTGAATCCCCCCCCCCCTCCCGTTCTACGAAGATTCCCTGTTCAGCTTCTACTGCTGCATTTCCTGGCATTTTTACATATCTGTGACACCTTAAATAAGACTGTGTCCTTTTGCTGTGTCTTTTACCCTTCATGGAATGCCCAGACTTAGTTTTCTTTCTTTCTGAGACAGACCTACAATGGATCTTGCATGTGGTCTCAGCACAGCCTTTTCTCTCACAGCATTTATTTTGTCTATGATCTTCCAGAAGTAGTGCCATTTCTGATGGCTACTTCGCTATATCTGGGAACCTTTCCCAGTAACTCCTGATGTTCTGCTGTATTGTCTTGACAGTACTGTACTTTGACATATTTACTTTGTCTCTGATTTTAGTGCAAACGCTCCATAGAGTTAAGGAGTTACTGTAATCATGTTTTAAGTGATTAGCAAACACCAGTTCCCTGGTATTCTGATTGGAGGTCTGGGCTACTTAGCATGGCCCCACAAGATGACGTTCCAGGCCCTGGCCTTTATGTTTCATTGCTGACAATAACCTTGTTGAGGAATGCACTTCTAATCCCTGACAAAGACAACCTGTTTTTATGCCTTTTTTTCTCTGTCTATGGCTGCACAGATTGCTCTGCAGACTACACAAGTTGTTTTTCTTGTGGTGCATTGTGTCCATCCTTTCTTTAGCCACATCACACCTCTTTTTATTGCCTTCATTACCATCGTGCAGATCTGCTTATTCTCACTCCTGCTGACAAATTAATACACGGAGCATCTCCTTTCCTGCATTGTAGCAGTACTCTCCCACTTGTTTGAGTGGCAAACACCACTCTGGTAGTACCAAACCTTGCACCTCTAAGTGGGGAGGAGAGTCCCTATAGAAAGCATTTTCGGGTTTTTTTCGGCTTTCGGGATCCCGGACAGGCTATTCACTGTAATCTTCGAATTCCAAAAAAAAAATCCCAGAAAATTCGGGATTTTTTCGGCATTTTTCGGCATTGCCGGAAAACGGCATTGTGAGGGGTTTTAAACTGTTAAAGGGCCCGGGAATTCCTTTTCCCGCCGTTTCCTCCTCTTTCCCGCCTTTTCCTCCTGTTTCCGGGGGGGGGGGAAGGAGGCTCCAGACAGCCAATCACTGCATTGCAGTTTGCAAGGCTGTTGTTGCTGCCTGCAGCCCAACCACCAGTTTGCTCCTTTCCCAGGGAAGGAGCACTGTGGTGGCCAATAGGGTTCTGGCATCTGCTCTCTGGCCAATCACAGAAGTTTTTTCTTTTTTGAAATTCTTCTGTGTATGCTCAGAGAGCATAAAAGGAGCCAGTCTCTGGGCTGACTCTCATTGCTGTGTTCCTGGATCCTGCTGGCTGGTGAGAGAGAGCTGCCTGGCTTGGCTGTTGGAGATTGTGGCTGGCTGGCTTCTGCTGCCCCTGCTCCTGAGTTTGCCCTGCTTTCCTCCATGCTCTTCGTGGACCTCGGATCAATACCTCAGAAGACTTCAGACTGGTTTGATTTATTAGGGCACTTTTAAATTTAATTTCTTTTCTCTTTATTTTATTCTTCCTTAGGGTTGGTTTGGGAGAGACCTGGGGTTGGTGGGGTGGTGATTGCACATGGTCTGCTGCTGGCTTGGCAAACATGCCCCCTCACACCACCACCACACCTCTCAGGTTTTTTTACAGGGAGAATCTGCTTGCCTGATCCATTCCCATAGGAAACAATGGAGAACTGGGGGCACCCTCTTTGGATGCCCCTAGAATTGGACTCCCTGGTCCAATCTTTTCAAAACTTGGGGGGTCTTTTGGGGAGAGGCTCCAGCAGCTACAGTCCAAATTTGGAGTCTCTATCTCAAACCACCCCCTCTCCTGCCCCCTGCAAACTTTCCAGAAAATTTTGCCATTGAAGTCAATGGCCCCATTGGATATAATGGACCCGAATTTTTCGGGAATCCCAAAAATTTTCGGATTTCAATGCTTTACCGGTATAGGTATTCGGGTTTTTTCGGGAATACCGAAAAAATTCAGGTCCAATATGCCCAAATCCGAATTTTACCGAATTTTTTTTTTTTGCACACCCCTAATAGAAACTGCAGCAAGGTTTGGACCCTACTTCTTGTGCTATTGAATGTTTTTGACAACTGATTTGAAAGGAAACAAGAAAACCACAAACCCTCTCTGATCTTTTCCTTGTTGGATTACTAAGCATGCTACAAAACCCCGTGTTTTATTTTTGACACTTACATGGTGCTTCATTTATGATAGGGTTCTAAGTTATACCCTCTCCATGCATGAAATTTCAAATGTGACATCCTGCTGGAATCCCCTACCAAGGGGTATGTCTTACTCCTCAGGTAATGCATGGTCAGTGTCCTCACACAACCCATCCTTGTGGGTCTGTTGATGCTATCACACTGTTTTGAGTGCATGGCCATTCATTACCACTCTATGTATGATGGCTCTTTCAAAAGAGTGCTCTTTTTTCTTTGCCACATTCCCACATGCATTTTAGTGGGGACACTTGCACAGAGCTTACTGCTCTGGTATAAGAGAGTTCTGGGTGAAGGTCAATTTGTGCCACTAAACAACTGTTGATAAAGTGGTCCTTGGTGGTCTCCTTCTGAGAACTTCATACCCACCTCCTTCACTCAGTGATCTTGCTAATCTTCCCATGTGGGACTGCACAGAAACCACAACGATGAAAACAAGGTTGCACTTACCTGTAACTGTTGTTCATCGAGTGGTCTTCTGTGCAGGCCCTTCCTGCCCCGCTGTGAACTCTCTGGAGCTTTGGTTTTCTAGGGGTCTCCAGCAGCGGCATGGAAAGAACTGAGAGAGTAGCGCCCCTCCTCCTGGTCATGTGAGCGTTTTGGCAGGAAAGCGCCAGAGGGAGGAGGGGCACTCCTAGTCTATTAGAAAGCTTGGAAATCTTTTCTGTGGCTGGCCTGCGACTGCGCAGTCCCATGTGTGCCTGCACAGAAGACCACTCAATGAACAACAGTTACAGCTAAGTGCAACCTTGTTTCCTGGGAGCAAGCACTTTTATTAAACCTCTGACTCCACCCACTCTATATCACACTCTCCACCCCCTTTGACCTGGTCTACCCAAGTCACCCAACTGGATGCTGGGCCACCCAGGTGCATCCTGGGAGCCTTCCTTGCAGGCATTCTTGGAACTCCTGGAGATTCCTAACACCAAATCCTTCCATTCCTTTGCAAGTCAAGCCATCTACATAACTATGGCAGGTAATTGACCTAACTTCCTGCCCTTCCAGAGAGAAGAGGGGAAAAAACCCAGGAACACTTTAAAAACTCGGGGTGGGGGGGGTCTCCACACAGGGTAAATTGGGCTATATGTGTAAAAGGCCTGGCTCTTCTATACATGGCTGGATGCACAAGTGCTCTAGACGTCACTGATGCTCATTATAATTCCTGTGCCTTTTCCTTGTTTTGTAGTACAGTTATGCTGATTAGATTAGTGGTATTTAACCTTTCCAGACTCAAGACACCCCCCCATAAGATGCAGGTGGCAGCATCACACTCACTGAGCTGCAAACAAGGAAGTGGACACATTTGTGTATTTGCTGTGCTCACAGTCTGTCTTTCTCATTGTGACTCAAAGGAGATTACACAGTGCGATGAAGAGACACTCAATAAGCAGGGTACAGGGACTAGGGCTACAGAAATCTGAATAACCACAGAATATTAGACATGATGCAGAGTGCAGATATAATGCAGAAACGTAGTATTACATCAGTAGATAATACAGCGACAACAGTGCAATACATGCAAGCAACACATCCTAAAACAGAGTGGTATAGTCTGTAGTCCCTTTCCCCTACTAAGTGCCATCTTGAATCATTCTGTTATAGTATAGCCTTATTGCCTTTCTAGAAAAGCCCGCTTGAACAACTGTTGGAGGGGCAAGCCAAGCCGGAGGAAGAGAGAGAGCAAGCAATGGAGAGCTTTGGTAGGAAGTGGTCTCTTTCTTGCTTATGCTAGAAAGGATGTTCTCTGTTGGTGAATGACCTTGCTTCACTGCCCTGTTGGTTTCAGTGTATGCAAGGAGTGGTAGATAGCATAGTACACTTTCTTTTTATATGCATACATTATCATCAGGTCCTTCCAAAAAGAAGCAGAAAAAAATGGATCTGTAGGAGCCTGTGACTCAGAGTGGGACTCTGAGTCCTGAGATCTGTGGAAGCACTTCCGACTTATGGTGACCCTATGAATGAATCACCTCCAAAAGCCTTGCTCAGGTCTTGCACACTGAGGGCTGTGGCATCTTTGACTGAGTCCCTCCATCTCTTGTTGGGTCTTCCTTCTTTCCTGCTGCCTTCATCTTTCCCTAGCATTAGTATCTTTTCCATTGACTCTTGTCTTCTCATAATGTGACCAATGTACAATAGCCTTGGTTTAGTCAAACCATGGGAGTTGGATTATCAAAATTGTTTTAGTAATGTGTATCCATCTACCAATGGAAGCCATGCTATTATGGGGTTTTTTTTTAATGTACATGACTTTTGCAGATGATAAAGCAGGGAGGCCAAAGTTCTCCTCTTGTATTTCGTGCCCGCCTGCCATTCATGTTCTTTATCAGTTAACAGTAACCTGCTCCCTATACAGAGAGCTTCACATGGCCCATTTTCCTCCTGCCTCCACTTTTCTAACAAAGAAAACAGAGCATTGTACCATCTGAATGAACTTCAAAGTGGCTGGAAGGGGCACCAAGGGTTCCTGGCACTTGTCATTGTCTCCCAGACTGGCCAACTTTTCCCTTCAGGTCTAATTACTTCCAAATGCGCCCAGCTGCTTTGAAGAAATTCACAGAAGTTGTGGGAGGGAAAAGGTAGAAGAAAGCTGCTGAGCAAAGCAAGCAGAAAACAGTTAAAACACTAAGAGAATAGATCTTTAATGTCACCCAAAAACAAACTACCAAAGAAGAGTATAAGACAACAGCTGCTGAAGCTGGTATCACTGTACACATGATGCTGCCATCTGGTAGTGGGAGGGGGTGATTGCTATGAAAGTATGGGTAGAATTTAAATCCCAGTTATCCTAGACCGTGTCAGTTCTAATCTTACAATCCTCATTTAGCAGAATGAGATTTGGATAATTCTTTGATGAGTCTATGGGGTCTTAACACACAGGTTATTTGCCCTGGTTTGGATGCTGTTGAAAATCACTTTCCTGCTTCCTCACAACATGATGGTGCTCTTTATGCACCTCTTGGGTTTTCTTCTGCATTCTTTTTAAAACCTGCTATATGCCCACCTTTTTTGAAACAGTACAACAAAGTAACTGCCATTATAATACTATAACAATCTGTTGCAACAATGGTCTAGTGCCTAGCTTTCATTTCAACTATCAGTAAGTCTCTAACCCTTTCCATTGTGAAGTTAGAATGGGAAATGTACAGCTTGTACTTTTTCTGTCATAGCTGCAATCAGAGGAAGAGAAAATGTGGGTGAACCGACCATTTGAAAGCCCATTACTGCTGCGCTGAATTGGCAGCTACAGTAACAATGGGGAAACCAAAGGAAATCCTCTGTAGAAAACCTCCATGTCTCTTTCTAGGAGCTTGGCAAATGTCTTCTTACATTTGCAGTGGTTTCCTTCGGACCCATTAGTATTGACACTGAAGTTGCTTTTTGGTTTTCCCTGTGATCTGTCTTTTATGTATTTATACTAAAATTAGGTGCATAAGCAGCCACTGAAATGGTATATGCACACTGCTATTAGGAAGGATTATATACATGAATCTCTTGTTGAAAGGGATTTGAGTTTAAACAACGTAGAAATCTGTTTTATGGCTTTATGTTTTATTTCAAGGGCTGGAGGGAAGCTGGACAGGGGTGGGTTCCCATGGTCTTTGGGGCAGCATGGGCCCCACACTAAAAATTCCAAACTCCGTCTTGTCTGAGGGTTTTGAACATAGTTACATTTCAAAGACTGAGGAATGGCTTTTGTTTTAAGCACAGTATATGTTTGAAGCCATTCCTTTAAAAATGAACACAGATCATAGCAGTGCTACAGTCTGTGCACCCTATTCCCAATTTTAAATGGTCAGTTAATTCTTTAGTAGTGTTTTCCTAGAGGTAGCTGTTCTGCTGGATTAACATGTACACTGCCCTGTGACAGATGCTGGACTTGCCCGGCTTCACCTGGTCTGTCTGTCTTCTCCCAGACCACATCAGCCTTGGTTCAAGAGCTTTTGTTCTCTTCTTTATCCCACTGATTCTCATCCTCACACACAGTGAATAAGTCATTCTTCTTTTTTAAAGTTGCAGATGACATCCGTTTTCAGTAGCTTGCCTTTTTCCTGACCAACAGTTGCTTCAGTGCCTTTACATCTGTGTTTGCAGTGGCTTCTATTGGTTCTTCCAGCGGAAGAGGTGAATTATGCTTTAGGTGGACTACTTTGAATTTCTGGTCTAGTAGAGGATAATGGGACCTGTGTTGCAATGAGGAAGCTCAACTCTGCCTTTCTTCCAGGCTAGGGATATTAATAGATCTTGTAACAGCTTCTGTTTAACCACAGATGGGGGTAAAGAGAACGCCTGCTGGGTTTAGTGAGACTGCAGCAGGCTCACAGGATCACTGTTAGATTCTTTGAATGAAAATCCTAATTGTTTTCAAATGAAGGTTTAACCTGACTAACTTGTATGCAATATGGCTGGTATGCTGTGCTACAATGAGATTGCTGGTAAACAGGTAGCAATCTACCTCTCAGCAACCTGCCTTCAAGCTGCTAATTACCTCATTCACCATGTTCTTATCTGACCGAAATCATTTCCCCTGTAATAGAGTACCTGCACCAAAACTCAGCATGGCTTGTTCACTCACAGGCAAACTACACAATATGATTTCTAACATGGTGGATCTGAGTTCCTGACTTATGAGAATGGCATTTCAAGTTTGGGGTGGCCTGATTCAGCTTGGAACTGTGGTGTTAAGGGTGGGGGGGACTTCTGCCCTCATGCCATTTTCCTGAGCTGAAACACAGCAGTGGGGAAGAGGGAGGAACCCCTCCTCCCTCCTCTCCACTATCCCAAGCCAAATCAGGCCCCTGCAGACCCTTCAAATGCCCTTCCCTGAAGCTGCTGTGGGGAAAGTGAGTCAAGTCTGGGGAATCTGGACTTAACTCAGAAATCACACTGTCTAGTTTGGCCCTCAGAGGACAAGACTGCCACTAGCTGAACCAAAAGTGCTCCTCCTCTCTCATTCAGGGAATGCAGAGCATTTAGGTCTGTTCAACCTTTAAGGATAGTGATACTCTAATGTCCCTCTCTTTCTCAACACCAAAGGTGGACTGCCATTTGGATTTGCCAAAGAAAATCTGAATCTAAACACAGACACCTCATTTAAAATCAAGTGTGCAAGTCTATTAAAACAGAAGCCCCATGTGCTTTTAATTCAACTTTGGTATGAGTGCATGGGTACTTAAATCTGTATTCACTGTTCCTTAGTACATTCCTAGTACCTGTATAACTGGGTTCAAGTTAACTTTGTGCATGCGTGCAAATATGTAACTAGAGCTCTTTAATGCTGGTGGCTTTTGGTTTATTTTATACAAAACACCTGCCTGATCGATATACTGTTTGAAGGGATAGACAACTTCAAGCTCTAACTGGAAGTTCAGGTAAACCAGTGTTTTTTTACGCCTATGGATTAGAAGGAGACAGTTGGATATACCAGCACAACAGGCAAAAGCTTCTAGGGCTACAATTATGCATTATTCCGTAGATCAAACTTCTTTTAAATAGAAGCAAGATTTTAGTGCAGTAGCTGTGAAGGGCTGTCAGTACCTAGTTCTGTACCTATGCTGAGGAAAAGAGTTTTAAGATAGCTGTTCAAACTTCTGACACTTGTTTACTGCTATCATAATTCTAACCTAGGTCCTGCAATTCTTATTACTACATGTGGCTTTAAGGTTCCAAACCTTATCCTATACGACACATACTTAGCACATCCTATTAAACGCAGCAGGAGTTCCCAGTAAGTGTGCATAGGATTGGTCTGTGTGCCAGTGGTATGCAGTACTGCAATCAGGATGCTTTCTCTTCCATGGGAAAGCATGATGCCATACTTGTCTAGTGCAGCTGTAATCATAGGGCCCAGGCCTTGCAACTAAGGATGCAGCCTCAGAAACATGTTTCCTACCTTTTCAGAGTCAACTCCCCCCCCCCACACACACCTTCCCATGTTTACGATCATTTAGTGTTAGTCTGCAGCAATGCTAACCAGGATTTACAGCCCCCTCCCCAGCCCCTAGTATCAAATGTTGGTTTGTAGCATTATAATATATCTGTGTTGGAGAAGAGATACTTGCGAGGTGATATGATAGCCACCTTCTGATACCTAAAGTGATGCCATGTGGAGGAAGGGTCAGATATGCCGTGTTACGGTTAACAGGACTCGGATTAATGGATATAAAATACAGCAAAGAATTTTCTGATGGTGAGGTGCGTTTGGCACTGGAAGTCTCCCTCATGAGGTGGTAGATTCTTAATTGGAGTTTTTAAAGTATCAGGGATACCTGGATGGCCCACGTGGCCTGATCTCATCAGATCTCAGTTGCTAAGCAGGGTCAGTTCTGCTTAGTACTTGGATGGGAGACCACCAAGGAAGCTGAAAGTCACTATGCAGAGGCAGGCAGAGGCAAATCTTCTCCGAAGTCTCTTGCCTTGAAAACTGGATGAGGGATTGCCATAAATCGGCTGTGACTTGACAGCAGTTAACACACACAGCTCCTGCATTGGCAGGGGGTTGGACTAGATGACCCTGGTGACCCCTTCCAACTGAGATTAAATAAATAAAACATTAAGCCAGCATTTCAAATCTATCCTAAGCAGTGTTACACCCTTCTAAGTCTGTGGAAGTCAGTGAGCTTAGAAAAGTGTAGATGTGCTTTGGATGGCACTGTGGGGCTGTCAAAGGAAGAGATTAAATCCACTACACAAGAGGAGGAAACAGGCCTTTCTGAGGGGGGATCTCAGTCTGCAGGCAACCAGAACCACATCTGCAATGAAAAATGACAGTATCCCAGTCTCAAGAGTAACCACTACTGGATGGGATATGTCAGGGATATTTTGGCTTTGTTCACTGTATCCATGCAGGAGCCTAGCCTCTTAGGTACTTAACTGGCAAGCTCATATTAACCACCACTGGAGGGTATTGTTGCTTTCCTGGATTTGATGTAACATGCAGTAGTGCGATGGGCAGCTGCTTCTCCCTCACTGGGTCTCGGCTTTATTTCTCAGTGGAACCAGACGCCCTGCCCTCCATGTGTAAGGTTTACTATTTCACAGCTCCCCCCCCACACTCCCCTGCTGACAGAGAGGCTGAGCCTTGCGTGATGTGGGATCCTCACACATGCTGTTTGTTATTCTGCCCCTTCTTGAAAGTTTTTCTTTCGTCCTACAAAGAGGGGGTGGGGAGAGGCCAAACAACTCTTTGAAGCTACTTGACTTTCTATGATTAATTGCAACAAGAAGCCTGCACAAGGGAGGGAGACCATTTTTGATTTATTGAAGTTTCTTTGTGAGAACAAATTTATAGCAGAGGGAAGCAGCTTCTGAGAGGAATATCAAATGGTTAAAAGGTTCCAAGCACTCTTTGATGTCATGGCCCCAGTGGAATGCTGGAAAGGATTGAGGGACAGGCACTGTTTATTTATAAAATAAAGATCGGGTACCTGCTGTTGGCATAGACCTGGAGCTAGCTCCTGTTTAAGACCTCAGACAGCAGACAGGCCTGAAGCTGGCCTTTAAATGCTTGCTGAGGTGATGAGAGTCCATGGTGTGGGGAAGTCTTCCAGGCATACTCACTCTTTCCACACACAGCTACAGAAAGGCACCTGTTTTCCCATTGGAAAAGAAAGTGTAGACTCTGCCTGGCTTTGAAAGGGAAGTGGTAGGATGGGCCAGGTGCCCTCTGCTCTAGGCCTTCTGTTGTGAAAAGACAGAGAGACAGATTCTAAGCCCTTTCAAGCACCACTCTAAAATTACTGGACCCCCAGGAAAAAGATGGGGAGAGTGGAGCAGCTTTTAAAGAGGGAAGGAGAGCTGCCAATACTATATTAGTCAGCAACTAATACAAAGTCCCTTTACAACAGATTCCATGTAAAAAAAGGGGGAAAGTCTATGATCCACTTCAGCCAGAATCCAGGAGACATTTCTGTGTGAAAAAGAACGTTTGCTTTGCGTTGTTCACACTTCAGAAGTCCAGAAGCTGTGGAAATGGAATATGGTTTTTAGTTCAACAAGGCACTTGGGTAATACATTTTCTTGACTTCTAGTTGCCCAGTAAAGCTATTACTAACCAACCAAACATCCCCCAGAAGGAAGGGGATTATGATGGCTTTGCCCACATCCTTATCCTGTTAATCGAGGAATGTGAACTGTGCTTGACATACCAGCTGTGGCAGCACTTTTTCCACGTGTTCCACATCCACCCTGGTCAGGTCCTCTGCCTGAGCCTGGCGTGCTCCTCGTGCTGCGGCCTCTGCAAGACAGAGACAGACATGGATGGCAAATGCTACTGTTAGGGGACAGGAATGGCCTTTATGAAACACTGATGACTTTTGACTAACAGGAAGGGCAGTTATTTATACAGAGATTTTTATTTGCCTGTTGGGGGGGGGGGAATTCTGTAGTTCAGATACTGGAGCTTCACCTTGGTAAGAACTGCTGGATTCTCACTAGTTACTACTCCTCACTCATCATTCTATTTATCTACCAGGAAGATAATACCAAACTAAGTACAATGCCTCTTTATATAGTGCAATCTTAAACAGACCCTTCTAAGTCAACTGAAGTCAATAACCTTAGCAGGTGTAACTCTGCTTAGAACTGCACTGGTAACCACCTAGCATTATCAGCCCCAGAGAGTTCAAAGTGGGTATAAATAACATCTGAGCCTTGTAACATCTAGTAAAAATATAATTAAAAACCCACTTTCTGTATTTAACATAAACTGTGCAAATTCTGCACCAACCAAGAAAAAATCATCAGAATATAATATAAAGGCAGCACAAACATACTTTTTATTACGGATAAAATTTGAGCCTAAAGTTCTTTTTGCAGGGAACTGGGATGGGAAGGTGTATGTAAGCCAAAGGATGCATGGCAAAAGAACGGAAGGGGAAAATAGTTTTGAAAGGCTTGGAAGCTTTGACTAGTCCTCTCTGATTTCAGCATTTAGCTGGTATGGTTTGTTAGATGACTGGGAAGGCTACAAAATATAAAAGAAAAATCCTACAGAAGACCAAGTTCTGCACTAAACTTCATGCTTCTACAGATTACCCATCTATTGAAGGCCACTCTACAGAATGAAATGTGTTCTCCTGACAACTTACCTTGAACAAACACTTTGAGCAGTTCTGCCACCAGCAAGAGAGCATCATCACTGACTGGAAGAGGAAAACACAGTCACCAGGAGACAGGCACCCAACAGCACCTCTCACCACAACACTGTTGTCTACCCCACATGGGAAATCAGCAAGGCAGCAACCACGGATCTTGATGATCTCTGATATTCCAGAGCATGATCTCTCTCTGCCCAGAAGTTTGGCAAGACTTCTAGCAGGAATTGGCCTCTTTATTGAGACAGAAGGGAAAGCAATTACCTTGTGTTTTGTCATCTTTGAAGTGGTGCTGGAGCAGCTTGTTCACAGTCTCCTGCATGGAAAGGGAACCAAGTCAAGGGGTGTTAATGGAGAAAAAGTGAATCTCCTTGTCTTTCCGTTTCAAAGAGATATAAAATAGGTAAAGCAATCTCTTTTATGAGATTCACTTCTGCTGGTGTAGGAATGCATCAAAAGAAATGGACCCAATAAAACATATCACCTTACGCATTTTGCATCTCATTCACTAGGAGCAAGAAAGCAATGACGACGACTCAGCCAGTCTTTCATCCCCACAAAGAGGCCACATCATTACCCTGGCTCTCCCCTACCTCTCCTTTTTCTGTTGCTGAGACCTGAACACTTGTGAATCAGCAGCACATCCTCCTCCCCTTGTCTGCTGAAGGCCATGCTAAGAAATTCCAGAGGGATAACCTCGTTAGTCTGCTACAGCCAAAGAATCATGTGGCACCTTGAAGACTAACAGATTTATTATGGTGTAAGCTTTCATGAGACAGTGCTGCCCCACCCTACCCTCTTCTTGCAGTTTGTTCTTGCAGAGAACTGCCAACTGAATTTAGCTCTTCATCCATCTAAAAAAGTGGGTTCTGGCTCATGAAAGTTAGGGAGAAGCCTTCTTTAATGCTTTGGGGGTTTTTTACTCCTTGTTATAATAATGAACCAGAACCAAAATATCTGCAAAAAATAAAGCATGCCCTTAGTTCACATCCCCACTAATTAGAATCAACACCCTTCAATTAATCAACTATTTCTAGGTTCCCATTTCTCTGGAAGGCACTGCCTACTCCCTTATGAAGCTACCTGACTGTTATGGTCATCTTCCAAGGCCCTGCTGTGGGTACTCTGTTTTCTGAGATTAGGTGGGTAGCAACCCAGCAAGAGGGCCTTCTTGGTTGTGGCATCAAAGCTCTGGAACTCTCTCCCCAGAGAGACTTGCCTGCTCCTTCTGTTACCATTTTCCATCCATGAGTAAAGACATTTTTGTTTTATGTAGAGTTCCCTCAGTGAGCCCTCCTTCCTACCCTATGTTTTACTCATTATTTTTATGTTTCTGTATATGGATTTTAGCTTGGTTTAATGATGTGATTTTGTGTAATTTTAATGGTTTTAAGGCTTATTATTTATTTTTTAATTCATTAGCTGCCTTGGTGGCCCTGATTAACAGCAAAAAGACTGAGATAAATTTTGAGAATACATAAATCAGAATGAATCCCCTTATTACAAACTTGGACAATCTCAAGCAATGCTAGTTATAACTGCTTGGTAGAGAAGAGGTTCCATTTTTAAAATGTATTTTAAAAAGTGAAAGACTGGAGGAGAAAAACCAATTCTTGTAAACTCCCATTTCTGTACTAGCAATTGTCACCTGCATCACCTAAGCCTGAAACACTGTAGGTGAGAGAAATGCCACTTATCATTATTGAATACATGAGCCAGAAAACTGCAGTATCAAACTAACAATCTAACAGTTGGCCAAAGAAGGCAGGATGTGCATTGTGTATTGTATAAATAATGGTCAGTATACTACTATTCCATTCAACAAAATTTGAGGCCTTCCTCAAGCCTAAGGAAACCTCCTCCAATTGCATTGGCTCTTCCTCTGGAAGAAGAACCACTGAAGCTGAAGGAAGGTTCCTTAAATTAGATGAAGGCTTCAGACTTTGCTAAGTGGAATGGTAGGATACAGGCTCATACATTTCAAAAGAAAACACAGCTTTGTGTTGCATGACCATAAATGTTATATCCAATACAAAAGCAAGAACAACATCACCTGATTTAATACTCATTAGGCTTCAACTAGTGTGGTGTGGTGACGAAGAGTGTCAAACTAGTATCTGGAAGATCCAGGTTTGAATCTCCACTTGTGCCATGGACACTTACTGGGGGTCCTTGGGCCAGTCACACTTTCACAGCCTAACTTACTCTACAGGGTTGTTGTGAAGATAAAATGAGAGAAGAATTATGGGTCCCCTTTGGGGAGAAAGGTGAAGTATAAATAAATTAAATAAATAAAATTTGGCTAGAATAGATGGTTCAGTATTATTCTCCCCACTTTAAGCAGGATTTTTATCATTTATCAACAAATCAGAGGTAACAGATAACTGAAAGTTTAGAGCACCTGGCATGAGAAAAGCTGGAGGAAGTGACCCCTTTTAGCTTAGGAGAGACACAATGGCAGCTAGCAGATATATAAGGGATTGTCAGAAGAGTGATCTACATGTTCCAAGTTTCAGCAAAACAGGCTGACTGTCAGGAAACGCTTCCTAAGAACTGCTACCTAATAGAACAAGTTATTCAGTGAATCTGTGTAGGCTCTTAAAAAGTGATTTCTGTCACGGAAGTTGTGCTTCTGGAAGAGGTTGAACTGGATGGCCTGAAAGATCCTTTCCAACTCAAATAATTAAACCGTACTTTAAATATCATAAACCACTGCTCTTTCTCCCAACAGGTGTTTGAGAAGCTTTGTCCAGATGGAAAATATTAGCTTGGGTAGATCAACTGAGCGAACAGAATCAAAAGGTATCAGCTGCAGGGGTCTTGACAGGACTGTACATAAATAGCTGTAATCAGGATGTTTGGGAGATAGCAAAGAGATATAAGCAAAACAAAAAGGTTTTCCTGGAGGACATCTAGTGGTACTAAGCTAATACAATTATTTTATTTAAAAGGTGTCAACAGAACAGGCAGTTTAAGCCCAACCCAGTACAGAGTTAAATGCGTGCCTTTGAAATCAATAGGCTTGGGAAACATGCCTTATTCTACATAAGATCAGGCTAGCTTGAAATGCATTCAGAAAATACAGCTTTCTGTGATTCAGAAAATACAGCTTTTAAAATTCACTCTTAGCGTAGGGAGGCAGTTGTGTGGCTTTTATCTTGTGTACTCGCTAGAAAGAGATAAATACAAGATTAATTAGGCACTAGCGCTACCTACTGCATATTTCTAGAAGTGCTCTGAAGAATGTTGCTATTTTGGCAGCTAAATTTCACTTGAGGGGTTTGCTTCTGAAGAGTTCAAAGTTCAGTTTAAAAAAATCTGTGCATGGGTTGTTTTATATGTTTGAGTAACCTATGGGACATTTGGAATATACTCAATACAAAACTTTGAGTAAGATAGCCAAATAGGCACAAGTCATGAGCTATTTAAGAACAGATCAGCCTTGCTGTAAGTCCAGCCTCTTATTTTCCACAGTGGCCAGCCTGATGCTCCTGGGAAACTAACAATACAAGAAATCAACAGACAACCTGCTTTCCTGCCCCCCTCCCACAATTCCCATCCCAGCAACTTGTATCTGGAGGCATGATAGCTCTGAACCTGAAGGCTTTAGTTAGCTATTCTGTCGGCTTATAACATTGCCCAGGCTACAGACCATCCTCACACTTTGTGGCAGTAAATGCCATAAATTAATTAGGCACTATTCTTCTCATTTGTCCTGAATATGGTGGTCCTGGAAAAATTCAAAACCCCTTCCTTTTGTGTCCCCCCAAGAATTTCTTTCCAGTTTTCCACTGAAAAATATTAAATATTTTGGGGTGCACTGAAAAAAATACTCTTACAAAATATTTTCTCTTTTGGGATAAATTAAACACTTTTTATAACAGGTTTTACTCAGTGTTATAGTAGGAAAACTTTAATGTAAGGCAACAACATTAGAATATTCTTGTGTATCCATATTTTGAAGCATACATTTATTTAAATGTAATTTGGGCCACACTTAATATACTACCAAACAGTGCAATTATTTTAATGTTAACAAGTTTAATCCAATCAGGCTAGCAACCTATTTGAAGATAATGACTGTATTAAGACTTTCTGTACAAATATATTTTTCACTACAAAATTTGCACTATTTGCAATGTTTATTATTTTCCCTACCTCTCAAATGGTACAAAGTAAAACACTCATAGTATAGCAGCAAAAGTTACAGCAGCCTACAAGTTTCTTTAATATTGTGTGTGCTTGCGATTTTGCTCATCTAAAACCAGCATTTGTACTTTTAAATTTCATAACTACTAATTGGGGATATTTTAACTATGATTGTAAGCGACCTTGAACTAAGAGGAAAGGTAGGATATGGCAGAATGTATAATTATGTATGCTGACTAAATTATAAATGATGTCTTTTATGTTCCTAAAGCAGTAAAATATGCTTAGGCATGATAAGATTACATATATTTAAGTTTCTCCCCTTAAAAAATTCTATTTTCCCTCCACGGCTTCAAAATTTCTGGAAATTTTACACTAGTTGTGAATTTTACTTCCAATTTTTTTCATGGTATGAAAGAGGAAGGGAAAAAATCCTCCATTTCCCCAAACCATGCATAATTTTACAGAATCTGCCATGCTTTCTGTTAGATGTTTTTTCTAAAGTAAAAGACCCCACCCAAGAAGAGGTTTTCAATCCCTGATTTTGTTTGCCTTTTCTGAACTTTTTCTAGTTCTCTGATATCCTTTCTGAAATGCAAAAAACAGAAGTGTACACAGTATTCCAATGTGACTGTACCGCAGATTTATACACAGGCATCATGAAGTGGGCAATTTGCCAATCTTATTCTCAAGTCCCCTTTCGCCATAAACAGCGCTGGCTGTCATTTTTAGTCCTTTGATGATCGATCGATCTATCTACCTACCTACCATCTTTACTAGGCCACCCTTCCCTACAAGTAGGGCTCAGGGTGGCTTACAACAGAGTAATATACAGTTTTTCTTTTAAGTTAAAATGAAAATTAAAACCACCTAAAAAGATCAATAGATAAAAACAATATACATATACTAGATGGCAGGGGGGAAATTCAGTTCCCCAGCCTCCCTGGGGGGAAGAGTTTACAAGGGATGGGGAAATATATGAGAGTGCCAGATGTCATACTGTCTTTGTCACTGCCTCGACCCAAGGCCTGGCAAAACATCTCTGCCTTGCATGCCCTGCAGAAGGGTGTGTGGATGTCTTCTGGCAGAGAGTTCCACCAGGCAGAGGCCAGGGCTGAAAAAGCCTGGCCCTGGTTCAGGACAGCTGGACCTCTCTCGGGCCAGGGACCACGAGGAGGTTCTTATTTTATTTGTCAGATTTCTATCCCACCCTCCCAGCCAAGGCCGGCTCAGGGCGTTTTACATAAAACAATTAAAACACTTAAAACCATACTACAACCAATTTATGACATAAAGTCCTAGTATTAACTGTCGTTGGTTGTTGTTGTTGTTACTTCTCTTTCCAGCTGATCGGCTCTCAGATCTCCTTTAGATATCATAGAAGCGATTGACACCGGCACCGTTGTTAAAATTTCAGGGACACAGGGCTCTCTATTCTATTACTGATGTTTAGTAGTAGTGGCGGCTCCAAAGGCTTGGTGGAAGAGCTCCTTTTTATAGGACCTGTGGAACTCCATTTTACAGGCCCTGCAGTCTACTGGGAGCTCATACCACCAACCGGAGCATAATGCTCTTCCAGGGGCATACTGGGAGAGGCGGTCCCAAAGGTATGTAGGATAATTATCCAGACTACCTCCTTCATTATTATCCTGCTTCTAATGAATTTAAATAAATAATAATTTAAATAAATGAACAAATAAAAACTTTGTTAGCAGTATCTTTCTCAGGGTTTGTTTGTTCATTGGTTGGGTTTTGCAGTAGTTTTGTCCTAATAGCACTCTTTTTTGTTTCCTTCATTAGGACAAAATTTCCATTTTTTAGGAAAGCCTTCTGGCATTTTATAGCTGTCTTGACTTAACCATGCTGGTATGTTCTTGGTCTTGTTTCTGTGTTTCCCAATCTGTGTTGTACGTTCGTCAGAGCTTCTATTATCATTGCTGAGATCCTCTGAGGAGATTTCACTTTTCTGATTCTTCTTTTCAACTAATCCCTTCACTTTAAAATATCAGTTTTTGAAATTGTTAACATGGACAGCCTTCAATGCAACTTCCTAAAATCTATGTTGTTGTTGTTCAGTCACACAGTCGAGTCTGACTCTTCACGACCCCATGGACCACATCATGCCAGGCCTTCCTGTCTTCCGTCGTGCTCCGGAGTTTGCTTAATTTCATGTTTGTTGCCTCGATAACACTGTCTAACCACCTCATCCTTTGCCGTCCCCTTCTTCTTTGACCTTCAATCTTTCCCAGTAAGTACTCTTTTCTCATTTGGTGGCCAAAGTATCTGAGCTTCATCTTCAGTATCTGGCCTTCCAGGGAACAGTCAGGGTTGATTTTTTTTAGGATTGATTGATTTGATCTCCTTGTAGTCCAGGGGACTTCTCAAGATCTCCTCCAGCACCATAATTCAAAAGAATCTATTCTTTGGCGCTCAACCTTCCTTATAGTCCAGCTCTCGCAGCCATACAGTACTACTGGGAAAGCCATTGCTTTGACTGTACGGACTTTTGTTGGCAGGGTCATATCTCTACTTTTTATTATGCTGTCTAGGTTTGCCATCACTTTCCTCCCAGGAGCAGGCATCTTTTAATTTCATGGCTGCAGTCACTGTCTGCAGTGATCTTGGATCCCAGGAATGTAAAGTCTGTCACTCCTTCTATTTGCTGGATGCCATGATCTTAGTTTTTTTGCTGTTGAGTTTCAAGCCAACCTTTGTGCTCTCCTCTTTCATTTTGAGCAAGAGGCTCTTTAGGTCCTCTTTGCTTTCTGCCATTAGAGTGGTATCGTCTGCATATCTAAGGTTGTTGATGTTTTTCCCAGCAATCTTAATTCCGGCTTCTGAATCATCCAGGCCGGCATTTCGCATGATGTACTATGCATATAAATTAAATAAGCAAGGGGACAATATACATCTTTGTCGTACTACTTTTCCTATGCTAAACCAATCAGTTGTTCCATATCCTGTTCTAACTGTCGCTTCTTGACCCTTATACAGGTTTCTCAAGAGACATGTGAAGTTGTCTGGTACTCCCATCTATTTAAGGACTTACCATAGTTTGTTGTGATCCACACAATCAAAGGCTTTAGTGTAGTCAATGCAGCAGAAGTAGATATTTTTCTGGTACTCTCTTGCTTTCTCCATAATCCAGTGAATGTTGGCAATTTGATCTCTCGTTCCTCTTCCTCTTCGAAACCCAACTTGTACTTCTGGCAGTTCTCTGTCCATGTATTGTTGAAGCCTAGCTTGTAGGATCTTGAACATGACCTTGCTAGCATGTGAAATGAGTGCAACTGTGCGATAGTCTGAACATTCCTTGGCACTGCCCTTCTTTGGGATTGGAATGTATAGTGACCTTTTCCAATCCTGTGGCCACTGTTGTGTTTTCAAATTTGCTGGCAAATTGATTGCAGTGCTTTAACAGCATCATCTTTTAAAGATTTTGAATAGCTCAGCTGTGTATACTTAAAACATATACTGCATTTAATAACAACCTTGTTCCAGAGCAGCTCTGCAGTACTTACATCTCACACTAGATCCTGGCCAGCAGTCAGGATGAACAGTGATTTCAGTGGGCTTAAACTAGAGTAAGCCTGCATAGGGTTGCACTGAAAGTCTAAGACTACCTCTCCTCTAGTCAGTCCTATGACCAACTGTTCCACAGCACGATCATCTACCACTTCTACAACCTTAGTCTTTCCATCTGGACCAGAGGATACATTTAGGTAGTCAATGTGAGGATAGTTGAATTCATTAATTAAATGTAGTTAACTAACAAGTCCACAGCAGTTACCAACCTCCAAATTTCTGTTGCAAATAATAACCTCTGACTGCAAATTGGGCTGTATTAGATAGGCAATGCTGGCAATTTATAGATCTCGACAGGATGGATGAAACAGTCCCAAAAGCAAGGGGTTTCGCTGATCTCTCTTTGCAGGTTCTGTTGGGACCCCTTGATTCATCCCCCACTTCACAGTTCCACAGCCCCAGAAGAAAACTTCATCCCTTACTGGGGCAGGGCTTTCCTTCTCCAGAGTCTTCTCCAATGCATCTAATAAGTGAGCTTTAGCTCACAAAAACATCTACTGGGAATTTTTTAGTTGGCCTTTAAGGTGCCACTGGATTCCTGCTGCTACAGACTAACATAGCTACACAACTGAAATTCTGTCCCCAAACTCCTGTACTGCATAACTTTCATAACCGACTTGATTCTAACGAAGGGAACTCTGACTCTCGAAAGCTTATACCCTGAAACTCTTCTTGGTCTCTAAGGTACTATAGGACTTGAATAGCGCTCTCATAACCCTATTAAGGCCATTGTCATAATCTGGCCATGCGGTGTGACATAATTATAGACAGCCTAAGCCTAGGGCAGGAACCTCAAGAAACTGACTCAAATCCCTTGTTAGCAATATTTACATAACCAGATAAGCCAATGAAATATCTTCATTCACGCACATTCTAGCTTTTGCCTGCTATGTACCCTCTCAAAGCGCTGAAACCCGCGTGCCCCTGCCCATGACTCTTCTCTCTCCTTTCACAGGCCCCACTGGGCCACCGACCTTTTTGAAGCCACAGCTACTTCCATCCCGCGTTTCCATCTCACAGTGGCTCCTCCCCCGTTACGCCTTCCAAACCCCGACAAACTCAGGAGCTTGAACAGCCAAAACTGCACCGCAGTGCATGCTGGAAATTGTAGTCTCTTGCTTATTTGCCGCCCACTGCCTGCTTATATTTCCGGTGGTGGACGAGAATATCTTCGCCAGGTACTCTGGGAGTTGTTGTCCTTTCCCGGTATAGATCGTCGCGAGCAAGGGTAAGGTAGGAGCTCAGAAAGCTAAAAATGTACAATCAGAGTCTGGGACTGGAGCATGTAAAACGAGGTGAGAGAAGCAAACCGGCGTGAACTGAGAGAGTCGATGAGGAGCCTTACAACTTCTTTGCATGTTTGCCAACAGTATTTTTAACATTCTTCATTGCCGCGTTAGCGACCAGTGTACCTGCGGGATGCGTTGGCAGTAGTATTTCTCACTAAGCACCGGTTCGCCGATCGCTAGTTATCAGCATTTTCTATTTCCTCTTACGACGTGAAGAGCCTAAGTCTTATTACGCTTCTGCAGAAGCTTCATTGATTTCAATGGAAATGTTAATAGGATTGGGCTGCTACTGTTTTTCATCAGTTCTAATTCATCATAATCTGATCGCACTTAATTTTTTCCCCCCATTTACACATTATTTTAACACCACTGGGACCTGCTTCTAAGAAAATGCACATAACTGCCCAGTCCTATGTTTCTTTACTCAGAAATAATCCTCATGCAAGTTTAATGTTACTCAAGGTTCCAGACCTAAACATATGCACTTGTACTTTGGAGTTAGTCACAGTGAACTCAGTCAGTGGAACTTTCTTCCACCATCAAGCTGTTAAGCATATTTTTGTGGAAGTAAGAAAACCTCACACAGATATCAGAACTGTTCTGGATACTGACTCATGTGCAAGGCTGGTTTTAGGGGCAGCTGGCCCATTCAACAAACAGTATACATCTGAGTGATTGTGGTATCATTGTAAAAGTAATTATCATAGAGTTAGTAAGTAGCCATCCTAAATGAATGTATTTTTATTTACTTATATATGGTATGAAGAAATACAGATGTAAAGACCTTCATGTGCAAATAGATCATCTTCCATAACAAGGTTAAATCATGGATTCAAATAATGAAATACACTACAGATGAAAAAGAGATTCAAAAGTTAAATGGATGCGAGATAATATCAGTCCTCTAGAGTGTCAGTTTAGGGATGGCCTTTTATGCATGTGCTTCACTTTACCTCTTCAGTGGATGACTTGTCACACCTTAAGTGTCCTCTTCTAGTCCTTGAAAGCATGTTGAAGTAGCTCCTCAGAGACCACAACATTATAATGAGGTCATAGGCAGCTGTGTGATTTCGGAACAAACACCAAGACAGAAACACAGCAATTAGGTGTTAAGGACTGGCTTCCTCCGTCTAGCTTAAATCAACAAATATATTGAATGGCACACAAGTAGAGAATGGTAAGATTCCAGATATCTGTATTTTATAGAACGTACATCTCAGATTTCAGCATCTTACAATGCCACAGAATAGCCTGATAGTACCCTTTCCTGCCATATGTACAATGACAATAAAGTATATTATTATTATTATTGTTATTGTTATTATTGTTATTCTACCAGAGCGTGTTGCAGACACATACCCCTTAGAACATCACGGTCCTGTAGGAACAGAAATCAGATAGATCCATGGCATCCTATAGTTTTAACACTGCTGATCTGGCCACTCTTAAATCACTTTCTTGTACTGTTTTTAGAAATAAATGTTAACCTAAAACTAGATCAGTCTCTTATTGGAGAGATAAATTCAGTTTTAGTTCATTGCATATCCATATATATATGGAAGACTTCCATTTCCTTACAATGAAATATGTTTAATATACCTGTATATAGGTGTATATCACACATACAGAGCTGAAGAAAGGGAATGTCTAAGAGAAGCCAAATGCTTTCTGAACTACAGCTCCCAGCATGCATTACTTTTCTTGTAATAGAGTTTGGGAGGGGAAGAGTTTAACTACAACTCCCATCATACATTGTTTTTCCTTAGTTACATAGACTGGAGTTGGCAGTTGAAAGGTGAGGCTGTATTTCTTGCAACGTTCAGTGGCTGTTTGGAAGTGGCTCTCGCTGTTGTTTTGGTGTTCCTGAAGGGGTGAAGTTGTGGAAACTGTCATTTCTGGTGCCCTTATTTGGGGTTTAGAATCTTGAAGCGTACTTGCAGGAGGGAGAGAGAGAGGTTAGTGTTGTGTGCCAGGATGATAACCTCTGACAATTGCTGTCTATCAGGCTACCCCACCACCACCTTTTCCTGACAAGAGCTACCGTTGTAGTCCCTCATCTGCACTGGAGGCGGGGGCATGAGTGATACCGATGCCTGCTGCAGAGATGGATGACTTCCGACGGTCCTATGCTAGGCTGTGCAAGGAGAGTGGTGCTGAGCCACAAGAGAGCGTCCTGCAGCACTTGCAAGAGGCAACAGGGAGAAGCCGCATGGATTTTGCCACACACAGCCTTTCCGTGGACACATGTAGGGCCCTGGGCAAGCTCCTGCAGGACGAGCTCCAGTTCACCGAGATTGCACTGAGTGACTGCATGCTCAGCGAAGAAGGTGGGGCGGTCCTTGGTTTTTGTCCTTTCCTGGGAGCAGCAAGCCAAAGTCTGTGGCCACTTATGCCCCTGGTTTACTTCCCCAGTTTAACTTCCCTTGGTCATCATGCTTAGTATAAGTAAATAGGTTGCCTGGGTGGATTTCCCTACACCTCTAAAGTTACACATTTTTACTAAATTGGGCAAATCACCATGAAGCATGTTAGGAAAAAAGATATAGTCCATTGTGGATAAAAAGTATTTCCTAACATTCCCTTGTCTATACCAGGCACAGTTCTGCATTGTGAGATACAAAAAGGATTTGTGAAACAGGCGTACTGATAAATCTTATTTTTTATTTACTTCATTTATCCCCACCTTTGTTCCCATGGGGACCAAACACAGTTTACAGCGTTCTTCTCTTTGTCATTTTATCCTCACAACAACCCTGTGAGGTAGGCTAAGCCAAGAGTGTGTGACTGGCCCAAAGTCATCCAGCGAGCTTCCATGCAGAGTGGGACTTTGAACCTGGGTCTCCCAGATCTTAGTCTGACACTATACCACGTTGTGATGTGAAACTGAGGTAGAAGAAGAAGAAGTAGCCCTGGTATAGTGTTTTTAGTGTTTGAAGCACTTTGCCTATATTGCCACAGTAATTCTTACAATAGCCCTGTAAGGTAGGCTGAAGTCATTATCCCCATATTGTAAATGGGAAGACAGAATGAGAGCATTTGTTTGTGACTGAAAAGAAACTTGAACCTCCCCAAATCACAATTTATTCTCTTCAGTGTTCTACAGGCATTTGGGATAAAGACTGTAAGAGTAGATGAAAGATGGTCAGGTGAACAATTAGCTTCTTGTTCTGATATCAGCAGCAGAATTTTGTAAGGGTAAGGCCTGATTATAAAGGGACTTTCTTGTGCTGTGGCTGGGAATGAAAAAAGTATAATGAAGTGCAATGTAAGATCCAGGAGAAAATGGCTGAGAATTCTTGCAGATGGGAATGACAATAAAGGGACAAAGTAAAGGGACATGAAGGATGTTCAGAAAGATGACAGATATGTGAGTGGCATTTGGAATTAATCCTCTTAAGTCCATCCTGACAATTAGACTAAGCCCCAGAGAAGATTAGATGAGAACCCTGCAGAATCTGCTCACTGTTCAGAACTTATGCCGTTCAGTTTCTTAAGGAGAGTTGAGCACACTCTACAGTTCTGTGACTGCACAATGTGAATGGGAAATTTAGCACTGGGTTTGAGAACCAGCTACATGAGTTTCTAGCCTCAGAGGCTACAAGGATGATGGCTA
The DNA here is from genome assembly GCA_029375565.1 of Gekko gecko. Classification (NCBI taxonomy): domain Eukaryota; kingdom Metazoa; phylum Chordata; class Lepidosauria; order Squamata; family Gekkonidae; genus Gekko; species Gekko gecko. Next base: position 229,803,297 of record JAPDNY010000002.1, on the reverse strand, counting down.
GTGAAATCTCAGAAACTGGAGTGGTAGGCTGAGGAGGCCAGTCATTCTCTTGAGAGCAGGTGGGGCAATAATGGCACTTACTCCCTGAAATCCTAAGCTGAGTGATACACTTCTAAGACCTTCATGGCCTATAAATGAACTGGGCAGAGCTCCGGCTTCTCTGGTGTCAGGGTGATAGGTAGACAGTTATCCCCTTAAGGCCAGGGAAGGAGCTTGCTACAAGCAGTGCTGACATCTCCATGCTGCCAGTCCGAATTGGTGCCTGATATTAGTGCTGGTGGGGGATGAGAGGCCAAAGTTGGAATTAACTTACCCTTCCTTCTCCTTTGCAGGGGCTAAGCTACTACTTCATGGACTTTGCACTAACACAGTTGTTAAATCCTTGGACCTGAAGGTGAGCCTGCTCAGCCTCAAGCAGTAGGGCCTGGCCTTTTCTAAAGCCAAACCCTGGTCTTTGGCAACAGCTAGTAAGGTGAGGAGAGGACTACTGACAAAAAAGACTTCCTGAGCTCTTTTCCTACCTGTTGTGTGGTTCCAGGGAAAAATAATTCCCCACAGACACAACTGCCATGCAGCTTTTAGGCCACATAAAATTTGAGACTTTTTATGCACCCTTTGCATTCCTGTTAGAATTTGGAGAATCCCACCCTTTTAAAAATAGGTTTTTGGTTCTTGTTGTCATAGGGATGTTTTAAAATACGAAGGTAAAATACAAAAAGTATTAGAACCAACGGGACAAGAAAAAATAATCCCAAATGAATTGTTTTTTGGTTCTTACAATTTCTGTGTGTATGACTTGCACCCTGACTCTGAATACATAATGCAGAACTATGCACCATTAAGAACGGCATAACTGCTTGTGGCAGAACAGGCCTGCTCTGGCCTGCAGGCCTTATTCCACCCTTCTCTGCTAGGAGTTCCCAGTTCCCTGGAGGGGCTTTTCTTTCTCTCTAGGGTAGCCGCTACCACCACCTTCCCTTTTTCAAGGAATTGCTCACTGGGTGGGACAGGACTCCCAGCTTCCGTTCCAAGTTCTGAGGCCTTGCCTCTGTGTCTTCTGCTGCCCAGCGCCTGGCCAACGTGGGAACAGATTAATGCCTTGGGCGCCCTTGGAGGAACAGCTACTTGCTAACTGCCTGGCTTACCCCTGGCTCCCCTCTTCATATAGCATGTTCAAGACAGTGGAGGTTTATGTGGTACAGAGAACTGCTTCCAGCATCAAAAGTTATAAAGTATTGGCTTCCAGTCGGAGTAAATGGTGAATTGACGCACCTTGCGATCGTGCAGGGTGGACGGTGGCTTCTTCTGACAGTTTGGGTATTTTACTGCCCAACGCAGCATCCCCCAGGCAGGGGGTTGGCAAGCAAGCATCAAAGTCCAAGTGAGAGTTGAGATTGGCGTGATTAAGTCTCGGAAGAGGCTTTTTTATGCTTTGATCTCCTTTCCCGAAGCGGGCATTTGCAAGACAACACTAAAGGAGCCAACTGAGCTGAGAAATCAGCATAAATCCGTCATTTCCCGACTTCTTGAGAACAAAGATCAATTGAAATGCAAAAAGAAGCAATGCAAAACCCAAAGATAAACATGCAAGGTAACAGAAGTATTTTGCTTACCAGGATGAAGTTCTAGTGAAAATTGAAGCAGATGGTTAAGCGCATAAGACTTGCAAAAAATCAATTTGTTTATTGTGGATTTAAAAGGAGTTTCTCAAAGCATTAAATTAGTGAAAAATTGACTTTGTTTAACATTCCTGCAGTTGTGAAAAATAACAGAGAGCTGAGTCAGAGACCGAAACTAACAGAAAAGATCCCGAGGCTGTGCAAGAGAGGTGTTGCAGACAATTCTTTCCAGCTGGAACTGTGACTAGGGAAACAAGAAAGAAGGCTAGAGTGGACCTTGGAGGACCGGAAGATTGGCAGAGTGGATTGTTTCCTGGAGGACAGTTTATGAGGTGGGACAGGAAGTAGGAAGTTCCAAAAGAGCCTACTCTAGCAAGAAAATCATAGAGAAATCGCGCCCGCCATTTTGGGGAGGTCTAAATTTTAAAACTTAATTTTAAGACTGAAATTGATTTCAAAGAAGTGTTAAAAGGTGGCGATTTGAATGAACATATATAGAACAGTTGGATTATGTAAAAGAGGAGAATTTGGAGCAAGTTTAAAAAAAGTTTCAAAATGGACCCAAAACAAAGGCAAAGAGCAACTTCGGCATCGAGTCCAAGGATGGCAGTGAAAGAAAAGAGAGAGTGGCAAGCTGCAATTGATGCAATGGAAAAGAGAATGATGGATGCAATTCAAGGACTGGTAAAACAGATAGAACAACAGTTGGAAAAACAAATGGAAAAACCTCTGGAGCAGCTGGAAGAAGTGCAAGAGAAGAATGTGGCGGCAATGAAAGAAGTGGTTATTGCAGAGGTGGCAGAAATTAAAAAAGAAGTGGCAGACATGAACAATCAAGTTCAAGGTCTGGTAGTAAAATCGACTGAATTGGAGCAAAAATCACAAGTTATAGATAAAAAAATGGAAACAGCACTACAAGATAATCGGAGACTGGAGTCAATGATGGAATACAGAGCGATGTTAAATCATCTGAGGCTAAGAGGGATTGAGGAAGCAGCGGAGGAAGGCATACATTTGGTGGTGACGACAGCATTGACAGAGTATTTGGGAGAAGATCAAGGAGAGCTAGATTCTGATTTTGATTTAATTTATAGAGTGAACTCAGTATATGCTCAAAGAAAGAAATTGCCGAGAGATGTGATTGTACAAGTGGTAACAAGGAAGATGAAAGAGGATATTTTTAAGAAACAATTTACACAACCCTTGGAGTTTGATGGTAAAAAGATAATAATAATGAGAGAACTCCCAAGAACGATTCTACAGGATAGAAAGAAGTACAAGAAGTTGGTCGACAAGCTGAAGCAGCTTAACATTAGATTCAGATGGGAAATACCACAAGGACTGTCTTTTACCTATCACATGTTAAGATATACAATTAAGACATCAGGAGAAATGCAGAGGTTTAAGGCAGATAATTTAGAAGACTTTGGAGATATATAAGACAAGACACTATGGATTACAAATTTTTATCGTGGAATGTGAACGGACTTAATTCACCCAATAAAAGAAAATTAGTAAAATATTGGCTGGAAAAACAAAAATGTAATATTATTTGTTTACAAGAAACTCATTAAAAAACAGGACACTAAGTATTTGATCAATAAAAAATTGGGAGAATTTTATTCATTGGCAGGAAAAAAGAATAAAAGAGTTGTGACCTATGTAAAAAAAAGAATTAGACCCAAAAGAAATTTTTAGTGATAAAGATGGGAGATATATTGGAGTGGAAATTACAATGCTTCGGAAAAAAACATTGATAGTTAATATATATGCACCTAATGGAGCAAAAGAATTTTTAAAAAAAGATTTAATGAAAGAATTGGACCAAGTGAATTATGATCAGATAATCCTGGTGGGAGACTTTAATGATACTGTAAATAACAAACTGGACAGGAAATTAAAAAAAACTGATGAAAAGATTGGAAAACTACCAAAAGTTTTTTTTAAACTGATGGAACAAGAGAAATTGGAAGATGTGTGGAGAAAATCGAACCCTAAGGTTAAAGATTTTACTTTTTATTCCAATAGACATAATTCTTTTTCCAGGATTGACATGATTTGGATGTCTGGAGATATCGCATTAAAAATGCAAAAAGTGGAGATTTTACCAAAGACTAACTCAGATCATAATCCGTTGATATGGACGCTAAAAGAAAAGGTTAAACAGTTTCAGTGGAGAATCAATGAAGATTTATTAGATAAGAAAAAAACAATTGAGATATTGCGAAAGGAAACCCAGATATTCTTTCAAATGAATTTAAATCAAAATGTGAAGATACAGACTGTCTGGGATGCATATAAGGCGGTAATGAGAGGATTACTTATATTGTTAAATGTGAGTGACAGGAAACAAATGATGAAACAACAAAATGATATACAAGAAAAGATCCAGCAAAAAGAAAAAGAATTAAAGAAAAGACCAGGGAAAAAGAAAATTCTTAAAGAGATACAAATTTTACAAGAACAGTTGAATGTGATACTTAATCGGGAACTGTATTGGAATTTAAAGAAACTGCAACAAAAATCTTTTGAGGGAGCAAATAAGCCAGGAAGACTTTTGGCATGGCAACTAAATAATCGAAGAGAAAAAAGGTTAATAAGTAAAATAATGGAAGAAGATAAAGAAATTGTGGATATGAATGGTTTAAAAAGAGTTTTTTTAAAGTACTATGCAAAATTATTTCAAAAAAAGAATACAGATCCGGAAAAAAATAAAAAATATTTGGACAAAGTAGAAATTCCAAAGGTAGGGGGAAAAAATCAAGGACATGTTGAATGGTCCAATTCAAAAAGAAGAAATTTATAATGCTATAGAGGAGGCAAAGTTGGGGAAAGCTCCAGGTCCAGATGGATTTACTGCAAAATTTTATAAAAAATTAAAAGAGGAACTGACCCCAATTTTTGAACTCTTATCAAATGATATACAGGAGACTAAATTAATTCCAGAGATGTGGAAAGAAGCCAATATATCACTCATACCGAAAGAAGGACAAGATCTAACAGATGTAAAAAATTACAGACCAATTTCTCTTCTTAATAACGATTATAAATTGTTTGCCAAAATAATTTCAGAAAGATTGAAGAATTATTTGAAAGGTGTTATAGCAGAAGAACAAGCCGGTTTCTTACCAAACAGACAAATCAGAGACAATTTAAGAATGGTGATAGATGCAATTGAGTATTATGATACACCCAGAAAAAGAGGTTGCTTTTCTATTTGTAGATGCTGAAAAAGCCTTTGACAATTTAAATTGGGATTTTATGTTCCAAGTGATGGAAAAAATTGGCCATTGGACAGCCCCTTTTAAACCTAATTAGGGTGATATACTCAGAACAAAAAGCATCATTGAATGTAAATAAAGAAATGACTAATCATTTCAAGGTTCAAAAAGGGACCAGACAAGGTTGTCCGTTATCCCCTCTATTGTTTATTTGGATTTGGAGGTTCTGTTGGGGAAGATAAGAGAGGAAAAGGATATAAAGGGACTTACAGTTGGAGGTTTCACGTATAAATACAGGGCATTTGTGGACGATGTAATGTTTTTTGTTGAAGAGCCAATAAATAATCTACCATTGTTGATGGAAAAGATTAAGGAATTTGGAGTCCTGGCTGGATTTTATGTGAACAAGAATAAAACAAAGGTGTTATGTAAAAATATGACGAAAGAAAATATGACGAAAGAATTGCAAGAAAAAATACAATGTGAAGTGGTTAAAAAAACAAAATACTTAGGAATTGAGTTGACAATGAAAAACATAGATCTTTTTAAGAACAACTATGAAAAGATCTGGAGTAAAATTCAACAGGATATAAAAAAATGGGACACCTTGAACCTGTCATTATTGGGAAGAATATTGGTAGTCAAGATGAACATTTTACCTCGTTTGATGTTTTTATTTCAGACTATACCGATAGTAAAAGAGTGCAAGGTGTTGAACTTATGGCAGAAAGAAATATCAAAGTTTGAAGGAAACCGAGGATTAAAATGAAGATTCTATGTGATGCAAAGGAAAGAGGAGGATTTCAACTACCTGATTTTAGACTCTATCATGATGCGGTATGCCTATCTTGGTTAGAACAATGGATTAATCTAGACAATAGAAAAATGTTAGCGCTGGAAGGACATGATTGTAAATTTGGCTGGCACGCCTATTTATGGTATGAAAAATCCAAAATGGACAATTTTTTTAAACACCATTTTATAAGAAGATCACTGTTCGGGACTTGGATGAGGTATAAAAAATTTTTTTTTAGAAGCAAGACCACTATGGATAGTACTGGCAGGAGTAATTAAACCACCTTCAAGGCATAAAGGTGAGGATTGGATACCCTATAGAGACATTTTAAAAGCAGAAGGGAATAGCTTCGTGATGAGAGCTAGAGAGGAACTGGACTTTGAATATGATTGGTTAAATTATAGACTTATGATTTATTTAAGACTGACAAAAAGAGGTATGGTTTCAGGAAGGAAAATAATGAAATTGAAGGTGTATGGGCAGAGAAAGGGAAGAAAGTGATTTCAAAAATTTATAAGATTTTGTTAAAATGGTATACAGAGGATGAAATGGTAAAAGAATAAATGATAAAATGGGCTATAAATATAAATAAAGAAATAACTATGTCATCGTGGGAATGTTTGTGGAAAAAGTCAATGAAAATTTCAACCTGTGTTAATGTGAAAGAAAATTGTTATAAAATGATGTATAGATGGTATATGACGCCAAAAAAATTGCCAATATGAATGAGAGCATGTCTAACAAGTGTTGGAAATGTAAAAAAAAGGAGGGCTCATTTTACCATATGTGGTGGACTTATGATAAAGCAGTAGCTTTTTGGACAGAAGTTCACAATGAAATACAGAAAATTCTGAAATGTACCCTGAAAAAAGAACCAGAAGTATTACTTTTAGGTCTTAAAATGGAAGAAATAAATGTGACAAAGAGAACATTGTTATGGTATTTGATTTCAACAGCTAGAATGACCTATGCTCAATTTTGGAAGCAAGAAAGAGTGCCAGAAAAATGGGACTGGATAAAGAAGATGCTTTTTATGGCAGAAATGGACAAACTGACAAAGAAACTTAATGATAAAGAAGATGAAGAATTCCTTGCAGAATGGAAGGATTTTAGAGACTATGTTGAAACAAACTGGGATGTTAAAAGTAATTTACTTTGCTTTGATAACTATTGAGAGTAAAGTCTAGAAAATAATGATTGAATAGTAGCTAAAAGGTTACCTAAGATCTAGACAGAGAAACTGAAAATGTTAGAAATGAAGAATTGAAAAGTGAGAAGTTTTAATGTAAATGAAAAGTGAAGTAACAAGGGGTTAATGAAGGGTGGGAGCATTGCTGGAAGCCATGAGGGGGGAGGGAGGGGATATTAGAAAAGGATGTATTTAATGATATCTTGAAATATGAAATATGTTACTATATCCTATTAATAATTTTTTTTAAAAAAAAAGTTATAAAGTATTTTTTAAAAAGAAAATGTTTACAAGGATATTTTTAGCACTGCACCAAATTGAGTAAGGAATACAAAAGAACTTGGTCAAAATGTAAGTCCTCTGTCCCTTTCTCTATATGTGCCCTATCAGCTTTTAAAATATAGGGCAGGCTCTTTAGTTTAGATGTTCTAGTTCTCTACAGGGTGACCATTACCTTAAAGCTTGCTCTCACTCTGCCAGGTGAGCACATGGTCAATGGCTGCCTGCTTGCAGAGGAGACATCTGTGTGTGCTCCTGGTTGCAGCACCCAAGGAAAAGAGACCACCTTCTTTTTGTACTGAGATTTTATCATATCTGGTACTCCAGCCCCTTGACCCCAGTCAGCCTAGGTCAAGGAAGCTTTTCCTGTCATATCCAAAAAGTTCCTTCCTCAAGCCTCTCTAGAATTGGACACCCCCAGCTCTCTGTTTCCTGCCTGAAGAAGGGGGGAGAAGGGGGAAGCTTGACCATCCATTTTGTCAAGACCAGATTAGCATTTGTATGAAGGTTTCTTCCCTTTCTCTGCCCATACACCTTCAATTTCATTATTTTCCTTCCTGAAGGTGGCCTGAGGTATGAGTGAACTGACTTCCACCTCTGCCTAGAGAGAGAAAACAACTGTTAAAGTGCAAAGTGGAGGCTTTGCTCCTTGCCAGCCTCCCAGGAGAAAATGCATTTCTTCACACTGCTCATTACCCCACCTGAGTTGTGAGAGGCATATATTTGTTTATGTCAGTAGAAATGTATTAGTAGTTTGGACACCACCAGCTCGATCATATGCAGTTATGTTTGTGTTACAGATATTTGCCACTTTAAAGGCCATGACTTCCTCCCCAGAGGAATCCTGGGAATTCTTTTTTTTTTACTTTCTATTGCACCTTTCTGTTCAAAGAATATGCAAAGCAGTATAGAACTGAATAGCTCAAAAACATTAAAAACACATAAAGCTAAACATAAACTGTAGTTTTGTGGAGGTGAAGGAGAAAATCAGCAACACCCCCACAAGCTATGAAGCCATGAAATCCTGGCAGGTTTAAGGCAGGTGAGTATTTGTAGAGTAGATGATCTTCCTGGCTAAGCAGGCATGCAGCAGGTGATTGACTAAGTTCTCTTTGTTTCAGGGTAATAACCTGCGAGCTGTGGGAGCTGAAGCTCTGGCGAAACTGCTCAGGCAAAACAAGTCTGTCAGGAGGTGAGCAGGAAGGGGAACAGACAGAATCTTTTTTGGTACCCAGTGGTGATGTGGGGGGGGGGAAGTGCAGCTAAATAAGAGTTGCATCCTTTGTTGCTGTTTGCCAGGACTAAAATGGATTCCTTATGTTTTGTGCACTGAGGAGGGAAAGTAAGGGTTCTGTTCTTGATTATTTATTTGTTATGTTTGTATCCTACTTTGCAACAGCAGCTCCTCACATGGTAGCTCGCTGGGAGATTCCTCCTGCCACTGAGTGCCGCTGAAGAGAAAGTTGTGCCTGTACTGGAGGGTGTAACAAAGTGGTGGGGGAGCCACTGGGGCCTTGAGTGCAGTTTACCAGGGAGAGAGCTACTGAGTGGAATGGTGCTGACAATGATGACAAAACTTGCCATTGCAGGTACTGTTGTCCATTAAGTATCTGTGTCCCGGCATGGTGCTGCAGCTGCCACTCTGTTGCCACAAAGAATGAAAGAGGGGGAAAAACTTAACCCAAAAAGAATTTAACCAAAAGGTTAAATACAACAAATATGCAAAAATACATGTATTTATTACAATTAGGAGAAATATGGGCCCAAATAGTAGCCTCAAATCAGGATAAAATCAAATCAGACCCTGTTTTATAATTGAATCATAGAATCATAGTGTTGGAAGGGACCTCAAGGGTCATCTAGTCCAACCCCCTGTACAAGGCAGGAAATTCACAAATACCTCCCCCTCCACACCCACAGTAACCACTGTTCCACGCCAGAAGATGACAAAAAACTTCCAGGATCCCTGGCCTGGAGAGAAACTGCTTCCTGACCCCAAAGTGGCAATCAGCATTTCCATGGGTGTGTAAGAAAAGGCCACAAGAACTAAGCACTGAGGCAACCCTTCCTGCCCTCCCTCTCATGATCTGTCTAAGTTCACAGAATCCGCATTGCTGTCAGAGGGCCATCTAGCCTCTGTTTGAAAAACTCCAAAGGAGAGACAACACCTCTTGAGGAAGCCTGTTCCACTGAGGAACCACTCCAACTGTCAGGAAGTTCTTCCTAATGTTTAGCCAAAAACTCTTCTGATTTAATTTCAACCCGTTGGTTCTGGTCCGACCTTCTGGGGCAACAGAAAACAACTCCACACCATCCTCTATTTGACAGCCCTTCAAGTACTTGAAGATGGCTATCATATCACCTATCAATTGTCTCCTCTCCGGGCTAAACATACCCAGCTCCTTCAACCTTTCTTCATAGGACTTCGACTTCAGACCCCTCATCATCTTCACTGCTCTCCTCTGGACACGTTCTAGCTTGTCTATATCCTTCTTAAACTGTGATGCCCAAAACTGAATACAATTCTCTAGGTGAGGTCTAACCAGAGCAGAGTAAAGTGGTACCATCACTTTGCGTGATCTGAACACTATACTTCTGTTGATACAGCCCAAAATCGCACTTCCCTTTTTAGCAACTGCATCACACTGCTGACTCATGTTCAGTGTATGGTCTACTAAGACCCCTAGATCCTTTTCGGACATACTACTGCCAAGGCAAGTAACCTATAATTATGCATTTGATTTCTCGTACCTAAATGCAGAATTTTACATTTATCCCCATTTTTAATTCATTAAATTTCTTTTATCCCAGTTTTCCAGCCTGTCAAGATCATCCTGTATCCTGACTCTGTCTTCTACCATATTTGTTACCCCTCTCAATTTAGTATCATCTGCAAATTTAATAAGCATTCCCTCTATCCCTTCATCCAAATCATTGATAAAGATGTTGAACAAAACAGGTCCCAGGACAGATCCTTGAGGCATTCCACTTGACACTCCTCTCCAAGAACATGAGGAACCATTCACAAGCACTCTTTGGGAGCCATCTGTCAACCAGTTACAGATCCACCTAACAGTCATAGGATCCAAACCACATTTTTCCCATTTGTCAACAAGGATATTATGTGGAACCTTATCAAAAGCCTTACTAAAATAAAGAAAAACTATGTCTACAGCATTCCCCTGATCCAGCAAGGTAGTAACTTTCTCAAAAAAAAGAGATAAGGTTAGTCTGACATGACTTGTTCTTGAGAAATCCATGCTGGCTCTTAGTAATTACAGCTGTCCTTTCTAAATGCTCAAGGACTGTCTGTTTGATGATTTGTTCTAAAACTTTCCCAGGTATAGATGTCAAGCTGACGGGTTGGTAGTTACCCATATCCTCCTTTTTCCCCTTCTTGAAGATGGGGACAACATTTGCCCACCTCCAATCTTCTGGCACCTCACCTGTTCTCTAAGATTTCTCAAACATAATGGACAGAGGCTCAGAGTTCTTTTAGTACCCTTGGATGCAGCTCATCTAGCCCCGAGTACTTAGTTTCATTTAAAGAAACTAGGTGTTTATGTACTACCCCTATGTTGATCCTATGCTGCATCTCCCTTCCCTATTCATGTGTTCTGTTTTTGCCATATTGAGCACCATTTCCCTTGCAAGAGAAGACCGAGGCAAAGTAGGAATTGAGCAGTTCTGCCATCTCTTCATCACCTGTTACAATTTCACTTTCCTGTCCTCGCAATGGGCCTATCATGTCCTTGCTCTTTTTCTTACTTTGAACATAAGAAAATAACCATTTTTGTAGTTGTGATAGCAGCAGTCACAGATCTGGACATCCCTGGTGAACTTGCTGGTATTTTGGTCGGCTTGTTGGTTCCAGCCATCTTTCTTCTGATTCCTCTGTTCCACCTCATAGGAAACTTCACCTAAAGGAGGGTGTTAACACTCCCAAACAGCACAGAAGGGGGGAAAAATAATCAAGCCCTAATACAAGAACTATTAAAGGCTCTATTTTCGAGGCTACCCAATAAAAGAAGCAATGAAAGAGATGACACAACAGTCAACTACCCAGATGCAGGGCTTGCACAAACAAATAGCAGACAAGACACAAAAATTAGCAGAAATAACTAAAACAATGCAGAAGGTTGATACCAGAATGAAAGAAATGGAGAGTAAACTTCAAGTAACAGAGTCTAAACAAGCACAACTGGAACAAGATCTGATTAGACTCCAAGTCAACAAAGCATATTATATTTTGAGATTCCAAAACATTCCGGAAGAACGAGATGAAGATATCAGGAAAAAAATGGCCATATGCTTGGCAGAGTATATGGTAGCAGAGGAACCCAAGAAAGTATTAAAAGAACTGGATGCAGTTTGGTGTAGTGGTTAAGTGCGCGGACTCTAATCTGGGAGAACCTGGTTTGATTCCCCACTCCTCCACTTGCACCTGCTGATGTGACGTTGGGTCAGTCACAAGCTCTGGCACAGCTGTTCTTGAAAAAGAGCAGTTTCTGTCAGACCTCTCTCAGCCCCACCTACCTCTGTTGTGGGGAGGGGAAGGGAAAGGAGTTTGTAAGCCGCTCTGAGACACCCTTGGGTAGTGAAGGGCAGGGTACAAATCCAATCTCTTCTTCTTCTTCTTACAGAATGAACTCAGCTTTTGCCAGAAACAATCAACTGCCCAGAGAAGTTCATGTAAGATTCTATAAAAGAATATTTAGAGATGAAATTTTAAAGGCTTCAAACAAAAAAACATTGATGCTGGACAACACTGAAATAAAGGTTCTGAAAAAGGTACCATGGAGAGTTAGAGATAGAAGAAGAGAATACTCCAAACTAACAGCTGTGCTAAGGAAAAATGATATTGTATACATGGTTTCTACCCGAGGGCTTAATTTTTTCTTACAGAGGTAAGAGACAAAGAATTACCTCTGTATTCAAGGCAGAGGTCTTCTTGAAAAAATATGGCACGGATCTCCAAACTGAAGAAATGGGCTCTGAGAGAGAAGAGGAGGAAGAAGAAGGGGATCTTCCCCAAGGAGCCACAGGGACGTCAGCAGTACCTAAAGAAGCCCCAAAGAAAGCCAAACACCTCAAGACTTCGCTACGACCTACAAGGAAACAACTAAAAGAAAACCTGGAAGCACAAGCAAAAGATCAAGATGGATAAAAGCAAAGGTAAAATAAGATTGATCTCGATAAATAACAATGGATTGAACTCACATCTGAAAAGAAGATGAACCTTTCAACAATTTAAAAAAAGCAATTTCGATATTATTTGTTTTTGAGAGATTCACATCAAAGAAGCTGATCATAAATATCTTCAAAATCCGAAGCTAGGTAGAACGTTCCTAACATCAGATAAAAAGAAAAAGAAAAGAGGTGTGGTGATGTATGTAAAAGAACATCTCCAGCCAGAAATGGTGTATGCATCTCAAGATGGATGTGTCTTAATTGTCCAGGTACAAAGGCAAACTAAAAAAACTCTCTATGCACCAAACCACCACCAAGAAAAATTCTACAAAACTTTGCAAGTATTGATGGCAAAGCAGGAATACCAAGAAACCTGTATAATCCGTTTTGAGAGAAGCCAAGACAAAAAGAGCTTGAAGAAAAGGAAGCGGAAAAGAAAACACAAACTTCCACCAACGTTTTATCAACTAATGGAAGAGAATAAATGTATAGATGCCTGGAAAGCTAGAAACCCACACAAGCAAGGTTACACTTTCTATTCAGCAAGACACAAATCCTGGTCAATCCTTGATATGTGTTAGATCTTGGCTACTATGACAAATGAAATATTGGAAGCAGAAATACAGCCTCAGATGTTCGCAGATCACAACCCTATCACTTTAGAGCTTCAAGATACCCTTAAAAGAAGCAGATGGAAGTTAAATACTTCGATCCTAAGAAATGATAGCTTTGTAAAGAACTCTAAGAAGGAATTTCAAGCATTTTTTGAAAGAAACATACAACCAGGGATGTCTATAAACACAGTTTGGGATGTGTTTAAGGCTTTTGTGAGAGGATGGATGATAAAAGAAACTTCATTCAGGAAAAACAGAGACTTGAAAAATACTTCCAACTACAAGAACAAATAAAAGAACAAGAAGAGAACTTAAAGCACTATTCAAAGAACGAAAAAAGGAGAATTAATCTCAAATATTTACAACATCAAATGAACTGTCTGCTGACACAAGAAATAGCAAGGAAAATAATGTATGCTAAACAAAACTATTTTAAAAATGCAAATAAATCGACTCGATGGTTAGCATACAAAATACTTAAGCAGCGTGAAGAAAGATTTATAAGTGCACTAAGAAATGGAAAAGGGGAAGACAAAAATAAATTAGAAGATTTAAAAATAATTGTGGAACAGTTGTATTTATATAAATTTTATATAAATAAAATTTATATAAAAGAACAGAAATACCTCAAGAACAAGTTGGAGAATATTTAAAGAAATACAATCCCAAAATATTCACGGAAGAGCAAAGAATAATATTAAATCAACAAATCTCTACAGCGGAAATTGTAGAAGCCCTGAACAAAATAAAAAAAGGCAAGTTGCCTGGTCCTGATGGGCTCCCCGCAGAATTCTACCATGTTTTTGAAGGTCAACTGATTGCACCCTTGAAGGAAGTATGTCAGAATGTAACGTGTGAACAAAAAATACCAGACTCCTGGAATGAGGCAATAATATTGCTTATACACAAACAAGGCTTAGATGGAAAAGAGACCAAAAACTACAGACCTATTTCATTGCTAAATGTGGACTACAAAATATTTGCTTCCATCTTAGCAGCAAGAATGAAAAAAGTACTAGCACAAACTATACACAAAGATCAAGCGGGTTTTCTTCCCAAAAGGCAACTCAGAAATAATTTTAGGATAGTTTTGGACACTTTGGAATATTATGAAGCCCATCCGGAAAAACAAATGGCCTTAATCTTTTTAGATGCAGAAAAGGCCTTTGATAATGTTAATTGGAAATTTTTGAAGGAATTGTTAAAATACTTGCAGGCAGGAGCAGTATTTAGCAAAATGATTGAAGCAATATATTCGAAACAGGCTAAGATTTCAATTAATGGAGATTTAACTCAAAAAATTGAAATTCAAAAAGGGACACGACAAGGATGCCCACTTTCACCATTGTTATTTATTTTTGTACTTGAAACTATAATTGAAGTAATCAGAGCAAAAAAACAAATTAGAGGACTTCAAATAAGAGGAGAAGAATTCAAACTCTTAGCCTTTGCGGATGGCTTGGCTTTTATCCTGGAAGAACTTACAGACTCGATAGAGCTTTTGTTACTGAGACTACAGGAATATGGAGTAGTAGCCAGACTTAAGATCAATAAAAACAAAACAAAGATTCTGATAAAAAACATGACAGAGCCTCAATCCTGACATTTACAGGAAATATCAGGACAGGAGATTCAAAAGAAAATTAAATATCTTGGAATAAATTTAACGAACAAATGTAGCTCCTTGATTGAAAACAACTATATGGAATTATTGAAAACAATAAAACAAGATTTAAACAAACTGAAGACCCTGCAAATTTCCTTTATGGGCAGAATAGCAACCATTAAAATTAATATTCTACCAAGATTGATGTTCCTATTTCAAACTATTCCAGTGCTGCAAAACCAGAATTATTTTAAAGAGGTTGATAAACTGTTGACACAGTTTATTTGGCAAGGAAAGAGACCTAGAACAGAACTCAAGATGTTACAGGATGCAAAAGAAAGGGCTGGTTTTGGCCTTTCAGATTGTGCTTTGTATTATAAAGCAGCAGCATTGGCTTGGATTAAAAACTGGATTACATTAGATAACCAAAGACTACTTAAATTAGAAGGACATGATATGCTATTAGGATGGCATGCTTTTTTATGGTATGGGAAAACAGATTCCCATAAGTATTTCAAACAACATTGGCTAAGGGCCTCTTTGATAAAAATTTGGGAACCAATTAAAAAACGATTTTATTCGAAAATTTTGAAATTGGTGGTCCCTTTAGAAGCACTCATGAACCCAAAGATGTCATTAGAAGAACCGCCTAGAAGATATTATGACCTACTGGACTCTAAATTTAATTTAAAACTTCCCCAGGAACTGAATTGGTGGCAAAAGGTACAAATTGAATCAAGGTATACTAAAGACAAAGCGATCGGTTTCTATGACAGTTGGTTGGAAATAGATAAGTTAATGCTTTCAGATGAACAGAATTTTATAAAGAAAATGTATACCGTACTGTTAGATTATAAAATGCATGATGAAACTGTCAAAAATGGTATGATATAATAGGCCCAAAATTTGGGTCATACTATTCAGCTAGACCAATGGTCTAAACTATGGGGGAAAAACATTAAGGTTACAAAATCCATTGCATATAAAAAATATATTTATAAGATGTTTTACAGATGGTATATAACACCTGAAAAATTAGCTAAATTTGATTCAAAATGTTCAGATAAATGTTGGAAATGTGAAAGCAAAATGAGATCCTTTTAACGTATGTGGTAGCTTTGTGAGAGAGTTAAGAAGTATTGAATATGGATACACGAAATATTACAGAATATATTGAAATGTTGTATACCTTTAATTCCGGAAATATTACTGTTGAATATTTTACCAGATTATTTTAAAAGAGAAGATTCTTATCTCGTGTTGTATATAACTACTTCTGCTAGAATACTGTAATCTAAATATTGGAGGAGTCAGGACATGCAAAGTAAAGAAGAATCTATCAATAAAATATTTGAAGCAGCAGAGATGGACAAACTTACTTTGTTTTTGAAGGATCACACTGAAGAGACTTTTGAAAATACATGGACAAGATTTTACAGATGGCATGAGAACTATGTCTTTAACAAGACAAGACAAGATATATAAGCAAGTGGAAAAGAGGGTAAAGATGATAACAGTCAGGGGTCTTTTCGGGGGGGAGCGCACCGGAGCACAGCTCCGGGAGCTCAGGAGCCAAGCCCCGCCCCCAGCCGGCTTCCCGGAGAGTCTTTCAGGCAGCCGAATGTCAATTTCAGCTCCATTATATCCTATGGGCCATTGAAGTCAATGGTGAAAACATAGGGTATATTCTAGGGGCTGGAGGGGAGGGGGTTTGAGGGAGAGGCTCGAAACTCACAGGATAGCTGATGGAGCCTCTCCCCAAGATACCCACCAAGTTTCAAGAACATTGGACCAGGGGGTCCAATTCTATGGGCCCCTAAACAGGTTGCCCCTATTCCCTCCATTGTTCTCTATGGTGGGAAAATGTTTTCACCATTGACTTCAATGGCCCATAGGGTATAATGGGGCTGAATTGCCACTGAATTTCTTTCATTCCCTCCTTTCCTTCTTTCTTTTTCCTCTTTCCCTCATTCTTCTCTTCTTTCTTTCTTTCTTTCTTTCTTCCTTCCTTCCTTCCTTCCTTCCTTCCTTCCTTCCTTCCTTCCTTCCTTCCTTCCTTCCTTCCTTTCCTTTCCTTTCCTTTCCTTTCCTTTCCTTTCCTTTCCTTTCCTTTCTTTCCCACCTTCTTCTCTTCTCTTTTTTCCTCCTTTCCCTGTTTCCCTCCTTCTTCCCTCTCTTTCTTTCCCTCTTTCCTTCCTTCTTTCCTTCTCTCTACTCTCTCTCTTTCCTTCCCTCTTTCCTCCTTCTGTGGCCCAACTCTCATGAGAAGGAGTTTAAACTTTAAACCCCTTCTCTCTTAGCTCCCCCACCCAGACCAGCTGGGGAAGGGAAGGGGAGGCTTTTGAAGATGCTTCCCCCCCTTTTGCTTCCCCTTCTGACATCACTTCCGGTGATGTCAAGGGGTGTGGCATATGCTAATAGCCTAATAGCTCATTAGCATACCATATGCTAATGAGCTCCTGCAGCTGTTCTTCTACGAAAAGACCCCTGATAACAGTACTAATGTTTGCACAAATGGTTGCAAAAGTGTTTATAAAAATTACTTTCTACTGTTAGGTATAAGCTTAAAGTGATACTTAATTGGCTCCAAAATTGTTTTACTCGTATTGTACCCCAGTTTCATGTTATCATTGGTGTTTGTCTATGTTTGTGTTTGTTTGCGTTATAGAAAATAAAAATTTGGGGGGGGGAGAAAAAGAAAATAACCCTTTTTTGTTGTTTTTACCGTCTCTCGCTGGCCTAAGCTCATACTGAGCTTTAGCTTTCCTAACTCTCTTTCAACAAGCACTGGCTATTTGTTTATATTCATTCTTGTTTATAAGGCCCTCCTTCCCCTTTCTGAATGAGTCTTTTTTATTTCTCAAGTCTTCAGAGAGCTGTTTATGGCTTTTTTAGGCTCCTCCCATTCTTCCTTCTCATAGGAATTGTTTGTGATTGTGCCTTCAGTATTTCACTTTTAAGAAATTCCCGTCCCTCTTGAACTCCCTTCTCCTTAAGTATTTCTGACCATGGAATTCCACCCAGCATAACTTTTAGTTTGTCAAAATTTGCTTTCCTGAAGTCCAACCTATATGTCTTACTATGTACCACTTTTACCTTCCCTACGACTGTAAATTCCAAAATTACATGGTCACTATTACCCAGAGTGCCCACTACTTTCACTTCATCAACCAGTTCTTCCCTGTTGGTAAAAATCAAGTCCAAGATAGCAGATCCCTTGTTTCCCTCTCTGCTTTCTGGAAAATGAAATTGTCAGCAAGACAAGTCAGGAATTTATTGGACCTTTCATTTTTAGAAGAATTGGACTTCCAACAGATATCTGGGTAATTGAAATCTCCCATGACCACCAAGTCCTGTCTCCTTGAGAACTTTGTAATCTGTTCTAGGAGTGTCTCATCCCAATCCTCTGCCTGGCTTGGTGGTCTACAGCAAACCCTCACCATGATATCAGTATTATTTCTTACTCCTTTTATTTTTACCCAGAGACTCCCAACTGGACTTTCATGCTCAGATTCACATATTTCCTCACAAGTATATACCTCCTTTACATATAATGCAACTCCTTCGCCCTTCCTTATTTGTCTGTCCCTTTTAAATAAGTTATACCCCTCCATCCTTCCAATTGTGAGTGTCATCCCACCAAGTTTCAGTAATGCCTATTAGTTCCTCCTGCTTGTTTCCCATACTCTGCACATTAGAGTAGAGACATCAGAATCCCTGAAGTTTTCGTTTCTGTACTTACATGTGAGTTAATGTTTTCTAGCATACGTGCCACTCCCCACAAAACTTGAGAGTTCTTATATCCAGTTATTGGCTTTGCATTTTTGTCTTGCTCCCCCACAGGATTTAGTTTAAAGCTCTCCTTATTAGGTTTGCAAGGCTGTTTCCAAACATATTTTTTCCTACCCTCGTGAGGTGCAAACCATTTCCTGATAGAAGAGCTTCATCTCAAAAGTGTAAGCCATGGTCCAAAAATCCAAACCTTTGACACCATCTACATAGCCAGTCATTGAGGCCTTCAAAAGAAAGAACTGACGAGAA
This sequence comes from Gekko gecko, assembly GCA_029375565.1. Classification (NCBI taxonomy): domain Eukaryota; kingdom Metazoa; phylum Chordata; class Lepidosauria; order Squamata; family Gekkonidae; genus Gekko; species Gekko gecko. Next base: position 229,784,742 of record JAPDNY010000002.1, on the reverse strand, counting down.
TACAGCCTGTGCTCCCAGTTCCTTCACCTTTTTACCCAGAGCCACATAGTATCTTTTAATATGTTCTGGGCTATATAATTTGTTCCCACATGGATAAGCAATAAGTCATAATAATCTGTGGGCTTGATGAGTCTTCCTACCCTTTCTGTCACATCCTGGATGCGTGTACCCGGTAGACAGCATACCTCTCGAGATGACAAGTCCGGTCGGCACATTTTAATTTCTACTCCTCTCAGTAGGGAATCCCCAGTTACCAACACATGCCTTCTCCTATATTAGGGAGCAGAGACTTGAGTCCTTCTATCCACAGGGGTCTGAGAAATTTTCTTCAAGCTTTGTGGAGGTTGGGGACGGAGCCCCTGTTCCAGTGGTTCAGAATCAACATCTGTGGTGAGATCCAGGAACCCATTGCTTAGTAACAGAGGCTCAGAATGTCTCTTGATCTTCCTGCTCCTGTGGGTTACATTCTTCCATGTGCCCTCCTCCTGTGTTGGGTGCTCCTCCAGTTGCTGAGATACCTTTCCCTCCTCCTCCTGTTGCCTTCTCAGGAGTGCTTCATGCATTCTGTCCATGAATTCTTCACCTTCCCTTATAAACTTCAAGTGTGGACAAGCGTGCCTCAAGTCCCTGTATCTTCTCTGTCTCTTTTTTTTTTTGCCCCCCCTGAAGGGGATTTTCTATTGCTTTTTTGTAATAGGCAACTAAAACTACAATGAAAAAGAGGGGAGGGGAACTAACAACTAGGGAGAAAGAAAAGTATACCCACACTATACTAAAAACCCAAGAGTAGGAGATTATTATCCTGGTTAGAGTCTATGTTAGTACTATATTGTTAGTAAACAATGCATGTTGTGAGTTGCTATCTATCCCTGATCAAAAATTAGCTGATTACTTGTTATGGGAGAATTTCAGAGCATCTCCCAAACTCGCTTCATAAAGGCAATTTTCAGAGTCCTTCTGCCTTTACTTAGGCTTTCTATCTCTAAGGGCATAAGTTGGTTTGCAGGCAGCTGCGCCTTCTTCTGTGGCCAGGTCTTCCAGGGTGTGGATCCATTCAAACCAGTTTCACCATCTTCTTTGGTTCCCAGATGACGTTTCAGGAATTCTTTAGCCTTGTGCACAGAGTCAGTCTTCTCTCTCTTGTCATGTAGCTTAAAGATGACCCTTTCTGGAAACGCCCATTTATATGCGATTTGATTAGTTTGAAGGAAGAGAATTAAATCCTTGTAGATCTTTCGTTTTTAGTGAATTTCAAATGGAATATCCTTTAAAGTCTTGATGATAGCATTCCCCATTTTCAATGGAGTTGCTGACGTAGCTTTTAAAATTGCATCCCTGGTTTGTCTTCTTGAGAATCTGACTGATATTTCTCCAGGCAGGCTATTTTTTTTGGTGTAATTGGAATACACCCTATATGCTGCATCCATATCATGCATTATTTCTTCCGCTGTCAAATCCACTACTGGTGCGATTAGATCACTCAGGAGCTTCTTCAGGTCCTCTTTCGGCGATTCAGGAGCTCCCTGGAACCTGAGGACCATATTGGCTTTTTCCATTTGTAGAAACAACAGTCTATTTTCCTGATGATTCTGTTTATTCGTTAATTGGTCCACTCTTTTCTTCAAAGTCTTGTTTTCGGTGTGCATCTCTTTCACTACTTTCATCTTTTGCTCCATCTGTTTAACTATTTCAGCCATCTGGAGCTGTTGCGCTGCGAGGGTCTGATTAAGGACGGTTAACTGCTGGTTAATACCAGTGAGTTGATCCATGACAGGCTTGAGCGTGTCTGATAAGAGTCTCATAACATCCGCCCCCTCGTCTTCCAGCCTTGGACTTTGACCTCCCATAGGTCACTCCTTTTCTCCCTGCGCCCGACATCTTGATTGATTGTTTACAAAAGCCAGCCGCTGTTTCCCCACCTCTGAAAATCGCTTATGCTTCAAATCTGCTCTGGTAAGTCTCACCAAAAAAGCCAAATGATCAATTCCCCCCCCCCTTATTCTGCTGCTTTTCTCGCTCGCGGGGGGGATCCCTCTGCCTTCTGTTTGCTGCTATAAGGGGGGGGTGAGGAATTTTCCGGTTATTTTCAAGTTCGGTTACAGCCAACTCATGATCACTGCCGGCCACTGTCGGCATCGCTTAGATCTTCGCCAGTCACTCAATCTCCACCGCTTGTTCCGACCAACCTAGCTGGTGCCATGCGGCCACACAGCAGTAGGACCATTAGGGCAAAGGGGAGCCTCAATTCACCGGCATTCCGCTGATGAAGAGGCTACCCCTTCAAAGCCCTATGGCTTGGAACCCCACCCAAAGGTTCCATGGGGGGGCCATGTCAGTAGCTCCCCTCCAAACCGCTGGTGTGCAAATCGCTCCCTCGGGCCTCGGGGAGAGCGACTGCCATCGCCACGCTATAGACTAGAAGTTCAAGTCCCTGTATCTTCTCCTCCAGTACGACTACCAACTTACACTTGCTGCAAATGTAATTGCTGTAATTGATGTGAATCTCTATATATCACTAAAATGTTTTTTAAAAATATATTATGTTCATCAGGATATTCTTAAATACTTTTATTGACACACAACTGAAGATATGTGTACATGATCAGGGCAGAAAGTATTTAAAATGAGGCCTCTGTATCATATCTCTGCCTTGAGTCACAGATACTTATTATAAGTAACTCAAGATATCTCTTCAACACATTTTTTCATTATATTCATAAATGCGCACTTAATAATAAAAACTTTTTTCTTCTTTTCTCCTCCAGAACAATTTCCAGTTGGTGCTAATTTTAGTATTTATTGTATTATCTGGAGCCAATGTGCAATAAATATGTTTGACTGTTGAAGAAGGCCAATTGGCCGAAATGTGTATGATCTTGGTCATATAAGGTTTCTGATACAATGATTTGATTTTAGGCTACTGTTTGGGCCCATATTTGTTTTTATCCGAATTGTAATAAATACATGCATTTTTGTATATTTGTTATATTTGACAATATTTATGTTTTATGTTCATTACTGATATCATTGGGCCCTTAGATTTGCCACTCTGTTGTCTTCATCGCTGTCTCCTGGTGCCCTTTCGGTAAGGGTTTCACATCTTCCTTCAGTGGCAGGAGCTGCAATCATCCAAGCAGCCCACCACATGAGCGGCTGTGTCTGCTTTTCAGATGCAAATTGGCTCCCAAAATGGCTCAGGAATCAAAATGTGATACAACTGGTTGCTCAGGCAAGCTGAATCCAATTGCTGCTTCCTGTCCTCCCTCTGATGGAATGGCATTGGAAACCTGAGTGAGGGGGATTCTCAGCTGCAGCTGGATCCAGGCAGGATCCCTGGCTGCTTCCTGGCCTCCCCCTGACAATCCAGTAAAAGGTAGCTGGAAACTGGAGAGAAAGGACTCTTATCTGAAGGTGGATCCAGGCATGATGGAGATGTGGTTCCAGCCGTCCTTGATTATAGCTTGGGGCTGGCTGTGTTCTGAATCCTAAAGTCTCTTTCTAATTAGCCTTTAATTCTGATCCCCCCCAGCCTCACTTTAGAATGGAACAACTTGGGTATCTGGGAGGAAAGCTTTGCCTTGTTCTGTGAAGGGCTTGGAGCAAACTGTACTCTACAACGCCTGGATCTGCGCAATAATCAGATCAACCACCAGGGTGCAGGAGAGCTCTCCATGGCACTGAAAAACAATTCCAGTCTACAGGAACTTGGTAAGGGCTGGAGTAGCTTGCATTGTTCATGCTGTGCATCCAACAGGTGCCATAGAGCAGCAGCACAGGACTGAGCAAGGTGATGGGGCAGTTGTGATTTCTTTGTGGGTTGTCACACTGCAGAGATTCCAAAGGATACAAACTGACTCACTGTCAGTTGCACTAAGCAAATGCAAGTGAAGCACAGAAATGTGCAACTACAAACAATTGCCAGCTTTTTTGGCTTGAGTCCTCTATTTTATTTAGAATATTTATCAGCTACCTTTCCACCTGAAGGTAGCCAATGAAACCTGCAACATATACAAGCATAAAGCAGTTGCACAATGAAATTTACATAAAACAACCTGAAAGCAAGTTTGGGGACAAATAACAGGCAGCATCTCTCTCTTTTAACTACTTCAAACATTACGTGACTCAGTGGAGGTTATCCCAGGTTAAGTGTGCATAGGATTGCTTTAGTGTCCTGTTTCCTCTCCAAAGTGAAGAAGCTTCATGAAATGCACTTGTATTTAACTTCTCCAAAAAAATCCAATTTCATTCCCAATATGCAGAAGTCTAGAAAAGTAAAATCAAATGCATGATTGGTGGTCATGTGTGGTACTTTGTTTCTTGTCTAGATCTGCGTTGGAATAACATTGGGCTTCTAGGGGGGCGTGCGCTCCTGAATTGCCTGCATAGCAACCGGCTACTCCGACAGCTTGAATTGGCTGGGAACAATATACCCGGTGACATCCTGAAGGCTGTGGGTGAGCAACCATGCCAACCCCTAAGTGCTTAGTGTTCTAGGTTCCAGGCTGTCCCATGTTCACTTGATATCTTCATCTGAGTACATAGATAACTGTTATGATAGGAAGGGGGAAACGGTGCCTCTCCTTGCTGAGAAACTCCCTTAGATTAAGGGTTTCCTGGAAAGTTATCTGGTAACCAGGTGCCACCACTCAGGGCCTTTTGAGAACCAGACTGACCTACTGAGAAGGTAATTTTCCAGTGCAGTACTAGAGCAATAACAAAATAACTTATAACTAACCCAGCAGCACCTGTGCAGTCTAGCACATGGGGGTTAAGGGAAATATTGCAGAGAAAAAGAGTGTACTATGTGAAGCCAAAAATATATGTCTTTATAAAAATGTTTATTGTAAAAGAGAGAGAAAAAAATGGAAAGTGTGGTTGGGGTGGAAATAGGCAAAACAAAATACATGGGAAAACACAGCAACAACAGAGATATTCAAATGAAAAGCAATACAGTTGAACTAAGCAAGCTAAACACGTTACCTATGCTGTAGCAGGTTCCTCAGAGACTGTGCAGAGTTCCTTGTGGTAACAAGAAGTCAAAGGAATCATTAACCCTTTCCCAACTTCCTGTGGACCCAGTTTCCATTGAAGACTGAAAACTGAAGATAAGGAAAAATCCCAAATGTCTAGATGTTTATGCTAAATTCTGGGAATGAGAAGCTGATTTCTCCAGTCCCACACAAATTTTATCTCTGATGTCAGAGGCCACTTTTACCAGTCAGAGCCATATCCAATATAGTCCCACCTCCATCAAGCACCTGGTAATGGCTCTGAACTTCCATGACAAATAGATGGTCCTGGTCCAGACTTGGATTGTCCTTTGTCCAAAAGTGGTTAAATCCTCCAGGAAGGTCCAATTGTGGAATGGAAGTGAATAGCCCATTCTCTAGGGGTCCAAGATCCCAGACACTCTCGTCTATGTGGTATTCTTGAGCCTTAGCAAGTTTTAGGATTCCTGTCACAATAACTATGTGGGCAAGAGGTTTCCATCCAGTGTTGAAAAAAAATAAAATTCAAAGCTGGGATCCAGTCCAAAAGTTTTCTCTCTTCTTGGTGCTTGGGGAACATGCCAGTCAAGTTTCCCATGGGTGACTCTGGATCACCTGATTATCTCTGCAACCTCATGAAACTGAGGAAACTTATTGGAAAGGATTTCATTTTTTGCTTCTTTCTGGCCCAGATCAAGCTATGGAACGCAACAAAGAACATCAGAACATCCTCTGTAAAAGTCATAACATGACACGTGTTCTCAGTAAAGAGGTGCTGTGCTTGAAGGAGGAGAAAGCAAAACAGGTTAGTTAGCCTGACTGCACTCGGGCTGGCAAGGGTTGTGGATTGTATACCAATAAAAGCACTAGAGAGTGGTGGAGCTGCCCTGCCTTCTTCATTCTAGGCAGACTTCAGGAATGGTATCAGTAGACAACTTGTATCACTTGCTGGTAGTAAGATTTATTTACCATAGTGCTTGAGGGGATTTTGCATCCCTTACCATTACTCAGTGATCTTTCATGAGCTACCAGAGGAAGCCATCCTGACCTATAGGATTAGTGAAGGGCTGCTTTTAATTAGAAACAACTACTTACAGAGGAGACCACTTTGTTCTGGACTGAACCAGTTCGTTTTTTAAATCCCCCCCCCCGACCATTCAATTGGAAGACTCCTGCGTCTTTCCAGACATGACAAGATGCTTTTGGAGTTTAACACTTGTCCCTTCTGACTGATAAAACATTTCCCCAACAAACAAATCAGTGCATTGTTGTGGAAAGTGTATGAGATGTGGACCATGGCGACCCAAACTGAAATCTCTGCTCAGCCACTCTGTCTCCACCTATCCTTCCTCAAAGGTTTATTGTGAAGGTAAAATGTGGAGGAGAGCCATGTAACCCATACCAGAAGAAAGGCAAGATAAAACTTAATACCTTTGTAAATAAATATATTCTCTGCATTTACTGGAGTGCTGGGATGAAGGGTAGGTGGTCTTCCCTGCTGTGGCTTGAAGAACTACTTCTTACCAATGTGGAGATTGTCCTGGTGTTGGGAAAATAGATTCAGCTGCTGGTGGCTCAGATTTCAAACTCTTGGTGTTAATTTTATGCCTGTGCTTCTCAGTTTCTGGATCTTATGGACACTATTGACAGACAGAGAGAGGAGATAACTCGCAGCAACAGGTGAGTGAATTATGGGCAGCAAGCTGTCCCCCACCCGAGACCCAAATGGTACTGCCCAGAGGCTGCCCTTAAATGCTTCTAGCCATTGCTTCAACTAACAAGGGATGGATGACAGGAACAACACAAAAAATCATTCCTGATCAGAGGTTTAAAGCTACAGTTACCTTTTAGTGTGACATACATCTGCCATTGGTGCAGATCCTGCTGGGTCTTCTGGACTAGCAGTGTTTCAGAGCCTACTCGCCTACAAACCACTATGTCTGGAAGTGCCTTTTGTCTTCAAAGGATTGTCCATAACGTATGTCATACTTTTTTGAGGCCATTCTAAACCTTCCCTTTGTCCCATTTGTCCCATTTTAACCAGTGTTCTTTTGTCTCAAACTTGCTTCTCTCTTTCCTGCTCTTGATATGAGATATACTTTATATGCTTTATGGATGGTACCATCTCCACATATTGTCTCTGTTCTCCATGCAGGGTATCAATGGCGCGAGTCGGGCAGCTGCAGGAAGCCCTGACTGAACAGCATTCTGTGCTGAACTCGCTAAAAGCAAAGTAAGGAGGAACAAGTCTCTGTGAGAAAGGCTGGGCAGGCATTAGAGATATGGGAGTGAGCAGAAAAACTTGTAGGCAGGATGGAAATGGCATGTTCAGTTAGTGTAGTCTACATGCAAACACTCTGAAACATACTTTGCTCTGGAATAAAGTATTCAGGTGTGAGATTGCAATAATGTAAACTAGCTTCAGAAGAATGGGGAAAAGTTTGTCTCTTTGCCATCACTTACCACTCTGTTCATGTGAACAAGACACGTGGACAACTTGCATTAAGGCATAGGTGCCACAAACAGCAGAGGCAGCAAAAATGTTGGCACATTTCTGAACAGGATGCATCTGTGGGTCTTGCTTTGGCATAGAATCAGACCTGCGCTCCTGCCTGCTGCTCCTGCGTTGCGTTACTGCCTGCTCAGCTTAGTAGGCCATAGGCAAAACCATACAAAGGTGATGGAGGCTGTATGTGTACTGTTGCACTCACCATTAGCAATCTTGCACACTTGGGATTTGATGTGAGGCACGCTTACTGAAAAGGTCAAGTAGCTGTAGTAAGTGATCTTGAAATGCACCCAAATGCATAGAATGGTGATGGCTCAGAGATCTTAATACTAAAGGTTAGATTTGCCAGAGTGACTCACGTAACATGTTGGGCTTTGTAGGCTCCAAATGACTGAGGCAGCCTTGGCTCTGTCGGAACAGAAGGTGCACAGTCTGGGTGAGTTGCAGAGTACAGCAAAGGAGGAGCAGGCAAGACTGGTGGAGAGCCATGCAAAGGAGTTGCAGCAGCTCAAGAAGGTAGGTTTGGTGGCCCTGATTGGGCAGAAAGGTGGGATATACATTTTGTAAATAAATAGCTTGGAGCAGATCTGTGGAACTGCATGAAGTCTGGGAATGGAAGCTTTTGTTGGGAAGGGAGTTGGTTGAGTGATGGCATGAAAGTGATGCATGACCAATACACAAGATCTGGGGGAAGACTGGGGGACATATAGAAAGGAAATTGAAGAACTGATATCTTCTGCTGGCTGGGTTGGTAGGATTCTGCTGATCGAGAAGCAAAGCTTCACCGTGACCTTTCAGCTGCCAATGAAAAAAATCTCCTGCTCAGGAATGAGGTAAGAAAGTGGCCATGAACATCCTCCGATGGTTCTTTTCCTTGAGACTCCCTCTGGGGATTCCCCACAGCCTTAGGCCTTGTCCCAACAAACTGGTGTCATGTCCTTGGAGCCCACTGTCCTGTACGGATATTGGGCTTGCCTCTGTATCATGGGAGTCGCTTCCACCTAGGTGGATGAACTGGAAAGAAAGTGCAAAGGGCAGCAGGAGCAGCTGTTTCAAGTGAAGGAGACCCTGACCCACACGACGGCAGAGCTGAAGCTACGGGCTGTACAGGCTGAAGGTGAGCATGATTTGGGAGCATGAGTAGTCAAAGGTAAGCCGGAGCCTGGACTGCCTAGGGAAAGGAGGGGATGTCCAAGCTGCTGGAGCTGTATAGGTAGTCTTCCCTGTTTATCCTCAGAGCGCTTGGATATGGAGAAGAGGAGGTTCAAGCAGAGTCTTGAGGATGCAGAGTCCCTTCGGCTGAAGGAGGTGAGGAGAGGACTGGTGGGACCTCAAGCAGCTGGGGAGGAATGGACCATACTAGGAAACTGCAATTCAGTTTCTTTTTCAAGAGCGTAGAAGAACTAGTAGAAGCAGAGCTGCCTCAGTCTATTTTGATGACCCTCTCCCTCTGCCATCTTGTGATATGCAATAGTTGTGTTTCCTCTGCCTTCTTATTGACAGCCTTTTTTCTCTGTTCTGGCATGAAGGAAGTGGTTGTCCCAAGGAAGGCCCTTGGAACAGCAAAATGCTTGAAAGGAGGTATCTTTGGCAATTTCACCAATCATGGCCCTCATTTTCCTGCTCCATACTTTCACAATTGCACCTATATGAGACCCTACTGCTGAAGGGGGGAGATTGTGTTCCCCCTTGAGGGATTTCCTAATTAGTTTGGAGTCCCTGAAACACTGTTGCCTGAGGCAGCTGCTTGCCCATCCTTCAAATCCAGGCCCCTCTCTTGCATCAGAAGATCAACTCTGTTCCATTGGTATTGTTCTGCTAAATCTTGCGCTTATCGCCCCCCCCCCCCCGCTTTCTCTGCTACAAGACTGGTGTTTAATCTAAGTAGAGCAATGTCCTGCCTTCATCTTTTGTTTGAGCTGAGGTGGTTCCCATTTGCTGAAGAGAGGCAGATTATAACAGATTGTGTGTGGGTGGTGCTGGTCTGGTCTCCTGATCTGAGCTGTTTGGATACAGGTAGCTCAAATGACACATCACTTGGAGGCAATCGAACATTCCCTGCAGGACAGAGTCCAGAGACTGGAAACTATCCGCATAGGGCTTGAGGAGGTGAGTGGAGGAGAAGCGTGTGAATATGCTTTTTGCAGAACCCTGCTAAAGGTACATGAGATGTCTGAGGCTGCTGCATCCGGCTGCTTAACTTCCCATTGGATCCAGTCATAATCAGAGATGTACCAAGATAAGAAAATAACCCTACCTTTCCTGTGGGCTAGCACTCCACATACGGTGAATTGTTATGTGCTTGGGCTTTAAAGCTTTAAAACTTCTTTTTGTTCTGCTGTCAACAAACCACTCTGCCTTAGCATTCCAGACATGAACTGCTGCCTGCCACAGCAGAACACTCCATTATTTCCCATCCTCCTTTGCTTTGACATCCTCTAGAATGCCGCATCCCAATGCAGTCTGTTGAGTGAAAAATTTCTTATTCTCTTCTCTGGCACATTCCCTTTTTAAGGCCTAAAGTTGCCATGAGATGATCTTCTTGTGTTGTAACCAGGAACTGAGCCAAGTGAAGGCTGCTGCAGTTGTGGAACAGGGCCGGGTTGAGGAGGAGCTCATCAAAGCCAAAAACCAAGCCAGGTTGGAAGAGGTGAGTGTGGCTGGACAGCTCAAAGGGACTGGCTGCCTTGGACTGCATTACATGTTGCTGTAAGAAACGCAGAGGTGCCACCAGAAATGTGTAGCATTCTCTCCTGTCTCTGCCTCACTTACCACATGGCACCCCGACTGCATGGCATGCAGCACATTTCTATTGCACTCTTCTACCAGGGAGTTCATGATGGTGTACATAGTTCTGCCCTCTTTTTTTATTCTCAAACAACCACATGGGCTGAAAGAGAGTGACTGACCCCACTGATCATGCAGTGAGCAGAGCAAGGATTTGAACTCAGGACTCCCCTGTCCCAGTCTGACCCTGTAATCACTGCACCACACTAGTTCTTCCCACCCAAACTAGTAGCAAGCAATGATTTGGAGGAGGGACAAGAATACACAAAATCTAATGGCACTGGGATGTGCAGTTAGACTTATTACATTTTATGGGAAAAGGAGGGGATAACTCAACATGGAGCTGACATTTTACTTTTCTCTGCCCTCCTCTACATCTAAATTAGCAGATCAGTTAAAAATGCAAAACTAAAGATTATCCAGCATAAGAAAACAACATGAGGCTTCCACTGTGTTTTCTGTAGTGTATAGTTCTGTTTCTGGAGTAGAGCAACATTTCTGTAGTAGAATCATGGAACTGTACAGCTGAAAGAGAATTCTGTATTATGTTAGCTATCTATCACATTTTTGTCATGTCCTTTCTCCAAGAAGCATATGGTGTTTTTTCTGACCCCTATTTTGCCATCATATCAACTCTGTTCGATAGGTTAGGCTGAGAGAGGGAGAGAGAGAGAGACTAATTCAAACAGGTTTCATGGCCAAGTGGGGCTTTGAATCTGGCCCTCCCAGGTTATAATCCAACACATTAACCATTGCAAGACACTGGCTTTGTTAGCATGTGAAGACTATAACTGTAGCACCTCAGCCTCTGTTCTGTTTAATGAAACATGGCTATCTGTTTCAGTCTGTTCTCTTAACTCAGACATATTGTTCCTATAGATTAGTGAAGCTTGTTGTTTGCAAGGCCTTGTTCCAAGTATCATATTGCAGTGTGGTTTGCCTTTTCTCCCCCTTTTCCTCCCATAAAAGTGGGCCTAAGAGTTGAGCTGTGGTTTGAATTTAAAATGAAAAATTATGCCATAATAACTCTCAAATTTCTTGGCATTCAAGGGAGATATTGCATTACAGTGCATATGTTTTTCCTGGCTTCTTTGACAATGGATATGCAGTTTGAGCTGTGGTTTAACCTTCAAGTAGAGAATTATGTCATAAGAGTATGCTCCCAATTTCACTGTTGTATCTGGGTGCTCAAGGGAAATATTGCATAACAATGTTTCTAGATCCCTTTGGGGGATCAAGCTCTAATTTTAACATGGAATGTTCCAGATGCACACACAAGGTCTTTCTAGATTTCCATCTTCAAGGCAGATTTTGTACTATCCTCCTTTTGAAAATGGATGCACAGGTTGAGCTGGTAGTTGAAACAGAACTGTCTTGTATGCATGTGTCAAATTTCACTCCAATATCTCAATATTCAAAAGAGATTTATTCATTTTATTTATTTAAAATCCTTGTATCTCACTTTTCTGGTAAGGCTGAATACAGCTATCATCAAGAATTAAAATATACACAGGGGTTTTTTTAAAGTATAGAATTCTCTAAATAAATAAACTCAATAATTTAATACAATAATCTTTAGTAGTTTAATATGATTTCTATCAATCATGAAAACTGACATCATCTGCCAAATTTTTACCAAATGTCCTCTGAAACAACAAAAGTATAGAGGCTCTTCTAAAGGGTAGGGGTTTTGACACACAGCCCCTGGTATGGCTGTTCCAGCAGCTGAAATTGCCTGATTCCTAACATAGGCCATTTGGGCTAGCCACAAAGAAAGGATAGTTTGCAGTGATTTCGGGGCAGATCTAAGAGGAAGCACAGTTATAGGCATCACCTTGTGAAGGGCTTTGAAGGTAATAACCAGCTCTTTAAATTGAACTCTGCATCAAATCAGTAGTCAGTACAGTGGTTTCAGCACAGATTTAATATGGTCATGTCACCTTGCCCCTGACCTAAAAATTGTGGTTTCTGTAGGGAAAATTAACCTGCAATAGCTCTTATCATCTGCATGTGCAGCACAGGAAACCAGATTTAGCATTTAAATGCAATTCTGTTTAGTGTACATGTGTTCCTAAAATACAGCCATTATGAAGGATGTCTCATCAAACCTTCTCTGGTGGCTCACGGATGGGAAAGGTGCCTCTTTTTTGTAACACAAGGATGTCCCATAATGTAATTTAAGCAAGGCCTCAAAGGTGCCTTTCTCCATCTTCCTGTCACAAATGTCCATGATGTTTGTTTGAGAGAGGTTCAAGTGTTGTGGGTCTGGGATGTGTTTTTCCTCTTCACAATTCATAGCAACAGCGATTGGAGCACCTGGAGGAAAAGCTGCGTCTGATGGCACAGTCCCGCGATGAGGCGCAGAATTACTGCCTGCAGCAGAAACAAGCTGTGGCTGAGGCACTTGGAAAGGAGAGCCAGATGAGCGTGCAACTGGAAGGACTCAAGAGATGGGTGGAAGAGCTTCAGCAGGTGAGTGGAGAGAGTGGCTTGAAGGGGGAGGGGGGTGTATATGGGCAATGTGCATATTCCACAGCCAGGAAACTCAGCTTGGATGACAGCTTTTCAAATGGATACAATGTCTGCTCATTGCAGTAGTCTAGAAAAAAGTGGGGTGAGGGTGGGGGAGTTACAAGAACAGTGTAGAAAATTATTAAAGCTCAGGACAAGAAAGGCAGTTTCTCTGACTGGTATCCTGGACCATCCCTCAAATTACTTAGATAATCGTAAGAGCCAGCAACTTCCAGGTCAGCTTCTAGGCAACCCCATGGACCACATTACGCCAGGCCCTTCTGTCTTCTGCTGTCCGCTGAAGTTTGCTCAATTTCATGTTCATTGCATCGATGACACTGTCTAACCATCTCATCCTTTGCCGTCCCCTTCTTTGACCTTCAATCTTTCCCAGCATCAGGGTCTTCTCCAGTGAATGCTCCCTTCTCATTTGGTGGCCAAAGTATTTGAGCTTCAACTTCAGGATCTGGCCTTGTGAGGTCCAGGTTCTGCCTCAGGTGGCAATCCTCCGGTTGCCGTTGTTGCTCACCCAGTCTGCTCAGGGGGAAGTGTCCTGGGAGGGGTAAGACAAGAAGAAAGGAGGCAAAAGGACACCTCAGACAGGCAGGGGATCAGGTTAGGTTCACCTGGGATATCCCTCTGCCTGCACAGACCAAACCTTCAGCCAGTCAGGCTAAGGGGATGTGGGTCTCTCTGAGCTTCAGTTACTCTCCCCAGTCTCATCTGTGTCTTGTCTTCCCCAGTCTCCAGCCTCTCTTTCCTCTTATCCCCACGCCCCGCTCCCAGCACCCTCTCGTGTAACAGCCCCGTCCTTCCCTGCTTAGCCCCGCCCCCCTTTATAACATTCCACGCCAGCTGCTCTGGCAGGGCGGCTCCTCCTTCCTGCTGTTGGTTGCTGAGTGCGGGGGCTGCTTTCTGCTCTGCGGGCTGAATTCCACTCCTCCTTCCCTCGCCTCTTCTTTCTGTTTCATTTCCTCTTTGTGGTCCTCTGGTATGTCTTCTTGTCCGACCCCCGAGCTCTGTGCATCTTCTTTCTTCCTCCCGTGGTTGCAACGCCTGTCGAACTGCCTCTGTATTTGATGCCGGTCTGCATTCCCTTCCAGGTGAGTTAGCCCATTCGGGGTTGCTCCCAGCCAGTCCCGGGAGGACGGGAGGCAGCTGACCGGGACAGGCCTTCCAGGGAACAGTCAGGGTTGATTTCTTTTAGGATTGACTGATTTGATCTCCTTGCAGTCCAAGGGACTCTCAAGCGTCTTCTCCAGCACCACAGTTCAAAAGAATCTATTCTTTGGTGCTCGGCCTTCCTTATAATCCAACTCTTGCAGCCATACATTACTACGGGAAATACCATTGCTTTGACCATGCAGACTTTTGTTGGCAGGTTGATGTCTCTGCTTTTTATCATGCTGTTTAGGTTTGCCATCGCTTTCCTCCCAAGTAGCAGGCTTCTTTTAATTTCATGGCTGCAGTCACCATCTGCAGTGATCTGGGATCCCAGGAACATGAAGTCTGTCACTACTTCTACGACTTCCCCTTCTATTTGCCAAGGAGTGATGGGGCTGGATGCCATGATCTTAGTTTTTTTGATGTTGAGTTTCAAGCCCACTTTTGCGCTCTCCTTTTTCATCTGGGCAAGAGGCTCTTTAGGTCCTCTTCACTTTCTGCCATCAGAGTGGTATCGTCTGCATATCTGAGGTTATTGATCTTTTCCCCAGCAATCTTAACTCCAGCTTGTGATTCATCCAGGCCAGCATTTCACATGATGTACTCGGCATATAAATTAAATAAGCAAGGTGACAATATACATCCTTGTCGTACTCCTTTTCCTATGCTAAACCAGTCAGTTGTTCCATATCCGGTTCTAACTGTTGCTTCTTGACCCTTATACAGGTTTCTCAGAAGACATGTGAGGTGGTCTGGTACTCCCATCTCTTTAAGAACGTGCCATAGTTTATTGTGATCCACACAATCAAAGGCTTTAGCATAGTCAATGAAGCAGAAGTAGATGTTTTTCTGGTACTCTCTTGCTTTCTCCATAATCCAGCGAATGTTGGCAATTTGATCTCTAGTTCCTCTACCTCTTCGAAACCCAGCTTGTACTTCTGGCAGTTCTCTATCCATGTACTGTTGGAGCCTAGCTTGTAGGATCTTGAGCATGACCTTGCTAGCGTGTGAAATGAGTGCAATTGTGCGATAGTTTGAACATTCCTTGACATTGCCCTTCTTTGGGATTGGAATATAAACTGACCTTTTCCAATCCTGTGGCCACTGTTGTGTTTTCCAAATTTGTTGGCAAATTGAGTGCAGCACTTTAACAGCATCTTCTTTTAAGACTTTGAATAACTCAGCTGGGATACCATCACCTCCACTAGCTTTGTTGTTAGTAATGCTTTCTAAGGCCCATTTAACTTTGCTTTCCAGGATGTCTGGCTCGAGGTCAGTGATTATACCATCGTGGTTGTCAAGGACATCGAGGTCCTTCTTGTATAGTTCTTCTGTGTATTCTTGCCATCTTTTCCTAATCTCTTCTGCTTCTGTTAGGTCCCTACCGTGTTAGTAAAACAATGCATATTGTAAGTTCTGTCTATCTCACCTAATGTATTAGTTTGTTACTTGTTATGAGAGGATTCCAGAGCATTCCCAGCAGCTTGCTTCAAAAAGGCAATTTTCAGAGTCCTTCTGCCTTTACCTAGGCTTTCTATCTCTGAAGTCATAAGTTGATTTGATGGCAGCGGCACCCTCTTCTGCGGTCAGGTCTTCGTCCGTCTCCGAGGGAGTAGAGCCACTTGACCCAGTTTCTCCTTCTTCTTTAGATCCCAGGTGGCGTTTCAGGAACTCTTTAGTTTTGAAGACAAAGTCAATCTTTTCTCTTTTATCGTTAATTTTAAAGATGACCCCTTCTGGCGTCGCCCATTTATACGGAATTTGGTTGGTTTGAAGAAAAAGAATTAAGTCCTTATAACTCTTTCTTTTTTGACGTATTTCAAATGGAATGTCTTTTATAGTTTTGATAGCTGAGTTCCCCAATTTCAGTGGAGTTGCTGATGCCGCTTTTAAAATTACATCTCTGATTTGTCTTCTTCAGAATCTGACCGTTATCTCCCCAGACAGGCTATTTTTTTTGGTGTAATTAGAGTACACCCTATACGCTGCTTCCATATCGTGCATGATTTCTTCTGCTTTCATGCCTGTTACTGGTGTGATAATTTTGCTATGTAATTTCTTCAGATCCTCATTCGGTGATTCAGGAACCCCCTGGAATCTGAGGACCATATTTGCTTTTTCCATTTGTAGTAGCAGTAATTGGTTTTCTTGGTAATTGTGCTTATTCATTAATTCTCCCATCTTTTTCTTCATACTCTTGCTTGCGGTGTACATCTCTTTCACTACTTCCTCCGTTTGCTCCGTCTTTTTTTTTTTAAAAAACCAAATTTTATTAGGATATACAATGCTTCACAACTTGGTCCAAAAATATATCCTATCCTTTTTACAAAACTCCTCTTCCCTCCCCTGTTGGCTCCCAGCATTGTTTCCACCATTCAAACCAAACATAATACAAGCTAAATCCTTGTTATCGTACTAATACAACAGGTAACTCAATTTAGCTAATTATAACTACTATAAACGCTTCCTAACTGTTTACCGGTAATACATCATTAGTAGTTTCCCAGACTGAAAATACTGTCCTTCATTTCCCAGTACTTCTGTATATATTATTTAAAATTGCTCCAGTCTGCCAAGAAGGTTTCTTCTTCTAAGTTGTTAAGTTTTCTTGTCCATTTGTCTATTTCTGCCATAAATAGCAATTTTCTCAACCAGTCCCAGAGATCAGGAATCTTCTCATTTTTCCAGTTTTGAGCATAGATCATTCTAGCCGTTGTTACCATGTACCATTATCAATGTTCTTTTACTCACATTTATTTCTTCTAGTTTAAGACCTAAAAGAAACATTTCAGGCTCTTTCTTAAAGGTACATTTCAAAATTTTTTCCATCTCTGTATGTATTGCAGTCCAGAATGTTTTTGCTTTATCACAAGTCCACCACGTATGGTAAAAGGAACTTTCAGCATGTTTACATTTCCAACATTTGTTAGATAAATTTTTACCTATATTAGCTATCTTTTTTGGTGTCATATACCATCTATACATCATTTTAAAACAATTTTCTTTAAGATTGGTACATGTAGATATTTTCAAAGCATTATTCCATTAAAATTCCCAGGATGACATAATTATTTCCTTATTTATATTAATTGCCCATTTAATCATTTGCTCTTTAATCACTTCATCTTCTGTATACAATTTTAACAGAATTTGTACATTTTCGATATCATTTTCCTCCCTCCCTCCAGCCATAAATTTTCAATTTCATTATAATTTCCCCTGAATCCCACCATTTTTTAATCTGACTTATATAAATCCAATATCTGTCTATAACGTAACCAATCATATTTAAAATTAAGTTGACTTTCTTCTTTCAACACATATGATTTCCCTTCATGTCTCAACAAGTCCTTATATTTCAACCAGTCTTGTCCCTTGTAATCTGAAAACGGTTTTATCACTTCTGCAGGTACAAACCACAATGGTTTTTCTTCAGGAAAGAAATTTTTATATTTAGTGCATGAGTCAAAAAGGGCCCTTCTAATATAATGATGCTTAAAGAAATTATCAATTTTTGACTTGCCATAATAAATATATGCATGCCAACCAAACCTGCAATCATGTCCTTCTAATGCCAACAATTTCTTGTTCTCCAATGTAATCCATTGTTCTAAACAATTCAGACAAACCGCATCATGATAAAGTCTTAAATTAGGTAATTGGAAGCCTCCTCTTTCCTTTGCGTCACACAAAATTTTCATTTTTATTCTCGTTTTTTTTCCCTGCCCAGACAAATTTAGAGATTTCCTTTTGCCAACAGTTAAACGCCTTCAAGTCTTTTACTATGGGGATCGTCTGAAATAAAAACATAAAACGTGGCAAGATATTCATTTTAACCACCGAGATTCTGCCCAGCAGGGATAAGTTTAATTTGTTCCATTTTTCCATGTCTTTTAAAACTTGAGCCCACAATCTTTCATAATTGTTTTTAAAAAGATCAATGTTCTTCATTGTCAAATCTATACCTAAATATTTAGTTTTCTTCACCACTTCACAGCCTATAGCCATCTGTAACTCCAATTGTTTTGGGCTCACCATATTTTTACACATCACTTTGGATTTCTTTCTATTTACATAAAAGCCTGCTAGGTCTCCAAACTCTTTTATTTTGCGTAGTAAAAGCGGTATGGTTTTCAATGGTTCCTCTGCTATAAACATAACGTTGTCCGCAAAGGCTCTGTACTTATATGTAAACCCCTTTATTGTCAATCCTTTAATTTCCTTATCTTCTTTAATATTCCAAAGCAAAACCTCTAGAACCCACATAAACAATAGCGGCGAAAGCGGACACCCTTGCCTTGTTCCTTTTTGTACTTTAAAAAATTCCGTTATTTCATTGTTGACCACTATTTTTGCTTTTTTCTCCGAGTATATTGCTTTGATTATATTTAAAAAAGGTTCTCCAATGTCCATTTTTTCCATAACTCCAAACATAAACTCCCAGTTCAAATTATTGAACGCCTTTTCTGTGTCCACAAAGAAAAAACTAACCTCCTTTTCTGGGTGCTTATCGTAATATTCAATTGCATCTACAACCATCCTGATATTGTCTCTTATTTGTCTGTCAGGCAAAAACCCAGCCTGATCTTCTGCAATTAAGTCTCTCAGATATATTTTTAGTCTCTCGGCTATAATTTTGGCAAATAACTTGTAATCATTGTTCAGAAGTGAAATCGGCCTATAATTCTTCACGCTTGTTAAATCTTGTGATTCTTTTGGGATAAGAGAAATGGTTGCTTCCTTCCAAGAGTCTGATATTTTCCCTATGTCTCTGATCTCATTTGACAAAACTTGGAAAATCGGGGCTATCTCCTCTTTCAATTTTTTATAAAATTTGGCTGAAAAGCCATCTGGGCCTGGAGCCTTCCCCAATTTTGCTTCATCAATAGCTTTAAATATCTCTTCTGTGGTAATAGGATTATTAAGCATGTCTTTAATTTTTCCCATAGGGCTAGGCCACTTTAAATCTTGCAAATATCTTTGACCTTTCCCTTGGTCTATCGGGTTTGCCTGGAAAAGCTTTGCATAATGTTTTAAAAATTCTCTCTTTATCCCTTTACAATCCACAATTTCTTTATCTCCTGCCACAATTTTGTTTATAATCTTCCTTTCTTTTCTCCTCTTAAGTTGCCAGGCCAAATACCTTCCTGGTTTGTTAGCTCCTTCAAAAGACTTTTGTTGGAGTTTTTTTAGATTCCAATAAATTTCTTGATTAAGTATAATATTTAACTGGTCTTGTAGAATTTGTATCTCTCTCAGTATTTCCTTTTTCTCTGGTCTTTTCTTTAACTCGTTCTCTTTCTTTCTGATATTTTCCTCAAGATAACTCTGCTGCGCCCTCTTTTCTTTTATCTCTTTAGTGTTCAATGAAATTAGAATTCCTCTCGACACTGCTTTATAGGCGTCCCAAACCACTTAGATACGGGAATCTTAGTTCAAATTTGTCTGGAAAAAGTGCTTTGTCTCTTTGCGTAGATTTTCAACTATGTTCTGCTTGTCCAATAAATCTTCATTCAACCTCCACCTGAATTGTTTTTCTCCTTGTTTGGACATCCACAATAATGGATTATGATCCGAATTTGTTCTTGGCATTATTTCAATTTTATGAGTTTTGAATGCTAGATCTCCTGACATCCATATCATATCTATCCTGGAGAAAGAGTCATGCCTACTGGAATAAAAAGTAAAATCTTTACATGTAGGATTCCGTTTCCTCCATACATCCTCCAAATTCTCTTGTTTAACTAATTCAAAAAAGGCCTTCGGTAGTTTCCCTAATTTTTCATTAGGTCTTTTTGTTTTCTGGTCTAATTTGTTGCTGATCATCCCGTTAAAATCTCCCATTAAAATAATTTGGTCATATGTCACTTGGTCTAGCTCCAGTATTAAGTCTCTAAAAAATTTTTCTTGCATAAATGTTAACCACCAATGATTTTTTTCTCATGTAAAACGACTTCCACAGCAATATATCTTCCTTCTTTGTCCTTAAAAATTTCTTTAGGTTCCAACTCTTTTTTAATATATAATACCACTCCTTTCTTTTTATTCGTTGCCAATGAAAAAAATTCTTCACTCAATTTTTTATTAATTAAAAATTTATGATCCTATTTTTGATATGAACTTCTTGCAGACCAATTAAATTACACTTTTGTCTTTCCAACCAATGCCTAATTATTTTCCTCTTATTGGGTGAATTTAGTCCATTTACATTCCAAGAAATAAATTTGTAATCCATGGTGGTATACAATTATTTGTCTCCAAAATCTTTGTCATTGTCCAATATAAATGTCAACATCTAGTCTCGATCCTTAATCGTGTGCCTCATGCCTTGGAAGTTGAAACTCAGCCCTTGTGGGATCTCCCATATGAATCTCATGTTCCTTTGTTTTAGCTTGTCTGCTGTTTGAATTTCTTTCTTTCTTTCTTTCTTGAATGATCGCCCTTGGCAGCTCTTTCAAAATTCTTATCTGTTTCCCATCTATTTCAAATGGATCCTGGAATTGTTTTCTTTTTAGTAAATACAATTTATTATTGGATATATCACATGTTCATACATTTTAAACCTACCTACATATCCATTTTTCTAATTTCCCTTCTCCCCCCCCCAACAAGGCTTCCCGCACTGCTCCAACCCCATTAATGTCTCTCTTGTTCTGTTACAATTACTTCTAAGCTTATTTTCTCTTACAAACGGTAACAATTCAAAGATCTAATTCTATTTCATTTTCTTCTTAATAACTATCAAAACAAATCAAACCACGTTTAATGTCCCAATTTTTCAACAAGTATTTTTGAAAGTCTTTCCAGTCTTCAAAGAAAGTTTCATCTTCTTCGTTGTTTAACTTTCTTGTTAGTTTGTCCATTTCTGCCAAAAACAACGTCTTTTTAATCCATTCCCATGTTTCAGGTACTTTATCTTGTTTCCAACATTGAGCAAAAATCAGTCTAGCTGCTGTGATCAAGTACCATAGTAGTGTTCTCTTAGCTACATTTATTTCTTCCATTTTAAGACCTAACAATAACATCTGTGGGTCTTTCTTAAAAGTACATTTCAAAATTTTTTGTATCTCATTGTGGATCTCAGTCCAATACTTTACTGCTTTATCACATGTCCACCACATATGGTAAAAAGACCCTTCATGTTTCTTACATTTCCAACATTTGTTAGACATACTTTCATTTATAATAGCAATTTTTTAGGCGTCATATACCATCTGTACATCATTTTATAGCAATTCTCTTTAACATTTACACAAGTTGAAATTTTCATTGACTTTTTCCACAAATATTCCCAAGATGTCATTAATATCTCATTATTAACATTTACCGCCCATTTTATCATTTGCTCTTTTACAACTTCATCCTCAGTATACCATTTCAATAAAACCTTGTACAGTTTAGAAATCATTTTTTTTCCCTTTTCAAGCCATACAGTTTCAATTTCCATATTATTTTCTCTAAAACCATGTTCTCTTTTATCGGTCTTAAATAAGTCATAAATCTGTCTATACTTCAACCAATCATATTCAAATTCCACATCAAATCTAACCCTTGATTTCTTGAATATGGATTAATCACTTCTGCTGGTACTATCCAAAGTGGTCTTTCTTCTGAGAAGAATTTTCTATATCACATCCAAGTCTCGAACAGTGATTGTCTTATAAAGTGGTGTTTGAAGAATTTGTCCATTTTTACTTTTCCATACCATAAGTATGCATGCCATCCAAACTTGTTATCATGCCCTTCTAAAGCCAATAACTTCTTATTCTCAAGATTAATCCACTGTTCCAACCATGTTAGACAGACGGCATCATAATACAGTCTTAGATTTGGTAATTGTAGGCCTCCTCTCTCTCTTGCGTCGCATAAAATTTTCATTTTAATCCTTGGCTTTCTTCCTGCCCATACGAATTTGGATAATTCTTTCTGCCACGAATCCAATACTTTCCTTTGTTTTAGTATTGGAATGGTCTGAAATAAAAACATCAAACGTGGTAAAATATTCATTTTTACAGTCGCGATTCTTCCCATCAATGATAAATTCAAAGTGTCCCATTTCTTCATATCTTGCTGAATCCTGTGCCACACCTTTTCATAATTGTTTTTAAACAGGTCAATATTTTTCATGGTTAATTCAATTCCAAGATATTTAGTCTTTGTAACTACATCACATTGGATTTTCTCTTGAAGTTCTATTTGTCTTTGCTTCATCATGTTTTTACACATCACCTTAGTTTTGTTTTTATTAACGTAAAAACCCGCAACTGAGCCAAATTCTTCAATTTTCTCCATCAGATGTGGTATTTTCTCAATAGGATCCTGAACCATAAACATCACATCATCTGCAAATGCCCTATATTTGTATACGAATCCTTTCACTGAAAGTCCTTCAATACTATTATCTTTTCTTATTGCTGTCAATAATATTTCCAACATCCAAATAAACAGCAACGGGGACAACGGGCAGCCTTGACATGTTCCCTTTTGAACTTGGAAAAAATCCGTCCTTTCTTTGTTTATGTTCAAAGCCGCTTTTTGTTCTGAGTATATTGCCACAATCATGTTTAAAAAAAACTGTCCAATGTCTAATTTTTCAATAACTTGCAGCATAAACTCCCAATTTAAGTTGTCAAAAGCTTTTTCCGCATCTAGGAAGAGGAATCCAATTTCTTTTTCAGGATGCTTGTCATAGTATTCAGTTGCGTCTACCACCACTCTTAAATTGTCTCTGATTTGTCTGTTTGGTAAAAATCCAGCTTGTTCTTCCGCTATAGTATCTTTCAGATATTTTTTCAATCTCTCCGAAATTATTTTTGCAAATAATTTGTAATCATTATTTAATAGCGATATTGGTCTATAATTCTTTACTTGGGTCAAATCCAAACCTTCTTTAGGTATCAATGAAATATTTGCTTCTTTCCATGAATCTGGGATTCGTTTAGTCTTTCTTATCTCATTCGACAGAAGTACTAAAATGGGGGTTAGCTCCTCTTTAAATTTCTTATAAAACTTTGCTGTGAAGCCATCTGGTCCTGGAGCTTTGCCCAACTTTGCATCTTCTATCGCCATTGTCACTTCTTCTTTCGTTACTAAACCATTTAATGATTCCTTAATTTGTTTTCCCAGCTCTGGAACTTCAATAGTCTCCAAATATTTCTTAATTCTCTGTTGATCAATTCCTTTCTTTTTGAATAATTTGGCGTAATATTTAAAGAAAGCTCTTTTTATACCATTCAAATTCATAACATCCTTTCCATCTTCAATAATCTTAGATATAAAATTCCTTTCTTTTCTATTTTTCAATTGCCACGCTAAAAACTTTCCTGGTTTGTTTGCACCCTCAAATGCTTTTTGCTGTAATTTCTTCAAATTCCAATATAATTCTCTGTTTAATAAAACATTCAGCTGATCTTGCAGAAAGTGGATCTCTTTAATAATCTTTTTCTTCCCTGGTCTTTTCTTTAATTCCTTTTCTTTTTGTCGAATTTTTTCATGAAGGTCTTTCTGTTGTTGGATCTTTTGCTTTTTGTCCTTGGAGTTCAGAGAGATAAGCATACCTCTCATTACCGCTTTGTACGCATCCCATACAACTTGTATATCCGTACCTTTATTTAAATTCAATTCAAAAAAACTTTTCATTTCTTTTTTTAAAGTTTCATTGATTAGTTTTTGATCTAATAAGTCCTCATTAATTCTCCAATATAGTTGTTTAGTTTTTTCTTTAGATATCCAGAGTAAGGGATTATGATCTGAATTAATTTTCGGTAAAATTTGTATTTTATAAGTTTTTTGCGCCATCTCCTCTGACATCCAAATCATGTCAATTTGGGAAAAGGAATTATGTCTATTAGAGTAAAAAGTGTAATCCTTAGTCTTGGGATTCCACTTCCTCCAAACGTCTTCCAGTTTCTCTTGCTTCATCAATTGAAAAAATTTTTTTGGTAACTTTCCAATTGTCTCTCCACTTGCTTTGGATTTTCTGTCCAATATGTTATTCACTGTACCATTAAAGTCTCCAGCTAGGACTATTTGATCATAATTTAAACAGTCCAATTCTTTAGTCAAGTCATTGAAGAAAGTCTCTTTTGCACCATTGGGCGCATATATATTTACAAGCAATGTCTTTTTTCTGTTCATCAATATTTCCACGCCAACATATCTTCCTTCTTTATCTGAGAAGATTTTTTTAGGGTCCAATTCTTTTGAAACATAAATCACTGTTCCTTTTTTCTTATTAGTTGCTGAGGAATGAAATTCTTCTCCCAATTTTTTATTAATCAAGTATTTATTATCTTGTTTTCTGATATGTGTTTCTTGTAAACAAATTATGTTACATTTTTGTTTCTCCAGCCAATGATTCACTAATCTTTTACTTGGTGAATTTAGTCCGTTTACATTCCAAGATAAAAATTTGTAATCCATAATTGTGTTGAATTAAATATCTTTAAAATCATCAAAATTGTTCTCTTTAAATCTGTATAAGTCTCCTTCAGATTTGAGAGTAGATCTCACCGAATTGTACACGAATGAAAGTCCATATGGAATCTCCCATCTGAACCTAATATTCATTTCTTTTAGTCTGTCTGTCAATTTCTTGAATTTCTTTCTGTCTTGTAAGATCGATCTCGGAATTTCTCTCAAAATTATTATTTTTTTCCCATTAATTTCCAACGGTTGTGTGAATTGTTTCTTGAAAACATCTTCCTTCATTTTTGTTGTCACGAATTGAACAATCACATCTCTGGGTAATTGCTTTCTCTTGGCATAAGCTGAGTTTACTCTGTAAATCAAGTCAAAGTCTGGATCCAAATCTCCAACATCTTCCCCTACATAAGTTGTCAATGTATTGATTACTAGAGCTCATAAGTCCTGATCTTCCTCCTCTTCTATCCCTCTCAATCTCAGATGATTCTGAGTAGTTCTATATTCCATCATAGACTCCAGCCTTGTATTTTCTAACAGGGATTTTTTGACCTTCTGTTCCATTTCTTCAGATTTTGTCACCAGACTTTTGACCTCTTTCTTGACTTCTTCTGTATCTTTTTTAATCCCTGACACTTCTGTTAGTACCAGTTCTTTCAGTTCTTCCATATTTTTTTCTGTACTTGGACTTGCACTTGTTCTATTTGCTCCAGTTGTATTTGCAGCTGTTGTTGCAATTGTTGTTGCAGCTGTGATTCTATTTGTTTTCCAAGATTCTGCACCACTTCGGTCATCCGTTTTTCCATCGCTTCCATAGCCGCTTGCCACTCTTTTTTTTCCTTTGCAGTCATTCTTGGACTAGGTGATGACGCAGCTCTAGGTCTTGACCTCAAATCCGTTTTGGAAGCGACTTCCGTACTAATCAATCTTTATATTAGCAATCTTCAAGCCAAATCGCCACCTTTATAACTTGTATCAGCGCTTTTTCGGCTTAAAAATAACTTTTTAAAATTTAGTCCTCCTCAAAATGTCGGGTGCAATTTCTCTATGGTTTTCCGGCTAGAGTAGGCTCCTTCCAAACTTCCTGTTTATCTGTCCGTCTCTGTAATCCAACTTCCGGTAAAGGTGGTGTCACACAATCAAACGTCCGTCTGTTTCCGGCACAGCAACCTCTAAAACATCCACTCTAGCCTACTTCCTGTATCATAGAGTCACAGTTAGTTTCGTTTCTGCTACGTAAAGTTTAGACTTGATTGACCACAGGAATGCAAAACAAAGTCACTTTTCAGCCGTTTTCTCTAAAGGAAAGCTTTCATTTTACTTTTAAATCAAGCGGAATAGTTCATTAAAGGTTTCTACGCTTATCCGTACGTTTCAATTTCGCGTTCTTCTTTAAACCGGTAAGCGCTTATTCGTTTGTTACCTTGCTTGATCCTGGAATTGTTTTCTAAAAATCTCCTCCTTGATTCTCTTAGTTATAAACTGGACTATTACATCCCTTGGTAAATTTTTCTTCTGGGCATAAGCTGAGTTGACTCTATAGATCAGATCAATACTGTATTTCATTTCTTGTTCCTCCATTTTCATGTAGTCTGACAATGCTTCAATGATTACTTTATAGATACCCTCATTCAGATTCTCTTCAATACCTCTTAGCCTAAGATGTGTCTCCATTCCTCTATACTCCATCATTGTGTCAATTCTGTGGGTCTCTTTTGTCACTGTCTGAACATTCTTTTCCATTACTTGCATCTTGTTCTCCATATCAGTAGACTTTTGTATAAGATTCTGTAGCTCCTTTGTGATTTCTGCAATCTCATTTTTGAACTCATTCTTATGTTCAGTGACTCCTTTGTCTAAGTTTGTCTCCATTTGTTTCCCTAATCCTTGTATTGCTTCCATCATCCTTTTTTCCATAGCCTCCATCACCAGTTGCCAATCTTTGTCTTTTTTTGTTGACATTCTAGGTGAGGACCACGAGTCCGCTCTCTGCCTTGACCTTAGATCCGTTTTTAAAATCTCAGTCCAAAAGCTTAGCCAGCCTTATTCACTGCAGTTATAGCCAAATGTTAAGATTTATTAAAATAAGGTCCGATAATCTTGTTCTTTGTCCCTTTAAACGCTTGCCCGGATCGCCTAAATTTCGCCTCGCCAAACTTACTAGTAACTTGGCAATTTTAGTTCAAAGTTTTAAAAAGTTTTGACCTCCTCAAAATGGCGGGCATCTTTTCTCTATGGTAAAAGGTCAGAGTCAACTACTTCCTAGTGGTTCTTCCTGTCCATCTACTTCTCTTGTCCTCCAGTATTTCCAGAATGTCACTTCCTCTTTTGAAACTAGTCCTCCTCGAGTCTGTCTGTTGAAATCCTCTTGTCTCCTCTGGCCGTGGTCATCACTTTCAGTTGTGCGCTCTATCGATCGGGACTTCCCAGCCGGCAAATCTCGCGTTAACAAGCGCAGTTCCCAGCCCCTTATCACTTCGCAAGCCACAGGAATGGTAAACAATCTCTTATTTTGGCGTTTTTAACTTTAAAAAATAGCTTTCTTCACGGGAAATTACAGTTATTGTTCTTTTACTACCAACGCTTCTCCAGATAGTTATACTGATCGCTCCTTGCTAGTCCCGGAAAGCGAAACGTTTTTTTGTTACCTTCGTTGTTTCTTCCAGGTGTATGCAATGCTTCTTCCTTTAAACTTTTCCTTCTTATCTCAAGAGATCGGGGGGGGTGGCGGTTTTAAGCTGGAATTCCAGCCCGGCTCGTTCCTTTAGAGATGATTGCAATGCCCGCATCGGGAGAGGGGATCAAAGCAAGGAACAAGCCCCCTCTGGGGCTTATCTCTCGCCAATCTCAACTCTCTCCTGGGTCTTCGGTGCTTGCTTGTCTTACCCCTTCCTGGGGTAAGCTGCGTTGGGCGCAGAAGTCGCCCAAACTGTCAAAAAGGATGGCCGTCCACCCTCCGTCTTTTTAACTGTTTCCACCAGCTGGAGCTGCTGTGCTGCAAGATTTTGGTTGAGTGTGGTCAACTTGTGGTTAATACCAGCGAGTTGTTCCATCACGGGCTTGAGCGTATCCGCAAGGAGTTTCATGACATATAATCCCTCTTCCAGCCTTGGACTTTAGCTGCCCGCTGGTTTGTTTTCAGTCCTTTCTTCCCCGTGCCCACCATCTTTGCGGATTGTTTGCATAAGCCACCCACTATTCACAACCTCTGAAAATCACTTCCGAGTTAAATCCGCTCTGGTAAGTCTCCCAAAACAAGTTAATCGTTTGTTTTCTCCCTTCCCCCCTTCATTTCTGCTTGTCTATCACACAAGTGGGAGGCGTCCCTCCTCTCTCTCGGCTAAGAGATGGGGGGGGGGATAGGGAATTCTCCGGTTATTTCAAAGTTCGCTTGTGTCTAACTCACACTCATTGTCGGCCTCATTCGACCTTGTTTATATTCTCACCATTCCGCTCGATCTCCAGCACTTGCCCGGTCAGCCCAGCTAGTGCCCAAAGGCCACACAGTAGCAGGACCGTCAGGGCGGAGGGGTGCCTCAATTCTCCAGCATTACGCCATCGAAGAGGCTACCCCTCAAAAGCCCTATGGCTAGGAGTCCTTCCCTAGGACTCTGTGGGGAAACCGCATCAGCAGCTTCCCTCCATGTCGCTGGTGTGCGTGTTGCTCCCCCGAGCGAAGGGGAGAGTGACTGCCATCGTTGAGCTAAAAACCGGAAACTCACTATGTGGGGTTCCTCAGGGAGCACTCCTTTCTCCAGTGTTGTTTGACATCTATATGTGTCCCCTCACCCAGCTGGCATGGAGTTTCGAGCTCAGGTGTCACTGGTACACTGATGACACCCAGCTGTATCTGTTACTGGATGGCTAACTGGCTACTGCCCCACAAAATCTGGCCAAGGGTCTGAAGGCTGTGGTGGGATGGTTAAAAAAGAGCAGGTTGAGACTGAATCCAATGAAGACAGAGGTTCTGCGGGTGGAGGGGGGACTTCAGGATTGGAGTCCAGGCTTCCAGCTCTTGATGGGCGCCGCTGACACCGGCGCTGTCCATCTATCAAGAGTTTGGGTGTGATTTTGGATGCCTCCTTAATTATGGAGGCCCAAGTCATGCACATTGTCAAGCTGGTGTTCTTCCACTTTCACCTGGCTTGGCAACTGGCTCCTTTCTTGTCACACCCTGACCTAGCCATGGTGATCCATGCAACAGTCACCTCCAGGCTTGACTACTGTAACTTGCTCTATGCTGGCATACCCTTGAGACTGACCTGGAAGCTCCAGCTAATCCAGAATGTGGCAGCACGAGTCCTGACGGGAAGGTCATGGACAGCACATATTCAACCCGTGCTGCGCCAGCTACACTGACTTCCAGTGGAGTACCAAGTCAGGTTTAAGGTCTTGGTATTGACCTTTATAGCCTTGAGCAGTCTGGGACCAACGTATCTGCAGGACCATCTCCTCTGGTATGTCCCCAGGAGAACTTTACACTCTGCAGATAACAACTTGCTGGTGATCCCTGGCCCTAAAGATGCCCAGCTGTCCTCGAGCAGGGCCCTTTTGGTCCTGGACCCGACCTGGTAGAACTCTTTGCCTAATATCACCAGGGCTCTGTGGATCTTACACAATTCTGCAGGGCCTGTAAGGCAGAGATGTTCTGCCAGGCTTTTGGTTGAGGACAGCAATGGTTTTCTATTGTGGCTGGCACCCTCTCCCTTTCTCCCTCCCTCTAATTTCTGATCTTGGGCTTCCTCTTCCCCTGCCCAGACAATGGCCAGGCAGTCCAGAATCAGGATGTACTTTCTAGGAATGCCATCCTGGACTTCTTTTTAACCTGGTCTTCTTTAGATTTTATTTTTTTAATTTTGTTATGATTGGAATTTTATTGTTTTATATATTTGTTTTATGGTTCTATGCCTTTTTGTTGTACATCACCCAGAGCCCTGCACAAGCACAAACAGGGTGATCAACAAATCAAATAAATAATAACAACAACAACTTTTAAAACACATATAAATGTGGCATTTTAAAATTTGTTAGATATTTTAAATTTTTAACCTTCCTCCACAAAACTCAAGACAGTGCCTGTGGTTCTCCCTCTCATCCCTTTTATCCTCACAAGAGCTCTGTAATGTAGGTTAGCTTGAGAGACAGTAATTGATTCAAACAAAGATTTGAATCTGGTTTTCCCTGTCTGGGTCCCGCACTCTTAACTGCTATATCATAACAGCAGCAGCTGGGACAGGGTTCCAGAATTTGTGACATACAATACGTCCAATTACATATTGCCTCTATAATGCTAATGTGCACATGGACATGTACCAGTGTTATGACTAGAGAAATTGTTTCTGTTCATCAGCTTCCCAATATAATGGTCTGCCGTACTTACATTTCACTGAGCTGTGCATAGCACATACTAACAAAGCTGAAGGAAGTACAGCAGAAATTAGGAGAATTAGGATTCCTTCCTTAGTGACAGGGTAGTCTCTATGGCAGGTGTTGTAGCCCTGCCCTGGAGCACTGCGTGTTCAGACTGTAGGCTTTTCTGACTGCTTTGCCCCATGTACTTGGATGGCAGGACTTGAGCAGCAAGGAACAAGAGAAAGTAGCTGAGGCCAACAAGGTGCGAGTGGAGCTGCAGGAGCAGATTGGACACCTGGAAGCTGAGAGGACAGTGCAGGAAGGGCTGCGAGAGAAAATTTCTGCCCTGGAGCGGCAACTGAAAGGTACTTGGTTAGGAAGGATATACTTCTGCTTCTCAGAGAGGATAGGAAATAGAGTGTCATAATCTAAAAGGACCTTGGAGCCTGTAATTATCTGCTGCTCACTTTCCCAAGTGCAGTTATTTGTTTACTTTAGAGCCTGCCTTTCTCACTGAGACGGTGTGCATGCACACAAAAGCTTATACCGAGAATTAAACTTTGTTGGTTTTAAAGGTGCCACTGGACTCAAACTTGGTGGATTATACAAAGACAATGCAGTCACTTGGCATAAGACATCCAACGAACAATGCAATAGGACTAGGATTTCAAAAATTAGAAACAGTGCAATGTGTCATAATGCAAAAACTGGAATAAACAAAAGTAGATAAAATGCATTAAGAGTAAGGTAATATGTACAGTGGAGCTGCGGTGGCTCAAGTGGTTAAGACACTGAACTGCAGGCTGTGGAAGGTCAGCAGTTCAGCAGTTCAAGACCCATGAGTGCCGCATGACGGGGTGAGCTCCCGTCTCTAGTTCCAGCTCCTGCCAACCTAGCAGTTCGAAAGCAAGAAATTGCAAGTAGATAAATAGGTACCACTTCGGTGGGAAGGTAACAGCGTTCCGTGCACCTTGGTGTTTAGTCATGCCGGCCACATGACCACGGAAACGTCTTCGGACAACGCTGGCTCTTCGGCTTTGAAACGGAGATGAGCACCACAACCCTAGAGTCGGATTCGACTGGCTTTCGAGCAAGGGAACCTTTACCTTTTTAATATGTACAGTGAATATATTAAAATCCTGTTTCCTTTATAAAAGCACCCTCTGTACCACAGCATTATTCCTTTTATAGAAATGTCCTCCTGAGCAATTCTGTTTTAGAGTTTGTGGAATTACAGAAGTGAGTGTGTGTGGGAGGGCTTCCTGAGCAATTTGGGCAGGCCATTCCACAATGTGGGGAAGGCATGTGTCATTCTTACCCATTTGCAGAATGGCACCTTCAGAAGGCTTTGCTCAGATGAGTGAAGCTGGCATGGTGAAACATGGCAGGAGAGGTGGTCCAATTTCTACCTTCCAACCAGGTTCAGACCAAAGGAGGCAGGGATGGCTGGATACTGGTCTCAGCTCAGGAAGAAATGAGAGGGCTGCTTGGAGGACCCCATGTGGCTGTGTGTGCCCCAGACTAAGATGAGCACTTAGAGAAAAGAAAAACAGAAGTATTGGTACATAGGTATTGTTTTATTCTGGATATGGGAATCACTGGAATGGGAACGGTGGTACTGGTTCTGCAGTTCACCATATGTGGACAAATGTTGCATGCAGCCTACAGTGCTGGGAAGAGGCTCTGACTTCTGTCTGCCCATTATCCCATGTAGGAATCCCACAAGCAGCAGCATGATTGAATCTCTGTCCTGTAGGTGAGGCTAACAACATCTTGCATGGAGAGACCAAATCCTGACTTCTCCACTAAGCCATTCTAGCTTTAGGATGTGGTATCATCTCTGCAAATCAAGCCTGTTTTCTGCACAAAGTAAAACCATATGAATAAGTGGTGGTCTGTTGCTGCTCCATAGAACTTATTTTGTTTCAAGAGCATTTTTCCTGTCTGAACCAGAAAGTTTGAGTCTGCTGTTTTATTCCTCCTCATGTAGTGCTGTGCAGTAATCACCGGGAGGCGCTGTTGGACAAAGACAGTGAAATCTCAAGCCTGCTGGAGAAGCTGCGAGTTCGAGAGGCAGAGATCACAAGGATGAGGGAAGAGGAAGTTCAAAGAGCCAGTTTTCTTCAGAATGCCATCATGACCTATATTCAGGGCTCCCCCCTGAGTTCTTTTATCCCTAAGAAGTGAGCAATAAGTCTTGAAGGCTCTTGCCCCAACTTCCATAAACAGGAGTCCCAGAATGAGGATTGTTGTCAGTTTGTGAGGCATGTGGGATATCCTGAATTCTGGCTTGTATCACTGAGAGCTCACCACATTGCATTGGATATTACCTGAGCTTAGGCTGTCATTCCAGGACTTGAAGTTGTTATAGAAACCATTTCCATGGCCTGTGGCCAAGCCTAGCCTTGTTGAAGCCTACAAGCCATGGTTTAAGGCCCTAAACCACAGCTGTTCATTCCAAGTTCTAATCTGTAACCCATTAGGGAAGGCCTGTTTTAATGAGGTAGGGACAATAATGTCTCCCTCAGCATATTGGGTAGAACTTTCACATTATCCCTGTGTGATGATTATGCTGTAATTGTTCCTAGAAAAACCACATCGGAGTAGCAAGTGAAATCTCCACTGTCACAAATCACCGTTACCATGCAGTACTTCCTGTGCCACTGTTTCACATACAACCTGCATGATCACAAGGTGGGAATGGTTAAGGCAGGAGTTGCTTGATATAAATCATTATCCTGATTCATAGCCTTTTTAAAGTGCATATATCATTTATGCTCTGTGCCATGACCCCAATGCTGGTCATAGCACTATTGCTGAAGATTTCTGAAGTACAAATACAGAGAGCAAGCTGCTGGTACCAACGTGATTTCTTTAGTACTACACATTAGTACTACACATTGAGTATCCCAAAAGGCACATAAGGCTTCCTGGCTTATTGTTATTGAGAATAGTCACCCCTCCCCTCGTTACATGTGACAGAATTTTCATAGGTGGAATGGGGAGTTGAGGGACTGGGTTGATTCCTAGGGTTTGCTGTGTTTCTTCCTTCCTGCAGGAGATGAACTCAGGGATGGGCAAACTTTCTGTTATATTCTAACTCCAACTTTTAAATCAGGAGGAAAATTAAATGCTTATTTCTGCCTAACGTCAAGGGCCAGTGAAATATATTGGGTTGCATTTAGTACCCCCCCAATGCTCTTTGTATGTTTTGTCATGTATACATAGCTGCTTTATATTTCCATGTGACAACAATATATTTTTAGTCATCTTCCATATGAATTAGGAACATAAATTGGCAAATTCATATAATTTTTTGCAGATTTTAATGGGAAACGTCTAAAACCCTTCAGCTTTTTTTCTCCTGAGTACATTTCAGTTTCATGGAATATGAATCTAAAAGACAATGGAATTTAAAAAAATTGCCCGTGCTGCTCAAATTTGGGAAAATGATTTCTGAACAATTTTTTCCTGGGGGAGCAATACTTCCAGTGTTTTTCAGAAATTTGGACTGTTTTGCCCGAAGCAATACTAACTAGCTTTCCAAAGGAAAACAGTTTTTTAAAAAATTATTCTCTAAGGCAAATAAGGGTGATACCAGAGGCCTGTGACTGGAACTGGCCATAAAAAGGAGCCACCAAGAAGGGGCTGATTGGGGTCATGGTGCTGGAGAAGGGGCAGGGGCTTTAACTTTTCCCCAATCGGAAATGTCCACCACTGCTCCAGCATGCTTATTCTCAATCAGAGAAATGGTGCTACTGCAAGAATAACCAACCCCCCACCTCACACATGCTACAACACCCTTCCACAAGAGTTGATTCTTATCACCAAGTTCATCTGGGGTATGTCAGCCTCTCATGTAGTTTGGCCCTAAGCTTAATTGTTTGTAATTAGCTAACTGGATAAACAAATATCTGAAATATACTACACAACCCTAAACAAAGAGTTATATCCTGCCTAAGCCCATTGGTCTTAGAATGGTATAGCACTTCTTAAAGTAACATCTCTACTAGCCTCCTAACCCAAGACAGTTCTGCTCTGTGTATTTTTCTTCCATAGTCCTATTAATATTTCTCTTAGCGTGCCCCTTGCCAAAGAAATCACCCCTCCAAAGCCTCAAAGTGTCAACAATCTTCTTACGTCAAACCACTTCATCTTAAAAGTTTCTAAGAGGATAGGATTCCTACTTTGGTAATGATTGATCCAGGCGGTTTCAGGAGGCACATGCATTCTATGACATTTTATACTGTTTTTTTAAAACTGGCTTGCAATCCTTTTGATCTTTTCAGGTTCAGTACTGGTGCCTGATCAAGAGTGCATGGATACTTTGTAGTGTATATAGTGTACAGAGAGCTGTTATGGTGTAGCAGTAAGATTAGAATCTGAGAGGGCTAGCTTCAGATCTCCATTATGGTGACTTTGGACCAATCCCACTCATTCTCTTTCAGTCTCTCCTATATCAAAGGGTTGTTGTGATGGGAAGAACCCTGAGCTTCTTGGAGGAAAGATGAGATAAAATTCATACTTGAGGTAGAATTCCAAATCTTTGCTCCTTTAACATCTTCAGTAATGTGGGGTCCTGCCCACAAGAACAGCAGCAAAGTCTGCGGTAGAAACAGGACAGCATTGCTGAGGGCTTAGCAGGATTGTTTGCAAAGACAGTGCAGTGAGGAAAAGGGCAATACTCGGCCACAATTCCCTTTGCTCTTTTCAGAGCTTGCTTTAAGTGGTTCTGGAGGGAATTGGAATGTACTTCTTTCACGCCTGTCTGGAATAATCAGCACCTGGCAGCCCACTGGCCAGTAGCAAAGACACTTCCTCTTGCATGCACATACAGACAGTGCTCCAGGGCCCTCGTTTTATCAGAGTATTAAAAATATCCAATCCAGTTGTTGATGAGATTTGACTGCTTCTATAAGAAGGTAGAAATTTGTTCCCTCTTGGGCTTGTCCTGCATTTTAGGGAGTTAATACTAAAGGGCAGCAAATCAGCATCCAGCAGTAAATCGGCAGATTTGAGGCTTCTGTAATGTGTGTTAAGGAAGCAGGGAATTTTCACACATGACACTTTGAGTCTCTCTTGCACTTGTGTGTGGTTGTACTGTATGATGAAGGGCAAAAGCTATTTTTAATCTAAAATACCTTCTACCTAATATGTGCCTTTGAGTTACTAATGTGGGAAATGTGAAGACTTGATCTATGAATCCCATGGAAATTCCCTCAGTATTGGTATGCTGGAAACAGAATGGTTTTGAAGAGGATCTGCCGGAAGTGGCTAGGCAAACTTGTCCCTTAAAGCAAGTGATTAGATCAATAATTCCCTGGAGAAAGGAGTGATATTTCAGACTTCAGCAGAGAAAGATTCTCAGCCAGTGTTAAAGGTTCCATCTTTGATATATTCAAGGTTAAATTGCAAACAGCAATATAATAAAATGTATGCTGTTATTTTGAAGAAAATATTTTATAACAACTGTACCAATGGTATCAGCACAGGTCAGAGTCACTTCTTTTTCTAAAGGAAAGGGATTGTAAAGCTCATTTAATTGTTCAGAATAGATAGTTGGTATATGGAACCAGTGAATTGATAAGAAATATACTTACAGGAATGCAAAAGGCTGAAGTACCTGTGAAGCTTGAGTTCAGTGACTGGAATTCTGGACATATTATCTGGACATACTTCTGGAAGTTCTCTGGTCAGATTAGTAAGGCTGATAAATTCATCCCAGCCAGGCTATTTTTGGGCAGGAACGCACAGGAACAGAGTTCCAGCTGGCTTCAGAATTGGCCATGCCCACTACAGCCAAAGCCTCTTGAGTGCATGGCTACAGAGGGAAGGTCTGGAGAGCGACACCCCCCCACCAGCGACTCTGAGCCAGGCAGGCCGGGGGGGGCCTGGAAGGATCAGGGAGGCATTTAAATGCCTCTCCGTGCCTTCTGCGGCCTGTCAAAGGGCCGGCTTGCCCAGGCTCTCCGCAGCTGTGGGATGCCTGGGCAAGCCAAGGGAAGGCATGAGGGTGTGGCCTAATATGCTGTACTGTCATAGGTGTGGCCTATTATGCTAATGAGTTCCTGCTGGGCCTTTTTCTACAAAAAAAGCCCTGCATCCTAGAGAGTCCACCGTTCTGTGGCTCCTGTGTCGCTTCTTACCAAGATGGGGAGATGGGAATTTGTGTTCAGTTTGGTGCCTGCTTGAGAAGATGAAAGGAGCTGCGGTGGCTCAAGTGGTTAAGACGCTGAACTGCAGGCTGTGGAAGGTCAGTAGTTCAGCAGTTCGAGACCTGGGTGCCGCATGATGGGGTGAGCTCCTGTCTCTAGTTCCAGCTCCTGCCAACCTAGCAGTTCGAAAGCAAGAAATTGCAAGTAGATAAATAGGTACCACTTCGGTGGGAAGGTAACAGCGTTCCGTGCACCTTGGTGTTTAGTCATGCCGGCCACATGACCACGGAAATGTCTTCGGACAGCGCTGGCTCTTCAGGCTTTGAAACGGAGATGAGCACCGCAACCCTAGAGTCGGATTCGACTGGCTTTCGAGCAAGGGAACCTTTACCTTTTACTTGAGAAGATGAAATCGGCCTCCTAGGTCAGGCCAGCCTGACATCTGCCTCAGGCACAGAATTGCTTACCATTTAGATTTCTGCATTGGCTTGTAATCAGTATCCTGTTTATCATTGCATAGAGTGGAAATTGTAACCTCATAGGTCAATGAGCAACCAATGGAGGCTTCAGACCCAAATCTGGCCTCTCTAGCTACTAGCCAAGGCAACAAGGGATGTGTGGACATACTGGTGGTAGCCATAGCAATTGAGTTTGCTGGCAGTCTGCTCTGGAGGACAGAGATGGGAGCTGACCTATCACTTTCCAGTCCTTTCACAGAAGATTGCTCCCCCCCCCACTGGCACTGTGTAAAACTAATCGTCATGCAGAGGGTTACTTGAGCAGTGAGTAGTGTTGCCACTTTCTCCCCATGGCGGGGGGGCGAGCTGTTAAGGACTGCCTGACAGGCAGAAACTCAATGGGTGAAGCGTCCCCCTGCTAAGAAAAGCTTCACTCTGTAGCCCTTACAGGCAGAAGAGTGGTCATTGTGGATATATTATAGGCAGAGTGGTCGTGCCAGCAAAACATGGTGTCAACTCTCCCGGGAAAGAGAAGCTCCACCTGCCCGGATCCCTCAAAGAAGCTGAGGCCTTGTGCCACTACCCTGCCCAGCTTAAAGATGCTTCTCGTCCCCACGCTTCCCTTTCTACTGCTGGAGGCTGCCCTGGAAGGCGCCCGAGCGATAATTAGTTGCTAAGATACCGGTGGTTGCTCCCAAACTCAGAGGCATCCTGTTGGGTCCTAAAATGCTGGATCCTTCCAGGCCCAGTTGGCGATGCTGGAGACCCCCAGAGGCGGGAGCCGCTCCCTTTCACACGACTTCTCTCCCGAGAGTGGCGGGCTTGTGGGGAGGGGCTGCCCGACTCCAGTCCCTCGCTCCCTCCGTCCCTCCTCCCACTCCTCCTCTCCCCCCGGCCCCGCCCGGCTCTGTGTGTCTATCTCTTGCTCGCGCGCTCGCTCACTGCGGCTGCGGGCTGCATCCATCGCGAAGGAAGCCGAAGAAGGGAGCCGGGCGCCGCCATCCCAGCCCACCTCGCTCCCGAGGCAGATGCAGGCCATCAAGTGTGTGGTCGTGGGAGACGGGTGAGCGCCGGCAGTGGCCGCGATCCAAGGGGACGGGGGACGGGGCTGGCGCTCGGCCAGGCAGACCATGTGCCATCGGGGCGAGACCAGGGTGGGGTCGGCAAGAGGGGATGGAAAAGCATATGGCGCGCGCCCCCCATTTCACTCCCTGGGAATGGGGGCCTGTCTGCACAGATGATCTAGTGCAGGACCCACGCCCATCCGGCTCGTGGCAGGCGTTTGGTTGCCTTCGCGTCCTCCCACGCACACACCTATTGTTGCCCCAGCAAATCTATGCCGCCCCACCCCAGTCGTTCCTATTTCAATCCTTGCCCCTAGCAGTAGCTGCCTCTACCCCCGCCCCCGTCATTCTTCGCCTCCCCAGCTCGGCCCCCTCCCATCTGCTGCAGTCTCCAGGGAGGGCTTTCATCACCCTAGTGTTGGATCTGCCCCTCTGGAGTATTGTAGCTCCGCCATGTGTTTGGGTGAAGCCAGGAAAGAAGCCGAGCCTTTCTGCAAAGGGCTAGCGTTTCAAACAGGGCGGGACTTTTTTTGTATCCGATTCGCTAACAACTGGACCGAGAGCCGGCGGGCTTGTATTGTGTGATAGGCTTTGGAAAACCTGTTCAGCCTAGATCAGGCCATTGTACTCGGAGGTGGAACGTGCGCCGTTTCCTCGTTTGAGCGTGAAGATTAAGCATCCTGCTTTCTTCCAGAGCAGAAAAAAAGAAAGCCAGGCTGGCAGATTTGGCTACTGCTGGAAAGCCAAATTCTGATCAGTTCCAGATGGGTACCACTACCCATGTTAGGCTGTAGCAGTGGACTAACAAAATCCATTCCAGTATAAACTTCCTTGAATCAGAGCACATTTAAACTCACTGATTAAGTCTTCCCAAAAACTTATTCCTGAATACATGCTGTTAGCCTTTAAAGTTGCACTGGACTTCTGTTTTAAGTCCTGATCAAGTGTCTTACTGACTCACTCAACAGTCTGGTTCCATAGATTACCCTGGGGTGATTAAAGATGCAGTTCTGCCAAGAAGGCAATGTTGTAAGAATGTGTTGCAGAACTGACAGCAATAGACACTCAGGAACAGAGGATACAAGACTAAACCAGGGACCACTTTCCCATCACACATTGTAGGACCAGAAAATGAACAA
Source organism: Gekko gecko (assembly GCA_029375565.1). Taxonomy (NCBI): domain Eukaryota; kingdom Metazoa; phylum Chordata; class Lepidosauria; order Squamata; family Gekkonidae; genus Gekko; species Gekko gecko. The sequence goes on along the minus strand of JAPDNY010000002.1, from coordinate 229,746,193 downwards.
TGTTGGTGGATTAATTTAACAAAGGGACCTGGTGGAGTGTCTGCAGAGTGAGGTGAAGCAGAAGAGCCCATGACCATGTAGTGGACAGAGGGTCATTCTGGGACCAGGGCTCAGATTCCTTCCTGGTGAAACTCTCTGGGTAACACTGTCTTTAGGCCTAACCTCCCTCACAGAGCTGCTGCTGTAAGAATAGAAATGAACAAGCCCCCGTATACTTCTTGGAAAGGAAGACCACCATACAGGTGTGAATCCCTGGTTTAAATGTCATAATAGCTATGGATTCCATAGGCTAAAGAAGACTTTCCATATTGAGTCTCATCCCTCCTATGCACTTCAGCCTAAGCAAACAAAAAGTTTGAGGGACCTGTGGCTGATAGTGGGGCTTGCGTTCCTGGCACTGGCTGACTCTACCAGCTTGGATTCCTTTTCCTTCTACCATTAAAAGCTGTCCTTCAAGTGAAGTGGCTTTTCTGTTGGAGGAAAAGCCACTGAAGCTGGAGGAAGGTTCCTAAGGCTGATGGAGCCTTCAAAGCCTTCAAACGGTTTTCACACCTTCCCCAGTAACACTGACCTGCCTTACAGCAGTTGTCATAAGGATTATTTAATTGGTTTCAGTACTCAAAAACAGTACTGAAATACACAGGTAAAGGTTTCCCTTGCTTGAAAGCCAGTCAAATCTGACTCTAGGGGGCAGTGCTCATCTCCGTTTCCAAGCCGAAGAGCCAGCGCTATCTGAAGACTTCTCTGGTGATGTGGCTGGTGTGACTAAATGCCAAGGCACACAGAATGCTGTGTACCTATTTATCTACATGCAGTTTCTTGCTTTCGAACTGCTAGGCTGGCAGGAGCTGGGGCCAGAGAAGCCCTAATCTGGTAGCCTGATCTTGTCACATCTCAATAGGTAGTGTTGGCACTGATTAGTACTTGGGATAAGAGACCACCAAGGAAGGCCAGTGTAGCTACGCAGGCAATGCAAACCATCTCTGTTCATCTCTTGCCTTGAAAACCCTGTTGGATCACCATAGGTCAGCTGTGACTTGATGCCACGTTCCACCAGCACGACATATTAAAATACATATAAAGGACAGCTGGCCATTTGGGTCTCTCCTGGTTCTCCACTGTTTGGAAATTTATTTTCAGGTTTCTGGAAACCATTTGTTCTATTGCCTATGAAAGAACCCCCTTCCTATGCATTTACAAAGAAAGCTTGAGGCATTCTATTACAATATACAGAATTCCAAAAAGATTAGACTCGACCTTTTGTCCAGGCATTTAATCACAGAAGAAAGAAAGGAAAAGAAGCCTTATCTAACAGAACCAGTAAAACAGAGTGAGGAATGGGCAATGAATGCATACTATTAAATATTCCAGCGCTTAGTAAGCAAATGCTATGAGCAGGTTCCATAGTTAGATAATCTAGATAAGTATTGGGGTGATCCAGCTCTCTGTAATTTATGTCTGCAATAAGATGCTGGTTCTGATCTTGAGAGCTCCATTTGTGGAGGATCCTTTGGCTATATGCTACATTGGAAGAGCAGCAGAGAACAGTATATTTGCCAAGTACTCAACAGTAGTCACAAATATTTTAATCTAGAACATCATTATATCAAATTCAAAAGAGTGGTAGCCAAATCTATGCATTCAGCCTTCAGGCCAACCACAGTGAGTTCTGCAAACCCGGGGGAAATCTAAAGTGGGGGGGGGGGCTTGAAACCTTGTGATACCTGTGCACATGCAGACAGTACAAAAGTCTCAATGCAAAAGGTGGGCTATGAATAAATACAGAAGAAGCAAAATGCCAGAATTCAAGTGGCATCTGAGGCTAAATCCAAAACAGTGTGTGAAAACTGCTAGTGGCCAGGCAGTGATATCCTAGAGAAGGGGATAGAGATGACAGCAAGCAGCTGGTGGCAGGAGAAGGTAAAGCCAGAGGAAGTGGTGGAAGGTGGGGTGGGAGAAGATGAGATTTCAACTTCTCACAAACTCCCCTTGTTGAAGCATATACCTGCTAGATCACACCAAAGGTATATCTAGTCCAGTATCCTTTTGCCTATAGAGACCAGCAGATGCTCACAGGAAGCCCATAAAGCAGGGCAAAATAAGTTTGTTGTCCCCTCTCGACACTGGTTTCCAGGGGCATACTACCTCCAAACATGTCTAATGGCCATGGGGGGGGGGCTGTTCTTCATGGATTTGTCTAACTTCCTTTTGATGGGGAAATTCTCAAGGGTCCAAACGACGGGGTTAATGGAGACCGTGGACTTCAGCAGGAAATAATTTATTAAGTAGTTCAAACTACAGAGAGTGAGTCTGTCCAGACACTTAAAAGGTTCTCCAAACATCTAAGGTACAAGCAAGTGGCCACATCTTGTGGCAGCAGGTTCTACACAATAATTATACATTGGATAGAAGACGTACTTTCTTTTGTGTGGATATACTGCCTATCAATTTTACTGAGTGATCTCAAATTCTTGTATTATGAAAGGGAGAAAAAAAAATCTATCCATTTAATACCATACACAATCTTCATCACAAGTTTGTAAATCTCTGCCATATCCCCCCTTAGTCCTCTTTTTTTTTCTAAACTACAACGCTCCAGCCTCTTTGTGTGTCTAAAGTGCCATCAAGTCATAGCTGACTTATGGCGACCCCAGCAGGGAGCTTTCAAGGCAAGTGGTTAAGCAGAGGTGGTTTGCCAATGCCTTCCTTTGCAGAGTCTTCCTTGATGGTCTCCCTTCTGAGTACTGACCCTGCTTAACTTCCAAGATCTGACAAGATCAGGCTATACTATACCACCTTCCCTGCTTCCAGCCTCTTTAGTCTTTCCTCAAAATGAAGAAACTCATACCCTTTGATGACTTCACTTGCCCCTTTTTACACCTTTTCCAGCTTTGTGATATCCTTTTGGAGATGGGAAACCAGAAATATACATCAATATATCTGATTCTGAACGTGGCTCCAGAGTGCAGACCAATCTGCATGATGGAGCCATGTACAGATAGCGTTCCCCCTCCCCAACAATCCTGGCAGAACAGCTAGGTTTGCAGAAAATCCCAAAAATTAAAAAGAGGTTTTTGATAATTCCAAATTCACAATGTAAAGGGGGAAAATATCTGAGATCTTGGAATGCAATATCACTGTTTCAGTTGGCATTTTGTGGGTTGCTTAGCAATCCCAGAAACTATGTTGAAGGGAGACAGCTGCCCTGCTGAGAGAAGGGTAATTAAGGCAGTGGTGGCTGGGGGTGGGCAAGGGGGAGAACTACAGTGGAAGAAACATTGAAGGAAAGGAGGTGGTGATGGAGAGTGAGGTGGAGAAAGGCAGTAGTGGGTAAGCAGAAAAAACCAGAAGGACGTGGGCCATCCAGAGTGAGGACAACTTTCCCTCCTTGACAGTTCTCACAGGTCCCTGCCTGCAGAATACTAAAAGTGACTACACCATAGATTTATATAAAGTCCCTTCGTGGGGAATTTAATTTGGTGTTATCTGCAAACTTGGCCATTTCACTGCTCATCCCTGACTCCAGGTCATTTATGATTATGTAGGAAGCATGGCACTCAATCACTTTTCCAGTCTGATAATACCAATCCAAAATAGCACCTTCCATATGGATGGAATGGCCACAGTACTTCCTAACAGGGTCACTTGTCTGGGACATATTGGACATACAGAAAGGACACCAGCATACAACAGAAAGGTGCAAAGCAGTGCAATGAATGCAAAGATGTTTGCTTGATGACAAGTAATTCAGACACTGAATTGATACCACTTGATTATTCCTCAATTCACACTTTTAAAATCTGGATTAATTTAGATCTGTTTTGGTAGCCTCACTAGTAAGTTTTTACTTGCTTTCTTGTTATGAGGCTGAATTAAGATTTATAGAAACTACACATTTGCAAGGTGTATGTTCCCCTTGCAACAGAACACTAGAACAATTTATGAAGAACTGGGTTTATACACAAACTAAGCAAATTATATTTCAGGGCTTCAGATTATGAGGGACCTCTAATACAACTCCCCCAAATTCAATAATTTACTTTTTTTTGTTTTGTAGTAATGCTATGGAGCCTCTTAAAGTTGATATTGATCAAGGCCCCAGCATGTCTTAATCCAGCCCTAAGTTTATGATATTTGGCTAGACTGGGCACCTGGCATGTACATAGAAATTTTGGCTTGAATTAGTGACTTGAAACTTGGAGAAACATAGCCTCTCCCAACCCCTCACCCTAATCCTATAATATCTGTGCTTTTATAGCTCTGCTTTCCTTTTCCTAGGGCTGTGGGGAAGACCTGTCTGCTAATCAGCTACACGACCAATGCCTTCCCTGGAGAGTATATCCCCACTGTGTGAGTATTTGGAAACAAAGCCATAGGTTCCAGTACATACTTGTGAGACAAGATGCATTCTAAGCTGTGGTTTGTAAAACACACATTCTGGGATTTTGATATTCTGGATGTTGGAAAGAAAGGACCACTTCAAGCATGACAGAGATAGCACATGAAAGAAACTGTGGGTCTGCCCATGTGAAAATTATCACAAGTTATGACACATGCAGGTACATGCGTGGCTGTACATACAGCAAAAATAAGCACTTATATGACCATCTCTCAAGATTATCTACATGGGAATTGCTGTCATATGAAATAGTCCTAACTATGTTAGATATATTACAGAATCTTCATGGATTGTATTCTAAGCCAACCACAATTTTGCTGTGAATACTCCAGTTACCTCTTAAAATGTGCTGTAACTGTCGTTTATGCTCACACAATTAGACTGGCCAACGCGTAGGGAAACAGTGAGTTTTAAATTTCATGTGTTTGTGTCTACCCTTGTGCATGCCATCGTGTAATTTTATGGAATGGAATATACGAATCAACAAACTATGGTATGCAAGTTTTGAATACATTAGGAAGGAGGAGACCCATTTTATTATACTTCAGCCTCTGTCCATACAATGAAAGTGGCTTGTGTTTGGGGTTAAATAAGAAAAGTGACGGAACTTCAAGGTAGTATGTACTTACCATTTAAGAAAATGGGAATTATTCAGGAATTGTTAAATCTAGAATGAAATGACCTTGAGAATACAGCATGGCGGTGGGACGGAATGTTTGTGTTTCTGAAAGGAGCAATTTCCCACCAGGTTTGATAATTATTCTGCCAATGTCATGGTGGATGGAAAGCCAGTAAATCTGGGGCTGTGGGACACAGCAGGACAAGAGGACTATGACAGACTGCGACCTCTTTCCTACCCACAGACAGTAAGTGCCGATATTGTTCTCTGCTTTTTGAGCAGAGTTTGATTGTATTCCCTTTGAAGTCTACTGGAATAGGCAGCAGCTCTGTATATTCTGCTGCATATTCCTTGTTTCTAAAAAATAATGCCTGAATTAAGAATGGAAGAGAGCTCTGTTAGATTGATCTAGTCAAGCATCCTGTTTCCCACAGTGGCTATCAGATGGCCCTGGGAAGCCCATAAACAAGGCATAGAAGTATTATTTCCCTCCCCTCCACTGCTACAAGTAGCTGATAGTCATGGCCTTTAAATGTGGAAGATCCATTTACTCATTTCCATTGTGTAGAAATACGTTCCATGAATGTGTTTAATTACCCTATAAAGCTATCCATCTAAAAGCTATCACCACATTTTATGAGAAAATTATAAGATGTGTGAAGAAGTTTGTTCATTCATTCAGATTTATAGCCCTCCCTTCCCTGTATAACAGGGCTCAGGCCGGGTAACAACATTAATAAAAGACATTATATACAGTTCAAATTTTAACAATCCCATAATACTAGGGTTGCCAGGTCTTACCTGGCTGCCACTGGGGGGTGGGTCCCACTTTTGGAGTTCTTCGGTGCACACGCAAAGCGCACATGCTGCGATGTCACCCAGAAGTGACATCATTGCACAGGGCACTGTGTGTGTGTGGGGGTTCTGTTGAAGCATTCCCCTTCAACGTGCCCTGCGCAATGACATCACCTAGAGGTGATGTCACTGTGCTGGGCATGTGGGCACAAGTGCAGCACTTTGAGGGCAAGGTTCCCCCCACCGACTGGATCCGGGCCGACAGATTGGGAGCCCTGAAAGCGGGCAAACCCCTGCCCCCAGAAGGGAATGGCAACCCTATATAATTCACTAAAATAACAGCAACCAATCACAGCTAGTAGATGACATAAATATCCTGCGAGGGAGATAAATATCTTAAGATCTGTCTGATATGAAGGGGAGAGGAAAGAGGAAGGGAGGGAGGCCAATCTAAGATGGAAGAATTGTCCCTGCCCTCAACCATAGGCCTGGCAGAACAAGTCTTGCAGATCCTGTGGAATTGCATTAGGTCCTGCAGGACCCGAATCTCGGCTAGCAGAGAGTTCCACCAGGTCAGAGCCAGAGCCAAAAAAGCCCCGGCTCTGGTTGAGGACAGCCAGACAGTCTTTGGGCCAGGGATCCTCAGTAGGTTGTTATCACTAGAATGTAATGCTCTTTTGGGGATGTAGCAGGAGAGGCAGTCCTGTAGGTATGCTGGTCCCAGGCCATTTTGGGCTACAAAGGTTAACACCAAAACCTTGAACCTGATCCAGTATTCAACCTGGAGCCAGTGCAGCTGGCAGAGTACTGGTTGAATATGGGCTCTAAAGGAAGTTCCCATAAGAACATGCACAGCTGCACTCTTCTGTTCTGAATCTGCTGCCCGTCAATTTCACTAACCCTGAGTTCTAATATTATGGAACAGAGATGTGGCCATGTTGCAACCTAAGCCTGTATCATACATTCTTTTTGTGGACTCTGGTATTTATGGTAGAAGTAAATGTTGGGATATGAAGGCCAGAGACTGGTGGATGGGATGATTCTAGCAGGAGAAACCAATGGTCTTTAACAGCATGAGGTGGTTCCAAATACTATCACATGCAGAGGCATATACCCCTGCTTTACCCTTCCCAAATAATGAATATTCTTATCCCCACAGGATGTTTTCCTGATCTGCTTCTCATTAGTGAGCCCAGCCTCTTTTGAAAATGTCCGAGCCAAGGTAACACATTTTCTCATCAACATTAGAAATCTGTCATAGCTATACATTGACAGAGGGTGGTGATTCTGGTAGCCAGCATTGTACCTTCTGAGCTCACTAAAGCATACATGTAATACTTCTAGTATAGGATAAAAGTCAGCGGGTATCACACAATATATCAGAATCAGTCCCTCCCTGTGAAGTCTTCTCCTAGCTCAGAGACCACTTTCCCCCCTACTGTGCTCAGTGTCAACAATGAAGAAAGTTTACTTTTGTCTCCCATTTTTAGTGGTACCCAGAGGTTCGACACCACTGCCCCAACACCCCAATCATCTTGGTGGGCACCAAGCTGGACCTGAGGGATGACAAGGACACCATCGAGAGACTACGTGATAAAAAACTGGCCCCTATCACCTACCCTCAAGGCCTAGCTATGGCCCGGGAAATTGGTGAGTTTTAGAAATAGGGCTATGGGGACAGGGAGATGTGAAGTGTAAAGCATTTCCTCCTATTATGAGGCTTTGAAAAAAAATCAGTGGTCCTGGTTCTGATGGCACCTGAGATGAGGGAGAGAAGCCACGTCTTCACACTAAGCTGTGCTGTCCCCTCCCTTTCTGTAGGTTCGGTGAAATACCTAGAATGCTCTGCCCTTACACAGCGAGGCCTCAAGACTGTCTTTGATGAAGCCATCCGTGCTGTGCTCTGTCCCCCACCTGTAAAGAAGCCTGGCAAGAAATGTACTGTGTTCTAAGGGCATCTGAGTTCAGCATGTTAATGAGTGTCTTCTCCTTGTCTGTTTGAGGAGGGAGTGTTCTCTGGGTGTTCCCGCAGTGGGAGAGGCGGGGCCCTTCATCATGTACGAAGTCAGTGTTTTTTAAATGTCTCTTTGATTTAACGTCTGTGTCAATGTAAAAAGGGCCGCATGGGAGAAAGAAGAGATCGATGCTGTCCCACCCCAGGGCGGAGCAGTGGGAGGGGTATGCTTTCCATGACTCCATGCCAGGGGGTAGTGCGTGAATAGAAAGAGCAGCCCTTTATACTACTTCAGTTGGTGCTAGAGCACTGTGTGGGAGCAGGTAACTTTACCCCAGTGGGGGTGGAAAGACAAATGAGACACAGGTTGAAGGAACAGCCATTAGTGCTTTATTGTGTGAGACACTAGCTAAGCAGCTCTGTGGCATCCAAAGCTGTCTTTACCTTCCAGGGCATCAGCCTGTGTGCTGCTCCAGAGCTGGTTTACTGATCATCAGCCCTCCCAATGATGGGGAGGAGGAGGAAGGTTGCTTTACACTGCCCAGTCTGGGCAGGACCGGGCTGTGTGGCAGGAGCCTAAGATGAAAAAGAAAGCAGGTGGGAGGGTGATGGCCAATCCCTTCCTTTGATCAGTTGCGATGGATTGGGAATGGAGCAGGGAGAGCTTTGGAGGGGTTGGGATGGAGACAGGTCCAGTTTTTAATCATCGTGTAGAGTGATGAGCCGAACACTTCTTATTTTATACAATAAACATTTCTCCATAAGTAAGGAGTTGTGATTTGTTTAGGTCCAGGAGGGGAAGGGAGGGGGATCTGTATTCTTTACTCATTCCACAGGTCCTGGTAGTGGATCATTCTCTTTAGCTCCTTTAGGATGGCTAGATAACCAACTGAGATACATTTCCATAGGGAATGGAGCACACACTGCTTTAGCTGACAAGGAATCCCCCATCAACTGGCAGCACAACACCTGTTGTCATGTTGCTTTGGTCACTCAGAAGGAAGAGGATGCTGTTCACCACATCAGCCACCTCTGTAAAGACAGATGCACCAAGGTCAGCTGAAAGGGATTCTACAGATGATCATAGCAGCCTAATTCTCTTGACCTTGGACAGATAGAAAGAAACTCCCCACTCTTCAAACAAGACTGCACTTCCCGTGCTCGCTCACCCTGACCCAGCACTTCTCCCTCATCAGTTTTCCTCTGTCTGGTAGCTGGAATCTCCCAAGCCAATTCAGACATGTGACTGGAAAGTAATGCAACCATAACATATCATCCCTATATGACATTTTTTCCATTGCAAAGATTTTTTTTAATACAAGATGGGATTTTCATGTGAGAGAGCTTTCACAAAAACTACTCCCTATGTAGAGATGGTACTGCCCTCCCGAGTGACAAATGCACATCTTGACTAAAGCATATGTTAATATACCCATACAAAGGAAGAAGAAAAAGGGTCCCTCTCCATTTCAGAGATGTATCTTAGAGCCTCCATCATCCCAGACAAAAAATATGTCTGGGAAAGCATAGCCTTGGTGTGAGAGTCCCATACATTGCTGGTGCTGCAAACACCAAGCACAGCAACAATCTTGCACTTCCCCCCAGCTCTGCAGCTTATTCTTTATAGAGGATTGCTATGCAGGAGTTCAGTCCTTTCTTTTTACCGGCATCTACAACGACACCATCCCATCTCAACTCATTCACAAACAGAAGCAAGCTTGTGCTCCAGCTGACCTGCAAACCTCCCCAATGGGATACGGCTTGTCATAGCTGCAGCCTTCTGAGGATCACTCCAATTGCGGCGTCCCATCTCAGTCAGGACAACAGTGGGGTTCACACTGTTTACCCGGATCTTGAAGAACAGACAAGACAGGGAGCAGTGAATGCAGGTTTAGACCATGCATGCAATTTGATTATACGCTTTGGAGATTTCACTCTGTTCCTCCTATGCTTGATCACAATCAGGATCTCAGTCTGACAATAATCTCTCCAATGTCAGGGTTTACCTTCCAGTTGGGCCCATGAAGATGTACATGGCTCTGAATTCCATTATGCTGTCTCTGCACACTCAGTTTGCACCTTCAGCCTAGACGCACATATGTACTTTGTTTCAATATTACCCTGTTCTGACTGCCCTCATCACTGACCAGACATTGCTGGTTCCATGCATCTACCTTGCTCTTTTCATTACAATTAAGTTCATACCTTGTGAGGCCCCAGCTCCTGAGCCATTGTTTTGGTCAGCATGTCCAATGCACTCTTGGTGGAACCTTCAGTGAACAGGAGATTTTACAGCATTAGGCCTCTGTCTGCTCCTTCCTTCCCCCTCCCATACACTTCACTGCAAATCTGGGATTGCCTTGAATAAGCATAGCTTGAGTCCAGGTTCTCACTGCAACTGATCTGAAAACCACTGGCAGTTTCCCCCTATGTTTCAGCGGGAAGGACAACACAGGAATCTTGAGAGTTATACTCACAGTATACTGTGTGATCCAGCACAGCCCTCTGCGAGGCCTGGCTTGAGACATTCACTATTGCACCTGGAGCTCCTCGAGCAATCAGCTTCCGAGCAACAATCTGAAATGTGTGACATCGGAGAAAGGGATGAAGCATAGCAGCTTTAAGTTTGGGCTAGGATGGCAGCACTATGTCAGAACATATTCTAGCCCACAAAAGAAAAGTGAAATGGAAGAGTGCCAATGAGCCCAGCCCTGAGTAAGGAAGGAACACCCTGGTCTAAATTATACACACACATACACCAGTGTGGTGTAGTGCTCAAGGATGGCTGGGGCTTCCCCACTCCACATGCAAGCAGCAAAAGCAAGACAAAAGGGGAGGGGGGAGAAAAAACTTCAAGCCAGGAGGGCCAGCTAACTGAAAAAGTTGATACCAGGCCTAATAACAAAATTAATAATCATGTGTTTACATATATTAAATTAGCAAAACTTTAATACAGAGCAAATAGTAAAAAAAAATTGTTAAAATCAGACACGTTTTGGCCAAATGGCCTTCTTCTGTGGAAAACTTATGCTTTTAATACAATTATCTGTTTTTGTAAGCCTCCCTGAGCTGGCTTTGGCTGGGAGGGAGGGGTAAAAGTTCAAATAAATAAATAAAACACGTACCATAAAGTACAATTAATCACAATATAAAATACATCCTTTCTGACCTTAGCCTAAAAAACACAAGAAGTAAGGACAATGTTCTTCATTTCTGGGATACATCACAACCATCAAAAGTCATTTTTAAACTGCATTTATTTATTTATTTTATTCAATTTATATTCCGCCCTCCCCACAAGCAAGCTCAGGGCAGATCACAGAAGCATTCTAAAACACATAAATACAATTTACAGAATAATTTAAAAAAACAATTTAAGATAGCATAGATTTAAAAAGAAAAAACACAAAACAGGTTGCACTATTTCATTATATACACTATTTTCAAGTTGTTGAGGTGGTAGGCTTCAATTTCAGCAAGGGAGGCCAAGTTTTTTTTTTTTAATTGGATGCCTACCGCCTCAGCCAAAGGCCTGGCGGTGAAGGTGTTCCTGGTCCAAAAATCTGTATACTCAAGGTCAGAGAGTAACTCATGACTTTATGGTGTGTATGTCCACATGTATGAAGCGATTTAAAATGACTTTTTTAGAAACAATTTTTTTTTTGCTATTTGCTATGTATTAAAGTTTTGCTAATGTAATATATGTAAACCAGTTATTTATTTGATTGCCCCCTCCTCCACATGAAGCCTGCTGGGTGAACTTGAGCCAGTCACAGTTCAATCCAAACTCTTCCAGCCCCACCTACCTCACAAGGTGCCTGTTGCAGGAGAGGAAGGGGATTGTAAGCTGCCTTCCAGACTCCTTAAAGTAAAGCATGGGGCATAAAAACCAACTTTTCTTCACAACTGTAAATCTTCATACAGGCCAGAATACCAGCCCAGCCACTTAACAAAATCACCCTTTCTCAGTTGCCTACATGCTACTTAGGTATTAGCACTGCCCTCCTGGTGCCACCACCTCTTCTCACCTGGGAGATCTGCAGAGCAGCCCGAAGGTTAACACTGAAAGACCTGCATAAAATTCAAGTCAGATTAAACAGGCAAAGTAAAGAATGCCCAGAAAGCAACAGTTTAGCAGTGGCCTCTAGAGCCCAAAGACATGGCAGCGGTAATCTACAAATTCAATCCCCCCCCCATTTTTCAAGCATATCTGATATGGCAATAATAAAGCATATATAACAAAATGAGTTTGCCTCTTCTGTTTTCATGAGGGGATGGGTTTATGCCTCTGAGAACCAGCTCTTTACTTTGGCAGACTGAGAGAGATTAAAATTTAATCTCTAGGATAAAGGTTTTATTACACTTCTCTTTCCAGACAAACTGCAAAAGGTCTCAGGGGCTGACAGTTAAAATCAACAAGCTATATCAGAGTCTGTCTGCCTACAATGGAGAATTGGTCACATGCTGCCCCCCCCAACTGGAAAGAGAGTTCACACTTCAGTTCATGACTGTTTCCACACAGATGATTTTCTGACTACAAGTTGTTGCTGCTATGAACGCAGACATTTGCAATAGCAGCCAAGCTTACAGCCACTGGGGAGGTTTGCTCAGCAGGATTGTTTCCTGTCCTGGGGCCCTTGGATGACCAAGGGGTAAAAGGAGTAGTGAAGGATGATAGGGAAATGGCTGAGAAGCTGAATGCATTTTTTGCCTCTGTCTTCACTGTGGAAGAGGAGAAGTGTTTGCCCACTCCAGAAGCACCGATTTCGGGAGGGGGTTTGAAAGACCTGAATCAGATTGCGGTGACAAGAGAGGAAGTCCTCCGACTGATGGACAACTTAAAAACTAATAAATCACCAGGCCCAGATGGCATTCATCCGAGAGTTCTGAAAGAACTCAAATGTGAACTTGTGGATCTCCTGACAAAAATATGTAATCTTTCTTTAAAATCTGCCTCCATTCCTGAGGACTGGAAGGTAGCTAATGTCACTCCCATCTTTAAAAAGGGCTCCAGGGGAGATCCGGGAAATTACAGGCCAGTCAGTCTGACATCGATACCGGGTAAGTTGGTGGAAACTGTTATTAAGGAAAGAATTAGTAGGCACATTGATGAACAAAAACTATTGAGGCAGACTCAGCATGGGTTCTGTAAGGGAAGATCTTGTCTCACTAACCTGTTAGTGTTTTTTGAGGGAGTGAACAAACATGTGGACAAGGGGGACCCAATAGATATTATTTACCTTGACTTCCGGAAAGCTTTTGATACAGTTCCTCATCAAAGGCTCCTAAGTAAGCTCAATAGTCATGGGATAAAAGGACAAGTCCTCTTGTGGATCAAAAACTGGCTTATAAATAGGAAACAGAGTGAGTATAAATGGGAGACTTTCTCAGTGGAGGGTGGTAAGCAGTGGGGTACCACAGGGATCAGTACTCGGTCCGATGCTTTTTAACTTGTTTATTAACGATTTGGAATTGGGAGTAAGCAGTGATGTGGCTAAATTTGCAGATGGCACAAAGTTGTTCAGGGTGGTGAAAACCAGGGAGGATTGTGAGGCACTCCAAAGGGATCTGTTGAGGATGGGTGAGTGGGCGTCAACGTGGCAAATGGGGTTCAATGTGGCCAAGTGCAAAGTGATGCACATTGGAGCCAAAAATCCTAAATATAAATACACGTTGATGGGGTCTGATCTGGCAGAGACGGACCAAGAGAGAGATCTTGGAGTCGTAGTGGATAACTCGCTGAAAATGTCTACACAATGTGTAGCTGCAATAAAGAAGGCCAACGCTATGCTGGGGATTATTAGGAAGGGAATTAATAACAAATCAGCCAGTATCATCATGCCCCTGTATAAATCATTGGTGCAACCTCATTTGGAATACTGTGTACAGTTCTGGTCACCACATCTTAAAAAGGATATTATAGCATTGGAAAAAGTGCAGAGAAGGGCAACTAGAATGATAAAAGGGTTGGAACACCTTCCCTATGAAGAAAGGTTAAAATGCTTGGGGCTCTTTAGCTTGGAGAAACGACGGCTGAGAGGTGACATGATCGAGGTTTATAAGATTATGAATGGGATTGAGCAGGTTGAGAAAGAAGTACTTTTCTCCCTTTCTCACAATACAAGAACTCGTGGGCACTCTATGAAATTGCTGAGCAGTCGGGTTAGAACAGATAAAAGGAAATACTTCTTCACCCAAAGAGTGATTAACATATGGAATTCACTGCCACAGGAGGTCGTGGCAGCTGCAAGCATGGACAGTTTCAAGAGGAAATTAGATAAACATATGGAGCAGAAGTCCACCAGTGGCTATTAGCCACAGGGTATAGATGGGAACTCTCAGTCTGGGGCAGGTGATGCACTTTATTCTTGGTGCTGGAGGGGGCAGCAATGGGAGGGCTTCTGGTGCCCTGGCCCCACTGCTGGACCTCCTGATGGCACCTGGTATATTTTGGCCGCTGTGTGACGGAGTGTTGGACTGGATGGGCCATTGGCCTGATTCAACATTGGCTTCTCTTATGTTCTTATGTTCTTATACAAAAGTATTCCCTGCCCCTTCTTTGCCTCAGCCCCCAACAATCACCATTTCTCCTCCTCTACCACAGGGCTTTTTAAAAAGCTGGGAATTGCTAGATCTTTATAGGGTTATAATGAATCTATTACCACAGTCTATTTTTTTGCATTAAGTAATTAATGAATTAATGTCCTCCAAAAGGTCCTGTCATTAACAGCTTTGCTCAGGTCTTGTAAACTGAGGGCTGTAGCTTCCTTTATTGAGTCAATCCACCTCATGTTTGGTCTTCCTCTTTTGCTGCTGCACAATCTACTAGTACCCAGCCAGTAGTCTTATTCCTTTTCACTGCAGAGCTGTAAGGTAAAATGTGCAGCCTGTCTTTTTAAAAAGTGAAAACTGGGAACTAGCAGATCATGGCAATAGATTGTTCTAACATTCAGATGATCTAGCAATTCCCAAATTTTGTATATTTGGAACAAAAAGAAAAAAAAACTGCATATCATCCTGTCCATATAGCATCCAAAGGGCTGCAATCTTTCCAAAAAGACTGTACAAAACCAGGTTTGAGAAACATAACAGCAAAAGGAGGGAAAACACTGAAGCAGGATAAGTAGAAGACTATGTCATGTACATGCTCCTGAAGCCAATGCTGCTTCAAGAAGGCCAAGGAGCATTGAAATATTGGTGTGGAAAAAGCCTGTGTCAGGGATTACCTGTCAAAGGCCTCCTTGGTCACCTCTAGGAATGGCTGCAGCAATGCTATGGCAGCATTATTCACCAGTAGATCGATATCATCCACTTTGTTCAATGTTGCCTCGGTGGCCTCCCAATCTCCCACATCAACACACAGTGTCTGAATTCCAGGGCACTGGGGGCAGAACAGAGAAATCCTAAGAAGATGGGAGAGTGACAGAAAAATTGGGGTTGGCTGGTGCCAAGGTGGCCTTCCAAACCACACAGAAGGAAGCTGGAGACAAGTGGTTCCTACTGACTGGTGACTGATAAGAGTCAAGGCTAGAGTTATAAGAGACAGTACTTTCAAATGACACTAAATGTGTGCTTCGCAACTGTAATAAGAATGTCTCCACACTACCTGGAAGGTACATTATATCTTCTATATATATAAAAGAAAGTCCCTTCACCATAAAATCAATGCCCAGACCAAACCCCTGGACCTAGAGACACGAAATTCGGGGAGAGCACTCCTACCATGATGTAGATGCTCACTAAGAAGGGATTTTTAGAAATCTGACCCCCAGGGGGTCAAAAGGGGTAAAATGTGCTCCCCCCATTGATTCCTATGTGGCTGCCAGGCTGCTGCCTTCTTGCACCCCCCCACTCTCTGATTGGTCAGCTGCAGAGCTCAGAGTTCTGATGTAAAAAGAAAACAGTTACAGGAGACTGCAGAGAGCTCATGACAGTTGAGGAAATAAGGAATGGCCAACAACCACCTGTGAGGTGCAGTAATGCTGCTGGCCCAGCCTCTCTGATGGCTTCCAACACACTCCCCCCTCCTCCTACACCTAACAGGCAGTTGTCTGTCAGGTGCAGCAGCAGTTGCAGGGTGCTTAAAGCCACGAGGCAGCCCGCCCCAGCAGTAACACCAGCCCCGCCTACACAATGGCTTCTAATACTCCTCCCCCCGCCCCCTCCTACACTGGACAGGAAGCTGCCTGTCAGGTGTAGGAGAAGAGGTGGGATGCTTACAGCTGACGGGGAGGTTTGCTCAGCAGGACTGCCTTAGACCTGCTGCTGGCCCAACATCCCTGATGCCTTTAAACATAATCCCCCCCAACACCAGACAGGCGGGTGTCTGTCAGGTGTAGGAGCAGGACCAGGGTACTTTAATCCATTACGGACACTGCCCCAGCAGGGTCATCTCAGCGATGCTGCTGGCCCAGCCTCTCTGATGGCTTCCAACACCCCCACACACACCTCCTACACCTAACAGTCAGTTGTCTGTCAGGTGCAGCAGCGGTTGCAGGGTGCTTAAAGCCATGAGGGAGCCCACCCCAGCAGTAACGCCTTAGTGATCCTGCCAGCCCTGCCTCCACAGTGGCTTCTAATACTCCTCCCCCTCCCCCTCCTACACTGGACAGGCAGCTGCCTGTGAGGTGTAGGAGAGGAGGTGGGATGCTTACAGCCGCCGGGGAGGTTTGCTCAGCAGGATTGTTTCCTGTCCTGAAAAACACAAAAGGCTCTACATCTGACAATAGCAATAAGATTAGAATTTCAACAGCCACTCCACATGCAAAAAAACCTCCTCAGGAAACCTCCTCAGGAAATAGCCAATCCATATACAAAAGAAACTCCTCAGGAAAGCTCCTCCATTAGCATGTTTCACAGCCTGGGGAACTCCTACAAGATAATCTCAACCCTACCTCACCTTCCTGAGTAGATGTAAATTACCTGCCTATCATTTTTTCTTCTCACCTTGACACAGAGAGTACTCCATCTTTGTGTGTTATACCTCTGAGGATGCCAGTCACAGCTACTGGCGAAACATCAGGTCCTACAATGCCAAGACCATGGCCATACAACCCAGAAAATCTACAACAGCTAATGAGTTAATGAATGTTTATGGGGAGATAGTAAAGGACATTTCTAGGAGCCATTTTGATGTGTACCTCCCTCATGAACCTGAAGAAATGTCCACCACATCACCACTTGCTCACACCTCTCACCGCCCCCAAGAAAGCTCCTGGCAAACATCAAGGCAGATACACCAACAGTACAAGGAGGAGGCAACTTAGGAACACAGCAAAGACATTTGCACATAGTATTCCTGCGGGGCACTGAGCTGCACAGCTCAAGTACCAGTGAGATCACCATGAGGTGCTCAGAACAACACAGTCTCCATATGAGCAAAACAATCCAGGAACACAAGTAGAGAGGCCATCACTTTCGTGGAAGGTGGCAGGGGTTGACTTAACAGACAACTGCTTCTTAAATGGACAGTTGAAGTTCTATGTTGCCTGCTCCAGAGTGAGCTCACCAAGCAGCCTGGTGTTCTTAGCACCTGAGGGCAGAACGACCAATGTGGTCTAGAGAGAAGGTCCTTCAGTAGAGAAAAAAAAGTACGTATGTCTCAGTTCATTTTTTACACTACAATCTTCCCCATTAGAATTCCTACAACAAATATTAAATTTCAGACTTCACATCATTTGAATTATAACTGGATTTATGGAACTTAAATACTGTAGTGAAGCACAAGTATCAGGCTAGTGTGTGTGTGTGTGTGTGTATATGTGTATGTATATATATATATACATACATACATATATACACACACACACACACTTTTTAAATAAAATACTCTTTAAGAATTAGAAGAAGCAACTGCACAATGTTCAGCTTCTCCAGTCACAGCAATTTTGTGTGCAATCCTCAGTCTCTCCCTCTCAATGTTGAGTCACAAGCAGCTGATGCAGGCAGCACAGCTAGCAGAACAATGTGGCAGATACACAGAGTAAAAGCCACAGCAAAGGCTGCCAGCTTTTTTCCCTAGCTCAGTGAGTCTTTTACTTGCATAACAGCTAGTACAACTCATAATTGTATCATTCTGTTGGAAGAATATTCTAGCACTGGATTTCTGCTGGTTGTGTATTTTAGGCACAAGAACTTTTGTCATTTTAAAAATGTCAGTAATCCTAACCCACCTCTGGCAAAATCCTCTCTTCTAGAAGTTCAGCCTGGTGACAACCCTTTTCAGCAGGATAACTTAAGCACTTGCTGGACTCTGTGGCTGGGGAAACGGGGGCAAACAGGGAACCTTGCAAGTGAGGGAAGCCTAGAGGTGGGGTGTCTTGGAGGTACCAAGAAAAGGGAGGGGCTGCCTGTAAACTAGAGACCAGGTCGGGGTTCTAAATCAGTCTAAGGCGGGACAATCGGATGGGAAGAGGCACTGGCTATACCTCTTTCTGCAGGCAGTCGAGGTCCGCCTGTGTCCGGCTCAGCGCCACCACTTGGGCCCCGGCCCGACTCAAGGCTACCGCCACAGCTCGGCCAATCCCTGCAAAGGCGAGAGAAAGGAAATGTCTAGACGCGACATCCCCGGTCTTAATCCCACCGCCCTGCCCCCCCCCCAATACCTTTGCCCGCCCCCGTCACCAGAGCCCGGCGCCCCACAAAACACTCCATCTCGGCTAGCGGGCAAGACTTCGCCTTCGGGGGCAGAAATAACACCGTGGTAGAGAAGGCCAGCCGCTACCGCCCCTCCTGAAGAAACGCCCCATTTGGCCCCTCTCCAAATGGCCGCTTAACGTATCTCGCAGACCAAGGAACCGCCCTATGGTGAGAGACTTCCCTTCTGTTTTAACGCCAAGCATGGCGGAACAACCCCCCGAAACGCATTTGGATCCTGCTATCGATCTCGTACCCAAACAGCCTTTCTCATTTCCCCATCTCCTCTGGATCCTGTTGCCATTGGACACCCGCCCGCCATTGGACTAATCTCTGAATAAAGTCCTTATAGCGCGGCAAGAGTAAATCTCGGAAATTATTTTTGCAGCCTAGGTTTGTCAGCTCCAACTCGTTAAATTCCTGGAGATATTTGGGGATGATGCCTGAAGGTAGAGTTTGGTGAGAGAGCTGAGCAAGGATGTGATACCACAGAGAGCCCATCGTCCGAAGCTGCTTCAGCGGGGAGGGCGGAGTATAAATCAAATAAATAACTTTCTTTGAGGAAACTGAGCTTGTAGCCTGGACATCACGTATCAGTTGTAATTCTGGGAGAACTAAAGGCCCAGCCTCGAGGCTGGTTAATTCTATGCAGTTAGAAGGGCTTGGCTATCTCTATGCCTGGCAGTACAATGCTCTGGGTGTCAGAACATTGTTTCATTTTTAAAGATCCAGACACTTCCTCCACCCCACAGAATTACCTCTGTTTAATCAAAATCAGATCACATCACAGAGCCAGCATGGTGTAGTAATGCCAGTGCTGGACTAGAATCTGGGACACCCAAGTTCAAATTCCTGCTCTGCCCTGGAAGCCTGCTGGGTGACTTTGGACCAGACACACAAACTCAGCCTAACTTACCTTACAGGGATGTTGTGAGTATAAAATGGCAGTGAAGAGAATAATATAAACCATTTTGGGTCCCTATTAAGGAGAAAGGTGGGGGATAAATTAATCACAAGTGATGTCCAGTGCCAGGGATGAAACTAATCTACATTTCTGACCTGTACTGCTTGTCTGCCCCCCCTTCATCTCCCTCTCTCCCCCTTTCACTCCTCAAAGCAGAAGATGGAAGGTAGCACTTGGTCTACTTTCTTACAAGTATGCTGTACTAGCTTGTACAGCTTACTTATTTGGTAATCGCATATACGTAGTTCTCTTAAGAATTCAGGTGAGTAGCCGTGTTGGTCTGAAGCAGCAGAACAAAGTTTGCGTCCAGTGGCATCTTTAAGACCAACTTTATTCAAATTGCAAGCTTTTGTGGGCAAAGCACACTTCTTCAGATAAATGATTTTATTTCATAGTTCTCTTAACCCACTTTGGATGGGATGGGTTTTTTTTACTGGCATGTATGTTTTGCATGGCTAGAATAGAATAGGTTGCCTCTTCTACAATGTTCCAGAACTTTCCTGCCCCTATGGCAACACTTGTTACCTACAACAGTTAGTACAAACTTTCCCCTGGTCCATACAGGCCAGTCTGCAAACCTCAGTCTCTCCCTCTCAATGTTGAGTCGCAAGCAGCTGATGCAGGCAGCACAACTAGCAGAACAATGTGGCAGATACACAGAAATGGCTGCTGCCAGGAAGCATCTTGTGGTGGAAGGAAGGATCCATTAACGCATGAGGAGAGGTTTCTGAGGCCTATAAATTCCTACTATAAAAGTGCTGCTGCTTTTGGCATTAGCTAAGGCACTCTGTGGAGCAGGGTGTTGGGAAACAGAAACAGCGAGCCCAAGCCTATCTTGAGACCATTAAGAAGGAACTGGAAGCTCAGTTCTGGGAGAGTCTGAGCCTGTTAGTAGGCAATGCCCTATTGAAACATTGCAGTGAGACAGATTATGAAAGCCAAGCCTTTTACCTGAAAATAAAAGGAGACAACTGTCGCTACTTAGCTGAGGTAGCCCTGCCTTGATGCTAAAGAGACTTCAGTAAAGTCTGCAGAGACAGTCTATGAGGCGGCTCAGGAAATCAGTGATTATTGCATGAAACCTACTCATCCCTTGGCTCTGGCCCTGGCCCTGAATTACTCTACCCTTTACTATGAAGTTGTCAACAACCCTCAACAGGCAACTAGACTAGCAAGGATGGCCTTTGCTAAAGCCATTGCTGGCCTGGAGAACCTCAGCCTAGAATATTACAAGGAACCCACCGTTATCTTGCAGCACCTAAGGGACAACATTATGCAGTAGACCGGAGACCAACAACCATAGCAGGAGGAGAGTAGTGGGGAAGAGTTTGAAGGCTAGCATTGTCCTGAGCCAGCGATTTACCACAGTGAACAGAACCATGGGAGCCAACGATGGGTAGCTGTGTGACAGATTCCCTAGTACTTGCATTCATCCAGGTACCAGATTGACCCTCTAAGTGATTAAGACAGGTGCAGATGTCTTCAGTTTCTTAATGCCCTACTAGAAATAAATGTCCATTCCTCAAGCCCTTTGGCTCCAGCCCTGTCAAGGTTCAGACCGGGGTTTCAAACATAAGGCCTGGGGGCCGGAACTGGCCTGTCTAGGGCTCTTATGTGGCCCACGAACAACTAGTACAAGGGAAGAAACAGGAGACTGCTTGGGGGGGGAGTGGGCAGAGCCACTCTGATTGTGGCTTCAGCATGGTGGAACAACCTCATCTGCAGCAGTCAAGCAGCATAAGAGCATCTGCCCAGTGCTGCACCGCTGGCTCCCCTGTCTGCCCATATGGGTTTTCCTTGGCACCCCCTCCCAGCCCGTGGGGCCTTGCAGTGAGGACACAACTCGGAGCTTAGAAGCTGCTGTCCTTTATATAGTTTATATGTCCAGTGCCTGGCATTATGTTTTATGGCACACATGGCCCAGCCACATGTTTTATGTCAAATCTGGCCCTCATAACAAATGAGTTTGACCTCTCTTCCTGATCATCACCTGATGCTGGGGAGGATTAACAAGGCATAGACACTGCCATCACACCCCACCTGTTAACTGTCATGTGCCATCCATCTGGACTGGTCACTGTCAAAACAAAGAATGCAGTGAAACAATGAGAACTGCCATGCTGGATGGTCAGAGTCAGCATGACAATTCTTATGATTTAAATAGAGATTTAGCAGTTTTTTGACTGGAAGATGTTATTGGAGGCAAGGTAGGAAGTTATATTCTACAGCCCAAACCCATGGGAATGCTGTAAGGAACCATGGTAATATTAATGCAAGATGCTTGAGTAGATCCTAAGAGTTTATGATCTTTCTCCGTGGCAATACATTAATGCTATTAACATGTTGTCAGGGTGGATGTCACTGCTAAAAAGCTGCTGGTTTGTTTCTAAATGACTCATCTCCCATTAAAGATTAAACACCAGAAATTGAATTCTCAGATATATATTAAAACTGATTTGAAATACAATATATTTGGTGATCAACATTTAGGGTGTAGTCTAGTGAATAATTTTTAATAAGGAATTTGGGAAGGTTATTAGCAAGGCCCAACATACATTGGGACTCACATACCTTAATCAGGTGTTTCATAGCAGTCTAAACAGGGCACTAGGTCAATTCAGCATGGACAGTGGATGCAGGTGAGTAGGCAGTAAGTATAAACAGATAAGTGGCAGTTTAGTTAACATAAAAATAGACAATGCAGGAACAGATGAAAGGTGGCTGTATTGACAAATTGGGGCAAATGAACAACATAATAGTCTCAGTGCCCTTATATAGCAAAAACTGGCAATCACCCATTACTGACTGTAGTACTTATCAGTTTATTTTTCCTATGCCTTAAAATCATTCTCAGCATTGTACTGATACCAAACATCAAAATCTGCAACAGGCTTAGTTCTTTATTGTATTCTGCTAGGCCTTCAAAGCCCATTATGTTCAGAAAAAACTTATATTTAAGAAATTATACCCTGAAATTGTTAGGCTCATAAAATGCTACTGCAATACTGGGTTTCTCAAAGATGATAATAAGAAAATTATGTACTTCTAAAAATATTTATTTGCTGAAAGGAGGATGGGTAATTTCATAGGAAACACTCTTGCATTGTTAGGGTGCTGAGGCTGCAACAGTCTCATCATATACAAACACAATCCAACAGTCCAAATCACTTGCTTTAGGTCAGTGCTCTGCACTAACAAAAAGCAGGTACATGCTACAGCCTAGAATGCAAAATTATGTGCCAAAGAAACCAGATTCTGCATTCATAATGAATCATGCAAATATGCCAAATTTGAGAATTTACTGAACTTCAATTTTTTGGGCTTCAAATGGAGCAGTGGTGGTGAAAAAGACAGACATATACAATAGAATAATGGAAAGGGCAGAAAACACAGGACAAGCCAGAGAACGCTGCACAGCAGAAGTTCTCTCACCCCCCCCAAGATACATCCTGCCACCCTTAAATGTTTTGAACAGATGCACACTAACATACATGTTTCTGCAATTGTGGGGGTTTAAATTTGATATCAACATCCACATTCCATTCTCATAGCCACATGTATTATAAAAGGCCCAAAGCAAATATTCTTGTTCCAGATTTTGCCTCTAAGTGCCAGTTGTGGCAACATAAGAGATACATCAGCTGTGGCAGGAGCATCTGACATGCAGATTGTACTACATGCTGATGCCACCATAGGGACCAAAAGGAGTTGTACTGTCAAACATCAGCAGGCTAGCAAACATAATCACAACTGTTCCCTTGGGGCCTGCAACATGTGGGCACATCTGGCAGTCATGCTCCCCAGAGAAGTATTATGTACATAAGGCACAAAAACTGCAAACACCCCCCCAACAAACATTTAAGGCAATTATTCTAAGAACAGTTTCATTCCTTCTCCTTTGTTCAGAAGTGAGTGTTTATGTGCTGCTTTTTCAGAAAGGAGAATGGTCAAAGAAAATACTCTTCCAGAAGTTTACACTGCCTCCACCTCTACCAGCTTTCAATACTGAATACTTTCTGAAAACAGATTTTCAGCACATTTTCCTTTAGACAGCTGGCACATCTCATACAAATACATCATATATATACATATGTATATGATTAGCTGCAGAGTACCATTTTAAAGGCTTGGAATATGTTAGGAGACTGATGCACTCACTTCTTCTGCATAAGCATCCTAATTTTGGTATATTAGATTTTATGGTGTCTTAAGACATTATTTATAGATTCAGACTATGCCCCTCTTGAATTCAGTGTTTATGCTTAGAAAGCCAGGGAAGGTTCTATGACTATTTCATCTCAGGACTATGTACTGTGTTCCCTCCCCTTGTTCCAGAGTACAGCCCCTTTTGGTTGAGTGTTGCCACAGTACAGGCAAGAAGGAGTAACACTCCTTCTATATGATCACTCTCAGGTCAGGAGCTCAGAAATGTCTTTTATGGTGATACATACATCAAATTATGGAGTCCAGCTGCAATAAAAAAGCAAAGGTATGGTGGTCCAGCCAACTTAATATAGATTTTGACTGTCTTGAAATAGTGGTTAGTGCGCAGAATGTTCAAGGCAAAAATGCTTTGAGTAAAGGTCACAGCAGAAGACTTGTATACGGTATAGCCTGTCAAACAGACAATAAGCCAAGAGTGACATTTACAGTGGCATCCTTAAGCAGGTCTCCTCAGAATCAAAGAAACTTACTTCTTGGAAAGCAGGATTGCATTATTAATTTGAACATAAGCCAGCATTTAAGGACCATAAAGATAAGAGGCTCTTGCCTTTGCTTAGAGAACAAGAGCAAGATGTTTCTGGGAGAATGACTTCTCCATTTGCTAATCTGTTTTATCTGCTTAGTGGGAAGCCATATCTAGCACTTCCAGTGTGATCCTACTGTGATTTAGATGTGGATAAAATAGAAAAACACACAGGTGATTATGCTGTTGCCCCAAATAGGAACTCTGTTTTCATACCTGTAGTCTCAAAATGAAATTTTATACTTTGCACACCAAGCATATTTATGACTATTAGCCCTCAACCATATTGCTACAGTACCAGACTGTTGCATTCCTGAGGTTGTACAAATGCAGCAAAGTAGGGATTCAGCTTTAGATAACTGGACATCCATGAGACTGGGGGAAAAGCCTGTCAAATTTGGGTTATTACACCCTGCATAACCAGAGATCTTCCAACAACCCAGGAATTTGCTTGGACCTTATCTTTTGTTCTTCTCCTGCAAAGCCAGCCTTAGTTGCTCATTCAAAGAAAGAACCGACAGGAGACACATGTGATGGTTAGGTCAGATGTCACTTCACTGTTACAGTGGGGCACCATGCAGTGTCGGGATAGAGTAGACAGTGAACAGATTTGAATCTGAAAAGAGAAAGGTAAGAAGTCACAATCACAGGATTCAAAGCAACTTGGTCTGGAAGAATTACAAATCTACCACTGTGGGAACACCGGTTATAATCTGCTAATATATCTGACAGAAAAATGCCATTTCCTACCCATTGCTTGGAGTTATTATCAGTGGTCAAGCAAGCAGGGCAAGAGATTTCATTTGGAAAGTAATAATGTACTCACCGAGTTGGGTCTTGCTGTACATTGAACATTTCCTCCACACTCACAACATTATGCTTGTTCTCAGGACCCCCATAGCTTAAGGTAACCTGGGGAAAACACACACACAAACATGCTCAGAAATGACACTTGCTGGAGCATAGCAACCAGTACAGGAAATCAGTCTTGTGGGGCAAATGATAGATGCCTTGTAGTCCCCTTCCAAGATGAGTAGCAGCAGTCATGGGAAAAGAAAGCAACATAATGCTGCAGTTGAGGCATTCTGCTAACCCAGGAATGAACTGGGAGAGCAGAACAGCTCTGGAACGAGCTCAACCAAGGAAATCCTGTAGCACTAGCAGCACTGGAGGGATCACATGGCTCAGACTTCCACAAGCCTCCACCCACTGGGATTGTTGCCATGGCCTGGGCTACAGCACTACAAGCACCACAGGGACCACTTGGCTCAGCTTGCTCCTGGCCACCAGAGGCCCTCAGGATACTGGCCCACTGGGAACTTTCTTTGTAAATTAGATGGCCAACATACCCCCAACCACTCAGGAGAATGGAAATACGGCTCAGGCCCAAATCAGAGGTTCTCAAGAAAACAAGTGCCACCCATATTGATAACAGAATGAAGAACACCAGAACAAAACAGATCAATAAAATTCTAGCCCCTTACTTTCAAGAGTCTGGTCTTATCACAAACTGTACAGATCACATCATTTGTCACAGATTAATTAGTGAAAACCCATTAACTTACCCAAATTCCTGATGTAGTGAATTTCTTCATAATCTCTCCATATTTATCTCCTCTAAAGAACTGCATTTAGGGCTTTGTAGCAATATAAAAAGTCTAACCTTTAAGAGGCCCCAATTTAATTTTTAGTTCATCACAACAGATGAAATTGACCTTGTAATTTGAATCCATCAGGCTGCCCACATCCACGTCTAATTTAACCATAAACTCTTTTTAATGGAAATCTATGGAGCAGAAACCTTTGGCTGTCCCATTTAAAGTAGGCAAAGTTTGCTCATACCTGTTTGAACACCGCTTCACCATGTAGCCGCTGCAGGTTTTCCAGGTGTGAGTGGAACAAGGGGCTGTGGTGCAACTTCACTTCCAACAACCCTTCAATGATGTAGCCAATTGTGCAGTCGTCAGGGAGGCGAATCCTCTCAGCAGTGCTGATGAAGCTCCCCAAGCTGCCACAAGA
Source organism: Gekko gecko (assembly GCA_029375565.1). Classification (NCBI taxonomy): domain Eukaryota; kingdom Metazoa; phylum Chordata; class Lepidosauria; order Squamata; family Gekkonidae; genus Gekko; species Gekko gecko. Next base: position 229,720,061 of record JAPDNY010000002.1, on the reverse strand, counting down.
CAGGAATTGGAAAATAACATCTCCCTAGGTTCTTAGAACAAAGGAACATTCTCTAAGCTGTACATACCTAGCCCAGGGGCTCATTTTGAGGGCAAGACCTCTGCTGATACAGAACCCTGCTCCGCCCGTGGCAAACCAGAACTTCACAGTGGTCTAACAAGATAAATAAAGAGCTGTTAGAAAAACTATGGACAGTTTTAGCTCAGAAGGACATGTCAGTGCCTATCCCAGTAATGCAAGTCTTTGAATGCTTAGCCTTTGTAACCCAACAGTCCTATCATATTTGTCCACATGGTCCAGATTTCTGTTGAAATACAACAAGAGGAGCAACTGAACCATTCACAGTCAACTTTTAAGTGTCCTCAGTAGATGATCTGATCTTTAAGATACACAAGGTCATTAAAGAGACTTTTCATTCAAAACCAATTAAATCCTCATTGCTGGTCTCTACTCCTGATTCTTAATGCAACTTACAGCTATGCATATTTGCTTAGAAATAATGCCCACCAAAAGAACTTCCTCTCATGTAAGTGGGCATGGGACTGTGGCCATACCAATACACATTATTGCAGGACAGAATAGTTACTGAAGTTACTTTTGCCTGCAAATTTGCAGAACGACAGAGGATTGGTTTCATGAAATGATCTGTCGCACAAACTTGTTTCCTGTCCCATATTCCATAACTTAATTCGTTTCCCCTTCTGTCAACTTATTAAAAATAATATTCTAAGACTGTTGCTGTGCTATGTATCTTCAAACTGTGCATAAGTTACAAGATGTATGTACTTTCTAAGCAAGACAGATGTCTATGCAACTGTTTGGTGGTTTGGGGGGTTTTTTGGCTGGGAAAGATGAGCCCACACCTAAATAGTTTGTGAAAGCACATGATGCCACATGAATCAGAAGAAAGAGAAGACTAGCCTTGGCCCATGATCCTGGCAATTGTCTGCCTGAAGGTTTGCATCACATAAACTCTCTGCTTATTCCCATATCCTGTAGCAGAAGTACAATGCAGTGCAGCACCTAAGCAGATCTGAAGGACAGAATCTGTATGCTGAGAAAGGGAATTACTTTCTAAAGACACCTCTATTATGTGCTTTCCTAGCCCAGAATTGCAATGGGACCTCTCAGGGATTTCTTTGGGCAGCTGTGCCATTAACAGATATCTCCACTAGCCTGACTATGAGACACATATGGGAAGGGTAGTAATTCTGTACTTTCCTCCTGAAGGGAGCAATACTACTGCATCATTTATGAATATGTCACATTTACGCTACAGAGATATGTCAGTGATGATTTAAAATCAGGTAGCATCTATTTCCAGCTGAGTCATAGTAAACACAGCACTCCTGTCAATTTCCATCTGTGTATAGTGGTGGATGAAATGATGATGCCTGAAAAAGGATGTAACTAGTACTGAATAGAAGCAGTTGCAGAAATCCATTTTGCACCTGATGTTTCAGTGAAGTATTTCCTAGTTCTGTGCTGTTGAGGCAGGGAAACCTGGCTTCAAATTCCAAAGAAGAGGAAGGAACTCCATACAGTAGGGTTAGGAAGATATGGGAACAATGCAAGAATCTGATCTGTTTGAATTTTGAGAAAGCAACGACCCAAGCAAAGAAGATGCTCACTGATCCATCATTCCGGACATGATCTGCTGCTTCAATGGGATGATCTAGACTTGGTCGCCCAACATAGACATCTTGGCTATGTGAAAAGGCAGACAGGAGATGCAGGAGATTTTGCACATTCACATAGTTGTCATCATCCATATGACAAAACCACCTGCAAGAGAAGTAAAAATAAAGCACCAAAAGTCACAAGCTCTCTATGTTAAGCTACCTTGGAAAAGGATCTTCACCTCTCAAATCAATGCAAAGAGCATATGTGGTTATTAGACTGAGAAGAGAAAATTGGAAAATCTCTTCTCAAGAAAATAAAAACGCAAGTCAATATCCCTTTGTGGCTCAGCCTTTCGGCCAAATTTGGTCTTCTTTTCCTTTATGCTCACCATCAGTGATTAAAGGCGTTCCTGCTAATACTGGCTCATACTGGAGTCGGAGAAGGTAATTTAAAGACAAACACCAACTGGAACAGAACAAAGTTCAAGTCCAGTGTCACCCTTAAGACCAACCAAGTTTTATTCTGGGTATAAGTTTTCATATTCACGCAGAATAAAACTTCCTTGGTCTTAAAGGTGCCACTGAACTCAAACTTTGTTCTGTTGCTTCAGACCAACACATCTACCCACCTGAATCTACCAACTGGAATAGTTACTCTCACTTACTTTTGCCCAGATTCAAGAAATTTATCATATTCCACAGACATCTTGCAGCAGAGTGCTTGGCGGGTATGAACAGCTGAGCAGTTGGTGTTGATCATGTGATCCCCTATAATAGAAAGATAGTTTCAGTGGGGAGCCTGCATGATTTGCAAGATAATTCAATCATGAACACTTACTAATAATTAAATTATTACATGCAGGTTATGTGTCTTTTAATTGCACTCTTTACGGAAATTTAAACAATATTTTTATATAAAGAAGCAATTTGATTATTACTTAGTAAGTCTTCACTGTTATATATTTTTGTATTTTTGTGACCTCTTGTTCCGTGATTCTCTCATCTCATTCTTCTGATTTGCAAGAAAAATAGCAAATATAATGGGAAACTCATGTGAAGAAAATAAATCGGATATATTCATGCCACCAAAGTAAAATCCACATCTAGCAACTATAAGGTCAGGCCATAAGAATTGCAACCCGAAAATAGGGAATGTAATTCCATTGCACCCAGTACCAAAAGAGAACAGAACTTTATTTGAACATAAGCAAGGTCTTGTCCAGTGTTCCCTCTAAGCAGAGTTAGTGTGAACTAGTGCACAGTTTTTTAGCCTCCAGCTCACACATCTTTGTCTTAGCTCAGGAAAGATGGCTCCAGAGCAAACTAACTTATGCAGTAGCTAAATCACCTGCTCACAACTTTAATGCCAGTAGCTCACAAAGTAGAATTTTTGCTCACAAGATTCCACAGCTTAGAGGGAACATTCGCCTGAGCCCGGCTAGCCCATAACCAGCCACCACCAGCAACCAACAATACAAGAGAAAAGTGAAACTAAAGCAACAGCTTTCACCTTAAGGCATCATGTTAAAATAATTATACAATACAGTAAGGGAACCTTAACAAAATAATAAGTCTGTTAAAGTTTATGATGCCATAAAACTCCTTTTTGGTACCATTGGTGGACCTCCTGATGACACCTGGGTTTTGGCCACTGTGTGACAGACCGTTGGACTGGATGGGCCATTGGCCTGATCCAGCACAGCTTCTCTTATGCTGCCATGTTCTTTTTGCCTACAATAGACTAACGTAACTACTCCACTGGATTCTGTAACCAAGTTTAACTCTGCCCCTTATGGTGAATAACATGCTTTTAATATCAGCTTTCCATAAACTGAAAAAAGTTCAGGTATTAGCATCAAGGCTTAATGAAGGAATGTGGCATAATCTTCCAAAATGAAGAGAAAACATAATTTTATTTACAATGGAGGATGTAAGGATCTGAGGCAGAGATATCTGGAATGGTTGGATTGCCCTTCACAGAAAATAAATGCAAAACCATTTCTCATGGAAAGGTAGACATGGCATATTTTAATCCAGGCTCCCCCTTGGAAAAAAACAACCTGCTCAATACAAAATAAATAGTGTTCAAACAGATGAAACCTATTGAAAGATTCACAACTAAGAATATTAAGAATAGCACTGCTAGTTAAAACCAAAGGTTATATAGGCAGGCTTCACCTAGACCAGCAGGTGGCTGTAGATTTGGAAGTTACCACAGGAATCATCCATTTCACCTAAAGCAATAATACAAGATTTGTACAGCACATGCATATTAAAGCATTTCATAAAAGAAAGAAATGCCAAGTGACAGAACAAACACTTAAAACCTCTGGAACCCCATTTAAAGGCTGTCATGTAGTATGGCTGGGAAAAGCCCCTACCCAACTCTTTGACTTACTAGTCAGGGCAGATAACAGAAGGGAGAGTAGATAGTTGGTCTGAATCAGCCTAAGACAGAGCCTTGTGTTTTGAACCCATCTACCTATAAATGCCTGCTGTACCTGTCAGAAATGTGGGAAGACACTCACCTGCTCTGTGACGCAGTTCTGGATCCTCCCAGTCTGTAAATATAAAGGTCTGAGGGAGACAAGAAAAATAAACACTTAATTTCTGGATGATTTCTGAGTAACACTAGTGGATTGGCTCCTACCCCTTTTCCACTGGCACTAGAGAAAAGAGCAATCTTGCTTGATTTTCCTCCTTGCTACAGCCCCATCCTATGTAGTACCTTGTCCCACACATGCCCCACAAGACTTGTCATTGTCTTTTGGGAAGTCAGCAGGACCCCTCTTTCTTCTTGCACCTTTGAAAAAACACATGGGACCCAACTCAGTATTGCATTCAATCAGAATACCATGAAAGAGGATATTCTTGGTTTCCTGCAGGGATTTTTTTTTCTTTTTTGTATTTTGTAGGTGTGTATACGTGCTTGTGAGCCAGGAAGTCATGGAGACTTCTGCCAAACCCTAGTGGGGCTAGGACATTTCAGAGAGGTAGTTTTGATATTAACTGCCTCTGCTTCCCGGCCCTGGTATTCCTTGGAAGTCACTCTTCCAAGTACTTCCCAGGGTTGGTCCTGCTTAGCTTCTGAGATCTGACGAGATTGGCCTTGCCCGAGCTATCCAGGTCAGGGCAGTTTCCTGTAGTATTAAGAAAAAAGAGCGAGAAAGAGAGAGGAAGATGGGTTTCTTTCCTACACTCAGACCTATTAACTCGGTACTGAGGCCCAGCACATATTATAGAGGCCTTGTGTCCCTCATGGGTTTTGCTGATCAGATGTGTGCCTGGAGGTCAGTGCCTGGAACTAATTCCCAGGCACTTTAACCTGAAATAGCTCTGGGAAACCACTGTTTGCCCCATTGGGGAAGCTTGTCTGTAGCCATAAAGGTAAGTAAGTTTCCCCAGCAGGGCAAATAATAATTTGCCAGGGCCTTTCAGCTCAAGAAAATGATTGGTGGGCCTGTGTATCCCTAGGAACTAAGCTCTGAAAATGGAACTATAAGCACATGTCTGATCAATAGGAGTCATATGGGGGATACAAGGACTTTATAATGCACAAATTGGCCAAACAGTCGAGAGTTAAATGTGGTATAATACTGTAAAAAATAACAGAAGCTCAACTCATCTCCAGAAAATCACCCACCAAGACAAAGATCAGGGATTTATTTTCTCAGAACTTTCTTTTTGTTTAGCTTCTGTGTTATGCCCCCAGAATCTGCTTTGTATCAGAGAAAACAGTCCAGTTGATGGGCAGTAGGAAAGCCTACCAACAGCTGGTACCAGTATCTGATTTGAGAACTAGATAGCCACCAAAGCTCCTGGGTCGACCTTTAAAAGTCTGTCTGAATTAAAAAAATCATGGAGAAGGCTGCCATTTTCCCTATGTCAGCAGGGGGAAGCTTTATGGCATTGAGGTAAGCCTTCTGGGGTATCTGATCTGGCACTGTGGGAAGCATAATGGTCTGTTGGTATGATCCAGCAAGGCTTATTTTCTGTTCTTTTTGGAGAGACTGCAATTCTATGCATACTTATCTGGGTAGAAGTCCCATTGAACTCAGTGGAACTAACTATACAAAGGATTGAATAGTAAGAGCCTTAAAAGGATATTGTAGCTGATAGAAAATATAACTCTGTTGAATAAATTAATATTTTAACTCTCCAGGAAAAGCATTCTTACCTGCCCCTGAGCCTGGGAAATCCATGTTTGGAAGAGCAAGTTCAACCTTGTTTTATGGTATTTCCGTGTTGTTTTCACAGCAATAAAGATATCCTTCAATTCCAACTTTTCCTTAGCAGAGATGTTGTCAGGTCCCACATGATTCACCCCATTGTACCACGGATTACTTGGGCTCTCATTCATCTTGCTGTTAGCTTTCAGGCTGGATCGCCCAGTGTCTATGACATGAGGGCTCCATTCTTGTACCAGTTCCTCTTTCACAAAGGGTACAATATTGTTAGTTTCATCATTCAAATTATCAACTGAATTTGGCTCTGCCTGCTGTGACTGGACCTCACTCTTGTTTGAAGCACTGAAAACTGAAGGTGGATGTGGCTGTGGATAACTTCTAGGTCTCCAATTAGCCTGGAATTTGGGGATTAATAAGAGGAGGATCGCGCAAAAGATAACAGAGAGCAGGAAGCAGATCTTGCTGAACCAAATGCAGGAACAGCTCATTCTTCAGCCCAAGGGGCCTTTGCCATGTTGTAAGACTGGGACATATTTCCAAGTGAAGTGGAAACCTCTGAGAAAAATAGAGACTGATCACAGATTTGCACAGTTGTGTGTGGATCAGACAAATCTAACACATTTCCAGCTATACAGCATCATCTTCATGGCACTCAAACACCACAAAGGCCCACTACACTTTCAGTTTCTTTCCCTTGCCTGGTTATAGTACAAGGACTGTTGATGCCTTTACAGAGCGGGGTCACAGACGCAACCTACAAGATAATTAATAAATGCATTAATTAAAACCAATGCAAGCTTAAAAGTACGCATTGACTAGTAGAGAGATTGAGTTCTTGAAGAGGTTGGCTGAAAACTATGCAAATGGCAGTCTTGGGCACCCACACCTTCAATCCTTGTAAACTTGTATGGTCAGGACCCTATTAGTATACCTATTCAGTTCACAGGCAGCTCAGGCTCAACTACCTAACCATGTTTTTTAATGTTAAGAACATAAGAGAAGCCAATGTTGGATCAGGCCAATGGCCCATCTAGTCCAACACTCTGTCACACATTGGCCAAAAATACCAGGTGCCATCAGAAGGGCCACCAGTGGGGCCAGGACACTAGAAGCCCTCCCACTGTTGCCCCCCCCCCCAGCACCAAAAATACAAAGCAACACTCACCCCAGCCTGAGAGTTCCTATCTATACCTTGTGGCTAATAGCCACTGATGGACTTCTATTCCATATGCTTATCTAATTCCCTCTTGAAGCTGTCCATGCTTGTAGCTGTCACCATCTCCTGTGGCAGTGAATTCCATGTGTTAATCACTCTTTGATTATAAAGTGATTTGGTTATAAAGCTGAACACACTCTAGACTGTTATATACATTAAAAGTGAGCATGAGTTTTTAAAAGCATCTTTAGCTATGTTAAAATAGAAGGAAATGCAACTAAAACAGAGCCCCTTCACTCAAACTCAAGTTATTCAAAAATCTTCTGTTGCCCTTCTGAGTGTCTCTTGCATGCCAAATTTAACTTTATTTCAATAATCACAATCACACATGATTTTAAAGCTGATTGTTTTGTCTAATCCCAAACTCCATCTGCCTAACATCATTGTATTTAAGGCAACAGCATTCACACAAAGAAAGAACAATTGTGAAAGAACTTTTTTCACTGTATTACTTCACATGATTTTCACTTAATTTATTAAAACACTTATATCCTATCTCTCCTCATAGTTCAAGGAAGCTTACAATTATAGCTAAAAACTGTTAAAATCAAATCAGAATAAAATAACAAACCTCAACTCCCCCCACCAAAAAGGATGCCTACCATTCAAACCCCTTCAAAAGCCCTGGCATTGGCAAACAAGCAAGTCTCACCAGGCCTCTTGAAGTTCTTAAAGCCCTCACTTCTTCAGGGAGCCCATTCCACAGAGCAGGAACTACAATGGCACACTGTTGCCCCCCCCTGTAATTCTGTATACAACATCAGACTGTCAGTTTCACAGACCAGCCTGGTCAATGCCTGGATGGAAGTCCATCCTGGAACTCTAATGAAGTTGTTCTGAGCTTCCAAACAGAAACAGAGGGCCATAAATAAGAGTAACAGAATCAAAGCCAAATATCTACAATGTACCTCAAGTAATTCCAATACCTCCAACGGCGACTTTCCCCGAAACAGGAGAGAAGACAGCAGAATTGTAGCCTGGCTCAGTTTATCTTCAGAGTAACATAACGTCAAGCAATAAAAAATGTTGAACATTTGCAGGAGCTACAGTACCAATTTAATAAAATGACAACAGCATTTTTGTTTGTTTCTTTGTTTCCTGGGACACTTCAACCCCTACCCCTAAAGCCGGTCTAGGGATATGAGACCAGGAGCTAAGGTCTGGGACTCTTCCAAACTGTTTAACCTTCCCAACCCGGTTTGGCATGATGACTGCAACCCCGAGTGGTCACCATGACAACAGGACATGACACACACCTTAACATCCCCCTTCCGCCGCAGGACGAACGCTGCGGGAATTCCGGTCACTATCTACTTCCCGCATCTCCACGGAGACTTTCTCTTTCAAGGGGCAGTGAAAAAAGCTGGAGCAGCTGCTGCTCGTCTTGCTTATCAGCTACTTCGTTTAGGATCTAGAGCCGGAGAGGAGGATGCCGCGGCCCCTTTAAAGACTTCACCTGTAGGACGGACGTGATCCAATTAGTTGCGGCAAGCAACCTGGAAGTGGAAGTTGGTGGGGAGGGTTAGTGACCCGGAAGTGTAAGGTGCGGGGGTCAATATGCCGCTACCCGTCCAAGTCTTTAATTTACAGGTATCGAGGAAGTTTTGGGGCGTGGGGTGGGTTTTTTTAAACGGAGGGATGTATGTGCGACCGGTTAGAATAGATGGTGGTCTCAGAGGGGTGGATCTGGTGGGCCTGCTCCGGGTACCGGCGAAGCTCGCGCTCCTGGAGTGAGTGGAGCGAGCGAAGGCGTGTGTGTGTGTCTGTCAGTCAGGTTGGCTGACTGACTGACTAAATCTTATAGGCATAGGAAAAGAAAGGCGAATAAGTGGGCTGGCATGGAAACCAGCCTCGTTGCCTGGGTCAGGGGCAAAGACGTTTGGCTGCAGTTAGGGAGAGCTTCCTTCTCTCTTGGCAACAAAGAGGCCTGTCCTGCAGTCTCACGCCTTTGGCTCCGAGTCTCCTATCGCTGACTCTTGGATTCGAGCCCTCTTATTCGCTGGACGTTGTTACGGTGATTCCTGGGGGTGGTTGGCGTCAGGGCTTAACATACAATTTTTGGCAACTAACATAGCCACTTCGTTTCATTCTGATGTAGGTGAATAAGCCCCACTGTATTGTGAGTGCTGACACTAAAATATGTAACTTAAATACTGCATAATATCTTTTTGTGTAGATTTCTGAAGTAAAAATTATTTTTTCAGAAATTTTGTAATATAGTCTGTTGAAGAAGGAGTTTTGTTTTTTGCTTCCAAAAAGGAATCACTTCCCTGCCTACATGCACTACAGTAAGGCCTCAAATGAGACCATAGGCTTATTTATAACATGGGGAATTGTTTGATCACCTGACCATGACATGCTCCTCCTGTTTTTGGGTACAGATTTTGTTCTTGCCATTAGGTAAACATAATAAAGAATAGGTGCTGGGTTGAAAGTTTGGAGTAATTGAAGAGCATTTTTTTGCTTTTTTTAGCAAACCCAGAGCCAGTTTGGTGTAGTGGTTAAGAGCATGGACTTTAATCTGGGATAACCAGATTTGATTCCCCACTCCTCCACATGCAGCTTCTGGTGTGACTTTGGGTCAGTCATAAGTTCTTTCAGAGCTGTTCTCCCAATGGCAGTTCTTGAGAGAGCTCTCTCAGCACCACCTACCTCACAGAGTGTCTGTTCTGGGGAGGGGAAGGGAAAGGAGATTATAAACTGCTCTGAGACTCCTTTGGGTAGTGAAAGGCAGGGTATAAATCCAATCTTCTCCTCTTCTACTTCTTTTGTGGTCTAGCATCTGCCTCAAGAGAGTAGTCAGATCAAAACCAACAGAAACATGGTGCCTGAAATATGGAACAATCCTTTTATATTTATAGTTGTTGTGGCATAGTACCTTCTTAGAGAAATAAGTGAATAACAGTACCATTCTAAATAGAGTTGCACTCTTCTAGCCTGTGGACCTCAGTGGGCTTAAAAGATTGTAACTTTGCTTAGGATGGCACTCTAAAGCACTGTTTCCCAAACTGAGCCTAAGCATTACTCCTTGATTTTTCTGCCTCAGACATATTTGGGTCTTTGGCTATGATGATATTGTAACTGTATAATGTGCTTGATCTCATAGGGTGTTTGAACAAAATATTTATAGTATGCCTTGGGAAGAAATGCATGTGTCTTTTCTCTAGCATATACTGCCATCTCCAGTGAGGCTCACAATTTCAGACTGTATTTGCCATACTGAGATTTAGCCTGTATTTCCATGTAGTTATGTTTATTTTTTCCTTTCGAAGCACTATGATGGGCTAGTACATGATTTTCTGACAGTATAAAACATCTGGCAGCATTTCTGGGGGGGGATGTCAGTCAAGGCTAAGATATAGTGTACTGTTCCATTTGAGATTTTCAGTTTTCTAGCCTTCACCTTTGTAAAGGTCCATGCACAAATTTTGTGCCATGTTCCATCTCCCTTCTCCTAGAGATGTTCTGTAGTTAACTTTACACCATGAGGGAAACTGACTGCAGATGCTACATAATAGAGAATTTCTTGGAATTGATCTAATCTGCTTATTGTAATTTATCTTATCTGTTGATTGTAATTAGTGGGTGTTGAATGCAAGCCTGTGATGTCTTGGAATTCTTTGATTGACAGTTTCTTAAGTATGGAAGAAATGAAGGCCTACAGTGAAAGCATAAGGTAGCCAGAGCATATTATTCTAGCCCTAGCATGAGTGAGATTGTCTATGACTGCCAAGGTATTAACTACCTTTCTTTCCTTTAGCAGCCGGCAAGCTCTGTGTCAGGGCGAGGGGGTGCAGAGAGTCAGGACAGGATGAGGGATAGTTCAGTTCCAAGCTCAGCTTCATCGTCAGTGACAGATCTATTCTGCACCCCCCACAGCAGTAGGTCAGACCTCTTCTTCCCAGGTACATCTGGAGACTTCAGCCTGAGTGCCAGCTTATCAGCTTGTACCCTGCTCTATGAGGTATCTCAAAGGAGAAAGTACTCTGGGGTGACTGAGTGAGAATGGCTTAAATGTTACCAGCCTGAAGGCATATTTATCTAAAACAGCTCCTTTCTCAGAAGTGAATTCAGCTGTTTCAAACAATAAGGGGTTTTGCACGGTATGGCTGAATGCCATGTTTAAATGTTTGTGGTACCCTAAGGGTGGACAGTGGGATTGGCAGACCAAGTTGGGGTGAGGGGGAAGGAATGGGTTATAATACAGGGGTGGACTGAAAAGTTAAAATGGCCCTGGAGCAAGTCAAGCAAAATGGCCCCTTGTGTTGCTGCACGCTAGCACTAAAGGGCCATTCATCTCAACAGTGCTGCCAATAGGTGCTGGCTCATGCATTTTCTCCTCTTGCAAATTGGCAGCAATGTGAAGAGAGCCCATTGGTGAACTTACACTGATCAGTACCATTAAAGGTCCAAGACAACTGTTCTCTGAGGTACTGGCAGAGTTTCTGGAGCCTGCTCCTAGGCAATGACCTGCCAGGAAATAATCTTATAAGTTAAATCACCAGTCTGACCTTTCTGTAACTTTTTGCAGAAGTTGAAGATGAATAATTCAGTGTTCTAGCACCAGACTTGTTCATTAATAAGAAAGAAACTAAAATTCCATCTGAAAACCTTCCAAAATACTGTGTCCAGAAATCTTACATTTTAGGGAGGGGTAATAGGTCTGTGGTTTGCTTGCAGAGAGTTCCCGGTTCAGTTCCTGCTGTCTCTAGTTAAATGGATTTCAGGTAACAGAGTTGGGATAGACCTTTGAGATAGACTTTGGAGAACAGCTGCCACTCAAAGTCAGCAGTTGTAGGCTAGATGGACCAATAGTCTTGTTCAGTATAATGCAGTTTTTGCCACATTCAAAATCAGGCCAACTAGCTTGACTTTATCTTGCATAAGTGTCTCTCCCTACCCTCCCTCCCTTCTATAGGTGGTAAGGTGTCAGTGGGAAGGACAGAAGGGTCTGGGCTTGAGGGCTGTGGAGATAGTATTAATGCATGGAAGGTTCAGACATTCTTTTCATCGTTATTAAATCACCAACCATCCTTCTGCTTCCCATGCATTTTAGTTTTCTCTTAAACTACAAGGGTACACGAAAATTAAGTTGAGACTAAGGAACCTAAAAGTTTTAGCACCATTACTACACATATGTGTCTAATTTTACATGATTTGTTGCTGCTTTAGCTAATAGGATATAAAAAGAGCAATTTTCCTGGAGGAATTTTTATATTTATGTCCTTCAGGAAACCATTTTCACATCCAAACAAGTGCTATTCAGCTCCTGTGTGTAGTGGTGAATTCTGGCTGATGTTTTTGGTTTTAATATTATGGCATAACCTGCATGTTTACCTCTGTTGGTTTCTTCTTTTTAATGAACAACTTTGGAGTCTGTAGTTTTAAATGGAGGTATGTGGAAAAGGTGCTGAATCACTTTTCTTTGTTTCTCCTCTCAAATTGGCTTCCCAAACTGCATCTCCTCCTACAGAATTTCAGGTGCATAATACCCACTCTAGATAAGCATCTGAAGCAGTGAAAGGAGGGAGTGCTTTTGAGTAGGAAACCAGTTGGCAAGTAAAGGGTTAAACATGCCTCCCACTCTTCAATTTAAAATTGTAATCTTCCTACTTTTAGTTTAAAACAAAAGAACTGTTAGAATTCATTACACACACTTACATGTAATGTATAGTTTGTGTAGGACACTGGCCAAGCCTGCTGCATCTCAGTGATGTCCTGCATCAACCAAACAGGGTTTTGCAGGAGAATACATCCATTTTCCTGCTCATCTGTATCATGACTCACTCATAAGCTGTCAGCCTACCAGTTGTAGTAAAGTGAGACTGTACATTTGTTTGGTTTCTATCCATGCTTTCCCAAATAGCTTTGCTTTTTAAAGTTGCTTTTGTGTGTCATGATTGGAATGCAAGAGCATGCAGAGATGTGTTTTGTGGAATTATGAAACAGCTTCCTCTGGACACATGACAAACCAAAGCATCCTTTCTTAGACTGGGCTTTAGGGAGCAACATTAGGGCTGTGAGGTTTTTTAACATACTGATTCTTGTTCTAAGCACAAGTTTAGGTAGGCTTGGGTAAATGAACTGTGAAAAAAGAGGGAAGATCTTTTTTGTTTCCTTATTCTACATTTTCTTTATTTTTCTTCCAAACATAAAAAGTCTTCCTGTGTACTTAATTCTTGGGCTCAAGCGTGTCATTAGGTCATGACCATGAAAACTGATAATCCCAGTTCTTATAGGTAAAGAAGTTTTCAGGTGTTTGTAAAGACCTCTCTCATGCCTGAGATCTTGGGGCGCTGTAGACAGTCAGGAAACCCTACCTGGGTGGTGGCTCAGTGGTAGAGCACCTGCTTGGCATGTAGAAAGTCCCAGATTCAATCTTTGTCATTTCTAGTCAAAATATTAAGTAACAGGTGATGAGAAATACCTGTACCTACTGGAGACCCATCTTAGTAGACGATACTGACCTTGATGCTCCAATAGTCTGATTCAGTATAAAGCAGCTTCATGCATTCCTGGGCCAATGGTCTAGCTCAGGAGAAGGCAGCTTAGTAAGTTAACATCAAAACTTCTGTGCTTCACCCTGAAAAGCAACTAAGAGCATTACTAGAAAGAGATGTGGGCAATGTTCCCTCTAAGCTGTGGAGTCTGGTGAGCAAAAATTCTACTTTGTGAGCTACTGGCATTAAAGTTGTGAGCAAGCAATTTGGTTACTGCATAAATTAGTTTGGTCTGGAGCCATCCTTCCTGAGCTAAGACAAAAATGGGTGAGCTGGAGGCTAAAAAACTGTGATCTAGCTCACACTAACTCAGCTTAGAGGGAACACTGGATGTGGGAGAGCAATACTTGAAATGGTAGGCAGGTCATATCTGCTGATGCAGGAGGATCTTTCTCATATAATTGGGAAGGAGATGCTTAGGTTCTGTTTTACATACATATTGCTGCTGTTGCAGGGTGCGGTAGAACCCATGCAGATTGATGTAGACCCACAAGAAGATCAGCAAAATGCACCTGACATCAACTACGTGGTGGAGAATCCAACTCTGGTATGTACTAGAAGGTAAAAATAGCAGACAGGTCATAGCTAGGCTGCATAGAAGTACTGGTTGAAACAGACATTCGCTCTGTATCTAGCATAGGTAGTGTTTTCCTCAAAAGCATCTGCCAAACATTCCCATTTAACTTGTGTGTTCCTGCTTACCCTCTACCTATATGTATGGACTAGTAATTTCCATTTTTGTTTCTGTCACTGTCTTGACTCTAACTGGCCCTTCCTAGCAACTAACCCCCCTTCCTCTATGTAATGGTTGAGAAAATTCTGTTTCATTGTATCTGAAGAAGTGTGCTTGTACACAGAAGCTTATACCTTGAATAAAACTTTGTTAGTCTTAAAGCTGCCACTGCACTCAAACTCTGAACATGTTTTTATTGGTTTTCCAACTTGGTCTTTTTAGTGTCTTGAGGAATTGGCTGGCCAGCATTGTCAATATAATGAACTCCATGCACAACACTTCCTGTTCTGAAATGAAACATCTTCACAATGCTTGTACTTGGGGTAGGGGATGGCTGCTGTGCCAGGCCCTTTCTTGAAACCAAGGGGACCCATACTGCCTCTTTGACGAATCTGGGGAACCTACTTGGTTTTGTGATATAAGCCTTCCCCTCAGTAACAAGATGTTCTTAGGGCTGCAAATGTAAAGGCTTTGGGTCACTGCTGTGAGGTAAGTTTTGTATTGAGCCTGAAGAGTACAGAGATCACTGAAGCACTAGGTTTAATGAAACAACAAAGAAGATTTATTTATTTACAGGTTATGTGCTGAATTCTCTTTAAAGGTTGTAGTTACCAGGTCTGCCCATCACTAGAGTCAGACTTCACAACTCTGTCCTCTCCCAGAGGCAGAGTTAAATCACTATGCCAGACTACCAAGCAGATATACACACACAATTATCTGCTCCCTTGCTGAGAAATTCCCTCCTGCCTTCATTTTCCTTCAGGCAGGCCTCAGGTCCCCTCCGGAAAGAGATTGGCTGCTGGAGCAGCACTTCCATTGGCTGAGGTGTGAAAAATGTCGGGTGGCTGTTTTACCTCTCAGGGTCAGGACTGATTCCTGACCACTGCTGCTGCATTCTGCTCTTCCCCCTCTGACAGGCTGTCCCTCTCCTAAACCACATTCTTTAGGACAGGGTTATGATATGGTTCTGTCACCAAGGCCAAGATTGCTATGAATTCCCAATGCTGAAGACTTCTATTCTGCACTTGCTTGTAGGAAGGAAACCACTACAACCTAAATTGTAAATTGGACCAAATTGTTTTAAGTTTATTCATTTATTTATAATATTTTCATGCTGCCTCTTCAGAGTCCTGCTTGAGGTGGCTTACAATTAAAACACATAGTATAAAACATAAGCCATTAGACATACACAGCATTAAACTGTCCATAATAACTGGTGTGCTATATTTTATCATTTTCTTTGTATTGGTTGATGCAACAGTACTTCATCAAAAGTACTGCTTAGCAAAGATAAATCCAGGTAGTCAGCCGTGTTGGTTTGAAGCTTAGCAAAGAGATGGAGTTGGTGCAGATTGCTATTGTACAAACAGAGTACAAGCCAAAAGATTAGTTATAAATCTGAGTCATAAAGGGACAGAATTTTGCCCTGGGAATGATTTCTACCTGACCCAGTGGCACAAATGGTGGGGAAGACATTTCTCTGTCCCAGCCCTGATCCCAGAATCCTATGGTTCCTCTTTTTGGCCAGTGGAAAGAGTGATCAAGCTGATATTTGAGCTACTAGCTTAAATTCTGTCTCTTCTTCCTGCTGGGGCTTGCAGGATCTAGAGCAATATGCAGCGAGCTACAGCGGCCTGATGAGAATTGAGCGGCTGCAGTTCATTGCTGACCACTGCCCACAGCTGCGCGTGGAAGCCCTCAAGATGGCTCTGTCATTTGTCCAAAGAACATTCAACGTTGACGTTTATGAAGAAATTCATCGGAAACTGACTGAAGCCACAAGGTACTAATATGAAGAAGAAGCTCGAAATGCCTTGTTTGAGATGCATAACTCTGAAGAGAAATCTCTAGTTATTGAGGACATCCACAATGGCCAAAACAAAAGGAGCCTTGTGACATGTTTACTGAAGGAACTCTTGTGGGCTAGAGCCCATGTTGTTGGATGCACAAAATGAAATCTCAGCAGAGTGATATAGGTAGCAGAGGAAATTATGAACAATGGTTAGCAGGCTATGAAACAGAGGAGGTACAGCTTGTGATATATCTGTACAAACCATAAAAGATAAGCACAGTGACTATTTTCAATAGGACATTTAATGCTTGTTGTCGAAACTGAGGTGTTAGATCTGTCCAACTCTTTCTTAATATTTCAAAGGGAGATTCCTGTGAGAAATTGTTGGATTAGAATTCATAATTTCTTCATTGGAGTCTCCCTTTGAAGTTTCTTTGAAGAATGGTGAACCTCAGGTCTGCTGAAGAGAACCCTGCTAATAAACATTTTGCCACAGATTTTGAATGTTTTGATCTTGAATTTGTGCCTGCATAGAGGCATGACCAATTTGTCCTGTGTAGACAGCAGATGGATGCTGACATAGCACATAGCACACTGGAAGAAGTGTAGTTTAATGGGCCCCTGCAAGTGTGGCTTGCATTATTAGGTCCTGAGGGGATATGGGGACAGAGTTCATATTTGGGCTTGTTGGAGGGTGTCACCCATGGGCTATGTCTTTGGCAGGTAGTCCGATGTTGGGGCTGGCTGTAAGCTAGTAAAGCTGTGCTGCCCGAGGTCTGTGCAATGAGCTCTATGCACAGCACTTATTCTGAGATGAAAGCATCCACATAATGCCTTTAGTTGGGTTAGGGGGCTAACAAAAATAAAGCTATAGTACACAAACTAAACATCTGGATACTACTATTACTGTTTACCACTCTTCACCACTCTTACCTTTTATTGTTCTATGTAGATGATAGTTGACTATGTTGTCACATTTACTGCCTCTTCTTTGCAGAGAGCTCCAGAACACACCTGATGCTGTCCCGGATGGAGGGATGGAGCCCCCTCCTCTAGACACAGCTTGGGTTGAAGCAACACGCAAAAAAGCTCTTCTCAAGTTGGAAAAGCTGGATACAGATCTAAAGAACTATAAGGGGAATTCAATCAAGGAAAGCATCAGGTGACATGCACTAAGATCATCTAGACCAAAGCAAAACAAAATATCCTGATTTGGAATAAGGAATTTTACATCGGTTCCAGAATATTTTTTCATCCAAGAAGTGCCTTTGGGAGTACAGTTGGGGTTCATCTTTCAAAAATGGCATCTAATCCATTTGAGTTCATCAGGTCATCTGTGTGTAAATGTTCCATGGATGTCCTATTTAGACAGAAGACCTTTCATGTGTCTGTTCTCTCAGAATCATTCCCATACTGCTTTGTATATATGAAATGCCTGTCTGAACTGCTTCCCACACACCTTCACCCCAGATTCTGCGGCCAGAATATATTGTGTTGGTTTAGTTATGTAAACTTCCACTGTATTCATGATTTTCACAGAAGTAGCATTATTTCAGTATGATGGGCTTATGAATATTTTGACAGGAAGTGAATGTATAGAAGGAAAAGTAGAGCTGTCTGTGAATAACAGATGGAGACTTTGTTGCACAAAAACACCAAGGAACAGTTCCTAAATGCCTTAAGTGATTGATGTGTCTCTTCAGATGGTTGCTGGGTCCTAATACAGAGTTGTAGAATGTCAAGCATATTTTCTGTAACTCATCAAAATCTGTGAAAATGTGTATAATGTTAGAATCCATGAAACTGTTTTTTCTCTATAACATGTTTGGCACCTAGACTTTGATCAGGGTTAAGCAAAGGCTTTTTCGAAAAGTTATGTATATATCCTTATCTATTTTTTTTTTTTTTTGCTGCTATGCCGTCCCTTCTTTCTAGGAGAGGCCATGATGATTTGGGTGATCATTACCTTGACTGTGGAGACCTTAGCAATGCTCTCAAATGTTACTCACGAGCCCGTGATTATTGCACCAGCGCAAAACATGTTATTAACATGTGCCTCAATGTTATCAAGGTATGGCATGTCAGTGGCCCTTTAACAAAGGGGACACACCAATGGAAATCTGTCGTTGTTCAGGACTTACATATAACTCATAAAACAAATCTCCCCTTTTCTTTCACCTATTCTTTTTGAAATATACAGACTGTTAACCTTTTCCCAGCCTTTGGTAATTACTGACTTGGGCTCCCCCCCCACACCCCAAACCTTCCTATTCTCAACTGTGCATGTTACAGGAACACAGAATGACCAGTAACTGTTAACCTTTGTTCTTACCCTAAGTCCTCTTGCAGTATTGTGGTATTTCTGCTTGTTTCCTTGCAGGTCAGTGTTTACCTTCAAAATTGGTCTCATGTCCTGAGCTATGTGAGCAAGGCAGAATCTACGCCAGAAATTGCAGAGGTAGTTTGCTTTTTTCAATGTGAATATAACCAGAAACCTTATTTGACACTTGCAGGCCCATCTTTTTATTTCCTCTGATACCCTGGCTTAATATGCTGAAGCTGCCACAGTCTCCTTGGTCTCCACAGTCTAACTCTGGATAAGTCTATTTGGTCCTATCTCATTTATTTATTTTTTTATTACTTTGGATTTGTGAATCATCCAATCCCTACATACACAAGGCCCTGGGCAATGTCCCCTTAAATAGCTCTGCTCTTCCTTGGATTGTGAGGAGGAGGATTGTCAAGATAAACTAGTAATTGAATTTCAGGGTAGTAATCAGGTTCTACCTGATTACTTGTGAAGTAGAACAGAGTCCAAGTTTTCTTTTTGTCATGCTTGGCAATGTGTTGTGTATATGTTCTCTGTGTGAGCCTTGGGTGTACCCATCTGCCTTTCCAGATACACTGCTTGGGCTTTGCTGACGGCCAAGGTGGTTGTACAACAGAAGGGCCTCTTCAGTCAGGTTTAGTAGAAATAATTAGCTAAAAGCCTTTTGCTTATTTGCTGATTCTCTACCTCTTCCTTTCTTCCCCCAACAGCAACGAGGAGAACGTGACAGCCAAACACAGGCAATCCTCACCAAATTGAAATGTGCTGCAGGTGAGCAAGTGAGATGTATATTTTGTGGACAGGGTGTGTGTGTGTGTGTGTGTGTGTGTCCCGGCATTGACTTGTCTTTCCCTTGCTGAAGATGAGAAGAGTCTTTGACTGATTTGGGAGTGTCTGGCATTGTTTCCTTGAAGTTTGTATTAGGCAGACTTGCTGTGTGTACATAGTGCTACCTGCAGGCACAATAACACTTCCTGCCCAAACAATTTCCTGTAGAAAGAGATCCAAGAACAGCCTTTGTATTTTAATGTCTTCTTCCATAGTATGGAAATGTGTAACTCATGTCCCTTAGTCCTCATGAACAAAATATTTAACTGGGTTTGCTTCCTAGGCTTGGCTGAGCTAGCTGCCCGGAAATACAAGCAGGCAGCAAAGTGCTTCCTCTTGGCCTCGTTTGACCACTGTGACTTCCCCGAGGTAAGGACTAGAAGGAACTGTGAATAGGGGTTTGTTTGGAGGAGGTTTCTCGATGAGGTTCCAGTTTCGGCCTAGTTCAAGTTGGGTGTGACTTATGAAACAGCTATATTACTCCTTGAGGACTAGCACTTCCTCGAGTTTAGAATCTCAGAGTAGGGGTCAGGCTATCTAGCTCTCTCTTGCTTACAGCTGAAGCTCTGTATCAAAATATTATTCCTCAGAATCCTCTTCCTTTCTCTAGCTGCTGTCTCCTAGCAATGTAGCTGTGTATGGTGGCCTGTGTGCACTAGCTACCTTTGACCGTCAGGAATTGCAGCGCAATGTCATCTCCAGTAGGTGAGTGGTTCAGCCACAGACCAATTGAAGCAGAGTCCTTTGTAGTTCGATTTGCTCTTAGCCTTTTGCAGGCA
The DNA here is from genome assembly GCA_029375565.1 of Gekko gecko. Taxonomy (NCBI): domain Eukaryota; kingdom Metazoa; phylum Chordata; class Lepidosauria; order Squamata; family Gekkonidae; genus Gekko; species Gekko gecko. Next base: position 229,700,075 of record JAPDNY010000002.1, on the reverse strand, counting down.
CTTGGCTCCCTAGCAGTCACAGATTCAAATGAGACTGTAGTTTAGTAATAGAGTCATGCGTGAGCTGCTACATCTGGACCTTAATTTTCCCAAGAACAATATGCTTATCCAGTGGTATTGCCTGAAGATGAATGAAAATAGGTTGGTAACATCCTCTTAAATTAAAATTATGGAGAATAGGGTAGTTGTCTGTTCCCTTTCCCCCCCCGTCCCTTCTCTGTCACCCTCAATAAAGCCCTTTAGCTGTTTTGCCCTGACTTGGATAGCCCAGGCAAGACCAATCTCATCAGATCTCGGAAGCTAAGCAAGGTCGACTCTGGAAAATACTTAAGTGGGAGAACGCCTTGAAATGCAGGAGACGGGGGCAGGCTTTATTCAGCCACCTCTCTGAATATCCCTCAGGCCCCCAGTAGGGGTCAGTCACCAGAGGTCGCCATGACTTCCAGGTGTGCGCACACTCACATGCACATATGGAAAATACAAAAAAATGCCCTTTAGCTGTTTCATTGTGACTGTAACTTGTTCAGCAGCTGTGGAAGGGCGAGTGTGGTATCGAGCAGACAGACAGCAGGAAGGGGAGAGATTAAGCAGCTCCTCACCTGTCCTGTACTCCTGATTTCAACCTGGTCAAGGGCTGAGATTCAGTGGTAGAGAGGAGCTGCTTTGCATGCAGAAGGCCCCAGGTTCAGTGCCAGGCCATCTGCTGTTTAAAGGATCCTGAGCAGATGCAATATACTGAGCTAAATGCCTTCTCTCAACAAGGGGCACATATTTAGGATTCAGCTAGGTCTACTGGTTCTTTGTGTCCAGTCCTCATGGAGAGTGCCCATCTTCTGGCACTCTCAGAGGAGGGAGTAGTCAGGAGGCTAGAAGAGAGTATGGAAGACGGATGATTCTAGCCTCTAACCACTGTTGTCTCTGCAGTTCCTTCAAACTCTTCTTGGAGCTGGAACCACAGGTCCGTGATATCATCTTCAAGTTCTACGAATCCAAATATGCCTCATGTCTCAAGATGCTGGATGAAATGAAGGTGCGTTCCAGAGGGTTGAGCTCTCTGAGTGTATATAGAGAAGAGGCGGGAGCAGTATTTGTGTGGCTGCAGTTTAACTCTTTCCTGCCATGCAAACTTAACTTTTGGCAAAGAAGCAGAAATGCATGGCTGAATAAGGAAGGTGTTCATTTATTTTGAAATCACTGTGATTTTAATAGATGGCAGTACCTTGTGGAAGGCTGCTTCAAGAAAAGGCAGAGAAGAGTCTTGTGTGTAAATGTTTAAAGGCACATTTTCTATGACTGAATGCCAAAAGGAAGGGAGTGGGACCGTTGTGCACTCTTTTCTACTGGAAGGAAGGGAGGCTCTGTTTGTGTATGTGGCTTTCCTTGCTGTTTGAAATTGGACTTTCAGTCCTGTGAATGGGTTTCTCCTCTGCCTGCCTTTGTTTTTCTTCATCAAAAATTCCTTTTAGCCATTCCAGAAACGATGAAAATTGAAGGAAGGGAGAAACAGCCCCTCCCCCTTAATATCAGCATGCCTTAACTCCCCATATTACTAACAAAATAGTGCTCTACATGTTCTAAGCAGGCCTGAGCAGATTGCTTGGAAGCTTTAACGGCTTCAAAATGTAGCACCATGGTTGCTTGGTGGCACATGTTACAGAAATCCACATTATGCTGATTTTAAAAGCTCTGCATTGGCTACCAGTTTGCTTCAAAGCACTGATGAAAGTCCTACATCATCTTAGACCAGGACACCCAAAGTTCCATCTTTTTCCATATAAATCTGCCTGTCAGTTAAGATCTTCTTCATCAGCCTTGCTGTGTGTAACCCCACTGGCAGGTGCAAGGAAGAGGGCTTCTCTTTTGTGGTGCCAAGTCTGTGAAACCCCCTCCCCACAGTGCTTTTTTATGATTACCCTGTACAGTTTTGGCAGGTTGCATTTGTGCCCTAGTCCAAACTGATTGCTAGCTGTTTTATTGGTCTGGTGTTCAGTCTGCATGAGGGTTTTGTATTTGTCTGCTGTTTGCTAGACTTTTTAATGGCTGCTGTTTCATAATTGAAGAATTATTATGTGTTGGCCTGTTAATTGTTTTATTGTTTTAGACTGCTGGTTTGTTTCTGTACATGTGCTGAGTGAATGACTTTGCATGCATACAAAGAAAAATCATATGTATGCTGTACAGTTGAATGGGTTATATTCTTGTTCACTATAACATGTACAGGTTGGGTAAAGCATTCTGGGTGAGAGGAGAGGGGCCGTGGCTCAGTGGTAGAGCATCTGCTTGGCATGTGGGAGGACCAGGGTTCAATCCCCAGCATCTCCAGTTAAAAGGACCAGGCAGTAGGTGATGTGCAGGATCTCAGCCTGAGACCTTGGTGAGCCACTGCCAGTCTGAGTAGACAATACTGATCATGATGAACCAAGGGTCTGATTCAGTATAAGGCAGCGTCATGTGTTCAAGTCTTCCTAGTAGCATTATTCAGTATTATTCTCATTTTGTACAGGATAACCTGCTCCTGGATATGTACTTGGCACCTCATGTGAGAACGCTTTACACACAGATCCGAAATCGGGCCCTTATCCAGGTAACTTCTCACTAGCAGTTGAAGGGATGTCATTCTCTGACTGGCCTTCAGATGCAGAGAGTAACTGATGGACACTTCTTTTTTTCCTGCATTCCTAGTATTTCAGCCCCTATGTGTCAGCAGATATGCACAAGATGGCCACTGCATTCAACACCACGGTGGCAGCTCTGGAAGATGAACTCACTCAGCTGATCCTGGAAGGGCTGATTAATGCCAGAATAGACTCTCACAGCAAGGTGAGTGCCTATATATCTCTGACTCTTGCTGAAAATTTATGGCTCCAGAACTGACTGCTTGACCTGCCTTTTCTCCATGATGCAGTATGCTGCGTTGAATATACACTGTACTATATACAAATAAAGCCTGCATCACATGCCAAAGAAGCCTTGAGGCTTAGATCTGCTGGAGCGTCTCCACAGACTGAAGGATTTCTGCTTTTGAAGGGTAATTGTCTCACCTCCCTTTTACTGCTGTTTAAAACATTCCTTCCAAGTCCTGCAGAGACGCTCCGGTGAATTCATCTCAGACTCTTGAAAATCCACTTGTTGCACAAAAACATAATATATTTGGGAAATGATCAGGAATTTGGGAGTATGGCTCGATTCTTTGCTCTCCATTCCTTGCTCATCCTTGACGACAAAGATTGCATTTTACCATCTATGCTAGGCCTGCCAACTGGCGTCCTACCTGTCTTGGGAGGACCTTGCCATGGTAATTCGTTCAACAGTCACCTTGAGACTGGACTGCTGTGACACGCTTTATGCAGGGCTACCTTTGAAGACACTTTGGAGGCTACAAGTGGTCCAGAAAACAGCTGCCAGATTGCTGACAGGAGAGTCCCGGTCAGTGCATATAACACCTATCCTGCGGCAGCTGCGCTGACTCCCAATTAGTTTCCAGTGCCAATTCAAAGTGTTAGTACTTACCTTTAAAGCCCTGAATGGCCTGGGCCCCTCATACCTTCAGGACTGCCTCTCCCAGCATAAGCCTCCCTGTCTTCTCCGATCTTCATTTCAGAGTTTTTTTAAGGTCCCTAGTCCATGAACTGCCTGCTTTGTGTCAGTAGTGGCCCCTGTCCTGTGGAACCAGCTGCCTGAAGAGGTGTGTGCCTTGCGGGACCTCCCTAGATTCCACAGGACACGGAAGGCTGCTCTTTTGGGGGCATCCTTTGAGTGACTGTGATCCGCCAGGTAGCTGGTGTGCTTCATCCACACATCCTATCCTGCTGGATAGTGGATAGATTTTAATGGGGATAGATTTTTAACCATTTTAAAGATTAATTCTGGTTTCTTTGTATCTGTTTTATTGATGTGTTTTAAATGCTGTTAGCCGCCCTGAGTCCTGTTCAGGGGAGAGGAAGTGAGATATAAATCTGATAAATAAAATAAATAAATTTTGTCAGAGAATGATGTAGTGCAAGAGAGGCTAGTGTGGCATTTGTAAGCAATGGGAGAGGAAAGGAAATTATTCAGGAAGCATAAGCTGTACTGGTTACTGGAAGACCTGCCCAAGTCATTTTTGGTTTCTGAACTTTCAATGGTCACGAGCCCTACTATTCCATTCCCTACAATTCCACTGGAAATGTTTTCTTTTGTCCAAAGGGCCTCCACAGTGCTTCTTTCCTCCTTTTGTGATCTGTCTTCTAGCAAGCTCTTGGTATGTGAGCATCAGCTGATGAGGCTGCTTTTCCAAATGGCACTAGGAGTGCATTGAGAAGTTTAGCCTCTGGAGGTCTCCAGCAACTCTTTAATTTTTTTGGTAGATTTTATATGCACGAGATGTTGATCAGCGCAGCACCACCTTTGAAAAGTCTTTGCTGATGGGGAAGGAATTTCAGCGCCGCGCCAAAGCTATGATCCTGCGAGCAGCTGTCCTACGTAACCAGATCCATGTGAAGGTCAGCAAAGAGTCCTTGCCTGTGAATTTGGAACAGGAACTGGCTGCTTTTTAGATAAGCTGATAAATAGTTATTGTTAAGGGAAGTTGGTTTGTAGTGAATGTAAGTAAGAGCATTATGGGCAAGTCGGCGGGTGCCATGAGAGTAAGCCACCCACCTGCTCTCATGTTCTGAATTTCATTACCTAATAGATATTTGCCTAATCTAGATAATCAAATTAGGTTAATTTGGGCTTTTTTTAAAAAAACCAAATCCCTATTCACTTCAATACAGCTTTATTTCAAACCGCTTTGCAGGAGTCTTTTTGGGGAACCAGTGTGGCACAGTGATTCAAAAGTTGGAAAGTGACTGAGGAGACGTGGGTTCAAATTTGTACTTAGTCACACAGCTTACTGGGTGGTCTTGGGCCAGCAGCTCAGCCTCACCTACTTCAGAGGATGGTTGCAAAGATAATCTTGAAGATAGAGAGCCATGTATTCTATCCTGAGCCCCTTGTTGTACTGATAGTGCGATGTATGATAGTTTAGAGGGCAATGTTACCAGTACTGTAAATAACAGAAGGTCACATAAGTAAAAACCCCACAACACCTGCCTGACAAGAGCTGGCAGACTGCTAAAGGAGGAGTTATCTGTGCCTCTTTGGGGTTACAGTAGTTTAGTAGTTCTTTGAGTTGTTGTGTCAGCAATGTTTTTCAGAGGATAAAATGAAGTCTAAATTCTCTGATCTCCAATTCTTGCAGCTCATTACTGGAAAATGTTCATCTCATCCCTGATTATTTTGGTGGAGTTGGGTAAACATGGTTGCACATCTGCTCCTCTAGACTGACTCTCTAGGGGTTTCTTACATTTGTCTGTTGCCATGACAACTTGGGGGATATCATTCTAGTGTCATTCTAGTATGTAGCTCACTGGGCCTCTGGTCTGTTTCTTTTTTTTTGCAGTCTCCTCCTAGAGAAGGAAGCCAAGGTGAACTCACTCCAGCGAACAGCCAGTCCCGAATGAGCACCAATATGTAAAGCTCTAGGAATCATCAAAAGACTCTTCCCCCCACTCTGCACCTGGGAACATGCGCATCCAGCATCCGAGCCACCAGTGATCCCTGGGTGCCCTTTCTGTCTCTCTGGGTGTGGGAGGGGCAGGACTGCTTGGGGGGGGCATGCCTTAGGAGTCAGGTAATTCCTTTTAGAATTGAAACTTCCATTAGATGCCGCACTGCAAGAATGCGTGGGCATGTGAATGTGCATCTCCTCCTTCCCCAGGGTATTTCACAAACAGAGGCTTATCTTGGGTTCTTGCACTTGCTAACAGATCACTGTAGTTTCCATTCAGTAAACCACAGTGAGAATATGGAAGGATAGGTGTTTTCCTGAAGAACTTCTTATTCACACCATTGTTGTCTCCTACCCTGATTCTGGCCCAAATAGAGTGCCTCTCAGGTAGCACCCATAGGAAATCTGGTATCCTTTCCATCCAAGGCTTGTGTTTGCATTTACCCTGGGTCAGCTCCATTTCAGTCTGTTCTTCCCTTGGAAAAAAAGAAAGCCTATGTTCTGGCTTGTTCTTGCATCCCTAGCCCTGTTCTGGCTATAGTTTTCATGTTTCCTCATCCAGATTTCCTGCTGTAATGTGTGGTGGCTTTCTGGCCTCTCTAGACAACATGACAGGGGTAAATGGCACAAAAGTGCCTCCACCTGTATTCCTGCCTGGCTGTCTGTACCGGCTGTCCCGGTACCACTTCTTGTTTATCCTTTACGGAAGAGGGTTGTGGTTACAGGTCAGACATGGATTGTGTTATGTTAATGATAGTAGTTAAAATGTTAATTAATCTGCAGTTTATTCCCTAGTCCCAGGAACAAAAGTTACAGATGTGGATCTAGCCCTTGACAAACAAGACACTGTCAATGATGTTTAGTTTAAAAACAAAGTTCTCTCTTATGCATTAAAAAGCATAATTGTAAAGATAACTGCAGCAATGAATTACTCTGGTGGCTCCCCCCCCAAAAAAAAACCTCCAACATGTGAAATTCTAGCACAAGAAACTGAGGAACCAACAGCTGTATGAATGCCCAGTTTCAGAAATGTTTATAAAATAAGGAATGGTTGCATTGTAGTCTTTTCAAATGGCCTTATTGGGTTGGAGCATAAAGCAGATACTGCAATCCTTTTGGGCAGTCTTTGAGCAGATAACATAAAGCCTTGATATACTTGTAAAAATATGTCACTTTTCTAAAAATAAGAAAGAAAACCAAAGCCACAGAATTGCTTCACTCAGGTTTTTGAGATGTTAGTACTGTGGGATACAAGAGGGGAAAGGAAGCATTGAGCCTTCTTTCCCCCCTGTAAATAATCCCTCCCAGACAATGATAAGGGGTGGGAACTTGGATTGTTTGTTTGCTTAAATGAAAACTGAGCTTATCAGAATCCAAGTGCTCCTTAACACACAAAACCCTGAAGGATGTCCAAGGTTCAGAGAAATAGGCTGACTCATTCAAATAGCTGTAAACCAAACCAACTTTGCTGTTCATTGGAGCTCTGGCTAGTAGGCTGAAGTTGAAAGTCCTGTTGTGTTTGGCAGACTGCTGCCATATTAGTAACTTATTCTCTGGAATCTGTGTGGAGGCAAGGAAACAGAAACACTTGCACCTTTTTGTAGTCACCTGGTTCCATCTCTTTATCATATGAGCTTGGAGCAGTTATATTCTTATTTGTCTGGGTGTGAAGGAGCATGATCATGCTCAGTGTATAAACTTGTGGAGTACCACAAATCCAGAGTGGGGAGTGTTTGGGTGGTCCATGATGCATTTGTGTGGCTTACAGTGCAGTCCTCAGCAGAGTTACACCCAGGGCTTTTTTTGTAGAAAAAGCCCAGCAGGAACTCAATAGCATAATAGGCCACACCCAACAGCAGAAACTCATTAGCACATTAGGCCACACCCCTGACAGTGCAGCTTATCAGCATATTAGGCTACACCCATGCCTTCCCTTGGCTTGCCTGGACGTGGGCAAGCCCGAGCATCCCACGGCTGCGGGGAGCCCAGGCAAGCTGGCCCTTGGACAGGCCGGGGAAGGCACAGGGAGGCATTTAAATGCCTCCCTGATCCTTCCAGGGCTCCCCCTGGCCCGCCTGCCTCAGAGTCACCGGGGGGGTGGTCACTCTCCAGGCCTTCCCTCTGAAGCCACGCACGCAGAAGTTTTGGCTGTAGTGGGTGTGGCCAACTCTGAAGCCAGCCAGAACTCCATTCCTGTGCGTTCCTGCCCAAAAATAGCCCTGGTTACACCCTCTAAGCCTATGGACTTCAGTGGGTAACTGCTTTGGAGTGTCCTGCGAGCGCATCATCCCTTCAACTGCCTAGTCTCATGAGTACAGTACATGAGAGCAAGAGTAAAATGAAACCCTCCACTCAATGAGTACTTTTTAATAGCATGCCGTGTATTTGGGAAGTGTTTATGGGAACCAAGAGTTTTAGCAAGCAGTATTAACTTCCAGAAACAGAGAGAGGTAAATGGGTTCAGAACTGTCCTTTATTTCTGCAAGATGCTGTATTGTGGTTAACAGCACTTTAGATATTTATCCTTGTCATCCCAAGTGGACTTTTTAGCAACAAATTTGTTAGTTTGTTTGGAAGGAAATGCACATTCTCTTGTATAGAATAAGATAAAACTTGGTCTACTGCAAGCCTCAGCCTAAGAGAAGAGGCTGCTTATCAGGGCCAAACTAGATGTGACCAAATTCTTGTGGCTGTCATGAGGACCGGGCTGCTATTTTAAAGTCATTTAAAAATGCCCTGAGTGGCTAATCAAGATTGGGCCTGTAGCACACTGCCTCTTGTCCCCCAGTGCCTTTTCAAGTGCTGAAACAATCATGGGGGTGGGATGTAGCTATTATCAATTTATAAAGCATATGGGGGGCAGCAAGAGTGCCTCAGCACACCAAGCTGTAGGCCTGATCAGAATCAGGCCCTCATGGCATTTTTAAACTACATTTACATGGCAGCACCTTTGTGGCAGCCACAAAGACACTGTCACAGCTAGTTTAGCCCTCAGTTGAAACAAACAGTGGGGGAAAGTTTTGCTGCTGATAATGCAATGCTAGTTTTTGCAACTCCAGCAAAAAGTGACCTTTTTGATTGGACTCCTCAGCATCTCTTAGGCACTCGGCACTTTCTCCAGTTGACTTTGGAGATAGTTATTTCTTTCTAATGTTTTTTCCCCTGTGTATGCAAACATCTCTGTCATTTTCAAGTGGAGGCATTTGGTCAGCTGGTTGTGGGATTTCTGCTTCTGGGGCTTTTGCTAATGAAAGCTCAGTCTGTACAGAGGCACCAAACACCAATTGGGGCCAACAGGTCTCCATTGACAATGCACTTAAGAGGACAGTAAGGAAGCTCCTAGGTCTGTTTCCAGGTACCCAGAATTCTTATTGTGTGAGGAGGCACATAGTGGCAACATATGTCAGAGAAAAACTTTTGGTAGTCCTTGAACAAAGAAAGTGCTTGTTAAACCGAACTGACCCAGAGCTTTCAGAACTGAAGCTCATGTTGAAAATATTTTTCAACTAGTGGGACACAGCTATTCTGCCTACTTGAATTGCATTAGCATATTAGTTAGGGGCACGCCGAATGTCGGGTTCATTGATGGCTGTGATTAATTTTTCTACTGTACTTGGGAATTGTTGCTGTCAGTGGAGAAACTGAATCCTTTCACCATATGCTGAAGAAGGAAATGAGTGTGTGCTACTCCCTGTTGACCCATGAGCATTTTTTGTCATCTTCTTTTCAAGCTCCTGCAATTATCATAACTAAAGAAAACTCTCTGTATTGTGTTTCAAATCAGAGCCACGTTCCTTTGAAAGAGCACTAATAGTATGTCAGGGCCTGAATGTTTCCTGCCTGTATTCTTAAATGTTTTGGTATGTAGCACCACCTGAAGGTGAAAAATGAGAATTCTTGTCAAGTTAATTATTTTCTACTGCCCACTAATGGGCAATAACAATTTAGATGGATGCAAATGTTTCTTTGAGTGACAGTTTCCATAGCTCCTTCTGTAAGGACTCCAAGAATTAGGTAACTGGGCCCAGCCATGTGGGTAGAAAGTTCCTGCACTTCTGAAACCATGCTCATGCCTGCATTTGAAAGTTTTGAGTTTATGGGACAGCTGCAGTTTCTAGTGTGGTAACTTAACCTCTCAAGCTCAGCACCACCTCAAAGAAGAGTAATTTGAAAACTTAGGAGAGTTTAGGGTTAAGATGTCAGACCCTCCTGAAATGGTCACATTTTTTACTTATTTGCTCTGCTGGCATTCAGCCCTCTTTCCTGAGCAGCTTACAATAAAATCATAAAGTAACAATAAATGTCCAACTCCACCATTGTATTGAGATAAGGGAAAGTGCAGTTGGGCTGTGTATTTCATTGATGTTGCTCTGATGGCATGAATGTGTACATTTGTGAATTTGTACTGTTTGTTACACTGCCAATTTTCCTTTCCCTAAATGATTAAGGAGAAAGGATCAGGGCTGTTTACTAGGCTTTTGACCTGTGAACACAGTGGGACTTAATCTCAAGTCAGTGTACATTAGTCTGTAGCCTGAAACAAATAACTGCATCCAATCGCTTTTCTTGGTGTTCCAGGGAATAATAAGCCATTGTAATACAAGTTGTGTCACCTAGCAGATTTGTAAGGGGGCTGTGACATCTGTGTGGTAAATGACCACACAATTGTTGCTGTAACATAAAAGCTGCATAAGCATCTGTGAATAAATGGATAACATCACTGAAATTACCACAGGGGTAACTTTACCAAGCTCCATACTTGAAAGCCACCTAAAGTAGTAGTTGTGGAACTCCTTCCCCAGCTACCACAATGGCTTGGTTGCTGCCTAAGTTTTCTGCTGGCAGAAAGTAATTCCACCAGCAGGGGAGTGGCTGTTCTTTGCTTATTCCCCCCCCCCAGACCTTTTCAGTCTGCTGTGTCCCATGAAATTGTGCTCTCGGAGGTCAATGGAGCTTCAGGAGCAGTGTGGGGGTGAAGGGGGAGTCTACATTGTGAGGAGGAACTGAACATGGCATACGCATTCCACCCCCCACCCAGACCATGTCTTTATATGCTTCATGGAGCATACTTTGTTACAGAAAAGCTGGTCCTCAATTTTCCTCGTTCAAATAATCTATAGCTGGAGCAAATATAAAGTTAATGGGCTCATGGTCTGAGAGAAGTCCCCCAATGTGGACATACAACAGGGTCATTTTACTTCAATATTTGTGTGTGTGTGTGTGTTAAGTTCAATAGAACTGAAACGACATGGGCAATTTTGGTGAAAATTTAGTCTGTTCTGTCCAAAACTCCATTATATACAATGCTGTAAAGTAATATTGATGGGATTTATACTTAACCTGTAATGGTCACTAGTTAACATTTTAAAACAAGGCAACTATATTATGCAGATCTGCTTTTCCACACAGACAGCTCAAGACTGACATTGGTGGGGGTTTACCCAATATGACTCCAAGCAGAAGGATTTGGCTGAATGCCTGTCACTGGTAGATGGTGAGAAGCAAAGATCCGTGCAGCAAGAGGGCGAGCATTACCTTCAAGTAGCCCAGAGGGCGTCGGGTATGAGGGGTAGCTGAAGAAGGGAGGACAACACCTGACCAGTGCCCCAGAAGGGGAAGGGGCAGATTCAGAGATTGCTGGAAGTTCTGGTGAGGATTTCTCGCAGGCTCACTGATCAGCAGCAACCCCTGTGTCAGGTTTGCTAAACTGGTGCTTAGGAGTCAGGCAGGGAAAGGGGTGATATGAAAGAGGTAACTGGGCTCTAAGAAATCTAATGAGCTTCATCATGGCATAGTGGGAATTTCAACCTGCCTTTTTCTCCTACATCATTTCGGCTCTTCAGCAGATTAAGGCCTTATCTATTGTCTTTCAGTACAAAACCAATTAGAAGTAGGAGATTTTAAAATTATTCTACTGTTTTGTATCAGAAGTACCCAAGGTGACCCACAATCAAAATTATTTAAGAAATCTATAGAATAAATCCAGCAATAAAACCATATGTAATTCTAAGAAGTGGCTACTCTTTGTACTTAGAGATGTGCCTCTGGCATAGATAGCAACAGGCAAGTACATATGGGAATTAACCATCCTAAAGGTACCCAGGTTCCAGCCCATTTAGGGTCATTCAGATCAATTCCAGCTCTTTGCATTATGCTCTAAACCAAGCTGGAAGCTAAGAAGGGTGTTTTGTTTTTTCAAAAATGGATTGTGAAAAAAGTACTGGATGGTTAGGTGATGAGCAGGTGGTGACTCGTCTCTAGATGACAGGGCAACAGCAGCCCCATGTGTCAGTTTTCACAATATATCAAATGGCAATGTGTAATATTGATGCAATGACATCCTGAAATAAGAAAAATAAATTATGACTAGGGATCTATCTAGCAAAAGCTTGTGCTTACAGGATATAAAGTGAATAAAATAAATAAATAAAAGCATGTTAGTCTTTTGGATATCAGAATTTTTTTAATGTAATAGACTGTTACTCCCTGGGAGTGAAATAAGGGATGTTATTTCAGAATAACATCACCTGAGAGTCCTGAGTTTTACGCATTAATCAGCCAGTATGATATAGTGATTAAGAGTTTCAGACTGGTATCGGAGAGATCTGGGTTCGTATCCACGCTCTGCCATGGAAGCTTGCTGGGTGACCCTGAGCCAGTCACTCTCTCAGCCTAACCTGCTTTACATACTTGTGAGGAGAAAAGGAAGGAGAGGAGAACAATGTAAGCTGCTTTGGGTCCCCACTGAGGAGAAAGGTGGGCACAAATTAATTAAATTTAAAAAGTTCCCTACCTGGCATACCATCTCTAGGCTCAAGTTCTTTTTGGTATCACTTGGCGCAGCACTAGCTGAAGCAATCTTTCTGACCTCCCCCTTTCTGTTGAGAGATGTCTGACTCTGTCCTCTAAGTTTGTGCTCCAGGAGGTGATGGGCGCCTGGGGATGGCATGGTGGATGAAGTGGGAGGGGGTAATCAATGAAAACTTGCCCTCCCCCTTTTCTGCTGGCAGAAGTGCTTTCTGCCAAAAGAAAACATTGCATAAGGATCCAAACTGTAAATGATCTATAACAACTAAGTAGTGCAACACCCCACAGTGAGACTAACCACTGCCTTGGATGAGATGCTGTTTTAGCATGTAAAGGTATGACAAATAGAATAATAAACCATCATCCATAAGGTTGGAAGCAAATCTCAAAATGAATGTAGGCACAGGTGTGTCTGGCATTTGCCAGCAGGTAGTTGAGCTTGTTTCACTGACACAGTAAGCATTTACTAATTCGTAATCATCCATGAATGGTTCCCCTTATCTCTTTCTTGGGACATAACTCATTGCTCTGATGAAAGCTCTGACTGGGGTTTGCAAAATAGGTCTTGGGAATTCAGCAGCAAATGATGACTTGGATGCCTTGAAAATTTAGCAAATATATAAAACATCCTGTGTTTCCAGCTGCAGCTCATGGACGGGATGAAGGCAGATGGTCTAGGGTTGCCAGGTCCCCCTTGGCCACCTGCAGGGGATGGGGGGGGGTAGGGTTGCCAGATTCAGGTTGGGGAGGTCCTGACGATTTGGGGATGGAGCCTGGGGAGGACAGGGACATCAGTGGAGTACAATGCCATAGAGTCCATTCTCCAAAGTATCCATTTTCTTCAGGGGAATTAATCTCTGTAGTGTGGAGATGAGCTGTAATTGCAGGGGATCCCCAGGTCCCACCTGGAGGCTGGCATCCCTAGACCAGCTTGGCAAAAGGAAAAATGAGGAGTGGTTGAGGCAGGCAGCTGTAGGAAGCTTTTGGTTTTTCTGGGTCGAGCGGTAGATGAACTAGAGTTGCCAACTGGTGTGGAGAAAACCCTTTAATAGAGTCTTGCTGTGTGGAAATAAGCAGCAGAAGGCTTCCATGGTATGAAGGTAAAGAAGATCACCTGGTAAATAGTAGTCTATTAAACCACTATTGAAGGGACAATATTCTTCTCCAAGCCAGTTGGCAATTCTGTGTGTCTTCCCAGATAACGTTGCCTGGTCTGGGTTAGGAAATTCCTGGAGATTAGAGACTATAGCTTGGGCAGGGTGGAGTTTGGGAAGGGGAAGGACTTCAGCAATAGATAATGCCACAGAGCCCACCCACCAGAGCAGCCATTTTCTTCAGTGGAACTGATGTCTATAGTATGGAGAACAGTTGTAATTCCAACATCTCAAGGCACCATCTGGAGGCTGGCAACACTATGTTTCCCCCCAGGTTAATAACCAAATATCGAATCTGGGACCTCTTTCATCCAAAGTCTGTACTGTTCCACTGACCTATGTATCCACACAGGGTCCTCTCACAATTACAATTACAATTACATGTCCCATATAATATCGAGGGAGAGAAAGGGCCATGTCAGTGTGTTAGGCTCCTGAGAAGGAGAGGGCTGTGGCTCAGCAAAAGTGCCTCTGCTTCACCGACAGAAGGTTCCAAGTTCAATCCTCAGTGTTTCCAATTAAAAAAGACCAGGCATTAGGTGAAATTCTAGAGAGCCACCACCAGTCTGCATAGACAATATAGACCTTGTTGGACCAATGGTCTGATTTAGTATAAGGTAGCTTCATGTGGATCATGTAGATTACAAAGTCCCATTGTGAGCCTGTTTCTGTGGCTGTGTAGTTTAGAGTATTGCTTGGTGGAGTGGAAGATGTGGGTTCTCTTCCAACTGTCTCGCTCTTTTGTACCTAAACATATTTGTTGTCATGGTCAAACCTCAGTAGGTAGACAAGGCAGCATTTCTATTTGCCTAAAATGAGAAACCCCCCCCCCCGAATTTCCCCACATGATTGATCCTGTGAACTTGCTGTAGTAATGGCTGGTCTTCCTTGTTCAAGGGTCTTCCTTCCATCTCCCTTGCAAAAAGTTTGTTTCACTTGTCGTTTACATATTTGCATGTCTCTTGTTACCGTTGTCAGTGTGAAGCCATTAGTCTCACAACAGGCCACAAATCCTTCTTGGAGTCCTCCTGGTGACTCTACATACAGGTTTTGTCTTGACTGCTGAACTGGCTGGCTGTTCTTGGAATGGCAGAACTGCTCTGTGTGTCCCTGGCAAAGCTGTGTGATAATTGACAAATTGTCATGAGCTGTTTCTTAAGGGGAGCTGTTGGCATTCAGTAGCTGCCTTCCTTGCCCCTGAATGATGATTAGCTATGCTGAAGGAGGTGCTGTGAGCTCAGAAGTGAGTTTAAAGTGCACCTTGATGTTCCTGCTGTTTCTTGGTGTTGATAGGCACCTTGTATATATACATGGCTAACATGGAGGTGTCACTGGAAGTGGTGATGAGATTAGTGAGAGGCAAGAGTTGCAGTGGGAAATTATCTATATTCCCTTGAACCTAGATGGTCACTGGCTACTCCTTCAGATAAATTTCCTAACTAGTTGCTGAGTACAAGAGTACTAGGTAACATTTTAATGAGTTGTACCTTGCTTGTGTTATTCGAAGTTCTGGCTGGTTTGTTCCCCACAGCAAAGCAGAGTTGTCAGTTCTGGGTTCAGAAATACCTAGAGATTAGGGGATGGAGCCTGGGGAGGGACCAATATTCAGCAGGGTATAATGCCATAGAGTCCACCCTCAAAGCAGACATTTTCTCCAGGGGAACTAGGATTGCCAGGTCCTTCCTGGCCACTAGTGGGGGATGGGGGGTAGGGTTGCCAGATCCAGGTTGGGAAACTCTTGGGAGATTTGGGGATGAAGCCTGGGAAGGACAGGAATCTGAGTGGGGTACAATGCCATAGAGTCCACTCTGTAAAGAACCAGTTTTCTCCAGGGGAACCAATCTCTGTAGCTTAGAGATGAGCTGGAATTCTGGGGGATCCCCAACCTGGAGGCTGGCATCACTAAGGGGATCTCTCTGTTGCCTGGAGATCAGTTGTAATAGCAGATCTCCGGATGTCACCTGGAGAATGGCAACCCTAGAACAAAAGGAGACAGCCAAGGATGCTGTTATGGCCTAAACAGGCATGAAACCTAACTATAAAACTCTGGATATACATTGGCAGTTAATTTTTTCAACCATCAGAAGATGAATAGCAAGAAATCATCTTGGAAACGTTTAAAAGGTTTGTGTGGGGCCACTGCTAATATACTTGTGATGGTAAGGGGTGGGGAGGAATGTTGTCCCAGGACAAAATGGAGCCACAGCACTTACGTTTCTCAATAGTTTACAGCAGGGCTTGCCTGAGCTTGTTCATTTCTTGGATTCTATTTGTGTGTGTAAGAGAGACCTGTCTCAGTTTTGGCTGACTTATCTGCCCAACGTCTTCCTGCGTCTTGTAGTCTGAATTGCATTGCAGACTATCTTCTGTGGACTTCACTCACCAATCTTTACCCCCAACTAGGCTAGTATTGTCTGGGCCCTCAATTCCACCTATCTGCCCCTTTCTCTTCTTCCTGAAGGTACAGCTGAATTTGTAATAAGCTTATTTTAAGTATAGAACTGCCTACAAAAGTTCATAAACTTCCCACTTCATAAGACGCAGGAATATATAACAAAATCAGGCCTGAAAGCTCATTCAATAAAATCTACTTCAGTTCTTAAAGCTGTACTTGGATTCTAATATCCTTAAAAGTGTTCCCTAATTCTGTGTGGGCTCTATAAAACAAAAGCTTTGGTTAAGAAATGCTGCATGAAGCAAGGGGGACTGGACTGCAGTGTTCTACCTTGGACAAGTATGACAGTCTCTCTCACACACACACAACTCTTGGGCAAGCTACAATGGTCTTCCATGGCTGTCTCAAATGAAGGAAACAGATGAGCTATTGCAATGTAGGTATGGGTGTGTCACATTGTTTCCAAATGGTCTTTTCCCCAGTTTGGAAGCAAGAAAAAAAACCTGTTTGATCAAGTGTCCTATGTAGATGTCATGCCAAACTCTGGTTGGACTGTCACACAAGCATGGCTTCAATCTGAATTGTACATGAAAGTCCAAGGAATTCAAGCTCATTCACATCATAAACAAATTGTGGTTTGTTCCTGTTTCTGAATACAGCCAACCTTCTCAGGCAGAAAGTAAGAGTCAGCTCTCTATTGAAATTTTCTTAGTATTCAAACACAGTGTACATGTTTATAAAACACTGGTAGGCAGAGGCTCAAAATAAGTGAATAAATTCTTTGGCTCAAGCAGGGATGGTTCAAGTGGTTTTGTCACATCAAAGAAGGTACAATTTTACCCCCGTCCCCCAGTGTCTGAATACCACAACATGGGTTCAAAGAAAATCTCTTGTTTTCTAAAGTCAGCAATCCACATCTCTGACTCATTTAGTTACAGTACTTATCTCCTTCATTTATACCCCACTTTTCTCCTCAGCGGGGACCCAAACAGGCTTGCAACATTCTATACTTTGCTATTCTCACAACCCTCAACTATTCAAGCCTATCAGTAATAGACTTTTTCTCCACTGGTGGGAGAGCCCTGAAGGAGTTAATTAGGAGTTAATTAAATCTCTCTCAATAGCACAGATAGATGGGGAATCCCCTACCTTAGGGTCCAAACCAGTAGAAGGTTCATCCCAAATAATGCATTTCACTTTGTATTGCTGATGTGGGGTTTTTGGCTAACACAATGAAGACTGAGTTTGTGTGATTTGGCCCAGGGTTACCCTGTAAGTTTCCACAGCAGAATGGGGATCTGAACTTGGATCTCCCAGATGCTATTCCAGCACTCTTAACCATTACACCTCAGTTCCCCAAAGTGGTACCTGCTGGCACCATTTCATTTCCATCTTTTAGGAAAATGCTGCTGTGACTGTCTGCATGATTACTGTCATATTTCAGTATTCCTGCTGTCCCTAATAAATGGGAAACAATTAAGAATTATTCTCCAGACTGGTTTGGGACTCTCTTGTCCCTAAGCAGTGGCCAGGTTATAAAGTAATAAGCAATAGGGGAAAGCTACTCTGTAATATTCAGGATTGGTTCTAGGTGTTTTTTTTGGGGGGGGAAGGCAGATAATTCTGGTGCCCGCCTTTCCTGCTGACCTCTCCCTGTTCCCCATCACTTACCCATCTTTCCTACATTAGCTTCCTCACAAGTTATCCCAATGCCTGCTTGCCTTGCATGCACATAGTTCTCCATGACAGTACTAGCCAATAAATCCAGAAGGGTGAATGGGTGGCAGGAGGGCTTACAAACAGGTGTGTGTGTGTGTGTGTGTGAATGGATGGGTGCCAGCAGCTGGCCTCATTGGCCACCCTGGGTCACAGCAGCTGCTGCCCCACAGGGTATGCTGATAGTAATGGGGGATAGCATTTTCTACAGTCCAAAGCATACTTATTAGGAAATTCTGCATTACTGGCAAACTACCCAAGCCTGTAACCTTTCTCCACAGCTCTTTACACACAGAAGTGTTGAGCCAAGACTAGTGTCCAAACCTGCTCCAATCTGGGGCTGATGTCCAGACCTAATATATGTGCCCCAAAGTTTGTGGCCATCAGCTTGATTTCAGCAGGAGGGCTCAGCACATGCTTTTGTGTCTTACTGAAATCTTTGGAGTCTAGAAGTGCTGATGGAACATACTTCAGACATTATCTTATTCTTCATTACACTTAAGGACAGCAATTATAATATCCAGATACAGAACTTCCAGTTAATACAAGTTTCTTCTCAATAATTTCAACATCTGCATTTGCTGAACATAAAGTGCCCTTGGGTAGTAATAGCGGACTGACCCATTGGCAGAGGTTGCATAATCCCAGATTTGCTTTGCAGTATGTATATGCATGTACATGTTATGGAAATCTGCTCAAACTGGAGTGTTACCCCTCATATCAGGTGTTTTTTTAATGTGAGTGTAAGCTGGCTTTTCACTCTGCCTGTACCAAAAGTTAACAGTTATCAATTCTAATCAAATGTTCTTCAAAGGCTAAGCAAAAAACAAAAAAAAAACCCACCCCCATCCCTTCCTCTTAGAGCCTATTTAGCAGAAACTAGCTGAATGCTTTCGAGCTGGGATGATTTTAAAAATGAGTCAAAACTTCAAAAGAAATTTGCATCTGATATCTGAACTCTTGCTTTTGGAGGAAATGTATTCCTGTATTTTCTTTAAGCATCAGTAACTGCTTAATCTTATTACTGAAATTATTTGTCTACCTTTTCTACTGTCTCACTTTCAGCATTATGATAATCTATACTATCAGAGTGAATATATAGCTCTTTATCTCAGCATTTAAATTTGCTATTCTGGAAACTTCAAATTAACAAAAGGAAAATAGTGGTAGTAGTACCAACCTCTGAAGAATTACCTCCACTGTTGCAATCTGAGACAATTCTCACCCCCCTCTCAATTATTATGTAATTCTAAAGCAAGGCAAAGGAAATAATACAATTCAGCTAGAGCCAAGGAAGCCCAAATGGTTTTAGAGGGAGATCTACTGTAATTAGTGGGACTGAGAACGGTTGACAGGTGGGAGTGTACGTAGATTCCTTCCAAAATTTATTTTGAATGTCTTTCAGCATTCACACAGCACTTTCTTCCTTCTGCTGCTATTTCCCTTGCATTTCCTCCCACCCTCTTACCAGAGGGCTTTTTCAGGCTTTAAAAAAAACCAAAAACCTGCAATTCCTGTTGTGGTCTAGGGTCAGCATTATAAAGATATATAAAAAATGAAACATAGAGATCTTTTCAGTGTAGAGATCTCCACAATGAAAAAGGATAGAGATATTTTCTTTGTAAATGAAAGCTCAGAATTCAGAAAAAAATAGATCAGGGTCCCCAGTCTTTGTGAGTGCGTGGGCACCTCTAGAGTTCTAACACTGGATAATGCGCACAACCACAATATGGCTGTCACAGCAGGCAGGGCCAACCATAAAATGTCAAGGGGTGTGGTCACGTGTAACTCTGATAATAAATCTTCAAAAAGTTGGATGCCTTTTTAAATGAACTTATTGTTTAAATGTATTTTCTTGCCTACACACAGCTTACCTTCAGTCATATAATGAAGATCCTTGTGCTGCGGTGGTGGCTGCTGCTGGAGAAGCTTCTTAAAAATCAGCACAGCCAATCAGATCTCCAATGGCCAATCAGAAACCCTGCTAGTCAAAAGGCCCACCTTGCCCTGCCCAGTTTCTAAAAATATCTGGATGCCATGGCACTCATAGGCACCATGTTGGAGAACGCTTAAGTAGATCATGGCAATAGATTGTTATAATGCAATTTAGCAATTATGTGTTTTTAAAAAAAAACCCTCAAAAACCTTCCAGTGGCAGTGATGAAATGATGGCTGAGGCAAGGAAAACAGCACGGATGTCAACAGGACTGTAAAAAATGTGCACCTTCCTATCCACACGGTGTGGAAATATGCTTTGACAGTGATTTTTCCGAACAAAGCTTATCTAACCAGATTTGGGAATGTTCAAAGCAAAGCAGGGTATGCCAAACTCGAGCACGACTTTCATGTGGAAGCATCCAAAGTCTTTAAAAACCTTTCTATGTACATGACACAAAAATACCCAATTAGCACACCCTACAACTCTTTAAAATCAAGACTTGAAACACATTTCAAAATTAGTGCATGATGTGTGGGTATTGTGAGTTCTTCTGCTACAAAACTTGCATAGCAATCTACCATTTCCCAACACACACCAAACTTCAGTCACTAAATTACACTCCTGATAAAGTACACAGTTTTCACATTAATTCATATGCCAAAGTGCCCTTTATAAAAGATCCTGTGAAGCAGTTTTCAGAGTCACTATGTTTTATAGAACCTTTCACTACAGACTTTCCTTTCACCTCTGGCCATCTTTACAAATAAATACCTTCCTATTCTTCCCAGCATTACCATATGCCCCAGTTGTTTCCTTTCCAATATTCCAGAAAACTGTTCTTATATAAAACATTTATTGGCCAATTTAAAAATTGCACATAACGTTTAAAACAGGCAGGTCAAGACTTTAAGAGCTGTCTCCAATGGAACATTTCAGGCCAGTACTTCTGACCTAGTCCTTCAAAGTCTTTCAAAGACAGCATGAAAAGCTTTCATTGCATCTTTTTTATTTCCATTGCAGGATATTTCCCTGAGTTAGAAACTTTTCCTTAAATAAGACTTGTCCGTCAGTTAAGAATAGGTCCATGCAATCATTTTAGACAACTGCTGTAATCTGGAAGAAGAAATTTCTTTGGCCCAGGGCGGGAGTCAGAGGCCTAGGAGCAGATCCAGGAGAAGACATTTCCAAGGCCTCATGCCACACCATCAATAGGTTCTTTGAGTAATCTAGTCTCCTTCATTTCTCCTTTCTGTACTATCACTTCAATATTTGGCAGATTAGACTGATTGCTTTTCCATAAAAGGGACTTTTCATATTTGGTTTTAAAAAGTAGACCATGTCCTGAAGGAGAAAAAAATGGGAAACAGATCTTGGTTAAATATCAGCCAAAGCAAGGATATTTGGAAAAGGCATACTCTCCAGAGCAATCGAGGCATCAAATAAAAATAAATCTCCTGGCATACATGTAATATAAACAGCATTAGAAAAAGAGCTGAAAAAGGTATTGAAGAGTGACTGTTTAGTATCATCCTCCAAAATTCACGTTTGCAGCTCTACTGAGTTCACAAGAAGTCTACTTCGGAAGAATTTGGGGCTTGATGGGAGAATTTATAATATTTATATGCCTTTCTCCCTTGTATTTCAGGACCCAAGATAGTAACAGCAATGTGAACACCGTTTGATAAAACAACAAACCCAGAGATTTGGGCTGAGCTGTCACCAATATGTGGATGACACAGCACTATCTTGCACTTCCAGTAGATCTCAGAGAGGTGGTAGAACCTGTGAACAAATGCCTGTAGACAGTTTTGGGAAGGGCTAACAAGCTGAAACTTAAACCCTAAAAAACAGAGGTACTATGGGGGGGGGGGTGTCTGACCCAGAAACAGAGGTATTTCCTGTTCTGGATGGGGTTGCACTCTCCCTAAAGGAGCAGGTTCACAGCTTAGAGGTGATGCAGGACCTGGGCCTCATATTGGATAAGCAGGTGGCAGCGGTGGCCAGGAGCACCTTCCACAAGCTTCAGCTGGTGAGCCAACTGTGGCCCCTCCTGGGAAGATCTTGCCACTTTGGTGCATGTCCTGGTAGCATCTAGATTGCTGCAACGTGTTCTATGTAGGGCTGCCCTTGAAGACTGTCTGGAAGCTAAAGTTGGTACAGAATGCTGTGGTCAGAATGCTGACTGAAGTGGGTCATAGGGATTGTGCCATTCCATCTATACTGTCTCCTGACTTGTTTACATGCTCAATTTGACCTCTTCCCTGAGACTGTTCCATAGGCATGGGTTAGGTGTGGAAAAAGCCTAAGCATGGAACTCTGCAAGCAGGGTACTGACAATAGAACTTGCTGGGAAGAATAAAACTGCCATGTGTAGGAAGATGAAGGGAGAGACGGTGCTTCAGGTATGCGGGCCCCAGGTCATGAAGGGCTGTAAAAGTGAGCATCAACACTCTGAATTGGATGCAGAAACTAACTGGCAGCCAGTGAAGGGACCTCAGAATAGGAGTCAGACAGTCTCAATGACTAGACCCTGATAACAAACAGGCTGCAGCATTTTGCACCAACTGCAGCTTCCAGATAATTTTCAAGGGCAGCCCCATGCTGACCATGTTCCAGTAATCTAGTCTTTTAGGTTACTGAAGCATGGATCAGCATGGCTAGATTAAAGAGGAAGCCAGCTTCCTAAAAAGATGTAGCTGGAGAAAAAAAATTGTTCTAATGAACAATCAAGTTTTGGGGAAAGATATTCCATGAATAAATGCTTTGAAGCATGACAAATGTGTGTGAACTCATGAACACCTAAGCTATCAAAATAATGTGTACATAGTTTTTCAGTCACAATCAGTGTTCCCTCTAAGCTGAGTTAGTGTGAGCTAGCTCACAGCTTTTTAGCCTCCGGCTCACACATTTTTGTCTTAGCTCAGGAAGGATGGCTCCAGAGCAAACTAATTTATGCAGTAGCCAAATTGCTCACTCACAACTTTCATGCCAGTAGCTCACAAAGTAGAATTTTTGCTCACAGGACTCAACACCTTAGCAGGAGCATTGGTCACAATATAAATTTGAATTTACATTATCAGTACTCTAGATACTTGTGGGATAGGGTGGGGCATAAATTAAATATATAAATAAATACATGAACTTTAAGAAGTTGGCAATGGAAGAAACCCCTTTCCCTCAAATATTTTCTGCTAACCCAAAGACATCAATACACCAACAGGTAATGTACTAGACTTATGCTAAAGCAGTCATGATTTGAAATCTATACTTTGTATTTCTTTGGGGGGGTATTTTTGCTTTTGTGTGTGTTATGTGCCCGTGCCTGGAAGTCATGGCAACCTCTGGCAACTCCTACTGGGGTATGGAGGACGTTCAGAGAAGTGGTTTGATAGCCTGCTTCTGCATCCCAACCCTGGTATTCTTTGGAGGTCTCCTATCCAAATACTTGCCAGGATCAGACCTGCTTAGTTTCCGAGATCTGACGAGATCGGCCTTGCCTGGGCTATCCAGGTCAGGACTATACTTTGTATTTCTTGAATGACTGACATTATCAAAGTACACAACAAGTCTAATCAGCGATGCAAGTTTAACATAACAAGACCTTTCCTTTAAAAGTGCCCTACCACTAAGCTGAGCTACACTTACCTGGACAATCTGCTGTCTCTCTAAAAGCCCTTTTCTTACAGCATCCTCGGCATAGGTTAAATACACATTTATTGCCCTAGGAACAAAAACAACAAACTAATTAGCTAATTTTACATATTAATCTCACATTGCCAGTAAATGTGTAGATAAGCAGATGAAGTCCTAGAGGCTTGCAGAAATTTTTTTGAACAGATTGCCTCCTCCACACCAGGGAAAAATCACTCAAAATTCCACTTACTAGGGCTATGGCACATCATAGTCCCAATGGGAATATCCAATATTTCATCAACAGAAGGGCCTGTGCCAACCAACATCATGTGGGATGACCAAAAGTTTCAAGATCTTTAAAAACTGACAGAAGCCTCACTCAGAACAAGATTTGTCAACAGATTAAAGGGTGCAAGGTGAGCTTTGGAATACTTCAGTGGGATGCCAGTACCATGTGGGTAATCCCTGTAAACCATGCCCAGGCCCTATTGAGACATTTAGAATGAAGGTGGGTCACATAAATCTAGAGAGCTATGTAGTATTGTACTTTTCAGGGAGTTCCCTTCACTTCTCTATCCCTTTCTAGTGCCCCTCCAGACCTCTGGAATGGTGATGAACAGTATTCATCAATTTTTAAACAGCCCATGTGCCATGCCAAATTGATTATGCATTTAAGTATTGTATGTAATGCACCAGTATAGATATGAAAGAAAAGAGTTCTTTGAGCTGAATATGAAAATGTACAAAGTAGTATGTGGAGTGTATTGCTGAAAGAGAAATTAGAGCAACACCGAGAGAGAGCATGTGCATGCATCCAATATGAGTTTTATAAATAACTACAGAGAAGCGAGGAATATGAGAATGTGTACAAGTCTGTGGTAAGGACAGAACAAGATTGTGCACAACTGGAAGACAGGGAAAGATCTCAGAGTAGTATTAACCTGCAATGGAACACAATAGTTCAGAATCCCAGCCCACCTGTCTCCAGTAGTGTTATTGCAGGTTACCCCTTGTTAATGCAGACGAGCTTTCATGGAGTTGTTTGCAGGTAAGGTGATTAATTTCTCACATGAGTAAAGTGATGCTCAAAATCTTACAATAAAGATTATCTTATATGGAATGAGAAATGTTCAATCTGGATTCACAAAAATTTGTTCTGACCACCTCTGAAAAATCAATGGACTGAGGATCTTAGAATGTTACCAATATTTGAATGCATGGCATATAAACGACAATTGCATATGGACTTATTTTTAGACACCACAAAACCCTATATAGAAACTTATGTGTAGATCTACCACCACTGTTATACTTTTGTCTGTAATTTATGTTTTCCTTCTTTTTCTTTTATTCTATTTATTTGCTGGATTTTGAGGGGTTTTCCCCTTCTTTTTTCTGTTCTTTTTTGACAGAACATAATAAAAAAGATGGATTCAGAAAGGAAGAGGCACTAGAGATCATATTGCAAGTTTACATTGGTTACTGGACTATAAAAAAGATTTTCAGAAGAAAATCAACTTGTGTTTCATAGATTACAACAAAGCTTTTGACTATGTGGACCATGAAAAGCCATGGTTGGTTTTAAAAGAAATGAGTGTGCCAGAACATCTGACTGTTTTGAGGAACAAGAGGACAGAATATGGAGAAACAGAATGGTTTCCAATTGGCAAAAATATCACAAAGAGATGCATTTTATCTCCCTCTCTCTTCAATCTATATGCAGAACATATAATAAGGAAAGATGGATTAGATTTAAATGAAACTGGAGTGAAAACCGGTGGAAGGAACATTAACAATTTGAGATATGCAGATGACACCACAATTCTGCCAGAAGACTCAAAGCGACGGTTAAAGCAGAAAGTGCCAAAGCAGGACAACAACCAAATAGCAAGAAGACAAAAGTAGTGACTGCTGACGAATTACACATCTTTAAGGCTGACAAAGAAAAAAATTGAAATTATTATTCCTTGGCTCAATTATCAACCAAAAGGGAGATTGCAACCAAGAAATCAGAAGGAGACTGAACCAGGGTACCCCTGAAGGCACTAGAAAAGATCCTTAAGTGTAAGAATGTGTCACTGGCGACCAAGATTAAAATAATTCATACTATAGTCTGGTATAGTATACCTGACCTGGCTAGCCCAGGCTAGCCCAATCTTGTTAGATTTTGAAAGCTAAGCTGATCAGCCCTGGTCAGTGTTTGGATGGGAGATCTCCAAAGAATCCCAGGGTTGTGATGCAGAGGCAGGCAATGGCAAACCACCTCTGAATGCCTCTTGCCTTTAAAACCCTATCTGTGACTTGATAGCATTTTCCACCACCATACTATTCCCCTTTAGTATATATGGGTGTGAACGCTGAATAATGAGGAAAACTTGACAGGAAGAAAGTTGATTAATTTGAAATGTGGTGTTGGAGGAGTCTTATGAATACCAAGGACAGCCAAAAAGCAAATCAAGCCTGAACTCTCCCTAGAGGCTAAAATTACTAAACTGAGGCTACAGTATTTTGGTGACATTATGAGAAGACAAGAGTCAATGGAAAAGACAGTGATGCTACAAAAAGTTGAAGACAGCAGGAAAAGAGGAAGACCCAGCATTAGACGGATTGACTCATTAACGGAAGCCATGGCATTCAGTTTGCAAGACCTGTTAACGATAGGACTTTTTGGAGGTCATTAATTCAAAGGGTCACTGTGAGTTGGAAGTGACTTGATGGCACACAGTACATACACCCAGCCCACTGGTCTACAGAAACAAGAGCTTCTGTTTTCTAATACTGGCCACCAATAAAAGGCATAATACTATTTTTTTATTATCAGTATACTGTGTATTTTTAATCAACAAATTAAGCAAATGTAACTCAAAGTCCTTAGGGAGTTGTAGCCCAACCATATTGTAATCCTTGATAATCATATGTTGAGACATTCTGACTTTGACCTTGACTTTCAAGCAAGACTTCTACATGTGACAAAATGTATTCCTACTGCTACTGCCAGGAGTATCCATTTCCCATTATATGATGCATTCTTTCATGGACAAGATACAGAGGGTCATCGTCTTATGTATTAATATAGTTGCGAGAGAAGCTTTCCATAAGTGACTCCAACATAAACTGGCTCAAGAGCTCTGCTCCAATTGTTGGGGTAACCTCAAAAGACCTTAAAGAGACTACAAATCACAAATACAAGGCCACTAACTAGAGACCAAGCTGCATAAAGAAAGTTCTTAAACGCCATCAATTCCCCAGAAACAGCATCTTTAAAACCACATTTGCTTTTTTAAAAGGTGAAATGCACCTAGCTGCCCACATTGTTCTGCCAAAGTTATTTTAGCAGTTCTCAACAAACCATTTTTGCCCTAACATCCTTCCAAAAAAAGTGTTTGGTAAAAACAAAAACACCTTCTCAAGCTGACCACTTTGCCTTCAAAACTGTGGTGTATTAGTTCCCTGCAGAAACACAGTCTCAAGAGTGGAACTTTTATTAGACTGTTACTATTTTATACTGCTGATTGCTTTAGCTGCCCTAAACAGAAATAAATGCTGGCATAAATAAATTACCTTGTGCCTGAACCACTCTCTGTTTTGGACTACAAACTGAAGGATGTTATGACTTTCAACAGACTTATTTACAGTCCTGTATATGAAGAATTCCTCACTGAGTTATAATCAACCAAAGTCTACCCATAATAAGAAAAATCATCTGATGGCAAAAAAGCCTAATAGAATAAGGCCTCATCATTGACCCCTGCAAAAAACTAACTTAGGCCTCTTGCCCAGAAGCAAAATGTAATAATTAAAGCAGAAAGTCACTAAACTTCTGTCAAGTTAAGTACAAAAAGAACAACACAACCAGTAAGAGAGTTCTTCTATTTCCTGAGCAGATGCTAAAAGGAATCAGTGCGGATATTTAGGTCTTTGTACTAGTCATTATTAAAGATGCTTATGGTACCAAGAAGCTACAAATCTGAGACCCATTAAATAGTTCTAGCATGGAACAAAAAGAGAAAAGGTATGAACACCAGAAGTTTAAAGCAACATTTGCATTACATGTTGTTTCCTCAGTAGTGCATCAGAGTACTGCAAAACAGTAAAAGACACCTGACTAAAGGAGTTTTGACTTTTGAAAGCTTATACCCTAAAATATTGTTGGTTTTTAAGGAGCTGCTGGACTCAAATCCAGCTCTTGTAAAAGAGTAAATCACTTAAGGAGCTTCCAGCAGATGACAGTATAGTGCTATTTAACACAGCACTTGGTCATTAAGCCTTAAATTGCAGATATGGGTAAGGGTGGGGAGAGAAGCATATCTCTGTGAGAAAAGGAGCTTTTTTTTAAAATGGAATCTGGCAATTCAGAGAACATGATAGACAGATCATTAAAATACTATAAGGCTGCTATTTTTTAAAAAGACCTCCGGTGGCAAGAGAAATGGCTGCTGCCAGGGCACTGGGGCAGGGAAAACAGTGCTGATGTTGGCAGGACCAGAAAGCTTGTGACTTTCCCATGCACATGGGTACCATCCTATATCTGCTGTGATCTTTCCCAAAACATTGCAGCCAAGCAGGTTTAGGAAAGATGGGGAAACCCCTGGAGCTGAACAGAAGTACCATAATGCTGTGGAGGACAAGGATAACAGCTCCCAAGCCAAGACAAACAAATTGCTTGCAAATGACCAAAGAGACCCCTACCTTTGGATTTCCACACTGATCACATTTTGCATATTTAGCTGGAAAAGAGGGGAAAAAAGATTTAGTTTCTGGGTATTTTAGACTGTCCCTGGTGTACAAATAGGAAAAACATTTTCTGTATCCTGAGGCTTGGAAAACAATTTCTCCATCTCAAATTTTAAAAGCTCATTAATTTTCTTGATTTTAAAAAAAAAAATCCTTCAATTTAAGTGGCTCTTTCTTGGCAGAGGATCAATTTAAAATGGAGGATGATTTCAAATTTTGCTAAGTGGAGTGGTAGGCTTATGCCAATGTTACATCCTAATTAAAAAA
This sequence comes from Gekko gecko, assembly GCA_029375565.1. Classification (NCBI taxonomy): domain Eukaryota; kingdom Metazoa; phylum Chordata; class Lepidosauria; order Squamata; family Gekkonidae; genus Gekko; species Gekko gecko. The sequence goes on along the minus strand of JAPDNY010000002.1, from coordinate 229,671,900 downwards.
TAATGTAGTAATTTTCATGTAAAATTCTATAAAAATAGAACAGGGTGTGCTGAAGGAAGGAGAAAGACATCTAAAGGAATATTACAAGTCAGCTTTCACTACAATTAATGTGAATAATACCTCAGGCAAAAATCTCCAATTTTGGGAGACATGAACCTTTCCTCTTTTATAAGCACTACTCTGTGAGTACTGTTTCTATACTATTTCGTAGTTATTTAGTCCAACTTATTAGAATTTATGTTTCTCTTTCCTCATAATGAACTTTACATTTCCTCCCACCTGGCCATCTCAAAGGAACTCTGAAGCAAATCAGGTGGAGAGAAAGCAATTGGTCCAAGGGAACATAGTGAGCTTCATGGCTAAGAGTGATTGTGAACCCATGTTTCCTCAGTTATGGTTCACCTCTCTAGCCACTTATTCCACACTGGTTCGGTTCAGTTCCACACTGGCTTTGTAGAAAATCATGGTTTAGTGATTATCTGAAAGCAGGCAACTAATTAAGACTGAAGTCCATCAAACCAGGATCTGAAGGCAGAATTCAAAGTTGGTTTATTAAACAGTCTTCACCAGGGGTGTAGCCAGAAAATTTTGGTTGGTGGAGCATGAGGAAATCGGGGGAGGGGGCTCCCTGGCCACACCTGCTGCTCCTCTTGCTGCTCCAGCTCCGCTACGACCACTAGTCTTCCAGTCCTTTCAACTGGAGACAAGATTCCAGGCTGCTTTTCTGTGTAAACGGGGGGGGGGATATCTCTGACTCTCTTTTGCATTTTGCCATTTCATTTCATTTTATTTGCATTTTTTAAAAAACAAACAACCTATTTAATTTTCAGCCCAGATAAAAGGAAACTGAAACTACAGCTTCCCTGACTATGTCTGGGGTTATTCTGGAACCCTCATGCACATCTTACATTTCTTAATCTTTTTGAATTTGGGGAGGTTGAATTTTTGTCCAAGGGGGCTGCACTCATCTGTGGGGGGGAGGCATTGCCCCCCAATGGTCCCAGTGGCTATACACCTGTTCTTCACTATAGTTTTGTGTAAAGTACGAACACAGATATCCTGCTTTAATCTAGCTTGTTCTCTGGTGATGCTTTTCCACACTACAGAGAGAAAGCAATGAAACAAACCAGAATCTGAGTTACTGTCCATGAACTTATTCCTGATTTCACATGTTTAGCTTTTAGACGGCACACTCTTGTATGTGAGAGAGGAGAAAATGCCTGTTCTAAGATAGCAGCACCTGCCATCAGCAAATGCTATAGATCAACTTAAAAAAATTAAAACTGTTGCCTGATTAGTTTTGGGGCACCTATTTATTTTATCAAAAAGATCCTAGTAAACTAAACTACTGAATCAATGTTGCAGCCCTACATCTTACGTTTTAAAGATGGATCAAAGGTTTTATTGGGATTTCTCAGTTTTTTCTTTTGCTTGTTCTTTGAGAGAGAATCTGAATTCCCATCATCCTCATCCTCTAAGGCTCGCTTCCCCCGGTTGCTTCCTTCCATCCCATTTGTGCCATTTTCTTTGCATGTCTCCTTGGGCCTGTGAAGGTTGAACACAATTTTTTTTAAAAAATAATAATAATGAGGCAACATTTTCTTTACTAACCCCCATATAGACTCCTGTAGATGGCATAAGCACCTTAGAAACAATAAAATAAAAAGTAATAATACAAAGATGCTTCCCTTTAGCTGCACTATGAGAAAAGGCTAAAAGCTCCTGTCCTACAGAATGGCTAGCAGTTGCTTTGGAATATGAGAAGTCAGATGAGGGTTCAAGGATGTTCTCACAAAGGATTAAGGAAAAGCTGAAGGACGGCCTCTCTCTATAGGAGCCCAGGAAGACCCTACGAGTCTTCTCACCAGGGCCTGCTTTCAGACCCCTCTCGATGAGGGGATGAAGACAGCCTCTGCCTAGGCAATTATGTTATGGGGAACAGCTCCATCCCTTTGGAAAGGACTGCTGAATTATTCAAGGGCTGCTCCTTCCTTTCTGCAGTATAGGAAAACTACATTTGACTGAATGTGAGTTTTATACCGGTCTCTTCTAGTACAGGATGATTTTTTTAAATTATTTACTGTACACTGCACCAATACATCAGAAAGTTTCCTTCCACAACCCAAATACCCCCAGAAAGGAGGTTAAACTGAAGGTTTTGAGAAATCCTCTTTAGCTCCCACCTGCATGCCATCTCTTTCACAAAGTCTGTTGCTGACATGAATTGTATCCAGCAACCTTTTTGGTGCTCTTGTAAATACACATGGAGCAGATAATATACCCCTTTCCTCACAGCTTAAGCACACTATCAAGGCTACCAAGAAGCCAGGCCTTCTAAAACAATACCACTGCTTGCAAGTAGAAACATTCTTGCCCCTTGTGACTCAGCTTGGAGCTCAAGAATGCGATGGGATAGGAGTGACCCTACAGGGTAGAACACGCACATGCCTCTTAGCCAAGAGGAACACATTGCAGGCAATGGGTGCCAACTGAAAGGGCAGGGAATAAAATATCCCTTTCCCTTGTAATTACCCCGACTCACTGGAATGCTCTTGCTACAAGGTGGATCAGGAAGGGTGCATCTCTGGCCTCCAGACACCCACCTGCTTGCCAAGCTGTTAATCAGAGATGGTGAATAAGCAGTTTAATTCTCAGGGTGAAAGACTTTAGACCACATATATTGCACAAGCTATTTAAAGTATGGCAGCTCACCCTGGTCTCACATATGGCTGACAAATCCAATGGGAGAAAGGCAGTCCTCCCTTGGGCTTATCTTCTTCCTTCAGATTGGCCATTTCTTCCTGTGAGCACAATTATAAACAATGAAGAATTCAGCTTTCCTAGAAGACATATGCTACTGCCTTAAATTCATAGAGGGAGCTAAAATGGCAATTAACACAGTTTGATACATTTGAAACTAAGTTAGAATGTTTATAGAACAAGCACATTTGAAACTGTTGAACAAATCTATGACTACAGCATGTTCAGTATTAAAAAAGACATCACCCCCCGTGAATGAGACAGAAATATAGTAACGGTGTAAACTGTCAGCCTTATCTGGATGGCAAAGTAACAGGCTCCCCCTGCCATCCCCAGAGTTGGCATGGCTGCTGGTACCTGGCAATGCAACTTCAGCTCTCTGTTGACAGCCACAAGACCTTCCAGTGTCTTTACTTTTGCGAGCTCATCACGCAGCTGCTGGTGAATTTGCAACCTGAAGGAAACCAACAAATTTTGTCTTATTCTACTCCCCCTAAAAAGGTTCAAGGTGCAGAGCAATGCTAAGGAATTTATGGCCAGCTTATGGAACTTAAAATTCCACAAGGGAGGTAGAGATTTCCAGTTCTCCTGTGTGCCATAAAAAGCCCCAATGTCAAGGAGGACCCATGGCCAGGCTCATTGTTCCCTGCTCCCAGATCTCTCAATAGCCTACAGGAGGGGGACGGGGTCATAAACCTGGGGGCAGTCATAAACAATACAGTCACTCACGTGTGATGCCACAGCTTGAAGAGATGAGCCCTGACGTAGGACAGTGGACAAGGATATTTTTGTACTATTTCCAGGTATTCCTCAGCCATCTCCCACACTACAGGATTTCTTCCCTCAAACAGAGCTGGATTGTGAAGATTGCCCTCTGGGGGGGGGGGGGACGGACAGAGAAGAATATCTTCAGGTATGGGGACCTGACTGATAAACTACATGAGATTCCTAACGCCATGTTTGTCTCATAATGCCAAGGAAGGGACTGGCAAGCAGAAATCTGCAGAGGAGAAATGGCAGCAGACCTGTAGCTGGGGGGGTGGGTTTGGGGCAACATTCCCTCCCTAATTTGCTCTGCCCCCTCATCTCCCGGTCCCCCTCCCCTCCCCAGGCTGGAGGAGGAGCGAGCAAGCCAGAACAAAGGAGGATGAAGGAAAAGGAGCAGTGGGGTGAGAAAGACAGGAAGAATGAGTGTGTGAGCAGCGGTAAATAGCATACAAGTGATCATGAGTCTCAGCATCTCTCTCTCCCTGAGTTTGCAAGTGTGCCATAAGCCCTTCGCCGTCTCCCCAATAACCAAAGTGACCTTTTCCCCCTCCCCCTCTTTTTGCTGTATTATGTCTTGCAGCCAGGGCTCCTTAGCCATGCTGGATTCCAGCAAGCTTTGCCTCCTTTGCAAAGTTGTGGATAGGTTTGCAATTACTGTCTGTCCAGGTCCCTTCACGAAGCTATGTCTATGCATGTGAGATAGAGAAAGAGAGTAGCCGCCCGACTCCTGGCATCTATCCCTACGCTTATGCATTTTTTAAAAAATTTTTTTGCTGACTTGGAACTCACACACTAGTAAATTTTCATCCTGGGAAATTAGTGACAACCCTCCCAATCTGTCTCTAACGCTGCAGATCGGGTTGCGAGGGGGGAGAGAAGGGAGGGGGAGGAAGAATCTGTTAAAAAAAACACAACTCCTCGCTAACCACTAATTAGATTAGTCACCATTATAATTGGCAGTGATCTAATTAGGAGACTTATGAACCATCAGGTCTTCCAATGAAAGAAAGAAAGAATCTGCTCAAGTCAACAGAGAGACTGCCTGATAGGGCCTACTCTTTGTAACTTGTCAGGAAAAGCAAAAAGGTTAGTTCTTCAGAGAATCAGTATGCATGTAGAGGCCTGGGAAAGAGTCCAAGGGAATCCAGAGATGTGAAGGCCCAGAAAAAAAGCAGGAAAAGTTAGGGGAGAAAACAGGGTTTTTTCTGCGGTTTTACCCCCTGGGGTCTTTTTATCAGTTTTTCCAAGAGAAAAATTGGAAATTTTGGGGAGTACTAAAATAAACTTCTTTGAAATATTTTCTCTTTTAAAGTGCATGGTCTTAAACCCAAGATGCATTTCTGCACCTAGGAGGATATCTAATCTTCATGAAGGCAGCATGCAGGGGTTTCGTCACTTTTCAGCTGTGCATACCTTCTGTTCTTTTGATCTGACTTGTGGTTGACCTTTTCACTTCTCCCTCAAACACATATACCCAGAGATTGTTATAATTTTGTCTTGTCTTTATTGATTTTTTTCTTTAATTTAAAAAAAAAATTAGTTTCTGGATTTTTTTCCTGCTCATTTTTCCAGATTTTTTTTAAAAAAGAATAAATATAGTTATGAATAATGCATTTTATGTTAAAGCAGTAAAATTAGTTTCAATTTGGTGGGACAGTAAATATTGCACATTATTTCAGTTTACCCCCAAATTTGTTTTTTTTTCCTCCTGAGGAAGAAAAGGGGGGAACCTTCTCCCCCATGGCTTCAAAATTTCTGGAAATTTCCCATCTCTAATTCTAAGCACATGAGGAAAAAATGGATGACAGTACAACCAATGTAACAGAGAGATGCATGAGTCAGCCACCTGGAATGCAGTGTGACAGACAGGAGAGTATCCTGCCCCTGAAAGGAAAAACCGCCAGCCAGCTGTTTCACCCTGAGCCAATGGGAGTGTTGCTCCAGCACCCAATCACCTTTCAGAGGGTAGAGAGAAGCACAACAGGGGGGCAATTCAGATATGCCTCAGGGAGAGGCACTGATAGTTTCAGTCTACCTCAGTAAAAGAGAAGACAGTTCGAAGGGTACTCTGCCTGGTAGGATGGCAGAGTTGTTTAGCTCCACCTTTGGAAGAGGATAGAGTACCTGGTTGTTAGGCCTGTCTCTGGTGATAAGCAGACCTTGTACCATTTACTGACTCTTGGGAAGGGGCAGGTTGATGTGGGTGGAATCCTGTGAGTGTGAAAGGATCCAACCTAGTGGCTTTTCAGTGAAAGCTTATTTGTACCTGCAAGAATTTTAGAGAATTCAAACCACACTCTGAAGCCATAACTAGTTTAAATGTATATGCCGCAGCCTCCTGTGACTATCTGGAGATCTGTCCTACTGATCTGTTCCTTAAAATCAACCTGTGAATAAATAAGTCTTCTTTGTTATATACATAAAGACTCCTGCCTCAGTGATCACCATGTTCGTCTTGTTCAGTACAAAACTTACCTGATGGCAGCAAACCCAAAACCTTTATACTTGCTCCCCTTGTAGCTGATGGGAAGGTTTACAGTTCTAAACAAACTCAGTCCCACAAAATTGTAAGAGGTGGGATGGGTCCCCTCAGTTTTGAGAAAGGACCTGTCACACACAGGCTGAAAATCAGGGAGGATTGTCAGTGCTGGGTTTCTTGATCCAACCAAGACACACTTCTGGAGTAAACCCATTTTCCTGCATAACTGACTACTACTGCTCTAGAAAAGCCAAGTCATATTCCCAGAACCACTGGTCTCCTTTTGTATTTTTGCCATCTCATCAAGTTGGATGATACCATATTTGAAACAAGACTACTTGTCATCTTTGAAACTTGGGCTTTATCATCGATCCACTAAGATTCATAAATAGCATATTGGAAAAGGTCTCTCCCTACCTGCACTCATGACACCATGAGCTCCTGTCTTCTGAATACACCGTTCCACATCACTTAGGTACTGGATGTTTCCATTTGCAAACACAGGAATATTTACAGCCTTTCTATCACAGAAAAAAAGAACAGCAGCACTAATAAATACATAAATCAGAAAACAGATCCAGAGCTCTTTGGGGGACAGAGGGGGGGACCTTTTATTGTTACCACAAAAGTCCTGTTGCAGTGAGGCACCAGACTGCATTTTCCTGAGATGGAGATCCCATGACAGTGGGTGAAACAGAAAATCAGCCTACCAGTCTAGCACCTTGGACATCTGTCAGTCTTTTGTCAACAGGGGAGGGGGGGGAGAGACAGGTTAGCAAAACAATAATCTCTCCCCCCCTACACATAGCATGCTGTTTGTGCTCTGTACCACAGAGAACAAAGACACCCTAAAATAATGAAGTTTATTGTCTAAGTCCTTCTTTGATGGGTGTTTTAAACTGGCACCCCACCATACTGGTCCAAAAAGGGATCTCCCTGATCCTAAGAAAAGCCTACATACAGCAGTCCAAAATGGCACAGACTTCTGTCTCATTTTGCCATGCCCAGATGCTAGGCTGGAGGGCAACCTTGATATAGTCTCTCAGCTGGAGAGATACTTGCAGTTATAAGTAGGGTTACCAGCAGACTTGGAGAAAAATGTTCTGTTTCTTTAATAAAGCTTAATGTGTTGAAATGGACACTTGAATCTTTTCACAGCACTGAGGTAAATCACCTGGTATATAACTTTCCATTAAGCCCCTACCAAAGAGGCATTTTTAGTCCAGGCAGTTGGCAAGCCTTGTTGAAAGTGTATATTTAGCTAGAAACTTTGTTTTATTTTATTTCCTGTATTCTGTGCTCTTTCTATACACTTTTTCATTATGTGCTAATTTGCTAACTTGATCATTTGAATGGAGAGACTTATCCATGGATCTGCTGCTCCACCACATTACCTTCTAAAGGGAGATGGAGACCTGCTTCTTCCTCACGCACATGCACACACAAACAGACATACATTCAAAGTTTGATCTATAGAATGACTTGAAGCAGTCTGAAAATACTCAAGTTGTATTTCTGGGTCCAAAAGAAAGCTGAGGTCAGAAAAACACAGGGATCCAGGTAGGATTCAGTTACTTGGGGTACACCTTGCCAACATAATAATAATGTACAAGTGTAACCTATGACAAGATCAAATCCACATCTTAGAGCAACAAACAGAACACTCTGTCACATAAATGTCTGTGTTTACCCTAAATCTTTCACTACCAGGCTCCAGCAGCACCTTACCTCACAGCCTGTATGTGATCCCAAGAGGCCACGCCAGCTAGAGGTCCCTTCTGTTCTTTAGTGCGACCATGGACTGTCAGGAGCTAGGAGAAAGTTGTATTTGCTTTTCAATTTATGTGGGTCAACTATATCTAGAAAAAAAAACACTGGGTCCAGTCACGCGGAGAATTTGCCGTGGGAGAGCCACGAATGCTGGGCAGATTTTATGGGCGCGATCACATGGGAACATCTGGCAAGCGTCGCGCACCCATCGGCAACCCGTAGCATCCTGCCAAAGATGCGGAGTTTAAAAATACCTGGGAAAGTCCACTATCAACTGGTTGCGACAGGCTGCAGATGGACAGTCTCTGTGCGATTGCTCCAGCGCGCTCCTCTTGCGTCCCTGCTTCCTGGTTGGAGCGCGCTGGAAACACACGCTGACAGAAACAATGCCAGTTCACCGCCGTCGCGTCTGATCACGTTGGGGCGCATCAAATTGTGATGGCGCAAATAGCCTCCCCTCCCCTCAGCGTTAACTGGCACATGTGACCAGGGCCACTGTTTCTTTCCTCTATATCTGTTACAAAATGTGGCAGGACTCCTTGTAACAAACATTTCTCCTATCCTACAGATTCTGAATCAAGAGAAATCAGATTTCAGCTGCTATGGCAAGGACTTGAAACCTTTTGAAGTTATGCTCTGCACAAGCACATATTTGTCAAGATTAATCAAGAAATCACGTACAGATCAAAAGCAAGCAGCTTAATCAAGAATAAAACTTAGGTACAGAACCATAACTCTCTCTAACTATACAAAGAGAACAACAAAACTGCGGGGGATTTATCCTGTTTGTTTTGTTTCCAATACGTGTATGGTGGAATACCCCAGGAATATTTTATAGGTCTATCAGTAGCTACTGGCCCAGATTACTAAAGGGAACCTTCAGAGGCAGTAAACCTCTGAATGCTAGAGCTAGGAGGCCGTATGCAGGGGGATGCTTGGCTTCCATGTGATGTTTGTTGGCTCACAAGGACAACTGGTTGGCTGTTGTGTGAAACAGAATGCTGGACTAGATGGACCACTGAGTCCGATGTTGCAATGCACCTCTTTTCTTTCTCAGAAGTTACTGGCCCATTTAATAAGGGAATACATTTTGCTTCCAGGTTATTTAAAGATGACAACTTAAATCAGGAGACTTAGGTTCTGATTCAACCTCTGCCAAAACACTGGGACATGAAATGCTTATACCCAATTTTTTCTTTTTCCTATACACAAGTTATTAAAACATCCCTGACTCACTGTACCCATTAAATTTAAGAATATGAAAGCCCTGTGTGTAATGCCACAAAACAGAGAACAGCTGACTCCTTACTTGGCAACCAGCCATCTCCAGCAACTGAGCGTATTTCACAGTTTTGGCAATTTCTGGGAAAACACGAATTTTGCATGTAATAGGAACAGACAGCTTCTCATTAGCCAACGTAACTGGAAAACAAGAAAAAAAACATTGTGAAACTGGCTTCAGTCCAAAAATCATCTAAGAAAGCTTCAAATGATTAAAGGGAAAGCACTCTTGTCCCGAGATGCATTACCTATACATCATACTCTCTACTGTGCAGCAGAATGGTAAAGCAAAAACAGAAAATCTAAATGATCTTTTTTCAAGTAAAAGCATCACTACACAATCTTTTCCAAAGGAGGCAATTCATATTCTATGTTGCTTTCAAGTTTCTTCCTTTTATTTTGCTTTTTCATTCTTCTCACAGAAACATTAACAATTTGAGATATGCAGATGACACCACACACATTACTGGCAGAAAATAGTGAAGACCTGAAATGACTATCGATGAAGGTTAAAGCAGAAAGTGCCAAAGCAGGATTACATCTGAACATCAAGAAGACAAAAGTAATGATTACTGGGGAATAACACAACTTTAAGGTTGATAATGAAAAAACTGAAGTTGTTCAAGATTTTCTATTCCTTGGCTCAATCATCAACCAAAAGGGAGACTGCAATCAGGAACTCAGAAGGAAACAAGAGACTGGGAAAGGCAGCCGTGAAGGAGCTAGAAAAGGTTCTTAAGCATAAGGATGTGTCACTGGCAACCAAGATCAAGTTAATTCATGCCATAGTATTCCCTATTACTATGTATGAGTGTGAAAGTTGGACAATGAAGAAAGCTGACAGGAAGACAGTAGATATGTTTGAAATGTGGTGTTGGAGGAGAGTCTTATGGATACTGCAGACCACCAAAAAGACAAATAAGTGGGTTCTAATCAAATCAAGCCTGAACTCTCTCTAGAAGCTCAAGTAACTCAAATGAGGCCATTGTACTTGGGTCACACTATGAGAAGACAAGAATCACTGGAAAAGGCAATAACGCTAGGAAGAGCTGAGCTGAGCAAGGCTGTTAACGATAGGACATTTTGGAGGTCATTAATTCATAGCGTTGCCATAAGTCAGAAGCGACTTGATGGCACTTAACACACACACACACTTCTCACAGTGTGCCAGCTCCACCATACTTGACATATAGACTTATTGAAAACAAGAACACCTTACCTGAATGGACCTCTAAAACATCACTGTAATCTTTTCAAGGGAAAAATGAATCCACATACACAGCAGCTTCCAACATGGAGTGCATGCGCGTGTGTATAAATAGTTTACATCTATGTCCTGCCCTTACAAAGGAGCTCAGAATGATGTTTAAGACTCGCACCCACCCTGCCAAAGGTCTTCTAGTAAGCATCATAACTGAATGGTATCCCCACATTTAACCTCAACTCTAGTCTCTGCATACAGGTTTAGATAAGAAATGTGGGTTGATCAAACTGGAATTGCAACAGGGTGCTCTGAAGACTGTCTACTCCTGATTGCTCAATGCTAACTCCTACAGTTGGATTAAGCACTAGGCTATATCCCTGAATGTGACAGCTTTCAAAAATCAATGTGCTGATACAATCTTACTGGCACAAGAACAATAGTTACACTGTAGGCAACACCTCTGAACACATGCAAGCAATGCATGGCTCCTAATGGTAACAGCTAAGTAGGAGCCCATGTCTTTGTGCTTCAGCACTGCAACAGATCTGCATGCAGCTTGAAGGTTGAAAAAAGTGGGCGGCAAAAAGGATTTGCAATGGACCGTGTTATCCTGTAAGGAGGGATACAAAAATACTGTCTTCCTGTATGCCTTTGAACAAGCACTTCTGTAGTGAATTCCATGTGTTTTCCATTTATTCTGAACATTTCTTGCCCTTTTTTCATGGTTCTCACAAACTTACTCATTCTCTGAAGAAGGTCCCACTCCTCCTGCAGGAATGCTCCATAGTGACCTACCGAAAAACAGCAGATTATGGTCCAACAAGGATGACAGTAGTCCTGGCGAGTGCACACACAGAACAAAAATGATGCTCTTAAATGGAGGTGCAAGAGGGGGGGAAAGATATTCTCTCACTGTGTAAGCCAAAACTCTGAGCAGTTAAACTTAGCAGAGCCAGAACACTGCAGCACAGAACTCTTCCTAAACACCTGTTCCTCTCTCAACAGCTGGAGTGACCAAAGTCCAACCAACACCCGACAAAAGAATCTTCACTTTTATGCTGCTTTGTTACTAAATACTAGCATGAATCAGGACAATATGTACAGCCTGAATGTAAGATAGCTTAACAGGGTGGTCAATAGGAAAGTGTTTTCACGGAAAGCTTTTATGGAGAGGTTTAACAGAATTATTAATACAGGTTTCCCATGCTTGAAACTTCAGGAGTGATACTGAGGCTGCTGCATAAATCAGGGTTACAATTCTAATTATATTGACTAGCTAATGATTGACATTAAATTCAGTAGAACTTCATTCCAACTAAACATATGTAGGGCTGAGCTGCAAACGCCATTTATTAATCTGGATTGTAATTGCCTGAGAATACTCTTAGGACAAAAGTTGACACGACAGAGCCATCTACATGTACACATCCATAGATTTCATCTATCCATTGTAGAAGAGGATTCAAGTGAGGCCTATTGCTTTTCACAAAAAATGGATTGTACAAGCATGGGAAGCTAAACCATGCCCCTTCCTTTACTTCACTGCACTCCATAGTTAGAAACATTGTTCTTGCTGGCATGGCTCATTTCTGGCATTGGAACTCTGCTGGGAGAAAAATGCTTCAAGCAACAGAGTGCAACGCAACAAGGTAAGGAAAATGAGAAGGCGGGGTTTAGCTCCCGTCATTCACAACCCCAATTTTCTGTAAGAAAACAACCCCATCCTGATTTACACATATGCCTATCACATCTAGTTTAGTTTTCAATGTCTACATTGATACAGACTGCAGTTCACCCTTACCTCTCTTTGCAATCATCTGGGGGCACCCCAAATTCAGATCAATGGCATCACAGTAATCTTGAGCCAACAAGGCTGCCTGAACAAACACTTCTGGGTCATTGGCACAAAACTAAAAAGAGTTACATAAATTAAAAAAGCAGTTGGAGATTACACTTCCAAGTACTATACCCTTTATAAAACAACAGGTCACTATACCATTAAAACCATCATAGATTATGGTTGTCAGCAACTCCAAGAAGGGAACACACCCTAAACCATTTTCTGCCTATTTAAGTACCAGATCTTGTCCAACTAGGCAAGCTTCCCCAAACCATTTATATCTTGCATTTTCCTATTCTATAACTATCACTTCAGTCTTTCTCATAAGGATAAAGAAAACCTAAATATTTGGCTAGAAATCATGGGTGTGTATGTGTGTTCAGAAAGGTCTGGTTTTCTGAGATTCCATCTGAACCAGCAGTATTACTGCATTCATATTGATACTGGGTTAAAAACTAGCTAAATTTAGCCTATGCTAAAAGAATTTATCAGAAAAAATAAGCAAGGTGGCTCTGGCAATTGGGTCCACAGGTGCAAGTTCAGTCAAAAAAAGAAGAAAACTGCTTATGGAACTACAGGGAAAAAACCACTTCTTTTGTGATAAGTCACGGGAAGGTGGCACTTCTAAGTGATACGAACTTCACACACTAAGATGCAGAGACCAAACAATAGCTGATCATAGAGTACAGTTTCTTCTGCATAATTATCGGGAGCAGATTACGCAACCTGTGTGTGTGTACGTAAGCATGTGCTGGCATACACGATTCATATATATTTCTTTGCAGCCAAAAGTCTGCAGTGGGTTGTGTTTTCTTCATTCCCACTGTAGCTTTGAAAAAGTTCTCACATCCAATGTATACAGCTTTGCCAAGCAGAGAAAGTATCTTTGAGACATTCTTCATGACCTCATCTATTCTTTCAGCCTTTTCTCGCAAACAATCTTGCTTCTTTTACTAATTTCAACTTCACCATGTCATTTTTTGTAGTGTTCAGCAGACAGCTGCCCAAACCAGGCTGCAACATTAACAATGCTCCCAACCATTTGCAATGATTGCTAGTGGTACAAGTAACTTAAAGAGAACTCTGGAAGATAAAGCTAAAGATACATACAATAGTTTGCACCCATGAACATGGACCACAGCAGCACTGCTGTTCAAGTTTTGGGGGGAAACCCTGATACGGGGACACTAGAACTAATACAAACATACCTTAAGGATCACCTCTACCATTCCTGTCACTCTCAAAATGCTCTTGCTGCAAAATCCTGACTGACTCAGGAACAGAGTGGTGTCTGGCTCACTTGAATTAACCTACATGTTCACTGATTTCAAGAACAATGAATTTGTGATATATATTATACCAGTATTATTATTCTGAAGCAATGTTATCTACCTGAAAACAATCTCAATATTACAGTAGATATTGCTGTGCTACCTATTTTACCACCATGTTATTATATCACCTTGCAGGAAGAAGCATCCTTTTCTTCAAAGAATATACTTTCAAAGAGGAAACATGTTATTGTTATTACCTGCACAATCAAAGGTCTATCTTCAGGGCACACTTCACAATACAGATTTTCCTTACGGTAATTGGCATCTCTGACAAAGACCTGAGCATGCAGCATAGGGGTATAACACAGCTGAGCTCCATGACGGCGGCTTAGCAGTCTCCATGCCAGTTCACTTTGATCCACCATGGGAGCAACCACATAGCGGGCACCTCTCAATGTGTTTCTCCAAAACTCAAAGCCCTTCAGTTTAGGCATCTTCATCTTACTGGAAGGGAACAGAAAGAGTCAATAAATATTGTAACAGATTCCAGTATATTACCCCTATTTTTAAAAAAGCCTTTATATCAGACACATTGAAGCCAACTATTACTTTATCCAGATGAGAACTGTTAGGTACAAATAGCAACTCTACTAATTGCCATTTATGTAGCTTTTAGTTTTACCCCATAAACACAATATACAAAACCTTTAGGGCTCCATCTCTGTTAAAGAAAATGCTAAGGAAAAAAAAAGTTTTTAGTTGTTTTGTGACATATTTTTGATAACTATATTTAAAAGCTATGGAACACAATGCAGATAACATATGTACAGGTCTCTACTAGGTTCTCTATTAAATTATTACAGAAAGGAAAGTAGAAATTTCAGCAGTATTACTAGGTATCTTCTATCATTCTATAATCAGATACCACAACACTGCAGAAGTGAGGCCTCAGAATATCATACCACCTCTCATGTCATAATTCTGAGCTGATATAAGAAATCAGATTTGCTGTGTTGTTCAAATAGTACCTCATTCTGTGGTCATGGCATTACTGTGTCACTTGTTAGGAGTCAAGACTTTTTTTAAAAAAAAATTAAGTGCTACACAAACAGCAGTGAGAGGGCACTTCCATTTTTTGAGCTACACATCATTGCTTGAATGAATCTATATTGCAATATGATATGCAATGGGGAAGATATGCCTGGAACTCAAGAAAACATGTAGGTTGCACGAAACTCTGCTACAAAGCTGATCCCTTTGGAATAAAGTGGGCTGTTTACTTAAAAAAACCACGAAATAATCTGTGTAAGGGGACTGAAGCAGATTCATAACAGGATATACTTGTTATTACCATATTATTATTCTTAAACTAGATGAGGAGGAACGACTGCTTAGCTGTGGAAAGGGGCGATATGCCCATTCTTCATAGCAAAATTAGGGTTAAGCCGGTCAAAGGCGAGAGGGGCGCACGGACATGCTTGGCTACGGGGCTGGGTTTCTTTTGCGACAAAAGGCGCCGTGGCTTGGCTTACAAGGTTAGAATGAGCCCGTTCTCTTCTCTAAAGCCCAGCACTCACTAAGCATGCCCATGGTGTTCCAATAGGGCTACCTGACGTCAGTGACAGCCCTGCCCCAACTAGGCCAGGATCCGGGCCCACTTTGCAGAGAGACCGCCCCGACCCCTTTGCCCAAGTCCCCCTTTATTTCCTCTCCCCGATGTACCTGAGCCTTACGCTGTGACTGCGGCCGTGCGAAGAGGCCCTGAGCCCCAGACGGGGCCCTTAGAGAGCCGGACGGCACTTCCGCCATCACACTCCGACCGCCAGCGGGAGGGTGTATCTTCAAACTAAGGCCCGTCGGAAATCGTGGCGCAGCTGAACGAGGCCGCGCGGAAATCTCTCCTAGCGGCCGCGCCCGAACTCGCGTGTTTTCTCGGTCGCGAGAAATGAAGGGCAGCACAGCAGTGGTGGTAACGAACGTGAACGAGGAGGAAATCGTCCATTTACGTTACCGGGGAGGGGGGGAAATCCTCGGTACTGACCTCCATCCCTCCCCCACAGTGGAGCTGGCTAGGAGGGCTACGGGCGTCTGGCATAGTAGACCAAAGCTATGTGCCCAGGCTCGTCTTCACCAGGCTGGGAGGGGAGGCGCAGCGTGGGCTCTATGCCAACGGGCACCCTTGACCACATGCAGCTGCCTTATACTGAATCAGACCTTGGTGCATCGAAGTCAGTACTGTCTACTCAGACTGGCAGCGGCTCTCCAGACTCTCAGGCAGAGGTCTTTCACATCACCCCTGCCTGGTCCTTTCAGCTGGAGATTCCAGAGACTGAACCTGGGAAACTCCTGCATGCAAAGCAGAGGTTCTGCCACCGAGGCACAGCCGCTATCTTAATGAGCACAGCAGTGCCCAGCTTTGTCCAATGCCAGTGGCCCGCATACACTCCCTACCATCTCCTGTGCGGCCAGGCCAGTGACGAAGAGCATAAGTACAATGGGATCACTGTTCGCTCTAAGCTGAGTTAGTGGATGATTCTGCATTAGCTTTTGCCTGCGTTTTACGAAACCCACGTGGAACAGAAATTCCCCTCTGCATTGCATGCTGCTTTCACTTCCTTTGATTGTAGCCTCCACACTCCATGCTGCTTTCACTTTGTTTGATCATCGGATTTTATTGTACCTTCTGCATATACTTATGGCCATTTTATGGCCCTTCAGAGGTGTCTTTGCAGTCAGTACAGTGTTGCCCCAAGGATGTGGTTCTGAGCTGCTCTTTTCCTCCCAGCTGAGAAATTTTGGAGCAAATGCTAGATGCAGAATCGCCCAGTGAGAGCTAGCTCACAGTTTTTTAGCCTCTGGCTCACACATTTTTGTCTTTGCTCAGGAAGGATGGCTCCAGAGCAAACTAATTTTTGCAGTAGCCAAATTGCTCACAACTTTAATGCCAGTAGCTCACAACATAGAATTTCTGCTCACAAGACTCCACAGCTTAAAGGAAGCATTGAATGGGACCCTGGCTTCATAGTGTTGCCAACTCCAGGGGAAATTCCTGGAAATTTAGGATTAGAGTCTGGGGTTGGGGTTCAGGGAGAAGAGAGATTTTAGCAGAGATGCAATATTATCAAGTCCACTCTCCAAAGCTGCCATTTTCTGCAGGGGAACTGATCTCTGGTCTGAAGATACGTTTTAATTCTGTGAGATCTCCAGACCCCACCTGAAGGTTGGCAGTCCCAAAGGTAGGGCATGGTGGGGTTGGCAAGAAAGAGCACAGAGATAGCAGCAGCTTACTTCACCTTGGGCTAGGCAAGGTGTACAGCTGGAGAAAAGCAGCATGGACTCATGGCTTCAGCATGTGCGTAGGAGAATTGGCACAGCAGTGCTTGTCATCGTGCTGGCCTGGGTTTGGAGCACCACAGGTGCAGAGCTTCCTGTAACAT
Source organism: Gekko gecko (assembly GCA_029375565.1). Lineage (NCBI taxonomy): Eukaryota > Metazoa > Chordata > Lepidosauria > Squamata > Gekkonidae > Gekko > Gekko gecko. The sequence goes on along the minus strand of JAPDNY010000002.1, from coordinate 229,655,087 downwards.
ATCTTTCCAGTATCTCAAGTAACAGAGTTCTGGTATAATTCCTCCTCAGTTATAAACTTCCATCACATAATGCTCTATTTTCTGTCCTTAAGCCATCTTTGCCAGATTTTGTCCCCAGAGAAAGGCAAGATGTATATACTTTAATAAATAAAAATATTGTTTTCATTAACATTACAACCTGTACTCAACTTATTTTCATCTGTATTTGTAAAACTGTACAATGTAAAATGTGCTTTTAGACAGATGGATCTTTTTCCGGTAGTCTACATCCATTTGTACATGATACAATTTTTTAGAAGCAAAAGCAGAACTACATACTACCAAAGTAGCATTCCTGTGTTTAGTTCTTCCCTGCTCTCCTGGATCTGATATTAGCATTTCTCCATGACATATTTTATTGTGTTTTTGTGAACACAAAGGATGTGGAATGGTATGTTACAGCACAATCTTGTCAGATCTCCAATGCTAAGCAGGGCTGGTACTTGGATAGGGTTGTCAACCTCCTGGTGGTGGCCGGTGGTGGCTGGTATTCCAACTGATCTCCAGGTGGCAGAGATCACCTGGCGAAGACAGCTGCTTTGGAAGTTGGATTCTATGGCATTATATCCCATTTAAGTATCTCCCCAAACCCCACCCTCCTTAGTCTGCACCCCCAAAATCTCCAGGTATTTCCCAAACTGGAGCTGGCAACCATATATTTGGATGAAGGATCACCAAAGGAGGACTCTGCAGAAGAAGGCAATGGCAAAATACTTTTGCATCTCCTTTGCCTTGGAAGCCTCTGACTGGGGTTGCCATAAGTTGGTTGTGACTTGATAGTACTTATGTACATACTTGTGGTTAGCGAACAATAAAATGGGGTAGAGTAAAGAAAGCGTATGCGATTTCCAGTGCAATCCTAAGTGTGCCTTCTCGAATCAATAAGTAATTCAGCCCCCCCACACACGCACATTTTGCCATTGCCACTAACAGCAGTAAACCAAGGCAGCAGCAGTACAGAGATGGAAGAGTGGCTGCAGGCTGTTCTGGCACACACAACGTGTCATGTTCTTACTATTTTACACTGTGTTTATTCAAGTGGCAGCTCTACAACAGTGCAATTCTAAGCAGAGTTATACCCTTCTAGAAGAAGTTGGTTTTATACTCCACCCTTACAATTGCCTTCCCTCCTTCTCCCCACAACAGATACTCTGTGAGGTAGGTGGGGCTGAGAGAGCTCTGAGAGAACTGTGACTGACCCAAGGTTACCCAACTGGCTTCATGTGGAGGAGTGGGGAAATCAAACCCGGTGCTCCAGATTAGATTCCACTGTTCTTAACCACTATATCAAACTGGCTCTCTAGAATAGAAATTAAGTGAATTTAGGAAGATGTAATTGTATTTAGGATTGTACTATAAGAAAGGAATTTGACCACTGAGCTGCATGCATGAATTGGATGACCATGATGTAGTATATACTTGAAGACTATTTGAAAGCTACAGTTGGTCCAGAATACAATAAGATTTAGTTTTGGTGTTAGCCACAGGGATCCTCTAACTCTGGTCTTTTATTACTTCCACCAGGTTATTACTACATTTCCAGGAAAAATTAAACATATAGCTTTTTCAGTGTTGGCATGAAAGCTTGAGGGAGTATATTCTACCATAAGATCCATCCTCCTTATTACAATCTGCTACTGGTAATTGCTTGGCGGTCCCTTCAAGAATTAATGCTGGGCTCCAATCTTGGCAACCAACTTCTTGCTATGATATGCCACAACTGGGAGCTTGGTGCTTTTAAGAGGACTCAGCAATTCAGAGGAGGTCTAAGGTCTATTCAGTGAGGTTCACTCTCAGGAAAGTGTTCTTAGGATTGCTGTTTTAGGAAACTAATTTATTCACCTGGGTCTCTTTTAACTGAGTACCAGGTGATTGCTTGTTGTGGCTTAATTTTATAATTGTATTGAAAAGCAATCAGAAATGAACACCTGACACTTCCTTACACTGAATCACACTCTTGGGCCATCAAGGTCACTCTTGTCTACTCAGACTGACAGTGGGACTCCAGGGTCTCTGGCAGAGGACTTTCACATCATCTACTGCCAGGTCCTTTTAACTGGAGATACCATGAGTCATGGCACCTCCCCTAAATGTAAGAAATGTATTATTAGTAGATATTACAAACCATTGGAGGAGAGAGAATGTGACATAGGCATGCCTCCTAATACATAGCTGTACTTGAAGGGCATAGTAAAACCAGTTTGTGTTTTAGAACTGAGCCAGCTGTGCTGGGAGAAAGGACCCAGGAAGGAGCTGCTGGGAAAGTGAGTGGGTTCCCCCCCCTTTCCTAAACTGCTAAACTACTAGGGAGCATTAATGGAGACTGCTTTGTGAGAAGACAGGAGTTTGAGGGTGAGTGGGTGCTTGTAGCTTGCTGGATAGTGGTGTTTTGCCTGGATCTGTTTTGGTCTTTTGTCTGGGCTGTGGCTCATTGGGCAAGGTCTGTTTGCCTGGGACTGATTGCAGGCCCCACCCTCTGTAGTTGCTGCTGGGAGGCAGGGGCTGTGGGCCTCTGAACTGTAAGGCTCCTCCTAGGCAGAGGTGGGACATAGCATTTCCCAGATCATCAGCTTTCTGAGGCGAGGATCCTCTTTGGCAGCTTAGAAACTATAAAGTACTGAGACTGAAGAATAGCGTAATGATTTCAGCTCATACTTTACTTCAGAATTAGGAAAAACTTGAGATACAGTAGCTGGCCAAAGGCTGCTTTAAATACAAGTACAAACCACACCCAACACACACACACACCCCGTGATAGGATTATATACAAAGTTACTGCAGCCATAGGTTCCCTTGAGGATCCAGGCAAGCCGATAGGCTGGTTCTAGGATCCTCTCCTTCTATTGTCTAGGGATGCAAAGCTAGGCTAGTCTGCCTGGCCACGTGGAAAGGCGACCATGTGTGCGGTCGCCATTAGTACATAACAGAAACCTTTGAAATGGCGTGTGTGTGGGTGGGAAAGGTAGGGGTTCAGTGGCGAAGCCACCAACATTCTGGTGGAAGATTTGCTGCTCAGCCCCTCCCTCACTGGTGCCAGTAGCAGACCGCCAGGCATCAGCATCGGTGAGCCAGAATGTCCACACTCTGGGCCAAAGTACAAACAACATGGTTGTTCTTCTTTCTTGGAGCTCCATGGATTGCACCGTGGGAGTGCTTGGCAGTTGCATTGTCCACCACTTGCTGTGGCTTTGCAAGGCACCTTGCCCCAGCTGAATGCACTCCTGGCTGGGCTGAGTCCGAGCAGAACCCTGCTTTGAAGTGGGTGGGCTGTGGCAACCTGGCAGCCATGGACCACCAAGGGTCTCCCTGCCAGGCTGAGTTGGTTTGCCCAGCTTGCACCTTTCCACCATCCTCCACCATTTAGCAGTCCACGAGCCCCAGCAATGAAGTTTCCCCTCTTTAAATATTTTAAAGAAATTAATGGTTGGGTCTATCCATATGAATTTACCATCATTTTTTGAACGATGGATAAAGCAAGCACTGGCTTTGAATTTTTAGGAGACTGGGGGTATGTTTGTTTAAACATGTTTCTTTCAAGGCCAGCGGAGGCTCATCGCAGGAAACATGGCGGCTCATCCTTTGGGGACCTGCAGCCACAACACCTGTGGCAGCCACCAGCCACCCACTACATTATCAAGTTTTGGAATGTCGTTCTCCCCCTTGACAGGCCACCAGCAGGAAGTGTGATCCCAGGCAGGGCATCACATTGCGTGCATTGGACTACTAGGATGTGCGATAATACTTTAATACTACTCGATACTGATGATGCACATTTTCCAAGTAGAGAGCAGCCATTTTTGCAACACTTTCTATTTCCTAGGTGGGGGTTTATGGAACATCACCCAAGGCAGCCTGGGGACTGATCACTTGAAAAACACTCCCACAAGTTAACCTTGTGGCCAATAGCAGACCAAAGTTCTCCAACAGCCCAATCATTTCTGTCAGCTAATAGCATCCAGTTGTCTGTTGGTGGCTGTGACGGACTTAAAGATCTGGGACCAGCAGAGAGTAAACACAGAACACTGCTGAGTCACATGACAGAGTAAGGAGGGGGCCATTTAGCTCGGAACCCTCAGTGATTGGCATATAACAGACAAGAGGTTCCGTTTGGAATGGGCAGTTGAGGGAAGCTGCGAAGGAGTTCGGTGTGTGAGACAGAGAGTGGAGAAGAAGTCTGTCAGAGAACTGAAGCTCTCTGTGGAAGAACCTGGTTTACTGAGTTCCTCAGAAGGAAGAGGGACAGTGACCAGACGGTTAAAAACCTAAACACAATAGTGTCATACACCAATGAGACATCACTCTTTGATCTGAGAGAAGTGGTTTAGTGAGGGCTAAGAAAAGGTCTGAGCCGAGTCAGGAAAACTGGTGGTGGCCAGTTGGACTCAAAAGGGGCCAGAGAACCAAAGCCAAAAGTTAACCACAAAACAGTGCAGGAGGGTGTGATCATCAGAGGGTGTAGTGAACTATTTAACACCTGTGTAACTGAGGAAAAGAAACAAGCATTCTAACAAAGAGAAACCAAGTTCAACAGTTCAACCTGAAAATAGAAAATTAACCTCTGTGTAAAAACTTCCATCCCCCCTGTTGTGTTGTTTGTGAATAAAGCCTGTTCAGTTTCTACATTAGCCAGCTGTGGTGCCTACCTATTTCATTGCCAATACACTTAGCAGTCGTCCTTGTAAATATCCCTGACCAAGAAAGAAAACAATTACCCCAAAGAGACATTAAAAAAAAATTGCTTAGAGAACTGGTCAGAAGAAATCAGTAGCAGCTCTGACTAGGCACCACACGCAGACCCTCACAGTATTGTATATAGAGAAGGGGCATGTGTCATATTGGTTGCCAGCGTCGGGATTTCGAGAAAATACCCCAAAATAAGGGTCAGGCAGGCATAAAAGAAGTAAAAGGACACTGCTGTATAAAACGTGTGATAATCTGAGGAAAAATTCCTGTCAGAAATGGCACCACCGCAGAAAACAGCTGGTGATGGGCAAACACAGGGAGGGGTTTCTGAGGAAAATCCTAATCCAAATATTGAGGCAATGAAATTACAATTGGAGATGGCCAGGACTGAAGCAGAGAAAGAGATCCAAATGGCTAGAATTCAGGCAGAAAGAGAAAGAGAGGAAAAACAGAGAGAGGCAGAGAAAGAAAAAGAGGAGAGAGAGAGAGAGAGAGAGAGAGAGAGAGAGATTCAAATGGCCAAGATACAGGCAGAACAGAGCGAAAGAGAAAGAGAAAGAGAGGCAGCTAGAGAGCATGAGGAAAGAATGTATAATTTGAAACTCCATGAACTGCAGTTAAGAGCAGAGTTTCAAACTGACAACAGACATGAACACCACCCGTCAGTGGAACAAAAGAGATTCCCCAAATATTAGAAAGGTGATGATATAGAGGCTTTTCTATTCAGCTTTGAAAGGTCTTGTCAGGATTTAAATATTGCACAGGAGGACAGGATGATGTATTTAAGACCACAAATTTGTGGGGGGTTAAGTGAAATCTATGCTGAACTAAGAGATGAAGAGACCTCCAATTACCAGCTATTTAAAGAGAGAGTCAGAGTCAGATACGGCTATACTGCTGAATAGAGCAGAAAAACATTTAGAGAAATAAAAAGGAAGCCTGGGGAAATATATTCACAACTAGGGTGTCGGTTAGACAGAGCCCTTAACAGGTGGATTGAAGGGAGCAAAGCTACCACAGTAGAGGACCTGAAAAATCTCATCAGCTTAGAGCAGTTCTATAGCCAAGTTCCACCTCAATATAGATGGATTTTAAGGGACAAAAAGCTGAAGACAATAGCCTCTGCTGCTCTCATTTTGAATGAGATAGAGGGAGACTTAGGCAAGTCTATGTGGGCTGCTCCAATGAAGAAACTCAAAATTTGGGAACCTTCAGAGAAGTTTCGGCGCGCTAACACCAGCCCTGCAAGGCGGGACAGTCCACCTCAATATAGAAAAACAGAGGTGATCTGTTACCAATGTGGAGAGAAAGGACATTATCAAAGATCCTGTACTAAGGCAGACAAAGGGAAGAGACCCTTACCACAAAAAACTGTAAAAATAGTGCAGCATTTAAACCCTGAGGCTGAGTCAGTTGAAACCCTTTTGCACACAGAAAACGCACCACTAGAAAGACCTACTAGTGCAGGGGTCCTCAAACTTTTTAAACAGGGGGCTAGTTCACTGTCCCTCAGACCGTTGGAGGGCCGGACTATAGTAAAAACAAAAACTATGAACAAATTCCTATGCACACTACATATATCTTATTTTGAAGTGAAGAAACACCTTAGTTCTTTCCTTAGTCCCACCATAACTTCTTTCCTCCTTTCTACCTTTCCTTCTGTCCATCTTTCAACGTTTCCTTCTTTTCACCCCTAACTACATTTCTTCTTCTTCTTATCCACAATTCCTTCTATCCTCCTGCACACAGGAATATCACTGGGAGTGGAGCCGAGGGGCAAATGAGGGAGCTGAGGGAGGGAGAGCCAGTCAAGCGCAGCCCAATTAGTGCTCACCAGCGTAGCCCAAGTAGTGACCATGGGACTCACCTCTTCAGGGGGTAATAATGCACCCAACTTCCTCCAAGCTGCCTCTGCGCTGTGATGCCTCCGTCTCCTGCACTCTCTCTCCCGCTCTCCGCACTCCCGCTTCCGACCTTCACTGCCCACAAGTCATCGCGCAGGCGGCCCTCCCAAATGCCCTGGCTTCCTCTGAATCCTGGGAGATGGGAGTTGTAGTCCGGCTGCGCTGTTCGGTTCCTCTCACCGCCTGAAGCTAGATTGCGGCCAGATAACAATTCCCATGATCCAGCGCTTCAGCTGGCCAGCCAATCGGCGGTGGCCGCCCCCCCTCTCCCTCTTCCACCAATGACCTTCCTTCTCATGTAAAAAAAAATGACAGACAAGCAGCAGCGGCATAAACACCCGGTGGGCCATATAAATGTCCTTGGCGGGCCGCATGTGGCCCGCAGGCCGTAGTTTGAGGACCCCTGTACTAGTGTTTTGCAAGTATGGCGAGTGCAGGAGGTGTGGAATGAGGAATACCTAGAGACTGTGACAGTCAATGAACAGAAAGTAAAAGCTTACAGGTATACTGGAGCACAAGTTTCTCTGATCCAGCCAGAATTTGTGCAAGAACACCAGTATTTGCCAGGCAAGTCCTACACTATCAAAGGCATTAGAGGTCCTGCATTTAAAGTGGCCCTCGCTGAGGTTCCAGTCAAGTACAGAGAATTCCAAGGCAACTGGATCATGGGAGTTCTCAGTGACATTGAAATCCCCCTTCTGTTGGGAAATGATTTGGCATCTCAGTTAAACCAACAGCCAGATGCCTCAGTGAAAATTGTTACAAGAAGCATGCCAGCACAACCATGTGACCAGGCTGAGCCAGAGCAGGAAGAGGAAACTTTGTTACCAAATGTCCATGCAGCTGAGTTCCTGAGTGAGCAGCAACAAGATGACAGCCTAAAGGATCTGTGGCAGAGAGCAAATGGAAGTGATCAAGAAATCACCATAGACATTAGCCCATGCAACACCAATGGCCTCTCATTTAGGTATAAATAAAACAAGGGACAGAGTACAGGAGAGGTTCTTTTGGCCCAATATGGGAAAAGACATAAGGGCTTTTTGCAAGTCATGCGAGGCCTGCCAACTGGTAGGAAAAGGCCTGGATAAGTCAAGAGGACTATTGCAGCCAGTCCCTATAGTCTCTATTGTATATAGAGAAGGGGCGTTTGTCATAGTGGCAACTTCAAGGGCATTGCTCCAGTGAAGAACAGGAGGCAAGAGGCATCACTGTGGTGCCATTATTAGTGAAATCCCTCTCCCGTCTTTGTTTCTGCCTTGCTAGAGCCAAACAAAATGGCATCCAGTAGCAAGCACAGTAGCAGTGGATGTGGAGTGTCCTGATGTGAGTGGGAGACGCTGGATCTCCTCTCCCTGTGGGGAGAATAGGTGTAGGAGGCGTTGGGGTCTTCTCATAGGAATGTAGACATTTTTGAGAGGATTTCTGAGGAGATGGCATTGAGGGGGCATAAGAGATCTGTGGTGGAGTGCTACACTAAATCTAAGTCCCTATGCCAAGATTACAAGACAGTGGCACATAACAGGTAATCTGGTAATTCACCTGCGAGCTGTCCATATTTCAACTAGCTCCATCGGGTGCCTTGTGATGAGCATGGAACTGCTGGGGCACCTCAACCCTGCCTCCATGTTGACACTTTTCATATATGACCTGGAGATGGTAAACCCTGCAGGCATACTAAGCTCCACGCCATCAGATGTTGATGAGTTGCCACAATTGGAAATCTTTCTGTGTCATGTTACTCTATGTTTGTGCCTTGAATTTTCATCCAGCTCTTAATTCCTGTACATGCAGATAGTTCTGGGAAGCTGCTTGCAAGTGCTGGGGAAGAGGACTTGGATGTGACCAGGATCAGCACCCATCTGGGTACTGGTATATCCCACTTTGCTCCCCCCCCCCAATATACATCTTCAAACTGTTAAACATCAATCTTTAGATGTTAGCTAAATCCCAGCATCAAGAACATACCTAGCTCGATATGGAGAGCTACAACTGTTCTGATCATCAGCATGCAGCAGGTGCAGATATAGGGGACACTTCAAACAGTATTATGCTGCATTCAGAGAGCACCTGTGAGTTATGGTGGCTGGAAAGGTTCCACTTCATGGTCCTTGCTGATCAGTAAGTGTTGGTGCTTGTTGGGCAATAGTAGGAGGGCTTCTGGAGTCTGGCACCGATAGTAGACTTACTGATGGCGCCTGGTTTTTGGCCACTGTGTGGTAGAGTGTTGGACTGCCTGGAGGGGTCATTGCTGGCAAGATCCAACATGGCTTCTCTTATATTCTTATGTTGTTATGTTTGCCTTGATGCCTTTTCACAACCACTGTTTCCAAATCCACTTCTGATCTAGAAGTGTGAAAATGGTTAGATTTTTGCAGATTTCTGAAGAACTTGGTGCTGGGCCAGTTAGGCTAGTATTTGGTATAGCAGTCTCTTGAGGGGAGGGAAAAGAGAGTACAAGGTGATTAAAATGGACTTCTTGAAGAATGGAGATAGAATACATACATTCAGTCTGACATATACATATGCAAACCAAAATTATTAGGAGGTGTTAGCTGTTTAATGGACCTGTAAAATCTCAATAGTGGATTTGGAGCCAATATGCAATACAGGCTCCATTTAACAATTTATTTCAGAAGACTCCATTCAGCAGTTGGCAATACTATAAACTGGACAAGGTAAAAGTAGTTACTCCTGCACTAACGACTTCTGTTTTGGAATAATGCAAAAACGTCACCCTTCTTTTACAAATACCTAACTATCAATGTCTTTTTCATATTCTGTTGTTAAAGCCTGAATGTTTATTTAAAAACTATCAGCAGGATAGTTCGCCAAATAAAAGTGCATTGTACCTTTCATTGGATTCCTGCAAAAATGTCTCATCTACAAACAACTAATAACAGACGCAAGGTCAGAGTGGCCATTACTGGATTTACAGAATCAGGAGCCAGCTGTGGGGTTCTTTCCCTTTTTATGCATGGATTCCTACTATCTCTGCTATAGTTCGGTCTCACTGCCCTTAGTCATAATTATACCACCAAGCTGGAGACACTGCAAACTAGGTTTTTAAACCTTATGGAAGGTTTCTGTATGAACCCCAATTCAGAGATGTGTTCAATTTGTGTTGGCAGGAGCTCCTCCTTTCAGAAATGAGATGCCAGGTCAAAGACATAATCGAATGCCAGGCTTAACAGTGACTGCTGTTGAATGGGCCAGTGAGGAAGACTGTATTCTATCCTGTGTGAACAACAACAAAACATGGCATGAGTGAGAGAACTCATTGGCAGTTCACTGCATTACAGTTTGGAGTATGCTGTTCTTAACCTTCCAGTCCAGTTTCATTGCATTGTTTATTTCATTTATACCCCACTTTTATATTGTTTTTATTGACATTGTTTTAATTGCATAGCTACACTGTGTAACAGTGAATTGCATTGTCTTTAATTGTGTAATCACCTTTAGCCTCAGTGAGAAAGGGGCACTATAAATAAATTTTAAAAATTATGAATTTTTATTTTCTACGTCGAAGACATTGGATTTATACCCTGCCTTTCACTCGGAGTCTCAGGGCGGCTTACAGACTCCTTTCCCTTCCCCTCCCCACAACAGACACCCTGTGAGGTAGGTGGGGCTGAGAGACCTCTGACAGAAACTGCTCTTTTCAAGAACACCTCTGACAGAACTATGGCTTGCCCAAGGTCATCCAGCAGCTGCAAATGGAGGAGTGGGGAATCAAACCCGGTTCTCCCAAATTAGTTTCTCTTGACAGTTTCCACAGTTATTTTTTTGTGATGGACAGTGTTTTCCCCATTCAGCAGATGGGGGAAGAAAAAGCAGATAATCAGTGAGCTCTTAAACCACAAAGGAAGCCAGGACATAGAGGAGGATTTCAAATTTCCATAGTGCAATCTTAAATAGAGTGACACCTTCTGAGTCCATTGACGTCAATGAGTTTAAAAGAATCTAACTCTGTCTCAGGTTGCACTGCCAGTCACATGGTTTAAGACCTGATTATATCAGCTGGAAACACCAAAGCAAGAAGAAGCCATAATCAATGTTCCCTCTATGCTGAGTTAGTGTGAGCTAGCTCATAGCTTTTTAGCCTCCAGCTCATGCATTTTTGTCTTAGCTCAGGAAGGATGGCTCCAGAGCAAAATAATTTATGCAGCAGCCAAATCACTTGCTCACAATGCCAGTAGCTCACAAATAGAATTTTTGCTCACAAGACTCCACAGCTTATAGGGCGCACTGGCCATAACTCAAAGTACCTACCAAAACAGCTGTTTGCAGCCTCTGAACCATAGTATCTAGAGGAAGTTTGTTTCCTCCACAATAAGAAAGAAAATGCAAATCACAAAATATATTGAAGTAAGGAATATAGAAATAATGGACAAAAGCCAACAAAGAGTTTAAGTTGCATTTAATTAATCTAGGAGAGCCACAGAAGAAAGGACACTCCAGAGCTTTTCCCCCAAAGAAATGTAAAAATGAAAAACAGAAGAGAACTGATCTGGAAATGTTTTAATTTTACATTGCAAAATTTCACAAAAAGTTTCTTAAAATTAAAAACTAAAACCAGTCATCCAGCTGCTTGTCCACAGAGGATAGCCCAGCCAACCAGCTCCCAGCAAGTATGGAATGTGTTTGCTGTCTTCTATAGCCCAATACTGGCAACATCATCCAGTAGGGGAGCTGGATCTTAAAGCCTTTGGGGGAGTAACAGCAACCCCCATACTCGATACTGGTTGCTCCATATGCTTCCTCTGCATCATTGGCGCAGCAAGGATGCCCTGATTCCCCTACAAACATATCCAACAAAGAGGAGGCAAGAAGAGGCTTATTGGACTTCCAGGCTGTTGTTTCTGTTTAAACATATCGGGGCTTTCGGCAGATACTGATAAACCAGGCCTTGTGGGTGGGGAAAGAGAAATAATTCAGTTGGGAGGATTAAATCAGGTTCTTGTCAACAAGAAGCCACATGGATCCGACTCACAGGGAATCTTTCAAGTTGTAAATGTGGGCAAGAAGCAGCTCTGTTGAAAGCAGTTAGATGGGGCAATGCAGAAATCAGCACAAGCCTTGCATGTGTCCTCCCCACATAGATGCAGAAGGTACGTAACATTTCGACCCCAGCCTTTGATAAGAATTTCACACAAAGTGAGTCACACAACTACCATCTCCTTCCATCAGTGTCTGGCAGGCAACAAGGCAGAAGCAATCCCTCTGCAGAGAGAAGTGATACTTGGAATCTACTTGCCACCCCACGTGAGAACGTGACTCTAATGATGAATTTTGGTTTTAAAAATGAAAAAAAGAGGCAACTTCATCTGGCAGAAAAAAATACTCTGCAATGGAGTATTTTTCCTATTTTTTAATCAAAGCTAAATTAAAATTGTGAGCCTCTGGTGAAATAACAAAGCAATAAATATCTAGTATATTGCAAATTAAAAATAATAGTTACCAAAAAAGCCTCATTGGAATTAACCGTCCGATATTGCTACAGACTGACTCTTCACAGACAGAATAGTCTCCAAAATCAGTTGCAGCCTCCCTCCATGCTCACTGGGCTTGGTTAGTTTATCCTTTGGAATACTGCTAGACAACAATACAATACAAGACAACACACAGCACAAGTAAGGGAAAAAACAGTCTGCTCCTAAAAGGATGTTTTGTCATGTAAATTGTTGCCATCAATGCAGGTCCGTGCAACAATGAAACAGTAATGTCAATGCACTGGGGAGTGAGAGAGACAGAGAGGTGCAATGGTCAGTAGGACTTCCAAGACTTGATTGCAGAGCAGATGGTATGGTAGATTACAAGAAGAGTGTCTTAAGAGCATCAGAAGGGTTAGCTTTGAATTCTCTCTGCCAATGACAGTAGAGTTTCTGAAGCGTCTAGCCCTCTCGAACACTGTCCCGAGGCTCTGCTAGTGAACTGTGGATGATCCCAATAATGGACTCTACACCCTCTCCCTCCAGGCAGGTACGGTGGTCCCCTTCAACAACATGGACAAATACTTTTCCATCACAGACCTGCAGAAGGCAGAAAGAGACACAGAAGGTTAATAATAAATAGAAAATTTAGTTTCATATCCTTTCTGTTTTTCCAGCCAGGAGTCATGATCACCAGAGAAGGAGATCTTAAAGTCCTTTTAGCTTCTGCTTCTCCTACTACCCCCACAATAACTCTCTAAATCAATTCCAACTGAAAACAACATACCAAAACTAGGCCTGTAACTCCTTTCCTCTCTCTTCTCCCTATTCCAAACTAACAGGCAGAATCATTCCCATAATCTGGCAAACCAGATCTTGTACTGCTGCTGTTTCTCAAAAGGCCAGGGAAAACAGTTGCAGAACTGGCAGTGGCATGCATCCTGTGCTGCTTTAAGAGGACGACTGGTAGTGGGTGAAGAACTACATGAAAGCCACATTCATAAGACAAGGTTATTGGACTTTCATCTGTTAATCAGAGTTCCTTCTTGGACTAACCTCTGAAAGCTTGTAGTCTCCCCCGAGGCCTTCTCCATACTCGCTGTGGGTCTTTGCTTTCAATAGTACCACATTGCCATGATACTTGTTGTCTGGTACATACTCATCTCCTGCTTTCAGTTTGTAGTAAAAAGAAGCAGCAGCAAAGGTGAGCGCCTCACGGCTGATGTCTTTATAGCTCTGAGTTATCAAGTCCACAGTAGCATTTACACGAGCTTCCAGATCAGGCAGGGGCAGAAGAACCTCCAGCAACTGCAAACAACATAAAGAGAAAAAAGCTTCACTGCAAATTCTAGTGCAGTTTCTAGAAGGAAACTGTTGTGGTCAAAAGAATGTTACCTTATTGTATTCCATGCCAGTGAACTGCTGAACAAAGGCACACAGTGCTTCAGTCTCCGTTTCAGCCTCATTTCCTGGAGTTAGCTTGGCTCTGTAGCTCTGAAGGAGAGGATGAATCATAAAGATTAGTCCCATTGACTGAATTTTAGACATACAACAGAGGTCTTAGCTCCACAACTGGGAGTACAAAACAAAAACAAAAAACCCACCACCTGGAAGGCAGAAAAAACTATTAATCCACACACTGAAGGTTTGGAAAAAATGAGACTATTGCCTTGATTTGGCACAGAACACAAATGTGTAAATCAGGCACACTGCTCTTTGAATGAAAAATTATGTTGCAAAGTTTCAGTAAATTAGGCTTCAAGTGTACATGGCAGAAATTGGTTGTACAGCAAAATGCGTGCAACTCACATGTTGATTGTCATTCGCACATGCAACAAAGTGTGCACGCACATGCATTTCAATCTAGCAGGTTGCATGCTGCTCCTATATGGTAATGTTGACTTTTTGACATAGTTGGAGTCACCTTAAATCAGCTTTACCTGAGTGTGTGCTGCTACATAGGAGTGAGAACCATCAAACAGGAAGAGGCTGTTGAGTGAATGGGAGGGATTCTGTTGGGCTTGGAGCTGACAACATATTTCAAAGGCTACACAGGCACCAAAGGAGTATCCAGAAATCCGATAGGGGCCTTCTGGCTGCACCTGCTTAATACAGTCAATATAGTAGGATGCCAGGCTTTGAATACTGTCCAGAGGAGCATCTAGAGATAGGAAGCAAAGATAGAGGAAATGTCTAGCTGTGATGATCATGACCAACAAGTTTATAATTCTGTGCTAAAATTCAAGTTCTGCTACCAGAACCTCCAAAATCTAGAATGGAAATAAATTAAACAAGTGTTCAGAAATCTACAGTTGCAAAATAGCTTCTATTTTAAAAAATCTGTAGAATTTGGAGGGTTTTTTTGTCAAGATTAATGGTGGACAAAAGAGGACATTGCATAATGCATATCCTAGTACAGAGGAATAGGTACTAGACTGTTATACAAGAAGGATGAAAATGTATGTGTACATTCAGTTCAGACCTTGGGTATGTCTGAATCATCAACAGTTTCCCACATTAATTAACAATTTTTTATAAAATGAAGAGTGCTAAAGATGTGTTTTTAAAAAATAATTAAAAGAGTCTTGAGATTTAAAACAAAATCTACACTAGATTTTTTTCTAGCACCAGAATTCTTAGCTCTATAAATAACTGCACCATAGCTGCCATGAGAGTTTCTAAAGATGCCCACGGAGGTCAAAGCAAGGTAAAAATAACCTGTGTTTTGTTGTAATGTGCAAAGCTTGCAATTAACTATTTTGTACCATATAAAAAGGGTGTAGGTTTTCAAAAAATTATTAAAAAAGACAAACATTTATAGTCAACAGCCTGTGGGAAAATGTCCAGTTAATTTTAAAAGAGAAGTGGTGACCCTCTTCCTATAGCTCACATTGTTTGTATAGCAACATGACCAGCACTTGAAAAACAGCAAACAAGAATTCAAATAACACTCTGACAGGAAGGTTCATAACCAGCTATCATGGCTAGCTAGGGTTGTCAGCCTCCAGGTGGCACTTGGAGATCTCATGCTATTACAATTGATCTCCAGACAACCAAGATCAGATAACCTGGAGAAAATGGCTGCTTTGGAGGGTGGACTCTATGGCATTATATTCTGCTGAGGGTCCCTCCCCTCCCCAGGCTCCACCCTCCAAATCTCCAGGTATTCCCCAACCCAGAGCTGGCAGCACTATGGTTAGTGCCAGCCTCTCCCTTCGTTCTTACGTCTCTGCTTAACACCATGTTGTTGTCTTTTGTTCTGAACTAATGCTTAGCTGTTGTTTGTTTGTCCTAAAGGGACTTTTGTACTCCAGCAGTGAATTACTACCACATACTTTTCTTTCAGGTTTGGATTCTTTCTCATGTACATATTTATGTACATGAATAAAATCTGCTCACCTCTAGAAACATGGAACACAGCAAAAGACCTAACTGGTTCAGGCAATACTGACAATAACACACTGTGAATTCGAATAACACAATAAACATAGAGAGAGCTACCTTTTGTGCACTGAAGGCCATAGCTGGGTATGCAGAGCTTGGAAGCAAGCGTGCTGAAAACTGTCAGAGATCCTTCTATGGGGTGGATGAGGAAGAGAGGAGACTCTTTGCTCTGCACCTCATTGAGTCGCACAACAGTTGGTCCTTCTGGATTAACCAACAGGGTGTTCAAGTCCAATTGGGGATGCTCAGCCTGACTACATTTTGTTTCATGTGTCAATGCTAAAACACAAAACCAATAATAAGAAAGAATCAGTTAATGCCCTGACCAGGATAGCCCAAGCTAGCTTGATTTTGGAAGCTAAGCAGGGTCAGCCGTAATTAGAATTTGGATGGGAGACCACCAAGGAATACCAGGATTGTGACAAGGAGGCAGGCAATGGCAAACCACCTCTAAATGTCATTTGCCTTGAAAACCCTACAGGGACTGCCATCAATTAGCTGTGACGATGGCAAAAAAAGCAAGCCAAAAGAGAACTACAAGCTAGTTTAGGGCTTGTCTTACTAAACTATATCTGAAAGCAGTGACCTCTGGGCAAATAACCTTCGGAATCTGAGAGAGAATATACGTCACAGCCATGGGCATAGGGTGATTGCTTAAGTTGGTGGTGCACCAGAAGTGAAAGAAAACTTCCTGGTGCACTATGGTGCAAAAAGCAAAATAAAAGAAAAGCTAGGGCATGTAGTTCCTTAGGAAAAGCTGGCAGTGTCCAAACCTATTGACTTGGCTACCACAAAGGAGGTTCAGGATGGGATTTGGATGTAGAGCATTGGAATGAGCATACAGAAAGAAACACTGCAGTAACATATATTCCCCTGATTTCCAGTTTGATTTGGGACATCCAGCAATCTCTGCCTGATGTTCTGATCTCTCTGCTGGATGGGGCTGGCTCCATTTCCAGCAGCAGTAAATGAATAAAGAAAAGGTGAGACACAGTGTAGTAACTGGTGGTGCATGCTGTAAACTTCATAGGGCAAGAGGGACTGTCATGCACTACTGAGGCTACACCTATGCTCATAGTCTCTGTAAGAACAGACCCCACCCCCTGTGAAGCCCTGTACACAACCCAATATCAAGTTGTGCTCCACCAGTTTCTCATCTATAGCAAGGGCCTAGGATGCCTGCACATGTCAGTCCCTATTTCCTCTGATAGATTTGTTGCACTAACTGCAAAAAATCTCTGTGTGCCAGAAGCAAACTGCTCTTACCCACAACAGACCTGAGCCAGTCAAGGAGATTGGCTCCAGTTCTGCCAGTTGTCGTTGTCACCCATTCTTCTGTGTCACGAATGCAGAATCCAAGTGGATAGGCACACTTACCATCTGTGGCCCCAGGCTTGGAAGAAAGTTCCCGCAGTTTGTTAATGGTAAGTAATCTAACATCTCTCATTGCCATGACAATATCGTAGTCCCTTTCCAGAGTTTGGCGTACTTCCACTCCCATTAAGGAATCCAAACCCAGATCAGCCAGTGAGGTGTCAGCATTCAGGCTGTTCACATCACGAACACCTGAGGAAAAGAAATATAAACTTCACTAAACCCTTTAGGCAAGGCATCTTTTAGGGTGAGGCTCATCTCTACACATTTGGTTTAATCATCTTTAGTGCAATACTGCAGGCCATAGAAAAACTTTTGTTACCTTTGGCCAAATTTCTAAATATTTCCTAAACATTTTTATTTTGTGCACAAGCATTTGTTTAATAGTTATAGCATGAACATGAGCAGGCCCCAGTTTAAAAGGATGTATTAAGGCTTGGTGAAAGAGTCATAACTGAGATAACTACAGATCCATACAACTGAAAAGAAAGTAGGACAAGATATAGAAGGATAACAAAGACTATGCTGTATAGCCTATTGTCCTGTGCAAGTAATGCATGATACAACAGAGATAGTACACATGCCCTTGCTCTACAAGGCTTATCTCTGACAAAAAAGAACCAGCTATTGCTAATCTGTGATCAGTCAAGAACAGGCCAAAAAAAGGTCATCCAGTGCTACAGAGTGAAAAAGCCATAAAGAACATAGATGGGGAACACCTGAGAAGGTCAAGCAATCAATCAGCTAGTTAGTTAGTAGCCAAGTGACAATATTTAGTCAATTAAAAGCTTTCACTTCTTGCACTATTTCAACAACCATTCTCATTCTTTCCCCACATTCAGATCTTTGTTAAGCCTTTCCCTTTCTGATCTCCACCCCAGGAGTTCCAAGCCTATTCTTATCCTCTGGTGAAAATCTTCAATGGCAGTTCTTCTCTTCCCTCTTGCCACCCTGATTCTGCCTTGACCAGTCTATTAATGTTACCCATCTTCGTCTGTGTTTCAAAGATGGAAGGAGGGAAGAGGTTCATACCTCTAACATCCCTCAAGACAAAACTGTGCACACCTATGACATCATGTTCTCCCACATCTAATCCTGCTTGCTGTATCGCACACCCAGATTTCTCCACTTGCAACTTAGATCCATCTTCCATACTAACTCCTGGGCCTGGCACTTTCTCAAATGCTTTGTACTTCTGGGAAGTGATCTCCAATGAGTAAGAGAATTCCATGTCTACTTCTATTATTATTAGGACAGGAGGTGAAATTATATCAGGACAAGATGCACTGCAAACAGTATAACGTAATTATGGAGTAACAGCAAAAAATGGAACAAATATAGGAAGACAGTTTCAGGATTAGACCTGTGGTCCCTTTAGTCCAGCATCCCATTTTTCACAGTGGCAACCAGGAGGCCCACAAGCAGGAACACAGAGGTCAAATCATTCCCTTTTGTTATCCCCTGACAACTGGTGTTTAGAAGTATACTGCACCAGGGCATGGAAGTTGCAAATAGCCATCATAGCTAATATCCACTGATGAACTAATTCTCTATTAATTTGTTTACATCTCTTTTAAAGCCATCTAAGCTTTAAAGCCATGGTCATCACCATATCCTGTAGCAGCAAGTTCCATAAATACACTATGCACTGCGTGTGAAGAAGTACCTTCTTTTATCTGAAGAATGGTGGGTACAACTGCACCCAAAGGCTAATTTATTATTTTTAAACAAACTTTTAACAACAACAACAACACAAGACTGACTGACTAAGATAGCTTGCTAACTTTTTCTTTTTTAAAAAACATCTGTGTTTAAAGGATGGGTACAAATCTGCACAGTTTAAGTGAACATACACAAATTATCAAGAGTTTTCCTCTTTGGAATGGACAATATCCTTGCTAGTATTCCAGAAGCTTGACAAGTGGAAGCTGACATAGCAGAATGCTCTCTATTTTATATGTACATATGTGAGATTTATGCACAGACACAGAAGGCATTTAGGGTCACCACCAAACAGACTGTTTGAGAGCGCCCATGCAGACATGGCTGCACACAGTCGTGACTGCCCCGACGGAGGGGGGAGAAGCTGGAACCTCATCCATAACACTGATGAAGCATAATGCCATGAGTACATCTTAAAGCAACAATATCAGAAAATCTACTATCCATTGTTAAGCCCCTTTAAAGTTTAAAAAGATAATGGAATGGAGGGGTGAAGAATTCATTTCCTGCCCCCCTCCTTTCTTTCCGGTGGCTACAAAGAGAATTTAAAGCAGCTTCTCAAATAGCCTCTTGGGCATACAGAGAAAGATCTTCTCTAAGACTGTATTTTGTGGAATATAAAACTGGAGAAAAACTGGTTGAATTTGACTCTGAATCTTGGTGAACAGAAATGGAGTCTCTCCCCCCTCCCCCTTTTCTTTTCCTTGTCTGGAAATACAAAGAAAGCAGCTGGAACAACATGAAGACACTGAACGAAGGACTAAAGTTGTTTATACTTTAAATAAATGGAATATGACCTTTCAAGGGGAAAAAGAAAATTACCCTGATTTTTTCCCTTATTATATTCCCATACCATTTTTATGTTTTCCTTTGCTGAAACTATGGATCCATTTTGTTCTGATCTCATTGTCTTGAAATGTAAATAATAGATAACATTCATGACTTATGCTACGTCTATATCAATTGTTGATATATGCTTACTATTGTTGAATATATGATTATTAGACGTAGTGCCACTGTAAAACTTTGTTGGAAAATATTTCTAGAGATTTTTTGGTTTTAACGTGTTGTTGAAATAATAGTTGCCACATATAGACTCCAAACGGTGCCAGAGGCTCTGTTTTCAGATACAATGGAACTTATAAGCGTTGCATTATTACAGGTCTCTTTAAAGGATCTGCATAATTTAATTCAAAATATAGCTATGGTAGTTTTAAAGAGAAGACATTTTTTATCATACACAAGAGGAAACAGAAATGCTAATGCAACAAATTAACAAGGAAATAGTTCAAAAAGCCTGAGAAGAGGAGGAAAAAAGACATGACTGTGTAGAGGATATTGAAGAAACCTACAATCAAGATGAAATGATTCATAGAATGGAGTTAGCGCCTATAAAGAGAAACAAAACTTCCACAAATGTGTACCAGAGACTTTATAAAAGAACCATCAGTGATGAAATTGCCAAAATAAGGAGTCACATGTCACCTCAGGGAGACAAAAGAAACCAACACTTGGATCCACAAACTGCTCTAAAGATAGAATACAGATGTTTATCCTCAGAAGGTTTCTACACTTATAAGGGAAAAAGACACAAAATTAAAACTTTAAAACTTAAGAGGAGAAATCAGAAAATCAAGAAGAAGAGGAAAGCTACAAAGGGGATGGGAAATTTCTGAGGGAATTTCTGAGATTGCTAATGGTGTAAGACCATTACATTAATATCCAGAAGAAAATAAAGAATTATGCCTTTTTATATATACAAAGAAAGAATTTAACAATATGTTTAGACAAAACCTATAATAGTAGAATAAAAGAAACAGTATACTTATATATTCGCAAACATATGATAACAGTAGGTGGAAAACTGATATAGATTTAGTTAATGTATGAGGTAGTTTAATAGAGGGGGAAAAAGACTGAAATGTTGTACCCCAATTTTATGTTTGTTTGTTATCAAAATAAAAAATTGTTATAAAAAATAGCTGTTGACTCAAAATACTACAGATTCTTAATAAAGACTTAACATCACATCTTTAATATATCTAGTTATCCACAGAGATACTTACCAAGAATGTGAGCAACAGCTTCTACAAGGTCCCTCTGGCTACCCCCATCGCTTCTTGACAACACTTTCTCTGCCAGGACAAAACTAGACATGACAGGGTGAGGCTGGCTGAGGAAATGATCCAGAATTTCCAAACATGAGCTGATCCTCTGGGGCAGAGTTCCACCAACCACAATATCATTACTGCCCATTGTCTCCAAGACAATACCAACGTCACCAACAGCACCCCACTGTATAGCCAAGCCTAGGAAAGGAGAGAATGCATGGAGGCTGTTAATACAGTATATGGCAGTAGAAAGAGGGTTTCATTGGAAAACAACAAGAACAAAACAGTACAAATACATTACTGGTTATGAGCCCAGTGATTCTGTGGTGCACATAAGGTAGCAGGAAGCATGTGGTTAATCCTATGTAAATTTATTTTCATTCATGTCTTTGGAAAAAAAACAGGTTGCTTACCTGTAACTGATGATCTTCGAGTGGTCATCTGTGCAGTACCACACATGGGTTGGGCACCTGCAATGACCTCTGTTGGAGACACTTCTAGAGCTTTGTCTCAGAACACTTTTGGCGGGCTCTCTTCCCGCCCTGGGGAGCAGGCACGCACTGCGCATGCCTGGAGCGGGGGAGAAAGCCGCCTCCCACTCAGTTCCTTCAACCGCTACAGGTAAGTCTCATTAAACCAAAGAAAGGAGATCTGGAGAAGCCAGCAGCGGGGAAAGCTGGGTGGGATTGTGGTACTGCACAGATGACCACTTGAAGATCATCAGTTACAAGTAAGCAACCTGTTTATCTTCGTTGTGGTCTCTGTGCAGTCCCACACATGGGTGATTACAAGAGCTGTACCAGTTGGAGGAGAGAGCTGGCAGCTGAAAAAGACACAAAAAATACTGGTTAAGACACAGAATCATGAACGAAATATCACCCAATGGTCCTACCTGAGGAAGCAGCAGGGTCAGGTGAAGAGAGATCGCAGCGTCGACTGACCGAAGGCATCCCGTCAAGCTTGGACATCGAGTGCGTAGTGTGTCACAAAGGTCGATGCTGAGGACCATGTAGCAGCCTCACAGACGTCTTCCAACAGGACACCAGCCAGGAAAACGGTGGATGTCGATACCACCCATGTGGAATGGGCAGTGACACAGGTAGGGACAGGTTGACGGGCAAGCTAATAGCAAAGGGCCATAAGCTAGGAACAGCCGAGGAGACTTACAGATAGGCTGAGTGCTATGTAAATATAAAGAGAGTGCTCTGTGTACATCGAGGCAATGCAAGGCTCTCTGAGGTGCATCAGCTGGGTCGGGAAAGGAAGTAGGTAAGACAGACAACTGAGACAGGTGAAAGGCAGAAATGACTTTAGGCAGGAAAAAAGGATCTGGTCTAAGGACAACCTTCTCCCTATGAAAAACTGTATAGGGGGGGTCAGCCCGAAAGGCAGCTAGTTCCCCTACTCTGCAAGCAATAGTAATTGTGATGAGGAAGGCCATCTTCCAGGAGAGTAACTGGAGATTGGCTGTAGCCATGGGCTCGAAGGGCTTGGACATAAGTTGAGCGAGAACAAGTGACAAACTCCACGAAGGCACCAGAGGCTTCCTAGGGGGACAAAACCAGAGGAGACCCTTAAGGAATGACTTAGTGAGGTGGTGCAAAAAAACTGTGGAGCCCTGTATCAGAGGATGGTATGTGGAGATGGACGCTAAATGGACCTTTAAAGCCAGGCTATTGTTCTTTAAAGAGATGACATAGGAAAAAATCTCACGGAGAGACGACTGGACTGGATTGAAGGAGTGATCTGAGGCATGGGATTGAAACTTCCGCCACTTCAAACGATAAGTGACACGAGTAGAGGGCTTCCTGGCACTGAGGAGGACTTCAGACACTTCTGGTGGGAAGTCTAGTGCAGGATCTTCCAGGCCGTCAACCAGAAGAAGCCGGGATTGGGGTGCAGGATCCTCCCTTGGGCCCAAGAGAGGAGATTGGGAACGACAGGCAGGGGCCAGAACGTCCGATTGGAAAGATGGAGGAGGTGCGGAAACCAGACTTGGTGCGGCCACCAGGAAGTGACAAGGATGCATGATGTGGCATCAGCCACAAGCTTCTGAACGACCCGGGAGATGAGAGGGAACGGAGGAAAGAAGTAGAATAGGGTCCCGTTACAGGTATGGAGAAAGGCATCTCCCAGCAATCGAGCAGACGGGGAACCCCTGCTGAAAAAGAGGTGACACCGGACATTGGCTGCAGTTGCAAAGCAGTCGGCGACAGGGCGACCGAATTCAACAAAGAGAGGTCTCAGATATCGAAGGTGGATGGGCCATTCGTTGTCCGACAACTGGGAACGGCTCAATTGATCAGCATTGATGTTTTGAACGCCCAGAACGTGTATCGCAGAGAGCGTGATGGAATGGCGGAGGCACCATCTCCAGAGATCAATGGCCGACTTGCAGAGATGAAGTGAGCAGTCCCGCCCTGCCTGTTTATGTAGTAAACGGTGGTGGTATTGTCGGAAGCAATCTGAGCGACCCGGCTGGGAAGCACCGGGAGGAAAGAGCGGAGAGCGAGGTGAATGGCACGCAGCTCCAGGACATTGATATGAAGGGTGGCCTCACGACGAGACCAGTTCCCCTGTGCTGAAAGCATCCCGCACTGGGCTCCCCAACCCCAGAGAGATGCATTAGTGGACAGCGATACCTGCGGAGGAGGATGCCAAAAGAGCATGCCGGAGAGGAGGTGCTGAGGATGGGACCACCATGTGAGGGATTTGACAACGAGGGGTGGGGTTGACAGGATTTTGTGCCACGGACTACAGGGAAGGGTTGAAGGCACAAAGAAGCCACTGCTGAAGGGGATGCATCCTCAACCTGGCATGACGGACTACGAAGACAGTAGACACAAAATGCCCCAGGAGTCGCATGACAGACCGCGCGGACTATCAGGGAGAGGTCTGGAATTGGGACACCAAGGAGAGTATGTCAAACGCCCTCAAGTTTGGGAGAAACGCGGTCTCGAAGTTGGTATCGAGCCGGGCACTGAGAAATTGAAGGACCTGAACAGGCTGGAGAGATGACACAAAGCCCGAGGGCACGAAGGAGAGAGAGGGTCATGTGGATGTATTGGAGGAGCTGGTCATGAGTAGCAGCCATGAGAAGCCAGTTGTTGATATAGGGATACAGAGCAATCTCTCGATGATGAAGGTCCACAGCCACCACAGCCATCAGCTTGGTAAAAACCCTCGGGGCAGTGCAGAGCCCGAACGGGAGGACTCGGTATTGGTAGTGTCCATTTCCTACAGTGAAATGAAGGAACTTTCGATGCTGGGGACGGATGGTGATGTGAAAATACACGTCTTGGAGATTGACTGACACCAGCCATGCAGGCTTGGGAATCAGTGGAAGAATGGACTGTAAGTTGACCATTCAGAACTTTTGACATCAGACGTATCGATTCAGATCCCGAAGATCCATGATTGCTCGGAAGCCGCCATCCCTCTTCAGTACGAGGAAACAGTTGGAGTAGAAGCCCAGGGTCCATTGCGCCTCTGGGACAACCTCGATGGCGCCTTTGGCAAGAAGCGCGGAAATCTCAAGATTGAGGAGAGGATCTGGAGGCGTGATAACAAAGTGAGGTAGGTTGGGAGACAAAATGAACACTATGGCGTACCCAGTCCGTAGGATGGTAAGGACCCAGGAGCTGGTGGAAATGTCTTCCCACGTTGGAAAAAAGGGGAAGAGTTGGGTCTGGATGGTAGGGGTGTACGACGGAGGAGATGGTAAGCGATGGAAGCAGTCAAACAGACTGCTTGAGCTGCTGGGGCTTTTTAGATGCCTGTTGGCGTGGCCTGTTCAAGGGATGGGAGTCATAGGGCCGCTTCCTCCACTGGGAAGTGGACGTGGGAGATGGCTGGCGCCTTGAGTAGTACGACTTCCAAGAGATCAAGGTGTCGAGGTCGAGACACCCAGGTTTCGAGCCTGCTTCCGGCTATCATCAATGGCCTTCAAGGCCTCATCAGTGGTGGAGTGGAAGAGACCCTCTCCATCAAATGGGAGGTCCTCAATGCAGAATTTCACATCGGGCTGTAGAGAGGTGCCTCAGAGCCAAGCATGATGACGGAGGGCAACAGAGGAGACAAGGACCTTTGAGGAGCAGATGACAGCATGACGGACTGAGTTGATTTGCTGTCTGGAGATCTTTCAAATTTCCAACAAAACACCTGACAAGGTGGGATGGTGTTCCTCTGGAACAGACTCCAAGACAGGACACATGGCATTAGCTACACTGAAAGCATACGCCAACAGGTAGGACAGGTAGGTCTCAATACGGAGACTCATGGAGGCAAAGGAATACATCTTCCTCATGATAGCACTGACCTTACGATCCTCGTGATCGGGCGGCGCCAAGTGCCAGACAGGCTGCTTTGATTTCGCCAAAGAGTGAACCACCATGGAATTCGGTGGAGGGTGACAGAGAAGAAACTTCCCCGAGTTCTCTTGGACCTTGTAAAGACCATCGTACCATCTGGAGACTGGGGAAATCGAAGCCGGATGGTCCCACAACTCTTTGAGGGCAGAAAGATGGACCAGTAACAGAGGCAAGACCGTAGATGGTGGGAGGTCGGCCTGAATCAGCTTGTGAACAACATCGGTCACAAGCAGGGGACTCAGTCGAACCCTGGACCTGAAGTACAGAGGCCATCCTGGTCACAAGCTCCAAATAAGCTTTTGGGCCCGCATGGGGGAAATAGAACCCGAGCGCCGAGGCTCATCATCGCCGTGGGAAACATCGGGATTGAGATCTCCCAACTCTGAGTGGTCGGAAATCGACATGGGAGAGGATGATCTCAGTGGCTAAGTAAGATCAGCCGGTGTCTGGTCATCAGCAGGGGGACAGTATCGAGGTTCTAAGGGAGAACTCTTCGGGGCATCCCTAGGTCTCGAGAGCTCAGGAGGCTGGTCAGAAGCCACAGAGCGAGACAAAGCCACAGATCGAGAACGTCTGGAGTAATCTGGCATGCATCATTGGTCAGTACGTTCAGAGTGACAGAACCGATCATAATGGTGCCGTTGTGGGGTAGGAGATCTTGAGTAGTAGTAGGAACAATAAGGAGGGCGACGGCATTCATCGGAAGACCAATATCAGTCGTCAGAAGGTGATCCAGAAGGGGAGGCGACGGGCAACGAATGAGACGCTTCCAATCATATCAAGACTGAGATTGAGAACGATGGCCCACAGAATACTCCTTGCCGTCCAAAGTGTGGATTGGAGTATGGGAGTGTCGAGATGGAGATCGAGAGTCCCGATGAGACGACAATTCGGGAGGCGATCTCGTAGACTGACCTAACAGAATAAAGCCAGACGCTGAAGAGAGCGTAGGCGGAGGCGTCAGAGGCCGCAAAGTGGACTTTTGGGAAACCACTGCTACTGCAGGAGCTGAGTTCGTTCAACCAATAATGACGACTGGCTCGACAACGGAAGTCAAAGCCGATGTCAAGGGCTTGACTTTCAATTTGGAAGCAGGCTTAACCTCTGGCCTTTTAGGTTTAAGCTTTGGTGCCTTCAAAGTCCCATCCGATCTTTGAAGGAGAGAAGAATGAGAAGTGGCCGAGGACATTGTAGGGTGTAACGCTGCTTCTAAAAGTACAGCACTAAGCCTAGCCTCCCTGTTACATCTAGCTTGCCTAGTAAAACTAGCACAATGGGCACAGCTATCAACCCGATGGGATTCACCCAGACAAAGGAGGCAAAAATCGTTGGAAGGTATCTTGGCTGGGCAACGACAATGCACCTTAAAAAACTTTGTTTTGCCCATACAACCACCACCCCACCCACCAAATTGGGGAGGGCCCCCGAAGAAAGAAACGGAAGTTAAGAAAAAAGGTCCTTTTTTTTTAATTGAAGAAGAAATAGAGAAGAAAGAAGACACGAAGTAAAGAAAGAAAACTGAAAGGCAGACGAACAAAGATACTCAGCTGAGGCAAATATGGAGCAACAGGAACGAGGTGTGAACACGGAAGCGGTCGAAGAAGAACTGAGTGGGAGGCAGCTCTCTCCACCACTTCAGGCATGCGCAGTGCGTGCCTGCTCCCCAGGGTGGTAAGAGAGCCCGCCAAAAGCGTCTGAAGCAAAGCTCTAGAAGTTTCTCTGATTGAGGTCATTTGCAGGTGCCCAACCCATGTGTGGAACTGCACAGAGACCACAACAAAGATCAGATTCCCTAGGGCCAGGAGGACTGCAACATTACCTGGAAGCCCATCATGTCGTCGCTGTTCACAGATGCGCTCCATGGTAGAGTTGGCAAAACCGTAGTTGGTCTGCCCCGCATTTCCTCTTCCACAGCTTACTGAAGAGAAAGCTACAAAGTAGTCCAGGTCTGGGCACTTTTGACGGGTTACCCTAGAGCAGAACAACACAGGGGAAAATAATTTGTTAACTTGTTTTGCTTGATGCTGATAAAGGCAGGCATCATTTTGAAAACAGCAGCTTATATTCATGCTTCACATTGCACTTACTGGTCCAAATTAAGCGTGCCAGTATACTTGGGTTTGTTAACTTCCTGGAAAAGTTCTGGAGTCTGATTTTCCAACATGGCATCTTTCAAGACCTATAGGAAACAATTTTTTTTCATAAATTCTCACCTAGTCAAGTCAGAATATGTATCTTACTTCCATTTTAAACAAGGAGGGAAAAGATTTCAACTGAACTATGGCCTAACAGTGCAATCCTAAACAGAGTTATATCCTTTAAGTTCACTGAAGTCAATGAGATTTAGAAGATGTCACTGATTAAGACTGCACTGTAAGAAGTCTAGCCAAGATACCATTTAAACATTAACTAGTATTTCTACATGCTGTGAAGTACCCATGTTCCTCTCATTCACTGGTGTTTTATAAAGCTTACTGCATGAAAATACAATAGTCTCCTTAGAGCCTACCACAGATAGCACAGACCACTTTCCTGCGTTCTCCAGATTGTCTGTTGGCCACAAGATCTAGGGTAGAACTTCATTTGATGGCTACCACTTCTATGTGTTTGATACACAGACTGATAAGGTATAACATAACAACCTGCACCCCCCTTTTAAAATACTGTTGCCCAAGGCTCATTAAAAGAACTGCACAGAAAGGATAACAGCTTTCACTTTCTAGGCCTGTCCTGAACAAAGTGCTGAAAAGAAAGCTAATTCAGCAACCATTGGTTAACATGACACAAGTCAACAGTGGAAGAAACCACCACAGTCACCTTTGGTCACTTACCATAGCCAAATTGAAGATGCCCCCAACTGGCCCAAGCTGAGAAGCTTCTTGTATTAAGGCTTGTGCCCCCTTAAGGGTCACAACATCAGTGGTTGACACCAGAACTTGGACTCCCAAGTGCTTCCATTCTTGGACTCGTTTAGCCTGGTAACCTGCAAAGAAAGAGGGTATAAAATCAGACTGTGGATATACTTGTCGTGATGAACTTTCTGCCCTCCCTTCTTTTCCTTTCTTTATGGTGATACGAAAAATCTAAAGAGACTTTCCAGGCAACTGTTCACTCTTTCATTATCTGGAGATGAAAAGAGTATTTAAACAAATATAGCAGGAATCTGTTCTGCAGCTACCAAATTTGAAGCTACAAAGGGATGAAATTGATTCTTCCCTTCAGCAGAGCTGTGCCTGTGGAAGGAGGAAGAGTTTAAATTCCTTGTCCTTCCTCACTCCAGCCCCTCCAACCCACCCAGCTGTTGCTCCACATGGATCCCATGACTGTAGGACTGATCTTTCCAGGAATCAGGAAGAGCTGCAGCCACGCAGAGTAATGTGAGAAAATTATACTTTCTGTGCATGGAATGGTGAGATACTGCCCACTGTACCTCTTCCTGGCCACAATCTTACCTTCCCCCACCCCCACTTTCCTTAAAAACCCAATCCTTTTATTGAGTGGTGAATGTGTGCCATTACTCCAGCATCTAGAGTTTTCTTTAGCAGGTGCCAAACTTACGTGTTTCACTATTACATCTCAAATTTTCCCCACTTTAACTTAGATAAAATTCAGTTTTTACTGAGAAAAAAAAATTAAAAGCTGAGCCAGCAATTCTGAGGCACAGCAAAGGGGCACAGTCTCATCATGACTACTTACAGAACGAAATCAGACAAGATGCTGGGAAATCCATGAAAGGACCTGCCCAGCAACTTTTAAAAGTAAATTTCACCTACAAGGGTTCCACTTCAAGTTGCAGGGAGGGAGAAGATTCAAAGGTTTAATAATTCCCTCCATGCAATTTTGCCAACTGAAACCCATCTCCACCCTAGCTATTATTAGCCCGGGGGGGGTGGGGGAGGACTGGCAGTGGAGGAGGTTGACTTTGATCAGTGAAACTGTGGGTTCGTTGGGGGGGTTAGAGTTAAACCCCTATACTCTGTTCAGGGGCTTGCAGGACCGTGATTAGTCTTTAAGTGATAAGCAGATTTGTTCACAGATCCCCCCCTTGTCCCTTACAGTTTGGGCCCCATTTTACATTCAGCTTACCAGTTCGGATGCCAGAACGAGAAGTCAGCACAAACTTTTTTGCTCCTCTTTCAACCAGCCATTGCACCAGTTCGAGCCCAAATCCCCCCAGGCCTCCTGTGATGATATATGATTTATTTGGTGGGCAAGACGTTCGAGAGATGGCTGGGAGCCGGGGTAACTTTGCACCCTTTGCAGGAGATTTATTTTCTTCTTCATTAACCTAAAAATAATAGTAAGGATAACTCACCAAGTAAGATAGCACTTAAACTTAAATCACACTCTGTGTTTATACAGCAGTGAGTTCTGTGTATATATATGTGTTAAGTGCCGCCAAATCACTTCTGACTTAAGGGAACCCTAGGAATCAATGTCCTCCAAAACATTCTATCCTTAACAGCCTTGCTCAGGTCCTGCAAACTGAGGGCCATGGCTTCCTTGCCATGCCAGAAACACTGTTTTGGCCCTTGTGGGCATGTTTCTTATTTTCCTTCCTGTGCTATATCCCCCACCCCCAGTTATGCATGCTGCCTATCTGTCACTCCAAGTTTTTCTTTTCTGAAATACAACTGTAATCTCAAAAAAGAAATGCACGCCGAGTGGTCAAGTCACTTTGGGCAGCAACCTCCTGCTTTGCCTTGGTCCCTTGCCAATGCTCAATGAAAAGAGACATAATGGCATCACATGGCACCACTTCTAGCCAAGTAACTGGTTATGCAGCTGGAAGTGATGTCATCGGGTTGCAGGATGCAGGTGTGGTGTCTTTGCCACCCCCATCCCCCCAGTTTTCCAGTGGTTGCCAGACAAGGACTGGCAATCTTCAATGACACATTCTGGCCTTACTGAAATAGGTGCAATTTCACAAATTCAAGTTGCAACTTTGTGCAAGAAGCAAAAGAAAACAAATAAAGAGGATCCAACTAATAAATCATTCATCTGGGTCCACAATAACCCTTTTTTTCCTGTCAGACAACTGATAAAAACAAGGTTTTTAAAATTTATTTCATTGATTTCCCACCTTTCTCCTCAATGGGGATCAAAAGTGGCTTACATCATTCTCTTCTCTTCTATTTAATCCTCACAACAGTTCTGTGAGGTAGGTCAGGCTGAGAGTGTATGAATGGCCCTCAGGTAAGCCAGCAAGCTTTCATGGTGACATGGGGACTCAAACCTGGTTCTCCCAGATACTAGTCTGATACTAGAACCACTATGCCATACTTGAAAAGGTCAGGCTTAGACTACATAGAGCAGCAATAGTTTCTAACAATACAGGGACATCTTGAGATTTCTACCCCTATACATTTTGGGATTATATTAAATTTAAGTAATGACACTCATCCCTGTTGCAATTATTGTGTCTTGAAAGTGCTCAAATACAGCTTCTGGTGGCTTCCTCCACTGATTTCCAGTGAAAACAATGTTGTCTGTTACCTCCAGGCTTCAGCAGATTATACCCAATACTAGCAGCAGTAACTTAAATCTCTCGCTCCCTCTCTTTCCTCAGAAAGGCAGGTATTACTTTCACTGTTCATAGCTGTTCCATGCAATTCATACATACAGCATGTTTGAATAATAAATACAATCTAAAGATCAGTCAGTCATACCTTAATCATGACTTTTCCAATGTGTTTTCCTTGTGCCATATATCTGAAGGCAGCTTCCACCTCTTCCCTGTTGAAGACCGTCGTCCGCAGAGGTTTTACCACACCATCTTTTATGCCCTTTGTTAGCAAGTCTGACACAATTTCCCAGTCTTTGTTTCCTTCTTCAAAAATGGCATCTAAAAGGATCCCATGGAAAGCCACATTCTTCAGGAAAAGGGACATTCCTAGAAGATGCAAAACAGTTAGAAGAATTCTATGCTCATGTGTAGTCTTGCTTTATGGTTGCCTGGAGAAAAAAAAAAGATACTTAATGGGCAGCTGAAGCTTTCCATGGCATAGAGGTAAATAACACCACTTGGTAACTAACATCCCATTAAGCTTCTGTTAAAAGCGTAGGACATTTCCCCCCACTCTCTCTTTCTTTGCCAGCAAAACTCTTTTGTACTTCAAAAACAATTCATAATTCCTGACAATTAGCAACAATGAAACAGTTGTCCAGATGTCAAAGAGTCAAAGGGAAGTTAGTATTTTAAGGAGGACTATCCACTGGACTTAACTGAAATGAGCAAGGTTGTCCTTTAAGGAGAGACCAGTTCTATAGAGACTCCACCCATACAAATCTACTGTAAAAATGGTGTTCGCTTCAAACATGACTTCATCGTGATATTGGAAACAGGATATTTAGGGAGAGAGTTGAATCTGGAACTGGTTCTGTGACCACTTGTAATGATGCAGTTCTGTGTACTTCAGGGGGAGTATACCAGGGGGAGTATACCACATTAAGTGGTCACTGGAAAAGTATTCTGGTAGCTACTGAGAGACAGAGGGGATGAGGCAAAGGAGCTGTTATGGTCCAAGCTACAAGTAGAAACAGGACTGCACTCAGTAATAGGGCAATACAGTGCTGAGAAGAAGAGGAAGAAGAAGAGTTGGATTTATACCCCGCCCATCACTCGGAGTCTTAGAGTGGCTTACAATCTCCTTCCGTTCCTCTCCCCACAACAGACATCTTGTGAAGTAGGTGGGGCTGACAGAGCTCTGAGACAACTGCTCTTGAGAGAACTGTAACTAACCCACAGTCACCCAGCTGGCTGCATGTGGAGGAGTGGGGAATCAAACCAGTTCTCCGGATTGGAGTCCATCGCTTTTAACCACTACACCAAACTTGGCTCTCATAGTGGGGGGACGGGGACTTGCAGGTCCTTCTAGCTCAGAGTTTGAATGTTAGCAGCACAACCAAGCTGTGTTTTTTTCCTCATAGGCATTTTGCTAAGCTAAAAATGGTCAGAGAAGTGCTTACGGAAACAGAGCCAAGCAAGAGTTAAAAATACCTGGGCCAGTCCCTTGTGAGTTATCTGCCCCGGGTTCAATGTTGACGGGAAATAAAAATAAGAAAATAAAAATACAATCCTAGAAGCTCAGAAAAAATATATACCGCAGGTTAGGAAAGGCACAAATAGGTATAGAAATAACAAATAAAGCAATGGAAGCTGTAAAAGGTAAGAAGGATTCCTTTAAGCGGTGGAAAGCTTGTCTCACTGAGGTTGATAAAAGGGAAAACAGGCTGTGGCAATTAAAATGCAAGTCTGTGATCAGGCAAGCAAAAAGGGAATATGAGGAGCATATCGCAAAAAATATAAAGGCGAACAATAAAACTTTCTTCAAATACATTAGAAGTAAGAAACCAGCCAGGGAGGCAGTGGGACCCTTGGATGACCAAGGGGTAAAAGGAGTAATGAAGGATGATAGGGAAATGGCTGAGAAGCTGAACACATTTTTTGTCTCTGTCTTCACTGTGGAAGACAAGTGGTTGCCCAATCCAGAACCACCGATTTCGGGAGGGGGTTTGAAAGACCTGAATCAGATTGAGGTGACAAGAGAGGAAGTCCTACGACTGATGGACAATTTAAAAACTAATAAATCACCAGGCCCGGATGGCATGCATCCGAGAGTTCTGAAAGAACTCAAATGTGAACGTGTGGATCTCCTTACATTAATATGTAATCTTTCTTTAAAATCTGCCTCCATTCCTGAGGACTGGAAGGTAGCTAATGTCACTCCCATCTTTAAAAAGGGCTCCAGGGGAGATCCAGGAAATTACAGGCCAGTCAGTCTGACGTCGATACCGGGCAAGTTGGTGGAAACTGTTTTTAAGGAAAGAATTAGTAGGCACGTTGATTAACAAAAACTATTGAGGCAGACTCAGCATGGGTTCTGTAAGGGAAGATCTTGTCTCACTAACCTGTTAGTGTTTTTTGAGGGAGTGAACAAACATGTGAATTGGGAGTAAGCAGTGAAGTGGCTAAATTTGCAGATGAAATGAAGTTGTTCAGGGTGGTGACAACCAGGGAGGATTGTGAGGCACTCCAAAGGGATCTGTCAAGGATGAGTGAGTGGGCGTCAACGTGGCAAATGGGGTTCAATGTGGCCAAGTGCA
Organism: Gekko gecko; assembly: GCA_029375565.1. Lineage (NCBI taxonomy): Eukaryota > Metazoa > Chordata > Lepidosauria > Squamata > Gekkonidae > Gekko > Gekko gecko. The sequence continues at coordinate 229,621,905 of JAPDNY010000002.1, read as the reverse complement.
AAATGATGCACATTGGAGCCAACAATCCTAAATATAAATACACGTTGATGGGGTCTGAACTGGCAGAGACGGACCAAGAAAGAGATCTTGGAGTCGTAGTGGATAACTCAATTAAAATGTCTAGACAGTGTGTAACTGCAATAAAGAAGGCCAATGCTATGCTGGGGATTATTAGGAAGGGAATTGAAAACAAATCAGCCAGTATCATAATGCCCCTATATAAATCATTGGTGCAACCTCATTTGGAATACTGTGTACAGTTCTGGTCGCCACACCTCAAAAGGATATTATAGCATTGGAAAAAGTGCAGAGAAGGGCAACTAAAATGATCAAAGGGTTGGAAAACTTTCCCTATGAAGAAAGGTTAAAACGCTTGGGGCTCTTTAGCTTGGAGAAACGACGGCTGAGGGGTGACATGATCAAGGTTTATAAGATTATGCATAGGATAAAGCAGGTTGAGAGAGAAGTACTTTTCTCCCTTTCTCACAATACAAGAACTCGTGGGCACTCCATGAAATTGCTGAGTAGTCGGGTTAGAACAGATATAAGGAAGTACTTCTTCACCCAAAGAGTGATTAACATATTGATTTCACTGCCACAGGAGGTGGTGGCACCTACAAGCACAGACAGTTTCAAGAGGGAATTAGATAAACATATGGAGCAGAGGTCCATCAGTGGCTATTAGCCACAAGGTATAGATGGGAACTCTCAGTCTGGGGCAGGTGATGCACTCTATTCTTGGTGCTGGGGGAGGGGCAGCAGTGGGAGGGCTTCTAGTGTCCTGGCCCCACTGCTGGACCTCCTGATGGCACCTGGTATTTTTGGCCACTGTGTGACAGAGTGTTGGACTAGATGGGCCATTGGCCTGACTCAACATTGGCTTCTCTTATGTTCTTATTGGAAGCAGGTTTTCTTTCCTGGGCTGGGTGGGGGTTTACCCACTTTTTGGGGCTTCAACCCACCTTCCACCCAGCTGGCTGGTGCGTGAAGCCCTGCCCCAAGCCCAAATACCCACAGTCACCCCCTCCCTTCTCTTGAGAGATTTAAATGGCCCACCACCTGAAAGCTGGAAAGACCTTTAAATTTTGCAGAGGGAAGGGAGAGGGGAGGCTGTGGGTGTACGAGGCCTCACCAACTAGAAGCACTTAAAGGATCCTGACTGTGGCTCAGACCATAAGCTACTCATTGCAAAATTCAGGCTTAAACTGAAGAAAGTTGGGAAAACCACTAAGCCATTCAATAACATTGTCTAACCAACTCATCCCTTGCCGTTCAGTCGCATACCACAGCCCCAAGGAAAAGAAGCAATCCACTCAGGAGCTTATCTAAACAAGATGCAGGGAACAAACCCTAAAGGCTATAGTCTCTCTTTTTATTTTTCATTTCTTACTCTTTGCTGCCTTAGCTTTTCTGCTTAGTGTGAACTGTTTGCGGCCAAAAAGCAGCATTTGTACTACATATATGTCCTACTGTTAAAGGTAATATTTTTAAATATATAAGAAGTTCCAAAATTAAGCCAAAAATATTCCTCCCAGAAGCTTCAGCATTAGATATTCACTTCAGCAGGTTGTTCTGCCTCCAGATACTAGATCTAGGGAAAGTGAAGCTTCTTACTAGAACTAGGCCCTCTGTCAGCATTCAATTAGGGCTCCTGAGTCTGTCTCAAAGGAGGCAGTGAAGGTGATCTTTCAGGAATCAGACATAGTTCCAGATAAGGGGCTTAGTCATGAAGACTAGGAAAAACGACCACACCCATAGCAGCTAAGAAATCAGTGACAGCTTCTTGGGCTATACCTCCAGTGTTTAGCCGTTAGCTCTTCGGATTGTAGTCAGAGTTGTCAGAGTTGACTTGTTCAGCATCTGGAATCTGCCTCTATGGACAGACTTTGCAAATCCTGCATTTGTTGGAGGGCAGCCCTCACATGCTGCTTCTTCATGCCACTGCCAGGAGCCAAAAAGGTAAGTTGGGCTCAGTGTTGGTGATGGGGACTGTTTTCGGGTTGGCGGGGACTGGGGGGGGGTTGGGGGGAGTGCCAGTCCACAGGTGGCCTGGCACTCTGGAGAGTGGTGGCGGGGACTGTTTTCGGGGGTGGAGGGGACTGTTTTCGGGGGTGGGAGGTGACTGAGAGCACTAGGCCACGAGCAGCCCGGCACTCCAGAGTGTGGTGGTGAGGACTGTTTTCTGGGGTGGGGGGTGGCCAAGAACGCCAGGCCGTGGGCGGCCTGGTGCTCCAGAGTGCAGTGGCAGGGACTGTTTTTCGGAATGGTGTGGAATGCTTTCATGGGGTGGGGGGGATGCTGTCTGCCAGGGAGAGAGTGAGGGCCCCAGCCAGGCAGGGTGTTTCTCTTCCACCGTCCATGGACTTTTAAGTCTCTCTTTCTGTCCCTCTCTCTGTCCCTCTTTCTCTTTTCTCTCTCTCTCTCTGTCTCGCTTTCTCTTTCTCTGTCCCTCTTTCTCTCTTTGTTCCTGTCTCTCTCTCTGTAACATCCTCAGCCCCACCCCTTCTGATCATGTCACATCTTGTACCAAAACCCACCCTTTCCTGTGATGTCACTTTCAGGCCTATGTGGCTCTTACATGAAGTAAGTTTGGCCATTTCCGGCTTAGACTGAGCTGACTGAAATTGAATCCAATGAAGGAGGAGGTCCTGTGCCTGACCCAGGTCAGCCCAGAGCTAGGGATCCCAGTCCTGACCTTCGATGGGGCTCCACTGGTGCCAGTGGCAGTGGTTAGGAGTTTGGGAGTGCTCTTGGATACCTCCTTAACAACGGAGGCCCAGATAGCAGCCACTGCCAAGTCAGCCTTCTACCATCTTCAGCTGATTAGGCAGTTGGTCCCCTTCCTTGAATGCAGCGACTTGGCAACAGTGATCCATACGATGGTCGCCTTGAGATTAGACTACTGTAATGCTCTCTACACGGGGCTGTCCTTGTCCCAAATCCGGAAGCTACAGCTGGTGCAAAACGCTGCAGCTAGGCTTCTGATGGGTCTCCCCATGCGGGAGCACATCCAGCTTGTGCTGAAAGCACTACACTGGCTGCCGATAGTATATGGAATTCGCTTCAAGGTGCTGGTTTAAAGCTCTTTATGGTCAGGGACCTACATATCTGAGGGACTGCCTTTCCCCACGTTCCTCAGAGAGCACTGAGTTCAGGGTCTCAAAATCGTCTGGCCCTCCCTGGTCCCAAAGATACCAGGCTGGCCACAACCAGGGCCAGGGCCAGGGCCTGTTCAGTAGTGGCTTCACGCTAGTGAAACAAGCTCCCGGAAGACATCAGGGCCCTGCAGGACCTTCTACAGTTCCACAGGGTCTGCAAGACGGAGCTCTTTCACCAGGCCTTCAATCAAGGAGCTGCATCTAATAACTGAACTGTGGCAAGGCCCTATCCCCCTGAAATCACCACCAGCAGCCTGTGCCAGCCGGCATAAATGAATTAAGATAAGCTGAACATCAACACCGACTATATTCCACAATGACTATTCCACCATGATCATCTATTCCACCATCGCTATGCAATATTATTACTAGCACTAGCACTTTATGATTGTTTTATAAGTGCTTTGTTTTATGTGTTTTAACTTTTTGCGTAAGCTGCCCTGAGCCTGCTTCAGTGGGGAGGGCGGGGTATAAATCGAATAAATAAATAAATAAAAGTGACATATCTTCTTTCTCTCTCTTTGTCTCTCCTTCCCTACAAAAGGATTTTGGAAAGCTCTGTTAAAACTGGTTTTGAATTAAACAAGTGACGGCATTGTCAGCGACCTTCCCAAAGTATTTTACAGCTTAGTAAATCTAATCTTCCGAAGACTTAGCAGATAGATAAACAAGACTGATATAATAAATATGGAAGCTCTATGAAAACTCTAAAGCATTATATACAATTATTGTTACTACTAACCACCACTACTACTACTATTATTAATGGGTATGTTCTCTCTTGGCTCTATCAAAGCATCACCTTTTCATTCACACATTCTTGTTGTATCTGTGCCACAGTCATACCTCAGTCCATTAGCTAATTATCACGAAATCATTTTGAAGCTTATTCAGCACAGAAGCACCCAAAAACTAGAAGACCAAAGCTCTTGGGTAGTTCATTTGCATTACTGCAATAACTGGTTATTTCCTGTCCTTTTTCTTTTGATGTTCTGATATTCTTAACTCCAAACGAGAAAAACATTGAGTTTGCTCCTTCATGGATTTCAACAGACTTAGTACATATTGGTTTGGACAACAGTTTGGGGGGGCAATCTGCTGTAGGAGAGGGAAAATCAGTGACAATTCACCCCTTTCTATCCTCAGAACTTTTAGGTGGGATCCAAACCATTGCCATCCTATCTAGCTGTGAAAGAACAGGGGTTCTCATAAAAGAAAAAAAAATTATTATGGGACCCATGTGTAACCTACAAAATATATTACCTCGCCACTTACCAAACATACAGATTAAGTTTTTAGTTCTCTCTTCCCAAAGCATTTTCCCCCACAACTTTTCTAAACCCATCATGCAGTTTTGACATTTTGAATATTTTATAAGGGCAAATCTGTATGCAAATAACTATGAAATTTAACACAGAAAAATTAATTAGTGGTAAAGCTCTGAATGATCATGTGTATTACCACTCAAACTAAAGAAGTAAAGCTAAATCTTACCAAGAGGTGTATTGTTGGACAGATCATATTTGCCAATTTCCAAGAAGCGCCCATGTCGAGCAAGGCAACGCAGACTTGCCTGGAGCTTCTCTTCTGCCAGGGAGTTTAACACCAGATCAACACCTATAAGGAGGACCAACAACAATAGTTCAACAAGAGATCAGAATCATGTGTACTGCCCTGAACTCACTGGAGGAAGGGCAGGATAAAAATACAGACAGACACCGTCATTCTGGTGCAGGACTTACATTGCCCCATCTCTCTAGTAATTAATCTGTATTTCCGTACACTCTCCCAATTCTAATTCTAACCCTTAATTCACTCTTCTTAACTTCTGTGGCCACTTTGCTCTTGCTGGACTCTGCCTATTGCACTCACCTGTACCATTGGTGACTTTCAGTACATGTTGCTCAAAGGAAGTATTTCTAGAACTGGCAAAGCTATTTGCATCAAGTTGAGGGAATCTGGCTTGGAGATAGTCACGTTTCTCTTTAGAACCTGAAAAGAGCATTATAGGTTAGCAAAAATCTTGGTTCTTCCCTCCTCAGAGATATATACTGAACAGGAATAACTGCTATGTCACTGAAGTAAAGCTCCGGTGAATGATATCTGAAAGTAACCACGAGTAAAAGCTCTGGAAAGAGAGATTCAGTCTTAGGCAACCTACAGCTGTACCTCTAAATAGGAGCAAGTACAAGATTTTGGCAGCAAAAAGAGTTTTGCTTCTTTCTGCATTTGTTTCTGTAAAGACACAGGTGCACTTTCCATTCTGGACCCTAAATGCCTCTTCCCATTCCTATCATCCCCACAATGTTTCAGAAGACTGTTGTTCCCCCCAAATGGTATGTTGTTATATGATCATTTAAAAAAAAAAAACTGCACAGAGACAGGTAGTGGTTGTTTTGTGACTGGCACAAGAGTCAGCCAATCAATGCTGCAAACAGAAAGACAGCTTTCTGATTGACTGACAAAAAGGAAGGTGGCTTTGTGATCAACAGGAGGACCAGACGTTCAATGTTGTGCATTGCTGTGCTGGAAGGGTGGGGGCAGCTTAATTACTGATACAAAAACTGGCCAATCAGTACTGTGCACATTGGCGCTCCTGGTCAAACTGGATAAACAGTGCCCCCCTGAGCTGAAACAAACACAGTACCTTTTACAATGGGTTCAATGTAGAAATTACTTACATTTGTGTACATCATTCATTCCCGCCATTTTAATTTTTCCAAAATAAAGCATTTATGCTCAAGGTGCACATAATTCTTTGCCTATGTTTTGAAAACAAACACTGACTGTGGCACAAGGGCAGAAGTGGAGGCCAGAGGAGTCCCTACTTACTGGGCCAAAGGCAGCAGCAACTCCAGGACATGGCAGGACACCTCATGGGAAGGCAGCAGCAGCTTGAGAGGTCCAGCAGCAGAGAAGGTGTGCAACCTGCAGGAGGTTCTCCCTTGCACCAGGTAGTAACTGAGCATAGCAGCAGGGGAGGAGGTTTGCCAGCCCAGGGCATTAGCTAGGACCATGGAGGACAGCTAGGGCCTCTGGCTAGTTCTACACAAACCCAGATGGGGTGGGGCAAGGCAAGGAAGGGGTTAAGAGAAGGATAAGGCTCAGAGAACAGAGGGCCAGTGCTTGGCTTGGCCAGTGTGGGTGGAGCACCAGGGATAAAAAGGGAGATGTCAGGAGAGGTGGGAAGGAGCGGAAGATAATCTGGATGCAGGGAAGGGAGGAAGAGGAACCTAATGAAGGAGCAGGGGCCAGGGGCAAGATAAAGCTATTAAACCAGGGCAGGCCTGGTACAATGCCCCAAGGCAGTGGCACAGCTCAGCCCCTGGTGGTTTTGATGGGGCTCACGTGAACGAGTGACAGAAGCCCATGTGGACTTTGCACATTCCAATAAAGAGATACTTGAGGAGCACCTTTGCATCTTATTTATTTCTTCACATTTATAGCCTAACCTTCCCAGAAGAAGGCTCAGAGCGGGTAACAACATCATTTACACAAAATGTTTTGTTAATAAAACAACATCAAAATTTAAAACATCTTCATAAATATTAAAATGGTGGTCACAGCTAATAACAACAAAAATTCCCTGGTTGTGGGAGGTGCCTGGACATAGCCAGTAGTTGTTAACACAGTGACAACCAGCTCAGGGAGGCCATAGATGGACATCCATTGCCTCAGCCAAAGGCCTTGCAGAACAGCTCCATCTTGCAGGCCCTATGGAATTGAAGTAAATCCTGCAGGGCCCTGATCTCAATGGGGAGCATGTTCCACCAGGCAGGAGCCAGTGTGGAAAAAGCCCTGGCCCTGGTTGAGGCAAGATGGACGTCTTCTGGCCCAGGGACTACCAGGTGGTGTTGATCCTTAGAGCATAATGCTCTTCGGGACATATATGGGAAGAGGTGGTCCTTCAGAAATGTTGGTCCCAGGCCATGTAAGGCTTTAAAGATTATCACCAACACCTTGAAGTGGATCCGGAACTCTACTGGTAACCAATGCAATCGGCGGAGTACCTGCCAAACGTAAGCCCGCATAGGCGTTGCTGTTAGCAGGCGCGCCTCTGCATTTTGCACCAGCTGTAATTTCCAGGTCAGTCTCAAGGGTAAGCCTGCATAGAGTGAATTACAGTAGTCAAGCCTGGAAGTGACCATTGCAAGTCTTGGGGAGAGATAGGGTTTCAGCAACCTAATCTGCCGAAGATGGAAAAAGGCAGATGGGGCAGCTAGAGTAACCTGGGCCTCCATAGAAAGAGAGGCATCTAGTATCACTCATACACCTTTTGGGCTGGCACCAAAGATGCCCCCTCCAGCGTGGGGAGCCTGATACCCATATCCCCTCCCTTCCAACTCAGGTACAGGACCTCTGTCTGATGGATTTAGCTTCAACCGACTCTGCTGCAACCATCCAGCCACAGCCTCCAAAGTCTTGGCCAAATTACCAGGGGTGGAGGACAAATGGCCTTCCAGTAACAGATAGAGCTGGGTGTCATCTGCATATCGATGGCAACCCAGCCCATACCTCTGGACCAACTGGGCAAGGGGGCACATATAGATGTTAAATAGCATTGGCGAGAGGATCGCCCCCTGCAGCACTCCACATTCCAGTGGGTATCGCAGGGAGGTCCTCTCCCCCAGTGCCACCCTCTGTCCCCGACCATGGAGAAAGGAGGAAAACCATTGCAAGGCAGTCCCCCGAACTCCTATGTCAGCAAGGTGGTGGGTCAGTAGATCATAATCGACTGTGTCAAACGCTGCTGTCAGATCAAGTAATAACAGCAGCGCCGACCCGCCCTGGCCCAGATGTCTACAGAGATCATCCATAAGGGCGACTAGAGCCGTCTCTGTCCCATGGCCAGGGTGGAAGCCAGACTGGAAAGGATTGAGGATCCTGTGAGTCTCTACTCCCTACGAAGATCCTGCTGCCCATTTGTAGGGACATACTGTATCTAAATACAAGGTGCCTTGTTTTGATCTTAGATTTTGAGTGTTAGTGTTAGGATTATAAATACTGGCATAAAACAAAAATAAAAATTGTTAGCACAGAAACCTTTGGACCAAGATAACTAGAAAAAGGCTGTTGCCACTTACCAACAGTAGTGAAGACATGGCAGCCCATACTAAGGGCAATAGAAATGGCTGCTTGGCCCACACCACCTGAGCCTGAATGAATGAGCACACTTTCACCCTTCTTCATGCCACCTCGAACCACCAAGGCATAGTAAGCAGTGGCATATACCACAGGTACCGAAGCTGCTTCTTCTAGAGTCCTGAAGAAAGGGAAAGAGTCTCTTTCGAGCAGCTGTGGTTCTCTGTTTTGCAGAATCATATTCTCAATCATATTCTGTTCCATTTTGGATAACTGCTTATAGTACCATAACAGTGATAAACAGTTTTTACATGTTCTCTCACATGGTAAGGGACATAATTGTTTTATTCAGAATGTTAGATAACAGCTATAGAAAAGGTAATTGCTTGGAAAAGATTAAGAAATCAGGGCTAAACAAAAATCATGGCAATATCTTTTACCCAGAAATACTGCTTTATGTTTTACTAGGAATAAGGCCCATTGTGGAAATAAATACAACGGGCTCTAGAAAGAGGCTCTGGGAGAGTGCCCCGGCTTTGGGCACTCAGTGATAATTTGCTGTGGCAATCTCAGCAGGGTATAATGACAGAGTCCACCATTTTCTCCAGAGGAACTGATCTTTGCTACCTGAAGAGCAGTTGTAATTTTGAGTGATCTCCAGCCCCCACCTGGAGATTGACAACAATGGTTCCACATCAGGGAATGGCTGGATTGGAGGGTGGAGTCTATGGCATTGTACCTGTCTGAGGTGCCACCCCTCTTCAAAACTCACCCTCTCCAGGCTCCATCCCTCAAATCTCCAGGAATTGCCCACCTGAAGTTGGCAACCTGATCAGGACTGGGCCCAATGCGTTTTCTCACAAAGGCCAACATAGGTGTGGAAAAGGCCTTTTACTGACACAGGAGAAAGTACAGGTGCCAACTCTGATTAGGGAAATACCTGGAGATTTGGGGGGGGTGGATCCTGTGGAGGGCAGCATTTGGGGTGTGTGTGGAAGGACTCAGCAGGGTATAATGCCATAGAGTCTACCCTCCAAAGCAACCATTTTCTCCCGGGGAACTGTCATCTGGAGGTCAATTGTAACAGTGGAAGATCTCCAGGTCCTACCTGGAGATTGGCAACCCTAGGGGAAAGTCAGCCACACAACGGGAAGTTGAAGAAAATGGTTTGATGGTCGCTGGCCCACCTCGTTAGCCAGCCAGCCATGCTAAAGTTAAGCAGGAGAAAGAGCTTTTTTCCATTTATTCTGACAGGAAAGTGGCCGTTGAGGAGAGGGTTATGGGCGGGGGCGGGGGTTATGCTGAAAGTCCTTTGTTTTTTTACTCACAGAACCAAGCTTGGCTGCCTACCAACAGCCACTGAGGGGACAGTCCCTCATAGGAGTCAAGAGAACTGTCTTCCTCAGGAGAGAGAGCTGGTCTGCCAGTAAATCTGACGTGCAAAAGGGGAGTGGGTGGGGAAGAGGAGCAGACCCAGCACCCGGCCAATGGCACGCGAATACTCTTGAGTGGCAGCTGATGGGCCAATGGCTGAGGGAGGGCATTTTACAGCCAATGGGAGCGCATGGAATCTTATGAAACCAAAAGATAAATATTATAAGGAGAGATATGGCTGCCAAGACAATCTCTTTGACCCACTAGAGAGCTGGGTATTGGATACATGGAGCTCCCTAAGCTATCAAAATACATTTAAAAACTTTAAAAAAACACATTTTAACTCAGCTATCAAATAAAGAACCAGTGAAAATATATGTCTCTGGGGCAATACATGCAATGGCTTTACACAGCAGTGGTAAGTGTCCTTCACTGAGAGAACTTCCCTTAGGCAACAACATAAACATAATCTAGCAGTGTTCAGAGTAAATACAAAATCTTATCAAACTCATTCTCAAAAAGATGGATTAATATTCTAAACTGCTCAGACAATTGGAGCCAGTGGACAATCAAGAACCAGTTTTATTATCATCCTTTCTCAACACTGTTCAGCAAAGTACCAACTGATATGTTCCCTTAGAGAGGTTATTTCAGTGAAATAATAACTACTGACTATAGAAAATAAAAAAGAAAACTACAAGATCTGAAACTGTATGTGTAAAGTACCATCATATTGCAGCCAAATTATGGCTATTAGGATTTTCAAGGCAAGAGAGACAGAAGTGGTTTACCATTGTGTTGCCTCTATAGCAGCCTTGAAGTTCTTTGGTGGTCTCCCATTTAAGAATTAATGAGGGCCCACTCTGCTTAGCTTCTGAGATCTGACAAGACTGGGCTAGCCTGGGCAACCCAGTTCAGGAAATCCTCAGAGTTCTTGTAAATTAATTTAAACACAACAGTTCTGCTTCAGAGACTTGTTTTGCTACTACTGATACATTATATTAAACTCCATTCTAAAGGCCCTCATATCATGCAGTTGCACAAATCTACTTATACCTAGCTCCAGAGGAGAGAGAGAGAGAAACAATGCAAATTGGCTTACCAGTTTTGTGGCACATCCCAGAGGAACCTCTTGTCAGAGTCTACTACAGTAGCCAGTCCTTTAGCAGGTAGCAGTCCCATCACTCTCTTTCCTTCAGGGTCTAGTCCTGAGAATTCCATTCCCAGCATGCATTGTTGTAACGTCCAGTTTCCTGAAAGAAAATTACATGGCCCTGTGAAGCTGCCCCTACAAAGTGTTGTTGATCAATCATTCATTTTTTAAAAACAAAATAAACACACATAATGTTCAGATAACTTTGTAAATCTAGGTCTTTGCACCCTGCATGACTGATCATGTAAGAAAAGCCACTGTCTGACTGGTTATCATCAGTATAGAGGGGAATCACATCTAATTTCTAAAATCTTGAAATCTAGCTGCAGTAGACTAACATCTTTGTCTCCCCCAAATCAATAACACTGAGCTGGTTGTTTCTGGATTAACCCCTCCATGACAAGACAATAAGTAATTTATAACAAGGATAAGAGAGCTTATTTTAGGGCTGGGCATTTGACCAGTAATGAAACATTTGATCAACTGATCAGTCAAATAAGATTAAATATTGTTCAACTATTTTTGAACTAATAGGTTTACCTAACTAATCTGATTTTAATTCGCATAAATGATATTATGAAACAGTAAAATTAAATTTTAGCTTTAAATCATTATTACAACTTTTAACAATGTCACGTAAGACTTCAATAAGTGTGAAAGGTTCACTGACAGTGCTTCTCTTTGGCTTTTACCCTGAAACATCAGAATCAACTAAGAGTTTCAACTCCAAAAAGAAATTAAATTAAACCAGAAATAAAGTAACAGCAACTCCTAAAATCAAAAGTCAAAATTTAAAAGCAGCCCACTAAGTAGGCCCAGGCAGGGCCAGCTACCTGTTTGTAGATGCCTGCAGTTACAACAGACTGCCAGTAGGAGAGGTTTTGCACTGTTACTAAATTTGCCTGCTTATTGTAGCCTTGGCTTTGCTAACAGAAACTTTTAAAAAGGTTAACTGCCACTTACACAGTGCCACTTACACAGTGATATAACATCAAAGACACAGTCACTTCACTGGTATGCCAACCCTAGCTCATTGGCCATTAACCTAAAGTGAAATTTCCCTGTAACATAACCTCTGCTAACAAGTGTCCATAGGACTGTATTAAGTTATGTTAACACTATATGAAGCCAGACTTTTAATCCTGTTCTCTGAATGAAGAAATCATAACCAAGGTGAAGCGATTAGCTGTAGGGTACAGAAGGAGTATAACAGTAGGAGGGGAGGAGGAACTCCCATATTTTAATCCTATGCCAGGCTCTTCACCTTTACAATGATGATATATTTACCTCATTACAAGGAAGTGACTTAAGTTTGTGTAACACACAAAAGCTCAAATGGAAATCAGTCTCAGGAGGTATCGGTCATATGGAAAAATAATGTTGCCTCATCCAAATTCAGGCCTTTAGTTACATAGGTCCTATGACTGATGGACAAATTAAAAGCTGACAAATCATCTGGGCCAGATGGCATACATCCAAGAGTTCTGAAAGAACTCGAATGTGAACTTGTGGATCTCCTGACAAAAATATGCAATCTTTCACTAAAATCTGCCTCCATTCCTGAGGACTGGAAGGTAGCTAATGTAACCCCATCTCAAAAAAAGTTCCAGAGGAGATCTGGGAAATTACAGGCCAGTCAGTCTAACATCAATAATGGGTAAGTTGGTGGAATCCATTATTAAAGATAGAATGAGTAGGCACATTGATGAACAAAAGGCACATTGATGAACAAAAGGAGGAAGAATCAGCATGGATTCTGTAAGGGAAGATCCTGTCTCACTAACCTTTTAGAGTTCTTTGAAGAGGTGAACAAACGTGGACAAGGGGGAACCAATAGATGTTGTTTATCTAGACTTCCAGAAAGGGAAATATCTGGACGCCCATCAGACGTAGGTATGCCACAATGACCACCATTACCTTCATAAAGACCCAGGGGGGCATGGATAGCCCAAACACGAGGGCTTTGTATTGGAAATGTCTGCTGCCTACTGCAAAGCGGAGGAAGGGACGGTGGTTGGGATGAATCGAGACGTGAAAATAAGCATCTTTGAGATCCAATGTCACCATCCACGTTCTGGGGTTCAGAAGTGGAAGAATGGTTTGTAGCATTGTCATTAGAAACTTTTTGTAGACAATGTGGCGGTTTAAGCGTCTGAGGTCCATAATGGGACTGAGGCCTCCATGAAGTAACGAGAGTAGAAGCCTGCATGGGGCTGAGTCACTGGTACCGGCGCTATGGCATCCTTTTGGAGGAGGGTTTGGACTTCCTCCAGAAGCATGACAGAAGGTGGTTTGATAATAATAGGGGAGGTGGCAGGGGTTTGTAAGAACTCTATGAGGTAGCCCGATTCTATTATGGAAAGGACCCATCGGTCCGAAGTGATGAGTCTCCATGTTGACTGGAAAGGGAACAGGCGAGTAGGAAACATGGTGAAGCTGGAGTCAAAGACTCTGCTTGGGAGCTTTTGAAGGTTTGGGTCGAAACTGGGAAGCCGACGCAAACTTGGGTTTTCCTCCATAAAGACGAGATGACCCACTCGGAGATCTTTGCCAGTGGGTTTTGGAAGGAGATTTTGATGCTGGTCTCCGAGCCCATTGCTTAGTCCAGGGTTTTCCCTTGGTAGACTTGGTAGCAGGAGAGACTCCTAGGCTGCGAGACGTTTTGATGCTCTTGTTGAGCTCTTGAAGTACTACATCCATAGTAGAACTGAAGAGACCATTGCCCTCAAAGGGAAGATCTTAAATAATGGTTTTGGTATCTGTCTGTAAGGCAGAGGAGCGCAGCCAGGCATGTCGACGTAAAGGAACTGAAGAGGTGAGAGTCTTTGCCACTACATCCAGGGTGTGCTTGGAGACATTCAGCTGATGCTTCGCTAGAAGCATGCCCTCTTTTTGTATGCGTAGGGCCCAATGACTGCTCTCAGCAGGGAGAGTAGCGATAAATTCCGACATTTACTCCCATAGAGCAAACTGATAGCGCCCCATACAGGTGGCATAGTTAGATGCCTTAATCCCCATTGTTCCTGCAGTGTAGAAATTTCTACCGAAGGAGTCAAGCTTCCTGCCCTCCTTGTCAGAAGGTGTGGAGGGACTGCTCTTTCCTTTGGTGGATGATGTCGCTACTAAAGAGTTCGGCTTTGGATGGGTAAAGAGGAATTCCGCTCCTGACTCCTGAATCTTGTACATATGATCCAGTCGTTTATTAGAGACTGGAACAGATGAAGGATGTGCCCAAGGATTCTTGGCTGTTTTCAGAAGGACCGAAGTCATGGGAAGGGCTACCAACATTGAAGTGTCCATCTGAACAATGTCGAAGACCGAATCTGTAACTGTAGGAGGAGGCTGACTGATGGGCAAAGCCAACTTGTCTGCCATGCGTTTCACAAAATCTCCATAAGATTTAACATCTCCCAATGGGGAGATAGGGAGATTGTCCTCCACTTGCTGAGATGGGGACGATTCTGATAGTTGGTGCGGGCTATCCTCCTCCAACTGAGAAGCCGAGGAGCTGGCTTGCTCCGAAAGTTCAGAGAGTGAAGTCTGCAGTATTGGTGTCAATGGCAGCAGTTTGGACGGTTCCGGAATCTGTATCGGTGTTGACAGTTGGAAGTCGGGGACTTTAAGATTCAGTCTCGACTGAGATAGTTTAATGAATTTCGGAGTTGAAGATGCGTCTCGATACCAAGAGAGCTGAGACGATAAGGACTGGCGATCCCACTCCATGGGCGGAGGTGGGGAAAGCCATGGCATCAGTCCCGGGAAGGGATAAGCCCCATATAGATATTGCCATTGGCGCTGATCCCAGTGCGGAGGCTGGAGGGGTGTAGGAGATCGATCCCGACCATCAGGTCCAATGGGAGACGAAGGGACAGCAGTGTGCGCCTTCTGATCTCGGTGCGAGCTCTCGACCTCAGGGGATCGAGGAAGCTGAGTCAAGTCCAGCTCCTGGTTGGAGTCGGTGGACTGATTTGGGCATAGCGAAGGTGACCACAGAACACCTTGTAGCTGCCCTCGGCTTAATGTATTAAGCGAAGCGGCTCTGTGAGGTATGGCTACCTGAGTTCGGGGACTCAACGCCTTGTCGAGAGAGCCTTTCTTGTGCTTCTTATGCTTAATACACTGAACGTCCTTGCCCTCCTTCTGGATTTTAGAAGGAACATGGGTGACGGACTGCTGTGCCTGAATCAGGCGTTTCAGCACCAATTTTTTGGCATCGATCGGAACCGATGCCGAAGACAGAGCGGATGCCGATTCTGATGTGGGCGTCGACATTGAAGTGTGCCCGGAAGTATCTTGTGACGAGACCACCACAGGAGATAAAGCTGACTCCATCAAAGCCACATGAAGTCTGGCCGCCTGATTTTTCCTAGTTCGTTTGGAGAACTTGGAACAGTGGACGCAGGAGTCTATTCGATGCGATTCCCCCAGGCATAAAAGGCAGAGAGAATGTCCATCTGAGGGGGGCAATTTTCTTGCCACAGTTCCTGCACTGTTTAAAGAAACCCCACCTAGCGGCCATATACCGAAGGGAGGGAAGGAGAAAAAGTCTCCGCGGATAAACATATGGAGCAAAGTAACTATTAGCCACAAGGTATAGATGGAACACTATGTATTCTTGGTGCTTGGGGGGCAATAATGGGAGGGCTTTTGAAGTTCTGGCCCCACTGGTGGACCTCCTGATGACACCTGGGTTTTGGCCAGAGTGTGATACAGAGTGTTGGACTGGATGGGCCATTGGCCTGATCCAGCATAACTTCTCTTATGCTCTTAATATTGTTCACTCTGTCTAACAGTTTGTCTCCAAGGTCTCAGGCAGGTCTCAGGCAGGTCTCAGGCAGAGGCAATTACCAGCCCTGCTGCCAAGACCTTTTAATTGATCATGGTGGGGTTTAATTCTGGAATGCTTACCATGCAAAACATGTAATGATGGCCACTAGTAAAGGACCATTCCACAGCACTCCTGGATTTTAAACTAAGTACCTCTTATTTTTTAGATCAGACAAAAAGATTACCAGCATTATGTTGGTCATACTATTAAAAATATTGTGATTGTCTTATTTAAAAGAAATTTATCAACTCACCTGGAATGGCATCTGGAGAGAGTTTTCCTGTGGCCAACATGATGTCACGGAAATTGAGAGATGCATAATAGACTCTGCAGAGCTGGACATCAGGGTTGGTTGTGTAGAAATGACGAAGTGGGGAAGCAATCCAATGAAGTGAAGAGAGATCGCCACGTGTCAGTACATTTACAAATGCATATTCAGTGAGCTCTTGAGATTTAGCTAGAAAAGAGCAGGAGACCAAAGTCATCTTTTTGCCATTTTATAAGTACAGCTATGTTTCATGTGAAAATATATCTGTTGGACACTAGGAATGAGAAAAAGAATTGAGGAGTTGTCCTTAAAGTCAGCCATTTTCTTGTATATAGTCATTCAAGACATTCTGCCTACAATTCCAATTCATCCTTCTTGGCTATGTTGGAAAGGAAATTTGCTATTTCACAATATCAAGACAACAATATCCCAGTACTAAAAGATTATTTCCTTTGATCATTACTGGGAAGAGTGTCTGGCTTATACAGCATAAAACCTCTTATAACAACATTGTAATCCCCATGGAAATAAATGTTGCCACAAACTGGTCTTATTGTCAAATTCGGAACCTCATTTGCCATGGGTTTTGTATGTTCCATCATCACTGCCTGTAACCATACCATTTGGATTCTGAATTCAGGGTGTGGGGGGGAAATAGTGAGAGTGTGTATGTGTGGGAATCTGCTTCACTTAGCTGCTTTGCAACTGTTTTCTTAAGAGGCCTCCCGACATGGGAAGTATATGAAACAACCTTGGATGCCTGTCTCTTCTAGCTGGCCTGTCGTAGATAATGTAACTGTAGGTCTGCAGGTGGGGGGAGGAGGGCTAACAGAGCATGCTAGGTTTAGGTGGGCTGAGTGAATGGAGTGATTGGACGGGTCACGGGGGGGGGCTTATTTGAATCATGTATAATTCCAGAATTGACACCAAACTAGGCAATTCTGACACAAGATGGTCTTAGCTTGATACATCCTCAGCTTAATACATCCTCATCTCTCAATAAACAGAACACTACCAAGAGAGTGTTGTTGAAAGTTTGGTCAAGAGTCTGACATAAGAGTCTGACACTTATTCATGATGATCACCTTGCTTTAACAGGATGTGTCTGAAAGAGCCCCATTTTCCATCTCGATAAATATTCATCACTAGGTCATTCTGCAGAATCTTCTGCATGTCCTTGGCAGAAGAACTGGTAGAGGGTTTAGGAGAAGAAGCATTCAGGTTGGAAATGAAGAGGCACCTAGTGAATAAAATACAACATTTAAATCGACTTCTTACTTAACTTACATTTTTGTCAGTTGTTCATAAACAGTGACATAATAATGGTCCTGTCATTGGATGTTGAACTTTTGTACCTGATCCTGTGGCCCCCAGGTTCTTGACGAAGACAATTCACCATGCCAACTACTCCTGAGGTCCCACAGCTAGTAGCAGTTAGCCACACTGGCTGTTCTGAAGGTTCTGCTAGCATTTCCTGCAAGAGAATTTGCAACCTATTTTATTAAATAACACTGAAGCTTAAAAAAAAGTGACTTACAGAATGCATAATATGAAGGAAGGTTTTGTTAAAAGCCTAGAAAGTATCTTCTACCTGGAAAGCCAGGAACAAGAATGACAAACAACTTGTATCCAAACTGGAAGTCCTTACCTTCAAAGGTTCCACCCATTTGTAATCCGTGTCATCCACAGGCAAAAAAACAGGCTTCTTGGCAGGAGCTGGCCGGCGACATAAGAAGATGGCTGCACCAAAGGAGGACCTTTTCATAGCCACCAAATTCAAACCGATTTTGCTAAACAGATCCTCCCATTCTACCTGTCAAGACAAACAAAATGAGGATTATAAAATGATCATATGAGTCTTGAACATTTATTTGTTGATTCTAAAGGTTTTGAAGGAGCTGCGGTGGCTCAAGTGGTTAAGACGCTGAACTGCAGGCTGTGGAAAGTCAGTAGTTCAGCAGTTCAAGACCCGGGTGCCGCAAGACAGAGTGAGCTTCTGTCTCTAGTTCCAGCTCCTGCCAACCTAGCAGTTTGAAAGCAAGAAATTGCAAGTAGATAAATAGGTACCACTTCGGTGGGAAGGTAACAGCGTTTCGTGCACCTTGGTGTTTAGTCATGCCGGCCACATGACCACGGAAATGTCTTTGGACAGCGCTGGCTCTTCGGCTTTGAAACGGAGATGAGCACCGCAACCCTAGAGTCGGATTTGACTGGCTTTCGAGCAAGGGAACCTTTACCTTTACTAAAGGTTTTGAATCAGTTAGTTATTACTTAAATACATTTTGCCAGAACAGCAAAACAATTTTTGTTTGAACAGAGCATTGCTAATTCATTCTGCTTTCAACTCCATGAGTGGAAAATATTTTTCAAACCCCCTAAATATTCCAGTACTGGTCTATGCTGTGCCGTGCAAATAGTTAAATAATTCATAAAAAGTTTATTTTAAGTTAAAATACTCATTAAATACTCATCAATAATTTGAAAAAAAAATTAGAAGTGGATTAGAAGGGGAGAGTTTGCCTGAATTCATAAGTTTCTAATATATTAATTTGCTTATAAAATAAACACTTGCCAGGGCGGGAAAACCCTACCATGAATACACTCTGATCAAAGCAGAGCCATGAATACACTCTGATCAAAGCAGAGCCAACTAGAGAAAAACAAGAGGGTTTGCAGTTTTACCTGAGTCAGGAGACTTGGTTTCTTCTGAAGGTCTGGATCTGTGAGGAAACGGACTATTTCTCCCAGAGTTTCTCCTTTCAGAAGTGTGTGCAGTAACACAAACCCGCCTTCCTTCACTGTGGCTGCCATGTTGGAGAGCACCTCTGCTGGATTCTTGAAAGTGTTCAGTGAGCAGTTGCACACCAGGAGATCAGCATTGATCAGAACTCCAGAAGGAGGGTTAGCAGGGTCCCACTGGTCAATGGAAACACCAATTTCCTGCAGATGGCCCTCCTGTGATGCGAGGACTTCTGCAGCTGCATCAGTGGCAATGTAGTCTAGTTGTAGCATGGGTTGAGTATTTAAAAGACTTGTAACTCTTGAGAATAAGTGCCCATCTCCTGCCAGAGCCTGCAAACACAGAGTACTGTTTTGTTTTGTTTTTAAACTGTTTATTGAAAATCAGAGTTAACAACAGTACTGTTAACAATCAATATACATGGGGGGAAAATAAAAGGCAGATTTCAGAGCTCTGCAGAGTTACCCTCCACAGCTTACCTCTACTATCTTCATCTTGCGATTGGTAAGGTTCTCCAGTGCTATGTCAACACAAGTCTTCAGCTGAGAAAAATCCAGCAAGCCATTGAGAAGGGGATCTTCTTGAAGATGCAGCTTCTCTCGAGTCACAACCTGTTCTAGCTCTGAGTAGAGGTTTCCATTCAGTTCTAGGTGGCAGATTTCTGCAAGTATGTGCAGGAGACCCTTTGATCTGGGTTCTTTTTGTACAGGGGTCTTTACAGTCTCCAGCCCTGGAATAGCCAACTTGACTCCATGCATTGCTATCTTCTTCTGCAAGTTCTGGATCAACACTGTAGGACACAAAGAAGAAAACATGCACACATATTTGAGAGACTCTTTAAAATCAGTGAAGAAGAGACTGTGGCAATAACACTTGTGAGTGCAGGACATCTTTGCTAGAAAATCTTCATCAGGGATAAAGTTATTCCAAAAGGAAAGATTTGTCTTTGACTAAAATCAGATTCCAGATCAAAAGATCTTGGTATCTTTCCAAGGACCAATGATTTAATCTGCCGATAGGAACCCCACCACCCCATCCTCTAGCAGAAAAGCTTTTTTTAATGACCTTCTAAGCATGGAGATAATGGGGACAAAACTGTTGTTTTTCCCTCCTTCCACACAATTACTTGCCATGTGCCATGTCTGAGAAGCAGGAGGTATTTATTTCACAAACCACTTTGGCTTGGGAAATAACAAGATGTGTGTCATAACAGAGGATACTGTTCTAATCCATTTAAAGCTTTTACAGATCACTTTCCAGAGATATATATGTCAAGTCATGCCAAGAGCAACAAGCTTTAATTGTTCAGTTTGATAACAGTACTGAGTTAAGAAAATAAAGCTGTGCCAACAGAACAGGAGGTAGTTCTCTCACTTTGTGGTCCTGATGTCAACTTTGTACTGGGCATGTCATTTTCAGAAATGAATTCGAGGGAAATAAAATTCTCCTTACCTTTGCAGTTTTCAAAGCAGGAGAGAAGCTGGGCATCAGAGGACAAGCAGTCACCCTGAACATGGGGCACAAAGCAAAATTTCTCAAGTGTTGGAGGGGTCTGTTCCTGCTGTCGCCGAGGGGCAACACTAGCATGAAGGCCAGAAACCATCACAGCTCCGGCTGTGATGGTATTAAGGCAACGGTCAACAACAGCATCAAAAGCTATAAGGTAAGAAGAGAGCGAGCAGAAAAGTGTTGGTAAAGTCATGGAGACATAAAACAGTGTTAATTAAATTCATTTACAGCCTGCCTTTCTCTACGAGGTAGTTTACAAAATATGAAATCAATTATATCAGACAGCAAAGATCTCCTATAAATAATGCAGTAGGACAAGGATTACAGAGACTGGAAAACCTATCTCTGAGAAAGCATTGGTGCTTATTACCTTCGATATCATCACTGTATTTGTGTACACATTCTTTGTGTACTGTTGGATCGATGCAAACTGAGCGGATTCTGGTTGGTAACCGCAGACTTCTTCCTGTTTCCCCCAAGATTATCAAATGTAGAAGGGTGTCAAGGAATGTTACCCAGTTCCCATTCCACAGCACCTTCCCAGAATTTCCTAGGGGTGAAAAGAAAACCCATTAGCAAAGTCTCTCTAAACATCCACCCACTCTGGCACAAAGTAAACAAGGATGTACAATTTGGTGTACGGTATTAACTGTACTAGCTTTGGACCTATATTCCCAACTTTCCAAGCTAGCTCAGAAAACAATGTCTATAATGCTTCTCAATTTTTCCAGATCCTCTCTCAAGGTGTCAGGCACTCAAGTCATCCACATCCCTACACACAAATTGTATGCCACAGACAGACTTCAGTTCTTACAACCAATCACTTTAACAAGTAGGTCTCAAAGATGAATAGGAATAATTGCTATTTTAAATTAAATACCGTCACTACTGGATTCTATAAGTCCCTGGAATGTCGGCCCATAGTCGTAACCACGCAAGCGAAGCTCTTTGTAAATGTCCCCCTTAGTTAAGGTGATTTCTGAACAGGTTTCTTTCTGATCAATTTGCTGGTTACGGAAATTATTCAGAGCAGTTTCTTCCAAAAGGCAAATTTTTCCTTGAAGATGCAACACAGAACAAGAACAGTCAATGGCCAGGAACATACACAGCACTGAGTTACTCAGAACACATCTACAGGAAGCAGCGACTTACCACTGACAGCCAGACTTCCATTGCTGGATACTTCAAAACACTGAGAAGCAGGCATGAGTCTCACCTCTAGCTGTGCTGAACCTGCAGGGTAAACCAGAGATTAGTGGGATGATAAGAAAACCTCAGCCTCAGGTTTCACTTGTTTTCACACCTGTGAAAGCATCCCCACATGCATAAAATAAGCTGCATAGATATTTTACCTGTCATTCACCTGTCATCTTTGCTTGTTTAACTGATTTGTCTAACACCTTATAGCAAGGCAGGGGTTATAAACCTGCTGATCTGGCTTCCTATTTATTTATTTATTCATTTAATTTGTATCCCGCCCTCCCTGTTTCCCTCACCCCAGCAGCCCCCTTCCAATCCCTGGAAACTAGATTTCTGGGAATTAGAATGGATTACTACCAGGAGAAGATGTGGCAGCGATCCTCACCTTCCATTGGTGTAGTCAGGGTTCAACCCATAATTCTGCTTAACTGTAATTCACATGCAGATTGGACTGAATAGGAATTGGAATGGTTAGCTCACGGATCCCCAATGTGATGCCTATGGGTGCCATAGTGCATGCTGACAACATTCCTGGCACCTGCCCAGTGATTTTAGAAAGTGGGCAGGGCTTCTGATTGGCCACTGGAGATCTGACTGGTTGTGAAGACAGATCTATCTCTATAGAGTTCATTCTAAAAGGTTGCCTATTAGGCATAACTTCTGCCTGAAATGTTGGTGTGACTGTCAGAGTTATGCATAATCTCCCTCCCTCACATTTTATGTTTGGCACTACCTCCTGCGGCAGTCATTTTGTCCTGGCTCTGCTTCTTGTAGCAGCCATTTTGTGCTTGCACCCACCACCCTATGTCAGAATTCCAAAGGTGCCTGCAGGCCAGGCCCATAGCTACAGTGGGGCCTCTCAGGGCCTGGCCCCCCAACTTACCGCCAAGGCCCCATGACTTCCCATCCAGCCCAGGCCCCCTGACTTTATCATACTTGTCACCAGCAAGCCCCGCACTGCCCTCCAATCCCGCATCACTCTCACTGGCCATGGCCGCTCTCTCTCGTTGCCAGTACACAAAATACATTTCCAACCTTGCAGATTTATGTACACTACTCGTATGCATCTCATTTACTCCTTTGGTAAATAATACCGTGAACTAGGTTGATTAGGTCTTCCTAGATCTGAAGGAATCAGATCATGTGCCAATCACAGCATAAATAAGAGCGAAACCTCTGCAAGCCTCACCTTTCTTAGGAAGTATCGTTGCCTGATGGATTGTAACATCTTCAAACACAACAGGCATTTGTTCTATGCAGGTCCCCAAAGATCGAGCTAGAGTGCGCCAGGCTAGCACTAGGTATCCTGTGGCTGGATACAGAACTCTGCCATCAATACAGTGACCCACCAAGTAATGATCAGGGGATTCAGGATTCACATCTGTCAATAATAACAGAAGGAGGAAAAAACAAAAAAGAACTTTTTTCAGAACATCTACATAAACCATCATTTTGAATAAGACTAAAACGCAATATCCAGTACTTTCCAAAATCCAGGCATTAAGCTTCACCGTATCCCTCTATCCACATAGGCTTTAGTTAGGAATACCATTCCCTAGGTGGGGGCGGGGGACACCTACTTTCGCAGGCTCTTGTCCACGGCCAGCCAGCTGGCCAGGGGGAGGAAATCCCCTCCCCCTCAATGCCATGCACAATGCCATGATGTCACCCAGAAGTGACGTCAGCGACATCGGGGACCTCCCAATGCTTTGCTTTTTGGGAAAACTATGGTTTGAGGCCATTTTTACTGTAGAGTTTTGCCCAAAAAGGACAGCGTTGCCCCCAACATCGCCAAAGCGCTGATGGTACTTCCAGGTGACATCAGTGCATCGTGCAACATCCCTACCCACCCCCAGAACACCCCCAAATCACCCCCAATGGCATAAGGAAGGGACCTGGCAACCCTAGTTTTAGTGCAGCAAATCTATCAGAGAAAGCAGTTGTCCCCCCTCCCCATTAGTTTTGTTCTTTGTCTAGAGCAGCACAAAGTGTATGAAGATTCATGTTTTCTCTCCAGAGATAAACTCAAAATATACATTTCAGATATGTTTTTGGGAAAGGAAGGCATGAAAGGTCCACTACACACCAATGTTGTAGACAGTTGCTGCTCCAGAACCCCCAGTGCTTGTTGGGAAGTCTTCAGCTTTTGGGACATCCCATGTCTGACTGTGGTCCCACAGAATGTAAGGAGAGATGAGTGGAGTTCCCACAGGGGCAGGACATTCAACAGGTGGATACAGATTGTTTGCAAATACATTTATTCTGACGACAAAAAAAGCAATCAATTTGTGATCATACCAAATAATCAGTGTCATGAATAGTTCATAGGATGCAGTGCTATAATCAAGAGTCAACAAAGGACTTTGGACACTCCCCAAATTTTAACCTCTGACCCTCAAAAACACAAAATTTTGGCTTCTTTATCCTTTCTATTGAAATTTCAGTGTGGGCCCTTTGAGGCACCACAAAAGCCTTTAGCATCAGAGTGCTTGCTCATACAATATAAATTGTACAGCTGGATATCACATTAAGCATCTGAAGCAAACACTCTTTTTTAAAGATGTGAATGGAAATAACCCACTCTTCTATTATATGTTCAATTGTGTAAAGAATACTATGGTTCTCCTACTCCTGATCTCTACACGGTTGCAATACTGGTGAAAAAAATCAATTAAATTCAGTCTCTTCAATCAAAAATTAAAGATGGGGAACCTTGTTTCTTCATTATGTTTCACTAGCCTCCTTACCCTGTCAAATGGATTTTTCCAGCATTCATAAGGAAGAACTCGAGGTTGTTTTTATGGTCCCTCTTCATCAATGGTAGAATGGCGCAAGTTGGTTTCAAAGCTCTCCTCAGGATTGCCTAGTCATGTGGAATTCAAAAATTATCAGAACAAGTAATCAAATTTCTTTGTATAAACTGGACTCTCGGCAAGGGCTGCCTACTGTTTTTCTGGTCAGATGCCAGAAGTTTTAACAACATGACAAGCAAAAAGTCGTGCTAGGAAGACTTTTCTGTCTCACAAACTGTTAAAGGCATGAGAGCTCTACATTTGCCATGCAAGAAAGCCAAATTCACAAAAACTGACACACATCCCAGCACAAGAAGGCAATTCTTCAAGAGAAGAATAAGACTTCCTACATTTTTCATTGCTCTTCCACTAAACCACAAGCAAATCTAACTCTAATAATACCATTACCATGACCAGTTACCTCCCCGGTATGATAAAATCACTTCTCCTAGAACCTACCCATTTGCTTGAAGAAGGCTGGTGGGATCTTTTCCTAGAGGTTTTACTCACTAAAATCTCCTCCCACCATATCCCACGGGGCAGCAGAGCCAACCTGATGATGGCACCCATCACCCTCTCTCACAATTCCAACACTGACCACAGGCTCAAGAAAGTTGGGGATGCCTGACCTAGGTAATGGACTCCAAACATGAAATTTGAGAGGACAGCCTTCTCAACTGAAGTTAAAGCTGGTTCTTGTTAAATGTATTATGAGAAACAACTTTTTTTGCCACAAATTCCCCACCCCTGCCAATACCTGGTATTATTCTAAAGAAAGCAACAAAGCTACCTAACCCTATGAAAGCATTACAAGAGACTATTCTCCTTCCACATAAAGAGTCTCTTTGGCTCCTGTGCAACACTTCCCAAGCTCCTGAATCCCAGAACTCCTATAAAAGAAGCCAAGGAATACCAACAAGAAGAAAAAAAGGTTCTGTAATCCTCAAGGAATCATAGTGAGACAAATACCAAAAAGCTCCGGAATAAATGGTATTATCTGGATATGCATTCCACCTATAGACCATAAACAATAATATAAACTGAGTAAACCAATGCGACTGTCATTACACATTCCCCCAACAATGGCAAACCTGTGGTGTTAGAACATGCCTCTTACTATTGATGGCCTAGAAGAAGGAAAAGGAAGAAAGAAAGGAGAGGGGACAAATTGCAATATACAAAGCTAGATCCCAAAGAGACCCTAAAGGAACAAGCCACAGATGTGCAGATTCCAAATTACCAGAAGGAAGCCTATGGGCATCTTCTTCACTTCAATCAGCTAGTCTGAGGCCCATGAAGCTGGTGGGCAAGAAGAACATTTCCATGTGAGGTTTGTATATACCAAGTACCTCCTTTAAAGTGGGCCCTCTGCTGCAATAGGTGCAACATTTGTACACCACAGACTGGGTGAGTGTTGCGCAGGTATGATAACATAGCACATGTGGTGGCATTGCATGCGCAGTAGCCTAGCTTGTATGAGATGTTAGGCATGTGCAACACGGCACAGGCTTCTCACGTCTGCTAATGTCACATTTGAACTGTGTCCAAGAGTTTAAAGAACAAACTAGAAGTTAACACAAAAGGGAGCCCCTAACCTGTATTTTTAAAATGAGAAACAGTTTTGGGATGGAGGTATTTGGAGCAGAGGAGCCATGAACAGAAGAGGGGATACTTAACACTTTCCCTGCTGTTTTTCTGCTCTCCTCTCAGAGCCCCAGATGCATGTTTACCATGTCTAGGATACTAATGCTGCCCTTTCCACTAGGGATTTCTGCCTTTAACAAAGACAAATAAGTGTACGTTACAAGAAAAAGTGGTATAGCAGGAAGTGTATCATTTATGCTATTGTGGCCCTAGCACTGGGCATCATTGTGTCAATATTCCAATTTCCAAAGTGTCCAAAAAGAGTAATTCTCTGGCTCCTGGATTAATGATAACTCCTACAGCTGTAAATGTAATTTGAAGAATAGGTATGTAGGCAGGTAGATGGATCTGAAGTACCCATTCTCAGTGTCAAAGTTTCCATTGCTCTCTGTGCAATGGAAATAGCTTGGAGAAAGATACAGTAAGATCGTACTCAATAGACATCAAATGTGAGCGAGCACCACTAAGACACTTGATTTGACCATACATCTGGCACACAAAAAATAGAGTTATTCCAAACACTAAAGAGAATTGAAGTAATTAAATAATATTTGGCAAGTGGGCCGCTTAGGATGCTCTTTTGTCTTGCTTTGAAAACTGCATGAGACAAAAAGATCACCAATCCACTTTCACAGTTAAATATGCCTTACTTCTAAGAAAGTTGCACTTTTAAGCTTCTAGTGACTGGTTCTGGATATGCCTTCCTTTGCTAGGTTCAGTAAACAAGACCTTAATTAGTATAATATCTTCATGGAGACGGCTTACTGGAATCAAGTCATTTCTTTAGCTTCTTCCTAAAAGCTAATGTAGGGCAATTTTTTGTTTGTCGCTTTCCAGACCGTACTGAATTTCACTTCACTTCTTGAGGCCACAACTGACTTCAAGCCTACCTAGTCTATGTGAGGTGACGCAAGGTACATTCTTGTCTCTAACCAACTGAACAATGACTTAAGTTTCAAGATATTTCTAATGGCTGCTTGCAAGGTTGTTATTAATCTCTTTGCCAAAATTCACGTCATGATAAAGCATAATTAAACTTGACTGGGCACAAACTCAGCTTGCTGCTGTGCTCATGCACCCTGTTACTACATTTGTTGTACTCCTCCTAATTTCTACAGCATCTGAATCAATACAGTTTGATCCAACTCCAATTTACTGTTGTGCGCAACCTGGCACACTGCAATTTGTCCACTCTACATAGGTCAGGATTCAAAACCTCGTTTTAATTCCAGTTTAGTTATCACAGCTTGTGCTAGTGGAAAAAAACTCCAATTCACAATGCACCTGTATTCAGACATTATAGTAATCAGAAGCCAGATCAAACAGAAGTTTTGAATCCATCTCTAAGCACAAAGAGAGGAGCAATGACAAGCACAGCAAAAAATTCATGCCCAGCTGGAGTAGCCTGAATGCAGCCACTGCAAGAAAAGACTGCAGGAGATTTATTTGGAACAATAAAGAGGCAAGATTTTATCGCATAGCCCAATATTACTCAAATTTTTACAGAATGGATGATAAAAATTCAGAATATTCTGTATTGTTGTCTCTGGGGACGAAGGTCTTTGGAGAGGAAGCATATGGTTTCTAAATAAATTAGTCCATAGACACATACATTTAGCAATGAAATTAGGGTCAATGTTGTAAGTCCTTAAAGTATGGATCCACCAACCCACTACTTCCTGACAAAGCACAGGAAATCTCCCAGACTGACCCAGTGTCATTTAATGACATCTGATAAGATCAAGACCTAAGGTGTCACTGCTCCAGTTTCTCCTCCCTGCCACTCTCTTCCCACATATTATGCTTATTTGTTCACCTGGTTGTTGTTTCTCTATCAGTAGTCCTGCCCCAACTTATAAAAATTCAGGGACATGGTATATGCACAGCAATGGGTGCATTTCAATTACTAAGTGCGTGAAGAAAAGCTGCATGGAATACAGGGCTGCCAGGCATCCCACTATGGTGGCAGGCCTCCTACTGCAAGCCTTAATTGCCAGGCACTGCCTGACAAACCGAAGTCAGAGCATGATATTTAGAAGCACCAATGAAGGAAAGTGTTAAGTAGGGGAGAGAAAAGGGTAACGCCAAGGCTAGAAGCAGCAGCAATATCATCCTGACGTTCTGCATTCTAGCAATCAGTAGGGACCGTACCTGTAGTAAGGCATGGGGTGCAATCTCTACTACGACTGCATTGTCTGGGATGTGCTTCAGGCCTTCTTGGAACAAAACGGGGCTCACAAGGTTATTTACATGGTACTCAGCAGAGGAGTTCTGAGCCAGCACACTTGGCCACTGAGATTCAGGGATGGAGGTGCTAATCCAGCGGGATGAACGAGGTTTTGGATTTGGAATAACCTTAAAAGAAAGGGGGGGGGAGAGAGACTCAGCAAACCATGTCACAAAACTTCAGAGGAGCTTCCTTCCTTCATTAATCTAACAGCCCAAGATCTCCTGCTGCTGGTTATCTGAGATAGGGACTGCAAGACTCCTACATCAGACAGCAAGCACTGTTGGACTTCAATTTGAAACACATGCACTTGGATACCAATTACACTGGCTTCAAGGGGACCAACTTCTACATGAACAACTGGCAAATGTTAGTATTTTGAAAACTGCTAGGTCCATTTGACTAGGACTGCTTACAGAAAAGAGGTTTATCTCGCATCCTTCCTACCGCCAGCTCAAGGAATGCTGGGAACAGCTTCCTCTAACTTTGTTCAGAAAAACAAACAGAGGTTTCTGCTGTGAACCTTTAGTCAGGACCATTACCTTCTTCAGGGCACTAAGAAGCACTGGTGCAATGGATGCCATGTAGTACGAGTGGAAGGCAACTCCAGCACTGAGAACCTCTTTAGCAAACACACCTTCTGCTTTCAGTTTGGATACAAATGTAGACACTGCTTCCTAACAAAAATGAGAAAAAATGAGCATGAATTGTTTTAGCAGCAAGGTGCATTTCAGTGATCTGCTCTGATTGAGACTGGACTTGGCTGCTTATGAGATAACTATCATTCCTCATACTCTTATCACATGTGGATGATACTACATACATAATATCCATTATATAAACCTAATCAGTCAACACAGAAGTTTTTTGTATCACTAGACATCACTTGGATGTCCAAGCAAACTGCCATCATGTTCTGTTTCTGTGTGTACAAACTACATTGTACTAGGTAGCGGTGATGAAGTCTCATCATGAACAGCACATGCATGAAGGCAGTAAGGGGCTGGAACTCTTTGGCGTGCAGACCCTCAGCAGACACTAGCTCCTCACCCTAGCAGTGCTGCAAGAAGAAAAGAGTGCAATGTGCAGTAGGTCCAGCTTGCCTGGAATTTGGACTTAAGCAGGACCAGGCAGTGATGCTTCCTCTAGAGACAGAAGCAGTCAGATAGGACCATAAGAACAACCCTGCTGAATCAGACCAGTGGTCCATCTCTGTCCATTCCATTTACACCAATGCATAATTTTATAAATCTCTATCATCTTCCCCTTTTGTCATCTCTTTTCTAAACTTAAAAGTCTCAAACTCTTCAGCCTTTCTTCACAGGAAACATGCTCCAGCCCCTAAATCTTCCCAGGCATGTGCATACATATGTGCATGTGCACACATGCATATACAATCTCTATTCTTTCTGCTCTCTTCTCAGACAAGGTCACGGGAATCACTGCTCCTATGGAGGAGATGGAAACAACCACTTAAGAACACACAGAGTGTGAGAGAAGCAGCAGTTCCCAATCCTCTCTCCTCTTCTCTTTCTGGAGGAGAAGACAGTACTCCACACCTCTTCTCCAAATATAAACAGTATAATTTAACTGCAGCTGTTGTGGAAAGCCTAACAGTTCATGCCCTCTCCATTCATATCAGTTGTGCGTACTCGCTATCGCTCTCAGACCAGATGGTTCCCTTATTTCCAATGCCTTGATTAAAGGATTTCACTCTACCTTATTTAACCATAGAGACCTAAGGGAATTTGTGGTGGACAGAAAGGCTTGGAAGGTGAGGGACAAAGGTAATTGATTGGTAGCCACTGAGAAGGCATGGCGGGCTTACAATATTTCACATCTAAGCAAAGGGACAAGAGACATAGAAAAGTGGGCTGCAGCTAGAGGAGGCTTAATTTTACATC
Source organism: Gekko gecko (assembly GCA_029375565.1). Lineage (NCBI taxonomy): Eukaryota > Metazoa > Chordata > Lepidosauria > Squamata > Gekkonidae > Gekko > Gekko gecko. The sequence continues at coordinate 229,592,026 of JAPDNY010000002.1, read as the reverse complement.
TTGCTTGGGATTTACCAGCTGCAGGACTAGGATTGCCAACTCCAGGTTCTGAAATACCTGGAGATTTGAGTGTGCAACCAGTGAGAGTAGAGTTAAGGGAGGGGAGGCTACTCAGTAGGGTATAATGCCATGCAGTCCAGCTTCCAAAGAAGCCATTTTCTCCAGAAGAAGGGGAATAAATGTTTTAAATAAGTAAGTAATATATAAATAAGCAATTTATATAATTTGGAGACCAGTTGTAATTCTGGGAGATCTCCAGCTCCCACCTGGAGGATGGCAACTCCATGCAGGACTAACATGCTACTTTTAGCCTTCATTTTTTTCAGAAACTATCCATATTCAGACTAGTTTCCTTCTGTGACATAGACTAGAACATCCTTTACTGAGGCAACATTTCTTGAGCTACTAAGATTTGACCCATATTAAATTATGATGATGAGGACACACCAGTACATAGCAGTAGAAGGAATGCTTCCCACTGTATTCTCACCTGAGGCCCTGAAATGGTCACAGTGTCTTCAGAGTTATGACAAGCAGGCACCACTCCTGCAGGACACCTGCGCTTGCATTCCTCCCATGTTAAACCTGCAGGAAACAGAGGCACAGGCTTTGGTATTGTTTCAAAGACACACAAAGCCTGTTTGGCCAGAGGACAAAAAGAAATGTATGTGGACATCATGGCAAGGGATGCCTCTTCCAAATCACTTTCAACTACTGCTCATCTGAAGTCTAATTTTAAAAAATGATGGCCCTTGTTCTCTGTGATATAGCTTCAGTGAAAATAAACTGACCCTACAAGTGCTGGAATAAATGCTGCTTCAGTTCCCCCCATCCAGTGAATCACAAATAGACCTCTACTCATGGAAGAGACTGTTGCTGCTTCCCCTTCTCCATGAAGGTCCCTGTCCTGTCCCGTCCCCCCGAAAAAACTTGCTCAAGAATCTAGAGGCCCCCATGATTAATGTGGGAATGTGGCATAGGGAGCTGCAGTGGGAAACAGCTCTCAGACAAGCAGAAGTACCTTTCCACTCATGGAAGGTGTATGTATGTTGGAACCAACACATTATTACTATTATTTGTAATGAGAAAAGCTCTTTACATCTCAACTACTCGTAATATCCTGGTCACATATTCTTATTTCACTGATGAAGAACCAATTTGCACAAAGGTTAGAAAGAAAACTGAAGGCCAAGATAGTATTCAAAGTCTGATACTCTAGACCCAGTTCTGCCACTTGTACCAATCAATGCCTCAGAAAAGCACTAATTCATCATTAAAGTCCACTGCTATTCATTCTCTCCACTTCTCAAATGCATTCAACTGTTTGTGTTCTTCAAACATCTCTAATAAGCTTCTGAGAAACCTTACACAATCACTCTTATATGATTATGACTAGAACTAGAAAGCCATAACATTTGTATTATGTGTTAACATTTGCTATAATTTCAGTAGTAAGAAGATAGACAAATCACTAGGCAATACTTTGGTGTCACATAGCAATCCATTGACTCAGTGACTTGCTGGTTTTCTTATGTGTAAAAGGACCAGCTGTGGATAAAACATACGCATACTATGGAAGTAGGTGTGTGGGTGAGAGTGTAATCTTTTAAGGACTAAAAGAAGTGACCCACAATGACCTTTTTGACTGCTTTCGTACATCACATAACTGGACCACAGAAAACAAGTTATTTCTTTCAGAGCTGATTAATCATCTGTCACAGTTCCCAAACTTTACCCAGTACCCAAACCTTATTGGCACCACTTGTGTTTTCCCACCTGAACCACAAAGTTTTAAACTAATTTAGTCACTTTATACTTGCTCCATTCCACATTGGATAAGTGGATGCAAGTACTTTTGATTAAACATTTAGTAATATAGTAGTAAACAGGGATAGATAGAGGAGGGAAGGACTCCTTGCTACTTACCGACAGCAGCCATGCCACCTGGCGGTAGTTTGGCCTCTTTGATGCACCGCCCCCTCCAGTAGGCTGCAAGAATGGCCTCTTCATGACTTAAGGAGTTATCTGCATAGCCACAAGCAAGTTCTCCAACTGAATGGCCAACAATCCCATCAGGCTGCAAACCCATAGCCTTTAATAGGTCAATCTGTGCTATCTGGAGAGCAGAAAATGTGTTGCTGAGTTTACATTACGTGAAGCAGCAGCTTGCACTATCCTATTTTGGTTGGTACCTTCACAGTGTGATTACTGGCACAACAGATGTTTCCTGGAGGAATACTAAACTTAATAGCAGGGCTTCCTAATAGTATAAACCCATCTCACTACAACTCTTTTTCCCCTAATATTTTATCACCTACTTTTATTCATACCTCCTCTCCATCGACTTCTCATTGAATGCCTCATGTTGAAATGGGAAGGTTCTCTATTATTCTTCCCAGCTCTGTATTTGGCTTACAGTGGCAGAAACTATCTGAAGCTACACCAAAGGCCCATCATACACACTCACAGAAACATTTCCTATTCTTATTCTGAAGTAACATCATCCTATACTCTCCATGCCAACCAGCAGAACCATGGGCAGAAAGACAAGACGCCTTAAAAAGTAATGTGTATGCATTAAAAAATGTTTGTCTCCAGCCTCGTTGCTGACTAAATAAAACAAAACCTTTCAAACAGAGATTGAAGCCAGTTTCCAGTGACCCTTAGAAAGGGAAATCATCACAGACTCCTAAATATAATCTGAGTACTGTGAGCCATGATTTAGATGATTATGAGACAAAAGAGACATCACTCCTCACATGTCTTCATGTTAGTCAAAACAAGGACAAAGCATTTCAGTCTTACCTGAATAGCAGCAAGCCCAACAAATGCATTAACAGTTTCATTAAAGGTGTTCTCATCAGCAAACAGGAGTAAGTCAGACACCTTCAGACCTGTGCCTTTCAGAGCCTCATCTGAACGCAAGATGGACTGGTGGAAGAGATCAAGCTTCATCAGGCTAAGGCCCATTCCTTTCCACTGTGTGCCCATACCTATCAGATTCAGAAAGTAGAGAAAACCTATTAGTGTTACTATCATGTGCAGAAGATGGAGACAAGTATTTGACTGAATTTGGAGTAGCATTCAAAATTCAGATCTAGGAGCCGTGGAATGCCTCCAGCTACCGAGAATTATTACTTCACACTCTTGGTGGTGTATGTGTGTTGTATCAAAGGGATTACAATGAAATTTAACTTACACAGACTCAAAATTGCATTAAACAAAAAGACTCAAGACTATTTAACATGTCATCACATCTAGCAAAAGGAAGAGATATCTAAACTCAGATGATATTATTATTATTATTTAGATTTCTGCCCCACCCTCCTGGCCAAGGCTGGCCCAGGGTGGCTTACATAAGAACAGAATAAAATTCCAACAGTACAGTATGAAAGTATAACATCTATTAATACAATAACAATTCTTAAAATCATAAATATAGTAATATAATAAAGTGCTAGTACTTAGTTTCCTTATCTTACAGTCAGCCCATCGATCTTCTTCAGTAGTCCTGGGCGATTAGCTTGGGCAGTAGTTCGAAGACCCAGGGGATCCCATCATAGGCTGTCAGTTGTCAATAGTGGTGGTGGCTCCAAAGGCCTGGCAGAAGAGCTCCACTTTACATGCCCTGCGGAACTGCAAAAGATCCTGCAGGGCCCTTGTCTCCTCCAGGAGCTCATTCCACCAGATTGGAGCTGCCACCAAGAAAGCTGTCACTAGCCTGGCCGCCTTAATATGCGGGGGGGGGGAGCAGCCAAATCTAGGTCCCTGATTGCAGCACTCTCTGGGGTACATATGGGGACAGGCAGTCCCTTAGGTATGTAGGTCCCTGGCCGTAAAGGCCTTTAAAGGTAATAACCAGCACCTTGAAATGAATCCGGTATGCTATAGGCAGCCACTGCAATGTCTTTAGGACAGGTTGGAAGTGCTACTGAATACGGAGTCCCATCAATAGCCTGGCTGTGGCATTTTGCACCAGCTGTAGCTTCTGGATTTGAAACAAGGGCAGCCCATTGTAGAGGGCTTTACAGTAGTCCAGTCTCAAGGTGACCATCTATGTTGCCAAGTCATTGCGTTTGAGGAAGGGAACCAACTGCCTAATCAGCCTGAGATGGTGAAAGGCCAACTTGGCAGTGGTTGCTACCTGGGCCTCCATTGTTAAGGAGGCATCTAGGAGCACTCCCAAACTCTTAAGCTCTGGTGCTGGCACCACTAGTGCCCCATCGAAGGTCGGGAGCGGGATTCCTACCCTTAGACTGCCCTGGCTCAGGCACAGGACCTCCATCTTCGTCGGATTCAATTTAAGCCGGCTCAGTCTAAGCCACAGCTTGTAATGCCTTGTCTAGGTCTTCTGGTTTGGAGTTGGACTGACCGCCCAACAACAGATAGAGCTGGGTGTCATCCGTATACTGGTGACAACCCAGTCCATGCCTCTGGGCAATCTGGGCAAGAGGGTGCATATAGATATTAAAAAGCATCAGGGACTACACTGCCCCTTGAGGCACTCCACATTCCAGTGGATGCCTTTGGGACAGCTGATCCCCTAGCTCCACTCTCTGTCCCTGGCCTTGGAAAAAGGAAGCAAGCCACTGCAAGGCTAGTCCCTGGACTCCAATGTCGGCGAGGTGGTAGATCAGTAGCTGATGGCTGACCATGTTGAATGCAGCCAACAGGTCTAACATCAACAGCACTGCCAATCAGCCTTGATCCAGATGCCTCTGGAGGTCATCCGTGAGCATGATCAGTGCCATCTCTGTCCCGTGACCTGGGCGGAAACCAGACTAGAAGGGGTCTAAGATGGAAGCGTCATCCAAGAAGCCTGGTAACTGAATTGCCAAGTCTCTATCAAGTCTCATATAGGAAACCGTCTCTATTTCCAATTTGGATGTAATTACTTGAGCAGTTATACCAGCTAAGAGATGTCTGAACTCAGATGACAAGACTCACATAGGAAACCAAGTTTCTGTTTCTGATTGGGTTATAATTACCTGAGCAGATATACCACAGAGGTCTTCCTGTGGACTGAGCCATCTGAATCTCCTTCATATCACCCTCACTGCCAATCAAAGTGTAGCCCCTGTAAGGCATAGATGATGCAGGTATTCCAGAGATATCATTGAGCATGCTCAGAAATGCAGTGTGCTGCCGCTGTTTCATGGTCTGCTCTATTAATCTTTCTACTGCTTCTTCAGTCCTTCCACAAAATTGGACCAATCGTGGCAAATTATACATCTCCAGAAGGGGACATTTCTTCTTGTTGGGGCTCAAGATGATATGGGCATTTGAGCCACCAAAGCCAAAAGAATTGATTCCTACATAGTGACCTTTTACTGGGGTTGGCTTAGTAACTACTTCAATGCGGCCATCTTGTAAGGCAGGAATATCTGGATTTGGGGTGTTATAGTGAATGTTTGGTGCCCATAGTCCATGTTCTAAAGAGAGAACAACCTTAAGGGAAAAAAGAACATACTGTTAAGACTGAGAATATTTTACTGATGGATGTCATTTGCATGATTTTTGCAGCAACCACAAAGATTAGAAAATGGCTCACTTTTGAATAAAAGCAGAAGTCATCAGGATTCTGAAGAGGATTCCTCAGCAATGGCCAAGTTTGACAATTTGTTTTACTCACATATGATGTGGAATATGTTTCCTAACTATTCTGCTCTTCTTGTGTAACTTGATTGGGGAATTGGTATAAGAATTCCTATCCTAGCCCCATTTATAAAATCATGGCTCTGACTCTGCTAAAGTTTGCTGTGTCACCAGTTGCAACAACCGTTATGACACAAGATAGTTCAGGAGCAAAACAAGGACATGCAGTGATCCAATCTACATCCTCTTCCCTTCTATTTACTACCTGGTTATTCTTCTTATTCTTGTAAGTTCTGGTCCTTGTCTCTTTTAAAATGTTGTGCTCTGCTCACGTATTGCATATTGGAAAGAGCAAACGTTTTAACTAGAGTAAGACCAGCATCAAAGGCAGCAACTACCTAGGCCCTTTGCAAAACCCTGACTTGTCCTTGTACAGTAGCCACTTCCTCCTTTATCTCTCTCTCTGGACTACAGAGATTGGACTGCCCCCCTCTCTTCACTGGCGTCATGCCAAAAGCTCGGATGGAGGCCCTTTCCTCTTCCCTTCTCCCTCATCCGGGCAGAAGGAAGGCAGAAGTTGCTACTATACTTACTTAAGAGGTGAAGACTGCTAGGAGCAGCAGCAACTATCCCTGCTTGGTATGTGTGGTGGTGGTGGGGAATCTGCAGCTGTTGCACTGCTGAATGCTTGCTCACCTGTGTGAGCAGGCAAACAAAAAACAATGATGGCAGAGGCATCAAGGTATAACAGCCTACCCTCTCCTTTGCATTGGAGGTGGTAGTAGCAGTGGCCTGTGGTCCCTGATGGTTGGGTCCCCTCCCCTCTTCAGTGTTGCAACACTGGCTCTGGCAGCAGGTTGCTCTTCCTTAGCCTCTCCCTTCACCAAATACAATCAGAGGGAAGGTAGAAGCCGTGGTTCCTGTTTACCACACATTGGCTCTGGTGGTAGGCTGCTCTTCCTCAGACTCTCCCTCAATTAAATACAATCGGAGGGTGGGTAGAAGCTGTGGTTCCTGTTTCCCATCTATCAGCCAGCAGTCATTTATTTGCCTCCAGCCTGCACAGCAAAAGCTGTGAGGTTCGGCTGCAGGTGCCACTGCTCAGAGGAAGAGAACAGGTGAAGGAGCAGTAGCAGCAGTAACAGACCTTGCTTCTGCTGCCAGTCACTCACTTGCCCATAGAGGGAGTGGATTGATTGGTGGCTGTGGTGGCAAGGAATAACAGCAGCTGCTGCTCATTCATCCACTCTCTCTGGGTTATTGTGGTAACTTCTGCCTGGAGTGGCAAACAGACAGTGGCTAATGGCATTAAAGGGCAGCTTCTGTCTGGTAGAAAGGTGAGATTCTACTATGTTCGGGGGGGGGGGACATTGGACACCATCTTGCAAAGGCCGCCTTTCTCTCAAGTCCTGCATCAGAGATGCTGGTGGGAATCATGGTATAGAGGCAACACAAAACAAAAGAGAAGGTGGGTTTGAAAAGGGATCAGATGCACTCAATGCTCCCTCTAAGCTCTGGAGTCTTGTGAGCAAAAATTCTACTTGGTGAGCTACCAGCATTAAAGCTGTGAGTCAGTGATTTGGCTACTGCATAAATTAGTTTGCTCTGGAGTCATCCTTCCTGACCTAAGACAAAAATGTGTAAGCCGGAGGCTAAAAAACTGTGAGCTAGCTCACACTAACTCAGCTTAGAGGGAACATTGCTCATGATGTAGGATAAGTCCATTGACAACTATTGGCCATGATGACTGAAGAGAATGTCTACATCTAGAAGCAACAGACCTCCAAATACCAATGCTAGGAAGAAACACTAGGGGAGCCCTGGTCTCTATGCCAGCTTGCCGATGCTTTAGGACAACTGGTTGGTCAGTGTGTGAAACAGCATGCTGAAATACAAAGAGCACTGTTCTTATCCAACAGGGCACCTCTTATGTTCTTAAGCTGACACAAAACCAGGGGAGCTGCTTCTGTGAGAAAGGGGCAGTCGTTATTTTGCACTACAAGTGGAAGCAATATTGTAGGACTTCAGGTTTCACAGGATGAGTATCATCACTGTTCTAGCATACAGTTTATTCAGAATACACTAGCAATGTCAATTAAAAAAATCACAAAACTTGGAAAGACACAAAGGCTGCAGCTGCAGGAACAACTTTCTCTGCATCTGCCCCAGCCCCACAGCTGCCCTACCCCACAGGCTCCAACATGCTGCTTGCTGGTATGGAGCTACTGCTGCTTGTCTTACCCTGGAGAACTACAAAGCTAAGGAAAGACTGGGTTGATTAATATTTCTGATCTTCAGGACAAATGGTCTTTCAGTTATGTTGGCCTCCCTCCCCTAGTCTCTGCCCTTTCTCTCCTTTCATCTCAAGAGAGCAAGACGTTCGTATCAGACTCCATGATTTACTTAATTTAGCTATAATTCTGGAGTCATAATTGTTTTCAAGTCTTTCTCTCATCCCATTGCAGGGTCCTGGATGATGTAAGAGACAGCTGCTCCTTTTTTACCTTTGCTAAAGCAGCAAGACCAGAGGCAGGCTCTGGATGACCCATGTTAGATTTAGTTGATCCAATCAGCAGCGGCTCTCGTTCTGACTGGCAAAAGACACCGACAATGCCATTGACTTCTTGGGGATCCCCAACCTAACAGAGAAGACAGGAAACATTATGAGCTACTAGCTAGATTTCAAAGTTAACTAGAGCAGGTTCACACTGTCAGATTCCTTCGCACAGCTGCATAGGTGGGTACATAACTACACAAAGGGAAATAAAAGTATGAAGCAGGTGGAGGGGCAGCTTCTATCTCTAGAATCATGGCTGCATGGAAAAGTGCAGTTGCAATCCACAAAATGGTTGAGAATTCTGTGAATGTGCAACCCACCTTTCCCCCACCCCCATACACAATCACACTGAGGAAGTTGATGCAGTGAACTAAGTTGCAGTCCTCAGTTTCTCACAGGGTGGGGTGTGAGGTGGGGTTTAGGCAATCTGGCTTCTGACAAAAGATTTAAATAGGAAATTCAGCCTCCAAACTTAGCTAAAGGGACAGAAAAATTGGAGCCTCCAAGACACAAGGAAGGAAAAGAAAGTCCAAAAATACAAAACAGAAGGAGAGAACAAACCTTAGTGCCTGTGCCATGAGCTTCAATATATTCCACTTCCTCAGCTGTAATCCCAGATTCTCGGTACAGAGAACTGACCAGCTGCTGCTGCATCCACCCAGATGGGTACGTTACACCTGAGGCAAGAAAAAGACCCATCAAGTCTTCTTTGCATACCAAGTTGTTGCAGCAGGTTTTGCTTCTACGTGCAGGTACTGGATGATGCTCCTTTTTAGAGGAGGCACTTAGATTTAAAATGTTTTTGTGCTGTAAGATAGGAGTCTGGAATCCTGAGCACAATAAGAATACTGCTTGTCTCACAAAGTTATTGTAAAAAGTGTACTGAGATAAAGTTGTGAAGTGCTTTGAGTACTCAAAAAGTGTCACATAAGTATTATCATTACTCTTGTGCTGCCACAGATTGGGTATGAAGTATTCAGCACTGTAAAGAAACAAAATACCCTAGCAGTGGAACTTTGTCTCATTGTCCACATTATCTCATATGCTCTTTGGATAGCATCAGGCATTAAAAAAAAAAAATCATAAGCACTCAGACACTCTTCTGTGCTTCATACAGAAGGATTTACATTCTTTCAGATTTCAGCCAGAGCATCTGAAGCAATCCTTGATTGCAGCTTAAACAGAAGCACTCACATGAAGTGAAGACAGATGTAACATAAAAAGAGAGCTGACAGGTATCCTTCATCTGTAGAGAGAGTGGTTTTGCCAGTCAAACAATAGATGTGGATGCCAGAAAATTAAATAATGGCTCAGCTGTCAGTCTTGCTCCTCCCTCTGTGCTTCTGGCAGGCTACCTGTCCATCCATTCTTTTCTTTTTTTAATTTCAAAAACATTGCATGAACATCCATGTGTCTACCCTTTAGTAATACATAAGGGAAACTATCTAAATGTACAAAACTCTTCCAGGGATTTGAGAAGATTTACTGGTGATATTATGTACCATGGGCTGAAGCCAATCAGAACTATGCCCAGTCAGTTCAGATGCCAATCTTTAGTGCCAGTTTGTTTAGGGAGCATGACCCTGGATAAGAGTAGGGTATAATTTAAGTGAAAGCAAACCAAGTCCCTCCTGACCACACTGATCTATATGATATTTCTCTTTACCCATGAGAAGCCTCATAGTTTCACAACCACCAGAGAGCCAAAATTTCACCTTGCTCCTTAAATCCATCAGTATTACACCCCGAATTGACTATGGTAGAATAAATCCGTTTGGCCATTGACTTCTTGGTCAGGAAAACGGCAACAGCAGCTTCTGAGCGGCAATATCCATTCCCTGTGGAAATTCAGAACCATAAAAAGGTCATCTTATTTAGATGGCTGGCCTTCTAGCCATACCTCTCCAAAGATGACAAGCAGACAACAATACAAACCCCAAAATTAAACCAACTAATAAAATCTATATTAAAATAAAATTTTAACCTGGTATGGAGAACCTGTTTAATATAACTCCAAAATTCAAATGGGTACAGGAAACTAATTGCAGGGGGTTGTGAAAACATTGACTTAAAAAATAAAAATAGGGATCAAGCTTCCCTATGTTTATTCTCAGACCTGCTTGGTAATTTTTTTGTTTAAAATTTCATGCCATTTTGCGATTGACGTGAACTTTTAAGTTCAGAGAATCATATGTACTCATTTTATGTCCTTACCAATAGCTAAGTTTGAAAACGTAGAGAGAAGAAAACAGGAAATTATAACAAGCCTCCAAATCACCCATGACGTCCAGCCTTGTTTGATCAAAATTTGCTTTGGAAGTAAAACCATACAAGCAATGCAATTCAAACTAACTCACTGCTTTTGAAGAATCTTGAAAGAATAGCAATTTTTCTCTGTCTTTCATAAAATTAGTTATGAATCAAGGTTTGACACCTAACCATGCTTTCTGCAGGCAGAAGACTTTTCTGCAGGTGGAAAAGGAGAGGGGGGTGTCTCCTGCTACAGACCTTCCACTTCCCATACCCTATGCTTTTCTCAAGAGTTCACAGATCCCTACAGATGCAAAGGGGTGGTGAAGAGAGCTGGGTGCAGCAGGCAGAGGTAGATGAGAAAGTGAGCTTCAGTGAGCGTCACTTCATTAGTACTAAAGTATAGAGTGTTCTTAGCTCTCCCTGAAACATCAAAAGTTGCTTACCTGAAGCATCAAAAGATTTACAAGCACCTTCAGGACTAAGCATGCCGAGCTTCATGAACTGCACAGAAGTGCTGGGCTTCAGTAAGAGGTTGACTCCCCCCACGAGGGCTGATTCACACTGTCCACTGCAAATGGCTTTGTAAGCACTGTCCAGAGCAACGAGGCCAGAGGAACATGCAGTGTCAATGGCCATACTTGGACCTTTGGGGTCAACAACAATAATCAGTAAAAAAAAAAGCCATAAATTGCTCTGTCTTACCCGCTTTCTTAATGTTACCAGCAGAATATGCCCCATGTTTGTAGTCCAATGTACTACATTTAAGAAATGTGAACACAAGGCTACTACACAATTAAGCGGGGTCCAGTGGGACCGTAAAGACCAACAAAATTTATTCTACTATAAACGTTTATGAGTCTGAATTCATTCCTTCAGCAAGCTCTGACTTACAAAAGCTTATGCTGGAATATACTGTGTTAGTCTTTAAGAGGCTACTGGACTCCTGTTTAATTTTGCTACAACATACTAACACAGGTATGCCTCTAGAAATGCAACCACAAGACGTTCCCATTACCATTCTTGTTAACTGGCTCCAGCCAAAACATACCTGCCTGTATACAGGAAGTTCCCACTCTCTTGTCAAAGGCAATGGTGCACAGATCCCAATACACTACCCACTCTTGCTTACGATCCAAAGTCAATGAAGAATGTTCGCTTTCCATGCTAAGAGCTCCCACATTCTTTACAATACCTTTAACCGGTTCCTGTTTACTCATGTTAAAGTCTTATCAGTGGAAGAACTGTATTATAATATTATAGAAAGCTTTCTTATACTGAGTTGCTCCATCTAGTCCTGACCAACGGCAACTCTCAGGGTCTTAGGCAGAGTAAGGTCTTTTCCAAAACCCACTATCTAGGATCCCTTAACTAGAAATGCCAGAGACTGAACCTAGGGTCATCTGCATGGAAAGCAGGAGCTATATAATTGAGCCTCAGCCCCATGCAAGAGACTAAAACCTGCCCTAACAGGAACTGTCAGTTCATAATTACTAAACAGGTATTATTATTATTATTTATTTGACTTTTACCCCGCCCTCCCACCAGGGCTTACATAAAACCATAAAACCAACATAGAGTACATACATAAAATACATAAATTCATTCCATATACATACAGTTAAAACCATTTATGTATGGCGGTATCATATAACAAAGTGCAAATGCAGCTATATTGGGCTATAGCCTCTGTACTTACCAGTGAAGTCAAAGAAGTAGGAAATTCTGTTGGCAAGCATAGCACGTTGACAGCCAGTCATACTATATCCTAGCAAATGTTCAGGGTCTAAGCTAAATGCTTCACCAGCTTCTGACCCACTCACACCAATCCACACACCTGTGTTGGTGCCCCTAAGGGCAGCTGGATTAAAACCTAAAAGGAGAGAAAAGGAATTTCACAATACGAACTGGAATGTGAAGAACCAGCCACTGATGCTACAAGTGCTTGGCCACAAAACAATGCAAAATTAAAAAAATTCAGCGACACAATACAAAAAATAAGGCCACAAAAATCTGGCCATGAATTAAAAATAAAAAGCTGTACATGGTTCTTAGCTACTGTCGCTTATAAGAAAATACATGTATAATCACATGACCCTACCCCCATACTACAGCACACATGACGACAAATGGCTGAACACTAAGGGAGGAAGCTTGTTAATGTCATCAAGCTGTGTCATCTCCAAAAGAACAAGGGTCATTGTGTGTTTTGGTGTTCATCTTATTTATCAAATTTATATCTTGCTCCCTCTCCCCCAAAGGAGACTTGGGCTGGCTAACAGTGGCTCAAGTGATTAAGACGCTGAACTGCAGGCTGTGGAAGGTCAGTAGTTCAGCAGTTTGAGAACCGAGAGTGCTGCATGACGGAGTGAGCTCCCGTCTCTAGTTCTAGCTCCTGCCAACCTAGCAGTTCAAAAGCAAGATATTGCAAGTAGATAAATAGGTACCACTTTGGTGGGAAGGTAACAGCATTCCATGCGCCTTGGTGTTTAGTCATGCCGGCCACATGACCACAGAAATGTCTTCGGACAGCGTTGGCTCTTCGGCTCTGAAACGGAGATGAGCACCGCGACCCTAGAGTCGGATTCGACTGGCTTTCGAGCAAGGGAACCTTTACCTTTACTTACCCTCTCCCCCGAAGGAGACTTGCGCTGGCTAATAGCATTTCAAATATACCAATAAAAACAATATAAAGACACAATAAATAATATTTAAAATATAAAATGGTTAAAAATCTATCCCCATTAAAACCTATCCACTATCATGCAGGGTAGGATGCGTGGATGGTGAAGACACAGCTGCCTGGTGGATCACAATCACCCAAAGGCCACCCAAAAAAGAGCAGAACTGCATGCCCCGAGGAACCTAGGGAGGTCCTGCAAGGCATGCACCCCGTCGGGCAGCTGGTTCCACAGGGCGGGTGCCACTACTGAAAAGGCCCTCATCTTTGTTGAAACAAGGCGGGCAGTTCGTGGATCAGAGACCTTAAATAAATTCCAAGATGAAGATCAGAGAAGGCGGGGAGGATCAAGCTGGGAGAGGCATTCCCGAAGGTATGAGGGTCCCAGGCCATTTAAGGCTTTAAAGGTAAGTACCAACACTTTGAATTGGCACCGAAAACTAATTGGGAGCCAGTGCAGCTGCCAGAGGATAGGTGTTCTATGTGCTGACCAGGACACTCCTGTCAGCAGTCTGCAGCTTCCAAAGTGTCTTCAAAGGCTGCCCTGCATAGAGAGTGTTACGGTAGTCCAGTCTCAAGGTGAATTACTATGGCAAGGTCTTACCAAGACAGATAGGGAGTCAGTTGGTGAGCCCAGTGTAGATGGTAAAATGCAATCTTGGTCACCAAGGACACGTTTTTCCATGGAGAACAGAGCCATTCTCCCAAATTCTTGACTGAGTCAACTGTAGAAAGACGGACCCCATAAAGGGTTGGTAGAAGTGGCCACCCTAGTGGTCCAGGCTTCCCCAGCCACATAATCTCTGTCTTAGCTTCAACAAACTCTCAACTAGCCATTCTACCACTGCATCCAGGCAGGAGGCCAAGACTGGAATTCTGGCTACTGGTCGCTACTTAAATAAGAGGTAGAGCTGGGTATCTTCTGCATATTGATGGCATGTCACTGCAAATCAACTTACAATCTCCGCCAGAAGGTACATATAGATGTTAAATAACATTGGGGAGAGAATCAAACCCTGTGGAATTCCACAGGTTAGGGCCCATGGTGATGATCTCTCTCCACCCATGATTACCCTCTGGGACTGACCTTGGGGAATGAGGAGAACCAGCTCAAGGCCATACCCTCACACATAGGGAGGCCAGGCACTGACCAGGACCAAATGGTCTACTGTATCAAGGGCAGCAGACAGACCCTAACCCACTGCTCACTTCACCTTTCCCAGAAATGGAAGATTAGATACCGGGCAATAATTAGCTAGGTCCCTCTTATCTACAAATGATTTTTTCAGGAGGGATGTCACTACTACCTCCTTGAGGGAGCTAGGGAAAGAGCCCTGGGGGGAGTGAGAGATTATAATGTCTCCTAAGGCTCCTCCCACTACTTCTTTGGGGGCATTCACCAACCAGAAAGGGCAGGGATCCAAGGAGCAGATAGTAGGCCAAACAGCCGATAGGACCCTGTCAACATCCAGCTGGAAGAGTGGATTGAAGGAGTCAAAAAATGGGCCTAAATTGTGCACAAGCCCCAAGATTCTTACTGACTCCAAATCTGGCAGCCAAGACTTGGCAAAGGAGTGAGACTATCTGAAAAGAAGGTTGCAATGTTTCACAGCTAACAGCCAAATTTTCATCTACTTTTGGAGTCACCAAAGGGTGATCAGTTGCCTAATAACTCTAAACAAATGAGCTGAACATGATGTGGCAGATGCAATGGCGGCAGAAAAGTAAGAGTGCTTTGCTGCCTTCACTGCCACTTCAGATGCCTTCAAGCGGGCCCTATAAAGTGCTCTTGTTGCTTCATCATGAGTCTAAGTCCCCTTTTTACCATCCTTAGTTCATTCGTATACCAGGGACCAAGGTAGTACAGGGGTGAAGAGGGCACAAAGGGGCAACTCAGTCAATGGCCTCCTGAAGGCCCAGATTCCAGGCATCAAGTTCATCAAGAGAGCTGCTGTTAGAGCCAGACAAATCCCGCAGAGTGTTCTGGAATCCAACTAGATCCATGAGTCTCTGCGGGCAAGCATAAATAAGTTCACTGCCCCTGTAGAGGGAGGGGGCAAATCTCAAACCAACCTTCACAAGGTAATGCTCAGTCCATGGCACCAGTTCGCAAAGAACCACTGAATCCAGATAAATTCCTGCACAAAAGATCAAATCCAGCATGCAGCCTGCTCTGTGCAATATAACCTGGGAGAGTCGTAATGATGCCATGTCATGGTCTGAAGAGGCACCTGATAAGGCAGCATCATGGACACTGAAGTCCCCCCAAAAGCAAGGCCCACTCTGCCAGCCTCAGCAGGGAGTTAGCTGGTAAGCTAGGCAGACTGTAAACCAGCAAGATTCCCACCCTCAGTGTTGGCAATTTTTTGGTGCAGGAAGCCATTCAAAGGAGAAAGAATCTCAGATGAGAACTGCCACCCCCCCATCTTCCTGTTCGCAGCTGATGAAGGACTGAATATCCTGGGGGAGTCATCTGAGTGAGAGCCACTACTTCATCCTTGTCCACCCAGGTCTCAGTCAAGCATACCAGAACAAAATTGCCTTTCCTAATAAGTTCTTCAAGGGAGGCAGTCTTATTCATAATCGATCTGATATTGCACAACATCAAACTTGAAGAGGAGAGCAAAGAAGTCTAGGTCTGCACATCATCATTCCTTGGGATGGGAAGGAAGTTGGAGGGGGACTTAGCATATTTATATCTCAATCTCCTTCTAAACCTAACTCTGCCCACCACCATACCTCCCACCTCCTCATCTTACAGGGATTCCCTGGCCACCTAGGCACATCTCACAGCTTACTCTGGTTTCCCTCTCCACCTGTAGGAGGATCTAACCAGCTATGCAGCAGATTTATAGTGCACCAAAACACACACACACAATCAACCAAGCCCACAATAGTCCAAGCCAAGCAGTTGACCTACCCACCCTTGTAGTCAATAGGCCTCTCCAATCACCAGCCAGTTGTGATTAGCAAGAGCTGTTGCCTCTGCTGGGGCAGAGCTGCAGGTTTTGGACTCCACCTGGTACTTTCCTGATGTTCCGGTACAGCAGTCCCATGCACCCCTGCTCTGGTCTCACTTGAGGAAATTTGCTCTAATCACCAGCCATGGTCTGCAGGAGCTGTTGCCTCTGCTGAGACAGAGCTGCGGCTTCTGAACTCTGCCTGACACTTTCCTGATGTTCCTCTGCCACCAAAGAACACACGCACACTCGGAACCCTAATTCAAACCTTTTGGAAAGTATGTTTACTTCCAGTCCTGTAGTGCTCCCTAGGTGTGATCTGCTAGATCTATGAATGGGAATCCACGATATTGGGTACATGAAGGTAGGGACGCAGTGGTGGATCTTTTTTTATTACCCCAGGAAGGGCAGCAAAGAAAGTCCGAGAACCTGGGATGAACCCAGCCCTGTAAGCTATTGTTTATGATACCTGACAGTGCAAAATCCCTCAATATTATTCCATACTGTCCTTGCAATGTAAAGATATTATCAACGTGCATTACTCAAGTGCTATCACAAATGTATTGAAAGGAAAATTTAGACAGAGAGCACACCCCTGCTGGTGGACGGTAAGCCCCTTTCTTCTAAACAAAGTGAGTGGCTCCTGTCCACGTTGGAAAGAAACTGTGAACTAATTAAGGCTAGTTTTTAAGATAAAAGAACATGTTTCTGCTTAGGGAGCCCAGGCACTTGCATGCAAGGGTGCACATAAAATGCACCAGCATTTTTTTTTGCTCCTGTGAGGTGAGTCCAGATTTGTTCCATCTTGACTCTTCAGATGACACATCTATCCTCCTCTGCATGGAATACTGAATTTGTCATCGATTTTGGCCTTGTGCTTATACTTTCGATAGTAATGACAATCCTTTTTAAAGAAGAAGTGATTGGATTTATACCCGGCCCTTCACTCGGAGTCTCAGAGCAGCTTACAATCTCCCTCCCTTCCTCTCCCTGCAACAGACACCTGTGAGGTAGGTGGGACTGAGAGAACTCTGACTGACCCAAGATCATCCAGCTGGCTGCATGTGGAAGAGTGGGGAATCAAACCCGATTCTCCAGATTAGAGTCCACTGCTCTTAACCACTACAGCAAACTCCCCTTCACTCAGAGTTTCAGAGCACATTACAATCACCTTCCCTCTCCCCGCAATAGACACCCTGTAAGATAGGTGGGACTGAGAGAGCTCCGAGAGAATTGCTCTTGAGAGAACAGCTCTGAAAGAACTTTGACAGACCCAAGGTCACCCAGCTGGCTTCATGTGGAGGAGTGTGGAATCAAACCTGGTTCTCCAGATTAAAGTCTGCTGTTCTTAACCACTACACCAAACTGGCTCTCAATAAACCGTAAACTGCTGTTTGTGTACCTATACATTTAATCAAACATACAGTGTCTGATTTTTTAAAGCAATTTTTCATTTTTAAGCTGCAAAAGTACTCTGGAGAGAGTGGGGAGAGTGTTTTTGCAAGCTGAGCATAAGGCCCACAACTGCCCCTTTTCCTCCCTCCTGCTAGATTTAAAGAGCCTTCCAGCTGGTCAGCAGGCCACGTGGTCTCTGCTGATCAGCTGAAGCCCTTTAAATCAGGCAGGAGAGGAGGGAGAGGGATGGCCGGGTGGGTGGTTGCTCTTGGGGGTGGGGCTTCTGCTGCCAGCCAGCTGGCCAGGGGCAGACTGAAGCCCCCAGAAGCGGGGGAACTCCCACCCAGACCTAGGGGCTGGCAACCCTAGGTCTTTTTCATGTTCCTTACACACATCTTGCATTTCCTTCCTAATCCTTACAAAACAGTCCAGAATGTTAGACCTTGTAATATCAAAACCGTATATATGTAAACTGTTTAACTGTTGGTGAATACAGTAAACAGAGAGTTAAAGGCAAAATTCTGGTCTGTTTGCTTACCACCATCTAAAATGGCTTCATAAGAGACTTCCAATAGCATCCGGAGTTGAGGGTCCATTGTGTGAGCTTGCTTTGGATGAACTCCAAAAAAAGAGGCATCAAATTTGCTGATGTCCTTGAGCTTCCCATTTCTCCTCGGTAATCCATAAATTCCTGAAATTAAAAAAAAACCTCTCACATCTTCAACATATTATATAATTAAGAACTACATGGTGGTTGTATGTATTCTTTGTGTCAGTGCTAACAGTACATCTGGGCTGTCCAAGTGACTGTGAGAAAACAATGATGGATAAGAAACTAGGGATGTCGGCCTCCAAGGGGGACCTGGGGATCCCCTGGAATTATAGCTCATCTCCAGACTACAGAGATCAGTTCCTTCGGAGAAAATTGATGTTTTCAGAGGGTGGACTCTATGGCATTGTACCCCACTGAGGATTCTGTCCTCCCCAGGCTCCACACCCATATCTCCAAGAGTTTCCCAGCTTGGATCTGGCTACCCTACCCCCTTCCCCCACCAAGCAGTTTGACAGTCTACACCAAGTTACAAAAGCAAAGTAACCATTTCTGGAGCACCAAAAGGCCAAAGCTACAACATCCCTCATTTTTCAACAAAGGCAGCATAATATAGCTTATTCTGAGACATTTCTGCTAATAATGTACATCAGAAATGGCATAACATTTAGGGATCCAAACACTTTACCAATCATTGGTAAGATTAGTTTGGTCATAAAAATGGGATTTTATTCTACCATTTGAGGGATACAGATAGGTTTGCCAACCTCCAGAAGAGATCTGGAGATCTCCTGGAAGTACAACTGATCTCCAGACATCAATTCCCCTGGAAAAAATGGTTGCTTGGTTGAGAAATGCCTGGAGATTTGGGGATGCAGCCTGGAGAAGGTGGGGTTTGGGGAAAAGAGGGACTTCAGCACAGTATAATATCATAGAATCCACCCTGCAAAGCAGCTATTTTCTTGAGAAGAACTGATCTCTGTAGTCTGGAGATCAATTGTAAATCCAGGAGATTTCCTGGCCCCACCTGGAAGCACACAACAAACAAGACCACGGTGTATAATTAGCCAACAGATCAATCACCATGTATAATTGAACAAATATTGTTTGTTCTTTTATATATACCATGTGTGAATTTCAATTATCAGCATGATTGCAAAAATAATTCTACAAAGTAAAGTATACAACTTAGCAGTACATTCAAAATAATAATACAGCTCCTAATTACAAAAACAATCCAGACAAACGACGGAGTTCTAGTACAATGTCCGTTTACGTGTCCTTCATCAGGTTTGTCCTTCTGTTGTTGTTTTTTCACAGGCATGAAGTGCTGCAAGCCATATTTCAAAATGCTAATTCTTATAAACTTTTGGCAGTGCGCCACAGCACTTAGTTTCTGGTGACTGGGGAGCTCCTCTAGCAGGCTTTAATGTGACAAGGTCTACAGGATCAAACCTGATGAAGGACACGTAAACGGACATTGTACTAGAACTCCGTCGTTTGTCTGGATTGTTTTTGTAATTAGGAGCTGTATTATTATTTTGAATGTACTGCTAAGTTGTATACTTTACTTTGTAGAATTATTTTTGCAATCATGCTGATAATTGAAATTCACACATGGTATATATAAAAGAACAAACAATATTTGTTTAATTATATATGGTGATTGATTGTTTTGTTGGCCCACCTGGAAGCAGGCAGCCATAGTGGGTACTTGATAAAGACGGTGATCAATTGTTCTCCTTATCGACCCTGGCCAAAACAATTATCTACTCGAACTGCAACTAAGGATTTAGGTTAGGGTAACATTATCTACAGATGATCACTGGAGACCACTAAAAATATGCAAGTATTTGACTAGATTCATTTTGGTGGCTGCAGTCCATGAAGTAGAGAGATTGAACAGAGACAGTCTTCATGACACTACCCCAACTGTATATATTAAAATATCCATCATAAAAGATGAGATAGTATAGTTCTTTAACAAGAACAATATTCTTTTCTGGCAAATTGTTTGATTTGATGATTCCAGCAGACTCTTCCAGGTTTTTTTAAATGACTGAAACAATTCAGAATCACTCAGCCTACCAGGTTTCCACCTCCGATCATCTTCAGTGACCATGTCCACTCCATTGATCAAGTTCTCCCAAAACTCCTGCAAGTTTTCTGATTCTGGCAGCTTCCCTGCTATGCCTGCAATCACCACGTCCTCCATATCTCCTCTCTAAATAGGAAGTGAAAGAAATGTTAAATAAAGATAACAAAAGTGAGTCATACTAAAAATTATATTCCACCATATTAAAAAGAAGTCAGGCATCACCAAGCATAGATTGAGGATTTAATTTCATATGCTTGCTTTTAGGAAGACTACAATGGTAAAGTTTTATGAGAAAACCACAGCACCAATATTTTATGAGTTTGTGATCATTCATATACCCATGAGCTCAGTGATTAAGATTTCTGTGTTCAAAGGTAATGACTGAGAAGATAAAAGCAAGGAAAAGAAGAAGGAGGAGGAGGAGACTGGATTTATACCCCGCCCTTCACTCGGAGTCTCAGAGCAGCTTACGAACTCCTTTCTCTTCCCCTCCCTACAACAAAAAACCCTGTGAGGTAGGTGGGGCTGAGACAGCTCTGAGACAACAGCTCCAACAGATGCCCAAGGTCATCCAGCAGCTGCAAGTGAAAAAGTGGGGAATCAAACCCAGTTCTCCCAGATAAGAGTCCGCACACTTAACCACTACACCAAACTGGCTCTCTACAGGTACTACAGGTACAATAACATTGTGTTGCATTCATGCATCATGATAAACTGTGGTTTGTTTCAACCAGATTTTTTGCAAACAGTTCTAGTTGTTCTATAGGTACATAACAATCCTGGCTTGTGTATAAACCCTAATTTGTCCCATCCCCACTCCCCTGCCAGGAGGCAGAGAAGAGGCAAATGGCCATTCTCTCTATACTGCTGTCTCTATGACCAGATGAGGGGTGGTACTTCTTAACAAAATTTGAGACATCACAACGAACTACAGTTAGTACACACATTCTAATCAGCTACAAATTGAAATCCCAGTTCCATGACAGCCAACCATTCATATGTCATGACTGACTATGGTTTAATCAAACCACTATTTAAACCACTGTTTAAACGCTATGATTTATTGTAACATCTGAACAGAACCTAAGGAAAATATGATTTATGGCCCTTGATTCTACATCATAACCCTTGAAAGAAGAAAGCTGTTTAAGAAAAGCTTCAATGAGCAGTTTCATACCGAGAAAAAGAAATGGTGGGCCATCACTTCAAAGAGTGTTTGACTAGGACCAGAAAACAGAGGTTCACATCCCTGCTCTGCCATGAAGCTCACTGGGAGCCCTTGGGCCAGTCACTTTCTCTCAGCCTAATGCATCTCACAGGGTTGCTGTAAGGATAAAGTGGGGAGGGGATTGTGTGTACGACATACACTACTCTGAGCTCCTTTGAAGAAGGATGGGATAAAAATATAATGAATAAGCAAACATGTCCCTAAAATATAAACTACAGTTCAGTTATCTGAGAAAGCCAGCATATATAGTATAAATCATGTACAGGTTCACAGAAAATGCTGCATAAGACAACACTTAAGAAACAGAACAGTCATTATTGCAATGGAGACATACCAAATGTAGACAACAGCTAATTTGCATCTTCCTGCCTATGCTATTGGTCCCAGTCACCATATTACTACTGCTTAATATCAATACCCTTCCATTTCTCCATCCTAGATTCCATCTCAATTCATGCCAAAAATATTCAAGTACTTTAAAGCCATATATAATTATGCAAAATTAACTGTGTTGCAAAGTCAAATATTTTGCAGTATTTGCTGGTTGTGGAGAACTTGAATTTCCTTCATGCAGATTATAAATAAAACTTAGCTTTTGAAATGAACAAAATAAACATAGTTTGACACCCGATTTAAAGAGGAAATCAGTTATACCTGTACTAATTAGGATCCCTCTCAGTAAGATTTTCAATGGATGCTTATATACACTGACTGCACATCAGATTTCAGAAATGAATAAATATCATAGTCTCAGGAACTGGAGAATTTTAGCAGTGGATGTAGAGATGAGAGAGGATCAGCTTGTACTTTTAGGAGAAAGAAATTTTCCATGCTTTTCCAGCAAGATGGCAATAATAATTAAAATGAGAATGGCACTTTACAAGAGAATGGTGTCTTGTAAAGAGATCTCAAACCCAAGGTAAAGAGCTCTCATCCCTAAAGAATCTGCCCAAATTGGCACAGTGGGTGAGCTTTGGCTTACATATTCAGCCAATTCTGCATAGGCTTTTCTGTATATTTCTAAGGCAGTACAAGTCTGCTGTCATTTATCATCAGGAAAATTCCCAAGGATTTTAAAAAACCAGGACAATTCAGGACAGGCAACAGGAAGTATTTCTTGACTCAAAGAATTATTTTATGGAACTCACTGACGCAGACGTAGTAATGGTCACTAATTAAGTTAGCTTGGCTCCTGGCCATTGGTTGTACAGGAAGCAATGTGCATTGCCTTTTGGATCAGACCACTGATGCTTAGCTCAGCCCCAGCCACTGATGGCATTCAAGGAGGCAACCTTGAAGTGACAAAACGCCTTGGACCAGCCATGGAAGGAAAGCTCTGAAAATCAGTGCTCAGGCGGGGAAGGGGGGGGCAACAACAGTCAGAAGTTCTGGCCTTTGTGCCCTGCTTGTGAGCATTCTCAAGGCATTTGATTGGCCACTGTGAGATACTGGACTATATGGATCCAGAACAGCCATTTTTATGTCATCTTTGTTTTTAATAATGATCAGTGACAATTAAATTTTTTTATTCAAGAGTTTTCCAGGTATTTTCCAACCTAGACCTGGAAACTTTATCCTTCTGTCTAAGATATGATCAGTTCAGACATCTTTGTTACACATTCTGAGGGAAGAAGTACATGTAATTATTTCCTCTTACATTTTTAACAGAAAGAGACACAGGGTCCACCATTTTAATAAGGAGACCAAACATTGGGAAGTGGTACAGGGGGGAGGGGGCAAGAAAACAGAAACCAATCAACTCTCTGCCTGGTTTTCCAGAAATAAGCAACCTGAAGCTGCTGTTACCACTACAGATTAAATTTTAAATTAAATATCACCCACAGTAGGGATAATAGCAGCTTGGAGAAAGTGAATTTCAGTGAGAAAACAGGACAAGGCAAAGTGGTTAAACAGCATCTCCCCATTCCACATGTTACATGCTATAACTGCATTTTGTTAAAATGAATCCTTACTGAGCAAATACATTTTAAAGTTATATTAGACATCTGGATTTGACTCAAAAAATGAGAGGCAGAAATTTTAGTCATTGTAATTTCATTACTGATTCACTGTTCTATACCTCTTCACAATTTAGTCAGAAAATAGCATCTTCTATCTCTCCATTATCTTCAGTTATCAGAAATAACTATGACCCTAATGACTTTAAACACTGGGAACACTCTAAGAGTGAATACTCTAAGACCACATACTAAGAGCAAATAATAGAGTTGTACCCTTTGAAGATGTACTGGATAAAGGAGGAACAAATATTTCCATATTTCCAAATTTAAAGGTTTCTTATGGCACAGCTAAGAGGAATCTTTTTGAGAGAGTTAACAACATTTGAAGTTAGCTGTATGAGGGGAAATTAGGACATCAAATACATCCAGTCCTATGGAATCATTTGTTTCTAAGAGGTCAACCTTTTCAATGAATCTCTTTGAGAGAGAATGTAATTATGGCAAAGCAGTGGTACCTGTCCCCAAATAGACTTTCCAAAATTTATAATACCACAAAGAATTGTTGGTTTTCTGGCAAAGATAATGCTATCTTTTTCATATGTGTTGAGAGTGCTTGTGAACTGTAAAATATTGGAAAGTAACAGTAGCAAGCATTTAAATTGGTACAGGCTATACAATCGCTTGAACACCGGAGTTCTTATTGTTGAACTTTGTTGTCTGTATCCCATCTTCTCTTCAAGAACTGGTCCGATATGCTCTAACAACTGCTTGTATTGTCTTTGCTGGACAGTGGAAGAAAAATTCTCTTCTAAGTGAAAAAGAGGGGCTAGAGAAGTTAAAAGACCTATTGAATTTTCTATTGGATTTACTTTGTGTGTGTAAAGAATTAAAAAACTAACAATATATAAAACAATAAAAATAAAAAAGTTAACACAAAGCAACAGTTCCACCCTTAGCCTCAGGATATGTTTATTTATTATCACTTTTGACACAGCATTTTGCTTCCACAGAATACCTCTTAGAATGGTGTAGCTTTAAAACGGCGTAACAGCACATTGTTTTAATCATAACTGCTAACATTTCACTCCACCATAAATTTATATTCATTTTAAAACCCAGCTAGACCACAGATCATTCCCGTATACAATTCTCCTGGCAGTGCATTACAATAATCCCATTTTTTAAATTTTCTTGTTACCCATGCACAAATATGTTTGACTGTTCCAGGTAATAATGTTTAAAATTGTTTTCAGACAGCATAATAATGAGCAATGGCATGGTAAGACAACTTCATTTACAGCTCAATCCTTACACCTTCTGAGGCCATTTCTTTCAGTGGTCTCACACCCTTGTGAAAACATAAGAACAGCCATGCTGGATCAGACCAAAGGCTTATCTAGTCCAGCATTCTGTACACATAATGACCAACCAGCTACCTCTAGGAAGCCCATAAACAGGAAGACTGCAACTGTAACAGCATCATGTGAGTCCATTGAAGTAAATGAGCTTAGAAAGGTATAACTTAATTTAGGATTGTAAGACTTTGTCTGCATTGGGGCTTGCTTTATCCCCCAGCTCAAAACAGGCAATATAGGAAACAGTATCTGGAAAACCAGACACAATGCAATATTGAGTTTTGCAAGCTAATACTATCCTGTCTCTATGCAGACAGTTCTGCCTGGACACAATGTGTAGTGCCTCACCTCTTGTGAATGGACAACTGGAAAATTCATGTGGTGTTGAGTAACTTGCACAGATCAAGGTGTACTGATTAAGAGTACCTACAGAAACTTGTATGTGTACACGCCTACTATTGCTGTATTTACTCTGTTCTCTTGAATCAAATATTTGACAATTTCTTCATAAGGCTTGCTGAATCATCAACTAGAGTTGTCAGACAGGGAGTACCAATCATTCAATACAGTGACATGGTGGAGGAAACTTGCAGCCACCTTATGGAGACCCCACAGGGTTTTCAAGGCAGGAGACATTCAGAGGCGGTTTGGCACTGCCTGCCTCTATGTATCAGCCCTAGATTTTTATTTTTTGGTATTTGTGTTGTGTGTGTGTGCATACATGTGTCTGCACCTGGAAGTCACATTGACCTCTGGTGACTGACCCCTACTGGGAGCCTGGAGGATATTCAGAGAGGTGGCTGAATAAGGCCTGCCTCTGTCCTCCCGACTTGGTATTCCAAGGAAGTCTCCCATCCAAGTACTAACCACAATTGACCCTGCTTAGCTTCTGAGATTTGACAAAATTGGGCTTGCCTGGGCCATACAGGTCAGGGCAGCCCTAGACTTTTTTGATGGTCTCTTATCCAAGTACTAACCAGGGCCAACCCTGTTTAGCTTCTGACATCAGGCTAGCTTGGACCATCCAGATCAGGGCACTGTGACATGACATTAAATACTGGGACTTTTAGTAGATTTTTTTAAAAAATCAGAACAATACAAAACATTAAAAAAACAAGTTACATTCACCTAAATCCAAATGTGACTTTCACACAAGAAGGAACCTGTATATTTAACTAGTACATCTCTGTCTTGCAGGCAAGGGTAGCTAGCTGCCTCTCAACTTAAAAATTACCTCTGTTATATTGCACTGGATAGTGAATCTCTTCAGTCTCCCTAGGCAGAGTATATATAAAACCAATTTGATTTGTATATGGGGAAATTTGTATATGAAATTTCTATGTGTTCTTTGGGTAGCACACTGCTCTACATAGAGGGCATTTGAGTTACTAGAAGTGACATCCTAAGCAGAGTTATAGCCTTCTAAGTCCAATTAAATCAATGAGCTTAGAAGGGTGTAACTCTGCTAAGGATGGTACTGCAGATGTTCTGAATGGAGACACTGCCTTTCAAAGAGAGGAGAAATCATATCGGAACATCTGAATACTATAAAACTTCAGCAATAATTGGGAAGCTGTGACCAATCCAATTTAAAAGAACATGGGGATAGGCTGGGATATATTTCTATCTGAGGAACAGGCCAGAGACATATCTCTCAGAAAACTGAAAGTGAATGGAAAGAGGCATCACTGCTAGCGATATTAATGCATATTTAATTGCCATTCTGAGAAACAGGTTTTACAGGGGTTTATAATGCTTCACTTCCAGACTATATGATGCTCGGTCATATTTTACAATTTGCCCCAAATGATTTCCTCCCAAAATGCAGCCATAGACAGAGCAAACACAAACCAGAACAGCACAGGAAGAAGGGAATTCTTAACCCCCTTTTCTCATACCAGTGTCTGCTAAAAAATTGTTCTCCAACTTTCTTTGTGCAGCTGCATTTTTTCCTCCCCTTGCCAGAGGGAGTAAATTTTAAGGGGGGGGAAATGGCAAGATATGGAGAATTTATTCCTCCCTGTTTTTTTCATTACCATGACAGCCTTTAGAAACCTTCCTCTTCCTCAAAAAATTGGGGGCAAAATGCAGCCAAGCATCATATGTAGTTGGGCTCTCTAAAACCTGAAAAAAGTGTTTGACCAGAGGTGATGATGTGCCAAAATAAATGAATGTGCACATCATGAGAAACAATGCTTGTCATTCCACTTTCAACACTATTCACTAAGTCTTCAGACATGGATGGAAGACTGCTCTTCTATCAAAAAGGTTACATTACCTCCTTAACCAGTGGTGGTGTTGTCTATGGAGACCAAACTGCCTATCAAGATGCCACAACTCAGCTGTTCTTTAAGCAGCTGGTTCTGATATCGATCTGATTGTAACAAGTTGCTTAACATTATTAACACAGCATTAGACTTATTCATAGTAGCTTATAGAACAGTCCCTGCCCCATTGTCATTACCATCTCATTACAACAGAATTGTGCAACAGTTATATTACAAAAATTTAGGGTGGAGTACTTAGGCACAAATGAAAGCTGTTAAGTTAGAAGTGGGCCACATCCAGGACTGTGAAGTGAGATGGCGGAGGGATAATTCAGTCTCTTTACTTCAGTTTCTCACCTGTACTATTGTATTTACCTACATTTAAGCAAACACAGGTTAATACAACCTATCAAGAATGGAGACTGAACACTAATTATATAGCTTGTATGAGCCTGCCCTCACAAAAGACACTCAAAGTAGTTCTGAACATCTCAAGAACACAGCATATTAACTGGGTGATCACAGATGAAGCTGCCAGCAGTTCCCACAGAGAGAAATTCCCACAATCAGGGGAATTACTGTCAGCAGTTTCCATGATAGTTTGATACACCAATAATGCTTGCCAAAGGGACTGCAGATTCCAGGGCTATTCAAACAGAACAAAAGTGTTGTGTGAATTGCCCTCAGGTTTTTCTCAGATTATGCCTGGCCTTCACTTTGCCGGGGGTGGGGGGGGGTTCGGGCTCTGCAGAGGCAGATTATGACTTTCTCTTCATCAGTAAGATGCAGTATTAATATGAATTTATTTAAATTTATAGACTGCCCTTCTCTGAGTATACAGAGCTTGGGACAGTGAACAACAGTTAAAATATTCATACATTAATAAAAACAATTCCAACAATTAAATAAAAATAGCTAAAACATTCTAAGATGGTGTTGAAACTTCAGAGTTCCAAATTGTGTCACTGTCTTGCGGGAGAGGCAAAGAGGAGAGGGGGGGAGAGTACAAGATAGGATGGTACCAGTCACTGTCCTCAACCTGGTAGAACATCTCTTCCTTGCAAGCCTTGTGGAACTGCTTGGAGAGTATGTCTTGATGGCTTTTAATACTTGAATGATCTTTTATAATGGACTTCTCAGTGCAACAGTTCACAGAATTCCCTCTAAAATGATCATATTCTGACCAGAAATTATCCAGCAGAGGCCTTGCTATTGCATGGCTAATTACCACTTCACTGATTCACTCATTGTTTTTGTAACTTGTTGCACTGTGCTAAGTCACTTCATTTAACTTCCATAATAACCAGTCTTTCTTCATAGTGCTTTAGGTATTTGTTTCATCATAGGGCTTTTGCTAATTCTGTCCCATGTTAGGTAACTTGACAGTAGTGTTGTCACCTGAAGAACTCCAAAATCCATTCCACATTGTGAGACCATAAGAAAAATGATACATTATGTATATACTTTCAGGTGGGATCCATGTTGGTTCAGTAGCACTTTAAAGAACCAACAAGGTTTTCCAGGGAAGACATTTTCAAGAGTCAAAGCGACCTTCACTAATATCTGATGAAGGGAGTTTTGACTTTTGAAAACTTATACCCTGGAAATCTCGTTGGTCTTTAAGGTGCTGCTGGACTTGAACCTTGCTGAAGTAACACTGACAGCACTTTATTAGAATATACTATCATTTAAATGAATTAAAATTGTATTTTGCTGTTATTATGCATTTCTTTCCCATTTCAGCAACAGATAAATAAAACAAGCATTCCTTTAAATAAAGAACAGGTGGCACACCTCGTGAGACACTTTTTTCATTCTTTAATACTTTTGTACTATCCTTCAAAAAATGCCACTATATTCCATGTGTCTTTTCACATATTTAAATCCATTGCCAATTTATTTTTGGTATTGCAAGTCTCCCACTGGTTGTTTCTTTCCTTTCCTCCAAAAATCATTTTGTATAAAAAAAGTTATTTCAACATGTTTTCTGTTTGTCCCTTTCTGCAGTTCTGGTCTATTCTTTTTGAAGTGAAAATCCATTAAAAATATGCAGAAAATGTTAATAAAAGTGTCAACAATAATGAATGATTATTTATTTCAAACATTTATACTTGCATTTTCATGCTTAACATTATTTTATTTTGAATATATTTGTTGTAAGTATGTTAACCAGAAAGAGACAAACATACACTGCTTAACGTGTAGCATTAGGTTAAGGGTTCCTGTATTTTTTCTTTATTAAAGAGACTCACCAACTGCATGTCATCTTTCAAACTACAACTGTAACATCACATATATCTTTGTATTGCATTGCATGCACTTGCTAATGATACATACTTCCATAGATATCCAATTAAACTTAAAAACTAGGATTTACAGTGAGAAGTTCCACTGATTTCAAGTGGATTATTTCCAGGTATAAAACAGTAGTCCAAAATATACTTACACTTATTGGGAATAACCCCATTTAATTCAGTAGGAATCATTTCTGAACTGGGCTTTTAGTCAAACTTCTTTTTAGTCTAAACAAGAGATGTTGAGCCAGCCCATGAGTCCTTAGGAGACACCAATGGGTACACCATAAAACATGGGCATAAATATTACTTTTAACGCAATGGAAGTTTAAACTTAAAATTTAAAAGTGATACCAGCATTTGCTTCTGTTTGATAATAAAATCTAATATGGAAGGTTGATACATTAATAAAAACATTTAGTCCCACTGAGGCCAATGAAAGCTAAGTGCTATTCAAGTTCTATTTAACTGTACACATAGGAAGCTACCTTATACTGAACTAGGCCATTGGTCCATCAAGGTCAGTATCATCTACCCAGACTGAGTGGTAGCTTTTCAGGGCCTCATGAAAGTCTTTCACATCACCTGGCTACTTGGTTCTTGGAGATGCTTGGGACCGAACACTTCTGCAGGCAAAGCAGATGCTCTACCACTGAACCATGGCCCATCTCCTAAAAGAAGGTAAGGTAAGTGGCCTTTGTGAGAGAAAGAAAATCAGGCCTTAATCTCAGTGTCAAATTAGAGGAGATCCTGGAATATACAATATTGGATCTCTCTATTTCCTTTAACTATTAAATAAACATTCAGTTTTCAGATTACAGGAGATGTAGACTATATGACAAAATGAAGATATTTGGGTACTGATTTTCTTATCTTGGAAGCTTGCTTGAAAGCACACATTTTTATGATAAATATGTTAGGAACTTAAGGCAACTAGGCATCAGGCTAGCACAGGGGGGCGTGGTACTATTCAGTCTCTACCACTTACAGTATTTGGTAGCAAAATCTCAGACATGCTGTATGGTACTTTCTGCATAATCCTGTGAAGGTTTAACTCAGAGGCAAATCCCACTGAATTCAGTGAGTCTCACTCCCAAGTAAGCATGCACAATTTGTGTCTTTAGAGCCTCCATACAGTGTGTGAATCTGTCTCTTTGATAAACTGTTCACTACTAGGCAAATCAGGGAATTATATAATGCAGCATAAAATTAGATAACTTTCTTTTAAAAGACCAAATTATCATTGCATGACAAATGTACCCCTAAAATGGAGATGGACAGAGTAAGGGTACAGGAAGAGAGCAGCAGGGAGATACGGGATACAGTGGTTGCCAGCCTCCATTAGACAGAGTTCTTGCATTTTTAAAAAAATGCAGAATGTGTTCAGATGCAGAGAGTAAACTTCTAAACATCAAGCATAAGTGCCTTGCCTGTACCAGTAGCCACTCAGAAGCAGTGAAAGGATGCAAGTGACGAACCTGAATTATCGGATGTCCTAATTTCCTAATGTGACAAAAGACATACCAAAGAAGGTATGTCATTAAGCTTTCATAATCTGATCTCCTTCTGTGTACTTGGGCCTACAGAAAGTAAAAAATACCTAGCCATTAAGGAGAAGCAACAGTCCTCTTTTCTGTCTGCTTACATTTGCTTTAGTGTACAAGTATAACTGTCTTTCCTCCTTGATATCAAAATGGCTGGATGCAGACACTCACAGCGCAGCAAGGCTTAGCCTCCATCTCCCCCTCTTGCCAGCTACTCCTCCCCCTTATTTCCCAGAAACTGCACCTTTCATTGGCTTCACACACATGAGAAAACAAACCACATATGGGTCGATCTCCCTGCTCCCTTAATGTTTTGTAATTTTTAACACGGTATTTTTGAAAGGAAAATTCATCCCAGTCGCAGCTGCCGTAGTCATCTAGTCGGTCATCAACACCCCTTAAAATGGAGAAGAAAACCTGAACCACTACTGGAGGCCCCAGTTCTAAACTATTCCCAACAGCAATTCACCGCACAGCGTCGCAAAGGCCTCCTCTGTAGATGTTCACCTGGAACCGCACATCCCTCCCAGAAGCACCTGAAATTAATGCCGCCTCCTGATTAAGCATACAGCCTCACTCGTACTCCGATTTTTTTTGCATATTCCGATTTCATATTTGCATAAGGAGGCTGGGAAACATAAAGCGCAAAAGGAACTTGCTGCGTCCCCTCCCGGCTCCGGGCAGGCAAAAACCAAAAGACAGCTGCTTTGTGGGGTAATATGGGCCCGCCGCGAATCCACAGTGAAAACACCAAGGGCATCCACTAAGCCCCGTTACCGGCCGTCTTGGAAACGCCTCAGGCCCTGTGTGCGCAGCTCCAGTCAAGCTCAAAAGCGCGCCGCGGCTTTGTTTCAGACATTCCAAGCTCGTTACCTGCTTAGGTCCTCAGGGTGTAACAGGAGGCGGCGGCGGCGGCGGCAACCGAGTCCGTGCTGGGCAAGGCAGTTGCTGAGGCTGGCGTGGGATGGATGCTCGGGCAGTGCTAGTCCTCCTGCTGCTGGCGGCGGCGGCGGCGGCGGACTTCTCAGCGTTTCAGATGTGCAATGGGACTGCCCCCGCCGCGTCTATGCTCAGCGCCCTTCTCACTGTCTCCCTCTAGCTCCCAGCGCCTATTTAAACAGCCACCACCTCCGGTGGCCACGCCACATGGGCTGACAGCTTTGCTCCTCGGCGCAGTCCAATGAGAGCTTGGGCTGGGCTCCCGGCGCAGAGTCTGGAGCTATGCCAGCCCCTTTAGACGCACATGGGAGGCCTTGGCGCTCACCGGCAGGCGGCAGGAAAGAGAGGCAAAGAGCAGCAGCCCCGAGAGCACGCGCTGCTCCGTACACCAGCTGCCTGGGCACCGGTGCCAGGCAGGAACTGGGCCAGCCCTGGGCCGCGCATCGGGAGGAGAAAGTCAAATGGGCAGCTCCTCTCTCCCTCCCACTTCGCGGCCTACGCCCGCGATGTTTGATCAGCATGCCTCCATCTCTGCGGCCCACCGCTCGGAGACCGGCATGCCGTCCGCTGTATTGGGGAAGTCGGTGTTGTGCTGCACTTTGTCAGAAACCCACGCCATGGCCCACCCCCATTCACTCGCAACTCCACCCGTAACGAAATCCCTCGTGAGAGGCGGGTGAACGGGCCAGCGCTCGCTTCCTTGTTCAGCCTCCCATGGGCCCTTCAGCAACAAAGCCCTCCAACCCCCACCCCGCACGCATCTCTTTCTCTCAGTGTGCCTTGCACGGCTTCCTGACTTCGGCGGCACTCAGAGACAAATGTCCGACAGTCTTGGGGACGAGAAAATACAAACAGCTTCCGCAGTGATCCCGCACAGACAAGGGGGAGGGGTCTTGACCCTAAGTGCGCATTGCTCCCCTCCCCGCCGCAGCTGAAACCGCTGTACAAGTGCTTCAACGTAGGGAAGTGTGAACAGCGCACTGGAGGCTGAGCGAGGAGCGTAATTGATTCCCTGCCGCTCTTGTGTGCGGGGAGTAAGAATTAATTACACGTAACATAAGCGCGCTCTGCCGAGCAGGCCTCAGAGATTTCGTCCTGGGCCACAGGCTCTGTGCCCTGGGGGAGTAACCGGTGTCCAGGGAGACGGTAAACGCTGCCTGTCTCGTAAACCTATGACCGCCTTCTCCTAAAAGCCGGCAAACGAAACTTGACAAAGGAAAAACCACATTTTCCTTAGGCTCTTGTCATTGACACAAGGGTCCAATCAGAAGAGCGGGGCGTGTGGGAGTGTAAGTTGCTAGGCCAATCCCCGAGGCTTGTGTGGGTGTTGCTAGGAGATAGGGTGATGTGGTGACTGTATTAGGGGGACGGCTCTGTTTAGGAAATGAAGCTGATGGTGATGCAAGAAGCGCCTGTGAATTGTGGCTTATTTCAGGTCATTCACCTCAGGAGTGTGTGAGCTTCCCGGGTTACTACAGTTCATTCTGCTAAGCAGATGCCCGCTATGTGAAATGTGCTTTAGGGGACTGATTTCTTACTACACTTCAGTATACTGACCTAGGAGACAGTTAACTAGCAGACAGTAGGGGCACTAATGTCTTTGTCATGCCGGTTTTCTTTCTCCAGCCCTGCCTTGTTACTTCAGCAGGCTTCACAGCAATGCCACTCTTACTAGTTACCAGTGAGAACGTATAATCTTGTTCATCCAGAGCCTTCTGTTGGTACAAAGACATTCTGCTACAGTTTTATAGTTTGGCTTCCCTTACCTCTGTGCCCTGTGTACTTACTCAATCCTTAAATCTCCTTTGTTGCTTTCTCCAAATGCAACACTCTCACCAACCAGACACAACAAAATAGCATCCCACCCCTCTCCAAAATGCTTACAGCTTAAAATGATAGGCAGCACTCAGCACCACAACAAATGGGGCCTGATGTGTTCTTGAATATTCAGCTCATTCTGAGAAACAAAGCATTAAATTCAGTTAAGAGCAAGAAAATTGTAATATTTTTATAACTCATAACAGTGCAGCACCTTCTGCAACCCTGTTATTTCTTCCTTTCTATATTTATTACAGGGGTGGAAAATGGTCAGTAAAATCCGTAAAAGTCATTTTTTTCATCTTGGTCAGTAATCTGTCACTTTTTTAAAAAAATGGTCAATAAAGTCAGTATTTCTTTGATTTTTGTGAATGCAGTTTGTATTTTTTTGTTTTCATTACTGCATTTTGGGGGAAACATGATGACTTCCCAGTGAGAATACAGATTGTTTTTAGTTCAGTTATGAAGTACTTTAAGGACTTTGTTCCTACGAGTAAAAGTGATTTGGTGAAATCTTCCACAACATATAGAAACATAATTAACCTCTTAAAACACAGGACAATGAAAGCAGAGGTGATTTTTTTTGCACGAGTGCTCGCTTATTTACAAAGTTCACTGGAGTGTTCCAGAAAGAAGAGCCTTTGGTGCATGTGATGCACAGTGAAGTAAAAACACTCACAAGAACCATAATGAATCGTGTTTTTGTAAGAGTTCAGCACCGTTGTCTCTTGAAGCCTTCAATGATGAGCACTGCATACCTGTGAGAGAAGTAATCAGTGAAAGTAGAATCTGTGACAAACTGAAAAAACTTTCTGAAAAGGAACAGCTACTCTTTTTAATAGGAGCAAAAAAACATTTCATAGCAGCTTGCAAACACTCCAGTCATCTTTGGACAAGCCTATCTTCACATATCTTCAATGTTTAGCTCCAGCACAGAGGGTCAAGGAAGGAACCCGCAAGGATATAATGAAAGTAGTAGCAGCACTCCTGATGGATATTCCACTGGACATGATTGCATATGAATGGAAACTTCTTAAGACTTGAAAATGAAACTGCCAGTGAAACTTGCCGCATAGATACATACTGGAATCAGTTCTCTGAAAAGACACACCCATCTGGAGATCCAAAATACTCGCTGGTTACCAAGGTGGTGAGAGCAGCATTATCATTACTGCATGGTAGTATGGACATAGAAAGAGGGTTTTCAAAAACTGGATGCATTTTGACCAATGAAAAGGCCTGGATGTCAGAGAGAACTTTGAGTGCCCCCCTAATTGTCAAAGAAACTTTATATCATGTATATGAAAACAATGTCTTCCATGTTAATATCACACAGGAGCTTTTACAGATGGCAAGAGCAGTTCATGTTCATTACAAGCAATATTGTGATGAACAGTGTGTCATTAAAGAGGAGTAAAAAAGAAAAGAAGGGGGAAAGGCAGAGGAGTTAGGTTTAAGAAGATAGAGAGTGAAAAGGATAGTATACAAAAGAAGGAAGCAAAACTGAAAAAGCTGAGACAACAAAATGAGAGGAGGATGACTGCTCGAACATTGCTAAATGATGCAACCGAACGTGTAAAGGAGGCTGCTGAGAAAAAGGATATGGTGGAATTCAGCACAGCACAGCTCATGCTAGGAGTTTCTCTTCTTCCAACAATGGAAGAAGAAGACAAGAAAAAAATGCTTGCGGATGCAGTGCGAAAAACTGTTGAGAAACGAAAGAGTTCATGAATAACTTATTTTTTCATCAAAAAACCAAAGATAAGTAAAAGCAAAGATAACTCTTACCTTACAGTAATTATGATTTGTTGTCATAATGATTACTTTGCATGGTTTTAATATTTTTCCTGTTTTATTATCTACAGTATGTGATTATTTTTAAAAGCAAATCTTTTTTTGCCTTACATTTTGTACAATAATGAATACATTGCCCTATCTTCATTTTAACACATTTGATAAAAAGGTGTGCAATCCTTTTATCCGGATCACATCTGACTACGGTGCTGGCTATGGGGATAAGAACATAAGAGAAGCCAATGTTGGATTAGGCCAATGGCCCATCCAGTTCAACACTCTGTGTCACACAGTGGCCAAAAATACCAGGTGCCATCAGGAGGTCCACCAATGGGGCCAGGACACTAGAAGTCCTCCCACTGTTGACCCCCCCAAGCACCAAGAATACAGAGCATCACTTGCCCCAGTGTCCCTATCTATGTTGTTGTTGTTCAGTCGCACAGTCGAGTCCAACTCTTCGCGACCCCATAGACCAGATTATGCCAGGCCCTCCTGTCTTCCGCTGTCCGCTGAAGTTTGCTCAATTTCATGTTCGTTGCATCGGTGACACTGTCTAACCATCTCATCCTTTGCCATCCCCTTCTTCTTTGACCTTCAATATTTCCCAGCATCAGGGTCTTCTCCAGTGAGTGCTCCCTTCTCATTTGGTGGCCAAAGTATTTGAGCTTCAACTTCAGGATCTAGCCTTCCAGGGAACAGTCAGGGTTGATTTCTTTTAGGACTGAATGATTTGATCTCCTTGCAGTCCAAGGGACTCTCAAGAGTCTTCTCCTGCACCATAGTTCAAAAGAATCTATTCTTCGGCGCTCGGCCTTCCTTATAGTCCAACTCTCGCAGCCATACATTACTACGGGGAATACCATTGCTTTGACCATGCGGACTTTTGTTGGCAGGGTGATGTCTCTGCTTTTTATCATGCTGTTTAGGTTTGCCATCGCTTTCCTCCCAAAGAGCAGGCGTCTTTTAATTTCATGGCTGCAGTCACCATCTGCAGTGATCTGGGATCCCAGGAACGTGAAATCTTTCACTACTTCTACGACGTCCCCTTCTATTTGCCAAGGAAGGGAAACATGGCCATTAATGATCCATAATGGAGGATCATGAAGACCATCAGAATGGCTCTAACATCCCTGCGTTGCTTTGCATCAGCAGAAGACTAGTAAGTGGCAGTGCTGCCCCAGTTGACGACTGATTTAGTTGCTGTATACATGCTTCACTTACATTTTTGCCTGGACTATTAAATGATTCTGCAGGTGTCTCTGTCCAGGCAGTCTAATTCCTACTATACTATATACTCCCAGTGGAAGAATTACAGAAAAAAATATTTCATTTTAAACAACAAAAAGAATAGCAACACTCAAAGGGAAACGTGGTTTCCGGCTCATCGACAGCGGGTGTGCAGCCTGCCACATATAAGTCCTTCACATAGTACAGTGGAGGGCGAGACTTCATTGCTGGAACAGTATTCCTACTTATGCCCTTTCACTAGAAAATGCAGCAATTCATAATGCTGGGGTGTAATTTCCCCCCTCAAATTGCATGATATGATCTTCCTTCACCAATAGTCTAAAGAGATAGTGTGGTATACTTATGTTAAATAAAACAACCTGGGTAAATCTGCAATTTTCATCTATGATACTATGGTGTAGGTTCTTATTTAAAGAATGTTTTAAACCTGTGAGCCCCAGTGCTGTATATGAATCAATCACAAAAAGGAAGCAGAAAAATAGGACTGTGTTGGAGTCCAGTTTTTAACTAACAGAATATAGCCAAGTAAATTTCTTCCTCCAAATCTTATTTATTTAAAAATATATTTAAACCTAATGAGAAATTCTACAAGGTTCACAGTTCCCTCTCCCCCGGCCCAGAAACTGGCCCAGTAGTCCAGAGTTGGGGCAAAAATTTCCAGGACGCCATCATCATGGACTCTATTTGGGTCTTAGTTTTGTTAAATTGTTCTGCAGAATTTTAATGTTTTAGATGTTTATATGGCATTATACCCCGATGTACATTGTCCAGAGCCCAGCATAAGCTGGGATTGGGGCAATTAAAATTTTTAAAATAATAATAATAATAATAATAACAAGGGTGGAAACTAGTCAGAGGGTCAAAAATACTGATTTTACTGACCAAAATTTTTAAAAAACTGTCAAATTACTGAACAATTTAATGTCAACCTATTGATCAGCTAGTGCTTTAAAAGTAAAACTAGGACTTCATTAAAAATGATTATTATCTGGCCTTCACCATTATAAGATAATGCATGGGATAGAGCAGGTAGAGAAAGAGGTATTTTTCTCCCTTTCTCACAATACAAGAACTCGTGGGCACTCAGTGAAATTGCTAAACGGTCAGGTTAGAATGGATACTACTTCACCCAAAGTGTGATTAACACTTGGAATTCACTGCCACAGGAGGTGGCGGCGGCTACAAGCATGGACAACTTCAAAAGGGAATTAGATAAATATATGGAACAGAGGTCCATCAGTGGCTATTAGCCACAAGGTATAGATAGGAACTCTCAGGCTGGGGCGAGTGATGCTTTGTATTTTTGGTGCTTGGGGGGGGCAACAGTGGGAGGGCTTCTAGTGTCCTGGCCCCACTGCTGGACCTCCTGATGGCACCTGGTATATTTTGGCCGCTGTGTGACAGTGTTGGACTGGATGGGCCACTGGCCTGACCCAACATTGGCTTCTCTTATGTTCTTATGTTAAGAGCAGAGGTCCATCAGTGGCTCTTAGCCACAAGGTATAGATAGGAACTCTTGGTCTGGGGCAAGTAATGCCCTATATTCTTGGTCTCTGTCCAGGCAGTCTAATCCCTACTATACTATATACTCCCAGTGGAGGAATTACAGAAAAAAATATTTCATTTTAAACAACAAAGAGAATAGCAACACTCAAGGGGAAACATGGTTTCCGGCTTATCGACAGAGGGTGTGCAGGCTGCAGCTCTGCACGCTCAGCTATTCCACTAACTCCCTAGGTTTATTCTAACACCTCCTAGTGCCCTCTTGTAGGGAGGTATAGGGCAAGGAGCATTGTGCCCAAGCTGAGGTAAGGTGGGCAAGCCTCCCCAGCTTGCTGGCCCAGCTCTAAAGCAGGGAGTCAGCAGGAGCCCCAACGAGACTTTGTCATGCTGAGCAATAGAAGAGCCTGAAGAGCCGCTGGAGTCTGGGAAGGGAAGGGAAACCTTGACTTAAAGCTAAGTACAACATAAAAACTTTTTCTTCTTTTGTCATTGCTCATCTATCTTACCACAGTCAAGCAAACTGAAGGGAGGGTTAGAGAGCGCTGGCATGGAGAAGAGGGAACGCCCTTAACCCATACTTTGTTCTGCAGAGTTTCCCACAAGGCGGTTAACATAACAATAACAGGTAGAAGGGAAAAACAGGTTGCCTACCTGTAACTGATGATCTTCGAGTGGTCATCTGTGCATTCACACCCATGGGATCCAGTGTGCCTGCGCTGACCTGGTCGGTGTCTGTACAAAGCTCACAACGGGATTTTCGCGCCCTCTGCTCTGGGCCTGCGCGGGAACCCCCACTGCACATGCCCAAGGGGCAGGGGCATGGACATCCTGCCAGTTCCTTCTGACCGCTATCAACCCAAGTCAAGTATAAGAACTACTGAGGATGACAGCAGTGGGGAAGGACGGGCGGGCGGTGTGAATGCACAGATGACCACTCGAAGATCATCAGTTACAGGTAGGCAACCTGTTTATCTTCTTCGTGGTCTCTGTGCATCAAACCCATGGGAGATTAAAAAGCAGTGGCTCACGGACTTCCGGTGGCACGAAAAACAAGATGGCCGCCTGATTCTGCTGCTCCGACTCCCCTGAACCCTCTCCAAGCTACTACAGCGATATAACAAATTTTTCAGGTGTCCACTTTATGGAGGCAGAACTATCTACAAAAGGGCATCTTAATCACCATAAAATTAAAAAGACTCAGGCAACACTCGCCTACCAGCAAGGATCCGATCATCAGGGACTGAAATTGACATACACCAATAAAATGTCGTTGGGCTCTGAGGAGAAACTTGCTGCTTCAACACCAGTGACTCATACTGCCTTAACAACTGCTCTGACCTCACTAGAAAAATCTATCCTAGACAACATGTCCTCACTAATTAAACCTCTTTATACCCAGATGGAAGACATGCAAAAATCCATGCTGGAAACCAAAGCTATTGCGGAAAGTGCTATGAATGCTAGCATTACTAATCAAAACGAAATTCAACATCTACAGCAACTAGAGGACATTTTAGCAGAAAAAGCCTTGAAATCTGACTTGTCTTTGAGACAGAACAACCTGAAGATTAGAGGTCTGGATGAAAAAATTGGTAAAAAGGAAGATCTCACCATCATCCTCAAAAACTGGCTAATAAATGTAGTGGCGCCAACAGGCGACATCTCCCCTGTCATAACGAAAGCCTACAGAGCAGGTCCCACAGCCATCTTAAAAACAAGACCCTCCCGTGATATTATAGTGACATTCTTGGATCTTCGTTATAAAAAACAA
The DNA here is from genome assembly GCA_029375565.1 of Gekko gecko. Taxonomy (NCBI): domain Eukaryota; kingdom Metazoa; phylum Chordata; class Lepidosauria; order Squamata; family Gekkonidae; genus Gekko; species Gekko gecko. The sequence goes on along the minus strand of JAPDNY010000002.1, from coordinate 229,552,219 downwards.
ATTCTACAAAAAGCCAGACAAAATGGTCACCTTCTGTTCAATTCTATAAAAATTGAGATCTTTCCTGACTTACCGAAAGAAGCACTTCTCAAGCGAAAAGAATTAAAACCGATCTCAGCATGTCTCACAGAGGAAGGCATCAGATACTCATGGATTTCTCCCCTCATTCTACAGTTCTCTTACTCTGGTAAAACCCACAGAATATCCTCCAAAGAAGAAGGCTTTAAAATACTTGGCGATATAAACTTGATTACTCCCATGGAACTCTCCAAGCAATCCTTAAAGAGAAAAAATCGTTCTTCATCGTCTTCTCCTCCAAGGTTGCAAGATCGTGGTGACATTCCAGCATAAATCCTTGTTTGTTAAGTATTCCTAAAATGAGTAGCTGTAATACCCTATAATACCCTCCAGATCTAGTCTATAAATTATGTTTATTGGCGCACTTTTTTTTCATTTCTGTAGCCATGACTGCATCTCAATAACTCATACTAAGGCAGTTTCCTTTCCCATTGCCTGTTCCTCCTTAATTGCAAGTTTATCAAGTCAACTCAACATAAATCATCTGCACCCTAACAGATACTTTTTTCACCAATTGCAGTGCTATGTCGCCCTTCTATATCACTTAGCACTTAAAATTTATTAGCTCCTTTCGGTGGGAAGTTCTATGTTTTTGGCGCCATTTCCTGTTTGGGAAATCCTCCCGTTTATTCTTTTCACTCTGCAATAGTTCTATATTTGCATAGAGGCTTCTTAAATCTCTAAAGGCTTTTTTAAACTTTTCCACTGTTTTAGCTGTTTATAGTATTGAATCCTTTTGGAGGGGGGGGGGAGGTCGTGAAACGCAGGATTTCTAGGTCCAACTAGTTTAATTAGGCTCTCTGCATACGAGCTGAGGCTGTGTTGTCCCTAACAAGCCTTAGCCTCCTGCACAGCAGAAGCTGGTGGGAGCACAGAGAGACCTTCCGTTTTAATACTTTAGTTCAATACATTGTTGTTTCATCAGTATTGCCAGTCTAATAAGATATTCAACTTTAATACTCCAAGGTATCTATTTTATTACTTGTTTGTTGTGTGTGTTCTGAATAACTTTGATTAATTCATTTTTAAAGTGCCAGTGCTTGTAAATTAATCCATCAACTTAATACTACTTCCAGTTAAAAATCACTATCAATTCACTATCAATTCTGATTCTTTTCATTCTGCAATAGTTCTATATTTGCATAGAGGATTCTTAAATCTCTGAAGGCGTTTTTTAAACTTTTCCACTGTTTTAGCTGTTGTTTATAGTATTGAATCCCTTTTTTTGGGGGGGGGGAGGTCGTGAAACGCAGGATCTCTAGGTCCAACTAGTTTAATTAGGCTCTCTGCATAGGAGCTGAGGCTGTGTTGTCCCTAACAAGCCTTAGCCTCCTGCACAGCAGCAGCTGGTGGGAGCACAGAGAGACCTTCTGTTTTAATACTTTAGTTCAATACATCTTGTTTCATTAAGTATTGCCAGTCTAATAAGCTATTCAACTTTAATACCCCAAGGTATCTATTTTATTACTTGTTTGTTGTGTGTGCTCTGAATAACTTTGATTAATTCATTTTTAAAGTGCCAGTGCTTGTAAATTAATTCATCAAATTAATACTACTTCCAGTTAAAAATCACTTAACAACCACTATCAATTCTGATTGCATAAGTTTTTATATTTACTAATTACTTGCAATATACACTCTGCTAATTTTGATATTTATCCATAGAGTCTGTTGTGGTACACTACTTTGTTACACAGGTCTGTTAAGGTTGTACCATATTTTTTCCTACACAGACAATTACCTTGATATTAACATACAATACTTATAATATATTTTGTAATTTGTTTTTGCCTTACATTATTTTTAAACTAATGTGTATCCTCCTCTTCTAAAGAAATCTTTCAAAATACATAAATAACCTAGATATTGTGTGATATATTCAGAAGATTTAGCTTACAACCCACTCTTTGTTATACAGGTTTAAGATCTTTGTGTTCTAATTCTACAAACAGAAAGCCTGACTCAACTTTTTATCTAATCGTCCCCTTGGGATTTTTTCTCACTCTCTTTATATAGGTTGCTTCAGAAGAGAAGTGGCAAAATGTCCTCAACAATAAGAATCTTCTCTTATAACGTGCGAGGGTTGAATAACGTCATCAAACGTAAGAGAATCCAGAGTCAAATTACAAAACTTAATCCGGATATTATTTTTCTTCAAGAGACCCATATCAGAGATGACAAAGCCCCTCTGTTCAAAACAAAGAAATTCCAACAACAAATCCTGGCTAAAGGTTCCTCAAAATCCCGGGGTTCGGCCATATTAATTTCTAAAAATCTTAACTTTGTGATCCAAGATTCAATGGCTGACCCTAATGGGAGGTTTATATTTACAAAAGGTACACTAAACAACAAGCCGATCACTTTGGCATCAATATATGCACCCAACAAGGAACAAATCCCATTTCTGCAACATACACTTCAAAAATTAGATTCCTTCAAGCTAGGTGAACTCATAATTGGTGGTGATCTGAACTTAATAGTAGACCACTCTAAAGATAAATCAACTTTTCAGCCAAAAACTGGCAAACGCAAAAACTCGGCAACCAAACTGATTGATATCCTAACTGACCATGATTTAGTAGACATCTGGAGACATCTGCACCCCACCGAAAAAGATTTTACATTCTATTCCAATAGGCATAACTCATACTCCCGCATTGATTACATTCTTCTTACTTCCTCTTTGGTAAATGTAGTCCAATCATCAAACATTGGTACTCAATTGTGGTCGGACCATTGCTGGGTAAACTGTAACATAGATATTAACTGTGAAAAGAAAACAAGACCAAGGTGGACTCTAAATAGTTCTTTATTATTGAATGATGTTATAGTAACAAAAACTGAACAAAATATTAGTAACTATTTCCTAGAAAATGCAAAGGGGGAGGTTTCCCCAATCATAAGTTGGGATGCGTTGAAACCAGTTATCCGGGGACATTTAATCTCCTACATCAAAAAACAAAATCAAGAAAAGCTGTTAGAAATACAAAATGTGATCTCCTCCTTAGAATCTCAGCATAAACAAACAGGCAATCAGAAAATCTATAAGCAATTATTAGCAGAACGAAAGAAATTAGAACTGCTGGAAATGACTTCAATACAAAAAAACATACTATATGCAAAGCAAAGAGGATGGGCATTCACTCCTAGATCTCTAAAATTCTTATCTAAAAAGGTCAAGAAAGAGCAACAATCTAGGCTAATAACAGCTTTGAAAAACTCTCAGGGTAAAACATATTATGATTCCAAATCAATATCGCAAATCTTTCTAGACTATTATAAGAAATTATATGATTCCAAATCAGTTGAACCAAACATTCTAGAATTTTTTTTTACAAATAACCCTTTTTCAAATACTTTGTCAAAAACACATAAAGACCATTTGGACAATCCAATCACAGAGGAGGAGGTTTTGCAAACTATCAAAAAACTAAAACCGGCTAAAGCACCGGGCCCGGATGGTTTTACACCTGAATTTTATAAACAGTTTGCACATCTACTAGCTGGCCCTCTATCAGAAACGTGCAACTTCATACTGGAAACTGGTACTTTGCCCCCCTCCTGGAATAGTGCAGATATTATAGTCATCCCCAAACAAGGGAAAGACCCAGCACAACCGGCTTCTTATCGTCCCATTTCATTATTAAATACAGATTTTAAGATATTTACTTCGTTACTTGCACATAGACTTAACACATTTATCTCCCAATATATCCACCCTGACCAAGTTGGTTTTATACCCAAAAGGGACATCACTGAAAATACCCATAAGGCCCTTACACTTCTGAATCACTGCACCAACTCTAAAATTCCTGCAGCTTTCCTGTCATTAGACTTAGAGAAGGCCTTTGATTCGGTGGAAGTCTCTTATTTACATACACTTCTAAGAATGATGGGCTTTGGAGATAAATTCTTAACTGCTATTTCGGCCATATACAGAAAGCCTACAGCTCAAATTCGTATAAACCAGGTCATAACTGATTCCTTCCAATTGAAAAGAGGAACACGTCAGGGTTGTCCTCTCTCCCCCCTCCTCTTTGCTTTGTGTATTGAGCCTCTTGCTACCTTAATTAGAAATGATAACTTGATTAAAGGCATAGAAATGAAACACAAATCTTTTAAAGTCTCACTCTTTGCTGACGACATGTTGCTTTTTATAACTAACCCTCTTGAAACTCTACAACGTATTCACCAACACCTTTTAGAGTTCAGCAGCATATCTGGCCTAAGATTAAATGTAACTAAGTCGCATCTCATTCCATTCAACCTGGATTACCGGACAGTACATAGTATTAAAACCTCCTACTCCTTCTCATGGGCTAAAGAATACATACCTTATTTGGGTATAAACCTACCTTTAAAATTTTCTGAAATCTATAAGTTTAACCATACTTTGTTAGAAAAAAATATTTGTAAAGACATGCAACGCTGGCATCAACTAAATTTATCGTGGATGGATAGACTAAATTTAATTAAATCCTTTATACTTCCTAAATTTATATTTTTGTTCAGGACAATTCCGCTGGCAATCACGTCCTCCCAATTAAAACGCTGGCAGAAACTGCTGTTGCAGTTCTTTTGGGCTTACAAACATCCGAGAATCAAATCCACCACACTAGTCAGGAATTCAGACAGGGGTGGTATAAACTTCCCCAATTTACAACTATATTACAGAGCCATTCACCTATCACATATAATTAAATTACTACATTCTTCCAATTCCTCAGATCAAGTGTGCATGGCTAACCATTATTCTACACCCTTTGAGGTAAAGGAGATCATCTGGCAAGCTCCTTCTTTCAGACCGAAAACACTAAAATTGAATCCACTGATCTCTAACTTGCTAGTCACATGGGATAAACTACGACCCAAATTATTACCCCCATTCTCAAGATATCAAACTTTTATTAACCAATTCTGGGTTCTTCCTGGTCTTAATAACCCAGAGTTTGACTTTTGGAAAACAGCTAATATAATCACATTACAAGATCTCAGTTTACGCCGTATGCTCATGCCTAAAACTAACCTGGAGGCTAAATTACAACACAAAATACCCTGGTTTCAATATTTCCAGATAACGCACATGTGCTCACACATCAAGCTCAATTCTATTCTACAACAACCTCTCACAGCCTTAGAATCGATTATCAGCTTTGCTAGTGTACAACAAAAGGGTATAATTTCTAAACTCTACAAAATACTATTATCTCTAGACTATGCTGGTCTCCTATCTTACCAAAAAATCTGGCATACAAAATGCAACGTAACTCTGTCTGACACAGAGTGGGAAAAAATATGGTCTTCTCCCCCTTTCAAATCTAACATCATCTCAATGAAACTTCAATCATTTAAGATACTATCTCACTGGTATCTTACTCCACATAAACTATCGCTTATTTCTTCAAGCTATAACCCAAGCTGTTGGAAGAATTGTGGGAACCTAGGCAATATACACTGTTGGGTGGAATGCCCCAAAATTCTACCCTTTTGGGAGGCAGTAATACAGGAAATTAGAGCTGTGGATGATATAGATATCCTTCCCACGCCAGAACACTTATTTTTGAACAGATGGGCAGTTCATGGCTCTGCCGCTGCAACAATTGAACGGGTCTCTCTAATGCTTTTTGCAGCAAAGACGGTCATTGCCACACACTGGAAAACGACAATGACACCCACTCTTACACAATGGCATAATAAGTTGTGGGATTTATATATTATGGCAAAACTCTCGGATAATCTTACAAGATTTGATAAAATACCTGCGCCCTCCTCCTTTGTAGCAACCTGGTTACCTCTTCTGGAGTACTTAACTAATCACACAGATTACCCTAAAGTGATGGATATTATATGGCTATGGTAATTAGATTATTTGTTCAAGACATTGCTTTTCGTGATGTATGTATTCGATATTCCTTCCTTAGAACCAACGTAGATAACTTGCAAACTGGTACAACCTGATATAAGTTATATTCTGTTCTTAATAAGTCTCTTTAACATATACTTTGCTGTTAAATACTTACTTGTTTATGTAATTCTACGCTATTCGCACTTTGCACTCACTTGTTGTTTCACTGTTCAACTTTATCCTGTTCTTTTTGAAAAGTTAATAAAATATATTGTACAAAAAAAAAAGCAGTGGCTCACCTGGAGGTGGGTGCTGGCAGACTCAGTGAGCCGCAGAAGACAGGACCAGATGACCCAAGTGACCCTTCTGTTGCGCACGAACGTCCAGAGCATAGTGTTTGATGAACGTGGTAGGCGTGGACCACGAAGCTGCTTCGCAAATGGACAAGAAAGATGCGCCCTTCAGAAAGGCTGTAGAAGTTGCCATAGACCTGGTAGAATGCGCCCTCAGGAGAGGAGGGGGCAGCTGCTTCGCTAGGGAGTAGCAGAGTCTGATTGTTTCAACGATCCACTTAGAGAAACATTGAGTTGAGAAGCACAACCCCAAAGAAGGCGAGGCATACGACAAAAACAATGAGTTGTCACGCCTGGTGGAACGAGTTCAATTCAGGTAAAAAAGAAGCGCCCTCTTGACAGCAAGAGTATGGAGTAAGTGCTGTTCTTCACCCTCCGGATGTGGGAAGAAATCCGGTAAAAGTATTTCAGTAGTAAGATGGAACTCTGAAACAACCTTCGGAACGAAGGACAGGTCTGGCAGCTCCGGTGTCGGGTGAGGCAGCTGCGGGGGTTGCTGTAGTGCACCGCTCACACCGTGAGACTTACGTGTGTCTTCTACCATCTTCGAACCCAGGCTCTTAGTTTTGTCCTTCTTGGACTTCTTCACCAGGGTGGAAACCGACGAGACCGTCTTCGATCCACTCTTTTTCTTAGGGCCCCCCCCGTATCGGAGGAAGATCTCCCCATCTTAGGAGGCTTCGGTGTTGGAGGATCCCTCTGTACCGAGGCCGAAGATGTGGATAGCTTCGATACCGACTGATCGGTCTCCATGGTGGTAGTTAGGGGAGCAAGACCCGACTCCCACAGCGCAACCTTCAGCCTAGCGGCCATGTTCTTCCTCGTTTGGTTGGAGAAACGAGCACAGATGGCACAGGCATCAGGTCGGTGGCTTTCTCCCAAACAAAAAATACAAAGAGAGTGCTCGTCCTTCAAGGCTAATTTGCTGCCGCAGGAAGAGCACCATTTAAAGCACCCCCACTTTCGGCTTTCCATAAACTGATAGGAAGAGGCCTCGCAATAAAGAAAAGGCCGGGGGGGGAGAAAGTCCGAGGAGTGGGAGAGATTAAAAGGAAAAAAGTTGGTTTCGGCTCCGTTGGTGAAACAAAGGTAAAAGATAAGAAAAACTGTAGAAAAAGCTGAGAAAAAAAATCCCTGCTGTAAGGCAGAAAAGTTCTTCAAGAACGCTCTCAGAGACACCAACACAGGCTGTTTACAGCGAGGCAGTCAGAAGAGAACTGGCGGGATGCCTGTGCCCCCGCCCCTTGGGCATGCGTGGTGGGGGCTCCCACGCAGGCCCAGAGCGGAGGGTGCGAAAATCCCATTGTGAGCTTTGTACAGACACCGACCAGGTCAGCGCAGGCGCACTGGATCCCATGAGTGTGATGCACAGAGACCATGAAGAAGATCTGTGATAGACAAAGAGGGCTTAATAGAGCTTAATGACAGACATGGATAGCTACGCATAATCCTTTTTTTTTTCTTTTGTATTTTCTTCCTTGCTCTGTCTAAATACTGCTTTAAGAGGTGTGCCCGGAGCGAGTGGAGCCCTGACGACAAGAGAATACTGAGATGAGCTGGAGGGCGTGACATGATATTCGTGAGCCAGCAGAGAAGGGCGGGGGCCAAGAGAGGAGCGCAGCATAGAAAAACCAGGAGACAGAGGCCGGTTGATTGCGAGCAACAGGAAGTGGACAGAGAAGGAAACGATGGGAAAAAAACAGCAGAATAACAGCTATGGAGAAGAGGAGACTGACAAAAAAAAAAGATAAGACATTGAGTGAGAAGGGGAGAGTCAGACAAACTGAGAGGGGGAAACTTTAGAACAAAGTGACAGAATTAGAGATTCAGGTTATAATTCGGAGCTCTGTTTCTTTTTGGCTGTTTGTCTTTACTGATTTTGATGTGTTTGGCTTTTATACTGATGTGATATAACACTAGACAAAGGAGAGGAGAAAAGTGTTAAAATAATCCAGAGTATTAAATAGTATTGTTATAGAGAGAGGCCTGCTCTAAACATCAAGCAAACATTATAAGATAATTTTCTAACCTATGGCCTCTAGTGGGCACAGGAAAACTTCATTAACTTCCCCCAGCCAAGTAGGAAACCTTGGTCAACTAAAAACAAGCATGTCGGTGTCTCAAATGAACATAAAAGACTTTAAGGTAATAATACAAGAATGTGTGACTCAAACAATGAGAATAACAATAGAAAACACTCTCCCAGACTTAATTAAAAAGGAAATCGAGCCTATAAAACTAAAGATGGAAGAGATGTCAAATCAAATCAGAACTAAAATTAGGGCAGAAACGGAAGAAATTAAGAAGCAAATAATAGAAAACAAGCAAGAAATACTCAAGATTTCTACTAATAATGATACAATAAAAAAGTGAGAGAGCTAGACTTTGAAGTGCAAGAATTAAAAGCTTAAGGTGATAAATTAGAAGATTCAATACTTTCTTTAGAAATGGATACAGTTGCATCTATATTAAGATGCCAAAATATACCAGAGAATGTAGAAAAAAATTTAAAAGAAGAAATTGCTCAAAGTTTAGCAAATCAACTAGAGGTGGGAACTAAAGAAGAGATTCTCTCAGAAATAGAAACAATTTACAGAAGAAATTCTTCGTATGCAAGAAAACATAAGACCCCAAGAGAAGTGCACATAAAAATCTTTAAAAGGGAAATAAAGGATAAAATACTTAGAAAAGCTAATCAAAATAAAGTTACTATCCAAGATGCAGAGATCAGATTTCTAAAGGATTTTCTCTTGAGAGTAAGGGAGAAAAGACAAAATTATTTCATTCTGATTGACCTTCTAAAAAATAACGAGATCCAATTTAGATGGTTGGTACCAGAGGGAGTGCTATTTGAGTACAGAGGTAGAAGGCGAAGAATACACTCAACCTTTAAAATCGAAATTTTTTTTGAAAGGTATGGGGAAGACTTAGGTTGGCAGAAAGAGGAGAAAGAAGAAGAGGGAGAAGAAGGGACTGATCGAGAAGAGGATAAACCCGATCAAGAAACAGAGAAAGAAAGAAAAAACTAATTTCCAAAAAGGTAGGGAAAGACCAGATACCCCTTTTGAGATGCTGACCAGGTTCCAGTATAGAAGCAAGGCCAAAGACAGTAAAAATAAAAATGGAGTGCAGTAAAAAATTTCAGCTTCTCTCTATTAATGTGAATGGGCTCAAAAAAGAAGGAGAACTTTTCATCAAATTGAGAAATTATGGACTGATTTAGTTTGTTTACAAGAAACTCATATTAAAAAAGATGATATAAAATATTTAGTCAATAAGAAATTAGGTATACCTTTTATAGAAGTGGATGAAAAAAAAAGCGGGGTGATAACTTATGTGAAGGAGCATTTACCCCCTGAATTGATATATGCATCAAAGGATGGAAGAATGGTAGCTATAGCAATAACAAGACAAGGAGTAGACTCGTTAATTATAAATATATATGCACCAAATCAAAACCAAGAAAACTTTTTGGAAGAACTGAGAAATGTCTTAAAGGAAAAAGTTTATGGAAACATATGCATTATAGGAGATTATAATGCGGTATTTTATAAGAAAATGGATAGTAAAAGTACAAAGAACCCTAAGAGATCAAGAACGGTTTTACGTAAAAAATTCTTGCAGATAGCTGAAGAATATAACTTGATTGATGCATGGAGAACCAGGAATATCACCAAGAAAGATTTTACATTTTACTCGATAAGACATAATTGCTGGTCAAGAATAGATATGGTATGGGTATCTTTAACAATGTTAGTGGACCTATTAGAGGCTGAGATCTTACCCAAAACTTTTGCAGATCATAATCCATTACTATTGACATTTAAAGACATACAGAAGAAAAATAGATGGAAATTGAATACGAACCTTTTAAGAGATCCAAATTTTATAAAGAAAACTAAGCTAGAAATTATGGAGTTCTTTAAAGTAAATATACAGCTGATATACCAATGCATATAATATGGGATGCTTTTAAAGCATATATTAGAGAATGGTTCCTAAGTCAAGATGCGTGGAAAAAGAAACAAAAGAAGGAGAAATATGAACCATTAAGTAGACAAATAAAAATGAAAAAAGATAAAACCAAACTTAATCCGAATAATGAAGAAACAAAAGTCAAATTAAAATTATTGCAACATAAAATGAATTTTATTCTGACCTAAGAAATAGCAAAAAATATAGAATACGCCTAGTTATATCATTTTGAAAATGCAAATAAACCGTCACGTTGGCTAGCCTACTGAATTAGAAAAGAAAGAAAAAAAATTACAGTTTTAAAAAATGAAAAAAGAGGGGAAATATAGACTTTCAGATTTGAAAAATATTGTTGAAAACATTTACAAAAATTTATACCACCAAAAGAAAGAAAATGTAATTTAAATGAAAGAATATCTTGTAAAGAAAAATATAAATTCAATGAAACCCAGAAACAAATATTAAATGACCCAATAATGATCTGTGAAATTGTAGAAGGAATTAAGAAACAAAAGGGAAAAAAACCCCGGTCCAGATGGACTGCCGGCCGAAGTCTATCAAATATTTGAAGATCAGATAATTTTGCCATTGAAAGAGGTGTTACAAGATGTCAGCAAAAAAGGTGAACTTCCAGATTCGTGGAATCAGGCAATGATTACATTAATACCTAAACTAAATAAAGATGGAAGTCTAATTCAAAATTATAGACCAATATCGTTACTTAATGCTGACTACAAAATATTTGCAAGTATCCTAGCAGCAAGGCTGAAAAGGGTTTTACTCCAATCTATTCATCAAGACCAGACAGGTTTTCTTCCAAAAAGATATATAAGAGATAATATTTGGACTATGATTAATGTTATAGAATATTACGAGATACATCCAGAAAAACAATTGGCTTTAATGTTCCTAGATGCTGAAAAAGCATTTGATAATTTATCATGGGAATTTCTTATACAAAAAATGGACATTTGGGATTGTTGAATAAATTTCCTAACTATGGTTAAGGCAATATATAAAGAACAGTAGGCACAGATTATTATAAATGGAGATGTAACGCAGAAGATAGAGATTCAGAAAGGTACGAGACAGGGGTGTCCTCTCTCAGTACTACTATTTATATTTGCATTCGAAACCTTAACTGAGGTGGTGAGAGAGACCAAACAGATACAAGGTCTTAAAATAAAAGGAGAAGAATATAAATTGTTAGCATTCGCAGACGACTTGGTATTTATAATGGAAAATCCTAAGGACGTTATCTCACAGATATTAGACATAATTCAAGAATATGGTGTAGTTGCTGGTCTTAAAATCAACTTTAAGAAGACCAAATTGTTAACCAAAAATTGTTTTCCAAATGTGGTTCGTGAAATTCAAGAAACATCATTGTTGGAAGTAGTCAAGAAAGTAAGATATCTAGGTATTATTCTGACCAATAGGAACAGCAATTTAATAGAAGATAGTTATAATAAACTACTAGTGGAAATTAAAAAAGATCTAGATAAATGGAAAAACTTACAGCTCTCACTCCTGGGAAGAATAGCCACAGTTAAAATGAATCTGCTTCCAAGGTTCTTGTTCTTGGCACAAAATATTCGTTTTAAAGAGACCCCAATTCTTTGGTGAATTAGATAAAATTACCAAACAATTCATTTGGTACCTGAAAAAAGCGAGAATAAAATGGAAATTGTTACAGCAAAGAAAAGAAAAAGGAGGCTGTGGCCTTCTGAACTGGAAATTTTACCACCAAGCAGCATCACTTTGTTGAATCAAAGATTGGATAGAGCTAGAAAACTTAAGAACTTGGAAGGCCATGATTTATGTATGGGCTGGCATGCCTATATTTGGTATGGGAACGATAAAATTCACTCTAACTTCCACCAACATATAATAAGGGGTGCCTTAATAAAGGTATGGCATAGTATAAAAGAGAGAGATTATAGGAAAATACCGAAATGGGTCTCGCCAATGGAAGCTTTTGTGAAACCATCTTTGCTTACAGAAAATTGTAGTGAAAGATATGAAGTACTCCTAGAGAAAAACAATGAATTAAAATCAGAAGAGAAGCTTTGAAGATACCATAACTACAACTATCATGGTGGCAAGCCTCACAACTTAAAGTTACAGTAAAGATGTTATACAGGATTTTGAAAGTAATAAGAACTAATTGGATAAGATGTGGCTCTCCTCAAGTGATAAAATGGTTCAGAAGTTGTATAAATTCTTATTAGAGGAATTTATGTTAGATGAAGCCGTTAAACCTACCATGATAGCTTGGATGAGGGATACTGGAAAACACTTAGACATAGAGGCATGGACAAAAATCTGGAAACAACTAAAATTATGAGGGCGATGTCATATAAAGAAAATGTTCTTAAGATGTTTATAGATGGTACTGGCCTCCAGAAAAGATAGCAAGATGTTATAAAAACAGTTCGAATAAATGTTGGAAGTGTCAAGCCAATGTAGGTATGTTTTATCATATGTGGTGGTGGTGTGATAAAATTTAAACTTTTTGGCGGAAAGTACAGAAGATAATTCTAGAAAGTGTTAATGTAAACTTACATTTATTACCAGAATGCTGTTTGCTTAATCTGATCTCCGAAGATGTTAATCCTCAAGACAGATATGTAGTGATATTGATATTAACTTCTGCCAGAATTTTACTGGCAAAATATTGGAAATTGGAAAAAATACCCACTAGGGAAGAAATAATTTAAATCTAGCATAGATGGATAAATTGAGCATCATACTGCAAGGTAAAAATGATGAACTGTTTACTAAAAGATGGTCGAGAGTTTATAAATGGTTAAAGCAAGAGATAGAATGTCAGACTCATAATGATGTAAACAATGGAGAATTTCTGTTATGTAATTGTAAATTTTAATAAAAATATATTAAAAAAAGAGAATAGCAACACTCACCATGAGAATAAGGTCTTTTAACCAGCAACACTCATATCAGCAGCACAATAGTGAGAAGAAGCAAAACCCACATCTTGCAGAACTTCTCTAAGCACACAGCCATCAGGGCATGCTAAAGAAGGATATGTCATGGGGCATTTGGAAACTTCCACTGGTCCTGGTGACACAACCAGTCATGTACACCAGAACTGAAACCAGTGTAGAGAAAACCTGAACCCTGTGAGGGCAGCACAAATTTAGCATACATGAGGTCCCAGGTTTTGACCTTGGATGTGGTCACCTACCAGAGTGGGCTGGAAAAGCCGCCCCCCACATATAACCGCAGCTGACAGTGCAGTCCAGAATCAAAGAATTGGGACAGATAATCTAATTGCCTGCCTCAGGCTGCCACATACTCCGCTTAGCAACTTTCCACCCAGTCAGCCCTCACCTGTTCAACTTCTCAACACTTTATCAGTATTAAAACAGAAAATCAGATCAAAATACAATACAAAATTTTACTCAAAATAATATTGAAAAAGAAAATTAACAATTTACTTCCCAAATAAAAACTTACCATAAAACCCCCATAACATTTATTACAGAGAAAAATGTAAAGATATGTAATCAGCCTAATAAGAACAGTATACAATTGTCAGCAATCAGTAACCAAAAAAGAAAAAGATATTTAAATGGCACCTGTGAATCTGGTTTATCTATATGATCATATAGACTGGAACTAAATACCCTGTAAATGCCTTACAGCTACCTCAATTTACTTTGATGGGTCAGCTTTTCCATGCATTTTATATATTCGCACATATATCCCAAACTAAAACTAGCTAACAAACTAAAACTAACCGCCACACCTCATAAGGGATGAGATTACTACCCCTGTTATTTCCAGGACAACCTTTGCTACCATCAACAAATAAATAGCAAGACCTCTTACACCTGCAGGCGTGAACTTTTTAACATTATTTAACAAAAGCACCACTGAGTCTGCTGTGATAGGATAGTCCACAATTTGAATCTTTTTGGAACTCCTAGCTGTCTTGTATTTTTTCACAGCTCCACCAGAAAGTAAATAGTACCCTTCTGACTCCACCTTGAGATTTGTAGAGGGGGCTTGATGCTGTGAAGGAAACCCCCCCCACACAAACATACACTCTGAGGTAAGGATTCCAATTATGCTTTTATAGAACTTTCTGCATCTTAGGTAGCATTTTCTGGTAGACTCGCAAACAATCTTGTTCAGCTGGTAACTCTGACAAACTTACACATGTGACTTAGCACCTAGCCTCTCCAACAAGATCTCATGGCTCCTTATCCACTGAATATGTGCCGTGGAAACCCAGTACGTTTCAGGGTCTTCTGCTTTATGTTAAACACGTTCAATTTTTGCACAATACAGGCTAGCCTCCTATGGACTGCTCATCCACATCAACAGAGAGAGCAATTTAGCTCACATTCAATACTCTTCTGAAGCTGCACATTGCAGGAAAAGATCAGAATTGTGGGCATTGACCCAGCTATTTTTCAAAGAAGCTTTTGTACCATTCTGGATTTTTCTTACACCATGGTTTCCTCAGATCAGTCTGAAAACCAGTGTCCTAAGGCAAGCACTGAAGAGTTTGTATTGGATTGTTTCCTTTTTGCTGTTATTCATAAACTATGAGCAAGTATCTATATTTACAAAGTGGATCAGATGTTTTCATTCCACATCACTACTGTCTAGAACAAATATTGTGAAGCACAAGCATTCACACTCAAGTAGCTTAAGAATGGAATTGTGCTCAATATGGGCAGCCTGAGGACAGTATGGTTTAGCAAAGGGCATGATGTACCTGATAAGGTTTTCGTCAGTGGGGTTTAGCCATTGGCTCCATAACTTCCTGAGCTGGCTGTAACTACGGCTAGCTGATTAGAGTGAGAATTCCCCTCCTCAAGCTATGGAAGGTCTCCAAGAAACAGCCCAAATGGTTTATGGGTCTGGTGTGTGTGTGTTGAATAAACAGTCAGTCCAATAAGACCAAACCATATTGTCTATGGTCATAAGCCACTCCTTCTTCCCTGCTGTCAGTAACATATGCCTAGTTCCTGCCTTATGCCCATACCTGGAAGCTGTTAATGCAATAAATTTGTAATCTGTTTGATATCCTGGCTCTATATTTATCTCCTATTCTCCCCCGGCCCACAGTTCCTTGCACACACTGTAAAATATAAATATTTAAGTTAGTGAAAAACACCTTCCATGGACAGAAGGGCATCTTTATATGCAATTCTATGTCTTTACCAGCTCAAGCTGAAGAGAAAAAGTAGACTAACATGCAATATCATGTCTGATGAAGTGCTCCAGTATTTCCACTTGGTATCTTAATAAATGAAACTCTTATTGCATCAGATGAAAAGTTCAATCCTTTACATTGTAATTTCGAATCCTGGTTGTCCGCTGAGAGGTATGAAGCCTTTGTGGTTGGTTATATGATGACTTGTTTGGTTTTAGTTTTGGCTGGACATTAAACTTATTTCCAGTGACAGTCAAGGTGGCAGCTGGTGCTCTCTCTAAATACATGCTGGCCTTTCCTTCAGAATCTTCAGGTTTTTCAGCTCCATGGAGACCTTGGTATTCCCCTGCAATCAGAGGGAAGAAAATATTCACTCCCAAAGTACGGAAATACTGCTAAAGATAAATCTGTAGTCTCTTAGCACAATCTGTGATCTGATGGCACAGAAATAATCTTTGCCCGCCATATTTTTAAAGGGAAAAGCAGGTTGCCTACCTGTAACTGATGATCTTCGAGTGGTCATCTGTGCATTCACACACATGGGATCCAGTGCGCCTGCACTGACCTGGTCGGTGTCTGTACAAACCTCCCAATGGGATTTTCGCGCCCTCCGCTCTGGGCCTGCGTGGGAACCCCTACCGCACATGCCCAAGGGGCGGGGGCACGGACATCCCGCCAGTTCCTTCTGACCGCTATCAACCCAAGTCAAGTATGAGGACGACAGCAGTGGGGAAGGACGGGCGGGCGGTGTGAATGCACAGATGACCACTCGAAGATCATCAGTTACAGGTAGGCAACCTGCTTATCTTCTTCGTGGTCTCTGTGCATCACACCCATGGGAGATTAAAAAGCAGTGGCTCACCTGGAGGTGGGTGCTGGCAGACTCAGTGAGCCACAGAAGACAGGACCAGACGACCCAAGTGACCCTTCTGTTGCGCACGAACGTCCAGAGCATAGTGTTTGATGAACGTGGTAGGCGTGGACCACGTAGCTGCTTCACAAATGGACGAGAAGGATGCGCCCTTCAGAAAGGCCGTAGACATCGCCATAGACCTGGTAGAATGTGCCCTCAAGAGAGGAGGGGGCAGCTGCTTCGCTACGGAGTAGCAGAGTCTGATTGTTTCAACAATCCACTTAGAGAAATGTTGAGACGAGATGCGCGACCCCAAAGAAGGCGTGGCGTACGACAAAAACAATGAGTTGTTACGTCTGATGGAACAAGTCCGATTCAGGTAAAAAAGAAGCGCCCTCTTGACAGCAAGAGTATGGAGTAAGCGCTGTTCTTCACCCTCCGGACGTGGGAAAAAATCCGGTAAAAGTATTTCAGAATTGAGATGGAACTCTGAAACAACCTTCGGAACGAAGGACAGGTCTGGTACCAGACGCACACCATTTGGAAGGAAAACCAGGTAAGGCGGGTCATGCCGCAGTGCCATGAGTTCACTGACCCTCCTGGCCGAGGTGATAGCTACTAGGAAGTTCATCTTCCAGGTTGCGTACCGGAGATCACAAGTAGCCATCGGTTCAAATGGTCGTCGAGTAAGTTGACGCAGTACTAGTGGTAAGTCCCACAGTTCTGTAGGCGCAGCTACAGGAGAGTGCAGCCTAATGAGGCCTTTCAGGAACCGTTTTGAGGTCAGATGGGAAAAGACTGTGTAACCATCCAGGCCCTGGTGGTATGCGGAGATAGCCGCTAGGTATACTCTAATGGACGAGTGGGAGAGACCCTGGTCCTTGAGTGAGATAAGAAAGTCCAGAATTCTGTCAAGGCCGACAGAAGTTGGGGCCCCAGCAGGCATGCGGAGATATAAGAGGAACTTATGCCATTTCCTCTGATAAGATAAGTGGGTAGATTCCTTTCTTGCATTGCAAAGAACCTCAGAGACTTTGGCAGAGAATCTTAAGGTTTAATTCTCCAGGCTGTCAGTTTCAGCTTGTCCACCTCTGGATGGAACACTGTACCCTCTCTGGTGGTGAGGAGATTCGGAACTCTGGGGAAGTGATAGTATCTGCCCCTTGCTAAACGCAATAGGGTGGGGAACCAGGGTTGCCTGGGCCACCACGGTGTTATGAGGATGCAATCCGGTCGAAATTTGGCCAACTTGTGCACCACTCTTAAGAGTAGGGGTAGAGGAGGAAACATGTAAAGAAATGACCTGTCCCACGGCATCAGAAGGCCGTCCCCTAAGGAGAGGGGATCTCTGCCTCCTTCGGTGCAGAAGTGCTTGCATTTCCTGTTTTCCCGAGAGGCGAACATGTCGATGGTTGGAGTGCCCCATAGCTTGAAGAGGGGCTGAAGATAGGCCCAATTCAGTTCCCACTCGTGGTGGTGAGTGTGGCCCCTGCTGAGAAGATCCGCCTCCACGTTTTGGACGCCGGGGATGTGGGTGGCTATGGGGATGATTTGGTTGGTTACGCACCAGTCCCAAAGATCGATCGCCAGCTGACAGAGGCTCCTGGATACCGTCCCTCCCTGACGGTTCAGGTAACTGAGGGCCGTTGTGTTGTCCGTGAGGATAGCAATGCAGTGTCCTCGTAGGAGAGGCTGAAATGCTCGAAGAGCTAATGAAATTGCCCGCAGTTCTAAGTTATTGATATGACGAGTTGCGGTGACAGCATCCCACCGATACCCGACGCTGATGCCATTGAGATGGGCTCCTCAACCACATAAAGAGGCATCCGTTGTCAGAGTGTAACGAGGCGAGGGGGGTGAAGGGAGCACCCTTGGTGATATTCGGGATGACAGTCCACCAAGTCAAAGAGTCCCGTACATTCTGAGGAGGGGCCAGGGATCTGGATTGAGGTATGCAGGCTGGATGAAAACTTTTTTGAAACCAGAGTTGAAGAGGCCTCATGTGACATTTCGCTAGGGGGAGGATTGAAGTCGTGGCCGACATGTGCCCCAAGAGGCGTTGGATCTGATATGCCGTTGAGGTTGCTGAGTCGCGAACGGAGGCTGCGAAGGTGGACAAGGTTTGAGCCCTGTCCATCGGTAGGAATGCTTTGCTGGCGACAGTGTCTAGAAGAGCCCCAATAAATTGCACCCTTTGGGACAGCTCCAGATGAGATTTCAAAAGGTTCACCTGAACTCCCACAGATTACAGGAGGTGCAGCGTTAGCAAAATGTTCTTGCTTAGAAGAGTTGGGGATTCGACCACCAGAAGCCAGTCGTCGATACAGGGGAAAATGGTAATCCCCTGAAGACGGAGGTGGGCTGCCACCACTACCATGGTCTTGGTGAAAACCCTTGGTACGGTGGAAAGACCAAACGGGAGGTATTTGTATTGGAAGTGATCTTCTCCTACAGCAAAACGGAGATACTTCCTGTGGGACAGATAAATGTTGAGGTGGAAGTAAGCGTCCTGGAGGTCGATGGTAGCCATCCAGGCACTCTGAGAAATTAAAGGAAGACTAACCTGCAAGGTCGTCATTTTGAATTTTCGGTATCGGCTGTAAACATTGAGATGTCGAAGATCCAAGATGGGACGTAGCCCCCATCGCGTTTTGGCACAGCAAAATACTGGGAATAGAACCTCTTGCGTTCCGACATCTTCGGTACAGGTTCTATCGCTCCCTTCTCCAGTAAAGAGTCGACTTCCTGAAGAAGGATGGTAGAAGGAGGGGTGGAGCGGAAGACAGGTAGCGTTGGGAGGTCGAGGAACTCGATAAAATGGCCTTTGGTCACAATAGATAAGACCCAGGCATCCGTAGTGATCGTTCCCCATACAGGGAGGAAAGGATGGAGGCGAGTTGGTTCCCCCGACATCGAGAGAACGGAGTCAAAGACCCTGCTTCGGTCCACGGTTGGATTTGGCCCTTGCTTGCTGGTGCGGTAATCCTGACCTCGATTTGGACTGGTACTGGTGACGGTTCTGATTTGGAGATTGGTGAGGTCTCCAAGCGTTGTCCGGAGAGGGTTTTGTGGGATACGGACACCATGGAGTGTACCGGGACCACGACCGTTGTCGGTAAGACCGCTGCGGTGCGGAAACTCCCAGAGACTTCGATGCCTTGATATTCTTATCTAACTCCTGCAAGGCAGCGTCGGTGGAGGGGTGGAAGAGACCGTCACCGTCAAATGGGAGATTTCCAATATAAGACCTGGTATCCTGTGGCAGAGATGTTGTACGAAGCCACGCATGGCGACGAATCGATACTGAGGAGACCATCGATGTCGAAAATGCGTCGAGGGAGTGTTTTGTGGTGTTCAAAAGCTGTTTAGCCACCAGAAGACCCTCCTTTTGAATGGATCTTGCTTCGGCAAGCTTGTCGCCCGGCATCGAGGGCAGGAGTGCAGACATTCGCTGCCATAGGGCATATTGATATCTACCAAAGCAGGCTAGATAATTGGAAGATTTTATCCCCAAGGCTGCAGAGGAATAGATTCTGTGACCATAGGCATCGATCTTCTTGCTCTCCTTATTCGACGGGGCGGAATTAGAGTTTGGGCAAGGATGCAGGTAAAGGAAAGAAGCCCCATCTTCCTGTACCAGATACATGTGGTCGAGCCGTTTGGTGGAGATCGGTGCCGAGGACGGCTTAACCCATAGGGTCTTAACCACCTTAAGAAGGTGCTTGGACATTGGCAAAGCTATTGGTGTTGAGGCATCGATCTCGATGATCTTGTACACCTCGTCTGTGGCAGATGGCTGGGGTTGTACAACAGGCAGGCCGAGAGAATTTGCCATGCGCTTTACCAGGTCCCCATAGGAAGACATATCCTCCGAGGGAGAAATTGGGCTATCTCCCGAAATTGGTTGTTTAGGAGGTGGGTCGACTGGGGAGAGGGCGTCCTCCACGTCTTCAATATCGGAATCTTCCTGAGAGGAAGCAGAACCCGAGCCTAAATCCTGAGGCATCGATAGCGGTGGATGAGCTATCTGCGATGGTGGATGTTCTGTAGGTGCAGCTACTTGTGGTGACGAGACAGGAAGGCGAGATGGAGATGGTGGAGGCTTCGATATGGATGCTGAGGGAGGAGGGCGGCGTGGTGAGCACGACCTATAGTGTCGTGATTCCCAAGAACCGGGGCCCCCAGGGTGGTGCCATGGGCCGGAAGAAAACCAATACGGCATGTCCTGCCTGTGGTCATAAGAGAAGGGAGGCGGACCATATGGATAAGACGGATGGTACCTGTCGTAGCGTGGGTCATAATCCTCCCGTCCGCGTCAATCCAGATGACAAGGAGATCTGGAGCGGGGCCAAGAACGATGTTGGGAACGATCTGAGTGGTCACTAGCCCAAGAGGCCAATAAAGGTGATCGAGAGCCCACCACCTGGGTATTAGAGATCAGATCGAGATCGGTCAGCGGAGGCGACGTCGACTGGAGGACCTTCTGATGATGGTGAACCTCTAACACCGGGGGTCCAAGCTGATGCGGTGGGGAGTCCAAAATCTGTACTGGAGGCTCCACAAGGACCTTTGGCAGCTCCGGTGTCGGGTGAGGCAGCTGCGGGGGTTGCTTTGGTGCATCTGCACGTAATGCAGATCCCCTTGGAGATACAGCACCGCTCACACCGTGAGACTTACATGTGTCTCCTACCATCTTCGAACTCAAGCTCTTAGTTTTGTCCTTCTTGGACTTCTTCACCGGGGTGGAAACTGACGAGACCGTCTTCGATCCACTCTTTTTCTTAGGGCCCCTCCCCCTATATCGGAGGAAGATCTCCCCATCTTAGGAGGCTTTGGTGTTGGAGGATCCGTCTGTACCGAGGCCGAAGACGCGGATGGCTTCGATACCGACTGATCGGTCTCCATGGTGGTAGTTAGGGGAGCAAGAGCCGACTCCCACTGCGCAACCTTCAGCCTAGTGGCCCTGTTCTTCCTCGTTTGGTTGGAGAAACGAGCACAGATGGCACAGGCATCAGGTCGGTGGCTTTCTCCCAAACAAAAAATACAAAGAGAGTGCTCATCCTTCAAAGCTAATTTGCTGCCGCAGGAAGAGCACCGTTTAAAGCACCCCCACTTTCGGTTTTCCATAAACCGATAGGAAGCGGCCTCGCAATAAAGAAAAGGCCGGGGGGGGGGGAGAAAGTCCGAGGAGTGGGAGAGATTCACAGGAAAAGGAAAAAAGTTGATTTCGGCTCCATTGGATAAAGAAAAGAAAAACTGTAGAAAAAGCTAAGGAAAAAATCCCTGCTGTGAGGCAGGAAAGTTCTTCAAGAACGCTCTCAGAGACACCAACACAGGCTGTTAACAGCGAGGCGGTCAGAAGAGAATTGGTGGGATGTCCGTGCCCCCGCCCCTTGGGCATGCACGGTAGGGGTTCCCGCGCAGGCCCAGAGTGGAGGGCGCGAAAATCCTGTTGTGAGCTTTGTACAGACACCGACCAGGTCAGCGCAGGCACACTGGATCCCATGGGTGTGATGCACAGAGACCACAAAGAAGATCTAATAGATGCAGAGTAACACAGATTTCTGTGAAGTCCTACCACTTATTGAATAACAAACCCTTTATTAAGGGGGCTCACTCTGGGATTTGTCATTTCATTGTAAAAGAAGCAGTGAATTGCTTAGCATTATGTACTAAAATGACCACAACACCTGCAAGCAAATCCTAGTTCCAATCTCTTTTTTGCCGTGAACTCACTAGTTCATAGATGATCTTTGGAAGCTTTGGTTTCTCAACCTAAGAACCCCACCTGATGCCAATAATCCTACCTTACAAGGCTGGTGTCAAAATTATTGTAACAGATTGTATAGAGCTGTGAATATGACACACACACTAAAGCACTGTATTATTCTTCATACAAACCACTCACTCCCAAATTATTATTGAATTGCTTACAACATCTACTTGGGAATCACTTTTTTCATATACATCACATGAACACATGAAGCTGCCTCATAATGAATCAGACCATTGGTTGGTCCATCAAGGTCAATATTGTCTACTCAGGTGAGCAGTGGCTCTCTAGGGTCCCAGGTAGAGGTCTTTCACATCATCCAATACTGGCCTTTTCAATGAGAGATGCCAGGGATTGAACCTGGGACCTTCTGCATGCCAAGCATGATGCTCTGCCACTGAATCACAGTCCCTCTCCATCTACTTAAGCTTTACTTATATGGCAGAAAACAAATGAGACCCTGAAATTCATTTTGGTTAATTTATTCACACTTCAGAAAGCTGTTTCATATTAAGCTTGAAGGCTTAATGTCCAATTTTTTTAAAGAGAGGAGCAAAAATTTTCTGAACCTTCACTGACCACTGGTTTTAAATGGATGGAAATTTTGATTCTATACACTACAGTTCCCAAAAGGATAAAACCTGTGTGATGAAATAACCCAGTCCATCTGTAACCACTGTTTCCATAATCAAAACCACCGACTCCTACATGCAATGGCTTTGATTTGACTCCAAGGATTGTCAAGTACAGAAAATCAAATTGGACTAGAATTAATATTTATAAAACACTTGGAAAATGAAAAGCTTTGCATAATGTAGATCAAAAATTGCAGTACCCACTGTGCCTGGAGCCAGAAGAGAGTCTACATCTCTCTGTTGGTTAATATTCTACCCAGTCCTCTCAATTGTCTGGCTCTTTACCCACATAATGGAAAAAAGTGTTGAAATTTTGTCTCATAAGCAAGAGCAAAAGATAACGTATGACCTAATAAGAGCATGATTTCAGGCTAGTCTACTGGGTTATAATAAAAGTGGCTCTTCAGTTTTCAACATCCAAATTTAAATATTACAGCAGAACAGCTATTGCAGTTTTGACTATCCCCTATTTTTATGCCCTTTAACACTTTTTAATGTGCATCTGTAATATTGAACCCCAGGCTGCTTATAAAACCTGCTGTTATCCCATAATATTCCAATTTTCCTTCAATTTCTGCAAGTGAGATTTTGTAAGGCATCCTAGATAAACTGAAAATTTTGTGTCCTATGTGGATTGTTAATCTTGAAGGCTCAGGGCAGACCACCTTCTAGAAAACAAATCACAGTAATAAACATTTAACATTAAGCATACAAAACAATGTCTCCCTCCTTATGTTTAAAGACTGTTTGAAAAAGTACCTTTTCATCCAACCTCTAATCTCTGCCTCTGCCTTCCTGTTCCTTAGGGTCCTGGCTTTTGCAGAGCTTGTTCTTTTTAACACAATCATTGTACAATGCCTAATTTTTGAGGTGTAGGGTTACCATGTCTTACCTGGCTGCTGGTGGGGGACTCCAGCCCAGGTTCCTGGATCTTCATGCAGGGGACGCTCTAGTATTTGGCCAAAAACTCTATGGTCACCATAGAGTTTTTAGCCAAATGTTAGAGTGTCCCCTGCGTGATGATGTCACCTCCAGGTGATGTCATCGTGCCAGTACATCGGGCAAAATGGGTCTCTTCAGGGGTGGGCCCCTTGCCCCCATCAGGGGGATGGCAACCCTACGAAGGTGCTTTATAAATAATATTGTTGATGATGCCCCCTCCCATACCAACATGACTGTGATCCAGAGATCCACACGGTGAGATTCAGAGTGAGTCTACTATTGTTGGTGAAGCCCTGATATGTGAATACTATTACTGGGAAGCCCAGATATGTACACAAATGCTCTGCAAATAGGGGGAGTTCTGCTGGAGGTCCCAATGGCCTTCAGTACTATTGACCATGACATCCTACTGGTCCAACTCTCAGTGCTGGGATTAACAGGCACCATGTTAAGATGTTCTGAGTCCTATCTGGGAGATTGGCCCCAGAAAGTGATGCTAGGGATTCCTGTCCTGCCCCATAGTTGTTAGCCTATGGAGTTCTGCAGGGTTAAACAGTCCCATACTGTTTAACATCTACATGAAGCCACTGGGAGAGGTCATCAGGAAGCCTGAGCTGCGGTATCACTGATACCTTTCTTTTCCTTTACCTTCCTTTCCTGCCTAATTCCAAGGAAGCTGCTGATGTTTTAAGCCGGTGCCTGGAGTCAGTAATGGGCTGGCAGAGGGTGAACAAGCTGAAACTTAATCATGACAAGGCAGAGATGCTCTGGGTTAGCAGAAAGGTAGACCAGGGATTTGAGAGCTTCCCTGTTTTGGAGAGGGTTAAACTCCCTTTGAAGAGTCAGGTTTGCAGCTTTGGAGTTCTGCTTGAGACAACAGTCACCTTTGAAAATCAGGTGGCTGCTATGGTTAGGAGTGCATTTGCTCAGCTTTGGCTGGTGTGCCAGCTGCACCCGTTCCTGGCTCAGTCTGATCTAGCCACAGGGATCCACGCCTTAGTTGCATCTAGACTGGACTACTCTAGTATGCTCTATTTGGGGCTACGCTTGAAGAGTGTTTGGAAGCTGCAGCTCGACTGCTGGTCAGGGCTAGTTATCGGGATCATGTGACCCCAATATTACAGCGATTACATTGGCTTCCAATTGGTTCCCAAGTCCAATTCAAGGTCTTGGTTTTGACCTTTAAAGGCCTGTGTGGCTTATGATAGCAGTTCTGAAGGACCATCTTTTCCCATATGTTCTTGCCTGGGAACTAAGATCACAGGAAGAGGCCCCCTTGGCTTTTCCATTGACCAAAGAAACTTGTCTGGTGGACACATTTCAGTGGCAGCCCCATGATTATGGAACAACCTTCAGGCAGCTGAAGACAGTTTTATTCATTAAAACATTTGATTAGTTTCAGTTCTTCTGTCTACCAACAGTTAATTTGTTTTTACATTAGTGGTTTTTATATATTTTATTGTGTTTCATTGCTGTTCACATTGTAAGCCACCATGAGTTCCTGTAAGAAAGGCGGCTAATAAAATAAATACTTAAAGGGGCTCTATGATTCACAGATTAAATTTCCAATTAAACTTGATCAGCAGCCAGCCTAAAAAACGTGTTGAAAGCCAATCCAAATGAGGTTTTATGTAAGACACTAAGCTAGAGGGGAGTTTACAACTGCTGTGAGAAACTTTGACTTTGATCTAATGGAGCATTTTCACAAACATAATGTGGATGCCCATGCATCTCCCTGTGATCTCCTGCACAAGAACATATGCGAAAAGAAAGTCCTTCAGATACCATAGTCACGAGCCTTGTAGCACCAAAGGTCTGCCCATGGAGTGCAAACTTCTTGCCTCCATGTCTCCTGCTTCAGCTTCCTGAAATGCTGTTCCTGGGCAAAAATCCTTCATCTGTGAAAACACTCCACTGGATCCAAGCCATTGGTTTAACATTTATGTATCCCGCAACAAATATGTAATCCATGGATATCATGTCTTGAAACACCAGAGTACAAAGTTTGGCACACTAATGTTTAGAGATATATATACATTTTTGTGTGATGTTCATACATTATGTGTTTGCCATTTAAACACTTGCAGCCCTTATAAAATGTGAAATTCCATTTAGAGTCTAGTGCAGTGATGCTTACTCAGAGGCTCAGGAGCCACATCTGACTCTTTGACATGCCACCTGTGGCTCTTCAGAGGACCCACCCCATGTGCACATGTTGGAACAGTCAATACAGTATTCACAGAATATCAGGAATAAGCAAATAATCCTTCCTGCACTGGAGGAGATTGGGTTGGCATCATTTGACATTACAGTGATACTACAGAACAGGTGAGGTGCCAGAAGATTGGAGGTGGGCAAATGTTGTCCCCATCTTAAAGAAGGGGGAAAGGAGGATCCGAGTAACTACCAACACATCAGCTTGACGTCTATACCTGTGAAAGTTTTAGAACAAATCATCAAACAGACAATCGTTGAGCATTTAGAAAGGACAGCTGTGATTACTAAGAGCCAGCATGAATTTCTCAAGAACAAGTCATGGCGGACTAACCTTTTCTCTCTTTTTTTTAGAAAGTTACTACCTTGCTGGATCAGGGAATGCTGTAGACATAGTTTATCTTGATTTCAGTAAAGCTTTTGATAAAGTTCCACATAATATTCTATCAGGAAGACCAGGTTCCTCCCTTCCTCATTCAGCTGGCGATGTCACAGGGGAAGTCCTCATGTTCTGGCATCAAGGAGCCAGCGGGACTGTGCAAATATTTCCAGAAGGCCTCGGGGTTCTCCCTTGCCAGCCCCCCCAAGGAGGCTGCACAGCCAAAGGAGGGAAACAAGAACGAATCAAGAGCTGGTCCGCCCACCAAGGCCCAGACCATCAGGAGGAGGGGTGGGGCACATCTGGGGTGGGAATCAAGCCACCTGAGGCTAACCCCATGGCTAGACTCCTTTAAGGAGTGGGCGGTGGGGTGCGCAGGTGGGGGAGTTGACACTAATAAAACTGAGCAAGGTGGAAGCCGGGGAGGATTGGCTGTTTCTCGAAGGAATGACGGAGAGGAGGGAGATGCGAGGCAACCACCCTAATCCACTTGAACCCATCTATTGAGAGCAGTGCCGCAAGGGAGTGAGGTAACTCCACGGCTGTGTCTGAGGCGACCCCTGCTCCAGCTGTGCCAACTGCCGTCCTGGACGCACCCCAACGCCTCTCCGGTCCCCTGCGCCAACAGGAGGCTGACATGTTCTTGTTGACAAATTGGAAAAATGTGGTTTGGATCCTATGACTGTTAGGTGGATCTGTAACTGGTTGACAGATGGCTCCCAAAGAGTGCTTGTGAATGGTTCCTCATCTTCTTGGAAAGGAGTAACAAATGGAATACCTCAAGGATCTGTCCTGGGACCTGTTTTGTTCAACATCTTTATCAAAGATTTGGATGTAGGGATAGAGGGAATGCTTATTAAATTTGCAGATTAGAAACGGTAGCAAATATAGTAGAAGACAGAGTCAGGATACAGGATGATCTTGAGAGGCTGCAAAACTGGGCTAAAACAAATAAAATGAATTTCAATGGGGATAAATGTAAAGTTCTGCATTTAGGTAGGAAAAATCAAATGCATAATTATAGATTGGGGAAGACAAGTCTGGCAGTAGTGTGTACAAAAAGGATCTAGGGATCATAGTACAACATCCACTGAACATGAGTCAGCAGTGTGATGCAGTTGCTAAAAAGGCAAATGCAATTTTGGGCTGTATCAGCAGAAGTATAGTATCCAGATCACTTGAAGTAATGGTACCACTTTACTCTGCTCTGGTTAGACTGTGTTCAGTATAGACAAGCTGGAATGTGTCCAGAGGAGAGTAACGAAGATGGTGAGGGGTCTGGAAACCAAGTCCTATGAGGAAAGGTTGAAGGAGCTGGGTATGTTTAGCCTGGAGAGGAGATGACTGAGAAGTGACATGATAACCATCTTCAAGTACTTGAAGGGCTGTCATATAGAGGATGGTACGGACTTGTTTTTTGTTGCCCCAGAAGGTCGGACCAGAACCCACAGGTTGAAATTAAATCAAAAGAATTTTCAGCTAAACATTAGGAAGAACTTCCTGACAGTTGGAGCAGTTCCTCAGTGGAACAGGCTTCCTTGGGAGGTGGTGGGCTCTCCTTCTTTGGAGGTTTTCAAACAGAGGCTAGAAGGCCATCTGACAGCAATGTGGATTCTGTGAACTTAGGCAGATCATGAGAGGGAGGGCAGGAAGGGTTGCCTCAGTGCTGAGTTCTTGTGGCCCTTTCTTACACGCCCAGGGAAATGCTGATTGCCACTTTGGGGTCAGGAAGCAATTTTTCTCCAGGCTGGTTTGGCCAGGGATCCTGGAGGCTTTTTGTCATCTTCTGGGCATGGAACAGTGGTCATTACAGGTGTGGAGGGGGAGGTATTTGTGAATTTCCTGCCTTGTGCAGGGGTTTAGACTAGATGACCCTGGAGATCCCTTCCAACTCCATGATTCTATGAGTCTACTGTAATTGTTTACATATAATGCAAAATAATTTTAGCATCTATGACATTATCTTTCAATCATTTATGTATAATTAAATATAATACACCTAAGTAATAATTCACTCCTTTTAAAAATATGTAGTTACTACTGCTTGAAAACACCCAAGCATTTTTATGGATGGATTTCCACTCACAGAGTGTAGATTTCTCACCTCCCCACTCCAGCCCTAAATGTGATTCCACCAAAGTGCTCTTTCTGTTGAACACAGAACCCAAAGTAATGACATTTCAGGGGGCAATTTTGCCCTCCATGGAAATGCTCCAGTAGGTCTGACCCCATATTTGCTTTTTGATATTTTCGGGATCATACCATAGAATATTGAGTTAGAAGGGGCCTCTCGGGTTACCTAATCCAACCCCCTGCACAATGCAGGAAATTCACAAATACCCCCCCTCCACACCCACAGTGACTGCTGTTCCATGCCCAGAAGATGACAAAAAACTTCCAAGATCCCTGGCCAAACCAGCCTGGAGAAAAATTGCTTCCTGACTTTGGTGGTAAAATGGCAAACATCAGTTTGTCATGACTTCTCAGAAATTAGAGCTATTTAGTTTTGAGCTTTGTACTCTAACAAATAATTATAACAGTGTAAATATTATATCTAAACTTCCCAGCTCTTGCCCTTTCAGCACATTAGGTTTCACAGTCTTAAAGTTTTCTTGTTCCTTTAGATTTGAAACATCTCGGTTCCAGAGCCTACTCTTCTGCACATAGCTGAATGTGCTCTGGTTGATAAAATGGAGGGGGGGGGTCCCTTCTGTAGCTATGTGGGATTACTGTCAAGTCTACAAACTCTGCAATACAGAGAATATTACCCAACACTACCTCTATGAGAAATTATTATTACCATGTTGTTGGCACCCTAACCTAGATGGCCCAGGCTAGCCTGATCTTGTCAGATCTTGAAAGCTAAATGGGGCTGGACCTGGTTAATATTTGGATGGGAGACCACCAAGAAACTCCAGGGTTGCTATGCAGAGGTAGGCAATGGCATACCACCTCTGCATGTCTCTTGCCTTGAAAGATTTTGTATCTCAAAAAAGATTTTGTAGACTTGGAAAATATGCCATAACACTAGAATTAAGTGGAAAGCAGTGAAATTCATGGGTGATAGCTCCAGGACAAACCACAGAGAATACTTCCTCACATGCTGTGTCATTAACTTGTGGAACTCAGGCACAGGATGTAGTGACTGGAATTAATCTCTGTTTTCTCACTGGGGGCTTTCAACTGAACTTGTACGTAAGAATCTAGAAGCAGTCAAAGCATTTTAATTTTGGGCAAAAAAGAAAGAAAATGAAGAAAAGTCAAAAACGTTTTTTGGAGGAACTCAAGCTGCTTCATAAAGGTTTTGCTCTGGTTCAGCATGTACACTGGAGCAGTTTTTTTGTTTGTTTGTTTGAGCATCCACACCACATTGTCCCTGATCATCCATTTTCATCTATGTTGCTGCAAACCTGGGTTAGTATGATCCTTTTACAAAGATTGCTGTCAAAGCTTTTTTTTGTGCCATGTAGATGACAAAGTGCACATTTTTTGCAAGTCTACCTATACTCTTCCCCATAGCTGCCATTTCCCACCACCGCTAGATGGCTTTTTTAGTAACATAATTAGCAACTGACATGTTGCTATAAAATGATAATGTTCGTTCCACACATTCCTCTAAATTCCCAGCTTTTTTTAAAGGTACATCACCAGCCTTTTTCATTGTGGAGATATAAAGGAAAAGATTAATCTCTTCAACAGAAGAATGAGATACATTTTTAAAAATGAAAACTGGGAATTCAGAGAAGCTTGTGGGTAGATCATGATGTCATAATACTACAAAAACAGGTTGCTTACCTGTAACTAATGATCTTCGAGTGGTCATCTGTGCATTCCCACTCATGGGAACTCAGTGAGCCTGCGCTAATCCGATCGGTGTTGATGAAGCTCTAGAGGGATTTTCACACCTTAGCCCCCAGGCATGCGCAGGAACCCCACCATGCATATCCAGGGGGTGGGGCACAAACATCCCGCCAGTTCATTCTGACTGCTGTGCCAACAAACAGGCAAAAAGAGAGGCTGACAGCAGTGGGGAAGGAAGGGCGAGTGGTGTGAATGCACAGATGACCACTCGAAGATCATCAGTTACAGGTAAGCAACCTGTTTATCTTCGTCGTGGTCTCTGTGCATCACACCCATGGGAGAATAGAAAGCATTACGGCTCACTTGGAGGAGGGTGCTGGCAGGCGATCAATGCGTATCAGAAGATAAGATCAGATGGCCCATGTGAGCCCTCTGTTGGGAACGGACGTCTAGGGCATAATGTCTGATTCAAGTATTGGGTGTAGACCAGGTGGCGGCCTTGCAGATAGCAGTGAGATGTACTCCCTGGAGTAAGGCAGTTGATGTGGCCATCACTCTTGTGGAATGCGCTTGCAGAGGAACTGGCAGAGGGTGCTTAGCCAGTAGGTAACAAAAGCAGATTGTTTCGACGATCTGTGTGCCCATTTTCTGAGGGGCATAGGAGAGGAAGAGATGTGGATCGCGCCGTGTGGATTTAGTGTGATGTAAGTAAAAGAGGAGCGCCCATTTCACATCTAAGGTCTGCAGGAGACACTGTTCATCGTTCGTAGGGTTAGGAAAAAATTCCAGCAGGAAACTTTCCAAGTGGAGATGGAAATCAGAAATCACCTTTGGAAGGAAGGAAACGTCAGGAACCAGATGTACCCCATTCGGCAAGAAGCATAGGTAGGGAGTCTCAGACCAAAGAGCTAGCAGTTTGCCAACCCTTCTCGCAGAGGTGATCACAACCAAAAAGGCAATTTTCCAAGCCAGGAATTTAAGGTCGCAAGTTGCCAGAGGTTCGAAAGACTTTCACTTAAGGTGACGCAGTACTAAAGGAAGGTCCCAAGGCTGAGCCAGAGCCTTAACTGGAGGATATAGGCGCAGCAGGCCTCGGAGGAAGCACGTAGACAGCGGTTGAGAGAAGACCATGAAGCCGTAAATTGGATTGTGATGAGCCAAAATGGCTGCCAAATAAACTCATAGCGACGAATGTGACAGGCCAGAATCCACCAAAGAAAGAAGGAAGTAGAAAATGGGACATTTTCTGTTTGACCAGGTCACGAAAGCATCCACTGTTGGGTGGCCCCAATGGAGGAAGATGGGTTGCAGGTAAGTCCAGTTTGATTCCCAGTTGTTGGGGCATGTGACTCCCCTGCTGAGGAGATCCACCGGAATGTGGACTGCTTGGAGAAAGATATAGTGAGACAGGCACCAGTCCCATAAGTGCATAGTCAGGAAACACAGGTGACAGGACACTGTGCCCCCTTGTCGGTTGATGTAACTTAGGGCTGTTGTGTTGTCTGTAAAGATGGCTACAGATTTTCCAAGGAGCAGCGGTTGGAAAGATTGGAGTGCAAATCTTATTGCCAGGAGCTCCAGATAGCTGATGTGATGGTGCTGGAGATGACCTTCCCATCTGTCTCCTATGCAGAAGCCATTCAGAGGCCAGCCCCACATTTATTTATTTATTTATTCAATTTATACCCCGCCCTCCCCACAAGCAGGTTCAGGGCGGCTTATACTAGTTGGTACCCTGTACTATAAAAACCATGTACAAAAATTTAAAACAAGTTGCAAACATTAACATTAAACATTAAAAAACAATTCGACAATTAACAATTAAAGTGCTAGAGATGGTCAATGTCACTTGAGGCTTGGGCCAGTGGAATGGAGCACCTTGGACCAGATTGCGAAAGTGCCCCCACCAGTCTAGAGAGTTTCGAACAGACTTGGGGGGGGTAGAATGGAGTTAATTGTAGGTCCCTCGTAGGGTTGAAGGATCTCAGAAACCATAATTGTAGCGGCCTCATCTGAAGCTTGGCAAACACGAGAACCACAGTGGTCGTGGCCATGAACCCCAGTAGCCGTTGAATGTTGAACGCCGAACTGGAGACCACAGACTGGATATGTTGTGTATGTGAGAGAAGAGCAATTGCCCTGTCCATAGGTAGATAAGCTCTGCATGTGACTGAATCCAAGATCGTCCCTATGAATTGAACTTTTTGGGATGGACAAAGATGAGATTTCTCCCGATTCACACAGAGCCCCAGAGTGTGAAGCAGATCTAAAGTCATTTGAATGTTCAGCATCAATTGGCTTTGGGAGTCCGACAATGAGCCAATCGTTTATGTAGGGAAAGATCATAATGCCCTGTAGATGGAGAAAGGCAGCAACCACGACCATGGTTTTGGTGAAGATCCTCGGGGCCGTGGAGAGGCTGAAAGGGAGAGCCTTGTATTGGTAATGTAGATCTCCTATAGTGAAGCGGAGGTACTGGCGATGCGAAGGAAGGATGGTTAAGTGAAAATAAGCATCTTGGAGGTTGAGGGTGGCCATCCAGACACTGCTTCGTAACAGAGGAAGGATGAATTGTAAGGAGACCATACGGAACCTGCGATACACAATGAAAGCATTCAGCATTCTGAGTCTAATATACGTCTGATGCCACCATCCCTTTTGGGGACAGTGAAGTATCGGGAATAGAACCCAGTGCCCTGAGAAGCGTCTGGAACTTCCTCTATGGCATCCTAGTCCAGAAGAACACCAATCTCCTGAAGTAGTGCCGGAGATGGTGAGGTGGTGATGACCATTGGAAGGGGAGGGTGCTGAATAAATTCTATCGAGTACCCCTGGGTGATAATTGATAGAACCCATTTATCAGTTGTAATCTCTCGCCAAGCGGGGAGGTAAGGCACAAGGCAAATGGTGGTTTGTAGGTGGTTGAATGGGAAGTTAAAGGTGATGTAGTTTGTGGTTTTGATGCCCAATGCACCCACCAAGTAGAAACATTTTCCGAAGGAGTCTAACTTTCTGCTTTCCCTATCAGACAGCACTGAATGGGCTTGTTTCGCTTTTGATGGTGAGGAGAAAATCATCGAATTAGACTTAGGATGGTTGAACAGAAATTCAGCACCTGGTTCTTGTACCTTGTACATGTGATCAAGGTGGCATGATGAGACTGGAGCAGAGGAAGGTTTGTCCCAGGGAACCTTGGCAGCCTGGAAGAGGACAGATGACATAGGCAAGGCAATAGCAGTGGAAGCATCCAGCTGTACCATGTCAAAAACAGCATCTGACACTGTATGTTGAGGCTGAACTACTGAAAGTCCTAAATAATGAGCTATGTGTTTAATGAGATCTCCATAGGAAGTTAAGTCTTCTGAGGGCGAGATAGAAAGATCATCCAAGACAGTAGGCTTTGAGATGGATCATCTGGAAAACTGCAGGCATCCAACACCCCTGCGTCGGAGACATCTCCTGATGAGTCGGACGAGGCAGAAGCTGGAGTTGATGTTGGAGGCAATTGCAGAGCACTGGGGCAGGCAAAGGCGGTGGCATCAGTGCTGGACGTTTTGACACTGAATGACCAGGTGATCAATGTCGGGGAGGAGGGTCCTGCGGATAGTCTGCCGGTTTCGACATCGAAGCGGATGGAGGCACACGGACCCCAAGTGGCAAGTAGGAGCGGTGGGTGGACAGTCCATTCCAATCTAAAGGCCTTCAGGGAGTCAGTCAAGGCATGGAAGTTGAAAGCCAAAAGGTGCCATACATGAAGGGTGGCTGGCGTTGGTCCCAAGGGAACAGTTGCGGGGCGGGAGGGTGGAAGCTCCCAGGGGATCTCTCAGGAGAAAAGCCGTCCCTTCACAAACAGTGAGTCACACGGTGTCATGAGGGCTCAGTTCCACAAGCAAAACAGCAATCGCACTGAGTTCCCATGGGTGTGATGCACAGAGACCTCGACAAAGATCAGTATGTTACCTGACAATTTTAAAAGAAAATACCTCTGATTGTGGGGGAAAATTGGGGCTGGGAGGGAACTGAGGTAAGGAGAGTGTCGCAAAAACTGCTGCGTGATTGTTCTGTTACTATTGTGAATGCCTCTGCATTCACAATGGCAATGAAAGCTACTTGGAGAATTGTCACTGTGGAAGCAACCTTGGTAAATGGATTTTGCTTCCAAGTTTTACAAATCACCATACTAAAGTTCAGAAAGAATTTCCACCCTCGTTAGTGAGCAAGAATTAACCTGTAATGTATAATAAACTCTTCTAATAATGCTACTATTTGTTATTTATAAAGCCAATGGCATGCAAAATTATAAATATTATTAATTATCACAGCTTATACATTCTTAATTCAGGGATCTCCACAACCTTTTTGAGCTTCTGGTCACCTTTGGAATTCTGACACAGGGTGCTGGGCACAACCACGAAAAGGGCAATGGAGGAGGCAGACACACATACCTACATATAAGCACAGAGGAAGCTCAAGGGGTAATGAAAAATGCACTGGGAAAGAGAAGCGAGAGAGAGAATAAAACCAACACTATGATGGCGGCTGCCACCAACACAGTGTTATTTTAATCTGCATATCCAATCAGATCTTCAGTGGTCAATGAAAAGACCTGCTGGACTACACCCCCCGATCCGTCCTACTTTCTAAAACCAGTT
Source organism: Gekko gecko (assembly GCA_029375565.1). Classification (NCBI taxonomy): domain Eukaryota; kingdom Metazoa; phylum Chordata; class Lepidosauria; order Squamata; family Gekkonidae; genus Gekko; species Gekko gecko. The sequence continues at coordinate 229,517,528 of JAPDNY010000002.1, read as the reverse complement.
GGCAGGCACCAGGCAAGGTGTCAGCGCAGGCATCATGGTGCCCATAGGGACCATGTTAGGGACCCCTGTCTTAATTAATCAAGCAGCTTAAAGAGAGGCTTTCAACAGAACACTCTGAATGTTGATCAGAGATTATGATGCATAAATCCTAGTGGTTTTTAGTTTCATGACATTTGGAATTTAGAAATCAGCACATAGTGCATTTCAGAAATGTAAGGCTTCCAAATCAGTAGCTTAAAAGACACTTCTGGAGCATGCTTCCACAGTGTGACATAATGTAAAGACAGAAGTCTGGTTTGGTTATGTTCTGCAAAACCAGAACTGTACTACTGTTTTTATGTTGGTCTTTATAAGCCCTCTGAAACACAGGGCCACAATCCTGTACCACCATGAAGTTCATTTTTTGTCTTTAGAACTAAAAACACTGGATAAAATAACTGAATGAAATAAACACCTTTAAGTATTGAAATAATGTAGTCCCTACTGTACATCATCAATCTATATCAGTGTTCTACTGATAGGAAGAGAAGCAGCAGCAGCACTCTCACCTCACTACAACTTCCCAACTCACTTTGGTTTCTCATCTGTGCTGGCCCCTCTCCCAGTCCCCAGCACAGTCACAGGGGCCTGCTGGGAGACAGGGAAGACAGGAAAAGGCCCTCCTCCACTAGCAAAACATCTACAGAATCCAACATTTGAATTTCCCCCCCTGCAAGTGCCACAATACATTACACATGCAACAGTTTCATATGCTCATATAATGTCTGTATAGTTTTGCGTTTCTTTTCCTGGTAAATCACTGTCCTGCTTTGTCCCTCTTTTTGCTTTTGGGTACATTTTTGGAGTGCCTTTTAAAATTTTCACATGCTGCAGCTGGTGAGATCCATCAATTGGTAACATCAATTCTATTTATTTGTCCTCACTGAAGAGCAACCCCCCTCCTTATTTTTCAGTTATTGCAAGGCATATGAATATACATACTGTAAACAGAAAAGAGCCTTCAGCTATGTGGTGGGTACTCAGCCATCCTTGGTATGAGAATAAGGACGTAATAGTGTGCAAGAGTATTCCTATTTTCATTTATAAAACACTAAAAGGTATGCAGCTCAAGGTCTCAAACTGCACCCATCAGTTTGTTATATCAAAGGACACTTGGAAGAAGGGATTAACTAGCGATGTTAAGGTCTGGTGGGGAAATAGAAAATCTGGGGGGAAATATATTTTTTTCAGTTGGAAAAACTGGCAATATTTTCTCATTTGGAATGGGAGAAAAACATTAAGACAAGGTTTTTACATGTTCAGTATGTGTATCATGAAGATTTTCACAAAGGACAATCTACAGCATTAGATAACAGTAATTCCTGAGTCTCTTGTAATCACATACAACATAATCTCAAAGATCTGTCTATTGTTTAAGCATGAGTAATTTTGTCCACAATTATTATACCACAAGCAGGGGTCCAAGGGTGGGGACATCCCATTCTCCCCATCCCTACTAGACCTTGTGGTCACTGTTGTGATAAGTCCCCATCCCCAGCCAGATAATGGAAGGGCTGGGCTTAGAACAGAAAGCTTGCAGTATGTGCTTTTTCCTCCAGCCCCTAGTCAGATGGCTAGTGGTGGCAGTGTCAGATGGAGCAGAAAGAGCACCAGACATAGTTTCTTCTCCAAACCTCACCCACCCCCCTGCCACTGGTAGTCAGATGATCTGGGGTCAGCTAACCTTTCTTCTCCACGTTCAGATGGAAGGTCATCCAGCTGGCAGTAGCAGGAGGGTGGGGAAGTTTGGAGTGGAAAGTGTGCCCTGCTGCCATTCTCCAGTCATCAACAATGTTTTCTAATTTCTTAATTTCCTCACTACTCTTGTCTTTGCTTTCTCCATATGTCTGACCACCCACATTGTAGTGGTGGCACTGCGGTGCTTCCCTTGGCTGCAGCTGCCCATTTTTCCCTGGCCATTGCCCAGTTTCTTTACCCCTCTCAATGACCACCCTCCCAGTGGTGGTGGCAACAGCCTTTTCCTCCTCCTCCCAGAGCTGCTGCCAAGTGCCTTCCCGAGCACCCAGCTTCTTCTACCTCCTGGTCATTGCCACCACTGTTCACCTTCTCCTATGTCTGCCCCCTTTTACTTTTAAAAATCCTATCTATACATACCCCCATTATGTAGATTTGCTGATCAGCACAATCAGAATTAGATATAAAGTTTATGTATATAATGCACTACTGAAGAGTTAGATGTTTTCTGTGTTCTTGATATCCAGGTATGTGAGCATATGACTGAACTATGACTGTATGAGACTGTTTCTGTCCAAATAATACTTATTTTTCTTTACTGCACTATTTGTGCTTTCTATTCTCAGCTTTGCCCCACTATCTTTCACATGACAAATCCAAGATATATATGGTAAGGGAGCAATAGAGAGAGCAACATACATGCATAACTGGGTATATTCACAATTTTGACTATAGAAAACTAAGGCATTTACACATTAAAATTTCATACGTATGCTAACCAAATTATAAATTATGCATTTTATGTTGTTAAAGTTGTAATAATAAGTTTAGGCTAGATAAGAATGTAAGTACTGCATATAATCTCCAGCCACCCAGAAAAATACCAAGGAAAACAATTCCCCCCCCACAATTGTTTCAAAATTGTTGGAAATTTAACATCTTTAGGCTCCAGAGTGTGATTAATGAAAAGCTCCCCAGGTAACTTTTCTCATAATCAATCTGCATGTCTCAGACAAAACAGACTATCTTTACTATATCTTCACTATGAAAAGCAGCAATTTTTGTTCTACTGGACTTTGGATATCTGCAGCACTGAAAGCCTGAGGTCCTATTTTTGGGGTGGAAGTTTCCAGTCCTAGATTAGGAAACCTGTGTCCTTGTAAAGCTGCCAGTCAAGAGCATGAAACATTAGGAAAGCTGCTGTGACATCCGCATGTGCAAACACAATTCTTGCTTTATCAAAAGGTTCTTGACCTGTAATATGTCCCTTATGCTTGAAATCATGAACAAATCCTAAAGATGTGACAAACCATTGCTGGCAGCATACCTGCAATCCCATACATCTCATGCATGTGTTAGCGTACATCAATGCTGCCAACCACTTGCCAATACCAGGACAGAGTAATAACACACTTTCTATTTTCAAAGCCTTTGGCAAATATTAACAAACATATCAGAGTCCAAGAGATTATTAAATTCTCCGCTGGATTCATATTACAAAACACAAGTGTCTGCAGGGACAAAGTTAAAAAGAGAGGTAATTTTTTAATCTAACACTGGAGAGGAAAATGGTTAGTTCATTAATCTACTCTGTCTCTGAGGAATAAAGGGAAGCTTGTTTTGGGCATACATTTTTAGGAAAGGATCTTATGAAAAGGGAAAATGGTCTCAGATGCCAGTGTGGTGTAGTGGTTAGAGTGCTGGACTAGGGTCTGGGAGACTGAGGTTCAAATCCCCACTCTGCCATGGTAGTTCACTGAGTGACCTTGGACCAGTCACATAATCTTCACCTAATCTACCTCACAGGGCTGCTGTGAGGATAAAATGGTGGAGGGGAGAAGGATGAAAGCTGCTTCTGGTCCCCATGGAGGAGAAAGGTGGAGTATAAATGGAGTAAATAAATAAAATAAGATGCCTGTGTTCCGATCTTGGCTTTTCTGTTGATGGGCCTCAGTAAACCCCTGCAGAGGATGCTGGGGTTTTCTCTGTGGCATAAACTCAGTTGATATGCAGTGGTGGCCAGACCTGTTGGGCCTCATTGTTACTCCATGTGAGCTACAAATGCACCACACAGCACATGCAGATTACAGTAGGAAAGGATAAATGGTAGTGGATGAGCAGTCTTTTAGGAAAATATGCCTGCTGTTACTGTTTGTCTTAATGAAAAATGTGTGATTATCTTTCAAGAACTTTAGTATTGTATAGTGGGTTAGACGCATAAAGAAACCACAGACAGCGATGTAGTGATCAGCATGGTTCGCTATTATACAACATGAGACACTGATAACCGGCCCGGAGGCCAACTATATACATTGGGGAGGGGCCGCCCCCTGGTACCATTGGCGGGTTTGAATTCCCGCCGCCGTTCCCATTGGTCCCCCTACGCGGGAGCCAGGAACCTCAGTCCCATTGTTCTCAGGTACTCAAGCTCTGGCTCTTCGTTGATGGCACGATGTTGACTGCATACACAACACCCCTCCCCCCATAGTCCCGATCCTGTCTAGGTGACATAGTCCTTCAGGTATGCGGGGGCTCTGCGTTCCCTGGTGGACCGTCGTGGTGTAGGCGTTGGGGTTTCTCCACAGCCAAGTCTTGGTGGTGTGGCGGGGCCTGCCCCCTCCCCTCCTTCCGCTGGGGAAGGGTACGCCGTCTGGCCCTCGGCTGATGAGGCCTCGGGCATACTGAGCTGCCCGTCGCTGGGGTCCGCCTCTCTGCGGTCTCGTTCCGCCTCGGGCTCTCCCTCAGCTTCTCGTGGGACCTGCTCCACCTCCCCTTGGTTACCCCGGTCTCCTACCGTTGGAAGTAGGCGCCGCCTCAGCTGGTCCACGTGGCGCCGCAGGACCTGCCCGTCATTTGTCGACACCTCATAGGAGACAGGGCCGGTGGGGCGGATTACCTTTCCTGCTGTCCACTCCGGGCCTCGGCCGTAGTTCCTTGCGAACACCGGGTCCTCTGGGAAGAAGCCCCGTGGTGCCTCCCGGTCCTCGACCCAGTTCCGTCCTGTTGGAGCCCTGTCGGGGTGCAGGCGGTCCAGGAGGATGGCGGGTCGCCGGCCCATGAGAAGCTCCGCGGGGCAGTGGCCACTGACCGGGTTGGGTGTTGTCCGGTTCGCCAGCAAGAACCGGGCTATGCGTGACTCCCAGTCCCCCTCGGTCAGGCGGCTTAAAGCTTCCTTAGCCGTGCGGACCATGCGTTCCGCTTGGCCGTTCGTGGCAGGGTGGAAGGGTGCTGACCTGATATGCCGGATCAAGTTGTCCCGCAGGAACCACTGGAATTCCTCGGATGTGAACGCCGGGCCGTTGTCGGAGACGATGGTGTCCGGCAAGCCATGCGTGGCAAATATCTTCCGGAGGGCTCGGATGGTGGCGCTTGCGGAGGTGGAGGAGACTGGACTCACCTCCAGCCACTTGGAGTACGCGTCCACGGTGACCAGGAATGTTAACCCGTGGAAGGGCCCGGCGAAGTCGATGTGGAGCCGGGACCACGGGGTCCTTGTTGATTCCCATGCCTGGGTGGGTGCACATGGTGGGCTTGGCCGGACCTCTTGACAGATCTGGCAACGCTTCACCCAGGCCTCTATTTCCCCATCGATGCCTGGCCACCAGACGTAGCTCCGGGCGAGGGCTTTCATCCGCACGATGCCGGGGTGTGCTTCGTGCAGAGCCTGCAGGACCTGTTGCTGGAGTGCGCTGGGGACTACGACCCGGTCCCCCCACAGCAGGCAGCCCTTGTGTGCCGATAGTTCCTCGCGCCGTGTTGTAAATGCGCTGAACTCAGGGCCCGCCGAGGCCGTAGGCCACCCCCTCACCACCCAGCCGAGAACCCGGGATATGATGGGGTCACGGGCTGAGCGGCGGGCGATGTCCGTGGCCTGGAGAGGGGCGTCTGGAAGACCCTCTAACTGGAGGACATGATAAGCTGGGGCCGGGTCCACCCCTTCGTCTGGCAGGGGAGGCGGCTCAGCGCGTCTGCATGTCCCATTGCCTTGCCTGGCCGGTGCTGGAGCGTGTAGTTGTAGCCCGCCAAGAAGATGGACCACCGCAAGACCCGAGGGGAGAGTACCTGTGGCGTCCGGCGGTCCGCCGCGAAGAGGCCCAGCAGCGGCCGGTGGTCTGTGACGACTGTGAAGGGACGGCCATAGACGAAGTCGTGGAACTTCTTCACCCCGGCCACGACTGCCAGTCCCTCGCGGTCTATCTGGGCGTAGTTCCGCTCGGCCGCAGACAGGGTCCGCGAGTAGTACGCGACCGGGACCTCCCGGCCGTCCGGGAGACGGTGCGCCAGCACGGCTCCCACCCCATATGGGGACGCATCGCAAGCCAAGACCACGGGCAGGGTCTCGTCGAAATGTGCCAGGACCGCGTTTGAGATGAGCAGGGCCTTGACGGCCCGGAACGCTGCAGCCTGATGCGGGCCCCAGACCCAGGGTGCCTTTTTGTCGAGCAACCTGTGGAGGGGCTCGGCTACCGCCGCCTTGTGGGGGAGAAAGGCGTGGTAAAAGTTCAAGAGTCCGAGAAAAGCCTGGAGCTCGGCTTTGGAGGTCGGGGGCGGCGCTTCCACGATGGCCTTCACCTTGTCCCGGGCCGGGTGGAGTCCCTCTGCGTTCACCGTGAAGCCCAAGAAGTCGACGGATGATACCCCGAGCTGGCACTTCTCGCGCTTGACCTTAAGGCCGGCGTCCCGGAAACGGCTGAGGACCATGCGGAGGCGGGAGGCGAACTCATCAGGCGTGGCGGCGGCGATCATCACATCATCGAAGAATGGTGTGACGCCGGGGATCCCTTTGAGGAGAGAGTCCATCAGTTGCTGGAAAATTCCGGGTGCCACGCTCACCCCGAATTGCAGGCGATTGACCCTGAAGGCCCCCCGGTGCGTTACAATTGTTTGGGCCTCTGCTGTCGGCCCATCGACAGGCAGCTGCTGGTACGCTTGGGCCAGATCTAGTTTGCCGAAGATCTTGGCCCCTGCCAAGGTGGCCAGAACATGGCTCACCACCGGGACCGGGTAGGCATGGTCCTGCAATGCCCGATTTATCGTGCATTTATAATCCGCGCAGATGCGGACATCCCCGTTAGGTTTAATGGGGGTCACGATCGGGGTTTCCCACACTGCGTGAGAGACCGGCTCCAAAACCCCTTGCGCCACCAGTCGGTCCAGTTCCGCGTCTATTTTGGGTTTTAAGGCAAACGGAACGGACCTGGCACGCATGCGGATAGGGGCCACTGTGGGGTTGAGTTGTAGCGAAACCGGGGGCCCGTATATCGGCCCAGGGACCCGTCGAAAACGGATGGGAACTCGCGGCACACTTCCTGGAAATCGCGGGTTGCGCAATGCTGGACCCCCTCGATCGCGATTCCTAGGGGTCCAAACCAGGCCCTCCCCAGGAGGCTAACTAGGTCGCCCTCGACTACGAGCAAGTCCAAATGACCCTTGAAGCCCCGGTACTGCACCCTGAAACTCCCGACCCCCTTCACTGGCACTTGGTTTCTCTGAAAGTCCATGAGCGTCACGGGTGATGGCCGCAAGCGGGGGCCCCCCTTTGGGCAAATCTGTCTTAATGTGGCCTCCGAAATGATGGAACAGGCGGAGCCCGAGTCGAGTTCCATTTGTAAGGGGGCCCCCTCTACTTTGATCCGGACGTATATTTTTGGGGTAGAGGCCTGACTGGGGAGTTTCAGTACCTGTGTTCGAGCGGCCGGGGCGTTGGTCAGTTGGTATAGGTCTGCCTCCGGGGCCGCGCAGTCCTCGAAGTGCGCCTCAGACCTGCGGCGGGGCGGTTGCGGTTTTGTGCTGCGCGTGATGGCTTGGACCGGCAAACCCTTGCGATGTGGCCCGTGCGGCCGCAGTCTCGACATGTGGCGTCCCGGAACCGGCACGATCTCCTCTCATGCTGCCCTCCGCAGCTGGCACACTCCTGCGCCGCTGAGCCGGGTTGCTTGCGTGCGGAGCTAGCGGACGGTGCTGGCGGGCGATGCTGTGCTAGTGTGCGGTGTACCTCGGGGTCGTCGATGTCGCTGTTCCCGGGGAGGCCACACGATGCGCCGCGGTGGTGGTGGTCGGGTGTGACCTCTCCCATGCAGTGGCGGTGGCTAACGCTGAGGTGATGGTCACCTTCTCGCCCTCCATTATTCGGCGCCGGAGTTTCTCCTCCCTGAGGCCTGCGACGAAACGGTCGCGGAGAGCCATCTCCAAGTGCTCTCCGAAGGCGCAGTCGGCCGCCAGGCGGCGGAGCTCTCCGAGGAACTCCGCGGCGGTTTCTTTGCCCTGCTGGTTCCTATGCTGGAAAACCACGTGGCAGGTCATCTCCGACGGCTTCGGGGAGTAGTAGTTCTGCACGGCCTTCACAATCTCGTCGACCGTGCACTCCTCCACCTTCTTGGGAGAGAGAAGGTATTGTGCCAGATCCACGATCACGGGGCCGCAAGAGCAGAGCAGCAGTCCTCTCTTTCGGTCTTCGTCCGTGATCTGATAGAACACGAAGGCTTGCCGCAAACCCGTGACCCAGGCTCCCCATCGTTGGGGCTGGGAAGCGTCGAACGGCGGTATCAGCCCGGATCCTGGAGCGATGGCCATTGTGCTAGTCGGCGGCAGCGACACGGCTCTGGATTCACCCTCGGAGGCGCTCATGGAGGATGCCCGTGGAGCGGTGGAGCGAGTCTTCGGGAGCGTTGTCCGACAGCCCGGCTGGAGCGCTCAACAGGATCCCACCTTCGTCGCCATTATTGTATAGTGGGTTAGACGCATAAAGAAACCACAGACAGCGATGTAGTGATCAGCATGGTTCGCTATTATACAACATGAGACACTGATAACCGGCCCGGAGGCCAACTATATACATTGGGGAGGGGCCGCCCCCTGGTACCATTGGCGGGTTTGAATTCCCGCCGCCGTTCCCATTGGTCCCCCTACGCGGGAGCCAGGAACCTCAGTCCCATTGTTCTCAGGTACTCAAGCTCTGGCTCTTCGTTGATGGCACGATGTTGACTGCATACACAACATTTAGGGTACCTGGAACTATTGCAGGGGATATTACTAAACACAGTAAGTTGTGGACAGGAGCACCTACACACGTTAATTAATGGCATGTGTAGTCTCCACCCAATTTGAAAGTAGTAAACAAGGAGCAGAAACATGGTTGATGACTTCACAAGAGGGAAAGGGGCATTTCAAAGCATACCGGAAGTAGTATGTAGTGAAACTGTCTGATCCTGATACCAAAATTAAAATGTCACCTCTTTCCATATCATACTTACTTTGGTCATTGTTGCTCCGTGGACTGAGAATGGAAGGATTTGATCCCATCTCAAGAATTTGCCAAACATCCTGCAGGGAACTACGTGTACCAGGTGATGACAAGTGGTCTTGCTGGGATTGGCTGGGACTTTCTTTTCTAAGCTGTTGTTCCTGAAGGGGTACTAAGATGTCATTCTTTTGAAGTCCCACGGTATCATTTCTAACAAATGATTCTGACTGAACCTGTAAAAATGAGAGCATGTCCTCAGTTCTATCCAAAATTTTGCATCAAGGGCACCTGGAAATGGGCTGGAGAAGTGTCATAAGCCAGGAAAAGGGCCAGCTCTAGTATGTGCACCTGTGTGTGTAAAATGATACGGAACCCCTAAGATACTTTGCCATGGTAAGTGATAAAAATAGTGGAAAGAAATTGAAAGTGAAAAAGGGGGCGCTCAAGTGATTAGGAAATGACCACTTAATATTTCTAATTTATAACAGTGCATGAAGGCAAAACTGCATTGGAAATGTAAATTTTATACAACAGATATAATGAAAGTTACACTGTATTATTAAGTAACCCTAGTTTAATTCTAAACACACTCACTAAGGAATAAATCATACTGAACTGGAACTTACTCATAACCAAACATGCTGAGGATTTTGTTACAGAGATAGCAGCTAAGGATATACAAGACATTTTCCTGAGCTATGTTTTCGCTGAGCATGCAGTAACTCCTGCCATGAAAAAGAGTTAGTCGAAACAAATATGTTTCATTTATTACAAAATTATCTCTTCATTTTCTGGAAATATATACACATACATACTAAAATGAAGATGTTTTAAAATTTAAATTAAGAAACAGAACAAATCATATAAACCTCCTCCCCCTGCCCTAATCAACACATTGAGAGACTGCAATACTCCTATCCAGTTATTCCTGCTTATGTTCAGTGAGTCTAAACACATGCAACTAACATAAGCCTAGTATTATTTATGGCATCATAGATTCCCTTAATGTAGCAGAGGGACTGTGGCTCAGTAGTAGAACATCTACTTGGAATGCAGAAGGTCTCACGTTCAATTCCTAGCATCTGCAGCTAAAAACAACTATGCAATAGGTCATCTCAAAGACCTCTGCCTGATACCCTGGAGAGCCACTGCCAGTCTGAGTAGACAATACTGACCTAATCTAGTGCTTGACATATCAGCAATACTGATCTGTACATAGCCAACACTATTTTACTGTGGATTGGACCAATTAGTGTAAAATGGGCAAAGTGAAAGGAGAGCATGCCAAGTGCATGCTCCTTTCCACTATTCAGACTACAGACTGGCTAGTGTACAGCTTGCACATAATGTCTTTGTGACCAGCAAAGAGAATCTGGCATTCTCAGGCATCTGTCCTCAGTGCCAGATGTAATGGCAATACTCCAGCAACTCTGGACTTACAGAAAGCACATGACTGTATACTGTTCTAAAATATACTCAAGTTGCATAGAAATACTTCATTACCCGTGTTGTAAGCTGAACAAAATGTGAGTCCAGTGACACTTTAAAACTAACAAAGTTTTACTCAAGGTATAAGCTTTTGCATGCATGCACACTTCTGCAGATACAGTGTGTATCAGTCGAGCTTCAGATATAGTGTGTATTCTTCAGGTACACTGCCAAAGTGTGCATGCACACAAAAGCTTATACCTTGAATAAAACTTTGTTGGTCTTAAAGGTGTCACTGGACTCAAACTTTGTCCTCTTGCTTCAGATCAACAAGGCTACCCCACCTGAATCTGTGTTGTAAGTTGGTACTGCAGATCTTCTAAAGCTAAAAGGCGATGCTTAGTCTCCCTGGCTAGTTCCTTTGGACAGAGGGCACCAAGGAAAATATGTCCTTGAGTCTGCTTTGAGCTCTTGGAATCTTGAAATCCTACAAAGATGAGAAAATAAATATGCTGGCATTTTGTATTTACATTTAATTCAAGGTAAAATTCTGCCTACTACCTATGACTGCTCGAAACTAGTTAAACAGTACAGCTAGATCTTAGGGTGTAGGAATTGCTCCCAGAATACCTTATGCAAGCAATAACCTTTACTTAGCTACTCTATGAAAAGAAGCGGAGTCAGAGAATATAAACTCTAAAATGAACTCCTCTTACAAGGCACCTATTTTGGCCTCAATTTTGTTATACAATAATGCCATTCTACATTGTTTCTTATTTCCAGGATGGGGGAAACCCAACAAATGCTTATTTCAGGAAGCCTTTTAAATTCTTTGTAAGTACATAAAAGACCTTTTTGCTGTTATGCAACATTCAGTTGCCATCTTGACCTCACAGCGCCAGTGCTGAAGGTTTCCATAAGCCAAGAGCAAGGACAAATACTTTGTTCATGTTTTATCCCATCATCTTCAATGTTTGGAGGAACTGTGTTCTTAATCACTAGAATTTCATTCTCAAATTAAAACTGGGGAACCCTTAATCTCAGCAAGGAGCCTAGAGCCAACACTTCAACCTCCTAGAGGTCTCTTCGTCTTGAGAGGCTTTCTCCACCCCCTTCCCAGTGTTTTCTCCTCCGATTAGAATCAAAATCCTTCTGCCCAGTAAGTTTACCTTCCTTTGATACTGCTCCAAGTTCAGCTCTCAGTCTGTTTACCATCTCTAGTAGCTGTTGCTTTTCTTTGCTCAGATTGGAGATTTTTCTCGCTGCTTCCTTCAGTTTCCCTTGCATCACTTGTGCATAGTTTCCCATATATTGGTGGGGCCCATCACCTGCCCCCTTGCCAAAGAACCATTGCTTGAGATGTACAGAGTCATCCTGAAGTTTCCTGGTCATTGCATTCTAGAAGAATAAAAGTATAACACTATGTTTGATATGGTATGTATTTCATAGTCCTAGAACTAGGGAGACCCAGGCTCAAATCACTACTATGCCAAGAAATCACTGGCTGACTTTAGGCCAGTCACACTCTCAGCCTAGTCTACCTCACAGGGTTCTTGTAAAGATAAAATGGAGGAGAGGAAAATCACGTACACTAACCTACTATTAAGCTAATCATTCCCAAAGCAGAAGTACAGCACATAAGGATACTGTGAGAGGGGTAGAAAAGGGACTTGAAAAAGTGAGTTGCCATTGCTGAAGCTGTAGTGATCTTTGAGAAGAGGTCTCTGTGCCCCCAGTTAAGACAAGTGGGGGGAGGGATGCAGGAGGTCCCCCAAAAGAGGGAAGAGAAAATGGGGTATTAGTATACTGCCATACCCAGATGCTGCTCCCTCCAAAACAGGGAACAGGCACTGAGTTTCACCCAAGGAACAGGACTCTGGCTGGCACTACATAAGAACAGAGGAAACTCCAGACAAAGACTAACCCTTTTTTGCTTCAGGAGTAGCTGTGCAATTCAGAGCATGTGCAGAGTGCAGAAGAAACCCCAGTAGCCAGGAGAGTTTCAAATAAAAATAGAGTAAATTTAGTAGGTGATAAAAAAGAGGATATTGGAATGGAGACTGGGATAGGTATTTTTAATTGAGGGATAAATTAATTCTTATGCAAATATTACTCAAAGGCGAACTCAAATGAAAGCCAGTTCTTTACCTAGTTACATTTCTCTCTCTAACCTGATTCTCTGTAATTCTCTTCCATCAGGATTCTCTTCCTTATATCAAGGTTATGATCTGTGACTGAACTGAACTGCACCTCACAAAGTAGAAAAAAAAGAACACTAAAGAAAGGATGCTCTTGGTTTGTATAACCTTTTCAAATACTATTGTTGGATTGGCTGAGATTACCTCCTGCTTACTCTCTTACTAGTATAACCTGGTATCTGTGCAGCGGGTGGGCTGTTATAAAACTTACCCCTTGAAGGCCCCACTAGTGGACCTCCTGATGGCACCTGGTATTTTTGGCCACTGTGTGACTAGAGTGTTGGACTGGATGGGTCACCGGCTTGATCCAACATTGGCTTCTCTTATGTTCTTATTATTACAACAAACAATGAATGCTGATGATCTGTTCCAGACTTTGGGTAATCTCTCTGCCTCTGCTGTCAACTGGCTGTTTCACTGGATTTTATGGCCTTAGCCAGGCCCAGCTCAAGTTTCAGAAACACAGAGAAAAGGATTTCTTTGGGTGAGCCTTTAGCTAGATTATCTCTAAATCATCACAGATGTATCCACCATTCAGTGCCCCTTGGGTGCTGGGAGGCAATGTTATTATGGCTACCAGGCAGGGGAAAGGGGGAATAATGCCCATTGTTCTGGGAGGTGATTTTAAAAATATACAGGTATTTTTTGAGAGTAAGAGTGAAGTATGACTCCAGTCTTCATTCAGGAACTAAACTGTGTCCAGGGAATCAAAAGTTTGGGGAAGTGATAGTCCTAGGAGAATGAAGCTACAGGATAATAGCAACCAGGAAATCATTGGCCACCACGAGTAGGTGTCTGAAGAGCTGGCATATAAATATTTTTTAAAAAATAAATATTAGAGAAAGAGCTGAAGGGTTCATAACAGATGACAAATTGAACTCTTGGGACTATGTACCTTACTAAGTTTGTACAAACTTACATAGGATCGCATGGACAACTAAAACAATACTGGAAGCTAAGAGACAAAGATCACAGTATATCTTCCAGCTGTGAAAGATTCATGTGGACAAACCAATCAGAGCTGTTTCCTAACAAGATTGAAATAATACTAGTTTGTCAGCAATATAGAAGGAGAAAGAGACTTCCATCACTGATGGAATTCCACCTCTCTGGTCATACAGGCTTGCTGCACTAGACTGCTTATAGATCTGTCTATGGTGCAGCAATGCCTACCAGTGCTCTTTACCAGCTCCATCTGATGAGAAGGATGTGATTCCTTTCTTTCTGGGCATCGCTCTTCACCAAGTAATTTCCCAGATGCAAGTGGTTGGAATCTACACCCAAAATCTCATGTCCAAAAGACTGGAGTTTTTTTCCTCTGAGGGGTGCCTTTTTTTGCCACCTGAAAATGGAGACCCCTTTTCAGGGCTTTTGCTAGCTCTGTGGTTCGGAACCAGGAGTGTCTTCCTTGGTCTGGGCTTGTGAGTCTGTGGCTCAGGTCAGAAAGCGGGGTGCCCCTGTTGTTGGAGCTACCCTAGGGTTAAGGCAGCACTTCTGGGCTACAATACGTATAATCCTGAAATACCCAACTTGCAGGTATGTTGAGTTAATATAATTTAAAATAACCTGGGTATAAAATCCCAAGTGTAGTAACCATGTAAGCACAGGAAATTCAGCATTATTTGTACCAAGACAATAAAAGAAAAAGTGAAATGAAAAGATTCAAATCAAGCACCCATAGCCTTAAGGTTATGCTAGTATAATAAGCTGCACATCAAAAGTTTATACCCCCCAAATCTTGTTGATCTTGAAGGTGCTACTGGACTTGAATCTAGCTGTTCTAATGCAGACCAACATGGCTGTCCTCTGAAATAAGATGAACATGGTGCAGCCCTTGGAGAGTACTCAAAAGCTCTACTGGTGCAGAATATCATGGTATCCCCTTGGTTGGGATAGATTACTGGAAGCCCATTACAACACTATTTCAAGCTTTAGTGATAGTCTGTCATTGCCTTTCATGCTCAAAATACAAGGGTCTGACTCTAACTGTTACCACCAATGGCCTGCCTCGTTGTTTGGAGAATTTAGCTATATGGTAGAATAGGCCAAAGGGGTACAGGAATTGCACACCACTTGTATACCAAGGTCCGGCACAGTAGGAAAACTCCAGATTTGAAGAACTTTTTATCTCGTGCCACTAGCTCTTTGATTATGCAAATTTCATAAAAGGGGAAATGATGGGCATTCTGCCCTGATGCGGGAGGACATGAGTACATGTCCGGAGGTTTAAACTTGACCTCTTTTAATGTCTTTAGGTAAGGTTGAAGTGGGCTCAATTTTTCCTCAAGGGCAGCTGGAAGGAGAGAGTCTGCCTGGGATTTGCCAAGCAGTGCTACCTCAGTTTTCACTGCCCCTGAAGCTGGAGGCTCTATGTTTGCACTCAAAATGAAAATTTTACTGCTATTGTCAGTTCTCTGGATCTGACATTGCCTTGAGAAAGGAGGGACAAAGCTGCTTGGGTTACAAGAACTGAATTTAAGTTCTTTTGGGGTTCTGCAGAATTCTGGCTTACAAAATTTCAGAAAGCCAGGCTAGGAACAGAATGTTCTTTGCAAAACAAAGGGAGGCTTGCCTTTGCAAGGACATCTGTAGTCGGCTTTTCCCTGCTGAGGGAAGTATCTTGGGCAATGGGTTTGGAACTCTGTGCAGGCTCACTGCACTAAACATTTTTTCATTTTCATGGGAAAGAGGTGAGATTGGGGTTTGCACAGCTTGATCTTTAGAGCTGCTGTGTTTTTCTTTACTCAGTTCTTCTACAATGTATAATCTCTGATCTGTATTTTTATGGAGTCCCAGAATATTCTGTACTAAACTGGTGGTTTGCTCCAACTGAGTTTTGATTTTATCAAGTTCACTGTGGAATCCTTCCTTGTCTCTAGTACTGACTTCTAATTTTTGTTGAAGTTCCTGATTTTCCTTAATTAGCTGCTCGATGTCTGAATCCTTTTTCCTATTAAGGTCTGTGAGTTCCCTTATTTTCTCCTGAAGGGGGAAATTTGGGGGAATTGCTGCAATTCCCTGCAATCTTTGCTGCCGTGAGAGTAAAGTCTCCCCGGGAGGCTAGACCGGGGTGAGAGTAATTGGTAGAGGCTCTTGTTTTAGAAGCCAGAAAGATGGCAGGCTTTTTCTTTTCCTGCCCAGAGATCCTAATTCCTGCCTTTACTTTGTGTCTCTCCCAGCAGTCTGGCACCAAGTTGGTGACCATGCTTATTGGGAGCTGTTTGGACCTCGGGTCCCCCTAACAGAGATTGCTGAGATCAGGGTATAGTCTGGAATCAAGAGAGGGTGCAGAGACAGTGGCCAGTAGCTGGAGATTCTGAGAGGATGTCCTTTTCTCCTCAATATCTGCTATTGCTTTCAGTAGGACGCTCAATGGCTGTCCATCAAATTGGTCCAGATTCGCCCACAGTGCTTTGAGCTGCATCCAGGCATGCCATCAGAGTCCATCCAGGAACGAGGTGGGACCCTGACCAGAGTGGGAGCATCTGGCTGCTGCCTGGGGTGCCTCAGCCTGAGTGAGAGAATGCTGGGGAGGATCAGGTCCTCCACCCTTGGGGCTGGGACAGTTCTCATGATCTCAGGTTGGTTGGGGAACATTGTGGTTTGAATGGGCAGGGCCAGAACTGGGACCTCTATGGTTCTCTTTCCAGTTTCTGTATCCTCTGTGGTTCCCACTATGTTCCCTATTCCAGTCAGTATGGGCTGGGGCTTGCTTGCTTGCTATCCTCCTTCTTATATCTTGAATGTGGGCCATTATTTGCATAGGTTACTGCCTGTATTGGATCAGAATGCCTATTTTCCTGGTTCCTACCCTGTTTTTTGGTGGGTGCCTTAAGGGCTCCAGATTCTCTAAGGAGATCAGAGACTTGCTGGATTCTAGTGAACAAGTCTGCCCTTGTGATGGTGGCCAGGGTTACAGGACCGAAGGTCATTCTGGTCTGACTATTAAGGCCAGCATACAAATGCTGTTTAAAGTTGAGGAGGAGGAGGAGGAGGAAGAAGAAGTAGTTTATATCCTGCCCTTTACGTTATAGCCTCCCTGGAAGAGTGTGAGTTTGTTGGCCAGAATAGCTAAGGTCTTTTTCCTAGAGACAGGCTTTCTCCTGGAGCTTGG
Source organism: Gekko gecko (assembly GCA_029375565.1). Lineage (NCBI taxonomy): Eukaryota > Metazoa > Chordata > Lepidosauria > Squamata > Gekkonidae > Gekko > Gekko gecko. The sequence continues at coordinate 229,500,811 of JAPDNY010000002.1, read as the reverse complement.
CACTCTGTTGCATATAAAATGCTGGCAGTTTGTCCAGGCCAAAGGAGTGGAATAATGCCTTGCATCCACCTCACTTGATCTAATCCGGTTAGGTCTCTAGTGTCTATTCCTGATTCAATGGCAGCACCAGCATCTGCTCCCATGATGCACAATCGGGCTAACTGAGTTAAGTCCATTCCATTGGTAGTGGGGTGAGCGAGGGCCAACTTTGTCATCCATGTGATCCCTGTCTCTCGGTTCAGGGGTCCCATGGTGTCTGCTATGGCTTGGGCCTCATGGGGTTTCCGTGGGTAGGTCTCTGTTCCTGATTTGTCACTTGGCCTCGGGCACTGCATATGCTTACAAGCTTGGCATGAATTGGCCTTAAAGGTGCAGTCTCACTTTCCCAGTCCAGATTAAAGGGAACCTGGGGAGCGGCTTCCTCTGGTAACTCCTCAGAAGGTGGAGAGGCATCAGGGATGGCAGAGAGGTTCTCAGGGTGCACAGAGGTGATGAGAGCCCTTTGCATGCCCAGCTGCTGTTTCAGGGAGTCAATCTCCCTGCAGCAAGCCTCATGACTGATTTCCTGTTGCCGGGTCTTGTGCTGTTCTACTAAAAAGTTGGCATCGTTCTGGGTAACCACTAATTTTGACTCTAAGGATGCCATGTTTTGCTCGGAGGACTGGGCATGAATTACAGCATCCTCCATTTTCTGTTTACTTTCCTGGACCATGGAATTTAGGATTTGCAGGTCCATTAAATGGCCAAACCTTTCTGCTCTGATTCTTTCTCACTAGCCTCTAACCTAGCAGTCGTTTCCTCATACATGTCTTGCAAGTTACATGCAAAGGACACAGTGTACTGGAGGGCCACATAAAGCCTCTCATTCCAATAAATTTCCTTCCACCAGTGGGAGCTACCCGTACGGACTCTAAATAGGAGACTTTCTCTGTCTCAAAGAAAAGGCACAGTGGCCTGCCATCCACTGGCAGCTGCATAGGGATTGCTACAGGGAGAGTTTTATCCTGACCATGGGGGTCAGGACTTCGTTTACAGAACTTCCCCGTCCAGGGGTCTTTTCATAGAAAAACAGCTGCAGGAGCTCATTAGCATATGGTATGCTAATGAGCTATTGGGCTATTAGCATATGCCACGCCCCCTGACATCACTGGAAGTGATGTCAGAAAGGGCAGCAAAAGGGGGGGAGGCATCTTCAAAAGCCTCCCCTTCCTTTCCCCAGCTGGTCTGGGTGGGGGAGCTAAGAGAAAAAGGGCTTAAAGTTTAAACTCCTTCTCATGAGAGTTGGGCCACAGAAGGAGGAAAGAGGGAAGGAAAGAGAGAGAGTAGAGAGAAGGAAAGAAGGAAGGAAAGAGGGAAAGAAAGAAGGAAAGGGGAGGGAAAGAAAGAGAGGGAAGAAGGAGGGAAACAGGGAAAGGAGGGGAAAAGAGAAGAGAAGAAGGTGGGAAAGAAAGAAAGAGAGAAGAGAAGAAGGAGGGAAAGAGGAAAAAGAGAGAAGGAAAGGAGGGAATGAAAGAAATTCGGCAGCAATTTGGCCCCATTATATCCTATGGGTCATTGAAGTCAATGGTGAAAACATAGGGTATATTCTGGGGGCTGGAGGGGAGGGGTTTGAGGGAGAGGCTCCAAACTCACAGGGTAGCTGATGGAGCCTCTCCCCAAGATACCCACCAAGTTTCAAGAACATTGGACCAGGGGGTCCAATTCCATGGGCCCCCAAACAGGTTACCCCTATTCCCTCCATTGTTCTCTATGGAGGTGGCAAAGGGTTTAGGGGTGGGCTGCCAGTTGGCATCAGGGTGGAAGCACACACTCTGAGGCCACGTGTTTGCTGGGATCAGGGCTGGCTCCAGGTTTTTTTGCACACTAGGTGAGGCTACCTACTGGCGCTCCCCCCATTGCGCCCACCACTGTCTTTGCTCCTGATCTGGTTCTACAGTAACAATTAGCACAATAATACAATCAATACAATCAAATTGGAAGGAAAGACGCTCAACTCTTCGGGGTGACTTTTTTCCCATGGGGGGGGAGGAGTGCCCTCTTCCCCCCCCTCCTCTTTTCCCTCTCCCTCTTGGATCCCCTTTTTAAAAGGAATTAAACTGACCAGCCTCAGCCAGGTGGAACTGGGGGGAGGGGGTGTCACACCCTTCCCAAGCCTGGCCGTTCCCTTGGCTTCTGCCCCAGAGTTTTCTTCTGCATTCCCCCCTCCCCATACTCGATGTTTTCCCCCTCCCTTTCAAAAATAAATACAGATACTGGGAAGGTGGCTTTCCTTCTCCTTCCCCCCCCCCGCCGGCTCCCAAACCTTGCCCCATTTCTGGCCGCCAAAGCCACAGCTGCAGCTGAACCCGGATTAAGGCACCTGGGCTCCCCGCTCTGCATTTATTAAAGCACAGCATTTCCCTCCCAGCCATGCTCAAGTGGCCGGCCTGGCAGGGGGTGGGGTGTGCCCCCCGTAGGTGGCAAAAATACACACACCACAAGAATTTGGGTGAGTGAGGGCGGCAGCAGGGAGGCTCTGCTGCCCAAGGCCAGCACCAGAGTGTGGGCATGGAGCCATGTGGGAAGGAGGGCGGAGCCCAGCAGGGGGCTTGCTGGAGGCCGTAGCAGCTTGGAATCCCCAGAGCAGCATGGCTGGAAGCCGGTCTCTGCCGCCGTGCAGGGTCACAGCAGTGTTGCCTCCAGGTGCTCCGGCGGGAGCAAGAAGAGGAGGCACCGGCGAGGGGGGGCAGGTGGCAGTCTGGCAGGCAGGACCGTCACCTCGCCGCTGTCTGCGGGGGAAGGAAGGAAGGAAGGAGGGCCGGTGAGCATGCCACGTCCCTGGGCAACCGAGTGCCGTGCCCCCCACCACACCCGAGTTGGGACGCCCTTCTCCTACCTGGTGATGCTTCTGTGGCACTGGTACTTGCCCAGGCTGCACTCCCACCTGCCCTGTGGCCAATTGCTCCCTGGGGGCTGGCCCAGGCTGGTCTTACTTGGCCGCCCTCGGGGGGACAAAACGAGCCGAGCCGGACAGATGAGGGCCCTGAGCTGAGCACACACCCTGCCTGCCTGCCTGTGGAGCGGCTGCTGGCCATGCCCAAGGAGTGTGGAATCAGGGGAGAGAAGAGGCGGTGGCAACAGAGCGTGTCACGGGCTGGGGTGTGGGGCCAGGCAAGAGCGAGGAAGTCAAGGCACAGTCCAGGGACAAGAGCCAGGCAAACCAATCAACCGGGAAAACCAGGTCCAAAATGCAAGGCAAGGCAGGGTGGTCAAGGTACAATCCAGGGTCAAGAGCCAGGCAGACAAACCAACCAGGGAAACCAAGTCCAAAACACAAACCATCAGAGTTGTCAGTAAGCCAAAGTTTCCGAGGGTCAAGAGTCCGGGAGTCAGAGGTTCGAGATGCAGGTCTAAGCGTAGTTGGGCAAGCTGAGGTCAAGGAGCTGAGGAGGTCAAGACAGGGATCAGGAACATGAGCGAGGAGGTGCACTTTGTCAAAGTGACTAGTTGCTGGCATGACTTGCCGGCGTGAGTGCGAGGGCTAAACAGCTCACTAAGCTGCCAGCAATTACCGCGCCCCAAGCATGTCCCGGCTCCTACTGGTACTGAGGCCTGAACGAGCGTCTGTGGCGCATGCGTGCCTCTCGCTGCCGGGCTGCCATGTCCCGTCAGCACTGTTGTCTCAGGTGGGGAACTAGTGGAGGCAAATCAGGGGGAGTGCTGACTAGGTGGGAATCTGCCTCAGCTGTTGCTGGAGCAGCCTCCGAACTCTCCGCGCTGTCAGGTGCTGGATTGTCCGGCCTCGGGAGCTCATCCCCAGCAGCACTTAGCTCCTCTGCTGGAGCCGTGTGCTCAGACTCAGCAGGAGCTGTAACAGGGCGCACCACACGTGGTGCAAGCTTTTGACGGGGGTGGGGGCTTTCGGGGGGAGGGCGGCTCAGTTCGGCGCCCCCATGATGGCCCCGCCCTAGGCAAATGTCTAGTTTGCCTAGTGAGTGGGCCGGCCCTGGCTGGGATATACCCATTGGAAAACAATGCAGACCAATGGGTGGCCCTGGGGGCTGGTCTCAGATGAGAACAATAGATTACCTGAACCAATTATGAGTCCCAGGGGTGTGTGGCATCAGGATGGGCAAGGCCTAGATGTGACCAATGAGCTTCCAGAGTGGTAGGGTCTGGATTTAACAATAGAAGCCAGGTGTTGGATGACTGTACGGGGGCTGTCCATTGTGGAACAATAGAGTGGTCTGGCATTTCCCTGGTACCAGACAAAAGGAATGATGTTTCTTAATGTGTGGCAGGATGAACCTGAACGGCTGACCATTCACTAGACATGGAGAGTTAATGTTTCCTTGATAGGTCTGGCACAGGTGTAAGAATGCAGATAGGTGAAACAGGAGAGGAGGATGGAAATATGCAGCATACTTCATTCATGACAATAACACAGACCAGAGGCTTTTTGTCTCTCCCTGCCTGTACATTTGACAGACAAAAGACTAGCCATTTGGTCAGTGGAAGATGCCTGAGGCAAGGGCAGAGACTTCCCCATTCTAGTCCTCTTTGGACTAAGCTGACAGGATAGATGGGGGGGCGTGTTTACTTGGCAGTGCAGCCAGCCTGGAGAATTCTCTTTGGCCTGAATTTTCTCAGCCAAGATGTGGTTCTTCTAGCCTCCCAGCAAAAGCCACTATTTAAGCCAAGTCTGGCTTCAAAGGGCCCTGCTTGTGAAGGTTCAGAGGTCGTTTTTGGGGTGTCTCTCTCTCGGGAAAGACCATCCCGGGTTCAAGGCTAAGGAGGCTGGCTACATAACCTAAAAAATCCAAAATAACTTGTGGCCTACACAGTGAACTCCTAGATCAGCTGTGTACAAGTTCACCAGCTTTGCACACTTTGAAGATGCAGAGAAGTGATGCAAGGCCTTCACTGAGATGGCTTTTGGTAGCCAAGGTTAACTTGTGACTGTTCAAATTTGAAACATTTTGTTGTATTTAGTGGCATTTAAATGAAACCAGCCACTCTGAACAAGAATATTCTATTAGAAATGTCCAATGTGAAAAATATTGATCTGGGATTGTAGTGAAGCTAGATATAAATCTTACATTTTCTTCTTACCTTGCATAGCTGCAAATATATCTAATCCCCTTTCATATGATACAAATATATGCTGCTGATATATTTTAACAGTGTTCAAGATCTCTTGTGTAGCCAAGCCCAGTAGCCCAGAGGTGCTGCCTTATGCATGGGTAGCCCTAACAGCAGGGGCACCCCACTATTGACCTGAACCAAAGTCCCCCAAAAGTCAAGGTCTCTCAGCTTGAACCTCAGAGTCAGTGTGTGAACAGTCTGCGAAAAGGGGATTTCATATTCAGGTATTCATACAAGGCAGCATTCCAAGGCAATCTTCAGCCTCCCCTCCTCCAGCAGTGACAACGAAGGTAGGTTCCTCCAGGTGTAGTACCTGAATTTCTAAAGCTATTCAGAGGCCACCTGGCGAATAGCCCTTCTATCTCCAGTACTTCACCTAGCCCTTTTTGTGAGACCCTATGTCTATGTGAGAATCCTTTGTCTCCAAAGCTGTCTTTCCTATTCCATCCCTCAGGATACCAAGATAAACCAATCATACATTCAGATATTTAGCAGTCCTTCCTGACACTAGTCAGGGACCCATTTACATCTTTTGTTTAAATCTGGGAACCTATTCAACTCACCTAGACTGGACCATCATGGGTCATCATATCTATTCTGATGCCACTGGTAGTCCCATCAAGGATTATTGTGCAGCTAGACTCTGCCCCTCTGGAAGCTCATTGGTCACACCTGAATTATGCTCCACCTGGTACCACACCTGCATGGACTCCTTATTGGTCTAGAAGATCTATTGTTCTCACCTGAGACCAGCTCCCAAGGCCTTCCACTGGCCTGCTTTGTTTTCCAATGTCTATATCTATCAGAGCACATGGCCTCAGATTTTGTGTGTCTGCCCTGATGCCAACTGGCAGTTCACTGCTAAACCTTTGGTTTGGGCCATAATCGCATCTCCATGGATCCCTCTGCATCTGGACAGGTTGTATCACCCCATAACTGACCCCTCAGTCACCTCTGTTTTCTTAGTTCTGTATTGCTTGCTCTTTTTGAGTGTTTAGTGTGCTTGTAATTAGAGGACTACTTCAATAAAAACTATTTAATTTGTTCTTCAAATTTGGAGTCTTCCGACTGTACCAGACCTTGCTATAGACAGGTGTACAGGTCCCTTGTACCCCTCTGGCCTTGCCTGCTGCCTAATTTCCCCAAACAATAAGGCAGGCCATTGGTGATAACTGGCCAATTAAATTAAGCCAAGGTTTTTGTACTTCTAGGTCATCCTATTTGATTAGAGCAGGGGTCCTCAAACTACGGCCCGCGGGTCACATGCAGCCCGCCGAGGACATTTATACGGCCCGCTGGGTGTTTATGTTGCTGCTGCTTGTCTGTCATTTTTTTTTACATGAGAAGGAAGCAGTGACAAATATGGAACCGGACATTGACCATCTCATTAGCCAAAAGCAGGCCCATAGTTCCCATTGAAATACTGGTAAGTTTGTTGATTTAACTTTACTTCATTTTAAATATTGTATTTGTTCCCGTTTTTTGTTTCTTCACTTCAAAATAAGATATATGCAGTGTGCACAGGAATTTGTTCATAGTTTTTGTTTTTACTATAGTCCGGCCCTCCAACGGTCTGAGGGACAGTGAACTGGCCCCCTGTTTAAAAAGTTTGAGGACCCCTGGATTAGAGTATGAGTCTTCAGGTCACATACAGCCAGACAGAGTCACAATGCCCCCTAGTGGAAATCCAAGGTAGATATTAATTCTAATGCGTATGCTGCAGATCAGGATAGCAGAGGTACCCAGTATGTCAGGCTTTTAATTAAAAAAAGCAAAGATATTAATTACAATGTACAGAAAATTAAGTTTGAAAAAATATACAGGCTTAATTTCTAAACAAAACAAAATCTTGAGTTGTATTTATGCTTATAACCTAAGCCAATAAAAGTACTGACTGACTGACTGACTAGAGTTGTACCCTACCATCTTTACTTCTAGTAAAAGGGGGAGGAAGAGCATTTTCACCAAAAAAAGGCTAATCTAGAGATTATGGGATCCACAAGGGGACTGCAGTGAGCGAGATAATCAGGGCAGATTAAAGGCTGGTAGTATACAACTTCCTGTTCTCAAACTTCCTGTTCTCAAACAATAAGTGTTATATTGTTGAAATTACTTATATACCCATAAGTTTCCATACTCAGAGTTTCTCAGAGTTTCCATACCACTTGTGTTCCTGTTAAATCCACATGTGGACCTTCGGCTTCATGCTTTTTCAAAGAAGCTCCAGTAATTTCATCTGGAAATGAAAAGAGCAAAAAAGGAGACACATTACTGCAACCTAGTGTTTTGTATTCTTCTTAAAACTCTGTTATCTGCTCAACAGGTTTGTAGTCTGAGGATATTCTTAGACCCAGGCCTACAGGTATGGCCAGGAATGCCTTCCGCTAGCTGCGGCTGTCAAACTCGGGTCCTCGTTTGCCATGTATTTCTGTTGCTCTCTTTTCCCTACCTGTAATCATCATGTACTGGGGCCTTAGCTGCTTTATAACTACTTTCTCAAGAGGCTTCCCAATGGGGAAGAATGCGAATGACCTTGGACGCTGTCCCTGCTAGGTAGATCCCAGCACTTCTATAGACAACTTGATGAAGAATTTAAAGGAATTTGGAGAGGTGATGGGAATGAAAGTGAATAAACAAAAGGCAAAGAATATTACAAAGAACATAACACAAGCTATAACAAAAAAACTGGTAGAGAAAACAGGATTTCAATTAGAGCATAAAGTCAAATATTTAGGTATTACCTTAACAAATAAATGTAGCTCTCTGATGGAAGATAATTATATGAAACTACTTAAAGAAATCCAAACAGATTTAGATAAATGGAATAATTTACAGCTGTCATTTATGGGAATAATAGCTGCAATTTAAATGAATACACTTCCTAACTTATTTTTCTTTTCCAAACTATCCAAATACTTTTAAAACAATCATATTTCCAGGAACTGAATAAAATAACAATGGAATTTATATGGCAAGGGAAGAAACCTAGAATAAAACTGAAGGCATTGCAGGACTTTAAACAAAATGCAGGCTTTGGTCTCCCTGACTGGGGAACATATTACAATGCTTGTGCACTGACATGGATTAAAGAGTAGATAAGAATTGAAAATATGAAGACTGTTAAAATCGGAGGGACATGATTTGAAGCTAGGATGGCATGCCTATCTCTGGTATCAAAAGGCAGATAATCATAAATACTTCAGAAATCATTTGGTGAGGAAAGCATTACTGTTAAAATGGGAAAGAATTAGGCACAAAATATATGCAAAAATACTGAAATGGGTCTCTCCAGTTGAAAGCATTTACTCAACCTAGTTTATCAGAGAAGAACAAAGTATTAAGAGACAAAGATTTATTAGGAAAAGATTTATGCGATCTGAAGAGAAATCAGAGGGGGCATTATGTTCCGGCTGCTCTTAGATTGTTTAAAGCTAAGTCACTGGTCCAGCTGACTTATGAAACTTTCCTGGGGCCACCATCTTCCTCCTTTACCCCACTAGAGAGAGTCCAGTCTAAATTCCTTAGAGCATTATTACAAGTACCAAAGTGTGTTTCAAACACTTGGGTCAGACTGGAAATAGGAATGCTTTGTGTAGAGGCTAGAATTCGCATTCTCTCAATTTATAAATGGGTAACAGGAAATATAAACCCCAGGGGCCTGTTCCCTTTAATCTTGCCGGACCAATTTCAGTCCAATTGGCATAGAGCAGTCTTGAATTCCATCCAGAAATTAGGCTTTTCTCCCCAAGCCCTTCTGGACCTTGGTGCAGACCAGGCAAAATCACTTATTAAGCACAGAGTGACTGACACTGAAAGACAATTGGATATTCTCAGTTCTCCTGGTTATTTCTCTCCAGCAAATACCAGATATATAGTCGTTCTTTCAGCCTATTTACATTTTCCTGAATCCAATAACTCAAGACGGGCATTCACGTTAGCCAGAAGCATGTCCTTGCCATCTGCAATATTGGAAGGGAGGTTTAAAGAAACCCCTTACTCACTGAGGTTCTGCCCCTGCCCCCTCCATGAAATAGACTCTCTAGAACACATATTTTTCAACTGCGTATACCATAGGGTGATCTGTATGGAGACTGTTAGTCCGCTGTTAGAAAGGTTTCCTGGCAGATCAAATAAAATTAAACTTGATTACCTCCTGTCTGGCAGGAATCACCAGACAACAAGACAGGTGGCAAGATTTTGTGCCCAGGTTTACGAGGTGCGTAAAATGCATGGCAATTAGATTTTTCAATCTTTTATCTAAATTATACACAAATTTATAGCTGTCTTATTTTATCTCTATGTTATAGTCACAGTTTTTAAAATTTAAGTATGCCACTGTTGGTTTTATCTCATATTTATTATTCAAATGTTTTTATGTAAAATGATTGAGTGCACTGGTCGTTGACTGTAACAATAAATTTGACTTGACTTGACTTATTAGGAAAAGAAGATAGGTTGAAGTCCAATGAAACAAATGATAAATTGATTAAGAAATTTTATATGTATTTGTTACAGACAAAAATGGAGGATGAGGTGATTAAAGATTGTATGGTAAAATGGACCCAAAATTTTGGTTATAATATTGATCTTGATCAATGGTTGCAAATATGGAAAGCAAATGTTAAAATAACAAAATTGGTTGCCTTCAAAGAGAATTTATATAATATGTTCTATAGGTGGCATATAACACCAGCAAAATTAGCTAGAATGTATCCTCCAATTGTCTGATAAATGCTGGAAATGTAAGATAAGGGTGGGAAGTTATTTTCATGTTTGGTAGAAGTGTAAGGAGGCAATATTATATTGGAGAAAGGTCCATGAAATGTTACAGAAAATATGTTTGTTACCTCTACCATTTAAACCAGAAATGTTCTTGCCTAATATTATACCCGATGTAAAAGATAAGAAAGTAAAATATCTAATGATACATGTAGTTACAGCAGCAAGAATTCTATATGCTAAATACTGGAAGAAAGCAGAGATACCAACAGAAATTGAACTTTTGACAAAAAAAAAATTGGAATAGCAGAAATGGATATACTATCAAACTTATTGAAGGACAGAAGTAAATGAAACGTAAGAAATAGCTGGACACTATTTTATGACTGGATGGAAAGAAACCTCGAAGACCAAGAACAATAAATACACCTAATATAAATTTGGAGAAACTCCAACTTGAACTATAGAGAATTAGACTCTTACCAGGAAATGTAACAGAATATGTCAGCGATTAAGTGATACCAGGGCTTTTTTTGTAGAAAAAGCCCAGCAGGAACTCATTAGCATAATAGGCCACACCCAACAGCAAAAACTCATTAGCATATTAGGTCACACCCCACCCCCATGTTACCAGAAGTGTGGTCATCCAGCCACACCCACTTTTGCTTCTTATTTTGTTTGTTTGTTGTCAAAATCCAGGGCTTTTTTTGCAGCAGGAACTCCTTTGCATGTTAGGCCACACACCCCTAATGTAGCCAATCCTAATGAGTTTCTGCTGTTGGGTGTGGCCTATTATGCTAATGAGTTCCTGCTGGGCATGGCCAATTTGGGAGCCAGCCGGAACTCCATTCCTGCGTGTTCCTGTCCAAAAATAGCCCTGAGTGATACCAATCTTAGTAATTATACAAAGAAACAAAACTGGAAACAAAGAATTAAGACTGAAAATATGTAACAGCTGTTATACACATTTGATGAATTTTTCCTTTGTCATATCCCACACATTGTACCCTTCCCACCCTTATATTTCCTTTCCTATAATATATCAAAACTCAATAAAAATTAAAACTTAGAAAAGAAATACGGGGGTGAAGGGATGGGGTAGGCAGAATGTCAAACTTGGGTCCTTGTTTGCCATGTATTTCTGTTGTTCTCTTTTCCCTACCTGTAATCATCATGCATGCTGAGAGTGAGTGTGTGGGAACTGCTTTGTTCAGCTGCTTTGTGAGTACTTTCTCAAGAGGGCTCCCGACTGGGAAGAATGCGAATGATCTTGGATGCCTGTTTCTGCTAACCAGCCTGTCATAGATAATGGAACTGTACAGTTGTGGGCAGGGGGAAGAAGCGCGCACTTGAATTAGGCAGACTGAATGAATAGCTTGATTGGATGGGTCATGGGGGGGCTGTTTGAATTAAGTATATCAGGACTGGTGCCAAGCTCATCAGTTCTGACACAGACGAGCTTAGCTTGACACATCTTCATATCTCCACAAACAAATCACTACAAGAGAGTGTTGTTGGGAGTGAGTTTGTTCAAGAGTCTGACAGCGGCCTTCCCTGGGCAGAAGGGATCTGGCCACTGTGGTACATGCCATGGCTATATCTTGATTAGATTACTACAATGCACTTTACATGGGGCTGCCCTTGAAAATTTCAATTGGTGCAAAACTTCAATTCCATTAGAGCAAAATTTGTTCAGAACCTTCAACTGGTGCAAAATGCTGCAGCTGGATTGTTGACAGGAATGGGTCATAAGAACCATATCACTCCACTCTTGGTCCATCTACACTAGCTCCCAATCTGTTTCTGGGCACAATTCAAGGTGCTGGTGTTGAGCCTTAAAGCCCTATATGGCTTGGGACCAGCATAACTGAAGGACCACTTATTCCCTTACAAACCTACTTAAATGCTACAGTCATCTACTTACAAACCTACTTAAATGCTACAGTCATGCATTTATATGGTTGGGGGAGACTTGTCTTGGCAGTAGTACATGTGAAAAGGTTCTAGGGGGTCTTAGGAGACCATACACTGAACATGAGTCAGCAGTGTGATGCGGTTGCTAAAAAGGCAAATGCAATTTTGGGCTGTATCAAAAGAAGTATAGTGTCCAGATAATGTGAAGTGATAGTATCACTTTGCTCTGGTTAGAGCTCACCTAGAGTATTGTGTTCAGTTTTGGGCACCACAATTTAAGAAGGATATAGACAAACTGGAATGTGTCCAGAGGAAAGCAACAAAGATGGTGAGGGGTCTGGAGATCAAGTCCTATGAGGAAAGGCTGAAGGAGCTGGGTATGTTTAGCCTGGAGAGGAGACAACTGGGTATGTTTAGCCTGAAGAGGAGATGACTGAGAGGTGATATGATAACCGTCTTCAAGTACTTGAAGGGCTGTCATATAGAGGATGGTATGGACTTGTTTTCTATAGCCCCAGAAGGTCAGACCAGAACCCATGGGTTGAAATTAAATCAAAAGAATTTTTGGTTAAACATTATGAAGAACTTCCTGACAGAGCAGTTTCTCAGTGGAATAGGCTTCCTTGGGAGGTGGTGGGCTCTCCTTCTTTGGAGGTTTTCAAACAGAGGCTAGATGGTCATCTGATAGCAATGTGGATTCTGTGAACTTAGGCAGATCATGAGAGGGAGGGCAGGAAGGGTTGCCTCAGTGCTTAGTTCTTGTGGCCCTTTCTTATACACCCAGAGAAATGCTGATTGCCACTTTGGGGTCAGGAAGCAGTTTTTCTCCAGGCTGGTTTAGCCAGGTATCCTGGAAGGGTTTTTTTATCATCTTCTGGGTGCGGAACAGTGGTCATTGCAGGTGTGGACGAGGAGGTATTTATGAATTTCCTGCCTTGTACAGGGGGTTGGACTAGATGACCCTTGTGAGGAATCCTTCTCCCTCTGGTAAAGGGGACCTCAGGACCAAACCTTTCCCTTCAGATTTAAAAGAATGGGACCGATAGCGTGGTTTTAAATAAATAAGAATAAAGATTTATTCTTTATAAAAGGTAAGGAAATGGGGAAATGGTTTTTTAAAGGTTTTAAATGAACTAAACAGTTGGCAACCAGCCAGTTCCCAATATGAACACTATTAACACTGTTGAAGGCTTCTTAAAAGTCAGGCAGAGATAATAAACAATAAACCCTATATGATATTTCTTTACAACAGGCAGGCAGTTGTAATGTTAGAGATCATATATAATTAATCAATCAGGGTTCTCCTGACTGGACAACCTATCTAAATACTGGGAGAGACCTTATGTTGTTGCTGGGCTGGGTCAAAATTATTTCTCCCACACACACACACTCTCTCTGTAAAGTCTGACTGGACCCTGAATCCCAACTAGTCAACTCCTTAGACTCTTTCTCCTTAAACTATGAATCATATACTCCTGAGGGTCCTTTCACTGACCACTCACTCTCAAGTACCCAGTTTCCCCCCTCTGTGCTGGAGATCTGTCTGTTCCTTGGACTTTCCCCCAGATAACAAAACTACAGTCCTTCCCTGTGTGTGCTGGTGTTTTTCTTTTAAACAGGGGTCTGCCCTTTGACTCTGGCAAAACCCCTCAGCAGAGTTTTATCTGCCCCTCGGCTCTGTGACACCCTGTTCCTGTGCCACAGACTCAGAGGGTTCCCTCAGAAGGAAGCCACCAAAAGCCCCTTCTCAATAATAACGCTCTCTCAGAGCAGGAGCTCTTCCAGCTGTCACCTCTCTCTCTCAGCTTCCAGACCTCAAAACCCTCACTTGTCCAAATCTTTTTTCCTCAGAGCTCCCTCCTCCATGCATTCCGTTGTCATGGAGGTGGCTCACCAATCAGAGTGAGCCTCTGCCACTGCCTACACTCAGACTGTTTTTACACAGACTGTTTTCACTCAGACCTCAACCCCCTCACTGTCCAGATCTTTTTTCCTCGGAGCCCCCTCCTCCATGCATTCTGTTGCCATGGAGGCAGCTCACCGATCAGAGTGAGCCTCTGCCACTGCCTACACTCAAGACTGTTTTTACTTACTTCATCACAACCTTGGAGATCCCTTCCAACTCTATGATTCTATGAATCTGAGACCCTGCTTTGGGTGCCCTGGCATCTGAGATCAGGCTCTGAATATCTGAGGCAGTAAGGAATGTTTGGTTAGCTCTCTCCAGGACACTGATGGATCCAGATAGTTTCTAGAGGACTCTGGGGAAGTTTCTAGCAGACATGGTATACAGTTTGGTCAATGTTCCGGTCAGTTTCTAGAATATAGAGATAGCTTGGGTGATTTTACAAGCATGCAGAGATATCCTCTTCTTATTATTAGAGCCAAAGCAGCTTCCAAATATACCAAGCAGCCTTAGAATCAAATGCTGGAAAACTCAGGATGAATATAACCATGTACAGGTTGAGCCCAACTGAAGACCTATTCTGTGGCATGATGGCAATGAAGAAATGGGATTATTTCATCACAATGGTGCCTGCTCACTGCCAACCAGCAATGCTTTTCTAGGTGAACAACAGGCTCTTGAATGTATAGAAACAAAGTGATAATTTTATTTTGCTAAAGCTAACATGGCTGCCCTTTTGTAAAGGTCAAGCAATACATTCAGGAGGTAGATGTATCTGAACTACCACTTTCTCCTCATATTAGCCTGCCCATCAGCTGAGATTGTGATCATGAGATAAAGTCCCTCCACCTCCTCATAAAAGTGCTCTCCTTATAGTAAAGTTATCATGATTTAAATGAACTTGAGGTCGTGTTTCTCTTACCACTGTTTCTTTTGGAAATGTGGTCTTTACAGGAAATTTGAGTATTTTTATTACAATGGGATGCATTCAAAGAAGTTGCAAAGAATTTACTAGGAATTTCAGATGTATTTTCAAGTTGCTTGTTCAATGCCAAACATTTATTCTTCAATTTTCTGATTTCTTCCTCCAAAGACTGAACATAATCTAAAAAAATAAACACAACTATCAGTCTGATTATGTTGCACAAGTAATGGCAGCTTTGTTCCGTTATCAGAATACAGCTCTTTCCACATAGCTGTTTCCTCTGCCATGACTTCCCTACAGCAGTGCTGTTTTCAGAAGTATCCACGTGATGCCATCCTCTATTTGTCCTGTTTCTATATTTTCCCCATGCTTTGCTCCAATCCTTCCCAAATCTGGTTTGGTACAAACCTTCTGAAAAGATAGTGTCTTTGGATGCCAGGTGGACAGGAAGGGGTATAATTCTGCAAGTCCCATTCACATTGGTTCCCTTTTCCTCACTTTAGCCCCCACAGCCATCAGTTCCACCCACTCCTATCAGAAGAATTTTTCAAGATTTTTTAAAAAAATGGAAATTGCAGTATAGCCATATATACTATAATTATCTACTCCCACAATCTAGTTGTTCCTAGCTTTCATTTTTTTAACAAGTATCTAACTCTTTTCATTGCAGAGTTATAAGAGGAATGGAGTGACCTGCAGCGCCCCCCCCCACAACTTCACAACAAAAAGGCTAGTGATTTAACTTTTTGTTTAAAATGAAAGCTAAAAACTAATAGATAGTGGTAAGAGATTTTTGTAACATTATATGAACTGGGCAATTCTAGATTTAAAAAAAAAAGACCTGTAGTGAAGGGGAGCAAAGGGGAGCTTTGGAGTCTGATGCAAGGAAAGTGAGGAGGAAATTGCTGCTCCACTGCCACTGCAAAAGCCTTTGCATTCATGACAGCAATGAGAGCAATGCAGAGAATTGTGTCCATGCAGAATCAGGTTACTTTTAATTTCCTTTCTTATTTTTGCCAAAGTCAAACCTTCCTTACAGGTTTTCAAGAACAAGATCAGGCCCGTAGCTACAGTGGGGCATCTTGGGACTGGCCTCCCAACTTTTTGCCAAGCTGGGTGGAGAGCACCACCACCGCTGCCAAGGAGCTCACAGCCCCTGCTATTAACAGCGGGAGTGCCAGCCAAAAGGTGAGTGGGTGCCAGCAGAGGGGATGCACCTGTGCCTGCTCTAGCTCTCCATGCCTGTCAGTCAGCTGCAGTGAGGCCTGAGGCAGGCTCACTGGGCCAAGCAAGTGGCTGGCCAGCCAGCCAGCACTGGTCACCCTCCCTCCTTCCCTGGGCAGCGGGGCTAGACACACTGGGTTGGGTTGATGTGCTGCTGTTGCTGCTGCTGCACAAATGGTCCCAGGTGAGGCCAGACAGGCAGCTGGGAACTCCAGCGGGTTGAGTCTGTGTGAGGCTGGTGCAGAGAAGGGGATGGGGATGCTGTGCAGTCGGGCTTCAGGGAGGGTAGTCAGGGGGACGCACTGCTCTTCCTTCCCTTCATGGCACTTGGAGTTCCATTTCAGATTGTGTGGTGAGGGGAGCTCAACCCTTAGCTATGCCTCTCCCTTGGTGGCTTGCTTCTATGGGGCGCTCCCAGGCTTGGGTCTGTGTGCAGAGGAGTGTGTGGGGATGCCCCCCAACTTATTTAAATGCCCCACCAAATAAAAAATCCTGGCTATGGGCCTGAAAAAAATTGAATGTCATCTATTAGAGATTCATTTCAAGCTTTGGATACCTGCTTTGAACTAGATTATTCCACAATTTTCAAAATCTACGAAGTCGGAACTATTATTTTTAAAAGGTACATTGTATTTTTCATTTCAGTGCAGAATGAAAAAATTTGGCTAACTAGTATCAGCATAATTTAAATTCAAACACATAAACATTACAAATATATACAAGTGGGGACCCCCAAGAAACTCACGGGAGTGGCTATCACATTCCCCCTACCTCTGCTTCTTCCCCTCTCCCCATACTTCTCTCACACTATTTCTCCCTCCTGCTACCCCTTTTCTTACTCTCTCCCCTCCATGCCTGTCACTTCCGTTCTGCCCCCACCCAACACTCTTTCTGCCCCATCACTCTCCCAGCATCCCACCTACTTCCTCCCCCCCACAGCAGCAGTGGCAGCAGCTGCTCTCCAGGAATCACAACAGATCGCCCAAATACAGAGATCAGTTCCTCTTAGGGCTGCCAGCTCCATGTTGGGAAATTCTTGGAGATTTGGGGTGGAGCTGTTAAATACTGAGTTCTAGATGCATTGCAGTGATCAGCTCACTACATAACTAATAAAAATCTGCTCCTTGGGGCAGTTCAAAAAAAAAAAAGAAAAAAAGAGAAGGTGAAGGTGGGGCAGGAAGGAGTGGTAGAAGTTCAAAAGCCCCAAGATGGCCTGGAGTTCCAGCTTAAGAGGTTGGTGCGGGGGCATCAACAATGGCGTGCACCTTGTCTGGGGCCGGATGGATGCCCTTTGCATTGACAGAGAAGCCCAGGAACTCAACCTGTGGAATCCCCAGGAGGCATTTCTCCTGCTTCACCTTGAGACCAGCTACTTGGAACCGCTGTAGGATGGTGCTCAGCCTCCTGGCGAAGTCTTTGTCGGTGGGGGCAGCAATTAACACATCGCTGAAGAAAGGCTGTACCCCGGGAATTCCTTTGAGGAGAGAGTCAATTACGTTCTGAAAAATTCCTGGAGCTACACTGACCCCGAACTGCAGCTGCCGCACCTGGAATGTGCCTCTGTGCATGACTATCGTCTGGGCTTCCGTGGTTGCATCATCTACAGGGAGCTGCTGGTAGGCCTGAACTAAGTCCAGCTTTCCGAAAATCTTGGTGCCCGCAAGAGAGGCCAGGACATGGCTAACCACCGAAACCAGGTAGGAGTGGTCCTGCAGCGCCTTGTTAATGGTACATTTGTAGTCTGCACAGATGTGGACATCCCCTTTGGGCTTCACCGGCGTCACAATGGGGGGTTTCCCAGAGGGCATGTGGAACTGGCTCTAAAACCCCTTGGGCCACTAGCCAATCAAGCTCCATGTCAATTTTGGGCTTTAACGTGAACGTGACGCGCCTTGCATTCAGCCGTATGGGCTGCATCTCTGGGTTGAGCTGTAGTGAGACAGGAGGTCCGGTGTAGCGACTGAGCATCCCATCAAAGACTGCCAGGCACTCGTCGCACACCCGCTGAAAGTCTTTTGTGGCCACGTGGTGCAATGCAGTCACTCAGAACCCTAGGGGTGCGAACCAGGTGAGTCCTAGGAGACTTGTGCGACAGCCTCCCACCACCAGCAAATCCAAAACTTCATCAAAATTCTGCTACTGTACTCGGAACTTGCCCTCCCCTATGATGGACACTTCATTCTTTTGGATGTCCTGCAAGGTGAAACCCACAGGCTTAAGATGAGAGCCCCCCCTTGGACAGAGTCTCTTGAAAGTGTCCTCCTAAAATATGGAGATGGAGGACCCCATATCAAGCTCCATCTTGCAGGGATTCCCCTCGATAAGGACAGTCACTGTAATTTTATTGGGGTTGTCCAGGGGCAAGTTCAGTATCTGCTGCTGCTGGTTGGAGGTGGTGTGCAATTCCACAGTGTGTGTGGAGGCTGGGTTTGCTGTAGCCGACCTTTCTGCAGTTCCTGCACATGGCATCCCAGAACTGGCAGGACCTCCGTTCGTGGGGTTCCCCACAGCTGGCACATGTTGTCGATGTGGCGGTGTCAACAGCACATGGCAGTGCAGATGGGCGACCATTGTGGTGTGTCAGGCACTGGAGTTGCAGGACTTCCTCTTCTTCTTCCTTGGATGTGTCCATGTGGTGGGCTGCAGTGGTGGGCCTCCATGAAGATGGTGGGCTTTTTGCTTGCTGGACCCCAGCAGTGAACTGCTCAGCAGCCTTCGCAGTGAGGGCCACTTCCATGGCCTCCTTGAAGTTGGGGGTGCCCTTGGTGAGGAGCTTTCTTTGAATCTGCTCATACCTCAGACCAGCCAGTGACGAAGTGCGTCCTCGAGGTCATGGAAGTTGCAGAGCCAGGCGATCCATCGGAGGGCTGTCACGAAGGCTGTGATGGATTCGTTCATGGCCTGGTTCAGTGTGTGGAACACGTGGCAGGTGGTGATGACGGCCGGTTTTGGACAGAAGTGTTCCTTTAGCCAGTCCAAACTAGTCTTATAATTGGTGTTCTTAAGCTCTGCGGGAATGATACGCAAGCAGGTGACCTCAAAGGGTGAGCGGCCGCAGACTCAGAAGAAGGTGGCACACTTCTTTGCCGCCACCTCAATGCCAGAGGGCCTGAGGAAGAACCCGAATTGGGCGATGTAAGACTCCCAGTCTTCCGCGGTGGTGTCAAATGTGTCGAAGTGTCGGAGCTGCTGCCATGGTCCCGGGAGTGATGTGATGCACGTGGCACTGGAGCTTGGTGCGCAGTGTGGTACTGGTGGGTGCTGGGCTGGCTCAACAGGATCCCACCTTCATCGCCAGTGTGAAATACTGAGTTCTAGATGCATTGCAGTGATCAGCCCTGGTTTATTCAGTGATTTTAGTAAAACTACAAGACAAAACTCCAGAGCCTCACCTCTGTTAAATAGCATGCAATTACCACACCCAAACACACCCCACTCCCAGTGATAGGATATTTATATAACATTCCTACTTGATTGGTTTATTTCAGAGTCCTGGTCAGTTACGGTTCTTGTGCTCCAAGCTCAGCCAGTCTCTGGGGTGATTCAATCAGGGATGATTCAATCCCAATACATAACAGGAGCCTTGGAAGGATGAGGTTTGAGCTTGGAGGTCACCTAAGCAAGGTATAATACCATAAACTCCACCCTTCAAAGGAGCCATTTTCTCCAGGGGAACTGATTTCTGTCATCTGGAGATCAGTTGAAATTCCAGGAGATCCCCAGCCCTCACCTGGAGATTGGCAACAATAGTTTCCCTGGAGAAAATGGACCATTGGATACTTACCGTGAAGGGTCCTTCTCCTCTGAGGAACGGAGGACATCTTGGTGGGTGATTCCCATCCTCTAATTAGGGAGGCAGGAACAAAGTCTTTCCACTTCCTGTGTCCTTGGTGGGAGTTGCCCATCTCCTCAGTTCGGCAACTCCGAAAGCAGTTATCAACAGTCTAAACTAAGAACAGATCAACACTCTCGCACAAACCAGAGAGAAGAAATGAGTAAGAGCACAGTAAGATAACAATACAACAGGAAGTGGAACTGTTGACAGAAAGATGAGGAATGACGATGACTTCAGGAGGGACAGGATGTCCTCTGTTCCTCAGAGGAGAAGGACCCTTCACAGTAAGTACCCAATGGTCCATTCTCCCCCTGAGGCGGAGGACATCTTGGTGGGACCTCCCAAAGCAGTGTCCTCATATTCTGGGTGGGTCATCGTCATCTGCTTCTAAAATAAGTTGCAATACTCATCTGCCAAATGCTGCATCAAGCTGCTTCAGAAATGTTCATCTTTTAGTGTTTTTTGGAGGTGGAAATAGTTGACCAGGTGACCCCTTGCATACCACTTCAACTGTACTGTGTCTGTCAAAGACCATCTTGATTCAAGGTGAATGATTCAAAGTGAATGAATGGAAATTCCAGTCGGAATGCCTTATTTATTTATTGGACTTTGTAGGCTTCAGTAATGCAAGCCCTAAAGGTATTGCTGATGGCCGATTTAGACATCTTAATTTACCTACCGTAAGTCATAGCCTTACCTTTATTCATTTATTATCTTAAGCTTGTAACCCACCACCTCCCACACAGCAGGGCTCCTTAGGAGGCAATTCGGATCAATAAGTCTCCTTAGGATGAATAAGATTCAGACAAAAAGACAGCAGCAGAAAAGATACAATCACTACACAAAAATGAGACTTGGACACATCTAACAAAATAAAATGTGGTGGAATAGTGCACGTGCTGTCTGTTGAGGAAGCAACAGCCTATAGGAGTCTAGTTACTGTGGATATTATTGAACGAGTAGTTTAGTTCACCTGTACCCCAGGGGGAACTGTGGAGCATTCTCCAATGCTTAAGGTTTAACAAATGTTTCCCCTTGATTCTGTGTGCTAGTGCGTTTGATCTAAAAGTGTCTCTATTTAATCAGTGGCCTGCAGGTAGTCATTGCCTTCTGCAATAATACTATTGTAGTAAATTAATTAATTAAGGCAAGTTCCAGAGGATCCCCAACTAGTTTGTCTCCGTGGCATGGGTAAGCCATAACTGTAGACTTGGCACGGATGTCAGCTTGCCAGGTTCAGAGCCACAAGTTCTACTGGCAGTTGTCCCAGATTCCATAGCCATGGATGAAAATTTTTAAAGTTATCCAGTGTTGCATACGCTGTGAATGAGGTGGCTTTGGTTGTTCTATTGACTCTTGCCACCATGTGACAGTTGCAGGCTGGGATAAGTTGAATAAGTCTCCTAGAGCTGACAATGGCTGCTCTTGAAACCACTGGGGCTGTTGCAGAAGGCTGCAGTGGTTTCATGGGTTTTCCTGAAGGTGAGATCAGCTCTTTCCCCCCTGCTGTCTGATTGTGCCTTTGCTGTCTTCTGATGGGGTGTAGATGGCTGTAGTTCTGCTACAGGAATGTCACTGAGTGGGACCTGCAAAAACTAATTAGCAAAAGATGTTAAAGCACATGGTTTCTTAATAATGCTTGGAAATTGCCTCTTGATCATAAGTTCTTTCCCCATTCCATCTTTAACTGTTTCTCAAAGAATGTTGGGAAGGGGATGACCTTCTGTTACACTAGGCTTAGGGAAGAATTCTTTGTTCCCTTGAACCTGCCCCCAGATCCTGTAGGAGGAGGAGCTGGCAATCTCTCCTGTAGTTCTAAAGTTGTCATGGTCTTAGATAATAGATAATGATAGTCCTCTGATTCAAGAATCCTAGGACTGCTATGGGAACCCCATCTCATTCCCTTCTGAGAAAAACTTCCCTTTTCCCCTTAACTGGAGATGCTGGGGACTGAATCTGGGATCTTCTGCATGCAAAGGAAATGTTCAACCTATATCTGGGGTCCAGTGAGGGGAGTCCCTCCCTCTTTTTCTGCTACAGGTTTCTTTCATAGCTGCCTTGATAGGCCAGCTAGGGCTCTCTTTGGATGAAACTGGAGTTTCAGTATCTCCTTGTCTGGGAGGAGAGTGCAGGAGGAGGAACTGGACTGGGACCTGTGTCTGTCAACTTCACTCTGACAAAGTGAACAGCCTCCTCCCTTCTCCTCTCCTACATTTAACCCTCATAGCAACCCTATGAGATAGGTTAGTCTGAGAGAACAGGGCTGGCCCAAGCTTGCCCAGTGAGCTCCCATGGCACAAGTGGGGATTTGAACCTGTGTCTCCCAGATACTAGCCAGGCAACTTAACCACTACACCAATTGATGTTGGTCCAAATAACATTATAATTCTGAGGAAAAAACATTAGAGAGAACCTGCTCCCTCAGCATTACTCATGAGTAGACTGGTCTCACCATTGCTAAACAGGAACTGGTTAACACTCCAGCTTGTTGAGCCAAAGTCAGCTTTGATGATTCTCGCTGTGTCCTGCATCGTTTTTATGGCTTATGGAAGTGGGAAACCCCCCGGCAGCCTCCTCCTGACCAGTTGGCAAGGTCAGCAGCAGCAGTGGGCTTAGACATGGCACCACAATATCAGGCTGCTGGGAGGAATGACACCTCCTTTTTGATGCTGAGACGTCATCGTTCCAGGAAAGATAGCTCAAGCAAGCCGATTTCCAGGCACGCCGGCTCTTTCCGAATCCTGCTGAGCAGCACCTGCTGTGGGCGGAGCTCCCGTCTCTACTTTAGATAGAAATCCATTGGAGGGTTTATTAGAAGCCCTTTGGTAGATCGTAAATGTAATTGCTTTATAGCCTGCCAAAATGGCTGCCTCCGAGGGGCACGTTTCCCAACACTAGAACTCTTTCCCTCAGATCTCCTCATGGAGGCACGAGAGACAGAGAAAAATAGCAAAGGAGTTAGGGGGAAATAAGAAAGGGCAGGCAAGGCAAGTATTTAGGGTTAGAAGAGGCAAAAAGAAGTAAAACAGAAAAGAATAGGCAAACAGAAACTATTCTGAATTGCTCTCCCTCTCGAGGCAGGAAAAGAACTGAGATGGGTGACTCTCACCAAGGACACAGGAAGTGGAAAGACTTTCTCCCTGCCTCCCTAATTAGAGAATGGGAATCACTCACCAAGATGTCCTCCGCCTCAGAGGGAGAATGACTGCTTTGGAGGGTGGAGTCTATAGCATTATATCTGTCAAGTCCCTCCCCACCTCAATCCCCACCCTTCCCAGGCTCCACCCCTTAAATATCCAAGAATTTCCCAACCTGGAGTTGGCATCCCTATCTTCTTCCCACCAAACAGCCAACCTACCTTTATCTGCCCCTCTGTCTTCAGCTTTCCATCTCCTTTCCCCTTGCAGCTTCTACTGAGGAAAAAAAAAACATGTTGCTTACCTGTAACTGATGATCTTCAAGTGGTCATCTGTGCAGTACCACACATGGGTTGGGCACCTGCACACGACCTCGTTCGGAGAAACTTCCAGAGCTTTACCTCAGAAGAACTTTGGCAGGCTCTTTTCCCGCCCTGGGGAGGAGACACGCACTGCGCATGCCCAGAGCGGGAGAGAGAGCCGCCTCCCACTCAGTTCCTTCAACCGCCACTGGCAAGGCCAATCAAACCAAAGAAGGAAATCTGGAGATGCCAGCAGCGGGGAAGGCCAGGTGGGATTGTGGTACTGCACAGATGACCACTCGAAGATCATCAGTTACAAGTAAGCAACCTGTTTATCTTCGTCGTGGTCTCTGTGCAGTCCACACATGGGTGATTACAAGAGCTGAACCAGTTGGAGGAGGGAGCTGGCAGCTGAAAAAGACACAAGCAGACTGGTTAAGACACAGCATCATCATCAAAACAAATCACCCAAGGGTCCTACCCGAGGGTGCAGCAGGATCAAGCGAAGAGAGACCGCAGCACCGCTGACTGAAGGCAGCATCCTGTCAGGCTCGGACGTCAAGGGCATAGTGGGTCACGAAGGTCGATGCCGAGGACCATGTAGCAGCCGCACAGACGTCTTCCAATGGGACACCCACCAGGAAAGCGGTGGACATCGATACCACCCATGTGGAATGGGCAGTGACACAGGTAGGAACAGGTTGACGTGCCAGCTCATAGCAAAGGGCTATGGTGGAAGTCACCCATTTAGAGAGACGTTGAGAAGAAATCGGCTCCCCCAGACGCGGGAGACCATAAGCTAGGAACAGCTGAGGAGATTTATGTATGGGCTGTATCCTATGCAGGTAGAAAGAGAGCACTCTACGAACATCGAGACAGTGCAAGGCTCTCTGAGAGGCATCAGTCGGGTTCGGAAAGAAAGTAGGGAGAACAGACGACTGAAAGAGATGAAAGGCAGAGATGACTTTAGGGAGGAAGGAAGGATCTGTTCTAAGGACAACCTTCTCCCTATGAAAAACAGTAAAGGGGGGATCAGCCCTAAAGGCAGCTAGCTTTCCTACTCTACGTGCAGTGGTAATGGCGACAAGAAACGCCGTTTTCCAGGAAACTAACCTGAGGTCGGCGGTAGCCATGGGTTCGAATGGTTTAGAGATGAGTTGAGAAAGGACCAGTGACAAGCTCCACAAAGGCACCAACGGTTTCCTAGGACGGCACATCCGAAGGAGATCCTTGAGGAACATTTTGGTGAGACGATGGGAGAACACTGAGGATCCTTGTTTCAGGGGATGATTGGCGTAGATTGCCGCCAGATGAACCCGCAAGGACGAGTATGCAAGGTCAGTATCCTTTAAGTGTACGATGTAGGAGAAAATCTCACAGAGAGATGATCGAACTGGATCGAAGGAGTGATCAGAAGTGTAGGATTGGAATCTGTTCCACTTAAATTGATAGGAACGTCAAGTAGAAGGCTTCCTAGCGTTCAGAAGGATTTCAGAAACTTGAGGCGAGAAGTCTAAGGTTGGATCTTCCAGGCCGTCAATCTGAAAAATTCCGGATTGGGATGGAGGATTCTCCCTCGGCCCCAGGAGAGGAGATCTGGGATGACAGGGAGAGGGCGGAAGGAATGATGGGAGAGTTGGAGCAGGTGAGGAAACCAGACCTGGTGCGGCCACCACGGAGTGACTAGAATGCAGGATGTGCCATCTGCGCAGACCTTCTGGACAACCTGGGAGATGAGAGGGAACGGAGGAAAAAAGTAAAACAGGGTTCCGGTCCACTTGTGAAGAAAGGCATCCCCGAGCGACCAAGCAGACGGGGGACCCCTGCTGAAAAACAGGCGACATCGAGCATTGTCGGCAGTTGCGAAGCCGTCGACAGATGGGTGACCGAACTCCAGAAAGAGAGGTCGAAGATACCGGAAGGGAATGGACCATTTGTTGTCCGACAAGGCGGAGCGACTCGACCGATCTGCATCGACATTTTGATCCCCGGGAATGTGTATCACCGAGAGTGACCGAGGCACCAGGACCAGAGGTTGATCACGAAGTTGCAGAGACGAACAGAGGCAGTGCCGCCCTGTCTTTTGATGTAATAAACAGCAGTGGTGCTGTCGGAAGCCACTTGGATGACACATCCCCGAAGGGTCGGAAGAAATGACCGAAGAGCCAGATAAACCACTCGCAACTCTAGGTAATTTATGTGATGAGTTGTGTCTCAAGCCGACCAAGCCCCTTGAGCAGACAGCGTTCTGCACTGGGCTCCCCAACCCAGAGGGAAGCGTCCGTGGTCAACAAGAGCTCGGGAGGAGGAAATCGAAAGGGCATCCCGGAAAGGAGGTGGACGGGTTGAGACCACCATTCGAGAGAGTCGAGGACGCTCTGCGGAATCAATAAAACCATGTGCCAAGGACTCTGTAGAGGATCGAAGCTGCGAAGAAGCCACAACTGAAGCGGCCGCATTCTCAACCGGGCATGGCGGACTACGAACACCGTGGAGGCAAAGTGACCCAGGAGCCTCATCACAGAACGGGCAGATTGTTGAGGGAACGTCTGAAAGG
This sequence comes from Gekko gecko, assembly GCA_029375565.1. Lineage (NCBI taxonomy): Eukaryota > Metazoa > Chordata > Lepidosauria > Squamata > Gekkonidae > Gekko > Gekko gecko. Next base: position 229,475,168 of record JAPDNY010000002.1, on the reverse strand, counting down.
AGGACACCTGTCGGAAGCCCTCGATTCCGGGAGGAAAGCAGCTTCGAGGTTGGTGTTGAGACGAGCCCCGAGAAATCGAAGGACTTGGAGGGGCTGAAGGGAGGACTTGGCAACACTGACGCAGAGACTGAGAGCACGGAGGAGGGAAAGAGTCTCCTGAGTGTTGTGGAGCAACTGAATTGGCGTCGAAGCTACAAGAAGCCAGTCGTCGATGTAAGGATAAAGAGTGATTTCCCATCGATGGACCTCGGCCACCACCACAGCCATCAGCTTGGTGAACACCCGCGGGGTGGTAGACAGACCGAAGGGAAGCACCCTGTACTGGTAGTGTGCATTTCCAACGGCGAACCGAAGGAATCGACGGTGTTGGGGACGGATCGTGACATGGAAGTATGCGTCCTGGAGGTTGACTGACGCGAGCCACGCCGCCCGTGGAATCAAGGGACGGATCGACTGCAAAGTGACCATTCGGAATTTTTGATACCGAATGAAACAGTTGAGATCCCAAAGATCCATAATTGGTCGGAAGCCGCCGTCTCTCTTGGGATCCAGGAAGTATTTTGAGTAGAAGCCGTGAGTCCGTTGCGCCTCTGGGACGACCTCTATGGCTCCTTTGGTAAGGAGGGTGGAAACCTCGAGATTGAGAAGAGGGTCTGGAGGCGTGACGACAAAGTGTGGAAGGACTGGAGGTGAAATGAACTCTATGGAGTACCCGACCCGTAGAATGGTGAGGACCCAGGAGTCGGTGGAAATTTCTTCCCAGGCTGGTAGAAAGGGGAAGAGACGGGTCCGGACGGGAGGAGTGTACGATGTCAGAGAGGGCAGGCGGTGGAGACAGTCAAACAGACTGTTTAGGCTGTGGCGGCTTTTTGGAAGGTTGAGAACGATGCTTGGAGGGAGGACAGGGATCATAAGGCTTCCTCCTCCATTGGGGATTGGATGCCGGAGACGGATATCGTCTGGAGCCAGGAGGCTTCCAAGGACTGTTCCGAGGTCGGTACGAAGCGGCAGAGACCCCGAGATTCCGAGCCTGTTTCCGACTGTCATCGACAGCTTTCAAAACCTCGTCGGTGGTAGAGTGGAAGAGACCATCACCATCAAACAGAAGATCCTCTATACGGAACTTAACGTCAGGTTGTAAAGAGGTGCCCCGCAGCCAAGCATGACACCAGAGAGCAACGGAAGAGACCAGAAGCTTGGAAAAACAGTTAACAGCATGACGAACCAAATTGATCTGCTGCTTCGATATGGCACAAACCTCAGACAAGGCACCCGAGAGAGTGGCACGATGTTCATCTGGGACAAAATCCAAGATAGGACGAACAGCATTTGCGACGTTGAAGGCGTACGCCGACAGGTAGGAGAGGTAGGTATCGATGCGGAGATTCATAGAGGCCAGAGAATACATCTTTTTGGCCAGAAGGTCAAGCTTGCGACCCTCGCGGTCGGGAGGCGCAGACTGGCACACGGGCTGCTTAGATCTCGATGATGAATGGACGACCATCGAATTTGGCGTCGGTTGACAGAGGAGGAACTTGCTGGGATTTTGCTGGATCTTGTACAGACCATCATAGCGTCTCGAGATCGGAGGGATCGATGCTGGGTGCTCCCAAGATTCCTTCAAGACCGAAAGGTGAACAGGAAGCAAGGGCAGGACGGTAGAAGGAGGAAGGTCGGCTTGGACCAGTCTGTGAACCACGTCGGTCACAGCTGGAGATTCTGTAGCGCCCTGGACTTGAAGGGCGGTTGCCATCCGAGTGACGAGCTCCAAATTCGCCTTTGGACCATCAGTGGGCGATATAGACCCGGAGCGCCGGGGCTCATCCTCGATTCGAGTGACCTCGGGATCAAGCTCCACCGAATCTGACCGGTCTGAGATTGACATTGGAGAGGAGGACTGTAATGGTTGAACCAGGTCGATAACCGGGTGGTCGACAGAAGGATGGTACCGAGATTCTAATGGAAAACTCTTCGGAGCACCCCTAATCCTTGAGGAATCAGAAGGCTGGTCCTGAGGAATCGAACGTGCCAAGACCACCGATGTGGAGTGTCGAGGGCGGTCAGAGACACGGCCCCGATCCGTACGCTCAGAGTGACGAACACGATCATAATGATGCCGCTCCGGTGTCGGGGACCTTGAATAATAGTAGGCCGCATCCAGGCGTTCTCGATGTTCATCGAAAGACCAACATTGGTCATCAGAAGGAGAACCAGACGACGATGGAGACTGTCGACGGATCAGTCTTCTCCGGCCATATCAGGATCGAGACCGCGAGTGGCGATGTACCAAAACAGGCCTCTCGTCCAAAGTGTGGACCGGGATATCAGAATGCCTCGACAGAGATCGGGAACGTCGACGAGGGGACATTGGTGGAGGCAACCTCGTTGACTGGCCCAGAGGAATCAAGCCCGAAGCCGACGAGTGCGTATGCTGCGGGGTTGTCGGTGGCACCGCAGATCTTTGAGAGGTAGAGGCCAACACAGGCATCGACATCGACAATCCGGTAATGATGACAGGCTCAACCAGGGAAACCGAAGCAGACGGAGGGGCCTTCGATTTCGAAGGGGTCTTATCTTCAGCCCGCTTAGGTTTCTGTTTCGGTGCCTTCGAGGAGGTGTCCAACTTTTTAGCCACAGAGGCATGGGAAGCAGCTGAGGACATTGTGGGGCATAAAGCCGACTCTAAGAGTAGAGCTCTAAGCCTAACCTCCTGATTGCATCGATCCTGTCGAGTAAAACTCGCACAGTGGGGACAAGTATCAACTCTATGGGCCTCTCCCAAACAAATTAAACAAAAGTCGTGCCCGTCATTAGAAGGAATCTTGGCAGGGCAACGACGGCACACTTTGAAAAACTTAGTTTTTCCCATACAAAGCCCACACACACACACACCAAGAAAGGGGGGGAGCAAAAGAGAGAAAATCCTTTATATATATATATATATAAGGAAGAATAAGAAGAAGAAAGAAGAAGAAGAAAAGACAAAAGCAAAATACAAGTAGACAAAAAATACTCAGCTGAGGTAACGATACGGACGAACAGTAACGAGGTGTGAACGCGAAGGCGGTTGAGGAAGAACTGAGTGGGAGGTGGCTCTCTCTCCCGCTCTGGGCATGCGCAGTGCGTGCCTCCTCCCCAGGGCGGGAAAAGAGCCTGCCAAAGCTCTTCTGAGGTAAAGCTCTGGAAGTTTCTCCGAACGAGGTCGTGTGCAGGCGCCCAACCCATGTGTGGGACTGCACAGAGACCACGACGAAGATAATGGTCTTTCTCCGCAGTGGGGACTGAAGCAATTTACATTATTCTCGCCTCCTTTTTATCCACACGATAACCCTATGAGGTAGATTAGGCTGAAAGTATGTGTCTGTTCCAAAAACACTCAGTGAGATTCCACAGCAAGATGAGGATCTATACCTGGGTCTCTGAAGCTCTGGCCATTATAGTACACTGACTTTCATAAGGTACATGTTGTTGAACAGTAGCAAGCAGCCAGGCCTAGTTGAATCATGTAAATCAGGTGGTATCTGCTTGGCCTAGGATTACCAGTCTCCAGGTGGGCCCAGAATTACAACTGAACTCCAGACAACAGAAATCTGTCCCCCTGGAGAAAATAGGTGAACTCTGTGGCATTATATCCAGCTGAGGTCCTTCCCAGGCCCATAGCTAACACGGGGCCCATGGGGCCCACCCCCTGCAGTTTTTGCGGGGCCCTCCCCCAATAGTCAGCTCCACCTCCCCCCCCCGATCGATCACTTCTTCTTCCCTGCTCTAGACAGCCAGTCTCAAGCCAAAGCCAGCCCCGCCCAGGTGAGCAAGCGGGTGGGCAGGGAGGTGGTGGTGTTTGGTGATACATGCCCACCATGGGCAGGCAAGGCAGGCAGGAGGCGGGGTGCCCCTGGAGGCTCAAAGCAGTAGCCACACCACCCCATGAGGAAGGCCAGCCGAGGCCAAGTGCTTCTCCTGGCGGGGGGAACAGGAGCAACAGTGAGGGGTGGGGCCGCTGGTGGGAGGCACTGGCTCGTTCCTGTCTCACCCAGGTAATGAAGAAGCCACGCGCAGCTAGGGGGGAGGGAACAGCAAACCACTTGCCCTGTGCACCTCTTCCCTCCTTCCCCCATGGCTTCTTCACGCGCCCCTCCCTGGGCCACAACTAAGACCGGGTGAGCTGAGACCATGGACACTGTCCTGATGGCGGTGGCGGCGTCCCCTCCTCCTCCCCGGCCTTAGAGCCAGCCAGCCCGCTTGCCTCAGCCAGCAAGGGAGCAGTACGAGCCTGCTGGCCTCCTTTGACAGCAATCACTGCAAAGGGGGACTTTTTTTGGCAGCACAGAAATCTGGGCAAAAAGAGCTTTGCTTTCAACTCAGCCCTTACCATAACTTGCCTTAGAAACTGAACTGGATTAATGAGCATTGATTTAATCTGGAGTACCTTGATATTTTTTTATTGCTTGTTAGATCTACATCACACAGTGCTCTTACCTCATGGTTTATGAGGTGGCACACAGAGAAATGATCAGTTAAGATAATCCAATAACAAAATAACTACCGCAAGCAGTGACTCACCACTACCTACAGCGTCTAGCATCAAGGAACCATATACATGTGTGTATATGTATATGATGCACTTATCTTTCTTTCTGTCCATCCACTCACCCACCCACCCATCCAGGAATGCTAAGGAATAAATGTGACACCTGATGCTATTAAGTGCCTTGCTTCCCCCCCCAGCATGAGATGAAGGGGCTCAAGGCAATGCTGAAGTGTCTTGGATCTTTAGTTATTATTTAGAAGTATGAGCATGGCATGACAGTACCGAACAGACATATAATGACAGGCCCCCTGAGAAAAACATTTGCCTCCTGAGCAAAAAGTTGTTAGCTATGGGGATGGTCCCTCCCCGCCCCAAACTCTGCTCTCCTCAGGAGGCTATACCAATAGCAGAAAGTTCTGATTGAATTCTTTACTGAAATGTTGATGGTGCCCATATAGAAATTCTACAATATAGCCATTCAGTGGATAGAATGTCACTTTTGTTGGTATGTTATACAACTTGAATCAGAGAATCATAGAATGTTAGAGTTGGAAGGGACATTGCAGGTCATCTACTCCAACCCCATGCACTCTGCAGGAGCATAACCAAAAGATAGCCCCACAACATACCCGAAAGATGGTCATCCAGCCTCCGCTTGAAAATGTCCAGCGAAGGAGCATCCACCACCTCCCGAGGCAGTCTGTTCCACTGCTCAACCACTCTTACAGTTAGGAAGTTTCTTCTGATATTTAGCCGGTATTGACTCCCTTGTAATTTCCACCCATTAGATCTAGTCTTGCAATCTGAAGCAAGAGAGAATAGACCTGCTCCATCTTGTACATGACAGCCCTTCAAATATTTGAAGACTGCAATCGTGTCTCCTCTAAGCCTTCTCTTTCCCAGGCTAAACATACCCAACTCTTTCAGCCTTTCCTCATAAGACTTGGATTCCAACCCTCTCACCATCCTGGTTGCTCTCTTCTGGACACACTTGAGCTTGTCAACATCCTTCCTAAAATGTGGTGCCCAAAACTGGACACAGTACTCCAGGTGAGGCCTGACCATAGCAGAATAGAGCGGAACTACCACCTCCTGTGATCGGGACACAATGCTTCTGTTAATGCATTCTAAGACTGCATTAGCTTACTTCGCAGTCACATTGCACTGCAGACTCATGTTTAGCTTGTGATCAACCAGAACACCTAGATCTCTTTCACATGTGCTGCTGTCAAGCCAAGTCCCTCCCATTCTATATCTGTGCCTTTGATTTTTTATACCTAAGTGTAGAACTTTGCACTTATCGCTACTGAAATCCATTTTATTTGTCTCAGCCCATTGTTCCAGCCTATCTAGATCATTTTGGATCCTGACTCTGTCTTCTTCAGAATTTGCAGTCCCATCCAGCTTCGTGTCATCTGCAGATTTTATAAGCATCCCCTCTATGTCTTCCTCCAGGTCATTTATAAAAAATATTGAACAACACCGGGCCCAGGACCAAGCCCTGTGGCACTCCACTCGAGACTTCCCTCCATGTAGACACAGAGCCATTTACGAGCACTTGTTGGGTATGATTTTTCAACCAACCATGAATCCATCCAACGGTTGCACCATCCATCCCACATTTAACCAGCTTATCCTCATGAGAAACTTTGTCAAATGCTTTACTGAAATCTAGATACACTATGTCCACAGCATTGCCAGAGTCAACCATTTTAGTAACTCTGTCAAAAAAGGAGATAAGTTTGGTCTGGCATGACTTATTCTTGATAAACCCATGCTGGCTACTATCAATTAACTCATTCCGTTCAAGGTGCTCAAAGACAGAGCATTTAATAATCTGCTCTAGAATTTTTCCAGGTATTGATGACAAACTGACAGGCCTGTAATTTCATGGGTCTGTCTTTTTTCCCTTCTTGAAGATTCGCTCATCTCCAATCTGCCGGCACAACACCAGTACTCCAGGAAATCTCAAAGATTAGAGCCAGAGGCTCTGAAATAACATCTGCAATTTCTTTCAGCACCCTGGGATGCAAGCCATCCAGCCATGGAGATTTGAAAGTATTTAAGGCAGCTAGATGTTCTCTAACCATCTCCTTACTTACTCTGGACTGGCAGTTCCTCCTTCCTTCATATGTCCTGCATTTTTCAGTTCGTATACAGCTTGCCTTACGGTTAAAGACTGGTGCAAAGTGAGAGTTAAATCATTCCGCTTTGTCTTCATCCCTTGTTAAGGCTTGACCGTCTTTCCCTTGCAATGAGCTTACGCCATCCCTGTTCTTTTTGCTCCAAACATAGGCATAGAAACCTTTCTTGTTATTTTTAGCATCCCTCGTAAGCCTCAGCTCCATCTGCGCTTTAGCTTTTCTGACACCATCCCTACAGATTTGAGCCTGCTTCTTGTACTCACCCTCAGTAATTTGTCCCTCCTTCCATTTCCTGTACATTTCCCTTTTTAGTCTCAGTTCTGCAGAGAGTTCCTTGTTCAGCCACCTTGGCTTCATTACCCGTCTCCCATCTTTCTTTCCCACCAGGACAGTTTGTGATTGTGCCTGAAGCACTTCATTTTCCAGCATCTCCCATCCTTCCTGTGCAGATTTCCCCTCAGCATTTCCAGCCACGGGATCTTACCTAATATTTCTCTTAGTTTTTTGAAATCAGCTTTCCTGAAGTCCAGGATACAAGTCCTACTATGTCCTGGTTTCACATCCTTCTCTATGTCAAATTCCAAGCTGACATGGTCACTATTCCCCAAGGATCCCACAACGCTCACTTCATCAACCAGTTCTTTCCTGTTAGTCAGAATTAAATCCAGGATAGCAGATCCTCTGGTTCCCACCTTCACCTTCTGAGAGATGAAGTTGTCAGCAAGACTATTCAAGAATCTGCGGGATGCCCCATGTCTAGCAGAGTTAGATTTCCAGCAAATATCTGGATAGTTGAAATCTCCCATAACTTGGAGAATACCTTTTACATTATTGTAAAACAACTGTTCATCTATCTGAAGAAGTTTATTGAAACAAGTTAATTTATACCCAGGATCCTTGTGTGATGTCTTATGTTGATCGATGACTGATGTTGATGATTCTTCTATGAATAAGAGCACTTATACCAATTGTTGATTTTTGCTTAGTCCTTGCACTTTTGGATTCACTTTGTTCTTTGTATTAGTTTGTATTACTTTATTGCACACATGATAAACCTATCTGTGTCAAAACATTGTTAAATATATTATTGTAATTAATTAGAAAATGTACTAAGTAGCATTTTATTGCAGTGTTTTCCCCTTTTGATTTTCACTTACACACTGTAAACCTTCAGGTGGGGGCCTGGAGATCTCCTGGAATCACAACTGATCTCCAGATAACAGATATCAGTTCCCCTGGAGAAAATGGTTGCTTTGAAGGGTGGAGTTTATGGTATTATACCCTGCTGAGGTGACTTCCAAGCTCAAACCTCATCCTTCCAAGGCTCCACTCCCAAATCTCCAGGATCTGGGATAGCCAGAATGTGGATAGCAACTTCTGCAAGTTTTTTGCAGGCCCCCACTTGTACATATATATATATATATATGTGTGTGTGTATGTGTACACCCACATACACATAATTTTTAAAGTAAAACTATTATTATAAGAAAATCTATCATGTAAATATCATTCTTGTAACTATTAAGAAGAGATGCATGTATTATAACAGAAATGTAAAATGGACATATAAATGTTGCTGCACAGTAAACTTAACCGAGCCCACTTTATTACCAGGAGTGAATGAAACTTCAGCAGTATCAGTAGTCCTATTTTTATCCTGTGTTTTCATTTTGATGTGGTCTAAAGAAGATTCTTCATTATTAAGGGTCTCCATTTCTCTCCTCATTTCTGCAATCACTGCCCGCAAGTTATTGTTCTGTTCCTGCAACCTTTGAATCTCAGGAGAAAGAAAACTTGCTTCAATCACTCCAACATTATCCTTAAGTGTAACCTAAAATTTAACAGACAAGCATTACATCTCAAAAGGAAAACACAGGACTCAAAGCTGCATGGACAAGAATAGGGATTTTGTCAACACAAAACAAAGTGATCTAATGTTTAAAAAATAATTTTAATCAGGGCTCTTTTTGTAGCAGGAACTCCTTTGCATATTAGGTGACACACCCCTAATGTAGCCAGTCCTCCAAGAGCTTATAGTAGCTCCTGTAAGAAGAGCTTTGTAAGCTCTTGGAGGATTGGCTACATTAGGGGTGTGTCACCTAATATGCAAAGGAGTTCCTGCTACAACCCCCACCCCCACCCCCGATTTTAATGATATGCCACAAACCCTGTAGAAAACTTCAAGAACTTGAGAGCTGAAAGAGTGCTCTGGTATAACTTTTGGGCAGATGTGAGGTGTAATTTAACCTGAATGTGCTTCATGATAGCAGCCTCACCAGGTCATCCAAGGAGACTGATTGTGATAGTAAGTGTATGACCAGAGAAAACAGTCAGAATGGCCAGCAATGGGTATAAAGATTTTTTTTTCTCAACCACGTGGAGTTGTGGTGTTGAAATATATATTTAAAAATGGAAAACACACATTCAACTTCAACTGCGTATTAATCAATCCAGCAGCCCCTAACTGTGGAGAGGTAAATTTGAAAAAAATGTGATCAGAGCAATTTCCCAAATCAGAACCAGGGCTGGTGCCAGGTTTTTCTGCATACTAGGCGAGGCTACCTTCTGCCCCATCCCCGTGTGCCCACCAGTTTTAAAACATGAATACATTTTAGGAAGAATGAAAAACACAAAATTTGAAATTGCTAATTTCTTTTTTAAAAAATTGTGAGAACAAATAATACCATCTCTGATTTTCTCTCTCAAACAGAAAAACACAAATCATAAAGCATTTTGAAAAATCCTGTTAATTGTGATGTTGGAATTTGTCTCTTTAATATTCTTATTATAAGATATATAATAAATTTTCCTTCTGCATTTTTGCTATATTGCCTACTCTTTATAACAATTCTAACTCCTTGTTAACTCAGTTGGAGTTGTATATGCAGACACCACAAAACGTCAGTCATGTGGAACCCCCACACCCAACACAGTTGAAAAGAGCAAGAGTCCAGTAGAGTCCAGACTAACAAAATTTGTGGCAGGGTATGAGCTTTCATGATTTCATTAGTCTTTAAGGTGCTACTGGACTCTTACTCTTTTCTATCTCTTCTGGTACATTCTGACATCTCAGTATAAATCCTGCTCTCTCCATTTCTAGATTAATTATGGTTTCCTCTATTTTACTACTTTTAATTTTTAGTTCATGGAATTCCTCATCTAAATCTTGTATCTTCCCTCTCTTACTCTTTTCTACTGCTACAGACAGACTAACACAGCTACACATCTCAATCCCCCTCCACACAATACAGTAACTGCAGAGCTTAAAATCAGAACACCACATATGAGTCTGCCTTATACCTAACCAGACCACTGATCTGTCAAAGGCACTATTATCTACTCTGACTGAAAGCCAACTCTCCAGGGTCTCAAGTTGAGATCTTTCACATCATCTACTACCCAGACTTTGCAACTGGAAACACCAAGCATTGAACCTTAAACCTTCTGCCACTGAGCCATACACACTTCTCAACACCACAACCTCCCTCTGTGGCCACAAGTCCATTCTATGGTCGCCAGGCTTACAAACAACTTTCGAGCGAGTCAGGCAGGGAGGAACGCAGAGCAATAGCCAGGATTGGCCGAGTGGGGAATTTCTCTCCAAATTAGAAAGAGGGACTCCACACTGAGTCAGTAGTCACTGGGCAGATCCACTGCCAGCAGCTTGGGCGCAGGTTTCAAAGTGGAAGAGAAAATTGGCTCCAAACTTGGCTTCGGACCCCCCCCTCTCCATCTCCGATGAAGGAGGTGGATATATATGGGGGGAAAGGCCATAGGCGATGCAAATGCCATGGCTGCCATGGGAAGTATTAGAATCAGGGGCACCGCACCACGGTGCTCCAACTGCCGGCCCTGTTGGGCAGCCGGGCCCAAATTCAAATTTCACCTCGACCAGCCAGGTAGGGAAGTGACCAGCAGACAGCGACTTGATGTGCTGCAGTTCTGGAGAACAGCATGTAGCTCGCTCTGTTCATCCATCAGGAAAAGGTCACCAGAAGATCTCTACTCTCAAGAGGTCTTTGCTGTGCTTTGTTTTTTTAAAACGCAGTTATTTCCTAGGATATTTTTTTAAAGCTTCATTTCTGGCTCTTGAACAGAACAGAACAGAACAATGGCTTTGAGTCCATTGGCAATAATCAGTAACAGTTCAGATGTCAAACAGGCATTTCCCCCCTCTTTAATGAGGGGTGTGTGTTCAGGTGAGCGTAACAAGTTTGTTCCAGAAAAAAATGCTTTTATTTTTTCTTCATATTTTTGCAGTGGGGTCTCAAGTATTAATTGTGTATGAATGGATTTTGAGGGTTACATTAATGTTTCATGCCTGTCAGGCACCCCCGAGGGCCTGCCCCCGATACCGCCTGCCCTGCCTCCCCTCCTGCGGCAGCTAAGCCGCAGCAACCAGCTGGGCGGCTTCGTTTTCCACACAGCCCTCGGGGGGCTCGCCTCTTCCCCGCCACCTGCTTACCTTTGCTCCCGGCAGCTGGACGGGCGGAGGGAAGAGAAGCCGCAGCTGAGCCAGCAAGAGAGCGCAGGGGCTGGGCCTGCCCCTCCCCTTGCCTCCCCTCTCCATCCCTCTGGGCTGGGCCGAAGGCGCCAGGCCAGGCCTTTTGGCGAGGGGGCGGGGTAGCAGGCCAGTGTACATCCTTCTAAGGTGGCGCGCCCTAGGCAAATGCCTAACCCCTCCTTATGGAAGAGCTGGGCCTGATCAGAAGGCAAATAAACAATTCATACATTTTTCAAAGTGTGTGAATGCTAATCTCTATACCATGTTTTAGAGGTTTATTTATTATTTCAACCTATATGAGTAGCAATAACAACTAGCCTGGAAATGCAGCCAGTTGGGGAACCTGCCCCAACTCCCATTGTGTGCACTCAGTGATACAGTATTCATTTTACATGCATAAGGCCCTGCATTCAATCATGGCATTTCCACTTAAACACAATCTCAGGAAACTAGGACAGATTTAGAAAGTTGCTGCCAGTTCAAAAAGTCACTTCTAGATTAGATGAACCAATGACCTTGTAGCATAAGGCAACATCATATATTCAAGTTATTTCTTGAAAATGAAACACCTCTGTAATGAAATGGCTACCAGGCAGAGGCAGCAGTTTGCCTTAAAATGGCTGCCAATCTGGTAGTCTTTCTGGAGGCGGGAGGTGTTCCATAGGGGACAATGGGGCTGCCATACCTCCCTGCCTACATTTCCCTTTAGCTTTGGAGAAAAAGTGCAGAAAAGTAGAGACCCACCCCAGGGCCCAGAGCCAACCAGATAAAGGCTTCTGCCCATCTAGGGAGAGTCTCAGCCTTAGACTACAGCTTTGAGGGGCTGCACATAGGTGGGACTCCTGCTACCTCACACTCCATGGGCCATCCCAGCCACTATAAATTGTGGCGGAGAGCCAGGAGAGTAGCAGTATTGGTGACCAGTCCTGAGGGAGGGGCTGGAGTTCCCCTCCAACAACAAGGAGGGGGAGAGCGAATACTGTCCTACAGCCACTCACCACAGAGGTAGTTAGATCAGGGATCATGGTGTATGTAGGGACAGAGGAATTGGGGTTTGATCCTGTTTATTTTCTGCTCAGTTGTGTTGAAGTGCTTGTGTTATGTCTGTGCCTAACCCTGTACATAGTTTAATTAAACCTTCTTTTTGAACTATAAAACCTGGTAGTGCTTTGACCACATAGTCCTCCCCACTCAGCACATTACATGTGACAAAGGAAGAACAGGGAAGCCAAATGGGCCCAAATCGGATAGGTTGCCAATTCCCCAAGGGGCGCCCAAAGATTAAGGTATCCACTTCCTTGGGTTGGGGAATCAGCCAGAGGGGTCTCACTGTCCCTCTAGGAAGGCAGTGTAAATTCAGTGAGTGGTGGCAGCACCTGAGGAAAGGAAATAGTCCCATCAGGCAGGGTGGGCAGGCGAAAACGGGCTTGCAAGCCACTGAATGGCTGCTCAGTCTCCTAGGGCTGAGGGCAGGTCCCTGTTTCACCAAAGCCTAATTATCAAATCAAGAGATTTATGGTTTTTGTTGAGAAACTACAACTCTAACAGGGAATCCAATTAACTGATTCTCATTAACACATTCTAAATTATCTTTTTCTGGATCTAACAAACTTCCAGTCATCCATTATGAGGAAGATCCACATGATACCAACCATAAATTGCCATCCAACAGGTTCTTGTATATTTATGAAAAGTGTGCATTAATTAAATATAATTTGTTGTAATACATCTGTATGCATTAATCAACCTATAGTTCCAATTTAAACCAGAATAATATTTTTAATCTTCAATGGTAGTGGATCATTTTCTTAACTGGTTTATAACAATCTTTCCATATAAATTTTTCTGTGATCTGGTTTAAGACAGTATTCAATCTGACTCATTTCCAGAAGAGAGTTCCCAGGAAGATGCTCCCAGACAACCACTAGAGTGCAGCATGCCACTAGAGTGTCAACATTCAAAATAATCCTGTCCTTATATATATTTGAATTCTGGTTCCACCACATTCTATGCTTGCCATAATTGATTCGGCTCAAGAACTGGCAGTCGGAAGACACTGGCCAGGGCTGACTGGCTGATTCGCAAAGTCCCGCCCCCATCAGCCCCCGTCAGTGTTTTCAGCTCAGTCTGCTCCAGTCCTCCGACAGGAGAGGACCGTCTGGAGTGTGAGTGTGGGGACAGGCCCTCAAGGCTGAGGCAAGTGAGAGAAGCCCTTTTCCGCCCCCACACCATCCCCTGGGCCTTCTATGAGGGGACTAGGCCCAGAGAAGGCCTTTTCCGTCCCCCACACCCATCTCCTGGGCCTTCTATGGGGCACTAGGCCCAGAGAAGGCCTTTTCCGTCCCCCACACCCCATCCCCTGGGCCTTCTATGAGGGGACTAGGCCCAGAGAAGGCCTTTTCTGTCCCCCACACCCCATCCCCTGGGCCTTCTATGGGGCACTAGGCCCAGAGAAGCCCTTTTCTGTCCCCCACACCCCATCCCCTGGGCCTTCTATGAGGGGACTAGGCCCAGAGAAGCCCTTTTCCGTCCCCCACACCCCATCCCCTGGGCCTTCTACGAGGGGACTAGGCCCAGAGAAAGCCTTTTCCGTCCCCCACACCCCATCCCCTGGGCCTTCTATGGGGGACTAGGCCCAGAGAAGGCCTTTTCCGCCCCCACACCCCATCCCCTGGGCCTTCTATGAGGAGACTAGGCCCAGACAAGGCCTTTTCCGCCCCCCACACCCCATCCCCTGGGCCTTCTATGGGGCACTAGGCCCAGAGAAGGCCTTTTCCGCCCCCACACGTCATCCCCTGGGCCTTCTATGGGGCACTAGGCCCAGGGAAGCCCTTTTCCGCCCCCCACGCCATCCCCTGGGCCTTCTATGGGGCACTAGGCCCAGAGAAGGCCTTTTCCGCCCCCAACGCCATCCCCTGGGCCTTCTATGGGGCACTAGGCCCAGAGAAGGCCTTTTCCGCCCCCACACCCATCCCCTGGGCCTTCTATGGGGCACTAGGCCCAGAGAAGGCCTTTTCCGTCCCCCACACCCATCCCCTGGGCCTTCTATGGGGCACTAGGTCCAGAGAAGGCCTTTTCCGCCCCCACACGCCATCCCCTGGGCCTTCTATGGGGCACTAGGCCCAGAGAAGGCCTTTTCCGCCCCCACACGTCATCCCCTGGGCCTTCTATGGGGCACTAGGCCCAGGGAAGCCCTTTTCCGCCCCCCACGCCATCCCCTGGGCCTTCTATGGGGCACTAGGCCCAGAGAAGGCCTTTTCCGCCCCCACACCCATCCCCTGGGCCTTCTATGGGGCACTAGGCCCAGAGAAGGCCTTTTCCGTCCCCCACACCCATCCCCTGGGCCTTCTATGGGGCACTAGGTCCAGAGAAGGCCTTTTCCGCCCCCAACGCCATCCCCTGGGCCTTCTATGGGGCACTAGGCCCAGAGAAGGCCTTTTCCGCCCCCCACACGCCATCCTATGGGCCTTCTATGGGGGCAGTAGGCCCAGAGAAGCACCTTTCACCCCACGCACTGCCTACTTTCCCCATGGAAGGCCCAGGGGATGGTGTATGGGGGACAGAAAAGATCTTCTCTGGGCCCAGAGAAGCCCTTTTCTGCCCCTCTTCCCTTCCTTTCCCCCTTTTTCTTTCTTCGTCTCTCCTTTCTTTCACTCTTCCCCCTATTCCTTCCACCTCCCTCCCTTCCTTTCTAGGGCCCGTTGTCTTCCACCACAACGGGCTTTGCTCCCTAGTCTCTTATAAAACATGTATGAAAACAGTCATCATCAAAAGTAGTACAACGAAAAGACAAGAGCAATGATCATGAATGGCTTATCTAGACTCAAAAATGTTTTAACATTTTTCACTGATTCACGTAATAAGGAGAAGAATTTAAATCTTGAAAAGGGTTTGGTGTTACAGATGGCACTAGTATTGAGGATTTAAATGAACTTTGGTTACACTTTCATCTTCTCCTGAGTTGTATTTAGCCAGCCACAAGTGTTGGGGAAGTGAGCAAACCTACCAGAAACACAACCAAGCTGAGTACACCTTAGAAAGAAAAATTATTCTGTCTTCATAAGGATATGGCTACCACCTCAGTACCAACTTGCAGTGTAGAGACATTATAGCTGTGCGAGAAGTCTAGGCAAGACACAAATGACTTCCAAGCTTCCAGATTCACTCCAGATTGCAGGGAGCACCATTACTAAAGTGTCTGCATACAAGGTCAGGAGGAATCATTTATCTAATGTGCTGATCCCAGACCTCTTAAAGGATAAAAGCTGGCACCAATACCGTTAAATACTGAAACATTCAAATTTGAGATTAAGCTTGAAATTAAATTTGAAAGATGGCAAGACATAAGAGGGGGGGCTAGACTGTCCCTGCTCCTCCAAGTATCTGCACCTATGACTCCTCTGGACTCCGCTTTTATACAAGTTATCTCCTGCCAGAGTCTGCACCTGCATCTCACATGGAACCCACAGCAACCCACAGCCTTTACCTAAAACTCTTCTACTGCTAATAATAAATACTTTATGATTGGACTATAAAATATGTCACTTCTTCTTGGGACTATTCTGTAAATCACTAAAACCTCAACAGGATGTTAGAGAATTTACTTGTGAACTTATTCATAAGCATATATATTTAGGCAAGATATCACACCATGTGTGAAGATTATGGGGAATTTCAGACAGACGATATAATCTGGAAGAGGAACGGTTCCCAAACGGTTTCTGGTCTGTCATTTCAGACAGTACCGTTTTAGAACCAGTTCCCTACTGGAATATATTTGTAATTTCACACAGAAACGCTTCTGTCCCATTCAGGAAACGGGACTGAACCGTTTTACCTGCCAACTGCTTTCAAGTGGTCGTCAGTTTCTTCTCCCAGATCCGATGTGCTTTTTTCCCCGCCTTTTTTCGCCCGCGCAGGCGATCTCCGGCTTTTTTTTTTATGTTCGCTTTAGAGCACTATAGCGCTATAGCGGTATAATGCAATAGCATTTTAGCAACCCCATTGGAATGCCTGGAGTGTTTTTTGTTATAGCATTATAGCACTATAGCGCTCTAAAGCGAACTTTCAAAAAAAAAAAAAAAAGGCGCAGCGGGAAACGTTGGGAAAACAAAGTGGTGCAGTCTGAATTGCCAAACTGCTTCTGATTCGGCTCTTTTCTGAATCGGCTCTTTTCCCTTGACTAGAGTTTTTAGAACTGTATCTGTGTTTTCAAATAACTCATAGTTGAAATATCAAACTTGTTCAAAACGTGTTGTTGGACATCTTCCAGTGACAACTTACAGCATTTATTAAACATCTTTCTATGAAGCGTTTACATATTTCAAACTGAATTCATGAAGATTTACTAGATCATCTATTAATTTTTGGACTATAATTGTTATCACAGTGTTCTTACATATTTTTGCACTAAGAGATCACATATGTGTGTCATGCCTGCCCCCGACCCAGCACCTAGGAGCCTGGAAAGGGAGAACTTGACACCTGAGACACCTGCGGACCCGGGACCTGGGAACCTAGAAAGCGAGGACTCGGCACATTTAAGACCATCTGGGGTGCCAGATTCCTCAGGGGACCTAAGTGCTGGGAAGGGTGAACTCCCAACTACAAGGCAACGGGCACCTGAAACATATCAGGCAAGACCAAGCGTGGCTGAATCACCACCTGACTCGCCCCCACGTGTGGACCGGTTGCAAGACTGCAGGCACTGAGATCTGACGGCTAGACGAAAAGAAGCAGGCGTGCGTGGACGCCGGTCTATGAGTCCTGACTACTAGCCGGAGCCAGGACCTCACAACAGCCAGCTAATTGGTTAATGAGCCAGCACGGTATTTGAGGACATCGTTGGCCATGAACAAACTGTGCTGGCAAACTTGTCATTAGACCACCCGGCTTGCACCTCCTGCTTGACCCCTCGTCTCTGATCGACTCCCCGGCTCCAGACCTCGGCTCGTGTACTGACGCTTCCTCTGGCTCCCAACCTTGGCTCCGCTTCTTGACTCCGCCTTGGACTTTGACTACCGGTACGACTGACAAAGGCTTTGCTTACTGAACTGGAACCTGTTTGCCTGGACTTCTATTGACTACTCTGGCTGACCTCTGGAACTCTCGCTGACTCTTATCTTAGACTATCCTCCTGTACCCGGCCCTCGGGTCCCATTGTGACAGATTGCCAGCACCCACATCAACTCACCCTTACTATGCAGGACAGAGCAACAGGCGGGGCTGAACAGCTCACGGGAGTGATTGAGCAGGTACACCAGCTAACCCAAGCTGTCCTTGCCCTACAACAGCAAGCTGCTGCTAATGCTGCCGCTGTGGCCGCAGCTACTGCTCCTCCCCCTCACTGCCTAGTTAGCACCCCTGACCGCTTCAGTGGGAGTGTTGATGAGTTCCCTGCATTTCTGGCTCAGTGTGAACTGTAGATAGAGCTTCGTCACCGGGACTTTCCTACCGATAAAACAAAGGTCTGTTTTATTTTGAGCTTACTAAAAGGGCAAGCCATGAAATGGGCCATGCACTTGTTGGTAGGGGCATCTCCCTTACTCTCGGACTATGCTGGCTTCAAAGCCCATTTCTCTGCCACATATGCCAACCCCATGCAAGCAGCTACAGTGAATCAAAAGATACAGGCCCTCAAGCAAGGGAAAGCCTCTGTAGCCCACTACACCACTGAGTTCCAACTTCTAGCCCAAAATTTGCTGTGGAACGAGGCCGCTTTTATGGACCACTACACTGAAGGGTTATCCGACAAGGTTTTGAATGAACTGGCTCGGTGAGAATGACCCAGGACCCTTCAGAAGCTCATTCATCTGTGCTTACGCATTGATGGCCACCTCCAGAGCCGCTGCCTTAGTAAGCGTTGCAGCTTCACCCCATTGGACACCCCTAACCCACTTCCCAGAGTTGGCTCACGAAGCTCCTCTCCTTCAGTAAATGAAGGAGAGCCCATGCAGCTGGGCGTCACTCGACCCTGCTTTACTTCCGAGGAAAAGGCCTGGCGGTGCACCCAAAACCTTTGTTTGTATTGCGGAGGGTTGGGGCATTTATCTGCAACATGCCCTGCTAAGCAAAGACACCCTACAGTAACCCTGCCTGCAGTAAAAGGGCAGCCCCAAGCCTGAGCAGACCCTCGGGCTTGGGGCGCATAGCTCTTCGTTTCCTGAGCAAGCACCGTTCCTGGTCCCTGTGAAGATACAACTTCCTGATGGCCGGTGGCTCTTCATCCATGCCATACTCGACTCAGGGGCAGCCTATTGCTTCATGGACGCTCTCTTTGTAAAGCAACATGGCATCCCAATACAAGAAAAAAAGACCCCGGCTTTGGTTGAAGCCATTGATGGGTGCTTGCTCCACTCCGGACCGGTGGTCCATGAGATGCGACCCCTCACCATGTGGGTCCACCAACACCAAGAACAATTATAATTCGATATTGTGAGAATGCCCCGGTTCCCTGTCATCTTAGGTCTTTCCTGGCTACGAACTCATAATCCCCATGTCGATTGGGTTCACCAGGACCTTCGATTTCCTGCGGGTCACCCGCCGTCACTCCTGTCATCCAGTAACCCTGAACACCAGTGCCCTGTTGTCCACCCTTCGACGGTTCTGTCATCCCCTAACCCTGAACACTGGTGCCCTGTCGTCTACCCTTCGCCGCTCCTGTCGTCCAGATCCCCAGAAACCAGGCCAGCTGTTGTGGTACCAGGAGCCGCCTCTGCACTGCCCGTGGTCTACCAGGCCTTTGCAAACGTATTTGATGAAAAAGAAGCAGATCAACTACCCCCGCACCGCCCATATGACTGCGCCATTGATCTGATGCCTGACGCGTCATTGCCCACAGGTCACTTATACTCTATGTCAGAACCGGAACTGGCAGCCCTTCAGGACTACCTTGAGAAAAACCTGGCTCACGGGTTTATTTGGCCGTCCACCTCTCCTCTGTCCTCCCCGGTCTTTTTCGTCAAGAAGAAGATGGGAGATCTCCGCCTTTGTAATAATTATCACGCCCTGAACAAAATCACGATCCACGATCGTTACCCAATTCCATTGATTCCTGAACTCTTGGACCGCCTGAAAGGGGCACAGATTTACACCAAACTGGACCTTTGAGGTGCGTACAACTTAGTGCGCATAAAAGCCGGTGATGAGTGGAAAACAGCCTTCAGCACCCGCTACGGTCAATATGAACACCTCGTCATGCCATTCGGCTTGACCAACGCTCCAGCAGTCTTCCAACGCTTTATGAATGATGTGTTCCGAGATCTCTTGGACCTCATTTACCTTGATGATATCCTGATCTATTCCGCCTCCTTAACCCAGCACATTGAGCACTTCAACGCCTCCGCACCCATGGGCTTTATGCCAAACTTGAAAAATGCACATTCCATCTGAAATCGATGAAATTCTTGGGCCACATCATGTCCCACAAGGCATCCAGATGGATCCCAAGAAAGTAGAGGCCATTCTTCAGTGGCAAGCCCCCCAGAATCGCAAGGACGTCCAACGGCTCCTCGGCTTCGCCAACTACTATCGTCAATTCATCGTGTCCTATGCAGCGTTAACCACGCCTTTGACCTGCCTCCTGAGACCAAAAGAACCTTTCCAATGGACCCCGGAAGCTAACCAGGCCTTCAGCACACTCAAGGCATGCTTCACCTCTGGCCCTTTGCTCCGTTACCCAGATCCCCGGATCCCCTTCACCGTCGAATCAGACGCTTCCAGTGTCGCCATTGGGGCCGTTCTCTCTCAGTGAGACAGCCCCACCCAGCCTTTGCCCAGACTTCTATTGACTACTCTGGCTGACCTCGGGAAATCTCGCTGACTCTTCTCCTGGACTATCCTCCTGTACCCAGCCCTCGGGCCCTGTCATGACAGTGTGGATTTTTAGCTGAAGATTTAAGGTATCATGCTATTCTCTGTAAAGAACACAGGTTCTACCAGCATATTTCTTCATATTATAATATCTGATGGCTTTCTTCTGTTGTACAACATACCACAGTCTAACACACACTGAAGCAATTCATCCCCCTGGCCTTTAGGCTCCAAGTGAGTAAATTATCACAGAAGTTATTCCAAAAATAAAAGTAAAGATTACATTGCATTAATATTTTTGTCAGAAACAATTATCTTTGTTAATATATGTATGTTATCTTAATGTTTCATTCTCACATTCTGAGCCGAGAGACATTCCAAATAACACAGTTATACTGTATATATGGATATAATTATACAGCCATTGTATAGTATTCTGCAGGGGGATAGAAATTCATTTTGTTTTCTGGGCAATTCCTTTTTTTTTTAAAGCATTTCTTAGATTCTCTTCAGTCTAGTTTCTTTACCATATTTGTTGCAACCTCATTAAAGGTAGAAACTGTCCTCTTTCAACTAACTACATTATTTAAAAACTAGTAGCAAAGTCTGTTGTAAAATCAATACAATGAGCTTTAGCAAGATGTGATGTGTCAGTGTGTACACAGGGTCCCCCCGCCACTCCGGTTTCTCCCCCTGTCCCCAGTCCCTGGGGTCAAGGGCCGATGGAACACCCACCACCATCTCCCTGCCCGGCCAGCTTTGGCAGCCTCCTGGCGGCTTACACAGGGGAGTTCAGTGAATCACCGCTTGGGGCCATGCAGCTCCTGGAGGTTGGCCTCGCCTTCGTCCTTGTTGGCTGCCTTCTTCTCCCTGGTGCCGTTGGCTCACTAACTGCCCAGCCACCTGTAGGTGGCCGTGGCAAACAACAGTTGCTGTGGTGCCGCCATGATCATCCTCGGCCTGATGACCCTTTGCCCACCGCAGCATCCCCCCACCTGGCCACCTCTACCACCCTCTGCCCAGGTGGCTCACACAGTGAAGTTCGGTGAATCACCAGTCAGGGCCGTGCAGCTCTTGGATATCGGTCTTGCCATCCTTGTTGGCCGCCTTGTACTCCATGGCCCGGCTACCTGCAGCTGACTGCCACCGCTGTCGACCACTGCAGCACTGCCATGATTGGCCTTGGCCTCAGGACCCTCCGGAGTGTCCGACCCATCCGTCGCCTCCCAGCATACTAAGGCCGAGACACTGGCTGCCAGTTCTGTGGACAGGACTAAGGCAATGCAGGCACCAATGGATAGAGACATCTTGTGATTGACACATTAGGGAGCCAACTGATTTGGGAGCGTGTGAAATGTTCTGGAGAAGTGCCACCCGAAAACACAATTATATATAAGGAGAGATAATAACTATATTACTAGTAGTAATAAAAGCAGGTTGCTTGCCTGTAACTGATGATCTTCGAGCAGTCATCTGTGCAGTCACACCTATGGGATCTAGTGCGCCTGTGCTGATCTGATCAGTGTTGTACAAAGGTCACAATGGGATTTTTGTGCCTCCCCCCTGAGCGTGTGTGGGCACCCCTACTATGCATGCCCAAGGGGGTGGAGCACGGACATCCCGCCAGTTCCTTCTGACTGCCATCAACTAAAGCCATGTAAACAAACGACTGAGGATGACAGCAGAGGGAAAGGACAGGCAGGCACTGTGACTGCACAGATGACCACCTGAAGATCATCAGTTACAGGTAAGCAACCTGTTTATCTTCTTTGTGGTCTCTGTGCATCACACCTATGGGAGATTGAAAAGCAGTGGCTCACCTGGAGGTAGGCGCTGTCAGACTCAGTGCACTGCAGAGGACAGGACCAAACAACCCAGATCAACTTTCTGCTGCACACAAACGTCTGGTGCGTAATGTCTAATGAACCATGGTTGGCATGGACCATGTGGCAGCTCTACAGATAGAGGACAGTGATGTTCCCTTCAGGAAAGTTGTAGAGGTCACCATCGATCTGGTGGAATGTGCCTTCAAGCGTACAGGGAGGGGACGCTTCGCTAACAGGTGGTATAACTTTATTGCCCAACAATCCACTTGGATAGGCATTGAGCCTTCAGGGGATTGAAAGTAATCAGGTAGGAAGATTTTGGAGTCGAAATGAAATTCAGAGACTATTTTTGGTAGAAAGGAAATGTCTGGCACCAGACGCACTCCATTTGGCAGGAAGACCAGGTATAGAGGATCATGGTGTAGTGCCATCAGTTCGCTGACCCTCCTGGCCGACATAATTGCCACTAAAGATGCAGTTCTCCATGCTGTGTACTGTAGATCACAGGTTGCCATAGGTTCAAACGGCTTCCTGGTGAGTTGACGGAGTACCAAGGGTAGGTCCCATAATGGTGTCAGGGTAGTGACAGGGGGATATAAACACATGAACCCCCATAAGAACTTCTTTGAGACAGGATGTGCGAAGACAGAGTGACCATCCAGTCTGTCGTGGTAAGCAGAAATGGCTGCCAAATATACCTTAATAGACGAGTGGCAAAGGCCCTGATCAGTGAGCAACAGGAAGAACTCGAGGATTTTATCCAGGCCCACAGACGGTGGTGAAGTGGTTGAAGACTGTGAGAAGGATAGGAACCTAAGCCACTTCCTCTGATAAGAAAGACGAGTGGAAGCCTTTCTTGCATTCAGCAGGACCTCTGAGACACGATCAGAGAAGGTTATTGATTTATTCGCCAGGCCGTCCGTTTCAGGCTCTCAACACTGACATAAACCAGCGTTCCGTTTTCTGCGAGGAGGAGATCCGGTACCCTGGGAAAATGGTAGTACCTGCCTCTCGCAAGGCGAAGAAGAGTGGTGAACCAGGGTTGCCTGGGCCACCATGGAGCCCCTAGGATACAGTCCGGCATGAGCCTGGCTAGTTTCTGAACCACCCGTAACAGGAGGGGTAGAGGAGGAAACATATAAAGGAGTGTCTGTCCCCATGGGTAGAGGAGGCCATCTCCTAGAGAGAGAGGGTCCGCTTCCACCTGACTGCAGAAGAAAGGGCACTTTGTGTTCTTTCTGGAGGAAAAGAGGTCTATCTGTGGACTGCCCCATTTTTGAAAGAGTGGGCGAAGGTAAGTCCAGTTCAGCTCCCACTTGTGATGCTGAGTGAGACCCCTGCTGAGAAGGTCTGCCTTCACTCTGCAGGCCCCCGGAATGTGAGTGGCCACAGGGAAGATGTCGTTGCCTATACACCATTCACAGAGGTTGATTGCCAGATGGCATAGGCTCCAGGACACCATCCCACCTTGATGGTTGATGTGCTTGGTTGAATTGAGAGCATCCCACTGGTACCCGACTCATAGGCCTTTGAGATGGGATCCTGATCCCCACAGGGAGGTGTGAGACATGGGTTCAGTGGGTGAAAAGGTGCACCTTGGGTTAGGTTGGATTCCATTGACCACCACAGTAGGGAGTCTCGTACATACAGTGGGGGTTGGAGATGGACGGATTGGTTCATTTGACATGGCTTGAAGTGCTGCAGGAACTATATCTGTAGAGGCCTCATGTGAAGTTTGGCAAACGGCAATATGGATGTGGTGGCCGACATGTGGCCTAACAGTCATTGGACGGAAAGCCATGGACCGGGTGTCTGTCTGCACATCCATCGCGAGGGATGCTAAAGTTGCCGCTCTGTCTGCAGGGAGATAAGCCATGCATGTTGTAGAGTCAAGAACTGCCCCGATGAACTGCACCCTCTATGTGGGCTGCAGATAGGACTTTGGACAGTTGACCTGTAGGCCCAGGGAGGATAGGATATGGAGCATCTTGGAGATTTGGTTCTCCAGGAGCACCAAGGAATCTGCCACTAAGAGCCAATCATCTATGTAGGGAAAGATGTTGATTCCCTGCAGAAGAAGATAGGCCGCCACCACCACCACTGTCTTGGTGAAGACTCTTGGCGCCATGCAGAGGCCAAACAGGAGACACTTGTACTGGAAGTGGATGTCCCTTATGGCAAACCGGAGGTACTTCTGATGAGACAGGTGGATATTGAGGTGGAAATAGGCATCTTGGAGGCTGATGGTGGCCATCCAGGAGCCCCAAGCCAGGAGAGGGAGAATCACTTGTAAGGATGTCATTTTGAATTTGCGGTATTCCACAAAGATGTTGAGGCCACGTAGGTCTAAGATTGGATGGAGGCCCCATCCCATTTGGGAACAGCAAAGTAACGGGAGTAAAAACCTGTCCACTCGTATGCCTTCGGCACTCGTTCTATTGCATCTTTTGCCAGGAGGGCAGTGATCTCCTGGAGAAGGAGGGAGAGGTGGCCAGGAAAACAGGCAATATTGGAAAGTCCACAAATTCTATTGAATAGCCGTGGGTTAGTATAGATAAAACCCATCGGTCCATAGTGATGACCCGCCAGGCAGATAGGAATGGAGAAAGGTGGGTAGAGTCCTTGGAAGTAACCTAGGGCAAGTCAAAGACCCTGTTTGGGAGTCTTCTGAAGTTTTGCCCTGGAATTTTGTTGTTGTGAGCCATATCTGGATTTTGCAGGGTATTGGTACTCTTGGTGTTGGCCCGTAGGTGACTGATAAGGCTTCCAGGTACCCTCTGGGGATGGTTTATTATATGGGCATTTTGAACCATAATGGGACCAGGAACGTTGGCAGTATGGCTTGGAGGGAGCAGAAACACCCAAGGATCTAGAGGCTTTTATGCTCTTGTCCATTTCCTGAAGAGCAGAGTCAGTAGAGGAATGAAATAGCCCATCTCCATCGAAGGGCAGATCCTCTATGGTATCAGGGGGCAAAGAGGTCATGTGCAGCCAGGAGTGCCTACGAAGAGCAATTGCTGAAGACATAGTTTTGGAGAAGGTATCCAGTGAATGTTTCAATGAATTCAGGAGCTGCTTCACCAGAACTATGCCCTCCTTTTGCAGAGTCCAGACTGTTTGACATGTGTCATCAGAAAGGGACGGAAGAATGTCCGTAAATTGTTGCCATAACGCATACTGGTACCTACTCATGCATGCGACATAATTGGATGTTTTGATTCCCAGGGCACCCGCCGAATAAAAACGCCTCCCAAAGGCATCAAGCTTCTTGCTTTCCTTGTCAGAGGGAGTCGTTTGAGTACGTCTATTCCTGGAAGAAGAAGAGACGACCATGGAGTTGGCCTTCAGATGGACATGCAGGAATTCTGCTCCCTCCTCTTGCACTCGGTACATGTGATCCAGTCTCCTGGTCGACACCAGTGTGGATGAAGGCTTCTCCCAGGGGACTTTCACAGCGTGCAGTAGAACCTTCAACATTGGAAGGGAAATCGCTGTTGACGTGTCCATTTGGACCACATCATAAACTGTGTCCGATATCAATGGTTGAGGTTGGGCAATAGACAGACCCAATGAATGAGCCATTCTTTTGATGAGATCTCCAAATGAAGACAAGTCTTCTGATGGGGAAATTGGGAGGTCATCAGAGGCCTTATGTTTCGGGGAGGTATCTCCAGGTGACGAGTGGTGTCAGTCAGGATGGACCAGATATTCATCCCATCGGCCTCGATCATCTGTGCAGACGGGAGAGCAGGATCGGTTATTGGGTCAGTACCGACGGTTGGGGTCGGAGTGACCACTAGTCCAGGAGGAAGCGGCCAGAGAGCAATGGCGGACTCTGGAAGCCTCCATGATCACATCAGCTTCAGCTTCGGAAGCTGATACCAATGGAGGGCATTGTCCAAGATTCATCTCCAATACTGGAGGGTTCAGCTGCCTGACTGGAGAGTTGAGAATTTCAATAGTGGGTGCCGGTATTTTAGGCAGCTCCGGTATGGACTGATGCACCGATAGGGAATGCAACTGCGGTATCATAGGCAGTGCAGAGCCCTTAGGGATTACCATGCTGCTCACCTTGTGAGACTTCTGTGGGTCCCCAACAGACGATTTATGAGAGCCATCTCTCTCTGACTTATCTCTCTTCTGTTTCTTCACCAGTGTCGAGGCAAAAGAGACAGATTTGGAAGAACGCTTCTTGGAAGTGGCTGGCCCTGTATCAGAAGCAGACTTAACTGGTCAAGGTGGTTTCGGCGTCGATAGGGTAGCCGTCGACCTCGATATCAATGTGGATGATTCAGGTGGGGGTTCAGTCGACGTAGATGACTTAGGAGGAGGTTCAGCCAACATGGTCGATGATGGAGGGGAAAGGGTCAATTCCCAAAAGGGCAACTTTCAATCTTGCTGCTTTATTCTTGCGTGTTTGATTTGAGAAATTCACACAGAGAGCACAACCCTCCGGACAATGAGATTCACCCAAACAAAGTATATAGCGCATGTGTTCGTCCTGAGGAGCCAACTTACACCCACACGAGACACACCTCTTGAAGCACCCCGACTTCTTATCCATAACCAAGTTCCTCAGACATGAGGGAAGGAAAGGGGGGGGAGTGAAGGCCCAAAGACCATGGAAAGTTCTCATCCCGTTGCCTCCTCTAACAGTTCTTAACTAAAAAGTTCAACAGACTAAGAAAATATTCCAATGGATGAAGAAATGAAGAATTCCTGAAGTGAGGAGAAAACGAACAGCACCAATTGACGAAAAAGCTGTTAACAGCGTGGCGGTCAGAAGAGAACTGGCGGGATGTCCACGCTCCACCCCCTTGGGCATGCGCAGTAGGGGTTCCTGCGCACGCTTAGGGTGAAGGTGTGAAAATCTTGTTGTGAGCTTTGTACAACACCAATCAGATAAGTGCAGGCACACTAGATCCCACAGGTGTGATGCACAGAGACCATGAAGATTAACATTATTTAAAAAGAGAGCCTCTATAGACAGTTTTCATACTATTTTCTAATTCTGGTTGTACATGAACTGCACTAGACCCAGTTATCCACGTACATCCCACAGTCTTTAAGGGCAGAAGGTACTGACAATGACTGCAAAGATTAAAAAGCTTCTCTCTTCAGCTTCAGAAATATAGAACCCTCCAAAATTAACCACAATA
Source organism: Gekko gecko (assembly GCA_029375565.1). NCBI lineage: Eukaryota > Metazoa > Chordata > Lepidosauria > Squamata > Gekkonidae > Gekko > Gekko gecko. The sequence goes on along the minus strand of JAPDNY010000002.1, from coordinate 229,448,196 downwards.
CCATACTGATGCAAGCTCAAAAGTAGGAAATGCAGGAAGTAAGCCACAGAGGAAGACTACAATTACCTATCACCCCAGTCATCCTCACAAAAGTAACATAACAATGATATGAATAAGAATATAAGAACATAAGAGAAGCCAATGTTGAATCAGGCCAATGGCTCATCTAGTCCAACACTCTGTCACACAGTGGCCAAAAATACCAGGTGCCATCAGGAGGTCCAGCAGTGGGGCCAGGACACCAGAAGCCCTCCCACTGCTGCCCCCTCCAGCACCAAGAATAGAGTGCATCACCTGCCTCAGCCTGAGAGTTCCTATCTATACCTTGTGGCTAATAGCCACTGATGGACCTCTGCTCCATATGTTTATCTGACTCCCTCTTGAAACTGTCTATGCTTGTAGCTGCTACCACCTCCTGTGGCAGTGAATTCCATATGTTAATCACTCTTTGGGTGAAGAAATACTTCCTTTTATCTGTTCTAACCCAACTGTTCAGCAATTTCATGGAGTGCCCACGAGTTCTTGTATTGTGAGAAAGGGAGAAAAGTACTTCTTTCTCAACCTGCTCTATCCCATGCATAATCTTATAAAACTCGATCATGTCACCCCTCAGCTGTCGTTTCTCCAAGCTAAAGAGCCCCAAGCGTTTTAACCATTTTCCATAGGGAAAGTGTTCCAACCCTTTTATCATTCTAGTTGCCCTTCTCTGCACTTTTTCCAATGCTATAATATCCTTTTTGAGGTGTGGCGACCAGAACTGTACACAGTATTCCAAATGAGGTTGCACCAATGATTTATACAGGGGCATGATGATACTCTCCCTCATGGATCACTGCCTTGTCGTGGCGAGGGGGCTTGCGTGGTTCGATGAGGCTGTGGGCTATGCCGTGGAGGGCCACCCAGGATGGACAGGCCACAGCAGAGAACTCAGACCAAGCGTGATCCCCCTGGAGAAGGAAATGGCAACCCACTCCAGTATCTTTGCCAAGAAAACTCCATGGACAGTAACAAAAGGATAAAAGATATGACACCGGAAGATGAGCCCCTCAGGTCGGAAGGTGTCCAATATGCTACTGAGGAAGAGCACAGGGCAAGTACGAGTAACCCCAAAAAGAGTGAAGCGGCTGGGCCAAAGCCGAAAGGACGCTCAGTTGTGGATGTGTCTGACGGTGAAAGGAAAGTTCGATGCTGCAAAGAACAATACTGCATAGGAACCTGGAATGTAAGGTCTATGAATCAAGGTAAGCTTGACGTGGTCAAAAATGAGATGGCAAGAATGAACATCGACATCTTGGGAATCAGTGAACTAAAATGGACAGGAATGGGCGAATTTAATTCAGAAGACCATTATATCTACTACTGTGGCCCGGAATCCCGTAGAAAAAATGGTGTGGCCTTTATAGTCAACAAGAGAGTGAGAAAGGCAGTACTGGGACACAATCTCAAAAATGACAGAATGATCTCAGTCCGAATCCAAGGCAAACCATTCAATATCACAGTAATCCAAGTCTATGCCCCAACCACTGCTGCAGAAGAGGCTGAAGTGGACCAGTTCTATGGAGACCTACAACAGCTCATAGAACTAACACCAAAAAATGATGTCCTTATCATCATGGGGGACTGGAATGCTAAAGTAGGAAATCAAAAGGTAACCGGAATAACAGACAAGTTTGGCCTTGGAGAACAAAATGAAGCAGGGCAAAGGCTAACAGAGTTTTGTCAAGAGAACACGCTGGTCATAGCGAACACCCTTTTCCAACAACCTAAGAGGCGTCTCTACACATGGACATCACCAGATGGGCAACACCGAAATCAGATTGACTATATAATTTGCAGTCAAAGATGGAGAAGCTCTATCCAGTCAGTAAAAACAAGACCTGGAGCTGACTGTGGCTCAGATCATGAGCTACTCATTGCAAAATTCAGACTTAAATTGAAGAAAGTTGGGAAAACCACTCGGCCATTCAGATTTGACCTAGATCGCATCCCCGATGAATATACAGTAGAGGTGAAGAATAGGTTTAAGGGACTAGATTTGATCGACAGAGTGCCTGAAGAACTATGGACAGAGGTCCGTGACATTGTAAAGGAGGCAGCAATCACCGCCATCCCAAAGAAAAAGAAATGCAAGAAAGCAAAGTGGCTGTCTGATGAGGCTTTACACATAGCAGAGGAAAGAAGGAAAGCTAAAGGCAACGGTGAAAAGGAAAGATTTGCCCAACTGAATGCAGATTTCCAGAGAACAGCAAGGAGAGATAAGGAGGCTTTCCTGAATGAACAATGCAAAGTAATAGAGGAAAACAATAGATTGGGAAGGACTAGAGATCTGTTCAAGAAAATTGGAGAAATCAAGGGAACGTTCCATGCAAAGCTGGCCATGATAAAGGACAAAAACGGTAGGGACCTAACAGAAGCAGAAGAGATTAGGAAAAGATGGCAAGAATACACAGAAGAACTATACAAGAAGGACCTCAATGTCCTTGACAACCACGATGGTATAATCACTGACCTCGAGCCAGATATCCTGGAAAGCGAAGTTAAATGGGCCTTAGAAAGCATTACTAACAACAAAGCTAGTGGAGGTGATGGTATCCCAGCTGAGTTATTCAAAGTCTTAAAAGAAGATGCTGTTAAAGTGCTGCATTCAATTTGCCAACAAATTTGGAAAACACAACAGTGGCCACAGGATTGGAAAAGGTCAGTTTACATTCCAATCCCAAAGAAGGGCAATGTCAAGGAATGTTCAAACTATCGCACAATTGCACTCATTTCACACGCTAGCAAGGTCATGCTCAAAATCCTACAAGCTAGGCTTCAACAGTACGTGGATAGAGAACTGCCAGAAGTACAAGCTGGGTTTCGAAGAGGTAGAGGAACTAGAGATCAAATTGCCAACATTCGCTGGATTATGGAGAAAGCAAGAGAGTACCAGAAAAACATCTACTTCTGTTTCATTGACTATGCTAAAGCCTTTGATTGTGTGGATCACAATAAATTATGGCAGGTTCTTAAAGAGATGGGAGTACCGGACCACCTCACATGTCTCCTGAGAAACCTGTATAAGGGTCAAGAAGCAACAGTTAGAACCGGATATGGAACAACTGATTGGTTTAGCATAGGAAAAGGAGTACGACAAGGATGTATATTGTCACCTTGCTTATTTAATTTATATGCCGAGTACATCATGCGAAATGCTGGCCTGGATGAATCACAAGCTGGAGTTAAGATTGCTGGGGAAAAGATCAATAACCTCAGATATGCAGACGATACCACTCTGATGGCAGAAAGTGAGGAGGACCTAAAGAGCCTCTTGCTCAGGGTGAAAGAGGAGAGCGTAAAAGTGGGCTTGAAGCTCAACATCAAAAAAACTAAGATCATGGCATCTGGCCCCATCACTCCTTGGCAAATAGAAGGGGAAGTCGTAGAAGTAGTGACAGACTTCACGTTCCTAGGATCCCAGATCACTGCAGATGGTGACTGCAGCCATGAAATTAAAAGACGCCTGCTCCTTGGGAGGAAAGCGATGGCAAACCTAAACAGTATGATAAAAAGCAGAGACATCACCTTGCCAACAAAAGTCTGCATGGTCAAAGCAATGGTATTCCCCGTAGTAATGTATGGTTGCGAGAGTTGGACTATAAGGAAGGCCGAGCGCCGAAGAATAGATTCTTTTGAACTATGGTGCTGGAGAAGACTCTTGAGAGTCCCTTGGACTGCAAGGAGATCAAATCAGTCAATCCTAAAAGAAATCAACCTTGATTGTTCCTTGGAAGGCCAGATCCTGAAGCTGAAGCTCAAATACTTTGGCCACCAAATGAGAAGGGAGCATTCACTGGAGAAGACTCTGATGCTGGGAAAGATTGAAGGTCAGAGAAGAAGGGGACGGCAAAGGATGAGATGGTTAGACAGTGTCATCGATGCAACGAACATGAAATTGAGCAAACTTCAGCGGACAGCGGAAGACAGGAGGGCCTGGCGTAATCTGGTCCATGGGGTCGCGAAGAGTCGGACTCGACTGTGCGACTGAACAACAACATGATGATACTGGCTGATTTGTTTTCAATTCCCTTCCTAATAGTCCCCAGCATAGCGTTGGTCTTTATTGCAGTTACACACTGTCTAGACATTTTCACTGAGTTATCTACTATGACTCCAAGATCTGTCCGAATAAAACTGCACTTGTAAGAGTTTTCTTTAGTTATGCAGAGCAATGAATATAAAAAGAAACTATTTTTCTAATTCATCCCTATCCAGGGAAAGAGATTAAAAGACATTTGTGCACCTTAGACTACAAGGGCAGTGATGCTTCTCTACAAGCTCATCTGTGGTTCAGCTCATCTGTGGTTTAGCATATTGATAATTCAAACCTGCATCATGAAATTGACTTCCAGTAGCAGAATCAAAGTAAAATGGCTGCTTTTAAACAGTGTTAAGTCTTTAACTTTAACTATAAAAAGTGTTAAATCTTTAACCCTTAAGTCACTCAACTTTTCAGTAACTAATTTAGCAAGTCGACTTTACAGCCTCCCTTTGACTTAACAATTATCACATAGCTGGGCTACTGTAGGCACACTGGGGCATATCCAACTATCCTTGGCCTTTGTGGAGCAAGACATTCCTGTTTTCTCCTCCTTGCTGCTGTCCACTGAGATCTCTGAAATTTGTTTCTGGGGGTCAATAGACCCTTAGAAACAGACACAGGTCCAAAGTGAGGTCTACAGTGGAAAGGGAGATGGGTGGAATTTGCTACCCCTTCTTACGAACACTGAAATGACACTAAATGCTCAGAACAGTGTGACTACAAACTTGTCATTGCCTACAAAGTTCAGTGAAATAGTTGATTCAGGTGGGTAGCCATGTTGGTCTGCAGCAGTAGAACAAAGTTTGAGTCCAGTGGCACCTTTTAAGACCAACAAAGTTTTTTTCAAGGTATAAGGTTTCGTGTGCACACATGCTTCCTCAGATTCCTGAGTATCTTATATCTGTCTGCAGGCAGGGTGAGTGAGAGTGAGAGTGAGAGTGAGAGTGAGAGTGAGAGTGAGAGAGAGAGAGAGAGAGAGAGAGAGAGAGAATCCAAGTCCAGTCCCAAGTCAGAGCCAAGGGGTAGCAAAACAGGAGCTGAGTATCAGGAGTCCAAAACATGAATCAAAAGCGTAGTCGTTCCAAGCTGTGGTCAAGAAGCCAGGGATTCAGACTACAGATCAGGAATTGGGAGTACAGGCGAGGTAGGTGCGGAGCATCATAAAGTTGACTAGCTGCTGGCACACGGAACCAGCATTGGGTGTGGAGCTAAATACCCCGTAGGTGCCACTGTTAATTAGCACTCAGCATGTGCATCCCGGCTCCTGCTAGAACTCAGGGCTGAGGGACCGCCTACTGTGCAGGCACACCGCCCTTCGCCGGGATGCTAAGTCCTGGTGGAGCTGGCTCCATAAATATGCCACGTGTGGAGGTGAATCAGGGGGGCTGTCTGCCGGGCGTTGTTCTTCCTCAGCTGTTGCTGAGATGGGTGGCAAGGATATACTGATGGGCTCTGGGGCATCATTCAGGTTAGGTGTGGGCTCTACTGGGGCCGGGAGCTCATCCTCAGCAGTACTCATGACAGGGCGGGAGAATGGAGGGTAGGCATAAATCCACCCAGACAGAGGAGTTTTGTCTCTATTGGAGCTGCAGTTGGGACCAGAAGGCCTGAAGGCAGAGTCACCAAGACAAAGCTGGGGTTGGGCAGGTTGGGAGAAAATCCTCCCATGATTCTCACAGGTCCCTGCTTGTTACTTCATAGTGCAAATAAAACACTTTGGAGAATCTACAGGCATTATTTTCTGAACTCGGTACTGATTCTGATTTAAAAATACATGAGCACAGTGAAGGTGCACATGTGTAAACTGCAGCTTCTGTCCACAAGATAATGCAACTAAGGTCCCAGTCCCATAGGGACAAAAAGCTGCATCTTATACCAATGTGTACTGTAATTATGTGAGGCTCCACAGACTCTTTTCTACTATGGAACTAAACCTTGCTAAATGTATGGGTGAATGAGCTGAAGAGGCATCTTGGTCTATTTAAGCCAGTACAACAGTTTGAAAAGCCCTGATTGCCATCTGTCAAATAATAGAGCCCAAGTCTACTTGAAAGTGGGATATCCCATGTTGTGCTTGTGCAGCAGGTAGCCTTTCTTCCCTGCCCCCACCCCCCAAAAAAAGTTGGGCTGTTAAAGGTAGCTTATAGATATTCCATTTAGAATACTGGATATATTGAATAAAGCATACAGAATATATATAGAAAAAAGAATGAAGCTGTGAAATATTCTTTCATTCTTCTATAATTTATGTATTTTCCTTATGTGCAGGAGACTTGTGCAATTTTACTGGACTGACTGGAGCACTTTATTGCCTAAGACGGGTGTGTGTTATCTATACTTCTGACTTTCACAGAATTTAAACACTAAGCAAACATTCAACTAACATGACAAAAACAGAAGTTACAGCATAAGCAAAGAACCAGAACCATCAGCTTGAAAGCATTTATCAGGCTAGAAAGGCCACCAGCACTCAAGATCACCACTCAGAAATCAAAGTTGAACAACTCAGGCATGATAAAACAGAGTTCAGATCAAAATAAACACAAATGAAATTCATCTCTCCTGCAGTGACTAGATTAACAAATGCTTAAAAATACTGAAGGAAGAGAACTGCCTTCCCAACAAGAAAAAGCAAACCTTCATACTCAAGGTTGTCCCAGTTATCTAGTGGCATCAGGGCTTCAGTACCCCAGAGGAATTATAAATGTCCAATCTGTAATGTCTTGCAAAAAACTCTTTGCCTCTCATACATGACACAGATCCACTTCCATGTGTTAAGTAGTGTTCAAACCGTATGCATGTTGTTAGATCTGAAGACTGCTTGCACATGTGATTTGTTATCCAATCATGGTTTTCAAATGCCCATATATACAATAAAAATACATATGTGTATATATCATGTGAGAAACTACATGCAGGCTACATAACATTTCCTATATGGAAATTATTTTAGTATAATTTAGTATTCTTTAGAAAGAATTTTCTGTGTGGCGAAATTTTTAGCAGCAGTTTTTAAGTTACATGATAACTAACTTTTACGTTCTCCTCTCATGGGAAGAGGGTTTGCTGTTTATGACTTAGGTTGTAAAAACAGTAAGAAGTAGAGTAAATAAGAATTTGTTAACATACGAAGCTGTTGTTAGGTGCAATATATCCTAGAAACAGCTTTGGTTACAAGGTGAACTGTCCTAGGATTAATTCAAGTCAATAAATAGCATAAGTAATTCTAACCTGTTTTGTTCCTTCTGGCAAGAGACCATGCTTCTTAAGTACCTCAACAGCTTGGTCTCTCTCAAGGGTTACAGAAGACAGAACCATTTCCACTTCATGCAACTTCTGTTCCTTCTTTTGCAGCTCAGCAGTAACCTACAAGAAAATTACACTAACTTAAGTCTTGTGCTAAAGAATTTATCTCCTTAGATTCTATGTTCAGTTATCAAACTCTTCACTATCGTGCAGGATTTCTTTCAAGAGAAAGTTCCTGGAGCTTCTGGTACTTTTGATAGCAGGACTGATGCTTCTATAAGGTGGGGGTAGGCAACTGCCTAGGGTACCAGCTAAGGAGAGCGCCACGCTGGCCTGCTGCACCAAATGGGTCCCACCCATTGCAGGAAGTGGCTGAGGCCAGCCCACGCGCCGCCTTCAGTGGCTCTGCGGCAGCCACCTGGATGCACGAGGGGCTCAGCACTGCACGGGAGATGCTCCTGGCCATGCCGCTCCTGCTGGTCTTCCTATGCTGCCTGGAGGAAGGTCGCGCCCATGTCCGTCCCAGGCCCTCTCCCACCGCCAGCAGCCCCAGATGCTTCCTTGCCCACACCTTCCAGCACCTGCTCCTCTGGGTGCCCGGTGGTGGTGCCTCCTTGCCCAGCCTCCTCTACAATGTGCAGTACAAGCAGTAAGTCCCGGCCACCCACCTCACCCCCCACCAAGCCTCATGATGGGCGTGTCCACCAGCCCTGCAGAGCAGCACATAACACTGGGGGGTTAAAGCCTACTTCTGTTCAGCCCCCTGAGCTTCATGCATTCCTGTGCTTCACAGCCACATGTAAAGTCAGCTTTCTTTTGGTGCTGCCTCTGAGCATGAGCAAAGTGCATTTTTTCTTAGCCCCTGGATAATTATAGCAGTCTCCTTCCTTCCCAAGCCGGTAATTAGGAGTATGAACTCAGATTTGAATCCTAACACTCTTTTTTTTTAAAATCAACCATAAATTATTAGAAGTAGTTTATAAATACTTGGGTTTGCTGATGAGCCCAGCATTTTCGTTACCAACCTCCAGGTAGGCCTTGGAGATCTCTTGGAATTAACTGATCTCTAGATGACATGGATCAATTTCCCTGGAGGAAATGCCTGCTTTAGAGGCTGGACCCTGTGGCATTATACTCCACAGAGGTCCCTCTTCAGGATCCATCCCCCAAATCTCCTGGAATTACCCAAACTAGAGTCTGGCAACCCTAGCTGCCTCTGGAAAGCTGACATGCAAGTCACAAAGGCAATGCCTCAGCATCTTGTACTTAGTGGTATTACTGTCTCTAAGCACAGAATATCGTTTTACACAGGAAAAAAAATGCAATAAACCTGTTAGTATCCAGGAGTCAAAAATAACAGAATCTGGTGCCACCTTAAAAGGCTAACAAACTTATTGTGGTGTGGCATAAGAGACCATGACCCAGAGACAACTTGCGTGGTATTAGATTCAGAGAATGTACACTGAAATCACATGGGTTATAGACTGATATGTGTAGTATATTACCAGGGTTTTAGATACTAATGCTGCATAGGTCTGTGATGTTAAGCACCACCAACCTAGTTCAGTTTGTTAACTGAAAAAGTTCCAGCCATTGACAATAAGACACAGGTTTAAACACTAAAAAGTAAAGGAAAAGGTTCCCTTGCTCGAAAGCCAGTCAAATCCGACTCTAGAGTTGCGGTGCTCATCTCCGTTACTAAGACGAAGAGCCAGCACTGTCTGAAGACATTTCTGTGGTCATGTGGCCAGCATGACTAAGCGCTGAGGCACACAGAATGCAGTTACCTTCCCAACGAAGTGGTACCTATTTATCTACTTGCAATTTCTTGCTTTCAAACTGCTAGGTTGGCAGGAGCTGGAACCAGAGATGGGAGCTCACTCCGTCATGCGGCACTCGGGTCTCGAACTGCTGAACTACTGACCTTCCAGCCTGCAGTTCAGCATCTTAACCACTCACAATACTAAAAAAAGAAGTGGAACCTCATATGTGGAAATGTGTTCACTGTTTTGATCACAGTTTACCAATTCAAATTGGAAGTATGCAGGGGTGGGCAAACTTTTTGAACCAGGTGTTGGAAAAAAATTCAGTGTCTGCCTATACAGTTGTTGGGAGTGCTGGCAGACCAGAAAGGGGTGGGGAGTAAATAAGAGCCAAGCACACTGCATATGACACATGCATCACATGCACAGAAATACAAAACAAAAACAACGCTGCTTTAAAAATGTCAGTGTGCAGAGCAGTGGTTTTGCTTTGGATGCACACACATAGGAAGCTGATTGCATTGGATGAAAATAATATCTGTGCAATGCGTGGTCCTTAGAGATGCTTTGTGGGTCATATCTGAGCTGGGAGACAATGTTATGCAGTTAGAGGTGCTCCGAAATAAAAGTATCAATTAAATTTCAGCATCCCTTTATGACTCAGTCCATCTGGCAAGCCTGAGCCCTGATCCACAGTGTAGTATAGCTGGCAACTGCTTAGGTGGCAACAGCACGGGATGAGCATCAAGAGGAAATTATTTGTATAGAGTGACTTCATTGTCTTGCCAGTTTGGCGTAGCGGTTTAGTGCACGGACTGAAATCTGGGAGAACTGGGTTTGATTCCCACTCCTCCACTTGCAGCTGCTGGATGACCTTGGGCAAGCCATAGTTCTGTCAGAGCTGTTCTCTGTCTCAAGGACAGTTCTCTCAGAGCTCTCTCATCCCCACCTAACTCACAGGGTGTGTGTTGTGGAAAGGGGAAGGGAAGGGAAAGGAGTTTGTAAGCCACTCTGAGACTCTGAGTGAACAGTGGGGTATAAATCCAATCTCTTCTTCTTCTTCTTGATTTCAACCCCTTGGCTTATAATTGTATTTTCAAATGGCCATCCTCTTTAGAACTTTACACTTCAGAATCAGCGTGCTTATTAAACCTGTGTACTAGTGATCAGTAACTAGAATTGCTAGTGTCTCTTTCTCCCCCCACCAAATATTTTTGTTCTTGTGCGAATGGTGAAAATGGATGTTATAAAAGGCCAAAGGGGACTTTGATTAGTTTAATTGAGAGCCAGTTTGGTGTAGTGGTTGGGAGCATGGATTCTAATCTGGGAGAACCTGGTTTGATTCCCCACTCCTCCACATGCAGCTGCTGGTGTGACCTTGGGTCAGTCACAAGTTCTTTCAGCACTTGACCTGAAGGAATTGTTGACGAAATTTTCTAAAGAAAAGGCATGCAAAATAGGATTCGGATGTGCCTGAAATGGAAACATTAAAGAGACTTAAATTTCAACATCACAGTTAACAGGATTTTTCAAAATGCTTTGTGATTTGTGTTTTTCTGTTTGAGAGAGAAAATCAGAGAAAGTATTACTTGTTCTCATAATGCATTTATGTTTGAAAATTGGTGGGCACATGGGGAGGGGGGGCGCCAGAAAAACTGGTTGCTTACCTATAACTGATGATCTTCGAGTGGTCATCTGTGCATTCACACCTCTGGGATATAGTGTTCCTGTGCCGACCTCAATTGGTTCCTCTTGAAAGTGAAAGGGATTTTCGCACCCACTTCCTTGTCACGCGCCGGCCCCACTGCGCATGACTAAGGGAGGGGCATGACAATCCCACCAGTTCCTTCTGACCGCTGCCATCAGTTTCAGAATTTAAAAGAGGGGAGGACCGAAAGCAGAGGGGAAGGAAGGCGGGTGGTGTGAATGCAAAAACGACCACTTGAAGATCATCAGTTACAGGTAAGCAACCTGTTTATCTTCTTCGTGGTCTCTATGCATCACACCTCTGAGAGATTAGCAAGCAAAAAACAACAGGCCTACCAGAGGAGGGAGCTGAAGGTCCTAGACTCACGCTGCCTGCAACACTGCCTGTCCCACCACGGAACGTTGATGAAGACGCATGTCCAGGACGTAATGCTTCACAAATGTGTGGGAGGTAGCCCAGGTTGCTGCTTGACAGATGTCAGTAAGCAATGAACCTCTCAGGAAGGCTGTGGATGTGGCTACTGGTTGGGTGGAATGCACTTGGAGCGGGCCCAGGAGTGGCCTTTTGGCCAATAAATAGCACAGTTTAATGGTTTCCACAATCCACTTGGATAGACACTGTGAAGAGAGTTTCTTCCCTCGCACAGGTGTGCTATAGGAGACAAACAAGGCCGGTGACTGCCGGAATGACCTTGTTCTATCAAGGTAGAAGAGTATGGCTCTCTTGACATCTAAAGTATGAAGATGACATTCCTTGGTGTTCGTAGGAAATGAGAAAAATGTTGGAAGGGCAATGTTGGCCTGCAAATGGAACTTGGAAACAACCTTGGAGAGGAAAGAGACATCCAGGGCCAAGGTGACACCATCATGGTGAAAAACCAAGTACAGAGAGTCGCAATGGAGTGCAGACAATTCACTCATTCATCTTGCTGAGGTAATGGCTACCAGGAAGGCAGTCTTTCACAAGAGAGGATGCAGACTAGACATGGACATGGGTTCGAATGGTTTGCCAATTAATCTGGACAGCACTAGAGGTAAGTCCCAGGAGGGAGTTGGCCCATGAGCTGGAGGAAAGAGACGAGTAAGGCCCTTCAGAAACTTTCGTTTGAGGGTGGGAAAAAATGGAATAGCCATCCACCACAGGATGATTGGCGGAGATGGCAGCTAAATAGACTCTTAAGGAGGAGCAACTAAGACCCAAGTCCAGGCAGGTCAACAGGAAACTGAAGATTGCTCTCAAGTCCATAGGGGGCAGTGTCAAACCCAACAACTTAAGGTAAAACAAGAATTTCTTCCACTTCCCTTCATAGGAAGCGTGTGTAGTTGGCTTATGACAGTTCAACAGGACAAGGTCTATACTGCTTTTAAGTTGTGCTAGGGGATCTTCCACACCATGAGTTTGAGGTGTGGTACATTGTGGTGAAGCACTTAGCCCTCCTGAGCCAGGAGAAGATCTGGTGCTGGGGAGAGAGGCGTGTAGGTGTCCCAGGACATGTGGAGTAGAGTCAGGAACCAGTGGTGACGTGGCCACCAAGGCACCACGAGGATGCACTGAGGGTGTTCTTTCATGATTTTGCTGATCACTTTGGTGAGTAGAGGAATTGGTGGGAACAGGTACACGTACTTGTGGGACCATGGGAGAAGGATGACATCTCCCAGAGATAGGGGGTCCTGTCCTGCTCTGGTACAAAACAGACAATACTTCGCGTTCTGACGCATCGCAAACACATCTATTTCTGGGCAGCCCCATCTGTGAAAGATTGGTTGGAGGTAAGTCCAGTTGAGTTCCCACTTGTGAAGGGATGTGCCTCCCCTGCTCAGAAAATCCGCATGCACATTGAGGGATTGGGGCAGGTGAGCAGTGATGATGAATATGCCCCGAGATTGACATTCAGCCCAAATCTCCAGGGCCAGTCGACAGTCCCCTGGACACCATCCCGCCTTACCTGTTCAGGTAGCACAGTGCAGTGGTGTTGTCCGTCAGGATTGCCACTGTGCGGTGAGCTACAAAGTGGCAAAACCTCAGGGCATACTGGATGGCGAGCAGCTCCAGGAAGTTGATGTGTTTGTGGGCCAGATGAGGTTCCCATTCAAGGAGCCCACACATACACCTTGGAGATGAGCTCCCCATCCCCACAAGGAGGAATCTGTGGTCAGGCTCATTTCGGGGCTGGGTGCACGAAATGGGGCTCCTTGAAGGAAGTTTTCTGGATTTTCCCACCACTGTAGGGAATTCAGCACTTGCACAGGGAGCATGAACCATTGAGATTGGGGTTGCCACTGTGGATGGAAATGTTTGAGGAACCACAGCTGAAGTGGTCTCATCTGTAGTCTGACGAAGACGAGTACCGCTGTGGTGGTGGCCATCAGACCCAAGAGTCACTGTATCTGCCTTGCGGACCCATCTCCCTGCACCCTCATTAGGCTGATGAGAGTCATAATGTTGGTCACCCTCCTGGGAGGAAGAAAGACTCAGCAGACAATTGAATCCAGAATTGCTCCAATAAATTGGACTCACAATGAAGGAAGGAGCATTGACTTTTTAAGTTCACCTTCAGACCCAACCCATTTAAGGTGGCCAGTGTTAAATCAATATGGTTGAGCAGAGTCTCCCTGGAGCTTGCTATCAATAACCAATCATCTATATACGGAAAGATTCACATGTCCTGAAGGTGAAGGTATGCCACAACAACAATCATCATTTTTGTAAAGACTCTGGGCACTGTTGAGAGTCCAAAAGGGAGGGCTTTGTACTGAAAATGGTCCTCTGCAACCGCAAAATGCAAAAATTTCCTGTGGAATGGGTGGATAGTTATATGAAAATAAGTGTCTTGCAAGTCCAGGGTTACCATCCAGACACCTTCGTTGAGAAGGGGAAGAATGCTTTGCAATGTCATCATTTGGAATTTCCCATATGAGATAAACCAGTTGAGTCCCTGAGGTCCATAATAGGATGGAGGCCTCCATCTTTTTTGTGGACCGTAAAGTAATGGGAGTAAAACCCATGTTGACATTGTGTTGCCGGGACTGACTCTATAGCGTCCTTTCGAAGAAGGTTCTGGATCTCTTCCAGGAGTGTACTGGATGGTGGGGTAGGTATGAAGTTGGGGGTCTTAGCCCTAAGTTGAGCAACGGGTGAGAATTTTGGTTTGTGTCCATAGGGACAGGAAGACACAGTGGGAGAGCGCTGCCATTGTACTTCCGGGGATGACTTAAGGGAGACCATGGCTTGTTCCAGGATTTTGCTTTGGACGGTTTAGGAACCGACATAACCCCTAAATTCCGTGATGTTTTTATGCTCTTGTCTAGGTCTTGCAGGGCCATATCAGTTGTGATACTGAAGAATGGAAGATCTTCAATGAGAGTCCTGGTGTCCTGTGGTAAAGCAGTGGAGCGCAACCAGGCATGCCTCCTGAGGGTAACCACTGAGGTCAGCATTTTGGCTGCATTGAGCTGGTGTTTGGCCAAAAGCATTCCTTCTTTTTGAATTCTACAAGCCTGGCAGTTAGAGTCCTCAGGGAGGGCTGCAATGAATGTAGACATCTTCTCCCAAAGAGCAAACTGATATCTCCCCATACATGCCTTACAGTTCAAAGTCTTGATGCCGAGTGCTCCGGCAGAATAAAATTTCCTCCTGAACGAATCAAGTTTCCTCTCTTCTTTCTTGGGGATGGTGGTGGAATGACTGCATCTGCCTTTGGAAGAGGAAGTGACTATGACTGAATTGGGTTTAGGGTGGGTGAATAAAAACTCAGCACCTTGCTCCTGCACTTTATACATATGATCTACTTGCCGGCTTGAGACAGGGGTAGATGCCGGGTGAGACCTTTAGCCGCCTGAAGCAGGACCGAAGGCAATCAGGGTAGAAGTGTCCATTTGGACAATATCAAACACGGAGTCTGTCACGGTAGGCAGGGGTTGTACCGTGGACAGGGTCAGCATGTTGGCCATCTGTTTGATGAAATCACCATAAAATTTTAGATCTTCCGAAGGGGAAATTGGGAGATCATCGACCACCTGTTGAGGTGGCGAGGGTTCCACCAGAGGATCGGGGTTTTTGTCTCCTGATTGGGAGGACGCATCGGAGGAGGCAGAATGATCAGACAGTTCGGAAAAAGACATAGGCAATATCGGTGCCAATGGGACCGGATTCGATGGACCTTTAAACTTGGGAATTATTGGGTTCGATGGTTTGGGAGGTTTGCCTGTCGGTCTCAATGGTTGCAGCCTCACAAACTCCTGAGTCGATGGAGGATCTCGATACCGGGAGAGTTGGGAGGAGGTGGGCTGACGGTCCCATTCCATCAGTTAGGGTAGGAACCACAGCATGTTGCCCGAGAATGGATAGGCCCCATACATGTATTGCCATTGTCATTGGTCCCAGGAGGGTGATGGGTGGATCAATGCCAATGACTGCCTTCAATCATCAGGTTGGAGCTGTGAAGGACGGACAAAGGCTTTAGCTCCACAGTCAGAGTGTAGGCTTTTGACACTTGAAGACCGGGAGATCTGTGTTAAGTCCATATCGAGCTCAGAGTCAGTGAGCTGGATAGGACACAGCGAAGGCGACCGAGGTACACCTTGTAGCTGCTTTTGGCTCAAAGAGTCAAGTGAAGCAGCCCCTGTAGGATTTGGTTCCATGGCCCTCTGAGGGGTCAGCAGAGTTGGCGTAGGGGGAGTTTTCTTATGCTTTTTTAGCTTGACTGGCCAATTGTCCTTGCCCTCCCTGCATTTTTTAGAGGGATTATGGGCTTCGGACTGAGATGTCTGAGCTGAGTGTTTCAGCATCAGGCATCCGACATCTGAATGAGTCAGTACTGGAGACAGTGCAGCCGTTGATGCCGACGTGGGAGTCAACATTGGTGCACGCCCCGAAGTGTCCTGTGATGACATCAGTGAGAGAGCTAGCTCCAAAAACGCAACGCGAAGTCTGGCAGCTTGATTCTTTCTCATCTGTTTTGAGAACTTCGCTCAATGAGCACAGAAGTCCACTTGGTGCAATTCCCCGAGGCACAAGAGGCAAAGCGAGTGTCCATCTGGGGAGGCAATTTTACTACCGCACTTGAGCCACCGTTTGAAGAAACCCCACATCTTGGCCATAGGCTGGACGGGGGGCGACACAGTTCTTGAAAAGAAGACGACCAAACGACAAAGTCCAAAGAAATAAATCCGTAGTAACAATGTCCTTTCACTTAATAAAAAACAAACAGGAAAAAAAACGAAAAAGCTTCAAAGAGAAAAAGAGGAATAGGCCTTAAAGCCCAAAGTTTTACTGACTGAAGCGGAGAGGATCCTACCAGCGCGGTGGTCAGAAGAGAACTGGTGGGATTTTCGTGCCCCTCCCTTAGTCATGTGCAGTGGGGCTGGCGCGTGATGAGGGAGTAGGCACGAAAATCCCTTTTGCTTTCAAGAGGAACTGATCGAGGTCAGCGCAAACGCACTAAATCCCAGAGGTGTGATGCACAGAGACCATGAAGAAGGTGGTAGCCTTGCCTAGTGTGCAAAAAAACCTGGCAATGGGCCTATTTGATAGCCTTCTTCCCCTAAAATAATCAATCTTCCTTCCTGCCTTAACACTTAACTTTTCCCAGCCTAGACAATAACTATCTTCATCCTTGGACAGAAAATGCTAAGTGTAGCACAACATTTTTTAAAAGAAAAAAAAGATCAAACACATTATTTTAGATCAGTGAGCAATTTAGTGCAATGTATCCAAGACACAATTTGGCTATGGTTTACTAATCACCATTACATATTGGCAGGATTGTCATAACCTATTATATTTATATGCTGCTTTTCTTCTGTCATTGACCTTATGATACTTAATGCAGGATTCCCAGGAAGCCTCCCATCCAGGCACTGACCAGGCCCAACTTTTGTCAGTATGGCTCTATTATGCACCCAGGATCAAGAACCTTAAAAAGGTAAGTCAAACAGAGTAGAGGGCCAACAGTTAAAACTTAATATACATAATATATTAAAATGCATGTATTTATTTGTAAAGAATCAAAAAACATATAGGCGCCCAATTAAACCTCATATAAAAATTCCAAAATCATACATACAAGGGCCAATGGACTTGACCTGATGCATTTTGGCCTGTTTAGGCCTTTTTCAAAGGTCAAGCACAATGAGGAACAAATTGGCTTATATCATAATACAATACAATTATACAGCATGAATACAAAATGGACCAGAAAAGAATTGCTGTAAAAAATAAAAATAAAAAACATGTAATTAATTGTACATATGATTTTGGAATTTTTATATGAGGTGTAATTGGGCCCCATATGTTTTTTTTTTTTTAATTCTTTACAAATAAATACATGTATTTTAATATATTATATATATGAAGTTTTAATTGTTGGCCCTCTACTCTGTTTGACTTACCTTTTTAAGGTTCTTGATCCTAGGTTTCAGGATTAAGTTTGTTTCCCTTTTTTGTTCACAGTGTATTATGCACCCTCCAGCCACAACCTGGGAGCCACAATGAAAAACCTCATAGTTCCCCCGTCACACTTTGACCTTTCTCAAAGAAATCAGTCAGTTATAATGTAATTGTAATACGAGTCACACTGACTTTAACAGAACACAGTTTGAGTCCAGTGCCACCTTTAAGACCAACAATGTTTTATTATTTGTTGGTCTTAAAGGTGCCACTGGACTAAAACTTTGTTTTGCTGTTTCAAACCAACATGGCTACCCCACCTGAAACTGACTTTAAAAGACTTAAAAGAGTGTAAACTCTGCTTAGGGTGGCACCATTAGTTATTTCTTACAGAAAACAATCCTCATTAGAAGAATCAGCTGGTCCTAGATTTAGTTTATTAAAATATTTATACCCCACTTTTCCCATAGTTCAAGGCAATGTACAAATTCCAATTTAAAACATGCAAAATACAATAAAAACCCCACTCACCCCCTAGATGAAGGCATAGTGGTGCTGTTTATCTAAATTACAACCAAATGGCTTCCTTGCATTGATTGGGTCAGCATTAGGAATGTACATTTTGTTTAATAAAGCAACTGTTTTAACTGTCAACATTTTACATCATTTAAAGGTTTAAACATTAATGAACTCAAAATTTAGCCTACATACATATTCTTACATATTATTAGCTCCACTATGGATTTTTGTTAAGAATATTAACATGGTAACATGTTCTGGTATCAGTCTTTGTGTGCAGATGATTCATAGGAAGGCTAATACTGGCAAATACACAGATGATGTTCGCTCTCCAAGACTTGAAAATGTTAAAATATTTACAGCAATATATAAATGGCAAAAAAATCTTTATCATTAACTCATTTAAAGGCTTATTGTTTTTACCTCCCTAGTCAATAGAGATATATTTCAGAAAGTGTGTACTAAATGCCAGAGTAAGATGGTACACCCTGTATATTTGTTAGAACAGACAGTTCAAAAACAATCAGATCTCCCATCATGAAAAGATGCCTATACCAGCCCTTGGTGCAAAGCTGCAATGAATGTGATGCAATACCAACCTGGTCCCTAACTGTCAACAGGCTTTGTATCAGGGCCTCTGATTTTTGATATTGATCTCTTTCAGCATTCTCAGAATGTCTCCGCCAGTCCAACTCTATTTGCACTTTAGCTCTTTCCAGAGCCTCTTCTCTCTCTGATGCTAGTAAAAGCTGCTGTTTATACCTAAGACAGGGAGAAATGAGATGTGTATTTTTAGCTTCTCAGTTAGTCAATGAATGTTTAATTGTGAGGTTTTTTCTTTAACCTTTTACAACTGAGGTATGTAGTCTATAGAATAAAGAACTTCAGTCCAGCCATGCACTTTGTGTGGAATATTAACCACATTTTAAAAAAAAATCTAGAGATTTGAAAATCCAAAAGGTATCATCACACATGTGCAACTGAGAAAGAATCTTCCAACAAAGAATATTTGTTGCATTGCTTCTTCTTTTTTTGTAAAAACCTCTCCTAGAAAGGAGAGAATTTTATTGCTTTTTCTGTAGAAAAAAGGTAGGGTATATAGATGGGTTAAAGAAAAGGTTTTGAGTGAATTTTCTGTTAAAGTGTTAGTTTTAGTTAGTACAAATAAAGTTTTTGGCGTCCACTGTGGTTGGAAGATCTTCTTTTCATCCTACCGAAAGTCCAGAATATATCAATTAGTTAAGTTAGTAAAGTCCTTTGGGGTTAGTTGTTGATCAGCTCCCTTCTGCCGCCTCACGAACAGCTGCTATATTTTGGGATGTCTTCTTTTTTAAGTCTCTCAGATTATATGATGGGCCCTCTTTTGCTTTTTCTTCTCCCGCTCCGGCACCTCCCTCCTCTGGGCCGCTGTCATCTTCGCTGCTTAACACTGTCCAATTGGCGAGTTCTGCATCTTCCTCTGAACTGGCGTGTCTCTTCAGAAATTCTTGAGCTTTGAAAACGGAGTCAATCTTCTCTCTTTTATCCTTAAATCTGAACACCAGTCCCTCGGGAAAGCACCATTTGTAAATGGTTTGATGTCTTTGTAAGAACATGGTCAATCCTTTATATGCTTTCCTTTTCATACAAATTTCATATGGAACATCCTTTAAAGTTCTGATAGTCTGCTCTCCAATCTTCAAGGGCACCACTAAAACTGCATGCAGGATTTGATCTCGAGTACGCTGCTTAGTAAGCTTGACAACCACTTCTGCTGGCAAATTATTTTTCTTTGTAAAGCTGGAATAGGCTCTATAGGCCACATCCATCTCATCCTTTAATTCTTGCGCTTCTCTGCCAGTTGGTGGTGCCAAGGCATTCGCCAGTATAGCTCTAAGATCTTCCTTCTCTTCTTCCTTTATGCCCTGAAAGCGGAGAGTCAGATTTGATTTTTCCATCTGAAGCATTAAGATTCTTAATCTTCAGTAAAGCCCCAAAGGTACTTTTACCAAACCGCTTTTTTGCTTCGCCCCCCCCCTTCACTCTTCCTTTAACAGTCCTGTTTTTTAAAGGGGGTGGGGACTCCTCCCTCCTCCCATGCGCTTATACGTTTACGGGGGGGAGCGCATTTATGCCGCTTCAAAACAGATCTCCAACTCATGATTCACTGCCAATTCTTCTTTTATTAATTCATTCTGCTGCTTCTTCACTCCTGGAAGTCGGTGGCGTTGCTACATCCCATACGGGCACAACGCAGCGGGGCCGACTGGGGCGGGGAGAAAGCCTCAATTTCCCGGCTATCTGCCGGCAAAGAGGCTACTCCCCAAGCGCCCCCGGTTCGGAGCCTTTGCCTAAGGCTCACTAGGGTCTTTCGCATAAGCGAAGACCCCCCCCAACCCCGTGTGGGCTAACCATCTCCGGGAGCATCCCGAGAGGTGGCTGCCATTTGCTCCGCCGAAACTGAAACTCTATTTGTTGCATTGCTTCAAACAGTATTGAAATTATTTTGAAAATACACTATTTATTTGCTACATTTATATCCTACCTTTCTGCACAAACAGAGCCACACAAGGATGGTTGTTAATGGTTTATATGACTTCAAATAATTTAGTGGTTTATTATTTTGGGTATTTTGTCAGAGATGTAGACATTTACAAAACAATGTAAAATTTTGCTTTAATAGAGAAGTGAACCGACAAAATATCAGACCAGAGCAGACACGTCCAACAGCCAGAGACCTGGGTAGAAAATCTCTCATTTCCAAAACTGTTATTTCATAACATTAATAACAGTGAAGGGGTGCCATTGCCAACACAATATTAGTAAAGTTTGACAGTTTCAGGTTTGTAATTAAGGTTTTTCATAATGAGAGAATATCTATTCCAGAGATCTATAAATCAGGGAATGGAGGAATAAAAAAACACCATACATAATAATCAAAGTATATGATGGAGTGGATATTGTAATCACCACTCTGATGAGGAACTACCAAGTAATGCTACAGAATCTTCCACCAGGCTTTCAGCTAGGGAGCCGCCACCACTATAGAGCCCTGGCCCCTTCAACACCTAGCTTGTGCCTTGGTCTTTAACACCTAGTCTGTCCCTTGGTTACTAACACCTAGCCTGTGCCACAGGAAAATCTTGAGCAGAGTGACTTCTAGATGATACACTGAAATAAGCCATCCTGAATAACTATCTTCAGCACTTTATGAAACTGTTTTAATAATAAATTGTTTTATATGATTTATGTTGTTTTAATTGTATGAACGCACTGATTGTGAGCCGCCCTGAACCAGAGTTGCAGGGAGGGTGGGGTATAAATGTGAAAAATAAATAAATAAATAAATAACTGTGAAACTGAGTTGCTTCCACACAGGGATGGTTCTCTCACAGCTGGAGCATTCCCATGGCAGTTTTCCCTGCACTTTCCTTGTCTTAGACTCCCCACCGTGGTCACCATTCTCCCCTCTACCACTCCCCTCTAATCCCATTTTTATGTAAAACAGGATATTGTGATATTGACACTGAAGACTGTAAATGGGACACACTTAAATCATGCAAAAGGGTCCTGAAAAAATCAAGGTTTAGCAATCAGTAACTCAAAGCTATTTACCTTTCAGTATCTTGCAGTAAGCTAGTCACTTGTGCTCTGAGTTTCATCTCTTCTTCTTGCAGTATTTGAATCTGAAGGTCTTTTGAAATCGTCTCCCTGAAGATCTGAGCTACTTGAGAATCCCAGCTTGACTGCAATGCCTTTAGCCGTTGTTCAAGTCTATACAAAATAGTACACACACTTGATAAAATTTGTGGGGTTTCCACTTTGCGTAAAATAAAAAACAAAAACTGATATGCAGAAGTTCAGTCTCATGTATCCAAGTGACCTGAGGGGCATGCAAAGCATTTAGAAAATCAGAAATTTAAATGAATGGAAGTTATAGTTACATATTATTGCAATGACAGCAAAATATCAGAAATATACAATAGATCTGAGTAAACAAAACTTTAAGATAATGGGTTCCTGATGTAGGTGATAAAAAAGAAAAAGAGGAACAAAATAGACTTCTTCAATCCACACTAGCCATATATTCTCCAGTATGCAACCACATATGCATTATTTTTAAGATGCGGTTTACCAAATGTATAGGGGCCACGGTGGCTCAGAGGTTAAGACGCTGACCTGGCAGCTCGAGACCCTACTACCATGTGACCGAGTGAGCTCCTGTCTCTGGCCCCAGCTCCTGCCAACCTAGCAGTTCGAAAGCAAGAAACTGCAAGTAGATAAATAGGTACTGCTTCAGTAGGAAGGTAACAGCATTCCATGTGCCTTGGCATTTAGTCATGCCAGCTACATGACCACAGAAACGTCTTCGGACAGCGCTGGCTCTTTGACTTGGAAATGGAGATGAGCACTTCCCCCTAGAGTTGGATTCAACTGGCTTTTGAACACGGGAAACCTTTACCTTTTTACCTTGCCAAATTTAAGGAGATCCAATTAGCTATCTGTGCCTTGGGATGCCAGAAAACTGAAAAATAAAAAAATAAATTAATCAATCAAAGTATCAATCCAGTACTGATTCTCACCCAGGGACCTTTGATGTAAATTACAGTTACTTCTACAAGGTAAATTCTCCACGTAGCTTTTGTTGCATTCCTAGAGGCATTTGCAATGGAAATAGAGTATTCATGCAGCAGTTTCCCCTGCACTTAGAATAAACTAATATTCCAAGTGAAGAACTCTAAAAGGACAAGAACCCTAAAAGGCAACTTCTTCAACATTAATGAATGGCAAAGGAGAGATCAGTTCTGGCATTCACTTGTTCACATGAGTAGAGTAGAGAAGGAATCAAACAAGTGCAGGGGTGTAATTCCAATCTCACTGCTTAGGGGAGAGATGGGGTAAATAACCTATACATCAAGTTCTGAATTGATTAGAATTATTTGAGAAAGAATTATTTGAGAATTTCAAAAACTAATTGAAAATGCTCACTCTGTGTTTTGTGGTAATAACCACACTGGCACTCCAGTATGGTATAAGGGGCAGGGAGCTGGACTGGAGAGATCCAGGTTCAGATTCCTGTTCAGCCATGAATTTTACTGTATGACCTTGGGCCAGTATCTCTTAGATTATTCAACTCTCAAAGGTTACTGTGAGGCTAAAGTGTATGGAGGGAATCCAGTGTATGCAACTATGAACTCCTTAGAGAAAGAGTCTGGTAAAAAATGAGTCAGATAAGGACAGATATCAAATAATGTTAGGAATTAGCATTGGAAAACAAAGCAGCAAGCATCACAATGACATTGTATAAGCCTATGGTACACCCAGGGGTCTTTTTGGGGGGGAGCGCACCAAAGCTCCGGGAGCTCAGGAGCCAAGCCCCGCCCCCAGCCGGCGTCCCGGAGAGTCTTTCAGGCAGCCAAATGTCAATTTCAGCTCCATTGTATCCTATGGGCCATTGAAGTCAATGGTGAAAACATAGGGTATATTCTGGGGGCTGGAGGGGAGGGGTTTGAGGGAGTGGCTCCAAACTCACAGGATAGCTGATGGAGCCTCTCCCCAAGATACCCACCAAGTTTCAAGAACATTGGATCAGGGGTCCAATTCTATGGGCCCCCAAACAGGTTGCCCCTATTCCCTCCGTTGTTCTCTATGGTGGGAAAAAAGTACGTTTTTTTCCCACCATAGAGAACAATGGAGGGAATAGGGGCAACCTGTTTGGGGGCCCATGGAATTGGACCCCCTGGTCCAATGTTCTTGAAACTTGGTGGGTATCTTGGGGAGAGGCTCCATCAGCTACCCTGTGAGTTTGGGGCCTCAAACCCCCTCCCCTCCAGCCCCCAGAATATACCCTATGTTTTCACCATTGACTTCAATGGCCCATAGGATATAATGGGGCCGAATTGCCGCCAAATTTCTTTCATTCCCTCTTTTCCTTCTCTCTTTTCCCTCTTTCCCTCCTTCTTCTCTTCTCTCTTTCTTTCTTTCCCACCTTCTTCTCTTCTCTTTTTTCCTCCTTTCCCTGTTTCCCTCCCCTTTCCTTCTCTTTCTTTCCCTCTTTCCTCCTTCTGTGGCCCAACACTCATGAGAAGGAGTTTAAACTTTAAACCCCTTCTCTCTTAGCTCCCCCACCTAGACCAGCTGGGGAAGGGAAGGGGAGGCTTTTGAAGATGCCTCCCCCACTTTTGCTTCCCCTTCTGACATCACTTCTGGTGATGTCAGGGGGCGTGGCATATGCTAATAGCCTAATAGCTCATTAGCATACCATATGCTAATGAGCTCCTGCAGCTGTTTTTCTACGAAAAGACCCCTGGGTACACCTATATTAGAAATACTGTATGCATTTCTGTTTATTTACTTCAAAGCAGATGCAATTCAGATTGAAAAGGTGCACAAATAATCAGCTAATTTTATTCTTAAGAAGATATCTCGGCATGTAGTAGTACTTTATAAAAAGTTTAAATAATAGAAATGTAATGGAGTAGCAGAGACAGACTGAATTAAAAAAACAACAACACTGCTCTTTTACTGAAAGCAAAAAAATCAAGATCATCCACCAAAACTGAGGGCTATAAGTTTAAGAAATACAAAATAAATTTATCTTTACATTATAAAAGGCTAATCTGTGGAACTCATTGCCACAAGACGCTCTAACAATCATCATAAGGATAAACTTTTTTTAAAAAAAGAATTAGAAGACATGGAGAGGTCACCTATTGAGGCCTTCCAGCTACAACCATCAGACTAGCTATCATAATGAATTAACAGCTGGGGATGATGGGTATCACTATTACCCTTACATGGACTCTGTGCATTGAAGAATGCTTTGTGTTTTAGAATATGCTTCCTCAGTGCAGAAATTCTGATCTCAAACTTTAGCTTGCCTCACTGGCTCTGGAAGTTTCCATTATGGAGACTATATTTTCCCCTTATACAGCTGATACCTTCAACCTGATCTGTTATCTCCATTCAGCATATTCAGTATGCTCTTGGTTTAGGGAACAGGTTATGGTTTCCCTTAAATCTATATATAGATGCACCATTCAGATCTGAAGAACTGAGCAGTAACACACAAAAGCCCATATCCTACCACAAATTTTGTTAGTCTTTAAGGTGCTACTGGAGTCTTACTCTTTTCTACTGCTATAGACTAACACAGCTACCTATCTTGATCTATGTTGTTTAGTACTTTATTTATATACCAGTTTTAATTGGCAAAGTGATTCACATTCTTAATTATGCTTGTCCTTTTATGTACATCACACATTTCTATTTACAACTAAGGAAATGAGCTTGCCCAATCAACTGAGATAAAACTGCCATTGCTAGAGCAATCTTTTATTATATTGAATTCATTTTTAAAACTCTTTTGAACTTGCCAGTATCTGGTGGCAATTAATTCCATGGAGTAAGTGCACTGCATGAAAAAGAGCTTAGACTTTTTTATAGTTGGTGTGTTTGTTGTTCAGTCGCACAGTCGAGTCCGACTCTTCGCGACTCCATGGACCAGATCACACCAGGCCCTCCTGTCTTCCGCTGTCCTCTGAAGTTTGCTCAATTACATGTTCGTTGCATTGATGACACTGTCTAACCATCTCATCCTCTGCCGTCCCCTTCTTCTTTGACCTTCAATATTTCCCAGCATCAGGGTCTTCTCCAGTGAGTGCTCCCTTTTCATTTGGTGGCCAAAGTATTTGAGCTTCAACTTCAGGATCTGGCCTTCCAGGGAACAGTCAGGGTTGATTTCTTCTAGGATTGAATTATTTGATCTCCTTACAGTCCAAGGGACTCTCAAGAGTCTTCTCCAGCACCATAGTTCAAAAGAATCTATTCTTCGGCACTTGGCCTTCCTTATAGTCCAGCTCTCGCAGCCATACATTACTACTGGAATACCATTGCTTTGACCATGCAAACTTTTGTTGGCAGGATGATGTCTCTGCTTTTTATCATGCTGTTTAGGTTTGCCATTGCTTTCCTCCCAAGCAGCAGGCATCTTTTAATAGTTGGTGTAGGGTAATCTTATTTCTTATTCCCTACACTTATACTATACATGAAGGTAGATGTAAGGTAATGAGAGAGCAACTGCTTTGCACATTGCACGGTTCCCCATTGTGCTCAAATCAGCTTCCTCTCACAGATGAAAATGGGAAGTAACTATGCAAGCTAATAGCCTGTGCCAATTATCTGGAGCAAATATTATGTGGTCCAAGAATTACTTGAGTTGTTATGCCCTAACACTGAAGTTCTAGAACCTGAAACAGCTCAGTTTTAGAACTGAAACTACTTGGTCAATCTTGTTAACAACTTTTTGCCAGAAGAACAGGGAGAATGCAACTCTACTAATTCTGAACTTTCTTCAGCTTTTGATACCATCAACCATGGCATTCTTCTGGAACAGATATCTGAAATGGGAGACAGAAGCATCAAGCTCCTACCCTTCCACTCCTATTTGGAGGGTTGATTCCTAACAGAGATGTGGAGGGAAGACTTCTGCTTCACCCCCACAGCATTAATACCATGGACTGCTGCAGTGTTCCATCTTCTCTTCGACATTATTTAATATCTACACAAACTATTGGATTTGGAGTGAGAAGTAATCAGAATGCTGATTATCCTCAGCTGCACTTCTTCTTTTCATCTACACCAGATGTGGTGGAGAATGCCCTGAATCAATATGGGATGTATGAGAACTAATAAACCTGTAGCTTAATCCCAGAGAATAAGTATTATTGGTAAACCCTAGAAACAATATTCAGCCTATTCTGGATAGGGAGTCACTCCCCCTTAGAGATAGTTTACGGTATGGGAGTGATTTTAGATCCACTTTTACTCATGATAGCAAATGACACCTGAGGTTCAAAGTGCCCTTTTTACCAAGTTAAGTTGGTAACACTAAATGGACATATCTTGGAAAATGCAATCTTGTACTATGCCTTAGTAACATCCAAGCTGGATTCATGCATTGTGCTGTCTTGCTTTGTAAACATGATTTTATTTTGTATATTGTAAGCTGCCAAGGCCCATTAGAAGGGTGGGATATAGGAAAAAAATTGAAACAAATAAATATGCTACCTACAAAATGGACACAACAGCTTGATGGTTAACTGGTACTCATTTAATGGCTCATATACTGCCACTGTTGAAATATATTCACTGGTTTCCAGTTTATTTCAGAGTCCAATTTGAAGCACTGATTTTAATCTATGAAACACCAAATGACCTGGGATAGGTCAACCCCCATGTATGGACTGCCTACCCAAGGGCTGTTCATTGGTTTCTTTTAGTCCCTAAAGAAAGCTATTTTATTTACCAAGATGCTTTGCTAGCCTGCAGGTATGCATAGTCATGAACCCATGAACTGCTACATTTGAGAATGGATTATTTTGATTTTTTAAAAGAATTTTTGTATACATTTTCAGATGTCTTTTATATCTTATGTAAATATAGAAAGGCTACCAAAACTCCATCTAGATCCAAGACATAAGTGTGTGCATATTTTATGTGTGTAGCACTACAGCAAGGGTTTTGAAACTACTTTCTTTTTAATTCTAAAAAGTATATTTAGGACTATTACAGGGCTAGCATCTTCAGTGGAAACCCCCTCATAATGACTCAACTTTGGTTCAACACCTAATGTAGGGGTGTCAAACCTAAGGCCTGCGGGCCATCAGGACCCTGGCTCTCTTCTCCACCTTCACCCCCTTCCCTGCCTGACCTCACCCTTCCGAGATTGAGCTGGGGTAGGGTTGCCAAGTACTTACCGTATTTTGACGGGGGGGACACAGTCCCATTCCTCCGTGGAACACTCACGGTGCACGATGCCGTCACCAGGAAGTGACGCCGAGTGACTCTCTGGCAATGGGGCTGGAAACTCGATGATACCATCAAGTTTCTAGCCCCATTGCCAGAGCGTCACCCAGCGTCACTTCCTGGCGACAGCATCATGTGCCGCGTCTTTTCCTCCCTGGGAATGGTCCTGCCAGGCCATATCCATCCCCCGCCAATTTACAGTAAGTTCTTGGGAAGCCTGAGATGGGGTGCCAAACTTCCCAGCTGGCTGGGCCTTGTCTTCACAGTTTCTCTTTCCGCAGGAAGCTCCTCAGGGCTAAACCACAAAAAAAAGCTGCAAAGAAAACGTGGAATGGATTTTCCTTTAAGGTTTCTAGGCCCCGATAGACTACTCCAGGACTGGAATGGCAGCCCCCAGAGTAGAATGAAGGTCCCTGGGAGTAGCAGCTGCATTCTGGGAATGGAATTGTACTATGGGGGCTGCCATTCCAGTCCCAGAGTAGTCTATCTGGTCCCAGAAACCTTAATGGAAAATCCATTTCACATTTTCTTTGTAACTATTTTTGAGCTGCAATGTATTTCAATGGACTGGAGTTTCAGTTTCCAGTGTTTGTATGCCAGTCCAATTTGTCTGCTTGCAAATAAAGGGCTGATGTTTTGAGGCAGCTTGCCTCTGCTGAATGGACCTGAGAACAGGTGTCAGAGTGAATACTCTAACCTGGGAACCCACAGCCAAAGGGGGACATTACACTAGAGAGCCGCTGCTACTCTGAGTAGACCAACGGGGGGAGCTTGCAATGCCCAGCCATTTCATGTTTCCTTAGGCTCAGAACATTTTATATTTTTAGTTTCTGCTGTGATCCTTGTGTTTTTTCTTGATGTTTTATTTAAAAAATTGCACTGCCAAATCCCACTATCTCCCCACCTTTCCATTTTAGGTAGGCATCTTTTAAGAGTGGGGGGGGGAGGTTTGGGAAGTGTCAGTTATCAAAGACTGTCAAATAAAATATGGCAGGAGTGTTACTGTTTTAAGCATGTTTGTGTTTTATGTTTAAAAACCCCTTTAATTGTGTTTGTTGGTGTCCTTTATAAAGTTAATATCTTCGCTACCTGGCATTACATTTTATGACACACATGGCCTGGCCCAACAAAGTCCTGTTTATATCAGATCTGGCCCTTGTAACAATTGAGTTTGACACCCCTGATCTAAGGTGTAGCTACACATGGTAAATGATTAACTCATTCTTTCCCAGTATTATTTTTCCAGTGAACTTTACCTAGCATTTATAGAAATTACAATTCAATGCCCCACCTACTAATTATAACATTATATTTATATTACTTATTATTTTATATTTATAATATTATAATATTTAGTCACCTTCACAGTACATGTTTGTCCATTTTGCAACCCAAGTAGAATTCTGCTCAATGTATACTCTGTACCTCTCATAACTGTACCATTTATATTATACTTTTGTTTCTTATGTTTAAGTATTTACTGGTTACATTCAGGAAAAAGAGCAGCAATGGTTGCAATCCTGATGACATTTTCATGGCAGTAAACTCCACTGAATGAGTCTCACTTTTGAGTAGACCTGCTCAGGACTGCTCCCCAGTCTTTCAGAGCCATTTCAGGTGTGGAAACTAGTCAGAGGATCAAAAATACTGATTTTACTGATCAAAATTTAAAAAAACTGACCAAATACTGACAAATTACTGAACAATTTAATGTCAGCCTACTGATAAGCTAGCGTTTTAAATGTAAAACTATGACCTCATTAAAAATGATTATTATCTGGCCTCCACCATCCCCATAGCCAGCTCCATAGTTAGATTTGACCCAGATAAAAGGACTGAACACTTTTTTGTTGATTATCTTTTAAGAATAGAGGACAATATTTTCATTATTGTACAAAATTTAAGGCAAAAAACTATTCCCTTTTAAAAATAATCATATACTGCAGATAATAAGACAGCAAAACAGCAAAAACATATTAAAACAAAACATAATAATAATTATGACAACAAAACATAATTACTGTACGGTAAGACTTATCTTTGCTTTTACTTTATCTTTGGTTTTTTGATGAAAAAAGAATTGGCCAGCAGCCTGCCATCCCTGCCGTGTCAGGCTGGGCATTGGAACACCCTTAGGCCGATTGTCCTGCATGATTTCAATGTCCATGCGGACGATGTGGCCTCCACTCAGGCGATGGACCGAATGTCATCCATGGTGGCACTGGGACTCTCCCAATATGTAACGACTCCCACTCACCAGGCCAGACACACGCTCGATCTGATCTTCGCGGCAGGGGTCACAGTGGGCCAGGTCACTGCCGCAGCAATGCCATGGTCGGACCATCATGCCCTGAAGGCCTATCCGAATGATTCACCCCAACCCTGTTTGGGCGACGAGCAGATTTCAACCTGCCCATGAGGCCAAGTGGACGCTATGTGGCTTTATATGGCCCTGCAGGATCTGATGCCCCCTGGCGGTTCATTAGATGAGCTTGTGAAGGATTGGCACTGCTGACTCTTGGCAGCCATCAATGCAATCACTCCCTGACACCCTCTGCACCCTCACTCTAGACTGGCTCCTTGGTTTACCCAGGAGTTGCAGTTGATGAAGCAAAGGCTAAGATGGCCAGAGAGACAGTAGCAGTGTGCCTGCAATGAAGCCACAAGAACATCTTATAGGACATTTATGAGATCCTATGAGATGGCAGTCAGAATATTATGCAGCCACGATTGCATCTGCAAGCTCATGCCCAGCCGAATTATTTAGAATAACTTGGTCTATGACTGTTCTGCCGCAGTGCCATGAGTTTACTGACCCTCCTGGCCGAGGTGATAGCTACTAGGAAGGCCGTCTTCCAGGTTGCGTACCGGAGATCACAAGTAGCCATTGGTTCAAATGGTCGTCGAGTAAGTTGATGCAGTACTAGTGGTAAGTCCCACAGTTCTGTAGGCACAGCTACAGGAGGGTGCAGCCTAATGAGGCCTTTCAGGAACCGTTTTGAGATTGGATGGGAAAAGACTGTATAACCATCCAGGCCCTGGTGGTATGCGGAGATAGCCGCTAGGTATACTCTAATGGACAAGTGGGAGAGACCCTGGTCCTTGAGTGAGATAAGAAAGTCCAGAATTCTGTCAAGGCCGACAGAAGTTGGGGCCCCAGCAGGCATGCGGAGATATGAGAGGAACTTATGCCATTTCCTCTGATAAGATAAGCGGGTAGATTCCTTTCTTGCATTGCAAAGAACCTCAGAGACTCTGGCAGAGAATCTTAAGGTTGAATTCTCCAGGCTGTCAGTTTCAGCTTGTACACCTCTGGATGGAACACTGTACCCCCTCCAGTGGTGAGGAGATTTGGAACTCTGGGGAAGTGATGGTATCTGCCCTTTGCTAAACGCAGTAGGGTGGGGAACCAGGGTTGCCTGGGCCACCACAGTGTTACGAGGATGCAATCCGGTCGAAATTTGGCCAACTTGTGCACCACTCTTAAGAGTAGGGGTAGAGGAGAAAACATGTAAAGAAATGACCTGTCCCATGGCATCAGAAGGCCGTCCCCTAAGGAGAGGGGATCTCTGCCTCCTTGGGTGCAGAAGTGCTTGCATTTCCTGTTTTCCCGAGAGGCGAACATGTCGATGGTCGGAGTGCCCCATAGCTTGAAGAGGGGCTGAAGATAGGCCCAATTCAGTTCCCACTCGTGGTGGCGAATGTGGCCCCTGCTGAGAAGATCCGCCTTGATGTTTTGGACGCCGGGGATGTGGGTGCCTATGGGGATGATTTGGTTGGTTATGCACCAGTCCCAAAGATCGATCGCCAGCTGACAGAGGCTCCTGGATACTGTCCCTCCCTGACGGTTCAGGTAACTGAGGGCCGTTGTGTTGTCTGTGAGGATAGCAATGCAGTGTCCTCATAGGAGAGGCTGAAATGCCCGAAGAGCTAATGAAATTGCCCACAGTTCTAAGTAATTGATATGACGAGTTGCGGTGACAGCATCCCACTGATACCCGACGCTGATGCCATTGAGATGGGCTCCCCAACCCCATAAAGAAGCATCCATTGTCAGAGTGTAACGAGGCGAGGGGGGTGAAGAGAGCACCCTTGGTGATATTCGGGATGACAGTCCACCAAGTCAAAGAGTCCCGTATATTCTGAGGAGCGGCCAGGAACCTGGATTGAGGCATGCAGGCTGGATGAAAACTTTTTAGAAACCAGAGTTGAAGAGGCCTCATGTGACGTTTTGCTAGGGGGAGGACCAAAGTCGTTGCTGACATGTGCCCCAAGAGGCGTTGGATCTGATATGCCATTGAGGTTGCTGAGTCGCGAACGGAGGCTGTGAAGGTGGACAAGGTTTGAGCCCTGTCCATCGGCAGGAAGGCTTTGCTGGCGACAGTGTCTAGAAGAGCCCCGATAAATTGCACCCTTTGGGACGGCTCCAGATGAGATTTCGAGAGGTTCACCTGAAGTCCCAGAGATTACAGGAGATGCAGCGTTAGCAAAATGTCCTTGCGTAGAAGAGTTGGGGATTTGGCCACCAGAAGCCAGTCGTCGATACAGGGGAAAATGGTAATCCCCTGAAGATGTAGGTGGGCTGCCACCAGTACCATGGTCTTGGTGAAAACCCTCTGTGCGGTGGAAAGACCAAATGGGAGGAATTTGTATTGGAAGTGATCTTCTCCTACAGCAAAACAGAGATACTTCCTGTGGGACGGATAAATGTTGAGGTGGAAGTAAGCATCCTGGAGGTCGATGGTAGCCATCCAGGCGCCCTGAGAAATTAAAGGAAGAATAACCTGCAAGGTCGTCATTTTGAATTTTCGGTATCGGCTGTAAACATTGAGATCCCGAAGATCTAAGATGGGACGTAGCCCCCCATCACGTTTTGGCACAGCAAAATACTGGGAATAGAACCCCTTGTGTTCTGTAATCTTCAGCACGGGTTCTATCGCTCCCTTCTCCAGTAAGGAGTCGACTTCCTGAAGAAGGATGGTAGAAGGAGGGGTGGAGCGGAAGACAGGTAGCGTTGGGAGGTCAAGGAAGTCGATAAAATAGCCTTCGGTCACAATGGATAAGACCCAGGCATCCGTAGTGATCGTTCCCCATACAGGGAGGAAAGGATGGAGGCGAGTTGGTTCCCCCAACATCGAGAGAGCGGAGTCAAAGACCCTGCTTTGGTCCATGGTTGGATTTGGCCTTTGCTTGCTGGTGCTGTAATCCCGACCTCGATTTGGACTGGTACTGGTGACGGTTCTGATTCGGAGATTGGCG
Source organism: Gekko gecko (assembly GCA_029375565.1). Taxonomy (NCBI): domain Eukaryota; kingdom Metazoa; phylum Chordata; class Lepidosauria; order Squamata; family Gekkonidae; genus Gekko; species Gekko gecko. The sequence goes on along the minus strand of JAPDNY010000002.1, from coordinate 229,415,447 downwards.
AGGTCTCCAGGCGTTGTCCGGAGAGGGTTTTGTGGGATACGGACGCCATGGAGTGTACCGGGGCCACGACCGTTGTCAGTAAGACCTCTGTGGTGCGGAAACTCCCAGAGACTTCAATGCCTTGATATTCTTATCTAACTCCTGCAAGGCAGCGTCGGTGGAGGAGTGGAAGAGACCGTCGCCGTCAAATGGGAGATCTTCAATATAAGACCTGGTGTCCTGTGGCAGAGATGTTGTACGAAGCCACGCATGGCGACGAATCGATACTGAGGAGGCCATCGATGTCGAAAATGCGTCGAGGGAGTGTTTTGTGGTGTTCAAAAGCTGTTTAGCCACCAGAAGACCCTCCTTTTGAATGGATCTTGCTTCGGTAAGCTTGTCGTCCAGCATCGAGGGGAGGAGTGCAGACATTCACTGCCATAGGGCGTATTGATATCTACCAAAGCAGGCTAGATAATTGGAAGATTTTATTCCCAAGGCTGCAGAGGAATAGATTCTGCGTCCATAGGCATCGATCTTCTTGCTCTCCTTATCCGACAGGGTGGAATTAGAGATTTTATTTTTAGATGACGTAGAGACGACTAACGAGTTCGGGCGAGGATGCAGGTAAATAAAAGAAGCACCATCTTCCTGTACCCAATACATGTGGTCGAGCCGTTTGGTGGAGATCGGTGCCGAGGAAAACTTAACCCATGGGGTCTTAACCGCCTTAAGAAGGTGCTTGGACATTGGCAAAGCTATTGGTGTCGAGGTATCAATCTTGATGATGTCGTACACCTCGTCTGCGACAGACAGCTGGGGTTGTACAATAGGCAGGCTGAGAGAATGTTCCATGTGCTTTACCAGGTCCCCATAGGAAGACATATCCTCCGAGGGAGAAATTGGGCTATCTCCCGAAATTGGTTGTTTAGGAGGTGGGTCGACTGGGGAGAGGGCGTCCTCCACGTCTTCAATATCGGAATCTTCCTGAGAGGAAGCAGAACCCGAGCCTAAATCCTGAGGCATCGATAGCGGTGGATGAGCTATCTGCGATGGTGGATGTTCTGTAGGTGCAGCTACTTGTGGTGATGAGACAGGAAGGCGAGACAGAGATGGTGGAGGCTTCGATATGGATGCCAAGGGAGGAGGGCGGCGCGGTGAGCACGACCTATAGTGTCGTGATTCCAAAGAACTGGGGCCCCCAGGATGGTGCCATGGGCCGGAAGAAAACCAATATGGCATGTCCTGCCTGTGGTCGTAAGAAAAGGGAGGCGGACCATATGGATAAGACGGATGGTACCTGTCGTAGCGTGGGTCATAATCCTTCCGTCCGCGTCAATCCAGACGACAAGGAGATCTGGAGCGGGGCCGAGAACAATGTTGGGAACGATCTGAGTGGTCACTAGCCCAAGAGGCCAATGAAGGTGATCGAGAGCCCACCGCCTGGGTATTAGAGATCAGATCGAGATCGGTCGGCGGAGGCGACGTCGACTGGGGGACCTTCTGATGACGGTGAACCTCTAACACTGGGGGTCCAAGCTGATGCGGTGGGGAGTCCAAAATCTGTATTGGAGGCTCCACAAGGACCTTCGGCAGCTCCGGTGTCGGGTGAGGCAGCTGCGGGGGTTGCTTTGGTGCATCTGCACATAATGCACATCCCCTTGGAGATACAGCACCGCTCACACCGTGAGACTTATGTGTGTCTCCTACCATCTTCAAACTCAGGCTCTTAGTTTTGTACTTCTTGGACTTCTTCACCGGGGTGGAAACCGACGAGACCGTCTTCGATCCACTCTTTTTCTTAGGGGCCCCCCCGTATCAGAGGAAGATCTCCCCATCTTAGGAGGCTTCGGCGTTGGAGGATCCCTCTGTACCGAGGCCAAAGATGTGGATGGCTTCGATACCGACTGATCGGTCTCCATGGTGGTAGTTGGAGGAGGAAGAGCCGACTCCCACAGCGCAACCTTCAGCCTAGTGGCCCTGTTCTTCCTCATTTGGTTGGAGAAACGAGCACAGATGGCACAGGCGTCAGGTCGGTGGCTTTCTCCCAAACAAAAAATACAAAGAGAGTGCTCGTCCTTCAAGGCTGATTTGCTGCCGCAGGAAGAGCACCATTTAAAGCATCCCCACTTTCAGTTTTCCATAAACTGATAGGAAGAGGCCTCGCAATAAAGAAATGGCCGGGGGGGGGGAGAAAGTCCGAGGAGTGGGAGAGAGTCACAGGAAAAGGAAAAAAGTTGATTTTGGCTCCGCTGGATAAAGAAAAGAAAAGCTGTAGAAAAAGCTGAGGAAAAAATCCCCGCTGTGAGGCAAGAAAGTTCTTCAAGAACGCTCTCAGAGACACCAACACAGGCTGTTAACAGCGAGGTGGTCAGAAGAGAACTGGTGGGATGTCCGTGCCCCCGCCCCTTGGGCATGTGCGGTAGGGGTTCCCGCGCAGGCCCAGAGCGGAGTGCGCAAAAATCCCGTTGTGAGCTTTGTACAGACACCGACCAGGTCAGCACAGGCACACTGGATCCCATGGGTGTGATGCACAGAGACCACGAAGAAGATCAGAAAAACACAAACGGCATTCACAAAAATCAAAGAAATACTGACTTTACCAACCAATTTTTTAAAAAACTGATAAATTACTAACCAAGATGAAAAAACTGACTTTTATTGATTTTACTGACCGTTTTCCACCCCTGCGATTTCTGTTAAAAGACTTCTGAAAATATAAATACATTGTATTTTTTTCACAACTCTCCATATATGTGGGGCAGTTGACAATTCAAAGGTACTGGTAAAGCATGATTTTTTTTAAAAAGTAGAGCATTTTCTACCACATCAGTTTGTCTGTGTGTGCTGCATATATTCTTCATTTTTACTGCCTAATATGCAGATGCTACTAAAAATTATTTTTACTTATTCATTAATTAGCAGTTGCTACAAATTCTTCAGTATACTTTTTGCCTGCTATACCTGGGCTTCTTAAATTCAACTTCTTTCCAAGGAATTTTAGCAGACCATATATTGTATTGCTGCCTTTTTCAGTGTCTGATAGAAAAGATGGCCCCGCCCACCCATCCATGCACTTTCCATGTGTGACCAGAAAGAACCTGTGTGCATATGGAAGGTAGTATTTCTTTCTGCCGCCACTGGGTGCCACACCAACATGGAGGGCTACTGATGAATAGGGGAGCCAAGAAATCCATTACAGAAAGCATGAGGATGCATGTAGAGGTTTGGGTGCACACCCTAAGTTTAAATTCACTGCCCAGCGATCTACACAACTAACGCTGGAACCAATTTTCATTTTCAAAGGAACAGTGACGTGTTATTGTCCAGTGCACTGAGTGATTTTGATAAGAGTTTAGTTACAGTTAGTACCTTCACAACACCAGACAAACTTGCTTAGATTTCATCTAGCCTTTTCAAGTTATTACTAGTAAAGTTGCTGAACAAGCCACACTGGCTTGGATCCCTGAAGCATTTCCATAAACAGATGGATTTCTGCCCTCCCCTCTTTCACTGCTGCCTGAAATGCCCCCGCTAAATGCTTCCTCTGGGGGATGCTGGACCCCAAAGAACAGCATTTGCAAATGTCATGTTAAACTGTGCAATAAGAGAGTTAGAAGTAAGAAAGTCACACTTCAGAAATGGAAACTTTTCTAACACGCTGGTGGTTTAGGCTCACAATTTGCTTTCTAATTTTTAAAAGAATCATGTTTGTGTGATTAACACCATGATCCTATTTACTTGGAAGTATAATTTATTTTTAAAACAAATATACTGCCTTTCCAAATATACTGTCAGGGCTGGCTTGCTCACTAGGCGAACAAGGCGTTCACCTAGAGTGCGCTGGCCCTTAGGGGTGCCAAAAGCCCCCCGCCCCCGCCAGAAAACCCTGCTCCTTCCCTGGCTTGCCGGCATGCCCAAGCTGGTGCTGGGACAGAAAGGTGGGGTTTTAAACCCCCGCCCCTTCCCTGGCTTGCCAGTGGGCCCTGCAGCTGTGGGGCGCACAGGCAAGCCGGCGCTGGGACAGAAGGGGTGGGGGTTTAAACCCCGCCCCTTCCCTGGCTTGCAGCTCGCCCACCCTCCCCCTCCCTCCTTGGGGGGGAGAGGAGATGGGGGCGGCATGGCGGGTCTCCAGGCCCCACCAGGAGGTTGGCATCTGTGCCCCACCCAGGGCACAGAAACACCTCCAGCCGGCCCTGTATACTGTCATAGGTCATTTACAGTTATTCTGGTCTAAAATCACCAAGATTAATGGGCAGATTCAAGTAACTACAAAGGACTGCATTATTAGTATGGGCTGCTCAAGCCACACCAAAGAGAAAGCTGATTTTGGCATCCACACAAGGAAGAATTTATATGAACACCTCTTTGCATGACAAGCAGATTGGACTCCAATGAAATTAATGTAGATTCCTATAGACCGGCCTCCAGAAATAAATGTAGATTCCTGTATTCAAAGGAATTCTCCTGTATGTGCACAAAGAACTGTACACTAGGGCAAATATGTTTAGGTTTGAGGTACAGAACATGTAACTCTTCCTAGCTGCATTTATAGAGGGACATAAATCAAACTAGCAAGGGTACAATTTGTATCTGTTTTAATTAATACAACAGGAACAACATCCAAGTCTCCAAGTATAATTCCAAAATATATAACCAGCAAAAGGCTAAATTACAGATTGACTAATACATCTAAATTTACATTTGACCTTTGTTTGATTAGCATATGAGAGAGGCTTTTCCCGGGAGATAAGGCAGTACAGCGCTCTATCACTCAGTAGTGAACAGCTACAATGTTCTTATGTGGCATTTCTGAACAGGAAACTGGGCTGCTCAACTGAAAATCAATATATACTACTTTTAGGAATTCTTAATAGAAAACTTGTACTATACTATTATTAGCAACTTGACCAAAGTCCTGAAGAGGCACTGTAACTGCACATGATATACATTTTCAGTTAATCCCTCTTTATTAAAGGCCACAAGCTCTGGCTATTCTCAGAACTTAAAAGTTGACGAGTGTCCTCAAGTTTAAAGCCCAAGATATATCAAAGAAGTCAGTTCAGAAGTCTCATGCAGTCATGCTCCATTATAATAGCAAGTTAGGGCTGTCATTAACCAGCTGTGTCTCACTGTTAGTAGAAATGATTTGGTACTGATACTGTGCATTAAGGCCAAAAGATGCTCCTATGCTAATGCAGGACTGGTGTGAGTTTTCCAATGACTCATGAGGAATATTTGCACTGTGCCATCTCTTTCATTTTTCTGTATACATTAAAACTGAATTCTTAAAAATGTACATATTAGAATGATAATAAACATCAGTCAAAAAGATACATATTCCCAGGTCTTCCTTTTGTTTGTTGTTTTCCCCCTTATTTGTTACTATGAATTGCTTTCCTGAGCATTTTTCCTGAGTGACTATGTAAAGGCCTTTGTAACTGCATACAATGATGAGCTGACTGTGGCCATAAAAAGAGTTTCTCCTTGGTGTCCTTTTCCAGGCTCTGTGAGGTGCCGAGCTCCATGGTTTACCAGAAAAATGGGCAACACAGGCCCAATCTGCTGCCAAATCTGCACTGGTATCTTCTGCTGCTTTGGCATCTCTTTTGGATTCGCTTTCCTACTGTACCATTATAATTTCTGCTGTCTGCATTACTTTACTGCATCTCACCGACTCAACTGGATCTAGTTACAAAGCACTCTAACCCCCTCCCAAAAGCACCATCTAGTGATGACAACTTGAATCTACCAGATTGGAAGAATTTCTTGAACAAGCATCACTCCAGCATTTTCACACCTCGACAGTGCTAGCACATCCACATATATTTATCGTCCTTTCGGGGCGGCTCCACTGTCATTGCACCTCCACACTGTTTTAAAAGAATCTTCTCCAAACAACATTCAAACAAGCATAGAGAAAGACGGCTTCACAGCAGCATGCAATTGATTTAAAAATGCAAATGCAGATTTGACCTCTACCCCAGGCCAAACCTGTACTGACTGCATAGACACTCCTGAATGGCCATAAAACAGCCATAAATCTATGCAGACAGCCACCATAAAATCAGAGATTAAACGAAGTGAAAGCAGCATGCAGTCTGGACACTGCCATAAAATTCGACAATCAGTCAAGTGAAAGTGGCATGCAATGCAGATGAGAATTTCTGTTCCAGTGTGGGTTTGGTAAGACAGCGGAGCAAATGCTAGATGCAGATTGTGCCATAAAGCGGACTAGAAGACAACTAGAGTGATGCTGGCAAAAGACTCGGGATGGATCAGAAACAGCACGTCATAAAGCAAGCCTATGAGGTGACAGCAGCAAAGAAGACTTTCTTCTCTGTCACTACTGATCAGCAGAATCTCATCCAGCTCAATTGTTTAAAGTGGTTGGTGACTTGAAAACCCAAGGTCACCCACAGCAGGCTTCATGTGGAGGAATCTCCAGATTAGAGTCCCACACTCTTATCATTACAAAATGCTGGGAAAGTTGAGTGCAGGTCTGGTACATATAGTGTCAGAAATGCCTGCTTCTCCTTTTGTTATAGATAGTTTCAGATTGATCCTGCCTATAGATGCTGATAGGGTTCTTGGAAGTGTGAGGACCACCATGTGCGCTCTGGACCCATGCCCATCTTGTGGGAAACTTCAGCACCCCTTTAAAACAAAATATTAATTTCTCAACACAGAAACTTGGAAATAAAATACTACTAAGGTCAGGCCTTAGGATAATGTGAAGACTGCTCTAGCTCAGTACAGTAACTGCAACATGTCATATGAAAACATCTGCTGCAGAATACTCTATTTAGGCCCCATATTGAAAATCCTGCTGTTTTTACAGTGCAGTTCTAAACATAGTTACATCCTTAGATTCTTAGAAAGATCCTTAGAAAGATCCTTAAAGTAAAGTAAAGGTAAAGGTTCCCTTGCTCGAAAGCCAGTCGAATCTGACTGTAGGGGTGCGGTGCTCATCTCTGTTTCCAAGCCGAAGAGCCAGCACTGTCCGAAGATGTTTCTATGGTCATGTGGCTGGCATGACTAAACACTGAGGCACACAGAACGCTGTTACCTTCCCACTGAAGCAGTACCTATTTATCTACTTGCAATTTTTTGCTTTCAAACTGCTAGATTGGCAGGAGCTGGAACCAGAGACGGGAGCTCACTCCGTCATGCGGCACTCGGGTCTCGAACTGCTGAACTACCGACCTTCCAGCCTGCAGTTCAGTGTCTAAACCACTTGAGCCACTACAGCTCCTTTGAAAGATCCTTAGAAATTCTGCTTGGGATTGCACCATTCACTGACATATTATCAGCACCTGAAAACAGATGCTTTAACATGAACATTAATGCATATGAATAAATAGCATCCTTACATGCCTACAAAACTATAGCTAATGCACAGTAAAATCAAATAAGAAACCAATCTAAGATCAAGTCACACTTACTTTTCAACAGCAGCCTCTTTCTCTCTCAGGCAATTTGTATTCCTCTGTTCAGCCTGACGTAGTTCCATTTCCATAGTTTCCCTGTTTATTTGTAGTTCTTGGATTTGATTCTCCCATTTATGCATTTGTTCAGCATGGGCTTCTTTCATGGAACTGAGTTTTGTATCCTTTTCCCTGGCCAAACGATCTATTGCTGCATGTCTTTTTTAAAAAATTAGACAAATAGGCACGTAATTAAAAATTAAATTAAATTAAATTTGAATCTCATGCATAAAAGCAAGCTGGCTGAACTGGAGGATAGCAATGGTTGGTTATACTGGCTGGCACCCTTCCCTTTTCCCCTCTCTTCCTGTATGTATATTTTGTTAAGTTTCTATGCTCCCCCACCATATAGCCACTATATAGCCAAGTAGTCCAGAAAGGAATAGAAAACTGTAAATTGCCATCTGGGATTGTATTTTGGTTTTATTCTTATTAACTGTATTGGATTTTTAAAAAATATATTTTGTTCTATGGAATTATGCCTCTCTTGTACATCTCCCAAAGCCCGGCATAGCTGGGATAGGGCAATTAATAAATCGAATATATAAATAAATAACAACAACACTGTTAAACCAGTACTGATTATGGGTGGGGATGCATCCTCCTCCAACAGCAATTTGTACCTATTTCAAGTGCTTAAATGGATTACCAAACTGAGGTTTTCAATAGAATTTATAAGGGATTTTTTTAGAATCCCTGCAATTTAATATCAGAAATTATTTCAGAATTAACTAAATCTTTTAAAAAACACACGACTAAGATATGTTATTTTCCTGTTCCTCCTCTCTACAAAATAGTGTAGTAGGGGTGTGCAATTTTGTTTTATCTGGTATTTTTTGGTTCAGGTCTATTTGACCTGAAAAAATTTCAGTATTTCTGAAAAATCCTGGATCCCACTACTGGTATGGTATTCGGATATGGGATTTTTCGGAAATCCTGATTTTTTTCAGGTCCAATAGACCCAAGAAGAAAAATACCACATTAAAAAAAAACCAGCTTGATCCTGGGGCTGGCTTGGCTTCTCCTGCAGTGTGATTTAAACCATGCTGCAGGAGAAGCTGGGCCCAGGATCTGTGTGTGGTGGGGAGGCTTCTCCCTGCTGCATGCAGATCCTGGGGCTGACAGCTTCTCCTGCAGACAATCCTGGCTGGGCTCACTTCTCCTGCAGTCCAGTTTAAACCGGATTGCAAGAGAAGTCCGCCCCAGGAGCTGCAATACCGCACAGAGCACATTGCTCCATGTGGCACAGCCGATCCTGGCTGGGCTTGCTTCTCCTGCAGTCTGATTTAAACCGGGCTGCCTGGAGAAGTGAACCCCAGGAGCTCCTGTGCTGCATGAAGCACACTGGTCCTGGCTGGGCTTGCTTCTCCTGCCCTCCATCCTCCACTGATGAAAAGAAGCATTTAATGGCATCACAGTCCCTTTAAATGCCTTCTCTAAGCTGAGAGTTCACTCCAAACGCATTTAATACAACCAACAGCCCTTTAAATGCACTTTAACTGCAGGTATCTGGTGGTCCCAAAAAATCCTGAATATTTTCAGGATTTTTTGGGCTCGGCCATTTTTGATAGCTGAATAAATACCAGCTATCTATATCCAGCTGAAAAAAATATCCAGAAAATACTGGTAAGGCTTAAAACATATTCCCAACCCTAAATGGTCTTGGGGGGAGCCATTTTTCCTGTTAGGAAACCTTATGTTAACATACCCCAGGAGACATTTCAGGTTGGGGAAAAAGCACAAGGGGGAGAATGCTTAAGCACCCTCTCCCCATATACCATAGTTATGATACAAATCCCCCCCCCCCGGTGCCTGGGAGACATGAACAGGGAAACATAAACACTGATGGGGTCCGAACTGGTGGTAACTGACCAGGAGAGAGATCTTGGAGTTGTTATAGATAACTCGCTGACGATGTTGACTCAGTGTGTGACTTCAGTAAAGGCAAATGCTATGCTGGGGATTATTGGGAAGGGGATTGAAAACAAATCAGCCAGTATCATAATGCCCCTGTTATAAACATATGGTGCTGCCTCATTTGGAATACTGTGTATAGATCTGGTCACCACACCTCAAAAAAGAGATTCTAGCACTGGAAAAGGTGCAGAAAAGGGCAACTAAAATGATTAAGGGGGTGGAACACCTTCTCTATGAAGAAAGGTTAAAGATGTTAGGGCTCTTTAGCTTGAGGATACGACGATTGAGGGGTGAAACAATAGAGATTTACAAAATTATGCATGGGATAGAGAAGGCAGAGAAAAAAGTTTCTCCCTTTCTCACAATACAAGAACTCATGGGCACTCAATGAAATTAATGAACAGTAGTATTAGAACAGATAAAAGGAAATACTTCTTCACCCAAAGACTAATTAACACATGGAATTCACTGCTGCAAGAAGTGGTGGCAGCTGCAAGCACAAACACCTTCAAGAGGGGATTGGCTAAATTTATGGTGCAGGGGTCCATCAGGGGCTACTAACCGCAATGTACCTATGGAACACTACGGCTGGGGCAGTGAAGCTCTGTATTCTTGGTGCTTGGGGGGCAACAGAGGGAGGGCTTCCAGAGTTCTGGCCTTGCTGGTGGACCTCCTGATGGATCCCTGGAGTTCTCTAGCTGCAACTTGGAAAATGTATTTTTTTACCTTTTCCATAAATGTTTACTATCTGTAAACTGAATAAAACAACCACTTCAACAGCAAAAGATGCCTTCTGTGGACCTAGCAGAACATTACTCAAACAGGACTCTCATATATTATCACAAACAGCATTTGAAATAATTCCTCTGTAAGACTTTCTTTTTGCCCAAGCTGAAGTACAAATACACATTACCCATGCAGAGCTAGTCTCATAGTTACTGGCTCATTGTCAATGTGTTTACAAGTGGACTGGGGAGAAAGGAACATGAATTAGAGGTAGCTGCTTGCTGATCTGGTAACAGTACAAAGTAATGCTTGCAACAAAAAGAAGTTAAAATGAAGAAGCTAAAGCCCTAGCCCCCAGACCAAAAAAGAAAACAATAGGATTGTAATACAGGGTGCCCAACAGCAAACACATAAAATGCAAACACAGATCTATTCATATTGATTTATGGACACATTAAGTTCTATATGAAAAAAGAATTAAATCACATGCACTGAACATGTATATTCCCAGACACGAAGACATCATCATAATCTGAAGGCAGAAATCTATCAGTTACATCAAAACTCCTATATGGTTATGTATAGAAAATGCCTGCAAGTTACTGCTTTTTATGATATTGTCAAGGAATACAGTACACTTAAAATATAATGTCATCTCTTTAAAGTACTCACTTTATTTCAGATAGTTCTCTCTCTTTTTTCCAGCTCAACTGCACTGAATCAAGTCTCCTTTCTAAATCTTGTATCCTGAACAGGTAGGTATTGGAGGAAAATATAAGTATTATATGCAAACAGATGGTGCTTAGAATGAGGATAAAGTTTGAAGAAAAATAATATTCAAGGAATAAGTTTAAAAGATAGGATGAGATCAGAAAGCTATTTAAAGTTGCCCTGCTAAAGAAAAAAATGTCACCCGGAGAAGTATGCTAAAGGATCATATGAACAAATGTCTCCCAATGCAGTGTCCACCAATACCTTTCCTGGTGCCCAAGTGTTTTTAGAAAGTGGGTGGGGCCAGGTAGGCCTCTTGGCCATCAGCACTTCTAATTGGCTCTGCAGATATTTTAAAAGTTACTTCATGTTACAGCTGCCACCACAGCACATTTTTAAAAGTTTTAAAAGATATTGTAAAAGTTGCAGCTGACATCATAGCACAAGGATCTTTACTGTGTGACTGAAGGTAAGCAGTGTGTACGGAAGACCATATTTTTAAACAATATGTTCATTTTAAAAGGCATCCTGTTAAACAGAGCTTCTGCTTGAAATGTTGAAGAGTTATTATTAGAGTTATGCATGACCTCACTTTCTCATGCTTTGTGGCTGGCCCTGCACCTGCAGCCACCATTTTGTGGTTGATGGACTCCACCTCCTATAGAAGCCATTTTGTGGTTGCACCCATCACACCATGTCAGAATTCCAAAGGTGCCTGTAGGCTCATAATGACTGGGGACCCATTACAGACCTTGTTGTAATGAATGATGTCTTAAGGTATATATTTATATCAACATTCTTATTGCATTTCATTCTGCGTACTCTTCATTCCCACTCCATGGATACAGATTTGAGAGAAGCTGTCATGTGGACAAGCCCCCACACCTCCAAAATTATAATATTTTTGTGGGTCAGGCTCATGAGTATAATTAAAAATTTTCAGCCCATAATACAATCCACTACTGCAACTGCTGGTATCTATCAATGGATTACCTTGTAACAATCATAACTCATTATTAGAAACACAGTTCCAAAAGTATATTTTCTTGTAATTATCACCACTATTTCTACAGCAACATTTTTCACATCAATTTCACCGCTAAATTTCTTATATCCAGCCAAATCTTTTGTTAAGAATCTTAAGATGCCATGCTGGATCTTCTGCCATGCAGGCACAGAGACACTGTGATTGCTAATCGAAGACATCTTTTGCCATGCATCTTTGGTAGCCATATCACCTCCTTGCCAATTACACTGGTTAGGGAAAGTTTTAGAAGTTAGAACAATTTTATTCTATTGGTTTTACTGACTCAATTCTATGCTCTTTTTGTTAATAAATCTAATTTATTGTTTAAGTAAACCTGAGCATTCTGAGCTGGGAGCTTTCTACTAAGCTTCTCTTACCCTATGCTAATTTTAGTTTTTTGGCCAAGTTACTGAGAAAGTACATCAAAACCTTGTAATGCAGTTGGATGATCAGAGATTAGAAACTGGCAGAGTTGCAGACCATAGGTGTGTCAAGCTACAACAAACCTACTGCATTTTAAACCAGTAGGTGGTAGCAGCTCCTGATTTTTGTGTGATTTACCATGAGTTTGTAAAGTGAGAGCAATGAAGCACCAAACAAACATGGTTCCACTGAATCTGATTAAGTTGACATTATGATCCATACATTTTTAAAGGTCTAAAAAATTGAGCTGATTTTTAAAAAATTATTTTCTTTAAGAAACAACACTACAACCCTTGAATTACCACCTAATCCAATTTACTAAGTAAACCTGTGAGTAGGGTTGCCAGGTTCCTCAGGGCAGCTGGCAGGGGACGGGGGGTGGGGGCCTTACCAGGAGCAGGGAGTTTCATTGCATGTTTCAACAGGGAGTTTCATTGCATGTTTCACTGCATGTGACTTCAACGTGACACGGAAGTGATACAGGCATATTGGAGAGACGCCCTGGTTTTGGGGCAAATACTCTATGCCAGAATTAGCTTCTACCATAGAATTTTTGCCCAAAACCCAGAGCATTGCCTCAAAGGCCTTGACATGCCTACATCACTTCTGGGTCATGTTGAAGTCACGTAGGGACTTCACTGAAATGTCAGGTATGCCTCCTTTTGTGGGGGGGGATCGACCCGTCGCTGGCCAGCTGACTGGCAGCAGAAGGGTGGGGCCTGGTAGCAAGGGACCCCCAACCCCAGGGGGTCTGGCATCCCTGCCTGTAGATGCCAAGGTAAAAGTCGAGATAGGGGCTTTCCAAAGGATTGCAAGGAATGTTACATAATACATCTCTGAAAAGATGTACACCATTCCAGTAAGAGAACACGACTCAAAAATGTATTGCTGCACTGAGTTAACCCATCCTCAATCTTCTGATTATGATGTCTGCACTGTGCCATCTGTCTTGTTGCCTGCCTTGCCTTGCCCTGCCCTTGCAGCCTTTCTTCATTTATTTTGGCAAAGAAGGTGCTCTTATTTGCAGATGAGCCTTTTTTTTCTACCTGGTTCATGAGTAACTGCTTTTGTGGGGAAGGGGACACTGTTCTTTGCACAGTTTTGTAGATCTGCACCTTCAGTGTGTGCAATTACCCTTTAATCTAATAGAAATGTACTATCATGCATGTCTCTGCAAAACTGAGTATTCAAGAAAAGTTGTAATAGACAAGAAAACCATACTAACAGCCACATTGGGAGTAGCGTTTTGATACTGGATAACAAAAAAACCCATTATTATGTAAACAAAAGCCTCATATCTAATTTGAGAGTGATTAAAGGAGCATAACAACAAGCACATAGGCAATACAGACACTGGAAAAGAGCACTGTGCATTAAGCTGCACTGTAAAAATTGTGAAGTGAGCCACTGTTATGCCAGATGTGACTCTAAAGGAGAACAACACACACATTTTGCTTTTGCAGACATGAAAAGGCTCAAATTAACAACAAATTAGTGGGAAGAAAAAAGAGGTGAGCTAAAAGGAAGCTTCTCTTAAATCTCAAAGGAACAATACACTACTGAGCATCTTTTACAGCTGCAAGATCCTTTATTTCCCACTCCTTGCATCTGACTTCTTTTTCCAGCTCCAAATTGGCTGCCTCTGCCACTTTCATTGATTCTGCTGCTTTCATCCCAGCTTCTTTCAAAGTTTCCAGTTCCTTGGTCAACAATTTAACCTTTCAAAGAAAAATAACAACAAAAGCACACATTCCATTTACTCCTTCCCCATCCCAAGCATGATTAGAGAAGAGACTAACAAAGTAAATTACTACAAAAATTAATTTCTGAAACCAACCAAAGAACACAAATGTATTTTCCTAAAGAGATTTAAAATACAGTTAAAATTAAATTTTGGAACTGTATCTGAGTGGAGAACCAGAGTTTGTGTGCAACTTGGGAATGATCAAATGATTTTGCACCTCATGCCTTCTGCTAACAATGGCTTGGTTTGATGACTGAACTGGCAGACCATAGTTGAGGTTTGGTTTCCAAAAGCTACTGCACCTGCAGACTGCAGTGCTGAGAAAACAGAAAATGAAAAAAAGACAAGCAATTTTAGACCAAATAAAAGAGCTCATGTAGTATAGTGGTTTGAGTATGTGAGTAGAATCTGGGAGACCAGAGATCAAATCTGCACTCTTACCATGATGCTCTTTGGATGACCTTGGGCTAGTCACTTTCTGTCAGCATAATCTAACTCACAGGATTGTTGTGAGGCTATTGTGGGGATAGGGAGATCCATGTATGCTGCTTTGAGCTCCTTGCAGGAAGGGTGGGATAAAAATGACAGACAGCCCAACCCACTGACCATGCCTGGGTTCTAAACTACAGCAATATGATGTCTGAATTGCCCCAATGAACTGATTTTTACTGACCCACAGCATGAAGTTATAAACTGAACGAATGCACCCATTGTAAGCATCTGTACTTCCTTCAGAAATCTTTAACAATTCTTGACAGGACAATCTGAAGGCTTATGAAGATCTCTCTCAGGAAACTATCTTTAAACTTTGCCCAGCACAGCATCTAGGCATTTGCCTTCTCCTTACCTCTTCGTATGTGATACTTTAAGGAACCAGTCAATACAAATGTTGGTGCTATAATTGGTGGTAAGGGGTCAGAACAGAAAACAGAGCAAGAGAGTATACTCCTTGCATCTTAGCGGTGGAGTTGGGAGGTAAAGTTGGATATTTTGTATATGCTCAAAGACTTTTAAAATAAACAATTAATAAAAGCATCTTCCCAACTCAGAATCAACCCATTCATTCCATTGCCCTTAAATAGTTTCACACTGGAAGTGAAAATCAAAATAATGGCTTGTATTGTACAAGATCAGCAAGCAAAGCAGAGTGGACTCATGGAGTGGGGGAACCATTAAGGGTTGGCTTAACATCTCCATCCAAATGTATCTGGACTGGAGCTCATTTTGTTTCTTCTTTTTAATATAAATTTTATTAAAATTTTAAACAAGAGACATAAAAAGGCAAACAAGACAAAAAAATAACAAAGAATAGAATTAAGAAAAGATATAAAAGATAAAAAAAGAAAAATGGAGTATATTGCGATTTTCATCTACAACTGATACAACTTAGTTACGCTATTCACCCTCTCTATAGCTACTTAAAAGACCTCTCCTTTATCTATAATCTATTTTTCCTCCTCTTAATCTTCAAAACTGTAAATCATCAGCTTGTTTTTTTCTGTTTCATGCAAAAAAATCTATAAGGGTTTCCCATTAGCAATAAATGTTCATTTTGCTCATTTGTTTCTATTGACTGGCAGAGGGAAGTTGTGTGAAGGAAAGTAGTGCCATCTCCGAAATCCATAACCTGCAGCAGTCAGCTTTACATTGCTTAATGGGAAGACTACTTAGGACTAGGGATGGACGTGAACTGGGAAAATGTGGTTTGGTTTGTGGTTGAACTCTGAACTGAACCCCAAACCAGGAACCTTGTTTATGAATGAACTGGTTCATGCCCCTGCAAACCTTGTTGAAAAGGACCACAGTCCCTTTAAATGGGATTTGCAGAAAGCCTGAAAAACATCTGAGCGGCAGGGAACAGTTTGCTTCCCACTGCTCAGCTGTTTCGGACTGTCTTGTGCAGTCCTTTTAAACTTTAAAAGGACTGCAAAACAGTGTGAAAAACGGCAGCCAGAACAAAGGGAGAGAGGGGGACCGGGCCACAGAAAGCGGGATCTCCTGGGAAGGGACTTCCCTTCCACTTTTCTGCTGGCTGCGACAGACCACGACCTGCAGAAAGGTGGGGGAAAAGTGCCCCTGGGAAAGCACTTCACCCCTTCCATTTAAACCTCCTTTCTGCTCCCCATGGCTTTCTGCTCTTCTGTGAAAAACCATAGGAAAGTAAAGGCAGGGTTTAAACTGCTCGGGGCCATTTAAATCCCTGTTTTCTGCTCCCAGCAGATAGCTGTAGGCAGGGGTCTTTTCGTAGAAAAAGAGCTGCAGGAGCTCATTAGCATATGGTATGCTAATGAGCTACTAGGCTATTAGCATATGCCACACCCCCTGACATCACCAGAAGTGATGTCAGAAGGGGAAGCAAAAGGGGGGGAGGCATCTTCGAAAGCCTCCCCTTCCCTTCCCCAGCTGGCCTGGGTGGGGGAGTGAAGAGAGAAGGGGTTTAAAGTTTAAACCCCTTCTCACTAGAGTTGGGCCACAGAAGGAGGAAAGAAGGAAGGAAAGAGAGAGAGTAGAGAGAAGGAAAGAGGGAAAGAAAGAGAAGGAAAGAAGGAAAGAAAGAAAAGGAAAAAAAGGAGGGAAAGAAAGAGAGAGAAGGGAAGAAGGAGGGAAACAGGGAAAGGAGGAAAAAAGAGAAGAGAAGAAGGCGGGAAAGAGGAAAGGGAGAGAAGGAAAGGAGGGAATGAAAGAAATTCGGCGGCAATTCGGCCCCATTATATCCTATGGGCCACTGAAGTCAATGGTAAAAACATAGGGTATATTCTGGGGGCTAGAGGGGAGGGGGTTTGAGGAAGAGCCTCTCCCCAAAATACCCACCAAGTTTCAAGAACATTGGACCAGGGGGTCCAATTCTATGGGCCTCCAAACAAGTTGCCCCCATCCCTTTCATTGTTCTCTATGTGGGGAAAAAGTTACTTTTTCCCACGGTGCAGTTAGTAGCTCGGGGGGGGGGGCTTTGAGGGAGAGGCTCCAAATTTTCAGGGCAGCTTCAGGAGCCTCTCCCCACATAGACCTCCATGTCTCAAAGCAATTGGACCAATGGGCCTAATTCTATGGGCACTCAAACAGGTTACCCCCATTACCTCCACTGTTTCCAATGGAGAAACCCAGCCAGCCGCACTTAAGGCAGGCAAGCAGGCAGCCACCCAGCAGTCAGATTCTCCCAGAGAATCTCAGGGAAAGTGAACTGTCTTGGGTGCTTGTTGCCATGAGAACAAGTTGCACACTCCAGAACAAGTGGCACTGTGGCAGTGCAAGCATGCCACAGTGCCACACAGAAACCCCAAAAGACCAAAAGGAACAACATTTATACATGTATAAATTGATGGTGCAACCTCATTAGACTACTCACACCACACACACCTCAAAAAGAATATTTATAGCACTGGGGAAAATGCACAAATAGGCAGTTACGCAAATAGGCAGACCATCCAAGTTTGTTTATGTTAGATCCAAGAATCCATCCTTCAGTTTGCAACCAGGGTTATAGTCCTTTTGATGTTGTTTCCTTTAGCTTGAGAGCCGCTTTCAGTAGAGGGGGGAGGAAAAGGTAAATAGGCATTCCCCTCCTCCCCTTTCTTTCTGAACTTTTTCGCGGTCTGGTTGAATTCCACAGTTCTATTTCAAGAAACATTTCATACACATGCTGAGAAAAAGGATCTTACTTGTTAGATGTCTTCTTGTATTTGTTGTAGAAAGTGATTTATTGTAGAAGTAAGCTTAGTTTCAATTCTCTCAAAGTCCGGCAAACACAGCTTAAGAACCAATATGGCGATTGTTCGGCTGAGGCTTCGGAACAGACAAAAGACTCCAGAACCAAGCCGCCGCTAGTATCTGGTACTTTGTTGAGTCCCCTGCTTCAGAGACCTCTCTCCTGAGGCCCCCCTAGGAATTTGGATAAACCAAATTCCTCCAAACCATGCAATTCGAGTGGCTGCAGGAGCAGAGCTCTGCAGCTTCACTTGATCTTGCTACACTGAAACCAGAAGTCCTTTTTTTCCTCTTAACAGAACTCCTTTTTTGGTCCCACATTAACTTGGCAATTGTCTTACTATTGTATCATGAACTTATATTTGCAGATATTGCTTGACCACTGAAGAAGGCCTGTTTGGGCCAAAATGCATCCAGTCACAATAGTTCCCACTTGTGTACTGTAATGAGGCTACAACTGGGCACATAAATGTTTTTAACTATTTGATAATAAAGACATGTATTTTTTTAATATTCAGGTTATACATACTGTTTTTAGTAATTGGCCCTATAATTTGTTTGTAACTAACCTTTCTGATTCTTGATTGCTATATTCCTATCACATTTTGAAGCTGTACTCACCTTAAGCTCATGAGACAGAACTAAATTGCTCATTTCATCTGCTTTTTGATTAAATTCATGTTCTCTTTTTTTCATTTCTGCATCAAATTCCACTAGAAGTTCCTGAAATCGAAAACATGGAATTGTATATAATTGTTCAAGCATATATTCAAAATACAGTTTAAAGGTGGGTTTCAAGACCCACAGAGCAGAAGCAAAGAAATTTTGAAAACATGATTAGTATTATGACATCTTTTTGTCATGGCAAAAATATTTTACAGCCATAAGAGACATAGCCATTTGAATAGTGCCAGAGCAAGAAG
The DNA here is from genome assembly GCA_029375565.1 of Gekko gecko. Lineage (NCBI taxonomy): Eukaryota > Metazoa > Chordata > Lepidosauria > Squamata > Gekkonidae > Gekko > Gekko gecko. Next base: position 229,396,805 of record JAPDNY010000002.1, on the reverse strand, counting down.
AAACTTTCATTTGTATTAATCAATAAATTTCAGTGCAATCTTAAATGGGTCTACTCAGAATCCTACTCAGGTCTATTAAACAGGACTTATTACCAGGAAAGTGTTCTTAGGATTCCACTATGGTAGTTGATTAAACAACGGTGAATAATTTTGTTGAGGCCATTACTTGAGGAAGTGGTTACTTTTGAGGCTATTTTAATTTTAATTTCAAAAGGGTAACCATATTAAGTATGTTATAGCAAAACTAAACAGAAATCATTTTTAAGACTAACCAAGTTCATTCCACCATAAGATTTTATGACTCAGAGTGCAGTTCAGCTCTGACTAACAAAAGCTTATGCTAAAATTCACTAGTTTTTATGCTAAAAAGTGCTACTTGATCTCCATTTTAGTTCTGATATGTTACAGTAAGAGGAAATTAAAAAGACAATTTAAAGAGATAGTCTTTAGTTTGAGAGATAGATTTTGTTTATTAAATCATTTTATAATTCCTTCAGTATCTCAAAAGGCAACTATATTGTTAACAGGCAGATGATTAATCAACTAAACACTGTTTAGTAAGTTGACAGTTTTTAAAATAGCCACGTGCAAAGCTGGAAAGAAAAGAACCTTGAAATCAGAGAAGTAGTAACTGCTGGCAAAGACCTGTGTGTTTATTTAGCCTTTTTGACTGTCTAAAGCCACTCCTGATTTATAGCACTGACCTTCCTGAAATTTCAAGGTTGGCAAATTTAGCACGGCATTTTGGCTAGACCCTGTGAAAAGAATCTTACACCGTCTCATTTAACTAGCCACAATCCTACCAATTTTTCCCAGAGGGAGAATGACAGAGTGGGAAGAAGACAAAGTAATAAATCCTCCCTCTTTCCTAGAATCATGAAGTAATATCAGCACGCACCATTTTTTACCTTTAGAGTCAGAAATAAAAAAATAAAATGAAGGGATTTTAAGGAGATTAAAGATTAGCTACAAAACATATTGTAAAACATGACTTTCTCTACAAGAAAAGATGTCAGTCTATCCTGTTTAACTGGTTTATCAATTATTCCATACCTGTCGTTGCAAAGCAAGTTCACCTTTCACTTCCTGAAGTTTTCTCTCTAGTTGTTGTTTCATATTCTCATATTCCTTATGATGGTGACTGATGTCAGAGTCTTTGGCACTATGAAACCAATCAATTAAAAATACATGAAGTAAAAATATTTCAATAACTACTTTGCATCAAATAAAAATCCAGTAAAATCCCATTCACTTTATCTACAGGTTTAAAATCAATTCATCTGCAATAAAATGTATGCCATATTTCAAAGAACAAAGTCTTTAAAATAACCATGTTTGGTAGGTACTTTCAGTTCCTGCAAACAAGACTTTGGGGGATAAATTGCTATATGCATTATGTGTTTGAATAATGCCTTATTTTTGTTTATTCTCTCCTGAATTATCCCACCCTAACTGCAGTTAGGATCTCAGTGTACAATTAATGTATCTAAAACAACAATACAGCATAAGTAGCAATCTGAGTCATTTGTCTATATTATAAGTAATTATGTGTATAAACATGTATCAAATAGATTTGCTCGGGATAGCCATGTTGGTCTGAAACAGCAGAATAAAGTTTGCATCCAGTGGCACCTTTAAGACCAGCAAAGTTTTATTCACAGTATAAGCTTTCGTGTGCAAGCTTATACCATGAATAAAACTTTGTTTGTTTTAAAGGTACAACTGGACTCAAACTTTGTTATGTATCAAATAAGTAGAGTACATCAGGCTGTCTCTTTGAACCAACATTGACTCCTGCATGGCATAAAGGAGAGGTTGCAGTGTATTTCACATTTTATTTTATTTTTATTTACTTCTTCTATACCCTGTGTTCTTCAGTGGGGCCCCAGACCAGCTTGTAAAACAAAGTAGCACAAAGTACCTCGGCCATTCACACCACAATGGCCTGAATCCTACTCAGATTATCTAGCTCAGATTCATAATATATGACAGATCCTGTAAGGTGCTTAATGTGTTATCAGTTGGCAAGTATACACGCATGTTCAGAGAAAACAAACTTGTAAACTGTAAGGCCGAAATGCTATGAAATGCAAAGTATAGCAGTCACTGTTAAATCTCTATGTACAGACAAGATAAAAACTGAATTATACATTCACAACAGCCAACCTTTTGATTTCCTTAGCAGTTAGTGGCCTTTGTTTTTTTTTCCTAATCAGATTTCTGAGTATCAGCTTGGGCTTGGAAATTTGAATCTTTATTATATATAAACAAATCAGGTCTATCTTACCTAAGAAGTCGCTCCAAATCTAACTGGTATTCTTTAAGCTTTTGTTGATATTGGTGCTGCAAAGTTTCTTGTTTTTTCGTCTCCTGAGTAAGTGCCTGTTGCAGCTTATCCATCTGAATTCTAAGGTCACTAACTTCTGCCTCCTTAGCATTTTCAACTATTTTCAACTGGATGAACAAGGTATCATAGTGTTCCAGTTCTCTATCTCTCTCTTCTAGGATTTTAAGATTATAGGTGAAATCTTCCTTTAATCTGTTGAATTTCCTGTGTATTTCTTGAAGTTGTCTTTCAGTTTCTTGCAGTGTTGTTTTCAGAAAATGGATCTGATTAGCTTGTAGTTCTTTCAGTTCTTGTTCTTTACAGATGAGAAGTTCGTTTAAATCTTTTTGTGTGCGTAGCATTGTTGAACCTGAGAAGGACAAAAAGTATTAATTACAAAGAGAAGACTATTCTCAGTCTACCATTTTTCTCAATACAATGCTATCATCACAAACCCTGCTCTCATAGCCCTCACCTGCACAAGTAAGGTGAAAGGTGACAAAGAGGTCGGCCTTTCTCTGTGGTGACTTCCCTCCCTCTTTGAAGTTCCCTTGGCTCCTACTTTTCTGGCTTTTAAGCGTCAGTGAAAACATCTCTCTTTACCAGGTTAGTGGCCACCAATGTGACACAAGAGGCTTTTTAGAGGCCCGAAACCCAGTACTTTACAGTGGCGACGAGGATGGGATTTCAACGCCTTCCGTGACTCCATGAGCGACGAAAAGGACACCGCCGAGCATCGCATCGCTGACCCCGAGAGCAGCACCGCACCGCTCGCCGAGCATCGCATCGCATCGCTGACCCCGAGAGCAGCACCGCACCGCTCGCCCCGGCGCACGCCTTCCCAGACAGAGCCATGGCCGCCTCTCATGTAACACTCGAGCGCTTCGATCCGTCGCAGCCAGAAACCTGGGACGCATGGGTCGACCAGCTCATCAGTTATTTGGAGCTCAACGAGATCCGCCACCCAGACAAGAAACGATCGCTCCTGCTGAACGCGTGCGGCACCCAAACCGTCCGCCTCGCCAAGAGCCTCTTGGTGCCTCACACGACCTTGGAAAGCTCGTTTGGGGAGATCCTGGACGTCCTCAACGCGTACTTCAGCCCCCGGCCGACCTTCCTGGCCAAGAGGATGGAGTTCCAGAGGCGAGTCCAGGCCCAAGGGGAATCCGTTGCCACCTTCCTGGCCGCGCTGAGGGCACTCGCGGTGGACTGCGGGTTCCCGAAGGTGGAAGACAACTTGCTGACGCAGTTCGTGTGGGGCCTGGCGGACTCCAAGCTGCGGCGCAAGTTGATTGGCTACCGGAGGCTCTCCCTGGACGAGGCCATCGACGCCGCAACAGCCCACGAGGCCGCTGAAGGGGAACGCCCGGCCGTGGCCGCCCATGTGGTCGGGAGGAGTCCCAGCCCCGGGAACTCAGATACCGAAGAGGTCTTTGCCCTCAGACCCCAACACCGCCGGCCGGCGCCGTTCCAGCAGGCCAACAGGGAGCCAGCCAAGCCTTCCGGCAACCGGACTGTCTGTGCCAGCTGCGGGGAAGGCCACGGAAGGAAATCCTGCAAGTTCCGGGATGCTGTCTGTCAAGGGTGTGGGAAGCAGGGACACCTCGCATGGGTCTGCCGGTCCAAGGGCCCCCGGAATTCGAGATCGTCGGTCCCACCGCACCGCGCATCGTCCACCGCCTACGAGACGATGGAAGAGGTCGCCGAGTTGTACCATCTCACCGACCAACCGCTGCAGGTACTTCGCCTCCCCAACCCCAACCTCTCCTCTACCCCGAAGATCCAAGTAACCGTGCGGATTGAGGGGTCCCCCTGTTGCATGGAAGTGGACTCGGGATCGGCGGCGTCCATCATTTCCATGGACACTTTAAAAAGACTTTGCCCGTTAGGGGACCCCTCTACGTCCATCGCCACTAAGCTTGGTGGACTTTCAAAAGAACCCTGTCCCCATCCGGGGAGTCGGCACTTTCCGAGTGCAGTACCGGCCTTACAGTTTACAAGTTTGTTTTCTCTGAACATGCGTGTATACTTGCCAACTGATAACACATTAAGCACCTTACAGGATCTGTCATGTATTATGAATCTGAGCTAGATAATCTGAGTAGGATTCAGGCCATTGTGGTGTGAATGGCCGAGGTACTTTGTGCTACTTTGTTTTACAAGCTGGTCTGAATTATACATTCACAACAGCCAACCTTTTGATTTCCTTAGCAGTTAGTGGCCTTTGTTTTTTTTTCCTAATCAGATTTCTGAGTATCAGCTTGGGCTTGGAAATTTGAATCTTTATTATATATAAACAAATCAGGTCTATCTTACCTAAGAAGTCGCTCCAAATCTAACTGGTATTCTTTAAGCTTTTGTTGATATTGGTGCTGCAAAGTTTCTTGTTTTTTCGTCAGTTCATGGTGACGGTAGACTCCTACTCGAAGTGGGTGGAAATAAGCCCAGTGTCTACCACCTTATTGCCAAAGCGGCAATAAGGGCCCTACGGAAAATATTCGCTACGCACGGGTTGCCAGACACAATCGTGTCGGACAACGGGGCAGCGTTCACATCTGCTGAGTTTCAAGAGTTCCTCACAAGGAACCTAATCAGGCACATACGATCAGCGCCCTTCCACCCGGCAACAAATGGACAGGCGGAGAGAACGGTACGCACCGCCAAAGAAGCCCTGAGCCGCATAACGGAGGGGGATTGGGAGTTCCGGCTGGCCCGCTTCCTCCTAACACACCGCACCACCCCAAACCCCATCTCCGGGCATTCCCGCACAGAACTATTGATGGGCTGCCGCCCCACGACTTTGTTAGACAGGCTCCACCCGGACCGAGCCCCAGAGAGAAAGCTGGTCGAAACCCAGGAGGCGCCCCGAAGCTTCCTCCCGGGGGAACCTGTCTACTTCCGGAATTACGGGGCGGGGCCTCAGTGGTTGGCCGGGCGCATCCTAAAACCCACTGGGCCAGTGTCATACGAGGTCCTAGCAGATGGGGACAGGGTCCTCCGTAAACACGTGGACCAGCTCCAGAGGCGGCAAGACCCCGACACAGGGATCCAGGCCCCGTTACCGGGAAACGCCGCGGCCGCCCCAGCATCCGATCGGCTGCAGGCACCGCCAGCGGAGCCAGCGCCTGAAAGACCACGGAGTCCAGAGGGGGTCCCAGAGACAGCTGAACCGCCGCCGCCGCTGCCGTTACAGCCGCCACCGTCACCACCACAGCTACTACCGGAGATCCAAGCTCCTTGTGCGGGAGGACCACACGATGGGGGCCCCGCCAGTCCGGTACCGGCCCCCCGACGATCACTAAGGGAACGGAGGGCACCAGCATACTTAAAAGACTACGTCACCTGATAGGAGACGAACTATGGGGGGAGGGGTGTTGTGTCCTGGGATCAGAAGGCAGAGCTGGCTAAATACAGCCAAGCTTCGCTCTCTGAGAACAATAGGGACTAGGTTCCTGAGCTCGCCAGTAGAGAACCAATGGCAGCATTGGCGGGCGATTCAAACCTGCCAATAGAAATATGGGGCCGTCCCCCCCTAACTGTATATAGTTGGCCTCCGGCCGTTACTGTTTGCTCTTGTCTTGTGTGAAGTACGAATAAACGCGTCTTCTCTTATGTCGTCGTCCGAGTCATGAGGCCCGAAACCCAGTACTTTACAGGTACCTTTCATCCAGTCCCAAAAGTTACAAGAGTGGCCTCACAACTCCAGTGCAGTTACAATATTGTACAGCTCTGCCTTGTATAGGATGTTGCTTTCTCCATTGCTTGCAAGGTTTGAACAATCCAAGTCACAACTCAAACCTGCTACAGACACAAGAGGGAAAATAATAATAGATGCCACCTTTTTTAAATTAGATTAGATACAGCAGGTATTCTGAGTAAAAAGAGTTGTATGCAAATACGCTTTAGCAATCAGAAAGAAATTCCTATTAAAATTCAAAACCTATTTAAGACTATTTTCAAGGAAGACATTAATTCTGATTTAAAATACTATTATATTCAGTGTTAGTGTTTTACTTAGAAACTCATACATCCAGCTCTTCAAGTTTCTGTCTTGAAACAATGAAAATGTATAATATCCTGAACATGACAAGAGTACAAAAATTCCATCCACACTTTAAAAAGCTGTTATTTCAAATATTTATTTTGATTCAGTAACTATAGATAATAATGCAGCTATATTATGGCTGTTTCATCTCATAACTCCCTAAACTGATTGTTCTACTCACATAAAGAGGTCTTCTACAGATTATCCTCCAATAATCTTGCTATCTTGTGTCATATCCAATGCCTAGCAATTTTAGGTATAATAACAACATTAAGGTACAGTAATAACATTTCTAATTTTCACTCTGTCTTCTTAATTACAACTGATACTTTAACACTACAAGAAACAATTAAATATAAAATTGTCTTCCTCACCTTATTATTTTTACTTTTACTCCACCTTCCATTTAAAAGTATACTTTAAATTCTACAAAATCCATAGATAGTTATTAATTTGCAAGAGGTTTTTCCTAGTAAAGCCAAGTTCCACTAAGAAACAAATAGTGGTTTGGAGATGAAACCCTTGCATGGAAGGGGGGGTCCCAGCTCCCCTTTCCCATCTGAGCATGCTGAATTTTCAAACATACCATCCCATAGCTATACACAGATTCAGCAGGAGTCAAACTGAACCCGTGGCTATTAAATCTAATTTAAGGTCCACCAAGGCTCCTCAGGTGTCCCGTCACAGTTCATCCACTTCACATCTGAACTCCTGCCGGACCAGCTCGATGTCAATTCCTTCGGTTAACAACCCAGCCACCCACAGGCACTTGGGGTCATCTTGGAATGACTGCAAAACCCATCTCAGCTCAGCCTCCGACTGATTCTGCCAAACCTGGAGTTAATTGCCAGTCCAGGTTGACGCATCTCATCTGCGTAGATTGCCAATCTCTGGGTCTTGCCCCCAGGCCTCGGGGTTTCCCCTCGTCTGTGTGGATGAGGTTTTCTTGACTGGTGCATCAGATTGGGTCCCATTTCCAGTCCCAGGGTCCTCGCTTTCCTCACTCATCATGGCAGTGGTGTGATAGGTCGAGGCATTGAAGGAGTTCTGACACTTTGTCAGACTCTTGAACAAAATTACTCTCAACAACATTCTCTGGACAGTGATTTGTTTATTAAGAGTTGTGAATGTATCAAGGTAACACCATCCATGTCAGAACTAATTCTTTTGGCACACACACCCCAGTGACCCGTCCAATCAATCCATCCACTCAGCCTCCCTAAACCTAACGTGCTCCACTAGCCCTTCCCCCCCACCACCTGAGAAACTACAGTTACATTATTTATGACAGACCGGCTAGCAGAGACAGGCATTCAAGGTCATTTCACATACATCCCATTCAGGAGGCCTCTTAAGAAAACAGTTACAAAGCAGCTAAGCGAAGCAGTTTCCCACACTCGCACTCTCACCATCTACTCCCCACCAATGCCCAAATACAGAATCCAATTGGTGTGGTTCACAGGCCATGAAGGTGGAACCCACAAAACCCATAGCAAATGAGGCTCTGAGTTTGACAGCAGGGCTGGTGGAAGCTGCTGCAGACAAGAGTTGCTCCCTCTAAGATGTGGAGTCCTGTGAGCAAAAATTCTACTTTGTGAGCTACTGGCATGAAAGTTGTGAGCGAGCGATTTGGTTCCTGCATCAATTAGTTTGCTCTGGAGCCATCCTTCCTGAGCTGAGATAAAAATGTGTGAGCCAGAGGCTAAAAAAATGTGAGCAAGCTCACACTAACTCAGCTTAGAGGGAACACTGACCCCTCATCCAAAAAGGGGTGAGTTAGACTGTGAACAATCTACTATAAAGCTTCTTTTCTTTCTTCTTCTATCTCTTCAGTTCTTCTATCTTCTTAGTATTAACCTATACTGCATTTTAAGTCTTTTAAGCTAAACTTTTCAACATAACCACAAAATTAAAACAAGATATACAGGCTCAAAACCAATCATAGTACTTCATACTCTATTATTCTTTGAACCTGAATTCAGTCTGAGGGAGGCCCATGGGTCGAAAGGACTTGGCTTTTCACCCGAGGACTGTTAAAGGGAGAGCACATACCTGCATTTGCTCGCTGCTACCCGATCACCCAGTTCCAAATATGGCAAGGGCAGTCCTCAGAGAAAAACATAAATGCTTGTTGTATAAAAGGAGTCTATATGCCTTCTTGGTCTTCAGACCGACGGATTCTGGTTGCCTTGAACGGAGTGGGAGGTGATCTTGCTTTCCTTTTATTATCCATCTTCTTGCATAATTCACCTAGTGATTTATTTAAAACTAGGAATAAGGCCCGTTGTGGAAATAAATACAACGGGCTCTAGAAAGAGGCTCTGGAAGAGTGCCCCGGCATTGGGCACTCAGTGACAATTTGCTGTGGCAATCTTAGCAGGGTATAATGACAGAGTCCACCATTTTCTCCAGAGGAACTGATCTTTGCTACCTGAAGAGCAGTAGTGATCTCCAGCCCACCCCCAAGATTGGTAACAGTGGTTCCCCAGAAAGGAGTGGCTGGTTTGGAGGATGGAGTCTATGGCATTGTACCTGTCTGATGTCCCACCCCTCCTCAACACTCACCCTCTCCAGGTTCGACCCCTCAAATCTCCAGGAATTTCCCAACCCGGAGTTGATAACCCTATCTTCCTCCCAGCCAACCATCAACCTACCTTTAGTTTTCCATCTCCTCCTCCCTCCCTCCTAGAGGCAGTTGTAATTTTGAGTGATCTCCAGCCCCCATCTGGAGATTGGCAACAGTGGTTCCCCATCAGGGAATAGCTGGATTAGAGCCCAATGAGTTTTCTCCCAAAGGCCAACATAGGTGTGGAAAGGGCCTTTTACTGACAGAGGAGAAAGTAGAGGTGCCAACTCTGATTAGGGAAATACCTGGAGATTTGGGGGGGTGGATCCTGTGGAGGGCAGCATTTGGGGTGTGTGTGGAAGGACTCAGCAGGGTATAATGCCATACAGTCTACCCTCCAAAGCAACCATTTTCTCCCAGGGAAACCTCTCTGTCATCTGGAGGTCAATTGTAACAGTGGGAGATCTCCAGGTCCAACCTGGAGATTGGCAACCCTAGGGGAAAGTCAGCTGCACAGAGGGGAGTTGAAGAAAATGGTTTGACGGTTGCTGGCCCACCTCGTTAGCTAGCCAGCCATGCTGAAGCTAAGCAAGAGAAAGAGCCTTTTTCCTTTTATTCTGACAGGAAAGTGGCCGTTGGGGAGGGGGTTATGGGCGGGGGAGGGGGTTATGCTGAAAGTCCTTTGTTTTTTTACTCACAGAACCAAACTTGGCTGCCTACCAACAGCCACTGAGGGGACAGTCCCTCACAGGAGTCAAGAGAACTGTCTTCCTCAGGAGAGAGAGCTTGTCTGCCAGGGGGAGTGGGTGGGGAAGAGGAACAGACCCAGCACCCGGCCAATGGCACGCGAGTACTCTTGAGTGGTGGCTGATGGGCCAATGGCTGAGGGAGGGCATTTTACAGCCAATGGGAGCTCATGGAATCTTATGAAACCAAAAGATAATTATTATAAGGAGAGATAGCCAACAATTGCTCTCCAGATGCCTTGTCAAAAGCTGTATAAATCACCTGCTTATATTCCACACAGAGTTTGCCCGTGTCTAACACCCAGAGTTTAGTTGTAATTGGTTTCAACTCCCTTCTTATCTTAGGGAATTCTGGTGGAAGATCGGGGAAAACCTGTATCTTTGCCTCCTGATATTCCAAACCATTTTTTCTCTTGCCTGTTAATATCTGTAGTCTGGTTCTGAAGTCCTTGAAAACTACAACAATGTCTCGATAATAACCTGGAGCATTTGCTGTTTCCTCTCTTGTCTGCCCACCCAATAAGCCTTTTGAATTAAAGGAACCACGCCTTCCTCCAGATTCAAAATGCCAACTAGCCAATTAGAAATAAAACTTTTTAATTCCATTCCTCCTTCAACATATGGTTTAAATCCCCTGAATTTCAAATGCAACTCACAGGAAAGGTAATCCAAAGAAATAATGTGTTCTCTAGCCCATAAATCAGAGGAGTTGCAGGCAGTTTGTTTCTTCACACAGATACCTTCTTTAAAGCATTATCAGCTGTTTGCTTAGTTTGCTTAAATTGTTCTTCTGATTCGTCCAAACGCTGGAATGCTGGTTTAAGCACTTCCACAATATCCATTTTTATCTCCCGTCATTGTTTAGCCAAGGCTTCTAGAAAAAAAATTGTTGTTAAGAGTGGTCCCTTCCTTATCAGTATTTCCTGAGTCCACTGTGGAGGAGGTTCCAGCTTCGGCTTCAGTTTGAGCAAAAAACTTTGTCAAAGAAGGTATATTATCCAATTTTTGCTTTGCCTTCTGCTTCCCCTTCTTTTCTTGTCTCGGAGGCATATTTTTAGAATTACAGATAAATTCAAAAGGGTTGAAAATAATAAATTAAGAGAGAGCAGACAGCAAGCTGCGGGATTGAAAACAAATCAGCCAGTATCTTAATGTCCCTGTATAAATCTATGGTGCAGCCTCATTTGGAATACTGTGTACAGTTCTTGTCACTGCACCTCAAAAAAGGTAGCATTGGAAAAGGTGCAGAAAAGGGCAACTAAGATTATTATGGGGTGAAATACCTTCCCTATGAAGAAAGGTTAAAGAGTTTAGCTTGGAGAAACAATGACTGAGGGGTGATATGATAGAGATCTACAAAATTATGCATGGGACAGAGAAGATAAAGAAGTACTTTTCTCCTATTCTCAAAATACAAAAATTCATGGACACTCAAATTAATGAGCAGTAGGCTTAGACTACATAAAAGGAAGTAGTTCTTCACTCAAAGAGTAATTAACGTGTGGAATTCACTGCTGCAGGAAGTGGTGGTGGCTACAAGCATTTTTGTTGTTGTTCAGTCGCACAGTCGACTCCGACTCTTCGCGACCCCATGGACCAGATTACGCCAGGCCCTCCTGTCTTCCGCTGTCCGCTGAAGTTTGCTCAATTTCATGTTCGTTGCATCGATGACACTGTCTAACCATCTCATCCTTTGCCGTCCCCTTCTTCTTTGACCTTCAATCTTTCCCAGCATCAGGGTCTTCTCCAGTGAACGCTCCCTTCTCATTTGGTGGCCAATGTATTTGAGCTTCAGTTTCAGGATCTGGCCTTCCAGGGAAAAGTCAGGGTTGATTTCTTTTAGGATTGACTGATTTGATCTCCTTGCAGTCCAAGGGACTCTCAAGAGTCTTCTCCAGCACCATAGTTCAAAAGAATCTATTCTTCGGCGCTCGGCCTTCTTTATAGTCCAACTCTCGCAGCCATACATTACTACAGGGAATACCATTGCTTTAACCATGCGGACTTTTGTTGGCAAGGTGATGTCTCTGCTTTTTATCATGCTGTTTAGGTTTGCCATCGCTTTCCTCCCAAGGAGCAGGCGTCTTTTAATTTCATGGCTGCAGTCACCATCTGCAGTGATCTGGGATCCTAGGAACGTGAAGTCTGTCACTACTTCTACGACTTCTCCTTCTATTTGCCAAGTAGTGATGGGGCCAGATGCCATGATCTTAGTTTTTTTGATGTTGAGCTTCAAGCCCACTTTTGCGCTCTCCTCTTTCACCCTGAGCAAGAGACTCTTTAGGTCCTCTTCACTTTCTGCCATCAGAGTGGTATCGTCTGCATATCTGAGGTTATTGATCTTTTCCCCAGTAATCTTAAGTCCAGCTTGTGATTCATCCAGGCCAGCATTTCGCATGATGTACTCTGCATATAAATTAAATAAGCAAGGTGACAATATACATCCTTGTCGTACTCCTTTTCCTATGCTAAACCAATCAGTTGTTCCATATCCGGTTCTAACTGTTGCTTCTTGACCCTTATACAGGTTTCTCAGGAGACATGTGAGGTGGTCCGGTACTCCCATCTCTTTAAGAACCTGCCATAATTTATTGTGATCCACACAATCAAAGGCTTTAGCATAGTCAATGAAGCAGAAGTAGATGTTTTTCTGGTACTCTCTTGCTTTCTCCATAATCCAGCGAATGTTGGCAATTTGATCTCTAGTTCCTCTACCTCTTCGAAACCCAGCTTGTACTTCTGGCAGTTCTCTATCCACGTACTGTTGTAGCCTAGCTTGTAGGATTTTGAGCATGACCTTGCTAGTGTGTGAAATGAGTGCAATTGTGCGATAGTTTGAACATTCCTTGACATTGCCCTTCTTTAGGATTGGAATGTACACTGACCTTTTCCAATCCTGTGGCCACTGTTGTGTTTTCCAAATTTGTTGGCAAATTGAGTGCAGCACTTTAACAGCATCTTCTTTTAAGGCTTTGAATAACTCAGCTGGGATACCATCACCTCCACTAGCTTTGTTGTTAGTAATGCTTTCTAAGGCCCATTTAACTTCGCTTTCCAGGATGTCTGGCTCGAGGTCAGTGATTATCCCATCGTGGTTGTCAATGACATTGAGGTCCTTCTTGTATAGTTCTTCTGTGTATTCTTGCCATCTTTTCCTAATCTCTTCTGCTTCTGTTAGGTCCCTACCATTTTTGTCCTTTATCATGGCCAGCTTTGCATGGAACGTTCCCTTGATTTCTCCAATTTTCTTGAAGAGATCTCTAGTCCTTTCCAATCTATTGTTTTCCTCTATTACTTTGCATTGTTCATTCAGGAAAGCCTCCTTATCTCTCCTTGCTGTTCTCTGGAAATCTGCATTCAGTTGGGCAAATCTTTCCTTTTCACCGTTGCCTTTAGCTTTCCTTCTTTCCTCTGCTATGTGTAAAGCCTCATCAGACAGCCACTTTGCTTTTTTGCATTTATTTTTCTTTGGGATGGCGGTGATTGCTGCCTCCTGTACAATGTCACAGACCTCTGTCCATAGTTCTTCAGGCACTCTGTCTATCAAATCTAGTCCCTTAAACCTATTCTTCACCTCTACTGTATATTCATCGGGGATGCGATCTAGGTCAAATCTGAATGGCCTTGTGGTTTTCCCAACTTTCTTCAATTTAAGTCTGAATTTTGCAATGAGTAGCTCATAATCTGAGCCACAGTCAGCTCCAGGTCTTGTTTTTGCTGACTGGATAGAGCTTCTCCATCTTTGACTGCAAATTATATAGTCAATCTGATTTCGGTGTTGCCCATCTGGTGATGTCCATGTGTAGAGACGCCTCTTAGGTTGTTGGAAAAGGGTGTTCGCTATGACTAGCGTGTTCTCTTGACAAAACTCTGTTAGCCTTTGCCCTGCTTCATTTTGTTCTCCAAGGCCAAACTTGTCTGTTATTCCGGTTACCTTTTGATTTCCTACTTTAGCATTCCAGTCCCCTATGATGATGAGGACATCATTTTTTGGTGTTAGTTCTATGAGCTGTTGTAGGTCTTCATAGAACTGGTCCACTTCAGCCTCTTCTGCAGCAGTGGTTGGGGCATAGACTTGGATTACTGTGATATTGAATGGTTTGCCTTGGATTCGGACTGAGATCATTCTGTCATTTTTGAGATTGTATCCCAATACTGCCTTTCTCACTCTCTTGTTGACTATAAAGGCCACACCATTTTTTCTACGGGATTCCTGGCAACAGTAGTAGATATAATGGTCTTCTGAGTTAAATTGGTCCATTCCTGTCCACTTTAGTTCACTGATTCCCAAGATGTCGATGTTCATTCTTGCCATCTCATTTTTGACCACGTCAAGCTTACCTTGATTCATAGATCTTACATTCCAGGTTCCTATGCAGTATTGTTCTTTGCAGCATCGGACTTTCCTTTCACCGTCAGACACACCCACAACTGAGCGTCCTTTCGGCTTTGGCCCAGCCGCTTCACTCTTTCTGGGGTTACTCGTACTTGCCCTCTGCTCTTCCCCAGTAGCATACTGGACACCTTCCGACCTGAGGGGCTCATCTTCTGGCGTCATATCTTTTAGCCTTTTGTTACTGTCCATGGGGTTTTCTTGGCAAAGATACTGGAGTGGGTTGCCATTTCCTTCTCCAGGGGATCACGCTTGGTCTGAGTTCTCTGCTGTGGCCTGTCCGTCCTGGGTGGCCATCCACGGCATAGCCCACAGCCTCATCGAACCACGCAAGCCCCCTCGCCACGACAAGGCAGTGATCCATGAGGGAGGCTACAAGCATAGACAGCTTCAATTGGATAAACATGGAGCAAAGGTCCATCCTTAGCTATTAGCCACAATGTATAGATAGAACACTATGTGTGGGGCAGTGATGCTCTGTATTCTTGGTGCTTGTGGGACAACAGTGGGAGGGCTTCTTGAGTTCTTGCTCCACTGGTGGACCTCCTGATGACACCTGGGGTTTGGCCACTGTGTGATACAGTGTCGGACTGTCTGTGCTGTTATGTATTTTCTATTTATTCTGATGCTAAATGCACAGAGTTGTGCCAAAAATATTACAAATGTTATGAGCTAATATGAAAAAGGTTTCAAAATCTCTCTCTATAAAAAACTACAACTTGATGGGTTTTGTTCTCCACATATTTCATCATGAAACAAAGGATTTTTTCTTCACTAAACAAAGCAGAATTTGATGCTAGCTACATGAAAAGTGGTACCAGAATGCTTCAGTAAAATGCTTTTAAAAACCAACAGCTCAGACATATGCCTCTTTGGTTAAACTTAGCAAGCCTCTTCTAATGACCCTAAGATACTGAAACTTAAGACAATGCTGTTTACTGGTGTGTCATCCCATTCCCCCGTCCCCCTCCCGTCCTAAAACAAGAATAACATATTTCTTTGAGTAAAGCCTTTTTAAAAAACCAAGTTTTACATTTAGAGTAAAATTTATTTATTTATCAAATTTATACCCCGCCCTCCCCACTGAAGCAGGCTCTTTTTTATGATAAATATGTACAAATTAACATGCCTAAATTAGCATGGAAAGAACTAATCTTAGCTATGAAACTTACCAAATGACCTTGGATCAGCTGCTGTTTCTCAGCTCACAGGGTTGCTGTTAATGCTGCTGTTACAGACTCTGAGTAAAATAATACAACACTGATATTAAAAAGGAACTTACAATTATTACACAGGGTGTCTTCCATTTCATTACTAATTAATCTTTACTAAATGAATAAGAGCAGTCTATTTTATGTATCTGTTAAGTATGAGACTCAACAACGGAATAAGCTCAACAAGTGATTTCAGCTTTATTGAACGGCAACACCAACTCAGGAACACACAACAAGTGGAGCACAGCTCCCATTTTAAACTATCCCAGGATAAAGGCCAATCAGGACCGTTCCCTCTTAGATAAATTTTCACACAGTGATTGGATATTTACAGAGGTTTCACAGAAACCAGCCAATGGTAATGCGACAGATGAAGAGCCACATTTAGACTGAAGCTTAACACTGCAAAGTATAGGCTTGATTCACAGTTTAATACACAACAGTATCATTCTCTAAAACCGTCAACGTCCTACACAACACTGTGCTTCCATTACTATCAGGAACAAACCATCTCATATTTAGCATCCAGTTTCCCAAAACTCCCTCCCTACTCTGTGGTGATTATTATCTGGTTATCTTAATCATCAATATATCTAATTATCAACCTGGTCAAGTCTGTAGATACTTAAATTCAGAGTCTGGAGCCATGAAGAGACAAGATGGATCGTTCTACAAACCTGAAATATGCTCAGATCTGCAGAAAAATTTGAAATCTTAAAAAGTGTGGCTAAAAGCCCTCAAATTACCAGAAGCAGAACCTGTAGCTTTAAGAAATTTACTCTTAGTGGTTGTTGCCAGTCAACTGCATTGCCAGCCTTCAAACCCTGGTTTCTGTCAGTAAGAGGGAAGACTCAGGGCAGTAACCAACAGGCAACATGATACCTCACAACTTGCAGGACTCGTGCAGACCTGGCTGCTCACTGTTCAACATCAGCCACCCACAAAAAAAGTGTGGTGTAGTAATTAAAGTTTCAAACTAGGATCTGGGAAACCCAGGTTCAAATCTCTACTGTGCCATAGAAGCTGGCTGGGATGACTTTGGGCCAGTAACAAACACTCAGCCTCACCTACCTCACAGGTTTGTTGTGAGAATAAAATGGAGGAGAGGAGAGGGACATACGCTGGTTTGGGTTCACACTGTGAAGAAGGTTGGGGTATAAATTAAGTAAATAAAACAATAAATATAGCTAAAATGGAGGCAAAAAATGGCATCTTGGTTGGTGGATGAGAAGGAAGCAGAGAAAGTAAGGATATGGTGGTTTCTAGGAGAAAGGAAAGAGGAAATAGTATAGAGGAGGGGGTAGGGGTGAAATTAGGTGACCCTTCCCTGCCACACAACTGGACCTGGCTATCGCATAGCTCAGACAGTTTTCCCAGGGAAAGGCTGCCAAGGTGAGGGAAAGAAAGAAAAATGATGGGGTGGGGGTGAGATGTTGACAGGTGAGAAGGTAGCAGGAAAGCTATGGCAGATTTCAGGGAAGGGAACGAGAAAAAAAGTATGGGAAGGGAAAATGAGATACCCCCCACGAGTCCTTGCAGGACCCCCACTTGTATAAGACTAAAACAGAGAAAGGAATCCGAAGGCAGTTTTTCCAAAGTGTAAGAGACGAAGCAAAATACTCAGTACAACCAGTTCACAATTCATTGTAATTATTCAAATCATATGTGAGCTCCAGCGCAGAGGCTGGGAATGACTGGCGCTTATTGAACTCACACTGACCGCCTCAGATTCCCAAACTGTATTCTGTTATGCTTAAAGTGAAACTGGCTTTACTGCAGAAAATGCGAGGAATAGTTATATTTTATAAAGCAGATGCGATTAAAAGACCCCATGAAGGACCCTCCACCGTACAAACCCAGCAAATTGTTCTTTTCTATAAACGGTTCAGTCTCGGCGGCTGTGCAGGTTCCATTTCCATGGAAACCGCGGCTATTGGCGCAACATGAAAATACTTCCCGGGATCACATGTCTTAAGTCTTTGGTGCCGTCCCAGTCTCTTCTGCTGCAGTTCGGGGCTCAGTTCTTTTACGTTTCCAGCCAATTCCCATTGAATCAACCTCCACCATAACGGGGACAGCTACTGAGAACTCTGTATTCCCCACCCCAGTCCGAACTCTTGCCCCTGGCTCTGATAACACTGATGATCTCCAGGACCCGGTATAAAACATTCTGCCATTGCCACGAATCGTTGCCATCAGCATTACCAAGGGTTTTTAATTGTATTTATTTCATTTATATCCCACCTTTCTCCGCATCTTGTCCTCTCCTTCATTTTACCCTCACAACAACCCTGTGAGAAGGGTCAGGTTGAGAGTGTGACTAGCTCAAAGACACCCAGCAAGCCTCCCTGGCACAGTAGGATTTCCTAACCAAGGTCTCCCAGCTAATCCAACATTCATCCAGTAGCATCCCTTATTCTCATTTTCTATTGCCTCTATATCCTTTCAGCCCTGCATCCATCTCCATAGTCATTTCCACAAAGTGACATGTTCATTTATTCTCATCTTTTGTTTCATGTATTTCTACCAAATTTCTCCTCAAGCTTGTATATTTTTCTTCTTCATCCTACAAACTGTCCTTGGTGGGCCACACATATTCTCCATCAATTCCATCTGTTCTCTGTCTTGAACTTAGCTATATTTTATGTACTCATAATATTTATATCCAGCTCTTCAGAACTTTGTCCTGATGCAGCTCACATCAGTCAAAAGACAGGCTGTAGCTTCCAGGCTTCCACACTAAAAATAAAAGGCATCTAAAGGACAAGAAATGGAAGGAAAAGGCACCTTAAAGACTAACAAAATTTGTGGCAGGGTATGAGCTTTCATGAGTCGCTGCTCACTTCTTCAGGTAATATATGATGACAATAACTAGCCTATATGTCTGTATACATATTCATGGAGGATAGTCTGTCCGGGGGTGGGGGATCAGTCTATTCAAACTCCTGAGACTTTATCGAATCCTGAAGGAGGGTAAGTGTGGGATTTAGAAAGACATCAGTGAATTTGGCAATGCAAGCATGGAGCTGAGCTGATGTTCTTTATAGGAGGGAGGGGTACAGTGGCTCCAGTGGCAGAGAACAGAACATCCTTCCTCTTCTATACAGAACTATCACGCAACTGCAGTAGGCTCTCTCTCTGAATCCTTAATGCATTTCTAAACAGTTAATATTCACCTCAAACCTCTCCTCCATAAAAAACACACTCACCAACTGCTATCATCCCAGGACCATTAACCAATGTTCCTGCCAGCTTCCCACCGCTAACCACTTCCCATTTCTGCCTAACTAACAGACAGACATTCTTGAAGTACATCAGCCTTCTGTAGCTCCATTAATTTTTCACATACTTGCATTCCTAAATAACCACTTTAATTATCAATCAAACTGTCATTAAGTGTTCTCTATAAATTATACAAGGACATGCACACCCTCTATTTCTCCTTTTAAATCTCCCCCACATTAACTTGTTCTGCCATATATGTTGGTTACATATATATTTCAGCAGCATGACTGATGCTAGCAGCATCTATGCTTGGTGTTTTGGGAGGGGGGGAAGTCACACGGGGGTGGCAATTTGAAGCTACGAAACTGCAGAAGGAGAAACAGTTAACTACTCCATCCCTCCTCTCCCACTGCTTCTCCATTCTGAATAGCACTGCCAAGTATTTAAAGAACAGCCCCTAACATATGATCTGTAATGTCTCTCCATACACAAACCCTGTTAATATTTTGTCATATAGGGGCCCTTCCAGAAACATGGCATAGGAATATGAATTTTTAGTATTCCATAATACCCAGACTGTATCATAGCTGTGTTAATGGAGGATTTTCCCTGGGTTTGTGTGCATATATTATCCATGTATATCCATTTTTCCCACCATAGAGAACAATGGAGGGAATAGGGGCAACCTGTTTGGGGGCCCATAGAATTGGACCCCCTAGTCCAAAGTTCTTGAAACTTAGTGGGTATCTTTGGGAGAGGCTCCATCAGCTACCCTGTGAGTTTGGAGCCTCTCCCTCAAACCCCCTACCCTCCAGCCCCCAGAATATACCCTATGTTTTCACCATTGACTTCAATGGCCCATAGGATATAATGGGGCTGAATTGCCGCCAAATTGCTTTCATTCCCTCCTTTCTTTCTCTCTTTTTCCTCTTTCCCTCCTTCTTCTCTTCTCTCTTTCTTTCTTTCCCACCTTCTTCTCTTCTCTTTTTTCCCCCTTTCCCTGTTTCCCTCCTTCTTCCCTCTCTTTATTTCCCTCCCCTTTCCTTCTCTTTCTTTCCCTCTTTCCTTCCTTCTTTCCTTTTCTCTACACTCTCTCTCTTTCCTTCCCTCTTTCCTCCTTCTGTGGCCCAACTCTCATGAGAAGGAGTTTAAACTTTAAACCCCTTCTTTCTCAGCTCCCGCACCCAGACCAGCTGGGGAAGGGAAGGGGAGGCTTTTGAAGATGCCCCCCCCTTTGCTTCCCCTTCTGACATCACTTCTGGTGATGTCAGGGGGCATGGCATATGCTAATAGCCTAAAGCTCGTTAGCATACCATATGCTAATGAGCTCCTGCAGCTGTTTTTCTACAAAAAGACCCCTGCTCAGAGGTATAGCCCCAGTAACTCCTTTGGTAGTGCCAAAGAGTTGGGTGATCAGTAGCAGCATACTTAATCAATGTTGTTTTCCAAAAATGCTGGAAGTATTGTGTAGTTGATAACTATCCTGATAACTGCCCCAGTTTTGTCTTTGTTATTCCATACATAATGCCATACAATAATTTAAGTTTTAATTTTTCTTTGTTAAAGTAATATTATTTATCTCCTGTTGATCATTATGACCACCTCCTTAATTAACAGATGTTCAAAATAACTACAGTATGTTATCTTAATTGTAGATTGTGAAGGGCTGTAAGAGGATCTCTCCAAGACTGATGAGTGGGTCACAGAATGGCAAATGAGATTCAATGGCGGTAAATGTGAAGCAATACAACTTGGGGCAATTAATCTTGACTTCACATACACACTGATTAGTCTCATAAACTGATGGTGACTAATCAGGAAAGAGATCTTGGGATCCTAGCAGATCAGATCATAAGATCAATGAAAACAAAATGTGTGGTAGGTATGAAAAAGATAAATTCTACACTAGGATTTTTAGGAAGGGGATAGAGAATGAACCAACCAGCATTATAATAAGTGTACACAAATCTATGGTACTTTTGGTATCCTATGCACTGTTCTCGTCCCCTCCCATCTTAAAAAATAGCACTGTAGAACTCAAAAAGGTACAAAAAGAATTTACCAAATTATGAAGCACTGGAGCATCTGTCCTTTAAGGAAAGGCTAAATAATTTGGGCTTTTTTATTTAGAAAAAGGATGACTAAGAGGGCTGTGATAGAGGTTTTTTTAAATTATGGATGATTTGGGAAAAGTAGATAGAAATAACTTTTTCTCTCCCTCCCATAATACAGGACTGCAGAGTCACTCAGTTAAATTAATTAGCAGTGCTTTCAGGACAGACAAAATAAAGTATTTTTTCAAAGAACATATAATTAAGTTATGGGATTTGCTGCCATAATATATGATAGATCAAGATGGGTAGCCGTGTTAGTGTGTCTGTAGCAGTGGAAATGAGCAAGAGTAGCACCTTAAAGTCTAACAAAAATTTGTGGCAGGGAATGAGCTTTCGTGAGTCACTGCTCACTTCTTCAGATAATATATGATGATAGCCATTAGCCTATATATCTGTATACATATTCATGGAGGACAGTCTGTCCAGGGGAGGGGGAATCTATTCAAACTCCTGAGACGTTATACAATCCTAAAGGAAGATGTGGAGGGATTTAGAAAGTGTCCCCACATTCCTCATCAGCATCTATTATTCATGATGGCTAAAAAGAACCTCCATGTTCAGAGGCACAATGTCCTTATGGGGTATTGCTGGAGATGGGGACAAGAGAGGGGAAGGGCTACTACATTCTTGCCTTGCTTATGGGCTCATTGGTGGCATCCAGTTGTGCAGTGTGGGAAACTAGATAGACCTGACCTAACAGGGATCTTCTGATTCTCTCACATGTTATGGGCTTACAGGTGTACCATTCCCTGTGGTTCATCCCACCTACTTAGAATTTTTGAAAAAACAGGCATTTTAATTTGTGGCATGTGGCATGACTGCCCTTCAAACTCTGCTACCTGATTTGACCAGGCCTGTCTACCCAGTTCCTTCTGGCTCAGGGTCAATTTTTCAAGACTCCTCTCACCCTTATGCACAAGGGACTCTTAAAAACCCACATGCCTCTTTAGCTACTATGACTGTGAACATTATAGGATGCTTAAAGGGACATCTGAAAGCCAACTTAAAGCGGATTCTCCCTGGCCAAGGGACTCAGTGGCCAGATTCCCTAAGCCATGACAAACCCTGATTGCACACTGGCCAGGGTGGATCCTGCTCTTCACTTGAAGAACCTTCCCAGTGCTCTATTCTTGAGATTGGCACTGCCTTTTCCCTGGACATCACCATTTTCAGACTGCTCCCTCAGTGCTCCCACACTGACTCCACCACTATTGCTTCCCTCCCTCCAACAGAATACACACACATACACACAAAAGCCTCAGAGGCCTTAGTGATGTCACTGAGGCCTCTTGAGCACAATGTCATTTCACACAAAATGTGGGTGAGAAGCAGCCTCTTTTGCACTGCAACATACCATTCAAATAGCCATTTCTGAACCAGTGAGCAGTCCTGTCATTTCCCACAGAGTACTCACCAGGGGAGAAATGATGCGCCACACTGTGTTTTGAAGCACAGAGAGGTGCTGTTTCTCACTATGCAGGAAGGCACTTAACACAAAATGAGAGGATGGCAGGGGGGTTTCTGACCTTCTCGGTGAACTGTAGTGTTGTGTAGTGACAGCTTCAAATAAATGGGCATTGTTGGAGAGGCTCCTAGTAGCTACATTCTGATTGGCCGCCCTTGCAGAGCAGGCCAATCAGGTAACAGAAGTGTAAAGTGATGCCATGCAAATGAAGGCTCTTAGCTACTATGTTCTTACTGGTTAACTTGTATCTTGTGGGTGTATTTTGGAACTGGGAGTTTTGTATGTAGTTGTGGCTCACCGCATGTATGTTATTCTTAACATTCCAATAAAGAGCTATGCTGAAACCACGATAGTATCGTGAACCCACTACTTAACATGTAGGTTGCAGATATGAGAAGGGAAACATCAGTAATGATCTGGCAGGAACTGAGACAAAGGAATGAGAACACAGTTGGACAAGCAAAAGGCAGCATCACTCTTCCATCCCTGATGGATGGCATGCTAAAGTGCAGGCTGCAGAAAACTAGGGCTGGGGCAAGATGCAGCCTGAGGACCACCAACTAGCTATTTGGAACAAAAATAGTTTAATTGGGGGGGCACCCCAAGTTTGCTTCACTTTGTTGTCCCTACCTCCTTCCAGCACCCTGTCATTCAATCAATGAGTAGCTAAAAAGTGCTGAATGTTTTACCAGAAGAGAAAATCAATTTACAAAATGTATAAAGCTCAAGATAGATTCTAAAAGTAAGGATACTGACTTTCCATAGAGCCAGTGGTTACTAATGTCTGCCATCCTCAAATGCTAATATAGGATAATTCTTCTTCAGCCTGTAGTGTGTTTTCATACTTTCTCAGATAATATTGCAGTAAAAAACGTGTTTAGAAAACCAGAGCAAATCAGCCTAGTTCTGAAAGAGGAAGCACTGATAGTAGACAAAGAAGTGCAGGGTGATACATATTTTTTAATATGGGGAAATGGAATTGTTATGTATTGGAATGGCCACATATATTTGTGCACAAGCTCCTACCGCTCAAGCAAATGGCCACATGTACTTGTACACGAACTCCTACCCCTCATGCGAATAAGCACAGCTTCAGCTGCATAACAAAAGCTGGCTAGGATTCTGGAACAGACCTATAGGCTCGCCTGGATCCTAGAATTAACCAATGGTTGAACCTTGCACTGTAAATAGCCTATCACAGGGAGTGGGTGTATGTTTGAGTGTGGTGTGTTGCAGGGATTTAAGCAGACCTCGGACCTAGTTTGTCTGTCTTGAGTTTGAGCTGAAATCACAATAAACCATGAGCTGATCACTGTACATGTCTGAACCCAGTATATTTCACTGGTGATGAAGGTGGGATCCCGATGAGTGACCCTGACCCAGCCTCCAACACCGCACCGCACAACGATCTCCAGGACTCTGCACCTCACATCACTCCACAGGTCATGGCTGCCACTCTGGGAATCATTCCTGCATTCGACCCCACTCACCCTGGGTTTTGGGAAGCGTGGGTGGAGCAGCTGAAGTACTTCCTTTGGTTCCAAGGCACAGACAACTTCGACAAGAAAAAATCGCTCCTGCTCAGCACATGTGGCATCGCCACACTATGCCTAGGCCAGGGCCTCATTGCTCCTAAAACCCTTGAAGAAGCCACGTATGATGAACTCGTCAAGGCCCTCACAGGCCATTTCGCACCTCAACCAACTAAGATGGTGAAGTGCATCGACTTCTTGGCACACCACCAAAAGTCCAGTGAAGCAGCCACCGACTTCATAGCTGCTCTCCGCAGGCTGGCCATCAACTGCGAGTTCCCAGATCTCGAGGATGCCCTCTTAACCCAGTTTGTCTGGGGCGTCCAAGAACAGAAACTCCACCGCAAACTGATCGGTACCAACAAACTCAAACTGGACAAGGCACTACGCATGGCCACGGCTTTTGAAAAGTCACAATGGGATCGCCAGGCCCCCTCCATTCATCAGGCTTCCACATCTCTGGTCTCCGACGCCTTGGACGAGGAAGAAATACTCCAGGTACACTGCCCAGCTCACCGAGACTCATGGCCATCAACCGCGACCACCCACCCTGCAAGGACTGCCACACAAGCATCCTGTGCCAGCTGCAGTGATGCCCACGAACACCATGCCTGGTGCTTCCGAGACGCATCCTGCCAGACCTGCGGAAAAATCAGCCACATAGCACGTGCCTGCCACTCCAGGGATCACCAGAGACAGACCACCGCACACCAGGAATCAGCGGAACTGAACACCATGGCCGCCCGCCACAACCAGGTACTGAGTTTGCCCTGGTTTGCCTAGACAAAATCAATGTGACTGTGTATATTGAAGGATCCCATGCGAGATGGAGCTGGACATGGGGTCCTCCCTCTCCATCATTTCGGCAGGGACTCTACAGAGGCTCTGTCCACACGGGGGTCCCTGACTGCAGAAACCCTCCTCCGGGGTTGTAAAGTACTGGGTTTGCCGCATGGAGACTCAGACTACGGCATGTATTCAGATGCATTTATTGTATTTCACACACAAGACTGAAAAACAGTCCCACAAGGGCCAACTATATACACCCCACCCAGTACACCCACAGTCCCATTGGTGGGTTTGAATTTCCCGCCAGATAGCCTATTGGTGGACACTAGGTGGTCTAGGATTTGAGGTCCCATTGTGTTTGGGACCCAAGTTCCCTACTTTAGCCACAGACCCCTGGTGGTGGTCCGCATACATAACACCCCTCCCCCTATAGTTCCGACCCAACCTATGTGACATAGTCCTGCAAACAGGCTGGTGGTCTGTGCTCTCGCAGGGAACACCGGGGCACGGGTACAGGGTCGCTTGCGACTGTGTCGGATTGACTGGCTGGTTCTGGTTGCTGCGGGGCCGGTTGTGGTTCCACTGGTCCTGGAGTTGTGGCCAGTGGTTCTACTGCTGGTGCCTCCCTGTGGTTAGGTGGATCGGTCTGGGTGCTTGGCTTGGGGTTGACGGGCTTGGGCCCCATGAGCCATGGGGGTTCCTCTGCTACCGGAAGTTGTCACCTCCACAGTTGGTCAATGTGTTTCTTTAGGAGTTGACCATCCTCTGTAGACACTTCGTATGACACGAGATCGGTAGCCCATATGACTCTTCCCACCAGCCACGGGGGTCCCTTCCCAAAGTTCCTTATGTAGCCAGGGCCTTCTGGGAAGAACCCCCTGGGAGCTTCCCATTGTTCTGTCATCTTCCTGGATTCCAGTGCCCGGTCCGGATGTAGCCGGTCCAACAGGATGGTGGGGCAGTGACCCATCAAGAGTTAAGTGGGGCATCGGCCACTGACGGGGTTGGGTGTCATCTGCTGGGTCAGGAGGAAGCGTGTGAGATGAAATTCCCAGTCTCCGTCTGAGATCCGGTTGAGGGCTTCTTTTGCGGTGCACACCATTCGCTCCGCTTGCCCATTGGTTGCGGGGTGGAAAGGTGCCGACCTCACATGGCAGATGAGGTTCCTCTGCAGGAAGTCCTGGAACTCTGCCAACGTAAATGCTGCCCCGTTGACAGAGAGTATGGTGTCCAGCAGTCCAGGAGTTGCAAAAATCCAGCGCAGCGCCTGGATGACAGCCTTTGTTGATGTAGTGGTTACTGGGCTGACCTTCAACCATTTGGAGTAGGAGCTCACTGTGACCAAGAAAATTAGCCCTTGGAACGGCCCGGCAAAGTCTGTGTGGAGCCAGGACCACGGCTTATGTGTGGACTCCCACGGCTGGGTGGGCGCGCTCAGTGGATTTGGGCAGACCACCTGACATGTCAGGCACCCCCACACCCATGACTCGATCTCTGCGTCGATCCCCGGCCACCACATGTAGCTCCGGGCTATCGTCTTCATTTGGACGATTCCTGGGTGGGCTTCATGTAGCGTGTTGAGGACCTGCTGCCGCAGGCCACTGGGGACAACTACCCTCTCCCCCCACAGGAGACATCCCTTAAGAGCTGACAATTTGCCCCTGTGAGTGGCGAAAGCCATAAACTCAGGGTCCGCTGAGGTCGCGGGCCACTCTCTGACCACTCAGCCCAAGACCCGTGAGAGGACAGAGTCACGGGCCAAGTGGCAGGCAATGTCGGTGGCCTGCAGGGGTGGATCCAGGAGGTTCTCGAGCAAGAGGACCCCGGGGGTGACTTTGTCCCTTGCCGGATGGAGGCCCGTCGCGTCAACCCAGAACCCCAAGAAATTCACCTCCAGGACCCCGAGAAGGCACTTCTCCCTCTTGACCTTCAGGCCTGCCAAGTTGAAGCGGTACAGGACTGTGCAGAGATGGGAGGCGAAGTCATCTGGGGTGGCCGTGGCAATGAGCACATCATTAAAGAAGGGCGTCACTCCAGGAATCCCTTTTAACAGAGGGTCCATTAGCTGTTGGAATATCCCTGGGGCCACACTAATCCAGAACTGCAGCTGCTTGAGGTGTCCCTGTTTTCCACATGTGTGGCAGGTGGCATCATGGAACCGGCATGATTTATGCTCGTGTGCCTCTCTGCAGCTGGCACACATGGCATGCCCCGCTGTTTTCTCAGGGTGTCCTGAGGCGCTGGCGGCTCCTGGCTGCTTCCTGTGGCTGGAGGGGTGGACGAGGCAGACTTCTTCCTTGTCGGAGTGCTTGAGCACCGAGTCAGGGAGCACGAGGTGAGATACGGTTTGTGGCCTGTCTCAGTGGGAGGCCACGTAGGTGATGGTGAGCTGGAGGGCATTGTCAATTTTGAGATCGGTGGTGCTGATCATCTTGCGGCGGAGCTTCACATCACTGATTCCCCAGACAAACTGCATCAAGATGTTCTCTTCCACCTTGGTGAAAGTGCACTCCATGGCATGTTGGTGCAGCACGGCCATAAAAGCTGCGGCTGTTTTGCTGGGCTTCTGGATGCGCCCCTGGAACTCCATCCGCCTGGCCATAGTTGTTGGCTTGGGCGTGAAATACCTGGTCAAGGCCTTGACTATCTCCTTGTACAGGCATTCCAGGATTGCCTTAGGGGCCAGGAGGCTCTTTGTGAGCCAGATGGTGGCCATACCACAGGAACTGAGGAGGAGGGCCCTTCTCTTGCCAGCGTCGGTCACCTCATGGTAGGTGAGGTAGCAGGTCAGCTGGTCCATCCACAAATCCCAGAACTTGGGATTTGTGGGGTCGAAGACTTCTAGGTGTCCTGGAGCGGCTGCCATGACTCTAGCGCAGTGCGGGGGGCAGTGTCGGGGAGAGCCAGGAGTGATGCAGTGCTGCTTAGGAGCAGTGCGGGGTGCAGTGGCTTCATTTGCATCAGTGCTCTGTGATGCACTGGTTGGAGAGTCAGGCCTGCTCATCGGCATCCCACCTTTATCGCCACTGTCAAGTAGTGGGTTCACTGAATGGAGACTCAGACTACGACATGTGTTCAGATGTGTTTATTGTACTTCACACACAAGACTGAAAAACCGGCCCCACAAGGACCAACTATATACACCCCACCCAGTACACCCACGGTCCCATTGGAGGGTTTGAATTCCCCACCAGATGGCCTGTTGGTGGACACCAGGTGGTCTAGGATCCGAGGTCCCTTTGTGTTTGGGACCCAAGCTCTTTACTTTAGCCACGGACCCCTGGTGGCAGTCCACATACATAACAGGATTTACCTTAAGAGACTTCCAAAAGAACCCGGTGGCTGTGAAAGGGTGGGGCAAATTTCAAGTGGAGTACAAGGGCTTTAAGGGTCTTTTGGATTTGCTAGTAGTGGAAGGGCAGCTCATGAGATTACTGGGCCTGTCCTGGTTCGCACCCTTAGGATTCGGAGTAACGGGGGTGCACCATGTGCGGCCATCAGATTTTCAGGATGCGTGCAGTGAATTCCCGGCCATCTTCGATGGGAGTCTGGGTCACTACACCAGTCTGCCCGTGTCCCTTAACCTCGAGCCAGCAGTGTGGCCCACCCACATGAAGACCAGGAATGTCCTCTTTGCCCTTAAGCCTAAGATAGACAGGGAGTTGGATCACCTGGTGGCCCAAGGGGTTCTGAAGCCCGTGCCACATGCCCTCTGGGAGACTCCCATCATGACCCCAGTCAAGCCTAATGGGGACGTCTGTATCTGCACAGACTACAAGTGCACCATTAACAAAGCCCTCCAGGACCACGTGTACCTGGTCCCTGTAGTTAGCCATGTTCTGGCCTCCTTGGTTTTTGGAAAAGTGGACCCAGCCCAGGCATAACAGCAGCTCCCCGTGGATGATGCCACAGCAGAGGCCCAGACAATCGTCACACACAGGGGTGCGTTCCAGGTGCAACAACTGCGATTTGGGGTCAGCGTGGCCCCGGGGATCTTTCAAAATTGAATGGACTGTCTTCTTAAAGGTATCACCAGGGTCCAGCCATTCTTCGACAACATTTTGATCTCAGCACCCATGACTGAGGCTTTCGCTGAAAGACTGCACACTGTCCTGCAACATTTCCACACTGCTGGTCTGAAGGTGAAGCAGGAAAAGTGTCTACTAGGGGTGCGGAGGGTTGAGTTCCTGGGGTTTACTGTCGACGCACAGGGCATCCACCCAACGCAAGACAAGGCCCATGCCATTGTCAACGCTCCAACACCCTCATCCAAGTCTGAACTCCAGGCCTTCTTTGGGCTGCTGAATTTCTACCACTCCTTTTTGCCCCACAAAGCAGCCATTGCCGAGCCTCTATACTGCCTTCTCGACAAAAAAGCACCCTGGGTGTGGGGCCAGAAGCAAGCCGCAGCGTTCCAGGCCATCAAGGATCTGCTCACCTTGAATGCCGCCCTGGCAGACTTCAACGAGTTGCTTCTTGTCGTCCTCGCCTGCGACACTTCCCTGTATGGGGTTGGGGCCATCCTGGGGCACTGGCTGCCTGATGGCCGGGAGGTCCCCATGGCTTATTGCTCCCATTCTTCGGCTGAGTGCAACTATGCCCAGATAGAGAAGGAGGCACTGGCGATCATGGCGGAAGTAAAGAAGTTCCACAACTACCTCTATGGACAGCCCTTCACCATCATAACCAACCACAAACCCCTCTTGGGCCTGT
The DNA here is from genome assembly GCA_029375565.1 of Gekko gecko. Classification (NCBI taxonomy): domain Eukaryota; kingdom Metazoa; phylum Chordata; class Lepidosauria; order Squamata; family Gekkonidae; genus Gekko; species Gekko gecko. The sequence goes on along the minus strand of JAPDNY010000002.1, from coordinate 229,367,677 downwards.
TGGCCCCAGATTGCCAGACGCCGCAGGTGCTGTCTCCCAGGGTGCTCCACTGGTCTATCTTCCTGGCAGGCTACCAGTATGCCCTGCTCCATCGGCCCGGGAAAGCAATGGGTCACACCAACGTCCTCAGCTGCCTCCTGCTGCCCTTGTATGATCCAGATCTGGTGCCGGCGCACCAGATCCTGCTCCTCAAGGACCTGCTGGACCATCCCCTCCAGGTAACGGACGTGTCCCGCCACACGGCATGGGACCGCGTGCTCTCTCGTGTTTTGGACTGGGTGGGGAGGGGATGGCCCACCAATCAGGTGCACCCGGAGTTCACCACGTTCTCCTCCCACCATGACAAAATGTTGGCCTACAAGGGCTGCCTGTTATGGGGAAGCCGGGTGGTTGTGCCTGTTCCGCTGTGCCAGCAAGTCCTCACCACCCTACACAAAATGCATCCAGGGATCATACGGATGAAGGCACTGGCCTGCAGCTACATTTGGTGACCCGGCATGGACAGTGAGATTGAGGACTGTGTTAAACGCTGTCAGACATGCCAGGAATCCAGACCGGAACCACCCTGGGTCCCGGTGCAGCAGTGGGAATCCTCCTAGAAGCCATGAGCCCAGCTGCACCTCGACTTCACAGGTCCTTTCCAGGGGCGGATCTTCTTCATTTTGGTAGACTCATTCACTAAGTGGCTAGAGGTGGTGCAGTCCTGTCTACGTCGTTTTGAGTGGCCATTCGCGCCATGTGGCGGATCTTCAGCATGCACGGCATCCCCGACACCATCGTGACAGACAACGGGACGGACTTCACTACTTCAGAATTCCATGATTTCATGACCTACTATGCCATCCAGCATATTTGTTCTGCTCCTTTCCACCCCGCAACCAACAGCCAGTCTGAGAGAATGGGGAGGATGACTAAGGAGTCCCTCTGCAGAATCGTACACTGGGATTGGGACCACCAGCTGGCAGCCTTCCTTTTCGGACACCGGATAACCCCAAACACTACCACCGGCTGCAGCCCCACAGAACTCTTAATGGGAAGGCAGCTCATGACTCATCTGGATCGGCTGCACCCAGACCATGCTCCGGCGCACAGCTTGGCCCCAGAAAACCAAACTGCTCCCCACGGGTTCTTCCCTGGTGATCCCGTCTATGCTCGCAACTTCTCAAGAGGCCCAGTTTGGGTCCTGGCCAAGGTTGTCAGGGTAACCAGCCCGCTATCATACGAGGTATCCACAGAAGACGGCCAGAAGCTATGCCAGCACATCAACCAGCTCCACAGCTGTCTCCTCCCTGTTGAACCTGGGACACCCACACCAGAAGACAGTGATGACGACCTGTCAAGCCCCAGGGAGCCGGAGCACAAGGGGAACATGCCAACTGGCAACGCCCAGCCAGAGGCCAATGAGCAGCCTTCAGAGGCCACCTGCAGAACGCCTGCACCAGCCACCACCGGGGGTCCCGACATTGCTCCTGTGTCACTGCCTTCTCCCCATCCAGCTGCGGGCCCTGCCCCCGACATGGTTCCAGAACCCACAGCCCTGTCAATGGAACCCCGCCGCTCGAACTGGGAGCGGCGCAGACCAGCATACTTAAAGGACTTTGTAAGCCAAGGGCGTCTGAACCATGGGGGGAGGGGTGTTATGTATTGGAATGGCCATATGTATTTGTGCACGAGCTCCTATCGCTCATGCGAATGGCCACATGTACTTGTGCACGAACTCCTACCGCTCATGTAAATAAGCGTAGCTTTGGCAGCATAACAAAAGCTGGCTAGGATTCTGGAACAGACCTATAGGCTCGCCTAATTCTATAGGCTTGCCTAATTCTATAAGCTCACCTAATTCTAGGATCCTAGAATTAACCAATGGTTGAACCTTGCACTGTAAATAGCCTACCACGGGGAGTGGGTGTGTGTTTGGGTGTGGTGTGTTGCAGGGATTTAAGCAGGCCTCAGACCCAGTTTGTCTGTCTTGAGTTTGAGCTGAAATCACAATAAACCATGATCACTCTACACGTCTAACCCAGTATATTTCAGGAATTCAAACATTTTTATCCCTAAGAAGGTAAAAATGTAGGTTTGCAGGATGGTCTAACTTCTGTGGAACACTGACACATTTCACACTGTGTGTCTACATGGGGCTAAAGCAGCAGTAGGTTGGTTTTAATGCCTCACCACTGTAGTCACTCTATGACTTGACTGTCTGGAAAAAACATTGCTAGTTTTATGAGGTGGTTGTTCACGGTTTATTTAGTACAAACCTACAGGTCAAATCCATGCATCCACAATATGGTCCTGTGAATGATCCCCTGGGAAATATCTGATCTTGGCGAGGTGCACCTTGCTTTCTCAGTCACTGTTTGTGTTATCATGTAATGTGGGCTCATATGGAAGATCCTGCTTCAGTGGAGGGTGTTGGACCAGAGAGTGTTCAGGTTCTTTCACGCTGTACTGTTTCTGTGAGTCTCCACATCTAGCAATTCACACAACAAATATTATTACATCTTTTCTAATAGCTTTGCAATATTTAAAGAGAAAATACCTACATCTCAAGATGACTAAGGATAAGCCACATTGGTGACTTCTAGGACTCCAATATTGCACTAAATTAAAAGAATAAAACTCTCCCTAGCTGATAAGGTCATCATAGGTGTAAGGAGGAAGCCCTGCACAGGAACAGTGCCTGGCATGTACCATTAAGCAAGACTCCTGCTCCTGAGTGTTGTAGCTCCAATGAAGTCCTTGCAGGATGAGGTCCCAGAGTTAACAACACCCAGAGTAAGCATGGCTGCTTCCCTGGACTATTTAAACCTCAATCCTGTCTGGGATCTTTGCTAGTTCAACTGCTTTACCCTAGACCAGCTCATTAAAAATGTGTGTGTGAGCACATGCATTTATATACATGTATGCCACTGTTTTTCTGTTTTAGCTATTGGACCCAGGCCCCACTTCTGCCCTCTGTATATCCTTAATATGTTATTATTATTCAGACAAATAATGGGGGCCAGCTTAGATGTGGTAGAGTGATTTACATGCATTTATACAGAGGTCCACCCATTCACATCTAAAGCACAGGTTGAGAGTGGTGTGTTTTTTTTAATGGAGTGTGTGGACAAGCAAAGGTAAACCTTGTCTTCTCCCCTGCTTTGCATTATCACACTCTGTTGCCCTAAGCTTTTTTTCTACCAGCTCATTTCCAATATAAGAAACCAGCAACAATCATGTGGTATAAACATTTGCTTTGCAAAAAGAAAAAGAGGAAGAAGAAGCTTTACAGGAGTCTGCACAAGTTATGTCATTGATCTGTTTCTTAATGCCTCTGTGTTATATTGTAAGAGTCTATTGCATTAGGGTGAAATGTCTCATTTTGAGGTCTTTCTTTGTTAACCTGAACAGCTAAACAGTTGTTGTTTCTTGGATTGTGCTAGCAATTCTTTGTCATCAATTCCAGACTTTTGAAAGCCTTCTTATCTGCATGATGTGCCTGCCTAGCTGTTCCAAAGAGCAGAAGGCTAGAAAGGCATCCTTGCTGAGTACAAATCATCTACAAAGAAAGGCTAATTAGATGTTTCAGTGTGATTTATTACGTTATATTTTCAGTTTAACATTCTCACTTTTCACCGTGTGTGAATTTCTGCTCATAAAAGCTATTTCAGGACCTATGGAGGAAAAAAACTCACCATCAAAGTGCTCCTGTTAGGCTGTACTGTGGTTCCAAAGAGCTCCTATAGCTCTGTCTAGTCAATTATATGTGTAGAGTTGATTGGTTGCAGCCCTAAGAGGGTCAAAGCCAGTGAAGCAGTGAGTTAGTAGGAGTGTCTTGCCATGTATGCATCAGAGAGTGCTGCATCACTGATGTCATCACTCTTCTGCCATCTCCAGCTCCAAAGAATGCAGGTCATCTTTCTGCTCCTGCCATTAAAAATGGACACAGTCTTCTAGAATCAGCTTCCAGAATGAGGTACCACTGAGCAGAAGTATTCAGGCTTTTAAAATTTGTATCTTTCTACATTACTGCAGCCTTCTAGACAGGGTTGCTAGAGTGTCGAAATTGGGGAGGTCCAGGTTCAGATTCTCACTCAGCCATGAAGGTCATTGGCTAACCTTGAACCAGTCACTGTCAGCCTAACCCACATCACAGGGTTATTATAAAGAAAGGGAGAACCATGTACACGGCCCTGAGTAGGGAAGGATAAAAATCTGATAAGCAGTACGTTTTAAACATCTTTATACTGTTTGCCTGTGAAACACGCAATCAGTCCCTTTCAGATGAGAACCTTCTGGTATCCAAGGTGTAAAGCTATACCAGGAGTGCAAATAGCATATTGTCCAGTGCCCTGCAACAAGGCAGGGTGTTCCATCCTTCTTCCAGTATACCACAAAGCAATTCACAACCTAAGTCTGTTGTGTGAACACAGAGCAATATGCACTATGGCAAAAAAGTACACATGGGACCAGTAACTGATAATTCACATGCAAGAACTGAGCCTAATGCTGCTGTTTTAAACATGTCTTCTATACTTGCAGTAAATAGCAATAAAAATTGATGTACTTTCCAATCTATTGCCCTTGGCATAATCAGATTTCTCTGGCAAAGGCTTCTAGAATTTCAGAATCTTTTTCATATTGACTCCCTAATCAACAACAATAAAAAACTCTTAAAACTGAACAAATCACCAATAGCAGAAGATGACATAATTTTCATTCACCTGACATGAAAAGAGAAACAGACATCTTTAATTTCTACCATTAGCTTGTGCATAGACCCCCATCTATAATATACTGAGCTTGTGGCAGAAAAGCTTCTGATACAGATTGGCTGAGCTGGTCTGATACTGTGGAATTTTCACAAATATTCCATAAGCACAGGGAAGAGCCAGTTTGGTGTAGTGGTTAAGTGTGCGGACTCTAATCTGGGAGAACTGGGTTTGATTCCCCACTCCTCCACTTGCACCAGCTGGATGACCTTGGGCAAGCCATAGTTCTGGCACATCTGTTCTTGAAAAAGAGCAGTTTCCGTCAGAGCTCTCTCAGCCCCACCTCCCTCACAGGGTGTCTGTTGTGGGGAGGGGAAGGGAAAAGGAACTCTGAGACTCCTTTAGGTAGTGAAGGACGGGGTATAAATCCAATCTCTTCTTCTTTTCAGCAGCAGAATGAATGTACTGATTAGAGAATAAAAAGTTGGCATGTTGTCTGTGCTTAAAACCTCATTATGTTCATACTGGTGTGCTCCTGTCAAAAGATGGGCAGCCTCCCTCACTTTGCATTAGTTGAAATTTGCAAGATGTCTTCCAAGATGCAGCCTCATGTAGGACATGGGCATCTATGGATGCCTTCTCCAAGTTATGTCAGTGTATAAAAGCCTTAAGCTGCTAGTAGTCTACCATATGGCATACTGGAGGTTGAAGAGGAGCCTTGAAGGTTGCTAACTGTCTTGTTCTTTCCTTGCCAACTCACAGTTGTCACTGGTGAGTAGCAGTTTGTCCCTGTTATACAAAACAATAGCAGTGTGGCAAATTGTCACTTGTGTTTTAAAAGTGTACATATGCTCATGAAATGGAAACTGTTGGTTAAATATCCAGAATAAGCTTGTTGTATGCCTGTGATAAATCAAAATAATGAACAGAAAATGGTTTTATGTTAGGGGAGAAGCCGTGTTCTTCAGAGCACACTGCTTATTAGTCAGGTGCAGGAAATATCCTGAGAAAGGATTTGCCCACATGTGAGGTGTTTGGAAGTGACATCATTATAGTGTTTGTGATGCTATACTAGGCTAGGTTACTTTGGTTGCCAAGGTTACTGTATAACAGCCAATGTAGCATGCCCTGATATATTCTGCCTTTAAAGTTACACAATTCAGTATGTATGTGAAGAATAAGAATTTTTTCTTATTATTCCTTAACCAAATTTCTCCAGCTTCAATGTTTTGCTTCTATCACTAATCTTATTAAAAGAAGCGAAAATTGTTCTTTAAACTAAAAAAGGCATAAGTAAGCCGTTTTGCTGTCTGCATGGCATTTTTCTTTTGCCTAGTGAAGAACTCTGTACAGTTCTAAAGTGTGCATACTCTTAACACCAACAGAGGCTGGTTCAAATCATTTCATATAGTTTGTATTACTCACTTCACACCAGTTCAGATGATCAGATGATGATGTAGATGATGATTGTATGTGGTAATTGTGTGGGGGTGTATGGGACTTACATAGCATTCATAGGCCAGCATATATCAGTTGCTCCAAGGCCAGGGTGGCAAGCAGAAACAAAATCAGGCATTAGTTTTAGACCACTTATCACCTAGATGCTGTCTTGCACAATGTTCACTGGTTTTAATTATCACAAAATGAACCCTGGGAATGATGCAGAAATGCAGGTGACTCTGGACATAGGGATTGGTAAATGAGGCAGAGAATGAACAAGGGGCTTTTCAAATGTACAGCACGTTTTCTTTTCTTTTTTTGGTCACCTGGAAGGCAATCTTTTTTTTTTTTTTTTAATATAGTTTTTATATAGTTTTTGGTAAGTATTACATATTATCTTTTATCCCGTACATTTCATAACAGTTTTTTATCCCTTCTCCCTCCCTCCTCCCCCTCTGCTTTTCCAATGCTTTAGTCCTTTGATCCCAGCCACGGGCACAAGGTCCGAATCTTGCACTGAATGTCCTTTCTTCCTTCTGTTGGTAGCCACTCCAGGTAGGTCTTCCATTTCGTGCTGATTGCTGTAGTCCTGTCTGCCCATTTGGTCTTCCAGTTCAGTTTCTCTATTATGTCTGACTGTATGAAATCAAACAAATAATTATGCCAGATTTCTACTGTCCATTTACTCTTGTCCTTCCAACCCAGAGCAATCACTGCTTTTCCTGCTAGTATCATTGCTTTGAATATAGCTTGGTTCTCTTTACTTACTCCTGGGTTCCCTATTATGCCCATTAACATTAAATTAAAGTTAATGGACAGTGAAACTTTGCATGTTCTCCTTATAATTTGCAATATTTTTGTCCAAAAGACACTATCCTCTGGGCATTCCCACCACATATGGGAAAACCATCCTTTAGCCAGTTTGCAATGCCAGCACATGGGGCTCATTCCTGGGATCATGTTTGCTATTTGCGCTGGTGTTTTGTACCATTTTGTAAAGAATTTATGCTCCATTTCATTAAATTTGACCACTTTAATTCCCTCTATTCCTTCCATTATTTTGCTTGCCAAGTTTTCTGATACCTGACCTTCTTTGGTCCAAGTGTTCTGTAGGTAAGATATTGTCGTGTCTGTATTTGATATCATTTTCCTATAGATTTTCCCTGCTAATCCTTGTTTTGATTTTTGCATCCCTTTGTATAGTTCTTCTATCGGTTCCTCTATCCATATTTTCTCTTTTTCCTTGATCTTATTAACCATACTATATAGGTCTGTTATTTTTAACCAGTGTTGGTTACCTACCTCTTCCACTATCTCGTGCACCGGTTTTAAGTTACGTCCTCTAAACATGTCTTCCAACCTATAATACCCTTTAGTTTTAAGATATTCCCACCTCCTGGAAGGCAATCTGACCCCAGCTCCTTATAGGTTCTGGTTCTGAAATTATTTCCACTGTCTAAGGAGGATGGGATGTTTGCCCAGCCCATTGTTATCCTACTTGTTACCATCCATGTCCATTGTGTTGAATTAAACAGAGTTCTGGAGCTGGGATCCTGTATTCTGATGATGTACCTGCCTGGTGACCTATTCAGTCCTGGTTTGTGTATCTTTTTCTAACTTGCAAAGTTCTGAGGTTTCAGCCTTTCTGATCCAGTTCTGCGGCTCGTCGTCATTTTGGGAACAATCCTAAACAGGTCTACTGAGAAGTGAGTCCCGTTTTGGTCAATGGGGCTTACTCCCAGGAAAATGCTCTTACGACTTCAGCCATTGGATCAGTCCTGATCCAATTCCGAGCCGCCTGCAGGTTCTATCATGACTCTGCCCCTGCTCTTCCTGACCCAGGACTGCTTTTTTCGCTCTGAATCCGATATTCAATTCCACAGTCTACCATCTGTTCCTGACTCTAGCAGTTGATCCAAATCCTTGCCCAATGGTTTTCCTGGTTCATCAGCATAGTGGTCTCCGTACAGTCCCACGTGGTTTTTCCAGTGCCAATCCCATCCCGGCGCTAGCCCAAGCTGTTTTGATCCGTTTCTGCGCCCGGTGGCTTCCCAGGGTCTGACCCGCCCTAGTGTCCAGAAGCCTGTCCCTGCTCCGGTCTCCCGCCGCCTCCCGGAATCACCTATGTCCCCTAGCTGCGGGTCTGCCTGACTCTGCTTTGGTATTTCCCCCCGCCCTCTCTTGGCGGCGCTAGGACCCGTCTAGCCCCGGGGCTCTCTCCGGCTCTCTCTGACGTTAGCTGGAGATGGGCAGGCATCGCTGCTCTTGAGCTACAGGCGCTAAATCGCCCCTGGATTGGAGCCGGCTGAGAACCCCACCGGGGCCCGGGCTCTGACTGTCATCCAAACCGGCCGCACTCAGCCGCCGCCGCCGCCACCCAGACCAGCAGCTCGGGACTTGCAGGTACCAAAGCAAAGCGGAGCTGTACAATGCTGATGGGTCAGAACCTCGCGCCCGGGACTCGCGCAGGTGGTACTAGCCTCACGCGATCCAGACCTGGCTGGGATCCGTGGGCTGCCGGCACTTTCTAGCTTCAGGGTGGACTCCAGTGGACCGTAGGATCCGGGTCAGGCTGCGAGCGAGCGCGTCGCCCAATCCCCTCTTTGCACCCAAGGCGCTCGCCGCCATTCCCTGGGGAGTGAGATAAAGAGAGGGGGTGGAATCCTGGGGGGACTCACTGAGCCTCCCCCCCCCACTTGCCCCTTACTCGCTGCTGTCTCCCACCAACGCTCCGACAAGAGGTCATTCCTGTGAGGGATGCTGATGTACTGGGGAGAATGGATGACGGCTGCCTTTGTGCAACAGGGGAAGGGGGGAGTGGAAGCGGAAAGTCTCCCATCCTCACATAGACGTAAATAAGACTGACAAAGCCGCTCGATAGTACGGGCAACGTCGTCCTCCTCTCCCTGCCCCTCCCCCCAATCCCTCTTCCACCCGGCCAGTGTCTCTGTGACCGCGGCGCCGAGCAGCTGCCTGGACCTGAACCCGGAGGGTTCCTTTGTTCCGCCGCGCCCCCCTACACTAGCCCTGGGCGTCACGACCGCAGCGGCACTGCTGGCGCTTCTCATTCATTTTCGCGCGCGCATCTCTGAAAAGCCGAGCTAGGACCCAAGAAGGACGGCCTCGGGTGGCTCTTGCGCTCTCCTTTTTCTAGGCGATCGATCAGTCTGTTTCTCTGCGGCCGCAAGGCCCTGGGATGGAACCTAGCCTTCTTAAACCACAACAAGGACAAGGAGTCCAATGGCTCTCTGGGTGTGATGAGATCACTGGTCTGAATGTGTCCTGCCTCTTAAAACATACAAAAAGCAAGGCCTCTGCTGAACCTCTGACACTCAGGGGTTTCAGTCAGGCTCAGCAGCATGGCACCGGCTTTATTTCACAGGATGGGGAGAGTACCTTTCAAATCTTGGGCCTATCCACTTGTTTCTTTACTTAAACTTTAACTGGAATGTAAACCCTTGGAATGCTCCAAAAGATGAAGGAGGCAGAGGGGAGAACAATGTCATCTGTGGATAACACTGTAAAAGGGGAAATGAGGATATGACTGCCTTAGGACTGCTTCATTCTTAGAGACATGTGTGTCAGAACTGGCTCAAAACTATTCAGAAGTCACCTTCATTTGGAAACCTGTGAATGAGCTGTGGTGGTTCAATAGTGAAACACACTTGCTCAGGCAGGGGTACTCACATCCTATGAAACCCAAGGCTAGGAGGAAGCACGAGGGGAGAGCCTCGGCCTCTGTGCCCTGTTTGTTGGCCATTCAGGGCAAGTGGTTGGGCACTGCATGAAACAATGCTGTACTAGATGGACCACTGGTCAGATAGTTCAGGTTAAATTTTTGGTTATAGTATCCTCCCACACTCCCAGCTCTCTCAATCTTTGCTAAGATTCCGTCTAGGTCCTTGAAAATTTTAAAATTATCTTTGATCATTTTGCCCTCCCCCTTGTACCACCTCAGCTATGGCAAATCATTTAGCTCAGTCTTTAGTGATCTGAGGCATTCTTCCTGGTCTGCCTCTGTTCAGCATCTGCCTGATTCATCCCCTCCAATCAGAGCTCAGATTCTAATGACTAATTTCATTTTTTGACAGGCCTAGGACATTTGCTTGGGTTTGAAATACCTTCCTGGGTACTGACTTTGTAACCAAATGTTCTAAATAACCTTGGATGCATTTCCTGTTTGTCTACTTCCTTGATTTGGCCTTTTTTAAAAAAAGAAAATAATAGTAACCAAAGAAGATGGTTTTGAGTTTGCCTCTTTCTCTCTCTGTCTTCTTTAAAAAATTATCCCAACTTGTCTGGGGTTGGAGCACTGCTGCTTGCTTGTATCAGAACATTTGGTGTCTCCACGAATAGGGCCCAACACAGCTATTAAGGAATATCATCTGACATGTTGTCTTCCTTCTTATTATATTTGACATCCATTCCCTCCTCCCAGTGTATCCATGATATCCAGTTGCTTTTTAGATGTATATCCACAGTGATTCCTACCTCTGTTTTGGTATGCTAGCTATGCTGGAAATCCCACTAAGTTCCATAGGATTTTCTTGCACCTAAGAGTGTATATAGGAACTATGCTGGAGTGGCAGAGGAGCCGTTTGAAAATCTCATGTGGAGCAGAGATTCTCCTGTAAGGCTGGCACCATAATTAGACTGTTCTCATTTGGAGAACATGAGGCAAGGTACATGCCGGATTTTGGCTGCTAGTGTGGCTCCCCAGCTCCTATGTGCCTTGACATAGTCTATTCCCGCTGAAGGGTAAATTCTCAAGATGGACGGTTGCTGACCTTGTAGCCCAGTCTGAAGTGGAGCTCTATGCTGAGAACTGACTGTAAAATGATAGCCTTACTTGACAGCTCCTTTTTCCTTGCGTATTCAGTTCTCCTCATGACTTGGTTTCTGTTCAAGCCAACATTTGTGCACGTGAAGCACTTGAACTTCACTAGTGATGCCATACAGCAGGTTCAGAGTGATCACTGGCATGTAGGTAGTACTCATATGCATTAATATTTGTAGGAGCACAGGGTTTAATTCTTCAGTGTGATGTTCTTCAGTGACCCTCTTCTTACCAGATTGCAGCAACAGGGATTGAATTGTAAATCTCCACTGCAAGACAGCATGACTTTTTATAACATCAAGTACATGGCCCTGACTCTTGCACAGAGACAAGCTCTGTTTTACTTTTGGGACATTTTAAGTAAGTCTCACTAATGCAAAGCTAGCAACCAGAGGTGCTCAATGCTAGCTAATTTAGTGGTATTTCCTGCAGACTGTGCACTCATTGCTAACAGCCACAGGCAGGCATGCTTGTAAACCTGCAGCAAGCTGTCTCTATCTGTATGTGTATATATGTGTGTCCATGGGAGCAGAAAAGCCTGCTGGCAATTATGCATGAACCCAGAAGGGAGGACACGGCCAGGCTTCCTGTTGGAGGTGGGTGGGGTGAGGTTATAGTCCTCACAGTTAGGCAACATAACAACAACATTAGTGCTATCGAACACACATACATAGAATGGCTGTTCCAAGATGGTACAGGGAGGGGACAGGCAATCTTTTTTGCCCTGAGTAACAAAAACACACAGTGTCTACATGTGAAAATGTTCATGTGTCATGTTGTCCTTGGCCAGACACACTGGGAGCAAGCTGAGCCCCAGTGGCACTAATAGTGTCTCAGGGGCTTGCCTCAGATCTAGCTGATGGCTGTTAGTCTGGGAGGTGATGACAAGCATAAGCCAAGTCAATTGCCTCGCCTTCTCTCATGCTGCTGGTCTCAGTGCTGCTGCTGCTAGTACCCAGGAGCCAGGACCTTGCCTTTGTTGCTTAGCCCTGCATGCTGAGCAAAAGGGCCTACATTCCATTGGTTCCTTACCCCAGTATAGACTTATTATGGCTCTTCTTGAATTGGATCACTGAAGGGCATTGTGAGTATCAAAAAAATTACCTTAATGTACAATTTGGACCAGCCCAATTACATTCTGCAATAAGAAAAATGCTATTTGCAATTTAAGAATGGCCAAGTGCTTTCTCGCCCTCCCTCCTGCTCTTTCCTTGTGCCTAGCCAAATGATAGATACCACCTCTATTTTGTCAAGTGGATGAGTGTTGTTTGCAGTACTCTGCAAGTTTTGGAGCACCATCCTTTGCAATTTGCCTGTGTCAGTGATACAAAATGAATTTAGCACTTGTGAGAGTCCCCTGTGCTTTGGCTGCTCCAAAAGAAATGTCATAGTAAAGGTCAGAGAAAAAAGCAGACTGTACTGAGTTGATGGAATGTGTTGTCAGAAGGGACCAGTAAAGTAGATGAGCAGAAATGGGGAGATGACAGGTGAGTTGTAGTTCTCCAGCTGGAGAAGGGCAGCTATGAATATGAGGAGATATGAGTGGTTTAAGAAAGAGATTTTTAAACCTCAGAGGAATGAAAAATAATTTATTCATGGTTATGTGTTCTTTTCTTTTTATAATTAGAAGTGAATTCCATAAAATACATTTATGTGAATGACAGTCTTTTACATGATATGATTTCCAAACTATATCTTGTTCCATAAAGTCAATGAAGTATGATCACAAACACTCTCTGTTTTTAATATTACCCAAGTCTCACTTTTGCAACTTCTGTCAGACTTCAGATTTTATATCCTCATTCTATTAATATCAGCAGATTATGACTATATCATTTACTGGAAAGTAGTGGGTCGCAACCTATCATTCTGATTTTCCTCTGGAGGAAGGCATCCTCTAAGCAGAGTGGTAGAATACAACCCAATATTTCCATTGTGGTTAATAAATTCCAGCCTAACACATAATGCCATGTCTGAACTACTCATTCTTAATAGCCAGCCAAGGGTATTGAAAACAAACAATATTTAATGATCAGTTGAATTTCATGTTTAATTTTCCCCTAGACTGTCTAAATTTTGTAGTAGTTCCACAAGCTATGTTAAAAAAAAATTCTGTTGCTAACATCTCCAACATATATCATGTTTATCCTTGCTCAATTGAAAAGATATTAAATACCAAAAGGGAATCTTTTAATAGTGTTACTTTATACTTACATAGAAAGAGAGTGCAGAGAACTTTGTCAAGATATTTTGCAGAACAGCATTGGAGATGGATATACCCAGCATTCTTCTGTACTTGATTTTAAAGCCATTTTCACATGAGTTATGTAAAACTATAATATGGTACATTTGAGAGAGCAAAGCTTTTAAGTTTTTCCTATTTAATAGGAAAGGGTGTGGTTTAATGGCTTGCTTTTAATGGATGTATTTTAATAGTTCAGTTTTATTATCTTAGCTGTAATCTACTTCAAGCAGGTCTTTTTGTTCTAGCCCATGCCATTCTTTGCTTGCACCTGTATTTAGCCATTGAACACTGAACTTCAAATATGCTATATAATAATAAAAATAATATTGAGAAAATGAAATGTTTTATTATAAAGTTTTTATACAATTGATAAAGCAACTCATGCATTTAAAAAAAATTCTCACAAGAAACTCTTCAATTATATTTTGCTATTCTTTCAGTGTTCATAAAGGAATGGTCAATAATAAGTTTTCAACAAAGATACGATTCTTGGTTAAAACATTAATCTTTATGGTATAATTTTTACCTGATAAAACTGACACAGTGACAATTTGTTTATGTAATCTGCATACTCTCTTGTATGCTGTAATATGTTTTAAACATTTTTGAATATCTATATATCTAATTCCCAAGTGGCCCCCTGCGTGCAGATATCTAAATCTGCATATCGGGGGCACCTGGGGGGCAGGGAGATTTTCCTGTGCACATGTGTTTTATTGATAATTATTTATACATAACGTGTAACTGGGCCCTTATATATTTTTAAAGTTGTGATCAATAAATACATGTATTTTTATATTTCCTTCATCAAGTTTTTAACATTGGCCCCTTCTCCTACATTTGACTAACCTTTGTCAGGTTCTGGACACATGGGGCAGTCCCCAGGTGTGCAGAAAAATCTAAAAAGTTTTTAAAAGTGTAGGGGGGGATATCTAAATCCCCAAAAAAGTAAAAGCGTTCCCTGCGCTGGAAGCCGCTCAGTCCTCGCCACTGGAGCCGGGGGGGGAGAGGAGATCAGCAGTGGCGGAGGAGGAGGCTTGCCGGAGCTGGGGGGAGGAGATCGGCAGGCCTGGTGGCTGGAAACTGCTTGGGCCTCACCCCCAGAGCCAGGTGGGGGAGGAAGAGATCAGTGGCGGTGGAGGAGGGGGACATCGCTGGAACCGGGTGGAGGAGGAGGAGATTGGAGGCGGCGGAGGAGGGGGACATCACCGGAGCCGAGTGGGAGGAGGGAGGAGATCAGCAGTGGTGGCAGAGGATTGCTGGAGCCGGGGGGGGGAGAGGAGATCGGCAGGCCCGATGGCTGGAAGCTGCTCGGGTAACGCTGCTGGGGCCGGGGGGAGGAGATGATCGCTGGAGCGGGGGCGGGGAGAGGAGGACATCACCAGAGCCTCCCTCGCGAATATCGGGGGTCCCTCTTCTTGTAGATTTTAGGATTAGCAATATAATTGCCATAAAGACTGTTTTAGAAACACAACACCCTGTTTCTGTTCTCATAATCCTTTCACAGAATCTAATGAAGACTGTAAATGGTCTGTGCAAACTGTGAATAACACAGTAGACAATGACATGTATGTGAAGAAGTGGGCTCTAGTCCACATAAGCTTGCATTAGAATATAAAACTTTTTTATTCTTTAAGTTGCCACAATATTAGTAACATAACTACCCCTTTGGAAATATAAATGCATGTGACCTTTTCTGGCTCCTCAATGCAGATTTATTGTTTCTGGTTTAACCAGAAATTGCTTTAATAACAAATTAAGCCTTTTCCTTCTTGCTATGTCTCCTAATGTTAATACTGTCCCTTCTATTTGTATTATTTAATATTTCTATACTGAATGATTAAACAGAATAAGATAGCCTCTTTGCTTCTTACCAACAGAGTAAAATGAAATAGAGAAGAGAGTTGGTTAATATGGTGATATAAAATTTGCTGCTGGTGTCTGCCTAGTGCTCCCTAAGTAAACCTGGGCAAAAATCACAAAGTCTATCAGAATCTTCTACAGAACCACATCAAAAAACCCACAACATACATCAAAGATTTAACACACTTCATCAACAAAATCAGTTCTCACAAACTTAACCCAAAGGACATACTCGTCCGTTTTGATGTGGTATCTTTTTACCAAGGTTCCAGTAAAAGACACACTCATGCTTGTTAATCAGATTTTTCCAGATGACATAACAGCCTTATTCCACCATTGTTTGACAACCAGTTACTTCCAATGGGATAACAAATTCTATGAACAGATAGATGGGGTTGCCATGGGAAGCCCTCTGAGCCTAGTTATAGCAAACTTCTACATAGAACATTTTGAAAAAACAGCTTTAGAATCTGCACCCCACAAACCAACAGTCTGGTTCCGGTACGTAGATGATACCTTTATCGTTTGGAGTCATGGAGAAGTAGAATTGATGGAGTTTTTAGACCACCTCAACAACATCCACCCCAACATAAGATTCACTATGGAAAAAAAGGTCGAGGGTAAACTTCAATTTCTAGATATAGTGGTCATCCACAAAGCAAACCTTCAATTAGGTCACAAGGTCTACAGAAAACCAACTCACACAGACTGTTATTTACACAAAAACTCCAATCACCACCCTCAGCAAAAAAGAGTCATAATCAAAACATTAGTAGACCATGCAAGATGGATATGTGAACCACACTTTCTCAATGATGAACTAAATCATCTTAACCATGCACTTCAAGCAAATGGCTACTCTAAGAATGAAATCAGAAGAGCGGTTAAACCAAAGGTAAAACAAACAGCTGAGGAAAAACAGTCCCAACTGGGAAAAGTGTTTTTGCAATACATCAAAGGAATCACGGATCAGATGGGAAAACTTATGAAAACACAGAACCTACAAACAGTATTCAGACCCACCAGAAAAATACAAAGATGCTACAATCGGCAAAAGACAGAAGAGACCCCCTCACTTCTGCAGGAGTATACCGCATACCATGCAGTTGTGGACAAGTTTACATCGGGACCACACAGCGTAGCGTTCAGACAAGAATAAAAGAGCGTGGCAGACTTGGCCAACCTGAAAAATCAGCAGTGGCTGAACATAGCCTAATCCAAATAGGACACAGCATTTGATTCCAAAACACTGAAAGACTGGACAACACTTCCAGTTACCATGTCAGATTACATAGGGAAACCATTGAAATTCATAAACATAAACACAATTTCAACAGGAAAGAAGAGAGTCTAAAAATAAATAGGGCATGGTTTCCTGTCCTGAAAAACACAAAATGCTCTACAGCTGACAATAGCATTACAGATAAGATTAGAGTTTCAATAGCCATTCCACACACAAAAGAACCTTCTCAGGAAAGCTCCTCCATTAGCACGTTCATAGCCTGGAGAACTACTACAAGATAATGACTCGGCCCTACCCCACCTTCCAGGGTAGATATAAATTACCTGCCTACCATTTTTCTGCTCACCTTGACACAGAGACTATTCCATCTTTCTGTGTTATACCTCTGAGGATGCCAGTCACAGCTACTGGCGAAACGTCAGGTCCTACAATGCCAAGACCATGGCCACACAACCCAGAAAATCTACAGCAAGTAATCTGTCAGAACTGCCAACTAATGTATGGTGAAATCTCTTAAAACTGAAACGAAATACTAGGAGATGCTGAGGAAAAACAACAGTAACAATAGGAATAGTAGATCTTGGGAGCAGAGATGTTGTCCATCCACAGATTCAGAGCACCACCAAGAAGACCCTTAGTGGCACTATTTTTGCATGTAGTAGCTAAGGCAATTAAATTTTTGTTTGATTTTATCTAAAAACAAGCACTAAAATATAGCTTTAGTCTTTGTGTCCTGGCTTTGTGCTACACAGGTAAGAATCCACTTTGCTTAAAATAATTGCACTTATGCCACAAGTTCTTTTCAGACACACATTCAGCCCAAGGCAAAGACTGCTCAGGCTAGGGTAGATACACTTCAGTTACTGAAATCAGTGGCCCTGAGGCATTTTATTAGATTGATGGGTCCAATAGTGAGCCAGCTGGTTAAACACACCCAAAGAAACACCCACAACTGAGTCAACATTAAGCAAATGCCTCATCTCTTCTCACTGTTCCTACCTTGGTTTCTAAGGCAACAGTCTAGGGAACAGAAGCACACCTTTGGAGGGGAGGCTGCATTTCCACCCTCTTTGATAGGTATGGTTACCTTAGATATGCATGGCTGCTTTCTATGTGAGCATGTGGGGAAGAGTGGGTGAGGATGTGGGAGTCTGAATGATAGGAGGGGAAGAAAGCTGCTTGTTTGGAGCAATACATGTAGCCATTTGACTAACTGCACTCTCCTGTCTCAGATCATGTCCTGTGCAAATATCAGGCAAGGCAATTAGTTTATTTCCAGACTCTTGCAGTGTTACTTTTTCCAATTTAGTTGGGCAAGTCTTGCTGCCAGACATATTTTCTTCTTAAAGTAACAACATTGGCCATCTAGGACAGTTGTACCATCATTAAGGAACAAGTCCTACATGGTGGCTATGGATAACCACCCACTGGTTGCTAGAACACCATTTGAAACATGGGATGCAAATGGCAGTTTGGGATCTGTTCTACTGTGCATTCTATGGAATGGGCAATGGTTGTTGATTGTGTTTAATGGGAGTGTCTCCCTACAAAGCTTTTTGGAACTCGGATCCTAGGCAAACATCCACCCATAGCAAACTGCAGGGACTTGGCTGAAGTTTACTAGCATTCTTGGTGAAAAGTTACTTATTTCATTTAAGAGATGGAGCTCAGATCATAAACTGTTTTAAGTACTGAGAGGCAGGAGACGATGAACAATAACAAGCCTTTTATTCATGACATTGCTCAGCTATGATCTGCTCTGGTAAAAACAGCACCCAAACTTATACCATTCCACAACTGAACTATATACAATGTAACCACAAACGAGAGGTCTGATTGGACCTAAGCTGAGCTTTCTGATAGGCTACTCTGGGTGGCTTCAGGACCACTAGAAGGTCTTTATTAGACAGCCAATCACAATAAGGGAACTAGGATACCATAGGCAATCCATAACTCAAAACAGCATAGAGTGAACCCAGAACATAACAAACTGCAGTTGTATCCACATTTTAGAAAGAAAACCAAAGATGCCTTAATGAAAAAAACTAAAACCATTCTGCCTTTCTGTATGTACACAACTGCATCCATTTTTGAGCCAAACATTTAATTTTATAGCAGTGATGACATCTTTGTTGGAAGCATGATTGAAATATATTGCATTTTCAAAGGGGTCTGATGCTAGGGATTTGACTCTAAGGATTATATTTGTGATAGTTAAAAGAAAATAAAGATTTTTCAGCTTTCTGTCAGTTGCAGTTCCTCAGTGGCATTGGAAATGTGGGGGGCAGTTTTGTTATTTGGCTTTTGCACCATTTAACAAGACCCAAGGCCAAGGAGAGAGGACCTTATAAAGAGGCCTTGCACTGGATACCCCCTGGCCTATTGGTAGATAGCCAAACAGCAGACTTCTAAAGGCCCCAACCAGTCTAGATGTAGAAAAGTGCAGGAGTCCAGTAGCACCCTAAAGACTAACAAAATTTGTGGCAGCGTCTGAGCTTTCGGGAGTCAGTCAGACTTCTTCAGTCAGGATGTGGTATATATATATTTCATATGTATTAATTCACCTCGCTTGCTCTGACCACGCATTATTTTTGCTTGCTTGTGTTGCTCTTTCTGACCTAGGTAATACGCTATGATCTCGATCATGACACTAAAAGGGGTGAGGGTGCGCGCGTCTTGATTCTTCTCCTGAATACGGCTGAAGCTACACTTCCTTTCTGCTCCGTCCGTAGTTAGAGTGACGGTTGCTGCTGTTCTCAGATCAGAAGCAGCAAGTACATCTAAGTTTTGTTGTTGGTTTTTTTTAAGGGAAGCAAGGTGTCTAAGTTAGGATTCCTGGAAAAGCAGGAACGCTATTGATTTGTTTGTTACATTTTAAAGAAACGGACCGTGTAGTATTCTTGCATAGCTTTACTGGAAAAAAATGGTAAAAGGAGTACTTTAGCCACTTGCTTTGCAACATTATGGTCTCCGTTCGTTGCGGGCTCACGACTCAGAGGCGTATATCCTAGGGTACTTACGGTATCGATACTTCCCGCCCTCCTTGGTCTGTCACGTCCTTCACGTCTGTATGTGGAAGGGTGTCGCGTAATTGCTCCACCCCTTGTGCTCTGACCACGTGGTCGGAGCTAACACAGGCTCTTAGGCGCGCTGGAGCTGCGATGCTGTGTCAATCACAGCGGTGGGAGGAAGGGTTCCCAAGTGTTGCCTGTCTCGCGTCTGAGTCCCAGCCTCGGAAGACGCACTGGCAGGACTCAACATTCTGTTCTGTAGATCCGTACTATCGGCCGCTGGACTCGTGTCCTGGCGCGTAGAATAGGCTCCTTGGTAGTAAACTCCACTAAAACCAGCGGATTTTCTTTCTGTGAGGTCATGCAAAGACTCAGGCTGGCTGTCTCCAGCGAAGTCTTCCGAGTAAGACTACCATCCTAAAGATACTCTGTTGGGACTAAGCCCCGTTGAATAACATGAAATTTACTTCTGAGCCGGCTTGTTGAGCATTGATTTCAACCTCACCGGCGGGAAGAGGCGTCGTTTCCATTATTCTCTGTGATACTGCAATAATGCTCTTAACAAAGGGGCTCAGACCAGGGTTTCCTCCGTGAAAGGAGTGGTGCCCAGAATTCCCACCTTTATCTTGCTTCTTAACTGCAGATGGGTGTAAACTGAAGAGAAGTATCCTCATCAACTTATGCATGCCTAGAGGCTCATGTTACTGGCTTTGGCAATGTTTATATAACAAAATTAGAGTCCAGTGGCACCTTTAAGACCAACAAAGGTGTATCCAAGATACCAGCTTTTGTGTGCAGGGACACTTTTTCAGATAGTTTGGAATGGTGCCTAAGGTTCACACTTATAGACAGGGAAATTAACATAATGATGTTTGAGATATACAAAGTCAAAAATAACAAGCCAAGGTTATAAGGTCAACAGTTGTAAAGCTATAAATATGTCTGAATAGCAGATAAATGTTCTACTGCTTCAGATCAACAGGGCTGACCACCTGGGTCAATATTTATATAAAACATTTGTATGTTGCCTTTCCACCTAAATAGGATCCCCAACAGAAACATGAAAACATTTAAAATGCAGTTAAAATAAGGTATGTATAAAATATTGGGGTGGCCAGGGTGGCTCAGAGGTTAAGACGCTGAGCTGCAGACTGGAAGGTCAATAGTTCGGCAGTTCGAGATCCTAGTGCCTGACAGAGTGAGTTCCCCTCTCTGGCCCCAGCTCCTGCAAACCTAGTAGTTCGAAAGCAAGACATTGCAAGTAGATAGATAGGTACCGCTTCGGCAGGAAGGCAACATCGTTCTGTGCCCCTTGGCATTTACTCATGCTGGCCACATGACCATGGACACGTCTTTGGACACTGCTGGCTCTTTGGCTTGGAAACAGAGATGAGCACTGCCCCCTATAGTCGGATTCGACTGGCTTTCAAGCAAGGGAAACCTTTACCCTTACCGGAAAAAAGTAAAAATCAGATCTACATGGATCCTCATAAATTCGTATGATTTTTACATTGAAACGAAATAACCACCATCATACTGTAGACCACGTGTTAGTCTATAGGGAGCACCACAAAAATCATGCACCCACAGATTCGTGGCACCACAACAGCGCCAAAACCTGATTCCAAAGCACAGATCCTCATGAATTCATATGACTTTTACGCTGGAACGAAATAAAACCACCATCATACTGTAGACCATGTCTTAGACTATCGGCAGCACTACAAAAATCATGCCTCCATGAATCCGTGGCACCACAAACATGGTTCCAAAGCACAGATCCTCATGGATCCTCAGGGTTTTTCAATTGGGTCACTCCAACATCACCATCAAATCACATATCATGTCCATGTCCACAGCTTGGTGGCAAATCCATGCTGCAAAAAAAGGGTTCTGAACCATGAACACTTATGGATCCTCAGGGATTATGTGTTAGGTCAACCCAGACTCACCATTGAATTTTATGTCATGTCCATGGCCGCAGTAATCACCACAAAAATCACAGATCCACGGCTTTGTGGCAACACCATGCTCCAAAAACATGATTCCAAAGCATGGATCCTTATGAGTTTTGCATAGGGTCACTCCAAACACACCATCTAATCACATAACATGCCCATGGCAACAGCATGAACCACAAAAATCATGTATCCACAGCTTCGTAACGACACCATTCTGCAAAAACATGGTTCATCGTCGTGGCTTCTGTACAGTCCCAAATGGGACTGCGCAGTCGCAGGCCAGCCATGGAAAAGATTTCCAAGCTTTCTAATAGACTAGGAGCGCCCTTCCTCCCTCTGATGTTTTCCCGCCAAAATGCTCACATGACCAGGAGGAGCATGGATCCTCATGGATGCTTGGGGTTTTTGCATTGGGTCACCATGAACTCACCATCAAATCACATATCATGTCCACAGGTACAGCTTGAATCACAGTAATCATAAATCCACAGCTTCATGGCAACACCATGAAGCCACAACATGGTTCTGAAGCACAAATCCTCGTGGATCCTTGGGGTTTGTAATGGGTCAACCCAAACACACCATCAAATCACATAACATGTCCATTGCAACAGCTTGAGCCACAAGGATTATGGATCCACAGGTTCGTGGTGACAACATTCTGCAAAAACATTGTTCTGGAGCACGGATCCTCATAGATGCTTGGGTTTTTTGAGCTGGGACATAGAAATCACAGATCCACAGCTTTGTGGTGACACCATGCAACACAAACATGGATCCAAAGCACAGATCCTCATGAATCCTCAGGATTCTTGCATTGGGTCACCATGAACTCACAATCAAATCACATATCAAATCCATGGCCACAGCTTACATGACAGAATTCATGGATCCACAGCTTCATGGCGACACCATGCTGCAAAAACCTGGATCCAAAGCATGGATCCTCATGGATCCTTGGTGTTCTTGAATTGGGTCTCCATGAACTCACCACCAAATCACATATCGTGTACTCTACCACAGCTTGCACCAAAGTAATCATGGATCCATGGCTTTATGGCAACACATTGCTGCAAAAACATGGTCCTGAAGCATGGATCCCCATGGATTCTCAGAATTTTTCACCACAAAAGTCACAGATCCACAGCTTCATGGTGACACCATGCTGCAAAAACATGATCCCAAAGCATGGATCCTCTGGATTTTTGCTTTGAGTCACCCCACATCAGCATCAAATCACATATCATATCCATGGGCAGAGCCTGTACCACAGAAATTAGGGATCCACAGCTTCATGGTGATACCATAGAGCAAAAACATGGTTCTGAGGAACGGATGGGTCCCTCCAAAACTCATCATCAAATCACATAGCACAGCCAGGTCCATGGACTGCAGCACAAAACACACCATTTTGTGATACCAACATTATACAAAAACTTTGGTAGAAGTGTGGATCCTCATGTAACCTATCAGTAAATTCTTAGCCCATCCAGTTGGGCAGTTGGGTGAGTTGTGCTTCCTATGGCTCTTGTGGTTTAAAAAGGGGCCTGGGAGAAGGCTGAAGCTCATTCTCCCCTTTCATTGTTTTACCAATCCAAATTTGTCCCTGTGGTGATTTTCTCACAACGACATTACAGTTGCTGTCCTGCTGCAAGTTCCTGTGGCAACCTTCTGTTTCACAGTCTTGTTTTGCCCTTGGGACTGATTGCATACTTGTATTTTTTGCCAGTTTGGTGTAGTGGTTAAGTGCATGGACTCTAATCTGGGAAAACTGGGTTTGCTTCCCTGCTCCTCTGCTTGCAGCTGCTGATAACTTTGGGCAAGCCATAGTTCTGCCAGAGCTGTTCTCTCATGGACAGTTCTTGAAAGAGCTCTCTCAGCCCCACCTACCTCACAGGGTGTCCGTTGTGGGGACGGGAAGGGAAAGGAGATTGTAAGCCGCTCTGAGACTCTGAGTAAATCCAATCTCTTTTCTTCTTCTTCTTTGTGATGCTAGAATATGGCTTTTCCTCGATTGTCATGACAGGATTGTTGGTTGCGCCTAGTTTTTAATGTGATACTGTATTCCTGAGTACCATCTGATACTTCCCAGTCCCACTGCAAACAAGATCTGGATAATCAGAAGAAATCCTTATCATCAACAGTTCCCATGCTTGCTGTTGTCCCTTTCATTTCTTTCTTGCCCATTTTCTAAGAGGTCTCTGATTTCTGCCTAATTCAGTTGCTTGCTTAGCTATATCAAACAAAAAAGGAGTCTAAAAGATTCTCCTTTATTTCCTTCCTACATAGAATCTCTAGGGCCACCTTGAAGATGTTAGAGTTTGATTGTTTCCATTTGGAGGTTTTGCCCAGCTCTGAATACCTCAATAATGGATCAATTGTCTACCTTCCAGTGTCTTCTGGTTTGCTCTACTGTTTTCTAGACCTTTAATGTATGATGTTTCCTAGGAGATCATAGTTTAAAAAAAGTGTTGTTGTAGCTTATGGACTGGATGATATGCAGTCATGCCATGAAAGGTCATGTCTTTAAAGTAATACCTTTTCTGGTCCCCCCCCCCCCAAATCATGGCTTCTCCTGTTGAAACTTGTTAAAAATAAACTTCTGCCGCAGCAATATATTACTGTAAAATATTCATTGCAGTATTACAGAGAGGCAGAGGGTTGCACCACTATCTGTGAGACAAGGGTTTTAATCCCATTCTGCCATGGAAGATTTCTGGTTTACCTTGGGCCGTAAAACACTCTCAGCCTAATCAACCTTGCAGGGTTGTTTTGAGGATAAAATGGCTGAGATGTATGAGGTAAACCAGTTTGCAAAATGATCTCTTTTGAAACTGCTACTTGCCCTTTAAACAACTGGGTGATAGGGGATTATACAATCAAAAACAAGGAGTTATCTTTGATGATAAACTAAGCTGGAAGCAGCATATTGAAGCAATTGTGGCTAAGTCCAAAAGGGAAATTAGGGCAATTGTAAAAAAATTCCTTATAACAGAAGTGCAGTATATTCCTGTGGCTCTTCAGGTTTACAACTAAGGTATTAAATCAGCTTCTATATGCAGCCCTGGTATGGACGCAATCAATTACTTCTTATATTGAATTAATGCAGTTAAAATTTTTGAGAATAATTTTTGAAGTACCTTGATGTGTACCTTCAATGACCCTTAGATTAGAAACTGGCTTTATGTCAGTTATAAACTTGGCCTGGTTAGCAACCTTTAGATATAGAACCTGATTATTATTTATTAAGGATCAGAACAATTTTCTTTATAGTTTATTGATTGATCCACATATCCTGGGTTAATCCAATAGACAAGAAATTAGCTATTGTGGGACTCTCACTTCCCTTTTTTAAATCATTGCGGCCAACTAAAATGCTTTTAGCAATTAACACTTGTATAAAGAATACTGATTTTCAAGAAAGGCTGTCCAAAGTTTGTGGGGTGTGTTCTCTTGTTTTCTTTGATTTAGTCCTGATGTTTCTGCACTAGCATGTGCACTTATCAATATTAACTGTTCCAGAATATTGCCATGTGTTTACTTTGGCAAGATTTAATGTGCTTCCTTCAACATTGTTTGGAAGATATCAAAATATTCCCTTCAATCGTAGGTTTTGCCCTGTTCTGATAATCTGGTTGAGTCTTTGGGTCATGTGTAATTACATTGCAGTTTTTCTGGAATTGGTATTGGGCAGTAATAAATTGTCCTCAGATCAGAGGAAGTCAAAATGTTTTGACGGGAGTCAACCAAAGGATTATGGTCTCTGTTGCCACGTTTTTGTTTTCTGCTATGAAAATACAAGCTGAATTAGCATCCCATGTGTAAATGTTATGTTTCTAAAATTTTAATTTGTGGTTATGGATCTGAATGAATTTTGTAACTAAAATTTTTGTGGGTTATTAATCATCAATTATTTTGTGTTTCTATGTCTTGTA
The DNA here is from genome assembly GCA_029375565.1 of Gekko gecko. NCBI lineage: Eukaryota > Metazoa > Chordata > Lepidosauria > Squamata > Gekkonidae > Gekko > Gekko gecko. Next base: position 229,342,448 of record JAPDNY010000002.1, on the reverse strand, counting down.
GGCTGTAATAAAGATTACTACTACTACTACATATGCTAGTCTGAACTCCTTAGAGGAAGAGCAGGACAAAATATAATAAAATAAATGTACAGATTAAGCCCACTGAGTGCTATCTGGTTTACAGAATGAGTTAGGACATATGAGCTACATAATGATCAATTGTCAGACAGTTTAATTGACAGGCAGACCATATGTGTGAGAAAGCAAGTAGTTTCATTCTTTTTGGGAAAACAGATCTTCTTACAGATCTCTGAGATTTCCTAGTCTGAAGCAAAAGCAGAAGCTCAGAAGGTAAATTTACTCACTTATTGCTACTTGCATTGTTCAGCTTCTTATGACAGAGAACACCGATTCAAAATGTGCTCTTTTTTCCTAGGTAAAAGGTCACATTACTATTTAACAGTAAAAGCAGTGATTCATTTAACAATCCATTGGCCTACTTGCAAATGGAAATTTGACTGACAGAGCATACATTGCACTGGGTTGCAGAGGAATGAACCTCAGGCAACCTTTACCATAAATTGAGCAGGGAAGACACAAGTGAGAAATGTGTACAGGAAATGATGCAGTGTCAGTGCTGGTAGAGGTGATTTCTTTGCATATTGGGTAAGAACCTGCAGGATGTGGGGAAAGAAAATCTTGGGTTTCTTGTTGTAGTCATAACATGTAACTGACAAGCCTTGTCTTGCAATAACCTTAACCCTAGGCAGGGTGTTTTTTGGGTTGTTTCTTTTTTTTAAAGAGGTGCCAGAATTCTCAAAGGGAAATGAAGTTTTCAATCTGTATACTGAAAACTCTTGAACTTTTAAACATTTTAAAAAGAATTTTGTTGTGGAGGTTCCAGAACCCCGTTCCAGTGTGTTCCCCCATTAAAAAAGCCCTGCCAGGCACTATTCAAGACATGCTCACCTTAAAAATCCTTTCATTTTTCTGGGAGAAGGTGCTATTGGGCTGGGATTGAAAGAGCTACTTCAGACATGCCCCATGAGGTTGTATTTGCTCCATGAGGCATGTACTTGCCCCATGCTGTTTAATGCCCTCTCTGTGCACATTAGACTCCTTTGTCTTATCACAAACTGCTTTCAAATGGTCACCTCCGTTTCAGAAGTGGTTTGCTTTGGGGCATGGGAGGGCAGGCCAGCCCAAGACTCCTTTGGGTGTGTGAAATGAGTTGCACAATTTTTTTGGATCCTATCGTTTACATTATATAGAGCTTGTTGCTTTTATGCTTGTTTCATGTTCTCTCTTTGTGTGGCTTGGGGTAGCCTGTGTATTTATTGTAACTCAGTCTTCCAGCAGACATAAAGAGATGATGATGGAAAAGCATTTGGATGTTTTCCTTTTGTAAGAGTCGTTCCATGCAATAGATCTGCTGTGGTAGGCTCTGCCAGGTTTATTTCTGGAGTTTGGATATTAAATGCTTTTCTTCCAAGCTGTGGAGTGCTGGGCCTAAATGTTACAAAAAAGACTCTGAGTGATCAGAGTCTAGACACTATTGGCTCCAAGTTCATATTTATACCCATGACTTGCAGGACATTTATCATACGAACAAAGCACAAAATAGTCTTTATAATAGCAAAGTGGTGCCACCATGTGGTTCAAAACACCCACACAGTGGGGCCAGCCAAGGCTATGAGACAGGTTTCTGTGGGGGGAAGAGGTTAAAAAGCTCCCCAAATCTGGGGGAGAGGGAGCCGACAGAAGCTGGGGAACCTATGGTTTGGAATATCTGTCCAAAGGGATGATTGTGTAAACACTCAGGGCGATATTGATAGGAGCATAATAGAAGTTGGGAGTGGAGGTAGCATAGTAACTGAGGGCCATGTATTGTCTCTAAGAGACTGAGGGATGCAAGGGTTACTAGAGAGAGAAACACTGATTGTGCACTGGAACAGTTGGTCACAGAGCCAACCAGAGGGGTAGTGATCTGAGTGGGTCTCAAGATACGGTGAGGGAAGTTGTTATATCTATTGGGAACAGTGACCAAAATGCGATTAAGTTTAGCATTCAGATCAATGGAAAGTTACCCCTGAAGTCCAAAACTGTAACATTTGATTTCAAAAGAGGGAAGTTTACAAAAATGAGGGGAGTGGTAAAAAGGAAGGTGAAGGGCAAACATGAGAGAGTCAAACCTAGAGGATGCCTGGAAGCTATTTAAAACCACATTAATTGAAGTCCAAATAGATTGCATTCCACAGGTTAGGAAAGGGACTGTGAAGTCTAAAAGAAGGCCTGTGTGGTTAACAATGCAAGTCAAGGAAGCTATAAAAAGTAAAGAGGCTTCTTTTAAAAAGTGGAAGGTATGCCCCAATGAATTGAACAGGAGGGACCACAAGCTCTGGCTAAAGAAATGTAAGTCAATAATTAGACATGCAAAAAGAGATTTTGAGGAGCAGGTTCTAAAAGCATCAAGACAAACAATAAACATTAATATATATATATATATATATATCCGGAGCAGGAAACCAGCCAGAGAAGCTGTGGGGCCTTTGGATGACAAAGGAAAAGGGATTGCTAATGGAAGTCTGTTTCTGTGCTTGTCCAAAGAGTTTGTTTTTGTCTCTTTCAAATCTTGCTCAAGTTGCTCCCTTCATACCTGGCCACTTTCTGTTCTACTTTCCACGCATTATACCTGTATAGATGCTAACATTTTAAAAACAAATAATCTCTGGTAGATTGAAGGTAAAAGAAGAAGGGGACAGCAAAGGATGAGATGGTTAGACAGTGTTATCGGTGCAATAAACATGAAATTAAGCAAACGCTGGAGGACAACGGAAGACAGGAGGGCCTGGCATGATGTGGTCCATGGGGTTGCGAAGAGTCAGACTCTACTGTGTGACTGAACAACAACAGCAATCCCATGGAAAGACTAGCTTTGCTTTCTATGGCACGTTCTGTTGTTTAGAGGCTAATTGTACTGTATAACAACATTGAGATGGTTTTTCCTGTTACCTGTGGGCTATATAATCACTGTTTTTTTCCTCTCAATTATATTTTAGGAAGCTGATAACCTCTCACAATGGGAGCTGTGGTAATTGATGATGGTCCATCTGGAGTTAAAGCCCCAGATGGTGGCTGGGGCTGGGCTGTTCTCTTTGGGTGCTTTGTCATCACTGGATTCTCCTACGCGTTTCCTAAGGCCATGAGTGTCTTCTTTAAGGAGCTTATCCGTGAATTTGGTATTGGATATAGTGACACAGCATGGATCTCCTCCATTCTGTTGGCTATGCTTTATGGAACAGGTAATTAACAAAAATTAAATTGTATTGGTAAAGAGATCAAAGAACCATATAATCCTAGAATAACTGTAGATGACTTTAGATAAAAATTAACTTAACATAAGAGAAGCCAATGTTGCATCAGGCCAATGGCCCATCTAGTCCAACACTCTGTCAAACAGCGGCCAAAATATACTACGTGCCATCAGGAGGTCCAGCAGTGGGGCCAGGACACTAGAAGCCCTCCCACTGCTGCCCCCTCCAGCACCAAGAATAGAGTGCATCACCTGTCCCAGACTGAGAGGTCCCATCTATACCCTGTGGCTAATAGCCACTGATGGACTTCTGCTCCATATGTTTATCTAATTCCCTCTTGAAACTGTCCATGCTTGTAGCTGCCATCATCTCCTGTGGCAGTGAATTCCATATGTTAATCACTCTTTGGGTGAAGAAGTATTTCCTTTTATCTGTTCTAACCCAACTGCTCAGCAATTTCATGGAGTGCCCACGAGTTCTTGTATTGTGAGAAAGGGAGAAATTAAGCAGAAATTAAAGAAAATGATCCAATGTAGCACATTCTTATCAAAGAGAAGTTAAAATATATGGCATTTCAAGCAGACTTCAGTTTGTACCAGAAAGCAGCATTGTGAACAGAGTATAAGGCCTGGGGAGTTATTTACTCACAGTTTTAAGCAAGCATATTAAAAAAACCCTCTATCCCATTAATCAAACCAATGCATGGGGGCGTGGTGTTGAGGCCGAACATGGTAGACATGTAGTAGATCGGCTCTTCCTCCTTCCTCGAAATAAATTCATTTAACCTACATTATCAGCTTCTCTTGGTATCGGAGTATGGGCAAAACAACACATACAAAATCCAAGAAGACTCAAGGCTCACCTCAATCAATGTCTAGCTACTTCTCTAAAAGAGACAACAAAAAATCCACAGGCCGCGAAGAGGCACTGCAGGCCAAAATGGCGGATGGAGTAGATCTCGGAGATGATGATGGCATAACACTTTCCTGCCAAGATTTTCTTCAAGCGATCCGCAAACTGGAGGAGAATATTTCCGAACAAATACATTCTGCAATTCAACCTCTCTCAAATGAATTAAAATCAATAACTGAGACACTGGCAGAAGTTGCACAAGCAGCAGTCTTCAAGTCTTCAAGCATTGGAAGAGTGGACTAAAAACAAATTAATGATGCTGGAAAATAAAATGAGAGATCAGAACCTCAAGTTCAGAGGGTTTCTGGAACACTTGGAAGGTGAGTCACAAGTTAAAATCTTCCTTGCCTCCTGGCTCTCAAAACAATTAAACTTAGAGGATAATGTTGCTCCCCTGATCGACCTTGCCTACCAATCGGCCCTCTCATGAAACGCAATAATTTCCCCCATGATATAGCGGCCACTTTTCCAGACAGTAGGACATGATATTATGGAAAGCCAGAGAAGGAGAGGGTTTCATCTACCTTAACTTTCGCATCCAAGTTCTTCATGATCCCACCGCTGAGACCGTGCAACACAGGAAAATCCTCAAACCCATCACCTCTACGTTACTGGAACACAAGCTTTGCTTCAGATGGATGTCACCATGTGAACTTGTGGTTATCCACTAAGGCCAGCGTTACTTTGCTCACAACTACCCAAGTGGTCTCAAGCTTCTTAACTCTCTTGATCTCCACCATGATCTTCCAAAGATATACCTGAAGATGATCCAGATTCCCAAATGCAAAAGTTCGGTTCACAGTGGACTCGGACAAAGCGAGGAGCGCCTCCATGACTGAGACTTGCCGTTCAGCTGGAAAAGCATGTTTTTTGTTTTTACACTAGGCAATTAGATCCTTTTATATTGTAGAGTTTCACACCAGTATTCAGTTTAAGTTTTCACTTCCACTAAGTCTATTTAATGTGTTTCATTGTGTGATAATGACTAGCAGATTAATAGCAAACTTTAATGTAAAACTGGTGAGGTTAACCTCTTTTTATTGTAATTAGGGATTCATATTTTTATATCTGTGGAAATTAAATTTCCTTTTTTACCATGTGAAATGTTGCCTAGCTACCCTATATTTTCTTAGAAAGTTTTTATATATTTAAAATTATGCTAGATGTTATATTATTCAAAATAATTGCATGTTTCAACATGGTGAAACAACCTATTTTCTTATTCAGTTTAAGTTTTTACATTGACTAAATATGTTTAATATGTTTTACTGCGTGACAATGACTAGCAGAAAATTAGCAGACTTTAGTGTAAAGCTGGTGATGATAATCTCTTTTCATTGTAATTAGGGATTCATATTTTTATATCTTTGGAAAGGCATTTATACTACTTTATTGTTTAAATTTTCTCTTCTACTATGCAAAAGGTTGCCTAGCTACCCTATATTTTCTTAGAATGTTTTATATATATAAAGTTATGCTAGATGTTATATTATAAAAAAATAACTGCATGACTCAACATGGTGAAGCAACCTATTTTTATTTAACAAATCTATGCTAGTCTTGTATTTAAGTTAATTACCTATTTTAAGCATTTTCATCTTAAAGAAATCTTGCCTTAAACCCCAAGCTTTAAATTTAAGTAAATAAGCTCAAACGGTGAGGCATTAGGCTTATGTAAAGGAAAAAATTATTATGCAAAAAGTAGCATTGCATTCCCTGGTCATTAAGTAGTTCAAATTATACTTACCTGTTATGATTTAATTCTAGAATGTTTATATTAATTTGGTGATGGAACCTAAATTTAAAGGAATCAGGCTAAATCAGAGCTTTTCCTAGGCTGTCTCTCTTATTATTAGTACTATAACACCTTTTCTCAGGTGAGATGTAGTAATTTCTACGCTATAGCTTTAGGGTTTAATTTGCAATTTCAAAACAGTAAAGGAACTAATTTGTGTAAATGTTTTAATTACATTCCCGGCCTTTTCATGTCCCACAAGAGTGTATCAAATCGGGCCATCATTGTTTCTTCTAGTTCTAAAATTTTTAACCCCAGAGCCAAATGTTTAATAATCTTTAATAAATTCTCATCTCTGACCCTTAATAATGGCTAATACATTGAAAATAATATCACTAAATTGTACAGGTTTCAACAGCAAAATCAAAGCTAAGAGGTTGACTTCTTCCATATCTAAGTTATACCCAGATATCTTGTTCTTACAAGAAACCCATCTTAGAAAATCGAATATTAATATTCTTGGTCCCAAATGGTTCACCTCACAATTCCATGCCTCAGGAACATCTAAATCCAGAGGTGTAGCCATCCTTATCTCTAAAAACGTGTCTTTTCAATGTCAGACAAAGTCAGCAGATCTGCGAGGTCGCTTCCTATTCATAAAAGGCTTATTAAATAACGAGAAATTCACACTAGCCTTTCTCTACGCACCCAATAATGGGCAGAAGCTTTTTATCCAAGATATACTAGCAAAATTAGAGGAATTTCAGGAGGGACATGTAGTTATAGGAAGTCCTAATATCCAAAACATGTAAGGAATTGTTGTCCCTCCTCCTATCCGCAGCCAAAACAACGATTGCGCTGAATTGGAAAGTTCTTCTCCTCTATTGCTCAAAACATGGTTCATGAAAGTTCGGGATCACCTATTGATGGATAAGATTTCAGAAAAGTTGGCAAACTCTGACCCCTTTCTTGATCCTCAATCTTTCTTTACCAGGTGGTCCCCTATTTTAGAAAAGCAGATTATGTTTTGGGAAACGTTCAACACCTTTGCAATTTTCTTAAGAGTGGTTGGTTATTTTAAATAGTAGCCACAATGTCAAGTGGGAATTTGTTTAATGTTGTATTTGTTTGATTGATGTCACTACTAACTGTTATTTTATAATTGTACAATGTTCGCAGTTGTTATTAATATTAAATAAAAATGTTTAAATTCAAACTCAAACCAATACATCTTATACTATACTACCAGAAACAATAAATTTCCAACCACACAGTTTTATTCAAAGTTATTTTGAAGTGATACAAATCTCTTGGAGCTGGATACACAGACATTTTGGCAAAAGCTGGCACTATCACACTTACAGTGCAATCCTAAACAGGATTATGCCTTTCTAAGTCTGTTAAAATCACTAGGCTCAGAACAGTGTGATTCTGCTTATGTATGTACTGCTAGATACATCCCAGCACATCAGGACCAAATGACTTCCCTGTAGACTGGTATAAATCTTATGGTGATGTATTGATTCACATCCCTATCTATCAGGAACCATAGTAAATTAATAAGCTACCCTAACACTGTATGAAACATTAATCTTAGTTATCCATAAATCTGAAAAGGGCCACACAACACGTGCAAAGTACAGACTAATTATCGTATTGATTAATGAAGACTCAAAAATCTTTACCAGTTTTTGTGTATAACTGTTAGAAAATAATTTCCACATTGGTTCCTAAAATCAGGTAGGCTTCATTAGAAGCACTCAGGACTCAGACAACATTAAGTCCCTGATAGACTTACTTCCCTTGGCAAACCTTAAATTAGAACCAGCAGTTGTCCATTCACTTGATGCCAAAAAGGCATTTGATAAGATACAGAGTCATTTTTCAATGGCAGCTGTACAAGTAGGGATGCCAGACCCACTGGCACTGATCAGCTGGCCAGCGGGGGGGACGATCATAAAAAAAGGGGAGGAACACCCAACATTTTAGCGACATGCCTACAAGACTGCAACGTGACTCAGAAGTGATGTTGGCACATCATGGCGAAGCTCTGGTTTTGGGGCAAAAACTCTATGGTAGACGCTAATTCTACCATAGATTTTTTGCCCAAACACCAGAGTGTTGCACTCATGTACCTAAGTCACTTTTGGGTCACAATGGAGGTCATGTGGGCATGTTGCTGAAACACTGGGTGAGACTCCCTGCTCCTGGTATGCCCACTCCCTATCCCCCGCTGGTTGTCCGAGGGACCTGGCAATCATATATACAGGTATTTGACCTGCTGCCCTGTTGGGCTGAGTAGCTTTGATTGTTAATAGCATGGCAAGAGGCTAAGAACTACGAAAGGAACAGGGGAGCAGCAGAGTTAGATTCAAGGCAAGGAAAAGGTAAGAAGCTGCCCAACCTGATAGTCATGGCTTCAGGGACACAAAGAGAGTTGCTGAACAGAGATGTTGCAGTAAGCAGAGTCCAGATGGCTACTGAAGAGCTTGTCACTGCCTCTGCAGTATTAGTGGAACTGATCCCGGTGTTATTTAAGCTAAGCCCAGTGAACGGCAGCAGTGGGGCCTTGTGCTGCCGAGTGAGCACTGCACCTTATACTCTGGGCTTCAGCTCTTGTCTGCTATGTTCTCTGTCCTTTGGATGTTAGGAGTAGCTGAGAAAGATTCAGAGATCAATATGGCAGGCGGCAACAGAGGTACTTCTGGCTTCCAGGACGGAGCAGGATCGATGAATGCCACTTTGTAGACATGTTGCTCAATGCCCTCTTCATGTGCTGGTGTTTCCTCCTGACCCTTTTCAATAATAGGACTGGAAAGGAGGTCCTTGAACTGATACAGGAGGTATGGTGACATTGCCTCCTCCTCCAAAGCTCTTCAGAATTAAGCTATGTGAGGTCAGGAAACAATGACAACTGCCTGAACAGTTTATTCAGTGGATCCAGTTTGTTTATGTTATCCCTGAACTGAGTTACCAGTGGAATAATCTCATCCTCAATTATATTGTAAAGAGGCACCTGAGGCTGTTGAATTTCACTCCTCCTATTTAACTTGAGAAAAGAGCTTTTAAGCGGGCGGGATGCAAAATAATTAAGAGAGTCAGGTATTTTTAGTGGGAAGAAAAGAGCAATTACATTCTGTTATATGCAGATGATGTGTTTATTCCCCCCCCGATAAAAACCATGCCTCTATACCAAAACTCATCTTACTTTTACAAGAGTTTTGGAATAAATTAGAATGTGTACTGGTTAATAATAATATTTCCCAAATGGACCTCTCATTGGAAACTACAGGGCTGGCTTACCTGGGGATCAAGATCACACCAGTTGTCTCTCAAATAGAAAAGACCAATATGGAATGGATAATTCTATGGTTGAAAATAGATCTAGATAGATGGAAAGCACTAATAATTTATGGGGTATAATTAACATTTTAATAAATACAAATATGTACCCTCATCATCCCTGCCTAATCAGTAGTTTTCTGCTATTAGCTTTCTGAAAGTATTCCAGCAGATCAGTCATTATTTTCTGGAAAGAGGCACTACCTTGTCTTTTTCTCCATAAACTCCATCTTTCAGTGACAGAAGGGAATTAAACTACATGATTTACTTAGCTATCATAAGGCTTTCTTAAGAACACTAAAATGGAAATGGCCACTTGATGAACCCACATGAACTCGTAATGAAGACTTATTTAAATCCAGAGGGAGGCTGAATGTTCCCGTGCTGCATTTACAGTTGTACCTCCATAAGCAGTTTGCCCACAATCATTGTGACTAGGCAAACCTGGTAGACACTCAGCAGACAAAAAAAAAAAATTGATTTACATACACATGAAATTGTTCAGTTTGGCCAAACCCCAGATTAAAAATTGCTAACAGTTCCTTGGCCACTAGGAAATTACCAATATTAAATCAACTCATATACACCAAGGCAGAGTTTTATTCTTGCCAAATGCTTTGGGATAAATATGATCTGCCAGAGACTACACCAAAACCATATATACAGTATAAATACTTGGGCGGGGACTGAGTTTGGAATCACACATGCATAAGCACAATTGAAGGCACAGACTTATTAGTCCATCTGCACACTTTACATAGAAACATTGTTTGAGACTATCTCAGGCTGCGTTCAGACGGCCAGTCAATCGCGCCATGAGCCCTCCTAAAATTTTATCCCGATTTTTTAAATCCAGCCTAGCACAACCAGACACCCCCCCATGAAATAGCCTCACCGCGCGTTGTTCCCGCTGTGATTTGTCTACACGGCATTCACCGAGGATTTTTTTAAAAAAAGTTTTGTACATTCGCATAGGCAAGGCTGCGCCTCCTTGGAGAACTGAGGCGATTGCGGAGGGTTTTCAGCAAAGTCCCGGTCCTCCCCCTTGCCATTGCCATCATGATCAATGGAGGGACTATTTTGCAAGTTAGAACAGTCCTTCCCCCCCTCCATCTCCCATCGCGGTAACATCTTGTCCCTAAAAGAAATAAGCATGAATATTACATTCCTCGTAGCGCTTATCGCTGAATGCGTTTCCTCGTTAAAGCGCACATGGGGTTTCAATTTTTTAAAAATCGCGCCCCCGTCGGCTCAGTCTGACGTCAGACCGAGCCGACGGGAGCATCGCGCGCTAATGGAGTGACCAGACGGAAGAAAGTCTGCAGTTGTTGCGCGGGTAAGCGAAAACCCTACATTGAAACTGCTGCTTTTTAAATCAGGATTGGAGGCGCAGCAGAACGGGATGCCTATGGGACCGGAATATTTCCCAGATGTTTCTGTCTGGTCGTGCATTTTTGATCTGCAAGGGAGTCGTTCCTATGGCAGATCAAAAGATCTGTCTGAACACACCCACAGAAGATATCATATCTCTTGAAAGAGAAACTGTAGTAGAATGATAGATAAACAACTTACATGAGGATGTTTACATCTCCTTCACCTTATACCTCTAAAATCCTAGTCATAAAAAGTAACCCAAACAGGAAAGATCTCACAGAAATCAAGAATGTTTCTATACAAGAATGCCCCCTTGCTATTTGAACTTGGATCACAGACTGTACACACTGTACAGTTAAAAAAGGTGCTCTTGGATGGTCTTAAATTTCATGAGGAAAATAAAGATAGAATATGGCTCCTGAGATATGCAGAGCCAATACTTTGAATTGTGCTCTGGAAATAACAGGATGCCACTGGAGATCCTGGAGTACCAGTATAAGATGCCTTTGGCAATCCCTGACAAACTGCTTCAAGCAAGTATCAGCTGAAGTTACTGGGCAGTCCTCAAGGGTGGCATTATGTCTAGAGTCTGTAACATTTGAGGTCACAAAGGAATGCTGACTTGCTGGCTGTTTGCAGCTAGAGAAGATACTCACCACCTTCCAACACTGAGCCAAGAAAAAGTAAATATGAACACTGCTCATGCTTTCAGGAGCAGCTGTGGATCCACAGGATTCCTCAAGACCACAAAGCTAAGAAATCAGGAAAAGTCCCAATCTCTTTCTCCAAATCACAAGTCCTGCCAACCAGTATTACCTCAGTCTTTTCTGAGTTCAGTCAGCCCAGTTGCAGCTAGATGCACAATATGGCCAGAGACTTTGTAAGCACTACTTGGTCAAGCATTGTCACTGCAGAGCCTGGGACAGTTGAAGGAAAGAGGCAGCATTGTAATGGTCTCTAAAACCAGATCGCCGCATAACCGAATCTGAGTGTGAAATATGGCAAGATAGGCAGAATTTAACAGATACCCATGATGGTTCTATGCAGCTACATAGACAAATGTATGATGGTCTCTTTTTCTGTCAGGTCCCCTGTGTAGTATGTGTGTGAACCGGTTTGGTTGCCGTCCTGTTATGCTGGTTGGAGGCCTCTTTGCTTCAGTGGGGATGGTAACTGCGTCCTTCTGCAACAGCATCATCCAGGTCTATGTTACAGCTGGAGTCATTACTGGTAAGTAGTAGTGACAGACTTTGAAAGACTTAGTTAGCTACACTGCACATTGCAACACAGTATTTAGCAAATGGACTAATGTATACTCAAGAAGAAAAGCCCTTGGCATAGTCTTCTACTTGATGTGCTTTGTGTATGCAAGGAGATTTCTAGGCAAGGCAACACTGAGCCTCTATCTGCATTATGAAGTGCTCTAGCCTTCCAACAGGTCTAACATGTGCTTCAATTAGCTCCTGTGTTCCCAATGTTATTTGTGTCTCCCAGTTTCCCTGAGTCCTCATCCGTGCATATACTGATCCATGCAATTTTCCCTTTATCGAAATATAACGGCCATCAGTATCTCTTAATTGGTCAGTACAATCAAACACACTATGTTTATTAAATATTATAGCTGTACCCCTACTTTTAGTTGTCCTTGGGGAAACATACTGATCTCCTAACCAAAAGGCTTTCAATATTTTCTTATTTGTTAGGAGAAGCATATTTAAGCCTCACTTGGATGTACTTAATAACTGTACCTAAATAATTTTGGATGGTAGCTAATGGCTGACTTAAAAATTTTAAATAGTTAGATGGGCAGAAAGGAATAGACAGACAAGCAGAAATTGCAGCAATTAGATGATGAGGATCCTTGATGTTTGCATAAAAGAAACCTAAGTATACTCCAAACAGTTAATATGAACTAGAGCTTCTTTAAGCGTTGAATCCAGCTGTCACCTTCAGGGTTAACAACTGAAAGTTTATATTTTTAATGCCACATTTGTAAGCATTGTATACAATCACCACAACTTGGATTTTCTTTTCTATCATCCCCTTCTTGTAGTAAATGTTAGTACCCCTCCCCCTTTCTGTAGATATTAGAAAATGCAATAAAAAAATCCCCTTCGGGGGGCTATAAATTTTTTTTTTCTTATTTGCATTTTTAATATGTGTTTCTTGCAAAAATATACTATCATATGATCCTTGCTTTAATACATTTAAAGTACTCCGCTTTTTGATATGGTGATTAAGGCCTTTAACATTATACTTAACTATTTTAAGATTAACCATTTAAATTAACAATAAATTCAACTATTAAAATTAATAAACCAGACAAGCTTAGCAAATGCATTAAAAAGGTCTGAAGAGGCAATAATTCCACTACCCGCCCCAACACCCAAAATGAACACCACTGTTCCCGTTTCCTACTACCAGAGAACGTGACCAAAAGGTCATGCTTTGGGAGTGGGGATAAAAGGAAAGATATAAGAATTCCACATCTCACGTTTCCTCCAGCCCAGCATTCTTTCAAGTTTTTAAATCCAATGTATACTATATGGATGTATGCCCCGTATATTATTCTTTTGTCTTTAACAAAGCAGCAGTTGTTATACTATAATTCAAACATGCTGCTTCATTCATCATTATCCTCAGCTTCTGATTCCGGAAGAAAAGAAGGTTGTTTTCTCTTCTGTTTATAGATCTTTAGGGGTTTTTTTTCATTTTCACTACACTCGAACTACCTTCTTGTTCCTCATTTTCTTTTTCACTGGAATTTGTGGGATCCAACTGATCTTTCTTCTGCTGCTGCTGCTGCTTTAAAGTAATCCCTACTGTTTTGAGCAATGCTTTGGCCTCTTTAAGGTTCTGTGCAGATAGCATTTTATCCCTGAATAAGACAAATAACTTGAAGGGAAATCCCCAGCGATATTTTAATCCTGCCTTTTTCAAAGCAGCAGTTACAGTCCAGAACTGCTTTCTGTGTTGCAAAATTTTGCAGAGAGATCTTGAAATATCATAATGCTTTGATTCTCAAAGATTATTGCAACTTTACAATGACTTTTCTTTAATACAAGTTTCTTGTCTTTAAAATCCAGGAACTTTACTATTATATCTCTGGGAGACCCAGCAGGTACTTTCATGTGGGAGTTAACTCTTTGTGCTCTTTCAATCCATACTACTACACTTCCAGTTTAAAAGTTTCCTTAAGCTGTTCAGCTCTAAAAGTCTCCTGTTGTATAGTGAGTTAGACGCATAATGAAACCACGGACAACGATGTAGTGATCATCATGGTTTGCTATTATACAACACGAGACAAAAAACAACCTGGCCAGGTGGCCAACTATATACATGAGAAGGGGAATGCCCCCTGGTGCCATTGGCGGGTTTGAATTCCCGCCGCCGTTCCCATTGGTTCCCCTACGCTGGAGCCAGGAGCCCCAGTCCCATTGTTCTGTGGGACTCAAGCTCAGGCTCCTTTGCTGATGGCCTGAAGTCGTCTGCGGACACAACACCCCTCCCCCCATAGTCCAAACCCTTCCTAGGTGACGTAGTCCTTCAAGTATGTGGGGGCTCGGCATTCCCTAGTGGACCACCGAGGCTCTGGCGTCGGGGCTTCTCCATTGATGAGTGGCTGTTGCATGGCAGCGCCTGCCGCTTCGCTTCCCTCCTCTGGGATTGGGCGCACTGTTGGGCTCTCGGCTGCCGGGGCGTCCAGAGTCGTGCTTTGCCTATTGCTGGGGCCTGCTTCCCTGGGGTCCCGTTCCCTGTCAGATTCCCGTGTGCCCCGCTCCTCCTCCCCATGATGCTCCATGTCTCCTACCGTCGGAAGCAGGCGCCACCTCAGCTGGTCTACATGGCGATGCAGAACCTGCCCATCGTCCGTCGATACTTCGAAGGAGACTGGTCCAGTGGAGCGGATTACTCGTCCCACTAGCCATTCTGGTCCCTGGCTGTAATTCTTCATGAACACCGGGTCTTCTGGGAAGAAGCCCTGCGGTGCCGCCTGGTCCTCAACCATGTTGTGCGCTGTCGGAGCCCTGTCGGGGTGCAGGTGGTCCAAGAGGATGGTGGGTCTCCAGCCCATGAGGAGCTCAGTGGGGCAGTGGCCGCTGACCGGGTTGGGCGTTGTCCGGTTCGCCAACAGAAATCGGGCTATGCGTGCCTCCCAGTCTCCCTCCATCAGGTGGCCTAGGGCTTCCTTGGCTGTGCAGACCATGCGCTCTGCTTGGCCATTTGTTGTGAGGTGGAAGGGCGCTGACCTGATGTGCCGGATCAGGTTGTCCCTCAGGAACTTCTGGAACTCTTCGGATGTGAACACAGAGCCATTGTCCGAGACGATCGTGTCCGGCAACCCGTCTGTGGCAAAGATTTTCCTGAGGGCCCAGATCGTAGCGCTCGTGGAGGTGGTGGAGACAGGACTCACCTCCAGCCACTTCGAGTCCGAGTCCACGGTTACTAGGAACATCAGTCTGTGGAAGGGGCCAGCAAAGTCGATGTGGAGCCGAGACCACGGAGTCCTTGTCGATTCCCAGGACTGCGTTGGTGTGCTCGGTGGGCTCGGCTGGGCCTCTTGGCACATCTGGCAATGCTTCACCCAGGCCTCTATTTCCCCATCCATGCCCGGCCACCAGACGTAGCTCCGGGCAAGGGCCTTCATCCGCACGATGCCAGGGTATGCCTCATGTAGGGCCTGCAGAACCCAATGCCGGAGTGTGCTAGGGACTACCACCCGGTCCCCCCACAGCAGGCAGCCCTTGTGTGCTGATAGTTCCTCGTGCTGCATTGTGAACGCGCTGAACTCTGGACCCGCTGGGGCCGTAGGCCACCCCCTCACCACCCAGCCAAGAACCTGGGAGAGAATGGGGTCATGGGCTGAGTGGCGGGTGACGTCTGTGGCCTGGAGGGGGGCATCTGGCAGACTTTCCATCTGGAGGACGTGATGAGCCGGGTCCGGGTCCTCCCCCTCGTCCAGCAGGGGAAGCCGGCTCAGCGCGTCTGCGTGGCCCGTCACCTTGCCTGGCCGGTGCTGTAGCGTGTAATTGTAGCCCACCGCAAAACTTGAGGGGAGAGTACCTGGGGTGTCCGGCAATCCACCACAAAGAGGCCCAGCAGCGGGCAGTGGTTCGTGGTGATGGTGAAGGGACGGCTGTAGATGAAGTTGTGGAACTTCTTCACCCTAGCCACGACTGCCAGACCCTTGCGATCTATTTGGGTGTAGTTCCGTTCAGCCACAGATAGGGTCCACAAGTAGCACACGACCGGGACCTCCCGGCCGGCCGGGAGATGGTGCGCCAGCACGGCCCCCACCCCATAGGGAGACGCGTCGCAAGCCAGGACCACGGGCAGGGACTCGTCGAAGTGAGACAGGACCAAGTTCGAGATCAGCAGGGCCTTGACAGCCCGGAACGCGGCGGCCTGATGCGGGCCCCAGACCCAGGGCGCCTTCTTGTCTAGCAACCGGTGGAGGGGCTCGGCTACCGCCGCCTTGTGGGGGAGAAAGGCATGGTAGAAATTTAAAAGTCCAAGAAAAGCCTGGAGCTCGGCTTTGGAGGTCGGGGTTGGCGCTCCCACGATGGCCTTAACCTTGTCCTGGGCCGGGTGGAGGCCATCTGCGTCCACTGTGAAGCCCAAGAAGTCCATGGATGACACCCCGAGCTGGCACTTTTCGTGCTTGACTTTGAGGCCGGCGTCCCGGAAATGGCTGAGGACCATGTGGAGGTGGGTAGTGAACTCGTCAGGTGTGGCAGCAGCGATCATCACATCATTGAAGAATGGTGTGATACCAGGAATCCCTTTGAGGAGAGAGTCCATCAGTTGCTGGAATATCCCGGGTGCCATGCTCACCCCGAATTGCAGGCGATTGACCCTGAAGGCCCCCCGGTGGGTTACAATGATTTGCGCCTCTGTGGTCAGCCCATCAACTGGCAGTTGCTGGTAAGCTTGGGCCAGATCTAATTTGCCGAAGATCTTGGCCCCCGCCAAGGTGGCCAGAACGTGGCTCACCACCGGAACCGGGTAGGAATGGTCCTGCAATGCCCGGTTGATCGTGCATTTAAAATCTGCAAAGATGCGGACGTCCCCATTCGGCTTAATTGGGGTCACAATCGGGGTTTCCCATGCCACATGGGAGACTGGTTCCAGGGGCCCCTGGGCCACCAGGCGGTCCAACTCCGCTTCAGTTTTGGGTTTTAGGGCAAACGGAACTGTCCTGGCCCGCATGTGGATAGCTGTAGCGAGACCGGGGGGCGTGTACCGGCCCAGAGACCCATCGAAGACAGACAGAAACTCACGGCACACCTCCTGGAAGTCACGGGTTGCGCATTGTTGGACCCCCTCGATCGCGATTCCCAGAGGTTCAAACCAGGCCCTTCCCAGGAGGCTGACTAGGTCGCCCTCGACCACTAGCAAGTCCAAGTAGCCCTTGAAGCCACAGTACTGCACCCTGAAACTCCTGACCCCCTTCACTGGCACATGGTTTCTTTGAAAGTCCATGAGCGTCACGGGTGATGGCCGCACTCAGGGGCCCCCCTTTGGGCAAATCTGTTTTAAAGTGACCTCCAAAATGATGGAGCATGCGGAGCCCGAATTGAGCTCCATTTGTAAGGGGACCCCCTCTACTTTAACCCGGACGTATATTTTGGGGGTAGTGGCCTGACTGGGGAGTTTCAGTACCTGTGCTTGGGCTGCCGAGGCGTTAGTCAGGAGATAGAGGTCCTCTTCCGGGGCTGCGCAGTCCTCAAAGTGCGCCTCTGTTCTGTGGTGGGGCGGTTTTTGCGCTGCGCAGGATGTCTTGGAGCGGCAGACCCTCGCGATGTGGCCCATGCGGCCACAGTCCCGACACGTGGCGTCCCAGAACCGACATGATTTTCATTCGTACTGACCACCGCAGCTGGCACACTCCTGCGCTGCCGAGCTGGATTGCTTGCGTGCGGTGCTGGCGAGTGGTGCTGGGCTAGCATGCGGTGTATCTCGGAGTCTTCGGAGTTGCTGGTACCTGGGGAGGCCACGTGGTGTGTTGCGGTGGCAGCTGGGTGGGACCTCTCCCACACTGTGGCAGTGGCTAAGGCTGAGGCGATGGTCACCTTCTCCCCCTCCATTATCCGGCGTCAGAGTTTTTCTTCCTTGAGGCCCGCAACGAATCGGTCATGGAGAGCTATGTCCAATTGCGCCCCGAAGGCGCAGTCGGCCGCCAGGTGGCAGAGCTCTGCAAGGAACTCTGCAGCCATCTCCTTGCCCTGCTGGCTCTGATGCTGGAAGACCACGTGGCAGGTCATCTCCGACGGCTTTGGGGAGAAGTGGTTTTGCATGGCCTGGACAATCTTGTCGACCGTGCATTCCTCCACCTTCTTAGGAGAGAGAAGGTACTGGGCTTGTTCTACGATCACAGGACCACAAGAGCAGAGCAGCAGGCCTTTCTTTCGATCTTCGTCCATGATCTGGTAGAACATGAAGGCTTGCCGCAGACCCATAACCCAGGCTCCCCATCACTGGGGCTGGGAGGCGTCGAATGGCAGCAGCAGCCTGGATCCCGGAGCGATGGCCATTGTGCTAGTCGGCGGCTGCGACACGGCTCTGGATTCACCCTCGGCGGTGCTCGTGGACGAAGCACGTAGAGCAGCGGAGCAAGTCTTCAGTAGCGTTGTCCGACAGCCCGGCTGGAGCGCTCAACAGGATCCCATCCTTGTCGCCATTGTTGTATAGTGGGTTAGACGCATAATGAAACCACGGACAACGATGTAGTGATCATCATTTATTTATTTATTTATTCAGCTTATATCCCGCTTGAACCCCCGATGGGGTCTCTGAGCGGCTTACAGTTACTCTCTTAGATCCTATCTATGGCCACATAGCTGATTGGGGGAGGGACTGCCCTGCCGGCACCCCGTGGAGATATGTTCTTGGGGTTTTTTTTGGTTTTTTTTTTCATCCTGGGTCGGCTTGGCGTCAGCAGGTTCCTCCGGCGCGTGGTTCCTGCGTCAGCGCGGCTCTGGCTCATGGTTCGCTATTATACAACACAAGACAAAAAACAACCTGGCCAGGTGGCCAACTATATACATGCGAAGGGGAATGCCCCCTGGTGCCATTGGCGGGTTTGAATTCCCACTGCCGTTCCCATCGGTTCCCCTACGCTGGAGCCAGGAGCCCCAGTCCCATTGTTCTGTGGGACTCAAGCTCAGGCTCCTTCGCTGACGGCCTGAAGTCGTCTGCGGACACAACACCTCCATAGTTGTATCTTTTTCCACACCTTCTTTAAAATTTCTAAAGCGTAAATAACATCTGGCATAGTTTTGTGCATAATCCAGGTTATCTTTCAGGGACTGGTTTGCCTTTTCAAACTCACTAACTTTACGTGCTGTAATACAAAATTAGAGTCTAGTGGCACCTTTAAGACCACCAAAGGTTTATTCAGGGTATGAGCTTTCATGTGCAAGGCACACTTTTTCAAATACATTGGAATGGTGTATAAGATTCAAATGAGTTTGAAATCAATTGTTTGATCTGCTGAGGTTTCTAAATGTGTTACCCTCTCATTTAATTGTTTTACAGCCTTTTTAATAGGAGAAAGCAAGGCCGATATATCAGTTTTCAGTTCAGTTCTAAGATGATTTAAATACTGTTTCAGCTTATTCTTACTGAAGCCAGGAGGCAACATCAGGGGAAAGTCTTGGCCTCTATGCCCTGTTGTTGGCCCTCTAGAGGAACTGGTTGGCAATTGTGTGGGACAGGATGCTGGACTAGATGAACCATTGGTCTGATCCAGCAGGTCTCTTCTTATGTTCTTAGTAATGGAGACAGAGGCCTCTTTGTTTAATTGCGAGTGCCAGGTAGCCATCTTGCTTTTCCCTTCTTTCTCCTCCGAGCTTAGATGAGTCATACTAGTTTCCACAGATTCAAAATAGCTCTTCAAATGTTTTTCTCTAGTAGCTGAAGCTTTAGATACCACATCTACTTATATTAAAGTTGTTGCTTATAATCTATTACCTGTGTGGGAGGCAAAAATTGCTGTGCCGAAGGGGAGTTGTGGATTCAGCCAGCCATCTTCCTCGATGATATCACTTCCCCCCAGATAACAAACTTTTTGATGTAAGCTACTTTGAGTATCATTGAGTGGGAGAAAAGTAGGATATAAATATTTTAAATAAATAAAAAATTAATTAGAAATGAAAAATCAGCACTTACTCTTAATAGTAGCTGTTGCACAATATCTGGCAGAGATGAAATTCTGTTAAGTAAAACTTCTCTTTCACAACTGCATTCTACATCTCCTGCATAGGTTTCAAGAATAGGGTGCATCCCATAATGACTTGCCATGTATTAGTGAAAAGAACAAGGCCCTATGAATAACCACATCCTGGACATTTTTGTATCTTGGGGTCAGGAATTGGAAATCTGCAGCCTGTGCTTTGTGGAAATCTTGTCCACCCCTGCTATCAATGCTGAATTTTGTTTGTTTAAAATTATATTGGTCTTTTCCAGGTTTGGGTCTTGCACTCAACTTTCAGCCTTCACTCATCATGCTAAATCGCTACTTTGACAAACGTCGCCCTTTGGCCAATGGGCTGGCTGCAGCTGGAAGCCCTGTTTTTCTTTGTGCTCTTTCACCATTGGGGCAGGTACTGCAACATGAATATGGATGGCGAGGGGGATTTCTTATCTTGGGTGGGATGCTTTTGAACTGCTGCGTTTGTGGAGCTCTGATGAGACCTCTAGAACCCCCTAAGAAAACAGAAGATTCCAAAGCAACCTCTGAGAAAAAAATCAAGAAAAAACTACTGGATTTCGGTGTTTTTAAAGATCGAGGCTTCCTAATTTACACAGTGGCTGCATCCATTATGGTATTGGGCTTGTTCGTGCCCCCAGTTTTTGTGGTGAGCTATGCTAAGGATCTGAAATATGCAGACACCAAAGCAGCTTTTCTTCTGACCATCCTTGGATTCATTGATATCTTTGCTCGACCGATTTGTGGAATAGTGGCTGGCTTGAAATGGGTTAGGCCCCGCTGTGTCTACTTCTTTAGTTTTGCTATGCTATTTAATGGCTTCACTGATCTCATGGGATCAATGTCCTACAATTATGCTGGCCTAGTGGTCTTCTGCATTTTCTTTGGCATTTCCTATGGAATGGTTGGCGCTCTTCAGTTTGAAGTACTCATGGCTATTGTTGGTACGCAGAAGTTTTCCAGTGCCATTGGCTTGGTTCTTCTGGTTGAGGCAATGGCTGTTCTGATTGGACCACCTTCAGCAGGTAAATTTCATTTCAGTTAATGAACTCATTGCTCTTAAAGTTTTATGGGATGTTTGTGGAATAGGACACAAGAACAAGTGGTGACAGCCACTGTAGGAAGCATAGTGTGAAGTGTTGAATGTCAGTTTTCTTTTTGATGCCTCCCACTCATAGTGTTCCTGTTGGTACACTGTCCTCCATTCCACTTTTTCTAGTTCTAGGTCTGGTGGACTGGGAAATGATAGAGGATGATTCCTGGGTACAAACTGGAAGAATATGAAAAGTCAGCCGGAATACTTTGGGCACATGATACAGTGTCCAGTGCATGATTGTTCGAATTTAAGACTTTTCCTCTAAGGAGGTCTGGGTAGCATACAGAGTTCTTCCCTCCATCATTTCACTCTTCCAAAAACCTTTTGAGGTGGGTTAGGCCAAGTCAGTCATTATTTTTATTTAAAGATGAAGCCTTGTGCTAATGGCATGCAATGTAGGTCTCTGGCAGGCTTCTTAGGGGAGTTATTCACTTGAACTCTGGCATCTAAGTTTTTTTGAAAATTTCTCTTTAAAAGGGTATTGTCTGTTGAAGATATATTCATGCACAATTACAAAAATATTTTTCCATTTTCTTCATTATAATTTTAGCAGTTTTTTACATAACCTGTGAATTTTCTTTTCTAGGTAAAATCTTGGATGCAACCCATAAATACATGTATGTTTTTATCATTGCTGGTGTTGAAGTTGTTACCTCATCTATCGTGCTGGCTATAGGAAATGCTTGTTGCATTACGAAAAAACCAGAGCATTCACAAACAAAAGAAGATGTAGCAGAAAGAGAGGAGTTAAACAAACAGCCTGAAGACTCCAAAGTGGACTCTATTGAAGTGGAACAGTTTCTGAAAAAGGAACCTGAAAAAAATGGGGAAGTTGTCACTAATCCAGAAACGTGTGTGTGAGTGTGATAAGGATGAATGGCATATATTTAGGAAATTCAAGTAACTTTAACACTCTTGTTTATTTTAGAAATAGGACTAGCTTAGGGCTGGGCCATCTGTTTGCCAAACTGGAGGCCAACCAGCTCATGACTTCACTCTTTGGAAGCTAACTCTCCCCCCTTTTTTGAAACACCCCCCTTAAAACAGGATTGATCTTCAAGTTAAGCTGCTTGGCCATAACTACAGCTGTAAACGAAACAAATGGCCTTCTAAATACACATAGAGGCCCCTGCTATGCATCACCAGAAAAACTCTCACTTGGATGAAAATGTGTTTTAACTAGAGAGGAATTATACATAAACTATCTGTTTTTATGTGTGTGGAGCACCTTAATGTATCTTCCATGTCTGTGTCTGCTTTAGGAGGAATGGTTTAGCAAGAAAAAATCTCAGGGACTTGGTAGTCTCCAGTAGGTTTTTAAAAGCATACTTTTAAAAGATTTTTAGATCTTTTGGCTCAGCCCTAATCTAATTTTGATAACATGTACAATTTTCAATGACTTTTGGTTTGTCAATGTATTTTTATGAGTTTTTGTTTTACTTGTCATTTTTACTGGAAATATGATATATATACCAAGAAAGGCACTGAGATTCTTCCTGGGAAACCTCATAGCTGCTGTTCCCAAATAGTGTGAAAAACAAAATGAAATTTGTGTATAATCCTAAAAGGCCCACAGAGCAAGGTGTCCCTATAAACTACCTGTTAACCCCTGCTTTTAAGTGTAGCCTTTCCGAGAATATCCTATTTTGGACAGAGTTTTGTACAGATAATTACTTTGAATAGAGGGATTCAAAGGACACCCCCCCCATTGATGGACACTGATTTTTAGAATGAAATTAAACTGGATGAGGGGAACCACACACACCCTGTGTAGACAGGTGTAGAAAGCTATTATAAAAAGGTGCTAGTGAGTTCATTTTTATAAAATAAAATATTGTAAAGTAATGCTCTCCCTTTATTTAAATATAATGAGGGACTTACAGAGCTGTCAGCCCTGTGACTGAACGGGATGGGTTAAAGGAAGAATTATAGGAGCCAAGAGGACTGTTTGCCTTCTACCACCCCACAGTCTTCTGGAAAAAAAAACAAACCACCCCGCCCTGGCTTGTAATAGCTGGTGAAGCAATGTTTAGATGACACAAGACAACATTTAGAAGCAAAAGTGTAGCTGACCCTGCAATAATGCATTCAGTGGCAGCAATATCAAGGATTCACTTGGATATTCTGAATAGGAAGAGTCCTCGGATTCATAATACAAATTAATTGTCCTTGGATGAGTTTTAATCACCTTTTTCTAGAGCCAGGATTGTAAGTGGACTGGCATTTCTGCTTCTTCAAAGAGTCTTGAAAAGGAAGGCTTTTAATTTTAAGGGCTTGTTTATACAATCAGGCATTTTCAGGGACGGATGTGTCACAGCTGTGAGTCCTGCTCAAATAAACCTTCTCCCGTAAAGAAATTTATAGAGCTCATATATAACTTCAGTCCCCAACAGGAATCATTCACAATGACCTTTGTGTTTGTAGAAGACTCTGTTCTGTATGCCAGATACATGTACTCTGCTATGGTTCAGATGAAGGATAACCAACTTGCACCCCAAGGACAGTATCAGGTCTGTAGCCTGTTTGCTCACCAGTGCCCCACAGGCTCAGCAGGCAGTAAAGGATGACATGAGGGCAGAAGTGTGATGGTGTTTTCTATTCTTGTACTAAGCATATATAAGAGTTGCCAGGCTTTGTGCAGAGTGGAGATGGATAATGGTGCATTTCAGTTCTCATTGAAGCTTGTTAGAAGAGAAGACAAGGCAATTCTGCCATCATCCTTCCCTATACTCCAAGTTGGCAATGATGTCACATTCACGTGAGCTCTAAGTGCACAAGAGGGATGTGCGTGTATATGCATGCATGTGTATTGTCTGGCCCCAGCCCCACAAACAACTCCTCCATAGTAATCGTGCACAGTCATCTTACCCACTCTTTCCACCCACCCAAATTAAATGCACTTGTTCCAAGAGCAGCTGTTAAAGACAGTAGCTTTCTTCCTAAAATTGTTGTCATATATTAAGGCACACAGTGGAAATATTACATAGTTTAAGTGGAGATAAGTAAAAATTTACAAAAACCAACTAAATTGGTTTTTTAATCTCTCTCCTCCATGGAAACAAACAACACTTCAGGCTGGATCATGCCTACAGATTTTAATGGTGGGTGACTGTTGACATTCTTCTCTGCTTCATTGTCAGAGTGTTATGGCTCTCCTACATGAAAAGCGCTTCCATGCAGGAAATATTGGGACTCCCCTTACAGACAGTTATTTGCAACCTCCGTAGATATTTATGTGCAGTGAGCATATAAACATTACATATTTTGGAAACCCAGTGTCTAAGCTAGCTCCCAGATTTATCACATGGAATATATTTGCTTCTAAGACTGTAAATTTGATGACCTACACACAAGTTTCATGCTATTTCTCCATGGATGCACTTTCTCTGTAAGGACTCTATAATGTGTAAACTCACTCTGCTTTTTTAGCACATTTCCGTTGTTCAGATTTTTTAGTTTCTTCAGGTTACTGGTAGAGATTGAGAAATTCTAAATGTTTTAGTATATGTATTAACTAAAACTCAAAATGAAAATTATTATTAAAAATAATACATGAAAAATTGCAAGGTTTCTCATAAGCATTTTTCAAACCATTCCAATGAATGTTAAACTGAACAAGGAGTATATTTATCATTTATTTTGATAATAATGTGTTTGACAGGGCATGTGGCCAAAGACAGGCATAAAACTTCATCACTGAAGTTAGGTCAAGCTTAACTTAGGGGTATGTAATGGTTTTCTGGAGGTTGATTATTAACAGCTGAGTTCAGACTGGCAGTTTGGCCCGATATAGGCATGTTTCAGGAACGTTTCACAAACTGATTAAAGGGGCTGGTTCACACAGGCACAGCTGTCAGGAGTTCCCCAGCTTTACTCAACCCATTTTGTAGTGCTTCCCTCCAGAGTTTAAAAAGTACCTGGTGAAAGTGGTAGCAAACCCTGGAGAGCGCATTCATCCTGCTTCCCGGAAGTGTGAACACCAAACACTAAAAGCCGGGAACAAGCCATATTGATAATGTGGGCTGGCTGTTCCTGCAGGGATGCGCATAAGCGCCCATGTGCACAACCACACCCGCAGGACACTTCCACCTTGCGGAGTTAAAGCTCTGGCCAGGCAGCCTCCTGGGAGATGGGATCCTGCCCTATTTGCTTCTGCGCCTATTCATCTATGTGCCCATGCGCATAGGCACCTTCTGCAGAGTGAGGAGAAAGCCGCTTACAGCCGCGCCTCTGCCAGGGGCAGGCCAACAGTGCGAATGCTTCCTTGCACCTCCTCCCTGGTATGCTCCCACATCAGTTGATGCAGTGTGACCGGGGAATACCTGCAACTGTTTGTTCTGGGTCTTTTTGCCACAACTCCCTCGCGCTTCAAACTGCCAGTCTGAACTCAGCCACTGTGTAAGATACCCTGCAATACAAGAAGGAAATAGTTAAACTTAGTTGCAAAACGAGGTGCCTGTTTGATGACCTAGTGTACTGATTCCAGTATGGTAGGCTGCAGAAATTGCAAATAACTGTCTATAGAGGGAGTCCCAATATTTCTTGGCAATGAAGCAGAGAAGAATATCTACAGCCCCCATTAAAATCTGTAGGCATAATCCAGCCAAAAGTGCTGTTCATTTCAATGGGAAAGAGAAATTTAAAAACCAGTTTTGTGAGAGAGGGTTTGTCAGCTGCTTTTGAGAAAAAGGTCAACTAAGGATTCCAAAGGAGTTCAAGTGAGTGACTATCTGCTGGGTCCTCAACAAAGACAATATCGTTAGTACATTCCTTAGTGGTTGATAACCAGTGATTTAGAGAGCACTAAATGGTGGATATCCACATTTAATTGAATTAAAGTATCTCTAAATGCGTGTGCCTGACTTTTTTTAGGCATGTGCCTGAATTTGGAAAGCCCAGTGCACCAGTAGCACAGATGTCAGTCTCTGTCCTCCTTCAGCTGAAGTCTTTTGATGAACAGCCTATACCTGTTGACTTCATTTTAAGGCTATTCAACCATATGTGCTGCATTACCCTGACTCCCATGATTAACCACAGAGAATATCAAGGCAATACATCTGCTTCTAAATGATGTGGAGGGAGAAAAAAGTCACATGCCCCAAATTCAGCAAACGTTAAACTCAAAGATATTAATATAAAATCGTCTTCTCAGACCTGGAGGGTAATATGCTCTTATGATTTTATTTCTAAGATGTGCCAGAGGAAGCAAAGATATTTTTTTTAAAACTCTGCTTGCCCAACCTTCTGCATCGCCACTTATTAATTTAGAAAACGAGAAAGGGGAACAGTTGAAGAGAGAAAGGAGGCAGGAAATGGAAATCCAGATCAATAGATAAGCTATTTATATTTTCTAAAACATTTTCTAAAAATTGCAAAGTGGACTCTGCTAACAGACCA
This sequence comes from Gekko gecko, assembly GCA_029375565.1. NCBI lineage: Eukaryota > Metazoa > Chordata > Lepidosauria > Squamata > Gekkonidae > Gekko > Gekko gecko. Next base: position 229,316,127 of record JAPDNY010000002.1, on the reverse strand, counting down.
GGATTTTCTCACCTCCTCCTGCCCTCTACTGTCCCAAGTATCCTCTACAGAGTATCTCCTGAGTATCTGGGGACCCTCTGAAATGGTGGAAGAAGTTGTATTGGGGGGCTGCAGGGAAGGGGGCAATTTTGGGCATTGGAGACCCTGCTTGCATGAGCAGAAATTCCTTCCACTGGCTTACTGGACCCTGTGTTACATTTGGAACAGCTGTGAATACCAGAAAATTATTATTCTTTTTATCACCTTCATTCAAGGCTTCTGATATGTTATAGAAAGAGTATAAATTTAAGTAGCTTGTGGAGAAAAGGGTCTCAAAAATCATAACTATAAAAGAGGGAAGGTAGGTATCTTTTATTGGGACAATTACTGGGAGTGCATGCAATACATGCATTTCAGCTTTGAAGTTCTTATGGGAGAAGAATACTTACATGTTTTCATCCAATAAAAAAGCATTATGACATTCTCTCTCTTACTGACTGCACCACTTTTCCTGGGCCAACACTCTATGTAGGGAATTACAGTTCTGAAAAATCTATGCATAGTAAACAGGTAACAAATATTTTCCTACTTTCATAATTGCAAAGACTTTTATTTTTTATATGATTACTTGCCTATTACCAAATGACAATTGATTATTCTGTATTTCATTATTCTCTCATTCCCTTACACAGATGTTATATCAGGACTATATATAGTATGTATGAGTGCAAAATGCATGTGATACAACATGTACACAAATGAACTGCAGGAGCTTACACACACTCCTTGAGCCAGAGATGTGTCTGTACCCAGTTATGCACATTAAAGCTCTTGTATGGGCTAAGGTCCCCATTAATTTTAGAGGATGCAGTCAATCTTCATGTATAAAAGAAACTCTGCAAAGATCAGCATGCCTTGGTGAAGTAAACAGGGAAAACATTTTGAACAAGGGAAACTCTGTGTGGCCACTGATGTTCCCATTCATAGATTGTTGGATCTGAACATCTCAAGTTGCTGTAGCAGGCAGGGAGCCACTATGGGTGCTCTGCTTTCGTCCTACATAAAGCAAAATTGCTGAATTATTTTTTTTCTCTTTTAAAAATACATTAGATACAAATATATATTTTTATTCATTTGGAGAATGATCAAAAGCAACTGAACCAAATATATTTAAATGATGCAGCAGACCTTTAAGGAGTGACCAAGAACTTTGTTCCTTATCCTCAATACACAATTGCTGCTAATTCATTGTCTAGGACATCATGGTATGTGTGTGTGTAGCAAATGTAGGACCGACCAATTCTGAGTTCTCAGACCCTCCCCTCCTTTATCTAGAAAATTATTTTCTTAGTTTACCAAAAGGAACTACCTTCAATCACTGTCACCCTGTGATGCACTCAAGTGTTCGCCTTGGTTGATTCTCTAAGTGCAGCTAATGCTGTAGCGCAAGGACAGTCAGGTGGTGGTGATGAAAGGTTTCCAGGAGAACAAAGCTTTTGTATGCTATAGATAGTTATGTGCAGAATATATCTGTTTCAACTGTGTGTCAATATATGCCAGTTGAGTGAATGCTTGAGGCAAGTGAAGTTACTTTTGTCCTTGTGTTCATGTAAATGCACTTTAATGTAATAATGAGTGGATGCAGATGTAATTTGGATTTATGCATTTTCTAGTGGACTGCTGCAATCATAGTGAATAAAGTTATTTATTCTGTTGTCACTATCGTTACACCAGGAATGATGGCAGAGAAAATTAGCTCTTCTGCTCCAACCATGAACTCTGGGGATTGGGCACAGTTAAATTTGTACTAGGCCCCTCCCTGGCATGTGCTTTCCATGCCAGGACTCAAACATGAAATATATGAAGTAAAAAGAAATTGAAGATTTGTCTTCACTTACTGTGAAGTTTCCGGTGGTCCTGGAGTGGGGCAGTCCTTATTCCTGGCATCATAGCTCCCCCTCCAAAGGCAGGGCCGGTCGACCATTTTTGGTCCCTGAGGGGAGGGGCTTGCCATCTGTTTCTCCAGTTGTAGTCCAAGCTGTGACTCCCGGAACAACTATATATAAAAACAAGCAAAACACTTCCCTCCGAAACATGGGTACTAATACAATCAACTGTGCCAGCAATGTCGAGGAAGACAGCATATAAACCACCCGCCCAGAATTACCCCCACTAACTTCCAAATCATTTGTACTTTCTGCAATGGTAAACCAGAGTGGGTCTTTGAAACAACTTCCTTATGCAGACAGTTCACTACCTAGCAGCCTACTACATCCTCCAAGACCATGGAAGACTTTGACCCCAATGGGTGGGGAGGACTGCCCCACTGCAGGACCACTGAGAAGGAAGCTTCATGGTAAGTGAAGACAAATCTTCCATTCTCCGGAGGTCCTGGGAGTGGGGCAGTCCTTACTCCTGGGACTTAAAAAAGCAGCACATCCCAGGGTGGGACCAGAGCTTCCCGGTCTAAGCAGTGTGTTGCAGTACCCTTCTACTGAAAGCCACCTCCACAGAAGCAAGTTTATCAATTTGGTAATGTTTTGTAAATGAATGGAGTAACTTCCATGTGGCTGCCCTACAAATTATCTCCAGAGATGGAGATGCCTGATAGGCTGCAGATGTAGCCGCTTCCCTCACAGAATGTGTTGTTATCCCCTGGAGTGATTGCAAACCTTGGGGCTTGTATGGTACACTAATTCAACCCCTCAGCCACCTACTCATGGTAGCGGTTGAGATGCTCATGCCCAATGACAATTTCCTACAGGAAACAAAGCATCAGTGGTTCTGTACTGTTTAGTCCTATCTAGATAAAAACTGAGTGCTCTGTGCATGTCCAAACAATGGCACTCTTTTTTCCTCTGATCTTTAGGGTTAGGGCAAAAGGATGGCAACACTATGTCCTCCAACCTATGGAACACCAAATTCACCTTAGGGATGAAAACAGGATCCAGCTGAAGAACTACTCTGTTATGAAAAATGCACAGATCAATGGACAGTGCCCTCAGTTCTGACAGCCGCCTCACTGATGTAAGCCCTACTAGGAAAGCTGTCTTAAACGAGAGATCCTTTAGACTACAAGAGGACATGGGATCAAAGGGTACTTTACATAAGGCTCTTAGAACTACATTAAGATTCCAAGTAGGAAAACGTGTTTGTGGTGTATTCAATAGTGATGTCCCTCTTAAGAATAGATTAACATATGGGTGTTGCATCAAGGACTTCCCCTTTCTAACTCCCCATGCTGCTGAAATGGCTGCTAACTGTCTTTTCAGAGTACTGGTACTAAGACCTTTTTCTGGCCCCTGTAGAAAAAGGTCAGTACATAGCTCACTGGGACTTTTAATAGATCTAACCCCTTTCTACACACGAGGAGCAGAACACCTTCTATGTATTATTATAGACTCTATTTGTAGACCCTTTTCTAGAGGCTAACATGGTCTCTATCACCCCCTGTGAGAATCCCATGGAACTCAATTGTTGCCACTCAACCTCCATGTGGTGAGATTGAGCAGTTTGGGGTGCGGGTGCAGTTGTCCCTTGGCTCAAGAGATCTTCCCTTCTGGGAAGTCGCCACGATTCTGCCACCATTAGTTTCTTTAGATCCTGGAACCAGGCTCGTCTTGACCAAAAAGGAGCTATCAGTATAATCTCTGCTTTTTGTTCGATTATTTTCTTGATTACTCTCTGTAGGAGCTGAATGGCAGGGAAGGCGTAAAGTAGTGTTTTTAGCCAACTGCAGTTTAATGCATCTGTTCCAAGTGCTTTTGGACTCCGGTTGGGTGTTGTTCTCTGTATCAGACTCTTGAACAAACTTACTCTCAACAACACTCTCTTGGCAGTGATTTGTTTATTGAGAGATGAGGATGTATCAAGCTAAAACCATCTTGTGTCAGAACTGCCTAGTTTTGTGCCAGTTCCAGAATTATACATGATTCAAACAACACCCCCCCCCCGGTGACCTGTCCAATCACTCCATTCACTCAGCCTGCCTAAACCTAGCACAGTCTGTTAGCCCTCTTCCTCCCACCTGTGAACCTACAGTTACATTATCTATGACAGGCTGGCTAGCAAAGACAGACATCCAAGGTCATTTCACATACTTCCCGTATCAGGAGACCTCTTAAGAAAACAGATGCAAAGTGGCTAAGCAAAGCAGTTTCCCCCACACACACACTATCATTATTTGCCCCCCCCCATGCTCTGCATTCAGAATCCAAATGATATGGTTACAGGCAGTGATGATAGAACATACAAAACCCATGGCAAATGAGGTTCCGAGTTTGACATTCTTGCCCTCCAAAGGCTCCTCAAACACCCCCCCCCCCAGTTTGTGAGGGTTGTGTTTATGAAAGTCACGCAGTACCTTGGGGCCCTAACATGACCATTTCACACCCATTCATTATGGCCAGGGTCAAAGTCTTGCCACTTAATGAGATAGTACAGGTGGCCACATTTAGTTTTAGAGTCTAAGAACTCTTCCACCTCCTGGTGAACTTCCCCATTCATGTTCAGGAAAGGGGGAACTACAGGATGAGTTCTCATGTTGAGGGTCCTGGATCCTTCTTCAGAAGACTGAAATGGAAAACAGGGTGGATGTGCTGTAAGGTCTTTGGAAATTCCAGCTCAACAGGTACTTTGTTAATGCCTCTTCCAACTTTAAAAGGGCCTATGTATTTCCACCTCAGCTTTTTCCCAGGCTGCAACCTCCTAAGGTTCTTGGTAGAAATGTACACAGAGTCCTCAGGGTGCAGGTCCCACTCCGGTGCCTGGCCCTTGTCAGCTTGCACCTTACAATCCTCCTTGGCCTTGGTCAGAGTCTGTTGGATTAAGGACCACTGCTGAGTTAAGTCAGCCCACCAGGTTTGTAAGTCTGTCAGCCCCGTCGCCTCTGTGGCCACTGTGGGCAAAGGGCCCCCCTCATATCCATGCACCACTTTGAAAGGGATGGCCCCTGTGGAACTATGAACTGAGTTATTGTAACTGTATTCTGCATAGGGGAGCAAATCCAACCAGTTATCCTTTTGATAGTTGATGAAACATCTCAAAAACTGTTCCAGCACCTGATTAGTTCATTCTGTTTGCTCATCGGCCTCTGAGTGGTAGGCACTACTGAGCCCTTGCTCCACTCCCAGTGATTTTAACAGCTCCTTCCAAAACCCTGGCACAAATCGGGGTCCCACGGGGATGTGCTGGATGGGGCCCCAGTCTTCCAGGACACTGAATGCAGTCTCACAATATGCTGCATGAATAACTGTGCCAGTTTTTTCATCAACAGCAATTGTTTACAAGGAATAAAATGTGCCTTTGAAAAAAGGTCCACCATCAAATCACAGCTGTCCCCTTGCTGGGTGGTAGGTCTGTTATAAAGTCGAAAGAAATGACAGACCATGGCTTCTCAGGGGTTTCTAAAGGTTGCAACAACCCTGGGGCTTCCCAGCCCATCATTCCCCCATTAACGATGGGGTGTGTCACCAGCAAGTGGTGACAACTGTGGTGGTGTTTTTGTGGCCGGGTCAGACGGCCGTCTCCGATCTGGTGACTCTGGAGACTGGACAGACTGGGTGCCCGTGAAGGAGGACGGCCATCGAGTGGAGCTCAGAGCCGGTGGGAGACCGGGGGTTAGAGCACCTCTAATGGTCTGCCTGTTACAACGAATGGCAGGAGAAGTGGATGCTCTTTCTCCTCCTTCCCTGCAGTGGAGAAACCTGAAGAAGGACTGGAGGTGGATTGGAGAAGAACTTGGATGGGAATAACATCATTGGCTAGTGGCTGACCTGGTGCCAGAAGGGATGGCCCTAATTATATTAAGGAATTAATTGTTTTTTAGTTGCATAGATTTTCCGGTTTGTGTGGCCGTGGTCTTAGCATTGTAGGACCTGATGTTTCGCCAGTAGCTGTGACTGGCATCCTCAGAGGTATAACACAGAAAGATGGAGTACTCTCTGTGTCAAGGGGAGCAGAAAAATGGTAGGCAGGTAATATATTTCTACCCTGGAAGGTGGGGTAGGTCTGAGTCAATTATCTAGTGTAGTTCTTCAGGCTATTAACATGCTAATGGAGGAGCTTTCCTGAGGAGGTTCTTTTGTCTATGGGTTGTTTCCTGAGGAGGTTTCCTGTTTCCTGAGGAGGTTCTTTTTTGTGTGGAATGGCTATTGAAACGCTAATCTTATCTGTAGTGCTATTGCCAACTGTCGAGCATTTTGTGTTTTTCAGGACAGGAAACCATGCCCTATTTATTTTTAAACTCTCTTCTTTCCTGTTGAAATTGTGTTTATGTTTATGAATTTCTATGGCTTCCCTGTGTAATCTGATACGGTAATTGGAAGTGTTGTCCAGTTTTTCAGTGTCTTGACAGTTGGTGGACAAAACGCCTTCCAGTTCCTCTCGCTCCCCCACCTGGAGAGCCTTAGATAGCTTGGGACAACTCCCCAGGGGCTTGATCCTCTTCTCAGGTCCCTTGTGATCCTCTTTCTTCACCCCACTGGGGCTCTTGTCATGGGGCAGTTGATGGTGAAATGCCTAAGGGCTCCACATTGGCACAGATCCGGGTGCATTCTCTGCTCTTGGTCACTCCTGGATCCCTGGTTTGGACTCTGCTGGCCCCTCACCTCACCAGCTGGTGCTTTCCCAATGATTTTGGGGAGGTATATCTTCAGCAGGTTGCACCAATTCTCTGCCTCACACCCCACCTGAATCCAACCATTCAGGGTCAAATGACTGTCTTGGGCCAGAGTCTTGTCCAGGATGGAATGATTCCGGCCCACCTTGTAAAACTTGATAAGCACCTCTTCCGGCCACCCCTGGAGTTTAGCCGCATGTTTATACTCCCGGATATATTGAGTGCTCTGCTTTAGACCTCGGAGTCAGTTCCTCGCTCTCTCCAGTTCCATGGGGTCTTTATATTGTTGGCAGATGGCCTGCATAAAGGCATCCACATCTTGGAGCTCTGGCCCCCCACATTGTACAGGCCCACAAACCAGTCTGTTGCCTGCTCCCACAGCTGAGATCCCATGTAGTCCACACAATGCTCATCTGACGCGAAGGTGTGGCCCCATTCCCTCAAGAACTTCTGCACCTGCAAAGTGAAGAACACCAGCTTCTCCAGGGTTCTACTGAACGTAGCTTCCAGTGCTTCTCTCAGCCTGTCCAGTGCAGGTGGTGGCCCAGGCTGGGGTGCTGGCTGGGGCTGGAGTGCAGGTGCCAGCACCAGGCCTGCTGGGGGTCCCGCTGGTCCCCCGGGGATGTGCTGGATGGGGCCACCTCCCAGGACCTGGAGTTCCTGCTGCAAGACCTCCCGGATAGCAACAGGGAGGTCTGCCAGGGCTGCTCAAGTATCCTGCCGTAGTTTGTCCATTTCGCATCTGAATTCCTGCCGGACCAGCTCGATATCGGTCTCTTCAGTCAGCATCCCAGCTACCTGCAGGTGCTCGGCATCATCGTGCAACAATCTTAAAATCTGTCTCAGGTCAGCCTCCGATCGATTTCGCCAACCTCTTGGCCCTGGGGTTAGCAGCCAGTCAGGATCATCCCATGTCATTTGTACTGGTTGCTGATCCCATGGTCTCACCCCTTTCCTCAGGGTTTCCCCTCATCCAACAAGACAAGCGATTCTTGGACTGGGGTGTCAGTTTGGGTCTTGGTCCTGAACCCCAGGTCCTTGCTTTCCTCACTCATCACAGCTGGTCAAGGAAATGAGGGAGTTCTGACACTATGTCAGACTCCTGAACAAACTTACTCTCAACAACACTCTCTTGGCAGTGATTTGTTTATTGAGAGATGAGGATGTATCAAGCTAAGACCATCTTGTGTCAGAACTGCCTAGTTTGGTGCCAGTTCTGGAATTATACATGATTCAAATAAGCCCCCCACGACCCATCCAATCACTCCATTCACTCCGCTTGCCTAAACCTAACATGCTCCGTTAGCCCTCCCCCCGTGGCGTCCTTGCTTATTGGGGAGATGGTTTTACCTTTAAAACACTCTCTGTATACCTAAACTTAGTAGATTTCTGCTGCCACCAGGAATTCAAAATTCAAAATCTCTCTCTTTTGGTAGAATGACCTAGGCTCTGGGCATTTCAAAGAATAATGTGGCCCTGAGGAAGGACTATTCTGATTTCTAGGATAAGTTTAAACAAAAAAATATTTATTTAATAAAGAACAAAATAGGTTTCTGGTTATTTTGAACTATTGCTGATGAAAGAAACTTGTAAATATAACTGGCAAAACTTGGTGTCACAAACAGTCTCTCACACTCCTAAAACTCCACTCTGACAGGCGTAGACACTCAGTCTAATCTCTCTCTCTCTCATATATAGCCACATAGGCTGAACTCTTTGTCATATTCACACAGAATAGACTCAAAAACTCCCATAATCCCACAGACTATGCTCTCTCTTCAAACTTCACACACAGAATCACCTCACAGACACCTCCCACACTCTTAGTCATTAGGGAATCACATCACACTTGTCTCCCTCTATCACTCTTCTTACAATACTGCAGTCAAACTAAACATTTAAAGAAACACACACACCAAAACATAAAATCATTACATCCCCCATGAACCTACAATTGCATTATCTACAACAGGCCAGCTAGCAGAGACAGGCATCCAAGGTCATTTCACATACTCTCTGTGTCAGGAGGCCTCTTAAGAAAACAGTTGCAAAGCAGCTAAGCAAAGCAGTTTCCCATACACATACACATACACTCTCACTATTTGCCACCCCACCATACCCTGAATTTAGAATCCAAATGTTATGGTTACAGGCAGTGGTGATGGAACATAAAAAACCCATGGCAAACGGGGTTTTGAGTTTGATACTCTGTGGCGAATAGATCTACCTTCAGTTCTCCAAACCTCTGACAAATCTGAAGAAAAACTTCCCTGCATAATGCCCACTCTCACTATTTGCACACTCTCACTATTTGCCACCCCCCCCATACCCTGAATTTAGAATCCAAATGGTATGGTTACAGGCAGTTATGATGGAACATATAAACCCATGGCAAACGGGGTTTCAAGTTTGATACTCTGTGGCAAATAGATCTACCTTCAGTTCTCCAAACCTCTGACAAATCTAAAGAAAAACTTCCTTGCATAATGCCCACTCTGACTGGTCCACTATCCATCGGTTCAACTAGTCCACTATGATGTTGTCTCTGCCCACTACATGAATCACCTTTACTGATTGTAGGTTAGCCTCCATCCACCGTATCAACAATGCGGCGTTGTGATGGGACTTGAGTCTGGTCCCTCCCTATCGGTTGACATATGCTTTGACTGTTGTGTTGTCTGTTTGCATCAATACATGACGGGCCCTCAAGAAATCCTGGGACTGAAACAGTGCCAGCCGAATGGCCTTGAGTTTGAGAAAGTTTATGCTCCTGGTCATCTCCTTCTGGGACCAGGCTCCTGATGTCATTCTCCCCTCTGTACGTTCTCCCCAGCCTGAGAGACTCACATCTGTCATCACAACCACTCTCTGTGATTCCCTTAAGGATAGACCCTTTTGAAACAATGAGGGTGCCATCCACCTATCCAACTTCTGTATTACTGACTGTGGAAGCATCACCTTTTGCTTTCTCTTGTGTGCAATCATGTCCTGAAAGGGTAATAAAAATCTGTGAAGAGGACGAGCGTGGAACAAGACTTCTTTGTATGACACCAGCATCTCCAGAAGTTGGGCTAACACCATTACATCTACCGTGGTCTGTCTCAGGACTTGTCTCATCAATTGCTGTATTTTCTGCTGTCTTTCTACTGATAAGAAGACCCTATCATGTACAGTGTTGATCTGTACTCTTAGATGTACAATCAATTGTGTGGGTTTCAGGTTGCTCTTTTCAAGGTTCATGACAAACCCATGTTCTCTGAGTACCTCCATCGTCAAGTCCAGTGACTGTAGAGCCTAAGAATAAGAGGGTGCCTTGATCAAGATGTCATCCAAGAAAGGAAAAAGGGAGACTCCCTGAATCCTCAGGTGTGACACCAGGACTTTGGTAGAGACCCTCAGTGAAGATTTTAGCCCAAAAGCGAAAGCCCAATATTGGAAATGCTTTCCATTGTACACAAACCTGAGAAATCTGCAATGTGCCTGTCTGATTGGGATATGTAATTATGCCTCTGAGAGGTTGATGGAGAACATCAAGTTTCCACATTGGATAGCTGCCACTATGGATTTCAGCATCTCCATTTTGAACTTCTTGGTTCGAACCCTTTTGTTCAGCCACTTCAAGTCCAGTATGGCCCTGATGCCCCTGTTCTTTTTGGGGACAATGAAGAACATCAAATAAACCCCCTGACCCCTCTCTCAATGGGGGACTGCCTCTATGGCCCCAATATCCAGAAGATGAAGAATCGCCATCTTTAATGCCTTGTGTTTCTCTGATGAGTGACACTTGGGAAGTTCCAGGAAACGATTGGATAGGTAGGTTTGAAACTCTATTGAGTAACCTTCAGTCATGGTGTCCAGCACCCATTTGTCAGTTACCATCTGATGCCAACATGTGGAGAATCTTTGCTAATGTTATTGGAGTCCTTGGCATAGTCTTGCTGTATTTCCTTTGGGGGGCCTTGGTTTGCTGTCCTTGTTTGTTGGAAAAGGAAGGAGGTCTACTCTCCCTGGACTTTGATTGCCATTTTCCCTTAAAGGGTCTGTTGTAGGTTGGTCTGAAATCACATCTGGAGTCCCAAAAGGACTGAAACCATTTCTTGGTTTTCCCCTCTCTCTTCTTTGAAGGCAAAACTTTTTTCTTATCCTTGTCTTCCACCAGATACCTCTCTAAACATTCCCCGAAGAGATTAGTTCCTTTAAAAGGAACTGCTGCCACTTTAGCTCTGGCTGAGAGATCAACATCCCAGTTGTGAAGTCATGTGTTTCCCCATGTTGTAACACTGGTGGCCATTGCTGTAGCCAGTGGTTGCACAGCATCCAAGGAGGTGTTGGCCAGAAAAGCTGTAGCCAGAGCAATTTTCTTGAACTCATCTTTGAGTTCCTTGGGTTTGTTGCTTTCCGGTTTTGGCAGGTTGGAGGCTCAGGTGTAGGCTGCTCTGGCAAAGAGCAAACCCATGAGTAAGGCCCAAAGAGAGCTGGCTGAGGCTTCAAAATCTCTATTGCAGGACTTGTTCAATCTGTTTGTCATTATGGTCTTTTGGCAGACAGTCTGCTTCCATAGGCAATATTGAGGTAGATGCCAGGCTGTTAATCGGGTCATGCACTGCTGGGAGTTTAATCTTTTTTGACACCTCTGGTATGAGAGAGTAAAACTTAGCAAACATGGGGGGTTAGTCTTAGGTTTAGTAGGATGCTCCTATTCTGCTTTCATGAATAAGTAAACAGCTGCTGGCAGGGGTATCCCCACTGGTTTGGACCCTGTCTTTGGTAAGATTTGTTCTGAACCTATTGGGAATCCTGAATCCTCTTCCTCCATGTCTATTGGAGTATAGGAAAGTTCAAGTTTTCTTAACACTTTTGGCAATACTTTGCTATAAATTTCTTGGGGGGAAAGTCTAGACTGCACTGTGGTACCATCTCTGCCTCTTCCTCTGATAGTTCTCCTTCCTCCTTAGCTGAAACAGAGTCTGAAGAATCAGAGTCCCCATCCTGGTCACTGTCAGATAGGTCTTTCTCAAGGCCTGGCTGCCATGGGAGTGGGGGTGACTCTGGAATATTAAGTTTCTTTTCTGCTGTGTCTTCTTAGTTTCTTTTATCTCTGTCTGACCTTCAGTGCCTCGTATAGTATTTCTCCTGGGAAAAGTGACCCATTAGGTCGGTGGGCTTCTACCTGGCCTCTGATTGGCTCTTAGCCATCAGGGGGTCCCCTTGAACAATGTATAACAGTTTGCTTTGCGTGCTCTATGTTAGTTCTAACATGAAATGGTTAAGATATCTGCATACTCTCAATGTCTCAATAAACTTTACTTCTTTGAATGAAAGCTGTCTGGAACTGATTGCTGCAGGAATCTGACAGTCACTCAATAATGGGCTATGTTCCCTAAGGGATCTTTCTTCTTCTCTCCTGCCTTTTTTTGGTTTGGGGGGAGAAAAAGATCTGCTGGTATTCTTCAGTCTTTTCAGGCCTGAATGTCTATTGGTACGTCTACTCCATTCTGGAGAAGAATCAGTAGATTCCTTGTGGTGAGAAGCCTGACATAAGTCCCTGAATTCTTTTTTCATTTCAGACTTAAGCCATGCTAGTAGACCAAATCTGGCATTCTCTCCTGAGAGATCCATTTCCTGAATCTCCATCTGAGGTTACTCTTATGTTCTCTCTCTTAGGTTCTAAGGAAGCCTCCAAAGTGAATTCACAGGTCACACTATCCAAAGAGGACCTTGAGAGGCCTGCCTTTGCTGCTGGCACCAGTTATCCATTTCTCTCCCCATTCAGAGCATGCACTGATATGTATGAGTAGGAAAAAAGAAAACCTGCCTAGCCAGTTATTACTCCAGGTCTAGCCCGAGTTGGACTGAGGAAGGCAAGGGGGTGGGGAGGAGGGGTGGCTCCCTGAAACAGAAGCCTCTGCCCTGAAGGTCCCTTTTAACTAGGGCCTCACTTCTCTCCCCCCTCCCCAAACCAACACTGCCTTACTGAGATTCAGACAGAAGGCTGTGAAGATAGAAGGATTCTGGCCGTCCCTCTAATGTTGCATCTCTTGCCTGCAGAGGGAAGAAGGGATCAGATTCCTTGGTGATCTGGAGGATCGCCATCTCTGTTTCTCTCCCTGGCCTCTCCCTTGCTCTACTGCTGCCTCTCAGCTTGTCCCGGCTTGTGGGGGGGGACTTTGCTGACCCAAAGGAGGGCAGTTCCTGTGGAAGCAGGAGCATGTTTGCAGTTGCCAGTGATCTTCCAGTGCCATCAGACTGAAGGGGCTTTCTTGCTGCGAGCCAAGCCAGCCGCAGTCCCTGGAAGGGGACTGGTATGGTACCTGGTCTCCTGGATGCTGCAGCCACTCCTTGTCTTCTTCTCTTTTCTTCTTCTGTGGCCTTCAGGCTCACAAGCACTGCCAACCTGTGTCCTGCAATGAAGAAACAGAGGACAAACCCCTCCCCTCAGGGAATCCATGACCCTACTAAATGGAAAGACTTTAAATGTCCAAAATTAGAAGGAAGCACTTGCAGATCAGAGAATGGTAGGTGAAGATGAGCTTTGGTATTTTTATTTCTAGAAACTACATTGAACTAGTGAGCATATTTTTGTTTCTGAATGGCCAAATGATAGATTGTGGTATTACACTGGCATGATAGAGAAATAAAGGACTCTGGGAAATTAACAGGTAGCCTAAAGGACTAGAGTAATTCAAATCTCCTCTGTGCCTCAAACCTCAAGGTGATACATTTCTCCTTCTCATGTTCCACAACTGTAAGGAAATAGGTGTTGCACTTACCTGTAACCTTTGTTCATCAAGTGGTCTTCTGTGCAGGCACACATGGAGACTGCAATACTGCAGGCCAGGCACTGGGAAGAGTGGGAAAGCTCAAAGAAAAACTTTTACTAGAGACCCAAGAGTGCTAGGTTTCTCCCTGGTACAGGGCATTTCCCACCCAAAAGTCACGTGACCTGGGAGGAGCCAGCACTCTCCCCTCAGTTCTCCATAGCTGCTGCCTAGGAGTAGGAGACTCCCACAGCAGGGAAGGAGGGAGGGATGTGTGCCTGCACAGAAGACCACTTGATGAACAAAGGTTACAGGTAAGTGCAACCCCTGTTTTAATCATCGTGGCTTCTGTGCAGTCCCACATGGGAGAATAGCAAGTTCACTTACGATGGAGGAGGGTGTGGGAGGTCTCAACAAAAAATTGATTGTAGCACGGGTTTCCAGTCTAAGCGTTTCGCCACTTGGTCGCGTCTCGTCTCGCTCTGATGGAGACGCATTGAGATTCAGCAGACAGGAGGGGTCCTGGATTGATCTGGACCCTCCTGAGGTCTTTGTAGAATTGAGGCTCACCTTCTTCCCCCAGCCGAAGAATTGAGGCTCACCTTCTTCCCTGTAAGGTCCCGTTGCTGAAGAGCCAATATGGCACTTAGAGGCGGTTGCTGGAGCAAGCGGACACAATTGAAAACTTAAAAGTGCTTCTATAAGAACCAAGGCTCCAACCATGAGTTAAGCTTCTGTTCACATTCTTTGGGGCGTTTACCGAGCCTTGGTAGTATTTAGAAGCTCCTACAGTTTAAGCGTGGGTTGGAGGGGAAACTCAAGACTCCCCCCCCAGTAAAACCTGAAACATGGTATTAAAATGGGAATAAAAAGACTACAAGTCTAAAAAATGCATGAGTACATAAGCGAATTCAGAAACTGCAAGTTAACATAAAGCCGAATAGGTTTCGGTTTCCGGCGTTGCGAATGGCGGCCACCTTTCGGGACACTCCCGGAGGTGGTTAGCCCACACGCAGTTTGGGGGGTCCTTGCATGTATGCAAGACCCTAGTGAGCCTTAGGCAAAGGCTCCGAACCGGGGGCGCTTGGGGAGTAGCCTCTTTGCCGGCAGACAGCCGGGAAATTGAGGCTTTCTCCCCGCCCCAATCGGCCCCGCTGCGTCGTGCCCGTAATGGGACTTAGCAGCGCCCCCGAATTCCACCAGGAGTGAAGAAAGCGGTATGAATTAAAATAAACAGAAGAATTGCATCAAATCGTGAGTTGAAGATCTAATTTGAAGCGAGATAAAATCCCCCGCAAGCATAGGGAGGAGTCCCCACCCCCTTTGAGAAGCGAGATCTATAAAGGGAGTGCGAGGAGGGGGGTAAAGAGAAAAAAGTGTTGGTGAAGGTACCGTTGGGGTTTGGCAGGCGGCTACGACATTCTTAGCTTCTTGGAAGATGCGGCACGAACTTTGAAAAAGTAAACAAAAAAAGAGAAAATGTTGACGCTGAAAATTGTCCTGCACAAACCGGAAGAGATGAGGGGTGGAACTTCCGGTCCGGGTAACCCCCCCCCAGAGCTCGCTGTCATTCAACAAGAAAAGGAGTTATTGCGGCCCCTGCTGGAGCAAATGCAGAAAATCAATGAAACTTTGATGAAAGTGGAAAGTGTTCTCATCAGTCGGCAAAAGCAAATCTCGGAAACAACAAGAAAGGCTGATCTGATGTTAATCTCTTTGGGCGAGAAAGAAGAAGAGAAAGAAGATCTCAGTTTTACCTTGACGAATGACTTGGCACCCCTAACTGGCAGTGAAGCGAATGAATTAAAAGAAGAGGTGGACATGGCTCCCAAAGCCTATTCCACTTATATAAAGGAGAATACTCTGCCAGAAGAAGGGGATGCCGAGCTGAGCAGGAAATACATCAGAGATCTAATTTCATTTGTAGTGAGTATGGAGCCCGCAAAAATTGATGGTCGGGAATATAAGAAAAAAAGAAACGAGAGAAGATGGAATCCATCCTTAAAGCAACAAAACTTCTGAAGAGACACGCCAGCATGGAGGAAGCAGCACTCAAAACACCGATTAATGCAAGCAGCGAAGAAGACAGCAGCCCAGGGGAAAGGAGTGACGGAGCGGGAGCCATCAAGATTAAAAGGACTCAACTCTTACTTGAAGAGACTTAAGAAGACAACTTGACCAGTGGCTGTTCGTGTAGCATCTTGAAGGAGCTGTTTAATAATTAACCCCAATGGACTTTACTAACTTCATTAACAGAGTTATTTTGGACTTTGGACTGTTAAAAAGAAGATCTTCTAACCGCGATGGATGCTTAAAATATTACTAATTAAAACTAACCCTTATTAAGAGAAAAATTTCACTCCATCTTTTTTTTCTTTCTCCAGCTGTCTACCCTACCCTTTTCTTATAAAAAGAATAAAATTCTCTCCTCTTTAGGAGAGTTTTACTATAAAACATAAAGCCGAATAAAATCGCTGAACTTTTATCTTAATTTGGAAAATTTACTTCTCGTTGATATTATGGCGGGGAGAGGGCGGAAGACAATGCTGAAGAAAAAACCTCTTTCAGGAAACAATCAACCAACGACTTCCTCCCAAAACCAGGAAGTAACTACAGATCTCTCTGCACTACTAGCAAGTGCACTGCACCCTCTAATGGAACAGATGACAAATCTCAACTCTAAACTTGACAAGATGCAAGCAAAATTAACTCAGATGGATAGAAGAACCTCAGAGACTGAGAAAACACTTTAAAAATGGAAAAAAAGATTGAGAATATCAATAAAACTGTAGAGGAAGTGAAAAAAGAAAGGACCTCCGATAATTAATTCAGCTCCAGCTGGAAAGATCTATGTATATTCTGCGCTTTCAAGGGATTTTGGAAGAAAAAAATGAGAACTTAAAAGAGCTATTAGCAAATGCGCTTGCACCATTAATGGATTACAAATGGGAAGATTTATTGAGCGAGATGGACTTGGCTTATCGGACATATCTGGATTTTATAAAGAAAAATAAACTGCCAGGGGAAATTTGCTTGAAATTCACCAAATGATCAACCAGAGAACTGGTGCTAAAATCTATGTCTTTGAAAATAAAAAATGAAGACGTTAAAATCTTGAAAGATGTACCCTTTGAAGTGAGAAAGCGGAGGAGACTCTACAAGGAGCTTACATTCTCTCTACAAAAAAAAAGGAATACCCTACAGATGGGCATTCCATGAAGGTTTGAGTTTCATGTATGAAAGGAAAAAAGTAAAAATTGACTCTATTCTTAAGGCAAATAAATTTATGGACCAATTTTTAAATCCAATTAAAAATAGAAAGGGAAAAAAATCCAAATCCTAGTGTGGAGGAAGAAGAGGATGACGAAGAAGAATCCTACTCACAGTATTAAGCATCAGTTCCAACTCTTCAGAGACGTTGGAATCTGAGAAAGGAGCGGCCGCTCCTAAACAAAGTAAACTGAAGAAACACAAGAAGAAAAGACTCTGAAATTAAGATAACTGTTTAGATTGCAGTTTTAGTTAAAATGACCTCTAAATTTAATAGTCTCTAGTTTTTATCTTTAATGCTAACTGTTTATAGTAGGTGATACGGTAAATACTAACGTAACCAAGATTGTTGTCACTTTCTTAGGTCTTCCCATTCCCCCTACCTTAGTAGTTTGTAGTGTTTTAGTGTTAGTCTGCTAGTTTTCCCCTTTCCCCCAACCCACTAGATTTCTCTGTATTAGTGTTAGTCTTGCAATTGAAAAACAATAAAAATATTATAAAGAAAAGAAAAGAAAAATTGATTGTAGCACTGCTTTTCCCACAGCCGCTTCCCTCTAAGAGTCTACATCCATGGCATAATGCTAGATAAATGTGGAAGGGGTCGACCAGGTTGCTGCTTGGCAGATATCCAGGAGTGAAAGACCTGAAGCAAAAGCTGCAGAAGACGCTTGAGCATGTTTGGAAAGAGCAGAAACAATCAAAGGAGACTGTGCACCAGTGGCTGCATACGCCAGTTTAATAGCCATACAGATCCACCTAGAAAGGGTTTGCGCAAAAGCCACACAACCCTTTCTGGCCCCGTTGAAACAGAGAGATAAGAACATGACTTTACAGAACTCCCATGTCCTGTCTAAGTAAAAGAGCAGTGGTAGTGGATGTGGGGGAGGGAAAAAGTATAGGCAAGTATAGGCAAGGTGATGTCCTCTGTCAAGTGGAACCTGGAAATCACCTTGGGGAGAATCTCAATTTGGGGTGGAAGAACCTTAATAGAGGAATTAGACAAACCCTCATTCTTCAAGGAAAGGAGGAATTCCAGAATATGTGATAGGGCTCAGGTGGTGGGGTCCAAGCCCCTACTCAGGGCCCAAGCAAAAAAGTGAGATATCTTAAAGGCGGAGGAATGCCTGGTGGAGGGCTTCCTGGCAGCCTGAATCACCTCCCTAACTCAGGAATGGGAGGGGTGGGTGGGTAAATGAACCATGCCATGAGTTGGAGAGTATGAAGGCTGGGATGCTGAGTATGGTGACAGAGGAGGAGATCCAGTTCCACAGGAAACCTGTGATACCTGCCTCCCACCAGAACCCACAGTTTCAGGAACCATGGCCTCCAGGGCTAAAAAGGGACAATGAGAATGGCTGTAGTTCCATCCATGTGAGCCTTTGCAATCACCCTGTTCAATAAGGGCAGTGGGGGAAAGGCATAAAATAGGCAACCATTCCAGACTAGCTGGAATGCATCCTCTAAAGAACCCATCCCTATGGCTGCTTAGGAGCAGAACTGGGAACATTTGCATTGCTGGGAGATGTGAACAGGTTGACCTGAGGCATGCCCCACTTTTGGAACATGGGGAGAAGGTAGTAGTCCGAAAGTGACCAGTCTTGGGCGGCGTGGAACTCCCTGCTCAGACGGTTGGCCTGGGTGTTTAAGTGACCTGCAAGTTTAAGTGAGGTGAGTGCCATTTTGTATGGCCTGAATCCATAACTGGGTGGCTTCCTTGGAGAGACCCAGTCCCCCCTTGCCTGTTTAATATAACATTTGATAGTTGTGTTGTCTGTGTGAAGAAGCACTCTGTGTCCTCACAGGAGACCTTCAAAAGAAGAGATAGCCCTTCTTACTGCCCAAAATTCCAAAAGGTTAATATGCAGAGAAGTCTCTGCAGCCTGCCAACATTCCTAAATGACATGGCTGTCACAATGGGTCCCCCAGCCCATGAGGGAGGCATCAGTAAAGAGCTCAACCTTATGATTAAGATAGCTGAAGGGAACCTCAGCCTGCAGCCACCAATCTAAGGCTCTCACTATTGAACGGGGAACAGTTAGATACTGCCAAGGTGAATCTGTATGGGCATGAAAAGCATGGAGAAACCAATTCTGAGGGAACTGCCATGGTGGAGGACATATGCCCAAGCACGTGTTGCAGAAATTTAGCAGAACATCCGTGGCTGGAATGTAGGGAACGCACCAAGCCCTGAATATGGAGAGCACAAGGTAGGGGAAGAGAAGCTCTCCCTAAGGTCGCATTCAACATAGCACCAATGAACTCAATTGATTGGGTAGGCTGTAACTTGGACTTGGAAAAATTCACTAGCAACCCTAGGGATTGGAGTGTGCGGAGGGCCAGGTGCAGGCTGTCTTAACAGTTGTTCAGAGGTGTCAGCCACAAAAAGCCAATCATCAAGGTATGGATAAGCCACACAACCCTGTAAGTGGAGGTAAGAAACCACCACAGACATGCACTTAGAGAAAACTCTGGGAGCTGAAGCTAGGCCGAAGGGCAGCACTGAGTACTGAAAGACTAATCCTGCATGGACAAAGCGTAAGTATTTTCTGCAGTTCCCATGCATTGAGATGTGGAAATACGCATCAGTCAAGTCAATGCTAGCAAACCAGCAACCCTTGTTTAACAACAAAATTACTTCCTGTAGAGACAACATACAAAATTTGAACTTTGAGAGATGCCTGTTGAGGTTCCATGGACCTAATATAGGGCATTGCCCACCATCTTTTTTACTGATCATGAGAAAGGGGGAATAGAACCCTGGAGTAACTTGGGCATCAGGAACCCGAATAACTGCCCCTTTATCCACCAAGGACTGCGCTGCAGGTGAAACCTCCTGAGTACAACAATTGGATAGATCAAGCAAATGGTGACATCTAGGGTAAATTGCAAACTTCAAGAAATAACCATGTTTTATTATAGATAAAACCCAAACATCATTGGTAACCAACAACCAAGCATCAGAGAAGGAGGACAAATGAACCCCAAACAAAGAACCTCCAACTAGTCATTGTAGCTTAGTGCCCCAGATATTGGAATCCGTGGAAGACCTAGTGTCCTGAGACTTAGGCTTCGACTGCCGTCGATTGAAATTCAGTTGATAAGTGGACCTTGAGGGTCCCTGGAATGGTTGGGAGTGAAACTTGGTATCAGTGTACCAAAAAGGTTTACCAAAAGGAGGCCTGTGAAAAGGACAAGACCAATACCTGGGTTTCATCTGAGAAGACAAAGGAATTATACCAAAGACTTGGCTCACAATTTGTACTTTCAGATGCGTTCCAAGACATCATTCGTCTCCTTGCTAAAGAGCTCTTTCCCCTCATAAGGCAACACTTCTAACTTAGCTCTCGTGTCAGGTGGTAGGGCAGAAGATTTGAGCCAGGAATGATGCCGCAGCACCAAAGCTGAACCCATGGCCCTGCTGTGGCAATCCACATCATGGCGGGCGACAGTAACGTTGTTTGCCCAACTGCCTCCCCTCATCTATAACGGCCTTGGCCAGAGCCTGCTTATCCTGTGGCAAGGCCTCTACATAAGGGACCAACTTTTCCCACAACAAATCATTGTAAAGGCCCATGACAGCACAAAAGTTGACAACACGAAGGCCCATGGCCCCAGAAGAATACACTTTGTGACCTAATGTGTCCAGCTTGCTTCCTTCCTTGTCATTGGGCGATGTACAGGACCCATAATGTCCATGAGATGGAATAACTTCAGACACTAAGGAGTTTGGTTTAGGATGTTGGAAGAGAAAAGGACAGTCAGAGTCATTAACTTTATACATCCCATCCAGATGTCTAGCCGACGGAACTGTGGAAGCTGGGTGCATCTACCCTACCAAGATGATCTCCTGCAGGCCTTGTAGAAGTGGGAGAGCCACAGGGCCTGAATCCAACGTGAACAACACTTGTATCAAGGGATCTTTCGCCTTTGACTCTGAGGCAGTATGCTTCAGGTCAAGTGCCTTAGCCATTCTGATCAGCTGGTCAGAGAAAGTCAAAAGAACTTCCAAAGGCAATGTGGAAGCCTTTCCACCAATGGCATTCTCAGACGATTGAACCAAAGCAGGGTCGGAACTGAGGTCAGACACTGCCTCCATGTCAGAAACAGATCCTGCCCTACAGTATCTGGAGTCTTCTAATGGGTCCCCCTGAGATGAAGCCCAATGATGAGTGGAGGACCAGGGTGACCTGGAGTGAGGAAGTCAGGAGTTCCCAGCATAGGAGGAATGTTACCATGGATATCACAGAGCCATGCAGGGCTCGAGTGATCGACCAAGATGACATCAGAAGAAGGGGACCCCACATGTCGGGAAGATCGTGTCAAGTACGGGGCTTGTGAACGGTACTGGCGGTGATTGGTGCTGGGGCGACATTGATGATGAACGATGCCGAGGTGGTAAGCGACCTCTTGATACCAGGTGACTGTCGGAACCAGTGGAAGTTTGGTGCCGAGGTGACAGGAACTTTTGGTGTTGCACCAATGTCGACCCTGATGAGTTCGCTGCATTGCAGCATGCTGGAGAAAGCAGAGAACGCCGTTCATGAGCATGTTTCTTATCTTTCTTTTTGGAATTTTTTGCAGGAGGCTCAGACTCTGCCCTGGAAGTTGTCAGGACAGAAGAGGCCTGGAGTGGAGAGGGCATCAGGGCAGAACTCACCAAAGGGGTCCATGAATGCTTTTCCGCTGAAGGTGGAATAGCTTCAGGGTAAGGCTGAGTTAGAGCCTCTGCCACTGCGAGGGCCTTTTCCCACAGAGTGGCTTTAAGGCAGGCAGCCCTACCTTCCCTGGCCTGAGGAGTCAAGGCTTTGCAAACCTTACAGGTCAAAGTATTATGGGGTTCCCTGAGGCACAGGAGACAAGAAGAGTGGTCATCGGATTTCGCCATTTTAGCCCAACAGTCACAACACTTTTTAAACAATGCCACTTTTTGTCAGTCTGAGGACATATTTTTCCCCAGACAATCACTTGAAGCTTGCTGAAGACACAGTCCTCTCACAGTGGTGGCAGGGGGGAGTGCTGGCTCCTCCCAGGTCATGTGACTTTTGGGGGGAAGCACCCTGTACCAGGGAGAAGCCTAGCACCCTTGGGTTTCTATTAAGTTTTTCTTTGAACTTGCTAGCTCCTCCCAGTGGCTGGCCTTTGGTACTACGATGATGAACCAGAAACAAAGGTGCGATTTTTGTGACCCTGAGTAAGTCTGGGGTAGAGCAACCACACATTTTTATACTTGCTAAATCCAGCAAACTATCAAACATGTAAGGCTTTGTAACCTTCAAGATAACTACGAAAATGGTCTTTGCTGGATACTCAGTACAGCTGAACATTCATTCCCCCCTTTATAGTGTTCTTTGTGCACACATTCTGCATTTTGGTTGGTACTGTAGCTGGTCTCCAGGTAAAAGTGTAATGAGCTAAAATTGTCATGGTACATTGTATGTGGTTAACATTCCAGCTGCAGAGATGTGCTCATCATCTCATGGAATGTGCAAAACAGATTAGCAGGAAATATTCTAACCTGTTACTTGTCAAGGAACATTCTGTCCTGATCCCCCCAATGTTACAGGTTTTCCACTGCACTGAGCATGCTGTTTTATTCTCAGCAGCTTTCGCCAATGCCACAGCAAAACTGGAGTCTTTTACTGAGATTATCATGAAAACATTGGAAAGACGACATCTAAATAGAAGAGGGCAAAAGTGCTTTTAAAAAAGAGGTACACATAGTTGCAAACATCCTGGTTTCTGACTACTTGATACTCTACAGACATCTTAGTTTTCCTTTGCTCTTTTAATCTTCAAATAGTTCACCAATCTTTTTGCTGTATTAATACTATTCCTCTGAAATTCATTTTTAACCATAAGTTCCTTTTTCCATAGTGTTGCTATATCTAATTCTTCCAACTGTTTCTGGATCTCTTTAATTTTATAACCTTAGGGTTATATTTTTCCATTTGTTTTCTTTGTAGCTTCTCTAATTCCTGAAGTTTGGGTTGTCTTTTACTATACCATTCCCTTTTTATATTCTTTTCTTTCTTTATACAATGCCCCCTTAATACCGCCTTGGCGGCATCCCATAATATGTTAGTGGCTACCATCCCTCTGTTCTCTTTAAAGTATAAGCTTATCTGTTTCTCCATATATTTTCTATGCCCAAAGGGAGTTAGAGTACCCAAAGAAGACTGGAGTCCAGAACTTAGATGCAGATACAAAGTGAATTTTATTTACCCTCTGCCACCACCTATATGAACTATGGTGCTGGAGAAGACTCTTGAGAGGCCCTTGGACTGCAAGGAGATCAAATCATTCAATCCTAAAAGAAATCAACCCTGACTGTTCCCTGGAAGGCCAGATCCTGAAGTTGAAGCTCAAATACTTTGGCCACCAAATGAGAAGGGAGTATTCACTGGAGAAGACCCTGATGCTGGGAAAGGTTGAAGGTCAAAGAAGAAGGGGACGGCAAAGGATGAGATGGTTAGACAGTGTCATCGATGCAATGAACATGAAATTGAGCAAACTTCAGCAGACAGCGGAAGACAGGAGGGCCTGGCGTAATCTAGTCCATGGGGTTGCGAAGAGTCGGACTCGACTGTGTGACTGAACAACAACAACCACCTATATACAGTTCTCAGTGTTAAAGTGCTCCGCTGCAATCAATCCAAGTGAAGGACATAAAACCACTGTACACTCTGTACATTTATACAGCCTCTGGCCAATCAGCACACAGCTGATGCAATCCAGATGCAATACTCAGTGTCAGGCTGAACTGCCTCAGACCGGTTATAGCCAGCCTCTTTGCAGTCACATGCAGGCACTAGCTGTCATTCCCTTTGACACTAGATCAAACTCATCTAGGCCAGCCTTACCTAAACCAGTGAATCACAACACTCCCCCTTAAGGCTGAGCCTTGATGTACAGTTTGTCCTTCAATATTACAAAACTGCTACATTTAATATTAGAGGTACATCACATGTTATGTTGAACACAGTTAACAATTACAGAAAACCATTTACCTCTACACAGCATTAGCTTTTCTTATGGTACTGCCATTTGGCATGCATTTCATCTTAAACACACTTTTGCACCCTTTTTACATTTTTGTTACTTGGTGCCTCAGATTTCTCAAACACTTTGTGTTCCTTCAGTGAACTATATTCACTTTGCATAGCTTGATACCATGCCTCCTTTTCTGCATAAGGCATTTGCAAAACTTTATTATTACTTTGAGGCTCCTTGATATACACATGATTTATATCAAAACCATACCTCACCGGTGGTATGCCCTTAGTGCTACGTGTAGACACTCTCTGTGGCAAACTGTCATTTCCACCATTTGCAGATATTTGTTCACCAGACACATCAACACTTATTTCCTGTTTTACCTCAGGTTCTGCTTTAACATCGGTTTTGTTACTTGCACTTTCAGTGCCACTTGTATAAGGTAACTCAACAAACTCAGGAACCTTGTTGGCATGAATTCTTTCCCAGTTTTCATCTTCATAAAAATTAGCAGACCTACTGTATGTTATTTTGTGATTATTATCAGCAAACCTGTAACTCTTCATGCCTGTCTGGTATCCCAGAAAGATTAACTTTTTTGCTTTGGACCCTCCTTTTCTTCTGCGTTCCAAAGGTATATTAACCCATGCCTATGAACCAAAAACCCTTAAGTAATCCAAACATGGAATTCTTTGGCATAACAACCTATAAGGGATGTCATCCACAGAATGAGAATAAATGCGATTACTCAGGTAACATGCATTCTTAATAGCTTCAGCCCAGTAAGCAATACCAAGATTTGCATCTTTTAACATGGAAAACATCATGGTTTACAACACTCCCCCTTTCCTTTCTGCAAGACCATTTTCAGCGGGGGTGCAAGGATTTGAGACCCTGTGTTTGATTCCTTTCTGGTCATTCACTCAGCACTCTCTAAGACATAAGGCAGTGGTGAGGAATATTGTGCTGAAGCAACTGCCCTGTCTTCAGCAGATCTGTGGCCTCTGGCAGATGGATATAGGTCCCCCTAGGCCCCTTGAGAATAGGGGCAAACCATGACTGTCATGGCCAGAAGGGTGCAATGAGAATAGCTTCTGAGTGGTCCTTGAGCAACTTCGCTAATACTCATGTCAGGAGAGAGAAAGGAGGAAAATATCAGACTCTTGAACAAACTTAACAACTCTCTCTGGATAGTGATTTGTTTATTGAGAGATGTGCATGTATCATTTGTGTCAGAACTGACTTTTTCAGTGCCAGTTCTCGGGTTATACATGATTAAAATAAGCCCCCCTGCCCACCCCATCCAAATCAATCCATCCATTCAGCCCACCGAAACCTAGCACGCACCATTAGTTCTCCTCCCCCCACCTGCCAACTTACAGTTACATTATCTAAGACAGGCCAACTAGCAGAGACAGCATCCAAGGTCATTTCACACAATCACCCAAAGAGTGATTAACACATGGAATTCAATGACACAAGAGGTGGTGGCGGCTACAAACATGGACAGCTTCAAGCGGGAATTAGATAAACATATGGAGCAGAGGTCCATCAGTAGCTATTAGCCACAAGGTATAGATAGGAACTCTCAGTCTGAGGCAAATGATGCACTGTATTCTTGGTGCTTGGGGAGGGCAACAGTGGGAGGGCTTCTAGTGTCCTGGCCCCACTGCTGGATCTCCTAATGGCACCTGGTGTTTTTGGCCACTGTGTGACAGAGTGTTGGACTGGATGGGCCATTGGCCTGATCCAACATTGGCTTCGCTTATGTTCTTCATTCCCAAATGTGAGGCCTCTCAAGGAATAGTTACCAAGCAGCTAAGCAAAGCACTTTCTTACACACTCACTCATGCCATCTGCCCCCTCCCCCAACAGCTGAGATACAGGTTATGGAATGGAACAAGAAAAACAACCCCATGGCAAATGAGGTTCCGAGTCTGACAGAAACAGGTAGAAGAGCGTGCTGCTCCAAATGAATTGGAAGGCGTCCCCTGTGGACAGTGGATTGCTGCTCATTATGGAACAGAAGCACCATGTCTTGGTATTGTGAGTGTACATTCATGACTGGAAATATGCATGCTGCTGAGGGCATTGGCCAACGAGTTGTGTTCCTGTGCAATGTGGATTGCCCAGGGCTGGGCACGATGCTCTAAGGTCCAAAGCCAAATCTGACACCTCTGCACTGAGTAGTCTGGGACCAGTGCCCCTTTGCCTGATCATGTAGAACATGGCAGAATCATTGTCAGTCTAAATGAGGACCAATTTCCCCTGGACAATATCTGAGAAAGAGTTAAGAGTACTGTGGCGGAACAGCCCTGCTCTGTCCTGCAGGCCCTGTTCCACCCTGCCCTCCTGGGTTTTCCCCATACCCGGAGGGGCTTTTCTCTCTCTGTTCAACTGCTGCCAGCACCTGGTTTTTGCAGGAATTGCCCAATGGGAGGGTCAGGACTCCCAGCTTCCCTTCCAAGTTCTGATGCCTTGCCTCTCTGTCTCCCACTATCAAGCACCTGGTTACCACAGGGACCACTTACTGCCTTGTGCATCACTGGGGGAATATCCACTTGCCAAATGACTGCCCTACCCTTCCTCCTGGCACTCCTCTTAAAACAGCATGTCCAAGATGGTGTAGGTCTATGTGGCAGAGAACCACTACCAGGATCAAAAGTTATAAAGCATTTATTAAAAAGAAAGTGTTCACAAGCATACCTTTAGCAGAGCACTAGACTGAGCAAAGGATTCAAAAGAAAAGGGTAAAATGCTGTTCCTCTGTCCCTCCTTCTATACATGCCCTATTAGATCTTAAACGTAAGGGAGGCTCCTTAGCTTAGAAAGTTACAGATCTTTTACAAGAGTTCCATTACCTTCCAGCCTCTTTCAGGAGTGCAAGCCAGCACATGGCAATGGCTGCCTCCTCCAGACCTCAGTTAAGAGTTTTGTCTGCCTCAATGGAACCAGCACACATTTAAAAAAAACCTTTCTCTTTGCTCCCAGGAATTTTATCCTTTCTTTCCCCACACTGACCAGGTCAGGCTGGGTCAAAGAAGCTTTTCCTGAAGTCCCTAGGAGTTTCTTCCTGAAGACCTTCTAGTACATAATACCTCCAAATCTCTGTTCCCTGCTTGGGGGGGGAGACTGGACCATCCCATAGCTAGACCTGTTAGTATTTCTTATGAGGTAGCTGAGGTGAGGCTGGAAAGCCATTGAACTGACTTCCCCTTCCTGCCTGTTATTAGGTCAGAGAGAAAAACCTTTAAAAACTCCTGGTGAAGGTTTTACTCAGTCCAGACCTCCACCCAAAAAATGCATTTCTTCACAAGTATATCTAATGGGCCTTAGTTCCAAGACATTTATATGCTACTTCCTCTCTTGAGATAGCCATTACCCCTGGACACAGAGGTCTCCACAATCCCCCCATATCTCCAGAGAGACATGAGTAGTAATGGTTATTTCATGCTGCCTGATCCCAAATGGAAAACCAGAAAACAAGTTTTTATCTTGTGACCACCAGGAAAATGCCTTGATAACCTGCCTAAGTACAGAGAACT
Source organism: Gekko gecko (assembly GCA_029375565.1). NCBI lineage: Eukaryota > Metazoa > Chordata > Lepidosauria > Squamata > Gekkonidae > Gekko > Gekko gecko. The sequence goes on along the minus strand of JAPDNY010000002.1, from coordinate 229,288,963 downwards.
GACTGTGGGGGGAATGCCAGTACAATATGAACCTGGCCATGAACCATAGTTGTAGGGGTCATATGAACAGTCTAGTCATAGGCAGGATAGCAGTGGTTGACACCATTAACCCCAAAACCTTCTGGATTAGGAGTGCATTCTGAAACTGGCAAGAACAACCCATTAAGGCCTTTATAGCTGTACCCCTCGTGAGTGGAAGGTAGCCCTTGGTGGATAAAAAGTCTAGTGAGATCCCAATAAACTGGACTGTTTCAGCATGTACCAATATATGGTAAGGCCTAAGTCTCAACAAGTTCTGATTGCCAAGGCTATATTGTCAGACAACACTTACCTGGACTTGGCTACCAACAGCTAGTTATCTAAGTACAGGAATATGGTACAGCTCCGCAGCCAGAGGAAAGCAACAACAGGGGCCATGCATTTCATGAATACCCCCAAGACAGTAGCCAGACCAAAGGGTAGCACAGTACTGGTAAACCTTTCTCCTGAATTTAGAACAGAGACATTTTCTATAATCTTTATGGATTGCAAAATGAAAGTAAGCATCTTGGAGATCGATAACTGCAAACCAGGCATAATGCTTTAATAATTGTAACACAGGGGGGGCATTTGGGGCTGGAGCACTGCTCCGGCAGCCCAGGCGCTGGCACAAATGGCGGTGGTGGCAAACCCCGCCTCCAGCTCCCTGCACCGAAGTGCTGCAGCCTGGAGGAGGCCTGAAGAGGCCCGTTGCCGGCCTTCCAGGGCCCACGCTGGAGTGCTGTGGCCCAGAGAAGGCCTGAAGAGGCCTGTTGCCAGTGTTCTGGGGCCCACGCTGGAGCGCTGCAGCCCGGGGGAGGCCTGAGGAGGCCTGTCGCCGGCCTTCTGGGGCCCGTGCTACAGCGCTGCGACCCAGAGGAGGCCTGAAGAGGCCTGTCGCTGGCATCCCAGGGCCTGCGCTGGAGCGCTGTGGCCTGGGGGAGGCCTGAGGAGGCTCATCGCCAGCCTCCTGAGGCCCGTGCTGGAGTGCTGCAGCCCGGAAGAGGCCTGTTGCCGGTATGGCGGTGGTGGCAAGCCCCCCCCAGCTCCCCACACCGAAGTGCTGTGGCCCGGATGAGGCCTGAAGAGGTCCGTTGCTGGCCTTCTGGGGCCCACGCTGGAGTGCTGCAGCCTGGAGGAGACCTGAAGAGGCCTGTCGCCGGTGTCCCGGGGCCCGCACTGGAGCACTGTGGCCCGGGGGAGGCCTGAGGAGACCCGTTACTGGCCTTCCGGGGCCCGCACTGGAGCGCTGCAGCCTGGAGGAGGCCTGAAGAGGCCTGTCATTGGCCTCCTGGGGCCTGTGCTGGAGCGCTGCGGCCTGGAAGAGGCCTGTCGCCGGTCTCCTGGGGCCCATGCTGGAGCGCTGTGGCCTGGAAGAGGCCTGTTGCTGGCCTCCTGGGGCCCGCGCCAGAGCGCTGTGGCCTGAGGGAGGCCTGAGGAGGCACATCGCCGGCTTTCCAGGGCCCAGGCTGGAGCGCTGCAGCCCAGGGGAGGCCTGAGGACTGTCGATGGCCTTCCGGAGGCCATGCTGGAGTGCTGTGGCACAGGGGATGCCTGAGGGGGCCCATCGCCGGCCTTCTGGGGCCCGCACTGGAGTGGTGGCCTGGGGGAGGCCTTGATCGCGGTAAGTGAGGGATCTGAGTGAGGGATGTGCGGGGGTGGGGGAGCCTTCCTCCCTCTCCCCATCTCTTTGCCCTCTTTCTGTCCCTCCTTTCCTTTTCTTTCTTTCCCTTTTTCTCCTTCTTTAATAATAATTAATAACTTGTTTGGGCATCCGAGGGCTAAAATAGGGTGAGAACCACCGTCCTTCTTATCAACCAAAAAGAACTTAGAATAGAAACCAGGGGACAAGGCACGTTCCAAGGCCTCCTGGACCGCCTCCTTTTGTAACAATTTAACAAACTGGGATTCTTAACTCTGGCAACTTCCTCAAAAACACACTGAATGACACAAATTCTAACCTATAGCCCTGAGCTACAATAGACAGAAACCATCTATCATCAGTGCTAGCACTCCAGCCTGACAAGAAGGGGGGCAGCTGATCCCTGAAGGCTGGGTTGTGATCAGAAAACAATTCTAGTCATAAAGATGGTTTGGGCAAATGGCCTTGGGGATCCCTGGAAGAGGTGAGCTGTTTGCCAGACCTTTGTTTGGACTCATTTCTTCTTCCAGTGGACTATTGGAAGGTGGAAGCCAACCTCCAAGGATATGGAAATCTAGATGGATTAAACAAACGTTGATCTCTATGGTGTGGGTACCAGGACCTAGTTGTGGGCATGTGCTGTATCTGGTAGGAAGACAGTTGCAAAAAGCTCAGGGATCTTGCTGTCTGACGATTTTTCTTTAAGTCAGAGTCTCATTAGTACTCTCTGAAGAGAGAGTGGAACCCCCAAAAGGTAATTCCTCAGCTTTGTTCCTTTTCTCCACAAGGAGAGTTGTCGAGGGCAGCCATGTGTGCCATCAAATCATTACTGAAGAAATGATGGCTCTAATTGCAGAATTGATGGAGTGACGAGAGGCATTGATTTGCTGCTTGGACAGCCTGATTGCTTTCATGAGAAGAACCCTAGCCAAGTCTGTCTTGTCCTCAGGCAGGAACTCCAAGTACAATGACATTTTTTGTCATAAGAAAAGCTGGTATGCCCCGATGATTGCCTGGAAATTAGAAATTCTGAAGGCCAGAGCGGATGAGGAGTAAACTTTGCACCCCAAAGCATCCAACTTCCTTCCCTCCTTATCAGTTGGTGTAGAATGGGAGGATGGTTGAGCTCTTTTCTGAAGCTCTTCTGTCACCAGAAAAGGAGGAGGAGGAAGAGATTGGATTTATACCCTGCCCTTCACTACCCGAAGGAGTCACAGAGTGGCTTACAATCCCTTTCCTTTCCCCTCCCCACAAAAGGCACCCTGTGAGGTAGGTGGGGCTGAGAGAGCTCCCTCAAAAACTGCCCTTGAGAGAACAGCTCTAAAAGAACTTATGAGTGACCCAAGGTCACACCAGTAGCTGCATGTGGAGAAGTGGGGAATCAAACCCAGTTCTCCCAGATTAGAGTCCACACTCTTAACCACTACACCAAACTGGCTCTCAGTTTGAGGGTGGTGGATGAGTGGACAGGAATGTTGCATCTTCCTGCTTGATCCTATACAGGTTTTCTGTGCATCTGGAAATGGCAGCAGCTGAAGCAGGTCTCTTCCAAATGTCCCTATAAATGTCCTTGAAACCCTCCAAGACAGGGAAAGCAATAGAACCAGTGGTATCATAATATAATTGGCTGATAATCTTATCCTTAGGCTTCTGTTCCATGGTAGTGATGTTTATCTCCAAGGCCTGGGCCATTCTGGACATTTGCTCAGCATATAACTGCAGGTCATTGCTGGGTGAAACAGGCACAGGGTCCCCAACCAGCTTGTCAGGTGATGGATTGGATGGGATCTGTGAATTATGGTCAGACTCGTGTCTCCCGTCCTCCTCTCCCTCATCAGAATCTAGAGGGGGAACAGTTGTGCAAGGCCTTGGTGGAACTGACAGAGACACAGATGGGTGGTTTCAGCAACTGGGAGGAGAGGTAGAAATCATGCTCAGGGTGTGGAGGTGGAGGGCAATCAGGCCAGTCCTGGATAGGCAGGGGGCATGTAGTATGGGTACAGTTGCCACTGAAAGGGAGGATAGGCTTGATGCCAAGCTGTTAAATTGAATGGATCTGTGTGTATCAGTTTTGGGATCAGGGCTGAGGCCTGACCCAGCAGGAACTCTGCCTCCGAAACAGAGTGAATAGGCAAGGTGGAATCAACCAAAGGGGTCCCAGATGGAATGGTGGGCTATCTTGATACAGTGGCCAGGGTTGTGGAGGCCTTAGAAGATTGTTGAGTTTGGGTTGACAACTTAGATGTCTCTTTGTGTTTACACTTCTTGGCTGGTGGCTCTGAAATGCTCCTATGAACCAAAGGAACCAAAGGCAACAATCGGTGTCGAGTTGATTCAGAATGGGTGGCCAACAGAACTGATGCTACCATTGGTTTTGAGGTAGCTGGTGGGGTCACTTCAGAAGGCTTGTTGGAGGAGGACAGAGCCTTTTCCCAGAGGGTTGCTTGTAAGTGAAAAGCCCTATAGCTCTGTGTTTTGGGGGTAAACTGCTGGTACATGCAGCAGGACTCCACGTTATGTTCCTCTCCAAGACGAAGAAGACAGACTGTGTTTATTGGAGTGTGGCATCTTAGTACTACATTCAAAGCACTTCTTGAAGAGAGCTTTCTAGGCCATTATAAGTCGACAGGCAAAGGGAAAAATTCCCTAAGTGAGCAAAGTCAACCCAAGGCCCCGGAGGGTAGCGGCACAAGGCAAAGGAGTGCATAGCTTCCCTTTAATGCATGGCTTATAAATAATCGTTGTTACCCAAAGGAACAAGTCAATTTTACTTCTGATGGAGTTTGGAAGCGAAGAGATGTAATCCGGAAGCTTCGTTAATCTTTTGGAAAATATTTGGACAGTGTTGATACTTATTGATTTTCTGTACCCTTTTGGAAAATATTTGGACAGTGTTGATATATATTTATTTTCTGTAACTTTTGATGAGTTCTTTGAGCAATTCTTGTTATAAATATTTTTGTTGTAAAAGCAAAACCACAGTTCAATAGTGTTTGAGTACTTTATCCCGACTGTTGTTTCTATTTTTTCACTGTATTGTTCAGCCGGTGGTCTCTTTATACACCACTCCTGCATTATTAAACACTAGGAATAAGGCCTGTTCTGGAAATAAATACAATGGGCTCTAGAAAGAGGCTCTGGGTGGGTGCCCTGGCCTTGGGCACTCAGTGTCAATTTGCTGTGGTGACCTCAGCAGTGCATAATGATACAGAGTCCATTGTTTTCTCCAGGGGAACCGATCTCTGCCATCTGACGGGCAGCTATAACTCTGAGTGATCTCCAGCCCTCACCTGGAGATTGGCAGCAGTAATTCCCCATGAGGACATGGCTCGTCTGGAGGGTGGAGCCTATGGTATTGTACCTGTTTGAGGTCCCACCCCTCCTCAAACCCCACCCTCTCCAGGCTCCACCCCTCAAATCTCCAGGAATTTCCCAATCTGGAGTGGGCAACCCTATCTCCTTCCCAGCCATCAACCTACCATTATCTACCCCGACTTCAGCTTTTTATTTCCTCTCCCCTCTCTCCCAGAGAGCAGTTGTAATTCTGAGTTATCGTCAGCCCTCACCTGGAGATTGGCAACAATGGTTCCCCAGGAGGAAATGGCTGGTTTGGAGGGTGGAGTCTATGGCATTGTACCTGTCTGAGGTCTCACCTACCTCAAGCCTCACCCTCTCCAGGCTCCACCCCTCAAGTATCCAGGAATTTCCCAACCTGGAATTGGCAACTCTATCTCCTTCCCAGCCATCCAACAACCTACTTTTATCTGCCCCTCTTTTTTTAAATTTAACTTTCTTATTATTTCAAAACAGTACAGCAACAAAATTTTACATAAATAACACATAAGATGGGCTAGATAAACTTTAACTATAATTTTTACAGCAAGTACAGCCTACAAGTAATTTTTCCTCTTTTCTAGTTTCAAGAGCCTATCTATGTGAGTCAAACTCAAACAACTCCTTATATTGTTTATTTTGTGGAATAATTCCTCCCTCTGCAAGATAGTTGACTACAGGAAACCACATTGCTTGAAATGTTTTCTGGTAAGTATTAATATTCCCAATCATTTGTTGATTAACTATTGAACTGAGAACAAAATGTTCCCATACTTTATTTTTCCAGCAGGTCAAGGTGGGACAGGTTTTTTCCTTCCATTTCTGAGCAAGCCCTCCCACTGCTGCCCCCTCCAGCACCAAGAATAGAGTGCATCACCTGCCCCAGACTGAGAGTTCCAATCTATAGTAAAGTAAAGGTTCCCTTGCTCGAAAGCCAGTCGAATCCGACTCTAGGGTTGCGGTGCTCATCTCCGTTTCAAAGCCGAAGAGCCAGCGCTGTCCGAAGACGTTTCCGTGGTCATGTGGCCGGCATGACTAAACACCAAGGCGCACGGAACGCTGTTACCTTCCCACCGAAGTGGTACCTATTTATCTACTTGCAATTTCTTGCTTTCGAACTGCTAGGTTGGCAGGAGCTGGAACTAGAGACAGGAGCTCACCCCGTCATGCGGCACCCGGGTCTCGAACTGCTGAACTACTGACCTTCCACAGCCTGCAGTTCAGCGTCTTAACCACTTGAGCCACCGCAGCTCCTATCCAATCTATACCCTGTGGCTAATAGCCACTGATGGACTTCTGCTCCATATGTTTACCTAATTCCCTCTTGAAACTCTCCATGCTTGTAGCTGCCACCACCTCCTGTGGCAGTGAATTCCATATGTTAATCACTCTTTGGGTGAAGAAGTACTTCCTTTTATCTGTTCTAACCCGACTGCTCAGCAATTTCATGGAGTGCCCACGAGTTGTATTGTGAGAAAGGGAGAAAAGTACTTCTTTCTCAACCTGCTCTATCCCATGCATAATCTTATAAACCTCGATCATGTCACCCCTCAGCCGTCGTTTCTCCAAGCTAAAGAGCCCCAAGCGTTTTAACCTTTCTTCATAGGGAAGGTGTTCCAACCCTTTTATCATTCTAGTTGCCCTTCTCTGCACTTTTTCCAATGCTATAATATCCTTTTTGATATGTGGTGACCAGAACTGTACACAGTATTCCAAATGAGGTCGCACCAATGATTTATACAGGGGCATGATGATACTGGCTGCTTTGTTTTCAATTCCCTTCCTAATAATCCTCAGCATAGCGTTGGCCTTCTTTATTGCAGCTACACACTGTCTAGACATTTTCAAGAGACATTTTCTCCAATTTTCAAGAGACATTTTCTCCAATTTTTTCCTCCAAAGCTGCTTTAGTAAGTTGTGTGCCTTTGTCTGTAAGGTCAATTACACGAGTAAGTCCAGCTAGTCTCCATTTCTGAAAGGCTTTTTCCTCTGTTTCTGGAGGAAACCATTCTTGATTGAGATATGGCGATAGTTGTGTTCTTCCAGGTATCAGCAATTTCCTGCATCTGTCCCAAATTTCTAAGGCTGCGTTAAAAAAGGGGTTTAGCATAGAGTTTGTATTACATTGTATTACATTTCTGGAGGAAACCATTCTTGATTGAGATATGGCGATAGTTGTGTTCTTCCAGGTATCAGCAATTTCCTGCATCTGTCCCAAATTTCTAAGGCTGCGTTAAAAAAGGGGTTTAGCATAGAGTTTGTATTACATTCTTTAGGTTGTTGCCAAATCAGGTCAGATAAAGGTATTGAGCCACTTTTATTTTCTGATATGTGTTGCCACAAAGGAGGAGTTTCAGTAGATAATATTCTAACTATTGAAGATAGATGTATGGCTTCATAATATAAGAGTAGGTCCGGAAAATCCAAACCTCCTATTTTTGCTGAGCATTTCAAAATTGAGAATTTGATTCTGGGTGTCTTGTAATTCCAAAAGAACTGAAGAAGTGCTTTTTGCCATTGTGAAATGTTGTGCTTTGTTATTTGTACAGGTAGTGCTCTTAGCATGAATAAAAAATTCGGTAATATCAGGCTTTTGATGATGCTGATCCTGTCAGCTCAGGAGAGACCCATATAGTTCCACTGCTTCATCTATTTTTTAGCTTCTTGGAAGACCCTTTGCAGGGTGCAAGTGACTATGTCCTTCAAGTCGGGAGGGATCTGAAGTCCTAAACATCTCCATGAGGCATATAACCATTTGTATGGGAACTGTGTTTGGATTTTTTGTTTGGTGTTAGAATCAATTCTGATAGGAATTATTTTTGATTTTTCTAAATTAACTTTCAAACCAAATAAAGGCTGAATCTTTAAAAAGATTGTTTATAGCTCCAGTAGAGATGATTCTGGATTAGTAAGGAAAATGACTAAATCATCAGCATACAAACTAACCATGTGGAAAGTGTTGCCAATCTGTACACCTTTTATTTTTGGGTTGTCTTTAATCGCTTTAGCCATGGGTTCAATCTCTAGGGCGAATAGTAAGGGCAATAATGGGCAGCCTGGTCTAGTGCCCTGTTGCATAGAGCTAACTCTGCCCAAGATGTTGTTAGTTTGAATTCTTGCGATCGGGTTAGCATATAGTTTTGATGGTGGTTTGGAATTTCCGCCCAAAATTCATTGCTTTCAACAGATGTTTTAAGTATGTTATCTCTAGGCTGTCAAACACTTTTTCTAAATCAGTTGTTAATAATAGTGGTTCTTCCTTTTGCTCTTTACAATGTGAGATTATATTCAAAGTACAGTGAATCATTGTTCTTTTTGGGATAAACCCAGAGTGGTCAGGGCTTATATAATCTAGTATAATTCTTGTAGCCTGTTTGCCAGAATTTTTGCAAATAATTTAGCGTCATAGTTCAATAATGCAATAGGCCTGTAAGAAGCAGGGGAGTTTCGGTTTTTGTTTTCCTTAGGAATGGTTATTATGTGAGATTCCTTCCAGGAAGGTGGCATTTTCCCCAATTCCAGAAGATAGTTGCATGTTCATGCCAGATGGTCTGCAAGTAGTATGTTGAATATTTTGTAAAATATTGGTACAAAACCATCACTGCTAGGGGCAGTGTTTGATTTTGTTTGTTTCATGGCTTCCAACACTTCTTTACTTGAGATAGATTGATCTAAGTGTTGATGGTGTTCTGGTTTTATTTCAATTACTAAGTTATTTGTTTGTAGAAATTCTTGGATATCTTCCAGTCCGGGGTTGTTTGTGCTATATAATTTTTCATAGAATTGTGTAAAGCATTCACTTATTTCCAAAGGGTTTGTAAGTTTAAAATTGTGTTTGTCTGTTATGGAGAAGATTTTATGATCAGCCTGGTTTTTTTTTCACCTGCCATGCCAGGAGTTTCACACTTTTAGTGTCTTTTTGCCAACATAGTTGTTTTAAATACAAAATATTTTTTTGTACTTGGTGTGCTTCAATTGTTTCTAATATTTTTCGGTAGCCAGAAGTTCTTTATAGATCTTCTTACTTCCTGTTTTTTGGTGCACAGATTCTAAGTTTTGTATTTTTTCCAAAAGTGATTTGCCTCTAGACAGGACACAACAGCAGAGCTGCAAAGGATGCTGACTGAAGCGTTGCGACCTCTGCTGGAACAAGTCGCTGCATTTTACCAGAAGCTTGATGCACAGCAGACAACAACTACGTAATCTATGGGGGTGTAGGTATGAAAACTCAGGGAAAAATACATGTGTAATCTCTTTCCACTTTGTGCATTTCTCTCCAGGCATCACAAAGTTGATATTTTCCTAAGATTTCATGAAGTTTTGTGATTCTTTTATTGTTTGGTGTTGTTTGCCAGACCTGTCAAGTTGGTGGTCAATAATTAAATTAAAGTCACCTCCAATTATTGTTTGTCCCTCTTTGAATTTGTTGAGTTTTGCTAGTGTCTCTTCTAGAAATTGCTCTTGTTTTTCATTAGGTGCATAAATTGTTGCAAGCATGACCTGTTTCTGGTCTAGTGTACCTTTAAGAAATAAAAATCTCCCATGTGTGTATTCTAATTTATCCTAAAATTTAAAATGCACAGATTTGGAAAGTAGAATGGCAACTCCCCTGGATTTTGAGGAGCCCCCAGTGTGATATTGCTGATCATACCAACTGGTGTTTAAAACAGATTTGTTTTGCGGTTTTAAATGGGTTTCCTGCATTAGTACAATATCAGGTTTCAATTTTAAAATAAAAGAAGTCATTTTTTTGCTAATGTTATTAAGGCCTTGCACATTAATAGTTCTAATAACATAAGTGTCTGTCATCTTAACTTATAGTGTTTCAACAATGCTAAGTATAAAATTTTAGAGAAAATGTATTAAATGATTTTATCAACTATTTCCAGAGATAATTAAAACACAATAAGTTTTAGTGCTGTACTTTCTAAAGATTTCTTAATTAGTTATCAAATGTGCTTTAAAATATACCCCTCCCCCTTCCCCCAAAACTGTACCCCAACACAGTACCCTACAGTAACTTCTGTGACTTTTAACTATTACATGCACTTATCACAAAATAACGTGAGCCCAGGGTACCAGAAACACTTCTGGAAGACTGACCATAGTCAGTCGTCTGAGCACACCAACAGAGAACGAACCAGAATCAGGTTCTCCCCTCCAACCCCCCTTTTGCATTTTAAATGATAAACATAAAACCATGCATACTTTTAAATCAGACCTGGTAATAGAAGCATTGATTGAAGATCCATCTTCTCTGTTGAAATGTTCTCCAGCATTTGTTAACACAGGAATTTTGCTAGCTTTCTGTGGAATGGTCAGAAAAAGATTCCTCCTTTTAAAGGACCTTTTGTCTCCCTGCTCCTTAGGGGATTCTGGTTCCAGGGCCTGTAGTAGTTCCAAGCCACTTTTTTCATCCCAGGTGTAAAGTCGTTGTCCTTGGTGGGCAACACATAGTTTTCCAAATGGTAGCCATCTGTATTTTTGATTTAACTTCTGTAGTTTAATTGTGGTAGGTTTTAAGCTTCTACAAATTGCAATTGCTTCTTTAGGGATATCAGAAAATATTTGCAGGTCCTCTCCTCCAGAGTGAAAAGTTCCTGGCTGTTTAGCTGCCTCCAGGATCCTTTGATACACTCTAGCATCTGGAATAGTTATTATAACATCCCTTGGGGTTGGATGGCTGTTTTTTGGAGTAGGTCCCATGTGAGATGCATTTGTAAGAATAGGAAGAAAAACAGGTTGCTTACCTGTAACTGATGATCTTCGAGTGGTCATCTGTGCAGTCACACCCATCGGATTATGTGCCAGTGCTGATTCGAATCGGTGGTATACAAAGCTCACAATGGGATTTTCACACCTCCATCCCAGGCATGCGCAGGAACCCCACTGTGCATACTCAAGGGGGTGGGGCGGTGGGCGCAGACATCCCGCCAGTTCCTTCTGACCGCTGTCATGTCAATAACAGGATAAAAGTACTGAAGTGACAGCAGTGGGAAAGGACGGGTGGGCAGTGTGACCACTCGAAGATCATCAGTTACAGGTAAGCAATCTGTTTATCTTTTTCATGGTCTCTGTGCATCACACCCATGGGAGATTGAAAAGCAGTGGCTCACCTGGAGGTGGGTGCTGTCGTAAATTCAGTGCTCTGCCAATGAAAGGACTAAATGACCAAGGTCCACTCTATGGCTTTCACGAACATCAACAGTGTAGTGCTTGATGAAGGTATTCGGGGTAGACCATGTCACAGCCTCACAGATCACCAACAGGGAAACACCCTTTAAGAAGGCTGTAGACGTAGCCATGGATCTTGTGGAATGTGCTCGCACAGGCAAGGGCAACGGCCATTTAACTAACAGGTAGCACAGCTTAATAGTCTCAATAATCCATTTAGAGAGACGTTGCGCTGAGATCTTGTGTCCTGTGGAGTGACCGGAGTAGGAGACAAATAAGTGGTTGTCCCTCCTACTAGAACCTGTCCTGTCCAGGTAAAAAAGCAGAACTCTCTTAACATCTAGTACATGAAGGAGACGTTGCTGACCATCTTTCAGATTAGGAAAGAAGTTTAGCAAAAAGATCTCCGAGCTGAGGTGGAACTTGGAGACCACTTTAGGAAGGAAAGAGAAGTCAGGTACAATTCTCACACCATCCGGTAGGAAGACAAGGAAAGGTGGGTCATGACGAAGGGCTACAAGTTCGCCCACCCTCCTGGCCAAGGTGATGGCAATGAGAAAGGCAGTTTTCCATGCTGCATGTTTCAGCTTGCAAGTCACCATAGGCTCAAAAGTTTTCCCTGTCAGATGGCGCAGCACCAGCATCAAGTCCCACAAGGGTACTGGCGAACGGATTGGTGGATATAAGTGGAGGAGACCCTTCAGAAATTTCTTTGAGACCGGGTGAGAGAAGACAGAGAAGCCCTTGAAACCAGAATGGTAGGCAGAAATGGCTGACAAGTAGACTCTGATTGAGGAGTGCAAGAGGCCTTTCTCTACCAGCGAAAGAAAAAATTCTAGGATCCGGTCAAGCGTGACAGCAGTGGGAGTGGATGGTGATCCTTGGTCAGTGAAAGGAGGTTGGCAAACCAAGGTTGTCTCGGCCAAAAGGGGGCGATCAGAATGCACCTTGTGTGAACCCTCATGAGCTTTTGGACCGTCTTTAGCAAAAGTGGCAGAGGAGGGAACACGTACAGGAAGCTGTTGTTCCAAGGGTAAATGAGCCCGTCTCCCTAGGCCTTGGGATCTCATGCCCCCCTGCAGTGGAACAGGATGCACTTTGCATTGTATTAGGTGATGAATGTCTATGTGAGGCATACTCCACTTTTTGAATATGGGACATAGGTAGGTCCAGTTCAGTTCCCAGTTGTGGGACTGAGAGACACCCCTGCTGAGCAAATCTGCATGCACATTGGCACTGCCAGCGATGTGTGAGGCAATGGAAAAAATGTGCCGAGGTATGCACAAGGCCCAAAGGTTCAGAGCCAGGTAACAAAGACTGCGGGAGACCGTCCCTCCCTGTCTGTTGATATAACTGAGGGACATCGTATTGTCAGTTAATACAGCCACGCAGTTCTCCATGAGAAGAGGCTGGAAACACTGGATTGCCAGTTTGATTACCAGAAGTTCCAAAAAATTTATGTGATTTTTTGAGGTCAAGGCATCCCACCTGTGACCTACAGAGAGGCCATTGAAGTGGGCACCCCATCTCCACAGGAAGGCGTTGGTCATGAGGGTGAGACCAGGAGTGAGGGGATGGAAGGGGACATCCTGTATCAGGTTGTCTGCCAGTGTCCACCAGAGAAGGGAGTCGTGAGTGTCCTGTGACGGAATGAGATGAACCAACTGGGTCATTCATAGGGGCTTGAAGTGCTGTAGGAACCAGAGCTGAAGTGGACGCATTCGCATTCTGGCGAAGCGAAGGACTGCAGTCATACATGCCATCAGGCCCAGAAGTACTTTTCTCCCTTTCTCACAATACAAGAACTCGTGGGCACTCCGTGAAATTGCTGAGCGGTTGGGTTAGAACAGATTGGAAGTACTTCTCCACCCAAAGAGTGATTAACATATGGAATTCACTGCCACAGGAGGTGGTGTCAGCTACAAGCATGGACAGTTTCAAGAGGGAATTAGATAAACATATGGAGCAGAAGTCCATCAGTGGCTATTAGCCACAAAGTATAGATAGGAACTCTCAGTCTGGGGCAGGTGATGCATTCTATTCTTGGTGCTGGGGGGGAAGCAGTGGGAGGGCTTCTAGTGTCCTGGCCCCACTGCTGGACCTCCTGATGGCACCTGGTATTTTTGGCCACTGTGTGACAGAGTGTTGGACTAGATGGGCCATTGGCCTGATTCAACATTGGCTTCTGTTATGTTCTTAAACTATATAATTTGATGTTTTGATTCCCAGAGCTCCAGCTGAATAAAAACATCGACTGAATGAATCCAACTTCTTGCTTTCCTTATCAGAAGGTGTAGCAAGGATACGTTTACTCTTTGAGGAGGATGACACGACCATGGAATTGGGTTTAGAATGGGTATGGAAGAATTCAGCCTCTGTCTCCTGGACCCTATACATGTGATCCAGGCGCCTGGAAGACACTGGGGCAGAGGATGGTTTATCCCATGGTGCCCTTGCTGCCTGGAGAAGGACGGTCAACATTGGAAGGGCAAGTGACGTGGAAGTATCGAGTTGTATGACATCTAAGATAGCATCCGATACCGAGGGTCGAGGTTGGATTATTAACAGTCCCAAGGAATGTGCCATCCTCTTGACTAAATCTCCTTACGAAGAAAGGTCTTCCGAAGGAGAAATTGGAAGGTTGTCAAACAGCGTAGGCTTGGGGGAAGGGTCCTCAGGTGAACTGGGTCTTTCTGAATCGTCCATGCCGGAATCGGAGTCAGAAGATCTTGAAGGTGACCCCAGTGCTGATAGCAAGGGTACGTCATCCCTTCAGGGAGGAGTATCCAATATCGGAGCGGTTTGCGATGGTAAAACAGGGTTGGGACAGAGAGGCAAGGGCGGGCAATGAGGTTCTTCTGGAGGTTTGGAGACAGATGCAGAAGGTTTAGATTTGTGTTGGGGAGAATGTGAACGATGTGACCCACGGTCCCAGTCCGATTTTGGCCTAGGTGTCAGCCATGGCATCGATGTCAACTTTGGATAGGAGCTGAACCAATAAGGCATGTGCTGCCGATGGTCCCATGGAGGCGGCACAGGTGGATCAAAGTAGGTTGGGGAGTGCAGTCTCAACTCCACTCTGGGCAAATAGGAGAGCCTGGGTCTGGAATGACGATACTCAGGGCACTTCTCTGATTGATATCGACGCTCCCCACACCTAGGGGATCTAGAACAATACTGAGAGTCCGGTCTAGATCGATCACTTGCCCAAGAAGAAGCCGATAGAGAACGATCTTTATGAGATCTGCATGGAATGACCTCCTCGACCTCTGACCAAGGAGACCTCAGATACCGGGGGGTTCAGCTGCCAAATGGGTGAGTCCAATAGCTCATTTGGAGGTAATTGTTGCATCGCAGGCAGCTCTGGTGCAGGAGGGTTATTGATATTGGGTTGCACCCGCTAAGAAGGCAGCAATGCAGAGCCCTTTTGCACGCCAACACCGCTCTTATGCGTGGGTTTTTTAAGAGAAGATTTCTCTTTCTCATGCTTACCCCTCTTCTTCTTAGCCAACATAGAGGCGGAGGAAGCCTCACTTGGCACCGAATGTTTAGAAGAAGACGTTCCCATATCTGATGCTGACTTAGGATGGGGAGGTGGGATCGGTGTCAGGGCATCTTCCAATGTCGATGGAAGCACCGTCAGTTGAGAGTCCAAAGGGGTCAAAACAGCCATCTCCCCGAGGCAAAGGAGCCAATGTGGACTCCCAAAGTGCTACTTGAAGTCTCGCGGCCCTGTTTTTGTGGGTCTGGTTGGAAAACCTCGAGCAATGGCGGCAAGTCTCTGGACGATGGGTTTATCCAAGGCAGAGAATACAAAGTGTGTGGCCGTTGCTAAGGGTGAGGTTGCTGCCGCAGCCAACACACCTTTTAAAACACCCCCACTTTTTGGCCATAAAAAAACACAATGGCACAAGAAAAATAAAATTTCCCTCAGGTGAGGCGAATAAAAAAAATTTCCTCGGGGGGAGAGCCGCCAGAGGCAGCAGCGACCCTCAGAAAGGAAATAATCCTCTTTTTTAAAAAAAGTCTTTTTAGTAAAACGAAAGAAAAAATAAGAAAACTAATAGACAAAATCCCTTGTGAGAAATAACACCTTCTTATAGCTTTAAAGCAGTTGCAATAAGTTGGGCCATAAAGCTGATCATGTCCTTATTTTTTTCTGATTGTTCCAGCAGGCCCCTAAATTTTAAGTTAGCAGCTTTCATTTCAGTTTCTAATGATATTAGATAGTCTTTTTGAGAGGCAGAGGATTCCTGTAGGGCTTTAATGTCTGATTTGCTATGCCCTTCTCTAGTGCTGCCTCAGCTTTTTAAGCTGTCTGATGAAGAGAGGTCTGCAATTCTTCTAACTGGCAAGAAAGGTTAGACATTGTATCTAAAATACCTGCCTCCATAGCTTTCAGGTAGGTGAGAACTGCAGATGAAGAGGAGTCTAATGAAGTTTGCTCCAATTGTCCCATCGCGGCCGCCATCTTGGATTCAGCCCGTGCCACTACGTTGCATTGAAAAGCTGCTTCGAGGGTGTCTTTTGAGTTTTTTTAATGGAGCAGAAGTCGATTGATGCTTTCCCGGGTCTAATTTGCTTGAAGAGTCGGGTTTTGGCACATTAGAGCAGGTGGGAATTAGTTAGGGTCGGGAGCTCCAGAATCATGCTGTTGCCATTTCCACAGTGTTGCCACACCCCCTATCTACCCCTCTGACTTCAACTTTCCATCTCCTCCCCTCTCCCTCCCAGAGAACAGTTGTAATTCTGAGTGATCTCCAGCCTTCACCTGGAGATTGGCAACAGTGGTTCCCCAGGAGAAAATGGCTGGTTTAGAGGGTGGAGTCTATGGAACTGTACCTGTCTGAGATCTCACCCTCCTCAAACTTCACCCTCTCCAGGCTTCACCCCTCAAATCTCCAAGAATTTCCCAACCAGGAGTTGACAACCCTATCTCCTTCCCAGCCAATCACCCTATCTTTATTTGCCCCCCTGATTTCAGCTTTCCATCTCCCTCCCACCTACAGCCTCTACCCTGTTCTGGGGTCAATTGTAACAGTGGGAGATCTCCAGGTCCCACCTGGAGATTGGCAACCCTAGGGAAAGTCAGCCACACAGCAGGGAGTTGAAGAAAATGATTTGATGGTTGCTGGCCCACCTCGTTAGCCAGACAGCCATGCTAAAGCTAAGCAGGAGAAAGAGCCTTTTTCCATTTATTCTGACAGGAAAGTGGCCGTTGTGGAGGGGCTTATGGGTGGGGGAGGGGTTATGCTGAAAGTCCTTTGTTTTTTTACTCACAGAACCAAGCTTGGCTGCCTACCAACAGCCACTGAGGGGACAGTCCCTCACAGGAGTCAAGAGAACTGTCTTCCTCAGGAGAGAGAGCTGTCTGCCAGTAAATCTGACATGCAAAAGGGGGAGTGGGTGGGGAAGAGGAGCAGACCCAGCACCCGGCCAATAGCATGCGAGTACTCTTGAGTGGCGGCTGATGGGCCAATGGCTGAGGGAGGGCATTTTACAGCCAATGGGAGCGCATGGAATCTTGCGAAACCAAAAGATAATTATTTATAAGGAGAGATATCTCCACAACCCGGCATTACATTTCATGACATACATGGCCTGGCCCAGCAAGGTCTCCTTTATGTCAGATCCGGCCCTCATAACAAATGAGTTCAACACCGCTGCTCTAAACCTGATTAATTCATAGCTAAGCTGACAAATGCATCTAGTGCACTGTTGACAATGTCACTGCACTGTAATCATCACAGCTTCATCCCTTCCTCTCTTGAAGAGCTTGTACAAGACACTGCAAGTCCAAAGACAA
The DNA here is from genome assembly GCA_029375565.1 of Gekko gecko. Classification (NCBI taxonomy): domain Eukaryota; kingdom Metazoa; phylum Chordata; class Lepidosauria; order Squamata; family Gekkonidae; genus Gekko; species Gekko gecko. The sequence goes on along the minus strand of JAPDNY010000002.1, from coordinate 229,271,990 downwards.
ATCACCTTCTGTATGTACATTCCATTTAAGGGAAAATGTTGAGTTGGTTCCAAAGGACCTGAAAAGCTCTTTCCTGCTTTTCCCTTCCTACTGTAGCCCACTGCCCTCCCCAAAATGCTGCTACTCCATGCTGGAGAACCTCAGAAACAGCATGGGATGTGATTAGCGAAAATCCCATCTGGCCATAAAAGTGCCTTTCAGCAGGCAGAAAGCAACACTGAATACAATCCAGTAGACAGTGAGGTCAAAAGTTTAACTGTCAGACATGTTTAATGACAAAAACTGTCTGTTTCTAAGTGTGCACATATCTACATAAACATTCTAGGAACGCAAATTTCTGTTAGAGAATTAAGATCCTTAGGATTACTTTACCTCAGAACTAGGTTTTGGTTTTTGTTTATTATTAGCAACTGACCATATGGTAGAGTACTATTAGGTTGAAATAGTATGCGGTCTTTCCTGTATGAGGGCTGAATACTAAATGAGTATGAATTAGATGAACAAGAGCAGATGGTAGTATCTTCTGCTCCACTTAAATTAAGGAAAACACAAACACCTCAACTTTTTTCCAAGCAGAAATAACTGACAACTCCAGCAATCTCTGTCAAAAAATGTTACACTTTTATTTTGTGCATATATTGAAGAAACATTCTTGCTTAACTGTAAGCAATATATCCAGAATTGCATTTTTTACTAGCTTGAACTCTGTACTGGTAACACATATTCATATACCACAACTTCACAGGATGTGGTCCAGTACAACTTGATCAACTTTGAGCACATTAATTGGTTTGACTTGCTTTTGTCTTGATACCAAATAGTGGCTGGAAAATAGCATCCTCTGTTTGACAAGACTTGAGTCCAGTAGCATGTTAGAGACCAACAAGATATTCAGAGTATGAGCTTTTGAGAGCCAAAGCTCCAAATCTCTAAGGTGCTACTGGACTTGAATCTAGCTCTTCTACTGCAGACTGACACTACCTTCTGAAACTGTATTTGGTGAGTAAATGATTAACAGCTTGGGCCAGAATGTCCTTTATTATGAAAAAAACCCAGCAGAGTCTACCTTTTGGGCAGACCCAGCCGGAGCTGAAGCTAGTCTTTTGACGCAAATGAAGGCCAAGCAGGAAGCAGCACCTGTCCGAGGGCAGAATGGACACCTAATTATCATACACTTAGACTGGAGTCCAATAGCACTTTAGAGACTGTCAGGTTACTCAGGGTTGGTTGGCATCGTTAGGCCTTAGATGCTTATTTCCCAACTAAAAGAACTTGCTTCTCCTCACATCCAAATGAACTGTGTTCATTAATATTTAACACCAACATGACAAGAACACTAGAAAAATGCAGAACTGGGTACAGGAGAACTGTCTCTGCTCTTATTATATACTAAATCAGACTTAGTCTTCTGAGGCCTTTTCTTCCAGCGTTCTGATGAGGGAGGGAATCTCTTCCCTCCTGGGCTTCAGTGTAGCAGCTCCCATCATGGACTTTACCTCAAGACTGGCTGTTGTCAGGCTGCCAGGGCCTAGCTCTCTTCACAGATATTCAGCTCTCAGGTGCCTTCTACCTCACGAGGGAATTCTCTGCTTCACATATCTGGATTTTGGCTCTGTTCCTGTTTTCTAAGTTCTTCAGAGCTCTTCCTCTGTCTTCCTCTGGCTGACCAAGCCAGGTGTACTTATACGTTGAAGGGGTACTGAAAAATGTAACTTTTGACTGGCTCCTATCAAAGTTTGCTAAAGGGGCCAGTAGGATTGCTACAGTCTCCCTGCTGCCTGATTGGTTTCTCTCTAACCAGACTAAGGGACAGGTACAACAGCTCTCTTTTCCCTCCTTCTTCTCTAATTGGCTAGCTTAACAAGCCCTGATTTGCATGATTGTTCTGCTAATACATATACAGACCTTAAATTCATCCTAATATATATATTTTTCTATTTATAAATTTATATAAATATATATATGGTGTTTTTATTGCTTCACAGAGACCAACAAAAGTTTTGGGGAGTCAAGACCTTTGAGAGTCAAGGCTCCCTTTGTCAGACATACGTCCAACAAAGTGAGCTTTGACTCTCAAAAACTTATACCCCAAAATTGTTGTTGGTCTCTAAGGCGCTACTAGACTTGAATCTAACTGTTCTACTGCAGACCAACATGGCTGCCCTTTGAATCTATCCTCATTGTCATATCAGCACTTGGAACAACTGAGATTCCAAAATTAATTGAGCTAAAAATGCCAACTGACGTTCTTTTAACATATTTTTAATAATTTTTCCTTCAGAAAGTCTTAATGACACATATAAAGTTTGAATGCCTGTGTGCTCAGATCCTAGCAGCAACTCTTCTGATAAGCAGTATCTTCAAGAGAGTATTCTGTACTTCCCTACTGGTAGCAAGTGCCATATTGTATTACCTAAAGAGTGAGATATTTGTTAGTGAATGGGAGAACACTCCATCTTTCTAAAGTTTTGGCTTGTGTTTGCTATTCATCCAAAATAAAAAGCCACAATCAGGGCTGACTCACCCACTAGGCAAGCTAGGCACTTGCCTAGAGTGCGCCGGCCGCAGGGGCGCCAAACTGCGCCCCGCCCCCCCCGAAAAAGCCCGTCACCACCACCTCCTCCCTGCCACCACCACCGGTGAAGAGCGCCCCAGCAGGGCACAGGAGGCAGCAGTGGAGCTTGACCGCCCTCCCCCCTCAGGCGCTGGGAGGGAAGGGCAGTGGTTTAAATCCCCACCTCTTCCCTGGCTTGCCTGGCACTGGGAGGGAAGTGGCGGGGGTTTAAATCCCCGCCTCTTGCCTGGCGCTGGGAGGGAAGGGGCGGGGGGGCAGGGCAGCAGCCGCTGCCGCCACCATCAGTAAAGTACGCATGGCTGGGGCGCGGGGGGGGGAGGCAGCCGGCGCACCTGGAGAGTTTCTTCCCACCCTGCCCCATCAGCTGTTTTTGCACACGACGCACCCCCCCTCCCCTGGCTTGCTCTTTGTGGCTGCAGCCAGGCAGCCACAGCGTCGATGGCGGGCGGGCGGGAGGGAGGCCAGCAGACAGCAGCAGCTCCCTGCCAGTAAAGCCAAGGCAGATGGGAGGGAGAGGAAAGCTGGGGAGGGGGTGCTGCGCTGCAGGGTCCTCTGCCCAGCCAGCCTGCTGCAGGGGCCGGGGGTGGCAGCACTTTGGGGGGAACACACAGGATGACGTGGGGAGGAGAGCCGGGGTCGTCTCCAGCCTTCTTCAGAGAAGGAGCCCCCCCCCAAGAAGGAGGGAGGAGGACTTCCCGTGGCAGTGGTGGGGATGGAGCCTCAGAACCGCCCGCCAGGAGGAGAGGACAGCAGCAGCCGTGGTGAACACAGCATGGGGGGTGGGAGGGGGCAGGCCAGTTTCGGTAGCCACCAGGCATCGCCAAGCCCTGCCCAAAAGCTGTTCCAGAGGAGGGAGGGGGCCGCCTCGGCGGAGAAGGCAGGGACTTCTTTGTCTCCAGCCCCCGCCTGGAGGTTGGCAACCACAGAATTAGGCGCATGGGGGGCGCCCGAAGGTAGCCCCGCCTAGGACACAAAAACCTCGGGCTGGCCCTGGCCACAATGAGCCAGGTTCAGGTTCCTCAAGGTAGAAATACATGCTCCTCTTTGCTTCACGTTGATGCAATCCTAAATAAGTTTAACTATTATTTGACCCTGTAATTATCTAAATGTTTTGTATTAGCTCAAGGATATTTATAATGATACACTTGTTGGTCATGGGTGTTTGCACATTCTGAAGCGCAACTCATTGTACAGCATCCATTTGCTTAAACTACAGTATGCCTTACTGTTAAGGTTAGGTACAAAAAAAGGAGTTTGGTACTGAAGTCATTATGATAACACAGAGCACACAAGCACAGCAAACTGCAGATGAATATGCGAAGTAATATCATCTTCAGCTTATAGGATAACAGGAAATGCAAGGGTGGAGAAGAGATCACCCTTTCATTCCCTTTAGGGCTAATACATTTACAGACAGCTTGAGAAAATTATAACAACCCTGGATTACCACCTGAATTTTTTAAAGAACATATTTTGGTGGGCACCCTTTCTTGCAACCCTCTTTACCTTTATTGATTCATCTGGTCTCATCCCCCCAGAATGGAATACAGCAATAGTAGTATCCAGGGGTCTTTTCGTAGAAAAACAGCTGCAGGAGCTCATTAGCATATGGTACGCTAATGAGCTATTAGGCTATTAGCATATGCCACGCCTCCTGACATCACCGGAAGTGATGTCAGAAGGGGAAGCAAAAGGGGGAGGCATCTTCAAAAGCCTCTCCTTCCCTTCCCCAGCTGGTCTGGGTGGGGGAGCTAAGAGAGAAGGGGTTTAAAGTTTAAACTCCTTCTCACTAGAGTTGGGCCACAGAAGGAGGAAAGAGGGAAGGAAAGAGAGAGAGTAGAAAGAAGGAAAGAGGGAAAGGAAGAGAAGGAAAGGGGAGGGAAAGAAAGAGAGGGAAGAAGGAGGGAAACATGGAAAGGAGGAAAAAGAGAAGAGAAGAATGTGGGAAAGAAAGAAAGAGAGAAGAGAAGAAGGAGGGAAAGAGGAAAAAGAGAGAAGGAAAGGAGGGAATGAAAGAAATTTGGCGGCAATTCGGCCCCATTATATCCTATGGGCCATTGATGTCAATGGTGAAAACATAGGATATATTCTGGGGGCTGGAAGGGAGGGGTTTGAGGGAGAGGCACCAAACTCACAGGGTAGCTGGTGGAACCTCTCCCCAAGATACCCACCAAGTTTCAGGAACATTGGACCAGGGGTCCAATTCTATGGGTCCCTAAACAGGTTGCCCCTATTCCCTCCATTGTTCTCTATGGTGGGAAAAAAACTTACTCTTTTCCCACTATAGAGAACAATGGAGGGAATAGGGGCAACCTGTTTAAGGACCCATAGAATTGGACCCCCTGGTCCAATGTTCTTGAAACTTGGTGGGTATCTTGGGGAGAGGCTCCATCAGCTACCCTGTGAGTTTGGAGCCTCTCCCTCAAACCCCTTCCCTCCAGCCCCCAGAATATACCCTATGTTTTCACCATTGACTTCAATGGCCCATAGGATATAATGGAGCTGAAATTGACATTCCGCTGCCTGAAAGAGTCCCCCGGACGCCGGCTGGGGGCGGGGCCTGGCTCCTGAGCTCCCGGAGCTGCGCTCCTGTGCGCTCCCCCCCAAAAGACCCCTGGTAGTATCCATATTTAAGAAAGACATGAGCCCAGAAAGGCCTATAAATTTACTAAACATTTGCAGCAAATTATATGCTAGCCATCTTCTAGAAAAGTTTACAACCTGGATGTCTCAAGAAAATATAATTGTGACAGAGCAAGCAGGATTCAGGGAATACAGATCTACCCTGGACCACTGCCTTACCATTTGGCATCTTATAGAGACATACACTGCAAAAGGTCCAACAGCATTATTTGTTGCCTTTGTAGATCTGAAAGCGGCTTTTGATTCTATCTCAAGATCAAAATTGTGGGCCAAACTAGAAATTTCTACAATAGATAAGCATCTCCTTTTCCTATTCTGTGCTCTGCATAATAGTACTCAGTTGAGGGCTAGGTTAAATAGGAATGGAGATCTATCAGACCCTACTAAGACCCACAGGGGAGTCAGGCAAAGTTGCCTATTAGCGCTTTTTCTGTTCAATTTTTATATTAATGATATAGTAAGGGATTTCGACTCACCTAGTTTACACCCACTGAAATCACAACAACTACACATCTCTGTCCTATTGTATGTGGACAATGCCATACTGTTAGCGAGAACACCCATTGACCTTAGGAGAGCTCTTAGGAGATTTGCAGACTTTTGCATGAAGAAAGAACTAGAAATTAATTACCAAAAGACCAAGGTTATGGCCTTTGGCACGAGACAAAAGAAAATGACCTGGTCTATTAATGGGCATTCCATTGAGCAGGTTTTCAGTTTTAAATATTTAGGCATGGTCCTTCAATCTTCAGGGGCCAAAAATGCTCACATACAGTATGTGGCGATGCAAGGTGAAATAACTGCCAATAACATCCTTAAGTTTTACCATACAAAAGGGGCTCTTTTCGTTCCAGCTGCCCAAAACCTTTTTCAGGCAAAGGCAGTCACACAAATGCTCTTGGCACTTTAATTGACCCTTCTTCTTCCAGTTTTGCTCTCCTTGAGCAAATTTCTTAGAGTGATCCTTCATGTCTCAAGATGTGTCCTGAATGCATTAATAAGATTAGAAACTGGTACTTTGAGAATAGGAGCCAAAATTACTTTGGCCTCACTTCATTACTGGCTTAAAATGAATGTTCAAACTGAGGGATTAGTCCATTTGATACTATTGGATAATTTTCAATCTAAATGGTTGAAATCAGTGCACAATAAACTACAATTACTCGGATTCTCCCCCCAGGCAATTCTAGATATGAGCTGGGATCAGGCTAAGTTAGCTCTCAAACAGAGAATAATGGATATAGAGTGACAAGCGGATCTTGATAGATATCCTAAATGTAGAGTGCTGAATCAAATTAGATAACATTTGGTCCCGATGGCATATCTAACACACATTGATATAAATAAATATAGGAAAGCCTTCATACTAGCTAGATGTGAGGCTCTCCCCTCTGGGTTGCTTGAGGGCAGATGCAGAACAGTTCCCCTTGTACAGAGACTTTGTAAATGTGAATCTGGGGAGATAGAAACTATTGAACATATGATGTTTAGATGTAAGTGGTACAATGAAGTTCAAGATAGATTAATTCAGTCTCTTATTAAAGAGATGCCTGGACAGACAGACTCTCAGCCAGCAGAGCAAATCAGTTTGAGATTGGAAACTCTCCCAGTATAGCATCTTTATTATCTTTATCTTCTTTCAAAGGAAAGAAATCTTCAAGTTTAGTTTGTTTACAAGCCAGGAGTATTGTAGTGCCATCCTCTGCCTCTCTCTCCCTTTTATGTTTTTCCATGGCTGCCCACAAAGGCTGGTAATCTTCCTCTAAGCACTGCTGTGAACTCTCTTAGTTAACTGCAGCTATGTGCTCAAAGGTATTAAGGAGTATTTACTATTTCCATCTACTTTCACAGCTCCCCAGCCCAAAATGTTCCCCTGCAGGAGCCAGAAAAGTAGGAGACGTTTCTCTTCAGTAGTTCAAGACCTTATCTGAGAGTGTGTAGTAGCTGAAGGGAGAAGGATTCCTGTCCGCTTTGTACGGCAACTTTCTCTTTTCCTTTTCTTTCTGGAGGAGTTTAGTAGGTTGAGATAAACCAGTGCAATAACTCGAAAAAGCTCTAATCTCTCTTTAAAAAAAGAAATTTAAAAGGCAAGGAGAGTCCTGGCCCCACTGATGGACCTCCTGATGGCACCTGGTATATTTTGGCCGCTGTGTGACAGAGTGTTGGACTAGATGGGCCTTTGGCCTGATTCAACATTGGCTTCTCTTATGTTCTTATGTTCTTAGTCTCTTCAAATGCTACTACACCGTCGCCATCTTGGATCCTCTCCAGTGAAGTGTAAAGTGCACAGGAGAAAGGAATTCCTTCATTTGTTCCCCCTTTTAATGTTCCTTTCCTTTGCCAAAGAAGCTCCCCATCTCAACAGCATTCTCACAATACTCAGCTTTATCCATCTAAACAGTATGCTAACAAATGCCTTCACTACTATTACCTGATCTGCACAAAATATTGGTTGCTAAACACAAAAGTGCATAACTATTGGCTCAGAAAACAGCTCTTCCAGTTACACCTTGAACTGCAACAAAGTCTACAAAAAACAGAATTTTCAGATATCTGAACAAAATTCCTTGTACTCAGATACAGAGCTCCTACTACTGAATGAACACAACATTCTACAGATGGCAAAACCAGGGTACATGCCAGTATGGCCACAAGGCAAAAAAATAGAAGTCCTTATGAATTTATTTACACAATTATTAAAGTACACAAATACAGTGGTAATACAAATGAGGCGTTCTGAGATATTGGTTACCAGTACACAGGTTTAGAGAGACATTCTAACTATATTTTCAGTAGGTGATGGTGGGATTTAACTATAATGGAAGGGCAAGGACTGCCCACAACCAAGTACAAGTCTAGAAATTTGCATTAGTCAACTTTTAAGTATAATACAGCGATTTAAGTTTCCAGATATATAGAGAGAAGAGGTTGCTTTTATAAGTCTCTAACATTACATCATTCGACCACAAATATTTACAAAGAAAGCACACTGAAGTGTAGTACTGTACAAATGGAAGTGCACATGCCTGAAGAACCCACATTTACAGTAACCAAGTGATACAGTTTTGTAAAATCCTCCATGGATCAACATTTAAAAATATTCCCACTGCACACCCATAATCATAGGATGCATCCAATCAGACCCCGAACATACAAATAAGCACTTGGTTAATGTTTCAGAGCAGCTAAAGAAAAGTGACAAGATAGTTCCTACTCAAAAATCCACAAAACTAAAAACGGAACTGGCAAAGCTTTAGAACAATAAAATGCTTGCAAACAAATAGAAAAAGGAAACCATGGGTTCATATAAGCCACTAAGTTTCCAAGGAGGCAAGAATCTCACATCTGTTGATTAAAAATAGTAATACAACACATCTATGTATTGCACCTTCATTCCCAAGATGGGCGTGATGTTACATTGAGTGGTATTTGGTATGATTTACATGCCTTCTACTTTCCCATATTACGGAGGGACAAAATATACTGCTTGTGAAAACAAAGATTCTTCCTTCTTTAGCTGGCACGTTTGTTTGCTAAGGTAAGCGTTTTGGCCATTATGTACGTGTATCTTCAGATGAATGCCAGCTGTTCCAGACTTGCAAACTTTAAAATATTAAATTCAACAGGCTTGAATGATCTCAAGTCTTGGCATCTTGCAGCAGGAACATTTTGTTTATAGCTCCACCAAGCCTTGGCATAATGCAGCAGGCTATAATAAGCACTTGCATACTCAGAAGCACACCTACTACAACACACTGCACTACAACTCACACTGCAGTGGCAGCATTCATATTTTTTGGCATCTGTACCAAAAACCAAGCAGAAACAGTGGATCTTGTCTTTAACATTTCATATGAAATCCTCCTGTAAATAAAGAACACATATTGTACATTCAACATTAAAACCTTCCCTAAAAAGTTATTTTAGAGCATTTCACTTTAGTTCCTCAGAGTCTATGATCTTATCACTTTGACTGGGTACTTTTCTTCCTTTCAAAATAACTTTTCTTTCATGAATAGTACCAGAGACGAATAAACATTTTTTGAAAAAATGTTACTGTGCAGTATGGAGATTTAATTAAAAAACAACAACAACAACACTGGAAGAACAAGACTGGCAAATTAAAAAAAATTATTTAAAAACAATCCCTCACCCAAAAAACTTAAACTTTGAGAACATCCATACTATTCCTCCTCTTAGGATGGGACCATATATAAATAAAACAGTATAAAGTAAAATCAAACTGTTCTAATTCATTTACACGTTCCCTGCCTGATGAAAGTTTACAAGAAGTTCAAGTCTTTTTTATACTTCAGGATTGTTCACATTTCTACATAGGTTTCAGATCAGACAAAAGCAAGAGTGAATTCTTTACAGAGAGTTAAGCCAATAATCTTAGCAAAATGAATACAAAACTTTCTTAAACCAAGTAAAAGATTTATATAGTTACAAGTAGAACAATAAAAAGGGGGTAAAGGCTGCCGCCTGTGGAGGGAAAACTGAAATGGCTATTAAATAACAGGCGGTTAATGCTGTAAACTGTCTCTTCCTCTTCTAGCCCTGTAGCTAGAGTTCACATAAGGTTATCAGGTTTCTGGCCAAAGCCTCTTGTAGTGGCAGCTGCTGGATTCTGTCCATGTTCCTGTGAGTAGTAAGTGGCAAGGAGAGATCCAGTTGAAATATTTCTTCTGCTCTAGTTTGGGGTAGCTTTGCTAGTAAAAGCCATTGGTAACATAGGAGATCAGCCATGCATTATCTGCCCCTCAATGGCAACATTATTCACCGATGCACAGCAGACTGGAGAACGCTGGTTGTCGCCAGAGCAGGAATCTATTGAAGCCAAGGAACAGGATATCAATATCAGCCCACACTACTGAAAAAGCATGAAAATGGATCTGTTAAAAGTCATCTCAGCCACTTCTTGTAAAGACGATTGAGCAGAGTTCCATTTCAGAAGGGTGAAATGAGAATGGCAAATCTACATTCCAACAGAATCAGTGTTGCACCCACCTGTAGCACCCACGAAGTGAATGGTATTTTCCTTTTATATTGAGGTTAAGGCTAAGGCAAGAAAGGCAACTCGTGAGAAACAGTTTACACACCAGGAGAAAAAGCACATGCTGGCAAAAAGGAACAGATCAGATTATTGTAGCTGAACTCTTGAATCAGTAATGAAATCCAAATCAAGGGTTAAGATGATAAATGGAAGTGGCACCTAGGAGAGATTCGTCTTAACAATGACACATTATTGAATATATTCTACAATATTCTTTCCAAAGCATATGCCAGTGCTAAGCAAGGCCATGTGAACTCTGCAAACAAACTTATGCTGAATTTGGCTATGCAGGCTGTGAAGCCCTATTATGATGTACAAAACAATGATTTAGTGGGCTCCCAGATGTAGTTGGTATTGACAGACTCAGTCTTAGCCTCACTTCACGGTTTAAAGCAGGAACACTTCCCTAACAGCTTTGCCTGCATCTGTCACAAGGCTACATCCCACCTCCAGAGTATGGCCCAACATGTACATTTTCTACTAAGCTATCAGGGATGTGCATTCAGGTATTTCCAGGCCAAATACATACCTAAAAATATCTACCAGTATTTTTTTTATATATTTGCACATTCAGAACAATATTTTGGATTCTCAAAATACTGATAACTGGGTCCTGTATATTGCTGGAAACATTTGGGCCCAGCATTTTAAGGCTCCCAGTACATTTTTTTGTCAGCTTCACAGAAGCGGGGAGGGAGGCAACTCTCCTGAGCAATGGGATCAGATAAGGGGAGAACTAAATCTGTCTGCCCAGTCATGACAATTGGATTCTGGTTTGACATTAGCTCTGTTGGGCTTGCCACACTGGCCCTGAGTTCTGCTTGGCTTCTTTGGTCTAACACTGGTTCTGTTGGGCTTACTGTTTCTCTTTGCATTGGGAGGCTTTTGGCCAGCAGTTGCTCTTGGGCATTCATCTATTGGTTTCTTTGCCCCAGGGAAAGTGTAGATTTTTTTCCCCATAGGATGGTTAAGGGTACATTGTTCAGGGGCCTATAGGATTGGACCCCTTAATCCAATTCACTTGAAACTTGGGGTGGGGGTCTTTAGTGGACAGGCAGGCCTATGTTTCCTGCAGTTTTGATGTCATTTGCCTGAAAATGAATCTCTCCCCAGAAGGAATCCCTCATAGGGAATAATGGACCCCCCAAAATTTGAAAAAATCACATCCGAATTCTGAAACTGGATTGGGGATCTGAATAATCCAGAATACAGGTATGGATACGCTTCCCGAAATCCAAAAATTCCTGATTTTTCTTTCAAGTGCACACCCATCTAAACTATTCCACAACTTCTATGGAGGTCCTTTCAGATTTTACATTTAAGATGAAATCCATGTTTTACTTCGTATGAACTGGGCTGAAATGCGATCCCATACTTTCCTTCACAAGGATGGATGAGAAGGAAAACCAATGTTCATTTTTTTAAACAAGTAACTGAAGCAGTATAGTAAGTAGTGTGAATTTCTCCATTCCCATGAATATATATATATATATATATAATGAGGCATGTGCAAAATACAGGGTTAATGGAAAGGTCAGACATTTTGCCCACCTAAGAAAGATTGAGAGGGCAGTCTGCACCAATCCAGAGAGCGGGAATTTCATCGTGTCCATTCCTAGCTCAATCCCTGCTGAATTACTCCAAACTTTAATGAGGCAGTAGTCCTTCAATCATAATGATGCTAGTCAAGATTGTGTAATGTCTGAACATAATATATTCTGCTCACAAGTCACAATTCTTGAAGAACTATCACCCTTTTTTTGATGCACAGTTCACAGAGGCCAGTCGTACTAAAGTAGCATAGATATCCCGATGTGCAACAAGAGGCTAATAGTTACAGACGAGGACCTCAATAGCGGACATGATCTGCAGTTCTTCCCTCAAGGTTTCCGGTGGCTTCAAACAGGATTTTAAGACCAGAATAGGTGACTCAATTTAACTAGCTCGAAGTTATATTCACTCATCCCAATTACACAAATGTTGGATCTTCTGTTCTTCCCCAATTTCAATTGTATGCCCACCAAAATGATAAAGGGGTGGTAATTGTGGAGACGATAGTCATATGGGAGAAACCAGCTGTCAGCCAGCTAGCTGAATGACTTTGCCTGGCAATCTGCCATCTACATACAGTGAATCCTCCTTCTCCAGTAATCTCCATAAGCAGTCTCAAGTGCAGGTTTATCCATCTTAATTATAAAGCCCAGACAACAAGAAAGATTTACTCTCATCCAAGCAGGCATGTATTCTCAGAAAGCATCTATCTAGAACATCCCAGTGTGAACCCTGAATACAAGGTGGTTCAGGAGACCATCTTCCCAACTCAGCTATAAAATGAACAGCTGGATTATCTAGATGATCTGACCCATGTGGATAATCAGTTTGCTAACATAATTAACAATCAAATCGCTATTGAGTCAGACAAACACAAAAGCAGCAGGGAGAAGAGAAACAACAGCAATTCCGCACCAAAAGGAAGGAGAGATTAGTGTAATATGGAGCTTTACTGATGGGAGGAAAGGAGGGGAGAAAAGCAAGAGAATCAAATGAACTTCTAAGCCTGACTGAACAAAAGCAAAGAAATGATTTCTATATATTTCAGATGGGCAACAAGCCACAATTTGCCCATACACACTTCATGCTATCCTGCTGAAGCCCTAGACACCATCAAGACCATAAATAAATAAATAAATAAATAAATAAATAAATAAATAAGATCACCCTATACATTTAAGAACTGCTGCCACCACAGGCAGACATTCATTCATCAATTTCTACCAACACAGGCATTTAAGAGTCTCCTGTAAAGAGTCCAGAGGCACTGCTTCCAGCTTCATTATCAGTTTGAAAATGTTTTTTTAATCTTTGGCTACTTGTGGGAAAGGGAAGAGAATAAAGGCTGAATTAATAGTCTGTTCTACTCACACTAGAAGACAGCCATATTTAAACTATTCAACAATAATGATGACCATTGTATCACAGTATTTTAAAATACTGTATACCTACAGAGAAGAGTCTTATTATACTACTCAGTAATATTTCTAGATTTATAACCTTGAGAGAATAGCTGATCTTATTGTATAAGATGTATTGATTCTACATGTGACAGTGCACATTTTAATTAAAACAGATTTGCTTAAAAGACTTGGAGGCATATTAATTAATGTTCACATTCTGCAGACTGCAATCATATAAAAAACCCTGTGCTGTTAGAGAGTACTGCAATTAACTATAGCGTAAACTTGCTTAGGAGATACAGATCATATGCAAGATACATTAATATCTTATTAACTGTGTTGCAGCTTCTAATTGTGAGAAACTTGATGGCTGCAACGATATCGTCTAGAAGTAAAGTGACTGAACTTTCCAACTTGCTTGAGGTGGACATTTCCCCTACAAAATCTACTGAAATCTATGTGCTTCTGGTAAAGCAGACTTGCTGCTAAGCAGTATACATAATTTTTCTCACATGGAGATGAACTCTGTGCAAGAAAAATGGCACACGGAGCACCCCCTTGATAATGTTTCATCACTACAATTTTTGTTATCCCTGTGCTCTGATAGTTAACAGCTTTTCTTACTAAGACACCAGTAGAAGAGCAGTTAGTGAAGTACTAAAAAGATCCAGAAATTATTATTACGTATTTGAAATCTGCCTAACTACTTCACCTCTCACCTGCAGGGCAATAGGAAATAAAAGCGCAAAACTAACACAAAGAACACCCAATTTGATATCCCCACATCCAAACCCACCCTCCAAATTGGTGTCTAATGAGAAGGGACTCACCCAGTGCTGCTTTCCAACGAGAAGGAGACGAGCAGCTACTTGCCATGGTGTTCGAAGGGAATGCTATTCTGAGGTGGGGAAAAGACAGCCATTTGTAACAATTCCACTGCCCAATATACAATTTTAGACTAAATTTTTGACTGAAGCTGCACTTGTGAAAGGTGTATTTTAACTGCTTCACAGATTTTTTTTATTTCTCATGGATTTAAAATCCCTACAGAGTTGACAACTTGAAGGACTGATGTAGAAAGAAAGGCTGCTTCAGCAGCAGCAGGTAGCAAACTACAGTATTTGGGAAGTGATTTTTGTTCCACTACTTCTCAGTTCCAAAAGATCATTATAACTTCAACTGTTTATTGCCAACACTGGCCACTGATTCAAAAAAACATTTTCCTGTGTCATAAGCAACTACATTTGCAGAGTATTTTAAGATCTTTCTCACTAAAGACAGACCTCATCTCTCATAAAAGTACTAAGTTGCATACAGGCCCCACCTGGTGCACTCTGGTCACAAACAACCCCAGGAACACAAACTTGATACTCAAATACTTTACTAAGGTGGCAGCCACTCTGCTCTCTGAGACAGTACACACAATCTAGGATCCCTTGCAACATTATCTACTCTATATTTAGAATGATCACAACAAAACTGGTTTGTTGCAGAAGTATCTGTTTTAACACTAACAAATGCCAAGTTTCCTTCACTCAATCATGTCCGCAATTCTCTGGTCCAAAAACCTGTTATCTCCTCGGTTTTCAGTTCCCTCTTTTATGTACATAGTTGAAGAATATAACATATGCGTACACACCCTTTCTTGCAACAAGAGATGGTATTTAGCAAGGTCAAACTGACTGCCCTTTTCTGTAGGATCACACACCAGCCAATCACATTCTCACAGACATATCAGGAAAAAAACCTGCCCTTAATGCCTTGACCCCTTCTCCTCTCCAAAAGAAGGAAAAGCAAAGCTGTATGGAATAATTTTGTAACAAACTTATAAAATTTAAGGCTCTGTTTCTAACAGCTGGGAAATACAGTTGTTTACCATTACAGAGGAAGGGCAAACCAGTACTCCCTCCTGAAAAAAAATGTTAATCACAAAATTCTACAAAACTGGGGAAAGCCACTATGCATAAGTCTGCGTGCACTACTACTGTTTTCTGATCAACTCCCAATAACAAGATCCCCACTCCTTCCCCCACTCCTGATCTTTCTTGTATTAATGGGAAAATTCGATTGGGAGTCCCTAACAGAACATAACTCCTGAAAATCTGCTTGGGAAAATCTCAGGTCTGAAATTACCAAAAAAGAAAGATTATAGCAATCCCAAATAATCAGAAGTGCTTCATTTAAGAAGGCTTGCTTTCGCAGATAAAAAGACTGTAATAATGGAACAGAATCCCACTAAATATAGCAATACTGATGCTATACTAGTGAGGCAAATTGTGCTAGTTTAAATGTTTAAGACAGAGCAATCTAGAAGCAATACAGTATCTGTCACTCTCCCATCCCACAAGTACAATACAACATGGCACATACAATGTGCATACAAATATATTTGCATAATTTATTTCTGATTGTTTCACCACCAAAAAGGAAAGACTAAGCTGCATGCACACATAACGAAGCAGTGCATCATCTGTTTGATGGGGTGTACCACCACCTCATTCATTTTTCAGGCCATAAACCTTACATTCTAATTCTCTAAGCTGGAAAGCCTGTGACTGGGCTGCAGTGCTTCTGAGTGCAAATGGTGGATTGTACACCCTTCCAGTTAGGGAACTAGCTTATCAGGGAGAAAGGGGCCTGCTCCCCAATGTGCTAGCATTTTATGTAAAGGGATATTTTCCTGTGGAGGAGCATCTGGTCATATGAGCCTCTACTATACTCTGAAGTGTTGCAGCCCACTCACAGGTTTATCAGCTTAGTGGGAGCTAAGCCTTTACCACACCCAAAGGCCCAAGTTACTTGGCAGTTAAAAGGTAAAGGTAAAGGTTCCCTTGCTCGAAAGCCAGTCAAATCCGACTCTAGGGTTGCAGTGCTCATCTCCGTTTCAAAGCCGAAGAGCCAGCGCTGTCCAAAGACGTTTCCGTGGTCATGTGGCCGGCATGACTAAACACCAAGGTGCACGGAACGCTGTTACCTTCCCACCGAAGTGGTACCTATTTATCTACTTGCAATTTCTTGCTTTCGAACTGCTAGGTTGGCAGGAGCTGGAGCTAGAGACGGGAGCTCACTCAGTCTTGCGGCACCCGGGTCTCGAACTGCTGAACTACTGACCTTCCACAGCCTGCAGTTCAGCGTCTTAACCACTTGAGCCACCGCAGCTCTATACTTGGCAGTTAGGACCTACATAATACTACACAAGGGTTTTGTCAAGGTGTCTGAGCTACTAGAAGGCATCCTAATTTCTTCTAGAAAGTCCTTGTGTATTCATGTTTGTTTCCCTGACATACTGTGGCATATTCCTAACACTGCCTCTGACCAAATAAAAGCCCTTTTTATCTCTAAAAACTTTTGGTATGTTCCGAAAGCTGGCAAAACTGTTGACTGCAATTCTAGTTTGCACCCTAGTTTCATTCTACTCCCCTGCTCCTATTTAATGTAGCCCTGAAATGCAGTGAATTTTGCAAGAATAGTACCATTGCCCCTTGGTGGTCAGTATCTTAACCTTTACATATATAAAGGCAGAGCTGTTTTACTTGATCTATAGTTACCTCCTATTTATAATGGAAGGAAATTTTTTAGTGAAGGCCAAAATAAGAATCTGGCCAATATGACTGACCTACAAGGTTAACAGTTTATTTAGTACTGAACAGTAGAATTCAACATTTAAGGAGCAAAATGCCTCTTTAAATCCACTTCTTTGCTCTTTATTAACTCTTCTTTCTTCATAATCTTCTGACTTTTGTCTCATTTCCTCTTCTACACTTCGTTCTTTGCACCAACTTCAAATTCTCAGCTGCCCGAAGGCTGCACTCACAGCCCATCCCCTGGTGCACCAAGGAAATAGTTAATGTTGTTGACCATAAAGTATCATGACAGGAATTTAATGTTGACAGAATACTTAACTGAGATGCCAGAGGAAGAATTCATATAATTTCACCACGTGTGAAGTGCTCAAGATGGAGCCACTATGCTTGGATTATTACTATGAAAATATCATTATATAGGCTAAGAATTTCTGTCAAAGATGTTGGCAAGCTGACTGTCCTAACAGCATAAATATACAGCACGCAGAGTGAGTTTTTTCTACAGTGAGAACTATGTCTTCCCAGACAGAGTCTTCGTATCTGGAAAAAACATTTAGAGTGGTATCATAATCAGTAAAAAAAACACTAGAGGAGCGAAATAGTGATAATTTTAATCTTTCAATGTATACAAACATGCAGAAAGAGAAGCCATATATTTGTAAGCCCCAGTTCTGTTAAAGGAGAGGTCAACCCATTTCCTCCTACCCCTAACACCAACCTTCACTCCGCTCTTACTTGTCTCAGTACTTTTCATCCCTCCCTAGTTCCCATAGTAAAGCCCTGTGCTATGCGTATCACTCCTGGGAAATACAACACTGGTAGCTGCCAGTCTCTTGGCCCCCTTCCCTTGTATCACTAAACCCAGAAAACGAAGGAAATGCAGGCAACAGCTATTACAGGAATTACAGGCCCTTTGAAAGCAGGTCAGAAAACCACAAACATAGCACTATTCTGTATTCTCCTAGCATAGGAAATACTGGCAAAAATTGAAAATCATGGCATAGTTTGCTGAGCTTCAAATGCCCAATACAAAGGAAAGCAAGTAATTTCAGAGTCTAAAAGTGTCAGGTCTTGAAGGAACTCACTCCCAACAACAGTCTCTTGGCAGTGATTTGTTTACTGAGAGGTAAAGAGGTCTCAAGCATAGATGAGTCTGTGTCAGAACTGGCTCTCTTGGCGCCAGTTTCCATATTATACATAATTCAAACAATCTCCCCCCCCCACTGACCAGTCCAATCACACCCAGACATCCAGCCTGCCAAATCTACTATGCTTCGTTACCCCTCCCCCCAGCACTTGCAAGCATATGGTTACATTAACTACCAGTGTCTGGTACTCAAGGCCAAGGACTCATACTTCCCACTATAGGGAGGCCCCGCATGAATGCAGTTACAAGCCAGCACAATTCTCAGCAAAGCAGTCTCACCCACCCAGTGCTCCCTCTAAGCTGGGAGTACTGTGAGCAAAAAATTTACTTTGTGAGCTACTGGCATTAAAGTTGTGAACAAGCAATTTGGCTAATGCCATCCTTCCTGAGCTAAGACAAAAATGTGTGAGCTGGAGGCTAAAAAACTGTGAGCTAGCTCACACTAACTCAGCTTAGAGGGAACACTGCTCATGCCCCCATACACTCCCCTCCAATTCCCAGCTAAACTGAAACCAGACAGTGAGCTACAGAAACCAAAGGTAGACAGTTAACAAATACATGGCAAACGAGGCACGAGTTTGACATTCTGCCTCCCCAAAAATCCCTCAACCCCCAGGTTTGTGAGGATGGGTTCTATGGAATGCTTGAACTAATTTTGTGGCCTTGACATGATCACTCTGGACCCATTTACTGTGACTAGGGTCAAAATCACTCCACTTGATTAGGTAATAAAGGTGGCCCCGTTTCATCTTAGAGTCCAACGCCTCTTCCACTAGTTGGTGGAGTTCCCTATCCACCATTAGGGGAGGTGGAGCCAGAGGTCGAGGTCTCCATCTCAAGGGTCCAGAATCCTTCTTCAGTAGACTGAAATGGAAAACAGGATGAATGTGTCATAAGTTCTTTGGCAAGTCCAGTTCCATAGCCACTTTGTTAATGACTTCCACCACCTTAAAAGGTCCTACATATTTCCAACCCAGTTTCTTCCCAGGCTATAACCCCCTCAGGTTTTTAGTGGAGATGTACACAGAGTCCCAGGGTTAATGTCCCACTCTGGGGTTCTGTTTTTATCTGCCTAGGCTTCATAATCCTCTTTTGCCTTGGCTAAAGTCTGTTGAACAAGAGTCCATTGTTTGGCTACCTCCGACCACCAGGCACACAGATCTCCAGGCCTGGTGGGTTCCCCCACAAGTGTGGGAAGGGGGGATCCCCTCATAACCATGTATTATTTTGAATGGGGCAGCCTCTGTGCAGCTCTGAACAGAATTATTGTAGTCATATTCCACATATGGGAGCAAGTCCAGCCAGTTAACCTGTTGATAGTTAATGAAACATCTCAAGAACTGCTCCAGAACTTGATTGGTTCACTTGGTTTGCCCATCTGTCTCTGGGTGGTAAGCACTACTGAGTCCTTGCTTAACCCCCAGGAGCTTCAGCAATTCCCTCCAAAAAGCAGCCATGTATTGGGACCCCCTGTCCAAGATGAACTTTCTGGACACTGACTACAGTCTCACAATGTGATACATGAATAATTGCACCAGCTTTTTGGCAGAGGGTAACTGCTTACAGGGGATGAAGTGGGCTTGCTTTGAGAAAAGATCAACCACTACCCAAAACACTGTCCTCCCCTTGCTTGGCAGTAAATACGTTATGAAATCCATAGAAATGACCGACCAAGATCTCTTGGGGGTCTTGAGAGACTGCAACAATCCAGGGGGTCCCCCCAACCCATTATATCCCCATTAAGCACACTTGACAAGAAGCTACATACTGAGAAATGTCAGCCCCCATGCATGGCCACCAAAACTGTCTCTGTATGAGGTGTAAAGTTTTTAAATGCCCATAATGGTCAGCCAATTTATTATCATGGCCTAGTTTCCGAATTTCTCCACACAGGGAACTAGGAACAACCTATGCTGGCAATACCAGCACCCATTCTCCCTTGCACGAGGGTGCCCTCCTTTTCTACCTCCTTCTTATTGACTTTACTGAAGGCGGCTCTGAATTTTTCCACCCAAGGATTGGGACTGAGGCCTCACTCCTCCTTGACTTGATTCCATGTGAGCACTGACCCCCACAGTTGGACAGGGGTGAACATAGAGTCAATGGCCTCCTCCCTCTGACTGGCATCATGAGGGAGGGGAGAGAATTCCTCATCCTCTCACCATTGCAATATCACCCTCCCCATTGCCACATCTGAGGCGACCACTTGCATCACAAAGGACTTATTTTCACCCAGATGACTTAAAATTAGTTCAGAGGTGAGCAGGGCCTTTAGTTGATCAAAATCCTGTTGGCACTTGGGGGTCCACGGTAATTTACAGCCTGGTTTTGTATACTCTGCCCCCTTCCCTTTTGTTTTCAACAAGTCTGTAAGGGGTAGGGCAACCTAGGCGAAATTTGGGATGAAAGGGCAATAGAAATTGGTGAACCTGAGGAATGCTTGCAATTGCCTCTGGGTTTGAGGGGGGTCCCACCCTAAAACATCTTTAATTTTTGGGGGTCCGTGCCCAGTCCCTTCCCAAAAATTCGGTACCCCAGGAAGTCCTTATGGACTTCGCATGCCACCTGAATCCAACCATTCAGGGTTAAGGGGTTTTCTTGGGCTAGTGTCTTGTCCAGGATGGAGTGGTTTAGGCTTGACTGGTAGAACTTGATGAGCACTTCCACAGGCCAACCCTGCAATTTGGCCGCATTTGACTTGAATTCATCAGAGAACTCTGATTGACCGGCTGCCCTGTTTCAAACCCCAGAGGCGGGTCCAGGCTTGTTCCAGCTCCAGCGGGTCTTCATATTGTCGGCAGAGGGCCCTCAGAAAAGCATCCACATCATGGAGTTCTAGACCCCCACATTATACAGTCCCATAAACCAGTCTGCTGCGCGGTTTCACAGCCGAAACCCCAGGTAATCCACCCAGTGCTCATCTGAGATGAAGGTGTGACCCCACTCCCTCAGGAACCTCCAGACGTGGAGCACAAAGAACGCCAGCTTCCCTGGGATGCCACTGAAAGTGGCTTTGAGTGTGTCTTGAGGGGCCACAGGACCAGGATGCGGAGGGGGTAATTCACTGCCCTGAGGAGGGGGTTGCCTGGGCCTCATCCCCCCACCTGCAGCCCTAAGCCATGAAGCTCCTCCTGGAGCACATCCTGGATGTCATCCATCAGGCCACCCAGGGCGGCCTGGGTGTCCCTGCATAGCTTTGAAATCTCTGCCCGCAGCTCCTGTAGAACATGTTCGATATCTGTCTCTTCTAGATGGCGTCTCTTGCCTTCGGCTCTCATGAGCATCAAGCACTTGGGGTCATTGTGGAAGAGCCTGGAGGCCCAATGATGGTCTCCCTCCAATCGCCATTGCCAGATGCCCATGGCCCCCACTGAAGGGGTGGCCCAGTCCGGTGCATCCCACTGCCTCAGCTAGAACCGTGGTTGTTTCAGTTTCACATCTTTCCCCTTAGGCCCCTCTGCAGGTTTAGCAGCACCCTCCTTGAGGTCAGGTGACTTCGGAGGAGTCTTAGGTTTGCCTACCAAGCTCATCACGGTTGCAGTGTTCTGAGTTGAGGGAAATGCAGTTGAAATACTATGTCAGATCTTGAAGGAACACACTCCCAGCAACACTCTCTTGGTAGTGTTTTGTTTATTGAGAGGTTAAGCCTGCCAAATCTACTGTGCTTCGTTAACTCTCCCCCAGCACCTGCAAGCTTACAGTTACATTATCTGGTACTCAAGGCCAAGCATGCATACTTCCCACTACAGGGAGGCCCCAGCACAATTCTCAGCAAAGCAGTTTCGCACATGCCCCCATACATTCCCCTCCAATTCCCAGCTAAAATGAAACCAGACAGTGAGGTACAGAAACTAAAGGCAGACAGTTAACAAATACATGGCAAACAAGCCCCAAGTTTGACAAAAAGAGGCTTTATTTCAGGTAATTTACATGGTTAAAATACATGCTTTCTTCCTCTTTCTTTGAGGTCTGCAGGAGCTTGGCTTTACACACAGTAGGATAAAAAAGAGAGTCTCAAAATCAGCAAGCCTCTATATACCCCCATAACATGCCCTCATTCAAACCCAAAGCAGAAATCTCTTTCCTTGCCCCATCCAGCATACACGCCCAGAATGTTACCTCTAAGGCTAAGAAGTATCATCTTATCCACTACAGATCTGGAGACCACAGTTAATTTAAACCTGTTAAAACAAAATTTTCCCTCATTTGTTGGGAGTGGATGTTAACTTTATTTTGTGAGTATTAATAATGAATATATTCAGAAATGTATTCAATAGCTAATCTTTGCTTGCAGATGAAGTGAGCTAAAGGCTGCAAAGAAAGCGAAGGTACAGTACAAATGAATTTATATTATCATTAGAGATGGGCATGAACTAGCTCACGAACTAAAGTTCATTATGAATTTTCGGCAGTTTGTGGTTTGCAAAGCAAAGTTCATGGCAGGTCAACTGGCACGAACTTTCCATGAACTTTCAAGCATTCTGTGAATGGATACATTTTCATACAATTTTTGCTCAATCAAAATGTTTACCAAAATTCAAAGCAATGGGTTTTTTTTTAGAAAATTAGGGGTGTGCAAAAAAAAAAAAAATCAGCATTTTTTGGGTTTGGGTAAACTGAACCTGAAAAATGCTGGTATTTCCTGATATTCCTGAATTCCAATATCAGTATGGTATTGGGATTCAGGAAATATTCAGAATTGCTGAATTTTTTTTTGACTGCATTATATTCTATAGTGTTAGTCAATGGTCCCCATAGGATATACTGGAGAATTGATCCAGAGGTATCTGGGGCTCTGTGGGGGCTGTTTTTTGAGGTAGAGGCACCAAATTAGCAGCATAGCTGCTAGTGCTTCTACCTCAAATAACCTCCCAAGTTTCAAAAAGATTGACCATGGGGTCCATTTTTAGGGGTCTCAGAAGAAAGTTCTACATTGTTTCCAAAGGAGTGAAAAAGGTTTAAAAGGACTGCAGCGAGCGAACTCTGAAGGCATTTAAAGTGACCACAGTCCCTTTAAATGTCTTCTCCAAGCTAAGAGTTCAATCAGAAAGCATTTAAAGGTCTCAGTCCCTTTAAATGCCCTGTAACTGTGGCTCTCTGGAGGCCCCAAAAACCCTGAATATAACTGAGACCATTTGCAGATAGTTGAATCACTAGCTCCCTCGTGACTGGCTGAGAAAATACCCAATAAATAATAAGGTGTTTACTGCATATTTTTTCAGCTAAGTTTATACCAAGCATACAACCCTAGGGTAAATTCTCCAGCCTTGGAAACACCAGCAAGGGCCCTCCAAAGCTTAACAGGCACTGCTGGTTACTAATAACAGAGTTCCCATTCTGCTCTATGGGATCAGAATGCTATATATATCCCACAGCTCAGCTCTGCACCCTCTCCTCTGTTTGGTGATGGCAGTCAGACGAAGAGGTAGGGAACTTGTTAAAAGCAGAACCAAAATCTAAAATGAAATATGAACTACTTGTTCATAAAAATAAAATAAATCACACCTTAACAGAATAAAATTCAAAATAAAGAAAATACCTTCCCATTTTGGTCCAAAAAATCTAGGTGTAAAGCACCTTATCAGAGCCAATGTGGCTTCAGTAGTGCTATAAAGCCTGATGTCATTAGCTTATATATAGTAGTGCTAGATGATGCAATCCTGATGTATATACTCAGTTTAGGTGATACAAAAAATACTGCAATGTCACGGTAGATAGGAATTTAAAGGGATAGTTTGTTGTTGTTGTTGTTCAGTCACATAGTCGAGTCCGACTCTTCATGACCCCATGGACCACATCACGCCAGGCCCTCCTGTCTTCCATCATGATCCAGAGTTTGCTTAATTTCATGTTCATTGCCTCAAAGGGATAGTACCAATCAGTATAATTAGGGGTTGTATAATATTGTTTTTTTGCCCATTTATCTGCATTATTAGGTATTGTATGATATTTGCTGTACTGTTTTTTGATGAAGGGATGGTACCAGCACAGCAAATATCATACAGTACCTAATAATGCAGATAAATGGGCAAAAAAACAGTGTACCAAATATTATACAACCAAATATTATACAACCCCTAATTATACTGATAACCAATCTATTTGTTCATTGAGACCATGCGGGACTAAAGTCTTCAAAGCATGAATCCAGAATGTTTCCCTGGCCTTCAAATGTTGTGCCAGCTGCAGAATGCTTGCTTGGACTTGTTCAAGAACAAAGAAACACAGGTGTCTCTCGTGGCCGAAGGCTGTGAAGTGGTCAACCAACGGAACATTTTGCCTCCTAAGATGAATGCAGTTTCTGTACTCTCCAATTTTAATCTAGATGTGCACCCCCACATAGATAAGATCACAACATTTTATGGCACAAATGACTAATTTTGAATTACAACTGAAGAATCTGGATCAAAATTGGAAGCTATTTTCTTTACTTTGCATTTTGCTCTATTAAGGTGTAGTTTATTTTATATTTTGGTACAAGTTAATATTAGAAAACTTTTTTTCTTATTGTTTATTTCTAGGCACACAATAGCAACATCATTCAAATCGTGTGCATCTTCATTTGACACAAGGTTAGATCCTGGGAGGTCTCAAATGAGATATTTCTCTTGTGTCTTTTCTTTTCTGAAGTAAATGCAATAAATTGGCTTACTAAATTTGACTTTTTAAATAATATATATCATTATTAGACATAGCATTTTAAATTGCTACTGGAATATTATTCTTTTCTTCCTGAACAGCACTCTTGTTTTGATCCCATACCCACTAGTGTAGTCTTTTGATTGTAATAAGAACCTATTTGCTCCTTCTATTGTCTAAGGAAGGCCCAATTGAGTTGAAAGGCATTACGTCACTATTGTTTTCTCTTGGACACGTTACTTTCTTTTATAGTTTGAAGCTTGTATTGGGCCCTGATATGCTTTTAAATGTCTTTGTAATAAATACATGTATTTTTATGTACAACTAGTTCATATTTCATTTTAGATTTTGGCTGTTTTTGCTTTCTAACTTAACTTTCAAGTACTTGTTCCTGAGCCAGTCCATAGACTCCTGGCTGTAACTGCGGCTGTCTTTTCCAAACAGAGCACCAGGGAGACCTTTTTTGGGGGAGTCCTTAACCAAAACCACAGAAATGTAAGCCACCTCCAACTTGGGAGAGATTGTAGAGAAGTGGGAGGCAGGGTGAGGTTCCCTGTGCATTTGGTGTATGTAATTTTGACCCTGCACCTGACATCCCCCCCAAAAGCACTTTCCTGGGGGCATTTTCTTTGGGGGGCTTGTCTCAGATCCCCTAAGTCCAATCTGAACGTAACTTGGAGGGCACATAGAGGAGCATCAGGGGGAGGTCTGTGGCAAGTTTGATATCTCTAGCTTGCACAGGGTCCATTCTATATACTCCTGAACCTGTGCCTGTCATTTCCCCAGAAAGCACTTTCCTGGGGGCACCTTCTTTGGGGGGGGGGGCAGATCCTGTAAATTCAATCCTCACCAAACTCGGCAGGCAGGTAGAGGACAGTCAGCTGGAGAACCCCTGTGAGTTTGGTGTCTCTAGCATGCCAGGGGGGCATTGTACCACATCATAAATCTCACAAACCAAAGAGGTTCATTTGACACCTAAAAGTTCATGACAGTTTGTGGCTCACAAACCGGGCACACCATTAACCGAACAGCACTTTCCTGGTTCATGCCCATCCTTAATTATCTTGTAAACAATTAGGGTTAGCAGAAAACTTTAAAATTCTTCAAAAACCTGAATATTTAATTCTGCAGATTCTTTTATTTGGATCTTGCAAAAAATATTTCTGCTAATAGAAGGATTTCTGTCAGAGAATTACTTCTCTGCTTCTGCAGACACAAATACCATGGACCCTCCCCCTCCAAGAACAGTATGAGGGTGGAATGTGTGAGGTCTGCAGTGGATGTCAGGCAATCAACCAAAGTCTTCTCTTCCTCTGTTCACAGAAAAGTTCTGCAAGATCCAATCCAGTATATTATAGTAATATTTTTGCATGCTATTGCAGCTATATCTGTTGGATCACAATTTGTATTCCCACAGTGCCGCAATTTTCATATCCCACTTTCTAATTTAGGGCTGTTGTATGCTCAGCAGATTTTTGTCCTTTGTATCAGAGACTGTTTAGTGTTTAGGAGACTGCAGAGATTCAAATAGTCTGATGCTTCAGGTTATGTATCTTCAATAACAACCACCATGAACAGAAGCTTAAAAATGTGGAATCAGTGAATCAGTAAGTAAACAATCAAACAAAAGCAGCAAAACGTAGAAATAAGTTTTTATCAATGAACATGACTTACAACCCCCAATTTTTAATTAAGGATTGTTGTAACAGTAAGAAAGGTTTATTAATTTTTGCTAGGAAGTAGTTTTCTTATAGAATGGTCTCAATTTTTTACTTTATTACAATTAATAATCTGTGAACAAACTTGCTTCCATACACTTGGGGAGGGGGAAAGAGTGTGAAGTGTTACCCAGTAGAACATTTTCAGTTAGTAAAATGAACCACTGATACTAGAGTTTTAAACTGCTGTATTATAAACTTGTCAATTCTTCCTTTTCTTAACTTATTGTCTAGCAGTCCTCATTCACTGATTTAGAAGTGTGGTAGTCTAAACATCATCCTTTATGACCATATCATCCACATTTATGTACTGATCAACGACAGAAGTTCTTGCTTCTTTGGCACTTTGACATCCAACCAAACTCATTAATGCTTCTAAAGAGCTATTTCCTTGACACATTCTTGCCTAAATTCTTAGTGCTGCCTGATTTCTTTCAGTAA
The DNA here is from genome assembly GCA_029375565.1 of Gekko gecko. NCBI lineage: Eukaryota > Metazoa > Chordata > Lepidosauria > Squamata > Gekkonidae > Gekko > Gekko gecko. The sequence continues at coordinate 229,245,233 of JAPDNY010000002.1, read as the reverse complement.
TACAGGCCTCTCTCACTCATGCTCCTGATTACACAGATATATCCTAGCATTAAACTCTAACTAGTAGTCCAGTTATTGTTTCTAAATTCATAGCTCTTTCATTGGCTGCTGTTCTGTACTGGAAAGGGTAACACAGCCCATAGAGATGCCATTTTTTCCTTGCTCAGGAATCCATGTGATGAGTACCTTATTGGTGGTGCCTGCATTAAATGGCAAACTGGGGAAACAGGGTCTAAATCAGGTACAAAACCTGAAAGGCTCTTAGATGTTGATCAGTAGTTTTCTGCAGAAGCATGAATTTCCAAAGTAAGGGAGGAGGAAGCAACAAAAATGTAACAAAATTGGGTCAACTCTCATCCTGCTTCACAACTATGCATACAACAAGCATTCATATTAAACCCTCTTGTATGACTTGATCTTGTAATTCAGCTAAAGTATTTTAAGCATTTGACATACAAACATAGTGCATACTGCATGGGAAAAGTTATGATTGCAATTAGCATGTTTAGAGGCCACAGTTTCAAAGTTAAGAAGCCAGTTTACTGCACAGGATGCAGATTCATTCAACTAATCTAGCTCAGTTTCACACTTTCATCAAGGATGTATGTCCAAGGCTAGTTTGGAAACCATTTTTCTCAAACTTATGCAGAGGATTCTAAAAGTGCTAGAAGAGAAAAGAAAATCAAAGTTGTATGAACAGTACAACTACCTAACACAATTAACAAAGCACGCAAAATAGACTTAGTCTTATTTTATCAGGCATAACAATTTCAGGCACACAACAGTTTAAAGTACACCCCTCTTATATCAGACAGAGACTGAAGATGCTAATGCAAATCAGAAATTAGTAACCACTTCCCATAGAAGGCTGTTTTGAAATATAGCCCATGCTATGTCAATATCTCTGAGCCTGTACCAAAGATAAGAGGAGAGTGCTTATTAATCCTCCTTCTTCATGAAATGTAACACATACAAATGGTATTCATTCATTTACCCAAAGCTTCTGAGAGCTGAGCTGGTTAGAAAAAAATACAAGCTTTACATCACTTGATAATTCACATAGCGTAACAAAAGTCCCTGGAATTTGCATGGGTGTTAAAGGCTGTACCTAGCAAATACACAAATATCTTAAAATAGAAACAGAGGAGGTATCCATCCATAGATTTTAGCACCCTTTACATTTAAACCACAAAGGCTAAGAGTTAGGGCCTTCATAAGAAGCTATTCAGCAATTTTCAGATCAGCTAAAAGAACTGCATATCTAACTATAACAACTATGAGATGAACTTCCCCATCAGGAGTATTTTTATTCTTAAGTTTCATTCTGAGGAAGGCTACTAAATTCCTACTTCTTTTCCCACAAAAATTAATCAGAATCATTTTGTACCTGTGAGGTTGACATGCGCGAGGTATCTTGTCGGCCTGTTAAATCAGACGAGGAGATATTGACAGGGGCACCACGATGCAATCGCATACTCACTTTCCGTTCTCGCTCCATTCCAGATACTGGACGAGGAGAGGTGTTTGCTGACAAAAAGGTTTTTAAAAGTCAAGAACTATACTTGTTGATTGTGTTAACTCTGCAGACCTCTTCAGAGATGAATGTCAGAAATTCTGCTGTTCTTAACTATATCGTGCTGAGGAAGGGTCAACAAAACCTCAATACTATATACTGTTTAAGACAATGTCCGTTATTCAGTATTGGTGTTTGCCAAGAAGAGAGCAGACAAGCCGCACTTCAAGAACATGCTGGTTAGGAGAGCTCAAAACATCTGTTGGATTGTTCTAGATTTTCTAAGCAAAGTATGAATAACTGAGGATAAAAGTTTCAACCTAGTACTATCACTCTTACCTTAAATCACAGCCATCTAATATGGATCTGAACCATGCAGGATATTCATCCACTTACTGAGCAGACGAGTAGCTTCTAGGCTAATACTTGCCAGGAACACTAGTATCAAAGCATAGGGGCTTGTTTCTGCTGCCATGTCATACCATCTTCTAGCTAAATGTATAACCTTAGAAATACCTAAGCTGTGTTCATACACAGATGCCAGACTGAACATGGCTTGAGAACTGTGTTGATTAGTCAACAAGGTACTGTGGACTTGTCCTCTAGAAGAGCAGTAAGGCTGCATCCCAGAAAACCAGCAAATCTTTTAAAATCCAAATGGCTTTCAAAATCAGGTTATGATTTGTTACTGAGTGTTGCTGGTTGGCTGTTCAGAGTAAAAAAGATCACCTGGCACAGGCTTAAGCCTTTGGATGCCTCTGAAATAGCTTTCTGAATTTCAGCCAGGATATATTTTACCTAGTTTGAAAGCATCTCTACACAGGGCCACAACCACTGTGGTAGCATGATGCATAACAGAACAAATGCACAAGCAAATTGGACAGTTGGGCTCCAAACACCACCAGTAAAGAAATGATTCTATGCTTCAACTATAAGCTTGCTTCAAATTCTAGCAACAGTGCAAGGCTAACGGCAGCCAGCATTATCCATGGGGATAAATTACTTTTTTCTCAAAATAACTAGGCTGAGGAAACAAATAAACCTTTATTTGCCATATGTAGTTGACAACATTAATGAAGCGATGCAAAGTAGGGACAGCACTTTGCTTGGCTGTATCTCTTAGAAATGGAAGTTGAGAAGAGATTCTATTCAGAAATGTTTATTATATTCATTCTGCAAGACTATCAAGATCCAGTCCCATAATAGGACGCCACATATCTTATTTATTTCATTCAATTTGCTAGGCTGCCCTCCCCTTAGACAGGGCTCAGGGTGGCTTACATCAAAAGCAAATACAATATATGAGAAAATTAAAACATTAAAATATATTAAAACAATTCATCAAAAAACAATACTGTGTCCAAGATGACACATAATTTCAGTATCCACTTGCTCCCTGAATTGAGAGAAAGATATGAAGAAAAAGAGGAGAGGTGGGAGTATGAAAGTGCCAGACCGTTGCTGTCCTCAACTAAATACCTGGCGGAACATTTCTGCCTTGCAAGCCCTATGGAAAGGTAGTAAATCCTGTAGGGCACAGATGTTCTCTGGCAGAGAGTTCCACCAGGCAAGGGCCTAGGCTGAAAAGGCCCTGGCCCTAGTCAAGGACAGGCAGACCTCTCTCGGGCTGGGGACCACCAGGAGATTCTTATTACAGGAGTATAACACTCTTCCAGGGGCATTTTGGGAGAGGCATTCCTGGAAGATAAGTAGGTCCCTGACAGCTAATGGCCTTGAAGGTCAAAACCAAGAACCACATCTGGTGCTCCACTTTCTGCATTTGTAAGAGATGGAAGATTTATTTTTTTAAAAAAGAACTAATTTCTCTCTCATACCAAGCAATACAAACAAATACTAGGGCCGAGGACAGACTGGCAATTTGCCCCGGTAGCCAGTCGCGGCAAAAAAACCCCGGAGTAAACGATACCGGGTTTTCCCGTCCACACAGCGGGGCCTCTGCCGGAAGATACGGGATGGAGGCGCGCGGGAGCGTTCAGACTGCCGCACCAGAGGCGTGCTATATTCGCCGTTCCCCCATTAATTCGGCTGTGGGTGTATGTGCGCATGAGCGCATGAGCGCTCATGCGCATAAGCGCATTTTGCCGATTTTTTTTTTTTTTGCCCTGCAACGCCGGCACCGCATTGGGCGGTGGAGCGGAGCATGGCCAATCACACCGCTGCTGCCTCATGCCCAACGCGGGTTGCTCCCGGCTTTTCGGCTGCGCGTTCAGACTCCCCGGAAGCGGAGAAACGTGCGACAAACACAGGCTTTCAAGATTTGCGCCGGCTTTTATCAGGTGCTTTTTTAATCCGGCAGTGAAGCGCGAGAGCACCGGTAGGCTACGGGTGGGGGACGCCAGGCAGATGTGCCTGTGTGAACATTCCATTTAATCCGGTATTGAGTCGTTGTCAGCCCGGGTCCCATCCCGCGGCAAATTGCCAGTCTGTCCTCGGCCTATGTAAAGGCAAATGACAATGCTTCATGTATGGCATACTTCCTGTCTGAACATGAACCCCGAGGATCAAAGATGACGTTCTACCCTGCTGCATCTGCCTTTGGATTAGGAGCCAGGGCATTTCACTGCTTACCAGTATGTGAGGTTGGGGTAAGAGGAGTCGGTGGGGCTACATCTTGTGTCCCTCTCAGCCTGCCAGAAGCAGTGGATGGTAAACCACGAACTGCTGGGTTCCGTGTATGTCTCAGTCTTTCTTCTCTCTCCCTCCGTTCGCGCTCAGCATCTTCAACTGCTCTGCTGGCACCCTGAAAGATTAACAAGTAATGTGACTGGGGTTGAACTACTGTGTGTAATACTGGGGCCAATGACTAAAGCACTATATCTGACACAGTACTATGTATCTGTGATGCACTGAATTTGTACTGATGTACATATCCTCTCCTGAATTTCAGATGACTACACTGTTAAAAGCATGTATTCACTATTTTGAGAACTAGCTGCTTCAAAGCAAAACTGTTGAGCTTACTTCAGTACTGAGAGACAGTGTGAAAAAGCAGACTGTATTTATTACATCCATATCCTGCCTTCCTTCCATTACAGAATTCAAGACAGTGTACATAAGATTCCCAGGAAGTCTTCCATCCAGGCCCTAAGACTCATATCTGCTTAGCTTCAGCATGGTCATGGAATCATCTCCAGCCACAACTAAAATGCCATAGTATGAGAGAACTCTTACTGGGGAAAAGCCTTGTACCCTGGAATGCATATCAAAAGTTATAATAATTAGGTCTGCACTCTGTATTATGCTCAGGGAATACTGAGCACCTTTTACAGGCTAACAGGTACACAAGGGAAAAGCAGGATGGGTATAACTAATCTCCCAGCACAAAAACTATCCAGCTACATAACAGACATGCAGATCGCCCAGCCAGAGAAGACCAAATGATACAGACTTAAGCCACAAAGCCTGGGAAGCCAAAAGGGAAAGAATAAACCTTGCTCCCCAAAAAAAGACAATGTTGTGGGGGGGTTCCTCTGGAGTCATTTCTTGGTGAGTCACATTTGATAATTTGTTATAAAACTTGGCACAAATTGTATTCATGCTATTTCAATCTGTCCGACTCAAGTTGTCTGAATCTTTTAATTCTATTTCATATAAAACTTTGGAGGCTGCCAAGCTGTTGAATGCTGTTAGCTCTCTACTGCCTAGTTGCTCTTCACTGCTGTTTTCTGGTGTTAACTGCTGCTCACCCAGAGTGTTCTAGGAATCATTCTTTATTGCTTTAGCGCAATAAGGAAAAGGAATGGGGTTATTCCTCCTGCTATATTATTTAGGCCAAGCAGTAAAACAGTAGAGGGGGCCTGGGTTAAGACCAATCGGACGGAGATGTCTCCTAGTTCAGAGTTTACAGAGGGAGAGGAAGAGGCAGAGAGGGAGAGAGCACGCGACAGCCAGGCAGCCAAGCGTGCAGAAACAGGGGCCACAATTTCTATTTGCACGAGCAAGCAACATGCAGATTCTCAGCTATGGACAATACATATTCAGTTTTGCAAAAAGTGCAGGAAATGTCAGCTGTTGCTTTTTTCCGCCTCTGACTAGAAGAAAGTATTTTATTCCACTGAACGATGTCCTCAATATGCTGAACGTAAAAGACAGACTGCATTCAAAAGTTACAACCAACTCTGCATACTTGCAGTGGTTGCTTTCTCCTCTGTGCAATGTGACTGAAAACTTCCTGCTTTGAACTCCCAATTTGCTGTGACATCCAAATACAGGTGGCTTAACAGAGGTCTATTACAGCAGCTGAATGTGGCCAAAGAAACTCCACAGTGCATCCATATTCACAAATGTGACAAAGCAAGAGTTTCCCTGAAACTATCTGCAGCAATTTTGGAACTGCTGTTCAATTAATAAACGGGGAGTTCTGGATACATGGTACAATAAAGGATTTAGAACATAATCCTAAACTGGTCTATTCAATGAGGCTTACTCCCAGAAAAATGGTTTTAGGATAGCACTGTTATTTTTTGCCAATGCCTTCAAGATAGCTGCTAATGTTACAGTGGAACCAGAGGGGAGAATGATGTTCAGGAGGATGTGTTAAAAAAATCAAAGCATATATCTACTTTGCTAACAAATGACTAAACCCAACACTTTTAGGAAGGTCTGCAGCCAGAGAGATAGACAGCATGGTCAGCATTAACAGACAGTCACCTTACAGTTTTGATCTGCAGGGACTGAAAGTGTCCCCTTAGATGACTTAAAAAGTGCAGAGCTTATCTAATAATAAAAGTAATATTGAAAACAAGGATAGTATAGCACAGGGGTGGCCAAACTGTGGCTTGAGAACAACATGTGGCTCTTTCACACATATTGTGCGGCTCCCGGCAGGGTAGCTATGGAAGCGAAGGAGAGGCATATCTCCCCGATTTGTCTTCCCTTCCCCAGCCAGTGTTCCCCACCCTGGGCAAGCTTGAGGTGGGGGGGGAGCAGAAAAAGAAAGCAACTTTAAATGCGTTCTCAAAGGCCCCCCCCCCCGGGGCCATCTCGGAGAAGGCATTTATCTCTTTAAATCGCTTCTTCAAGCCAAGCCAGCTGATGTGGGGGCATGGGTGTGTGTGTTGAAGAACACATAAGTTGCTTCCCCCTGCATTTATTTGCTTTCTTTCCACCTCTCTCTCTCTCCCTGTTCCCATCTATTTGCTTTCTTTCTACCTCTTTCCTTTCACCTTTCTTTGTCCCTTCCTTCCTCTCTCTCTTCCTCCCCCTCCCTCATCTATTTGCTTTCTTTGTTTATTTCTCTCTCTCTCCTTTCTTCCATCCTTCCTCCCCACTATTTGCTTTCTTTTTTTCTCTTTCTCCCTTCCTTTCTTTCTCTCATCCTCCCCCTCCCTCATGTATTTGCTTTCTTTGTTCCTCTCTTTCTTTCCACCTCTCTCTCTTTTTGACAAATAAATATCATTAACAAATAAATATCATTATCAATATCTGTTTTTACTCCTTTCGTTTTTATTTTTGGCATTCTCATTTAATTTAATGTTTATAAAAAACAAATTTCATATTTTAAAAGAAAAACATGTGTGTAATATTTGTACAAGTTTTGCGGCTCTCAAACATCTGACGTTTATTCTATGTGGCTCTTACATTAAGCAAGTTTGGTAACCCCTGGTCTAGCATATTCTTTTGCTAGCACATTCTTTTACAGATGAAAGACCAAAAACCAATCTGATCCATAATAAATGATATACTGCATCTCAGAAAGAAAGCACACTGCAATGACTGAGCTGCACCACATAGTCAAAATGTATTATGTGACAAGGAGTTTGATTTCAATCAAAGCAAAAGGTTCCTATGAATAGAATGACCTGACATTTAAAGCAATGATTTACTATCAAAGATCAGAATAGCAAACAAAACAGTGATTAGTCAAGAACCTAAACATAAGAAAAATTAAGGCCTACATATTCAAGACCACTGAATGGCTCTATTCTCACCCTCTTTCTATTTGCCTCTTGCTTTTGGAACAACGATAGCTAATAAGAACAAATCTGAAGAAGAGTATTTAAAATGTTCAGGCAACCTATGGCAACATATCTCAAATGATCTCATGTTAGTCATCAACACTGGTTTAATACAATTTCCAGTTAGATAACAAACATGATTAAAAACAATGCAGGTAGCCATCCTACAGTTCTGTTTACCTGTAATTTTTCCCCTGACACTCATCAGATACGGTCATCCATCTCCAAATAAAAGTGGGCCAAAAACAACATCAGAACAGCACCAGTTGGTCCACTAAAATTATGATGGTAAAGGGACATTAGCTCTTAAGTTAACTCTTAAGAGTTAATGGCTTGAATCCAATGGAGCATTTATGTAGACAGAGGATCCCTAAGAACAGCATGTGACCTGGGGGTGGGGAGAGGAGCATTTTGAGCTGCAGTGGGCCTTCCATCCCCAGAAATGCTCTAATGGATCCAAGTGATAAAGCAGCGAGGCAAGTATCACATCAGATCAACTTCAACCTTCTAAATCAGTGTCCAGGCCCTGTTTATAGTTGGATAGAATACGGGTTGCCAAATACACATGGTCAGACCCACAGTCTTCAGGGATTAAGCTGCAAACTAACATCCTAAACAAACACTGGTTGGAGATGATCCCTCTAAACTGTGGAGTCTTGTGAGCAAAAATTCTACTTTGTGAGCTACTGGCTAAATTGTGAGCGAGTGATTTGGCTACTGCATAAATTAGTTTGCTCTGCAGCCATCCTTCCTGAGCTAAGACAAAAATGTGTGAAGTGGAAGCTAAAAAACTGTGAGCTAGCTCACACTAACTCAGCTTAGAGGGAACACTGGTTGCAGTATTACTGCTTGCAAAGGCTCACATCAACATACCAATTGGATCAGATATAAACCCTTTTATCTCTTCCTGTAACCTACTGGAATTATATTCTTTGGCTTACTTCTTTTTAAATACAATAAAATTTATATAAAGACTATTAAAAAAAACAACAACTATATACAGAACCCCTCCCAAAAAAGAAAAAGAAGATGTAAATATGTAGTGCCTACCCCATGGCTTCCAATATTAAGTTCAACGTAAGAAGAAAACCAAACATTTAACTAGCCTTTTGGATAGCAAATCAATCTATCTTATACTACTTTTAACCCAAAATAAGAGATAAAGTTCTCCCAACAGCATTCCCAGCTTCCCCACACTGCATTTTTAAGAGATTTAAATGATCTGGCTACTTACAAATTTCAGCATGTTCCAATCAAACACATAATCATAGGAGAAGCCTTGTCTGTGGAAGAGGTTTCTGAATAATTGTCTTAGATAAGAATAATCTGGTTTGTCATCAAAACGCAATGAGCGGCAGAAATTCAAGTATGTTGCAAACTCGGCTGAAACGAGAAATCCTGATCATATTACCAAAGTCAATGCAAAAAAGAAAAAAAAATCTGTAGAGATTCATCCACTCATTCCCTTTCTAAGCACTCCTGAGCACTTCTGCATTCACCATCCCAGCTGTATGGAAACTGAAGCAGCAGAATTTTAATTGTATGATCAACTTTTTCTCACATATACAGAAGTAAGGTCTTTTCTTCACATGCTGAAAGTTTTTCAATGACTATCACACAACATCCTTTGGACGTTGTTATGCTATATTAGTCAGAGCAATTCCACAAAGGATGAGAGAGGACCCAACTCTAGTCAACCTCAAGAATAATATAGGAATAGTATTTCCCTTTTAAAAGGATGGCAGAATTAGACCATTCTTTCCTCTCTCAGAATAAAACAAGGCATCTAACCCATGCTAATTATAGAGCACTAACAAAGCATTTCCAGTTTTCCCAATTTACAGGACAAATGCAAAGAAAAGCAGTTGCTAGGCATACAGTAAACAATGCAGACCTTGCCTATTCAAACAGGAACTTAGCAACTATAGGTTAAATTATGGCATCACGTGAACACTAAGTGCACACATGACTTTCACCTTTAAGGATGCAATAGACAATTCACCACGATGAGCAAACACTACAGCCAGTGCAAAAGACACACTGAACTAATGTATCTGAAAAGATAAAAGGGCAAAAAGGAGTTGCTGAGTGAACACAGAAAACCCAAACATTCACTTATATAAAAAGGAGTGCCAGAGTAAATGGTGAACTGTAACAGAAGACACAATATCGACTTACAGAAGACATGACATGTAACAGAAGATGTGATATTAAGTTAAACGAAGTTACACTGATAAGTTTGATTGCATATTTATTTCAAGATTATCTAATCTACAGAATAAACTTACAAGGGTATCCTTTACACAAAACCTCAATGGGTGTAGACATTTTCTTTTCACTGATGCGTTCATATTTCTGTCTCTTTGTGGCTGCTTTCAATCCCTGCCAGGGGAGGGAGCCCAGGTTAAAATACATGAGTACATAGCCCAAGGACTCCAAGTCATCTCTGCGAGATTGTTCTACAAGAGTATAAGAGTGGAGCCATTAGGTTCTATTATCTGGTGAAATAGCATAATGGTGTTTAATGCAACAAATGACAGTGGAAATATTACCTTTAAAAAAGACACTAGTAATATTGGGATGGGGATTCAGTTTGCTACACAATCTGTAAAAATATGTTTACTCCTACAATTCCTAAAGATTACCACAGTGCTGAAATGGACTTTGTAGAACCAGGGTCATCTAGCTCATCTTCTACATGGGATCATTTATCCTGGCCCATCCACCCACCCACCCATCAGGGATTCATAAATTCTGCCTTGGCTTACTAGCCAATTACTTGAGGTCACCACCACTTCTTTCCTTCACCCAAGTCCTCTGCATGCACTTTTGCATCTCTTGTGCTACTGCCTGAATTTGAAGGAGCAATGCTTGCCAATAGTGGGGGCATTTTTGGAGCCCTGTGATCCAGACCACATTGTGCCAAAAACAGAACCGGCAAGCTGTGGAAAGGTAATTACAGAGCAAGTAGCTAGAGATGATTCACACAAGTGATCTAAGCCACAATCTGCAGGGTTATTCATAACACATCTTTCACTAAAAGTATAGTCAAAAACAAAATTCTCTTCTCCAACCTATCTGCTCCAGAACTTTCATTATGATGGATTTCCTTATTGCTGTGGTGCTGGACAAAGGCAAGGTAAACCCAACCTAGGAGTACTTTTGCCAGCTTGACCTGAAGGTAAGGGTGTTCCTTATTCCAAACATAGGTATCAATCCAAACAGGACCAAACACAGGTAAAATGTATTGTATTGGTCAAAACACCACCAAGCATCTTGCCCCATACTGAGTTTGCCTGATGTTTCAAAGAGGTGGAATGCACTTCCTTACTTGATACTGTAGTTATATTAAACACATGGTTTTCAGAATGTCATCAAGAAAATTGTAAGTCAAAACCATTTGTCTTCTCCAGCTCTCATTTTATGAGCATGGATACAACAGTGAACAAAAATAATCTGCTCCAAGCTCACCGATTCCAAGATGAGTGTTGATGGAGGCATAGCGAGCAGTTCCTGTTAAGTTTTTATTTTCACGATATGGAATGTGCTGGTGGGTACGAGCATCCCGGTATTTCTTGGCCAGCCCAAAATCTATGATATAGACAAGATTGCCCTTCTTGCCTAATCCCATCAGGAAGTTGTCAGGCTTTACATCTCGGTGGATGAAGTTCTTCGAATGAATATATTCTATTCGGCTAATCTGATTGCAAAAAAAAATATATATATATATATTGAATATTCAGTATGAATACTGAATATGTTACTGAAAATGTTCATGTTACTATGTTATAAATCCTACTCTGCTACAGGTCAACCTTTAAATAGTGCACGTTTATTATTTTGTCTGCTTAATTCATCTTTGAAAACAATGCCTGCCAATTTACCTAATTTTGCTCTTCAACAGAAAATGTTACAAGAGTTAGATGACATGCCTCTATTCTGCTGGTGTTTCTGCCACAGAAGGAAAGCTTGCAAAGAGAATACATAAGCGAAAAAGCCTCCAAAGAGGATACATAAACAAACAAAAAAACATTTTATTGACAAGGGCCATGCCTTCAATGACTTTAAATTTCTAGTCTTAGAAACTTTAAACAGCAATAGTTATAATATTATAACATTATTATAATTTCTAGTCTTAGAAACTTTAAACAGCAATAGTTATAATATTATACCAAAAGACATTATACCAAAGAGAGGCTTTCTGGATTGATCGTTTAAAAACTTACCATCCTTTTAGTTTAAATCGGTCTCTGGAACTCACCTGTTTTCTATAGTGGGTGTATGTCCTTTTAATATCCAGGAAATGCCTCACTCCTTTTCTAGTGACTGTCTATTAACCCCAACAATTTGTTACCTAACTTTGAGGCAAGACCAGCAGTTGGAATTGGTGTTAATATTTTCTTCTAAGGTTTCTTTGGTTTATGACTGGTTGCCCATTTATATAAACTGCAGATGCTTCTGAGGGTAAGCTGCTTATGTGTATTTTTTAGCTTATGTAATTTCTTTGGAAACTGCTTTTGCATTCTCTTTGGAGGTGGTGCTTCTATCTAGTAACATTATACTTTCTTTATAAGATATTTTTCTGAGAGGTGTATATTCTGGTTGTATTGAAAATCAGTCCCTAGAACTTTTCTGTTTTCTGTAGTGAAGGTATGTCCCTTTAATATCCAGGTTAGGCAATTGCTCCTTTCTAGTGACTGTATATCAAGCCTAACAGTTTGCTACCATTTTGAGGCAAGACTAACAGCAAGAATAGGTGTTAAAATTTCTTTCTAAGGGTAAGCTGCTCATGTATGCATAGAAGGAAAGCTTGTTCATTAAGGGACTGGAGTCAAGGGATCCAACTCAATGTTTAGAATGAAGTTTTAACTAGACTGTTATATATTGGTAGTGGGGTGCCTAATTCAAAAGTGTAACAGAACTGACTACGAAGAAGTAGATGAAAAACCCTCTATAGATCTTGAATCAAATTCTCAATGTTAGGTAGAGCCAGCTTGGACCACACATCTTGCTTCCGCCACATTCTTTTCCGTGGTGAAGTCTTTCACTGGAGAATACCTTCCTCAAGCACTAGAAACTTCCAGTCATGCAATACCAGTATCTTTCAAGGATCCAAAAAGCATTGGGTGTGAGAGAAAAGTGCTGTGTCCTGAAGGACCCCCCCTGACACTGATGAAGACGAAAGTAAATGAAAGCATGGCTTAGGATACAAGTTAAGGAACATAACTCCAAGTACTGCAAATGGCTGAGCACACACACTTCACAGTGCAACCAATGGCCATTTCATATGCCTACCTTCTAATCCAAGAAATAATCTATTTGCAGAGAAAAGCATGTATTTTGAAAAAGGTACAAGCAGGTTTCCCACTGCAATTGTATCAATCAGATTTATACAGCTGAAAAGTAGCTTATAACACATCCCTTATACTAAATGATCATGTTTGTCTTTTGGTCTATAAAAGAACAACTTGTAGCCCTTTATAAAAACACTGCTAAAAAAATAACTGTTTATAGATTTTTGAAGCCTTCACATTCAGTAACTAAGAAATGCAAAAATTTTAATACCATTTGGTCAGCAAGTAATAGGACTGTTTTGAGGCTAAATTTCCTTGAACAGAAGTTAAAGAGATCTTCAAGGCTTGGTCCCAACAACTCCATCACCATTACATTGTAGTCACCTTCAGCACCACACCATTTGATTGTGGGAATACCCACTAGAATAAGGGAAAACACAGGTTATTTATAATGCTTTGTGAAAACTGCATTGCATACCAGAAATCTGCAGAAATAGCTCCAATGCTGCTATCATACACAGTTATCAAAGTTTTAAATATTTTTTTCTGAAAAATAATATATTTCTTGAAGTGGTGAATTGAAGTTATGTACTGAGTCATCTGGGACAGAACTGCTCATGAAATTTAGAGCAATGTACTCTTTCCTTTAACTATCTAGAACAACCACGTCCAACTAAAGGCTGGAGAGTGGGGAGAGAAAACTGTTGTGCTATTTATCCTAAATGGCCAGGATCACACAAGATCACCAACTGCCAAATTAGAACATACAGTAGCATTTGAAGTTGTAATGGTTTCAAAAAGAACCCACATGCTAAGTGTTCCAAATTCATTTTATGGTATACTAGCAGCGAAGCCCATTGCAGCCACAATACAACGGGCGCTAGAAAGATGTTTGGGAGGAGAGGGAGCAGAGGGGCCAGGCTGGATGGTAGGCAAGGCCCCGTCGTGGGGAAAGGTGGCACAGGGGGCTCTGGAGGCCTTTCCCCGCCCGGCCGCCTTGGCAGGTGAGCGGGGAAAGGTGGCGCGGGAGCTGTGGCTCTCCCTGCCCCTGGTGTCCTGCAGATCAGAGCGGCCATCCCAGAGGCAGACCCTCTCCAGAGGTGATGGCTGAGCCAGAATTATGGCGGTGGGAAACGGGAGGGAAGTCGCCGGGCCAGCAGGGCCCCCCCCCCAGCGATCCACAGCCCCGAAGGGCGGCAGCAAGGTGCATAAGGGAAGCGGCCCGGCTGGCAGGCCCTCTTCCTGGGCTGATCTGTGGCCATGAAAGAGAAGTCCCTTCTGGTGACATTGGGGCCAGGTAGCCGCAGGCAGTTGGGGCCGCTGACCACCTGCCCGGCTATGCGCAGGCATCAACAGGCGACAGAGCCCCTTTGGGCTGCTGGAGCCTCTGCCTTGTCCATCTCCTCCCAGCATAGTGAGGCTGAGAGGCTGGGTGGCGGTTCGGTCGGAGGGTGGGTGGGATTTAGACAACACATGGCGATGCAGCCACCAATGGATTGCGAGGCCTTGTGATTGATAGGTCTCCAGGTGAAAGGCTGTGGGAGCGTGTTTCAGGAATCACAAGAAAACTCAAATATATGTATAGGAGGAATGAGTACACTTGCCCCCTGAACCTGCTTTATTTATTCTGAGTGCAGAACTTGCATTTCAGTGCAATCAAAGTACAGTAATTGATTACAGATTACTTTAAATGATTCTTCCAAAATAAGGCCCATTTCTACCATCTACCTGCATTGCTCACTCCAACAACACTGCATCATCATAACACTTGCATTAACTATCTGTCTTCCAGCCTTAAAGGACAACTAGCTTTTAAGGCTAGATGAGAAAACATATCTGGCTTGATAACCAGCAGAAGAACAGTTAATACATGAACTGCATAAGAGTTAGCATAAGAGCTGCTTATACATGGCCTGTATGCTACCTATTGGGAGTTTTTAAAAAGTACTAATGATGCAAGACTAGAAGGTGGAGAGCATGTATCTGCACACAGCCTCTGGAGTAGCACAGTGCAGCATTGCAGTATGTCCAGACTGGACTCTCCAGCAAGGAACCAAACATTACTTGAAGTGGATGCATTTCTGGCAGGGTACCATTTTCTCTCCTCCCACTGCAGCCCAAAAGACCCCATAAATTCTGCTCTTGGGAGGCATGGACCCCAAAGAGCAGCATTTTGGGTTGCAGGGGGAAGGAGAGAGAGCTGTGTTCTGCTGGTGGAAGTCCTTCTGTCAGTGGGAAGACTTAGTGGGATCTAATCCAAGGCGAGAAATAAGTCACAAGGTCTGCAGGACCAGTACACATGCACTCATAAGGTACCAATTAAGACATGTACAAGCTTGGCTTTAACAAACCAAAATCTAATGAATGCTGTGCTTAGAAACCAAAAATAATTGGTTATAGTTAGTTAAAAGAATTGTGGGTCTGAACTAGAAAGCTCCTCAAGAAGTTCACAAGAATGAGTGGGATCTTGTTTGCCTCATATAGAGATGTCACGGGCCTAGGGGGGAAAGGGAAGGGAGTCCAAGACTTTCCCCCATTTTTCTGGCGGAAAAGTGGGAAGATAGCAGAGGGCACAGCAGTCTGCAGCTCTTTTGCTGTAGTATTGAGTGTGTTGCATTTACAATTGCTGATAGAAGATGAACACATTTAAATTTCATAAATATGCTAACTTTATTTGCTATATTTATTTGCTATATAAATTTATTTGCTAAATTTATATGCTAACCAAGCTATGAATTGTGCATTTTATATTGCTAAAGCAATGAAAAAAGTATTGATAAGGCTTGATAAATATTACAAGTATTTCATTTTCCCCAAAATCCCATCTCATTCCCATCGCCCCCCACCCCCAGGGAACAAAAAAGGGCACCCTCCAGCTTCCCCCCTTGGCTTCAACATTGTATCTCCATCACACAGAGTTTTATGCCTTACATAAAGCAGTTTGTCAGTCCACTTAAATCGATCCATGCTTAAAAGTACCAGCAGGCAATAATTCCCAGGAAAAAGTTACCACATTTATATACTTGAAAAGTTCAACTCTCCAGTGTTAAAATGATTGTGAAAAGCAATAAAGTTTAACAGCTGAACTCTAAGGTGCCATGATTTTGCAGAGTGAAAAAGTCACCACCAACAAGGTGTGCTTTAAGCATCAAGACACAGAGACACCTATCATTCATACGGAATATGCTTTTTTCCAAAGCTCTGGCAGTTTGGGACTATTTTGCAGTGCGTGATCTGTTAATCCACATAGAAACTCAAGACCAGCTACCCAGCTTTTACACTGGGCAGCATGCTCAGGCCACAAGTTCATGGCATCACACCCAGTTATTTCAGCTTCATGGTCCCACATGTAAAACAGATAGCAGTAACCTGTCTTGAAGAGACACTGAGTATACTGCACTAATTTATTGCTTTCCTACACCTGCAATGGGACCATTAACAGACACATGATTTATCAGCATAATTTTACCTCCACCCTGCATCATTTTGTAAATTTTGCTCTCTATGTGGAGTTGAGGATGTTTGGTCTTCACACATTCTAATTTGATGGCAACTTCTTCTCCAGCAGCAATGTCCGTCCCTGAAAGCAAAGAGAACTCAATGTCATAATCCAAAACAGCAAAAACATTAATTGACTCTCAGAAATAAATACAGCCAGCATGGAGTACCCTGGAATTCTGAAGCCACAGGACAGAAGGGGTCACTGAATGCACCATTTATCCAGATCAAGGAAAAAACAGTTTGCCCTTTCCCTGAAGTGGGACAAATTATTTCTAACTTACTAAGTTCTATTCCTCTTTTTTGCATTTCTTTTAATGTATATTGTTGCCTCTTGCTTGAATCCTTTGTACTACTGTGTCTTTGGTGCAATCATATTTGACAGAGTAAATGAGGCCATCAACTGCAGAAGGGTGGTTTGACAGACCATGATGAAAAGAGTGACATCTTAAATGTCTGCATGAAGGGCATACATTAAAAAAAAACATTCTACAAAAGCTGGAAGTTTTAAAATATTTTTGGAACAGGAATTCAAAATGCATTACAGACCCAGAGGTAGTATAATTAAGCTATTTAATTTTTTAAAACCTATTTTGGTTCCTGATGTACAAAGTTATCATGCAGGGACCTTTTACTGGCCCAGTGGAATTATAGATTTGTTCTGTGAAAAGTAAACCCCCATGCCATAATAAGTGGTTTCTCAACATCTATTTCATTTTAAAAACTGTTTGCCAAATGGCACCTTGGGATGTTGTTCAAAAGGGAAGTCCAAACCTCCCTTGAGGACATGGAACTAGCTGGATCCTAGCCACTTTAACACAAAAAAGTAAAGAAACACAAGAAGAGTTTAATTGTGTTTGAATTTATTTTCATTATTAAATATTTACTCATGTACCCCTGCCCCATTTCAATCTGACATAAAGCACTAAAAATAATCATCTATTCACACAATGGGAACAATCCAATAAAAAATAAATACACTCAAATTCCATTTATTTTAAGGGTTGGGCTAAGCATGTGATTAGCTCCTCCCTACAAAAGAGGTAACTCAGGATAGATCTTGCTTCATGGCTCTGCATATCCAATCCAATATTTGCAGAAATTATTCCTTACCCTGTAATTGGCAGTATTCTATGAATTCTCAAGAACTATTAGTGTGCCCTGACCTGGATAGCCCAATACGTCAGATCTCAGAAACTAAGCAGGATTGGCCTTGGCTGGTATTTGGAAGGGCAACCTCCAAAGAATACGAGGCAGGCAATGGCAAAACACCTCTAAAATTGTCTCTTGCCTCAAAAACAAATCTAGCTCGCCACCTAGTGGTGCATAACACTAAAAGAGCTAGAACTTCTGACTGCTAGACAATCTTAGGATCTCCTGGCTATTCTCTACACAATACCATGTGATAATTAATTAATTAGCTATTAGTGTATTTCTCAGCTATCACTAAGCATTCACTAAGTTAGGTGTAAGGTAATATGTACTACTTTATCACAACCATCTGCAAATTATGTTTACTAAGCAGGCTTGAGTCAAGAGTAGAGACTGTTACAGACTTACTATGCTTAGGAAGACAGGCTGGACCCAGCTCTTCCTTCAGTGTCACTTTTTTTTTTTTGCTGTCAAAGTTGTCGCTGACTTATGGCGGCCCCATAATGTTTTCAAGGCAAGAGATGTTCAGAGGTGGTTTGCCATTGCTTGCCTGTGTAGAAATCCTGGATTTCCTTGGTGGTCTCCCATCCAAATACTGATCCGGGCTGACCCTGCATAATTTCCAAAATCTGATGAGATCAGGCTAGCCTGGGCTTATGTGGGGAGAGGGGCAATTTTTCACACATTCCTGAAAAGGTTTCCTGACCCTAAGGAGCATCTTTTGGAGGAGCACAGGGGACCAACTCATTGTATGCCCTCTTCATCTCATCTGGATCATGGGGGAGATGGGAAGAGACAGAACACATAAATGCACAGCATGCAGCAAAACCAATGGCCATTAGATGTTTGGGTTTTTCTGGTCTGCGGCAATATATAAATTAGGACAAAAATGATATAGTTAGATCCAGCAACCTGTCAGTGGAAACTGCTGACAGATGTGAATCTTTGCCATGCTCCCCTACATCCAACAGTACCTTTTGTTCTAAGGACAGTTGATCTCCAGGGTCATAGGACTTACATGGGCTAACAGCCATGTGGAGCCAGGATGCTACACTAAGAAAGGGCAATTTTGTTCTCCCCCCAGTACGGTTTCCCGTCTCAGTTGGGACCCACAGCCTTACAAACCAACTTTCCCAGGGGTAGAAGGGACTGCCGGGGTGGAGGGGGGAGCAAATGTGACAAAAAATCCACACTCCTTGCGCTAACAGAATGCTGGATCCAATGAACTGGAAATGAAGATGAAAGAGAACTGGTTGCATCCTACCACCCCTTTAGTTTCAGCATCTTGATTTGGTAGCCTTTTTTAAGAAGACACTGCCTCTCCTTAAGCACTTAAGACATGTGAGAGCCTCCCCAAAATTAGTGTTTAACATAGAGATTAACTGCTCTCCTCTAAGTGAGGCATACTGGTTAGTCTTTGACTAGCATCTAGGAGACCAAGGTTTGAATTCACACTCTGCCCCACAAGTCTGCTGAATAACCTTGAGTAAGTTACACACACTCACCTTAACCGACCTCATGGATTGTTGTGAGGATAAAATGGAGAGAACGACCCAAGATGCTTTGGGTCACCATTGGAAAGAAAGATGTGGTATAAATGAAGTAAGCAAACAAACTGCATGCAAGATTTTGGGCAAAGAAGCCTATCTGAAGAAGTGCACATGCACACAAAAGCTTATACCAGATTTAAACTTTGTTGATCTTAAAGGTGCCCTTGGACTCAAACTTTGTTCTATTGCTTCGGACCAATACGACTACCTACCTGAACAAAAACAATAACTAAGAGTCCTCAAACCATTTTCTTTTTGTCCATAATGAATGCAACAGCACAAAATTGATTTCAGGGTTTTTTTTACAAATAAGAACAATTTCGGTGAATCGCGGTAAAGTGGATTTCATATTACACCTACCATCCTGCATATGTTTGTATGCCTTATACAGAGCTACACAGGAAAGGAAGGAAAAGGCAAGCTTTTAAAAAAGTTAGTCATTTTACCCAGAATGTCAGTAGAATGGCACATAAAACTTCAAGTCCACCAAAACCACAGGACACAAACATGCTGCTCATTCATTTCATAAGAAGGGATAAAGTGTACACAGCTGCAGTTGAACACAGATTCCTGAGCAGGGGAACCACTCTTCTCAGGTAAGCACATTTTCTGCCAGCAAATTTGTTTAGCGAAGGGGCAACATTTCACAATTCTTAAGAAGAAAAAAGCTGGGTAAAGGTCAGGGTCTGAGAAACACTGAGGTAATTTGGAGATAAGTACCATGAACATGCAAGATAGATTCTCTCTAAACAGCTTGCTATCTTTTGGCATTAATGCACAATATTGACGCATCACAGAACTCTGTTACCACTAATAGCAGGAAGGTCGCAATACAAGAAAATACCAAAATTATTTCTAGATTTATGCTTGGCACTTGTGACCCCACACCATCCAAAAATGAAATTATATATTTTTAGATGGACAGGCCATTAGAGTTTTAAAATAGTCAGAATTAACAAAACATTTTCAGGCTGCAACCTCTGAACTTAATCCTGCCAGACTTCAGACAGAGGTCTTAATATTAAAACTTTAATTTCTTTATCACAGATTCACATTTATTTTACAGCCATCGAAACATTTCTGCAGAGAAAGATCTATAATCTCCTACTTGAAGTTAGAACTTGGTATTGGATTTTCTGGGAGAACATGGCTATTGTCAAATAAATAATCAAATTCAGCTTCTCTTTAGGTCACTGTCAAAGACACATAACTTTGTACCACATTAATACAAAGGTGGGTATTCTAGTATTTCTCATGAGAAAACTTTCTCTTTCGCATATGTTCTTCACCTACAAACACTGCCTTGGAGACTTATAGGGGAAAGGCAAATTATCTTTCACACACACACACCCCGGAGCAGTATTTGGCTATCTACACAACAGGTAGGTAATACATGAGATAATTTTTTTTAAAAAGAGGCAAAAGCTTATTGAGAATGCCACACACTTCCTAAGACAGAAAAGAAAAAAAATGTTTTATACTAATACTTTAAACTGCCTTCCTTTCTGTAGGAGAATCTTAATTTATACTTACTTAAAATCTGCCTTAGAAATTGTTGTTTGTGCTTGTAAAGTGCCCTCAAGTCACAGCTGACATGGCAACCCAAAAGCACTTCCAAGGCAAGAGACCAGCAGAGGTTGTTTGCCATTGCCTTCCTCTGTACAGAGACCCTGGAATTCCTTGGTGGTCTCCCATCCAAGTACTAACCAGGGCTGACAGCTTTCACTGCACTAGTGACTTAAATGCAATAATTCTCTTAATGGTAGAATATGGAAATGAGAAACGTTAAGAGTCCAAGAATTATGGTTACCTCATGAAGATACCTAGTTGAAAGGACACTCACCTATTTATTCCTCCCTTTGCCATCTTCCAAACACAATAGTGTC
Organism: Gekko gecko; assembly: GCA_029375565.1. NCBI lineage: Eukaryota > Metazoa > Chordata > Lepidosauria > Squamata > Gekkonidae > Gekko > Gekko gecko. The sequence continues at coordinate 229,224,362 of JAPDNY010000002.1, read as the reverse complement.
AGGTTTACACACTCACTACAGGCATCAAAGATTTAACTATACTTGGAGTTAGTAAAAGCTCCAGTACGACAAGTTTGGAGGATTTTTTAAAAAGTAATAGGATGGTGAAAGACTCAAGGCTGGTTGCTGTTATACAAGGAATGGATAGCATATACATTGGTGTAGTGGTGTTATTCTCTTGCACACAACCCCTCCCCCATTCTAGCTTTAAGACACTATATTAGTATACAGGCCAGATAACTGCACTTTCTGGTATTTAACTCTTTAAAAAGAAAATCAAAACAGACAGCTGCTTCTCACACACTAGCTGTTCACTGTCTGGCTGGAGATCTAGATGAACATTGTTATTAAGATTAATAACACCCCTCTGGTTTTATATAAACTCTCTCAACAACCTGCATGGCAGCTTTAACTACTGCTCCCATAGGTGGAGCTACAACAGAAAAGAATGACAGCTCTTTCTACTGCTGGGGGAACACTCTTATATATAGCTCCAGAAGCACTATCTCTAACTAATAATGTCAGCATGTGGCATATACAATAGAAGCCTTTTAAAACAGTTCTCAAGTCATTTGAGACCCAGCACCAGAGACGTCACCAAACCAGTCTTCTAATCCTTGATAATGTACAGTCAAACAGAAGTCTTAATTTGTCATTCTTTTTTCATACAAGCAGCTAAGTGATTAATCATGTCAGCATTCTAATACAGAACACTGCAAGAGAGCAAAATTGTAAAGTGGTGTGCTTTAAACAACAGCTAACAGATTTCACAGATGGATTCCCTGCTCCTCTCATGCACAAATTAGTGTATTTTTAACCACAAGTGCTCAGACTTGGATTGCCTTACATTCCTGTACATCAGCATGCAAAGTCAGCAATCCTATTAAAGCCATTCAATGCATACTGCAATGCTTAGCAGAAGACTTTGCAGGATTGAACCCAAACCTATTTGCCAGCATCAGTATATTATCAGATATTTTTCTGGCTTACCTTTGCATAAAATACATCAGTTTGAAAGAAGACACCCAGACTAGCTTACAGAATACAAAATGAAAGGGAAAATCCACATCAATCCTCAGGGTCTATTAAAGATTCATTACCACTTAAGAAGCCTCTGGTTGTGGCCCACAATTTATATAATCCAAACTGGGTACTTAGTTTGAAAGTAACTCAGCATACCTTTCTGCCAGAAAGAAAACAAATGCATACCTTCCAGATACACACAGCTTTTAAAAAAAAGCCATGTAACAGTAAGCATAACAAGCCACAACTCCCTTGGATTCTGTTCTGGAGCCAGGACAGCCCAAATAGTTCAAATACTGTAAATGCCTGATTATGCTTCAGAAATTCGCACGTCACCTCCAGAACAGTCCAGCTAAATAACATGGGCAGGATCATCACGCACAACTTGGGAAAACCAAAGGTGAGGGAGAAAAAGTGACTTGCCCAAGGTCACAGAGGAAGTTACTGGGCGCTACTCTGGCCCCCACTTCCGGAACACAAATTAAGGACGGACTATGTTTACTTGGAAGCAAATTCCACTCAAGAAATTGGGACATACTCCAAATAAGTATGGCTAAAACTGAGCAGGCTAAGCAAAAGATTCATTTCCCAATACGGAGCTCATTGCGGCTCTTGGGCGTTCCTATCACCTCCCGGAGAATATCGCCACCGAGTCTCCTGGCTAAACAAAAAGGCGAACCTACCACCATACCTCCAACAGCAGAACTACTTTCCCAAGGCAGCCCTCACAGAGCCCACACAGCCCCAGGCTTTCCCAAAACTCGCCCAGGGCTGCGGCTTGCTCACCAAGGTAAATGTCCCCGAAGGAGCCGCTCCCGATCTTCCGGCCAAGCCGGTACCGGTTACCGACTCTCAACTCCATCGAGGAAGCTAGAGTGGACCCAACCCGGTTGCAAGGACTCCGACTCAAAGCAGGGCAACTCCTGCGACCATCGCGGCCTTTAGTCTCGCTTCCCGATGTCGGAGGGGTTCAGGGCCGGTGATACACCCCGACCGGGAAGGATGGACGCCGATTCCGCTACGCCCAGCTCCTCCCTCAGCGCAGCTAAACTCAAGCCGCCATGTTATGTGACCTCACTTCCTTGGCAACAGGGGGTGGAGCCCGAGAAGGAGGATCATCTGATTGAAAGCTGGGTCAAGGGGCAGCGTTGTGGTGGGATTTCAAAATTATGAGGCCTAAGGAAGCCTCGTCTCCATAGCAACGGAATCACGGGTATTGACTGGAATCTCCTGAACGTTCGTATCGTTTGATTAACCGCTTTCGGCAAGATATTCCTCGATTGGCGGTGAACACAGGATTTTGTCTGAGCGCACCGGTAGAAACCAAGGCAGCCTCTGTTTTCTAGCTGGGTTCGACCTTTTGTTGTGAGCAAAACAGAGGGGTCAGAGGCATACTGGGTTTATTCTATAGGCTCTTGAGGAAAGGATAACTTCGCACAATTTTTAATAGTCTCCCAGTCATTGAACATGATGCAAAAGGGCAGACTTAAACCAGCTTAAGCAGTTGCCATTTTAAGACGGGATGTACTAAAAGGAAGGACAGGATTGCCCATTGGAAACAATGGGAAAGACTTGAAGGCCCATTGGAAATAATGGGAGCCAGGAATGCCAATTGACTTCCATGGGCTCCATTGAAATACATTGCAGCACAAATAGAGTTGGAAAAAAAAGGTGGAATGGATTTTCCATTACGGTCTCTTGGCAAAAATACACTACTCTGGGAATGGAATGAGAGGCCAGGGAGTGGAATGACAGTCCCAGGGTGCAGCAGGAGAGAGCAGGGACAGGAAGGAGAGGCCACGGAGTGGAATGACAGCCCCAGGGTGCAGCAGGAGAGTGCAGGGACAGGAAGGAGAGGCCACGGAGTGGAATGACAGCCCCAGGATGCAGAAGGAGAGTGCAGGAACAGGAAGGAGAGGCCACGGAGTGGAATGACAGCCCCAGCGTACATCAGGAGAGTGCAGGGACAGGAAGGAGAGGCCACGCAGTGGAATGACAGCCCCAGGGTGCAGCAGGAGAGTGCAGGGACAGGAAGGAGAGGCCACAGAGTGGAATGACATCCCCAGGGTGCAGAAGGAGAGTGCAGGGAGAGGAAGGAGAGGCCACGGAGTGGAATGACAGCCCCAGGGTGCAGCAGGAGAGTGCAGGGACAGGAAGGAGAGGCCACAGAGTGGAATGACATCCCCAGGGTGCAGAAGGAGAGTGCAGGGACAGGAAGGAGAGGCCACGAAGTGGAATGACAGCCCCAGGGTGCAGCAGGAGAGTGCAGGGACAGGAAGGAGAGGCCACAGAGTGGAATGACATCCCCAGGGTGCAGAAGGAGAGTGCAGGGACAGGAAGGAGAGGCCACGGAGTGGAATGACAGCCCCAGGGTGCAGAAGGAGAGTGCAGGGACAGGAAGGAGAGGCCACGGAGTGGAATGACAGCCCCAGGGTGCAGCAGGAGAGTGCAATGACAGGAAGGAGAGGCCACAGAGTGGAATGACATCCCCAGGGTGCAGAAGGAGAGTGCAGGGACAGGAAGGAGAGGCCACGGGGTGGAATGACAGCCCCAGCGTACAGCAGGAGAGTGCAGGGACAGGAAGGAGAGGCCATGAAGTGGAATGACAGCCCCAGGGTGCAGCAGGAGAGTGCAGGGACAGGAAGGAGAGGCCACGGAGTGGAATGACAGCCCCAGGGTGCAGCAGGAGAGTGCAGGGACAGGAAGGAGAGGCCACGGAGTGGAATGACAGCCCCAGGGTGCAGCAGGAGAGTGCAATGACAGGAAGGAGAGGCCACAGAGTGGAATGACATCCCCAGGGTGCAGAAGGAGAGTGCAGGGACAGGAAGGAGAGGCCACGGAGTGGAATGACAGCCCCAGCGTTCAGCAGGAGAGTGCAGGGACAGGAAGGAGAGGCCATGAAGTGGAATGACAGCCCCAGGGTGCAGCAGGAGAGTGCAGGGACAGGAAGGAGAGGCCACGGAGTGGAATGACAGCCCCAGGGTGCAGCAGGAGAGTGCAGGGACAGGAAGGAGAGGCCACGGAGTGGAATGACAGCCCCAGGGTGCAGCAGGAGAGTGCAGGGACAGGAAGGAGAGGCCACGAAGTGGAATGACAGCCCCAGGGTGCAGCAGGAGAGTGCAATGACAGGAAGGAGAGGCCACAGAGTGGAATGACATCCCCAGGGTGCAGAAGGAGAGTGCAGGGACAGGAAGGAGAGGCCACGGAGTGGAATGACAGCCCCAGCGTACAGCAGGAGAGTGCAGGGACAGGAAGGAGAGGCCATGAAGTGGAATGACAGCCCCAGGGTGCAGCAGGAGAGTGCAGGGACAGGAAGGAGAGGCCACGGAGTGGAATGACAGCCCCAGGGTGCAGCAGGAGAGTGCAGGGACAGGAAGGAGAGGCCACGGAGTGTAATGACAGCCCCAGGGTGCAGCAGGAGAGTGCAGGGACAGGAAGGAGAGGCCACGGAGTGGAATGACAGCCCCAGGGTGCAGCAGGAGAGTGCAGGGATAGGAAGGAGAGGCCACGGAGTGGAATGACAGCCCCAGGGTGCAGCAGGAGAGTGCAGGGACAGGAATGAGAGGCCACGGAGTGGAATGACAGAACCACGGTGCTCCAGAGGTGTTCTGGGACTGGAATGGCTTGTCCAAGAGTGGAATGGTAGCCCCGGGGTGCAGCAGGAGTGTTCGGGGACTGGAATGACATGTCCCAGAGTGGAATGACAGCCCCAGGGTGTTCCAGGAGTGTTCTGGGACTGGAATGACATGTCCTAGAGTGGAATGACAGCCCCAGGGTGCTCCAGGAGTGATCTGGGACTGGAATGACATGTCACAGAGTGGAATGACTGCCCCAGGGTGCAGCAGGAGTGTGCAGGGACAGGAAGGAGAGGCCACGGAGTGGAATGACAGCCCCAGGGTGCACCAGAAGTGTTCTGGGACTGGAATGACATGTCCCAAAGTGGAATGACAGCCCCTTGGGGGCAGCAGGAGTGGTCTGGGACTGGAATGACATGTCCCAGAGTGGAATGACAGCCCCAGGGTGCAGCAGGAGAGTGCAGGGACAGGAATGAGAGGCCACGGAGTGGAATGACAGCCCCAGGGTGCACCAGAAGTGTTCTGGAACTGGAATGACATGTCCCAAAGTAGAATGACAGCCCTTTGGGGGCAGCAGGAGTGTTCTGGGACTGGAATGACATGTCCCAGAGTGGAATGACAGCCCCAAGGTGCTCCAGGAGTGTTCTGGGACTGGAATGACATGTCACAGAGTGGAATGACAGCCCCAGGGTGCAGCAGGAGTGTGCAGGGACACTAATGAGAGGCCACGGAGTGGAATGACAGCCCCAGGGTGCACCAGAAGTGTTCTGGAACTGGAATGACATGTCCCAAAGTAGAATGACAGCCCTTTGGGGGCAGCAGGAGTGTTCTGGGACTGGAATGACATGTCCCAGAGTGGAATGACAGCCCCAAGGTGCTGCAGGAGTTTCTGGAGACTGGAATGACATGTCCCAGAGTGGAATGACAGCCCCAGGGTGCAACAGGAGAGTGCAGGGACAGGAATGAGAGGCCACAGAGTGGAATGACAGCCCCAGGGTGCAGAAGGAGAGTGCAGGGACAGGAAGGAGAGGCCACGGAGTGGAATGACAGCCCCAGCGTGCAGCAGGAGAGTGCAGGGACAGGAAGGAGAGGCCACGAAGTGGAATGACAGCCTCAGGGTGCTCCAGAAGTGTTCTGGCACTGGAATGACATGTCCCAGAGTGGAATAACAGCCCCAGGGTGCTCCAGGAGTGTGCAGGGACAGAAATGAGAGGCCACGGAGTGGAATGACAGCCCCAGGGTGCAGCAGGAGTGTGCAGGGACAGGAATGACATGTCCCAGAGTGGAATGACAGCCCCAGGGTGCTCCAGGAGTGTGCAGGGACAGGAATGAGAGGCCACGGAGTGGAATGACAGCCCCAGGGTGCTGCAGGAGTTTCCGGAGAATGGAATGACATGTCCCAGAGTGGAATGACAGCCCCAGGGTGCTCCAGGAGTGTTCGGGGACCGGAATGACATGTCCCAGAGTGGAATGACAGCCCCAGGGTGCAGCAGGAGAGTGCAGGGAGAGGAATGAGAGGCCACGGAGTGGAATGACAGCCCCAGGGTGCTGCAGGAGTGTTCTGGGACTGGAATATCATGTCCCAGAGTGGAATGACAGCCCCAGGGTGCACCAGAAGTGTTCTGGGACTGGAATAACATGCCCCAGAGTGGAATGACAGCCCCATGCTGCAGCAGGAGTATTCTGGGACTGGAATGACATGTCCCAGAGTGGAATGACAGCCCCAGGGTGCTCCAGGAGTGTTCTGGGACTGGAATGACATGTCCCAGAGTGGAATGACAGCCCCAGGGTGCAACAGGAGAGTGCAGGGACAGTAATGAGAGGCCACGGAGTGGAATGACAGCCCCAGGGTGCAGCAGGAGAATGCAGGGAGAGGAATGAGAGGCCACGGAGTGGAATGACAGCCCCAGGGTGTAGCAGGAGTGTGCAGGGACAGGAATCAGAGGCCACGGAGTGGAATGACAGACCCACGGTGCAGCAGGAGAGTGCAGGGAGAGGAATGAGAGGCCACGGAGTGGAATGACAGCCCCAGGGTGCAGCAGGAGAGTGCAGGGACAGGAAGGAGAGGCCACGAAGAGGAATGACAGCCTCAGGGTGCTCCAGAAGTGTTCTGGGACTGGAATGACATGTCCCAGAGTGGAATGACAGCCCCAGGGTGCTCCAGGAGTGTTCTGGGACAGGAATGAGAGGCCATGGAGTGGAATGACAGCCCCAGGGTGCACCAGAAGTGTTCTGGGACTGGAATGACATGCCCCAGAGTGGAATGACAGCCCCAGGCTGCATCAGGAGTATTCTGGGACTGGAATGACATGTCCCAGAGTGGAATGACAGCCCCAGGGTGTTCCAGGAGTGTTCTGGGACTGGAATGACATGTCCTAGAGTGGAATGACAGCCCCAGGGTGCAGCAGGAGAGTGCAGGGAGAGGAATGAGAGGCCACGGAGTGGAATGACAGCCCCAGGGTGCTGCAGGAGTGTTCTGGGACTGGAATAACATGTCCCAGAGTGGAATGACAGCCCCAGGGTGCACCAGAAGTGTTCTGGGACTGGAATAACATGCCCCAGAGTGGAATGACAGCCCCATGCTGCAGCAGGAGTATTCTGGGACTGGAATGACATGTCCCAGAGTGGAATGACAGCCCCAGGGTGCTCCAGGAGTGTTCTGGGACTGGAATGACATGTCCCAGAGTGGAATGACAGCCCCAGGGTGCAACAGGAGAGTGCAGGGACAGTAATGAGAGGCCACGGAGTGGAATGACAGCCCCAGGGTGCAGCAGGAGAATGCAGGGAGAGGAATGAGAGGCCACGGAGTGGAATGACAGCCCCAGGGTGTAGCAGGAGTGTGCAGGGACAGGAATCAGAGGCCACGGAGTGGAATGACAGACCCACGGTGCAGCAGGAGAGTGCAGGGAGAGGAATGAGAGGCCACGGAGTGGAATGACAGCCCCAGGGTGCAGCAGGAGAGTGCAGGGACAGGAAGGAGAGGCCACGAAGAGGAATGACAGCCTCAGGGTGCTCCAGAAGTGTTCTGGGACTGGAATGACATGTCCCAGAGTGGAATGACAGCCCCAGGGTGCTCCAGGAGTGTTCTGGGACAGGAATGAGAGGCCATGGAGTGGAATGACAGCCCCAGGGTGCACCAGAAGTGTTCTGGGACTGGAATGACATGCCCCAGAGTGGAATGACAGCCCCAGGCTGCATCAGGAGTATTCTGGGACTGGAATGACATGTCCCAGAGTGGAATGACAGCCCCAGGGTGTTCCAGGAGTGTTCTGGGACTGGAATGACATGTCCTAGAGTGGAATGACAGCCCCAGGGTGCTCCAGGAGTGATCTGGGACTGGAATGACATGTCACAGAGTGGAATGACTGCCCCAGGGTGCAGCAGGAGTGTGCAGGGACAGGAAGGAGAGGCCACGGAGTGGAATGACAGCCCCAGGGTGCACCAGAAGTGTTCTGGGACTGGAATGACATGTCCCAAAGTGGAATGACAGCCCCTTGGGGGCAGCAGGAGTGTTCTGGGACTGGAATGACATGTCCCAGAGTGGAATGACAGCCCCAGGGTGCAGCAGGAGAGTGCAGGGACAGGAATGAGAGGCCACGGAGTGGAATGACAGCCCCAGGGTGCACCAGAAGTGTTCTGGAACTGGAATGACATGTCCCAAAGTAGAATGACAGCCCTTTGGGGGCAGCAGGAGTGTTCTGGGACTGGAATGACATGTCCCAGAGTGGAATGACAGCCCCAGGGTGCTCCAGGAGTGTTCTGGGACTGGAATGACATGTCCCAGAGTGGAATGACAGCCCCAGGGTGCAGCAGGAGTGTGCAGGGACACTAATGAGAGGCCACGGAGTGGAATGAAAGCCCCAGGGTGCACCAGAAGTGTTCTGGAACTGGAATGACATGTCCCAAAGTAGAATGACAGCCCTTTGGGGGCAGCAGGAGTGTTCTGGGACTGGAATGACATGTCCCAGAGTGGAATGACAGCCCCAAGGTGCTGCAGGAGTTTCTGGAGACTGGAATGACATGTCCCAGAGTGGAATGACAGCCCCAGGGTGCAACAGGAGAGTGCAGGGACAGGAATGAGAGGCCACAGAGTGGAATGACAGCCCCAGGGTGCAGAAGGAGAGTGCAGGGACAGGAAGGAGAGGCCACGGAGTGGAATGACAGCCCCAGCGTGCAGCAGGAGAGTGCAGGGACAGGAAGGAGAGGCCACGAAGTGGAATGACAGCCTCAGGGTGCTCCAGAAGTGTTCTGGCACTGGAATGACATGTCCCAGAGTGGAATAACAGCCCCAGGGTGCTCCAGGAGTGTGCAGGGACAGAAATGAGAGGCCACGGAGTGGAATGACAGCCCCAGGGTGCAGCAGGAGTGTGCAGGGACAGGAATGACATGTCCCAGAGTGGAATGACAGCCCCAGGGTGCTCCAGGAGTGTGCAGGGACAGGAATGAGAGGCCACGGAGTGGAATGACAGCCCCAGGGTGCTGCAGGAGTTTCCGGAGAATGGAATGACATGTCCCAGATTGGAATGACAGCCCCAGGGTGCTCCAGGAGTGTTCGGGGACCGGAATGACATGTCCCAGAGTGGAATGACAGCCCCAGGGTGCAGCAGGAGAGTGCAGGGACAGGAATGAGAGGCCACGGAGTGGAATGACAGCCCCAGGGTGCTGCAGGAGTGTTCTGGGACTGGAATAACATGTCCCAGAGTGGAATGACAGCCCCAGGGTGCAGCAGGAGAATGCAGGGAGAGGAATGAGAGGCCACGGAGTGGAATGACAGCCCCAGGGTGTAGCAGGAGTGTGCAGGGACAGGAATCAGAGGCCACGGAGTGGAATGACAGACCCACGGTGCAGCAGGAGAGTGCAGGGAGAGGAATGAGAGGCCACGGAGTGGAATGACAGCCCCAGGGTGCAGCAGGAGAGTGCAGGGACAGGAAGGAGAGGCCACGAAGAGGAATGACAGCCTCAGGGTGCTCCAGAAGTGTTCTGGGACTGGAATGACATGTCCCAGAGTGGAATGACAGCCCCAGGGTGCTCCAGGAGTGTTCTGGGACAGGAATGAGAGGCCATGGAGTGGAATGACAGCCCCAGGGTGCACCAGAAGTGTTCTGGGACTGGAATGACATGCCCCAGAGTGGAATGACAGCCCCAGGCTGCATCAGGAGTATTCTGGGACTGGAATCACATGTCCCAGAGTGGAATGACAGCCCCAGGGTGTTCCAGGAGTGTTCTGGGACTGGAATGACATGTCCTAGAGTGGAATGACAGCCCCAGGGTGCTCCAGGAGTGATCTGGGACTGGAATGACATGTCACAGAGTGGAATGACTGCCCCAGGGTGCAGCAGGAGTGTGCAGGGACAGGAAGGAGAGGCCACGGAGTGGAATGACAGCCCCAGGGTGCACCAGAAGTGTTCTGGGAGTGGAATGACATGTCCCAAAGTGGAATGACAGCCCCTTGGGGGCAGCAGGAGTGTTCTGGGACTGGAATGACATGTCCCAGAGTGGAATGACAGCCCCAGGGTGCAGCAGGAGAGTGCAGGGACAGGAATGAGAGGCCACGGAGTGGAATGACAGCCCCAGGGTGCACCAGAAGTGTTCTGGAACTGGAATGACATGTCCCAAAGTAGAATGACAGCCCTTTGGGGGCAGCAGGAGTGTTCTGGGACTGGAATGACATGTCCCAGAGTGGAATGACAGCCCCAGGGTGCTCCAGGAGTGTTCTGGGACTGGAATGACATGTCCCAGAGTGGAATGACAGCCCCAGGGTGCAGCAGGAGTGTGCAGGGACACTAATGAGAGGCCACGGAGTGGAATGAAAGCCCCAGGGTGCACCAGAAGTGTTCTGGAACTGGAATGACATGTCCCAAAGTAGAATGTCAGCCCTTTGGGGGCAGCAGGAGTGTTCTGGGACTGGAATGACATGTCCCAGAGTGGAATGACAGCCCCAAGGTGCTGCAGGAGTTTCTGGAGACTGGAATGACATGTCCCAGAGTGGAATGACAGCCCCAGGGTGCAACAGGAGAGTGCAGGGACAGGAATGAGAGGCCACAGAGTGGAATGACAGCCCCAGGGTGCAGCAGGAGAGTGCAGGGACAGGAAGGAGAGGCCACGGAGTGGAATGACAGCCCCAGCGTGCAGCAGGAGAGTGCAGGGACAGGAAGGAGAGGCCACGAAGTGGAATGACAGCCTCAGGGTGCTCCAGAAGTGTTCTGGGACTGGAATGACATGTCCCAGAGTGGAATAACAGCCCCAGGGTGCTCCAGGAGTGTGCAGGGACAGAAATGAGAGGCCACGGAGTGGAATGACAGCCCCAGGGTGCAGCAGGAGTGTGCAGGGACAGGAATGACATGTCCCAGAGTGGAATGACAGCCCCAGGGTGCTCCAGGAGTGTGCAGGGACAGGAATGAGAGGCCACGGAGTGGAATGACAGCCCCAGGGTGCTGCAGGAGTTTCCGGAGAATGGAATGACATGTCCCAGAGTGGAATGACAGCCCCAGGGTGCTCCAGGAGTGTTCGGGGACCGGAATGACATGTCCCAGAGTGGAATGACAGCCCCAGGGTGCAGCAGGAGAGTGCAGGGACAGGAATGAGAGGCCACGGAGTGGAATGACAGCCCCAGGGTGCTGCAGGAGTGTTCTGGGACTGGAATAACATGTCCCAGAGTGGAATGACAGCCCCAGGGTGCACCAGAAGTGTTCTGGGACTGGAATGACATGCCCCAGAGTGGAATGACAGCCCCATGCTGCAGCAGGAGTATTCTGGGACTGGAATGACATGTCCCAGAGTGGAATGACAGCCCCAGGGTGCTCCAGGAGTGTTCTGGGACTGGAATGACATGTCCCAGAGTGGAATGACAGCCCCAGGGTGCAACAGGAGAGTGCAGGGACAGTAATGAGAGGCCACGGAGTGGAATGACAGCCCCAGGGTGCAGCAGGAGAATGCAGGGAGAGGAATGAGAGGCCACGGAGTGGAATGACAGCCCCAGGGTGTAGCAGGAGTGTGCAGGGACAGGAATCAGAGGCCACGGAGTGGAATGACAGACCCACGGTGCAGCAGGAGAGTGCAGGGAGAGGAATGAGAGGCCACGGAGTGGAATGACAGCCCCAGGGTGCAGCAGGAGAGTGCAGGGACAGGAAGGAGAGGCCACGAAGAGGAATGACAGCCTCAGGGTGCTCCAGAAGTGTTCTGGGACTGGAATGACATGTCCCAGAGTGGAATGACAGCCCCAGGGTGCTCCAGGAGTGTTCTGGGACAGGAATGAGAGGCCATGGAGTGGAATGACAGCCCCAGGGTGCACCAGAAGTGTTCTGGGACTGGAATGACATGCCCCAGAGTGGAATGACAGCCCCAGGCTGCATCAGGAGTATTCTGGGACTGGAATGACATGTCCCAGAGTGGAATGACAGCCCCAGGGTGTTCCAGGAGTGTTCTGGGACTGGAATGACATGTCCTAGAGTGGAATGACAGCCCCAGGGTGCTCCAGGAGTGATCTGGGACTGGAATGACATGTCACAGAGTGGAATGACTGCCCCAGGGTGCAGCAGGAGTGTGCAGGGACAGGAAGGAGAGGCCACGGAGTGGAATGACAGCCCGAGGGTGCACCAGAAGTGTTCTGGGACTGGAATGACATGTCCCAAAGTGGAATGACAGCCCCTTGGGGGCAGCAGGAGTGTTCTGGGACTGGAATGACATGTCCCAGAGTGGAATGACAGCCCCAGGGTGTAGCAGGAGTGTGCAGGGACAGGAATGAGAGGCCACGGAGTGGAATGACAGCCCCAGGGTGCACCAGAAGTGTTCTGGAACTGGAATGACATGTCCCAAAGTAGAATGACAGCCCTTTGGGGGCAGCAGGAGTGTTCTGGGACTGGAATGACATGTACCAGAGTGGAATGACAGCCGCAGGGTGCTCCAGGAGTGTTCTGGGACAGGAATGAGAGGCCACAGAGTGGAATGACAGCCCCAGGGTGCACCAGAAGTGTTCTGGGACTGGAATGACATGCCCCAGAGTGGAATGACAGCCCCATGCTGCAGCAGGAGTATTCTGGGACTGGAATGACATGTCCCAGAGTGGAATGACAGCCCCAGGGTGCAACAGGAGAGTGCAGGGACAGGAAGGAGAGCCCACGGAGTGGAATGACAGCCCCAGGGTGCAGCAGGAGAATGCAGGGAGAGGAATGAGAGGCCACGGAGTGGAATGACAGCCCCAGGGTGTAGCAGGAGTGTGCAGGGACAGGAATCAGAGGCCACGGAGTGGAATGACAGACCCACGGTGCAGCAGGAGAGTGCAGGGAGAGGAATGAGAGGCCACGGAGTGGAATGACAGCCCCAGGGTGCAGCAGGAGAGTGCAGGGACAGGAAGGAGAGGCCACGAAGAGGAATGACAGCCTCAGGGTGCTCCAGAAGTGTTCTGGGACTGGAATGACATGTCCCAGAGTGGAATGACAGCCCCAGGGTGCTCCAGGAGTGTTCTGGGACAGGAATGAGAGGCCATGGAGTGGAATGACAGCCCCAGGGTGCACCAGAAGTGTTCTGGGACTGGAATGACATGCCCCAGAGTGGAATGACAGCCCCAGGCTGCATCAGGAGTATTCTGGGACTGGAATGACATTTCCCTGAGTGGAATGACAGCCTCAGGGTGCTCCAGGAGTGTTCTGGGAGTGGAATGACATGTCCAAGAGTGGAATGACAGCCGCAGGGTGCTCCAGGAGTGTTCTGGGACAGGAATGATAGGCCACAGAGTGGAATGACAGCCCCAGGGTGCACCAGAAGTGTTCTGGGACTGGAATGACATGTCCCAGAGTGGAATGACAGCCCCAGGCTGCAGCAGGAGTGTGCAGGGACAGGAAGGAGAGGCCACGGAGTGGAATGACAGATCCAGGGTGCAACAGGAGAGTGCAGGGACAGGAATGAGAGGCCACGGAGTGGAATGACAGCCCCAGGGTGCAGCAGGAGTGTTCTGGGACAAGAATGAGAGGCCACGGAGTGGAATGACAGCCCCAGGGTGCACCAGAAGTGTTCTGGGACTGGAATGACATGTCCCAAAGTGAAATGACAGCCTCAGGGTGCTCCAGGAGTGTTCTGGGACTGGAATGACATGTCACAGAGTGGAATGACAGCCCCAGGGTGTTCCAGGTGTGTTCTGGGACTGGAATGACATGTCCCAGAGTGGAATGACAGCCCCAGGCTGCAGCAGGAGTGTTCTGGGACTGGAATGAGAGGCCACGGAGTGGAATGACAGATCCAGGGTGCAACAGGAGAGTGCAGGGACAGGAATGAGAGGCCACGGAGTGGAATGACAGCCCCAGGGTGCAGCAGGAGTGTTCTGGGACAAGAATGAGAGGCCACGGAGTGGAATGACAGCCCCAGGGTGCACCAGAAGTGTTCTGGGACTGGAATGACATGTCCCAAAGTGGAATGACAGCCTCAGGGTGCTCCAGGAGTGTTCTGGGACTGGAATGACATGTCACAGAGTGGAATGACAGCCCCAGGGTGTTCCAGGTGTGTTCTGGGACTGGAATGACATGTCCCAGAGTGGAATGACAGCCCCAGGGTACTCCAGGAGTGTTCTGGGACTGGAATGACATGTCACAGAGTGGAATGACAGCCACAGGGTGCAGCAGGAGTGTGCAGGGACAGGAATGAGAGGCCACGGAGTGGAATGAGAGCCCCAGGGTGCAGCAGGAGAGTGCAGGGACAGGAATGAGAGGCCAAGGAGTGGAATGACAGCCCCAAGGTGCACCAGAAGTGTTCTGGGACTGGAATGACATGTCCCAAAGTGGAATGACAGCCCTTTGGGGGCAGCAGGAGTGTTCTGGGACTGGAATGACATATCCCAGAGTGGAATGACAGCCCCAGAGTGCTCCAGGAGTGTTCTGGGACTGGAATGACATGTCCCAGAGTGGAATGACAGCCCCAGGGTGCTCCAGGAGTGTTCTGGGACTGGAATGACATGTCCCAGAGTGGAATGATAGCCCCAGGGTGCTCCAGGAGAGTTCTGGGACTGCAATGACATGTCCCAGAGTGGAATGACAGCCCCAGGGTGCTCCAGGAGTGTTCTGGGACTGGAATGACATGTCCCAGAGTGGAATGATAGCCCCAGGGTCCTCCAGGAGAGTTCTGGGACTGCAATGACATGTCCCAGAGTGGAATGATAGCCCCAGGGTGCTCCAGGACAGGAATGAGAGGCCACGGAGTGGAATGAGAGCCCCAGGGTGCAGCAGGAGAGTGCAGGGACAGGAATGAGAGGCCAAGGAGTGGAATGACAGCCCCAGGGTGCTCCAGGAGTGTTCTGGGACAGGAATGAGAGGCCACGGAGTGGAATAACAGCCCCAGGGTGCACCAGAAGTGTTTTGGGACTGGAATGACATGCCCCAGAGTGGAATGACAGCCCCAGGGTGCTCCAGGACTGTTCTGGGAGTGGAATGACATGTCGAAGAGTGGAATGACAGCCGCAGGGTGCTCCAGGAGTGTTCTGGGACAGGAATGAGAGGCCACGGTGTGGAGTGACAGCCCCAGGGTGCACCAGAAGTGTTCTGGGACTGGAATGACATGCCCCTGAATGGAATGACAGCCCCAGGGTGCTGCAGGAGTTTCTGGAGACTGGAATGACATGTCCCAGAGTGGAATGACAGCCCCAGGGTGCAGCAGGAGTGTGCAGGGACAGGAATGAGAGGCAACGGAGTGGAATGACAGCCCCAGGGTGCAGCAGGAGAGTGCAGGACTGCAGGGACAGGAATGAGAGGCCACAGAGTGGAATGACAGCCCCAGGGTGTAGCAGGAGTGTGCAGGGAGAGGAATGAGAGGCCACGGAGTGGAATGACAGCCCCAGAGTGCAGCAGGAGAGTGCAGGGAGAGGAATGAGAGGCCACGGAGTGGAATGACAGACCCAGAGTGCAGCAGGAGAGTGCAGGGAGAGGAATGAGAGGCCACGGAGTGGAATGACAGCCCCAGGGTGCAGCAGGAGAGTGCAGGGACAGGAATGGGAGGCCACAGAGTGGAATGACAGCCCCAGGGTGTAGCAGGAGTGTGCAGGGAGAGGAATGAGAGGCCACGGAGTGGAATGACAGCCCCAGGGTGCAGCAGGAGAGTGCAGGGAAAGGAATGAGAAGCCACAGAGTGGAATGACAGCCCCAGGGTGTAGCAGGAGTGTGCAGGGAGAGGAATGAGAGGCCACGGAGTGGAATGACAGACCCAGAGTGCAGCAGGAGAGTGCAGGGAGAGGAATGAGAGGCCACGGAGTGGAATGACAGACCCAGGGTGCAGCAGGAGAGTGCAGGGAGAGGAATGAGAGGCCACGGAGTGGAATGACAGCCCCAGGGTGCAGCAGGAGAGTGCAGGGACAGGAAGGAGAGGCCACGAAGTGGAATGACAGCCTCAGGGTGCTCCAGAAGTGTTCTGGGACTGGAATGACATGTCCCAGAGTGGAATGACAGCCCCAGGGTGCTCCAGGAGTGTTCTGGGACTGGAATGACATGTCCCAGAGTGGAATGACAGCCCCAGGGTGCAACAGGAGAGTGCAGGGACAGTAATGAGAGGCCACGGAGTGGAATGACAGCCCCAGGGTGCAGCAGGAGAATTCAGGGAGAGGAATGAGATGCCACGGAGTGGAATGACAGCCCCAGGGTGTAGCAGGAGTGTGCAGGGACAGGAATCAGAGGCCACGGAGTGGAATGACAGACCCACGGTGCAGCAGGAGAGTGCAGGGAGAGGAATGAGAGGCCACGGAGTGGAATGACAGCCCCAGGGTGCAGCAGGAGAGTGCAGGGACAGGAAGGAGAGGCCACGAAGAGGAATGACAGCCTCAGGGTGCTCCAGAAGTGTTCTGGGACTGGAATGACATGTCCCAGAGTGGAATGACAGCCCCAGGGTGCTCCAGGAGTGTTCTGGGACAGGAATGAGAGGCCATGGAGTGGAATGACAGCCCCAGGGTGCACCAGAAGTGTTCTGGGACTGGAATGACATGCCCCAGAGTGGAATGACAGCCCCAGGGTGCTCCAGGAGTGATCTGGGACTGGAATGACATGTCACAGAGTGGAATGACTGCCCCAGGGTGCAGCAGGAGTGTGCAGGGACAGGAAGGAGAGGCCACGGAGTGGAATGACAGCCCCAGGGTGCACCAGAAGTGTTCTGGGACTGGAATGACATGTCCCAAAGTGGAATGACAGCCCCTTGGGGGCAGCAGGAGTGTTCTGGGACTGGAATGACATGTCCCAGAGTGGAATGACAGCCCCAGGGTGCAGCAGGAGAGTGCAGGGACAGGAATGAGAGGCCACGGAGTGGAATGACAGCCCCAGGGTGCACCAGAAGTGTTCTGGAACTGGAATGACATGTCCCAAAGTAGAATGACAGCCCTTTGGGGGCAGCAGGAGTGTTCTGGGACTGGAATGACATGTCCCAGAGTGGAATGACAGCCCCAGGGTGCTCCAGGAGTGTTCTGGGACTGGAATGACATGTCCCAGAGTGGAATGACAGCCCCAGGGTGCAGCAGGAGTGTGCAGGTACACTAATGAGAGGCCACGGAGTGGAATGAAAGCCCCAGGGTGCACCAGAAGTGTTTTGGAACTGGAATGACATGTCCCAAAGTAGAATGACAGCCCTTTGGGGGCAGCAGGAGTGTTCTGGGACTGGAATGACATGTCCCAGAGTGGAATGACAGCCCCAAGGTGCTGCAGGAGTTTCTGGAGACTGGAATGACATGTCCCAGAGTGGAATGACAGCCCCAGGGTGCACCAGGAGAGTGCAGGGACAGGAATGAGAGGGCACAGAGTGGAATGACAGCCCCACGGTGCAGAAGGAGAGTGCAGGGACAGGAAGGAGAGGCCACGGAGTGGAATGACAGCCCCAGCGTGCAGCAGGAGAGTGCAGGGACAGGAAGGAGAGGCCACGAAGTGGAATGACAGCCTCAGGGTGCTCCAGTAGTGTTCTGCGACTGGAATGACATGTCCCAGAGTGGAATTACAGCCCCAGGGTGCTCCAGGAGTGTGCAGGGACAGTAATGAGAGGCCACGGAGTGGAATGACAGCCCCAGGGTGCAGCAGGAGTGTGCAGGGACAGGAATGACATGTCCCAGAGTGGAATGACAGCCCCAGGGTGCTCCAGGAGTGTGCAGGGACAGGAATGAGAGGCCACGGAGTGGAATGACAGCCCCAGGGTGCTGCAGGAGTTTCCGGAGAATGGAATGACATGTCACAGAGTGGAATGACTGCCCCAGGGTGCAGCAGGAGTGTGCAGGGACAGGAAGGAGAGGCCACGGAGTGGAATGACAGCCCCAGGGTGCACCAGAAGTGTTCTGGGACTGGAATGACATGTCCCAAAGTGGAATGACAGCCCCTTGGGGGCAGCAGGAGTGTTCTGGGACTGGAATGACATGTCCCAGAGTGGAATGACAGCCCCAGGGTGCAGCAGGAGTGTGCAGGGACAGGAATGAGAGGCCACGGAGTGGAATGACAGCCCCAGGGTGCACCAGAAGTGTTCTGGAACTGGAATGACATGTCCCAAAGTAGAATGACAGCCCTTTGGGGGCAGCAGGAGTGTTCTGGGACTGGAATGACATGTCCCAGAGTGGAATGACAGCCGCAGGGTGCTCCAGGAGTGTTCTGGGACAGGAATGAGAGGCCACAGAGTGGAATGACAGCCTCAGGGTGCACCAGAAGTGTTCTGGGACTGGAATGACATGCCCCAGAGTGGAATGACAGCCCCATGCTGCAGCAGGAGTATTCTGGGACTGGAATGACATGTCCCAGAGTGGAATGACAGCCCTAGGGTGCAACAGGAGAGTGCAGGGACAGTAATGAGAGGCCACGGAGTGGAATGACAGCCCCAGGGTGCAGCAGGAGAATGCAGGGAGAGGAATGAGAGGCCACAGAGTGGAATGACAGCCCCAGGGTGCAGCAGGAGTGTTCTGGGACAAGAATGAGAGGCCACGGAGTGGAATGACAGCCCCAGGGTGCACCAGAAGTGTTCTGGGACTGGAATGACATGTCCCAAAGTGGAATGACAGCCTCAGGGTGCTCCAGGAGTGTTCTGGGACTGGAATGACATGTCACAGAGTGGAATGACAGCCCCAGGGTGTTCCAGGTGTGTTCTGGGACTGGAATGACATGTCCCAGAGTGGAATGACAGCCCCAGGGTACTCCAGGAGTGTTCTGGGACTGGAATGACATGTCACAGAGTGGAATGACAGCCACAGGGTGCAGCAGGAGTGTGCAGGGACAGGAATGAGAGGCCACGGAGTGGAATGAGAGCCCCAGGGTGCAGCAGGAGAGTGCAGGGACAGGAATGAGAGGCCAAGGAGTGGAATGACAGCCCCAAGGTGCACCAGAAGTGTTCTGGGACTGGAATGACATGTCCCAAAGTGGAATGACAGCCCCTTGGGGGCAGCAGGAGTGTTCTGGGACTGGAATGACATATCCCAGAGTGGAATGACAGCCCCAGGGTGCTCCAGGAGTGTTCTGGGACTGGAATGACATGTCCCAGAGTGGAATGATAGCCCCAGGGTGCTCCAGGAGAGTTCTGGGACTGCAATGACATGTCCCAGAGTGGAATGACAGCCCCAGGGTGCAGCAGGAGAGTTCTGGGACTGGAATGACATGCCCCAGAGTGGAATGACAGCCCCAGGCTTCAGCAGGAGTATTCTGGGACTGGAATGACATGTCCCAGAGTGGAATGACAGCCCCAGGGTGCTCCAGGAGTGTTCTGGGACTGGAATGACATGTCCCAGAGTGGAATGACAGCCCCAGGGTGCAACAGGAGTGTGCAGGGAGAGGAATGAGAGGCCACGGAGTGGAATGACAGCCCCAGGGTGCAGCAGGAGAGTGCAGGGACAGGAAGGAGAGGCCACGAAGTGGAATGACAGCCCCAGGGTGCAGCAGGAGAGTGCAGGGAGAGGAATGAGAGGCCACGGAGTGGAATGACAGCCCCAGGGTGCAGCAGGAGAGTGCAGGGACAGGAAGGAGAGGCCACGAAGTGGAATGACAGCCCCAGGGTGCAGCAGGAGAGTGCAGGGACAGGAATGAGAGGCCACGGAGTGGAATGACAGCCCCAGCGTACAGCAGGAGAGTGCAGGGACAGGAAGGAGAGGCCACGAAGTGGAATGACAGCCCCAGGGTGCAGCAGGAGAGTGCAATGACAGGAAGGAGAGGCCACAGAGTGGAATGACATCCCCAGGGTGCAGAAGGAGAGTGCAGGGACAGGAAGGAGAGGCCACGGAGTGGAATGACAGCCCCAGCGTACAGCAGGAGAGTGCAGGGACAGGAAGGAGAGGCCATGAAGTGGAATGACAGCCCCAGGGTGCAGCAGGAGAGTGCAGGGACAGGAAGGAGAGGCCACGGAGTGGAATGACAGCCCCAGGGTGCAGCAGGAGAGTGCAGAGACAGGAAGGAGAGGCCACGGAGTGGAATGACAGCCCCAGGGTGCAGCAGGAGAGTGCAGGGACAGGAAGGAGAGGCCACGGAGTGGAATGACAGCCCCAGGGTGCAGCAGGAGAGTGCAGGGACAGGAAGGAGAGGCCACGGAGTGGAATGACAGCCCCAGGGTGCAGCAGGAGAGTGCAGGGACAGGAATGAGAGGCCACGGAGTGGAATGACAGAACCACGGTGCTCCAGAGGTGTTCTGGGACTGGAATGGCTTGTCCAAGAGTGGAATGGTAGCCCCAGGGTGCAGCAGGAGTGTTCGGGGACTGGAATGACATGTCCCAGAGTGGAATGACAGCCCCAGGGTGTTCCAGGAGTGTTCTGGGACTGGAATGACATGTCCCAAAGTGGAATGACAGCCCCAGGGTGCTCCAGGAGTGATCTGGGACTGGAATGACATGTCACAGAGTGGAATGACTGCCCCAGGGTGCAGCAGGAGTGTGCAGGGACAGGAAGGAGAGGCCACGGAGTGGAATGACAGCCCCAGGGTGCACCAGAAGTGTTCTGGGACTGGAATGACATGTCCCAAAGTGGAATGACAGCCCCTTGGGGGCAGCAGGAGTGTTCTGGGACTGGAATGACATGTCCCAGAGTGGAATGACAGCCCCAGGGTGCAGCAGGAGAGTGCAGGGACAGGAATGAGAGGCCACGGAGTGGAATGACAGCCCCAGGGTGCACCAGAAGTGTTCTGGAACTGGAATGACATGTCCCAAAGTAGAATGACAGCCCTTTGGGGGCAGCAGGAGTGTTCTGGGACTGGAATGACATGTCCCAGAGTGGAATGACAGCCCCAAGGTGCTCCAGGAGTGTTCTGGGACTGGAATGACATGTCACAGAGTGGAATGACAGCCCCAGGGTGCAGCAGGAGTGTGCAGGGACACTAATGAGAGGCCACGGAGTGGAATGACAGCCCCAGGGTGCACCAGAAGTGTTCTGGAACTGGAATGACATGTCCCAAAGTAGAATGACAGCCCTTTGGGGGCAGCAGGAGTGTTCTGGGACTGGAATGACATGTCCCAGAGTGGAATGACAGCCCCAAGGTGCTGCAGGAGTTTCTGGAGACTGGAATGACATGTCCCAGAGTGGAATGACAGCCCCAGGGTGCAACAGGAGAGTGCAGGGACAGGAATGAGAGGCCACAGAGTGGAATGACAGCCCCAGGGTGCAGAAGGAGAGTGCAGGGACAGGAAGGAGAGGCCACGGAGTGGAATGACAGCCCCAGCGTGCAGCAGGAGAGTGCAGGGACAGGAAGGAGAGGCCACGAAGTGGAATGACAGCCTCAGGGTGCTCCAGAAGTGTTCTGGCACTGGAATGACATGTCCCAGAGTGGAATAACAGCCCCAGGGTGCTCCAGGAGTGTGCAGGGACAGAAATGAGAGGCCACGGAGTGGAATGACAGCCCCAGGGTGCAGCAGGAGTGTGCAGGGACAGGAATGACATGTCCCAGAGTGGAATGACAGCCCCAGGGTGCTCCAGGAGTGTGCAGGGACAGGAATGAGAGGCCACGGAGTGGAATGACAGCCCCAGGGTGCTGCAGGAGTTTCCGGAGAATGGAATGACATGTCCCAGAGTGGAATGACAGCCCCAGGGTGCTCCAGGAGTGTTCGGGGACCGGAATGACATGTCCCAGAGTGGAATGACAGCCCCAGGGTGCAGCAGGAGAGTGCAGGGACAGGAATGAGAGGCCACGGAGTGGAATGACAGCCCCAGGGTGCTGCAGGAGTGTTCTGGGACTGGAATAACATGTCCCAGAGTGGAATGACAGCCCCAGGGTGCACCAGAAGTGTTCTGGGACTGGAATAACATGCCCCAGAGTGGAATGACAGCCCCATGCTGCAGCAGGAGTATTCTGGGACTGGAATGACATGTCCCAGAGTGGAATGACAGCCCCAGGGTGCTCCAGGAGTGTTCTGGGACTGGAATGACATGTCCCAGAGTGGAATGACAGCCCCAGGGTGCAACAGGAGAGTGCAGGGACAGTAATGAGAGGCCACGGAGTGGAATGACAGCCCCAGTGTGCAGCAGGAGAATGCAGGGAGAGGAATGAGAGGCCACGGAGTGGAATGACAGCCCCAGGGTGTAGCAGGAGTGTGCAGGGACAGGAATCAGAGGCCACGGAGTGGAATGACAGACCCACGGTGCAGCAGGAGAGTGCAGGGAGAGGAATGAGAGGCCACGGAGTGGAATGACAGCCCCAGGGTGCAGCAGGAGAGTGCAGGGACAGGAAGGAGAGGCCACGAAGAGGAATGACAGCCTCAGGGTGCTCCAGAAGTGTTCTGGGACTGGAATGACATGTCCCAGAGTGGAATGACAGCCCCAGGGTGCTCCAGGAGTGTTCTGGGACAGGAATGAGAGGCCATGGAGTGGAATGACAGCCCCAGGGTGCACCAGAAGTGTTCTGGGACTGGAATGACATGCCCCAGAGTGGAATGACAGCCCCAGGCTGCATCAGGAGTATTCTGGGACTGGAATGACATGTCCCAGAGTGGAATGACAGCCCCAGGGTGTTCCAGGAGTGTTCTGGGACTGGAATGACATGTCCTAGAGTGGAATGACAGCCCCAGGGTGCTCCAGGAGTGATCTGGGACTGGAATGACATGTCACAGAGTGGAATGACTGCCCCAGGGTGCAGCAGGAGTGTGCAGGGACAGGAAGGAGAGGCCACGGAGTGGAATGACAGCCCCAGGGTGCACCAGAAGTGTTCTGGGACTGGAATGACATGTCCCAAAGTGGAATGACAGCCCCTTGGGGGCAGCAGGAGTGTTCTGGGACTGGAATGACATGTCCCAGAGTGGAATGACAGCCCCAGGGTGCAGCAGGAGAGTGCAGGGACAGGAATGAGAGGCCACGGAGTGGAATGACAGCCCCAGGGTGCACCAGAAGTGTTCTGGAACTGGAATGACATGTCCCAAAGTAGAATGACAGCCCTTTGGGGGCAGCAGGAGTGTTCTGGGACTGGAATGACATGTCCCAGAGTGGAATGACAGCCCCAGGGTGCTCCAGGAGTGTTCTGGGACTGGAATGACATGTCCCAGAGTGGAATGACAGCCCCAGGGTGCAGCAGGAGTGTTCAGGGACACTAATGAGAGGCCACGGAGTGGAATGAAAGCCCCAGGGTGCACCAGAAGTGTTCTGGAACTGGAATGACATGTCCCAAAGTAGAATGACAGCCCTTTGGGGGCAGCAGGAGTGTTCTGGGACTGGAATGACATGTCCCAGAGTGGAATGACAGCCCCAAGGTGCTGCAGGAGTTTCTGGAGACTGGAATGACATGTCCCAGAGTGGAATGACAGCCCCAGGGTGCAACAGGAGAGTGCAGGGACAGGAATGAGAGGCCACAGAGTGGAATGACAGCCCCAGGGTGCAGAAGGAGAGTGCAGGGACAGGAAGGAGAGGCCACGGAGTGGAATGACAGCCCCAGCGTGCAGCAGGAGAGTGCAGGGACAGGAAGGAGAGGCCACGAAGTGGAATGACAGCCTCAGGGTGCTCCAGAAGTGTTCTGGCACTGGAATGACATGTCCCAGAGTGGAATAACAGCCCCAGGGTGCTCCAGGAGTGTGCAGGGACAGAAATGAGAGGCCACGGAGTGGAATGACAGCCCCAGGGTGCAGCAGGAGTGTGCAGGGACAGGAATGACATGTCCCAGAGTGGAATGACAGCCCCAGGGTGCTCCAGGAGTGTGCAGGGACAGGAATGAGAGGCCACGGAGTGGAATGACAGCCCCAGGGTGCTGCAGGAGTTTCCGGAGAATGGAATGACATGTTCCAGAGTGGAATGACAGCCCCAGGGTGCTCCAGGAGTGTTCGGGGACCGGAATGACATGTCCCAGAGTGGAATGACAGCCCCAGGGTGCAGCAGGAGAGTGCAGGGACAGGAATGAGAGGCCACGGAGTGGAATGACAGCCCCAGGGTGCTGCAGGAGTGTTCTGGGACTGGAATAACATGTCCCAGAGTGGAATGACAGCCCCAGGGTGCACCAGAAGTGTTCTGGGACTGGAATGACATGCCCCAGAGTGGAATGACAGCCCCATGCTGCAGCAGGAGTATTCTGGGACTGGAATGACATGTCCCAGAGTGGAATGACAGCCCCAGGGTGCTCCAGGAGTGTTCTGGGACTGGAATGACATGTCCCAGAGTGGAATGTCAGCCCCAGGGTGCAACAGGAGAGTGCAGGGACAGTAATGAGAGGCCACGGAGTGGAATGACAGCCCCAGGGTGCAGCAGGAGAATGCAGGGAGAGGAATGAGAGGCCACGGAGTGGAATGACAGCCCCAGGGTGTAGCAGGAGTGTGCAGGGACAGGAATCAGGGGCCACGGAGTGGAATGACAGACCCACGGTGCAGCAGGAGAGTGCAGGGAGAGGAATGAGAGGCCACGGAGTGGAATGACAGCCCCAGGGTGCAGCAGGAGAGTGCAGGGACAGGAAGGAGAGGCCACGAAGAGGAATGACAGCCTCAGGGTGCTCCAGAAGTGTTCTGGGACTGGAATGACATGTCCCAGAGTGGAATGACAGCCCCAGGCTGCATCAGGAGTATTCTGGGACTGGAATGACATGTCCCAGAGTGGAATGACAGCCCCAGGGTGTTCCAGGAGTGTTCTGGGACTGGAATGACATGTCCTAGAGTGGAATGACAGCCCCAGGGTGCTCCAGGAGTGTTCTGGGACAGGAATGAGAGGCCATGGAGTGGAATGACAGCCCCAGGGTGCACCAGAAGTGTTCTGGGACTGGAATGACATGCCCCAGAGTGGAATGACAGCCCCAGGCTGCATCAGGAGTATTCTGGGACTGGAATGACATGCCCCAGAGTGGAATGACAGCCCCAGGGTGTTCCAGGAGTGTTCTGGGACTGGAATGACATGTCCTAGAGTGGAATGACAGCCCCAGGGTGCTCCAGGAGTGATCTGGGACTGGAATGACATGTCACAGAGTGGAATGACTGCCCCAGGGTGCAGCAGGAGAGTGCAGGGACAGGAATGGGAGGCCACAGAGTGGAATGACAGCCCCAGGGTGTAGCAGGAGTGTGCAGGGAGAGGAATGAGAGGCCACGGAGTGGAATGACAGCCCCAGGGTGCAGCAGGAGAGTGCAGGGAAAGGAATGAGAAGCCACAGAGTGGAATGACAGCCCCAGGGTGTAGCAGGAGTGTGCAGGGAGAGGAATGAGAGGCCACGGAGTGGAATGACAGACCCAGAGTGCAGCAGGAGAGTGCAGGGAGAGGAATGAGAGGCCACGGAGTGGAATGACAGCCCCAGGGTGCAGCAGGAGAGTGCAGGGAGAGGAATGAGAGGCCACGGAGTGGAATGACAGCCCCAGGGTGCAGCAGGAGAGTGCAGGGACAGGAAGGAGAGGCCACGCAGTGGAATGACAGCCTCAGGGTGCTCCAGAAGTGTTCTGGGACTGGAATGACATGTCCCAGAGTGGAATGACAGCCCCAGGGTGCTCCAGGAGTGTTCTGGGACTGGAATGACATGTCCCAGAGTGGAATGACAGCCCCAGGGTGCAACAGGAGAGTGCAGGGACAGTAATGAGAGGCCACGGAGTGGAATGACAGCCCCAGGGTGCAGCAGGAGAATTCAGGGAGAGGAATGAGATGCCACGGAGTGGAATGACAGCCCCAGGGTGTAGCAGGAGTGTGCAGGGACAGGAATCAGAGGCCACGGAGTGGAATGACAGACCCACGGTGCAGCAGGAGAGTGCAGGGAGAGGAATGAGAGGCCACGGAGTGGAATGACAGCCCCAGGGTGCAGCAGGAGAGTGCAGGGACAGGAAGGAGAGGCCACGAAGAGGAATGACAGCCTCAGGGTGCTCCAGAAGTGTTCTGGGACTGGAATGACATGTCCCAGAGTGGAATGACAGCCCCAGGGTGCTCCAGGAGTGTTCTGGGACAGGAATGAGAGGCCATGGAGTGGAATGACAGCCCCAGGGTGCACCAGAAGTGTTCTGGGACTGGAATGACATGCCCCAGAGTGGAATGACAGCCCCAGGCTGCATCAGGAGTATTCTGGGACTGGAATGACATTTCCCTGAGTGGAATGACAGCCTCAGGGTGCTCCAGGAGTGTTCTGGGAGTGGAATGACATGTCCAAGAGTGGAATGACAGCCGCAGGGTGCTCCAGGAGTGTTCTGGGACAGGAATGATAGGCCACAGAGTGGAATGACAGCCCCAGGGTGCACCAGAAGTGTTCTGGGACTGGAATGACATGTCCCAGAGTGGAATGACAGCCCCAGGCTGCAGCAGGAGTGTTCTGGGACTGGAATGAGAGGCCACGGAGTGGAATGACAGATCCAGGGTGCAACAGGAGAGTGCAGGGACAGGAATGAGAGGCCACGGAGTGGAATGACAGCCCCAGGGTGCAGCAGGAGTGTTCTGGGACAAGAATGAGAGGCCACGGAGTGGAATGACAGCCCCAGGGTGCACCAGAAGTGTTCTGGGACTGGAATGACATGTCCCAAAGTGGAATGACAGCCTCAGGGTGCTCCAGGAGTGTTCTGGGACTGGAATGACATGTCACAGAGTGGAATGACATCCCCAGGGTGTTCCAGGTGTGTTCTGGGACTGGAATGACATGTCCCAGAGTGGAATGACAGCCCCAGGCTGCAGCAGGAGTGTTCTGGGACTGGAATGAGAGGCCACGGAGTGGAATGACAGATCCAGGGTGCAACAGGAGAGTGCAGGGACAGGAATGAGAGGCCACGGAGTGGAATGACAGCCCCAGGGTGCAGCAGGAGTGTTCTGGGACAAGAATGAGAGGCCACGGAGTGGAATGACAGCCCCAGGGTGCACCAGAAGTGTTCTGGGACTGGAATGACATGTCCCAAAGTGGAATGACAGCCTCAGGGTGCTCCAGGAGTGTTCTGGGACTGGAATGACATGTCACAGAGTGGAATGACAGCCCCAGGGTGTTCCAGGTGTGTTCTGGGACTGGAATGACATGTCCCAGAGTGGAATGACAGCCCCAGGGTACTCCAGGAGTGTTCTGGGACTGGAATGACATGTCACAGAGTGGAATGACAGCCACAGGGTGCAGCAGGAGTGTGCAGGGACAGGAATGAGAGGCCACGGAGTGGAATGAGAGCCCCAGGGTGCAGCAGGAGAGTGCAGGGACAGGAATGAGAGGCCAAGGAGTGGAATGACAGCCCCAAGGTGCATCAGAAGTGTTCTGGGACTGGAATGACATGTCCCAAAGTGGAATGACAGCCCTTTGGGGGCAGCAGGAGTGTTCTGGGACTGGAATGACATATCCCAGAGTGGAATGACAGCCCCAGGGTGCTCCAGGAGTGTTCTGGGACTGGAATGACATGTCCCAGAGTGGAATGACAGCCCCAGGGTGCTCCAGGAGTGTTCTGGGACTGGAATGACATGTCCCAGAGTGGAATGATAGCCCCAGGGTGCTCCAGGAGAGTTCTGGGACTGCAATGACATGTCCCAGAGTGGAATGACAGCCCCAGGGTGCTCCAGGAGTGTTCTGGGACTGGAATGACATGTCCCAGAGTGGAATGATAGCCCCAGGGTGCTCCAGGAGAGTTCTGGGACTGCAATGACATGTCCCAGAGTGGAATGATAGCCCCAGGGTGCTCCAGGACAGGAATGAGAGGCCACGGAGTGGAATGAGAGCCCCAGGGTGCAGCAGGAGAGTGCAGGGACAGGAATGAGAGGCCAAGGAGTGGAATGACAGCCCCAGGGTGCTCCAGGAGTGTTCTGGGACAGGAATGAGAGGCCACGGAGTGGAATAACAGCCCCAGGGTGCACCAGAAGTGTTTTGGGAATGGAATGACATGCCCCAGAGTGGAATGACAGCCCCAGGGTGCTCCAGGACTGTTCTGGGAGTGGAATGACATGTCGAAGAGTGGAATGACAGCCGCAGGGTGCTCCAGGAGTGTTCTGGGACAGGAATGAGAGGCCACGGTGTGGAGTGACAGCCCCAGGGTGCACCAGAAGTGTTCTGGGACTGGAATGACATGCCCCTGAATGGAATGACAGCCCCAGGGTGCTGCAGGAGTTTCTGGAGACTGGAATGATATGTCCCAGAGTGGAATGACAGCCCCAGGGTGTTCCAGGAGTTTTCTGGGACTGGAATGACATGTCCCAGAGTGGAATGACAGCCCCAGGGTGCAGCAGGAGTGTGCAGGGACAGGAATGAGAGGCAACGGAGTGGAATGACAGCCCCAGGGTGCAGCAGGAGAGTGCAGGACTGCAGGGACAGGAATGAGAGGCCACAGAGTGGAATGACAGCCCCAGGGTGTAGCAGGAGTGTGCAGGGAGAGGAATGAGAGGCCACGGAGTGGAATGACAGCCCCAGTGTGCAGCAGGAGAGTGCAGGGAGAGGAATGAGAGGCCACGGAGTGGAATGACAGACCCAGAGTGCAGCAGGAGAGTGCAGGGAGAGGAATGAGAGGCCACGGAGTGGAATGACAGCCCCAGGGTGCAGCAGGAGAGTGCAGGGACAGGAATGGGAGGCCACAGAGTGGAATGACAGCCCCAGGGTGTAGCAGGAGTGTGCAGGGAGAGGAATGAGAGGCCACGGAGTGGAATGACAGCCCCAGGGTGCAGCAGGAGAGTGCAGGGAAAGGAATGAGAAGCCACAGAGTGGAATGACAGCCCCAGGGTGTAGCAGGAGTGTGCAGGGAGAGGAATGAGAGGCCACGGAGTGGAATGACAGACCCAGAGTGCAGCAGGAGAGTGCAGGGAGAGGAATGAGAGGCCACGGAGTGGAATGACAGACCCAGGGTGCA
The DNA here is from genome assembly GCA_029375565.1 of Gekko gecko. Lineage (NCBI taxonomy): Eukaryota > Metazoa > Chordata > Lepidosauria > Squamata > Gekkonidae > Gekko > Gekko gecko. Next base: position 229,195,628 of record JAPDNY010000002.1, on the reverse strand, counting down.
GCAGGAGAGTGCAGGGAGAGGAATGAGAGGCCACGGAGTGGAATGACAGCCCCAGGGTGCAGCAGGAGAGTGCAGGGACAGGAAGGAGAGGCCACGAAGTGGAATGACAGCCTCAGGGTGCTCCAGAAGTGTTCTGGGACTGGAATGACATGTCCCAGAGTGGAATGACAGCCCCAGGGTGCTCCAGGAGTGTTCTGGGACTGGAATGACATGTCCCAGAGTGGAATGACAGCCCCAGGGTGCAACAGGAGAGTGCAGGGACAGTAATGAGAGGCCACGGAGTGGAATGACAGCCCCAGGGTGCAGCAGGAGAATTCAGGGAGAGGAATGAGATGCCACGGAGTGGAATGACAGCCCCAGGGTGTAGCAGGAGTGTGCAGGGACAGGAATCAGAGGCCACGGAGTGGAATGACAGACCCACGGTGCAGCAGGAGAGTGCAGGGAGAGGAATGAGAGGCCACGGAGTGGAATGACAGCCCCAGGGTGCAGCAGGAGAGTGCAGGGACAGGAAGGAGAGGCCACGAAGAGGAATGACAGCCTCAGGGTGCTCCAGAAGTGTTCTGGGACTGGAATGACATGTCCCAGAGTGGAATGACAGCCCCAGGGTGCTCCAGGAGTGTTCTGGGACAGGAATGAGAGGCCATGGAGTGGAATGACAGCCCCAGGGTGCACCAGAAGTGTTCTGGGACTGGAATGACATGCCCCAGAGTGGAATGACAGCCCCAGGGTGCTCCAGGAGTGATCTGGGACTGGAATGACATGTCACAGAGTGGAATGACTGCCCCAGGGTGCAGCAGGAGTGTGCAGGGACAGGAAGGAGAGGCCACGGAGTGGAATGACAGCCCCAGGGTGCACCAGAAGTGTTCTGGGACTGGAATGACATGTCCCAAAGTGGAATGACAGCCCCTTGGGGGCAGCAGGAGTGTTCTGGGACTGGAATGACATGTCCCAGAGTGGAATGACAGCCCCAGGGTGCAGCAGGAGAGTGCAGGGACAGGAAGGAGAGGCCACGAAGAGGAATGACAGCCTCAGGGTGCTCCAGAAGTGTTCTGGGACTGGAATGACATGTCCCAGAGTGGAATGACAGCCCCAGGGTGCTCCAGGAGTGTTCTGGGACAGGAATGAGAGGCCATGGAGTGGAATGACAGCCCCAGGGTGCACCAGAAGTGTTCTGGGACTGGAATGACATGCCCCAGAGTGGAATGACAGCCCCAGGCTGCATCAGGAGTATTCTGGGACTGGAATGACATGTCCCAGAGTGGAATGACAGCCCCAGGGTGTTCCAGGAGTGTTCTGGGACTGGAATGACATGTCCTAGAGTGGAATGACAGCCCCAGGGTGCTCCAGGAGTGATCTGGGACTGGAATGACATGTCACAGAGTGGAATGACTGCCCCAGGGTGCAGCAGGAGTGTGCAGGGACAGGAAGGAGAGGCCACGGAGTGGAATGACAGCCCCAGGGTGCACCAGAAGTGTTCTGGGACTGGAATGACATGTCCCAAAGTGGAATGACAGCCCCTTGGGGGCAGCAGGAGTGTTCTGGGACTGGAATGACATGTCCCAGAGTGGAATGACAGCCCCAGGGTGCAGCAGGAGTGTGCAGGGACAGGAATGAGAGGCCACGGAGTGGAATGACAGCCCCAGGGTGCACCAGAAGTGTTCTGGAACTGGAATGACATGTCCCAAAGTAGAATGACAGCCCTTTGGGGGCAGCAGGAGTGTTCTGGGACTGGAATGACATGTACCAGAGTGGAATGACAGCCGCAGGGTGCTCCAGGAGTGTTCTGGGACAGGAATGAGAGGCCACAGAGTGGAATGACAGCCCCAGGGTGCACCAGAAGTGTTCTGGGACTGGAATGACATGCCCCAGAGTGGAATGACAGCCCCATGCTGCAGCAGGAGTATTCTGGGACTGGAATGACATGTCCCAGAGTGGAATGACAGCCCCAGGGTGCAACAGGAGAGTGCAGGGACAGTAATGAGAGCCCACGGAGTGGAATGACAGCCCCAGGGTGCAGAAGGAGAATGCAGGGAGAGGAATGAGAGGCCACGGAGTGGAATGACAGCCCCAGGGTGTAGCAGGAGTGTGCAGGGACAGGAATCAGAGGCCACGGAGTGGAATGACAGACCCACGGTGCAGCAGGAGAGTGCAGGGAGAGGAATGAGAGGCCACGGAGTGGAATGACAGCCCCAGGGTGCAGCAGGAGAGTGCAGGGACAGGAAGGAGAGGCCACGAAGAGGAATGACAGCCTCAGGGTGCTCCAGAAGTGTTCTGGGACTGGAATGACATGTCCCAGAGTGGAATGACAGCCCCAGGGTGCTCCAGGAGTGTTCTGGGACAGGAATGAGAGGCCATGGAGTGGAATGACAGCCCCAGGGTGCACCAGAAGTGTTCTGGGACTGGAATGACATGCCCCAGAGTGGAATGACAGCCCCAGGCTGCATCAGGAGTATTCTGGGACTGGAATGACATTTCCCTGAGTGGAATGACAGCCTCAGGGTGCTCCAGGAGTGTTCTGGGAGTGGAATGACATGTCCAAGAGTGGAATGACAGCCGCAGGGTGCTCCAGGAGTGTTCTGGGACAGGAATGATAGGCCACAGAGTGGAATGACAGCCCCAGGGTGCACCAGAAGTGTTCTGGGACTGGAATGACATGTCCCAGAGTGGAATGACAGCCCCAGGCTGCAGCAGGAGTGTTCTGGGACTGGAATGAGAGGCCACGGAGTGGAATGACAGATCCAGGGTGCAACAGGAGAGTGCAGGGACAGGAATGAGAGGCCACGGAGTGGAATGACAGCCCCAGGGTGCAGCAGGAGTGTTCTGGGACAAGAATGAGAGGCCACGGAGTGGAATGACAGCCCCAGGGTGCACCAGAAGTGTTCTGGGACTGGAATGACATGTCCCAAAGTGGAATGACAGCCTCAGGGTGCTCCAGGAGTGTTCTGGGACTGGAATGACATGTCACAGAGTGGAATGACATCCCCAGGGTGTTCCAGGTGTGTTCTGGGACTGGAATGACATGTCCCAGAGTGGAATGACAGCCCCAGGCTGCAGCAGGAGTGTTCTGGGACTGGAATGAGAGGCCACGGAGTGGAATGACAGATCCAGGGTGCAACAGGAGAGTGCAGGGACAGGAATGAGAGGCCACGGAGTGGAATGACAGCCCCAGGGTGCAGCAGGAGTGTTCTGGGACAAGAATGAGAGGCCACGGAGTGGAATGACAGCCCCAGGGTGCACCAGAAGTGTTCTGGGACTGGAATGACATGTCCCAAAGTGGAATGACAGCCTCAGGGTGCTCCAGGAGTGTTCTGGGACTGGAATGACATGTCACAGAGTGGAATGACAGCCCCAGGGTGTTCCAGGTGTGTTCTGGGACTGGAATGACATGTCCCAGAGTGGAATGACAGCCCCAGGGTACTCCAGGAGTGTTCTGGGACTGGAATGACATGTCACAGAGTGGAATGACAGCCACAGGGTGCAGCAGGAGTGTGCAGGGACAGGAATGAGAGGCCACGGAGTGGAATGAGAGCCCCAGGGTGCAGCAGGAGAGTGCAGGGACAGGAATGAGAGGCCAAGGAGTGGAATGACAGCCCCAAGGTGCATCAGAAGTGTTCTGGGACTGGAATGACATGTCCCAAAGTGGAATGACAGCCCTTTGGGGGCAGCAGGAGTGTTCTGGGACTGGAATGACATATCCCAGAGTGGAATGACAGCCCCAGGGTGCTCCAGGAGTGTTCTGGGACTGGAATGACATGTCCCAGAGTGGAATGACAGCCCCAGGGTGCTCCAGGAGTGTTCTGGGACTGGAATGACATGTCCCAGAGTGGAATGATAGCCCCAGGGTGCTCCAGGAGAGTTCTGGGACTGCAATGACATGTCCCAGAGTGGAATGACAGCCCCAGGGTGCTCCAGGAGTGTTCTGGGACTGGAATGACATGTCCCAGAGTGGAATGATAGCCCCAGGGTGCTCCAGGAGAGTTCTGGGACTGCAATGACATGTCCCAGAGTGGAATGATAGCCCCAGGGTGCTCCAGGACAGGAATGAGAGGCCACGGAGTGGAATGAGAGCCCCAGGGTGCAGCAGGAGAGTGCAGGGACAGGAATGAGAGGCCAAGGAGTGGAATGACAGCCCCAGGGTGCTCCAGGAGTGTTCTGGGACAGGAATGAGAGGCCACGGAGTGGAATAACAGCCCCAGGGTGCACCAGAAGTGTTTTGGGAATGGAATGACATGCCCCAGAGTGGAATGACAGCCCCAGGGTGCTCCAGGACTGTTCTGGGAGTGGAATGACATGTCGAAGAGTGGAATGACAGCCGCAGGGTGCTCCAGGAGTGTTCTGGGACAGGAATGAGAGGCCACGGTGTGGAGTGACAGCCCCAGGGTGCACCAGAAGTGTTCTGGGACTGGAATGACATGCCCCTGAATGGAATGACAGCCCCAGGGTGCTGCAGGAGTTTCTGGAGACTGGAATGATATGTCCCAGAGTGGAATGACAGCCCCAGGGTGTTCCAGGAGTTTTCTGGGACTGGAATGACATGTCCCAGAGTGGAATGACAGCCCCAGGGTGCAGCAGGAGTGTGCAGGGACAGGAATGAGAGGCAACGGAGTGGAATGACAGCCCCAGGGTGCAGCAGGAGAGTGCAGGACTGCAGGGACAGGAATGAGAGGCCACAGAGTGGAATGACAGCCCCAGGGTGTAGCAGGAGTGTGCAGGGAGAGGAATGAGAGGCCACGGAGTGGAATGACAGCCCCAGAGTGCAGCAGGAGAGTGCAGGGAGAGGAATGAGAGGCCACGGAGTGGAATGACAGACCCAGAGTGCAGCAGGAGAGTGCAGGGAGAGGAATGAGAGGCCACGGAGTGGAATGACAGCCCCAGGGTGCAGCAGGAGAGTGCAGGGACAGGAATGGGAGGCCACAGAGTGGAATGACAGCCCCAGGGTGTAGCAGGAGTGTGCAGGGAGAGGAATGAGAGGCCACGGAGTGGAATGACAGCCCCAGGGTGCAGCAGGAGAGTGCAGGGAAAGGAATGAGAAGCCACAGAGTGGAATGACAGCCCCAGGGTGTAGCAGGAGTGTGCAGGGAGAGGAATGAGAGGCCACGGAGTGGAATGACAGACCCAGAGTGCAGCAGGAGAGTGCAGGGAGAGGAATGAGAGGCCACGGAGTGGAATGACAGACCCAGGGTGCAGCAGGAGAGTGCAGGGAGAGGAATGAGAGGCCACGGAGTGGAATGACAGCCCCAGGGTGCAGCAGGAGAGTGCAGGGACAGGAAGGAGAGGCCACGAAGTGGAATGACAGCCTCAGGGTGCTCCAGAAGTGTTCTGGGACTGGAATGACATGTCCCAGAGTGGAATGACAGCCCCAGGGTGCTCCAGGAGTGTTCTGGGACTGGAATGACATGTCCCAGAGTGGAATGACAGCCCCAGGGTGCAACAGGAGAGTGCAGGGACAGTAATGAGAGGCCACGGAGTGGAATGACAGCCCCAGGGTGCAGCAGGAGAATTCAGGGAGAGGAATGAGATGCCACGGAGTGGAATGACAGCCCCAGGGTGTAGCAGGAGTGTGCAGGGACAGGAATCAGAGGCCACGGAGTGGAATGACAGACCCACGGTGCAGCAGGAGAGTGCAGGGAGAGGAATGAGAGGCCACGGAGTGGAATGACAGCCCCAGGGTGCAGCAGGAGAGTGCAGGGACAGGAAGGAGAGGCCACGAAGAGGAATGACAGCCTCAGGGTGCTCCAGAAGTGTTCTGGGACTGGAATGACATGTCCCAGAGTGGAATGACAGCCCCAGGGTGCTCCAGGAGTGTTCTGGGACAGGAATGAGAGGCCATGGAGTGGAATGACAGCCCCAGGGTGCACCAGAAGTGTTCTGGGACTGGAATGACATGCCCCAGAGTGGAATGACAGCCCCAGGGTGCTCCAGGAGTGATCTGGGACTGGAATGACATGTCACAGAGTGGAATGACTGCCCCAGGGTGCAGCAGGAGTGTGCAGGGACAGGAAGGAGAGGCCACGGAGTGGAATGACAGCCCCAGGGTGCACCAGAAGTGTTCTGGGACTGGAATGACATGTCCCAAAGTGGAATGACAGCCCCTTGGGGGCAGCAGGAGTGTTCTGGGACTGGAATGACATGTCCCAGAGTGGAATGACAGCCCCAGGGTGCAGCAGGAGAGTGCAGGGACAGGAAGGAGAGGCCACGAAGAGGAATGACAGCCTCAGGGTGCTCCAGAAGTGTTCTGGGACTGGAATGACATGTCCCAGAGTGGAATGACAGCCCCAGGGTGCTCCAGGAGTGTTCTGGGACAGGAATGAGAGGCCATGGAGTGGAATGACAGCCCCAGGGTGCACCAGAAGTGTTCTGGGACTGGAATGACATGCCCCAGAGTGGAATGACAGCCCCAGGCTGCATCAGGAGTATTCTGGGACTGGAATGACATGTCCCAGAGTGGAATGACAGCCCCAGGGTGTTCCAGGAGTGTTCTGGGACTGGAATGACATGTCCTAGAGTGGAATGACAGCCCCAGGGTGCTCCAGGAGTGATCTGGGACTGGAATGACATGTCACAGAGTGGAATGACTGCCCCAGGGTGCAGCAGGAGTGTGCAGGGACAGGAAGGAGAGGCCACGGAGTGGAATGACAGCCCCAGGGTGCACCAGAAGTGTTCTGGGACTGGAATGACATGTCCCAAAGTGGAATGACAGCCCCTTGGGGGCAGCAGGAGTGTTCTGGGACTGGAATGACATGTCCCAGAGTGGAATGACAGCCCCAGGGTGCAGCAGGAGTGTGCAGGGACAGGAATGAGAGGCCACGGAGTGGAATGACAGCCCCAGGGTGCACCAGAAGTGTTCTGGAACTGGAATGACATGTCCCAAAGTAGAATGACAGCCCTTTGGGGGCAGCAGGAGTGTTCTGGGACTGGAATGACATGTACCAGAGTGGAATGACAGCCGCAGGGTGCTCCAGGAGTGTTCTGGGACAGGAATGAGAGGCCACAGAGTGGAATGACAGCCCCAGGGTGCACCAGAAGTGTTCTGGGACTGGAATGACATGCCCCAGAGTGGAATGACAGCCCCATGCTGCAGCAGGAGTATTCTGGGACTGGAATGACATGTCCCAGAGTGGAATGACAGCCCCAGGGTGCAACAGGAGAGTGCAGGGACAGTAATGAGAGCCCACGGAGTGGAATGACAGCCCCAGGGTGCAGAAGGAGAATGCAGGGAGAGGAATGAGAGGCCACGGAGTGGAATGACAGCCCCAGGGTGTAGCAGGAGTGTGCAGGGACAGGAATCAGAGGCCACGGAGTGGAATGACAGACCCACGGTGCAGCAGGAGAGTGCAGGGAGAGGAATGAGAGGCCACGGAGTGGAATGACAGCCCCAGGGTGCTCCAGAAGTGTTCTGGGACTGGAATGACATGTCCCAAAGTGGAATGACAGCCCCTTGGGGGCAGCAGGAGTGTTCTGGGACTGGAATGACATGTCCCAGAGTGGAATGACAGCCCCAGGGTGCAGCAGGAGAGTGCAGGGACAGGAATGAGAGGCCACGGAGTGGAATGACAGCCCCAGGGTGCACCAGAAGTGTTCTGGAACTGGAATGACATGTCCCAAAGTAGAATGACAGCCCTTTGGGGGCAGCAGGAGTGTTCTGGGACTGGAATGACATGTCCCAGAGTGGAATGACAGCCCCAGGGTGCTCCAGGAGTGTTCTGGGACTGGAATGACATGTCCCAGAGTGGAATGACAGCCCCAGGGTGCAGCAGGAGTGTGCAGGGACACTAATGAGAGGCCACGGAGTGGAATGAAAGCCCCAGGGTGCACCAGAAGTGTTCTGGAACTGGAATGACATGTCCCAAAGTAGAATGACAGCCCTTTGGGGGCAGCAGGAGTGTTCTGGGACTGGAATGACATGTCCCAGAGTGGAATGACAGCCCCAAGGTGCTGCAGGAGTTTCTGGAGACTGGAATGACATGTCCCAGAGTGGAATGACAGCCCCAGGGTGCAACAGGAGAGTGCAGGGACAGGAATGAGAGGCCACAGAGTGGAATGACAGCCCCAGGGTGCAGAAGGAGAGTGCAGGGACAGGAAGGAGAGGCCACGGAGTGGAATGACAGCCCCAGCGTGCAGCAGGAGAGTGCAGGGACAGGAAGGAGAGGCCACGAAGTGGAATGACAGCCTCAGGGTGCTCCAGAAGTGTTCTGGCACTGGAATGACATGTCCCAGAGTGGAATAACAGCCCCAGGGTGCTCCAGGAGTGTGCAGGGACAGAAATGAGAGGCCACGGAGTGGAATGACAGCCCCAGGGTGCAGCAGGAGTGTGCAGGGACAGGAATGACATGTCCCAGAGTGGAATGACAGCCCCAGGGTGCTCCAGGAGTGTGCAGGGACAGGAATGAGAGGCCACGGAGTGGAATGACAGCCCCAGGGTGCTGCAGGAGTTTCCGGAGAATGGAATGAGATGTCACAGAGTGGAATGACTGCCCCAGGGTGCTCCAGGAGTGTGCAGGGACAGGAAGGAGAGGCCACGGAGTGGAATGACAGCCCCAGGGTGCACCAGAAGTGTTCTGGGACTGGAATGACATGTCCCAAAGTGGAATGACAGCCCCTTGGGGGCAGCAGGAGTGTTCTGGGACTGGAATGACATGTCCCAGAGTGGAATGACAGCCCCAGGGTGCAGCAGGAGTGTGCAGGGACAGGAATGAGAGGCCACGGAGTGGAATGACAGCCCCAGGGTGCACCAGAAGTGTTCTGGAACTGGAATGACATGTCCCAAAGTAGAATGACAGCCCTTTGGGGGCAGCAGGAGTGTTCTGGGACTGGAATGACATGTCCCAGAGTGGAATGACAGCCGCAGGGTGCTCCAGGAGTGTTCTGGGACAGGAATGAGAGGCCACAGAGTGGAATGACAGCCTCAGGGTGCACCAGAAGTGTTCTGGGACTGGAATGACATGCCCCAGAGTGGAATGCCAGCCCCATGCTGCAGCAGGAGTATTCTGGGACTGGAATGACATGTCCCAGAGTGGAATGACAGCCCTAGGGTGCAACAGGAGAGTGCAGGGACAGTAATGAGAGGCCACGGAGTGGAATGACAGCCCCAGGGTGCAGCAGGAGAATGCAGGGAGAGGAATGAGAGGCCACGGAGTGGAATGACAGCCCCAGGGTGCAGCAGGAGTGTTCTGGGACAAGAATGAGAGGCCACGGAGTGGAATGACAGCCCCAGGGTGCACCAGAAGTGTTCTGGGACTGGAATGACATGTCCCAAAGTGGAATGACAGCCTCAGGGTGCTCCAGGAGTGTTCTGGGACTGGAATGACATGTCACAGAGTGGAATGACAGCCCCAGGGTGTTCCAGGTGTGTTCTGGGACTGGAATGACATGTCCCAGAGTGGAATGACAGCCCCAGGGTACTCCAGGAGTGTTCTGGGACTGGAATGACATGTCACAGAGTGGAATGACAGCCACAGGGTGCAGCAGGAGTGTGCAGGGACAGGAATGAGAGGCCACGGAGTGGAATGAGAGCCCCAGGGTGCAGCAGGAGAGTGCAGGGACAGGAATGAGAGGCCAAGGAGTGGAATGACAGCCCCAAGGTGCACCAGAAGTGTTCTGGGACTGGAATGACATGTCCCAAAGTGGAATGACAGCCCCTTGGGGGCAGCAGGAGTGTTCTGGGACTGGAATGACATATCCCAGAGTGGAATGACAGCCCCAGGGTGCTCCAGGAGTGTTCTGGGACTGGAATGACATGTCCCAGAGTGGAATGACAGCCCCAGGGTGCTCCAGGAGAGTTCTGGGACTGCAATGACATGTCCCAGAGTGGAATGACAGCCCCAGGGTGCAGCAGGAGAGTTCTGGGACTGGAATGACATGTCCCAGAGTGGAATGACAGCCCCAGGCTTCAGCAGGAGTATTCTGGGACTGGAATGACATGTCCCAGAGTAGAATGACAGCCCCAGGGTGCTCCAGGAGTGTTCTGGGACTGGAATGACATGTCCCAGAGTGGAATGACAGCCCCAGGGTGCAACAGGAGTGTGCAGGGAGAGGAATGAGAGGCCACGGAGTGGAATGACAGCCCCAGGGTGCAGCAGGAGAGTGCAGGGACAGGAAGGAGAGGCCACGAAGTGGAATGACAGCCCCAGGGTGCAGCAGGAGAGTGCAGGGAGAGGAATGAGAGGCCACGGAGTGGAATGACAGCCCCAGGGTGCAGCAGGAGAGTGCAGGGACAGGAAGGAGAGGCCACGAAGTGGAATGACAGCCCCAGGGTGCAGCAGGAGAGTGCAGGGACAGGAATGAGAGGCCACGGAGTGGAATGACAGCCCCAGGGTGCAGCAGGAGAGTGCAGGGACAGGATGGAGATGCCACGAAGTGGAATGACAGCCCCAGAGTGCAGCAGGAGAGTGCAGGGAGAGGAATGAGAGGCCACGGAGTGGAATGACAGCCCCAGGGTGCAGCAGGAGAGTGCAGGTACAGGAAGGAGAGGCCACGAAGTGGAATGACAGCCCCAGGGTGCAGCAGGAGAGTGCAGGGACAGGAATGAGAGGCCACGGAGTGGAATGACAGCCCCAGGGTGTAGCAGGAGTGTGCAGGGACAGGAATGAGAGGCCACGGAGTGGAATGACAGACCCACGGTGCAGCAGGAGAGTGCAGGGAGATGAATGAGAGGGCACGGAGTGGAATGACAGCCTCAGGGTGCTCCAGAAGTGTTCTGGGAGTGGAATGACATGTCCCAGAGTGGAATGACAGCCCCAGGGTGCAGCAGGAGAGTTCTGGGACTGGAATGACATGTCCCAGAGTGGAATGACAGCCCCAGGGTGCTCCAGGAGTGTTCTGGGACAGGAATTAGAGGCCACGGAGTGGAAAGACAGCCCCAGGGTGCACCAGAAGTGTTTTGGGACTGGAATGACATGCCCCAGAGTGGAATGACAGCCCCAGGGTGCTCCAGGAGTGTTCTGGGACTGGAATGACATGTCGCAGAGTGGAATGACAGCCGCAGGGTGCTCCAGGAGTGTTCTGGGACAGGAATGAGAGGCCACGGTGTGGAATGACAGCCCCAGGGTGCACCAGAAGTGTTCTGGGACTGGAATGACATGCCCCTGAATGGAATGACAGCCCCAGGGTGCTGCAGGAGTTTCTGGAGACTGGAATGATATGTCCCAGAGTGGAATGACAGCCCCAGGGTGTTCCAGGAGTTTTCTGGGACTGGAATGACATGTCCCAGAGTGGAATGACAGCCCCAGGGTGCAGCAGGAGTGTGCAGGGACAGGAATGAGAGGCAACGGAGTGGAATGACAGCCCCAGGGTGCAGCAGGAGAGTGCAGGACTGCAGGGACAGGAATGAGAGGCCACAGAGTGGAATGACAGCCCCAGGGTGTAGCAGGAGTGTGCAGGGACAGGAATCAGAGGCCACGGAGTGGAATGACAGACCCAGAGTGCAGCAGGAGAGTGCAGGGAGAGGAATGAGAGGCCACGGAGTGGAATGACAGCCCCAGGGTGCAGCAGGAGAGTGCAGGGACAGGAATGGGAGGCCACAGAGTGGAATGACAGCCCCAGGGTGTAGCAGGAGTGTGCAGGGAGAGGAATGAGAGGCAACGGAGTGGAATGACAGCCCCAGGGTGCAGCAGGAGAGTGCAGGGACAGGAATGAGAAGCCACAGAGTGGAATGACAGCCCCAGGGTGTAGCAGGAGTGTGCAGGGAGAGGAATGAGAGGCCACGGAGTGATATGACAGACCCAGAGTGCAGCAGGAGAGTGCAGGGAGAGGAATGAGAGGCCACGGAGTGGAATGACAGACCCAGGGTGCAGCAGGAGAGTGCAGGGAGAGGAATGAGAGGCCACGGAGTGGAATGACAGCCCCAGGGTGCAGCAGGAGAGTGCAGGGACAGGAATGGGAGGCCACAGAGTGGAATGACAGCCCCAGGGTGTAGCAGGAGTGTGCAGGGAGAGGAATGAGAGGCAACGGAGTGGAATGACAGCCCCAGGGTGCAGCAGGAGAGTGCAGGGACAGGAATGAGAAGCCACAGAGTGGAATGACAGCCCCAGGGTGTAGCAGGAGTGTGCAGGGAGAGGAATGAGAGGCCACGGAGTGGAATGACAGACCCAGAGTGCAGCAGGAGAGTGCAGGGAGAGGAATGAGAGGCCACGGAGTGGAATGACAGACCCAGGGTGCAGCAGGAGAGTGCAGGGAGAGGAATGAGAGGCCACGGAGTGGAATGACAGCCCCAGGGTGCAGCAGGAGAGTGCAGGGACAGGAAGGAGAGGCCACGAAGTGGAATGACAGCCTCAGGGTGCTCCAGAAGTGTTCTGGGACTGGAATGACATGTCCCAGAGTGGAATGACAGCCCCAGGGTGCTCCAGGAGTGTTCTGGGAGTGGAATTGAGGCATTAATAAAAGACCTCAGGGAATTAGTTTCTATTTAAGTTATCACATTAGGGCTAGAAAGGCAGGCTGAAATTGCAAGCAAACATAAGGAGATGATCCATTTCAGTCAGGAAACTTTGTGGTCTGCTCAGACAGCATTTCAGCTCGGTTGTGCAAGGCTTGCGCTGGGATGCAGGAAATGTAGCTTAACCGCAAAAAAAACTTAGGAAATATGTTAACCAGAAACTTTGAAATCTCTTGCAAATATGTTAACCTCTGTTTAAGAAAGAAACTTTGAAATCTCTTGCAAATATGTTAACCAGAAACTTTGAAATCTCTTGCAAATATGTTAACCTCTGTTTAAGAAAAACACTTTGAAATCTCTTGCAAATATGTTAAACACAACGCAAAACTGTGTAGGAAAGTAGAGAATTTTGAAATCTTTTCTCTCTTCCTTTACTTGTGGCTTCTTGCAGCAAAGAAAGGGGAGTTACCTTTGGCTCTGGCATATAAAAGTTGTTAATGTCTTAGAGTGGGGGCTGAGTCCCCTTTGTTTTGTCGTTTGACGGCTGGACTCAGTCTGCTGCAGCAAATAAATGATAAGAATCTTTTCTTGATTGTCTGTGTGGTTTTCTTCTGGAGGCTATAAGCTAATCTGCATCTGCAACATTTAATGGTGCATTGGCCTTCGGGGAGAGCCGGGCTCTTGTGGCCCCCCTCTAGCCACGACATCAGGGAGAGGAAGCCCAGCGAGTAACTGACTATCAGCGGGCCCACTCTCTCTTTCGAGAGGCTGACTGTTCCCTTCCTCCTGCGCAACTTCTCCTTGAGAGTCGCTTGCTACTGAAAGGACCCAGCCAAGAAAACATTCTCTCGGTCAACAGGCGCCTCAGTCTTCAGGACAGGTCAGTATTAATCGGTTCAGCCCCTCCCAGTGCGAGGGAAGCAGGGGCCTGATCAACCCCTGAGCAGTTTTAGGTACAGTCAGGCAGGCGAGGGAGCCTTTTGGCTTCCCTGTGATCCGGGTGGGATTTGTTTGGCCTGAGTGGTGTGTCTGAATGAAAACGGGGGCGTTCATCAGAACAAACCCAACTTGAGTGTTGTCCTCTTATGGCTATGGTTCTCACTCGGGCGACCGCAGTGAGCTAGCTACAGAGGGAAGCACTTGTGGTTTAGGGAATTCCTCCTTGTGTCAGGTGTTGTGGAACCCTTACCACACCCTCGTTTTCCTACCCTTGTGTTTGTCTACTTGTCTGTTTGTTGTTATGGGTGGGACCCAAGCAAAGGCTAAACCCACGACCCCCCTTCAATTCATGCTCAACAATTTTGGAGATATTTTCACCAGTGATTATGGAGGAGATGAGCCCTTGAACCCTACCTTCCTTGAAACTTTATGCACCATTGACTGGCCAGCCTTTAATGTAGGTTGGCCCCCGAAGGATCAATGGACTTGGAGCTCATTAGGAGAGTCTACGTTGCAGTCACTGATCCTCGCTCGGATCACCCTGATCAATTCCCTTACATAGACTCCTGGGATGGCTATGTCCGAGCTCACCCTTCCCTGATGAAAAAGACTTGGCTGCAATCGAGCCTACCCACTCAACAAGCTTCAGCCACCCTGCGCCCTATTAAGCCTCCCAGATTGTGTCCAGTGCGGTCTACAACCCTGCCTGTTCCCACAGGGTCACACCCCCAACTCATTCCCTCTGAGGATGATGACTTGCCTCCGCCTTACTCGGCTGGCAGGGCACCACGTTCAGGGCAGAGACATCAATCCTCTTTTTGGATGCCCAGTCCAACAATGACTAGAGCAAAGACTAGACCTGCACTGCAGGAGCAGGAGAAGGAGTCCATTCATTTACTACGGACAGCTGAGTCTGCCTCAGCCCCACCAGATGACCCGGAGCTGCCATTACTCCATCCACTTCTGCCCAAACATCAGACTTATCCAGATCTCACTATAGATACGGAGTTGCCCTCCACCACCTGCAGTTCCGGCAAGCTCTATCCCAGTCCTTCACTCACTCAGGAAACTTCCCAATTGGTCAAAACCCCCTGCTTCCAGAGGTGTGCCAGAAGGCTAGCCAGGACGCCCAGCTGCCATCACCCTCGGTCCTCTGCCCCTTACGGCAGACCCCAGCTGGCGCCCAGGGAAATATCACATATGTCTACCACCCATTCTCAACTGTTGACCTTTGCAATTGGAAATCCCAAACTACGCCATATTCTGAAGACCCCAGACCGATGACCGACCTCATCACAACTATCATGACCACCCATTACCCCACCTGGCGCAATTGTCACCAATTGCTCTCTGCCCTCCTCGCTGCTGAGGAAAAGCGTGGGGCTTGGAGGCTGGCTGTAAATCGGCTGAAGCCACTCTTCCCCAGGGCGGAGTGTTTGCTGACCACCTCAGAGACAACTTCCCTGATTCAGAGCTCAACTGGGAGCCCACAACCCTGCCCAATGAGACCATATGGCTGCCTATCGGGGTTATATTCTCCAGGGTTTAAAGGAGGCGGGGAAAAAGCCCATGAATATGGCCAAGTTAAGAGATGTTATTCAGGAGGCCAACGAACCACCCTACTCTACGAGGCTACTCGAGGAGCAGACAAAGATCCATTTCTGTGGAGCCCCGAGCAACAGTCAGCTTTCCAGAAGTTAAAGCAAAAGCTCATTGAGGCCCCAGCCCTTGGACTACCCAACCCGGAAAAACCGTTCTTTCTCTGCGTAGATGAGAAGAATGGAGTGGGTCAGGGAGTCCTATTGCAAAACTTAGGACCCCACAAGCGCCCAGTTGCCTACCTCAGCCAGGCCCTAGATACTGTGGAGATAGGCTTGCACCTTGCCTAAGAGCGGTTGCCGCATGTTGTCGTCTTATCGAGATGGCCCATAAGTTCACTTGTGGTGGCCCCATGACAGTTTTTGTTTCCCATGGAGTAAAAGCAATACTCGAAGCGCGTGGCCACAAATTCCTAACTACCTCCCGCATGGCACGTTACCAGGCCATCCTCCTTGAAAATTCAGCAATCCAGCTGGCCCTGGCCACCACTCTCAACCCTGCAACCTTTCTGCCTGAAATTGAGGAAGACTTAGAGCATGACTGCCTTGTAACCACTGATCATATCTTCGCCTCTCGCCTTGATCTTAAGGAACAGCCGATCCCAGAGCCTGACCTAACTCTCTTCTGTGATGGCAGCAGCTTCCTGGACAACCTCGGACAACGCAAGGCAGGCTATTCAGTTGTCACGCATAGCTGTTAAAGTTGCTGAAAAGAAGCCCTGGATCCACTGGACGCACCTCAAACCTGCCGCCCCTATTGCTAACTGGAAGGTGTCCCCTGGAACAAGTGGCCTAAAGCTCCGCCTCACCCGCCAACGCCCTGCTTCCCCTGGGCCCGCGACCCAGGCGGACACGGCTGAAGAATCTCCAAAACCCTCTGCTGGGACTGACCTGGACTAACAGTCCCTCTACGCACAGGGGAAAATCTGAACTTCGCTGGAAAGGAAAGTCCCTGCTCTAGTCACTCCGGAGGCTGACTAGTCTACACACGGACCATCTACCACAAAATGCGTCCTAAAATCATCCTATACCTAATAATCTTTTTCCTTGTTAACAAAACTGATACTGTTCCTCCTTGTACCCCATGTATAACCAAGACCTATAGGGACAGGCAAATTACTGACACCCTTGTGTATTTCTCTGATTTTGAATGTACCACCAAAAATGTAACTGTGTGTCTACATCAGGAAACCTCATATAGAGTATGTGGGGAACAAAACCCACATGTTACAAACCTGAAAGCAACTCTGTTCGGGCCAGGGTTAATGTGTATGCTTATTCAGGGTCCACAAGAGGTCAGCCTGTTACTAATAATGCCCTGCTAGTTGCATCTAATGTTACCTTGCAGACTAATCAGGGTTTACAAGTATGCTTTGATGTGTGTGGAGCCCTGTCTAAAACTCAGGGTTATAAGGTTCCCTGCCATAATCTAGAATGGGAGCGGTCTTATGTAGCTGCCCGCCGTTATTTTTACACTGAGTCTGGTGGCAGAGCCTCAACTTCTTATGTGCCCAGCACTACCCATTATGCTTATTACTATGCACCCCTCACTGGAATGGCAAGAGGCCCTCCTCGACTCAACCAGGGCCCTGATCCATGGTTTAACCTAACCACACCCCCAGTGTCCACTCACTGTTCAAAGGGCCACTGCACCCCCTCTGTCTGCACTTCAGCCCCACAGCTACTACCGAGGGCACACGGCGTCACATCTACGGCATTGGGGTAGACGGTAGTGGCCGAGATCCATTTGGCTCAATTGTAGTGGAAATGCTGGGCTATAAACCTGCACCAGCTGAATTAAAGGTACATACCACGTTTTGGAAGGAAATGGGAAAGACCATTGAAATTCCCCCTGTCACAAAAAATCTTTTCATTGATTTAGCAGAAAGAATTGCTGGTGAACTCATGATTAAAAACTGTTATGTATGCGGTGGTACTGCCATGAGCGAGGCTTGGCCGTGGCTATCGACTGAAATACCCCTTACTAACCTCTCTGTAAAATTTAATCTCACCTGGGTAGATACGAAACGCCCAAACCATTGGGTTCTGGGAAACACATTGGTCGGGGAACTGTGTTTCATCAGACAGGGAGGGCCATTCAAAGTATCAGTCGGACAGTTAGACTGTGAGGCAGGGTGGGTGTGTAATAATTCTCGAGGGCAACAGTTTGTCTCCTTCTCTAACCGCAATGTTACTACAGGACCAAGAGTTGCTAATCTGGGCCCCCTACAAGAATTCTGGACCTCCCCGTGTAATACTAGTTGGGAATGGGTGGCTCCAGACTCCTTCTACTGGATCTGTGGTACCACAGCATATGCCGTCCTTCCTCGCCGGTGGTCTGGAGCATGTGTTCTGGGCACCATCAAACCTGGCTTCTTTCTGCTGCCTTTGTCTACCGGGGAACGCTTAGGGGTCATTGTTTATGAGTCCCTGGGCCAGCCAAGGCGGTCTATCCTCAGCTTTGAGGACCGGACCCTCCACATAGGCTCCTGGAAAGATGATGAGTGGCCCCCAGAGCGTATTGTCCAAGTCTATGGCCCAGCCACCTGGGCAGCAGATGGTACTTATGGGTATAGGACCCCTATCTATATGCTTAATCGCATTATCAGGCTTCAAGCAGTGCTAGAGATAATCACAAATGAAACTTCAATGGCTCTCTCTCTTGGCAAAAACTAACACTCAGATGAGAACGGCCATTTACCAAAACCGCCTGGCTCTAGATTATCTGCTTGCTGAGGAAGGTGGGGTATGTGGAAAGTTTAATCTCACAAACTGCTGTTTACAGATAGATGACAATGGGAAGGCAATAGAGCAGATAACTGAACGTATGCGAAATCTGGCACATGTCCTGGTCCAGACCTGGTCGGGGTTGTTTGAAACTGAGGGTTGGTTCAGTGGAATTTTTGGGGATTGGAAGCGGACCCTTTTCCTTGTGGGCTTGGCTTTCGGGGGTCTCCCCATGTTACCATGCTTACTTCCCCTGATCAAAGGAATGGTCAACCGGGCTGTGATTGCAATAACGCCTCCAGATACTGTCCCCACTAAGCTTATGTATCTATCTGCCTCAGAGCGCCGGACAGTCTATCGCAATCGCCTGAAGTTCAATCGCCCCTGGCCCACAGCTTCTTACTCCCCAGTAAAAGTGGATAATAACAGGAAAAACAATCTGACACGCTTTTAAGTTGGTCATTCTCTCCTGTCGGCGAGTTGACCAAGAGGAGGGAGTGAGGCATTAATAAAAGACCTCAGGGAATTAATTTCTAATTAAGTTATCACATTAGGGCTAGAAAGGCAGGCTGAAATTGCAAGCAAACATAAGGAGATGACCCATTTCAGTCAGGAAACTTTGTGGTCTGCTCAGACAGCATTTCAGCTCGGTTGTGCAAGGCTTGCGCTGGGATGCAGGAAATGTAGCTTAACCGCAAAAAAACTTAGGAAATATGTTAACCAGAAACTTTGAAATCTCTTGCAAATATGTTAACCTCTGTTTAAGAAAGAAACTTTGAAATCTCTTGCAAATATGTTAACCAGAAACTTTGAAATCTCTTGCAAATATGTTAACCTCTGTTTAAGAAAAACACTTTGAAATCTCTTGCAAATATGTTAAACACAACGCAAAACTGTGTAGGAAAGTAGAGAATTTTGAAATCTTTTCTCTCTTCCTTTACTTGTGGCTTCTTGCAGCAAAGAAAGGGGAGTTACCTTTGGCTCTGGCATATAAAAGTTGTTAATGTCTTAGAGTGGGGGCTGAGTCCCCTTTGTTTTGTCGTTTGACGGCTGGACTCAGTCTGCTGCAGCAAATAAATGATAAGAATCTTTTCTTGATTGTCTGTGTGGTTTTCTTCTGGAGGCTATAAGCTAATCTGCATCTGCAACAGAATGACATGTCCAAGAGTGGAATGACAGCCCCAGGGTGCTCCAGGAGTGTTCTGGGACAGGAATGAGAGGCCACGGAGTGGAATGACAGCCCCAGGGTGCACCAGAAGTGTTCTGGGACTAGAATGACATGTCCCAGAGTGGAATGACAGCCCCAGGCTGCAGAAGTAGTGTTCTGGGAATGGAATGAGAGGCCACGGAGTGGAATGACAGCCCCAGGGTGCAGCAGGAGTGTGCAGGGACAGG